>CM075208.1:13482325-23482325 GCA_037577465.1 Liposcelis bostrychophila
ACATTTCAAAACATCGTTAATGTGTTGCTTTTTCGGATTAAACGGACCATTTCGAACAAAAAGAATGGATCGTCCTTTAAAGTCTGGCATTTTTAAAGGTACCATTAATCTAGAAAATTAAAGTGAATTATTTTAAAATGGCAAATAGGCATTTATAGGAATTCAAGGGATGCGTTTTTAAATTCTATTCTTTTCTTACCCTAAATTAAAAACTTCCGCTAGCTCTGGCCTCGTCGGATCTCTGTTGCGAAAAAATTCAGGCAGCAAAGTTTTGAAAGTTAAATAATTATCTATTTTTTCTTTGGTCCTTTCTAAACTAAATTTGCATCCTCGTAAAAATTGAAGAATCCATTGATCATCTGAAATATGACGGATTAAGCAATTGAAATCCGTTATAATTTCAATTAGGATTAATAAAGAAGTCGTTACGTACCCAATCTGCATGTCAAGTGAGGTTGCTTCTTCAGCCACTCTTTTATAGCCAAAATGTCCGCTTCTGTTCTTTTAGGGTCTTCATTTAAGTGAGATTTTGCGATTTCTTGCAAGTCTGGAGGGAGCGGCCTTATTGACGACATTATTATCTATTTTCGATCCCCTTACCATGTAAATTACTGTTAATTTTTATTAAGTAGACTCCATACAGCTGTGATGTTGCGAAGCGATGAGTTTATTTGTGCCACCTGTATAATTATTCTTTGAGTCGTGATTATGACTGACAATAATACTAAAGCAAACTCCTTATGGTAAGATAAGCTTATCACTAGTCGGGGGCACTATCTTTTAAAACAATCCGCTTTTTTTTTTTTTATATTTTTTTTTTTATCGAACTTTTATGATCGATCAAGACACATTATAATACATGTGGCTTGTTATATGATGTTTTATTTTTTTATTTTTTTGCTTGATATAAATATATACACATTGGAAACGGGACAGAAAACATTCAATGTTGTAAAGCAAAAATTTTTAATTATTTAGTAGCATTTTAATTTTTATATTATCATCGAAGATCAAAAACTTCTGTGGAAACATCAGCATCGTTAATCTAAAGTTAAACTACGGAATGAACCCTCCATTCCAAACATGTCTGATGTTGTTTTTGGGCTTCCTATCCTTTTCTTTTCGTCACTTTTGTACTTTTCGTCTTCAATCATATAATCCCTGTAGGCCATTATTTTTGCGTTGAAGGCAGCTTTAAAAAAACGTTTGCGATTTTAAAAATTTTATTAAAATGATCCGCACGTTTCTGGAATACCGTACTTCGGAAGACTGACTTTCAAAATTTTTCTTTTACCTGCTAATTCGTCCATAGGACCGGCATTTCCTCCATATTCCTGGGGCAAAGCAGCTTTCGGTACCTTTTTATAAAATTCGGTCAAGTCGGTTCCGTGAATATGCAGTCTGTCCGCCAATTTCTTTTTCATGAATGATTTGAAAAGATTAAAAAATGATTCAAATGCGCTTGGAGCGTTTATGTAATGTATAGCTTTAGGACGGAGGGGAAATCCTTCCTAAAAAATGAATGGTTTGTGAAATTAAAAGTTCATCTTTGCAAAATTTGAACCATTTATATACCTCAGTAATTTTTACTGCTTTCTTCATAAGGCTAGGGGTCATGGATAACATGTGGTCAACAGTTATACCTTTGCAGTCGATTACGCTGACTAAACCGGCAACAACAGCTCTATCATTTTCTAACATCATTATTTCAGAAGAGATTGTGTTTACTTTCATTACATCTACAATGTCGTGTTTCTTTGGATCTATTTTGCCAAATCGAACTACACCCAAAGCTCTTCCTTGGTCATCTGGAGTATCTAATACTACCATAATTCTGAAATTAGCTTAATTTTTAGATGAAATCGGTGCCGTAAATTCGTAGGTTATCTACTTTGCATAGACCTATCTCAATTTTTCTTACCCCAAATCGAGGATTTCCTTCAATTTTGGATTCGCCACATCTCTATTTTGAAAGAATTCTGGTAACAGTGTTTTAAACGTTAAGTAATTGTCAATTTTTTCTTTAACTCTTTCCAGGCTGAACTTGCATCCTCTTAAATAGGTCAGTAAGTACTGATCGTCTAAAAAAAAAAAAAAGCCATCAAAAGCCCGTAACATTTTTATTATTGATAATAGGGTATTTTCAGGTATCTTTATTTTTGAAAAATTTTGGTGTAAAAATGAAGTACATACATTAATTAAAAAAATTATTGGTGTAAAAAAAAAGGATTAAAATTTTTTTTTTTTCTGTATGCAATAATTTTTTAGAATTGGGGGTTAAAAATTGTAAATCAAAAAGGTCGGAATAAGCCATAAGCACGGATGAGTTGTGACGTCATAAGTTCATATCGTTCTGCGCGAAAAAAGTTCCTGAGAATGCGGTGGCTTGGTTTATAACTTAGATAACAGAATCCATAGATCGGACATTCCTATTCTATTCACATTGTTTGTTTTGGTCCGAAAAAATTGCGCCTACCTCGTGTTCAGCTTATAGATGCCCATATGAACATTTTCTGACGCTTATTGTCCTGCCTATGGATTCTATTATCTATGGTTTATAAACCTTGAAAGCATCGCATTCTATGACAAATTTTCTGGCAGAACGATATTAACATGTGACGCCACAACGCTTCCACGCTTATTCCGACCGTTTTGATTTACAATTTTTAACTCCCAATTCTAACAAACTATTGCATATTGAATAAAATTTTTTTAATACTTTTTATTACACAAATATTCTTTAAATTCATGTACTTTATTTTTACACCAAAATTTTTCAAAAATAAAAACACCAGAAAATACCCTAGACCTACCTTGTCTACATGTTAAATGAGGTTGCTTTTTCAGCCATTCCTTAATGGCTGTTATATCGGCTTCTATACGTTTCGGATCTTCGTTCAGTTGAGATATTGCAATTTGCTGCAGTTCTGGCGAAAATGGCCTTACCGACAGTGGCATGATTTTTGTCTAAGTTCTTGTAAATCAAGAAGTAAGTTGAAATTAAGGTTTTAGCTTAATCAGATTAATTTCTCTTACCTGATGATTATCCTTAAAATTTTTTGTGTCTATGGGCTGCGATTATAATAAAGATACTAAAATAATACTTCGATGCAAAGATAAGCTTATCTTCTGGTGCCATTCAAAACCGTTCATTTTTTTATCAGACAGAAGCGGATTTATTGATAGTAATATGTAAGATTTGCAAGAAACAAGGCAAAGCAAATCCAGATTGTGATGATATTCCCTGAGCATGGTGAAAGCTTTTCTTGGCTGAGGTTGTGACCTCGACAAGCTTCTTTAATATGGAAGTCCTGATAACAAGCCCAGAATAAATTACTTTAACATAGAATAAGAATTTTCCACGTCGTTTCAATGTCGAAAATGTCCTCAAATCGACGTCGAATTTCGATGCCGATTTTTACATTTTGACGATTTTTTAAACTGTCTTGATAGTGCAACTGACAATATTTCTACTATGTAGACCATTTTTGGGGAAAAAATGCTTTTTCATAATATTTGAAGGTTACAACATGGACCCTACAGGGGCCATCCAAATATGACGTCATCATTTTTTGAGGATTTTTGGACCCCCCTCCCCCCTAGGCTTTTCTTATGGACATTTAACATGGACGTCATCATTCTGAAGACCCTCCTCCCCCCAAAAATGATGACGTCATATTTGAACGACCCCACAGTTGTTTGAAAGCTTAAAATTGTTTTAAGAAAATTAGAATGATTTTTAAAGAAAAATTTGCAAGAAAATATTTTATCTCTTAAAGTAGACTTTGAATCGACTTTGAATAATCGATAAATCTTTGACGTTGAAATTTGGTTTTACAGTGGCTTATCACAGTGGCTTGGGAACGTTCAAGTATTACGTAAGACTTTTTTTTCGGGTTTTTGGACCCCCTCCCCCCCCTTTGTAAGAATTAGTAAGATTTATTTGAACCCCCCCTATTATATTACGTAAGATTTTCGCGGACCCCCCCCCTTTTTTTTTAACGCCAATTTTAAATTGAAGTAATATTTTTCTTACTCATACTCATATCCCTAAAGATGGCTACAATTGGCACAAAATCTCATCAAAAAAGTAATTTTTATTTCTTAAAATTTTTTGAAAAAAGTTTCAATTTTTCTACTTTAGACATTCGAAAAAAAATTAAAACAACATAATTTTTGAAATGAAAAAAAAAAAAAAATTCTGAACAATAAGTCATAATGGAAGTTCTTACGTAAGATTTTCCAACTCCCCCCCTCCCCCTAGTAAGAAATCGTAAGATTTTCTAGTACCCCCCCCCCCCCCCCCTCCCCCTAGTAAGAAATCGTAAGATTTTCTAGTACCCCCCCCCCCCCCCCTTTCGGTCTTACGTAATACTTGAACGCTCCCCTTGGACAGTTTATTACAGTGGCTTAGCTAGCCATCAAATTGTGTGTTGAAGCAGAGAAAAAACTTTTTCGAGAAAAGCTTTCCCTAAAAATATTTTTAGAGCCTTTTTCTAATTCTAAAACTTAAATTTTAATAAAATTATTTACATTGTTGGACAATTAGTCACAAAATTTTAGTCCAGACTTAAGGTACGAAATGATCCTTCCATTCCAAATATTTCTGAAGCTGTTTTCGCCCGTCCATTCCGTTTCTTTTCGTCAGCTTTATACTTCTCATCTTCAATCAGCCAGCTTCTGTGGTTTTCTACTTTCTTTTTCCACTCAGCTAAAATTAAGCGTCCGTATTCACTATCAGGTTCAAAAAAAAAATCAAGAAAAAGTTTCGTTCTTACCAGCTAATTCGTCAATAGGACCAGCATCTCCTCCGTATTCGTTAGGTAACGCAGATAAAGGAACTTGTTTATAAAATTCCACTAAATCATTGCCATAAAACTGATAAGGGTGATCAGTCCATGATTGCAACATGCTCCCTATATATTCAAAAGCACTAGGTACATTTATAAAAATAATAGCTTGCGTTTGATATGGAAGGCAATTCTAGAACCGGTATTAAAAAACGGGTTAGTATTTTCCAGGTTTAAATTTTAGAATCAAAATTTAAATAGGTTTGTACCTACCAGCTCGCAAGTGAGCGCTTTCTTCAAAATGGACGGACTTACATATTTTAAAACATGATCGCTTGACAGACCTTTGCAATCCACGACTATAGTTACACCAGAAATGCAAAATCTATCAGTCTCTAATGAAGTTACGTCGAGGTGAATGAAACAGGATTTAAAAGTGTTTACAGTATCATGTTTTTTCGGATTCATTTGACCAACTCTATATAAAACTAAAGCTCTGCCGAAGGCGTCAGCGGTGTTTAGGTGCACCAATATCCTAAAAATTCGTTTCACAATGAAAAGATGAGTATGAAAATGATATGAATTTCAAAAAACAAACATTTTTTACCCTGATTTCAAGATTTCTTGTAACTCCGGTGCCATAGGATCTCTGTTGGTGTAAAATTCAGGTGATAACGCTTTTAGAGTTAAACAAGAATCAATTTTTTCTTTTGTTCTTTCCAAACTGAATTTGCAACATCTTAAAAAGCTTAGAATCCATTCATCATCTGCAAAATTGAAATTCGATTCTCAGCATCCACGCCCAGGCTAAACAGATCTTGGAATACAGGAGTATTCCACTCGAAGTTTTAACACTTTTCCGCCATTTTCTATCATTTTTCTTGATTTCACCCACCACTTGGTAAAAAAAAAAAAAAAAGATGGAAAAATGGTAGAAAAAGTCCAGGTGGAATCCGCAACTACTCCACCTAAAATTCCATGTGGAATCCACCATTTTTCCACAAATTTTTTTTTTTTTTGTCTGGGCGGTAAAAACGAATGGTTTTAATGACACTTACCTGTTCTGCATGTTAGATGAGGTTGCTTTTTCAGCCATTCCTTTATGGCTAAAATATCTTTCTCTGTTCTTTTAGGGTCTTCATTCAAATTTAAAATGGCTAACTCTTGCAGTTCTGGAGCAATTTGCTTTATCGTTTTCATTTTCTATTCGGATTACAGCGCACCTTGATTGCGGTTGGCTTCTTCGCACTTCGAAATGATCTGAAGTACTGCTTCCCACAATTCGTGATACAAATTGAAAAAAGGATATTTAGGTCATTATCTAAGAAAGATCATATGTGACTGATATGCATTTATTGTAAGGGTGATGTGTGTAAGTCAAATTCTGAATACTATAAAGATTATCGCATCATCCATGGCCACAAGATGTTCTTCTTATCAGATCGAATTGTCATTTAAAGGAAATGCACTTAGTTTGAACAATTAATACTCAGAAGAAAGGAACGAGATCGATTTTATCTGACCTATTCGTTGAAAAGAGATTAGGGCTTTATTGAACAACACTTTCATCAACTAACACTCGGTATAATGGAACTTAAATAGTTGAAACATAATGGGCGTGTTCGCGTATTTTTGCGTCCTACGAGTAACGGAAATACATGTTTAGCTTATGTATCCGCGTTACTCGTAGGACACAAATATCCGCGAACAGACCCTAATAACAAAAAATATATAAGATCGCAAATGCAATTAAAAAATTAAAAACTACGATTAAAAAAACATGATTGCAAAAAAAAAAAAGATGAGTGGTAACTTACAAAGTAAAAAAAAAAAAAAATTAATATAATATTAAATTTAAAACTAAAGTTATTTATTCTAATCGATAATTAATTTTCTGAAGGAGCCTTCTACGCCAAATAAATCGTCATGAGTTTTTGGTGTTCCCGGTCTTTTGCTTTCATCGGTTTTAACTTCCTCTTGCTGAAGGAACCAGTCTTTGTAGCTTTCCAATTTTTTCAACCATTGATCTGGAAAAGAAAAAGAAATTTGGATGTTTCAATGAAAAATTTAAATAAGTTGTAGATAAATTCTGTATCTCAGTGCCAAGTCCATTCAAGGATTGCAATTTCTTATTTCAAATCCAACTTTACAAAAGGCATGCAGGCTCAACGGTTGGCAGTGCTGATTTTATACCTTCTGCTAGCAAGATTATTTTGTTAACAACTTATATTCTGTCTACACTTATGGGTTGCCTTGCTCCTAGGCACCCGGACACCCATACATGTTCCATGTTTTTAGCTTATAGAGCAAAGTTCTGGAACACCTAGGGTGTCAGGGTGCCTAGGAGGAAGTAACCATTAAGTGTAGACAGAATATTAGATAATAGAATCCAACTTAGATAAGGGATTCTATTATCTAAGGTTAACAAAACAGAAAAGTTAACTCGCAGAAGACAATCATTTGAGTTGGCAACGCTTGTGTATATATGCTTTGTAAAGTTACGTTTGAAATGTGAAGTTGCAATCCTTGAATGGACTTTGTCTAGTTCTGCACTGAGGTACATAATTGAAAAATTAGGAATGCATATTTACCGTGGAAAACTTGAATTGGTCCTGCATAGCCGCCATATTCTTCAGGCAAAATTTCTTTGGGAATATATTTATGTAGACCTTCGTACCCGTCGGAGTGGAAGAAAATTCGATTCCTAATTTTTTCTTTGAGGAAAGGTTTCACAAAATTGTAGATAGTGTCAACTAATGGAGAAACATTAACGATGTGGACTTCTTTCACCTTGACGGGATAAGCTTCCTATAAAAATTTTTAAAATAATCGATCAATCCTTTGTTTAATATCAAACGTATTTTCTTGTTTCGGTGCGGGTACAAACCTGGGCGCAGATCAGGAATTTTTTAATAAGAGTTGGAGTAAATTTAGCAAAATGAGTTGGGGTAGCTACGGCCGCATCTAACACGTAAACATCTCCAGCAACTCCGGTTGATTCTTCCAATAAACGTATATCACCGATCATAAAAACAATTTTCATCCCTTCGGTGATGTTTGGAGTAGGAACATCTTTATCGATTCCTCTCATCAGGATAACTCTTCTTCCTTCAGGGGTTAAACCTGGTAAAGGAGGAATATGCCTGAAAAACAATTTGATTTATATAATGAGGATATTTAATCGAAATCTGTCATTTATTGTAACAAAAGAGATGATAAATACTTACACAAGCTTCATAATTTCCTGAATGGAAGGATCGTACGGATTTCGATTGGAGAAGAATTCTGGGATCGCAGCTCTCATTGTAAAGTACATATCTAATTTTCTTTTGGTTTTTTCCAGGGAGAACTTGCAACCCCGAAGGAACGTCATGAGTCTTCCATCATCTAAACGGAAAAGAAAAAACATTATCACAATGTTATGGACGTATTTTTTTGGTCATGACGAAGATCGGTAAGTATCAACCTTTACAGCTTCTTTCAGTCCTATAGCCAGAAAAAATGCGAAGGGAGCTCAGCCCCGCTGAGAGGGGGTAGAACCCCGGTAAATTTTTTTCGGCATATAGCGATTGTTTTCCCAATTTCCCATGTTTTAATGTGTCATTTGGAGCCCCGGTTTGAAATCTATGAGCACCTCCAGCCACTCGGACTGGTCAGCCATACATGTTCCTTCAGCTTGTTTGACAACCATATCCCACATAGCAAAGACTACCCAGTTTCGAGGACGCCCTCAGGACGTCATGAGGATATTTATTGGACGTCCTATGGATATCCCATGGATTTGAATATCCTGTGGGTATCTAATGGACAATCCCCAGGATGGCCAATGGGTTGAAAGTGCTATCTGGGCAATAGCTGAGATATATTCGCTCACGTGATTGTGAAATTGGATCGTGGCTACCGTTGCTGCTGCTTTAAACTTACCGAAATTCTTTGGTAAATGAGGTTGAAGTGCCAGCCAGTCTTTAATGGTCTGCAAATCTTCCGCGCGCGTATCTACATTTTCATTTAGTTCACTTCGGATTCGAAGTTGCATCTCAGGGTTCGGCTGTACTAGAGTCATCTTGAATTCTGTAAGAAAAAAAAAGGAATTTCCTATTTAAAAAAAAAAAAAAAAAAAAATCCTGGGAAAACCTTATCTCTAATCGTAAAACTAATCTCGCCGTCATTTTTTTTTTTTCTCTCCGCGTTCTTTGGTAAATATATTGTTTTAACAATGCTATAATGCAGGGAATCTTGTATAACTATAATTATTGCACATATGACTGACCTAGCAATTGCGTCATATCCCATAACAAAAAAGAAACGGTATAACGCTATTATATAGTTTATTAAAGTTTGCCATGCTTATAAGCATGTAATCTTGCAAAACCTTTAAGTTCAACGAATTGCGGGAGACCTTACGCCTTTAATACGAGAAACGAAAAGTTAATCATGTATTTTGGTAGATTTTCCGAATCGACGGGTTTTCCGCTGTTATTATCGCAATTCAATTAAAAGGGAATATTCGGGATCATGGCAATGACTTTATGTGATTGTTTTACCTTCAACTGGATCTTTTATACTATCGTATAAATTAGCTTGGGGGGGATTTAAAATTTTTTAAACAATAATGCTCTATTGCTTCCTAATTATTGTACAATTTCTGGTAGTTTCGAATTGTTTGTATAATCATCATGAGCGTACGATTTAAATAAAAAAAAATAGTAATTAAACTTCCTATTTTTTTCGCCTACTAGTTTCGCTTGAAATGATTTTAGGCTGCTTGAAAGACGTAAGACGTTTTTTTCTTTAACAAAAAAAAAAAAAAAAAAAAAAAAAAAACGTACGATACACATATTAAATGATAATTAATTTCATCATTATAATTGCAGGAAATTTTTCTTCAAAGGTTAATATTGTTTGCAGTTTTAATTTTTAGCTATTTTAGTTTCGCAAACTCCCTTCTCATTTTCATCGTCCCCATGCAAATAATTTATTGGGAATAAAAGGAAATTTCGCAAAAAAAATTTAATTCCAATTATATTTGTTTGACTAAAATGACGAAATGATCGGGTTGCAAGATAATTTATTTCATATTTAAATAAGCTTCATAAATTTTTTAAAAAAAGGAAATGAATTTAATTTGATTTATTTATTTATTATTATTATTATATTATTTTTTTTTTTTTTTTCAGAAAAAAACTCGAGGCAAAGGCATTTAATTACGCTCAGCGGCATCTTACGGCTTAGTGTATCAACCGTTGAAAATCAAAGACCTAATGCCTAGCTGAATAGAAAGAAGAAACCAGTTCTGAAACCTTGAATAAAATCTTTTGGAATTTATAAAATTGTATTTTAGAACTACTAATCATAGCAATGATCATTGGTAGATGCATCAGGCTGGTGGTAGTCTTTGCTAGGCTGAGAATCTATTGCACCGTTTTAACTGGGCAAACAGGAAGCATGTTCTGAAGGACGCACCACTGAAGAAGTGATGATATGACGCTATTCATCCTTTAATGTATGATATTAGCAAAAGTATGTATCGCTTTAATTACTGTATCTGAAAATTAGTCGCATGACTTGTTTTATATGATCTATCCTTTTTTTAAGATGTATATTTTTGCAAATACTCATCAAATATTTCATCTGACGTCAAGGGAGCTAAAGCAGCTTGGGTCTAATTGATGTAGGCCAAATAAGCCAAAACTAGGGAGTACACTGCAGTGGAAGACAAATGGAGGAAACACCAAATATTGTACATCTTTTAGGGTAAGTTCTTTTTTCCCGTAGAAAAGAGTATTCGGTGATTGGAAGTAGATTGAAATTGGTGGTACCTGTATTGGTCTTGTTATTTCATATTCAATTATCAATTTTTGTTTTGTGTGCGTCACTTGATGAGGTAACAATGGTTAAAATTGCATGATTCAAACAACTTTAAAATCATTAATTTAATAAAATGTTGTAAGTACACGTGTAGTTTACTTGGAATATACGTGGATTGTCTACCAAACGCCACGTGGGTCCCTGTGTTTTGAGATATTTTTAGATATTTTCGTAATAAGTTGAATAATTGTGAATATGAGAAAAAATAAATGTTGGTGGAAATAACGTTCGATGTTAGGTATCGTACTTGCTACGTTTTTCCACTTAAATGGTTATGGTTCGTTCAATAGTGATTTTTGACCAGGGCTGCAATTCCGATTCCGATTCCAACTAACAAATATTTTAAAGATGTCGATTTTGATTCCGATTCTGATTCTGATTTAAACCAAAATTTATTAACTGTAATAGCGGTATTTTCTTGCTTTTAAAGTCAATCTGAATCGAAAATATTTTTTTGGATGCCGATGCCGATGTCCATTCCGATTCCGAAGATGCCGAACTGTTTTCGGACGAGATTTCAATTCCGATTCTGATTCTTATTTCTTTTAAGAAAAGCACGGATCCCGATCCCGATTACTTTTGAAATAGCACATTCCGATTTCGATTCCGATTCCGAATATAAATTAATTGGAATTGCAACCCTGTTTTTGACATTTGTTATATAAAATTATTGTTTACCAGTTTATATCTTAAAATCACGAAATTCCATTTTGTGATTATGTTGAATGGATTTTTTTTTTCTGTGATTCAAAAGTGTTTAAATATTACGAAAGCCTATTTTTCAGTTTTTAAGTTTCATTCCCCTTTTTTACGGCATATATCGGGCAATAATTGTTTCTTAAAAATGGAAAATTTAGCTGGACCGATTTTTTGGTAATCAGAGGATGGCAAATCTAACTTTTTTTTTATGAAAAACATTTTAAGGTCCCTTTGAGGTAGTAATATTTTATCTGGAATTAATTATTCACCAAAAAAATCCTCAAGAGTGATTTTTTGGACTTTCCCCCTCTTGTTTATCCTTGCAATTTTGTGGTTCCTTTACCCATCCTCTTCCTTCTTCTTCCTCTCCCATCTTCTTCCTACCCAAGGATTTCTTTACGTAATACTTTGTAGACCTGATTTTCTTAAATGTTTTACCTACACTATAAAAAATTAATTGCCAACGTGTATTTGGTTTCAACCAAAACGTAGAAGTGCAAAATAAGAAACATTACTTCACTGTTTTGATGTGAAAACTGCATTTTATACTTAAGCTTCAAAGTTAAATAAATTTTGCTGTATGAATAATTTTTTTCTAGCGAAAACCCTTTTAGTTGAAATTGCCAGAAATGAACTACATATTTTTTCCCCCAGTACGATGCCCGGGTTTAATAGGCCTCTCACTCTGGAAGACCCCTAACCACTGAATCGCGAATCTCGTCATTTTAAAAAAAATAAAATCCCGTTTCAATGAATTTTTTTAAAGCAAAAAATTCAGTTAAATCGAACTTTCGATTGCAGACATTTTAAAAATGAATCTTATCGAAAATTCCCAGCATCTAACTAAAAATAACCAAGGACCCAACCTTTAATTTCATTATTTCATCACAATTTCACGAAGCCCGATCATGGACACGTATAATCGAAAACCCATTAATTTCAGTTCAATTTACATCGATCAAAGAACGTGGCATATGGCACAAAACACGTAATATACATGTTGTAATCTTTTTAAAATCGAAAGTACTAGACGTTCTCGCAATTCCTTTACATCTTTGAAAATCATATCCTGGAAATGAACCGTCTACGGAAAAAAAAAAATTAATAGTTCATTTACGCAAGCAACGCGGGGATAAAAATTTCCACACTATTAATAATTATTACAAAGCAAATTAAAACGGAATGGGATTTTTCACGCGAGTATAATTAAAATACTGGACTAAATCCTGTACGAATAATTGGTTTCCAGAGATTTCCAGCATTTAAAATTTCAAAAAGTCGAATGCTTTGCATTTTAACGGAGGAAAATAAAAAAACGAAGCAAACATTCTAAAGCAAATATTGAAACATTATGTCATCAGAACTTAGGAAATTTAAGAAGATATTAAGCAACTGGAAAGGCATTATGGTAACACACGTTTCCTGAACAAGTAGTATTGCCGATTGCCACAGTAAGCGTTGGGTAGTGAGATTATCTAAATTGTTGGACTAGAACAAGTAACCTAAAAACACAAAAAACCACTTTCTACTTCATTCAGCCGTTTCGGTATAAACTAAACAAAAGATCTTGCTTTGCTTTTAAGAGTCAAGGCTAGGTATATTTAAATACCTCATCCTTTTGTCTTTTTGCTCGGATTTATTAGATCATCGGACAAGATCAGTTTTTCGTTAGCGCAGCTTCCGTTCTTCCTTCGAAACTCGATTTCCCGATTGTTTTGAGGGATTTTTTCGTAGACGAGTAGCTGCTTTTACAATATATGGATTCGATTTTCATTTTTCGGTTTTTTCTGCTGCCCTCAACGAAATAGTCCTAAGCCCATTTATTTTCAAAATGGAGTTCATTTGTTTTGTTTTTGTAAAAGGCGTATTGTTTATATTATTCCAAAACAAAACAAATGAACTCCATTTCGAAAATAAATGGACTTAGGACTATTTCGCTAAGGAGGACAGTCTGAAACCTGAAGGTTCGAGACAATTATTAATCCGGCCAGACAGCCAAACCACTTGGCCCTGAATCATTTTTCAAAACGATCGAAATTGGAAATGCTGATGAAAGAAATAGGAAAAAAAAAAAAAAAGAATTCAACTCCAGATTACGATTTGACAATGAATCGGCAAAAAAAGAAGAAAGAAAAAAAAAAGCAAGAAATTTGCATTGAAGTGTTTATTTGTGGTAGTGTAAGTTGCTTTTGTTGCTTATTTGTAGTAGTTTCTTTTGTTATTCGGAAGTAGCTATTCATTCAATTATGTTGTTTTGTCCAACAATAAGTTTTTTTTTTTGAGTAAAGTTGCTACTGAGAATTTCAATTATTGATACATGTGAAAAAAATAGCAATATGGTGTTTAATAAGGGGGCTCCTCAATTTAATGACTTTGAAAGTTAACCTTCATATTTCCTCTGGGTGGAGGAAATGCTAAGCCTCGATGTGAATTTTTTATTTTGTCCTACTTTTCGCATATTTCCCGTTTAGCCCTATTTGTCGGGATAGAATTACCCATTTGGAGTCCGTTCGGAGCCTAGGGATTTTTTCTTCAATTAGCCCATATGGGTACGTTTGGAGGCAGAGTCAAAAGGTTTCTTAGATTTGCCTTGGAAAATGTCAAGCAATCCCTTTGCTCCTCTTTCAGGCTGGTATGGACCTGCACCTCAGATTTTTTATTCTTTTACTTTTTTTTTTTTTTTTTTTCTAAAGGTTTTGGTAATGATGTAATTTTTTTCTAACTTTCTCACCAAACTTTTTATTACTCTTAAGTCCCTTTAATAAAAATCCGAATTAGGTTAGGCTATTTATTGAAACTCTTAGAACCAGTAATTTGTTGAAAATTAGCTCACCAATTTTTTTTTTTCCTCTCATATTTAAATTTTGAACAAACCTAATAATAAACGATTAAATTGATGTACAAATAATTAAATCTTCCATTTTTTTTTTTTTTAGCAATATTTAGTAGTTGTTAAAATGTTTATAAATGTACATTTACAGAAAAAAATTTTAGGAATTAAAAAAAAATATTTCTGAATTCAAAATGTCAATCTTAATCACGATGAAATTTATTTACGCGTGACACTTAAAATAACAATCGATTAATTCTTAATTCTTACTGCCAAGGTTCCTCTAGATGATGTTCTCATAAAGGCCGAATTCTTAAAAATGAAATTTAATTATGTTTCTGGGGGGCTGGATGTTAATTATATTTTTAAAAATACTGAGGGCCGAACTGTTAAACGCGCAGTTCAAAATTCTGTTATTTTTTTATTTTTTTTGTTTCCGCACTTTTATTCCATTTTGCAAGCAAATTCATTTGGAAGAAAAAAAGAAAAAAAAATGTTCGGTTTGGTGTCAGGTCTTTGGTAAGCAAACGGATGCCCCAACTGCCCTCCTTAGCGAAATAGTCTTAAGTTCATGTATGTTCGAAATGGAGTTCATTTGTTTTGTTTTGGAATAATATAAACGATACATGTTTTTCAAAAACAAAACAAATGAAGTCCATTTCGAAAATAAATGGACTTAGGACTATTTTGCTAAAAAGGTCAGCCAAGTATACTTATCTATTCTTAAATGTTTAAATTCGTAATTTGTTTTTTAGCAATGTTTAATTTTTGTTAATCTTCACTGCCAGACTATGTTATTTAACCAAGAATATTGTCAAATCAGCTTTATTATTAGCTACCTTGGGTTTCTGTGACGCATGTTCTTTTAAACTTTGGAAGGAAACCGTCAAAGGATTATTAAATTTTTTTTAACTAAATATGACAGTTATCGTTACAGTATTTCCAGATACTCTTTTTTTATGAGAATTTTTTTTTTATATAATAGTCATGGAAAATTATTACAATAAGAAAGTTCTCACGTTAGTTTGAAGCATCTTTTAAAAACCTAAAAATTTAAATCGAAATTTTTAAATTTGGTACTGGTTCGTTACTCAACCGCCGCACCTTTTAACTTTTATTCGCATGAAATGTAGTTATGCCAAAAAATATGGATCGTTAGCGTATGTTCTATAATATGATTAATATTCTGTAATTATTTAGTTTAAACGCATTAGGTACAGTTTGAGTTTTATTATTTTTTTAATCGTTGTAATTCAGAATGGAAACCGATTTTCATAATAATTGTGAATTCTAGGAAAATTATGAAGCAATGCGCGGTAACCTAGTTTTAACTTTTTTTTTTTTTTTTTTATTCAGTAGAAATAACATTGCAGGAGTATGAAAAGAAATGGTCCCGAATGAGTTCAGGTTTATAATTAAATTTCTTTTCTTTCTATAAACTTTTTCAAGGATAACTTTATCCGAAAGTACCTAAATAAATAGTACTAGCATTAACTAAGAGCGACCTTGTTCATAAATTTTTCTATACGTATAAAACCTGACAGTCCTTACATTTGAGTTTAATTTTTATGGAAATACAAAATATTCCCGGAAATGAAGGTTCTATGACTGCTATCCTTGCATACATGAGTTTTTTTCAGTGATTTAATAAAAGTTTTTTTTATTTTTTTTTTTTTTAATAAGCTTTTTTTAACTGGCTTTTTGTCATACTGGACTCGATGGGAAAACATTTTCAAAAATTTTTGATTTTGGGGAATAGTGAACAAAAATGGTCTCATCCATGGGTGCAAATGTTAACAATCTTATTTTATGGAGACATGGTTCCTTTGACGGCGAAAGCTTATGGTGACTTAGTAGGACCTGATGCAATAGTAGTAGATTAATTACAAAAAAGAATTATTTTTGGTTGAGTTTTCAGAAGCAAAATTTTATCTTATTTTAATGTTTGGCAGACAAGGATCCAAACGGTCAGTCTAAGCCATAATTTCAAAACAAAAATTTGAAAATGCAAGACTTTTTTCCATTTTCGGATTAATCCGAGAATAGATTTAACCCGCGAGGGTACAATCAAAAATCTAATAAAAATTTTAGATTTTTTTTTTTTACTCACTTTGGAGCCTTTTTTAGATTCCTAGAGGCAACGCAAACTGATAGATTTTAAAAAATAATTTAAATTTCATCGCTTAAATGTTTTTCCTATCCTCGGATTAACCCAAAAATGGATCCTTATTACTATCGAAAATTTTGGGAAGAAAAAAATTAAAACAATCTTTTATTAATATCAAAAAAGGACTTCAACTCTTAACTCATTCCGAAAATGGAGAGATATTTTCAAAAAAAAAAAAAAATAAAAAAAGTTTACGAACATTTTGATGATTTATCCAAAACAGCACCAAACACACTTCAAGCACTTGAACTCGACTGAACTACACTCAGACTGGTACCTGTAATATCAATACTAGTACCACACGATCAAAATCTTAAATCCGTAAGCTAACTATGCATTGATCCCAAGATTTTTTACCCTACCATCTTCAAGGAATAAAATTATGTAATAGCCGCTGTCTGTGTGATAGATATCGTTGAAATAAAAATTGCTAAAAAAAAAAAAATATCATTAGAGATAATGGTCATACCTTGATTTTTTTTTATTATTCTTTTACGTATATCATGTGAGTGTGAGTCATAAAGAAAGGGATTTGTTATATTGTGCAAAAGTAATCTTGGTTGATCTAATTGCCTGGCCAGAATCAATTTTTTCCTCTATTTGTTCTTCTTACCACGATCTTTTGTAAATCGTGACAAAATTCGTGATTTTGAAGTAAATGAAATGGTTTTAAATTCGTCTCGTTTTTGTTTTGTTTTTCTTTTTCCTTTTCTTCTTCTTCTTCATTAATGTTTTCAGATAATTTTTATTCAGCAAAGAAAAATATGATGCCAAAATCGTTTTCTTCTCTTTTCGATATATTTTTTTACAGATTGTGAGAGAAATTAAGGAATTGCCCGAAAAAACTTTTTATTTTTCGTTACGGTTTTTAGTGCCAATTTTTCAGAGGAACTTTCCAGCTTAGAATCATTAAAAACACCCAGATAGCAAAGTCTATCCAATCCAGTCCCGAGGACGTCTTTTGGACGTCATGAGGATATTTATTGGACGTCCGTTTGATTTACCTATGTTTGCAGTGATCCAAAAAACGTCCTCTGAAGTCCTGTGGATTTGGATATACTGTGGATTCTAATGGACAATCCATCCACAGGATGTCCAACGGATTGACAATGCTATCTGGGGAGTTTGAAATGTATGATTTGCTTAATCCCCAAACTCTTCTTTTGGATCTAAAAACTAATAGGATAGAGTACCTTTGAAGGTTACTATGAAGCTGAAATTAGTTAATGGAGTCTAAACAAAACATTAATTTTTTTTAATGCCAAATTTTTAATTTTTAATTAATCAATTTTCAACATTATAAAAAAAAATCTGAAAATCTTTAAAATTTTTTCCCGATTCGATTTTATTGGCGCCTAGTTGGTGCGAACTGCGCCTCTAGCGGAAATCTGTCTGTCTGTTTGTTTGTTTGTTTGTTGCGATGTTCACACCAACAAAGTCGCAAACCTTCGCAAACAATCGCAAACCTTCGCAAACGATCGCAAAAATTCGCAAACGATCGCAAATCTTCCCAAACGATCGCAAACCTTCGCAAACAATCGCAAAAATTCGCAAACGATCGCAAACCTTCGCCAACGATAGCAAACCTTCGCAAACGATCACAAAAATTCGCAAACGATCGCAAAAATTCGCAAACGATCCCAAACGATCGCAAACCTTCGCAAACGATCGCAAAAATTCGCAAACGATCGCAAAAATTCGCAAACGATCGCAAGCCTTCGCAAATGATCGCAAACCTTCGCAAACGATCGCAAACCTTCGCAAACGATCGCAAAAATTCGCAAATGATCGCAAACATTCGCAAACGATGGCAAAAATTCGCAAACGATCGCAAACCTTCGGAAATCTTCGCAAACGATCGCAAACGATCGCAAAATTTTTCAAACGATCGCAAAACCTTGGAAACGATCGCAAACCTCCGCAAACGATCGCAAACCTCCGCAAACGATCGCAAACTTTCGCAAACGATCGCAAACCTTCGCAAACGATCGCAAAAATTCGCAAATGATCGCAAACCTTCGCAAACGATCGCAAACGATCGCAAAAATTCGCAAACGATCGCAAAAATTCGCAAATGATCGCAAACCTTCGCAAACGATCGCAAACGATCGCAAAAATTCGCAACGATTGCAAACCTTCGCAAACGATCGCAAAAATTCGCAAACGATCGTAAAATTCCCAAACCTTCGCAAACGATCGGAAACCTTCGCAAACGATCGCAAAAATTCGCACACGATTGCAAAAATTCGCAAACGATCGCAGACCTTCGCAAACGATCGCAAAAATTCGCAAACCTTCACAAACGATCGGAAACCTTCGCAAACGATCGCAAACCTTCGCAAACGATCGCAAAAATTCGCAAATGATCGCAAACATTCGCAAACGATGGCAAAAATTCGCAAACGATCGCAAACCTTCGCAAATCTTCGGAAACAATCGCAAACGATCGCAAAATCTTTCAAACGATCGCAAACCTTCGGAAACGATCGCAAACCTCCGCAAACGATCGCAAACCTCCGCAAACGATCGCAAACTTTCGCAAACGATCGCAAACCTTCGCAAACGATCGCAAAAATTCGCAAATGATCGCAAACCTTCGCAAACGATCGCAAACGATCGCAAAAATTCGCAACGATTGCAAACCTTCGCAAACGATCGCAAAAATTCGCAAACCCAGGAAGGGAAAAAATCGTATTTTTCTATCCTACTCTATCAAATAGTACATTTTTTCTTATTTTTTTATCCTGGGATATATTTTTCCATCGTCGGAACTATATTACGATATTAGATTTCATACCGCAATATAGTTTGCATGATACCAGAATATAGTCCTCTACAGAAAATTTTTCCGATTTTTCGAACCCCGGGAAAACTATAGTTCAAGATAATGAAATATAAGCATGTTAGATAATATTAGATAATGTTAGATAACATGCTTATATTTCATTATCTAAAACTATAGCTTTAGATAATATGCTTATATTTCATTATCTTGAACTATAGTTTTCCCCGGGTTCGAAAAATCGGAAAAATTTTCTGCAGAGAACTATACTCTGGTATCCATGCAAACTATATTGCGGTATGAAATCTAATATCGTAATATAGTTCCGACGATGGAAAAATACATGACTGGATGAAAAAATAAGAAAAAATGTACTATCTGATAGACTAGGATAGAGAAATACGATTTTTTCGTATATTTTTGGCATATTTCTCTATATTTCTTCGGTTGCAGCTTAAATTCAAGTTTTATCACTCTTTCTCTAACAAAGACTTGTAGCTTATAGGTATAGCACTGGTTTAACAAGCCAGAGGTCTGGGATCGAATCTCAGGCATGGCAAGGGATTTTTCCAATGTGAAAAAAATTGGCATGGGCTGGGAAATACACAAAAATAAATTTTTTAATTTTTTTTTTTTTTTTTTTTGTCAAAAAATCCGGGGGGGTCCAGCCCCCGTTTTAGAGGCCCCCATGCTATATTTTAATATAGTTTTACTATATTATACTATATTTTAATATAGTTTTATGTGCTTTTCTACGCTTTTCAATCAGGCAATTTTGGATATAAAAGCGTATTTCTTATATAAAAAAATATGCCGTCAAAACTATGAAATACTATAGAAAAAGATGTTTTTTTCCTTCCTGGGAACGATCGTAAAATTCCCAAACCTTCGCAAACGATCGGAAACCTTCGCAAACGATCGCAAAAATTCGCAAACGATCGCAAACCTTCGCAAACGATCGCAAACCTTCGCAAACGATCGCAAAAATTCGCAAATGATCGCAAACATTCGCAAACGATCGCAAACCTCCGCAAATGATCGCAAACCTTCGCAAACGATCGCAAACCTTCGCAAACGATCGCAAAAATTCGCAACGATCGCAAACCTTTGCAAACCATCGCAAAAATTCGCAAACCTTCGCAAACGATCAGAAACCTTCGCAAACGATCGCAAAAATTCGCAAACGATCGCAAACCTTCGCAAACGATCGCAAAAATTCGCAAATGATCGCAAACATTCGCAAACGATCGCAAAAATTCGCAAACGAACGCAAACCTTCGGAAATCTTCGCAAACGATCGCAAACGATCGCAAACCTTCGCAAACGATCGGAAACCTTCGCAACGATCGCAAAATTTCGCAAACGATCGCAAACCTTCGCAAATGATCGCAAACCTTCGCAAACGATCGCATACCTTCGCAAACGATCGCAAAAATTCGCAAATGATCGCAAACATTCGCAAACAATGGCAAAAATTCGCAAACGATCGCAAACCTTCGCAAATCTTCGCAAACCTTCGCAAACAATCGCAAAATTTTTCAAACGATCGCAAACCTTCGGAAACGATCGCAAACCTCCGCAAACGATCGCAAACCTTCGCAAACGATCGCAAAAATTCGGAGACGATCGCAAACCTTCGCAAACGATCGCAAAAATTCGCAAATGATCGCAAACATTCGCAAACGATCGCAAAAATTCGCAAATGATCGCAAACGATCGGAAACCTTCGCAAACGATCGCAAAAATTCGCAAACGATCGCAATCCTTCGCAAACGATCGCAAAAACTCGCAAACGATCGCAAACCTTCGCAAACAATCGGAAACCTTCGCAAACGATGGCAAAATTTTTCAAACGATCGCAAACCTTCGGAAACGATCGCAAACCTCCGCAAACGATCGCAAACCTTCGCAAACGATCGCAAAAATTGGCAAACGATCGCAAACCTTCGCAAATGATCGCAAACATTCGCAAACGATCGCAAAAATTCGCAAATGATCGCAAACATTCGCAAACGATCGCAATAATTCGCAAACGATCGCAAACGATCGCAAAATTTTTCAAACGATCGCAAACCTTCGGAAACGATCGCAAACCTCCGCAAACGATCGCAAACCTTCGCAAACGATCGCAAACCCTCGCAAACGATCGCAAAAATTCGCAAATGATCGCAAACATTCTCAAACGATCGCAAAAATTCGCAAACGATCGCAAACGATCGCAAAATTTTTCAAACAATCGCAAACCTTCGGAAACGATCGCAAACTTCCGCAAACGATCGCAAACCTTCGCAAACGATCGCAAAAATTCGCAAACCTTCGCAAACGATCGGAAACCTTCGCAAACGATCGCAAAAATTCGCAAACGATCGCAAACCTTCGCAAACGATCCAAAAATTTGCAAACGATCGCAAAAATTCGCAAACGATCGCAAACCTTCGCCAACGAACGGAAACCTTCGCAAACGATCGCAAAAATTCGCAAATGATCGCAAACTTTCGCAAACCTTCGCAAACGATCGCAAAAATTCGCAACCCAGGAAGGAAAAAAACATCTTTTTCTATAGTATTTCATAGTTTTGGCGGCATATTTTTTTATATAAGAAATACGCTTTTATATCCAAAATTGCCTGATTGAAAAGAGTCTATTGGCCATATCAAACTATATTAAAATATAGTATAATATAGTAAAACTATATTAAAATATAGCATGGGGGCCTCTAAAACGGGGGCTGACCCCCCCCCCCCCCCCCCGGATTTTTTGAAAAAAAAAAATTAAAAAATTTATTCTCGTGTATTTCCCAGCCCATGCCAATTTTTTTCACATTGGAAAAATCCCTTGCCATGCCTGAGATTCGATCCCAGACCTCTGGCTTGTTAAACCAGTGCTATACCTATAAGCTACAAGTCTTTGTTAGAGAAAGAGTGATAAAACTTGAATTTAAGCTGCAACCGAAGAAATATAGAAAAATATGCAAAAAAATACGAAAATACAGAAAATTTTTCCGATTTTTCGAACCCGGGGAAAACTATAGTTCAAGATAATGAAATATAAGCATATTATCTAAAGCTATAGTTTTAGATAATGAAATATAAGCATGTTATCTAACATTATCTAATATTATCTAATATGCTTATATTTCATTATCTTGAACTATAGTTTTCCCGGGGTTCGAAAAATCGGAAAAATTTTCTGTAGAGGACTATATTCTGGTATCATGCAAACTATATTGCGGTATGAAATCTAATATCGTAATATAGTTCCGACGATGGAAAAATATATCCCTGGATAAAAAAATAAGAAAAAATGTACTATTTGATAGAGTAGGATAGAAAAATACGATTTTTTCCCTTCCTGGGAACACGATTGCAAACCTTCGCAAAGATCCAAACCTTCGCAAACGATCGCAAACCTTCGCAAACGATCGCAAAAATTCGCAAATGATCGCAAACATTCGCAAACGATCGCAAAAATTCGCAGACGATCGCAAACCTTCGCAAACCTTCGGAAACGATCGCAAACGATCGCAAAAATTCGCAAATGATCGCAAACTTTCGCAAACCTTCGCAAACGATCGCAAAAATTCGCAAATGATCGCAAACATTCGCAAACGATCGCAAAAATTTGCAGACGATCGCAAACCTTCGCAAACCTTCGGAAACGATCGCAAACGATCGCAAAAATTCGCAAATGATCGCAAACTTTCGCAAACCTTCGCAAACGATCGCAAAAATTCGCAAACGATCGCAAACCTTTCCAAACGATCGCAAACCTTCGCAAACGATCGCAAACCTTCGCAAACCTTCGCAAACGATCGTAAACCTTCGCAAACGATCGCAAAAATTCGCAAATGATCGCAAACTTTCGCAAACCTTCGCAAACGATCGCAAAAATTCGCAACACGATTGCAAACGGGAGCTTTCCAAAGGGGAGTGTATTTTGTATTTCGTGTTTTTCTAATTCCACGACCTGCTATTTAATCAAATGGAAGTCGTGGAATTAGAAAAGCACGAAATACGAAATACACCCCCCTTTGGAAAGCTCCCAACCTTCGCAAAGATCCAAACCTTCGCAAACGATCGCAAACGTTCGCAAACGATCGCAAAAATTCGCAAACGATCGCAAACCTTCGCAAACCTTCGCAAACGATCGTAAACCTTCGCAAACGATCGCAAAAATTCGCAAATGATCGCAAACTTTCGCAAACCTTCGCAAACGATCGCAAACCTTCGCAAACCTGCGGAAACGATCGCAAACGATCGCAAAATTTTTCAAACGATCGCAAACCTTCGGAAACGATCGCATCTACGATGTTTGAAGTATTTGAAAAATATGTCAGTTTTTGTGTGGGCCTACCTATGGCCTTCTCTCGATTTTTTTCTTTATTTTGAAGTAAGGAAGTAAGTTAAGACCAAATAAGAATGCGAAAAAGAAAGATAAATAAATTGAGATTTTATTAATTCTGGACGTAATCCTACGTAGGGATATGCCTCATATCCGCTGACTGTTTTTTAGAATGTTGAACATTGGTTAATTAAAAATAAAAAATTTAACGTTAAAAAAATAAAGTTTTTATTCAGCCACAAACTCATAATAATATAATAAATAATTTACATTCATTTTAAAAAAATACAAGGCTTACGAGAACCTGAAATTTTTTAAGTCCCTTATTTTTCCTTATTAATGTGAAGTAACATTATGGCGGGGGCTTGCGTTATCGTAAATTTTTTTGCCTATCGCAGGATCTCTTGTGTTTTTTTAAATAATGCATTTCATAAAAATCTATAGCCAAAAATAAAATGGGTTATGGCTTTATAATCTAAATACTAAACTCAAGACTTAGTCGTGCGTAAAAATACCTATGGCCACAGCCTACCGGCGCTATTTTATTGCTATCCAAAACAATCACTCAACTTTTTCGGTTCCAAGGGTGAGTTATAAAGCTACTCCTCAGTTTGCAAAAGTTTAAAGCAAAAAAAAGAAAAGAAAAAAAATAGAACTTCCTCCTATTATCAAGCTCTTGAAGTAGGAATTTAGACAGGAACTAAAATCAAATCAAACAAGACATCTTTTAGAAAGAACAAATAATCATTTTTATATTTCAGGTTTTTATCGATCAGGTGGAAGATAAATTGAAGAATATTCTGACCCTATGATCTGCCAATTCCTTTCTACGCTTTTTTTTTACGCAAATATATTTGCACTTATATCACCATCGCATTTTATTCTTATCAACACGTAACATCTCTCCTGATTTTTGATGATGAACATCTTGTTGCATTATTATATTTTACAAGCAATTGAAAAAGGTATTAGTGCATTACAAAAATCAGAAAGTATATAGTTCGTTGGGTTCACCATGATTCCTATAAAATATTTCAATTCCGGATTTCTCAATTGCATATTTTATTCATTTATTTTAGTTGCGAATCATCTCGCATGGCTTAGCAAATGATTTAAGTGAAATGGGAACTGTTAAGCAAGAAAAATTTAAAGAGATATGGGAATTTAAAAAAAAGAAAGAGAAGCTATTAAAAAACGGAGATTCAAAAAAAAATTATAGTACAGCCAAAGGTGGAAAACATTGCTGTCATTTGTGAAAAAAAAAAATCGGAAGAATTTATTTTGTTGGCCCCATAAAATTCTTGGGTTTTTCTTCAGTTTTATGCGATTCTGGTAGCTCCATTCACTTCACCACCCCACGGATTTAACCATTTCGTAATCATTTCTTTGAAACCTTCAATATCAATCTCTTTGACGATTTCCACATTTATTCCTTCATATGCAACATCTCCGCTATAATCTACAAGAAAACTTCCTCTCGAGAATGTCCCACAAGTTTCGACATCCACGTGATGAGATTCGGAAGCTTTGATCAAACTTCGATCTATTGCCACAGCTGTTGCCAAACCATCTGCAGCTACCCAGATAGAGCTGTTAAATTGAGGAGCTTCAGCCTGATTCAGAATACTGATTTGAGGGCTATCGATTGCACCGAGCACATTGATTCTCCATTCCTAAAATTTTTCATTGATAAATTAATTTTAAAGGAAAAGGTTTGACAAATTAATTAATATTATTTTTTACCATTGGTATAGCCGATCGTATACTCGCGGTTTCCCACGGGACTAAAACCACTGGCTTGTCCCTTTTCGTCGCTTCCTTTAAAACAATAGCAGCCGCATCAACGTCCATATATATATTGAATTCCACTCCGGATTTTATGTTCCCTACACCTTCTACGCTGCCTCCCAATATATAGATTTCATCTAAATCTTTAATAAGGTTTGGGTTAAACCGTGACGCAAGAGCCACGTTGGTCAAAGGTCCCAAGGCTATTAAACTGAATTTTCCCCGGACAAAGTCTAACCAATTCTGCAAGTGCGATGACTCCATGCGTCGGCTTTATTAACTCTTCAGTCGGTGAATCGGGGAATTCAAAGTCTCCGAAACCGTCCTCTCCGTAAAAATTGTCGGTTTCAGGCGTTTCCAAAATAGACTGATTCATCCCTTTGTAGACAGGTATCTGCAAAAATGCGGATAAAAAAATTTATATAATTTTATAAAGGTATGCTGAATAGATTTTAATCGGAATCGGAATCAGATTCAATCGATGGAAACTAATCGGAATCGGAATCGGAGTCGCGAAAATTTTTCGCGTAATTTAGAATCGAAATCAGAATAAGATTTGAACAGAGCTGCAATTCCGATTAATTTTTATTCGGAATCGAAATCGGAATCTGCTATTTCAAAAGTAATCGGAATCGGAATCGGAATCGGAATTGGCATTCAAAAAAATATTTTCGATTCAGATTGACTTAAAAAGCACGAAAATACCGTTAGTAGAGTTATCGATTTTAGTTGAAATCGGAATCAGAATCGGAATCGGCATCGCTAAAATATTTGTTAGTTGGAATCGGAATCGAATTTTTTTTTCAACCTTTCGGAATCGGAATCTTACCCATAAATTGTCAAGATTCTGCGGAATCGAAATCGGAATCGGCATCGAAATCAGATTCATATGATGAAAAACTTATCGGAATTGGAATCGCGAAATATTTTTACCATTTAGAAAATTATGTACTGACCGAGTACACAATACACGTTTCTTCAACTAAAGGTTTTTTTTTTCGTTTGTTGCTTGAGATCTAAAAAGATGTTTCACAATTCTGATTTTCATGTGAATTTCTTTTCTCATTTCCCCGATTTTTATCGCAACGCATACTCATTACGGTGCTTGACTTGACTAGACTTGTTTAACTCTAAATATAATAAAATTGATATTGGAATCGGAGGCGGAATCGGCACCGATTATATCATTTTGAATCGGAGTCGGGATCGTAAATTTACTCTTTTCTACGGTAATCGGAATCGGAATCGGAATCGGAATCTGAATCGGAATCAGAATCAGAATCAGCATCAGCAGCAACCAACTATTTGGAGTTGGAATCGGAATCGGAATCGGCACCTATTATATAATTTTAAATCGGAATCGGGATCGCAAATTTACTCTTTTTCCCGATAATCGGAATCGGAATCGCGTTTGAAAATTCATCAAGCATCACTGGAATCCGATTTGGGATCGGAATCAGAATCAGCATGCCATTCCTGGTGATTGCTTACCGCAGGAACTTCCAACTTACGTCCAATCTCTTCGCCGTTTTTAAGATCTTCAAAACGTTAATCCCTACATTATCAGCATTAGTGTTTCCGTTTACGGCAGTGAGTGTTACGACTACTATATCGTTGTACAATTCTTGAGCTCCCAATATACTGAAGATGGCGACGCCATCATCGGCTCCCGCATCCGTATCGACGATGAAATATCGGGTGCTGTCGTTCAGTATACTGCAGTCAAATGACTTAAGGGAAAAAAATCGTAAATCAATTAAGGTTTAAAAGCGTTTAATTAATTAATTTTTTTCTCACCTCTGCAAATGATACTCCGTTTTCAAAAAAAGATGATATTGCTTTAGCCACGTTATCTCCTTTGACATGATGACCTTGAGGCTGTTTGTAAACCTGAACTTGAATGCTGCAGCAAAATAGTACGGCAATTTAATTTTTTTTTCAATTAAATCCTCAGCAGAATTTAAAAAGGAGCACAGAAAAAAAAAAAGAAAAAAGGGACTTCTATTTCATAAATATATTTTCCATCATTTTTTTAAATAAAAAAAAAGCCAAAATTTATACTTACATCAAGTTCAATAAAATTAGAAGGACGAGATTGATAGATTGCATCTCGCAGTTTAAGTAATTAATTCGCTGACAATAAATGATATTTATTCATATTTTAAGAAGACATTTGCGCTTCTGCTACCGTAAGCTGAGGCAAGTCAGAGACATTTCTGTTGAGCTTTAAAATCAATCTGAAAGGCAGCAGTCGGTATTATGAATATTTAATATTAATAATAATAATTAATATCGGGATTTCACATTTTAAAATGAGAAAAGGCTATAAGTTTTAGAATTAAATGCTGAAATTGCTTATAAAAAAATTACAGTGAGGATGAATATTTGAGGAAACTTGAATTAATAAAGAATTATTATCTTTTTCGAAGAAAAATTAATTTTTGCTGCTTCTAAAACATTAACTTGTCATTATTGAATAAGAATAATACATGTTGATGTTACATTCCTGATACAAGTTTTAGTATTTTCTTTCATAAATATTTCATTCTTCACATGGCTTTTTCCTCTTTCTTCCGTTAATTTTTTTCCTTGCCTTTTCTTCTCCTTATTTGTTTTTTCCCTTTTTTTTTTTTTGTAAAAATTTTGCCTGCCATTTGAATAAAATAAAAATGAATTTTTTTGAGAGTACAGGGAAGAAAATAACTTCTGAGTTCCAAATTATAAACTTTATAAATTATAAACCTAAATTATGAACGTTACCGAATTATAAACTGATGTAGATTACCTCTTTAGATTGAACTGTAATCCTGGAATCCCGGACTTACTTTAATCCCGTCAATCCTGGGATTTTGAATCTCCCAAAATGCCTATTTTTATGAAATTATTGTCCAATATTTTACAAAATTTTGGAAAATAAAGTTTTGTACCATTTATTTTCTTTAAGCCCTGGTAAAAATTTGGCCAGGCTGGCCGATAATGGAAAATCTGACTGAAATGTAACAGTTATCAGCCTGGATTCGAGCTGGATTTGGTTGGAAATTGGATCCAATACTGATCCACGATCGATATTGTTGATCTAGATTGATTCAATAATGAATCAAGTTTGAAAACAGTTACATTTCAGTCAGGTTTTTCAACTTGAATCAAAGCCGGATCAGTAATGTAAGGGAATAAATTTTTACCAGGAAGAAAAATAGGATATTTTGTTTTTCTCAGGGATATTTTTCTAGAAAATGCGGGGTCCAGCATTAAGTAGGACCCCGACTTTTCATTTCCGTTTTTCTCGGGGATAATGAAAGGTACAAAATTTTCTTTTTTGCTGGTACTAAACAGTGCTAAACGAGTACAAAATAGTACTGAAAACCAAATTTCAAAATTCCAATGTCGGGGTCCTACTTAATACTGCCCAAAACTTTTCTTCTAGTCGAAAAATATTGGATTCCCCCCCCTCAACCCCTCCCGACACCCCTGTCCTATCCTTCAATAATTTTTAATGGCCTTTATTTTTAAAGCAGCAAAAAACCACTATAGAACATTTTATACAAAGCTTATCTCAAAATTTTTTTTGTCTCCCCCCCCCCCCCCCCCGAAATGTGACTCCTAACGATTCAAGTCACCTCAAAAACCTTAAATTTATGCCATGCTAGATATTGTAATTTTTACAAAATATAAAAAATGCAATTTAATTTTTTTTTTTTTTTTTGCGCTTTGCTTTGCTTTGCTTTGCTTTTTTTCTATTTTCTGGCTCTTTTTGGCCACTCAATTCTTCCTCCTCGTTTGTCTTCTTTCTTCTCTAGCTGCCTTCTGTTTCCCCCTATCCCTTTGATCTTTACTTACTTTTTATTGACCTATCCTTTAGTATTCCTCGCCAAGTCTTATACAATTTAACCCAACACAATTCTTCCCGCATAATTATATAACAAACAGCCTGACCCTCATTTCATGTCATCATTTGTTTTCTTCGCTCGTGAGAATATAAACTGGGATAACAAACGTTTATATTTTTCACGAAGCGGTAAAACGGATTTATGACGTATGACCTAAATTGTGAGGTGTCATTACTGTCAGCTCATAACATTTTAATTTATTTGTCTTTTCCCATAGCTCAAAAAAAAAAAAAAAAAAAAAAAAAAAAAGCTTCTCATCGAATTTTTAATTCGGATTTTACAAATTAAATCCTTTTCCTGGAACGGAAGTAACGAATTAAAATGTAATTCACTTTCTCAATCTTTACTTAAGCTTCTGAACAGTCGGGAACAGTTATGAATTTTTTGATTTTCCCAAAAAAATGGACGAAGACGGCTGGTTATTTATTTTTATTTTATAGATGGCGGTGATTAGCCCTTTAGTGCTTATTGGAATTTGTTTATATTTCCTTTTTTTAAGTTTATTTATATTTTTACATGAAATTATGAACCTTTACAAACCTAAATGCGAATTCACGAACAGAGGAACCTTTATTTATTCGGATTTTCAATATCCTTGCAAAAAAGATGAGGAATACAACGAATGGTTCCCTGAAGAAATTTTTGAAAGCGAAATCGAGGGAGAAGAAGGAGGAAAAAGAGGAGGAGGAGAAGGAGATACCCATGCTGAACTCCATTCTGTTAAGATAGAGAGCAAAGAGCCGGAAAAGAACGAATCTGCGGAAAAAGGCGATGATGTATCAGTGTCTAAAAAAAGTGGTGTAGTTCATACGGACGAAAAGGCGAAAATTCAGATCGAACCGTGCTACATTCCTCCCGAACAAAAGTATTAACAAAAAAATTATTAAGAGGACCGAGGATCGGACAAAAAAAAAAGCTAAATTTATTTTACAGAAGTGAAAATTTATTATCAAGATGGAAAGAAATGGAAAAACGAAATTTTTATAAAGATGTAATGTGCCCGGAACCATTGGATAGTTACGAAAAATTGTAAGGGAAATATTTTCAAAATTTAATCATAAATTTAATTTTCTTTTTCAATTTTAAAAATTATTTTAAGATTACTCCAACCGTTTTGTCCTCCGTGGCCTCCGTCTCCGATTCCCGAATCACCTTCCGAATCATCCTTTATGACGGGAATGGGGCTGGGAATGGGAATGAGAATGGGAGCTGGTAGGAAAGGTTATCTGCCGACACTTTTCTGCGTTCTTTGCGAAGGGGATTTATACGAAAACGGTCCTTTACATGATCTTCACGTTAAAACCGAGAACATTAAGCGGCAAAGCTTTTTGAAAAATGATAAAGTTAAAAAATTGATCGGGATACGAACGAGAATAACGGTTCATAAGATTTGCTATGAAGAATATACAAAATTGTTCGTGAAGGAATCGGAAAATCAAGAAGCTAGTGCAATTTGATCTTTGTAACGTTTTTTATTTTTTTGCTGTCCCCAATTTACGGTTAAAAAATTGATATCTATCCTGAATTAGACGGTAATTTGATACGTTATCATTTTTTGCTGTAGTCACTATTTTTTTTTTTTTTAATTTTTTTTTCTTATAATGCCTATTTCTTTCTCTCGGTGTCATCTTTTTTTATCACAAGCTTTTGGAACCTGTCCGGATTAGGTTTTCGTTGTAATTAATTTGCATTCATTTTATTTATTTATTTATTTATTTTTTTATTTATTTTTATTTAAGAGGAAATGCCGGAAGGAATGGCTGTTTTGTCTAACACTTGATTTACGGGTTAGAAAATCAAATTTTAGGTATCTAACGAACTCCTTTGCCTTTTTCTAACATTTTTGGTACAAGTTTCAACTAGTTTTGACAAGTTTCAACAAGCAAACAAAAACCAGTAAAACAAAATCAACGTTTTTCGACCGCAATTTTTTTTTAAAATTATTTTCCGCCGCCCATACATTTCAGACAAGTTGAAACTTGCACTAAAAATTCCAGGATATACCAGAACAGTTCGTTAGATACCTAAATTTGGATTTTTTGATAGTAAATCGAGTATTGGAGAAAACACCCTTTCCTTCCAATCCGTAAAGCCTTCTCTTAATTTTTTTTTTTTTTTTTTTTTTTTTTTTTTTTTTTTTGCCAAAATTCTGAAAATTACCCGCGCTCACTTACACGGAGGCCTTACCTGCTCATTCTCTCTTTTATTTTTTGATTCGAATCGTTAGAAATTCATTTACAGATTAAAAAATTCTCGTTAAACGTTTTTTTTTTTTTTTTGCTTTGTTTGTGGAATTTGGAATTATGCGTTTTGTGTGGCTTTTCCCCGTGGCTTTTCGTGTGGCTTTTTGCTTTTACTGGATATTTCATTTTTTACTACCTTTAAAACCTTTCTTCAAATGTCCAAGCCATCAAGGCCAGGCAGATCGCAATAAATTATATAAATGACTTCCTTTACGAATTACTTTTATGTCGTACTTTACATCGTCTATTTTTTTTTTTGAGATTACATTTTAATTCTAAAATTGGGGAAAAGCTGCACAGGAAAACGCATATAATATACAATTAGATAAAAATTTGGAAAATAACCGGAAAATGGACCGGTTTGGATGAAGAGAAAATCTAGGATGACAATAAATAACTAATGTATTCAAAATAGGACTTTAAAATCACTATGGAAGACTTAAACAATAAATAAATCACTTTTTAGTTGCTATTTACGTTAGGTAAGCTTAGCCTAATTGTAAAAGCATACTGTGTATTTACACAGCTGTATGTCATCCGATGCATTTTGATGTCATTGCTAACCGAAAGAGATAAATTTTATAGCTATGACTCAGTTGTCAATGGAAAAATAAATAGGTCAGGCTGAACAAGGAAGAAGTGGAGTACTTGATGTTGCATCATGTATGAGCTCCTCATTTCTGTTCCCTTTATCCTCGCCCGTAGCCAAATGGGGGCCAGGGGAGGCACATCCCCCCTGGCCTGACTTGATGCTCCCCCTGGAGAAAATTGGCTAAACATGACGTGTATAGAAAATGAAGGCTTGTTGCCCCCCTTAATTGGCCCAACTGCCCCCTGGCTCTTTTTTCTGGCTAAGGGCCCGTCTTTATCCCAAGGCAAGAGAAAAAAAAATTATTTTTTAATCAGTTGGTTCCCTAGCCCTTGCTTGGTTGATCCGTTCCAATACTCCTGAATTAAAAAAAATATATATTCAAAGCATGTTAGCCTCGACAAAACATTAGAAGGGGATAAAAGAAGGCAAAAGAAACCTAAAGTAAAGGAAGAGGTAGGAACCCTAAAAAATTACTACATTACTTGATTCCCTGGAAATTGCAAGTTTACGACGGAATTAAATATGAATATCTTTATAGGAGCTACAAAATTAAGAAAAAAATTGAAACAAAATACGTCTGATTTTAAATAAAGACCTCCGCCTAAATTTGAATTGACTTACAAGTTAACCAAAAAGGGATTTTTTTAAAAAAATGTAACAGGAAAAAAACGATTTCTTATTTTCTAATTGAATAATTTTACGAATTCTGCCAAATTAATTAAATAATGAAATCAAATGAGTACAAATATTTTATGGTTTTAACGTTTCTATTTTTTCTTCTTTTCCTTTCAAACGTTAATTAAGAAAATGGATAAATATTTAAAAAGAAATGATACTCATGTGATCGATTAATTATTTTTAATTAGGCCTATACCTAAATAAGACTATTTTTATGACTCCTGTAACTTGTTTGGCAAAACTACTTAAATTTCCATATTTTTTTTCTCGATACCATTAATTGTCTTACATCAGAATGTTTTTTACAAGTAGGAAAAATTCCTCCTCCAGAACTAAATTAAACAAATTATTCTATTTTTGCGACCCTTTTTTTGTTTGTTTCATTTATATATTCGTTTTAATCCATGTTTTTATAGTTCTCTAACAGCTTATGTAATTTTCCACGGTACTATTTGAGAGGGTATAAAAAACAATCCATAAAATTTTGAAAAAGACAAAAGATCATGTAAGCTAATCGTGCGGTATAAAAAAAAGTATGAATAATTAAATACTTTCGATAGCTGACTCTTTACTCTCTAATATTTAAACCGAGCCTCCTGTTGTCTGCAGCACTTCTGGCCGATCCTCGTGAATATTTCAGAAGTTCCCAACTTTCTGAGGAAGTTTTGTCATTTTTATTTCATGTTTCCGTTTCTATTTTTTCTTCCCTTCGTTTTTTCGATTCTGTCTTTATGTAAATATCATTTAAAACTCTTAAAGAGTTTGAATTTTTTTTTAAATTATAAGTCAGGCCTGTAGCCGTTCCAAGAGATCGAGGGGACGCAAAGTTGAGTTCCAAATGACCTCTTTTAACATGAAAGAAAAAAAATATGGGTAATAAAAAATTTGTAGCTGAACCATCCAAAAGGGACCCCCAGAGCCCCTTTCGGCCCCCTCGCTGCTACAGGCTTGTTATAAATTATTCTATTGTCGGGCGGAGACATGTCTTTTCCTCAAAATATATGTTTGGCTTCTCCAGAGTAAAAGTAGCCCAACAATTCAATTTAGTTAGCCCATATTTCTAAAAAAAGCTAGGATACTGGCCTAAAGCTGGCCCCTAAAGGCCAAAGATAAGTCGAAATGGCTTTTTTTAACGAGGCAGATACATCGGTAAAAAAAAAAAAATTTACTCACAAGAAAAGAAAAGAAGAAAAAGGTTGTATCTGGGGAAAATTAACATTTTCTAAATGAAAACAAGTTTTTTTTTTTTTTTTTTTAACCAGATGCTTACTTGGTCTAAAATTTTAAGACTTTTTACTTGGATTACTTGATTGAAAAGTTCATTTAAGACTTCTAAAAGTGAAATCGCCATAAGCTAAATATGGAAACTGAGAAGCCAAAAAAGGGAAAATCATGCATGCGCGGCATGCGCTCCCATTTTAATTAAATTTAGCCGTGAAACTTACCAGTCAATCTCCAAAGAAAGGGCAAAGTTTTTCTCTTCTACTGGTATAGTCGCTTAAATTTGTAATCCCAAGATTGCCCTTTGAAACATTTTTGTTCCTGATGAACAAAAGTTTTTCCATCATCTGATAAACAAAAATTTTGATTCCTTTATCACTTGTGGTGTTTTTTGTGAGATTTTTTTCCAAAAAATGTAATAGTTATAAGCAAAACACCAGCACGTTTACAATTTTTGTAGAGTTTTACAAATTATTTTTGTAAAGAGTTTATAAAACATTTTAATTAATAATAAAAGCGAATTTTCGGGTAAAAAAAAGTTGTGGAGAATATTCCTATACTTTTAAAAAAAGTATTCGGAGCTAATTAAATTTTTGTAGGTGGAAAAACCTTTTTTAAAAAAATAAACAATGTTGCGCCCATGCTTAAGTTGGAGGAGAACAATGAACTAAGAATCTCAAATTCATCGGTAGAACATAAAATTATTTACATACATTTTAAATAAGTTGATGACGAGTTCGCTAAATCGTGGGCTCAATATGATATCGTCCTGATTACACTTCCTAAGTTGTCACGCGTTTTTCATAAGCTAAGAACAGGGGACTAGTGTCAAGAGCGAGGGTTCAATATTATATTGTTCTAGTTACACTTCCCATGTTGACACTAGTCCCCTGTATTTAGCTTATGAAAAACGCGTGTCAACCTGTGTTGACACCATGGTGATATCTCTGCTTGTGTTATTTTACATTACGTTAATATAATAATTGGCGTACACTTTGTTTTTCTTAGAGGTATATATATTGCTTGAGTGTCAGTTCACGTCCAAATCAAAATCCACCACCACCACCACCACCACCACTATAGCCACATGGGAACGTTGAAGTAATTTCTCCTATTATGCAAGTGTAAACAAGTACTACACCCATTGAACGTAATCATTACAATTGTCTTCCTTCGGTCTTCTACATGCGCACGTTCTGTTCTAGATAATGCCCAACATATTAGAAACGTAGCGAACGGTTCAGAAATATGTTGGGACATGTGATGCTATGCGATTGCCCTACCAAAAGCATGATTATAAATCATTCTTTTGATGATTATAAATCATTCTTTTGATAGGGCAATCGCATCGTTAACCCCATTGCACTGAATACATTTTCAGCTTCTCTGTTTAAAGCATCTATTTGTAGTTTACATCTCAGATGCTGAGGTGGATTATTTTTTATATACAGTACCCTTTCTTTAGGGTACTATTATAGCTTAAAAAAAACAACCTTTTATCCCAGATAACAACTAAGAATCACTCGTAATCAGTTAAACTTTTCATACTTTAATAAACGCTGCATGGTCTAGGATTAAGCGGAATTAATTATGAAAGGGCTTTCGAATATAATACTTGGAAAGTGACCTAAACCTCCCGAAGAATTTTGAATACATCGTTTCTTAGTTTAAAGGTCAAATTTTCCGTCATCGAACTTCTTTCAATTGCTCTAAACTCACTGGTTTTTCACATGAAATTCAAAATTTTAAATTTTTTTAAGTTGTGAAAACTTTTGACTACTATTTTAAAAAAAGTAGGGAGTTGAAGAAATTATTGAAGTCAATTTAACAGGTTTTTTTTTTTTTTTTGTGCTCAGGAGGCTAAAGCCACTACAGGCTACAGGCCAGGGCCTAGGCAGCTACATAGGTTACAGGCTACAGGCCTATTAAGTGCTATCTGATTTAAGTCAGGCGGAAGCATTTTCCTGATACCTGAATCTGTGCTATCATTGACTGGGGCGACCATGCAGCGTTGCATAGTGACAAATCTATGCTTTATGAATTTAATAAACGCTTAAATTTTCTAATTTTATTAAATTTTATGAAAAGAAGAAACTCAAAGGGGCAAACCCATATTTTCAAAGACGTAGAAAATGAAAAGGAAAATGGAAATTTTTATTAGTGAGACAGCACGCTTCTTGACCGAGTTACCGTTAAATATGCAGAAAAGTTACTAACGACTTATTCCAAAAGTATGGCACTTTTCATTAATAATAACCGAAACAAAAAATCAATTGAGACATTATTAGAAAAGGGAATACAGCTTGCGTTAGTCAGGATAGCGAGTTTTCCCTGTTGCAGGTCTTTATTTTTCAGGTAGGCTTAATTATTCTTTGTTCTTTATTCTGTATTTCTTAGAACTTAAAAAAAATTAAAATTTAGTCTGTAGGTATGCTAATATTCTAAAATTCACTCTATACATTTATATTAAGTGTGGTGAACAGTAGAATTACTGTTTTTCGATTCAAAATTACGTCTACTAAATGCAATATTTAATTTCAAAATAGTGTTTTTTTTTTAAATATTTGTAATTAATTTAAAATTACAAATATTTAAATTGTGGAGCAAAAAATTTTACCCAGATTTTGTATAAGTTGTACCAGAATTTTTTTACTCTATCGACTTAATTAAACGTGAAGAGATTACGTGCAATCTGGAGAGCCCCATACTTCAGAAAGCTTGCAGGGCCGTACATGTTAAGAGGCGAAATAATTAAAAATATTTGTGCAGCCGAAACCGACCGAGTTTAAAGTTTACCTACCATCATAAACGCAAATTTTTTTAATGACAATTTTCATGTACCTCTTTATTTTTTTGTGATGGAATGCAGAATTACAAAATGGCGGCCTTGACACTAAAAAGGAATTAAAGTAATATTTTATAAGCTCGGAAGGCTTAAAATTGATTAAGTGGGGTAATAAAGAGAAAATTGATTCATAATTTTGGTTTTTTTTGGTGTATGTGGTTTAGAAAACCAAATTTTTATTACTCTTGTTTTATTGTTACACAATTAATCTTCAAAAACATATGAAATATTGTGTAAATCTTTCGCATTTTCCTTATTTTTAATTAATTCCAGTTTTGAGGGGCATATTTTTAGCCATAAACAGTGAATAGTGTTTAATACTCCCTTCTCTGTACTTACAGAAGAGAGATAAGTGGGATTAGGTTGGTACTGAAACCTTTTTTAAGTTACTATGATTTTTTTTACTATTTTGTCCTTCATTCATTTTTTCCTTATTTCTATCAATAGAGTATAGTTCTTGAAAAAAGTATTTTTATTTTTAGGCAATGTTGCTTAATACTGTATCTTATCAAACACACACTGAAAAAAAAAATTTACAGTGAATTTGCGTTTCAGAAGGTAAATGATGATATCCCTTTTTAAAAGAAAATAAAAATTATTTTTAAACTTTTTTAATTAGCTAAAAAGTGAATTATTTGTCTTCCCGTCACGTTTTGTTTTGTTAGCAGCTTCTCATTTAGGATGCAGCAAAAAAAAAATTTTTTTGTTGTGAATTCGAGTTTCGGAAAGTAAAGAACGATATCCCTCTTCTTAAGAGAAAATTAATGACTTTTTAACCTTTTTTTACTGCCAAGAAGTGCAATATTTGTCCTTTCCCGTCACGGTACATTTTTTCAAGAATTAATCAATACAGTACGTTCATTTGAAGTTTTAAATTTATCCTCAAAAATAATCCCTTTATCGTTTAACACATTTGCCCTTATCCTTTAATCTTTACATTTTACCCACGTAATTTTTTTCCTTATTCTCTTTATTTTCTTCACTAGAATTTAATACTTGCAAATACGTCGTTATGCTTAAAAATCCTCTTAATGACCATGAAATTGCATTTATTGAGTCATATTCGTTAGGTTCCTGTGGGAAATACAAACTTTAAAAAATGAAATCGACCCAAGCAGTTGCACGGCTAAATTTGAATTTTTTATTGCCAATAATATCCCATTGCATCTGCAAAACAAAGCTAAAGCTTCTACTTTTTTTACCTCATTTTTACAAAGAGAAACTTAAGATTTTTTAAAGAAATTATTTATTTATTTAATTTTTTTCTTTTTCAGACGTAAAACAGCTACTTGGCCAAGATGTCAAAATTCAAACAGCACGGCCTCGTCGCCGATCTTTGGCCAAATATTCGTCTAATGCAAATATCAGGACATTTCCTCCATGAATATCATGAAGACAATAGCAGCATGAAAGTTTTATTTAGAAGAATATATTCCTCGTTTCATATGGTAAAATATTTTAAAAAATTACTGTATATTCTTGAGTGCTTTATTTGAAAAAAAAAAAATCTATGATTTCAGATACTGGTATTTTTTCAATTTGCTTCGATCGTGGCCAATCTCATACAAGAATCAGATGATGTTAACGATTTAGCAGCCGACACCATTACAGTCCTGTTTTTTGCTCATTGCCTGACTAAATTCGTATATTTCGCCCTTCGAAGGCAAAAGTTTTACAGGACTCTCGCCATTTGGAACACAGTGAATAGTCATCCTTTATTTGCTGAAAGCCATAACCGTCATAGAGCTCAGGCTATTACCAAATCTAGGCGATTGTTAATGATCATCGGTAAACTCAGATTTTTTTAAAAATTTTTTTCAAAAATTATCATTTTTTAATTTTTGCTTTTCAGTAACCGGAACGTTAGCCACAGTCGTAGGTTGGACGGGCTGTACCTTCTTCGGAGAAAGCACCAAAAACATAAAAGATCCTGAAAATGTAAACGAAACCATAACCGTCGAAATACCTAGATTGATGCTAAGAGCCTGGTATCCGTGGAACGCTATGAGCGGAATGCCCTATTTACTGTCGTTTGTTTATCAACTTTACTGGCTCATTTTCACCATGTTCCACGCCAATCTCATGGATGTTTTATTCTGCTCTTGGTTGATTTTCGCATGTGAACAACTTCTTCACGTCAAGGAAATCATGAAACCTCTTATGGATCTTAGCTCTTCATTAGATACATACAATCCAAGCTCTACGGAATTGTTCAAAGCTGCAAGTGCCACAATTGATGAAAACGAGGAAAGCGTCGTCGATAACAAAGATGGTAGCTTTACTTTAATTTTTTGATTGTATTTAAAAATTAATTCAATCTTTTTTTAGAACAACAAATCAACATCCGCGGGATATATTCAAGCGTTCGAGATTTTGGCATGAACAGACAAAATATAAGCACGATTAGTAACGTGAACGGTATCGGACCGAATGGGCTAAGCAAAAAGCATGAAATGTTGGTTCGATCTGCTATTAAATATTGGGTAGAACGTCATAAGCATATTGTGAGGTACATATTTTTTCCTACCTGCAATTTTCCTTTTTTTTTTTTTTTTTTTTTTAAACTGCAAGTAACTTTATTTTTCAGATATGTTGCTTCTATCGGTGACGCTTACGGTCTTGCTTTACTTTTGCACATGTTAACAAGTACAATCACACTGACTTTGTTGGCATACCAGGCCACGAAGGTACAACAATTTTTAATTATCTATCAAGGAAATGTTTTTTTTTTTTTCAGTTTTTAGTTTTTATCTCCTATTTTTTACTTTATAGATCGAAAATATGGATCTATACGCAATAACTGTAATCGGATACCTGTTCTATACCTTGGCCCAAGTTTTTACGTTTTGCATTTACGGGAATCAACTTATTGAAGAGGTAAATAATGTTTCAAAATTATGACATTTGTAACGTTGGTTATTAAAACTTAAAGATTAGCGCATTGGCTTGGTATAACGAAAGCCATATCGTTTCTAAAAATTTTGCTTGAAATTAAAACTTGATGTTATGAATCTGTTTTGCAGAGTTCGTCCGTTATGGAAGCGGCTTACAGTTGCCAGTGGTACGATGGTTCAGAAGAGGCTAAAACTTTCGTTCAAATCGTGTGTCAACAGTGTCAGAAAGCTATGAGCATTTCTGGTGCGAAATTTTTTACGGTATCGCTTGACTTGTTCGCTTCGGTAAGTTGAAATAAAAAAGTTGGAAAATTGAGTTTTAAGTTTCACTTGGGGAAAAGTATCGAGAAAGAGCTTATGGAAACAAAAAATTTGTAATGGATAACTTGAGAATCCTGAAATGTTTCCTAAATAACTATAACATTTTTCATAGCTCTTATGGTTTTTTTTTCCTACGTCCGTTTCATATCATTTGAAGTAATTTAATCCTTCTCTTCCAAATTTTAGGTTCTTGGAGCCGTCGTGACATATTTCATGGTGTTAGTACAACTGAAGTAAAACATCGTTCATCAAATTTATTTTTTATTCAAGCAATTAAAATTATTTAAGACCATCGTCATTGTCATAATTAGTTTATAGACGTAAACATGACAAAAGCATTATAATCTATTTAGCTAGTCGACTTTTTATTTAAGTGAATAAAAATTGCAAATTCATGATCAAGTCAGGGAAAGAAAATACGCTTACGATTTTTTAATGGTGATACAGTACATATCGACTGTTTCAAAGGAAAAGCCTCTATTTTTTTAAAAACCCCCTATTTTATTTAACAATTTAAAAAATCTCTTTTTTTTTTTTTTTTGATGAGAACAAATTTCTATCTTTATTGTGTGGTGAATAAACTCCCTATTTTGCAGTTTTCACGGAACAACTCCCTATCTTAGAACTCCTAAGAAAAAATCCCCATCTTCTTAAAGTTCTGTATATAACAACAATATAGCAATAGACTAAAATCTCTTAATAGAACTTGAAGAAAAAAGGGATTCTCTCGTCGTAGTTCTGATATAGGAAGTTCTTCCGTGACTATTGCAAAATAGTCACAGAGTTTATTCAAGGCACAATAAAGACAGGAATTTGTTCCATTCTACAAAAATAAATAAATAAATACATTTTCATACACCAAAAAAAAAAAAAAAATAAGACTTTCCTCGGGGCAGACTACCTACAAACTACAAAGTATATTTATTCTTATATTATTAATGTTGTATACGAAATATTTTATTTAAAAGTTAACAAATATAATAAGTTTATTTTTAAAATATTCTTCCAGTGTTACTTTTTAATTTTTCGTATTCATAATAAAATCGATCCAAGAAAAGAAACGTATATTTTTTAAAAAGACTTAAATCGGCGCGAGTGCGAGTCATTCGTCCTCGACTGTAGGAGGAAGGAGGTGGCGCTATCTGAATCCGCTTCACTGAGTTAATAAGAAAGCGAGCGAAAGCTAAAAAATGGTTTTGAAACTGTTTTGAAACTATATATATTTTTTTTTGTTTGTAAATATCCGCCATTAAAACCGTATTTGTCAGATGATATTTAGAAGTTAGATGATCTTAGTTGGAAATTTAACCAGTATTATAAGATTTCAAAATTGAATTATATTTTTTAAGGCTTTATTTGTAACGAAATCGGATTTTTTTCATATAACGTGAAAAGTTATTTGTTTGTAACAATTTATTCGATTGTGTTTACATGCCTGCTCTCCGAACAAAATTAATATTTACTAAAATAAGTAATAACCTACTGTAAAGATAAGCAGATCCTTTTTAATATTTTATCATGGTTCAGTGACGTATCTGTAAATATTTGATTAACCTAGGTAATACGATTAATATCGATTTAAATTTTGAGATGGAAAATATGTTTCAGAATATGTTTGAATTTTCTTTTTAGTGGTGAAATGGAAGAAGGAAGTTCCAATTCAAACTGGACAAATGACAGAACTCGATTACTTCATAGTCATAATGCTGCTTTTCCTGTTTGTAATAACTGTGTTCAACAGCAGACAGGAATATCAAGAACTGGACCAAATGTAAGTAAAAGTTTATTTTTGTAAATGCATTAGATTAGGTTTATATGTCATTAAGTGTGATTTAATCCAAGTCTTAAATCTATTTACTTTCTCCTAACCAAACTATAAATTAACACCCATAAGCCAAGTGTAAATTTGCAGTTCATGCTATTGTAACAATGTTATTATTATTTAGCTTACATGTTGTAATTAATGGTTTTATTTTCAATAAATTGAAAAGATCTTACCCATATTGTTTTAATTTTTTTTTTTTTAGAAAATTGGTTTATTCTATTGTACGTCCTCCTGACTTTAATGTCATTAAGATTTGTAGTTTATTTCAAATTAATTTTTTTTTTCTTTAGATACCAAGAAGCCATGGTCCTTTGACATTAGGCAGAGCTCAAGAAGAAGGGTCTCGTTTGCTTCGAAATAATTTACATTCAGTTATGAATGAATTAGGACCATTAATGAACCATGCCAGAGCAGCTGAAACTCATGGATTAAACTTCCGTTCATGGTTGCGAAGATCTCAAAATTCAAGGGATAGGAATAATGTTCAAAGCAATGCATCTCAGGCTTCTGACAGCACAGTTATAGACTTTGATAATTTCAATGAGCCGTCAACGTCGCATTCCCAAGTTAGTTACATTTTCAAAAATTTTTACATTTCTAAGGTTTTTAAAACAAAAATATTTTTAGGTTAACATACAACAACCTATCAGAACGCCTCAATCATATTTTGTCAATGGGGCATCTGCTGCAGTTGAGGAAAATGAACAGAACAATTATTCCAGTTTTATAAATTTTGAAAGTGAGCAACCAGAATATAGAAACTCAGGGCAAAATAATACAACCAGTAGTAATAACTCAAATAGCGAGAGTAACAATGATAATCATGATAATAATACTACCAATAATCAGAATAATTCAGTGGCTGAAAATGCAGAAAATGAAAGTAAGTACCTCTTTGGATATTTTAAAACTCCCTAAAATTTTTTTTAAACAATTATTATTCCTTTCAGATGTGCAGACTGACGCAACAAGTCCAGAAACAGTTTCAATAATTGCATTCTTTCAAAAATATATCCCATTTGTTATTATTTTATTAGGGAAAGCTCTTTATGACCATAGAGCGGGAATATTGATTTTTCTAGGATTATTAGTTACCTTTACTCATGCTGATTCAGTGGTCAGAAGAGAAATCGCCAAACAGAGTCATAGAAGTCTGACTTCTCTTTTAATTTTATTTGTAAATTTGTTAGTTTGCATTTGTTTCATTTATTATGTATTTCAAGAACAAAGACTGTATAAAAGGTAAGTCCTTGAAGTTCTTTATTTTTCCTTTCATATAATACTAAAGGAGACCATCGTTTTGTTTTAGCCTCATATTTATACCTCCATATTCCCAGCCACTTAGCCTTTGGGATTTGCTGTGGATAGTGGGGATTACAGATTTTGTTTTAAAATTTATTACAATTCAAATTAAAGTAGGAATGGCTTGTTTTCCAGCTAAGTTACTGCCTTATTCTGCAAGGGTAAGAAGATTTTTCAAGAAATTTTATAAATAGTTGAATGATTGTATGATACAAATAAAATTTTTTTTTTAGGGTAAATGGTACTTGTTATTAGAATGTATATCACAATTGTACAGAGGTTTAGCGCCTATTCAACCATGGCTTTATTACCTGTTAGAATCATATCAGGGTCCAGAAAAAGTAATTGGTGTATTTTTATCTGCTGCTTATATGGTTTCAAAAGGAACTGATTTAATGTCAAAAGTCAAACTTTTTAAACAAGCTGTCTGGAAATTAGTGCAGAATGTTGTAAGTAGTTTTGCCACAACCATACATTATTTTTATTTTGTTATTAGAATTAAGTTGTGTTGTTATGTTATGTCAATTCATTAAAATCTTTAAAATGCAAGTAAATTTCAATTTTTTTTTTTTTTTTTTAAATTGTAGAGCTTAGGCGTCAGTCCTAGTAAAGAGCAGTTAGACACAGCAGGATCACAATGTCCAATATGCCATGATGACTATGAAACGCCCGTGCTTTTGCACTGCAGACATGTATTTTGTGAAGCTTGTGTAACCACATGGTTTGATAGAGAACAGACTTGTCCTCTATGCAGGGCAAAGGTATGAAAAATTTCATTTTTAGCTTGTAATTACTATTAGGTTGTAAATTTTGATCCTAATGACATTAGCTATTCTTACTGGTGCCCACTTTCCTATTTCCAAAGCCCATTTTCCTATTTCTGTCACCATACAAAATTCATCAAATTGTTGTGGATATTTTCAAACCTGATTATTTTCCAGTTTTTGAGATAATCTTTTTTTTTTTTTTTCAGATTGCTGATGATCCATCTTGGAGGGACGGTGCCACGACTTTTTTCGCTCAACTGTTTTGAAAAATAAAACGTCAAATTATGTTACGGTTTTCGAAAGACTTTCTTTACTGTAGCCAAAATTTCAGTTTAAAATATCATACAACTATATTAGTCTCAGACAAATAATCTATTAATAATCATATTAATTTTGCTAAAAAAGCACGAGTTGTTAATTTTTATTTATCCTGTTGACCGGATTATGCAATTTTGGAAAGAAACATTAAAAATAATAACATCATTTTTAATGGATTACTCATGAAATATTCAACTGTTATTGCTTCAAAACTTTGATACTAAGACAGCTTAACATTTTATACTAAAAGATTATTTGAATTGAATATTACATCTCCATGTTACATCCTTGTGACGTCATTCGATTCTCGCGCCATCGGAACATCGATAAACGATCGTAACATCGATAGTGGTTTTTGATTTATAAAACCTGAATATCGTGAATAATGAATTATGAATTAGGTGTAGGATATTTTCTTTAGCTTCATTAGTAGTTTTTAAATTTTCTATAACTTCTTGGGCTGATACTTAACTGCACTTTCTCATTTTAATTAATTACACCTAATACTTCCTTTTTATCAAAAAAAAAAAAAATTTTTTTTCGGAATTTTTTCCTAATTAACCTGAAATTTTTTCCCCAATGACCGGACTAAAAAGGCGGGTCTGCATACAAAATACTGACAAAATAGTGACTTAGCACAGCATACTGTAGTGCACTTAGCACTTAGCATACTTAGCAGTGATATCAGTAGTGATTACAGTAATGATAGATTTGCCTAATGGAGCTAATGTATTTGAATCAACAGAAAGGCTCAGATGTAGGCTCAAGCCTAAAACTTAACTTATCAACTAAACCAGCAAAATATTGTCTTAACATTCTTCTCAAATTGCAATAATTCTCTTTTATTATAATGTTCTACAGAACATAATGCTTACCATATCTTTGAATAAGAAAATTCTACAAAATTCAAACTGGAATCATGTATTTGTCAGACCATAGTTTAATTGGCAAACAATAATACGTGGAATGTAATTAACTTATCTAGAAAGTAACAAAGAGTTTAATTAATTTCTCTCAATCTGCTTACAATTTTTTTTTTTTTTTTTTTTTTTTTTTTTTTTTTTTTTTTTTGTGATGACTACATCTTTTTTCGTCTCTTGTCATCATGTGATGCTTCTTCCACGTATTCGATTTGTTTTCTCAATATGTTAATAAAAAAACCCAGAACATTAATTTCTTTTTCTAAACTTAAAGATTTGAAATCACAATCGGTTTCAAAAATTTCCAATTCCAGTTTTTCAGAAGTCCCAATGAGATGAAGAAAATACCACCACAGACCATTCGTTGCTATTCCGTACATGCTAAGTGAGCTATTCTGGTTTTCATTCTATAAAAAAAAAATTTATTAAGTTTCACTCGATTATAAGAAAACAAACAGTAATATATTTACCTCAGCTGCTGAGATCATCTGCATAATGCATTGGGCTATACCTTGCTCTTTTGAAGCCGTATCATCGCCTTTTTTGTCCTCGTTAACCAGGACAATACATTTAAGGTAGATGATTAGATAATCTACCAACCCGAAGCCTTTTGTTCCGTTCAGAGCTTCTTCCGCCCGCACCTTTAGGGGTCGTACATATATTACGTAAGCATTTTTTTGACAGTTTTTGACCCCCTCCCCCCCCCCCCATTGTAAGACAAAGTAAGATTTTGGAGGACCCCCCCCCCTAATATTACGTAATATTTCTCTTTCCTTAAAATCCCTTTAAATTTAGTTTTTTTAAGATTTTCCTCATTTTTTATGATTTTACTTCATTTTAAATGGTTTGAAATTTTTATTATTTTTTTTTTTTTTCTGTTTTGTTTTGTTTTTATTTTATTACTCCAATCGATTTTTATATCCATTGGTTAAAAAATATACATATATGAATGCTTACGTAAGATTTTACAGACTCCCCCCCTCCCCTTCGTAAGCAAACGTAAGCATTGACTGGACCCCCTCCCCCCCCTAATTATGCTTACGTAATATATGTACGACCCCTTAAGAAGACAGTCGTCCGGCTCAAGACTGTGATCTTCTTTACAATCACCATTAATAATTGAAGTTTTGTGCTTCTTATTACATTTTATACACTTATTCACGTATTCAACTGCAGTTGTTAAAAATGGTGAAATGAATTCCCTCGAAGTGGCTTCGGTCTTAGTAACCAATCCGAAGGCATTTTTCTTCCTTATAAGTTCAGACTTAAAAGAATCTAAGGTTTTGGTATCGTTAACTGGTGTTGAAACTGTAATAAAAAGCATATTGAGTAGAAATTTAGGAAAACACATAATCATAGACACAACCAAATCAAAAAGAAATAAACAAATTTACCTAGTTCTAAAAGAACCTAAGTCCTCTAGGGAATCTTTTTCTACCATCTGAAGTGCTTCTGTTAATTTCCATAGTCACTGTAACACTTGTAGTCTATAAAAAATACCAAAGAAATAAATGAGATTTCTAATATGCAGTTAATTAATTCCATTTACTAACCTTTGAAATGAACAGCAAGATCAATTCTTTTTAAGTTGTACTTGATTATTTTTTCGTTAAGTGAACAGTCGTTCCAAATTTCCACGTACTCTTTATATTCCGGTTCATTCCACAAGAAACAATACGTTAAGAATCGTAAGTCCGATTTTACATTTTTTTTAAGTTCTCTCTGCACCATATCTCGGATCATAAACCACAATCCAGTATTACAGGGAAATTCCGTTAATTTTGTGCTGTTTCTGCCCAGACAGCATTTCACTTAAACTGAAAATAGAAAAAAAATCTATATATATAAGACTGATTGTCCTTAACGACTCATAATAATAGATTACGAGATCTCATATATCCCGCGGCCCGAAAAATCTGAAATTTTCGCAAAAGGTTCGTTTCGATTTATCATTTAATAAATAAGACTTTCATTTCGGAATTCCGAACCGTTCCCGAGAAACCCGGAAAACCAAATCCGGTAAAATCCTAGCTTTAACTTACGGCCGAAGAAAAAAAAAAAGAAACGTAAGGGTTTCGTTCACAAGCGAGGAACTTTTTTTTTTCAGTGATGACCCATGCTTTTTTTTCACTCATTCGATAGAGGAAATCCCAAAGAAATTTTCGGTTTTTTCAAAATTAAAATCGGCCGGAAAATAACCGAGAAACCGATTTTTCAAAATTCCCTTTTTTTAAAGTCCGTGGATGTTAGACATAATTAATATACAGAAAAAAAAAAAGAAACGTAAGGTGTTCGTTCACTATCGAATAACTTTTTTTTTTCAGTGACGATCTATGTTTTTTTTGGACTTATTCGACAGAGGAAATCTCAAAGAAATTTTCGGTGTTTTTAAAATTAAAATCGGGTTGTAAATGACGAAGTAATGGGGGCTCAAAGTTGGGAGCATCGGTCGGGCTCATATAGCGGGAAGCAGAGTTACTTATGAACGATGAATTGAAACGAGCAACGGTTTCGGGCAAGAGTTTTTTGTTTTTTCATGCAGGCTATGTCTGTTCAAATCTCGGTGTCAACTTTTTTTTTTTTAAATAGCTGAGGGGGGGGGGCTGTTAACCTATCAAACTAATTTGGTTTGGTTTGGTTTGCTGACTCCGGTGGGGTTTAAAATCTTAGAGATTTTTTTTTTTTTAAATTTTATTTGACCCTTTTTCTAACAAGGGCCCATGGGATTTTTATTCACCGAATCAGCAAAAATATAATGCCAATATGGAACAAAAAAAAGAACTTTATCCCAAACTGTTCCCCAGAAACCCCGGAAAATAAAAAAAAGGCTTCAAGTTTATGCAAACGGGGAAAATTAGTTTTTTATCACCAACGGGAAGCTTTTTTTTTTTTTTTACGTAGGGCTACGTCATAGGGCTCAGTCCTGGGGAAATCTGTCTGTCTGTCTGTGGGTGTGACAATCTGTTCGCAACAAAAATTAATATTTAATTATTTTAATATTTTAAATAATATTTTGACAATTTTTTTTAACCTTTAGCAAAAATTTTACTTAAGTTTTTTTCGTGCCAGGAAAAAAATTATATTTTTAACGAGCAAAAAAATTGCCTTAAGAATTTTAAATCGTTTCATTGTTTAAATTTAACGATATTAGGACTGTACCCCAAAGACGTAGTCTTACATAGGAATAATCAGATTTCTTTTTTTCTTTTTTTTTTTTTTTTTTTTCCTGCCAGATTTTTAGTTTCAAGGTATACAAAAGGCTAAAAATTATAAAATTTGATAAAGCAGGTGGAAAACACAGGTTTTGATGTTTTTGGAAGAAACTCTTACGTTGAAGCCTGTAGTGTTTTAAGGCTAAACGAGACTTCAACCTTTTTTTTATTTATTTATTTTTTAAAAAATAGTCGGATTGCCTAAATGTAAACGCTCTCCTTCATTTTGGAACCGAATTTCAAATATATTTTTCCTACAAAAAATTACGTTTTAAAATGTGATGAACATCGCAATTGTTCTTTAAAAGATATGAAGTAAATACAGGTACGACTTTGAAATTTTGCATACAGGACTGATGTAATAGTGTTGTCATTTCGGTTTGATTTTATCTTTTTTTTCGTGAAAATGAACCTGTACGTAAAAGCTCACCAGGCATCTTTCCATGAACAGAAATCAGTTCAAAATTTATCTCCCTAGAATGCTACATCATTCCTAGGAAAAATAAACGGGTGTGGACATTTTGGGAGGGTTTACATTTACCCAACCCGACCCTAAACGTTTTTGTGCGCAATTTTTGAAAAAAGCTTTGTTTGTCAGCGAATGGCCTATAAGATTTCACTGATTTCGATGTTTTTGTTTACTGAAAAAACCTTACTGAAATGAAAACAATTACAATTAAAAAAAAAAAAAAAATTCCAGACATTCTTGCGAATTTGTTTATGCGAACAAACTTTTCGAAAGAATACCGAGCGGCTACTGAAATTTTTTTTTTGTATGAAATGTAATATTTTGTATAATTTTCCAACCAACCTAAAACTACTTAAAGGCAGGAGGGGCGTAATCCTCTCAGTTGGGGCTATCGGTATGTGGATCAAAGAGGGAACCGGAAAGATGTTCAGTAAAAGAATACACCAGAGGCACTCAAAGAGTGAGCTCGATTGATATTTTGATTTCATATTAATCCCAACTTTGATTTTGTAACCTAAACAATTTTATAATCATTTTATAAAATTGCATGAACTTATATTCCAATAATATTATAATAATGCGATAGGACCAATTTCATATGAGTAATCGTTGAGGATCCTACACAGTAAAAAATTTTATGTCAAAATCAACATAAATCAACATAAGCAGGTCCACATAATTTGTATGTTGTTTTTGTTTTATGTTTGCCTTATGGGAGAAACAACATAAAAAATTTATGTGGACTTCTTAGAACATATTTACATAATATTTTTTACTGTGTATCCTTAATCATAAACGAATTGGCTCAGTTATTAATTCCATTTCTGGAGAAAGAGTTTATTTAACTCTAACTCCATCCTGTTTTTCAGCACTCTATTGCATGGGTGTTCAATAGAGAACACCGCTCTTTTATATTCATTTCCTTTTTTTTGGGTGTCTTGAAAGGTAAAAAGAAATTTAGAAGGCATTTAAACAGCACTGGTAATTAAAAAAAAAAAAAAATCTTTTAATCAGACATTCGGAAAACATAATGTAAGAATATTTCTCTGAAATTTACCAGATTATATTAAGTATGATAAGATTAATAATAATGATGTTAATGCTCCGTTTAATATACCAGAAAAGCCGAAACAATGCTGCAGCAAAATAAGGTTTATGGTGTTGCTCTTTCAATTAAAAAGGACCTCGCTTTAAAGTTATGGAACGCTTAAACAAAATTCAACCGATCTGGCCAAACTGTCAGCTATTTCTTTTTTTCATAGAAATTTTTCTTGCGGCCAGCTGCTCTTAAACCGGACCGTGTATAAAAAGGAATCATGGATACGAGCAATTGAGGCCAGGTCGGGCGAAGCCCGACCTGGCAGCAGTTGCTTGTTATTATATATAAAAATATATTGTCCAAAGTAAATACCATGTGAGTGCGATAATGGGTATCGTATAAAGAGTGGGTCGCTGTCAGACGTATTTATGGAACAAACAGAACGGGCTATCAATGAAGTTAAGCAGCATTGATGCGGGCCAGCTTCTGGATGGGTGACCGCACCGACACTCTTCCCCTCTGGCGGGGATGGCGGAAACTGACAAATGCAGTCATCTTAACCTCACTGTACGAGTTGGTTGTCGTATGCCAGAAAAAAGAAAAAACAAAAACAGACCTGCGTTATGCAGTTTAATTGAAGAAAAGACAAAAGGATCTCGATAAACAGCTAAAAGAATAATAATGATTTAAAAAAAAAAAAAAAAAAAAAAAAAAAAAAAAAAAAAAAAAAAAACAGGTGTACTTGGCGTAAAATGTATTGACATTTTAAACGATCGCTGCATCTAACAAACTCCAGTTTGGAACGATTTATTTTTCTGTTTTTAAGACAATCAAAATCTTTGCAAAACTGCTGACCTAAATCTATTATAGGTCTGTTGTCATTGCCATTGAACTTAAGAATCTCCTTACTACCCTCCATATTGCACCCAAAGTGCTTTTTTTTCTCCCATTCTGGAGCTTAAATGAAAAAAGAAAAAAAAAAGGCAGTTTAATTACTGATATCTTATTCAGCTTCTTGCAGCACAACAGTATGATGGCATGCTTTGTAACTTTCGAATTTATTGCACATATGCACTGCTGCTATTTAAGCCGAATTTAGAAGTTTGTTCAAAAAAACAGGTAAAACTCTTTAACACTAAATAATAATTTAACTGTCTTAAAAAAAAAAAAAATTGATCACATGAATCCTGGTTCAAACCAGAATCCATGCTCTGCAACAAAGAAAATACTGCAAAAATCGATCAGTTTAACGTTATATTGTCTTTACTTGGAACTGAAAGAGCTAACTGTTGCAAAAAATTTTCATTGCTCTCTTGACGTTCTTAATAATGTCATTCTTAAATTTCAATAATTATTAAATCATACTTGCATTAATTATAAAGATTACATAATAAAATGATATCTGTGGTTTCTATGTAAATAAAACAAACGTAAAACTTTTTAATTAATTTACGAATAAATTCATTTCTTTTCACAAAGTTACTATAATTACACCTGTCTGTCATAATTTCTTCCCGCTTTTTTTTTTAAATTTTGACTACAAGATTAACACTGACATGCAACAGTATTATACGTTTAAGCTTACCTTCGTATACACTTTTATGATTTTATCAAAGAAAAATTCATGAATATAAAAAAATAATACTTATACAAATTATTAATTATTAATTACATATTTACGGCGACTAGTGGACTATAGTCGCGACTATAAGGGATCATACAAGTATTACGTAAGCATGGGTTAGGCCCTTCTTGCACGTCTTACAATGTTTCGCCTATGCTTAGCTTATGATTATCCCGCCAATTTTAGACCCCCCCCTCCCCCCTAAAATGCTTACGTAATACTTGTATGATCCCACCACAACGAAAACTTTTTAAACACAACGACAGAACAAGAATATTTTAAATAATTCCGATAAAACTATTATAGAATCCCCGATTCGGTTATTTCCACAGAGCATATATAACCACTATGGTTGGTCACAGAGCAAAGAAGACTACGTAGAGAAGGAACTCCCATGGTAAAGTTTTTGATTTGGGATCACATCATGTTTAGCTTATGAAGGAATGACGTCGTCATCCGTAAGCTAAACACGATGTGATCCCAAACAAAATCGTTCATAAGAGTTACACTTCCCTCCACCGTTTTCGAGGGGTGTGGAGGGAGGGTCCGCCATTAAATCTGTCGAAATCCTATTGGTAAAGCCCGCCATTATTTCTAGTACGTATTGTTTCAAAACTTTCCGCCATAAAATGGCGTCCATAATTCTTGAAAGTATCGCCACCGTAAAGTAGTTCTCTTTATTTCGAGCGAAATATTGCCCTCCGAAATTTTTTCATCTTGAAAAATATTCGGTTTTGGTTATAAAAATGTTATTTGTTATTAATTAAATCGGATTGGAAATGGTTTAATGGCTATTCTCTGTAAAATTTAATCGATGACGTCACCTGCATGTGTTCTTACGCTACGCCATTTGCAGGGTAGATCTTTCTCTGCTTTGGAATGTTAAATATTTTCAATTTTGAAATTTGAATAATATTTATCGAGACAGCGGGAAGAATACAAATCATATGTGTTTTTAAAGTGCAATTTATACAATATTTGCTGTGTTTGTTTATTTTCAAATTATTCAAAATTCCGGTCCCTACAAAGAAAAGGGAAGGTGCCCAGCCCGGCCCCGAAGAAGTTAAAATGAATAATAAGCGAAAAAATCGCTCAAATTCAATGAGGTCAGTATATGCTTTTTCTTATAATCTTGTAATACGCAAACTGGGCAATCATTAAGAAAGAGAATAAGAGAATACGAAAGATGTTAGTGAAATATCCGTGGTTTTAATTTGCCATGTGTAGAGCTAGACTTGTGATTTTGAGAGGTGAATGCCCTGTCGCGTAAATAATCTTTGTTTTACTCAGCTGTTCAATATTTTTGAGCCGATGAGGGAACGAGTCGTAATTGCTTTTTTGCAAAAGAAAAACTGACTCATATCAATCACATTCGGAAAATATCGAGATAGCGGTCATGTTGAATTCGTTGAATTTTCCAAGGCCATCGATCGCAAGATTTTAACAAAATGCGAACAGTGTATATTCTTTTCGATCTTCCCCGTTAATAGTATTAATTTTTTCTCGATTGATTTCCTCTGTTCTACTTTGTAACTTAATTCATTAAAAGAATCCAGAAGCGATTTATTAAATTTATTATCATCATCTTTTTTTTTCTTTTTTTTTTTTTAACAACTTGAATCTTATGAGACAAATTTTCAAGCAAAGATGGCTGTTGAAGGACATTAAAATTATTTGATTTATATTTTTCTCTCCCAACTCCTCATTTCAAATAGATGAATTAGATAAAATTGAGCATTGATTTTCATGAGAACATTTTTTTGTAGGTCACCACGAGCCGGAAGAGGTACTGAACACAACATTTCAGCCGAAGGAGTATACAACAATGCTCATTTTATGCACTCAGTGACAAGTCAAGTAGGAACAACTGTTCAGATTCAAACGACCAATGGTTCAGTATTCGAAGGAGTCTTCAGGACATTCTCGAGTCAATTTGAAATAGTTCTTGAATTGGTTCATAAAGTAAATGTTGATAAGAAGGATGACATTGATGTCAATACTCTTGTTGAAAAAATGATTTTCAGACCTAAGGTATGTGTTAAACTGATTATTAATAAATATTCATGTACATTTTGTACTGATTTTTTAATCTTTAACAGGATATTGTGCTTATGGAAGCTCATGATGTGGACCTTGAATATGCAACAAGGGACACCTTTCAAACTGACACAGCTATTAGTAAATTTAATGGTCAGATTGGGGAAAAAGAATTAGAACCCTGGGATGGCCCTGGATGCAATGGGGAAGATTTTGATATGAGTATTGAAACAGCTGTAAGTTTTTATCTCATCTAAAAGTTAAAAAGTATATTGTTGAACAATGATTTTTTACGATATTTTTTTCCTGATTAGAATGGATGGGATGCTAACGACATGTTTAGAAAAAATGAGCAAGTCTATGGCGTTCAGTCTAGTTTTGATCATTCATTAGCAGGCTATACATTGCCTCTCACTAAATCAGATTCCAAGGATTACAAGTATGTTAAACATTATCAACATCCGTTTATTTCTGATTTTATTTTATAACCAATTTTTTGTTATTTTTACAGGGAAGCTGAAGCGAAAGCGGCTAAAATCGCCTTAGAAATAGAAAGTAATCCAAATTATAAAGCAAGGTTAGAACTTGAAAATGGAGACGAAGAGGAAAGGTTTGCATCGGTTGTGCGACCTGAAGATGAGCCCAATCAACGGGCATCTACCGACACTAGCGTGAACTCCGAGGGAAAATATGTACCACCTGCGAAGAGAAAAGGAAATTCGACGCAGGGGAAATTAGTACGAACGACTCCACCAAATACTAATGTAAGTATTCAAATCCCAATTTTAAAACTTACTTTTAACGTCTTTTAGTTGTATGTTTCGTTTAAATAAGATGGGCCGAGATCCTTTACTCCTTTTTTTTTGGCTAGTTCAACAAGAAAACAAATGGCTGGTTATCGAAAAGTGGAAATATAAAACGAAAAAAAGAAAAATCTCTTCAGATTTTCTGACTTATCTTTTTTTCTATATTTGAAATGATTGTAATATAATCTTTGCCATTTTTTGCTTCTTTTTTCCTCTTGTAACAAAATTAATCAAGAAAAATGATAAGTTTATCACTTATCAAATTGTTAACGTGTTTGACGTATCGTTTTTTACCTTATGCAAGGCGAGGTGGGTCCGGTTCGATTGGATTACTTTACAAAATTTTGTAAGTGTTTAAAAAGACCGGCATTTTAGAGGTAATTAAAAAGTCTGAAATAAAATAATCGAATTAGTCTGATATAATAAAATAGATCTATAAACCTCACTCCGATGGGTTATTTTGTAGAAATTATTTGAATTTAATTTAATTGGATCTTTAAAATAAATTATTTGAACGCGAAATCTTTCTCTCGCTTCTTATGATTAAACTTTTTTTTTCTTCAGCTGAAAGTCGTAAGGAAGTAATTTTAAATAAATTTTTTTTAAAATTATTTTCTTTATATAAATAGAAAATAACAAACAAAAAAATATATATAATAGACCAGACTTTATTTAATATATAAAGACCAGTTGATGATTCATTGTCATCAAAAAATATGTAAAATCAGCTGATTGCAATTCACGTTTAAGTTTAAAGGGCAAAAATCTTGTTCTGTCCAATAAAAAACTGTGGATGATGTTTTCCAAAAAAGAGTACGATCTTTTATTTTTGTTTGAAGATAAGACATAAAAATTCAGTTAAGTTTCCGCTGCTTCTGAATATTAGAAACGTCTTAAGAAGTTTCTGGTTTAGCAAAACTATTGCCTGCAATCAAAATTTTTTCGTGATGAATTAATTTTAGTAAAAATGAGAAAGCTAGATCAGTTTGTAAGTCTTATTTTGAATGGTCAAAATCTTACAGGAAAATGTTTAATTTTTCAGGCTCTGCTAAATAGAGATCTTAAACCCTTATTACTTAAAATTTGTTTTAAATTGTATAATTTTTTTTTTCTTTTTTTCTTCAATCACTGCGGTTACTGTAGATGTTAATAAGATATTAACGAACCAGGAATAATTTTATGCACCTAGTAAATTTCATATGAGTACATTCCTTACAATTGTGTTGTGGAACAGTTTTGAAATGATATTGTAAACCTTTTAGAGAAAAAAATTAAAACTAGGGATTTTGTTTTAATCATTTTTTGAGATTCAAAATTTCATTAAATTCGAAAAAAAAGCTGTTATTCAAATTACGGAATTCTCGTTTGTGCAAAATGTCTGGAAAGGGTAGCATTGAACAGCTACGATTTGTTTATTTTTAACAAAAATCAAATATTGGCACCAAGCAAACCTAAATTTTTCCCATATGAAGAACGAATTCCTTTTTTAAAAAAGACTATCAATGCTACGAGTAAAAAAACTGTATAAGTAAATATATTTTTATTTCAATCACAAGGTAACGTTTTGCTCGCAGACTTTGACTCTTGTTAAGAATGATTAATCTGTTTTTTTTCCCTATAATATGAATAATGATATTAAAATAATTTGTTGAGCTTCCATTCCAGAATAAATTCAGAAACGATTTAAAATCTTACTTAGGTGATATAAACAAAAAAATTGCTTATCATCCGCAATCAGAACAACACGATTTACGTGGTAATAGGTCAGAGGGTCAAAAGTAGATACGGTGTTACATTTCGCCGACAGTGTTAAAAAACTTAAACCTACTGAACTATTAATTTTTAAAAACATCATTCTATTCCGATAAGGCGATAAAATAAATGAAACTTGCTGATTTTTACATTGTAAGGAACTAATTGGAAAGTAAGGTCAAATAGGGCTTTGCATTTTAAAGAACAATGTAAAAACCTTTTTATTTGTCATCATTCCGCTTTCTTATCTTTGTCGAACCTTTACTTACAGATTAAAAAGCGAAATCACGTCATGCTTATTTGTATGACACAAAAATTTCACGCAATGATTTATTCGATCCCTTTCAAATGAAAATATTATTGAGTTAATTAATGTTTTTTCTCTAATTCGTTTTTCTTCTTTTATTTTCAGAGTCAACCAATTTCAACAACAAACAATAGCAACAATAGTAATAATAGTAATTTAAATAACAATAATAATACTACTAGTAATATTAACAACAATAGTAATACAAATACAAATAATAGTAATACGAATAACAATAATAATAATATAAACTGCAGCAACAGTAGTAGTCCGACGGCTCCCACGAGTAACAATAATGTGACAATGACTAGCACTAATAGTAATAATCATAATAACGTAGGCAATAAAAGTTACATAAGCTATGCTCCGCCTCCGTTTCCACACATGCTCCCACACGGGCAAATTATTGCTGCTCATCCGATCGTTACTGCTCCGCCATCCACTCACATACCCCTGATGGCGACCCATCAAAACGTGCTAGGCACACCACCTCCGCCGCATCCTCATGCACAGATGCATCCACCTCCTCCGCCACCGCCTCATCAAGTTTTAGTAAATCAACCCTCGCCTCAACCCCCTCCTCCGAATCCAGCTTTACCGCAACCCCCGATACACGTTCAGACTACGATAATATCGCCTAATCAAAATCAAAATATAATCCACGGTATTAATCAGCCGATGAGGGAGCAACATAATATAACGCCTTCGCATGTTCAGAGTCATTTGCCGCCTCATGGAGTTCCGCATATGCATCAGCAAGGTAAATATGCGTAAAAAAAAGATTTATCTATTTTCGTTAGGGCGTAGGCCTAAATTAAGAGCGAAAAAATTTGGGTTTTGAAATTTCAAGAACTTTAACTTTTTTTCGGTATTAAAACTATTTGAATGGAAAGAAATGCCCGGGACGACTAAAAACGTTGCAATTGATTATGGCTAAATTTTAAATTGTTTTAGAATTTTCCATTGTTAAAATTAGAAGTAAACGGCCCTTCGGCCACCAAAATAGGCTGCCACCACAGCTGTAACAGCCGATGAACCAGGAACATGGCAAAGCTGTGCATGATTTGTGATAATAATGCTCTATGTTTATTTTTATTTGTTTTAGGCCCACAAAATTATAGCCAGCCTTCGAAATTAAACGGCATGGAACCGAAGCCTCAGCGACCGAATAACATACGGCCGCAAGGCCCTAGGGCTTTCCAGGCGAACGATCCTAGGTATGGCCCCGTCGAAACGCGGCCTGCACCGCCTCAGCCACATCTTCCACCGGCACCGTTTCCTCCTCCTCAACATGAAATTAAAAATAATCCTGAGCAGCAGCCTCCTCAGCAGCAACCTGCTCAGCTGCCGCCTCAGGCGCAGCAGCAGCAACCCCCTCCGCAGGCAGTGAGGTTAGTTTTATCGTGTTGACTTTATTATTATTATTTAATCGGGGGTTGATTAAAAATTAATTTGAAATCTTTTTCAGAGTTGGTTAGTATTTTTCTTTTTTTTTTAACTTCTTGTTGGCTAATGATCTTTGTTGTTTTTTCAAAAAAAAAAAAAAAAAGTTTTTTAAAATTTTTTAAAATAAATTTTTAATCGCAGGAAACAAGGAAGAAATAGAGATGAACAGTTAGCAGATTTAAAGAAATTCGGATCGGATTTTAAATTAGCCGAAAGAGAAGGGGAATCCGGGGAAGAGATGAAAAATAAATCTCCACCGTTGGAACCGTGGGGTAAAGGAAAATCTCCGCCCTCGGATCAGGGTAACAATAGTCAAATAGATAAAGTAACTAATGCATTCAAAAAATCTACGTTAAATCCAAACGCTAAGGAATTCGTTTACAATCCAAACGCGAAGCCTTTCACCCCGGTGCGTACTGGCTTTTTTATTATTTTTTTTCTTTACAAAAATTTTACATTTTTACTAATCTATTTTTTTTTTTTTTTTTAATTCTCAGAGGTCGCCTAGTACTCCTACGCCGTCTAGACCTCATACTCCTCAAACGCCTGGTCCAGGTAGTTATCCAGGACCGACAGGCCCTCTTCAGACTGTGATGATGCCCGCTTACGTCATGGCGCAGCCCTCGCCGTTTCCGCCACAGACTCAATCGCAGAGGTTTCCTAAAAGAAGTGAGTATAATTTTAAACTGACTTTTGTTTTGTTTCAGATTTTTCTAACGAATTCAATTTAATTTTTTAAAATTTTTCAGCTGTTCAAATGACGCACAGGCCAGATATCGCATCTCAGATGCAAGTGGCGGCTGCAACTGGTCAGCCATTATTGGCGCCGGCGCCAATACACCAGTTCACAGTTCCATACAACCCGCCTCCCCAACCGTACCAACAGGTTCGTATCCTTTGATAAATGTTTAATTTAAAGTTTCGTGAGATTTAAAAACTATATGTATTTTTAATTTTCAGATGGTGCGAATGGTGACAAGTCAGGCTGGTCAAATGATGTTCCATCATGAGGGAACCCCTCACGTCCAATACATGAGCCCTCAAGGACCGGGACAGCATCCTGGAGCTGGGCAGTATCCTCCGCCACCGCAGCAAGGAGCTCCGCCTCCACCTCAACCTCCGCATTTTCCTACGGCAATGGTCTGTCCGGTCCAATTACCACCTCAGACGCACATGATGCAACAGACTGTTCAGTATATCCACCATCAACATCCCCAAGGTGAGCTTACTGTGTAATTGATTGTGTTAATTTAGCTTAAATATTTTCTATTAAATTGACTTGAATTTTTTTTCCCAATTTTTTAATTTTTAGTCCAATTTAATTTGAATTAAATTAATTCAATAATTTGAATTATATTAAATTAATTCAATAATTTGAATTAAATTAAATTAATAATTTATAACTACAAATTATTGATTTTATTGGTTTTATTCATTAATCCATTATCGATTTTTTTTTAGCTGTAGGAAATCAGCAACCTCATCATATACAAGTCATTCTACCTCCTAGCCAGTGATGAAGCGACACGCAGCAGCAAGTAGTACAGTTTGACAAGGAATAGTCCAATTTTTAGTCGAATTATTTGCGTTCTGAAGGTAAACAACTCGGCAAATATACATTCTTCCATTTAAACCTCTAGAGGTGTTTGTATTTTATTCTCTTTCATTTACTTATTTTTTTTTTTTTTAGGTTTCTTAGAGGAGTCAAGCAACCCAACACCGACATTAAAAGAATTTTTTAAAACCACATGCAGTTTACACGATTGAAATGGCTAAAATTTTTTTACGAATACGAAATCTTCGATATCTCGATTTTTTTTCTTACATGGGACTCGAGAAAAGAAGTTATCAGACTCCCGACTGTTTAAGTTACCCTCGAAAAACAACTTTTTCGTTTATGGAGCGCAAGGGAATTTCAACGGAAATTCCCACTCAAAAAAAAATATTTTTAGAAGTTAAATTAAGGAAAAAAAAACGTAGCTTTAGGGTAATCTGCTTAAACGCAGAAAGAAAGGTTTGGTAATGAATGATAATTGAGTAAAGAAAATTTTATCTTCCTATATCGAAATCGTATTTTGCGCGTTTTTCAATTTTTTTTTCTTTTTCAAAGGCTTTTTTACAGGGTTTGAAACACTTATTATCTCGCCAAAATGTTCAAACAAGATTTTTTTTTTTCTTTTTTTGTGAAACACAAACTGATCTTTTTTTTTTTTCTTATTACCACATTCGAATTATTGTAAGAAAGATTGAATGAGAACGAAAGAGTATGAAATAAGATTTAAATTTAAATTTTAAAAAGATCGTTTATTTTTAATTTAATTTAATCGAGATAATTTTTTTTGTCACATTCCGTGATTGTTTTCGATGTCAGCAAATGAAAAAAAAATCTCGCTCTAAAACTTCACGAATTTTTTCGAAATCAAAATTGGTTTATAGATCGTAAGAGTATGATTCACGCCAAGGTGTTCACATTCTAACAGACTTTATAGCCATTTTAATTCCCCCCCGCCCCAAGTTAAAAAATGATCTTCCCTTAGTTTAACAGCTGGTTTACGAAATCCATTAAGAAAATTCTTCGTCCGCTTTATTGCTTTATTTTCCAAAATGAAAAAAAAAAAATACCTTTCTTCCCTTTTCGTGAATTCAGATTCGTGCTTTTAAGCAAAAAAAAAAAAAGGTTTTCGTGAACCCGCCATGTATATTTTATTAAGTGACCCGACTCCTCTATTCACAAAATTTCATATACGATAATCCTTCACGTAAAAAATAATTGCTGCTGTATGTATAAATACATCGAAATCGTTACAGAAAACATCGTATTTTATTTCGAAACAACTTTTTCGCATTACGGTAATTTATTGAACGGATTTGTGTTTGGATTTTTTTTTTTTGATCGTTGCAAATCGAACGAGCGTGTATTTAATTTATTATTAAATTATTGAACTTGACTTTTGGATATTTTTTTTAATGCTTTTGAAAAGTTGAGGAATAAAATGTGATGACGATTTTTCTTCGATCACGATGTATGTATAGGCCTCTTATGTTAGTTAAATTAAATTAAAAAAAAAAAAAAAAAGAAAATATGTACTTTTACATTTAAGATATTTGAAAAGAAGTCCTTGTATATTATACCTATTTCTCCTTTGAAAAATCTTAAATGTAAAGTGTATATTTTAAATTGTAAAATATTATAAAAAAAATTAAGAAAATAATAAAATCCAAAAAAATCGTATTCTTTGTTTTTATTTCGTTTCTTGTTTCCTAAATATAATTATGATTTGATTTTATTATTGAGGGAAATTTGTTTAAATCGTTTTTTTTTTAAAGATTAGGTTCATTATTTTTCTTCTTTTTTTTTTTTTTTTTTTTTTTTGGTTTTTACCGTAGTAGTCTTAAGGTCGGGGTTCGAAGCAATTTTTTTTTTATACATAATTGTTTCCCAAAAATTTAATTTTGCTGAGGTCAGTTTTTCAAATTAAAAGAAACTTATTTTGGGAATAGTACATTGGAGAAAAAAATGGAAGATCCAATGGGAAGATCGTTGTCTTCCAGTTTCCCAGAATCCTTTGCGCGAAATGTTTTGAAACATTTTTCGACGCCTTTTATAGCTTTTAGTGTTTAGAAACATTCAATATTCTAGAAAAATAAATACAGGAAAAGGTACACAAAATAATGTATTAGTGCGACACATTATCTTAAAAATTAAACTTGTTCATTTAAATTGAAACCGTTAAAGCAAAATGGGAGCAGTATTAGGTTTATGTTCAGCTGGTAAGCTTTCAATTTCTTTTTAATGAAACTAATATCTAATTATGTAACGTCAAAATCGGAGATTAGTCATAAGACTGTAAATCATCCCCTTTGGTTCTTTGTTTCAGTTCTATTTTCTGTAACCTTAGCACTGTATTTTGCTCATTTGATGGTTATAAGTGATTATGACGATTATTTTGTTGTGTTTCAGCTCAGTTAGCATGTTGCTGCACAAGTGCAGCATGCAGCCTCTGCAGTTGCTGTCCGAATTGCAACAACTCTGTGACAACCAGGATTATGTACTCAATTATGTTACTCTTAGGTGCAATTACAAGCGCTGTAATGTTGGCTCCAGGGCTGGAAGATGCTCTTAAAAAGGTAAACAAGATGATGGAGACATAGAGTGACAGTGTCAAGAACTTGTAAAAATTAATTTCACAAATTCAAAAATATCAAAAAGGCATAAATTTTTAAACCTTTTTTTGTAAGAGGGAAAAATGCACAAAAAGATAAAGAAGTCCTAAGGCACTTATATCCCACCACAGTGAAAGTTCTAGTCAATTAATAACAAAGTCATTGTAAAATTTTATTTTTAAAGGATGCAAATCTCTAAATTTAAAAAAAAGAAAATTATAGAAGAAAAAATTTACATCAAGAAGGTTAAGGGATCATATCCCATGACTTTAACCTTTTGTGAGTCATTCTCAAATCTGTTCTATATTTGATAATTTTAAAATGTTTTTGACTTGAGTACCTTTTTAATGATCAAATCATTTTTTTAAGAAATTAAAACGATTTTCTATCTCCTTTTTCTTGACCCATAGGCAAAAAGGGGCCATCAGAAGACCATAGCAGAAGGTTGCGCCCCCCTGCCAATTTTACAAAGTGCACATAAAAGCAAAAGAAATAATTGTACATTAAATAAATTAATCAATAATTTTGACCCACCCTGGCTGCCTTTGTGTTTCATCTAACTCCTGAATTTGGCCCTCTCTTAATAAAATATTAAAATAAATTGTTTCAGCATGTTCCTTTTTGTGACAACTCAACAGCAGCAAGTCACATTACTGGTCTATCGTTTGATTGTACAGAAGGAGTCGGATATCTTGCAGTTTACCGCATATGTTTTATCTTCACACTTTTCTTCGTCCTTATGAGTGTATTGATGATCGGAGTTCGAACGTCGCGGGATAAACGTGCCGGACTTCAAAACGGATTTTGGGGCCCAAAGTACTTACTAGTCATTGGAGGATGCGTCGGCGCATTTTTTATCCCTGAAGGACAGTTCGGTACTGTTTGGATGGTTTTCGGAATGATCGGAGGATTTTTATTCATCTTGGTCCAGCTTGTGTTAATTATTGACTTTGCACACAGTTGGGCCGAGCGTTGGGTTGCTAATTACGAAAAAAACGAGTCTAAAGGCTGGTATTTTGCATTATTGTTCTCTACGTTTTTGATGTATGCTTTATCCATAACTGGGATCAGTCTCCTTTTCGTTTACTTTGCCGATGGCGATTGTCGCTTGCATAAATTTTTCATTTCCATAAATTTAATTCTTTGCTTTATTTCGAGCGTTATCAGCGTTTTGCCTAAGGTTCAGGAACATCAAACGAGATCAGGTTTACTTCAAAGCTCTGTTGTCACAGCTTATGTTATTTATTTAACATGGTCGGCTGTTTCGAATTCTCCGGACAAGGAATGTAACCCTGGTTTCTTATCGGTGTTCGGTCAAAACAAGTCCAGCAATTCTTTTGATAAAGAAAGCATTATCGGTTTAGTCATTGGATGCTTGTCGTTATGTATTCGTCTATACGGTCCGGTTCTAGTTCCGACAGAATGATAACATCCGATACCGAAAATGTCATCTCAGGAGAAGAGGGTAAAGAAGACAGAGATGACGAAGCGTCGAAAGTCTCGTACAGCTGGTCCTTTTTTCATTTTATCTTCGCTTTGGCTAGCTTGTACATAATGATGACTTTAACGAATTGGTATCAGCCGAATTCCACTTTGAATTCTTTAAACGCAAATTCTGCGTCAATGTGGGTTAAAATCACTTCTAGTTGGTTATGTTTAGCTTTATATAATTGGACAATGCTGGCACCCATGATTCTCCCCGACAGAGATTTCTCGCCATAAATTTTTGCCTCTGAACATTAATATTTATTTGAATTTCCAAAATCTCGATAATTTTTTTTTTTTAGTAAAATATTTTCTTCCTGCAATTTTATGCGATTATAGGATCTTATGCATATGTGTATATTTTAATGTAAGTCTGCCCACCCCATAAATCTTTTCTATAAAATATGTTTGAGAATTTTTAGGCAACTAATTTTTGAAAGTTCCAATTACTTCGATTTATTACTGAGCTTTTGAACTAGTCTTAATGTTCTACATTATTAATTTTATTTGTTACCTAAAATAAGTAGAAATTACGGTGATATTTATTATCCTTATTCATTTTTTTTATTTTAATTTTACATTATTTGTAGCCTGCGGATTAGAAAAAATACGATTTTTTTTCAAATGATTAGCTCTAACTTCTTTTTAATTCCTACATTTTTCATGTTCAACTCAAGAGTTTTTGGTAAATTTAAAAAATTAACTTTTTGTCTTCGGCTTTCCACACCAAGTGTTGTGATTAAACTTTTTTTTGTCACTGTTTTCCATTTTAAAGTTTATTCATTGTAGTTATTGTAATGATTTTCTTTTCTGTATCGCTGAGTGCTGTTTCGACCAAGCACTTAATCGGCGTAGAATTACTTAAAACCTATCCAGTTGCTGTGGAAAAGCCTTAACTGTTGCAGATAAAAACTTTTTTTTGTGTGTAACATTTGTTCATTCATGTGCTCTATTAATTAGTGACATAAATGTAAATGTCATTATGGGTTTATCAAAAACATTGTTAATTGAAAAATAAGTAAATAAATAAATAAATATACGAAAGATATGTGAATTGAGTAAGTTTTATCTTTTTACATACTAATGTAAAAACTTCAAAATCCTATACAGTATTATTTTAAAAAATAATTTAAACAATTCTTAGAGAAAATTAGAATTCAAATCACCCGATGGATATATATTGTAAACGAAGTTTTAAAAAACTAACTCAAAATGTGATTTCTTAATTAGAGGAAAAAAATCCTATGCACATATTCAATTGCAGTGTCAACAATACATGCCAAGCGTTTTTTTTTTTTTCTGATTTTTTAAATTTTCAGATTTTTCTCTTAAAAGACCAAAAAGCGCCAGAAAAAAAATTATTTCATTTTTTTGGAAATATGCTATGTCGAGAAAAAGCTTTGAAAGCGAACTTTTTGAGTAGAAAAAGAGAACGTATGACTTGTTAAAGTATTTCTATCTCTGTTGGAAAATATCTTTATTTCAAGGGTTTGAAAGGTGTAGATGTTCCTCTCTGTGGCAAAATGAAAATTCTAAGCCAACTCCAGTTAACGCTTTTTATTACCTGTCACGTTTAGTGTAGGCTTGTGTTCTAATAATGGAAAGTGAGTTTTTCTTTTTTTTTAAACTCCATATGAACAATTGAGGCTTTAAAACCCGTGATTCGCTCTCAACAAGGAGAAAAGAAAAACTCGAACGGGTATGAAAAAAATGTTCTTCCCTGTGACAGTGTTTCAAAAATTGAAAACATAGGTTAAAATTAATATTTTTTCAGGAGTTTCATATAAAGCACTCTTCCAGAGCCTTGCAAACAGTACTTTGCAAATTAAAACACACAACACAATGATGAACAAAGTTGAAGGCAAAATTGATAAGTTGACGAAGAGATTAGAAGAAAATGCGGAAGCTTCACGAAATGGCGATATTAGGCTTTCCAGAATGGAAAGAAAACTCAATATCATACTGCTGACAGGTGGATTTATTTGTTCAGTGGTAGGATTATTTCTTCTTCTTTCTTTTTCGGCATAATCAGGACATGAAGCCCTATGACCCGGCGCATACCTGTACCAAGTTCAGTTTCTGGTGTAAGGTTTAGGCGTTACTACGTCATACCCCTTAATGTATCGAGTGACGAGCTCGAAGACGGAGCACTCATATCGCAAAGGTATTTTACGAATGAGCGGGACCTACTTTATTTAAACAGGGGATCCGAACCCTGTGACACATCGGTCTTCTTCACATGATACACACATGAGTATCAGAGGTGAATGCTGGCGGAAAAAAATCCTGACTGAAATCAGGTTCGAACCAAGACTCCACACGATCATTCGTTTCGGAGTCGAGCACGCTCGCCACTCAGCCGACGTCGTGTCTAAACGACGTTTTTAAACTAATCGCTAGAAAAAAATTTTTAGGCGAGAAAGTGGATTTTTTTTCTCATGAAAATATACAACAAACTAATTAATTTTTCTTTTTTTAGGTAAATAGTACATACACGTTTATCAAATATTTCTTTCTAATTAATAACAATGTTACATTGATCATTTTGGAATTGAAAACAAACGGAAAGGAAAACTAAACACTTACTAAAAAAAGGAAAGGAGTTGGATATCTTACAGTTTAAAGCAAATGTTTTATCTTCACACTTTTCTTCGTCCTTATGAGTGTATTGGTGATCGGAGTTCGAACGTCACGGGATAAACGTGCCGGGCTTTCAAAACGAATTTTGGGGCCCAAAGTACTTACTAGTCATTGGAGGATGCGTCGGCGCATTTTTCATCCCTGAAGGACAGTTCGGTACTGTTTGGATGGTTTTCGGAATGATCAGAGGATTTTTATTCATCTTGGTCCAATATGTAGATGTTCCTCTCTGTGGCAAAATGAAAATTCTAAGCTAATTCCTGATCATGATCCTTTATGTTTAAATTTAAATCCGAACTATATCCCTTGAATTAGCGTTTGCACTAAGCTGCTTTTAATGACTTGAGACTAAGATGACTGGATTTGGCTTGATTTGACTAGACTAGGACAATTTGACACAATTACTGAAATTCAGAGTTGAGAGCTGATCCACTTACAAGGGAATTTCTTTCTTAAAAATAAAAACTCTTTCGAGCTGAAAAATATAACTCTAAGAAAGAAAAAGGTAAAGAGTTGATCCACTACATATTTCAGCGGAAAGCATTCCAAATGTAGTCATTCATTTGATCCCCTTAGTACAATAGCATGTAGGATTAAACAAATTATAAAAAAACGAATTATATCAGAGTTAATGAAATTTTAATGTCTTTGCCAAACGATCATTTTTTTAAATAAATTAGTTATAATTTAATAGTGGTACTAAAAAATTTCAGGCGACTGTGATTAAAGTGCACACACGTACGTTTGTTTATCCTGTAAAAATTGTTTAATTTCTTGCAGTGAAAAGTTGTAGCTTCCCCTTAACTTTTTCACTATACTCGAATAAGGATTCGAATTATTTGACTCGTTTTCTATATTTAAAGCTTTTACCTAAAAAAAAAAATTAAAAAATGGATAGACATAAATAATTAATTAAAAAGAATAAAAAAAAATTGCCGAATTTACCTCACTAGAAAGGTCATCCTCAGAGTTTTGTTCAATGACTCGATTTAAAGCTTCATCCAAATCCCGTATGCATTCAGATACGTCTTTCAACAAATTCTTGCATAAAGTCAAAGGGGTCATGTACATATTACGTAAGCATTTTTTTTGCCATTTTCAACCCCCTCCCCCCCAGTTGTAAGCATGAGTAAGATTTTGGCAACCCCCCCCCCCCTCCATATTACGTAAGTTTTTTTTTTTTTTTTTTTTTTTTCTATGGAACCAACGGCACTCGACTTCGGTAATTTTCCCCATAATTCAAGGAACTGAAATAAACCAATATAAACACCTATATTGAGAAAAATTAAAGAGAAGGTTACCTTGATTTAGACGGTAACAAAATAATGTAATATTAGCTTGCCGCAACACTTACAACATTTTAAAAAAACATGAAATTAATTAATTAATTAATTAATTATTTATTTATTTATTTTATTTTCAAAAATTCCTGGTCAGAGTAGAAAAAAGCTTACGTAAAAACGTGTAAGACCCCCCCCTCCCCTTGGTAAGGTGTCGTAAGCATTCACGAGACCCCCTCCCCCCCCTTAACATGCTTACGTAATATGTACATGACCCCAAATCCCTTCCACCTTCCTCCTCTTTTCTTCTTTTCCCTTTCTTTTGATTTTTTCTCGTTTGTTTTATTAAAGTTTTAAAAAACCCGCAAAGCATGGCAGTTATCGATATCATTTCTACAACACTAACTATTGTCTCCAAAAGTTCCCTCCTCTTCAACAGATCGCTTATACATGAATGAATCTATCTTTCTTTTACCTCTGACGTTTCGTGTAGCAGAGCAGCTTGTAGGCAATTAGGCTATGGAAAGTGAGTTTTTCTTTTTTTTTTTAACGTCATATTAAAGATAGTACGGTTTTTGCAGAAGTGGCTTTTAAATCTTTATTCAAAAGCCTAGCTGATAGCACACTCGAAATAAATAAATAAATAAATAAATAAATAAATAAATAAAGCCTACCCTTCTCTGCAATGAAGCTTAATTTATTGTTATAGAAATGGCCTAATATAGAATATAGCCTAATTTATTCTTATTGAAATGATTTTGTGTTATATTTTTTGAAATGATTTTGTGTGAAAGTATTATTATGAGTATGAATGTATTATTGGAATTGAAGTAGATTTACGGCCTATCCCACTACTTTCCATTTTTATTTTACTTTTTTATACCTTAGACCGCAAGAACTACCGCTCTCATAATGGGCGATGAGAGGGACCTACTATATTTAGACACGGATTTCGAACCGTGTTGGGCATCACAGTATGATTTCACATTGATCTCATAACAAGAATCAAGAGGTGAATGCATGGTATAAACTTGACTCGACCGCGGACCTTCCGCGTGCGAATCGAGAGTCTTACCAATGGACTACCGCTCGCCCTGCACACTCGAAATAAAAGCACATAATAATCAGATGAAGAACATGGAAAAGAAGATTGATCATTTAACAAACAAATTAGAAGAACATGCTACACGAGCAGATATGAGACAGGAAAGAGTGGAAAGAAAGTTGAACACTATTTTAGTCGCAGGCGGTTTCTTTTTTTCTGGACTAGGGGTAGTTTTAACTTACTACGCAAAGGAAGTCCTCGATGGAATTATATCACTCTTAATTTACTCCAAGGAAAAATTTTTTTAAGGTAAGAAAGTGAATATTTTTTTACATTAAAATACAGCATACTAATTAATTTTTCTTTTTTTAGGTAACGTCATGATTATAATATTAATTTAATTGAAGTTGGCTTGGAAATACTTCATTCTGTGAAGCGTACTACCATAATCATATTGAAAAGGATTTAAGCCAAGTCAGTTGAAACGATTTATTGTTATTGAATGATTTTGTGTGAAAGTATTATTATGAGTATGAATGTATTATTGAGTGATTTATAGTTATTGAAATGATTTAAAAACTCTTATTATAATTGCATTTAGTTAAAAATGGTCTTTTTTTCTTAAGTTTCAAACCCATAGTTTGGTTTAACATGTTGGCAAAAATTTAAATTATTTTCCTTCTATTGCTCTGCCTCCGATTCTGTTTTTATTCATAAGAAATATTATTATTATTATTATTTCTTTAAAGCCGTTTCTTTTGATAACTTATTAGTACTCAAATTATAATTAAACTCGAAAGCATAGCTTTATTTTCAGTTATTATTCCAATTGGATCTTGGTCCAATATGTGTTAATTATTGACTTCGTACACAGTTGGGCCGAGCGTTGGAGAAAGCGAGTCTAAAGGCTCGTATTTTGGATTATTGTTCTCTACGTTTATGATGTATGCTTTAGTCATAACTGGGATCAGTCTCCTTTTCGTCTACTTTGCCACAAAAATTTGACACAACTGCTGAAATTCAGAGTTGAGAGCTAAATAAAATTTCTTACGAGCTTAAAAATATAATTCTAAGAAAGAAAAAGGTAGAGTTGATCCACTACATATTTCATTGGAAAGCATTCCAATTGTAGTCGTTCATTTGATCCCCTTAGTACAATAACATGTAGGATTAAACAAATTATAAAAAACGAATTATATCAGAGTTAATGAAATTTTAATGTCTTTGCCAAACGATCATTTTTTTAATAAATTAGTTATAATTTAATAGTGGTACTAAAAAATTTCAGGCGACTATGATTAAAGTGCATACACGTACGTTTGTTTATCCTGTAAAAATTGTTTAATTTCTTGCAGTGAAAAGTTGTAGCTTTCCCTTAACTTTTTCACTATACTCGAATAAGGATTCGAATTATTTGACTCGTTTTCTATATTTAAAGCTTTTACCTAAAAAAAAAAAATTAAAAAACGGATAGACATAAATAATTAATTAAAAAGAATAAAAAAAATTCCCGAATTTACCTCACTAGAAAGGTCATCCTCAGAGTTTTGTTCAATGACTCGATTTAAAGCTTCATCCAAATCCCGTATGCATTCAGATACGTCTTTCAACAAATTCTTGCATAAAGTCAAATCCCTTCCACCTTCCTCCTCTTTTCTTCTTTTCCCTTTCTTTTGATTTTTTCTCGTTCGTTTTATTAAAGTTTTAAAAAACCCGCAAAGCATGGCAGTTATCGATATCATTTCTACAACACTAACTATTGTCTCCAAAAGTTCCCTCCTCTTCAACAGATCGCTGTTATTGATTTTCTTGATGCAAGCGTCCGTGACCGTTTTTAAAGTTTGAGAAACGGGTTGAGCCGCCTTCGTTAAATTATCATCTTCTTTCGAATTGTTTTCCTCTACCTGAAGGATGACGTTTGTCATATCACTGATTATCTGATGAATTGGAACGGTTAAATAAGTCCTCAACCTGCACGGCGATGGAGCATTAATTATCTCCTGAAATAAAAAAATTAATGATCAGTGATGAAATTCCCGACACAAATTTTGCTAAATTTAAAAACTTGTACCTACCTGAACGTTTAAATCTAAATCCTGAGAATTTAATTCGTCATAAAGATTTTTCAATTCGTCTAGAAGGTCGGTTAACGCATCTTTCGGACATAGAGCATTGCCGTTTTGCAAGCATTCGTCATTTACGTTGTTTTTTTCCCCGGTTTGCTCGTCTTTCACGAGGCTAAGAACGGCTCCCAAACATTTGATCGTTAGCACACGTAGTTTCACGTAGTTCTTTAAATTTTCGAAGCTTTTCGCCACGGTTTTCTCGTTCAGCCGCTTGCCGGATGGCTCGTACGACGCAACGACATTTAAATCACGATTGTCTCGAACGGTTGACCAGTCGATATTTTCGATCCTGGGAACTCCTTTCAATATTAATTCGGTTTGAGCGTGATCGGTTGCCGAAAGGATGTCATGAAGGATTTTTTCGGCTTGGAAGAAATAATAATGAAGGGATTCGTTTAGTCTGTCTCGAAATTCGATGAACTCTTCGATTTTCACGAAAGATCCGTATTTGTAGGCATAGGTGAGATGATCCACGCTCTGAAATCAATCGGAAAAATTAATTTTCCAAGTTGAGATTTTTTTAAATAAAAAACACGCATATATGCTTACATCGTTCGTGTTGCTAATGAAAAATTTCAAAGACAAATCGTACAGCCCGACGGCGTGCGAAATGTTTCCTAAACCGTAAATCGAGGTGGCTAAAAGATACCCCATCGAATCAAGTTGAATGTGTTTCAGTTCTAAATGTTCGTAAAAATGGAAGGCTTGCTCTCCTCCGCCTAAAATAAAAAATAAAAAAAAAATCATTAGGATCGTGATGATAATAAAATGGGAGGATAAATAAAATATTAAATTACCTAGTAAAAGATAAAATTTTACAAGCAAAATTTTAAAATGGAAGTTCGACGGACTTTTCGACAAAGCCTCTTCTAAATGGTAAATTGCTCTAATAATATGTTCGCTAGAATTGGTGTCTTGATAAATTGAAAATAAAACATGGCTTAAAAGAATAATATAAGGGTCATTGCATAAATACTCCGTAGGCAGTTTATCGTCGCTTACAAGCTCTTGAGTTGATCGATAATGATTGAGGAGGTAATCACAAAGTCTCAGTCTTTCCTCAACTGATAAAAAACAGTGAAAACCTAAGGTGCGAGTGAATTGAAGTTTAGATATGTGTTTCTGAAGAGAAGAAGTCTGAAAACATTTAAAAAAAATGAAATAGCATCGAGAACTAAAAACACAATTACAATTTTTTTACGTACCGATTTGGCTGGCTCGTTGTCATCTAATCCAACGATGTCGTTAATTCTTTTCAAAAATAAGGAAACGGAATCTGAACTAAGTAAAGACAAGTACGGTTTTAAATCGTTCACGCAAATAGGCTTCTCCGCGAATTTGTCGAAGTAATTTACGAGTAGATCAGTAATATTCCCTTCAAAAGAAAATAAATTGAATATTAAAAGCAATGTATTCTAATTTGATTTTAAGAAAATTTCCTAATCTCCTCTTACCTATTATATTTTGAGCATCCTCTGATCTATTCACAAGCAACTTATAAAGTTCCAATTGAGCTAGGTAAGGTCCTCTAATTTTTTTCTTTTCACTTTCCACTTTTTTTATTAACTGAGTGATATATTCTTGCGCCATTTGAGGTGAATAATCCGCCTCATGCCAAACGATACACTCACCCCCGTCGCTCCGTATCGGAACACGATTGTCAAAGTGCTCTTTGGCACCATTATCATTGTCTTTGAATTTTTGGAATTCTTCATAAAATTTTAAAGTCGTTTCTAAATAATTTGTATAATCTATCCAGCTATCAGGACTAGAAAAAAAAAAATGAATTTAAATAAAAAAATTCATAAACAAAACCCACCAAGAGATGAAAAGTATTACCTCTTTTCAAGCTGACATTTTATTAAAACATTAGCTTCTTTCCACCTTTCTAATTTCATTAACAATTCTATCCTCTTCACTGATGTAGTAACTAATGACTTTAGTTTTTCCCCTAATTCACCTTCTATCACATCCAATGCTTCTTCATATTTACCCTTGAAAATAAATACAAAACTTGTTTCAGAGTATTCATATCAACAATTTAAATTTGATCTTACTTACTTGCATTTCTAGAATCATTAAATATAAATGAACTTCCTGCTCTGCTTCTATTTTCCCTTCAGAAACAAATTTAGACACCATTTTTTCAGCCAATTTGAGAGCTACCGCTTTTCCTATTATTTCATCACCTTTAGCCTTGAAAAAGAAGAAACATGTATTACAGAATGAACTTTTACAATCTTCTTAATTCAATTATTGGCTTACTTGCATGACTACACTCATAACCGCCCAAAAATAATAAGGATTTTTCTGCCTTAATTTATATAGGCTCATGGCATTCTGATGTTGCTTTTTATAATCACCAATGCGGACATAACTCATGAAAAGATGAGTCAGCAGTTCTTCGTTGGTTGGATCTTTTTTCGATGCTGCTGAATAAACTTCACATATTTTTTTTGCTGAAAAAAAAAAGATAAAAACAATTAAAAAATTGTTTGCCTTAAGCACTATGCATTTCTTTGACCCTTACGTTTATGAACTGCCCTGTAACAAATTGTTATGGCTTGAAGGGTAGCTTCATCTGTAGGAACTTCTTGACATACTTTTTCTAAAATTTCTTCGCATTCTGCTTCTCTCCCTAATCTCTGCAGGGCTAAGGCTTTTAAAACTTTAGCACATAAAAAATTTGGTTGCTTCTTTAAAACTTTTTCAGCCTCTTGTAGCGCTTTTTTATTGTTCCCTGAATCAAGCCAATCTACAAAAAAATTAATATATAATTGTAAAGACAATTTTTTTCAATCAACTAACACTAAGCCTCTTATCCTTGTTAACATATATTAAATGCAAATTAAATAAAGATAACAAACTATGATGAGTAGCACTTTAAAATAAATAACACAGAAGTTAATTCAACAGAAACAACAACAGGACCTAAATGATCTGTTAAATAAAAAATATTTGAATTCACATTTTAAGAAGTCATACAAAGTTAGATTTTATATATAAGGCTGGAACTGCTGACCCACCAAAATCACTAAAAATAACTATCAAGTGAAAGATTTTATATAAAAAATACCACAGTTGTTTTAGTATTCACTATCACCCTGACTAGTGCATGGTATTGAGAAAACGCCGAATACGTTAGAAGATGACAAGAAGAGAATTTTTTTTCCGTTAAGAGCAAAATTACATTCCAAGGATTTAAGGCTAGCGACCAAGTGACACAATGTATCGTAGTTTACCGTAAATCGGCCGTAAACGACGCTCAGCAACACGACTATCCACATGTGTATTGGATGCCATTTTAAAAAATAATTCGGTGTTTTAAAACATTCGCGGAAAATGTGTGTTGTTCCTGGTTGTTTCAAAATCCAAGTTCGACCAATCATGCTTCACATAATCACACCATAGTCAAATAAACTTATGTTTATGTGACTGTGACTATATTTGTCCAGCGATTTATTTGTGGTATTTTGAGAATGGAAACTGGAAAGTGAGTTTTTTTTTTTTTCATCTTGTTATTAACAGTTGAACGTTCTGAAAGCCATAAAACAAAAGGAAAAAAAAAAAATTGAACCGGTATACTAAGAAAATAGTATCCCCTACTTCCCTATCAAAATAATATGTCCAGTAATCAAAAGCAATAGTTTAATTAAAATGAAGTTTTTTTCTGGAATAACTCTTCGAGAGCCTTATTGCAAGCAGTACATTGCAGATAAAAAATAACAGCTCCTATATGCATAAATTGATAAGCTGACAAAGAAATTAGAGGAGAATTTTACAGCAATCATGTTAGACTTTCTAAAATAGAAAAACAGCAGGCACAAATTAAAACAGGGGTATTTTTCATAGTCAGATGCATGGGTTCAACGTTACAACGTTTTTTGCTACTTATTATTCCAAAGAGTTGCATGTTGCGCTGATTTCCTTTTTATAGTACTTGCTAAAAAAGTTTTTTAGCTAGAGCTACAAAGCTTTTGACTATTGAATTGGTGCAGAAACTTATCCCTTCTTGAGCAAGTAAGACAAAATTTCATTTCTGCTTTAATATTGTTTTAAATCAATCAAAAGCAGTAGTATAAAAGAAGACAATAAGTTTTTTTTTTTGTTCCAGAAATAGCATATACATCATTATTTGAAAACCTAGGTGGAAGCAAATTGCAAATTAAAAGTAATATGTCCGTTACATATAAACTGGAAAATAAAATTGATAAATTATCCAGTAATATAGACGAATATGCATCATCATTGGCCGAATTAAAACAATATCTAGAGGCAATAGAAAAAGAGAAGCACAAATTAGGAGTGGGGTATTTTCTATATTGGGCTGCATAGGTTCTACCTTAAGTTTTGTTGGAACATATTATTCGAAAGAGGTGCTTGTTGGGCTCATTTCCTTTTTAGATTACCAAGTAAAAAAGTTTTTTTGCTAGAGCTAAAAAGCTGTTAGGTGAGAAAGTGTCTTTCTTCACATGTCAGTTGCAACTGTAACTAACTTATTTTTTTTTTTTTTTAGGTAAAATGGTGTTATTATATTTATTAATTAATTTATAAAAATATTTATGGATAATCATTATATTTGAAACTGATCAATCAAACTTAAAGAAACATGTAAAGAATTTGTTGCTCCAAGAGTCCTAAAAGATAGAAAAAACTGAATGTGTTTGAGTAATTGAAGTGAGCAATGAATGAAATTCATTGTATTTGTGTTTGTCAGTCAATTTTTACGTCATTATTGGAATTAAATGTGCACCAGTTAACATGTGAACAAAGCCTTTCTGCTGAGAACAATAAAAATGTAAAAGAATTAAAGTATGCAATACCGAAAAAATTTTTGAATGGAAAATCTACAATAGTCATTGAAGTTGTTAAAAAAAATGGAAAAATATTACGCCAAGAGAAAAGTCAGCCCGAAAATGAGCCAGTGGCAACTAATTTATTTGGAAGGAAATTACCAATGAGGACCAAAGTACCTTTTTTAAGTCGTGCTGTTCCCCTGTCCACAGATCATTCCTTTGAAAGATGCAATTGTGGTGCAGTTTTTGTTACTAGAATAGGAAAAAGACAACATCAGGCTAGATTTTGTAAGTTTAGTAAAAATAATAAAGTAAAACATAAAACAGTGAATGAACCACTTGAAGAAAGTGAAAAATATGTTTCTGTTGGACTAAGAACAAATAATAATAAGCCATCTGTGATAGAATACCAAGATAATACTTGTGTTTTATTTCTTCAGAAAGAAATTTTCGACAACACTTCAACAGGGACTATAGTTCAGTCAGATGATACAGTGAAATTCATTCAAAAGATAAATGATGATAGCGGTGCTAAGTAATGCAATGTAGATAGAGAACATAGGATTATTTCATACATAAATAGTAATAATGATTTTTCAGTAGGCAATGAAAATTTAATATTTGTTCATACTCAAAAGTTTTGCCCGATAATTTTTTTATATTTTATTTGTCTGAAAACTTATTGTTGTTTTTGGTTTAATAATTAAATAAACACTGTCATGTATGAGCTTTATTTAAATATTTGCTGGAAGCTTAACACAAGCACTGCCATCTATCGGCTAAACAACGAACAGCTTTGAAAGAAATGTTGAGTTCTGAAAATTTCACAAGGTGTCGCCTGTTAATTTCTATTATTGTGTTTACATTTCATGTTTTTATTTTACGTACTTAAATCGTTTGGAATTAATTTGTGAAAGCATTGTACCATACTTTTAATTTTGGGTAAAAAAAACTGTAACAATGTTAGTCATTAGCTTTAAAGTGCAGCTCTTATTCTTTCTTTTCTTTTTTCTTATTTATCTATTAGTTTTCGGACCGTATCCTCTGACCATACTTGTTGTTTCATAAAAAAGTGTAACTGAAATAATTTGATAGCGACCAGTTAAAATTTTTGTCATTTTTGCTTGGCCATGCTGTGAAAGTGAGTAGATCAATTGAAATGGACTAGTAATTATATTAGCATTTTTAGAAGAAAACAGCCGGGCAACAAAGGGGAAACAACATGTCATTATTCTCAGTTGACAATAAATGTGTGCTTTAAATTTTTTTTTTCTCTTTTAGTTGCCATTCAAGATTTTATTGGTTGAAAAAAGTCTTAAATTAAGAACTGGCAAAGTAAAGTCACATTTCAGCTTCAAACATTTTCCAATCAGCAAAACAGGCAAAATGGACTCACCGATAGATGTCACCAGGAGTTTTACAGAGGAAATACTTCGCTTGGAAAATATGTGTATGATATCTATTGCTACAAAACTGTGGGACAAGCCACATATTAAAAGTGAGTTTGTTAGGAGTTATAAAACTCGGGACGTTAGATATTCTCCTAATCCTTCAAAGGAGATACGCTGTGAGTTAGAGCAGAGAATTTTATACTCCTTAAGACAATTACACCTTCCACAAACAGTACTGGAACGATTGGAAGAACTTGTTTTAATAATTGGCTACAGATTTTCACGGCATATATGTTATGTCACCAGCAGTTTGAATCTTGATATGGAATATGTCGATGAAATCCACTGGACTCCATATGGAACCATAGATAAAGTTCGAATTTATAAATTTTGGAAAACGATATCAAGTTTTCTCGATCCTAATTTATGTATTAAACAAAAGGAAATACCTTTAATTTTTTTATGGCTGCAGAAAATGTTGATGAAAAATTTATTAAAGACAATAAACATGACATTATAGAAAGAATTGAGAGTAGTCGTCTTGAAATAAAGATAGGACAAGGTCATGATGTAACATATAATATTATATCTGCATTAATATATTTGCATAAATTTTGTAAAGTCCCAATAAAATACCTAGGAGGTGCTTATGTCAACATTCCCGCAGTAGTTATGTTTCAGATTTGTTATAGAAGTCATTTATTAACCGCCGCCGAATATTTTTGGAGGGTTTTAAATAAAACTGGCAATGTTAATGTTCATTTGATAAGTGAATTAATTGACTTGCAAAATAATCCCATAACTGGTGAAGATTTATACTTTCTAATTGGGAAAATGTCGGTTGAAGAACAGGATATCTTTCTGAAAAAAAATCGTATATTTTTGCCCCGAATATGGGGCAAATGCATGATTGGCCCTTTTTAAAGTTACTGCTAATGATCTATGATACTGATTTACTTGAGCCTTGACAATATCCTTTGGTTTTCCAACAGACACTCAGTCGTCTTGCTGGATAACAATTCGAATGTAGGGCCAAAAATAAACTTTTTAAACTCATTTTAAAAAATTTGGAATAAATTGTCAGTAAACAATAAACTGCTTGTTATTAAAGTAAAGCAAGTAAATTCTAATAGTGAGGATATTCACTTAGAGTGTTTTTCTAGGATTAATTGGTACAATCTTATGAATAATTTTCATTTTGAGAGCTTGAAAGTGATACTTAATGATAAAGATTTACAAGGTTATAGGTCCGTTATGGAAGCCGAGATTGTTAATATTTTGGCTGTTAAATAAAAATCAAGAAGGATTGAAACAAATTAACATTTTTATGCACGAAGTTTTAACTCCAAGTGATGAAAGGAGAAAAATTGAGAGTGAACTGAATTTGGCTGTGACGAAACATTATAGTCTTCTACCTAGCGTGAACTATACTGATTTAGTGGAGACTAGTTTCAGATTTTCATGAACATATTCTTAAGCTAAAAAAGCAATAAGGGTACAATATGTCTAATCAATTTTATTGTGATATTTTTTTATTACTAATTTTAATTACTGTAATAATTAACTTAATTAAATTCAGGTACAGAGAGGAAAAAATTGCCAGTCTGAGCCAAGTTAGCCGCTTGCCGAACGGAAGCTCTACCTTTAAGCTACAACTACTGGTCCCTGACAGAAAGAATATTTCACTATATTATATGAGACTGAGACTCAAACCTAAGCATCGATGGAACCCTCCTTAGTGCTTGTACGAGCACCTAATAATTTTTTTTTCTCTCTATACTTGATTTTAATTAATTATTACAGCCATTGTCGCATCCGGCGTTAAAGCAAGGAAAGGAAATCGATTTTTCCGAAAAATTAAAAAATTAATTTTTACTTACGTCTTTAATTAATTTATGACTTTATTTTCGCGGATTAAAACTGCGAAATGATTTATTATTTGGTCATCATTTTGCAAAGAGACATTAATTCCTTTATTTAAGTTAAAAATTTTAATTCTTTTTTTAAATGGTTTTATTGGTAAAATTCAAGGTGTAAATGAAAGAGAAGAGACCATTTTTTTGTGTTTTGACCTAAACTTGAAAATGTAGATTTATAAAAATAAAATTATAGGAATAAAAAATTGACTGAAGATTGCACAAAAATTTGGAATTTTTAATTAAACCCTCCCAATTCAAATACCAAAAAATACCAAAAACGACCAAGATCGATCCATGCGGATGATCGTTTTTGGTCGAGCCGAAATATTTCCCCCCAGGAAGGAAAAAAACATCTTTTTCTATAGTATTTCATAGTTTTGGCGGCATATTTTTTTATATAAGAAATACGCTTTTATATCCAAAATTGCCTGATTGAAAAGAGTCTATTGGCCATATCAAACTATATTAAAATATAGTATAATATAGTAAAACTATATTAAAATATAGCATGGGGCCTCTAAAACGGGGGCTGACCCCCCCCCCCCCCCGGATTTTTTGAAAAAAAAAAATTAAAAAATTTATTCTCGTGTATTTCCCAGCCCATGCCAATTTTTTTCACATTGGAAAAATCCTTGCCATGCCTGAGATTCGATCCCAGACCTCTGGCTTGTTAAACCAGTGCTATACCTATAAGCTACAAGTCTTTGTTAGAGAAAGAGTGATAAAACTTGAATTTAAGCTGCAACCGAAGAAATATAGAGAAATATGCAAAAATATACGAAAATACAGAAAATTTTTCCGATTTTTCGAACCGGGGAAAACTATAGTTCAAGATAATGAATATAAGCATATTATCTAAAGCTATAGTTTTAGATAATGAAATATAGCATGTTATCTAACATTATCTAATATTATCTAATATGCTTATATTTCATTATCTTGAACTATAGTTTTCCCGGGGTTCGAAAAATCGGAAAAATTTTCTGTAGAGGACTATATTCTGGTATCATGCAAACTATATTGCGGTATGAAATCTAATATCGTAATATAGTTCCGACGATGGAAAAATATATCCCTGGATAAAAAAATAAGAAAAAATGTACTATTTGATAGAGTAGGATAGAAAAATACGATTTTTTCCCTTCCTGGGCCCAGGAAGGAAATTTTCGTATTTTTCTATATTAAATGATCCAAAATTGCCTGATAGAATTTCATATTTTTCTCTCATACCCAGGAAGGGAAAAAATCGTATTTTTCTATCCTACTCTATCAAATAGTACATTTTTTCTTATTTTTTTATCCAGGGATATATTTTTCCATCGTCGGAACTATATTACGATATTAGATTTCATACCGCAATATAGTTTGCATGATACCAGAATATAGTCCTCTACAGAAAATTTTTCCGATTTTTCGAACCCCGGGAAAACTATAGTTCAAGATAATGAAATATAAGCATATTAGATAATATTAGATAATGTTAGATAACATGCTTATATTTCATTATCTAAAACTATAGCTTTAGATAATATGCTTATATTTCATTATCTTGAACTATAGTTTTCCCCGGTTCGAAAAATCGGAAAAATTTTCTGTATTTTCGTATATTTTTGCATATTTCTCTATATTTCTTCGGTTGCAGCTTAAATTCAAGTTTTATCACTCTTTCTCTAACAAAGACTTGTAGCTTATAGGTATAGCACTGGTTTAACAAGCCAGAGGTCTGGGATCGAATCTCAGGCATGGCAAGGATTTTTCCAATGTGAAAAAAATTGGCATGGGCTGGGAAATACACGAGAATAAATTTTTTAATTTTTTTTTTTCAAAAAATCCGGGGGGGGGGGGGGGTCAGCCCCCGTTTTAGAGGCCCCCATGCTATATTTTAATATAGTTTTACTATATTATACTATATTTTAATATAGTTTGATATGGCCAATAGACTCTTTTCAATCAGGCAATTTTGGATATAAAAGCGTATTTCTTATATAAAAAAATATGCCGCCAAAACTATGAAATACTATAGAAAAAGATGTTTTTTTCCTTCCTGGGTAAGTTAAACATGGGCGCAATTTTAGTTACTATGATTATATATATTATCTAATATATATTAGCATAGTAACAAAAATTGCGCCCATGTTTAACTTATGAGAGAAAAATATGAAATTCTATCAGGCAATTTTGGATCATTTAATATAGAAAAATACGAAAATTTCCTTCCTGGGTCGTTTTCCGCGTGATCGCTTTTGATCGTAATTGATCATTTTTGATTTCATTGGTCGTTTTTGGTCTAAAAGGGGTCACGCTAGATCAAAAACGATCAAAAACAGCTTTGATCGTTTTTGGTATATGAATTGGTAGGGAAAAGAAAATACAAGTAATTACTTTTAAAATAATGAAGTATCTTGATGATGAATATTGTAATTATGACTTTTTATTTTATTGCAAAGAACTTTTGACCTAGTTGGCTGGGTGTTATGTTAAATAAACAAAGGTATGAAAAGGTTATGGATAAACGTAGTGGCTAAAAACTTTTATACTGAGAAAAAAAAAAATAAAGTGTCTTTTTTTTTTTTTTTTTTTTGAAAATTGAAAATTGAAAATAAAATAGGCCTACTCGTTTTAAATGAGCAAAAGGAAAAATAATGATAAATGAATTTAATTTAGTTTTAAGAAAAAGACATGAATTTATATCTTATCGTCTGTATGAATTATACGGATTTTGTAAGTTTGAAAAAATAAATTAAAAGTCTACATAAAATTGTATTATTAGTGTTTCATTATTTTCCTTTCTTCGTAAGGGATCGTCCACATATTATGCAGGCACGTTAAGGAGGGAGAGGGGGGTTAGGAAAGTCTTTTTTTTGTTGCAAACTTTAAGAATTTACTACTTATGGAATTGAACTTAAAATTAATACTATAGAAGTTAAAGTAATTTTGTAAATAAATAACTGTTAATAAATGAATAAAGATGATCAAATGGGTACGGATATTAACATTTAAGGGGTACATTTCAACTTCTTACCTAGATATAATTTTTTTTTGGTTACTTAATATTCATTATAAAAAATGGATGGTTAGGTAGTAATTATGTACAGGTAGTTCTAGTGTAGTCTCGCACTTAATACTGCTCAGTCTCTCAAATTTCAGATGTTTTCGAAAAAAAAAAAAAAACCTTTAAATTTATATATAAAATAATAAATTTTTGGACATTTCTTCTTTTTTGTTGACAAAAGAGAGAGGGGGTCTAGTTTCAACTACCTAGTTTCACCTTACGCAGTATCTGCGTTGCCTTTTACTCTTGCCTACAGGCAGGGATGCGAGGCCGGTGGCATTTTATCGGCATCGGCATCGCTGCCGGCATCGGAACCGGTAAAAAAAAATTTCAGAATCAGCATCGGCATCAAAATTGGTGAAAAATAATTTGCCGGAATCGGCCTCGGCATCGCAGACTCCGAATTCGGAATCGAAGCCGGCATCGTCATCAAGTATCTCACCAAAGAAAAAAAATGGTTGACAGCAATGAAAGATTTTATATATTTAAAATAACAAATTAAAAATTTAAAATTAAGAAACAGATCCTTCGCTTCAGTACTTCATCGAATCAGAAGTTAAAAAAAAGGCGAAAAAAATTTTTTTTTGCTCAGATACTGAAAATGAAATTTTTGATCCGCTTTAAAACCTAAAAATTCGCCATTTTTTTCTACAAGTAGGTAAAACCAGAGAGGCATTTTTTATTTCTAATCTTTTTTTTGTGGAATCGGAATCGGCTGATATTTCGGCTCATTTCGGACTGCATCAGCGTCATCGTCGAACATTTTTTTTCTCACTAATCGGCTTCGGCTTCGGCATCGCATCCCTGCAAGGTAGTGGTACCAGCTTCGGATCAAATACTGAATTTTTTTTTTTTGAAAATTCAAGATACTAAATGAAGATTACGGAACCAAAATTATCATGGTTGATTTAAAAGTTTGTGTCACTGATGGTATTTTTTTTTAAAGCCATAGTATAAGAGGTGAAGTTTTAATGCCTTCCTTCGTCAGAAAACGATTACTTCATGTTTTACTAGCCTGACCGTGCAGTGCACTTCGAACTTCCTCTGTTTACATTGAAACAAAGAAAAATGAAATAAATCAAAAGACATGATCCGAAAAAAATAATAAACCATTTTAACTTTTGTAATTAATCTGTTATAATATTCAAAAGATACAAAACTATGTACAGTATTTATATTCAGCGTAAATCGAGATTTATACATCAGCTTTTTCCACTTAATTCTGAATTAGAACAATTCTGATTTCCTCAGTTTTTTTTTGCATCCAAGTAATTTTATCCAATCATTTTCCCGAATCAATTAAAATATTAAATTTACGCCATTTGGTTTTGTACAAATAAAAAAAATATTTAATTTTTTACAATTTTTTTTCCTTTTTTTTTACTTTGAAAAATTCTATCTAAAAACTTCCAGCCAAATTAATTTCGTTTTTATGTAAAAAACGAAAGTGAAATTCGACAAAAACTCTACTCCTAAATTTCTTTTTATCCGTTAGCAGTTTTTTCGTCGTTTTGAGGTAATGTAAACACTGATCCCACTGAACAATCGACACTTTTAAAAGTGCTGTTACACAATTTGTCAGGGTTAACCGTTGAATTAACAATGTCCACGTTATTTTTATGTTTTATTGCGACAATTTCACACTCCAGAGGCAATTTGCCATCCGGTTCGATCTCCTTATATCAGGAGGACGGGTACAAATCCGGTCCGGTTTCCTCCATTAAAACCGGACTCTTTTTAACCGTGATGTCCTTTTTCATCGCCAAACCGTTGATCAATTGCTTTTTTAGTCTTTTTAATAATTCCTCGTGAAGGATATTAAAACACATGGCAGTCAAAGCTAAGCCGGTTAAAATGTAAATGGAACACAGCCAAATGGTCGTGTTTTTAATATTCTTTTTAAATATAACGATATCAGTTAAATTAATTGTACTTAAACTCATGAAACAAAAATAACAACAGTCTAAAAACGGCCAAGATTCCAGTTTAATTAGTATAATTGACCCTAGCATGATATACGTTAACATTATCATTAAGCACAGGCCGAGTGGGGCCAAGATGCTTCCCGTGCTTTTGACGTTCCAATCATCTTCCATATCCTTCTGCTCTGAAAGACTCGAGGTCGTGTTCCCCACCGTTGTGAACCCGCTCACGGAGGACGAGGATCGAACGTAAAAAGGTTCCTGAAAAGAAAAATTTAATCAATTTTCGTCCTTTAAAAAAAAAAAAAAAAAATTGGATGCTTTTTTTCGATTATCGGTATAAGAGATTAAATAAAGGAAAACAAAAGGAGAGGAAAAACGGGAAGGAAACTTGGAAAGTATGAAAGAGTGAGATACGGCGTCAATCAAAGTTATCAACGCAAAACTCCCAGAGTTTCTTAATAAGCGCATTGTTGTCGGGAAATTTAAATGTTAAAGTCAAAAACAGAGAATATATAAATAAAAATTTTCGTCCTTTAAAATTTTCCTTCCTCGATACGATTTTTTACCAGCTATTTTTTCCCCCTTTTTTTTAAAGGTTTGAAATCGAGAAAATATTTAATGCCTATATCGCTGTAACTGATTACTTGATTTCAACTTCAGGCAGATTTATGAAGGCGATTTTATAAGCACAATTCTGTCCTTTTTTTTTTTTAAATAGAAAAATTAAAATTTTAAGATCCTTGAAATCTCATGTAAGGAATTCGCCAAGTAAGCGATTATGACAATTTTCAGTATCAAAAATTTTAAAAAATTGGAAAGAGAAATCAGGGGTCCGAAGCTTGAAAATTCTGTCCGATCGGCATCGGATTATTTTTAATATCCAAAATCGGTATCGACATCGGCACTGGATTCCTTACTATTAAAATCGCCTAGAATAGCTCTTTGATTTTTTTTTTCACTAAAATCGGAATCAGAGGTGGCATCGGATATAATCGATGCTTGGTGGCGTCGGCATCAACATCGGATTCGGACCCACGAGAGAAATTGTCACCATGGGCGGATCTAGGGATAAGGAGCGATCAGGTAATCAGGTCAGGCACATCAGGGGCGGTTGGTAAATTCTGACGAAAGCGTAGAAAATTCGATTTTGAGAGGGTTCATCAGAGCGTTTTACAAATGTGTAGGGGGGGAAGTTGGGGCTGACAGTTGCGGGTGATTTTAAATACAGGTGGTATTATATAGAGCTGTTTTTAAATGAAGGTGATTTTAAATAGAGGTGGTCTTAAATGCAGGTAATTTTAAATACAAGTAGTCTTAAATAAAGGTGGTTTTAAATAAAGGTGGTCCTAAATACAGGTGATCTTAAACACAGGTGATTATAAATAAAGGTGATCTTAAATACAGAAGGATTTAAATAAAGGTGGTTTTAAAGAGACGTGATTTTAAATAGAGGTGATTTTAAATAGAGGTGATTTTAAATATAGATGATTTTAAATAAAGGTGGTCTTAAATAAAGGTAGTCTTAAATACTTGTGGTCTTAAAGACAGGTGGTCTTAAATACAGGTGATTTTAAATAAAGGTGATTTGAAATAGAGGTAATTTTAAATGAAGGTAATTTTAAACAAAGGTAATTTTAAATAACGGGATTTTAGATACAGGACTACCTCTATAAAAGACCACCTTTATATAAGACGACCTGCATAAAAGACTACCACTATATAAGACCACCTCCTTTATTAAACTAAAAAAATCCTTTTTTTTTTTGTTTGGAAATAAATGGAATATAATAATTCCTGGAGTATAATAATTCTAGGTTCCATAACGAAAGACTTCTTTCATATTTTTTTTTTTTTTTTTTTTTTTTGTCTGCTGCCACATTCAAGTGGAAAACCACCAAAATAATTTTTAACCTAAACAACCTCACAACGTAAGATGAATTTGGTCCTATCAAGGAATTTTTTTGAAAAGTTTTAGGGCAGCTGAAACTAACTTTTTCTCAGTCAAAATTTTTTTTGTCTTCTGCGAAATTTTTATTTTTAAGGTGGAATTTCTTAACTTCTTAATTTTTTGGCTATTTTTAATTTTTTTTTTTTTTTGCGCACAACGCGACACACCAAATTCACGTTCTTTGTCTGTTATCACATTTTTATTAACTGCTGCAACTTTTACTTAATTTTTTAGGCAGTTAAAACTTTAAGTATTTTTTCGTCAAAATTTTTATTGTCTGCTGCGAAATTTTTATTTCTAAGGAGGAATAACAAAAAAAGAAAACTTTTCCTTAATTTCTAAGTGTTATGCGTAGAAACCCTGGACAGAGACACTTTCAATTTTATTTATATAGATAAAGGTAGAAGAAGAAGAAGAAGATAGAAAATTAATATATAATAATATTTAATAATGGTTGCGAACATCCGGACCCACAAAGAGACGGAAATCCGCAAGTTACAGGAAAAGACGTATTCCTACGTCAAAAAAAAAAAAAGAAAAAAAATTGCAGCATTGGTTTTCGGTTGATTTTTTTTTTCCTTTTAAATACTGAACTGCCAAGCCTCTTATGCTTATTTTTAAGTAAATTTCTTTTCGAAAAATTGAGACTATAAAAGAGAATAAATAAGTAAATAAATAAAATAAGATCGCTGATGAGACAGACTTCCATCTTTTAATAACGAAATATTATACGCTTTTATACTATCTTTTTACTAAATAAACGAAAAAAAGTAAGCTCCCAGCGAAGAATTAAAAAAAAATAAAGACGTACAAACCCGTAGAATGTAAAGATTACATAAATAAGAAGAAAAAAAGAAACTTAGAATTACAGAGACTCCATTTCTTCCCTTCAAACAAGATATCAAAGTAAAAAAAAAAAAAAAAAAAAAACAGCTTGAGGATTTTGAAATTGCCTCCTAACATCTTTTCTTTTTCGAAAATTTAGAAACGGGAAAACTTTCGGTGGAAAAAAAAAAAAAGGATTTTTGTGATTTTCACTGGATACGGAAGAGAAAAAGACTTTGGAGGGAAAAAAAACCCCCGAAAGAAAAGGGAAAAGAAATCCTTATTAATCCTTACCTGTAGTTGTCTTTGCTGTAATTCTTCCAATTCCCTTTTCCTCCTCATTCTCCTTTCTTTCTCTTGCATTCTTTTCTCGTCGTAGCAGCAATAGCCGCAATTGCTACAAAGGCAACAGCAAAGTGTCCTGGAACAAACTCCTCTTGCACATCTCGATAAAATGCTTCCCACGCTCGACAGATATAAGAGCATTAAAGGTATGCCGATAACTGCGTATGCGATTGTCACCATTTTCCCGAGAGATGTCCTCGGGGAAAACCCCCCATAACCTGAAATCATAAAAAGATTACATTTTGTTGTTAAAAAAAAAAAAAAAAAAAAAAAAAAATCAAGTTTTACGATTTTTAAGGAAACCGACGGAGATTGAAGGAGGTTATAAAAATAAATAGTCCTTTTTGATGTTTTGCGCCTTTTTTCCCACGTTTGAAAAAGAAGAAGAAAAAAAAGCTAGACGTTAGTATTTTTTTTCTTTTTCTTGAACTCCAAAAAGCGAGGAATCTAAAGTAAAGCAAACAATGAAAAGCTGTTTTCATAATAATATTCATACTTCGTGAACTTTAACTTAACCTCAGTTCTTTTTTTTTTTTTAATGTTAACTGAATTTTCATTTAAAATAATTTTTTTTTTCTTCTTTTTGTCATCAAGGAAAATATTTAAGGGAAGAAGAAATAAAAGAGAAAATAACAATGATTCATTTTCTTTTCCCTTTTTTTAACTAAGAGTCATTTATATTTGGCAAAGACATTTTCAATCATTTTTTTAAATTATGTTTTATATCATCTTTATTTTAACGTTTAAAGGCCGTTTTCTTTCTTTTTTTTTTTTTTTTTTTTTGACATGATAAAACGCCTGATGTTGATAATGAAATTTAATGAAAGAAAAGGGCAACGGAAGGCGACTATTTTAACATTCAAACAGTTATTTCCATTTTTTTTTTGTAAAAAAATTTTTGACCGTTAAGAAATCGAAAAATTTTGATTTAGAATTTTTTTGAAACTAATTTCCCACGGGCGTAAAAAAAAAAAAAAAAAAAAAAATGGGCTGTCAGTGGATATCTGAAATGTCAAAATTTCGAATCGACAGGATTTATTTATAGTGTTCTTATCGTCTCGACCATCTTCAGTTGAAACGGCTAGAGGAAAGTAAGAGAAGGTTAAATCATACTCAGCATTGAAATCGAAAATTTATAAGCAACATAGAAGCATAGCTACCTCCGAGCGACGAAACAATGATCGATTTCGATGATCAGAATTTGCAACAAAGCCTCGACGACCTGAACCAGGGAAAATTGTCACCGAAAACAACTTCGGTAGCTTTTCAAACAGCAACCTTGTAAACAGTAACGCTTAAAATTAACAGGAGGTTTCTATCCGTAATTTTTTTGAACTTCCAAATTTTTTCCGACCGTAAAATAATTTTGGAAATCTTTGATTCGAAACGCAAATGATCCTTACTAGTTAGTGTTTTGAATAAAAAATGTCATTGAACATGAAACATGACCTCTACATCGAACTGGTGAAGACTTGTTGCCATTTTTGGCCCAAAAAATCAAATTTTCACTTACACCCTTGTAAGTACCCCGTTGGTCGGGGAAAATCGGCATAATAAAATTCGAGTTTCTCGGGCTTTTTTCCGTAAGTACTGTATAAGCAACTTGAAAAAAAAATTCGGGGACTTTAAATTTGGACATAAATAAAAATTAAGCCCGAAAAATCGGGTTTAAGCCCTAAAAAAGCGCTAAGACCGACTCAGGCATTGGTCGGAGAAATCGCAAATCGGGATGGTGAAATTCGTCTTCTACAACGTCAAAAGCAACTTCTACGGCGTCAAAAGCACCTATAAAATCCATTTTTGTAAAATTCAATTACGTTAAAAAGCACCAAATTTTCCTCTCATTAACTGCTAAGAAAAAAATTGTGGCCTAGGTAGGTTTTTGTTGACATTCCTTTGTCAAAGGTTAAACATAGGAACAAAGTTTCAACAAAAATATTAGACCTTGATCGTTCTTTGCGTGTAGTCTTCATATGTTTCTGTGAATTTTTTTTTTACCTTACTTATCATTTCAAAATGAAGCAATTGTTTTATTACTAATTAATTCAAAAACGGGATTTTAATTCAAACCAAAAAGCAGCTGCTATTTTTTTTAAACCGGTTCAAATCCTGAATCAATTAGAAAAACCTTACCCTCAGCAGCAGCAGCAGCAGCAAAGTTTTACCAATCTGTAAAAGTTCACAAACTAGGACAAAAAGTAGCAAAACGGGCTAAGAACCCCGTTATAAACCTATTCATCATACCATTAAAATAAAAAAAATTTTAAAGTGTAAAAATGGTGAAAAAAGTCTTAAAATACCCGGATATTATCGGGTTCAATAAGTGGTGCATTACAACAAACGCACACCCGATATTATCCGTGTATTATCCGGGTACTTGTTGTTTGGGGGCCGGTAAAACACCCCAGATGGACCTTTTTATCCCGTAGATATCTAAACGTAACTAAAAAATTAGCGAAGTAATCGATATCTAGCAAATGGTTAATAGATGGCTAATAAACAGATTAATTACTTTTTTTTTTTCGTAGATATCTAAACATGGCTAAAAAGTTAGCGAAGTAATAGATATCTAGCACATGGTTAATAGATGGCTAATAAACCGACCAATTAACTAGACTATAGACACCTAATAGTTAAATAATTTAATTTTTTTAAAGTTCATATAATTTAAAAAAGTGAGACAGATCCTATTTTATGTTGACTACCCTTAAATCCAAATGTTGCGTTTATGAAAAACGCTAAAGTACGGCATGAAGCCAAATCCGGGAATGACTAGAGAAAATTTTCAAGTTTTTGGAATTATTAGCTTTTTTTACTTCTCGATAATATTTAATAATTTTTTTAAAAAAAACAAAACAAATTTAGGAAGTTAACCATTCTTCCTTTGATTCTTCGTTCTTATTTTGGCCTCTAAATGTACAAAAATGATTTTTTATAAACATGTGAATGAAAGGCTTGTGTATGTTTTGCATAAAAAACAAATAACAAATAATCGCCTTAAACTGATATCTTTAAATTAATGTTAACCAAGTATTCAATTAAATTTTTGTACTTTCACAGCTTAAAAACGAATGATAATTAAAATTCTCGATTTCTATCTTTTTTAAATTTTTTAACAGTATTTATACTGTTAAAAATAAATGTTAATGATAAATAGGTAGGTCCGAAAATTTATTAACTTTTTAAACATTTAAAGAAAAAATTTTCTCTTAATGTTTTTTGTTCTTTTTATTTTTATTTTTTGAACGTTACAGACAAATAAAAAATATTAATTATAAATATTAAATGTTTCGTAATTTTTTGAAAGTGAATTTAAAAAAACGCAGAAAAAAATTGTTTTAATGCAGATTTTACACCAGAAGAATTTATATCATAAAAATATCCTTACACTAATAGTAATATCGACAACCTGCAAATCGCAACATAAAAACAAGGAACTGATTTTTATTTGCTTTAACCATACTACATAAAACCCGAACCGACGGGCTAAAGCCGGTTTTAGTAGCCCACTACAAAATGGCTAATTTGAAGTCTAAAAGATAGATTTTAGATATCCATGAATTAAACGTATTGTAGTTAGCTATTAGCGCGGACATTTAGGCGGGCGGAACGCCTAAACTGCAATCGAATTTTATTGACCGATGAAATCTAGTCGTTATTTTCTAAAAAAATCGAATCTAAAGTGAAAAGTACTTACAGAAAGAGCCCTTATTTATCTTTAAACCACCAGCATTATAAATTATTTTACAAAAATAAAATATTATAAACAAAAGCGCTCCATTTTGAAATTTTATATGGCAGCCATTCTTTTCGAACGAAAACACTTTATTGCGCCAATTTATTTTGAATTTGTTTCTTTCATTGATGTTTTACGGTTTCGCCTTAATTTTTTAATTTCCAAATCTGAGCCTTCTATGTTTGTGTATTTCGGCAGAAAGTTAAAATGCAGCAACCAAAATATTATTGTTTTTAAAGAAACCGTAATAATGGATGAAATAATAATAAGCAAAAGGCCATGTAGAGGGGAGGAAAATATTTGTCCAAAAAAAGTAAAGTTTGACTATGAGGAGTTATGTGTTATGTGTGGGAAGTGTGAGGATAAAAAAATAAAAGAAAGTTGTCGTTGATAGGGATGGGAAGAGGTGTTGGGGAAAAAATTTTAAACTCTGCTAAAATTCGGGGGGACCAAATAGTAGCGGATAGGATTTTAGCGGCGGGTGATTTAAATGCAGTAAAAGCAAGATACCACCTATACCCGTGCTATCAAAATTATATCTCTCAGTCGGCGTTGAACGCTTTAAAAAATGAATCGGAAAAAACAAATCAACATGGATGATGGGTAGCATCCCAGTTAGCGGTAGAATTACGGACGAAAGTATTTGGAGAAGTGGTTTTTTTAACGGATATTACGAAAAAATATGCAGAAAAATTAGCGGAACGAAAACGTCGATATGAAAAGGGACAGAGTGTCAAGTAAGACGATCATCTCAGATATCTTTATTTTTTCACAATAAATTTTGAAAAGCCCGCCGCACAGTACTGCGTTCGATGTTGATGGCTGCCAAATAAATTAAAAAAAAAAATGTCAATATTTACATTTTTTTTATTTTTTCCCTAGAAATTGATGACGCTGATTAATAATTGGAGTAATTCCATCTAAAACCGACCAGACCCTGGACCGGACCCCCTCCGATTTTTTTCATTTTTGGTTTCTTATTTGTACCTACCTAGAGGTGTTCAGACCAATTTTCAAAAAAATTTTACCCCCACGGGTTTCGGAGTTACGGGCTTTGAAAAATTTCGATAATGTAGGGGCCCAACCTTCTTTGATTCGATATAACTCCGGAACGGCTTGAGATACAGAGTCGTACTATGGCTCATTTGAAAGCTCTTGAAATAGGCTTTCATATGATATGTATCACGCTTGAGTGATAACGAATGACCTTTTGAGGTCATTGACCTAACCCTTTTGACCTTGAAAAGTTCGATTCGGACACTTTTGAAAATTCTGAAAAAATTCATGTGCCTTCGCACCTTTTTGAGGTACCTCCACAAAAATTTCAGAATGGCTCTTTAAGATAAGGGAGTAATTAATTTTTTACTAAATTTAAAATTCGGTTTTATGGGCGATCATAGTTTATATTATGGTTTTCTATCTTTTAAACGACATTTAATATTGAATGAAGGTCGTGTAGATGTAGTAGCATTTGGATATAGAAGTTTCCTTTGGTATGTCATTTTAATTGGGGGACCAGGCGTGTGGGGGGGGGGGGGGGGGGGAGGGAGGAGCCACTTAAAAAAAATTAAAAATTAAAAAATTGATGAAATATATTAGACAAGTGATGTTATTTAAAATGCTTTGGTAGTAAAACTACAAAAGTTTCTGTAACTGAATTCAATACAAAATTATTCATGATTCTAGAGAAAAAAAATTATTTCTGTATCTTTCCGTATTTGTGATGAACTATGCTATGTAAGACTGATCACCGCCTGCTAAAGGTGACGCAGGAGTGATCCATTTTTTTTAACACCCTATATTTCGAAATATGCTAATATTATCCTTTTGGTGCTAGGTATCAAAATTTCGCTTCCGAGCAGCAATTTTTATGAATCTTTCGCACCTTCATAAAAATTTCTATACCTCACCATACAGTACTTTTTTGGGAAACCTTGATTCAGGATAAATTCCCGAGAGTTTACAGTAGATAATTTAGGTGCCCAAGTAAGCAAAAATAGCGTATCAGCCATTCTTGAATTTACTGTTTGTTTACATAAGTTAAAAATAGAAGGGACGTGTCAATTCCGAAATGAAGATACGTTATTTTCGCTTACATGGGCAGTTAGGTTTTCCAAAAAAGTACTGTACGGTCAGGCATGGAATTTTTTATAAAGGTGCAAGAGATCGATAAGAATTGTTGCACGGAAACAGAATTTTGATATCTGGCTTCAAAAAGTTATTATCAGCATTTTTTGAAGTTTAGGTGTGCAAAAAAATGAATCACTCCTGCGTCATTTTAAGAAACTTAACTGAAGAAACTAATAGTTACAGAAACGTTTATAGTTTTACCAAAGCCTTTTAAATAACATCACTTGTCTAATATATTTCATTAATTTTTTAATTTTTAATTTTTTTTAAGTGGCTCCTCCCTCCCCCCCCCCCCACGCCTGGTCCCCCAATTAAAATGACATACCAAAGGAAACTTCTATATCCAAATGCTACTACATCTACACGACCTTCATTCAATATTAAATGTCGTTTAAAAGATAGAAAACCATAATATAAACTATGATCGCCCATAAAACCGAATTTTAAATTTAGTAAAAAATTAATTACTCCCTTATCTTTTGAAGAGCCATTCTGAAATTTTTTGTGGAGGTACCTCAAAAAGGTGCGAAGGCACATGAATTTTTTCAGAATTTTCAAAAGTGTCCGAATCGAACTTTTCAAGGTCAAAAGGGTTAGGTCAATGACCTCAAAAGGTCATTCGTTATCACTCAAGCGTGATACATATCATATGAAAGCCTATTTCAAGAGCTTTCAAATGAGCCATAGTACGACTCTGTATCTCAAGCCGTTCCGGAGTTATATCGAATCAAAGAAGGTTGGGCCCCTACATTATCGAAATTTTTCAAAGCCCGTAACTCCGAAACCCGTGGGGGTAAAATTTTTTTGAAAATTGGTCTGAACACCTCTAGGTAGGTACAAATAAGAAACCAAAAATGAAAAAAATCGGAAGGGGTCCGGTTCAAATTTCTTTTTTTTTGGTCGCTTTTAAATGGAATTACTCATTGCTAAATTAAGGTATTTTTTAATAATAATTCGTATTTTAGATTTTATTTATGAAAAAATTAGCGACTAGATTTGTTATGGTCAAAGATTGTTATTTTAAAAAGACTTAGGAATAGTTCAACCGCCGTCCTAATTTTCCGGATTATCTGTCTTTTAGATTTCTTCTAGTCATCTAAGAGCAACTCGCAGAAGTCTATTAGATATCTAGTGTTAAAATTAGATATCATATAGACATCTCTTAGATGGGAAAGGTCCATCTGGGACTCTGCTGGCGAGGTTTTTTACGTAAGGTGTGACGCCGACGATTCAAAATGATTTAAAAAAATATTTTTTAGATTTTTAGAATTTTATTACTTTTTTTTTAAAATGACCTCCTTCCGTTCTAGTTTTTTAAAAGCAGATCTGTTGCACTACATTTCCTTCTCCTTACAACTTTATCCGATTTTTAAAGTGTTTTTTGTAACGTTACCCCGCGGTACACTACTCCGAAAAAAAAAAAGTTCCAAAAAGTAAAAAGTTTTAGCCATCTAAAAAGTCGATAGGTGTCTTATTGGAAAACATGGCTTCAAACTCCAGTGCATAGAAGTCCCATCCCAGAGGGCAGGTCGGAATCCTAATTGACTTAAGGCATCGGACACAAGTAAATCGAATTAGAATGTGCGATTTACAGTCGTTCATGGGCCTACATAACTCGAGGCTCTTGTTCTCACTACAGCTTTTTTAAAACGACTTCTGTTATATTAAGAAAATAGCTGCAGAACCATAGAGAAATATAAGACTATGTAGAGAGGTAACTCCAATGCTAAAGTTTGGTTTGGATGACATCATGCTTAGCTTATGACGAAATGACGTCACCCGTAAGCTAAACATGATGTCATCTAAAACGAAATCGTTCATAAGAGTTGCACCCCCCTGTGCAGAACTACAAAAATTATCCAGAATCTCCTTCAATCTAACCTGACTATAAGATAGCTCAGCAGTCGATGCAACGGAAACTTCGGCGGTTGCGAATGAACTTTGTACGGGAGTGCAAAGAATTGGAGAGAATAAAAAATTAATAAATTAAAAACAGTCGTTGTTTAAACTAAATTTCCTTCAGTTTATAACAATGAAATTACACAGGATTTGTAAAACGAAAACCTACACTTGGAAAATCCATAACGTACTAAAGCTATTTTAGGGGTCGTCCATATATTACGTAAGCATAATTGTGGCAATTTCAGACCCCCTTTCCCCTCCTTTTAAGCTAAAGCAAGTTTTTTGAAAACTCTGTCCTCCTTTCATAAGTAACTAAATCAATCATTTTGCGCCCCTGGTAGAAATGAATCTTGGAGAATCAGTCGTTTAGGTTTGGATCAAGATTGATCTACCAAGGTTGAAGATGAAGATGCAGGTGAAGATGTTGGTGAAGATGAATATTAAGCTGGCATTTTAATGTATAATTAGTATATATAAAACATGTATATCATATTAGTAGTTATTATAAATATATAGTTACTATATAATAACTATATAATAATATTATTATACAATAACTAAAAAATCCCTTCACAAAATATAGATTGCATCATAAGTGCATAGACCCTAGACTATAATAGACCCTATATTACACGATGTAATAAGAAGTCATATGATTCATGGGCCTTGTGGTCATATAAATCCTGCTTCTTGCTGTATGGACGGGCAAAAACGTACTAAAAACTATCCTAGGCCTTTAGTTAAAGAAACGCAAACGGCAGATGACGGTTATCCACTATATAGACGAAGATCCGTAGAAGAAAGCGGTTTCACGATAAACATGAAAATAGGAAAGCTATTGGTAACAATTGACAATAGTTGGGTTGTGCCGTACTTTTTATCTAGGATTTTTAAAGCTCATATAAATGTTGAGTAATTCGGTGAAGTCAGTTAAATATTTTTTATTTTCCAACAAACCTAAAACTGCTTTAAGAAAATCAGTTAAATATATTAATAAAGTTATTTAATTTTTCCAACAAACCAAAAACTGCTTTAAGGCAGGGGGGGTGTAATTCTCTCAGTTGGGGTTATCGGTATATGGATCAAAGAGGGAACCGGGGATATTAATAAAGGTTCGGATCAAGCGTCGTCAATTTTGAAACCTATTTTCTGGATTCGGTAAAAAAAAGCGAAATCCCAAATTCCGTATAATAAGTGACACACCTAATAATAAGACCTAATAATTTTAAGTCTTAGACGTCAGATTTAAGATCAAAGCTCAAAACAGGGGAATTAAATTTTTCTCGTATTATAATACATTCCCTAATATTTATTATTATTAGCTAAATGGCTAATTAATTATTGAAACTATCAAGAACAAATTTTCAAATAAGTCGAGTCTTTAAAATTTTTTTTTTTTTTTTTTTTTTAAATGCCTGGCTACGGCTACTACGGCCATTTAGCCTTCGGCCACTTGGGGCGGGCATTATGCCCATATTGCTGCTATAAGAGTTGGGAGGGTGTATAGGGCCCTCCCAATGACTAGATCTTACTGACTAGATTTATCCTATTGTTGAGCCCAAAATGTTGGTGGCTGGTGTTCTGTTACAGCTGGTAGTAGTTGCCAGTTTCCTTTAGAAATATCATTAATTTGGGTAGTTTTTCCGATCCTGGTTTAACCAGCTCGGCTAGTTCTCCCACTATTTGATGCCTTGCTCTGGCGTCCCGATGGTTTGGGCATTCCGTAAGTAGGTGCGCCACCGTGAAGTCTTCGCCGCATGAGCAGATCGGTGGACATTCTCTCAGAAGCAGGTAGGCTTGCGTTAGCCTGGTATGTCCGATTCTTATTCTGGTGAGGATGACGTTCTCTTTTCTCCCCATATCCGATTCCCATATCCAGGGTTTGATGTTGCTCTTCACTGCTCGCAGTTTTCCGGTCGTTCTTTCCCAGTCTTGCTGCCATTTTTCAAGATATGAGCGTTGATAGGCGTTTGACATCTTCCCAACGTATGGGAGTCGGATCTAATTCGGTAGTTGATTCCGCTGCTATTTTAGCTGCTTCGTCGGCTGCCTCGTTCCCCGCTATGCCTGTGTGACTCGGGATCCATATAATCGTGGTTCGTATATCTCGGTTTGCCAGGTCTCTTATCAGATCGTAGATGTCCGTTATCGTGGGATTATAGGTTATCGGATTCCCCAGAGCTTGTACGGCACTCATAGAGTCGGTGCAGATGATTACGTTTCGTCTGTTGCCGGCTTCGGTATGCATGGTTAGGGCTTCCTTAATCGCCGTGATTTCGGCCGTGTAGATCGTGGCTGCATCGTGTAGTGGTAGCGGGTGTGAGTCTCCTTCATAAAAGATTGCGCATCCCGTACCGTTTTCCGTTTTTGATCCGTCGGTGTAATAGATAGCTTCGCTTGAATATTCGTCGATGATAGAGAGGAAGGATGATATATAAGTATAGGGTGGGGTGTCCTCTTTCTTGTAATTAGCGAGATCCGTGCGGAAGGATATGGTAGGGTACGTCCACGGGGGGGTGGCCGGAAAGGTTCTCTTGGTTATAGGAATTTCACCAATGTCTCCCAGCTTTTGCATGCCAAGGTCGTGAAGTCTGTGGTGCGGGGTGGCCGCTAAGCGAAGGAAGTACTGTTTCCGTTTGACCATTCGGTGTCTCCAGGGGGGCAGTATACCTGCTATCGCATACAGGCTATCGATGGGGCTAGTCCGGTAGGCTCCCAGAGCTATCCTTAGGCCTCTGTTGTATAGAGTGTCTATCTTATTTAGTCTGGTGGCTCGGGCGCTTTCCATAGCGACTATCCCATAGTCCAGTCTACTGGTAAGGAGCGCTTTGTATAGTCGTACTAGCGTAGGAGTATCCGCTCCCCACGTATGTCCGCTCAGAATGCGTAGAAGGTTTATTGGTTGTTTGGCCTGGCTTTGAAGGTATTTCACCTGATTCTCCCAGGTTAATTTACTGTCATATATTATCCCCAAGAATTTAGTGCTGTTTTTGTAGGATAAGATGGTATCACCTAACATCAGCTCTGGCGGGTCGTGGGGTGTTCGGAGTCTGCAGAAGTGTTGACACGTCGTTTTCGTTTTTGAAAATTGGAAGCCTAAGTCTTTTGCTACACTATCTAGGTCATCTAGGCATGTGACTTATGACGGCAAATTAACATATCATGGCGTTGAGACTATAATGACGTCTTAAACGTAAAAAATAAAATTTTCTTTGAAGTTTTCTTTTTCAGCGGGGTTTTTTAAGTGTAGGTTTTTGTGGACGTTTTAAGCAAAGGTATTCCGAACTGTATAAGGGTTGCCCATTATTTCATAAGCATGTAAAATGGTATTTTTTGACGCCCCCCCCCTTCGCCAATACTAAGCTTATAAGCAAGATCGCTAATTTGGACCCCCTTCTCCGCCTAAACATGCTTACGTAATTTAAAATGATTTTTTTTTAACCCGAAAATATCAAGTTGTTTCAAATCACTAAAAAAAATTTTAACATCGCATTACGCGCTGTATTAAATTCGCACCGCCATCGAAGACATAAAAATTTTAATTGTTATAAGCTTACTAAAAACCCCGATACTGTCACTTTCTGATCACAACGACATTTCTCTCTCGCTCTCAGGAAAAAAAAAAAAACTTCCCAAGTCGTTAAAATTGTGCCATAATAACGTCTGATAAGTTTTCGAAACGATTTTCTATTTATGGTTCAAAAGTTTCTAATATATTATTTTATGACGTTTCCATACAGCTTTTCTTTCCAAAAAGTTATTTTTCAATTTCCTGTAAATTAAGCACGTGTTCATTTCTTTTTAACTTGATAAAAAAACGGTTTCCCTTGTATTCCAAAAGATTTTTCTTAGACGAACCGCAAAAGAAAAAAAAAAAAAAAAAAGATCTTTTTGTACCCTGTGAGAGAATATGCCACTCAAAAGACTGACATCAAGTCAACTTTAAACTAACTTTTGGACGGTGATATCAGTCGAATTTCGAATTTTCCCCTCATTCTCCCTTCTCCGCCCTCGCTCTCGCCCTCCCCCCACCCCCACCCCCAGCCTCTTACCCCCCGTCCCGCTCGATTCCGGCATTCTTCTTTGAATCTTTTTTGGACTGAAAATAATTTGTTTCGTTATCTCAAAAATTGTAAATAAGAACCTAAAATCTAATTTGAGCGTCTATCTCTGGAGTAACGAATTGCTATTCAAATTGCTGACTCATTACCGGGCTCTTTAGCATCACTTATTTCCATCCTTCCCCCCCAAGTATAGCTGCGATACAATTGCGCTTTTTTTTTTCTTTTTAAATATTTATTTCTTTTTCTGTAAAATCATTTTTCAAAATATGCGGAAGAATTCCCTCGCGTTTAAGATTTGAGAGGAATGTAGAGTAAATCAAAATAGCAATAAATCTTCTCCCTAAAAAAAAAAAAAAAAAAAAAAAACATAAGAAGTTCCTATGGGAACGGAAACCGAAAAAAATATATCAAAAAATAAAAACCGACATACAGCAGCTGCAATTTTTCTTCGAAAGTGGGTAAAATTTCCCACACTTGCTTTGTGCCGACGTATTTCCTTCAGTCCCCCTTCCCCCACTTTCTTTTTTTTTTTTTCATCTTCGAATGTGTCGTTTTTATAATTTCTCCCCGATGAAAAATTATTTAAAGATTGTGCAAGAATTTCAAAATGCTTCAAAAAGTCTATAAAGAACTGGTTCGATGAGTAGGAAAATAAGGAGAGCAATTTAATTGGTAATTTCATAAGGGATCGCTTGCGAGGTTCGTTAAAGCATGTAATGAACTTTTAAATGTAAATTTTAGTTATAAATACGTTTTAGCGTTTAATAAACAGATGAGCGAAGATTTTAGTTTCTCTCAAAAGGATTTTTAATTCAAGGAAAGGAAAAAAAAATGCCTCTCATTTTGTACATAAAAAACAAATAATATATGAAAAGCAAAAATGGAATGCACTCAGTCATTATTCTCTCGCGTTAACAACCGGGTGCTTTTCATTTTTTTTTTTTTTTTTTTTTTTTTTTTTTTACAATTACACGAAATGAAAAATGAGTGGAAAATATAATAGATCATATAATAAACTTGCGCTGGAGCAAAATAAATACGATTTATTTAACCGCAACACACGAATGATAATACCTGTAGAATTTCGTTGCATGCGATTCGGTATTTCGATATTAACCGCGACCATGTTGTTTTCCATTACAAAATTGGAGCTTTAATTGCCGTGGATATTGACAGTTGACACATCGGAAACCGTACAGCGAACGTGTCCAATCTTTCAGATGCTATTTTTCAGGGCATATACTGCTTATTGAAAATCGAAATAAAGGACTTACGTACAATTTTTGTACGTCCGATTCTACTCGGAGAAAGCTTCTAAACCGTGCGAACAATAGTATGTTACACATCAGGTATGGAACGGCGTATTGCACGCCGAGACTGGAGTTAGCCAGTCGAGGCTTGCAAGCCAAATCCGTGCTGCATGCTTGATTTGTAAGATATTTTTCATCACCACAGCGGAAAATGAATTTTTTCGTTTTTCAAGCGGGCGGAAAATGGACTTTTCCGCCCGCTGAAAAAATATTTTATCTTGACTTTGAATTCTCAACTTAACTTTTACGGTGGTATAAGAAAAAAAAAGCAGTATTCATCGGGAATCTATTTTGTGAATACAGAGTATTTCCTTTCTGATATAACTGAAGCATCTGTTCTCGTTTTTTTTACATCAACAATAAGATGAAAAGAGCGGGAATGTGCAATAGGGTGGGTCGAAAAAACCGAATTTTTGAATTTGCCTGATATGGGAATCGATGTTGTATTTTTATAATACTATACACCCTAATTTTTTTCAGATTTTTTTAAGCGACACCTTGAGGTGCCACAATGACCCTGAAGTTTTTACAAAGCCCATATTCAGGAAAAAAAAAAAAAAAAAAAAAAAATTGGCTGAAAAAAGTTTTGCTTTCTATCGGAAGCATTTTTTGAGCAGATTATGAATATGAAGTCGAAAATTGATTTTTGTGTTTTAAAGTTCAAAACTCGTTTTTTACAGTTCTGCGGCTTATGTCGTCAACAGAATAGACGAAAAATTTTCTGATTATTTTAAAATTCTTCGCAGGTTCGCTTGGCCCCGCCATTTAAACACACACAGACACCACCCAAATTTACAGATCTATGTGGGAAAAAAGCCTGAAGAATTCTGCCGTGGTAAGCGAAATGGGCGTATGTCCATTCTTAAGTTGGCACTTGTCTTCTATTTTTAAATTATGTAAACAAAAATTCAATTCCAGAATGGACATACGCCCAAATCGCTTACCACGGCAGAATTTCAGTGTTTAAAAAAAGCCTAAAGCTAAAAAACCTTACACTTAAAACGATTTTGGATTTCATATTCGTAATTAAAGCGGAATTTCCGATAGGAAGCTATACTTTTTTCAGCAAAAAAAAAAAATCTTACTTTTTGCCCTTAGGAAACGTTCAAGTATTACGTAAGGTTTTTAGGGGGGGTCCACATTAACCATCTTCGCCATAAGCTAAGTATGGCGAAATATCTTACAACCGGGGGGTTCAAATTGATTAAAATCATGCTTACGTAATACTTCAATTACGTAATACTTGAGAAAGTGAAAAGCCCACATAAGGGGCCACCCTTATGTGGGCTTTTCAAAATCTTCAAGGTCTTTGCACCACCTCAAGATTTCATTTAAAAGATCTGAAAAAAATTAGGATTCATAATATTATAATAAGGCATCGATTCCCGTATCAGGCGTTTTCAAATTCGAAAATGCGAGTTTTTCGACCCACCCTAGCAAACATGATGACGGAAATAAGGCAAGCTGTCGTGGAAAACGTCATCTCCAACTGGAGCAGGTATAAAGACTTCACTATGAGAATAGATGGCGAACCATATATGACACGATCCAAATATCGTACCGAGATGTCCCGAGCCGGCACATACGGCAAGCAGTGCGAGCTAATGGCCGTATCAGTAGCACTAGGGTGCCAAATCGAAGTCCTGACCGGAATGGTCAGCTCGTAGAGCCTACGTAAGGGCCGACATATGCGCCTCCCTTGAGGTTGAGATTCACTGGAAGTCCGAAGTCTGGACATTACCAGCCATATTGTGAGATATTTAAATACATTTTTCAAGAAAATATAATCTTTTAACTAATGGTTCTTGAAAAATTTTCAGTTTGATTTTTTTAGTACATTTATGTTGTAAAGAGCTGACATATTCCGGGGATATCGGAAAAAGGAATAGGGACCGTTCAATTATTATGTAAGCACGATTTTGGACCGGGGAGGTTTCATCTTTACATCCATATTAATAAATGTTTATAAATATTTCTAAATTTCAAAGTTAAAATTTATAAATATTTATTAATATGGATGGATGTACAAATTAAACCACCTGCGCCCTTAAGAAATTTTTTTTCTTGAGGGAAAAATTAATATCATTACTATTATTATTTTTATTATCAAAATCATATATGTGGACGTCCACATGAAAACCTGCCTTCTGGGGAATGGCACTTAGAAGGCTGTGGAAGTTTAACTTATTAGTCCTTTACTCGATACGAGCGTGGTGATCTCTCACATAACTTAACTATAAAGAAACATATTGTTTACAAACAAAACGTTTTCTCCACCATTCCCCAGAAGGCAGGTTTTCATGTGGACGTCCACATATTGATTTAAAAATCAAGATACTTAACCACATTTAAAGAGATCAAATCAATCTTAAAAGAATATCTGTTGGAATAATAATAATCAAAAAGTTTACGGTAGGAGTATGAATGTATGCTCGTTGTAAAATGAAGATTAAGAAGTTTAAACAATATTCTCAATATAATTACAATTACAATTATTTTTTATTATTGTTGCCCAGTTTACCAGAAATGAACTTCTAACATGTTTTATTTCTGCTTTGGGGGGGATTGGAGAATGGAGTGACCAGAAGGCAAACAATGTTTCATAAAGTGATGCAGTGTCCTTTTAGTTTTAATTAAGAGAAATAAATCGCCACGCCACGGACTAAAAAACACTTTCCCGGGAAAGCTTTTTCTTTTATCCAATAAGAACAGGAACAGGAAATATGGCATTAAAGTAAATCATGTAAGAACAGGGAGAAATTGAATGCGAATCTACTAATGAAGAGCTTAACCGGTGATAGAATTATAAGGGAAGGGAAGCTGATTAAAAGACTCAAAATGTCCGAAGAATAATGGAATAGAAGGGATTATCATAAAGAGAGGAAGTCCATTATTCTTCGTGAAAATAAAGCAAGGGCAATTACCTGGGGATAAATTATTTTTGATGTTTTTATGATATCGAAAAGTTATATATCGGATTACGCATTTGCATTCAAATGCCTTGGAAGACGATAGCGGAAGGTTAATCGAAAGAAAGTGATATAGGCGAGAACATACTCAAGATCCATTATTTTTTTATGGGGTATAGTACGCTGCATAGCAAAAATTAAATAAAAATTAAGTGTATGGCGTGAAAACCAAAATCCAGGAATTAATTACGTTTTCCGGTGTAAAAGCGAAAAACGAGAAGGAGATAGGGAAGTATACATCGTGCGGTGATACGAGGTTACATCTAACCTATATTACAAGTTGAGGCATCATTTTATTATAAATGCGTGAAACAAGGTTTCTGAGAGGGATGAACTTTACCTTTTTCAACATTCATCAACGACCCGTGTCCCATGCGAGTTACTTTCTCGTCGAAGGCTTTATCCTAGATTCAAGTCTCCCCCATTGACTAAATATCGCCTATCAAAATTTTTTTCAAGCAAAGCGATGAACTTTTGAACAACTACCAGAAGCCTTAAAAAAACTAATTAGGGAACTTGATATTTCCTTAAATAAGATATTGGGAAACGAACATGATGTATGTGTTTTCTCAAAGTCCGGTGCTAGGTTTGCTACTGTTACAAAGGACTTAGAAGAAATTGTTGCCAAAAACAATTTAGGTGATAATGACTTTTTAATCATTCTCGCTGACTCTAATGATGTAGCGGATGGCGAGTTACCGGAAAACTGGTTTCGGCCTTGGTGTAATTAAAAAACTTTCAAAGTTAAAATCCGAGTACCTACAACTCCTTCTAAAATAGAAACCTTTTGTAAAAAATGTTTTGTCGCGTTGGTACGCCTCTTTAACACTTTTTTTGGCTCGATATTATCAAAACTTATAAGGAAGAAAAAAAATCGAATAAAAACAAAAGAGGAAACGAAAAAGAGGAAAGGAATATCAGAAAAAATGAAAATAGAAGGAAATGATGTATGTGATTTAAAAGCTCCTTTCCTTTTTTCCCCTTTTTTTTCTATAATGAGTCCCTACAGAGATAAATTATAATGGTAGGAATTTGAAAAATTGCTGAAAAGATGCAAATGATGAAACGTGGCAGCAGAGGAACGTAAGTCTGACCTAGTTCCGGCGACGCGAGACGTCGTTCGTCTCATTACAGGAAGTAACGATGTGTTTCGTCCTTTTAAAATATAGCAAATGATTATGGCGCATTCGTCTCTGTCGTTTTATTTACAATGCCGGTCCCGGGTATCATATGTTTCTTTCTCACACTGGGATACTTTCGGTGATGGTTGGTTTTAATAAATTCTCCATTTCCGAAATAAAGTTTTGCTAAGGCTCAAATCCTTTACAAGAACGAAAGAAAGGGAGAAAAGCGCGTCTAAAGGGAAGAAGAAAATAACACTAGAATGAAAAAAGAAAAAAAAAAAAACAGCCAACCATAGGGAGACGTTTGTATAAGGATGACCGCCTGTCTGTCTGTCAGTCAGTTATCAACCCGATATCTGAATTGGAAAATCGGAATGATGTTTTTTAAATCTCTTGCGGTATCTACAATTTTTTTTTTATTTAGGCTTTCAGAAATGTTTGTGTGGCGATTTGTGGGACATTTAGTCTGCTAGGAAAACTAAAATTGGTTTAAATCTCCAGTTGCCCTAAAAGTGGTGCCTTGGGCACAAGGCGGCCTTAAAAAGGTTGCCACAAGGCGAGGGCCTTAAACAGGTCGAGACGGGCAAGTCGTTTGCATTTCTTGCATTGAAAGATATTTTTTATCACAAGGTACGGGGTAAAATAGTCTGTAAATAAGCTGCCTAGGACTGAAAAGTAGACTTTTCCGTACCGTGTGATGAAAAAAATTTTCCTTCACTTCACGCGGAAACACTGCTAAGTAAGACCTGAATCGGTTTGGAATGTCTAATTAATATGCTGCTGATGAAATTGAACTGACGAGACAAGGAAAACATTCGTCCCATTTACTTTACCTAAAAAAAATTAAAAAAATAAATGAATGAATGAATGAATGAATGAATGCATGGGAAGAGTTAAGAATGAAATTCTAATAATTCGAAACCACAATACGTATCTGTTACAAAGATGCGTAGAAAAGGTACCGTCAAACGTTGTCATTAAGCAAGGGTGGCACCACTTTCAATGGCTTTTGGCTGATACGAAAAAGTGCACGGAGGAAGTAAATCATACCGGGAGAGAACGGTGCCATCACTAAAATCATCATCACTTTTTTCCCGCAGCCGACGCGTTTTCACTTTCCCTTTCAATAAAATCCATGATCGATCACCGTATTATTTAAAGTTTCAGTTTTGGGATTTCATCTTATAGATTCCAATTTTTCCAACTTTAAATGAGTTTAAAACTTCACGATTTTAAAGTCGGATAAATTATGCATAAAATTCATGTATAACGTATATATAAGATATATATAAAATATATATAAATTATACATAATACATAAATTATATATAAAATATATATAATTTATATATAATTTATATATATTTTATGTATATTTTATATATAGTTTATATATAAATTATATATAAGTTATATATAAATTATATATAAAATATATATAAATTATACATAATACATAAATTATATATAAAATATATATAATTTATATATAATTTATATATATTTTATGTATATTTTATATATAGTTTATATATAAATTATATATAAGTTATATATAAATTATATATAAAATATATATAAAAATACCACAAATGGTATAGTTTTACCCTTAAATCAAGGTTTAAGAAAAATGTTACAATTTTTAATTTTCCCTTGTGTCTCGTATTTTTCCAAACAATCCCACAGTTCAGCTCTTGCTTTTATTCTTCGTGGAAATCCGTGTCCCTGAGCCCGATCCTGAAAAAACCTCCGCCCATTGCCAACATTCTGATTTTTGAGAATCCACGTTTTGCACCCGCCTTGTTTGATAGGACTATTAAGAACCAGGCGGAACCCACAACGCCAGATCGGTTTTTTGCTGCAGCTCCCCGATTTCCAAATAGTCCCTGATTTTCTTTCCCGTCAGATAAGTACAAATTTATCATTTCTGCCGTCTTTAGCGAAACTGGCGTAACTGACATTTTGTAAACAATGCTCTTTTCCGATTTTTAGCTTATGTAAACAAAGGTTCTATTCCGCTTGTTTACAAAAAGCAGATACGCCAGTTTCGCTAAAGACGGCAGATTTTTTTTTTTTTTACTTTAAGAACACATGCTTTGTGAATTTTTTTCTTTTTTTTTCCAGGAAATTGATGAGCTCCCTCTCTCCCTAGGAACCTTTTTCCCAGCCTAAAATTCCATCATTGGGAAAAAATTCCATCGTTGGGTTCGATAATGATTCAATTCCAGTGATGCCTAATCCGATTCCGCTAAAAGTGGAAAAGCCTCAGTGTTACAGGGTTTTATAGGGTTCATCGTTTAGTGAGTTAAATTTTTATTGATGTATAAGTACTAAAACAAATTGAGGAAATATATCCTACCGCATGTTTTTCAAATTTTGGGATTAGCGAATTTCCGTTTGCTTTCCCTATGACGATGGTCTGGTTTTTATCTCCGAAAAAAATTCTAGGAAAATGGAATGATAACGGAAAATTATTATTTAAATCAGAAATTGCTTTTCTCCTAATGTAAGATTTAGTAATAGTAAATAAAGTCATTTTTTCGGGAAAAGTGCCCCAAATTTTCCGGAATCCCATCAATAGATGGTTAATGACTGGCTGTGTTAAGGTAGTTTAAATTAAAATTTCGCCCAAATGAAGTAATTGACCAGTTTGGAGATTGGTCAATTACTTCATTTGGACGTAACATGGATCTCATCCTCTTCTTTTAGCTGGTACCTCTCGGGGTACCACTTAGCCAAAGCGAAATGCTAAACAAGTGCTATTTCAACGGCACGTATGAGTGTCAGCGCTGTGAATCTAGACGAGTGGGAAACGTCTTCGTTTACGATAAAAATGCCTAGCTGCGAACCCACAATTAAGGTAACCAAGGTATTCCGGAAACTACCATTATTCAATAAGCAGATCCTATTAATAAGAGCGGCACATCAGACCGTATGCGATATTATTCTCTTGTCTTTTAGGCCTATTTACACAGTAAAAAATTTTGCGTTTTTAACAAGCCCAAGTTTAACATAAAGAGTTACATACTCTGTAAGAGTTACATACAGAGTGTGTGGACCACACACTCGTTGATTGTGTTATTATTTACAAGTAAAAATGTGTGGACCGTTTTTCAAAATTAAATTGAGTTAAAAGTACACAAAATTTGTTGCTGTATTTTTTTATTTTTTTATGAAATACTGAAAAATATAACTCAATTCAACACCAAACCAACAATTAACCAAGCTTTAATCTTTTTTTTTTCTCGTAAATCACCATGAGGATTTTCTCGTATTAATAATCTCCTTTTTTCTCCGCTTTCTTTTGTCGAAAGATCTTCACAAACAGCTTTTATCCTTTTATAACATCATTATATCGAATGATAAGAGAACAATGCTAAACTTTTTTTTTCTTCATTTTCCAGAAAGTCCTTGTTTTCTCATATGAAGAAAAAAAAAGACGATCCTTTTAGAAACATCTGTCCCAGACAGTGATGAATATTTTATATAGGAACTACTGTCGATATGGGAAATGCGGTGACGGATTTCTTCGATTCTTATTTTTTTTTTTTTTGCCTTCCCTTTTGTTGACAAACACAACTTGGGACTGCTGACACACAACCCAGTATTATTAATACATATGATACCCAAATTCCCGTTCCCCTAGGTTTTTCGTCACCGCTCACTGTAAAACTTTTTACAGGATTCCAACTTTTCACTTTTACTTATCACTTTAATCTGGCTTGTTTTTTTCTCGATTTCCTTTTTTTTTCGTCCCCATACCATTTCGAATTCGTTTCCTAATCCCATTGTCACTAAATGCGTCGTTCAAACGGCGCCTAATGTATGAACGTTTTCCCGTTAATGTTTATCACGATAGATAAATTATCTTTCAACTGCCCGGAGGGAAAGATATATAAATTTGGAAAAAAAAAAATAGAAAATGGTCAACTGACCAGATAAGCTTTCCTAAGATTAATAAACGACGTCCCTTGCTTTTTTTCCCCTTTCATTTCACGGTTCTATAAGTAATTAATTTAGATATTGTTTCATTTTTTTTTTTTTTTTTTTTTGGTTTTTTTTTTTGGTTTTATAGGTCATATACAGTTTCATAACAGTTACCCTCGTGACCTTTTTGAAAGGAGGACAACAAAAAAAAAAAAAATAATGCGAAATACAATTTAAACCAAACTACTTTAATCCGCTAACCGTATGTATCATAAAACATTACGGCCTAGTATCATCACGTACACGGTGGTTTTTTGCGGGAGGAAAGTCAACTCGTCTCAAAATTCAATGGTGAAAACGAAACGAATTCACACATGAAACAAATGGGTTTACAATGTTTTTTTTTCCTTTTATGTCTTTTGTCCTTTTTGCAAAAAACGAAAAAAAAAAAAGGTAGGAAGTTCGTTCACATATCGAAATCCTATGTTTTATCATGAAAATTTATCTGGGACGGACTTTTTTCCCTCTCCCTTAATCTTCACATGACCGGATGTGCATGTGTAAGGTTTTTTGCTTTGAGTTTTCCTTATTACGAATCTCATCTAAATCATTCGGAAGATTAACTTTTTTCCCTCGATTCCTGTTAAATTTAATTACATCATGTTAACGTTTAATGATGACTACTCCGAGCAAATGCCCGCCAGGTGGAGACGTCTCTGACAAGATGTCAGTAGAGCTATGTTAAGAAGGTTCAAACTTAAATTTTGATATGGGTATAATCCCTTCGAGCTAAATGAGAGGCTCTGACTTTGCTAAAAAGATGGAACGATAGGATTATCCTAATCAAATTATTTGATCTCTCCAATCCTTAAAAACTATAAACACCCCGGATACCTTCACCGTAAAAACCCTTCCCACGGGATTTTACGGTAACTCAAATTATTTTGAAATCACGGCCTCATAAGGTAAACAAACGAACAGGGGCAATCTCATTTCGGGATCCAAACGAATTAAATCCGTTAAAAATTTGAGACAGTTGAAAACATTTCGTAAAATAATTTTCATTATTTACAGAAGTGCATCAAACCAAAGAACCAAGCGGAAAAAAAACTTTTTTTTTTTTAAGTTCAGTTCTTTTTCTCGTTATTCTGCTTATTTGCTTTCCTTCAGTCCTTTTTCCCTTTTTAAATTTCTTTTTCGTTTTTTTGTTGCTTCTTTATTTTCTTTTTCGATTCGTTTTCCCTAAGAATCCCAGTTTTGGAAATTATCTGATTAAACGAAACGAAATTCTGTTTTTAATTGAATGAATCGTAAAGTATGAAAAGGCTCCTAAAAATTATTTACAAACGCACTTTGATTTATGTTTTCGTACAAGATTAATTCCTCTTCGTTTATACCGTATTTTCCTAGGATGAATGATTCCGTGAAATATCAAAATGGGAAGGAAAAATTTTCCAAGAAACAGCGAAAGGGAAGATGAGAATTGCATTTCCTATCAATTTCTTTTGTAAACAAAGCAGTTCAACTTGAACAACTTAAGATATGAAACGACATAAGGATTCTAAAGGATTCGTCTCAGTGTCGGGCAGGGAAATCACTTACGGACGAACGACGCTAGATGAAAAATTTCCTAATATATTCCTTCCTATAAAATCGATAACAGCACCAGCAGGAAAAAAGAGTTTGATTCAAAAATCGAATTAAATGATTTTTGAATAATATTTGAGAACCAAAACACAACAATTGGCATAATTAAGCATATTGCAACAGTGCAATTAATTACCGAAAAACGCATTCCAGTGGAAAGTTCCCTAAACTAGGTAATTAATTACCGGAGTTTTTAAGAAAGTTTTCAGTAGTTTATTTTCATACGATGTATGGATTCCTCAATCGAATAATGCAAAAACGACAAAGCATTCTTCAAAAAGTGCAAGGTATGGATCCCAAGGTAGCGCTTAGACATTTATGAGATTTATGTACAATATCTGATTAACATCAGAAATCTCAGGGAAAGCGAAATACGGTTATCATTCGAATAGATATATAGTTTATACATCAAAGCGAAATCGACTCGATTTACAGTGGGACTGAATGATACTAACCTATCATACTATATATACTAACCTACCTGTCGGACCTATATCAAAGTGAAATTTGTTTGATCTAACATCGAAACCAACTAGATACAGGAATGATATCAGCAGGGCATCACAAAGATATCGCTTAGATATCGTCTCAATCGTCAAAAAGATATCACTTTTTTTGTCATTACTCATCACAAAGATATCAATTCACTGACACCATATTTTTTTGCTCATTGATGTCTACTGCTCAAAAGAATGCAGAGTAAATACATACTTTAAAATTTTGAAGCTAAGCAGCCTTTTAAATACTTGTCAGCTTTAAATTATATTCAATTCTAAAAGATTTAGGGAAGCAGTTAATGTATTATATTTATAATAAAAGCCCCACAACCGAGGGTTTAAAAATTTTTTTTGTGCAATTATTAGATCAGATTTAGATATTGTCCTAAAGATGATCCTGGCCAGGAGTCAGTTTTTAGCAGCAGAAGGATTAAACTTACTAACCTAATGTCGAATCTTCAGAGTCATTTACTTCAGTAATGCTTTCTAGCGAAGTGAATGAAACATTACTGTCCGTTTGCGTTATTTCTTAAACATAAGTGGAAAAAAACAAACATCATAAAAATGAGGTTATTAAGATTGTTGTGGTTTTCTCACTCACAACAATCGCTCTGCCAAGCACTGAACAAGCACTGACACGGACCTATAATTAAGTAACTGACGCGATTGACACGCCATGATATCGAATAATTAAAGGAATGCAAGTCATGGACAAAGGATTAAAGGCAGTTTTCAATGTCGTCAGAGTGATTGAAAATTCCAAGGGAGCATTCAAGTATTACGTAAGACCGAAAGGGGGGGGAGGGGGTACTCGAAATTCTTACGATTTCTTACTAGGGGGAGGGGGGGAGTTCGGCAAATCTTACGTAAGAATTTCCATTATAATTTATGTTTCAGATTTTTTTTTTTTTAAATTTCAAAAACTTAAGTTTTTTACTTTTTTTTCGAATGTCTAGTAGAAAAATTGAATTTTAAAAAGTAAAAATTTAGTTTTTGATGAGATTTTGTACCAATTGTAGATATCTTCAGGGGGATACGAGTGTGAACGATAAATCTAGATTTAAGAAAAATATTACTCCAGTTTATAATTGGCGCTAAAAAAAAGGGGGGGTCCGCGAAAATCTTACGTAATATAATAGGGGGGGCTCAATGAAATCTTACTAATTCTTACGAAGGGGGGGGAGGGGGTCCAAAAACTCGAAAAAAAGTCTTACGTAATACTTGAACGTTCCCCAAGGAAGAGGAGCGTTTAGGTTTTCTCCAACTATTAGATGTTGGAATCACCTTAACTAAAATATACTGCTGGAAGTTGACAGAATACGAAAAATGTACTTTTCTGGATGCTGACACAATGGTGAGTTTTATATATAACTTCTAGTTATATTTATTAGTTTTATGTATAATTCATATATAACTAATAGTTTTAAATATAACTCCTTTGCTTAAATTGAAATTGTAGATCAAAAGTCTTCAAGCTATTTAAGGATATTGTTCCGACAATTCTACTAGAACACGATATAAATGTCCCATTCCCCGGTCGCTTTTATTAACATAATCCACAACGGGATTATGTTTATTCGGGTTATTCACCAGTTTTTTTCCGTTATTTTTCCCGGAAAGTTTTAATTTGTTTATGATTAAAAAGAAATAATTGTGAGATTAACAATCTTAATAACTGATAAGCAAGGAGAAATTATTTTTGAAAATGCAGTCCCTCTTAGAAGAAAAAAAAACTAAAAGCAATCCGGTCTTTAAATATTTCTCACCTAAAGAATTTCACCTAAATTACAATAACAATCACTAGAAATCACTAACAGTAATTTGAATATTTAACTATTGTTTGCTTGCCATCAAAAAATTGTATGCTTGTTACCTCAACTTTACGGTTATGTTACCGTGATGTTGAGGTAACAAGCATACAATTGTTAAATATTCAAATTAAATAGACAAGAATAGAAAAGGTAAGAATATTTAATATTTGAATAATTAACAATTTGAATATTTAACATCATTATTCAATATTCAAATTGTTAATCATTCAAATGTTAAATATTCTATCTTTAAAAAAGTTCATTCTTTTTTATTTCTTTTCATGAAATGATATATTTGACAAACATTTAACTCGAGAAAATAGAGGTTAGTTCTGATCCTGGGCCGTTTCGATTTCATAGTGAGACAGTTGAAAAATTTTCAAATAAAGAAGTATTCCACCAAGAAGAAAATTCTTAGATAACGTCACCGTTATATTACCATAACATTACAGCTGAATATTTAACAATTGTAGGCTTGTTACCTCACCATTACGGTGACATAACCGTAATGTTGCGGTAATAACGGTTAGGCTGACTTTATTCATTTTAGGGTGCAAATTCACTATGGAATGTTGGACCAACATGTAAGTAAAACAAGTTGGACCAACATTTTACACTCATTTTGGCGTAGGAGTAAATTCTGCAATAGTCGATTTGTTCGTTTGTCAGACATGTTGGTCCAACATTCCATAGTAAATTTTCACCCATACAACCATAACTTTTTTTTTTTTTTCTGATCATGTTAGGGAGGTGAAAGTATGTAAGCAAGATCATGGTCACTTACAGCGACCCCGAGATCCCACTGGGAATCTAGGGTGTTTAGTTGTGTGAGTGGGCGGGGATTCGAATTGGTTTTTTTAATTTATTGAATAAGTGGCTTGTTTCTCAGACTAAACACCAACAACCTGTCAAATTTCTCTCGGCTGACGAATAACACATATGGGCGTGATATATTTTGCATAAAATACGTCCCAAGGCCAATATCGCAAAACCAGGACCGAATATCGTGTGAGCCAAGACATATTTAAAATCCTCGAGTCATAATAAAAATTTTGAGTACCCCCCCCAACCCCCCCACCCCCACCCCCTAAAAAGTTGAAATTTACCGCCTCATGAGCCACCCTTACCAGTTTCGAAAATCGTGTGAGCCAAGACTACGTATTAGGGACGTTCAAGTGTTACGTAAGACTTTTCTGTGGGGTTTTCGACCCCCTCTCCCCCCCTCTTCGTAAGAATGAGTAAGAACTCTTTGACGCCCCCCTTTACATCACGTCAGACTTAAAACAATAAATTATACTGAAAATTCTTACGTAAGATTTGCTATGTTCTCCCTTCCCCCAAGTAAGAAATCCTAAGAATTTCGAGTACCCCCTCCCCTCCATTTTGGTGTTACGTAACACTTGAACGCTCCTTTATGTCAATGTCAAAAGCAAGTTTTAGTTTAAATAGGTATCGGTCCAGGCAAAGTTATACCGGTAGTCAAGTTTTAGGTAGGCAAATCATATTTTTCTTTTTCATGAAATCAAGCAAAAAAAACTTAAACTGAAACTATGAAAAAGCAGAACCCTTTTCAATAGCAAGCGATTACGTTATCCATTTTTCACCTTTTTTTTTTTCTTTCAGAAGCATCTTCCGAATCAAGGGCAGCTCCATTCAAAATTTTATTTACCTTTCTTCCATGGAATAAATATAAAGAGGAGCTCTTAAATGATACGAATTTGAAATTCATATCATTAACTATCACTGATCCCAAAAAAGGGAGGTGTACATACTTCGTAAGCTCGACCCTTCAAGAAAACAAGATCCTATGGACGATGGACATCATGGAGACGATGGACATCACTGGAGATGTAAGAACAGCAAATATTTTCCCAGTAATGAGAATCCTGAATTAAAAGTCACATACTATCAGTCATTCTCCAATGAACAATTTTACAAGAGGATATATACTCTCAACGAAGGTGTCGGCACGGGGAATCAGAATCATTTTATGATTGTTCATTACACCAACACAAATAAGAGCACTAAAAAGAGCCCAGAGAACGAGAAATGCAAAACACAGCATTCTTCTTCACCAAAGTGTGATAAAACTACAAAGAGCACGGGGAACGAAAAAAGCAGTTCACAGCATTCTTCTGCACCAGAGTGTGATAAAACGACCAACACCGATACAGATCCCATTGATTTATACGCCATATGCATAATCAGGGAAGAGCTTGGAACTTTCATTCGATTATTTCAAATTGCACCTGATTTCGTAGTAGTTATGCTATCAGAATGGTCCTTAAAAAATTGGGAAGAACTCAAGACTCCGGTCACTTTCTTTTAAATATATCACGCCCATTTATCTATAATGAGAATAAAAAAGTTATCAATGGTTCTCGACAGCTAATTATTCCCAGTAAGCGCGAGTACAGCCTCATCATAGCTTTTAAATTACATTTAATCACATTTTTTTACGCTAACACCAGGAAAATCATTTCAATTTATATAAAACGAAGAGAAATCTCTAAAAACCCCCTTTTTTAATTAGCGAAAAGTTAAATTAGTTCATGTATCCTTGGAATTCTCTTTTCTCTGAATAATATAATTGGCTGGTTTTCCGTATTTATTATATAGCCAGTGCAGGGGTGACCTACGTTTTAAAGGTGAAACCGCATTTCATTCCTGGAGTTTCACTTCAGCACTCTAAGCTCTCCTAAAACGATCACATTTGCAACGGGAAAAATTCCAGTGTCCGAAAACCCGTTTTCATATTTCGAAAATATGGAAGCTAAGTTCCGGAACTGGCATATGCTTGCTTCGCAACTGGCAGTACGCCCGTTGAAAGCAAGCATCGTATTACGGCAAACATGCAAAGAGCAACAGTTGGTTTCTTATGGGTAACATCAAGCGAAAATTTTTGTTGTTTGGTACTATGCTGATTTCCGCAATTAACCTAAGAAGTGATCAGACTATCTGTTAAATTAGCTAACCGAAAATCAGTTTTGCCATAAATTTTAAAAAAATAGCTTTGTCCCTATACTTTATAGTCCACTACAGACTACACTTATAGTCCAATAATTTTTGTTTTGGATCTCGTTTTTGAGGCCTTTGAACCTTTCTGATGGATAAATCCCCAAAAGCACTTGAAATGGCCAGATCGAAAACAAAAATGCATTGCAGCATTTTTGACAAGATTAGACGACATTCTTCCTTCATTCTAGCAGCAGGCAGCCGAGAAAATGGACGTAGAAGAACTAATTTGGGTGTTAGAGCAAATCACGCAGCGGCTTGAAACAATTCTGGATTATCTTAGACTTATAAGACAACTCCTTGATGCAGTCGCTTGGTTGTTTTGGACATAAAATTAAAATTACGATTTCGAAATTCGACAACGAACAAAAATTGTAACATAAGGCCTACCTTAATTTTACAATGGATTAATTAGAAAATAAATTTTAAATATGAAATTTTAATACTTTATTTTTCGGTTTTTGCGGCGTTCCGTGTAACCCGAGAGTTGGGGTTAATATGGAACGCAGATAAAATTTTTTTATTCAATTTGGCATACAGGTAGGGTTCCATCACTCAATTCATCAGAATAAACCCGTAGTAGACAGGTATCGTTTTCATAACAAAAAAATGAAGCAGTGTCCCGAAAATATGGAAGCATGTATTCTGAAGGAAGACCACGACGGAAAAACGTTAGTAGAAGCTTTATTGCTGTACGTGAGTGAATATGACTCGGGAAAGTTACAGTCAGGGCTTCAAAACTGGCAAGACTTAGATGAGAATGAAAAGAATGATATTTTGCGGATACTATCGGACCTGAAACCGAGCGTAATCTCTAAATGGGCTCACGAATTGCAGGTAGCCTTGGAGGAAATAGGTCATCAAAAACTAATACAAAAGCCAAAAGTATGTGACAGACATGTGGCAGATGGATGATTAGCGCGAGATTTGATTCAAATGAGATATATGCAGAATATTCCCCGGCAGTGAAAAATGTACTAAAATTATTACCAAAAGATGAGGAAGTCCGAAGTGACACATCCAGCATAGGCAGTGACCTTTCAGAACTTCCGTACGAAAAATAAGAACAAAATAACGAAAAAGAGTAAATTGCTGATTGCCTTCAGGAGAAACCACGTCAAAAATCGTAAGGGATGCAATCTTTAGATGAAAATAAATGAAACCCGTTTATTAGTCATTAACAATTAAAGAAGTTTTACTCGGGAGTTAGAAACAGTGAGAAAGGAAAAGAGCTCACTCTCCCCACCCGTTTTGCGACTTTTATGAAGGTTTCCATTTATACAATTAAAACCAAAGGAATTAGCTTTCGGCAAATGATGATAATGTTGCATCTCTATTTTCTTTGGCGGATTTCGGTTTTAAACTTTTGAGAATAAAAACAAGAAACAGTAAAGAAAGTAGAAGAAGAGGAAGAACGTCAAGACTTCAAAATCTTGTGCTTCTGTCTTCAAACTACGATGACAGAAGACGATAAACTCTGCAAAGGAAAGTCAATGTATTTCTAAAATGAGATCTTTTCCGAAATAATTAATCCGAGATCCTTGTAAAATAATTAAGAAATTTTCAATGAATGCCTCGGAATACAAAATAATAAAACTCCGTATTTATTATTCTTTTGTCAGCGAAGAGACGTCACTCAAATCGGACGTGATTTATTCACTTTTGTAGAAACGAGAAAAGAGAAACAAAAAGGAAAGGAAAGGAAGAAAGAAGAATAAGTCAAAATTACAATTAACTACACAAGGTTAAAAGTTTTCTCAGAGATGGCATCGCTCATCGTGTTAAATTTATTTCTGTTCACGAAGCCAAACAAAGCATTTTTTTTTATTTAGATTTTTTTATGCGACCAGGAACTCGCATTAAAAAAATCATAGCCGGTTGCAGCATTTTGTCCACCAGGGGCGCTGTAATCGTGAATCGAAAATCAACCAGGAACCTTGGCGCATACGGAAAAACAAATATTCCATGCAAGATAATTTTTTTGCTAAGGGTTTAAAACCCGGAAAGGGTTAAAATTCTTAAGTCTCTCAAACTACAAAACACAGACATCCCTTTACGCCCCGCGCAAAACACACAAAAAAAGGAAAGCCTTTTTCTTTCTCTTTTTATTTTATTTATATTTTTCTACATTTAGGAAAATGCGGAGCTATAGGAAAGAGATAACTTATGAAATGTTAAAAGGTAGGATGGAACGTGTAAAGACATTGGGGGATAGCGATATGGGATTACCTGAGGTCGTTTTTGAAGCAGTCTATGATATTTTATTGATGACGTTACCTTTCACAGCAGTTGTGATTTGGGATTTTTGTTCATAACATATTGATGATGTTTGTTTTTTCTTTCATTTCATCACATGGGAAATCTCTGTTATATACTTTTACTTTATTTTTTATTAAAGATTGGTCTACTTTTATTTTTGCACTGCCACAGCCCAAACATTTCCTCCCATGCGTAAGGACGCACATTCGCTTCAGAACAAATTATAGGAACATATCGCATACATTATCTCCTTTTAAGTCAACCGTTCGATATGAGCAAGGTCGTGAAAATAGGGATGCGTATTGCCTGGCATGTTGGCGAATGAGGATATGTCGTTTTGTACAACCTGTAAATGATTATTTGTCGATCATGTCCCCTTTGGAGACTCTGATGAGGATTATAGAAACTAGATAGGTACTTCCCTCCATCTTTGGATTCATTGAACTAAACAGAGGCGAAACCCGCTTAATCCGGACAGTCAACCAGTTTGCATCCCGGAAGTGTCGCCTCTTTCAAGCGACGCCTTCGGAGTCATCGCTTCCTCGGGATGCCACATGTACAACTTAAAGGTCCTGAGAATCTTAGTCTTCCTAATGAGGACGACAAAGTTCCCGAAGAGGAACTAGTCTGCATATTATAAGTGGACTGGTGTCTGGAACTACAGCAGCTGGACCTTGCTTGTTCAGGGATCAAAGTAACAGTCAACACTCGGTCAGGTCAGGTCGCGGACGTGTTGTCTTCCTTGTTGTCATTTTAAAAAAATGGCAATTGCTTAGCGCAAGAAGAGAGAACAATCGTAATGAGTGAAGAGTGCTTCAACTTCTTTCATTAGTCTTGCAAAGAAATCGAGAATATAAGTGAATCAGGTTGTAAAATGAGACTTAAATTTTACGTCACCAACTTATTTAAAAAATCTCGAGTTTCCGATTAGCATGGGTTGTTGGTTTGGTGGTGTGGTGAACTCGTTTGGTAGTCGGTACGTTTTATTTTTATTGATACATAAAATGGAGAATTTTTTAATCGGAAATGGGCTGACCCAGTGTTCTTCCGGTTTTAACAGTAAGTTGATTTATTTAAACAATTAATTAATTAATTAATTTAATTAATTAATTAATTAATTAATTAATTAATTAGCCTTCCGATGTTACACTCTCACAGAAATATTAGACAAAGCAGCAAGTTTTCAAGTCATTGCGATCGACGAAGGACAATTTTTCCACGACTTGACATTCGTCGTGAACGCTCAAGTAAATTCTGGACAAGAGGTCATTGTTGCCGGACTTAATTCAGGTAACGACCGAAAACCTTTTCCTCAAATGTCGGAACTTGTTATGACTGCTGAACGGGCAATCCACTTATCATCGACTTGTGAATGTGGAAAGGACGCCATATTCACACTCCGACAAAATAAACACGAAAAGATTAAAATTAGGTTGGCAAGAACATTATAACTACGAGGTTAGTTCGCGAAACGGTCGACTGAGGGAGCGCGAGGTTTTCAGATTATATGGATTTTATCGATCGACCAAGGGACTCTCCGACCGCCATTTTATGTATTTTGTCATTATGTTGGGATCCCTACAAAATGGTTTCGGATGTTTTTATCATTATTATTATTTTCATTTTCAAATTTTTAATCTTTTCGGAACGGGATAAAAGAGGGGTGTTTTTGAGACATGAAGGTAAGTTGAGGGATGAGTAATTTATGGATTCGTGACATAACTGACTAAGTTACATGAGAATGACGACATTTGAGACATAACCTTTACAAAACAATGATTGTTTGTTTCAGAAGAAAAAATTTTAATTCGAGCCCCATGTTCGGCGCCAATTTGTTACAATGAAATTTTAATAATAAAAAAAAATAAATAAAAGTTTATTTTTGACGTCTAACGAATTAATTAATTAATTAAATTAATTAATTAAATTAAATTAATTAATTTAATTAATTAATTAATTCGTTTTTCTCCTGGAGATCTTTAATCCTAACTTCTTTTTTTAACCTCATACTTTTCCGAATTTTAATTTTCTTTCTTCTTTTTTTTTAGCAAAGTTACGATTCATAAATCGTTACTTTTAGCAAACAAAATAACGATTTATCAATCGTTATACTGCTACCCCTGCAATGGATACTGCTACTCGGTTGGATCACTTGAAAAATGGTATAATTAAAATGAATGCAAATCAAATGTACAACTTAGTGACTTGTCTTTCTTTCATAATAGAGATATAGTACCGAAGGATGACGATGTGTGGCTATTTTATTTGAAAATGAGATTATAAATTAGATATATTGGTGAGTCATGAAATCGAAATCCCAGAAGAAACCGGATTATTACAAAGTTTAATTAGTGAGCAACATCCCTTATAATTATGTATACAATTTTGGACACACCATGAAGTCCAAAGATCATCATCTTGTGCATTATCCAAGACATAAATAACACTGGTCCGCAAGAACGTTTCTGGTGTAGGAGATTCGAAGGTAAAAACAAAGTGTTTAAAATGTCGGCTAGGTCTTCTTGCAACCGAATATTCACCATTTTCAGTTAGCCACTTTTCCACTTTTGCCTTTTACCCAAGGGATAAAAAGGCAGTTTACTCTATCATGCAGTTTACCGGAGCACCGGAAGTACTGTGCTGCTTTTTTCTGTTCAAAGACAAACTATTTCAAAATTCAGGATCGAAAAGCTGTTTGCTGTACATCCATTCTGGGCTTTAATACTTCAAAATGTTCGGGAAAAAAGGCACAGTACTTCCGGTGCATTAAACTGCATGATAGATAGCTAGTCAGTAGGAATCTCTCAAGAAAAATGCCTTACAAGTCTTGTTGGAATATAAAAGTCTTGTTGATATAGAAGCAATCATGCAAGATATTCAAGGTCAAAGAATTGCCGATCACGAATGTAAAAATGCTGTCAGAATTCCATCAGACGATGAAAGTCTGAGGAGATGAAAAACGGCCTGGTACACAATATAAGCTTACAAATTATATGGTTTTCGTGCCGATACACGACATGAATTGAGAGCATCGGCCTTAGCTTATTTGCATATGAGAAAAAATTCTATTTTATGACAGTGATAGCAGTCGTCAATTCTAATGAAAAATATAGTGTGAGCAACGAAGTCACAAGAACACATGTAATTCACATCAAACACATGTAAGTCACAGGTTAGTGTTTTTATGTTTCAAACCATCAAGATTAAGAAATATAAAATAGTTATTAGAAGAACCAATCTGACCTGGACAATCCTAAGGAAGTCCTTAGGATTTGATTGATTTAAATGCATGTGATGTACTGTGCCTAAAATGAATTTACTAATTGATTTTTTATTATTATATAAATTAATTGTAACACAAGCATATTACACACGTATCACATATTATGTGATACAGTAATGGACATTAGTAAATAACGTTCCCCACAGTGCTTGATTTGAAGTGCTGACAGTTTGGCAACATAGGTTTTTCGTAGTTGCCCGCAGCAAAAAGCACAAGATGGGGAGTGTTTTTGTTATTGTTTATATAATTTAATACGATTTGTTAATACGTGACTCGTTTTTTTCGGATTACGACGAGGTAAGCTTATAATGTAAAACGTTTCCCCGTACTCTAAAAAAGAAAAAAAAAAATTTAAGTCCCACACCGACCGAATGACTTCCCCACAACACATTTAATTCATAATAGCTGGATTCACATATGATATCGCACTACGGATGTTTTGCTGGCAGTTGAATACTTACTATATTATGTTGTTTAATTATGAATGTAAAAATCCGATAAGTGTGAAAATTATTCTTCGCATATTTACACTGAAAATTAAGAGTTGAAGAAATTACTCCCGCTTCAAAAATAAAGTTATAATAACTTTATTTTCGAAGGGGGAGTAATTTCTTTAAAAAAAACTCCATAAGAAAACTTTGTATTTTTAGGGGATTTTTATCAGAGTTTCTGGTATTTTTATTTTTGATGGTGATTAAAGTGAGTTAATAATTTATGTTTTAATTTCCTTTTCCAGCTTCTTTGCCCGGTCCAGTCCAATCCCGTTCCCGCTCCCGCTCCCGTTCCCTTTCCCGGAAATTGTAGACCTGTTTATATGACTATGGTCTTAATAATATGGCGGCTCAACTAGATTACATTGGCGACAACTCACATCTGTACAACGATTTTTTTAGTTTATTAATCAACGGGTCTATCTCCTTAAAATCGTTTAATGTTAGTGATACTTACGGTGCTCCTAATAATACATTTACCTGTAGGATTGATGTCGTGGGCTCAGTATTATATTGTTCTAGATGCATTTCCCAGATTGACACGCATTTTTCATAAGCTAAGTACAGGGGACTAGTGTCAAGCTGGAAAGTGTATCTAGAACAATATAATACTGAGCCCACGATGTGTTGAATAATAGATCAGGCCTCGATTTTTTAGGTAAGTTTACTGATTGGTGTAAAAGTCCCGTCGGCGCGCGATGCTCAGCAGGATTCAAAATTCAGATAAGTAGAAATTGTAATTTTTAAAAAAAGTTTAACGGTACTTTGTGGGTTTTTTCCATTTTTTTTCAGGAGTAACGTAAATACAGAATAAAAAATGCCTCAAAGCCCAAGACGAAGCACATTTTAGTTCTTAATGTGTACGAATTTTTTTGGACACCGAGGGGGAGACCGGCAATCACCCAAATTGGATCCATAGAAGTTCCCGTAAAAGTTGAATCTTTTTTTAAGAAGATTTAACTTCTATGGGAAATATTATAAAAAAAATCTTTTTACAGACTGGACAGTACCCACTGTGCATGAATAGGTATTTTCAGGAAGTTATCGTGCAAGAGGTTGATGCAAATGTTAAAATCCAAACCTTTTTTAAATTTACTGCCCCAAAATGGAATCGTTAATTTGAAAAAGGGGAGACATAAGGCAAATAAGGACGTCCCCTTTTTCAAATTATCGATTCAATGAAACTCCCAATTTGCGAGAAGACTGTAAATAACCTTGAGGGCCTCAGTAAAGGTAATCGTACAAGTTTAATCTCTGCTTTGGACCGAAATTTTTCGAGGTGAATTAACACCCTAAAAAAGTTGCTTGCATTTTTTTTCCAAAGGCACAAAATAATTTATCTCATGCATTAATCCACATAAAATCAGAGACAGAGTAAAAAAAAAAAACATAGATTTTCATGATAATTTATTCATGAAAAAGACAACCGACTCAACGGTTCGATGAATAAACTTTTCAAAATGCTATATAAATCCCAGAAGCAAACATTTTTTTTTCGGGGAATAAAGTAAAAACAAATAAAATTTAAAAGGATGCCGAAAGAGAGGATTTAAAAAAAATCCTTCGAAGGAGAAAAAAAAAAAGAAAGAAAAAGACTGCGATGGGTTTGTCTGTAATGTCACACGTCACTCGAAATTGTATGGGTCTCGTTGAACAAGCATGCCGGTTTAATAAGATTATCAACGGTACGATGATTTCAGACAAGAGTAATTATTTTCAACAAAACTGAAAGTCACTTTATCATCTTACAAAATTTCATTAAAAGGAACAAAATAATAATATTTATGAAAATTAGATCATAACATAACAACCCTTCCAAAAAATTTCTTAAATACCGTCACCCCTTTAGGCGTGATTATCATGCTAACTTTTTTTTTTTTTTGGTAGATGTTAAATGCAGTTAAGTTTTAAAGTCTTCTGGATAAGGAAATTTAAATTGTTAAAACTTGGGGTAAAGTTGTAACACTAACAAGAGGAGGACTTCGGAAACAGTCGGACGGAAGTAGACTTTAATGATATCATTCAAACTTTCAAATTGCTACCCTCCTTTTGCTCCTCTATAGTCTGTATTATGATTTTGTATGCATCGAATTTTCGTGATGGCGGGAAAGGGTTTAACAGTTCGGCGATTTCTGGTAGAACGCTACGTCTTTTACATTCTGTCTTTCGATAAAATTTTCGGTTCCAGGTCAGATAAACGTCAAACTCAATTTCGTCAAATATAATTTTTTTTCCCCCAATCTTGTAATATTCTGTCAATACGTTTTTGCAGTTAGAAAAAGATGAGTAATGCATGAAATAAATGTGAAAACATTGTTATTCTTTAGAATTCTAGGAAAATCCCAAGTCTCTTAAAAGATTACAAAATAAGTTACCGAAAGTAACATAAAGCTTAACATCAAAAAAGACACTTTTCATGCAGGCTTGCTGCTCGGCTTCCTGCTCAGCTGGTTGCTCATTGAGAAATTCATAAACCCAAGCAAAAGCAAGGTGACCTCATGATCAATGGTAATTATCATCTTTTTGACCTGCATTCCGGACCTGCAGTTGACATCGAGCTAGGGGTACCCTCGCAGTAGTCTGCGTTTAGTGCTCAGAAACAAATTGTAAAAATGCATTTTATTTTTCCATAACCTGATGTTTATGTTTAACTCATTTCCTTGCTCGAACCGCGATACCTCAGTATTGCGATATGGATAAGGATCACGGCAAGTTCGTAAGACCGATATATTTGCCGTTCATTCATCCGTTTCGCAATGCATCCTGACAAATATTAGAATTTCATATTTGGTTCAAAAATTGAGTAATATAAATATGTCTGAAACAATGGAGCACAATGACATCGCCTTCCGTGAAATATTCATGTCATGGAAAATGATCTACAAATGCTGCTGACTCTTTACACAAAAGAGCTTTTACGTCGTAAACAAATTAGCATGAAAAAATAAACGTCCTTACATTTCATTCGGGTAACCGCGAGTTTCCTCTTTAGAAAAAAAAAAAAAATTAAAATTACATATCTCATTTCAGGAAACATCCTTCAACCTCGGGAAAAAAAAATTTAACATCAAAAAGGAGGGAAAAAAAATGTGAAAATCACTAACATCGCACTTGCGAGAAAATAAAAAAACCGATAAAGGTAAAAGAAGAAGTAAAAAAATCAAAAGAATTTTCATTCTTTTAGGCTTGCATTTTTTCGGTCAGTATTTTAATCGGTTTTCGGTCAGTATTTTTAACTGCATCGCAAGTATATTAATTACATTGTCAGTAAAAAAAATTAATGGTCAGTATTCATGTGGGCAGTAAAAAAAGATCAGTATAATAACTTGTAGGTCAGTATTTTTATTGCAAATGTAAGTAAAAATATTTAATTGTCAGTATATAAATGTAATTTTTGACATTTTTAAATCTTTTGGTCAGTATTTTTTTTTTCAGTGGTCAGTATTTCGCGAGAAAAAAAAAATATTAAAAGCGGGAATTTGAAAGTTATTTTCATTCGAATCTTATTCAGCAGTTTTACGGATATGGAAGTCCATATTGGCTGAAATTATGTTTAGCTTATGAAGAGTCTTAACTAGCCGAAATCAGACTTATTAGCAGCATTATATGTTACAAAGTGGTTCGCCAAAAAAAGAAAAGGGGCTGTACAAGTATTACGTAAGCACGTTAGGGGGGAGGGGTATTTAAAATGATTTATTTTTTCTTACAAGGAGAGAGGGGGTGGTTGAGCTGGTCTTACGTAAGCATTTATTTTTTCTGAAGAATCTATAAAATTATCCAGAATTCAAGATTTTTATGAAGTTAATTTTTAAAATTTTTGAGATAACAAAAATATGCAAAAATTCGAAAAAAAAATTCGAAATGCAACTAACGTTCTTTGTCACTTTTTAAAAATATTCTTCGTTAGCGATTTTCTTCCTATAGTTCCTCGCATTGAATTTTGCTAGTCATAACACAATCAAACTAAAATAAGAAAAATTAATATACGGTGATTTTTTTTTTTAGTATAAAATTTTATTTACGCAGTACTTAAAAAAAGGGGGCTCGAAAATCTTACGTAATGTTTAGGGGGGGTTTGTCATTTGCTTATTTTATCTTTCAAGGAGGGGAGGGGGTGAAAAAATGCCACCTTTAGCGGCTAAGGTAGTCCCGACCTGAGAAAAAGTCGACGAGGGAGCCCGAAAAAAGCTACTAGAGCCCTGGTTGTATAGCTTAATTGGTAAGAGCTTCACCTAATTTTTATTTCTATTTTTTGCGCAAATTTATGAAAATATCCTGGCCGTTTTGTTAATTACTGACCGAAATAATAATTTTTACTCACCATTTATGTTATATTTACTGCCCAAAACGTAATAAAATACTGCCCATTAATTCTTTTACTGACCGTTTTGTTAATAAAATACTGACCGTTTTATTAATAAAATACTGACCGTTTTGTTAATTAAATACTGACCAAAAAATTTGTGGCCATTCTTTTATCTAATCAAAAGGAAAGTACTTACCTATAGTGGTTAAAATCGTCAAAGAATATAAAAAAGCTCTTGAGAAATTCCATTCCATTTGATAATTCCTTTCCAACGAGTTACCTTTCGAATTTAGAATCTCTTCCGTTAATTTTTGAACTAACTCATCTTGAAATCGGCTAATTTCCTGACCCGCGAGCCTGGTCCAATTCTCACGATAGAGTATGTTTAAAGCAGCCGTTATCTCCCAAATATTTTCCACGGTTCTAGTTCGAAATTCGTCACTTGATTGTTTCCAATCCACGGACTGAGTTTTGTTATTTATTTTGTTCCTCAGAGTCATTTGCTTATCGGGGCTAAACACTTTGGGATCAATTCCGGATCTCCCTTCGATCATTAAAAAAATGAAACTCCCGAGTAACGTGTAACCTATCAAAAGGGCGCAAATCCCAATGTTGCTAAACAAAATTTGAAGGTAGTACGTTGTGTTGTGAATGCACTTGCTTTTCTCTTTACTTTTCTTTTTTTCTTTCACTGTGGGCGGCGGTTGCGTTTTTTGAAAAGTATCGTATGGCGGATATTGCGTCTTTTCCATTTTAAGAAAAAGGAAAACTCGCGAGGATTGACTGAACGGTTACGAGCACCGCTGAGCTTGCTCCGTTCCTTTCTTCAGCTCTCTTTCTTGTATTCCAGGTTCCAAACCCTGTAAAAAAAAAAAAAAAGTCAAGTTAACTTTTTTTTTATATCCCGATAGATACTTCATTAGAACCGAGAAAATCAAAAAGTTAAAAAAAAAAATCCAATAAAAGATTTACCAACTTAGTTAAATCCCGCATTACAAGGAACTGGAAAAAAAAAAGGAAAAGGAGAGTGCCTTTAAGTTTCGGGAAAGAGTCTTAATGCGAGTAACTAAACTTTTCATCTCAATCGATCACTTTTATTTCAATTAGCACATTTTTCTATATAAAAACTATTGTTCGTGGGAGGGGAGGGGGGTTGCCTTAGCTCTGGCATTATTAGACAAAACGATTAAAGAGGAGAAAAAGAAAGAAAAGAAAAAAAGAAAAAAAATGAAAAGGGAACGTCAGCATTTTCCCTAAAAATCCTTCGGTCCGTGAAATGAAAAAGTTTGATTCCGCACTTATTGATCTGACAGCCGTAAGGTATAAGTAATTAATAATTTGTTGGTTTTCAAATGGAGGGAGTAAAAAAAAAATGAGGAAATCTTTTTTCCAGGCTTTCAATCATCATTATTGGCTTATCGGGATAATTAATGAAAATTTTCTCCCAAAAAGAGATATAATTTCGATATCAACCCGATGGGATATAATTTTATTACGCTTTAGCTTACGCGATAATTGTTGGAGCTAAAAACGAAATTAACGAATGTAGATTGTATCGTCATTATTTCAATTTCAATACAAATTTACACGACGATGCAATAAATTAACTGTAGTAACGATACATCGTTATTTTTCAAAAAAAAAAAAAAAAAAAAAAAATCAGTCTAAAAAAAGAGTTAATTAAATTAATTTCGGATCTCGAAAGCAGTGTTTTTCATTTATTATGATGTGTTTCACGAAAAAAGAGAAAAAAAGAAATGATTTATTATCGCAAGGTTTAATTTTAGAAAAAAAAAAAATCCTTGCTTTTTTTTTTCTCCGCGAGATTTTTCCACTTTTTTCCCCCGAGCAAAGTAATAAAATATAACTTATAAATGATTTTTATTCTTTTTGACAAGACACGTTAAGCAGCAACAGGAATTCCATCAACGACCATCAAAATCTTAAAGTTTCCGTCAAAGCGATCAAAAAGTTTTCCACTTGTAATCCTTTTTTGAAAGAAGAGTTTCGCTTACTTGCTTCTGGATTTTTTTTTTCTCCTTTACGTCACATAAAAAAAGGAGATAAAAAAGAATATGATTTTCGGAATTAAAGCTAGGGTCACCTCTGGGAAAATAATAAAGCTGGGAAACGGACGTAAATATGAAATTTTTTTTTTAGTTTTTTTAGAGTTACCTCTGTGATTTCAGCACCCAAAAATTCAATTTTTTTTTTTCATTTGGATGATCAAGTATCTTTTTATCTTAGCCGAAGTTAGTAATTTCATTATTAAGAAAATATTTAATTTCAGACGTTACGTCTTGGAATCAAAAGATAAAAACGATTAGAGCGAAGTCCACTTGTAGGAATTTTTATACAGATGGTGCTCATCGATCAAAAACTGCCATGTTTCTGAGAATTGGAGCAGTTTAAGACGAGCAGACCAGAAGGAACATCGTATTGATAAGCTTGCTTTTCCGGGGCCAGAGTGTAATAGGATCCCATAAGTCTTTTCATGTAGGGTCATTCAATTATTACGTAAGCCTGCTAGGGGGTGTATTCGAAAATTCTTACGAACGTTTACAAGGAGGGGGCAGGGGTTTTAAAAAATTTTTACCCAAGACTTTAATTCACTCTGTACTGGGTATATTGCCTTAGCCTTTTACCTTTTTTTAATATTCTGAAAATCTGTAAAAAAAACACAGAAGTTCCTTTGTTGTACAACGTACCGTTGAATCGGCATGCATGACTGGACTTTAGGAAAGGTGCTTTTCTCTAAAAAAAAAAAAAAGGGGGGGCGGGGTATATGAAAAATCTTACACGATCATTTTAGGAGGTATCGTGAAATTCTTACGATTCCTTAGGCCGGGGGTGCGGGAGTCTGAAATTGACAGAAATTTGGCTTACATAATTATCGAATGTTCGCTATGACTACATTGTTAACCAATCGAAACAGATCATTTCGACGACAACGGCAAAAGTGTATGACTATGTAGTGATTAATGGTGAATAGTAACATTAAAAATATAGGTATTTTAATGGGACGTAAACTTCCTTTTTCACTTAAGAATTCCTAATGTAAAAAGCAAAGGGCCCTAAATTCCGGCTCATCGGACCTCCTACTTTGCAAGAGGCACTAACCATAAAAACCCGTAAGCAAATCTTCCACTGTGTATTTAAAAATATGTTAATAATTGATTATCCTCAATCCACCAAGAACATACGTTTATGTCCTGGAATCAGGGACATTCACTCTCGACACTACGATATTTGGGAGTATATATATCCCCCTCGACAGGATGATATTCATCGGGAGTAAATTTCCCCTGACCTGAGAATATTGAACAATGAATGTCCTCTATTCAGGGACATTCACTCCCGAATATCCTCGAAAAGAGATATTCATTTTAGAATGTCCTCGAGTCACGGGCCTTCACTCCCGAATGCTTTCGAGAGTGGAACGAATGGACGAATGTCCTCGATTCGAGGAAATTCAAAAATGAACACCTCTACTCGAAGATATTCATTCCTGAATTTCCTCGAGTCACGGGCATTCACTCCCGGATGTCCTCGAGTCAGGGACATTCATTCTCAAATGTCCTCGAGTCACAAACATTCGCTCTTGAATGTCCTCGAGTCAGGGACATTCACTCCCGAATGTCCTCGAGTAGAGATATTCATTTTTGAATGTCCTCGAGTCACGGACATTCACTCTCGAATGTCCTTGAAAAGAGATATTTATTTTTGAATGTCCTCGAGTCAAGGACATTCACTCTCTAATGTCCTCGAGTCACAAACATTCGCTCTGGAATGTCCTCGAGTAAGAGACATTCACTCCTGAATGTCTTCGAGCAGAGTGATATTCATTTTTGAATGTCCTCGAGTCAAGGACACTCGCTCCCTGATGTCCGCGAGTCAGCTATGTTCACTTTATCCAAACTTATAATTAAGGTAAAAAAAGAACCGGTTATTTGTCAGGATTGAACCAATAAAAAATATAAATGTAAATATAAATATGGTGTAATTCCGTTTTCCCCATTTTCAGCCTAAAAGGGTATTATGGATATGGAACAAATCACTAGACCATTATAAAACTAACGTGTATTTAAAAACAGATGGCCATTTCGACCTTAACGGTCATCATCAGTGCTAAAAAAGACAAAACAATCGAAGATTAAAATCACAAACATCAATTAAAAAACCACATTTCTTCAACAGGGTTAGGTTAGAATTATAAATGCAAAATTTAACAAAGAAATTAATAAATAATTAAAAATTAAACAACTAACCCATATAACTGTTAATAAAAATAGTAATAAAAAGGCATATTAAATGATGTATTGCACGGTTGAAAGGAATAAAGCGTCGGAATTAATAAAGCTCAAGAATTAAAAATATTAAGCAGCCATTTTTTGTGAGGCCTATAAACAAAACGCAGCGGGGAAATTTAATTCCTGAAGTTGGCTGCCAACTTGAACAATTCATGATCGGATATTTTTCCACCGTCTAAATTTAAAATCTCTTTTTCCCGGTTTTTACAAATAAAGAAACTCTCCCAAGCATTAAGTAGGTTTAAATTCGAGACAGATTTAAGTAATGACAAATCCCGGGTGTAGAACATGTGGCCGTAATGGAATATATGGTCCGCAACGCTCGAAACACCTGGTTTTACATTTTCGAAGCATGATATGTGTTCCTTGAATCTAGAAAAAATGTCTCTTTTTGTCATGCCTACATATAAAGCGTCACATTCTGGACATTTTATTTCATAAACACCCGATTGCGACAGATCCTGAATTTTATCTTGGGATTACTGAGTTGATTCCTAAGAACATTCTTATTAGTAAAAACTACCGACAAATTGTGAGCTCTAAAAACTTTTTCTACATCTTTGATTAAAAATTTGTTAAAAGGAAGGACAATCCGTTTCGTTTCGTTTTTTGTAGGTTCTAAATTGATACCCGATAGTAATGATTTTTTCTTTACATGTTTTCCTATCAATGAGTCAATTAATTTGGGGGTGAAGCCGTTCCAAACTGCAATGTTTTTAAGAAAATTTACTTCATTATTAAAACGCTCTTAGTTAGGGGAACTGACATTAATCTCTGCACTGCTGTTCGGTGACCTGCCAATTTGTGCCCCCAAGAGTGGTTGGAATCCGCATTAATGAACACGTTGTTATTTGTCGGCTTTCTATATATGTCAAATTCTAAGTTATTATCTTCATTTCGAATGATTAGCAAATCTAAAAACGGAAGTTCACCGTCTTTTTCCAATTCGAAAGTGAATTTAATAGTTTCGAAAAAATCGTTAATTTGGAGAAGAAAATCGTTAATGTCGCATTCCCGAGAGTTAAAGATCGCGAAAATGTCATCAACGTACCTTTTCCAAAAACGCGGAAAATAATTCAACTCACTCTTAAAGCGATTTTCCAGGTAGCCCATAAACACATCTGCAATGAAAGGGGATAGCCCGTTGCCCATGGGAGCACCTTCCGTTTGCTTATATACTTCATCTTTATAACTAAAACCACTTGTTTCATAACGAAATCAACCAGGTCGATATATTCCTCAGTTTGCTTCTTGCAATATTGTTATTTAATAACCTGTCTTAAAATACTTATCGATTCTTCTATGGGAATACTAGGAAAAAGAGAAACTACATCAAACGAAACAAGGATTTCACCTTCCGAAAGTTTTATGTCTTTCAGTTCATCTATAAGTTCTAAACTATTTTTTATCGAACACGAGGTATAATTCAAAGTTTTCAATTCGTCATTAAGCCACTGCGAAAGACTGTGAGTAGGTGAGCCGATGCCAGAAATAATAGGTCGCATCTGTTTACCGTTTTTGTGAATTTTCGGTAAACAATAAAGACGAGGTAAACACGGGTTCGACTCGATGAGGCGTGAAGCGTCACGATCATCAATAACTGAAGATGATTTCTTAATTAAATCTTTAGTAGATTTCGCGATCTTATTTAAAGGATTCGATTTTAATTTAACATACGGACCCTGATTTATCAAATTATCTACCCTTTCAAAATAATCGGCTTTAGTCAAAATCACTATGGTGTTCCCCTTGTCGGCTTTCAAATAAAAACAGTCTCTTTTTTTCAGGCTTCTTAAAACCTCGATCTCCTTTTTGTGTTTCATGCGGGACGGATGGTTGCTAAAGGAAATTAAGTTGCTTTCCAACTTCGATTTCACCTCTTTCCTAATTTCTTGCTTTGTGGAGTCTGGCAAATTAGCTATCCCGGACTCAACGTAAACCGTGAGTTCTTCCAAATCCTTGTTAGTAATCGGAATTGAAAACTTTAAGCCGTTCTTCAAAAGTGCTAATTCTTCTTCGGTGAATACAATATCCGTTTCGTTTTTAACCAAAACTCTGTTATCTGGTAATGCCGAAAATCCTAAAAATTTCTTCTCTTCAGCAGATCTTCTTAAATCATTCAGTTTCTTGTCAAGGCGTTTCCGTTTATTTATGATGCTGCCCATATTTAAAGAAGTTATATTTTGGAAAAATTCTTTGGTTACATGAGGGAATTCCGCAACGATTTGTAAATACAATTTGTAACATTTTTAATTCCAAACGCTGTAGTTGTGCATATTTCCAGTTAATCTCGTTTTTTAACCATTTCCTTTTAGCTTGTATAAGAATGTTCTTAGGAATCAACTCAGTAATCCCAAAGATAAAATTCAGGATCTGTCGCAATCGGGTGTTTATGAAATAAAATGTCCAGAATGTGACGCTTTATATGTAGGCATGACAAAAAGAGACATTTTTTCTAGATTCAAGGAACACATATCATGCTTCGAAAATGTAAAACCAGGTGTTTCGAGCGTTGCGGACCATATATTCCATTACGGCCACATGTTCTACACCCGGGATTTGTCATTACTTAAATCTGTCTCGAATTTAAACCTACTTAATGCTTGGGAGAGTTTCTTTATTTGTAAAAACCGGGAAAAAGAGATTTTAAATTTAGACGGTGGAAAAATATCCGATCATGAATTGTTCAAGTTGGCAGCCAACTTCAGGAATTAAATTTCCCCGCTGCGTTTTGTTTATAGGCCTCACAAAAAATGGCTGCTTAATATTTTTAATTCTTGAGCTTTATTAATTCCGACGCTTTATTCCTTTCAACCGTGCAATACATCATTTAATATGCCTTTTTATTACTATTTTTATTAACAGTTATATGGGTTAGTTGTTAATTTTTAATTATTTATTAATTCTTTGTTAAATTTGCATTTATAATTCTAACCTAACCCTGTTGAAGAAATGTGGTTTTTTAATTGATGTTTGTGATTTTAATCTTCGATTGTTTTGTCTTTTTTAGCACTGATGATGACCGTTAAGGTCGAAATGGCCATCTGTTTTTAAATACACGTTAGTTTTATAATGGTCTAGTGATTTGTTCCATATCCATAATTAGATTAAGACCATTGACCCCTATCGACGCAACTAAAAGGGTATGTTGCTGGATAGTTTCCTTTCTACTTCCTTCTTAAATATATAACAATACCGCTGCTACTACTGCCAGCAACCATTGCGTCTTCCAGAAGTTGTGCGAGAAAGACCTACAATATTTAGACACGGATTTTGAAACGTGTACTGTCTTGCTATATGATTCCACATGATCCCAGAACAAATATCAGAGGTGAACCCCACGGTACAAAAATCCAAGGTGTGACCTTGGCTCGATCACGGCCCTCCCGCGTGCAAGTCAAGACTCTTACCAATGGATTACCGTGATTAAACCAAAAAAAGAAATTTTTAAATAATCTAGTCATCCGCAATTCTCTATGTTTTTAATTAATTTAATTCTATGCGAGGTATTTATAATTTTTTAATTTAAAAAATGTCACATATTTTTTCTTTAATCCTTATTAATGTTGTATTATTCTTGTAGCTCTGATGATGGTTAAAAAATTAAACCGAAACATGTTAGCATAGTAAAGCGCCTAATTATTTTAATCAGTTCCACATCCCGAAATTCTTACGAAAAAAAGAAATGTTCACAAGAGGGCGAATGCAAAAAAAAAAAAAGGACCAGCGGGAAAAAACCTCACAGAAAGACTATTGGGTAAAGCCTAATTCTCGATTTCTTAAGTTTAGTTTATTCTCTCAAAACGCTGTGGGACTAAAATGTCATATGGGAATTACTTCTACTTCTGCGAATTGAATATACAGCGATGGTTTTAAAAAAAAAAAAATAAAATAAACAAAAAGAATTATTTCCTCTTAAAAACTTGTGAATTATCCCATAAAAAACAGGAAACTTAGATAAAAGCTGGCTTTGGTTCGCAAGGTAATTTTTGAAGATAGAATTAGTTCAATAAGTTAATGTTGAAGACAGGGGGCCCGGGATTCGGAAAATAGAAAGTCTTTGCAGTTTAGCAAAGACCCATTAGATGAAAGCAAAATAGGAAAAACCATTTTCAGTTAATTTCGGTTCGGATACTTCGGTTTTCTCTCAATGCGGAGAAAGGAACAAACGGCAGTTCATCTTTATGTTAAAGATAATCCACGCTGGTTTATCAACCTCTTGCAGCATCTCCTCGTTGTTCCCGGTTAGGCCCTATAAGGATCTTTTTTTTTCCCTCCCCACTCTTCTTTTTCTTTCCGACGATTTTTTTGATATTTATACTCCAAGTTTTGATTAATGATTGTACGAGATTACTTTTCTTCTGCTTCCTCCTTTCGCGTTTTTCTCATAAGGTGCTAAAATTTTTATTCTGTTGAAGTTCCAGACGTAAGCGAAGAGAGGGAAAAAAAGACGAAGAAAAAAAAATGTAACTCCAAGGCGTCGGTTTTCAACACTTTGGGGTGTTTTTTTTTTTTCGCGAAAAAAATAAATTTGGACATTTGCCCGATTCTAATTGTACGGGGATGATGTCGTTTATTTTTTTCTTCTTGGGCGTTGACAGATTTATAGAAGTGAAAATACTACAAACTCCAGAATCTTTTTTTTTTTTTTTTTTTTTAGAAAAAAAAAATCTTTGATTAATCTTTTCAATAAGAGGCCATAACTTGAAAAATTACGATACCTATTTTTTTTTTAACATGCAGTAAAAACTTTAGAAATGTCCCAATTAGACCGTTTTATTTCTCTAAATAAAAGCAATAAAAAAAAGTGGCAAGTTTTTTCCTCTCGTTTAAAGAAACAATACAATACTTTGTTAAATGTAATAATAAAGTTAAAATGTTGGCAACTACTTACAATTCTGTTTGATGTTCTTTTTTTATACGTTTTATTTTATTTTATTTTTTTTTTTTTGCCGTACTCCGATTTTTTTATTTTCGCTTTAGGTCATATATGAATTAAATATTAATTCAAATTTTCCGCCAGAAAACTTTTTTTCAGCAGGAAGTACAAAACATTTTCGACATTGACAAGTCACCACCATTTACTTTAAAAAAAATCATCGAAATAAATTTTGCTTTAAACGCGATAAAAAAAAAATCTTCATGACATCTGCATCAATTTCCTTTTTTCGACCAGATTCTGACAAGAGAGGAAAAAAGTTTAAAAAAAAAAAAAAATTCGTTTGGATTCGCCTTAAGCATGATCCCCTTGCGAATTTCCCCTCACATTTTTTTTTTTTTTTATTTTAAGCAAAGCGGAATAATGAGGATAAGAAGCAGCTTAAAAAAAAAAAAAGCCTGTTGATGGATGACACTTTCATGCGTCGGATTTTTTTTTTTTCTTCCTCGGGAAGAAGAACTGCACAGTAAAAAATTTTGTGTACTTTTAACATACTCGGTCTACATAATCTGTATGTTATCCCTTTTTATGTCATTATTTTACACATTGCTTTGTCAATGTTAATAAGTATGAATGTGTCAAAAAAATAACAAATATAATATGTTAATTTGACCATTGCCGGTGTTATTTCTCGATTCACGATAAAAAAAAAAAAAGAAAAAGAAAAGATTTCAATTAAAAATCGGGAAAACAAAAAACAATTTTTTTTAAAATATCAGTGCAAATTAAAAAAATGTTAGTAATTTTATCCTTCCTGGAAAAAAAAGTGTGGGCAGACATTGACGGGCCTGATGTTTTACAGCAGGCCCGTAAGGCTGTCCACAATAGTTTTCCGGAAGTAATTGGGAAAAACTTTAATTTCAAAGACGTAAACAATGTAGACATCCCGGACTTTGTGTTTGAAAATTTCCTAAAACAACAAAAAAATGTTTCGGAAATTAAAATCAGTGTGGAGGAAAGTAACCGTAAGTAATTTTTTTTTTTTTTATGATTAAATGTCAGAATCAGGTTTGCAGGCACTGGATGGCCCGGTGTAAATTTTTTTTATGAATATACACAGTAAAAAATATTATGTAATTATGTTAAAATCGGTCTACACAAATTTTTTCTGTTGTTTTTTCCAAAAGGTAAACATAAACAAAAAACAACATAAAAATTATGTAGACCGATTTTAACATAATTATGTTAATTTTTACATAAAATTTTTTACTGTGTATATTTTCCCTTCACTCATGTTCCTAGAAAACACCTACGTTAAAAATTGACGAGTTTATTTACATATACGAGCATATAAATAATAACACATAAATTTTAGTAACTTTTTAACACATTTTCATGTTGTCAGAATTACAAATAAAAGTATGTGGACCATATTCTACACAGAAAGTGTGTTAAAAGTACACAAAATTTTTTACTGTGTGCACGACAGTGCACAAGTCTTTAGCTTGAAAATTTATTTCGGAGATTATTATAATTTAGAAGTATACATAATCCTTTTTAATTTTCCAAGATGATCACGATAAATGTATTTTACGCCCTGGAATTATTTTCTATTTTAAAGAAATTTTTAATTATTTTTTTTTCTGCGTGTTTTAAAAGGTATTTAAGGAATTTCTCAAATTGTCTAACTGTGAACCCGAAGTTGCAATTATAATGTGGCTGGCATTTTTCTGGTCAGTATTTTATTCAGTTTTTGGTCAATATTGTAAGGTTTTGTGTTTATCCGGTCAGTATTTTAATATTTGGACCAGTATTTTTTAGGGAACGTGTCTAAACCCTGACGTTTCAAAACCCCGATCCGGGTTTTGAAACGTCAGGGTTATGATTTCGGGGGTTTCTTTTTTTAATTAAATAATTTCAAATTAATTTAAATTTCGTGGTTTTGAAAATGAAGCAAAATTATGAATTATTTTAATTTTCAAAACCTCGACGAAATCGGGGATTTGCAAATTTTAATTTTAATTTTTTTTTAATTATTTAAAAAATAACTTTAATCTTGAAAATCCACGAAAAGTACCGGAATCCAGAAAATAAAGGAAAACAAGTTTTAAAATGCAATTTCGTTATTATATTAATAATAAGTTTTGTGCTATTTCTTTTGAACCTAAACTTGGGGTCGGAGTGGTGTCTTGTCCATGTAGCGGTTTGGCTGATCAATGAAGTTAAGCAGCATTGATGCGGGCCAGCTTCTGGATGGGTGACCGCACCGACACTCTTCCCCTCTGGTGGGGATGGCGGGAACTTACAAATGCAGTCATCTTAACCTCACTGTATGAGTTAGTTGTCGCATGCCAGAAAGAAAAAAAAAGTCCCTGACCTGCGCAAGCAGTTAATAGAAAACAAATAGATTTGCGCAAGCAGTTAGTAGAATACAGAAAAAAAGACCTGCGTAAGCAGTCAATCGAATATAATAAAAAAAAAAAAAGAAAAACCTGTACTATTATAACTGCACGGGCCAAATCGCCCACAAGGGCACAAACAAATTGAAGAACTGGCTATGCAGCACATGGCTCTGCTGCAGGCCGTTGCAAGCCTCGAAGACAGCAATGTCGCCGATGACAGGGCCGCTTGCTACATTTGTTTGTCCTTCCAAGCCACGAGGATGGCCCTCCCGTGCCACCATCTGCTGTGCGGCCTCTTGTGTCAGAAGACGATATGATGATGGGATGGATTAACCGACGACTTGCTGCCGTTGCCAGGCTTTTGTGAGCGATTTGACCTGTGTTTATTTTTAATTGTTATAATAGTATAGTTCAGGTTCAAAAGAAATACTATACAAAACTTATTAATATAATAACAAAATTCTTTTTAAAACTTGTTTTCCTTTATTTTCTGGATTCCCGCACTTTTCGTGGATATTCAAGATTAAAGTTATTTTTTAAATAATTTAAAAAAAATTAAAATTAAAATTTGCAAATCCCCGATTTCGTCGAGGTTTTGAAAATTAAAATAATTCATAATATTTCTTAATTTTCAAAACCACGAAATTTAAATTATTTTAAAATTATTTATTAGGTCGATCAATTAATGGGCTTGCGGAACAAGGATAAATGAATTAAAACCACCTCATTTATCTGCCGACCGGTTTCGGAAACAGTTTATTTCCTTCTTAAAATTATTTAATTGAAAAAAAGAAACCCCCGAAATCAAAACCAAAAATTCAAAGGGTTACCTAAAAACCTAATTCAAAGGGTTTTGAAATAGAGCCATTTTTTATTATGTTTTTCGGTATTAATTAATAGAATACCAGTAAAAAATTTAAATGGTCAGTATGGGACGGTGGTACGCCTAAAGGCGAAAACCAGGATCGATCCGAAACCCGGATCCGGTCCTGAAACTATATCGTCAGCGAGACGGGGAGCGTGAGACGCTGACTTAGCGGATCTCACGGTCCTCACTCGTTGAACCTGCTGATTCAGCAGGCACATGTTTGTATTATTACTTTATACGACGAATATAGCAGTGAGTTTGTTCCCAGCTTCCGAAGAGTTCAGTTATTTCGACCACCTTACCAACGGTAAGTAAAAAAAAAATTAAAAAATCAGTCAAATATGATATTTTTGCCAGGAAAAAAAAATGCGAATGAAGCATTTGCGAGAAGTTTATCTCCACATTTAAATACTGAAAACTGGTCGCAGCAGGAATATTAGGGTGGTTCAAAGAACCCCGCACAAAATAATAGGAATTTGGCTATCGGGTGAAATTCTATTTGTTTTTGTTATTCCTCTGTTTCTTTTTTTTTTTTTTTTAATGTAAATTTCACCCGACAACCGAATTCTTATTTTTGTGCGGGGTTCTTTACCTTGCTTTTCGCGATTTTGTTCTTCATGCTATTTTCACTTTTCTTAGGGTCTAAAAACAAAAAGTAATTCTTTTCAGATTTTTCGATCACGTTTAGGGGTGGCTCAAGGCCATTTAGTGCTTGAATAAAAAATTTTTTTGACATTTTTTCTTAAACAAATTTTTCCGAAACTTTACGAGTAATTTTTTTCAGACCAAACCAAGTTGTTTATGTTTTCGACGTCCGTCGTAGAATCCGAAAATAACCATCCCGTGTCGATCAGAATCACCCCTAAATGGCCAAACACCCTTTTTTGGCCAAAAATAGTAATTTTTTGTAAAAAATTTCGAGTCCGCTATTGTTACTGTAAAACAGTGCCAATGTATGTTTTTGACAACGCAGAGTTCGAATTTGAGCACCCCGATTCGATTAAAGCCAGCCCTAACTTAATTAAAACCGGTTTTTTTTTTTTTTTTGATAAATCGCATTCTCATAATAATACATATTTTGGTTTGCAAAAAATTACTTTTTGGCATGTCAAAAAATTACTGCCTAAATGAATTTAAAATACTGGTTTTTTAAAATAAAAATATTGCCCAAACAAATTGTAAATAATGATTTTTTAAATAAAATGAAAATATTGCCCAAATAAATTTATAATGCTGATTTTATAAATAAAATACTGGCAAAAAAAAAAATAAAAAAAAAAAAAAATAAATAAATAAATAAATAAATAAAAAATACTGCCTGATTTAATTGATATTACCGACTTTCTACATACAAAAATACTAGAAATTTAAATTAAAAATACTGCTTTTAATATTAAAATACTGGTGCAATAAATTTAAGGTAAAGGGAGGTAAGTGTGACCGTCTAAAAAGTGCGATTTCACCATATAAACACGCATGTGGAAAAATCGTTTTTGTCGGAATATATACACTAGAAAATGATGTTCGCAAAAAAACTAATTTCCCATATGCTTGTTTATATGGTGAAATCACACTTTTCAGACGGCCACACTTACCTACCTTTACCTTAAACCATATTTTAATTAAACTGCAAGTAAATTTATTTCGTTGTCAGTTAAAAAATTAAATGGTCATATTCCAACTGCTATTTTTAAAACAGTACCTAAATTCCCATCTGGATTCCGATTCCGAATAAAGAACTAATTCGAATTGCAGCCCTGTAATGCACTGATCAAATCACCCGAAAATTGGCAAAATTATTCAATGTTTTACTGGAGTCAAAAAAGGCGAGCAAGGTTTCAGGAAGACCAAAGTCCAGCAATGAGGCTAATAACAAGAGAGAAAAAATGCGTCCATCTAATAGAATTAATTCCAAGGTTAAATTAATATACGATTAAAGGTTATAATTGCGGTTTTCCGCCCCTTCCCACGAGGAAACTTTAAAACTAACTAAATCTGAAACAGATAGAAAGGAAAACCCTAGAAGTTTCCAGGAATGCAGGACATTTACTAAAGTAATTGTTAATGGTTTTGCGTAGTTAAAAGAGTTTTACACTTAAAGGATTTTCTGGAATGTGTTAACTGTTAGAAAATCAAACAAACCTGAGTGGAGAAAAACGGCAAGCAGAAGAGCGATACGAAAACACGTCTAAACTTCTGTTCCTTCTTCTTTTCTCTTCCTCCTCCTCCTCCTCCGTCTTCTTCTTCTTCTTCTTCAACGAAAAGAAGAAAAGCCCCCTGCTTTTCTTCGCCTTTCAACGAAATCTCATTCCCATAGCGATCCCCGACGGAAATAGGTCAGAATTCCAAAAAAGATTATCTTATAAGAAGGGAAGATTTAAAACGGTAGATTAAAAACTATTCCGATGGAGTGAATGAAAAAAAAAGAAGCTTCTGACGTCGAAACGTTCCATTTTTCCTCGTTCAGCTCTTGATCGCGTTTGAATTTCGGTTTCCGATATCCGAGGCGAGAAGACATTCAGGCATTCGGGATATCTTGGATTTTAAATCTTCATCCTGAAACAAAAAGAAATAAAAAAAATGAGCATTCACTTTCCCCGTGAATAAAACACTTTCTATATATTTATATATGAGATTTAACGGTTGTCGTGGGGAAATCGAGTTTTTTTTTCTTCTTTTTTCCTCGAAACTGATTTCTTATTTTTTACTCCGCAACAAATTGGATACGAAGGAATTTAAATGTCGCAATAAAAAATGAAGAAATTTTTTTTTCTTCTTTTTTTTTCGCATTATCATCCCGTTTTTGAATACGTACGAGGGGGAAAGAAAAAAGGAGAGATTGTTAATCTCAAAATAAATCCTTTACCTTTTGTTCAGGAGTCTTTAAGCATGATACAATAAAACCCAGGCATACATGAACATTGTATTCGTATATAATATAAAATTTTATGGTTTTTCAATAACGGGAGGGGAGGGATAAGAAATTCTTTTTCTAAGCAAACGTTAAAAATTAGTTCCCATTTTTTTTTTTTTTTTTTTTTTTTTTTTTTTTTTTTTAAAGGACATAAAATATTTGGATCTGCACGATCATAAATATGTCTGCGAAAAAGCTCTTACGCGAATTGATGGCAGGGAAGATAGATCGTAAAAGCGATTGGTGTTTATCTCCCATGGCTAAAATGCCGTTTTTACTCAATAGTTAAGTTTAAAAAGTTAAATAAATCAAAACTTCTTCAACTACTACGCTGATAGCATTATAAATTATGTAAAAATTTTCTCCGATTCAAAGACAAATAACGAAAATAGGCAAATTGTAATATTCAAAAAAAAAAAAAAAAAAAAAAGAGGAAAGTTTGGGGGGAAAATTGGAATTTTGGAAACAGCGAAATTTTATAACGAATTCCAAGAAATTGATCGAATTTCACTGCCGACTTATCAAGGCAAGGGAATTACCATAGAATGGGATGAAGTTAAAAGGTGGGGTGAAGTTGAAAGGAAATTCAAAAACAAATTCTGGGTTTATTTTAGGCCCTGAAAATAAAATTTTTTTATCCCATTAAGTGGATAATGTTTTCGGGATACTTCAGTAAAAAATTTTATTTTTAGTGCCTAAAATAAACCGAGAATTTTTTTTTTTTTTTTTTTTTTTTTTGAATTTCCTTTCAACTTTACATTATAGGTACTTTCTCTCTAATTTTAAAATTTTATCACATGCAGAACCTTTTAAACAACGATTTCATGAAAATGGACATTTCATCGTTTTAAACAAATGTATTTACTATTTACCCGGCGCATCTTCAATATTTAATACCTGAGAATGAAGTCGTTAAATCGAGTAATCAGCTATACTTAAATGACGCAATAATGGACCTTTATTTAGCGATTTTGATTGAGGAGGAGAAACATTTTTTCAACCGTAATAACTTGGAAGCATTTGCAGTGGAATGCGGAATTTTTGATTATGTAGGAATGGACGAATATTTAAATGGCAGTTATGAAGAAGCTTTACAACTTCACCCCATTCTACGGTACAAAAAAATAGGTAGAGGTCCCTATGTTGGTCTTAATTTGTATACAAAATGTATACAATTTGTATACAAATTGGGACCAATATAGGCACCACTACAAAAAAATATACGATGATAAAAATTTCAAAGGGCCTAATTCAAGACTAAACTGAACAAAAAAATTAATAATCGTCTTGATAAAAATTTAGCTTCATCAGAACTTTCTTGACAAATTTTAACATTTACGACAAAAATGATAAATCATGAGGAAATAAATTACACAAGGAGAATTATTGAAAATAAGAGACCCTTACAAATGATCGAATTTTCAAAACGTCGAAAGGGGGTTTTGAGGTTTTGAAAGACGATAAACGATATCGCAAAATTATGTCGCTTTTCTAAACACCGAACTTCCTTTCAGGGATTTGAAAATTCGATGTGTAGAAAAAAGGGATTTTTATGTTTTTACGGTTTCGAGAACAACTCGGCGATTTTAAAAGTAGGATATTTTCAAATTCCGGAAGTATAAAAATTTTCAGAAACGATTGTGTTGCATCAAGTTGATTGTTGATCAACCAATAAACAATCGTCATTTGTCAACATAAAAATGTTTACATTCAACTTTTAACATAAAAAGTGTCACATATTGAATGTGTAGCCCTTTTTTAGGTTGTTAACATAAACTTTTTTATCGTGATTTAATTTTAAGGCGACGCAGGAGTGATTCATTTTTTTGAACACCCTATACTTCGAAATATGCAAATATTATCCTTTTGGTGCTAGATATCAAAACTCCGCATCCGAGCAACAAAATATATCAATATTAGGATTATTGACAACTCTGACAACTCTTGACAAATATTTACAGCTCTTGACAACTCTTGACAAATATTTACAGCTCTTGACAGCTCTTGACAAATATTTACAACTCTTGACATCTCTTGACAAATATTTACAGCTCTTGACAACTCTTGACAAATATTTACAACTCTTGACAACTCTTGACAAATATTTACAACTCTTGACAACTCTTGACAAATATTTACAGCTCTTGACAACTCTTGACAAATATTTACAACTCTTGACAACTCTTGACAAATATTTACAACTCTTGACAACTCTTGACAAATATTTACAACTCTTGACAAATATTTACAACTCTTGACAACTCTTGACAACTCTTAACAACTCTTGACAAATATTTACAACTCTTGACAACTATAAATTCCCGGGAATTTATCCTAAATCAAAGTTTCCCGAAAAAGTACTGAATGGTCAGGTATAGAATTTTTCCTGAAGGTGCATAAGATTGATAAAAATTGTTGCTGGGAAACGGAATTTTGATATCTGGCTCCAATACAATAATATTAGCGTTTTTCGAAGTATAGGGTGTTCAAAAAAATGAATCACTCCTGCGCCACCTTAATTTGTTATTTGTTATTTCCATTGCCTTATTTTTATGAGTTATTCTATTACATGCGGAGAATCATTGTGTTGGCTATTTTTTGTAAACAAAAAACGTCAAATATACACAATTTATATCAATTAATAGAAATTTAATTCATAGTTCCTATAAATTCTACGCTCGTGCAAAAAACCAAGAAAAAGAAGTTTTTTTTTTCCTCCTTTTAGCGATACCCGAAAATGATTAATTAAATTTTACATTGTTCGAAAAGACAGCAAAGCATGCAGAAAAAAAAATAGCGAAAACGACAAACAGCAGAACAAAAGGAAGGCAATAAATCTCAACTTGATACACATGTATTAGAGTCGTGGATTCTTGTCACTTGGACAAAGAGGTTGAAAATTCGAACAAAATATATAAAAAAAAAAGTTGCTTTTAGCGAACGTTCGTTTAAGGGTTTTAATCGATTAAAGAAAAGTTTTATTATTTCACAGTAAACTATCGATATTGTGACATACATTTTTCAGTTTGTAGAGTGTATTTATTTATTTATTTTTTGAAAAAACGGAGGAAGGGTGGAAGGAAAGAGCGATAATTTCGACTTCGGTAACCTTGTAATAGTTCTTTCGCTGATGATCAAAATCCGCATCAGCGCAATACTGATGGGAAAACGTCATTATGTTTCAAAAAACGTCCAATATTACTCCATTATACTCGAACAGTAAAACGAAACATGCTTTGAAACATAATGACGTTTTCCCATCAGTATTGTGGTGATGCAGAGGCCGGCGAAAGCACAGCTTCAACACTATTTAAAAAAAACATCTAAAAATTAATAACCAAAAAAAGGTACGGAGAATAACATCAGGAATTAATACTTTCATCTCGTTCAGAATTTATTATCATAAAGCAACACCGAAAATGGAAAAACTGAGAAAGCGACTCTGCAAAAAATTGGAATCATTATACTCCTGTGATTACTATTGTCCTCTTGCGTTGCCTTCCTCTTTTGCAATCGTATTACATGTCATTAAAGGCCGATTGTGAAGCGAGCACATTTCCATCAAAGCACACGTGCGAATTTGCATTGTTTAGAATGATAATAAAACTCAAAATGTGACGCGTCGGAGAAAAAAAAAAAAAAAACCCCTTGCCTATTTCCCCGCAAAACACAAAAATATAACCCATTCATTATGCAAACCCTTCTGTTAAAAAGTTTTTTGATTTAAAATTGATACAATGAAAAAATATGAAAGTCAATCTCCAGCCCAGTTGGCAATCTCCCTCTGCACCTCCTTCTCTTTTCAAACCCATTCTCCTCCCCCCCCCCCCCCCAACCCCTGGTACCAGAATGCTCTTACTCGTTTTACATTATTTTCTCATTTCGGGATGAACAATCGCAGCAAGGATTTATTCTTTTGTGAATTCTCCGGCTTTAAAGTATAGAATGTTTCCAGAAAAAAAAATCATTTTTTGTTCCCTGTTACAATTAGTTTTTTTGTTTTTTCAAACACTCTCAATTCCGATTCTGATTCCGACTCCGATTCCGAAAGGTGGAAAACTGTTTTGGTTAGGGTAACGCAGATGGCTTTTTTTATATATAAGCTATATATAAAATGTATATAAATTATATATATATGCAGTATATGATTATATATAAGTTTTTAACTCATGAAAACTTATTTCCTGCATTTTAAATAAGCTGGAGCGACATTATTGATAATAATATTACCAAAATATGGGAATGCGAATGACAAGTGAGACTTCAATATTTTAAGCATCGTTTAATGGACCCTATTTCTCAAGAGACATCATGTTTAGCAGAGACATGAAGGAATTAGTGAAAAATATTAAAAACCTCAAAACGGATAGTCTTATTAAGAAGTATTCCAAGTTTGACGAGCATTTGAAAGGTTGGCTGCAAATTAAAGACAGCTGGGTTTGGTGTTTAAGGAAAATTCCTGAGTTAAGGGGACAAAAAACTAATAACACTGCCGAAGCGGGGGTACGGATTTTGAAAGATCGCATCCTAGACAGACAGAATCCGCGTTTTTTCACCTCTTCCCTTAGTGGAATATAAAAAAATGTAGGTATATATAATCATATATAATGTATATATAAATTGTATACAAATATACCTAATATATATATAAATTATATATTATATGTTATGTAAAAAATTATATGTAAATTATATATAATTTATATATAAAAGAAGCCATCTGTGTTACCCTAACTAAAATATCAGATTCCGATTCCGATTCCAACCAACAAATATTTTAGCGATGCCGATTCCAACTCTGATTCCGATTTCGACCAAAATTGATAACTGTAATAACGGTATTTTTGTGCTTTTTAAGTCAATCTGAATCGAAAATATTTTTTTTTGGATGCCGATGCCGATTCTGTTTCCGTCAATTCCGAGCTGTTTTCAGGCGAGATTCCGATTCCGATTCTAATTTCCTCAAAAAAAGCACGGATTCCGATTCTGATTCCAATTACTTTTGAAATAGCAGATTCCGATTTCGATCCCGATTGGAATAAAAATTAATCGGAATTGCAGCCCTGCTCTTAAGCACTGGAACAATCGAGAATACAGAACGACAATCGACTTCAAACTTTGAGAGCCCAATCGATGCTTCTAACTTTTTTTGAACCTGAAAAAGGTGAAAAAGGTGGAAAGTTTTAAATGGTAGACATTTATCAATTTTTTTTTTTTTTTTTTTTTTTTTTTTTTGAAGAAATTAAAAAAAAAACGACTTGTGAAATTTTAAACGACTTTAGGGTTCTATATCGCAATAAACTGAAGATCGATATTATACGTTCTGAACCGCGATACCGAATGCCATTATTCTTTTATTTTCAAAACGTTCCTTTCTCGAGCAATTTTTTTTTTCTTTCTCCGATTTCTTAAAAAGAAAAAACGATTTTAAATAGCACTTAAATCAACATAAAAAAGAGTATATTACAAATTTTATTGCCGAAAAAAAGAAAAACTAAAAGGAGTGTTTTTATCTGTACGTGTCTTGGAGCAGACCACGGAAACGTGCGATTTGGGAGTCAAACGAACGGGAATGTTTGCGGTACTTTTTAATCCCGAATCCGATTTCAACCATGTGTTTAACTTGCAAAAGGTTGCTACGTGGTAACTCGAATGAGTAAATATTAGGAAACGAGAAAAAAAAATGGCACAACACACTGCGTTTTAAAAATCCCACCGATATTTTCCTTAAAAAAAAAAAAAAAAAATGGTAACGAATGAAATTCTTTCAGCAGATGTCTCGTCGAATTATCGGAAAATGAAATTTACTCGCCAGACGACTCGTAATGGAAAATTAAATTGGTGGAGACTTCGATGGAATTGTAACGATCGTAACAATTGTGAATTGTATAAAACCGAAGACAGGAATGACAAATAGGTTCCCACTCTATTTTTCAAATATCTTTATCTTTAAAGAGTATAACTGAATTTCGTTCTTAACGGGGTGTAAAAACGGTGGGGATAGCGGGGGACGTTGTTTCTACCAATCCTTCCCGCAAGACGTTTGCTTCACTCTAAGAAATAGAAGATGTAGGACAAAAGTAGTTTCTTCTATAGTCTATTTACTCTATCTCAATGGAGAAGTCACATGCTTAAGATCATCGTTTAATTGTGCTAGGGGAGATATGACAAAAAGATAATTTTCACTCAGTAAAAAAATTGTTAACCTCTGAAATGGGGGAATCAGAAAAAAAATTGCGCCCAAATCATTTTTGAAAATTTCAGACACGAAAATTAAAAATAATTTTCCAATAAAGAAAATTATTTTGTTTGGAACGTTTAATGTCCTCTTTCACCTAGAGACCCAATATAGAAAGAGGCTGGCGAATTCACGGATAAATCTGATTGTTTCGCTTTTTAGAAACCATAGTGGATGGCCATGTATTGGAAATTGAATGAAAATTCGAAGATTATTCAGTTTTACCAATATATGGCTATATGACCCCAGAAACACCCAAAGAGATATTCAAAAAAAAATTATATAGAAATTTTGTACCCATTTTGTACCGAAATGTACCACAAAGGAAAAATTTTGTACCGGCCCGGTTTTCCGGGAAAATAAAATCATCGTGGGTGGTTCCAGGGACATGCTTTTCCACCCACATCGCTCAAACTGAATATCAACAATTGTACCAGTTACAGCTCATTTTGTACCGAAATGTACCACCGATAAAAAATTTTGTACCATAACGGTTTCCCGGAAAATTCGAATTCCTGTGGGTGGATCCAGAGACACAATACAACCCACTACCGGCTACCAAATTTTAAATGTCATTCGAAAGTAAACATTTTGTACCGAATTGCACCGTCAAAAAAAAAAAATTATGTACCTTTACCTATGCCGGGGAAAATGAGCCTCCGGAAAATGCGCGATATCCACAATTTTGAGTTGTTCTGGGGACATGCTTTAATGATTTTTGAACATCAAAAATTTTTCGATGCAGTCGCCATCACCTCATTTTGTACCGAATCGTAAGGTAAAGTACCCGAATCCTGACAGGGCACCTAATCCTGACAGGAAGCTGAAAGTTAGATTGAAATAAGATCCGTGGCAGAGGTACAACATCGCAAATGCCATAAAAAGTGGCAATAACCTTTGTATTTCATAGTCCATTTGTAAAGTTGGTGCAACTGGTAATGTGTCAATGGAAAAAAAATGTCTGACCATATGCCTTCGGAATACATGTGTAAAAATACGTGATTTCTTATGAAAGGGAATAAGAATCTTGATTTCCAAAATAAGGTTTGTAAACGACGGAAACGGTAATTTTATTACTTATTTTGGTTTGGGGTGATTCAGATAATATTTGTAATAAGATGTAACTGTCAAAACGATCATGCCCTTAACCTAACCTCAGCCATGAGGGGTGTCAGCTTTAGGTGTCGTTTTTTCGCTCATGCTCCATAACCTGACTCAGTAGTCAGACTTAGGGACTACGATGCATTTTTCGAGGTTCCTAAAGGTGACCATAGTTTCCATTATTCTATAATCACGATCTGATGATGACATTCAAGGGAAAAGAATAGTGCCAAATCTTGTGCTATGAACGCGATAAATTTAAATTTAAAAAGTGATTAAAAATGAAAAAATAAATAAATAAATAAATAAATAAATAAATAAATACAACTACAAATATAAATCAATAATTTGAAAGTTTCAAGAGGTACAATAACGATTTTATTTATTTTTAGGAATCTTTTGATAAACTTTATTAACAGACGAAATGGGGAACGTAAAAAAAGGAAAACCGCAGAGGAAGACTTCAAAAAATGCCAAGAAACCAAAGCTGCCGAATAAGACTCTGATTAAAGTGAAACAATATTCCGAAGAAAATATGGCTGCAGCATTGCGAGATGTCAGACTCGGGAAACCAGTGGCAACGGCTGCAAAAGAACACTCTGTACCGAGGACAACGTTGTTCTATAAATTTCATGGGATATTACCTGAAAATAAAGGATGGGAGCACCTACGATTCTCTCTACAGAAGACGAAGAAATCCTGGTAAATGGATACCGAAATCAGCAGATGCAGGATTTCCGATTTCAAAAAAAAACTTTCTTCACAGTGTAAAGAATTAGCAGACGAATTAGGAAAGCAATTTCCTGGTAAAGGTAATTGCCTGGGAAAAAATGGCTTCTTCTTTTAAATCGTCATCCGGATGTTAGTTTTCAAACATCACAAAATTTACTTCAAGTCGGGCTAGTGTAACAAAAAAAAATTTAGAAGATTGGTTTAAAGAAGTTTATGACTACCTGGAGAAGAAAAATTTAACCGATTGTTTAAAGGATCCAAATAAGTGTTTAATGGGGACGAAAGTGCATTTTTTTTAAATCCAAAGGGTGATAAAGTATTAGCCAGAAAAGGAGATAAGACTGTTTATAACAAAATTGGAAGCAACGAAAAAGAATGCGAGACCGTCATGGTCACAGGCAATGCTGCAGGAGACCTGGCTCCACCGTTAGTTATCTTTCAATATCAAAGGCTTCCGTATGAAATAGCACAAATCTTCCAATAGGTTGGGGAATTGGTATTTCTGAGTCCGGATGGAATACTTCAGACGTTTTTTATTGCTATATGGCAAATGTTTTTTATCCGTGGGCGAAGCAAAATAAAGATATCCGCTTTCCAATAATATTTTTCCTAGATGGACACGCCTCTCATCTATCTTATCATTTAAGCAAATTCTGCGAGGAGCACGATATCATCTTAGTAGCCCTATACCCCAACTCGACACAGTACATGCAGCCAATGGATGTGGCGGTGTCCACACACTAAAGCAAGCTTGGATTGAAAAAGTAAATGACTGGCGGATTAAGAATCAGCAAGCTGTACTTACAAAAGTTATTTTGCCAAAGTATTGAAAGAGGCATTGGATGAAAAGGTTACAGATAAAATTTTAAGGAACGGATTCCGAAAATGCGGTTTGTATCCGTGGGATCCCAGCGTTGTGAATAATATTTTGATAAAATTAGGAAAAGTTCATCGCATCCGAGTCCTCCGCCTTCGTAAATAAAAATGATTACGAACTTAAAATAATAGAAAATACATTCCAGTCGAAAAACTTGATATGTTTAAGTCTGAAAAGAAAGAAGTCTGGACGGGAGCTATGGAAGACAAGTCATTATATGAAGTGTGGTGCAAAATAAAGGGAAGAATGGGATTGAAAATATTACTTCAGAAACACAGGAAAAGACAGGATCACAGGAAGAGACAGGATCACAGAAAGAGACAGGATCACAGGAAGAGACAGGATCATCTTCAGATATACGGGAAGAGGCAGGATCATCTTTTCAATCAGAAAATGCCGTGGAAGTAGGAGAGAGTTCTCAGCCTCAAAATGTAAGAGAATCAATGTCCAGTAGCCTAAACAAGGATAATTCAGCAGCCAATGCGAATGTAGCTAACGAGAATTCTGTTCAGCATTATACTCCGGAAAAGGACCATTCATATTCAATCCCATCACCTTTTAAAAAATCTCTGGTCTGGCGGGAACGCCTAAAAAGAAAGTTACTAAGAGGAAGAAGGAAAAAAATACCATCAGTCGTAGTCTCCGAAGAATGGCAAGCCTACCATGAGAAAATACGGGAAAAGAAGAAACAGGCAGAGGAGGAAAAAATTCGTAAAAAAGCAGAAAGAGAAGCTAAAAAGAAGCAAAAGGAAGAAGAAGCCAAAAAGAAGAAGGAAGAGAGACTTCAGAAAAAGAATCAAAAGAAGAATCCAAGAAGGAAGAAAAAAGTGATTTCCAGCTCAGATGAATCCGAAGTGAGTGATATCTCGCATTGCTCTGAATCAGAATTGGAGGGTTTCGTTAGTATTAGTGATATGAGTGATCAAGAAAACATATCAATTGAAAAACCGCGGTGTCCAGAAAGAGCTGGTCCAGTTCGTTACGACCTTCGAAACCGAAACGCTTATTGATCTCAACTACTGTATATAACGTTTTAAATTAATTTTTCTTCAAGTTCCTGAAAGTTTTCTTAGTATTGTTTTTTTATTTTTCGTTCTTTATATTTCGTTTTTTTATTTTTCGTTCTTTATTTTCAAGTTTTTAAATAAACCGTCATAATTTGCATTCAGTCTTTATTCTCCAGCGTCAAAAGTTCTAATTTGAAACAACGATTTTGAAATTCTACTCATCATTATTACCGAATTTCCTCAAAACAATCATTTAGAAGTATGATCCTTCTGGGCAAAGATCAATAAGGAACAGAAAATAACCACTAAGAACAATAATCAATCGAAAAAAACCATAAAGACGTTAAAAAAATCATACAAAAATTTTTATGAATCTGTCAGGTTTAGGAGTCTGAAAAGTCACCATTAGGAGCAACGAGATTTTTCCCTGTCAGGATGGGTGCCTATTAATCTCTTCGAAATTACTTAATTTTTTTTTTTTAATTGTATTTAATGAATTGGACTTTTAGGCCTTGTTAGGTATAAATTTCTACGTATTTTGGTGTTTTCTAAAAACAAATCGGGTGTTCCGTTCACAGATAGCAAGCAATTCTTGTTCAAAAAGCCCGTTATATAGTCAGGATTCGGGTACTTTACCTTACCTAATCCACATTTTTTTGTACCGGCCCGAAAAAGCCGGAAAAAATCATTTTCCGATCCATAGAATGAGATTATACGAGTGTTTCCATATGTAAAATATTAAAATTAAAATTTTTTACTTTTTTTTCACGGAATCCTCTTCTACTCATTTTGTACCGAATCGTACATTATTTAACTTTTTTTGTACCGATCCGGAAAAGCCTGGAAATAGTAGATTTCTATTCAAGGAATGCAAACGACAAAATTGCCCGTCGAGACCGAGTTTTAAGCCCGAGCCGAAGGCGAGGGCCTTAAATAGGTCGAGTAACGTACGATTCGGTACAAAATGAGTAGAAGAGGATTCCGTGAAAAGAAAGTAAAAAATTTTTTACTTCAGGAATCGCTCCCAGTCGCTTTTGCATCTCGCAGTCTCTCTGAAACAGAGCAAGGGTACTCTCAAATAGAGAAAGAGCTGTTGGCGATTGTTTTCTCCTGTGAGAAATTTCATCAATATATCTATGGACATCGAGTTGTCATCGAATCGGATCATAAGCCCCTTGAAACGATAGTTAATAAAAAAAAAAAATTCGAAAGCGACAGCACGAATTCAGAAACTGTTGCTTAGACTTCTGAAATATGAATTACTGGTACAGTACAAGCCGGGAAAATACATGCATATAGCAGATGCACTATCCAGAGCTGCATTGAAGACGGAAGACGCCGACGACCTTGACATGACCAAAGGTTATATTAAAGGCTATCACACACGAAATGGGATAAGAGCTAAGGAATAAGAACAAGGCGCTGCACCAATCAGAGCGCTGGAACAAGACGCCATCTTGGGCTGGAATAAGAATTCAACAAATTGAATGACTTAGTTCTTATTCTTGTTCTTGTTCTTGTTCTTATTCCATTTCGTGTGCCACGATGATGATTCCTCTTCGTGGCAGCAGACTAATCGTATTTTACTTCTTACGGGAAACGAAAACAAATTTCGAAAAAAAAAAATATTAAGGACCTTTCTGTTAAAAAAAAAAACCGAAAATTCCTTAATATTTTCGGTTTCGAGATTTGTCTTCTTTTCCCCGTAAAGAGTAAAATAAGATTCGTCTGCTGCCACGACTGATGATTCCTCTTAGTAAAAAATATTACTTACAAACTGCCGTACCGTAGTCGAAGCGAACGTATTTTATCTTTACTTCCGTGCGGAAATTCCAGCAAGTGAAAATTAGATTAATTGATTAATTTAATAAAGGAAAATAAATGAATAAAAATAATTAATTAAACAGAATAATTAAAGTACGACATCAATAGGTTTCAGTTCATTGCAGCATAGTTTTTTCTGACATTCTTTGCAGCTAGTTATCAATTTTTTTTTTTTTTTTTTCACAAAATCTCAGTTTAATAATGTGACTGTACTGCCCCTGTAAGCGACTTCAGCGTAACTCCATTTTGAAAACAACTCGAATAGGACCGTTGTTGACAAAAGCTAAACATCAGAAAGAACTTATTGTTTACAAAATGGAGATGCGCTGAAATCGCTTACAGGGGCAGTATAGTTATGTGAAAAAAAATTGCTTTAGCAGTAGTATACGGCCAAACTTTCAAAACGCGTTCGTGAAAAATCATGGTTTTTGCGATAATAACCTTTAATACTAGGGCGACAATATCAGTAAAAATTTTTGATGCAAACGCCGATGCTAAACAAGAAAACGAACTGCGCGATGCGCACTAATGATGTAAAAAAATATTTACTGCGAAAAATACTGTCTCGGTATTAGGTGACTGCACGACGAGGGTAATTATGTTCTCAAAGAAAACTAGAACGATTTCATTTTTTTAATAACTGAAATTGGCATCGGGCCATCGTTGCAAACGATTTAAGTAAATTAAATTTATCACGAGGTCCGACCTAAGTTTTCAGCCTGCCGCGCGCCGATATCGGCGTCGGCGCCGGTTTCGGATTCATTGTCGCACATGTAATCAAACATATGTTCGTTGTGAAATTGTGCCCTTTCAGTTTCACAAACTAACCCCTTTTGATCCGAACAAAATGGACAATTTTTTTTTTTTTTTTTTTTTTTTAAGAATTCATATTCCAGGAAAACAGTCTCAATAAAACAACATAATACAATCTCTGTCATCTTTTCTTTTAAAACACGCTTAGAAGCACTCTTGATGTAGCATATTTAGTTAGTGATTCACTGAACAAACCCACACAACGAAAGAAAAAAAAAAGGAGGAAAAAAACTTTTAAAGGAAAAAAAATAAGAATTCACGACAAACATGGTAAAAATTGAGGAAAGAAGCAAACACAAAAAAAAAAAGGAAGAAAAAAAAATGGGAAAAAGAAAAACAATTTTTGCCTCTTGCTGTTTCTCAGATGGAATACGTTATTATATCATTTAACAAAATGCGTATATACCGTATAAAAGAGCTTTCGGTACGATCCAGCGGATACAAAATAAAAATTAAAAAAAAAAAAAAAAGCAGTACCGTAATATCGGTTCTAAACAGATGACAATATAACAACTTTGAAAAGAAAAAGCGGAGGGAAGAGATTTCAATATAAAAGGGCTTTCTTTGTAAAAGGAGGTTGGAAAAATTAAAAGCATGAGTTTATTTCCACGCCCAAAGTTAATTCAAATTAAAATTAATTAAATGAAATAATAATTAAATGTTTTGTGCCAGACATTTCGAAACTTGTTTCTGAATATGTGCTTCATTCTCTGGTCTTTACGCTTTCCTTGTTTTCCTTCATTTCTTATTTCTTATTTCATAAGTGCCAGTCTCAGGCAAAAGGAAATCGGTCACAGTTCCGTTAGTAGTGTATACGTGGGGGTTCTGGCGCGCGGAAATGTTGTCGGCCAAATTTTTGCTGTCGGCCAAATGTTTTGCTGACGAGCTTTTTGCTGTTGGCCAAATCTTGCTGCCGGCCAAATTTTGCTGACGAGCTTTTGCTGCCTGTGTTTAGCTTATGGGAGCGAGCTTTTGCTGTTGGGGAAAGTGCAGCTTCAGCCAAATGCTGGCGGTGAAAGTGCAGCTTCAGCCAAATGCTGTCGGCGAAAGTGCAGCTTCGGCCAAATGCCTCAGGTGAAAGTGCTGTTGCTGTCTATGTTTAGCTTAAGTGTTATGATTTGCCTGCGGGTGAAAGTGCTGTCGCAAACCTAACCTAACCTAACAGAAGAACTTTGTCGTTGATTGAAACCTAACTCAACCTAAGTGTTGCTGTTTATGTTTAGCATATGTGACGTAACCTAACTGAACCTAATTCCTTCGGCTGCTGCAGCTTATTCAAACCAAACCTAACCTAACCTAACCTAAGTGCTGAATTGTGCTTTTGCACGTTCGAGTGAACTTGCTTTTGCGCATTTGCTTGAACATGCTTTTGCTGATTTGACTGAAACCTAACCTAACCTAACCTAACCTAACTGAGGAACTTTGCCGTTGACCGAAACCTAAGCTAACCTAAGTGTTGCTGTCCATGTTTAGCTTATGTGACGTACCTAACCGAACCTAAGCCATTTGGCTGAATATTGCTGGTGAAAGTGCTGTTGAATCATGCTTCTGCTGATTCGGTTGAATCGTGCAAGTTGATGGTTTGACCGAAGTTCTCGTGACCGAAGTTCTCCCGACCCAACCCCGGGGAAATGGGAAAGGTTTGCGGATATGCAACCTGCAATGCATGCGCTGATTTTGCTGCCCCGACTTTTTTCTGTTTGAGAGAGAATGATGCTGCTGCTGCTGTTTGACGCTGATGCCACCTTGCGACAATGCCGAGAACCTGCTTCAATTTTTTTTCTTTTGGCTGGGAGAAAATCGACGAAGATTTGAACCAAAGATCTTTGGTTCCATTGTCGGACGGCCCGATGCCACTCGCCCGAACCCTGCTTATCGTTGGAAGAGCGAAATTAAGTTATTTAGGTTCGCATTCAAAAATAGCCTGCGGATTCACCCGAACGACTGATATGAATGGTTCTCGCCGATGAAAATTTTTTTGTGTCATGAAAAAATTTGAATATTAGCAAAAGGAGCCGATGATTCATCAATCTTTGAATTCTTTGGATCTGTCCCTCCCTGTCCCAACAAGTTGAAACTTGTGAACTCTTGCAAAGGGCAGGAGGAACTATTCTCAAGGAAAATAATTTGAAAAATAAAACATCAAAGTGTTGTTTTGTTAGAATATTTTTTTATTTTCAAAAATTATGCAAATTTTTTATTTTTTTCTCTGACAAAGAGAATTGTGCAAGTTTTTTTTAAATTTCTGTCCTTTTTCCGACTCACTTATAAACCAGTTAAAAACTAATAATGAATTTATGTATGCACAAAATTGATTGTTATGATAATAAGGACAATATTTCGTTGCTTTTTCTTGGAACTTCGGAGTTGGCATATCGAATTCCACATTTTTTACTTTTTTCCTCCACGGCAGTAATGATCTGAGAAACTTTGCTTTTTGACATCCTCTTGTGAGCACCAGATCGACTCCCTGCAGTTTCCAGTAAAGAAGACGTTCCAGCTGCTCGTATGGAATTGTTCCGTCCTCCCATTCCAACTGATGCAGAAATCTGGAGCAATAGGCCCAAGTCTTTTTTATTTTTTCTGAATTCCATTTTTTTGGCAATTTCCCAACTGGAGGCGCGAATAAAAAGACCGACGTTTCGCCAGGTTTCCGAATAGCCAATTCTTTCACTATGAAAATATCAGGACGATTTGTCTGAAAGCCTTGCAGTTCAACAACAGCCCAGGATTTCACTTGAAAATAAGAACTTTGTTAATGAAAAATTTACGTCCGGACAAGTCTTTTTTTCTTTAAGTTCTTACTTACTTTTTTCAGCTGAAATGAAAAATCTCGAGATGCTCTTGAGAGGACTTGCCGGTGAGGAATGAGCGAGAGACATAATTGAAAAATCAGTTTTTTTTTTCCTGTCTTGACAAGTTGTGGCTTGCACGTTTTTTGCTCTTATGCGATTGCCTTTTAAAACATTCACAACATTCGTTTTGAATAAAACTCAACCACTGTACACGATTTATTCGAGAAAAAAAAAGAAAAAAGAAACCACGATTCCTAATCGGAATATGTTTAGTTGCAACACGAGCAATTGTATATAATATACCCAAAAATGTTAAAAGTTTTCATAGATCAATGAAGGCATTTAATAATCCTCAAATCGATTCAAAAATAAAAATGTCTTGGGGGAAAAAAGAAGCTCCATTACCTCCTATTCAATTTTTTTCCTTTTTAAAAAGCCGACAAAAAAAAAGGACGCTTTAGGATAATTGCATTATTTTTTTTGGCCTGAACAAAAGAATAAGTTGCAGACTGAAGAAAAAAAATTTCTCCTTTCAGCCCACAAACGAATTCATTTTAGAAACCTTTTTTGTAAATAAGCAATAAAACAATTTTCCGTATGACTCATTAATAAGTGCAGTAAGTCATTGAAATATTTCCTACCCGTTTCAGAAATAAACATGTTTTGGGGGAAAAGAAGCTCCATTATCTCTCATTCATTTTTTTAAAAAAAGCCGGAAAAAAAAGGGCGCGATGGGATAATTGCACTTTTTCGGATCTGGGCAAAAGAATAAATGGCTGTTTTAAGCCATTAACTATTCAATTTTGAAAACCTTTTGTTAATATAACAATAAAACAATTATCCGCATGACTCATCGGCAAGCAAATCAATGAAAATTGCGACCTTTTTTTTTCATTCCCCGCTTCCTTGACTCATTCATTCGGCTGATCAGTGCCTTGTGGGCGGAGTTTTTGAGCCTGAGCGATGATTCTGATTGTGTCTGGATGCTCATAGAGCCCTATGTGGGGGATCGGGAACCTTTTTTCATTGGCTTGAGCTATTTTTTCAGCCTGAATGAGCTCTTTTCAGGCGGGGAAGTCGTTTTGAGCCGGAGAGGGGCGGCTGATGAGTCATCAACTGATTATATAAGTCCATGTTTTCGGCTAGTTTTCATCAGTCGAATCCGAATTTTCAACTTTTTACTCGAAAAAAAAAAGTCTTCGGTTTTTAAAATCTTGAATTTTTGTTCAGTGTTCAGTGTTCAGTGTTCAGTGTTCACGGAATTATTTAAAGTGAGTGCTTTTTCTATCGAGTGTTATATTTTTTCAGCGCTTATTTTTGTTTGTTAACATTATTTTTTCTCACCACTTTAGATGGCATCTTTTTTGGATCAATTGAATTTGAAATCCTGCAAAGTGAAGCATCACACCGAACTGCCCATTGGTGAATCTTTTGAAATTGTCGGTGCTCAGATTGTGGTGACAACAAAGTTCAGCAATACTCCAGTTAAGCTTCCAGTGCTTACATTACGGGATCCGACAACAGCAGAGTACTTCAAATTGTTTTTGGGATCTAAATATTCAGAACTTTTTTCCGAGGAATTTTGCCAAAAACTAGAAAATGGTGAAGAAAAATTAAGAATACAATACACAGGATGCTCCGAAAAAGCAAAATATCCGAGCTATCTGTTTTTTCAAGCATAATAGTGTGAATCAGTGTATTTTTTAAAAATAAACTTGTGTCTTAAAAAATATTTTTTGTGTAACTTTTTTTATTATGGTGAAAATGTTTCCTTCGAACCTTGACGGGAGTGATTTCTTGTGCTATTTAGACGATATAATTATTTTTAGGGGAAAAATTAAACATTTAAACCAAGGGAGTGAAACATTTTCGATTTTTAATTTAATTCGTAACCGTCGAGTGCTCGTGATTACGGAAAGAAAGAAAATGAAGTACTCACTTGCAAAATGGATTCAGACCTAGATAGACGGTTTTCGTATTTTGCGTGTAGGTCATTTGACCGGGCTCGTTGAGAAGGCTGAGGAAGCTTTGCGATTATATGCCAGGCAAGCCGATGTGAAAAACGAGGACCTCGAGTGGTTGTCAGTCAAAAATATTTGGGACGCTGCGGAAGACGTTTTACAAAAAAGTGCCGAGAAGGGCAAAATCATAGTCGCGACAATATTCCTCTCAGGGAAGGCGAAAAGAAAAACTTTTGTGGACTCTGTGTTCGGTTTTGTGAAAAAACTGAAAAATTTTGCAAAGAGCTGGAAGAAATTTTAGACGAAATTAAATTGTATATACGCTCCGGAGGATTTTTACCTTGGCGTTGCCGGGAAGATACTGCAAAGTGGACAGTGGAAGCCAAATTTTTTTTGCGTGACCGTATACCGTCATTGCAAGAGCAGGCATATTTCAGTTGCATTACACACCGACCAAACTTGAAAAGTTATGTGAAAAAAGTGCCAAAACCTATTCGGACGAGCCTTATATCATATTCGCATTTGTGGAACATTGAAGCTGTATGCAATATATTCCATCGAGAAGGCTGTGAAAACTGTGTTGGAATCAAATATCCGATTAGTGATTGTTGTTACGTGCTCGGACCGTTCAGTTTCCGAGAATTTTGTTGATAGACGTCCACGATATATGGTGAAATTTTCAAATTAGTATATTTTTTCTCTGTTAGAGCTCATTTGCTTTTTGAACATTGAAGCGAAAAGTGAGAAAAATAAAAATGGAACTCCACAGGGGCCTTGAATGTACCGCGACAAAATTCTTTACGGAGTGATCAAAAATAATTTGAACATAGCCGATCCAGCGGAATTTTTGGACAAATGTAAAACAATTTTTGTTAATGAATGTCTCGGCCTGCTGAGACGATTGCCAATATTCAAATTCAGTGCTTCGCTAAACACAGATTTCATAATTAAAAAAGGAGACGATGAAAAGTTGGTTCATGATATTCATTTTACATCAAAAATGACGGTGATTGACAGGACAACAGACCTGGAGGAATTTTTCAAGGAAAAAATAAAGGAATATTTGTTGAAGAGGATATCGGAGTTTTGTGTTGGAGCCTCTGGGAAGGCACTTTCTCGGATCATATACCTGTACCTAAACTTTTGCACGTAAGTATTTTTTTCTCATTGATTTTTTAAAAAATAAACATAATTTTAACGATTTCTGATATTTATTTTTAGGTACGATCCAACCAATAGCGGCGGCTCATCTTGGATCGATTTACCAAAAGTTATTAAGGATAAAAAAGCTTGCATCAACGTAAAAAATACTGACGATGCCTGCTTTTTTTGGGCAATCATGAGTGCTTTACATGTTCCCAAAGGGGAACCTTACAGAACGAGCTCATACCCGCATTATAGACAAAAACTGAAGACCGATGGTATAAATGTTCCAGTTCATTTAATCGACATCGAGCGCTTTGAAATACTAAATGGCATCTCCGTACATGTTTACGGGCTGGATGAAAGCAATAAAGTAATTATCCTTCGCCCTTCAAGACTAAAGAAAATATCAAAACATCATATCAATCTTCTATACTTTGAAAACAACAATGGCAAAGGACACTACGTCTGGATTAAGAACTCGTCTCGACTTCTTAGCAACCAAGTGTCAAACAGAAAACGAAAAAATATTTTGCGACAAGTGTATCTCGAATTATTTTCAAACTGCTGAAAAACTGGCGGAGCACGAAAAAACTTGTGATGGAACAGGCATGGAAAACGACGAAGCGGAGATCGATGCGGTCGTCGGCGGAGAACACGATTCGATCCAGATTCTGTTTCCCAAAGACAAAGTGCTCAAATTCAAAAATTATTGGAAAAAGCATAGAATGCCGTGCGTGATATACTGTGACATCGAGTGTCTTTTGCCGGCCATCGCTTCTGCCTCTCCGGATCCCTCCCGACCGTACACCGAGAACAAGCAAGCTCACATACCCTGCGCAATTGGATGGTACTTTCATTCATTTAATAGTCGCAAACTCGATAAGGACTATCTTCAGCTGAGAACGGGTCCGGGCTGCGTTGGAGAATTCCTTGGAGCCCTTGAGCATATCGCCAAATATGTCAACGACGTGTATGATAATTATGTACCGATAAGGATGACCGATCAAGATTATGAAAATTTCGATGCTGCAACCTGCTGTCACATTTGCAAAGGTCCGTTCAATGATGTGAATAATTGGAAAGTTGCTGACCACGATCATTTCACTGATGGCGTCAGCAATTATCGAGGAGCTGCGCACAATAACTGCAACTTGGAGTTTCATCCCCGCAAGATTGTCTCAGTCTTTTGTCACAACGGCACAAAATATGATTTTAAAATGCTTGTTCGAGCATTCAACCAAGTATGTCCGACTCTCAAGTTCAAACTGCTTCCGCTTACGAATGAAAATTATATATCGTTCTCAATCAAGTTACATGAGGTAACTTTTCGCTTTCTGGATTCATATCGATTTTTGGACGCATCTTTGGATACGCTGGTTTCAACGCTGGAAAAAGATAAACTTCAAGTGACTAAGGGCCACTTTGGCAACAATTTCGAACTGATGTCCTCCAAAGGAATTTATCCGTACGAATGGGTCAGCTCTTGGGAACATCTTGACGAAACGCAGCTCCCGCCGAGAGAAGATTTTTACAGCTGCTTGACCGGGCAGTCCGTGACCGAAGAGGAATATGCAAAAGCGCAGAAAGTTTGGAAAACGATGAACTGCGAGACTTTCAGAGACTACATGTTAGAGTATCTCACCGGAGATATTCTACTCTTATGCGATGTTTACGAAAATTTCAGAAATTGGTGCATGAAACATGACGAGCTTGATCCAGCCTGGTACTACACCATTCCAGGTCTCTCGTTCGACAGCATGCTCAAAATGACCGGAGTCGAACTCGAATTGCTTCAAGATAAGGAGATGCTGCTGTTTTTCGAGAAATCTTTGCGAGGCGGACTCAGCCAAGTGTCGCAAAAATATGCCAAAGCGAATAATCATTACATGGGTGACGACTACGATGCCACCCAGCCGGAAGAATACATCATGTACAATGACATTAATAATTTATACGGAGCATCAATGATAGACAAATTACCAACAGGAGAATTCGAATGGATAGAAGAACCCGAGAAATTTGATATTCACTCGGCTGACATGGAAACGCACGGCTATTTTTTGGAAGTCGATTTATTCATTCCGCCGGAACATCATGATAGACTGCGAGATCTGCCCTTGGCGCCTACTAGTGAAGCTCCTCCAGGATCAAAATTCAAAAAACTTCTCGCAACATTGGAGAAAAAGGAGAAGTACGTGATTCATTTGGAAACTCTTCGACTCTACATGACGCTCGGAATGCAAGTCACAAAGATCCATCGAGTGCTGCGGTTCCGCCATTCGGCTTGGATGAAGCCGTACATCGATATGAACACCAAGCTGAGGGAGGAAGCAAAAACAAAGTTCGATAAAGATCTTCCGAAGAGGAAAAACAACTCGGTGTACGGAAAAACGATCGAGCAAGTCCGCAAAAGAAGAGATATTCGATTGACCACAACGTGGGACGGACCATGGGGAGCTCGCAAACTTATCGCTCGACCCGAGTTTCATTCGATAACCGTGTTTTCGCCAACACTGGCGGCAATCGAATTGAAGAAGAAGTCGATAATGTTTGATAAACCGGTATTTGTGGGAGCGGCGGTACTGGATTTGTCAAAAAAGATATTTTATTCGATTTTCTACTTAGAAATTAAACCGCACTTTGGTGAAAATCTCAGATTATTGTACGTGGACACAGACTCTTATATTTTTCACATTACGGACATGGATCCTTACGAATTTATGAAGTTGGCTGCGAATTTATACGACACGTCAGATTATTCAGCGAATAATCAATACGGGATAATTCCACAGAACAAAAAAGTGATAGGACTAGTGAAAGATGAAATGGCAGGAAAAATTATCGTTGAGTTCGTCGGTCTTCGGTCAAAGATGTATTCGTTTCTATTGCAAGGAGAGGAACACGGGACGAGAAAAGCGAAAGGGCTAGGAAAAAATATCATCAGACAACTCACGTTCCAAGATTATAAAGAGTGCCTGTTCGGTGGAGACGATTATGAGCCGATGTTGAAGAAACAGCGAAGATTTCAATCAAAAAATTTGGAAATCTTGACTGTGGAGCAAAATAAGACGACGCTTTCGGCAAAGGACGACAAAAGAATGCCAGGCCCTGGACGATTCGAAACTTTGCCGTATGGCTACATCACCGTTGCTTCTGCAGAGGAGACGAACAATGAACAAGCGATTCTAATTGAAGACTGAATTTTATTGTTAACAGTGCTTTCAAATGTTCCTTTTTTTTAAATATATTTAAAAAAAGGAACATTTGAAAGCACTGTTAACAATAAATGGCACCATCCTGTTTGCAAAATAATGAATTACATTGCGTCATATTGCATAACTTTTCACAACTTTTTTTTCTGCAATGCACAAAGTTGAAAACAATTCAAAAGATGTCATATGCCGATTCGGTGTCAAACGGGAATGTTACTTTTTTTTCGAGAAAAAAGAATAAATAATTGCTATATTTTAAAAAATGGAAAAAACATTTAAGGCGGGATGCATATCGGTTCGGTTAACAGCGGGCAAAAATGGTTATCCTCTGTTGCGGCTTGAAGGATTAAATCCTTATGACGATATTCATTCGAATATATGCCACATCGACTTGGATCACGAGGAATGGGAAGTTCTCGTTTCAGGGTGGGAAGAACTTCAAGATTATTGCAAAAAATGCAAAGCAAACCGCAAACCAGATGAGTCATTTGACGACGTTTTTGAGGACTCATGGGAAAAAAAGTCTTGGGCTGAGGATTTTGGACAAATTTCAGAGAGCACATCTCTTTATGTTGATAGGAAAAATCTGTACATATATAGCATTTATTGTGATAAAAATAAATGCAAAGTCGTCGTTCCGGCCAAACAAATTAAATATTTCCGGACTCTGGGGAAAAAACTGGAACCGTCAATAAGGAGGATTATTCGCAGACAGGAAAAGAAAGAGGTTGAAGAATACGAACGAAGCGTGAAAGAAAGAAAAAAAGAAGAAAAACATCGTGCCCAACAGGAACTTGAAAGGAAAAAGCAAGAAGAACAAGCTGCATTAAATCGACGTCATGAAGAATTTTTAAAGAAATGGAGGAGTGGTACATTTTACTGCATAATGGATTGATTTTAATGACTTTTCGTCGTCCGACCGATACCAGCCAATGAAAGGTAACTTTTTTGTTTGTATGAATCATTCCTCAGGATCGCACCGTGCTGGACAAGTCGAGTTGTTACATTGGGCAAAAAATAAAATGAGGAGTATATCGAATTGTGTCTTCTTCTGCGGCTGCCAACTGCTGGCTGTCGCCGGCCTTCGATTGGAAAACGGATTTTTGTTGCCTCGGGTCGGACTCATTTTTCAAGGAGAAAAAGTAATTTTTACGGTTGAAGAATGGCGACATTTTTGGGAAAGAAATATTCCGATATCGGAAACCTGGATTCTACGATTAAAATCTCTGACGAAGTCATTTTATTCCCGGACTTGCCAAATCACGAGATATTATTTTCCGTTGGACGAGGACCTTTCATGATAATCAGAAGCAAAAAAACTTACAACTGTGTGCGAATATCAAAGGCTGATTTTGGACAACTTGTGCAGCAAAAGCAATGTTTGGATAAGCATTTAGAAGAAATATCTGGGAAAGCGAATTTCGCTACATATCAGTTTCATCATATTGTGGACAAAACCGCCCAAGGAATAGTTGAAGTCTCAAAACTAGTACAACAATTCGCTGATGATGAACTTTTATTGTCTTATCAGATGTCTGACGAAAGCAGAGTCGATGCGGAATTATCATGCATGATAACGAAGGAAAACGAGAAAGTATCCATAGAATTAATCGGAGTTTACAGGCAAGAAATTGCTCTTCTCATCAAAGAAAAATTGAAGATGATGGACGGTTTGGAAAACAAGTCGCAGCCTGCAGAGCCAATGATGAAAGAAAAAAGGATTTCAAGTTAATACTGTAAGATTAACAATGCTTTTGGAAACTGATAATTTCTTTTCTTGTAAATTATATAATAAAAAAATATATGAATGAGCGGTTAGTGTATATAATGATGCATTTATTTTTTTTTGAAAACAAATTGTTCCTTTCCCAACAAACAAAAAAAAAAAAAAAAAAAAATATCCGATTTTTTGTAAAAGACTTTGTGCCAGTATTTGCAGGCAACTCATTCTCATTCAAAGAAAAATATGTCCCTTTTGTCCTGAAGGTCAATCGTTCAATACTTTTATACATATACCATTATTATGTTAGTTTCAATTAAAATAAATTTTTTAACCCGTCAGAAAAATTCCAATAAAAAGGAAAGACAAATAAAAAAATAAATCTATAAATACAAATTCATTGAAAATATATTGCAAACACTTTGCGGATATAAAACATAGAGATCATGTAACAATTGATTTTAGGAAAAAAGTTTATGAAATATTCAATAAACGTTCTCTCAGCATTTCAATTTCGGGCCAATCTGAAAAAGTTTCGTCGCCTGCCCTTGACAATAAAAATTCAATTTTAATCCTTTGCGGAATTTTGTTTTCATTATTTTCAGTAGCAGCACACAATGTCTTTTCGTCGGTTTCTGTCCCATGTTCGACGGTCTCAAAAGTTTGTTTTCTTTTCCGACCACTCGATTTCATCTCCACAAGTCTGACATGAATTTTCTCGATTGGCCCATCTATATCAAAATGATAAAACCTGACGTTCTGCAGCTCGCCGCGATGCAAAATTTTCGGGTCCTTCTTGGAACGAGTGCTTCGATAAACTTTTTTCAGAGCCTGTGTCGGGCTGCCACCGCCAAGAACGAAAAGTGCCTTATGAATTGTAACCTCGATTTTGAAAGGTTTTGCAAAGATGCCTTCATCAACGTCACCATTTTTGTTGAATTCTTCTTTCAAACATTTTCCAATTCCGATTGTCCAGGTACCACTAGGAAGTTTCAAAGGTTGATCAAAATTGTGCACGAATTCCGGAACATATCCCTTCAAGAAGAATCCCATAAAGCTGCCGTTACTTAAATGCAAAATTTCCAGTTTTTCACTTTTCACTGGGTCTTCCTCTTGAACTTTTGACATTTTCCTGGCTTTCTCAGACAATTCATTCGCTTCCATTTCAGTCTCGTCAAAATCTAATTTTCTCTTAACGCTTTCAACTGATTTTTTCTCGACCATTTTTGTTTGTTCCATAGTTATAAAAAAAATATCAAACTTTTTTTTTTTGATAAAAGAATTAGAAACGTTCAATCAGAAAATTCAAATAGAACTGTGCGAAATCAATGAAAAAACTCGAAATATATATTCCTGACAGCATTCCTCAAAACAAGCTATCAGTTTGAATCATATGTTTGCCTTATGACGATTCAAGGACTTTTACGATGCAAAAAAAAAAATTGTCGGATACAGCTCTTTGGAAGTGGTTACATAAAAATTAGAGTTATGACCATTTTCTCTTTCAAAAATTTATTTAATGTTTCTTAACGAAAATTCAATTTCAATTCGCTGCTCAGAAACTTTTTCATTTTTTCCGGTACCCTCAACAGTCTTTGACCCGCATTTTGCATCCTCAGGACCGTATTCAGCTGTCACAGGAAATGGACATTTTCTTTTCCTTCCTCTTTTTTTCACCTCCAAGACTCCTATTTTGATTTTATCGAGGGCTCCTTCAATCGATATAGGATGATACTCGATGTGTTCCAGCTGCCCAACACATGAAGTCTCTGGAGAGAGCAATGAACCGTCGTTCGGAATCACTTTTTTGAGAACTTTTGTCGAACCTTTGGAGGTTGTGAAACGTGCTTTGTTGACTGTAACAGCAATGTGGAAAGATTTCTCGAAGATGTCGTCACAAATGTTCTCATTGCGGCTACCGATCGCCTCTTGTTTAGCCCCGTCATCGTCCTGGATTTTCACTTTTCGACATTTGCCAATACCAATTTCCCAGTTCCCATGATCCAGCTTCAATGGCGGATCGAAAATATGCTGGAACGCAGGATAATGGCCAGACAGCACAAAGACAATATTTGTCTGCAACTGCAGAGATTCAAGTTTTCCACTTTTAATTGCTCCTTCCTCTTGAACTGCTGCAGTTTTCTTGATGCTTTCAAGCGATTTTTCCATGACGTAAAAAATAAATACTGAAGGTTTTTTAATGTTTAGACTTTAAAAATTAGAAACGTTCAATCAGATAATTCAAATGGAACTGAGCGAAATCGAAGAAATGACCGAATATATATAGGCAAGCCAGAACCATTCCCGTTTTAAAAACCACAATTAAAATGGCATGCAAGGATTCGAAAATGAAAAAAATTAAAATCATCTAATAACTTAGAAACATATTTATTTATCGATAAAGAAACGAAAAAAAATCGTTTAACAATTAAAAAACTCATATCAGAATAGTGTAATATCTTGAAATAAATTTCTTCATTATATCGAAAATTCAGTTCTGAAATAAAACAAAACACATTTATTAATTAGTTGTCAAAATCGCAAATTGTCCCATCAAATTATTTAAATGCTCACCACATGATTCATCCGGCATCTAATTCTTTCGGGTGCAGAGAAAGCTATTTTTTCAGCTCTTGTTTACACTTTGGACATCTCTCAGAAATCGCTTTGGCTATTTCCTCCAGACTCTTTTTTCGAGACTGTAAAGATTTTATCCGTCCGTCAATATCTTCAATTTCCAATTGCTCCACGGTTTTCAATATGAATGGAAACTTCATTTTAACCTCTGACAACTGGGCGAGATTTGGATTCAACACAGAAGCAGGTTTCCTTTTCCGATTCGGATGCCTTTTCAAGCTATATTTCTCCCGGAGTGAGCTGATAGTTTCTTTGCTCTCAAGAGGGCAAGGCAGATCAGAAATTTCCTTTTTCTTAGCATCATTTTCCTCATCCGATATGATCGCTGCACTGATTTTGATTCTTTCGATGGGTTCCTCGATCAGAATATCATGAAACTTTGGCCGTCCTGGACCATAGAGAGGAGGCGCGCCAATACGAAAGCTTGGTGGTGGAATAATTTCATCCATAACTTTTGCAGGACCATTATTTATTGAGACTTCAATTTTGACAGGAACCTTCAGTTTCGGCTTTTCACCTCTAAAAAGGGGTATGTCTTCTCGACATTCGTGAAGAGCGATTCTCCAATGACCATTTTTCAAATCCAAAGGAGGCACGAACTCGTGTTCCAGTTCTGGCAAAAATCCGGTCAACAAAAAACTTGCATGTGATGGTGAATGTATGTAAATATCATCAAGAATTGCTTTTTTCCCGTTCTCGATAGTTTCATCCTTTTGAGCGGTTTCGGCTAGTTGATTCCCGGACATTTTCACTTAAATCTTTTGAATATATGTATCTCCAAAAAATTATTTATATTTTTTATACAAACGAATCGAAGAGATACTTCTTTGCACGAACCGTTCGAAGCCTCGATTGCGACTGGAATAAAGTATAAAACGAAAAAAGAGTCCAAAAAAGTCGTGTTCTTCCTTCACAAAGCAAGAAAATCAATGTTGAGCTTATGCGAAGAAAGGCACGCTTTGAATCAGAATTTCGAATTTTGTACATTTGCCCTTATTGGATATAAAGATCGTTCCGCCGACCATTTGCATGCTTAACAAGTTTCAACTTGTTGTCGAACAAGTTTCAACTTGTTGTCGGGGACAGCTGCAGATTATGGCTGTTTCTGTTTTAACCCGCACGAGAATCGAAATAAAAAAAGAATCGAAACCGAAAAAATTGATTCGAATATTTTCATTCCGGCATAAGACAAACATTGCATCAACTCCCTAAAAGGAAATCGAAAATCAAAATCTATAGATCGATTCCAGTGTCAGGATGTTTCAACATTCTTTTTTTCCCTCAGTTTTAGTTAAAACTTCAACCAGCAAGATGCGTTCTATTTTGTGTAAAAGTTTTTGGTTATCTCAAAATTGTGTTTTTTCTGTTGGACTTAAAAAAGAAGGAAGCTATTTAAACGTCCGGTTCGGAATATCAAAATGTTCGGCGCAAGTTTCACTTTCTCGTGATGAGCTAAGAGCTTTTGCAGCAAAGCGGATGGACTTTGGTGAGTTTTTCAAAGGAAGAACATCCAACATAAGTTGCAGACTAAAAGATCATTCGATTTTATTAGTAAAAGGAGGAGAAGAACGAGAATTAGTTCTGAAATCTAAAATAATGTGGAACTCAGTTAAAATAAATAGTGCTGAATTCGAAAATCTGATGGATTTTGTTCCGATAGCCGAAAAACATTTAGAAATGTGTCTGGCACACAAACAATATCTGGAGTTTCAAATGAGTCTGCTCTCATTAAAAGTAAAACAAAACATATGTGCGAATGCATCTGAATCAATTGAATTATACAAAAAAGCCATCAGCGAGAACTTATTGGTCGCACCGCCGCCGGCCGTATCTTTCAAGGAAATTCAAATGGAACTAAGGAGCGTCGTTGCCAGGGAATCCGAAACGGAAATTCGGGAGCTGCTTCTTGTTTTTGGGAACGACTTAGCGCAAGAAATCTTGGAAAGTTTGAACTTCATACAAAGCAACGATTTTGTGCCTCAATATGTAAATTTGATGCAGAACGATTTCTTTGAAAATAAATCCGAAGACATGTCATGTAATCGGGAACTCGGCGAAGATGTTCCTTATTGATAATAGTCATTTATTGCATAATTTTTGAAAATAAAAAAAAATATTCTAACAAAGCAACACTTTGATGTTTTATTTTTCAAATTATTTTCCTTGAGAATCGTTCCTCCTGCCCTTTGCAAGAGTTCACAAGTTTCAACTTGTTGGGACAGGGAGGGACAGATCCAAAAAATTCAAAGATTGATGAATCATCGGCTCCTTTTGCTAATATTCAAATTTTTTCATGACACAAAACAATTTTCATCGGCGAGAACCATTCATATCAGTCGTTCGGGTGAATCCGCAGGCTATTTTTGAATGCGAACCTAAATAACTTAATTTCGCTCTTCCAACGATAAGCAGGGTTCGGGCGAGTGGCATCGGGCCGTCCGACAATGGAACCAAAGATCTTTGGTTCAAATCTTCGTCGATTTTCTCCCAGCCAAAGGAAAAAAAATTGAAGCAGGTTCTCGGCATTGTCGCAAGGTGGCATCAGCGTCAAACAGCAGCAGCAGCATCATTCTCTCTCAAACAGAAAAAAGTCGGGGCAGCAAAATCAGCGCATGCATTGCAGGTTGCATATCCGCAAACCTTTCCCATTTCCCCGGGGTTGGGTCGGGAGAACTTCGGTCACGAGAACTTCGGTCAAACCATCAACTTGCACGATTCAACCGAATCAGCAGAAGCATGATTCAACAGCACTTTCACCAGCAATATTCAGCCAAATGGCTTAGGTTCGGTTAGGTTACGTCACATAAGCTAAACATGGACAGCAACACTTAGGTTAGCTTAGGTTTCGGTCAACGGCAAAGTTCCTCAGTTAGGTTAGGTTAGGTTAGGTTAGGTTTCAGTCAAATCAGCAAAAGCATGTTCAAGCAAATGCGCAAAAGCAAGTTCACTCGAACGTGCAAAAGCACAATTCAGCACTTAGGTTAGGTTAGGTTAGGTTTGGTTTGAATAAGCTGCAGCAGCCGAAGGAATTAGGTTCAGTTAGGTTACGTCACATATGCTAAACATAAACAGCAACACTTAGGTTGAGTTAGGTTTCAATCAACGACAAAGTTCTTCTGTTAGGTTAGGTTAGGTTTGCGACAGCACTTTCACCCGCAGGCAAATCATAACACTTAAGCTAAACATAGACAGCAACAGCACTTTCACCTGAGGCATTTGGCCGAAGCTGCACTTTCGCCGACAGCATTTGGCTGAAGCTGCACTTTCACCGCCAGCATTTGGCTGAAGCTGCACTTTCCCCAACAGCAAAAGCTCGCTCCCATAAGCTAAACACAGGCAGCAAAAGCTCGTCAGCAAAATTTGGCCGGCAGCAAGATTTGGCCAACAGCAAAAAGCTCGTCAGCAAAACATTTGGCCGACAGCAAAAATTTGGCCGACAACATTTCCGCGCGCCAGAACCCCCACGTATACACTACTTCCGTTCCCTGGTGAAAATTTAGACAGCACTAATAACTTGTATCGCCTTCTCTAGTCTCATATAGAGATGCGGAAAAGCAAAGGAAAAGAATAAAAGTAAAAAAAAAAAAAAAAAAAAAAAAAAACGGAAAAATAAAAAAGGGGGGAAAAAAACCACTTTTTAACACTTTTTCTTTCTCTCTATTATTTATCATCCTTGTCTTCCATACATGTGAGAAAATTAGTTTCTTAGAGGAATAAGGAAAGCACGAGTTGAAAATTTGAAGTTGAATGTTTCATCTCGAGAATTTTCCCTTTATTATTTATGATGCTCTTCAATGGATTGAAGAGTATATTGTGTAGCGTAACATTCACTTATGTCATACTTCTAGGCGCCTTATAATGAGGGGATTAAGAGAACTTGGCAGAATTATAATTTACGTATTTTTGGTATTTTCGCTCGAAGGGGGCGGGGAGGGAAAATTTTCCGAAGAAAAAGAAGAAGGAAAAAAAAAAATTTATTTTTATAGAAAATACAGTAGACTAAAAGATAAAATATTAGCCGCAGTTACAATGAAACTGTGAAGAAACTCTATAAAAGATAAAGAAAAGTTTTCTTCAATTACTGCACCAATGGTACAAGGATAGTTTCAGCTAAGGGTGCTATAAATCAATCGGCCACTTGTTTCTCTCCCGCGAGGAAGCTTATTCACAACGCCTTTTTTTATTCAATTGTAACTTGTTTGATGTTGATCTTTTCTTATGGTAACTTGTTTTTTTTTTTTTTTTTTTTTTCATTTTAAAATAACGTGGAAAACTTGAATTGGTATGTTTTTTCCTTTTATTAATTTATTTATTTATTTATATTGATTGATATCAACAGCCTGAGCGGCCCATTACAGATTCAATTACAGTTCCTACAAATATTTAATTATCACAGAAAGAAAAAATTAAATAAAGAAAGAGAGAGAGAAAAAAAAAATTAAATAGTTACAAAACAAAATTAAATAAATTAAATATTTACCATCTTTTTTTTTTTGCCATATTTTGCGTTTAGCTCCAAAACCGGACCAGATATAAAAAAACGGACTTCGGATTCGTGATCTAAGAAAAATTTCAAAAAACCACATTTTTTCGCGAAAAAAAAAATTGTCCATTTTTTTTTCTCTTATGGCAATTTTCGAAACTTTAAGCTCAAGTCGCCACGCTTTCCCGTCCAATAAAATATTTCGGGAACTTAAAATATTCCCATTTCACGTAAAAAAAACTTCAAACGTAAAAAATGTAAGTGAATCAGAAATGCCTAGACTTTTTCCGAAAAAATTCAGAAAATACTAGACGGTATTTTTATGACATAATTTATGTTGGAATATTTGAAACTGGCGTTTTCAGCGCCACCTTTCTTGACGTGTAAATAGAAAATAAAATATAAGAATGTGCGACTTGTTAACGAACAAAATGGACGTCTAGTTTTATCGAATTTAAAGATAAAGGAATTTTCGTCTAATTATATAAAATAATAGGTTATGGGCCCTAATTTTTTTTTGAAGTAGCATTATGGAAAACTGCAGAGCTTTGGCAAAAACAAACGGTCGAACGTCGTCATACCGATTTGATTGGACCGATAACCATCCATTTAAACTAACTTTAATTCAAATTGAACTTCTAAACGACTACAGATTAAAACTTCCCATTCATCGAAAAAGATGAAAAATCCAACGCAAGAGAGAAAGAAATTTACTACATTCAAAACGTATAAAATAAAAGGGAACAAGTGGCAGTTTTTAAGAGATTTTCGAGATAAAACTCAAAAAGAGAAATCATTCGGGTTATATAAAAAGAAAAAAGAAAAGCAAACTGTATTGGAAAGTCCTCAAGAAGAAAATGTTTGCTGGAGAGAGTAATCGGGGGAAAAGTTCGAGAAAAACGAAAAAGACGAGACGACATGAAAGGGGAAAGTTGGGGAGGGGAAGGGAAACTGGAGAATATTAGATAATTCGAAGAAGTAGGAATGAGTTATAGAAGGTTTTAAGAAAGGTATATTCAAGTTTTAGCTAGTTTTTTTTAAAAGGCTAGACTGATCTGATTTAAACACAATGTACGAATGTTTTCACTTCGACAAACGAATCTCGTAAATTTCAATTTTCAAAGCGAAACTTATATAAATGGAAATTTAATAAAAATGTTACAAAATGTTTTTTCGTTTTTTTATTTTTCAATATATTGACTTCTAGCAAGATTTCAGTTACACAACTAAAAAAAAAAAAAAAAAAAAAAAAAAAAAAATGATTTCGCTTTTTACCTGTTTTCAATTACCGTTTCCTCTTGTAACGTCCAGTTTTTTTTTTTTTTTTTTCAATTCCAATACACGAAGTTGCGATATTTAAGTTTTGTGATACCCAAATTAGTAATTCCCCCCCAGGAAAATATAAAACGAAACTTTTTGCAAGCAAAATATTTTCGTTAATAATTTTTAAAAATAATAACTTTTTCATTAAAAAAAAAAAAAAAAAAAAAAAAATGGACGCATTAAGGACTCGCTCAGACAAAAAAAAAAAAACCATTTTATTTACTTTGTAATCGCTCCACGGGTTTCCAAATTAAAATATGCCGTTCTCATTTGGAGTCCGTCCTATATTTAAAATAATACCCAGTACCTTGTAATTTCCTTGAAATTTCCGAGAACAACCAAAAAAAAAAAAAATGTTTCAGTTGATGCTACGGATCGGAACACGTTTCTCTAAAATACGAAATTCATAGCTCATTATGATTAACCGCAACCTCTGCTAAAACAAAAAAATTCTCGGAAATCAACGTGAAAACTCATCAAAGCAAAACCAATTCAATAATTAGCTCTAAAATTCTTATCTTTAGTCGCATTTCGATTAATATGTACAAAATATTTCATTAATTTAGGATTCATATATGAAAGGAACCGAAAATGAATATGATATCACGACTCTAAAATCTCTACTTTAAAATGCTTTCCAGCATTCCAGTTTAATAAACAATTAATTTCAACTTTCGCGATTTTGGTTGTGTTTGAAGAGAATGAAAATGCTTGGGGAGGTGAAAATTGGTGAACACGAACGGGAAATAATGATAATAATAAGTATAGCCATGGGGATATCATATGAGCTTAATTAGCAAGAGAGTGAGAAATAGGAGGGAGGGGGAGAGGGGGGGGGGGAAATTGCTAAACGAAAACTCGGGGAGCTAAACAGTGCAGTATAAATGACGTTGATCGATATTCATGTTTAAATAATAATTACGCATTTCTATGAATTTTGCATTTTCAATTTTCAACACATATTTTAAAACCCTCGATTATTTATGACCCTGTCCTGCAAAATTTCAGTTGCAGAACAGGATCTTTTAATCCATTTTTCAGTACCAAACCCACAAAAAAAAAAAAAAAAAAAAAAAAAAAAAAAAAAAAAATCGAAATACGATATTTTGATTTATTTCGATCTTTTCATCGTAATAGCGATTTAGGAAGGCCTCAATTACGCTACGTTAAATTGCTATCGGTCTTGATCGATGTCTCAATTCTCATGTTTAAGATTCGTTCTACCGTTCGTAATTGGTTTCTTTCACTAGCGGAAGCTCTCTCCGGATTCGCTGAATGAATTTCAGGATGATTTATATCAAAAAAAAAAAAAAAAAAAAAAAAAAAAAGTCTGCAATGGTAGTTCTTTCCTCGTTTCGAAATAGGATTATTAAATATTGGAATTCCTTTTTTTTCTGCATTTAAAAAAAATAAGGAGGAAAAAAAGCAATTTGACGGACGAATAGTAAAATTCTCATGTAAATGCTGCATTGAAAAATGGTTAACAAAGCCCATGCGTACAATTACACAATTCGTGATCACCGACAAATTTGGTCCTTCTTTGAACTTGTCCAATTTTACTGGTTTCGTATGTTATTTTGGATGCTATGTACATTTTGCAACCACTCTTTTATTTAAATCTATTTTTTTTTTTTTTTTTCGACTGAAATTTCTTTGATCAATTATTCTTTGATTCCGTACAAAGGTTTTCCCACTGTTTCATGAGTTTATCTATTTTCTGATTTTTTTTTTTTTAGAGCGGAAAGAGGGGGGAGGGGGGTTGGTTATTTTCTATTTTCCACTTGTAGATGACGATATTTTTCGTATAGGTCCTAAATGATAGGGAATCATTCAAGTCTTACGTCAGCCCCTTAGGGGAGACGCAACATAAGTTATCCACAAAACAAAGGCCTATTTTTTTTTTTTGCTGACCAGGATGGAGATAAAAAATGGCCGAATTTATGATGACCTAATACTTGAATGGTGCAATAGTCATGCTTAGTAAAGGACTGTATGTAGAAGTGGACGTAGTGGGCCACCAAACAAGAAACCAACTCAAGTATGGAAAGTCCTTAAATCAGGTGCAAATTCCTCTGGGATCATACAAGTATTACGTAAGCACTTAAGGAGGGTAGGGGAGTTTATGTAATACTTGTATGATCCCTCACAAAAAAAAAAAAGTTTCATGATTCGCTTAATTTTTTTTAAACAAAGTCTGCATTTTGACCGAAATGTGTGAAGATGCCAGCTCGATATTCAGTGCCAGATAAAATCCCCATGGTACATTCTTACACTTGCTGCCATTTTTTATCCAATTGGAGAATAAATTAATAACCTTTAGGGTTTAAGTCTGAGACCAAGTTGCAAAGAAAATCGGTTACTTGAATATCCGAGTTTAAGCTATATCCGAGTCAAAACCGCATACCCGGATACTCGGTTCTCAGACTTGTAAATGGGATTCTCAGACTTGAAGAATCGAATAATTGCTTCTCGGACGATCGTCGCTCGGACTTTCGTCGGATGTTCTCGGACATCTTCAACATTCGTTAAATTAAATCGTAGATTTAGTTTAACGAACGATGAACAATACGTTATTCACAAATTAAGTACTTTACCCTCTACTCCGGGTTATGACAACCCTCTAAAATCATATTCAAACTTCCTTTCTTAGATTTCTACTCTTTCAAATTTCAAAGGCCTATATGAGTTCCTATTCTCCCTATTCCAATGCGATAGACTTGAGACAAGTCGCGATGCGCATTGTATTAAATTTATAACTGACCTGACTAGCGTAGTGTTGAAGAAGGCATCGCCCTTGCTAGGCTAAGATTTAAAGTACTGGATGTGAGGTTGAGAACGAGAAACGAAACGCTTGAAACAGGTCTGGCAAGGACGAACGAATTCGAATTTATAGAGAAAAGAGTTTAAAAAAAAATTAATTAATTATGCTATATTGATGAAGAAATAAGAAAACTGATACTTCGCGACCTCAGTCGAATAGGGTTTCATCTGTTTTTCGGTGAATTTTACAGGAGAGCGTTTTGAAAGTTTGGAATTTTTTTACTCTGCACTGAAAATGATTTTTTAACTTTTTTTTGAACAAAAAGTTTAATTCGTTATTTGTGATTAATAATTTAATTTTTTATTTCTAATTAAATGAAAAAATCTATCAATTATTGTAAATTACCCGTCGCTACTTGATTCCCCTATACTTTAACATGGGAGTTCTGGTAGAACAAGGTTCTATCTGCGCCTTCTTAAAAATAAGTTAAGTCGTACGGAGTTCTATCTGTCGCAGATAGAACTTTGTACGGTTAACTTTTTTTCAGAAAACGCCAGATAGAACTTTGTTCGTTTCGAAATCTTCGAAACTAAGTCGAATTTCGTAATTTCGAAAATAGCATATGAAAGAGGGCTGTTTAAATATTCTTTAAAAAAAAAAATCGAAAAAAATGCAGATGAAACCCTATTCGACTGAGGTCGCGACTTTTCACTCTCAGATAAGTTGAACATTATTAATTATAGTGTCAGATTTTGTCATAGGGTAGATACTTTGTGGCTGCTTTTTTTCTTTTCAGATGTCGAAGAATTCATCGTCAGGGTTGAAAATAAATCAGAAGAAATTCCTTGATTTCCTGCAAAATCTTTCACTAATAACGATCTTTTTTTCTTATCGACGGAATTATGATGTGCTCGGTGACGGCGTTAGTGTCAGTAATGAAACCGTGAATACATTTCCGCAATTTTTATTAACATGAATGGAAATACAGTGTTTTCTGATCATTAAGTTAAATCATATTTTTATCGGCTCAACATGACCGTTATTTCGTTTTACAGAATCATCATTTTAATACAACATCGATCAGCACTGTGAATAGACGTAAAGAACCCATTACAATGCTTCAGGTGGACTACCGTATTGGTGGTAAAATTCCAGATTTGGTTTTATATTCACTTTTAAAAAATAAAAAGAGAAAAGCAAAAATTAACGAATCATATGTTTGCTTACATTGCCCAATTGGTTTTTTTTTTTTACGAATTAATTATTAAGGACGTAGTTCAGAGGAATTAGACATTCTTCGTTCACCAATCTCCTGCGATATAAAGATGGGCGCAATTTTGTTTATTTTTTCGGAATATTTTAAAATGTTAGGGAGATAATGACTGACGCCATTCGAAAAATTGTCAGTCAGTCATTGACTGATGTCATTCTTAAAATTTTCCGCCAGTGTGCATGTAAAACGATGACTGATGTCAATCAATAAAATTCCAGCTCAAAGTTGCCTGAGGTCATTCTAAAAAAAACCAGTCGATCAATGACTGACATCATTGTATGAATGTCAGTCTGACATCAGTGTCCAAAAATCAGTCAATACTGACTGCCATCAGTCAATTTTTCACTGACATTTTCTCTTGGGTTTCACAAAATGTCGAAACAGGCTATCTCCAATCATATTTACGATGGAGATACGTTAGTTCACCTCCGACGCACGGAATTATCTCATGCCTGAATGAAGATGGGTTTTAATCAACTAAAAAATAAGATAAACAAAATTAAACCTCCTTACCCTCCCCCTCCAAATTAGTTCATTTGTGTCTCAAAATTTGCCTTCGTAAAATCGAAACCAAAGTTTTTAATTCATGATATCCAAGGTTCGAATGCTTGAATCTGTGAAACTATTATCCGGGAATTAGATTCTTCAAATCTAAAATTTGATTCAACGAGTCTGAGAACTGAATATCCGGGTACTAGTTTTTAGATTCGAATGTCGAAAAAATTTGGGTATTAGGGTGGGTCAATTATACGGTTATATTCAAAATCTAACCCGTAAATAGTAAACCGATTTGATAAGCAAGAACTAAAAATTTACTCAAAATTATATTTATTTTTTAAAAATAACCGAAAGCAATAATTCTACGAATTCTTTAAACTTGGTAAGTAAATTGCAAAAAAAAAAAAGGAAAAAAAAAATGAGGCAGTAGACTAATTTTTATTTTAAAGGGAAACGACAGCAGACATTCAGTACGTCAAATTCATTTACAGCGAACGTTGCTCATGGAGAGGAAATGAAATTTGAAAAGGAAGAGATTAAATCGGTCTGACTAGCAAAATCGAACCGGACGAGATCAGGCGGGAATTCAACAGACTGCTAAAAATAAAAATGCAATATGACACAAAGATTAGCGGTATGGCAAAAGACGAATAAAAAAAAAAAAGTTTTTTTCCCTCGCTTTTTTCGCTTTTCAACCCTAATACGATTTCATGGTGACAAGATTATCGTCATCTTCATCCAAAAGGTTAAAAGTTATTTCAAGCGGAAAAGAGAACATTTTAGAAATCTAAAAGACAAGGAAGAAAATTGAGGTAAGTTCCAGATTATTATGATTAAGATTAAAAGAGGATTACGATCATGTGATTAAGGCAATTTCAAAATTAAACGGGAGAGAGAGAGGGGAGGAAAGAAGGAATAATTTACTTTAAAAACCTTAATATTTAAGGCAACAACGGAATAAGTCAAGTTTTGTTTGTGATTTTACGAAAAATAACTCGATCGTCTCTCAACGAATCAAAAAGTCGACAAATACAAAAAGGTGCTTTTCTGATATTGCGATTAGGAAAATGAATAAAAGGAAAAAAAAAGACGCATCTCAAATGCTCTGGAGATTGAAACGACTGAAAGTAAAAAAGTGAGAAAGAAAAAAAAAAAAAAAAAAAAAAAAAAAAAGATTTTCTTTAAAAAAATTTTCTTATTGTAAAAGTAAGATTTAAAGTTTAAAGGGGAAAAACGAGTCTTTTAACGGTGCGATAAAATTCCAAAAAGGTCTTTTGCCTAAAGCGGGCTTTCATTGATTTTGATACATGCTCGAAAAAGTAGAGAGAGAAATCTTCTTTTCCCAACCGTCTAGGATTGATTGTCTTGCGACAGTTGAAAGCAATCGGTTATGTTTTTTAAATGCTGGCAATTATCAGCCCCATCAATTCTTTTTTTTTTTTTTTTTTTTAATAAAATAAATTTCAACCCAGGTACAAATATCGCCGTTGTTAAAGGACTGATGATCGCAAAAATGAACAACCAACAATCGGTACGGAGATCTGGCAAAAAGCCCGTTTTTCCCCTTCTTGTCAATAATATCTCAAAACGCTATTCAAACTAGTCGGAAAATATCACCAACCGAGATAAATTCTCATTTTCCTTCAGGATATCACATCTTATAATCCATTAATTACCCTTTCAGAAAATCTCGTCCCTCACGTTCAATATTTAAATCCTTCCAAGGTAAAACCGTCATGGTTGCTTTATCGATATTCCCTTCCTCGTCATTCTTTTGCAGACTTTATTTTTTTTTTCTTTTTTTTTTTTGCTTCGACAAATCGCTTTCGTCGCCAGTGGAAAATGCTCTGAAAAGCGAGAAAATCGTTTTCTCCGAAAAACATCTTCAAAAATAAATCATAGCCCCGATATCAGAATCGAATTACCAAAACGTATCCTGGATTGAATCTGGGTCAGAAAACCCAAGAAAATGACGGATGTTTCCCAGTTTATCCCAACATGTTTACGACATCATTGACGATAAAAGTTATTATTTATTGTAGGCCATGACTCATTTCTAAAACCGTCAAATGAAACGGGATAAATCAATGAGAATATTTTCTCTTAAAAATTTCGACTTTTGAGCAGTTTTAATGCCAAATGGTGAAAGAATTGTAAAAAAAAAAACACAAAAATCTAGATGCTTTTGATGTCAAGGACGAATATAAATTCGTTTGCTTGAGCGTTTACCATAAATCGATGTCTTCTTTTTTATGTTCCAAAAAACCGAGAAAGTTTTGTGAGTTTTTGTGAGCCTTTGCATTCATTCCCTCGCAACCTAAAAACTGGTTGTAGCAACCATTGGGAAATCGTTGCTGCAACAATGTTTTTAAACGTGTCTCCACTTGCGATTAACCTGACAGTAGGATTGTAATCCGTATAAAAAGGGGTTAAACAAATCTGTGTGTTAGAGAAAAAAAATCGAACTTGAAAGCAGAAGACTAACCGCCAATTACAGGGAAACAAAGTACAGCAGCCATTCTTAACTATTCAAATTCGATGTTTTGAATTTCAGGTACAGAAATGCTCTCGCTGGTTCGGGAAACTCTTAAGCTCCTAGGAGCCATTCAAAGATTACGTCATCATTTTTTTCGTTATTTTAGACCCCCTCCTCCCACCTGATCATCATTCGTCATCATTAGCGGCACCCCCTCTTAAAAAATACGTCATCCTTCGCTGGAATCAAAATCCTATCGTTTGATCACGCTGCTGACAGTCTTTGGGAAAATATATGAGAAACTACTTGCCCTGTGCCTCAATGCTCACCTGACTGAGGTTGGAGATCTTAATGGCAGACAATTGGCTGTTTTTGTCTGAAATAAAGAAAAATGATTAGACGCCGCGCCATTTTAGTGCTAAAAATTCGCGTTTTTTTTTCCTAAATTTTAAATTTAACGGATCCGTTTCCAAAAATTTTATTTTCGAGCGGAAACGGTCTTTACCGGCGTTAAAAATCTTGGAGTATCCAATGAAACCATCGCCGATTTATTTGGATCAATAGAAAATAGTGTGAGGCTCATTTTAGTACTCTAAAAGTTAAATTTTTCGCACAAAATCATGAATTATATCAATTTTAGCTTTCTAAACTGTTTATATTTGTGGAAAAAAGTACTATAACGATGTGAAATACCTATAGAATCGAATAAAACCATCGCCGAATTTTTTTCAACGAACAGAAAACGGCTTAAATCAGTTTCGGTGCTAACAAAATTGATTTTTTTTTTGCATAACTAAATTATTTTTGGCTCCCTGTTAATTCAACTCGTTTACCAAACAAAAACTTAATACGAAAAAAACAATGTTTTAAAGGTCTACTTAAAACGAAAAACCTAAGCTTTAAAGTTAGTTCTATTTCGGATTCCGAAATAGAACTAACTTTAAAACTTTTTTTAAGAACGAAAAAAATTAAGTTATTGTTTGGTAAACGACTTAAATTAACAGGGAGCCAAAAATCCATATAATTCCCTCGTACTCATAAGGTAAAGAAAGGACCAAATATATTTTCCGTTATTTATTATTGGTCATGATAGAACAATTTCCAACTTTAAGAATAAATCATTTGTTGCTTTGATAATTTTCATCTGACATTAAATTCCGCATTATGAAAATGAAAAGGAAAATTTATTGTCTCTTTAAAATTAAAAAAAAATCGGTTTTTTTGAAATTGAGTTTTTTTCTCTCCCGAATTAACTTTAAAAAAAAATAAAATAAAATAAAATAAACTTGTGACCTATTTCTGCAATGGTTATGATAACCTAGGTCAGGGACTTTTAAATTCCGGAAATAAAAAAAATCCTGTACAATAAAAATAAAATCCTTCCCATAAAAAAAAAGACGACTAATTTATCAATTTGAATTATTTACGGTAATTAACCTAACCAAGAGCGTTAATACTGATTTCCATATCCGGACCAAAAGGAGCGGCAAGGGTTTTTACCCTTTGAATATTGCCAGCCTCGTAAAATTTGCGTTTTTACTCGCCGACCCACTTTCGTCCTTCCTCCCTCCCTCTCCTCCCCCACCTCTACTTTTCACGCGAATAAATTTAAATTCGACCCAAAGGAGTTGGTATCATTTACACAACCCCCTTAGTATATTTTCAAGTACAGAGACAAGAATATGTTAAGGCAGCTCAAGTGGTTTAGACATTCCGAGCAGACGACATAAACGCTGATTGCTGTACAAAACCAATTTGAATTCGAAACCAACATTTACTATGTAAATCAGAATACATTCTTTATGAGAAACTTGGTTTCCATGGGAACTTTAAACCGGTTTGACTTTATCAGTTTCCCGCGTAAGGTAACCGTTGTTTACTTCCAACTAATTTCTCTTTACTTTGTTTTAAACCGTGAGAAACTATAGTTTCCATTTCACTTTCTCAGATGATCAATGATTTGAATATAACTCTGACTTCTCCAGTTCGCGAAACATTCGAGAGAGCAAATTAACAACCCATGTTTACGACTCTTTCGGTTTACTTTATCAATTTTAAATTTTAAATGATCCCCCTACGCACCCGCTCATATATCATTATTTATTTCTAAAGATTGGAAATTGTATTAAAAAGCTATTAGATCGCCGATTGGAAATACATATAACCGTTTCATATTTATACGAGTGTATTAAATTTCTCGTCGGACAAATTTATCGTGCAAATAAAAGCGAAATGGATAATTCGTTTGAATTTAATACGATATCATTTGACACTGTTTGTTTAAGTTGTTTCCCCAGCTCAGTTTATATTGTATGTTTACATTTTTTATCGGTGAAAAATTTCCTGCTGGAGAGATTCAATGATATATCGAAAAAGCCGAAAAAAAAAATCTAAATTCAATTCTACGAACAGGATATTCGGCTATCATTAGAACATTCGCACCCATCCACACTAAACCTTAACGAACGAAAAGTATGGCCCTACTGATAAGTGGATGTACACACAGTAAGCCTGCCCTGTTAAACGAAATGGGCGTATGTCCATTCTTAGGTTGGCACTTGTCTTGTAAACAAAGATTCCACTCCAGAATGGACATACGCCCAAATTGTCAAATTCAACACCGCAGAAGTACCTGCAATCATAATTTGGCGTTGTAATGACAACGCCATCAAATAGAGAAGTCACATGTTTTGAGATGACTCCATCGTTTCATTGTGCTAGGGGAGATACGACAAAAAGCGTAATTTTGACTCGGTAAAAAAAACTGTTAACCCCCGAAAAAAGAAAAAACAAAAATTTGAATTTGAATGCCCGCCAAAACAGAACGTGAAGGAACGTGACGTCATCTGCCTAAAAGTGGTTGTGTTCATTTCTGAAACTCTAAACGGCAACGTTGCGTAATGTTTACAAGCATGTTTACAAATAAGACGTGTTTCGCTCCGAGTTCGATATCTCGCTTCGATACAGGCAGATGACGTCACACCAATAGAAAATTGTTTAAGGAGTGATCACGTGACAAAAACTTTTTCGAACTTTGTTTTTATTTTTTTTTTAATTTGGTGAAAAATTTTCCCGTTTAAATACTAGTTTTTAGTTAAGAGCATACTATACATTAGTTTCCAGCGAAAATCTCAAAACATGTGACTTGTCTATTAACTACGGTAATTATTTACTATACTCAAAAATAAGCTTATATTTTTGATCAGAGTTGCACCAAAGCCGCAGTACGGGCACAAGAAATCTGAATTTCTGAAAAATTATTTCAGATTCGGAATCCTCTATCCCGAAAATATTCTCAAAAATACGGCTAGATTTTTAATCAGAGGTCCACCAAAGACGCAGTATGGGCATATGGAATCCGAATTTCGGAAAAAAGTTTTCAGATTCGGAATCCTCCACCCCGAAAATATTTTCAAAAATACGGTTAGTTTTTCGTTAGCTCCCGCGAGCAACCCGCCAATTAGCACGACCAAATCGCTTTGTTGATGTAATCGATTACGTCACATCGTGACGTTTCAAAAGTTGGAGATATTGATTTTTAGGCCTATACCCATACTTTTAGTCCTGCTCACCGTTTCTGAACCATTCAACAGAATTTAACCAAATTTCAATGGTAGGGTATCTCGATGAATATCTATTACAGTACGAAAATTGGCCTCAATCGGTAGCTGCGTTCGCGATTTATAGTCCAAAAATACTTCAAAATTGCTGAAAATTCAACATTTTCACTCACTGCTTCCGATTCGCCGAACCGATTTGGCTCAAAAACTAATCAGCACCTACATTTCATTAGAAGTTGCTACCCACCAAAAATCATCGAGATCTGTTCTTTCGTTTTTCTGTTTTTCGACGGACGTCCACTTTTATTTCACTCATACGGTCATACGGTCATACGGTCGTACGGTCATACACACATCCATCCACCATCTAAATTTTGCTTTTTCTGGCATCAGGGGACTTCAAAACGTGTAAATATATCGAAAACTGAAAATCTGAAATTTGTGCTAAAAAGAATGCTTGATTCTCTCTGCGGTCGATAAAGCAAAAACAAAAATTCCGACTATTCAAAAGAAAAAATACTGTAAACCAAGTACTACTTCAACTTTTTTCTCGGACATACAGCATCATTTTTTATCCTGTTTATTAATTTTTACTAAAAGCTTAATGGACGGAGAAAGAAGTGGATGAAAAAGAGAAGAAAAAAAAAATACTAAAAAGATTATTTAGAAATCGAAGAGATAACATTAGAAAAAAAAAACCCTATCCTGGAAAACTTTTTCAAATGATAGCCTTTTCTTCCGATCCGAAAAAATGACTCTCAAATATTAAAAAATTCATAGCATCGTAAAAAGAGGAAAAGCATCGTGCAGTTATAATGGAAACATATCCCGTATCCCGTGGAGTTATCCTTTTTGCACAATAAAGCCTGATATCTTCATTACCATTGCTCGTTTTGGAGGTATCAAAATTGAAAAAAAAAATTTTTTTTATTTCTCATTATTTTGCGAAGAAACCGGAAAACAAAAGTCATGATAAATTAAATACACAGATAAATTTTCTGAAACAGGGAACGAAGAAAAAAAATAAATTGTTTAATAAAAATTTATATGTATAATTTTGTTTTAAAATAGAAAATAAAACGATGACCTCAGTCGGATTCACGAGCCACCTCCAGATCGAATTTGGAGAAAAAAAAATATTAAGGCTGACTTTTATCTCATTTTTATGGAGTTTTTGTTGAAGGAGAAAGAGGAAAAGCAATTGCTGGATCAGGTGAATGACACTGGCTTGGTAATGGTTATTAGATCCGTGATTAGACTCAACCCGTAGCTTTACTTTAATTTTTTTTTTTTTTTTTTTTTTTTTTTTTGCTGCAGATTTTTATCGGTGAAATTAATTTCCTCATTTAAATTCGTTTAAGCCCTTACCTACCTTTTTAAAATGGTACTGAGCAACTAAGGGATTAAAGGATTCTTCAACGAGGTGGCAGGAAACGGTAACTAAGAGTCCGTTTTTAAAGAACGAACAGACCACTCGGAGGAGTTAATAAAACAATAAATAGACCGTAAACAAAGAAATCAAAGCCCTAAAAGAAAGCATTGAATTTTTGGGAAAAGGAATTTCACTGGTAGTTTTTCAATCACCATTGCACGATGATGATAGGATTCGATGATGTAGGTTTTTTTTTCTTACCTCAGGCCGGAATTTCACGCTGAAACATGTTGCAGCGTGAAACAACATGCTGTGGAACAGGTTGTAACATAGAAACATGTAAGTAACATGTTATCCAACATTAAAAAAATTTTATTTTTAATTTTTTAGTGATGAGCAACATGTTTTTAACGCTGAAAAAAGTTAGTAACATGTTTTAGCGTGAAACCTAAATTTTTATTTTGTTAGCATGTTTCACAGCGTGCCTAGATTCTTTGGCATTGAAGCTGCTTTTCAAAAAAATTTTTTAAGCAAAGAATGTGAATTCGGAATTAATAACATTAAATGGACGAGCCCGAAAGCGGAAGGTTGAGCAAGAGAGGAGGGAAGGACAATTACGACGGGGTCTTTTAGGGTTTAAAATCCTACGCTTAAAGCTAAAGAGCCAAGAAACTGCGGAAGATATTAAAAATCATATACGAAAAGGAATGTACTAGTAAAGAACAAAAACTTCCAATCAAATTAAACTCGATTAAGCTTAAACAAATTGGACTGAGTTGGTTTAGGCTCAGTCGAGGTTATTCAAGGTGGTTCTATTAAACTTAAACTCCATCAATTGAGCTTGATTAAGCTCAGTCGAGTTTATTCATGTTAAATTAAGCTCGATCGAGTTTATTTTAACTTATTCAAGTGAAATTAAACTTAATCGAGTGCCAATTTAAAATTTTAAAATGTCAAACAAAAAATTTTTGCGAATTTAAAATTTTTCAATTTGGTAACGTGAATTGAACAGCAGCGAAAAAGAAATATGGCGAAAATATTTTCAGCAATTGATGTATTTCTATTCTTGAGAGGAGGAACAGGAAAATAAAACGTATTTCTTGAATTACGCCGACGTTTCGGTGATTTTTATAATCAACCTTTTTCGAGGCTATAAATTAACGAAACATAGAAATTAATACCGAAAAATGCACAAACAAGATAAAATATTTCAGTTGATAACATTACCTTACAAGAATAAGTGGATTAATTTAACATAAAACCAATAAAAATGATAAAAACCGAGATAATCCATGAAAGACAAAATGGCTGATACCAATGACAAGGCGCCTCATGGTTGAGCACTCCATCCAATTTTTAAACGAAAGCATCGGATTAGTTAAAAAACATAATAAGCGGATTTTATAAAAATCACCGAAACGTCGGCGTAATTCAAGGAATACGTTTTATTTTCCTGTTCCTCCTCCCAAGAATAGAAATACATCAATTAATTTGGCTGGAACGCGAATTATTTTTACATTTTCAGCAATGTTTACATCTTTTTGTCAGCAGTGGAATGATGAAGGATAAATAAAAGTTTTTTGAAACTCTAATAATTATGGGAACGTTCCGTGCCATATGACCCAAAGATCCTCAGATAAGTAATAATAATAACAATAAAAACCGATACTTTGTGGTTTATTTTATTTTTTCCAGGTGTATATTTCGCTTACCTACCCCAAGTCGAATTTTTTCCACTTACAAGTTGACAGTTGTAAGTGAAAAAAATTGTGATAGAAATTGCTATGAAACTATTCATTTTCTTATTTAAATTTATTTTGTGTTGCAGATTTTAAATCTGAAACACAAAATAAATTTAAAGGGCAACCGAATGAAAAAAAGAATGAAAAGAAACGATGGATCAATGTACAGGCATGTATTCCCATCAGTTTATGCCCTCACTTCACGAAAAACAGAAGATATGAGATGCGGCAACCTATTTCGTCACCTTGAGCAGGCTGCCACAGTCGCAGGGTTGAGATTTGCAGCAAAGACTGTCACAACAGACTTTGAACTAGCAGCCATGAACGCTGCGAAAAGTGTTTTCCATCCGGCGAAAGTTCACGGCTACCTATTTCATTGGTCCCAAAGCGTATGGAGATATGCCATGACCGAATGCGGTTGAAAGACCCCATATAACCAGGACGGGCTGTATGTGATTCCATTCCAATCCGCCAGAGGAACGAACCTTTCGTTCCTCTGGCGGATTTGAAGCAATTTTTTATAAAACTTCACCAACTCCACCAGTCCCAAATTTATTAGAAAACGGTTTATACCGTATTTACTGACGCAGATGACGGGAAATCTGTATCCCGAATAGCGGTACAAGTCAAAGACTCAATAATAGTTATAAGGGATATTGATAATTAAAAAACTCAATTCGTCATCCACAATCAAAAATCGAGACGAAGTTTTTTTCGTAAGATCGATTTGTTCGTTTTGTTATTTGTATACTTTAAAACATTAAGCACAATGTAAATGGTGTTTGTTGGCTACTACTTTCTTTCATATTCAAGCAAATGGTTGCTTATTTTCGGACCAATATAATTTCGCATTTCATTGGACAAAATCCATAAATTATAAGACGATTTTTGTTTTTAATGTACAAAATTATGTGGACATACCAATATTTTGGATGTACAATTTTTTTGCCAAAAATCAAGGCTCCAGATCAACTTTACCGCAACACAGGACTGTTAAACTGGACGTTCCAGAAAATTTCTTCGGATTTATACGAAGCGTGGGCAACGGCTACAAGCTTCGTGATGCCCTTCAATTTAAATATCGACTGAGGCTTTATTTATCAAGGAAATTAATAACATATTTGCATTTGCTTTGACAGCCATGTCGCTGGTTAATTGACCCCAAATGGGAAATCTGTGTAATGGTACTAATTTTTGCTATTAAAAGGATGCAGAACCGCCACTGTAAGCGAAGTGATTGTAACTCCATTCCGACATTGTATGTCTTCCTCTTTAGTCATTCTGAAACAAGGTGTAGTGGGACCTATGGAAGTGGAATGCTTCGATTGTGCCTTCAAGGTGTCCGTCTGACAGAGAACAGCCTAACCTTAAACCAACTTAAACGTAAAGATTTTTTGTAGAACAAGACATTACCCTAGAATGTTTGATATTGCTAACTGAAGAAGACGTTAGTTTTTTAATTCCTACTTAAGGCAAAAAAAAAGCTTTTCATGCATCACCTTTTTTCCTACCATCTTCCATCTTCCACCTTCCAGCGGAGGAACAGAGGTCGTCCTCTGTCAGACGGACAGCTTCAGGGAGCGAAACTTCCATAAGAGGTTTGATCTGGTCCACCCAAACGGCTTGGTGACCGTCCTCTCGAACGATTGCCTTCCACTTGCACTGTACGTATGTTTACATAAACTAAATATTGTAGGCAAGAATTAATTTCGAAATGGAGTTAACGGTGATTTCGCTTACAACGGCAGAGAAAGTGGGTAGAAATTTTAACAAAATGGAAATAGCGTCTACTAGTACAAAAATGTACAGGCAACATATGTTTCGCTGTTGGATAATCACAACATCATGCCAGGTCATGCTTATGGCTATTAATATGATAACGCCAAAGCCCAAATTGCATTTTCAATCCATTGGACATCCTATGGTTTGTCCCATTACATATCCACTGGATATCAAAATCCATGAGATGTCCATAGGACGTCCAAAGGATCAGTGCGGACATAGGTCAATCCAATGGGCGTCCAATAAATATCCTCATGACGCCTTGAAGACGTCTTCGGAACTGGATAGACTTTTCTATTTGGGTGATTAATTATGAATATTAAATTAACTTTTAGTCCCCTCTGATGATAGCGGTAATGGCCGATACAGCTATCTGATGAAATAAATATCATCAGTCTTGTGATTTAAAGAGAATTTATAATTTTTAAACAGAAAATGCCTGTCTTTATATTCCATCGGACAAACAAACTAATTCCAGAAGAAAAGATCTGAACCAGGATTGTATGACCTAAGAAACATTTCTGCAAAACTATACAGCAAAAATTCAGCAGCTTTTCATGTGTTCAACAAAGGTTTCAGTCAGAAAGTTACAGAATTTTGACTTATAAAAACGTCTTCACAAAGTTCTGCCTTTTTCCATTTATAAATGACCAGGAATACGTCCGCTTTCTTTCTACCTTTATGATAATGTGCTTCTCCATTTCCAGATTCAACCAAAGAATATGATAAATCCCCATAGACGAGATTTTTTTTTCCTGCTGGAAATTCCGAGTTCATTATTGAATGTTTTCAATGCAAGAGGATAGGCCTCCCAGCTTTTGAACGCGCATTTACCATAAAAAGGTTATTTTTTTCCCTCCCGGTATAAAGAGGTTTTTTTTTTCGAGTCAGTTAAAATGAGTATTAAATTCTGGAAAGCAAATTCCCTCGCCTGTAGTTTTGAACGAATTCAAATATGTACAGCCCTTTTATACCGGTACATTATACCGCCCTTTTTTTCCCGACCACCCCCGGTCGTTTTTTTTCCTCTTTTCCTTCTCCCGATGCGACAGAAATTCGAGCTTGTAAATCTTTATACATTCTTCCCTTGAAAATGTACGGTTCTATGAAGCTGAGTCATCGAGGCTTTTATTGTGCTCGCATCCAACGGAGCATTTTAATGCATTTTTTTTTTTAAGAATAGCCTTCTCCCATTCACGGCCCAGTTTATATTTTTTTTTCTTTTTAAAATAAATATTTGTTATTTATGAGAAACTGCACAGAAATTCGTTTTCTTACGAATCTAGGAATTAAAAAAAATATTTTCAAAAAAAAAATTCGGGGGGGCCGATGGAATACTCATTACGAAACAGGCGAAATATAAATCAGGTCGATCTGTGAGTCCGATAAGAGGGAAAAAGGGAAGAAAACCGGAAGCCTTAAAATGATTAAATTTTTCCACCGGCTGTTGAAATAAATTTCATTCACTTTCTTAAACTCCACTTTCGAAATGGAGAAAGTTTTATTGCAATATATTGTTTTTTTTATTTTTTCCAACGGAAAAAATCTGGTGCCATAGCTTTGGAAACCCCATTTACTCGTTCACCTGTCCTATATATGAACGCTGTAGGAATAATTAATGTAAAGTAAACCAATGCCGAGTTTAATGCGGATCTGCTTTCGATTCCCTATCCGTTCTCAAACTGTTTTCCCTCAGTTTCTTTTTTGTTTTTTCTTAAAATCTGGATCTTACGACGAATGTTATGAAAAATTACGTGAAGTGAAATGAATTGAATTGAATTGAATTGAATCAAAAAATAAATAAATAAATAAATAAAAATAAAAAACTTACGATCAGCTAGAAAAAGAAATAAATTACGAAAAATTAACGGATTATGGTTAAGGTTTTCGCACTCAGTGTTAAACGTTTGAAAGTTATGTTTCTTGTTCTTATATATGAAACCATGTTTCGAATCGTAAACTTAGGAAAATATTTGATAGTTTTATCTTTGAACGTTAGGGTGGCTCTTATTTTACGACTTTTGAATTCCGGTGAACGCAACCCTTAATTTTTTTATAATAACCGAAAGAAGATTCCCAGAATTTTTTCAGATTTTTTGGACGTTGAACGGTGGGCCTCGACAAACTTATTTACGGACAAAACTGCCACCAAAAACTGACCACTGGGGTTTGTTAGGGACCATTAGGGGATTTAAAAACCATTGGTACCAAAATCCTACCTGATCGTCTAAACCAGATATCTCCAAATTAGTGCCCTAAATTCCGGTACATTGAAATATTCTGAAAAATAATTTGAAACCTTACTATTCTTATAGAATAAAGTAATTTGAGTAAAAAAGTTCCTATATATGTATCCTCTAGTCCTAACGGTTAAGAAGCCACGTAAATGTTTTTGAAAAAATAGTTGTAAAATATGAAAATTTTTAATTGAAGGATTTTTACCCGAACTAAAAAAAATATTTTTCTCACAAAAGTATTCCACGGCTTTAAAATCATATAAAGGAGAGGTATTCTTAGTATTGGGGTAATGCGTTTCAAAATCTGGAAGGTTTTTAAAAAAATTAAAGCAAAAAACTGTACCCCGGTCGCCCATCATTCATATAAATAATTCTCAAATCTTTTCGGATAAGCTTCACAAAATAATAGAGAAGTCACATGTTTTGAGATGACTCCATCGTTTAATTGTGCTACGGGAGGTAGGACAAAAAACGTAATTTTGACTCAGTAAAAAAAAACTGTTAATCCCCAAAAAAAGAAAAAACAAAAATTTGAATTTGAATGCCCGCCAAAACGGAACGTGAAAGAACGTGGCGTCATCCGCCTAAAAGTGGTTGTGTTCGTTTCTAAAACTCTGAACGGCATCGATGCGTAAAGTTTACAAGCATGTTTACAAACAAAACGTGTTCCGCTTCGAGTTCGATATCTCGCTTCGATACTGGCAGATGACGCCACACCAATAAAAATATCGTTTAAGGAGTGATCACGTGACAAAAACTTTTACTGACTTTGTTTTTCTTTTTTTTTTAATTTGATGAAAAATTTTCAAGTTTAATACTAGTTTTTAATTAAGAGCATACTTATACATTAGTTTCCAGCGAAAATCTCAAAACATGTGACTTGTCTATTATCGTATCATTCGGACTATTTAACTATAAAACGATAATTGTAGAGTATGTGGACAAAGTTTCAGTGGATATGAGTGGTAGTCATCGATTTTTTACATGCTGGATCAAAGACTTTAAAAAAATTTTCTAAATGATGCTTTAGGTCAATGCAAAAATGCTTTGCGACAAAGCATTTTTTTTAAAACCTAAATCTATACAGTGGAAACGTTTTGTGCAAAGACTCGTCATTGCTTGTATTGCGCAACGAGTAGCACTTACGAGTATTGTCGCAAAGAAACATCGCTTGTATTGCGAACGAGACATATTCATTTTTTTGTCTGTGGACAAGAACGGATAGAAGCTTTACGACCCGAATTCACCTTAGAGCGATTAAACGTTCTCTTAAAGCAGTTCCCAGCATTGGGCCTTTGTTTAGATTATAAAAATTCATCATGTATGAAATCTATTTAAAGTTAAAGAAAAGCATTTTTGCAAAAACACAGATTTTTGAATTTCCATGTGCTCAATGCATCTTTCACGAAGACCGTCAGTGAAATCGAAAAAGAAAAAAAAAAAAAAAAAAAAAAAAAGAAAAGAAAAGTAACTAAAAAAACGAATCCACAATTTTTCTCCCCCATCCTTGTCGCAAAAAAAAAAAACCAGATATGGGTTTTCCTCGCATGCCTACAATTCTGGTTTCGGCCCCTAGGCAAAGCTTTGTGAATTCAGATCAACGATTCCGATTGCCCTCTAAAAAAATTGAATCCGTTTTGTTTTATTTATCGTATGAAGGGTACATTTTTCTTCTGATTTTTTTTTAACTTTCTTGCTCTGATATCCTTCGGATTCGATTTCAAAAAATCAGCTTTTTAGTTTTCTTCTTCTTCTTCTTTTCGTATATCTATATCATAACAAAAACACTTCTTGTCAAAAAGGGAGCCAAGTTTCTTATTCGATCTGCCCTCAAAAGGTATGATATCAAAAAAGGGCAGCCCAAGTTTCGCATTTATTTCCAAAATAATTTTGCCCTTAAAAGTAATGATATCATTAAGGGCAATAGCCAACTTTTCTATCGTTACAGCTTTTGATTAAAAAATCACCTCCCATAGATATAAATTAAAACTTGGCCGCTTTTTCATCCTTTTTCCGCTATGCAAACAATACGCTCAAAAACTCTACGCTGTAAATAAAAATCGGGGGTAATATACGTATCGGAGCCGGCGGGTTTTTTCAGTGTAAAAATCACCATTAGGAGTTACCTGATGTTAATTTAGTCTTTTTAAAGGTTTTTTTATGCTAATAATACCTAAACCAATACTTTAATTACAGTGAATTAGTGAGTTTCAGGGCTGTTTCGTGTTTCCACCACTGTCTAGAGAAAAAACTTACTTTTAAAAATATTTACCCATAAGCTAAGTAATCAGCACCATGTTTAACAGTCACTATAAAATATAATATAATATAATATATATAACTATTAAAAATAAGGCAATAAATAACAGTGCATTACCGAAACAGCTATAAATACGAAAATCTGCTTATGACAGGAGATAAAGGAGAAACAAAAAAATTATCCTATTGTAGGAAAAGCTTCCTCACAGTCACCTCATCATAGGACATGAATTATAGCCAAGAACTGCTCAAACTTCTTGAAACATTTCCCTGTCATATGTTGTGAAAAAGCGGCCAAGTTTTAATTTATATCTATGGGAGGTGATTTTTTAATCAAAAGCTGTAACGATAGAAAAGTTGGCTATTGCCCTTAATGATATCATTACTTTTAAGGGCAAAATTATTTTGGAAATAAATGCGAAACTTGGGCTGCCCTTTTTTGATATCATACCTTTTGAGGGCAGATCGAATAAGAAACTTGGCTCCCTTTTTGACAAGAAGTGTTTTTGTTATGATATCACTTATTTTTGTAAAGAATAGAGGGAAATCGATTCTGAAAAAGTTTTCTAATGAACGGAAAACATTTTTTTTGGTCAGTACAACTGCCCCTCTAAGCATTTCAGCGTAACTCCATCTTGTAAACATGATGTTTAGCTTTTATCGACAACGACTCTATTCGAGTTGTTTTCGAAATGGAGTTACGCTGAAGTCGCTTATACTGGGGCAGACAAATACTCAAGTGGTCAGTGAAATATATTGGTCAGTAAAATATATAATAATGGGTCAGTAGAATATTTTGGTCAATAGAATATATTCAATGGGTCTGCATATATTTACCACGGTCAGTACCGTAATGGTCAGTTTGCAAAAGGTCAGTAAAATAATTTATCTTATCGGTATTTATATGGAAACGGAGATAAAAAAAATAATGTGGTAGGTTTATATTAGAGAATGGTAAGTTGGCGCTGAAGAGGTCGATAAATATTATATTTTAAAAAAAAAGAAGAAAAATGAATAAAAACGGGCGAAAGATATACTCGGGCTCTTTTAAGGCCGTAAGATAACGTAAATTTATTTTTTTTTTATCAAAAAAGATCTATTTTTAGAAGTCAACATTTTCTCTAACTTTCAAAAATGTGAAATACTGATCTCGTCAAATATTTTACAGACCGCAATGTACTGACCAAAATATCAATTAAAAACTGACCATTTTGGGATATTTTTACTTCCCACTTGATTATTTTAACTGGCCGAAACAACTTGCCATTTGATTATTAAACTGACCAAAACATTAATTATTTACTGACCGTTCGATTTTTGAAATTTAATGACCAAATGAATTTTATTTATTGACCAAAAAATACCAGCCATAATGGACGTACAATATTGAAATAAAATTATTGTATTATTATAGTTAGTTAATAATGGAGGAAAAAAATTTATATATCAAAATACAAATTGTAAATCCACTGACAGATTAGCAAACCATTTAACTGTAAATTAACTGTGACACTCGCGATCCAAGTGTGCTAGCTAGCTAGTTTTGTCGGGTTAACTGTGTATTAATTACTTAAATAAAATGAAATTAATCGAAGAAACCGAAAAACCACGCCTTATTTTCCCAGGTTGAAAGGACACGATCCCTTGTGTCGCAAAACGAAAAAAGAAAGTCATAAATCGGATGAACAGAAGGGAATTTATGGGGAGGACGAGGAAGCATGATCTAAAGAAAGCGAAAAGGGCCTAAAAAAACGCGAAAAGCGAAAAAATGCCTATGTTTTAAAGTGCTGAAATGACTTTCGACAATAGATGATCATAATACACATAATAGGGATTTCAACCCCTAAATTTTCCATTTTTGGGGTTGCTTAACTCCGAAACCGATTAATTCAAAAAATGTGAAAATTTGGATTTTTCATATTCCCGTTGGGTACAACAACCCCCCAGAATATTATTGCAAACGGTGAGATGACGGTCCAACATTTGAGGAATTGACATGGACTGACCCTTTGGTATACGAATGATGATGAAAATCTTACCAATCTCGCCATCCGTTTCCCGACAGTTACATCATTTTCTATGCATAAAGGCATGTTGTTTTCCGGTCCAGATTTGATATGGGGGGGGTCTTTTGGATGTAGGAATAAACTGGACGTTTTGCGTGCAATTTTATAATTTGAAAAAAGAAAACCAGAATAAAGGAATTTAAAAAAGGGATCATCATATTCACAGCGAACCATAAATACCATTATAAAAAACCGTATTGTGCATACTTTTTTTTTCGGTTTAAATAAGAAAAAAAAAAAAAAAAAAGCGTCGAAGTATAAGAAGATCAATTCTTGATTCGAAATCACCGTGCGATGTCCGCATCAACAATGTTGTCATCACGAACCTTTTTTTTTTCTTTCTTTTCTTTAACATCTTGAAGAAGACGGGGTTGTGTATTTAAAATTAATTCTCCATTCTTTTTTTTTTAATTAACTTCATAATTAAGCCTTTTTTTAAATGCTAACAATTTTCATGGAGTCACATGAGCACAACACACCATCCTTCCAATTTTGAATCGAATCCCATTATTGGAAAGGCAAAATCTGGTGGTAGTTTATTATTGGAAATGATCAGTACATTACGTCTTTTTTAAGGTATTTCAGGGGCCGATAATTCCGAAACAGGTCATTGTAAAATTTTGAAATTTTTTTATGTTGTTGTTCGGCATCGTATCAGTGAGTAACCGGAAGGAAAAATTTCTGCGTCATTTCTGGGGCAAGTTATAAGGATGAGAAAAGTCCAATTTTCTAGTAAACTCCCTTTCGAGTATAACATGGGTCGAGCGCATCCCTTTTGTGCATATCGCTTTTGTGCATAAACTTGGCTGCATGCGCTCTGCGCATGCCAATGTATTCTCAATACTCCTCTTTTTTCGGCATGGGGTCTTTCATTTTAAAGAAACCGTGCGGAGGAAAAAAAAAAAGATACTGCAGAGCAACAAAAAATGGAAGTTTTTTAATAAAGATGGTTGTTTATTATGAAGGCAGGAACTTAATTAAATAGAAGAAAACTTTTAAGGTTTTGCACTTTGTAATGCTTCAAATGTTCCTTTAATCAATGTCCTGACTACCTTTGACTTATTCCAGGTAAAACATTGTTATTCAGTTTCACTAAAGTGATAGATTTCTCTATTACAGTTACTTTAACTCAAACAAAACTTTTCCCCGAGTTTTCAGAAAGACTTAACAAACCTTCCATTTCTACTTCCGGCTCTCAAAATTTGTAGAAGCCACCCCCTTTTTCTCCTCCTCACTCCCATTGTATGAAGAGTGGATTAAAGCAATTAGACACTTTAGGCGCACTTACATCTTTTTAAAATCTGGCTAAACTTTTCCCATTTATCTCCATAAAACTTTCCTTCTTGCAAAAACGTATATTAAAATTTTCCCTTGTGGATGATGGATCATTAACGCCTTTTGAAACACAAAGCCAATTATCAAAATTCAAATGTTTATTTTAATTTTTTTTTCTGGATCACTGCAGCGCTTGCGGAGATTTTAAAGCAAACAATTAGAAAAAAAAAAAAAACCAATAAAACTTTGCGAGCTGATCGCAAATAAAAACATCGAACGAGAACGAAGAAAACAAAATGTTTTCAGATTTTTAACATCCTGCTCACAAGAAAACCATTTCAACGCAAACAACTTGCTTTTTTTTCTCAGAAAACCGAAACTAAAACAACCTTCGGAATATGTTTTCCCTTTGTAGAAATGTTATTCTTGCTCGTCGAGTTTTCAAAAACTTACTATTAAAATTTTAAGATGTTAGTCTAAATGAATCCCGCGTTAAAATATTTATAAAGTTCTTTACTTTCTTTTACAAGTTACAACTGGAAACAATAAACGCTATAAAAAGGTAATAAAAAAAATTTTTTTTTACCCTCTCTTATTTTTATTTCGGGGAAAAAAAAAACTCATCCAAACAAGAAAAAAATTAAATTATAAATAACTGTAAATTACATTTTCGTAAATTATTTTTCACTTAAAAAAAAAAAAAAAAAAAGTGACGGAAGTTATTAAAAAAAGATTTAAGAATGTGTCCCTTGTAATAATCTCAATTTAACTTCGGTGTCGAATAAGGAAGGAGGGAAATTTTTAATTTAAATTTTTTATAAAGTCCAGTTAATTAAGGAAAAGCAAGGGTTGAAAGCCGAAGTCGTCTAAGTTCCCTTTAAAAAAAAAAAGATTAATTGTAACCAATGATCCGTCTCCATTGGGTAATTAATTAATGATCGGATTACTGGACGGTGGAATTGATCGAATAGACGGTATTTAGCACCAAAAGCGGCGACAAATTTTGCAGCTAATTTTCGAGACCCACCATTGAAAGCAATGGCGACTACCAATTAAATAATGCATAATGAAATGCATTAAAGATTTTAGACATTGCTGATAAGAAGTAGGTATTGAAACAACGTGATATCTTCGAACAACATAAATTCCTTCATTTTCGTCGATCCAAACAGAAAATCACTTTCCCCTACACCCCGGGTGATCATTCCGTCGCAGAAGGCGATGAAATTAAAGATCTAGGTGTCTGGTTCGAACGAACCCTTTCCTTTAAAAACCACATTATTACCCAAGTGAGTAAAGCGTACAAATCTCTCGGCTTCCTAAAACGTAATTCTCGTCATTTTTCTCATGAAACGATCGCCCAACTGTATAAAGTCACGATAAGACCTACCCTAGAATATGCTTCTCCCGTGTGGAACCCATACCAAACGAATAATATTCGGGGTATTGACATTTTCCAGCACCAATTCTTAAGGTATTTATATTTCAAAAACACCTAACCAGTGTACCTATCATTACTGGTGATGCTGATGATAGGTGATGCTGATGATTCATGTATTGGGCTTTCTTTACTCCGCTTTTCCACACAAAATTATTGTGTGCAATTGATTCATTAGCATCACTATCATCACCATCATCATCACCATCATCATCACCATCCACCCGCATCAGCACCACTTTGCAGCTGGAGGAACTCTTATCCTCATAGGCTTGAGGTGCGACGCAAAGATGCGCAACTCTCTTTCTGATGATTCATCACCATCCTACCAGCATCACCATCAGCATCACTATTATATCACCAATCATATCACCTATCATCATCATCACCATCCGGATCAGCACCACTTCCCAGCTGGAGGAACTCTTTTATCTTGACAGGCTTGAGGTGCGACGCAAACATGCGCAACTCTCCTTCACAAGAAATCTCCTTTGCGGCGATATTGACAGCTTTGCCTTACACAACCTCCAAGGGGGTCGGAGTGTGACTTGTACATGTAGCGGTTTGGCTATCAATGAAGTTAAGCAGCATTGATGCGGGTCAGCTTCTGGATGGGTGACCGCACCGACACTCTTCCCCTATGGCGGGGATGGCGGGAACTTACAAATGCAATCATCTTAACCTCACTGTACGAGTTGGTTGTCGCATGCCAGAAAAGAAAAAGTCCCTGACCTGAGCAAGCAGTTAATAGAAAACAAATAGACCTGCGCAAGCAGTTAGAAGAATATAGAAAAAAGACCTGCGTAAGCAGTTAATTGAATATAATAAAAAAGTAAAAATAAAAAAAAAGTATTTCGCATTCGAAATTTAAAATTTACGAGGACCAATTTCGTTTACTGCTTTTTTTTATTACCCAGCATAGGAAAATGCTAAGATTTTTGGCGGGAAAGAAACCGGAGCAGGGCAGAACGATGGAAAAAAATTTTCGAGAAATATTAACAACTCGTACCCATGGAGGACTCGAACCCCCGTCTTCCCATTTGGCCCGGGATGTTCTAAACCTCTAAACTAACGAGCTGAGATTGACAAAACCTCTAACTGAGAGCTGATATCTCAGCTCGTTAGTTTAGAGGTTTAGAACATCCCGGGCCAAACGGGAAGACGGGGGTTCGAGTCCTCCATGGGTACGAGTTGTTAATTTTTCTCGAAAATTTCTTTCCATCGTTCTGCCCTGCTCCGGTTTTTTTCCCGCCAAAAATCTTATTTCGCATTCATTTTATTCTCTTGTAAAAGATTATAATTCGGTGAAATCATGACGTTTTATGTCAAAATTGGAAGGAAAACGGTATCCCTGTCAACATTCCGTCTGGGGATGATGGAAGTGTAAATTTAAAAAAAAAAAAAACCTCCTCAATTTTAAGGTTTAATCACAAAAAACCCACCACAGAAGTAATGAGGCTTTCTTTACTCCGCTTTTCCACACAAAAGCCATGAATCGGTCTCCTGTGTACTCACTACAACGAACTTTTAACTTCACCACAAGATTAAACTTTTTTGGATATATTTTGAAGATAAAAAGTCTCAAAAAATTTAATCATGTGGTGAAATCGTACACGGATAAAACGCTATTAGTAATTATTGCTAATAGTAATTATCTTATTAGTAATTATACATCTACCTGAAGCTGTAAGCTGAGGGTAAATTTTATAAATATTTTTAGTAATGTTTACCTCACTTAAGGTCATTTTTACCATATTTATAGTAAAAATTACTAATAATATATATAAAATTTACCCTCAGCTTCAGGTAGATATATAATTACTAATAAGATAATTACTATTAGTAATAATTACTAAGAGTGTTTTATCCGTGTAAGTTTCAATTTAATCAAAAAACTTTGAACTGTGGCAGGTGAAGCTTTAGGCGTTGGTTACATTATTCGAAAATTTTTGTTCGAAGAGTTTCAAAAATTGTTTCTCGATGGAAGTGCACTGATAAAACGCTATTAGTAATTATTACCCATATTAAGGGTAGATGTATAATTACTAATAGGTTACTAGTAATTTTTATACATACTATTAGTAATTTTTACCATAATATATTATGGTAAAAATTACTAATAGTATGTATAAAAATTACTAGTAACCTATTAGTAATTATACATCTACCCTTAATATGGGTAATAATTAATAATAGCGTTTTATCAGTGTGTTTACACTTACATATTTCATTCTTTTTCATCAAAAGTTTCGATGATGTTCGAAATGTTTGATGATGTTTGACGTTATTTTTGGGGTGATATTATATTAATATGGGTACTCGACCGGTGATATACGTATTATCCCATTATTTAAAAAATTTAATACAACCCCAAAAATAACGTCAAACATCATCAAACATCATCAAACATATCGAACATCATCGAAACTTTTCGAACATATGTTCGAAAAGTGTAAACGCTTCCATCGAGAAAAAATTTTTGAAACTCTTCGAACAAAAATTTTCGAATAATGTAACCAACGCCTTACTGATCAAAAAAAAAGAGATGTACCAGGAGGATGAAATTTATGACAAGAATCGCACAACATAATTGTTGAGAAAAAGTAAGTGAGCCGAACGAGGAAAATGTCACTTATCCTCTTCGTCACCGATACTTCCATCGTAAACTCGTTAAAAATTAAAATTAAAAGTAACTTTTTTTTTATGAACGTATTTGTCCTCTTTTGGAATTCGGTTTTTCAATTAAGTATTATAAATCTTTTTAATTAACATATTTCATTCTTTTTCATAAATTGAATTCTAAATTACCATTATTAATTATGTGGCAAGTTCAGAAAGTAAAAAATGAAAAGAATTGAATACGCAATCTTATCAAAAAAATGAAAAAATGAAAAAAAAAAAAAAAAAATTTCGAGAAAAATCGTTTTGTCCCTGAAAATTTATTTACAATTAAATCGGATTATTTCAAATTTTCCTGCGAACCAGATAATGACGATTTAATGAAAAAAAGGAAAAGAAAAGAAGAACGCTTTGTAAAAACTGAGAGAATATTTAATTATCTATCATAATCCTTTTTCTAAATAAAATTCTTAAAGAATAAATTTTCAACGAAATTCGTTGCCCTGGATTTCAGGTAGTATGTTGACATTTCCACGGTTACCGGCAAAATTATAACATGTCATTCTCTGTTTTTAACTCCTCGCAAGTTAATTCAATTTATTTTGGAGGGCATGTATTTGTGCAGACAGGTTTTTATAAGCTTGATTTACTTAAAAGGTAATATAAACATAATATAATTACGGAGAATGCTTCAGGGAAATCATGCTCGAGAATTATGATAGCATCTCACGCGATTTTCCCTAGTTTTTTCAAGACTAAAAAGAAAAAAAGTGATATCATTAAAAGGGAGACAGAGAAGCTGAGAACATAGGGAACGAGGGAAGTATGAAATTTGTTTGTTTCATTTTAATACTGGTTAGGAATCAGCTGATCTCTATAAAAAGGCAATTCATTAAAAATGGACGGGACCGTCCATTTTCCCCCCCTTATTATTCCATTGTTGTTAGAGCACTATCATGCTTTTTTTAAAACCTTTACTGGTCGATTCAGTGAAAAATACTTCCATTTTTTTAAAAAGTACTGCAACTTTAGTTAAATAACGGCCAAAATATATTTTTTTACCCTTTTTATAATTAAGAAACTTATGAAATAAATATTCTACTGCCAGTCGTATCACTGACCCATAAAATACTGCCGGTTCAGTTAATAAACTGCCAAAAAAACGAATAAAAAACTGTCATTTTAATGGAAAAAACTACCATCATAAATGGCAGCCAAAAAAAAAATTCATTTTTGGCTCTTATAAAAATTTGGAAATATTTTTGAAAATATCTTGGCCTTTTTAAAAATTTTTGAGCCCCTAGGGCTCATCTTAATGGTGACCGATCGATTTTGAAATTTTTTGTGGAAAAATGTTTAAAACATTGAAACAAATCAGGAGGGTTCGCCACAAAAATTTAAAATTCAGTTCCAAAAAATTACCCTAATGTCCAGCCGTCGGCTGAAAGCTTTTTTGTCATGGGGGGCACCGACCGTAAAGCGTTAATTTACAGAAACCTAATACCTACATAGTACATATTTTTCCATCTCCATCTATTGTTGGTAAGAAAAACCCCGTTCCAAAAATATCAAGAAATAAAAAATCTGATTTGGCTTTTCTTTTATTACACGAATCACTCCAGCTCCAGCTCCACATTCTAAAGAACGATTAAATGCCGAATATACGGATTCTTGAGCGTTCGCTAATTTTTCATTTCTCAAAAGGAAAAAAAAAACCATACAAAAGTTTTATTGCAACATAAAAGGCAGCGTGCCAACAAATTTCAGTTCTTTATGCTTGGTTTCCCATATACTTACAAATCCACTATTTGAGAGAAACAAGAAAACGGAATGGAATTGTCATAGTGTGCATAGATTACAACTAAGGCTATATGCTTTTACGGTATGATTTATTATTAATGTTACCGCCATTAGGATTCACGCAAACTAATCCAAACATATGAATTTGAAATATAAATACTAAAGGGTGCCGTATGGCAACCTTAAAGACTACGTTTTAGAAATTATATTATTTCCAAGTTTACATTTAAAGTGCTAGTATTGTTCATCTTCATGCCGAGAAAATAACTTGGAAGTTTCTCTTCAGGCAACTTTTTCGATTTAAAAAAAAAAAAGTTGATGAATTCAAAATCCGTGAACCATGAAAACGTCGTTAAACTCGAAAATGAAAACTAGGAAAACAGATGGACTGCTTACAGCATTCAATTTCAAGAGGGGATAATTCTAAGAGCTTAACAGACTCAACACACTTTTCTTGATTTCTATCTTTTCTTTCTCGGTTTTCTGTCATTCCGCTGACGGGGTGAAGGAAAAAAAAAACGAAAAGAAGGTCGGTTGAAAAGTAATTTTCGCGAGGGGAGAGAGAAAAAAAAATCATTTAAAACAAAATGAACGTCTTATTTTTCTCCTCCCGACAGACAATTATTAATCTGTTAATATCCTGGATATAACGAGTGCGAAAAGGTAAATATCTGAGGTAAATGAAAACCGAGCCGGAACTAGATTCGTTTCTAAAATGTATGCCGGAGCCAAGTTTATACACCAAGCAACATTTAATTACATATTATCTTAATGAAGAACGTGCTAGCAAGCTCTGGATTTTGGGATTAGAGGTTTATTTTAATATTAACTCGGATTGCCGCGTACTCCACTCTTCTGAAATTCCGAAACTTAATGAAGGCCTCGAAAATTAACTTTTATATCGGTTTAAAGGTTAAGTGGTTGCAGGTTACGTCAAAAATGGGCAAAGAGCCGTTTCAATCGATTTCCAAATAGGTTTCATAGGAATTGGAAAAAAAATGCAAAGGTATTTATTTATTTAAAATCTGGAAGGCAGGGGTCCGAGGCCTGTAAAAACTGGTTTAAGGCGACGCCGGAATCGGAGGAATCGAGCGACATGTCCCGCCCAATTGAGCCTTCGGGACTTAATCACACTAGTGATTAACGGTTGCTAGTGAGCCTACGAACCTCGTCATTTGAACGCACGAGCACCCTACCAGTAATTGGATCCGTTCTAGAGCCTACAATTCGGCGTAAGACCTTTTTTTCGAATACCAAGGTTTTGTAATTTTTTTTCCGCAGATATACGATCGCACCGAAGTGGTTAGACAAATGAGATATGCCGAATTATGATGGAATCAACTTTTACGATCTCTACACTTGTTACGTGCAAAGTGAAGCAATATTATTAATTAATGATCTGCAGAATACAATTTCAGTATATTAGGAAGGAAACAACAGGGTGCCGGTATGCATTCTTGACAGAACTTTAACAACTCTAGAAATCCGTGCGTCGGAGGTGAACTAACGTATCTCCGTTGTAAATATAATTGGAGAAATTCTGTTTCGACATTTCGTGAAAGTGTCATGGGACCACAAGTTTACAGCAACATGGGCGTGTTAAATTCTAGTCCCATCATTTTCACAAACAGTCGAAACACACTACCTCCAATTATATTTACGATGAAGGTACGTTAGTTCACCTCCGACGCACGGAAATGACCCCTTCTGTAAGCCATAACTTCGAAATTTGTGCTCGTAGTGTTACGAATTCTGTACGTCAGAGCCAAAAAGTTCAATATGCAAATTCAAGATGGCCGTTTGTTATGGGTAAACAACGTTTAGCGGACATCTTTAATTTGCATATTGAACCTTTTGGCTCTGGCGTACAGAATTGTGTAGAAGATAACATTCAATTTTACTGGGAATTGTTTCGGTACGATTCCCGTCATCCGGGTCGATTTGGCACGGCTGTCCGGGAACTGACTAGCGACCCTTGAAGTTAAGCAGCAATGATCGCGGTCGGTAACTGGTTGGGTGACCATTGACGCTCCCTCCCTATAGCGGGGATTTCAGAAACTTCTGTTTCTGTTCACATTCCGATATCGGAACATATGCAATACGAGTCTGTTTGATTTTCCTAATTTTGCGTTTTGTTTATAGAAGAAAGGAAAACATTAGAGAAAAAATTAAAAAAATAGGGGGAAAATTGAAGGGAAGTCCTGCGGAACCAACGTCTTCATGCAGTCAGGAAAACAACGGAAAGAGGAAGAATCGGAGCAACAACGGGAGTAGCAGCGATTCATCAACAGAAAGTATGTTCAGGGCCCGTTCGCGCAGTGATATAAGATTTAGATTTTGTTATCACCAATCGACAGTTCAACCTTGCACAAAGCTTACGCGATGAATTTCAGTTCTTGCTCGCCACCCTAAACGAAGCTATGGCGACTTCTTTTATTATTATAAAATAAACGCATATTTCAGTTGAAATTTGCGCCGGAACGGGTGTGTATGTATCTGCCACTCGCTGGCTAATGGCTGTTAGATCGGCAAGTCATACCCGGTTCCTACGGATCCTCATGGAGGGTATTTTTACCCCCCAAGAATTGGCCTCATGCAATTATAAAGGAGGTTTGAGTACAATTAACCGTAAGGCCCCCCGGAAGCCGGCTCTTCCTGCAAAACGAAGGAACGCTGTAACTGGTAATAGTAAATTTTTATTTCTCGAAAATGTTCATTAAAAAACTTTTTGATATTCCTAATTCCCGGGAATAAAGTGCGGGAATCCCGAGACTTTTTATAAAAGTTTTTATTTATTACACCAATTTCATCTAGGCCGAAAAACTAAATTTTGAAGACTATAAATATGGATCAAAGTTGATACGTTTTCAAAAATTAGCCAGAAAGTCAATTTTACGGATTTAAAAATTAAATTTGCACAGAATTTTTTTTCTAATTTGAATTAGGCCTACTATGATTTTTAAAAAACTTTAAATAACTATTTGCTTGTAATATTAGAAATTTTTTATCTTAAATCTTTTTAGAAATATTTTCCGCTCGAGCCTGAAATTTAACCAGTCCGTGTCTGCTATCGTATATTTTCGCTATAGGTAGCTTTTTTTAAATCTTTTGTTTTATATTTTACATCTCTGGAATTTAGAAAAGGCTGGAAATAAAATTAGCTTTTCTCTTCAATGAAAATTATGAATGTAAAAAGTCATATTATTTTTTTAACCCTTTGACTCCCACCGAATCCTATATGGTCCGGTCAATTTTATCCTCTGGAGAGAGTTAATTTTTACCGGGGTTTTTAGGACCTCGAAGATTCGAAATATTTTTTTGGAGGGTCTTATAGCTCCCCACGTAGAAGCAGATGTTGATTTTAAAATCAGCGTGCCAAAAAGTATCAAAATCGACATCCATGTGGCATTTTTCAGGTTTTTTTTTAAAATAAAATTTTTTTGCATTAGCGGACTTAAGAGATAAATTTAGAGACAAATTAATAGTAATAAAAAGTCTTTTTCTCATTATCTTTTTCATTTCAGCTGCTGTATTAAAGAAATATAAAATTAGTCTAAGTCAAGTGAGCACGTCAATCAACAAAATCCTGTTGAGTCACCAAAATGGTAATTTTTGACACCAAAATTGCTTTTTCCAAATATTTGCTCAGTCTTTTAATGGATTTATTCAATTTTTATTCCAGAGGACAGAAATAGTTCAAGTAGTAGCTAAGTGTTTTTATCTTCTTATTTTTTCTCAACATAAAAATATTACAAATCAAATTTTATTTTTATTTACTTTTATTCTTGGGTTTTTAAAAAAAGAAACAAAAATTGTAAAAAATTCCATTTTCTCTCACTTGCTTTTCCTCTCTGACTAAGATTAATAATAACCGGATGGTTAAACCAATCAAGGACCAATCAAGAACCAATTCATGAGCAAATGCCGAGTGTCGATAACCCTGGTTCAAAAAATACGAAAAGAAAATGTTATAAAGCTGAATTATATTTTAAATTAAAGATTAGTAGACTGTTCGAACTTCGAATTCAGCCGAATTTCCATTTCGAAAACAGCCTCTCTTGAGCACGGATGGTCAGGTTCCAAGTGTCACAGCCGCACATAACTACAGGATGGATTATGGCATTGAAAATGCGGAGTTACGCATAAAACAATAAGATTCAATTTTACAAGAAGTAACATTTCGCTCACCGAAACAATTGAAGGTTTTTCGTTTTTTATTTTCCAACAAACCTATAAAACTGCTTTAAGGCAGGGGGGGGGGGGGGGGGGGTAATTCTCTCAGTTGGGGTTATCGGTATAGGGATCAAAGAGGGAACCAGGTTGAAGGTTTGTTTGTTTTTCCAATGCCATAATTTGTTCCAATCTGCATCATTTTCCTCGACATATAGGCCTATCTTCGAATCATTTGATATTATCTTCTGATCCCCGCAAATTCAACAGAAAAAAAAAAAACACTTTCGACCATAAAAATCTAAAAGCACTCAAATGTATAATCCGAACTTTCCCGTTCGAGTAAAAAAAAGTTGTTAATCTCCTTGATTTAAAAAGTATTATCACCAATTACGTAATTGAACGGTGGCATTTATTTGCAAAAAAACTCAATTAGTCCAGTTTTTTTTTCCATTAACGTATCTGAAAATTCTACAGTAATGCATTACAAAGCCCTAAAAACATTTTTTTCCCTTAAAAAAAAAAAAAAAAAAAAAAAAAAAAAAAAAAAAAAATTCCCGACGGTGCAAAACAGAAAGCTAACTGTCAATATCGACGGCCAGAGCGTTCGGTAACTTCATTTGAAACAAAATACATGAACCGTACCCTGTATTCATTCCGTAGTGATAAATGTTGAACGTTTGAAGGGCGACGGGGATCGAAAGAGTTCGCCTGGAGCCTCCCCGTAAAACAATCTCAAATTATGTTTAGCTTAAGCAAAAACAGGAAGCTAACAAATGTTGAATGTTTGAAGGACAACATGATCAAAGAGTCACTCAAACCAAACACTCGACACCGAATCCGTCATTAATCTTATTTTCTTCCTTTCCCTTACCCCCCCACGGAACGTTCTCCTTTTCCCCTTTCTGTTCGTGTTTTTTTTTCTTGCTCGTCTATTCCTTTTTTTTTTGTCCTAGTCGTCCTCGTAGTCGTCGTTTTCATCTCTTTAAACTATACAGTCTTGAAAGTGTAAAGAAGTCAAGTTAAACTACTTTTAGAAAACCCATTTTTTTTTTTTTTTTTTTTTTTTCGGAAGTGGGAAAAAACGAACTTACGCGCACATCTTCCAATTTACCGGATGATAAAATTCGGTGAATTTAAACGCATCGCTCAAAAAAAAAAAAAAAATATATATATTTTTAAAAAAATCCTCCAAGTCGAAATTTATGGATTGATGCCCAAATGGCTCTCAATGTAAACTGAGGACGTCAGTTATCCACCGCAAATACTTCAACTTTAATAAATCGCTTTTCAGGAGCAACAAATCACCCATTCCGCAGGAGGAATGATAAAATGTCTATTTATCACCCCTGTCTCTTTTATTAATTAAGGCTTTCTCAAAGCTTGACCAAGGTTGCCTCGTCAGTATCCAAAAGTAACCGCTCCGCTCATTTTCCGACACTGAAAAGCAATCTGACCTTCAGAAAATGACCCAGGTGTACAAATTAAATGGCTTTGCGTACAAGGGTGAAGAGCAGAATGGCAGATGGTTTTCCTTGTAATCAGTAACCGTAAAACTTTTGCTTTTAACTTAACTCTTTTAAGTCCTTAGAAAAGCGCGATAAACGATACGGTGAACAACGTCGACTGAACAAAGTTTTTGTTCTAGTAAAGTCTTTAAATTAGCGATCGGGGAGACGAAGAAGACAAAAAAAAAAAAAAAAAAAAAAAAAGGAACAATTCCGCCCTTGCCCTCCTCCCCCCCTCCCCGCATTTCCTTTATAAAGAAACAAGTTTACGAGTAAATTGTACATTTTCTTACTTTTATTCCAGTTGAAGGCGTAATTAAGATGATGGGCTATTCCCCCTTTTGATTACAGCCTTGGATATGTTAAGGTGATATCAAGGGAGAAATTTCGAATCATAAACTTTCTCGTCTTAATAATTGTCCTCGTCAAACGAGGAACGTATAAACTTTGAGAAACGCTTTCGCGAAAGGAGAAAGTTTCGCACCTCTAAAATGAAATTTTTCAACGTTCTCAAGAAAGTCCAAACTCTGTCAGACTGAACAACTAAATTAAAAACGGTAGACTGCTTCCATAGAATAATTCGTGCATAACAATCAAATCGTTCTTTTTTTTTTTTCTTTTTCGTCAATAAAAAATAAAAATACTTACGAAACTAACTTTCGCAGAACGGCATTAAATCAAAACAAACTCAAAAATAAATTATTTTAGAGCATCCATCATCAAATAAGAATATGATCGGTCATAAATAAAAAAAAAAAGGAATCCCTCAAGAGAATTGGATCAAAACCATATTTTTATATCTTCCGCAGTAAGTATAAGTAATAAAAAATATAATCTTTTTAGTACTTCAAAAGATAGGATAGCTTATTGTATAAATAAAATATTAAGAAAACAAAAAAAAAAAAAAAAAAAAAAAACTTTATCTTTTTTTTCTGTTGAATAAAATAACCGTTATAACATATTCAGCGTTCGGCGTTCATAAACCCATCTTTTTTTTCTCTCTCAGTTAAAATTAAGCTTTTGTACTGTGGAATGTTCAGTACAGCTTAATGACTACTTTTTTTTTCATCAAATTCCATGCTCAAATCCTTGCATACCTGGGGTTTTTTTCCGAGAATCGCTTCTTTTCATCCTAAAAGCTTTTAAATTATTTAATGAATGTTTTCATATCGCCTCTTTTATTTTTTTTTTTCTCAAAGCCTTCTCCTTGTTGAAAAATTAAAAAACTTAAATTATTTCCTGGAAAAAATCGTGTAATTAAAATAAGGCCTCGATTTAAGCGATCAGTTTTTTAAATTGAAATAACTCGCTTTTTTCTAAATTGATCCTTATTTTTACTGTATTTTTTGATCAGTAGAAAATATTTTTGTAGGTAAAATAATTTTTTGTCAGTTTTTTAACTTTTTCTTAAAAAAAAAAAAAAATTGGTTAATAAGCGTGCACACTCACTATGGAATGTTGGACCAACATGATGTACCAACTTGTTGGACCAACATTCCACACTAATTTCGGCATCGGCGGTGGTTACATTGCCCGTATTATTTATCAACAAACAGTTTCGAGCAGATGACAATTTTTGAAAGTGTTCGAAACTGTTTGAAACTACTCGAAGCTACTCCAACGTGCTCGAAACTCTTCGAAGGTGTTCGAAGGATTTCGAGAGCTGGATTTTGGCATTTTTCTTAAATTTAAATCATATTTTTCATTATCATTTTCCAGGGGTGGTCAAAAATTAAGAAAATAGTGTTTACATAATAATTGAATTGCCCTTAACTAATAAAAGACTTTTTCCTTTTTTCCCAGGTCCTAACCCGACTTAACCGTTCTAGAAGATTCCGAAGAAAACCCTGTTGGATATTCCGAAGAAAATCCTGCTCTATTTTTATGCAAAAATTAACATAATTATGTTAAAAATTAAACAATAAAGTGATATTGGATGATAATTAATTTTTTTCTGTTAAAATACGAATTTGATTTTGAATTTGGATATAAATTTGAAATCCACAGGGGGGCTGAGCCACCCTATGCCCCCCTGGCTACGAGGCTGCTCTCAAAAATACTTAAGGGTCGTCCATAAAACACGTGAACACATTACGGGGGGGAGGAGGGAGTAAATTCTGCAATAGTCACTGCAATAGTCGATTCATTCGATTGTCAAACATGTTGATACAACAAGTTGGGCAAACATGTCGTACCAACTTGTTGTACCAACATGTTTGACAAACGAAAAAATCAACTATTGGATTGCTAAATTTACTCCTATGCAGAAACTAGTGAGGAATGTTAGTCCAATAAGTTGGCACAACATGTTGGTTTAACTCGTTTGCTTAACTTGTTGTACCAACATGTTGTTCCAACATTTCATAGTGAATTTGCATCCCTACGCCAAAATTAGTGTGGAATGTTGCTGAGCAACATACATGTTGGTACAACATGCCATAGCGACTATACAATGCTGTACCAACATGTTGGTACAACAAGTTAAACCAACATGTTGTGCTAACTTGTTGGACCAACATTCCTTACTAATTTCAGCGTAGGAGTAAATTCTGCAATAGTCGATTCGTTCGTTAGTCAAACAAGTTGGCACAACAAGCTGGTTCAACATTTTGGTACAAGAAGCTGGTCCAACAATTTGGTGCAACCTGTTTGTCCAACAAGTTAAACCAGCATGTTGTGCCAACTTATTGGACCAACATTCCTCACTAATTTCGGCATAGACGTAAATTCTGCAATAGTCGATTGGTTCGTTTGTCAAACATGTTGGTACAACAAGTTGGTACGACATGTTTTGTCCAACTAGTTGTATCAACATGTTGGTCCAACTGTACTGTTTGACTGTAATTTTTTGTACACTAAAAAATTTTCGGGTTGAAAGCGCGGAAAATAAAAAACAGTCATTTGTGACAATTTCACTTTTTCCAATTACTTTAGTAAAAAATAAAAATAAAAATAAAAATAAAAATACAGAACCGGAAAAGGAATATTTTTACTTAAAAAAAAACAATGGGAAAAGTTGAAACAAACAAAAGGAAAGTTGGTTTGAGGGGAAAAAAAAAGTTTAGTAAAGTGAAAGTTTAATGGATGCGAGCGAGATGGAAAATATCGAGCTGATTAATGCAAAACCATATTTTTTTTCCTCCAAAAAGAAAAAAAAATGGGAAAAAGGTGAAATCAGGAAATCAAAAATTATGGTAATTATTGAAGCGGTGTATTAAAAAACGTGAATATAATCGTGATCAATTCAAAAAAAAGATTCCTGGAATACATCAGATAATGGAAGAGAAAAAGCTGTTTGTTGATTTTCAGCCGTTTAAAGTAATTAAACTTTGGAAGTTTTCAGGTTTGACGATAGAGTTGATCGATCGGAAAAAAAAAATTAAAAATCCTTTAAAAATTAGTTATAAAAGTTTGCTGCGTAAAAATGCTGTAGTGTTTGGCTTCTGTCATTCAGCATGTTCGACAGCATGTTTCTGTGTTTCCTCCTCGTTAATTGATTTCTCTAATAAGAGTAAAAGTTTGTACGTAACCTCGAAATTCAACATTTCAGTCGGCTATTTGAACTTTAATATTCTACTAGGGCTTTTTTAAAAAAATTGATCGGATGCAATGGTCGACACGAAAAAAAGTAAAAATTACAAAGTTTTTGAATTGACTTCAATTTAGAAAAATATTAATTGGGCAACTTTTCAAAATTGGTTTTTGGGTTCTGGAAGTTTTCATTGGATTTTACTCATGATTTGCAGGCTAACGAAAGGGAAAAGCCAAAAAAAGTGCAAGCATGGACTTTTGTCAGAATGTTTAGGCACTTCTTTCGCTACACAAAACCCGACGGTGAACTGGCGAAAAATTGCGAAAAATAGCTGGCAAGATCATCAGAAATCTATGATAGTGAAGAGATGGGGATATCTGAGGGGACTAAGGCATTGTTGTCTGTAAAAGCGTGGATCCCTGAATTTTCTTTTCGCTTTGTTGTAAAAAGCTTCCGAGCCTAAGGGCTTTTAAGGTACTCAAACAAAAGGGGGCAATCTATTTTCTCAAATCAGTTCGAAGAATTTCTCCAAAAACTTTCATCTGTATATCGTCTATTATGTCATTTTATTTAAAACAACAAGAGCACGGTAAATTAATATTCATAAACGAGGGATGATCATTTCAAGACGATATTATATTTTGAGTTTTAGCGAAATAAGGTTTGAATTCTGTTTGAAGCCCTATTCATTGTTCATCTCATGAATAATTATTTGATGGATAAGAGGCTGTCATAACAGTAGAAGAGTTGAAACGGTGGCACCACCCATGCTCCCTATGTACACAAAGTATTGAAACGAACAAAGGAATTCATTTCAAAGGAATTTTCGTTTTATGAGGACAGTCAACGGCGGTTTACCTTTCTGCAGGCGATTTGTAAAAACCGTTTTCGGACCCGGGATGACCGTCGTTATCTCCTTTAGGTGCGCCAGCCGAGGATTTTCAACGGGTTACGTTCGTTTGTTTGTTTATTTGTTTCTTCCTTTTGCAATCGGTTAATTCCATCCGCGGATTTTCAATTTTCACAACAAACAACAACAAAAAAAAAAAAAAAAAAGAGAAGTAAGTTAAGATTTATTTCTAGGAAAAGGTAATACGATACTTGAAAACTCAACAACACTTGAGAAAAAGAAAGAAAAAAAAACTTGAAATAATTTGAAAACAACCTGGAAGCTATCTAAATTCTTTTTCTTTTCCCTTCTGAGAGACTCGTATCCTCAGGGGTGTTTTTATGGCTTTAATTTTAAAGAACTTTACGTGCTTTTAAAACAACTAATAAGTAAACACTCCGCTAAGAAAAAAGAAATTATTTAACTTCCGTAAGAAATATTTGCTTAAAATAAAAAAAAAAAGCTGTGGAGAGCGTTGCAAAGTTTTCGAGATTTTAAAAAGTAGGTGAAGTCTACACGAAAAAAAAAAAAGGTGTTAGGTTGTATAATATTTTTCACATCTCCGAAATTTTTTATTTTTTTTAAATGTTTGACAGCGAAGCGAAAAAAACCGAGTAGCGATTTTTTTTTCTCTTCTTTCGTTTCGAGTGTTTAGCTTGAAGCGCTAAATTTTTTTTTCTCTTGTCCTTTTTTTTTTTATATTGAATGTGTGACGAAGGTCGGAATTGATCATTAGAGTAAATAAAGATTAAAGCGGCAAGATGAAAAAATATTTTTTTAAAGGATTATAACAAGATCAAGGTTTCGTCAGCTTTGGAAGAAAAACATTTTTAAGCTCAAAAAGTAAAAAAACATTTTTCGCAATCTCTTTACGAGAAAATCGTTTAATTAATCTTGCAATGGGTGTTGGGAAATTCGCTCAGAATTTTTAGCTTGCTCGACTTGTAACGTGAGTGAAGCATTATTCCCAGGAAAAATTTTATCTCTAATTTTCTCAATTAAAGTTTTTTTTTTTTTGGTAGTCAATTTTTAAATTAAATAAGAACTTTTCAAATATTGAGAGGCTAAAATCGGAAACGAAAGAAAGTTCGGAATCCGGAAACCGGATGTGGCTGAAGGGTTGCCCATATACTACGACAGCACTTAATTCAAGACAACGTCGGCCCAATTTTTTCTTTTGCAGCCCTTGTGATCTGCCGCTGTAAGCGTCTTCAGCGTAACTCCATTTTGGAAACAACTCGAGTAGAATTATTTTTGACTAAAGCTAAACATCAGCTTTGACTAAACTAAACATCAGAAAGAAGCTAATTGTTCACTAAATGGAGTTACGGTGAAGTCGCTTACAGCGACAGTGTCGTATATACAATTTCTTTCAAAATTAAAAATAATACACCTTTTATTTCCATAAAAAAAACCTATTTTTATGACCCTTTGAATGTTCGTAAAGAAATGCAAAATCTCGGTCTTATGCTTCCTTATTCAAAGCGGAATCGCTGTAGCTCTACTTTTGAATTGACTTCTGTTTACAATTTTGAACTTATGTAATATATATTCAATTCCGGAATAGAGTTACGGCAATTCCGCTTAGTCAGGGCAGAACGAAGCTTTTGAAATAACAAGTTAAAGGAGCTGAAAGAACTATTTGTCATCATACAGGGAATTAATTGGGAAAAAAAAAAAAAAAGACAAAAAGAAAACCACAAATCCTTGTATCATACGGGCTTACCAACTTGGGGAGACCTTTTTATCTGTAAAATGAAACTTAAAAAAGATACCGGCATAGGAGTATTCGACCGTAGAGATGGAACGGTTGGATAAAACGAGATAACTCGATAAAACTACGGTCGTTTAACCTTAATTACGGGGAACTCCGGGAAAAGGAAAAAACAACATGACCAAAAGGAAAATGATAGTTTTTCTAATAAAAGAAATTTCCCCATCATTTGACTGCCTTCAAAAATTTCAATTCTGCGGAATACCTGGAGGCTAAAACTTGAAAACCAATTTTCTATTCCACCAGAACGAAAACCGAGGGTACAAAAAAGAAAGAAGTAAAAAAATAAATAAAGGTAGGAAGGTAGAGAGGAAAGAGGTTATTCGATTACTGGTAGGGAGATTTCAAATTTCTTCCCTTCAATTCAATATACCGGAACCGTGCATGATATCAAGTTGAACCTTAAATATTTTAACCTTTATTTTCACTGCTTGTTGGCAGAAAAAAATAAGACTTTTTTTTTTTTTTTTAAAGATACTTCACAATAAAGCTAAAGAAAAAAAAACGGATGAATAGGCGGAAATTCAATGTTCGCAACGGAATGAGTAAAGAACTTCAGCGACTCATAAACTAGGCGATTTGTTCGTTTCCAGCTTGGGAATTGCGTCATAGCGGATTAGCGGGCTCTTCTGGATGTCATATGACAGCCTCGTTCGCAGTAATCCCATAGCAGCCTGGGAATCCCGTGTGTGCGAATGTGGACACTGTCTTTTTAAAAACACTGCTGAAATGTATTATTGTTCACAATAAGCTTTTTATTTTTTTTTACAACTTGGCAATCCTTTCGACACGATTATTTCTTTCAAAACCAAGGGAAAATAAAATAAATCTCATAAGCACGTTAAAGAGAAGAGGGGAGTTTTCGTCATTTTAGCTGACGAGGAGGAGAGAGAGGGACATCCATCTTCGTTTAAGTATTAAATTAGTGATGGCGATAAGTTTGAAATATATCGATAAGTCTATATATCGATATTTGAAATTTTTGATAACGATATGTCCATATACCGCCGAAAATGATAAAACTGCATAACTTAATTTTTACACAGTAAAAAATATTGAGTATTTTTAACAAACCAGGTCCACACACTCTGTATGTAACTCTTTTTACGTTAATTTTGACACACTTTACTAGGCAATATTTGTTGATTGTGTTGTTATTTAAATAAAAATGTGAGGACCTTTTTTCAAATATAGTCTACTTTAAAAGTATTTGAGCTCGAGAGCACTCAAGTATTTAATTTAATAAAAATGCACCTTATCGTCCTCGTCAAAAATTATTTTAATTGTAATATAGCAAGATATAAAAGAAGATGGCTACCCAAGTAACATTGGTTGGTTGAATAACCATCCCAGCAACGTTGAATTGCGACGAACAACGTCAGAGCCCAAAAATCAACCTTCGATTAAACGAACGTTTTTTCAACTAGGTTGAATAATACTACAAGACAACGTTAACTACTAACCAATACCCGGGCAGTCGGTTTAAATAACGTCTAATTTCGTTATGTATATTTTAATGTTTAGCTTATGGGAAAAGTTTTCCCGGATTTTGGAAAAGTCAAAATATAAAATCGCAAAATCTCAACTTGAGGACCTTTAACAGGTCTATAAAAATTAAAAAATACTAATAGTGCACAAAAATACCTGAAATCTGATTTTTAAGACAAAAAATTAGGTATTTGGCGTACAGTTTGCTTTGCTCTTTTGCACTATATATAGAAGTTCCAAATTTATAATAGACGAGTAAAATGTAGTGTTCCGTAATACTTAGGGATAAGTTCGCGTTATGATAATACTTATTTAGAGGAAAAGATACAATACTCTTTATGTTGGTGCTATAATAGTCATATCAAAATGCATTCTTTTTTTTTTTTTTTTTTCTTTTCTTTTCATAGTTGGTTTATAGTCAAGGGCGTAGTTGAAAAAACGTTTTTTCAACTGTTGCTAGGACCGTTATTTAGGCCGGACATTTCAACGTAATAATGTCCGTTAACACCGACCGTCTTTATACGTCGGGGAACAACGTTGCTGGGATGGTTATTCAACCAACCAATGTTATTTGGGTATATATAATATAAAAGAAGATGGCTATATAAGCCGAAATAGCTATATTACAATTAAAATAATTTTTGACGAGGACGATAAAGGTGCATTTTTATTAAATAAAATACTTGAGTCCTCTCGAGCTCAAATACTTTTAATTAAGATATGGTGTCTGTTTACAGAGTCAGAATCGCAAGTGCAAAATACAACTGTGCGGTGAGAGTTGCGCTAGCAGCAACAAGCTGTATTGCAGAAATCATTTAAAATTTGTGCTTACAACATTATGGGTTAGAGGAGTTCGACGACGCTAACCACATCAAAAATGTAATTTTAAACCAACAATACTGCCGTGAAAAGGGGAATCGACCTATCGCACATCTCTGGGTTGGCCATGTTTGTTTATAAGCTAAACATAAACAAACATGGCCAACCCAGACATGTGCGATAGGTCGATTCCCCTTTTCACGGCAGAATACTCCAGATCTTAAATTTTCGGAGGTTAAATTCAATTCAAAGTTCCACCAAATCACATGAGTCGATTTCATGTTCTCGGTTTTTTTTAAAATAAAAAACGGCAATAACGATACACAAGTCAGGGAGAGAATAAGTTAAGGAAAAAAAAAAGGATTCAAAGAAAATCTTGCCTTAAAAAGGAAATCGTGGGAAACTTGAAAACGATTCGACGTTGCAGTATCGTATGTTAAAGAAAACAAAAAGCAAAAAGCAAAAAGCAAAAGCAAATTAGAAACATTATCTTAAGAAAAAGGCACTTGCACCGTACTCTTTTTTGTCTTTACAAAATAGTAAAAAATTTACGAATTATTTGTCAGAAACATAACAAAACATCGTATCGGTTTGAACAATTTTATTTTGTAAGTTCGTATGACGTAACAAAACAAAAAATCGTACTTATTATTTCGTTTAAGGAATTTCCTCAGTTTTGAAAATGATTTTATTATCCATTTTGGTTTCCGTTTCCTCGGTTACTTCCATTTTTCTTTTGTTTTGTTTTTCAATAATACCGATTATACGATTTGCTTTGACTTACGGATTTCATTCTTCATCAGGACGGAAGAGAATGGGGGGGAAATAATCAATCGATTACCAAGAATCTAAATCTTTACTTTTTATACCGCTTCTGGGAACTTAAACGATTTTCAACCCAAACGGATGAATTTTTTTTTTTTTGAAACTATCGAGGAAAAAAAAAGACTCGCAAAAAAAATATTTTATAAATCAATGTTCATCAACTATTAATCACCGTGATCATCTATCCGAGAGATAATCAATTACGGAATATACGACTAGCAATCCATCAGCGAACAAACTTAATACAATAGTAAATTATTCAAATGGAATGAAATAGAATTCAATTTCCTCATTAGAACGACTTTCTACCGACTCGCATGTTTTCCTCCCCGCCGCTAAAACTGATCACCCACCAAACAGCTAGTAGCATTGTAACAATTTACCCGGAACCACGAACTTCCATGTCGTTTGTAATGTTTACGACGATTTTATTCTACGATGATCTTTTCATAACGCTTTTAACCTCTGCCCAGGGCCTATCAACTTACACTGATAAGAATTTGTGAACTTGTTTGTCCAAAGTTAGTTTATAAGTGAGATAAATGGTTGGAAATGGTGAAAAGACACTTCCCCCAGTACAGAGAAAGAGATTTTCCCTAAACTAATTGAATACGGATGCATGGAACGCGGTTTAAATTAGACAAACACGACCTTCCTCCCCTCCCTCCTTATCCCACTTTCTTCACCCTCCCTTGGTTTCCCTATTTTCCCTGAACTATTTCTCACCTTAATCAGCCGGTTACGGTCCGGAGAGCATGCTTTACTATAAACATGTTACAAAAAGTTTTACAGAGGGGGAATCTGAGATTTTCCCTTGATTCCTACCCCGGAAATACTCTCTCAAAAGGCATCAATTAAGCAAAGCTCTATTCTGCTTAATAAAATCGAATATTTTATATTTTAAATAAACAAGGAGGCGTGAGGGTATGCGCACACCTCAAGCAAAATTTCATTTCCTAAACATTTCTCCCCTTAAATATTAAGGTCTAGTAATTACTGAATGTTTTAAAAAACCTTTCCAAGGTCGTAATTTTACAAAAGAGTTGTATTTTTTTTTTTTTTTTTTTTTTTTGCACAAGAAAATTCGAAAGAAAACCATCTTTTTCACGATTCCTCGTAAGCGTGAATTTCTTCGTAGCCACAATAATAAAGAGACGAACCAACGATTTGCTAAATGAAATGATTGCGTCATAGGTTTCCACAAGATTTTACAGTCGAAGGAAGCCCTAAGGGGATATCTTATGTAACTGTCAGAGGAGACATAGCTTTCGACTTGACCGACGTCACCGAATTTGACATGGTGTCAACCTGCTTCCATTATAGAAATTTCCGAAAGCGAAATATTGTTCCGTTTAAAGTTTAATACGTCGGTCAATTCCTTATCAGGAAATACGACAATCAGATTTATATGGATTCCAAGATAAGACGGAAATTAAAGTGGAAATGGAAGACTGCTGGGGAAGTGGCATTTTGTAAAGAGAACGCAATCGTTAACAGCGTACGAGAAATCTTTGGAAGCTAAGGACAAAAAAAAAAAAAAAAAAAAAAAAAAATTGATTTATTTTAGATTCTAGATTTTTCAACCACATTTTAAATTATTTGTGCAAAGATATCTAAATCGGTCTTTCTAACCAGACATAACAGTTCTCTTGCAAAAACTCATTACAATTTCGACCGATCCAGCCAGAAGCTGGACCTGCATACAGACTTTTCCATTACTTCCTCAGTCGCTTCATATTCACCACCGTTATATACAAGAAGCAAGAGAGTGCCTGCAAGAGTAAGATCTCAGAGGACGACGAAAACGAGTCATTTGAGTGAGCATTTCTTCCAGAGTACTCGGTAAGTTTAGATTATTCTTACATTTTAACGAAAAAATCTCAAGATCCACACGATGGATTTCAAAAGGCCTCGTCTGATAAGAGAACGTTCAAGTGTTACGTAAGACCGGAAGGGGGTACTCAAAATTCTTACGATTTCTTACATGGTGGAACGGGGGGGGGGGGGGGGGGGGGGGGGAGGTTGGCAATCTTACGTAAGAGTTTCTAGTATAATTTATCGCTCCGAATTTATATTTATTTATTTATTTATTTATTTATTTTTTTTTTGAATTTTTTTACAGGATTAAAGAAATGAACTCACTCTAGATTTGAGAAAAATATTACTCCAATTTAAAATCGGAGCTACAAAAAAAAAAAAAAAAAAAAAAAAAATAAATAAATAAATAAATAAATAGATAAATAATTAGCGAAAATCTTACGTAATATAACAGGGGGTCAAAGGAATCTTCCAAATTCTTACGAAAAGGGGGGGGGGAGGGGTTCAAAAATCGAAAAAAAAGTCTTACGTAATATTAGAACGTTCCCTAATGCGATACACAGAATTTTTGAATGCCGTACAGAGAGACAGAAATGGATTTGCTGTCAACATTTTGTGGCGAATCACGAATCTGAGAATCCGCAAAAGGTCAACTAAGGCTTTTGAATGGCAATCTTTAGGGGACCCTTATTTTGGAAATTCTTTAATTGGAAGTAGGGTCCAGTTTCCTAAATGTAAACGCTTTTAGAACTGGCGACCTCATATACTTTTTCTCCCCTGAAAATTAATTTTAGGATAGTGAAAAAGATCCCAATGTATATTTTAAGACATAATATAAATATCGTAGATTGGGGTGAAGTTGAAAGGAATTTCAAAACAAAATTCCAGGTTTATTTTAGGCTCTAAAAATAATTTTTTTTTATTTCACTAAGTGGATATATTGTTTTTGGAATACTTACGTAAAAAAATTCATTTTTTGTGCCTAAAATAAATCTAGAATTTTGTTTTGAACTTCCTTTCGACTTCACCCCAATCTACGGTACGTAAAGTGATACAGGTAAAACTTTGGAATTTTGCATAGAAAATTTAGATAACACTGTTTCACATTTGAATTTGATTTTGCCTCGTTTTCAACAAAAAGGGCATACTTGCCAACGCTCACTTAAGGGTTTCCATGGGCAGAAATCAAATTCCTACCGTTTTTCCTCATTTTATTTCTCTAAATATTTTTTTTTTCCTAAATAGCTTTTTCCTTTAAAACAAACTGCTAATTAAATTTTCCTAAAATTTTTTAAAGAAAGGTGCGTTCCCAACCATTTTTCCTAATCCGTTTTTCCCCCCCAAAAAATTCCTAATCCATTTTTCCCAAAAAAATAAATTCCTGGAAATTGTTGGAAAATTAAAATAAATTCCTACCCATTTTTCCTGAAAATTTTGGGTCCTAAAATTTTTTTCCTCACAATTTTTTACCCTAATTTTTAATTTTCCTAAAATTTATGGATTCCTAAAATAAAAATTTTTCCTAATTTTTCGAATCCCTAAAATTTTTATAATTTACTAGGCAAAGCTGCGAATTTCGGTTTTTCTTTTTATTATTTTTTTTAAATAAACCAGTATAAAATTACAACTATAAAATGAACTACTTTAAAAATATACAGTATAAAAGGGTTTAGGGACTCAAAAAATAAGGAAAAATATTCATTTTAGAAAATTTTATTTTAGGAATCCAAAAATTTTAGGAAAATTAAAAATTAGGGAAAAAAATAGTTAGGAAAAAAACTTTTAGGAAAAAAGGATTAGAAATTATTTTTTTGGGAAAAATGGATTTGGAAAAATGCTAGGGAATCAGAAAGGAGTGCTTATATTAACGGAGTGTCCACATTTAGGCGACCTGACCCAGGCACTGTGGAACTGGGAATCCCGTCCTCTGTTGTGCAAATATAAACACCACGAAAACTTGAGCCTAACGCTCAGAAAAATCCTATAAGGCATAACATTTTCTTTGTCCAAGGAAGCGGAGATCAATATTAGTTCAAACTACTTACCTATTAACCGTTCTCTTCCTTCTGCTAGGAGCTGAAAAAAAGAAAAAAAAAATATTAGATTTTCTTTTTTCTTGACCTGATTGCTAACTTTAGAAATGTAAATACGAGATTAATACAAATCACAGTTTCATTTACCGAATAAATAAAAATAAATTAAGTGCGGAATTGAAAAAGGAAGAAGAAAAATAAAAAGAGTAAAACGAGATAAAAATAAAAAAAAAGCAGGAAAAAGCTGGACAAGGAAAGCGTGATCATCTCCTGTGTTGGCCTTTTAAAACCTCTCCTACTTCACCGTAATCAGAATCCTTATTTATTTTACAAAATAACTTGTTTACTCTTTCTCTTTTCTTTTTTTTTTCTTTCAGAAAGAACATGAATATACCGCTTCTGAGAAAAGCGAGGAGGTGGTTAAAAGCCAATAACGTTTACCAAGAATTTAAGCCTTTACTGATCATAATGCAGCTGACCGGTTTCGCACCGTACACAATAACGGGAAATAAATTGAAACCTTCCAAGCTGCTTATAGTTCACAGTCTCGTGATATCGATCATTCTTGTTTACTCTCTATACGAGTGTTGGGCGACCCAGGACGCGAATCACGAAAAGAAGTCCGTCTCCCTGATACTCTCCCATTTCCTCGATTTGTTCGCAGTCGTTTACATCATTTTCTGTTTGTTTAAATACATTATCAAATCCGAAACGTGCATGGATATATGGATAAAAATGAACGAGATCGACGAGAAATTAATGAAAATCAATAACGAAATCAATTACGTTAAATCAAAAATACACAATATCGTTATAACGTTTATTTTTTTATGCTTATTCGGAGTATTTTTAATTGTCCTTCATTATTTGCAATCGATTAATCGAGCTTATTTAACTTTCGGGTTTTGGATTATTTGCTTTCTCCCGATATTTCAAAGTTGCGTCATGGAATGTTCCTTCACATGCTGGGCTTTGTCGCTGAGAAAGAAATGCTCCTTGGTCAATGGAGCACTCGGGAAAGAGATAAAAGATTATGAGAAAAGGAAAGAGATGAAAAAATGTTACGCTATATTAAACGAGGAAAGGAGGCGAACCGAAACGTTTCGGTTGCGGGAAAAGATTCGAACTCTTAAGGAGATTCATTTCAAGGTGTACGAAATTGTGAAAAATTTGAATTCATTGCTGGGATCTCATTTTTTATACATATTCGTCATTTATTTTTTTTCCGGGACGTTGAATGGATATAATATAATCCGAATGTATAACTCCCGAGATGAGAAATCTTGGGTTAATTTGGCAACCGTGTGGTGCTGGACCTCGATACAAATGGCAGAGATTTTGAATGTCGCCTTCAGTGCTACTGTAGTTAAGAATAAGGTAAGCTCGTCGTTCATTATTTTTGGGTGAAATGATAGCAGAAGTGAAATGTATGGTACGATGTTCGAAGGCTATGTGGAGAGTTGCTACTTACTGCTCGTAGGGTTGGGCTCGAAGCGAACGAGGAGAAAACTCAGTATCTTGTTATGGTAAGTGAGAAAGTCAGGCAGGGACGGCACGATGAACCACTGGAGGTAGGAAACCTTAGATTTAATTAAGAACGTTACCGAATTTCGGTATCCAGGGTCCTACGTCACCAGCGACAATGACACCAATTCTGAGGTAGCGGCGAGGATTCAGAATGGTAACCGTTGTCTTTTTGGGCTGGGCCATCTCCTTCGTAGTAGAGTTCTATCTAGACGAGCGAAACTCCGACTTTATAATGCCATAATCCGTCTGTAGTCACGTACGGCTGTGACACTTGGAGCCTGACCATCCGCGCTCAAGAGAGGTTGCTGGTATTCGAAAATAAGGTCTTACGCCGAATTTTAGGCCCCAGAAGAGATCCAATTACTGGCAGGGTGCGCTTGCGTTCAAATGACGAGATCCGTAAGCTCTATGGGCAACCATTAATCACTAGTGTGATTAAGTCCCGAAGGCTCAAGTGGGCGGGACATGTCACCTCCGTCATGATATATCAGGTAGGTCCTGGAGGGCAGACCGACGAGTCCCAGACCTCAAGAAGACCTCGGATCAGATGGGAAGATAACGTCGCCGCTGATGAGAGAAGGTTGGGAGTGCTCGACTGGCGACCAGGAGAGGCCCGAATGGAAACAGGTTTATAGTGCGGCGATAGGGCTTTAAGTCCTGTAAAAGCCAAGTGTGTGTGTATTTTTGAAGTCATCATCATCATGGGGCGTAGTATGTGACTACCACAGCTGAAGCTGTACACCCGATTTCCCAACAATGCACGGTATAGAAGTGAGGAGGTGCAATGTGAGGATATTTCCTAAGCCTTAAACCTATAAATGTGTCAAATGGCCGGTTTGACGACAGGTTCACTCATGCTGGCTTTTGCTTGCACTATTTTGACACAGAATCAGAACCGTGTGGGGACTTACGTCTATTATTCACTTGTATACTTGTTGTATTCAGTGGTGAACGTCAGTGAAAAAATCCGAGTCATTTCCTAGACTTGAATCCAGACCGACTCCTCGATCATTCGGTTCGAAGTCGGAGTCTCTACCACAGGACTACGCGCGCCCCCTATTTTTTAAGTAAAACTTGAGAAATAACTTACTTGAATTGCTCAGAAATCAGAGGTCGACTTGGCATGGCTGGTCTCGTAACGTGTGGCGAACAACGAAGTTAAGCTTCTGAGTTCGCGGCGCAAAATACGGACTGGTGTGACCATCGAAACCTCGCTCTATCTAGCGGAGTAAGTTGGAACTTACTAGTTTATTAGCATGGCAGGCGCTGGGTAAATTTCGGTGCTAATATAACAGTAGTTCCACATAAGCTAGACATGACGTGCTTACACAAGCGAAATTTTAACAATTGACATGAAATTGAAAATTAACTATGTAAATATAAATGTAAAATAAATGTTAATTGTGCCGTGTGCGAATGGTCGGATGACCCTTCTATAAGGTTAAATCCCAGAAATAGAAGTAAATGTTATTTATTTATTATTATTATTTAATTGCTCAGAAATCAGAAGACATAAAATTAAGAGCTACTGACGCTGGAAACAATACAGTCAGTCAGATTTGGTTTAAAGTCTTTGAACCAATTAAGCTTTAAAACGTCATCTCTCATCTTGTTGCAAAAAGCACAGACAGACAAGCCCCCATCCCAAAAAATCTTTCTTATCAAAAAGTTTCAAAAAACAACTGTTTCAGGTTCAACATACTATGATTCTAGTTACGAAATTCCTAATCCAAACGGAAGAGGAGGATGCTAATCTAATGCAAGAGGTAAGCCCTTTAGATACTTTATTTTATGTCATAACTTAAGGCAATATGTTTGGGAAAATGATCGCGCTGTCCAAACCTCGTTTCAACTTGTTAACAAAGTTTTCTTGGAATATTCCAAGATGATTCAAAGGAGGCTAATAATGTAAAGTTAGAACGAAAACCGATATAGAAGCAGAAAGGGATGAAGAATCGATAATTGTTCTTCGTTTATTCATTTATTCAAATTCGCAAACGAGCACAAAAAAAAAAAAAAAAAAAAGAATTGAAACCGATAAAAAAAATTTTAAAAAAAAAGGCATTTGTTTTATTTTCATACGATTTTTTTTTTTCGTTTATACGTCAGTTGCAATCGTTCTCCCTACAAATGCAACAATGCGGTGTCAGCTTCTCCGCTGTTGGATTATTTACCGTTAACAGCTCGATATTGCTGCAGGTAATAACAATTCAACTTTTTTAGAAAAAAAAAAAATCTAAAAGGTGTTCCAAACTAATTTTAATTCTTATGAATTTTTTTTTTTTTTTTTTTTTTTTAGTTCGGCATCGCCGTTATCAGCAACGCCGCTTTCTTCGTGCAAATCGATAAAATAAGAAACTTAGCCGGTTAAAATAAAGCAACTAACATTTTCCTAGGCCGATCTAAATATTAATCTTCTTCATAAAGTTCTCGAGGCGCTTGAAAATATCGTGGAGGGCGTGAAAAGGACATTTAAAGAGCGTCGTTAATTCCAGCTGAATATCTACCAGACATTTATGGATAAGAATTTTCCATCTGGGTTGTTTCTACATGATTCCTAGCTCGGGACATAAATAAAGAAAACAGCGTGAAAGAGGAAAAAACAAAATGAAATACCATGTATATTTCTTTTTTCTTTTTCTTTTTCTTTTTTTAATAAAACCGAACAAGTTGATCCGAAGAAAAAAAGTATAAAACAATCATTCATGATATCTTAAAAGCAAAAGCCATTTATTTGATGAATAGTTATTTCCAACGTGAAGTTATTGCCTTTTAGATTTGCGATGAAGTTTTTCTTTTTTTTTTTTTTTTTTTCCTCCGGTTCCGTTTCCAGTACATAACTAACCTGTTCGACTGGGTTAAAATAATGACATTTTAAATTTTTTTTATGTTTTCCGGAGGATGGTTAAATTTGAGCTTTTTACCGTACTTTTTAAGGCCAAGAGGGGGGGGGGGGAATTCATGTTTTCGGAATATTACAATTCCAGAAAACTAAGGATTTATTAAATTAAGGAAAAAAGGATGCGGAAGGGGAAACAGGAAGGAAGAATAAGAAGGAGCAAATGCCGGAGGTTTCCAGGAGTTTCGGTCATTATAGGAAATAAAGCATGACCTCTCTCTACCTTTTGATGTCCTCAGAATTTCACTGGCCCTGACACTCCCAAAGGGAGAAAGAACTTTGGTAATTGATTTACGGCCTCGGAATTTTCGCATGGAAACTGAAATTGTCTGGTCGGGATGGTTTTAGTTTCTAATTATAAGAGATTTTGAAGATGAGAGTTTTCGTTTCGAGGATAATTACGAAATGGGGGAAATCGATTTCGTGTGTTTTTCTTGTAGTTTGAATAAGCTTATTTAAAACCGTGCACCTTTGTGAAGTCGATTCGGCTCCGCGAACTGCGGTTTTCTTACAACACGATTTTCACGGACTTGGGACTATGCGATCGGGAATAAAATTTGCTCATAAGATTTAAGTATTATTACCAAGGAACAGCCAGACCGTTCCCGACCATGTTTCCTAATCTAATTTTCCTAAAATAACATTCCTAATGTTATTCTTCCTAAAGTCTTTTTTTCCTAAAAATTAAAGCTCCTACAACTAATTTTCCTAAAAAAAAAAAATCCCAATTTAGTTTTTTTAACGCCTTTTAGCTAGGGCTGCAGTGCCGTTTAGATTTTAAACGGAATGGGAATCGCTATCGGAATCATAGGTTCAAAAGTTGAATGGAATCGGAACCGGAACCCTGAATTTTTTTCACGCAGTCGAAATCGGAATCGGAATCGAAATCGGAATCTGGCTCAAAAATTGGTTGAAATCAGAATCTTAATCGGCATCGAAAAATAACTTCAATTCAAACTGAGCTGAAAAGTATTCCTTAAAGCTTTTCGCGATTACTACATTTCTGGAAATATCGGAGTCAGAATCGGAATCGGCACCACTGGAATATTTTCTAATTGGAATCAGAATCGGAAAGTTAAATTTTTGTTCTCGAGTCGGAATCGGAACCGGAATCAGAATCGGCCCAAAAAATATTGAAGAATCTTTGGAATCGACATCGGAATCAGAAACACAACCGCAGCTCTGCTTTAGCGCGACTAAAAAAATTAAATTAAACTTCTTTTTTGGAAAAATAATTTTAGGAAAAATTAAATTAAAAAAGGAAAAACTACAGTAAAAATAAGATTAGGAATATTATTTTTGATCTGGATGAGGCGGGATTGGAACAAAAAGAACGATGAGTTATATTATTTTTGATCAGAAAATTTATTTTTAGGAATATTGGTTTTAGGAAATTTGGTTTAGCTTGTATGTTTAGGGTAAAGTAAATTATTCACATTTTGTCAGTTTTTTATATTAAACTGTAAGTTTTTTAAATAAACTGTCAGTTAATATTTTATATGGTCAGTTTTAATAAGTCAGTAAAAATTTTCAGTAAAAGAAATTATTTGGTCAGTAAGATATTTAAATTGTAGTAGTAAAACATTTAATTGTAAAAAAATACAAGTGTCAGTAATAAATTAAAATGGGAGATTTTCTAAAACATGACGTCTTTAATGTTAAGCTTATCCGCGGGTCCTTTGCGAGCGTGCTGCCATCTATTTAGCAGACTACGTTTTGCATGGTTAGCTTATGAAAGGACTAACGGTGGTTGCAAAGCAAAATTCCCCATTGGGGGCAAGTAAAGAATTTTCGGCCAGTTTTTCAAAGTGAGGAAAAAAATCAAAAGTAATTTTTGACACTTAAATAAGAAAAAAAAAATTTCGCCATGTTCTTAGTGTTCGTAAACAAAGAAATCGGGTACTTTTTTCTTCAAGAAAAATTACTTAAAAAGTTATTTTTATTCGTTATGAAAAGTATCTTGTTATTCTAGGGTGTCAAATGAATTTTCCCCTTTCAGTTTCAATTAAAAACCCGAGCGAAGCGAGGAGTTTAATGAAAACCTCGACGAGAAAATTCATTTTCCACCCTAGGTTAACAGTATACTATTATGCAAAACCATGGGTATGCACGGGTACGCAAAACCCCCACCAAGTGCCAAAAATATTCCGTTGGGTGAAAAAAAAAAGAAGAGGGGCAGGCCGAAGAAGCGACGAAAGCACTCTTTTGTTGATTAGAGATAAGTAAAAAATGTTTTACCGCGGTAAAACATTTTTGTAGAAGATACAATTTTTACTTTCAAAATCGCGATTTTTTACTGACCGAAAATGATATTTATACTGACAAAAAGATCATTTTTTACTTAAATTTTAATAAAAATACTTGTCGCTTTAAAATAAAAAACTGACGAAAATGGAGTTTTTTACTAATAAAAAAAACGGACACTTTTGTATTATTTACTTCACAATTTAAATACAAGCCATTTCGTTTCTAGGAAAAATAGATAGGGAAAATGGTAGAAAACCCAGCCAGACAAGGCGATTTAAAACCATAAATTTACTGCTGGTTTAAAACCATAAGGTCGAATTTTCACGCTAAGGAATGTTGCAGTAACTTGTTATGGTAACATGTTGCTTAACATGTTGCAGCATAGGTAAACCAAAATGTTGCGCAAATTTACAAATTTTTATTTCTCATTTTTCAGTGTTGCGGAACATGTTTTTACACTTCAACATGTCAAGTAACATGTTGGCGACATGTTTATAACGCTGCAGCGAAATGCAAAGGAATTAATACATGTTACTGCAACATGTTTGAACATGAAATTTCGGCCAAATGTCTTCCGAAAAAGTACCGATCTCATTCGTTCGATACAAACCTTCTTGATTATCATAAATTTTCTTTTATAGACAAAAAATTCAAATGTAAATTTTCAGTTTTGCACTCTTCAAAATCATATTTCTTTCCGAATAGTCTCCTCAAATTTCAATTTAGATCAGAACAAAAAAAAAACAACTGGAGATTGAACAACTAGATACGAATCTGCGATTTCAAATGGGATATTACGTTACGCGTCGAGGTGTAAGGGAATACAAAATGTTTAGAAAATAACAATGCCTAGATTCCTTTTTTTTTCCTTTTCTTTTTTGTTACTTTTCTATTTTCTTCCATATCCATACATATGAAATTCAAAATCTCGTGAAATCCTCGTAAAATAGCAAAATGATAACCGTTATCGGTTATCTAACGTCTTGAACCTAAAACATACGAAACAGTACCAGCCTCTAAAAATTTTCCCTCTCTCTCGAGAAAAAAAAAAACTGAAATGTATCGCATTGCCGAGTAGTCTTTGTATTATTTATACTGCTTAAAATTATTCTTATGGATTTTGCTCTGCTCAACTTATCGTAAAGCTTACAATCATGGTAAAGGTTAGCCGTCTCTAAAACGTTGCCAGTGATCACTTGGATTCAATAAAGAGGGAACGAATTATTGGAAATGAAAGGTAATAGCCTCAAGGATCATTTACAAGTTAGGCGTGAAATTCGAGGAAAAAGCAATTTAGCTTATGTCGTCCTCAGGATTTTTTTCTTTCAAAAAAAAAAAATAGATTCATGCAGAGCTGGAAAGGATACGAAAATATGTTTGGAAAATAAGATGTCAGGAAAGTATTAATCTTATTCTTATTTTAAAAGTATAGCTTTATTTGAAGCGGAAATTAAGAAGAATTACTCCTTCAACTCTGGCCCAAGCGGAATAATTATTCGGAATTATTCTGCAAAAGCGGGATGAAGTCAGACCATCCAATTACGAGCCTAAATTTTTGAGTTTTGAACAACAATCCAATAGGGTTGTGGTACAACCGCAATAGTTGCTTCGAAAATAACTTTGAGCATTTTCGACAACTACACATGCGGCGTATAATCCCCGTAATGATAATTACTTTTTTGGTGCTCTTGAGTATGGATTCAAACATCATCTAATGAGATCTTGACACACACACAACATATCTTAATAGGAACCCGCACAGTTTCCGACACACGGAAAACCGATAGTTTTGACGATTTGCTTCCGGCAAAAAGGAAAACAGTAAACGGAGATCAAACTTGTTGGGTCTTCATTAACCCTTCGTGCTAATGAACATATGTTCCTTCGAGGTTTAATAGTTTAGTGACAATGAGGAGTCATAATTTTCTGGGATCAAACTAAAACGCCGTCCGCAATAAACATAAGACTTTAGGGAAAGCAATCTCAAGATTATTGCTTTAAATACGTATCATCATAAACAGTTAAACGCAAAATGTTTCTCAGCAAAACAATTCAACCAAAACCATTTTCCCCTCCGACTTTTTTTTTTTCAGCAACTAATTAGCCACCACGCTTTAGAATGACTTTAATTTTTTATATTATGTCACCAGGTGTGCTTTTATTTTATTCTTTTTTTTTTTTTTAACGTAACAGGAGAAAAAAAAATTACGAACGAATCGGGGTATACATAGGATTAAAATGCCTCGCAAGGGATCTGATTGGATTGAATCCGTGATATATGGGAAATGAATCAATAAAAGTCTAAATTCGAATATTCTTTCGTTATCGCAATTGTATCGATTCAAACGATTTTATTTTCTTTTAAAGACGGAGGAAAAAAAAGAGAAGGAAAAAAAAAGAGGAGGAAGAAAAAAGAAAAAGAGATCACCTTTGGGAAATCCTCGGGAAAAGAATAAAAAAAAAATAACAAAAAGCAATAATGGATTCATTAAAGTTTCGATAGGAAAACAATTAGGAAAAATTATCGAAAATCTCAATTAACCGCTATTATCTTAAATCGAAAAAAAAGAAAGAAATTTGAATAAAATCTAAAAAAAAAAAAAAAGTGTTTCGCACAGAATTTTTTTTCCTTTTCAACTTCGCTTATTTTATTTTATTTTATTTTTACTTTTTTTTTTTCACCGTTCGCTTCTAAACCTTTTTCAAAGTTAGTAAAATTTTTAATGAACGACGTTTCCAGTCATAAATTTGAAGGGGAAAGAGAATTAATGTTCACCTGAACGTAAAATGAATATACTATATGACACAATGGAATTAATGGGTCTGAGTGTAATTAAAGACAATTAAACTTGTTAATTGTTTTAAAACGTTTTTACGTAAACGAAACATAAAGGACGGGTCCAAAATGGAAAAGCTTCGAGATACATACACCGATGAACTTGCCATGACTTATTAACGTTTTAGCAAATAAACATCGATATGGCGACATGTTGAGGGACATGATTTGTGTTCCAATTTTTATTCACTTTTCCCAGAGTTTTCCCACTTCTTTTGCATTGTAATTAAAAACGTATATCTCGCCTTCATTTAAAAAATCGCAGCTACTGAAACTTAAATTAAAATTAGGGATTGGAGAAAGATCAGAAAGCTTTTCAAAATCATTTCAGGGAGAGGAAACAATAGAAGTAAGTAAACTCAAAAACTATGAAGAGGTAATCAAAAATGACTAAAAAGCTGACAAGTCAGCTTGAAAACTGTCAGCATGCTCAATAACAAGAAAATTAATTCGCGTGGCAGGAGATTACATGTTCAACATAACAGACGACACACTTAAAACCGGAACAAAATTAAAACAGCCAAAGAGGTGGTCGAATTATTTCCTCAGCTTTCGGACAAAAATCAAGGAGGACTAAGAAGTCGAGTATACAAAAAAAAAAAAAAATTAATTAATTAATTAATTTAAAAATAAAAATAAAAATAAAAATAAAAATAAAAATAAAACTTTAAAGAAAATAAAAAAATAAAAATTTTGGGAAAGGCAAGGTTGGAAGTTAGGGGAACTCTGACCAAGTACAATAACAAACTAACGACGGAACTGAAAATTATCAGCCTGTTAAGTAATCTAGAGAAAGAAAAAATTGATAAAATATCGAAAGAGGAACCATCACACAATCCTTGTTATATCATTATACCCTGTGATGGTATCACACACTTGGGTGGTCCTTATTTTGCAAAGTTTAGATTTTTGCAGGTGCCACCACCTGACTTTTTTTATTTGTATGAGATAAGTTTCCCTGAATTTTTCCAAATTTTTTACTCCACGGGAAAGCCATCGAGCTTTTAGTTCGAAAAAATTCCATAAGAACCAAAAAATTGGTAATTTTTTTTGGTAAAAAAAAAAAAAAAAAACCTGGTTTTCTATTAAAAATTCTGCGTAGATTTCGAATCTGAAAATAGTTTTTTTGGATCTGGTCCGGTTTTTGAGCAAGAGGCCAAAATAAGTCACAAAAGTCGAAAAAAATGAGAAAAGTGACATAACGCATTAAGTGCACAGTTTTCACTGCTTTTTGGCTTTTATCTCATAAACCGGACCATATACAAAAAAAAATGTTTTTAGATTCGAAATCTACGCAAAATGTCCGACAGGAACCGAGATTTTTTTCTTTTTTTTTAATTCATCAGTTTTTTGGTTCTTATGACATTTTTCTTATATGACATTATTCCGAAATAAAAGCTCGATAAGGCCCGCTTCCCCGTCGAATAAGAAATTAGAAAAAACTCAGAGAAACTCATCTCATACAAATAAAATAAGTTAGGGGGTGGCACATCCGAAAATCCGAAATTCGCAAAATATGAACCACCCTAATCTAGGGCGGGTCGAAAAACGCGAATTTTATAATTTGAAAACGCCTGATATGGGAATCGATGCCTTTTTATAATACTATTAACCCTAATTTTTTTCAGATTTTTTAAACGACTTTTTGAGGTGCCGCAATGGCCTTGAAATTTCCAAAAAGCCCAATAAAGGGCCAAAAATTAAAATTTTTTTTTACATAAAAGACCCTGGTTTCCTATCGGACATTTTGCGCAGATTACGAATTTTAAGTCAAAACGCCCTGGTAAAAATTGAAGTCGATTTTTTTTGCTTCCAATATCGGATTTAAATCGGGAATCCAATCAAGTAAATTCGAGATCGCTGCTTACCTGAACGATATCGAAAATCCAGAAACGGGATTTCCGTAAACAAGCCAAGCTTGATCGATATTAGAAAAAACGTTTTGATTACATCTCATTTTCATATTTTGATTACGATACCGATTCAGGGTCGATAAATCGATTTCTAATATTGTATTATCGATCTTGTCATAGCTATCTTGGTGCAATGTCGAAAATAATTGTTACCATATTTAATTATTAGTGCAGACTTTCCACGATCTTACCAAGATCGATTTTCAATATCTTAATGTGGCTTTTGCTATACCTATATCGGTGCGATGTCGAAAATGCAAGTTACCATGTTTAATTTCTAATCCTAATTTTCCATCACCCACCAAGATCAGTTGTCAGTATCAATACTAACTTGCCATAGCTATCTCGGTGCAATGCAGGATACAAAATAAAATTTCTAATGATGGTTCTTTGACATCCAAACAAGGTCGACTATCATTACTGCCCATGTAAGCGAAAATAGCGTATCTTCATTTTCGGAGTTGGCACGTCTGTCGTATTTTTAACTTATGTAAACAAAGAATCAATTCCGGAAAGGAAGATACGCTATTTTCGCTTACATGGGCAGATTAATAGACTTAAAAAATTAGCTATTTAGGATTGGATTCTCGGTTTCAGACAATATGTCTAAAAAACCTTTAAGTCCTCTAACATTGAAAATTTAATTTGAAATGTCGATATTGGTACGAGATTGAATCATCTTTTTGCACTTGTTGTTCTGCGCCAAATTTTTCGAATTCTAGCAAAGCTGTGGAAAACAAAGGAATGTAGAAAATGTCTGTTTACATTTTATAAAACAAATATTGTGTGTTGTTTTTCGTAAAATATTATTAAAAAAGAAAAAAAAAAGGACTAATAAGCGGGAGAACGCCATCAAAAAGATCGATAAGTATTTTAAATCAGAAAATGTTGTTTTTGAATTTATTTCTTTGTGCGAATTTGTTTTTCTTTTAGCATGAAACTTGAAGTCTACGAAGAAATCTTGACATTGAAAAAATATGAACTCTAAAACCCCGAATCAATTTTTTACCCTCAAAATTGCGGCAATGATCGACAAAATAATAGGCGGGAAATCTGACGAAGAGGCAGTTAGTTACTTTATGGGAAAGCCACAGACAAAATTAAGAAAATATGTTAAGAACGAAACATTTGCTGGAAGATTTAAAACAATGGTAAAAGTGGTAGTGGAAAAATGGAAATGTCTATGCTAAAACATAAAACTGCGGTTTGTAAAATGTATCACCTTTGCCATTTATATTACTACTACCTGACGGCTATAAGGTTAACATAAATTTCGGCAAAATCATAAGCCCTGGGTTAGACGATATCGCTTTTTAATTTCTGTTGCTCTCTGCGCTCAAAAGTGTGAGTCGTGAGTGGTGTCGGGACTAGGGAAACAATGAGTTCGGGCGAGTTTGGCCTTGTTAAAGCTTGTCGTTTTTAGACGAATTCTAGGAGGACTGTGCTTCAGTCCCAGAGCTGCATTTTCGACTGGGGCATGTTTTGAAGTTGTTCTTCCAGTTCAGTTTAGTCCCATTCCTGACTTACAAATTTTTTCGGTCTCAAGAAAAATATTTTTGTTTTGCATTCTAAATTTCTGTACAGTTAAACTTAAAGCCGTCACTTATGTGCTATCGGGTTTCATTTTTAATTTTCAGAATTTTTAAAGCAGTCAAGATTTTTGATTGGCAATCCACGACTGGTCCACGACTAAGTCACGGGCACTTGATGGCATAGTACCGATACGGTGCCACCCTGGTAAAAAGGGGGGACTCTCATTGGAGTCTCGTTTCTAGCTGGGTGGCTTTGATCACAATCTTCTGCTACAATTTGTAAATCAGTGTTAATGCAAAGAAAATTAACCCTATAGCACTTGCAAGGTTTCTCTCCGAGTGAAGCATATTACATATTGACTTAATGAGACTTATTTTTTTTCATGCGAGAATTACAGAAATGAAGTTCTTTGGAGTAACGAAAGAGATTACTAAAGAAAAGAACACCGCATATAGAGAGCATATCGCTGTATAGTTCAGAATTGGAAGTAGGCGGAGAAGAATAAAAGGAAAGTAAAAGCAACTGATATGGACGAAATGATTTCTAGTTTAAGAGGTAGCAAATACGAGTAAGGTCGGGTTTGGGGAATGTCTGATAAACGGCGATGACAGAAGCTTAAAAGTGCTATATGAGAGCTGGAAATCTGAAAAACCAACGTTGGGCAAATAAAAATGAGCTAGGAATTAGAAGAAGTTGTCTGCACACTAGGGTGGCCCAAAAAAAATCGGCCATCTCTGATTTTCGTTCCCTAGCAAAAAATGGGTTCTTTAGGGTCTTGGAACACTTGTGATTTTTTTTCAGATTTTTAAAAAATTTTTTAGAGGTGGCGCCCGAATTTTTTATGTTTTTTTTACTTTTCGCACTTTTATTTGATCAAATTTCAAAAATTCGCAGGAAAAAAATTTGATGACATAAAAAATTGATCTTTTATGGGTATAATACTTATGTATGTATGTATCAGAAAAAATTGATTTTGCCGAAAAATGAGACCTTATGGGTGTTATATGGCTTATTTCGGCGAAAACGGGTTTTTTTATATCTGGCCAGCCCCAAAAGTTAAAAAAATTTCGAGATAGCCAAAATGACCCAAAATAATGTAGATTCATCGCCTTTAATCAAATTTTTGGAGAAAATTTATTTAGCGTGGATATGGACGATTTTAGGTTAAAAAATAATATTTTTCAAAATTTAAAAAATTGTTTATTATTTTATGGTGTCCCAATTTTGATTCTACACCTCAAAATCGATTCTACTAGCTCCAGATACCTTCTCCAATTTTTTTCAGATTTTTAAAAATTGTATAGGGGTCGCTACCAGCCTTTATAGGTTTTTCTCGAAAAATGGCTTATGCTAAAATTGTGATTTTTTGACCGCAAAATAAAAGTCGGTCTTTTTCAAATCTGAGAAACTACTTTATGTTTTTTGACCCGCAGAATCCGAAAATGACCATAAAAATTAAATACGGTTGCGGGAAAAACCCGATATCTCCCCACCAATTACCAATTTTAACAATTATCATTACTTATCAATTGGTGTGGAGATATCGGGTTTTTCCCGCAACCGTACGTAATTTTTATGGTCATTTTCGGATTCTGCGGGTCAAAAAACATAAAGTAGTTTCTCAGATTTGAAAAAGACCGACTTTTATTTTGCGGTCAAAAAAATCACAATTTTAGCATAAGCCATTTTTCGAGAAAAACCTGTAAAGGCTGGTAGCGACCCCTATACAATTTTTAAAAATCTGAAAAAAATTGGAGAAGGTATCTGGAGCTAGTAGAATCGATTTTGAGGTGTAGAATCAAAATTGGGACACCATAAAATAATAAACAAATTTTTTAAATTTTGAAAACTATTATTTTTTAACCTAAAATCGTCCATATCCACGCTAAATAAATTTTCTCCAAAAATTTGATTAAAGGCGATGAATCTACATTATTTTGGGTCATTTTGGCTATCTCGAAATTTTTTTAACTTTTGGGGCTGGCCAGATATAAAAAAACCCGTTTTCGCCGAAATAAGCCATATAACACCCATAAGGTCTCATTTTTCGGCAAAATCAAATTTTTTCTGAATACATACATACATAAGTATTATACCCATAAAAGATCAATTTTTTATGTCATCAAATTTTTTTCCTGCGAATTTTTGAAATTTGACCAAATAAAAGTGGGAAAAGTAAAAAAAAACATAAAAAATTCGGGCGCCACCTCTAAAAATTTTTTTAAAAATCTGAAAAAAAATCACAAGTGTTCCAAGACCCTAAAGAACCCATTTTTTGCTAGGGAACGAAAATCAGAGATGGCAGATTTTTTTTGGGCCACCCTACTGCACACCGAAAAATCGACTTGATACGATGTAAGATTAAAATTACTCAATTCGAATAACTAAATACTTTTTACAGACGGCGAAGCATGCTCGTACCGATATCGGAATTTCTAGATTATCGGAAACATTTTTTAACGGATTCTCGATTTTGAACCGAGATCAAAAGAACAGTTCCGTTTCATGCTTGAAAAGTGTTTCATTTCGATCTGTTTCCAACCTGAATTTTTGATATCGATACGTGAACGATTGACGTAAAACCAATATCGATTTGGCATTGAATCAATTTTAAATTTTTACCAGGGACTTATTTTTGGAGCACAGTTTTTGAACCACATGCCGGATTCCAAAATTCTGAAAATCTTGTTATGGCTTTCAGTCTGTGGCTCAAAAACCGTGCACCAAAACTAATTTTTGACTTCAAATTCGTAATCTACGCAAAATTTCCGATAGGAAACGACGGTCTTAAGGCCATTGCGGCACCTCAAATTTTCGTTTAAAAAATCGGGGGGGGGGGGAAATTAGGATTAATAGTATTATAAAAAGGCATCGATTCGCAAATCAGGCGTTTTCAAATTCAAAAATTCGCGTTTTTCGACCCGCCCTACTAAGGGAACGTTCAAGTATTACGTAAGACTTTTTTCAGGTTTCCAGACCCTCTCCCTCCTTTCGTAAGAATTAGTAAGATTTCTTTGACCCGCCCTATTATATTACGTAAGATTTTCGCTGACTTCCCCCCCCTCTTTTTTTGTAGCGCTAATTTTAAATTGGAGTAAAATTTTTCTCAAACCTAGATTGAGTTTATTTCTTTGTTTCTGTAAGGAAATTGTAACAGAAAATTCAGTGTTATATTGTAGAGAATCCTGAATGCATCAAAAAATCTATCTTTATTTTTCAAAAAGTGTAAAAAAAATTTAATTTTTTTCAATATTCAAAAGAAAAGGAAACTAAAATTAATTTTTCGAAATTAAAAAAAAAATCTAAACAATAAATTATAATAGAAATTCTTACGTAAGATTTACCCGACTCCCCAGTCCCCCATGTAAGAAATCATAAGAATTTCGAGTACTCCCCCCCCCCCCTTCCGGTTCTACGTAATACTTGAACGTTCCCTAATCAACACAATATGTAATATTATCACAAAGGAAATGAGTTATTTTTATTTTTCCGGTATTTTCCTGCATCCGCACAGGATTTTATTGGTCATTATCGACCACTACGGGTTCAATTACATACAGGTCCTAATCAGCTTTGAAAAGGGTCAGAGCTAAGATGCAGACAAAAAAATCAGGTTTTTTACATAAACCCGATTGTAACGCAGCATTGTTAGGATTAGAATTGGAATTATATTAAGCATTCCATTATTAACAAAAGAAAACAGATATCGTCAATTAACAAATCAAGAATAAAATGAACTAATTAAAAAAAAAAAAAGATTAAGGTATTCTTAAGGTCATTATTAATTTTGATAAAATTACTTGAATTTAAACTCCTGAAATTCTCGACGGGTGTACAAAGGACTTTTGTTTTAAGTGAACAACAATGTCAAAGAGGCACGTAAAATAACTGATAAATGAGGTTCAAATTTATCTAACCGTCAACCTATGTACATTTATAAGCCGAAAGGCAATAATAAAAGTTTCTATCCTAAAATTACCCACCCCTTAAAAATTTTAATAAACCCCTGGAACGCTATCGATCAAATCAAAGCATGAGTTGAACTGTATCAATCAGCCTTAATACGATTTTCTTGAAATAAATCAACTAAGCACTTTTTTAGAAGGAAAAAAAATGACAATCGAAGTTAATAAAACTGAAAATAAGTTAAAGTCTGGAGGGAAAAAATAAATGAGGCATTTCCAGTTATCGATTTTAAGCTCAAACATGAAGAATCGCTCCCGTATTAAAATCAAGATTGAAATGAAGACATAAAAAAGTTACCATTACATTGGTAATACTCCAACTTTCAACCCTATTTCTCTGGGAACCATTAAACTTATGAAGAATGTCGGAAAACTTTCTCGAATAATTTTAAAATTCTCATAACCCCTCGGTCTCCCGCTTTTTCGTGAAAAAGAAAAAGAAAAAAAAATTTTTTTTACACTTTTTTGATGAACACTGCAAAAAGGGGGTACTCCTCCGGCCTCTATGATACGTCTCTAGTGTTAATTAATAAAAATAATTCTACTGGGCATACACTATCGTTAGCCTCGACTGACACTTATGTGACATTGTCGAATTGACATGAAAACGGACCATCGAACCGTGGATATTCACTAATGGGAGATCATGCTTTTGTCATTTTAACATTTCACACACTCGAAATAACAATTTATTTTTTCACAAATTTAAAAAAAAAGGGAGGGGGTTGCAAAGCTCACAAAACAAAACAGAAATAATAAAAAACAAAAGAGACGCTTTTAATTTTTTTTAAGCGTCCCACACTATTTTCCTCCTTCTTTTTTCTCGGTTGGTCTACCGACAAATTGCGAACATTCAGGCGTGGAAAAAAAATGTTTTCGTCATTTGAACATCACACACTTGAGTAATAGACCGATTTACAGCGATAAAATACGTCAGATTTGTTATACGTCTAAGTTTAGGAGAGGGGAGGAGGGAGAAAAAAAAAATTTAATCGGATCATGTTTCTATAGTCAGGTATGGTCACGATTACAGATCGGGTTTCGATGTTATGAAAGGAAAACTTTGATTGGATTTTAATCGAGTTCTCTTCAGAATTTATTACTACTTTTGTCCGCAACTCCCTCCTTCGTATAATAGCTTAAAACTGGTAAAATATTTTCCCGAGTTGACGTGAAAGAAATCAAAGATCGTTTTGGATTTTAAAAACTCGGAATATGCTTTTTTCCTTCAAAAACAGGATTTTTATTATTCAATTCTAAAAGTGGCAGTTTTGAAAGAAAATCTTTCGACGCAGTTTTTGTGAATGGCAGATTTTTATATCGAAGATCTCTGCTTGAGTAACCGAGAGATCGGTCGGGCTTAAAAGCTTAATTTATTTTCCGGGAGTTTTGCAAAATTTGAACTGCATGAAAAAAAAATCAAATGAATGATAGTTAATCAAAGCACGAATTTCAGAACTGAAGAATGATTACTAGTACGTTATGTCATTAGAACTGAATTATTCGATCTTGATGATTTGGAGCTCGGATGGACGTATTAATTATTAGAAAAAGGTTTTCTTCACTAGTTTTCCAAACCAAATTTATTAACTATAAAACAGGGCGGCCGTTTCGGGTTATCCTCATTTTCAAGGTCAAATTTTTAATTTTCGCTCCCTGGGCAAAAATTCATTACGTCGAAACAGACTAACTCCAATCATATTTGCGATGGAGATACGTTAATTCACCTCCGACGCACGGAATTCTTCCTGATGAAAATGATTTAGCAATCAAAAAAGGTTATGGTTGCAGAAACGATCGAAGAGGAAATCAAAATTTTGTTTTATTTTTCTGACGTTAGATACCTTAATCCAGGACATCTTGTTGCTGCGGAAAGAGTATGCCATTTTCGCGAGTAAAATTTTCAGAAATTTATGTTATATACGTATGCTTTCGTATTATGCTGCCTCAGATGATATAATTAGGACGGGCTTGCTCCTTCTTCTCCTCGAAGAGCGTATAGCTTAATGTAAAAGTGGGAAGCAGATTAAACGTTCAAATTAGATGTTTTACATGCTATAAAATTCATTTACCTTTGTTGCCTCATTAAGTGCTTCTTTTCATAAAGAAGAGATACCGATATATTAAGCGTAATTAATTACGCTGATTATTTAACTTGAGGTTATATTCATAAAATATGAAAATACCTTTTTCCTTGGAGCTTAATCTTTGAAAGAGTGAGTTTTAATTTTTATGCTTTTTACACAAAATGTTGCTATCTTTTTCCCCCGTTTTTTTTTTTGGTTTTATTGTCGAGCCGTGGATTTTACGAAAACGATTCATTTCAAAAGGAGAGAAAAGTGCAAAGCGGAAAAATAATGCAGGACTAGGATAAGGGCATCGCGATTTGAGTCCGTTTGTAGTATTTTCATTTTATATATAATATAATATCATATATGCGACCTAAAGTTGGTCGCTATTAGACCGAAATTTTACGACGAAACATGTTGCTCAACATGCTACAGCTTCAAAACATGTTGGCAACATTAGGGTGGCTCATTTCAAAGGTCAAATTTTTAATTTTCGCTCCCTGACCAAAAAATCATTTATTCATATGCAAAAAGAAGCCTGATTTTTTTTTTTTTAGGTCGGAAAAAAATTTTTTGGCCCAGGCCCAGGCGTTTGAAGTTTTCAGGGCCAAAATGGGACTTAATTCGGACAAATTTCAAAAATTCGCCCAATTAACATCTTTTAATATAAAAAATTGTCCTTCATAGGGTATATTAGGTATGTTTTGAGCTTCCTAAAAAGAAATATTAGGTTCGAAAATATTGACCCGTTCGTTGCCCAGGCAGGTTTGTAGTAGAAAAACGGTAATGGCTGTAACAGACTAAAGGCAGAAAATTTTTAAAATTCAAAAATAGCCAAATGTGCCTAAAATATGTAAAAATAATGTCCCAAATGTAATTTCGAAGCAAAATATTTTTTACCCTATGTTAACCCCATTTTTCCTTATTTTCGGCTCTTTTTTTTTAAAGATATAATTTTTAAAGCCAAAAAGTGAATTTTCAACGCATGCACGGTGCTCAACCAGTCTCCGATTATCGGGCGGAATGGACGAAAAAATCTGACTTCACAGCGGGCTTAGGGATCATGAATATAGTCGAAAACAAGCAACCGCCAAATCGCGTCAGATCATCCTGGGCCCCCACTAGGGCCCCCACTAGGGCCCCCCGGGAGCCCCAAACTTCTCCTTAGTCGTGTTGTATATCATATGAAAACCCGTTGCAAATGCTGTCGAATGAGACCTTACAGAGATTTTTATCTGTTATAGGCATGAAGATATCGTCATTTAAACCATTCAAAATGAAGGATCAATTTTAGACCCTTTTAAATGACAGTATCTTCATGCCTATAACAGATAGAAATCTCTGTAAGGTCTCATTCGACAGCATTTGCAACGGGTTTTCATATGATATACAACACGACTAAGGAGAAGTTTGGGGCTCCCGGGGGGCCCTAGTGGGGGCCCAGGATGATCTGACGCGATTTGGCGGTTGCTTGTTTTCGACTATATTCATGATCCCTAAACCCGCTGTGAAGTCAGATTTTTTCGTCCATTCCGCCCGATAATCGGAGACTGGTTGAGCACCGTGCATGAAAGTACCCAAATTAACAAAACTTGATAAGTTCTCCAAAATAAAAAATTGAAATTTCAAATTTTTAGGAAATTTTAATTTAAAAAAAAAATTTCACTTAATTTTTAATATTTTTAAAAAAGTTTTGTTTAAAAATTGAAAATTCCTAAAAAATTGAAATTTCAATTTTTTATTTTGGAAAACTTATCAAGTTTTGTTAATTTGGGTACTTTCAAAATAGGCGATTCTAGAATTGCCCAACGCAAAATAGGCAATTCTAAAAATGCCCAACGCGTTAGGCAATTTCCGAAATTGAATTTTTTATTTTAAATGAAATGCCTTAAGTGGCACTCATTTCAATCCCGAAAAGGGACGGAGCCTATTATGAGTCTGAATGGACCACTTTTCACAAGCTTCTATTGCCACCGTTAAAAATCTCGATAATGGTAGTCTTCCCTAAAAGTTATTTCTCTTTTAATAACCGCATTTTCAAGTCATACATGTAATGAAAAAATTTCCTGCCGATGCAAAAAAAATTCATATCTCTTTTCATGCAGGGCTAGCCAAAATAATTTTTACTTTTTTAAAGAACATCTTTCAAATTCATTTTACTGGCCCAAATATCAAATTTATGTAAAAATTGGAATAAAGTACCTATTATTGAATATGTTCACAATCCATTTAATTTTTTTTACCGACCATTTAATTTTTTTACTACTGGTCAAGTCCTTACTGGCCAACAATATACTGCCGTGGTAAGCGAAATGGGCGTATGTCCATTTTTAAGTTGGCACTTGTCTTCTATTTTTAACTTATGTAAACAAAGATTCAATTCCAGAATGGACATACGCCCATTTCGGTTACCACGGCAGTATACTGATCATTAATTTTTTCTACTGCCCAATTAATTTCAATACTGGCCAATTAATTAATTAAAATACTGCCCAAATAATTTGCAGCAATAAAAAATTCAAATTTCGGAAATTGCCTAACGCGTTAGGCAATTCTAGAATTGCCGATTTTGCGTTAGGCAATTCTAGAATCTCCTAAAAATTATCCTTAACCTTTAGGGAATTGACTTCGGGACTTGCCAGTAACATATACATTATTGTTCCTAAATAATAATATAGTCAGCAATTAATGGAGCAGTTAACGGGGCAGTAAAAGTTACTTACATGCTGGAAAATTTAAATTGGTTTTGATTGACTGTGATGGTAAGTAGAACGAAAACGTGAAATTGATGAAGGCTTACCTGAAAATAAAAGGAAAAAAAAAAACAATATTAAAGCAGAACAATGATAATATAGATCACTGAAAAAAATGCGGCTCAAGTAAAATTTTGATTGGTGCATTTGATTAGTGGCTGGAAAAATTTGACTAGTTGTTAGTAAAATTTTCATGGTCACTAGTCAATTTTTTACTAGGCGCAAAATCCAGTTCATTTTTGACTGGCTACCAGTAAACAATTTTTTGAGTGCATATTATTAATGGGGCAGATAATAGGGCAGTTAAAGTTACTTACATGCGAGAAAATTTATATTGGCTTTAATTGACTGCGATGGTAATATAATATAAGACATATTATATAATTACGAGTACTATAATAATATATCAATGTATAATATATTATAATTATAATAATATTAATATATTATTACCCTGCTTGAATATTGTTTTTTTTTCCTTTTATTTTCAGGTAAACCTTCACCGGGTAAACTTCGTACGACTTACCATCACAGTCAATAAAACCAATTTAAATTTTCCTCCATGTAAGTATAATTTGAATTGCCCCATTAACATTCGAATTACTAGTGGTTATCAGCGGTCAATATACCCCGACCCTATCCGGATTCTGAATGGAATCTAAGATAGCCAAAGCGTTTATTTAATAAATATCTCTCGCAATTTACATTGCCCGGCCGTGGTCTTTCTCCGTAAATCGAGGGACTTAATACTGTCAATTACATAACTAATTAATACTCCCCGTTTTGAAAGTACTCCCAAAAGGCTTACGAGGCTTCTGATTTCGATTCGAAATCAAGGCGCTTTAAAGCTGCAGAATTACCTTTCATACGAACACGTTAACCTTTTACTCTTGTGTATTGAAGATAAAATTATACGGGATTAATCGATTTTTTTTTTTTTTCGCGGTTGAAAACATTTTTAACCCCCGTTTCTTTTCTCGGTGATTACTCGTTTTTAATTAATTATAATTAATGGGATAACGCTTATCTAAGCAATAAGCGAACTACATTAAAATGTGTTTACCAATAAGGGTTTTTCTCATTTTCTTCTCTTTTTTTTATATGGAAAAATCCCATTATGACTGTAATTTAACATTTCCACTTCAAAGAATTTTCTTCACTTCCATTACACTCTCATTCATTGCATTTTGTTTGATCGCCGTTTTATAAATGGGCAAGTTTAATTGATTTCTATTTTATGGGCAGGTTTTTTTTTACGGCAGAGGGGAAAAGGAGAAAATGTGGCTTCGTTTATTTAACGTATCGATTTTCGTTTTATTTCAAAGGAAGGACGTATTTAAAAATGGACAAAACCAATTAAACTCGGGATACGCGTACGTGGTATAAACTGTTTCTACTCCTGGAAAACTGGGAAGAGCCGAAGGAGACAATTTAATATGTAAAGCGTGAACGTTCCCAGAGGCGAGTTTCCTCGCGCGCTCTCTCTCCTCCCCCCTCTCTCCTTCCACCCACGAAAGAGCAACAATCCTCATTACTACAATTAAATAGTGGCGTGGAAAGTTCATTTATTGAATCATTTGAATTAGACGCACAAGCCAAACTTTGGGAAAACCGAAAACCTCGCGAGGAAGAGGGGTTTTCTCCCTTTTCCTAGAAGATTAAAAACGGTTTCCCTCGTCTCGACTCCCTTTTGTCTCTCCTTTTGCTCCCTTTTTCTTTTTCCGTTTTCTCCCCGTTGTTTTCGCATCCCGCGGCATTAAAATAATACTTCATTTTGTATTGAAACGCGTGGAAAAGAGCCCTCCAGTGTCAAATTATATATGATTTTCGTGTCAGCTGTTTGGGGTCTGACACCTTTTATTTTCAACGTTCTATTTTTAGGAAAAATGGATTAGGATTTTTTTTTTAAGGATAAATGGATTAGGAATTTTTTTTTAAGGAAAAATAGATTAGGAATTTTTTTTTTTTAGGAAAAATGGTAGGGAATCAAAAATATTTTACAAATTGGGCATGAAGTGCCCAAGCCCTTGCACGTCTTCGACGGGTTCTAACTTGCACCGCTCCCACTTCATTTGGGCAGTAACTCCTAGAGACTATCATGTAAATATATATGTATATATTTACTGTATATAAATAGTATTTATTTACAAAAATATACCGGAAAAAATATACCGTGTATTTTTTCTATACCTCGGTATATTTTTAAAAAAAATTTATTTATTGGTCTAAATAATGCTGTGGATTAATCTTCTGCACGTTAAATCGAAGATTAATTAATATTGAGAGACATAAGAATGTAAAATATTAATGGAACCGGATAAAAAATTAAATAAGATGGATTAGATAAATCAATACAACCTCCATTTTGAGCGCCATTTTCAAAAAGCCCTATTAACAAATATGGCTGGTATCAAGTAGAATTTACATCATGTTGCCGCGTTATTTATTTTGCTGTTATTTTATTTTTTTCATTTGCCGTGTTATTGTATTTTCCTGTTTTGATGAATCTCAACCCGGAAAAAAAAGAAAACACCCCGTTTGAGCTTGATTCTTAAAATTCATTCAAAAAAATATGATTAAAGTGTAATTAATTTAGAAGAAAGAAGTAAAAATAAAAAATACCAAAAATACCAGTCTGGTATTTATTTACGTATATATATACGTTATATATACAAAGCCTTCGTTTACCGTATTTTTATGATCTCTAGTAACTCCAGTCTCGACATGCACACTCCAGTCTCGACATGCCACCCCCTGTGTAATATTTACTATTTCCTACTCGTTTGGTTTTCACGGTGGTACCATCACCCTAAAAGGCTGTTATTGACATGAACCAGTACGCCAAAAAAAAAAAAAAAAAAAACAGATTCATTAAAACATATTAACCAAAAAATTTTGCTTTTATTGGAAATATACCGGCTGTTGTTGTTGGCCGGTTGTGTATGGCACTAAATTTTAAATTTGGTATCACCAGAAATACTTCTACGCCTAAAAGTAAAACGCACAATAGTAACTTCATCTACTTTGTTTAGAAAAGCAGAAAAGTTTAAATGTTATTTAAACAAGTTTTATGATATAAATTAATCATGTCACATTACCGTAAAGCAAACATGACGTCACTAGGGACGCATTTAATTTCAGCTAGGGGTGCATTATCTGAAACAACTGAGAAAATTACAAAAGCAGCCATGTCGCTGACATCCGGTCACGACGATTATACCAAGTGTCCTTATCTTTTTTTTTTTTTTAATCTGACCAACGTCAAGCATGCAAAAAGTATCATGTAGTACTAGTACAATCACTTTGATCAAACTTTTTTTTTTTAAAAAAAAAAGTGAATAAAGAAAAAAAAGACCACGTTAACTTTTTGAAAGGGTCTCGAGTGAAAAAGATTTCAATTTTAAACATTTTCTAGTTCATCCCGTAGATTCTTTTTATTCCCCAACTATTAGTTTAATGAAAGAGAACTGAACCTTTCTTCCAGTTATTTATAGAAGGTCATCATTAATCGTTACCGCTCGGTGCTTTGTTAAACTTATAGCACAGAGTCCTTTTTTTTTTTTTTTTTCTTAAAAAAAAAAAAAAAAAAAAAAAAATCTATCCTGAACCTTTTGAAAGGCTTTTCAGCTTACGGAGATTTGTTTCGAATTTTTTCCCTTCCTTTAACTTTTTAATAATGAAGGGACTTGCACCTATTTATTTAGCCACTCAGGAAAAAGAAAAAGGAAAAAGGAAAAGGAAAGAAAAGCTATTCCGATCTATGTTTCACTTGGCAGCTTAATAGGAAAAGCTTATGTGTTTCTTACAAGTCGACATCTCGGTTTTGATTTAGAACCAAAATAAAATCCGATATAAGCTCAGCATATTCGTCTGTAGTCCATAAATTGCTAAATCGCACTGAATTTTCATTCGTATTTCCATTTCGGTTCTTTCGAAGGAAGGGGGAAAAAAATAACAGGGCGCCTACTGAAAATCATTTTTGAAATTCAAGGTTTTTCAAGGTTTTCAAGGCTCATTTTTACAAAAAATAAAAGCCTTTAAAGGTAAGGTAAAAAATAACGATTTTTAAATTTAAAAAAGAAATTCCAGAATGGGTCTTGCTTTAATAAGAAAAAAGGCGACAAAAAAAAAAAAAAAAAAAAAAAAAAAAAACAGATTAATTAAAACATACTAACCAAAAAATTTTGCTTTCATTGGTAATACACAGTAAAAAATATTATGTAAATATGTTCTAAGAGGTCCACATAAATTTTTTATGTTGTTTCTCCTATAAGGCAAACATAAAACAAAAACAACATAAAAATTATGTGGACCTGCTTATGTTGATTTATGTTGATTTTGACATAAAATTTTTTACTGTGTATACCGGCTGTTACCGATGACACTAAATTTTAGGAATACTTCTACTCTATTTATTAGCAGAATATAGTCAAAATATTTTTTTTCAGTTTGTAAAGAATGGCAAAACATAATTTTGGAATCAAAAAAAATTAGAGAGTTATATAAACATCGAATTGCGGCGGATAGATGAAATAACCAATGGGACGGAAACTGTAATTTAAGTAAAAAATTTTTGATAAAAATTAACATAATTATGTTAAAATCGGTCTACATAATTTTTATGTTGTTCTTTGTTTATGTTTACCTTTAAAAAAAAAAACATAAAAAATTTGTTTAGACCGATTTTAACATAATTACATATTATTTTTTACTGTGTGTTTAATAGTTAAAAAATCATTGGCTTTCAGAAAAACTGTATAAGTTCTAAATTGAGGAAAATTTACTGAAAATTATGTTTGAAACTCAAGGTTCTTCAAGGTTTTCGAGGTCGGTAGACACCCTGAATAAAAAAAAATTATTTTACAAAATTTTACACGCAAAATTTAAATGTCACGAAGACAGGCTGTAGTTGGTTTCAGGGGTCCGAACCCGATGCCGATGCTGAAGTCTCGGGTCGATGCCGATGCCGATTCCGCATTATTTATTAAACTCCCGATTCCAATTCCAATTCCGATTCCGATTCCGGCACCGACACCTGATGCTGATGCCGACGCCACCAAGCATCGATCATATCCGATGCCGCCTCTGATTCCGTTTTTAATGAAAAAAAAAAAAAAGAAAAAATCATAAGAGCCATTCTAGACGATTTTTAAAATCAGGGGTCCGATTCCGATTCCGGGGCCGGCTAAATATCTCGGGTCGATGCCGATGCCGGTGCCGGTGCCGATGCCAGCACTAACAATTTCGCAGTGCCGGTACCGATTTCGGATATTAAAAAAATTCGATGCCGAGCATCGGCCGAACTTTTGAAGCTTCGGACCCCTAGTTGGTGTAGATCATAGTCTTTTAATAATCTGCCGTAATGAATCTAAAAAAAAATTTTTGTGATCGAAGTAAACCGACTCAAAAGATATTGATCTATTTTCCTCTTAAGGAAAAATAATAATTAACATTGCGTCACCCTTTCCGGGAGGTTTTTCTCTTCCCCTACAAATTTAATTTCATAACTTTTCAACCATATAATATTGAAGGAGTATTGTAGGAGGCAACATCGAAATTAACCCGGGTTTCCGTTTTATAATTTAAATCCTCCAGAGGGATGGCAGGATCTTCTTTAATTCGAAAATGTCGTTGACATAGTTTGAATTGCAACCCTGCGGATTCAAAATATAATATACTTGGAAAATGTCAAGAAAAGTGGGTTTTGTTTAATGATCCTTCATATTCGCACACCGCTTTTCGTGCCTTCAGCTCGACCATTTTTCAGACAGGCAGTAGGTGTATTTTCAAATTAAATAGGAGAAAGAGAAAATTCAACTTTCACCTTCCGAGTATTCGATTGTTCCGCATGAATGAGCGGATTAATTTCATCACCTTTATTGTTTAATTTTACAAAGCGATTTTAATCGGAAACATTGTTCTTGGATAATAAACAAAAAAAAAAATCCGCTCCTCGGGGTTGAGATATTTACGACTAAAACGATTTTTAAAATATCAATACAAAAAATAAAAAATAAAAAAACGCCTTGTAATTATTGATTAGATTTCCATGTATTCTATTATAAAATAAAAACGCCTTACATTTCCCGATTATACTTCCGTGTAGCTCCGTTTTACGCAGTCTGTATTTTTCACTTTTCAACTTACGTTTTTAAAGTCTCCGAACATTTTCGACTTCAAAGTTTCTCCTGCAGCTGAAAAAACTTTTTTAACTCTCCGAGACAACAATTAAAATTTATTTTCAGAAAAGAAATCGAACCCGACTTCCATTAATTTCCGTGGAAATTATTCAATTCCTTTTTCCGAAGCCGTATTTCACGGAGAAAAAGATAACAGTGTGAATCGTTTAATTATTCTCTACTTTCTCAAATTGTCATGTCATTCGCTCCATCCTTCTCTTTCTCTTCCTTTCTCTCTCTCTCGCATTTCGATTTTTTCCCTTTCCTCTTCGTTTCTATTGTCATTCGAATTTCGAGAACGACATTTTTGTTTTCGAAAAGAAAATAATGACTATTTGAAAAGTGCAAGGGGGGTTTCGTATCGAAGGGAAGAGGAGGAGGAGGAGGGCTAAAAGAAAATGGCGGAATAGCACAACGGTTCTCTAGGCATTCCTGGAGAAGGAGAGAGAGACGAAGTAATAGAGGGAAAATCGTGGGGTTGCGAAACGGGGGGGAATAAAGGGATAAGTTGTCTTCAAAAGAAGGAATTTGAAAAGAACTGATTTTAGGAGGACAGTGAATTCGAAAGCTCAAAATCTACCGAATTCTTGAGAAGCCGGATTTAAAAAAAAAAAAATAATTCTACAGCTTTAATCCGTAACCGTTCTAAATTGGCTGGTTTTTTTCTAAACGCAAGCAAGCCGACAAAAAAAAGTGACTTTGTCTTTTATCATAAAATTCTTAACTTTATTACTTTCTACCTGAGATACGAATTTCGGCGTAAGAAAAAATAAAAAAAATTATTTGGATCAAGTTTCAAAGAAAGCATTCAGGGAAAACCAAGCTACAAAAAAAGAAAAAAAAAACTTTTATTTGAAGAAAAATAAAAATTCCGACGAAGATAAGCGTCAGGAAGAAGCAACATCTTGAGATTAAAGTTTTTGTAAAAAGTTTTATAAGATGTCGAAACAGGGACAGTTAGTTAATAATCTGCATTTTAATAGAATAATCTCAGAGGTATTATTCATTTCTTAACAGTCACACTGGTGGCATTTTAAAACGAAATATACTCGACTATGGAGATTTTGTTGGAAGTAAAAAAACAAAAGGAATTACCTTTTTAGTTCTCTGCGACAAGTTTTTTCTTTTTTATTTTATTTTATTTTACTCTTTTTTTTCATAACTTTTATTTCAAGGTTGTTATTTAAAACTTAACTAGAGTAAAAATGCAAATGTTATTCGAAATTATCCATTCACTTGCTTTAAAAAAAAATCGTGTTTTTCTCTTCTCATTGAAAAAAGCTGACCTAATTTTTTTTTGCTTTAGCTTTATAATGCTTTAAAGCATTGCGTTCGTAGCAAAATTCGACTTTCCCACTTTTGCGAATCTTGGAAAGTTTTTCGGTTTTTCGATGATCCACTTAACATGTCTGTGCGTCTGTCTGTCGGTGCAGAAAAGCTTGTTTCCCAGTTATCTCAAGAACGGACAAACATGGAAGAGTGAAATTCGGTATTTTGAAACCTTTCAACAAGATCTAGGTCCCAGTTGATTTTGAGCCAAATCGGTCGACTCCTTCAGGAACTACAGTCCCCCCTCAATTTTTTTTTATTCAGAGAGTAACTGTTTATATTCGTTTCCTAGGTTCTCGGGGACTTAGATTTTAAAAATGATGTTGTTTCAACATGTTTGACAAACGAACGACTCGACTACTGCAGAAGTTAGGTTGCAAATTTACTGTGAAATGTTGGACCAACATGTTGGTACAACAAATCGAACGAACTAGTTGTACCTACTTGTTGGACCAACATTCCTCACTAATTTCGGCGTAGCAGTAAATTCTGCAATAGTTGATTCGTCAGTTTGTCAAACGTGTTGGTGCAGCAAGCTGGTAAAACAAGTTGGTACAACATGTTTGTCCAACATTCAATAGTGAATTTGCACCCCTACGCCGAAATTAGTGTGGATTGTTGGTCCAACAAGTTGATACAAGTTGGTACAACATGTTGTTCCAACATTTCATAGTGAATTTGCACCCTAGGAGTAAATTCTGCAGTAGTCGATTCGTTCGTTTTTCAAACATGTTGGTCCAACATTACATAGTGAATTTACCCCCATACAGTGGACCGAAAAAAGCGTAAGTAAGAATTAGTAATAATAGTAGATCAACAATAGTAAGAGTTCAAGTCCTCGACTCGATATAATTTTTTCCCGAATTTCATTCTTTCTTCTGACAGTGTTAAATATCAAAACAAATTTACACAGACTTTTTAAGAAAATGTTTTGTCGCAGCACCATTTTGCTTTCTCATCTTTTTTTCTCAGTGTATGCAAAATTACTTATTTTTATTGGGGAGACCTAAGGTATTGAATTTAAATTTTCTGGATAGCTTTTGAATAAAAGAAAACCGGAAGGGGAAAAATCCGACAAATAAAAGATTATGACAGTTTCCAAACATCCATTACACCGTAGAATTGCTTTATTCTCAAGAAGAATAGGAAAAAAAAAAAAAAAAACTTTTGTACAAAAAAACTGAACTCATGAAAAATGAGGGTTAAACGAACGGTAAAAAAACCCTTGACAATCTTCCAATACATTACGAATTATGGATTACGAAAAGGTTTAAAAAAAGATCGTAGCCATTAAAAGCGAAACGATCCTCTGCGATAATTAACAAGCCAAGAAATAAGAGAGATCGGTATATTTAAAATTAATCAACTAAATGAAAGCATGTTTCGCTCTGCTTAAATTTTAATTTAATTTAATTTAATTTAATTTGATTCAATTTTACCGTGGATATTCAGGTTTAAATAAACGGAGATGCAAGAATACGGCATCTCTAGAAAACAAAAACCTTTTCCTCTCATCTTGGATGTTTCCCAATTACGGAGTAATCAAATCGCTGATTAACAGGAAACGTTTTGAGGAATCCGAAATCTTTCAAGCGGCAAAAAAAAGGAGTTTTATTTAAAAAATAAATGAATAAAGTCCCCAAAAGGAGAGAGGAGGGAAAAAAATCAGCACTCGAATCTAAAATATCGAAGGAGGCGGACATTGGATACCGTTAAATCAAAAATAGTAAATAAACTTGGAAAACGGGAAATGGTCAAAAGTGTAAGTCGTAAAAAAAAAGTAGTCTGTAACGGAAATGAAGGCATGTTTGAGGTAGGTTTTAAAAAAAATTTAAGAGCTTCAAGAGCGGAAAGATACGATACCAGTGTCCACCCTCTATTCTAAATATATGTTCTCATGACTGTAAGAGTGGTCTTCCAGTGCTGACCAAAAAGGGGAAAAAAACGGTTAGTTAATAAGCTCAGAAAATTTGTGCCGATTGAGATCTCAAAAAAAAAAAAAAAAAAAAAAAACTTTTTTTATCTACGATTGAGCCATTAACCGTCATCACGGGGGACCTTCAAAAGGATAATCACAAATGATTGGGCCAAGTAAAGAATTCAATAAACCTCACGTTCTTTTGTTCGTACTATTTGAAAAGCGATCGTAGCAGGTTGTTATTACATTTTTTTCTCTCTCCTTCCAATCGCGCTTTCGCAATTTTCGAAAAAATACTCTGCGAAAGATTCCATTTTTAATTTTTCACGTTCGGCGAGGAAAAATAAGCAAATAAAAGATCAATACCGTTAAATAATCTTTTTATTATCTTCACCCCCGAATTATCAACATCGGGAATCCAAACTTTCCAGCCGAATTTATTAGCTATATAGAACCCCGCTGGGAAAACACGCCGGTATTGAAATGAACTTTAAATGACTTTTTAATAGGATTGCTTTTTTTTTTTTTTTTTTTCTCCCCGCCTCGTCGTTATTTACTGTACGTTTGCCAAGAATAAGAAAACCATATTTTCCAAACAAGTTAGAAGCAGAAAACTCTGATAATTTATTCCAGAAATTTTCAGCAGTCCACTTTGTGGCTATCACATTGTGCGCCCTTTTCCTCCGATCCCTTTAATAAATAAATTATAAAACCATTAAAGGAAGTGAGTAAATTTTAATATGAGAAAACCCTTTGTTATGTCGAAATTTTTTTCGTAATTATAATTGACCTTCCCGAAAAACGCCCACGAGTCTTAACAAATAATTTTTACTTTTATAAAAAAAATTTTGATTGCAAACATCGCCACAGTGTTTTTTTTTTTTTTTTTTTTTTTTTTTTGTTATATCACCGGAATTTTTGCGCTTTACCGGGAAACAGTAATTTTCAAACATCATATTTTCGTTTACAATTTCACTCGGTTTTACACTTTCCACGGACTGACGATTTATACGCGCCAATAATACTAAAAGCGGGAACCCCATATTTAGCTTGCTTCAAGTTAATGTTTTTTTCCACCTGGCAGTGGATTACTTTTCTCTATATGTGTTATAATGTCAACATATTTTACCTTTAAAAGCTCTTTTTCGAATATAATTTTTAAGGATTCACGACTTTCTAGACCTTTGTTTCTAAATTTATAACACTGCCGGATTCGCATGGAAAGAATATAAAGAAGAATCTAAACTGGGGTTAATATGAACTCCGGTAATCGAAATATTTTAAGCTATAGGAATGGGGGAGAGAAAAAAAAAAACATGTTTTTTCATCCCGAAAGACGCGTTTTAACTGAGGTTATATCTTCTAATATAAGTTAGCTTTTTTTTCCTTCTTTTTTTCTACTTTTTTTTTTTTTTTTTTTTTTTTTTTTTTTTATTATTACTTTTTCAAATCGAGGTTATCGAGTGATAAAAAAAATAGGAAATGGAGGATAGGCCCAAACATTTCCTTGCTTTTTTATATGTTTTTATTGTTTTAATTTACAGAAGGATTCCAATGTTATTTTTCCGAATGGAATAATAGTATGTTTCTCTATAAGAGTGGAAAGACTCAGTTTTCGTAATTCAGCATCGTCTATCTCACAGTGGTTCGGAAAAAAAAATAAATGGCCAAAACTCATTCCCAAGTGTGTGTGAAACTTAGAAAGAAGGTATTTTGTGCAATTAAAAACCTGCTGCCCGTGCCCCGAAAATTCAAAATGGCGGGCATAATATGGAAGCCAAGATTTTTAATTATGAATAAAATTTAATGAATATTTATTTTTAGTTATTTTTGTGGCTGCTGATTTCATATCTGGAATAATTGTTTTGAAACTCAAGATGGCGGACTTAGTATAGCGATAAATGTAAAAAAAATTTAAAGCTTTTAAATTTTCATGAAAATTTGTACTAAGGTGTTTTCAAGGTCGCTGATCTCGAATCCGCTAATCGTTTTCTAAAATTTTTTAAAGAGACTCAATAAATAAAAAGAAATTAATTTACTCGTTGTATGTTCGAAATTCAGAAAAAACGGTTTATGGATTCGAAATCAGCAACCTCCAACCTTCCAACTGATGAAAATGTAAAACTTGTCAACTTTATCCGCCTGCTATTGTTAATCACGGTCGTAAAGACTGGTCCGGAAACTTCCTATGCCGTTCATGTCCCGCTTAACTACGCACATTTTACTTCTAAAATGACTCTGCGATCTTGAGAGTCGCAACATGTCTAGTCGTATAAGTTGGGACCATGGCCATATAAACGTCTATACGGCTGTGTACCGCCATCGTCGGCATCAAATCTCAGTGACCAATCACAAAACGTCTCTCTAACAAGTAGCGCTTACGGTGGTAGAAAGGATGAACTAATTTTGGCGTAGTTAAGCGGGACATGATCTCCCATGTATAAGGGGTAGGAGTTTCCGGACCTGTCTATACGACCGTGTTGTTAATAAACACAAACACTAGTCCCACATTATTACCTAGGGAACGTGTTATTTAATAAATTAATTAAAGGAAGCAAAGATGTCTCTTAGGCGATTACAAAAATGTGTCTCCCTAGATAGTGTGAGGGACGAGGTTAGGGTGGTTCGAAATTAGGCTTTTTCGGAATTCCAAAACTCCTATATCCGGAAAAGTTTATTTATGGTTAGAGTATTAACCCTGATTTTTTTCAGATTTTTCGCATGACATCCTGAGGTGTAACTTTGGCCTTAAAGTTGGCCAAATACACGTTTTTTTACAAGATTCGGAAATATCTTCCAACCATTGAGGATATCAAAAACTATTCAGGAACTTTATTGTAGGGCATGAAATTATGCATCTTTTTGCCTGTTTGTACGATAAAGTAGAACAATTTAATTGTTCTACTTTATCGTTCGAGAAATTTTTTTTTCAAAAAAACTACTTGGTCGTTCGAATTTAAACAATTAAAAAAAAAAAAAGATGGATTTCCATGGCGGATTTTTTTTGCGGTTTATTGCGGTTTATTGTGGATTATTCATGAAATATCGATTATATAAAGTTTTAAGGCGACTGCTTTTAAAGACTCAAAAATCTTCAAGAACCTGCAAAATATTTTCGACGATTTTTGGACGATTTCCTCTGAGAACGGAACAGATATCTCAGTCAGCAAAGAAACATTAATATTTATAAAATATTTCTGAAAAATTTTTCAATATTTTAAAAATTTTATGTAAATATTTATTTAAACAAGAAACAATAAAAATATTTGTTTCAATAAATATCTACAGAATATTTTTAAAATATTAAAAAAATATATTATAGATATGAATATTTCTTTGCTGACTGGTGAGTGTCAGACATGATATGATAAAGGCTTTTAGGATTGGAAAACCGCAACATGGATTTAAAGGTCCATCTGCGTTATTAGATTTAGAAACGTTTGATCTTATCTGGGATTTTCCGATAGATAAGCTGCATACGCTCTGCGAAGGAATTATCAGAAGAACGCTATTCTGTCCCTGGACAAAAAGTTCAAACAGGGACTTTTTCTGCCTAAAAAATATTTAAAGCATTTCTCTTTGTTGGTGGAAGGAATGACGATAATTATGAAACCAGAAATAAGACGATTTTAACGGTTATTAGCGGAAAAAAGCTCTTTAATTTTTACCAGTTTATTTTGTATTGCATTGCAATACAAAATAAACTGGTGAATACTCGGGAATTTTTATTCGGAATTTTCATATTCTGGTTAGTAGGATTCTGGATTTTAGTTTTACGGGAAACTTGATTTGGGATTTTGGGCGGGAACGGCATCCTACCGTTAGATACCATACACCCGAGAATGAGTAATACTCGCTACATACACCGAACTAACACTATCAACGAAAACCAAATAAATCTCAGTGTTAGCAAAGCAATGTGCCATTTGCAACTGTAAAATCTCGTCTCGTCCAACCTTTTTATCTCAAAACTTTTGGTCAAAAAAAAAAAAAAAAAAAAAAAAATATCCCCTCGACCTTTAAAACTCAGCTTAAATTAAAATGTACCCTCCTCCAAAAAAGAAAAAAAAACCAAAAAAATGTGGAAGTCAATAAATTTTTTTCCAAACCGAGAAAAAGCACTCGAAACAAGATAAAAAAAAAAAAGAATGAGCGAAAGGGAAGAAAAAACTTAATGCAAAATAAAAAAAAGCACACCAGTTGAAAAAAAAAGGAGAAAAAAAGAAAAGCACACAAGTGGATATTATTGACATTAGGAATATCTTTTCCCAGTTTAAACGAGAGGGAAAAAAAAAGCGGGAAATAAACCAGCAAAGTGAGGAAGCTGTCAATTACGAAATTACAAGGCAGCCATTTGGTGTCCGGGAACCGCCGAGAACGAGAACTTAATAGATGACCATTCGAACGGGGAACCGCATTGGTTCGTTTTGTTTTCTCTATTTCATTAACTTAATGGAAGGCACGACTAAAATCGAAATCCAAAAAAAAGGGTGCATACCAAAGCAAAAACAAAACAAAACGAGAGGGGGAAAAAAAAAATTAAACCTACAAGTCATCCGCGGGAAAAACAGTCGTGTCATTAACTTAATGCCGGCCTTCGGAAAACGTGACTTTCAAAGCATCAATATCAATTACGTTGTGCCAGGAGCGGACATCGAAAAGTTTTAATCCTGCAAATCGGAACGTTTTCATTTTCCTCGCTTAAAGCGTGTAACGATTTAATTGCATTACGATTTGCTGTAGAACAAAATACACTGCAAGCTTCTTTTTTTTCGATTGCTCTTAAAAAAAATGAAAGAAAAAGTTCGCAGACAAAAAAAAAAATTTTTTTTTCTCTTGACATTACGCATATCCTTTTTCTTGCTAAATTGACCCGCGAGGAAAAAATATTGGAAGCTCTTTAGAAAAGAAAAAGTTTTTGAAACGACCATTCATGCTGTCAAGGCGTGATTCCCAAAGGATTCTTTTTTTTATCGAAAGGTGCTACGGAGGTCAGAAATTTTCATAGCGAAAAATAAAAGGAAAATGGGAGTCATAGATTCATGCTACGTCTTTGTGTTTAAATGACGGTTTTCCTTTTCCATTTCTTCGAAAGGGCTTCGAAATTGACTGACAAATGCAAGTTGTGATACTGAATGGCAAATGAGCAGCAAAATGCTCTTATGAGGGGGTGTCAAAGATTTTTGCGGGGCATCTCCCCCCCTCCCCCTCCTCCCTTTCGAAAGTCTCGAAAAAAAAATCAAATATGTGTTGTGCAAAATCAGAATCATGTGTCTATATTCTAACATGTCACGACCTTAAATTCTCGTTCAAAACCAATATGCAACATCGCATTATCCCCGCAATTTTCGGCCATTTAGAAATTCTGGGCGCGCGTTCGGGAACTTGTTTATTAAATTTTATTTTACTGGCGGTACATAGATTTAAATATTTGTTCAAGGTTGTACATATGTGTAAGTGCCTATGAAAACCTCCCACTTGTACAATTCGGATAGTTTGTTTTGATTCGAAAACTTACTTGTTTACAAAAGGTTTAAAAAACAAAACATACTATGCGGAATGTAGTATAAGTGGGAGGTTTTCATATGCACGTACACATATTTCTAAAACGTTCTATGTATTTGTAAAAACATGTAAACATTTGTAACAAGTTGTATGAATGAATTAAAAGAAGAAAAGAAACGAACAATAAACAATTTATTCATGAAAAATCAAATCACTGTTTTAAACACAAAATTTCAGCTTTTGAATGCGGGGTCCATAGACTATGTTCAGTTCCCTTGAATAAAAATAATTTTGAAAAAGAAGTTCTGATGCTAAAACGTATCGCTGTGTCAAACGGATATGAAGCTTCAAATTTACCTTACTTTTCGCGATTTTGTTCTTCATGCGATTTTCACTTTTCTTATGGTCTAAAAACAAAAGGTAATTTTTTTCAGATTTTTTCGACCACGTTTAGGGGTGGCCCACGGCCATTTGGTGCTTGAAAAAAAAACTTTTTTTTGGCATTTTTTTTTAACAAATTTTTCCGAAACTTTAGGAGTGATTCTTCGGGACCAAACCAGGTTTTTAGGGGTTTCCGACGTCGTAGAATCCGAAAATGACCACCCCGTTTCGATCAGAATCACCCCTATTTGGCCAAATACCCTTTTTTGCCCAAAAATAACGACTTTTCGGTAAACAATCGAATTTCAAGCCGATTTTCATAAAAAAATGTTGTGATTTTGATCGAAACGCGGTGGTTATATTCGGATTCTACGATGTCGAAAACGTATTTTAGCACGATTTAATTCCCGAAAAAAATTGTCAGAGGGGTGAAAACCAACTTAAAATTAGATTTTTAGCCGAAAAAATGCTATTTTCGGCCAAAAAAAACTGTTTGGCAAGTTAGGGGTGATTCTGATCGAAATGGGGTGGTCATTTTGGATTCTACGACGTCGAAAATCCCTAAACAACCTGGTTTGGTACCGAAGAATCACTCGTAAAGTTTCGGAAAAATTTGTTTTAAAAAAAATACAAAAAATACAAAAAAAAAAAAAAAAAAAAAATTTTCAAGCACAAAACGGCAGTGGACCACCCCTAAACGTGGTCGAAAAAATCTGAAAAAAATTACGTTTTGTTTTAAGACCATAAGAAAAGTAAAAATCGCATGAAGAACAAAATCGCAAAAAGTAAGGTAAATTTGAACCACCCTAACACTTCATATAAGAGCTAAAACGACCAAGCTTCTTCAAGTGTCTTTGCGTGCCATTCAGGCAATTTTTCGAATTAAGCTTTGTAAAGCTATACCATTTAATTTTCCGCTTTGCCTGGTAAAAAATTAAACATCTAAATTAAACAGTTTAGGAGAAAGAATTTTAACCCCCTTCGTTAATTAAGAAAGCGATAGCTACGATCCTCCCTCGACCACAAGGAAATTTTTTTCTCCCTCTTTTCTCCTTTTTTTGTTTTTTCGCTTCGCGAGCTGAGTGGTCACGAGAGGTTCAGTCATACTTTTATAGAGAAACATAAAAAGAAAAAAAAATAGAAGGGGGAAGGAAAACTGTAAAAATTACGGCTTCACCTCCGAGAGCTTTTTTCCGAGTCGAAAGTGTTAAGTGGTTCCCGACCAGTCGGCTTTTTTCGGAATTAGAGCGGAATCATTCCCTGAAAAATAAAAGCCGTCGGAGAAAAAGTTTTAATAAAATTCCTGCTAGATGAGTGAGATTTTCCCTTTTTCGGAAGAAGGATAAAGGCGGAAGAAAAAAAAAGGACGAAGGAAAAGTTGATAATGAAGTCGGAAAAGGAATTCGAAATAGTTTGAAGTAAACTGTAGCAAACTTTTGTCGTGAAAGCTCGATTACTCTGTATAAAATTTGTTTAAAAATTCAATAAATTCCATTCGGTGGGCACGAGCTTTTTGATAAAAAAAAAAATAAAAAAATAAAAAAAAGAGAAAAATTAGCCTGGGGATAAGGAATTTTTTTTGAAAAAAAACTGGAAAAAAAGTTCTTTTTCCAATCTGACCCTCGTCACATGTTCTTGGCGATCAGATCGTTCCAGTTACAAACCTCCTGTGAAAACTCAACAGTAAAATGTTTCCATACTTCTTTTTTTTTTTTTTAACTTTCAAAGAATTTTTTTCTTTGTGTTCGACAGTAATATGGCAAACGTGTTTACCGCAAAAAAAAAAAAAAAAAGAAAAAAAAAAGTTTTCCAAGAAATCAATTAAGGGGAAATTTGTAACCCACACCAGACGTAGTACAAAATCCCTTAACAACAGTGGCGATGATAGGATACATATTATTCCAGGATCTAGGAAAAGGAGTTAGACAAATGTCTTCAGGAAAACAAATTACTGGGTTCAAACGATATTTCGTTTGAAAATTTTGTTCAAAAATGACCGACAATCAAAAAAGTATTATACGCTGGAATAAGTAAAAATAACTAAAATACGTAAAATTTTTAGCAATAAGAATGTGAGGCAAGCAGGAAAATTTAGGTCACTGCTCGTATGAAGTATTTTTTTTCTGAGAGTTTAAACAGTTTTCATGATATTTTTACTATCTTTTAGGTAAGATATCATAAATTCCACATCGAAAAAAATTACAGCCTGCCCAGTTTAATTTGTATATAAGTAAGCCGACCAAGAAAGTTGTAAAGGCAAAATGTTTATCCGAAACCGATTTCTTCAATTATCGGATTGGCTGAAAATTCTGTTCCAGATTACTGGAGAACATTTTTTTTTTTTTTTTTTTTTTTAGAATGAGTGGCTGACTATACTCCAAGTTTATTTACAATTCCGAATCTCCAGTTTTAACGAAAAAGAAATTAGAATCGCCATGCGGTAGTTAAGGAACAATCCGATAATTGGTGCCCCTACCCAAAGTAATGAACAAAAAAATAATGTTACAGCGAAGTTTTCCTATTATTCTTAAATCCTTGTTAAGGTAAAATCGGTCAAACAATTCTTAGGCCGGGGTTACACTACTCCGAAATTTCAGTCCGAAATATGTTTACACTACTCCGAACAAATGTTCGGAGGTGTTGGAAGTTGTTTGTAGCTTTTCAAAGGTATTTGCAGTTACATTACGGGTTGTGTTATAGGTGTGACGTCATCGGAGTAATTCTTGACTTGTACAATTATTCCGAAAGTATAAGTTTAAGGTTTTTGACGATTTTTTAAGGTTTTTTAAGGTTTTCGGAGGGATTTGAAAATTTTCGAAGGTGATTTCGCTGTATGGTATGTGTAATATTTATATTTTTTTTAAAAACTTTTTTTTTTTTTAAAACGCGAGGGTGATTGACAGTCTTACGCGCCGTGATCGGCAGTGTTACACGCGATCGTTTTAGTGTTCAGTGATTTAAAAAATGGCAGACAATTACGAAACTCAATCAAAAGCCAATAAGAGTGTTTATCCAGGTAGTAGCCTAGTGACATTTTGCCTATTATAGTAAATTCCCAATTCTCTTTATCAGACAAGCAACATTATAATGGACTTGTTATCTATGGCTGAAGCTCAATTTTTAAGGCTAAATTCGTTAAAAAAAATTATGGAGAGACGTTTATAATTTTTATTTAAACTAAATTTTAGGAGGAGCAAGGAAGGTGTACAGTGGGACGGAGTCAGACAACCTACTCAAGTATTTCATGCGATGAATCTTGTTAACGCAGCAAGAATAAATTTTGCTCCATACGAAGAAGACATTTTGAGTTACGAACATGATATAGAGGAGAGAATTGGGACTTTACTATAATAGCCAAAATGTCACTATAGGCTGGTCTCCGGACATGAAAAATTTCTGCAATAATGAACAAATTCGCGAAAGGATTTTTTTCTCATAGGACACTAGTATGGGGTGTAAGGAACCTTGAGTAAAAAATGTGACCAAATCCGAGTCCGGGTCTGTGAGTTATGGCACAAAAAAGAGCCCAGTTTTGCATTTTTTGCGATTTTTCCGCTGACAATGGATTCGGAGAAAATTCGTCTTAAAACCATATTTTTCAGCGTAAAATTCTGCGTTGAATAGTTTTTTATTCGACTTTCTTCGATTAGTAGAAGCGAAGTTAAAAATTTTTTCGTGAACTTAAAAAAATAACGGAAAAAGCTCCAAAACAGGTACTTATTCTTTCTTGGCTTGCACATCGAAAACGATGGGTTGCACAAAAAAACTGTAAATGGGGGATAAAAAGCGCATTAAATTGCGAGTAAAATGGGACCAAGTACGATTTTCTACGATGAACTAAAGCTGACTTAAGACAGGTTATAAGTGGAGTATTTTAATATTTTTTTAATTTTAACGCAGAATCTTCTTTTTATCGTCCAGAAAGGAATGGATACGGACTTTTTTTGTCTCGTAATGTATGGCGGTAAGTGAAATGGTCGAGTTTAAGTTGGAAGATGGATGATTTGATTTGGTGGGCTTGAAGCTAGGGAACATTTTAGCCAAAAAAAAAAAAAAAATTAAAATTAAATCAAATCATTCATCTTCCAACTTAAACTCGACCATTTCACTTACCGTCATACATTACGAGACAAAAAAAGTCGGTATCCATTCCTTTTTGGACGATAAAAAGAAGATTCTGCGTTAAAATTAAAAAAATATTAAAATACTCCACTTATAACCTGTCTTAAGTCAGCTTTAGTTCATCGTAGAAAATCGTACTTGGTCCCATTTTACTCGCAATTTAATGCGCTTTTTATCCCCCATTTACAGTTTTTTTGTGCAACCCATCGTTTTCGATGTGCAAGCCAAGAAAAAAAAAGTACCTGTTTTGGTGCTTTTTCCGTTATTTTTTTAAGTTCACGAAAAAATTTTTAACTTCGCTTCTACTAATCGAAGAAAGTCGAATAAAAAACTAATCAACGCAGAATTTTACGCTGAAAAATATGGTTTTAAGGCGAATTTTCTCCGAATCCACTGTCAGCGGAAAAATCGCAAAAAATGCAAAACTGGGCCCTTTTTTGTGCCAGAACTCACAGACCCGGACTCGGATTTGGTCACATTTTTTACTCAAGGTTCCTTACACCCCATACTAGTGTCTTATGAGAAAAAAATCCTTTCGCGAATTTGTTCATTATTAAAACCTCCGGAGACCAGCCTACTAGGCTACTACCTGGATAAACACTCTTATTGGCTTTTGATTGAGTTTCGTAACCTATAACACATAACCCGTAATGTAACTGCAAATACCTTTGAAAAGCTCCAAACAACTTCCAACACCTCCGAACATTTGTTCGGAGTAGTGTAAACATATTTCGGACTGAAATTTTTCGAAGGTGTTCGGACGAAAATTTCGTAGTAGTGTAACCCCGGCCTTAGTTCGAAGAACATCTTTTTTAAATTAAAAGTATTTTCATTCATTTTTTCTTAGGAAATCTTTTAGTTATAGTCTAGTGCACTTAGACCTTGAAGGTGGAAAAAATTAGAATACAATTTTTTTTTTCACAAAAATGTCTGCATGGGTCCTCTAAACAACATACTAAAAGTCCTGACCGATCCGCCTTGTGCTAAGTCCGCCATCTTGGAAAAATGGCGTCGGCGTCGGCTCTTTTTTACTATTTTCGGTTATAACTCTTAAACGGTTAATCGTAGCTGAATGACCCAAATGTATTTTTTGTAGAGCATAAAATTCTCTACAAGATGGTGTCCTCGGATTTCCCGTACGCCGTACCGTTCCCGAAAAAATAATTTTTTTTGTACAAAGTAATGAATTTTTTTTCTAGAATGGCTCTCAAAAATGGTATTTGTACGTTTTATTGATGGTAATTGTCACTTATAATAATTTTTTAGATACAAGGGCGGCTTTTAAAGTGGGTTGCTTCCCTTAATGCATTTTTGGAAATGGGAGCAGGGGTAGGGGGGCGGGGGTTGGGGGGGTTAAAATTTTAAAAAAAATTAAATAAGAGATTTTATTAAGAGTTTACTACGTATCCGAAGTTGGCGACACCATGTCGGAGTGCCAGGTTGGGACCATATAAGGTCGTATGTGCGACGTTAGTGCTGAAATGTGCCGCAAAAAATTTTACTTTAGGACCCCCCGGATTTTTAGTTATTCCGGCTTTCCCGGAAAACCATCTAGTCAAGTGAGGAAAAAAGTAGCTAATTTAACGCCGTTTCTTTGATCAGAATAGGGCTTGAAAAAGGAGTAATTCCTACTAAATACCTGGCCGGATATAAAGAACAGACACTAAGCCCCCTCGTTTAAATTGGAGGGGAAGGGGAAACAAGTAATGTAGAAAGGTGTCGAGCGACGTCTCGTTGGATAGGACTTTTTGTTAGCAATCAAATCAATTCCATTTTAATTTTATGTCAGTGACTATATTCTAATGGACTGAGGTCACAGAGCAAAATTATTTTAAGAATGAGTAATAAGTTTGACTGACGGCGTGCTCACACAAATGGAAACAGAAAATTCTGAATCTTTAGACGCCAGTGGCTGGTAAACAAGATAAAATTAAAAAAGAGGATATTTAAAAAGGTTTGGGGGGAGAAGGGGCCAAACGGGGGAGCCGAGGTGCCCAAGACCTATTCCTAAAAAAATTATACTTTGATTTTAATATTATGTACCAAGAAATTTTTTAAGTCGTTTGTGATAGGAAAATAGTAGCTTGAATTGTTTCTAACCAACGCTAATTAGAAAGTTTGAAAAAATTTTTCCAAGTCTGTGCTAGAGGTTTGCCAGGCTGTAATCGTTTGTGGCGGGTTTCTATTACTTGGCAAAACTCCGGCACAAACATCTACAGCCTCAGAATATTTTTTTTAGGTACTAGAAAGCCAGCACAAACGATTACAGCCTGGCAAATCTCTAGCACGAACTTGAAAGATGTTTTTTAAAACTTCCGGATAGCGTTGGTTAGAAACAATTCCAGCTACTACTTTCGTGCACTGCGTCACTTAAACTTATTATTTATTCTTAAAATAATTTTGTTCTTGAACTTGGACCTTAGTCCATGAGAATGTAGTCACTGACATAAAATTAAAATGGAATTGATTTGATTGCTAACAAAAAGTCCTATCCAACGAGACGTCGCTCGACACCTTTCTACATTACTTGTTTCCCCTTCCCCTCCAATTTAAACGAGGGGGCTTAGTGTCTGTTCTTTATATCCGGCCAGGTATTTAGTAGGAATTACTCCTTTTTCAAGCCCTATTCTGATCAAAGAAACGGCGTTAAATTAGCTACTTTTTTCCTCACTTGACTAGATGGTTTTCCGGGAAAGCCGGAATAACTAAAAATCCGGGGGGTCCTAAAGTAAAATTTTTTGCGGCACATTTCAGCACTAACGTCGCACATACGACCTTATATGGTCCCAACCTGGCACTCCGACATGGTGTCGCCAACTTCGGATACGTAGTAAACTCTTAATAAAATCTCTTATTTAATTTTTTTTAAAATTTTAACCCCCCAACCCCGCCCCCTACCCCTGCTCCCATTTCCAAAAATGCATTAAGGGAAGCAACCCACTTTAAAAGCCGCCCTTGTATCTAAAAAATTATTATAAGTGACAATTACCATCAATAAAACGTACAAATACCATTTTTGAGAGCCATTCTAGAAAAAAAATTCATTACTTTGTACAAAAAAAATTATTTTTTCGGGAACGGTACGGCGTACGGGAAATCCGAGGACACCATCTTGTAGAGAATTTTATGCTCTACAAAAAATACATTTGGGTCATTCAGCTACGATTAACCGTTTAAGAGTTATAACCGAAAATAGTAAAAAAGAGTCGACGCCGACGCCATTTTTCCAAGATGGCGGACTTAGCACAAGGCGGATCGGTCAGGACTTTTAGTATGTTGTTTAGAGGACCCATGCAGACATTTTTGTGAAAAAAAAAATTGTATTCTAATTTTTTCCACCTTCGACCTTTTTTCGGTCTAAATGCACTACACTATTAAGAAATTTTAATTGGTTGTTTTTTTAACCTTAAAATTGTAATGCATTTTTCGACGATCAAGTTAAAGAACTTAATCCCCCTCTCGGACCCAGGTCAGTCTTTTTGTTCGAGAGAAAAAAGCTTAGGAATAGCGAAAATGTAAGCCACGGTGATTTTCAGCTTTCATTTCTTTTATTTTTTATTTTCATTTTAATTTCATTTTTTAGGGTTTGAAATCAATGTTGAATGGAACTTACATTACTGGAAACGAGGATCTATGCTGATTATACACCAGAAAATTTTGAACAGAATTTTTTTCCTGTAATTAAAAACAATATTCTAGGGCAACAAGTTTTTAGAAGCTCAAATTTCGACCTGGTTCGTGAGATCCGATGGTTCCATGCAAAATAGGGTGTTCCTTATTTTGCGAATTTTTGAATTTAATGTCAGGCCGGGTGGAATCTCGTTCTCTATGGGGCCCTAATAAACCTGAATTTTTTCAGATTTTTTACTGAACGGGAAGGTGTGCCGACTTGAGCTTTAAGTTCCGAAAACTACCATAAGAGAAAAAAAGTCGACAATTTTTTTTCCGCGGAAAGACGTCGTTTCCTGTCGGGAATCTGAAGTCCGTTTTTTTATATCTGGTTTGGCCTTTGAGTTAAAGGAGAAAATGCGGCAAGAAAACCTGGTTAAGTGACAAAACTCACTAAGTCCCTAAGTTTTGCTCATATTTTGGCCTCTAACTCAAAAGCCAAACCAGATATAAAAACATAATAATCAGATGAAGAACATGGAAAAGAAGATTGATCATTTAACAAACAAATTAGAAGAACATGCTACACGAGCAGATATGAGACAGGAAAGAGTGGAAAAACGGACTTCAGATTCGTGATCTACGCAAATTCCCGAGAGGAAACGGCGACTTTCCGCGAAAAAAAAAAATTGTCGACTTTTTTTCTCTTATGGGAATTTTGAAACTTAAATCTCAAGCCTTCCCGTTCAGTACAAAGTCTAAAAAAAATTCAGGGTTTATTAGGGCCCCTTAGAGAACGAGATTCCATCCGCCCCGACATCAAATTTGAAAATTCGCAAAATAAGGAACACCCTAATGCAAAAGGACTTATTTGTATGTGACGTCATAAGTTTTCCGGCTTACAAGATATGAAATTGAGAATACTATAAACGATGGTAAATTGTGCTAATCTTTTTAGTAATGACCGCCACATGTTTTGTAGCCATTGCCAAAAGGGGTTTAGCAATGCTATCCAATAACCTTTAACAGAAACCGATCGTAATGATTACAAGAGAGAAACCTGGTTGTCATGTCATAACCCTGAAAGTTTGGCAATGATTACCAGATTCAGGCATTGAGCACCAGAGTGGGTTTCTCCGTGAAAAAAAGTGTCAAAACTGCACGAACTTTTTTACTGAGCATCCCTTTATTTCGAAAAAAAAAGCATTAAAATTTTAAGGTTAAAAAACCAACCAATTAAAATTACTTAAAGTAAACTGAAGGATTTCCTAATAAAATAATTGAAGGAAAAATTTAAATGAAACTCATTGCTAGACCGTAATTTTATTTAAATTTGGATTTTGCTCATTGGTGCTACTCGAGACTAGATGGGACGAAAATTCATTCGATATATTATATTCATATTTCTGAGGACAACAATTTTTTTTTCCCCCGAAAGTTACTATTTTTTTGATAACAGGCAAATTAGGGACTTTAGGGACCAAAAAACTGAAAAGAAGAAAGTAGGGGCTTTTAGGAACTTTTTTCAAATTAGGGACTTTAGGGACTCACGTTAAAAATAGGGACTTTTCCGAAAAAAGGGACCTTGGATCGATGTCTGCGTAGTAATCACCCTTATACAGGCCCAAGACCAGGGTAAATGGACGAATATTATCCCGAGCGTATTCGCAATATCCCGATTTTGGAATCAGAGAGAGCAGGTCGATCGCACAAATCATTAACAATTTTAACGATTTTAAAAACTATATTAATCTTGAAAATCATACAATTTTTTTCCTTAACAAAGCTAAGAAAAAAAATGGTATAATTATTCAATTAACTGTATAATTTTCAAAAAATCACTAAAAAGAGATCATTCCCATTTATATCAAACACCTTCAATTTCGCTAATAACCAAAGAACCCATCAAAACTATATCGTGTGATTTAGAAATTATGAATCAATTTAATTTCAATGAAAAATATACAGTCTCTGAAAAGTTACTCTAACCAACTTCATCGCAATTTCTCTCTTTATTTCAGTATTTAACTCATCAAAACTTTTAACTTCCTTCAACGTAATCTAAACCTTTATCAAAACTTAAAAAGGAGAATAAGGGATTTAAGCAGGCTTTTATTACCGAATGAATTGCTCGATCTCAGTTTAACCAATTAATAAATTTATCGTTTTTTCTTCTGTCAGAAGGGAAACCTTTTTCTCTTTTTTTTTTCTTTCGGCGTCGTAAAAAAGGTCGAAAATTCTAGAAACAAAAGAAAACTACGTCGAAAAGCAAATTTTACATCGATTTTGAATTAACTTGAGTACATATACCCCATTTTTTTTTTCGAAATGAAAATCATTACAAATTCAAAACAAAAGGAAAATACCGCACTATGAATATATTTCTTTCCAAATGAATGCAAAAATTCAGGGATCAAAAAAACGAACATCATAATACACAGAGGGGAGGAGAAAAAAAGACTGACAGATTCGCGGTACTGTAATTGATGATACCGTTATTGTCATTTTTTTCATTTCCTAGTGTCCTCTTTTTTTTTTTTTTTTTTATCCAAGAGGATTTATCGGCAAATGCAATCCATAAAAAAAATTTGTGACGTAACGGTAGTCACACAAGGCGAAATTTTTCAACCAAACAATTTTTTTCAAATGAACTACGACGTGTCACCGTTTTATTGGATGAAAAGATTAAACGGAAAAAATCCAATCAGATTAATTTTTACAGGAATTCTTTTTTTTTTTTTTTTTTACTTTATCGATTTATTTCCATTTAGTTTAATTCGCTTTGAAATGCTGTTTTTTTTTTCATTTCCTTGTTTTCTCCAAAAAGTAGCGTACAGCACATTCATGTGCTTCTTTTTAATTAGATGGAGAAATAAAATTGAGAAGTACGATGCCATTATCCTATGAGTGTTTCTTGTGGTGCTATTCGTGATAACGCTTACAATAATTGGAATATTGGATTTCATTGATCGAAGATGCTTAAGAAAAGGCTTCAGATATTTATTTAAATATACCAAAATAAATTTCCATGGCTTAGAACTTTTTTTTGGAGATACAAATTAGAAATCTAGCTTCGTAGCGAACTTCATAGTGATACTGGCATCTTTTTTTCAAAATTTCAGATTCTCAGGTTGTAAAGAAACTCCAGAAAACGCTTTAGAAAATATATTCCCGACACTTATTTTTGAAAACGTTTTCCGGAGTTTCTTTACAACCTGAGAATCTGAAATTTTGAAAGAAAGATGCCAGTATGAATATAAAGTTCGCTACGAAGCCAGATTTTTAATTTGTATCTCCAAAAAAAAGTTTTAGGCCAGGGAAATTTATTTTGGTATATTTAAATAAATATCTGAAGCCTTCTCTTAATGTAAACAAAAGCAGAACTTCTTTTAAAAAGTATTGAATGAATGATTGTAAAAAATATCCGAAGAACTGAAACAAGGTATTAATTTCCTGTAAATTTAAATTCAGAAAAAAATACCACAAGATACTGTGTTTAAGATTTTGGCGGGAAAAAACCGGAGCAGGGCCGAACGATGGAAAGAAATTTTCGAGAAAAATTAACAACTCGTACCCATGGAGGACTCGAACCCCCGTCTTCCCGTTTGGCCCGGGATGTTCTAAACCTCTAAACTAACGAGCTGAGATGCCAATCTTCTCGAAATAACCCCCTTATAAGAATCACGGAATTAGCCCAGAGTCGTTTAATGAGAACACGCGCACCGCAACTAGTCGACTAGCGACATCTAACGTTAAAGGTGGGAAGCATAATTTTTAAGAGAAATTATCTTCGGAACTCAGGTGACTCAAACCTACTACGGGATAGGCCCGTAAGCAAGTATCTGAAATTTAAATATTTACGAGAACAAATTTCGTTTACTGCTTTTTAATTACCAGCATAGGAAATGCTAAGATTTTGGCGGGAAAAAACCGGAGCAGGGCCGAACGATGGAAAGAAATTTTCGAGAAAAATTAACAACTCGTACCCATGGAGGACTCGAACCCCCGTCTTCCCGTTTGGCCCGGGATGTTCTAAACCTCTAAACTAACGAGCTGAGATGCCAATCTTCTCGAAATAACCCCCTTATAAGAATCACGGAATTAGCCCAGAGTCGTTTAATGAGAACACGCGCACCGCAACTAGTCGACTAGCGACATCTAACGTTAAAGGTGGGAAGCATAATTTTTAAGAGAAATTATCTTCGGAACTCAGGTGACTCAAACTACTACGGGATAGGCCCGTAAGCAAGTATCTGAAATTTAAATATTTACGAGAACAAATTTCGTTTACTGCTTTTTAATTACCCAGCATAGGAAATGCTAAGATTTTGGCGGGAAAAAACGGAGCAGGGCCGAACGATGGAAAGAAATTTTCGAGAAAAATTAACAACTCGTACCCATGGAGGACTCGAACCCCCGTCTTCCCGTTTGGCCCGGGATGTTCTAAACCTCTAACTAACGAGCTGAGATGCCAATCTTCTCGAAATAACCCCCTTATAAGAATCACGGAATTAGCCCAGAGTCGTTTAATGAGAACACGCGCACCGCAACTAGTCGACTAGCGACATCTAACGTTAAAGGTGGGAAGCATAATTTTTAAGAGAAATTATCTTCGGAACTCAGGTGACTCAAACCTACTACGGGATAGGCCCGTAAGCAAGTATCTGAAATTTAAATATTTACGAGAACAAATTTCGTTTACTGCTTTTTAATTACCCAGCATAGGAAATGCTAAGATTTTGGCGGGAAAAAACCGGAGCAGGGCCGAACGATGGAAAGAATAAAAGATAAAAAGCAGTAAACGAAATTTGTTCTCGTAAATATTTAAATTTCAGATACTTGCTTACGGGCCTATCCCGTAGTAGGTTTGAGTCACCTGAGTTCCGAAGATAATTTCTCTTAAAAATTATGCTTCCCACCTTTAACGTTAGATGTCGCTAGTCGACTAGTTGCGGTGCGCGTGTTCTCATTAAACGACTCTGGGCTAATTCGTGATTCTTATAGGGGGTTATTTCGAGAAGATTGGCATCTCAGCTCGTTAGTTTAGAGGTTTAGAACATCCCGGGCCAAACGGGAAGACGGGGGTTCGAGTCCTCCATGGGTACGAGTGTTAATTTTTCTCGAAAATTTCTTTCCATCGTTCGGCCCTGCTCCGGTTTTTTCCCGCCAAAATCTTAGCATTTCCTATGCTGGGTAATTAAAAAGCAGTAAACGAAATTGTTCTCGTAAATATTTAAATTCAGATACTTGCTTACGGGCCTATCCCGTAGTAGGTTTGAGTCACCTGAGTTCCGAAGATAATTTCTCTTAAAAATTATGCTTCCCACCTTAACGTTAGATGTCGCTAGTCGACTAGTTGCGGTGCGCGTGTTCTCATTAAACGACTCTGGGCTAATTCCGTGATTCTTATAAGGGGGTTATTTCGAGAAGATTGGCATCTCAGCTCGTTAGTTTAGAGGTTTAGAACATCCCGGGCCAAACGGGAAGACGGGGGTTCGAGTCCTCCATGGGTACGAGTTGTTAATTTTTCTCGAAAATTTCTTTCCATCGTTCGGCCCTGCTCCGGTTTTTTCCGCCAAAATCTTAGCATTTCTATGCTGGGTAATTAAAAAGCAGTAAACGAAATTGTTCTCGTAAATATTTAAATTTCAGATACTTGCTTACGGGCCTATCCCGTAGTAGGTTTGAGTCACCTGAGTTCCGAAGATAATTTCTCTTAAAAATTATGCTTCCCACCTTTAACGTTAGATGTCGCTAGTCGACTAGTTGCGGTGCGCGTGTTCTCATTAAACGACTCTGGGCTAATTCCGTGATTCTTATAAGGGGGTTATTTCGAGAAGATTGGCATCTCAGCTCGTTAGTTTAGAGGTTTAGAACATCCGGGCCAAACGGGAAGACGGGGGTTCGAGTCCTCCATGGGTACGAGTTGTTAATTTTTCTCGAAAATTTCTTTCCATCGTTCGGCCCTGCTCCGGTTTTTTCCCGCCAAAATCTTAGCATTTCCTATGCTGGGTAATTAAAAAGCAGTAAACGAAATTTGTTCTCGTAAATATTTAAATTTCAGATACTTGCTTACGGGCCTATCCCGTAGTAGGTTTGAGTCACCTGAGTTCCGAAGATAATTTCTCTTAAAAATTATGCTTCCCACCTTTAACGTTAGATGTCGCTAGTCGACTAGTTGCGGTGCGCGTGTTCTCATTAAACGACTCTGGGCTAATTCCGTGATTCTTATAAGGGGGTTATTTCGAGAAGATTGGCATCTCAGCTCGTTAGTTTAGAGGTTTAGAACATCCCGGGCCAAACGGGAAGACGGGGGTTCGAGTCCTCCATGGGTACGAGTTGTTAATTTTTCTCGAAAATTTCTTTCCATCGTTCGGCCCTGCTCCGGTTTTTTCCCGCCAAAATCTTAGCATTTCCTATGCTGGGTAATTAAAAAGCAGTAAACGAAATTTGTTCTCGTAAATATTTAAATTTCGGATACTGTGTTTAATTAATTATAATGTCATTCTCCGATAACAATTTCGACCCCCTTTGAATTTTTATTTTCGCTTTGGATTGGGATTTTTTAAAATGTAGTCAACTTGATCTAGTCGCCTTGAACTTGTGGAGCATGCTGGCATCCTTTATTTCATTATAATTTCAATTTTAATCGTTATTTTCTGGTCAAGTAAGTCCCATCAAAGTTTGTTTTTAATTTTTCAACTATGAAATGTGCTTTTTCTTTTGTAAATCCTTGAGAATGACCCTAAAAAAAAGGGGGTCGAAATAGCTATCGGAGAATGACATTATAATTAATTAAATACAGTATCTTGTGGTATTTCTCTGAATTTAAATTTACAATACTTCGTACCACAGACTCCGTCTTTATCGTATTAATTTCCTAGCTTTTCACATTCCAAAAACAGGAAATTATTTACTCGTCGGGTACTTGTGCCCTCCGCCTTCATATGATTCGCCAAGACAGTCGAGACCAGCCCTATTTGAGACGACACCGGTCTCAAAACGATACCTAATGATACCGAGAATCGAGATGAAATTACGAGACTGAGACTCTTTTCTGATATAAGAAACGAGACCGTCTCATATCGCATCGGTCTAGAAAACAGTCTCAGTCCCGAAAGTAGGTCTCGGTATTGGAATCGTTTTCTGGTCTCTCATCAGGGGTCCGAAGCCGGTAGAAATTGGTTGGAGCCGACGCCGGCATCGGCGCCGAAATATCCAAAGCGCTGGAGCTGACGCCAGCACGAGCACTGGAATAACAAAATTTTTGCCGCTGGTGCTGGTGCCAATTTTCCTTACGATTTTTATGGTGATGCTGGCGCCGATGCTAAAATCGACTCCAACGCTGGTGCTGGTGCCGGAGCCGATTTTAGTATCGGTGCCAGCATTACCATCAATTTTGCCATTTAACTTAAAAAAAAAAAAATTTTTTAGTAACCGCCACTACCGGTTAATACAATCGGCCGCTTAATATAGTCAAAACTCGTGGCCTTTCTGAATCATATTCAGCATTGCCTTTGGGTCATAATTACCAGACCGGTACCAGCACCGGTGCTGACACCAAGTTTAAAATAAATTATCTAGCACTGGCATCAGCTTCGGCACCGACCTGAGTTTTTAGCCGGCATCGGCGCCGTATCGTCCGTACAAGACAGACATGCTTCCTACGAATAGATGCTTCTTCAAATAGATGCTTCTTACGTTTTTTAAACAACCTCAAAGTTAGACATTATTTTTTCTAAAAGTGACATTACAAAAAAGGAAAAAAAAAACACTGTCACTGTCACATAATGTAATAAAAAAAAAATATCTCGGAAATTACGACAAAGTAACTAACCAAAGAGATGACTGTGTAATACCCTCCAACAAGGTATGAAATTTAAAAATGAATGGCAAAACGATTATAATTATTACAGCTGGTTTAGCAAATCGTTACAGCTGCATAAAGACCGGGCTCCTCTCCAGCCCTTTTTTTCCCCACCCTGTTTGCTCTCTCAGCTTGGAACACAATAAAAATTGAAATTACACTTGGGAGAGGGTGGAAACGTATTAGGATTCATGTAAATTACTGTGGAAATTTCGAGAATGACGTACTAAAAACACAAGAGAAACGACAAAAACAATAGAATTCGACTATTTTCGAAAACAATGAGTCGTTTAAAATTTTAAAGTAAACTACTTTCTCCTGCATAGGAAGAAAAAGGTTACAAAGTGTGTAATTTCAATTTTTTTTTTCTCCTTCTCACCTTTTCCAGGTCTCACCTGTATTTTTATTATTATTATTTTATATTTTATTTTATTTTTTGGGTTGAAATCGCGCATTTTCCTCCTTTATTCTCATTTCAATGCGATTTTTTTTTTTTTTCACTGAAAAATGTTTCCTCGGTCGTTGATTAAAAATATTTTCAAGTGGTGAAAAAATTCCCGGAAAAAAAAAATGAGATACATTTTGAAACCTTCAATGATGCCAATATGGACAAGTATTCAGCATATTTGGGTCATCAAAACAAATATATTAAAATAAAGCGACATGCTTGAGATTTGACTTTGAACAATTTTGTTTCATGAAATTTAAAAAAAAAAATGTCATTAATATTCAGAATGGTTGCTTTAAGGACCTCCTACAATTTACATTAAACTGTAGATCCCTTTAAAGCCTCCAATTATTTACGTCTTGAAAGAATCTGCTGTCGAGTTCCGCGTAAAGTGTGTCGCAACATGCAGTGCATACGAATTGTTTGGAATATAAGTAAGTGATTATTCGCTGATTTCCAATCCAAAGGCTCTTAAACTGAGGCTCGAACCAGGGATGGTATGCCGAACATAGCACTGAGAAAAAAAACCTCTAAGAAAACGTTATTTTTTACGTCTAAGACGTCCCTATAGCCCCAACGCCATGATATGTTAATTTGTAGTCATAAACCTAAAAAGTTTGATCTTTGATCTTAAATCTGACGTCTAAGACTTAAAATTATTAGGTCTACTACTGCAAATTAACATCATCATGCCGTTGGGGCTATAGGGACGTCTGAGACGTAAACGAAGATGTTTTTTTTTCTCAGTGAGATTTTAATCGGATTCGACATCGGAATCGAGAAAATTTTTCCCATGGTTTAAGAATCGGAATCGCGTTTGAAAAATCATGGAGCATCACTGGAGTCGGAATCGGAATCGGAATCGGAATCGGAATCAGCATGCCCTCCCTGGCCCGAACAATATCACGATGAGTAATCGTCATGCTGTAGGAAGGTTGGAAAGAAAATCGGATTGGTTTTTGGTTGACTCGCAAGTGCTGCACACCCTAGACGAAAAGAACAGTCTGAATATTGTAAGAGTCTAGGCTGAATGTCGTCTGGATTTTGTCTGAATTTTGTCAGAGTCACGTCAGAGTCTCGGCTGAATTCGGTCTGAATTTTCGAAAATAAATTTTAAACGTTAGTCAGAGCCCGGTCTGAATAATCAGAGTTTTGTCAGAGTCATGGCTGAAAAGTATCGGCTATGATAGTATTCTGACTATTCAGACCAGAAACTGACAATACTCCGACAAAACTCTGACAAAACTCTGACTGGAATTTTTTAATATTCTTAGACGAATGCATACTATTCAGACAATGGTGGCTGATTCATTCATGGCGGCTGATTTTGGTAGCATTTTTTAAAAAATTGCAGAGCCCAATCAAAAAAAAGTTGTGCAATCCGCCATACTCTAAGATACAGCTTTAGGAATGGGGCTTCAAATTTGATTAAGACCGAATTGGGGAATTTTCTCATTTAAGTTTTCCGGGATTTTCCGAAGATTTTCCCAATCTTATATTAACGGGAGCTTATGGCGGGTTGCATAACAATTTTTGAAGGGGTTCTACAATTTAAAAAAAAAATACTCCCAAAATCAGCCGTCATGAAAATCGCTTTTCCCCAAAAGGCCGCTGTCAAGAAAGAGTTAAAAGAAATAAAGTAAATATCTGATTTAAAATGTATCAGAAATAACTTAAATATGAATGCTATTAATAAATCAGATTAAAAATCCATCAGAACTACGGCTGAATAATCCGATTTAAAAAAATCAGTGACTGAAGTCTGAATGTGACCGCATTCAGATCAACATTCAAATCCCCGAATCCTAAGAAGACGGGGCAAAAATTGGCTAGTCGTGTTATTCGACAGTTTCTGTGAATTATACGATAATCTACGGTCGAGCAGTGAAACGGCCCTGTTTTATTTTTTTTTAAATTAACATCTTAATCCTTAATAAATTGCCTACAGAATCACGATTATTCGACAGAAAAAAAGAATACACAAAAAGTAATTAAGTACCGGTATTAAACTTTCAAATAGGGTATTTTCAGGTATTTTAATTTTTGAAAAATTTTGGTGTAAAAATAAAGCACATTAATTTAAAAAATTATTTATGTTATAAAAAGTATTAAAAAAAATTTATTTTTCTGTATGCAATAATTTGTTACAGTCAGGGATTAAAAATTGTAAATCAAAACGGTCGGAATAAGCGCGAAAGCGTTGTGACGTCATATGTTGATATCGTTCTGTCTGAAAAACGTGTCCGAGAATGCGGTGGCTTGGTTTATAAACATTGAAACCATCGCATTCTATGACAAATTTTCCGGCAGAACGATATTAACATATGACATTGATTAACACTTTGATTTGATAAACAATTTATTGTTATTAATTTATAACGATTTGATTAACAATTTTTAACCTTAAACTTTAACCAATTATTGCATACAGAAAAAAAAATTTTTTTAAATTTTTTTTATGACACAAATAATTTACTAAATTAATGTACTTTATTTTCACACCAAATTTTTTATGTTTTATTTCATGTTTTATTTATTATTGTTTTATTTTATGGTTGATTAATCGTTCGCGTTCAACAATTATCACCAAAATGCAAAACCATGTCATGGTTTCGACAACATGTGTTACTACGGAACAATATGTCGTGAATAACGACCATCTGGCTAAAGTGGAAGAAAAAAAAAATGTATGTAGAATTCGGACCGTCCGAAGAAGTGTCATACCAAGATGATGAGAGAATTTACTATACCAGAAATGGAGTAAGAGATCCCAACATTACTCCCCAGATGTTGCAGGCTAATCATCGTATAATGACCGAGAAAACAACAGTTATATTCAGGGGAAAAAGACTAAATGGACCTAATAATTGTCGACTTAAATAATCCGTACGAAATCACGAAGAAAATAAAGATGGAAGTACTTGTTCCTAATCAACCGAATTGGGAACTAAGTTTCCGCCAAGTTAAGACAAAAAAAAAAAAAAAAAAAAAAAAAAAAAAAAAAAAAAAAAAAATTTGAAATGTTGCGGTGGCACAAGTTAAATCGGTTCTTTTGCACTTCAAAACAATAATTTTTTTTTTTTTTTTTTTTGATTTTTCCGACACCGTTTAGGAGTGGCTCAAAGGGGGGGAAATTTTAGAGAAATTTTTTATTTTAGGCTCGTTGGTAAATATTTTTTAAACATTTTAAAAGGGTGTAAGGGTGTAAATGTTTGTTTTGGCCAAAAATGGCATTTTCCTACTATCGATTATGCATTATGCCGTTCTCGTAGGTGAACATTACTATCGGAAAGACATCTAGACTTATGTTTTCAAGGTAGTAACAAACCGAATATGACCATTCCGATGTTGCCAAATTTTTATGTAATTGGCCAAACCTAATTTTTTGACCAAATAAAGTATTTTTGGTCCGATTTGATCTCCTTATCATTGCCTGCTTCTAAAAAAATTACTTAGTTACATGTTATTACGGTCAAGAAAGAAGTTTGTGACCAAAATTTAAAAAAAAAACAAATATTTCCTAATTTTGGGCCCAATAGTTTTTTTTTTTTTTTTGATTTTTTTAAAAAAATTTGGTCAAAACGGGTTCTTTGACCTTAAAAACATGTAATGAAGTAATTTTTTCAGAAGCGGACACTGATAAGGAGGTCAAATCGGACCAGAAATACTTTATTTGGTCAAAAAATTACGTTTGGCCAATTAAATAAAAATTTGGCAACATCGAAATGGTCATATTCGGTTTGTACGACCTTGAAAACTTAGCTCTAGGTGTCTTTCCGATAGTAATATTCACGTACGAGAACGACATAATGCATAATTGTCGACTTGATAGTAAGAAAATGCAATTTTTGGCAAAAAATGGGCCGTTGGCCAACTTTTGGTAAATTTTAGAAAAACGGGGAGGTCAAATTCGTGTTCCACGAACTTTAAAACGTAGAATTTAAGTCTTTCATTAAGAATTTACACCCTTTTAAAACGTTTAAAAGATATTTACCAACGAGCCTAAAATAAAAAATTTCCCCAAAATTTCCCCCCCTTTGAGGCACCTTCAAACGGTGTCGGAAAATTCGAAAAAAAATTTTTTTAGTGTTTCGAAGTACAAAAGAACCGATGTAACTTGTGTCACACATTTCAAAAATGTTTTTAAAATAACCCCACCCTAAAACATTGCAAGCATCGCATTCTATGACAAATTTTCCGGCAGAACGATATTGACATATGTGTTCGTGCATATGAAAACCTCCCACTTATACAATCCGGATAGTTTGTTTTGATTCGAAACTTATTTGTTTACAAAAAGGTTAAAAAACAAAACAAACTATCCGGATTGTGCAAGTGGGAGGTTTTCATATGCACGTACACATATAACGCTGATTAACAATTGGATTTGATAAACAATAAGGAATTAGAAGAACGACTGGTTAAACGAGAGGATGAACTCGTTAAACGATTCGAAAACGTTGTTCAGACAGCCCTAACTCAGTAAGTAAATCAAAAACTTATTACATTTTTCAAGTAAATACCTAAAGATAACAGAAAATTAATAAACTGGTTTAAAATTAATGAACTTGGTCGAAACGTTTCAAATAAGGTTTCCGCTGAAACATTGGAACCTTTGGAAACGTTCCTGAGACGTCTCTGGGACGTCATGTGTTTTCCGGGAATTTATTGTTATTAACGATTTGATTAACCACTTTTAACCCCCAACTTTAACCAATTATTGCATAAAGAAAAAAAAAATTTTTTTAAATTAATGTACTTTATTTTTACACCAAAATTTTTCAAAAATAAAAATACCTGAAAATACCCTATTGCTGTCCTGTAAAATGTCGAAGTGGCCGATTTGAAACCTTTGTATTCTAAACTCACGATTTAGTACAGCGCCTCGGAAGACTTCTAGGGTACCGAATTATTTAGATTTTCTCAGATCAGAAGCCAGCCCAATAGGGCAATGGAAGATACAGCCTGTTGTGAAAGAGATCACAATGACCACTTTCCAACATACAACATTATTGACTTTTCCAATATACAGCAAGAGTTGGAAAGAAAACGGAAAAAGGAAAAATATTTCACCTTACACCCATTTTATCGACGCAGTCCAAATTTGGTTTCATCGAAATTTCATACGGCAGTACGTGTTCAGAGAAGAGCACGAGGAAAAAATAAATAAATAAATAAATAAATAAAATGCATGCGTACGTGAATATTTTGCAGTATACGGCTTGTCAGCTTTTCCTGACGACTGGTTATGTCCATCCTCATTTTGTCGCCATCAATCAGACGGCAAAAACACTCCTAACTGACAACACCTGGCATTTGGTATTATCTTTTAATGATTTTCATCGTTCAATGAATCCGGGTCCGTTGACTTCCGGTGGGTAGAGGTTATTTTTTTTTTAAAGAGGGAAGAGAAGGAGGGGGGGGGGGGGGACACAAAATTTTTTTGAAATTTTTATGCGATATCAAGAGGGAACTCGCGAAATCATCGATCTGTTAAGGGGGTGGATTCCTGCGTCAGGTTTCGATGACAAGAGCTCGGTGAAAAACGTTCCTCGGGTTTGTGCGAAAAGCTTGTATGACGATGATAACGACATGGGTTGCGAGTTGACAATGGGGATGTTTATTACTCAACCCGGGGAAGTAGAATTGAATCAGTTTCGTTTGTAAAATGGATTACACACAAGGATCACTTCCATCTGGTTCTAGGCGTTTCAAGTCAAAAGATTATGTTACATCTTTTAAGAGGAAGTGTGAGGATTTTGCTTGATTTTCTATTCCACGGAAATTCCGAGAAGGATATCTGATATTATTTCTCGTGTTCCGTGAAAGATTATATGATTAAGCATGACACCGACGTAACGTCAAGTATCAGTATATCAGATTTTAAGAAAGTAAAAAAAAAAATTAAATAAATAAATAAATAAATGAAATAAAGGACGAGCGGTAGTCCAACGGTAAGACACTCGACTTGCAAGCGGAGCTCCCGCGTTCGAGTCAAGGTCATACCTGCACAGTAAAAAATTTTGCTTGTTTTTCACATATTTTTTAAAAACGGTCCACATATTTTTATTTATAAAATTAACACAGGTTGTCATAGCAACGTCTAATATCAACATAAAGACAGTGAAAACTCTATAAATTGGACATTAGTGTGCCCGTTAAATACCGTGTTGACGAATTTTTTTCGAGCCACCCCCCAAATCGCTTCCAAATAATTCAAAAAGTCGAAATATAAAATTTTTTTTTAATCTCAACCAGAACCTGTGCCCCAAGGCACTTGTTTTTTCCCATATAAAAAGAACGGTAAAATGTCATTATTTCGGATTTATTTTTTTTTTCGACGGTTATAATGACCCGAAAAATTTGATTTTTTGCACACACGCTCCTTAGATGTGTAGCTACCTTCGTATTTTTTCTCATCCCCCCAGAACAATATTTCCGGCCCCCAGGAGGGTGCGGAAATATTTGCTGTGCTGTATTTTTACTTGTTAAATCTTGATTTTTGATAGAAAGTGAAAAACTGGTTCAGATGAGGAGCACCAGGAAACTATAATGACCAGAAATGAAGCTTTAGAAGCTTTAAAAAACATTAAAAAATCTTAACATTAAAAAACTGATCAAAAATATTTAAAAACTGATCAGTTAAATGGAGGCCAAATTGAAGTGATCGGAGCTATCATTAATTTCCCTTGACGAAAATTTCTTGTGTCACCGAAAACATTTCCCAGACTATTTTTTTTTTTTTTTTTTTTCGAAACGGGAAGAAAAACCTTTTAAAAAGGTCAGAATTATTAGGTCAAGCGTGGAAAAACAAGGTGTTATTTTCATCACTTATGCATTAACATGGGTTGGTCGTTTTCAGACTAAAATTTCCCTCATAACATTCCGAAAAAAAAAACCGAAGGAAATTTTTTATTAAAAACTAACCTCAATTTTTTTTTTAAACGATTCCTGAGTGCACCGGGAAAAAATGGCAATGCTGAATTCGTTTAACCAAAAAAAAAAAAACCTTTATTTTCATTTTTTCCGACTTTTTTTCGCTCAAGGATAAGTTCAAAAAAAAAAAAATTAATATTTAAAAAGAGAGTTTTAATATTTATAAAGAATCGAGAGAAGGTAGTCGCCGGACTTTTTAAAACGCAAAAAGGAAAAGGGAGAATCAGCGTTGATAAAGTTTGTAACCGAACTCTTTGATTGAGGTTGAAAGACTTAAAACTGAGATTCAACTTCGAAATAAAATTAGAGGCCTTATTTTCTACGCGAGCCTAAGTTAGTTAAAATATAAAACATGTTTTCGGTAACGTCAATCTTTCCTCGAATTATGCTCGTCACCATCGACTCCCTTCGCGCTTCTCCCGTTCTCTGTTGCCCTTTCTCTTTTGAATTATTTATTCCCGAAAAACGTATAACCGAGAGAAATTCCATTATGTTTTTTTAAATTGGGATCAAAGTAATGCCAGCGCCTATATACATGTGCGGAAAACAGGTGCGACAATCTTTTTTTTGTTGTTATTTTGCCTTTGTGTAAAATTTTATAATTAGCAATATATAAATTTATACGTGTAAATTCAAAACGGTTCGGGTCGAAGGGATGGGGAAAAAAGGGGGAGGGGGGGGGGTCGCATACGGTTTTTTAAAACAAATAAAATTAATTAGGGCATCATATCATATAATGCATTGCGAAAACAAAGGAGATTGCGTTCCGGAAAAACTTAACCGTTATTCAAAAATTTTATGTGTGTGGAAGATGGGAATGCTTTCCCATTGTTTTCCGCAGTGGGAAATATTTTTCGTTAAAAATAAAAAATAAATAAAAAAAATAGAAAGACCTGTATAGCTGCGATGCATATTTCGAAAGACATGTAAAATAGGATGCATTTTTCGAATTCAAATGAGTGCACCCCCGGAATCGGTTCTCTCTGTGGCATCAATGAACCCTAATTTTTTTCGGATTATTTACCTGATGTGAAACCGTTTGAGACTTGCGCTTCAAGGTCGGAAAATTCCCATAAAAGGCAAAGAATTGATAATTTTTTTTCTAGGGAAAAAAAAAAAAAAAAATAGTAATTTTGTATCAGAAATCTTGCGCAGAACACGAAAATAAACTCAATTTCTTTTTTTATCTGGTCCAGATTTCGTGCTAGAAAATGATCGATTTTTTACCTATTATGGGATTTTTTCGATTTTGGAGCGCAAGTAAGGGCGATTTCCCGTTGAGTAAAAAACCTGATCACATCAGCTTGTGATGGAGGGAAAAATCGAGGGTAAGCGCAAGCAAGGCCGTAGGAAAACCTCATGGCTTAAGAATCTCAGAGACTGGTTTGGTGTTGATTCCTTGAGTCTTTTTAGAGCGGCGGTCTCAAAAGTAAAAATATGCCAGATGATAGCCAATCTTCGTCGCGGAGACGGCACTTGAAAGAAGAAAGAAGAAAAAACCAGAAAAAAAAGCTAGGGTTCATCTGGGTGGTTCAAATTCACCTTACTTTTTTGTGTTTCATGCGATTTTCACTTTTCTTAAGGTCTATAAACAAATAGTATATTACAACACAAGAGCTGCAAAAGAAAAAATTGTCCGTCGAGACCGATTTTAAAAAGGTCTCGGCGGGTAATTCTTTTGCAGTTCTTGTGTTGTAAGCTACTTTTCATCACAAAGCACAGCGCATTAAAGGTTTTTCTAAAACGCACTAGTGCGGAAAAATAAGTTTTCTGCACTGAGTGATGAAAAGGTAATTTTTTTTTTACATTTTTTCGATCACTTTTAAGGGTGGCTCACCGCCTCACCCCCATTTTGTGCTTTAAAAAAAAAATTTTTCCGCCACTTTTTTAAACTAATCTTTTGAAAACTAAACTAAACTTTTTTAAACTAATCTTTTGGGACCAAGACTAATTGTTTATAATTCTTCGACGTCGAAGAATCCGAAAATGACCAGCACGTTTAGATCGGAATCATCAGAATCGAAGTCACAAAATCTTTGGTATAAATAGATTTAAAATTCGACTTTTTACCAAAAAATTGCTATTTTCGGCCAAAAATGTGTGTTTGGCTAATTAGGAGTGATTTTGATCAAATATAAAATTAAATTAAATTAAATATATCCGTTATATTCGGATTCTACGATGTTAAAAACGTATTTTAATATGATTCAATTCCCAGAAACAAATTTCTCAGAGGAGTGAAAATCGACTTAAAATTTGATTTTTTACCGAAAAATTCCTACTTTTTGCCAAAAAAGGTATTTGGCCAAATAGGGGTGAATTTGATCTAAACGGGATGGTCATATTTTCGGATTCTACGATGTCGAAAACATCAACTTTTATTTTTGGTCCTAAAGAATTGCTCCTAAAGTTTTGCAAAAATTCGCAAAAAAAAAAAAAAAAAAAAAAAAAAAGGCGAAAACATTTTTTTAAACACAAAATGGCAACGAGCCACCCCAAAACGTGATCAAAAAAATCTGAAAAAAAAAATGACCTTTTTAGACCATAAGAAAAGTGAAAATCACATGAAGAACAAAATCGCGAAAAGTAAGGTAAATTTGAGCCACCGTAACTCATATGTGCCGCTGAGAGAATCGATTCCAGGGGTGCACTCATTTAAATTCGAAAATTCGAAATTGTGCAGCATTTACGATTTGCCACGGAAACTACCTGCAATTTGCTTCCTTTTTCCAAAGTCTTTTAAATTTCAATTTTCATATGTCTGTTGCTACTGCTAATTTTTCTATTTATACGTTTACATTGACATGTTCGGAAAAACGAAATTTCAAAATCAGGGTGTCTACTATGAAATGAGATTCAAAAATTAGGTCATTTTTAGGTTTTTAAGGTCCCCTTTTTTAGAAAATTTAGGTCCGAAAAACGTTCAAATTAGACAAGAAAAAGGAATTTATCAGAGCAAAAACTGACTCCGCCTGGTCCTTTCATCACCCAGAAGTTACAGGAAGCAAAGGAGGTCACTTTCCTAAATTTAATCATGATACTCTTTCAATTTTTGAGCTAAAATTAATTTCTTTTTCGTTGTTTTAGGTTTCAAAAGACCCAACTGTCATAATTAATTAATTTTTTTTTGAAAAATTTGGATTATTGGAAAATTTTGTAAAATATGCAACTCAGTATGAAAATTTAAGCCTCCTTATCGATACTTTTTTCAAATAGAACAGAAAATTTTTTATCGGTCATCAAAATTAAGGTCATTTTTAGGTTTTTTAGGTTTTTAAGGTCACCATTTGAAATTAAGGTCATTTTTAGGTTTTTAAGGTTTTTTAGGTCAGTAGACACCCTGCAAAATTTTTGTGGTGGTATTTACACACACGAAACGGGGGAAGGAAAAATTAATATATTTGGGCTATTCCTACACGTGGCACCGGGATCAAAAGAAAGGGAAAGTTTACAGGTGTGACAAAAGAAGCAAATGCTGCAATGCCTTAATTACAATATCGAAAAACAAAGAGACCGTCTTGAAAGTTCAACAGCACGTAAACCATGCCCCTGATTGGGGGGCTATCGAAGAAACACAATGCATTAATGCATTAAAACGTGGCGAGTTTTCCGGTGGCAAATAATTCGGTGGCGAATCATCCGATAATCATTCGAGACGCATTCGTAAGAAAGTCGTGGAAGCTGATGCACATTTTCGAAACATTTCGATCTGTCAAGGTGGCCCCGCAATCATCCAAATCCGTAATATTCGTTCATGAAAAAATCCTTAGTTTTGTTTACGAAAACAATTAAAATTTCTTTCCATTTCAAAAAAAACTTTAAGGAAAGGTCTTGTTCCATCAAGATTTCGATGCACCACATATGCAAAAACATGCCATTACAACGTAACAATGGGGATTTTAACAATTAAATCCCCGTCGGTTTTCAACTTGAGATAACTGCAAAGGGCTATCGTTATCTATTAACCATAATAGCCTATATTCTACCGGAATTTAAAATTAGATTCGAAAGTAAACCTTTTTGCGAGAATCAAAAACGATTTTCTGGTCTTGTATTAGCAAATTATCTTTCCCTCTAACTACCGTAAAATAATGCTTAGAACTAGACGGTGCGGTTTACCAGAAATCGTTTCGATAGAACCTTGGTTCAGATCCGGGTTTTCAAATATTATGAAATTACACAGGGATGGGATGGGATCTCTCTCTCTCTCCTTCTCCCTTTATTTTAATATTTTCGACAGCTTTAACATATGTTTAAATCTAAAAATTCTATCTCGGGCTCCGTGAAAATTCCCTTCAAGTAATATTAAGCACCGTATTCGAGGAGGAAATGCTGAAACTCATTACATGCATACATGCATGAGTACAAAAGTTTAACGCCGTAAAACAAGGTTTTACCTTACAGGAATTTCTTTTTTTTAAATTCTTTGCTCGAGTACGAGCGTGGTGATTAGGGTGTGCCGAAAAGCGATGATTTTTTAATTTAAAAACGCCTGATATGGGATATTTCAAAATTATCTCTAATTTCAAATAACTTTTTCGTTTTTAGCCTTAGAAAAAAAAAAGAATTATTATTTTCTTAACTGAAACGAAATGATAAATCCTCTTTGTTGTCAGTCAATGTAATTTTCCCAACGAAAACTTTTTAATTTTTTTGATGTTATCATAAATAAGAAAAAAAAATGCAAAAAAAAAAAAAAAAAAAAAAAAAAAAAAAAAAAAATCTCGTGGCCTAGAGTATATCATTTTCTCGGTATAAACGAATTCAGGAAATGATGAAGGGGATCCTCGATAACTTTTCCATGAATTTTTCATTGAGTATTCATGAGTGTGTAATGATTCCGAATATCGACGCTGGCGGTGAGGAGAGAAAATATTTCGTACACGGAGACAACCTCGATAATTACAGAATAACCCTTTAGTTCAACAATGACTTTTAAAAATGCATGGGGGAAAAAAATAGCTTTATATTAACCGTTAGCACAAAAATTTTATAATCCAGTTTATCTAAAACGTAATCTCAGTTCACTGAGATTCATTTTTCGTAACGTTTTAAATCCTCTACCTAAAATTTAAGAGTGCGAAAATTTTCTCAGTAGCTAAATGCACCTTAAACTCAGAAATCCAGAAGCTTTTTGGAGCTTTGGGAAAATTCACTAGCATAAATTGAGGCCTATGTAAGTTTAAGAAAATACCTTTTCCCCCCTTCATTCAGTTTACGTGTGGAGGCTGGAGTAACTAGACATAAATCGCCGAATGGGAGTCAAGTTTTCGACATCGGGGACGGAAAATAGCATTGCAGGGACAAAGCTCAACATAAAACAGTGAAAGACAAATTTACAAAGATGTGTGGAAGCCGTTGGGGACCTATCTTTCTTTTTCTTTATCTCAGCGACGAAATAAGTTTCCGAAAAAAAATAAAAAAATAAAACTTTGCCTTTGTTCCTTTTTTTTTTTTTTTTTTTTTCTCTCCCGAATTTGACAGTAGTGTTTTCCGCCGACCCGGCTAAGACCCCGAAGCAAAAAAAAAAAAAAAAAGTCCTCGACAATTTTTTTTTTTATTTTTACGGTCGTCCTTTTCAATGATTTATGAGTGTTTCCGAGATTTAAATGTTTCACGGATGATGAAGGATCTCTTGAAAGCTTGAAATCAGCGAAGAGCGAAAAGATGAAAAAAAAAGAAAAAAAAATCGTTTTCAAGTGGTTTATCAAAAGAAATAGAAGACCAAAAATGCTCCATATCGTATAAGTAAATAATGTTTGATCTGGTAAGGGTCAACCGATGAACGAAGATACAAAAACTAAATTGTTTTCAAGAAGGTCAGGCTAAGGGGAGAAGAAAAAAAAAACTCGATAGGAAACTCAGAATGAATGACACCCAGAAACCGGAAAACGACCCGATTTATTACTCCGACAGTTTCAGTAATAAGTTTGCTCTTGAAAAAGAATTTCTGGTTTAATTTTTCTTGAAGGGGGAAAAAGAAAAAAAAATTCCATTTGGGTTCCGATTTTATTATTTTTAATTGGTTTCAACCGATTTATACTCTCCGACCTTATACGGAGAATGTTAACCGGTTCCAAGAACCAAAAAATCCGATTGATTTGTTGTCAAGCGGTTGCAGTGCAAGTGGTGCAGTAAATTTTAATGATTTTAAAATGGTAGCTGATATCAGTTTTTAGTTAGTTATAAAAATATTTCTGGTTACATAATAAAACTCACCAGTTTTCCCTAAATTATTTTCAACTTGGCTCAGAGGAAAAATCGCAACCAATTGTGGAATTTTCAAAAGATACTTTAAAGGTATGCTCAGAGTCGTATAAGTAGATTGTGAAAAAGCGAACGACGCAGCGCAATTTTTTTTAATGGTTTCTGAGAAAAAAATTTTTAAATTGAAATATATGTCATTTTTTATGCGGAAAAAGTACAAGCAACGCACGAATCGTCATTGGATTCGGTGAAGAAAAGGTTTCCAAAATCCAAAGAGGATATTCTTAAGGATGTTTTACCGATGAATTTGAGATTCTTAGTTGATCGTTCTCTTGCAACTTAAACATATGCGCAACATTGTTTATTTTCTGGAAAAAGGTTTTTCCGCCTACAAAAATTTCATTGGAATCGAATAATTTTTTAAAAATATGGGAATATTCCTTTTAACATTCTCCACAACTATTGTTACATGAGAATTCGCTCTTATTATTAATAAGAATGTTTTTTAACTCTTTATAAAAACAATTTGCAAAAGTTGTAAACGTGTTTTGTTTATAAACATTGGAATTTTTTGGGATAATCTCACAAAAAATACCATAAATGATAAAAGACCGTCCCGAGCCTTCAGTCAAATACAACTTATGAAAGAAAGTTCCATATACACAGCTGAACTGGTCGCCCTCCACCAAGGGATCACATTATGCCTGGATCGAGACGAGGAAGAATTCACGATATTTACTGACTCTCAGAGCTCAATGAAGGCCCTTAAAAAAGTCAAAAATTCTTCCAAGACACACTTCCTAGTCTTAAAAATATTAAGATTATTGGAAATTGGCGCTTCCCAGGGTAAAACTATACAACTGATCTGGATCCCATCACATGACGGAATAAAGGGGAATGAGAAGGTCGATGCCATAGAGAAGAGAGCCACATCACATGGTAAACCATCATCATTCAAATTACCTCCTGGGGACGTATGCACGCTCCATCAAGCGGTATTAACCAGTATTACCTCTCATTGCGGTATTAAAGGCATGGAAAGATAACTGGAGGACACTGCTAGAAAGCCATGTATATAGAGACATACCGTCGGAATTCAAGACAGAGCCATGGTTTTATAAGTTCCAAGCCTCCAAAGATATGTTATCCAGTATTACTAGACTGCGTTCGGGGCATACTAGTTCCCCAGCACATCTCTTCCGATTCAACATGATAGAAAACAATCAGTGCGAATGTGGGACGGGCATAGAGGACCCCGAACATATTATACTGCATTGCCCTATCACCGAACCGGGACGTCATGAAATGATCAGAGAAATGCAAGGCAACTTGAAGTTCGCGCCAAGGAGTTTAAAAGAGATACTAGGAAACCAGCAGGTGTACCAACACCTAATAAAGTATCTCCAACTAAATGGAATCAAATTCTAACCTCTCATTGCAGAAGAAAAATATGTATTTTCCTTCTGGGCTTCAATAACTAGAACATGGCCAATGGATACGTTCCGAAAGCCATTAAAAAAAAAAAAAAAAAAAAATGATAAAAGCATGAAGATTTCATGTCACAAAAGTTTTGGAGAATGTTAAGAGGAATATTCCCAAAATTTTAAAAAAAATATTCAATTCCAATTACATTTTTGTAGGCGGAAAAACCTTCTTCAAAAAGTAAACAAAGTTTCGCCTATGTTTAAGCTGCAGAAGAACGATCAACTAAGAAACTCAAATTCATCAATAGAACATCCTTAAGTTTTAAAAAAAATAAAATCAAAACAAAAACAAATAAATTTGTTAAACGTGTTCGAAGATCACAACTGCTGTAGGGTGGTTCGAAAATCAACTTTTTTGGAATTTCAAAACTCCTATATCGGGAAAAGTTTCTTTATAGGTAGAGTATCAACCCTGAATTTTTTCAGATTTTTTGAACGGCATTCTGAGGTGTCAAATCGGCCTTGAAATTTTCAAAAAGCACATAAAAGGGCCAAAAATGAACCTTTTTTTTTGCATAAAAGACCATCGATTCCTATCGGAAATTTTGCGTAGATTACGAATTTGAAGTCGAAAATTAGTTTTGGTGTATACTTTTTGAGCTACAGGCCGGATTTAAAAACTCTGAAAACCTGGTTATGGCATTTTGTCTGTGGCTCAAAAACCATGCACCAAAACTAATTTTCGACTTCAAATTCGTAATCTACGCGAAATTTCCGATAGGAATCGATGGTCTTTTATGCAAAAAAAAAAAAGTTCATTTTTGGCCCTTTTATGGGCTTTTTGAAAATTTCTAGGCCGATTTGACACCTCAGAATGCCGTTCAAAAAATCTGAAAAAATTCAGGGTTGATACTCTACCTATAAAGAAACTTTTCCCGATATAGGAGTTTTGAAATTCCAAAAAAGTTGATTTTCGAACCACCCTACTGCTGGGGCCCAAAGCGGAGATTTTGAGGCGTGAACGCGGCTTTAAAAATGATCTGTTTATGTTTTGATTTTTATTCGATACTTATTTTTCCTGGCATTTTTCGGTGGATTGGCCGTAAATATTCATTCAATGGTCCAACCTCGCTTAGCTTCTTGACTTACCTGAAACAAAAAATGGAAAACAAAAATTATTTTTTTTTTTTTTTACTAAATTAGCTAGTTTTTTAAAGTTGTTATTGCCAGTGTCGGTGGGCTTTGGTTTGGCTTAAGGTAAGGGTAGGGAAGTGCGACCGGGTTCTAGAAAAAATTGATTTGGACCTTTATTAGTTCTTAATAGGAAGAGAATCAAGCCAAGTTTTTTATTACAATATACTGCTCCATTATTAAGCTTTAATGTGCATTAGCCTCAAATTTGAAAAACGGCGCGATTTAGAGTTCAACCATATTTTTCTGACTGCCGACGTATAATATTTCAAACCTCCATTTTTTGAAAAGTGCGACCGTTCTTATTTTTTATAAAAAAATGAATTCTCCAAAGCAAAAGTTATTTGTTTATAAAAGATCCATGAATTTTCTTTCAAAAATTGCTGAACACCGTTAAAAACAAATAATTTTAGTTTATTAAAACTACAATTAAATAATTATTATTAGTGGCACTCCGAATTGCATATGTAAATAAAAACAAGATGGTTTCCTTTGTCGAAGGAATTAAAGAAGTCGTCTGCTAGTCGCACTTTCCGAAAATATTATTTTTGCCAAAAAAGTGCGACCTATTAAGGTTTATCAAATAGGAAGTCGAGTAAAAAATTCTTGATAGCATAAAAAAATAATGCAAGGCATTGACAATTGAATGGAGCATATTTCATAAAATAAGCCAATGTTTACATAAAATTAAATCAAATTGAAAATGAGGCAGTCTAACTTACCGACGAATATGAATTTTTGCTTTTGTAAAATTATTTTTTTTTATTCAAAAATGGACGACAACAATACATTTCTTTGATCATAATAGGTTCTGAAAACATTAAAAAATCGTCCCTGGAAATCTTTTTTTAAAGTATGGGATTTTTATCAGTTTTTATTAAACCGGTCGCACTTTTCAGACGGTCGCACTTCCCTACCTTACCTTAAATAAATTTCTAATTCATTTTCTCTACAACTTCTGGTTCCAAAAATTTTTTAAATTCCTTTGATTTCATTTTTTAATTTTTAATTTTTAATTTTCCTAAAATATTTGGATTCCTAAAATAAAATTTCTTAAAATCGCTCATTTCCTATCCCTTCAGGGATTTGAAAAATTAGGAAATTTTCCTAATCCATTTTTCCTATAAAAAAAAAAAAAAATAAAATAAAAATAAATAAATAAATAAATAAATAAATTCCTAATCCATTTTTTCTAAAAATTTTAATTCCTAAAATTTTTAAAATTCCTTTTGATTTCTTCTTCTAATTTTTAATTTTCCTAAAATATTTGGATTCCTAAAATAAAATTTTTTAAAATAGCTAAAATAAAATTTTCTAAAATCCTTCAAATAAAATTTCCTAAAATCCCTTTTGGGATTTAAAAATTAGGAAAAATATTCATTTTAGGAAATTTTATTTTAGGAATCAAAAAAAGTTTAGGAAAATTGAAAATTAGGAAAAAAATAGTTAGGAAAAAAAACTTTAGGAACTAATATTTTCAGGAAAAATGGATTAGGAATTATTTTTTTTTAGGGAAAATGGTCGGAAACGTAAAAACAAGCCCCCATCATTCCTCAATGTCTGGCTGTACCAAACCACGACTCTAAAAGCAGATGCCAAACTGTTCTGCGTCCATATTTTTTTTTATTTTGTACCGCAGCTATGCCGGGCGTTTTCTGCAACGGCTTTTATTCTAATTTTTTTTTCTTTTTTTATGCACACGTCTGACAAAGCATAAATTTTAAAAGCGCTTAAAAACGTGTAAAAGGCCGCACATATTTGACGTGAATGCGACCGCAATGTCAACCGGATGAGTGATATATCAGTGTGTGCCTTGGGCTTTCGCGGGCCCGGTCGAACACGGTTGTGCTTTTTACAAACCCAAAAAGCACTTGATTGATTTTACATCCCATTGATAATGCATAATTTTTACATTTAAAAAGTAAAAAGTACATTATTTTAATGAAAGGAGGGATGGATTGCCGGTTGATTAGCTGATGCGTATGTAATATCAACAGTGGTTTGGTATGTGACGGGTTCCATGACAGTTCCGTGTACAATAGAATTCGTTGAATTGCACAAATGTTTGAAATGCAAATTCGGCAAACTCTTTGCTTTTACCATTACAACCCATTTCATTTCATTTCATTCATACAAGACTCGATTGCTATTGTTAAACGGGAGGTATAAAAAAGTCACGGAATGTGCACTGATTTTACAAAAGTTGATGGGAAGTCAAAAAAAGATTTTTATCTAAATGGTGAAAGCGTCGTCTCTGGTTTCTGCTTTCTCTATACTCCCCCAGATGCGATTTATGGAAAATCGAAGGAACTATGAAGAAAATTTCATGTCATAGATAATTCCAATTTAAAATGTATTACAATAGTTCCACCAAAATTCTCATAACGTTTTTTTTTTTTCTTACGCAAGAATCTTTTTTTTTTTTTTTTTTTTTTTTTTATCTTTCTCAAGAATTTATTTTTTCGTAAATGGAAAAAAGTGTCGAAACCGATAAGAAAAATACGAAGGTAAACAGATCAGGAGAATAAATTTTCCTTTCTTTCGCATCCTCTTTTGTAATAACCCCCAGAAGAGGGAGGCAAAAGGATGCGCATCTTTAGTGATACTTTATCATCATTATAAGAATGCTGTTCAAGCAGTATGAGATTTTTCCCTTCTAATTTTCCTATTTTTTTTCCCTCCCTCTTTGTTTTTAATTGACTAATTTATTGATTTGATTCCCGGCGGAAGTTGTGCTTTATATTGAAACTAGTTAACAAGCAAACATTCATAAGCGAACAAAGTGAACAGCATTACCCCCCCTCGTAATGCGGGGAGGATAATTAAAATGACCCTAGTAAATGAAAGATAAAATAATTACTAAATAAATAATGCTTCGTACAAATGAAGGGTGTTTTTAATCAACCTGAAATGAGCGAGGTGTTTGTTGCATTAGCAGAAACCAGGACTTTGTTAAATGCAGGAATCCGTTAAAAAGCAGGAAGTGCTTTATATGCAAAAAAAAAAAAATTCTCTAAGCTTGATTTCTTTTCCTCTTTTTCCACAATTCATTTCCATCCTTAATTTCGAATAATGAATTTTAATATTTCACCCTCACGTGGCTGCCCTTGAACCAGGGTCAGAAGCCGTTAAATAAAACACGCCAAGATCATTGTCACTTTCTGTGGTCATACCCGAGGGAAAACCCCGTTTTTATTTTCACTTGCCTCAGGGCCCTTTTGTGACTTTTTTTTTTTTTGTCGTTTATTTCCCGCTTTACAATAATTTATTCTTTTTTAAAGGATTTTAATAGCCTAGGAAAAAAGTACAAAAAATAATATGGTTTACCGTGAAGGGATTAGAAAAAAAAAAAATCACGGGATGGTGTGATGCGTCAAAATTTCAGTATCTCAGAGGTAAATTTCAAATTAAAATAGTTTACGAGTCAGCGTAATTTAAATACCGGTACTTTTTTTATCAAAATATTGTGCCAAATTTTTCGGAGGAAAACACAGATTCTTATTTTTTATGTCCAGAACAGTTCCCATAAATGATGTATGGCATAATTAAAAACTCTGAAAAAGAAATCAGAAATTTTTAAAATCTCAAATTTTAGGGTGCAAATTCACTACGGAATGTTGGACCAATATGTTGGTACAAGTTGGAAAAACATGTTGAAACACCAACTTGTTGGAATGTTGGACGAACTTTTTGTACCAACATGTTTGACAAACGAACGAATCGACTATTGCAGAATTTACTCCAACGCAAAAATTAGTGTGGAATGTTGGTCCAACATTTCATAGTGAATTTGCACCCTAGGAATAAATTCTGCAATAGCCGATCCGTTCGCTTGTCAAACATGTTGGTATAACATGTTCGTCCAATTTGTTGTACCAACATGTTGGTCCAACATTCCATAGTGAACATACACCTTTAATAATAAAGACACTCAAATGACTTCAATTTCGCATTACAAGGCGGAGAAAACTCGAAATTTCAGCGAATGTTTACAAAACATGGCTCCATCTTCCCCGAAAAAAAGTTTCAACTTCCAAATACAAATCGAAATATTTAACCATCCTTCACAGTGGTCCTGAAGAAAAATATTATTCGACTAAAATGTCAAAAAAAACTGCTAATGAGGCTTTCTTAAGAAACATATTAACTACCAAAATCCACTAAAATTAAAATCGTACCTGATTGTCTTCCCCTATTCCGACAACCCCCCCGGCCCCTCAATTTTTTTTTTCAAGGCTTGTTGCATATGAAGGCTTACTACATAATATATGAAAACCCATTGGAAATGCTTTAAAATGAGACCTCGCCGAGGTTTATATCTTTTACAGGGACGGAGATATCGTCGTTTCAATAGCCCAAAATTAAGTGTTTAATTTTCGATCTCTCAAACGATGATATCTGATATCTCCGTCCCGGCAAAAGATACAAACCTCGGCAAAGTCTCATTTGAAAGCATTTCCAATGGACTTTCATATGATATGCAACAAGCCTTGAAAAAAAATTGAGGGGCCGGGGGGGTTGTGGGGGGTAGGGGAAGACAATCAGGTAAGATTTTGATTTTAGTGGATTTTGGTAGTTAACATGTTTCCTAACAAAGCCTCATTAGCAGTTTTTTTTGACATTTTAGTCGAATAATATTTTTCTTCAGGAGCACTGTGCCTTAATAGACGAGATTGCTTTTCTTTAATAGAATCGTTCTAAATACAAAGATAAATTTATTTTTAGTTTCTTTCGAGTAGATCTTAAAAAATTTGTGTAAATATCCCACTTCCGCTCCAGTATTCCCATAAGAGCAATGCTTTGATCGGACTTTTGAGAGCTAACTTTTGACATTTAATACATTAAAATTACATAAGCAAAAAATCTGAAAAAAAAAACCCAGCTGATAGATAATGTCCTAAAGAATCGATGAGCAGAAAATAAAAAAATTCTATCGAAATTCGATCGACTCGTAAACTAAATATATCGCAGCCATTTGATTTGATTTTTTTTAAATTCGACGTTTTGGCTCCGTCGTACAGAAAAATGTAAAACCGTATTTTTTTTAACAAAAGTACGTATGGCTTTTTTTTAAAAACCCGACTTATCGAAAATAAATCGAAGTATTTATGTTAGTCTTACTTTTTTAGCTTCAGTCTTTTTCTTAACAAAAATTAGTAAAATAAGCTAATTTATTTTCGGTTTATTGCAGCAAATTCAAACGAAGAGTTTATTAGTCGAGCAAGTTCCGGTCCCGTCAGCCCGACGGTAGGATGACGTGCCAATGGAAGCTGGGTGACTTTTAATCCCCAATTGGCGGGAAACCTGTCAGAGTAGAATCCCCAGGCGTAATGTTTGTGAAAATTGCTCGAAAAAATAAAAACATTTCAAGAAAAACTCTCACACTTCCAGGGTCATTTAAGTAAATTGAAAAAAAAAAAAAAAAAAAAAAAAAAAAAAAAAACTGGAAAGCAAGTGTATATAAATATAAAATATTTTTCTTAAATAACATCTTCATTTTTTTGAAATAAAAGCTCTCACCATAAAACCAGAAAATGTTAAGGATCCGTCAATCCGTCGTATCATTTCGTTTTTTGCAAATCACTTTTACTGTTGCTAGGTACAAAATTTTGTGACACTGACAATTTTTTTTTTTTTTTAAACGCATTGGCAAACAAAGATATTGAAATAAAATACTTTATTTGCCAGCAGGTTTAAAAAGGGGTGGCTAACAAATAAATAGAGAAAATAAATAATAAATAAAATATGACTAGCTTTTGTAGAGATATCTCTCTCTTTGGCTTTGGTTGTGGATTTCTATTCGTTGGACACGAAGCTTTCTAATTGCGAACTAATAGAACTTAATAGCAAAACATAGTTTGACAAAATTGATTAGTTCATCTGTACTATTAAAAAAAAAAAAAAAACCTTAGTAACTGATCTTTAAAGCGAATTTATTTCCCGCAGAGAATACCTTCCGAAAGAGCTATATCGTAACCTCCCGACTCAAAGCTCGAAAAACGATTACTGCAGACTCCATTCCGCCCCTGAATTTTATACTCAAGATTTTGGATTATCTATGCCGTAAAAAACGTCATCGAATTTCCACGTGCTTTCTTATCACTGAACATAAAATACCAAAGTAAAAGACATGTTAGCCTGCGTCTGATAATTTTAACCTCGCCTATTTTTACTTCCCTCATAGAATTGTAGGTGTTCGCGATTTTTATCTAATTCCAGCTCCTGCTGCTATGTACCACTATCTATTTCCATCCTGAATAGGAGGTTTTTTTTTCTTTTTTTCCCCCCAGGAGAAAAAAAAAACTTTAAAGCAAAAACAATTTTGACTTAAGACTAAGTCTTGGGGATCGGTCCTGGGGAAATCTGTCTGCCTGTGGGTGTGTCGGTCTGTTCGCACCAAAAATGAATGTTTAATTATTTTAATATTAAAATTTTAACTTTGAAAATTTTAAATAATATTTGGACTAATTTTTTTTTTAACTTTTGGCCTTTTTTAATAGTAAAATTAGACGACACAAACAAAAGCAAGGACTTTAAAAACTTTTTGTAAATTTTATTTAACTTTTTTTTTTTTTTTTTTTTTAATTTTCGCCGTTTTTTTAAGAAAAATTTACAAGAAATTTAAAGTTAAAATTTTATTTTAAAATTAGACGACATGAACGACAGCATGGACCTTGAAAATTTCTTGTAAATTTTTAAAAAATTCAACTTTTACAAGAAACTTGAAGTTGCTAAATCCAAAATTTAAAACTTTTTTGAAATTTTATTTAGCTTTTTTTTTTTTTTTTTTTTTTTATTTTCACCGTTTTTTTTAAATATTAAAATTAGACTAGGTAAATGAATAAAAACGAGAACTTAAAAATGGTTGTCTGACATAATTCCGAATCGATTAATTCCGACTAAATAATTCCGAATGCAATAATTCCGAAACAATAATTCCGATAAGTTAAAAATGCATTTATTCCGGGAAAATATTTTAGAGGTGAACAATTCCGAAAATAATTATTTTATTCCGAAAATAATTATGTTATTCCGGAAAGGGGGAAAAAATTTTTTTGAAACGAGTGAAACGTAAAATAATGCATAATACATTTGAAAAAACCGCGGAAACTGTGGTCGCACAGTGGTTAAAAATGAAACTTTAGCTGGCCAAAGAAATTTGGAGTAAATTCATTGAAAGTGATATTCTAGGGGTTTTTGAGGTCGCTGATTTCAAATCTGAAATCAGATTTTTAAAATTCAAGATGGCGGATCCAATATGGCAGCCAAGTACCCGAGTTTTTTAGTTTAAAGAGACAAAACTAGTGACCTGGGGATTTTTGGGGTCGCTGAATCCAAATCTGAATGCAGATTTTCGAAATTCAAGATGGCCAATTCAATACTAGTATGGCGGCCAAGTACCTGAGTTTTCGGTGCATCAACATGTTCCAACTCATTCAGAAAGTTCATCCCTCGATTTCGAAATGAATCCTGCTTCTCAAAATCATCCCTCCAATTCTACTGAAGAATATCTACTTAACGGTTACGAAAATGCTTTTGGATCATTGCCGCCGGAGTTATCATCAAGTTCTTATACTGCATTACCTCCGTCGCCTAAAACATCCACTCAATCGTTGTTTCCGTCGCAAATTTTTAATTTAGATTCGGCTTCTAGCTCAGCAACATCCACTCAATTGCCGGCACAGAAGAAAAAAAAAGAGACCGCCCTCCTAAGAAAACCGCTGTTCCTCCCAAGAATCTGTGATAATTTTTAATTTTTAATATAAATCAGTCTTATTTTTATTAGAATACATTGTTTTTTTCGGAAAAAAATAATTATTTTCGGAATTATTTACCTGTAAAATATTTTCCCGGAATAAATGCATTTTTAATTCATCGGAATTATTGTTTCGGAATTAAGGCATTCGGAATTATTTAGTCGGAATTAATCGATTCGGAATTATTACTAATAACCCTTAAAAATTTTAAATGAAATGTTTATTGCATATTTTAAATAAATTTAAAAGAAATGAGTTTAAAAAAAATTAACAAGAATATAAGCTAAAGCAATATTTTGATACTAAAATTTTAAATTTGATTAATTTTTTTCAACTTTTGACTTTTTTTTATCAAAAATTTCGAATTTTTAGACCAAAAACGAGCAAAAAAAAAATTCCTTAAAATTTTAAAATCATTTCATTGTTCAAATTTAGCAATATTAGGACAGCACCCCAAAGACGTAGTCCTACGTAGGAATATGCCTCCATTACTATCGACCCTCTCTAGGACCCTATGCAGAAGACGAATCTCCATTTGACTTGCACTAGGAACTTCTACCAAAATTCTAAAAGGGAAAGGCTTATCGCTTATAACAAGGAAAGCAAAAGGGAGAGAAGCAAAGAAACCGATTATAGAATCTGCAGACTACCTTGAAGCGACTTTGTTTGGGAAAAGACCGCAGCAATAGTTTTCTCGTACGGAAAACCATTATTCGGAAACTTTTTGAAGTTACCGAAAATCGATCGATACCGGTAATTTGTTTTCAAACTGTTAGGTAAATATTTTGAACGATCAAACCGCCGTCCTAATACATGACGTCAACCACTTTATTAAATCCCCACTTCCTCTTTTTTTTTTTTTTTTTTGCCAATTCCGGCAAATTAATTAAGATTTTTTTTTCTGCGGTTGAAAATTATTACGGGTCGGCTGTTCGTTTTCCCTCTGATATTTTTTTCCCTCAATCTCGTTATTTAAAATTTAAAATGTTATGTTTTAGAATATTCTCCGACTTGATTAAAAATTATAAAAAATAATTGCTGACTTTTTAATTCCAAGTAAAATAAAAAGAGAGATCAAATTTTTTTCTTTTTTTTTCAGTTGACCCTTTTCCTTTCCTTTTGTTAACAAGGGGGTCTAATACCATTAAAACGATACTTTCTGACAAGCCTTTGAATTTAACGAAATTATCGATGATCGAAACCTTTTCACTTTTATAATTACGTTTTTTCACATTTTTTTTCCTCCCGTCTTTCATTCAATTACTTTTAACTTTTTCCTCCTTTTTTTTTTTTTTTTTTTTTTTCTCCCGAAGAAACGTAAAAGACTATTACAGAAGGTGTTAATTTATAATTAAAATGCTAAACAAAATCAGATCAAATTGCCTTTTCTCTCCTTTAATTTTTTTTTCCTTCAAACTATTACGTCGCACGGATTTTTCTTAAAAAAATGACAAAGCATCTCAATCGAACAAGAGCAAACCAAAGAGTTGTGTTGACAGAAATCGTTTTCTTTATGTGCATAACGTCAAGATCAAAATTCGGATTAGATTTTTTTTTCCCAGTTTCCCGAAAAAAAGGAAAAAAAAATCGAATGGAGGAATTCTCAGAATGAAAAAAAATGAGGTCATTTGAAATTCCGGGTTTGGGAAAATAAATCACGAATTAATGAAAAAATATTTGCTTTCTTGATTTTTTTTTTTTTTTTTTTTTCAAGGGGACCTTTGGATATTAAATCAGGCTCCGACTCCTTTCTGAATTCGAAATGACTTTCAATGTGTATATTTACTTTCTTCATAACTTTCAAGTCAACACCTTAAATTTTAATACGGGAAATTTTCAGAGTTACGCGGCCCATCCGAAGGGTCTCCTTCCCTTTTAATAAAATGGGACGTCATGCATATTCCGGTCAACGCTTTGATTTTAATCCCAGGATCACAAGAGTAATCTTCCAAAGATATCCTTGCATTTTCATTATGTAATGCGATTGTTTTCCATCACAAAACCAAACCGTAACAATATCTAAAGGATAATTTTAAAGATTGAACTTTCGTGAAAAGCAAACCGAATCAAAAATTTCATTTTAATCCTAGGGCCTGTAAGAGATTAAAAGCTAAATTAAACGCGACGATTTGTTCCCTTCTTCAGCATCGTAATCCGTATATAAAATTGTTTTGACAGTTTAAAAATTAAACTCAGATACACATAAGCTTATGCGGATTTGAATGAGACCGAACGAAAAGAAAATATCGTTCTCGTTTTTTTTCCCTCTTTTTCTCGGGTACGAATATCAAGAGTTTATCGAATTTCAAAAAAAAAAAAAAAAAAAAAAAAAAAAAATTAAGATGAAATTTTATATCCTTAACCGTCGTATTTTTCGAAGTAAATTCCTTTGATGCATTAAATTATCATAATAAAAAGAAAAATAATTTTCATCAAAAATCGATTTCTTCTTTTGTTATCTTCCTTCGCACATAACTTTTAAAACTGTGATCAATGTTCGCAAAATAAAAATAAAAAATATCTATTTAATTTTCGTTCGGTTCAACATTTCGTTAAAAAAAAAAAAAACTTATATAATTATAAGTTTTTGGCCTGTATATCAAACTAGCCGTTCCGTTCCGCGCCCCCGACCAGGGGCATATAAAACTGACGTTAAGCGCTATGCCTAAATTAAATCATTTTTTAGTACAATTAACGGTACAATCTCAAACTATAAGTAATTGCTTTATATTCGAAAAAATTTTCGTTTTCGATTTTTTGCTGGGTTCACTCCCATACTTACAGAAAAAAATTGAACAGGTTTTAGCTGATTCTGATTCAAACTGACAATAGACCATTTTCAAAGTTTATACAAACTGTGATCGATTACTCTTGACAAATCCGTGGAAACTTACCTGAAAATAAAAAAAAAAAATAAAATTATAAAACTATGCCTTTAAAAACGATTAGAAAATTTTTCCCGGTAATGTATCCGGAATCTTAAAAGAATAAAAAAATTTCAAAGGTGCAAATTCAGTTGACTATCCTGACCATTTGGGTACGAATGTTGGGCCTAAGACTCTTATGTTGGATGGCGATTGTTTCCATACGAAAAAGTGATCTAAAAAGTGTATAAAATTTTTAAAAAATAAATGCAAAAAATTAAATAAAAAATGTGTTGTTTTTGTATCGTTTATACAAAAATTTGGTCATGCACAATTTTTGCAAAGGTTATGCATATTTTTGAAGTGAAACTTCTTATGGGGGGGGTTCGCGTAAGCGTAACTCTGGTGAGAATTTCAAAAACGTGGACCGGGATTGATATTTTTTTTGCAAAAACGGGAATGGCCAACTCCCGGGAATGAAAATATTTCGGGAATTTGCAATCTCTATTTCAGTTGGTTTCCGGCATTGACTACAATGTGGAAACAAAAAGGAAAAAAAATAAACTCAAAAACTCCGCAAGTCGGCACCCTAAATTTCAACCAACAAGCATATAACGATCTCGGATGAGAAATGCATTATCCTATTATTTTCCTTTTTGAAACCATGGAAATTCTTACTGCTAATTTTTTCATGCGCTGCAGACTTATTCGAATTCCTTCGAGATACTCTAGCAGGCGTTTCTCATGTCGTGCCATCACCTCCGACTTGATTAATTCATATAAATGCGGCATGTGGTCGTTGTTAATTTTACTCTAGTTATAAAGTGTAATAGAAATGCTTTTACTAGATGAATCTCAAAGGTTAAAATTTATTTTATTCCAGGAGTTCCCTGAAACCACCTAACATTCCGAAGTAACATGCTTCATAAATTAATTCGCAGCCTCTGCAAGAGATTCCGTAAGTCGGACTTTATGCTGTATTTATTGATAAAATGTTGCTTTGTTGCTTATACATGGATATATCCCATTATTAAATGATTTATTATGATAATAACGGTAATATATTTCGGGGGGGGGGGGGGGTGACGTCACAAGGCCCCCTTTCCGTTTCTGACGTTATTAATTGCGCCTTAAAAACTTTTGGCTCTCCCCAAGAAAATTTTGTTTTCGAGTTCTCAGATAATGTCTCCTCCCATTGATACGCGATGAGAAAACCCTTCAGGGAGCGCTCTACTAAGTGAAAATTAATAAGGTGAAATTAGCATTGCAGTCACCGTCGGAAGTAAATTATAACAATTTGAATGGGCCATGTATATTGTAAATATGACACAATACTGCTGAACGTGACTGTTCCTCCTCTTTCTCCCGGGGAATCCCACTTCCCTTCCTCTCCTATAGTTGTTCATGGTTCTCGGGGACGTGATAAGAATAAACCAGTCAGTTCATCTCTTCTCTCCTATTTTTTTTTTCTTTCCCTCTTCCTTCCTTTAAGCTCCCCAACCCCCGAATACTCTCTACTCCCATCGGAATATTTTAAACGATTGAGAAATAGATCACATGTTATTTATAATGCGTTAGAGCGCATCATCGACTTGGGGAAATCCGGTAAAAAGTTTTTTCAAGTCAAAGGATTATCCAAAAGTGACGCGACAAAAAAGAAGGGGAAGAAAAAAAAATATCAAAAATCATTGCCCTGCGGAATATTAAATAGAGCAGAGAGTGAGAGAGAGAGAGAGGAAATAAGGTCGCTAGTTTATTGGTAGAGTATAAATGACAAGTAGTTACAAATGTAAATGAAATGCAAATAGCGATTTTGAGGTCGAAACTGACTTATCTCCAATGCTTCCAAGATATTAATTTACTAAAATTATGGAGAGGATCCAGTGATATTAAACGTTAAGTCTCTTCAATTTATTAATATACCCTTATTGGCTTCTTGGTTAACGATTGGGACGGATCCCTATCGTTATTCGCAGTCAAGGCTAATAGCTTTGATAATATTCAAGAGCGTACAAGGTTTTGGAACAGTGAGGCACTTCGTCCGCTACACCAAATCAAACGGTAAAACAGCCGCTTAAAAAAAAAAAGAAAATTTCTTTATTTAATTTTTTTAGAAGCAAACATTGCATTAACACAAAGAGACTAGTATTAGTGGCTCAAACATGAGAAAATCTTTGAACAGGTAGGGAAGTGTGACCGTCTGAAAAATGTGACTTTAATCTATAAACACGTGCGTGGAAAATCCGTTTTTGTGCGAATAATCACATCATTATCTAGTGTATAATTTGGACAAAAACGAATTTTCAACGTGCGTATTTATTTACACGGTTTAAAACGTTAAAGTTTTGAAACTGCAAAATAGGAGTTCTTTATCTTTATCGGTTACATACAGGAATCATGGTGGAAGTATTCCCAGTTACTGTGAAGAGTTAATTCAGACCTTAGGAAATCCAACTTTAACCTATGATCTATTACTCTGTGATGTTTATATTGATATTTATGAAAAAAATAATTTAACTTCTTTGAGTCAAAATTATTTGAATATATTATACGCACTTTTCAGACGGTCACACTTTCCAACCTTTACCTTCTAATGGAATCAAACTTAAGAATTACCGTCGATTGGGGTGAAGTTGAAAGTAATTTTAAGTGAAGTAACCGAAGTAGTGTTTTCCCACGTGAAATCAAATTAGAAAATGAGTAATAAGCGAAATAAAAACGTAAAATGTATACCGGTAACTGAGTACGAAAGCAAAATTGATTTTGATAAGTAAGTACAGACCTGCTCGTTTCTGAATTTCCTGCTCGAATTTACCTGAACAACCTGCTCGAATCTGAAGTCCGTTTTTTTAAATCTGGTAGGGCTTTTGAGCTAGAAGCCAAAATATGAGCAAAATTTAGGACGTAGTGCTTTTTGTCTCTTAACCAGGTTTTCTTGCCACATTTTCTCTTCTAGCTCAAAAACCGGACCCGATATAAAAGAAAACGGACTTCAGATTCTTGATCTACGCAAAATTCCCGATAGGAAACGACGTCTTTCCGCGAAAAAAAAATGTCGACTTTTTTCTCTTATATGGGAATTTTCGGAACTTAAAGCTCAAGTCGGCACGCTTTTCGGTGCCCAGAAAAATCTGGAAAAAAATAAGGTTTATCCACTGAACCATAGATCACCGATTTAGAGGGTGTGCGATTTAAAATTCGAAAATTCGCAAAATACGGGACACCCTAGTGCTCGTGCAGAAATTAAAAATGGCGGATCAAGAGGATTCAGTGGATGTTGTTTTGAATAATTTGGGGTTAAAAAGTTATAATCCAATGTTTAAAGGTAAGTTTGTACAGGATGATACCTAACTATTCGTTTGGGATAATTTTTCAGTTGGGGCTGACCAGACATCATCAACAATGCAACCCAATCTCTCAACATACCTCCTAAACTGGATGAAAAACTTTATCGAGTGGTGTCAAAAGGATTTCCAGAAGATGAAAAAGAAAAACTGCTACCGTCTGACGTGTACAGGGTTATGGATTTAGTAAAGAAACCGGGTCGTTTATATACTACCACTGCTTCGGCGGATCAATTGAAGTTTTGGAAATTAGTTGATGCGGGGGGAATAGACGATAACGATGACTTTGACGAAACGGACGAAAGTCACTCTGAACCTGACATTGCCTCTGACAGTGACAATTCGGATACTGATTCGGTTGCATTACCTTTCTTAACGAATAAGCAAATGCCTGACCAGACGACTGATGTTGATATGGCTTCAGGTTGCTCCAAACGGGTAAGAAAACCAAATTCTCGTTGTAAGGATTTTATTCCATTTGATTAAAATTTTAAGGGTATTTAGGTTACCAAATGCCTAGGTGATCTTTATAAAGTTTTTTTTCTTTTTATTTTGAGTTTATTGTAACATTTTTTTGTAAGTTGATTGTCAAAGATTTTGATTTTTTTTTTTATGCCATTTATGTTTTGGTATGTTCTATGTTCATACAGTGTTCTCAATTCAAATGGGTCATGGAAGGCTGTGGAAATTTAACTTACAAGAAAACCCTTGGTTTACAAACAAAAAATTCTAAGCACCAAATCCCAAGTGGGCCCTTTTCATGTGGAAGTACACATACAGTCATCTTAGCCTCATTGTAGAAGTAATTCTTAGAAAAACTGTGTTTCTGACCACAACGTCTAATAAGCTACGAATAATTGAAGTCTCTAAAGAACTCTGAAAAATTAATTGAACTAAAAAAGAGTACTGGCTGTATGGTTGCTCAATCAAATCCAAAATAAAATCGAAAAAAAAAAGTTCAATTTTGTAAAGTCGGGTTTTACATAAAAATATACGGTGCTTGGATGGACTTGGGCTCAGTTCTACTCTGAGGTACAGAAACAAAAGAGCCGCTATTTATTCGGTGCTAAGTGCAAGGTTTTTTTTTAGAAGAAATTTGGCTTAAACGGAGTAATTTAGCCCTGCATAATATAAAGTGCCCTGCATAATATATACACAATATAAAGTTAAAAATCAAAATCAAGGTTTATTAGAGGTTTCTTAAATGCGCCATGCTCTTACCTTAGTAAACTTCTTTTCAGAGCAAAGAAAATTTTTCTTTATGCTTGTGAATAAGCTAATTCCACTTGTAGGATTTTTTTTAACGAGCACCGAAACATTTTTTTTTTTCCTCCTCAAATTCAGCTTAGCAACAAAAGCCATAGTACACCATTACCTTATTCTCAATGGTTATAAATCTCTGATTCTGACAGTAACAATCCTCACCGCAGAAGCTTATCCGAATATATAGTTCCAACCTGTATTATTTTAGCAAATTTTATGAAATAATCTACAAACAAAAAGTCATACACTCAGGATGTAAAGTGCGGTAGGGGCTTAAATTGCTTAAAACCATGGGAGAGATTTCCCTAGATGGTTTATGCTATTTCCGTTATTTACAAAATCAAGTGATTTAAAATGCTAAATCCCTTCCTGCTCGGTTTATTCGTAAGTATTTTGACCGTAATACGGCCCTTTTAAAAATATTTTAAAGATTTAATATCTGTAAGTGATGTAATATAATATAATAACAACAGCACAATCTAAATTCCAGGAATACGTCAAGTATTCCTTTTTTCCTTTCGGAATGCCTCGTTTTTCGAAACATCTAGAGTCGCATTCAAAAAAATAATCGGCGAAAAAAAAAAAAAAAAAAAAAAAAAAAAATAACTGCCTCTGAAAAAAATTACCTTCCTCTCTTTATCGGATTGCTTTATATCCTGAAGGAAATGCCGACGAATGAAAAAAACCGGGGGTGGAGAGCACATTTAGTTGCTCCGGTATTTCAAAATTAGAAGGGGTTTCCTTTGAAGAAAAAAGTCAAATAAAATTTTTCCGAGGAAAAAAAAAAAAAATACGTTGCAGAAAAGTGTTGCATTTACGTTTGATAGTAAATAAAGTTAAGACATGAAACGAACAAACGTAAACATGCAACGTAAATATTTACATCAAGCATGAGATCGAGGATTTTACCAATATATGGTTAAAAAAAAAAAAAAAAAGGTTCGGAATCTTTTTTTCTCCCGACATTATTTTTATTTTGACTTCTCGTCGGAGAGGGGGAAAAAAAAGATTGTTTGTTTTTAGTTTGCCATTAAATTTTATAATACGCAAAAGCTCACATATGGGAGCCACTCAAGGGGAAAGTAATAATCCCCTGCAAAGAAAATCGAAGAGAAAGAAAACAAAAAGAAAAAAAAAATTGAAGAGTTTGAAGGAATTTAGAAGGAAAATCGTTGAAGCATCGCAATGTGATAAAAGAATAGTTTCGCCTTGAACGAATAGCCCTTTAGGAGCTGAATCCCAATATTATTTTTCAAAATAATTTTATTAGAGGTAAATTCTTGTTTACTTTTATCGTCATAAAATATATTGCTTTTTTAACTTTAATTTTTTTTCCGCCTCTATGTTGCAATGAAATCATCTGATTTCAAAATTGGAATTCATAAAATGAGATTTTTAAAAAAAATAGTTTCATGTTTAATGTTCACTGATTTTACTATTCGGGTTCGGTTCAAATTATGTCCATCAAGAAGTGTTCTTTTTTTTTTTTGAAGTGAAACTTCTTATGGGGGGGGGGGGGGGGGTCGGCGTAAGCGTAAGACTGACCGTAACCCTGGTGCGTTTTTTATTAAATTATTTATATTATTGTAATTTAAATAAATTAAAAATTATATTATTATTATAGTCTGAGACTGTGTCAAATCCCAGACGCCAAGTCTACCAGACTCTACTCCCGGTCCCAAGCTTTTTTAATAATAATATAATAATAATATAATTTAATAAAATAATATAAATTGTGTGGAAAAATTAAGCATTAAAAAAGCTTAATTAATTTTTTCTGTTTGTTTTGTTTAAGCGAACTTTTTGACGTAGAACTACGTTATACTCCGTAACCTGGAGATTTCTGGTTATTTATTCGTTCGTTTGTTGGTTCGCACCTAAAAAATTATTTAATATTTTTTTTAATATTAAAATTTTAACTTGGAGAATTTCAAGAATTTTACCAAAAATTTCTGGTAAATTTTTGGTAAATGTTATTTTTTTTCTGATACGAAAAAAACTTAAAATGTTTTATAAAAAAAAAAGGTGAAAAGCTGAAAAAAAAAAATACTCAAAATTTTAATTAAAGATTACTCAAGATTTTAATTAATTTTAATTATTATTTGATTTTTTAAAATTTGTCTACATTTGTCTACTCCTTTTTTTCCATTACTTTAAAAGAGACAAAACTTCAAAAGTCTTCAAAGTTGAAATTTCAAATAGTCAAAATATTATTTAAAATTTTCGTAGTTAAAATTGTAAAATGTTACCAAAATGTTAAAAAATTTAACAATATCAATTAAAACTTTTGACTATATTTTAACCGTAAGTTCTTTAATCATTGAAATAACCCGTGAAAAACCAAAAAAATAAAAATTTATTCATTCGTATTGACGACAACTACAGTTTTGGTGTTATTTAATACTATAGGAAAGTATTGAAAAAATACAGATAAGAATGAAAATGACATTATATATTGTATTTATAATTAGCGATTAGTTTTTGGTTATTGAAATTATTAAATACCGGTAATGCCCTTCTTTAATTTTTAATTCTAAAAATTTTTTTGATGAAAAAGTTAAAAAAATTATTTTAAATTATTTTAAATAGTTAAAAAGTTAAAAAAAATTATTTTTTATTCAAAAAATTAATATTTCTTGTAAATTTTATTAATTTTAATAGCAAAATTTCAGCACTTCAGAAGCTACAAAATTTCAAAAACGTTAAAAATTGTAAGAAAAATTACCAAAACTTTTTAAGGTTATAAAACCTTAAAAATTGTACAAGAAATAATTACTAATAAAATGATAGAAATATACAAGAAAATATTACAAAAATACAACAAATATTTCAAAAAATTGAAAAAGGGCATGATTTAATCATGTTTATATATATATTTTATAAGTTTAAAGTTTTTTTCGTGCCAGGAAAAAAATTATATTTTTATTAAAAAATTCGAATTTATTGAGGAACAAAAAAATGCCTTAAAATTTTTAAATCGTTTGATTGTTTGATTGTTTAAATTTTGCAATATTAGGACATTACCACAAAGGTGTAGTTCTACGTAGGGATATGACCCCCATATCCCAAGTTAATTTTTTCAACCATTTTTTCAATTTTTTCAAAATTAACGAAAAATGATGAAAAATATAAAGATTAACGCAAAATTCAAAATTTGCCGCGAAATAAAATAACCGCGGAAAATTTTTGCGGTGATTAGCTGTCAACTTCAGTGTTTTCTGAACGCAAAAGTTGGTAGCTTGTACCAACGCCGGTTGTACTTGTGAGGTTATGGTAATTGTTGGTGCTTTCGTCGAAGCTAAACATCATAGTTTAGCTATGATTATACTATAATTATACATATATAAATATAATCCAAAATAATATTAATTTATATATATGTCGTCTCTGATTTATTCACCGGTCATTTTGTAAAATGTGGTAAAGGATGAAGCAGGGAAAACGGGTGGGGGGAAACCCCCGGAAAGAACAAGACCGATTTCTAAAACGTATTATATTCGTGCAAATCCAAAACCCAACTACAAGGTAGGTCGATGAATCGATGAGAAAAATTTGCTGACTATATCAGCATGATTCATCGACCTACATCTTGATCGATTTTTATACCACGACAAAATATGTCCGTATCAAATCTCCCCCCCAAAAATCGATCAAGATTTTTACAAATAATTTTTCTGAATCTAGTTTATATCTTAAAGTATAATTTTGAAGAACATTGACATTTGAATTTTTTTTTTTTTTTTTTTTTTTTACACAAATATTGCTGACAACGATACTGACATGACGTGCGACTTGTTTTCGTAATAGGATAGGTTTAGTGTTATTTGATTGACTTTTTTATGAAAATTTGCTTACATTTAATAATTCGTTCTACTTTTTTTTTCCTGTACTTTACCAAAACCAGATTTATTTAACTACTTGAAAAGAAAAAAAGCTTTAGATTTGAACCTTATTCACAAAGTTTACGTAAATTCGGCTTTCCTTTATTTCAAAAACACTTCCTAGGCCGTCGCCCATTGCAAACGATCCCTTTTATTTCCCAAAGTACTCGCCAGAATATCCGATAAACATTTTTGCGTGAACGCCTCCTTCAGGCCGGTTCTTCTGCCGCCTCTTTCTTTCTTTTCATAGTAAAACCTTTACTGTCATTGAAATTAATTATTGTAGCTACTTGGGAAAGGCTTTATTCTGCCCTCATTTTTACTCATAAAAATTTATTACCGGTGCTGATCTAAATCGTACTTTTGCTCATTTTCATATACATTCATTCCTTCATTCATTCATTCATGCATTTATTCTTCCTTTTACTCTTCAGAATAATGTCTTCCCTTTTTAAAATTTTTTGAGAACCATATTTTTACTCACAGACTAGATTCGGATAATAGCTTGAGCTCCGGGTCATGAGCGCGGAAACTCGTGGAGCTTTCATGATGGGCTATTTCCTCCACTAACTGCAACTAAACCTATCTTACATAACCAAACCTAACTTACATTATTCACTTTTTGCACTACCCCTTTTTTTCGCTTATTGCTTATTCTTTTTCACTTTATTAATTTCGCTTTTTACTATCTGATTAAATTTTATGCACTGTGACACTAATACTCTGCATGATTTTTTTTTTTTGAAACACTTTCCTTCAACTTCTGCACTATCCCCTTATCGCTGTTGAATATTTGATCCGTCTCCGTCCTTGGGTCGTTTTCTTTTTCCATTTGTTTCCGAAAATGTTGAGCTTTTGGAGTGATCCTGGTTTCCGTTGGAAGCTTGATGATTTTGGCTAGTGTCCTCCTCCGAAAAATGTTGCTTCTGAAAATGAGGTTGAGGATTCCGTGGTTTTTGATTTCTTGTCGTACCTTTTCCGAAAATTTTGTTTCCTATGTTTCCTATGTTCGCTATTCTCATAAAACACGTCCTTGAGGTAATGAAATGTTTCTACAGCCTGAGATTCGTTGTCATATTTGCCAAATTTCTTAAATCGTTGGATTTCCTATCCACTTTTCGCTGCCATTTTATCGATATTGCTCGCTCACATTAGTGATTTCCTTGTTTCCCTGCTGCAACGACTAAATTTTTCTAACAGTTTTAACGAGTTTTCCGTGAGGTTTCGTTTGTTGACCTTTTCCATTTACATAATTCGAAACTTTTGTTCAAAACTGGCCGAAAAAAATGACTTTAAAAAAAAATTTTCACGTCACTGACTTCTTTTTTTTTTTTTTTTTTTTTTTTTTTTTTTTTTCACCAAAATAAGTACTAGTCTATTTTAAAAACACATTTTTCGATCGCGAAAGCTCGTTTCCCGCTATCACCATTTGGTAAAGGATGAAGCAGGGAAAACGGGTGGGGGGAAACCCCCGGAAAGAACAAGACCGATTTCTAAAACGTATTATATTCGTGCAAATCCAAAACCCAACTACAAGGTAGGTCGATGAATCGATGAGAAAAATTTGCTGACTATATCAGCATGATTCATCGACCTACATCTTGATCGATTTTTATACCACGACAAAATATGTCCGTATCAAATGGAAAAAAAAGTGTCGGACGTTTTGTAAAATGCCTAGGCGTATAGTAAAAGCCTGGGCGAATAGTAAAATGATTTTAAAATGTAAACATTCTATTAAATGCCTAGGTTTTTTACAAAACGACCGTATTATACTTAAAACCTACGACATATCCATACCTCTTACTTTCAACTTTCTTACTTTTAATTCAACAGATATGGGCGTTGAATTTAGGCGCAATCCTCCTCCTCCAAATGAGTGGTAAGGTGGTCGAAATAACTGAACTCTTCAAAAGCTGGGAACAAACTCACTGCTATATTCGTCGTATAAATTAATAATACAAACATGTGCCTGCTGAATCAGCAGGTTCAACGAGTGGGGACCGTGAGATCCGCTAAGTCAGCGTCTCACGCTCCCCATCTCGGTGACGATATAGCTTCAGGACCGGATCCGGGTTTCGGATCGATCCTGGTTTTCGCCTTTACTCTCATCTCTTGGAAAGAAGTATGACAATTTTAAAGATGTCTAGACATCTTTAAAATTGTCCAATTGTGGATTAATTCAAGACGTTAATTTTTAAATTAAATTTTGTCAAATTCCGTTAAATGTTTTTGATTTTTTTTTTTAAATTACAATTTTTTTGAACAGCTGTTCTCCAGAAAAAGCGAGGAAAGGATAATTATATCGCGACCGAAATTTTTCTTTTACACTAACTTTTATTTAATTTCAAAATGAATCGCTAATTTGAAAAAGGGGACATGTCTCATAGGGCAAACAAAAGACATGTCCCCTTTTTCAAATTAACGATTCAAATAGGACGGCCAAACGGGCTCTACTGCCCGGGTTTTCCGCAAGAATTCCGCAAGATAATGAGACTGTATCCGCTTTGGAGCAATATAATGAGGCCTTACTACCCCTCCTCTTATCCTGCCGGGACTTCGGCATTTAGTGAGACCGGCTTCCGCGTCGTCAAAGGTGTTATGTTCCAACATATGAAACTCCCTTTAAGAGCCGACATTTTCCTCTTTAATCATATATTAGGTGTTCAGAGGACATTGAAAATGGCTGATAATCGTCAAACTTTAAGTAAGTATTTGTTAAAAATGTGAACTTTCATCTATAAACGCCTTTATTATCAATCAAATGTTTTATTTCAGGAAAAAGTCATTCGTCGGAACAAGAGGATGGAAAAGGAAAATCAACGACAAGCAGAAGAAGAAGCCAAAACCCTCCAAAAAGCTCTGGAGTGGTTCCAGAAAATCCAAATGGACTTCAAACAACCAGCTTATGCCCTATCACATATCAAGTAAACACTTCAATTTTTTTCTTGTTTGATTAAAAAATTAATGATTAATGATTTCAACAACATTAAACATTAATTTTATACATTTATAGGTCAAAAACGAGGATGACTTAGCGCTTTGCGAAACATTCATGGATCCACGCGATTTAAAGACGTTTTTATTCGCCGACCCGGATGACATGAACCATTTCATAAATAAAGTCCGCCCGGAAACAGTACCCCATGGTATACTGTTCAGAAAGCGTCTGTCATTATTTTGTTTCAGAAAAAAAAAAACCGGTTTTGGTTTGGTTCGGTTCTGTTTCGGTATCGGAATAGGTATCGGTATCGATATCGATATCGGTATCGGTATCGGTATCGGTATCAGTTTTAATATATGTATCGTTCAGGCTTTTGTCTAACTGAATTCGGTTCGATTTTTAAGTTTAAAGTTTAAAGTTTTTAAATTAGTTCAGTTCGGTGCGGACTACCAGCACTGAATCGAATAAACCATAATTAACTTTATTTTCGACATTTTTAAATAAGGCAGAAATTTCACGATAAAGCATGTTGCAGTGACTTGTTACTACGACATGTTGCTCAACTAGTCACTGCAACATGCTGCTTGACTAATTCGTCCTGAGTAGTAGTGAATTTCCCCTGCTATCAGGGTGCAAATTCACTAAGGAATGTTGGACCAACATGTTGGTACCACAAGTTGACACAAACGCGTTGTGTCAACATGTTTGACAAACGAACGAATCGACTACATTGCAGAATTTACTCCTACACGGAAACTAGTTTGGAATGTTGGTACAACCAGTTTGGTACAACATGCCTATCCAACTTGTTGTACCAACATGTTGATCTAACATTCCATAGTGAATTTGCACCCTTAGCTACAAGATAATGAAATTATTTTTATGTCTTAAATCTATATTTTCAGTCCACAAATCCAAGCAGTGGGAAATGGAAAACTAAGTTTAGCATTCAATTTACTCCTCTTCGGACTTAGAACAGTTCATTCTACAAACATCAACTTCTACTTGTCGCTCAATACTGAATTGAGAAGACCAAAGCAGTTCTTCTACAGTTTATTAAGAGCAGTCTCCACTTGATAACGTTCACCGCATTCGCGTTGTCCGCCTTTGCGATTAACGTATTCACACCGAAAGTACTTTTCAGATTTTACTCCCGTAAACGTTTGTGGCATATAAAAAATACCGTATATTTTCATTAAGTATACAAGACTGGTTGATCCAGGATTTATTTTGGAAGAGATTTAATATCTTCTCAATGTCCGAATTAAAATTTTTCTTTTTAAATCCGTAAGAACATCTTGCAAATCGCCATTTTTAATGATTGAAAATGATTGATAATGAAAATTTAAAAAAAAAAAAATATATATATATATATGATCAAAAAAACTGTATATGAAAGATCGAAAAAACTTCCGGTGCGAATACGTTGATCGCGAAGGCGGATAATGCGAATGCGGTGAACGTTATTAAGTGGAGACTGCCCTATACAATATAAAAATCATTATCAGGTACTTCTTTACAATACTCAAAACTACTAGATTAAAAAAAATGAACAGTGTTATGTTGTTGGGAGATTAAAGAAAAATAAGTCTACGTAAAAGGTAAGTACTGTATAGTACATGGAAGTATAATCATCAAAATTAAGGCGTTTTTTCGTTTTCACACATGAAACTCTAACCGCTACTATAGCCAGCAACAAATTCAACCATTTTTCCGAATCTGGCATTATTCATGAAGTTTAAAGAAAGAAAAACGTATGGCACAGAATCGACACATTTCGTCCCATAGTCCTCCCTGCCAGCGAAAATTCCATGAAATTCTCAGTTAAATTTTACTAAGAAACTAGTTAGCTTAAATAACATTTTTTATACCAAGGACAGCAAGTGGGACTTTTTGAAGTGGAGACAGCGGGGTTTGGCAACGCTGTCTCAAATTCATATAAAGGCCCCTTGTTGTCCTGGGTATAAAACATATTTTTTAGAGAGCAGTTCGGGCCGGGCTTTGGGGTTTCGGGCCAGCCCGAAAAAGTTTAAATTTGTTGAGCCCGGCCCGAAAGCTCGAACTCAGCCCGAACGGGCCTTCAACTGACTTCAGACCCGGAATAAATTTTTAATGATACATTTAAAAAAATTTCGAATTTTATTTTTGTTTACTAAACAAAATCTTTTGTTACCAAGCCATTTTAAAATCTCTAATGACACGTCACTTCTTTTTCTCTTAATTTTTACACCTTTACTCTGCCCATGTAAGCGAAAATAGCGTATCTTCATTTTCGGAGTTGGCACGTCTGTCGTATTTTTAACTTATGTAAACAAACAATCAATTCCGGAAATAAAGATACGCTATTTTCGCTTACATGGGCAGTACTCCCGTAAACAAAAATAATATTCGACATTTTTTTGAAATGTATCATTAAATAATGTTATTTACACGCCGAATCATGTCTATATGAACGGAAAAACCATTATTTTATTACATTTTTATATCATTTTACCCGTTGCCAACTTTTTAATATAAAAAATAAGTAAATTTCCAACATAACCTAATAACTTAATAAAAATTAAGGTTCGGAAAAAAATTTTAAAAAATTAAAAAAAGCTGTTGTTTTGCGGCTTGCTGCGAAATGAAGCCCTTACAAAGTTTGTTTTCTTTTTTTTTTTGAATTTTATTCATGTTCTTGAACAATACGAAACGGGCTTTACCCCCGAAGAAAAATAGAATACAGTGCACTGCAAATAGGATAGGATTTCAGACCATGGCTCACCAAGAGCCATACTTTTTTCCAGAGGAAGAAATTACGGATCTAACCCCTGAATGTAGGAATATACTTCCCCCCCCCCCCCCCCGGAACCAACTCTTCAAACTCATACTGAAGGCTTCGAGGCTCCTCTACTGCCTCCTCCCGAGTTCAGGACAAGGAGAATAAGATGAGGGACGGTTTAGTTATTCCATTCATTTCTTTTCCTCTTTCCCATTTGCATTACAAAGTCAAGTGACCAAATCGTATTGCCTTGGTGATCATTTTTTTTTCTTCTCTGTTGGAAAAAAAAAAAAAAAAAAAAAAAAAAAAAAAAAAAATTTGTTTAGGGGCACAAAATCATCTGGCTGGTCCAAGATTTTTTTCCCCTGAACAGTATTGCTTGTTGTAATCCTTTTCCTTTCTCCGTTGAATTTTTTTTTCACATCAACGGAATGCAAGCAGGTTGACACAAGCCTATGCTTTCATTCAAAGTGCATCTTGAAATGAGTTTTATGCAATCAAAGTGAATCTTGAAGTGAATTTTTCTTAAACTTGGTCGAGCAGAGCTCCCAGTTCTTTTCTTTCTTCCTATAAATTTTTTTTTAATGAACAAATTTTTTTTTTTAAAAAACTTGGCGAAATGAAAATGCTCGAATGGTAATTTATAAATAAGGGTTTGGCTCGGCCCGGCACCTCCCAGAGCCCAAGCGTCGGCCCGAATCCGCCCGAAAAAAATTCAGACTCTTTTGCCGGCCCGGACGCTCCGGGCCAACCCGGCCCGAATAATAAAAAATATTATTTTATATTAATATAATTATTTTAATAAAAAGTATTATTTTTTGTTACATACGAAAATTGAAGAGCAAGCGGGAAAAAAGATCAGAGTCCATGCTCTTGTTTTGAATGCTTTGACAAAAGCTAAACATAAGATCTAAGTGTAAACAAAAACAATAACAATGGACTCTGATCCTTTTTCCCGCTCACTCTTCAATTGGAAGTTTTTTTTTTTTTTTTGGTTTTCTTATTCTATGGTTAACTTTTTAGTCCGTAAAAAAAAAAGAAAAAAAAAAAAATTATTCCACTTTCGTTATTTCAAAAATTTAGGCTTTTCGCTCCTCCGAGAAGCACCTAAAAAGGGACTTTCTTGCGTATGAGTAATAAAAAATAAATTTTTGCATAACTCCGATAATATCGACTTTTTGTAATTACCACAATAAACTCTCACGAATAGACTGAAATCGTAATTCCGGGGAATACCTACGAAATCCAAGCAATTACCGTATTTTATGGTTTCACTATGTAACGTATCTAACGGTCAGACGGTTCGGAGAATCCGCAAACAAGCTTCATATGCGAAATTACAAAATCAATTTAACCGTTTCCTTTAACTGGATTCCGTGTTTAAACGTCACACAAACGGAATGACGGTTAACATCAGCGATTCGTGTATATCCTATATTCCCAATTAAACCGTACGAATCTGGCATTTAGCGGAGCTGAAAGTTGCCTCAAAGCCTGAATCGAACGTGACTTAAACGCCTCCGCTTTCTTAACAGTTCAAAATGTGACCTACAGGATCATCCTTTATCGAAGTCGTTAAAATATCGGCTACAGTTACGCAATTATAAACTGATTCAGGCAAATTAATGAGTTGTTTATTTATGAAAATATTCCAAAGGAAAAACCGAGACGGGGGAAGAAGGGTCCGATTTTGAAAAGCCCGAGGGAAACTCGCCTGCATCAAGTTTAAATTATTTGTTTACGATTCAATTAATTTGGTATTCTGAATGACAGACGGAAACCTCAATCCGTGATGAATGCAAGTTAGCCGAGGAAGCATGACGGTGTCGGCAAACTTCTCTCGATTTAAACAAACCCTTCCACTCTCCTTCGGGATGCGGGGATCTCTAAAAGACGAAATTGCAAGGTATTAAAAAGGGACGCGAGAAGACGATAGCCCATTGCGAGTTCTTGAAACGTTCCGTCAAGTTCAGAGAGAGAAAAAAAAACGAGAGGGGGAAAAAAAATACGAATGTTCCTCTTAGGCACGTCTAGATATGATTGATGTTCGAGGAAATTTGTTTTCTCAACGTAAGAAAAAATGGGAGGAATATCTACGGTAAATAACTCGTCAACACGGTACTACTAGAATTCTTCTTCTTCTTTTTCATCTTTAACCAGATCTTGTCTCAGTTTTCGTACCAGAATATATTGCTTGTGCTATTGGAATGATTTTTGAAGTGAAATTTCTTAGGGGGGGGGGGGTCCTCGTAATGAAATTCGTGGCGTCATCAAACGAATATTTTAATTATATAAGTTAAAATTTTGGTGTTAGACCAGACGTAGAGGGCTTGAGATGTGTTACCACACAGTAAAAAATTTTGTGTACTTTTAACTCACTTTCTGTGTAGAATATGGTCCACATACTTTTATTTGTAATTCTGACAAAATGAAAATGTGTTAAAAAGTTACTAAAATTTATGTGTTATTATTTGCATACTATCGTATTTATCTATTCATAAATTTTTAATCTAGGCGTTTTCTTAAGAAAATTTTTCCCGTATTTGTGAACTGTTTTTTTCAGGTTTATACATCAAGCATTTCAAAACCAAACCAAACCAAACAAGAACAAGAACCCAGCAATTTATTGTATAATTTTTTAAAGAAGCGAATTCCGAGCCTGAATCCAATCCTGAATCCGGAATCCTTGCACAACAAAACAGAAGGATGCTAATCTGTTCGAAAAATTAATCCTTTCAATGACTTAAATCACGATTTATTTAAATTTGCCACTACTATTTTTTTTATTTTTTTTCTTTTTTTTCCGCAAAATCCTTTTATTTTTTTTTTTATCGTGGAACTAGAAATAGCCCTAACACCGGCAATGTGTCAAATTAACATATTATATTTGTTATTTTTTTGACACATTGATACTTATTAACATTGACAAAACAATGTGTAAAATAATTACATAAAATGGGATAACATACAGAGTATGTAGACCGAGTATGTTAAAAGTACACAAAATTTTTTACTGTGCAGTTTTTATATTTTTAATAAATAAGGAAAACCGATAGGATAGATACATCGATAAACAATTACGTTTAAGTCTAAGGAAGCTTGCAGATGACATTCCATACACTTTAGAACAGGAAGAGAGTGAGGGAAATGAAAAGAAAAAGAATGGAAGATTCTCAGTCCAATCCAGAACCTACGGAAGTGGAAGAAGAGTATCCAACGTACCAAATACTTTTTTACTCCTGGGGTAAAAAGATAGGAGTAAATTACAAATTGTCAATGAAAATAGACGGCAAAGCGGAAGAAATTCGTCTGGTGTTAACAGACTGTAACGATAGGAATAAAACGGAAACATTCACCTTAGCAGATAAAAAAACTCAATTATTATTCGATTTTCTCGTCTTGAACACACAAAAAAAAAAAAAAAAAAAAAAAAAAAAAAAAGTTAAAATTTTAAAAATCATACTGGGATATGGGGGCATATCTCTACGCAGGACTACGTCTATGGAGTCTTAATATTGCTAAAACGATGAGACGATTTAAAAATTTCAAGGCATTTTTTTGTCCGTTTTCAATCAAAAAATTCGAATTTTTTGATAAAAATATAATTTTTTTTCCTGGCACAAAAAAAACTTGAAATTTTTGATACAAAATGTCAAAAGTTGAAAAATATTAGTCAAAATTTTAATTAGAGTCTTCAACTTTAGCTCATATTCTTGGCTTCTTAAAACGATTAAATATTAAGCTATTAAGATTAAATATTACATCAGATTTTACTGTAATAAAAGCTTAATTTACTTTAATTTTAAAGTAAAATATGAATTTCTTTAGGTTTTAAATTTACTGCTTTAGCAGAAGTCATATGTACAGTATTTTAATTTTAAAGTAGAATTTACCGTACCCGCGAAGTTAAATCTCTTGGTTATTTTTGCCGTAATTAAAGTTAAATTTACTTTAATAAAGTAGGTTTGGCTTTACGGGAGTGAAGTGAACGTGCACTGATAAAACGCTATTAGAAATTATTACTAATATTAATGGTAGATGTATAATTACTGATAGGTGAGGGTAAATTTTATTTTATATATTATTAGTAATTTTTAACATACTATGGTATCTTTATGGTAAAAATTACTAATAATATACATCTACCATTAATATTAGTAATAATTACTAATAGTGTTTTATCCGTGTGGCTGCGGTAAGTTGTTTAATGGCTGCAGTCAACACGGCGGCGTCTGGCAGTCATCTCTTTGAGTCAGAAATGCCTGTGAAAATAATTACTAATGTGCCCAATTTATTAAGGGGATGGGGAGTTTCCCATCTTAACACAATTTTTGAAGGTAAGAAAATAATCTTCTAGTAAGATTTTATTTTCCGGTGCAATAAAGGTTTTCGTTCATTTTGAAAATAACATTAACACGTTAGAAAAAGTGTCGGCTTTGACAGAAGAAGATCTACATGAGGTGACAAAGGATATCGGCGACAGAGCATTGCTGAGAAAAAAAGTGAAAGAACTCAATTCAGTTATTAATCAGGTAGGGGGTTTTTTCTTATAAAACAATTTCATTTGTCCTGTTATCCTTTTAAAGGGTCCCATTCACAGTAAAAAATATTATGTATTTACATAATATTTTTTACCGGACAAAAATTTGTCCATTAATTAACAAAAAAAAAAAAAATTGTCAAAAATCATTTCCTTTATTTTATAAATAAAATTTTTATAATGTTATAAATCCTTTCTTGATCTTCACTGCGAGATATCGTCCTGAGTTCTGGGTCTTCTTCTTTTTATTATTATTATTATTATTTATTTATTTATTTTTTTTTTTGATGATTTGGCGATACGGTCTATCTGGTCCCACCTTTATTTTTCTTTATTTTTCTCGAACACCAAATTTTATTGTTGTCTCCTTAGCTAGCCAGGTACACCATCTTTTGGGAGACAATAATAAATTCTTGTTTGGAGATATATTTATTTTTGTTTAGTCCTGGTCTGTTTCTGGTCCTTTTGATTTGACTCGGATTTGATGGCGAATGGCCTTATAGTTTTTTTTTATTTTTATCTTTATTATTATTTTTTTTTTTCTTTTAAAATTCGTTGTAACAAAATTGGCATTCCTCTTAGAACATATTTATGTTCTAAGAGGAATGCCATAGAAGATATTAGAACATATTTATGTTCTAAGAGGTCCACATAAATTTTTAATGTTGTTTCTCCCATAAGGCAAACATAAAACAAAAACAACATAAAAATTATGTGGACCTGCTTATGTTGATTTATGTTGATTTTGACATAAAATTTTTTACTGTGTATGTGAAATATGTTTAATGAAATATTCGTATGTTTGAGCCACGAGGTTTCGTAGGAAAACCTCGTGGCTCAAAAATCTTAGAGACTGGTTTGGTGTCGATTCCTTGGGTCTTTTTCGAGCAGCGGTTGATAAGGTAAAAATAGTCCAGATGATAGCCAATCTTCGTCGCGGAGCTGGCACTTGAAAGAAGAAGAAGAAGAATTTGTATGTTTCGCCGTGATTTGATGTTAAAATGAATGTATAGAAACCAAAATTTAATTTAAAATTCTTTTGGCTATTATTCGTATAAGAAGACAGATTTGTTCATTTGTTGGTCGGTTTTCAAAAGTGGGCAGAATGGCACCCCATTCTGCTAACTTTTGGAAAAGTAAACAGCTTTTTGTTTTGGTTTTTAACAAAAAATAAATGAAAAATATAAAACTAAACTTAATAATGTAATGGATAACTGCCTGAATTATCTTCAGTAATCATTTCCGTAAAAAATTGCGGAGCTGAAATCTCTCTTTAATAAGTTTTTCCTAATAAATGCAGTTATAATATTTTTAATTGCGATTAAGTATATGTATTAACAGTCCAACTACGTGACGAATACATTTAATTCTGATATTTCACGTCGATGAACGTGTCACTACTATTTTCATTCCAGTTTTTGAAAATTTTATGATTAAAAAATCCGTGACATTTTTCTTGCTCATTTGAATTGTAAAAGTAAACAAGGGAGACATAGAGTGAGTGAAGCAGAAAGAGTTCAGGTTCTAGTTGAAAGGAGATTGATTGTTCCTGAAACAGCACGGTGTTGTGACGCCCACCTCACCGAAGACAAAATATTGAAAATGCCGGACCTCAACACTGTAACAATTGGATCAAATTCTACAGTCCTTACATGTCCTGAAGTGGTCATAATTGTGGACTCATTTACTCGGTTTACTGAGCATAAAAATGTATACATGTACATGTGCTCACATGTTACATATCACATGTCACATGTACATGTTACATGCTCATGTATACATGAGCATAAAAATGCTCAGTAAAACGAGAATGACCTACGAAAATATGAGAAATTGGGCCATTTTGAGCTTCATGTATTAAAAACAAAAAAGGAATATAGGATTTTACAAGATTATAGGACGAAAAATTAAAACATAAAAGAATTTTAGGACTTCATAGGAGAGCAGACACTCTGTCAGGGGGGGGAATACTTTGACATTTTTCGAATGGGCTTGTGTGAGGATTTTGATCAGCAGAAGTACATTTACTGTCTCCTGCACTGTGAAGAAAACTAAGAAGAAGAACGACATAACACTTGCTTGAAGAAATTTAGAAAAGTTTGCTCAAAAAATTACCTACAGCGGACCACCTCACTAAAATTGAAAACAAATTAAGTTTATAAAATGTTCAGCTAAATCGACCGAACACCTAATGAAAAAAGAAAAGCCACGGATGTGGCTTGAGGTGCCAAATTTCAGATTAACTCAAAATCGGGACGAGGAACGTGCCACAACACAAGTCCCGATAGTTACTTGTCTGCAATGCTGCGACAGGACTTTAGCCCTATAATCCATTCCGGTATCCGGTATCTATTAAATTAATACAAAGTGTTCTAAACTTGAATTCAGCTTCATTTTAATTGCGTTACATCCGAACGCGGACGGAATATTCAAAACACACCAACGTAATCGTGATAAAGCTGCAGGAAAATTACTCGACCAGCAGCTATGTTAGCTTTCGAAAAATCGAATTTAATTAAAAATAATTATATTTATATTTATATTTCATTTACATTTAAAAACAAGGTTAACGAATTTTTCGTGAAAACTGAAAAATCCTCTCTAATTTTAGTATCAAAACAAAACAAAAAAATCCGTATCCAACAAACGCATTGCGGCACGTCTTCCAATCAATTTTTCCAAGTAAAACCTCAATAAATACATCTAACCAAAGTTGATCATTACGAGATAACTCCGCGAAATCGTTATCATATCCGGAGAAAAACGTTAGAGGAAGCCAAAGAATAAAAAAAAAATCCAAGAATTTAAAAGCAATTCGATTACAAAAATTCTGCCCGGGATGAATTTTTATACATTTTTCATTTTGGTGGGGGATTTCAGGAATCCCTTGTTTTAAAAAATAACAAAGGAACGTACACCAGTGTATTGACTTTCGTTGAAATAGTAAAACTCAAGCGTTACATTAACCACAATCACATAAACGAGACGACAAAATTAACAACGGGTTTTCCCTCGCTTCATTTATTTCATTTTCTGTTTTTACAAAAATCCTCGATATAATGATGTTCTGGAGTTTCCTTTTTCGTTTTTGTTTCACACGATAAAAACCTTTTTTTTTTTTTTTGTAAGTTTTTTAACGAGTAGGACCTGACTCAGCCAATCAGTTCTTTTCTTTTTCGCTTTACTCTTTTCATTTATTTTTGGAAAAAAAAAAGTGTAATAGCTTTCCTGTTCGAAATATTCACACCCGGGAAAAACCAAAAAAATACAAATTTATTTATTCGTATACTATTTTAAACTTTTCAATTATTTTGATGTACTTCGAAATATTTTTTTATAGCTTTCACATTTTGTCTTCGAGGTGCTCTCGCGGAAGATTTTAAAATCTATAAAAAAGTATTGAAAAAATCTTTAATGAGTTTGAAGAAATACCTTGAATTTTGGAGCTTTTTCGGAGGGGCTATGAGCTAATTGAAAGAAATACTTTTATGTAAAATTTTATTGAAATATATTAAGCGATGAAATAGGGTTGACGACGAGGCAGTTTGCAAAATTAAAATGTACGTTCCGATATAAAAATTTATACTTTTTTATAAACATAGCGTTGGAAGTAAATTTGGAGCCTGGATCTGCTACATAAAACAATAGTTAGTCGCTGAAGTAAATTGATATCGAATGTTTGAATTTTTCGCCGCGAAAGCGTGTGAGAGGTTAAGTCTTGGCGCATGCGTATTTTATTTTCATCTGCCTGTGACGTCATAAATTTGTAATTCGTAAATCGCACGCATATTGCTTCACTTCGGGTTAAAATAAAAACTGAAGTAAAAAAGATTAGAAAAGCTGTTGAGCATTAAATATAAATTAATGTGCTGTGTGGAACAGTGAATGAGAATAATTACAACGTGGGATTTAGAAAAAAAGGTAAGCAATTTTATTTCACCTAGTACATTTATTTCATTTTCGTAAGTGATCTTAACCTGGTAAGGTTACAGCACAAAACCATGGCTAGTAATTTTTTTATTTTTGCTCGAATATAAAACTGAATCTTGATTTGGAAAAGAATGTAATTATTTTATTAACTTACTTAAAGCTTTTACATTCATATGAATTTAAAAAGTTTATTAACGATTAAAAATTAATAAGGCTTCCAGAGTTTATAATTCAGAATTCAAGAGGTTACATTGTAGCAAATTATTATTTTCTTTTACTCAATTGGAAATTGAATCCTAATTTTTAAAAATGTGAGTTTTTCATGTATTCGCTTGAATAAAGAATTATCAATTTAAATCTTAACAGATTAGAATTCCAACTTATTTCTGCCATTTACTTGAATTGAAAAAATTGATACCATGTGATAAAAAACAAATTAGTCTAAGTAAGCATTCAAATTATTAAATTATAACACAACTTTATGGGAAAAAGGCTGGGGACAAATGTAATTCCCCACCCGTACAACATGGTCCAAAACAGAAATATCTTCATATTCGATGAAAATAAGTTGATTTGATTCGGTAACTGGTATATGCTGGCTTTTGATCTTAAATTCATCATGACAAAATCCTTTTGATTTGTCCAAATTAAACAATTTAAGAACTAAATTTAATTTATTGTTTGAATTGACTAAAAATAAGTAAATCTCCCCAAAAAGTATTTTGTTAGGATCTGATTTCCTTATTAATTTAACAGTATAACTATTGCTTTTAATTTGTTTGTATTTAAGGGTGGTAAATATTTTATTATTAATTTTAACCCTTTTATATGCCAAAAACTGGGAATTTTTATCTATTAAAAGGTTACTAATTTGGTTTTTATCAAATAAAATAGGTTTTTCCACCAAAGCAAACGGCTCAGAAGATGAGGCTTTCTTTTGGTTGACTATCCATCGGAGCTGGTTTACCTGCTGCATAATTTTAATTTTGTTCACCAACTCCTGGCCCTGATGTTTGGTCCCATGCACGATTTTTGATATCACAGAGTTTGCATTTTCAAATGGAAAAGCTGAAGTCGCCCAAAGGGGACCCCATCTTCTGACGATTAAGACCAGATGCAGCAGCTGGTGCACATTGTAGGTCATATGCTGCATTCCGTATAATTTCGGTATCAACTCAACGAATTTTTTCAAAGCTCTTTCCACGCCTGGCAACTCACTTTTGTAAATTTTGTCTTTAAGCAGGGTAAATAAAGATGAAACGAATAAAAGCCAATGGTCTAAATATTCCTTGGGCAGGTGGTCGGCCAATGCAGGTAAAGAATAATAGAGATCCCAATACAGAAATTCGGAAGCTTTGAAGCTAGAATATCTATTTATTGATCTTGGAAATCGATTAAAAAAATACGGAGGTCTCAAATTCATCATAAAATCATTAATCTGCTTAGACTTCTGTGACAGATTCCACGGACTCGGTTTTTTTCGCCCCTTAAACCAAAAATTTAAAAATTGTTTTGTGACTCCCAACAATACCGAATGCATATACTCGGGTATTATGGCTGTTCCTGGATCAAAATGCGGAAGATTATTCAATGCCGATAGCCCTCTAACGCCCTTAACTCCCTTCTCAGTTCTTTTTTGTCGTTGGGCTCTTAAAGCGTAAATTTTTATCCTTGCAGCTGTTCTTAATTGATCTCCATTTTCATTATATGGGAATACATTTTTTTTTCTAGCCTTTTTCTTTTGCTTTGGATTTTTCTTTTTTTTCCTCTTACTCTTATTTGTACCCTTTGTCTCTTTATCATTATCGCTATCATCATCACAACCACCGTCATCATCATCATCATCATTATTATTATCATCATTTTTATTATCATCATTATTATTATTATCATTATTAGTTTCAAGTTCTACTGATATTTTGCTAATTTCACAAAGTTTACAACCATATCGGGAGTTGTAAGAAGTCATATTCATTACCTGACATCTTGCTGGGGCATCTGCTATAAGCGAATTTGCTACAACTCTGCTCAGAAACTCTCTTTCTTTATTCGGTTTCCTCCATTTGAAACCATCGTCGTAAAGTTTTTGTAGTTGATTCACCAGAGGCTTGAGATACTCTTGCATGTCAGGTTTAACATCCTTATCGCACCAAACTGCTCCGTACAAAATGTTCGAGTCTCGTAAATAGGGAGGTAACTCTGCAATGCTGAAAAGCACAGGCCAGCAGTGACTCTCGTTGCTTTTAACAAGCGAAAGGCCATCTGTATTACTTAAAAGAGTTAGATCATAGCGCCCTCGATTTTCCCGACTGTTAACTCTGATATACTCATCCCCGTCGATAACGTCACATATAATCTTTGGGTTCCTATTGGGATCAAACGGTCTGATGTGTTTGGCTAAATCAGAAGTCTCATATAAAATTTTCAGTTGCTCTCCTATATCAAACACAAAAAATGGGACTAAATCATTTCCATTGCAAAACGTGCATTTATTTTCGGTTTCTTTCGCAGTCTTTCCCCCTCTTTTTTTTGTCTGTTTCGAATCGACATCTAATGTTCTATCTAAAGTTTTATTACAATTTTTGCAGTAAAAATGTTTCTCAACTTTCGAAGTACTGGTATTTTCATTAAGATAATTTTCTATTTGTCTTATCGTTGATGGCAGCTCGTGATCTTCCGGCAGCATCGAATTCATGAGCGCAAGATTGTAAGCCAGTGCCCCTTTCTTCTCATCGTACTTTAAATATCCGTGCATAATACCGTACACAGCTTCCATTACAGTCATTTTACTATTTTCAAACAATAATGTCTCCATATAAGTTTTTTCATCTTCGGCAGTATCCCCATCATCATCATCCTCACTTTCCGTTTGACGAAGTTGTCGAGTGTAATGCAACCTACAATTTTGATTAGATTGAACGCTGGATGCCCCAACGCAAAGATCGTCCGAAACGTTATTGTCATAATCATCATCATCATCGCTTTGGCTTCCGTTATCGGTTGCGTTTTCCGAACTCTCTGTACTGTCACTATCCCCGCTAGTATCGTCTGCATCATCTGCTTCATAATCATATTCAGCTGTCATGATATATTTTTCTGGCATATTCTCCGAGTCATTATATGGGATTTCGTCAGCCGTTATTTCAAAATCATCCTCGTAGGTGAACTCTTCCGGAACTCCGTCGTTTTCGTCAATAATTAAGTCATTTCCGTAACGTTTTTCAGACGAAGCCGGAACCTGCAAAAGTTATTACAAACTAACAAAAGAACTAAAAGAATTATAAAAATAAAGGAACATATAGCAACATTTTGAGTAGGCGACAAAATTTATATTCATCTGAAAAACTAAGAATTAACCCTAAATATATTTTGAAACTAAGCTTCTCAACGAAAATTCTCACTGTAAGTGAGCTGTAACTTAAATTGTGAAACAATGCATTTTTTTTAGAAAACATTTTTGAAAAATTTAACAGGACTGTGACTGGGAGGACTAGATTAATTTTTGCTATGTTATTTAACAAAATATGAGGCTCTTTGATTATTTTCCCATTTGGATGAAATTTGAAAACATTCATAGTTTTCCTTGTCGACAAGCCATTTAAATTTTAGCTCACTGGAATCCAGCCTGATGTCAAATATTTGAAATCAACAACGTTGCTTTAATATGGTTAACATGAAGCATGAAACATGAGGATTTTCCCTGTGTGATTCTTTTAATTGAAAAACATTTTGATTTTTTTGATTTGTTTGCATTAAAAAAATTGCAGTGAATTACTATTTTACCGTTTTCTCAATGAAAATAATTATTTAGCTTCTTTTCAAATCATTCGGTAGCAACACAAATTGAAGCATTATTGAGAAAAAATTAAGAGAAATCTCGTTGTTCATAATACGAATGTTTGGGCCTAAGCTTAATATAGTAATACAAAACTAACAGAAATGTCGTTCCTCATATTATGAATGTTCTGGCCGTAAGCTTAATATAGTTCTAGAGTTGTTTTATGCTGTAAACAACTCTGCCGCCTTTCACTCATCCTTTGAGATTATTTTAAAAAAAGAAAAGAAAAAATAAGACTTCTTGCATATCTTATTTGTCCATAAGCTAAATACTGGTTAAAAATTCAGTCGCCTATTCAAAAATCCGTTACTATTCCAGCCAAATTTTTTATTTGTTGCTTACTAAACGTTTTTTTTTCGTCCTTGTCCAGAGTTTATATCTTTTCGGGGGATTCGTGTCTTTCTGCGGATTACTACATCTTTTTCTGCAATCCTCTTCATCCAGGTCTGAATTATCCATAACATGTAAATAATTATAAAAGGTTTTTAAACATGAAAAATAACTTGATTTTTGTTTTCAATTCAAAGCGTCTCAGCCGTTAATTTCGTTTTTGCGATTCGTAATGTTGGCGATCTTGCGTGTTTTTTTTCCCTGCAGTTGCATAACCGGTTGCCATCTTGATTTGCACACGTAGACGAAGTCGGATGAAATAAAAACATAAAATAAGTTTTGGTTCGTTTAATGATGATAATCGTTGATTTATTAATAATTGTGCAGCTTTTACGTTTGTTTGACAACGACAATTCATAATTAATTAATAATAATCGTGTATTTTTAGGGTTTTTATCATAATGACGAGTGAGAACGATCTTAGCTACCTTGTGAAATTAGAAGATGAAAAAAATGGAAGTTCTTTTAAGATTGTGCAATGCCATGATATCGCGAATTTTGATAACATTGAATTACAAAAGGATTTGCCAATAGAAGTAATGGACAGTCAAGACGATATTTACAATGGTGTGTTTTTAAAAAGCGGCAATAAGGAACATTTGGAGAAACTGAAGAGTCGATATGAAAAGATAGAAAAGGCAGATAACAACAAGCCAAAGGTAAGCGTATGGTTATTGGTAATAATTATTAAGAACCGATAAGTTAAAGGATGAAACAAAAATTTTTAAGGTATTAATTTGGAACTGGAGAAAGATTTTTTCTTTATTCTGAAAATTATCACAAAGTCAATGACATCACCGGTAAATGGATCATTTTCTTTGATATTCATATTTTAAGGTCTAAATCTATTAAAATAAAAAGAGTGCATACTTTATTCTGCAGTATGAATAGAATTGGAGAATTTCTCTGAGGATAAAAAGGAAAATTCAGTTTCTTCTTAAGTTGTCAAAATTTTGGGGTCAAAATTTAACTGCAAAATCTGGTCATTCTTTGTAGGGGAAAAAGTTAGCTTTCATCAACCCTTTCTTATGGCACTTAACCGTTGTCCCAGAAAATAATGTTCTGTAAGTAAATAAGTGTTAATCGTTAATGACCATTTGAGAGATCAGTGTGTAATTTAAAATAATCTGCACGAACAAAGCATTAATGGCAGCATATTGTGGCTATTGTGCTACCATTTACTGACAGAATCCAGGCATTTTGAAATAAAATCACAATTATTAAATGTTATAAGGAATTAAGTTAAAAAAATATTTTAACGAGATGAGGGCTTTTCTCTTAAATGATTTTTGGTAAAAAGAAATAAATTTTAAACTTTTTGCATTTTAGTTATTCACAATTTTTTTTTCTGGCAAAAATATAATATTTTACTGATTTTTCAATTGTAATTTTAAAGGTAATTTCTCATTGTAATTTTAGGTCAGCAGAGAGGAAAGCAGAGAAAAGGAAAGCAGAGAGGGAAAAAACAATCTTGGTAGTCCAAGCGTCAAAGTGAATAAAACATTCTTGGTAGCCTCATCCAGTGATGAGAAAATGAGCGATGAAGAAACGGTATGATTATTTATCTTGAATTTTTGGATTTTGAATTTAGGTTATATTCCTTTGTTTAGCACTTCTGTCTAATGAAGCTAAATGCAGGAACTTTGAGAACTGAAAAAAAAAGTAATAAAGAACGATTTAGGAAGTTGAGAATTTTCCAAAACTTTTTTTTTACCGATTTTAGAGAAAACTTTTGATTTTGAAATCTTGAAATATTAAGAACAAAACTCAATAAAATTTTTTTATATAACATTTTAAAATTTAAGCATTGTAGTCAACTCACCAGTAATTCAAATTTAATCTTGTTTTAACTGATGTTACTGATTTTTAGCTTCAACTAAAAATAAATGTTATTGTTGTAGGTAAAAGTTTTAAATTTTAATCTTATATTTTGGAAAAAAATTTGGAGTTCCACTTTTTTAAAAAATTTGTTTTTAATCTCCGATTCTTTTGCCATCGAAATTTTGTTAATAATAGCCATTGTTATTTTTAGACAAAAGAAAATGTGAAGGTTCCAGTTAAAAAAAGTGTCAAGGATTCTAATAAACGCAAAGCTAAGAAGTCGAAGAGTGATGATAAAGGAAAAGCGCCAAAGAAAAGTAAGAAAGACTTTCAACAATTACATGAAGCAGATAAAGAGGTATGATCACTTATTTATTTGAGAATTTAATTATTGATAAGAAATTTAGAAATTCAGACAAATGGCAAAACAAAAGATAGTTGGCCTAACGCGGGAAAAAAATAAAATTTTTAATTTTAAAGTTTTAACGTGTAATCCTACATTTTGGAAAAAAATTTCACATTTTTTAAAAATTTGTTTTTAATCTCCCAATTCTTAATTTTAAAACCATATTAAAAAAAAAAAAAAAAAAAAAACAATCTCCCGTTTTTTTGTAAGATAAAACTCAAAAATTAATTATTCCTTATTTCTGCTTTTATAGAACCGTTCTTCCAGCTCAAAGAAAATAACTGTCAACGATATGGACGGAGAGGTTAGTTTGATTGGTCTGACTGCTTGATTGATCCCTTAATTAAAATTATTAATTCTTTCTTTTCAGGACAGCGATGGTATTGAAGGTGTTGATATTAATATTAATAGGGACTTGGGATTAGGAAATGCGATAGAAAAACCTGAGGTCGAAGAGAAAGTCGCAGAGGACGATCCTGAACCTGACGTTGAAATGCCAGATGATATCGAGGAAGACCAACTATACGGGAAAGAGACCGATGTAAGTATTACGTAACTTTTTTTAATTTCTGCCGCTAGATTAATTAAATAAATTCTCTTTCAGAATATCCACATAGGAAATCGTATTTATTGTAGAAGAACCGACTACAAACACGCCAAAACCGCAAATGGCCTAAGGCCGTTTGCGAGCAGATTAATCAAAGGTGTATACACGGAAGACGCGATTTTAAATGGAACATTTTCCGGCCAAGGACCAAAGAATGTTGGTTGTAACGTAAAAAAGCCGATAACGTTAAACGATAACGCCCAGACTGCTATTATTAGTAAGTGTCTTCTTCCATGGTTGGCGGCAAGCGTGATCTAATTTTTTTTATTTTATTTGATTTATTTTAGATTATGCTTTCCTTTACAAAGAAAGGAAAAATAAGCGAATGTGGAAGGATGTAACGGAGGACAAAATCCGAACGGCTATGTCGGGATATTTAAGCAAATTAAAAACCAAAATATTAGAAGACAGGGGTTTGGAAGAATAAAGGAAGTTTTATGTATATTTTCTTATGTATATTTCTTACTGAAGTGAGATTTCTTATGGTGGATTAAGCACAATTCATCATTCAAAATTTTTAAATCAAAATGGAATTCTTAATAGTATAATTTATATAAAAATTTCTTGCTAAGATAGATCGAGAAACATTCCAAAATAAAATTGATAATATTTACACTAGTTTCATTCAGTTTAAAATTAATCGAAACTAGTGCAAAGGAAAAAGTTGAATATTTCAGTTAGGAAATTAAATTTCATTTAAAGAAAATTTGATAGAAACACTAATATAAAAATTAGTTTAAAATTTTAGAGGTAAATTTCATAAAAAACTTTATTTTAGTTTAAATAATTAAAATTATTTCATTTATTCTACTAAATTTGAAAAATCTTCGACAATTCTTTTTAAATTAATCTTCAGGTATCCGTAAGAAGTTTCACTTCAGTTCTAGCACAGAACGTGTTTATTTTTTTCTATTTCTTAAGATGTCAGGGGCTGATTGGGAGAAAAGCGGGCTATAAAACGTATCTTTAAAAATATATTTTATCGCAGGAATCGAACGTAAATTTTAAAATAAAACTAGATTAATTACAACTCGAGGCTTGGTGTCATACTTGAAATATTTACCTTCGATATCTGTAATGAAATATACAATTTTTTGTCAGGCTTTATAAATAAAAACATCTCATTTTCCTTTGTTTCCACAAAGCCATACCAATGCCGTATAAAACTTTTGTCGAAAATATCCGACCAATAGGACGTTTGCCATATTAATGGAAACAGTGTATTTCTTGGTTGACTGTGAGTAAATCTCTAAAACTCCTGTAAAATTGTAAATTTCGCTAAATGTTTATTTCGGTTTATACTGTATATCCGTTTGGTCGATCTCATTGTTACAATTAGTGACATTTTACTTTTTTTTAGGGAATTTCTAAGGACTTTTGCTTGGTGTCAACCTGAAAGTACATTGTCTCCAACAACATGGTCGACGTTCTATTGATCGGAAATTTTATACGGAGTTGATAGGGCTTTATTAAAATGAATAAACCGTTAGGTTCTCCCAGTCAGCCCTACCTTTTTGAACCTTATAAAAATGTTCGTGTTAGGGATGGATAACGAGAAAGCCACAAATTGTGATTTTTGATCGATAAGTTAATGAGAATTCTAAATCAAAATTTTTGTCAAAGATTCTTGTTTAAGAATTCTTGTACCAATTCTTGACTTCTTAAATTTCTTGTTTTAAAAATTTCAAATCCTAGCCTTTTGAAAGGTCGAAAAAGCTTTGAACGGTTTCTTAAAAATGCCATGCCTTGTGATCCATCCCTAGTTCGTGTAGTAGAGCTTGTATCGCCTGCAAAATAGAAAAGTAGTTTACATTTTTTTTCAAGTAACTAACGAGCTTTTAAAAATGAATATTTCATGTCATACTCCTTTTTAAGAGCTTTCTGTATATTTTTTAGGCTTTTACTGGCACTTAAAAATAATTTCAATAAATTCCTAATTTGTTTTTATATCATTTAACTAAAAACTCGGTAACATTGCTTATAAGCAATATAGCCTGTAAAAGCTCCGTTACCGAGTTTTTAGTCTTATGGTATTAAAACAATGGAATTCAACAAATTAGGAATTTCTTGAACCCATTTTTAAGTGCCTGTAAGAGCCCATAGAATATAAAGAAAGCTCTTGAAAAGGACTATGACAAGAAATATTGATGTTTTAAAAGCCCATTAATTACTTTTAAAAAAATTTAAACTACTTTCTACTTTAAGGACTTATCAGACGCCATTTTTGATCCATCAAAAAATGGCGTCTGGTAATAATTTTATTCAATAAATTCAATAAATTCAATACAACATCATTTTACTCTTGTCTGTACTTTTTCTCTTTTTTCAATACTTCCCTATAGTTTTAAATAGCCCCAAAACTGTAGTTGCCGTCAATACTTTTCAACAGCTGCAGTTTTATTTTTTTTTGTTCTTTTCTATTGATTTGGTTTTTCCCGGGCAATATAAAAAGAAAAAGGAACGGCAAACGCTTCATTAACTCAACGATTTTTCTCCTTTTTTTTTCTGAATATGTAATAAAAAAAACTGTTTTGTTACCTAATATAAATAATTTAGATTGTATAACATCGATACGGTAGTAATGATATTACGGATTTTTCTTTATTTTTCCAGATATTTTCCCTAGATACGAAATTGCTTTCCCGTTATTTCTTATTTTTTTTACTCGGGATTCCTCAAGAAAAGAGAGTAATCATATTATTAAGTCATCTTTTCGTCTTATCCAACCCCTTGTTGACTTTTCACCTTTCAATTTCAGGATTTCAATGAATTTTAACTTCACGTTTTTGTTGTTCGAATTTTATTTTTTTTTTTTCTTTCTTTCTTCGTTATCGCTTTTCCATTTACACTTATTGTGCTTTGTTGATGAGAATAACTCCCGAGTTCGACAATGGAATCCACTCCATCTGGAGGAATTAAAACTCGACATTATTTACCTTCCCCTCTTGTTGTGAAAAAATTCTTGTAAATAAAAAAATTTCTCGCAAAATGAAAAATCAACTGCGCACATGACGATAAATTTTAAACACTCATAATAATCGGGGGAAACAAGACGGACGCCTTTTCACCGTCCCTACAAATCTCCCCGGGTTTATTCATTTCAAGCGAAAACTTTCTAATTAACAAGAAAAGTTTTGTTGCACAAATACAATCCCATCGCAGGTGTCAAACTTTCTCATTCTGATTATGGGATCACACGCTTTATGAAGCATACCAACCTCATTAAATTATCTTTCGCCTTGTTTTCTTTAATCTCGACGTTTTAAAACACAACGCTTCCGGAATCTCCTTTGATAAAATTCGGGTCCCCCAGAGTCGCCCCATTTCCCTCCTCAACTCAAATCATAAAAATAATGCAACGGAACATGTAACACGCAAATCCTAATCATCAAACAGGTTGCGTATGCTCAAAAGGTTGACGTGTCAATTAAGTAAAGAAGTCATAACGCCCTTTTCGTTTTTAGTGCTTTATTATCACGTTCCTTTGGGGTCTTGCTTCCTTTTCCTCAACTAACAAAATTTCCCTAATCATAGCGGACGTGAAAATGATTTTAATGACATGAAATTTTTGTTTATTGTAAAGGTTTTAAAAATCCCTTTATTTTCTCTCGCTTGAAAATAGGGAACAGAAAAAAGTTGAGGGAAGAAGAGAGGAGAGAAAAAAAAAAAAAATGATAACCTGATGTTAATTCTAAACAAAGTGAGTTAAAAGTTTTTAAACGTTTATACTTTCTCAAATTGGATTTAAAGGTTGCACTCCTTCCTTTAATTTCACTTACAGAAGCTGCAATTAAATTTAAAACTTTTCTTATTAGCTTTATTTTTTTTTTCTTTCTTTATTTACTTTATCGCTTTAAATGCACTGAAAATTAACAGCTCGACCAAAATAGGGCATAAGGTTTTTTCAATTTTTTTTTTTTTTTTTTTTTTTTTTTTTTTTTTTTTTTTTTTTTTTGCTGAGGCAAATCTTTTTTTACCTTACAGCCGTCATGTTAAAAGGTTTAGCACCGATGCAAGCTTTTTTGTTTCCCGAAAGAGAGAATGAAAATTTACAAGGGGCTACCTAGGATACCTAGAATTTTTGAAAAAACTGTTCGAAACAAAAAGCAAGCCTTCCAGGTTTTAAAGATCTGTTTCTTCTTAGTCCTTTACTCGGGATGATTTCTCACATACACCTGAGGATTAGGGTGGGTCGAAGCCGACAAATTTTGGATAAAAATTCAGAGAAAGTCCAGAGAAGTCTCGAAGGCTCAAATATGCCTTTAATTGAAAACCGAGTGATAGGATACTTTCATTGGTTTTTAGCCGAATGTGAAGGTATGTTTCCGAATACCCTTGCAATCAAAATCAAAATCAAAAGCAATCAGATCCACCGCCACCGTCAGCGCCCCCTCCTACATCAGGATTCTTGAGGACGAAAATTTACAATTAAAAAAAAAAAAACAGATCAACGCGATTCGCATTATTTTTCCCAAAGTTCAAAAATGTAAACAAGAATCTCAAAGCCGTATCGCTGAATAAAATATGAAAATAAAAAAAATTCGACACATGTCGGATATGGTGATTATACGCAAATTCAATAAATAAATCAATCATCCAGGAAAGCTATCAATCTTAATAAGGCTGATACGCCAATTTCGCTTCGGATATCCAATGAGGGTGATGCTTCAGTTTTACGTTTATAAAGTAGCTTTTTTTGAAAGGGAACAAAGACGTCAAGGTTGTTTTCAACAAAATCTGAAATAACTTTCGGAACAGTTTTTTAAAGGGAAAGAAAAAGACTTGTCTCATCCTTGCAAAGTACACTATAAATCAGAGAATGCGTTTTGCGTATTATAATTATTTCGATGCATCTATCGAAAAGATTTTATTATCCTCATCGTTGACAATGGTGTCTTTTTCAGATATTTAGTTTAGATTTTTACAAACCACAGTCAAATTTTTTATTAAAAATTTCTTAAAAAATTAGATATTTTTAAAAGCAAAATAAGGTGAGGTTCTCTATTTCCGCCATATGGTTTATAGGTCTGCGACGTTAAAACCGTTGAAATTAGTCGTAGTAGTGAAATCCATAGAGCGGTGCACGTTGTGAGAAAAATTAAAATCAAACAAAAAAGATGAGTGATAACGAAGTAAAGAAGAATAAATATATGATAGTCAGTTTTGATGGTGAAGATGTAGAACCGATTTCGTCAAGATGGATAAATAGAAACCAAAACGAATGTTTTTTTCCGCCCATATCTGTTTATCTCTAAATATAATAAAATTTAAATTGGAATCGGAATTAGAGATTCCGAATTCCCTACTTTTTTCATTCCCGGGAATCGGGAATTACCGTTTTTGAAAAAAAAAATTAATCCCGGGAACGAGAAATTTTCGTTTTGGTTAGCTTTTCATTTCCCGGGAATCGAGAAATTGACGCACTTAAATCCCCGAGAATCCCGAGAAAACCGAGAATTTATTTTGAAGGCGAAAAGAAAAGAAAATAACCCTGATTTCCGAATTTTTGGGAACCAAGTTCGGGAATACGCGGAGCCACGCAGAAAAAAATCTTTTCAATTTTGTTTGAAGGGCACACTTTAGGCAAATTATGAAAAAAAATTTCTGATTTCTATAACTTTCTAAAAATTTGGGGAGCTAAAAATTCATAAGCATGTTTAGCTAATGAGAAATAGTAATTACAGCTTAACAAATGATAAATTGGTAAGTCGATGTGCATCAGAAAAATTGAAAAATCCCAGTTAAATCACCAAGAAACGAATTTTAAAAATCGATTTTTCCCGAACGAACTTGCCGTTTCGAAGATTTATTCTATTCGTTTTACCAATCGCAAAAAGAAGGGTATCAATATTAAACAAATCAGTTTCGAAAAGCTCGAAAAATGTCGTCACACGGATTCAGTTATTAAAAATGCGTAAAGCAAATTTTACGGAGCAGTGAATTAGAAAATAATCGCTAAATTCAAACGAAAGCTCAATGGATACAGCAATTAACGATCACGGTTCGTAATTTTACTTTTTAATTTAATACATTATAAATTATTTTTCAAAAGGTTATCTACTGGGAAGTATACCGTTACCTCGGTTGGGGTGCGTATTATTAACCAAAAGGTTGCGGAGAATAAAAAAAAAAAAAAAAAGTTGATTACTAACATGCGGATCCGCGGCAATAACCGCAAAATCCAGGGATAGCTTCAACTCCTTGATTCGTTTTTCTTTTTCATCAAACCGTAACTAAATGAATTTTTCGCTTCCTATTTTTTTTATTTAGGGATAAGCAAAGCAAAGCAAAAAAATGAATGAATTCGATGCTTTGACTGAAATATTTCGATCTCAATACGATTTACGTTGCTTGCGGAAAATTGAAGTTCTGTTTAAAAAAAAAAAAAAAAAGCTTTGTGGAATGGAACGTAAAAAGTGAAAAAAAAAATTGTGAAAAATCTTCATGTAAAAATCAGCTCGGAAACCGCATTACGCGATCTGCATAAGCCATAAATGAAAGTGCCTTTTCGCTCCTTTGAGATGAATAACACTCTCTTTAAACTACATTAAACCAGAAAAGTATCTGTTTCTCAGGACAGAAACTTTAAGGTTTATCGTTGGACGGAGAATACTTTTCGCATGATGGGAATGCTGGAGAGAGAGAGAAAAAAAAAAAAAAAAAAAAAAAAAAAAAAAAAAAAAAAAACGGATGAACGAAGGAGGGGGAAAAAAACGTTTAATCGATCGCTTGAAAACCTTTTCCAACTTTCACTCGATAAAAAAAAAAAGAAAAAGAAAAAACCGCATATGAAATGTACACAAGCACCAATTAACTCATTTGAAAACATCCTTGCTTTTCATTCAGACAGCGAAAAGATTTAAAAAAAAAAAAAAAAAAAAAAATGGACGTTGTCGCATCCTTCAGTTGCTCATAATTATGAATGCAGATGAAAATCTCCGTTTCGGAGAAGTGGAATAAATTAAAAAAGTAAATAAAAAAAATACAGAAAATCAGATTGTATGAGAAAGAGAAAACTCGGGTTGGTCAATTACCATAATTTTCATAACGACAGATGTTTCTCAAACTTATTTCGAAAAAATAAAGGAAGAACTAATTTTGTTGTTGTTTTTTTTTATTTCTAAATTATTTCCGGAGAGCCATTTCTTTTTAAGCATTCAGATTTGAAAATGGGGGGAAAAATATATTCAAGTCAGTAAACAGGAAAAATTCATCCCGGAAATTATGTTCTTTTTTTTTAACAATTGAAAAAAAAAATGTCGGTGTTTACTCTTTTTCTAAACGCGACAATTTTTTTTTTTTTTTTTTTTTTCTCCCTCTTTCCCAAGAGGTCAATTCCGTGAAACAGTAGTCCAGTACATTCATATGGAAATTTTTAATAATGGGAAACGATTGCGATGTTTGTTTTTTCTATTCTTGTTTTTCCTTTTTTTTTTTCTCTCCCTCTCACTTTTATCTTGAATTGAAGTGATTTTTTTTTTCCTCCCGCAATTTTGCAAATGTCGCAGTTTTTCGCATTTTCAACGAGTCATCGACACGACTCGTTTAACGTTTGTGTTCTTTTTTTTTTTCTATTAACAGTTAATTGCATTGCTTTCAGTTTTTTTTCTTCAAGAATGGAATTGCCAAGCTCAGAAGTTTGTAAACAAACGACAGCAGAACGAATCGTATTTTTTATTGTAACGTCTAGCAGTGAAGCACAGGGGCAGCAGTATCGGATAGAAACAACATTAAAACAAGAGGCTCTGAATCTCATTTCCTAGACAATAACCGTTTTGGGTCCGGCTATTGTACGGAGGGAAAAAGGACGGAAAAGGTGGCGGTAGAATGGGCCCGTCGGCAATTCGAAAAGTTTAAGTGTTTCGGAACAGGTGCTGCAGTGGTTCCCTTAAACGTATCTCTTTAAGCCCCACTTTTTTTTTTTTTTCATTCTTTTTTTTATTTTTATATGATTTTCATGTAAGCTTACAGAACACCGCACACCACAATAGGGAATCAGTTTCGGTTAAGTATGATTTTTATATTCGTTGTTCGTGTAAGTAAACGAACTTTTTACTAAAAATAAACAACATACTTAACCGAAACCGATTTTCCTATTCTGGTGTGCGGTTTTTTACGGAAAAGGGTACTGATTATAATTTTATTTTAAATGGTTAAAGGTACCGTTTGGGTGTCGACGACGCCGTTAGACTCTCGTCTTGAAATTATAATTTGTCTTTTAAGAGAATATTAAAGTTACTTACTCCCTTTTATTGTTACACTACCAATGTTCTTAAATTTTAAAAAACAATTTCGCCTGCTGCTTTTCTGAAGTTATTGTTTATATTTACTGAAATAGATGTTTTAAATTTATGGCTTTGATTTATCAAAAAAAAACCTTAAAAACGAATTAATCTTAAAAAATTTGCCTTGTAAAGACGTTTTTAGCCGCGAGTTTACGTTTGATTTTTTCAAAAAGAAAAGGAAAAATAACTATAAACAAAAAAGCAGACGAAACATATCGGATCCAAAAGAAAAATGGATGCTCCAAAAAAATTAAAATAATTAAAATATAATATTTAAGATAAAAATTCTTGTTTGTGAAAGCCCTTTAAGAAGTAAGGTAAGCGTAGATGGAATCTAAATTCAATTATTTAGCGCCTGTGGGACGTAGATTTTTTAGATTTTGCCTCGTCGGGCCAGTAAAAATTGCTTTATAAGTGCCGAAAAACGGCAATCAATTTCCTCCCTTTACTTTCATTATCAATCGATTTTTAAGGTATGTATTAATGGTAAAATAATGTATTTAGATATCCAGATGTGCATTTTTTATTCGATTTTGAAGCCATCTCATGGTTTATTAAGTGTTTAAAGTTAACCGGATCGGGCCGTTTAGATAACCCGGGGTACGTTTAGTGGAAATAAGGGAATAAGCGACTTTAATATTCTCTTAAACCAGATTTTTGGTCTTCAAAGAACCGTTTTAATTTTTTTTTTTAAGTGAAACTTCTTTAGAATCGCTGAGAGTAAATTTTTTGGGCCACAATTTTAGGCCAAAAAGTGCGCAACAATTTAGGCCAAAAAGTGCGCAAAAAATTAGGCCAAAAGTTGATAGAATCATGGGGAGAAAACTTCTTTAGAATCGCTGAGAGTAATCGCTGGAGTACTGTCTCCACGTCCGCATTCTCGAATTCCTCATGTTTAAGATTCCAATTAATTATTATCTTAAATGTGGAGAATCCCAAAATGCGGACGTGCAGACAGTACTCCAGAACTATGTGCATAACAATTGCCGAGGTCTTATCCAGTAATTTTATTTTGTTGTATGTTGTCTGTTGTCTGTCGGACAAGATCGCATCTTCAAGGGTGTCATATGCTTCCAGTTTATTCCCTCCGATTGTCGTTCCAATTCTCCCCCAGGATCTGAACAGCCAGTACCTGGCCCAAAATGCGGACGTGCAGACAGTACTCCAGAACTATCAGCATAACAATTTCCGCGGTCTTATCCCGTAATCTAATTTTATTTCGTTGTCTGTTGCCTCGTCTAGAAAAGGAGTTATTTCATCCCACTGATTATTAAGGATCCACTTGTAGCATATATCAACACTACAAGAATCGCAGGAAGAAGTTATATTTTTATTAAAATATTCAAATTTTTTGACCAAAAACGAGCAAAAAACTGAAATCATCATAATTTTAAAATTTATTCCAATGGAGTTGGTGATATTGGTTTCGGTGATATTAAAATGACAGTTTATAGCGAAAAAATTGATGTTTTTTTTCTCAGTGTAGAGATTATGTTCATCAGGGGTAAGAGTTTACCTGCAATTCCTTAGATAATGATTCTGATTCAATTACTGCAATTCTAATGAATTCTTTAGAAAGGAGATTTTTCCTGCTAATAATGCAGTGTAATTAACACTGCATTATTAGCAGTAAAAATCTTCTCTCTAATGTTATGCAATTATTGATGAAGAAAGACGTTTTTAAAGCCGAAAGGAACATTAATAAAATATGAGTTAAAAATTTACATCAAATTTGTTTTGTGACCTAAGGAAGCTGAATTATTTTATTTTGTTTAAAAAAAGCTTCTCGTTTTTGATCCAATTTTTTTTACCGATTCAGCTTCTACTGAAAGGCAAATTATTTAAATAATAATGAGGGAACTGCTTTTACAACAAAGAAAAAGAATACGATGAAGAGCAAGGAGGAAAAAATTAAAATTAAAAAGGCAGGAAAATGATTCTTTGGAGACAATGGATTTTTTTTCCCTATAAAAAAAAAGGACACTTGAAACCAATTCTGTTTACAAGAATTCTTCGGGCGATTGTAAAAACGTAATGATTTTCGTTATTAATACCGTAAAAAAAAAACCTAACTGTCGGAATATGGTCCCATGCTTCCGAATTTTTATTTTCTTCTGCGTATGTTCTAAAATCATATATACACCGCTCGAAATTATTTCACATGCAAAAATCTGGCTTTAAAGAACAATTAGGAAACTAAGACACAACAAATCGATGAAATTCTTGATAAATATCGAGTTTTCACCGAATAAAGGCTAAAAAAAAAAAGCTCAAAGATTAAAATGATATTTAATTTTCTTAAACCCCTCAGAACCTGATGCGAAAGGAAAACCACTTAATAAAAAACCAACCGCCGGTTGACTGCGTAAAAACTGCTGTCGTTATTACTTTAAAAAATCGTTTTTCAAAAGTTCCAATAAAATATAAACTAAATTTGAAAAAAAGTTACTACGACAAATCCGTTTTGATACGTTAAAAAAGTTTCTAATACACTTTTAAAATTCCGGGCATTCGAGTGCTCCATTTCGATTTTGTAAATGTATTCGAAAATCTGAAGGGGGAAAAAAAGCAATTGAAAAAAACTATCTTAAAGGAAGATCAATTGAATCAAACAAATTTTTTAAGCATAAAAAAAGTTATTGTTGCAAAAAAAAAAAAAAAAAAAAAAAAAAAAAAAAAAAAAAAAAAAGTCAGTTACTGGAAAAAAAAACTCGTTTCATTTGTGCACACGTTCCATACAGCGCAAACAATCTGCTCGATCGTGCTGAATTTGAACAGTTTCCCCTTTTCTTTTCGAAATTTTCTCTCTTTGCTCGGGCCTTTTTTTTCTCTTCTCTTCTCTTCTTTTCTTTCCCTTCAATAAAGACGCCTTTTCTCGAGCACAAAGTCACCGTTCATGCATACTGAAAGACCATCAAACTTTTCCAAAAACATGCCTTCCCCTATTTGTTGACATAGTTCTCAAAGAATTTTTCCATTTCATTTAATTCAAACTTGTTCAATTTTATCAACATTTGTCAGGGCAGACCTCAGACGAGGGAGGAGAGAGCTAATAAAAAGAGCAGTTTTTCAAAAAAAAAAAAAAAAAAAAAAAAAAAAAAAAAAAAAAAAAAAAAAAAAATTCTCAGGTTTATGACGAAATAAATGTTTAATGACATTCAACAGTCGGAATTTGTATTTTTTTTTTTGCTTTTTTTTATATCGATAGCTTTTCCGGGTTGAGCTTTTTGGAACTTTTTGTTTATTTTCCTCCCGGACAAAGTAGAAATTTGACAGGTAAAATGTAACGTTAACACTCGTGCTTTTTTTTTATTCCCTTTCCCTCCACCGTTTGTTTGTTTGTTTGTACGTACTTTTGTTTGTCTGTTTGCTGATTTAAGTGTTTTTAGTTTTGCTTTTGGCTCAAAGGAATATAAAAGCTGCTGCTGACATAGCACTTGTCATAAAAGGTGCACTGTGTGTTTACCATTTCCTCTTCATTAGCCCACCAATTTGTTATTCAAATGTAAAGGGAAGGATAGGATTTTAATCTTTCGGGCATATTGCCAAGAGATTTTTTTTAAGGTTCAAATCTGGATTTCTAGATTTCTGATTTCATTTGCTGTGTCAGTTAAAATAAGTGAGTGTTCCATGCAGAGGAGAACTGGAAACTACATCACAAAACCATAAGTTGGACTAAAAATAAGTAAGACTAGGCCCCAACCTGTTTTTTTTTTTTTTTTTTTTTTTTTTTTTTTACCACCCTATACTTTGAAAATTGTTTTATAATTTTTTTTCAGGCGCAAAATATCAAAATCTACGATACATTCCCAAGAATCTCGGAAAGTAAGTTGGTAGAATGTCGATATTTTGTTCCAAAAATCAGATATTGATAATTTTCTGAGTGACTAAAAAAAACGGCAACGGCGATCAACTCCCCAAGGGACACGGCTATACGACGTCCAGAAAATCAGAAAAAATCAGGGGTCCGGAACCGATGTCGGTGCCGATTCCGATTCCATATTATTTGTTTAATTCTTGATTCCAATTCCGGCACCGACACCCGGTGCACCCGCCTCTGATTCCGATTTTAGTGAAAAAAAATATCATAGAGCCATTCTAGACCATTTTTAAAATCAGGGGTCCGATTCCGATGCCGACGCCAGCATCAGCTGATGCTGATGCCGATTTCGGATATTAAAAAAAAATCGGCAGAAATCCGAAAAATTTTCAATCTTCGGACCCCTGGAAACAATTTAGGAAATCTTTAAAGAATTAGGGGGCGCGTTCACCGAAATTCGAAAATTTGTAAATTAAGGGCCACCTTAATGCAGCGTTTGACTAGCAACAACCATTTATTGTGTTCAGCAATAATTTATGCCTCCAAAATTCCCACCCCTACACAAACGAAGACGAATTAAGTAATAGCGCCTTCACCGAAAGTGTATTTACATGGCGGCAAGCCGTATTTACCGATTGCATTTTCTTTCCAGTCGCGTACACCTTAAATTAACTCTACATTCAAAACTACAATAAACCTCCGTCAATTAGCTCGACTGTAACACTTAAAACGTACCATCCGGTTATAATAAAAAATACGCTGATGCGACAGAAAGCGGAAACATTTTAATTAAGGAAAAAACTGCTCAAGTAGCATCGTAAATATTCTGAGAACATCCAGAAACATTAAAGTGGGAAAATAACTGAGGGAGGGGAGCTATCCCATGGAAGAGAAAAAGAAAAACTTTTTGCCTATTTCCTCTGGTATAAAAATATAACAAATTATTCATAACTTTTATGTTCAACCCAAAGCATATCGTTCCCATTATTTTTTTTTTCTTTTCATGAACGAAATCCTTGAACTACAGACTCAGACACGAATTCTAAAACCTCAAGACCTTTACGCTCATAAAATAACGTCCTTTAATGCATTTAACATTCTTCCCTCTCTTCCCGCTCAAAATCCGGCACGTAGGATAAACCTATATTTTTTTTCCTCTTCGAAGGAGAGAAAAAAAAAAAAAAAGTTAAAGTGTACACCTTGTTTTGTCGAGAATCAATGAAAGAAAAATCGTTTTCCGTTAGCTCTGAGGACAAAGTTTAAATCACAGGAATAAAAGAACCGGACTGTGGAATTGTATCTTTCATGCGATTTATGGGAGAACTGCTCGACTGATTTACTCCATTTGGTGAAAATACTGCTGCATTTATCACGACTTTCAGCTACGGAGAAGGACCTTGCGTTTTTTTCCACGGCTTTCTTTAAAGGCGAGAAGAGGAAAAAAAAAAAATTTTCCTTAGGTCTTCCGTTTCACGAACTTTATTCCAAGTAAATCCGTTCACGGTGTCATAAACGCCTACCTTTTTTTTTTTTTTTTTTTCCTCTCTCCTTTTCCTGTGAAAACCGATCAATCAAATTAAACTCGATTAATTAAGCGTATGATTTGATTTATCGATTAGACTTTTCATACAACGTTGAATTTTAATGAAGTTAGGTTAAAAAAGGGAAATGGACTAATTGCAACGAATGAACATTCCACCTTTTTCCGGAAAAGAGAGGACGAAGGAATTTTTTTTTTTCCTCCTTTTTTCCAATACAAAATTTTTTAAATATTTTACCTCTTCGATAAAAAGATTTTTTTTTTCATTTTCCCTTTGATTTAATTAGAATTTATTTAATGATAATAATAATAAACTTGTCGTGCATGTGTTGATTTGAATTTTTTTTAAAACATTTTTAAGCATTTTTGTAGTACCAAAAAAAAAAAAAAAAAAAAAAATTGGTGCTTTTGAAGCAACTATCAAGTACAGATGGTCATCAATAGCCTTCCAACGGTTGTGGCGCTTGGCAGTATTCCAGTGCCTATAATAAGCCAACATCCTCTATTTTTTTTTTTTTTTTTTTTATCGTATTTTCAGTCGCAGAAAAAAAAGAGAGAAAAAAAAAGTAGTGCATTCCGTTCCACAAGAATGCAACACTGGATACTTAGAAAAAGTTTTCCTAGATTAAAAAAAAAGGGAGAGTAAAAAAACTCCAAGGTTATCTGAGAACTTTTATATCATCTGGGTGTAATCAATAAAAAACGGCATGCTAGAACTCGAGATTTTTTTCCCCCTTCAACTAACCCAATCTCCAAACATTCAACTACTGTATTTCAGCTTAATATGTTCAGAATAATAATAATAATATTTTGTCGTAATGTTAATATTAAAATAATTTCGAATTCTATTGTCCCTTTTAACGAGTCCCCCCCCCCCCCCCCATTCCGTAATTACTAATAAATTTGCCCAACCGATCGTAACGGATCCCAATGAGAACTGAAATCTACGTATATTTGCATATAGAGAATAGTTGAGCAGTCTCAAATAACGCACGATAATAGTTTACATTTGACCTGTCAATAGTATATTACTGCTCTAGGGTGGAAAAGATTTGTTTCACGTCGAAACACGAGTTTGAGTTTTAACCTGCTGAGACGTGAAAAGTCTCTTCTATTCTAGTTCCGTAAGTTACTTTACACTCCCAGCAGAGCGAAATGTTTACCTCCCGAGAGGGGAAAAAAACAGGCAATTCCTTCCCGAGGTTATGCAAAAGCATTGCCAGTTCGAAGAAAAATGGATCAGGATGCTGCACAGTGGTCTGGAAACCATTGGCATCGGCATGCTGGTGGCGATGCCGATGCCAATTAAATGCCACCGGCATCGCATTTCTGGCCTTGGTCAGCAGATTTAGAAGACGCAGGCCTGCGTCTTCTAAAAATTTGTTGAAGGAACAGTTTTTTCGCCCCGGGACGAGAAAAGTTTTTAAAATTACTATTAATATCATTTTTTTAGATGTGTGATCCCGAATCCTACCCCGACCCAACCCGTTTCGTTGGAGAGAAGAAAATCCGAGATCTGCATTGAAAGTTCCGATTTTCGGTGCCCGCTTAAAACCGTTTCATTTCCCGGTTAAATGGCTTGTCCCTGTGTTCTTGTCCTTCACCCATGGCTCGGAAATCAGATAAGTTGTTCAGTTATTTTAAAATTTTTAAATTAAAAAGGTAAAATGCTTTGTGATTTTTTTTTTTCTCTCCCGCAGACGGCCCAGACCCGATCGGTCATTGCCCAAGCAAGTAATTCCGGAGCTTGCCATCTTGCCCTCCAATGAGCCCTCCGTGTCCCGGGCCTTTCCTTCCCACTTTCTGGAAACCTAAAGCGGTTAAAAGAAGAAATTTTCCAACTTCGCCGCTTACATTAGCGTGGACCGTTTCACAAACAATATTTTCGAGAAAGCTCATAATTAGATTCTTTTTATATGTAAATATTACGTTGATAATAAAGTGTGTTAAATGAAGATAAAATTGCAAATTTCCTCGATGTCAAAGACATGGTGGGGTTTTACAATTTTTAGCTGGGAGACTTCTCGACGTAATTCTTCGATTTCCTTTAATAGTTTGCCTTGGGTGCCAGGATCATGTGTAAGTTCAGCAAAAAACTCAGATAATTTAAAAAGTTCCTCGAAAAAAATTTCTTTTTGAACATTTTTTTCTAAATTAATTGGGATTTTATTGGTTAAGCACGGCATGTTGTACAGCAAATTTTTTGAAATAAAATTTAAAATTTTAGGAATAAAACTGATTGAACAATAAAATGTATTCGCTTAAAATTATAGGACGAAAGAAAATAAAAAATGTATTTGAAAACATTCAGTCATCTTTTTGTTGTGTTTACATGTTGTCATGGTGGTTGCTAGAGTCATGTTTTCACGTTGGTAACAAATCCTTGGTGACCGTTATGGCAACAGACGTTTATTTGTTTATTTACAATTTTATTTGTTAATTTTTTACAATTTATATTAAGTTTTTAAAAAAAAAAATAAAAAATTTTTATTTTTCAGTAAATATAGTTATTTATTGAATTATTGGTTAAACTATACACCTTGTGGTATTTTTTATATATATTTTATATATAATTTATATATAAATTATATATAATTTCTATATATATTAGGTAAGAATTTATATATATATTAACTCAGGTAAGAAAATGCACTTTTTATTTGTGAAATTCGTAAGCGTTAACCTTTTCACGACAGCCGGCTTTTTCAAATAATGATTCTCTGGATTGCGGAATTTTTTTTAACTCAGGATGGATAAACAGGGTGATAAAAGGGCCGACAATGAGTCAAACATTTTTTTTTGCGTACAACGGGACACATCACATTCACTTTTATATATATATAGAAGATATAGATATAGATATTACGTTGATAATAAAGTGTGTTAAATGAAAATAGTCTTAATTTTTATTAGAAAAATATTTCCCTTCCACCACATTACAAATTTTGGCAGTCATAAAAAAATTTTTTTTTTACGAAATTCGAATTCCTTATTTACTATACTGCGGCTTCTGTGGACCTCTGATCAAAAATTCAACTTAATCTTCTAACTTAATCTTAATTTCATTTTGGCTTTCTTATTCGCTCTTAACTTAAAATGATAGTTGTTTAAGTAAGATTTACAAGAAATTGTGTAAAAAGTTTTTAAACAATTTTTTGTAAATTTTACTTTAAAGGTAAAAAGATTTATGAATTTTGAATTATTGAATTACGATATAATTTTTAAAATGTCATTTCGCTGTTGTTATAATTTTTTTAATTTTTTAATTTTTTTATTTATTTATTTATTTATTTATTTTTTTTTTTTTTTTTTGAAAGAAAATAAAGAGCACAAATTGTACGGTTTAGCTACTGTTATCTTAGCTATCCCTTTCGCGCAGGTCAGCGTAGAGAGGCTTTTTTCCATACTGAAATATATTCATAATTCATATCGAACGAGAGTAGGCGCAGTTATTTTAGCAGAAGTTATGTTCCTGCACACTTATTTTGGCCGACTGTACTAAATTAATAAGTGTTTTGTTTTGAATATTTCTTTTTCTTTAATACGTGCAATGGTTATGTACATGAAAAAAGCCTCTCTACGCTGGGGCCATTCAAGTAATACGTAAACCTAATTTTCTCCTCCTCCTATAGTAAGCAAAAATAAAAATAGGCTTCCTCTTATTGAGATTTAACATTAGCGTAAGATTTTCAAAAAGCTTGCCCCCATCTTTTTTAGGTACTTAGGAAATACTTGAACGACCCCCAATGTTTATGATTTTTTTTTTTTTTTTCTGTTTCAACTACATATTTTTTTCAAAATAAACCAATTGAAGTAACTTTCAATTTAAGACACAACGACGTATATAAAAGTTTTTATTTCTCACAATTAGTAAATACCCATTTTGTTCCAATATTTTTTTTCGGGAGAAAATACGTCGAAGCTGACGCCTGCCTCCATGCTAGCACCAAAGATTTTTCGAAACCGGTTCTGGTGCCAGCACCAAAGATTTTACAATGCTGGTGCTGGTCCCGGTGCTGGTCCCGGTGCCGGTGCCGGTGCCAGTGCCAGCACCAACGAAAAAAAAATTAAATTAAAAAAAATTCCGACGCCGATGCCGGTTTTTTTTAAAAAAAATTTCTGGTGCCGGCGCTAGCACCGGCACCGGCCGTCTTGATGATGCCTACCGGCACCACCGAAAATCGTAAGCTTTGGACCCCTGGAATTTCGAAATAATTTAGAAAATTTATTTGAAATTTCGAATACTAGCGAGATTGATTCAATCCGTGGAAATTTACGAAATTTTTTGAAATCCCAGCAACTTCCCGGTCGACCAGGAAACGGCGAAGATGTGAGGACAAAAATTCAAAAATTCAAAAATCGATTAAAAAGATTAAATTATGCTGTTCAGATAATTCGAAAACTGAAGACATGCCTTCCTGCTCTCAAAAGCCGACTTGATTGTTTTCATCCGATTCGTTTGACGAAGAAAACAAAGATCCTAATTAAGTATGTCCTCCACAGAATTTTAAGGGGAAAAAAATTAAATTGGCTAGCCCTGTGCTTATGGAAACTTTGTGAACCCTATTGAACCGAATTGTGGTGTGCAGTACTCTTTAAAACCAAATTTTAAGAATAACTGAAAAAGAAAACAAGGAACTTTGTGCCCTTCTCTTATTTTCCAACGAGAAAAAAAAAAACCGAGGTCTTAAAGAAAAAAGGATGAAAGAGGTCATGGAATAACGAAATGTAAGTAAACACAAGACACCACATTAACATGTCAGGATCATCCGGTAATAAATCCAACCCTTGTGCACAACCTTTAAACAAAGAATTAAAACACAAGAAATAAATGTGGAAAAAGTGTGCGTCCGTTTTTAAAAGGTAATAAGACCATCGAGATGAACAATGGTTTTTCGCTAGCTACAATGAGAAAAACCCGACGGATCTGGGGGAAAAAGGAAAAAGCAAATTAGATTTCTGACTGGATGAGCGTTGTGCTGCCTTCCTTCCTCCGCAAGTCCGTTGGAGTAAAACAAGAGATAAAGGTGTTTCTTACAGGGAAGAAGAGGGAGAGGAGGTGGATAAACGCTAGAGTTGTAATTGATGGCAGGAAACGGGGGGAGGATGCCGGGATGTTCAAGATGGCTGCTACTGCCGCTAAAGCAACTCTAATTTCATTCCCCCGTAGAAACAACTGCGAAAAATAATAATGTGATAAAGAATCGAAACTTTTCTTCAAGATCTGAGAAACTTATCAAGATGAAAGTTCACGGATGGAAACAACTGGTTTTAATGTGAACGCTCAGCCTTCTACGAGTCAAACTCATAATAACAGCTTTTAATACTTCTTACAAGAAAAAAAATAATAATAATAAAATAAAATAAAATAAAGAACTATAAGGTCAGGTTTATTACAGTTGTAGAATTTTTTTTTTCTTCTCTTCTTCCCTCAACTCTGACCTCAAACGATAACGATTTATTGAAAAAGATCGCTTTTATATAGATTTTAAACAAAGATATTACTTCCTGTCGGATGTTACTAACGAAAACCTCGGCTTTTTCTCTTTCGGAACTTTTTTTTTTCTTTCTTATTTCTTCCGTTGGAAAAAAAAAAATTACGCAAAAACTTTTTCATTCCTTTTTTCGTCATTATAATTTTTTCTTTTTCGGCTTTAAAAATAAAAACAATAAAGTACGAAAAAAAAAAAAAAAAGAAACAAAAACTTTCCGAAAAAAAAAGAAGTGAATGCAACTAAAAAATAAAAGTTTAAGAGTTAAATCTAAAATTTAAATTAAGTCCTCCCAGCGACCTTTCCTCAAGACAAGAGTGTGAGAGTAAAAAATTTTTCAATGGTGTAAAAAGGTAATTTTGTTTGAAATAAACTTAAATTTTAAAATTTTTAACCAATAAAATGATATATTTTAATTCAAAATAAAAACGAAAGTTCGAAATTTTCGAAAAAGGAAAAACGGCGAAATGTAAAAATCTCACCGGGATTTTTTTTTTTTTTGAAAATATTTAGTTGCTCATTTCCTTCGTTTATCGTAAAGGTAAACCCCTAAGCTTCCCGAGTTAAAATCCAATCTTGAACGTGACAATCGAGGATTATCAAAACCGTGCTAAATTACCTCTTAACGGAATCGATCAAAGGAAAAAGCTTTTTATTCATGATTTACGGAAATTTAAACGGAAGTTGTTGCAAAGAATAAAAATTTCCCTTTAATAAAACATCAAGATGACTTCTGATATTTAAAGGGGAATTATAAGTTGCGAAAATAAAATCGCACTTACGCTTTCTGGTATTATTATGCTATTCCCTTTTTCGACGAATCCGGCCCTTCAGGCTCGAACATTTGAATACTGCTCCTTTTTCCCTTCAGTACCGCTACACTTTCAGCTTTTAATCAATCAAATTTCCTGAGCTAAAAAAAGAATTTCATTTCTTCCGTAAAACCGAATTTACTAGGAATCTACCGATCGAAATTGATCTGAATTAGAGACTGTTCCCGGGAATCCCGGGACGGGAAAAACATTTTTCCCAAGAAAGAGCCCCGCAAAGAATAATAGGAATTTGGGCACCGGATGAAATTACATGCCGGATGAAATTATATGCCTCGTTCGCAATACAAACGATGTTGCTTAGCGACAAAACAAATATGCTTTGCCGCAAAGCAACATGGCTCGACTTGTCGACATTATGCATTGCGGCAAAGCAATCACGAGTTTTGACACAAAACATTTATTCTGCTTAGACCTAAGTTATGCAAAAATGCTTTGTAGCAAAGCATTTTTGCTTAGACCCAAAGCAGCATTTTTCTGGGTGTACCCAACTCAAAATATGCAATTAACTACCTAATTATTGAGTAATTACCTTTTCACTGCATTTAATTTTACTTTTATTTATTTTCCACACCGCAACTAAAAATTGAAGATATTTATGACTTTTAAACTACGTTCCGTAATTTTTTTAAATAAAATTTTACACGGTTTTTAAAAATTTATTTTCGTGGATATCCAATATCGCTCTTACTTGTAAATCCAATCTGATGCTATAGTAGCGGTTGTTTATTTATAGATGTTTAATTTTTTTTCTTTTTTTTGGTGAAATAAAAATAGTGAATTAAATAAAGGAAAAAATGAGTTTAAATAGAGTAAGGAAAATGCGAAAAAGAATGTTAGAAATGGTATATGAAATTGCCGAGTGCGCCGAAAGGGCCAAAAAAATAAAATTAACAACGGAGGCTAGTGGTGAATTAGTGAAGAGGATTAGTGAATCAGTTCCTCTCGAAGACCAACTTTTTTGTACACCTATGTATGCCTGTCTTTAATGAAGAAAGCGAAAGTCATGATTCTTGCGGTGAGGTAATGCTTCCGTTATCTATTTTTAACTCCCCTATCAAAAAATGGCTAAAAATAATGTGGTCAGGGCAAATTTATACCTGGAAAAGCAAACGTGGAAATTAATCGTTTATCTAAATCAAAAAATTAAAATAAAGTTTCGATTAATATTAAATTTGTTGAGTAAGAAACAATAAAAAATCATTTAAGAATTCTGACGTATAATTTATTTTTTACTATATTATTATTCATCATATTTGAATTTTTTGATTTCTAACTGAAGTAGAAAAACCGAAATCGTTTCGATATTGTATCAGTATCGGAAATCCAGTTTTCTACTAGTTTCCATTCCAGTTTTCTTAATCGATTCCAGTTTTCTTAATCCAATTTTCTTAATCGATAATACGATTTTGAAGTAGATGAATCAATATAGGTTTATCTACTTCAATCGATTAAGAAAAGCGTTACATTTCGGTAACATTTCAGAACGGAATCCTGAATGAAAACCAGTAGAAAACTGGATTTCCGATACTGATTCAATGTCGAAGCGATTTGAAATTTTACCAGGACGGTTATTTTCCTTTTTTTTCCTTCTTCTAAATAATTTCCCAGCGTTTCCGGGATTCTCGGGAATCCAAAAATCAATTTATCAATTTCTCGATTCCCGAGAAATGAAAAAGCTAACCAAAACGGGAATTCCCGATTCCTGGGAATGGAAATATGTCGGGAATTTGCAATCTCTAATTTGAATTTCGAAATCGCTTAAGCTGGATTGGTTCTTATTGAACACATTGAACTACCTTTTAAGATTTGGGTGAATCTTATTTTGCGAAGATTAGATTTTCGCAGGTGCCACCCCCTAACTTTCTCCATTTGTATGAGTAAAATTTCCCTGATTTTTTTCAAATTTTTTACTCGACGGGAAACCGTGCCTCATCGAGCTTTTAGTTCCAAAAATCCCATAAGAACCAAAAAATTTATAACGAACCATTTAATTTTTCTATTTAACCCCCACCCACTAACGACTCAAAAAATTTCAGTGGGATCAAAATCTAGAATAGATATTTGTTGTTTTGTCCTGCCATTCTGCAGGACTAAGAGTAAGGAACCACGTAGCAGGGCCGTAATTGACATCATTTCTGGGCCTTTTCCAATATTCTTCGGTATTTCTCAGCCTCAAAAATATTCCACTTAAGTCACCCTCTAATTCTTCATTTGACTAGTTTTCATTTTACTTTGTTAATCGACCCATACCACCACTTCCATGCCATGTCCCAAATCAAGTAATCACGAAAGGAGTAATGTTACATTTTTGTATTTCTACATATGAAAAGGAACTTTTTGGCAATAAACAATTAAGTGAAGATGGATCAGAAAAAGGGAAAGAAGGACGAAGGACAAAGGCAAAGGCAAAGGACAAATTTTTTGTAAGTATATAATTCTGTACCTCAGTGCAGAACAACAGAGTAATGTTACCAAGTCCATTCAAGGATTGCAACTTCTTATTTCAAACCCGACTTTACAAAAGGTATACAGGCTCAACGGTTGGCAGAACTGATTCTATTCTTTCTGCTACGAAGTTTACTTCGTTAACAAAGCAGAAATGTTAACTCGCAGAAGACATTAATTTGAGTGGCCAATGCTTGTAGGCTTTGTATAGTCAGGTTTGAAATAAGAAGTTGTAATCCTTGAATGGACTTGGTGTTGTTCTGCACTGAGTTACAGAATTTGTTTTTTTGTGACATATACATATGGTAATTTTTTTTTCTTTTTTTTCTTAAAGGAAATCAAAAGCTGACTGGAGACATGTAAATCAGATTTACTTGGACTCGGGTTTTGTACGAAAAGGTGGGTCGAGTCCGGCTCCCATAAATATGGGTATATTTTTTTTGTAAAAAAAACTTTCTACGCAAAATCTACTCAAAAATCCTCCTAAAATGTCCTAAAAAATTCTTCCTTCCTTTTCATATGTAGAAATACAAAAATGTAACATTACTTCTTTCGTGATTACTTGATTTGGGACATGGCATGGAAATGGGGGTGTGGGTCGATTAACTAAGTCAAATAAAAACTAGTCAAATGAAGAATTAGAGGGGGACATTTTGCTTAGATTTCGAATCTGAAAAGGGGTTGTCCATGTATTACGTAACGCCTAAGGGGGGGAGGGGGGTCGGAGGTGTTACGCATTGTTACGGGCGGCTGGGGGGGAGCTAGACATGCGTTACGTAATTTTAATATTAAAATTAATTCAATTTTATTTCACTCTTTAAAAAAAATTTTCCCAGTTATTCTTCAAAATAAAAAAATAAAAAATTTTTTTAACTCGTAAAACCTGACTAAAATTTATCTAGAAACTGAAATTTTTTTTTTGACTTCTAAAAACGAAATTTAAATATATTTTTAAGGGGGGGGGCTTTAAACCCGTGTTACATAATAACGAAGAGGGGGTTACAGGTTGCGTTACGGGTGCGCTAGAAGGGGGGGAAGGGGGGGACAAAAAGTGGCCTATTTTGGGTTACGTAATACATGGACTACCCCGAACAGCTTTTTTGTATCTGGTACGGTTTTTGAGCAAGAAAGCCAAAATAAGGCGAAAACATTGAAAAAAGTGACAAACGCACTAAGTCCACACTTTTCATTGTTTTTTGGCTTCTATCTCATAAACCGGACCAGATACAAAAAAAACTGTTTTCAGATTCGAAATCTATGCAAAATTTCCGATAAAAAACTGTTTTTTTTTTTTTTAACCAAAAAAAAAAAAATTGATTTTCTTTAAAATTGACTTTTTATATTGAATCTTCTTTTTTTTTTTTTTTTTTTTTTTTTAAAAAAAAAAAAAAAATTGATTTTTGCTTTTTATGGGATTTTTTCGAACTAAAAGCTCGATGAGGTACGCTTTCTTGTACAGTAAAAAATTTTAAAAAATTCAGGGAAACTTATCTCATACCAATAAAAAAAAGTTAGGGGATGGCCCCTCTGAAAATCCGAAAATCGAAACTTTGCAAAATAAGAACCACCCTACTTAAGTAGCTCTTCTATGATTTTTCCCTACATTTATTTAAATAGAAAAAACTCCCCCCGGCCCCTATTCATTGCCCTAAACCATTCAAATACTCTTAACAAAATCACTCAATAATATCTGAATACCTCTCATAATTTTCAAAGCTGAACATGAGTCACGTTTTTTTTTTGGTCACCCACACGAGCTCCCACTGTTTCTCCACCCAAACTATTCCTTCTTCCACCTACATCCCATTGTGGTTTTTCCCCCCCTACTTTACGTAAAAATCTTGTCGAAAATTGAATCGTTTTATTATTCTGGAGTATCCCTTGCAGATCAAAATTCTTCGGTCGTAAGCAAAAAAGAATCTTCCTTTTTTTTTTTTTTTTTTTTTTTTTTTTTCCCTTTCCTCTGCGTCGTAATAAAATTTGGCAAAAAGCAAAGAATCCAATTTAAAATCTTGCAGTTAAACGTTTTTCACGTCGAATAAAGGTGAGGGTACGGCGGGGCATTAAAAAGATAGAAAGGGAAGGAAAAAAATATCACCTTATCCCGGTTAAAGGAAAACGTTGGTTTTTATGTCGTTCACACGACCTACAGGATAACCACATGATAGCTCACCAAACCGAAGCCATCCGCTCCTATCAGTGTCATTCTCTTCACCTTTACGTTTCCATCGAAATTACGTGGACATCGATTTTATCAGGTGGGGATTAATTCATTATAACGTTGAAGATAACTGAAAGGGGAAAAAAAACGGGAGAAAAAAAAATCAAATATAAGAGGAATTCGGTAAATTCGTTGCAAAAATAGGTCATCGAAGCCGGTGGGATTTTACAAAATACTGTTATTTGTAAATGAAAATTACACAAAAGTTGGCCTGCCAATTATCCAAGGGTAATAACCTTATTTAAGACCCCGATTATGTTATTAAACTCTCTCATCAAAAGGATGTAATACTTCCATACTCCGTTAGGAGATTTTGTATTTTAAGAGGATTTAACTTGCGTTAAAATGTAGAAAAATTTTAGCAAGTTTTAAGTGAAATATGGCAGTGGAATATTAAATCATCCGGGATCGTTTAGCGATTTACCAAACTATTAGCGATATGATATGAAAATATCTGACGGATCATATTTTATACTCTACGTTTATATTCTATGGTCAACCTATACATAAACATATATATAAAAAAAAACCCTACCTATACATATATTAAAAAAAAAAAAAAAAAAAATCTTTTAAGATTTACCATCAATTCGAAGCCAGCCTTTCAAGGCTTTAAAACGATGAAAAGAAAAGTAACAAAATCCTGTCGTATTTTGTCGCAGCTGGACGTTCATTGTCGCTCGACGAACGACACTGCCTTGTTCATTATCGTTCGGCGAGCGATAATGCACGTTCAGTTGGGGCTAAATACACTTTAGGTAGTGCTAATACTAAATCGAATGCCTCCAGCTACGTCATTTTAGATCCCGTTTAATGTCAGATATCCCTACCTCCATTTTTGGGGATATTCCCAGTTGGAATACATCCATCAAAAAGCTAACGAAGCGCAATCTTCGCACAACCATACGTGATAAGTCTACAATGAGTTTGCAAAAGACTGCACTTGGTTGCGGATGAACGCTCGCTGTCGGTCGTCAGACGACAACGAGCATATTCTCATTGAGATACGTCACAATTGATCACGTCGTCTGACGACCGATAGCGGGGGTTCCCCCGCAACCAGGTGCGTCATTAACATTTGGTTTAATTTAAATTTTTTCCCAACCTTATTACAATCCCAATATCAAGAATGCAGATTTCTCTCCCTTTTCTTCATCCATGAGGTAAAATTTTTTTTTCCACGCCATAACAGGGAAAAAGAAAAAAGGAGCAGGGTACAGGCTGATTCTTAAACAAGAATTTAACGCCCTTTTCGTCAGGCATTCCTTGATACACTGCCAATATTGCAAAAGAGGAAATAGGGATTTCATAGCCAAATGCAATAAAGGCAATATGTCCTCCGTTTCGGACGGACACTCGCTGTCGCTCGACGAACGACAACGAATAACGTACTTCTGCACCTCGTTGTCTTTCGGCGAGCGATGGGGAGTCTTCGCCCGCAACGGAGTACATCCACATTCTCGCAAATTTTCATTCCCAACGAGAATCTCCGGGGCGGATTACCATAGCATACATCCGTTTCTTCTTCGTCATCATCGGATATTAGTCTGTTTTTTTTTTAACAAAAGCGGAAAGTTTCTCAAATCTGTACAAGTTTCCTTTTTGGGAAATACAAAAGGCTAGCTCAAACCATTCCCCTGGTATAAGACAGTACAATTCTTTCACAATATCGAAACCTTAGCTCATTTAACCTCTTGAATGCTTTGGTTCCAACCGAGCGGTTCTTGTCTCTTGGCGAAGGGTAGTGAATCCAGTACCTTTCGACAAGAGATAGGGGGCGTTCGTTTGGAATTAAACATCCATATGCCATGTTTTCCACTTGTCATTTTGTTTGTCTTATTTTTGCCTTTTCGTTTTTGCAAACTCATTCGGGTCTTCTTTTTCTCGTTACAGATATTTCTTTCAAGTAAATCTTAAATCCCCTCCAATTATGGCAAACCAGATTTTCTTAAATGTTTTGATAGTAGGGAATGATCAATTAAGTCATCTCCCGAAAATGTTGTTAACACCTCATAAGATTACCTATCACATAGAAAGAGAAAACAGGATGGATAGTCCAACCCTGGATAAAATCCGTTCGTGGGTGGCAGAACTCCCTCCCACTAACCGAGTCCTTGTTCCTTTCTTACCCTTCCCGTTCTCAAATGTCGTACTTTCATACTCCGACATCCAAATCCTTCTAACTGAGTTCGTCAGGCCTGTCCTCGGACTCAGTTGTCACATCCTCATCCCAAACCTTCCGCCTTGCATCCTCTCTGCCACCCGCGACGACATGATCCAGCGGTTTAATAGCGGCCTTTCCAATCTTATACGTGAAGAAAGGCCGGGGAGACCGGACTTTTATCTTTCAATATTCGACTTTAATAGAAGATTCATGTACCGACCGGCTAAGGATGCAACGGACACGAAACCTGACCGTAAAACCGCTCTCCTAGATCCTAATAATTCCTCTCTTTCCGCCTTAGGAAACCTACCATGTTGCCAAACTTGGCTGTAAGCAAGCTGGCTAACGCGGAGGTTCCTAAGGTTCCTTTTATCAAAGTATTTTGGGACAGAGGGAGTAAAAAAAAAAAAAAAAAAAAAAAAATTCTACCGCGCCCGAAACGGCTGAAAAACTAAAGCTGATGCCCCTTTCCGGGAAATTAAAGTCCAATTACTAAATTTTCGTCATAGGTGAACCCATAATTTCAACTAACAACTTTAACGGCTAGAGCTGGAGGCAGATTTAAATGTAAAATTACTATACATCTCTTAAAACATGTGAAATCACCCAAAACCGATTAACAAGAAAAGCCATAAAAGATAAGGCCGCTCAAAACGGAAAAGAGAAAAATTAAGAGAAAACGTTATACTGCCTAACCTTAAAATCGACTCTTTTTTCTTATTTAAACTCTCAAACTCTTCAATCTCCTTTCAATCTTCCGAGTTAGAACTGATAAGTTCTACATATCAGACTTCAAATCCAATTCATTCCAAGCACAAAATTCACTTTCGATAACAATACCAAATCCTCTATTCATGAAATTTCAAAAAATTCAATCTCATCAAACGATCTTTTCAGTCCGATGGGAAAAAAATACTTCAGGCTATATTTATATTATCGTTAAATACAGCAACTGTAGCTTACTTTTTTTTTTTTTGCTACATATAAAATTAACTGTACCTATTATAAAAATTCCTTCTTTAGGAGACGGCGTCTTACCAGTTGTCCGTTTTCCGGATGCCAAAAAAGTAAACTAATTGCATTGTTGAGCTTATAAAAACTGATGAAGTTTTTTTTTTTTACTTTTTCAATATCCTAAAAACGGACATAGGGTATAAAAAATAGATTAAAATTTCAAACAAAATGATGGATGAAATTATTGTAATAGAACTTGGGAAGCCTTTAAGTTCAATTCCATAAAGGGTGCACAAAAGGCAAGTTTTTAAAGGAGAAGGGAATTCGGGGAATACTATAATTTTCCAAAAATAATATCTAAGAACGTCTTGGTCGGCATAGGTATGGGAGATCCGTGACGCATTCAAATCAAAAGGTGACACATCTTCGACCAACCTGCTTAACACATTTTTATCTAAAGCAGACGAAGGTTACAGTCGAAAATTAGCAGTTTGATATGACAGTTTGAAAACAACCGAAGGATCGGACGGAAGGAGGTAGTACAATATCGGGAGAGAAAAAAAAAAAAAAAAAAAAAAAAAAAAAAAAAAAAAAAAAAAAAAAAACAGGCTGGCATTAACATGAAAATGTAAACAAATGCATTTCTCTCTTCCATCCGACCCATCGGATAATTTTTCTAAAAAACACTTAAAAGAGATTATAGGAAAAATCTTTCTTATGATCAAGGACAAGGAAATTCAGTTTTTTGCAGACCAAAATTATGATTATGTCTAAAATGGCACCTCCTTTACTTTTTATCAAATTATAATAAGCACGTCAATGTCAAATCTTCCCCCTTCCCCTTTCAATCGCAAGTGTCAACCCTCCCTCTTTGTTTTAAGTAATAATTTTAAGATATTCTATTAACATTTAATATCTGAATAATAATGACGAAATCCAATCAAATCCCAATACCTTGCTTAGATTACCGCAAGCTTCACACGGAGAATCAATTAAGATTTAAGGAGAGAGAAGCGTTGATTAAGCAGCTTAAAACATACACGACAACCTCGATGACTATGTCGATGACTATGCAATTTACAAGTAAAGGGATGCTGCATTGGATCTTGCGATCTGTAACAGCAGCGCGAGAAAGAAAAAAAAAAAAAACATGTCATGCGGATAAAATAAACGTTTGCTTTGAGAACTGCAAAACGGCATCGAGTTTTCTCACGTGGCAAACAGAGAGAAAAAACATCCAGCATAGCACGCTAAACCCCATTCATTCACTTTTTTTATTTTTATATTTTTATTTATATCAGTTTTTTTTTTTTTTTTTTTTTTTTTTTTTTAATCGTAACACGTTAGATTAAGTTGTCAATGTAAATGAATTCATGCCATGAGGTTGCTGCATTCCCCCTTTACACCGGAACACGAATTCGACTAAAACCATTTAAACCGCATGACCAACAGGATTACTATGCACCCGATACTTTCATCCTGGATTATATTAAACACGAAACAAGATCGGAAAAAGCGAAAGAAAATACCGGTGAGATCATTAATTAAACAAACATCCAGCACAAAAAACACACGCAAAAAAAAAGTAAGTAAATAAATAAAAAATAAAAATAAAAATGTCGTCAATAAAAAAGGGACAATGCTCGTCCTGGGAAATAATTATACAAATCCCTTACCCTTTGCAACGGAAAAAAAAAGTAATTCCAACAAGAGATAGGAAGAAGCTAAATACTTTTGAAAAAGAATCGAGATTTAATACTCCGAAAGCACAGACACAAGTACAGGCTAGTGTAGTACGCGACTTCCGTATACTCTCTGACAGATTCTGTCGCCAGGATGCCGGGCGTTGGGAGAAAAATCTGCGCAGAATCCACGTTGGAGTTCATCTTTCGTACGTACCCTTAAAGCTTTTTACTTTCCCCTATTTTTCCCAGTTTTCTTTTCTTCGTTCGTTTTACGGTGAGAAACGCAGGGAAATTTGTCTAAGATTTTAAAATTAAAAGCTCGCCGAAACCAAAATTAAAAAAAAAAAAAATTCGGGTGTTTGTTATGAGACCGAGTTTAAATTTCAGAAGGTTACGTTTATAAGATTTGGATGAAACTTTTAGTGCATACTCCACTTCCCAAGTCCTATCGAAATGCACCGTAACTGTTCAATTTGTAGAATTACGTAGCCTGGGTGTGCTGCTATCACTAAAGCAACGCTCTATATTCAAAAAAATTTCGTTTTCGATTTTTTCCGGGTTCATTCACATGTACGGAAGCCCTGAAGGGTCAAAACTATTTTGCCAGGTATCTCGGTGCTTGTTCCGGGACTGGCATTTTTTTTTCCTGCCAGTTGTGGAACTGGCAGAAAAAGAAATGCCAGTTCCCGAACTAGCAGAAAAAAAATTCTAGTTGTGGAACTAGCAGAAAAAAATGCTGGTTTCGGAACTAGCAGAAAAAGAAATGCCAGTTGTGGAACTGACAGAAAAAGAAATGCCAGTTCCGGAACTAGCAGGAAAAAAAAATTCTAGTTCTGGAACTAGCACCGAGACAACTGGCAAAGAGTTCTGACCCTTCAGGGCAGGTACACATACTTACAGAAAACAAATTGAACAGGCTTTAACCGATTTTTGATTCAAACTGACAATAGGCAGCATTCAAACTTTGATCGATTACTCTTCACAAATCCGAGGAAACTTACCTGAAAATAAAAAAATAAAAAAAATTAATTATAAAACGACTATGTCTTTAAAAATGATTAAAAGATTTTTCCCGGAAATGTATCCAGGATCTTAAAGAATAATAAATATTTCAAAGGTGCAAATTCAGTTAAATATCCTGACCAAATAGGGTAAGAATGTTCGGTTTAAGATTTTTATTAAGTTCGATGATTTATTCGTTCCTTTATTCCAATTAATGATTAATTTGATTCGGGGATTAGGAACAATGAATTAAAGACACTTAAAACAGCATGTTTCGTCTTTTTATTAGACTAATCAGATGAAACTGATTTCCGAAATTAACAAAGTATAAAATTATTATCGATGAATCTTGACTAGAAAACAAGGCATTATTTACAATAAAACAGTTTACTTAATGCAATATTAATAAAATTAAATAAATTAAAATAAACAGCAATAATCGAGAGTCCGCCATGATGTGGACATGATGTGGCCATGTCCACATTATGCGAGGAAAAACAAACAGCAGTTCAGATGTAAGTGCAATGGAACCTCAGAAATTAACAGAAGACCAGAAGGAACGTCTGGCATTTCTGCTTGATCAACGGCATAAAATTGTTGTTAAACACCGCGAGGCAATACGTCGCAAAAAAGATCTAATAGCAGAAATAGACGAGGAAAACTTTTGGATTTGTCCACGGATCCCTTTGTCACAAGGGTAATGGGGATCCATAAGCTAAGCATGTATCTCCATTATACTTGTGACGAAGGGATCCGTGGACAAGCTTTTTATATTTTGAGAATGAAGATTGGAAACAACATTACAAAATGGATTTTATACGCATTCTAAGATTAAGATCGAGCTGAGCAGACCAAAGCAATACGTTGGACGGCATCGGGTTAGACGTGAATTGAGATGGAACTTCCATTGTATAAGTCATCTGGTACTTCAGTATGGCCTATTCAAATACGGTCATGGGACTTCAGAAACTCGCCTCTATTCGTGGCTGGAATTTTTACTGAAAGTGTAAAACCGTTGGTAAAATACTTTTAAATGTTCCTAACTCAGGGTACAGTGGTGCTTTTGCTGCGGGGGGAGAGCACTTTTTTGATTAGCCAGGGCCTCACCATCATTTTTTTCGGCTCTTAAAGCGCCGCCTTAGCACCCCACTGAACAAGAAGATGTCTTTTGGACAAGTCCAGTTTCGTTAAATGATTCCTCTTACACTGTCTTACTTCTGCCTTGATTGCTTCTGATTAGGCGTCTGTACAATTACTGAAAGGTGGGGGCGTTAGGAACCTATAAAATAATTGAAAGGCTACTTTATCTAAGAAAGAACATAAAAAGATCTCTAAAATCAAATTTTGATCTTAGGCAAGACGTCTTTCATGCGTCTTAAAGACCGCTTTGTTCCATTTGGGTGAAGACAACATGTTTACATGTTCGCCATTTTTATTCAGCACCAACTTGTCCGCAGAACATGTTGGGTAAAAAATAAACATGTTCGACGTGAAATTGCGCCCATACGAATTTGGCCATCGGACAAAATACCATTTCCTTTTCTTTTATTTAATTTTTATTTCTTTTAATGTTAATGCAAACTTTATATCCGACAACCAAATACCTATTTTGTGCGGGATTCTTTGGTCATTATCGTTTGTTCGGCAATTTGAGTTTTAAGGGCACAATTTCACATGTTCATCCAACATTTCGGCGAACAATCGGCGCTGAATAAAAATGGCGAAAATGTTCAAGGAACATTTTGGACAAACATTTTTCATAATATGAAAAGAGCGCTTTACATAAGCAATAAGGCTTTTTCGAACATGTTCGGTGAAAACGTTTCTAACATATTGGGTCACTTTCATCCAATTCCAACTTGTTCGGCGTAAGGGTGCAAATTCACTATGGAATGTTACACCAACATGTGTTCATATGAGAAATACTGTGAGGTCGCCCGGAAAATGAAAATATCTAAGGCCGATTTAGCAGGAGAAGAATGTGAGATATGTGAAGAGTTTAAACTGCATGATACTAGTCATACGAAAGAAAATTTAAACGTAGATTGTGACCAATGCCGAGAATGGGATAAGCACATTAAAAAAGCAGAAAAGGCACGAAAATTATATAAAAACGACGCAAAAACGAATAACGAAGAAGGCAAAATTATTTATTCTGTTGACCTCCAAAAAGTTATTATGTTACAGAGATTAGAAATGTTTAAGAACGCCATTTTCACCTTACGGCTTGCGACGTACAACGAAAGCTTTGTGCCGGTCGGAGATTATAAAGAGACGGGTGAAAAACCAACGATCCCTGGCATAACGCCATTGCAGGTCGCGGGAAAGATGAGATTATTAGCACGTATTACCAATTTTTAAAAAAAAATAGTCAAATTCGAAAGATTATTCTTTGGGCCGACAATTGTTCGGCCAAAATAAAAATTGGTCCCTGTTGTCCTTTTTAATCTACTATATAGATTTAGAAGAAATCGCGACTGAAGAGATTACGATAAGGTTTTTTGAAAAAGGACATACTTTTATGTCAGCGGACTCTTTTCATCATCGTGTGGAGGAATCCATGAAAAAAGCAGGAAAAAAATTTATACATTTCATGACTTCGTCCGTTGCGTTAGTGAAGCAGGCCAGAACACGGACGTTAAAGAAATGATGTTGGAAGACTTCTTCATATGGGAAGATTATTCATCCCAATATAAATTAAATAAAATTTCACCACGTCCATATTTAGGTAATAACTTATGGTTTTTTGCAGTTGCCATTTAAAACTCTTTTTTTTTCCTCCTTTTATAGCCGACATGGTAGAAATCGTAGCAAAAAAAAATTTGCGAACGATTTCCTACCGAACGGATTTTGAGGGTGAACTGTTTACGATAAATTTTTTAAGTCTCAAAATGTCAAAATCCGAAATTTTGAGTCCTCCTCTGGTGAAAGATAAAGCAGATGGTATCGAAGTAGATCGAAAAAAACAAATTATAAACAATTTAGGCGGTTTGATGCCTCCCGAAAAATTACAATTTTGGAAAGACCTACCCGTAGCCTAGTAAGTAATTTTGGGGCGGCGACGTTTACGGCTAATTTTTTTTCTAATCTTTTTAATTAATTTTTTTCCCATCAACTAGGAATTTCTTATAAAATCCTCGCAATTTAAAAGGAGCAGCACGTTGATATTTTTTGAAAAAAAAAAATATGTTATATATGTATATAAGTTTGAAAAAAATCATCCCTGAACTTTTAAGGTTTAAAAAAAAAAAAAAAAAAAAAAAAAAAAAAAAATAGCGCGAATGATTCATGTTCTACGATTTGAATTTTAAAATAAACAAATCAGTCTAACCAACAGTCTTGGTTTTTTCATTAACTTTTGTTTGTTTTGGTGAGATTTTTAAATTCATCAAATTATGAACCCGATTATTCTTATACGCAATTATTATTCATGAAAACATATTCCCTAGTTCCTGAGGAGTTTATTGGTACCAATAACTCCGTTTGTTTAGAAAATGGATATACGCTCGAATCGCTTACAGGGGCAGCCTTGTTGATTATTCTCCTAGATGATCTTCATCTTCTGCAAGCCCCATAAAAGAAGTCAAACCAAGCCCTCCGATAGAAAGAAAAAATGCTACGACTCGGTTGAGGAAACCTGCATCTTGGAAATGTAACATTAGGGAAAATACTAAAGAGCATGGACAAGTTTATTTACACAGTAAAAAATATTATGTAAATATGTTCTGAACGGTCCACATAAATTTTTTCTGTTGTTTGCTCCATAAGGTAAACATAAACAAAAACAACATAAGAACTATGTGGACCTAGTTATGTTGATTTTGACATAAAATTTTTTACTGCGTAAGTGTGAGAAATAAACCTGTTGCCAAAAAAAGAATTAAAACCACCAAGCAAGAAGAATTTTAAACTTCAGTGTTATTTAACGTGACGAAAGAAGAGCGATATGTGATTTTTAATAGTTATCACTCTTTAAAATATGAAGCAAGTGGCACATAAAATGTGTCACTTGCTGGGCATTAAAAAATATCGTGTTAATTTATCGGAAGCGGACGTTTTAATTTTTTTTTTTTGAACATTTTTGATCAGAGAAAATATCTTCGCTTCTCGTCTTATCTCTTTAGGAATCATATCTCTCATAACTTGTATTACTTGGGTTTCAGTTTTTACTAAGTTTTGGGAGCCGTGTAATGATGACGTAAATCTAATCCCAGGTGAGTGATTCAGTTCAAAGGGATTCATCTCAAGTCATTCGCTGTGAAGCAAGGAACATGAAAATTAATTAAACAATGAGCGTGCCACTGTTGAAAATCGTCAGTTCGCCAATTAGCTTAAGGCTTCCTTCGTCTTTTACGAATAAAGTTTTATTTGTATTTACCTTAACGTTTGTTCATTTTTCGGTTTTCATCTTCCTACTACTAAAATAGAGAGTCTAGAACGTAGGATTAGGGTAGGACGAGTGAAGGCTATAAATTTATATCACCGCCACCTCGCGCTCTAGAGAATTTTCCTGCTGATGATTTAACTTCTCTTTTGTTTACTCGATTCCGAAATGGAACGAATAGTTACGTTAAATTTGATTAGAAACAGAAAGCGGAACTTTGGATTAAAATCGTAATCGAGATTAAAATCGGATTCGGAAAAATCGTAAAAACTTTTAATTCCTCAACTTTCGTTTCTTTATTTTTTTTCCCCGAAAGTCCTTCTTCTATCGTCTTTTTTTTCCTTTTGCGGACGGGACTTGTAAATCCTGACAAAAAATTTATTGTTTTTTAATTTTCTAGGAATCCTTTTTCCGAGACTTGAAGAACTTTAAAGGGTTGGAAAAATCGATTTTTGACATAAGAAACACATATTTAACTCTTGAAAGTGTTACAGAACGATTCAACGTATAACTCTAAATGGTTTCTTGTGTTTTATTTGGGCTTTACGTTTGTTACGGCCACGTTTACGTTTCATAGCCGGGTATGAAATTCGGAGCGAGCGCTTAACTTTTGAGTTTATTGCCTATCACTTTCCGGGTCGTATTTCAAAGGAGGAAAATGTGTTTTCTCCACCCTGCCAAGATTTATCTTTTTGACAGAGGAGAAAACGTCATAACTTTACCCTTAAAGTCGTGAACCTGGATGATTAAGGAATTTCCCAGGGAGAGGGAGGGGATCTTCAACATCGTCAGGGAAATTTCCGCGTCAGCAGAATAAAATCCCCCGTTTTGGCCACCCCTAAATTGAAATGCAATAAACTCAAAGTCAACTCTAATATGATTCTCTTGATGAAATAAATTTCATTTCTTCTATAAAGTTCCATCTGTCGTCAATCTTTTTGTCAATATTTGTCTGAGGCTCACTATCAAGTTTTAAAATAGCTTCGTTCTTAAAACTTTCATTATTAGTTAAACGAATGTTTTCCAGATTTATGATCCTTTTTTGTATTTACGAGATTTTCGTGAAGGCAAATCAAGATTTCGGAAAGATTCGGCTTTTAGACAGGTTATTTATTTGCTTATTCGGTTTACTCATTAATTTTTTTACTATTATTAGAACGGATATCAATCCGTTGTGCATTGTCGTTTGCACAATTTTTTTTTTTTCTCAATTTTTCACATGGAAATACATAAATAGATATGGCGCCCAAATACGAAAGTTTCGGAAGTAGGGTCCAGTTAGAGATCCTAAAAGAGCGTTCTTCCTTATTCTCTGCACAGAAAAAAATTATGTGTTTTTGTTTTCACAGGTCCACATAATTATTTGTTGGCCTGTTTAAGTTAACATTTGACTTATAAATTTTGTCAAAGTTACATATTCTTAACTTGTAATTTCAAATCAACATAAAAGTATTATTTAACATAAAACAGCGGGAAACAGAACTCCATATTGATTCTGGTGAAACCTTAATTTTCATAATAAATGCAGCGTTCATTATTTACCTCAACGTAAAGCACGAGCATTAATCTATTTTACGACAATTAACATTATTTACCATATTTGTGTACCTCCATATGAAAAGGGCCACCTGGGAGATGGTAACATGGAAGGCTGTGGAAATTTAACTTATAAGAAAACCATTTGTTTTTGAACCGAAATTCCTTTAAGATTCGAAGAAAACCATTTGTTTACAAACAAAAAATTCTAAGCACCAAATCCCAAGTGGGCGCTTTTCATGTGAAGGTACACATTTGACCGACTTATATACCCTAAAATGCAAAATAAAATTTATGTAGGAGTAAGGTGAAAAGTTTCCGAAGAGTTGTCGGTATATTTTTATTCTATTGGAATAAAAATGGCCGATGCTAATGCGAAAACTCATTTTGTTTGGGCCTCTTATGATGCAACACTGAAAACATTCAACTGTTTGTTTATGTTTATATCAAATAAAATTAAATCCACCTTACGGTCGTAAACTGCGATATATTAAAAACAATTAAGAATTAAAATTCCTTATGGCCATTTCGAACCATGTGGTTCATCTTCAGAGGCTATTAACATTCAAAAATAAATAAAATCGACTTAAGAGTCGATTTTATTTATTTTTTAATATTTTGAATTTTATTTTGGAAGACATACATAATGCAGTTGAGGATGATGAAACGTATAATCTGATTCAGGCGCAGGATTACTTTATAGTACGGGCTGCGCGGGCGGGGATAGTAGATATTCACGTCGCGGATTACATCGATGCAATCGCCGGACCTGGGGGTTCTACTGGGAAAGGGAGTTATTACTTGAAGTACTAAGAGGAGAAGAACAATAATTTGGTTAGTACTTGACTTCAATAAAAAAATGAGATCGGTGAAGCGATCAAACTGGTTTATTGATTATTTAAGTAATTCTCAAAAGTATAGTCCGCCCTTCCAAGAAGACCATCTTTAACTTTAGAGGAAATGGCCGAGTACTATGAAATAGCGCGAAGAGAAGAGCGCCGAGAAAAATACGGAGCGGGATATAAATTACTTTTAAAGATGGGATGGAAAGAAGGGGAAGGCGTTGGCAAAACACCGGGAATCACGGAGTCCATTGTGGTATGGGCGAAATCGTTTTTTACCGATTATACATAGGTTTAACACATGCGAAACGTAGGGACAATAAAGCCCCACAGTACATTTGTGGTCCTGACTGGAGTGGTATCTGGACCGAGGGCTTTTTCCCCGAGGCAGAAATCATTGTGTACGTGCATATGAAAACCTCCAACTTGTGCAATCCTGATAGTTTGTTTTGATTCGGAACTTATTTGTTTACAAAACGTTTAAAAAAATAAACACACTATCCGGATTGCATAAGTGGGAGGTTTTCATATGCACGTACACATTTTATCAATTTGGAGTCCTCAGCCACAACCCAGTCAAAAGGGGAAAGGATGCCAGATATCGATAACACAACCGAACCGATGTATCAGAACGCGAACGGCCAATAGAATCCTTCCAGGATATTTCAGGACAAAAGAAGAAGTATATTTTGTAGCTGGTGTTCTTTCGAGTTCTTTCGAGAGGAAGATAGGCCTTGTTATGTGAATTACCTACTCTTTCGGACGAACAACTGGAAAAAATAAACAGAGCTCTTAATCTCAATCCGGAAGACGAGATTTTGGTAAAGCGATGAATCAGAACGCGAACGGCCAATCAAATCCTTTCGGAATAAAGAAACCGGAGATTAAAACCCACCAAACGAATTTAGCACATTTATCACATTTACTCCTCGATATTAATGCGCCAAATATGGTAAATATTGTACACCATTAATACTATTCCATATTGGTAAAACTGCTACCACTTTCCTAAATCTTGGTCCCAGGGATTTATATGCCATTTTCATTCGGAAAGTAAAAATTGGTCAAATTACTACTGGCGATGTTCCGACCGAAACGGAATTACTACTAAAGCTACATTCAGCTTGTAACACAAGAAGGTTTTTCTCCGATATTAAAAAAAAAAAAAAAAAAAAAAAAAAAAAAGTTCTCAAGAGAAGAAGCAACTTCAAAAACTTCGGAAAACCAAAAGTTAAATATCACAGTGAGAAGTAATGGAGCTTAGATTGAAAGGTAGTTTTAATTTAATTAAATAATTTATTGTCAAAAGTTTTCAACACGAATTATCATTTTGGCTGCGGATTCAAAGATTTATTACTAAAGGGAACTGAAAGCTTTCCAAACCTGATGAATCAAGATCGACTCTCTACCCATCCGAAAGTTTGTATTTCTCACAACACAAGAGTGCCTCTTTTTTTTTTTTTTTTTTCCTTTATTTCTATTTCTCCTCCTTACCTCTTTCCTGTTTTAGAGAAAAAAATATGATCCATTTGGGTTCCGAGAATCTTTCCTCAAGTTTTTATGCTTTACAAACTGGAAGTACTTTAAAGCTGTCATGGTTATTCATGAGTCAATTTGTTTGTTTTCCTTTTCTTTTTATTCCGCCTCTTTGTTTTCATTTTTTTTTTTTTTTTAACGGAACAATTCCCATTCAAGTTTTTGGGAAAAGAAATGTGAATTTGCTAAGGAACGGATCTTTCAAAATCAAAAATTTCTTTTAGCCCTTGAGGTTTTAAACTTCGCTTCGCTAATAATAAAAGGAAAGTTACAATGGATATTTTCTTAAATGAAAAGAGTACGTCATAATCAAACCGAATAAGGTAATAATACTGCAGTACGAACTCACAAGAATCAATTTATTAGCTGCTAGTAGATATTATAAAAAAATATCAAATTAAAGCAGAAGAACGCCTCCTGATGTTGGCTAAAATAAACATAATTTACTTTTCTTCCAGTTTTTGTTTTGGCAACTAAATCTTTTAAATTTTCAGTTAAAAGTTTTCAGTTCATATTTAAAATGAGTTTAAAAAAAAATTTAAATAATTGATTAAACAAGAAAATAAATAAATAAATAATTTAAAAAAATAATGGCGAATAAAGATCAAGAATCCACGGATTATTTACGACGAAGAATATAGGACTCAGTTAACAATATTGGTGTCGGACCTAAAACACCATGTATGGTGTAATATATGTTGCTTTTAATATGGTGCTTTTAATTGCGGCGTTTACGCAATAGCTTTCTCGACCTCGCTTGCTTTTCATAAGGATCCATCCGAAGAGACATACATACATCAACACAAGCGGCCGCATTTGCTAGAGATATTCAATAACAATGTTCTTTCTCCAAGTGTCTCTCAGGTGTCGGACCTAAAACACCATATATGGTGTTTTAGATTGTTTGCACAATATTAGGTGTTTTAGGTGCAAAAATATCATATGCGAAAATATCATATGCAAAAATATCATATAATTTTTTAGATCAACCACATAGTCGAATTCCAACCGACCTGGAACGTCCAAAAATTCCTCCTCATTTCAAGCCCAAACGTTTTGTTAATTTAATTAATACTTTCATGGAAGATGAAAAGAAAAGGCTAATAGAAAAATATGAAAAAAAAAGAAAGATTGAAAATTTATAATGAATATGGAAAAAAATACAAACAGATATGAATTTTGTTCTACATTTCACATCTGTTTTCGAAAAAAAGTGAGAAATTGTAAAAAGTAGCCCCTTGTTACGGTACCTTAACCGGAATGATTTCTTGGTAGTACAATAAATGCAGTTTATTCATTTTTTATTCGGAAAAAATTAAAAAACCAAACTCGTTGTAAGGTCTCCAAGAAATTCAGAACAAAGCAATGTGACGGTGACAAAACTTCTCTTTCATTCCTTCCGACTTGTTCCACACATTCAGGCGGTGCTACATAATTTCAAAAAGGAAAAAAAAAAGGAAATGGTGGACCGCGACAGAACACAGACCGTGATTATGCTTGCTTTTTTTGTTAAGATTTTTGCTTCGACATAACTTCCCAAACCGTTAGGTGGATCGAAATGTAAGTACGTTTTTCAATTAAATGGGTGTAAGTAAACAACGTAAAAACAAGCCCGGTCAAATACATTTTCCCGAAAAGACTTAGAAGAACAAGAGGGGGCGCGTTGAATGGGACGAAGGTAATATATTAAGAGAAACACAACCACGATCACAGCAAAACCCTTATTCTCTGTGCAGTCGATATAACTGAAATAGCAACCTGAATACAATTTCCACTACATTAAATTTAACATAGAAAATACTTGTTTGCTTTTATCGAGGATTAAAACGTAGGCCTTGTTTCCCCGAAAAGCTTGTTCTTGTTCGCCCATATTTTCGTCCCATTATTCCTTTTATATTCAAAAAAGCATCTATCACGGTCGTGTCCTCCGGGTTTTGGGGAGAGAGATTCTAGCCATTGTGATTGCAAAAGGGAATATAAATAGCAATTGTAAGAAGACAGCGTACTGGCAGTATTTTAAAACACATTAGTAAAAAAATAATTTGTAAAAAGAATTGTAAGAATTTGTAAAGAATTTGTACGGAAAATTATTCTCTCTAGTTACCTAATCGCGAAGATTTTGTTTGCTTTGTAATAAGCTTACAAAAAAAAAAAAAAAAGAGTTTAGCCCCGATTTCCGACATTTACAAAAATGACTTTATTCCTCAATCCTTCTCTTCTGGTGAAAAAAGCCATAAACACAGCGAACAAAATGATGATAAAATAGCTGCTGTGAGTTAGCGTGCGGGTACATGATCCATGGCCTACACATTTTAATCTGTCTAGCCTCATTTACTCTTTCGCACAACTTCAATGAAAGCTTTCCAACCCACCACGAAAATCATTGCACTGAACTTTTTTAATGCTGAAGGGAGAGAGAGGGAGAGAAAGCGAGAGGTGATGACAACGTCATATATTCGAAAATATTAACGATGTTAACCTTTTCATTAAGGCCGTGATAATCCGCAGTAAAGCCTGACCTTTTTTTAGTTCGGGAGCAATTAACGTTTATACGGTTTTCGCCGTCGAGGAAAAAAGGAACGAAACAAACAGTGTATAGTCGGAAATAATTTAGCTTCCAGGGATAGACAACAATCAAAACCAAACCTAAATTAGATTCGTTCGTGGAAGCAAAATCGACTTATAAAAACATAAAACAGGATTGAACGAGTGAAATCAGTTTCTAGTTTCTCCGAGGTTAAAAAAAAAAAAAAAAAAAAAAAAAAAAGACTTGGTTTTGTTAAAAACCAAAGCTTATCAAAGAATCAACTTTACAAAATGAAAACGAAGCTAACTTCATTATTACCGGTTTTTTTTCCGACACTCGAAAATTGAAGGGTGAAACATTTATGAAGGTTTCCAAATGAAATAATGGTCATTTATCAATGGGGGGAAAAACTCGGAAAGGCTACAACGTCTCTGGTTAAATTCAGCTCCGGCCTTTTCTCATTACTGAAGGATAAAAGAAAAAGAAATGAAGGCCCGGAATTTTTTTTCCCTCTGATAATAGTTTTTGATAAGTCGTTATAAAACTTTTTTTTTTTTCCTATTCTTTTTTGTCTTCAATTTTTATTCTCTTTGTTTCATTTTTTCCTCTTTTTCTGTACCGTATAAATCATGCTTTTCTAGTTCGATCGTAAATTGATATACTGAATTTTAAAAGGATTTTTGCGTCGATTTCTTGTTAAGACATGTTTATTATAATTTACTGTTTGGATTAGAAGGGGAAAAAGCTCGGGAAAAGAAAAACCTTAATAGAAACACGGAGAAATAAAAATAAAAAAAAGCAGTGTCGAATACACGAATACGGTAACGATAAAAAAAAAAATAAAAATAAAAATTTTGATGTTGCAGAAAAATCGGTTGATGTAAAGAATCTGTTTTTCTTTAAAATAATATTTTCTAAAACATCCTTTCTTTAAAATTTTTTAAACATTTTATAAAAATTAGCTCTCTTGATGGGAATATTTAAGTCCCGAAACATGTCATGTCAGCTTAATAAATAATCGATATAACGATTAAATTTATTTAAATGTTCCAAGTCCAAATCAATCGCCAAAAATAAAAAAAAATGTTCTAAAAATCAATAAGCGTAGAAAAAAAAGGGCGATTTTTTTCCGGAAGTTTTCCTTCCAATAGAATTTTTTTTAAACCACAAAAAGATGTTTGGAATTCAGGCGGCAAACCTGTGTACTAGGGTGTTTCATTTTAAAAAAATTTTTGAAATGTTAGGGGGAATGTTAAAAATCTGCTTCCTTCAGGTGTAAAACCACAAAAAAATTTTTTTCACCGCTTAGTGGTTCCCCACGGCCACTTTAGCTTACTAAAAATTGGGCAATCATCGTCTTTTAAACTTCATTTTTTTTTTACAACTTTAAGGACCTACAAAATATTTTGAAAAGATGTTTTCTTATGCTTTCAAAGTCGTAGAACACGAATTTCACTATCCCCAATTTTCCCGATTAGCCCCTGTGACGTCATTAGCGTTTTTATCGATCTTATACCTGATTTTTCCGACTAAAATTCGGTTTAATCTCGATTTTGGAGCCCTGAAATTGTTTTTATTTTATTGGTACCACTCATATTTATGCAAAAATACCCGCAGAACACGAATTTCACTATCCCGATTTTTTCCGATCAACCCTTGAGTAGGGATATAAGTGTAAATTTGGTTTTTTGGGGCAAAAATGGGATTTTTTTTGCCAAAAAATGGCAACAACTCCTCACTAGTTCGATTTGGAGGTCATGTTCAATGACATTTTGTAGTCAGGACACTCTAATTAATAAGGATAATTTGTGTTTCGAATCAATTTCCAAAATTCTTTTAAGGTCGGAAAAAAATTTTGAACTTCAAAAAAATTACTGGTAGAATTTTTTCTAAAAATTAAAAACAAATTGTTTTTAATTTTTAGAAAAAGTATGTATGTTAAATATGCATGTTAAATATGCCGGTAAACCTAAATTACGTCAACAGTACCGAGGCTGGATATGTTTAAAGACGCAATTTTTACTCTACGACTTCCCGTTTATAACGAAAGCTTTATGCCAGTCGGGGATTTTAAGGAGAATAATCAAAAACCAACGATCCCCGTGCTATGGCACAACGGTATTTCAGGTCGTGGCAAAGACGAAATCATAAGTGCTTATCATCCATTTTTTTAAAAAAAATAGCCATGTTCAAAAAATTATTCTTTGGGCTGATAACTGCTCAGCTCAGAATAAAAATTGGTCACTATTATCAGTTTTAATTTATAAATAATTAGTGTTTCAAAAAAGATATGTTCTCTTTTTCAAAACACTAAATCATTTTCCCTTAGTGTACGGTACCGAATCTTACTAAAATCAAGACATTTAATAACGTTGGCATTTTTTTTAAAGGAAAATAATTACATCCAACTTGCAGGAGAAAAAAAATGTTTTTTCGCAAAACGGTCAGCTTTTCAGATATTGCCAACGCTACATTTACTCTCATATCATACCGAGAATCCTTCCCGACCTTTATGTATACAATCCGAGAAAAAAACCATTTTGGCAACTCTCCAATCGTTTAAATATTATCATTATCCCGAATAAGTATAAAAGTTAAGAAAGTGTTTTGACTGGAGAAAGGAAAAAAAAAAAAAAAAAAAAAATAAGAAAGCAAAAAATAAAAAAATAAAAAAATTAAATATCTTCAAAAAGGAAACGACAGTACTGAAAATTAGTTCCTCCTTGCATTTCATTGAGGACAAAATCGTTTTACTTCGACTGGAAGGGGGAAGAAAAAAAATTAAAGACCAGCATAATGGATTAATGAAACGTGCCGTTAACCTCCTTCGATTAGCCTCCACCGAAACGGTTGACTTTATCTTTGTAATACATCAAAGCGGCACACTCAGGAAGTTTAATTGCCGTAAAAGTGAAAGTTTAACCTAATTCTTATTGTAAATAAAAAAAAGAAAAGCCTAAAGAGAAAAGAAGGAAGGAAAGAGAAAGAAAACTGTTGTTAGGGAAAGTATCCCTACTCCTCTCCCACCCCCGCACCAGTATCCTCTAAATGGAGACTACTTATCAATTTTTTTTTTTTTTTTCATTTTTTAATTCTTGGCTAGTGACTTATTCTTCCCATAAAAATTCGCAATTTCAGAAAAAATAATGAGGGTAGACGTTTTTTTTCCCCCGATAAAAAATATCTTTCGCCATTTAGCCGATTTTTATTTTTATTTTCTTAGAAGGTTTCAGTTGAATTTCATAATTTAATATTGTTGAAGTTTATTCCGAAAATTTTTCCTGTTTTTAAAATGAAACTTAAAAGGAGTTTATGCAAAAAGCGTGATTTTTTTACCGCAAAATAAAAGTCGGCCCTATTCAAATTTAAGACATTTTCATCCAACATGCTTAAAAAAAGAGTCGCTGCTTATGTGGAGCTTCCGCTGTATATTGGAGAAAATGTTTGTTCAACATGTTCGGCAATTATGTTCGACACTTTTATCCAAAACCAACATGTTTGCCCAAGCGTGAAATTGCGCCCTGATGAATTTGAGAAAGTCTTTCATTTTGATGTCATATCTGAAAGAGGAGGAAGGAGGAGGTAGCAAAAATTCGAATCGAAAAATGCATTCGAAATTACATTTTCATATTACGGCAGCCTGCTTTGGTTTTTTCCCCGATTTTTTAATACCTCCTTTCCACCCGACCCTGCATCAGTATATGCATGTCTAATATTTATTGAAATAAGGTAATTATTTTATGTAAATAAATCGTCATCTACATAAAGCATTACACATTTACACTGCAACGAAATAAATTACCGTTTGTGCTGGGCTTTGGGCTTCGTGCTTTCAGAGAAACGCGACGTCGTTTTCGGACTTATTAAATTTTGGTGAGTTTAACTAGTGATGGTAAAAAAATGTTCCTAGATTATATTTCTCTATATATTCTTTCGGGGCCTTCCTCAGGGGACTGAAATATAAATGAAATAATTACAAATACCGAACCCGTTAAAGTTATTATCTAAATTCCGAAAATGTTAAACTATTCAAATCCCTTATAGGAAGATTTCCTCTCTCAACAAGATTTTCTTGTGTTTATGAAGTCAGATTTCCTTGCGTCCTGCTAGAAACGAAAAAGAAATCAATATTGAGTAGGATGCAGAATCATCGAACTGAATGATGCTACTTCGAATTGAAGCAATCTCAAATTGATACTTAAAAAGCGATTTCAACATATCACCCATTTTTGTAAACAATGATCACTGTTAACTTAAGGATGTTCTTTAGGTGAATTTGAGATTCTTAACTGATCGTTTTCTTGCAACTTAAACATAGGCGAAACTTTGCTAGTTTGCTAATTTTCGAAGAAATGTATTTCCGCCTACAAAAATTTATGGCCTTAAGACAATTAAATTCATGTCCACATACATGACACTAATTCATATCTAACCATATTTGCCGCCATATGTGTACGTGCATATGAAAATCTCCCACTTATACATTCCGTATAGTATGTTTTGTTTTTTAAACCTATTGTAAACAAATAAATTTTCGAATCAAAACAAACTATCCGGATTGTACAAGTAGGAGGTTTTCATATGCACGTACACATATAGCATTTTTTTCATCGGCCCATTTTTGTAAACGATGATCATTGTTTACAAAAATGGGTGATACGTTCAAATCGCTTACAGGGTTTTTTTTTTCTTCTCTAAGTATTAATTTGATATTGCTTCAAGTCGAAGTGGCATTTTTAGCTTATGCAAGCAATGGTTCTGATCAGATGCAGATGCGTTTAAATTTGGATTATCAATCTTGAGGGTGTGGATTTTCGATATCTTTTCGGATCTCAACACCCTAGTTTACCGTAAACGCAGTAAAAAGTAAAAAAATTGGGTAAAACGGAAAAGATTGTCTAATGTCCATATTTACCGACTTCTTCTTTGTATTTCTACATATTACATTATTTAAAAAGAAAGTTAAAAGTTTAAATTACTACTAAAAGTAGATAGTGAAGTCATGGTCACCACGATAAAAATTTTACAGTTTAAATCATATATACCGTAAACCGTAATGTTTGTACCATGGCGACGGAGAGGAAAGCAAAGCTGCACAATTTTTTTCATTTATTTTTTACTCTCCAATCTTCTGAGTATTATCTGCTTTCATGGAAAATAACCGGCAAGATTCTTTTGAGGGGAAAAAAAAAATCGAGAAGTTTATACACGCCAATCTGTGTTTGATATTCAATCTCACGAAACTGCCATAATTTTCCTATGGTGTGGAACGTTTACGATTTTCTTAAGTTTTCTTTTTGTCAAAGGCGAAAATTACAATTTTCTCTCGTGAAATTTTTTTCTTTTTATCATTTTTTGTTCATATAAGACGATTCTACCTGAGTATTGTTATCTTGGAAATACCGAATAACCCCGACGAAGGGGAGCAACTTCATGCCTTAGCATTACCCTATTTAGCCATTTAAATTCAGTCTCATTTGTTTCGATTAGGTTGCAGAACTGCACCAAGTCCATTCAAGAATTGCAACTTCTTATTTCAAACCTGACTTTACAGAGCATATACAAGCGTTGCCAACTCAAATTAATTTCTTCTGCGAGTGAACTTTTCTGGTGTCACTTGCTTCCAGAAGGCATAAAATCAACACTGCCAATCGTTGGGCCTGTATACCTTTTGTAAAGCCGGGTTTGAAATAAGAAGTTGCTGTCCTTGGACGGACTTGGTGCAATTCTGCACTGAGTCACAGAATCGATTTAAAGGGGTTCATGCAAAACATGAACACCTTACATGAAAATTGCTTTAAATCGTACACAAACACAAAAAACGTCGAAAGATGTAAAATTTATAATCGGGTATGTAGTTAATAAATTAAAAAAGATTTATAAGATTTTCATTTCGTTTTCTTTTATATTAAAATGATTTCTATTGCCTCATCTTTTAACTCTAAATCACCTCTAAATTATCGGTTTTTTCTGAATAAAGAAAAAAAAAATGCGGCAGATAGGATAAATCCCTTCATGCCATTTACTGACAAAAGCCCTAACCAACCCTTTATTAAAAAAAAACTCGATGAAAAAGAGGATAACGAAAGTTGAGAAACAAATTTTCTAATTTTTAAAATTTTTTTAACCTTGGAGCTTTTGGAGATGCTCTCCAATGGATTAGAAGTCCCATATTTAAAGCTATCATTACACGATAACTTAAAAAATGACCATGAGTGGTTCGATTATGTGTACTTCGAATTCATTTTTATAAAAACATTAATCCTTATTTACAAACAAAGCCCGCCATAACCAACCGTTTGTCTAAAAACTCAACGAAAATTGAAAAATAAAATTAAAAAAACAAGTTTTCGAACGCACGCCAAGAATTTCAAAATGGCTGAAACTGGCGGGGACAATGCGATGTTGCATTTTGATTTTGAACAGGAATTTTAAAAAAATGTTAAAATTGAGTAAGGGCGGCTTGTTTAAAAGTGGGAAATGGTGCAGATCAGTCCGAAATAATTAGAAGAATATTCACAACACCATTTTACGAAATAATTTTCAGCCGTATAGGAAATATCAGCCAAATATGGGGCTAAATGGCACTTAAAGGGACCCCAGAGAGTTGCAATTTTAGGACGCTATTTGGCGGCACGTTAAAAGAAAGTTATTTTACCGGGCAGAATTTTTTGAAACGCTCAAGTCGAATTTACGGGATCTGGCCTGGATCAAAAAAAAATCATTATCGATGCGAGTTGTTTGTTCTGAAATTCATTCATTCTCAGATTTAAAAAAATCTAATTCATTAAATAGTTATCGAATTCAGTAATTGCTTAAAAATAATCGCATGTGCGTGTTCATACTTTCCAAAGCAAGAAGTCTTTGATATGTATTGTGAACACGCAGATTCTTCATGCTAATTTCTTCACCCTTTTTCCCGAAACAGCTGTCTACAATATAATTTAATTAAATAAAGACGTTAGGAGCGACGTGTTATTCGTCAATTTATACTTTCATTAAATTCGTCTTAGCACTCAATCAGATTGATCAGTATTATAATACTGAGTACTTTTTGGTTTTTTAAATGATTAAATCCATTTTTGGTGATGGAGTGATTGCTTATAACCGTTTACCCCCTGAGGTCAAACAACTGACTATTGTTAATTTTAAGAAAAGTGTGTTAAAGTTTTTGTAATTTTATTTAATTTTTCTATTTAATTTTTATAATTGTTGATGTTTTTAAAATAGCGTTTTGCTAATTAAATAAATTAAAAAAAAATAGAAATAAACTACGAATTTTACAATAATTTAATTTAACTTGAACACCTTTCTCCTTTTCTATTCTTTCTTCTTCTTCCGTCTTCGAGTGACGAACTCGAAGACGGGGCACTCAAATCGCAAAGGTATTTTACGAATGAGCGGGACCTACTTTATTTAGACAGGGAATCCGAACCCTGTGACACATCGGTCTTCTTCACATGATACACACATGAGTATCAGAGGTGAATGCTGGCGGAAAAAAATCCTGACTGAAATCAGGTTCGAACCAAGACTCCACACGATCATTCGTTTCGGAGTCGAGCACGCTCGCCACTCAACTGACGTCGTGTCCTTCCTTTTCTATTGCTAAAGTAAATTCAAATATAAATTACTGTAAAATTTACTACAGATTACGGCATTATTCACCTTCCAAAGATTTTCAAAAAGTAAGAATTACTTCAGTACAGTCAAAACCGTGATACGTTACAGTAAAATCTGCACTACCCTTTAAAACCAAACAAATGATACTTTACATTACCATAAAAAAGACAGTAAATTTTACTGTAAGACGGTAATAACCACAGTAGTTGGAAGTGCAGACAAAGCGGCAAAAGTTAACGGTAATACCGAGGCTCATTTTTTAACTATATAATTTACCGTTGGTGTTCACGGTAATACGGTCAACTTCAACTTACTTTTCCTCAGTGTGGACCCAGGTAAAACACAATAAGAAGTTAAGCAGGTTACGAAATTCCATCCACACAGTTAAAAAAAATATGTAAAAAATTTAACAAAATCACTTGTTAAAATCGGTCCACATAAAAATATCAACAAACTCGACTTTGTTAAAAATAAAAACTTTGAGCGGCCATAAGATCGCATTTTGTTTTTCGTCATTTGTTTTAGTCAACATAGCAAATTTGTTCTTTTTTAACATATAAAACGTAACATGCTGAGTATGTAGACCCTTTTTTACATAATTACATATTTTTTTTTACTGTGCAGCTATATAAAAACCAAACAACAAAAAAATCCTTCTTTATAGAGCTTTCGGCTAGAAGACTTTTTATCTTTTCAAGCCCATCTTCAACTTTCATTTGCTGGAATTGATAGACACATGCACAGACTAATCAGTAACCGCCTATACACATTTCCAGGTATAACTCGAATAAAAATCATCATGCGGGTACTTTCTCAGTCACCGACATTTTTACTTTCTTGCAGTTATCTTTCCACATGTGTAAAGTGCACAATATGTCGGTTACGGTTATTTTATTAATTACGTTTATGATGAAAGAAATTTTGTCGTCTATAGATGCGCCGATCATGACCGAATTTGAACCGAGTGATTGGGTGGTGAAAAATTTTGGATCTTACGTAGCTATAAAAAGGAATAACAACAACACTGACGTCATAGGGTACGTAATGGTTCAAGCAAATTTAATAGCAATTGTTTCTTTCTGTACAACGGACGAGCCGAAATGATACAGTTTATCGGAGAATACATGATATGTGTATCATTTTTTTTTTCTTTAAATAAAATTTTCATCGATATTTGCCATAGATCTTTCACGTTAAGGATAGTTCTTGATCGCTAAAAATACATACAATCCAAAAAAAGAAGATTCAGAGCCATAAAAAGGATATTAGCCGAAAAATTTATTATATTTTTTTTCGAAAACATTCTTCGATTTCCTCCTATCGGCCATCCATCAGGCATTTTAAAATTTCAATTTCTCATCTTTGCAAAAAAAAAAAAAAAAAAAAAAAAAATGTCGAAAGAGAGAAAAAAAAAATAGAATTAAAAAAAACTGGAAAGCGTGTTTGCTGTTATCCGAATTTATTACTTTAAAAGTTCTCCACATGTTGAGAACGGGGTCTAATGCATTATTCCGATGAAACAGAAACAATAACTGTTTTCCGCCGACATAATTTAATTAAATAAAGAGTGAAAAAAAAAAGGGATCGAAAGAGCGACTCTCGATTTGTTGCTGATTTATCCCATACATGCTTTTCGATTGAAAGATGGATTTGGACGGGATTCATAATATGAATGTGCTTGAAGGACGGAGGGGAAGGGGCATAAAAAATAAAATGCGATCAAGATCAAAGACATTTTTTCATTTCCAAATGTTTCCCGTTATTCGAATGACATGGCGTCTAATCCAGATGTTTTTGAAAAGATAAAAGCGACGATTTTATCGTTTGTGACCTAAAAGGAAGTTCGAAAAATCAACACAAAAACATTTTTTTGAGAAATATATCAAGACTCAAAAACTCACACCATTTTATCCTTTCTTTTTTCCATTCTCAAACATATACGAATAGCGTTTTGTTTGGAAATATTGCTTTTTTTTTTTTTCACTTTCTCTCTCTGCCTTTTGACTAAAACTATTCAAGCTCAAATTTTGCATGAAAGAAAAAAAAAATGAAATCGTTAATTTGATCCTCTTTTTTTTCTTTTTTGAAATATATTTTCAGAGATAACAGAAGGTACGACAGTCCCTACGAAGATCCGTATTACCATTATTATCATCATTACCCTCACCCTCATCCTCCTCCGCACATTTTCCACTTTCCTGCCGTACCGATGGCCACCACAACACCTGCGACGAATGCTCAAATCTTCACAAGTCCGAAATCTTTGTCACTCATTTGCGAAGTTACGGCTCCATTCGAGGTATGTAACTATGCTAATTTTAGAGTTTGCTACAACGTGTTATCTAATAAATATTAAGTTAAGTGATATAAAGAATGAGGCATTTAATGAAAAAGTTGGTAGATTCTAAACATAAAGACTTTTAACAACTACAGTGACAATCACTAAATACAGGCACCAAAAATCAAAGGAAAGGATCACGTTTACGAACATTATTTAAGCATATTTTATTCGATTACTTTTTAAAGTTTAAAAACTGTAAAATATTGCAAGGATCATTAACGTTTTTTTCCTTTTAACCTTTTAAGATACAAATTCTGGATTAGGGTTGGCAAAATTTTTACGAATTTGTTGCGTGTAAAATTCCGCAACTTTTGGTTTATTTATTATTTTCTTTTTACACCTTGTTTATTTTTCTGGAAGTTCGACTTTCCCGAATAAGAAAAAGAAAAAAATTGAAGATGGGAATCGAACGAAACAAAGAAAAACATTTGAAAAATTTTTGCTCTCCTTCTTCTTGTCTTTTTCGATCGTAGTGTTCGGATCGTTTTTTTTTTTTTTCTTTTTTGAAAACTTAAAAATTTTTAAAATAACAATTTTTAAGTTTTCAAAAAAGATAAAAAAAACGATCCGAACACTACGATCGAAAAGACAAGAAGAAGGAGAAAAACTTTCAAATGTTTTTCTTTGTTTCGTTCGATTCCCATCTTCAATTTTTTTCTTTTTCTTATTCGGGAAAGTCGAACTTCCAGAAAAATAAACAAGGTGTAAAAAGAAAATAATAAATAAACAAAAGTTGCGGAATTTTACACGCAGCAAACTACCTTCCCCCCCCCCCCCCCCCCCCAAAATTTTTTGAAGCGATTGATTCGGTTCAAAAAATTTTTCCACTTAACTAACTTATAAGTACAATTTATAAAGTACAATAATATAAGAGTCAGAGAAAAAGGATAAACCAAATCCAAACTATTCAAATTTGAGCATATATATAAAAAAAATTAATAGAATATCAGAAACGGTATACCGGCTATGAAAAGAGGAGGGAAACATTCTCGAATTTGGAATTGCAATTTGTGAACGAAAGAAGTTATCCCGTTAATTCCGTTAATGAGAAGGATTATATAATTACCGGAATTACACACCGGTTAATGAAATTTATCAAAATTTTTCCAACCCTAGCCGTGGCCAATCGCCGAGGCAATATATCGGATTTTTCCTTCGAAGCCGAATTCGGCCTCGCTTGGCAATAGACAGCACCCTTCGATTCTCATGCTTGTCTCTTGAAATTATCTTCATCTTTATCTATCTTATCTTTGATTAACTTAACAGTTGTCAAAATTTTCCTTTTTCCGGTTTAAATGCGAGAGGCGCCTGCATCTATTTAGACACAATAGTATCACAGGTAAAAATTAGGGACCTCTAGTAAAGGGTTTTTATAACTGTTAGCGTCCTCAATATATAATAGTAATACCAAAAGTCAAACATCTACCAGTCCGGGCAATTCTTTCGGCTCGTCCGGGAGCTGTAAGAATTGCCCGGACTGGTAGAATTGTATGTTGTTTTTTCATTTAAGCTCCAGAATGGGAGAAAAAAAGCACTTTGGGTGCAAATGGAGGGTAGTAAGGAGATTCTTAAGTTCAATGGCAATGACAACCGACCTATAATAGATTTAGGTCAGCAGTTTTGCGAAGATTTTGATTGCCTTAAAAACAGAAAAATAAATCGTTCCAAACTGGAGTTTGGACTGTTGGAATTGTATGTTTGTTTTGGTTGCATCTTTTTTTTTTTTTTTTTTTTTTTTTTTTTTTTTTTTTTTTTGTGTGTGTGTGTCATTAACAAAAAGTAGGCAATCAACTATTTGGGATGGACTGAATGCGACTCAAAGAAAAAGACTCGAAAAAGTTCAAAAAAGGTTTCTTCGATACCTGTACTTTCGGAAACATGGTGTATGTCCTCATTACAGTCATCATCCTGTGAGCACTGCCTCTATGCTAAAAGAGTTTAATATTCTATCTCTTGAAAATCGTAGAAATTTAAGTAACGTACTGTTTATTTACCGCGTGTTTAATAACATTGTAAATTGTCCCGAACTTATATCCAAATTTAGATTCCGTATTCCTACCCGAAGTACTAGACAGAAGCAACTATTTGCAACGTCGGTGCCACAAAAGCCTGAATCTTTGGTGTCGAAATTAACAAATTTGTATACCGATTTAAGCAAGGTTCTAGATTTGGATATATTTCACACTCCCTCAATGACTTCAGAAATATTTTAACTGATTTCTATAGCCAACGTCTGTGATATTGACCTCATTTATTTATTTATTTATTTTTTTTTTTTTGATTCTTTCTGATGTATTATATGTTACGCTGTTTTTTTTTTTTTTTTTTTTTTTATATATATATATATATATATATAAGCAATCTGTAATAGGCCGACAACGGCTGTTGATATGCTAAATATAAATAAATAAAAAATTTTCTAGATGTTTGACTTATCAGGCTGTAAAAAGCAGCAAAACAGTCAAAACCCGGTGACTAATTTGGCTATGGCTTTTGGCTCTTCTGAAACTTCCAGATTTTATGACCGGCTCAAATGAAATGAATATTTTGGCTCTTTTGAAACAACGGTTTTGGCTCTTTTGATGACATCGCCTTTAATCCGATTGGCTCAAATGAATTGCGCCCAATCTTTAGGCTTTATAGGACCAAAAGCAAGAATTGATTGATTCGTAAACGATTCTTAGTCAATGCTAAGCAGTGGAATCTCAGCAGAGTTAGAGTGATCAGCATTTCAAATTTAATGTTTAACCAACTATCGCTCGTACCAAAAACTACGCATTAGGTGCAATTATCAATCAACAAAACTTTTTTAATTAGACTAAAATCCCGCGTAAATCCTCTAGTATTAAATAAACAAATAAAACGTATATATAAAGAAAAGCAATTTTATAAAAACGAATTAGCCTCTGCTTTACGTAATACAAAAGATACGTATGTACGCATATTGAATGGGCTAAACGCTAAAGCTGTTTGATGTTCACGCCAGATCTTTCTTTCTTTAACAATTTTGAATTCATTTTTTACTGAAATTTTATAAGCCTAATCCTGTTTATTTTTTATATGAATAAAAAAAATATATAAAAAAAAAAAAAAAAAAAGGTATGTTATAAAAAGGATCAAATTACAAAAAAAGATATTTAAAAAAGGCTTTTTCTTTTTTATCATAAATTTAACACGAAAATTCGAATCACTGAGTTGCAGAATGTGTATATTTACTTTTTTCATTTATAGTCTCCGATTCGGGTGCGCCTCAAACGAAATCCAAAACAGCCAATATTTTTTTTTTTTTTTTTTTTATATAGTATATGTTTTTTCACTTAATCGTTTTTTCATTTCTTTTCGCAGCACATTTCATGGACGTTATACAGATGCCCTCAAAAGAATTTCATGCCCGAAAAAGTTCAAATCACGTCGGGTTCGACTCTTTTCCAAACGAAATATTACGATGTCAACATTGCCGGGTCCAGCGGTAAATATACATCCACTCTCAGCATAAAAGATATAAACCCGGAAGAGACGGGAGGATTATACCGTTGCGACGGATTTCCCGTCGGAACAGAATCCGGAGTGCCGAGTTCCTTAACGACGACAGATTATTTTATAATCGGAAAAAAAATATCTCTCCAAGATTGTTTCATTGGTCCGACTCCGCGTTTCATTATACAAAACGAAACAAATAGGTCGTTCCCGGATGAGAGCGCTTCATCATTCCATCAAACTCTCGGAAACATCATAGCCGCAGCTGCAAAAGATGAATATCGCGAACCTCGATTAATCCCGAACAAAACTTTTCAATATATCCTTAAAATTCCGTTTAATAAAACGGCAACGCAAGATTACAAAATTCGCTTTTCAATGAACTTTGACGGTAATGGATCGAATAGCGAGGGAGACATCATCCCCCAAACCGATAAATTAAATAAAATAACTTTCAACACAACGGGAGAGATTGAGGAGGACGTAAATTCCAGGGTTGATAATGCGGATGCCATACCCTTTAACGTTACCGATGCCGTTACCCTTCCGTCTCACACAGAACATCAATATTGGAATTGGTTTCTCGGGTCGAAGAACGATCTCCAAGGGCTGGAACCTCCGGAACCTCAAAAATCGAGGGAGATTCCAATTCAAAACAATTCGTACGTAAGATTCGATTATACCAACGGGGAAAAAATACAAAATTGGGCATCGTTTGACAGATCAAACGGAATCAAATCTTTACACCATTTGGAAAACATTGAACATAACGAAAATGTAACAACAGAAAATTAATCGTTTCTAAATTTAAAAAAGAAAGGAAAGGAGGTGTTTTATTGGCGATTAGGGCATACTTTATTTTTCGATCTTTTGAATTTGAATGTTTGCACCCCCGGCGCACTCAAAATCAAAAAATTCCCATAAGGGTGAAAAAATCGATAATTTTTTTTTCTTGGAAAAACCGTAATTTCTTCGCGGGTAATGGGCTCAGACTGGGAATTTTTCTCTCTCTTATACATGAATTTAATTAGTTATTTCAGTTATTTCCTATCAAAAATTCTACCCAACCCGTGCCCTGGGCTCGGGTCATAGTTTCAAACAAATCTGAGTCGACAAACGACGTCGTCCAGAAATTAAAAAAACAGTTTGGAGATGTTGATTTAATTTCCGTTCAAAAAATTATTTTAGAAAAATTAAAAGTAATGCCGAAGGCTCCCGTACTTCCGTCGATAACCGGGAAAATTTCAAGGCAGGGAGGCAAAATTAAGAAGAAAAGGAAAAAAATTCCGAAGTTTCCAAAAAAACAAATCTGAGTCGGGCCGGGCCCGACTCAGATTTTTTTTTTTACTCTTATAAAAATTTTTTGATCTTAAAGCGCAAGTGGGCGGTTTCCTGTCGAGTAAAAAATCAGAAAAAAAATTAGGGTTGAGATGTGCCATAGAAAAAGCCAAAACCGGGGGTGCCCTCAGTCAAATTCAAAAATTCGCAAAATAAGGGACACCCTATTGACCATTTAAATTTTTTATATTGAAACTTTTAATACTATCTCAAGCTTACATTTTTCAGTTACTTTGCTATCCCCAGACATAATTTTACTGATGAAATAAAATTTCCGTCAGTTGACCTCCGAAGAACGGAATTATTTCCAAATAAGATAATGCCAAAAGAAAAATAAAGGACTGACCAATAAATGTCAGGCCTTTTCTCCATTTGATATTTAAATAAAAACAAAAAGAAATCACTTTTCGAATACTCTCGCAGGGCTAGTTCAATAGTTTTCAACGACATTTGAACGAAAGGTCAAGCTGCGACATCAGAAGGTGGCAAGAAAAAAAAAAGTTCTGAATAAAAATTTTTATTAAATGTTAAAACAAAAAAAGATAAACGTTCGTTTAAAAGTCGTGAGCGTTTTCCTTTTTTTCCGGATTATTAAATGTTTTTCGAGACCTTTCCATTTTTCTTTTAAGACAATTAAATATCACACCGAATTGACGATTATCAAAAATAGCATAAATTGCAATAAAAGGACGGGAACTTTCTAAATGAAGGTAAATTAGGACTCCCGACTTTTCTCTCGTCTCTTTCTTTTCCCTTCAAGCATTTTCTCAATTTAAAGTAACATTTCTCTTATCTAAGCTCGATTTCAAAGGTTTCGCCTCTGGTAAGCAACAATAGGTCTCTGGATTATCAGTTCCTACTGGAAAACAAAAACAGCTAAAGGTTCAAACCGATAGAGGTGTAACCGCAAAAGGTTAGGTTTAAGCAAAAAGTCTTTAATAAGTTTTCTATGTAATATTTTGTATGAAGCTAAAAAACTGAATGCACAATTTTTCTATCTACGTTAGTGAATCCGTGTAATTTAATGATTCTACGAAATCACTAGTGTATTTGTAAAATTCTACAAATTTACGAGGCGTTTTAGTCAAATCGTGAAATGCTTAATTTTATTAGATGAATTCACTAGTGACTTTATGAAATCACTGTCATTTTAGTGAATTCATGAACTTCAAATTTTACGTTACAAATTTGCACTAGTCATTCAATGAAATCACTATAATAAAAAAAAAAAAAAAAAAAAAAAAAAAAAAAGACGGTTAGTGGGGTTGTTTATAATTTCCTAAAAATTTCACGCCAAAACTCCTTCCTGTATGGATCTAAAATTGTCTTTCAAGCATGGAGAAATTCAAGAGGTTGCATCGACAGATACGCGGAACCTTAGCAGACATTCGAATTTTGAAAAAATGTCTACGCAAAGGAATAGCACCGGTCTTTAATTGAAAATATTAATATTAAAAATATTAATTATTATTAATTACGTAAACACACATGTAAGGGTAATTAAACGGCAATTTCCGGTTTTGATTTATTCGAAATTTTTAATTTTTGTCTTTGCTAATTTTAGCCTTAGAGAATGACCACAGGTCGAAGCAGCTGTCAGGAGATGAGTTCTTAATATATTTGACGTTATCGTATATTTCGGCGTTAGGGGTTGTTTTTAATTTCCTAAAAAAAAGGACCTAAAAAAGACGGTTAGTGAATTCATAGAATAGCAGACAATGATTATTTGAAAGGAAAATGCGAACGCAATCTTAACACTTTTACCGCTTATTATTATTAAATTTTTTTTCCACTTAAATAATTATTTTAAAAGCTGTAAATATATAAGAATTATTTAAAAGGATAATGCGACACTAGGAAAAAAACTGAGCGTTCTTTTTGAGAAGTTCCTCACGTAGTGTGGAAAAACCTGAAATTGATTTTTAAATATTTTTTGACCCTTCTTGTTATATTTCTTAGCTTTATGTTTAATTTACTTAATTATTTGGGTTATTCCACATTTCTTGTAGAATTATATGAAATCGAAAAAACTGTTAGGGTAAAAAAATTATCGTTCGTCCAATCGAATCCAATCGTTCGTCTTTTTTATTTTTTATTTTAAGTTATTTGGCGTCAGAAAAAAAAAAAAAAAAAAAAAAAAAAAAAAAAAAAAACAAGAAACAACTAATCCATTTATGAAAACATCGAAAAGGTTATTATCCGTTTTTATAACTAGGCCTACCTCTTTATCAACCTCTTTATCAAATAAAACAAATCTAAAATTTTAAAAAAATTCTTCTTTTTCCACTTCGTATAGCATAAGGTGAAATACTGCATAAGGTGAAATATTTTAAAAATAAACCAAATTTTAATTCTCGTACAGAAACTTAAGAAGCGGTGTCGTTTCCTGTTAATAACTCTTATAATTAAAAATTAAACCATTTTTTCGATTTCAAGCAGTTCTACAAGAAATCTGGAATAGCCCAAAAAATTAAGTAAATTAAACATAAAGCTAAGAAATATAAGAAGGGCCAAAAAATATTTAAAAATCAATTTTGGATTTTTCCAGGCTACGTGTGGAATTTCTCAAAAAGAACACTCAGGTTTTTCCCGGGTTCCGATAATGCCTTCGCTTATAATTATTTTTCTTCTTATAAATTTGCTTTTTCGCCGTCTTTTGTCTTTTTTGCTGTCCGTCCATTTTCTGTAGTCTCTCGCTTGTTGGTCATTCATTTGCCGCTTCTCCTTAATTTGGAGCGATAATTTGATCTTCTTTACTTTTACAAGACGAGTTATGGCAATTCGAGTTGCATAGTACGTTATGTTTTTTCCACTTGCACCTTTTTGTTGTGCATTGGTTTTTATAATGGCATCGCTGAAATCTCTAACTGTTTTTTTTTTTTTTAGTGATTTTATTGAATGACTAGTGCAAATGTGTATCGTAAACTTTTAAACTCTAATAAAATTAAGCATTTCACGAGCTAAAACGGCTCGTGAATTTGTAGAATTTCACAAATACACTAGTAATTTCATAGAAACACTAAATTACACTGATTCATTAAACATATACACAATATTATATCAGAAATTCTTTGATATTTTTATATATATCTGTAATATTTTTTAATATTTTTCTAAAAAGATTCTTCGGCCTCGGGTTTTGAGGTACTTTAATTGTATGAATATTAAGTATTTTTTTTTACTTTTATACGGAAAAAAATTATTTTAATAAAATTTAATTTAAAAAATTATTTTTCGTAAATTTTTTAAAAATTATAAATACCTTTCGCTTCCTGGTACGGACATTGAAGAAAACTTTAGCGCTATAATAAAATTTTAACACCACAAAAAAGACAACCTTACAAAACCGTTCCGGAAAGTAAAAAGGGAGAAAAAAAATCTCCTTTTAATCTGTTAAAAAAAAAAAAAGTTGAAAAAACTTTTCGACGTCCTTCTCAAAAAATCAAGATCCAATAAAAAAAGGTATGAACAAGACGTAAACTCTCAGAGTTTAAAAAAGAAAAAGGAAACATCAAATCGTTAAAGAAAGCGCTCCTTCTAATGAGATCATTAAAAGAACTTTTGAAAATCAATTAAAACTTACATGATCTCGAATCAGCATGCACTTTGCACTAATGCTTATCAAATCGTAACGACTTTTTTAAAAAAAACAGACAATAAAAAGAATTTATCATTCATGAAACCTCAAGATTTTACATCTCAGCACACTAATGTTAAAATAGCCCTAAAATCTAGGTAAATTAACACAAGTTAAAATCAACATGAGCAAAACCTTTTCTCTTTCCGTTCCTCTTATTCCAAAAACCAGTTTAGTGTAATTAAACGGGCCTCATATTTTAGGGAAGCTCTCCAAGTTTCATTTACATTAGGAAGTTAATCTAGCTTAATTTTAATAGAAAACGAAACGAAATTCATCATATTTCCTCTTAGCATTACCAGAGAATAAAATAAAAAAAATAAAAAATTGAACACTCCAAAGGGGACAATGTAATCAATAACCTTGGAATTTTGAAAATGCATCAACGAGATGCGAGGCAATGTCTGCGTAAAATTAATTTGTGCATTAAAATTCACAATATGTAACGGTGGACTGGGTCGTATTTAATGAATTATGAGCTTTATGTGACCTACTTAGATCGGAAAATACGAATCAAACCAAGTTTTTTATTGACAAGCGTAAAAAAAAAGTAAACCAGCTTTAATAATCTTTTTTTCTTAGTGCTTTGGCAGGGATTTAAGCTGTTATAATTAAAATAAAAAAGGCGTTAAATCTGTCTTCTTTTACAGCCTATTAAAAACTCATCAATTACTTTTAAACTTGCGTTTTGTCCAGAAAAGCGGAACAGAAATCCCCAGTTATCCGGTTTTTTGACGTAGGACTACGTCTTTGGGCTCGGTCCTGGGGGGATCTGTCTGCCCAAGATCTGTCGCGATGTTCGCACCAAAATTTAATTTAATATTCAAAGTTAATTTTTTTAAATTTTCGTTAATTTTCGTTAGTTTTTCGTGAATTTTTCTTTAATTCACAATATTTAAATTGTAGTCAAGATTTAGTCAAAATTTTTTTAAATTTAACGTATTATTTAATTTTATTTAATTAATTAAAACTTTAACGTCGAGAATTTTAAAGAATTTATGGTCAAAATATAGACATATATATATTAATTAATTAATAAAAGTTAATTTTTTTTTAATTTTCGCTAATTTTTAGTTAATTTTCGTTATACAACGATTAAATCGTTCAGGACACAAAAAACTTTAAATTTTTGATAAAAATGTCATTTTTTTTTCTGGCACGAAAAAAACTTTAAATTTTTGATGAAAAAGGACCCAGGTTGAATAAAACTTTATTTAAAAAGTTAATATTTCTTGTAAATTTTATTAATTTTAATATTAATTTATTAATTTAAATTAATTAATACTTTTAGCCTAGAAACAGCAAAATTTCAAAAACGTTAAAATTGTAATATTAAATTAATTTATTAAAAAATATTAATTTTTGGTGCGAAAAGTGCGGTAATTTGATGGAAATTTTAATATTAAAATAGTAATTTACAAGAAATACCTAATTGATATAGTTAATCTTTTTCGAGGTTTTGACTATTTTTGAAGAGAAACTTCTTTAGTCACAAATTTTATTGAAAATCGATTTTTAAATAATATTTTTCCATCATTTTAATATTAAAATTTTAACTACGAAATCTCTAAATAATATTTTGACTATTTGAAATTTTAACTTTGAAGCAATATTTAGAATATTAAGTTTTAGCTATATTAAGACCCCATAGACGTAGTCCAACGTAGGGATATGCCCCCATATCCCAGTATGATTTTTAACAAGATTTTTAGCGTTGTGACGTTCCTGAAGCACATTTTTTTTTTTTTGCAGTGTATATTTATACGAAAAAAAAAAGTCGCACGGAGACGAGAGGAAACTAACACTTGAAATAATTTTATAATTTTATGAAATCCCGAAGATCCATTAAGACAAGTTATGATTAGCTCAGTTGGTTAGAGCGCTGTCCGCGTATAGGACTTCAAGGCGTGTCCAGGGCCTTCGTGGGTTCGAGTCCCACTCGAGGTGTGATTTTTTCTCGATATTTATAATAATTGTCAAATAATCATGGCGTAATGCATGAGTTTTTCGATTTGGCTACTTCGGGTTTTTGTTAATTACGGGTTAATTTCCCTCCAAAAATATTTGAACTTGTCTTAATGGATCTTCGGGATTTCATAAAATTATAAAGTCACTGGTCCATTGTCCCCTCCCTTAAAAAAAAAAAATTTACAGTAACTTGAAATAATTGTTTGTAAACATATGACGGAATGGCGGGGGAAGGAGGTTTTGTGAAAAAAGCAGGAGAGGAAGCGGAAAAGACGGATAAAGAAATGAGCTATGCCTAATAGCATAGATGCAATAATAGCTTGTAAAAGGATGCCATGCATTCGACATATTAACGAGTTTGAGGATAGTGAACTGAGCTTAAAAATTTTTATAAATATTCAGGTGGGATTCCCGCTCATGTCGGCTTTTTCAATTTTCGTCGGGGACCGACACGGGAAAGTTCGATGCGGTTTTGAGTTAAAATTCAGACTGTTAAGAACCAATAGGGATCAGCTCAAAAAAGACGGAGATGGAGTGGAGCTAAAGGAAAATTTTCTTTTTACAGCGAATATGGTGGCCGAACTTCCTCGTAATAATATTAAATTAATTTAATACGTTTATCTCATTTTGGTTGTGTTGATGTGCAGGATAAAAGATACATTATTACAACATTTTTATTAAGTCAAAGAAGATGTCAATAAGATGATGTTTCCGTTGAAAAAAGAGCAGAGCTGTAAAAATGTTATGTAGAAAGAATAATAAAAATTTAAAAAAAATTAAATATAAGTAGAGGAGCTGTAGGGGGTCTAGATATTTTTGCGAATGCCCTTGTCAGATATGGCAATTTTTTTGCCAAGGTCATTTGCAAAATTATCTAGACCCCCAATATTAGCCAAAGTCATTTTTATTTTTGCAAAGATTGCAAAATTTTTTTTTCGCGAATTTTTTTTTGATGCATACTGCATCAAGATCAAACTGCAACTGCATACTAAGGACAGAAAGGGTTCCTCGTTTCATTGCACCTTCGCTCCACCTTTTGAATATTGGAAATTAGCTTCCTCGACGAAGAAAACGAATAATTTTATCAGGAAAAAGATTCATCATTTGGATTGGGATTCCGGAACGATTCCTTAGTTTAACCTCAGTAGTTTCGTCAGTAATTTCACTCCATAGTTTACACTTAACAAACTTCTGACAAAACTATATACTCAGAAGAAACTCTCATACCGGATCATTTTTGTTATTTATTTTGGCAGTAATTTAATTTATGTTTTCTTCAGTAGTTTCAAGTACAAGAAAATGCTAAAATGCTGAGAAAAACCGGATTGTCGTACTGAGAAGAAACGACCAAACCTGATAGTTTTTGGTGAGTAGTTTTTCCAGTAATTTTACAAATTTTTCTTTCAGTCCATTTTTTTTTTTTTTTTTTTTCTTTCTTTTTTTTTTTTTTTTTGCAAAACGACGTTTACCAACGTAATGAAAAAAACTTCGTAGCTTTATAAGATAAAAAAGAACTTGGTTGTAAGTACTGACTTAAACAGGTCTAGACAGAAAAGAGCAATCGATCTTGTGAAAAATAAAAACGAAAAGCAAATGAAAAACAAATGAGTAAACCTTTTCTGTTTATGTTCATTTCAACCATGAACGGTCCCCTACTGATGCATTGCCAGTTTTTCCGTTTATGTTTTTAAATAATTTTTTTTTCTCCTTAAAAATGGATTTTTAAAACCTTGAAAGGGTGAGTAATATGAGAGCACCTTATTTTCTTGCGATATCAATGTTGTTTTCGATTCTATTTTTGTAAATAAGAAAGGAAATTCTAATTTTTAAATAATTGTTCTGCTTATTTGATCCACTACCGGATCAAATGACCCTACTTAACTTATGGTTAGAGTGGTGATACGCCTAGGCTGCACTTACTACCTCTCTATCCATAAGTTAAGCATAGACGCAACCCCTTATCTCGCTAGGACGAGCAGATAGGATTTTGGGTTTAACGGATTTTCGATATTTCATTGATTCCTGAAGAAGCTGTGAAGTCAGATTTTTACCACATTTTACCACATTTTTGTAGATTAATAAATGTCCAGTTGACCACCGTGCCGAACAATACTGCATGCAATATGAACCAATCTTCCAACTTTCCATCCGAATGGAATAGAGTACTTATAACCAACCTCAACAACTGATTGTCGAAAAGAAACTTATCGATCAAAACAGAGCTCAGCAATCGATCACCCGTGGACTCCAAAAATCCATGATCAGACCTGTGAAATTAGCAAGTAAAATCAAAAACCCCAGTGTTCAACAAGAATTCCGTTCTGCGGAACGGTACCACCAAAGGTACGAAATTACTCTAATTTTTTCGACGTTTAAAATCTGATTTTTCATAAAACTGGTAAAAAAAACAAAACTCATAATTACGCTCCTGAGACATCGACCCAAGGGAATTCGAAGAAAAAATTAGAAATCGTGTTTTTTCCACCTCTCGAACTATTTTGCGAAAATAACATTCCTACAAACGAGATTCGTAATTAGTTTAAAAAGTCATAATTTTCCGGTCGCTTTAAAGCAAAACAAAAAAAAATGAAATTTTGACTCTCGTTTTTCGAAAGTGAATTGAAGTGTTAAAACTGATCAGGGGCGAAAGTAGGTTTTTGTTAATGTTTCATTATCTCGGATTTTCCCTTGTTTTCCGATGTTTGGGAGACTTAATCTGATTGTCCAACCTGAGCTCGCTCGAGTTTATTTATTATTTTTCCCCGTTTTTTTTCTCTTAAGATTCCGCGCTTGAGCGTCAGAGCTTTTATTAAGTTAGCTTTAAAAACGAAGGAAAAAGATTTAACCATTTATTTTTAATTTGAAAACCACATCATTTTGTTTGTTCCTTCACGAAAAATAAGTAAAAAAAAAAAAATAAATAAATAAATAAAAGGATGTGCTACGACTGAAAAATCTCAATTAATTTCATTTTCGAAGTAAAACTATTAAAACAATAGGTCAAAATTTTGAACTTGCAAAGTGCCGGTAACGAAGCCAATTTATAAATGAGCCCAGCAGACCAAAACCCAGCAAAGGTTTCATATTCTATGGGAAAATCGAAAAAAAATATTTATATACAATTTTACCGTATGCTCAAAGCAGTGAACCGGACGTAAATTTAATATTAAAATCTATACTGATCTCTCGGTTTCATTATTGGATAAAGAGATAATTTCCCGGGTGTATTTGATTTATTCAAATTGAAAAATAATAATGGAATAACTCAACGATGAAAATGTTTTAGAATCTTTTTATTTGGCAATCCTTTTTTTTTAAACCCATAAAGGACTACCCGCATTATGATCAAATAAATTAAAAAACGATTGGAAATTACAGGAAAATGCTATAATATTACTCTTGGAATTTTTTCATTAATCATTTACGTGCTTCTCATTCGATGGGATGAATGAATGAAACGAATCTTAACTCTCTTCACTTACGAGAAATACGATACCTAACAAATAAATTATTTTCTTCCATCAAATGAAATTAAAACCGGAATTATTCAAGTATTTCGATACCTCAGAGCCCAAAACTTCGAATTTTAAAAAATTAACATGTGACGCAGGAGTGATTCATTTTTTTGAGCACCCTATACTTCGAAATATGGTAATATTATCCTTTTTGTGCCAGATATCAAAATTGCGCTTCCGAGCAACGATTCTTATCAATTTTATGCACCTTCATGAAAAATTCCATACCTGACCAAAAAAATCGGCCATCTTTGATTTTCGTTCCCTAGCAAAAAATTGGTTCTTTAGGGTCTTGGAACACTTGAGAATATTCTTCAGATTTTTAAAAAAATTTTTAGAGGTGGCGCCCGAATTTTTTATTTTTTTTTTTTTACTTTTCGCTCTTTTATTTGATGAAATTTCTAAAATACGCAGGAAAAAAAATTGGATGACATAAAAAATTGATCTTTTTAGGATATAATACTTACGTATGTATGTATCCATAAAAAATTTGATTTTGCCGAAAAATGAGACCTTATTTATGGGCGTTATGTGGCTTATTTCGGCGAAAACGGTTTTTTTTATATCTGGCCAACCAAATGTTAAAAAAAAATACAAGTTAGCCAAAATGCACAAAATAATGTAGATTCATCGCATTTGATCCAATTTCTGGAGAAATTTATTTTGCGTGGGTAGGGAGGGTTTCAGGTTAAAAAATTATATTTTTCAAAATTTAAAAAATTTATTTATTATTTTCTGGTGTCCCAATTTTGAATCTACACCTCAAAATCGATTCTACTACCTCCAGATACCTAGTCCGATTTATTTTCAGATTTTTAAAAAAATGTATAGGGGTCGCTACCAGCCTTTATAACTTTTTTTCGAAAAGGGGCTTATGCTAAAAGCGTGATTTTTTGGACCGTAAACATAAAAGTCGGCCCTTTAAAAATCAGAGAAACTACTTTACGTTTTTTGACCCGTAGAATCCGAAAATGACCATAAAACCCATAAGGTCTCATTTTCCGGCAAAATTAAATTTTTTTCTGGATACATACATACGTAAGTATTATACCCTAAAAAGATCAATTTTTTATGTCATCCAATTTTTTTCCTGCGTATTTTAGAAATTTGATCAAATAAAAGAGCGAAAAGTAAAAAAAAAATAAAAAATTCGGGCGCCACCTCTAAAAATTTTTTAAAAATCTGAAAAAAATTCGCAAGTGTTCAAAAACCCTAAAGGACCCATTTTTTGCTAGGGAACGAAAATCAGAGATGGCCGATTTTTTTTTGGGCCACACTACTGACCATGCAGTACTTTTTTGGGAAACCCTAATCAACTATAAATTCCCCGGAATATATCCTGGAGCAAGGTTTTCCAAAAAAGTACTGTATGAAGACAAAGTAATTGTTCTAAGCATATTTCAATTCTAGTCAATTGTGTTTCGATCAACCTAGTTTTTGGGATAAAATTTAGATTTTTTTAATTAATTGGGAAGCATCATCTGTTATTTGAGATTTTGAATTCTAATTAGGATCATAATGCAGCGCCGGCTTTAGGCATGTGCCTTCCGTGCCCATGCACATACTGTCCAAATTTTAGGGGCGCCAAAATGAAGAAAAATGAAAAGACAAAATACTGTATTTAAAATGTTCCAAAACTATTCTTCAGATTTTTTTTTTCTGTAGTCAAATTTTTAATTTTTACTGTAAATAATAAAAAAATTAACTCATAGCATGTGTAAAAAAAAGTCTTATGCTTTTTCAATAAACATCAAAATAGATTTTAATATATTTTATTCTTTTCTCATAACGGCAAACTATGGTGATTGCTCGTTTGCCGTTTATTATTAAGGTAAAAAAAAATTTTAAATGATGAAAAGTAATATTAGGAAAAAAAATAGAAAATAAAACGGGGGGGGGGGGGTGGGTGGGAATGTTGTAAAAAAATTTGAAGCTGGGCGCCAAAAAAAATGTTTGCACAGGGTGCCAAAACTTGTAAAGCCGGCGCTGTCATAATGTTAATATAGGATTGGGAAAAAAATTTTTTTTTAAGCAATCATAGCATTTAATCTTTTAATAAAATGGTAGCATTTTTTTTTTTTGGAAATGTTGTTAATACTTGTAGATTTTTGCAAGCTCTTGTAAATTCTTGTAAGATTTTTTTTTTCTAAGCATTTTTTTTTTCTTTCAGTAATGGATGAACGAAATTGGTAATGTAATTTTTTTTGTGATCTCGCATTCTACGGTTTTCTTACTTTTGGGGGGGGAACCCGCATTAGTGGAAATTGATTGAAATTTTGGAATTTTCTTTTAAGCGTTTGGCTTAAGTGAGTGATGGAACCTATGGAATTTTTCATAAAGGTGCATAAAATTGATAAGAATTGTTGCTCGGAAGCGGAATTTTGATATCTGGCTCCAAAACGTTGCGTACTTACGTTACTCCAAAACGATCACGTGACAGCTTTCAAAGCCAACGTTTTGGAACTGAGCTATAGATTTAGAAAATTGTCTCCTACAGTAGACAAGCCTCCTGACTCACAAAGTCCAACTTTTGAATGCCGGAGCAAAAGAAAATTACCGGGTAAAGAGCGAATTCTTCACAAAACTGTGGTCCTTGTTTAATGCATATTTTGGGTTTCCATCTGTTCCCCCCCCCCCCCCCTCGAAACAAAACCTAAAAATATGTTTCTACCTTGTCAAGGTTTGCAAATTTGTTTCTTACGAATAAAATAAAATAAAATATTTTTCAAGAGACGTTTTCAGAATGAAGAAGGTTTTATTTATCGAACCAGATTGAGTTTATTATGTTGAGGCTTTGGAGAGAAAAAAAAAAAAATCTTCAAGAATTGTTTTCCAAAGTCTGAAGTAAATGACGTCAATTCCTCTCAAAGGGTCGGACCTTAGAATGTGAGAAGTTTTAAAACTTTAGAAGAATGCGATTATTTGAGTGGTGATTTTTCGTTATTAAGGGGATTTTATGTTAACCCCGGCGCTTTTTCAACGGTTTGATGGAAGAATTTTTTTTTTTATGGAATAAATTTCGTATTATCTGGGGAAAACATTAAAATTTCATTCCTTTTGCTCTTTTGTTTTATCTTTCAGCCGTACAAAAAGGACGGGCTGATCGTCTTGAAATTTTTTTCTCTGAATTAGATAAAAAAACATTTTCAAAAAAGGTACCGTATAAAGGGAAATTTAGGTTAATTGAAAAGTTACGGGGTTTCCCCGTGTTATAAACGTGGAAAACATTTTCCAAGTCCTGTTTTTCTTATAAACATCGAAACTCAACTAAATCTTCATGTTTTTATTGTTTAAAGTAATTTTTTCGATCCGAAGGAGGTAAGACTCCCTTCTCATCCTTCTAACTGATGAAAAGGATGAAAAAAGTAAAAGGTTGATAGTCTTAGGATCATCACTAAATCAACGCCTCTTTTTTTTTCCTACTTTCTTTTTCAGTTAAATTTGGCGTAAAATGTTAAGATGAATATTAATTGGTTTTCATGGAACTTCTTTGATTAGGTTTCTTTGATGAGGAAAATCTTTTTCCGCTTTATCCTTTGCGGGTATTTTTCCATCCATTATCTCTCAGCATATTACGGTTATTCTCTTATCGATTCAATTCTTCGGCTCAAATAATTTCGGAATGGGTTTTCGTTTCCATTGGTGTTACACTGTATAAATAAATAAAGTTCCCCTCGCGGTCAGGGCAATCGAAAGATCAAAAAGTTATTTTAAACGATAAGGACATTAAGATTAGGTTCAGTTTCGACGTTTATCCCCGAAGGGTAAGAAAGCGTCAAAGAGAACCAAAGTTTCCCCAGAACGAGGATATCGGGAAATCAAAACTGATGAGAAGGATTAAGAGACTTAAATCTAAGAAATTAAAGGTCTGGTAAAACATTAATTCGAGATATGAAAACAATGGTTACAACAGCCTTAGGGGAAGGCGACTTAAAAAGAGAAGGAGAAAGGGATTGGTTTTGGGAAACCTTCAAATCAAAGGGTGAGCGTTTGACTCCAAGTAAAACTTTTCTGGGCGGATTTCCAAAATCCGAACTTGAAACTTTTAGAAACTCAAAATGAAATCGTACATAATATTCTATTTAAATAAACGGATTTTTTTCGACTTTTTTTTTTGAAGAAAGCAAGGTGTATAAGTGATTTCTGGCGAATGGAGTGCTGATTCTGAAAACGGGACATTCAAAAGGTTATCGTGGGGGTAACGATTTTACTGAAATTTTGCCTGGGAGTGAACAAAAATAAATAATATTAAACCAGTCCATAGAAGATTTACATAAAAAAAAAGGGGCGAAATGAGCAATAGTAACCCGAAAAACCTCAAAAAATCCTGGTTGGTTCAGGCAAGTTATGCCAGTTTTTAGCAAATCTTATTTATTTCAACTAATTTTTATATTAACCCAGGCAACGAACCGTTCTAGCAGTAACTGTAAAAACTGTAAAAACGAATTCAATACTCAAGTTCGGACTCGTCATATGCATCCTCCTCGGAAACATCTTTTGGTTCGCAGTTTCCATCAATCAAAACAGATTGCAACGTTTTTAAGTCCGCCAACGTAACCTAACCTAAGCTAAGCTAGTAACAAACACCGATATCACGAAATAAATTTCTTCCAGGGTGACTAAACATTGTAAATCGTAATGGGAAAAGCAGCGAAATTTCAAAAGAGAGAAGAGGGAGAAAAAAAAAGTGACTAATGACTGAACGTCAAAAAATAATAAATTAAATCTATGCGAATGCGGGTGACGTCACTATCGAGTCATGTGATTAAACGCCATTGTCCCTTTGTTTTTAAAATGTAGAAAATGACTTTTCGGTTTATCGTCGGTTCGCTGTTCCAGAAGTCCGTCAAAAACCTTCAAAACCAAAGTTATTAAAAATCAAAATTCCTTATTGTTCAACGTTATTCAATGAAAACGTAATTCAACGGACGGGAAATTCCTTCCCATCTTATTTTTTTCAAATATAAAGTATCGAGCACCACAAAAACTTATGCACTAATTGTCGAGAAAATTTTTGGCTTTCGTTGTCAATCAGAGAGGGAGAAAGAAAAAAAAAATTGATCTCGAAAATATAATTAAAAAAAAAAAAAACTAATATATGTACGACGGCATAATTTTTTTTCCATCGAGAGAATAAAAGTAAAATAAAAACAATATGCAAACGCAACCACAAATATTTAAAGATGAAAGGGATGTTTACAAAGGGTTGATTTCCCAAGGTAACAAGCTTCGCCAACAAGGCCGTTTGCCTCACTTCCTCAGAGGGCATAATATCTATCAAATTCTCCCGTCTTTTCTTCCGCTTCCACTTCCCGGACCACGTCCCGGCTTTCTTTACGGAAGACCATTTTTTTTATCCAAAGCAAACAACCCCTACCAATTGTTTCACCGATATTATTTTTTTTTCTTCTTCTTCTTTCTTCAATTTCACAAAACAATTTTTTCAAAGAGATCCCAAATTTTTGGAAAAAGGTTAACCTTTCTTTTTATTATCCTTGTCGAACAAATGCTGATGCATAGAATTGTATATAGGAATTGATAATTCGATATATCGATAAATCAAAAAGAAAAATATCGATAGTTAAGTTGGTAAAAAGTTGTTTCGGAAAACAGAGTAGAAAATTTCTCTTTAAAAAAGTATAATTCGACTTATCATTCCACCTTTCAATAAAGTCATATCGAGAATATTTCAGATAGCTCAGTTGGTGAGAGCGCTATCCGCGTATAGGACTTCAAGGAGTGTCCATGACCTTCGTGGGTTCGAGTCCCATCGAGGTGTGATTTTTTCTCGATATTTATAACCTTTGTCAAATAATCATGGCGTAATGCATGAGTTTTTCCGCGATCTGACTAATTTTCGAGTTTTTCTTAAAACGGGTTCTTTTTTCTCCAAAAATTGAACTTTTAATGGATCTTTATAATCTAAAAATTAAAAAAAAAAAAAAAAAAGTTGGTAAGTGCCTGAGTTACTTTTTACCATTTCAAAAATTGTGATATTGGTTTTTTTTTTACTTTTCCAGATATTCTAATATTTATTTTTTTTGTTTCTTTTACTTGCCTAAAAAATCAGGAAACCAGCTGATATCCTGAATTCTCTAAATGCCTAGAACATATACGTTCGACTTGCTTAATTGTTTTACTTTAAAAGAAAAACTACAGCAGAAAGTAATATAAATAAAATTATTAATGTACAAGAAAAGGGGAAAAATTGTTTCAGTATTAAAGCGACCTAGTCCACCGGTGACCATTTTCTAAACGACAAAAAGATTAATATTTCAATTTCGGGAAAGGTTCGTGAAAAAAAAAATGGAAAAAAATGAAACTCTCGGACAGAGGAAGAGAAAGAGAGAAAAAGAGGGAGAAAAATGGAGTTAAAATTTTAACTTTTCACATATTTCCCAATTTTAACAAAAATGGACTTGTGAAGATTTATGGTCTAAAACGTTCTCTCGCCGCGGAAAAAAAAAAAAAAAAAAAAAAAAAAGGGAAAAAGGATTTTAAGAGAGTAGGTACACTAAATAAAAAAAGAACTGTTCCTTAGTCTGGATTTCGAAAAAAAAAAATTAAAATAATAATCATAATACTTGCAACATAATAATTACAATAAACAATCCTTGAAGGAAAATAATACAATCTTTGTGAACTAAACTTTTCCCAGATGTGGAATTTTAAACGACGTATACAAAATCCCATTCATTCTCCCGAAACAAAATAATTTGAAGTAAAAACGATCCAAAAGCGGTGCTCCGCCTCCATTATAAAAATAATCTCAATATGCGATTGTTCTACGGAGAAAAATAACTTCCGTAGCCTGGCATTTTCCCCCTGAAAAAAAACTATAACATAACGTTAGCGTCTACGTCCGAACGCAAGGAATAAAAATATCGAAGTACTTCGCGGTCTGTAAAATAATCGCATATTAAGACTATTCCTGTAATGGAGACAGCGGAGGACTTGTCCAAAAATTTATTTTATTCCATTAATGTTAAGAGATACGACAGCATTCTCGACAATCTCGACGATTGGAAATTGTACGTAATTCAAAAAAATGGCATTTCCCCCCCCCGAAAATTTATTCCATTTGACCTATTTCAAAGTCAACTGGTGCGATTCTTATCAAAATAAGGTTTTCAGCGTGACACCAGTGCGGTTTAATAACCCATAAAACAAGGAGAAAAAAAGAAAGAAGAAAAAGGAAAGAAAAAAAGAAAGAGCGATCAGTTCCCCTTTTTTATAATGAAAAATTTTGAATTATTGCAATTTTTCCGGTCCACTTGAGTCCATTCTAAAAAAAAAAAAAAAAAAAAAAAAAAAAAAAAAAAAAAAAAAAAAAGACTATTTTACCTGTAAATTTATTATTTTATTCTTGAAAAGGAAAAGTTTTTATTCTGATATCTGAATCACCTGGGGAAAAGCCAGCGACAATATTTTTTTATGTATATTATGTATGATTTCAACTCTAATTTTTTTTTTTATTCAACTGTATAGCTTTGAAAATAGTAGCTGTGCAACAATTTTTCGGATCCTGACCACGACAGGGAAAAAGTTTATATTTATAAAAATAAAAATTATACTCATTTAGGATATACAATTGGTAGTACTTAAAAAAATCAAATAATGCAGATTTTTTTTTTTTTTTTTTTTTTTTTTGGCGTTTACGAATTCAGTAATCAGAAACTAGGGTTGGCAACCGTGCTCTATTTTAGAGTATCGTTTTCATTTTTTATTCCTTGTCCTCAATACTCTACGACTTTCATAGAGTACGCTCAAAATACTCTACTTTTGCTTAAAATGAAAATTTTATTTTATTTACCATTTATTAATTACTAGCCGTTCCGCACGGCGCTTCGCGGCGCGCTACACTCTACGCAGGGGCTCCGCCCCAGCACCCCGTTCTGATCGATCAATGGCTTTGCGCTACCTAGGTTGGAAGCACTCCCAGAGTGTGGACTACCTAGGTAGGAAGCACTCCCAGAGTGTGCGATACCTAGGTAGGAAGCACTCCTAGAGTGTGCGCTAAAAAAACTCTACTCTATCAAAAACTCGTTCAGGTTAGAGCGGTATCAAAGTCGGATCTTGATCGCCTGCGATTGTTAAGTTGAAATTCTCAGCGCTAGAAAGCATTCGTGTATTAACTCAACTTGCAATAAACAAAAACGGCCAGTAAATGTGAATCCAATTTCGGTAGCTGAGATTCAAGTGATGGTTATGATACAGAAGGAGAAAAAAAAGGGAGGGGGGAAACGAAAACAATTCGAAATCGACTCAGAACCGGAAGGAGAAACAAAAAAATATTACTAAAATCGGAAAAAAAAGAAGAATTTTTTTGAGAGTTAAGATTTCTTGCTAAAGATTTAACCCATGTTGAATCACTGCCGTCCTCGCTTACATTCCAGTTCATTGTGTTCAATGTAAAGATCTAGTTTAAAATCCTTGTTTCTTGAGGCTCAACTTCAAACCAAACAGAGTCAGACTATAGAAAATAATCAAACAATTAAGATAAAGCAGAGCAGCGGAGTGTGTTGATTTTAAGTTGGTACCCCAAAGGCTTTCCTTCATGTATAAAGGACTGACAGTAAATTGAATAATGGTTCAATGATATTAGTCAAAGCAATATATGTAACAAATTAAAGCCGCATACAAACAAAACAATTTTTTTTGTCATTCAAGCTTCATGGAAAATCTCCAGGATTCTTGTCTTGTAGAATCTTTCATTGGGGTGCAAATTCACTATGGAATGTTGGACAAACATGTTGGTAGAACAAGGGAATGTCAAAGGGAATTTGTACCAACATGTTGGTCCAACATCCCATAGTAAATTTGCACCCTTGCCATAGATTATACAGAATATGTAGAAACAAATGGTGTAGCTGGTAAGTATGTGAAACAGAATTAATTTAAATTTAGCTAAGGCTGCAAATTCACTATGGAATGTTGGACCAACATGTTGGTACAACAATTTAGACAAACATGTTGTACGAACTTGTTGGAATGTTGGACAAACATGTTGACCAACATGTTGGACCAACATGTTGGTACAACAATTTAGACAAACATGTTATACGAACTTGTTGGAATGTTGGACAAACTTGTTGTACCAACATGTTGGTCCAACATTCCATAGTGAATTTGCACCCTTAACTAAATTTAAATTAATTCTGTTTCACATACTTACCAGCTACACCTCTTGTTTCTGTTGTACCAGCATGTTGGTACAACAAGTTAGACAAACATGTTATACGAACTTGTTGAATGTTGGGCAAACTTGTTGTACCAACATGTTTGACGAGCGAACGAATCGACTATTGCAAAATTTACTCCTACACTATGTAGAATGTTGTCCAACAAGTTGGTACAAGTTGGTACAACATGTTGGACCAACTTGTTGTACCACCATGTTGGTCCAACATTGCATAATGACTTTGCACCCTAGGAGTAAATTCTGCAATAGTCGACTCGTTCGTTTGTCAAACACGTTGGTACAACAAGTTGATACAACATGTTTGTTCAACTTGTTGGTCCAACATTTCATAGTGCATTTGCACTCTAACAGGTTTTGAACAGATTTTAATTTTAATTTTTTTACAGTTACCACAATGCACTAGCCAGGTTTACGAAATTCATTCGGTTAATCGAAGATAAGATTTAGAGGAAGTAGCTATAGATGCATATTTAATTAGGTACAAAAATTGAATTTTTTACTTAAAACGAAAAAAATTTTTAATTCATTTGAGAACGTAATTGAAGACTCCTCGGGCATAAACACACATGTCCAGCGCAAACGCCGTGGACATCTTTGTTTATTCCCGAGGAGTCTTTCTTTCCCCGGGTGTTTTTAATTATTTTGTATACAAAAACCGTTAAATGTTGTAGGATATTGTAGAAACATTTTTTTTACAAGTGATTTAATATATAATTGAAGGTAAACAAACTAGTAAGTAATTATTACTTAAGGCACGAAACAAGCTTTAATAAAATATTGTTTCCGATAAGTATCAATCGCCTCTGTTGAAAGACGTAAACCATTAATAATCGATACTAATAAGATATAACTAGTTTCGTTCAAAGTGTTGGGGAAATTACGAACTAAAAACCTCAAAAGCCAAAGGTTTCATCTCTCTGCTTCTAAAGTGTTTGCCCTCTGGGCTAAGGATCCCACCAAAATAACTGATTAATATCTTCTGGCTGAGAACTTTTGAATAACGATATAGTTTTAATTTAAAAAGAGTGAAAAACATTTTTTGAGTGCATCATCCAAAGATCAGATGAACTCCGTGCTACTGCAGCGGCTGAGGGCTTAAATGGACGAAGGAGTGATTCATTTTTTGAACACCCTATACTTCGAAATGTGCTAATATTATCCTTTTGGTGCAAGATATCAAAATTCCGTTTCCGAGCAACGATTCTCGTCAACCTTAAATACCTTCATGAAAAATATCATACCTGACCCTACAGTATTCTTTTGGGAAATTTTAATCTACTATAAATTCCCGGGAATTTATTCTACATCAAGATTTCCCAAAAAAGTGACGTATGGCTAGGTATGGAATTTTTCATGAAGGTGCATAAGATTGATGACAATCGTTGCTCGAAAACGGAATTTTGTTATCTGGCACTAAAAGGATAATATTAACATATTTCGAAGTATAGGGTGTACAAAAAAATGAATCACTTCTAGCGTCACCTTAAAGCCGAAGAGGATAACGAAGGCTTGAATTGCAATAAAAAGACATCATGATTTGGTTTTTCTCATTTCAATTTTGAATCACCTCAATTCGCGCCCTACACACAGTAAAAAATTTTGTGTACTTTTAACATACTCGGTCTACATACTCTGTATGTTGTCCCTTTTTATGTCATTATTTTACACATTGCTTTGTCAATGTTAATAAATATGAATGTGTCAAAAAAAATAACAAAATATGTTAATTTGACACATTGCCGGTGTTATTCCTCGTTCCACGATAAAAGAAAGAAAAAGAAAAGATTTTAATTAAAAATCGGGAAAACAAAAAACAATTTTTTTTAAAATATCAGTGCAAATTAAAAAAATGTTAGTAATTTTATCCTTCCTGGAAAAAAAAGTGTGGGCAGACATTGATGGGCCTGATGTTTGTCCGTAATGCTGTCCACAATATTTTTCCGGAAGTAATTGGGAAAAACTTTAAATTCAAAGACGTAAACAATGTAGACATCCCGGACTTTGTGTTTGAAAATTTCCTAAAACAACAAAAAAATGTTTCGGAAATTAAAATCAGTGTGGAGGAAAGTAACCGTAAGTAATTTTTATTTTATGATTAAAGGTCAGAATCAGGTTTGCAGGCAGGGGATGGCCCGGTGTGAATTTTTTTTTTTGAATATATATTTTCCCTTCACCCATGTTCCTAAGAAAACACCTACGTTAAAAATTGATGAGTTTATTTACATGTACGAGCATATAAATAATAACACATAAATTTTAGTAGCTTTTTAACACATGTTCATTTTGTCAGAATTACAAATAAAAGTATGTGGACCATATTCTACACAGAAAGTGTGTTAAAAGTACAGAAAATTTTTTACTGTGTATCTTCCGTGAGAAATGCTCACATATGGCAACTTTCAAATTCAACGTTTTTGGCTCAGAGGCACAAAATTATGATTTTTTTTTTGCTTTGATGCCTATTTTAGATCAGTCTGAATATAAACCTCATATCATTCATCGAGATATTTATGGAACATTTTATAATAAAGAGAAGAAAAAGTTGTTGATCAGGTGTTCAGCAATGCTGAATTAAGAAAACGTGAGTTTAAAATTGGTTTCTCAAAATTAGAATGGAAATGAAGAGGATGTAAGTTTGAATATAGTACTAACCCTCTTCCTTTTCCACTCTTTTCTCTTTTATCTGACTTATCTTCTTTATAAACAAGCATTGTTTTACTTTCTTTTGTGTCTCATTCCTTGTAAATAACTGAGGAGAAAAGGAAGGATAAAACACGTTTTAGGTTTTAAAATGAACTTAACGAGTAACTCGTATTGTTTTTCTTAACAGGGGCGGACTAAGGGCCGAAGGCCCGATCACCCGATTACCCGAAGGGTCGCTCAATAATGAGACCAAAAAGCCGCCTGATATTCGGCAGGCGGCAAGAGAAAAAAAACTGGGAAAAAAGTACATGGTTGTTTCACCAGTATTACTACATTTTTCACTTTTACTTTTTTACTTTTTTTCTTTTTTTTTTTTTTTTTTTTTTTTTTTTAAAGGAAGAACTAGAAATTAAAAAATTAAAAAATTAAAAAACCAGAAAATCCAGAAAAACCAAATAATTCCCAGACGATCAAGCTTTTTCAGACGGTGACCCAGCACTACCTTGCTCGCTCTAAGTACAGAACTATTCAAACTTAAGCAATGAAGTTTAAAAATCAGGGTGCCGGGAAACATAAATCGATACCTATATATTATTTTTCTGATCATTTAAAAAAATTTTGTTTTCTGGGGGGGGGGGGGGTCACCCCCAGTGCAAAAACAAATTTTAGGTCCGGAATCGGCGTCGCCTAAAACCATTTAATTCATCCAAATAATATCAAAACATTTTCCGGAAAAGGATTTAAAAAAATTAAAATTAAGTTTGCATCACCGGTTGCATAACTTAACAATATCGGGCGCATCATTTTTCTTTAATGCCCCTTTGGCCTAGTGCTTCACCTTTATAGATATAATACAGAAAAATAATATTTGGGACAAATGGGGAGCTTCCAAATTTCGGGCTGGCAAAGGGTTAAAGGACGGGGTGCTTATAAATAAGACGGGGAACAATTTGAAAGCCAATAAAAATATCTTAAAAATTAGAATATTTCTGAAATTTTAAATAGAGAAAAGAAATTATCGTTAATTCCAAGCTTTTCTTTTTTAATTTTTTTAAATCAAACGATCACATACAACAATTTTTCCCGAACCACCTCATTGCAGATCATTCTCAGTTGTCAATCGAAAGTTAACAAAAATAAGGAAAATTATTGTTCTTTTCCTGCTTCATGCTTTTGAAATGAGATTAAATCCAGTTAGTTAATTATAATAAATCTGATTAGATATCCGACCTTTAAATGCAACGTAATAATAATGTCTCACTATGCCTGCTCACAATGCAATGTCTGCAATCAACTTTTTTCGTTAAAAATCACAGAAAATGTCCTAAAATTTGTTTTATACCGTTCCAGAGTTCATTACATCAACAATTCATCAATAAGAAATTTAGTTCAGGCTAAGCTTTAAAAATTTCAATTTAGCAATTTTTGCTTTTAACCGTTACACATGTAAATGATTTCCTTAAAGATTTTTATAAACTCATTTATTTAACTCAAAACTTTGAAGCTGAAACAGCAGAAGGCACATGTAATCTATCCGTCCTTAACACGTTTTGCATCGACCTTCTAGAAGTCATCTGAACGAAAAGTGCATAAAAGGGTGACTTTATTCTAGCTTTATAAAAACTGATTATACTCTTACAATGTATTCCGTTCATATAGAATAATTATAGCTTTGGCCAAAGTTTAATATCAATTAGTCATGGCTCCAGAACATAAACCATATGTTAAAATAAAATGAAAGGAGCAAGGAGTCAAATCTAAAAATGTGTAATGATTCGCGAATTTGTTTAAAAGGCAAAAAAAATTAAAAGAACTTACCCAGTTCCGCGATCTTTAATGAAAAAGCAATGCGTCAATGGATGCTAGACGGCTCGGTGTCCCGACCACCTCCCAGGACTATGTCATTTTGCTCCAGTAAGGCTTCAGACGGTGTAAAAACGGAATGAGGATTATGCTGCATCGAGGGGTTGCATCATACACGAAATACTCCGAACTAACTCGAAATACGGGTTTTTACTTAAAATATAAAATAAAAAATACGAAGAGAGTACTTTTATTCCCTAACCTACTGAACCGAACCGAACCGAACAAAGGCTCCACCGGGCGACGGCGGCCAACGAAGCTATTTTACGATCATACGAACTCGAGCAAACCGGCCGCGTAAACGAACCGAGCAACCCCTAACCAATCGGAAATTTAGCACCTGAAATATCTAAAGAAAGAAAAAAAAATTAGTGTTTCATCACATATAAGCGGCAATAACATAAGTCTTTTTTTTTTTTTTTTTTTGATGATCAAAAGATTTTAAACTAATGTAATTTCAAAAAGTTTAAGTAGAACAAGTCCTTTCACAAATTGCAACTTCAAATTGCAAACCGACCTTAAAAAGCAACCACAGTTTCAAGGTTAGCACCGCTAATTGTTGTCTTCTGCAAGTTGATTTTTCTGCTTTATTTCAAAATGAACGAGCAGAAGGCAATAATTCCAAAAAATTCTGAAAAAACTACCGAAAAGTCAATAAAACCTCAACTTATTTGCAAACGGAATACATACCGGTACTAAAATAAACTCCATTTAGTAAAAGCTGGAAAACTGGATTCTGCCAAGCATGGAGAAGTCAAGAATCGTTTTTCTGGTATCGTCGGTCGACTATGAAGTGTATACCGCAAGGCGTTAGGAGGAAACGACTGTCGTCCGCAGGTGATTCCATCACCTCTGCTGTAAGAAGTTCCTTAAAAATAAAACTGATATCATGTAAATGTTCGAATTCTAACAAAAAGTATGCGTGCTTTGTTCCCAGTTTAAAAAATGCTCCGGTAATTTAAATTAGATCCGAATCCCTGAAAAAAAAAAAATGAGGTCCACAGAAAACGATCGGGGTATTTTTGAGTATTGGTAGCGGAAGAACATTCACCCATCCTCGTTATTCATGGCATTGAAAAAATTTAAATGTTATCTGAAAAGAAATTACAGGAGCTGTTTAAGTGGCGCTACAGCAAGTCTAAAAAATACAAATAAATTGAATATAAGAAACACTTAGTGAAGGCGATAAAGTATCGATATATCAGGTCTAAAAATATCGATCATTTCGTCTTTTCGATAGTATCAAGAAATCGAAATTTTTCTTCAATATCAAAGTTCCATATTTGAGTTGAAATTCCGGCAATTCTGACAATATTTAACCTACGAGTAAATAAAAAAGGCAGGTGCTTATTACATGGGGCAGGGTAATCGCTGACCAGCGATGGTTGCTGAGCTAAACCACCGCCTTCGAACGCAAAACAGGGTAGTGGGTATAAGAAAGAAAATCTTTTTCCCAGGACTGAGAAATCTAAAAGTCTTCAATATTTTAGATTACAAAGCATTAGTCAGTCATTAAAACCTTCCGCTAACATTTTAATATTTTGGAATCAAACTTTTAATTTTGAATCAAAAAAATTCGGACAAAAATTTCTTTTGAATTCTCTTTGTAAGCTAAAGTTTCCATTTGATCAGTTAAACATATATCTCATTCTAAACTATTTTATTTTATTTAAATATGAAAGACTAACAAGAACTTAATGTATGCTAAAACGGGAAAATTGCTTCTTGATATCTTTTTAGAGGTTTTGCCTTCCTCCCTATAAGATTCAAAATTTTGAATTCTTAGATTCTATAACGCCTTATAATATTTTACATTTTTTCCCCCGAAGTTTCTAATTAATGCAAATACATCATTTCTTAATATTTCTAAAATTAGTTCAAATCTTTTGATAATAAATTCCAGGTGAAAATCAATTCAAATATATCAGAGTAATAAACAAATTCGTATCTCATGGCCTCTTCTGTTGTGGTTGATTCTCCGGTCTTGTTACCATCCCGATTGAATATAATAAAAAATCAAAACAAAACTCCGCTCCGGCCGTTGAAAACTCTTCGTCAAAAGTCTGGCGCCGATTTTCTTTTTACTTTTTCAGTAGCTAAAACAATCAAGAATACATCAAGAGGATAGGTTTTACAATAAGAGTATGCTTTTGGACTTCACTGCTATATTTTCATATGTAAAATTCAATTAAAAAATAGTAAACGGTTTTAAAAACGATTTTATAAAACACAATAAATAAAATGCATTAATTAGAAACTTCAGAAATACCAAAATCTATCTCAGATTGTAATTTAAGCTGACAGGTCTAACTGTCACAGTTCAAAAACATTTTTGGCTTCTAAGTTTTCAAATGACTATTTAATGAATTTCACTGAAAACTGTATTCTTGATGAATTTTTAAACTTTTAACCCCCCTCCAATGCGAGATTTTTAATTCTTAATTCTTAAATTCTGTATAGTGGTTTAAACTCTTTTTCAGGCTTTCAAATTAATGTACTTATATAATCTTTTAACATTACTTAGACAATATTAATACATGGTCTATTCAAATTTCATCGAGGCGATAAGCTATTTCTGGTTGTCGTCGCGGCTTGTTACAGTTGCCAATTACATTCGAAGACAGTCATTAACGCCGGGCGTTGCTAAGTCCTGGCCGAAGATCTAGTTCAGATTTTTTTTTTTTTTTTTTTTAAGCTGAAAAAAATCAATAGTCAATCAAGAGGATAAGTTTTACAATAAGAACAAGCTTTTGGTCTTCTATTACCATATATTTATAAAATAATTATAAAATTTTTGAAATATTTTAAAATGTACCTTTAAGTACATTAATTCAAAAGCTCCGAAAATACCAATGATTTGAACCCCAAAAAAATTAATTAAATAACGACTGAAAAACTAAGAATTGATCTCAATACATTCGAAAAAACTTTAGCACAGGGTCTCAAAGCAGCTTAAACAATCAATTAATATTTGCCTAAGTCTCCCGAGAAAAAATTGTCCGAATTTTCATGGATTCCGATATAAAAAAATAAACTTCTAGACAGTTTTGCTTATTCCTATAAAATTTTTTTAAATTAATACATTCTGGACGAAGTTTAAAAAAACACTGTTATTCAAAAAAAATTTCCTTCTAAAAAAATCTTAGGGTGCAAATTAATATAGAATGTTGGACCAACATTCCATAGTGGATTTGCACCCTTATGCTACTATCAGAAGCTCTTGGGAAAAAGTTTGGATGAAAGATTCTAATTTGGGACCTTTAGAATATATCCCCCAATAATTTTATTTTCAAAAAAAAAATTCCTAGTTTTGCAACCTCAATTGTTAGGCAAAATTTACTGCCACGATATTAAATAAAAACCGCTTCCTGTTGTAAAATTTTGGCATAAAGAAACACTTGCAAAACACAATATACTGTTAATATTTTGGGGGAAAAAGATTTATTATAGAAATGATCTATTAAACAAGTAAGCAAGCTTACACAAAATATTTTGCACCTGCAGTGCAAACTCTTTCGACTCCATTGAATGCTTTACATATAAACTAAAAATAAATGATTTCAAAATATTTAAAAAAGTCATGAGAAATTAAATAAATTTTATTTGGTTTTTCTTCTGCAAAACTCTGTAGGAAGTTTTTTCTTAGGCCTGAGTGAACTTACAAAAATAAAAACTTTGCTGTTTACTTCCTTGCTTGTACATTTAAAAATTCCACAAAATCTAGTTTATAGCTCAAGCTTCTGCAATAATATACCAATCTCCACATTTTGGAATCAAAGGTGACATTATTAACCACTAGACTTAATTATGGTTATTACTAGGGACATAAGAATCAAGATACATACATACGCTTTTAGACTCTTGCTAATACTCAATAAAAATGAGTAGCGTTATCTAGAACATAAATAACTGGAACGGTCTTACCGCATCTGCTGTGATGTCATCCACTGGCAGAGGTCCACCTAAGCATTAATCTGTACCCAAAACAGCCTAAATGGCAGAACACTGATTATCTGTAACAAAACAAATACAGAATATTAATTAATGAACTGGTGATACTTGAAACCTAGGAATTAAGGCACCAAAAGGTTTCCAGAAATTCAAACGTTAATACTACAGGGTGTCTACTGAAAATCAGATTTGAAATTCAAGTTTTTTCAAGGCTTGATTTTAGGAAAAACCCATGCTTTTTTATAAGGATATTCACTACCTAGGAAAAGTGGCTGGGTAAGAATAACGACTTTTGAATTTAAAAACAAATCCCAGGGTAGATTCCTGCCTCAATAAGAAAAAATTAACCAAGCTAATAAAAAGATATGAATAATTAAGAACGTTCATCTTCAGAAAAACTAAAGGTTCTAAAAAAAATTTATCAAGTTCCCAAAAATCAAGGCTTTTCAAAGAAAGGTTTTCAAGGTCAGTAGACACCTTGAGATCCTCAATTTTTTTCTCATTTAACGCAACAAATGACTGTTAGAGCTAGTTTCTGGCTCCATGAACCTTTGCAGCTTTAAACTAGTTCAACTCTTTATTTATAGTCACCCCTTCAGTGACAAAACCGTAAAGAAAATAATATTACAAAATTATTCCAGGTAACTGGAATCAAAATAAATAATGCCATATAACCTAATTTGCTTAAACTTACAATTCAGACTGCTCTTGATTTCGATGCTGGCCTTATTCTTCCCAGCAATCTTGATTAATCCGCTCATCCGTATTTCGAAATATTACAGCGGATAGGATTGGATTTACTCCATTCATACACAATTCACGTTAGATCCTACCAGCCCAGCAAAATGAAATGACGCCGTACACGGGTTTGTCCGTTACGGTCGTTTCAATTACCTTGCCTTTCATACGATGAAATCTTAAATCCTAAATTTTAATTCCCTGCATCTTCCCATAACCGTTCACATGCGAGTTTACTTCCACACAACGGATTAACCGGTAAAAAATTAAAAATTTCCTTCTTAAAACCATCAAACAGAAAGCCGACCGAAAACATGGCGGACACAGTTCCTTTGTTTCAGCAAACGAGCAGCGAGCCAGAGCTTGTTTCGTTATAAATTAGTACCACCGCCTGCCGCTAGACATCGCAGTGATAGATGTTTTAATAAAATTAAAAAATAAAAATACCAGTTATCCCGTCTTGTTGGATACGTTTTTTAAAGTAATTAAAAAATAGATTCAAAAGGGATTTCTTTTTTCTTCGAACAAATAATGCGATCAATCGAAATAATTAAAGCGGATATGACAGTGCAGATTGTTTGCTTTTTAGTTCCAGTAACTTGCGCTAGGAGTGCGAATTGCAACAAAAATGATGTTTTTTCAAACTATTCCGGCGCATTTTTCCCATAAGTTTTATTTGTAGGGATGTACCTAGTTCAACAATAAACAATTTCAAGAGGCATTTGAAAATCATATATGCGTTAATCAATTTTTACTAAAATCCCTTTTCACAATCAAAACCCAGTTCAATCATCCTTATTTTTTAAAAAAAAATTTTGTTGCAGATTCATAGCGGCTTTGAATCAAGTGCATACCCAACTTAATTTTATTGGAACTTTAGGAAAAGTTAAAACTTTATTTTTTAATGAGAAAATTGCTATTGATGACATAGTGTCTACCAAAAATCAGTTTCGAAATTCAAGGTTTCTTCAAGGTTTTTCAAGGCTCATTTTCAGGGAAAATCAATGTTTTTTTAAAAGGATATAGCCTACCTAGGAAAAGTGGCTGGGTTAGAATAACGACTTTTGAATTTTAAAACAAATCCCCGGGTGGATTCCTGTCTCAATAAGAAAAAATTAACCAAAGAAATAAAAAGATATGAATAATTGAGAATTTTGGTCTTATCAGAAAAACTAAAAGTTCTAAAACAACTGTTCTAGGTGTCTCCAGTCTCCAGTCTCCGATAATCAAGGCTCTTTAAGGTTTTCAAAATTGAATTTTAAATTCAAGGCTTAAAAAATTTTCAAGGTCGGACACCCTAAATAAGTCATGAACAATTAAATAAATCTTGTTTAGCTTTTCTCTGTTGGAAGTTTTTAGAAATTAGCTGTTTACTTTCTTGTTTGTACATTGAAAAATTCCACAAAACCTATTTTATAGCTCAAGCTTCTGCAATAATATACCAATCTCCACATTTTGGAATCAAAGGTAACACTATTAACCACTTAACTTAATTATGGTTACTACTAGGAACATAAGAATCAAGACACATACATACGCTTTTAGACTCTTGCTATTACTCAATAAAAATGAGTAGAGAGTTATCTACAACATAAATAACTGAAAAAGTCTTACTGTATTTGCTGCAACATCAGCCTCTGGCAGAGATCCATCTAGGCACCAACCTTGACTCAAAATCACCTCAATGGCAGAACACTGATATTCTGAAACAAAACAAATACAGAATATTAATTAATGAATCGATGATACTTAAAACCTAGGCATTAAACCACCGAAAGGTTTCCAAAAATTCATAAACTTCAATACTATATTTTCCAAATGCTTGATGCCCTTAGCTCTCATTTACATGTAACGCAATTCTCAAGCAACAAAAATCATCTCTAACTCTTGTCAAGGCCTGACTTAGCACCCTGACCTGGTGTCGCCAACTTAAAGGAGGTATCTGTAATAATTAATTGTAGATTGTTGAAGGCAATGAATATAAAATCATGAATCATCAAGTCAACAAGAATCATGAAATTCTGGAAGTCAAAGCAAAATCATCAAACCTTTTTAGTTAATTGAATGGAATTGCTATTGATTTAAAAATACAGATATTATTGTCAAGTATCCCTGTGTCCCTTCAAAAATTGTTTTTCACTATTTTATCTTTTTCTGAATTTTAAATGAGAACATTTCATTGGGAAGATAGAACTATGACGACAAAAAGTAATTACAATAAAAGTTTTACATACATAAGTACATTATAAGTTTACTTACAAAGACCATGAGTTGAAAAAAGTGATATCAGGCTGATATCGTCTCAATCGTCAGGTATAAATCAAATGGCTCAAAGGAGCCGCTGAAATGGTCTCATTTACTCATGGTAAAATGCTAGCATTTTACTATCTCCCAAGTGGGAGGTTTCACACAGCGCTGATACATAATACCCATGTTTCAAGCATTTAAAGTTGCTTGTTGCTACTAATGTTGTCCTTGAGAAAAAACATCGGAAGTTTCTTAATCTGTTTTCTGCCAATCGTCATGTAAGAAATTGAACCGTGTAATTTTCATTAGCACCGACATTTTTACTCGATTAAAGGATAGCCTGTGCTGTGTGCAAATTAATATCCAGAACTCCCGTCGTTAAACATAATGCCTTAGGCCATTACGACATTATGTTTCACATACACAGCACAGATATTTTCCGAAGAAGGTCCAAATATGTATCAGTTAATGAATTATGAATTTGTAAAAAAAAAAAAAAAAAAAAAATGGTTGACCGAAGCCGAACTTCAAACAAATTCCTGGCCAGTTCTCAAACAATAAAAATGTATAATTTTTCTTCTACGGTATTACTGAGAGTTTCCCAATTTAGCTTTAATTGTCTGACTTAATTTCATCCATGCTTAATACGAAAAAGCGAAAGAAATCGTTATTCTTACCTTCTAAAAACCTGTTTCTGCCGTAATACGTAATAGATGACACTTTTTAAGTGGCAAAATGGCTGTGAGCAAACGAAACGAACTATGGGCGCAGCGTTGCTCTTTTGTTTATGTTCGTCAATCGTGTTATAGTTCACTCATCTCACTTAAGATGGCGGCCATAGACGTATCATTTATTTATTTATTTTATTTATATTTATTGCGAATTTGTTTGAATAACTTACTTAGAAGATTTTTTTTGCTCGTCCTCGATGGCATGTAGGTATGACTTTGTAAAACGACACGATAAAGGCAATTAAAAAAAGTAAGTGAATGAACATATCACTAGCGCACTCTTTAGGACAAAAACGAGTTCTCAGAGTTTCTTAGTTGCCTTGCATCCCGTGACTTGGTTGACTTTCTTCACTCATACAGGCTGGATTGATTTTTTTTCTTTTTCAAGTTTATGGCATCCGCCGGATTCTCGTTTTATTGGTATTATTTAGAACACCCACAGTGAGAATACTGATCGCATACCGAAAGAATTAAAAGAATCAATTAATAGCACGTTTCTTGCATTGATGACAAACAATCTTTCGTGGGTAGGTAAGCAAATTCACCTCAAATAAAAAAGAATTAAAGGAAATTTTGATCTTTGGATTGGTTGATAGATTATGAGCTTTTAGTAATCACTTTAATCATCCAACGATATTTGGAAATATGTTAATTTCCAATATATTTATTCAAATATGAGTTATAAATCTTTGAAATTTTTCAGATTCATGAGTTCGGACTCCAACAACATGGGTAATTTGGACAATGTGGTTGCAGCTTTGAAAAATATCTTAAAGGAAGGATCTGATTCAGACAATTCAAGTTCTTCACAAGATAGTGTTGCAAAATGTGAAGATTCTTTTTTTTGTGTTGAAGAGTGCTTTTTAGCCAAGGATGTTAAAGTCACTGTTAATGAGGTTGGTCCCCTTAGCTTCCCTATTGACGAAGATGATATTAAGCGCTTAATAGGCAGATCAGAGAAGGCTAAGTATGGAAAAGGAGTGAAAACAGTTTTGGACACCAGCTACCGGGATACTCAAATGATACCTGCTAATAAACTCAAAGTGGAAATTAATAAACAAGCATTAGATACCTTGTTGCAACGTATTGGACAAGAATTAAAGATAGGAGAATATTCAAAGCTGGAAATTCACCTATACAATATGCTCATTTACGGACCAGGACAGTTTTTCAAAAGGCATCGTGACACTGAGAAAATTTCAAACATGATAGCAACTCTTGTCATGGTTTTACCATCACCTCACAAAGGCGGAGATCTGATAATTCAACACCATAGTTTGAAACACAAATTTTTTGGATCGCTGAATCCTGACATTATTCGATGTGTTACATTCTATTCTGATTGTTACCATGAAGTAAAAAAAGTCGAAGAAGGTTATAGAGTTGCTCTTACATACAATGTAGTGCTAAAGTCTGGTTCGATTCCAGGTTTAATGACTGTTGATAAGAACTTGAAAGATGCTGTAAATAGTTATTTTGAAGAAACTAAATATGACAAGTTAGTTTATCTTTTGGATCACCAATATACAAAACACAGCTTAAGATGGTATATGTTAAAGGGAGCAGATCAAATATGTGCAAAGGCTCTTTTGGCAGTAGGAAAAGTGAATGGTTGCCCTCCTTGCTTAGCCCTTGTGAATTATCAGGAGAGTTGGCTAGAAGGCTATGAAGAAGAGGGTGAGCATCAATACACAAGCCTTTACTTTTGGATTGATGAAAATAACATTCCTTTTGATTGTAAGGATGAAGCTGAAGTTCCTGAAGAAAAAATTTGTTTCATGAAAGACACTAAAGAGGAGTTTAGTCCTTATAATAGAGAAGAAGAGGCAACAGGGAATGAAGGTACGACCATTGATGTAATGTATCATCGATCTGCAGTTGTGTTGTGGAGAGATGCATGGGTGTTTTGTGATACATATAAAAAAGAATATCATGCCTTGCATCAGTTAACTGCTCGGCCTGGCATGCAAAGAACTCTACTTAAAAAAATAGCAGAATGTTCCAAAATGTTTTTTGCTTCTCCGTTTTGGAAGGATGAAAGTGTCAAAAAGATGGCTTTAGACATTATGATTTACCTTAATGATGAAGACACAACATTCAAAATTTTGTCTAAATTGAATCCTTTGGAAGTTTTAGATTTGGCCAAAAGTAAAGTGGTCTCCTGGATAACAAATAATTGTAGCCTTAAAACTTGGAAAGCACTTCTTAAAGCATGGGGATTGACTCACGGTTCAGAAGATTTGGTAAAATGCTTTATTCCATATTTGTCAAATTACATGACAAAAGCAGACAAGGATTTGGAAATAGCAGGTTATTTATTGGATGAAACAGCTAAGTTTTTTATGAATCCAAATATAATATATAATGGACAGTCATTCTCGTATCGTGGAAGCTACAGTGATCAAGATAAAAATAAGGAATTGTGTTCATTGCTTAAAATGTCTTTCCAGTTGAATAAGCTAGATTTAGAAAACGATCTTATGAGAAATTTTAACTCGAAATCTTCAGTAGCTCATTTTAAAATGTTTGAAGAAGCACTGCCTCGTGAACAATTCACAAGAATCTCTGGAGAAATGCTTTTTAACATGGCAAAAGTCGCTTTGGAAAAAATAAAAAAAGAAGAATATATATATCCGGCACCAAGTCAGAATTGTATTGATGAATTATGTTCTGTTTTGAAATCTTGTGGCAAAACAGGAAACGCGGCTGCTGAACAAAAAATTTTAAATCACATACTGTCGGATTCTGATACTTACACAGCATCGTTTCTTGCGGATTTATTAGTCAGCATGCATCAACTTTTGGGACATTATGTTGGTAACTACACGGATTTTAAAAATCGTGCCTTAATTAGAATTCAAGCAGAACTGGAAAAATATAAAAATCCAAACGACTGTTCCTTGCCCATCAACCTTTCTTGCAATTGTCAATATTGCAGTCAAGTTAAAAGTTTCTTCGCATCATCGACATCGATGCATGTTAGCATTGGAGCAGCAGAACGCAACCGATCGCATATGCAGAGTTTTCTGAGACAGTTGCCATATTATTGGCCAATAAAATATGAAACTGTTGCAAGTGGATCTCCGCACAAATTGGTTATCACCAAATTGCCGAAGTTACTTGAAGACCGACGTAACTTTATCAGAAGGTTAATACAAGGTAGGAATACTGTTGTTCAAACTAATCTATCTCCTGGTAACTTACCTGCAGCCAAAAAAACCAAAACTCAGTAATGGTTTTTTAGCAATTTTCAGTTTTATTTTTTTTAACCTCTTTTGTGTTCAATTTTTTAAAAAAAGTAGCATTTTTAAAGTTAAGAAGGGTCTCCCTAAAATACAGACCATGCAGACCCACCCAGACCATACAGACCCACCCAGACCAAGACCCAGACCAAACACAGACCGAAGGATATTTTACAGACCAGATATATTTTCACATTCCGGACACAGACCGACACCCAGACCAAACACAGACCGAAGGGAATTTTACAGACCAGATATATTTTCACATTCCGGGCACAGACCGAGACCCAGACCAAACACAAACCGACACCCAGACCAAACACAGACCGAAGGAAATTTTACAGACCACATACATTTTCACATTCCGGACACAGACCGACACCCAGACCAAACACAGACCGAAGGAAATCTTACAGACCAGATATATTTTCACATTCCGGGCACAGACCGAGACCCAGACCAAACACAAACCGACACCCAGACCAAACACAGACCGAAGGAAATTTTACAGACCACATACATTTTCACATTCCGGACACAGACCGACACCCAGACCAAACACAGACCGAAGGAAATTTTACAGACCAGATATATTTTCACATTCCGGGCACAGACCGAGACCCAGACCAAACACAGACCGAAGGAAATTTTACAGACCAGATATATTTTCCCAATTCGGACACAGACCGACACCCAGAGCAAACACAGACCGAAGGATATTTTACAGACCAGATATATTTTCCCATTTCGGACACAGACCGACACCCAGACCAAACACAGACCGAAGGAAATTTTACAGACCAGATATATTTTCACATTCCGGACCCAGACCGACACCCAGACCAAACACAGACCGAAGGAAATTTTACAGACCAGATATATTTTCACATTCCGGGCACAGACCGAGACCCAGACCAAACACAGACCGAAGGATATTTTACAGACCAGATATTTTCCCATTTCGGACACAGACCGACACCCAGACCAAACACAGACCGAAGGAAATTTTACAGACCAGATATATTTTCCCATTTCGGACACAGACCGACACCCAGACCAAACACAGACCGAAGGAAATTTTACAGACCACGTATATTTTCACCTTCTGGACCCAGACCGAGACCCAGACCAAACACAGACCGAAGGATATTTTACAGACCAGATATATTTTCCCATTTCGGACACATACCGACACCCAGACCAAACACAGACCGAAGGAAATTTTACAGACCAGATATATTTTCCCATTTCGGACACAGACCGACACCCAGACCAAACACAGACCGAAGGAAATTTTACAGACCAGATATATTTTCCCATTTCGGACACAGACCGACACCCAGACCAAACACAGACCGAAGGAAATTTTACAGACCACGTATATTTTCACCTTCCGGACCCAGACCGAGACCCAGACCAAACACAGACCGAAGGATATTTACAGACCAGATATATTTTCCCATTTCGGACACAGACCGACACCCAGACCAAACACAGACCCAAGGAAATTTTACAGACCAGATATATTTTCACATTCCGGGCACAGACCGAGACCCAGACCAAACACAGACCGAAGGAAATTTTACAGACCAGATATATTTTCCCATTTCGGACACAGACCGACACCCAGACCAAACACAGACCGAAGGAAATTTTACAGACCACGTATATTTTCACCTTCCGGACCCAGACCGAGACCCAGACCAAACACAGACCGAAGGATATTTTACAGACCAGATATATTTTCCCATTTCGGACACAGACCGACACCCAGACCAAACACAGACCCAAGGAAATTTTACAGACCAGATATATTTTCACATTCCGGGCACAGACCGAGACCCAGACCAAACACAGACCGAAGGAAATTTTACAGACCAGATATATTTTCCCATTTCGGACACAGACCGACACCCAGAGCAAACACAGACCGAAGGAAATTTTACAGACCAGATATATTTTCCCATTTCGGACACAGACCGACACCCAGACCAAACACAACCGACCGACACCCAGACCAAACACAGACCGAAGGAAATTTTACAGACCACATACATTTTCACATTCCGGACACAGACCGACACCCAGACCAAACACAGACCGAAGGATATTTTACAGACCAGATATTTTCCCATTTCGGACACAGACCGACACCCAGACCAAACACAGACCGAAGGAAATTTTACAGACCAGATATATTTTCCCATTTCGGACACAGACCGACACCCAGAGCAAACACAGACCGAAGGATATTTTACAGACCAGATATATTTTCCCATTTCGGACACAGACCGACACCCAGAGCAAACACAGACCGAAGGATATTTTACAGACCAGATATATTTTCCCATTTCGGACACAGACCGACACCCAGAGCAAACACAGACCGAAGGATATTTTACAGACCAGATATATTTTCCCATTTCGGACACAGACCGACACCCAGACCAAACACAGACCGAAGGAAATTTTACAGACCACGTATATTTTCACCTTCCGGACCCAGACCGAGACCCAGACCAAACACAGACCGAAGGATATTTTACAGACCAGATATATTTTCCCATTTCGGACACAGACCGACACCCAGACCAAACACAGACCCAAGGAAATTTTACAGACCAGATATATTTTCACATTCCGGGCACAGACCGAGACCCAGACCAAACACAGACCGAAGGAAATTTTACAGACCAGATATATTTTCCCATTTCGGACACAGACCGACACCCAGAGCAAACACAGACCGAAGGAAATTTTACAGACCAGATATATTTTCCCATTTCGGACACAGACCGACACCCAGACCAAACACAAACCGACACCCAGACCAAACACAGACCGAAGGAAATTTTACAGACCCATACATTTTCACATTCCGGACACAGACCGACACCCAGACCAAACACAGACCGAAGGATATTTTACAGACCAGATATATTTTCCCATTTCGGACACAGACCGACACCCAGACCAAACACAGACCGAAGGAAATTTTACAGACCATATATTTTTCCCATTTCGGACACAGACCGACACCCAGAGCAAACACAGACCGAAGGATATTTTACAGACCAGATATATTTCCCATTTCGGACACAGACCGACACCCAGACCAAACACAGACCAAGGATATTTTACAGACCAGATATATTTTCCCATTTCGGACACAGACCGACACCCAGACCAAACACAGACCGAAGAAATTTTACAGACCAGATATATTTTCACATTCCGGACACAGACCGACACCCAGACCAAACACAGACCGAAGGAAATTTACAGACCAGATATATTTTCACATTCCGGACCCAGACCGACACCCAGCAAACACAAACCGACACCCAGACCAAACACAGACCGAAGGAATTTTACAGACCACATACATTTTCACATTCCGGACACAGACCGACACCCAGACCAAACCAGACCGAAGGAAATTTTACAGACCAGATATATTTTCCCATTTCGGACACAGACCGACACCCAGAGCAAACACAGACCGAAGGATATTTTACAGACCAGATATATTTTCCCATTTCGGACACAGACCGACACCCAGAGCAAACACAGACCGAAGGATATTTTACAGACCAGATATATTTTCCCATTTCGGACACAGACCGACACCCAGACCAAACACAGACCAAAGGATATTTTACAGACCAGATATATTTTCCCATTTCGGACACAGACCGACACCCAGACCAAACACAGACCGAAGGAAATTTTACAGACCAGATATATTTTCACATTCCGGACACAGACCGACACCCAGACCAAACACAGACCGAAGGATATTTTACAGACCAGATATATTTTCCCATTTCGGACACAGACCGACACCCAGACCAAACACAGACCGAAGGAAATTTTACAGACCAGATATATTTTCACATTCCGACACAGACCGACACCCAGACCAAACACAGACCGAAGGATATTTTACAGACCAGATTATTTTCCCATTTCGGACACAGACCGACACCCAGACCAAACACAGACCGAAGGAAATTTTACAGACCAGATATATTTCCCATTTCGGACACAGACCGACACCCAGACCAAACACAGACCGAAGGAATTTTACAGACCAGATATATTTTCACATTCCGGACACAGACCGACACCCAGACCAAACACAGACCGAGGAAATTTTACAGACCAGATATATTTTCACATTCCGGACACAGACCGACACCCAGACCAAACACAGACCGAAGGAAATTTTACAGACCAGATATATTTTCACATTCCGGACCCAGACCGACACCCAGAGCAAACACAAACCGACACCCAGACCAAACACAGACCGAAGAAATTTTACAGACCACATACATTTTCACATTCCGGACACAGACCGACACCCAGACCAAACACAGACCGAAGGAAATTTTACAGACCAGATATATTTTCCCATTTCGGACACAGACCGACACCCAGAGCAAACACAGACCGAAGGATATTTACAGACCAGATATTTTCCCATTTCGGACACAGACCGACACCCAGACCAAACACAGACCAAAGGATATTTTACAGACCAGATATATTTTCCCATTTCGGACACAGACCGACACCCAGACCAAACACAGACCGAAGGAAATTTTACAGACCAGATATATTTTCACATTCCGACACAGACCGACACCCAGACCAAACACAGACCGAAGAAATTTTACAGACCAGATATTTTCACATTCCGGACCCAGACCGACACCCAGAGCAAACACAAACCGACACCCAGACCAAACACAGACCGAGGAAATTTTACAGACCACATACATTTTCACATTCCGGACACAGACCGACACCCAGACCAAACACAGACCGAAGGAAATTTTACAGACCAGATATATTTTCCCATTTCGGACACAGACCGACACCCAGAGCAAACACAGACCGAAGGATATTTTACAGACCAGATATATTTTCCCATTTCGGACACAGACCGACACCCAGAGCAAACACAGACCGAAGGATATTTTACAGACCAGATATATTTTCCCATTTCGGACACAGACCGACACCCAGACCAAACACAGACCAAAGGATATTTTACAGACCAGATATATTTTCCCATTTCGGACACAGACCGACACCCAGACCAAACACAGACCGAAGGAAATTTTACAGACCAGATATATTTTCACATTCCGGACACAGACCGACACCCAGACCAAACACAGACCGAAGGATATTTTACAGACCAGATATATTTTCCCATTTCGGACACAGACCGACACCCAGACCAAACACAGACCGAAGGAATTTTACAGACCAGATATATTTTCACATTCCGGACACAGACCGACACCCAGACCAAACACAGACCGAAGGATATTTTACAGACCAGATATATTTTCCCATTTCGGACACAGACCGACACCCAGACCAAACACAGACCGAAGGAAATTTTACAGACCAGATATATTTTCATATTCCGGACCCAGACCGACACCCAGAGCAAACACAAACCGACACCCTGACCAAACACAGACCGAAGGAAATTTTACAGACCACATACATTTTCACATTCCGGACACAGACCGACACCCAGACCAAACACAGACCGAAGGAAATTTTACAGACCAGATATATTTCCCATTTCGGACACAGACCGACACCCAGAGCAAACACAGACCGAAGGATATTTTACAGACCAGATATATTTTCCCATTTCGGACACAGACCGACACCCAGAGCAAACACAGACCGAAGGATATTTTACAGACCAGATATATTTTCCATTTCGGACACAGACCGACACCCAGACCAAACACAGACCAAGGATATTTTACAGACCAGATATATTTTCCCATTTCGGACACAGACCGACACCCAGACCAAACACAGACCGAAGGATTTTTACAGACCAGATATATTTTCCCATTTCGGACACAGACCGACACCCAGACCAAACACAGACCGAAGGAAATTTACAGACCAGATATATTTTCCCATTTCGGACACAGACCGACACCCAGACCAAACACAGACCGAAGGAAATTTTACAGACCAGATATATTTTCACATTCCGGACACAGACCGACACCCAGACCAAACACAGACCGAAGGAATTTTACAGACCAGATATATTTTCACATTCCGGACCAGACCGACACCCAGAGCAAACACAACCGACACCCAGACCAAACACAGACCGAAGGAAATTTACAGACCACATACATTTTCACATTCCGGACACAGACCGACACCCAGACCAAACACAGACCGAAGGAAATTTACAGACCAGATATATTTTCCCATTCGGACACAGACCGACACCCAGAGCAAACACAGACCGAAGGATATTTTACAGACCAGATATTTTCCATTTCGGACACAGACCGACACCAGAGCAAACACAGACCGAAGGATATTTTACAGACCAGATATTTTCCCATTCGGACACAGACCGACACCCAGAGCAAACACAGACCGAAGGATATTTACAGACCAGATATATTTTCCCATTTCGGACACAGACCGACACCCAGACCAAACACAGACCGAAGGATATTTTAGAGACCAGATATATTTTCCCATTTCGGACACAAACCGATACCCAGAGCGAACACAGGCCGAAGGAAATTTTACAGACCAGATATATTTTCACATTCCGGACACAGACCGACACCCAGACCGAACACAGACCGAAGGAAATTTTAGACACCAAGTACCGGTATATTTTCACGATCAGGCTTGATTGTGTTCTGTAAAAGATTCTGTCTTGTTCAATGTAAAATTTGGCGACGTTATTATCGTAATTCAGCGGCTACGCTAGGCAGACGTTTGGGTTGAGCCAAGCCAGATTTTAAGGGCTATTTCTGCAATCCTAAATTTTGGGTTTTGGAGGAACCAAAGTAGTCGATTTTGGGTCTGGGAAGTCGTAAAATGGTGTTATTGGTCTTTTTTTTTGGGATTGTCCCAACCGAAAATTTAGATGAGCTGAACTATTACCTAAATTTTGTCTTGGTTCAACAGAAGCGGATCCTGAGTATAAAATTTCAGCTTCAGTTGATCTTTGCGGCACGCCAATTGCGCGCTTCACGGGAAAGTTATTATTGGCAGTATTGCTGCAATATCGCGTCAATACGTACATCTCTGCTGTACTGAAAAACGAAACTCGACAATCGATAATCAGGTGAGTGCATTTTAAAGGCTGCCACCGGGTTACCATAAGGGTTGTGCCCCAAAATGAAAATTTTTTTTGGTCTTTCACTTATCGATAGGACCTAGTGAGGGGGTAAATTAGGCCAAATATTAGGGTCGAAATGAAAGCCGTTTCGTAAGCGGGGATGGGAGAAATAATTCATTTTTTATTTTTTTGGCAGAGAATGAGTCGTCCGATTAAAGAATCCAAAAACGAAAAAAAAGCTCTTTTAAAGGGCTACCTAGGGGCATAATTGTTAATTTTTTTAAAATTGGCCCAGAGGCCAAAATGGCCATTTAAAGAGAAAAAAATGATTTTTTCATGTTAGCGTCGCCGGACCGAAATTTCGCTATCACAGCCAAAAAGTACGTCAAAAAGTGACCTAAATACATGTGCTTCTAAATTTTTCATTCAACAAGATAATGGCGAAAAAAATGACCAAAATTTAAAAAATTTTTTTTACTAACAAGACCCGGCTGGACCAAAATTTCGGTGTCACCACGTGAAAGTACGGAAAAAATAGCCTAGAAACATATTTTTCCGTCGCGGAAGAAAGGTAGAAATTGGTCCAATCTAGTGGCCTAAAGTAACCAAAATTCGTGAATTTCGGCCAATTTCTACCTTTTTTTCCGCGACGGAAAAATATGTTTCTAGCCTATTCTTTTGCGTACTTTCACGTGACGATAGCAAAATTTTGGTCCAGCCGGATCTTGTTAGCAAAAAAAATTTTTTGTGATTTTTATGATTTTGGCCATTAAATTAGGCCACGTTCTATCCTCGTCGCCCAAGGCGAAATGCATGATCTTGGGCCAATTTTTTGCATACATGGTGAAGGCGAAACTTGGACCAGCGTGGTCTTCGTAGCGAATCAAATTTTTTGAGATTTTGGCCATTTTATGGCTACTTTGGCTGTCGGGTAAAAAAACCAAAAAAATGCGAATCTGGGTCATTTTTTAGCGTACTCTCACGCGGTGATTGCGAAATTTGTGTGCAGCGTCATCTTCGCAGCGAAAAAAATTTTTTTAACTTTTGGCCATTTTCTTGTTAAATGAAAAATTTAGAAGCACATGTATTTAGGCCACATTTTAAAGTACTTTTTGGCTGTGACAGCGAAATTTTGGTCCGGCGACGCTAACATGAAAAAAATCATTTTTTTTTCTCTTTAAATGGCCATTTTGGCCTCTGGGCCAATTTTAAAAAAATTAACAATTATGCCCTTAGGTAGCCCTTTAAAAGAGCTTTTTTTTCGTTTTTTGGATTCTTCAATCGGACAACCCATTCTCTGCAAAAAAAATAAAAACTGAATTATTTCTCCCATCCCCGCTTAAGAAACGGCTTTCATTTCGACCCTAATATTTGGCCTAATTTACCCCCTCACTAGGTCCTATCGATGGGTGAAAGTCCAAAAAAATTTTCATTTTGGGGCACAACCCTTATGGTAACCCGGTGGCAGCCTTTGTCGAATGTTACAAGTGCAGTGTTTGAAAGTTTCATTTACTAACAAGTGTTAAATGTTTTGTGAAAATGTATTTAGTTTTTCAAAAATTATTCAATTAGTATTTTATTTCTAATTTTCGGTGGGAATGCGTAAATCATGCGGAAGCGCAAGTTTGAAAGTATCGTGCGTGATAAAATATCCCATTTTTTTAAAAATTTGTTGTGTCTGTATATTTTTCTTTAAATAACAATACTTCCACAAAATATTTTTGACTGCGTGGTGGAAAAACGTATTAAATTCGGATTCGCTTTTTAGATTCTCGACATATCGACATATTCGTGTTCGTTTTCCCGCGAATCGAAAAATTCGATTTGTCTGCTGCCACGACTGCAGCACACTTCAATCTTTGGCGGATTAAAGTCTAGTGACATGACCAAGTATGTTATATGGTCTTTTTCTAATTATCAATTTACATGAATAATTCATAATATTTTCAAACGGTAAGTACGTTTTACAATTTTTTGTAAAGATGAATTATTTCATTTTTCTTTTTTCGACTTGCAAAATTTGAAGGTTGTTTGTGGTTCTTAACCTCCTTTTTGTCGGTTTATATTCATTTATAACCTATAAATTGTTAATAAAACATTTAGAAGCAGTCCTGTGTGTACCTAAAGTTATTCCGCTTAAAAAATTAAGTCAAAAAGATGATTAATAAAATTAGCAAGAATTATGGCAACATCATAATTATGAGCTTTATTTATGCAAAACATAACAGATGACAGATGCATAAAATTTAATGCGACTAAAGTTTTTGAATGTCAACATTAGCAGGGCAAGGACATTTTAAGAGTTTCCGTAAAGAAATTACATTCATATGAAAATCATTTATGCAAAACACAAAATGTAATACGACTAGTTTTTAAATGTCAACATTAGCAGGGAAGGACATTTTAAGAGTTTCCGTAAAGAAATTAAATTCATATGAAAATCATTTATGCAAAACACAAAATGTAATACGATTAGTTTTTAAATGTCAACATTAGCAGGACAAGGGCATTTTAAGAGTTTCCGTAAAGAAATTAAATTCATATGAAAATGATTTATGCAAAACACAAAATGTAATACGATTAGTTTTTAAATGTCAACATTAGCAGGGAAGGACATTTTAAGAGTTTCCGTAAAGAAATTAAATTCATATGAAAATCATTTATGCAAAACACAAAATGTAATACGACTAGATTTTAAATTTCAACATTAGCAGGGAAGGATATTTTAAGAGTTTCCGTAAAGAAATTAAATTCATATGAAAATGATTTATGCAAAACACAAAATGTAATACGATTAGTTTTTAAATGTCAACATTAGCAGGGAAGGACATTTTAAGAGTTTCCGTAAAGAAATTAAATTCATATGAAAATCATTTATGCAAAACACAAAATGTAATACGACTAGATTTTAAATTTCAACATTAGCAGGGAAGGACATTTTAAGAGTTCCCGTAAAGAAATTAAATTCATTTGGACATTATTATTGCAAATATATGGCAGATGCCTGAAATTTCTTTGGATTTACCCAGGGAAAGAGATTATGTATGGGAAACATACAGTTGTTGATAATAAGTGATGCTAATATGTTAATTATTTTAATTATTTTTTTAAATACTGAGATGCGAAGGGTTTGTCAGGTAAACATATACTTTTCAAAATCATAGAAAATTAATAAAGTCTTAAATATTTCTGGGATTGTGTGTGCTTATGTCTTGATAATTTTTTAAAATGCTGAGACTAGAAGAGTTTGTCAGCTAAACATATTCTTTTCGAAATTGAATAAAATTAATCATGCCTTAAATAATTAATTCTGTGATTATATCTCAGTAAGTGTGTTAACCTTAATGAGATATAATCACAGAATTAAAGGCATGATTTATTTTATTCAGTTTTAAAAAGTATATGTTCAGCTGACAAACCCTTTGTATCTCAGTATTTAAAAAATAATCGACATGGCATAAGCACACACAATTAGCTTACTGTGCTTAAGTCATTTGTATGCAATAATGGGCTTGATGGGTCGCTTAAAGTTCTTTGCCGAAGAACTCTTTATTAAACTGCATTTAGGGCCGCAGTTCAGAGAGTCAAAAAAAAAAATTTGGATTTGGAAGTCGAAAAAATCCCCAAATAGGGGATGATGTTTCACTTTTTTGAAAAAGTGCTATATGGTAGAGATCCTAAAAGAGATTAGCCATACTTCTAATTCCGGTTCTTAGATATTTTTCTCCTGAAATTTATTGCTCCATTAAAAATTTTTTTGGAAAATTGAAAACGCCAATAGAAATAGTCAGGAACCATTTTGTAAATTTAAGGATGTTTTGCAGGTGAATTTGAGATTCATAATTGATTGTTCTCCTGCAACTTAAACATAGGCGAAACATCATTTTTAAAAAATTATTTGATTCCAATTACATTTTTGTAGGCGGAAAAACCTTTTTACAAAAATAAACAAAGTTTCGCCTATGTTTAAGTTGCAGGAAAGCGATCAAAATTCCAAAAATTCCAACATACCATTGCGCATGATCCGTGGGCACCGATTTTTCGCGCCAATTGTTTTTGCCAGTCTCTTTTAATTTAGGGTCTCTAGGAATAAGTGCTGCTACAGAAGCTGCGTTATGTTAAGGCTGATTTTAAAAAATGATCAAATAGGCAAAAAAGCGCTGTTTGCCAGTAGCGTATAAATGGCAGAAAAAATTCTGAGGTCATATTCTAGTTTCACGACTCAAAGAACATAAGATGAAAAAAATAAGTATTGTGAAAAAACTGTGGCAGCAAGAGTTCCTTGTTTTCGGGAAAAATTTAACATTTTTAGCCCAAAATTGTGGCGATTTGGCCGATTTGCATTTACTTGAGAAAATTAATAAAGATGATTTTTGAATTCTCTGGCCTCTAAAAAATATGTTGTGAAGTTTTGGGGGGGGGGGGGAATCCGAAAGAATGTTGCATGGAAATTTACAAAATGCAAAAAAATTAGGCCCGATTCGTCATCTTTAGGGCCGTTGAGCTACCTCCGAATATTTTCCAAAATTTTTTTAAATTCGTTTATATTTATTACTACTCTTCTAGGTACCATCTTTAAAAGAAGCACCATAACAATTCAAAAATTCTTTCAAAATGACCCACCCTATTCCAAGTATCCAAAAAATCAAAACCGCGCGTCTAAAATACTTTGTAAAGAGCTAATAATTTTCTGATATACAGTAAAAGCCTAAAGCATGTTTTTTTTTTTTTTTTTTTAATCGAAAAATTGGAGGAGGTATAGTTTTTACGGACCACTTTATAATACAGAAGAATTACAGCTTTTCGATCAAATGATCGGAAAAAATTAAAAACCAAATGAAAGCTATGGTGATTGTAGTCAAATAGGCTCCTAAATATCATACTAAAAATGCCCAAAAATTGGGCTTGTGGATGGAACATGGCCGAATTTGGCAAAATGGTTCCCAAATTTTGTTTTTTTACTAATTTTCGTTAAAATAAGGAACCAATTGAAAAATCGGTAGAATGCAATGAAAGAACATTAAATTCTCTACAAAATGATCCAGTTCATTTTTTTTCCACCAGCGGATCAAATAAAATTTTGGGCTTAATAATTTTTTTTTCCAAGTTTTTTTTAATTTTTTAAATTAATTTGTTAAAAAAGTAAATAACACTCAGTATTAATTATATATCATTATACATTTTTAAGAAATTTAATCCTTATTAATTTATTAATTTAAATTAATTTAATCATTATTAATTTTAAGAAATTTAGTCCCTTGAAATTTTATTCGTTAATACATGATTTATTCTTTTAGTTCCTCATGAAATTTTAATTGGCTGCACTGCCATGCTAAGCGATTCGGGCTTAAGTGCATTTTTGTTTTGAACTGAGTTATTGGTATACCGATGCATTCGTCATTATGGGAACGTTCAAGTATTACGTAAGACTTTTTTCCGGATTTTTGGACCCCCTCCCCCCCCCCCCCCCCCCGGTTGTAAGACATTTCGCAATACTTAGCTTATGGCGAAGACGGTGGATGCGGACCCCCCCTCCCCCTAAAAATCTTACGTAATACTTGAACGTTCCCTAAGTTATCCGTCGGTACATTCATTTTAAGAAAAAGCTTTGAAAACTTCAAAAAAATATTTACCCAAAACATAAATTTTTTTTTTTTTAAGCTAGTTAAGTTGGTAGCCCCCATTTGTTTTTCAACTTTCAAAATTTTCGAAAATCGAAAGTTTTTTATCTGCTTTTCTGCCGTCTTTAGCGAAACTGGCGTAACTGACATTTTGTAAACAATGCTCTTTCCCGATTTTTAGCTTATGTAAACAAAGGTTCTATTCCGCTTGTTTACAAAAAGCAGATACGCCAGTTTCGCTAAAGACGGCAGTTTTATAAACAAGGGCAATGTTTTTTTTTAGAAAAAATTTTTTTTTCTTTTAGTTGTAAAATATCATTTAAATGTCGCTAAAAAATTAATTGTAATTAAAAACAATTTTTTTTCCTGAAACTTTTTTAAAATTTTACCGCGAACTGACCAGTTAAAAAAAACTAAGCCACTAGCAACTCTAATAAAAAAAACAAATGATTTGTTTACTTTTTGATTTTTTTTAAAACATCGTTTTCTCAATGTTTACAAAAAGTACACTTACGCCCAAATCGCTTAGCACGGCAGTGCAAAACCATCAAAATCTAATTTTTTATCCTTTTTCCAGCTTGTTTTTCTTTAAAATGTCAGATATTTGTAGCAAAAATTATATGTAACGAAATCCTAAATATTTTGCCATCCATGTAATTGGTCTGAAAACTTCATCGGAGCAAAATTGGTTTATTTTTTAGAAATAATTTACTGATCTCCAATCAAAAATGTTCACCCCCTAGACGAATTTGGTTTTGAGGAAGTTAACCAATTACTTTTTTCAATATACTAATTTATTTACTTTAATTACCGAATCAATTTCTAAAAAATTACAAAACTATTGGAAAAAAAAATTATTAAGCCCAAAATTTTATTTGATCCGCTGGTGAAAAAAAATTGAACTGGATCATTTTGTAGAGAATTTGATGCTCTTTCATCGGCTCAACCGATTTTTCGATCGGTTCCTTATTTTAACGAAAATTAGTAAAAAAACAAAATTTGGGACCCATTTGGTCAAATTTCGCCATGTTCCACAAGCACAATTTTTGAGAAATTTTAGTATGATATTTATTAGGCTATTTGACTACAGTCCCCATAGGTTTCATTTGGTTATTAATTTCTTTCGACCTTTTGATCGAAAAGTTGTAGTTCTCCTGTATTATTAGACGTTATTCTAAATGTACAATTTTTTTTTTACACAGTTAAATTTTTTATTTTTTATTTACGTGGAAGTTTATTAATTGTTAACAGATTATGCAAAATGGAATTAAACGAACCTATAAAGTCCGAGGTAAAGGATTTCCTTCGCTGGGAGGATTACGAATCTCTGCTTTTAGAGGACCATAGTACTCGTCCTGGCGTCGGGAACCCGCCGGTGGGTGTTCATGGTGGCCATATTTACATATATCAAAATGCAGAACCAAAGAAGCGAAAGGACTGGGTCGCGGATCGTCATCAATGGTTAGAGTACGGCCGGAAGAAGTAAGTGGAAGCATCTAACTATTTTTTTGTGAACCCTAGCTTACCCGACCCCTATATCCCTATCCCTCTATTTGTACCATTTGAGATCTCTCAAATGTAAATGTATTTCTAAGGTGTAGACCTGTAAGAAGAACTGAAATTTCGCTCCCTTATAAAATTGAATTTTGAAAAATGATGTCTTGCTTAGTTAAATGAAGTCTTATCCTAGAAAAACTGAACAAATTTTTTCAATTTAAAATTTTATAGCTGGTATCGGGTTGACGGTGGTAGCTATGCAATCTGCAGTACGGTAGAATTGCTCGCCTGCTAGAGCCATAAGCACAGTATAAAGCAGGCGAGCAATTCTCGGTTGTTTTTTTTTTGTAACACAAGTTGCCTAAATGTGTTAGCTTATGAGCGCCCGTTTTCCCGATACCAGCTATTTCGCTGTATGATTTCCAATTTGGCAAATATGGTTTCGTTTTTGAGAAAACTTAAAATTTTACTTTGTTGCGGAGGAAAAAAACAGTTATCAATTTTTTTCTGAAAGGTGGAAAAAAAGCTCATTTGAGGAATTCATTACATTTCCAGGTTACCAAAAACCGACGACGTCAGGGTTACCTGTATTTATTATAAAGGAAGGGTTCAGACAAATTTTTGCAAAAGGGTGTATTTTAAAGGACGTGATTGGCGTGAAACCGACAAATTCGTCATACACTACACCGGAGAGATTCAAAACTTAGAATCTGGTGAAGAAAATCACGGAAATAGAAAGAAGGGGGCCGTGCCGTTTGTGCGGTCAGCTCCATCGATCCTCGAAAAGGAGCGGGAAAAGTTGAAGGTAAAATAAATATTTTTTATGCTTTTTAAATAAAGTAGCCAGTGATATTTTAAGTCGTCAAAACGAAAGTAGGTAACAAAAATCAGAATTTAATATTTTTAAAATTTTTTCTTGTTCTTTTTTAAATTAATTGTCTGACTTTTTCCTTGTGCGCTCTTATAACATTATAAGTGCAAAATTATCGCTGTTATTCCGCCAGTATTGATTGATGGGTGTGCGCTTTACCCATATGCCCTGGAGACCAAAACTTTTGCGAAAATAGCTTTTTAGGTTCTTCCGAAATTTTAAAAAAATCTTCGGCTTATGTTTGGCATCCTCTAATTTTATTCCGTTTCTTGTAGTGAATTTTTAAAAATTATTTTTTAACTAAGTCTTAATTTTAATTTTTTCTTTTTATCAAAGTTTTTAAAAATTTTGTTTTATTCTTTTTCTTTTACATGCAAAGAGATATTTTCGGCAGTATTTAATTGTTTTGAGCCTGAATGTATATTTTTTGAAATATTAATCCTTTCCAGTTAATAGACTTTTTTTTTATATGGACCTTATAAGGCGGCCTTTTCATTGAACTTATAATTGTCATATTAATATAATATTAAATATAATATATGGACAAAACTTATTTTTAAAAAATGAAAATATGCTTAAAAAATAGTTTAAAAACTTTCTAATTATTTAGTTACTGTAATAAGGGAGTGTCATAACTCTTGGACAAATTTAACATCGAAAGAATGCTCCCATAAACTGAACATTTTTTTAGAAATTAAAAAAAAAAAAAGTTTTCCACCAATACCATTACCATTTTAGATATACCAGTAATGTCAATAACACTGTATGTTGCTGAGTAAGGGATTTTACAATAAAATCAGTTGGTACGGAAGATTCATAAAAAACGATATATTTCTATCGTCTTTAGCATAAAAATAGTTTTTTTGCATCCAAGTTTGCACATTTACGTGTTGCAAATACATATTTTTAAATTATATTTTATTTGTAATTCTAGGAAATACCTCATGAAGCGTACAAGGCGTTAAAAGAAGACGAGATTCACCCCGCATACATAGCAGTTTTAGAACCCAGGAACACAAAACAAGTGGAAAATACCCTTAAAAGGGAGCGAGATCGGAGATTACCCTCCACTGACGACATCGTTGGCAGCATGATCATTCAAAATGAAATCCCGGCTTTCGTAAGGAAAGTCGAATTTCAGGAGGAGTTTTATTTACTAATCATTGCGAGCGAAAATTCTGTGGAAGTATTCAAAACATCTCTCATGGTTGGAAAACCCGTTTTATTTTATGATACCACATTTAATTTGGGGGACTTTTATGTATCCATCCTTGTTTACAAAAGTCTGTTATTTGTTGATGAACCTGTCTTCCCATTGGCTTACCTGATACACGATAGAAAACTTGATGAAACACATGATGAATTTTTCCGATATCTAAATGAAAATGTGTGTCATGAAATAGACGGTCTGAATATAGTCACCGATCGAGAGGATGCCATAAAAAAAGCTGTTTTGAACAGATTGAAAAATTCTACACTTTTTCATTGTTGGAACCACATTCTGACTGATGTTGGGGCCTGGTTATATAAATGCTCTATCCCAAAAAAAGAAATTAGTATTTACAAAAATAACGTTTGGGAACTGCTAGACTCCGATTCGGAAGAGGACTTCGATAAAAAACTGGAAGAATTCAAAAATACTGAAATTTGGAATGAAGAATTCTGTAAATATTTTAATAAAAACATTAAGGATGACGCCAAGAAAAGTGCAAAATGGCGATTAAAAGAAGGTAATAATGAATAAAAAAAAAAGTGAATCTGGGTTAGCTGTTACGCGTAACGTTTTTTTTTTTTCTTTTTTGCAGAAAACTTGTACACAGAGGGTTCAGGAATTACGATTAACTGTTCCGAAAGCTGTAATAGCGTAGTGAAAAGGCTGCAGGACCATAAAAATATGAGCGTTCAAGTGGCTGTATTATCTTTCTACCGGCTTGACCAATACTACGTGCAAGAAGCTATAAAGGGCATGTGCCTTCTGAGTGGAAACTACCTGTTAAAAGAAGAGTTCTCTAGTATGAAGCTCAATCCTGAATGTGCAAATTTTCCGAAATCAAAAATTTCTTTAAAAGACATTCCTTATTGTTTTGATAAAGACTTTGTAAAAAAAGAAGAAACTGCAAACGAAGAAAAACCTTATTGCAAATACGCAATCGCGAAGATGTTAAAGGAAGAAGGAAACGTAAAACTTTGGTCTGATTGTGAAACGTATGCCGTTATAACCCCGAAGAGACCGTATTTTGTTGATGTTGATTTTTCGTCCTGCACTTGTGGATACGGGAAAAGTTGCCATCATATAGAGGCAGTAAAGTTGTCAACTAGGAAAGAAGTAAAACAATCGAATTCCATCAAATTAGCGAACGTCCGTCGAAAAAGCCGAGGACAACGTTCTGGAAAAAAAGGACCCCAGGAAGTCAAGATATTACACAAATCGGACGAATTAGAGAACTGCGATGACATTGACGACAGCATTGGTGACGCTGTTATGATACCCGTAAAAAAACCGAAGCAATCTAAAAGGTTTTCAATTAAATCACGATTCGTAGCCATTTCTTCGACAGACGAAAACAAAAAAAAGACACTCACCATAGAGAAAGTTCCTTCAGAAGATATCACGTAAGTACTGTCTCCTTAACATCAATCAGAAATAGATTTGATTTAAATTAAATTAATATTACTTACATAAACTTTAATTGTTTTGATCGGAAATAGATTGTTTTCTATTACAGTGCTGGACTTTCTTTTCAATCATACGTTGCAGCACAACATTTTTTATAATTTTCCTCTGAAGAATAAGCCATTTTTTCATAGGAATGCCCTTACGTTTTACTATAAATGTTGTCATACGTTTAGAATATAAACATTTGAACCCCTCAAACATTTTAAAATAATTATTACAGACTATGGCATTTTTTAAGTTCTTTCTCTCTTATTCTTCATGTATGTAAAAATCGTCTTTTTTTTTTTCTTTTTCAGGAGTAAAAACAGCATATGCAATAATGAATACATTGATGACCGATCCAATGACGAGGACATGGAGGACCTCTCTTTTAATCCACAACATCGAGCTGTTTTTTCTACTCCGAAGAAAGACGTCATGCCTTTATCTAAAAGAAAACCTCTTCCTGTTGCACAACTCAACCAAATATTGGCGATGGCTTCATATGGTTGTGTTTTAGATGACACAGTCGATCCTGCATTCAAGAGGCAGTTTTCTGCTGGGAAAAGTTTCAAAGTTCACGGAGTACCAGTTAGCTTAGACGAACTACAGGGATTAATCCCTAAAACAAAAAGCATCACCGCAACATCACAACTGTACCTCTCTAATTTTGTTATAGACGCATATCTACGCATTTTGCTAAACGAAAACAGGAAACATATCGAGGAAAAAAATTTAGAAATTTTTGTGACATATACAACTGAGTGCAATCCGGTCACGATTGATTATCGTGCAAAGTTTGACATCGGAATAAATCATTTCCTTGCTTACGATGTAGGTGTAAAAGAAATTGTTTTAATTCCCTTCATAAAAAGTTCTCATACCAGACTGCTAATTGTTTTATTGAAGAAAAAAATTGTAATTTATTTAGATCCCATGCATGACATCGAAGCAATTCCTACCGATGAAATAAAGCATGTGATGACCTTATTTAAAGCTTACTATGATGTAAGAGGACTTCCATTCTCACTGGATGGCTGGCAGTTTTACGCTCCTACAGACACACCAATACAGCCCAATTATTTTGATTGTGGTGTACTGGTGTGTTTGTTCGCAGAAACGGTAATAACACAGCAGAATGTCGTTGAAATGAATATTGAAGATCATATATTTTTATCCGGTCGCCTCAAAATGCAAAAAAAAATTTTTGATAAAATGCAAATGGCGAGTTATCCAATATTTCCAGAAAATAAAACTTACTGGGAGAATCCATTAAATATTCCGGACATTGGGGAAATATCGATAAGTAAAAATCTTGTTGAAGGTATACCTACCATAAGTTATCTACAATATATCATTGAAGACTACTGGGGCACAAGGGACTCCGAATGCTACCATTGCTACGAACCCCCGGACAACCAGGAAGATCTTGTTTTATGTTGTGGTTGCTGGGGATGGTATCATCCTAGATGCGGCGGTTCGACAGACTATAAGATTCCGAAATTCTTCGTTTGCAGTGATTGCAAAGATTTAAAAAAAAATGAAATGGAATCATAAATTATTCGCACTAAAGTGCCCCAGACAGACTTTGAGCGAATTTAAATTTAAAAATTTTTAAATTTTAAGCTAATTGAAAAAAAAAAAAGTTTTTTAAAAATGATTTTGTAATGTTTTAGTTAGTGATAAAAAGGGTAATTTTTTGTGATATTGCATTATGCAAGTTAGAATTAATTGTTGCTACATTATTGATCTCTTTAATTTTAAAAAAGTATTATTAATTACTTAAAAAAATTTGAAAGATGCAATTTTTAAAATAATGCAGTTATAATTTTTTTGAACATCTTTCAAATATGATAAAGACATCAATGACTATACGTTTTTTATCTTTAATTCCTGAGAAACTATTTTAAGAGACAATGGCTCATGCAAAAAGTTTTAAATTTTTGAAAGAAAAGCAAAGATACAGTACTTCCGGTGCTTTATTAAAATACACAACTGCTTTAATTCGATTTAAGTAACAAATAGAGACAAGACAATATATCCTAATTTTGCGTATCAAAAGTTGTTTTTATTTTTTTTTCTAGCGTCATATTTTTCTACAACTTAATTTACGTTTTTTTTCCAAATTATTTTACTTTTTTAAAAACTCTCTTTTTTTTTTAATTCAAAAACAACCTAAAGTTTTCATTTTTTTTTTTTTTTTGTAAAAATGGCAATTATTATTTTATAAACCGTGTTTTTCTGGGATTGTGTGATTGCCCAGTGGTACTGGGCCCACATAATTTCCAATTTAAGATACCCCGTAAAAGGGAGAAAGAAAACCAAATAATAATATTAATAATAATATTTTTTTTTCTTGCAAGAAATGCATTTTTCATAAAAAAGGTCAAAAGTTGAAAAACAAAAGTCAAAATTTTAATTAAAGTCTTTAAAGTTAATATTTTAATATTAAAACATTGCTTTAGCTCATATTCTGGGCTAACGGGAAGAGGACCAAATTAAAAAATGTAGTAAACATTTTATTTCAAATTTTTAAGTTCTTGCTTTTGTTCATGCAGTCTAATTTCAATTTTTGAAAAAGGATATTGAAGGATAATAGGCAAAATTTTAAAAAAAAGTTAAATAAAATATCAAATTTACCAGGCTTATAAACAGAATTGAATCCAACAGGTAGTCAGAAACAAATTTTTGAATTGACCAAGATTGAACCTTTTCCAAAATAGTTTATATCTGCAAAGTTTCCTTCGGTCTGTGTCTGTAATGGGAAATTATACTTGGTCTGTAAAATATCTTTCGCTCTGTGTTAGTCTGGGTCCCGGTCTGTGTTCAGAATGTGAAAATGTATGTGGTCTGTAAAATTTCCTTCGGTCTGTGTTTGGTCTGGGTGTCGCTCTGTCTCCGAAATGGGAAAATATATCTGGTCTGTAAAATATCGTTCGGTCTGTGTTTGGTCTGGGTGTCGGTCTGTGTCCGAAATGGGAAAATATATCTGGTCTGTAAAATTTCCTTCGGTCTGTGTTTGGTCTGGGTGTCGGTCTGTGTCCGAAATGTGAAAATATATCTGGTCTGTAAAATATCCTTCGGCCTGTGTTTGGTCTGAGTGTCGGTCTGTGTCTGAAATGTGAAAATATATCTGGTCTGTAAAATTTCCTTTGGTCTGTAAAATTTCCTTCGGTCTGTGTTTGGTCTGGGTGTCGGTCTGTGTCCGAAATGGGAAAATATATCTGGTCTGTAAAATTTCCTTCGGTCTGTGTTTGGTCTGGGTGTCGGTCTGTGTCCGGAATGTGAAAATATATCTGGTCTGTAAAATATCCTTCGGTCTGTGTTTGCTCTGGGTGTCGGTCTGTGTCCGAAATGGGAAAATATATCTGGTCTATAAAATATCCTTCGCTCTGTGTTTGGTCTGGGTGTCGGTCTGTGTCCGAAATGGGAAAATATATCTGGTCTGTAAAATTTCCTTCGGTCTGTGTTTGGTCTGGGTGTCGGTCTGTGTCCGGAATGGGAAAATATATCTGGTCTGTAAAATATCCTTCGGTCTGTGTTTGGTCTGAGTGTCGGTCTGTGTCTGAAATGTGAAAATATCTGGTCTGTAAAATTTCCTTTGGTCTGTAAAATTTCCTTCGGTCTGTGTTTGGTCTTGGTGTCGGTCTGTGTCCGAAATGGGAAAATATATCTGGTCTGTGAAATATCCTTCGGTCTGTGTTTGGTCTGGGTGTCGGTCTGTGTCCGAAATGGAAAATATATCTGGTCTGTAAAATTTCTTCGGTCTGTGTTTGGTCTGGGTGTCGGTCTGTGTCCGGAATGTGAAAATATATCTGGTCTGTAAAATATCCTTCGGTCTGTGTTTGGTCTGGGTGTCGGTCTGTGTCCGAAATGGGAAAATATATCTGGTCTATAAAATATCCTTCGGTCTGTGTTTGGTCTGGGTGTCGGTCTGTGTCCGAAATGGGAAAATATATCTGGTCTGTAAAATTTCCTTCGGTCTGTGTTTGGTCTGGGTGTCGGTCTGTGTCCGGAATGTGAAAATATATCTGGTCTGTAAAATATCCTTCGGTCTGTGTTTGGTCTGGGTCTTGGTCTGGGTGGGTCTGTATGGTCTGGGTGGGTCTGCATGGTCTGTATTTTAGGGAGACCCAGTTAAGAATGCAATAAGTTTTTAAGGAAAATATTTTGGTATTTTGAATTGTATTTTGCGATTCAGAATTGTTTGTGTTCTTTTTTTTTTGTTACCGTAAGATTCTAGTTTAGTTCCTTTTCATAACTGGGCGGTGAAGATTTTTTAACAATAAAAAAAGTTTAATTTTTTTTTTTTTTTCGGTTTTTTACACATAAAAATTAGATCGGATCGCTCCGAAACCGTGCCAAAAAGTTTTGTTATGTTTAAAAGGTAAAGATTCGTTATTGACAATGTATGAAAATGGTTTTATGGTTCCCCGATTTGATTTTTTTTAAAATGTTGTCGAAATGAAAAAATAAGACGCCATCTTTCTTTTTGCGGTTGAAATAGTTCGCGGTTTCACCGCTAGAGCGCTTCACTAGCCTAGGAATTAAACATTTTTTTTATTTGCGAAAACAATTAAATATTATCAAATATAAAAACTATTACCGGTAACTGTTGTTCATGCATTTAATATCATGGATCTTTATCTCTGAACATAACAAAACGTTTTGGTACGGTTTCGGTGCAGTTAGACCCCGTTTTTATGTACAAAAAAAATATTGGATTAAAAAATTTTTTTTCAACTCATTTTTTTATTGTTAAAATATATGCACCGCCCGGCTACTAGAACCTTAATTAGTTCCAGAAATTAATATTAAGAATTTTACTTTTCGTTTGACTTTTGATGGTTTTTAAATTTGAAAAAAAAAACTTTGTTAAGAAGAGATAAAAATTAATTATAAGCCATCGGATTTTTTTTAAAAATACTGTATTATGAAAAAAAAAAAAAATTAATTGACGTTTGCTGAAATAGACCCATTTTAATAATCTGTTGTTGTTCTGACATAAGTTATTCCTGAAGGCATTGATATTTTCTCCACTCCTTTGGGGAATAATTTCGGTAAATCTTCATCCTTCACATGAGGTAAAATCATGACTTTAGTACCAGGCTGAAAATAAAAATAAAATTTTTTTTAAATAAACTCTATTTGAGAAAAAAATGCTTAAAGGATTTAAAAGCCGCATATTATTACGAGGCAAGGGGAATTTTAAAAAAAAAAAATATTCACTGATGTGGTGAAAATCACCTTTACGTTAAAGTTTGCTTTTCACTTTTTATAATTTTTGTTTTTTATGTTTTATTTTTTAATTTTCTAATTTTTTTTTATTTTTTTCCCTAATGAGCTTGAAATAAGACAAATTACAACAAACAGTCCTTTTATTTTAAACATCTTAAAAATTCATTTTGAAAGGTTGAAAAAGAGAAGAGCAGAAAAATAAAAAAGGAAAGGGTAAAGGAAAGAAAGAAAAAACAAAAGTTTTTATTGATAAAGAAAATCCCTTTGAAAAAGTTCAAGTACAACAAACAAAAGGAGGAAATCATGCTATTCAATAGAGTTTTACTTTTATTTTAAAAAGTTTTAAACCGAAGAGCATAAATAAAATGATCTCCCAACGTAAATTAAACAAAAATTGATAAAAGGAATTGTAGCGCATGTAAATCCGATTGGATTTGTTAATTAGGCTTAACGAATTATTTTCCCTTTTTCTTCGCAAAATGATGTGAATTCGCACAGGAAGCAATCCCGTTTATTAAAACTTTTTATCTTTTTATAAAGGATCTGCTTACATATTGCGATAATATCAATATTTATCTAGATAATTAGATCGTGCCTTTTGATATTTTTGAATCGTCCGTGATATCGAGATAATTTTTGAGGAAATCCGTAAAGCTTCATTGAGCTTGTCTGACATTCAACTCGTAGGGTAAACTGTCTGATAGCGGATTGAGAAGAATATTTTAATTAGCCGATTAAATAAAACCGAGAATTAGTTTTAATAATGATAGTCCTTTACAGTTCAAAAATTTCCGACCTTTGACAAAGGAAACTTTTTTTGATATAAAAATTAACTGTAATTTGCAAAGTAATATGACTTCCTTGAGAAATAATAAATTAATTTTAATAAACGTTTAGTTAGCAGTGGTAAATTTACTTAAAATTTGATCGAAACAACTGAAATTTTTTGTTTTTGCTTTTTGTTTAACAAGTTTAAATATCGTTCATTATTTTTTTCGATCCTTAAAATTGGCACAGAAAAATCGTGTATCTAATTAAAGGATTCCCTACCATTTTTCTAAAAATTTTGGCTCCTGAAATAGTTTTCCTTACTATTTTTTTTTTTTTTTTCTAATTTTTAATTTTCCTACTGTAAAATTTTTTGATTTCTAAAATAAAATAAAATCCCTAAAATAGAATTTCCTAAAATCCCTAAAATAAAATTTCCTAAAATCCCTTCAGGGATTTAAAAAATTAGGAAAAATATTCATTTTAGGAAATTGAAATTTTATTTTATGAATCAAAAAATTTTAGGAATATTGAAAATTAGGAGAAAAAGTGGTTAGGAAAAATATTTTAGGAACCAAAATATTTAGGAAAAATGGATTAGGAATTTATTTTTTTAGGAAAATTGTTCGGGAACGTGATTAAAGTGTTGCCCCCGAATCTGTTTTTCTCGAATTACAGCTCAGAAAATAATCGGATCGTAAAACCGACTTCACAGCTTAATTCAACAAGCTCGAATACCCCTCGGATGAGTAAAAAATCTTGAAGAAAAAAAATTTTTTTTTTTTTTCACAAAATCGAGAACACCGAATATTCTCACCATTGAGACCGATTAATGAGAAATGGATTTTTTTCCCTTTTCTCAGGGGGTATTCGGGCTCCCTGATTGCGAATATCAAGTCAGATTTTCGATTTAAATGAAATCATATGTTAAGATTGCCTAAAGAAAAGTTATGATTTTTAAAAAATTCTTACCGTCCAGTTTGCTGGTGTGGCGATACATTTCACTCTGGCGCACAACTGTAGGGAGTCAATGCAGCGCAAAATTTCACTGAAAAGAAATTGGAAATGAATAAATACATGTAGAAAATAAATTTATCTATCGTCCTATTTGCATTATTATTATTATTAATTTCGTTTTTTGTGGTTTTTGAAGCTAACAACAAATAGAAAATTATTCTTCATAAATTAAAAAAAAAATATATCTCTTTACAAATAATATTAAAAAATTTTCGAGAAAAGTGATAAAAAAATAGAAATTCAGTTTGCATCACCGGTTGCATAACTGAGAAATATTGGGCGCAAAGATTTTTGTTTTTATGTTCCTTTGGCCTACTGCTTTACCTTTATAGATATGATACAGAAAAATAATATTTGGGAGGAATGGGGTATTTCCAAATTTCGGAATTTGGCTGGCAAAGGGTTAAGATAACTGTTCACGTACAGGAAATATGGTTTAAATTTTTTTTTTTTTTTTTTTTTTTTTTTTTACTATTATGTGCGTATACTTACTCTACATTTCTTCCGGTGGACATCGGGTACAGCATAGCCAATTTCAATTTATGCTCAGGATTGATGATGTAGAGAGCTCGAACAGTTTTCGCCACTTCTGGATTGTTCTTATCTTCTTCGCTGATCATGTCCAACATTACCGCGATTTCCCTGGTTTCATCTCCGATGATCGGATAGGGGAAATCTCCGTGGATATCGGGGCAGTATGATTTTATGTCCTGAAACAGCCATCCAAAGTTTGCTTTATTTTTTTTTTTTTTAACTGTCAAACCGAAAATCATTCAATTCGTAGATATGGTAATCAAAGAGAGCACTTACATTAACCCAATCCACGTGAGACTGTAATTTGTCACAAGAATGAGCAATGATTTTGACACCTCTCTTCTTGAATTCATGATCGTGCACCGCCATACGGCCCAATTCGGTCGTACAAACGGGAGTGAAGTCGGCGGGATGAGAGAAGAGAACAACCCATCTGATTTATACGTCGTTAATTAAAATCAGTTTACGGAAGCCAAATAAGATGATAATAATAATAATAATAAACGGAATCTGTACTCACGAGTCCCCCTGGAATTGATAGAAATCGATGGGCCCTTTGGTGGTGTTTGCCTTGAAATTAGGTATAACAGATTCGAGTCTCATTTTTGTTCCCCGCGCGATGATGAATCAAGTTTCCAAAGTGAAGTGATGCGATCCACTGAGTGGATCCTTCGGTATGTTTATATCGGTATTTATTATTAAAACTTGTTACGTAATTCCCTATATGGTTGCGATCAGTGGTGGTCATTATCTCCATCGATGTGTCAAAATTAATCGCTCCGTCAATGGTCTCTAAATCAAATCCTGCTGATAATGTTATGCAGTTGACATTTTCAGAGGGTGTTTGTATCGTGGAAAGGGAAAAGGGAATTAATTTGGATTTTATTCTAATGATCCATATCCCGTCCAGTTTTTGTGAAAATAAATGCAAGTTTTTAATCTTTCCCTCTCCAATCGATAATTTTAACCGCCCTTATCCACCCATTGTTAAAATTAAATAAGCCCACTGAGTATTTCCGGTTGCTTTCCCCTCGGGAAATTAAAAAAAAAAAAATTTAATATCCCTGACTTTGTTTTAGCATTCCGTGAATTTCTTTATATTTTCCTTTAGATAACTTTTGCTTATCGACATCACGTTATGATCGAAGAAGTACTTAATGCTCGTTAGATTTATTTTATTATTATACTTGGCCGATTCCCTACCATTTTTCCTAAAAAAAAAAAAAAAAAAAAAAAAAAATCCTAATCCATTTTTCCTAAAAAAAATTTTCCTGATCCATTTTCCTAATCTATTTTTCCTTTAAAAAATATTTTCCTGATCCACTTTTCCTTAAAAAGAATTTCCTGATCAATTTTTACCTGAGAAAAATTTTTCCTAATCCATTTTTCCTAAAAAAAAGAAAAATTACTAAGCTTAATCAATTTTTAGCTAAAAAAAATTTCCTGATTCTATTTTTCCTAATGTATTTTTCCTATCAAATAAAATTTTCCTAAAAAAAATTTTCCTAATCGATTTTTACCTAAAAAACATTTTTCCTGATCCTTTTTTCTAAAAAAAAAAAAATTTCCGAATCCATTTTTCCTCATCTATTTTTCCTTAAAAAATTTTTTTCCTGATCCATTTTTCCTTAAAAAAATTTCCTGATCAATTTTTAACTAAGAAAAATTTTTCTGATCCATTTTTCCTAAAAATAAAAAATTGCCTGATCCATTTTTCCTAAAAAAATATTTTCCTAATCAATTTTTCCTAAAAAAAATCTTCCTGATCCATTTTTCCTAATTTATTTTTTCTTAAAAAAAATTTTCCTGATCCACTTTTCCCAGGGGTCCGAAGCTTGGACATTTTAACCGATGCCGATGCGGCATCGAATTTTTTTCAAAGTCGAAATCGGCGTCGGCGTCGGCATCGCGAAATTTGTTAGTGCCAGCATCGGCATCGGCATCGCGAAATTTATTAGTGCCGGCATCGTTAGCGGCATCGGCATCGGTGCCGGTACCAGCACTGACGTCGGAATTAAAAATTCGAGATATGTGATTTCGGAGATAGAATGGTGGCTGCATATGCATGATTCATAAAAATGATATTATAGAAAACGTATAGAATGGCTCTAAAATTTTTATCTGATTAAAAAATCGGTACATTGGGTACAACAGATGCCGGCATCGGAAGAGATCGATGCTTGGTGGCATCGGCATCAGCATCGGGTGGTCGATGCTGGAATCGGCATCGGCATCGGAAATAAAACAGATAAAATGGCATCGGTGCCGGCATCGGCGTCGACCCGAAATTTTAGCTGGCCGCGGCCGGCTTCGGCATCGGCATCGGCTTCGGACCCCTGACTTTTCCTTTAAAAAAATTTCCTGATCAATTTTTACCTGAGAAAAATTTTTCCTGATCCATAAAAAAAGAAAAATTACTAATCAATTTTTAGCTAAAAAAAATTTCCTGATCCATTTTTCCTAATGTATTTTTTCTATCAAATAAAATTTTCCTAAAAAAAATTTTCCTAATCAATTTTTACCGAAAAAATATTTTTCCTGATCCTTTTTCCTAAAAAAAAAAATTTCCTGATCCATTTTTCCTAAGTAATCTATTTTTCCTTACAAATTTTTTTTCCTGATCCATTTTTCCTTAAAAAAAATTTCCTGATCAATTTTTACCTAAGAAAACTTTTTCTGATCCATTTTTCCTAAAACAAATTTTTCCTAATCCATTTTTCCTTAAAAAAAAACTTTTCCTAATCCATTTGTCCTAAAAAAAATTTTCCTGATCTATTTTTCCTAAAAGTAACTTTTTTTTTTTAAATATAAAAATAAAAAAATTCTAAAATGTTATGCCAGCCTTTGGGGAACGTTCAAGTATTACGTAAGATTTTTAGGGGGGGGGGGTCCGCATCAGCCATCTTCGCCATAAGCTAAGTATGGCGAAATGTCTTACAACCGGGGGGAGGGAGTCAAAAAACCTGAAAAAAAGTCTTACGTAACACTTGAACGTTCCCTTGGACAAATTGTTGAACCGATGCAAATTCCGGATTTTGTCCGATAAAATATTTTTAAAAAGTTCCATTTCGGCTAATTTTTAGAAAAAATTACTATATCGTAATTTTTGATAGCCCTTGAAATTTATTTTTAGATGCATTTATTGTAGATTTTTAAGTAAAGGTCATTATCATGATCATTATGTCTTATTGTTTAACTTAAATGATATCAGCTGCAGCATCGCTGAGAGTGCATACTATTCTTGTTGACAAGTTTGAATTTTTTTTACGAGATAAAAAGATGTTGTCTTGTTGGCAAGGAACTACTGATTGAAAGAAAAGTGAATTACTATTAATTCCCAGAATGGGAAAAATTTTCTAATTTAAAATGAGGTTGTTGTATTTTTTAATCAATGAAAAAAATTCAGAGGCTTTTGATTTGACTTTTTCGTTGCTACTTAACTTTAAAAAAAAAAAAAAAAAAAAAAAAGTTGCGGGAAGCGACGGGGATTTCTGGAACGTGCATGCTAATGGAAATGAGAAATTTTTAAAAAAATCTTGCAAACCACTGGTTTCATTCACCTTTAGGATATGTGAATTAATTATTTTCTATAAATAAAACTGAACTCGTCTTACTGAAGCTCTTCGTAGACTGTGCAGGTCATACAACCTGTAGGAAAAAAAATGAGAAATAAATGGGCGGCAACTTGACTAGCTAGTGAGGTGGGTTTAAAGAAAAAAAAAGTGTGTAAATATTATATTATATTCAATGAAATGTAATTAAATTGAGAATTGCAATTTGTCGGTAGGAATTCCAAAACCATTTTGACAGGGGAAGACCATTTTTTTTGGAAATAATTCTGGGCCGGGCCCTTATATGATTTGTAGCGAAGAGATAAAAGTCACATTTTATTGAATTTTTTGCCTCTACAGCTACTACTCCCTTCTGTTAACGGAAATAATTGCAAAAAATGAAGAAAGCACTTTGTTTTAAAATAATCTAGGATGAACGAAAAAAGTTGGAATTACTGTAAAACTTGTTGTCGGCAACATCCTTGCCTAAATCTAAGTTTATGCAGTCTCTGAAGTCTTTTTTTTTCTGGTATATGAAGACTGAATATTTAAGGTTTACTTTTTAATCATTAAGAAAGTTTTAATTAGCAAGTACTTAGCTAAAGTTAAATTTTAGCCGTTATTTCGACTCAAAGAAACCTCCGGAAGCGTGAATCTGTGAAAACACGACCGTTCTCACGTTGGAAATTTCTTGGAATTCCTCGGAAACTTGCATCAAGGAAAAATGTTCCTACTACAAAAGCAAGAGGAACCCAACAGAATAACTCCGCGGATCGCTTGATTTTGTAAAAAAAATGTTTTATCATCGATTTAAAAATTTAATCAAAAATCTTTAGATTTGGATTTTACTGAGAAATATTTTCAGGCGATTAATATTATCACAATCCAAATTAGCCGTTCATAGGATGTTATTTATGAAAGGTTGAGCTTAAGAGAAAAATACTAAATAAGCCGTTGAAAATTTTATTAGGTAGATCACTTTTTACCTTTACATATTTTAAAGTGACGATTCAAAATAAAATAGAACAGAAAAGGAAAAAATTACGCACTAATTTCTACGACGTAAAAAAACAAGGCACGGTACAATCAAACACTACGAGAATTTAGGAGGGAAAAAAAAAAATAATAATAACAACCACGACCAAAAATTTTCAATACAACCGAAAATAATGGTTACAGCACAGCCGAAACACAAAAATTAATTTGACTAAAAGTCAACTAAAGTAATTTAGTACCATTTTTTATTTAGATAATTTTTAATTCTAATTTTATTTTTCAAATGGACAAATAAAACTGGCTTGTTTTTTTTTTTTTTTTTTTTTTTTTAGAGTTCTGTTTTCTTTTTCCTTTTTTTTTTTTTTTTCACGAAAACAGCAAATGCTACACTTCAGCACAGCCAAGTGAGACTCTTTTCATGATTATTACAAAAATATATTATCACCTCAACTGAAAATATTTAATCATTTTTTTTTTAAATTATTAAATTATTTTCTTTCTAAGCAATATCACTCAAAATCAATAATGATATTTTTAAAGCTATATATAAATACCCTTTGGTGAAATTATTAGTAGTCTAACTTAATAATAATTTTTGCTAGTACTTGAAATTAGTTTTGTTCAGAATATAAAATTATTAGTTTGATTTAATTAAAAATTATTAAATTAAATTGGTTATAGCTCTTAGTAAAAATTTAATTTTGTTTCACTTATTTGTTCGTAATTTTAGTAAAAATCAAACTGTAACTTGTAATTTTTTTTTTTCAACAAAATTATTTATAATGTCAAATTTTAAATACGAGTGAAAAATATCATATCTTCACTTGCCAAACGTTAAAATCTAAAATTCTGAAATTTAGAAGTGTAAGACCTATTTCGGAAAAGTTACTTCCGACTATATATTATTATATAGGTAGCAAAAACCATTTATGTTTTTTATTGCACAAAGGAAGCAACCGAATTTGAATTTTTAGTTGAATATTTTTGGCTCTGGCACCAAAAACCAAAGACAGGCAAGTTAAGTTGGATGCCACTTCATTGGGCAAATCTTAAAAAAACTGCACCCTATTTGAGCTAATTGTAAAATATCATTCCCAAAGCTTTCCTCGTCTGGTAAAAATTGAAAAAAAATTATAAGAAATTCCGTATAGACATAAAAAATGTTTTCGGTTTTAACAAATTATTTTTTCATCCTCTGAATTCAAAAAAATTAAATTATTAGAAACTTTCTACTTTACTCAGAAAATTAATTAAGGTGAACGTCCGTTTCACTTCATGCGATCAGATCACTTTCTGTGAAATTAAAAATTTGCACACGTTTCTTTTATTGTGTGAAAAATTGATTTACACTGTAAAACTGTTTTTTGTTCGAATTTTTCAAAAATTTTTAAAAAGAGATTTGGAAATCACTTTAGCAAGTTTAGTCCTGTTTTACAGAACCTGGCCTTACACCATTCATGATTTTTACATCAGTTTTTTTTTTTTCTTTAAACAATTGAAACGAAAGAGAGCTCTTATTTAATTTCGCAGAAAGTCATCTTCTAAGATGGATTTTCGGAAATAACGGGCGTTCCATCTTGAACTTCTAAAAAATTAAATTAAATTAATGATAAAATTAATCAACTTTTTTTTTGGGTTTCACTACTACTTTGTTCTTATGTTAATCGTTAGGCCAGTTAGGAACCGTTATATATAATGACTAGATATTTTTTTGATTACAAAATACTATTAAAACGTGTCATGTGTTTTGTGAAAATAACTATGTTTCATCTTATTAATCTAAACAAGAATTATCAATTGAGTTTTCCAATAATTAAACTGTTAAAAAAATAAAATGCAATAAAAAAACATTAATAAATTATAATACTGATCGCGAGTAAAAGAAAATTAAACGAGTTGACTAGATTCGAAACCTATTATAAACAGCCTGACTTACTTTCTATTAAAAATAATAATTTAAAATCAAAATGGGGCATTATTGATATATTTTCTAATAAAAAAAACAAAAGATCATATTGTCTTACTTTGCTAAAATACCTAAAGTACGTTTTAAATTCGAACCGTCGGGCAAGGATACCGCCCATTTTCTCACACCCGTAAGGATCACTGAACTAGTAACTAAAAAGGCTCCCCCTATGCTGTACATATTGGGTACTTCTTCAAAAAATAATATTTGCCAAATAAAGGCAAAAACTATATCAGCTGATCTTGCGATTGCAACGGGACCAGCCTGTTCTAATTGCAATGATAAAGTAAGTAGGATTTGTCCACCAAAAGAGAAAAGAGCAAGAGCGACGATTAAAATCCTATCGATCCCGCATTTGGGTATGCATAGGGTTCCTAACAAATAAGAGACTAGAAGAGTTTGTACTAAAGCAAAAGAACCAAAATTTGTCATGATAACTGAAAAATGTAAACCTTTCAGAGCTCTTAATAAGACGTAAGCGTTTGCTCCGAATAGTGTGGCCGAAAAAGCAGCAACAGCCCCCCACAAATCGGTTTTTACCTTTTCGTTCGGAGAAGCTAAGGCAGGTACCATTTCATTGAAAATGATTGGCGGTCTAGTTATAAGGACGACTCCGATTAACGTCAAAATAACGGTAATAACGTTAAATAAACCGCAAGGTTCTTTTAAAAATAACCTGGCGAAAATAGCAACAAAAACCGGAACGCTGAATACGACGACGCTAGCGTCCGCAAGGGGCATGTGCCGGAAAGCGTAAAAACTTAACATTAGGCCTGTGGTACCAACAAAAGACCTTAAAAGTAACATAAATCTTTTGCCTTTAGGAAAAGGTTTTTCTTTGCGGTAGATTACAATCGGAATTGCTGGAAGCAAAACACCTATGAATCTGCAAGCAGCCAGCTCCATGGGGTCCACATCCACCATCCATTTGACGATCACAGAACATAATGAGAAAAATAAGGATGAAATTGTAGCTAAGACTAATCCCAAATAAGGGCACTGGCATCTTTTGAATTTCCATTTTATCGAAGATAACAGTTTCGGTCTTTGGTAAATCTCTTCAATTGATCCTCTTTCAACCAATTCTTCAAGTTCAACATGTTCTGGCATTATGAAAAATATTTATAACCTAAAAAACAAGAAATATATAAATAAATAAAACTCATTAAATGTTAATATCTTCAACAATTTTTTTTCAATTTTTATGACTTTATTTCAGTTAGTTCAATTTGAAGATATTTAGTGTCAAAATTTTCAGCTGCTCATTAAAAATTATTTTGAGACGAAATGTCTGTAAGATAAGGGTATGAGTATCACAAAAAAATTACTCCAAAGTATTTTTACAGATTCGTGATTTTACACATCTTGAAAGACATGAATACTAATTTTTAATAACTCTTTATCTGCAAACCTAAAATGATAAATATACTGTACCTGTTTTAAATAAAATGTGATTTCTATAAATTTTTTCTCAGCTGCAATTTCAGTACCTCCCGCATACTTCTGTTTGTATCAATCATTGCAACTATTGCTTTATTTTTTGTAAAGGAAAGTTAATCCTAGTCAACCATATCAAACATGGATGGCATTTGGCAAAATCACTATAGCATTAGACGAATCATTGCATTCCTGAAAGCAAATAATTAGCGTAATAAATTAAATACTACAGGCAAATCTCATAAAAATAAAGGATAGGAAAAACTATACGTTTAAAAGACTTAATGTTTGTTCTCAGCAAAACTGAATGCTACTTTTACTAGATAAATTTTATAAAAAACTGAATGGTTGACACTGTTTCTTATATATTTGAAAGAAGTTTCTTTTTTAACTCAAGCATAAAATATAAATTAAGAGATGAAATATTGCATAAATAAGTCTCTTGTGTTTACTAAGTCAATTTAATAAATTCCTTAAATCCCAGTCTTATTTAAGAACAATTTTTATAAAAAAGAAAGGTAAATTGACATCATTAACAAGAAATAAAAATAAACAATACAATAAAAAATTTATCGGTTTTGGTCGATCATGTAAATACGATTCATTAATGATGGATTGTCTTTAAAAACGAAACTAATGCATCACTGTAATATTTTAAAAGCTCGGGAAGAGCTTACCTTAAGTTTGTTATGAAAAATACAACTATTTTAGAATTGTAAGATAATTTTCTTAAAAAATCACATTCATTACAATTATTTTTATTTCTAAAAAAAACAAGTGACATTAAATTTCGACGTTGCCGAAATTTCAACACCGCACCATGCGGTTGTCGAACTTTTGCAAAAATTTAAAAAAAGGCGCGAAAGATGAAAATTAAGAGCTCAGTTAGATTTTCATAAAAAAGTCTCTTATTAATCGCTATCGATTTTCAGAATGATTAAAATTTGAATTATTAAAAAAGCAGACAAAATTTTCTTAAAAATATTTTTCAATCGATTTTTATCTTATACGGTGTTTAAGAGATGATTAATAGTTTGAAGCTATAATTATAAAAATTATTACTAACGAAGCCTCAAAACAACCGTTAATTACTATATACACTACCAGCCCATTTTCGTGACGTAATTTTGATGTAATGGAATTGTTTTTGAAAATTCATTGATTGACATTTGCACGTCAAAAATTTTTAAAATAGAAATGGCAAGTCAAATACCTTCCCCCAATGTCGTAATTTGGCTTTAAAACGGGGAAAAAAAATAAAAAAATGGAAAATTTTCAAATCCCATGTGTTCAAAAATCATTCTGTTGCAGGAACTTTTTGGCGTCATTAGCGAAAATAAAGTTCCACCAATCGCGCGCGTTTATCGATCACACCTTCAAAACAAACCAATCAGATTTCAGTCGCCATTTTATGGTGAAAAATTTTCATTCTTTCTCGACAAGTTGAACTTTGTCAGTCGATAATAAATACCGGAATTAATTTGTTATCAATTCATATGTTTTAATAACAAAACACACAGTTCGCGGCAATTTATAAATCGTTTGTTTATTAAATTCATCTAGATTTATCAATTGTGAAAGTTTGGGATAAAACTTTAAATCAAAAAAATCGATGGCTTTTTTGCGTGCTGTTATTAGATGCAGCGGTTCTCGAAATAAATTTTTTCCGTTAAATAATCAGTTGTTAAATGAAAAATCGTCTCTTTCTTTGAGAACGCTTAACTCTGTTAATCATAAATCGACACACGCTGAATCGGCCATCGGAATTGATACAGATGTCGAAGGGAAAAGCAAAAACGTTCATCCGAAAGATCCACTTGATCTCTCATTCAACGATGCCCGTGCCGCATTTAAAAGCAAAACAACATGGGAAATCTTTCGGGCTTATTTTGTCTACCAGATGTGTTCGTACGAGACGTTGGTTGAAAATAACATGAAGGTAACTGAAACGCCGGCTTGTTATCTAACCCCGGAAATGATAAGGGTGAAAATAGGGCAAAGAAAATCCACTTTTGATCGTAGGAGTGAATTAATGAAATGAGACTGAAGTTATTGCTTTCATTGCCCAACAGAATAATCTGTTAGTTATTTTAGAGTTTTAGTAATTCAATCCATCCTTGCTCAATAAACATGATAAAACATTTTATTCTGAAGACAAAAATTTTTTAAAATTTTTTCATTATTTAGATAAATTAATGAAATAAATGAATAGTTTTAAGATATCAGAATATATTTCAATGTTTTTTTTTTTTTTTTTTTTGCGCCCAAGGAATTTTTTAATGCTGATGGTTTCAATTACCATGATAGTAACGATAGTATCAAAACCTGCATGTGTCATTAATAATTGAATCTAATTGTTTTATTGCTTATACAATCAATTCATACCATTGAAATCGTCATTAGCAAATTGATAATATGTTTTTAAGTAATTTGATGTCTATACAATGTGAAAATGATTTACAATACAATAAAGAAAATTTTATAGGGGGTCTGCCAAATTGGCACATTTTTAAAATCTATTAATAAATAGTTTTTGAGTAGGGCTCCTTTTTTTTTTTCACTTTACACTTGGAGGCATGTCTCTGAATCATCTGACTTACATATGGACCCATCTGCCTTGCTTAATGAGTTAACGACTTCAATATATTGTTTTTTTTTTATTTTTGAAATAATTCTTAGCCTTTAAATTGACGATAGAAATAAAATTTCTTCAGTTATCGAAGTTTTAAGTTTTAAATACGGAAGCAAGTTCTAAATAATTTTGTTTTAAAGCTGAACTTGTCTTACTCAATGACATGAAACAATTACTCACAAGTTCTACTACATGTCCTCCAGCTATAACTAGTTTTGTCATAATTAGATTATTAATGTAATAATACCTTGCGTTATTTTGCAAAATTTACATGATCGATTTCGGAAAACAAACGTTTATATATGGAATTTAAAAATAAAAAATTTTGTGTGACCTTGACCTTTGAACACCAGTTATTAAATTATTTAAAAGTCGGTCAAACGTCATTTTTAAAGTTTTGGAAAAAAGTTTCAAGAAAAAAAAGACCGGCTTTTCTTTTCGAATGTTAAGTTGTTATAAGGCAATAGAGTCGTCGCAGGAAATTCGAAAATAAATATTATGCAACTTCGCATTAAAATGTCATTTTTCACCCTTCAAAAAAATATTTTCAAGTTTTTTTTTCAAATCTTGGAAAACATGGGAAGTTTTATAGGGGATTGTAATGTTTTTATTTTAATGTATGAATTTTTAAGTTTTTCTTGGTCTAGAAGAATGATACGAGGAAAGGATTAAATATAGATGCTTCGATTAATTGGCTTATAGAATCAGAAAAGAAAAAAAATTCATTAACTACAGACATTTTGAAAGCAAAGGAAAACGGAAGGTGTTACATTTTTTTGGTACTTTTTAAAGCCGGATTGATTTTTTCAAAAACACTGGGGTTCAGACTGCTCCAAAAAAAAAAAAAAAAAAAAAAAAAAAAATCGAAATTTAATTTTAATGGTAAAAAATAAGAATTACATTGAGCTGGCCAAACCTAAAACTTGTTAATTGGATGTCGCTCTAAAACATAAAGCGAGAAAGCCAAGAACAAAATTTAAAAATTTGCAATCTAGATAGAAAATAAAAAATTATATTCAATGACCGTCTGAATGGTTCATAGACCTTTTAAAGAGCAAAATTAGAATCGCAAGGCTCTTCTGGCAAATACTTTTTATGACGGCTTTTAATTTTAATTTTCCCCCTTTGCTTTCTTTATGGATTTAAAATTAAGCATACAAAATAATCTTTTACGGAAAGTCATTTTTATATAATTAACAGCACAAGGCTAAACTGTGCGATAAAAAAAGCTAAAAGTAAACTTTTATCTTACGGGGAAAAAATTCACCTACCTCCGCTCCTGGAAAAAGGATACCAATTTATAAACTAGTTTCCGTATTTATTAAATTATTTAATTTCCTCTCCTCTTTATCCCATCGCTTTTCTTTAGCCTGTTCCGTATATTGATGTCGGTAATTACTATCTCGCTTGGAATTGATCAATGCGATTCCCGTTTAAAGCTGTTTTAGATGATGCTCAACCCATTCAAAAAAAAAAAAAAAAAAAAAAAAAATCATCGATTCTTTGGCTGAATGTTTTCAACCCACAAAACGTAAATTTTTAAAAAAGGTCAAAGTACCATCTTCAAAAAAAAAAAAAGGTTTTGCAAAACGTGACGAAAGCAGAAGTTTGAAACTGTGGAAAAGTCTAAAAAGCTTTGCAGCTGTTCGTCTGATTACATTTTGTTTGTGTCCTTTACGAATTCATCGAACTTTACAGAAATGTGTCCTTTTTTTTTATTCTTCCTACGTGAAGGATGATAATCCTGAAGCTTTAAAGATCTTACTAGTGTAATCTTCTTTTCCTTTTCGAATCTTGTTCTTAGGAAATTGATTTTCATTTTTTTATAAATGTCGTCATTGTTCTTTTTTTATGATAGCATTTTAAAGGCAATATTTTTTTTTTTCATAGTTTGTCTGCCAGCAATTAAAATCTCATTGCTTTACGTCATTTATTGGGTTACATCGGTGCCCAATTTTTTTTTTTTTTTTAACGATCGGAAAATTTCTTTTTGTTCGAAAACTTATGCGTGTTAACGAACAATTATTATTGCTTGCTTTTAATAAAATATATGTATGTAATTTAATGACATTTTAAAAGGTAGGGCTGTGTGATCCCAACCAAATAATTTTTCATAATCGACAATTTGAAGTTCGTTCAAGCGGAAGCTTTGTTTGTTTGGATTAGGATATTGGCTATTTGAAATTGATATTTTCTAAAAGCTTTTAGCGAAAACGAACGAAAATAAAGAAAGCTACGAGGTTAAAGACATAAAATATTTATGGATTTTTTTTTCCTTCCTTTTTTTCCAGATAATGAAAGGTATGAAAATGATGATGGGAGACAGATTATTTGCTTTGCTGATGAAGTTAACCTTTTACGGGCATTTCGTCGCGGGAGAGGATCAGTACAAAATCAGGCCTACTTTAGAACGGCTGAGATCTTTCGGTGTAAAACCCATCCTAGATTACTCCGTCGAGGAAGATATAACTCAAGAGGAAGCAGAAAAGAGAGAAGTTGCGTGAGTATTTTCTGATGTTGCTTTGAAATATCATTTTGGAGTTATTGACATCGGAGATGCTTATTGGCTCAAATTTGATCCTGGAAAAGACGCGGAATGAGAAATTTCCTTCTTTCAGCTTTTTTGTTACGATTTTTCCCTTGTGAAAAGTAGAAAATGCGTATGCAAACTTTGGTTTTTTTTTTTTTTTTTTTTTTTTGAAAGGAAGAAAAGAAACCCCTTTTTTCATATAATAAAATGAAAGTCATTTCCGATTCTAATCATTTTTCATTACGTCATTTTAACTTTTAAAAAGAAAATTTTTTTTTATTGGAATTTCATCGATATCGAATTTTATACTTTAATTCTATTCTGATGATGTTAACGGAAAAATATTTATTTCAGCGCATCAGTACCGGTACCTACAGGAGCCACCCCCGAAAAACCCCCCGAAGAAAGCATTATCGAACAAAAACTGACGCAATACCAAGTCGAAAAATCGTTTGCCGATCGACGGTACAAAGTACAGTCTGCAAGGACTTACTTTTACTTGAATGAAGCCACTTGCGAAAGGAATATGGAGACATTTATTCAATGCTTGGAGGCCGTAGCAGGTGAGATAGAAACCATAAGTTTCATGCTTTAATTTTTTTTTTTTTACAAAGATGACTTTTGTAAATAGCTTACAATTATTTTTACGTATAAAAATCAAGCTCAAATTAATCAAATAAAAATTAGCTCAAATTAATTTTAGAAAAAATTTTTTATAGAGCAAAAAAGGAAATAAAAGACTTCAATTTTCTTTTTTTTTTTTTTTTTTTTTCACAGTTAATGCACCGAAAGAAAACATTTGCACTGAAAATTGTACGAAAATAATTGACGAAATAATGAAAAGGATTTTTTTTTCTTTTTCTTTTTCTGTCCGTTACACGGCTGTTGCCTGAAATTATTCCGTTTTTCCTGATCCTTAAAAAAAAAATACACAGAATACGATCCAGTCGAAAAAGACCCAAATCCCGGTAAGTTTCACCTTTACTTTTTTCATTCCTCACCGTAGATGCACGTTCCATATTCATTTAAACTGCATTTTTTGTATCCTAGTCGGTTTCAGCCACGATTTAAATTGTTCAGAAAAAAAGAGAAAAACCGTTTTGCACAGTTGAAAGGGAATGAGGCACATTTATATTTTTTTTATGGAGATATTTTTGAACTAAAGTATTTATCATGTACTGGCGGAAAATTTTAATGTTTAATTAAGTAAATAAATTAAGTAGAATTAGTTTTTAGTAATTAATTAATCAAGTATTTAATTGATTTTTTTTTTAAATTTTAAGTTTAAGGTGTTACTCAATATAATTAAATTTTTCTTTATATTGCTTATAGGAGCTACTTTTGGAACTGGATTAACTGCCATCAAACTGACAGCTTTAGGGAGACCTCAATTATTGGTAAGTGTTTTGAAAAGAATTGTTTAAGTCACCTTTTTCAACAGATTTTAATTTAATTTTTTTTTTTTTTTTTTTTTTTTAAAGCTACAAGTTTCGGAAGTAATTATGAAAACCCGTAGATACATGGAAGAATTAGATGGAGGACGAGGTAACGTTCTTGGTCATCACATTAAACGTGAAGATTTGTCTAAGCGATACGAAAGCGTACTTTCTGAAAACTCCGTTAAACAGTTTCTTGATAAAGTTACCTACGATGATCAAGGGTAATTATGTACATAATTTATTTTTACCTTTTTTTTTAAAAAAAAAGAAACTAAAGCGACAACCTAATTTTTTTTACCGTTTTCCCTTCTAGTGTAATCCATCTTTTCCCATGGTACGGGATCATAGATGACAACCAGCAACTAAGCGAAACTTTCCGAGTACCTGATTTGAAAACCGGGAAAATGGTCCGCCTCATTACTCAGTTTTCTGCTAAAGAGGAAGAAATGTTTAGAAATATGGTTCGTCGAGTCAATACAGTCGTTAAAGCTGCCCAGGAATTGGATGTTAGGGTGATGATCGATGCCGAACAAACTTACTTCCAACCCGCCATTTCGCGAATTACATTAGAAATGATGAGGAAGTACAATAAAGAAAAGGCTATCGTGTTCAACACCTACCAATGCTATTTAAAAGACACGTACAACGAAGTAACGACAGATCTCGAGCAGGCGAAGAGGCAGAATTTTTATTTCGGAGCCAAACTCGTCCGAGGAGCTTATTTAGAGCAGGTAAAATTTTATTGGCAAAGTTTTAATTGAGAATGTTGGTTATTAATGAATGAATTATTTATTTTCTCCTTTATTAGGAGAGAGGTCGAGCAGCCGCATTAGGTTACCCAGATCCAACGAATCCGTCGTTTGAAGCTACGTCCGAAATGTATCACAGAACTTTGACTGAATGTTTACGACGAATTAAAGATCTGAAGGATAAGGGAGAAGATGCGAAGAAAATAGGAATTATGGTTGCCAGCCATAACGAAGACACTGTTCGTTTTGCCATCGAGAAGTTAGTACTTTAACTTATCATTTTCAATTGGTTGACATCAGGGCTGCAATTACGATTTTTATTCGGAATCGGAATTGGAATTTGCGATTTCAAAAGTAATTGGAATCGGAATCGGAATCTCTCCGAAATCAGTTCGGAATCTTCGGAATCGGCATCCAAAAAAATATTTCCGGCTCAGATTGACTTAAAAAGCACGAAAATACCGTTATTATAGTTCATAAATTTTGGTTTAAATCGGAATCGGCATCGTTAAAATGTTTGTTAGTTGGAATCGGAATCAGAATCTTACTCAAAAATAGTCAAGATTCTGCAGAATCAGAATTGGAATCGGAATCGGAATCGGCATTGCAACCCTGGTTGACATTTCAATTTTTAAATTTAAGTCATGTTTTTAAAAGATATACGAAAAGGATCGATTTTTGATCCTTTTTTAAAAATGACTCCGAGGATTACTTTTTTCTTGACTTTTATGGTTTTTACGCTAGAATCTGCTTTCTAACGGTTGTCAAAAAATGAATTTGATAGGAATAGACAACTTTTATTTTTAACTTTATTATTATGTAATATTATATATGTTACCGGCAAACCCCGAAATCCGGCAATTCTAGAAATGCCTAGGAAATTCTAGAATGGCGTATCGCCTTGGGCAGTTCCCGAATTGCCTGAAATTTTACAGGCAATTCTAGGATGGCGTATCGCGTTAGGCTATTCTAGAATTGCTCAAAACATTAATAGGCAATTCTCGAAATTATTATTTAAATTTATTATTTCGGGGTTTGACGGGCATTTCTAGAATTGCCTGAGAGGCGGGGAAAATATTTTAAGCAATTCTGGAAATTGGTACGCAGCAAATTATAAATTAATTGAAATAATACACAAAAGGTAAAAAAAAGATATGGAATAAAATAAATTGACCTAAAATAAAAAAGAAATTTTTAAAATTGATTTTTATTTTTACAAAATATAATTTAAATAAATTTAGTAGGTAAAGAAATTACAGAGAAATAAAAATCTAAATACGGTAATATCTTATGAAGAGAGTTAAAAATTAAGAAATAAATAAAAAATGATAAGTTACAAGTAATAATTAATGAAAGAAGTATCCAGAGGCCTTATTATTTGTGCAAGACGATGATGCATGACATTTGGAATTGCAGAGAATAATTTTTTTTTACACAAACATCTATTAGTCGCGCATTTCGTCGGCACCAACAGCGCGTAAATCCCTGGCCCGACCCTATTGCGGAATCGGTCGCAACTGATCGTAAACTTATCGTTTTCTTAGGTACCTCGCTTACATTTAGGAAATTCGTTTTTGTGGCGTCAAACTCAGGCCGGGTGTACAGGGCTCTAAAGACCCCATGATCACTTTCCATCTTTTTTCTTTAAAATTTTATTCGTTTATAAGCTCACGCGACTTTTTTTTTTGTCTCTTTATTTTATTTTAGTTCATCTTATTTTATTTTATTTTATTTTAATTTCATTTATTTTATGTCATTTTATTTTATTTTGATCGAATTCTTCATTTTAGCTTAATTATTTTATTCATATCTTTTTTTTTACCTTTTCCGTATTATTTCAATTAATTTATAATTTGCTGCCTACCAATTCCTAGAATTGCCTAAAATATTTTCCCCGCCTCTCAGGCAATTCTAGAAATGCCCGTCAAACCCCGAAATAATAAATTTAAATAATAATTTCGGGAATTGCCTAATAATGTTTTCAGCAATTCTAGAATTGCCTAACGCGATACGCCATCCTAGAATTGCCTGTAAAATTTCAGGCAATTCGGGAACTGCCTAAGGCGATACGCCATTCTAGAATTGCCTAGGCATTTCTAGAATTGCCGGATTTCGGGGTTTGCCGGTAACATATACATATAATATTACATAATAATAAAGTAGAATGTTGTCAAGGCTTCTTGTTATTTTAAAATTGAAAAAAAAAATCGAAGACTTGTCGGAAAAAGTAAGCAGTCAGCCATTTGGCTTAAACAAACGAATTCGTCCTTTGTTACTACTTTCTTAAACTGTCAGTAAATGTTCTTACATTAGTTCTTTAGCTCAGGATTTTCTTAATTTTGTAAGGGACCTAATGCAAAAAAGTTGCAAAGTAAAACCAATCGTTCACTTCACTTACGTGTAATTGCTTTAAGCCTACGAAAACGGTATTTCCCCTGTTTTAGTTGATTTTTAAAATCATTTAGATTCCTGTAATTAATAACGTTTTATTTTTTTCAGAATGAAAGAAATCGGTATTTCTCCGGAAGATAAAGTAATTTGTTTCGGACAATTATTAGGAATGTGCGATTACATTACTTTCCCCCTCGGTAAGTTAATCGAACCACATCAATTTCCAATACCTAATGATCTTTTTTTCGTACTGCAGAAATAATTTTTATCTTTTACATCATTTTTTTTACAGGTCAATCCGGTTATTCAGCCTACAAATATATACCGTATGGCCCTGTCAACGAAGTGCTGCCATATCTTTCGAGGAGAGCCCAAGAAAACAAAGGTATCTTGAAGAAAATCAAAAAAGAAAAACGTTTATTATTAAAAGAACTCTTTAGGCGAATTGTGACCGGCAGTATTTTCTACAAACCGAAAGGCAATTATGTACCGATCTAAAAAAAAAAAAACACTTCTTAATTTTTGTCCCTCGTACGTCCCCTCTCCCTTTAATCCCTGTTAATTGTTTTCTTGTGAATATGATTCGTTTTTGAATATTTATATTTTGCTTTCGGATTTTTTTTTTATTTTTTTATAGACTCCAATTTTTTTTTCCGCGAGTGTGTTGTTGATTGAAAGCTTTTTTTGATTGTATTGTACCGTCGAATTATTTCGCTGTAGGTTTCGGTGACTATTAAAAAAAAAAAAGTATAAAACGATTTATTAGAAAAGTTTAGGAAATTTAGATGACGATTAGAATTATAAAATTTGATGGTTGTATTTTATGTTTATATGAATGATAGTTTAAAGGAAAAAGAAAAAAAAATTTTAAGTGCGATTTTAAAAATGACCGATTTACTGTTATATATTTTTTTTCTGCTCGAGATTTCCAAATCATTTTTAAATTTTGATATCTGTTTAATGTCTTAATTTTGATGGTGTGTTCGGAAAAAAAAACTGCCAGAAACTTAAGGATTTCGATTTTCGTATCTAAATCTTAAAATTTTGCTACAATTAATATTTTTGTTAGAAAAAATTGTAGTAATTTTTTTTTTATTGAAGTCAATATCGAGTGCTCATTTAATATTTTTTTAAATGTTGCTGAATATAGTCGAAGTCGAGTAGGTTTTTTTTTTTTTTTTTTCGTCAAGTGCCGAAAGAGAAGTTTGTTAGTTGTATATTGAATTCTTGAAATGGCAATAGGAATTTCTTTGATTTTGCTTCGTTTTTTCTACCTTGATATTATTCACTATTAAAAATGATTTTCAATAATGATATTTAAATGTAAAAGCAACCGAATAAGGGATATTCATTTCAGTTTTAAATATGATATTAAATGAATCGTCATAGACTTATTATAAATTAAATAAACAGATGAATTTTTTATTTTGAAAATATTTCTCTGTGAAATTTCTAAACTTGACACAAATTAATTTTGCCTTAAAGTATTGTATTGAAATATAATTCCTGGTTTATTTTCTTCTTCTTTTTTATGATATTGAAAGAAAGAATGATGGACTGAGATGTAGAATGTAATTTAAATAATCGTTGTTTGACACGTTGTTGGTTTTTTCTAAAATCTAATAGATTTTTTTTAAAGTTAACGCACATTTTAAAATTAAAAAAATTAAGAACGCGATTCTTTAAAATGAAATTGGATTTTTTTTAAAATGACTTTATTAATATTCAAATAATCATGTTTACAAGAAAAAGTGACATTTTTTTTTTTACTTTGTCTTTTAAATTATTTAGTTGAATTGAATTTAATTTTTTTTGAAAATTAGATTCAGATCGTAAAACTTTTTGGGTAATCGTTCCTATTTGTATTTTGTATTTTGTTATAATTTTTTTTTCTGTTTGTTTGTTTATTTATTTTGAAACAAATCTCGCTGAAAAGAATAGATACAATATGTCAATTCTTTAGGTAATTTAATTGATTTTTTTTTATTGATTAATAATCGATTCATATTTTAATTATTTCGGAAAATCTTTGTATCTTGTTTGACCGACATGACTATTGTTTTAAGATTGTTGTACTGTGCATCTTTTTTTTTTTTTTTTTTTCGAAAAAATGTAAAAATGTATAATTTCAATTAAGACACACCAAAGCCATCAAAGATTTGTAAGTTAAAATGTAATTTAAAGTTTGAAAATACGGGTGGATTCTAATTGAAATTAAAATCTATTTCAGATAAAATCAATTTAAAATGGGTGAATAATGTTTTTTGTTAATTATTATTAATTGTAAAAAAAAATTGCAAACTAGTCTTTTTTCTTGACTTAAATCAATTGCAAAGCGATATGTTTCTGCCATCTTTGAAATTTAATATTGCAAATCAAGAAGTTAAAAAGGCTTGAGCATGATTGTTGTCTTGAGGCTCGGTACGACCAGAGTTGTTTAAAAATTCATTTTAGCCCGGGTCTGAGGGGTTGACATCAGATCTAGGTCTGCCTAAATAGGCAGCCTATTGGCTTCCTGAATTAAAATTTTTAAGTTATTTGGTTGTACTTGGCCTGAAAATCGTTAATTTGGGCTAGTAAATTTCAAATTTTAGCATAAATATTAATTGGTTGTTCAAAAGTATTTTGTTTTTAACCTTTTTTTTTTTAATTTTTTTGGAGACTTATCGTGAAAGTAACTAGTCATTAACAGTATACGCGATTTGAATCGAAAGGTGAACTACCTTTTTACGGAAACGATTGTTTTTACCGTGAAAAATACTGTTAGCAGATTTTGCACTGGACTGTAATATTCTGCTGCAGTTTTGTAAGATCAGTATTTTTTTTTCTTAATTTTTATTATTTATTTTATTTGAAAGGGAAGATTGCACGTAATTGACGAGATTAATTGATTTGAAATTTGATATTGCTAACTGTATTTTAATTTTACAATTTCGGGTGCTTTGAATTTTAACGTCAATTTCATAAAAGTATGTATGTAAGCATGATTAATTTAATAACCAACCAAAATTTTAATTTCTTTTTTTTAGTTTGCTCAAATAAAATACGTAATTCAGATATCGGAAACCAAAAAGAATTTACCTAAGATGTGTACTTAAAATTTTTGGGATGTTTTAAAAGGCTGTTGAGGACTTTTTAAAAGACAAAAATAAATCTTTTTAATTTTATTTAGAATGCAGGAGAAATCTATAATTGTACAAATTAACGAAGTAAAGATTTGTCCTGTAAATTATTTGAAAAATTCCTAAAATTTTTGTGATTAACAGCAAAACATTTTTTTTAAAGCAGGGTTATTCTTTTTTTTTATTAATTTAAGTATTTACCGTGACAGTATGATTATTTATTTTTTTCAATTTTTAGTTGATATATCATCATCCCCTTGATTTCACTTTATTTTTATTTGCTATCCTTTTTTTTCTTAATTTTACGTTGTCGAATTGTTTAAACCGTTTTTTTGATATTATAAAACTTACTAAATTTCATAGGAATACAAAAAAAGTTAATTTTTGATTTCCTGAAACGTGTTTTGGTCGAAATACTTCTTAAACGCTTCATTCCGACAAAAAAAAAGATGTCTATGAAATTTAGTTGATATTAGTTATAATATATTATTTATTTTAATATTTTTTTCGACTTTTTTTTTATAGTCATTTTTCATTTTTTAAACCTTTGTTGTGTTACATTTTTCCCCCCACAGGTAAGGAAGTTTGAAATAAATTATTAGGTACATATCGAAAGAAACAGATCTGGAGCATTTGATGGAAAAAAAATGTAAGAGCGATATTTCTATTTCTCTGCTTTGCAGACTTATCCAGAGCTTCCCAGGATGTCTAACTGTATTCAACGGGTTTTATTTTATTTGATATAATTTTTTTTAGAATTTACCTTAAAGTGAGCAACTTTTTTTATTCTCGGTCATAATAAAAAAAAACGCCCCTAGTGGCTGTGAAAGTATATGGCTTAGCCTAATTGTAGGTATATTACTATATTAAGTTTAGCTGTAAAAAAAAAAAAAAAAAAATTGATTTGTAGCTTAGGTTTAAAATAAAAAAATATCATTCTGTTATCGAATAATAAGACAATAAATAAAGGATACAAAAAAAAACCTAATTGTTAAATAATTAAATGTAAATGTCCTCTTTGTTGTCAATAAAATAAAAATAATATAATTAAAATTAATATGAAAATCTATTTGTATTTGGACTGGGGTTTTTGGAAATTTTTAAGTCCTTTTCCTTTTGTTAAAATTTCTGAAGCGATGGTGTTTCATTCGTTTCGTTTTTTTAAAATTAGAAGTTTCAAGTCCATTAGAGTGACTCCTAATTAACTTACAGAAGTACTAAATTTGTTGGTCAACAACCTATTAAGTGAAATCTTTTTGAAAATAAGACAGGAGGTACTAAGTTCCTAAAATATGATTACTTGCTAAAAACTAATTATGTTAGAGTTTGGATTAAAATGCCATTCGTATGGATACAGTCAAACTATCTTAAACTTGGTCATAAATGTTCTGATTTTTTAAAAGCCCCTTAAATTTTTCTATTATTTGATATCAGGTATTTCAAAAATGAGCAGAAGCTGCTCAAAATCTACAGCTTTTTGAAACATTGGAGGCCTGAAGAGGGCAAAGCTATAAGCTAAGTAGCAATAAAAAAAGTTCTGAGTTTTTGCGTTTTCATTTTTATCTTAAAATGATTTAATTTATCACTTAAAAAAGAATACTCGGGACTCTTTCTTTTGCAAATAAGTAAACAGATAATTTTATCAAAAATCTCGCAACTTTGTATCCTGGAAAAAAAGTAAATGAAAATAGCTTTGCCTTGAAAAGAAAATTCGTATTCGGATCTTATAACCTTGAACTTCCTCTAAAAAAAAAAGAGTATAATAAAAAAAAGTCGCCATAAAAATCCGCAAAACTTTTGATTTCTCCGCTGTGCAAGGAAAAAAGAAAGGAAAGAAAAATCCCGGCGATTTTCAAACGACCATTTCATAAAACCCCCATCAAAAGCGGTAATACGTAAAAATAACAAGCCATTTTCATAATCGAAACATAATAATCTAATGGCATCACTGAAACATTTCCCGACTACAAAATATCCCTTTATTGAAAAAAAAAAAAATTAAATTAATTAAAAAACAAAATATTTTAAAAAGCTAATTAGTGCGCAACATTCTTTAAATATTTTGAAAAAAAAGGAAAATAATCAAATTATCAAAATAAAAAAAAAAGTACCAATGTCGACTTGCGTAGTAATCAAATGCAAGTACAAGGCGGGATAGTCGAATTTTCTGCAGTATCGTTCAAGTTGTCAAGGGTGGAGGATGTTGCTTTATCGCTCGGTGTTATTTTTACCAATACTTGTCGTAAATAATTACGTCTATTGTTAATAATTCGGTTAAAAAAAGTTTATCAAAAATGGATGAAACTCAAACGAGCAAGAAAAATCATCCCAGGACTTTGGTAAGTTGTTATATCGTTGAAATATAACCTGAGATGTTCTCAATCGATAATTACTTTATTATTTCGTTGTGAGGATGGTTGAAAAGTTGTAGCCCGTTCGAATGGTGACCGCCGCCATCATGTTTTGAGTCCCGCTCACGAATTTTCGCTACGTGCGGTTTTAATCCTATTTAAAATCAATCCATCCCCGGATTTTATTATTCCGAGGGTTTATTCCATCTTAATATCCGGAAGTGTTTTATTTCATAAGTCATTATTCCGAATGTTTTCGTAATTTTAAACCTTTTCTAACGGGCCGGTTTACGATGTTAATATACCCTTCGCTCAATATCACAAGGGTATAAGTGCGTGAATAATCGTTTGAAATGGTTTGCTTACGAATCCGTGTTGTCGACGTCTTTACTCATATCGTTGCGATCGTTCACAGCGGCAAATTAATTGTGTAATTAATTAAATATTTAAAACACTTTTTTTTTTTTCTTAATATTTGATGACTTATCGGGAGGCTGAAATATCAAACCTCTAAATGGGGGATAATTGCACATTTTGAAAGCCTTATAGTACTTGGTCATTTTTTTGCATAATGTGAATTATTGCATCAAATTGAATTTGTTTATTAATATTCAAAGAAAGGGCGCATCTACTTATATTGTTTATTTATTTTTATACGTTATATTGAGAAGATGAAAAGGAAAAACTTTTTTGTGGTCGATTTCTGAGCGTTTAGCAAATTAAAAAAAAGTAGCTGTCTTTTGAGTCAGGGCCGTATCCATAACGTTGTGGCCTTGCCCCTCAGGCCATAATTTTTTTTAAATCGGGTTAGACCTAAAAAAAAAATATATATATAAGGTATATATATATAATTTTGTTGCTTGCCAATTTTGGGTACTCATTGCTTCCTTTTGGTTTTAAAAAGAGATTCAATTAATGAAACTTTTTTTTTTTTGGAAGTGGGGAAGTGTGAGAAAATAAAGTTGTCAAAATGGCTTTTTTTTTTTGTTTTTTCATTGAAGCCAAATGCAGATTTTCTTTTTGAAGATACCTTTCTTTCGACTGAGTCTCTCTGGATGTAAATCTGGATTATTTGTTTGCAGTATCACGGAGTCCAAACAAATCTCTTGTTTGGATTTAGTTCAAAGAAAAAATACCTTTACTGCTGCATTTATTGAAAAAACAATTGCAATATATTTTTTTTTTTTTAGGTCACAAAAAAAAAGACGTTTTGCCAAAATTTGAGACAGACGATATCAAAAAACTTTTTTTTTAATTTTTTTTTTATGCCTATTTTCTTTTACAAGTATTTCCGTTCAGGTTGAGCACAACCATTATATTTTTCTAAATGAAAGAAGTGATCCTTGAAACAAAAAAAAAAAAAAAAAAGGCCCTTTTGATTACAAGTTACGTTTTGCCTAACTGTTTTAAATTTGGGCAAAATATATTCGTATTTGGGAATCCTTAGATTTTACAAATACAAAATCAATACAAGAGTTCAAATAATATTTAATTCTGTACGAAATCGACCATAGGCCTTCTCGGTTTTGGAAATACACACTAAATTCCCTATAAAACTTTATTTCCTCCTTAATATTATTTTAATTTTATTTTTCGTCATAAAAAGAGATACTTTGATTTGATGCCCTGTCAGCTATTTAAATGGCAACGGCAGCGTGGTGTTTTAATTTATTTAAGAGGATTCTTAATCGATTAAATCACTGCCGCACGATTTAGACGTTTTTTTTTTCTTTTTAAATTTCTTTAACGTTGACTTGTAATTGATTTTGCTCGTCAGTTAAGAATTTTAAGAACCTTTTCTTTATTTTTTTTTTCTGGCAAGAAAAATGACCAGCGAATGAGACTTAGAGCTTTTCTTGTTTCATCAATAATATGACGATGTGATGAATTTATTTTGAATTGCATTTCGGGGAATGTTTTGTCACCATTAACAACTGGAGCAAATACTGAAACTTTTAGGGAGCTTTCAGACATTCTGCTTGTATATACTGTACATTTTAATGAAAATCAATGTTTGAATGAGTTACTAAGCTTTTAATTAAATTGGTTTTAGTAATTCTGTTTCTTTCGATTGAAAAAATTAGCCATGATATTTTGGAGATTAATTGAGATTAAATAAATTTATAAAATTTTGTGTTGTTGAAGTTCCCCAGGATTCGTGAGCAACAGTAGGGATTAGAAATTTTTATATTAAATTAAAATTAAGGAAATCAGTAAGTAAAATAAAAAAATATCGGAAATTAGCCTAGAAGTGGCTTGGACATAGATGAGAAGAATATTAGTGTTGCGATGGTTTAAAAGTAATTTTAAGTTAATTTTTTAATGAAATTTTTAATTTTACTTTATATTAATTTTAAGTTAATTTTTTAATTTTAATTTTACTTGCATTGCAAGGGGAACGGGCTTCGGGTTGCAGATAAAATAACCACCGATCATAAGCTTTAAATATCATTTTCAATATAACTGGCGTATCTTGGGTGAGTGCTGTTAATTTTTTAGAAAATTAGTAAAAATTAGAGCCCTCAGAAAACTGCCTTAAATTTTCTAAAATTAGAAATGCAGTTTAAAGGATTCACCGCAATAAGAATTTGATATAAATGCAAATTTTTCAAAATACAGATTGTTTGGAGTTGCCTTACTGTTATGAGATTTTAATAAATTAAAAGAAAAAAAAAATTCCAGAGCAAAACAGAAAAAAGTTTAGAAGTTACCTGATGGAGTTAAATTTTTAAATTTCAAGCGGCTACAAGTCATAACCTGATATGTCCCAATTTTTTTTTGAAAAATGTTTAAGTTATGTACGAATTTTAGTAATGTACTCTTCCAAATGTTAGCTTTAAACTGAACGAAAGAAAAAAAAAATTCGCAGAATTTAAATCCTTTTCTGGGATAAACTGACGGTTTTTTTTTTTTTTATATAATCGTTTTTTAGAGGAGCAAGAAAAATTAAATTCCGTCTAAATGTTTTTAAATATATTTTTAACGAGCAAAACCGTAGCTAAAGTAATTTTACGAATTAAAATTAAATTTAGATATCGCAAATCTAAAAGGATTAAAAGCGCTCTGGGATTTTTTATTTTTTTTTAAATCATCGAAAATTAAATTCCGTAAACCCTTTGAAAACAAAAGCCCCCGGTTTTTACTTGCCATAAACTTTCCTGGGGAGAAGATTTTAAAATGGGGGGGTCGGTTTAAAATTTCGATTCCAGACCCTAAGCCCAAGAACCCTGGTTTTTGTATTTATTTTAAAAATCGAGGGAAAAATTTGATTTCTGCTTCTATCGTGCTTAGGGAAAATGATTTCAGCAAAAAATAAAAAATAAAAAAAAAATAATCGTAACGTGACAGACAGACTTGTAACGGAATGAAAATGAAAACCTAGTTGTATGTGGAATTTGTAGAGAACTGGCGAAGGATGTCGAGATCGAGAGAATCGTTCCAGTCGAAACCCACCGCCGCCTCCCCTCTACTCTTTTGTATACTGGAATAGCCGGACAGACTCAGACTTGCAACGACTCCAGTAGATTTCATTGCGGCATGGGAAGAGCTTCGTTATTTTCGCTTTTCTCCTCTGCATTTAAAACGCAACGATCCAAACAGCGCTTTATTTTTTCTATATACACAACTCCCAATCTTTATGGGGAATTCATTTGTTAGGTTTCCTTTCGTTTTCTTTACTTTATTATTATCATCGTTATCCACGCCTAGTAACGACTCTGGAAGGATCTTTATTTTACTCCATTTTGCTTTTTTTTTTTTTTTTAAATCATGTGAATAAACGATTTAAAATGGCTAAAGGGGAATCCGTTTTCGGGTCGTTCCATCTTTTTTTTCCGCTTTAACAGGGCTTAACGATTTTTCTTTCCTTGCATTTTCTATGCGATTTATTTATTGCTGAGGGAGGGGAGAAAGGAAATATCGAACTGTTTTTTAAATGAGAAAAAATTAAAAAACAAAAATTAAAGTGAAACTGAAGCTGAAGCTTAATTTATTCATTTGTTTATTTATTGATTTTTTTTTCATGTTGTGGGGCGATTAATTAATTATTCTTTTCATAATTAAAAATAAAATTTGAGAAAAAATATGTCTGGAAACAAATTTGTTAAAACCTTTTTTTTTTTTTTCGAAATTTGTTTATTTAAAGTATTGACATGTGGTATGTTTCAAGAGTCTTTTGAGCTTTTGATAGGTGGACCGGAATGAATGTTTTTAGGAAAACGAAAATTCGATTTTTTGTAACGCTTCTTTTATTTTTAGTCCATATATTATCGTATTGGAATCTTATAGAAGGTTGAAAGGTTTAAGGCTGCGGTCCTTTTTTCGGTTTTTTGAGAACTATTTAATTTTAATAGATTTTTTTTAAAAATATAATGAGTTTGGTAAAATCTCAAAGGTGCACCTTAGGGCGACGCTTTATATCTCTTGTTAAATTTTCGCTTTTTTTACGCAGGCAGGTTCTGACAGGCCGATGTCACTCTTAAATCAGTATTTTCGATAAAAAGAAAAATCTGTAACTTTTTTTTTTTTTTTTTTTTTTTTTTTGATGGAATGAATGCAATTAAGTTTTTGGAACATCTCGAATTTTTAAGAAGTTGCCCTTCTCAGATAAATGATTCTGGATTCGCCTGTGACCTAACGTTCCAAAATATGAACCAGTGCGTGGGATTGCATATTTCATTAAAAATGGTTTTTATCATAGACTAATTGAAATCGTTGAGTACTGTTGCACTAAATTTCTTCGTCATATCTGTTGAACTTAGGGAACTTGTGTGAAATAATACCAGGAAGTTGTCTGTAGGAAAAAATAATATTACTGCAGTTGAACTCTTAACTTAGCATTCATCTTCGGTAGAAAATCAATTTTACGTAAAGTAAGTTTTAACTGGAAAGTTTTGGAGTTTGAAAGTCTTATGGGGAATATACCGTACATGACTGTTTCCAAGCTTTAGTTCCTCACCAATTATTGAGAAAATCCGGCAGTCGTTGATTTTGTAATTTACTTATCAAAGTAAATGAAAATAAAAAATAAAATTTAAAAAATTAAAAAAAAAATTATTTATTTTTTTGCGCTGCTTATTAAGAATGAAACTTTAAGCAAATAAAATAAATGGCTCTGAAAACTTTCATATGATACGGATATGAAAAAAGAAAAATTTCAAAGCTGAGAATAGGCTAGAAAAAATTTTTCTATTGCAAGATATTTTTATTATTTTTTTTTTTTACTATAAGAAATCCGCATTTGATATGGATTCTTATTGCTTAATTTTTTTTCTGCTTTCTTCCTCTCTTCTTTTTTTTTTCGTCTGTAGAAGAGTAAATCCCTCCACGTTTTCTTCATTTTTTTTTCTCTTTCGCCTTTGCTTCGTTTCACTCCTTGTCTCTTCTTTTTGTATCTATGGACTTCTGAAAATATTGAAAAATGAATACGCAAGTCATAGCCTGAAAAGCGTTAAGTTTAAAAAAAAAAAAAAGTTTTCAACTAGCCTTTGCCATTTAAATCCTCAAACGACTTTAAAGGATCAAGCATGTAAGCACCTAAAGCGAGTTTTAAAAGGAAAAAAAAAAAGAGAGAGCATAAAAAAGAAGGAAACTACGAGACGGACGTGTAAGCCCTTTACTGGTGTTAAAAAATACACGGGGAAAACTAGAATTTGTTTCCGTATCCGCAAGTTACTGCATCCGGTTCCGCTTTATCGATTTTTAAAGCAAATAAAACTTGAAATCGAAAAGGGAAAAAAAAAAAAAAATTCACCGACCCGACCGAAAATAAGTTAGATAAAAAAAGAAAAAAAAATGGCAAGCCGATAGAATAAAACTATTTTTTAGATTTGCATGAAATTTATTTCCTTAAAGGAAGGAAACAAAAAAAAATGAGAATGTAGAGGCGAATCATTATTAAATATTAAATTCATCCTTGATAACATTCACACCTCCTTCAAGTTTATCGAAAATTAGTTTAAGGAGCGAAAATTTATAACTAGTCAAAATCCCAGACTTCTTCATTCTCTGTTTAAGTTATCATCGTAAATTTCCATATCTGCGGGTTGAATTTATACCGCGGGAGGTTAGAGAAATGTTGAAAATACTTTCAACGTTTGTTTATTGGGAAAGAAAAGTTTTTTTTTTTTTTTTTTTTTTTTTTTTTTTTTTGCGTGCGAAAAAAAAGAATACAATTTTTTTTATTCCCCTTTTTAAAATTTCGCATAAATTCTGGGAGTTAATAAAAAGGTGAAGAAAAGGTAAATTGGAGTTAATTAATTTTTTTTTTCTTTCACAAACCAGATTCAGTCTGTATCTTTTTGCGTTTTACGAATCAGAGATATCGATTTTTAAAGAGAAAGATAAATTTTGTTTTGGGGGAGGTGGAGGGGTGGAGAAGAAATTAGTACGGAAAATTTAACGTTCCGGCTGTGCATACGCCGTCAACATGGCGTTTGTTGCAAGAAAAAATCGAGCGAACGTACAGCCTGCATGAGGACTCACGTAAACTGAACGGTTTTTCTTATACTAAAATGTACATTATTGGTGGTGTCTCGAGCATGCTCATCTGATAAAATTTGTTATCGATCAGTTTTGGCCTCCCGTTACGATTATTTAGCACCGCCGTGAAACGGATCTTCAAATTTTATTTTTGCACTTATTACGTTTTAGCATTTAAGTTTTCTTATTCCATTTTTCAGCACGATCGAGGAAATATTAAAAAAAAAAAAAAAAATGCTACCTTTTTCCGTTTTTCATCCTTTCCTTACCTTTTTTTTTTTTTTTTTTTTTTTTTCGTCCATCGATATTAGATTATAGGAAATAAGTGGACTTTTCAGTATCCTCTCGTCCATTTATATAATTATGGACGAGATTTATCATATTAGAAAAAAAAAAAAAAAAAATTCATATCCCTTTGACGCGATAAAGATTTTATATCAGATATAAAAGAGCAATTTTGTCGTGGCATAACAATAATAATTAATCGGAAAAAACGGTTTTATAAAAGACGGGTACAACAGGTTCCCGTTTTTCCTAGGTCTAAAACCGGGAAAACTTTTTTTTTTTTTTTTTCTGACCTATCCTAAAAAAGCTTTTACATCTTTCGAAATATATATATATTTTTCCTTTTTTAAAGATTTATAGAGGATTGAAACAGATCTCAACGGTATAGAATTTTACGATTGAGAATGGTTAGACGTAGTATAGGGAACAGTATTACTTTTTTTTTAAAATACCAAACTAAAACCTCGATTTTTATTCTTTTTGAATCGAAATAAGGTTTTATTGTGTACAGGGTGGAACGATTTTATGTTTTTTTTTTTAAACCATACAATTACGATTTGGAGGGGTTAAGGCTAAGGGCTGGGGGATGTATCTTTAAAAATGTTCGTCCAAGGTCTTGAATGGCGATTACGACCATTTTGATGGGATTGCTTCGATAGAAGATTTTTTTTTTTATTTGTTTGAAAGAATCAGAAATTTTGCATCTTTGTCAGAATAATTTTAATCGTCTTTGATGTCTTTCAAGGATGATTTTTTTAAACCTAAAAAGCTTCGTCCTTGAGATCGTTTGTAATTAATATTTAAAGGTCATGTCCAGTTCATGGTAAGCTTTACTCAGGTCTTACTTACCTAAAGGCTTTGTAAATAGAAGCTGGGTCAGAGGCTTAGAGCCTTTCAGAATTTTCCTGTTAGTGACCTTAGTTCGGGCCTAACAGAGCAAAGACTTGAACCTTTCTCCGACCGAGGCCTTGTATGAACCGTGGGCGTAGACTTTTTTGTAGCTGGTGTCCATCACTGGCGGATTCAAAAATTGTTTTAGGAGGAAACGGAAGCCTAAAATGAGTCGAAAATTCGAGATCTATCCAATGTAAAATTAATCTTCCAATAAAATTGCATTTTTTCAGTTCGAAAGGGGCGCTTGCCCCTGCCCCCCCCCCCGGATCCGCAGGTGGTGTTTGTTGTCAAAAAATGTCTTTAAATAATGTTTTTTTTCATGCGAGTGATGTGCCAGTGTTTTTTCTGAATTTATTATGACAGTCATAAGTCTCAAAATTTCAAAATACGTAATTATTAAACAACTTTGGCGAGTAAGAAGTTTTTTTCCACCCCATCAATTTACATCTTCACGTTCGACTGGCGTAAATTGATGGGCCGAACAGAGCTTCTTTACTTGAGAGTTTTACCTCATCAAATAATGTAATGATTTTTAAAGTTTTCAAACAGCGTAGAGTATAGTCTTTTATTAAAAATCGTAATTTTCATTTTGTGGGAATTTCAAGCAAGGTTCGAACCTGAATTTTCATCATGGATTAGTTGATCGGCTGATTTTTAAATTAAGTTTGCTTTTAGCCCTTCAGCATCGTTTAAAAGTTTTTGAAGCAAAATTTGACAATTTTAATCAGACTTACAAAAATGAGCCCGATTTTTTTTTTTTTTTTTTTTAATAAATTAGAAAAGTAACGGCAGTAACGGTCTTAATGAATTATTATCAAATAGAAATTCGTGTCACTTTCTGAAATTTAAATGACATTGAGTTGCATATGTAATTGCATTTCGCACTGTTTACATGAAGAAATCCATTTTTTTTTTTTTTTTTTTGACGTAGGACTACGTTTTGGGGCTCGGTCCTGGGAAAATGTGTCCGGTTGTCGCTCTGTTCGCACCAAAAATTGATATTTAATTATTTTAATATTAAAATTTTAATTTTGAAAATTTTAAATGATATTTTGGCAATTTTTTTTAACTTTTGGCCTTTTTTAATAGTAAAATTAGACGACATGAACGAAAGCAAGGACTTCTTGTAAATTTTACGTTTAAAAAAGTTAAATTTTAAATAAAATGTAAAATGTTTATTTAAAATTTTTAAGATCTTACTTTTGTTCATGTAAGTAGTCTAATTTTAATATTTTAAAAAAAATGATATTTTAAATAACGGCGAAAATTTAAATAAAAGTTAAATAAAATTTCTTGCAATTGTACAGTCGACTCTCTCTATAACGTCATCGGTTATAACGAAAACCCCTGTAGTACGTAAAAATTGGCACGGTCCAGCCGAATTCCCATATAACACCATGTATTTGAACTCCGCTTTATACTTAACGCCACTCCCTGTAGTACGTAACGAAATTTTCAATTTTGAAGGGAAATTTGCCATTTTGAAAGAGAAAATGACCATTTTTACATGTAAAAAGGGCAAAATTATTATTAATTTTTATAAAAAAAACGAAAATGACATCATATTTTTTTAATAAATGTTCAACCGCAAAAATATTTTTAACGCGCGATTTTTAAACCTGTAGTATCTTGCATCGAAAATTACACCTTTGAATCAAAATTTTATTTTGTTCCGTTTTAGTTAGTTTATCGGTACCATTTCAACTCAGCAAAATTAAATCTTCATTAAAATCAACCATTAAAATCATTTTTCTTATTAGTAATGAAGTTTTTTTCTTTCGAGAAAAAAATTCTATTTTATGTCAACATCGGTTTTTACGTAACTCTCTGTAGTACGTAAATATCTGTTCGGCCCTGCGTTTACGCTATAGGGAGAGTCGACTGTATTTAATTTTTTAAAAAATGATAATGTCAAATAATAAATTTTGACTATCTTTTTTTAACTTTTGGCCTTTAAGGCCATAGGAAGAGGAGCCCCTTTTAAGACCCTTAAAAATATTTATGCGGAATTGATGCTATGCGGAAAAGAGGAGACTGACCGCATGCGGAACTGATGCGTCACGGGCCTTTTGGCCTTTTTTGACCTATTTGTTTTTTAACTTAAAGGCCAAAAGTTAAAAAAAAATAGTCAAACTATTATTTAATATTTAACTTTTGAAAAAGTTATTGTCAAGAAACTTAACTTTTACAAGAAACGTAAAGTTGCTAAAGCAAGGAATTTAAAATTTCTTGAAATTCTAGGCCTATTTAATTTTTTTTTTAATTTTCGCCGTTTTTTTTAAATATTAAAATTAGATTACATGATCAAAAAGAAGAACTTAAAAATTTTAAATAAAATGTTCTACATTTGTTAATTTTGTCCTTTTTCTTTTAGCCAAAAATATGAGCTAAAGCAATGTTTTAATATTAAAATTTTAACTTTGAAAACTTTAATTAAAATTTTGACTAATTTTTTTCAACTTTTGACCTTTTTTATCAAAAAATTTTAAGTTTTTTTCTTGCCAGGAAAAAAAATTATATTTCTATCAAAAATTCGAATTTTTGACCAAAAACGAGTAAAAAAAAAAAAAATGCCTTAAAATTTTTTAAATCGTTTCAATGTTTAAATTTAGCTATATTAGGACAGTACCCCAAAGACGTAGGCTTTCGTAGGGATATGCCCCCATATATAGTCTGATTTTTTTTCCTTTATATTTTAGAACGAGAAATCGAGACATTATTTGCAAATACAAGGACCTTGACGAATAAAACGAATAATATCTTCTTCCGTGGAATCAATCAATAATCTCCCCACCCCCTCCCCCCACAAATTACCTACCTTATTTCTCCCTTTATCGTTCATCTCGTAAAAAATTCAGCTTGGAAAATAGCCTTTCACATAGGAATGGTCCACTTCGTCCCTCTCATTGTTTAAAATGGAAGAATTATCAAATGGATTATCTCTTATCTCTTACGCGACGATATTACAAACTCATGTCTGGAATCGAAATAAAAAGGCTGTTTTTAGGCATCTATCTCTTATTATCGACTGAAGAGTATTAAATTCTTACGGTTCGATATGTTAAAATTCTGTTTAGGCTATTGTAAAACAACCGGTCACGGGTCATCAAAACACGTTCATGGTAAATTTCTATCGCAAAATTCGATTGAAGTTGTAAAAACCATTATTTTATGTCCTGTTTATATTTATTCCTCAATTTTTTTTTTTTTTTAACACTATTAATCCATATGCACACCGGGTATTAATAACCTTGGGTGTTAAAAAAAATTAGTGCGAAGATCGTAATACGCATTCACTTTTGTTTCCAATCATGCTGTAGCATAAAATGAGATGAAAAACATTTTGAAAATATGATTGAAAATGTTCTTGAATGCCCCTGCGGTCCTTTTAATCGTTGATATTAAAATGAAATACCGGAAGGCACCGTCCTTTGAAAAAAAAAAAAAAAAAAAGTTCGTTTTTTAATTAACACGCAAACTTTGTGCATTACATCATATTATCTCACCCGTTATGTTTGGATTCTTTTGAGGAAGCCTTGGAAAAAATTGAATTAGGCAATTTGTGCTACGTTCACGTTGGACAAGTTTTGGTATAATTTTTTTTATTTATTTAAATGTCAAAGAGTCCATTAGAGTGGAATAAATAAGGATTTTTATAATTTTTTTTTTTTTTCTTCTTTCCCTTCGTTATTTTTATTCTTACGCATTTGCGTTGTTGGAGAGAAACCACTTAAAAAATTTATGTGACAGTCAGGATCTACTACTAAATATTTTTTTTAGGCTTGAATTTATGGGAGTCTAAAACTCAACGGCGTTACTTATGAAAGGAGCATTTCTAGGAATTTAGGTTTTGTATATAGGTTTCGTCTTGTGAGTTAATAAAGATGGATGGTTCCTTTGTTTTTAAAAGTTTGTAATCTCACATTTCAAGTGATGATTAAAAACGAATAAATAAAAAATTGCAGTTTTTGAGTGCAGCATTTCGGAATGCTGGTAACTGTTACAATGCTTAAGGCTCTTTCCAGGAATGTGACTGCTGGCATCTGGCAATAAAAAATGAGCCAAAACATTACGTTTGAATTATTTATTTAATTTACCTCAATAGTTACTCTTTTCCGACTGCAAAACTATATTCCAAAGGCAAAAAAATTGTCAGTTGCTCCAGTTTTTTGTGTTTTTACTTTTGAGATCTTTTTTTTTTGCTTCATTATTTATTTCAAAGGCTGTAGTGCTTTTTTAATGCGGCTAATTGAATTTTTATAATTTATAACTTAAAAAACTTTAAAACCGGGAAGTAGTAAGAAAGCAGAAAGGATATTGTTATAAGAAAGCTTTCAAGTATTAGGTAGCCATACTTTAGGATTTTTCGCACCCCCCCCCCTCCTTCCATCCGCCATGAAAATTAAAATAACATTTTTTTTTTATTTCATAGAATATCAATTTTTTTTGGGGGGGAGGGGGGTAATTTTTGTTCATAATTTTTTTTTTTTTTTTTTTGTAAATCTGGGATTTGTGACTTCTGTTTTAATCCTTTGACACAGGTTTAAGTTTGTGAGGGGTTGGTTGTATTAAAATTTTTACCCCACGATTTTTGAACTAAAACATATGGCCTTAAATTTTTTCGTCAGTATTTTTATTAAATGGTCAGTATTATTTAGTCAGTACCGTAGATTGAGGTGAAGTTGAAAGGAAATTCAAAAAAAAATTCTAGGTTTATTTTAGGCACTAAAAATAAATTTTTTTTATTTTATTAAGTGCAATTTGTTTTTGGGATACTTAAGTAAAAAATTTTATTTTTAGTGCCTAAAATAAACCTAGAATTTTGTTTTGAATTTCCTCTCAACTTCACCCCAATCTACGGTATTTCAGGGTCAGTAAGAATCATTTTTTGGTCAGTAACAAATTTAATGGTCAGTTTGCAAGTCATCGCATTCTGCGAAATTAGATGATGACCATAAATTATCGATATATCGAAAGAAAAATTATCGACATTTTTTTCGATATTGAGGAATTCGATATATCGATGTATCGATAGTTTTTATTTTCGATAATGAGACAATTCGATAAGTTTTCAAATCATTAATTTCCCCTTTTCTTCGGGACTATGGCGTTGCCACTTTATGGCCAGTCACCCTGTAATTAGCAATTTTATGCGATATATCGAAAATTAAAAACTAGCCAAATCAAATTTATTTACTGACCAATTATTTAATACAATATTATTTAATCAAATACTGGCCAATTTTAAATTAAATGCTGGCCACTTTCATACCAAATTCGGACCGAAAAAATTCCAGCCTAAAACATGTAATATATTTTTAAGTCATTCCTTGCCCGTTAGAAATTTTTAGGTTTATGAAAAATTATTTCTTATTCCGAATCATAAAGGCCGCCGACACTGAGAAATTGACAAGGTTTCTAAAAATTTTATAAATATTTATTTCTTTGGCGGTAAGTTTTCCTCTTTCTTTTTGTCCTTCTTTTTTCTACACAAAACATATGACTATTTTAGATTTTTTCAGTATCGCCAATGGCAACTATTCTAATACCGACATCTTAAATTTCAAAGTTTTTGAATTCCTTGAAATGATTTCCTATTGTCCATCTGTTTATTATCGTGTTGTAAAAAGATCGATTTGTTTTAAAGAGCTGACGCCTGGTTAAAATCCCTTTCCTATTTTTTTTTCTTTTTTTAACGCAATGAAAATTCCCATAAATGTAATTTAGGGTTATAAATTTATTTTCCTCCCGGCGGTTCGTACATCATCAATTTGCAAATCCATTTTCGGGCATTTGCCTGAATTTATTCTCTTTTTTTTTTAGTAGTGACTTTTAGTTTTTCCATAAACGTTTCTGTCACAATTTCGTGCCTTAGGCAGGGGGCATTCCCTTCCCTTCTCCCTCGGAGCATTTTGCCGTTGCATCCAATATTTGCTAACTTTTACCCTTTGCCCTTCTATCCTATAAGGGTAGATTATTTAGGATAAAAAATTAAAGACTTTTTCTCTGTTTTCTTATCTTCCTGTTTTTTTTTTTTTTTTTATTCTTATTCTTCGAAATAGAAGAAATTTTTAATTCACAAAATACAATTTGAAGGTTTCTTCAAATATAAAATTTGTTTCCCGCTAAAGTTCTTAGGTGTGCCCCCCCGAGGTCGGACTCTTGGACATGACGAAAGAAAATATTTTCGAACGTAGTTTTGATGAAATGACTGAATTTTGTATCCAATGACGTAATTTTTTTAAATCGACTGTTTCGATATTCCATTCCATTATAAATTTTGCGGAGTTTCAGTTTGAGACATGCTATTAAATATTTGAATGTATACTAAGGAATTTTTTTTATTTCATGTTTTTTCCTGCTTCTATTTCTGAAATCAAAAATATCAGTCACCATGGCCTAAAACCATAGGGTGGGAAAAAAACGAATTTTCGAACAGGTACACGCCTGATTGTGATACTGGAATCGGTCTTTTGGTGTTACTGTTGTCCGCAATTTTTCCCACATTATTAAATTGACGTCTTGAGGTAAGGTCGAGTATTAACCTTAAAAAGATGGCCAGTTTTTTTTTTTTTTTTTTTTACATATTATTTAAAAAAACTATCGCATCGTATCGGAAATTTCACGTAGATTACGAATCTGAAGATCAAAAAACATTTTTCTGGTTCGGTTTTCTCCGAAAAATCCCGAGGCAATTAAGCTGAAAAGATGATTTTGGAAATTTAAAATGTGTGCATTAACCGTGTGGCGAATTTTTTTTTTTTTTTTTGACTTCATATTCGTAATTTGCTCAAAATTTCCGATGGGATGGATAGTTTTTTTTTCCGAATATAAAAAAATCAATTTTTCGGTCAGCAAATGAGCTTTTCGATATTTTTTACGGTCACCGCACGTCCCTAAGACGTCAATTTAAAAAAAAAAAAAAATTACCAAAATGCAACGATTTCATTATCAAGCATTTTCAAACTGGAAAATTCGTTTTTTTCGGTCCACCCCCCAAAAAAAAAAATAAACATTCTTTACTTGTCCGAAAATGCCCAAATTTTAACACGTAAAAGCAGAATTTTTTTTCCACTTAAGAATGTGGTAGACGGAATCAGCACGAGAGAAAAAATTGAAATAAAAATCCGAGCCAGATTATATATTGGGTTTGAATAAGCTTTTATTTCCGTATTTTTCGCGCGGAAAATTCTAAACAAAGAAGTAAACGAACAAAATTGATGATGCATAATGACGGAATGATATATAGAATATTATTTATTATTTATTTTTCTCGGTTTTTTAAAAGTCAAATTTTGCTCCCCATTATTCGAGATTTATTTTTTTCGTGATTTTTTATTAGAAATCAAACAATCATAATCATTGTAATTTGCCTTATTGCCTCATAATCCACGAAACCGCCATTTTTAGTATAAAACGTTAAAAAAAATAACGAAAATATTGCAAATCCCGTTTGAATTAAATAAGCTTACGGTTGAATTTTGTAAAGGAACGTTTTCAAGTTTCTTCAAAACGCTTGGTTTTTAAGGTTTATCCCTCTTGTTTGCATTGATTTACATCGTTTAATAAGTTTCCCATTTCTTGTTTCATCGATTTTCCTATTATAAGATTTCATTTTTCTTTGTAAAAGGAGACAAAAAATCATCTGCTGTTGTTTTATTATTTATTTTTTTTTTTTTTATGTTTTTTCTTCCAGCAGAACCCTTAACTTGGGGGGCCGCGGGGAATTCACCCAGCCCGCTCTCCCCTCTTTCAGGAAATCTCTCAAGTCTCAAAATTTTTTAAATTTTAATTTTATTAAAGATAATTTTCTGAAATAAAAGTCGAGGGAAAAAAAATTTACGAAACCGAGCAGGAGTCAAATCAGGAGGGGAGGGGGGGTTCCCCTCCCACCGGGAAGATTTTCGCCCCATTAAACTTCCAGGCTAGCTACGGGTCTGACCTCTGGCGGTGTTTGCCACTAGTCGGCACTGCTTTGTACTTTTATAGCCTTTTGTTTCTGCACTTTTTGATTTTTATCGCAACTTTTTGCAGTTATTTTCAGATCTCTCTTTAAATGTTTTTTGATTTAGGACTACGTCTTGGGGCTCGGTCCTGGGGAAATCTGTCTGTTTGTGGGTGTGTCGGTCTGTTCGCACCAAAAATTAATATTTAATCATTTTGATATTAGAAAATTATAATTTCGAAAATTTTAAATAATATTTTGATCATTTTTTTTTTTTTTTTTACTTTTAGCCTTTTTTAATAGCAAAATTAGATGATTTATATGTTGTTGTTATTCGTTGATCTGGATTGGATCTATATTTCGAAAAAGCCACGATGATTATCGTGTGCAGGAAATATTAGAAAGTAAAATTAGACGACATGAACGAAAGCAGGACTTAAAAAATTTCTTGTAAATTTTAAATTTTCGCTGTTTTTGAAAGTAAAATTTAAAAGAAATTTTCTAAAAAATTTACAAAAAAAATTAAAATTTTATTTTAAAATTAGACGACAAGAACGAAAGCAAGGACTTCCAAGAAACTTAAAGTTGCTAAAGCAAGGACTTCAAGATTTCTTGAAATTTTATTAAACTTTTTTTAAATTTTCGCCTTTTTTTTTTTTTGAATATTAAAATTAGACTACATGAACAATGAGAACTTAAAAATTTTAAATAAAATGTTCACTACATTTTTTAATTTGGTCCTTTTTCCTTTTAGCCAAAAATATGAGCTAAAGCAATGTTTTAGTATTAAAATTTTAACTTTGAATATTTTAATTAAAATTTTGAGTAATTTTTTTCAACTTTTGACCTTTTTTTATCAAAAATTTTAAGTTTTTTTCGTGCCAGGAAAAAAAATTGTATTTTTATCAAAAAATTCGATTTTGTTTTCCTAAAAACGAGCAAAAAAAAATGCCTTAAAATTTTTTAAATCGTTTCATTGCTTAAATTTAGCAATATTAGGACAGAACCCCAAAGACAGTCCTACCTGGAGGGGGGGGGGATATGCCCCCATATCCTAGTCTTCACACAAAAAAATAGTCTTGTAAAATCTGCTAAAAATAAGCCAATTTTGAACCCAGTGCTAATATCTAACTTAAATTAACACTTTTCTAGTCAATATTACTTTTTTCGAGCAAAAATGGCTATTTTTTCGAGCCGAATCTTTTTTAGCTTGATTAAAAAGTTATTTTAACTAGTTAAATGTTATTTTAACTTTTTGAAAGTAAAAAAGTCCGTAAGTTAAGTATGAAAAGGATTTTACTTTTGAAAAAGCAGTGGGTTCAAAATTGACATTTTTTTGGGCTGATTTGACTAACATTTTTTTTTTTGTGTGTGTAATGTTTAAATCTCGATTTTAAAATATTATAAAGAAAAAAAAAATATTTTGGTGGCCTTGAAATATTGTAAAACTTCTGTTTTCCTCTCAACTGGAAAGATTGATTAATTAATTATGTTCCATTTTGCTTAATAAGAGTAGAAATGTGTTTTTTTTAAAGACGTAAGCGCGTTTCTCACTTTCGTACGATTTATCGGATATTCGATTTTCCGAAAAAGTAAACATTTAAATAAAAAAAAAAAAAAGTTTGCCTTATAATATCTTCCCCCCGAAGCCCTGAGTGAACTTTAACTTTGTGTGTGCGCTAACATTAGATAATTAAACTCTGACCTCCCTTTACTTGTAAGCTTTTGCATAACCGTTTAAGCTGCATTAGGTGTAACAAAGGTCGCCGAATTAATCCTAAATTGTGGTTTTATTCATTTCCCTTATTGGATGCCATTTCTTCCCTGCTGCCGTCTCGGAGAGAAGAAAGCAGCAAAAAAATAAAATAAGCTTTCGAGCTAGCTTATTTCCAAAACTCCTCCCCTAACGCAAAACGGAATATGCGTATTTCTTTTCTCCGTTATATTCCACGAAATTGAACCTTTTCATGTATGGAAAAAAAAAACTGCTTTTTTTTTGTTCGTGGATGTCGTCCCAAAGCTCAGTGTTGCTTTCGTCATGCAACCGGGAAGATTCGTCTCTTTCTTCCTCGGTTATCGCATCGTGAACGAAGGAATAAAAAAAAGGAGAAATTCCGAAAGCGTGTTCATCGATTTACCTTCCTATATCCTTTTTACATTGAATTCATTTTACGGAAGGTTTACTTTCTTATTTTGAAACGTTTAAAATTTTCGTAACTCGTGATCGTCCAGCTATGAAGGTCAGAAGCAAATATTGACAATTTACAATTTTCCTGCTTTAATGTAATTCGGGGAAAAAAAAGATTTATTTTATTTTATTTTATTTTTTTATATCTTTTCCTCATTTCCTTTTTGTTTATATATTTATTTTTTAAGTTATTTTTTTATATACTTAGCTTTTATTGTTATACAAAAGAGGAAATCCTTTCACAATTGACGTTAAAAAGATCGAAAAGATTAAAAAGATCATCCCCCCGAAAGGAGAAAGTTGTTAAAGAGGTGTCGACAGGAGGGAAACGCACCGGAGTTTTCAATCTTTAACGTCGATTTTCGTTTTCCTAAGGAAATCATCTCACCCGAAAATCTCCCCATTCCTCTTCTCTTCGGGAAAAGTTTCGGAATTAGTGAGGAAACGTCGGGTCTTAAAGCAGTGGAAAGAGGGAAGGAAAGTAAAATCCCTTTAATTATTTTTCGGTAGGATGCAGTTTTTTGTTTTGGTTTTATGCGCGGGAATTTAAGTCGAAATATTTTGACAGGGTGGAAGGGGACGGGGGGAGGTGGGAGGGAGATTAAATGGATTTAATGTTTGTTAAGTCGATTTCATTCCGATGATAAATTGATATTTACTAAACAAACCCCGAAAAATAAAAGGGGAAAGGAAAAAAAAAAAAACCTATAAAATTTTAACGGTGGAAAAAACAAATCCAATAAGGGATTGGCGACAGGAATATTTTCTGCGGCCGGAGCCCGGCAGGCGACGGCCCTTATGCCACTTCAGCTAAAGGAAACGGTGTGCGTGCTTTTTCGCAATTAATTTGATCTTAAAATTGTTTTCGAAAATTGCGGGATTTTTTTTCCCCCCATTCTTTTTTTTTTTTTTTTTTTTTTTTTGCAAAAATTTATATGCACGGAAGAGTTTCTTCGGAAATGAGAAACCGCGTGATTTAGGTTCAAAATATTTTGGAAACGTTTTTCAAATAATTTCGTATACCGTATCTTTTGTTGTTTTGCGGTTAGGAGGAAAAAAAAGAAAGGAACTGGGAAGAAAAGATTATTAGTAAAATTAAGAGCTTTGGATTATTTTATCTCTTTGGTCTTATTCTCGGCTTTACGATCTTTCTTTCGCCTTTTTATTTTTATTTGGTTTTTTTCAGTATCTTCACCTCTCTCTTAAGTATGTCTTAATTAGTTTTATTTCTTTTCTGTTGTATTTCAGCCTGGCGATTTTAACGGGACGTCGGTTTTTACATAAAAAAGGTTTTTTTTGTTTTCCTTCCCTTTGCTCTAGGGATGTTGTGTCGTATCAGAGTAGGGATAATAACGAATATCTTAACCCTTTCCGATCGGTGCCCCCCATGACAAAAAGCAGTTACCCGACGGCTGGTCATTTTTTATTTTTTTATTTTTTTATAACTACAAGTACTTATGGTCCTTAAGCAAAAACGAATAACCAAATTTATATGCCCCCACATTTATGTAGTACAAGCAACCCGCAATGCATTTTTTTAAAAAACCGTGGAAGCTAAGCTCCTTTATTACGATACGTAAGAGATTAAAAATTTCGGTTCATATGTTTCTGAGGTCGCTTATTTGAAACATCTAATCATATGCTCTGTCTCCATTGGACAATTAATGAGAGGATACGCATTTAATTGTACCACCGGAAATGCTGTACATTTGTTGACTTTTTTCTTCTGCTACCACTTTTTTTTCGTTTTCATTATTTTTAGTATTCGAAAAAATAATCAAAACAATTTTAAAAAAGTGGCAGCAGAAGAAAAAGGTCTAAAAACATACAGCATTTCCGGTGGTACAATTAATTGTACCCTTAGATTAAGAGGCATCATCAGTCGTGGCAGCAGACTAATCGTATTTTTCTTTTTACGAAGAAACGAAGAGAAATCTTCGATTAATTAGCCAATGGAGGCAGGACATTAATTTTGATGGGCCTTTCACGGGACCTATAAAATTAGGGCCTTTTTTAATAATTGATGAAAATATAGAATTTTTTTACAAATAAAAATTCGAATTTATCAATAATTTTTATTAGCTCCATGAGCTAAGCATTGGCGGACAAAATGCTCATGAACTAAATACAAGATGTCTTATTTATTAATTCTGACAGTGTTTGAATACTATTAAGTAAGAAGCATTTAAATTAATGAGTAAGCTCTGTCTCCGTTGAACAATTAATTGGAGGGTACAATTAATTGTACCTCCGGAAATGCTGTATATTTTTGGACTTTTTTCTTCTGCTACCACTTTTTTTTTTGTTTTCATTATTTTTAGTGTTTGAAAAAATTATCAAAACAATAAACAAAGTGGTAGCAGAAGAAAAAAGTCCAAAAATATACAGAATTTCCGGTGGTATAATTAATTGTACACAGTAAAAAATTTTATGTCAAAATCAACATAAGTAGGTCCACATAATTCTTATCTTGTTTTTGTTTATGTTTACGTTTTGGGAAAAACAACAGAAAAAATTTATGTGGACCGTTTAGAACGTATTTACATAATATTTTTTACTGTGTACCCTTTGATTTATTGGCCAATGGAGACAGGACTTAAAAAATCGTAATTTCATGTTTAAAAAAATGGTCCCATAAACTGATCATACGAATCGTAAATTTTTTTTTTTCACCACTTCAAATATTTCAATACTAAGTTTTCTAGGTTGCCAATTAATAATTTTTTAATCAAAGTAAATTGACGCGTTATATACTGTATATTGCCACCGTCAGGAAAAGGTTAATATAGTACCGTTACATTTACTATTACTTGCTGGAACACAAATGGACAGAACTCAACTCGACTATTTTGGAAAAGTATCATTTTGCTTTGCACCTGCATCCTTCCGACCCCCCTCCCTTTTTCATCATTACTCGACAAAAATTGATTGGGAGCTTGAGATTTCCTTTTTGGCTGCTTGAAATTTTCATTTCCATTACTAAATCTCCATACTCGTTTTCATCTGGCTTACCGAAACAATCGTTTTAAAAGCCCAAATCAAACAAGATGCCCAAAGCTCCTGTATGTAATTCATTCATTCATTCATTTTATCATCCTTCATTCAAACTTAACTCAATTTTTTTCGCCGTCGGCATCTTTAAAAAATTGAAATTCTATACATCAAAACGTCACCGCCGGAAATCGACAATACATTTTCGATTTAAAGCCTGGAACGGTGTAACCCCTTGGTCCGAAAGTGTCACTAACGATTTTTGTCTACTTTATAATTTTCAGACCCAGTCTCCCAGATTATTCAAAGACCAAGAATTAAAACCATCTATTCCGGACTTCATATCTCCCTTCCATCGTCCAAAGGTAATCATACTAATAACGGACCAAATAGATTTAAGTCAAAGCAATGTTTAAAGCCGATTTAATACACGATATTGTTATAATATTCCTGGATACCCGCCCATCCCTGTTTTCTGCGGTGTGCGTTGAAACTCAAATCCCGGAATTTATGCGGAAGCTCCATATGTAAATCCTACGTGATTTTGACGACAATTAGATAAGACGCAGAAAGAATCTACATTGCAGAGAAAAAAACATGGAATTTTTTATCGCGACTTTTAACGTGTTTTAAATGTAGGTAAAATAACTATTTTTTTAAAAAAATAGCCTATTTCGAATTCGTTTTTTTAACTTCGTTTCGATTTTAAACAAGTTCAAACTTGTATTAAACTTAATGCTATCAAAAATAACATAGAATATTTTATCACAATTTTAACGTACGTAAAATAACTGATTTTAAAAAAAAAAGTATTTCGAATTCCTTTTTCTGACTTTGTTTTGATTTTAAGCAAGTTCAAACTTGTGTTAAACTTAACCCTATCAAAACGAAAGATCTGTGCAATAGGTATAACGAATACTATGATTGGACATCGGGGATTTTTTAAATATTTGGAGTTCCTACAACACTAATTATCTGAAAAATGGAATTAAAAAATTTCGTCTTATTAAAAGGGCTAGTAATGAGCAAGAAATGGTTGTCGTAGGCAAAATTTTCCGAGAATTCGAATAAGGGGAGCTGGAAAAGTGATTTAAAAAAAAAAGAAAAAAGATAAGGGACGGCGGAAAAGCAATCAATTGGACATTGGATCTAAGTTGCCAACTTTCTGTGGACCTCATGAATGAGATGAAACAGATGAAAAGAACATCGGTTGAACCATTCGATGCGAGTTTGGACTTGTTCAGACCTGGAAGAAAATTTTGAAGCAACCAAAAACTAGACGAAAGTTAATAAAACAACGGAAGCAGTTATAAAAAGGATTGGAAATCAACAAGCATCAACTGCTGACTATTGATATGAGAAATTAACAGCAGTTAAACACTGTCAATTCCAAAGTTTTGGATTTAGTTTTTTGATGTTATAAAAATGATTGATTTCAAAGCCAATTAATTATAGTTAAAAACGATCGAATTGTGTTAGCTATTATTTTAATCGTTTTAAATATATTACGAGATATTTTCTATCATTAATTATTTATCATTTTATCTCTTGTATCGTAAATCATGTAGATACTGAAAATGCACAATTTTTTTTTTTGGTAATTTTAGCAACCATAATTTAAGTTTGTAATCAGTCCGAAAGGCCAGGTGGGACAGCAAGTTCGGGGGCATGTATCTATCCTTTTATGACATGGAAGATTAGAAATATGTCAGCTGAAAACGATTATTGGAGAAGAGTCAAATTTCAGTCTGTTCCTCTGCCGTATGGAGCGGAACTAGATTAGACAATAGATCAACAGACTAGAAAGGATTAAAGTTTAAAACAAAAAAACTGTATATTTTAGAACTTTTTAAAATCCTTTTCTAAAACCCTGTGTTTTTAAAAAAATATTGTATTTCTGTCTCCATTGAAGAATTAATTGGAGGGCACAATTAATTGCACCACCGGAAATTCTGTACATTTTTGGATTTTCTCTTCTGCTACCACTTTTTTTTCGTTTTCATTATTTTTTTGTGTTCGAAAAAATAAAAAAAAGTGGTAAAACAAAACATAAAACATAAAAATAAAACAATAAAAAAAAAGGGATAGCAGAAGAAAAAAGTCCAAAGATATACAGTCTATTTCCGGTGGTGGTACTACAATTAATTGTATCCTTCGATTAATTGGCCAATGGAGACAGGACATATATTTTAGAACTTTTTAAAATCCTTTTTTAGACATTTTATATTTTTCTGCTTTAAAGTCGTAAGATCCGATTCATTAATTATTGTCTCCATATGCAATTAATTACACCAACGGAAATACTGTGCTGATTTTTTTCGTTCGAAAGAGATTTTTTTTTAAATTTCCAGTGCTAAGATCCAAAATAGAGGCCCGTTGTATATATATATATATTTTTTTTTTTCAATTTTATTGGCATCCATTTTGCCTTTTATATGATAAAATTCAAAAAAATCTGCTTTTGAACAAAAAAATTAGCACAATACTTCGTTGGTGTAATTAATTGCATAGTGCAATTAATTATCAAATGGACACAAGACAATAATTTTTTAGGTAAATTTTACACATAAAAGTTATCTAAAAATGGACACCACCACCACATATAATTATGTAAAATAACTGAGTAAATACATCTGAGCTGAAGTACTTTTTTCAATAAAACCAGTCCTGATGTCCTGTCTCCATTGGCCAATTAATTGTACCACCGGAAATGCTGTATATTTTTGGACTTTTTTCTTCTCGTACCACTTTTTTTATTTTGATTATTTTTTCAAACACTAGAAATAATAATAAAAAAAAAAAAAAGAAAAAAAAAAAGTGGTAGCAGAAAAAAAAGTCCAAAAATATACAGTATTTCCGGTGGTAACAATGGAGACAATTTCCGGTTCAATTGAGACAGCAAGAGCCATATCACCATAAGTCTCCGTGGTTCTTAAAAAAAAAATCTGAACATGAATAGATAAAAAATTGTGTCGCCAAAAGTTTTTAATTTTTTTTTATTTACCACCCTTTACCATGAAAATTAATTTATTTTTCTTCCGAATTTTTGGTTTTTGCCTGACAATATACTTCTAAGTCCTCATAAAATTATTCTTCCATTTATTTTTTTTATTTTTATTTTTTTAATGAGCCTCTTAATCCGACTAACAATGTTCAAAAATATAACTTTCATTAAAATTTTCCTAATTTCGATTATTAAAATTAAATGGGCCTCACAATCCGGCATAAAAACTTTTTAAAGAAAATAAGGGAATTAAATTTCGGTTTTTTTTTCTCACCCTCCCTCTCCTTTTTCAAACAAAGCTTTGATTAGTTTAACAGTGAGAAATCTAACGCGGTTTAAAATTGTGAAAGTTGCCAATGCCAAAAACTTTTTCCTAATCTGAGATATAAAGAAACGGATTTTATCGGGATTTATTTGACTGGATTTCAAACGAATTTTTATTTATATATATATTTTTTTCCTCCTTTTTTTTCCCGACGTTCGCATTTTTGCCGTGGAAAAAAAAAATCTTTCGCTTTTCCTTTTCCGTTTTCCGCTTGTTACTTCCTATTTTTCTCTTTTCTTCGGAATTGATTATTAGCAAAAATGATTTTTCAAAACGTAAATCTAATATGTGATCCTAGAGAGATAATTTTTTTTTTCTAATTTTTTTCTCCCCGTTTTTATTATTTACAGAGGGACCGAAAAGAACGCAAGTTATACACAGATGACTGGATGCTGGGTGAGGAAGATGATATCGAAGGTAGAAGATCTTTTCGTTTGGAAGATAAAATGGAAACCGATAAGTTCACAAGGACGTGTTTCGTCAAGGAAATGAATGGAGCCGATCTCACACTATCATACCTCCAAAAGCACGGGTAAATAAACCGGTTTCAAATAGGATTTTTTTTCCTATATTGAGTTTTTTTTTCCTTTTTTCTTTTTACTAAGAAATAAACGTTTTTGCAGATTTAACACGCCAATACTTTTCCGGGAAAAAACCGGATTGGGGATTCGTGTACCTACTCAGGAATTTACGGTTACCCATGTGAAAATGTGTGTAGGTGAGTAAGCTCTTGAGAAAAGAAAAGGAAATATAATAAGCTTAACGTATATAGAGTGGCTCAAAATTGTTTGGCCTTTCAGTTTATTTCCAATGAGCTCAGTTTATGGTAGAAGAATTTAAAAAAAAAAAAAAAAATTAAAAATTAGGACCGCTCTGCATTATTTAATTTTTTTTTAAATATAACTGCTAAGTTCATTTATGTGTATTTGGGTGCAACATAATCCATTAGTAAGGAACAAAACGACATATTTGAAGGGTTAATTTTAACTGTCGTATTAGTGTCATGGTGCTTCTTTCCCCCAATGACCCTGTCAGAAGCTCAGTTTTGATTTTAATTTTTATACAATACCGAAGCGCTCAAAATTAAATATTGCTAACACTTTCCGTTCCCGACCGTTTTTCCTTTTCCGTTTTTCCTGAAAAAAAATTCCTAATTCATTTTTCCAAAAATTTGAGTTCCCCAAATTTTGGGGAGCCCTAAAATAAAATTTCCTAAAATTAATATTTTTCCTAATTTTTTAAATCTTTTAAAATTTTTGTAATAATTTACTAGGCAAAGCTGCGAGTTTCGGTTTTTCTTTTTCTTTTTGTTTTTTTAATAAACCACTACAAAGGTACAACTCTAAAATGAGCAACTGTATACCGTATATTTTTTTTACATTTGCCAGAATTTTGAGAATGACATAGCCTAATAAATAAACAACTTCATTACCGACGAATTTAAAAAACAAACTTAAAAAAACCGAAATTTGCAACTTTGCTTAGGTCTAGTAAAGTATTATAAAATTTTTCGGGATTCAAGAAATTAGGAAAAGTATACATTTTTAGAAATTTTATTTTAGGAATCAAGAAATTTTAGGAAAATTAAAAATTAGGAAATGAAAAAGTTAGGAAAACAATTTTAGGAACCAAAATTTTTAGGAAAAATGGATTAGGAATTTATTTTTTTAGGAAAAATGAATTAGGAATTTATTTTTTTAGGAAAAACGATTAAGAAATTATTTTTTTTTAGAAAAAATGAGTTAGGAAAAATAAATTAAGAAAAATGATAGGGAATCAACAGTTGCTCTTGTATTTTTAATAAAAATATGCGCTGACCCGTTGTGCAGGCTTTTTGCTGTCAGCACGGGAAAGTTAGACTCAAATGTACTTAGCTTTTTTTTCTTTTTAATCTGAAACTGGCCAGCTTAGCTTTGTATCCAGCATGTGCTGTTTTAAGAAAAAAAAATAACTGGCCTACTTGAACTTTTGAACTGTTCCTTAAAAAAATATTAAGGAAATGTTTCCCAGATGATTCCGATTTGAAAACTTGACTGGAAAAATTTTCTGACCGGAAAAAACCAAGTAGAGAGGGGGAGGGAGGGGGGAAGGGGTAGAGACCCTAAATTAAAATAAAATTTTAATTTAGGGTCTCTGGGAAGGGGATAAAATCTCTCTAAAAAAAAAAAAAAAAAAAAATTTGGTAGTAAAATACTTTAGAGTTTTTTCCCAATTTTTATTTTTTCTTGAGACCGGCCAAAAAGCCGGCGGTTTTTTGCCTCATTATTGACAGACCCTTTGGGTGATTGCCTAACATTTTTCCTAAAATTTTTTGATTCCTACAGTAAAATTTCCTAAAATGAATATTTCCTTTTTTTTTTTTTTTTTTTTTTTTTTTGAATCCTTAAACCTTTTTACTCTATATATTTTTATACCGTAAAACGAGGTGAAATTGACCGGCGGGGTGAAATTGACCACAAATCCCAAATCAGCTTTAGGCTTTCCTCGGCTGATTTCTGGGACATTTATCGTACTTTACGATTCGTCATGATTATTTTGGAGGTTAAGACAGAACTAAGGACAGGAAAAAATTTGAGCGTCGTTAGTACAACTGGGCTAAAATTTTAATTTTGTTTTGTTATAAAAAAGCGGTATTTTTGAAAGTGGTCAAACTTTCATCTAAATAAGGCCCTTTTAATTTCGCGAAAATTTTTTAATCTGGATATTTAGTTTCTAAATTTATTTCAGTTTAAGATCCATTCGTTAAAATTCGCACTTTTTTTGGGTTTATAAATGAAACCAGCCTATTTTAAAAAAAAGGGTCCAGATCTTTCAGGTACGGGGTGAAATTGACCAGTGTCAATGCACTAGTTTTTCATTCTTCTAAAGCAAATGAATGAAACAAAAGACAATACGGGAATTCAGAACTGGTGTTGGCATGGACAGATTCCCAGCATTTCATTCTTTAGTTGATTTCGGTGACAGTAGGCCTATGAACCATTTTTTATATATTTATTTTTTGCTATGACGCGGAAGTATCGTTCGAAGCCGAATTCGTGAAATTAAAGAAAATATTCCCAAAAAAACGTTAGAAAAATGTTTATTAGAAGTTTTGGACGAAAAAATAAGTGCTACAAAAGCGTCTAAAAAATATACGCGAAAATGTAAAACTGTAAAAAATTAATAAATGAATAAATAATTGTAAATAATGCCACCTGACCTAGTTTCCAAAAGTAATTACAATTTTTTTAACTGATATTTTACCATATTCGTTTAACTGTAACAAGTTATAAGGGCAATAAATTTTTTCAAAAAAAAAAGCTGGAATTTTTGGCAGAATTTGTCATTTTATACCTTAACACATATAAAATACATGCCGGTCAATTTCACCCCTATACGGGGTGAAATTGACCAAAAGCTGTTTTTAATTTTTTTTGAGCTTAAGACGGTAACCTAAAAATTTGAACTTCATAGGATTAATAGATCTAATGGTCCCATATAATATTCCCTAATTTTTTTTTCGACTTTTGTAGTAGAAAAAGCTACTGGTTTAGTCAAAGTTGAAAACCGGTCAATTTCACCCCGTTTTACGGTAGTTGTTTATTTATAGTTGCATTTTCATAATGGTTTATTAAAAAAACTAAAACTAAAAGAAAAAGAAAAACCGAAATTCGCAGCTTTGCTTAGTAAATTACAAAAATTTTAGGGGTTCAAAAAATTAGAAAAAACCTTTATTTTAGGAAATTTTATTTTAAGAATCAAAAAATCTTAGGAAAATTAAAAATTAGGGAAAAGGATAGTTAGGAAAAAAATTTTAGGAAAAATGGTAGGGAACGCTTCGGGTAAACTGCCCGAATGCCTTTATAGCCAATCCGCCCTTTCTTTTTGGAAACTTTGATTTTCATATTGTTACCGATTTTTTTTTAGGTTCAAGAAGAGTTTTAGATGTAATGGACGTCAATACCCAAAAAAATCAAGAGATGACAATGAAAGAATGGTGCCGTTACTACAATGATCCCAATAAAGACAGATTATTAAATGTCATATCCCTAGAATTTAGTCACACCAAACTTGAAAACTACGTACAAAGTCCTACTATTGTAAGTAAAAAATATTTTTCTTTACTTCCTTTACTGCTTCAAGAAGTCTTTATTTTGCAAAGAAAAAATAACATCGCTTTTTACTACTTTTCTTGCGTTTAAAGTTACGGTTTATGTTCATAGCTTATGAATCGTAAAAAAAAGGCAAAAAGGTTATTTTTTTAAATTAATAACATGGCGGTTTTTTTTTTCAAGCAAAAAAAGGGCATTTAGCTTGATAAGATTGAACAGTATACTTGTTTTAATAATATCTTTTGCTGTTTTTTTTTTCAAAGGTACGGCAATTAGACTGGGTCGACTGCGTATGGCCGCCACATTTAAAAGAAGCTCAGACTGAATCTACGAATGTAATCGACGAAATGATGTATCCCAAAGTTCAAAAGTATTGTCTTATGTCTGTGAAGAATTGCTACACCGATTTCCACATTGACTTTGGAGGGACCAGTGTTTGGTATCATATTCTAAAAGGCAGCAAGGTAAATATCAAAATGTTTTGAGAACATTTTAGGGTGAAACTCTTACGAAGCCAAAACCCATTTACCGTTTTTTAACACAAATTAATTTTCCTCATTTTAGATATTTTGGTTGATACCGCCCACGGAGCGAAACGTTCAACTTTACGAACAGTGGGTATTATCAGGAAAGCAAAGTGATATATTTTTCGGGGACACCGTTGAAAAGTGTCAGAGAGTAACTTTGACGGCAGGGAATACCTTTTTCATCCCCACCGGATGGATTCACGCTGTCTACACTCCAGTCGATTCCCTCGTGTTCGGGGGTAATTTTTTACACTCGTTTGGTATCGAACGGCAACTTAGAATCGCACAAGTAGAAGATACAACCCACGTGAGTTTTGATTTTTTAATTGAATTTTATGATGGGAGAAAAGAAGAGAATCTTGGGAATAATAATTCTTTTTTCTGTTTTCTTTTAGGTTCCTCAAAAATTTCGATATCCTTTTTTCACAGAAATGTTGTGGTACGTATTAGAAAAATACGTACATTGCCTTTTAGGAAAGTCACACTTAGATTGTGAAACTTCACAATCTATCACACCTCCTGCTAAACATGTCCATTTAACTCCTCAGGTAATATTAATTTATTTAAAATTTCGTTGTCAATAAAATCAAGTTTGGTTGTAAACATTATTTTTTTTTTTTTTTTTTTTTTTGTCAGGAACTGCATGGACTGAAAGCCATAGTCATGTACCTTCATTTGCTCCCGACGAATAGGAAAAACGTTCCGGAATTAATCAAAGATCCCATCGAATTAGTTAAAGACGTTCGAACGGTAATAGAGCAACACAGGCACGATAAACCAGAATTGGCCGTTACCGGTAAGAGCGTTTTACGGACCGGAATGGAAGACGTTGATCTCGATGTTAAAATGAGAAAAGAAAGATTTCCGTTGATGAAAAACTCAGAAAACCGGGGACCGAAATTACATAAAATATCCCAGCGTTCACCTGCCCCGAAGGGTAATGGGCCTCGGAGACGAAGGACAAGATGTAAAAAATGCGAAGCTTGTCAGAGAAACGATTGCGGGGAGTGCAGTTTTTGCTTGGATATGGTTAAATTTGGTGGGCCCGGAAGGGCGAAACAGACTTGCGTAATGAGGCAGTGTTTACAGGTTAGTGCTGTAGCTGAATAAGAGTTTTTCTATTTTTAAGATCTGATTTAATGTCGTAATAATTTTTTGGTATTTTTTTGTAGCCGATGTTGCCTGTGACTGCTGCTTGTCTTACTTGCGGACTTGATGGATGGGGACAGCAACCGGTTATTCCTATTCAAAAAACGCCGAGGGACAGTCCCAGTTCGTTAATGGAATGTAGCGTGTGTTACGAGATTGCACACCCCGAATGTTACACGAAAAATTATCCAGGGTTGGAAGGGGTCGTAAATGAAGACCTTCCCAATAGTTGGGAATGCCCTAAATGCTGTAAAGACGGGAAAAATGTGGAATATCGGGTAAGGACAATATATTTTAAACAATCGAAGAGTTTATTTCTTACGCCAAAAAACTCTAAATCGAAATTTTTTTGATGAAATTTTAAAAATTCATTTTGCTTATGCAGAGCTATGGATGCATTATTGCACAAGAATTTTTGCAAGGAAAAAATTGAGCTTGGCGTGCAAAATGTTAAAAATTTGCAGCAAAATCTTTTTACAGTTCTGTTAAAAATCCTTTTATAAAACTTGCATCAAAGTCTCTGAACCAAACGGAAACAAGTTTTTACAACTGCCAGTCTTTAATCGCATCGAACCGTATTTCTCATTCCCATCGGGTTTGAACTTTTTTGCAACTAAAAGCGGTAAAATGTTGAAACTTTTCAACCCTTTTTGTATAGATTTATAATAGTGGAAGTTAAAAAGATTTTAATGGTATCCCTATAATTTCAATTTTTATTGTCAGGCAATGCAATTAGCCTGATTGGATAATACTTAGGAGAAAATTGTATTTGAAATCTTAAATTTTTTTAACGTGAATGTATTCAGCAGTAGACGTTCTTTCTTATTTATATTAAACGTAACCGCCTAAAATTACCTTTCTAGTTCAGCGTCCAAAGTTTTTGAAGAACACCTCACAAAAAAAAAAAAAAAAAAAAAAATAGGAAATTGGCTGTCGGAAAAAAATTAAAATTAAAATTAAGCAAAACAAAAACAAACTAAATTTTATCCGACAGGTAAATTCCTATTATTTTGTACGAGGTTCTTTCTGTAGTTCTGATTTTCACGTAACATTTCATTGAGGAAATCCCGATCGCTTTATTTATTTTATCGTTTCCGTCATATTTAACTTAACAAAGTACTTGTTCATTTAATAATTATTTACTTAATTAAGTATCCTATTGCCTTTTTGTCAAAACATTTCATTACCAAACAAAATGCGTAGTAACGGTTGCGCGGTTCATATCTAAGTATAACAAAAGATCAGTGCAAACTTCAAATCAAATCAAACTTGATTCATAGGAAATCTCAGTTTCTTGTAACAATTTTTTTTTTTTTAAATTTTAGCCGCGGCACTTTAGAGCAAGACAAAAATCGTCTGATATCAGACGAATGTCAGTGAGCAGTGATGCCATGGAAAGTAAAGATAATATAAAAGCAGAAAACATGGAGGTATGGAGAACTTTTTAACGGTTTTTTATTTTTAAACGATTTTTTTTTTTTTAAATCAATTTTCAATTTTTTTTTTTAGATGGATAGTGAAAGTAGAGACAGCGAAGGTTTTAGTAGGCCGGTGACACCAGCACATATGAGCCCTAAACGACCAAAACTTGAACCGAAGGAGGATAGATCTTCTCCTACGGAAACTGTAAGTTTGAAATTTTTATGGATATTTGTGTTGCTGTTTTTTTTTTTTTTTTCCCGAGAGTTTGGTTTGGTTTGCTTTTTTTGAAAAATCAGCAGTCAGGTGTTTTGTTTCACTATGAAAAAACGTTATCATTGCAAGCATACACTTAGAGTTAAATGGTATTTAGCATCGATTTACGTCGATGTAAAATGTTTGAAGGAGTTTTTTGTGTATTTTTAAATTTCAAGCTCTGAAATATTTTGAAAGAAATTTATGTACATAACTGAATTTATTTTTATTAATTTAGGAATCATTCACCATTTGTTGCATTAACTTTGCCTAAACCGCTAAAGCCCCTGCTTTTTTTTAAAAATCATTGTTGTGTAATTAATCGTGCTTTATTTCCTTTTAGCACTCTCAGCTTTAACACGCTTGGGTTTTAGCTTTGCCTGTAGATACCTTACCTTTTAATATTTTTACAGCACAAGTCGTTCAGTTTTAGGTAAGTACGGAATTTTTGAGTGGAGTAAAAAAAAAAAATCACTGTCTTAATATAAACAAGTAATTTTTTTACGCTATTGTTTTTCTGTAATAGAGTAAAAAATTAGGTTACTCAGAGACGATGCCAGACCTTTAAAGAGCTCCTCTGTGAATTTGAGGAATTTTTTAGATTGTTTGAAACTGAAATTGAAAAAACTGAGTTTAAAAAGTTTGCAATTTAATAGCTGAGCTCCTGCTGGCATCACCTCTGAAAATGTTGGATATATTATAAAAGAGGTTCGTATAAAAAAAAAAAAAAAAAATCAAGGTTGCTACTTTTTTAAATCCCGTATTTTATTTTATAATAAAATTATCAACGGTTGGCTGGCGAATCGCCAATATGATTTCTACAATTGGGAAAATTAATATTCTGGTAACTCTTGTGTGTTTAAGGATTCACCCAATTTATGCAGCATGTTTACATTTTCATTTTTTCATAATTTTACTCTAGACACACTTTTTTCAAGCACTTTTTCTGGGGGGAGGGGTGGGGGCTTTCCCAGCTAAAATCATACCTTAATTTGCTTAAAATTCTGTGTCGTTAATGAATTAGTTTTCCGTAGAACAAAAAAATTCTGAAATGCGTAACAACTTGCAGATAGTATTTAGGCTATTGGCGCTGGATATTAATGGAAACTAACGTGAGACTCGGTTAAAATGATAATGGGATCAAGAAAGGACTTGCCTAAAATAATCACTTTAAATAAAGGTCTATTCGTTCTTAAACAATTTTAATTTGACAAATTAAATAAACTAAAAATAATAAACTTTTTCATTAATGAGTCATATTTTTACATTTTTTAAAGAAAAACAGGTGTATTTTAGATCAACTTCATAACTGAACACCCTATGGCTTTCTCCTATTTTCCATTACTTTCCACATAATTAATATTATTTTTAATATTTTTTTTATAACGTTTAAAATTAACAATGCATTGAATCATTTCAGAAATGCCATTTTTCATTCGTTCTGAAAAGATAAGACATTATTAAAATAATTTAAGTTCATCATATATATTTGGATATTTGTGAGAAAGATATTGTTTGGAAATAGAAATAGAAGTTTTAAAAAAAAAATTCAGAACAATTTTACTTTTCAAAAAAACGTGCGCCTGCTGCATACAAATGCATGAAATTAAATTTTTTTTAATAAATCAGTGGAAACGTTAATTCATTGAATTTAATTTTGTTCCAGAAACCAAATTTCCTATTTGACGGATCTCGTGGGTCAGCTCCAGAAAGTACACCAATGAAACACAGCAGAAGTTCGGAGGACGTTTGCGGTTCAAACAGCGGCTTTTTGCAAGTTAACGCAAGCGAACCCCGAAAACTGGCTCTCCGAACCCAGCTAGCTCAGCAGTTATCAGGAAACAGCAACAAACTCCTTAAACGCCCGGTTTACGTCGTTCGCCCCGCTGCCGGAAACCGTCAAAACGTCCTCGTCAAAGACAGTAATCTTGCACTCGAAAGAAGTTGCATGGTCCCAGTTTTCAGATTTTTGACACCTACAGAGCTTGTGGAATGTTCTTTGGTGTGTCGGGCTTGGGCTCGATTCAGTTTGGAGCCGAGCTTATGGAGGAAAATGGATTTGTCTCACAAGCGGTTGACCGCGAGTCATTTAGCGGGGATCGCACGACGTCAACCGGAAACTCTTATATTAGACTGGACCAACATTGCAAAAAAGCAATTGGGATGGTTGATCGGTCGTTTGCCTCAGTTACGAGAGCTTTCGATTCAGGGTTGCTCTTGGGCCGGTGTATCGGCTTTACGAACTTGTGTTTGCCCTCCTTTGCATTCATTAGACTTATCGTTTGTAAGTGGGATGAACGATTCTTCGTTACGGGATATTCTATCCCCACCTCCGGATTCAAGGCCGGGATTGTTGGATACGAAATCTCGTTTGCGGCATTTGAGGTGTTTGAAAATCGCGGGGTGCGACATATCCGACGTTAGTTTACGCTACATAACCCAGCACCTCCCGAAATTATCCGTCTTGGATTTGTCATCTTGCGGGAGGATAACCGACGCGGGAGTGGCTCAGCTATCGACGCCTCAGGCAGCGACCATCGACATGCTCACCAACATCGATTTATCGAACTGTCGATCCATCACCGAATTAAGCTTAGATCATTTAAGCAAATGCGTTAACTTGATTCGAATTAATTTGTGTCATACCCCTTTGATATCGAGTCAATCTGTAACTAAATTCGTGCAAAAAAATAAAAATAATTTAAAAGTGATCGACGGAAAAGTTATCGAAAAGGTTTAAGAAAAAAATGCTGTGTATATATTTTTTTTTTAATTCGTAATTTTAGGAGGGCCCATTCGATTTATTAATGCCAAAACGTTGTATGTCCGTCTGGGAAATCGATTTTTTTCTAAAGATTTTTTACTTCGGTAAAAACAATGTAAGAAAAAAAAAATTCACCGAAACATGCTTATTTAGAACCTTTTCTTTTTGTTATTTCTTTTTCTTTTTGCATTTTTCTTCTTTTTCATTATTGAGTTACGCAAGGAATTCGATTTAACATCCTTACGTAATTTTTTTTTAATTTTAAGAAAAAAAAACTTTATAAGGTAAATCACCTTTTTAAGGTGATATTGATGCAATTAAGACTTTAATTGTAAATTTTTGTAAATTTTAAATGGCTTCTTTAACTTTCAAAGCAAAAAAAAGGAAAAAAAAGTATCTTAAAAAAAAATTTTATAGAATTTTTTCGTGTTTTTTTTTTTTTTTTTTTAATTTAGTATTGTGACAGTTCTCTACTTCGATTCAAGTCTGGAAAATTCAGACGAAAAAACAATGTCGTGCGGGGCTCAAAAGCCACAAAGGCTAGACTGGTTCACTAATAATCCTGGACGATATCTGTTCCTTCGTTGAATTTGAATTGACAGAAGTCATTTGCATTAAATGTAGTAATTATAATAATGCGTAGAGTCATGTTTAAATTTAATTGTAAAATGGAAAAAAAGTTTTACGGTATGAAATTAAGATGATAGAACAAGTAAGTTTAAAAATGCTTTTCGCTCTATTTTTAAGAGAAAAACGTTTTGATAAATGATCGTGTTGCAAAGTTTTTAATTTAATTTGATTTTCACATGAAAAAAACATTGAAATTAAATTTTTTATTATAAATTTTTGAAACTTTCTTCCATGTGGAAGAAAATGGGATATATAACTTGTTCCCGGTGTAGTGAAATTATACAGTTTGTAAAATATGCAAGAAAATTGAAAGATTATCCCGTTGCTTAAATTGGCTCCCTTGATTTGAAATACAAATTGACGATATGACCGCTCAGATGTTAGCTTTATTGAGCCCCGTTCTTTTACTGCCATTAATTTAAAATCTAGTCATGATAATTTCTTTTAGAAAAACCGTTGATTACGTTTTTTTTTAAATTCCAAAACATAATAGTTTTTTTAAGAAAAAAAAAAAATTTATGAAAAAATCCAAAAGAAAAGGTTCAGTTCCGCAAGAAACCAACCTATTTCGGGAATGAATAACCAAAAATATTCAGTCTAAAAAATTTTTCAAAGAAAATAAATTTAAAGCCTAATTTTGAACGGTATCTTTTTTTCCTCATATCCATTTAATTTCAATGTTTTATCTAGAAGTTAAATCTTTTTTTTTTATCCCCTATTGTTTTTTATGATTTCCTTGTTTACGAATATTAAAAAACAATTTTAATTTTTTTCCGTTGTTTAAAAAAAAAAAAATAATAATAATACCCGAAATATTTTTAATTTTCTTTTATTACATCACAGGACCTGTTAAAAGTTGAAAAGAACTGTCTTAAGTACTTAAGTCATTTATAAATAAAATAATGTAATAGTGGTAGTAAAATTTTTGGCGGTGAATTTACGCCAACCAAAAGGAGTCATTAAATTTTATTTGTAGTGTACGAGGAAAACGATTTATTTTTTAAATTGAAACCAAAAAAAATGACGATGGCAGTCAAGCTGGATTGCAAAATCATCTTAAGCTGTTCTGACTGGTAACAATATTGTAATGTAAAAAGAAAACGGGAAGGAATTTTAAGTATTAAAAAAAAACATTTTTTTACTTCTATTAACCTGCATTGATTTCTTTAGAATTATTGTATTTTTTGTCCTCGATTTTTTTGACATCGACTGCGCCATATTTTTATTTTTCATTTTGTAAAGTTTATCATGAAATTCTAATTCTTATTCTATTATTTTTTAAATTTTTTGTATTTTTATTCGTGCAGGTGCTCTTTGTACATTAATGAAACCAATTTTTTTAGCATAGTAGAGTAATATTCATTTTAAAAATATTTTGTAAAAAAAAATATAAAAGTAATATTTTAAAAAAAAATTATTATAGCAAGAAAAATATAGAAAATATACTGAAGAATAATAAGTCAGTATTTCAAAAAGGAAAAAAAGTAGAATTATACTGATAAAAATTATTTTAGAGAAAAACAAAAATATAAAAAAAATATATATATAAAATAAGTATGCGAAAATTTTTTTTTAAAGACTTCCGTCTTTTTAAGTCGTCGGCCTAATGGTTGAATTATCCGGTTTCGAAGATGGAACTTCTCTTGCGGCCCTTTTTGTAACAATCCGAAGAATTCTTTTTAATTCTTGAATCGTTCGCTTAATGAACACAAGCTGCTCTTCGATGTTATCTGGTTCTATTGCGATTTCAACGTTTTTTCTAGCGCACATTGCCGTATATAAATTCCAACAGGATATTTTAACCTGAAAAAAATGAAAATTGTAAAATAGAGAATCGCTGTAAATGGAAATTCTGTTGGTTAGTGAAAACAGACTGTTTACTCTGCATATAGAAAGGAATGTTTCTTACTGACTTACTTGATCTAATTCAAGAGCTTTCTCAGCGGAAATATTTTTAATTCGTGATACTGCCGTCTCCCAACGAAGTGACATCGCTTTTGCCCTATCGTACCGGATTTGAAGTTCGGCTAATTCATTGTTCAAACCCATCATTACTTGGGATTTTTCCTCAGTTAATTTTATCATTTCTGTCCTGGCTGTTTCTAGTGCTGTTAAATCTCTTTCCTGTCTGGCAGCTAATTCGCTTCTGGCTGAGGCTAATGTTTCATACCTACATTTTTTATATTAGTAAGGTATTTCCCTTTTTGTTATATCGTGTGTAAAAGCTTTACCTGTTTAAAATGTCATAAATACTATTCATTTCCTCTGAAGAATCTATAACTTGTCCTAAAAAATTTTCGTAGATTTTGTAATCGTTGACGTGTTTTTCCATTTCTTCTTTGATCGATTTCATATAATCTACTTTTTCTTGAAGTTCTTCTATTTCAATGTCTCTCCTTTCCTGTAAATCTTTTTCTTCTTTAATTTTTTGTTCAGCTCTTAAGAAAAAGAAAATATTAAATTTATCAAAAATACTATCTTCAATTTAACATTCCAAACGAATTAACAACCTTTCTCTTTTTTCTTGATTCTCTTTAACAAATTTATTAAATCGGGTAAACGACTCCCGTAACTTCATTTCCTTTTGCGTTAAATCTTCCCATTCTTTATCCATTTCTACCCTTCTTTTCGACTGCTCCTCCCTTTTCTTCGCCAAAGTTTTTTCAGCTATAGTTAGTTCTCTTCTTGCGGCGACGAGTTCCGTAGCTGGAGTCATTCTCGGCACATCCCATTCTGGTTTTTTTCTGCAAGAAATGGTTATAAAAGAACAAAAAAAATATTACGAAAAAACGAAGTGAGAACTTACTTGACCAACAATCTTTCGTCATATTTCGTTTTGAAATAATCGGTCACCGCTTTTTCCGGTGGAAGATCCAGCGCGATTTTTTGAGAGACATCTTGAGTTTTATCTGTATAATTTTCAGGCTGCAACTTTTTCATTTTTCAAAACGAAATCAATTAAAAGTTCGGTTTAAAAGTTTATTTGAAAAATCGTTACTTTGAGTTTGTTTATTTCGATCGTACCGCTGTGATGCGGTGATTTTTGGAACTAGTAAATGTGCGCATGCGTACAGACACTTCCGGTCACGTCAAAACCGCGCCGGAAACGTTTGTTGTTTGTAAACAAAACTTTAAAAACCAGCTTTTTTGATTATTTCATTTGATAAAATTGGGTTTTCTTCGAATCTTGTCATGTCAGAGAAAACATATTTTGTAATGGTTTTTCTACTAAGAAAAAAAGAGATTAAAAAAAAGAGATTTAAAAACTATAAAAACTTTAAAATGTCAATAAATGCTGTGATTCTAACTGGCTGATATGAGTCCCACAGTAGCCACAAAATGTAATTTGTTATGCTTGTGGAAAGATTTACATTTGCACTGCAGATGATTTTAATTGTGTAAGCCTCACATTTTATTTACAGTGAATATTTTTATTATTTTTGTAAGCCTCACATTTTATTTACAGTGAATATTTTTATTATTTTTTGTTTTCGTTTTTAAGGTCTCGTCATTATCCAATTAATAGGAAAACAGCAGAGTTTTGTTGTTTGACATCGGATGAATCGTTAAAGATAACATCAGAACATTTCCCAACAGTTTCATGAAATCATGTTTTCAGGGATTTCTCATGCAAACAATACATAAAGCCTGTTTTCAAAATTTATCTTACTGCTGCGTAAATATATTAAAAAGGATGTATTTCCTGCATGTTGATGGAAAAAGTAGTGGCAAAAATTTGGATAGGAAGTAAGATTTTTATTAAGATAAAAGAAAAGCGTTGATTGAGATTCATTCATTTTTTTTATTTTATTTACTTTTTGTTTTTATTTATTTTAGATTGAAGACCAGTTTCGTCATTGACTGATAAAAATCGTATCATGTAAAGTGATGGCCTGAAAGTTTATCCCAGTCTAGTTTCTTTTGTGTCCAAGGTGATGTCTTGAACTAAAACTATGCTAAGGTGAAATTTTTATTGTGCAGAGATTCGAGAAAGTGTAGAAGGGAATAGTTAATTATAGCAAGAGCAAAAAATCGTCATTTGTTTATTAAAGCTCTAAATTCAAATCTCAGGTAAGTTTCCAGGGTATTTATTTTTATTTAAATAGTAAAGGTTTATTTATTTATTTACTTACTTTCTTTTTTAATGGTTGAAAAATTAAAACGTGTGAAATAATTTTCAGATTCTTAAAATTCAGAATTAATAATAAAGTAATTTTTTGATGAAATTATATTTGATAAAATTGATTGATGAAAAATGTGTAGTGACAAGTACATACAATAGCCAGAATCTTCAAGTTGAGAATTTTTTTTTTGCCGCAATTTGGAGTATAAAATAAATAAAGAATTTTAAGTAATTTCGAATTTTAAGAATTTTAAGTGAAAGAAATTTTAAAGTACTGAGTGCCAAAAAACAGCATTTTTAAAAATACTCACAATAATTTATGAGAAAAAAAAAATTAATTAAAAAGAAGAAAAAATTGTAACACAAAACTCTTGAGAGGTAAAATGATATGAAATAAAATTTTATTGGAAAAAAATTCAATTTTTGAATTTTTTTTTTTTCAAAAAAGGCACAACATTTGAATGGACGGAGGGAGGGTGGGGGAGGTGAGGGGCTTGCTCTGCATAAAATCTAATATTAAAAAATAATTGGCACCCAGTGGAAAATCCTTAAAAAATGTCTAGGTTGTACATTTTACCGTCTTGTCGTCTTCTCTTATAAAGAAAAAAAAAATTAATAATTTTTGTATAATTAACTCCTTTTTTTTTTTTGCTTACAGGTATGACCAATCAACAAAAATCTTTTTGCAATTTTCGAGATTGCATTTTACCATTTTTATTTTCGTCAAGAGTCAAGAATTATGTAAGCCAAAAGTAACACGAGGGTAACATGCCGGAAGTATAAATATTTAAGGGTTGATCGAAATTGCCAGAGATCCATTCGCACTTTCGCTCGTCATTCGGGAGTCGGTTTGGTCAAACCGGTTCCGCTAACAATTAATCGATTTAAAAACAATAAATGCTCGACTCTTAATACTGCTTATATCATTGCATCGCGGTAAAGTGTATCGTAGTCGTCGAGCGCTCTTAATGATCGAGCCATGTCGGATTCAGTATTACGAGCACTCGGGTACGGTTGGAGCGTCGGAGTTTGCCTAGCACATAAAATGTCTGAAAAAGTTTTTGATTCGAGGAATAACAACAATGGGGACGAAGATACTTCTTTCGCGAATGAGAAAGTGAGTAAAAATAAGTTTCGAATTTATGAAAGATAAAACCGGCATGGATCAAATTTTGAAACTGATAAAAATTTCCCGTTTTTTTTTAATTCTAAAAAAAGCTGGAAGAAACTTACTGTATCGTTTTTAAAACGATTAGAAGATTTCTTCGGTTTTTTTTGGGGGGAAAGGGGGGGGGGAGATTATAGATAATCTAATCTTGTGCCTCCAATAATTTTTTTTTTTTTTTTTTTTTTTTTTTTGCCCTTTATGTTAAGTTTTTTATCATCCGATTTATTGAAAAAAGATTTTTTTTTTTTTTACGGTTAAGAGAATGTAATCAGTTGTGACATTTTTTTTTACCGTTTGTATAAATTATCATTATTATTGGCTTATCTTGAGGATTCACATAATCTCTTACTCACGTAGTTTCTTTTTCATATCAATTTCGGACATTTATTCTAGTTTTTATTTATAACCAATTTAAGGATGTGCGATAAGGAATTAGTGCGTTGGCCTCGTGCAAAAACCCGCATCTCACGTAGTCGTCTACTTCTTATTTTATTTTTTATTTTTCTTGATTTCCCGCCAGTTTTATTCTTTAACATATTCATTTCTTTTAAATAAAAAAAAATAAAAAATTCGGATGGAAAATTTTTTCCAAAAAACTTGTGTAATTCGTTTGTTTATTTTACGTAGTTAACCGTTTATCGCTCTACCGTTTATTAATAATTTTTTTATTTACACAAGTCATTTAAAAAATATTTAGGCTCAAGACACATGCCTAATTTCTTTTTTTTTTTTTGTTAAAAATAAAGTAATCCACTTTAATTTGTTTCGAAGAGGAAAATATTATGACATTATTGTCGAACAATAGTTAAATCGCATATGTTTTTTAATTACCGGGCATTTTGTTATCAGATCAGTCGACAGTCATTATGTAAAGGAATATTACGTGAAAACTGTTTTGATTTTCTAAAAAAAAAAAAAAAAAAAAGTACACACGACATCGAGCTTACTTCATTCACATGATTGACATTGAAAAAGCCGCAGGCGGATCTAATTGAAGGTTCCCACAGAGACATATTAAATATGTTAAGTCAGGTCTTGTGTGTACCTGGATCCTGGTTAATTTGAAATTTTTTTAAGATTTTCATCTTTCTCCGATTGCGTCAGTAAACCACATGTCAGTGATTGTTTCGACCTTTAGGTTTCAAAACTAAATCCGAAAGGATAAGAGGTTTTTTGTTTTATTCGGATTTTGGTTTATGGATTTAAAAGAAAATAATCGATTATTAGAGAATATGAAATAAATAAGGAAAAAATAATGAAAATAATAATTAATATAATTGTAATTGCTAATTGCGATTGTCCAATATTTTTCTCGAAATCCTAAAGGAGCTTGACAGGTTTAAAAATCTAAATTCGGATGTGGTAATTGCCTTGTTTCTCGTCCCTCAAGCAATTTTAATGTTAACAAATGAAAAGTGTACTTACTTTTTCTGAGAAATCAATTACATTAAAATTTAAAAGGAAATTTTTTTGGGGGAAAAAAAAAAATAAATAAATAAAGTACAAAAATTTTTTGACTAAAGAAATTCAAACCATCTTTTTTTTTTATATTCCGGTTTTCATTTTTGAAAGATTGAAAATTATATGATCATTTTATATTTCCAAAGTAAGTAAGGAAGGGGAGGATACGAACGATTTTGGAGCCATCCAAGTGGACGTATTAAGTAGGACCCCTTCCGTATTTCCCCGGAATTTATTTTTTTTCTTTTTTTGTTGGTACGAAACAGTACTAACGAGTACCAATACAAAATACCAAAATTTGAAATACCAAAGGGGGGGGGGGGGGCTACTTAATATTGCACACCCAAGTATCGCTTAAGCACTGATGAAGGGAGGAGCTCTGGGAAATTCTTATTTTGGCTTATAGGGCCCGTCCGTGAATTACGTTAGCAAGTTGGGGGGGGGGGGGAGGGGGATATTCAAAATTCAAACTTTTTAACAGGGGGTGGGGGTGGGAGGGGTTTTACATATCTTTCCTTAGCATTTGTCTCATGCAATAAACGTGCAAAAATAAAAATAATTTAAATTTTTTAAATAATGCAACCTAACTCACTTAAAAATTTTACCCGCGCATTTGCTTTAAGGTTCTAGTTCCTTTACATAACCGGCCGGTCAGCCGGGCGGTGAAAATTTTTTAACGATAAAAAAAGTTTAATTTTTTTTTTTTTTCGATTCGTTATTTTACACATAAAAATGAGATCGGATCGCACCGAAACCGTGCCAAAACGTTTTGTTATGTTTAAAAGGTAAAGATTCGTTCTTGAAACGTATGAAAAAGGCTTTGTGGTGCCTACATTTGATAATTTTTTTTAATGTTTTCGAAATAAAAAAATAACGCCATTTCTCTTTTTGTTGTTGAAATAGTTCGCGGTTTCCCCGCTAGAGCGCTGCACTAGTCTCTCGGAAATAAACATTTTTTTTTTTTTTTTGCGAAAACAATTAAATATTATCAAATATAAGAACTATTAACTGTTCTTCGTGCATTTAAATACATGGAAATTTATCTCTGAACATAACGAAACGTTTTGGGTACGGTTTCGGTGCATTTAGACCCCGTTTTCATGTATAAAATATTGGATTTAAAAAAAAAATTTTTTAATATTTTTTTATCGTTAAAATGTGTACGCCGGCCGGTTATGTAAACGAACTAGAACCTTTAAGTTAAGAAAAAAAACTTTTTCTTTGCAAAATTTAAGTTCAGAAGAATTCCAGATTTTTTCGATGTTTAATATTAATGTTTTAAAAAAATTTTTTTAAAGGGGGGGGGGGCGAAATGCTAACATATGCTGACAAAAGGGGAGGGGGTCAAAAATGGCCGAAATTGACTGTTAATTAATTAAGCCTCTTTGACCATAAAACGTTTTTTTAAAAATTAGATTTTAATTAATTTTTACATAAAAATTCGTTTTTAAAATTAACGTCAAAAAATTTGTTTGAAAGTGATTAAAAGGCAGAAATATGTCCGCATAAGTCTACCCGGTATTTTAGTAGAAGAAAGGAGCTATCTAAATGACACATATAAGAAAACAACATTTTTTTTTTAGAAAATAAAAGGTAATAATTACCTACTTTTTAAAAAAAATCTAAAAAAAAAAAATATTTTTTAAAATTTAACTGTCAATTAGATTATATTTTTAGTTATGGTAGAATGAAGCCAGAGAAATTGAATTTTTCCGCAGGTAAATAAATTTTTTAGATAAGCAAACCAATGATTTGATAATTGAAAATGACATTAATTCTATTCGGTGGAAAATTTATATTTAGGCCACGCAATAAAGTGAACTAAAAACAAAAAGAATTTTCGAATTTCAAAAATTCCTGATACTGGGATTGGTGTCTTTTTTATGTTACTGTTACCCCCAATTTTTTTTAAGATTTTTAAATTGACGTCTTCAAGTCGCCCACTGATCTTAGAAATTTTGAAAAGCTCAGTTGGTGGCCAAAAAATAAATTTCTATTTTTTAATTGGGAAATTCGTTTTTTTCGGCCCACTCTACCAGGCAATGTTATTTTTGAACAAACAATATTTTTTTAAAATTAATCTTAACGACCAAGTCAAATGAATAAAATTTTGCGAAGTGTGGTACCAGGATTTGACATGTAAATTTTAAAGCACAAATTATATATATAGTGCATAAATATCAATATACTGCATTGACGTTCACTTTATTTGCAAAAGAGTTTTCTTATTTGCTTCGAAACAGTTGATCCGTAACATTGCAGATCAACAAAGATCCGTAACAGTCATTCAAATCAAAAAAGATAGAATTTAAAAAAAAAAAAAGTTTTGGAAAAAAAACGAAGTCGGCCGTTAAGGTATTAGTTCGTTTTCACCACCGGCCAGTTAACCGCGGGCGGTGGAAAATTATATCGATTAAAAAAAATTAATTTTACTGAATCTTTTCCTGCTCCCTCATTGATCGAATTATCTTAGAATCCCAACCGAGAGAATTACACTCCCCTACCCGAAAAAAGGCCAAAATTTAGGTTTGTTGGAATTTATAGGCTCCGAGCGACTTTTTTTTTGTATAAATATACCTGTTTACCTTATATAAGCGTATATATTTCCATCACTCCATTAGTTCGCGGGAATATTTCTTTTTTATAAGCTAAACATAATTTTAATGGTAACGCTGCAATCAATGTCGCTCGGAGCCTTTATTTTCGAAAATTCGGTTTTTTACAAATGAAAATGAGATCGGACCGGACCGAAACCGTGCCAAAAAGTTTTGTTATGTTTCAGAGACAAAGATTCAATATTGAAAATGTAGGGAAAAGGCTTTATGGTTTTAAATTGGATAATTTTTTAAAATGTTTTCGCAATAAAAAAATTAAACGCCATATTGTTTACTTTCCGCTGTTGAAATAGTTCCCAATTTCACCGCTAGAGCGCTGTACTAGTATCTCGGAAAGAAGCATTTTATTTTTTATTGCGAAAACAATGAATAAAATTATGAAATATAAGAACAATTAAGTCTTGTTCATGCATTTAAAATCATGGGTGTGCATCTCTGAACATATCAAAACGTTTTGGCATGGTTTCGGTGCGGTTAGACCCCCGTTTTCATGTATAAAATACCGGATTTGAAAAAAATGTAGGTAAACATAGGAAACACCGCCATAAAAATTGTTCCGCCTTGTATATTTTTTTATCGTTAAAATTTCTCCACCGCCTTGCTAACCGGGAAGGTGATGTAAACGGACTAATCCCTTTACCCAGTTTCCGAGGAAATAAAAAATCAAATTGGTCGCTAAATCGAATTGTTTATTTTGGAAATATATATATGAAGGAAAGGAAACGGCAGAAGATGTAACACGCTGATGGAAGTCTTTATTTTCCACATCATATGGCTGTGGGTTTACTCCTACAGTTTATTCAAAAATTTAAAATTCTCAGATAGTTTTTTTTTTTTTTTTTTTTTTTTAATTTTATTTTTTTTACAGGACGTTGGAAAAAGGAAAAACAAAATAACTGTCACGGCTAAATGATTCTGTCACACGACTCTGAATTTTTCGGTTTTTTTTTTTGTATTTTTGTTGTTGTTTTGCGGCAGTTACTTCGACCTTGTTTCAAAAATGATGATCATTGTCAAAGTTCAAGGATCCTGATGTACCGCGTGAAACGCATTGAAAACTCACCGGTGACAATTGACAGAAATACCTTCGTTTTCGCATGAGTTCTACGTACTCTATTATTTGTTTGCTTTATTTTGCCTTTGAAAAAAAAAATTGAATGCAAATGTATATAATTATTAAAAGAGGAAAAAAAAAAAATGTTGATCCGAGCTTTGTGAAAGGGAAGCCAGGACTTTGGGATTAGAAATTGGCGTAAAGGGAATTCTTCGATGATAAAGTAACTACCAAAGGGACTACATTAGCTTTTTATAAACTTAAAAGTGGGCCTCCCTGGTTCAAGAACATAGAAACATCAAGATCTATCATTACGACGATTACTAGAATACGAATAGGACACTGCTCTACAAACAAGCATCTCAATCGAATTGGAATAATAAATACACCATTATGTACAACATGTCAGCAAGAGGACACACCAGATCACATTTTCTTTCAGTGTTCCAAAATGACCCAGTCATCTAGAGAAGAATTTCTTCAAGAGCTGCGGAAGAATAATATTACACCTCCTTTCTGCCTTCAAAAAATTTTAAAAAATATTAATATGGTCATCTTTCCCGCGCTAACAAAATTCATTATAGCAAACGATATCAAAATGTAATTATGTAGTTGGCAACAAGTATTATGTAGATGGTTGATGCAATAGCAAATCCAATAAATTAAATAAAAAAAAAAAAAAATGTTGATCCGAGCTTTGTGAAAGGGAAGCCAGGACTTTGGGATTTGAAATTCGCGTAAAGGGTATTCTTCGAAATGGGGACCGTATGGAAAACCTTGAACTTGTCCAAGGGCAGCGAAACGTCATTATTTTGATGAGATGCTTTAAGGAGAGTACCTTAGGTACAACTGTAGGTATCAACCAGGCATACCTACGATCGCTCAAAGTCCAGTTCAGTCAGTGCATGAGTTTAAGAGAGTTATGATGGGTTTAACACTCGTGATTCGTGAATAGCTTGAGGCTGTTGTCTTTTTAGAATTTTTATAATTTGTGGGTTCAAAATTTCGGGATTTGTTTATTTACAAATAAACGAATTGATTTGGGTATAAAACAGATGCCGGTAACTACGGATCAGGGTTTAGGTCCTTGGAAAATGAGGAATCTAAAACGGATTTTGAGCGGAGAGTTGGGTAAAAAGGATAGGAGGAGCTATCATTCTGAGGCAAGTTGGAAATTTATTTTTCGTTTTTAATTAACTTGCGGGTATTTTTGATTTTTGGTTTAAAATTTTTATTTTAAACTTCAAAAAAAAAAAATAAATTAAATGGAAAATAGGGCTTTATAGTGATCTTTTGAAAAGTTTCGAAAAAAAAACTGAGACATATTTTAATCTCTTTTAATATGAAGAAAAAAAAAAAAAATTAAATGGAATAAAATAGAGCTTTATAGTGGTCTAAAAATACAATTTGTTTTTACCTTTTTATTTGCAAAAAAAAAAAAATGTCAGCGGATATGAGGAACATATCCCTACGTAAAACTACATCTTAGAGAAAAATTTGATTTTCAGAAAATTTTTCTTTTATAATGTTGAAAATTGGTTAATTAAAAATTAAAAATTTGACGTTAAAAAAATAAAATATTTTTTAATCATATTAAGACAGACAGAAAGAAAGGGAGCGTTCAAGTATTACGTAAGATCGAAAGGGGGAAGAGGGGGGACTCGAAATTCTTACGATTTCTTACTTGGGGGAGGGAGGGGGGGGGGGTTTGGCAAATCCTACGTAAGAGTTTCCATTATAACTTATTGTCCAGAATTTTGTTTAATTTCCAAAAATTAAGGTGTTTTGATTTTTTTTTTCGAATGTCTAAAGTAGAAAAATCGAGGGGAGGAGGTCCAAAAACCCGAAAAAAAGTCTTACGTAATATTTGAACATTCCCAAACAAACAAACTAATTTCCCTCAAGTTGCACCCCAAAACCCGAACACAAACAGACACATTTTCCTTTTTAAATTTAAAATTTTAATTTCTTAATGGGGGTCATGTACATATTACGTAAGCATGTTAAGGGGGGAGGGGGTCTCGTAAATGCTTACGACACCTTACCAAGGGGAGGGGGGGGGTCTCACACGTTCTTACGTAAGCTTTTTTCTACTCTGACCAGGAATTTTTGAAATTAAAATAAATAAATAATTAATTAATTTCATGTTTTTTTAAAATATTGTAAATGTTGCGGCGAGCTAATATTACATTATTTTGTTACCGCGTCTAAATAAAGGTACCGGTAACCTTCTCTTTAATTTTTCTCAATATAGGTGTTCATATTGGTTTATTTCAGTTCCATGAATTATGGGGAAAATTACCGAAGTCGAGTGGCGTTGGTTCCATTCAAGAAAAAAAAAAACTTACGTAATATGGAGGGGCTGAACTTCAAATTTTCTCATTAAGCCTCATTTAAAAATTTCTATTATATTTTGGTGCGAACATCGCTACAACCGGACAGACATGCAGATCCTGTGGCTCCGCTAGCCACGCTAGCCTAGCATGGAAAGACGAGAAGGAAAAATTTTGAGAAAGACTTTGGCTAAAATATCATTTTAGCATCTTTTTGGGTTGAAAATGAATTGGCGCGAAAATTTATAGGAAGGGGGGGAGGAAGGGGGGAATCCCCTATTGGAGAACTTTAAAAAAGGCCTCGCGACGCAAAAATAAAAATAATTTAAATTTTTTAAATGATGTAACCTAACTCACATTAAAAAAAAACCGTTTTGCAAAATTTGAGTTTTGAAAAATTTTAGATTTTTTTTGTTTAGTATAAATTTAAAAAAAAGTTATTAAGGGGGAGGGGGGGAGGGTGGTTGGATCAATCATTAGTTCGATTTTCATAAAAAAACCACTAACACCGAAAAAGCTGTTTCATGACCAGTTCAGCAAATTGCTAGTAAAAGTATTGAATTCTTTTTGCCGAATCCTCCTGCACCTTATTTAATTCGCACGCAAGGAAAAATTGGTGTGAGAATGTGAATTACCTAATTACCAAGTAATCAGAGAGGAAACTACCACCATTCATTACTCTAAAGAATTAGCCTAAAAGAGCAGTCTAATTGATTAAGGAGATTAAGGAGATTAAGGAGAACAGAGGCCGGAGCGCAGGGTCATAATGGAGGTAAATGGCTTTTTGACTTTTTGCCCTTTCTGCCCCCCAATCCTTTTTTTTCCCGGCTGATTCTGTGACATCCCTGAAAAATTTTCTGATGCATGTATTTTAAGGTGGTTCTTATTTTGCGAAGTTTGGATTTTCGGAGGTGCCACACCCTAAATTTTTTCATTTCTATGAAATAAGTTTCCCTGAATTTTTTCAAATTTTTTACTCGACGGGAAAGCCTGCCTTATCGGACTTTTAGTTCGGAAAAACCCCATAAGAACCAAAAAATTGATAAATTTTTTTTTTTGTAAAAAAAAAACCCTCGTTTCCTATCGGAAATTTTGCGTAGGTTCAGAATCTGAAAACAGTTTTTTTTTGTATCTGGTCCGGTTTATGAGATAGAAGCCAAAAAGCAATTAAAACTGTGGACTTAGTGCGTTTTGTCACTTTTCTCAATTTTTCCGCCTTATTTTGGCCTCTTGCTCAAACACCGGACCAGATACAAAAAGACTATTTTCAGATTCGAAATCTACGCAAAATTTCGTATAGGAAACGAATTTTTTTTTTTACAAAAAAAAAATTTTTCATTACTCGATCATAAATAGAAAGAGTTACTTTCCACGCATGCGATCAGAGCAGAAAATGATTTTTCCCGCATAGGGCAAAACAATGTTTAACCTGTTTACAGAAGACTTTGTTTATAATAGACTAGTCACATGTTTTGAGATTTTCACTGGAAACTTATGTCTAGTGTGCTCTTAACTAAAAACTAGTATTTAAACGTGAAAATTTTTCATCAAATTAAAAAAAAAGGAAAAACAAAGTCTGGAAAAGTTTTTGTCACGTGATCACTCCTTAAACGATTTTCTATTGGTGTGACGTCATCTGCCTGTATCGAAGCGAGATATCGAATTCCAAGCGAACCACGTCTTGTTTGTAAACATGCTTGCATCGATGCCGTTCAGAGTTTCAGAAATGAACACAACCACTTTTAGGTAGATGACGTCACGTTCATTCACCGGGCTGATAACTTGCCATAAATAACTTTTACGGCTTTAAATAGAACCGCGCTTAACGTTATTTCCATATCATTTTCTTCTAATTCGTTTCTGTCACCTCGATATCTTTTCTGCTTATATCCCATAACAATGGGGCTTTTTTTTATAACGGTTACACATCCATATTAAATAATTTTAGATGGCATAAAAATATCAATATGGATTAGCGCTACGTATTTGTGATTGTTGAATGTGCGCAATGTTTTGCGACCATGGCAATCAAAAAGCGATAAACCTTAACAATGATTATATTGTATTAAATAATTATTGACTCGAAGGTAAAACCATTTTTTGATGCAATATATGGACGTTAATAAACTAAATTTAAAAAATGTGCATTAATTATCCCCCTGGATCGAGAAACCTTGGGATTTTAACCCGGCGAACTTAAAAATATCCCAGTTATGAGATCTTTCCTCCAGTTTTAAACGGTGTTTTCTCAGAAAAAAAAAAAAAGACTAAAGTCCAACGAGTCACGCCCACCAAAACAAGTTCGATCAAAGTTCAAGAAGGAAAAGAGATTTTTGCACCGTAACATGGCGTAACAATCGAAATTAATACGTATTTTCCTTTTTATTTGCCTGGAGGTGCAAAGGCATCTTTTTGCATTCGAAACATGACTTATAGGTTTTATTGCTTTTAAACGTATAACATTTGATGGGGAAACGTGATCGACATTGTTAACGTTTTTTTTTTTTCATTCAGTGATGAGGACATTTTTAAAAGGTGGAAAAACCGTATTAGTATAATAAGCTAAGGAGATGCGTGAAATCATTTTTAAAAAAATGGATCTTGTAAAAACTGCGAACACATATCCGGTGTAGGTATGGAACTTTAGGAATTTTTATACACGTCGGAGCTATGACTTATAAATTGACTTAAGTTAAAGAAAATACAGTAAAACTGAAGGGACGATTGCGAAGCCTCGTCAAAATTCGCTGGTGTCGTTGATTTGAGTTTTGTTTCAGGGGGCGGAAGCTTGAAAATTTTGGTCGATGCCGATGCTGGAATCGGCATTAACATCGGCTGGCATCAACATCGGCAGGGGCGTCGCTAGGCCCTTTTTGGGGGGTCATTGCCACTCCAATGTTGGATTTTGCCCCTCCAATAATTTTTTATAATGCTTCGTTTTCAATGCAAAAGAGCAGTATAAATCATTTAGGCCGCCACGTTTTTTAAAATTTTTTTTTCTTTCGCCCCCCCCCCAATATTTAATGTCTAGCGACGGCACTAAGCATCGCCACCGGTATAGGAATCGGACTCATGATTTTAAAAATCGTCTATAATGGCTCAATGATTTTTTTTTTTTTTTTTCACTAAAATCGGAATCAGAGGCGGCATCGGATATAATCGATGCTTGGCGGCGTTGGAATTGGGAGTTAAATAAATAATATGAAATCGGCATCGGCATCGACTCGAGATATTTAGCCGACAGCGGCTGTCATCACCATCGGCACCATCATCGGCACTGGCACTGGCATCGGCATCGGACCTCTGATTTTAAAAATCGTCTAGAGTAGCACTATGATTTTTTTTTTTTTTTTTACTAAAACCGGAATTAGAGGCGGCATGCCATCATATCCGATGCCGCGGCATCGGTCCAAGCATGTGCCAAGCGTGCCAAGCATCGATTATATCCGATGCCGCGGCATCGGATATAATCGATGCTTGGTGGCGTTGGCATAGGGTGTCGGAGCCGGGATCGGAATTGGAATCGGAATCGGGAATAAAATAAATAAATAATTAAATAAATAAATAGGAATCGGCATCGGCATCGGCAAGGACGCCAGATTTCAGCCGGCCGCGGTCGGCACCGGCGTCGGCGCCGAAATATCTTTAGTGCTAAAGCTGGCGCCAGCGACGGCATCGGAATAGCAAAATTTTTGCCGCTAGTGCTCGTGCCGGAGTTGATTCCAGTGGCCAGCACCATCATCAATTTTGTCATTTTTTTTTTTTTTTTTTTTTTTTTTACTTGAAAAGAAAAATTGTTGTAGTAACCGCCGCTTATTGTAGTGCCAGTTAATACAATCGGCCGCTTAGTATGATCAAAACTCGTACGGCCTTTCTCAATTATATTCAGCATTGCCATCGGGTCGACCGGTGCCATCATCGGCGCTGGCACCAAGTTTAAAATTAATTATCTAACACGACTGGCACCAGCTTCGGCATACCGAAGCTTGAAAATTTTGGCCGATGCCGATGCTCCGATGGCCGATGCCGAAGCTCCGGCATCGAATTTTTTTAAATATCCGAAATCGGCATCGGCATCGGCATCGGATTCGGATTCGAACCCCTGCCCTGATCTTTGCCCTTTCCAAAAAAGTTTAAAATAATGTCCCTGCCTTTTACAATGAAAAAAAAAAAAAAGAATTATTATTGTTGGGATGCTACGTGACATCTGAAAAGCTCTTTTTTCCAATTAATGAAGAGATATCGTTTTTATTTTTATATTGTCCACATAACAAACAATGGAAATGTTATCGACGACAGGATGTGATGCCGTCTTGGCTTTTCCTATGCTAAGTCAGTTTCCTAATTTGTTTTGATACTGCATTGAAAGACATTAGTTAATAGGAGAATATTGATTAACAACGAACGGTCAAGGAAGCGAAATAGGAATATTGCAACAGCAAAAAGTGTACTTTTAAAATTTTTCTGGTGTTAATGAAGAGTTAAGAGAGAAAAGACAAAAAAATTTTAAAATTTCGTTGGTTTACAGATCCTTTTATTTGAAACCAGGATATTTTCATATTTGTTTGTAAAAATTAAATTTTGCATCTTTAAAGTGAGAACTTGTGCGGGAAATAGTTGTAAACTTTTTTTTTAATGGACTAAATTGAAAAGAATTTTAAAGAAAAAGGGATTTTTAAATATTTATTGCTCTATTAAAAGATTAAAGGAAAATCAGAATCGCCAGTGGAAATACGGGGCAAAATGGAGGATTTTATGGATTTATTCGATGACGTATGATTATTTAATTTTGTTACAAAATTTTTAATTTAGATTTGACAAAACTGTGAGGAATTACAGTTTTTCATAATTTACAATTTTATATATTAAAGAATTCATTCCTGTTGCCAGCCACGGTCATAAATGAAATAAATGCAAGGTTTACATGGCGAAAAAATACATAATGCGCCATAATGCATATAAGAAATATCACGTGATATTTTTTTTTTTTTTAAATTACGACAGCTATCTGAAAAGTGAAAGAAATCGCTGACATATTTGGCATTCAAATTCGTTCCTGAAAAATTCCAAAATTTAATCGGAAGCGCCTTGATTAAAATGAGCTCTTTGTATGATAAATATAATCATTTATTAGCCTTTAAAGGGTAAAAAAAATGAGAGATTTTCTGTTTATTAGGATGACCCGTATTTTGGAAATTTTCGAAGTTCAAATTGCGCACCCCCAAAAATGGTTCTCCTTGGTGTACTGATAAACCCGAATTTTTTTTAAATTTTTTACTTGACAGGAAAGCATGGCGATTTGAGCTTAAATTTCCGAAAAAAACCGACAGTTTTTTTTTTTGCGAAAAAAATGTGGTTTGTTTTTGGAAATTTTCCGTATATCATGAATCTGAAGCCCGTTTTTTTATATCTGGCCCGGGTTTTCATCTAAAAGCCAAAATGTGGCAAAAAAATGTAGTAAAGTGACAAAACATACCAAGTCCTCAATTTCACCCGTATTTTGGTCTCTAGATCAAAAAATGGACCAGATATAAAAAAACGGACTTCAGATTCGCGATCTATGGAAAATTTCCGATAAGAAACCACATTTTTTTTACAAAAAAAAAAATTGTGGATTTTTTTTTCTTGTGGCAATTTTCGGAACTTTAAGCCCAAGTCGCCACGTTTTCCCGTCGAGTAAAAAATTTAGAAAAAATTCGGGTTTATCAGTGCACCAAAGAGAACCATTTTTGGGGGTATGAAACTCGAAAATTGCCTAAGTAATGGACATCCTACTGTTTATGTTTTAGGATCAGAGTGTCGGACGCATTTATGCAACCGCCATATTGCAAAACAAACCCCATTCAAGTATTCCACCCTGAAAAAACAATGACTGCTAAAAATACAAAAAAGCTTTGAGAAAAATCAATTTCCAATTTCCAAAAAATCTTGCAAGAACAATGAAATTGTTTTACAAGAAATAACTTGTGCATTGACCCAATGCTTGATTACGAAGCACTTTGTTTGTTGTAAGACAGAACTTGCTGAAACGTTCCATTTTCCCGGCAGGGGTCCGAAGCCGGTAAAAATTAGAAGGTGCCAGCGCCAGCGCCGGCACCAAAATTTTCAGTAAAAAAAATCGGCGCCGGCCTCGGCGTCGGCACTGGCGTCGATGCCGGCGCCAAGGAAATTTTTAATTTATTTTATTTCGCATAAAAAAAGCAAGAAGGCGTTACATCAGTTTTAAAAAAAATCAAGTTTTGCACTTAAAAAAATTTATTTATTTTTTAAGATCAAAAACCTGAGAGGAAAGAAAAGACTAAAAAATTTAATTGAGGTAAACATTTAAAAAATCAAAAATTATGAATCAATGAATACCGAGTATTGAACTAATTCCCTGTTCTAAACAATTTTTTTTACTGTGTAAATAATCTAAAAGTAAAAAAATAGAAAAACTAGAACGGAAAGAGGTTATTTAAAAAAAAAAAACTAATGAAATTCTAAATATTATTTTTTTTTTAAATTTTTAATCGCCGGCGCTGGCGTTGACGCCGGCGTCACACCGTACGTACGGTGTGACGCCGGCGATTGAAAATTTAAAAAAAAAAATAATATTTAGAATTTCATTAGTTTTTTACAAAACTCGAGTATGCGAGGATTTTCGAGTATGCGACAGCACAACATGATATATTTGGCTTTTTTTTTTTTTTTTTTTTTTTGCCTTTCTCCCTTCTGCCTTGTTAGCAAAAGTCTGTATCACCGTAAATTACCCATGATTTCCAAGCTTACTATGAGTGCTCTTCAGTCAGCAGCTCGCAAAATACGATAAGCTCGAAATAGGCGCCCTAAAAAATTTTCAGTACGTACCTGGAGTGAGAACAGACATTAAAAAAAAAAAAAAAAAAAAAAAAAAAAAAAAAAAAAATTTCACCACGTTTTGATATATGTTTAAAAATAGTTAAGACTTGCAGTTAAAAATCAGTTATTAATTAATATTGGAAGCCTCATAATTCATGATCGAAAAAAAAACATGTCTGAAACCATGTCAAGCCTATTTAAAATTATGAAAAATTAATGATTTGGATTATTTCGTCGAATCATACCGGCAACGCAACGTTTGACATCACGGAAAAAGCAAAGCTAAGAATCGAAGCCTCTTTAACAAATAATTACATCATAACAATAAAAAAAAAATTTACATGAGAAGATAAACATCTTTAAGAGTGTTTTCATCAATTAAGTTTTCCAAGTAAAAAAAAAAAAAACAAAGATTTATAAAAAAAAAAAATTGATGGATGGTTTGTTTTTCTTCGAAAATATCAAACATTGTCTTCCAAGACTGCTCAATTCGGTGAATTCGAATTTCTCAAGGTCGCGCAGAATCGCGATTTTCAAGGTCATAAAGAAGTGCCGCTGACGGAGCAGACACAACAGACAAGGCCAGTTTTAGTCGATTGGCAGTAGTCTGGGTTAACAAATTTCATGAAATTTAAGTTCCGAAAATTTTCAGATTTTATTCAGGTGTATTCTTTTACTGAACATCTCCCCGGTTTCCTCTTTATGATCCGCATGCCGACTTAACCCCAACTTAGATGTGTGTTGGATAAATTAAAAATTTCAGATTTTTTAAATGTTTAATTTTAATTTTAAAAAAAAATTAAGGAGGGGGGTCCCGAAATGCTAACCTTTGCTAACAAAAGGGGGGGGGGGGGGAGGGGATCGAAAATTGCCAAAATAATGCTCACGTGTTTTAAGGACGACCCCAAATCTAGATTTTAGAAAAATATAACTCCGATTTAAAACTGGCGTTTAAAAAAAAAGGGGGGGGGGGTCAGCGAAAGTCCTACGTGATATAATAGGGAGGGTCAAAGAAATCTTACTAATTCTTACGACGAAGGGGTGGGGTCATGTACATATTACGTAAGCATGTTAAGGGGGGGGAGGGGGTCTCGTAAATGCTTACGACACCTTACCAAGGGGAGGGGGGCGGGGTACGTAAACTTTTTTCTACTCAGACCAGGAATTTTTGAAAATAAAATAAATAATTAATTAATTAATTTCATCTTTTTTTAAAATATTGTAAATGTTGCGGCGAGCTAATATTACATTATTTTGTTACCGTCTAAATAAAGGTAACCTTCTCTTTAATTTTTCTCAATATAGGTGTTCATATTGGTTTATTTCAGTTCCATGAATTATTGGGAAAATTACTGAAGTCGAGTGCCGTTGGTTCCATTAAAAAAAAAAAAAAAAAACTTACGTAATATGGAGGAGGGGGGGGGGGTTGCCAAAATCTTACTCATGCTTACAACGGGGGGAGGGAGTTGAAAATGGCAAAAAAAATGCTTACGTAATATGTACATGACCCCGGTTCGAAAACCCTAAAAAAAAGTCTTACGTAATACTTGAATGTTCCCAAAAATGAAACGGTTAAAATTTCAACCTTTGAAATATTTTTCCTATTTACCCCAGTCGTAATTTTTACACCGAAAATATGAAAACATTTCAACCTTTTCCGATTTTTTTCCGTTGCGTACAACGGGACACGGGACTTTCACTTTTGTAAAAGCTCTACTCAATCTCTTACGAAATATTGGAAGGAAAAAAAAAAAAAAGAGGAAAAAACAGATTAAGTCTCAAGTCTTATTAGCTGAAGGAAAAAAGGAAGTCTCTCATGTGTAAAAACAGATAAAAATCATTTTTTTCAAACAAATCGTTTTGCAGTGAGTAACATCATCTACAAATTCATCTTTCATTTTTATCAACAAAGGAGTTTCAATCGATTCCGTAAAAATTCACGTTGAGAATTTTTCTTCTCCCCTATATACGTAGTAAATAAATGAAAGAATCCGTCAATTCGAAGCAATTATATCACTCTGATCTACCTTAACGAAACTGACCTTAAGCAAAGATTTTTAACTGACCTTTAGAATTGAACAGAATTGGATGCATGAGGTTGCTCATGACGGATTTCATTTTTTATAAATAAACGGACTTATTCTCATATAGCCTATTTATTTATTTATTTTTTTTTTTTTCTCTTTTCTTCTTTCAGATTTCCGAAACGGATTCCGGAATCACGATGAAGTCCTTAGATGAAACGAATTCTGCGGATAAATTAAAATCGAGGACCGATCCGGATTTGACCAAATCAAATGCGTCTCATCCTCAAATGATTCACTTCGATTCTCTCGACGAAACGTCCTCCAACAAATCCGGACTGTCGAAACAAAAGACCAACAATCGAGGACCTGAAAATTATTATAAAGTAGCGTACAATAAAAACGAGAATAGGAGTAGGGCAAGACTGCCGGAAGTTAGAAGCGCTGCAGATTTCAGATGGAATCACGTAGGTGAGAGAAAAAAAGGAACTTTGATCCTTGTCGAAGTGCAAATCAAAAATTTATGGGGATGTTTTTACCCAAACCTGAGCCAAATTTTAATTCTTTTTTTATTTTCATAATAAAAAAGGAATTAAAATTTGGCTCAATTAAAAAATTATAACAATTATAAAAAATTATTAAAAATAGTAATTAAATAAATATAATTATAAATGAGCCAAATTAACTCTTTAATTGTTTAAAATCTCAAAACGTTTAGAGGCCATTTAAATATTACTTTAACACGGGGAACGGGGGGGGGGGGGGGGTAAAAAATGGTCAGTACTGACGTAATACTTGAAATTCGGTTTTGCTAAACTCAGCCCTGTAGCCCCGTTCGGGACTCTCAAGGGTGCGCAAACCTCTGTAAAAATGGGTTTTCGCTTGTACTTATTTTAAAATCCGGACAGGCCCGTAGCCAGTCACGAATGTCAAAGGGGGCCAAAGGTTTTTTTAAGGGGGCTCCAAACGACCGCTTTTAACATGGAATGTAGGGAAATTACATTTGCCAAAAAAAAAAAAAAAATTTTAGGGGCTCGAGCTTTCTCGCAGATTGACTGAGCCCCCCTTTGCCCCCGCTGGCTACTGGTCTAAATCTGGACAATTTCGAAACTGGGTCAATTTTTTCTGCACACATAAAATTTAATAAACTTGACCATATTTCGGAACATGTTGAAACCGGATAACGTTTTTCCATCAGTAGGCCTATTGCGGTTTGGGGTCGTCCATAAATTACGTAAGCATTTTTTTTTTTTTTTTGCCGATCTTGCCCCCCCCCCCTCTAAAATTGCGTAAAATTTTCAAGATATCTGTTAGTTGGAGTCGGACACAGGACCTAATCCGATGCCGGCCGCGGCCGGCTGAAACCTCGCGTTGATGCCGATGCCGATGCCGATGCCGATGCCGATGCCGATGCCGATGCCGACGCCACCAAGCATCGATTATATCCGATGCCGCATCTGATTCCGATTTTAGTGAAAAAAAAAAAAAAATAATCATTCTTAACGATTTTTAAAATCAGGGATCCGATTCCGATGCCGGTGCCGAAGCCGATGCCAGCATCGGCCAGCTAAATATCTCATGTCGATGCCGGTGCCGATTTCGGATATTAAAAAAATTTCGATGAGTATCGGCATCGGCCAAAATTTACAAGCTTGGAATCCCTGGAATCGGAATCGGAATCGCCTGCCTGATACTTTAAAATAGAATTTTTCACTGTTCTATTGCTGCACTAAAACGTCAAAAAAAAACAAAAATTTCTTAAATTAATGCTTACGTAAAACTTTTGAAACCCTCCCTTCCCCCCCCCTTCCTCCCTGCGTAAGACTTGATCAGACCCCCTCCCCTTCCTAAACATGCTTAGGGAACGTTCAAGTATTACGTAAGATTTTTAGGGGGGGGGGGGTCCGCATCAACCATCTTCGCCATAAGCTAAGTATGGCGAAATGTCTTACAACCGGGGGGGAGGGGGTCCAAAACCCCGAAAAAAAGCTTACGTAATACTTGAACGTTCCCTTACGTAATTTACGGACATCCCCTAAGCGAAAGCACAGTTTATAAGGGAAACTTGAAATGACCCCTTTTACCATGGGGGATAAGGAAATGCATTGACAAAAAAAAAATGGACGGGGGTTCAAGCCCGGCTGAGCCCCCTCAAAAATCTTCTCAAGCCCAGGCTAAACTTGATTTACGGACTTGATTTTGCTAATTGGAAAATTTTCCGCTATATTCGCTAAATATTCTTAACGGTAACCAATGAAAGTTGGCAATTGAAATAATTGTTGGTTACCGTAAGAGTTTTCCAGCGCTCCTAAAGGAAAAGTTTTGTTGCTGCGGTTCTCATTTGGTTTCGTATTCAGTTGGGTGGTTCTTAATTTGCGAAGTTTGGATTTCCCCAGGTGCCACACCTCCTATTTTTTTTTATTTGTATCCTGAAGTTTCCCTGAATTTTTTTAAATTTTTTACTCGGCGGGATACTGTGCCTCATCGAGCTTTTAATTCGAAAAAATCCCGTAGGAACCAAAAAATTGATAATTTTTTCTTTTTTAAAAAACTCTCGTTCCTATCGGAAATTTTGCGTAGATTTCGAATCTGAAAATAGTTTTTTTTTGTACCTGGTCCGGTTTATGAGATAAAAGCCAAAAAGCAATGAAAACTGTGGACTTAGTGCGTTTCATCATTTTTCCCGATTTTTTCGTCTTATTTTGGTCTCTTGCTCAAAAACAGGAACAGACACAAAAAAAAAAACTATTTTCAGATTCGAAATCTACGCAAAATTTCCGATAGGAAACGAGGTTTTCTTTTTAAATTATCAATTTTTTGGTTCTTAGGGGATTTTTCCGAACTAAAAGCTCGATGAGGCACGCTTTCCCGTCGAGTAAAAAATTTGGAAAAATTCAGGGAAACTTATACAATAAAAAAAAAGTTGGGGGGTGGCACCTGCGAAAATCCAAACTTCTCAAAATAAGAACCACTCTAGTATTCAGATCCCTTACCTTGGAAACCAGGGATGCAATGTACTATTAAAAAAAAATCAGGAAGAAAAATTCTGAAAGAAAATTACCAACATGAAAATGCGTGAATTTTTTTTTAAAAAAGTTTTGGAAAAAAATAAAATTATCGAAAAAAAAATCAAAAGAAAATGTTCGCTATACATGATTTTTTCCCAATCCCTGTCATTTTTGCATTATTCAAACTTTGAACTTTTCTAATAATCAGATTGTTTGCAGTCAATAGCTCTCAGCTGTTGTTTTCATACGAGATATATACACCTAATGTCAATGTCATTGCCATAATTTTATACGCCCGTACTTGATAAAAATCATAAAATTTCACTCAGATAAGGATTTTAAAGACAAAATGCACTTAAACTTTTTTTTTTTTTTTTTTTTTTTTTGCATTGTCTCGATGCACTTCGATTAGTAAAAAGGAAAAATGATTAGTTTCATAACCGATGAAAAAGTTTTACATAACACTTTAAAAAGTTTTCAGACTAACAGATTTTTCAGGGCTAATAAGAAAGCTAATAAAAATTATAATCGGAACTGCAGCCCTGAGATTTTTAGAAAAGATTAAATTTTTTTTTTTTTTTTTTTTTCGTTTTAGGAGACGGCAACGCGGACTCCAGGTGGTACCACAACGATAAATTAGAAAAAAGTCAAAGCGATTTAACGAATTCGAAATGGATCAACTCCGCGTCCACATTAGACAACAATTCAAAATACGATTTCAGTCATAAAAACCAAGCTCCGTTCACGGCGAATTCCTCGGAAAGCGATTTATTTTCGTCCAGGAGTCTCATTTCAAACAATCCAAACGAATCTTCTTGTCCGAGGCCTCCGCCTTTGTTCAAAAGTTCCTCTAGCTCTCAACTACCCTGCATACGAAATAATTATTTACAGTCGAACAGGCAGTGGAGGTACGGAGGAAACAGCACCACTCGGCCCATATCGGTCGTGTCGATGCAGCAAACTTTTATGCCGATGCCTCAGACGTCCCTTTACATGTCAAATCCTCAAAATTACGGAGGGAGGAGTTGTTGCGGTTGTTGCGAAACGTCTAGCAAAAAAAACGTAAGTGAAACATGACAAAAAATTATACTGGGATATGGGGGCATATCCCTACGTGGGACTACGTCTTTGGGCAAAAAATTCGAATTTTTTGATAAAAGTATAAATTTTTTTTTCCTATCACGAAAAAAACTTTATATTTTTTGATAAAAAAAGTCAAAATAGAGCCCAAATAGTTGGGAGCTGGAAGTCGTTTTTCTTAAGCAGCCAGCTGAATTTCTGAAATTATCATTAAGCAGTTCTTATCTACGTCATTTTTATGACGTCACTGAAGTGTAGTTTTCCATGGGTTAACTGATAGGCTAAAAAAAGGCATGCAGTTGTAAAAAAAATAATTATTTCTATTGCAATATAAACTCGAATTTTTTTTTTTTTTACAATTTCATGAGACATTTAAAAAAAAGGCTTGTATTTAACTGGTCAGTATATTTTTATATAAACTCATCAGTATTTAAGCGAATTTTTGGTCAGTATTTAGAATAAATGATTAGTATTTTAAATAAATGGTCGGTTCTGTTTTGCCTGCAAAAATAATGGACCTCGGCCGGTAAAAAAAAAATAGTGTTTGATCAGTAAAGTCATTAAATGGTTAGTATTTATTTTTTTTTAAATGTGAACTTACAGAATTAATCCACCAGTAATGCCTTGTCTCACTTTACATTAAAAATACATGTTTTTTCGCGAAAAATACATTAATGAGATATTAAGCGTTCTAAAAGCGCTGTAGCCCCAATCAGATGTTGATTGGGGAAAATCAAAATCGTAAAATTCGTGTTCCCCGAGCATTTTCCCATTATTGTAAGCAATTTTAACAAGGAAAAAAAATGTTCAGGCCTCCAAATTGGGAAATAAATAAAAATTAAGCCCGAATAATCGGGTTTAAGCGCTAAAAAAGCGGTAACAGCGACTAAGGCATTGGTCGGAGATGGTGAATTTCGTCTTCTACAACTTCAAAAGCACCTGTAAAAATCAATTACGGAAAAATGCACCTGGTTTTGTTAAAAAAAATGTTTTAAAATTTTTCTTGCGTTTTTACATTAAAATTAATTCATTTTTTTTTTGGTGAAGAACAAAATCGGAAACACTTTTTTTTTTGATGACCCTATTCCAAAGCCAAAATAAATTTTTGTTTTACTGAACAAATAATTCAAATTTATGAAATTCATAATTAATTTACTAATCATTTAGTTAAAAAAATAATGACTTTTTAATACTGACAAAATAATTATGTCTTTAAAAAATTTTTACGAATTGAAACTTTTTTCGGATCTTTTTCGAAAATTGACAGGACTGAAACTTATTTGATAGTAACCGAAATAAGATTTCGTGAGGTTTTTCAGATTTTTTAGGCGTCGTTTAGCCGTGTCACAGGAACCAAAAATTTTCGAAATTCCAACACAGACCAAAAAATCAAAAATTTAATTTTTATGTAAAAATAATTGTTTCCTATTCTAATTTTTAAGCAGATTACGAAAATAAAGTTATACTTTAATAAAGATATATTATAAAGATAAACTTAAACTTATTTATTACAAAATATTACCGTGTTGACAAAAATATGAAGAATTTCGCAAAAAATTGTGGCTACTGCGTATTTTGCTAATTTTTGTTACTTATTTTGACCTCTATCGTCAAAACCGATAACTTTTAACTATATTTTTGTGATCTGCATAAAAATCCGAAAAGGAAACTAACTCTAACATTTTGACATAAAAATAAAATTTTTGATTTTCTGGTCTTTACGGGAATTACAAAATTTTTTAGGTCCACGGGGACACCACTAAACGACGTCCGAAAAATCTGGAAAAAATCGGGAGCTCTTCTTTTGATTACACACTATAAAAAAATTAGTTCATCAAAATTCAAAAATTTGTAAAATAAGAGCCACTTTAGGGGGGTCAAAATTCATTGAAATAATGACGTCAAATTTGAATGGCTTCTCGACGAAAAAAAAATTATGTATAACTCTTTCATTAGTAATCTAAAGTGAGGTATGATATTTAATAGTGTCGCCGATAAATCAAAAAAAGTTATCGATATAGTATATCGATATTTGTATAAAAAAAATATCGACCTATCGATACATCGATTGAAAAGCTATCGATAAATTAAACCAATTTTTTCAGAAAAAAAAAAAAAAAAAAAGAAGAAAAGGTTGTTGATCAAAAAAAAAAAAAAAATTAAAAAGTTTGCTAACTTTTTTTCCTACATATTTTAAAACTTTCGTTTTGCAAAATTCCCGAAAAAATACAGTTTTTTCCCGAAAATATAGTTCAAATTATCGACCAATCGATATATGGTGTACCAATCAAATTGTAAATATCGATAATTTTTGTGTCGATTTATCGATACATCGAACTTATCGATAAATTATCGGCAGCACTAATATTTAATAAGTTTTTTAACTCTATTTAAAAAAAAATAGAATCACAACTTAAAAGCGGACATTCATCTCCGTTTTGAACCTGACTAAAAATATATTATTTCATATCAGTTTTTGAAAAAATATTTTCGCTGTATCTTTCTACACTTGATACAGTAAATGAAACCCATGAAAATACATTTAAACAAGGCTTGATTTAAGCCTGGGCTCTTAAACACGAATCAGTGTAAAATAAAGAAATGATTTGTCATTTTACAACATCACAAGTCAATTTTCTTAAGCGTAATTTAAAACAATTTACAAATTTATACTACAAAATTTACTCAGACTTCTTAATCATAGGATTCCTAATAGTCATCTCCACCATCGCCAAATTCCTCGTCGCCAGATCCCTCGTCGTCAGATCCCCACTCGTCGTGATATCCCCCATCACCATAATAAGCATCTACCATCCAGTCATGATCATTATCATAATCATTAAAGTCGTAATCATCACGACGCGCAAATGAAGATCTGTGATCTTCAGTGCACATAGTTTTAAACTTAAAATAATCCATCAGAATTTTTTTATCGATTAACTTGTTTTGTTCTCTTTCTTCTAAAATCTTTTCGATGCACGATTTTACACTAAAATTTTCCAAATCACTTTCTTCCAGCTGGAACCGAAGGTCCAAAAAATTGTGAGCCCGCTCGATCCAGGTATTAAAAAATCTAATAATTGGAGCCGGATCCCTTTGCTCGCAATTTTTAAAAATTTTGACACACAACAGTGCTCCTTTCAAGGAGTGCATGTAATTTCTAATAACGCTTTTTTTTTCTATTTCGGAATACAGCCAATCCAGCAATGCGTCCACCATTTCGAATTTCCCTTTGTCTAAAAAGAAAGTATCAATCCACCAATTGATCCTATCCCGGATGGCTTTTTGAAAGTTATAAACTTCATCGTCGCTTTTTACCAAACAAAACCTTAAAAACTCCTCGAAATTTTCGAACGTTTTCTCGTAAAATAAAGCATCCCAATACTTTTCAACCAAGGTTGGGTCGTTGGGATTCAGCTTACTTATTTTAAAATCCTTGATTTCTTTTTTAGTTGGAAAAAACCATTTTAACAACTCGGTGCATTTACCATAAAATTTGTTAAAGGTTGTAAAAGAGTAACGTTCGGGAGCACCACCCCAAATTTCAAAAATTTTATTCAACATAAATTCATCTGTTTTGAAATTGTGCTTTACCTGCCTAATTTCTTCTTCTGTGGTTAATCTCCATTTTAAAAATTGGTTTGCAGTTTCATATTTGTTATTTTTTAACAAGATGAAACAAACATCCTCTGCGTTAATTTTGGAAATAAGTTCTTTTTTTTTTTCTTCAGAGTCATTGCACAGCCAATTCAACAAATCTTCAGCAGGTTTTACACCTTTCAGAACTACCGAAACTAAACTGTTACTACTTAACTGTTTGATTATTTCCACCTCCTCGTTTGACAATTTTGCTTTCCTTATAAACATGTTTATTTTTTTATAGTCTCCCCTCATAATTGATATTTTAAAATATTTTGCTCCTGCATTTATTATTTCGAATCTAAAGTTTTTTAAAAAAGGATCATTCAACAATATAGCCACGGTATCAAACTCCTGTAATTGATAAAACGTTTGAAGATGGTAAAACCCCGTGGTTGAAGTCCAAAAAAACTTCATTTTAAGTTCCTTGGATAGTTTATCCAACACTATTTTCAGCATACTTCGGAAAATGTCGGGATCTGTTAAATACATCAGTTTCGGTTCACCTTTGGACGACAAGTATTTCATTACAAACTCACAAATCGTTTCATGATTATCTGGATTCACAACATCCATAATTTTGTTTAAAATATTTACACAAAGTTCTTGTAACGGCCAAACTGGCATGAGCCTTTTCAAAACAGCTAAATAGTTTTTATTAATAAATTGAGTTCTTTGCTCCTCTGTCATTTTAGTAAGAAGAAAACACAGTAATTTTGCACTTTTTTCTTTTTCCCACAGAGTATTTGAAGTAATTTCCAAACAATTCCAAGCAACCTGGAATGCAGCTGTTGACTTTTCGGCATCATTTAATTTCTCCCAAAAATATTTGGCACCGTAATTGAAATTATGGGTGACACATAAAATAAATAATTCCCTGGCAGGTATTTTATCTGCTGTTGTTTTGAAACCGTTGTATTTTTGTACCCCTTGATATTTTTTTTCTGAGGCACAAAACAACAGCATAACACATATCATTCCATAAGCATTCCAATTTCTGGTCTCAATTTGCGGTGTGGACAAGTTCGCATAAATCTGGCTCAGAAATCGATCAATATTATCATTTATAAAATCTTCCTGTGCATATTGGGCAGCTATGCAACACAATTTGTCACCTAAGGTACAACTAGTATATGATGATGCTCCTGGAAATCGGTTATCAACCAGCCAAAATTCTTCTACGATTCTTAACTCATCTATATCACCATACGGAGTCCAAAAAACATTTTCTGCAAATCTGTTTTCTAATTTTAACTTCCTAGTAACAAAGTCCCTCCAGTAAACCAATCGCTGTCCAATTTTCACAACTGCAGCCTTTATTCCGGGCAGAATATTCTCAGGAATGTGTAACAAATCCAATTCTTTAAAAATATATTCAATCACTTTTTGACCGGATGACTTGGTGCTATCCCCTTCAGTAACATTAAAGTCGGCGGCTCCGGAAAAACCTCTTTTCATCCTATTTTTAACATCTGGCCGTTCCCAAAAGCTTACTGCTATCGTAATGTTGCAAAGATTTTCCAGCGTGGTGTGTATTTTAATTGAAACATCTGGCCTTTCCATTTTGAAATAATCCAACTGAAATATAAATCACAATACTTGTAAAAATATGTTGAGGTTAGGATTATATAGTTTATTAATTTTGCGACTGACTTACCGAATGTTATTAAATAAAAACTCGAAAATTTGTTAAGTCCAACTTATTAATTTATATGACTGCGCCATTAAATACCGATTTTATTTCATTTGCATAAACGACGGATATATTTCATTCACAATTTAATTACAAACAAGGGATCTAAAAAACAACGAAAAACAAAACACAGCAGAAACCATAAACTTGTTGCATGAGCGTATGGCGCGATCTCTTTCGGGCGTTTTGGAACTAAAAATTCATTATGCGGCCATCTTTAAATTCTGGAAGATATTTTTCAGTTAAAATCCTAATACAGTTAAAAACTGCCGCAACATATAGGTTTAATTTAAAAAAAAAAAGCAAACATTACACAGATTACCATATACAACAGCATTATAAAAAAAAAGGGAAACTAATAGCTCCAGCGGCGCAGCCTCATAATGGAAGTGTTCAAGCATTGTGAATTTTATGAAACATATTTTTTTTGGCGGTGGATACGGTTACGGTAAGGTTAATGTACCTGTTAAGTTCCAAAAATTCTGATTCTGGTTCTGAGTTCAATGTCCGTTATTCAATGCTTTTAAACAATAATTTCAATTTAGGATTTATAATACTTCTGGCGAATAATAGGGACATTCACCCTACTATTCGCCAGGGTTGGCAACACTGCCAAGGAAAAATCAGCAAGTGTCAAATGTCGTCTCTTTCGGAGACTTCTCCGAAATTTATAAGCGATGCTTACTGGAAGAAAAAAAAAATTCGGCGTTTATGTTTTTGTTTTGGCATTTTCTTTGACTTTATTTTCGAAATCTCAAACCCCTAATTTCTTTTGCAGCAATAATAAATGCGCAGTCTTGAAATTGCTGTCATACTTGGTACACTGACGTAAATGGGGAGCATCTTTGCTCCTTAATCCGTCGCCGCATTTTTCATTTTTATTTTTTATTTTTAGAGGGGGGCGCCCCACTATAATATTTTTTTTAGATTATAAAATTTTTCATTTCCTTCCGTTTTTTTCTTAGTTTTAATTTTTCCTCCTTGGCGTTCGATACTTAATTCTAACGGAAATCGCGGTGACAAGGTGTTTTTTTTTTCCTTCTCAATTTATTTTCAAGTGTTATAAAATATGAAGAGATTCGTAAGACGTTTCGCTGGCTATAAAAAAAAAAGTCTTACGCTACTTTTTTTCTAAAGTTTTTTTTTTCTTTTTTTTACAGATAAGAGCAGAATCCGTTTTAAGTTTAGCGGAAGATCCAGAAACTCCAGAAGGCTTGTCATGGAGAAGGTTACATATGTCGAGAGCTAAACTCAAAGCAACGGCCACTACCTCGGAATTACTCTCAGGTTTTGCGATGGTTCGTAATTTTAAACAAGTAAAAAAAAAAAATAATTCAAATGAATTTTCCCTTAATTTTTTAACAAATTTCTTGTAGGTTGCCATGGTAGAATTACAAATCAACAAACCGACTGCAGTACCTGAATGGCTGTTCGTAATGTTTGCAGTATGTACGACAGTATTAGTTTCAGTGCATATTTTCGCCTTAATGATCAGCACGTACCTATTGCCAAATATCGATGCCGTCAGCAAACTCCACGTCTCTTCTCTCGTTACGGAAAGTCCGCACGATCGAATGAAAGGTTTTATAGAATTAGCGTGGGCTTTTTCAACGATCCTCGGATTATTTTTATTTTTAGTCGAAGTATGTTTTCATTTTTTTTTATCTATTTATTTTCTTTGCAAAGCTTTTCCGGTTTGATCTTTCCTAATAATAATAATAAATCGATTTCATTTTTTTTTATTTTTAGATTGCAATACTTTGCTGGGTGAAATTTTGGGATTATTCCTTCACCGCAGCAATGTCAGCGACAATGATCGTCATACCCGTCCTGGTCATCTTCGTAGCCTTCGCCATGCATTTTTACCACTCTCTCGTAGTTATTAAATGTAAAACGTCAGTATCGAACATGCAGGAACTGGAAAATATGAAAAAGCAACTGGATAACGTATCTCCTGCATGAGATTAATTTTTTTTTATATAAATATTATGTATAAGCTTCGATTTTTTGAAGCCTGCACTCTGTTTGTTTGAACAATGTGGGGAAAATTAAATATTTACTTTTTTCCCCTTTACCAAAGCGAGATGTCTTCAGTATTAATTTCATACGTAATTTGTTTTATATTGCTTTGCGTATCTTCCTTGTGGTTTTTTTTTGTTTATACTAGTCTTTTTTGTATAGTTCTAAAAAATATAAATAAAATATACTGTATAATAATTTTGCAAATTAGTTATTAACATTTTTTTATGCCTTAGTTCACCTCGTTTTTTTTGTTGTTTTTTTTAAAGGTGAGTTTTTTGACAAATACAGTGCGTGTCAGAAATTTCTCTTTCGGGAGTAGATTTTCTGCCCAAAAAGGCTTGTTTTCATGATCAAGAAGATGAAAACATGATTCAATTAATTACTTTCATTTTTAGGGATTTAACAAGAATTATCAGTCTGTTCAAAAAAAATTGAAAGTACAATTTTGAGGGAAAGAAAAATCCAGTACAAAAAAATTCGAGTTTTTATCATTTATTACATTTTTTTTCGTAAACAATAATCTAACGATCGACGAATTAATTATAAAAACGGTCTAACATAAATTATAATAAAATACAACACGCCAACCAAGACCATGTCAGACAATCATTCTTTACAAAAACTTTTAAATTACAAATAAATGCAGAGAGCTTTAAATATTCGCAATTCTTTCAAAAATAAGCGGGAAAACAGCAGCGCCATCTATTAAAGGTCAGCCTGCAATTTAAATACGATTCGGCAAGTAAAATAATTCTTCTTTTTAGCATCAGAATAGCGAATATTTATTAATTTACTTCATTCTTTTTTGTTGTTCGAAATTAGCCTAAACGTTAAGTGTTCACGTCACACGGCAGATCTAGCTTTTGTCAATTTTTGATTATTTTTATTCAGAATATTAATTATAGGAACGTGCTGATGTTAAATGTTAAAACGGTTGCTTTTATAATAGCAAAAACAACTTTTTTTTAAATAAAAAGAGCAGAATGGCAAGCTTCCAATTTCTCCTAATAAAAGATTTCCATTTTATCCTATTGTACAAAATAATTATAAAAAGTATTCCTATAATTAATTTTCAAAAAGTAAACATCTCAGAAATTAAAATTTGAACATTAGGTAATACAAGCGATAATATTTTTTTTTATTTAAAAAAACTTGGTGGCATATTAATAATTTTAAAAAATAGTTTAATAAGAGATTGTGCACTAGATTCGATGCAGAGATGAAAAATTTAAATAATATTCAATTTCAATCATAAATCTTTAACATCTCGTTACATGATACCCATATTTAGTGCGATCGATTTTTTATAATATTCACCTCTGCTGAAAAATATGGAATGTTTGTAATTTGAATTAAATATAATCAATTGAAAAGCAACTAAAAGGATATAAAAAACCTAAAAAAGCAGGTTTAATTTTTTTTGCTTAACACCAAATACGTAATTAAAAATTATTTGATTAGATTTTCATCTGACAAGTGAAAAATATAAAAAAAGAAAAGAATTTCGTTTTCTTTTTATTAAAGTGATTTGATTTCAAGTTCTAAAACGAACTTTTTTTTAAAAAAAAGTAGTTGTGATTCATCGTTTGTTGTCTCTTTTAAATTTTTTTCGTTTCTCGCCTAAAATCTTGACTAGTCTTATCTTTTTCATTTCATTCAAACTCCTACCCCCGATGTTTGGACCTAACAACTTTAGCTGCCAGTTGGAAGTGTAATAATAATCATAATAATATACATAAAAAAAAAATTCTTCATATTTTTAATCTTAAAGCCATACATTACAAAAACGTCAGTGATTTTAAATTAATTTTTGATCGATTTTTATCCTGCGAAAAAAAATTTAAATACGCATCTATTATAAATTTTTCTTTGGTTTTTATATTATACTGTTTATAGAGTATTACCAGATTAATTTTTTTTTTAAAACGTGAATTACTGTTAAACATTTCCGTAGAGTATCACAATGTACTGAATTATAAGATATGAACGAATAAAAGAAATATTTACGGTTGACACTGACACAGCCTTGGCTCCAAAAGCCGAAACACAGTTTCGAAAGTATCGTTCCCAGGAGAAACTTGTTTTTAACTGCATCAGATCTCAAGGTGCTTGCTGGGCGGATGTGTGATAAATGGTTCGCTCCACATTCGTCTCAGATCACCCTAAAAAAAAAAAAAAATTAATTTTAAAAAAAAGTTCAAAAAAGGTTAAAAAATGTTTTTAAAAAAAAGGTACCTTGAGGTAGGCCATTGTGAGGAGAGGCAACAACGTAAATGGAACTAAATATAAAAGGGCAGGTTGGGCTGCTTTGAATACTTCACTGGATACTGTCGCTGTTACCAGACCCAAGAAATAGCCCAATAACGAACAATGGAAGTATCTGTAATTTAAGAAAAAAATTTAAATTAAAATAAATGATATTTAATTAAATTTTAGCAGAACAAAAAACTCACGTTATGTTATTGAGATGCTTAGGTGGAGGAACGCCTAATTCTCCTAAATGACTGAGTTGAGATTTTTTATAAGCGTCGTACCGTAACACAAAACACAGCAAGAGACCAGGCATTACCTGTAAACAATAAAAAAAAAAAAAAAAAAAAAAAAAAAAAAAAGAATCATTAGTTGCAGTTTTAAATTAAAGGAATTAATATTTCAAGTGTCAATAATTAAGTTACATTCGGGCATTTCATTTCGACTAGAAAAAAAAAAAAACAATGACTTTTTGGACTTTCTAAAGTCAATGAATATGACAGTTTAATAAGAATTTTTTCAGCAAAACGATGAAGTTACCATCACAATAATTAAAAAGTACAAAGGTAGTTGATGTTGAGACGTCGCGAAGAATTTTAATAGAAGGGGGTTTAAAAACTACCAACAAAAAAATTTATGAATTATTCTACAAAATTGGATTCAGTTTGACAAATCCTTAAGGACACTAATCGTTTCCCATGTTAAAACATAAAATATAGGCCAAGAAAAAAACACAGAAGGAATACAGTATTAGTAAGCACCCTAAAAAAAAGAAATCTTACAGTTACAGATAAAAAAAATTGTTTAAAAAGATCTCTCACAGATTACATCTGGTCGTAGTTAATGCAGTTAAAATGGATTGTTCCTCAATCAATATAAAACTGCTAATCAGCGAAATTTGAGAAAGGGAAAATCTATATGAAACCCTAAAAATATCGAAGCTTTACGGTGTGTGGTTTCGTTTCTTATCAAAAAAAAAATATAAAGTCAATAAACTGTACCCCTTTTATTGCGAGGAATTTAATTTTTAACACGTAAAAACGATAAAAAACAAATAGAGAAAATTGTTTCTTTTTCGATAACACAATTTGTTATCGTTTCATTTGCATACATGTACAGGGAAATAATTTTCTGCGAAAGTTAGATTTTACTTCGTCGTAAAATCAGGTACATTATAACCCAGATACCCAATCTCTAGCTAGTTGAGCGTGTGTAACATCATTACAACAAAGAGATTGACTTAAGCAAATAGCTCATAATTAAAACCAAATAAGATTTAAGGTGAATTCCATTGATTTACTTGTAATGTAGACAGCGAGGACTGAGATGTAAAGGAAAGACTATGAACAAATAAAATTCACCCTTATATCTTATCAGATTCTAAATTACAAGCAATTCACATTCAGACTCTTTAGTTTAGACGTTAAACAGCCCGGCGAAGACAAGAGGTTCAAATGCTCCATAAGCGAGCTGTGAATTTTTTCTCGTCATTTCTTTTCATGTCCCGACCTTCATTATCCCAGTACAAAAACACTACGCAACGTTACTCAATGTCGGACCAGAGATTTCTCTCAAAATTACGGATGAACTTAAAAACCTACATTAAAAAAAGAACACTCACTATGTCTCCCAGTCCCAACATTGAAAAATGTCCTGCATGATTCATGCTAGGAAATACTAATTTTCCCGGTAAGGATAATTTTGGTGCGTCTTTTACGACGCCCCCTAAATGCAGTCGCCTCGCAACCATACCCACTGGATTCTCTGCCGGCCTGGTCGCTACCTGAAAACGAACAAAGCGGAAAAATTACAAACTCATTGATAACAGTATTTTTTTTTTACTAAATCATTCTTATAAGTTCCTTTACCTTAACCATGACATTAGCATTGAATATGTACGAGGAAAAGAAGACCCAAAATACATCGTATATCAAAAGACCAGTCAATAAAAGCGTAGAAACTTTTAGACTTGGTAACCTTACGAATGCGATGAATGCTACACACAAACCCATACCCATAGCTGGAAAAGAAACAAAATTTTTTAAAACGTCTGTAAAGTGCTATAAACCGTAAAAAAAAACTTTCGTAAGAATATTTACCATCCATTAGGATCCAATGTCCGGTTAACACCCAAATACAGACTATAAAAACTGCCAGTGAGAAAGACAGCAACTCTGCTCCGGTAAACCTCCCACAAACGCCGAATGAGATCCTAAGAAAAGTTAAATTTATTAAAATGTAAAAAAAAAAAAAAAATAAACATTAAAAAAAAAAATGATGAAAAAACTGATTTACGCACTTGTTACCATCTGAACATGGTCGTATAATGTACTGACACATTGGCAGCAAAAGGAACGCCAGTGCGACTGTTGCAATGACTGAAATAAAAATTTGTTATTTATCATTTTTTCTTAAAAAAAAAAAAAATAATCATAACATTTTTAAAAATTCAACTTACTAGCTGTACAAATGGCAAACAACATCTGCATGGAATCAAAGAAAAAGAACATGACTAACAATGAGACAGATGCTCCTAATGGTAAACAAAGTGCTTGTATTGTATCAAGTGTCTGCACACCTATTAAGAGAAAAAAAAAATTATTTTTACATAATAATTATTAATTAATAAAAATAAAAAATAAAAATGCCAGATGAGATTTCAAAAATGAACAAACAGGAAGAGGAAGCCATTTATTTATCAGCAAAGTGTAAACCTCAAGCTCTGCAGCTTAAAGTACAGGGGTCAAATCAAATTTAATTAGAAATTCCTCCCATTTTTTTTTTATATAAAATAAATTTTACGCAATCATACAAAAGTAACTGGGAACACTGTTTAAACTTTTTAAAAAAGGGCAAGTGGTAGTCCATTGATAAGCGATGGTCAGCGGTCAAGTCAAGTTTATACCATGTATTCACCATTTGATTTTGTTATAAGATCAAAATGAAATCATATTGTGATGTTCTACATGGTTCGGAACCCGCGTCCAAATATAGTAGGTCTTTCTCACTTGGCCTGCTGTGGGAAGTTTTAGTATTTTATCTTCTTACCTTCTGTTGTTGTTGTTGTTGTTGTTTGACCCGTAGTAAGACCAGTTAACTGTTTGTTACGCTCTTTTTCTTTTTCTCTTTCCCTAGCTTCTTGTTCCATATTTAATGATCTAAAGCTGCCATACACAATCAAGAGTATCGATATTAAAAAAGTTGACACTCTCGAAGAATCCATTATTGAGTATGCCCTATTTAATACATAAAATGAGATAAAGGATTAACTTCAAAGCCCTTATCATTTTCATTTTCAGTCAAACTCACCATTGATACTCTTCAGGGGTAGCCATGGTGCAACAGTCCGAAGAACACTGGCTTCTTGCCCCTCTGCTAAAATGCTAGCACCTATATCAAAACAAAAAAAAAAGTGAAAATTGATCCATCAAATCAATTACAAGCAATAAGACCGCGACAAAAATGTCACATAAAAAAATGAGACTAATCATTTGTAATGGTCAAACGGAATTTGAGACAAGATATTTTTTTCTTTTTTTGTTGTCAATAAAAAAAAAAAATCGAAAATTAAAATTGAGGACATGTTACCTTTTTTCACATGGACGCAACATTTCCCTTTATCTTCCACGTAAAAAAGCTCGGAGAGTATTGATTTAACCTATATTTGTACAGATCAACCTTCTCAAAACATCGTTTTATTGAGAGAGATCAGATTCATTATCAAAACAGACGCATTTTCACATTTAAAAGACAGCCATTTTGATACAATTTTTGTTGTTCACCACAAAGTAAAAAAAAAATGAAAAAAAATGAGAATTTATTTTACATTTACTCTCGAGTTTAGATTTCCTTATTAGATCCCGACATGTCTCCTGCTAGGAAGTGAAGACTTTCAAAAGGAAAAAAAGCTCGTCCCGTTTCCCGAACGGTAATAAAATGCACTTTATAATTTCATAAAACGAAAGCCTCATAACACCAATCCATCTATCACTTTCCCTTTTACCGTGGCTCTAGAATTTAAATTGTACGTGGCATTAGAAGAATATTTAAAAAGCTTGAGTCACGTCTCTTATTTATTTTTTTAGCTTTTTTTTTTTACCCTTTTTATCCGAATTTTGTAAGACAAAGGTTTCTTGCATTAAATATATAAGTTACATATGTGTAACTTATATAAAATATAAAAGAGTGATTGGTTTGCAGATCCTCTGCTTTTTTTGGTAAATCATTTAACTGTACTATTGCTGGATCCAGAAATTGTATGTATGACTGGTATGCAAAGTTAAACTGAAGAAATATCTGTTATGCATTAGGCATTTCATTTCTGGGATTAAACTTATTTAATTTGAAATTAAAAGTTAAACAAGTTAGACTTTTGAATAAGTTAGACCTTTTTCTTAAAGAAAAATTCCTATTTCTCCTTTTTCTTCCCTTATTCTTTTGGATTGTAAGACCGTGCCCTTTTTGAATGCTGAAGATTGCTTTTAAATCATCCGAATTTTTAAATACATTTTTCCCAAAATGTACTCTTAATTGTTGTTGAAAAATTTGAAAATAAAATTATCTTTTAATTTAGCTTTAATATCGCTCTTTCAGCTTAATTCGCCTTAGCGTTTTTTTTTTGAAAACTATGCATATGCCCACAGTTTTTGATAATTACAAGTAAATATACCGTACACGGTACTCCAGAATTTGCGATGGCGTAAAGATTGTATTTTGAATGTCCAAAATGTACAATCCAAAAGCCTAGGATTGAAAGGAAAAAAAAAAAAATAAAAAAGTAAAAATTATCACCAAATATTGACTTCATGCTGGAAGGTTTTACTGTATGAAATGGAAAGGAAAGTAGAAAGAAGCTTCTAATTTTCCCCGGAAAAGCATTAAGAAATTTTTCTGTAGCTGATAATCCGCCGATAATGATTTTTACAATATATTTTTTAAAAAGACTAAAAATAAATCCAATGTCAACATTTTTAATGAATGGATTTTGTAATGGTTTTTCCTGGAAAAGGAAATCGATTTCATGAGGATTTTTGTCATCAATAATAGATAAAATTAAAAGACCAAAAGTCGAATTTCTATGGCACACTTCCTGCAAAGAAAAACCTTTCGATTCTCAAAGTTCTAAAGCTTGTTACAGTATTAGGTAGGCCTGGAGATTTTTTTGAGAAAATTTCTGTTATTTTAACGACTCTTTGGAAATAAAAAAATGAGGGCATGGGTCGCCACCCACATTATTTCGAGTCGTAAACGAGTTACTTTCCTGAAACGAACTACTGCTGTACAGTCTGTGATAATTTGGTTAATTTTTTCTTCCTCAATGTTGTTATCTGACAAAAAATTCTTCATTAAATTCAAACAATCAGGGGTCGTAGTGGTGACTTGTACATATAGCGGTTTGGCTATCAATGATGTTAAGCATTGATGCGGGCCAGCTTCTGGATGGGTGACCGCACCGACACTCTTCCCCTATGGCGGGGATGGCGGGAACTTAAAAATGCAGTCATCTTAACCTCACTGTACGAGTTGGTTGTCACATCCAGAAAGGAAAAAGTCTCTTGACCTGCGCAAGCAGTTATAGAATACAAATAGACCTGCCCAAGCAGTTAGTAGAATACAGAAAAAAGACCTGCGTAAGCAGTTAATCGAATATATAAAAAAAAACAATTGTGATGTAGAGGGAGTTGCTCCAGAGAGGAATATCTTCTTCCTTAAAAGTCTCAAATCTGTTTCTGTTTGGGTCTCATAAAACCACACATCAAAAACTGTTCCACCGTGTATATTTAAAACATCATACTCCTAACTTTTTTTCCGGTGAAAACAAAACAAAAACCGCCCTTATGAAATTTAAAACATTTGGCGGATTTTGATTCTTCATTTTTTTTGGTTGATGACACTTGCATCTTACCGCCGAAGTGGTTATTTCAGGAACTAAAAATGGAAAAAAACTACAGCCAAATTTCATTATGTATTTTTAATAATTTACTATTTCTTCAAACTAAGCTTAACAATACAAAAATTTAAAATACGAATTGCTCCATCACAACATCCATGATAAACAAATGCAATATTAGGATTTATTTGCTTTACATTTTTTTCTTTTTTGCCTAGCAGTCGTTTAGGCTTAGAGATTAATGAACCGGGACAGCTTAATAAAAAAAACAATTCCAAATGAAATGATTTTATCGGGAAGAAATTTAACAAACCAAATGATTGAAAGTGAGTTTTTTTTTTTTTAGAAAAAAAAGTCTTAAATTTTATTATCCTAAAGCGTTACTTCGCATGCCGAGCACCACGCGGTTTAACAAGAAAATTTACTTTGAAAACAAATTCTGAACCACCCACGTGGTCCTTAGCCAGCAAAATAAAACCTTTTTAAGAGACATAAATCATTTGGAATTATTTTTCACGCTGATTTTGTTTCAAAAATTAACTGTAGTAATGGAAGATGAGTAGTACAATTAATTCAATCATTGAAAGATGTGATGTAGGTGATATCGTTTTTTGTTAATAATAAAAAAAAAAAAGACAAGAAGTTCGTCTAATTATTGCTGTGGCCTTTCAAAAACACTTCAGGTGAAGTTTAAAAAACACGACGATTGCTTCTCAAACAAAAAAAAACCTTTCAATGACTGAACTGCGTTGGAAAAAAAAAATAAAAAAACAAAACAGAAAAAAATTATATATATACATATATTCTTATTTAATTGGAAAATAAATAGGTAAAGGTGATAGTTACGTAATTGATTTTTTTTTCTTCAGATAAAAAAAAAGGACGAAAAAAATGCGTCTCTCCATACTTCTCCTTTCCTTGGTTAAAAAAAAATAAATTAAAAAAGTAGAAAACAAAAAAACAAAAAATGAAAAAGAAAAAAAAAAAAGGAGATCCAAATGCAAAACTATGGTCAACACAAAAAAAAAAATAACCAACACTGATTCTGATTGATAAAGCACAAATACAGTCTCATCCATGTTTTACGTTCTTTCGTGGAATGTTAAGTACTTTTTAAATTTGATATATTTTTAAAAAAATTTTCGTTACGTCGTTTTTGAATTGATTCAGATCGATTTTTTTTTTCTTCTAAAAATCTACTATACCACCCTATTTATTTTAATAAACGAAATTAACAACGAAAGATCACAAGGGAAAAAGGGGTAATTCAAAACTACAATTATTCTCTACGAACACGATTGCTTTTTTTTTTCTTCACAGATCCCTAAATATATTACTTCCTTTGATCGAATAACTAATATGTTTACATATATGATACGCTGAACTGAATCACAATCAAAAAAATGACAAGGCAGTTTAAAAATTTATAAAAAAAAAAAAAAAAAAAATTAACTGAGATCCTCCGATAATAAGTCTCCTCCGATTGGTATTTTGAAAAAAAAAAATCACAGCAGTGTCATTTTCCAAAAAATATTGAAAGATTCAGTTAAAGCAGATATTTAATTTCGTGAAAAAAAATCGAATCACTTCTTTTAAATAATTATTAAGCTTAATACTGAATGCTCTTTTTTTCGCTTTGATTCGATTTTGAAGGTTGCACTTAAAAAATATAGTTATCCAAGAACAGAAAACATGGATTATAACAGTAAAACGCGCGGTTTATATAAATATTATCTCCACAGACTTAGATCACTTAATTAAGATTTTTTTTTCGAATTTTTTTTTTTTATTTTTTATTTTATTATTAAATTGTCCATGACGCTACCACGTTTTTTTTTTTTTTACGAAATAGAAAAATAAATGGCCACGTATAAAAAAGAAAAACGAAATTTTAAAAAAAGTACGCGTTTTCCGATAAAAAAAATGCTTTACCTTGTTTCAATTAAAAAACGCTTTCACTTTTCTTTTAAATATTATAATTTTATTAAATTCGGATATAACCTGATTTCTGTTAAAAATATTTCATTATTTTTTTATAAAGTAATAAAAATTATTCTGAACGGTTTTATTGGTTTTCGAGGGAAAAAAAATTCAGTTCACAACCTCGAAATAAATGTTACTTTAAACGACTAATCGAATATTAACTACCAGTTCGATTAATCGAACGACTGATCGACTGTGATAACAGACAATGAAATTAATAAAGAATTTAACCAACTGAAATTGTTGTATTACGGTAATTCTCAAGAGAAAAGAAGCGAAGATGTTTAATCAAAAAATATTAGGCAAAATTGTTTTGTTTTCCCTTATTTAAGTACAGATGAAAAAACTATTAAAAAAAAAAGGTTCGAAAATCAATAACCGTCCATTCACAAGAGTTCCTAAATTACTTCTCCCACACTAAAAAAATACTGAGATCAATTTTTCTCGGAACTCTAGACTTTAAAATACATTTTATATATTTAAAAAAATTGATTATCAGTAAAATATTTTTTTCTTCTTCTCCCTACAAAACACACAAACTATAAAGCTTTTTTTTATTTTTTTTTAGTACCTCATTTTCCAGCCCTCGTATACCTAAATTCTTTTAAAAAAATTTATTTTCAATCCCTTCGTACATTACTTTTCTCAAACACCGGTAACTTAAAAAAAAATTTATATCCGAACTCCTTTCATTTGAAAAAAAAAAATAAAAATAAAAATTAAGCATAATTAATTAATGTAACGAGGATCTGAATGAAAATTCATTTTCCCCTCTCGTTTAAACAATTCGTAGGTTCGACGGCAGCCTTTTTTTTTCCTTAAGAGGGAGAAGACGGAGAGACGGAAATCACGAAACGTAAAATTAAAAAAAAAAAAGCATAAATTACCTACACCACGAATTCAGAAATGCAAAGATCAATCTTTTCTTTTTATTTAATTAAAAAAAAAAATTACAGGAACATTCGCGAAAACGCGAATTTCACATTAAATGTGATGGACAAACGTACATGTCTCCTAACTGTAAACTCAAAACATACTACAATAAAAAATTAAATTTTGGTTTAAATACTGCTTCCAGTCAGCTAAAATAAATACAAATTATTCAACACGATTTCAGCGATAAAAAAAAAAAAAAAAATTAAAATTTATTCATAGGGTCTTTTTAAAAGAAAAAATTATTTCTTTTCGAGGGATAACGGATTGTAATCATTCAGATCCATCGTTTCAGAACAAAGAAAAAAATTATAAATAAATAAAACATAAATTCTTGATTTTTTTTTACACGTACGATAATTTTTTTTTAATTTAATATTTCCGCCGTACACAAAATTCAATACTAACTTTAAAAAAAACGTTAATCCTGTTTTCGTCATCATACTCGTATTTTTATATAGCGTTTCACAAAATCCATTACAAAAAAAAAGAATAAAAAAAAAAAAAAAATAAAGAAACAATCGATAGATCTGATGGTCGTGGTTGCGCCACTTGAGTGCGAAGGGTTGCTCTTTTTTCATTAAATTACTCAAGCAGAGATTATTATGACACATCCTGGTCTTCTACATCCTGCAATTGTTCTTTTTGCTCTGTTTCACCTGAAACAAAAATTTTGAAAATCGATTTTAATTTTTGTCCTAAAAATTCCAAGTCAGAAAAAAAAAATTATAAAAAATAACACGAAATTTAACAATAGGCGCACAATAGGATAAAAATAAGGTTGTTTACAAGGTATAAATAAATAAATAAGGGATTTACTTAGGGAACGTCAAAACGGCTGTTTTGGTTTTAAAAAAAAGAAACTGGTAACCGAATACTATTGCTTATGTGCTAACGATGTTCTATCGACATCACAACATGCATTTCTAAATACGAAAAAATCAATGGTAACAGACTGGCTTATATAAACATCATACATAAAAAAAAAAAAAAATAAATACCGACGAGTAACAAATTATAAAAGAACAATAATAGGTACAAATTTTCTAGTCTAGGTGGATATTTAATTAAAATGTGACGGTTCATAATAAAATTTATTGTGCAGATTTTCTTCTTTTTCAAAATTTTTCGTTTTTTAATAAAATAACGACTCTTTCTAAGGTAATTGTTTTTTTAAAAAATGAGATATTTAACCAATCCCATTTTTGTGTTTAAATTTATGATTTCTTGAAATTTTCAAAATTTGATTTTAGCATTCCGTTTACTGTTTGTTAAAAGATGTATCAATTTTAGAAAAAAAAAATCGCTTTTATTCTGCCAAAAAAGTTTGAAACTCATCCCTCTTCTAAAATAAAGTTATTTTCTTCTAAAACTTTGTCTTATTATCTTCAAAATCAGTGGAGCACAAAGGAAACTTTAGTTCATAATAAAGGAAAAAAAAAAAAAAAAAAAAAAAAGTTTGAGAAATCGTCTAAAGGCTTTTTAAATTTTAATACCGCTCATCAAGATTGAAACAAAAAAAAAAAAAAAAAAGCGATTACATTTATGTCCTATGATGAGCAAAAAATCATCATAAATCTGTGATTTTCCGACATAAAATTATCCTACCCGGCAAACTGCCTTTTTAATGTCCGGGCTTTCTTCTTTTTCCGACCTTGAAAAATGGTTTTAAAAAGCATCATTTACACACTGATTCATAAGATTAATTCAGTTGGAAACCAGAAAGCAATATAGCAAGCTAATAATAACTTTTATTAGCAATTAATACAGCGTATTATATCCAATTTGCAAATTGCTTGTGCTTCTCCGTTCATTTTTTTCTAGTATTATAAGGGTTGCTCAGGGTTAAAAAGCTCGATTGAAAGAAAAATCATCATTCTAATTCTGACAATTTCTGTGTATCATCATTGCAACCCATTTCATTTTTTTAATTTCTTTGTAAAAAAGTAAAAAAATATTATTAAAAAAAAAAAACTTAGAAATTAAAAATTTGAATAATATTTTTCAATGTAGGTCAAAAAATAAATATAAATTAATAATGAAAGGGAAAATCGGTCAAGCAATAAAAAATCATTTAAAAAAAAAATTATGAAGCAGCCGGGGCAGGAGCGGGATTGGTTTCAGGAGTGGCAGCGGCAGCACCTGCAGCAGGAGGATTGTCTGTGGCCGTACCATCTCCTTGCATGTCTGAGGTCCACAGAGTCAAATTGTCGCGCAGGAGTTGCATGATCAAAGTCGAGTCTTTGTAGCTCTCCTCGGATAGAGTGTCTAACTCAGCGATGGCATCATCAAATGCAGCCTTCGCTAGCCGGCATGCCCGGTCAGGAGAATTCAAAATCTCATAGTAGAATACGGAGAAGTTTAATGCAAGACCCAGCCTGTAAAAAAAACAAAAGACATAAAACAAATTAAAGAATGCAAATAATAGCAGTCGTAAATAATTAATAAAGCAAATATTATTATTTTTTTTTTTTTTTTTATCCATTCAGTTTAGTTTTTATAGCTAGAACTACTATTTTTATTTTCTCCGAGCGATAACTTTTTTTTAATGATAGTGATTAGTTTACCTTATGGGATGTGTAGGTGGCAGCTCTGTCATGGCAATATCGGATGCAGCCTTGTATGCGACTAGGGAATTTTCCGCCGCTTCTTTCCTGTCGTTTCCTGTTGCGAATTCTGCTAAGTATCGGTGATAATCGCCCTTCCTGAAAATCAAGAAAAATGATTTAAGTCATTACAAAAAACTTATTTAAAAGAAAGGAAAGAAAGAAAGAAAGGCGAAAAAAATAGGAGGAAAAAAAAAATACTGATGATGAGTTATGGTCATGCGTTGGTTAAGTCGTAAACAAATCGATATATTTATGCATAATGTATTGAAACAATCCTCCGAAAAAGAAAAAAAAAATTACGCAATTTTCATTCGAATAATAATCAGAATTTTAAGAAGCTGCAAAATTTTTCGGTGGAAAAGAAAAAAATTGCAAAAATTTTACCTCATGATAAAGTGCATCATAATTCATGCAAACAAAATCGATTTTGTGCTACGACAAGCGAATCATAAATAACCCGGAACCGATGAAAATTTTATTTGGATTGTTACGGATTTCGTATAAAGGAGATATTTCGGTTGTTAAGTGCAAAATTAACAGGATCAAAAATTAATAAGATTTTTTTTTTTTTTTGAATAATAAAATCCCTCATAAAACAGAAAACGAGAACTTGATGGGTTCAGGAAGGAAGAAAAGTAATATTTTTTCCAAGATTAAGAAATTAAAAATTTACAGCAATTAGCAAAATAAAAGTTTACTTTTCTTCTAATAAGCAAACAAAAAATAAACTGGTTTTATTTTTTTAAGTGAAAAAAAAAGAGGAGAAAAATACCGATGTTTTATCCCTCGATTCTCTTTTAAAATACGACTTTTTAGAATAAAAAAAGCAACCGGTAAACTCAATGCATCATTTAAGAGTCCAAATTTAGGTTTTTCTTAATATTTCCGAATATTATTTCTCGATTCACTTTGTTCTGGTGATGCAAGGGTCGCTCAGGGTTAAAAAGCTCGTTTGAAAGAAAAAATCATCATTCTAATTCTGACAATTTTCTTTTTATCATCATAGCAACCCATACTTAAAAATCTCGAAATTCCAACTAATATTTTCTACTGTTAATCAAAAAGCCGGTTGGTTATATGATTTTATAAATGCTAGAATTTTTTCAGGCTCCTAACGCCAGCTGAAATATCTCAAAAAATTTTTAATTGGGCCTTCAAAACTTTTTATCCTATCCTAGGATTAATCCTTAATTGGAGGCAACAAATGGTTTTCATTCTCCATTGAGGAAAAAGGTTTTGGGAAATTGATATAAAATAAAAAACAGGAGAATCATTTTTCCGGGAAAATTATGAAGACTAAAAATCGAATTTTTTTTTTTAAATCTTCCAAATTTGAGGATAAAACAATTACAGAGTGTCTACTAGGAAATGAGATGCGAAAATAAGGTCATTTTTAGGTTTTTAGGTCCCATTTTTTTTTGAAAATTTAGGTTCAAAAAACGTTCAAATTAGACAAGAAAAAGCACTTGAGCAGAGCAAAAACTGACTCGCCTGGTCTTTTGATTACTCAGAAGATCCAGGAAGCAAGAGGCCACTTTTCAAAATTTAATATTCAAACTCCTTTAATTTTTCAGCTAAAATTAATTAATTTTTTTTTTTTTTAGGTTTTAAAAGACTTAACTGTTTTAATTAATTAACTCCGAGCGAGGCCGAAGGCAGAACGAGGGAAATTTTGTAAAATATGCCATTGAGTGAAAATTTAAGCCTCCTTATTTTTTTTAAATAGAACAGAAAAGTCCAACCGAGAGAGTTACTCCCCCCGCCTCAAAGCAGTTAGGTTTGTTGGAAATTTAAGAACAGAAAATTTTTCACCGGTCATCAAAATTAAGGTCATTTTTACGTTTTTTAGGTTTTTAAAGTTACAGTTTGAAATTAAGGTCATTTTTACGTTTTTAAGGTTTTTTAGGTCAGTAGACTAGACACCCTGTCTTATTTAGTAGAATTTTTTAAAAAAGTTTCCTTGTGGAGGTTTGATAATTAGTGCAATAAACGGATCGCTTCCTTGGAGTAGAGTTTTAAGAAAAAAAATTTTTGGGAAAATTAAACTCCAGGCCATAACCATGGAATTTCTAGCCTTTTAAACGGAAATATTACGTTATAACTCATATTAATAATTTAAATTAGCACTCAAGATCTTACAATTTGTGACAAAAGTACTCTTAGTAAAAGAATTTGTTGTGAAAAATATTATACACTTAAAGAAAAAAAATTCTCTTCTCTGATCAACATCTTTTGGATTTTATTTTATTTTTATTTTTATTTTCTTTTTTCAAGCATCTTACTACTTACATTTTATAGTAGAAGACTTTAGATTCGCCAGTAGAGGCACAGGGAATTAGATGTTTATCTAGAACTCCCAAAATGTCTGAACAGATATCTCTAAGTTCTTTTTCAACCTATAAATAAAAGAGAAAAACGAAATTAATAAATAAAAAAAAAAAAAAAAAAAATTGACGGTATTTCGAAACTATCAAGAGGAAAAAAAAAAAAACCCCACAACACTTCCCTTTCAAAACAACCAGCGCGCAAACTATAAATATTTTTTTCCAGTTTATTCAGGAAAATGATTTTCTCTGACTTTTACGAAAAAGGAAATTGCAAAGGAAAACATAGAAAATTGAATCAAGGTAATTAAAGTTCGGTTTGTGAGAGGAATAAAAATCAAAAGGTTTATTTTTAGTAACTAAAAAAAAAAAAAAAAAAAAAAATTATTACACAAGTCCCCAATTTTTCCTTTTCGAAATTAAATAAAAAAAAAAAGATTACCGAAGGTAAACAAACGTGTAAGAAATCAGAAGTTTCGAAATAAAAAAAAAGTCAGCCTTTTAAAAAGTTATAACTCTTTCCAGAAAGCTAAATTCACACGCTCGATATATCACTGAGTAAGCAATTAAACTTGTTGAACGTAAGATCGATTCTTCTTTTTTTCCCCTTCCCTTTTTCTCAAAATAAAGATAACTGCGAAACAAAAAAATTAAACTAGTTGCTTCACTTTAATTATCGAAGGAGGTTATATACACATAATACAATTTAATTTAAAAGCATCATGCTACAAATTTAAATCGTTAATCTTCATTTTCTTCCCAAGTTTCCCCCTTCCCTTTCCACTCTAACCTCCTTTCTTTTTTGTACTAAAAGAAATTAGCGATAGGTTAATTTAACAATCGAAGCATAAACAACAACGTCTTAAAACAACGGTTCCCCAGCGTAATGAGAACCTTTCGAGTCAAGAGAGAGTAGGAAGGGGAAAAAAACCCGGGTGTTTAATACCATAAATATATTAATCACGTATCACGGGAGTTCAGAGACTGAGGATTCAATTAAAAATCGAAACAAACACTCACTTGTGACCTGTATTGTCTAATCATTTCAAGTTTTTCTTCTGCTCCTTTGTTTTCTTCCTTCTGTTCGATTGAACTTATTATCCTCCATGACGCCCGTCGAGCTCCAATAACATTTTTATAAGCAACTGAAAGAAGATTCCGTTCTTCGACGGTCAGTTCCAGATCTAATGAAGCTACTTTTTTCATCGCTTCTACCATTTCTGAAATGAAAAAAAAAAAAGAACAAAATTTAGTAATGATGCTAATTTTTATTTTTGAACTTTTCGGGGCACAGTAGTGCCCCTGGTCAAGTTTGGATCGCAGAACTTAAATTCAAGTAGGCCTACAAAATAAAAAAAAAATAAAAAAAATACAAATTAATCATCAAGGAAAATGGAAATGAGCAACATGTGATCAACAGATCACATCAACGATCAACACAACTGATCATCAAAGTGTCTAAATAAAAAAACACCGAATCCTTCGATAAAAATTAAAAATCATGGATCAAAATATATTCGAGAATTCAGCCTCTGAAAAGAGGTAAAACTTTCAACATTTTTTTTTTAATACGAAAAATGGTTAAGGTCAAACAAACATCCATTTTTAGCCGCAATTTTCCGGCAAATACATTCCGCTATATTTCATGCAAATTTATCTATATGGTTGAAGAAAATTATGAAAATCGTGTAGGAAAAGTCAAAGTTGTGAAGCGGGATTTTACAGTTAGGCAGGAGAAATTCGAAAAGTGCTAACGTATGGGAAACTTTTTCCCAGAAAAAGAGCTTTCGGTTATCACACTTGGAAAAGGTTAACGGGGGAGATGTGGGAAGAGATATGAATCCCATTTTCAATTTTAGGAGACGCTTACATTTATCTTTCTCATTCGAAATCTTTCACGTTGAATTTCATGTTAAAATCATGAATATTCATCCGATCAACGCCGCGCGGCGTCACATGATTTAGAACAAACTACGTATCATAAAAGCAATTTATAAAAAAAAAAAAAAAAAAAAAAAAAAAAAAAAAAAAAAAAAAACGAAAAAGATTCACAATCCGGACTAAATTTTTTTTTTTAAAAAAAAAAGGTCGTTTCTACAGAGCCTTTGATTCACGCTAACGCTTTTCTCCCGACACTTCCATTTAAAAACCACGTCAAATCCTAGCCCGGAGACAAAAGCTTCCACGCATTATCTATAATAAGCTCGCGTCTGATAAAAATATTTCAACAAGAAATTTTTTTCGCTTTTCAAGAAGATCGTTTTACATTCGTATTAATTTATAAATAGGACTCCGTCCAGCGATAAAGAACTGCGGCCATTTGTTTACAAACAAAACGAGGTTTCTCACTGCTGAATGAGGTCCAATATCCAAAACTCCGAAAAAAAAAGTATAAAATTTTTAAAATAGGTAATACCTTTTTTTCATGACTTATCATTTTAAATTGGGTCGAATTTTCATCAATTTTTAATTTAAATCTTAAAAAATTGAAAACATTCATAATGAGCCCAAATCAATTGAATTTCGTTTTGTAATATTTTTCTTTAAATTTCTGGACGGTTTAAAAAATTATTGGCTACATAGTGAAACAATCCTATTTGGAGGAGGCTTTCAACAGTGGAAGTACCTTACACCACCTCCTCAATATCTCAAATTCAAATTTTCCCCATAAAATTGAGCGAAGTCCCATTCATCACCACCTTTGAACAAAACTGGATCGACTGCAACTCAAGTCTTCGTCCAATTAAATATAAGACTCAGCAGGCATCGAACCTTTCTAGCTCTAAAAAATTAGGGACTTTAGGGACCAAAGTGAGAAAATTAGGGACCTTTTCGGGACCAAAAACATTTAATTTTCGAACTTGTATTAGGTGCAGGCTTAATTTGACGTGCTTACGCCCATTTTTGATCCACTTTGACCCTTGCGAAAAAGGCCGGACTCTAAAAAATTTTTCGGTTAATTTCGCTTCAAAGTAGCTGAGACAGCTCAAAAAATTTTGATTGAGTTGTAGCCATTTTTTTTAAAGCAACAACAAGATCAAAGACAATATGGAATAAGAAAATTGAGTTTAAGTCAAAATTTAAGCTAATATTCGGCCCAAATTTTTTATTTGGGTATTACGTTTCTTGAACATTTTCTTAAACATTATTTATCCCAGATTTTCAGGTCCATTTTCATTTCCACAAAAAATAGACGTTAAATAAAAATAAGCGAGGCCGAAGGCCGAGCGAAAAATTTTACAAATTTTGAAAAATGATGACTATTTCTTGGAATTTTAGCCAGGGATGCGATGCCAATGCCGAAGCCGAATCCGATGCGGGCATCGGCTGCCATGAGTCGCAAATAATTTCGACGCCGATTCCAATCCCTTTTTTAAAAACGAGCTGCTGCGGGACCGCTTCGCGGCCCCTTCGCATCTCGATTGAAAGGGATACAGCTAGCAAATTATAAAATTGTGATTATTAAAAAATTACTTCTATAATTATATATGAGGAAGCAAATGCTTTTACTCGGAAAGCAAAGGCTTTTGCTTATGACCTTTTACTTAGCACCTTTTGCTACGCACCTTTTGCTTAGGGCTTTTTGTTAATCACCTTTTACGAAGAAGCTTTTACTTATGCCCTTTTACTAAAGACCTTTTACTTTGGCAATTTAGCTTAGGACCTTTTACTAAGTTCCTTTAACTTTGGAACCTTTTCTTAGGACCTTTAACTAAGAACCTTTTACTTTGGAGATTTTACTTAGGAACCGTTCCTTAGGACCTATTACTAACTACTTTCCACTTTGGAGCTTTTACTTACGACCTTTTACTAAGTACGTTTTACTTAGGAACCGTCCTTAGGACCTTTTACAACTACCTTTTACTTGGACCTTGTACTTTGAACGTTTTACTAAGAAGCTTTTACTTATGCCTTTTACTAAACACCATTTACTTAGGCAATTTGCTTAGGACCTTTTACTAACTACCTTTTACTTTGGAGCTTTTACTTAGGGCCTTACTTTGAACTTTTACTAAGCACCTTCTACTTAGGAACCTTTCCTTAGTGCCTGTAACTAAGAACCTTTTACTTTGGAGCTTTTACTTAGGAACTTTTGGTTAGGACCTTTTACTTAAAAACCTTCCTTAGGACCTTTCACTAAGAAGCTTTTACTGTGGAACTTTTCCTTATGCCCTTTTACTAAACACATTTTACTTAGGAGCTTTTACTCAGCACTTTCTACTTAGGAACCTTTTACCGAGTAAAAGCATTTGCTTTTCGAGCAAAGTATTGTCTTGAAGTAAAAGCATTTGCTTCGAAGTAAAAGCAATTACTACTTTCTTTGCATATCACTCAAAGAGTGATTAAAAGTTAAAAATCTTTTTTCCTGGCCATTTTTTTTTCCTATAAAATCCTTTTTTTTTTCTCCTTTAAAAGCGATTCTTTATTCTTTTAAAAACCGATTTTTTTTTCCTAGATACAACGATTTCACTCCCTCCCCTTTCTTTTCTGGCCAATTTTTTTTCTTCTTTTTCTAGATACACATACAAACAATCTCACTTCCCCCTTTGTTTCTGGCCAATTTTCTTTTTTCCTTTTTTTTTTTCCTAGATACACATACCTACAAACGGTCTCACTCTCCCCTTTTCTTTCTAGCCAATTTTTTTTCTTTTTTTTTCTTTTCTTTCTTTCTTTTTTTTTTCTAGATACACATACCTACAAACGGTCTCACTCTCCCCTTTTTTTCTGGTCAATTTTTTTTTCCTAAATACACATACAAACTATCTCGCTCTCCCAATTTTTTTTCTGTCCAATTTTTTTTTCCTTTTTTCCCTAGATACACATACAAACAGTCTCTCTCTCCCCTTTTTTTCTGGCCAAATTTTTTTTTTTTTTTTTTTTTTTTTAGATGAACAGACTAACGATCTCACTCTCCCCTTTTCTTTCTAGCCAATTTTTTTCTCTTCTTTTTTTTTCTCTTCATTTTTTTTTTACAATTTCGGTGGTTTGGTCTATCCGTCTGTCTGTCTTACGCGGTTTTTTTTTTTTTTCTTCGGACATAAGACAGACACACAGTTTAAAATGTTGAAAAAAAAATCCCTGCGTACAGACAGACACACCCCCCTCCAAAAAAAAAAAAAAAAAAAAAAAAAATCACCGCCTACAGACAGGCACACAGTTTAAAATAATGAAAAAAAAAAACCCTGCGTACAGACAGAGAAACCCTTTTATATATTTTTATTTATGAAATAGTAAAGTTTTTTTTTTTTTTTTTCAAAAAAACTTTATCCCTTGCGTACAAACACCAGACAAACACACTCCCCCCCCCCTTCTCAAAAAAAAAAAAAAAAAAAAAAAATTCAAAAATTCGTTTAAAATTAAAATTTCGGTGGTTCGCTCTGTCCGTCTGTCTGTCTATCTTACGCAGTTTTTTTTTTTTTTTTTTTTCTCGGACATAACGATCTAACTGCGCTTTTATATATGTATAGAAAAATAACCGATGTCGATGCCAATGCTTTTTTTAAAAAAATTACCATTGTCGATGCCGATGCCGATTAGTGGAAAAAACCTTTTTTCGACGATGACGCTGATGCTTTCAAAACTGAGACAAAAATTCCGCCGGTTCCGATTCCACGAAAAAAAAAAAAAAAAAAAAAAGATTAGAAATAAAAAATGCTTACAGTCAACCTCGGTTATAGTGGCCTCGGTTATAGTGGAATTTCGGTTATAGTGGACAAACTCGTCCGGTCCCAGTCCCATTCCCTATATTGCAATGTTAAATTACCTCGGTTATAGTGGACCGAGACCTCGGTTATAGTGGACAGGTTTTTAAAGATATTATTGATTTCAATGTGAATTTTTCGGCATAAACAACCGTTTTCAAAGATTTTTTTTCTTTTTTCACGAATGAACATGTTGCATTACAATCAAAAAATGTTTTCTTTTTGCTTTTATTTGTTAGTTGAGCTTAAAATGTCGAAAAGAAAAGCATTTTCGTTAGATATAAAAATTAAAGTTTTAAACGAATTGAAAAATGGCAGTACTCAGGCGGAAATATCAAAAAAGTATGGTATTGCAACTTTTAAAACGGCTCGAATTACAAATTTTTTCTTTAAAGCTGCAAGTGCTTAAATATACGATTGTAATTCACGCTTTTTTTCAATTACCACTTCATTTTACTTTTTTCATTTTCTTCTACCGAATTTTTTCGACCTCGGATATAGTGGACCTCGGTTATAGTGGACTACATTTGGCCGGTCCCTTGAAATCCACTATAGCCGAGGTTGACTGTATTTACTTGTAGAAAAAAAATTGCGAATTTTTAAGTTTTAAAGCAGATCGAAAATTTAATTTTCAGTATCTGAGTAAAGAAAAAATTTTTTTTGCCTTTTTTTAAATTTCCAATTCGATAAAGTACTAAAGCGAAGGATCTGTTTCGTAATTTTAAATTTTTAACTTTTTCAAATTTTTAATTTGTTATTTTAAATATAGAATTATTTTATTGCTGTCAACCATTTTTTTTTTTTTTTTTTTTTTTTTTTTTGGTGAAATACTTGATGCCGTAGACGCCGGTTTCGGTTTCGATTTTGACTTCGGAATCTGCGATGTCGATGCCGACTCCGGCAAATTATTTTCCACCGATTCTGATGCCGGAAATTTTTTTTTTTTCAACGATTCCGAAGCCGGTACCGATTCTGCTTCTGGCAAATTTTTTCCACCGATACCGATTCCGAATTATTTTTTACCGACTCCGACTCCGATGCCGATGCCGATAAAATGTCACCACCGGCCTCGCATCCCTGATTTTAGCATCAATTTCTGATTTAATGGGCATAAAAATTTAAGGAAAAAAAAAAGCTATGGCCGCGTCCTAGATTAGAGCTTGGGCTTGGCTCACCTTTCTTCGGATCAGGCCGAGCTTAAACGAACGGAACACGCAGCCCTATAAATGTTTCATTCACTTGCATTACAACTGACTCTAACGATCCTTTCTTTAAAGTCCACTTAAAAAAAATTTAGTTAATTATTTACCAAAAATTATTCATATTTTTCCCAACGGTTACACCCGAAAAAAAAAATTACCGGTTTAGTCCTCCTAACGAGATTAAACCCCCTGATGAATATCAATCCAACCAAGATTAACGCTTCCCATAACTTAATTCGAAGCGCTAATGATCTTTTCGTTTTAATTCCGCTTTGTCAGCTATAGTAACGAACGCAGAAAAGGAAGGCTTCAAATTTCTAAGTGTAGCTCAAGGCGCTGTTGCGATCGATTAAGCCGGTTCTTGTATTGCAAATTTCCTCGAAAAAGCATCAAAACCGTTTCCAGGGATTGAACCTACATTAACGATTTCATTTATTTTTTTTTTCCCCCCACCCCGTCCCGTTTTAATGATGCTAAAATCCCCGGGAATGGTTTTCCGATATAGGCCTAATTTTCCTAATTCAGTCGAGATAATTTATTTTACAAATAAAAAAGTAGGTACCGTTTCCAAAAAAAAAAAAAAAATTCCGAATAATAAATATTAAGGTTGCACGCATCGTTTGCAAAACAAATTTCTCCTCACCTGAAACTTGCGGTCAACGCTTTGAAAAAATATTCAACGGGAAAGGAGGAAAGGGGGATTAAGGCATCTTTTCCTCTTGAAAGGTCAGCGAACTTATGGAAATTTCCAGAAATCCAAGACGTGAAGCAACGTGCTTTTAAGGAATGCAATACGGGGAAATCCAGACTTATTAAATAAAAAGGGACATCGACATCGACGTCAACGTCAACGACGACGACGACGAATCGATAACAAAACAGTGACCTCGCATATGGGCGGAACTCTTACCAAAACCCATTCTGTCTGCGTCTGGACCTTTTAAATAACAGATCTTCCCAAGGAATTCATTAACGTCCGCGATAAAAAAAAAAAAAAATAAAATTTATCAGGATACGGAAGCTGAGCCGAACGGTTACGGTAAATCATTTTGCGCCTACCAACGATTTTCCCACACAGTAAAAAATTTTATGTTAAAATTGACACAAATTGTATGTCCAAATCGGTCTACATAAATATTTTGTTAAGAAAAATAACACAATTGTTTTGTTTAATGTTCTGCGTCCATTAACGATTGTCATTTTTTTGCTGTTTACAAACAAGTTTTGTTGATTTTTTAACATAATAACTTAACATAGACTTTATGTAGACCGTTTTTAACATATTTACATAATATTTTTTACTGTGCAGACCACCCCCAACGTTTTGTTTCTAAATTTAGCTTGACTCTTGGACCCTAGCGGAAGGTTCGGATTTATATTAATAAATTTTCGAAAGCGGAGACGGAAAAGTTTTTATCATTTTCGCGAATATCAAGATCTGAATCTTGAAGAGATGAAACATCAAATAAACCAATCCCGGATGATTACTAATTAACCTGATGCAATTAACGGAGTTTCTTCGACTGATATGGGACAGTAAATTGGACGTATCCAATTATTATGTGTATTAGAGACCAAACCGTAAAGTTCGTATGCGGTTAATATCCGATTCAACCAATCCAAAACTTGGCAATTGCTACAAAAAAAAAAAAAAAAAAAAAACGATACATTTTTTAACCGCAGGACTAGATTGTTTTAGTCACACACATAGAGGAAAGGTTTTTAGTTTTTTTTTTAAGTCATTGGAAACCGATGACATAATCAAGAGGTTTTTGTTATCGATAAAAGATACTCTCATCAACGTGAAATAAACAGAACGACAAAAACACACATTTAAAATAATCATCTCGTAAATTAGCCGATATACCAAAGGACATTTTCAGGATGAAAAAGTTACATTAACATTTGTTTCAAAAGCGCCGCTCTTAACATTAAATATAAATGTCGTTAAAAAAAAAAAAAGTTGTCACCTCTACATTTATATTTATGTTCATTACTTCTCTGGAGCATAAATAAAAGAAGGATACGCATGCATAGGGGGCCATTTCAGAGGCCCAATAAAAATCTGCTGTGGATTTAGCCATTGCTAAAAATGATCTCCATAGTTTCAGCAAACAGCCACTGGGACGGCCCATATTTTACGTCGTGTATTTCAGTGCGTCGGAGGTGAACTAACGTATCTTCATCGTAAATATAATGGGAGATAGTCTGTTTCGAAATTTCGTGAAAGTGACCACACGTTTACACCAACATGAGCTTGTAAACTTGTAGTCACATGATTTCCACAAACAGTCGAAACACATTATCCCCGGTTATATTTACGATGGAGATACGATAGTTCACCTCCAACGCACGGATTTGAATTTCGTTTCAAATCGGACGTCAGAATGATCTAATTCCACTCGGAAAATCCAATATGGCGGAAAAAAATGAAATTATTAAAAATAAAAAGGCTCCGCCACATTGGATTTTAGTTTTTTCAGAATTTTGACTTCAGTTTCGGAATCAGCGGTTCAAATTACCCCTAGAAACATGTCTTTCATAATTTTTTTAGTAAAAAGGAACTTTATCCGGCGAGAAATACAAAACGGCTCGTATACGAGCCGTCGGTCGGCAAAGGGTTAATACGACCATTGCGACTGTGTACCATTACGACTTATTGTTCCCTTACAGTCGGCACAGGAAAAGTCATGAATGAGATCCCTTTAAGGCAACGAAACAACTGTTGAATTGTAATTCGGTTTTAAAGTTCTACAGGTTGGGAATCACGAATCCAATGACGAAAGAGTTTATTTTCTTGTCAAGTAGTAGTATGAAAAGCTTCCGCTTCGGTTACTTTCCTAATTTCCCTCCCCGTTTCCCGAGGAACACGTAAAGCTCTCGTCGCAAGGATGGTATTCAGATTCCCTTTTTTTCCACATATCAGAACATGGAATTCTTTACAAAAAAAGTCCTTTCAAATCTTTTAAGAGAAGCTCTTAATAACAATAAAAAAAAAAAATAGTTTTCTTTTATAAAGTTAACCTTTTCTCGACATATTTTTGAAAAAAAAAAATAACTGAGTTCTCAAGAACGAAGACATCCCGAATTTATTTTTGCCTTTAAGATACGCTTCAGTTAATACAGGAAGTTTTCTAAGAATTTAAAAATTTTTCTTAAAAGACGTGGGAAAGTAGAAGAATATTTTAATTGCAACAGCTTTATTTTCAAAAAACTAAGAACTGTAATTCTGCCTTTGCATTCATTTAGTGGGATTTTTATAACATCTTCATTTCATAGTAGAGGGAAGAAAATGTTTTGTCCAACACTCGATTTACGGGGAGAAAAAACCCAAATTTTAGGTATCTGACAAACTTCTTTGGAAATCGAGTATTAAACATAACAGCCATGAGTGTAAGTCGGTAGCTGAATGGTAGAGCACCCGTCCGGCAAACGGAAGACGTGGGTTCGATTCCCACTCGGCTCAAGTACCCGACGAAATTTTTTTTTTTTTTCTCTCAATGATGTTGTTAGTCCGTAAATGTTAAAGGACTTCAGAGATTTCAGCTTTTATAATATTATAAAAGGCGATATTTTTCCTCATAAAATAACAGCCATTCCTTTCTGTATTCACTGAAGCCTACTTTTAAAGTATAAAATTTTATAAGGTACAAAAATTAGAATTAAATCGATTGAGATGTAACTCTCAAGTCGACAGGTACCGTAAGAAAAGTGGAAAGGAAAAATTTTGTAATTTGAAATGTAACAACTTCTTTTTTTCCCTTGCATCCTCCCCGGTGGATTCCAAATTAAAATGAAGTACAATTTAAATAATTGCTGTTGAGAACTCAACTCGCAACTTTTAATTAAGAAACTTGTTTTCTTTGTTAATTATTATAAAAACGTTCAAAAAAAAAAAAGACGTATTTAGTTTTTTTTTATTCGATTGTTTTTGAGCTGTAACATTCAGTGCATTTATGCAATTCGATCGTTCCACTACGGTGTTTTTCATTGAATACCAGCTTAAAGCTGATTATGTAATCCTTGATTCGTTATCTGAATTTGAATTTACTCGAGCACATAATTTTTATTGTACTTTTTTTTTCTTATCAACGTAGGTGTGTTTAATCAAACAAGAACATTTTCAACGTCAATAACGTGGATTTAACCTTTCCGTTTTTTTCTTTCAACTTTGTTGTGTACCTTATCTTTTTTTCTTCCCCCATTTTTCTTTCCCTTATTCCTCATTTAAAGTTAACAGAATGAAGGATTAAATATTTCCGTAGCGATTCCAAGTTTATTTTTAAAATGATCAAAGGAGTATTTAAATTACTTTTTAAGTCTTGTATTCTTTTTTTGTCTTTGAGTAATATTTTTTTAAAAGCAGTAATGGAAAGGGACAGATTGGAAATGCTACACTGTACCATTCAAAATCGAGCTGTGCTATTATCACCCCTCACCCCCCCCCCCCAAAAAAAAATAACTAATTTTCATTTTAAAAAATTTTATACTTACGACGGAATTAAAATTAGCTTTTAAGAGCAGGTTTCGGTGAATACAGGAAGAAATGGCTGTTTTGAGTAATACTCGATTTACGGGGAAAGAATCGAAATTTTAGGTATCTGACGAACTCCTTTGGTAGGGATGTTATCAATACTCTAATGAAGAGTATTTACTCTCTTTCAAACCCAAAAAGAACAATCTTTCTTTTTCTAGAAAATCCAAAATATATTTTTTTTTCGAAAAGGCAAAATTATTTAACAATAGGCTATGCCAGTCTTTTTTAAAATGTTAGAGCTAAAAAAAAAATTATTTTATTGTTCAATTTACATTTTTGAGACCTTTTTCCTTTTAACAAAAGAAAAAAAATTTTTTAAATAATAAAATTATTATTATAAAATTATTATTTAAAAAATTTTTTTGTAAAAGTAATATTATTTAATTAATGAACTTTGAAATATTATTTAAAAAATTTTTTAAATAATAATTTTATTATTTAAAAAATTTTTTCTTGAAAAATTGGCTTTTTTAAAAAGTTTTATACTCTTTTTTGGAAAAATACTATATACTATTAAATACTTTTTTTTTTCAATCGAGGCCATACTCTTGCTAATTTCCAAAAGACAACATGCCTACCTTTGGTGTATCCTGGAATTTTTAATACAAGTTTCAACTGGTTTCAAGTAAAAACGAACTTGGAAAACAAAATCTAAGCTTTTAGACTACAAATTTTTTTGAAATTATTTTCCGGTTGCATTTACAACTCAAACAAGTTGAAACTTGCCCTAAAAATTTAGGGTACAACAAAGGAGTTCATCTGACACCTTAAGATTGCGATTCCCCCCCTGAAAATGGAGTATTAGACAAAACAGCCATTCCTTCCTGTATTCACTGAAGTCTACTCTTAAATCAGAAATACTTGATTTAAAGGATGCTTTAAATCAGTGAACGCATAAGAAAAAAAAAATTTAAAAAGCGTAAAAAGGAAATGAAATGTAAAGATAATATGAAAGTTGAACATGAAATAAAAAGTTATCGAATAAGCGATAAATACATATAGTGCGGGAAAAAAAGGCTGAAATAGTATTTATTGTCATTCCCGGAATTTCATTTTTTTAAATTTTATATACACACGGAAAAAACTTTTATGTAAAGTACGAGCGAGTAAAGGAGTAAATGAGCGAGACCTACTTTATTTAGACAGGGAATCCGAACCCTGTGACACATCAGTCTTCTTCACATGATACGCATACGAGTATCAGCGGTGAATGCTTGTGGAAAAAATCCTGACTAAATTCAGGTTCGAACCTTGACTCCAAAAACGCCACTCAGCCGACTTTCAGTTATATACAGTTGACTTTATGCAAAAATAGTGAGTACTCTTTAATTAAAAATTTAATGAACGGATCAAAAAGACTGTTTACTACCTCAGATAGGGACGAAAGACCATTTCAATGTATATTAAAATCATATATGATCATTCATACATAATCATCATAGGCAGGAGATAAAAGAAAAAAAAATTGAATTCAAGCAAGCGAATATATACATACACATACTTGAATTTTTTTTAAAAACGAAAAGAAAAATATTTCTCTCTAGTATTTTTCTGATAAATTACCTTTTATCAGTGGAAAAAAAGAGATCTCACGAGAAAAAGGTTTTTTTCCCCTTCTTTTTTTTTTTTTTTTTTTTTGTAGGCACATTTTGCTTTTTCGCTGAAACGGAGAAAAACTTTCAAGACTTTCATTTTAATCACCTCATGTAATTCGACACTTTTTCCCCATTTAACCGTAATACGTTTTCTCGGCTAAATAAAGACTTTTCATGCATAGATCATTACGTTGATCTTTAAAGTGTATCTTCTTCCAGGACGAACAAAATAAAAGAAGCAATGATAAATCAACAATGATAAGTCATAAAAGCACAATTTCGAGTCAGAAAGTTAAAAATACAAATTAAAGATGGCCGTTTGTTATGTCTAAACATTTTTTAACGGTCATCTTTAATTTCCATATTTAACTTTCTGGCTCCGCGAGATACAGAATTGCAAAATTGCAAAGGCAACATTGGGTTTTATTAGGGCACAATTTCACTCCAAACATGTTCCCGAACATGTTTGGAGTGAAATTGTGCCCTAATAAAACCCAATGCAACCGCAATTTCACGCCAAACATGTTTGGCGTGAAATTGCGCCAAATAACTTTTTTCTTTAAATTTTTGGTCACAAACGTTTTCTCGTAAGTTTAAAATTACTAATTTTAAATTTTTTTCCTGGATTGTTTCAATTGCTGATTTGTCCTATTACAAAATTTAAGTTGAAATGCCTGAAAGGAGAGAGGGGACATTTCTAACAAAAAAAAGCTAATTCGTGATTGGTCGTGTCCTCACGTGGTACCTCGAAGTCGGTTTTCTTATGGGGTGAAATACTAGGACGCTGAAAATCCTGTTGGGATTTGTAACGTTCTAGCATTTCACCCCATATTAAACCAACACCATGTACCAAGTGAGGACTCGACCAATCAGCGAGCTCTCATTTAAATTTCGCCTCTCTCCTTTCAGGCTCTCTACTACCACTACCACTACCACCTGATCACTTCTTTTTGAAATGTCGGTATGGAAAATAATAACAAGCGCAGAATATTCGTCGTAGCCCACCACAGAGAGGAATTAGGCATTTGATTCGAAAACAACGGAAATGCGTTGGTCATTCATTTGGGAGTATTATTAGAAGAGCCCAAGAAAAGGAAAAATACCGCAAAGGATTGCTGAACGCAATTTCACGCCAAATATGTTGGACAAACATTTTCATCGAACATTTTCCCCGACATGTTGGGGAAGCTGTACATAAACAGTGACGGTTTTTAAACATGTTACGTGAAAATGTTTGTCCAAAATGTTCGCCACTTTTATCAAACACAAACATTTTCATCTAACATGCTTAAAAAAACCGTCAATGCTTACGCGGAGCTTCCCCTGCATGTTGGGGAAAAATGTTTGTCCAACATGTTTGGCGTGAAATTGCGCCCTTAGCAATTACTATTCACAACAGAAAGAAACTACAATTTTTGATAAATCGTTCAGAGATAACAAAAAATTTGTTAGCAACACAATGTTGAACCGGTTCTGGACTGTACTGAGCATGGGCAGTACAGATCAGGACATGTTCAACTTTGTGTTGGAACAGACTTAAAATTTTCGACTGGCTACTTTTCCATGTTAACGGTCAATCAAGTTTTAGATAAGCCTTTCTAAAGGGAAAGGGTCATTGTCCAACAAATATTGCGCCTATGTATAAGGTATAGATTTAACGCTTACTACAGAGAGAGGGGCTCCCTCAGAATATCAAAATTTCTGCTTACATGTACTTGAATGGTCCCTTACTATTCTTGAATGGATTTTAAAAATGCAGCTACACTTTACATTTTTATGCAAGGCGGTAACAAAAGGTCCAAAGAAAAATTCGAACCTTGCAAAAAATGTGGACGTTTATATTTCTCAAAATGCCGGAGTTGCGACAGCCAGTCTGGCAAAAACCAACTTCAACTTCACCTAACATATGATTCAACCTTTCCTAATCTATAGTCTATTCCACTACAAGTTGGCAGGAGTTAAACATAGTGTTGAATTACCTTAACATATGTTTAGCTTCTGAAAACTTGAAGTGGAATCGACTTATAATCTACTTAAAAAATGTCCGACCTTATTTTTTCTAAACTTTTTTTTTAAAACCCATATCAACCCTTAATTATTTTTCGTAAAGTCAAAATTTCACGAGAAAAAGTGCAAGAAAATAAGTTATTTATAACTTATTTTAAAATAACTTATTTTATATAAGTTATTTTTTTTTTTTTTTTTTTTTTTTTAGCAGTACAAAAACTCCCTAACTTTTTTCGGACAGTTGAAAAACTCCCTATCTTTTTTTTGTTAGTGCAAAAACGATCTATCCTATATAGCAATTACCATTTAAATTGGTCGTTTATAAATCGTCAAAAACAAGATAGGGAGCTTCTGTACTGCTAAAAAAAAAATAGGGACTTCTTCTTCGGAGCAGTTGAACTCATAACTTGTCGTTAAGTAATTCAAACAATCTTGTTGGCTCAGCAGGCCGTACACACGGCCGACAATAAAAAAGTCCGGGGTTCAAGTCCTCGAATCGACTCTACACAAATTTGTTCTGGACTCCCATTATTCTTCTTTTTAAGAAGAAAATTAAATTAACTAATTAAAAAATATTTCTTCCAACTTCTATACAAAGCAATAGCGTTGATATGTATTCGTGCATATAAAAATCTTCCATTTGTATACAATCCGGATCGTTTGTTTCGATTAGAAAAAATTAAAAATTATTTTCATCACTCCAGGCAAAAAAATGGACTTTTTTTTCCGCCGTCGTGATGAAAAATATCATACAAATGCGGCACGAAGGTGGCTTGCAGGCCGAGACTAGTTTTACCCTGCAATACGCCACCTCCATACCTGATATGTAATATACTATTGTTTACAAAAGGTTTAAAAAATAAAACATACTATCCGCATTGTATAAGTGGGAGGTTTTTATATGTATGTACAATATTTGTTCAAATTTAAAAAAAAAATTATTAAAAATTAATTTTTGTAGAAGTGCTCAAAACAACTTTGTTCGCTTCCTGCTAAACAAAATCCGTCCCTTATACCAAATTGAAAAATTTTAAAACTTTCACGTTCACAAGAATCGTCTGAAAAACTCGTTAATAAAAGAAAGGCGGACACGCCGGTATAAGAATCTCCAGCTCCAGATATACTATAAGTCAGTTTCGAAATAATAAAAAAAAAAAAGAGGACGAGAGAAGAAACGTAACAAGACACGACACTTTTGCCAAGAATTCTAGTTAATATTTTATATTTGTATCATAAGGTAGTGGACAGTTTCCGAAACCAAATATTTTCCTTTTCCAGGAGAGCTAACGGATCTAATAACAAGTTTGTTTCGTTTAAGAGATTAAGGTAGCGTTAAGATAAATTTGTATAACGAAATATGATTATGATTATAACCAAAATATAACGAGGTGTAGGAAGGTTGCTTACTTTATTCCCAGTAAAAACAATCCCTTGGAAAAATATTATTTCAAAACGAAAACAACGATCCGGAGTAAACAAAGCGCAAAACCTTCCGGATTATATCGCACAGCTATATATGCCTCAGATAGGAGCGAAAGACAAAATGTTAACAAATATATCATGAATAAATCATTTTGGTTAACCATCATCATCGGCATATTATTCATATAAAAATATTTGAAAAACAGCGTAAGGAAAAAAAAAAAAAAAAAAAAAAATTCCGTCAAAATGTTTGTCAAAGAAACGTGGCTTCATTATTCGATTAGAGAAAATACGTATGGTTCAACTTGATCTTGGTTATGCAATTACCAACTTCTACCAGTCGCTCTCCCATGTTTTCGAAAAGTTAATCTTATATTCCCACTTCACCATCCCTGTCGTTATTCTCCACGGTATACTCGGAAATTAAATGTAACGTTTACGGTATTCGCTTCGTAACCTTTTCAAAATCGTATTTTCTTGCGGAAAAATTCAAAAGGCGAAATTTAATAAACTCCACATGATGTTAATTTTACAACCGAATCGATTTTCGAAAAAAAAAAAAAAAAAAAAATTCCCATGTTTACTGTATATTGTATAAACATGTCGAGTACGATTTCAAAAAAAAAAGGGAAACGCATTGAAAATATATATCCAAAGCATCTATTGGTTAATTTAATTGCAAATATGCAACGTGATATTTCGGAGAGGAAAAAAGGGAAAGGGGGGGGGTTGCTCGTACTAATTTTCTGCAACAGCTCCCATTTTCAAAGCGTATAGCAATTAAAAAACAAATTTAACAGGTTTTATAATGCTTTTTTCCTGAACGCACACTAAAGCTATAGGTTTTTTGTCAAAATTTTGGATTATTCAGCAATTTTATTCGAAACTTACGAATGGTAAAGCGGTAATTAATTAATTAAAATTAGGTGAAGCATGTATTTTCTCATACAAAAGAGTCTCGTAGCTCAGAAATCAAAACAGCAAAGCCGAAATCAATGAAATACAAATGGAAAAAAAGCGTGGGAGTTTTCTCCAGTAGCAAATAATAAAACAAGAAAATCCGATTCTCTAGAGATGAAAGGAAGAGAAGCGATTCTGTTACAGAAGAAGAAGCGAGTCAATTTCTCAAAGTAATTAACTTTGTTCCAAAGAAAAATAGGAAAGAAAAAAACTACAAGAAAAAACGTTGACAGTAGTGACCAGACATTGATTTTATGTTACTAAATACCCGGTTTCCCTGGATTTTTTTTTCTCGTTTCAAATATAACGACTCTTCAGCATGAAAGGATGCGTTGAAATAATTTTTTTTTTTTTTTTTTTTTTTGGCTGATTAATTAAAAAGGCTCGTACAAAATAAATATACTGGGCGTAATCCGATGTACGTAATCCTCGAGGCGAAAGCTTTTAAAATCCGATTTCATCAGAAAACAGTTTTTAATGAAGATCTTAAAGCAAAAAAATAATTATTATAATGTGATAAAAGCTATAACCAGATTTTAAATCCTTTTGATACCTCGCCACCTTTTAGGAATAAACAAGCCCTAGGTTTTGACCTAACTAAAGGTTAAAAAAAAAAAAAATCAGAACCAATTTTAAAAAATTTATATAACCTTCCCCCAATTTTCCACAGGACTGTGAACAGGCAAAGATTGCCCGTTCCGGTTCCTATGTTTAGCTTATGGGAAATCCGGTTCGGTTCAATGCTCTTTAACAGGATGTCTACTAGAAAACGAGATCCGAAAATGAGGTCATTTTTAGGTCTTTAAGGTCCCATTGTTTAGGAAATTTAGGTCCAAAAAACGTTCAAATTAGACAAGAAAAACCACTTTAGCATATCAAAAGATCCAGGAGGCAAAGGAGGTCACTTTTCTAAATTTAAAAATGAAACCCCTTCAATTTTTGAGCTGAAATTAATTCCTTTTTCGTTTTTTCAGGTTTCAAAGGACCCAACCGTCATAATTAATTAACTCCGAGCGAGGCCGAAGGACGAAGGGAAATTTTGTAAAATATGCAATTGAGTATGAAAATTTAAGCCTCCTTATTGTTACCTTTTCAAATACAACAGAAAATTTTTTTATCAGTCATCATAATTAAGGTCATTTTTAGGTTTTTAAGGTTTTTTAGGTCAGTAGACACCCTGTTCTCCCTGGGTCTTTTGACGATGGGCTTTAACAAAAAATTGTAATGACAAACCGACTCGTATTCAAAATACCGAGCTCTGCTGATGCGTGAATGCAGACCTTTTTTCCCGCCAAAAAGCTCACTGATTTAAAAAAAAAAAGCAAATGAAACTCTTTTTGCTGCCGGATCTTTTTTTCGCGTTTCCAGGAAATATTGTCCGCAAAACCCCATAAAAAAGTAGTGCACGAGTCCTAGCCTACATCTGATATCGAATAATGTGCAACAGATTTTTCACCATCAGCTAAACACGAAAAGGAATTATCTCCACAAGTTAAAGATGGATGAGTTCATTAAAGCAGCTAATAGGGATATGTGTTTTACCCAGTCCCAAGAGTCCCTCCCTCTTTCCAGCATTAGTTCCTTGTTGCGAACAATGAATGCTACCCAAAAAAAAAAAAAAAAAAAACCTAATAAAACGAATAATGCTTAAAGCTTTCCACAGAAGAACGAATAACTGTGACAACTTCAGCTCCACCCTAATTTCTGACTGAATGTACGAGTAAAAAATCGATGAAAACATCAAAAAATTAAATCGCATGTAGGACTACAAAAAAGTTCCTTTTTTTTCCCCCTCCATCCTTTAGGAATTGCCCAAGTACGACATCCAATAAGCGAAACAATGTCATCCAACAAGCAAAAATTCATTCATTTAAAACAATAATTAACACGATTCTGCCCACGTCTTCATCATCAACATAAAGGTATGAATTGCGAAATTTGATCATTATAACTTTTCGATGGTTACACCGGAATTTATCAGGTTAAATTTTATCGATAATGATTATTATGGATCCTTAAAATAAAAGGGATTAGAAGCGAATCAAAGGTCGGTCGTCAATTTTTACACGATAAGCGTCGGAAATTCCTTTAATTAAGAAGGGTTTTCCTTTGAGCAAAATAATCTAAGGTTTTTGAAACTTGATAGAAAACCGTCGGTTGTTTGTTTCGGCTTATCATATTATTGCTTGCTTTACGGAATTATTAAAGCCATTTCGCAAGAAAATGTTCCGTTACTTCCTTAAAAGTGGGAGGGGGAAAAAAATGGATTCTTATGTCAAGAATTTCCACAATGAATCATTTATTGACTAGGCGCCCTAGGGAGCCGGCGACTTCGAGATCACTTTTAAAATTAGAAAAGGCTAAAATCACCTTTTAGGCAATTTCAAACCAGTGTTCCTTTCGAAATTCAATGCTTCTTTTTCCCTAAATTAAAGTGTTTTAAGTGCAAATCAGATAAAATTCATGGTTATCCTAATATTCATTATTAAAGAACTTTTTCCTCTCCTGATTTCTCTTCTCAAAATTTATTCATAACGTCAAAAAAATCTAAATTTAAACTACATTGTTCGTTCGCTCTCGCTTTTTCCTCTTTTAGCTTAATCTTTTCTTCTTAAAAAAAAAATCCTTTTCCGACAGATTTCTTTAATTCCTTTTAAAGATTCCTGACTGAATGAACTGCAACAGTCTGGGTAGAGTGGCAAAGGAGAAATGAGTAGATCAATACTTCGAAACTACCCTTCTCCCCCCCGGGTTTCCATGGAGACAAATTGTTTGCCCGTACCGCGGTGGCGCCCACCCATCACCACCCAGATTCTTCTACGAGATCCGACGTTGTTAAACGAAAAAAAAATACCCCTTTATACACACGCACATACCACATCTATTTTTAGTAAAACATCAATCGCCACTTTCCCAATTTTCTCATAACTCTCAGCCATATATGTTCTTGTTAACTTTACGATACTTCAACTTATCTTTCTCAAATCGCTTTTACGAGAGAGAAAAAAAAAAAAAAAAAAAAAAAAAAATCGGAGAAAAAAAAAGAAATGCGTCGAATAATTTAATATCGGAAAGATGAACGTTTTTTTATTCGATTTTCCTCCGTATTCGGTTTTAATTATGGATGAGACCTTGGGAGTGTGTAAATTTAAATGAAAGGACGCAAATGAAGCATGTTATAATTGTGCTGACTGTTTACATTTGCTCCCTTTGTGCCTTAAACCTTTTAAAAATCAAAAAATTATTCGCCAGCTTTTTCGATTTTTCCCTCCCGACAGAAAAAAAAATTGAATCGGTCATGCGTCTGCGTTTGCCTTTTCCAAGAAAAAATGAATTTAATTACCTTCAGTCTAAAAACTTTATTTGAGAAAGGGACTTTTTAAGTCACGAATCAAAAAAACATTTTCTTTTCAGTCAACGCATACTAAAAAAAAAAAAATTATTTAATTTTACCAAATGAAACCAAAATAAACAAAGAACAAAATAATAAAAGTGATTAATTATCTCAGACGTTGTTTGGTCGTTGGCCCCGCGTATGAAAGTCTGCGCCTTTCGACCTTTAAACAAGAATCTACTACAACCTCATAAAAATTATGAGCGAATTAAATTTTACCCTCCGAATTCCTGCCTTCCGTTTCCCTCAACTCGAAACGGACAATCATCTCCAAAATCGGGAATTTCATAATTACGTTTCGTCCCAAACATTTGCATCGAAATTTCTTCGAAAAATAAGGAAACAAGAAAAGTTTCAAAACATTTAAATTTTCCGGAATTTTAAATTTCAAGAAGTTTTCTCGTTTTGAGGTAAAGGAATTTCCATTCCACACAGGGGGGGAGGGGAGAAGTGAAGAGAAATACAACAGTTTACGATCTCGTTTAAAAATCGCATTTTAATATATTTTTCTTCAACAGTTTTTACCCAAGAAAATATTTTCTAAAAAAAAAAAAAAAATTCATATTTGGATCGTTCAGACGAGCAAACTTTGCTTGGTAAATGGATTAAATCAATAATCGACTTTAATGCTTTGATTCCATTACAACAGTAAACATGAATCAACAAGATTAAAATGGATTTAATATAGCTAAATAGCGGCATTTTAGTTTCGACAAACTTTCCTCTGTTTTGTCACAGGAAGAATAAAGAAAAGCATAATCCATTCAAGACATGAAAACGTAACCGGTACGTGTATCTTAAATAAATAATTCAAATCCAATCAGAGAAGCGACCCGGCTCAATCTCAACAACTCTCAATTATTAAACGATCCATATTCTTTCGCCGCAAACAAATCTGACAACGACCGGCCCGTCATTAATCAACCGAAACCGAGAACCCAAGCAAATTAAACATCTTTTCCATAAAACGATTCCTCTTAAATACATATTTTTGTGCACATACAACGTCATCGTCCTACATTTAAAAATCTATTTTTTTAAGGGAGACGGGGGAAGGAGGCGGATCTCATAACCTGGATAAATTTCATATGATGTCCAGCTTTCAAAATTGAGGAAGTATAAAAAAAAGCTCATGTCGAAGGAAAACTCCTCCAAAAAAATTTTTTTTCTTTTTTTTTTTTTGAACAGCTGGATTGACATCTTGAAAGATCAATCTATCATTCTAACCCCTCTGAAAACATCCGACATGGTACAGCCTTCTCTTGAGATGAAAACTCCAATCGCTTATTTTTTCAAGCGAGTATCCGTTTTCTTCCTCAAAAATGAAAAAATAAAAAAAAAAATTTCTTACAACACAGAAAATCATGAATTTAAAATGAAGTTGTAATATTTATCGAGAAATCATAAATACACGAAACGATCGTTCTAATAATAACTTATCAAATTTAAATGACAATTAACAAACATCTTAAATAGCAAAGGCTATTTAACAACGCATCTAATTTCGAAATCTTGGGAAAAAGCGGATTTTTTTCAATTGTTTAGTTACAGACATTTATTGAGCATAAAAAATCGACACTAGTAATGTTTCGCTTACGAATTTTTTCTGATTGGTCGAAACGGTGTCTATAAGCCCCACATTGCAAGCACTGACTTTTAGTATGAGAAAAGGTTTCTCGCCTCATATTTTTATAAGTATATAAAATTTCTAAGGAAAAAAATAAATAAATAAAATAAAAAAAATTCAAAATTACAAATTCATTCGAAACCCATTAATTTAAGTGCCAGGATATTTGAAATAAACCCCTTCGGTTTTACAATTAGACAACCAGAAATAACATCTGTGTTCGGAGAAATATCACCACTAAGAGGAAGACAAGCACCATTGAAATCAATAGCTAATTATTGCGAGTTCTTGTATCTCCTTTTGAAAAAGGCTAAAAAACAATTTCCCTTTTTTTCCATTTTTTTAAAACCTATGCATCATCTGTTACACCTTTGATAAAAGATCTCTACAACTTTTAATTCAAATATATAATTCAAAAATTAATACTGTATTAAGAAATTAAAAAAAAAAAAAAAAAAAAACATTCACATAAAATTGATAAACTAATTAATTAACTAATTAATACATTATGACAAAATTTAGTTAAGAGGCTATTACGCTCAGGTTCCTTATCCCAAATAGTGGGATACTTAGAAACACATATTTAATATGTGTTACTTTACTTCAGTAAATAGATTTTTCCCGTATTCAAATTAAAATATAACATTATTAAGTTACAGACTTTGCAATACTTTATTATCACATTCATTAGAATTAATAGGACATCCGCCACGACGAGTAAGAGAATGCTGGAACTAGCTGCATAACCCCTTTTTGAAGTGAATTTATGCAAATTCATAAATTAAGCGTTCATTCCAAATTCAAGGGATTGTTCCTTGAGTTGGTTCACATCACTTAAAGCCTTCTGCGATTAAAATAATGGAGCCAGACGCAGAATAATAATTATAATAGCAAAAATATTTCTATGGCCACATGTTCCGAATTAAAATTTTTTTTTTACTTTACGTTTTGCTTTTCAATACAAAAATATTAAAGGAAGCTCATAAATATTAGGAATTTAGAATAAATACTCGATGTTGAAACTGGCAAACCTCAGAGGCAAAAGGACTTATTCAGCTCCAGCATCCTTTTAAACCTGGGTGTTACCTGGGTTTCATCTATTGATATATATAAAACTGTATTGCTTTTAACTGGAATTAATTTTAAACAAATAATGGGAGATATTAAAACGTATTCGTATCTAATCTGCGTAACTATCCCCTGCGAATTTGAATCCCGTGTCAAAAACTCGAAAATCAAGTGGCAAAATGAGTTGGAAAGGATGAAGGGACCGAATGATTCGAGGACATACACATTTAACGTGGTAACAGTATTGCGTGTCTGCTCCAAATTTAATGGGAGCCCTTCGGGGTTTAAATGAAAAATGAATCGTAACAACCTTAAATATTCTCTTTTACATTAACATGAAATTTCTTTTTTTTTTTTTAATGAATATACATGCTTAACTGGATTGTTAAAAAAAAAAAAAAAAAAAATTGGATAAAGAAATGCCAGAAAAAAATAACTTAAGATCAACAAGAATTGGAGGAATTAAATAATTTACCGGAAAAAGCTAACAATTCCAAAAGAGTTGAACAAGGGAGGAGCCTCAGATTAACAAATATATACAAAAAAAAAGATGATTTTATAGCATAACACAACAGACAACACGTGATGAAGTGACACATCAGAACCGTGACCCATGACGTCATTAGACACGTGAGGACACGGTAAACCGCATGACAGAGCAACCGGTTAAGCATCCAGTTGCAAATCCTTATAGTTTTTCATAAATGCTCAATTGAAAACTTCGAGCTCAATGACATATCAAGTGGGCGAAAATAAAGAGGAATGATAACGACATTTAAATGCGAATTTCCAGTGCTAAGTAGGAACAGGAGGAAAAAAAAAATTATCGGATATTTAACAACCTCCGATAAAAATTCCATTACAATTAACGAAATTTTATTGTCTCATAAATCTAAAACCTGACTAGGCTAATAAAATTAAAATTTAAAAAGAAAAGAAAAAAAAAAAATTAGCAACTTTTTTTATGACGAAAAATGCAATTTTATTTTTTCTGTTTTTTTATTTTTAATCGACATTGTAATTAATCAGTTGTTGACAGATGACATTCATTAACCATTAACAATAATTTTCATATACCATATTCCATCAAAAACATATATTAATATTAAGGATTCTTCATTAAAATTTATTTCCTTTTCTAAATAAACCAGTTAATATCAATCAAATTTAATTGAATATTTTTTTGAAAAATAATTTTCCAATAATCATACAAGATATAATGGCAAAAAGGACTTTAGTTCTCATCCAAATTTAATTAAAGAAATTTTTTTTTGATTAACACTCCTTAATTCAAGCTTCAAAAAAAAAAAAAAAAAAAAAAAAGGAAGGATCTGCTTCAGTTTGACTGACAGCACAAAGTCACCTTAACCATGCTAATCACATGATATATGAAATTAAAAAACAATAACATATTGCTTAATTAAAAAGAGTTCTTGCATCTTAATAGTTTCATCTTGGTTCGACATGCAGGAACCAATTTCTTGGAAGAAAAACAAAGAATAATAATCAACTGATGAGAAGCTTCTTGATTTGCAAGTCATATAAGCTACTGCATTTGACTCATCAATGCATTATGAATCATTGCTAGAGTAACCCAACAGTAATGCGTTTAAATGTATCTTTTATTAATGAAAAATTTAAACAATTTCAATAAAATGATTAAAAATAATATTAGAATTTCGGAAACCTGATTTTTAAAAAACTTATAAATATTAACTTCTCTTTCAAATAACGAAAAGATTAACGCATAAAATAAGGTTAGTGTTGCACGGCCTTGGCGATAACCCAGGAAATCGTAATACTAGGCCTAAAGTTAACATGAAAACACATTCTGATAGTACAATACGATATAAGCTCAGACGGAATTGGATGGACCCTCCCAATTAAAAAATATTAATCGGTCAAAAGCAACAAACAAAACATTGCAATTTACGTTTGAAATTTAACGCCATTTGATGACGCATCGATCCTGGCCTATCTTAATCCGGGAAAATGAAATATCCACGTTTTACGTCTCAGTACAATTTATCAAAGTTAAAATTAATTCGGAATTGATGCTAGGTCCGAAACCTAAGCCGAACTTTGCAATATTCATTATTAAAAAGCCGTAATATACGGTTAACCGATTCTGTCAAACGGGCAGTGTCTCTTACGAATCTTTGCAGAGTCGGCTGATTTTCCGCGACTCATACGGGGATAATATCGAAAATTGAAGCAATTTTTTAACGTACCGTCATAGCGCTCTGCTTGTTCCGCCAATTTAGCCTTATATACGTTATCCTCTCTTTCGGACATTGTGGATGAATTTGGATTTTACACACTATGCACAATACAACCACAAATATACGTATATCTAAAATGGCCGCGCCCGCCAACACTGAAAATAGTTCTAGGATTTTTTCATGTATTCCTCCGCCTCTATGACGTCAAAGTATTGCCAACCTTTAAAATCGTTAAATTTCAACAGCGGCAAATTGCGTTACGAGGGAAAAGTAAAAAAATAAAAATTGCATTTAAGTTTACTTTACATGAATCATTAAAAGTTAAAAGGTTTTACGGATATTTATTTATGGATTTTATGAATTCTATCGTTAAAATGACACTTGTAACTTGTTATTTATTGGAAAGTGGTTCCCATGGGCGAAATCACGCTTATATTTCGCATGTAGCAAGGTAACCAATTTGCAGGTTTGGAAAAATTACTATTCCAGCGCTTGCAGTGGATCATTCACAAACTTTTCATACAAAAAAACCGTTTGATATTTGAATCGTTAATTTATTTATTTCAGAAATATTTCATAAGAATGAAATTTAATTTGTTATCAGATTAAAAGAAAAGATGAATAAAAAGTATAAGTTGTCTGTTGTGTTGTAAATCCATTAACAGATATAACTGAAGATTCAGATATTTTGTTGCATTTTTCACACACTAAATTAAAAACCTTAATTCGTCATTGATTGATCAAGTAAATAATTATTAAAAAATAATAGAATTTATTCATACAATGCACTTTTTTTTCTTATTATTACTTTAAATCAGATACAAATCTAAGTCTTTGTTTTACTCTTTTCATAAGAACTGTATTAAAAAAAAAAAAAAAAAAAAAAATCAGCATCAGACTTTTTAAGTTGCTTTAACTTAAAATGAACTTCTTTTCTTCTTAAAAGTAACTTAGCTCTTGTTTCTTCAATGCTTTCAAGTTCCGGTGCATAGCATACATGCAAAACACCTCCGTAATATGACATAGTATCCAATTTCCTTTTGGCAAATCTTAAAAAAAAAAAAAGGAGCATTAATGTTAGTATTTTCAAAATGGATTCACAATTAATACCTTCTGATTTTTTTTTTTTTTTTTTTACCTGGCTGATGCTAGTTTTAAATAATGAATATGAAATACTTGTGTAAATGCTTCTAAATCTGGATAGTCAGGAACTTGTTTGATGCTTTTTACTATACCATACTTTGAACATGTTCGTCTTAGATCTTCACACAAATCTATACTTGGAACTCCAAATATTAGAAGATGAGTTGATTCATCATTTATTGTATACACCTGAAATTATAAAAATTTGAGTTGTGGATTCCTTTCCTTGTGCCAATAAATGTTTCATGTCATTATAATATAATACCAAATTATTTAAGCTCACTTTTGAAACTGATTGTTCTAAGTCTAACCTTAACTGCTGTATGCTTCCTTCCTTGCCGATAAGCTGGTCTCGTTTGACATAATTCTAATTGTCTATGATGTTCATAAGGTTCGACTTTACGTTTTTTTGAAACTACTCCTTCCATTAAACACGTAACTTATATCATTTGGTGCTGAAAAATAAATCATAACAAAACAAATTGAAAAGTTCGCTTGGGAACTCACAGCTTGAATGATGATAGACGATCATCAGGGCAGCCAACATGGCGATTCATCAGTCAGAGCAGCAAATATGGCGATTCATTTTTCGGCTTGTCCAATCCTTAGATAATAGCTTAGATAATAATCCATAGATCGATAGGAATGTCCGATCGGACATTCCTATTCCATTTACATTGTTTGTTTTGGTCCGAAAAAATTGAGCCTACCTCGTGTTTAGCTTATGGATGCCCATATGTACATTTTCTGAAGCTATTGTCCTATCTATGGATTCTATTATCTAAGAATAATAGAATCCATAGATACGACATCGACAATAGCGTTCGGACCACGCGGACACGGATCGTAAAACTTCGGGTATTTCCGCGAAGTAGGCGCAATTTTTTGTTTACATTTGAAAAAAAAATGAATGACGAATTTAACCTCTTAATTTTTTGATTGTTACAATAATTGAAAAAATCCAGCATTATATGGTTTTTTTCAAGTATTTTAATGTTTCCTTCTTAATGTTTTTTTTTAAGTAGTTTAATGTTTCCTTCAAACCCTTAAAATGCCTAGTTGTTCAGTACCGGGATGTGGTGCTAGAACCGGGACCACTTATTCACTTTTATTTCAACCCAGCCTTCATTTATCAGTCTCTTTCCTATTCATCCAACTATGGTCTTTTTTTTTTTTAATTACATTAAAACTGAAATCATATGAAAAGAAAAAAAAACTTCCGGGAACGGAAATGCAAAAGCGATCTGGACCTCATTAATCCAAAAGAAAATTATCTCATAAAAAAAGTTTAGAAAATCCCTTTTGCATAATTTCCCGAATAAAGTCGGAAGGAAAAGTTTGCAGGTTGGAAAAAAACAAAACACAAACTGAAGTTTATTTTTTGACAATAAATGCAAATCTAAGTTATTTACTTCAATAAATTACGCACTGCTTTTGGATGCAGCTGTTTTGCAGATAACTGGACGTATCCAAAAACTAGTTTTTCTGGTGCAAAATCAATCATCCATTTGGAAGGCCTTAATGCAGTTTAAAGAAAATTAAATCATGACATACTTTACAATAAAGATTGCAAAAATCTAGAATCTTTCAAATATTTTACATTTTTCTTTGAGTTGATCATCAGTGCATATTATAAGCATTTTTGACTGGGCGACTAAATCGTTTACTTCTGCCACTAAAAAGCATATTTTTTACGAAGCAAAGAGGAATTTTTGGTCGTCCAGTGTTCAGAATTTTCATTTTCTGGGCGACAAATTTCGTCCTCTAGGCGACCAAATGTTCGCCCAGTCACTATGTTATAATATGCACTGTGACCAATTATTTGTAGTCAATTGTTAAAAAATATAACAATTAAATCATTTGTTAAAAAAAAGTATATTTATAAAAAAATCAGGTACATTATTTTTCTTTTCTTTTTCAAGTCTTTAAACGGTTATAATTTAACCATATTTTAGTATATCTGAGCCGGGCAAAACTGTTTTTTAAAAGTTAGGGAATATCAAACGTTTTAAATGTAAAATGAAAAACAAAAGTGCAAAAAGGTTCCGATTTAATTTATGACAACTAAATGATAGCTGAGACAGTGGTTTAGTTTTCGTCCACGACTTCTTTTTTTACGTCAAATTCAGCATTTTCATCAGCAGTTGCTCTTGATGTTGTTGATATTCAGATACGAGACCGTTCATGTTAGATTCGGCCTCTGTGAATTCCATTTCGTCCATACCTTCTCCAGTGTACCAATGCAAGAAAGCCTTTACGCCTGAACATAACAGTAAACTGTTCAGATATCCGTTTGAAAAACTCTTGGATGGCAGCAGAGTTACCAATAAAAGTAGCAAACATTTTCAAATCCCTGGGTGAGATGTCGCAAACGGCAGTCTTCAAATTGTTTGGAGTCGATTCAACAAAATAGGAAGAGTTCTTATTTTGAATTAACATTTGTTCATCTTTTTCTTTCTTAACATCCTTTCTCTGAATACTGCGGCAACTGCCAAATGTCTTCCGTGACGAGAATCGCAAGCAGTCCTCATATTTTTGCGACGAACATTTGAGTCAATTCTGGAACAGTTAAAGCTTTGTATTGTTGTGAACCGAGGCATGTCAATGGAGCGAAACCAGGCATCAGGCATAAAGAAGCGGAAACGTGGAACGAAGCCATGTTGACTGCAAGTTTTTGGAAGACGTAGTAACGCCAGGCATCGTAAAAGACCACAGATGATTCAAATGTTGGTGTTGTCAATGTCAAAGTTCTGAAACAAATATCATAGAAAGATTCATTATCAATTCAATAGGTTTCATCTGTGTTTTCAACAAGTTAATGTAATAAAAGGATGGCGTTGTATGGTTCTACTACGGTGTCAAGACACCTTCGGGGATAACACTACTCAATATGTGTACTAGTCTATTAGCGTATTCTCGAATTTAATAACGTACCCTTAACAGATCCAGTGCCATCTCCCAATGAATGTGTGAGTTGGAATCTTTTAAGGCAATGGCAGCTTTCTGCTTTATTTCTGACAGCATCAAGAATTGAATAAACCAATTCGGCCCCTTCAGTGTAATGTCCTTTAGCCCAGTTGTTACCAGCTCCAGTTTGCCCAAAAACAAACTTATCTGTCCAAATGATCTGCTTCTGATGGAATCCATTGCTCCTGGTACTAAATCAACTAAAATGGCCCTAGGTAAATATTTTCCACATGACGCTTCATTGTAATAAACATTATTCTTTCCAACCGCAGATCTGAATTTCTGTGATATGCTCCAGTGAGGTCAATACCATGTTCATCAGAAATGATTTCCCAGAACTTAACTCCAATTTGATTGTTACACTGAATTTGTATGTGTACAATTTTCCTCATGATGATTAACTTGACGTTGTTACGAACACAAAATTAAAATACAAATATTATTCCTTAAACAAAATTCCATGTTTTATCCTATTGAGATTCCTCGCAAGTTGTCAATCTATAATGCTTTTTTTACTGTTGACGAAAATGTTTCTCTTTTGAATAGATTGGCTCCTCCAAGCTTCGTTTACTTCCAACTCTATTAAAATAGTTCAAAATTGAAGGTTGACCATTGTTTAAGTTAATGACGTCTTCCCCTTCTGAAGTACTTTGTTGAAAATTATTAGGATCCAAAATCTCTGACAATTCTCTTGCCATTGCTAATCTATTTTCGTCAATAATACTCTCTTCGTCATCTTGATTTTTTTCTGTGCTTTCTAGTGCTCTTGGTGCCTTTATTACGTCATTTAAATTTTTATTCAAGTCTTCGACTCCATTTTTAGGGGTCGGAGTGGTGACCGATTCATGGCAGAATCATCGCGATCAATGAAGTTAAGCAGCATTGAGAGCGGATAACTGCTGGATGGGTGACCATGAAGCCTCCTCCCCTCTAGCGGGGATAATGGAAACTACAAATGCAATCATCTTAACCTCATTGTACAAGTAGTTTTCAGTAAAGCTAGAACCGGTGGTGGGAAATACTTAGTCCATGGCCAATGGATACACTCCGAAAGCCAAATAAAGAATAAAAAAAAAAAGACTCCATTTTTTAGACCTTTCACATGGTCATGAAATGTGTTACTAAACCCACTTAAAACCTTTTTTGCCTGAGTCCTGAGTTTTAATGTGTCCGACCAGATGGTCTTGTATACATAATTTTTCTTTCAGATCCTGGATTTCTTTTGCGTTCTGATCTTGTTGTTCCATTAACTGTAAAACAATCTCATTCACCTTTTTTAAAATAGTCGGCACTTGCTCCGGTTGTATTTCTCCGTCTGGTGGTATTTGAGCCATGACTTATATACTTGTGCGATATGGGCCGATGACTTGACTTGCCTGTTTGTAAGAGCAGAAGAGAAATACGGCGCCATATTTAATGGCGGACGCGGCAAACGAAAACGTAGGAACCATCAACCATCTGACATTAGTGACATTCTGCTAGGATTCCGGTAATATCAATTTCAAACATTAAGATGGCGCTTGTCAGTCATTAATAAAAATGTGATGAGTACTCTTTTTTTATAATGTTTTACATTGTTAGTCATAATAAAGAAATGGAAGAATACGGGGTTGATGTATCTGTGGTTGATGTTTACGATATAGCATCTGAAATAGGAAAAGAATTCGAGAAAATCATAGATGCACACGGTACAGATGCTGTTACAAGTTTAATGCCAAAAGTTATAGGAGCTTTGGAACATTTGGAAAATCTTGCATTGCGAAATGAAAGAGAAAATACGACGATTGCTGAGCTTAATGCCAGAATCGCAAAACTGGAAATGGAAAAAATTGAAAAAGCTGAAGATCGTCAACGATTTGAAAGGGTAATAAATTTTTTTAATTAAAAATATAGTTTATTTATGTTATCTACATATGTGGGCAAATTCCGAATGTTTATATTCACATATAAATAGAATAGATTTTGCAATAAAATTGATCTTTGCTCTGATAAAAATGAAAGCTTAAAGGACCATCTGGCTATTGTTAAAATAGCTTTTGATTTTGATCATCCTACCCCAATCTTAGAATGATCTAGTAACCTTTAAAAGCTTTTCATTCATCTCATTTGATGATAAAGGTTAAAAATATAACCTTTATCACAGCTTAAATTACATTCCTATAACCTTTCTTTTTTTCCCTTTTAGGAATTAGAGCAAATTGAAGATCACTGGCGACAAGAATCAAAAGATTTAGTATCATTAGTTACAAGACTGCAAGATGAAAATAGAAGAATCACAGCTCTATTAGCAGAGAAAAAGCAAAGTAATGAAGATCCAGGGACACCTGTCACTTCAGAAGTAGATGTAGCTGTTTTGCAAAGACTTAGGAACATGGTTGATAAGCAAAGAGAGCAGCTAAGAGCTAAAGATAAAGAAATGGCTGTCAAAACTTCAGAACTGGAAACAGTTAGTATTGATTTTAGCATCATGATGTATTAAATATTTTTTATATCCAATAATTAAATTTTTTTTTTAGTTGACTTGTCAAGTTGATCGACTGACCACAATAGGGAAAGAATTACGAAGGAAACATAAAATTACCCAAAACCAAGTTAGGACTCTCATTGATGAAAGGGCGGATTTTTTGGCTCAGCTTCAAGATCAACAAAGGGATATCACAACATTAAGGCAAAGTTTAGGAATAGCAGAGAAAGAAAATGAAGACTTAACAAAAAATGTGGCAGGTAATTTTTTTTTTTTTTTTTTTGTTTTTTGTGTCAGCAAAATGTGAAGGAAAGCTTAAGTGATCAGTAATTAATTTTAACATTTTTACCCCAAATTCGAGAATTTCTACTTGATGTTCCAGAAACCCCCGATTTGAAAAACAAAGCTGTTTATGATTTAGATGATCCAAATCGACCAAGATTTACAACTACAGAATTAAAGGAGATACTTCAAGAAAGAAATGAGCTGAAAGCAAGGGTCAGTGATTTAGAAGATGAATTAGATGTTTATCGGCCCAAAAATCCAGATTCTGAGTCGTAAGTAACATCTGTAGTATATAGTAGTATACACCTTGTTATAGAATTAGAGCAAAAATTGTCATGAGGACTTACATGATATGTATTATAAGTTCTGCTTGTCAGTTTTTTACTTATTCTGAATTATCATTTATTAGTCTTTTATTAACTATAAAATTTGTGCACTTAATTATTATTTTATTTATATTTAATTTCTAGCATGTAAATAATCATCCATGTTTCTTAACAGTCTTATTAGCTAGTATTTTTTATTTAAATATGTAACTATTGTGTGAAATTACTTTTTTTATTTTTAATTTAGATTTAGTAATTCTATTTTTTTTTTTTTGAATTTTAATTTTATTTTTTGTAGAAGTAGTTTGGGATCCCAATTGAATGCCCATGTATCTAACCGTTTCCCCTCCCCCATGGTACCTCCACACGACAGACCGCCGCCTTCAAATGATAGCACTTTTTTTCAAATGCACGCCTTGGATGCATTATATCGCTTGCGACACTTTTCCTCCAAATTTGCCTAGTAAGAATTTAATTTGCACCTATTTTTTCTAACTGCAAAATTTATTTACACGTTAATTTTTAACTTTTCACACTTTTGTTTTTTAATATACTATTTTTATTTCACTTGAATGACTTCTTCTCCAAAGATTAACAATAAAATAAAAATATCATTAAAATAATTTCAGTCCAAATGCAGATGATGAAGACGCTCCAGTACAGGGCCCGCTTCCTTACGAACCTGATGATGCTCCATGGAAAAAGGCATCGGAGCCGGGAATCAGAAAGTTGTAAGTGATCTTCTGCTTTTTTTTACCTCTTTTCCTTATAACAAATTAAATTTAAATTAAGGTGACTTTAATTTTTTACTTTTTTTTTTTTTTTTCAGTTTCAGGAAATTATTTAGTGAAAGCAACATCACATTTTTGGGATCTAGCCCAAAAAGAAGCCTCTCAACCCTTTCGAAGATGGCTTTATCGAGTACTACAACACACGATACAAAGGTCTGAAGCTAATTCGATTTGGGGTTGGTTAACCGCTGGTTCGGTTGCCATAAATGCAGTTACCTTTTTAGATTGCGACGGAAATCTCCAGTCATATTTCAATATTTTAAGTCTATGAGCTTAATCCGGGTCAATATGATAAAGAGCATTTTAGTTTTAAATTACTGACGCTCAGTTTTTATATTGTAATAAGGTATTCGCTTTTTGTTTTATTGTTTTGCCAAAAAAATTTTTTTTAGTACTTTTAAAGTTAGAGGATATAATTTAAATTGATTTACCTGTAATTGTTGATTTATGTACGAAGAAGAATGTTTCTTTTTTTAGTCATTCGGGACATATCGCTTAATTTTTAAAAATTTTTTCATTTCGTCGAAAAAATAAAAATGAACAAGGTAGATACTTCGGGTCCAACACTTTTCGGGGATCAAGGTTAATGGAAAATTTTAAGAAGAATTTTGGGAGTTTCTTGGTTGGAATGTCAAACATTTTAACATTTTAATATGTACCCTTGAAAGAACAAATTCGCTTATATTTATTTGTCAGTTTTTGTAAAATATGCTTTATCAGTATTTTTATTAAAATCGTCAGTAGCGGGTCACTGGCCAATGGATTTGACTCTTTTACATTCCGACTAAATAAATATCACCCACAACATAATGTTTTCTTGAAAATAAAGTTAACTCCGATTGGTAGTTACTAGCTCTTAACTTCTAAGTCAAAAAGTTGTCTAGTTCCAATTTAATTATGTTTAAGTCTTATTTTACTTGATTTTCATTGCCGAGATAAAACTATTTTAAAGTTGAAACATTCCATACAAATTGCATTTTTTAAAAATTAGCTTCACGTGTCTGTGATAAAAAAAAACGTATTCGATGTAGGTTATTGGATTTTATTTTTACCAAACAAAAACGAAAGTATTTGTGCAATTTATATGCGAATTTTTCAAAGTTATTTCTTATTGGCGACAATAAAATAGAAATCATCTCAGTTAAAATAATTAAATAAGTATGTAAACAATAAGAATAAATTTTCAGAAATTATTCTCAGGTGGTTTTATCTAATGGATTGTGTGAAGAACGCTTGTTCTCACAAATAAAATCTTTTTTTTAAAGAAAAAAAAAATCTCGGCAAAGCACACAATCGAAATTTGAATTATTATAATGGTCTTAGATCCATTATTCATTTTATTAATAACGAAATGTTATCAATAGACAGGTAATTTATGTATCCAGTGATATACATATATCAGTAATTTTAAACGAAAAAGTGAGAATTTAGCCTAAAAATAAAAATTCCTATTTCGGAATCGTTTTTTTTTCGGTAGATAAATGATTTAGCCACTTGTAGCGAAAAATTTTACTTATCACCATTTTTTTTTCTTGAATTACAAATAACCGTTTGAATTTTGTAGTTTTTTTTTTTAATAGTTTTGCGTCTTCCTGTTTACTTCCCGAGATTTAAAAAAAACGAACGAATAATTTTAGTTTTGTGCCACTTTCCAGATTTTTAAGAAGACAGCACTTAATGTTTTTGGTTTATGCAAAATTAGAATCGATATTAGTGATCAAACTGAAGCACAATTTAATCGGGACAAAAAACCGATATTTCAGAGTCTGATATTTTATTCATTTCGCTGAAAAAAAAAACTGCATTGAAAATAATATTTTGTACTATTAGCCTTTTTTTTGCCATGTGTTTAATTTACTTAAATCATTTTGCCATAGGGAAAGAAAACAGCATTCCTTATTAAAAATAAACTTCTAATAAAATTAGTCATTTAATTTTTTTAAAAATTATATTTTATTTGCCTCTTAGGCTGTCATACATATGAATAAAAAAATATTGTTATGTAAAGGGTTTGAACGTATCAAACTTATGTAAATAGATATAAAAAAGAATTATATTGATATTATATTATATTATATTATGATTATGATATTATAATCTGTGATTGTCATTTTTTTGGTATTCCTCTTATTATGCGTTTTATATTGTCAAGGCAATATAAATTTATTCACAAACAGCTTATGTGATAAAAAGATTTCCCAGGGATCAAAATAACCCTTTTCTTTCATTTTGAGGGAACTTGTGTCATCAAACTAACAAATTGACCCACAGTATCATCCAGAAAAGAGATTGGGAGATTTCATCAAGAGATAGGGTATACATGCAGGTTTGGCAGCGGTAGGCTCAGTATCACAAGCATTTCCAAAAAAAAAAAACTTATTTAAAAAGTAGTCCCAGACATCTCAATTTTTAATCCATTTCAGAGTCCCACTGCACAAGTTCGAGAGGTAAAAAAATCACTTTGCGCAGACTTTAGTAAGACTGTTTTAATTAAAAGAATTGATATAATTTATTTACAAAATAACAATACAAAATATAAAATATGCGTTTAAAATCCATATTTCTGTTGTGTTTGTTTTCTCGTCATACGATTCTGTGCCCACTGGTTCTTCAACTCAAGTTCCTGTGCCTTAGCTTGATAAGCCAAATAAGTAATTTGATGCTTCCTTTTTGAATTGGCAGAAAAGCCACCACCCTTAGCACTGGTTGGCGGTCCAGCTGGCTGATCCTCTTGGAACTGCTTCAATAACCATTCTCTTGAATCAGGCATTATGTCTTTCCCTGATATGTCAATTACATTCAAAGGTATTTGCTCTCGTTTTCTTTTTTTACCCATTAAAACTTCTAATGCTTTATCATCTAACTCTAGCTCAGGAGGTGGTGGAAGTGGAATTTGATCAACTGAATGAACAGTTGGATTATCAATTATATCAAATTGTGTTACTTCAATATCTCCTCTTTCCCAGTCAGTCTGTTGCAAGTCAGGAATATCAAACTGTTCTGTTTCAATTTTATTCACAACCACTGGAGCTGTATCACTTGGATAAGAATCATCACTGTTACTATTACCACTAGTAAGAAAATCATGACTGAACATTAAACTTGGTCCATGGTCAATTTTATCATCGTCCTCTGCTGGTTCTATTGTTGGTTTAACTTTAGGTTTGACAGGTTTAAGCACTGACGGATTTGGTTGTATTTGAGTCTGGGTTTTCTTCTTCAAAACAGAATCTGGTATTAAAGTCCGCTTTGCTTCTTTCACTGAATTATGCTTTGGCGGTGGTAATACTGAAAATAGAGCACTTGTAGAAGATGATTTAAACTTTTTCGGTGCAGGTTTTGGTTCATCTTCCTCAGCAAAATCAGAAAGTGAAGGTATCGTTATTTTAACAGCTTCCTTCGCCCTTAGATTGCTCGAAGGTTTATTTAATAAAAAACTGCTTAGTTTGTTATCGTCTCCCAAAAGTAATGATTGGCTTTTCGGTTTTGGTAGCGCGGAAAATAAAGCCCCGTTCGGTTCGATTTCTGGTTCTTTCTTTTCTACAGAAACTTCAGCTGCGGTTTCTTTTTTCCCTATAACCGACGGTTCCACTTGATTCTCACTATCACTCTCCTGGTCACTTTCGTCGCTAACATCATAAGCTACCAAAGGCATTTTGAAATGAACTATATTCGTACTATCGTATTATTTACAATATAAATTTTTCGCCATATTAAAAATGCGACACCTGGCGGTGGAAACTACGAATTGCTCTAATCAGATAATTAATTTTATTCTTTTATAAGCAGCTAATTTTTAGCAAATATCTCTTAATTAACAGCCTTAATATAAAGCGACCATAATGGTTTACTAGACAGAAAGTATTGAGGCATAAATAATTCCAATTCAAAAGAAAAAACTAACTGCCAGAAGAAACAGTTGCAGCGCCTCCAGCGATTTTTTGTGAATTGTTAATTGATTTGTACAAGTTACATCACTGCTTGCGGCAAATGCCCTATTTTACTTTTTGCCTTCCAACAATGTAGTAACTAAAACCTTTAGTTGACTTCTATCTTTTTTAATAGAATTAAGATTATTTTTATTGATGTCACACATAAAACAATCTTTTTTTACGATATTATTAAAGATAATTATTTTTGTTGTCGTCCTGGTTGCAATGGCGGCAAACGAGAAACAGTTGAATTACAAAAAATGGCGATGTAAATGATGACGTTTTCATTGTGTTAATAGTCGTAAGAGTTACATAAACGTTAAATAACAACTACTATAGTAATTATCACACAAACAAACAAAAAAGGCCGATAAATTATTTTCATCTTACAATTAATCATTACATGGAGTCATCCATGATCCCGGCAATTTTTTATTTCGTGTTACTCAGTTTGTAAAGGGGCGCTAAATTCGGTTTTAATGAAGTATTTTTGTCATTCAAGGATTGGTTGCATTATCTGGTATGTTGGCTCTTCTATATCGTTTTAAAAAAAACCCAAATATCAGGTGATGGTTTAAAAACGTGGCAGACTATTCTATCGCGGTAAAAGTGAGATTATACCTATCAGGCATCACAGGAATAATTCAAAGTGCTTGAAATATTAACGTTGATACAGAAACACGTTAATAAAATGTTAAATGAATACAAAGTAATGAATGTATAAACATTTCCTATTGATACTAGAAATTTCTTGTCATTCCTTAGTATCATTGTTATTGTTGCGGTGAAGAATTTTTTTTTGAAGTTCTTTTTCACCAAGTTATGGTCTTGAATAGTGCTTTTATCAATCAGGTATGATTTCTTAAGTCATTAGTGTGATGCTTTTTATTAATTAATTAAGCACATGATTTATCAGATTAGGAGACAAGTAGCAATCTAACAATAATTTTAACTGATTAGTGTAATTTTTTTAATTTTACTAAGTTTTTTTCTATAGATGCATGATGAAATAAATTTTAGGTGATGGCATTATAAATGTTCTTTGGAGCATGAGTTAAGAAAAAAAAGTTAATAAGTAATGTGTGCCTCTTTACTGTTTTAAATGAAGTTGGAAACAATGTCTAGCGATGATTCATTTGAATTTTTTTTTATGAGTAGTTGGTTTTTGTAAAATAATATGACAACAAGCATGGTTTTTCAATCATTTTGAAGTAAAAAGGAAAAAAAAGTCTTTTGTTGAAAACTGTTCCTTTGAGCCTGATTTTATTTATATTCATATGCTTGTTATGGGAAAAAAAAATAATATTATTTCTTCAGGTGGAGTTTTATAAAAACCAAACTAACAATTCTCATCACTCATCACCATCATCCAAAACACTAACACGCATGCACTCTTATCATCAGCTGGCGTAATGGGAACTAAAAAACTACCTCAAAAGAGCAAATCAAGTGGAAACCTAAGACGAAACTCGGAATCTGCACAGTTGCTCAAGAGTCAAAGTACTGATAAACTTGCTTCTCAGATGTCAACATTAACAAAAGATCAATTGAAATCTGAATTAAAAAAACGAGGGCTCAAAATAACTGGGACCAAAAATGAACTGGTAGGGTTAAATATTATTTTATTATGCAAAAAACAGTTTTTCTTGCATTTTGTGTATGCGACTATCTCTTTCTTTCTTTTTTTTTTTTTTCATAAGTTTTAAAAGTAGATTTTTCTAGTTTTATTTAGAATCGCAACTTTTGAAACTAGTTATTTTATTTCTGAAGTATAGATCTCAAGATGGAAATTGCCTGACCCTGAAATTAGCTTTTGCATTTTATCAGTTATATTTTCAAAGAAAAAATTTTATAAAATGTACCTATAGTAATGTGTAAAAGTCTAAACAAAGGGCTTTGTGAAAATACTTCAATCATTTTGAGTCGTTTTTAAAATAATTGGCTTGTATCCATTTTTTTGTTATCTTTCAAAAAATTTCCGGAAAACCACGTGGATTAAGGAAATGCTTTTGTTTTAAGACGTCAGAGCTTTATTCTTACCTGCCACTCAACTTGTCATTGCTTAGTATCGAAAGCTGACTTTTTTTAATGACGCATCCCGTTCAGTAGCTGACCATAACAATATTATTATTGAAATTACGTTTTATTCTTTCCAAATAAAAAAAAAAAAAAAAAATCTGGTTAAGCCTCTTTACTTAATCGCCTGTTAATTTTAATTAATAATTTAATATTTACGTCATAAATGTTTGAAATTTTTTAATATTTCTAGGCAGGGCTATATTTAAATAATATTTGGCACCAAATAGTTCAAAAGCAACGACAAAATCGTTTATACCATGTTTTAATCGAAATGAATTAATTTGAATCGGTCGGATCGAAATCTTTGCCAAAAAATAGGTTATTTAGTTTCCTCATGTAAAACATTTATCGGATTCGCTTAATTTTTGAATTAAGTTAATCGTCTTAAGTGATATTGGGTTCATCTTAAATGCAGTATTCGGAAAGAAATTATTTTAACTGATTTTTTGTTGGATTCTTATTCGTTAAAAAAAAAAAAAGGTAAGAAGTAAGAATCAAAAAAGCTTTGAATTAAAAAAATGATTTTAAAAAGTTTCAAATTGAAGAATTTGCCTCAGGGTCAGTCCCACCAACAATGACAAGAAAATTGGGGTTTAACGATTAACTTGTGGACCAAAAAAATTTTTGTCAATTTTCAGTTTAATTTGTATCCTTGGTTGTAGTAAAGGGGTGGGGAAGGGCCGAAGGGATCCAGTCCCTCCGGGTGAATATTGAAGCCCCCCTATAAATTTTTTATTTTTTATTTTTTACCAGTGTAATTTTTTGTTTCCAATATTAAAAGGGGCCATTTGGAGCCTCCTCAGACAACTTATTGCCTTCCTTAGCCTCTCTGGCTGGTTGGCAGGCCTGATTTATCTTAAATTCTGTGATGATTTGTTTTTCGATGCTATCAGTGCTGTCACTTAAGGGTCTTGCGGAGGCTCTTGCCTCCCTAAGAATTTTTTTACTTTTCTAAGATCAGTATATCTTTTTTTTTTTTTTGCCACAAAAAGAAGCTTTAGCATAGGGACTTAAAAAAGCAAAGATGCACACTCTTTTAACCACGGTCAAAATTTTATAATTCGTCCTCAGTTTTATCTACGCAACCTTTTTCCTTATATGATTTAATCCCATTTAACTATCATGTCAACGGAAAGAAGTCAGTGACACATCACAATTATTTTCGACGATTTATTTTTAAAAACGTTCTTGGTACATCTATCCCATCCACGAACTGTTTAGTTCATATAACCTTTGACCCATTTTTATCATCATTTTACATATTTTCGTAAACATCCGAGATCAGTGCCTTTTTTTCTTTCCTCTCATTCATCTTATTCTTTTTTTCGAAAATAGTTTTTCTATGTGTGTGCTTGCATGTTAGCTCTTCATCTATTTATGTAACTTTTTTTTTTTTATTATTATTTTTATAAAAGGAAAACACAGTTTTTGTTGTTTTTAGGGGTGCGGCTCATAAAAAAAAAAAAAATTTAATTTTTTAGATGAAGAAAGCAATTCTGGTTATTATGGTTTGATGCGTTGTTGAAATGGATCTTTTGTATCTTTGTTTTTGCATTTATTTTTAATTTCGTTTTTGGAAATTGAAAGACATGGACGAAAAATATTGATAATAATTGGTTTTAGTCATTTGATGATGGCAGATGGAAATATGAGAGATGAACGTTTTATTGAACTACCATGTAAAGAACAATGATTACACCATCATTGAGTTCACAGACAACCATGAACATGTGGTCGATGTACGTAAATTTCAGGTTTTTTGTCGGTTTTTGATATATATTTTATTTAAGAAAAAAAAAAGTTGTCTCGTTGTTGTAACTAACGGCATTAAAATTTTACCATACAGAGTCGATAAGCAGTTTTTTTTCCGCTAGGGAGAAAACATAATAGTTTTTATACGGTATACGTGCAAAAATGTATAAAATAAGAAAAGAAATTTAATATGAATTCTGAAAGTACTACGTTTGAAATGCTGAGTCAAATGATTCAAAGGTTTCACGCCTTGAAAAAAATTAATCAGGAAAATGAGCAAATATAGAAAGTTAAGGAAAGTAATTTCTTTTACGATGACTTTCTGCTTTTTGAAATAAGTTTATTGACCCATTCAAGTACATTTTTTATGACCACTTATGGGAACAGATCAGATGTATTTATGATTTCGGTTATTAAAAAAAAAAAAAAAATAAGGGTTTATGGCGAAAGATATTTTTTCAGACTTTATCGTATAAAAAAATTAAATGAAGTAGTCACTAAAATCAATATCGTTTTTATTTAATTTGAGAGTAGGCCTTATGTATGAAGATTTTGGATTTATGATGAAGGATTTACATTTTGAATGCCTATGTTTGATAAGGAAATAGATTTAAATTTTTATCTATTCCCACAAGGCGATTTTTCAGGATTTGGTCAAAAAATATTTTTTGAAAGATTTTAGATCCAACTAATAGCAAATGTTTAAGCCCAAATATTGGGCTTTTATTTTACGGTGCAAAATAATTGCATACATCTTTTGTTTTTGGAGGGGCCATAATTTTATTTAAAAAATAGGATGAATATTATTGCCGTCGTAAAACTTAAAATTTTCCGAGAGGCTTGAGGGTGGGGGTCTTACTGGACGGTATAACTGGTCTATTAGGGTGTTTGGAAAAAAAAAATCGAAGTTCTCAGATTTTTGCTCACCTGTCAAAATATTATTATTTGACTATTAAAACCTTCCCATAATTTTTTTAAGCTCGAAAAAAAACGTTTTAGATAGAGTAGGCCTACACAAATTTAATTTTTTTTTTTTTTTTTCGCGAAAATATAAAAATTTACAGAAGGCGCAAACTTAGCGATAGAAAGTTGAAATTTTGAGCATACGTTTTAGGTGTATGGACGTGTGAAAAAAAATTGGGCAGTCACCAAAATAGCATTTGTATAGTTTTGACAGGGGGGCCATTTTGAAAATACGTTTTTGCGAGGGGCCTCCGAGCGGAGAGGGATTTCTAAAATATGTGGAAATGATGTGGCATTTGAGCCGTAGAGGGCATAATATATATACTAGAGTGGCTCATTTTGAAGGTCAATTTTTTTAATTTTCGCTCCCTGGACAAAAAATCATTCATTTATATGTGAAAAGAAGCCTGAATTTTTTTTAGGTAGAAAATAAAAAAATTAAATTTTAAATTTTTGAGCATTTTTAATTTTAAAAAAAAGTCGATTTTTAATCAATTTATTAATATTAAAAATTGAGTAAAAAATTAAAAATGTCCAAAATGTAATTTTTTTTATTATGGAGAACTTATTAAGATTTGTTAGTTTGGGTACTTACATGCGTTGGAAATTAATTTTTTGGGTTTAAAAATGCAATTTTTTTAGAAAAAAAGAGTCAAAAATAAGGAAAAATGGGGTTAACGTAGGGTAAAAAATGTTTGGCATCGAAATTACATCTGGGGCATTATTTCTACATATTTTGGGAAAATTTTGGCTATTTCCGAATTTTCAAAATTTTCTGTCCTTACCCTGTTACAGCCATCGCCGTTTTCCTACTATAACTCTGCCTGGGGGGCCAACGGGTCAATCTTTTCGAACCGAATATTTTTGTTTAGGAAGCTCAATACGTACCTAATATACCCTATAAAGGACAATTTTTTATATTAAAAGATGTTAATTGTGCGAATTTTTGAAATTCGTCCAAATTAAGCACCATTTCGGCCCTAAAAACTGCAAACCCCTAGGCCTGGGCCAAAAAATTTTTTTTCGACCTAAAAAAAATTCAGGCTTCTTTTTACATATAAATGAATGATTTTTTGCCCAGGGAGCGAAAATTAAAAAATTGACCTTCAAAATGAGCCACCCTGCTCTACAGGGGCCAAAATAGGACAAAATTTCAAAAAATTTTAGAATTTGTTTTCGAAACGCACTTCATTCGATAAATTGCACAAAAAGAAAGCTTTTTTATATGGGACACTGCTGCGGAGATTAACTAAATTTGAAGTTTTTGGCTAAAAATTTAATTTTTCGCCAAAAGCTCACTTAACTTCACAGCCGTTCGATTTAGAAGACATGTTCCATGTAATTTTTTACTTAGGACACTGCAATGAAAATGAATAATGAACATCGAAACCGATTTTCAAACGTTTTTAATACTATGAAATTAAAAAAAAAAAAAATTAAAAATTATAGTGGAGTAAAATTTAAGAAGAAAATGAGTTTTAACATTTTTTTTTTGCCAACTGTCAAGAGAAATTATTGGTGGAGTACGTAGCCCCCCTACCTCAATAATTTCTAAAAAGGGCCTAGCGAGGTTATTCACTAAACCAAAGCAAATGCAATGTTAAAACTCTTTTGGCCTTTTTAAGAACCCATCATTTCCTCATCTCCTTTTGAAAACAGAATAGGTATCTTTTTTTATTCTTGCTGTATTTATTTCCTGCTTCGTTCTGCATCCTCTTCTTCCTCCCTGTTGCCTCTTCTTCCTAATGCTTCTACTCCTTTTTTTACTTTTGAATTTTTCTGCAGTTTCGACCAATTTTAAAGCAGGATTTTCTTCCATTAAAATTTTTTTTTCTTTCCCCAAGAACGTTTTATTATTCATTAAACTTCAATTATTTCGCGTAGTAGTTCTGCTTTAAATGTTTTATCTTAATTGCTGCAAAGTCATCACAAAGTAGTTAACAAGACATTAATTACAATGAAATAACGGAAATTTTTCCCGTTCATAGAACCCTAGAGAATTTAATCGATAAAAAAGAAAAGGAAAAGGAAAACTAAACGCTTCAGTCGACGTCTTTTGAAATGACGACAACCAAAGAAAATATTTAACCTTTAGACATTTTTTTTAATCATTCAATTACCCCTTGATGATCATTTTTTTTCTTATTTCCAATCTTTAAAAATTCCCTTAAAAAAAAAAAAAAAAAAAAAAAAATTATTTAGCGTAAATGTTGCGATAAAAAGATTTTATTTTTAACGCCGTAACGACTTTTAACTTGGTGATGCATTTGTTCTAACTGTCAATTATTTTTCATTGACACAATTGAACTGAATGATCTGCTTATCAATTAACAGCTTGCTGAAATTTAAAGAGAAAAGAAAAGATGTGGCTATGATTTTTGCTTACCGGGCATAAGGGATTTAGTAGGTGTCGGTTAATCTAAGTGGATGGGTTGTAATTTTTGTAAATCGCATGTTTTTTTTTTTTTTTTTTCATTCAATTATCGTATTAATTTAAAAATGACTTCCACTGCAAAATTGCTTTTTTTTTGTCATTTAAACGATGTTTACTTTTGATAAAAAAAAATCATATATTTATGTATATTGTTTTTTTAAAACTGATTGTTATCACTTATAGTTTAAGGAAAACGTAAAAAAAAAAAAAATTAACGTATCTAATGTTTGTTTTTTTATTTCAGTTGCAGAGGCTGGGAAACGTGATGGCCACAGTGAAAAGAAAAACAGAGTTATTTAATAGTTCCCAAGTTAATGGAGAAACCAGGAAACCAAATAGTAGAATGCTCATGAGTCACCATAGGAAAGAAGAGGAAAAGAATGAAAGAGAGAAAATCGTTTTATGGCGGCGTCCTATACAAACTTTGACGTATTTCAGTCGTGAATTAACCCACAATGTTAATGCGTTCGCGGTTAGAGCGCTGCAATACAGGATATCTGTGATATTGACTACAGTCTTGCTTCTTTCGCTTTATGTGTTGCTCCATTTGAATGGGCCTCACCAAAATGTAAGGATTTTTTTGTAAAGAAGGGAAACAGGTGGAAAATGTAGTGGATACGGGCGCCGCATGTCTTAGCCATGAGTATGAACAATGAATGCTTTCTAGTGTGTCCTGATGATATCTGTTAGTAATCGGGATTTGAAGAGGCTTAATAAAGCTAATTCTAAATTTAAATCTACAACACTATCACTGTTATAAAGTTTTTAAATATCATATAAGGCATTTTTTATGCCTTTTAAAAGGGAGTGGAGAGCAAGGGGGCTCAGCTCCCTGTTTGATTTAGCTCCTTACCACCACTAAAGGGGTACTTACTAGGGCGGGTCGAAAATCAAAAATTTTGGATTTAAAAAATGCCTGATAGCTCAATCGCTGTGGTTGATCTATTGCAAAAATTTTTTGAGGGTGCGCAAAAGGGTCAAAGTTCATAAGGGATGAAAATTTGACGTTTAGATTTTTGTGAAAGAAGTACCGTTTCCTATCGGATTTTTAACGTAGATTCGAAAATTAAGTCGGTTTGCGCCTATCTATTTCTGAGTTATTCTAAAAAATATGATAAAAATATTGAAATTTTAGAGTTTTGACATTTTTATGGAGAACTTGGCCCGTATCTCAAGAACAGAAAAAGCTAGACGCAAACAGATTTCATTTTCGAAATCTAGGTTGAAAATCGATAGGAAACAGTACTTTTTTCACAAAAATCCAAAAGTCGAATTTTCATCCCTAATGGGATTTTTCAAAACTTTGGCCCTCTTGCGCCCCACCAAGACTCCGTTTAAGGAAAAATTTTTTACAAATGATAAGCCACAGCGATTGCAGTATCAGGCATTTTGAAATTCCAAAATTTTTTATTTTCGACCCACCCATGGTTTCTGAAGAATAAGATTTTTTACCGAAAGAAATTCTGTTAAAAACTTGTTGCCTATATTTCACAGTAAAGCCTTAGATTGGTTCAATGAAATTTTTAAAATGAAAAGGGAATAAGTTACTTAGTCAGCTACGAAGACGACAGCCCTCTAAAGATATACCTACTTTGTTTTGGATAAAAAATTTTCATGGCAGCGCTCTTAATAGAAGTATTATGGCCAAATACCTCCTCAGAATTGCAGTTAATTTTATCATAAAAGAAAACAAAGTACAAAACTTTACCAACAGAAACTATGAAAGTCAATGTAGATGTGCAGCGCCTTTGGTAGCGAAATTTCGCTATTCAGTTTCCACTACCAATATCAATATCTTTGTCATGATTCCCTTCCATTTTTCCTAAATAGCCTATGTTGACTCCCAAAATTTTTTTCCTAACTATTTTTTTCCCCTAATTTTTAATTTTTCTAAAATTTATTGATTCCCAAAATGAATATTTTTCCTAATTTTTTGAATCCCTATGAAAATTTTATAGTTGAATTTTTACATTGCTTTATTAAAAAAACAAGAATAAAAAGCAAAACCAAAATTCGCAGCTTTGCCTATAAATAATTACAAAAATTTTAGGGATTTAAACAATTAGGAAAAATATTCATTTTAGGAAATTTTATTTTAGGAATAAAAAAATTTTAGAAAAATTCAAAATTAGGAAAAAAAATTTAGGAACCAAAATTTTTAGACAAAATGGATTAGGAATTTATTTCTTTTAGGAAAAATGGTCGGGAACTCTTTGTCACTGTTGCAATGTTCAAATTTACTTTTTCCTTTCAGTATCTTCAACTAGTCCGTAGTAAAGCAATATGGTGTCTGTATTGGGTTGGTTTAGGAGTTTTATCTTCAGTTGGCCTAGGAACTGGTCTACATACGTTTTTGTTGTATTTGGGACCACACATAGCATCTGTTACATTAGCAGCTTATGAGTGCGGCTCACTTAATTTCCCAGAACCACCGTATCCAGACGAGTAAGCCAATTTTTTAAAATTTTTAAAAAGATTTTTATTTATTTATTTATTATTTATTTTTCTTTGCAGAATCATCTGTCCTGAACAAGCAGATCCCAATTGGGGAGCGAGCATTTTAAATATAATGTCAAAAGTAAGATTAGAAGCAATGATGTGGGGAGCTGGGACTGCTTTAGGAGAATTACCTCCTTATTTTATGGCCAGAGCAGCCAGACTGTCTGGTTATGATCCAGATGATAAGGATGATCTCAGGGAATTTGAAGAATTACAAAAAAAGAAACAAAATCCTGGATCCATGGTAATTTTTTCATCGAATTTTGTTCATTTATTCTTTTTCCTTTTATCGAAACCGAGTTTCTGCTTCTTTTTTTTTTAGAATTTTATGGATCGTGCCAAATTAGCCATTGAAAAAATCGTTGAAAAAGTCGGATTCTTAGGCATTTTAGCTTGCGCATCTGTAAGTGTTACATTTAGTTTATTCTGTTCCACATTTTAAACATTTTTTTGTTAATTACAATTTTTTCTTTTTTTTTTTAAGATACCAAATCCGTTGTTCGATCTGGCTGGCATTACCTGCGGCCATTTCCTAGTCCCGTTTTGGACATTTTTCGGAGCCACTCTGATCGGTAAAGCCGTAATCAAAATGCACATACAAAAAATGTTTGTAATAATTGCGTTTAACGAGAGTTTACTGGAAAAAGCGGTCACTTTACTCGGTTACATGCCGTACGTAGGGCATAAACTACAGGAACCGTTTAAAGCATTTTTAATTAGGCAAAAAATGAGGTTGCATAGGCGATCTGAAGCAGAAGTTCCTGTGGTAAGCATTTTAAAAAAACAGTATCCTATTTTTTTTACTAATTATTTTTTTTGTTTTACTTTTCAGGAAGGGAATTATTTAGCTAGTTTTTTCGAAAAATTCGTATTAGCAATGATATTATACTTCGTAATATCCATAATTAATTCATTAGCTCAAAGTTATCATAAAAGGATATGTAAAGAAAGAAGAAATCCAAAACATAATAAAGACTAGTATTTTGTTATGTAAATGAGTCGTTGACAGTATTAAGTTGGTCCGATTTTTTTATTTCAGTGAATAGAAAAAGATAAATCAAAATAAAATTATAAATAAATATAGGAATATAAATTGGTGTTATTCCATTTTTTTTGTATGTCGCTGTTTAGATAAAAAATCGTTTTACGAAAAAGAAAGTCAGCGTTATCGTGGATCGATAATCATAATTTAAGCTATTTGGGTGGTTTTATGCTCAGATATTTTGTTTAGGTCATTACCTTCAGTTTTTTGACGTTTACTTTAAAAACGTTGCTTTGAACAAAGTTTTTTTCTTATTTCTGAACTGATTTTTAAATTATTTTTCTAAATTTATAAGACAATAAAACATTCCAGAGGAGTTGAGAAATCAAAGAATGAATAAACACAGTAGGCGGTTAAATTTTCTAGATCTGACATCTGCTTTTAAATTAATGATTGGAAAAATAATTTAAAATTTAAGAAATTGGAGTCTTTTCCAAATCCTAGGTGTTTGTTATTTTTTATTTTTTTTCTTGAATGACGATTCATTTTACCTGATTTGTTTGTTCCTTCATAAAAAATGTTATTTCATTATAAAATGCTGTACATAAATGAGTTTTTGTAAATTTGGTTTGAAAAAAAAAAAAAAAAATTGCACTTTTCAATTTAAAGAGCGTAATTTTTTCCCCCCTCATTTTTTTGAGACAATATTTCTAATAAAAATGGGTTTTAAAAAAAAGTTTTCAGCTTTTATAAATTATTTCACCCCTTAACCCTTAAAGGAAAAATTAAAATACAAACTAAACGTTTGTGTATTATTACATAGTTTAATGAACAGTTTGATAATCTACAACAATATTATTCCTATAAAACAAGATTTATCGATATAAATGGTCTGCATGAATATTTGCAGCTATTTCACTTTCCCACTTGTCCCCGTTGCTTAGAAGCTTTTCCTTATTATATAAAAGTTCCTCATGTGTGTAAGTTGAATACTCAAAGTTGGGTCCTTCAACAATCGCATCAACAGGGCATGCTTCTTGGCAGAAACCGCAATAAATACATTTTGTCATATCAATATCATATCTTGTTGTTCTACGACTTCCATCTTCTCTCTCTTCAGCTTCAATTGTAATTGCTTGAGCAGGACAGATAGCTTCACATAATTTACAAGCAATGCATCTCTCTTCACCAGAAGGATAACGTCTTAAAGCATGTTCACCTCTAAATCTAGGACTCAAAGGACCTTTTTCAAATGGATAATTTATGGTTGCTGGTTCCCTGAAGAAGTAACTCACAGCTACACCCAATCCTAAAGAGAAAACAATATATATTGCATTTGCATTTTCAACAAACTGAAAAAAACAAAGGATCGAACAAATATATACATTACCTACTAAATAATTCCTTAATAAATATGTATTGGTGGCTGTACTTGTTATTTCACCCCAGGTTACATCTTCAACTGTTGGTTTTTCTTTATTAACGTATTTGAAGCAATATCTTCTAGTTTCTGAATTTGGAGAAATTAGAGGACGAAGTAGGTCCACGACTAAAACACAAAATGTAAATTAATTATTGCGCAAAAAAATAAAAATAAAAATTTAAAAAAAACTACAAAAATGTCGTGCTAATCCTTGAGGATTTTGCTTTTGCGTTTTAAACAATTTTTCATAATAATATTACATAATTATATGAGTCTTACCATTTTTATTTCGTGAAAATAACTTCAACGCCGCCATTTTCAAATTTCCACTAGAACATCGTCTGCTGTAAACAACTGAAGTGAATGATGTTTCCCTTGATGCATTCTCGTGATCTAAAATTCTTGCAACACTAATTTTTATGAATAAAAAATTCTGTCTTCTTTTTATCAATAGCCGAAAAACTTTAAAGGAGTTATCACCTTAACTAAAATGAAGATTCCGAGCCTGTAGGATCTCCTTTTGTTTAAGTATACGTAATTTCCACATTGCTAGCAACCAACGGTGGCGCTATCTGTATTCTTTTGTTGTAAGTATAACTAACTCCGGGTACGATTTGGAGATAGAAGTTTTTGGAATTGAATTTTTAAAATCGTCAAAGGTATTCAAATGATTTGGAGGCAAGAAATTGAGACAATTTTCATTTTCCACGGAAATTTACGGGATTTTCCCTCGGACATTATTCATTTCCCACGGATTCATTATTATCCTTTTTTAATATCACCGTCTTTTTACATCTTGTCTTTTTTTTTTCATTTTCAAAGCAAAGGCTCCTTTTATTTTTAAAAGTCTATATTGCAATGACAAACGTCACGACGATAATCTTCGGTCCCCGGTAAATATGAAAGTTACATGCGCAAGGGGCGCAATCATATATTTTTTAAAATTAGTTTTGTTGTTTCTGCTCAAATTATGAGTGCTAATAAAGTTTGTCTTTTTTTGGTTTGTTTAAATGAGAAAACTGTCCACCATTTTCATTATTCTTCGTGGTTGGTACAAAAGCCGAAGAGCGTCAAAAAAAAAATTTTTTTTTTCTTTTTTCTTTTTTTTTAAAACGGTTTTTATATGCGTTTTGAGAAGAGAAGAAAAGCAAATCTTTTTACAACACTAATTTCTTTAGTAGGTAATCGATTTTTTCATCAAGGAGTCATGGGAAGAACAAAAAAAATAAAAAGATTATGATATTCCATATTTTTAAATTTAACTTGAACAATGATATTACTTTATTACTATATTAAAGCATATAAATTTAAAAAAAAAACATTGTTTTCGCAACACTCGATGCTTGCTGATTATTAGCTCATTGAATTCGCCATGCGTCGTCCTTGACTGACCATCTCCTGGAATTTGATATAAAACATTAATTAAAATCATTATCGGAAAAAAAAAAAAAAAAAAATTCTAACCTAACCATAACAAAACCAGGGTGCAAACAAGGTATATAGTTCAGTTCCAAAAACAGATATCTTGGTTTTTACGTGACAGGAGTCTCTTACACTTATCATATGCAGAACACCTGTCTTAGTGAAGAAAAGATATTCGCTTTTAGAACTGAGCTCAAAAAAAAAATCGGCGTGGGTTCATCCCCGTACACATTTTCGAAAAAAAATCATGCAATATCTTCAATTCTAAGCACAATCATGCATTTTTTCATTATCAGGAGGGCTTATTAAATTGATATAGACCTTTTTTAAATCATTAAAGACAATTTCAACCATCAAAAAACGAAAAATATACTTACATTAAAAACAACGCTATCTTGACGATCGCCATATTCCCGAGTGCTACCGCTTAGAATGCGAAATTCGAAATGGGATTTTTTTATTTTTTTAATACCTAATTAAATATACCATGTCAGACCGTCAATTTCCGGAATTGACTTACTGAAAACAGGAAGAGAGTGGCGAATGAGGACTACCTTTTCAGAAAGCAAAACGAAAACATTTTCAAAAATCGCATTTTTTACATGTATAAAGTCCACGAAAAACGTTTGCACGATTACATGATCTATGAATGCGAAACCATCTGAAATAATTTTTCTAGATTTATTTTTTATTTAAGAAAGTTACGGTATAAAAACTTTGAAAAGTTTTTCAGCGGCACGCGTGAAATGAAAAATTGGATTGAGCATCAATTTCTTAAAAAGTAATGAAATAAGGATGGAAGAATAATCCCCCCCAAGTATTTATGATAGATTTTTCTTTTTATTCTTTTTTTTTTTTTTTTTTTTTTTTACATCTGAAGACAAAAAAGGATTAAGGGGAATAATTTGTAAAAGAAACTATAACCACATTAACTTTTTTTTTGTTAATTAATTTATTTCTTTAAGAACTATCTATGTTGATGTGCTTGTAAAAATAAACAACCTTTAGTATTTAATTAAACGAATGATTTTTTGTTGTCGCATCAATAATTAATTCGGTCGGTCGATCATCTTCATCTACGGCTACCTTTAGGATTTTTCATTTTTTTTTAACCGTTCTTTTTTAAATCTGCAAGGGGTATACGGGGTCGAAACGGACAAACAAAGTAATCTCTAGGAACTCATCTGTAAAACAATCTGACATTATTTGAACATACAGACCATACAGACCCACCCAGACCGAGACCCAGACCAAACACAGACCGAAGGAAATTTTACAGACCAGATATATTTTCACATTCCGGACACAGGCCGACACCCAGACCAAACACAGACCGAAGGAAATTTTACAGACCAGATATATTTTCACATTCCGGACACAGACCGACACCCAGACCAAACACAGACCGAAGGAAATTTTACAGACCAGACATATTTTCACATTCCGAAACCAGACCGAGACCCAGACGAAACACAGACGGAAGGAAATTTTACTGACCAGATATATTTTCACATTCCGGACCCAGACCGACACCCAGACCAAACACAGACCGAAGGAAATTTTACAGACCAGATATATTTTCACATTCCGGACACAGACCGACACCCAGACCAAACACAGACCGAAGGAAATTTTACAGACCAGACATATTTTCACATTCCGAAACCAGACCGAGACCCAGACGAAACACAGACGGAAGGAATTTTACTGACCAATATATTTTCACATTCCGGACCCAGACCGACACCCAGACCAAACACAGACCGAAGGAAATTTTACAGACCAGGTATATTTTCACAATCCGGACACTGGGTCTGGGCCTGTGTCCAGAATGTGAAAATATACTTGGTCTGTAAAATTTCCTTCGGTCTGTGTTTGGTCTGGGTCTCGGTCTGTGTCCGGAATGTGAAAATATATCTGGTCTGTAAAATTTCCTTCGGTCTGTGTTTGGTCTGGGTGTCGGTCTGTGTCCGGATTGTGAAAATATATCTGGTCTGTAAAATTTCCTTCGGTCTGTGTTTGGTCTGGGTGTCGGCCTGTGTCCGGAATGTGAAAATATATCTGGTCTGTAAAATTTCCTTCGGTCTGTGTTTGGTCTGGGTCTCGGTCTGGGTGGGTCTGTATGGTCTGTATGTTCAAATAATGTCAGATTGTTTTACAGATGAGTTCCTAGAGATTACTTTGTTTGTCCGTTTCGACCCCGTATACCCCTTGCAGATTTAAAAAAGAACGGTTAAAAAAAAATGAAAAATCCTAAAGGTAGCCGTAGATGAAGATGATCGACCGACCGAATTAATTATTGATGCGACAACAAAAAATCATTCGTTTAATTAAATACTAAAGGTTGTTTATTTTTACAAGCACATCAACATAGATAGTTCTTAAAGAAATAAATTAATTAACAAAAAAAAAGTTAATGTGGTTATAGTTTCTTTTACAAATTATTCCCCTTAATCCTTTTTTGTCTTCAGATGTTAAAAAAAAAAAAAAAAAAAAAAAAGAATAAAAAGAAAAATCTATCATAAATACTTGGGGGGGATTATTTTTCCATCCTTATTTCATTACTTTTTAAGAAATTGATGCTCAATCCAATTTTTCATTTCACGCGTGCCGCTGAAAAACTTTTCAAAGTTTTTATACCGTAACTTTCTTAAATAAAAAATAAATCTAGAAAAATTATTTCAGATGGTTTCGCATTCATAGATCATGTAATCGTGCAAACGTTTTTCGTGGACTTTATACATGTAAAAAATGCGATTTTTGAAAATGTTTTCGTTTTGCTTTCTGAAAAGGTAGTCCTCATTCGCCACTCTCTTCCTGTTTTCAGTAAGTCAATTCCGGAAATTGACGGTCTGACATGGTATATTTAATTAGGTATTAAAAAAATAAAAAAATCCAATTTCGAATTTCGCATTCTAAGCGGTAGTACTCGGGAATATGGCGATCGTCAAGATAGCGTTGTTTTTAATGTAAGTATATTTTTCGTTTTTTGATGGTTGAAATTGTCTTTAATGATTTAAAAAAGGTCTATATCAATTTAATAAGCCCTCCTGATAATGAAAAAATGCATGATTGTGCTTAGAATTGAAGATATTGCATGATTTTTTTTCGAAAATGTGTACGGGGATGAACCCACGCCGATTTTTTTTTTGAGCTTAGTTCTAAAAGCAAATATCTTTTCTTCACTAAGACAGGTGTTCTGCATATGATAAGTGTAAGAGACTCCTGTCACGTAAAAACCAAGATATCTGTTTTTGGAACTGAACTATATACCTTGTTTGCACCCTGGTTTTGTTATGGTTAGGTTAGAATTTTTTTTTTTTTTTTTTTTTCGATAATGATTTTAATTAATGTTTTATATCAAATTCCAGGAGATGGTCAGTCAAGGACGACGCATGGCGAATTCAATGAGCTAATAATCAGCAAGCATCGAGTGTTGCGAAAACAATGTTTTTTTTTTAAATTTATATGCTTTAATATAGTAATAAAGTAATATCATTGTTCAAGTTAAATTTAAAAATATGGAATATCATAATCTTTTTATTTTTTTTGTTCTTCCCATGACTCCTTGATGAAAAAATCGATTAACTACTAAAGAAATTAGTGTTGTAAAAAGATTTGCTTTTCTTCTCTTCTCAAAACGCATATAAAAACCGTTTTAAAAAAAAAGAAAAAAGAAAAAAAAAATTTTTTTTTTGACGCTCTTCGGCTTTTGTACCAACCACGAAGAATAATGAAAATGGTGGACAGTTTTCTCATTTAAACAAACCAAAAAAAGACAAACTTTATTAGCACTCATAATTTGAGCAGAAACAACAAAACTAATTTTAAAAAATATATGATTGCGCCCCTTGCGCATGTAACTTTCATATTTACCGGGGACCGAAGATTATCGTCGTGACGTTTGTCATTGCAATATAGACTTTTAAAAATAAAAGGAGCCTTTGCTTTGAAAATGAAAAAAAAAAGACAAGATGTAAAAAGACGGTGATATTAAAAAAGGATAATAATGAATCCGTGGAAAATGAAAATGTAATAATGAATCCGTCCTTAGTGCCCACTATTAATATGCCACTATTATTTATGCTAGTAACATTAACCTCACCTTGTCTCAATTTCTTGCCTCCAAATCATTTGAAAACCTTTGACGATTTTAAAATTCAATTCCAAAAACGTCTATCTCCGAACCGTTCCCGAACTTCGTTCAACTTCTCCTCACCCACAACAGATAGCGCCACCGCTGGTTGCTAGCAATGTGTACATTACGGACGATTCCCTTTTGTTAAGTATTCAGCCATGAAGCCAACCTTTAAAAAATTGTAAACATTGAAAGAGCTCGATAATTCAAACAGCTAATTCGATTAATATATCTCATTTATAACAATGATAACAGTTTACCTTTTATAAAAGTGGTGTACGGTCTATATTTTCGAAATGAAATGTGTAGTACCAGGACCTAACGTTAAAGGTAATTTTTTTTTTTTTAAATTAAAAACGCCGGTAACCAAGTCAGGTTAAGTCCTAATATGCCAAAATTCTCAAGTGATTATTTTTTATTTAATTTTGTATGAATTTAATAATGACAGGTGAAATTAAGAAACCCTTAATGATACTGATAATTTATGCTATGTCTTTAATTAAGTTTTTTTTAGTTTTAGGGAGAGCTATTCATTCGTTGGCCAAACTTGGTGATGAATTATATCTGGAAACTACTAATGAAGATTTGTCATTTAGAACTGTCAATTCTTCTAAAACAGCATTTGCATCTTTTTCCTTTAATGAAAGTTTCTTTACATTTTTTAGTGGAGGATTTGGAATGAACCCAAATAATGCCAGTGAGTATTTGAGTCATTGGAAGTGCTTCTCATCAAACTAAACTTTTTCAAAAACTATTAGCAGACAAATCATTGGAAAATTTTTAAAACAATGAAACATTTATTTTTTCAGATTTTGTGAAATGCCAGATTTCTATGAAGTCATCTTTAGCCATATTTAAATCTCCAATCACACTTGATAAGACTGTTGACTCCCTTCAAATTCAGTTGCAACCCAATAGTGATAAACTAGTTTTTCTAGTTAAATACAAAAAAGGTAATTTTAAAACTCATCATGTTCCTATCATAGAATGTGAAACATTACAGGCATATTATCATAAAGATGATTCTCCGAACAAATTGACAATCCAGCCAAAAATAGTTCATGATATATTATCAAATTTTCATGCAACTCAAGATGAAATCACATGGAAAGTCTTGAAAAATAAAGTAGTGATTAGAAATTATACAGACACTGAAGACCCAGTGTCTGGTGTGCGGACTGAGACTTCACTTCAAAAAGAGGAGTTTGATGAATTTAAAATTCAACAAGAGACTGAAATAACATTTTGTTTAAAAGAACTTCGTGCAGTTTTGTTATTTTCCGACAGTGTTTGTACACCCTTAACAGCTAATTTTCATGTTTCTAGTAAGCCTATTGTATTTGTTGTTAAAAACGAAGTTTTTGAAGCCAATATCGTAGTTTCCACTATGACTGGTAAAGATTATGAGTCTCAAACTCAACCAACTCAGAATAGGCAAAGTCAAAGTGTTCCAAAAAACCAGAATGAATCTGTTAATAGGAGAATAATTAATCATGAAAGAATTGAACCTCCGAATATTTCTAAAGGGCATGTTAGTAACAATCAGGCTGTAAATAACCATGATAGAATCGAATCTCCTAATATTTCTAGAAGACATGTAACTAACAATCAAGCTTCTGTAAGCAACCCCAATAGAGCTGAATCTCCAAATATTTCTAGGAGAAATATAACAAACAATCAAGCTTCTGTAAGTAATCATGATAGAGTCGAATCTCCAAATATCTCTAGAAGGAATGTTGTTAACAATCAGGCTTCTGCTAGTACTCAAAGCGAATATGTTAATCCAAATAAAGAAGTATTGAAAAAAGTTTTTCAAAATGCTTTTGAAAAGGAAAAGTTTAATGTAAAAAATGTACCAGGTTATAATGATATATTAGAGCCAGATTCAGATGAGTCTGAAAAAGAGTATTAAATAAAAAAAAATTGCATTTATTGCATGTAAATAAAAAAAATTCATTTATAAGTTTTAAAATTGAAATGATTTTTTTATAAGCCTAAATAAATAAAGAAAAAAAAAATCGCATAATTCAGATTTAATAATTCTGCATTTTCATTCTCAGTCCAAAATTAAAATTTCAAACTAATAAATAATTAAATAATAAATCCTAATTGAAAAGATGCATCATACGCCATCGTCTGGCACTAGAAGATTTAAATTAGCATTCTGAATCGAAGCTCCTATATGTTTTTCTTCATGTCCACGTATTGATAATGGTTCCCTAGTTAAGTTAGGATCCTTTTTCTCCTTCATCATGCTCGTCTTCTCCCATTTAGAGCTCCCGCAAACTTTGCAAGTATGTAGAGGGACCAACTCCAAACAAACAGTCCTCGCTCCGCAGTCTCCGCATTTCCAAAATCTTTTAATGGCATTAACTACTTTCAAGGGATGCTTTTCACTTTTACACAGATCGGAAGCAGAAAAACTTTTATAATTACATTTCAAACATCTAACGGCTTTGCACTCTATTTTATAAGTCGACAACATTTTTTCTTCCATTTTTTCTTTTATCTCTAATTTGTTGAAGTACTTCTCCCTTTCTTCGGCTTCCCCTTCCTTTAATAGAACTTCGTTTTGCGGTGCAGCTTTCATTAGTTCTAAAAACTCTTGTGTGATACCGCATCTTTCCAGTTTTTCATTTAATAATTCTTTACCAGTTTTCTCGGCTGAGGCTTCGGGATTCGTTTTCACTTTTTTGCTTTCTTTTTCCTTTTCTTCTTCCATTTCAAGTCTTCTTTTTAAAGATTTTATTTGCTCAGGAGATTTTTTTTTCTTTTTTGCCGGTTCTTCCACTTTAATAGGGCCGTTTTGTCGGACAAATTTTAAAGCATTTATTTTTGCCTTGTTTTTTTCTCTGTTGGAAACTGGAAAGTCTAAGTCAATCATTTTATTTTGCACAGGAGTCACTGGTTTTAAGCTTGGTCGATTCGGAATTCCAGTTGTTTTATCTTGCACGGGTGTCACGGGTTTCAAACTTAGTCGGCTCAAAATTTCTGTTGTTTTACTTGGCACGGGAGTCATGGGTTTTGCATTTGAAATTCCTGGGCTTTGGACCACATCATTTAATTTGGCAGGTGTACCCCCCGACAATCTTCTTAAAATTTCATCATCTTTTTCCGAAGCTTTATTGTTTTTTATATTATTTGATTTCACGGGTGGTTCAGATAGTTTTTTTAATCTTTCTTCATCTTTTTGTATTTGTTTCTGATTTTTCTTTGCCGGAATAGAAGTAAATGATTTACCGGCATAAAATACTTCATTTTTACCTAATACTTTATTTCTCAAAGAACTTAAATTATTTAAACCTTTCCCAACAAACGATGACTGTAAATCGGAGCGACGGGAAGCACTATTATATGCTTTTTTCACATGATAAACACAATGTTCACAGCGAGATAAATTAACTACAGAAGTACAATCCTCTCCATTCTTTTTTTTACTTTTACAAGTCCCGTAATCTTTAGACATGCCTAAAACCATTATTTTTTGTGAATTCTCTACTTTCAAGGTTACTTCAGATTTACCGTCTTTACTGTCAATTATCCAGGATTTAATATGCCGACTACAGTTCCTAAAGATGTTTTCCAATATTCTTTATATGCTGAACCAAATAAAAAAACAGATATGACTTTTATATCACCCAATAAATCCGTAAGACTCCAAATACAATATGGATTCCCTTTTTGAGATGTTTTAGTAAATTTGCCAACAACTGCACCTCCTGTCACCCAGTCAACTTCCTTTAAATTCTTTCCTGCGACAAAGTTTTTAATTTTTAAAGTGGGAACCGCTGTTCGGCCAATCATTCTTTCTTTTAACATAGTTGAGGAAACTAATGGGTTAATTATTCTCATATTAAAAATGGGATCACATAATACATCATTTTTTTGGCTGCCGAATTTTGGTAGTTCTGTAATTTTTTGCTTAGGCTTTTCTGTTTCTGCTTTTTTGTGAACTACTTCAAGCTTAGCCTTATTTGATTCAGTTGTGTAAGCTTTATCTGTCTTCAAATCCTTTAAAAGTAGAGTGCTTAAGTCAGATGAATCCCTTTTTGGATTGTTGTCCAACATTTTTTTAATGTTCCTTCCATAATCAGAATAGATTCTTTGTTCAAAGTACCTGTTATCCTCATCTTCTGAAGAATCTGTATCACCTGTAAACATTTGTCATAAAATGTTGTAAAAATATTTGCATTTAAGGAATTTTTTTTTTTAACATAAAAAAGTTGAATGAAATTTTAATTACCTTTATGTATTAAACTATCCTTATTTTTGTTCTGATTTTCATTTTCTACTTTATTTACACTTGAAAGTCTTTTCTTTTTCACGTTCGGTAATTTTTCCTTCCCAAGAACAACATCCTTCTCAATATTTAAAATGTCAGCAAGGAAGGGTTGATTTGATTTTCTGTCATCTTCCTTTTTTTTGTTTGATCCAGAAGGAATATCTGCATCTTGCAGAATCGCTTCAATCAAATCAACATCAAAATCATCGTTTGAATTTTCATCCATTTTCACTCTTTAAAAAAAAAAGAGGTTTTAATAAGTATTATTTTTATTTGTAATGATAGTAAAATATTACCTTGAATGAAAAGAATATTCTATTTGAAAAAATTAATTGATTGATTGGTCATGCATTGGTTCACCGAATACATTATGATAATAAATAAAAATATTTGTCCTATAAAAAAGAATTTGACGAGTGCGAATACGGAGTACGGTAAGTGAGATGAAAACACGATTTCCAATATGGCAACTAAAATTTCGCGCCAATTAGGTTGCTTGCCCTGATAAAACGTGACGTCATGATGTGTTTTCTGTTGAGGTTTTCGTTATCCACTGTTCATAACTTTTAGGTACTGTTTCTAATCAATTTATAACATCAAAAATTAGGTAATTTCTGTATTTAATGAAACCCCCGCCATTTAAAAAAATAACGCAAACAATATATTTAAACATAAATATGATTTACAAAGGCCTAACCACGGGATAATCAGATCATTTTAAACATAGCTAAACTAGTTTAGCTGTGTTTAAAATGGTTATTAGTTCTTAGTTGTTTAAAACAGTTATTAAACCTCAAGAAACATTTGAAGTTGAAGCCAAATGGTACTTTTGTTTAAATTTTAAATATGACGGATTTGAATAATAATTAATTTTTCTTTTCCGAAAACAGGCATCAAACTTGCTTCTTTATCAAGTAAAAGTCCACATAATTTTGGCGATGGTTTCTAACAGCCCAATTTAGAAAAATGTCCAGAATTTTTAGAAAAAGTCCCTAATCTCTTACTATTTAGCAAATGTATTGAAGAAAAAAAACCATTAAGGGTTTTTTTTTCAAGAAATGTCTTAAAAGTCAGCAAATGTATTAAAGGGAAAAAATTCTGAGTGTCTACTGACCTGTAAAACCTTGTAAAACTTGTATTTAGCAGAGCTGCAAACAATTTTTGTTGCGCCCAATCCTGAACCGAACTGATAATGAGGTGTACGACATAAGCTAAACAATGAACAGGTTCCGAATGGTTGACAGCCCTGGTATTTAGCCTATATTTTCAAACTGGACTTGTAAAACCTTTAAAGCCTGTATTAGGCTGTATTTTGGCGATAATCAACTAATATGCCAGCAAAAGTTCTAAAATTGGTTTAAATTAAGCTTTTCGTAAAAAAAATTCTATGCTTTGCTAATTTGGTTTTACCACTGACTTGCAGAACCTTATTTTAAAGCTGAAATTTTATATCATGACGAAAAAATTCATTACAGAGTCTGTATTTTTAATTAAAAATGACCTTTAATATCTTCAAAAAGCCTGTATTTTTAAAAAGCGATTTTCAGATGACACCCTAATTTTAAAGCATTGAATTATCTTTTCAAAAAAACTTGAAAAAGATTGAAAAAGATTAACGACAAGCCGTCGTCTTGCCTCAAGAATATATCGGATAAAGGTGCAAGCATTTTGATAGTAAATTTATAGGATATCACGATATGATTTCACATGATAACTCATGAAAAGTATCAGAGGTGAATGCCTGGTAAAACCTCGACTGGATCGCGGGTCTGCCGCGTGCCAATCGAGAGTCTTACCGATGGACTACCGATCGCCCTTGAGAGGATAGCAAATTTAAGGAATTAGAAGAACGACGGGTTAAACGAGAGAGGATCAACTCGTTAAACGGTTCGAAAACGTTGTTCAGACAGCCCTAACTCAGTAAGTAAATCAAAAACTTATTACCAAGTAAATACCTACAGATAATACCGGTATCAGAAAATTAATAAACTTGGCTTTGCTTTTGCTTTTAATTTTTAAAATTTTTTTTTACATTTTAGAGTTCACAGGCCTGTAAGTTTCATTTTTTTTTTTACAGATTTTGTCAGTTTTTGTCCTAAAATGTTTTCTCACAGTCCCTACCTTATTAATTTTTATGTTAAGCAGGGGGTGAAGGTGGCAAGGAGGTGGTCTGCTGTAAATTTTTATTTTATTTTATAATACTAACATTGGCGTAATTTCGGGGGGCAGGGGGGGGGGGCCTTCTCCCCCAAGGTTTTTTTGCCCCTTCCTATGGTTTTTTTGCCCTACCCAAAGCTCTTTTGCCCCCCTCCAAGCAGTGCAGGCGATTGTAAGAAGGAAGTTGATACAGCTGACTTGGAACTTCTATAAAAATAGAGAGAATTTAGTGAAGAAAAATTATAGTGGATGCATTTTATGGCCTAAAAGAGCGGCGATACCCGTTAAAATAATGTATAATTTTGTGTAGCAAAATTTTAATTTTTTTTTTACTTTTAAAATAAGCTATAAGTTTTATTTACCCCCTCCCTATCTCTGAAGGAAAACCATTAAATGGTGCCACTCACTGATGAAAAGCAAAAAAAAAAAAAAAAAAAAAAAAAAAAAGTCACTGTTTACAAAAGACTTTATTTACAATTTATCAAATCATTTTCTCTGATTTTCCTGAATAATTAAGCATTGATTCGTAATGAAACTATCTTGTTTAACCTAGGAAGGCCAAATGAATTTTCCTCCCTAGGTTAACAATATACTAATTTAAAAAATTATTTATTAGCAGACTGGAGAATTAGGCTATGTACATTTTCGATATATTCCATTTCTTAATAACTTATTACCAACATTTTATTTTGATTTTCTATCCAAAAGTTATATTAGAACTGGTGCCTTACACTTTTTTTAAAACAATTGTATTGCAGAAATTTATGCAGAAATTCCAATTTATTATTGACGATAAACATTGTGAGTTTAATATATACTGACATATTGACCTGAGTAGGAGTCTTTCACTACATTAATCAGAATCAGATAGATTTATCCGTTTGTCCTTTTGACAATAAACGAGAATAACGGCATCAGGGTAGGCTTTAGCAGTAGTAAAGAAAAAAAAAAAAAGTTGGTGAACGAGCGTTTATAGGTGCAAAATATCATTAGGTAAATGAATTTTAAATTAAGTTTTTTTCGTTCAACCTGCTCATTGTATTGTTAATTAAGGGCGAATTCTATCATCCGTCGTCAAGTTCCGTTACCAGTGAAGGGTAAATGACTGGCACTCGACTACCTCTGACAAAATCTCAGAATATTATTTTTTTATTTCTTTTAAATTACGTAAACACTATCCGGTCTTTTCGAAAAAATAATAAATTTAATAAATAAGTAAGTAAAATAAATAATTAAAACTGAAAAAAATTCAAATTTATGGAAAGATTTTAATGTTAATATATCACTTCATATCATTTCCATTTTTTTTTTGACGTAAAACAATAGCCACAACCATTTATTTAATTATCCTGGGATTCAATGCGAAGTAGACGTCCTTCACGTATGTGTCTTCCTCTCTTATGACGAATTCTGCAGGTTAGGTTTGCGTCTACATGTTTATAATTTGATCTATACATGACCAGTTTGGCTACTTTTATCCTCTTGTGAATATGAGTGTTTTTCTTCCGCGATGTTAATTTTTACTACTACCGATCAACGAAGTATTAATAAAAATTATGTGACATTAAATTTTTGAAAGTCAATCGTTTTTAATACGAAGGTGTAAGATTAATTATTTAGGTTTTAATTATACTGTATAATTTGCTAAATAATCAGTTCTTAAATAATTATAATTTTAGCATCTGGCTAAGTTTCACATTTTTTTTTTTTTTTGGTTGTGTTATATAAATTAGCATATATCGAATTAATAAATAACAAGTTGAAGTTGCACTTCAGTCTAGTGCCACTTTTGCGGCAGCGTAACGTTATTTTTATGAATGAAAGTGAAAAGCTTCTTTAAAAAATTTTTAAAAATTTAATATTAGAACATTATATTATGATAATGTGGAATTATGATTTGTAAATATTATTTGACTGTGTTACTAATCGGTGTTGTTACTGCCCGCGAAAATAACGCTTTTAGAATAAGAAAATGTTGCGCCGAAGACGAATTGATCCTGGAAGTAACTGGAGAATGTATAAATTCAAAATTGTTTAAAAATCGCCATAATATTTATAAAACTGGAAATGAAACTATTATTGGAGATATGAAAAATGAAGGTAGGCCTAAATGTGTTAAAACTGAAAAAATTAAGTTGGAAATGATTTGTAATTTGAGAAGAAAGCTGAGAAAGGTATGTGGCTTTTTTTTTTATAGGAACTCGGCCTTGGTGGTTTCCAACAGAATCGAATATTTTATCAAAAGAAAATAATGACCCTTTGGAAAAATTTCCGGCACAATCGGAAATTATATTTGGCGAGATGCAGCCGTGCGAGGTTACAAGGTTGTCTTTGCTACCAAGTTATTACTTTAAATACGATTTTTACGAGGATGGAAGCCTTTTAGTGTATGAAAATCATAATCAAGAGGGCAACATCATATACGATCCTTTGTCCTATTGTGTAGATATGTAAGTATGAATTTTTAAAAATTTCAAACTTTAAATTTTTTTCCTTTCTCAAATCAATTTATGTATTGTACTTTCTCTGCAGACTTGATCCAACAACCTCTGACAGCGAAACTTCAACGGAAGCGATTTTAGAAATCAACGAAGTCACCGAATATATAATACTTCTTTGTCCTTGTTCTAAAGCGACTTGTGTTTTAAAATGTTGCGAGCCCGGTTTGGTCATCAACATGGAAAGTTTGTCCGATGGAGGAAATCCTTGCGTCTTGGATCCTAGAAGTAATTTATTTCATAAAAATCTTTTTAAATAAGTTCGGAAAGTAAGAACTTTTTCTTTGAGCTACAATTTTTATTTTAAAATATTACTCCCGCAAATCGGTACCTGTAGAAAACCGTTCTGCTTTCAAAATGTTTATACATATATTTATGAGTCTGGGTCAAATCCCCGAAATAATTTTTCGAGGATTTGATTTTTGGGGATCTGATTTTCGCATTCCAAATATTAATTTAATTTTAATGAGATAAGATTTTTTCCATTTAAAATCCATATTTTTCCATTTCCATTTAAATTAAAATTTAAAATGCAAAAATCAAATCCCCGAAAAATTTCGGGGTTTTGAACCTGAAAAAAAAAAAAAGAATTATTTTAATTACTTAAAAACTAAATTATAATATTTGAAATGCGGGAATTTGACCTGGCCCCATATTTATATATTTTTTAAAAGTACGTTACTAGAAACCAACAGTATAAGAATAATGCAATCCGGTTAGGGCAGTTAAGTTGTTTTATCGTAATCGCAAAAATAATTGATTAAAAAAAAAAAAAAAAAAAAAAAAGATGTTCTGGCATACAAAATAATACCCGTAGTAAGCATATCAAGTTTGGATTCAACTTTAAAATCTAAAACAATGGAAAAAAAAATTAAAGTCTAAAACAACCTGGGAAAATATTAATTATTTATTTCTTACGCATTAATGATAAAAGCACATACGAGATATTAACGTACTAATACTATTTATAAAAGTGGAGACATGTATTAAATTTCACGGTTTCAGTTTGCAAAAAAACAATTAAACAATACAGTGAAGAAAATGTAAAAACATTCCCCTACTCTTATTTTTTTTATTATTATTTTTTTTTTTATTAGAAAACGCACAGCTGGACAGTTGGAAACCCCGATTCACAGATTCATACAACGAAAGTAAAAATTACTATTTGTTACACCGCTTCCCGTTATGCCCTAAAGGGGAGAGTAACGTCATCGCTAATTTTGAAAAAGACGAAAATCAGCAGTACACCATTTATTCGAATGGATCAGCTCAGATTTTAGGCGAAACTCACATGAGCGAACCTTTTAATTTTTGCGGAGAGCATGTTATTAGTAAAGGGGTCAACATGGCAAATGATTACATCATTAGGTAATTCCGAAATGCTAATTACAAACAACCATTTTTTTCCCCTTAAAGTACTTAAGCCTGTTATTTTTATGTTTTAATATTTTTTTTTTAGGTGCTATCCTAAGACTGGGATCGTATCTCCGTGGGTGGAGACTCGAAAAATTTTGTATGGCAGTATGCTTATTATCGGCACTTTCTTTTTGTTCCTAACACTTCTTGTGTATGCTTTACTGCCCACTGTTAAAAATATCAATGATAAAAATTTAATTTCACAAACTTGGAGTCTGTTTGTGGGGTATTTTTGTACTGCTATTTCGCAGTTAGCCATAGATCAATTACCTCATGGTATATGTGTGTTTTTCGGTAAATATTTTTTTTCATAGAAATTAGATCGACAGCTTGTTCAAAATTATATTTATTTATTTATTTATTTTTGATTTTAGGATTCTTGATTCAATATTCGTTTTTAGCTGCTTTCTTTTGGTTGAATGTACTATGCATAGATATTTCCTGGACGTTCAGGTAAGAACACGATAGAGCAATCAAAAAGAGGAAAACGAAAAACATTGATGTCATCAACACGAAATACGGAGATAAATAAGCGAACAGATTTGAAAAACAGATAAAGCAGGAAAACAGAAAAGGAAAATAGACGGAATAAAAATAATTTTTTTTTCACGTCTTTGTTAGGATTTAGAATATGTTCATCCTTCAGAACGTTTCAATTTATTTTTAAAGTAAAATCAATTTCCCAAAGACTTTGCTTTGTGTCAATACCGCTTTGCAATTAAAAATAATTACAAGTACTTTACATGCCGAAGGCTTTTATAAAAAATTGAAAAAGAATTACTCGGTAAAGGTATATGATTAATTTAGGTGAAGCTCTATAATTATCGGACCATGTTATTCAGTTATTTATTGTGATATTTTCTTTTAATAGCTATTTAAAAATTCTGTAAGCCCTAATTTGTTTTCCAATATTTGGTTCGCAAAATAAATTCCAAAAAAATCTTTCATTGAAACTTTTTATTTTTAGTGAGCTAAGAGTTATCAGAGGAATTCCGACAGACAGACTCCGCAGGAAGTTCATCTATTATTCCCTTTATGCTTGGGGATGCCCATCAATTATATCCTTAGCCACAGCAACCGTAGAATTTGCTCCAAACATTCCAACGTTTATAGTAAAACCAGGAATCAAAGACAGTTGCTGGTTTCGAAATGGTAAGATTTTTCCTTTTCTTTTTATTAATAAAATTGTAATTAATTGTCAACTTTTATTTGTTTTTTCAGACACTCAAGCGAAATTAGTTTACTTTTACGCACCTATCGCCGTTTTGCTAATAGCCAACGTATTTTTATTTTTATTTACATCTTTTAGAATTTTACAAACTCAAAGAGATACTTCATCCCTGATAAAAAATCGGACGACGGATAAAAAAAGGTACTCTCAATATTTCACCATATTTCGTTATTTTTGTAAATTCGCATGAATCACTTATTTAGACTAATAATTTCTTTACAAAAGTACTTCTGATTTTAGGTTTACGTTGTATTTAAAATTATTTCTCTTAATGGGATTGTCCTGGATAACAGAGCTAATTTCTTGGGCTGTAGGAGGACCAGATTATTATTGGTATATACCCGACATCGTGAATGTACTTCGTGCTGTTTTTATTTTCATAATTTTATGCTGCAAACCACAGGTACAATAACTCTTCTGTTATAGTAAGGACTTATCCTCAAAATTTAAGTAGATCTATATGATAAAACTTAAAATTTACCAAATCAACGGTAACAATTTCGAAATAAGTGAAAACTTATATACAACTGGATTATTCTTACAATGTCGACCAAAAATCTGCTCTCTAATTAAAAAAAGTAATTTTAACATTTTTATTATTTTAGGTGAAAGAAGAATTAAAGAAAAGACTGAGTCTAATGAAACAAACGGATTTTAGAAGACCCAGCAACGCCCGAACGAATTCATTTTATCTTACAACAATACAAATGGGTCAAGAAGGATTAACTAAAAATCAAAATGTTATGTCTAGTCTGTAAATTAAATGAAATGAAATGATTCATTATAGTGATATTATTAAAAAATAGTTTTAATAATTTGTTGCTCCGAAATGAATTTAATAATCAACTTCGAGAAGTTTTTTTTCCGTTACGGTAAAATTAGGCCTATAATGAAAAAAATTAGCGCGGTTTTATAGAAACGAGAATGAGGAAATGACGTCACAGTTGTTTCTGAATCAAAATGGTCGACTTGAGTTTTTTGGTTTAGAAACTTAGTTGAAATATATCCAACTTATCGACATATTGTTTCAGTTTGTTTGAAAAAATCCTCTTCTTTTTAGTACCGAAACCGTTTAAGAATTATATCGATTATTTTAAATAAAATCATTTCTCTGTTTATTCATAAAATCATTCTCAAGGTCGCGGATTTCGATTGAGATTGGTCGAAAAAAATAAATATCAGAATTAAGTGCGCATGCGTCAAATGTAGTAGTCTCCATTTTGCGCCAACTAAGGCCCTATGGAATAATCATGATGTGAATTATTTTGGGGTGCAAAGCAATGTTAAATCTTCGAAAATGTGATCATATATAAGACCTTTTATACAGTAGTTTATAAATCAGTTGTTTTTAGTGAATAAAAGCGAACGGAACAGAGTCTAGCTATCAGTGACATTTGTGTACAAACAGAATGGCGGTGTTTAAAAGCCTCATTTCATAGTCAAGCTCTTAAAATCACATTTAAAAGGTTTTAAATACTGAAAAAACATTTACTGCACATGCACTGAAAATAAAACGTTTATCGTCGGTTTTTTAAGGATACTTATTCGTTAAAAATGTCGACGGTAGAGTATGATTTAGACACAACAGGAGGATTGATGCCCGTAAGTTTCTTTTGGTTGCGGAGCCATTTTGTTAAAAATATGGCGTGTAATATTGAAAATATTTACGTGAATTTATTTATTCCATCATGAAAATATGAAGTTTGTTGTGTGATTTATACTTTCTAATTGTAAATATAATTTTCTTCTCAGCAAATTCAAGCTCTCATAGCTCCTCCGGTTAGTGACGATTCGTCTAAATTGAAAAAGAAAGAGGGAAAAGAATTACATCCGTACTATAAGCGTCCTGGTAAAGGGCATAATCATGATTCTTGTGATTCCTGTGGGGAAGGCGGGAATCTTTTATGCTGCGATAAATGTCCAGCTTCTTTTCATCTTCAGTGTCAGTGAGTATGGTTTAGTTTAAATGTTTGTTTAATCATTAACTTAAGTGATAAGTTCAGAGTGATGTATGTAAAATCATCCATTTACTAGGGTTAGGTTATAAATAATACAGTTAATTTTTTTTGTTTTGATTTCATTAATGAACAAAAATCATTTAAAATTACATTCATTTGTGAATGCACCATCTTTCATTATACCACATGAGTATTATAGAAGATCGTTGAACTTAAATGCAGTATGTTGAATAAAAGATCTTTGAATGAACGGAAAGGAAGGGTTGAGAGAAGTTTGATACAAATGGAACTAATTTATGAATAGAAGGCTTTTTCAAATGAGTTAGTAATTGATATTATCTTATTTTTAAAAAAATATTTGAAATCATCAGAATTCCAACTCTTTTATTAATCTGACAGTCTCGTGTTTTTTCATCAAAAAGAAATGAAAGAATAAAGATCTGTTTGATAAATTATCAGCATTGCTATTCTTTCATTTAAAGAAAAAAAAAAATCAAGTTTAACTCTTTCAACCAGTTTGAACTTTGATCGACTCAACAAAAATTATTGTAGTGTCCTGTATATATTTAGAATACATCAGTCCGTCATTTTGAATAATTATTTATCTTCTGAATATGAAAGGTGAACATTGAAAAAAATATTTTCTGGTTGATTTTGTTGCTACAACACTTAAAATATCAATGATTCCTGGGAAATCCAGGAAACAAGAAAAACATTTTCAGTTATTTATTTATTTATTTTATTTTATTTTTTAAATAAGTTTGATTTTGTGGGATTGGGATAAAGACATTAAAATGCTTTTGATTAAAAGTAAAAATCCACATCAACTCAGACAACATTATGATAAGTTTGAAGATTTTTAACCTTGAAAGAGAAAGGAGACTGCTACCTTCTTTTTCAGCCGTTATAATCATGTTTAATATTTTACCTGTAATTCATTTTTATCATTTTTCATGTCAAATCATCACATTTTTTTTCTTGAAAAAGTTGTTTTTACAACTAAGAAATGATTTTACATTTTTTTTTTTCTTTTAATTTTAGTGATCCACCTCTTGAAGAAAATGATATTCCCATTGGGCAGTGGTTATGCCACGCGTGCAAAGTTGCTGCGGTAAATATTTTTATAATGACCTCATCAAGTGAAAATTTTTTATTTATTTATTTTCTTTGTATTTTATTCTAGGCAAAAGCAGAAGGGATTGCGGTTAGGGATATCAAATTTCATAAAGCAGAGATTATAGCTACGCCAAAACAAGAGAACGAAAGCTTATCAAATCAAAAAGCTACACCGAAGCCGGAAAATGAAGCCGAAAAAGGAGGGAGAATCCTTCGTGCTAGAAAAGACAGTACGTCTTCAACTGCTGTAAAATCAGCGAAAAAAGGAAAGGCTGTGGGGAAAGTTAAAAAAGAAGAAGAGGAAAAGAAAGAATCATCCGATGAAAACGAGGATGACGATGAGGAGGACAGTGGAGGCGGCGGCGGGAAAGCCAAGAAAGCGAAGAGAAAGCTTGATGATGGAACTGATGAGGTACTAATTGTTAAAAGTGCTTATTTTTTTAGAAGTTTAAGGGATTTGTCGTAATAATTTTTATTTTATTCTTAAAGGCTTTTAGTGATAGTGAATTAAGCAGCATTATGACACCATTAGACCTTTTGATTGAAGCTGCTATAGAAAGTAATCCTAAACAATATGAACTTCCAAAGGAACTTATGACCAGTATACCTTTTCCAGGGTCAGATAAAGGTATTTACTGAAATTATTTTAATTAATTTTTAAAATATATTTAATTAATTTATCAATTAAAAATCACACTTGCATTTATTTATTTTAGGAAATGGTATTGGTCCGAGTAAAATCACTTCTCGCCGAAATTCATCGGCGAAGAAAAAACCGTACGAGCTTGACAATGGAATAGTTCCGCTTCCTGTTAAAGTTTGCTTCGAATGCCACAGAAGTTGCAGAGTCGCTCCTTTGGTTTCTTGCGATTTTTGTTCTCTTCTGTACCATTTAGATTGTCTTGATCCTCCTTTAGCTTCCATGCCGACGGGGAGATGGATGTGCCCTAATCATCCCCAACATTATGTTGTAAGTAATTTTTTTTAATATAGTAATAAAACATATCATTTTCACATGTCATTTAATGATGGTTTTTAAAAGAAGTCCAATGTAAATTGATTTACGGATTTTATTATTTTAGGACTCAAAATTGCTCACATCTGCTAGTTTAACGGAAAGAGTTAAATTATGGGACAGGTATTCAGGTCCCATTGACCAGGATGCCGTTAAACTTGAATTTATTCGAAAAGTGAGAAGAAAGAATCCGCCCTTTAGATTCAAAGTGAGATTACCACCAAGAAATAAAGTTCGGGTAAGAACTTAAAAATTAAGTTTGGCTATAATTTCATGTGAGAGTTTTTTTTTTTTTCGAAAAAATAAATTTAATATTTTTTCATTTAGGTACCAGAAGCAATAAAACAACAGTATGCTTGTCCGCAGCCTTTAGTGCCATCATTAAAAGATGTCCTCAGGGTTGAAAAAATGTCTGGCCTTGAAGATCATGCTACTTCTTGGGAACAGGAACAGGTAACGAATAATTTATTTATTTATTTATTTAATTATAATTGTTTTTTATTTATTACGAAAATTTCATGAATTTCTTTTTTCAATTTTGTAGTGGCTCTCAAGTATAATTGCCATGCAGTCCAGTATAGCATGCCACCTTGCCTTCCAAAAACAAAAACAACCTCAACAGCAACAACAACAACCTTGCTTAGAAAGTGAAATGCAATCAAAATCTAAATCAAATGACATATCTCAAACGGAAACTCAATTAAAAACAAACGACATCGTCGAATTGACTATCGAAAAGCAAATGAATGAAAAACAAAAAAACAAAACCAAGAGTACAAATGAAATACTGAACGGAAATATAAGCGTTCAAAATTACAAGGGACCAAGTGGTGTTAAACCCAAAGAATCCGTGGAGAAAATGATGGAGAAAATGTTCAGTGACGTTACGACCCCTACATCTCCTAAAAAAGGCGAATTCGGCGGGAGCAAAACACTGGAAAGTCTTCTGAGGGATTCGCCGACGGAGAAAACGAAGAAAATCATCATCAACGGACCGATCCCGAAGGACGCGAAAATCATACTTCACCAAAACGGGGAAATGAGGCTAAAAATTAGAGAGGACCAGAATCTGAAAACTTTTGAACCGCGGATCAAAGTCGCGGAGCAGAAACCTTCCTTGCAACAGTTACAACAGTCTCAGACAGTTGGGTCTGTCGATGTTAAAGCTCTTGAGAATCTCAGTAGTCAGTTGGATTATTTAATGTCAACATCAGCTGGTGAAGGTTAGTTAATTAACATAATTCTGTCTCAGAAATTGTTTAGCTTTAGTCAATTAATAATTTTTTTTCCGATTTAATTTTAATTTTTAATATTAGTAATCTACGTATTCGTTTTTATTTCAGAACTAGTTGAGGAATTAAGCAAATTAGACTCCAAACTCCTAAATTTACTCGCTTTTCAACGTATTCAACAATTATTACCTTCGACCATCGGGGTTCACACGAATAGGAATCCGATCGGCAAAACCTTTCCCACACTCTCTAATTATATTACGGAGAACGAAAGCCAAAGATTGAAAATTAAAGAGGAACCAGTGGATGATTTGAAAACGGAACCGGAACCGACCAATAAAAGGGATACGATTTTCGGATCTTTCGAAAAAAATCTATCCCTCAAAGACGGAATTTTAATTTCGAAAAAACAATATGTTGCTATAAAAGACTGCCATGCTGGGCTCGGAGTGCAAGAGATCAGCCCTAATAACGTAAATCCTAATGTTCATGCCATTCGCGATGTGTCGCAGGTTAAAATCGCCGATTTCCTTAAAAAGGAATTTGTTAGGAGTCATTTGGAAATTCAAGCCCGGGCCGTTTTAACCCCGTTAACCTCAAGTGGTTTACGTGTTAAAATGAAATATAGGACGTTATCGATAGGAACAGGAGCTGATAACGACGTGTGTCTAAGTGACTATGGTTACTGTAATTTTGTGTCGCCAAAACATGCTGTTATTTTTTACGATGAGGTAAATTACCTTGGATTGGAAATTGCTAAAGCAAAAAAAGAAAAAATGAAAATGAGGTTTATTTTTGTTCTTTTTCTTTTTCTTTAGATGACAAAACATTATGAATTAATAAATTATTCAGAGCATGGGACGCTAGTCGATAGCGTTGTTTATACAACGGATTATTCAGATCGAAAGACTCCTCGATTGGATGCCAAAATCCCTGAGAAAAACCCCCTCGCGAAAACCATTCGAGAGGTTATTGATAAACGGAGAGGGTTGAAAAGGAACTCAGAAGGAGAAGATGTGCCTCCGTCGAAGATGATATCGAAGGAACACCAGGTTGGTGATTGATCTATAGTTTGCAGTTACAGGGCACTGATAATATTTTTAGATTTTTTAAAACTGAAACATTTTCTTTTTTAAAAAAATAATTTTTTTTTTTAGGTAAATGACTTGATATTGAAAAAGCTAATTAAAAGGCAAATATTTTTGCCGTTGAATTTCTTGTTACTTGAACTTGACCGTCGTAATTAATAAAAAATTCACCGTTAATTTTTGAAAAATTAGTCTCCAGAATATATTTTTATTTTCACGGACGCCATTTTTTGACATCCGAGAACTCTGAATTTTAATTTTCATCAGTCTCAGTCGACCACTGTCGGTCATCGGTTTCTGTAGGCAAACTACATTTTTAAAAATACCTAGCAGTATTCTTGTTGGGCTCGTGCAAATTGAAAATTTTGGAAACCAAAAATACAAACAAGAAAATTGATCCAATTATTCCTTTTTTTAAAGCGGAATTTGTAAATTTTTATTGGCATAGGACTATGCGCCCTAAGGAGCACCAATACGGTTTTGTGTGTCCGGGGGGTGTTTTGGACACCGGAAAAAAAAAAGAATATTTCAAAAAATTTTAGATAAATTTTTCAATAAAATTTTATCAAAAATAATCAAAAATATCCCTTTTTTAAATTAGTAAAAAATTTACAATATTTTGTAAAAAGTTTTATTATAAATTTCATTGAAAATTTTTAAAAATTTTAAAGGATCATCGAGAATTTTTGATAAAATTTTATTGAAAAATTTATCAAAAATTTTTGAAATATTCGTTTTTTTTTCGGTGTCCAAAATACCAACCGGACACGACAAAACCATCATGGTGCGCCCTAAGACGTAGTCCTACGTCAATAAAAATTCCGCTTAAAAAATAAGAAATAATTGGATCAATTTTTTGAAAAGGGGGACCAGGTGGACTAATATTAGAGCTTGGAGGATTATGGGGGATCACTAACATTTTTCGAAGCTAACATTTCAATAATTTTTGATTATTGAAAAAATTTATTTAATATTTTATTAAAAAAAAAAATTTTTTTTGAATTTTATTAAAAACTTCTGGTAAAAAATTTTTAAACTTTTATTAAAAATTTTGATGTTTTGTGAAAAATTTCATCAGCATTTTTTGAAACAAAGATTTGGATGATTTTGCACACTGGATGGATTTTAATGGAATTGCACTCTTAGATTCTTTTAATCTTTTATTTTTTATTTATTATTTATTTATTTATTATTTTCTTTTTTTTTACATACCCATAATGTTTTAGAAAACAAAATTCGGTGAATAAATTCTGGACGCAGTACGGATATGCCTCATATCCCCTGACGATTTTTTAACCTGATTTTACTATGAAATCCGTAACTTTCCCATCTGTTTGTTATTAATAAAAAAAAATTTATTCTGTATAATTTTTAAGGATCATTTATTTTGATTCTTTTACTAATCTGCTTCAATTTTTTTTTTTTTTTTCTAAATATTAGAATCCAAGACTATGTCACTGCAATCCCGGCCAGAGATATGCAAGCTATCCGGCTGGTTGGGAGGGCTCCGCAGTCCTTTACCATTGCTCCTATATCAAGTTCGGATGTTTGCAATTTGTTTTCGGCATAGCAGACTACGCTCCGACATTAAAAATCGAGTCGATGGAAGGGGCGGACGAAAAAGACGACAAACAAAATTGGAAAAAGACGAGTAAAAAAATTCCGGTGAAATCGAATGCTAAAGGGAAGAAATCCGACAGGAAAACGGACAGCGTCAAAGGCGACAACGAAAGCGATACCGGGGTCGTAGACGTGAAAGAAGAGGACGTGAATAACGAATTAGATATTACAAATATGGAAATGGACTTCGAAACGACCGAAATTAAAGAAGAACCGGAAGTAGAAATAGAATCAATAAAAGAAGGAAAATAAAATTTTTCTATAAAAGAAAATATTTTTTGAGTCTTTTTCATTTTTATTTGCGTGTTGAAAAAAGAAAAATAAGAAATTAATCTAATTCAGTTTTGTTTGAGATAATGTTTTTTTTGTTCCTTTATATAGGAAAAAAGTATGAGAAATTTTTGAAAAAAAGAAGATGATCCCGGTCGATTTGTTGAGATTACGCTTAGCTGCCGCTTTTAAGATTTTTTTTTTTAAATTTTTACGCTTATAGCGAAGTTAATTCATTGAAATTTTTTAATAGGAATATATAAATAAAATATATTAGTTTCGCTAGGAATTTTTTTTTCGAAAGCGGTAAAGCCCTCTTTGCATAAAATGATCTGAATTATACAAACAACTTCTACGATAGGGCGGATTTCGAGGTTTTGAAAAAGTCAAAGCAATTGAACTTGGATTGGATTCTCTGTATTCTACTATTAGAATTTAGGTTAAGAGATTTAAAAAAAAAAAAAAATATACATAGCATGATAATTATATCCTTATAAGATGTAAGATTACTTTGAAAATGATGGAACTCCCCTTTTTTGTACATTGGTATGTTCGAAAATTAATGTTAATGTTTTTCTTAAATAGATAAAGTTGGTTGACGAAGATGAATTATCTGATACGTATTAAATATTAAATCATTTCTTTGAATTTTCAATCGGATAATTTTTTTTCTTTGAATTTTCTTCAGCCAATTTTGACTTATGGTTGTCATTATTTTCAGAGTAGTTTAAATTTCTTATTTTTCAAGTTTTTTTCGTGGTATTCATTTTCTTTTAAGTTTAAAACGCTCTTGAGTATAAATTCTTGCTTTTTTTAGGAATAAAAAATTTTCTTTTTTTTTAAGGTTCGATTCGTATGATAATTTTAAATGGTTGATATAGTTTTGATGAGGAAAATTTCAAATATTAATGCTTCACAATTAATTTATTTGTTTTTATTTACGCTTTGGGATCCGGATAAAGCATGTACTTTTTAAAAGAAAAAAGAAAAATCGATTCGTGTTTGACGTAAAGTTACCAAAATAAAAAAAAAAAAATAAAAAATTTAAATGAAGTATAATAACATATCAAGTGACCCGGAAGGTATTTTTTAGCCATAGAGTCTTTTATTTTTCTGAAGGCTTAAAAAAAGCAAGACTTTATGTTTATTAAAATGCAATAACGTCACTTTTAAATACAAAAACTCTAGCAGGAGTGAAGTTACCCTAACTATAATAATAGTAGTATAAACGGATCTCAAGTCAAACTAGATAAGCTTACTTTTTTTTTTTTTATTGGACTAACCGCTCTTCATAGGAAAAGATGGAAAGTTTTTAAAATCTGGAAATCAATTTGGATAATTCATTCAAATTTTTAAGAAAAGTTAATGTGAATATTGTTAGGAAAAACGTTAATTGTATATAAAATTTAATGATGAAAATACGAAAGGTATTTCAGTTTTAAAAGAATTGACCTGCTGAATTCATTAGCGTTATTTTTAGGCAGGAATATTTATTTTAAATGGCATACCTTTTAATTCAATTTGTTTTTTTGTTTTTTTTTATGTCTCTTTATTTCTTCTTCTGAATGCAATTTATTTATAACCGAAAAGACTCCCTTTTTTTTGTTTTTATACGACTGGGTTGGAGGTTGAACCGATAGTTGCCGTGTTTGTTATTATCCACGTTTGTGGAAAGAAAGATCAAGCTTTAAATAGCAAATGGAAGAAAATTTGGAAAGTTAGGTTAGGTTAGATTCTAAAAAAAAATTGCGTACTGAGAGTAAAACTCATTGAATGAAGGAATTTTTAAATTAAAAAATTTACAAGAAAATTTTCCCAGCTGCAGACTCGAACCTTCGGTCTCTTAGACTTATAGGGTTCTACGTTATTGAGTCTGCCTCGAAAACTTGTCTTGTAATTTTAAACTTATAAAGTTTTATGAGAGAAATGTGGTTTAACCTAATAACACTCAGGATTTTCCTCCATTTTTATTTTTATATTGGGTATCGGTTATTTTCCCCCCATTTTCAAGATAAAAACAAACGGTTTTAAATAAAAAAAGAAATACTTGTATATTAATTTTTTTTTCTTTTTTGGGCACTGTAGAATGTTATTGTGTAAAGAGAAGAAAGTTGATTTGTAAAATAATTATAAACAATAATATTAATTAATAAAAATTAAAAAAAAAAAAAAAAAAAAAAAGCACTCATTGTTGCTTTGTCGTTTCACAGTTGTTGTGTAAATTAGTTACAAAGAGTTTTTCGTTAGAATCCATTTTAAGAAGCGGAAATGATTTTAAAAGAAAAAAATCCCAATCATAAATAATAATAACAGAAAATAAAAAAATCTTATACGGTTTATTTTTACAAAAAGATACAAAAAAGGAAAAAAATTGCTGTATATTTGCCTAGTTAATTTTAGATATAATATATACTATATATAATATAAATAATTTAACCTGATTATATAAATAAAAAAACATTTGTCAGTTATAACTGGATTCCTATTTTTAATTTTTTTCTTATTTTTCGGGGATAAGATACGGAAATTCATTCGCGTATTTTTTTTTTTTTTAAATCTTTTTTTCAGAACTTGTCTGAGTATATCGATGCTAAAAACGTTTTAATACACCATAGGACCTCATTTACGTTATTAAGGAGTTCGATTGTGAAATTTGCAATCTCAATTCTATTTTAGTTGTCGCTGGTCAAAATGATATAAAGGATCGAGGGATGAGTAAGGCCAATAAAAGCAAAGAAAATAGTTTTTAATATTTTCATTTTACTAAATTAATATTCTATTCGTTATGAAAGACTTGCATATCATTTAAATATTAAAAATTAGAATTATGAACATTCACACATCAACAGAATGAAAAATTAAAAAATTCCTCAAAGGAAAATAACACTTACAATGTAGTGGCAATAATTTTTACATTAGCAGAAAAATTTAAACCTAATCTAAGTCCAACCGCTTAAAAGATCCCTCCATTCCGTAAACGTCTCCTGTAGATTTTGATCTTCCCAATCGTTTCGATTCATCTACTTTGTAATGTTCTATCTCCTCAAGCCAGTCGGAAGCTTGCATTGCAGTTTTGCAAAATTCACCTATGATAAATTGAATATTTTAAAAGAAATTGTTTTGCGGTGTTTGATTTAAGTAAAATCGAAATATAAACTCACCATGAAGTTTTTCCATAGAATCTAATTTGCCTCCATAATCAGAAGGAAGATTATCTTTAGAAATGACTTTTTCACAGAAAATATCAAAATCAGAAGGATTATAAAAATGTAACTGGAAAAAAAGGAAATATTAGTAAAAATGTGACAAGTAAAAATTTTTTTTTTTCTCTTTTTTACTTACAATACTAAAGAGCTCTTGCTTCATCAATGGCTTTATCAAGCTCATAATTTGATTAATTAATGGGAAAGTGTTGATCACGTGGATTGCTTTTAAACGAATGGGCATAGCGTCCTATTTTTTTTTTAATAGAAAAAAAAAAGAATTAAATTCGGAAAAAACGAATAAATGTAATTTATGTTAAAAACAGAAAAAAAAAACATACCTGAACATACATCATAAACTTTTTCAAAATCGGGAAATTAACCATGGCTACGTGACCCAAAGTTAAACCCCTCATGTCCATAATGGTTTCAAAACCCTCGCAAAAAGGGTTCCTTCCGATGATCATGTCCATCATGACGAAATTTCCTCTAATTGCTTCCGCAAAAGTCATAAGACTGGTATCAGGGTCCCGAATTTTCAAAATTGCTGCAATATACCCTTTATTTGTTTTGCAGTCTTCCGGCAATGGTACGAAGTACCTATGCAAAGAAATTAAATAAATAAATAAGAATTTAATGATTTCATTTCAAAAAATTAAACGATTAATAGGTTTTGTTAAATAATTTAGACCTTTAAACCTAACAATAAGGAAAAAGCTCTTGCGGATGCAACTCATTACTTTTTTTTTCCCAACAAATACTTAATTTTTGTTCTCATTTTTACATCTTGAAGAGCAAAGCACGTAATCGTAATAGGCATGGTCATGGCTAGGGCAAGGACATATATTACAAAAAAAAATTTTTTTCTTCGTCTGGGAAGCATGCATCCTGGTTATCTAGTTAAAGTCCGTTGTAATAATAATAGGTATAGTCTAATTAATTTTTTTTTTTTTTACTTACGCCGCTTTGAATGCGTTGTTAAGAATATTTTTTGGATTCCTGTCGCAGAATATTTCGGGGGCATGAGTTCTAAAAGTGTAATAATTATCGATTGTAACTTTTGCTTTTTCGATGCTATAATTGCAGCTATGTAGAAAAAGTGTGACTTGGTCATCTACCGGAAAAAAAAAAAGAAAAAAAATATTAACAAAATATTAATCAATTAGGAATTTTTGTAGCGTCATCATCTCTGGTTTTTTTGCAGTTGCGAGTTTCCCATCACAAAGTGGGATTTTTTAACATTGTATGATCATGACTGAATTTCACAGAAATTTGCTTGTTGTTTATATTTTTTCAAGCCCTTAGTTTTAAAGCCCAATAACCTTGATCCGACAGGTTGGTCGTAAAATTTTAAAATCTGTATCTATGGGGTCGTCCATAAAACAAGTGAGCACGTTAGGGGGGGAGGGGGTATTCAAAATGCTAAATTTTGCTAACAAGGGGGGGGGGGGGGGGTTTTATAAATTTAACGTGAGCATTTATCTCATGTAATAAACGTACCAAAATGAAAATAATTTAATTTTCTTACACTATGTAACCTAACTCACTTTTTTAAAAAAAATTTCAATTATACCGGCGCATTAGCTCTAAGTTTAAAAAAAAAAAAAACCTGTTTTTTGCTAAATTTAAGTTCCGAAAAATTTCAGATTTTTAAAATGTTTAATATTAATTTTAAAAAAAAAATTATGGGGGAGGCGTAACGGAAATCTAACGTAATTTTAGGGGGAGGGGGTCGAAAATGGCCAAAATAATGCTCATGTGTTTTATGGACGACCCCTATTTCTACTTAGGGGCCATTCAAATATGACGTCATCATTTTTGAGGATTTTTGGGCCCCCCCTCCCCCCTCGTCATCATAAAATAGGCTTTTCTTATGGACATTTAACATGCACGTCATCATTCTGAGGACCCCCCCTCCCCCCAAAAATGATGACGTCATATTTCAACGACCCCTTAGCCTCGCAGTCAGGACAGAATCTTTTAGGAGGCCGAAACGTTTTGGAAAGAGAAATAAGGCTAGTCATTTATTTGGATTTTTTTTCCCCCTAAAACTTTTGTAACTGTCACAATGCATCTTTTGCAACTGTCACAATGCTTCTTTTGGGGTCGTTCAAATATGACGTCATCATTTTTGGGGGGGAGGGGGGGTCTTCAGAATGATGACGTCCATGTTAAATGTCCATGAGAAAAGCCTATTTGGAGTCATGTACATATTACGTAAGCATTTTTTTTTTGCCATTTTTAACCCCCCTCCCCCCGTTGTAAGCATGAGTAAGATTTTGGCAACCCCCCCCCCCCCCTCCCTCCATATTACGTAAGTTTTTTTTTTTTTTTAATGAAACCAACGGCACTCGACTTTGGTAATCTTCCCCATAAATCATGGAACTGAAATAAACCAATATAGGCCTAAACACCTAAATTTTTCTCAATATAGGTGTTACCATTTACCGTCTAAAAGACGGTAACAAAATAATGTAATATTAGCTCGCCGCAACATTTACAATATTTTAAAAAAAACATGAAATTAATTAATTAATTATTTATTTTATTTTCAAAAATTCCTGGTCAGAGTAGATAAAAGCTTACGTAAGAAAGTGTGAGACCCCCCTCCCCTTGGTAAGGTGTCGTAAGCATTTACGAGACCCCCTCCCCCCCTTAACATGCTTACGTAATATGTACATGACCCCTTTTATGATGACGAGGGGGGAGGGACGGTCCAAAAATTCTCAAAAAAATGATGACGTCATATTTGAATGGCCCCTTTGCAGCTGTCACAATGGGAACGTTCAAGTATTACGTAAGATTTTTAGGGGAGGGAAGAAGGGGTCCGCATTAACCATCTTCGCCATAAGCTAAGTATGGCGGAATATCTTACAACAGGGAGGGTTCAAATTCACCGAAATCATGCTTACGTAATACTTGAATGGTCTCAATGCTTCTTTTGCAAAAGTCATTGCAATATTTTCCGTGCTATCTTTTCGAGCTAAAGATTCTGTGTGATAGAGTTTGACGTTGGAGTTCCTGAATAGCGGAGGGAAAAAATTAAAAAATAGTGTCAAACCTGTTAGTTTTGGAAGATGCAACTGTTTTCGAAGCCATTCTTGAATGGACTGAACTTCTTCCGTTCTTTGATAGTCCTTTATGTTTCGATATTTTTTATAAACTAAATCGCCAAGTCCGTGAAGTTCACTTTTTGATCCCAGAATGAGAGGCATCTTGATTCGAATTTGCAAGACACCTAATAAAAAAAAGAAAAAGAAAAACATTAAATTAACGTTACGAATAATTACATACATATGCCTCTTTGATACCAATCGCATGCTCTCCGCCAGCTTGTTAATTATCAGGGGAAAAAAAATCATAAGGCCATTTTCTGTTCCATTCTAGTCGGGTCATTAAAAAAAAAAATCAGAACATTTCATGTCAAGAGTCAAAGTAACTCAATTTATCTGGTAAAGCTGAAACTATTTAAGGTTTTTATTTACTCAGAAGGAGAGTTTGACATGTTTCTATGTCAAACTTGTCAAAACAACAGGAAGCTGTTGCAGCGCTATAGCTGACTGTTGCGCAGCAACAAGCTGCAACAACTTGAGCAACATGTCTCAACATGCTATTGAAAAATGTTTAAGCGTGAAATTTCGGCCTCAAATGCTAAAAAAAATTTTTTTTCATAACGTTTTTATGAAGAAAAAGCCCAATTTTCCTATTCTTCATCACAAACACAACTTCCAATTTTTGCTTTTTTGCGACTGCTCTTTTTTAGGCAGTCAAAAAGCTGGAGAGAAAGCGAATTCTCTGTGGGTGTTCCAAAATGATTCGTTGTAACATAAAGGATCGGGGTCGTCCATAAACCACGTTAGCACGTTAGGGGATGGGAAGGGGTATTCAAAATGCTAACGTTTGCTAACAAGGGGGGAAGGGAAGGGATTTTCCATATCTAACGTTAGCATTTATTTGTCTCATGTAATAAACGTACAAAAATGAAAATAATTCAAAACTCACTTTAAAAAAAAAAAGAAAAAAATTCAATTTTACCCTCGCATTTAAATTTAAGTTCCGAAGAATTTTAGATTTTTTTAACGCTTAATATTAATTTAAAAAAAAAATTTAAAGGGGGGATAAAGGGGTCGTCCATAAAACACGTGAGCATTATTTTGGTCGTTTTTGACCCCATCCCCCCTTGTTAGCAAAGGTTAGCATTTCTCGACCCCCCCCCTAAAATTACGTTAGATTTCGGTTACCCCTTTCCCCCTTAAAACAATTATTTTTAAAAATAATATTAATCATTTTAAAAATCTGAAATTCTGAAATTCTTCGGAACTCAAATTTTGCACAGAAAAAGTGTGAAACGCGTCTGGGTAGCGCATCTGACTGCATAATCACTTGATGAACTTTTTAATAAAAAATATTTGTACTTTTTTTTTTTAAACTTAGAGCAAATGCGCGGGTAAATAGAAATATTTCTTTCTTTTTTTTTTCTTTTAGTCACTTAGGTGTGGGGTCGTACATAAATTACGTAAGCATGGGTTAAGCCCTTTTTGCACGCTTTATCCCATTTCGCCTATGCTTAGCTTATGGGTAAGATGTCAAATTTGGACCCCCTCCCCCCTAAATGTGCTTACGTAATTTATGTACGACCCCTGTTACACAATATAATTTAAAAAATTTAAATTATTTTCGTTTTGGAACTTCTATTACATGAGACAAATGCTAATGTTAGGTATGTAAAACCCCTTCCCCCTAACGTGCTCACGCGTTTTATGGACGACCCCTAACCGAAATCTAACGTAATTTTAGGGGGGGGGGAGCCGTCCCGGAATGCTAACCTTTGCTAACAAGAAGGGGGAGGTGGTCAAAAATTGCCGAAATAATGCTAACGTAATTTATGGACTACCCCAAAGGGGTCGTGCATAAATTACGTAAGCATGGGTTAGGCCCTTTTTGCACGCTTTATCCCTTTTCGCCTATGCTTAGCTTATGAGTAAGATGTCAAATTTGGACCCCCTCCCCCCCTAAATGTGCTTACGTAATTTATGTACGACCCCAAACAAGCTGGCTCGATCCGCCTTTTAAGGTGGCTAACTCCCCCTTTACACTTTTGCCACGTATAGACAGGTCCAGAAACTTCCTATGCCGTTCATGTCCCGCTTAACTACGCCGATTTTAGCTCTAAAATGGGCCACTGGCGGCGCTGCGATCTTGAGAGCCGCAACATGTCTAATCGTATAAGTTGGGACCATGGCCATATAAACGTCTATAGGCTCCGAGCGACTTTTTTGTTATAAATATACACTTAAATATACCTGTTTACCTTATACAAACGTATATATTTCCATCACGCAATTAGTTCGCGGAAAATATTGCTTTTTTATAAACTAAACATGATTTTAATGGTGGCGCTGCAGTCAAAGTCGCTCGGAGCCTATACGGCTGTGGGTCGCCATCGTCGGCATCAAATCTCAACAACCAATCAAAAAGCGTCTCTTTAACAAGTAGCGCTTACGGTGGTAGAACGGATGAACTAATTTTGGCGTAGTTAAGCGGGACATGATCTCTCATGTATAAGGGAGTTTCCGGACCTGTCTACACGACCGTGACTTTTGCAGACGGTGAACCTGACTTCAAAAGTTTAGCGTGGTTGCAGTTGGAATTTCCCTTACAGCACACCCCGTTTAAGAAACCTTTCCAAACACTTCAGGAACGTCCACGAAGTCTCAAAAACGTTTTGCAACGGAACGTGCTGTAAGCTTTATTATTTTTCAATCTGACAAATATTGGTTTGATAAGGTTTAAAAAAAAGAGCTACCAGTTATCGAAACCTGTTACTGGTCAACACCCATCATTTTTAACTTACCTGTCAGTTTAAGCTTCGCGTTAATTTTTTTTTATAAAGTACTTTACAACTTTTCGTGATTTTTTGGTATAAAATCAACAGCCTGCGGCAAATGTTCTTATAATTCTTTAATGGAACCGAAATCAAATAACTTGTTTTACTTCTAATTCGCCATATTAGTTTTTTATAATTTCAGTGAGGCAATAATTGATCACTCTAGGGAGTACATCTTTACAATGCCTATAAAAATTCAACATTTTTTTCTCTTGACCAACAATGATCGTTAAAGAAAAAATGCCCAATAAAAATTCCTGTGCAGAAAAAAAAAGAAAGAAATAAGATAATATATCTGATTGATATATGAATAGTATAATATCGTGATTGATATCAGAGATCAAAAGCGTGCATTTCACGCGTATAAAATAATAAATGTAGTTGGCAATGTAAAATGAAGGCTGTCATGGATTTTTAGCAACTTTTTAAATGCTCAGTCAAATGCTGTTCAGTGATAGAAATGACGTGTTAACGTAAATTTCAGCCAAGAAGACTAGTAGAACTGGAATGATTTTTAAAGAAGATATACTTCGACCCTGAAAACTCCAGCATTTTCAGAGCTTAAATCGACATGCTTTCAATTAAAATACCGCCCGGTTTTATTTCATTAATTGTTTTGAAAACCTGAAAATTTTGTATTCATATCTGAAACTTTCTGATTTTATTTAAAAAAATGTTTTCTTTTTCTTTAGGCACTTCGTTGGCTAGTCAAAACCGGCCGGTTCACCGTCCGGTTTAAAGAAAAAAAGTTTTTTTAATTAATATTTTTAAACGTTAATATTGCATTAAATTGGGCGAAACTTATACCAAATTGTTCCTTATTATTAGGAGAAGTCGAATATACATGTTAAAAATGTCGGTAAGCTTAAATTACGTCAATATTTGCAAAATTTAATGTTGTTTACATAAAAAACAAAATGGCCGATGTAAAAAAACATAAACAATCGGTTCATTTTGCGAATATTCACGTAATTTAAGGAGTGTCTTTACACTTTTTAATCGATTTCGTAGAAAGAAGGAGATTCCATGTGTTCAATGGCGACTGGATTTGTGTATATATATATATATATATATATATTCGAATAATCTCTGTCACGCGGAAAAAAACTCCTAATAAAACTAAAAAACGGAACCGTCAATGCATGATGTTATGGATCTTCTTAAAATAAAGTTAAAAATCCTCAAATCATAAAACATTTAATACAATAGGAAGACGGTTGCAAGGCGGGAAGAATATATGTGCTTAAACGTCTTCTTATGATTCAATGTTGTTGTTTGAAAAAAGCTGTTTGCGACTCGTCTTATCGTTTTGACCTGCATTCATATTCACGTTGTTTGAGCTCTTAAGTACGATAATAAAATTAACTTTATGTGTGAGCGCATTTGTTGTGAGTAAAGAGGAACATGGTTTTAGTTAGATTGCTTTTATTTTTTTTCTTATGCTGCGAAAATGAAAAATGATATAACGGTACCGGTAGCCCTTTCTTAAGAGTAATGAGGTATTTACAATCAAATTTATCATTGGTGTAAACTAAAAAAAAATTGTTTGTAAACACAATATTGTCGATGATTTTAGTTAAAAATGATAGAAAATCAGGTAATAAGAATTAAATGGCCTTAGCTTTCATTTGAGTGAGATCAAACAGTATGTGTTTATTAATTTTAAAACATCTGAGAATTTTTTTTTTTTTTTTTTTTTTTTGAAAGCGCCAAATTTAAATTTTTGTATAGAATTTTTTTTTTCTTCGAAGGAAGTATTCTTAACAAAAGTAGATTTAGATTAGAAAAAAAATGGCTACTGTTTGTAAAGAACTAAATCTTTATAGCTGGTATCGGGAAAACGGGCGCTCATAAGCTAACACATATAGGCAACTTGTGTTACAAAAAACGAACAACAACCGAGAATTGCTCGCCTGCTTTACAATGTGCTTATGGCTCTAGCACGCGAGCAATTCTCGCGTACTTCGGATTGCATAGCTACCCCCGTAATCCCGATACCAGCTATAATGAATTTTTTTTTGCGTGAAGATGAGCCATTTTACTGTTACTGCATTTAATGAATAAATAGCGACTTGGATTACTCAAAATTAGACATTTAGGAACGTAGTTTTAGGTATAAGAAATAATTTGTACTTTGAGTGAAAATACCACTATAAAATGATTACAGTTTTCTGGTATTGAGCTCTAAATAAAAGGAAGACAAATAGAAAATATGAATGCAAAAAAAAAAAAAAAAAAAAAAAATTGTTTTTTAAAAGAAAATTTTCCAAAAATAAAATTCTAATGTTGACTTGGTTAGAGAATTACCCTAAAGCAGAACTAAAAAGCTAAAAATAATTTTTTAAGAATAAAAAAATCGATTTCGAATTAAAAGCCCAAAAAAGCTAAAAACAAGTTAAATAAAGTCGAACCTTCATCACTGACTATCTATTGAACTTTTGTGTTTTTTTTCTTCATTTTCATATTTTTAAAACTGAAATCGAGATCGCATTGGAAGTTCATACATTCACGAGATGTGATCTCGATTTCAGTTTTTAAAAATATGAAAATGAAGAAAAAAAACACAAAAGTTCAATTAGATAGTCAGTGATGAAGGTTCGACTTTATTTAACTTGTTTTTAGCTTTTTTGGGCTTTTAATTCGAAATCGATTTTTTTTATTCTTAAAAAATTATTAAAAAGGTATAACTCACTGCTTTTTGACCAATAAGGTCTCTTCCTTTCGGCCTTTGCCAACTTTTGGGAAATAAAAATTTTGGTTTGTTTGTAAACAAATGGTATGTTTATTTCCAAAAAGTAACATGTTTTTTCCAAATTACCATAAGAAAATAATGTATTTTTTTTCTTAGCGAAATACCCATGGAACCAAGTTATCAAATTAACCCAAACTTCGCAGTTAAATTAATTTTGTTCTTATGGAATAGCTTTTCATGGTTTCAAAAAAATCTTACATTTTTTTTTCAAGTGTAAAGACACTCCTTAAGCTTACCGATATATTTAACATGTATTTTCGACTTCTTCTAATAATAAGGAACAATTTGGTATAAGTTTCGCCCCATTTAATGCAATATTAACGTTTAAAATTATTAATTAAAAAACCTTTTTCTAGCCAACGAAGTGCCTTAAAGATGGATTCTCTTAATTTATTTTGGTATTGAGTCAGTGCCGAAAAATCGTGTTGGAAAAGTGTTGGGAGTTCATTTGTCTAGTAGGGATAAAGAGGGGTGGTCCATAATCCACGTTAGCATTATTTCGGTCATTTTTGACCCCTCTTCCCTTGTCAGCAAAGGTTAGTTTTTCGGGATCCCCGCTAAAATAATTTTAGATTTCGGTTACCCCTTAAAAAATTTCGGTTATCCTTTTAAAAAAAATTTTTTTTTAAAGTGAGTTAGGTTAAATAATTTAAAAATTTAAATTATTTTCATTTTTTCACGTTTATTACATGAGAAAAATGCTAACGTTAGATATGAGTAAACCCCCCCCCCCCCCCCAAACGTACTAACGTGGTTTATGGACGACCCCAGAATTGTTATCGTCCACCGCTACAGTGGCGGTAAAATAATGCCCAGTGATGCCAGTGGTGCCACCGCCCCTCCCATGTCCAGAACTGAAAACATTTTACGGTAGATAAAATTAAAATACGATTTTTAAAAAAAATTGATTTAGCAACATATTCTGATTTGAAGGCACATTTTAGGATTATGCCTACCCCCCCCCTCCTCTTCCTGCTCAAAAATTGATCGGAATACGAACGTTTAAGTATTACCTAAGACTTTTTTTCGGGTTTTTGGACCCCTCCCCTTCGTAAGAATTAGTAAGATTTCTTTGACGTATCCCCCTGTTATATTACGTAAGATTTTCGCGGTCCGCCCCCCCACCCCTTTCTTTAACGCCATAAAAAGTAATATTTTTCTTGAATCTAGATTTATAGTTTGTACTCATATCCTTGAAAATGGCTACAATTGGCACAAAATTTCATCAAAAAATAAATTAAAATTTTAAAATAAAAAAAAAAAAAAAATTAAAAGATCTTAATTTTTTCAATAAATTAAAAAAAAAATTTTGAACAATAAGTTATAATGGAAATTCTTACGTAAGATTTGCCAAACTCTCCCCCTCCCCCAAGTAAGAAATCGTAAGAATTTCGAGTCCCCCTCCCTCCCCTTTCGGTCTTACGTAATACTTGAACGCTCCCCAGTGACCAGAAAGATATGAAACTTAATCACTATAAGGGTTTTTTTTGACAACTTTTCTTTTTATAGATGAACATTCGACACAAGTCAACATCGAGTCAAAGTCAAAGGTTTGCTCACACCCCACACCTCCCCCCGCCCCCGAAGGCTTAAGCTTCCCTGTAATTTTTTTGACCCATGTCATGTTTTTTTTTTCCATCTTCTATTATAAAAGGAGCCATTTGGGGCCCCTGGCTACGAATTTGGACAAATAAAATACAGTGGGTTTGGAGAGATTTTAAATAAATCTGACAAAAATGTTTTACAAATGGAAGGCTAACAAGAAATTTACTTAGAATTTCAGCTGAAAATCAGGTTCCAACTGGATGCATGCCAATTGGCACACTATCTTTTATATTAAAACGCTAAGAAAAATAAGCGATGTCCAACCCGTACGGAGCCCCTATCCAACCGATTTCGATGAAATTTTCAGGAAAGATAGGTATATATGCATAGATTTGCAGGCTCTGTTCGATTTTTCGATATCTTTTTCCGTTTTCCGATAGGAGCGGAAAAACTAATTTTTCCATTTTAAATCCCCTATTCCCCGACAGTTATAACATTTTACCCGTCTGTCTGATGGGGGAGCTCTTCATTTCGGCGGAACAGCCCTACTTTTTTGTTTTTTAACTTTACTTCTGTCGTTGTTAATAAAATATTATCTGTTTTACGAACCGAATGATGGGAATTATAATTTTTTGATTGTTATAAAATTTATTTTTCGGACTTCGAGTTCCCCTTTTAGCTATCCGGCATTTACTGATGCCACAAATTTTTGGCATCTTTTTGCGTTATCGGTGAGAGCGAAAAAACTCCCATTTTTAATTCCCTATACCTGATGCTTCGAACCTTTTTCCAATACGTGCAGAGCCCCTATCCAACCGGTTTTGATGAATTTTTCAAGAACAATGGAGGGCGAAGCTCCTCATTTTAAAAACAAAACTTTATTTCGCGACAGTTGTAACATTTTACCCCGTCTGTTTGACGGGGGAGCACTAGTTGGAATCTATATCTGGAAGGTAAAATTTTATGTTATAGTGCCAGCATCGTAGCCAGGGGGGAGCATAGGGTGGCTCAGCCCCCCTGTGAAAATGTTTCAGCCCCCCTGTGAAAATGTTTCAGCCCCCCTGTGGATTTGAAATTTATATCCAAATTCCAAATCAAATTCTAATTTTAACAGGAAAAAAATTAATTATCATCCAATACCCTACTCTGTGTAAGACAAAAAAAATTCTAGCCCCCCTTTAAAAAGTTCCAGCTCCCCTGTATATGCCGGTCTGGCTACGGGCCTGTATAGTGCTAAAAAAAGGGCTACACATTTTTTATATTAGGGGTCATGTACATATTACGTAAGCATTTTTTTTTTCATTTTCAACCCCCTTCCCCCCCGTTGTAAGCATGAGTAAGATTTTGGCAATTTGGAGGGGGGGCCCTCCATATTACGTAAGTTTTTTTTTTTTTTTTTTTTTTTTTTTTTAATAAAATCAACGGCGCTCGACTTCGGTAATTTTCCCCATAATTCATGGAACTGAAATAAACCAATATAAACACCTATCTTGAAAAAAATTAAAGAGAAGGTTACCTTTATTTAGACGGTAACAAAATAATGTAATATTAGCTCGCCGCAACATTTACAATATTTAAAGAAAACATGAAATTAATTAATTAATTATTTATTTTATTTTCAAAAATTCCTGGTCAGAGTAGAAAAAAGCTTACGTAAGAAAGTTTGAGACCCCCCTCCCCTTGGTAAGGTGTCGTAAGCATTTACGAGACCCCCTCCCCCCCCTTTAACATGCTTACGTAATATGTACATGACCCCTTAAAAAAAGTAGAATGTTATTGTCCATAAAACATTGTTTTGTTTTTAGTGTTTTGTTCGAGGCTACAGGCAAATGATGTTATTTTTAACATAAAATTTTTTACCGTGTGCAAAATTTTATGCCATGTTTACATGATCGTTGGTATAAATGGCGAATTTTCGCAACTCTGTAGAGGAAAGAGAATTTTTTTCAGAAGAGTGGCAATTATTTGTAACAGAAGATTCCTATAAAAAGAAGTTTATTATTTGAACTTTAAAAATAATTTTTTCATAACTCATCGATGGGAAGAGCCCTTTCCCATGTAAAGCGGGAGGGAAGGCAGTTTTCCCGTTATGGAACTCGCCATGTTTTTAGTACTTGTAAACAAAGAAATAAGATTTTTTTTTTAAATCACTTAAAAAGTCATTTTTATTCGTTATAAAAAATATCTTGTTATTCTAGGGTGGCAAATGAATCTTCCCCTCTCGTTTTCCATTAAAACCCCCCCCTCGTAGCGCATGTTGAATGAGGTTTAATGAAAACCTCGACGGGAAAATTCATTTTCCACCCCAGGTTAACAATATACTATTATTTTCCTGAGTTTTCAAATAAGCTTATTTTAAAGGCACTCGTTTTCATGCATAAAATTAAGGTCACTTTCCAAAAAAATTAAACTTGGAAAATAAATGTTGGTGCTATACATTTGTAAACAGTCGATAATTTGATACTAGAAAGAAATAAAATAACTATGGCCATACAAAATGAGGGGAACTTAATACCCGTTCAAAACTTACATCGCCGATTACGCAAAATCGATTTTAAGTTCAAGTTCTTTGATGGAAATGAAGCTTGTTCAAGGTCAATTTTCATGTTTTATTTTAGAGCTCCCCCCCTTCTTTAATTTAGAAGAAAAAAGTAGAAAATACCTACGAAATGGATTCTGAAACATGCCTGTATGGCATGACTGCATTAAGGCCTGTATAGACCAACGCTTTATGTGGGGCTTAAATGCCAGACCTATTTAATTTCTTGCCAAGTTTAATTGATGAATGGAGCAACTTTGTAAAATTATAAATATATGCGTAACGCATGTTGATCATCGAACATCTTTCATAGCCCTCCCTTAACATGATTATATAATTTTTACCTTGGAAAACGGCAAAACATAAAAATTTTAAAACCTGAAACCAAAGCGCAAAAAATTGTTTAAAAGCTGGAAAAACAGGATTCTTAAAGAGCAACGATCGAGTTTTATATTGAATGCCAGATACGTTTTTGCATTGAACGTTTTAGGTTATGTACACTAAACGAAACCCAACCTTTTGTTGGTTGAAAAAAAAAAGTCAAGTTTTGAAATTTTAATTTGTAAAAATTTAAATGTTTAACGAAAACCGCAGAAGACCAGAAATATGATAAAATCAAAGTAACTTCTTATTCATTTTTTTTTTTTTTTTTCGTTTTGTTTAGTTTTGTGAGAATCAAAAATATTTACTTGGGCCTGAGATAGCCGTGGAGGATGGGAAAAGAGGAAAAGAGGACTCGGCTCACCTGATTTGAGCCCAGAGATTGCTTCCGGGATTCCCAGAACGAGAAGCGACTTTTTCCCGAAAAAACTTTACGGGAATGGAATTTTTTTCATTTTCGAGAATTCTCGATTCCCGAGACCAACCGGAAATGGGAATAATATGAATTTTATCAACTTTTGGACCATTTATCACATAAAATTTTCAATATTTTAGAAAAAAGTTACAAAAATCAGATTTTTTTTTTTACATAATTTCCTTTTTTGGTAGGCATGTTATCTTTAGGAAATAGCAAAGGAGTATGGCCTCGATAAGAAAAAAAAAAGAGTATTTAAGAGTATTTAATATTTTTCCAAAAGAGTATTTAAAGCTTTTAAAGAAAGCCAATTTTTCAAAAAAAAAAAAAAAAAAAAAAAAAAAAATTTTTAAATAAATAAAACTAAAAATAATACGATATTTTTGTTAAAAGGTCTCAAAAATTAAATTTGAACAAGAAAAATATATATATCTATACAGTATATATTTTTCCAGCAGCTCTAACTAACATTTTTAAAAAAATTGGCATATTGTTAAATAATTTCGCTTTTTCGAAAGAAGAGTATATTTTGGATTTTCCAGAAAAAGAGCGAGTACTCTTTTTTTGGGTTTGAAAGAGAGTAAATACTCTTCAAAAGAGTATTGATAACAGCACTAAAATTTTTGGCCTAAAAGCTTGCCCTTTAAACAACATGGAAAAATTTCTTTCCACATTGTTTTACTTATTTCCCAACTTAAATACAAAAAAAAAAATGAACTCGGTTATTTTCCTATTTTTTGTCTTCTAAATAAATTCCCGGCTTTCCCGGGATTCCCAGGAATCCAAATATCAATTTGTCCATTCCCTATAGGATAAAAAAAACTAAGCGAAATGGAAATTCCAGTTCCCTAAATTGATATTTTTTTCAAAAATGGAAATTTGCAATCTCTATTTGAGCCCCCTTTCCCCTGCAGTAATTTTTTTTATCAAATGCATTTTCCCTTTCATGTTAAGTAAGGGATTATTTGAAAACTCTCTGACTTAACTTTTTGCTTATTCCCCTACCCTTTTGAGTTACCCAGACAAAAAATTCACGTGGAACACACGTGGACTTTAAGACTTTTTCACCAATTTTCCCACGAGATTTCCACCAGCCATTCACAATCCACCAATTTTACAGAAAATATTTATCAGCTCATGGGCCATTAGTGGAAAATTGGCGGAGAAAGTCTTAAAATCCATCAGTGTTCCACCAGTTTTCATCCACAAGTTTTTTGACTATGGATAGGCCTAATTCTTCTTTAATATTATAATTATAAAATTGCATATGTGGAGGGTCCAGGTCCGCAGCCATCCTGAGAAGCAAAGGGGGGCACAAGACATTCAAAAGGGGACTCCAAATGGCCCCTTATAACAAAGAAGATAGGGAAAATAATATATGGGCCAAGTCATATTTACAGAAGGACTCAATAAGCTTTTCCGAAGGGGGAATTAGCCACCCTTTGACCCCCCTGGCTACGAGGCTGGGAGAGTCGGATGGAAAAAAGGTAGGCCTATTAAAAATAAGAAAAAAGAAAATTAAGAACCTTGATAATTTTTTTTTTTTTCTTACAGAAAATTATTTTTATAAAAAAGTGAAACATTAAATTAATCTCCCATTGTTAGGATCTTTGATTTAGCTATAATTGATTATTTTAACTAAAAACATGAAATTAGCAACCTTGATATAAAATGATATTCTATCTACTTTTTATAAGTACTCCAATCGTATATGAGACGTTTAAAATGAATGTACTGTTTTTTTAGTATTATATTAATATTAATAAACGAAACTTAAAAAAATATTAACTCGCACTACAAACTCTTATTTTTGTCAAAATATATAGTTGGAGTACACATTACATGCTCACCTTACTTTTCCGTTATCAAATGAGTAATCCCAATTATTATCATTATTATTACATACCTCAGGATGGACCGGAAAAAAAAGCAATTAAAAATCGATTTGATAATACCGATAGAAATGTACATAGTTCTACGCCTTTGGTTATTTTTTTTGAAAATCTTCAATCGTTGATTGTTCGTTTATTGTGCGTGCAAAAGAGCAGAAAAAATAAATTAATTCAAAAAATTGTGTAAAAAAAAGTATAGGTATAACAATACAGTTTGGCGAAAAAACCTCAGAGTATCCTCTCTTTTTTTTTCAAACCAAGCTTAGACTATTTCTTCTTAAAAAATATGTTAAATCCGAAAAAGTTTCATTCAAACTTACCGACTTAAAAAATTATTATTCCGATTGAATCCTTCATGAATGATAATGACAAGTCCGACCGGTGAGGAGGATTTCTAATTAAGAACTAAATTCTGGAGCACGAGTATGAGATACACTATGCAGGAGCCAGTTAACCTCGTCTGCACCGTTTCGTGGATTTACAAAAAAAGAAAAAAAAAAAAGAGCACAACAAAAATCAGAAGGTTATTGTTAAAACTTGTCCATGTGATTGGAGCTTTTTTTTACCCTTTACATTTTATATAACTTTTGAAAAAAAAAAAAAAAGTCTCTAACTATCAGTGAAATTCTCGCACTCTGCTTTAGCTCTGTCATCATGAAAATAAAGCATATAGGATTTTCAAATATACTAAAACATCATTTTTTTGCCATTTAAAACCTCAGTCCCTCGATTATCGATCTTCATCATTTGCCCCACTCCCCTTGCAAATCATTATTTGCAATACCCCCTCCGCCTATTCGCGAATTGTAAAATTTGAGTGATAATGAGGATTTTTACGGCAAACTAAATCCGCTAGGGGGCTCTGGCTGCTATCATGGTAAAATGGCGGCCGGCTTCGGATTGGTTAATAAATGACATTAATATGAGAAGGGAATATTTATTGACCAATCCGAAGCCGGCCGCCATTTTACCATGATAGCAGACAGAGCCCCTTAGCGGATTTAGTTTGCCGTAAAAATCCTCAATGCATTCGTTTTAATACGAACATTCTAAATTTTAGCGAAGACTAAAAGGTTTCGGCTAAGGTTATGATGAGGAGACGCGGGGAGGGATTCACAAAGGCCAATTATGCACTTGATCTAAAAGTTGTGTGTTGAACATGCAATTAATACACACCTATTGCCACTGTCCCGCCAAAGGTTTTACAGACTTTGCGCCCCTGATTTTGACTTTCCACAAATTTTTTTTGTATAGTATTGCCCCACGGAAAATGAGTTTTAAATGAAAGTCAATGACTTTCTACAGTAAAATAAACCAATTAAACGAAATCGCAGCTAATTAATGATGCCCTTTGGAAAAGAAAATCGCGCCAGGTTTAAACGGCACTCCATTCTTGAAACGAAGGATTCAAGAGAGTAATCAGCCAAACATTGGCCTATTAGGCCAATTTAGATTTTATGTACAAAAATAATTTAAACAAAATTGAAAATGTAATCTTTGATCAAATTGTTACATCATTTAAAAATGATTAAGCGACGCCAATTAAATTTAAGTGCATTTCATTTTATTTTCTTTCACTTTGTTTAATAATATAATCCGTACAATTTTAGTTTCTAAGTGAACCAGCCGCGGGCGAGATTATCGTTTATGCCATAGGCAGTTTGTTGAGTCGACCTCAATATAACGATATTTTAACTGTTTATCGACAAGGATTCGACGTCGAAAAAGTCTTTAAATCGACTTGGAATAGATCTTTGACGTCTTTCTTTTCCTACACAGCATTTTCTATTCCATGAGGAATCGTCGATCAGCGAAAAATATTACGTAAACCACTTCGAGATTACTGTGGGGGTATAATCTCGTAGGGGTTGACGTCATTTTAACGTCATCTTTTTCCCTGGGCGTGGAACATCAACGTAATGTCACCAAATTCACAACGTGAGATCCACGTAGATTCCTCGGTGATTGGTTATTTGGGCATAGAACTAATATTATGTTTTAAGTGTCACTTTAAAACTTCCTCGACGATGGTCGAAAAAATTAAAAATGACGAGAAATTTTGAACATCAGAGTTCTGCCGTGAAAAGGGGAATCGACCTATCGCACATGTCTGGGTTGGCCATGTTTGCTTATGTTTAGCTTATAAACAAACATGGCCAACCCAGAGATGTGCGATAGGTCGATTCCCCATTTCACGGCAGAGTTGTGTGTTTAATATTCGAGTAGGATCCATTAAAAGAATGATTACAAACTACTATAATTAGACAGTTGCAGTTATAGAAGTTTCTAACCATTCTTTCAATAGTTCTAATGCTTCACAATATAAGCAAGAGGAGCGAGGACAGGTTGAGATAAACAACAGAAAGGTTTTTAATGTTAATATTTGTTTGGTATCTTCATATTAATATGAAAATACCATGGTGGCATAATACTACCCTGCACTGTTTAACACCAGGAGGTGTAAATTACCCATGGTTTCACCCGCCACGTGAATTACAAGGTTCACTTCCATAAGTAATTGTTACATCATCCATTTAGATATAATACAATTACTCCTACATGACCAATATTTGGTAACTGTTCGATTCAATGCCAAACTATATATTCAAAAACAAAATACATGAACGACGCCAGAAGATAATCTTTTTGCCATTCAAAACAAGATTTTAAATGCAGAAAATGTCAATTTTTTGTTGCTTAAAATATTCCAAAAACGTTTCTGACGAAATTAAATAATTAATCAATATTTAATTTTCACGATTTTTAAATATTTTAATTATTTAAAGTTAAAAATGTTCGAATTTAAAAATTAATGACATCTAGCGGATTGAAAATGAACTATATTTATTAGTAAAACATAAAATGATGAATTAGTATTTAGCATTATTAGTATAGAAAGAAGTACTTCGCCATAAGCTAAGGATACAGAGTTGACTCCACGATGACTTACAGTCCCAGAATGCTTTGCGAAAGAAACCTTTAAATCGTGCGCAGTCTTACAATACAGCCTATAATATTAAACATCGTTGAAAAATTAAATGGACGGTTTCGCACTGCACTATCGCCAAAGTGGTCGGATTACAGAATTAAAAAAAGGATGTAAACTAAGAACCCTTAAAATCTTCGGCCCTGAAGCGCAGTCAGGAGAGCTCTCGAACTTCAGGATCCGAATTTCATTTCCGTGTTGCAATTTATTGTCCAATGGAGACGGCATGTCTACTCCCCCCCCCCCCCCCCCCCGAAATTACGCTACAGAAATTTTTCTTTCAAATGCGAATAAGTCTAATATTTACACTTCAGCAATTGCTTGAAAAAATTTTAAGAACTCAATGGAAGTTTGTCGTCCATGTTCGTTATGGCATTGGACCAATCACTTCCCCATAAAATGATGTCACATGAATACCGTCTATCTGATTCACTTGCACTCTATTCTATTGTTTATAAGCTTAATCTTGATTAACCCAAGATTTCGCGAATGAGCTGGTAATACTTCATATTTTTTTCTTAATTTCCTGCATTTTCCCTGGATTCCTTTTAATTTATTATTATAAAATAATTATATTTGGAAAGACGTGACGATGACGAGCAAAAGTTTCCAAATAGATGCAAAACGGTTCCCTTTAATTTTTAATTAAATGCATTCCTGGACGAAAAATTTAGTTTCAGATTCACCTAAAACAATAAATTAAGAGAGTTAAAATTAATCGAGTTGGCCAACGGACGTTGATTAGAAGTAGGAGCACTTGCTATGATAGTGAGAGACTCGGTCTGTCTTCGACTTTGTGAAAGAACCCCGCACAAAATAATAGGAATTCGGCTGTCGGATAAAATTCCATATTTTCTTTTCTCTTTAGCTTGTTATCCGACAGCCAAATTCGTATTGTCTTGTGCAGTGTTATTTTTCGCTTTCTTAATTTCCAATCAAAAATCAAGAGGATGTAATGAAATCAATACAAAAATAATCGAAACATCATCATTTATAAAGAAAAATCCAATTCCTCAAATACAAAATATATCTCCCATATAAATTTTCCAGAACGGAAATTAATATTGGTAACTACGTTTTTAAGATTGAAAAATTGTTAAAACATATGCTGAATCCGAAAATAACTCACTTTATAAGAATGAATTTTCACATACCTACAATATTCTTATTTAGTAGATAATATGTATTTATACATGCAAGAAAAATGTCAAAATATCATTTAAATTAATGCATATATCGAAATATTTTTATTATTAAAATTCAAAATACATCTAGAAAAAATAATTATTTATTTCTGAAAATTTTCGTTTTTTATTTTTATAAAAACGTATTTACCATTTATACAACAATTTCTACATTTTTATTTTGTCCCATAGCTCACAATTCAATTATTTTATTAAGAACGAAAATAATACGGAAAATGGGTTTTAAATGAAAGTCAATGACTTTCTACAGTAAAATTAACCAATTAAACGAAATCGCAGCTAATTAATGATGCCTTTTTGGAAAAGAAAATCGCGCCAGGTTTAAACGGCACTCTGTTCTTGAAACGAAGGATTCAAGAGAGTAATCAGCCAAACATTGGTCTATTGGGCCAATTTAGATTTTATGTACAAAAATAATTTAAACAAAATTGAAAATGTAATCTTTGATCAAATTGTTACATCATTTAAAAATGATTAAGCGACGCCAATTAAACTTAAGTGCATTTTATTTTATTTTCTTTCACTTTGTTTAATAATATAATCTGTACAATTTTAGTTTCTAAGTGAACCAGCCGGCGAGATTATCGTTTATGCCATAGGCAGTTTGTTGAGTCGACCTCGATATAACGATATTTTAACTGTTCATCGACAAGGATTCGACGTCGAAAAAGTCTTTAAATCGACTTGGAATAGATCTTTGACGTCTTTCTTTTCCTACAGCATTTTCCATTCCATGAGGAACCGTCGATCAGCGAAAAATATTACGTCGCGACCACTTCGAGATTACTGTATGTATAATCTCGTAGGGGTTGACGTCATTTTACGCGTTGGTTACATTACTCGAAAATTTTTGTTCGAAGTTTCAAAAATTTTTTCTCGATGAAAGTGTTTACACTTTTCGAACATATGTTCGAAAAGTTTCGATGATGTTCGATATGTTTGATGATGTTTGACGTTATTTTTGAGGTTGTATTACATTTTTTAAATAATGGGAAAATACATATATCATCGGCCGAGTACCCATATTAATATAATACCACCCCAAAAATAACGTCAAACATCATCAAACATTTCAAACATCATCGAAACTTTTCGAACATGTTTGAAAAGTGTAAACACTTTCGTCGAGAAAAAATTTTTGAAACTCTTCGAACAAAAATTTTCGAGTAATGTAACCAACGCCTTAACGTCATCTTTTTCCCTGGGCGTGGAACATCAACGTAATGTCACCAAATTCACAACGTGAGATCCACGTAGATTCCTCGGTGATTGGTTATTTCGGCATAGAACTAATATTAAGTTTTAAGTGTCACTTTAAAACTTCCTCGACGATGGTCGAAAAAATTTAAAATGACGAGAAATTTTGAACATCAGAGTTCTGCCGTGAAAAGGGGAATCGACCTATCGCACATGTCTGGGTTGGCCATGTTTGTTTATGTTTAGCTTATAAACAAACAAACATGGCCAACCCAGAGATGTGCGATAGGTCGATTCCCATTTTCACGGCAGAGTTGTGTGTTTAATAGTTGAGTAGGATCCATTAAAAGAATGATTACAAACTACTATAATTAGACAGTTGTAGTTATAGCAGTTTCTAACCATTCTTTTAATAGTTCTAATGCTTCACAATTTAAGCAAGAGGAGCGAGAATAGATTGAGAGAAACAAGAGAAAGGTATTCAATGTTAATAATAGTGTGGTATCTTCATATGAAGATACCATATATATATTATATATATATATATGAAGACACCTGGGTGGCATAATGCTACCCTGAACTATAACACCAGGAGAAGTAAATACCCATGGTTTCACCATTGTGAATTGTTAGATTCACTGCCGTAAGTAATTATATAATCTCCCATGGAGATATAATACAAATACTCCTTCATGACCAATATTTGGTAACTGTTCGATTCAATGCCAAACTATATATTCAAAAACAAAATACATGAACGACGCCAGAAGAAAATTTTTTTGCCATTCAAAAGAAGATTTTAAATGCAGAAAATGTAAATTTTTTGTTGCTTAAAATATTCCAAAAACGTTTCTGACGAAATTAAATAATTAATCAATATTTAATTTTCACGATTTTTAATTATTTTAATTATTTAAAGTTAAAAATGTTCGAATTTAAAAATTAATGACATCTAGCGGATTGAAAATGAACTATATTTATTAGTAAAACATAAAATGATGAATTAGTATTTAGCATTATTAGTGTAGAAAGAAGTACTTCGCCATAAGCTAAGTATACAGAGTTGACTCCACGATGACTTACAGTCCCAGAATGCTTTGCGAAAGAAACCTTTAAATCGTGCGCAGTCTTACAATAAAGCCTATAATATTCAAACAGCGTTGAAAAAATAAATGGACGGTTTCGTACTGCACTATCGCCAAAGTGGTCGGATTACAGAATTAAAAAAAGGATGTAAACTAAGAACCCTTAAAATCTTCAGCCCTGAAGCGCAGTCAGGAGAGCTCTCGAACTTCAGGATCCGAATTTCATTTCCGTGTTGCAATTTATTGTCCAATGGAGACGGCATGTCTACTCCCCCCCCCGAAATTACGCTACAGAAATTTTTCTTTCAAATGCGAATAAGTCTAATATTTACACTTAAGCATTTGCTTGAAAAAATTTTAAGAACTCAATGGAAGTTTGTCGTCCATGTTCGTTATGGCATTGGACCAATCACTTCCCCATAAAATGATGTCACATGAATACCGTCTATCTGATTCACTTGCTCTCTATTCTATTGTTTATAAGCTTAATCTTGATTAACCCAAGATTTCGCGAATGAACTGGTAAAACTTCATATTTTTTTCTTAATTTCCTGCATTTTCCCTGGATTCCTTTTAATTTATTATTATAAAATAATTATATTTGGAAAGACGTGACGATGACGAGGAAAAGTTTCCAAATAGATGCAAAACGGTTCCCTTTAATTTTTAATTAAATGCATTCCTGGACGAAAAATTTAGTTTCAGATTCACCTAAAACAATAAATTAAGAGAGTTAAAATTAATCGAGTTGACCAACGGACGTTGATTAGAAGTAGGAGCACTTGCTATGATAGTGAGAGACTCGGTCTGTCTTCGACTTTGTGAAAGAACCCCGCACAAAATAATAGGAATTCGGCTGTCGGATAAAATTCCATTTGTTTTCTTTTCTCTTTAGCTTGTTATCCGACAGCCAAATTCGTATTGTCTTGTGCAGTGTTATTTTATTTTTCGCTTTCTTAATTTCCAATCAAAAACCAAGAGGATGTAATGAAATCAATACAAAAATAATCGAAACATCATCATTTATAAATAAAAATCCAATTCCTCAAATACAAAATATATCTCCCATATAAATTTTCCAGAATGGAAATTAATATTGGTAACTACGTTTTTAAGATTGAAAAATTGTTAAAACATATGCTGAATCCGAAAATAACTCACTTTTTAAGAATGAATTTTCACATACCTACAATATTCGTATTTAGTAGATAATATGTATTTATACATGCAAGAAAAATGTCAAAATATATCATTTAAATTAATGCATATATCGAAATATTTTTATTATTAAATTCAAAATACATCTAGAAAAAATAATTATTTATTTCTGAAAATTTTCGTTTTTATTTTTATAAAAACGTATTTACAATTTATATAACAATTTCTACATTTTTATTTTGTCCCATAGCTCAAAATTCAATTATTTTATTAAGAATGAAAATAATATCTGACTATTTATGGAAAATGTTTTAAAAATCGTGAAAGCACCAATTATGCCAAAAAGGTAATGAATGAATGTTGTTTATCGTAGAAAAACACAATCTCCATTTTTATTGAATGCATAAACTTGCGCTTCTAAAAGATCCCGATTGGAACAGAAATATGTAAAGCAGAAACAAACTTTTTTTTTCAGTTTATTCACACAAACAACTTTTTTCAAGCATGTTTATAAAATAATTTAATTGTGAGCTATTTCTAAAAAATAAAAATTTTCAATGAGCACCGTCCAAAACCGGAGCATAATTATCATTTAACAATCTCTTGAGTATCAAGAATGTAATATTGTGCGTATAAACTACCCAAGTGACTTTTTTCAAAAAAAATAAAAAAATTATTACTATCAGTTTGATTTTTAAAATAATTAATTTTTTTCTAGCTAATTGGATAGTATGCAAAAATAAATATTGTAAAATAAAATTAATGTTAGAAAGTAAAAAAAAAAAAAAAATTAACTACAAATAATTAAACAAATATATAAAAAAAATTTAATATGGCCATATTTTGTCTTCTAAGAAAAAAAAAAAAGAAAGAAAACAGACATAACAAAATGTTTTCCAGCAGTGCGAAATAAATTCCATTTAATGAATTATTTAAAAGTAGCACATTTTTTTTACATTTTATTTGTTTTTGGCACTATTTTTCGATGCTTTCCGCTTTTTAAGTTGTTTAGCGTGCTCCCTTTGAAAGTCTTCTTCCGATATATCCAGTCTTAAAACCTGTGTAATTAAAAATTCTTCTTCTAATATTTCAGGTGGAGGATTCCTGAGTACTTCTAAAGTTTCGTACATGGTAGGGCATTTTTTAAGGGTACCTCGTCTTTCTAAACTGTATTTCATAATGACTAGAGCCGCTTTGAAGATAACTTTCACACCTGAAAAATAAAAAAAATAAAAATAGAATCATTTGAGATTTCTGAGCATTTAGAAAATTAACGCAAAATACCTTCACACAGAAACATATCCCAAAGCCTTAGCACCGTCGACCATGGCAATGACCTAGTAAACACGCACAAAAACCATTCAGTCATATACAAAATCGGTTCCATTTTTTGGTTTTTTATATGTTTGTATACGCTAGGAGATACTTTTTTCAGCAGTCCAAAAAGAATGTCGCCGTCGAGTTGCACGGCTTCCTAAAAAGGAACAGAAAAATGAGGAATTAATTAAAAGGTGTATATTAAACGGAAATATCGGAAATAAACATTTCGCCAGAGGGGAATAAAAATACCTCAATGCTACGATAAAAACAAATAAAAATGAAAATAATAAACTTAACGATTATTGCGGAATTTTAGATATTTTTAAATACGGTGTAATATCTCAATAAGAGAGACAAGAAAATTCGACTGAAAACCAGATAAATTAATCCCATTTTTTTTGAAAATTTACTTTTTATTCCAAGTGGAACATTTATCATGAGCATACTAAAAATTAGTGGGATTTAGCGATATGTTTCTCTTTTGACTGGCCATTTGCAGTTACATCAAAAATTGTTCCGCAGAAATTCGGTCAGTTTGAGTTGAAAAAGACCGATTAGTTTTTTAAATAAAGTTGATTTTTTGGGAAAAGCAATTTTTTTGCTAATGATAAGTTTTACTGTTTTTAAATCAACGACTTAAATATCCATTTGTACTTTTTAAAGTCTTCTTATCATTCCAAATTAAAGTTTGAAAAGATTTTTTTGTGGATCGAATCGTTCAACAATTTTTTACGATTTACAAAGAGTGAATCAACTTTTAAAAATGTCGATGATTGAGAACTGGTTTTCCCGTAGTTTGCCTAGATGAAATAACAATAACGATTTTTTTAAAAATTTAAATTTAAGTATTGCAAGTTCATACGTGCGGCCGTAATCAATTCATGACCAGAAAAAAAAGAATTATTTAACCAGCCAGATGGAAATTAAATTTCATTAATTCAAAATAAAAATAAAAAATTTTCCATCCTGCTATATTCTAGAGAATTCAATTTTTGAAAATTTCTTAGACTGTCTTTATTACTCATCACTAGCACGTACTTTACACTTTTTAATTTAGAATCACGTACTTTAAAAAATTTAGAATCCTCAAATCAATAAAATGTTGCCTTGAACTTGTTAACTTGTTATACTATTTTATTTTTGATATAATCTTTTAAATTTTCTCTTAAGTGATACACAAACTTTGGTTTACAGCTTTTGTTCAATCGAATAGTTAGATGCAATTTTTTATATTCAGTTTTTTTTCTGGTTTAAGAAATATTACAAAAAATACATTATTTATGAGCAAAATATTGGCCACGTCTTTCTTGATTTCAAAACATCATTTGCATTTTAAAACTTTCAAAACCGTTTTTAAGAAACCTTTTTAGTGGCGGTCATTCGTAAACTCATAAGGGATCGTACAAGTATTACGTAAGCACTTAACAGGAAACGGGAGGGGGGGTATTCCATGTCTTAAGTAAGGTTTGAAATTTTAAAAATTTGCCATTAAAAATATTTGCTGCATTATTCAATGTAAAAATGGTCTCATTAGTTAATCATTTCATTTTAAGATTCCTTTACATTCATTTTTGATTTTTTTTTATTAAGTGATTTTTAATATTATTTTACTGATTCATTAATTTTTTTAAAAATAAATTTCACTGTTCTTTTTTTGACGCTTAATTTTATTTCGGAAAATGAAGAAGGAATTGTAACCAGAATTTTTTTTGGAAGATGAAAATAAAAAGAAAATAAAGTCAAAATATTTTTTTTGCAAAATAAGAAAAAAAAAAATTTAAAAAAATAAATAGATAAATAAAAAATAAAATAAAATAAAAATAAAAATCTTATGTAATATGGGTCTTTTGCAGTAGCCTCTAACTTCAGAACCCCTAAATTGGCAAAACCTCTAATAGGGATTCTGCAGATAGGGGTTTTGCAAATGGGGAAAACAATAATGAATAATTATAAAATGACGGAAATATAAAATAATCTGCGGTCCAAAAACGAACGAATTTTCAATGTCTATGATAATCTGAAATGGGAGAGGTCCCACTTAAAGCTTGGCCAAAAAAATTTAAAACATTTACTTCTTTTCTCTTCCACTCTTCGAGTGCCTTCGGTGTGTTCTTTTACTGTACATCACCCCCGGTTCCCTCTTTGATCCCTATACCGATAAAGTTCAACTGAGAGCATTACACCCCCCGCCCCCATGCCTCAAAGCAGTTGTAGGTTTGTTGGAAAGTCATAAAATAGGTATTTCTTTTCTTTTCAACCGATTTAATTTTCAGATAGTTTGATTCGTCTCCGGACCGAAAACGAAAGTGATAACTAAAGCAATTTTTTTTATCTCCCTTCTTAGTCAGTAATCGTAAGCAAAAATATGAGAAAATATCTTTTAACTGAATGAAATTGGACTGTTTTCGTTCTTTCAACCGAAATAATTTTCTAATTTTCAGAATTAACTTTAGGCCTGGACCAAAAATCAAATCTATTTGATCAGACGTAAAGAATTTTGAATTTCTGCACAATTCGGAAAATGGGAGGTTCCGGGAGACCAATCCCTATAGGTTTAAAATTTTCAAATTTTCAAATTTTTTTTGTTTTTATTTTTATAATTTTGTTTATTTTCTCAAGTTTTTAAAAATTGATAAATTGAAATAAAATAAAATTAATTAAATTAAATTAATTCAAATAATTAATATTTTCGTTGAATTTTCACCATTTGAAGAAGCCCTAGCTGCAGAACCCCTATTAGGGGTTATATAAATTTATAGGTTCTGAAGTTAGGGGTTGTGGCAAGTACCCCGTTATATCAGGAAGGGGAATACAAAATAGGCAAAAAAAAAATGCAAAAAAAAAAATGCTTGCAAAATACTTGTATGATCTTCAATCAGAGATTTTTAACCCTCCTCCCCTTTAGTAAGGAAAAACCTTCCTCTTATAAACATTTCAAATCAGAGTAAGGTTTTGGAGACCCTCGAAAGTGTAAGTTTGTTTATTTCCATATATTTTTTTTCAACGGCTTTTTATCATCGGAGCAAAATCTAAGAACCGATTTTTCTTCTTCAACGTACCATCCCTTGACTATAATATCCGGCTAAATATTTGTCGCAAATGGAGGCAAGGCACCAAAACGCTTGCTCCGCCGGCATGTGCATCAACAAAAAGGCAGCAAGTGGAGCTTGAGCCTGGCAGTACCCAACCGCAGGATTCAATATGGAATAACATTTTAATACAAGACAAAGTTCCTTCTGCCTGAAACAAAACAATACAAAAAAAAAATTCGTATATAATATCAATAAAATCAAGAGACGAGCAAAAACCAGATTCTAAGACCACACGACAACTTGTGTCGTATCTAATTACCGAGAAACCACTGCAATTATCATTATAATAACATAATTCACAGACGGGAACGATGGTGAAATCTCATTTTACGTTTTTTTCATATTAACTTTTACTTTTTTTTTCTTTCTTTGATTCTCACAATTACCTATTTTATTTCATTCTTTCTTCTTTTTTGCAATGTTTTATCGTATTAAAACTTACCCGACACCCTCCTGGGAAATAAACATTTCGTGATACGGGAATTGTCGGTGAAGGTCTTTTTTAATGTCGTCGACCCATCTCGGATCTCCTTCTCTTTTGCAAAGATCATCGTACAGTCCTTTCGATTGCTCCATTAGAAATTGACCTCCGCAGAGATATAACCATGCCCTTGGCCTCAGGGAAGGAGGGATCCCTTTCCGGCATCTTTCTCTCACTTTTTTGTAGTGCTTCGTCATGTATTTTTCCCATTGGGATAACATTCGAAGCCATTTTTGTTCTCTTCTTAAAATTACGGAAGGCGGTACTAATTGAATCCTGGAAAAAAAAATAATAAATAAATAAATAATAAATAAATAAATAAAAAAGTAAAATAAAATTAAAAAGGCGAATAAAATATAAAAATAATTTCAATGTCACCAAATAGGAAAGAGAAATTTATATTTGATAAGGTTGGGCGAATTTCAATGAGTTTTGCATCATTTGTTTGATTAGTTGACTAGAGGAGTTATTTTTTTTTATTGTTGTTTTCGTAGGATTGTATTACTTAAAGAGTAAAATGTTTACTTTTTAAGAAAAAAAATTATAAAGAGATGTAAAACTGTTTTCGTAACGGCAAATCATAAGGTTACAGTTAACTTCTGTTGATAAAATTAGTCCATTTTTTTACGCCTAAAAAAATTAGAACAATAAAAACCTATAGAATCTCTTTTAACGTCGTTTTAGCTTTAAATCGTGTTTTTCTTTTTTTTTTTTTCATCTGGTACGGTTCGAAATTATGCTCTGTTTTTAATTTGAAAAATATTAGTTTAATTAGCAACCAATTCGAGCTGTTTAGCACGTTGTTTCAAGGATGTTCAACTTGCATCTAAAAATAACCATATTATCGGTGTATAGTATTGATGAATTTCATTTAAATACGTATATTTAAAAAAAAAAAAAAAAAAAAAAAAAAATGATGAGACTTAATCATGAAAACTTTTTAATTCAATGCTCTATTACGTATGATGAAAGTAAATAGTCTATGAGGAGTATATATTTGGTATATGATTTAATTGCTGTACATTAATTTGAATAATAAACGAAGAGGCCGCAATAAGACGTAAACCACCTTATTTTGCAGTAATTTTTATTCCCACTTTTAATAAGTAACTTTGAAAAATTTAATTAAAATTAAAATAAATTGCATATGAAGAAGTACGGTAAAAACTGAAAGGCGAAAGGATAAATAAACTAAGGTGGATAATCACAAATTGAATTTTTAAGCCATTTGAAGCAGTTAAAAAATTTGCACTGACACATCAAAAACCGAAGGCCCAAAAAATAATCAAAAGTCAGCTCTTCTAAACTTCAAACTATGTACAGTTTTTCAAAAATTAATTATAATTTTTTTTTGAAGTATATAATATATTTTAATAAATCTGAAATTCTTCGGAACTTAAATTTTGCAAGTTTTTTTTTTTTTTTTTTCATCTGGTACGGTTCGAAATTATGCTCTGTTTTTAATTTGAAAAATATTAGTTTAATTAGCAACCAATTCGAGCTGTTTAGCACGTTGTTTCAAGGATGTTCAACTTGCATCTAAAAATAACCATATTATCGGTGTATAGTATTGATGAATTTCATTTAAATACGTATATTTAAAAAAAAAAAAAAAAAAAAAAAAAAAATGATGAGACTTAATCATGAAAACTTTTTAATTCAATGCTCTATTACGTATGATGAAAGTAAATAGTCTATGAGGAGTATATATTTGGTATATGATTTAATTGCTGTACATTAATTTGAATAATAAACGAAGAGGCCGCAATAAGACGTAAACCATCTCATTTTGCAGTAATTTTTATTCCCACTTTTAATTAAGTAACTTTTAAAAATTTAATTAAAATTAAAATAAATTGCATATAAAGAAGTACGGTAAAAACTGAAAGGCGAAAGGATAAATAAACTAAGGTGGATAATCACAAATTGAATTTTTAAGCCATTTGATGCAGTTAAAAAATTTGCACTGACACATCAAAAACCGAAGGCCCAAAAAATAATCAAAAGTCAGCTTCAAACTATGTACAACTTTTCAAAAATTAATTATAATTTTGTTTGAAGTATATAATATATTTTAATAAATCTGGAATTCTTCGGAACTTAAATTTTGCAAGTTTTTTTTTTTTTTAATTAAAGCTAATGCGCGCGGGTAAAATTGAAAGTTTTTTTTTAAGTGAGCAAGGTTACATTATTTAAAAAAATTAAAAATTAAGTAATTTTCATTTTTGCACTTTTATTACATGAGACAAATGCTAACGTAAGATATGCCAAACCTTCCCCCCCCCCCCACACTTTGTTAGCTAAAGTTAGAATTTTGAATACCCCCTCCCACCCCCTAAAGCGCTAACGTGGTTTATGGACTACCCCTTATAACATTTCTGATTTTCATAAAATTTATTTTTTTAATAAATAATCAATATTTTTCCGTTTTGATTAATTAGTCAACGAATATACCGTAGAGGGAAAAAAAAGTGAGAACAGAACGAATTGTAAGATGATACTTGAAGCAAAATGAACTATTCTGACCCTTCTAAGGGAGTTATCTTTCATAACATTCAAATTACACTCAAAATTGCACTTTTTATGAAATGACTATAATATCCCACCGCTGAAGTGGAATTATAACAGGGAAAATATTTCAGATGAAATACAGGTTAAAAGAGGTTTTCTGTCTTAAGCTAACTCAAATTTTTTTTTTCTTTTTTTTGCTCAACGACTTAATCTTTTTTTTTTAATGGGAGATTTTCTACTACGAAGAAGGTTCTGGCGGATTTTGACGGTACCAACGAAATAATGGGCCAACGATATACCCCATTTACATGGGTAACTTTTTATTTACAATTTTAATTGACTTTCAACGCCCAGGAAACATAACCAGGACCGAAAAAGAAACATAACTTATAATTTTTGCATTTTTTGCTCGAATTTGGGTCCTTATTTAAAAAAAAAATTTTTTTACGGCCATAAGGGATCACATAGGTATTACGTAAGCACTTTTTTGCCTATTTTGTACCTCCCCCCCTCCCTGATATTACGTAAGATTTTTTTTCTTCCTTTTTTTTTCTTATTAATTTGTGAAAAAAAGATTTGAACTTTATTTTCTTTTTATTTTCATCTTCATAAAAATTATTGTTGCAATTCCTTCTTCTTTTTCTAAAATAAAATTAAGCGTCAAAAAGAGAACAGTGAAATCTATTTCTAAAAAGTTAATGAATCAATAAAACAATATCGAAAATCAATGAACAAGATCAAAAATTAGGTACTTGTTAAAATAAAATCAAAAATGAATTTAAAAAAATCATAAAAAATGAAATTATCAACTGATGAGACCATTTTTACACTGAATAATGCAGCAAATATTTTTTAATGGCAAATTTCTAAAATTTCAAATCTTAAAGACATGGAATTAGTCCCGAAAACCCCCCCATAACAATCCACCGAAAGTCGTTTTACTTTGAACTTGGAAAACTTTAAAAACTGCAACTGAAAAATCATTTTTTGATTAAATTGTAGGTCATCGACAATCCCCGAAATCCTGTAATTAAAGCTCTTCCAAACCAGGGATTCGGGGACTGGAAAAACCAGAGGGATCTCGGGATTGCAATCTCTACAGAAAAAACATTATCATAGCGGCCATTTCGGACTTAAGTTCAGGGCTTCGAATCCGAATCCGAATACGATGGCGGTGCCGACCGCGGCCGGCTGAAATCACGGTTCGATGCCGATGCCGATTCCATATTATTTATTTAACTCCCGATTCCGATTCCGGCACCGACACCTGATGCCGATGCCGATGCCGATGCCGATGCCAACGCCATTAAGCATCGATTATATCCGATACCTCCTCTGATTGCGATTTTGATGAAAAAAAAAAAATCATACAACCATTCTAGACGATTTTTAAAGTCAAGGATCCGATTCCGATTCCGATTCCGATTCCGATTCCGATGGTGGTACCGGTACCGGTACCGATGTCGATGTCAGCCGCGGCCGGCTAAATATCTCGGGTAGATGCCGATGCCGATTTCGGCTATTAAAAAAAAACCGAGCATCGGCATGGGATTTTTTTCGGCCAAAATTTTGAAGCTTCGGATCATGCTCAAGTTTTGGTTATAAGACACAAATTTTATTCCACCATTTTCATAACCTCCTTCAACAAGAACATGTCAAAAACATATGTGGAAATACAAAGCTTAAAAATATTTCACAAATGACTTTATATTTATAATTTTAAAGCAAGACTTCAATTACGATTTTTATTCTTCCCATATGCTTATGCACATATCTTCTCATATATAAATAACTCAAAGTTTTATTTTTACCGTACCAACTTAAAGATTTGGTAACCTATTTTTAAAAAAAAACAAAAGTTATTTACTTTTGTTTTACCTATGAGTTTTTAATAGTTTACAATTCTCATTAAAAAAAAAAAAAGTTAAGTCCTACGAAAAAAGTTACACATTTTTTTTCCCCGGTGCATCTTTGTATGCAAATTTAAACAAAACAAGGTTACATAACGAGATTTTTATCTTAATCAATTTCATGCAAAAAAACCTTACATAAAAAAATGAAACCCTTTATGGATAGTAAAATCATAATTTACATCATTTTTCTGACTTCCTAATGAGTTTAGCAGGGGCGTTTTCAATAAAATTTTTTATTTCCCATAGCTCATCTTCTATTGCATATAATTTTTGCGAAACTATAAGAAAGCGTTCATTTTTCAGCAACATTTCAGCGTAGGTTTGTCCTTCTTTACAAATCTGGAGGAAAAAAAAAAAAAAATTGCCTTTGATTCGAGGATGTTTCCCGTAAATAAAAAACAACTTTGTGGGAGGCTTTTGAATTTTTTTATTTTTTTTCTAAATCTATTGTTCTTACGAAAAACCGTAGGCAGGATTTTAATTCAAGGTTAAAAACAATTCAAGCTGTTAAAAAAAAAATTCTAGTTCAATACCCCGGACAATGAGGGGGTAGGGCTAATATTCGTCCCAATAACATTGAAAAAAAAAAATTAACATCACGTTTTTTTTCTTCTTTCAATATGGTTAGTCATACACAACCGGAAGGAAAGCTCTTTCATTTTTTTTATTTTTATTTTGCGGTTTATCAAAATGCGCAACACGCATTCCGACCGAAGAACCTAACCCAGAATTCGATTTGAACGCTACAAATGAACCACACGCCCACTTTTCAATTAAAAACGGCGAAAGGTCTAAATGTAATTGACCTTGTCGCCAATAACCATTCTACATCAATTGCGATATAAACGTAGTGGCTCATCCTTTCATTCTTCAAAACCTTTCCACATGCTGGATAATTTTTAACTTCCATTTCCGGCGTGTTTAAAAAAAAAAAAAAAGAAGACTAACAACCATTCCCTGATAAATCATCCAACGCATAATTATTCCACGTTGGTCGATGTAACCAATACAGGCACATATGTGGGTTTGATAACCTAAATCTTTTTTTCCCATAGGCTTTAAAACAAGAATTGGCTGATTACAAAACAAACCACACAGGATATTATGATCACTGTAGTCAATATTATATAGTAAATTCCAAAGAAACAAAGTAACCATCAACCGACTAATCTCAGAATGATTTAAAACACAATTACAAGTGTGATCAATGTTTTCATGTGGTTGCTGTTAAAAAAATTATCAAAAGATTTAAACATTTGCAATGCCTTGTTACCGCTTCTTGCCTTTGACAATTTACTCTGATAACATTCCAGTTTTTATTTGCATTATTACAAGTCTTTAAAGGGTAACAAGATAAACAAATCAGTTGGTTCGTTTTGATAACTTAGCTATAATTTTTTTATTTAAGTTTTTTAAACGAAATTTAAATCAAAAATTTTAAACTCCATGTATTATTTTTTGAGGAATTCTAACATAATATGCTTTTTTAATCTAATATACTAATTCCTTTCAAGACTAATTTTTTTATACTTTTATTAACAGCTGCGATATGAAATGTCACAGATTAAGGTCAAGCAATTAACAGAAATGTTAAAAAAACACTGCTAATGGATGATTTCGAAATAAAAAAAACATTTGCTTGTTTTCAACTTACGGTTCAGCAGTATATTGTGATCCACCTAAGAATCCATGCCTGTCTGGTACGGTTGATATGACCGAACCGTTGTTAGCAGCACTGCTTGCTTCGGAGCAAGTATCCTCATCGTCAGCATTACGCTTGTTATTTTCAGTAGCCATATTCACAATTGAAAAACAATCACTTCATTCCCCATGTCAAACACAGCATTTCCTCTCTAACCAAATTTGGAAAGCAAAAATCAAGTTAACTATTCGGTACACGTCTCAATGACGAATCGTCAATGAAAATTCCAAAAATAAAGAACGACCGAAAATCATGTGAATTAATTCGATTTGTTTCAAGCGAAAATTAAACCGTTTCACATCACAAAGAACTGAATAAAAAATAAAAACTCTCTTCTTTCGCTAGCACACCCTTCCATGATGGCGTCAATGAAAACAAAAAAAAAAATTGTTGCTGCGTTCGGTTTTAGCAGTGTGATACAGATGTCGTCTCAATTAGTTCTAGCGTTTCTCGTTGGAGGTCGCCACTGAATTAGTCATAACAACTGCTTTATCAAAAGTTTTTAACTTATTTTAATTTTTTTTTTCAAATCGGTTTAAAACAAGACCATATAGTTAGGAAAATTTAGAAAAAGTGTGGCCCTTCGTAAGTTGTTTTTGCACCTCGAAAAAGCAAAATTCTTGCACCTAGTTTTTTTTTGTACCCTTGCGCATGTTGTAAGCGGTAACTTCAGAAAGTTGGAATTCTCTTCTAGGAAAGCTCGATGTCGGACTTGCTGTGAGCCTAATTTCGATGAATTGAAAGTGATTTAGTGATTAAAGTAATGAAATATAATTTGCAATGCAACCGTCAGTAGAAAAAAGTATGAATTTGAAGCAATAAAAAAATCGATTAAAATTTTCGTCTGCTACCAACCCCAACAGTTCAACCGGCATCTAATTAGAGGGCATTCGGTTTATATTTTACATTCAAATCTGTGTTGGTCCGTGTCGAGTCAATAGAAGAACTCAATGTAAGTTTTTAAAATTAATTAAACTTTTATGGTCTAATATGATCTAATTCTTTTATGATCATTGAATATTTATTAAAAACATTAAGTACAGCTTGTTTCTAACTTTTTTTGGCTTCGACTATTGATAAAAAAAATCACCCTACATCTTATTAATCTTATTTTTTTAGAATGCGCTACGTGGCCGCTTATTTACTAACAGCCCTTGGAGGCAAAGAAAATCCAACATCAGAGGATATCGAGAAAGTTTTAAGCTCCGTTGGCATTGAATCAGATCCAGAAAAATTGAAGAAAGTCATGAGCGAGCTGAATGGTAAAAACTTAGATGAATTAATTGAAAAAGGCAAAGAAAAATTGGCTTCAGTCCCTAGTGGAGGTGGTGTTGCTGCATCCGCAACTGCAGCTGCTCCAGCAGCAGCAACTCCCGAAGCTGAAAAGAAAGAAGAGAAAAAAGTAGAAGAAAAGAAAGAAGAATCAGAATCCGATGAAGATATGGGTTTTGGGTTATTTGATTAAAATGTTGCGATTTTGTTAACTTAAAATATACGTTAATTTTTTTATAAGTATTAATCCCGCGAAGTCTATTTTTGGACCAAGGAAACAACTAATTAATTAGTTAGGTTTAAAAAGCGCAAGCGCCTCGTGCACTTTTAAAATTGCGCATTTAGAAACAATGCAGCCAACTTTGTTGTGAAACTGCTGTTTCAAAACTATTAATTTTTGCTGTAAAAGTTGTTTCCGGTGCACGTAAAAATGGCGTCTTGGCCAGAAATCGAGAAGTTGAAGTCTGAAAAACGGTACGAATTATTACTGTCAGGCAGTTCGATATCAAAGCGGATCGACGAAAAAGGTTTGGACGATGAGTTGTTTACGTGTACAAAACTCAATTTTCTTAGTATCTCGGAAACTTGTCTTAATTCGTTACCGCCGAAGATTGATGCTTTGCATAACCTAACTTCTTTGGTGTTGCATTCAAATAAATTAACGGAATTATGTCCCGAGATTGGTAATTTAACAAAGTTGAAGTTATTAGACGCATCTAATAACGAAATCAAGACAATCCCGGCTGACATAAGTAAATTGGAAGCTCTAGCTACTTTAAAATTAAGTTTCAACAAGATTGAAAAAATTCCTGATTTGTCACATAACAAATGGTTGAGCCTTGTTGATTTGTCTTGCAATCAGATAGAAGATATAACTGAAATTTGTCACCATGAGTTGATACATCTGGTTGAGTTGCATTTGAAAAAAAATAAAATCAAAGAAATTCCAAGCTCGATTAAGGGTTTGTCTGCATTGAAGTTGCTGGATATGGATGAAAACCAACTAACAGTAATACCAGGGGAAGTAAGCGACATCCCAAAACTAAAAGGTAAATTATTTCTGGTATTTTGGAGAATACCAAACATATTGTGTAATATTGAAATATTGTGCAATCATATGATGCAATCCTTACATTAGTTTTTCTTTTGTTTCAGATGTTAGTTTTCAAGGCAACCCGATAGCAGACAAAAAGCTTTTAAGAATAGTAACACAGGGGAAGGCAAAATCAATATTAGAATATGTGAGGGAACATTCTACTAGAGAAAGTGGGGAAAATGCCAACCAAAAGGGAAAGAAAGGCAAAGGCAAAGGACGAACTAAGCATAACAGTAATGAGGGTGATAACGAAGTATGTATTTATTTTTTTTACCTTTGACAAAAATGGATTTTAATTTTTTTTTTTTTTTTAATTTAGCAGGCTGTTCAAAGCAAGTACAAAATAGTTGTAGCGAAGACTGATGACATGGTTATAATCAAGAGAACAGACTATTCCCAGACAGTCAGACCACACATAATAGCCTGTGTTATTAAAAATGTTACACTAGATGTAGAAAGCATGAAAAAATTTATTCAGCTTCAAACAAGGTTGCATGAAGGTATTTGTGATAAAAGAAATGCAGCCACAATAGCAACTCATGACTTGGATTTGTGTAAAGGAAGGAAATTCACCTACACTGCTGTTTCTCCAGATGGATTGAAAATTACTCCATTATCTAGGAATAGAGAATTTAGTGGAAGAGGTTTGTAATAAATAAATCAATAAATAAATGGCTTTTGGTTGTTAATGTTATGCCATAAAATATTTTTCATTTTGTTTTCAGAATTATTTACGCAATTGCAAACAGAAGCGGAGAATGTAAGGAAGGAGAAGAAAAGAAACACCTATTCCGGCATTCATAAGTATTTACATCTTCTTGATAATAAACCTCTTTATCCCTGTTTATTAAATTGTGAAAACATAGTGATCAGTTTTCCACCTATTACCAACAGTGATTTAACGAAGGTGAGCATTTTTCAGAAACATCATATTACCATATTTCAAGATTTTGGTTTTGTCCAGATTTAATAGACGATGCAATTGTTATAATCAAATCGGGGCTGTAGCTCCCTTTGTATCTGTTATAAAAGGCTAAATTTTTAGTATTACGAAAACGGAATTTCGAACCCGCTATATTGTACATTAGAGCAGAAAGTTGTCTTTTACGGCTGGAGAATGTCAGGCGTAAGAAAATTCAGAAGTTTTGTTGAGATAGTCGAGTTAAAGACTTGAATCTGACTGCTCTACTTACTGAGCTAACTCGATACCGCACCTGAATTTCTAAATCGTAAGGTGTTATTAGATGAAATTGTAATGAGAGATATGTGTACAAGAGTTGTCTTTTACTTTTGGCCCTCGTTCTTGGTGAACAAAAAAGATGTTATCACACAAGAATTTTTGACGTGCTGTTAGGCCCTCAAAACGAAAATAGAGTTGAAATTCGTTGTTTTTTAATATTTACAAATTGATTTTCCATTTTACTACTCTTTGCTTGCACAACAGAAAATTTTAGGTCTTAGTATTGTTCCTATACTGAAACTTATACACCTCAGTTACTTTTTGACAAAGCCAATAGATGTCCCTGTTGTTAATTTTGCAACTTATCTTGTAATAATTATATCTTTATAATACTTCCAATAGAATCAATTCTTTATAATTCTTCTAATAAAATATTTTGTAATGATTATATTTTTTTTGATTATTTTTGCAGATAAACGTAAATACGAAGAGCATTTTGATCGAAGTAACATCGTCCATATCCCAAACCGTTTGCAAAAAGGTTTTGGATTCGCTATTGAAAGAAATGCTTCTTGCAAGTATTGGGGTAACCACGGAGGAAAATGAGGTTCAGTGTTTAACTGTGGAACAAGTGAAAATTGAAGAAGTTGAAGGAAGTTTGATTGCGGTTTACCCTTCAAGAGTCGATTTGGTATACGAAGATGTTTCCGTTACCATTTGCAGGGATTAAAGTTTCACACCAAAGGTATGAAAGTTTTGATTTTTGATAATCAAAGAGTTAAAAAAAAAAAAGAAAGAAAACAAAAATTATCGCAGTGTTTCTGCAAAATGCCTTCAGATGTATTTTTTTCAGGATGCTATTTATTTATGATAATTTTGTACTGAAAAAAAAAGATGTCAAATGATTTTTTTCTTTAATTTATATTAGTGATATTCTTTTTTGTTTCCTTTTCTTTTCTTTTTTTTTGAAAAAATACAAAATTTTTTGTACTGTTGAAATATTATGTGGAAAACCCGTTTTTGATCCTCTGGAAACCTTGTCACAATCAACAGTTTTTTTCCCCCTGATAAAATTACCGTAACTGAATATTAATAAGAGAATTTCCATGTCAGGCACGACACGGATGAGCGAAATATAAAAATCAGAATGTGCAAAGCTTCGAATGGGATTCACTCTGTCAACCCTTTTTTTTTTTTTTTTTTTTTTTTTTTTTTTTACCTAATAAAGGAATCGCTCACGGCGTAAAAGAGCACGAAGAGAACATCAAAACACAGCGTAATTCAAATGATTCAAAAGTTTTCCGAAGAGGGAACTAAGTTTATTAGTGGTCAAAAGTCATCTCCATCAGCAGGGGTCGCTCTCATCCCCTTCCTCTACTTCGAAACTTGCAGGGGGTGAACGCCACCCCTTATTCTATTCATCGAGCCCTGTTATTTTTACATTTTCTGCCTCTGAGCTAATTTCCATGGGTTTATTCCTTTTTGCTAATTTTTTTTCCTACCGCCTTCACAAGGATTTTTCTTTTTATACTTTTTTTTTTTTTTCTTTTTCGTTAAATTTTTAAATTGAAGCTTTTTCAACCTTATAAAAGTTTACAGAAAAGAAAATTAAAATAGAAATAAAATGCATTTTTTTTTTTTGTTATGCGTGGAAATTTTCATTTCCGTCATAATTGCAGACATTTAAAGGGCTAAGACACGACTGAATCTGATGTACGAGTGAAATCCCAACACTACCTAAAGGCATGTCTGAAATGATACGGAAAGTCTAACTTTGGGATAACATGACAGGGCCAAAGAAATGTTTGTTTCCAGTATAATTGCACTAACACGTTACTTGACGCTGAATGAGGGATTCCCGTCCTTCATTTGCAGTTTACATGCCTAATTAAAGAAACAAAAGAAAAAAAGTCTGAAATGACGTTGTTGTTTTGCAAAAATTAGCGTACTTATCCTGGATTTTAAATCAAAAGTACAAGCTTTTATAGACAGTAAGGATGTTTATGACCAAATAGACAATTTTCAAAAAAAGCCTGCGTATTTTTTTTAGTTTATGAGCAGTTAATATCAGCGCTAACGGCTCACTCAATGATATACTAGTATGTATGAAATTATCAAGCTGCTACAACTAAATAGCAACGAAATGAAAGAAGAAGTTGCAATTGGTAAGAGTACCTGGATTTTATTTTTATAGGCCATTTTTCATTCATCACCTTTAGCTTATGGTAAAATTGCCTTCCTTTCGGGTTCAGTAACATTACTGCCTATTAACTGTTTTAGCATGAGAATTTAAGCAGATTATGATCAACCTTAAGTTGTCATAAGTATAATTTCACATGTTCTCACTGTAACCTTTCATATGATAAGCTTCATGCAGATTTTGCTAATTCAGATGAGGCGAACTCAAATATAAACATGATGCAGATTTTTGTGGAAGTGAAATTTTGTGGCTCAGAATTGAAATTTTAAAATTTATTTCTGAATAAATTTTAGTTTAAATTTCTTTATTATGTGCACAGTAGGCGCAATATGTAAACTAATTTATCTGAAATAACTTAATTAACTAGAGCAACTAAGTAAAAGCTTTGCAATCCTGATATTTAGCTGCCTTAATCAGATTTGATTTATTGAGCTTGCGTACCAAGTTTTACACAAATCCAGAAAGTACTTATTTCTAAACTTTAAAAAAAAAAAAGAAAAGAAAAGAAAAGAAAAGCCTAAATCAGAAAGATTTAGAATATTTCAAAAATTTGAATTCAAAAATCTTTTTAATATTTTGAACTTTCTGAAACCATTCTGATTCGAATTCTTGGAAGTGTTTTTACAGAATAAAGGCGAGGGTGTAAGAGACGGGAAGAAGGGTTATTGCTTCCTTTTCAAAATTTTTTGTATTCTTTTTATTTTTATGTCGCTTTTCCTTTGGGGGCCATTGACATCTTATGACATCCATGTTTTAGGGTGGGGAGGGTAAGAGAAGGGGTTTCTTAATTATGTCCATAAAAAAAAGCCTTTTGTTGTCAAAAGGAGGCGGGACAGTTTAAAATTGCCAAATGGTAATGTAATATATGAATGTACGATTCCGTATGAAAATTTTGGTCTCTGTTAATAATAATCTGAGCATTCCCCTCCTCTCAAGTTGTGTAATCTAAGTTCTACTTTTGTTCAAGAATTTAGTAAGCTAGTTAGGGAAAGGAGGGTTTGTTTGTCTTTTATCGCAAAGCATTGTGGGAATAACCCATGATGCTTTGCGTTAGAGTAGTCCCTCTATTGAGAACAGACTGAACTTCGTTTTTTTCACGCTTGATTCTACATGACTTAGAAAAGAACTTGCGTACAATGCTTAGCTTATGACAAAATAAATTTACTATAATTATACAGACTTTTTCAAGAAAATTATTTCAGTTTAGTTCATTTTCAATCCGAATAGATGTCACTGTTTTTAAAATTTGGGGTATTTTAACTTTAAATAATTAAATTAATTAAAAATCATGAAAATTAATTAAAGATGCGTCATTTAAATTCTTCAGAAAATATTTGGAAATATTTTAAGCCACAAAGCTTTTCGATTTTAAGCAATTAAACATATGTTTTTCACAACAATAGCCTGGCCTTTTGCCGTCGTAAATGTTTTTTTAATTAAACCAATCCATCATGGAGTTAGGCATGCATATCGATATCAGGGAAAGCTTCCCAGCACAATTAGATCATATGGGCATAGTAATTTTAATACGAGGCAGTCCCTTTCTCTTGTTTCTATCGGTTTATTCCTACATTTGTTTTTCATATTTTATTTCGAACTTTACGAAATGGACGATTAAAAATTGCTGCAATCGGACCCAACTAAAACCAGGAAAATATGCATAAGGTTTGGTTGTGTCCGATTGCAGTTATCTTTAATCATTCTTTTCGTAGAGTTCCTCCATAAATATATTCTACCCACAGCTTATTGAGTGTGCTTCTAAACGTCTTTTTTTTAATTTTCCGGCTTTCGTCGAGGAAATTTTAAAATTTCGCTTTCGATTTAATATAAATTTTTACAAAGTATCCCTTGTGGGTACTTTACAAAAGCATAAAAAAAGAACTTGACTTTATATTCTTAGAAACTGAAAAAGGGTCTTAACCCTTTTTCCACTGTCATTTTTTAGTTTTTCCTTGTTTGAAGCAAAAATGCAGCTGTTTAGAACAATCTATAGCCATTTCTGTGCCCCTTCCTGCAAATTTGGCTTCTTTTTATAGAGGTTTTACATTTTTTAGGATTTAGCAGACTTTTCCCATTGAGATGCTGACGATTAAAATTTGAGTGACTTCAGTTTAATATGTTATATATGTTCCATTTTTAAGAAGGAATCAACAAACCTAAAACAAAGCGTGTGGAAATCGGATCTTAACAGGCTTAATTGTGCCATAACAGTTTGTAGCCCAACCGAAATCATTTTGTTTTCGGCTTTTTCAGAGCTGTAAGATTATTTTGTAATAATTATATGTATTACATGAGCCTCAATTTTATATTTTCAACGAATAAAATATCCATCTGCACAAAATACATTTCGACTGCTCCGAAGAACAAGTACCTATTTTTTTTTTAGCCGTACAAAAAGTACCTATCTTTTTTTGGACAGTTGAAAAACTACCTATCTTTTTTGTGTTACTGCAAAAATGATCTATCGTATATAGCAATGACCATTTAAATAGATCGTTTATAAGTCGTCAAAAAAAAGATAGGTAGTTTTTCAACTGTCCAAAAAAAGATAGGTACTTTTTGTACTGCTAAAAAAAAAATAGGTACTTGTTCTTCGCAGCAGTCGATTTATTTGTTTGTTAAAAAAAAAGGTTGGGGTGTGATCGGTGAAAAAAAAATCATCCTGAAGGGCTCAGATAAATCGAATACACTCTTTATTTTCAAGAATATAAAGAGCTATAAATAAATTAATGAATTGAAATAACTTTTTCGTTTACAGATTATTAAAACAAAAAAAAAGTTTGAAAATTGGAAAGGGGTGAACAAAAATATTACATTGACATAATGGTAGGAAATTGAAAAAAAAAGAAGGTGATTCATATGAATCATGAAGATCTTTCAACAAGTTAATATATAAAATTCAATAAAAATATGAATGAGAAAAAGTAAAATGACATTAAATGTCTTTGTAAACGAAATTAGTGGCCAAAATACGAACTCTGCAGGGGGGGAGTTTCCACCCTCGGCCGCCCTGCTGAGCGTCAGGGTGTCTGCTGCACATGTTCACCCCAACTCTTTCCTTCTTAAATGTTCTTTTGCATTTCCTACACGTTATTGTTCGCATATTTGTTTTTGAAGCGTAATTTGAGGTGTGATCTGCAGTTTTAAAAAAAAATCTCTGATAAATGTACTCGGCTTTTTTTTTTCAGCTAGAGCGCTTTGGTTTTGCTAGCACATGGACAAAAATATAAAGTTTTTATTTATAATCAAACAACATACATCAGCCATTACTTTTCGAGGGCTAACCGCTTCGTGATATTTATTTATGTATGTATTTATTTCTATTTGAAAAGCAAACAGTGCGAAAAGTAAAATAACACACCTTAGAAACGATAAGCAAACTGCATACTGTCACCCTTTCAGATTGAGGGTTGCATCGGAAGGGGTAGTCGCCACGCTATCATATTTAACAAAATATTTTGATAACAAATTGTATTATAACGTCAGTGTTGATTTTGGAAATGATCTCCAATGACGTCAGTTATTATCTACAAAGGAATGTAAGCCAAATACCCAAGTCATCCTTTTCCCGCGACCCTTTTCACCTCGTCCTCCTCCTCCTCCCCTCCTTTCCCTCCCCTCAATCTTATTTTTCCAACTTATGATTTCTGATGATGTTTTCCCCTCGTCAATTTTTGCACGAATTTCAAATTATTTTCGAAAATGAGATTTCATCCTTAATAAGCCTGAACAAGTTCATAAAGGGGGAGGGGATGACTGGGGGAGGTATTTTCGCGGGGGCGGAAGGGGGGCGTGGAAAGTATAGTTTCTGTTCTACGGAATGAAATTAACCGACAGAGTTTGTCGAGTTCAACTCGTTCCAAATGAAATGCGGTCGCCGAGTTATGAGATGAGGGATTTGTACTCCCTTTGCAGGGAATTTGGGACTTTGTCACTTGTAATGTCGCTGACACAACACGTCATTATACAAAACACATTTCATCAATTGTGTTGCACCGTAAGCTGACATTTTAGAATTACTTTTTTTTTTTTTTACGTGTGGGTTGGGAAATGCTGCGAAACATTTTTGAATAAAATATGCTTCGCGGAAGTTGGAACGCCGGGTGGGTTGGGGTGAAAGATGTGATGTGAAACACAAAAAAAAAAAAAAAAAACTTAATGAGAATTGAAGAATGTAAAACATAAGACGAAAACTCGGTAGGCCTAAATACTTTTTTTTTTTTTCTATGAAGTAGTTCAACAGGTGTCGATTTCAAAAAATATACAAATATTCCCAAAGCAACTCGAGGATGATTTTACAATCGATGCCCATTTTTTCTTAAATCCTTCTGAAAAATAAGACAAAGCCGTTTTTAAAGTGAAATTCTTTTTTATATAGCTCATCTTGTTAAGGATTCAAAGGTACCCCTTTTAAAAAAATGCATTTAAAAAGTCGTAAAAGTTGCTAAAAAGAGTTGAGGAGAAAAAAATTTAACTGATCTCATTAAAAATTTTTTACCGCTCACTCACGTTTTCTTTTAATGCCTCCTCTAAATACCGAAGATGTAGATCGCATGAAATGGGGTAGGGCGTCGGAACGATTAAAACACATATCGATTTGATTAGTGATCAAACAAAAGAATTCCCAACAGCAGAAGGGATGAAGATGGAAGCCGTGATTCACGAATAGGACAATTGTAAGGTCTCCGGGGACCATCTCCAACATATCAGTACTCTCCAGAGTATAAAATGAATAGAAGCTTAGATAGCTTACATACTAAATGAAGATAGGGAGAGAGAACAAATGTGTCACTTTTTTTCTTTTTTTTTTTCTTCGTTTTCTATACAACAGATAACGGCTCCCTTTCCCCACTTTCTGCTTTTCTTTTCCGAGATTCTTATTTACCGAAAATGTCTGTCTATCCCCCTTGATCGTGGTCAATATTTCATCCGCCGTTCTCTCAACTTTTTTTTTTCTTTTTAAAGGGAAATTTTTTAAAATATAAACGCATATGCATGCTGACGTGTCGCTCAATGGTATGTGAAAATTGTGTGGTCAGATAAAAGAATTTCGTGGTTTCGCGGCGTCTAATAAATAAAGAAGCAATAAACATAGAGCCGCCAACCGTATCGAACCATCATAGAAGCTGCCAACCGTGGAATACAAGTATAAAGTTGAAAGTAACCAATAATCATCTAAAACCTCACAGTCACGGACAGATCTCATTGCAGGCGCCACACCTTCATTACAAACTCATCATCGGTATTTAGTACTTCGTTTTTTTTCTTAAAACCGGTAACTTTACACTTGACTCTATTAAAAGTTTGATTCGGGAATGGGTATAATGATAAAACTTTCGGAAATCGATGCGTGACTGAAACATGGAAAATTGAGACGATTATTTTTCTATCAATTTTCGGTTGAGCAAACTTACTTACTAGTCAGTAGCCAGTATTAAAAATTATAATGCACAGCACATTGCACAAGCCGGTCTACAGCAAACATCTATTATTCTATATAACAGATTTTGCCTTCCTCCCTATAATGCGCATGCGCAATATCGGAATTGTGGTTCTAACACTATTTTCGGTCATTATTTCGTACAAACGACTTTTTTACTGTGAAAAAGGATCTTACAAAGAAGTAATAATTAATAGATTTAAACCAATATTATTTCTAGTCATATCTTAAAAAAGGAAAGAGAAGTAGAAAGGTACATTCTTTGCAATTATTTTCCTTCAGTTCTCCAATATTGGCTGATTCTTGATAATACCGTATTTCCACAGACTTTTTTTTCCTCTTTTTTTTTTTTTTACATGTGGAAATAAAACACACAAACAGAAGTCGAACATTACCGGTTTTGAAATATGTAGGAACCAACCACACGGGTATAATGGTCCGTGTACGTGGAAGTATGACCACTAATTTTGTAGCTTAATTTTGTTTACCTTTAATCTTGTACATGTGGCTACCATATTGGTCGTACATCAGTCATGGGAAATGTTGGCTCTATCATTATCTGGTAGTGCCAATCTATTTCTTCAATACTTTTAATAACTCTTTAGATCAAAGGGCAGTTTTATAATGGAAAATTTTATCTTAAATTACAAATGTTTCATTGTTAACCGCAAAACCCGGATGCTAAACTGAAAGCTTTTTACAGATTCCTCAGAGTACGATTTTTTTTTTTGATTTTTTGGTTAACCATTCTTTTGGTATGGACATGCCTTACATTGTATCATTCTTTTCGCTAAAATTTTAAACAATATTTTTCATAACTTCCTTTAATAATGACTAACAGACTAACATGAAAACTTTAAATAGGATTCATAGTGTTGATTATAAACTGAAAGTTCTTCAGCACAGATGCTATGATGTCGTTAGACCAATCACGTGATTTTTACACCTGATTTTCTGTTGCATTTTCTGCTTTGCTGGCATAAGCTAATACCACAAACATCAACATTAACCACTGAATATTTATCGGCAAAGTCCCATGAACTCTATATGGGTATTTACATGAAAGAATCTGATGCTTACTGGGTTAATGTCAAAGAGGCTTAAAGCTTTGGTTTTGAGGAACTGTGTTTGCAGAAAATTTCTGATGACTCAAAACAAGCGAAAGGAATAGCTTCCAAAAAACCATTTTTAGAAACGTCCTGGTCATGACGTCGAATTACGAAGTAACGGTTTTCCGAGAAATCCCACACTTTTTGCTTTTTATAATACCAACCTCGAAAAATAAATAAAATAAAATAAAAAAGAAAGAAAATGAACAAGGGACTCATTTTTTGTTAGCATGGGGAATCTCGTTCTATAATTACGCAAGTGAAAATATATACTGCTCCCATTTTCCGTATAAAAAGTTAAACTATAAAATATCACCTTACTAAATAAATGTGAAATCGGAATATGGGATTAAAGTTATTCGACCTTTATACAGTAGAAAGGCCTTGTATTTCCCGCCAAAATCCGTTTCCCTTATACAAGCGTCAGGGTCAGAGGCCCCGAATTATTTCTAACATTTTCAACGCTTTTACATCACGTTCCCGGACTTTACTTTTGCTACGTTTTGTATTTCAGCAGTAGCTCGGAAAATAAGCAATCTATATGCATGGATTTTACACCTCTCCATCTCTCTCTTCTACCCTATCTGCTCGAATTTCGCAGCAACGGTTCCTTCCCGTCGTTTCTTGTCTTTCTACTATTTAATCATGGGTTTCGAGTTTCTCTTTGTGCATTTGTCAATTTTTTTTTCTCTTTCTTTGCTTACTCTCAGGCAAATAATGTTGCGGGTGAGTTTTAATTTTACGAGCAGGCTTTCGGAAACCGAATTAAATTTATTTCGAAAAACAAGGGATTTATTCTAAAGGCTCTATCCGGACCTAAACGGTATTAAACAATTTAAAATGGTAAAAACAGCCATTTTTAATTTTTCACGATTTCTTGGAGGAAAGGAAAATGACAACCATGCAGAAAAATTAGAACTGAGTCTGATTTAAGATTAAAAAAGAAAAGAAAAGAGGAGAAATAAAAAGATTGATAGAGGTTGGGCTGCATCCTTCAGAGTGATTTGCGCCCTATTTCAACCTGTCAAAGGGGGAAAAAAAATTATGAGGAATCGTTTTGAATTTTCCCAATTCAAAATACGCGATTTTAAAATCGATGAATGTTGAACAACCCCTTCACAAACAATTTTTCATGGGAGCTTCGTTTTTTTTTTGTTCGACTATCACACGTCCGCAATGCTAATAAATTTTCCAATTTTTTCCTTTATATTCTTTGTGAGTTCATCTGCCGGATTGATTTGCAATCCACCCAGCCAATTGTTTAGTAAAGTCATGTTATGGATTCTACCAGCATAAATCCGTGTTGTGCTCAACAGTAGAAAAGTAAGATAGATTTTTATATTAAAGAATTTTCCGGATGTTTTCTAAGAAGAGCTAGTCATTGGAGACAGACTGAGGTTCATCGTCATAGTTCGTGCTTGTCAGGCCGATCGTTTTAAAAAAACGATATTCAGCCATAAGCGGCCGTTCAAGTATTACGTAAGCAAAAAATGTTTTAGACCCCCTCCCTGCTTGTTGTAAGATTTGGTAAAAGTTTCCTACACCCCTCCCCTAAAGTATTATGTAAGATTTTTATCGATCCCCCCCCCCTTATTAAAATAAAAATAAAAAATTTTTTTAATTAAAAAATTGAGTAAAAAAGAATCCAGGTAGGCCTACTGTTATAAAAAAATAAAACCCTCATACATGCGGAATCGTGTATTTTACAAGTAAATGTAACTGAAATTTCGGAAATGTCTATGTATTTCATACAAATAAGACAGATCATTGTAAAAATTTTCTTGGAAGTATTATTGGAAAATTATCTATTCCTGTATAGAAGTAAATATATGAATCAGAAAAGTAGGAATTTTTTTGATATGTTCCTCCCGCAACTTAGTGGGCAGTACAAGAGGACATTCACCTTAGCATTTGTTCTTACCGTGAGTTCTGGAAAATATTAGGTTTTCATTTTCTTAATCCTCTTTGAATAAAACTCGATATCTTCTTAAAAACATTTAATAAAATAAACTAAATAAAATCACCTCCATTTTACATTCTTCTTTTTCATACATTCGTTCATTCATTCTAATTCCACGTCGAAAATTCACGGGGAATTTTACTGCCAACTTAATTCCTCACACATTTTTATTTTATTTTAAAAATGTAGCCCAATATATTTTTTAAATTAGGCTTAACTAGTTGAGATCCTTTTTGAATGCAATTTTACACATCAGAACTTAAGTTTTTGCTTTTCTCAAACTTTTAAATCTATGTATATACATACTTGTTGCCGATAATGGTGATACTTAGTCGTCTCTGTGCGATGGGATACTATGCTTCGAGTTTCGCACCGAATTTCTTGATAAAATTCCCAAATAAGAGCAGGAACCATTTTCCGATAGTAAAAATGGTTCACCGTTTCTACTGTTTTTTGGAAAATTGAATTGAATTTAATACTACACCCCTGCACTGAAAAGGGGAATCGACCTATATCGCATATGTCTGAGTTGGCGGCCATGTTTGTTTACAAGCTAAACATAAACAAACATGGCCACCCCAGAGATATGCGATAGGTCGATTCCCCTTTTTAGGCAGATTCCTACTTTAATAATTGTCATAAAAATAAAATACTTCTTTCAAAAAAGTCCACATAGGTAAAAGTGCAAAACTTGATAAAGATCCTAAAGAAAATTCCATTCCATAAAATTTTGCTATTAAATTCGGTAAAAATCACTTTACAAACAAAAACATCTCTTTAAAACCGGGTGCTACCCTATAAAACAGTTGCTAAACCTAATGAATAAAACCTGGAAATAAATCGTAAAAAAAAAAAAAAGAATTAAAAAATGATATTCCTTAGACAACCACGCTGAACTACCATAACATTTTTTATTAAAAGTGAAATATTAGACGTGCGACATGAGCAAATGAAATTATTATTTTTAAACTACTAATCATAAAACTTGATATAAAAAAATGCGAGCAATCAATTTCAAATTTTTAACGACTCTGTGTATATCAAAATTAACTAATAATTGAAACAGAGTTGCCTCGCTGCCTTCCCTGTTAACTAATTAAAATGTTATATTATGAAGCGACTTTTTGCTTCCGAGAAACGTCATATCAGAGCTTCGCGGTGAAAAGATCACTTCGAAACGTTACTGCTTACAACTATCAGGATCTGGTACGAATGCTTGTGACCTGATTGTACATGTTGTACGGTTACCAAACGAGGCTGGGTTTTTGTATAATGTTGGCCAGATCAGCAGGGTCAAAGCTTCCTCGGGATCGGAAAAGGGCTTGTTTATTAAGTAGGACTCAAAAAGCGGAGATGAGGTTCATGTCAAAATCAAGGAAGGATTTATAAGGAAGGATAAAAATGTTTTCCCCGGCTACAATAAAAATCCTCCGCGTTTTTAGGTTCTTTTTCCCCGAACATCAGAGATTTTTTTTTTCCTTGAGAGGTTTTAGACTTTAAGCACAGCTGCAAGAAAATGCATCATGCGTGTGTGCACCCTTACGAAGTTGTATGGTATTAGCAAGCCAAGCATGAGATATACAGATCCTTGTATTTATTGTTTAATCCCATCAGATTTCGACGGTAAACCCTGTCATAAAGTATTATCTTGGATTATTTTTTAAGCGGTTTTTTTTTTGTTTCATGGAGCTTTTTTGGGTTGAGAAGAAAACTTTTTAGGGTAGAGGTGTTGGTTTTAAATGCGTGCACGCATTGCCTAAAAATTATATTCCAGAAATATAAGGTACAAATTAAACAATGAATGGGATCTATTAATTAAGGAAGATGGCGTCTGGTTCTTACCAATTTTTGGCATATTGACTCTTTTTGGAAATAATTTTTTGTTACTGGAAATAAGAAAAAAAGGTCATTAACCCTTTCCTGCCTAGGCCTATTTTTAAGATCGGACTCTCCCGGACTGAATTTATAAGACTGATGTAAATGTTTTTTCTGGACTACAGAGAGGTCCTAAACTCATCCCTAGTAACTACGGCGCCTTGCAACCCAGTGTTAGGCAATCCGTGCATAAGAGTTAAATGTAACGCCGTAATCTCAACTTATTATTTTTTAGGGATTTTAAACTATGGCCTAACTGTTTTTTAGGTCAGAGATTCAGAATTTTGAGTCTATTTCGACGTAGGAGCCCGAGAAGGCCTCTTACAAAAATATTTTTACGAAAAAGTTCAGAAAAAGTTATTTTTTTAATAGCTCTAAACCATTATACTAATAGCCATAAACTAATAATAGGCGCAATATCCGTTTCATCTATCTGTTTTTTCCGAGTAATACTCACTATGGGCAGTTATCAAGGGCAACTATCTATTTTTTTGAAGAGTTACTTGTCAAAAATAAAAAAATATAACTTATGAATTATTAGGTTCTGCCTTTAAAGGGTCTGCCGCCATTTTGTTTCTAAAAATCGGTAAATTCTGACTTCAAATTCGAGAAGAGCACCCTTAAGTACCCCCACCTACAAAGTTTCGTCAAAATCTGACCAAGTTTTACAATTATTTTCCTTGATTTTGCTGGTGCATCCATATGGATGCACCAGTCGCTATGGAGTATTTTGTTGTGCATCCATATGGATGCATTAGACAGCAAGGGGTTAAAAATTATGCTTTTTCCTTGAATTTTTTGAGTTAAGCATTTGTATTTTAAAACTTTTGAATCTGAAATTTTTTTGAACCGGGGAAAAGCTTGGTAACAAATCGTCCTGTCACTAATTTTTAAATTAGACGATTATTTTAATTTTTTCTTTCCATGTGCTGGCCATTAGATTAACAATTAAAAAAATTAACAAATTAAAAAATTGGGTTTAAGTTCAGTTGACAGATTGAAGATAGAAGGGTATGTTATTAAGGTTGCACTTTATTAACGTTTAAATAAAGATTTTTTATTTTAAACAGTTAGTCCAGTTTTATATTACATTGCGGATGTATTTTTTAATGCATAAAAACAGTTGATTTCAAAAAAGGGATATATCCACGCAAGGCATATGTGTACATCCATATGAAAACCTGCCTTCTGGGGAATGGTACTTAGAAGGCTGTGGAAGTTTAACTTATTAAGAATCACATTGTTTACGAACAAAACGTTTTCACGTTTGTGTAGTGGTGGGGGATGAAATTGACGTGGCACGAGACTCCATAAGGTAAACATAAGAAAACAATGACATCTCAGAATAAGTCAGCAACGTAATGTTGGTATAAAATCGGTAGCATTTCTTCCGAATACAATTATTCTTCTCTCCGCTTCGGCGGAGAGCAGTTTCAGGGCTTCCGAGATGCCACCAGCTCGGATGCCTAGAAACTGTCGTTCGTAGCTCCGCTTCAGCGGAGAGAAATTTCAGGGCTTCCGAGATGCCACCAGCTCGGATGCCTAGAAACTGTCGCAGCTTGGTGGTAGGTGGTTATTGCTGCGATTCAATCTCAGTTAATTCTGAGATTTTTTATTTTACTTAAACCCCTCTTAAACCCCCCAGACCCACCCTTGAAAATGCCCTTGCCTAAAAGGCGTCCTAAAGTCTTGAAGTTTGATGATGACCTCACAATTTTGATCCCGTTACACCTTTGAGGTTTTGAATCTTGAAGGTATGGTGATGGTCTTGCTATTTTAAGTCATGGACTTGGACAAGGATGCCTATAATACCCCCCCAATTGCTTAAAAATAATTCTAAAGCCTTAAAGTTTGGACTTGGCGATGACCTCACAATTTTGACCCCTTTACACCTTTTGAGGTTTCTAACCTTTGAAGGTATGGTGATGGTCTTGCTATAATACCCTCCCGCCCTTTTCCCAATACAATCATTTACTTAATTGAAGAATTATTGTTTCAATCCATTTTTTAAATCTTATAATAGATAAGTTTAAGTGACCGAAAAAAAACCATTATTCCAGCGAAATGCTGAAGTCTGAACATGTTTGACATATCAGAGCAGTTTGGTTGTGGAATATGGAAAATAAAAGTGGTCCAAAATGGTTCTATAAGAGAGCTTAAACTTTCTAGAGCGTTGTTATGCGACTGCTGGATATCAGAGCTTCCTTTTTTTATTCCCGACGACTGCAGTGCCAAAAGAAAAATTTGATTTAAGTTTTAAATTCTTAAATTTTTCGGAAAGACGCTTTCTTCACACGATGCCTGCTTTCTAATCCGAGCGTATGATTCCTTAAGGCTGCTGTCATCGGCAGGATAAATTTTTTCTCTGTTAATTTTTAATTTAGCTCAGTTATATAAACTGCATTGCAGAAAAGAGTAAAGCTACATTTTAGCATTTAACAATAGGGTATTTTCAGGTATTTTTATTTTTGAAAAATTTTGGTGTAAAAATAAAATACATATACTTAAAGAATTATTTGTGTAATAAAAAGTATTAAAAAAGATTTTGTCTGTATGCAATAATTTGTTAAACTTGAGGCTTAAAAATTGTAAATTAAAACGGTCGGAATAAGCGCGGAAGCGCCCAAAATATATTTTGAGGAAACATAAGCACTGAAAACTAAAAACGTTCTCTATGCTCAAAGTAATTAATAAAGCACGAGAAAATACATGAAAATTTAACTTATAAACTGGATGATCCTTCTTCCAGTGTCGTATAATCAATTCTAGATGGGAGATTAAGGGGTTGCTTCATTCATCGATCATGCGAATAACTGAACTGGGATTTAGTAACACCGACTTCAGGGAATTCCATACAATACATAAAAATTACAAGTACGATTTGCCGGTTTTTGAAAACTTGAGTTGAAAAGAATTTTTTACAAAATTTTAATAACGTGAAACATGAATTCCTTTATTTATGAAGATGGTCGAAGAGGGAAGAGTGATACATATTTCCCATCACATCACGCTTGATGACACCTACCAAATTAACTTTCATTATGGAAAATAAAAGGAAAAACTGTGACTAATTCCGAATAAACTGCAATCAGAGTGCACTGGTGCAAGAAAAGCTGGATATGGGGTAACGATATTTATCTGTTGCAAGTCTCGTGCGGATTCAAATCCCTTTTCTCTTCTTATTTTCCCTTCCTTTTTTTCTCCATGTAAAATTCCAAATCGTGCGAATGACACCTGCCGGGGTTTGCCGAAGTTTCCTTTCTATGGAAGAAAAAAAATCTATTGGAGAGAAAAGGGGAAAGAAATAAAAAAAAAAAAAAAAATCATTGGATGTTTAAATATTTTGTTTAATTTTCGTCGTCTTGGCCTATAATTTTTTTTTCTTCCGCCATCTGTCTTTTAATTCAACCCTCCTTTTTCTTTTATGTAAGTAAACCTAATAAATCGGATCGGAGACATAGAAATAGGCTGTAGCAGACGATAAGACAAGAGATCAGCTATCAGACGCACGTCCCCAGTGAGCTGTACGTTGCCGTTATCGGCAAGTGACGTTACGTTCTCATCCCTCTGGAGTATTGTATCCTCCAGAGCTGGGGGAAGAGTATTTGGGACTACTTGTCACTGCTGCTGCACCCAGAACACCATGTGCTGACATGATGTTGCAGTCACCATTGTGTCATATTTAACAGCTATTAAATTTTAAGAAAAGGAGCGCCGTGCCAGGATGTAAAATTCCCAATCTGAACTTGATAATGGTCACATAAAGCTTTTTGCTTATTCCCTCATTCTCCCAATGAAAATCTGTAAAATTATCATTTAATTTTTTTAAAAAAGGATCATTTTAAGGCGTTGCATGCTCGAATTCAGAAGTTAAAACCGATAGTCCTACAGGCGCTTTTTATTTTTCTCGCGGGCAAATAAAAAACCGAAAAACAGAAAATACCTCCTGCTGACATGCGTTCTGCAGCAAACACGTTAATTAGCATTTACATTCATAACTTGGGGAAATGGGGAAATATCGTATGGGACATGTGCGAAGGATGCTAACAACATTTTATTGGCCAATCTTTTTATTGTGAAATTCCCTTTCAATAATTTACTCTCTAAGGTGGTTTTATTTGAACGGATGCGCGTACAGACCGAATATAAATAGTGTAAATTAATTACCTTCGATTTATTTTGTCTTTTGATGTCCAATTCTTTTTATAAAAAATCTTAGGAAATAAAAACGGTAAAACTGAAAACAATTACCGCCACGCGCGAGAGACTTTTAAGTGTCACTTTAAAAGTTAAATTTTCCTTTTCTACAATTAATGAATTCAAAATTAATGGCTAAAACTTTTGAATTGTCATAGTTTGACCGTGTGAACATGAAGGGTGACGGGGTGCCAGATCATTTATCTTAACTTTCAACAGGTGATTATAGCACTCGGTCTATTTGTTAGCAGGTGTATTGTATCATCCTCGCCACAGGTTAATCGTGAAGGGGTTGTGAAAAGTAACCCTTCATGAATTTCCTGTTTTTTTTTGTTTGCATTTTTTGCCTCTTTTCGCCAAAAACAATCAATTTCAATTTTTTTTTTCAAGCCGGAAAATTATTCAGCAAAAATATTTTTTTTTCATAAACGAAAAAAAAAAAAAAAATATAGGGTTATTTTATTATACGTTCCTCCTAATTTACAAACCATGATAAATTATCGAAAAACAATCGAACGGAATTGGATTTTTCGGGTTATTCGGAGCCTCAGGCTCATATCAAATTGCAACATCATGATAGCATGCCTAAGGAAGAGATGTATTGTGGCACTTCCGAGAAATATTTGAAATGCACGAGTTAATTATTGACCTTCTAGGTATTTAGGACGAGAAAGTTGTAAAATTTTTATTTTTATTTTTTTTGTTGAAAAATAAAATCGCAATGATAAAGAAATGCGTACAATATTTCCTTCTAATGTAACATAAGTTTAAATGTAATTCATATCCGTTTATCCCAGAATTTAAAATTGGAACCTAAAAATAAAACAAAAAATAAGTAAAAAGGGACCAAAAAGTGGAAAAAAGCGTAGCATAAAATTTTATGCTTTTGGTGAAATAGACCGATAGCCGAAAAATTTAAAATACCGGTTTTATAATTTTTTATTTAATTATAAATAAATTTCTCCTGGACCTGAAACTTATCATCGACGAAAATGAAAATCCGAATGATATAGTTTTAGTTAGCACTTCATTTGACCACTGATGTCTTTTTGGCGATTTTGATTTGGATTATTCCTGCATTTAAATATACCTCTTAAACAGAATTTTTTTTTTCGAAAAAGAAGAAAAGAAAAAGTTTACTACAAAAAAAGAAAAAAGTTACATCGATGTAACCTTTCTTTTCCCAGAAAACTTTACAACTATAATTTAATGCTAAAAAAAAGAAAAAAAAAAGGCTAGTACTTACCTTGAAAAAAAAATTCCAACTGTTATTTTCCTTCCCCTTTTCCCAGCTGGAGAATCAGCTTGTGAAGTTGTATGTCTTTATGTCCCACCATACAGAGAAAGCGAATTTCCAAGCCTCGGGATTAAAAGCTTTGATACCTTTATAATCCCGCCTTTGATCAAATATTACTTTGTCTGCAGCTTTTTCTTTTTCCTAACCGTATAAAAAGGAAATAAAAAGTCAGCCTAAAAAAAAATGTAAAGGCTTTATAGAAAAAAAAAGGTTCAAATTTTCAGGGGGAAAAAACCGTTCTACAATTTAAAAAAAAAATTAGAATGGTCGACCACACGTCAATAAAATCGCGAATCGTCCGATGAATAAGACACGTTTATCTTATTAATCCCAATTATCGCAGATTACCGAAATGAAAATACATAGGTTATAAAAACATAATTACCATCAAAAAGGGGAAAAGCCTCACAGGGAGGATATGAAAATTTAAGTGTAAAATATTTTGTCTCATAAAGAAAAAAAACTGAAGAGGTGTCATAAAAAGTATGGTCTAATTTACTCGCGTTCTGGGAATCCGAGAGGGCGAGATAACATAAGCCCAATGTTATTACCGACGTAGTTATTTCCGGAACAACCCCCCCTTGTCCGCCCACCCTCCTGGGTCCCCGACCCATCCTCGTCCACGTCATGCATTTATATAGCGTCATTTCCTACCGCGCTTCCACGACCAATAACGGTTTCTACCCTCTCGGCGGATAGCTCTGACCTCAGCTTAAACTTTCTTTTATCGCTTTGCCCTATCTTTTTTAATATTAGGGTTTTCGGTCGTTCGTCCACGGGTTGAGAGTACCCGGTCATGATCTTGTATCTCATCCCGGTCTCTCAACGGAAAACGGTAAAGGAAAAAGAAAACAACGAAATGACAAAGGGAAATGGAAAAGGATGATTACGAGAAAAGGTCCGATGACGGGATGAAAACACATCATTTCAACGGTTCAAAGTTTTGGGGTTGTTTCCTACTCGAAATCTCAAGGGCTTATTTTTTTTTTTCAAGAACTAAACAATGTAGGTATCGACCATACTGTTGGGAATTTTATAAGTTTTTATGAATCGCCCAGATAATATTTTCAAGTTGTGGGATTTTGAAGCGAAAAAACATTTCATTTTTTTTCCCTTTTTTTTTTTGTTTTAAAATAAATTTGATGTTCAATTTTCAAGAGTGGCCGGATTGCAAGCTTTTCAGAAAAAAAAACCCTCCACTGAGTGATAAATTAATCTAAAAAAAATTTATTTTTAAATTTACCAGCAGGAAAAATCTGTATTTCAGCAACACAATGTTCCGTATAAGTATCATTTGTCAAGATTATCTCAAAAACTGCCATCAGAGGCGTGGGTGCTTCATTATTCAATTAAAACATATTCATTTCCTTTTTGTTAAAAACGGAAGTGTTTTTTTTTTTTAACTTCTAAATCTAATTTCTACCTTAAAAATTAAAATACCACTGTAAAAAGAGAACTATTCAGCTAAATCACCTAAATCTTCTTTAATTTCATTTATTTTTGATATGAGGGATGTTGCTTCATCATCCAGCTCCAGTAATTCCTCTTCTTTATTTCTTATATCCTTTGTCGCATTTTTTATGCCCGCTCTGGAAAGATAAAAAAATAATTCTTTAAAATGGCTCTAGTACTTTATTTTATATATCTGCTTTATGTCAGTACTCATTCTAACGAAATCAAATATTTTAACACTTTAAAACGATGTAAATTTTTTTTTTTTTTATTGAAAAACAGTTTTTATTGTTTTTTAATCTCGTCAGTTTGTTAAATATAATAACTGACAAAGAGTTGTAAACGAAATCATTTTGCGATAAAAAAATTATATATCCTCCACTGCATATTAAAGAAAATCTCTCGAATTTCAACAACACTCTTTTGCAGTGGACGTCTTCATTTTCCGTCTAAAGTGAAAGAATATATTCAGGTATTTTTCCAACTCAAGAGATTTTGTACAAAATGTTTCTTAAATAAACAAGATTAAATGATTTATAAAATACTTGCATTACTATATCCAAATTTTTTTCCATCTGAATTAAATGATACAATTCCGAATTGGGCAAGACGCAGCTCAATAAATTTTCGTTTTCATCGGTTCTCTCCCTCAACCCCTTTTCTTTATTAAACTCTTTGAATTTGTTTTCAATTTCTTCAATATCCTTCATTAATTGTTTCGTCACTTCTTTTTCTTCGTTAATCCTTTGCAACAGATTTTTTCGACCCTGAAAAGAGAGAAAAAAAAGGTAATGTAAATGTTTTTCCTCATGCCGTAAAAAAAAAAAAAAAAAAAAAAAAAGCGTTAAACTTACGTACAACGATGGGCTAGAGCGGAATTTTTCCGTTATCTCATCCACAGTTTTTTCAAAATTTTCTAAATCCTTAAGCTCGTTCGCTTTGACCGCAGATATGCTTTCTCTTATCTTTTCGATCTGATACTTTACAATCGTAACGCCATTCCTCAAATTCGTGTGCTCCTTTTGATAAGCCTTATCCCTTAATTTTAAAGTTATAATTTCATCTGAAAAAATACATTATAAGATTAATAACCATAAATTAATAAATGTTTAACCAACAGCTTGAGTCTCTCTCCCCCCCCCCCCCCCCTCCCCCCCATCCTTCCCCAGTTTTCTTTTCGAATAAATGCAAAGTCGTGTTCGGTATTTTAAAACGTAAAACAGGAACGTGCAAGGGTGCAATCGTGCTTCAAAAATAATTTTCTTGAATTACCTAAACCACTAACTATTCATTACTTTACAACAATTATTGCTATTATTTAAGCAACTGAGCACGAGTAATTTTTGGGATTATTAAAACTATTATTTTATTTATATATCTACCATTAGCATCTTTTTAACTGCTTTAACTGAAATTATATTATGAGGTTTTCAGCTTTTAATCCCATCTGCATAAACACCTTATGTGATTTTAATGGGCGGATACTTTTGGAATGAAATCTCCAAAAATAACACAATGAAACTTCAAATTATTATTTTTCCCTTCCTAGGAAAGCATTTAAAACGCATTATTTATGGTTGAAAAAACACTTAGTTTAAACAAATAAAATAGGTACAACAGTTTAATTTTAATTGCATTTCTTCTTTGCCAATATTAATTAAATTTTTTCTGCAACAGGTTTAAGCTTCAAAAAATAAATGACTGAATAATTAGAAATGCTGGAATCTTAACTTTTAAAAAGAATCATATGCAATAAAAATGAAATGTAAGACTGGTTGAAGAAGATATGTTAAGAAGACAAATTTGGGGAAAAAATTTTTAAATAGAAGCCTTAGCCTTTGCTGTATCGGTACTTATATTATAAAAAAAATTTTTAATTCCATAAATTCAGTGTTCTAATTTTCAAATAAAATCTCTGAAAGTTTTAAGTGAGCATGAGAAAATTTTTGGGTGAAAAAAGAATTTTCGTTTCAGTTGCTAAAACCATAAAACATTTAATATACAGTACTGATTTTTTTGCAACTTTAAAACATGGCTTGAACAAAAACTTGATGAAAGCCTAACATAGGCCTTAAATTTACAATTATTTTGAACTAACAAAATCCATAATTCTTTGGAAATTTGAAAGATTGTTTTAGTTTGTTTACATACCCTCAATTTGTGACTTTTCAAGCTCTAACTGTCTAATGTTTTCCCTTTGCTTTTCAATCAATGCATTTAATGCTAATTTTTTTTGCTCCCATTCTCGTTCCTGGAAAAAAGATTTTAAATTCACAATTGAAAAAATATAATAATTACAAATAAACTCATGACATATACTGCAACACATTATAAAAGACTATTTGTTATTTATTTACTTATTAATTAGTTATAAATATAAAAGAAGACAAATTTGGGAAAGATTTTAAATAAAAGTACCGTAGTTGTATTTCTGGAGAAAAGAAAATCCTTTTCAGTGAGCTTAATTTCAAACGGCGAAAACATTTTACTCAATACCGGGATTCCCGGTCCGGGAATCCATTGATGGCTTACAAAGCTTTTTATTTTCATTTATAACTCTTTTAAAACATAATAAACTGTTTCAATGCTATGAGCCTATAAGTATAACAGTTGAGAATCTACTAACCTCTTCCTGTTGCAATTTTACGATGTTTATCAAGTTGTCAGTCATTGCATTCAGCATAGCTGGGCAACCTTTATCATAAACTGCCTGTTCATTAAAATGACTCATTCTTACAATATCTGAAGTAGAACCCTTGCTAGATATAATAAATTCGATTGTTATAGACGCTAACTGCCATTTGGAAAACCCAAAATATCAGATAAAAACAACAAAGATGGCGCCTTAAATTTACAGAATAATACCGCCATAAGAGGGCGCTGCAATAATTTTTTACAAAAATAAGAAATTCTGTACTAAAAATTGAAACAGAAACCGTAACGAAGTTGTAATTTTCTGTTAAATTAATTTATGAAAATGAAATCCAGAATGAATAATTATACTGTTATAACTGTGTAACTACAGTATTATTATTTAAAAATGGGTTGTCCTTCATAGACATATATACTAGACCGGGCATCCTGTACAAAAGACCTTCCCTAACATGTCTTTTGTTTTTTTTAAATCTAGGGGAAAACAGAACGGTAAAATGGCGTACAGTAGGTAAATAATAGAAAATTGATTTATAAATTATTTTCACATTTTATCTTCTTTTACTCAACAAATGCGCTTATTAACAAAAAACAAAATGGATCACCTTAAAGCATTTAAATATTTAGTAACAAGAATTTTTTAAGGATTGCCAGAAACTTATGCGGGACTTAGAAAAAGCTCTATCTTTTCCTTACGGTTAGCAGTATTTATAATAAATAAATGAAATTTTAAGAGAAAACGTTCCGTCTTTTCCTATTTTTGAGGTAAAAGAAGTAATCGCTTGCAATTTCGTTATACATTACGGTATATCAATAAATTTTTTGTTTACTACTGTAGCCATATTGTCGTTCTGTTTTCCCCTAGATTTAAAAAAAACAAATGACATCCTAGGGACACTGCTCCCATTAGAATGCCCGGTCTACCTTAAACTCGTGTTGTTGTCGATTTTCTTTTTCTGAACTAAAGCAAAAATGGCGCGCGGAAAAATTAAACGAAGATCTGGTAAAAAATTAAACAAAAACTATTAATGTACCTGCCATGTAGGTATAGATGCAGGCCAATTTTAAGCCTACCTAAACCTGTTTATACTATTTTAACACTCATGCGCATAAAATAGCATCAGCATTGAAAATCTCTAGTAAAACGATATTTTGGCGTTTTCTTTCCTTTTTTTTTCTTTTTAAAATTTCCTAGCTAAACTTTTTTTTATATTACCAAAATATATTCTCTACAAATTTTTTCTGAAATGAAAAATGGAGGCAGAAAGAATGAAAAAAATGCACGAGTCTTTTCTTTTTAAACTGACAACTTGGAAAAGATTTTGTTCTACGTTTCGTGCTCAAAGTCAGATTGTGGCAGATGTGATTGCTGAAGTGAAGATGACAGATGACAGACCACAAACATGCACTGAAAAAACGATTAAGCGAAAGAGGTTGTAAAATAAAGGGAATGCAAGGCTATACTATCAAGGCTATTAGTCACGACGGTCATGCACTGGTTCATACAAAGGTGCATTTATTTTGGTATTAAAAAAGGAGTATAATGATCAGTGATATGTAACCGAACGTCAATAATGTTAAATAAATTAAGTAGGGCTAAAGGCAGAACCAATTGTATTAACAGAAAAAAAAGTGTTTTGGTTTTATCGAAGCTGATTTCATCATCATAGGCGCAGTACGCCCCTGATTTAAAATCGCGTATATTATTTTCACCTAGCTAAAAATAGCGATTGGAATATTCTAACATATTAGGTCCAAAACGTTTTGCTTACGATTTTTTGCGATGGAGGAGCCATGAAGGAGCAATAAATCTTGCTGTACATTTTAGGCATCAAATCGGGCATTTCAGGGTTTAATTTATTGAAAGCTTCTTCAAATATGAAAAAAGCAATTGCAATTCATTGTAGAAAAAAAAAAAAAAAAATACAAATACAACAAATAAATAAATACAAATGAAAGTCAAAAGGCGCGCGTCTAATGATTCAATGCGTCAAACGGCAATAACCTGCAGCAAATGGACAAGTTTGCAATTGCTCAATGGAAAAGGCACAACAAATGAATGGCGTATGGTAATGTCTGGTTCGGTTCGGCTTTCTGTTTCGGTATTCTAGTTTTTGCTTTACGGGGTTTATTTTGTTATCATCAGGACATAGGTAATATCTGATCGTTGTTCGGTTCGGTTCGGTTTTCTGTGGCGGTATTCTAGTTTTTGCTTTACAGGGCTTATTTGTTATCATCAGGACATACGATATGAAGGGTAAGTTTCGAATTGAAGTAGACTCCATTTTTTTTAAGTTGATGTAGATACCGATTTTAATCACTTTTGAACTATGCTTTAAACAATTTTTTATGAATAGCTCTTTTGAAATAAAAAACTGAACTAGCAGGATCTTGTCCCTTGAAAAGCAAGGTTTACATGAGCAACTAGTTATTGACCACCATTCAACCAAGCCATGCAGCACATGTGTATTGGATTTGAAATAGAGCTACAGTTATGCATACACCTTATTCCTAATGTTTGTTGTTGATAAGTGCTAGGGTCTTAACTGACTTCACTGAATCCTTAAATTTTAGGTAATTTTTCAACCTGTTATATTTATGTAAGAGAAAATAAAGGAATTGGTTTACAGTTAATGATAATTTTATGGTATTAATGCTCAGTTTCCATTTGTTTCTGTTCTATTGCAAATGAAGCGATAAGCTAAAGTAAGTGTTGTTAATACATTGAAGTATTGTAAGAAGTCACATGGTGTGCACGAGACTTTAGTTAAACATGGAGTTTTTAAACAGTATTTTTTTATCCCTGATGTTAGCTACCAAAACAAACAGATATAAAGATTTAACTCAAAATTAAGCTCTCAGACAATAATGCAATAATGCAAAATTATGACAATAATGCAACAAAATAATGCTTTAAGGAATTCTATAAATACATTTACAAAATTTTTGATCCTTTTGGCCTAAGTAAAGAATTCAATCAAAATTAAAAGCAAAAGGACTTTTTGCCAAACCCTCCCAATTTCTGAATACTGCTAAGTTTGCTGCTTGTCAGAGCTAATCTGAGATAAAATAAAATAAGCTATAATTTGTATTTACTTTTCGTTTCTATGATGTTAGAGCCAAGCTATGCAAGCTTATAAAACTTCTTGAATAGGATACTAAATTTTCAAGCCTGCATTAAAAACAATATCAGATAAAATTCAAGATGCAAATTAGTGGTTATATTTTGGATGACTTAATTGAAACCAGTGATTGAATATCTGTTGATGGATCTTCATTGTTTGACTGCAGGTATGCAAATCATTTCACAACTAAAGCTTGTTTTTTATTTCGAAGTGTGAAATAAGTTTCGTTTATTCTTTTCAAATTCTTTTTTAAAGGATAGAGTTAAAAGACTTGGCAGTTTAGTTTCAATGCAAACTGCAGGCATTTAAATTGTCTTTTTTTAAATAAAAGCGACAAAAATGTAGTTTTTTATGCAAAGGCTAAAGTTAATTTTTTCTGATCGAGTTACTAAGATAAAAAATATTTTGCCTGGTGATTGAAATGACAACTGAAGTAAAAGGTCAATTGTCAACTCAAATACTTGGATAAAAAAAAAAAAAAAAAAAAAAAAAAAATTGTAAAATATGGTTTGCAAATTTGAAAAAAAAAATAGCTATTGTACTAGACTTTCATATCCCATTCGGAAATAAATGCATATTTTTAATAAAACCTTTAGTATTTGCGAGGAAGAGGAGGGAAGGGAATGGCAAAAAACTTCTGTTTAGTTATGAGCACAAATCCATGATATGAATCCTATTTTATGGAAGTCTGTGCCTATGATGTTTTAAAAGCTAATTCAGCTTGTATCCATCAAATGTAGAACATATATCTTTTTTTTTTTTTTTTTTTCATTTTCTTTTTTCACTTTGGAATGAAATTTAAATTTTTTTTTCCTCATTTTCGCGGTCGGCAGCGCATGTTAAAATGATCTAGTTGATAGCAGCCACCCGTTTCAAAATAATAGGAAATGATCATTTTATCCGTTAAATGATCATTGATAATTTTTTCTTTTCCCCGAAGGCAAAAAACATATCAAAGTTAAAAAAGGAGAAAAAAAAAAGTAATAATAATAACAACGGAAACCTTTCGTAACGGAATCCTTACAACAGTCCTTTCCCCAGCAAAGAATAGAAACCTTTCACATGAAAGTTGTTTTTCCCGACACGTAAAAAACGATTGTCCTACGAATTCACCTTGAAGGAAAAAAAAAATAAATAAAAAAGTGAAAAAGATGGTGTTGGAGATGATGATAATAATAATAATGAAATTCATTTTCAGCAGGACAAAGAAAGCTGAATAGGGTGCGTGTATAGGGCGATCAACTAAATGGGCTTTCGGTTTTTTTTGTCCTTTGTTTTGTGATGAATGTTTTATGGCAGCAGTAAGGATTCTTTACGGATGTAAACTCGGGAAAAAAAAAAGAGCAGAACGGAATCATTTTTCCCGAACAGGAAAATTTTTCATTTTTTATTTAAGAATTGTGGGATAAAAAAATTGAAAGGCCAATCTGTACCTGAATTAATCCCGTCATGTCACGTCAGTTATGTGTGTGATACTACCATGATAGGGTGATCATTGTGGCCGCTTTATGTTTTACAAATCCTTATTGTATCTAGTGACACTGTTGTTCGAACCTTCTCAAAATATGTCAAATTTTATTTCACGATTCAAAGATTCCCTTTTATAAAAACTCACCCTTTTATCTAAATCTCCAAATTCTATACCTTTATTTTTTTTTTTTTTTTTTATTATTTTTTTTTCTCGATTTTTTATAGTGTGTAAACCACACATATGATTAAAATTAGATGGTGCTGTTTAGAGAAATTCGACCATTTTTTTTTTTTTTTTTTAAAGATTACTTTCACCCCGCAAAATAATATCTTCGTTAGAATTTTCCATTAATTTCGGTAAAGGATTTTCATTTAGAGCCTTACAAAAAGATAAGCTTCAGCCTCGCCACTCCGCAAGTAACCATGCAGAGATAAATTAATCCAGCTTTTTCCGCAAAGCCGTGAAACTAAAAAAAAAAAAAAAAAAAAAAATTGTTTTATTGATGATAGGAATAAAATATCCTCAGGAGCGATTGTGTAAATAATTCTGTAAGTGTATACAACTTCCAAATTTATAAAGGTTTGGCAAAAAAAAAAAAAAAAAAAAAAAAAAAAAAAGGTATTTAGAAGTAAAACGAAAAAATGTAGCACTTGAATGACACCCTTGTGTTCGAATGGGTAAGTCCCAGACCTCCTGCATACGAAAATAATTGACACCTTTCCGAATTCGCAAATGAAAAGGCCCAAACGTTGAAGGAAAAGCTGAAATAATATACCCTTATTGCAAGAATAGACTGTTTGTTTGGGATATCACTGCCAACGATTTTCACGGTCCTGTACATATCAATGGAATATTTTTTAAAATAGACCACCCCTCATTTTACGGGTCTTTCAATATTCTTGTTGGTGTTCGAACCGGTTTTTTTTTTTTTTTTTTCAAACGTATTTGCCCATGTATTAATCGGAAGTGGTTTTTATGTCTCTTTATCATTTGATTTTATTTGAATTAAGGCAGTGAGAGTTAAGACTCACGTCCATTCCTTGTTTCCGATTATTTTTTATACGTATTTTCCCCCCTAAATCTTAACTTTATAAAATATATCAAATTTATTATGAGTTATTTTCAGGGAAAAAATAATTTCTTAACTTAACTTGAATTTTTTCCTTCATTTTTTAATCTTTAGAAATTCTTGAAAGAAGTTATTCCTAATGATAAATTGTAGCTGCTGTGTAAAGAAAGATTATTGGGTCGTTCCAAAAAAAGTGCTTAATTTGCGTTTATGGCATCATTGGTTTATGCACAGTGGTCTGAAAACACCAAAACAGCGGTAAAGATCTCCAAAAAAAAAATTTTTTTTTTTTTTTTTTTTTGTTGCTGCTGGGAGATATTTTTATGTAAATATGATTATGGATAACAAATAAGTTATGTTTGACTATTGAATCGAATTAAACATGAGTATCCCTTATGGTATTACGGCCTGAAAGATAGGCTTTAAGTCAGTCGAAAAATTCGTGTTTTTTAGGAGCTCTTTCAAATCGGGTGATTTTCTTTTCCATAGATTGAGGCTACAGGAAATCGGAACTTTTGATTATGAAATCCAAAATTAAAAGAGGACAAATGCCCATCGAAAAATACAAAATTTTTTTTTCAAGACTATTATTTTTTTGTTAGTGTTTTACAAAAATTGTTTGCATAATATCTTTGCAACTAAAAAAAAAATGGCAACTAAAATTGAATGCCCATAGTATGAACTAAATAAAAAATGGCGCAAATGCAGATTTAAGAGTGCTGCACTATATTGCTGACTGCTGTTATACTATCCCAGAGTAACGAAACACGCGATATAAATTCTGGCTGCTATTTAAAAGCCAAAATTTCAACTGAATAGTCTTTTAAGGCCACTGATTTCAAATCTGACGCTAAAATTGGAAAATTCAAAATGACGGATCCAATATGGTGGACATTTTTTTTTGAAATTTGAAAATCGTCTTGAAAATTTGGTTATAGGAGTTTTCGAGTTTGCTGATTTCGAATTTGACGTTAAATTTTAAAAATTCATAATGGCGGGTCCAATATGGCGGGGAACGTGAAAAATAGTTTTCCATATTGAATCCGCAATTTAAAATTTTTAAAATTTAACCTCAGATTCGAAATCAGTGACCTCGAAAACCCCTACAACCAAATTTTAAAGGCGATTTTCAAATAAATAAAAAAAATCGTCCGCCATATTGGTCCCGCCATTTTGAATTTTTGAAATTTAACTTTAGATTTGAAATCAGCGACCTCGAAAACTTTAGATTTGAAATCAGCGACCTCGAAAACTTTTGATTTGATGAAATTTTTGCTTTTTAATAACATTCCGAGTTTACACCGCTTTTTTTTTATGTTTCGAGGCCACTGTGTTATGGTATCGTTTAATGGTATTATTGATCGTGATTTTATCATATTGTAATTTTATTACGTGAATCGTGTAATAAATTTACAAAGATATATTTATATAAATATATTTTACCAAATAAACGCGTTACCAGCTTGCTCCAACCATGGGCGGATCTAGGAAGCAGAATAGCCCCCCCCTAGAATTTTGAAAATGATATGACCTGAATAGTATCATGCCCCCCAGAAAATTTTTTCCCTATTCTTAGCCCCCCCCTAGAAAAAAATTCTAGATCCGCCCATGGCTCCAACAACGATACTTTGGCAGTGTTATAGAGTCAATACCGTTCCCCTGATCAAAAGGGGACATAATAATGCAAGAAGGCGAAAAAAGCCTCTTATTTGCCATGGTCGTTTAAAAATTATTTCTAAAACTCTTAAAACTTCTGACAAAAAAAAAAAAAAGGTTTAAAAAATTTGCATGTTATTTCTTACATACATATTACTCGGCAAGTTCTCTTGCGTATTTCTAATTTTTACACCGGATTCATTAAACAATTAAGGATTAGAATAAAGCTTTAGTACAATGAGTATACCCTAAAGCTTTAAGAACTTTCAATTCTGAAAAATAAACCACAAACGCTTCCGGTTTCCTCGAAATCCCTAAAACCTTTAACTATTTATCGGCAGCCCTTTGAGATTTCCCAAAAAGATCTGTCACCCGATCACCCAATGACGAAGTCATTTTTGCGATTCCCCTGCTCAAAGGGATCACTTTGGAATATCTTACTATTCGGACCGTTGACCAAGAGTGTGTTTTGTTTTCTTCTCTCTTGAATTTTCAAAGACATCTTTAACAATATTCGAATTTTCCCTATACTGTTTTAAAAATCGTCCCAAAATGGAGGGGGAAGGGGGGGGGGGGGGGGTGGCAACTCAAGGTAGAAAAAGAGAAACAACTTCAGCTTTTTTTTTTTTTTTCGTTTTGAACGATGGACGCAATAAATGCAGATGTCGAAACGAAAAAGAGGTAACGATTTACAAGGTTTAATGTAGCCATAACGCTAAGCATGTTAGTTTCACTCAATAAAATGGACTAAAGGCGCCATTTTTCCTTCTCTCATAAACCATGAGTCGATTTCCTAATAAATCAATTAATATTTCATCCGGTGCCCTTCCTTTGCAATTTCCGACTGGATGCTACCTCTTTTCTCGGGTGAATTTTTTAATGCAATTTTTTTTTTTTTTTTTTAGCAAAACGAATCATTAGAAGAAACGACCGGGAAAAAAATTAAAAGATTGAAGTAGGGGTAACGGTAAATGAAAGTAAATGCAACAGAATTTAACTTTCAAATTTTTTTTTTTTTTTTTTTTTTCAAAATTTGATTTATGAAAATTAGTTGATTTAAAAACGAAAAAAAAAAAAAAAAAAAAAAAAAAAGAAAATAATAATACACATGCAATATCGGTATCACCCTGTCGGAAGAAGCCAGAACTAAGTTACCTAAGATCTAAATAAAAAAAATATTTAAGAAAATGGAAGTGAAAATAAAATTTCCCAGAATATTTCCTGGAGCTTTGAAAAAAAAAAAAAAATTCAAAAATAATATTTTTCCCTCGGAATATAACTTTCTCTAAAAAAGTTTTTTCTCTGACATTTTCAAAACTGGATTTTCCTTCGACTCTTCTCCCCCCCCCCCCCTCTCCTCTTCCCGGCCCCCATACCGATCCCCAGCATCTTGCTAGCGACGAGAAATTCTATTATTTTGCTATAAATGAGATATCGACCCGTTTTAGGCCGGGTTACACTGTGCCGCTTTCCCGGTCGTACCGTTTATATCTCTTCCTCTTTTATCCTTCCAACAAAGTAAGAGAAAAAAAAAAAATTTTTTTTTCTTCATTTTTTGCAATGTCTTGCCAAATCTTTAAGAGGAAATGCAGCCGTTAAAAAAAAAAAAATTAAACGAGTATCGAGTTAATTAAAACAGACGTTAACAAAATTCAACACGCGGCATGATAAGTGAATACTAAATAATCCGCGTTACTCTAATTAAAATTTATAAACAAGCGGAATAATTATCTGACAATTTTAGAATAAGTTAAATAGCCACAAAAGAAGAGAAGGCCACATTATCGCCGGAACGGGATTGAATTATTTTAAAAGTCAGGTACGGGGAACTTGAACTCTGACTTGAGGTTTAAATTAAATATATGAGGGTTAAGTGGGATTATTATTAATAAAAACCTAAATCGGACTCAAGCCGTTTAGAAATATATAACCGTTTCCGGTTTGACATATATAAAGACCATTTTTTTTTTCTTTCGTCTGAAAATTTCCGGCGGCTACGTATAAGAAATTTATAAATAAAAAATAGCCTTCGAAAGGAAATTTTAACGGGCAATGAATGTATAGCGTCTTTACGACCTTATGTCGGCGCACGTTAATGTAAAAATATCTTATTTAGCCAAAGGATAAAATCTAGAGAAGGTACTAAGGACTGATGGACTGCGCTGCTTAGTTATTAAATTTCGCTTTTTTTTTTTTTTTTTTTCTTCCTTTTGAAGAAAAAAAAATTTAAAAGTAATTTGCGCTTACCTTTACGGATCTGATGTGAGGTCTGCTAAAAGTTGTAATTTTAACTGCAGTAGCGGTATGTGTTAATTTCGTTCTCCGACTTTTTTTTTTGCGAGGTTCTTTTTTCTTTCTTCAGACACGGACATCCTGTAAAGATAAAAATGTTAAATTATTTTTATTGTGAAAAAAAAAAAAAAAAAAAAATCAAACTCTTTTTGAACTTTCCTAACAAAACGGCAGTCACAAAACCTAATGAATTCAATCGTAAAAATTAGTTCTTGCAAAATACGTATTTCGAAATCTGTTCAATAGTGACGAACACCATTTACAAAGATCGCCATTTTGAATTTCATGGTTTAAAACTAAAAAAAAAAAAAAAAAAAAAACTAAAAAAGAAAAAGAAGAAAAAAAAAATATTATTAATACCGTGCGTCGGAGGTGAACTAACGTATCTCTATCGTAAATATGATTGGAGTTAGTCTGTTTTGACGTTTCGCGGAGGTGTCACGTGACCTCAAGTTTACGGCAACATGAGCGTGCAAACTTGCAGTCGCATGATCACGTGATTTTAGTAAACACTCGAAACGGCTATCTCCAATCATATTTGGGATAGAGATACGTTAGTTCACCTCCGACGCAGGGAACAGGTAAATAACATAATTTTATTTTCTAAAAATTTGAATATAACATTTTAAATTTATTAAAAAGAACAACAATTAAAATTTTAATAAATTATTTTAATAAATAATCAGCGCAGCTCAACTCTTCATTTTCATTCTCAATTTTTTCTTTCCAATTTTTTTTTTTTAAATTTTTAAATCTAGTATTTTTGTCGGGGAGAAAATGGCTAAAACCCCTGACCCTCTTCACCAAAGACAAGCCAAAGGGCGATTCGTGAAAAGAGAGCGGAATGATATTATCCGTGCTGTTCGTTGGTAACGGGTGTGTTGAGGTCGCGAGCATGTAACGGGAATGGGACTAGGGGGATGATGTTAGGGGATGGGGATGAAAAAGCGCCCAAGGCCTTATCTGAACCGAGCAGGCAGCGCACGATTGGGGAGCGATTCTTTTCTCTTTTTCAATGTTTTTCGATATAACAATGTTCTCTTTATTTTTAGCTATCACGAAAGTCCAAGGTACCGTCCAAACGCGCTGGGGATTTTAAGAGATTTTAACGGTTCTCGGTTGATTAGGTAATCAAAAATTATACTTAAAGCGATAAAACTTAAGGCCATTTATTTTATTTACTAATATGGGTAGGGGTTTGAGTCCTTTAAAAAAAAAAGATTTGATTTTTTTTTCTAACCCCTTTTTTTTCTATGCCGATCCTTAATAATGAAAAAATAATTTAACAGGAAGCTGTCAAGCACTCTTAGAACCTCTTTTTTGCTAACTTTTCTATTTTAGTATAAATATGCTAATTTGACTAAGTTAAATTTTTGATGGAAATCATGGAACTTAAACTTGAATTCAAAGTTAGTTTGTTTACCTACTACATGTATTTTTCCTAAAGTAAAAAATTCAGAATCTCATGAATTTAATTTGCTTCAGAATTAGTTCTAGCGCAGCGTCTTCGTTTTGAGGAAGTGAGCCCGAGCTGTCAGGGCTTCGGCACTACCGAATCGAAAGGGCCAAAGAGGCGGGTTACCATTCTCAAATTGAAAAAATTTAAATGAGATTTTAGTTTTACTGAACAAATCCTCAATATCGCTGCAGCTCTTAAGCTACTTACGTTATATGAATGGATCTCCACATCAGTAGGCTAAAAGTCAGCCTTCATGACCGAAATTTTTATTTAGAAAGATTTAATTTATCTTTCGTAAGGAATATTTGTATTGTTGATCCTGGTGAAAATGACCGAGAAGGGAAAGAACTGATTTTAAAATCGACTGCTTCTTGAATGGTGGGGATGCTCTTCCTGCAAAAGAAAAAAATTTTGCATATTAAAAAAATATTAAGTCCCTGTCAGAAGCATTAAACCGGATCAAGCCGAATCGATACTGGGGAAACCAACTTTTTTTTTTTTTTTTTTTTTTTAACTGAAATGATAAGTAGTAGAATTACAATAAATCATCCTAAATGGTTTCTGTTTTTTTTCTCTTTAATTTTCATATTTTAAAAATCGGGGGAAAAAGCTAGCTTTACGTTAGTTTAAAACAGAGGTGCCTGTAAATATGTTTTCATTTTACCTACCTTTTCTGTTCTCTGTTTTTTGCGCAAGCTTTACTGTAGAAGGTTTTCCTGAGCCAAAAAGTTATTTGTAAAATCGTACCGTACGGAGGGGTGGCTTTGTAACTTTTAGAAAAATCGATTAGAATACCATTAATTCTGAAAAATAAATAATGTTATGTATTAAATGATAATAAAACATTTTGTCTACTAACTATGTTTAATAATTAAACCTTATACAATCTATATAGGACCATAAACCTTATAAAAATCTACGCGCGACATTTTACGTCCGTTAAAAGTACTTAGTCGCCCCTCCGTGCGGTACAATTTTTCTAATTCTAGATTTTTTTTAAAAATCACGAAGTTCACATTTTAACGTTGGAAAAAAAATTTAAAAAGGCAAACCTTTATGTAGTTATAACTGTTTTTGAACGACCGGTAGTTTTTTTTACGGTTTTTAGGGACTAAATATTAAAATGATATCAAGAAAGCACCCTATTTCTTGCAAATAATATATCCTACAAAAATTCCAGATTTCTGGACGTATTATTATTATTCCAGGAATTTTAATTCTCTATGTGAAGAGGATCATTTTGCAAGGGAAAATCTTCGAATCCGTTTTGCTTTTTCGACTACCGGTATGTATCATTTTTCCCCCTCATATATTGCTTGGAAAATATGGAAAATATTAGACCTTTTGGTACTTTCAAATGTGTATAGTTTTCGATTTTGGAATTATTTCCCGTGTCCCGTTCTTCTTAGAGATAAAATTGTCGCAGCAGAAAAAAATTTGTACAATTTTTTTTTTTTTTTTTGTCAAATTATGTATAAAGAACTTAGATTTTTACCGGAAATATTTTTTTCATCCTCCATTATAATTATGCATAATGAAATTTGCATAAAATGGAAATAAAAATTGAATAAACATTACATTTTTACAAGTTTTCCTGCTTTATGATTTACAAAATTACTGTATATCGTCGTTGCGCGTTTAATGCTGCTTCTCCATTATGGCTCAAAATTAATTTTCTAGAATTAATTTTCAAAATTTTCGGAAGTACTGTGCTTTAGTTATTCTATGAATTTTCGACCATGGATTAAAAATACAAAAAATGCAATGTAATAAAAATGGCCGACTTAATTTTTAAATCTAGGGTTAGAAATCCATAGAATAACAAAAGCACAGTACTTCCGGAAATTTTGAAAATTAATTCTAGAAAATTAATTTTGAGCCATAATGGAGAAGCGGCATTAAAGGAGCAATATGAAAAAGAATGTTTATGTTTACCTTTCGAAGAAGCATTTGCATATTGCTCCTTTACAACGCGCAACGACGATATGCATAAATTATGCAAAAATTGGTAGAGGTCCCTATGTTGGTCATCCAATTGTATACAAAATGTATACAAAATGTATACAAATTGTATACAAAATGTATACAAAATGTATACAAAATGTATACAAAATGCATACAAAATGTATACAAAATGTATACAAAATGTATACATTTTGTATACAATTTTTATTTGTATATTTTTTGCATAAAATTGGTATACATTTTGTATACATTTTGTATACAATTTGTATACATTTTGTATACATTTTGTATACATTTTGTATACATTTTGTATACAATTTTTTGGTCCCGATAGGGAAATTTCAGACCTCTGTTGCCCGGGAAAACCCAATCTACATATTTTTTACATTTTTTTTATAGAAAAGTATAAAATTCTACAGTTTTCTATAAATTTTCTGCAGTTTTCTATACATTTTTTTATAGAAAAAAAAATATTTTCATAATTAGTACAAAATTCTATACTATTTTTTATATTTTTTCTGTATATTTTCTACCTCTTAATTTCGAGAAACAGAAAAATTATAAAAATTTATAGAATTTCTGTAGTTTTTCTAATTTTAAAATCTTTTCAGTAGGTTGACTATAGAAATTATATAAAAGAAATTATAAAAAAATTATAAAATTTCTATAAAAGTCGAATTCTACATTATTTTTTATTTTTTCTGTATATTTTCTACTTCTGGATTTCGAGAAATATAAAAATTATAAAAAATTGGTAGAATTTCTATAGTTTTTCTATTTTAAAAATCTTTTCAATAGTTTGACTACAGAAATTATATAAAAGAAATTATAAAATTTCTATAAAAGTCGAATTCTACACTTTTTTTTATATTTTTTCTATACACTTTCTACTTTCTGATTTCGAGAAAATATCAAAATTATAAAAAATTTATAGAATTTCTATAGTTTTTCTAATTTAAAAATCTTTTCAATCGTTTGACTATAGAATTACTACAAAATAAATTATAAAAGAAATTATAAAATTTCTATAAAAAGTTGAATTCTACATTATTTTTATAATTTTTCTACATATTTTCCACTTTCTGATTTCGAGGAAATAAAAAAATTATAAAAAATTTATAGAATTTCTATACTTTTTCTAATTTTAATGTATTTTCAATAGTTAGACTATAGAATTTATATAAAACAAATTATAAAATCTGCATATTTCTATAAATATTTTATAGATTTTCTACAAACTAGCAGTTCTTGCCTTAAATTCAAGTTTTTTCTCTTGCTTTTTAACAATGACTTGTAGCCTATAGGTAGAGAATCGGTTTAACACGCAAGAGGTCTGGGATCGAACTTCACTCAGCGCATGGAATTTTTCTAAAGTAAAAAAAACTGATATGGGCTGGGGTTTATAAAATAAAAAAAAATCAATTTTTTTTTCGAAAAATCCTGAGCAGCCCCCGTCTGAGGGGGTGGAATTCAATTTTTTGGGGGGACCTGAAAATATTGAAAAAATATACTATTTCTATAAAAAAAGTATAGAATCTTGAAATCTATAGATTTTCTATACAACCATAATGCGTATAGAAATTCTATAAATTCAAAATCTATATTTTTTTTATAAAAAATTTGTAGATTGGGTTTTCCCGGGTGGAGACCATAAAATTGTATACAATTTGTATACAAAATGCATACAATTTGCATACAAAATGCATACAATTTGTATACAAAATGTATACAAATTGTATACAAAATGGATACAATTTGTATACAAAATGCATACAATTTGTATACAAAATGCATACAATTTGTATACAAAATGTATACAACTTTTTCTGGATCACGCCCGTAGCCAAGGGGGACCACTGGGTGGGCTGACTGGTTGCCCCCCCCCCCCCTGGAGTAAATTGGCTAAACATGACAGGTATAGGGAATGAAGACCTATTGCCCCCTTAACAAGCCCAACTGCTCCCCCTGGCTCTTCGTTCTGGCTACGGGCCCGTTCTGGATCGGGAAACTTTAGACCTGTGTGTGTGTTTGAGACCTGAAAATTGTACACAATTAGTGTCTAAAATGTATACAAAATGTACACATCTTATATTTGAAAATGGTGACCCGTAGCCGAATTCATAGCGCTTTCGACTCTCAGTTATATATGCGACGCGTCGTGCTTCTATTCTAGTTCATACTAGAATTTTTTCTCAGGTCAAAACTAGTGCGCTGGTAAGAAAATCAACGGTCACCACCCCTCGGCAGGCAATGGCAAACCACCGAGCGGTAATTGCCTCCTAAATCTCTCAAAAACACCCGTCCGGAACCTTCGTTAAACTTTGGGTCCCGTATGCATGTGAGCGCACGCTCGTAATCGAGTACAAATGGAAAATATTATTAACTGAATTTACGGGCCAAACCACGCGGACTGTAACGTCCGCACTATACTTAGCTTATAGACGTGGTGTGTAACGGAATTTACTTCATATGTATTCACTTTAATCGCTTCCGTACTACATTCATACAACATTTTGAATTGTGCTCAAGAAAACCGCGGGAATAGTTTGTAGTTTATAGGAAAGAAAGGCTACGATCATGGGAAGCTTCCGGATATCGGTTGTGTATGAGCTAAGTGAAAAATTAATGGAAAAATGCTTGAGGAATGATTTACGCAGTGATACTACATTAACTTTTTCTCTTTTTCTCTTTTCAGGAACCCCTGGGCAAAGGGAAACGACGTAAGAACCAAAATAAATTAATAAAGCCAGGAATTTAGAGGGAAAAAAATTAATAAAATCAAATTTCAAATGTAATAGTATATTGTTTTGTTACCTACCGATTTGAAGCTTTTGCATGGGGGGCCAACAGTGCCCCCTATGCAAAAGCTAATTTCAGATTCGGAATCAGCGACCTTTAATTTGCATCACTGTTGCATAACTGAGGAATATCAAGTTCATGATTTATTTATTTTTTCATGTGCCTTTGGCTTGGGGCTTTGCAATCATAGGTATAATACAGTAAAACAATATTTTGGAGGATTGAGGTATTTGAGAAATTTCCAAATTCGGCAGGCAAAGGGTTAAATACGCTTCATCGTTCAACCTTCGTATCACTTGTTAGGGACAGAGGAATTCCCTCATACCAACTGCGTCATGTTTCCTGCACTGGCGAAATGTCAAGACTGGCAAATTTAGGGGCGGAAAACTTTAAATATTACCAAAATATGAATGTCTTTCTTATATGACCTCGACCAATGATCAATAAAATTTAAACCTGCAATTATTATGTAAATATATACAATATATATTTTCGCACATTTACTTCCTTACAATGAGTTTTAAATATTTTACTTATGACATTCTATGGATTAAGGTAGAAAAAACCCATTCGCTTGCCACAAAAATTGTATATATTGAGGTTAATGTAAAAAGCTGAATAAGCCGACTGATCTATGCTTGAACTGATATAGCTCCATACATTGATCAGTACATGAAGCCAAGTCATATTAATTCCAATTTGTATTTAAAATCGCTGAAATGAAGTTTGAAAAAGTCAAAGGATAAAAAAACGTACAGGTGTATAATAAAACCCAACTCCATACACCTAACTCCCAACTCCAAAATGTTTTTTTTTTTTTAATTTGGAATTAATCAAAAATCTGCTTCAGTTTTCCGGTTTAGAGTTTTTCACATTAAGATCTGCCTATTTTTCTTTTTGTTTTTGCTATGGACTTTACTAAGTCAACTTAGTGGATTCTGACAACTCAAATTCAGTATTCCTTTGATGACTGATTTGCTGAAATGTAAAGGAAAAAATTGTTAGTAATGTATCTTAATGAAGGGTCAGAGCTCATGGGTCAGAGCTGATGGCCAGTACTGGCAATCAAAAGGTAAGAGAAAATTGAAATTGAATGAATGTTAAACTTGTCGAACAAAACTTACCAACAATACTACAGTAGATGCAAACAGTATTATCTTGATTAGGTAGAAGCAGATGAAGAAAGTATAATTTTATGATCAAATTCTTTTAATGCTATCCTTTCAGACAGATAAAAAGCAATGGATGAAGTTTTGTGGGTTGACATTTTGTTTTCAAGATTAATTGGATGATTTCATTCATGTGTCTCGATTTGTCATCTTCCTCAAATATTTAGTCAGTTAATAATATTTTCCATTTGTACTCGATTACGAGCGTGCGCTCACATGCATACGGGACCCAGAGTTTAACGAAGGTTCCGGACGGGTGTTTTTGAGAGATTTAGGAGGCAATTACCGCTCGGTGGTTTGCCATTGCCTGCCGAGGGGTGGTGACCGTTGATTTTCTTACCAGCGCACTAGTTTTGACCTGAGAAAAAATTCTAGTATGAACTAGAATAGAAGCACGACGCGTCGCATATATAACTGAGAGTCGAAAGCGCTATGAATTCGGCTACGGGTCACCATTTTCAAATATAAGATGTGTACATTTTGTATACATTTTAGACACTAATTGTGTACAATTTTCAGGTCTCAAACACACACACAGGTCTAAAGTTTCCCGATCCAGAACGGGCCCGTAGCCAGAACGAAGAGCCAGGGGGAGCAGTTGGGCTTGTTAAGGGGGCAATAGGTCTTCATTCCCTATACCTGTCATGTTTAGCCAATTTACTCCAGGGGGGGGGGGGGGCAACCAGTCAGCCCACCCAGTGGTCCCCCTTGGCTACGGGCGTGATCCAGAAAAAGTTGTATACATTTTGTATACAAATTGTATGCATTTTGTATACAAATTGTATGCATTTTGTATACAAATTGTATACATTTTGTATACAATTTGTATACATTTTGTATACAAATTGTATGCATTTTGTATGCAAATTGTATGCATTTTGTATACAAATTGTATACAATTTTATGGTCTCCAACAGAGGTCTGAAATTTCCCTATCCGGACCAAAAAATTGTATACATTTTGTATACAAAATGTATACAAAATGTATACAAAATGTATACAAAATGTATACAAATTGTATACAAAATGTATACAAAATGTATACCAATTTTATGCAAAAAATATACAAATAAAAATTGTATACAAAATGTATACATTTTGTATACATTTTGTATACATTTTGTATGCATTTTGTATACATTTTGTATACATTTTGTATACATTTTGTATACAATTTGTATACATTTTGTATACATTTTGTATACATTGTATACAATTTTATGGTCTCCAACAGAGGTCTGAAATTTCCCTATCCGGACCAAAAAATTGTATACATTTTGTATACAAAATGTATACAAAATGTATACAAAATGTATACAAAATGTATACAAATTGTATACAAAATGTATACAAAATGTATACCATTTTATGCAAAAAATATACAAATAAAAATTGTATACAAAATGTATACATTTTGTATACATTTTGTATACATTTTGTATGCATTTTGTATACATTTTGTATACATTTTGTATACATTTTGTATACAATTTGTATACATTTTGTATACATTTTGTATACAATTGGATGACCAACATAGGGACCTCTACCCAAAAATTATGCATATCCAGATTTTCATGCATAAAAACTATGCATAATTTTTAAAAAAATTATGCATAGTATGTAAAGAGGATCGTTCTTCTTAGAGAACGCAAAAATTATGCATGAGCAAATTTTTGTATAAACGATTCAAAAACAATACATTTTTTATATACATTTTTTCCATTTATTTTGTAAAAATTTTATACACTTTTTACATCACTTTTTCGTATGGGAACAGTCGCCACCCAACGTAAAAATCTTAGGCCGAACATTCTTACCCAAATTGGTCAGGATAGTTAGCTGAATTTGCACCTTTGACATTTTTTTATTCTTTAAGATTCTAGATACATTACCGGGAAAAATTCTCTAATCATTTTTAAAGACATAGTCATTTTATAATTTTTATATTTTTTTATTTTCAGGTAAGTTTCCTTGGATTTGTCAAAAGTAATCAATCCAAGTTTCTATAAACTTTGAATGTGGTCTATTGTCAATTTGAATCAGGATCGGTTAAAACCAGTTCAATTTTTTTCTGTAAGTATGGGAGTGAACCCGGAAAAAAATCGAAAACGAAATTTTTTTTAGTATAAACCAATTTGTTAGTTTGAGATTGTACCGTTAATTGTACTAAAAAATGATTTTAAATTTAGGCATATGGCTTAATATGTCAATCTCATATACCCCCGGTCTGGGTTAGCCGGAATGGCTAGTTCTCAATAAAAATCCAAAAATTTTTGCATAAAAAGTTTCGAAAATTTTAGTTGCAGAAACAAAAAGTACGAAAATCAGAGACGATGTAATTAATATCTTTCAGGAAAATTTTCAGGCATTTCTAAATAGGAACTTGAGAAAACCCTAACGGAATACCCGAACTCTGTACTTTTACGATTTTAATTTTCTGAAAAATCAGAAACGACCAGTTTTGGTGAAGTAACTAAACCCGATAATCAAAAACCAAATTAAAGGAAAACTTTTGAGAACTCGCGTTTTTTTTTTGAAAAGCGAAATTTTTAATTTTATAAAATCCGATTAGACAAAAAGAATTTAAACTTTGACGGCCGAAATTACTTTAAAGGAAGATGTGATTGAGTTTATTTTATTACCTTAGTTAAAGAAAAGTCTGCTTTACGATGTTCTGGTATATACAAGCCGTAATCTCATTCCCTTACGTATGTTGTACACGGCATTAAGTCTAATTCGGTTTTCTTTTAATTAACATTCGTCTCGTCTTTCCTTATTTTAGAAATGACTTGGAACGACTTCTCTAAGAGTCAGTGTTACACAGGGAGAAAAGCGGAAAAGAAAATTCCGAACCCTCGATATTTAATTTTAAAACTTTTCTTTTCAAGACTTTTTTTTTTTACCTGATGAATATATTTTTTCTGAAATCATAAAAGTAATCGGAAAATGCTTATGTAAAAATTTTTTCCCGCGAAATTTTGGTTTGCTATTGATCGAAGAACTTTATACGCTAATTACAGAAAAAATAAAAACTCCATTAAAAGTTTTTGAAACCTCAATTCGAAACAAATAAATAAAAAAAGAGAAAAGTCTTTTTTTTTCGAATTTCGTATGAAATGCAAAAAGATCGCAGCACATGATGACATTATAAAGCCGGACGGACAACGATAAACCTTTGATTGCAAAGTCTGATTGTTTTTCTGATGCCGCTTTTCCTTTATCCTATTATTTTGAGCTTGTTTTGCTTTTTGGAAAACGAAAAATTTTCCTATCTCTTTTTTTTAAAAAGAGATCTTCTCTCAATCGTTTCTGATTTAACTTTTGATTTCTTTTTTTTTCCCCGATAAAATTTTTATTCCTACCAAGTTTTTTTTTTTTTTTTTTTTGATTTTGATTTCATAAATAAAAAATAAATATCGATTCGTTTTGAATGGTATGCAATATAAAAAAAAAAAATCCTTGGAAGTACGATACGTGTGACTTATGGCAGAAAGTAATGATGTCAGATGTTGTTTTAAAGTCGGCAGTCAGGATTACAAGGGTGAGGTCGAAAACAAGGATTAAAGAGGATCAAAGGACAGAAGAAGGCAGGAGACATAAGCTGAAAATGGAAGGAGTGGTTCGAAATTAGTTTATCTCTTTTGATCCGGTAGTATTTGTCTGACAAACACCTGTATTTCATTATCTTTATCCTCCGTGTACACTTGTTGATGCTGTTCTCTTTCCTTCCACAATTATTTTCTCATCTGCATTCTCAGAAACGTCCCAAAAATGTTTGCAAAGAAAATGGAACTTAGATCATTTTTTTTTTTTTTTTTAAAGATAAGATGTTGCAGTTTATTCTCCATAAACGACCTTAACTTAGCTTATGGACGTCCATAAATATCCTTATGACATGAGACCCATCAGATGTTAGAGTCTACTCCTAGTTGTGAAAATAAAAGATTCTGAAAAAAAAATTGTGCTTTTGGTAGATGACGGTTTAATGGTTCGAATTTGAAAAATCTGGGAAAAATTTCAACTTGATCTCAGCTATTGAAAGGCTGCCACCGGGTTACCATAAGGGCTGTGCCCCAAAATTAAATTTTTTTTGGACTTTCACCCATCGATAGGACCTAGTGAGGGGGTAAATTAGGCCAAATATTAGAGTCGAAATGAAAGCCGTTTCTGAGGCTTGGGGCCAATTTTTTGCGTACTTTCACATGGTGAATTTTTACTAGTATCAAATGATACATCATGGATGTCATCGTCCTCTTCATCATCAGAGCGCAAAATCCCACCTTTACTTTCCAAAATTTAATTTAATTGCTTTTCTGTTCTTGATATTTTCCTCGGAGGTTCCTGAAATCGAAATAATATTAATTATGGACCTTCCCTTAGAAACATATATACATAAACAACTTTCCCCGTATTTTCAAAAATTAGAAAAATAAAGAAATGAAACTTGGCTTTAAGCTGGATTACGTTATACTTAATTCAAGAAAAAAGAAACTAACTTAATACTCACTTCGTCTTCAATATTTGGTTGTGCACCAACTCCGTCTAGGGACACTTCAGCAGACAAAGTACTACTAGCAATTCCTGTTGGTTGATTTGACTCTTTTTTGAACTTGATTCACAAAGGAAAAAAAAAAATTCAACACATAAATTACTTATGGCAATTTTACAATTTTACATTAGGTGTAAAATTGTAAAATTGCAAAATTGTAAAACCAAAAAAGGTGAAGGCGAAATTTGGGTCCATCGTGGACCCAAATTTGTGGTCTTCGTGGCGAAACAAATTTTTTGAGATTTCGGCCATTGTATGGCCACTTTTGCCGTTGGGGAAGAAAACCAAAAAAATACGTATCTAGGCCGATTTTTTGTGTACTCTCACGTGGTGATAGCAAAATTAGTGTGCAGCGGTATCTTCGCAGAGAAATTTTTTTTTTAACTTTTGGCCACTTTTTTGGCCAATCTCTCGTTGAAAGAAAAATTTAAAAGCGCATGTACTTAGGCCAGTTTTTGATGTACTTTTTGACTGTCATAGCGAAATTTTGGTCCGGCGACGCTAACATGAAGAAAATAATTTTTTTTCTCTTTAAATGGCCAATTTGGCCACTGGGCCATTTATTAAAAAATTAACGATTATGCCTTTAAATAGCCCTTTGAAAGAGCTTTTTTTTCGTTTTTTGGATTCTTCAATCGGACGACCGATTCTCTGCCAAAAAAAATAAAAACTGAATTAGCACTCCCATCCCCGCCTCAGAAACGGCTTTCATTTTGACCCTAATATTTTGTCTAATTTACCCCCTCTCTAGGTCCTATCGATGGGTGAAAGTCCAAAAAAAAATTAATTTTGGGGCACAACCCTTATGGTAACCCGGTGGGAGCCTTTCTCCACTGAAAAAAGTAAATGCTTGGTGGTAGAGGGGATATTTGCCACATTCAAACACCCGATTTTCCTAGTGTAAATCCTCTCCAGAAATTAAATTCTTATCAAAACAAAAATCACATTTACGGCCGAACCTACAATTTATATTTTAATCCAGTAGCTTGATACATAAATTGACCTAAAACGAAAATTATAGCAGCCTCCAATTAACGGACTCACTAGCGATCTTTTAAAATTAAAAAAATATAAAAATAAAAATAGAAATGCTTTTCATTTAACAGACAACTTTGAATCCTACTTTAAACACGCCGAGAAAAAAACACACCTCCTTTGCTTCCTAATTATAAAAAAAATCCTATGGCCTAACTCATTGCAGAAGTAAGTTTACGAACACCGCTTTTTGATACTCTTTAAAATCTAATCGAGTTTCATGCGTCTTTCACTATTCGCTTGAATAAGCGTGAAATATTAGATTGAAGAGATTAAAAGCCCCATCAATAAACATTTCTTTTCCAAAACCCAAATCGGAAAAAAAAAATCGAAACGTCCCGTACATATTCAATACTCAAAACAAACAAAGTAAGCAATTTCAAATTTAAAAAAAAAAAAAAAATAAAGAAAAAAAAATTGGGATGTTTATTCAGGAAATTCGAAAAACTGTAGGAAGAAGATTCTGGGGAAAGATTGGCCGCATAGCTTAAGAGAATTGCGGCAGGAGATCAAGGTTTTTCTTCTTCGTTTTCTTCCCACGGAAAACTAAGCCGCAGATTGGAAGTTCCGGTGACTGTTTAATCCGACACTGTCTAGCGCATTTAATATTAATCAGGCTATATAAATGCATGATCGACGTATCTGCTATTAATCTTTTCCATCCCTTTTCTTCTCATTTCTCTTCTTTGTTTTCTTTTCTTCTTTTTTTTTTTTTCCTCCCTCATCTTCCCGTTTTTTTTTTCACAAATTCTTCCGCTCATTTATGGATGTTACACTGGGAATACTTATCGAAGAAAAAACCAATTTTTTCTTGAATGGTTAATTTTTTAAATTCAACTTTGAAAATGCTTGGAAAAGCTGCACGGTTTCGTTTAAAAAGTCGGCGTAGTCGAAGGATGGTAATACTTAAATGGAAAATTCAGGATTTTTAATGAAGAAATCGGTTTGGATCACAGTTTCAATTATTTATCTTCCGGAAGGCTATTTTCAAAACCTTTCTCATTTTCTCAGTGATGCTGTAAGGTTCTGTCGATTAGAAAATAGTTGCCCTATCAACTAACTTTTCTAGTACCTGCTGTGGCAGGAATTAGTTCACAAATGTGATTTCTAAGAAACGAAAAAGACAATAATCTCTTGTGCAGTTTTTGGTCGACTAGAGAAAACCATTTCGCCGACGTGTATAAAATCATTTTCGGTCTCTATATAAGGGTGAAGTCAGATTTAATGACATTTTCGACCCATTTAATTGACATTTTCGACCCATAAAACGTGGCTTCAAGTAGTTCAAGTATACTGCGAGTTAATGCGATTCACGGTCATAAAGACAGGTCTGGAAGTTCCAGACTCTAATACACGAAGTTCGATGCACGGTCTCTGAACGCTCCTCGTTTTAATTCATCGGTTTCGCCACCGGCAGCGCTAGCTGTATTCGAAACGCCCTCTGATTGGTTGTTAAGATCACATGATTTTAATACAGACTTATCGTCTGAGATTTCTAAAAACCTTCCAATGCATTTCAAATACACCGGCACCACCCACGGCCGTATAGACAGGTCCGGAAACTTCCCATGTCGTTCATGTCCCGCTTTACTAAGCACGTTTTAGTTCTAAAACGGGCCATCGATGGCGCTAAGATCTTCAGAGACGCAACATGTCTAATCGTTTAAGTTGGGATCACGCCGTATAGACGTCTATACGGCCGTGCGCAGCCATGGTTGTTTACAAATCTCAACGACCAATCAAAAAGCGTCTCGCGTACAAGTAGCGCTTACGGTGGTAGAAAGGAAGAACTAATTTTCGCTCCATGGTTGCGTCAGTGATCGCTGCGCAATCATAGTCTGTCTTTGGAACTAAAATCGCCTTACTTATGTGGAACAGTTTCGAGGGGGAGTTGTTTTCAAACCTGTCTTTATGACCGTACACTCAGAAAATGGAAATGTTTTGAACAAGTTCTGTCATGCAACAAAATCGGAATGTTTCGTAGCAAAACAAAAGTTCTTCGCGACAGCGGACTTATTGTTTCTTGACAAGATATTTTTATTGTTTTCGCATGATTTTTAAGACAAACTTTTGTCATAAGGTATTTTTGCTTTCGCATTAGCCGCTCTTTTTTCCTGACAGTAATTCTATTACAATTTTACTCTTTGAACCAGCTTTTCCTTAACTGGAAATGTGGAAAGAATTGCAAAAAATACAGAAAATCGTTTGGAATAGTCTAAGGTGATTGAAGAGGGCTTGAAGAAATCGGTGGATGAAGGAGGTTGTTTAGGCTTAATCTTTAAACTTTCTAAACTTTAGTCTAAACTAATCTAAAAACTTTAGTCAACAAATGAAAATCGAAAAGGATCCCGCATCTGTTTTTCTGTTTTTAATATTTTTTTTCCTAATTTTAAACTTCTTTGTTTTAAACTGAAAAATGAATCTTTTGTTTACTTCATTAGTTTCCAGTTTTTAAGAGAATGCTTCACGGATACCGGAAGGAATGGCCATTTTCTCTAATACTCGATTTACGATGAAAAAATCCACATTTTTAGGTATCTAACGAACTCCTCTGGTATATCCTGGATATTTTAGTGCAAGTTTCAACTTGTCTGAAATTTACGGGCGGCGGAAAATAATTTCAAAAAAAAATTGCGGTCGAAACACTTTGATTTTGTTTTCCGGGTTTTTGTTTGCTTGGAACAAGTTGAAACTTGTACCAAAAATACAAGAAAAAGTCAAAGGAATTCGTTAGATACTTGAAATTTGATTCTTTCCCCCGTAAATCGAGTGTTAGACAAAACAGTTATTCCTTTCGGTGTTCCTCTTAGCCTCCTCTTAGCCTCTAGCCTTTTCTTAAAACTTCTATTTTATATGATTAAATTCCCGTTATAGCAATTTCTTGATATTTGTTTTCTTTTACTATTGGAACCAAAATGGCGTCCAAAAGTGTCTGATTTGTTTTTTCCAGCCTTTAACTACCTTCTTCGTCCACTAATGTCTTCTGTTTAAAATTAGTAGTCGGTATAGTACCATTGTTTGCTTATCGGTTACCTACATTACATGTAACTTTAATTTTTTGAGATTTTTTTGAAGAACTTTCCCCTAAGAAAAATCATTCTAAGAAGACATGTCGGCATTCTCTGATGTAAACGATTTGCAAGTAAGAATGTAAAAATCCTCTCTTTTTTTATGACGAAGAAAATTTTATCAAAATAAGCGGAAGAAATTCAAAGCACACGACTGCTTACCGAAGAAGAATATTTTTTTTTTTTTTTTAAATCGACTTTTAAAGAAAGCTAAGGAAGCGTTAACATCTGTCAGTCAAAGATAAACACTTGAAAGAAAATAAAAATTGAATGATTTCAAAATGAATGAGATATGGAGTTTAATTCAGTGATTTAGTTTACTCGAATTTTTATGTAAGATTAAAATATCGGAGTGGTGCGAAGAATGACAATGGGTACTTAACCTCCCGGGGGGAAGTTATTCATACATTAATGTGACACAGCTCTGCTACTGTAGGCTAAGACAGTACCCATCGTGTTGCTGCTGATTTAACACTATTGATAAGGACCAACTTCCTTGACCTCTAAAAGAGGGAGTGACTCGCGTTACAGATATCGCCCAATAACGCCATTAACAACACTTTGTATAGTTTTCGAGTCAGTGAATGCTTCGTTTTTTTTATCTAAAATCGAAAAATAAGTTATGCAATCGGAGCTAATCAAGGAGCGTCTTGTTTTGGTTACCGTTTTTTTTTCTAAAGCCGCTTATTAATTCAGTTGGAATAATAGTTTTCTGAAGTCTTTATTATTCGGATTTTAACCTTTTTTTTTTTTTTTTTTTTTGAAGAAAAAATTTTCCGAATTGAGTGGGTGGTCTACCTATTTTGATAAAATTTTATTTCCGGTGAAAAGAGAACTTTCTTTCAGACGATCGAAAAAGAGTTAAATGCGGGTTGAAAAGGGTTCGGTTTTTAGCTAAATATAGATAATCCGTTAATACACCGTTGTACCTTAGTATAATAATCGTCACGACTTTTTATTTTTATTATATTTTTTTTTCTTTAGATCAAGGATTTCTCTTATCGAGATTAAAATAGGTTGGGCAAAAGGTTTAGGACGGGCAAACAAAAAGTTTGAATCTTGAACGTGTTAAAAAAAAAATAGACATGGAGTCTGAGAATGGAGTTTGAAGAAGAAAAAAAAAAAAAAAACCTCGTCTATGGAAGGCTATAATTAAAGAAGGTCCCATCAGTGGCAAGATATTTAAAATGAAACTAAGATTTAGTCTATAATTAAAAAGGTAGCAATACCTGGTTTGGAATGGTGGCTGCGATGAGGTTGAAATCTCCATTAGTCATTCCTCTACAGAAGGTGGAGACTTCGATATTTATAAACTTCTGTTCTTTTTTTTTTTTTTTTTTTTTAATAAAGGTAAATGTCTGGAGTCGTTCAATAAGTAATAAATTAACATGGAGACTTAATTAGGAGTTTGTGTTGCGTTTGTTTTCTTACTAAGACTTTTTTTTAAAAGCGTAAGCTACTGTTGCACTCTCGTTTTAAGAGCGTTTCTCCTTTTAATTATTATTTTCATTCATGTTTTTGAATTTAAAACCAGATTTTCTTAATTTTTTTTTCACTCGGATCCCCCCCTCCCCCCCCCCATAATTTTAAACGAAAAAAAAATTATAATTAAATAATTTACGTGATTGATTTATCATTAAAAAAAAAAAAAAGTTTTTGATGTAATTAAGGTTGCTTTTAAGCTGCCAAAAATGTTCGGTATATTTCGTGACATACCTTCGACCCTCAAACTTATTGCATTTCATTCTCGACTAATAAAGCGGCCATGAGTTTTAGAATCATCAATGCAACAACAGATCGTACGTGGTCGAAAATTGTATACATATGCCGGTGGTTTCTCCCCGCGGAATAGCTGGTTTTTTTTTTTTTCGCTTAAATAAATTTCACTTTTTTTTTATTTTTTAAACCGCCGAGGCGGATGAAAACGAATGCTTGATATACAAAAATAAAACCTATAGGAGGGTACGGAGAAATGTTTGCTTATGGAAATCAAGAGAGCTTAAGATATTTGTATTGGGGAGTGGAGTATGAAAGAAATAAGAAAGATAAAATTTGCATTCATATAAGATTTACTGCGACGCAGTGGGAAAAATGGTGATTATGTGTATTTTAATGAATGACGTTGAAAATTTAAAATTTGTATGATATGAATTCAACGGAGTTTTAATTCGGCGGGTCTTGCATGGGTAGGGCTAAAAATTTGAATTTCCCTTTCTTAATTTCGGAACAAGTCGTCCTTGATGAGTTTGAAATCGTTTCTTTGTTTTTTTTTTTCCAATTTTTATCTCCTTCTGAAAGTTGCCATTACCGTATAAAATTGATCTGTGTATATACAAAGGACATGGACATAAACATAAACATAAACAGAAACAGTAACCTGTTAAAAAAGACACTGAAACAGCTTTTAGGAGAGTTGAAAAAATTAATGCTTTCAAACTCAATTATTTCGTGAAATAATCGAAGACCAACGAACTGAATTCTGAGGTTTTTTACTTTTACATGACAAAACCCAGTAAATGAAACTAGTAAACTTTTCTCCAAACGAGTTCAAATCATATTTTAGTGAATTTTTTTACTTTGAAGTAGAAAAAATTTTGGCTTGCTCGATTAAAAGTAAAAATTTTGTCGCCAAAGTTTTAATTTTTCGGATCTCTATAAAATATCTTTGTTATAGTGTAAGCGATTTTAATTTGAAAATATTTTTTCAAAATTATTTCGCACAATAATCATAATAATTTTTCCTCCCCTCTCGGTCTCTCTTGTCTTCTTCTCTGTGTCAACAAAACATCCATTTATTTTGGTAAACTTTACGATCAGAACTTTTTGTTTTTTCAGCAATAAATCGATTGAAGCCTTTCCAACCAACGCTCCGTATAAGTTTCTCTTATTTTTCTTTTCCCGTTCAATTTCCTCAAATCAAAAATCGCCTTTTGTTGAAATTTTTTCCCCGAGAAACGTGTAGGAGGAAAGGTCGAAAAAAAAAAAAAAAAAAAAAAAAAAATCGAAATCAATTTTTCTGTGAGAAATTTTTTAGGAAAGCAAATAAAAATATTTTTTTCTTTTGCTTTTTACCGTGGGCGAAAAGGACTGGGTGATGATGCTGTTTTTTGTTTTCAGCAGAAGACAGAAGGTCATAAAGTTCAGTTTTTGAAGGCGCGATACTGATTTTAGTTCGGGTTGTAGTTCATTGCACGGTAAAAGATTTTGTGTTAACAACCTTGAAAAGGGCTACGTGTTCCATATGTTAACACTTTTTATGTTAAAATTTGACTGTAAACATTTTATGTTGACAAATAGCGATTGGTTATCGGTTGATCAACAATCATATTGGTGCAACATAATCGCTTTATGTAAAATTTACACATAAAAATAATATATTAGACTTTTTTTAGGAGTGAATTATGTTAGGTTTTACATGAAATTTTTTACCATGGTGTAATGTAATTCTTCTTATGGTAGCATGTTAGAACAGGCTTTCGCGTATCTTCTGTTTGTAGTGTTTCATTACTAACACGGTAAAAAATTGTATGTAAAAGTAACATAAAAAATATGTAGTCCTTTTTATTTAACATGAGTTGTGTTAAATCTTCAATTTTTTCGAACGTTTCGAATTTCTGATTCCACGTTTTTATGTTAACTAAAAAGGGCTACATTTTTTTATGTTACTTTTACATAATCAACTAGTAAAAAAAGAGGCTACACACACTTTCGATGTAAATTTTACATGAAACGATTATGTCGTATCAATATGATTGTTGATCAATAAAAAATCTTCATTTATCTACATAAAGGTAATTACATTCAAATTTTAACATAAAAAGTGTTACATTATGGAATGTGTAGCCCTTTTTCAAGTTGTTAACATAAAGTTTTTTACCGTGCATATAACATCCGAATTTCTTTTGATTTATTTTTACGAAGCAGCATTTTGTATTCAACCATTACCTGCAGGCAAGGGGCGCCTTCCTGGATGTGACACCCTGGCGCCCTTAATTCTGTTCGATCAACTTGTTCAGCATTTAAATTTTATTTGGCGCTCTTTTCAGTCAGTAGCTAGCTCCAGGGGTCCGAACCCGATGCCGGTGCCGATGCCATATTATTTATTGAACTCCTGATTCCGATTCCGGCACCGACACTCGATTCCGATGCCGACGCCACCAAGCATCGATCACATCCTATGCCGACATCGATTATATCCGATGCCGCCTCTGGTGCCGATTTTAGTAAAAAAAAAAAAAAAAAATCAGAGAGCCATTCTAGATGATTTTTAAAATCAGGGGTCCAATTCCGATGCGGATGCCAATGCCGATTTCAAATATTAAAAAAATTAGCATGCCGATGCACAGTGGGCCAGCCACCAAGAAATTTGGGACAAAAATCAAAATTCGAGTTGTTTGATCAAAGATTCAAAAATGCATAAAAACATTGTTAAGTAACTATATTTTATGGAATCAAACTCACTATCCTAATGAATTTTCAAGCTTCGGACCCGGATCTTATAAAAACATCAATGAAAGGAGGCTGTTCAGGTTCCATCGAAAAATCTGTAGTCTAAAAATGAAAACTTGAAAGTGGATCTAACATGTTCCTTCTGCTTGTTTTAAAAATAGTGCATAGAAATTTCTGTGGCATCAAAATGGGTTCCATTTAAACAGCAGAAAATAGCCTCCTTCTTCCACGGATGTTTTTTCATATCCTGTATATTTAGAATATCTCATTATAGTATGTCTTATTTTTCGCTCTATTTCCTTTATGAGAGTTTCACAGCGAACTCAGGGCGGTTTCCGAATTTTTCCCACACAATCCAAAACAAAAACAAAAAAGGAAAACAAAGGAATATCCTTTGAATCTCTAGAATCCTTTGAATTCGCTCAGGAATCCCGTTAATTCATTAGTGAGATTTTTCGATGGAACCTGAACAGCCTCCTTCTTTCATTGATGCCTTTATAAGATCCGGGTCCGAAGCTTGCGCCCTAAAAAATTCCCAGCCTATGTCTGCCATTACCGTAAAGATCACGATTTTTTAATTTAGATACTAATATTTTACCTTCTGCCATATGCGGCAAGCTTTCAAATCAATTATCTTCCTGGCATGTTTGGCTTATAGGGCGTTATGAAAAGATTGGAAGTTTATTAAGAAAAGCAAAAGATAAGGGTGCTGATTGTTTCGATTTGAGGATTTTCCTAAAAAAAATAATTAAAAAACCAAGTAAACTTAGCTTAATTGCTTTTAATTTTTCATCCCTTAATCGAGGCGTTTTTTTTTTTTTTTTTCTCTTCCAATATTTTTCTTTTTGCCTTCCACGGCATATAAAACATTTTGAAAATGGAAAATTTTTTTAAAAATCTGTTGTGTATATTCTTTTTTTTTATTCTATTTCGTGAGATGAAAGTAAAAGGAGAGAATTGACAAAATGAAAAATAAAAAGGAGCGTCAGGCAATCCTAAAGGATTCCAGTCTCGAGACAGTTAATATTTAAATGTCAAAACACCAGGGGGAGACGTGTGAGATAGGCTTTATGACGGATAAAAGTGCTACCTACACTGTGAATACTAACTTCTCTTTCCTCCTTTTTTTTTCTCCCCCCTCCTCTTCATTATGAATTTCTATTCATTTTTCCACTTTTTTTTTCCCGAGGTATTCTCGGGGAAATTGGGAAATTATTTTTTTTTTCTCCTTTCTAAAGAACGCATTTTAGCTGATTTGTTAAAATTAACGGGGATTTTTATCTGAGTGAAATCCTTTAGAAACGGTTTTTTTTTCTTTTTCAGAAAATCGAAAAATCGATTTGAAACCTCGTTTTAAAAATAGAGTTGTAATGAGTTACGGATTTTCGAATTTGTTTTCAAATATAATAGCACGAACGGATGTCTTTTCAATTTTGCCTGACTTGGTTTGGCATTAATTCCAAACTTTGTAACCTTCGATCCAATTTATTCGATTGCGTTTTTTTAATTCGCTGTGAAAGAATTTTGGTTTATTGGAAAATATTTATTGTATAGGTTAGGGAGTATCGAAATTTGGAAATTTTCGAATTCGAACATGGCACTATGTGGAAAAGTTCGCGGTAAAAAATTTTATGTTAACAACCTAAAAAAGGGCTACACATTCCATATGTAACACTTTTTATGTTAAAAGTTGAATGTAAACATTTTTATGTTGACATGATTATTGGTTGATCAAAAATCAAATTTATGCAACATAATCCTTTTATTTAAAATTTACATAGAAAATATATGTAGCCTCTTTTTTTATTAGTGAATTATGTTAACAACCTGAAAAAGGCTACACATTCCATATGTAACACTTTTTATGTTAAAATTTGAATGTAAACATTTTTATGTTCACAAATACGATTGGTTATTGGTTGATCAGCAATCGTATTGATGCGACATAATCTTTTTATGTAAATACATAAAAAGTGTATGTAGCCTCTTTTTTTACTGGTGAATTATGTTACTTTTAACATAAAATATTTTACCGTGAATTTTTTCGAAGTTTTAGGTCAGCACCTTTTGCCGTCTCGATTGGCTCAAAGTTTTACATGTTAAAGGATTGGCGATTTTGGCAATTGTTAAAAATCTTGTTAAAAAATTGTCTGGAAACCTCAATTACTGTAAAAGTAGACCTACCTGAGGTTTTTGTGGTACAGAAATCCGAATATGAATGAATTTTTTTTTCTAGGTATTCGGCAAAATGCTAGAAACTCTAATTTTTATCTACCAACTCTGATTTTAAAGTAATCCATAAGATTACAGACACAAATTCATTCCACTAGTCTGTTGTCTCAACATCACTGCTAATCCCAGACTCCTTCCCGAGAAAAATTTGAGTAACCGCAATGATCTTTTGATACATCCTGTAAACATTCCAATCCGGATGGTTTTCTTTGATCCCCTGGCTCTCCCAAGCTTCTTCAACATATCTATGCGTAAGCTTCAGGAGTGAGTTTGCCTGAAATTTTTATACATTAAGTTCTTCATGAAACATAGCTCCACGATGGATGATTGATTGATTGTGATTTTATAAAACACGAGTCTTTTATAAAATTGATTTTACTAATAATCCGCTCCTTTTTCGTAAAACTTTGTGGAGTTCTTACAGCACCTAGTCCAGCCATTATTGAAGTCTTCACAAGCAGCTTTCTTCTAATACTCATCACATGTATTTGGCAAAATGAATAAACATCATTTTAAATTTTTTGGACCGCAACCTCGAATTTCAATTATAAAGTCTTTTTTGCTTTGTTGCTGTTTAAGCCAAAAAAATTATAAAATGACATTTGGCATATTTTGCCAAATTTCTAAAAAAATACTAGCTCATATTTCGATTTCTCGACCTCAAAACGCCAGACAGATAAACTTTTACAGTAATTGAGGTTTCTAGACAATTTTTTAACGAGATTTTTAAAAATTTCCGAAATCGCCTATTCTTTAACATGTAAAACTTTGAGCCAATCGAGACGGCAGAGGGTGCTGACCTAAAAATTCGAGAAAATTCTAGGTTACTACTTACCCTAAGACGCAAATTTTCCGCACAGTGGAATATTTGTATTCGAAAATTTCCAAATTTCGATTCTCCCTGGGAAGGAAATGAACTTTTTTTATTATTTTTTTCGGGGAAAAAAATAATAAAAAAGTTTGGGACTGTAGTCAAAATTTGATTTTCTCTTTTCATCCTCCTTTTCGAAGTACGTCATGGATTCATTAATGCAAATCGAGTTGGTGCAGACGCCGTCAGCATTTTTCATGAATCAGTGAATCGAACTGAGAGCATTCGGCTCGCCTTCGCAATTTCCTAGATTGGATACGGTGGAATCGCGCCCCTAACCACCATTTCAAATATTTTAATATTCATCAACCAACCATACATGCACAAAAAGAATATGATGGTTTAATTTTTATTTCATTTTTTTTTTTTTATTTGTTTATTTTTATTTTTATTTTTTTTTATGAATTTGATCGATAATTTCAAAATAACGCGGGGTCTCCAAAGTCGGAGGAGAAAAAAAAAAAAAAATTCAAAGTAACTTTGTGAGAAACCCTGACAGATCGTGTGAAAAATATCGTGTAAAGTTTTGTTTTAGACAGTCATTTCAGTGCATCTGACAGGGCGAAGGAAAGGAGAGTGAGGCAGTAGAGAGGTGTGTATAAAACTTCCCTTATTTTGGAAAAGCAACCCTATTGATAGCGTGATATGTCAGTCTTGCATTTCACATCAGGTCAGCGTGGCGGGCAAACCGCAGGAAACTAAACACTAAATAAAAAAAGAAGCGATCGATTCGTACAAAACGCGAAAAATATGAAAAATGGTCATCCTTGCTCGGGGAAAAGGCGAGATTATGTCGAAAGATTTGAAAAATAAAAAACGGGGATTAAAAAAAAACTACTTTTAAAACTGGAGAACGTTAAACGTTACATCAAAATCGATTACATGCGTTGGTGTCTGATGTAAGACATAAATCAAAAACTGTAAAAAAAATAAATAAATAAATAAGTAAAGGAAACAGGAAAGCGTGTATATGTGCATTGTACTAGAGTTAACGAGCAAAAGACAGTATGGTTAACATGATTGACAACGAGCGATGAGGGACACCTGATGACTCCCAAGCTCGCGTGCCCATGGTCACGCATTGTTCAGGGTGTGCACATGCAAGACTTTTTTTTCTTTTTTTATGGTTAGGGTTATTGCACAAGTAGTAACTTTTCACGGGTTACGAACCGGGAAGTGTTTTCCCGATCAAATAATACTATCAAATAATTCTTTGCCAGAAATTTTTTTTTTGTTTTGTTTTCGGCGACCTAATCCATCGCTTTATATCTTTTCATTATTGCGATTGTAACCCAGGAGAACAATGGACTGCCGCAGTTTGCACATCACTGAATCGTCGTGTTGGAAAGCAATAATAACATTTTTCCTCAATGCGTTAGGCCCTTGGTGCGATTGATCATCCCCATTTGCTTGGTATCGCATTAATCATTTTTACACGATCGTGTTGACTCAAAATGCTTTCGATACCACTTATCTATAATACCTTGTCAGTTTTTTTTTTTTTTACAAAACAATTGAAACAACAAATGTGTAATAGCAGCTTGTGTTACGGTTCTTATCTTTTGCTTTATTCAGGAAAAAAATAATTGGGGAAATTTCGCATTTTGTTTTTGATGTGCGATATCAAAATTTTCTACGTGTGTTTGACAATTATTGGAAATTCAATTGCAGCGGATAAAATTAGGATTTTGATTTATAGTACGGTCAACTTTCTACAAAGTTTCCATACGTTGCTTTTGAATTAGACAGAGGAAACTTGTATAAAGTTAACTGCAAATCGGTTATTTGGAGGCCATTGAAGTAGAGCGCTTGAAAAGTTTTATGGTGAAAAATGAAAACTTTGAGAGCAGTTTCTGATCTTTGGCATGGTACCATCACAATACACAACATTAAGGATTAGGAGCTGCATTATGTATTTTGGTAGTTTTCTGAATAATTACCGATTGTTATACAGAGATGGGTTGCTCGCATATGACAATATTTTAATGACTAAATACGTTTCTCTTTCCCGTTTGGTATGTAATGAGTTGATTAAAGCGTAGTGTTAAGAAGTAGATTTGAGGTTATTACTGAATCGTTTAAAGCAGTGACTTTAATTGGGGACTTGGAAAGGGTACTTGCCTCCTTCCCCACCCCTAAGCTGACGCATGCCTGATTCTACCAATTATTGCCCTCCTCAAGAAAAACTTTACATGACACTCCTGTTTGGAAGCTTTTAATAGAATTCTGAAAAAAAAAACCTATTTTGATTCTTAACGGATACTAATAGTGGGTAATCACTGAAGTGCAGTTTTTGGGTTGAAGTGAATTCTAATTTACGATTTTCATTTCGGTACCCCCGATTTGTTTTCTCCCCTCATGAAACCTAAATATGCGGACATATATGCGAAAAAGATATGCAACATATAACCAATATTTATGTCGCATATATGTGGTTGCCCTATGTTTTCCAAAGGGCAAAGTTATATGCCGCATACAGCACTATTTGCCGTTTCTTATATGGGGCATATATGTGAAAGGCAAATATGCTGCATATAAACTATGCTTGTAATATGTAGCTTATATGGAAAATTGATATATGCAGCATAGATCCCGGATTCGGAAAATACAGGGCGCAGCATATATGCTAAGTATATGTTTTCAGCAATGCCAGATATATGCAGGGTACAAATATGTCGTTTATATTTTACAATACATATATACCAAATATATATAATAAATCGTGTCTGCAATTATGTGGCTTACATATAAAATTGGTATATGTGTGGCATGGATCCCGGGCCAAAAAATTGCAGGATAGTTACAGCAAAGGTTTGGCGGTCATCTTCCTATTTGTATAAGCGCACATTTCATGAATATTTAGTTAGCGTGCCTCTGAAAATAAAATAGTAAAAAATTATAATATAAAATTAAACGAATAATACAGTTTATACAATTTATATTGAAATATTCATTTTTAAATGGAAAAAAATAATAAAAATGGAAATAATAAAAATGGAAAAAAAAAAATTGAGAAAAAAGTTATGAATTGGAAAGAAAAAAATTTTAAAAAAATTTGAATTGGAAAAAAAACAATTTTTTTAAATGGATTCACCAGCGCCATCTGAGTCGCTTTTATCACCTAATAAATTGTCAATTTCTTTTGACATTTTTGTGCGGTCTTCAAGATCATCATCATTATTATTGTCACTATCTGACGACGAACGACTAGGCGATTTTTTTTATTCGTGTTATTTTCTTTTTATCATCCAATTTCGCCTTCTTTTCACCCGATTTCGCCTTATTATTAGGGACTATTTCCGGAGATGAAGACTCCCGTATTGCATCTCCAGTATTACGAGTTCATTTATAAAAATTTTTTAAGCATATCAATCAATTACGGATGGAAAAAAGTTAAAGATTAATGACTTGTAATAGTTTCTCATTTGACTCCAATGTCCCAATTATATTTTGAGAAAGGTGATAATGTTTTTAAACCATTTAGTGCACTCTCTGATTTTTCGCCAAATGGTATCATCATAACTGTTTACTTGTGGCATACAGCGAACCCTGTGAGAAATATTCTTTTTTCTGATCTGGAAGTCGTGTTGCAGTTGCACTTTAAAAGAATCCGTGAAAAAAAGGAATATTATACGAAATCTTGAAATTTATACACATGTATACTCAGAGAACAAAACAGATGCGTACTGAGGTCATAAATGTTTTGTGTTGTATAGGAGGGTTATTGAAGAGAAAATAAAATAAAATGTTATTGAACATGTCAGCAACAACTGTGAAGGGAAATAGAACTGTCCATTGACAGGATTAATGTTGACCGCACTGACCGATACTCTGGTATTTCTCACACCCCCGTCCACCTTTCAATTCGACTCACATGAACTTCGACCGAAATATTCTTTCGGAAATTGCAACAGTAGCATCAGCGTCCCGGCCCCTTTTTTTTCATTTTATCTGGATTTAAAATCGAGTTCCCTGATGCGCGAGTGGAAAGTTAAAGAGGGGAATGAGAGAGGAAAAAAAAAAAAAAAAAAAAGACTTCATTTTCCGAATTTTTATTTTCCATAAAACAGAGAGGTTACCTCCGGTTGACCTTATCCTCAGATTTTCAAGATAGATTTTCTGATGGAAAATGAAGGAAAACATCAGCCCTCGGAGAAAGATCCAAATTTGATTCGAATTATAATGAAGCGGAGGGGCGAAACCTCATTCCCCGTTTTCCTAATCGCAATTTTCGAACGGTGACTTTGACATAGTCTGCGTCGTAAATTGCAGCCCGAGAAACACAATTTTCGTTTGACGTTAGCAGATACTTTTTTCTGACGTGTAAGGTCAATCCCCGGCAAGGCGATATTTTCCGGGGCTTGACGAAAATTGTTGTGTGGCCAGGTTTATATGAGAATCGCTAAGCCGGACAGACGTATCCAGGTGGCCTAGCGGCCAGCGACCTGGATTTCCGGGGTACTGCGTTTACGCAGTACACCCTGAAATCCACGTGCGCACCGGGTATGCACTCTACGGAGTGCATACACGCATGCGCCGGTTGCTGACTTAGCGAAGCACCTGAGTTGCGTCGCATCGGGAGATTCCGGTTTTAGCTCTTATACCTACATGACGTCTCTTTATTTTACTCGGCCATATACCAAATTGGTGGCAACGGTGAAATAATAGAGTGCTTACTCGGTAAGCACTACGGGAATGTACCGGAAAATCTTTAATTAAAAATGTTTAATTAAAATTTTTTTTTTTCGTTTCGCTTATTTTCGGAAAAATCGAAATTCGCGTTTCATGCATATTTCGGAAATTTGTGTTTATTAAATTTTTTTTATTAAGTTTTCTTAAAAAAAAAAAAAAAAAACAGAAAGTGATCAAAAAATTTTTTTTTTAAAAAAGAAGAAACAGAAAGTGATCAAAGTTTTTTTTAATAAAAAAAAAAAGAAACGGAAATCAGTTAATGATAATACCGAGTGATTAAAGATCATTTTTTTTTGTAAAAAAAAAAAAAAAGTAAAAACTATGAGTGATAACAAATCAATGTTTTTGTTAAAGTAAAAAACAGTGAATGTCTAAAATCATTTTTCAAAAAACAGAATAAATAGGAACGAAAAAACGGAGTAATAAGAATAAAATAATGGAAACAATAATCCTAATGAAGACCCTAAAATAAAATAAAAAATAATAAATAATAGTAAATAAAATAAAAATAGATATAAAAAAAAAAAAAAGAGTTATAAAATTAGATACAAGAAAGTGTTGAAGTTACCAAAACGTAATGCAAAGACTAAAACCCTATCAAAGACGAATTAATGAACAGTTCTAATGCAAAATAAAAGAATAGGAATCCAGGAATCGAAAGCGATGAGACAGCACAACACAGGTCCAGAAATCCAGAGTTTAGACAGCATAACAGAGATCCAGAAATCCAGAGTTTAGACAGCGTAACAAACAGGAATACAGGAACCGAGACATCGAAGACAACAGGATCCGGACAACAAGGAAAAGAAAGGTACAGAAAAAATTTGAATTTTTTTTTTTTTTTGGTTTACGACATTGTTTTCGGTTGTTTTGTATCGTTACGAGTCTCTTCGTTATAATTGTTATATTTAAAAAGCAAAAAATGGACAAAGCCAACATTTTATAATAGTAAGGAAAAGACGGGGAGAAATGCCAGTGAACATTAAAAATCTTTTTCGGAGAAAGCACTTATGTTTAGTTTCGCATTTTTTTTGTTTTTGTCGTTGTTTTATACGCTGTAAATGTTCCACCGAATTTTTTTTTTGGACATAGAATGCTCGACGGAAAAGACCTCAAAAGTCTCGAAAATTATGTTGGCTTTATTCATTGTTTTGAATAACACTGAAATAATTTTTTATTGTCGCCGAAAATAAGAAAATGCTGTTGAATGTTGTTGTTGTCAAAAAACGTTGTATCAATTGTAATAAGGGACAGAAAATGGAAAATTTCCTTCGTTTTTGAGTTTGGGATGAGCACCGCTGTTACGAGCAATTTTTTTTTTACGTTTATTGATTTTTTTTTTTGGGGACTTTGGATTTTTTTTTGTTGTTGGCGTTTTAATGCAGGATCATTGTCACCACAAAGAATTTTTTTTTGGTTGTTTGTCGTAATCGAAAATGCATACGAGGCCTGAAGTAATAGTATTAGCAAATAAAGATGGAATAAGATACTTTGGTTGTTTTATGGGAAATTTTGTGTAACGCCGTCGGTACCATCGTAAATATTTAAATGGATAAAGGATAAACTTAATACACACATTTTTTTTAGTTATAGAAATAATAGGGATAATTTAACTAAGAGTAATAACAAATAGATTGTCGAATAGGAATTAACAAACGTAGGAAACTATTATCGCTGTTATTAATTAAGGGTTAGCTAAGGGATAATTAAGGGTTAGTTTTTGTTTAAACGAGACAATTTAGAGTAGTTTAACTAAAAAAAAAAAAAAAAAAAATAAATAATAATAATGAAAGCATAAACAAGTTAAAGAACTCGTTAGCGCTGTTTGAAATTTAAAAAAAAAAAAAAAAAGAAGAAAAGGAAGAAAGGAATTTTTTTTTAGTTAGAGAAAATTAGGATAAATTAGGATTAATTTTAATTAGGTTCGAATAATAATGCATAAATTAGTTCAGGTTAGGATGAGGAAACAGGGCATAGATGTCGCAAAACGTGAGATACGAAATAGTTAAGCATCAGGAAAATATTTATGAAAACATAGATGAACAGGGCGAAAATAAGGGCATAGAAGATAATGCTGAGGAAATTTATGAAAATATAGGCGATAGACCAGGGCATAAAATAGATTATTTTAACTATACGGCTTTTCAGTTTAGAACCGAGAATAGGGCGAACAGAATAAGAAAAACAATGGCGAAACCAGAGATTTTAACAGCCATTCAAGTATTTTCGGGGCAAGACGAAAAGTACACGGTAGAAGATTTTATCGACCAAATCGAACAGTACAAAGTAATCGGAAATTGGTCAGACGACATAACATGTCGTATAGTACGGGCAAAACTCGCGGGTAAAGCTGCCAGAGTATTTCGGGCAAATCCTCAAACAAAAAATTTTACAAAGTGGGAGGAGGTTAAAGATTTTTTAAAAAAGCGTATTAATACACACATATCAAAAAATAAGGCGGATTTTGACTTTGTAGCATGCTTACAGAAACCTAACGAATCCGTAGACGAGTTTGCGTACCGGTTCGCGTTAACAGCGGAAAAAGCAGAGCCGGAAGATCAGGACCCCGATCATTTAAAAATTCTTATGAAAGCACACGACGATAAGAAAGTAGAATATTTCATTAACGGATTAAATGACGCGTTACAGCAGTTCTTAATATTAGCAAAACCGGCAACGTACGCAGACGCCGTAAAAACAGCGCGAGAATACGAAGCAAGATTAAACAAAACCGGAAAACCGAAAATCGAAAATGACGCGACGGAAATATCGAAAAAGACGAATACTAGCAACGAATTTAGTAATTTTCAGAAAAAAATGCTCGAAGCATTCGTAGTAAAAGTCGAAGAAATAAAAGACGCGGTAGAGCAGATAGGCCAAAGACAGGAAAAACTTGAAAACGAGGTACTGAAAGGCGCGGGAAAAGATGAAGAAGTCGAAATAAACGCATATGACCGTGAACTATACGAGAGAATGGGGGCGCGACCTCGCGTACCAAGACGAGTTGCATTTCCAGAAGAAGAAATCGACACAAATCCCCTCGCGGTAGTAAAATACGATTCTAAAAAAGCGGCCGGGGAAATTAGAACTACGAAAAATGAACCAGTGAACTTGGACAAACTAAGTCAATTAGTAGCGGAAAAATTACAAGCAAGCCAAATTCAACGAAATCCGAACAGAAACGTCGTCTGTCATTACTGTCAAAGAACGGGACATTATATTAGGGAATGTAGAAGTAGGCTGAGAGACAGGGCAAACGAGATTAGGAACAGAAATGCATATAGAGATAATTATAGGGATAATTATGAAGATAGAGCTAATAGCGATAATAGGCCAAATAGGGGTAGTAATAATAACAGTAATAGGTATGAAAATGACTATATTGATAACAATAGGTCGCAAGAACAAGATGAAAGAAGGGGGCGAGAATTGGACATCTTTAGACCAAGAAAAGAATTTATTTTTCACTTCGAACTAGGTCCCGACGCTCCATGCGTCCTCCACATGAAAAATCAACACGGCAAAACCATCACATACCTAGTTGATACGGGAGCGTCAGTTTCAATTTTGGGCATATCTTCCTTATCCGAAGACGAAAAAAATCGAATTATTTATGAATCAGCAGATATCATAGGTATAACGCGTAACCGAATGCCGGTGATAGGCAAGCTCAGAGTTAAACATTTTTTAGACGAAAAAGAAATTAATTTCGATGTTCATGTTTTTGACGATTCAATACTCAGGTTGAGAACCAATGGCATTTTATCTAGAAATTTTTTACGAGAGCAAGAAATGTCGTTTTGTGACAAGAATACAAAGTTAGAGCATTCCGGACGTAAATACCCATTACAAAGAATTTGCGAACTAATTAATAGGTGTACAATAAGCCATATTGAGTTAGAAGAAAATAAACAAAAATCCCAAGACCAAAATTCGGATAACGAAGGTAACGACCCTAGAAATAAAAAAATGGAACAATGGCATAGTTTAGTTCAATCAGCATGTAGGATTTTACATAACGAAAATGAGTTAAATTCATATCAAAAAGAAGGAATCATCAAACTTATTGAGATAGCGGATTCAGCAATAAATCTTACGTTCTACGAAAACAAAAAACTAAGCGGTAAACAGACCGCTGAAATATTAGACCACCTAGAACAACTAATTCTCAGGGCAGACGACATAAAAAACTTCGGCGACGAAGAAATAAGAACCATAAGGAAAAACATCGTTCAGTTTATACAGGACATCATAGAAAAAATCGAAGCTACTCATGAGAAAAGCAAATTGCAGAGTCAGCAAGACAGAACCAAATCCACGGATATCACATTAAAAGATCAAGCTGAGAACGGACAAACACAATCGAAATTCGACACCATGTCAAGACAGGGGACTTCAAATTCAACGTCATCAGCAGCATATTACCTGACAACCGAAATCGACTCCGACATCAAAGACCAAACAAACAATAATGAAATTCAAGACCTCGAACTCAAGAAAAAAAATGATGACGACAAAGATGACGAAAACTGTAACGAATACAACAGCGCCCAAGAAGACCAAACTGAGGACGACGAAGATGACGAAAATGATGACGAGTACGATACTACGTCAGACGAATCCAGCATCCTAGAAAGCGATCCGGAAACCAACCAGAAACATGAGATAGACCTCACTGAAGGAGTCATTAACGAACAAAACAAAGATGAACTCATGATCACACTCATGAAAAAGCTACAATACCCAGACTCGATAAACAACAAATTCAAACTAAAATATGAAATGGACTCCGATGGACTACTATATCTCTTAATTGAAAGAATCACAAATAAGAAGACAACCGAGCAAGGAAAAGATGCGGACTCAAAGTCAACACAAGAAATAGCAGAAAAACATAAACAAAGTACAGCTCAAGATAAACAATCGGACAAACAGGAGGAAGACGACCAACCCCCAACCAAAAAGAGAAGAGGTAAACCACCGAAAAATGACGCCCAGAGAGTCCAGACCAAAAATCGAGAAGAACAGAAAGAAGCACCACCAGCAGAAATCAAAACAGCAAAGAAAAGAGGAAGACCAAAGAAAAATGAAGAAACAACTACAGCAGGATCGTCTGAAAAACAGGAAAGCGACAGTCAACAAATACCGGTTAAAAAGAGTCGTCAAATAACAAATAAAAATATAAAACCCGTAACAAATAATAATAATAATAAAAATAACGAAAATCAAACGCCCGAAATAATAAATAAAAATAACGAAAACCAAACGCCCGAAACAACTAGTAAAAATAACGAAAATATAACTCCCACGATAAATAATAAAAATAACGATGAAAATAAAATGCCCGAAATAAAAAATAAAAATAACAAAGAAACTATAACGCCCGAGATAAATAATGAAAATAACAAGAAAACTATAACGCCCGAAATAAACCAAAAAATTAACGAAAAAGCTAAAACGCCCAAAATAACCGAGGAAACTAACGAAAAAATCGACAGAGATAAATCGCACGACAAAAAGACGGAAAAATCATCGCCAGAAGAAACAATCAACGTACCCGAAAATACTGATATTACCGAAAAATCAGTCGAAGAAAAAAGAAAACGCGGACGCCCACCAAAAGAAAAGAAAATACAGACAGAGGCAAAATCACAAGAAGGAACACCAACATTAATGAAAAGACTAAAAGGAACGATTTTTAAGAAATCCGAAGACAAAGGCACAGCAGAAAAAATCGACAAAGAAAATAAACCAGGAAAAGATGGTCAGGCAAAATATGGAGACCTCCTGAGACTGATTCACTATGGACTAATAGAAGACGACATAGCGGAAAACCAGGAGCACACATCCAGGACGAAAAGTTTGAGGACTCGCCTACAAAGAGAAACGGCATTATAAGAAGCCCTAATAATTTTTTTTCTCTCATTAAGCCTAGATAAATACGTTATTAAAAATAAAATTAGAATGACAAATTTTTTTTTCAGAGAATAAGCGCATAACAATAACATAAGATATAATAAAAGGAAGTTACCAAAACTCAGCATAAGTGGAGATGAAGTTTCACCTAGGTCTATAATGTCATATGCCTAATGAGAATAATAACGGATGCATAATAAGTAAAAAAAAAAAAAGAGTTTTATAAGACCAAAGCCGCCAAACGTTTAAAGAATTAAGAGATGAATAAAATAAATATAGAAAGAAAAATGCATAAATAAGAGTAAACATAACGAATAAAAATGAATAATTTTTTTTGAGTAAGGATCTTGTTCCCAGCAGTAATTTTTTTTGTTAAGCAAATAAATCATTAATGGAAAAGACAGGAATTCGCAACTAACAAATTCTAAAAAATAAATAAATTCACAAAGCATATGATTTTTTTTTCCTCAGCAAAATAGGCCATTAAAAAAAAAAAAAAGTGGAGAAAGGCATGAGTCAAAAATAATAACATTTTTTTTTATTTTCCAAATTTTCCAATAGAATCATTTAAACAAATTCAGCATTATTAGAAGTCAAAATTAATTTAACAAAAGATATAATTTTTTTTCTTTCTCACAGTTTACTACGTTAAAACGTACGATCTCCTATTTCCAGACATAATTGTAACCCAATACAAAGTTGCAGATTTAGGCGCGATATGAGATCTTAATCACAGGCGCGACACGGAATAATTTTTTTTTCTTTCCCTTTTTCTGTTCTTTTCCATAGAAAGTTGCAAAGTCATTTCGATAGTTAAAAAAAAAAAAAAAATTAAAGGATAATAAAACATAACAGGACTAATAGAAGATAACTAACATACAGTTGCTACCGGAATAAGATTCTATATAAATATCAGTAAATAAATAAATAAATAAATAAATAAATACGGCTCAATAATAATAAAATACAGAGACGCGACAACGCATATAATAGTTTTTAAGATTTTTTTTTAGGAAGAAAACGGCTAAAGGTATAAAGTTCAACAAGGATTACGCAAAGATGAAGTTCCAAATCAAATTTATTCGGAGGCAAAAATATTTTTTTTGAAGACAGAATTTTTTTTTCATAACTCACAAAATAGGAAACGTTGCCAAGAAGCCCCGGGCAAATAGCTAGCAAATAGCGAAGAAATGAGCAAATAGCAAAGGGTACCCACAGATTTTCAAATTTCAAATTTTTTTTTCTTTTTTTTTAAGCTTTATTTTTTTTTATTATAAGTATTTCTCACGAGACTGAGCAGGTCATTTGAGAACATGAAGCCTTATATGGAATAAGGTGGATTGGAATCAAAGGTTCAGCCGGCGAACCAGTACCTGTGACGTCATCAAGTATTTTTTTTGTTTATTATTGTTATTATTTATCGTCATTTTTTTTCAATTTAATCTAATTTCCGAAAATTTTTTTTACATAAGATGGAAGCTGACAAGCTTTCACATTGAGATTAATAGTATCGGCAACAAATAAGAACAAGCAAACAGCAGATAAAATAGAAAAATTATAGAATATGATGGTTAAAAAAGAAAATACGAAAATTGTGAGTTTTTCAAAGATAGGCAGCTGCGTAACCCCACAGTAATGGTAAAACCCCGATAGGGAAGAAAAGTTAATGGTAAAACCCCAATAAAAGGGAAGAAGGGCAATGGTAAAACCCCAACAAGGGAAGAAATGTAAAAGTTAATAGAAACTAGTAATATGAAAAATATAGGTTTTAATATGAAGTAGAAATTTCGACAGAATTTATTTGAGCAGTTGGGTTTAATGAAAATAAGGAAAGTAAATAGGGAAATTTCGAAAAACTTTATTGCGGAGCATCTAGGCATTCAAGATTAATGGGTAATAGTTTTAATAGATCAAAATAGGCAAATATAATAATTAGAAACGAAAAAATAAAGCGGGTAAAATAGAGAAACTTATACGTAATCGGTTCAGGTAACGAAATATTTTTCTAATATGCACAGAAGATTAATCGGTTGTAAACGAGAAAAGATAAAGGTATTACGAATCAAACATAAAGGAAGGGCAAAACGAAAACAAAGTAATAAGACAGGGTAAAACAATGAAGGCGATTTCAAGTACATAGCGACAGAAAATAAAATATAAAAAAAAAAAAAAAAAGGGCGAAATATTAACACAAACGCTTAGAAAATAAGCAATTTTTTTTTTGATCTAGTAAAAGAAAATGCTCATCAAAAAGAGTAGAAAGGGAAATTTTCCATTGAAAAACACAAATAGTTATAGTTTAAAAATATGTGTAATAATTAAGTTTTTTTTTTGTATCGCTAATTATTAAAATAGCTATAAAAGCTAGTTGTACAAAAATATACTGCCGAGAAATTTTATGTTTCCAGATATCACTCAGAACCACGGACACAGCCTGTAGCCGAGACAAGGAAAACCCGATCATGCTATGCCATAGTTTATCCGCAGCGGAAGATGAAAACAAACCAAACAAGGCCATAGACGCCAAATCAATCAACACGAAACAGGAATAGGATAACAAAAGTGGTATGAACTTTATTTAAAATAATGTGTATCGGGTGTATCGGTTTGAACAGATCCGGGTTCTGAGCAGATATGTAAAAAAAAAAAAAGAAAACACTTTGTGATAATCGCGAAAAAAGACAGAAACAGATATCGAATGTGAACGTTTTTTTTAACATAAAAATGAAAGACGGTTAAAGCAAAACAATCAAGTGAGAAAAACAGACAGAAAATTTAAGAATGAATTTTTTTTTCATAGACACTTTAACTATAAAGTGAATAAAAGAATAGTAATGACAAAAGAAAAGAATGTTTTTTTTTTCTCTATAAGTAAGAGTAATTAAAGTAGTCAAGTTTGTATAAGTTTAAGTTTCAAGTTACCAAATAAGAAAATGCATTTACGAAATAGATTATAATGCCAAAAGAAAAAAAAAAATAAATAAATAAATAAATAAAAAAAAATAGATAATTGTAAGAGTTCAAAATGCATAGCAAAATGCATGTAGTTAGTAATAGTAACAGTAACAGTAGAGTTAAGAGATTTTTTCTTTACAAACATAATTAAAAAAAAAAAAAGAGAAAGAGAAGGAAATGCATAGAGTAAGAAAGAATAGATGGAAAATACAAAAAGTTGTAATATTAGAGCATAAATAAATAAAATAAAATAAAAGAAAATATATAGAGAATAGTTAAAAAAGCTACATTTAAGGTTATTAAAAATTTTTTTTTTAAGTTTCATGTTACCAAATAGTTACAAGTTTTTTAAAAAAAAAAAAAAAAAATAATAATACGAATAAATTGTAAGAGTTAAAATGCATAGATGAATAAAATAGTTAGCAATAGAAGCAGCAGAGTAACTAATTTTTTTTACAAACGTAACTTTTTGTATACTTTAAAAAAAAAAAAAAAATGCATAAAATAAGAAAGAATAGATAGTAACAGTAGAGTAATAATAATTTTTTTTTGCAAACGTAACTTTCCTTAAAAATAATAATAAAACAAATAGAATAGCGATAGTACAGTTAAGAAGTAAGAATAATAGGAATACTAAGGATAATAGTAGGGTTAACTAAAAAAAAAAAATATAAAAAATATAAAAAAAAAAGGGAGAGGGCAAAACCAGGATCATGATAGCAAAAACAAAATTTAAAAAAAAAAAAGAGAGGGGAAACCTATACCTAAAAAAAAAAAAAATGTAAAAAAGAAAATGTAAGACGAGAAACACGCTACCGAAACAAAAAGTTTGTATTTTTTTTGTTGTTTGTTGTGACTTTGAATGTATTATTTTTGGCAAATATACTGTATTAAGGATATCTCGATGCGACCCCACTCGGGTCGCACCCATGAGTCCGGTTTAGCGATTCTGGCCGGGGTGTTGTGTGGCCAGGTTTATATGAGAATCGCTAAGCCGGACAGACGTATCCAGGTGGCCTAGCGGCCAGCGACCTGGATTTCCGGGGTACTGCGTTTACGCAGTACACCCTGAAATCCACGTGCGCACCGGGTATGCACTCTACGGAGTGCATACACGCATGCGCCGGTTGCTGACTTAGCGAAGCACCTGAGTTGCGTCGCATCGGGAGATTCCGGTTTTAGCTCTTATACCTACATGACGTCTCTTTATTTTACTCGGCCATATACCAAAATAAAAATTCCACTGCAAAGGAAATTTATATTACGCTCAGAACGTTTTTCTCTTCCTGGTTTTTTTCCCCTTCATGTGTGTGCATTTGTGTAAAAAAAAAAAAAAAAAAAAAAAAGGATACTTTTTTAATTTGGAAACTCGCGGTGATTCCGCCATTTCGATTTTCATTAAAGGGATGCAATGCAATTTAATCAGTTTTCGAGATCGAATCCGATCTCTTATCTCCATCCAATTTAACTGAATAGAAATGGCGGCTTATCCGATTAAATAATATAGTAAACTAAAATGAAGCATTTCGAGATAACCATCTCTTTGTTTTTCTATATGTCAATCAGAGGATGCATTTTCAATTTCCAATTAGTGGACCAAAAAAAAGCACCCCCTTCCCCCTTCTTCCGAAAAAAAAGCTATTTAATTTCGATTTAAAATTGTCCGATTGAAAAAAAGAAGCCGTAAAATATTTTTAACGAATCCAATTTTTTATTTTTTTTTTATTTTAGAGTATTAGATTGAAGTAGGAACTACATAGGCCTGGATTGTACGGTACGATGATTAAAAGAAAATTGTAAAATGAAATTCAGATTTCATAAATGATGTCAGTTATATAAAATAGATCTATTATTTTTTTTTTTCCTCATCACCCTAGGTCCTTTATTTTGCAGATTGATGGATTAATTTTTCTACTCTTCAAAACTTGACGAGTTTATTGGATTTATTTTGAGCGCCTATATATGACGCACCGTCGTAATATATAGATTAAAAAAATAATAACATTTTTTTTCGTACACGTACCTGTAACTAATTTTTTTTTAATTAACCTGTTGTCAAGTTGTTGCGACTTTCGTATGTTTCTTGCTGATGGAAAGTTTTTATGCACGAGTTTCCTTGGTTTGTATAAGCGAAGAGTGATTCGGAAAAAATAAGTTTTTACAGTTTAGCTTTATGTCAAAAATGTCGTTGGTCGTGTACTACCCCTGGCAACCTGCACTTAAGAGCCAGTTCTACCAACACTGATTTTCTTAAAAAAAAAAAAAAAGCATAATTTAAAAAAATAACAGGTCGATTTTGATCAATTAACTTACGGGGGAAAAAAAATCCTTTTTTTTTATGGTTATTTTCTTAACCAGCGTTGGTGGAACCAGCTCTAAGAACTACTAAAAAATCGCTGAACTTTAAATATGCAATTCATGCATTTCACAAAAATACCAACCCGACCTCAAATTTAAAAATCTCCATAAAAAATATTAAATTTACAAACAATTTTTTTTTTTTTTTTTTTTTTTTTTTTTTTTTTTTTTTTTTTGGAAATAAACTGCAGTAGATTGATCTTTTAAAAACCTTTCGACACACGTTCGGGTTCTTTTCTTCAAATAAATCATAAGCTTTTGAAATTTTTTTTTCTTGGTAGCTGCTTAGAAGATATTTAAAGGATGGGGAAAAAGAATAATAACTTTATTTGGAAAAAAACACGAAAAGATGTGGATATTTTACGTAAATTAAGCGATCCAAGTGTAGTGCCCATAAGATGCAACACCCGCGGCACTTTCTTAGCCATTTTTTAAGAGAAAGTTAAATTTTGAGAAAGAAAAAAAAATTAAGGGGACACGTGCATTGGACTGAGTATCACTGTTCTCGTCAAATTGTCACGGGGAGCATAGCTCGAAAATGACCCCGACAAAAATCGATGGTTTTAAAGCAGTCATTTCTTCTGACGTTCATTTGTGTTGTGAACGGTCTGGTATGCCTTTTTTGCGTTTACCATTTTCCATTTTCCATGGATACACATTAGGGATTTAAATCTCCCGATCTATTATAATACAAAATCAAACAAAAATTGTACATATATATATTTTTTTTTTTAGACAAAAACAAAATTATGAAAATATTTATATTACCATAGCATCGCATAGCAGCTAGAACGTCCCATACAGCAAATCGATTTTTCCTTCTAAAATTTAAAATTTAATTCTCAAAGTAAAATTAAATATTCGTAAATATTTAAAATATTATTAGCCTCCGTTCACTTGCATGGGCGGATTTAGAATTTTTTCTAGGGGGGGGGGGGGCTAAGAATAGGGAAAAAAATCTTCTGGGGGGGCTGACCCTATTCAGACCATATATTTTCAAAATTCTAGGGAGGATTATTCTGCCCTTAATATTAATATTAAAAACCCTTAATATTAATTTAAAAAAAAAAAAAATTAAGGGGGGGGGTCCCGAAATGCTAACCTTTGCTAACAAGGGGGGGACAGGGTCAAAAATAGCCAAAATGATGCTAACGTAATTTATGGACTGCCCCTGTACGTAATGTTGTGACAGCCCCCAAGGTTTTTTTTTTTTTTTTTACGCGACACTAAAGTCAAAGGAGCTTCCAAATTTACATATTGTAAACCGTTTCATGATAGCCTCTTTTTTTTTCTCTCTCTCTTTTTTTGTGAATTAAATTTTTACTTACCCAAACATAATTTTATAATCTTCCGAGAATTGAATCGTAAAATTAGATTCATACGATGTACATTCATGCGAGGCATTTTATTGCATTCTGCATTCATATGTAATTTCAAATGGGTATGACCTGACCATTTCTTCGAAATGGACGCCCGTATCAAACGAAAACCAAAATTCATTGCACCATTCATAAAATATATTGCATGTTTGATATCATAAATTTCGTACGATTGGTCATCACCACTATAGTAGTAGCGCAAACAGGAAATCAACCTTATGCCCGTAGTTTAAATGATAGCCAAATCCTCTTCGTGTACATACCATGAAATCGCACTTTCTAACTAACATGGTCTAGATGAAAATGATGAAACTGCAAAAAATGGAATGATATGTACACGGAATTGAGGTTGTCTAATGTCCTGTAGGCTTCATGTTACGTTGCCAAAGGTGCAAAGGTTTTCTGTGATTGATCTCAGAATAGCGGGAGCTTGTTTTGAAATTTTGATTAATCACTTGCGTTCTATCTGTCCGTCAATCTGATTGTTTGACTTCTTCACTGAAACTTCATTCGATGTTATTTATTTATATATTTTTTTCTTTTCTTTTTTTTTCTTTTTTTTTTTTCCTCTTTATTATAATATGTACTGTACCAGTTCTCTCAAGGAAGCTTTGTTTCGTTTTGACTTTGTTCCACGTATTTACTGATCAAGGACTAGGGTTTTCATTTGAACAGCTTATATCCCATTGTTATGGCATTTCCGATTTGTCATCATTGTCATCGTAACAACGGTCGATGTGGGCAGTTGATTACTTATTGAAAACTTTTGGAAAAAAAAGTCGAATCCCCTACGGGAGTTTTCGTTTTCTTTTGTAAAATTTTCTCGTTGCTTTCGTTTAATATTTGATTTTAAAAAAGATTTTAATTGATAAAAATGAGATTTTCGCAGCTTAATTTTTTATCTTAAGCCATTTAAAATAATTAGAGCCGCGTAGAGAGCAGTTTATAAAACCCAACGAATTAACATTTACATGTTGGGTGGTAACTAGCCACTTAGTTTCAAAAAACAGCAGGCAACTTCATACTCTAATTGAGAGGAAGAAGTCCCTCTCTTCAATTCGGCTACCTACTGGGGAAGCGTTGATGTTTTCATATTGCCCAACTGCGATTTAATTTCGCCCCTCACACTTCTTTATAGACCAACAACTTTTTTATAATTTTTGAATTTAAAAAAAAAAAAGAATGGAGCCTCGTAATTTTGAAAAAAAAATTATCTAAACCAAAACCACAATAGTGACATTATTATGAAATGTGATAGCCTGGAAATAAGATATCAAAAAAAAAAAAGTTTTGTGCTACATGGTGCTGCACGTGTATGCAGTAATGCATGGAACGCCTAGATAAGACCCGTGCATGCACCCTAGCACCCTATTCTGATAACATCCCCCATTGTATCGGCTAACTCATGTTTTTAAAATATTATCGCCAGCTATTTCGCCTTCGGTTTCCAACAGTTTTTTTATTACTCCTTCGGAGGGTGACTTGATGTTATTGATGGTTTTTTAAAAAGTTGTACGGCCCATCTCTTACGGGATAATTTTGCGTTAAGTCACAAGCTCTGATGTCACTGACTTGGAATTGGGGTGGTATGAAAATCAACTTTTTTTACAATTTCAAAACTCCTATGTCGATAAAAGTTTCTTTATGGGTTGACTAACAACCCTGAATTTTTTCAGATTTTTTGAAAGGCAACTTGAGGTGTCGCATTGGCCTTGAAATTTCTACGAAGCCCTTAAGGGCCAAAAATGAAAATTTTTTTTTGGCATAATAGACCATAGATTTCAAAAAATGGATTAAAAAAATACTTCAATTCAGTAAATTGTATTGGGGGGAAGGGGGGGGCTTTAGGAAGACCATCACCATACCTTCAAGGTTCGAAACCTCAAAGGTGTAAGGGGATCAAAATTGTGAGGTCTTCACTAAGTCCAAATTTGAAGTGCCAAATCCAGACTTTTTAGGCAGGGGCATTTTAAAGCGTGGGGCGGAGGGGCTTAAGTAAAATAAAAAATCTCAGAATGAACTGAGATTGAATCGCAGCCATAGCCACCAAGCTGCGACAGTTTCTAGGCCTCCGAGGTGGTGGCATCTCGGAAGCCCTGAAACTTCTCTCCGCCGAAGCGGAGAGAATAATTGTTTTTGGAAGGACTGCTCCCGCTTTTATATATCGCTCCCACTCCGTTTAAGTGTTTAGTACGCAAGCGTGCACGTTGTTCTGAGATGATGTCATTGTTTTCTTATATTTACCTTATCTAGACTCATGTTATTCAGTTTTCATCCCCCACTACTTTCCTTTGATATTCAACGCATGCGCAGTACGTGCGAATGGTAAAATAAACTATCACACCGTGCTTATTTTACTCGTGTATGTAGAGATTTGAAATCAGGTTGATTTGAAAAATGGGGTATGTCCACCTATTTTGCGTGGTTTTTGAAATCAACTATTTTTATGAATTCCGTGCGTTGGAGGTGAACTCTCCATCGTAAATATGATTGGAGATAGTCTGTTTTGACGTTTCGTGAAAGAGTCATGTGCCCACAAGTTTACAACAATATGAGCGCGCAGACTTGTAGTCACATGATTTTCACAAACAGTCGAAACACACTATCTCCAATTACATTTACGATGGGGATACGTTAGTTCACCTGCGACGCACGGAATTAAAAAATATATCCACTATGTAATATAAAACTGGACTAACTGTTTAAAATAAAAAAATCTTCCTGTATACGTTAGTAAAGTGCGACCTTAGAAAACATACTGTTCTATCTTCAATTTTCCAAATTAATTTTGGGGCATGGTTTTCGAGCTACAAGCCGGATTTAAAAGCTCTGAAAACTTTGTTATGGCTTTTTGCCTATGCACCAAATCTAATTTTTGACTTCAAATTCGTAATCTACGCAAAATTTCCGATAGGAATCGATAGTCTTTTACGTCTAAAAAAAGTTTCATTTTTGGCCCTTATATGGGCTGTTTGGAAACTTCAAGGCCAATGGGACACCTCAAGGTGCCGTTCAAAAAATCTGAAAAAATTGAAGGTTACTTTTACATTTTGTGTTTAGTTTTCCTGTCCGTTTGTTTTCAATTCCAAAATGATCAATGTAACATTGTTATTAATTAGAAAAAAATATTTGATAAACGTGTATGTACTATTTTACCTAAAAAAAGAAAAATTAATTAGTTTGTTGTATTTTCATGAGAAAAAAAATCCACTTTCTCACCTAAAAAAATTTTTCTAGCAAGTAGTTTAAAAAAGAGCATTTAGCATTTAGCATTTACTGCTGCTTCTCCATTATGGCTCAAAATTAATTTTATAGAATTAATTTTCAAAATTTCCGGAAGCACTGTGCTTTAGTTATTCTATGAATTTTCGACCATGGATTAAAAATACAAAAAATGCAATGTAATAAAAATGATCGACTCCATTTTTAAATCTAGGGTTAGAAATCCATAGAATAACAAAAGCACAGTACTTCCGGAAATTTTGAAATTTAATTCTAGAAAATTAATTTTGAGCCATAATGGAGAAGCGGCATACGTCAATTACTTAACATTACCTATAAAGATACTTTTTATTTATTTATTTATTATTTATTTATTTATTTATTTATTTATATATATTTAGAGGCTAACAGCGAAAAATACGCCTATTAGAAGCAATCTTTGTCAAGATAATGAAAATAATTAAACAAAAAATTTAAAAATACAATAACAATAAAACGGTAACAAAAATCGAAAATAAAATAAATACAATAATTAAGAACAAAAAAATGAAAAAAATAATAAACAAAAACAAGAATTAAAAATAAAATATTGACAAAAATAAAAATAAGAAAGCGGAAGTAATGACGGAAAGCACTACAGGGACAACACTACCCTCCAGCAAAAGAGCGTCGTTCAGGGCTGTTTTAAACGAAACTTTTTCCGATACAAAAGTTTTGAAATTCCAAAAAAGTTGATTTTCGATCCATTCTAGACTTGATGATTTGGGCTGAGATTTTTTTCTTGCTGAAGTCTTTTTTTTTTTTCATCATTTTTTTAATCTCGGGGTTAAGGTTATTAAAAAAGAATAATAATAAAAGGGAAAAAAGGAAATTTTTTTTTTTTGACGTAGGACTACGTCATACCCCGTAACCTGGAGATTTCTGTTCGTTTGTTGGTTCGCACCTAAAAGAGCACTTTTATTTCGTTAATATTTCGAATTTTTGTTAGTTAAAAAAATTGACGGAAAATTAACGGATCATTTAAAATTTTCATTATTTTCGTTAATTTTTCGTTTATTTTTAGAAAGTTTTTGTTAATTTTCGTGAATTTTTTTTTATATCAGAAAGATAATCCATAATTTCCTTTAATTAAAAAATTAATTTTTTTATCATAAAAATAAAAATTTTTTAATTGTTTTATTGTTTAAATTTAGTAATATTAAAACAGTACCCCATAGACGTAGTCCTACGTCTGTATATGCTGCCATATCCCAATATAATTTTTCTTTTTTGTTTACCGTAGAAGCATTGTGCACTTTTATTATAATCAAACTTGTTTATGAAAATATGAATGGAAAAACTGCCTAATTACCGCTGTATAAATAATGAATGGTAATTCTATAAAAGTTGAATAATCGTTAATTAAAAAAGAATTATCATTAATTTACGTCTTCACACGCTTTTACAAGTGAAGTAAATGTAACGCGATATGCAAAACTTACATAAAAAAAAAAAAAAAAAAAAAGAATGCGATGGAGCAAATGTACTTTACGATAAGGCTTTCATTAATTTTTTTTGCCGACTCAAAGCGGAATTTTGATTTCATTGAAGGTACAAGACTCAATTTAGTCCTGTTCCCGTTTTTATATTAAAATGTAATGTAATACCGTTTTTTTTTTATTTTTTCATGAATATTTTCGTGCTATTTTATATATATATATAAAAAAGTAATCGAATTAATAAAATAAATTAAAATAAAACGAGGAAAAAATATCAAAAGCGGCAAAAAAAATATATATATATAGAAAAAACAAAAGACCCAACCCTAAACTTTTTTTTTTGTTTTTTCTGTTTTAAAAACTCACCTTCTTGAAATTAGCCTTCATCCTTCCATTCCCACCCCCGTTCCGAATCTCAAAATCGAAAAACAAAAACATTTCCGAAAACCTCCTTTAATTGACCTAACTGCATTTTCGAAATGCAAAAGGATACCGATGACATTAATTTATCTTGTGCTGTCAACGTATCTGTCAGTTTCCAGACCCTTATACTGCCCTTGTGCAAAAAGGGTGTATCAAGGTCGGTTTCTTTCGTCGTGAGGGTAGTTTTCGAAAACATTTTCTCCCTCCCTTCCTTCTTTCTTTTGTTTAATATGTTGTAATATGTTCCGCTTCATCTCGCTTAGCTTGTGTTCGGCACATTTGCTCTTTTTTGATTTTCCTAATTTGGATTTTAGTCAATTTTAGTGTCATTTTCATTTCCATTCTATTTTGCAACTTTTTCCCTCTTCGGAGAGGCGGAAAAAGAAAGAGAAAAAAAGTAAAAGAAAAGTTAGGTGTAAAACTTTTTATTTCTTTCCTCGCAGATTGTATTGCGTTTTCGGAATAAAGGGAAAGAAATTGGAGCGGGTTAATGAATGAAGAACCTGAATTAATTTTATAGAAATTGAGCCAAACCCATATTATTTTTTTTTTTTTCCCGTATAATATTTTTTTTTGTAAAGTGATGAGTTTTTGCCCTTGGGTTATTCAATCGCCGTGCCCATAAGTTTTTATTTATTTTGTTTCTTTTTTGATATGATCGATGAAGTCCTGGATTTTTAGTTTTTCAGTTCATGTTGGCGCAATTGTCGTGCATATAATGCTTTAATGCGTTAATGTTTTTCGAATTTTGCTAGCAATGCTGTGATTCCCCTATGTGCACCTCTTTTTTTTCAAAGCTAAATTGGCATCTTCTTTCCATTTTTCTTTTATCGGTATTGAATATAAATGCATATAAAAGTGAATGTGATGTGTCCCGTTGTACGCACCAAAAAAAAAAAAAAAAAAAAGGAATTTAGAAATTTCTTTTTAGAAATTAAAATGTCGCAGCAGACAAAAGAAATTTTAAGGAAAAAAATTTTTTTTTGTCAAATGATGTACAGTGCAAAGAACTTGATTTTTCAACGGAAATATTTTTTTTATCCTCCATTATAATTGTGCATAAATATGAATAAAACTGAAAGAAAAATTGAATAAACACAACATTTTTGCAAGTTTTCCTGCTTTATGATTTAAAAAATTATATGCATAAATTATGCAAAAGTTATGCATATCCCGATTTCCATACATAAAAAAGCTATGCATAAATCTTGTAAAAATTATGCATATTCAATTTTCGGTGCTTAAAAAAATATGTATAACCTTTGCAAAAATGATGCATGACCGTGTATAAATGTTACAAAAACAATAAATTTTTTATATAAATTTTTTGCATTTATTTTGTAAAAGTTTTTTACACTTTTTACATAACTTTTTCGTATGGGAGCATATTCTTACCCAAGATGGTCAGGATAGTCAACTGAATTTGCACCTTTGAAATTTTTTTTATTCTTTAAGATTCTGGATACATTACCGGGAAAAATTCTCTAATCATTTTTAAAGACATCGTCGTTTTATGATTTTTTTAAAATTTATTTTTTTATTTTCAGGTAAGTTTCCTTGGATTTGTCAAGAGTAATCGATCAAAGTTTGTATAAACTTTGTACGTGGTTTATTGTCAATTTGAATCAGGATCGGCTAAAGGCTTTCTGTAAGTATGGGAGTCAACCCGGAAAAAAATTCGAAAACGAAGTTTTTTTGATTATAAAGCAGTTAGTTATAGTTTGAGATATTGTACACCGTTAATTGTACTAAAAATTATTTAAATTTAGGCATAGCGCTTAGAGCGGAAAATTTTTTTCCCCCTTCTTTCACTGCTCTCTGAAAATGATTTTCTTGGGCGGCCTTTTTTCTTTGTTGATTTTGGCGGTACGTTTTATTTTTCTAATTTAATATTTTTGCCTAACGCGGTCAGTAAAACCGCACTTTGAGTCTGGGCGCAAAAAACCAAATATGTTACGTGAGCATGACTAAGATGCTGGACGATCATCATGCAACAAGATCAGAAAGGCAGCCTGGAGTTTTTCTATAATCAAATCAAACCAATGGTTCGTTCAGTATTTTCACCGATTAAGCTTTTTGAGTTTAGCCAACATGGTTGTTATGTTTTTCGAACAAATTCGGTACAAAATTTTCCGCTGTATGAGTTCCGTCGGAATAATTTTTACTTTGCGCCAAACTGCGACTGTGTTTCTCGGAAAATTTTAGTGTAAAGTCAACGGGGGATACAGAATCGTTTCCAAAGAAAAAAGTAATGCAAAAAATGTATAAAATTTTTGCAAAAATAAATGCAAAAGATTTATATAAATATTGTATTGCTTTTGTAACATTTATACAAACTCAGGCATAATTTTTACAAAATTTATGCATAGTTTTTTTATGTATGAAAATCTGGATATGCATAACTTTTGCGTAATTTATGCATATAATTTATTTAAGTCATTAAGCAGGAAAATCGCAAATATCGGGCGTATTCAACTTTTTTTTCCATTTTATGCATAATTTATGCATTTTTTATGTATGTCCAATTTTTTGTATTATTTATGCATGATTTTTATGCAACTTATGCTAGTCATTTTCGTACGAGTTTTTCGGAAGGGCGCACGAGAATTTTTTTTTGGGGGGGGGGGGGGGATGGGAGAACGAGAATCCCTGAATCCGCTTTTGTTTAAAGTCATGCTGTAGGTATTTTATAAAAATTTTAAAACCAGTCAAAGTATTTTATTATATTGGAAAAAAATTAATGCGTCCTTGTCTTACTCTTTTCATTTTTTTACCTTCACTGTAAAAAAAAAAAAAATAGCGAACATGTAGAATTACGAATTATACAAAAAAAAAAAATCTTAACTTAGTTTTTTTCTGTTCTCCTCCTCTTCAAGAAGTGCGAGTGACGTCAGATAAACAACAAGCGCAATGAAATGGTGAAATAGCCAGAAGGGGCTAATGTGATTTTCTTACCATTGATGCAAACAATGTAACTGATAGGGAATTATGGGCTCGTGTATTTCATGGGGAGTTACTCACCCTTATTTTCCATCCCTCCCTTTTTCGACTAAATATAATAGGAAATAGCGTTTAAATCAAGTGTGTGCTTTCCTATATCTGGAGTGCTCTTCTCCTATTTTTTTTTTTCCTCCCTCTCTCTCTCTCTTGATGTCTTGTTCCACTTGTTTAAGGCTTTCGGAAAACGTTTAAACTAGCGGCAATTGAGAGAGAGAGAGAGAGAGACGGACGGGTAGAGGAAAGTCGTTTTAAGTCCTGACAAACCTAGTGTATCAAAAGTATAGCGTACTAGCAATTAAATGAAAATGTCCGGAGGCATTAGTATCAAATTAGCACGAGGAATGAGTGTTGATTTTGACATTTGATACATTTTAGATTACCCAGGTTGCATTTGATAAATTTTTGATAAACAACCCGGGAAAAACAACAAGAGCCGCATATAGATTTTAATAGTTAAAACTTTAATCGGTCATTTAATTCGTTTAATTGATGTTTGATAGTGTTCATATGAAAGCAATCGATTAGCGAGTCAAAGCTCAGGAAAAATTGAGAATTATCATTTTGATTTCGGTCGTTTTTGCTTGAATAACGTTTATATATACAGATCGTTTTGCGAATATTTGAAATTAATGAATACACTTTGCCGTAAACAATCTCTAAAAATAATCATTAATTTTAAAAGTCATTTAAAACGTGAGTCTGCAATTCCAATAAACTGGCAATATGTTCCAAATTGCTAATCATTAAAGATTCGAGAAAGCGAAGGAAAAAAAAAATGTGTAATATAAAAATGAAAACCGACCCTATCAATTTAAAACCTGAAAATGTTTCCCGTTGCTTTTCTGCCAATTTTTTTTTTTTTTTTTCTCACAACGCGGAAAGCAATAATTCCGGGGTTTTAATTCCAACTGATGCAATTTCACTTGTAAGATGTTTCATTAATAGCAGAAGCGGGAATCGCCCGTTTACGAGGATTACGAGCTTTGGTCACTGGCGTGAGAACACAATAGAGTAAAACTGGTAATGGGTAAGCAGACTATAATGATTAAACGGCCCTTGTCCATGAGAAACCCGCGGGTTTGTTAGATGAACCAACAAAATCATTCAGAATGGATGAATTCATTCCGTTCGATTTGTTTAAAACAAAAACACCCGCCTGACCACTTGATACGATTCAAAGAGATTGTTTTAAGGGGATGCTTGATCGATCAACGCCCCGCAGGGTTGTTTTGTTTGTTTTGATGTCGTACAACTGTTTTCGATTGTCTTTCAAGTGCAAACACCCTGTTTTCAAATCGTTTTTCCACCCCCGACCCCCCTTTTTGCATTTTTTTTTTTTATTTTCCTTTTCTTCTTTTTATTTTTTAAAGCGTCATGGGTATTAGTGTGTAAACTTTGGATCAATAAACTCTGGAAGGAAACTTGTTTGGAAAAGGAGGAGAAAATTTGATTAGATTTGCAAATAGAACACTTCGACGAGAAGGCACTATCCCTTTTTTTTTTTTGTTTCGAGGGGGCTTTGGGTTTCTAATCCATACCGATCCTGATTTTAGGAATAAGGATCCCGATTGATGAATACGTAATAATAAAGAAAAGATTAAAATCTTAAAAAAGTAAGAAAAAAAAAAAAATGTGTGAGGTCTATCAGACACAATGGAAACGATAGACTACACCCGTGAGTGTGCTGATTGCATACCTGTGCTTAGCTTATAATCGCCAGAGATAGAATGACACATGTTGATTTGACGTCGGCTGTTAAATGTCGTTTTAGAACTGAACGTGACACCAAGATAATAGCACAGTAGTATATCTGGAACAGGTATCATACACACCTGGGGCACATGTCAGATGACAAAATCAAACACTCTTGTGTTTTATATAACGCTTCTGTGTCTCATTCTCAGAAAGGGGTTTTACGGATCTTTTTTTTTTCCTTTTCAAAGTTGAAAGTCTGCGAGTGTCGTTTCGGCATTCTTTAGTTTGGTGGAAAAATATTTCCTCCGAAGTGTCACTCATCCGGTTTAACTGCGATTCGGAAGGTGTGAATTAACTGAATTTAAAAGGCTTTTCTGAAATGATTTGTATGGAATGCACAAAGGAATAAAAATCTAATTGGGGGATGTTTTCATAAGGGTTTTTGGAGATTCTTATTTGCCTAGCCAGATCGTCAAATTGGATTTGTGTCTTGTGCATCACTAAGTTAATTCACTTCATAGTGACCACATCTATTTAGATTACTGTACTTCAGCATTAAACATTTATACTGCCACTGACCTGTTGTCTGTTGGAGCAGAATCTGCCAACCGTTTGCCTACTTCTTCTTACTGTGCCGTACCTGTGTCCAGGGGTAGGCGACCATCAATGAGATTTTTATATTCATCTTTATTGGGGGCAATTCTTTGCCTGCTGGTGGCTCTTATAAGAGCCATTTATTAAAAATTTTCCATTTAATTACCACTCCGGAGGATTGCAATAAAATTCGGCCTCCTGAGCCGGTTTGAACCGCTATGAGTCCAAATTTTTTGTCAGAATTTTGATAAAAACGAAATTCAAGATGGTGGCGAAGTGTTTAAACAGGAAATATGAGAAGTGTGAATAGACGATTTGGACAGTGACGTTTCATCCCATAATGCATTGCAAATCGTGTCGTCTGACTGGGTACATTCTAATAATGCTTACCATAAGCTAAGTATAGACATTGAAGTTAAAATTCATTTTGCTCGGTTCCAGGAAAAAACGATGTAGGTTTGACTTCGGAATTATTTTTATAAGAATTATCCAATACCTTGAAATAGCTAAAATTACTGTACCGCCTGTTATTAACTTACGAATCACACAGACGCGTCGTCTGCTTGTTTGTTCCATTTAGTCCTACAATCACTTGCGAAACTGCATCGTCGAAATCGTCTATACTGTCATTCGTTTTTATTAATAAAAATTATCACTCATACATAATTAAATATATGTAACATATAAATTGAAAAATAAGTATCTGATAGTAGCCATGAAAAATTAACATAATTGAGTCTACCCTATGTAAGATCGTGAATGAAAGTCTTTATTTTTTATTACGTTTTAAATTAATACAGATTTGTCGTTATACGGATCACTACGAAGTATGGAACTAAAAGTAATTTAAACGGTAATTGAACTTATAGTTTCGCCCATGTTGAGCTTATGGGTAAAAAATGTTCTCATTATAACTCGAAATTCTGTAGGCTAGAGTTTTTCTTAAGGATATCCGGTTTCGTAGATTCTGTTGCTTCATTGGTGTCGGATCGTGAACTGTTTTGAGTTTCTCTCATGCCTCTTTGGCATGCTTAATTCCACGGATATTCGGTTTCAGACCGATTGATAAGCTTAACTGGATAACGACTAACGCTTTATGGTCCTTTTTAGACCATTCGCCTGCAGTTTCCGGTGTTGATGCGAGACTCCCATCCACGTTGCCGAAAAGATCGTGGATTGTCAGGTAGCTTTTTAAGTCGTCCTTCCACGTTTCATAGTTATTGATTTAACTTTTCGATATGTAAATTTAAGTTTCCGAGAATAACGTCGTTACGCGTTGTAAAGGAGCAACATGAAAAAGAATGTTTATGTTTACCTTTCTAAGAAGCATTTGCATTAGGGTGTCCCTTATTTTGCGAATTTTCGAAATTTGATGTCGGGCAGGGTGGAATCTCGTTCTCTATGGGGCCGTAATAAACCCTGAATTTTTTCAGATTTTTTACTGAATGGGAAGGCGTGCCGACTTGAGCTTTAAGTTCCAAAAATTCCCATAAGAGAAAAAAAGTCGACAATTTTTTTTCGCGGAAATACGTCGTTTTTTTATCGGGAATTTTTCATAGATAACAAAACTGAAGTCCTTTTTTTTATATCTGGTTTGGCTTTTGAGTTAAAGGAGAAAATGTGGCAAGGAAACCTGGTTAAGTGACAAAACACACTAAGTCCTAAGTTTTGCTCATATTTTGGCCTCTGCCTCAAAAGCCAAACCAGATATAAAAAAACGGACTTCAGATTCGTGATCTTCGCAAAATTCCCGATAGGAAACCACGTCTTTCCGCGAAAAAAAAATTGTCGACTTTTTTTTCTTATGGGAATTTTCGGAACTTACAGCTCAAGTCGGCACGCCTTCCCGTCCAGTAAAAAATCTGAAAAAATTCAGGGTTTATTAGGGTCCCATCGAGAACGAGATTCCACCCGGACCGACATCAAATTCGAAAATTCGCAAAATAAGTGACACCCTAATTTGCTTATTGCTCCTTTACAACGCGCAACGACGATAAATCCTGCAAATGGAACTTACAGCAAACTAAGCCCTACTTTTCAATGTAACACTTTTCTTTTCGATCATTACTGACAGGGGGTAAAGCAGATTTAACCGCAGCTTAATAGATTTGTCCACAATTTCTCCACATTTAGCTATAGGACTGACTGACATTTTTTTAGAGAAATGTCCTTCCTGAATTATATCTTTAAAAATGGTATTTACTAATAAACCATTTTAAATGAAACGATTTCACAACAATTTTTTAAATCCATTTCCTACTGTTGTTGACAAATTGCATCGTGTTAAACAGCCACAAATAACGAATCTTATTAGTTCTTAAATTATGAAAATTTTGATAATTTAATTTTTCCCCCTGACGAGCCTAATAGAGCAGGGCAATAATTTTAAAGCCTACAGTCGTATCTAAACGAGACTACAATTAACTTCCCTATTAAAATCTCATATTTTATTATTCACGTATACCGTACATATATAAAATTGAAAAATAAGGATTCTATTGAATATCGCAAACTATGAATTACACAAAATGAACGTGTTAACGTAATATATGTCATTTATCTTTTAGGTTTTATGCTTCTCATTTTCCCTCCATATTCTTTGCAAAGCCATAAAATGCAATTTAAAATGAAATTTCGATTAAGATTTTTTTTTTCTTCTTAAAGAAAAAAATCGGTTAAACGAACGTTATTTCATTAAAAAAAACCCTGGCGTTTTTTTTTAAATGTCGATGACCGATGGCACCGATTAAAAAGCTGCAGAGAAAGAATCACAATATAAATGGTAGTGTCGGTATAATATACAAGGTCAGGTACTTACCTTCAAATTATATTAAATTAGAGTCAATCAAACAATTAGTCTGTTTCTTTTTTGTTGTATTGATTGCATCACCTGAAGAACTAATACTCAGGTATTCATTTCAGTCCGTTACCCGTTGTTGTTGTTGTTGTTGTTGTGCCTTTAGGTAATTGATCCGGCTTACTGACAATCTAAATCGGATAAATTTACTCCGTGGCTTTTTTTTTTTTTTTAAACTTGCTCCTGAATTTATTTTTTCTTCCCCCATTCTTTTCTTCAAAAATAAAATGAAGCGTTACAATAACGCAGAAAAAATTTATAATTTAAATTAGACGAAGAAAATTATGCCGTCAAAAAAGTTATGCGGGGACGTCTCCCCGTTTCTTTTGTGGTACTTGCAAGCCGTTGGAATTGCGGATGTTCTCTTAATTTTTTTTTTTTCTCGTTTGATGCCATTATAAGCTAGTGGATAAAAGCAATAGTTAAGCATCCGCGACATAAACAAGATGAACGTGATCATAAAAGTGAAGATAAATAACGATGTAACAAAAGTGTTGATAATGCGTTGACTATTTGTTTTGTCGGAATTAAGACCTCACATATTGAAAATAAAATTTGTCAACTTTGCTCGTGCTGTAATTTTTTCACTGTAGGTCTACCTAGGTGGAAGATGTAACGCCGCTATGGTATTTTACACGATTGTTAACATTTATTTTATATTCGTGGGTTATGTTGCTTTCATAATTGGATTGGATCGAAAAGTAGTATATTTTTATTACGGTTTTAGCTGTACTGCAGTACTCATTTGCCCGTATGGCTGCACCGAAATTAAACTGCATTCGTTCAAAATTGATTGAAAATTCAGTATTTGTCCACCATATTTTAAGAACCTCGGTAATACAGGGATTAACCTCGATAGTGAGTTGTTAAACCAAATAGTGAGTTATTAAGCCGAATAGTGAGCTTTTCTCCTTGAAAATTTTCAGACTTTCGTCCCGGTAATTTTCGATTTTGCTGTTGCAAAATGTTGTGCGTATTTTTTAATTTTTCTTTTACCACCATTCTGCCCTGAAAAGGGGAATCGACGTAACGCACATCTCCGGGATGGCCATGTTTGTTTATGATTAGTTTATGGCCAACCCAGACATGTACATACGATAGGTCGATTCCCCAGCTCGTCCGTACTACTCGTCCTGCTCTACTCCCCAGCTCGTCCGTACTACTACCCTGCTCGTCCGTACTTCGGCAGCTTTGTCCGTACTAATGCCATATACACACAGTAAAAAATTTTGTGTACTTTTAACATACTCGGTCTACATACTCTGTATGTTATCCCATTTTATGTAATTATTTTGCACATTGTTTTGTCAATGTTAATAAATATCAATGTGTCAAAAAAATAACAAATATAATATGTTAATTTGACACATTGCCGGTGTTAGGGCTATTTCTAGTTCCACGATAAAAAAAAAATAAAAGGATTTTGCGGAAAAAAAAGAAAACAAATAAAAAAAATAGTAGTGGCAAATTTAAATAAATCGTGATTTAAGTCATTGAAAGGATTAATTTTTCGAACAGATTAGCATCCTTCTGTTTTGTTGTGCAAGGATTCCGGATTCAGGATTGGATTCAGGCTCGGAATTCGCTTCTTTAAAAAATTATACAATAAATTGCTGGGTTCTTGTTCTTGTTTGGTTTGGTTTGGTTTTGAAATGCTTGATGTATAAGCCTGAAAAAAACAGTTCACAAATACGGGAAAAATTTTCTTAAGAAAACGCCTAGATTAAAAATTTATGAATAGATAAATACGATAGTATGCAAATAATAACACATAAATTTTAGTAACTTTTTAACACATTTTCATTTTGTCAGAATTACAAATAAAAGTATGTGGACCATATTCTACACAGAAAGTGAGTTAAAAGTACACAAAATTTTTTACTGTGCAGTATAGAGTCATTTCGTAAGAAATGAGATCGGTGAACCGATCATAGTGCTTTATCGACAGTTAAATAATTTTTTTTTTTTTTTTTTTTTTTGAAAAATTAGGAAGGATTAGGCACAAGGAATTCGAATTTCTGTAATATTATTTCATATTCGGAATCCCCTACCCCGAAAATACTTTCAAAAATACGGTTAGATTTTTGATCAGAGCCAAAGCCGCAAGAACGGATACCAGGAATTCGAATTTCGGAAAAATTATTTCAGATTCGGAATCCTCTACCCCGAAAATATTCTCAAAAATACGGTTAGTTTTTCGTTAGCTCCCACGAGCAATCCGCAAATCAGCATAACCAAATTTAGAGAATGTCATGTAAATATATACGTATATATTTACTGTATATAAATAGTATTTATTTCCAAAAATATACCGGAAAAAATATACCATGTTTTTTTTCTATACCTCGGTATATTTTTAAAAAAACCTTATTTATTAGTCTAAATAATTCTGTAAAATACTCTTTTGCACGTTAAATCGAAGATTAATTAATATTGAGTGATACAAGAATGTAAAATATTAATGGAAACTGGTAAAAAATTAAATAAGGTGGATTAATTAAATCAATACAACCTCCATTTTGAGCGCCATTTCCAAAAAGCCCTATTAACAAATATGGCTGGCATCAAGTAGAATTTACATCATGTTGACGCGTTATTTTATTTTGCTGTTTTTTTTTTAAATTTAGGATGAATCTCGACCCGGAAAAAAAAGAAAACACTCCGTTTGAGCTTGATTCTTAAAATTGATTCAATAAAATATGATTGAAGTGAGATTAAATTATAAGAAAGAAGTAAAAATAAAATAATACCAAAAATACCAATCTGGTATTTATTTACGTATTTAAATACGTATATATATACGGTATATATACAAAGCCTTTGTATACCGTATTTTTATGATCTCTAACCAAATTGCTTTGTTGGCGTAATCATTTTTTTGGAAATATCGAGATATCGAGTAGTTTCGAGATATCGATTTAGGCATTTATTGATATTTAGCCCTATGCTCACCGTTTCTGAACCACTCAACAGAATTTAACCAAATTTCAATGGTAGCGTATCTGGATGAATATCTACTGAAGTACGAAAATCGGACTCAATCGGTAGCTACGTTCGCGATTTATAGTCAAAAAAGTTCTTGAAATTGTTGAAAATTCAACATTTTCACTCACTGCTTCCGAATCGCCGAACCGATTTGGCTCAAAATCTAATCAGCACCTACATTTTATTAGAAGTTGATACCCACCAAAAATCATCGAGAGCCGGTCTTTCGTTTTTCTGCTTTTCGACGGACATCCCTTTTTTTCTCACACATATATTCATACACACATACACACCCCCATCCACCATTCAAATTTTGCTTTTTTCGGTATCGGGGGACTTCAAAACATGTAGAAATATCGAAAACTGAAAATCTGGAATTTGTGCTAAATGCAATGCTTTATTCTCCCTGCGGTCGATAAAGCAAAAATCGTCCAGTTTGAATTTTTTTGGTCGCTCGAGGTCTTCAGATTCGTCTCACCTTCGTAAGAACGTAAGAACGAATCGTAAGAACGTTTCCAAACTATTGTGACGTTGCGTCACCAACTATTGTGACACTGCAAAGATAAGACTGCGTCACAAACTATAGTGACGTTGAGTCACAAACTATTGTGACTTTGCTTTGAAAGTTTACTTGACTAGCCTAAAGTTAAGTTGACTGGCGAGATGCCTGCCAAGAGAGGCCCGAATGGAAGAAGATTTATAGCGCGGCGATAGGGCTCCAGGTCCTGTAAAAGCCAGGTTTGTGTGTGCTTGTATTAGTAAACTTTGGAAACCGCCATGTTATATAATAATAATGGCCCTGTGTTTACGACTCTCCTTTATTTTTTTTAAAAGTCGAATACGAAAGCTATTTTTGGGAGCTAATAAGGTAATAAATAGCAGGGCAGAAGACCCATGTGCGCTATTCGATATTTCGAGCTTTTCTTAGGTTTTCTCTAGAAATCGGCCACTGTGAGCTGATGCTTTTCTCTTATTTTTCCGTATTTCGACCATAGTTTTCCCATGTTTTCGTTAATCTTACGGAAAGGCAACAAATATAGGAATAAGTTTTAAATGGCTTGATAGGACCTTCTTCTTTAAAAAAAAAAAAGGTCCGAAACTACTTGACTGTAGAACAATGAACAATCGAAAATTTTCAACAATTCTAGAGTGACTCAGGAATTTTGGACTTTTTCCCCTCGCACCTTCGCCTCATCACAATTTACCAGAGAACCCCAGGTGGGGAAATGGATGAACTGTAGCTGTGTATGACACAAATTGTTACACTATTCCTTCAATCTAACTTGCTGCTACGAGTCTCTCCAATTTTATGCCCCTCGTCCGTCTTTTATCGTGTAATCAAGTGATTGTCATATTTATCGTGAAATGCCTGATCCCCGAACGGGATCGCAATGTTATATCCCGGTCATTTTAGAAACTCATTCCTCGATCACTGCTGTGTTTTTGTTTAGAATGGTATCAACAAGTTGAAGAGTGTTTGATTCTTTCCTTTTATTTTGAAACTGTTTTGTTATTTAGCTAACAAAATACATCAAGCGATTTCCAACTTTTTATTATTCCCCTTTTATTTCCAAGATGAAATTATTTGGATTCTTTTTTTTTTTTTTATTTTGTTGGATGGGAGAGTGAAAAAAAATGAAAACACATCTATCGATTGATCTAAAATCGCAAAAAAATAATCTCCACGATGACTTAGCTGTGATGATAATCTATATATTTGGCATGGTGAAGTGTTATTAATTTATCAACGGATGATCTTATCTATTTTTATTTAGCGCGCCTTTTTTCTTTTTTTTTTGGAACTGATTTTGATTTTCTATTTTTAACTTTTAAATGAGAAAGCGACGAATTTTGGACTTTCATCCGAGTCTGGAATTGATGAGAGCAGTTTGCTCTCTGCTAATCCTCCTAATTCCAAATGATCCAAAACTGGTTTGGAACATTTGCAAAACGTCATTTTTGCAAAAAGGTTCCAATTGTAAATTGTTCCAAGACTTTTTTGGATCTTTTGCAATGCAGTGAATGTTCCAAATGATCCAAATTTGTTTTGGAAAATTTACAATTTGGGCTTTGTTAAAAATGACGATTTGCAAACATTCCAAACCAATTTTGGATTATTTGCAATATTTTGGATATACGCCAAATGACTAAATTTAAAGTTAAATCGGGTCCTGATTCGGTCACTGAAAGAGAGAGGTGATTTTTCACACTAAGCTGCGATTTTCGACATCAGAATTCTGAATTCATAATTTAAGCTAAACTGAACTTCGAAAGAGCGATAAGTTCAATATTGAAGTCTATGTATGAATAAAAAAGCTACTACCTATTCCAAATACATTAATAACACCCGAGGCAGGAGTCCGAATCCAGTGCCGGTACCGATTTCGGTGAGGCCCGCGGTCGACTGTGAAATCTCGCGTCGATGCTGCTGCCAATGCTGCTGCCAATGCCGATGCCGATTCCATGTTATTTATTTAACTCCCGATTCCGATTCCGATTCCGGCACCGACACCCGATGCCGATGCAGACGCTACCAAGCATCGATCATAGGTCATATTCGATGCCGCCCTAATTTCGATTTTTGTAGAAAAAAAAAATCATAGAGCCATTTTAGGCGATTTTAAAATCTGGGATTCGATTCCCATGCCGATGCCGATGCCGATTTCGGATATTTAAAAAAATCCTATGCCGATCGGCCAAAATTTTCAACCTTCCGACCCCTGCACCCGAGCCTCTAAATAAACCCTTTTATTTTTATTTTTGTTAAAAGTTCAATTTAGTTTTAAATGTCCCTTATCGCAGGAGGAGTGACACAACTCCGGACCCATACCCATCCTTGTATTCCAGGCTGAGGTTTTCCACGCCACAGTAAATTTCTCGATTTGATGAAGGGAATTTAGACTTGTTTCGCACGGTTCAAAATTTCCCTCATCAGCGATCCAACTCCCCACCTCATGGGGCAAGGAATCCCACGATTCTGCGGTTTCGGAATTCCCGAAACACTTTACTCCGAAAGCAAAAGAATTTGATATAATCCGGCAAAAGAAAACAAAAACACACCGGGTTTCCATCTTGAGCTTGACAAAAGCATTATCCTATTGAAACATCCTTTATATACCGTAAAACCATCGGAAAATTTAAAGCCGATAGAAAACCATCTCAGGTTTACGCGAACTTGTCAAACTTCGAAACGACAAGTCGCAAAACTTTTCCGTTGCTTTATGTCACTTCCTATAATTTACATTTTATTCCCCGCGAAAACTCGATCCAATAGCGGAGCTCAAGAATCCGGGAGCAAAATTGACCGAAAAATCAAATCGTTGTTCCCTTTTTTTTTTCTTAACCTGAAAGCACCTGTTTTTATTATTTTATAAAGGGGGTTTAAAATTAAATTTAAAAGAGGAAAATAAAGGTGGCCTAGACGAAAAATAAATTAATCAGGACCAAAAAGACCTTAAGCTCTTCTTTTGATCCCTAAAAAAAAAAAAAAAAAAAAAAAAAAATACCTCCGAAAGAAATTTTTTTAAAGTAATTATAAATTTTACGATCCCTTAATCCCAGCGCTGCTAACTCTGCACAAAAAAACCCACCTTCATAAAAGAATCGAAGACTTTTAATATTAATGTTTTTGGATATTCATTATACCAAGGACGACGTATAGCAACAGAAAAAAAAAACGAACGAACGAAAAAAAAAAAAAAAAAAACAATAGTTGTAACAGATTTGAGAAGGTATGGGAGCCATTTTTTAATTAATGGTCTACTTGGTAATGACTGGCCAGCAGCGGCGCCATTTCACCATCCATGCACTATTATAACCTTACCTTTTCGACACTCTTCTAATAAACACCAACTTTTAAGGGTTTTTGTCAATGATTAATGACTGTACCATGAAACGGCATTCACTATTTTTGTTTCTCTTTCTTTCTCTCTCCCTCTCTCTTATTTTAATGCTAAAATGCTATTAACTTATTTTTTTTTATCATTTTTTAAAGATTATCACCAACTTGATTTTTTTTTTTCAAAAATTGTGGTAGATCTGGCTCACAACGTAAAAGGAAAGAACGGAAACTTGGATTTGATCGAAATTGTTTTCTGGTTTCCCTTTAAAAAAAAAAAAAAAAAAAGAAGTAGAAAATAAAAGAGGAACAAGAGAAAATTAACCAGGAGTTTCGAAAGAAAAATTCACCACGGTTTTATAACATTGCTAAAAAAAAAAAAAAAAAAGGAAAAAAAAAGCCTTTAACAACTTTTCTTTTTCCCATTCTCAATATGAAACCCCTCTGTTACAGCGGACCCCATGCTGCAAAACACGGAACGTCCCGCAGTTTACAACAAAAGCCCCTACAGGTCGGTCCCCTTGCTGCATATATTAATCCACGGAGAAACACTTCTTTAATATCGCTTCGGGGATTCAGTTTTACTCTTTAATGATTTCTAATTCGATACATTTGTAAAACTATGGTCGTAAAACATCACTATTCAGTTTTAAGTCGTGGACAGTTTTTTTTTTTTTTTTCTTCTCCAGAATTTCCATTCTCAAGGGAGTCATCGATATTTTTTCAAAGAGCATTAATTTTACATTAATGGGGAACGAAAAAAATCGAGAGAAAAAAGCTGTTTGTTTGTAGTTTTTTTAAAGCAAAAAAAAAAAAAAAAAAAAAAAAAAACCAAAAACGAAAGCTGCTTTTTCATTGTGCGGTTACGCCCTCCTTGTAAAAAATCTTTGATCGACAGGAAAAAAAATTGTTTTCACTTTATATTTTCATATGAAATCAAAAAATGAAAAGTTCAGAATTATATTGGCAAATAATTTGGGGGGGGGGGGGGAGGGAAGGGGTTCGTTAGTTGGTGAAATGTGGGGCAGTTCTAGTTTTTACCGGAAGGAACTACGTTTCAGGAACGGACTGAAAATGTTTTAGGGTGCCGGGGCGTCACCCAGGAGTAAGGGGACCCTTCTTTTACCAACTTTTGCATTTCGGCGAACGCGAATTTTGAAAATTGAGCGGCAAAAAGGTAAAGCAGAAATGAGAGTCTAATGAGCAATAATCTCTGGAATGCTGTAAGACAGAAGATAAGAACTGAAGAGCAAGCGGAAAAAAGGATCAGAATCCATGTTTTTGTTTTGAATGCTTTAACGAAAGCTAAACATAGGATCTAAGTGTATATGTTGCAGTCCAAACCCGAAATTCGGCACTACGCGTAATGCCTAAAATCGGTTAGGCATTACGCGTAGTGACAAAAAAAATTTACTGTTACCCAGAATTTAATAATAGCAAATTAACATTTGCTGTAGGGGCCGTCCACAAGGTACGTTAGCACCTAATTAAAAGGAACATTAATTTAAAAAAAAAAAAAAAAAAATTAAAAATTACATTAGCGCGTTAGGGAAGGAGGGGGTATTTGAAATGCTAATTTTTGCTAACAAAGAGGTTTTAATTATCTAATGTTAGCGTTTGTCTCATGTAATAAACGTGACAAACTAAAAATAATTTAAATCTTATAAATTAAGTAAACTAACTGACTTAAACTCACTTAACTCTGAGTATTAGTAATTTTTTTTTTGTCACTACGCGTAATGCCCAACTCCCAAAAAATAATTTTTTAGTCATTACGCGTAGTGCCGAATTTCGGGTTTGGACTGCAACATTATACAAAAACAATGGACTCTGATCCTTTTTCCCGTTTACTCTTCAACTCAACTTTCATTGTGCGGTTACGCCCTCCTTGTAAAAAATCTTTGATCGACAGGAAAAAAAAATTGTTTTCACTTGATATTTTCTTATGAAATCAAAAATCATTTTGCATTCACTCTCTGTCGAATTGGGTTATCTTTTCAATTGTTTGTACAAGGGGCGTATAATCGACTTCTTGGGAAACAGATGAATAAACTTTCTTTTCCCTATCTCTAAAAAGGTTATCGAGCTTAATTTTAATATCAGAAAAATCACTCCTTATTAGATCATCAAACCTGAAGACTTATTTAGAAAAAAATTGCATAGTAATAACTTTATATAAGACGAACTGTAGTCACAACCTCTCTTCCCTTTTCCAGTAAAAAAAATTCAGTCTCTGGTGGCAGAAGAAATATTATTTGCATGTAATAATTCAAGTAGTAAATTCACTTTTAATGTTGGGAACAACTTTAACTCGCACATGTGCGAATTTTACATTTTCCGTAAATGAAATGATATTCATCAAATTCCTACCTCCATAATATTTGTAATTTTCAACAGAATAAATAAATTGGACAAGAACTTTTTGGGAATATTGGAACATAAAATAAAACTCTACAGACTGTACAAGGTGTTTCTAGACTTTCAACTGTATTAGCTTTGAAGATGATGGAATAAATTCATCGAAACGTTGCCGAAGATCTAGAGTTTCATTTTATGCTCCAATATTCCCAAAAAGTTCTTAATCAATTGATAATCAGGAACGAAATCAACTCAAATCAGAATAAATAAATGAATGAATGAATGAATGAATAAATAAATAAATTAAAGAAAATAAGCCAGAGGTCTATCATACCTTATTGACATATTTTATAAATATCGATAACGACATCAAAATCGAGATCGAATACGCCTTCTACGTTCTCTGCCACCTTGTTTCATCTGCAAGTAAGAAAAAAAGAATTAATCCAAAATCGAATAAAACGTTTTTACGTATAACTAAAGAAAATGACTAAGATAACGATTTCGCCATAACCACAGTTAAAAATTTTTATTTTACATTATTTGTATTGCAGAATTCAAATTCGAATCATCGTCGATCTCCGTCCGATCTTTGCTTTCAAAAAGAATACATTTCGAATCTTTTTTTTTTTTCTTCTTAACTGGTCTCTAGGCAGTGCTGGTAATGGCACTGTGGCTAATGGCACCACTCTCCTACCTCAGGCCCATAATCGAATTGCTCCTTGAGCTACCGAGAAAATCCCGGTGCTACCTCCTGAGTAGGGTTTTTGAATTTCGGTGAGTGCACTTCCTAATTCTTTTATAGTAACCGAAAAAAGATTGCTTGAATTTTTTTTTCAGACTTTTTGGGCGTCGTTTAGCCGTGTCTCAGGGGACTTAAAAATTTCAGAATTCCGGTAAAGACCGAAAAATCAAAAATTTTATTTTTGTGTGAAAATGATTGTTTCATATTTTGGATTTTTATGCAAGTCACGAAAATATAATTAAAAGTTGTACAATCTCATATGGTTTTGATGATAAGAGGCCAAATTAAGTAAAAAAAATCAGCAACATATGCTATAGCCACAATTTTTAGCAAAATTCTTCATATTTGGTCTTCTACCCCAGTAATCGTTTGTCATGAATAAATTCGTATTCGTAATAAATTTTCGTAATTTGCACGAAAATTCGAATAGGAAACAACCATTTTTACATAAAAATAAAATTTTTGATTCTTCGGTCTTAAAGAACTTTTAAATTTTTAAGTCCCCGGGGACACGGCTAACCGAAGTCATAAAAATCTGAAAAAATTCAGGGAATCTTTTTTCAGTTAATATATAAAATAATTAGGGAGTGCGTTCACCGAAATTCAAATACGATTTTACCAACCATCCGCGATCTTGAATTTCTTTTTTTTTTTTTTAATTTTGGCTTCATAATTCGGTTTTAGCAGTTCAAAATACCCCTACATGGTTTTTATAATTTTTTTAGAAACTTGAAGTTCTGCAGGGTTGCAAAATTGATGGGTCCATATATGGACCCATGGGCATTAAAATCCATGGTTCGTGTGGGCATTAAAATCCATGAGTCCATATATGGATCCATGCGCGGCAAAGGGTTAAAGATGGTCCCTGGATATCTCTTCGGTTCGTAACTCAAATCAGTACTGGGCTTTTTTAGGCGTAAAAGTTTTCGAAAAAAATTATCTGGATACAGAATTTCTATTTTTGAAGTCTTCTATTAATTAATACGAAACAAATAAATATTTCATGTATTTAAAAAAAATTAAAGCCTAAAATCAGGTTTGTAACGCAAAAAGAAAGGTAAAAATCCACTGAAGATTTTAAATAATTAAAAAAAAAAAAAAGATTAATTTACACCAAGGATTTGCCACATCAGTCACTATTTTATTAGACACCCCTTTTTTAAAATTATTTTTAACACGAAAAAAAATCTGATTTTTATGTCAAACCGTTACGAATTTTTTTGGGTTTTCTTACAAATTTTTCTTATTGGCTGTTTACATTTTGTTGTGGACATTTTTTTGTTGGAGAAGTGCACAGTAAAATGAGAATTATATCATGTAAACTCATTTCTAATGTCTGAAAATAAAAAACCGAAAAAAGTATTTTTACGTTATCAGCAGAAACTCTCAGCGTGAGCTGTAACAAAAGTAAAAATAGGAGGACGATTAATAAGTTGACGTGAAGGAAAAATAGTGGCAATTTAATCACTATTAGTCCACCAGACAATTCATAAATAGAAAATATGTGCTAATGAGTGACATGCAACTTGAAGCAACCCTTATATATGAAGAAAGAAAAGAGGGTGGTTATTACTAACCACATACACATAATTGACACTTTTATTTACCACTTAGTGCCACTTGTCAATTATTATATTTACCGTTTTTATTAGCCATTTTATTGTCACGTTAAATACTATCATAATAATCATAATTCTTTTTTTCAAACTTGTGAACATTTTGCGTTCTCCCCGCTCGATAGAAAGCGGATTATCGATCGTTGTACCCTTTGGTTACCATACTTTTTATTTTAAAATTGAATGCGTGAGAAACTTGGGAAATGATTTTTTTCGTTCATTGATTTATATTTGAAATTTTTTGCAAATTAAGCCTTTGAAACAAACGAGACTCGCCTCGGAAATTAAAAATTTTACATTTAAATTTTTATTTTTGAACGACTATTATTTTATTAGCCTGATTGCTGTGATTCCAGTTGTAGGGTGATCAACTCAATCGGTAGATTCTAACTTGGTAATTTTTTTTATAGTATGTGATGTAGTTGAGTCTATATAGGAACCCCGAATTTTCTAAACTCGAAATCGGGTTTCGGGTTTTTATAAAATGCGACATCGCGGAGAAACGGCATAGCGTTTTCTGAACCCCGAAATTAAAAATCGTCAAATCGGTTTTTGGGTTTCGTAAATTTCGGGGCTTATTGGAGAAACGAAATAACGACTATTCATTTGGTCTTTCTGCTGTTTTATATTTTGGGATTTTTAAAATCGGCAATTAGAGGTTCCTCCCAATTTTTTTTTCCAAAAAATTTCCCGGAAACATTTTTCGGGAATCCCGCTCCCCGGGAATGGAATTTTTCACATTTTTGAGAATTCCCTATTCCCGGGATCGACAAGTTTTTTTCCCGGGAACGCGAATAATATCAATTTTATCAGCTTTTTGACTATTTATTGCAAAAAATTTTCAATATTTTAGAAGAAAGTTACAAAAATCAGGAATTTTTTTTTTCGTAATTTGCATAAAGCGACCTTTAAGCAACATAGAAAAATTTTTTTCGACATGGTTTTGCTTATTTCCGAACTTACTTCCCAAAACTTCGGAAGTCAGGGTTATTTTCTTTTCTTTTCGCCTTTCCCAATTCCCTGGATTCTGGCTTTCCCGGGAATTTCGGGAATTTAAGTGTCGATTTCTCGATTCCCGAGAACTAAAAAGTACCGAAAAGAATCGAGTAACCAAAACGGGAATTCTCGTTCCCGGGATTAATGTTTTTTTCAAAAACGGGAATTTCCGATTCTCGGGAATGGAAAATGGTCGGAAATTTGGAATCTCTATCGCTAATATTAAATATTCGGGGTTTTCCAAATTGGTGATAGTGTTAAAGAAATATCTGAATTTTTTACCTTGAAAACTTAGTCTTCCACGGGAATGGAAAATCGGATTGGCTGAAATTATAATTAACTTAAAACAGGCGCCACCATATGTTTTATAAGCTAAACATAATTTTAACCAACCTGACTTTCCCTGGTTTAAAAAACCCCGAATTTTAATACCGCCGATTTTAAAAACCCCGAAATATAAAATTGCCGAAAGACAAAAATGATTTTTCGTCATTATTTCGTTTTTCTAAACCCAGAAATTTACGAAACCCGAAAAACAAATAGGCGATTTTGAGTTTCGGGGTTCGGAAAACGGGATGTATTTTATAAAACCCAAAACTCGATTCGACAGAAATTTTTGAAAGGATTTTTCACTGGGTGCCAATTATTTTTTAATATTAGATTTTATGGAAAGAGAAAGCTTTTCACCTCCACATTCTCCCTCCCCCCACCTTTTCTTCGTCCGTTCGAATTTTGTCCTTTTTTTTGGAAAAAAATTCAAACGTTGAATAGTTCCCCAATAAAATTTTATTTTATATCATTTTACCTCTCAAGAGTTTCGTGTTACAATTTTTTCTTCTTTTTAAAGTTGTTTATCTCATAAATGATTGTGAATATTTTTAACAAAGCTGTTTTTCGGTACCCAGTGCCTCAAAATTTCTTTCGCTATGTGCCACATATTTCCCACTAGGTGACAACATGGCGCCCATGCTCTGCGATTCAAGGTTTCAAAAATTTGGGGTACCTAAAGGGGCCCATGCATTTGAGATTTCCCCTATCATATCTCTTGTTAAGCAGGCATACCACATCAAAATTTTGGAAAATTGAGACATTTCGTCAATTGTTTAAAAATTCCGATCTCTGATTGGCAAAGGTTGAAACTGGTGCAGTGGTGGAAACTGAATCGATTACCCTATATATTTTGATTGTGCTATGCGCTTCATATGTGTGTATAAATTATAAAAATGATCCGGCTTTTTTTTTTGTAAGTAAATAATGCTAAGAGAGGCCGTAGAAAGAGCGTAGTCTGGATCACGAAGCTTTGAATTAAAATATGCTCGTCCGTGCTTGTTTAAAAGATGGCACCGGTTGTCATGAGAACAAGGTAGACAGGTAGAATCCAAACGTCATTCCAGCACCGACACTCCAAATGCTATGCTCCAGGGTCCATCCTTTCGGACCCTTTTCCGTTCCATTTTTTAATTAACTTTACAAATTATATTTCCTCTCCTCGAGAAGACATCTTTAGACGGAGGTGAAACGCTTTCAAACTCCGTTCATTATCAGTTTGGATTTCGTTTGGGACGCTTGAGGAAAAAGAAAATCATATTTTTTATTTTCACTTTAAATCTCTGCTGTAATTTTTTTTTTTTAATTGACGAATTTAGTTTTTTTTTAAAATCAAAATTAATCTAAACCTAATTTTTATTTTTATTTTTTTATTTTTAGAATTTTGTGTTTAGGAACCAACATTTTTTTAAAAAATTGCAGTACTACCTTTTGCTTATTTTAAAATGCATTCTCTTATATATCATGGAATTTTTTAAAAACAAGCTCTGCTGTTGCTGCTGTTTCATCATGCCAAATATGCAGGATTCCGCACTGAATATTAAAAGCGAAAGGGAAGACTCAATTTAAAATGAAATTACACAAGTAATAAAGTGGAACGGTGAAGTATGAAGTTGTGTCGCTCTTAGCACAACTTTCATTTATGAAATTTTAAGAAAATCGTAGTATCTGAGGCTTTAATCCGGGGATCGTTTTCTTCTAATACTTTCACATATCAAGAATTAGTTTTAAAAAAAATATAAAAGATTTTCTTTAAAAAAAAAAAAAAAAAAAAAAAAAAATTATTTCATTTCTTTTTCTTTATAAAAAATTATGAATGAGCAATTTCCATATTACCTCATGTTTGGAATTTACCTGTTTCGTTCTTGCTTTCACCTCCTAGTTTTTTTTTTTTCTTCTTTTTCTCGTCTTCTTTTTTGATTTACAACTTTTCCGACATTTTAAGAAAAAAAAATGGTAAAAATTTGTCTGTTTGCTGCGTAGAAGGATTGAAGTATAAAATTCGGAAAAATGGACTAACAGCAGCTTTTCTGATTTGGTCCTGATTCGAAAATGTGGTATTTTATGCATCGGCCTCGAATTTTTTTTCAATATCCGAAATTGGCATCATGTTAGTGTTGGAATCGGCATCGGCATCGGCATCGGCATTGGATTTTTTTAAATGTCCGAAATTGGCATCAGGCTCGGCACTGCGAAATTGTTAGTGTTGTCATCGGCATCGGCATCAGCATCGGGTTTTTTTAAATGTCCGAAATTGGCATCAGCATCGGCACTGCGAAATTGTTAGTGTTGGCATCGGCATCGGCATCGGCATCGACCCGAGGTAATTAGCTGGCATCGGCATCGGAATCGGACCCCTGATTTTAAAAATCGCCTAGAATGGCTCTATGATTTTTTTCCCGCTAAAATCGGAATCAGAGCCGTATCGGATATGATCGATGCCGGCATCGGATATAATCGACTTTGGGGGAGTCGGGCATCCGCATCGGGTGTCGGTGGTAGAATCGGAATCGGAACCGGGAGTTGAATAAATAATGTGGAATCGGCATCGGCATCGGCATCCACCCGAGATTTCAGTTGACCGCGGCCGGTACCGGCATCGGCACCGTCATCGGATTCAGACCCCTGAAAAGAACTGATTAAAAAAAATTTTGAAAAGTTAAACATCCAATTTTATTTCGTGGTCCCCATTTTATTTTTAGGCTCTCTCTTGAAATCTTGAACACTTTTATTGTTGGGAAAATCAAATTTCTTGTGGATGCTTGCTTTGGAAAATTTTAAGTTATTGCCTAAAATAATTTTTGGTTTAAAATTTTATTTGTAATTAATTCACGTTATTTCAGATATTGCTATTGGAAATTTTGAGTTTAATTATTTTTTTTTCTCTTATATGTGGTGGCTTCCTTCTTTTCCTCCATCTTTCATCCTGAACCAGGATATGGTAGTACTCAGGATGAGACCTGCTTCAACTATGTCCAGCCATTCGATCCTTTGTCAAATGAACAGTTTCAGGGAGCGATACTCCCAAAACAGGGTTAAGCTGGTCCCTCATTCCCCTATCGGTTTGGCGACATCCGTTTGAACGAAGGTGTTCCATTTTTCCATGAATCCTTTTCTCCTTAATGGCCAAAATAAAAAAAAAAAAAAAATTAATTTGGCTCGATTAATCTCATCGAGGCTCATCGCGTAGACTTTCTTGTGTGTTGGCAGCTTAAAATAAGATCAATTTCCTATAAGGCCAATATTTTAAATTTGATGAGAGAGAGAAAAAAAAAGGCATTGTAAGCATCTGAAGAGTTAATCGTTTTTTGTTTTCGGTTAAAACGAATACACAGTAGAAAATGTATATTTTGGTTTGATAAAATATTTATTATTTCCCAAAATTTTTTTCATCTTTTTATTAAAACATATTTACTTTAATTTTCCCCGAAATTAAAACGTTTTTCCGACTAGAATTTACAAATCAGGCGAAGCAGAGATTTTTTTTTTCCCCCCAACTTCAAACACCGAAGCGGGCGAATTGCGTAAGGCATTTCACAACGCTACAAAAGAGACGAAACACAAACGGAAAAGGGAATGCCCAACGAGAACTGACAGACTGGACACATGGTGCAAATGTTGGAGGCAAAATAGAAAAACCCTTTGATATCCATCGAGCTTTGTATAACGAAACGGATAAGCGCATATGTTCCCGATATAAAGCACCGTTCGCATATATCCATCCCTTTATCGTCCGTATATACAATAAGCACTTAAACGTAACACATCGACAAATCCCCTCTTCCCAGTTAGAGCAAAAAAAAAAAAAAAAAAAAAAAAATTCTCCGAGAAAGTAAGAAAGAAAGGAAGAACGAAAAAAAAAAAAAAGAAGATCAAGAGAAAAAAAAAAAAAGGAGGGAAGGAAAAAAAAATGTAAAGAAAATATGGCGAAGTGAAGTAATACTCGTAAACAAAAACAGGAGGAGCAGGGAGTTGTATCGCGTCCCCCTCGTAGTCAAGGCAACGGGATAGTGTCCATAGCAACGAAGCTGTTTCTTATTGGTGACATCGATTGATGTCCTTCAGCGATACATTAGTGACGTCACCATTTTGCTGCAGCTTGTAGACAGCTTCAACTTAATGAGGCGGTAGAATGCAGCCCCCACGAAAAACAGTACGATTTACGCTGAGTTATATGAGTTTAATCCCGTTGTCCTCTTTCCTATTATCGAATTTAATAGTTTAATTGCACCGACTGTTGTATTTAGGAGACGAATTTTCACTACGGTGAACAATTCGACCGGTGCTTTGATTTTAAAGTTACAGATTTGATTTTTTTTTTTTTTTTTTTTTTTTTTTTTTTTTGCAGTTCAAGTCCAAAATTAGGAGGAAAAAAAAATGTGAGACAAAAATAGGACTGAAATGCCTACCAACTTGCATAGTTTACCAATTTACATAGAATACCAACTTGCATAGTTTTGACAAGTCATAACAAGCAAATAATGCACGTTTATTTTATTTTATTTTATTTTATTTTTTTTTTTTAAGAAACAATAAGCTCTTACGACCTTCACTAAAATCCTGCGGTTTATTGACATTTTCGAAAATCGTGGGAACATCCGCGGTGTAACAATCATACTATGGCAATGTTTGAATTTTCTGATTGCAACTTGTACATGTTGTGTGGGGAGCGGGTCGGAGGTAATCCCAACGGTTTTCCTGTCGACACGTGCTAGGATTGTCGGATTTAGACGCAAGTGAAAATTTAAATAAATTTCATTCTCTTACAATTTTAGAAAATCTGATTTTTCCTCTCTCTTTCTCCTAAACTTTTCCCCATTCAAAACTGGGACCTTTTAGGTATTGTTTTCTTTAATCCCGGATGAAGCTTTCGATTTAATCTTTTAGTTGATAAATGGTGAAAAATGAAGAAATAATTTTTTATTTATTTTTTTATTTTTTTACGTGTATATTACTGTTAATTTTTAATTTTACACGTGCTGCTTGTCTTTTTTTTTTTTTTTTTTTTTTTTCCCGCACAGAATATGGCCAATAAAGTAACTACGAATTCGATTTTATTATGCATGTGACGAAATGTTTACAACTTTTCACAGTTAGGATTAACTTTCTGAGAGGTACATATTTTATTTTCTGATAGGTGCTTAGCAATTGAAAAAAGTATTGTCCTTAAGCTTTTGTTCGCTAGAGAAAAATCTTGTCTTCTGTAATGTGGATTTTGTAAGTAAAATCTTCAGCATTTGAAAAATCGTTTTTGGGTCACATAAATCGAGTAAGATTGTAAAGTTTTAAAGACATGAGATGACGTTTTGGGCCCGAATTTAAAAAGATATACGCAATACAGTCCGCAGCACAATTTGCACCAGCGAATGGACGGCTTTAAAGGTTTTTATAGCAAGGAAGACAAAAGCTTTCAACATCCCTTTCTTCCTTTTTTTTTTTTTTTTTTTTTTTTCTTTTTCAGCGAGTTTTATTACTGATTACTTTGACAGATCCTATAAAAACATCTATTGTTCTTATCTTTCTCCTTAGGATCTTTTTTGTAGCTCTCTCTTTTTAAAAAGTAAAAAAAAAAAAAAGCTTTCTCGAAGCTTGAATTTTAAAGTTAAAAATTCTGAAAAACAAATGTGATAATGTTCTTGAATTTTTAATTGACTCTAAAACACTGATAGATAAATGCCAAACGATTTTTTTGTCGTTAATTTAGAAAAACTGACATATGCTCTTGTCTCCATTTAAGAATTAATTGGAGGGTACAATTAATTGCACCACCGGAAATGCTGTATATTTTTGGACTTTTTTCTTCTGCTACCATTTTTTTTTCGCTTTCATTTTTTTTGTGTTCAAAAAATAATCAAAACAATAAAAAATGTGGTAGCAGAAGACAAGAGTCTAAAAATATACTGCATTTCCGGTGGTACAATTAATTGTATACCCTTCGATTAATTGGCCAATGGAGACAGGACTATAGTGTTAATTTCGCGGACTCTTGCAAACAGCCGAGTATTAAAATTAGCATTGGAATTCCCTTTAACTCGGCGTTCTATCGTTGCATTTTTTTTTTTTTTTTTTTACAAAATTTTAGCGTTTGCTTTTTGCACGAAAAAAGGATCGAAAAACCAGTTTAAAAGTATGCTTTAGATGTTGAAAAATTCATATCTCAAAATGACAGTGCATTTTTTTTTTTTTTTTTTTTTTTTTTTTTTTTTGAAAAAGGGTGTTTATGATATTATGAATGGTGCCTAGATGACCGACTGACCGTTTTTCCGGCTAAATCCTGAGATGGCGATCCACCGTTGGTTTCCAAATACTCATCATCACAATCATCTTGTTCAAAATACATCTCTATTACCTACTTTTTTACACCACCCCCTAACCGGCCCCTTAGAAAAAAAAAATTATTTAATATACGAAAAAAAAGGGCCTCCCGGAGAATTTCTACTCCACTTCGCAGAGAAAACGGCAAAATTAAATGATCGGTGGAAATGATAAATCTTATGACCCAAAACAAGATCCTACTGTCATAAAATTTTTTCCGATCATTCCTCCCTGGAAAATTGGGGGGCAGTATCGAGGGAAGGGTGAATTTTTAAAAATTGTTAGATTGTCACGAAATTTGGGTTTTGGAGGTCTTGGGGGTCGCTAATTTCTATTCTGAAGTCAGATTTCAGAAATTCAAGATGGCGGATCCAATACGGCGGACATATTTCTACAAAATCGAATTATTTCGACCAACGTTTGTTTATGGGGTTATTGGGGTCGCTGATTTTGGATTCCGATGTCAGATTTTGAAAATTGAATATGGCGGACGTAATATGGGAGCTCATATAATTTTTATGGCTCGGTACTTATAAATTAAAAGGCAAGATGTACAGAAAATATGAATTCATTTACAGGAGAGCAAAGATAAAAAAGGAGATAAAGATACGGAATACAATTTCAAGCAGTTCTTCATTAAGAGGAGGCTTTACGGAACACGAAAAGGAATGGCTGTTTCATCTAAAACTCGACTTACGGGAAAAAAAATCAAATTTTAGGTATTTAACGAACTCCTTTGACATTTTTTTTATATTTTGGTACAAGTTTCAACTTGTTCCAAGCAAACAAATTCCAGTTTTTGACCGCAATTTTTTTTTAAAATTATTTTTCCGCCGTCCATACATTTTAGACAAGTTGAAACTTGCACTAAAAATTCCAGGATGTATTAGAGGAGTTCGATATACATCAAAAATTTGGATTTTTTCATCGTAAATCGAGTATTAGAGAAAACAGGTATTTCTTCCGGCATCCGTGAAGCCTCCTCTTAATGACCTTTTTAGCAATTTTTAAGGCATCGACGCCGCTCTTTATTTCGTCTGAATTATAATGTCCCTTTTCTCTTCTAAGTTTTGCTTTCTTCAAATGCGGAATTTGATAATTGTTGTCACCTTTGACTTTCATCACCTCCTTCATGCATTTCTGATGGGTGACAAATACATTATCTAATTTAATGGGATCTAATTCCCGATATGACTCCTCAACAGCCGAGATGAGTTCTCGACCTTCCTACTTTCTTTTACGCTTTTTAGTCAAAATCGTCATTAACAAGATCTTCGCATGAATCGTTGGAATGACGTCTGATTTTATTCCATCATTTTCTAGTCCCTGGATTCTTACGGTATTTTAGGGGATCGTTTCTGAAGAAGCTGGTTTCTGATGAGTAATGGGGGGAAAACTGGTTTTGGAACGAAGGACGACAAAGTTTATATCTCAATATTGTTGTTTAGTCATTCTCCTACTACCCCCTCTCCTCCTCTCCCCTCCCGAATTCAAAGCTTATTCCATACCTGCTCCTAACGCGGGTGCCTTGATCTGAGAAGCAGAAATTTATCTTGTACAATTTTTTAAGATTTCATTTTTGCAAAATTACAAAATAATTTTCAGTACAGGGAGTACAAGAGATTTCAAGAATGTTAACAATTACGCTCCTCTACATTAATTTCTTCCTGTCCATTGCCAATAATTTCCTCTTTGGTGTTAAACACCATAATACACTTGAATGATTACTAATTCGAATGGGGTGTGCACGTCAGAACATAACGCGGAGAGCTGAAAAAAAAAAAAAAGCTATCGAAACCATGCAGAGGGATAAACAAAGATACCCTTCAGTTTTGTAGATCCGTGTTTACACGATGAAAGCCGGCAGCCCCCTCAGCAGTGAAAAATAAAGGATGCAATTATTGGAAAGAGAAAACTGTTTTTGTTGGGAGCCCCAGGGTGTGTACTTAGTGTAGATTGATGGCCTGAAAGCGCACGACTTTCATTTTCTATTCTGTTTCCATTCTTTCACTCTTAGTTTTCCTTTACAATTTATCAAGATTTTCTTTTTCGGAAGAGGGTTTGTAACAAGGAGTAGAAATGTTTCGTAACGGAAAATTCTCAAAGAGATATCTCCTCCCGTCTCCCTCGCCCGAGGCCCTCTCTCATTTTTTTTTTATATTTAAACTTAAAAATTTCTTTTTTCATGCCGTAATGATAAAACAAGAAAACATTTAAAACAGAAAACAGAAAAAAAAAAAAAAGCAAATAACGAGGATTATTCGAAATGAGGTGTGACCTAATTTTTGAAATAGATCCCCGTTAAATATGGGGAAAGTGAGCAAACGACGTCACATAACTGAATCGGAAATGGAGTTTGCTGGAGAAGGAAGACAGGAGATTAAACCGGAAGTATTCTAGTCTTATTCCACGACGTATTTTCTTTCCCCCGACATGACTGGAAGTAAAAGCTTTATGTTCTTTTCGTTATCGCATTCTTTCGCTCTCTTTTGTTTTGTGCATCGCGTTTCCGCCGTTTACTTCGACAACAAAATTTATTACCATACGAAATGGCAGACCTGAAACGTTTTCCTCAACTTCAACCCTCCAATTTGTTTTAATATAATTGTAAAAACTGCGACTACTCGGAAATCGTTTTTAAAGAGCGCCTTTCATTAGACTGACTCTATTTTCGACAAAAAGGAAAAGAGTAAAAACCAAGTTAAAAAAAAAAAAAAAAAAAAAAAAAAAACTAAAGAAAAAGGTCACAAATTTGATGTAATTTTGTAATAAAACGTAACCTAGGGGTAGACCATCCCTTATTATGTTACATTATACGTCTGTTTGTGTCAAGAAAACGTGATATATGACTCTTTCTACCAAGATGACGGTAATTTCTTCAGTTTCTGGTAATCGATACATCAATTTTTTCGAATTATTGTTAAGGATTATTGGCACCATTCTAATCATACATGATTGGTCGTGATTTCATATTTAGTCCAAATCGGCGATTGATTTTTGATTGACCTGCGGAATCGAGTCTAGTCGGTTCGCAAATTATGACCAATTAATTATTTCCCCTTTTAAAAAAAATGATATATGGGATATTTATTTGTGGCAGAAATTAACCGGCGTTAAAGGTAAGATAGGGAATGGATTTTTCCGAAAAAAGTAAAATTAAAAAAGATACGGCTTTCTCCGTAGGTTTTGACTCGTGAAGACGAAATCGTTCCGTGGTAGGGATTAGATGCGTGTACAAGCACTATAGGGAGTTCGATCGATGCTTCGGTTTGAGTCTTTAGGTATAAGAGAGTGAAATGTTCTTTCTGTCTTTGACCAGGAGCCGTAGCTTAAAAGGTTAGAGCTTCCGTCCGGCAAACGGAGAGATCGGGGTTCGATTCCTCGCGACTATACTGGCTCAGACTGGGAATTTTTTTCTTTCTTATACCTGAATTTAATTTAATTTTCAAATTTCGCAACTGGCGTTAAAGGTAAGATAGGGAATGGATTTTTCCGAAAAAAGTAAAAAAAACAGAAATTAACCGTTTAATATAATTTTCGTCCAATGTAACTTTTTAAAGTTGCTTCCATTGCTTTTTAGCATTTTTTTCGGCACCCATACAATCTTCGGATTCGGTGCTATTATTTCTTGGTTCAACCCGACGCTTTTCATCTGGTTGTATTTTTTTAGACTTTTAACAGCATCCATACAAAGGGAGGTTTCAATCTTCGCAGCTTTTTGTTTAGTTTCACCAATTAAAAGCAAATAGAAGCCGTGCACATCTCTGTTGTAAATTTTCCGTAGAGATGTGGACGTTTTTAAAGCAGATTAACTTTTGGAAAAAGTGATGCGTAAATTATATAAAAGTCATAAATATGTTACATAATATATTATCATAAATTATGTATCATATATTCACAATTATGGAAAAAAAAATCATACCAAATAATAAACATAGGTTAATTTACATAAAACCCTAAATCTATAATATCTTAAAATTAAAGAAAGAAAATTCCCTTCTCGGTAAATCTGAGGTCTGGCTGCTCAGTTCCTTTCTTGTCAATATGGGGTCGTACATAAATTACGTAAGCACATTTAGGGGGGGAGGGGATCCAAATTTGACATCTTACTCATAAGCTAAGCATAGGCGAAGCGGGATAAAGCTTGCAAAAAGGGCCTAACCCATGCTTACGTCATTTATGCACGACCCCTATGAAGATCTTCAACAAGAAACCAAGACGTCGTTCCGGCATTGATTTTATTTCCATTTTCTTCGTATACTTCATGCAATTCTGTCCTGATGTAATTTAAATTGGAGATGATTCCTCGCACGGTTTTGTTACTTTGAGTCGTCAAAGAGTCTTCATTGAGGCTTTCAAAAAACTCTTCTGTTAAGGGGCTGTACAAGTATTACGTAAGCACCTTAGGGGGGGGGAGGGGGTCTTTCAGATGCTTACGCCAATGTTAAACCTCCATAAGAGGAAGCCTATTTCTGCTTATTAGGGGGGGGAGGGGGTCAAAAATCACCAAAATCATGCTTACGTAATACTTGTACAGCCCCTAAGCACCTCTCACGTTTGCCGCTGAAAACTGGGACACTCGCCAATTGCTTTTCACTAGAGGACAAGAGTCCGGTCTGGTTGGCTGAACACATTATTGAATAATAAAGTAATTTTATGGGAGTAAATCTACATATTTCTTTTTCAGAACCCATTTCTTGAAATGTATCACCCAACTTCTCCCTTGACCTCCACGCTTTCCAGTCCGTGATTTGACTCAAAATCCCCAAATCTTCTTTGTAGCTTCCAAAGATTGTATGAAAGAATATCTCCTTGAACGCTTCCGGTGTGGATTTCCCTCTGATTGTCCACTTGAATTCGCATGCATATTTGTACATAAAATTGCCGCCAACGCCGGAGAAGTTAACGTTTTTTATCATTGACAAACCCCTGGCTGTACCAAATGTTTTCACCTGGCTTTGCTTAAAAGAGATCACATCTTTCGCTACACAGTAAAAAATTTTATGTCAAAATCAACATAAATCAACATAAGCAGGTCCACATAATTTTTATGTTGTTTTTGTTTTATGTTTGCCTTATGGGAGAAACAACATAAAACATTTATGTAGACCTCTTAGAACATATTTACATAATATTTTTTACTGTGTATAAAAATACCATCTTTCTTTAGTGAGCAATAAAGAACCAATAAGTTTAACGGTATATAGATCCTTTGAGTGTTCCTCCCCGTTGCCATGATTAAGATATCTCCCAAAATTTTCAATACCTGCTTTATTTCAGCAATTTCTGAAGACTTCATTGTCTTTAAGATTGCACCAATATCTGGAATATGGCGGCAGGAATTAATACTAGCTTGGAACCATTTATCCTCATATTCACGAAGCGATTTCAGGTAACAAAGAATAGTGCAAAGGGGCCCAAGACTTTGTGCCATGGCACTCCTCTTTTCTGGCGGATATGTTGAACCCTCTAACAATGCATGATGTGTACGGTTTAAACCGTAGTCATGAATATCCACTGCTACTAAGTTCCCCTCCTTTTTTGTAAGAGGCATTACCCCATGTCCTAATCGTATCTCCTTCAAACGAAGAGAGAAAGCAGCAAAAAAGGTCAAATAGGGTCCCACTGTTCCATACCAATTGGAGGGCTCTTTATTACCATATTTCTTGTACTCCAAACCGTTCACTTTAAATCCCGCTTGAACAAGGTGTTTCGAAAGTATCCATTGCCACTCTCGTTTGGCATCTGTGAACTTGTCAGGGGGAAGACGGCGAGGCTTAGAGAAAACTACCAGCCCAGTCGAATGGATCCGATGCGTAACCGAGTGTTTAACAGGCTTGTCACGTGACATGGGTTTTAGCCTGTTGTACTTTAGAGTAGCCTGCAGTAGTCTGCAGCAATAGTCTGCAGTAAATCTTATACACTTTTTTGTACAGGCAACCTTTAATATCAGTCATTTCATGAAATGGCGTTCAAAATATTCTTGCGAAACTATGGATATTTCGGTAACTCTTAATTCCACCATTCATTCCTTGGGACACCATTAATTCCTTTTATTATGTTAGGGCATAAGGTTTGGATTCTCCGGTTTGTGTCGGGCATGCCTATTTTTTTTAAATCCGTATAATCCTTCGATTAAAATGTTGTGCCTCTTGGTTTCACCTAAACCGATTCTACTTTTCCTGGTCCTTCTCATCTTGATTTATGATTTTGTAATATTTACTTGTCTAGTGTGTTAATATCTTTTTGTTGGTTCGAGCTTTTCGAAGGAACATGCCTGAATTGCAGAAAAACAGTGATTGGGAACACTCATAAAAGGGCCTATGTTTAGCTTATGGGTGTTTCCAATCACTGCTGAGAAAAAAGGCGGAAAAGGGGTTGGTATTGCCCCTTTGGGGCATCCTTGAGAATAGACATCCTCAATCTGTGAATGCACTTCTAAAAATTAATTGAAATTTTTGAAGAATTTTTTGCTTTCTTACGACATTTTCGGGCTCCTATCTAAAAGGGTATTGTTTTATAAAATATTATTATATGAAGAAGAAAACTTGGTGCAATAATACAGGGTAAAAAATTTTATGTAAAAAGTAACACAATTCACGGCCACAGGATGAAGTTGAACGGTTCGTCGTTCTGTTTCTTCATCAGCTCCTCTCTTTGCATGTCCTGAGAGAGTGGCAACTAATAAGAATTCTTTCTTTATGATTCCGGGCAGCAGTCTCCTTACACCGGATGAAGGAGTTCTACTCTTCTCAAACTCCTGAAGACAAAGCCTAGTTGCACAATCATATGTTCCGTGAAAGTTTGACCATCTGAAATAACAAGATTTATTAATTTTTTCCAGTCACTATTCGGAAAATTTATTAATGTATGTGCTTACGTCAGTTGACGTATTAATTCCGATTAATTGGTTGTCATCATATATTTCGTTTTCTATTTCGTCTAGGTCAAATTCCAACTGCAACTGAGGTGCATTTTTATTACCAACTTCATGTGCAGGTTCCGGAGTTTTTTTTGCTTCCTGAAAAGGCAGTAGTAATATCAACAATTTAATGCACAAAGAGATGATTAAAACCAAAAAAATTAATTAGCCTTAAAAAAAAGTTTTAAAGAAAGTACCAATTAATAAGAAAGCAGCACCTCTTTTCTCTGTACTATTTAGGCATATATCTTATTTCACCGAATAATTCACTATTCGAAAAAGGATCATTCGGTAAAAAAAAAAAAATGTAGATTTTTTTTTTTTTTTTTTTTTTTTAGAGCTACATACCATACTTTCCTCCAAGTTCTCAGGTGGGGCTTTCTCCTTCTTTTCTTCATATTTGGCATGATTTAGCTTATCGTTGTTTTTATCCACTTTGCTTTTATGTGTCGTAGTTGTGATGTCAATTGCATCATCAGAGTCGCTATGCCTCTCTGGTTCGCTGTCGCTCCCTGACAAGGAACTAAGAGAATTTTCTAAATCTGAGTTTTCCCTATCACTCATGCTTTCATTTAAAGAGCCAGAAATAAATATTGATGGTAACAGAATCCACTTAATCACTTTTTTTTATTTTTATTTTTTATAACAACAACTTGCATAGAAATCATTCATACAGCATGCCGAAAGCAAACCGTTAGCGAAAGCTGGGGTTTACTAAAGTAAACATCGCCCCTAGCGATTAGTTTCTTAACTAACAATTTCCAAATCATTTACCCCGAGTTATTTCTATATTAAACATTTCTTTCTTCGTCCTCGGACTTTGTTCTGCTCCAGACGTATCGACTTTAATGTACTGTGCTATAAATTGACTGATTCCCTTTCCTATCAATCTCTGTTTTTTATATATATATATATATATACAAGAGAAAAGAGGAAAACAAAATTTATTTTTAGGTCTATTCCCCCTCTTCTTGGTATGCAATTATTAAAGGTCGTGAATAATCGCCTAAAATCGAGTGTCATTTAAATTTTCCGCTTTAGGAAACTCTCCGTTCCCTTTGATCGGCTAAATTTATTTTGTTATTTCGGTATAAGAAGCGGGCATCACCCCTGTCGAATAATAAAAAATGTTTAATTATCGGGTCTCGACCCGAATCCCGACCAGGCATCCGATAATGGCAAGGTTTTTAAAAGAAATTACATTTAACCGGTAACGGTAGCGTTTAGCAAGTCTTATCTCTAATGTTGGTCACGGTTTATCTTTAGAAGCGATTATAGGATCTTCGAAAAACGGCTATATAGCTTCTTCCATCATCTCGTCATTATTTTCATTAAACGCTTATTTCTTTTTTTGATTGCTACCATTATGAAACCCCGATTGCGTCTGTATCAGAAAGCTGCCGGTGAAATCTTGCATGTTTTCCTCTCAGTTTTTCTTCGTCCGATTCTCCGTTGACTTTCTGGTTTCTCCATAGTAATTCACATACTGCATGCCTATACCACTGGACTTTTGTCCTTTGGTATTGGTCCTTTGGTTTATGGACCAATATGGGTATTAGGGTGGCCCAAAAAAAATCGGCCGTCTCTAATTTTCGTCCCCTAGCAAAAAATGGGTTCCTTAGGACCTTGGAACACTTGTGATTTTTTTTTTTTTCAGATTTTTAAAAAATATTTTAGAGGTGGCGCCCGAATTTTTAATGTTTTCTTTTACTTTTTGCACTTTTATTTGATCAAATTTCAAAAATTCGCAGGGAAAAAATTTGATGACATAAAAAATTGATCTTTTTAGGGTATAATACTTATGTATGTGCGTATCCAAAAAAATTTCATTTTGCCGAAAAATGAGACCTTATGGATGTTATATATGGCTTATTTCGGCGAAAACGGGTCTTTTTATATCTGGCCAGCCCCAAAAGTTAAAAAAAATTTCAAGATAGCCAAAATGACCTAAAATAATGTAGATTCTTACGCCTTTGATCCAATTTTTGGAGAAAATTTATTTTGCGTGAGTAGGGACAGTTTCAGGTTGAAAAATAATATTTGTCAAAATTTTAAAAATTTATTTATTATTTTATGGTGTCCCAATTTTGATTCTACGCCTCAAAATCGATTCTACTACCTCCAGATACCTTCTCCAATTTTTTTCAGATTTTTAAAAAATATATAGGGGTCGCTACCAGCCTTTATAGGTTTTTCTCGAAAAACTGCTTATGCTAAAAGCGTGATTTTTTTGACCGCAAAATAAAAGTCGGCCCTTTTGAAACCTGAGAAGCTACTTTATATTTTTTGTCCCGTAGAATCCGAAAATGACCATAAAAATTACGTACGGTTGCGAGGAAAACCCCATATCTCCACACCAATTACCAATTTTAACTATTATCATTAATTATCAATTGGTGTGGAGATATCGGATTTTCTCGCAACGGTACGTAATTTTTATGGTCACTTTCGGATTCTACGGGTCAATAAACATGAAATAGTTTCTCAGATTTGAAAAGGGCCGACTTTTATTTTGCGGTAAAAAAATATTACGCTTTCAGCATAAGCCCTTTTTTGAGAGAAACCTGTAAAGGCTGGTAGCAACCCCTATACATTTTTTAAAAATCTAAAAAAAATTGGAGAAGGTGTCTGGAGGTAGTAAATTGATTTTGAGGTCTAGAATCAAAATTGGGACATCATAAAATAATAAATAAATTTTTTAAATTTTGAAAAATATTATTTTTCAACCTGAAACCGTCCCTACTCATTCAAAATAAATTTTGTCCAAAAATTGTATCAAAGGCGATGAATCTACATTATTTTGGGTCATTTTTTTAAGTTTTGGGGCCGGCCAGATATAAAAAAGAACCGTGTTCGCCGAAATAAGCCATATAACATCCATGAGGTCTCATTTTTCGGCAAATTGAAACTTTTTCTGGATACATAAATACCTAAGTATTAAACCCTAAAAAGATCAATTTTTTATGTCAACAAATTTTTTTCCTGCGAATTTTTGAAATTTGATCAAATAAAAGTACGAAAAAGTAAAAAAAAGACATAAAAAATTCGGGCGAAATCTCTAAAATTATTTTCAATAATCTGAAAAAAATTCACAAGTATTCTAAGGCCCTAAAGAACCCATTTTTTGCTGGGAACGAAAATCAGAGATGGCCGATTTATTTTGGGCCACCCTATTCCTGAAGGATTGCTAAAAAGAATTGCTAAAAAAGTTGGAAAGCTGATTATTAAAAATATTGTTGTATAATCGAATGAAATTTTCACGTGGCTGTTTTTCAAGGCGTAATGACGATATTTTAATAAAATCTTCCTACCCCGAAGTATGAAGAAAATTGTAAAAGCTACGTGAAGGTTTGTATAATCCAACACCTACGCTAATCGGGATCAATGCTAATTGTCAGGCAAACGTTAGCGGGGGTTGCTGCAAAATTGCGTCTGCCCCATCGATAGAATGGAAAGAAACAAGTAGGTAGATATTGCTCTTAAGCTTATGACATATTCAGCCAGAGGATTGCGCAAAATTCCGGGATGAAAATCAGAAAATCTGTCCTGTCAAAGATAATTTTCTCGATATTAATTGAAATTAACTTTTTTCTTCTTATTTCTTTCGATTTCCAAGGTAAAAATACCAAATTTGAATAATCTCGAGATGTTAAATGGAAAAGCGATCAAAACGTAGGAAGAAAAAAAAAAAAATTGAAATTTGACGCCAACGTTTAAAAATAAAAAAAAATCATTCAGCTTTCATGTAAAATGATATCGCTTTATATTATTACGGCTTTAAAAAAAAATCGAAAAATGAGAAGATGGAAAAAATCTGAAATTGCAGACTTTGATCGCGAGTCAAACACAGATATCGAAAACGTTTAAAAAAATTAATCCTCGGGAAGCGAAAAAAAACCCGCATCCCAAGTGGTATTTATCCCTGATTCAATGAGGTGGGAAACGTGTGTGACGTCACAAACAAATGACAAAAAGGGGATTAATTTTTAAATAAAAACCACTTTGTTATCGTGATTTGGGCACGTGACGCTGACATTTCCTTTCAGTTTCCTTCTTTTCCATGTGAGAATCGCCGGGGCTGCTGGCTGGTATTGACCCGTTCTGAATAAGTCGGGTGAACGGGTTTTGTCGTAAAAATCTCTTTAACAAAAAGGATCCCAGAACAGGGAAAAATATGCAAATTCATGTATATATAAAGTGAACAATATCACCGGGAAAAAAAAGCAAATATAATAATATTTACGTCGCTTCTCTAGTTTGACAAGAGAATTCTTCATCTTTTTTTTTTTTTTTTTTTTTTGGAGCGACTTTGCTTCTACGAAATGCTATCTCGGCAGATATTTGATATTGCACACTTATTTCAAGTCATAAAACTTTTCTTTTTGTTGGATCAAGAAATGGTGATAGTGTCTTGCGTGAAATGTCTTGAAAAGAGTTATATCAGAAAACAAAGTATGAGAGTTTTAAAACATTAAGAAAGCTGTCATATCCAAAGCGAAATTCAAAAGTTTTTTTTGCTTTTTGGTATCGTTTGAGGAGATGGAATAAACTTTTCTTCATTGTTTTGTCACAATCTAATCACTTCAAACCGGTCTTAACCTATGAATGAATTTCAAAATGAGTCAGCCAAAACAGAAACATAACTTTTCTGCAACGTGGTTCACGATTGCTCTTATTGACAAAGCGTGCAATTTTTTTTTTTTTTTTTTTTTTTTTGCGAGATGGTATTTGAAGCGAAAAAAAAAAAAAAAAGTTGCGTAGCTCTGATATATTTTCAAACTGGGCCGCATATATCGAGGTCAAAATATGATGGTTTTAATCTAGAGCAAATCGACTTTATACGTCGGTTCAATCCGAAACCATATTTTCGTTCCTTTTGATATTGGAAAACAGATCCCAAATTATGATATGATGACAGCTAGTAAACATCGCCAAGTAGAACCCAACTTAAATTTCAAGAGATTTCAAGCCTAGCGTAGTTTTGTTTGCTTTAATTTGTCACAGACCTTCCGTCTCGATTTAAATCTCATTCATAATATTGACTTAAGAAATTCGTATAAAGGATTCCATGTTTTTGCCGAAACGCGCTAAAGATTTTAAAAAAATTTTTTTTTTAAAAAGTCATTTTTATGTTTCACCTCTTTTCGGAACGAACAAGGGGAGCGATTCTGTTTTTGCAAGTTTTTCGATTATTATTATTTTTTTTATTTATTTTTTTTTCTTCAATCATTTTCAAAACTCCTCCTCCTTTTCCCTTGAAAAACCTAAGGGCAAAAGAAAAAAAAAATGTCTTTTTTTTATTTTTTTTAAAACATAGAATAATAAATTGAAAAGTGTGAACCCTGGGGTTGTAAAAAGGGGATGAAGTAATCTCCGTCTTCAAATGTAAATCTTTAACTTATGACGAGATTTTAAATTCGCGGGATCCATTTTATTTTGAAAACGGTTGAACCAGAAAACTGAATGCATCGCAGGTACGTTTAGCTTATCCCATCGGGATGTTTTTTTATTTTTAACCGTCAGGACTTCATTTCTTGATAAAAAGACTCTTGAGTATTTTTTACGATAATGACTTTTTTTTTTTTTTTTTTTTTTTTAATTTTATGATAATATTTATCAGTGATTTTTCGAAGGAAAAGGTAACCTAACCGAACATAACCTAACCTAACGGTTTAAAATGGCACAGCTTGACATCTCATTCTGGGATTGATGTGTCGGCGGAGTTTTTTCTAGAAACAAATTGTTAATTATGTCCTGGCCCTTTTTTTTCGGGCCGGTATTTTGATTTTCTTAGGGTTCGACTTTATTGTGGATTTAGCGCCGGTGAAAAAAAAAGTTGACATTTTTAAGTGTTTTATAGTGTTTGAACTGCATTTTTTTCATGGATAAAATTAATTGTCAATATTATTTTGTTTTTTTGATCATTTTTTCCTTGGTTTCAGGGAGGGAATTATTGTTAAATAATCTCAAATTTGCCGACGTTTCGGTAAATAAAGACGTAGCAAGATTTCGGCAAATAAAGACTATTTAATTGTACATGTTTCTGGATCATGGACCTTCTCTAATTGTCCTAATTGCAAAGGTTCCAAAACAAATTTGCATCATTTGCAAATCTGAATTATTTGCAAAGGTTCCAAAACAAATTTAGATTAATTGCAAATGTTCCAAAACAGATTTGGATCATTTGCAAATTTGGATTAATTGCAAATGTTCCAAAACAAATCTAGATTAATTGAAATTGAAGACATCAGTGGAAAAAGGAGACCGTTGGACCTGTCGAAAAAAACTTCTGACAATAAAGTTTTTACTATTGTTTATTTTGGACGCCATTTTGGTTCCAACAAAAGAACGAAAAAAATTCAAAGTAGATATTTAATTTGATGATTCAGTTTAAAAAAAAAAATACCCAGCGGTTTATGTTATATGTAGCTAAAAACTGAAGTAGAGAAAGAAAAATAAAAAGTTATCTTTTTGATAATTTTTCAAATTATAGAAAGCGTTAAATAATTTAGTTCGATTTTCCAAATTAATTTTTTCCCTACAATGTCTCCTACACTTCTCACTACAGAATTCGGAGTCCCCCGGGCATTGCTTCCCAGAAATAATTACTTTCCTTTTATTGATAACATTATTCTCATCTTTTTTTACAGAAATTGATGCATATTCCTTCCCTCTTTCTCTTGCGATGAATCGTTTATTTTGAATCCATTTGTTTTTATTCGGGATAATTTGGGAGCTTTTTTTTTTAATTATGGAAGACATTATTTTTAAATTTACTATATGTAAACAAGCAGTAGAAAAATGTTACCAACATTCTAAAATACCGAGATCCTCTTTCGATTCTCACTTATTGACTACAGTTTTTCGTTGGAACCTGAACGGCTCCTTTTTCCACTGATTTCTTCAATTGTTTCAAGACAGATTTGCATCATTTGCAAATTTGGATTAGTTGCAAATGTTTCAAACCAGATTTGGATCCTTTGCAAAATGGGATAATCGGAAATGTTCCAAAACAAATTTGGATCATTTGCCTTGCAGTAAATTTGCAAATAATCTAAGTTGCAAAAAATCCTAATAGTTTTGGATCTTGATATATTTTTTTAAATATTTTGGATGTATACATTTTGGACCATTTGGATGGACCATTTGCAATATGGCCGTCCATCTCGTCGTGTGTCTTACAGCAAACGAACCGACACCTAAACGAATGAAAAACGATTTAAAAGCTGCATTTCTTTTCCTATTTCTTTTCGTATTTATTTACTTATTTATTTATTTTATTTTATTTCACTTTTTTTTTCCGTTAAATTGATCGTTTTAAATTTTTACAGTTTCTTCAGCCATTCATTTACTATATATTTTGAGGGAACTCCCTTAAACGTAACGAATCCAGGCGAATAAAGTATAAAATTAACGTCTAACGTTAATGAATTAGTTTGATTGATTGATTCTAGGTCTTGGTGTATGTTTCTTTGTCTTATCGAATTTACACAGGATGCGAGATGATGCATGAGTCTGAAAGAAAAAAAAATGACTTGAAACATTTTATGAAACATCTCAATGAAACATATTGATTTTTCTGAAATTGTTTTAATCTGGTTCAGTTTCAAAATCTCGGAGTTACAAGCGACGAGTCCAGTTCATATCGAATTTTATGAAATTATGTCTATTCCGAGGCGAATCCTTTTTTATTGACTGACGTTTTTCTTTGTCTGGTGGTTTTCCTGTTTGTGAGATCAGCATCCTCTGCCCAAAAATGCAGGTGCTAAATATTGTTTTGAAGTTATCCCAATCTTATGGATGTTGCGGAACTGCCGTATGTACGGCATCTTCGGCTGCTGTTTTTCATCATCGGGAAATTTTTTTTTTCTTTGTTTTAGGAGGAAGCAACACAAAGATGGTTGAGGTCCACAAGGAAAAAAATCGATGACGTATTAGATACTAATTGCCGGCATTTGATTTACTAGTTTGTTTAATCGTTTTTTAATTTCTGATGCGTATGAAGTTGTTATGATTTTCTTGTAGGCATGTGAAGTTGAATTACCTTGACCTCTTCTGTGTTGTCTTGGTCTTTGACTGGTAATCAAAATTCTTCGGTCTTCTTTAACTGGCCACTGGATTTTTTTTTTTTTTACTTCGTCATTGCGCAATTCTGCAATTTCGTTCTTGAAATCTTAGAGCAGTTTTTATCGCTATTAATACCGGAGGATTTCAAAATTGTTTAAAAGGTGACCTTTTTACCCTCTTTAATGTGTTAACGTAATAATATGAAAGTAGCCGATAATTTATCGATAATTTCGATTTATAGATAAATCGAGGCAAAAGTATCGATTTTTTTTTTCGATGTTTAAAAACGATACGACGTATCTATGTTTTTCGACGTATCGATAATTTTTAGCCAATAAATCTTTCGAATTCTTTTTGGGGAATTTTGCCACAGCATATATCTTATGTCTAGACTTCTACTGTGATTTTGCAAAGAATTCCGGAGGAAAAGTGCGGATATAAGTTTGTTCCAATTCTTTTTTTTTTTTTTTTTTTTTTTTTTCTCTGCTCTTTGGAAAAAAAACGGCTGAATTTATTGGTAAATCACTAACTTTTTGGTCGATATATTGATAGAGATAGACAGATAACTTTTGGCTTAATATATCGATAGATAGATATTTTTTTCTTGATTTTTGTCGATACTGGTTTTGATAACTTGTTCCGTCTTATAGACGTTACTACACAATAAAAAATTTGTGTATTTGCAACATTTTTTTATGTTGAAACCGGTTCACTTACTTTTATTTGTAAATAATAACCCAATCAACAAATATTGCCATAGCAACGTGTGTTTTTGACGTAAGACTACGTCTTGGGGCTCGATCCTGGGCAAATCTGTCTGTCCGGGCTCTGTCCGGGTGCAAAAAATTAATATTTAATCATTTTAATATTAAAATTTTAAATAATATTTGGACTATTTTTTTTTTTTTTTTTTTTTTTTTTTTGCGCACTTTTATGGCCTTTTTTAATAAACAAAAGTAAGGACTTATAAAATGTCTTGTCAATTTTATTTAACTTTTTTTTTAATTTTCTCTGTTTTTCTTTTAAGGTGACGCAGGAGTGATTCATTTTTTCGAACACCCTATACTTCGAAATATGCAAATATTATCCTTTTGGTGCTAGATATCAAAATTCCGCTTCCGAGCTACAATTTTTATCAATCTTAGGCACCTTCAGGAAAAATTCCATACCTGACCATACAGTACTTTTTTGGGAAACCTTAATCTACTATAAATTCCCGGGAATTTATCCTAAATCAAAGTTTCCCGAAAAAGTACTGTGTGGTCAGATATGGAATTTTTCCTGAAGGTGCCTAAGATTGATAAAAATTGTTGCTCGGAAGCGGAATTTGGATATCTGGCTCCAAAACGTTATCATTAGAGTTTTTCGAAGTATAGGGTGTTTAAAAAAATGTATCACTCCTGCTTCACCTTAAGTACAATTTTCAAGAAATTGTCTAAAAAATTTACAAGGAATTTAAAGTTAAAATTTTATTTTAAAATTACACGAAATGAACGAAAGCAAGGACTTTAAAAATTTCATAAGAAACTTAACTTTTACAAGAAATCTAAAGTTGCTAAAGCAAGGACTTAAAAATTTCTTGAAATTTTATTTAACTTTTTTTCTAATTTTCGCGGTTTTTTTAAAAGTAAATATCTTTTTTTAAAAATATTAAAATTAGACTACATGAACAAAAAAAAACTTAGAAATTTTAAATAAAATGTTCACTACATTTTTTAATTTTGTCCTTTTTCCGTTAGCCAAGAATATGAGCTAAAGCATTGTTTTAATATTAAAAATTTAACTTTGAAGACTTTAATTAAAATTCTGACTAATTTTTTTCAACTTTTGACCTTTTTTATCGAAAATTTTAAGTTTTTTTCGTGCCATGAAAAAAAAAATATTTTTATCAAAAATTCGAATTTTTTGACCAAAAACGAGCAAAGAAAAAAATGCCTTGAAAAATTTTAAATCTTTTCATTGTTTAAATTTAGCAGTATTAGGACAGTACCCCAAAAACGTAGTTCTACGTAGGGATATGTCCCCCATACCCCAGTATGATTTTTATGTTAATTTTTTAACATAAAAAGAATGGCATACAGTGTATGTGAGCCGGGTTTGTTAAAAATACACCAAATTTTTTACTGCGTAGAAAGTAGTAAAATCCTTAAGAAGTTACGAATGGTTGCCGGAATAAGCAACCTAACCAGTCGAAGGAAAGGTTGAAGACGGGCCTTTTCAACAAACTCAGTCAAGTTGAATAATGGACCATCTTCAACCGCTTTGCGATCACGTGGGGGCTGGAATGAGCAGAAAATGTGAGTGATACCACGTCACAAAATAAACTCTCCTTGTTTTAGGGTAAAAAGAAAAAGATTATTCTGAAGATACATACTTAAGATTCATGCTGACTTCTTCATCACAAAACTTGAGGACATGACCGGCCCCTTTTATTATGAAACTCGATACATTGACGATTGCAAATTCGAACGGCCTTGCGCCCATAGTGGCGCAATATACTGTGCACATATATTTTGCACGTAAGATTTCTTATCATTTTTTTTCTGCTTGGAAAATCAACGGAAAAAAGACGAGAATCTCATCACATTTTTTTTCATGGATCTTATCTTATTTCACATCGAAAAGCTTATTATTTGATCCATCAATCCATGGAATTCAAAATAAAATATTTATCATTTCTTGGAATTCTCATTATAATTCTGCTTTCCAATCCCGATTCCTCTTTAAGTTTTGATAGCGACAAATTCGAAGGGATTTGGATAAAAAGAAATTTGATGTCGCGTGTGTATTTGAAAATCCTCCTCTTGAAATAATCCTAATGACATATCAAACAAGTGGCATTTCCGTATAAGTCACATATGCGATGAGGAAAAAAAATGAAAAGTTTCTTTTTTTTTTCCCTCTCCCTTCGCTCCTCTAGTAATGAGTTTAATTTAGAAATTAATAAATCATGAAAAAAAAAGAAGATACCAGCCCAGGCAAGATTTATGTTGCATAACCAAATTCGTGCTTATTTTCTTTGAAGAACATTAAAGAATTTCCCGAATGCCTTTGATACAAAGGCGGGAATCGGTAAATTTTCCAATTGGAGCGATATGCAAAGCATGTGCGAAACCGATGAAAAGCAAAGAAAATCGCGGAGATTGCTTCCTCACTCCACTCACAATGCGACACCCCCTTGTACACTGAACTCAATTTCACGTGTGGCTGAATCTTACCCCTAAACGGTGTCCCATGAGATTTCTTCCCTCTTAGTTGATGTCGGGTCTTTCATTTTAATCATTATTAAAACCATCATTTAAAATTTTGAATTTTCATTTCTTTAGGTCTTATCTGATAACCAACTTTTCCATTTTAAGAAGATCAACTCTTTTAATACTTTTTATAATATCACGAGGATTTATTTTTAATTTGACGTAGTAAAATTGCTGATAAGGAGAAAAAAAAAAAAAAAAAAAAAAAAAAAAACTTTTTGAAAGAATAGAATACTTTTCGGCCGGAAATTAGGAATATTTATAAGAAGTTGATGTTGTTGTTGTTCTTGTTTTTTTTTTCTTTTTTAAAATTCAGGTTCATCTGCTTATGACAAGAGCTCGGACATCTTCAACAAGTAGTTAATAGTACAAATATTTTCTTCTGCTTATTTCCTTAAAAAAAAAAAAAAAAAAAAAAATGGTGCAAGGGTCCGAATCCGGTGCAGGAGCCGGCCGCTAGGGTGGTTCGAAAATAAACTTTTTTGGAATTTCAAAACTCCTATATCGGGAAAAGTTTCTTTATAGGTGGAGTATCAACCCTGAATTTTTTCAGATTTTTTGAACGGCATCCTGAGGTGTCGAATCGGCCTTGAAATTTTCAAAAAGCTCATAAAAGGGCCGAAAATGAACCTTTTTTTTTTTGCATAAAAGACCATCGATTCCTATCGGAAATTTCGCGTAGATTACGAATTTGAAGTCGTAAATTAGTTTTGGTGCATGGTTTTTGAGCCACAGACAAAATACCATAACCAGGTTTTTAGAGCTTTTGAACCCGGCCTGTAGCTCAAAAATTATACACCAAAACTAATTTTCGGCTTCAAATTCGTAATCTACGCGAAATTTCCGATAGAAATCGATGGTCTTTTATGCAAAAAAAAGGTTCATTTTCGGCCCTTTTATGAGCTTTTTGAAAATTTCAAGGCCGATTTGACACCTCAGGATGCCGTTCAAAAAATCTGAAAAAATTCAGGGTTGATACTCCACCTATAAAGAAACTTTTCCCGATATAGGAGTTTTGAAATTCCAAAAAAGTTTATTTTCGAACCACCCTACCTTCCGGGGCCGGCTGAAATCTCGGGTCGATGCGAATGCCGATGCCGATTGCATATTATTTATTTAACTCCCAATACCGATTCCGGCACCGACAACCGATGCCGATGCCACCAAGCATCGGTCATATCCGATGCCGCTTCTGATTCCGCGGTTTTAGTGGGAAAAAAAATCATAGAGCCATTCTAGACAATTTTAAAATCAGGAATCCGATTCCGATTCCGATTCCGATTCCGATGCCGATGCCGATGCCGATGCCGGCACTAACAATTTCGCAGTGTCAATGCCGATTCCATATTATTTATTTAACTCCCAAACCGATTCCGGCACCGACACTCGATGCCGATGGCGATGCCGCCTCTGATTCCGATTTTAGTGGGAAAAAAAGTCATAGAGCCATTCTAGACGATTTTCCAAATCAGGGGTCCGATGCCGATGCCGATGCCGATTTTGGATATTTAAAAAAATCGAGTGCCGATGGCATCGGCATGGGTCAAAATTTTCAAGCTTCGGACCCCTGAAAAAAAAATGGTAGAGTTGACACTTTGGAATAGTCAAAAATAGTTTTTGCCGTTGAAATCTCTTGCGAGTGTTACGGCCTTGCATCCTCATTCTTTACTGTGTCATGTTCGAACACATGTCAGACACATTCCTCATCCCCTCTATCAATCACATGATGACAGTTGTAATTTTCACTTAATTTGTATACTTTTAATTAGGCAATTAGTAACTAACATGAATGGAGCAACATCCTCAGCTCAATTGAAACGTATCCATTCGGATATATCTTTTTTTTTCTCTTTTCCTCTGTTTGTCTCCACTTCCTCAAATCCACGTTTCGCCGGGATCTTTTTTGGTGTATACCCTTATTCCATATTCGATTACCGCAAAATTATAACTTACCATCGGTTGCATATCGAGCAAAAATATTATTACACGTATATAGTCGATTTTAATGCCTCTTATTATTTTTTTTAAATTAAAGACAAAAAAAAAAAAAGAGTATCATAATCGCCGGAAATGTGGGCGGTTAAACCGGATACGTTTGGTTTGCTTCTCTGGCTAAGACAATATGGGAGGCATCCCGTAAAATCGAAATTTCAATTGCACCTTTTTCCCCATAAGCTGAGCATCAATTTGAAGCCCCTTACCGGTTTTCATTCAAAGATACCGTATTATTTGCCAATTATAAGTGTTTTGGAGGGTAGTCATCATTTTCCCGTTGATTATAGTGCGTACATTTATTAATGAAGACAAAAATCATCTGACAGTTTAGAGGGAAAACATTTAAGGCGGTTCAATCGTGCCTGCCGGAAGAGGTTTTTTTTATCATCCATTTTTTTTTAAAAATTTAGTAGCTTTTTTAGAGTAGCAAACAGTAAAAAAATTATATGTATTTTTTTAAATTTTGATGGTAGGATGGTTCATCGTCTTGAGCTGCGGATAAGTCCGCGATTTTAATAATAACTTTAAATAATAATTTTCAATCCAGGAATTGACGGGCAGGGGTCCGAAGCTTGGAAATCTTGACCGGCATCGATTTTTTTTGGAAATCCGAAATCTGCACCGGCACAGACATCGCGAAATTGTTGGAGCTGGCATCGGCATCGGCGCTGGCACTGATATTGGCATCGTAGTTAAAAAGTCGAGATTTCAGTGATTCCACAAGAAACAAGGTTGTTAGGTAGAATGGTGCCTGCAGGATTCAGAAAATGATAATTTTCAAGATCGTCTAGATTGGCTCTACCCAGGTGGACCTTTCCCATCTAGGAGATGTCTATAGGATATCTAATTTTAATGCTAGATATCTGATAGACTTCTGCGAATTGTTCTTAGATGACTAGAAGAAATTTAACAGACAGATAATCCGGAAAATGTCCGCTCTAATAGACAACTACAATATTTTTAATTTATGGATATGTAAAATCTATCTTTTAGACTTCAAATTAGCCATTTTGTAGTGGGCTTCTTTGCCCGTCGGTTCGGGTTTTATGTAGTATCGTTAAAGTATTACTGTTGGTTTAAGGATATTTTTGATACATTCCGATCTAACCCCTGTCGAATTTTCCTCACGAGTGGAGCCACCGGAAGTTTCATCGACTTCTTGACGAGGTGCTTGAGGAGAGGCATGCAAAGTCCCGGGCTCTTGGCCAGGTTCTTCAGGAGTTTCTGGACGAGAAGCATGGGAAGTCCTGGTTCTTGAGGATTTTCTTGACGAGAAGCATGGGAAGTCCCGAGTTCTTCGGTATTTTCTTGACGAGAAGCTTCGGCAGAAGGGCCAGCAGCTTCGCCGGGAGGTACGCCAGCCGCTGTTGCCCTCCAGTGCCGGCTTATTTCGGAGCTTAAACGATATTCTATTTCTTCGCCGTCTTCGTTTTCGTCATCTTCGCCTTCGTCGTCTTCGTCTTCGTCGACTCTTCCGAGGTTAACGGAACTACTTCTTATTAGCGGCGCTCGGTCGACTTTTGGAGAGCGAGTAATTAAGTCAGTCCTAGGCGCCGATTCCTGTAAACTGGCTGCGATTGCCCTTCTAATATTTCTTTGTAGCCAGTCGTCCTCATTCACTGTCTGAAATGAAAGGGAAATAAATTTTTAGTATATAATGGAATTTGAGAGGTATAGAAAAAAATGACATCCTTACCTCTTCGCCGTCTGACAAGGTGATGACAGCGTCAGCGTCCGCGTCTCTGGAAAAAAAAAAAAAAAAGCAATGCTGAATTATTACAATTTGGATTACTTGCTACTTAAAAAACAAAAGAGCCATTCCTCCCGCGCTAAAAGAATATCTTTTGAGTCGGCGACATACATACTTCTGCCACGACTCGACTCCTTGATTTTTTTGTTTTTATTTGTTACTTCGACCTTGGGGTGATATATGTTTTAAAATTTAAAGCCTCTAGTTCTAGTTCAACAATTTTTTAGGTGATAACCTCGGACGCGTGTAAAGGATTTTATTCAGCCTAGGTAAAAGACGCACTTTTCGAGCTTTAATTAGCGATTATTTTTGTTAATCACAAAAAAAAAACCATTTATTGGCTTGTGGGAACCCAAAAATTTTGGCTTGGCTGAAATACCACCCAGGATTTTAGTTTGTCCCAATCCAAAATCGGGAATCTAAAACTTTTAGGTTGAGCAGAACCAAAAATTCAAATTTTTAAAGCTTACTTTAAAAATGTAATTGTTAATAAGTTATTTTTTATGCATAAAGGCATATATGGATCTTATATTTTCAAGGCATTTGAATGTAAAGTATTCGTCTCAAAGTAAAATAGGTTTCGTAATAAGATGTCCACAATCAACTGAACAAAGTGCCGCGACAGTGGGATGTAAACGTAAAGTCGGAATCGGACCCCTGATTTTAAAAATTGTCTAGAATGGCTCTCATGATTTTTTTTTCACTAAAATGCCGCATCGGATATGATCGATGCCGGAATCATGCCGATTGGTGGTGTCGGTGCCTGAATCGCAATCGGGAGTTAAATAAATAATATGGCATCGGCATCGGCATCGGCATCGACCCGAGATTTTAACCGGCATCTGATTCGGACCCCTGTTTTTTTCTACTAAAATCGAAATCGGAGGCGACATCGGATATAACTGATGCTTGAGGGCATCGGCATCGGTGGTCGGAGATTGGTGCCGGAATCGGAGTCGAAATCGGAATCGGGAGTTAAATAGATAATATGGAATTGGCGTCGGCATCGACTACCATCAGCATCGGATTCGGGCCTCGGTGGTGGGATTAAAATTAATATTGCAGTCTCTAGCAGACATGTACTATTTTTGGGCCATGTGAACTCGATCTTTGAATTTCGAAAGTTTGCCTCTGTATCTCTCTTTTGGACTGATAACGGAATTTTTAAAATTATAACGTTCTTACGACAAAAATGAATCCGTCATAAAATAAAAAGATGCAAACCTAACAAATAATTAAGGTATCACTCATATATTAATATGTTATGCAAGTCGATTATGGTCATATATTATTCACTGCTTTTCGACGCTCCGATGAATCATAAACCAGGGTACTATAAAGTTACATCTATTCGAATAATCGTTATTTGCGTTCATTTTTCTTATACACTTAAAATATTTTTTGGCAACTAATTTTTTTTTTTTTTTTTTTGTGAAAGAATTTTCTTGCCTTAAGATGTATTGCACAACATTACTAGACGAAATTTTTCGGCGGCTTTTTTATATTTTATATATATTTTTTTTTTTTTAGTAGGCATCTTGTTTCATAATCTCTCAATCTTTATACACACGATGATCAGTTCTTTCTTTGCAACGCCCTGGGCATTTCACACGAACACTAGTTTTCTGGTCATTCTAATGATTTATAATTGTTCCTTCTCTGCAAGAAAACTCGTGATTTTCATAATTCATCGGTCGTCTTGTACTTACACGTAACTTCAGTTTTTTTTTTTTTCTAAATGTTGTCTTTATGAGAATGGAATTTCGATTGTTATTTCACAGATTAAAAAAAAAAAATACCGGTACTAGATTGCTTCTGGGAATCGATTTTTTCCCGAAAAAATTTCCCGGGAACCTTTTTTTAAAAATTGTCATAAATACCGCGTCCGGGAATGGAATTTTTCTCATTTTCGACGATTTTGGGTTCCCGGCATCTATGAGTTTTTCCCGAGAACGGAATTTTGTCAACTTTTTGACTGTTTATCACATAACATTTTTAATATTTTAGAACAAAGTTATAAAAATCAGAAATCTTTTTAGCAGAATTTTTTTTTTTTTTTTTTTTTTTTTTTTTTTTTTTTTTTGCTAAAGAGGAGGCTTCATGGAGTAACGAAAGGGACGGCTGTTTTGCCTAACACTCTATTTACGGGGAAAAAATTTAAACTTTAGATATCTAACGAACTCCTTTGACTTTTTCTTGTATTTTTGGGTTCAACTTGTTTCAACAGGTTTCAACAGGTTTCAACAAGTTTCAACTTGTTCCAAGTAAGTATACAGACCTAATAAGTTGCGGATTAGGTCAGTTGAAGACTTTTGATGTATGTCGTCGTTTGCATTAACGTCATCAGATCCAATTGATTTTAAACGGTTCACGATTGCCATTCGCGTTGCATGAAGTGTCTTCAAAACTGCATGTACTTCTGGTCCGTATTTTACAATGATGGAGGAGTTTGTTACTAGTGGATACAAAAAGTCTAAAAGTGTTTCGTCTGCGATGACGAGCGACGATACTAGTGACTGAGTATCACGTAGCGATCGTAATGTAGACTCCATGATATTCTAAAATATAGATGAAGTAAAGGATAATATACTTATAGGATAGGCTGAACAAAACGAAACAACAACAATGGGGAAACAAACGGAAAGCGACGATCGTCAATTAGTTCCCGAATAATGTCGAACTGTTCATCTACAAAAATGGCAACACAAATTCGGAAACGTGTTCAACAACCGGTCATGTATGTCATTATTACTATCACGTAAAAATTCCTCAGGTGAACGAACAGTTGGTACTAAAAAGACGAAATATGAAAAACGGTTAACAATGATAAAAATATATGTTTAATTATAACAAATACAATGTAAAATATATTTACATATTTACATTTTCCATAAATAACATTACATACGTAAACCTAACTATACAAACTTAATACTAACTATACTATAATTAAATCTAACTATACCCTAATTATACTAATACTACATACTATTTAATTGAAAAGCTCTTCCAATTCTGAAAAGAAACTGTTGTTAGTATCTATATGTACATTCCCCATAATTACCTTATGCGATAGATTACCTTTAAATCGTTCGTCAAAAAATAACTCCATTTTCCTTTCCGTCATTTCATTTTCGAATCTCGGTCGTAAATTCTTCTTCTCCTTCATCCGGAACAAAATCCCCTTCCACGAACTATTGCTTCGTTCGCTGGAGTATTTCCTCATGAATTCTGCAACTATCGACATTCTTTTGACTGGAGCAACTATTGCCCGGTCCTTCCGGGACAAAATTGGCTGAACTAATAGGGTATAATGTAGACCCTACTCCATTATTAAAGTACGACACATAACACATTATTGATACTCACGCTAAAGTTCGCTTAACTCTCGGTCGTTTTTTCTTACCGGCGATTTGATCAGCATCCACAACTCTGAAAAACAATACAATAGTACAATCCACAAGACTAGATTACTTAACAAACTAACCAGGAAAACAAAATCAATGTTTTCGAACACTATTTTTCCTTGAAATTATTTTCCCGCCGTTCATAAATTTTAGACAAGTTGAAACTTGCACTAAAAATTTTAGGGTATACCAGAGATGTACGTTAGATACCTAAAATTCGGATTTTTTTTTACCTTAAATCGAGTTTTAGACAAAACAGCCATTTCTTCCGGTTTCGTTTTAACAACACGGAAATAGTAGATTTCTATTCAAGGAATGCAAACGACAAAATTGCCCGTCGAGACCGAGTTTTAAGCCCGAGCCGTAGGCGAGGGCCTTAAATAGGTCGAGACGGGCAAGTCGTTTGCGTTTCTTGCATTGAAAGTTATTTTTCATCACAAAGTACGGCGTAAAATAGTTTTTCATCACACGGTACGGAAAAGTTCACTTTTCAGTCCTAGGCAGTTTATTTACAGACTATTTTACTCCGTACCTTGTGATAAAAAATATCTTTCAATGCAAGAAATGCAAACGACTTGCCCGTCTCGACCTATTTAAGGCCCTCGCCTTCGGCTCGGGCTTAAAACTCGGTCTCGACAGGCAATTTTGTCGTTTGCAGTCCTTGTATTGAAAAATACTACTATGTAAACACTTCTACTTATCCGCTCTAGGGCGGAAAAGTGAACTTTTCTGCGCTGTGTGATGAAAAATTTTTTTCGACATGGTTTCGCTTATGTCCGAACTTGAATCCCAAAAATATGGAAATCAGGGTTATTTTCCTTTATCTTCGTCTTCTGAATAAATTCCCGGGATTCCCATGAATCGAAATGTCAATTTCATTATGAGAAAAATGGAAAAGCTAACCAAAACGGGAATTCCCTTTCTCGGATTTGATATTTTTTTCAAAAACGGGAATTCCCTATTCGCGGGAACGGAACTGTGTCGGGAATTTTCAATCTCTAATCGGCCCTGGAATTCTTTTAGAAAGTTTCAAAGGCTGTACAGGACCCCTCATAAACTTTCGCAATGAATAACGGGCCAAATTACTCTGCCGATTTCAATGCCGGAAAACTTTTAATGTGCAGCACACATATCTCGGACAATTATATTGCGGTTAATTTAAAACGTAAATACATCCTCGTTTCAAAAAGCTTTTTGTCTTTAATAACGATGACAAGCCCGGGGTTTCATCAACCTTCTTTTAAATAATGCAAGCGCTTGCATAAATGATTAATCAACGATATTACCAACCTTTACCCTCTTGACTAAAAACGTAATATAACTTCATTCTAGTTTTCCTTTAACTAATGGTCAACTCCTGCGCTCTTCGTTAAATAATTCCTTATTTTAATAATAATTTTTTTTTCTTACTCGTTAATTAAATATTAACTAAAAGATCATGGAATTATCTCATGGAGATAAATCATCATGACAAGGTACAATTTCTACTTGTTGATTTTCTTATCGTGAGCGATATCGATCTACTACATCACCGAGTTGACGAAAAGTACCTATTATAAATACCCGCGTGATAACGGTGATGTCGCCTTAGGAGTAAAATCGGTGAATGAATTAATAATATCTTGAAAAGTTGAGAATGAGCCAGCATCTCTCACCCCCCGCAACGAAGAAGCCGATTTTTTTTTTTTTTTTTTTTCCTTCGACTTTATTTTCGGTTTTTTTTTTCTTTCTTTAAACTTTTCTCTTTTATTTCCCTTTTTTTCGAAAGGCGAGGAGGGAAATTTCCATTTAATTTTCCATCGTTGAAAAAGCCGCTTGTATACTAGTTTCATGGATGGAAAGTTAACAGCCCTGATCGAATTAAAGAGTACAAAAAGGATAGACCCTAAATAATGTATTAAACGAAACCCTTGACTCGGAGGGAAGATTTACATAAATTTTCCATCAAGATGTACAGATCTGTATGAACTGACAGATGGTGATGCTGGTTCCTGGACACTGAGGGATGATATCACTCGTGTTGTTATTAATCCGAAATTTATATTTCATACTTGACTTGATATATCCTCGATCGGTGTGGGGTGACGAGGAGAGGGGGGGGGGGGCTTTTGTTTTGTTTCTAATTTCGGGTTTGGAGTTATTTTTCTTTTTAGGGTGCCAATTTTTTTTTTCGACCTTTTTTCCTTGCTTAATTCCCGGAAATGGAGGAATGATTATTTACTGGTGAACTGTGGGGGATTGTTAAATTTTGTTTGTGGGTAATTTTTATTTCAGTTTATTTTAATGGCGGTTGTACTGTATACAAACTGCGGGAGATTTGGAGGGACAACAAAAGGAAAACTGGTCGTGGGGTATATGCGACACTTGGTCATTGATAATTACATTTTTCGGTGGTATGGCAAGCTTTCGATTACTAAATGACATTCTTTGTCAGGCGTAAACTTGTTGTGTACTGCATTTTTCTATTTCTCGTATAGCTTCCGCTTCGCTAAAGACGAGGTTTTGCGAAGATTGAATAGGGAGAGAGAAATTTTGCAAATCGTGAAACGACGGAAGTTGGAATACTTTGTTCATTTTCTTAGAGGACCTAAATATGAGCTTCTGAAGAAGATCATTCAGGGACATATCGAAGGAAAAAGGAGAATAGGCCGGAAAACCATAGTGGCTGCGTAATTTAAGAGCTTGGACCGGTCTAAGTGTCAAGGAGCTCTTCAGGATTGCCCCCGATAGAGACGAATATAAAAGTTTTATTGATGGTCGCCTACGCCTGGACACAGGTACGGCACCGTAAGAAGAAGAAATATAGCTTCCTTTTCCTTGAATAGGGATTCTGCGCCTAAATTCTATGAGCTTTTTGTAGGGTTGAAATTCCGAAAAAGACTTTCAGTTTTGGAACCATGAAATTTTTGCGATAGAGCAGATAGAGGAATGCCCCTTTTTACGAATTGAAAAATTGTTTTTGTTACGACTAAAATTTGTGGGTCTTTTGAGTCAAGCTTGCGCCCTAAAAAATTCTCAGTCCTCGTCTGCTTCAGATTAGTGGCAAATGTGTGCTTATGCCTTTAATCTGAAGGAATATTGTACTTCTAATTTTCCATAACTTATCAGTACCGTACTCTTAAATATTACCGGAATTTTGAAAAAAACTTGGATGTCCTCGCGGCAGACATCATGATTCTAATCCGGAAAACGATGAAGGAACGTAGGCGTCACTTTGAAGTAATATGAAAATTGATATTGACGAGTTCTTCTGTAAATGGAGACATAGACTTAGGATCATCTTTTTTTTAGTGATTCCATTAGACTGCCCACACAAATTTCCCACATCGGAATCGGCTGGCCATTTACCCATCATTTAAATATCCATTTTCAGTTTTAGATTTATTTACTTCGATTTCGGGGGAAAACACCGTCAGGTTATAATAACCGCCAAGATTACGTAATTTATTCGGCCTTAAATCGCGGTTCACTCTTGTCGAAGCGAACTTTTATAGCCTCCTGATTTAAGCTTTCCTATTGCAACTCGACCATTTAAAAAAAAAAAAAAAAAAAATATATGACGGAAATCGTTTTTCTTTCTTATCATCATCAAATCGGTGTATTAAAGCGTAAATGCCCGAGCAAAGGGCAACAAATTTAATTTTCAGTTTTCTTTCATATATAAAATGAGAAGTTGTATAAAAAATCGCTCGAAGGCGAAGAAACCTTCCAAGCACGGCTCTATTTGTAGTAAAAACGTTATCCCCGGCCCGGAGTTGCTCGGTATTTTCTGATAACCAATGAATCGTGAAAAGTGCCTGAACAACGAAGGAACACCTTAAAATGCAAATGCCGGGATTATTTATTGATAGTACGCACGCCTCAGGAGTGGTTGTAATTGGCTCAAATCTGGTCTTACACAGCCACGGCCATCAGACGTCAGTTTTGTTATTTATTATTTCATTTACATATTTTTCAACTTTTCGTAATTTGGTGGGAATTATCCGACCTTGTGGAGATCATCGGCGCTTTCGAAACACCCGGTTTCGGTTCTATAAAGAATCCAAGAAAAAAAAATTTTTTTTTTTTTCCTTCAACTGAAGACGGTGACCTACGTCGTGGTTGAAGATGTAAAAATGCATTCATTTTTTTTTCTGCGTTTGTTATCACTTTCACTCACTTACAAAACAGGAAACGGACTCCTAAGTGTTATGGTCTTGTTCATATTTTTTTTTGTCGTAAATACGGAAACAAAGGAGTCACACAGAACAATAAAAATAGACATGAAAACCGTCATTTTTTTCTATTATAAGAAAATGACTCGCTGACAAAGTAAACAGCATTGGAATGGTGGAAGAGACACAACACACGTAATCAGACAAAAGAGGAGGAATGCCGGTTAATGAAAGGATTGACATGGAGGACAAAAAAGGTATTGTCAAAGGAGATTAGGATGTAATCCCATTGATCTGCGTGTGGTCGTTACTTGAAGCGCGAACCAGAACCGCTCCATGTCAAACTTTCTTCGAGTTTTCAACAAAAATGCCCTGGACCACCTTCATCATTTTTTTTTTTTTTTTTTTTCGAAATTCTGTCAATTTTTGTCATATGCGAAACTTAATAAGATTATTCGCTTCGAAGACTCTGTTTTACTCTTTTCCTATTGATAACCGTTGCAACTTAATTCTTTTGAAAGTAAAAAATCTCTCAAGCAGATATTCGTCTCAAAATATAATTGTAAACGTCATGAAGTATCGGTCAGTTTTTTTTTTTTTATTGAGAATCACCAGCCTGTTGAAAATATAATTTTTTTTTTGTATAACGGAAATCTGTGTGGGAGGAAGAAAGTCGAAAAGCAAAAGGGATTGTTTTGAAAGATTGTTATTCAAGATTTGATTTTACTTGGAAAACCTTTTGTGTGGGACCAATACAATAGTGGCTGGGATAAAATGGAATGGGATTCTAGAATCAATAGTGTGATGTGGTAGAAGACAAACCCAAAAAAACATGAATTTTATGAAGCATATGAGGCACTGGCAGATCCAGGAATTTTTTTCGGGGCGTCCCTTTGCCCATGGCCCCAGATCCTCCAGTGATGTGTGATCGGGATTTTCCAAACATATTTGCCTTTTTAAAAGGGTTCGGAGAAACTGAGCTTTCCACCCAAATATTACATTCTGAGGGTCATTCAATTCGTACCTCCGTATTAATAGGTGGTTCTACTTTCCCCCAGATGGCGCTTAGAAGGCTTTGGAAGTTTAACTTATAAGAAAACACTTTGTTTACAAACAAAATGTTCTAAGCTCCAACTGCAAAGTGGCACCTTTTCATGCGTAGGCACACATTTACGTGAGCAAGAAATTGACAATTTTCATAATAATGTGAAGTCAAGTTTTTTTTTTTTTGACATATTTTTTAAAAATGGGAAGGAGTGTTCGATATTCCAGAATTCAAGTTAGTTATGAAGCAGCGAGGAAAGATGAAAACTGGGCCCATAACCTTTTAAATAATGTTTAAAATATAAAAAAATATATTTTAAAAGTAGTATAAAATAAACGAGTATCAACAACAGTTTTTATTTTAAAGATAAACAACAGTCAGTTTTTTTTTATTTTATTTTGTTATTCTTTTTTAAATATGAATTCTGAATTCTGAATTCTGGAATATCGAACAAATAACAAATATGACTTCCTTAAAAAATGGCTTTAAACAGCCTCTTCCTTTAAAATGTCACCACATAATAAATGATAATAGGGTCGCGGTTACATTGTACGATTTTATTTGTCAACAAACAGTTCCGAGGAGATGAAAATTTTTGAAAGTCTTCGAAACTGTTCAAAACTACTCGGAGCTACTCGAACGTGCTCGAAACCCTTCTAAGGTTCTAGAATCGATAGTGTGATGTGATAGAAGACAAATCCAAAAAAAAACCTGAATTTTATGAAGCATATAAGGCACTGGCAGATCCAGGAATTTTTTTTCCAGGATTTCGAGAGTTGGAATTTGGCATTTTTCATAAATCCTGACAATATTTTTCATAAAAGTTTCTCGATTTGGTCCCTTTTAGTGAGATTAAACTCTCAATTAGGGATCAAGGGGCCATTCAAGTATTACGTAAGCATGATTTTGGTGAATTTGAACCCCCTCCCCCCGGAGGTTGTAAGATATTTCGCCATACTTAGCTTATGGCGAATATAGTTAATGCGGACCCCCCCTAAAAATCTTACGTAATACTTGAACGTTCCCCAAGTATTACGTAAGCATTATTTTGGCCTTTCAAAGCTCCCCCCCTTCCCTCTTCAGTGCTTGCGTAATACTTGTATGATCCCTTTATTATTTATATGCACTCAAATTACCTTTTCGTGACGCTATAGTAACTATACTATGTTATGCCATAAGGTCCATCCTACCAGAAAATGAGATATCGTTTACCGGGGGAGAGTCAAAAATTAAAAACTAGTGTTACGTAGTACTTGAAAGGCCCCTAAGTAATAACAGCCTTTTTCTTTTTTTTCTAAGTTCATCCTGGTCCTGGACCATGTTAAATTCGAATTTCTAGAAGATTGTTATTCCAAAGAGAGAATTAAATTCTATAGCGAAGAAAAATTTAAATAAATCATTGAACCTAAAATTATTTAAAGTAACATTTAAAATTAAATAAAATTTAATACTTAAAAAGTTTATTAAAATTGAATCGTTAATTTGAAAAAGGGGACATGCCTCATAAAGTAAAAAAAAAGATAGTCCCCTTTTTCAAATTAAATACTTAATAGTGAAAACTTAAAAATAATTAAAATATTTAAAACTCATACACATATGCATAGGTAACTCACATACAGGACCTGGACTCTTTGATCGACCTTAGGTTTTGTTTCGTTTTAGTGCTAATATTAATTAAGTTTCAAGAATGCAAATTCACTATGGATGTTGGACCAACATGTTGTACCAACTTGTTCTTGTTGGACCAACATTTTATACTAATTCTGGCTTAGGAGTAAATTCTGCAATAGTCGATTCGTTCGTTTGTCAATCATGTTGGTATAACAAGTTGGTACAACATGTTGGTCCAACTTGTTGTATCAACATATTAGTCCAACACTTCATAGTGAATTTGCACCTCAAGATCAATTTTAGAATGCTTCATTAAAACTTTAAAGTTTCATCTAATTTTAAAACCTTATAGTAAGTTAAAACTTTTTACGTCCTCCTTGGAGGAGTACAAGCAATAAATTTTTTTGTTAAGTTGTCCCCACATTATTGAGTGGGGATTGTACACGAAAATTGCTTCCGTTGTTTCCGGGTGGTCCCGGATTATTTCGAGAAACCTGAAAACGTTGATTCCCTTTTTAAATTGTTCTAAGCACTCTGTTGATCGTTCCACTAACAGATTTGAAAACTTAACGGGAATAGTGGCCTAAGTCCACTGTTTTTGTTTACATTGTTTTTATAAAAGCTAAACATCAGAGATCAGTGCCAAGTTGACGAGATGGACTTAGGCCACTATTCCCGTTAAGTCTTCATTTAACAAGGAATACTTAAAACAAAATTTATAAATAATACTTAAATTAATTAAAATTAATACGCATACTTAAAATCTAAAACAAATTAAAATTAAAATTATGGATATCTTTAAAAAAATATGGGCATTTTCAGCTTGTCCGACACACTGAAAATCAGTGTGTTGGTCCGACTCACTGAAAATCCCCATAATTTTTTTGGCTTTGGAGAAGCCTAAAAAAGAGATTAGAATTTTTCTTTCAAGTAATGAAAACTTTCATCAAGTTCTATTGAAAACGAAAAAAAAATTTTTAATTTCGCCACATGTGGGGATATATTTTTGTTTAAGAATATCTAAATAATTAAAGACGGACGGCAAGCGGTCCCAATCGTCCTCTTCATTGGTACTCTCATGGGTACATCCGATACCCAAACCCCCTTCCTCTCCCTTGTTAGCAAAAATCAGCATTTGAAATGACCCCCTCGCCTCTCCCTCAAAGTTCTGACGTAATATTTTAACGGCCCCTGAGCTCGATCTCTCAATTTCATTTGAGTTACACAAGGAATTGGTTCAAACTTTCCTTTCTTGGATTGGAGCCTTCATTCATTCATTCAGTCATCCATCCATTCATCAATTTATTCATTGATGTTCTTCGTCTGGGATACTCTGAAAATCCTTGGATACGCCTCACATTCCTAAGCTTTTGGTCTTGACGAAATGTAGCTTTTTTAGAGTTGCTTAAGGAGTGAGTCTGCCAAAGTTTTGTCAGTCTGACCGTAGCTCACACATTTAAACCCGCAATATATTTCATCGATAATATGAAAAAAATAACGTTCATTCTTTTGATTACTTTTTTTTTTTTCAATAGGCTTCTATTTTAGTAGAGGCGCAACACCTACAACGTAAACACAAACCCCCAGAAGGTACGTCTGATTAAGGTAAAAGGTTGGTTTGCATGAAGAAACAAACTCGTTATAAAATTAAATAATATTAGCTATAGGGCACGTGTAGTCAAAGAGGATCAGTGGTACCAAATTTATAAGTAACAATTACCCTGTCAGTGATACCACAATTAAAATTGACATGCTATCGACTGGGCTACTGTTTAATTTCATACCCCTCGAGCGGGCTTAGCGCTAATCTCTTTTTTATGACTTTTTTTTTTCTTTTTTTAAAGAAAGCTTCCAATTAACTATTAATTATGAAATTAAATAATTCATCTTCTTGTCTTATAAATATCGAAAGGATTTTTACCAGTAGCGCGTTTTTAAGTAATGATGCTTTTCGCTTCCTTTAATATTTAAAAAAGACTAGTTTTTTTTTTTTAAATATGGTGACGGTTCTTTCTTGCATTTTTCAATCGAGATTACTTTTCTTTTTTTCGAAAATAAAGAGGGAAAAAAGGAGATTCCTTCTTCATGTGATGTTTTTCCAGTAATATTAAAACTAGATGTAATCCTTGCCGTGATAACTTTAAACATAGGTTTGAATGAAGTTAAGTTAATCGAAGTTTGACTGATGAGTTTGGAAAATGCACGCTAGGACTTGAGATTTCCCGCGCGGGTTTCAATGGGAAAACTCATGGTAACCCCCTCTTTCTTTAAATGCTAATTAGGGAAGCAGCTAACCTTTTTTAATGAATTACTTAATTTTAATAAGCCTAAAGATGATTACTTGGTGGCCCGACATACATTATCTTTACTCTCGTTATTAAAAATTTTCGGGGGGCTACGCCCTTTAAAAAAAAGTTAGGGAAACGATCAGTGGCCTCAAGGGACAAGTTACCAGTTTTTTTTTTTTATAAGCAACTTGAATTTGACTGAACCCACTTATGTAAGATCACACTTTTCGAATGATAGGTAAAATAACTGTATTAAACGACAATAGATATCGGACGTTTACTCGGTGTCATGTTAATCACTTACATCTGAAAAAAAAAGTAACCTTTTTTTTTTTTTTTTTTTTTGAAAAATAAAAGTTTTACAACGGTACTCGTTGACGTAAATGAGATCATAACGTTGTTTGATGCGTATAAGGCATAGAGCCTTCAATTAGGAAGAAAAGAAAGAATGAAAGAGAAAAAAAACAGTTTTGTTGAATTTTTTTTTTTTTTTTTTACTTTTAATTATGTTCAGAAAAACACGAAAAGGCAAAAGTTTATTTTAATTGTACTAATTGCATGAAACTTTTTATTGTTGATGTTTAAAATGTGTCGTTTGAATGAGTTTTCCGTTTACTATGAGGTTTTTTAACCTTCGTGTTGATGGGAGGTTGGCTGACTAGTAGTATCGAGGTAAAAAGATTCGAGGAGATTTAATATTATAAAAATTTTATTGGCGCCTTTCGATTGTTTTTTTTTTATAAGCAGGATTTTCATCAAGACAGTCCGTGAAAGCACGGAAAACTAGTATGTGAGCTTTCAACATTGTGGGATAATTTTTTAGTTTTCTAAAAATGAATTTTAGAGAAATAAAATCTGGTAAAATGAATACTTTTTAATTTAAATATTTAAACTTAAAAAACGTAATCTATGGTAAATGTCTATGGTAATCAGTTCTTCATCATATAAGTCGTCGACTTATATGATGAAGAATTGTTTACTGGTTCTGAGTTTTTTTTTTTTTTTTTTTTTGCATAGTCGGGAAATCTTTTACATGGTATCAGGCACGGACTGGGTGCTCCGAGTAAGAGGGCAAACGCCCTGTGTGTCTTCCTAAAAATAGTAAAACGTGCCCTAAGAATCGACTTGCTAAATCCGTAGGTGCATTTTTTTTAACATTTTTTTTTCTGGAACAACTTTTCTTTGTTCCATTTTATGGCTCAAATTCGCTTAAATTTCCAAATTTGTATGGAATATTTTCCCGATTTTTTCTTCCTTGGATTTCGGCCTCTGACCTCTAGCTCGAAAAAGGTTTTGAATTTGAGCCAAAAAGAAAATACAAAATCAATTTTAGAATTTTAGCTCCTCGGTATTCTGCATTTTTTTTTTTTTTTTTGAGTGTTTAATCTGGTTATAGGGCTGGGGAAGAAAAAATTGTCTAGGAAGTGATGTATGGTCTACAGGGAAGACTTGAGAAAAAGGGAAAAATGGGGGGGAGGGGGTTAAGAATAATTTAGCGCCTTTGTATTTATTTTTGCCTCGCCGTATTTAAATGTTATACGACAGAAATTTAAAGTTTTAATTTTTTTATTGCAAACATTTATGTTTAATTATCATCCCACTTGAACCAATCAAATGAAGCCATAAGCTAAGCACTGCTACCACAGAGAACTCGTATCATATGTATCATGATCTGTAACAGGCTTAGGCCTATTTTACAAAACCTTTTTGTACGTTTTGTCTTACGAGAGGTGATGGGCCCGTAAGTAGAGTATTCCTATAATCAAACTCTTGTGAGAAAAAAAAAAAATTAAATACCTTCGGAAAATTCAAACGCAACCATTCTCGTGTATCGGATAAAAGCGCCTGGTGCTAGCATCTCGGCCATCCCTTGTACTGTTTCGTTGTAAACCGCCCCAACTGATCATGCAATCATGATTGTGTAGACCCACTTTGAAAATCACAGATTCATTCTTTTCATTTTACCTACTTAAGACAAAGCTTTTCCGTCTATTTAACCAAACGTAATGTTACGATTAAACAACTTATCAAACAAAAAGAAACTTATTTTTAGAAAGGTATCCCGATTTTTTTTATTTTTTTGTTTTTAAATTAATTCATTAGAAAATCCTATCAAAATTCATGATTTTTTTTCCCTTGTTTGCCACAATTTTATATATTTTTTTAAATTTTATTTTTTAATTTTTGGAGGTCGGTCAGGGGGTTGGTTAAAGGGTCGACCCCTTTCAATGCAACCCGTTAATTGCAAAGCTGGAAATCCATTTTTGATATCAACCGACCCCCATAAATCTTACGATATGTCGAAAATGAATGAAGTCAATCAAAAAAAAAAAAAAAAAAGGAAAGAGAGATAGAACCTAAGAGCAGTCCATGAAAATTAAAAAAAGAATAAGGCTGATTACCTTAAAAAACAAAAGAGAGAAATAAAAAACTGTTATGAATTTTTAATCAGGTACATTGCAAAATGAGTTGTTTAAGAAGATGAGTCTCGCCTTTTTTTATTCAGCGGCCTCCGGGTTTAACTTATGATGTTCCACACCTGTCAAATTTGACGAACAACTAATGAACAAAATATAATGAATGAAAATAATAGTAATTTTTAAACTTTTTAGCTCTTTTGTTTTTGATGTATTACGTTAATGGTTATCTACTTTTTTTTGGGTTTAAATTTCGATTTTGTATTTTTTTTTTTTTCAGTAGGTTTTCACGGATTAATAAGATCGTTTAATAAATTGTGTCGTCCAAACCATTGTTTAGCTTGAAAAAAAAAAAATTGTTTTACTTATGAAAATAAGGAAAACATTTTTTGATGTACGAAAATCCATTTAATCCTACATAATTAACGCTACTTTTTTTTCGTAAAAAAAAAAAAAAAAAAAAAAAAAAAATCTTCCGAAAAGAATCATTAGTGTTAAAGCCATAAAAACTAACCAACAATTTAATACATCAAGTGGAATCAAGAAGCGAGCATTGTGGTACACCGCAACGCGAATGATGATTTTTACAAATACCGCACTCTTCTTCTCTGCAACTTTTTTTTTTTTTTTTTTTTTTTAATACGACTTGACCCTGAATATCGGCCCGAAAATAAATGTAATCATGATACGGTGCTAAATACCCATGAAAGTTATATTGAAAAAATAGCGAAAAACCGGGGAGCTATCGCAACGAAACGCTAATCTGATTCGTGATCACGAGGTATTAACAATTCAACATCCATATGTTATGAACAATTTACTGGTCAGTATCCTAGCAACCGTTTGATAATATAATAACAGGTGTCGATACCTGAATCACTGAATCAACATATTTTATTACTTTTTTTTTCTCTAATTGCGGTAAGCCCTGGGAACACGGTTTTTAATATATTTAACTTTCTAAAAGTTGCTACATATGAAAAACCAGCTTCCTTTTTTTTGGCCGCGCAATTTGTTATTTTTATAATTTTCTATTACTCATGGTATAAAAAGTCCCTTTTTGAGAATTATTTGGGGACTTAAAAGTAAAACTTTTTGGGACTCTACTTTTTAGTACTCCGTACTAAAAAGTTGACTTTTTAATACTCTTGCTATCGTGTCGTCTGCATCGAAAAAAAAAAGAAACCATGAAGGCCCCGAAAAATGGTTGGCAGCATTGTATCAAGAGTCACGTTATATACGTGAAGAGTCACGTTATATACGTGAAGAGTCACGTTATATACATTGTTTGGACAAACGAATGTTTACAATTCACACCCTCATTTTTTTTTTTTTTTTTTTTTTTTTCTTTTTTTACATCACACCCATTTGTCACAGCAATATTAACCCCTTGACATCAATCTTTACGAAAAAAAAATCTCTGTTTCATTCGAAATAGAAAATATTTTTAACCCCAAAGACAACACGGGGCCCTTTCCTGAACTTCGAGACAGTGTTGTCAAGCCTCGCTTCGCTCGGCTTGACAACGCACTGTCTCGAGTTCAGGAAAGTCCCCCGTGTTGTCCTTGGCCTTAAAAATACTATTTTTTTCTTTCTCTTTTTTTTTTTTTTCATTTTTTATTTAAATAAGATAAATCGTTTGGATTTATTGTCCCAATTTTCAGTTTTGAAATTATGAGATGAATGTCGTGATCGCAATATCATTGTGCTGTACTTATTCTTGGTCATACGATGATTACAAATAAATTGATTGGTATGTTTAAAAATCTCGTTTTTATCGATACTGCACTTTTATTTTTTAGCAGTTTATACTTTTACGAGGAAGCTCCAGGGAATACCGGAAGGGATTGACTGTTTTGTCCGATACTCGATTTATTGTGAAAAAAATTCAAGTTTTAGGTATCTGATGTGTAACGAAGTTTTTCGGTGTATCCTGGAATTTAGTGCAAGTTTTAACTTATCTGAAATAGTGATGTCGATACCGATCCGATATTTCGATATATCGGGGCCAAAAATGTCGATATATCGCCGATATTTATAAATTAAAAATATCGAAGTATCGATGCATTTTCGGCAATATCGATTTTTGAGTATCGAGATTTTAGATTTTAAGTTTAAAAAAAAAAAGCGATTGTCCAAAAAATTTCTGATAATTCGAGTTCTTTAAGAACGAATTCGAGCTTAATGGAAAATTCGTACGTCCGCTCGTAAGCTAAGTATGGTAACGGACGTACGGTACTTGCAGATTTGCTCTTAATAACTTAAAAACCATCCGGAGAGATTTAAGATACCTTAAAATAAGAAACTGTGAGAATATAAAATTTTCCAAACTATAGATTCCGTCAGAAAATCACTAATCACTAGAAATTCTTTTTCGTTCCCAAAATGATATCGAAATATCGATATTTTCGATATCGATATTTTCACTACGATATATCGATGTAAGGTAAAGTACCCGAATCCTGACTAGGCACCTAAACCTGACCAGGTCATAAGCTAAACATGTTTTCCTTGTACGGTATTACGTGTTTAGCTTATGAGCCGGTCAGGTTTAGGTGTCTGGTCAGGATTCGGGTACTTTACCTTAGCGGTATCAAAAATTTTCGATACCGTTTTCGATAAGTGTCGATTTTTTCAAAAATATCGACATCACTAGTCGAAATGAGTGTGTGACCAGAAAATAATTTAAAAAAATATTGCGGTCGAAAATTTTTGATTTCGTTTCTCTATGGGTTCATATTCACTTACAACGAGATGAAACCTGCATTTAAAATTCAAAAATAAATAAATCAAAGGAGCTCTTTAGGTTCCTAAACATGTCTGGATCAGTCAGTGGGTACCAGAACTGAAAGGTTGTCATCTTGAACTACAGTGGAACTCTGGGTAAATAAATTAAGGAAACAGTCATTTTTTTTAAATTTGTTTTTTACGTAAAAACTTATCCATGAAAACTTCAGTGCTTCAACCGGTTTCAAGAATCATGAAAACCAATGTAGTATTTGCGAAAAGTCGCGACATTAACGGAAATCAGATTAGCTGGAAAATAAAGAAGACTATATGACTTCAAAAAAGAAATAAAATTTTAGGACTCTTTTTTTTGTATTGATAATGTTCACAGGAGACTTTGATATTTTTTTCGGGCTTTTAAAGAGTCTCGTTCATTTCATTTGGTTCACGTTTCATTCTGTCGTCCCCCTTCCCTGCATTTGTTTGGTTTCCTTTAAAATGAGCCACTCTGGAATAGGGCGTCTCTAGCCGGGAGGAAGTATAATATTTTTGTGGTGCTGCCCCCTCAAAAACCTCCAAAAAAAATTAAAATGAAACGTATTATATGCAAAACCTGAACTCGGTACCCCCATTCCAGCACGTGCTCTTAAACACTTAGAATTTCGTATTTAAAATACATGGAGATTTTTCGATTATTACCACAAATTATTTTTTTCCCTGCGAATTAAGCAGTGAAAATTTTATCATTGGGCCCAGTTACTACTTATATATGTAGGTACCTATAAAATTTCAAAATCTTCAGTTCCACCATTTTTCAATGACATTTAAAAATTTCGAAATTATGCCTAAAAAAACCCACATTTACACGGTAAAAAATTTTATGTTAAAAAAAAGTCCACACTCAATTTATGTTAAAATTAACATAAATTATGTTATTATTTTAACATTATTATGTTATTTTTTAACATAAAAAAAGGGCCACACACGATTTATGTTAATGTTAACATAAAATTTTTTACCGTGTAAGCAAGCTCAGGGCATTGAAAACAAAGTTGAATTGCAGTTTTTTAAATTTTTGAAAATGAATGTTTACGGGCACGTGTTGGATTAAAGATACAGAGCACATGTTTTGCACACAATATTTTTGATTTTTTTCGGAGATTTTCGAGGGGGTGTCACCACAAAAATATTTGATTTCCCCTGGCAAAAGGCAACCTACTCTGGAGTAGTATAGTCATTGGTTACCCTGACATTTATTTCGGCTGAAACCAGACTGCAAAATATATGCTGTATCATTTAATTTTTAATATGTGAAGAATCGAAAAATAAAGTGAACCAGGCGCATATGTTTCGATTGCAGAATTTCAGTTGCATTCATCTCCCATTCAATCGGTAATAAATGCCGAAAATTTCTTCACGTTAAGAAAAAAAGCAATTGGAGCATTTTTCTATATGATTGTTGTCATAACTTTCATTTTTTTTTCTTCTTATTTTTCCTCCCTACCCTGACATTCAAAAAAAAAAAATTTTCATAACTTAATTTTTACCATTTTTGTAAGGAATGCGGTTTGTTCGACGATTATTTCAATTACTCGTTACTCATTCATATCCTTTGACTTGTGTTGAGGTAGATTTTTGTCTTCTTTGTATCCACTCTGGGCCACCCAAAGACGTAAATATTTATTTAACAATGAGATCGATTTACACATCTAGCTACCGCCTGTTATTTATACCAACATTCCCAAATTGAAGGAAATGCCATTTTTATTTTTTATTATTTTCTTTTACCTTTTTTTTTTTTTTTTTTTTTTTTTTTTTTTTTTTGTAAATTAATAAAATGTGATATTGTAAAATAATTGTAAAGGTAGTTTTGAAATGGTATGAGCTACCGCTGTACCGTAAATCGTTTTAGTTGGCCGAAGGAACCGTGCTGGTAAAACCAGTCGGTAAGTCAGGTTAGGTGCTCTGCCTATTCAGGATCGTGAGTCTAACCAAATTACTCTTCATGAAAATTATGTACAATTTTCAGTGTACGTGACAGTCCCCAAACGTAGATGTATTCAAACTGATAATATAAACCTGGCCATGAAAAGTATTTTCCTATCACAGACTTTTTTTTTTTTGTTTTGTTTATTTGCAACAATTTGTTTAAATTTTACTTATTGCCGTGGTACGAAAATGAAAGGAAAAAGGTCAGGGATTTAAAAATTTTTCTTCTAACAGATTCTTTTCTTAGGTTTCATCAAGCGATTTTGGTGGGCTTTTTTAGTTCATTTATATGCGAATAAAATTGATCGCCCTAGGTGATTTATTTTTTTAACCTGAAGGATTTCAATGTTTACTTCATTATTTTTGCTGTTGGGATCGTTTATAATGTATCGTCCACGGCTAAGTCTGTTTTTTTTTTTATTCGAGCTGAAAACTTTCTTTGTTGATTATTATCAGAAAATAGAAGTAGGAAGGCCTGATAGAAAATGTGGTGTGCGATGACACGGAACAGTGTACTTGATACAAGTCAAGAAGCCCGCTCTGATGTACCTAGGAGGCACGCCCTTTAACCATGCTCGCGGCAAACCGACAACCTATCATCCCACTTAACTTTGTGTCTGCATTCTGTTATTTTCTATTAGCCACGACACGAATATCGCTACTTCTGATTACTGTCCTTTGGCATAAAACACAGTTTACCGTATTTCGTTTGTAGTAACAAAGGTTACTCATGATCGAGAAATCCTCTTGCATATTCTTAGGTCAACTCTTTCGTTTTTACTCACGAGGTTTTGAATCTATAAACATGTTCTACATACAATACACAGAACTTGTGTTCTTGTGTTGGTATAAAATATAGTGCAAATATCAATACAAGAATCAACATGATTGAACATGTTTTGAGATGCCTATTTTCCATCAACATTGCGGAAGGCTTCATTCTGGTCCTTCAGGCAGGCTAAAAACATGTATTATTTTAAAATTCAGGATTTAAATCACCAGCTAAAAGCAAAGCTTGAGTTTTTTTCAGTGGTACAAATCTGATGCCGGTGCCGATGCCGATGCCGGCGCCACCAAGCATCGATCATATCCGATGCCGCCTCTGATTCCGATTTTAGTGAAAAAAAAAAATCATAGAGTCATTCTAGACGATTTTTAAATTCAGGGGTTCGACTCCGATGCCGGTGCTAATGCCGATGCCAGCCGCGGCGGACTAAATATCTCGGGTCGATGCCGATGCCGATGCCAGCACTAACAGTTTCGCAGTGCCGATGCCATTGCAAAAATCGGCCAAAATTTTCAAGCTTCAGATCCCTGGTTTATTTTAAATTGTCGTAATCCGCTTATATCATTTTAAACAACGCAACCCCATCTTTCTTTTACCTGCTATCGGCAGGCGCAAGTTTCAGTCGGTTAAATATTTACAGCTCAAAAACCTGCATATTTTTTTATTTATTTAACTTCCCAAATCTTTATTTTACTGTGATGCTAATGTTTTAATAAGTTCTCACACATAACCTTCGATTCATGTGTTTATTTGTATATGAATGAATTAATAAAGACATGATCATGTGATCCAGTTGAGGTTAAAAGGTTTTAGGTTGGCATTAGTAATCGGTCAAAAGTTTACGTCCACCATCATTTATTTTCCTTCTATTGACACTTGTGTTTGCTTTGACTGACGTATGATTCGCTTCCACGACACGACGACCATCCGTCTTGTTCTGTCTATCTAAACAAATACCGAGTCTGGTGTCATTATCCCGTTGTCATTTAGTGACTTGACGAAAATCGGAGGGAAATGCTGTCGGTTGGATAGTTCGTTAAGGTTTGCATTTTGATGAGTTAAAAGTTGGAAAAGTTTATGAAATAGTATTATACTGTGCATATACGAATCGAATATTTCCTTACCAAAATTATGAAAACTCAAAATATCTTTCCTTGGGTCGCAGTTTCTTATCTTGTTGGTTTTTTCGATATTAACCTAGATTTTTAAAAAATTAGAATGGTGATCTGAAAGAGCCATTATCATGCTTTTTTCAGGTTTAATTTTTTTTTGCCCTCACTGAGTGTCTACCGCAATACCTGCTTTTTTTTGTCATTTTGTTTTGCTTTTGAATCATGGGTCCGAAGCTTCAAAATTTTGGCCGGATTTTTTTAAATATCAGAAATCGACATCGGCACTGCTAAATTGTTAGTGCTGGCATCGGCATCGGCATTGGCACCGGCTTTGGAATCGGACTTCTGATTTTAAAAATCGTCTAGAATGGCTCTATGGTTTTTTTTTTTCACTAAAATTGTAATCAGAGGCGGCATTGGATATAATCGATGCTTGGTAGCGTCGGCATCGAAATCGGAATCGGAATCGGGAGTTAAATAAATAATATGGAATCGGAATCGGCACCGGCATCGGATTCGGACCCCTGTTTTGAATTGCCCCTTCAATCGGGGGCAATCCAAAAGAGCTCTTCGACACTTTAACAGGTCCAAGCTCTTAAATTACGCAGCCACGATAGGTTCTTCCAGCCTAAATTCTCTTTTTCCCTTCGATATGCCCCTAAACGATTGTCTTCAGAGGTTCATATTTAGGTCGTCAAAGAAAATGACCAAAGTAATCCAACTTTCGTCGTTTTACGATTTGCGAAAGTTTTCTCTTTTTATGCAATCTTCGCAAAACTTCGTCGTTGGTTATGACACCAAATATTTTTTTTAATTAATGTACTTTATTTTTACTCCAAAATTTTTTTAAAATAAAAATACCTGAAAATACCCTATTGCCTAAAAAAAAAAAAAAAAAAAAAAAAAAAAAAAAAAAGCTTAAGAAATACGTACTGTTTATTACATATTTATTTTAAAATTTTCTTTTTTTTATTTTCAGGTAAGATATCATGAATTCTCTTCGTCGAACAAGTCCTAGTATTGGAATTTCCCGCCAGTGTAAGTTAACCAAATATGAAGTTTCCAAAAACAATAGATATAGTTTTTTTTTTTTTTTTTTTTTTTTTGGAAAGCATAAAATAAGTTTAAAATTTAGTCCATGTGCACAAGTGACTTATTAAGTTTACATCGAGACGAATTTTCCGCGAATCTTACAATTGCGCATTAGTTTAGTTTTACATTGGCAAGGGTTTCCCTTAAGGGAAACCTTAGGAAACCGGGTGAATCTTAGGAACCTTAGGAAACGTTAGGGAACAGTAGAAAACCGTAGGTTTCCTAAAGGAAACCTGCATCAGAAAGTGTTCTCTTACATTGGCAAGGGTTCCTTTCATTTGGTTACCCTTACATAAGGGTTCCCTTATCGATGCCCTACGCATCCTTGAATATTGATATACTTATCTTATGAAAGCAAAAAATCCTTAGAGGGAAAAGAAGCTTGTGGCAGGGGGCAAGTGTTGCCCCAAGATCACCAGATGACGCCACTGATGATTTTATCACCAAACTTTGGGTTTATCTCAACAGGGTCTCACAAAGAAAAATCTTGTAGGTACTTGTTGGTTGTAGGAATTGTACGGTGGTCGGAATGCGACGTGCGACGTATTTTTAAATGATACGAGATCAGGAAAAACAACAATTCTGCTTTTTCGGAAGAATTTTAAGGGCTGTGACATCGCTTTTCACTTGAAAATAAGGAGCAGCTTTAAAAAAAAAAAGTATCAGAGTGTAGACTAATCGCGATAGTTTTCGTTAATATTTATCTTTTTGCAAAAATTTGAAAAAACAGTGTATTTTTTTCTCATGTCGCGGTTAAAAGCATTTAAAGTTCTGTGCTTACCTAAAACTAAAAATTACTTTATTAAATGCATCAGATGTTTGAAAATTTGTCTGCTGCATATTGTGATGAAAAATGTTCGGCGATCCTCAATTTTGTCGATTGACAAAATACTACATCCGAAATGTAGAAGTGGAAATAAATATAGATAAAATAAAATGAAATGAAAATTTTAAACATGATAGGCTTGCATTACCCCTACAAAAAAATAAGGTGTACAAGATTTTTATTTTATAATCTCATCACATCCCAATTAAAAAAGAAGCAGAGGAAAAAAAAAAAAAAACCTCTCCACAAGAAATTTTAGATGAAGACACATTCGACAGATTCACTTTTTTTTTTATCACCGTAAAATCAAGCACAATGCAATGAACAAAATAAAAATCATGCTTTATTTTTGAATCTATAAATATCAAAATCGATAAATCATATTTTTTTTTAATTGCTTATAACGCCCTCGGGTCGGTGAAGGTACATCGCACCTAAAACGTACCTTGCTTCGTGGACTTCCAACGTGAATATTTTATATTCGTTCGGGTATAACTGACACATTATTTTATAAAAATTTTCATGTAATATAACTCGACTCTGGTAGAAAGAAACCCATAAAAAGTTATAAACAATGCTCCGCTGTGAAGAAGAAAAGGAGAAGGAAAAAAAAAAAAAAATAAGACTTTCTCCAGCCGGCAGAAATATAGTGCCCGACAACAACAAAAAAATTATATAAATCTCGATCAGCGTGAAGCGTAATAACTTAATTTTTTAGCAAAAAATAAAAATAAAAACGAATCTTTCGGAATATAGATTTTTTTCAGAAAGTGATAAATATAATACTGGTCTTTTTTAAAAAAGCAAAAAAAAAAAAAAAAAAATCACATAATGTATCCATTTTTATTTTGACATATTTAAAGAGGACGAACTCTTGTAAGTGAGAAATCGGAGCTAAAGGGTTACTTTGTATCTGAAATCATAAAAACTTGGCAATAATTTATAATTTTATTAAAGACGTTTGGATTTATTTTGACGCCGCCATTATGGCTGTTCCATATTATTGTGTCAGACAATGACGGCAGCGCTCCCAGCGGGCTGGCATGTCGTAAACGTCTACAACATTGTCATCTATTTTATTGAATTCAATTCTTGGACTTCTTTTTTTTCTTCCCTTTCATTCTTATGTATATTTTAGTTAAAAAAAAAAAAAATTGACGGGATATAAAAAAAAAAAAAATCCGCAAAATATTTCGATCAGTGGCGCCGTGAAAAATCATTTGAAAATCGCTCACACCGACATCGGAATATTCCCGTTTTGCAATTGTTATTAAATTAAATACCGTCCGAAGTTATAATTTGAAAAGCTCGCTTTTGAAAAGTCGTTTTACAACATTACGGGACCGATATGGATTTTGAGTTAATGCTTTTTAACGTAGGCAGCCCCGCCGATTTGCCCCTCCCATGTGAAATTTTATGATTGCAAAAATTTGCATGCTAGAATAATTGAGTTTCGGGGTCGGTCGTGAGGTTTTCGCAATTACTTTACAAAATATTGGAAAAATTAGTTTTTCCATTTTCGAAAAAAATAAAAAATGAAAAAATATCGTAAGGACAGATGCATAACCGATAAATTATTTTTGACTATAGGGATTGCCCGAATGTATGAACCGGCCCATTTTTTTTATTCCACGGCATCTTACGCATCGGAGTTAAATAGCCAACATCGCTACGGTTATTATTGCCCCGAGGCATGATGCCCGTGGTACTTTTAGATAAGATAAACATGTTTTTCCATTGTACGATAAATATGGAAATGGTATTCTTCACCCTTTTTAGCCACAAGTATGCATCGGCAGCTCCGTGGTACCATGGTAAACCTATTATTTACCCGCCTACCGGTTCTAAATAACCTTTAACCCTGATTCAAGCACACAGGTTACCGGTTCTAACCCGTCTTTTTTAAATGTTTCTTTTTTTCCGAATCATATTTTTAATCAACACTTTTTTTTTCCAGTATGTAGGAATCGTTATAGGCCTTAATTTCTTATCTAATTTCGTATCAAAACTTTTTTTTTTTTTTTTTGAAAGGACCTTTTTCCGTATTAAGGAAAAAAAACGATACGTTACGGTCTATGATAGTAATTTCTTTTTATAAGCGTGTAATACACCGCTTACTCTACGATTACGTCGCCACATTTTTTGGCAGGAATATAGTATGATGTGAAAGGGTCAAAAAACAAATAGACAGACGTATACGCCGAAATTAAGAAGTCTGTACATTAACCAAGCTTGCGAGCAATTTTTATTTTTTATTCTTTTAATACAGTAATTTAGCCTGTGCAATAAATTACCTGCAGTACAACATCTAGCAGCTGCCATTCGAAAGCCATTAAGTAGCCTAAAGAATTATCATGCTTGTTCGGGATTGAAATATCGTCCTGGGTAAAAATGGAGGAGCTGAATGCGTGAAAATTGAATTTTTTTTTAATAATGAATGTATTAGTGTCTTTTATATAATTCCTTTAAATGACATTTCCGGACAAAGATTAGTCGGATCGTTGCGGGGGGTATCAAGATATTTTTATTTAAAAAGACTAATTATTACGTTTATTGATTTGTAAGCGTTTAAATTAGAGCAACACCTTTAGCGTATAATTATTTTCAACGCTTTTGCTCCTCTATTTATAATCCAGTCTCGATAACAGGCGAATCCGTGGATTTCTTCTAATTCGTGCCGTGTTGCTGATAATCGAGCGTCATTTATCGTTTACTTAAACAATAGCCCTTTACGGGCCGAATTTTAAGCTTGATTTTTATATTTTTTTTCTGGACATCTTGGGGCCCTATATTATATTCAGGGATTATACAAGTATTACGTAAGCACTGAAGAAGGGAGAGGGGGGGGGGGTCTCCGAAATGCTTACGCTAATGTTAAATCTTTATAAGAGGAAGCCTATTTTTGCTTACTATAGGGGAGGGGGGGTCTTGAAAGGCCAAGTATTGCTTACGTAATACTTGTATGATCCCTTCACAGGTAATAGCAGAAATGTTTTTCTCATCACTTTCATTTAACATGGGGGGCCATAGGAGACCCCCGGATATATCCTGGTGACATTGGTCCTTAAGGGGTTAAATACACGACGGTATGGTATAGACAGGTCCGGAAACTTCCCATGCCGTTCATGTCCCGGTTAACGGGCCATTGATGGCGCTCCGATCTTGAGAGACGCAACACAGTTGGGATCACGGTTGTATAGACGTCTATACGGCAGTGCGCCGCCATCATCGTTTACAAATTTCAAGAACCAATCAAAAAAGCGTCTCGCATACAAGTAGCGCTTACAGTGGTAGAAAGGAAGAACTAATTTTTGCGTAGTTAAGCGGGACAAGATCTCCCACGTATAAGCGATAGGAATTTCCGGACGTATGTCTATGCGGCCTTTGTTAACTAGGCAACAATTTTGCTGCCGAATGTATTTAACGGCTTCAATTTATTTGGTCAGAATTTTTACTAATCTCGTCAGTATTTTTAATTTTTTTCCAGTATTTTTTACAAACTTTCTGGTCATTAAAAATACTTGTCAGTATTTAATTTTTTTTCCAACTGTGTTAATTTTTTTTTTTTTTGCAATATTCAAAATTACTGTGAGTTATGAAAGATTTTTTCGATTACTATAAAATTTTATTGGAACCAACAAATTGAATATTTAAGGCACTTAAAAATTGAAAGTGGCCATTTTATCTGAGTAGCTCTGATCGGATTTGGACGCCAACGGTGCCTTTTTTGTCCCACTATGGTACATCTTCAGCTGCTGGAGGAAATAATCGCTATTTCGTTTTCCCCCGAATCCATCGTTTCCAAAAATCGTCCAACCGAAAAGCGTTCGCAAAAATTCTGCTCTTGGTAGTGCCTTAAGCTCTTCAACCTTATGCTCTTTTGTTACAGAGCCGAAATGGTTACTGTGTAGTCACTGTATTTATCACAGAAAAATGTTACCGATTTCAACATTTTAAACTTTTTTTTTTTTGTTCTTTTACTGACGAAAAAAGTATTTTTATACAGATCGTAAAAAAGCAGCTTTTAATGCCTAAGATTTTACTGACCATTTATAATAGATTTCCAGGCTGGACCTGAAAAGTGAGATATTTTGCGAGGCCGTTACCGATCCGAGCCGAAGGCGAGAATAAGCAAAGAGGGCTGAGTAAAAAATCGAAATTTTCCGGTCTTACTGGAAATTTACTTTTTTGGCCGAGAAAAACGATATAATTGTTTGTTTACAGTGGGGGAACTAAAATTTGTGGGCCCGCCCGCGAACAGAAGCAGGAGGCCCACTCCCCCCATTTTAAAAATATTATACATTCTTAAGAATGTATGAAAAAAAATATTTTTAGTAATAAGTGAATCTTAATTTTTTTTCCTAAATTTTTAATATAATTATAACTTTTGTTAGTATAATCCTAGTTGTGTCCCCAGAGAAAAGTGGGCCCTAAAAGAGAGATGAGCCCTCCCGCGCCGCGAGACCTGCGGGCCCGTTAGTTACACCACTGTTTGTTTACATACCGATAAGTAAACTTATCGTGTCTAGGCCAGAAAAATTAATAACTGACAGAGAAGTATATATACTGACAATATACTTAAAAATTCTGACCAATGTAGTAAAAATTACTTACCAAATTATTTACCAATTACTTACAAGCCAAACTGGAAATTTGAGGCACAAATTATAAGTTTTTGCAAAGAAAATGGTTTTTTACCAAAGGGGCGCCTTTTCGGGGCATTTCATTGGAAAGCATTGGGAATTGTCTCGGTAAACCAAAGGGCTAGTCCTCACCTGCAGTGGTGTTTTTGACTAAAAAAAACTGCCTGAGCGCCTCAATATTTTACTTAAGTTTTGCGCATTGTTTTTTCTAAGCTTAAGTGTTTCTAAAGAAAAAGTGCCGGGGCGGCGCCCCGGAAGTCAAAAAAGTGCTGGGGCGCTTCCCCATCCCGCCTCACCGCGAAAGCATCACTACTTGACTGACCATCTCAAGAAACACTTTGAGCAACTTCTGTCCTGCAACAAAACAGCAATGTTTCGTAGCAAAGCAAAAACTTTTTTGCGACAGCGCACAGGTTGTTTCTGAAACAAGATATCTTGATTTTTTTGCCATGATTTTTAAGATAATGTTTCGTCACAAGGCACTCTTGCTTTTGCATATAGTCATTTTTTTCTGAGGGGATGGCGTTCGGCTTCTTTTAATATTAAAAAATCAAGACTGCGTCAGTTTTATATCAAGACAGATTTTTTTTCAGTTTTTTTATTTACCAAGGGGTATTTAACTTAAATCTAAGTTAACCCCATTTTACTTTAATTAATTTTTTTTTTATCATCCAAAATTGTCAAATAATCCTTGTTATAGAATTTGAAAGCTGAAAAGAGTTATCTAGTTTTACAGCCGATGGGTCTTGATGGACATTTTTTAATTCCTTGGGATAAAAAAAAGAAAAAAAAATGGCGAAGATAAAAAAAAGTTTGGGGGGGATTTTTTTTTTTTTTTTCATAAATATTAAACAAAGTTTTATTATCTCAAATAAAAATAAGAGAAAAAAATTTTTTTTTCCCAACTTTTTGATCTGCTTGATTGACGAATACTTTTCTTGGGATTAAGAAATGAGTTTTCTTACTTTAAAGAAAATCAAAAGTAAGAAAATTTTATATTTTGTTTTGTATTATTTTTTTTTTTTTCTCTTCTCTTAAAAAAGTTACAGCTTTAATCGAAAAGAGTAATGATAAAGATAAGGGAAGTTTCCATTTTCTACTTTTTACGTTTTAATTTTAAATGTGAGCCTGGTATTTATTGAGAAAAGTAGGAAAAAGTTTATAATGATCGTGAACTAAATTAAAAATTTTCAAAAAGCATATTTTTCGTTTCCCTCGTTTTGCGGTTGTAGAATTTTTTTTGTTTTGTTTTTGAAAGTATTAAAATTATTGGCACAGTCTCGAGTAAAATATTTTCGGATTTAAAAAATAGTTTAATTTTTTTTTTTTTTTTTTTTTTTTTTTCGAATCAAGGAAATTTTTTAACCTTTTAAATTATAAACTGAATGAAATATTTCAAAAAAAAATTAATCGAAATGTATCATATATTTTCTTAATGAAATATTTTATTAAAATTTATGAACTCGCCACATAACGAAACCTTTTCCGAAATATTTCAGACAAACAGGGAGGAGTTTAAATTAAAACACCTTTTCGACTTCTTTGATAAAACCCTTTTCCACCAAAAAAAAAAATTAGAAGTATGTCCGGTTAAAGGAATCTTTCGGGGGAAAAAAAAGGAAATTAACCAATCAGGGTTCGAAATAACCAGGTGGCATCGTTTCTAATAGAAAAACGGTTTCGTAGTCGATATAATAGTAGATCGGTATCTGAATCCTTGGAGGCAACATCTGTTATATAATGGGTACCTGTACACCGAGCATAGATAGTTCGCAGGTAGGCGCATCCTCCTCCCCCGTACTATCTCAATGCCATTATTTTCGAACCCATCAATAATTTCTTTTTTATTATTATTTCTTTTTTTTTTTTCGGCTACTGACTAATTTATTAAAACATGCCTTTAGCGATGTGTTTTCGAAATTGGAAAATCGGAGGAAAAAAAAATCGAATTTTTTCTCTCCCCCCTCTTTGTGACGTTAAAAGCTCCGTCATCCTTTCATTAAAAAACCGAAACATTAAAAAGGCGAAAAAAAAATATTCATAGGGTTATTAAAAATGGCCATAAACAAACGAGATGAGTTTGAAGAAATTTTTTACGCTCAACAGGGGCAAAGTTCATAAGATCGCGTGACTCAGAATTACTTTTGCCTTTTTTTTTATTTTCATCTTATTTATTGAAAATGGAATATAAAAATATTTTTGTAAAAAAGAAAAAAAAGTCCGAAAGTCGCGGGATCTTTTGCAAAAAGAAAAAAAAAATAGAAACGTGACTCGAGTTGAATCTTTCACGTTGTGCCAGAAACCGAAAGAGAAGAAAAAAAAATGTAGGAAAAAAAAGGAGTCCTAGGCCTAGTCTCGCTATTTTTCCCACCGGCACCAAACTAATCGATGCTCAGTTTTGAACCACATCTGATCGTGCAGTGTTTGGTGATTACAGACTTTGATGCTCTATGATTATTCTGTTTGTTATGCCACCGATTCATCTGTATGTTTCCCTTTGAGATTATTGTTGTTAAGCAAATGAAAATTTCGTCATTATTTCGAACGGTATTCGATTAGTTTTCCTTGGAAGTTCAATCAACTCTTGTGGTTCCAGTCGGACTTTTCGTGGCTCTGCGAAGTTTATGGGATGAGGTGATAGTTTACCATTTCAAAAGGTTTTCCCAATGCTACACGCATTCCGGATGGAAAAAAAAACGCTGGCTGATCAACTCTCCTTCTTATTGGAGAAAGTTTGCATGCAGTTGATGAAGTGCGACTTTTTCTGGGAAACTGGTACTTATATTTTCAAGTTTAGTTTTTTCATAAACGCCTAGTTTTTCTTTTTATTACTGTACTTTCTGATTTTTGTCAAGCTTTCTTTTATCAGATCTCATCATAATTTTTGCTTAGAAAGGGATTTATGCTAAAAAACCTGTCTTTTTGGCCGCACCTCAATGCTGACCCTTTTCAAAGTTGAGCAGGACCTGTATGTAATTGAACCCGTTAGAGTTCGACAATGGCCATTAAAATCCTTTACGGATGCGGGAAAAGACCGAAAAAACAGAAAAATAACGATTTCCTTGCAATAATATTACAGGTTTCGTGTGACACCATCATTGACTGTAATGATATCACAAGGATCGTGTGATAGTACAGTATATTATGTGACCGGTGAAAGAATCGCGTTTTTTACACAGTAAAAAATTTTATGTCAAGATCAACATAAGTAGGTCCACAAAATTCTTATGTTGTTTTTGTTTATGTTTACCTTTTGGGAAAAACAACAGAAAAAATTTATGTGGACCGTTTAGAACATATTTACATAATCCCAAAAAAATATTTGAATAATTAATAATTAGGATCAAAAATTATAATTAAATATTTACATAATATTTTTTACTGTGCACATAAACCTCTTTTTGAAAACGTGAAAATTTACCTTTTCCTGACGAAAGCGTCTTTTTGGCAATCGTTTTTTTTTTTTTTTTTTTTTTTTTTTTTTTTACCTTTATCCATGATATTACAATATTGGAAGGCAAATAGAAAACAATGGTAGTTGAAAAAAATGATCGCCTGTGTTTAGCTGAGGGACGAAAGTTTGTAATTTTTAGTTTATTTTAAAAAAATGCTTTAAAAATTGGTTTAAGTAGTAGCTCTATTTAATTTTGAAATGACTTTGGGTACGGGTTACAACTCCCAAAAAAACATAATTTTCTCTGTGCTTAGGCTTTGAATAAACAAAAAATTATACTGTTATTATTTAGTTATAATTATTTCGAACTTCGAATTTACTAAAAGCTCCATAAGTTAAGCATGGGCGACGACAGCGAACTTTATTTAAGCTAAGCCTAAGTGTCCTACAATTTAATTCTGGCCATGTAACATTAATGTAATATTATAAAATAATTTAATGTAATATTGCTGTAAAATAATTATTTTATTTATATTTTAATATTACATTCGTGTTAATTTTTTAAGCATTCCCCAGCTGTTTAAAATAAATAAAAGCACTTCCATAAGCTAAACATGGGAACTTTATTATTGCTATAATTTTTTAAGACCGGATCATTTTACCACCAACGAAGTCGATACCTGATTCCCAAATCAATAATTTGATAATTTTTTGATGTTGTATTTAATGTGATTTAGCCGCTCCATAGTAGTGATGCAGAGGTCCGAATCCGGCCGCGGCCGGCTGAAATCTCGGATGGATGCCGATTCCATATTATTTATTTAACTGCGGATTCCGATTCCGGCACTGACACCCGATGCCGATGCCAACGCCACCAAGCATCGATTATATTGGATGCTAGCATCGATCATATCCAATGCCGCTCTAACTCCGATTTCAGTGGGGGAAAAAAAAAGAAATCCTAGTGCCATTTTAGACGATTTCTAAAATCAGGGGTTCGATTCCGATGCCGATGCCGATGCCGATGCCGATGCCGATGCCGATGCCGATTGCGGATATTTAAAAAATTCCGATGTCGATGCTAGCATGGGCCAAAATTTTTAAGCTTTGGGCTCTGGCATGCCTTATTGCAACATGCATAATACAGTCGTCCGAAAGAAGTTAAAACCTCAAAACGAACAATGCTGAACGTTTTCCCTGTCTTGGGAAAACTGACTGCAATGTAAGACATATCAAAATTGGGCTTATGCCTGATTTGTTGGCGTCTTAACATTAGAAAGGATTGGAAATTTCACCAAGACTGGGTCGGAGACAGATTTTTCAAATCATGTTTTTCCAATTCAAATTTCCTCCAGGGATATTCTGAAAAACATAGGACTTTTCAGTTTTCTTGGAATCTTCCCGACATGAAAATATGGGTGTGTATCCAGTCTTAGAAGCTAGCCCTCAAATAGTCAGTTAAGATCCAAAAAGCGGAGCTTCAGATAACTCCTTGTAGCAAAAGAGAAGAACGAAATTCATGAGTCAAAAGCATGCACAGGAGGGTCTAGATTTGTCGTAAGGGGAGAGATGAAAAGGGCTTTTTATTATGAAAACTTGTGGGGGGAAAAGCGAGGAAAAATTTTTTTACAAAAATGAGGGAGAAAGGTTTTTGAAAATAAAGACCAGACCTAGAGCAAGCAAAACCTAATTGATTTTCAAAAAAGAAAAATATTGGACAAAAAAGTATTGAGGAAAATTTTGGAAAAAAAAAAATTAAAAATTCTGTGGAAAATACAGGTAAAAAAATAGTCCATATATGTCCATGTATGTATAGGTGAAAAAAAAAGTCAAGAAAATTATTTTCAGAAAAAAAACGAAGAAAAAAAAATTTTTTTTCATATCCGGGATAAAATCTTGTGGAGGTAAAAGCTTTATGTACAAAAAATAAAAACATACGGATTTTCTTAAAATTATCTATTTTAACAGTAATTTTCATGTTTTATGGGACAAAAAACTCTTGCAACCCTTTCCTGCTAAGCCATTTTCTTTTTAGTTTATGCATATAATACTCGGTATGCACTACAGAACGATTAAGTGCCTTCCTAGCAAATAAAACGACATCAGACGAGTCTAAAATCGATGTCAACGGTTGCGTTATCAGAATACTTACTTGACTTGATGAAATTTTGATTTCCCAAACCTTTTCCTTCAGACATTTTGGCACGTTAAATGTAAACTTGTCGAAATATAATGCTTTATTTTTTTTAAATTAAATTTTAAGGATTTTTTTAAAAAAATCTGATAAAAAAAAGAGACTTTAAGGTTAATATTGTTGGAACAGGTGATTGAATATAGAGGAAAAAAATTCACTTACGAGCATTAGTTCTTTTTTTTAAATTCCAGCTTTTTCAATTACGAACTTCACTGGTAATCATGTTATTCCTATGATTTATGAGATTTGACATAAGATAAAAAAAATATCATTATCACCGTTTTTATTATCATGATCATTAGTCGTTCAAAGCCATTAAGACCTGTGCATAACTTCAATAGATTGTCGCGTACGTGTGTAAGATATAAAAAAGGAAAAAAAAAATTACCCCCTTTTCTTATTTTTATAATTGAATGTAATATGTGTTTCTGTTTTTTTATTTATATTTTAATGGTCGATATTATCAGATTGACCGAGCCTTTTTTTTTTTTTTTTTTTTTTTTTCAATAAATAAGATAAACACGACGGTTCCCTAATCGAATTATGATTGGTGCTAAACATTTTTATAACTCCACCTTCTTCGTATATTTAAATGATTCGAATAAACCGAAACTAAAGACGAATAAACAAAAATTTTATGGGAAGCGAATTCGCAACGTGTGATAGGCTTGTAATAAGATATAATAAAATCGATATAAATATGTGCCGTAAATATAACGGAAGTGTGTAGTAGGTAATAATTTTCTCACGTAAATTGTGTGTTTTTCTTTTTATTATTTTTGTTTTTACCTTCGTAGATTTTTTTTTTTTTCCATTTGCGTACTTTGTCCAGGAGCGATGAACTTAGTTTTATTATCATTCCTGAAGGAAAAAAAAAGGATTTAGACAAAAATAAAACGAACGATAATTGTTAATTTTTTTACAAGACTTTTTTATTTAACTTTCATAATTCATGCTGCCACGTACAGTATGAGTTTTTTTTTTCTTTTTTCATGCTTTTTTTTAAAATAAAATTAAAATATCAATGGAAGGCTTGACGCTAAAACCGCAAGTTTTTTTTTTTTTTTTTTTTTTTTTTTTAAATTAGAAAAAAAAAAGAACAAGCGTTTTTACCGTCAAAAGAAATATCGTAAAAATTTGATATGTATATTTTCGCCCCAACGTAGAAAGTATTTTTTTTTTTTTCCGAAAGAAAAAAAAAAAGCCCCAAACGTTAAATCACTTTGATATCGCTTCTAAAAATAGAATTGTCCTGGGGGAGGTGACTTGAAAAGGAAACGGTAAAGCAGATGGAAGACTTGGCCTCTTGAGCACTCCCTTTACGCGGAGGGTTTGTCCGCAACGTGATTTGCTATCTCTGAATAATCATTTCTTGCTTTTTTTTTAAACTTCATTTATAAAAACGAACAAGGAATATGGAAAAGAAGGGGTGGGCCCGAAAAGTTTTTTTTTCTCCCTCGCGCGACAAAGGATTCGCTTCGAGCAAATCAATTTTTCGAGAATTTTTTTTATTTTTTTATTTCTTCCAAGAGCACTTACTTAATCCCTTTCCTTTTACGCATTCGCGGTGGATGAGGCTTTTTTAAAAATATGGCGTTACTTGGGACATTTTGTGAAAAATTTTATTGCGACGGCACGATTTCATTTTTTTTTCTCTTTTTTTAAAATACATAAAATCACCGTTTCGATTACTTTTTCACTTGTTCCCGGGATTGAGAATATAAATATGATATGTTGGAAACAATGACCAAAAAATTTGAAATTTTTGGTGTGGTAACTTTAAAAAAAAAAAAAAATCTTCAAACTTCGCAGGCAATTTGATTTCCATTATTTGATCACGGATTAAAGCAATAATTTTTGATCATTTTTAAGTCATCTGCCTCTTGAACGAGACTACAAAATTTTATCGGAATCCGTGAGAGAAAAATTCCTTTTTCTAATTTTTTTAAGATCACAAATTTAAATAAACTTTACGTATTAAATTATCTATTTCCCGGGAACAAAAGAAAAAGAATACAAAAGTCGAATTTTAATTTTTTTTTTCTCTCTTTAATGTATATTGTCTGCGAAAAAGGAAAAAAAAACATGTAAAAAGAATTTTTATCTTTCACTAAAAGAAGTAATAGTATTTACAATTCTTTTTTTTTTAATCATGAAAAGAAAAGCATCGGTAGGAACATTTAAATTCTTGTCCCGGAAAATTCGAAATTTTGATGTAATTTTTTTAAATTAAATTATAAAACAAAGAAATCGATCGTTTAAGAAAAAAATTAATACCTTTTGTGTAGCTACTTTTTATTTTTCTTGGATAATCAACATCGAATATGAAAAGTCATTTTGCATTAAGTTAAAAGTTAAAGCTTGTGGAAAAAAAATAGTTAAAAATTTTTCCCTTTTGTTTTAGACCCCCCCCCCCCCCAAAAAAAAAAAGTATAGCTTTATAAAACGGTGTTAGGAGTTGCTTTGCTAAAAATTTACTGAATGACAAAAGCAGCCCGATTTCGATGTCTTTGTTTTATACATTTTTTTTCTTTTGTTTTTTTTTTTTTTTTTTTGATAAATGTTCGGAATCTCACGAAAACAAAAACTTTTTTTTAAATATCATTTACGTAATTATTTATAATATATGGCGGTGACTTATTTATAAATTTACATCCAATTCTTAAATGCGCACAAAATAAAACTTTCAGTTTAACAAATAAATAAACAAAAATATAATGGCGAATCAGCTTTTTTAGTTTTTTTTAAAAATATTTACAATTAACATGGTCACTCATTATACATTCATAAAATGGCGAATTTTTTTAAAACTTTAAAACTTTCATATTTCACTTTTTTTTTTTTTTTTTTTTTTTTTTTTTTTTTTTTTTTTTAGTCCATTTCTGGCTACCAAACCAGACCTTCGTTTTGTGACGTCGGCGGATCCGAAAATCCATTATTTCCACCTATAAAAGAAAAATTTAATCGTTCTAAGAAATCTAAAATATTTTTTTAAGGATTGGTTTTGAATTTTAAAAAAAAAAAAATTATTTTTACCTAATAATTGTGTGCTGATAAATTCTGGACTGGACCTTTGTGACATCATTTGCTGCTGCTGTTGATCAGGTCCGGGAGGGGGGCCGGGGAGAAATCCTGGGGGAGGCTCGGGAGTGATTCCACCGAAATCACCTCCGTGCATGGGCATGCTTCCATCCATAGGGCCACCTAAAAAGTACCACCATCTATACAATAAACGAAAATTATCTGGCCTCTTTTCTTTTGCATTTGAATTTAATTTGTATCTTATGCAAATTTACTTTAAATATCATAGAAGGAAAACGAAAATCAAAATCAAAATCATTCGTGTTTGCTTCCATTTTTATGCTTTCTATATGTTTTAAACAATTAGGTAAGCTAAACACTGTCATTAACCATGTGGTTACCTCCGCTATTGTTTTTTAGTATATATATATATTTTTTTTTTCATTTGTTATTATCTTTTAGCCCCAGAAGAAGCCCGTACGAAAAAGCGATGCATAAATCATATAAAAATCATGTATAAATTAAACAAAAAATTTCACGGTAAAGTTTTATGTTAACTTGCTAAAAAAGGGCTACACATTTTTCGTGTTTAAAAAAAATAGAATGTTATGGTCCATAAGACATTCTTTTGTTTTTAGTGTTTTGTTCAAGGCTAGAGGAAAATTATGTTAATTTTAACATAAATTTTTTTACCGTATGGACATACTTAACAAATGCATCAATTATTTATAAAAAACTTGACTTTTTTTACCGGAAAAGTTTTTTTATCCTCCGTTATGTTGAATCATGCAAAAATTATGCATAGATTAGTACGCATAAAATGAAAAAAAAATTTAATAAGTATAATATTTGCCAATTTTCCTGCACGGTAAAAAATTTTATGTTAACAACCTGAAAAAGGGCTTCACATTCCATATGTAACACGTTTTATGTTAAAATTTGAATGTAAACATTTTTATGTTGACAAATGACGATTGGTTATTGTATTGATCAACAATCATATTGATGCGACATAATCGTTTTATGTAAAATTTACATAGAAAGTGTATATGGCCTCTTTTTTTTTACTAGTGAATTATGTTACTTTTAACATAAAATTTTTTACCGGATGCTTTTGCACATTAAAAAATTTTATGTCAAAATCAACATAAGTAGGTCCACATAATTCTTATGTTGTTTTTGTTTATCCACCTTTTGGGAAAAACAACAGAAAAAATTTATGTGGACCGTTTAGAACATATTTACATAATATTTTTTTACTGTGTATGATTTTTAAAAAGTTGTATGCATAAATTATGAAAAATGATGCGAATATTCAAATTTTCATTCGTAAAAAATAATGCATAAATTTTGTAAAAATTGGGCATATTAAAATTTTGGTGTTTGAAAAAATATGCATAAGTAAACTTTGCAAAAATTGTAAATGTCCACACGGTAAAAAATTTTATGTTAACCTGCAAAAAGAGGGCTACACATTTTTTATGTAAAAAAAAATTCAGTGTTATTGTCCGTAAGACATTCTTTTGTTTTTAGTGTTTTGTTTGAGACTACAGGCAAATTATGTTACTTTTATCATAAATTTTTTTACCGTGCAAATTTTTGTATAAATAATACAAAAAAAAAAAAAATAAATTTTTTATACATATTTTTGCCTTTTTTTTGCAAAAATTTTATACACTTTTTCGTACAGGAGGCGTCGATGAGAGCCGGAACTTCGGGTTCAATCTAAGTAAATAAATTAAGCTCCACCAATCCCGAGAAATTTTGGCCCTGTTAATTTATTTCGGAACGAAAATCCTCTTACAAACGAAAAATAATTTCTAAAAAAAATGCTTTGGTTTTTTAAAGCTCCGAAAAAATAAAACGAAAAACCTTACCAGGGCCTGGGAAAGGCATAGGACCTCCTGGTCCTTGGTGGGGATGATGTCCCGGAAAGAAATCGTGATGGAAACCGGGTCCGCCGTATCCGAATTCGAATTTCCCATCCGCCGTGGCGAAATAAGGGAAACCGGGAGGACCGTCGTCCAAGCCACCGGGACTAAGGTTCATCGGGAAACCTCTCATTTTCCGAGAGCTCCCGAAAAATGGTCCTCTTCCCATTGATGTTAATTGTTTCAGTCGTCGTTCTTTACTCCTTTTGTTTTGAAACCATACCTGAAACAATAAGAAAACAAAAGTTAGGATTTAAAAAAAAAAAAAAAAATTAATTTAGGGTTAAGCGTGGAGGAATAAGAAGAAAAAAAAACGGCGAAAAGTTTTCAATTTATTCAAGTTAAAAGAACGTGACGGACATTTTTAAATTATACATATCGATTACTCGTCTAGAATCCGCGCCTTATTATAAAGCAGTAAAGATTCAGTTGCGGTACCATAACTCAAATCATTTTAATTGCAGATGATGCAGCTGTAATTGCTACTTCAATCATAATTACAAAAACACTAAAAGTACTCTTTAACTCTCCAATCATGTTTACACCATTCACGTATACGAAATCATACAGACACACCTCTGTGAGTAGTTTTTTTTTTTTTTTTTTTTTTTTTTTTTTACGCAGACAAAGAGTTTCGTTTTATTATTTTTTTTTTTTTTTGGAAATATGCTGTAGGTACAATATCTCATTAACAAGATGAGACCTTGCCCGAGGAACCACAAAATCCAGCGCTAATGTTTCTACTTAATGAGTGGAAGAGAAGTAAAAAAAAAAAACAATAGATTTTCTCCCCCTCGTAAGTTCATAACCGGCGAAGAGGAGAAGAAGAAGAAAAAAAAAAACCGAAGCTGGAGCGAAATCTTCACGTAAGACTCATCAATCAAACGGATGTCTTCGTCGAAAAAATAACCAAATTGATTTATGTTCATCAGACATCTGGGTTTTTATCATTGTCAACTCGAACGGTTATTTCTTTCCCTTAAGCGTATGTGTAGGCTTATAATTTTTTTTGCTCAGGTGCTCGTTTCATCGAATTACACCTAATACATCATCGGACATTGGGGAAGAAATTTTCGGGGCATCAGAGAAGTTTCGTAATAAAAAAAAATTCGAAAGAAAAAAAACTGTCCTAAAAGTACCAGGGAGGAATTTTCCTGAACGGACATCATTATCGGCTCCGAATTTATTTTCCCATGTTTCTTTCCCATTAACTTATATTTTTTTTTAAAAAAGAAGATATATTTCGTCGAAAGAATTCTTTATTGTTTGGAGGGAACAAAGCCTCATCAATAAAAAATTGAACCTGAAGAAAATGATCCCCCTTTTCCATTAATCACAACCACACTGATTTTTGAAGGAGACAAAGCAAGATAAGACATTTTTCCCTACAAAGGTGCGATATTTTATAGACCAGATCTAATTTTTAAAAAATTCGTTTGTTAATGCCTGTTAGAAGTTAAATTGGTTTCGTTTAGTTCTTTTACAACGGTAGCCAAGTTTGAGAGCGACTAGTAGATGTCTTTTAATCGATCAAATGAGCCATATGGGACGAAAATTGAAAACCGTATACTTCTAGCAATAAATAATTTGTCAGTCAGTGTAGGAAGATGAGATTTGATATTTTTCTTGGGAGCCCGAAACACGAGGATTTTTTTCTCTTTTTTATTTGGAGTTTCTTTGGACTGTAAACATTATGATTTGTAATTTGCCTAAGATAACGACGGTCCTGCTAGACTTCATAAGTTTTTACCATTGGTCAGGATTCTGTGAAGATACTGGACTGAATTGACTGTCCCATGATTGAGTATTAAGAACATAATCACATTAGGAAAAGAAAATGGTCTTACACGGTGTCTAGATTTTGAAACTCGAAACATCATGCTGCCAACCTAAAAAAGTGATATTCTATTTAAAAAAAGAAACCTTTTTTTTGTCCAAAAAGTTTCATTTTTCGCTGGAAAGTCTTCTATTTCGCCCAAAAACTTTTTTGTCCCCTCAAAAACCTAGAGTTTTTTTTTTTATATCCGAAAGGACTCTGCAGTCTTTTTTCACACCGTGATGGTCTAGTTTTACCATGCAATTTCTTCTTATTTGGTCGTTAAATTGGAAAGCACTGGTCTTAATCGTGAGAAATAGTTCCACAATCGAAAAAAATAGTCATTTCAAGAGGAGGATTCAGTAAATACCGGAAGGAATGGTTGTTTTTTCTACAACTCAATTACGGGAGAAACATTCAAGGTTTAGGTATCTAACGAACACTATTGACTTATTCTTGTGTTTTCGGTACAAGTTTCAACTGGTTCCACGTAAATACAAACCCGAAAAACGAAATTAAAGTTTTTTTGACCGCGAATATTTTTCAAAATCTGTACTTCGGTGCAGAACTAGACAAAGTCCTATCAAGTATTCCAACTTCTTATTTCAAACGTGACTTTACAAAGCATATACTAGCGTTGCCAACTCAAATTAATGTCTTCTGCGAGCACGATCTTACATACTGGTCAGGCAACTCGGGTATCCCTCATATGGACAAAAGTGTCCCCCGAGTTTTAAGCAGAAGAATAGTTCCAAATTTGCTCGATAGATGGCTGGAGTTGTAGTTAGGGAGTCACGTGTTCAGGCAGCCATCATAAAAAAAAGTGTTGATTGGATGCAGGGCATATCACGTGATTTCCTAATTACAGCTTCAGCCATCTATCGAGCAAATTTGGAACTATTCTTCTGCTTCAAACTCGGGGGACACTTTTTAAGATAGCAGTTGCATGACCTGTATGTAAGATCGTGTCTGCGAGTTAGCTATTCTGCTTTGGTTAACAAAATAAACTTGCTAGCAGAAGGCATAAAATCAGCATTGCCAACCGTTGAGCCTATACAGCTTTTCTAAACTAGGGTTTGAAATAAGGAGTTGCAGTCCTTGAATGGACTTGCTCTAGTTCTGCACTGAAGTACAGAAATTATTTTCCTGCAGTACAGGCATTTCAGAAAAGCTGAAACTTGTATTAAAATTCCAGGGTACACCAAAGGAGTTCTTTAGTCGTTAGATACTTAAATTTGAATTTTTTAATCGTAAATGGACTGTTAAACAGTCATTCCTTCCAGTATTCACTGTAGCTCCCTCGGTAAGGTCACCCTAACCAAAGGCCAAGGGTGATGGAGCAATAGAGCAATAGAGCTGTGGATTGCGTATCCGGTCCGATCCTTCAATTCTTTACAATTCGTTCATGGAATCTTTTATTTTCGATCTAATGAATGTACTTCATATTTATTTTCATCGCAGAAAAAGTAAACGGTAAACGTTTTGGCACCGCAGACGGAGAGTGCTCAGTGCGTTTAAGCAGCAACTAGATATTCATTGAAATATCTTGGCTGGTGAATTGAAACAAGCAAGAGAACCAAAATCTAAAAAGTGGACGGAACAACCTATTAAGATCTGGCTATTCGAAAGATTTGTACGGAAGGCCTGAGGGGTCAAAACTATTTGCCAATTGTGTCGTTGTTTGTTCCGAAATTGACATTTGTTAGTTCCGGAACTGGCAATTTTTTTTCAAAATTGCTAGTTCTGGAACTTGCAGCGTTAAACTTGTCTGTTCCGGAACAGACAAATGTCAATTCCGGAACACAAATGGCCAACAGTTTTGACCCTTCAGGGCTTCCGTAGATTTGAACTTCCTTAAGTTCTAACCTCCCAGTTTCTAAGTTTAAGCTTCCTAACTTCCGACTTATTTTTTGGTTTGCACAGTCGGAAACGCTCTAACCAACTGAGCTACTGATTTGACATACGAAAATGTTACAAATATAAACCCTTTCCTTTCATTAATTTCTTCCATATCCGTGTAGAAAATTTAGAAAGCAAGGTGCTGCCATCAGTTAATTGAGAATTTTCTTTGAAAAAATTATAATTTACCGATCTTATATCTTCCTTGTGCCCGCGCTATAGCTCTCGTACTCAATAACAATCTTCATCAGATTAATAAATATCAAAAACCCGAACTTGAAATTTACATAACTTGGTTATCATTGGATTCCTCGGAGTACCTACTACTTTTAATTAATGGTTTCTTAAAACCTGTAATACCTTCCCTCGCATCTCTTTCATTTAAAAAGTGCCACGCATTAACAACAGGCCAATATCGTTTCGCCACTTCGTTTGAATTCAGCAACATAAACACACCGATTTCAATCTAATCCACATTTACGGAGGAGTATCAAATCAGAAGGCAACTGTCGGGACGTTAAAAAGCTGTTCCATCAAAAACCTGGTACGTGATTCGCATGGTAAATTAATTTCAGTACCAAAAAAAAAAAGCTTTTTTTTTTTAAATGCACATTTTTTTAATCGAAGTAGATTTCCCGACTATTGACTTTGGATTATAATGTCCCTACTACCACCACCCAAGTAGTCTGGAAGTATCTTTGAAGAAAAAAAAAGATCGAGTTTAAAAAAATGTATAAATAGACGTATAAAAAAGGAAAAAAATGACGTCGAAATTATGATCCATATTTGTGAGAGAGGCAAAGTAGAGAGCATGTGTCGATAGACGTGGACGTCCCAAGGTGTTATGCATCCCGACAGAGAAGCCTGGGTTGCGAGCATGCACCATGCTGTGCACCTCCATCCTCTCAAAAATTATAATTTTAACATAAAAAATGTTCAACAACTCATTAGTCGACCAGAATTATTGTTTTTTCTTTTTCTCTTTTTTTTTTTTTCAGCCGATATTTCTTCGAACGAAATAGGTTTTTTTCCCCCCTTTTCTAACCTTCACCTTTTGAACTTATTCCATTTTATTACAAAAAACCGAATAGGTAGTTTTCCTTTGTCCGATTTCGATTCCGTCTTGCAAAGTTTTTAAGGTTGGCACCTTCAAAAAAAAATAACCTATGTTTGTTTCTTTTTTTTTTTTTTTTTCTCGGCCGATTTGCATAAATCAAAAATTTAAAGGGAAAGAGAGTCTAACCAGTCAGTCAGTCTGCCATCGGAGAATGACAAAAGATAGAACGACAAGGGTACGATCCTTCAACCCCCAGAGTACTCACTAGGGGTCCTACACGCCCCTTTGACCCGGCCGTATTATCTGCTATCCATCTATTGTATTTTTCAATGCTCTTACCAATTTTATGACATTTTAAACACCTTCTGTCATACATTTGTGTTTTCTCTTTGTTTTCTTTTTGTTATAGGCGCCGTCGGGTCTTTTTCTTCCTTCCCCGGATCCCAAAGGTCCCAAACGAAAATAAAAAAAAAATGTATAAAAATACGTCCACCTCATGTGATACATGATTCTTCGGTCAAAACACTTGTCTCTGAGAGTAAGGTGGCGATTTTACATTTTGTTATGCTTGTGTGCATCGCTGCTTTTAATGGAAATTGAGCGTTGATGGAATGACTAATGATGGAAATGGTGAGCCAGGTGAAATTAATTGTTCGGAATTTGTTGTTTTTTATTATAAAAAAAAGATCAATTGCAAGAAATCCATTGCAAAATATTGAATTTGTCGAGTTTTTTTTAAAAGGGAAATTTGTTTCTGGATTTCGTCGAACTGTTAGTTTTAACTTGTACACCGGGTGTATAGAAAAGCTGCTAAATAGGCCGGAACAATTTTCTGCAATTAAAAAAATGAAAATTCTTTCATGAAGTGATGAAGTGACGAAAATTGTGCCTTGTTGGTTTATAAATTTTTTTTTCTCTTAATTTCAATTTTACAATTATTTTCCGAGCTAAGAGCGATAATTAAGCAGGTTATGGCTTGTCATTTTTTTAAAATGAACAAGATCTTGGATATGCGAGGGCAAAAGAATCACTTTTAGGGCAAAAAATGGCAATAGGAAGAAATCAGGATTAAGAGGAGTCTTCACGGAATGCAGGAAGAAATGGCTGTTTTGTCTCACACTCGATTTACGGGGGAAAAAATCAAATTTTAGGTATCTAACGAGCTCCTTTGACTGTTTCTTGAGCAAGTTTCAACTTGTTTTTTGGTTCAAGTTTCAACTTGTTTCTTGGCACAAGTTTCAACTTGTTTTTTGGTACAACTTTCAACTTGTTTCTTGGTACAAGTTTCAACTTGTTTTTTGGTACAACTTTCAACTTGTTTCTTGGTACAAGTTTCAACTTGTTTCAAGCAAACAAAAACCAGGAAAACAAAATCAAAGTTTTTTGTCCGCAATTTTTTTTTCGAAATTATTTTCCCGCCGCCCATACATTTCAGACAAGTTGAAACTTGCAGTAAAAATTCCAGGATACATCAGAGGAGTTCGTTTAATAATACCTAAAATTTGGATTTTTTTTCATCGTAAATCCAGTATTAGAGAAAAGAGCCATTCCTTCCGGCATCCGTGAAGCCTCCTCTTAATCCCTTCCAAAAATTGTCTGAGACCCCAACAACCCGGTATTTGGGATTGCAGTCTCTAGAGTCTATGTATCCGCCAAGGAAGCGTGACCCAAATTGAATGGAAAAATTAAATGTAAAGAATCAAATGAAATCCGAAAAAGAAAAAAAAGTAACTACTGAGCTAAATAAAAACTGGTATATGTCAAGACAGCCTATAAGAGAAATGCAAAGTTTCGTAGGCATAAAGACCCAAGATTGTTGCATTATTTATGAAATTCTCAAAATCGACATTGGCCATAACAGTTCGACGGCACATTTTCGTAAATGCAGTTTAGATTAACGTTAAATTTTAGCCAGTTTTTCTAATACTCTGATCTGAATTTACTGCTTTATTGCCCAAATAAGAAGCTTTTTGCCAGTGCGTGCTGTGACATATCCAGTGCACGAAATATTTGATTCCTAGGCTGCAAATCAAGAATTGAGATATTTGACTAAAATTTGACTTTTTGTTTTTTTGGAGGCCGATGCTTCGGAGCTGTTCATATAAATTGTCTTAGCGCAAAAACAAAAACACTGAAAAAAATGGGAACACATTCAGAAAGAGGAAAGGTTTTGAACAAGTTATGACTTTGCGACAAAACATCCAGATAGCAGAGTCTACCCAGTCCCGAGGACGTCTTCAGAACGTCATGAGGATATTTATTGTACGTCCATTGGATTTACCTATGTTCGCACTGATCCAAAAAACGTCCTTTGGACGTCCTATGAATATCCTATGGATATCTAATGGACAATCCACAGAATGTCAGTGGATTGAAAATCCTATCTGGGCATCAACGTTTCGTTGAAAAAGCAAAAATGCATTGCGACAACGTATGGGGTCGTACATAGATTACTTAAGCACATTTAGGGGGGGAGGGGGTCCAAATTTAACATCTTACTCATAAGCTAAGCATAGGCGAAATGGGATAAAGCGTGCAAAAAGGGCCTAACCCATGCTTACGTAATTTATGCACGACCCCTATAAGTTGTTTCATGATAAGACATTTTATATTGTTTTTGCATAGTTTTTACCAAAGTGTCTTGTCGAAAAGCATTTTGAAGCTGATATTTAGTCATTTTTTTCTCTGAGTGCAAAACGTTTTGTTGAGGGGGAGGGGGGAGGTTGTTTGGAGCACTAGATATTTTTACATCGAAAATTTTTGCCCAGTGGAAAAACCTTTCATTTTTTTTTTTTTTGTCACTTCTTTTTTTTTCTTTCTGAATCACGTTTTCCTTACGACCTGAAGTTATGAATTCAACAGCTAAAAATATCCGTCGATTCATAACAACAAACATTAACAGCCGAATAACAGAAATGATTCTCCTTCATGCGTTAAACTAAATTAACGTGCACAAGATTCTGGAATATGTATCATCGCCATCGTTCAAAAAAAAAAAAAAAAAAAAAATTAATACACATATTTTCTCTACATAAATTATTAAACGACTCGAAAACATTTTTCAAAAAGAAAAAAAAAAAAAAAAAAAAAAAAAAAGCAGAGCGTTAGTGAAGACATTCATCAGGAAGATAAGAAAATTAAGAAAGGTGTCATCATTATTATCTAATTCGTTGTCATCTGCCACGCACCTAATTAATACATTCTAACGTGAATGTTGTTTCATAATTTTCTTCCCGGTATCCCGCGTCAGGGATAAATTGTTTCCAGAAGGAAAAAAAAGAGGAACGATAAAAATGTGTGATCCAATGTGTAAACTAAATGGGACGGGACGTGTGGATTTGGGGATCATTTCCTTCGACCCCCATTCCTACGGCATGCTTCGTTTGATGCAATTTAAAATGATTCAATCAAGTTGTTTTTTGGGCCGGTTCCTTGCCAGAATGCTAACGAACTGATGATGCAAAGAAACATTATTCGTATTACTTTTAAAAGGGTTATTATATCCCTGAGGTTTATGCGAAAGCACATAAGTCTGCAAAAAAAAAAAAAAAAAAAAAAAAAAAAAAAAAAAAAAAAAAGGAGAAAAATATGGCAAGGCATAATTTTTCATCTCCAAATGTCACATTCACAGGTTCATCAAAGTTTTGATCGTTTTTTTCTTTTTTTTTTCTGAACTATAAATAATATTTTATGATGTTTTTTATGTCTATTATCGGAGACATGAACGTTTTGATGATGTGACTCCTTGTACATTATTCGTCGTTCCTTTCTCAAAACTTTTTTTTTTTTTTTTTAAATGCGGCGAAAGAATGCTTTTAAGTTGGCGGTTTTTTTTTTTCCTCTCGGTGTTTATCCTGCACAAAAATCGCATTCACATTTTTCTCCGTCAACCTTGTGCTGAGATTTCAAGCGGTTAAAGAAAAAGAATTTGAAGGAAAAGAATTTTCTATCGGGACGATCGAGAAAAGGCTGAAACGAGGAACGGGTTTCATTCGGGGAAGGCGATCTTCTTAGGAGGAGGAAGCATCGAAAAGTAATTTAAATTTTGGCCGTTGCCGCATGTTTCTCTAACTTATTGCCGGTTTCCCTTCCGTAGACAGGAGCACACAATTCTTGCATCGACGCTAAGCGTCCCGACGCACTAATTGCTTCTCCCTCCTTGTCAAGAGGATTTTCACTTAAGTTTACAAGATTTCCGAACTTGGGGAAGTTTATATATATACGTTTTGCGGCAAAAATGAAAACGTTTTCGCGGCCTTGTCGATACAGATAAAATATCCGCATCGAGGGAAATATATTACAAAAACAAAAACGGTAGGAACAAAAAAAAAAAAAACGTCGAGGTCGAAAGCGGGGTGGAAAAAAAAAAAGAAAGATTAAAAAATAAAACATGGGAACAATAATTCATCAGGAAGGTTCGGAAAGAATGTTGCGAATCTGACCGTGAGGTAATATTTTATACGAGCTGGGGCGGACACTTTTGATGACATATTTGCCGTATGATAAGTTGCGCCGAGTCTATATAGAAGAGCTCCGAAATTCATCCTTACTCATTCTTTTTCCACGAACTGACATTTCTTAAGTTTTAATGATCTTCAAAGCTACAGTTTTGCGGTCGCATTAAACTTTTTAGTTGAGATAAAAGGTAAAAATTATTAAATATTTTTTACAATGAAGAGATTGAAAAAAAAAAAAAATGCTTGGAATTCTTCGGCTGAAAAATTAAATCATTTTCTTTTTTGTTTCTTTTCAGATCTCTTTTTTTTTTCTCCCCTCCTTGTTGCCTTGGATTTATGTTGCGGTGGGTTGGGTTGGAAGACATGGCAAACGGATGGTCAATTCACAAGCGAGAAATAAAGCGGCTCATGTTCCAGAAAGAGTTGACACGAGATGATGGTGAGTAGTTTAGAAATCAGTTAATGAGGTTCAGAAAACAAAAAAAAGAAATACAGAAAGCTCCACTAAGAAAAAAAATGACAAATGCGACAACAAAAATGCCTTGTGACAAAACATTTTCTTGAAAAACAATAAAAAGATCTTGTCTAGAGTATGAAAGCCCTGAAGAGCCACGCAACTTGTTTATTGTTCGCTGCCAGTTCCGGAAATGGCACTGGTAAACGGAACTGGTAAACTTATACTGTTTGTTCCGGTACTGGCAGTAAACGTATACTGCCCGGAACTGGTAGTAAACCCATTGTCAGTTCCGGAACTGGCCGAACTGATTCAAGATACTTTACTGCCAGCGGTACTGGCAGTGGGTTTACTACCAATTCCGGGACTGGCAGGGTTTAGATATAACAATGCCAGTTCCGGGCAGTATACGTTTATTGCCAGTACCGGAACAAACAGTATAAGTTTACGAGTTCCGTTTACCAGTGCCAGTTCCGGAACTGGCAGCGAGCAATAAACAAGTTGCGTGGCTCTTCACGTGACTCTTCTGCAAGTTCCAGAACTGGCAGTAAATTAATTGTCAGTTCCGGAACTGGTGGTGAACAATGAACAAGTTGCGTGACCCTTCAGGGCTTCCGTACAAGAGACAACATGTCCGTTGTCGGAAAGAATTTTTACTTTTCTGTGAAACATTCCGGTTTTGTTGCAAGACAGAACTTGTTCAAAACATTTCCGTTTTCTGGATGTTTTAATTCAAGATTAGGAACGACTTGACAATTTTAGTGATGATCGCGATCATAGGCTGGAGGTCCGGAGATCAAATCTGTTCATTAACAGCTTATCAGTACGAAGTCATTTCGACTGATGTCGTCTATGATGCTTAAAACATACTCGATCAAGAAATACAAGTAAAAATCGTTCGCAATTCACCAAAAAGGGAGTCCCATGCTCAATTCTGGGCGGTAAAAAGAGCTGAGAAAACTTAGGCCTGGATGAGGTACAGGTTTAATATTTTTTCCCCATAATTAGTCATGTCGTTATTTCTCCTCCTCTTTTTATATAAAAAGTTACTGTAACTTTTCTTGCTGTTGTTAGAGCGGAAATGGAACCTTACCCAACTTTTGGAATTTTCAATTTTGTTTTCAATTTTTTTTTTTTTTTTTTTTTTTTTAATCTAGAATTTTCCGAGTTTTATATTTGAAAACATATCATTTTCCTCAGTGAATTCCTCAACTAATTATTTCGATGTCATCAGACCTCTGACTATATTACGCTATCTGGCCTCCGATATATAGGCTGGGGATCACTCTTGTTTTTATTTTAATAAATCAATAGGTAATCCCTTAAACTCATGCTTTAGTTTTTTTATAATCCGTGTTTAACATAAATTAGTGTTTTGTTGAAATGAGTCTGTGTAACATTTCCAATCATTCAATTCATTCAAAATTAATTTTGAAAGCCCGTTTAAAAGTTTATTTCTTGTATTTTTAATTTGACAAAGGCTCAAAAATAAAGAAAAACAGAAATAGAAAAATTCAGGAAGCGTTAGAAGAAAATAAAAAAACTTAGAAAAAAACTGGAAATAATTTTGTTATAAAATTTTATAACGAATTATAAATAGATGTCTTTTTTTTGCGAGTTATAAAATTTTATAACGAAGTTTACGTTTTTAATAACTCAATTTTATAACGCACTTTTTCTTCGGATTTTATTTTAATTTAGTAAGACTTTTTCCAGTTGACCAGTTGGGGCTTGTTTGGCATAATTTTACATGAATATGAGTTATAAAAATTCATTCTACACATCTTCGCACGGTTTGTCTTCAAGGATTTTTATTCTTTTGCAGGAGGGTAAGGCATTATATCGAACTCAAGGTTTTTTTTTTCCTACTTCCATTGTTTTACAGTTTTTGGTTCGACCTAAAAAACAAATTAGGTTTCTGCCCCACATGTTTCAATTTTCGTTTAACACCTTGGGTCGAAAAATGACTGTTCGCATTTACTATCAGGTTGGGCTTTTTCTCTTTTTAAGGTTTTTTACGCCCTTTAATCCTACCTCCATAAAAAGCTACCAATTTAAATTAAAGGCAAAAAATCTCATAACAAAAAATTCCATTTGGAATTTTGCCTGGAAGACTAAATCGATGACGATTCCTCGAAGTAATTAATTTTTCCCAATTTTTTTTTGTATTCTTAAGCCGACTACATATGTAACGCTTAATTGGCGTGCTGGCGTGGTCGTTGCTTAAAAATTGACGAATGCCCTCCACCTTTTAATATCCCCATTGTTTTGAGAATGTGAAATGCGCAGACGGTTTCTAAATTAAAATGTCAACCGAATTGCTGTCTTGTTGAAATAGTGGGCAGAAAATATTATGTAGGAGTTGATACGTGTCATGGGAAGGGGTGATTAATGATTAATAATGCGCGAGATCTCTTCAAATGAATCACTGAAAGTAACAATCGACCAAGGTGTACGAGAGCGTGTTTATAATGTCCTTTAATCACGTTCTAGGCGGATTTCATTTATTATATTTTTATATAAAAAAAAAAAAAAAAAAAAAAATCCTCCCTCTACACTGATTTTTCCTGATTTCTCACATTCAATTAGAGAAAGCAATTTCCTACCTGAATGACCTTCATTGGAAGTTCGGTGTCTTTTGAAAGTTGTTCACGGATTTGTCTAGTCGGTTTAGGCGAGCTTTCAAATGCAGCTTTTAATATTTCCAACTGTCTTCCTTTAATTGCCGTTTTTGCCGTGGTCGGTTTCTAAAGATCAGAATTAAAAAAAAAAAATTCGTTAATAAATATATCGAATTTTTTTTTCTTCGTAAATGTTAATTTTTCTTTCAGGAAAAAAAAAGGGAAACAACCCCATGTTTATTCTTTTTTTTTTTTTTAACGTTGCTGTTTTTTTTTTTTTTTTGTTTTGTTTTTGTAATTTGCAGAACTTTGGTTTTCAAATTAACATTTTCTGATCTTTAGAATCTGACTTTTTGTTTTCAGGCATTAACGAGCCGAAATTAATCGTGTTAATTATTTAAAGGGTTTTGTAGTAAAAAAAAAAAAGAGAATTCGTTTGAAAAAAAAAAAAATTAAAACAGATTTTTAGAGATTGTTAGAAAACGGTTTCGAAATTTTTGAATTCTTTAGAAAAAAAAAAATGTTTTTGAGATTACACACTCTCTCCAACCCCGTAAGTTCAATTTTTTTTTTTTTTTAATCCCAAATTTTAAAACCTGAGGTGTTTTTTTCAATTACCTTTTATCGTGTGTAAAGAAGTATTGAAAACGCAAAGTTATACAAATTGTTGATCTCCAAAAATAACAAGGGTTGGTTCCATTTTCTTAGCATCGAATCCCATCACCATTTAATAAAAAACATTCATAATAAAAAAAAAAGGTCACATCTTTTGCAAAAGAAAAAAGTAGATAAAACGATATACGTAAAATTATATAATAAAAAAAATATGGGTATATTTAATGTTTTATATATGGTAAAAAAAATATATATATTTACATGTATTTTAATTAAGAGAAATTGCTCGTTTGTCATCTTATTAGTACCGTAATTCGTTTTTAATATGACATGAATCGAATGCGTAACGCACGGCGCTTTTATGAAGGAGCGCAATCATCACGCGTGCCAACGATTATTTCACGGATCTTGGAAAAATGAGAAAAACGATCTAGAAGTCGTAGAGAAGATCAACGTGATTTTTATTTTTTTTTATTTTTTTCGGCTGAAGATTTTTTAAATGAGGGGATTTTTGCGTTTGATCTTTGAAGGACGTTTTTCATGCGAAAAATATTTATTGAGGCGGATTCGCTTAAGCAAGGAAGATGGTAACTTAAAATTTGTTTTTGCTTTTTTTTATTTTTGTACATTTCAACTTTATTAATGCACTTAGTAAATTAGTAAATCAATATGATGTAATATAATATAATGTAAGTAAAATAAATATGTTCACAACACAAACTATGCAACTAAATTATGGGTTGAACCGGTTGACAATTTTACATGCATTTTCGGGGAAAAATCGGAGTAACAGAGAACAAAACTGTTCGAGTTGAACTTCTTTCACCAAATATACCCTGTAAAACATCAATCTAGCCCGAAAGGAACGGGAGACTTTCTTTAGAGACCAAAATTGCCTTAGCGCCTCCTGGAACGTTTTTAACGGATAGGCACCAAGGGTGATTCAAATTTCCGCGAAGTATCTCGGATTTCAATGCACACTTAAGGGTAGTTGCATCTAGCATATTTAAGGGTCCTGTAAAAATTTTAGCCCCGAAATCGACCTCCTGACGTTCCGCGGGGCTTTAATAACCTTAAACAAAGTGGCTGATCGGCTAATCCTGTTTTAAAAGCGCTAATTTTTGCGTTTCGTTGTATCGGGGCATGATCGCACTTTTAAATCTTTTCTTATATGTAAGTACAACAGGAAAGTATGACGCCATCAAAAATTTTTCCCTTGCTTGCTTGCTAGTGGACTTAGTGAGCAAGAGGTTCGGGGCCGATAAACTTCTAAAAATTGTCTCGCACAGACACCGAAAAAAAAATTAAAACCAAACACATCAAGTAGGGTTTTAAGGACCCCTGATTTTGAATCCGACATCAGTTTTTCAAAATTCAAAATGGCGGCTTCAAGATGGCGACCTAAAAGTTGAAAAATTAATTCACGGTGCTCAAAACCGGTATCGGGGGGTTATCGACATCGCTGATCACGAATCTGAAGCCAATTTTTCAAAATACAAGATGGTGGCTTCAAGATGGCGACATAAAAATTAAAAAATTAACTAACAGTGCTCAAAATCGGTACCGGGGGATTATGGCCATCGTTGATTACGAATTCGATGCCCGGAACATAAAATTCAAATCGGCGGCTTCAGGATGGATATTTATAAATTGAAAAATTAACTCAAAGTTAATATTAACTTTGGAGTATTGAAAATTCAACTGGCATCTGATAATTTTTTTCCATTAGACTGCCAAAAAAAATGTTGCTCCTTCTTCAGTGCAAAAATTTACTGTTTACTGGTTTGAAATGGTGGTTTTTAAAAAATTTAAATGTTGTACCGATTTTGAGCACTGTTAGTTAATTTTTTAATTTTTATGTCGCCATCTTGAAGCCACCATCTTGTATTTTGAAAAATTGGCTTCAGATTCGTGATCAGCGATGTCGATAACCCCCCGATACGGTTTTGAGCACCGTGAATTAATTTTTCAACTTTTAGGTCGCCATCTTGAAGCCGCCATTTTGAATTTTGAAAAACTGATGTCGGATTCAAAATCAGGGGTCCTTAAAACCCTACTTGATGTGTTTGGTTTTAATTTTTTTTTCGGTGTCTGTGCGAGACAATTTTTAGAAGTTTATCGGCCCCGAACCTCTTGCTCACTAAGTCCACTAGCAAGCAAGCAAGGGAAAAATTTTTGATGGCGTCATACTTTCCTGTTGTACTTACATATAAGAAAAGATTTAAAAGTGCGATCATGCCCCGATACAACGAAACGCAAAAATTAGCGCTTTTAAAACAGGATTAGCCGATCAGCCACTTTGTTTAAGGTTATTAAAGCCCCGCGGAACGTCAGGAGGTCGATTTCGGGGCTAAAATTTTTACAGGACCCTTAAATATGCTAGATGCAACTACCCTTAAGTGTGCATTGAAATCCGAGATACTTCGCGGAAATTTGAATCACCATTGGCACCATTCTTGTAGCGAAAACTGTGGTTGGGGTAAAGAATCTGGGTGTTTTTAAATAACATTTCTAAGTTTTATAAAATTTTCATAAAAAAAAAATTTTACAAAAACTTTATAAGGGTGCAAATTCACTATGGAATGTTGATACAACATGTTGGACCAACATGTTGTATTAACATGTTTGACAGAAGAGCGAATCGACTATTGCGGAATTTACTCCCAACTCCGAAATTAGTGAGGAATGTTGATCCAACAAGTTGGTACAACATGTTGGTTTGACTTGCTGTACCAAGATGTTGGTCCAACATTCCACAGTGAATTTGCACCCTAAGAGTTTTTTTTTTTAAATAAAAATTTTATAAACAAAAAAACCCAAATTCTTTACCCCAACCAAAAATGTAATCGGCATTTAAGGTGTCGGTTCGCTTACCAAAAGACTCGAGTAGAGGGGAGAGCTTCAAATTTTTTTTGAAAAGACGGTTTTTTGTCTTTAATGAGCTAATAGGGCATCGCCTTAGTATTACAGGGTATTATCTTTTTTATATTTCATATGTTTAACTTACTATACGATGAGCACGATAGAACCCTGTAATACTAAGGCGACGATGGGATTAACCCATCGTCGCCTTAGTACTACAGGGTTTATTACAGGATCATTAAGACGTTAGCACCAACTAAAATCGTAAGAAAAAAAAATTTCAAAAAAAAAAAAAAAAAAAAAAAAAAAAAAATTTGAATTGCGGTCTTGACTTGTTTTTTTCGGCAAGCAAATTTGACGGCATTAGCGCTGCTGCTTTTTTTTTTTTGTGATAAAATAAAAATTAAATGTGTGAAAATTAATTTTCTATTCTCAGATTACTTGCACACTGATTTATAGAAAACGAGAGGGCAAAGAGGAGCCCTCCCCTTCGAAGTTCAAATTTGCACATCTGATAAATTATCGACTTTTTTTTTTCTTTTTTAAAAAACGATGACCCACGGTCTATATTTAGGCTTATTTTAGACTTTTTTCCTTACCTGCCCTTCCGGGAAAAAAACTTCTGGATCCAGCTTGGTTAGAGCTTTCCTATAAAGCCAAACAAATCTTTTTCATCACTCCGGGCGGAAAAGTTCATTTTGCTTCAGCTTGTAAAACCGCCAATTTACCGCTTGGAAGCCGTCGTGATGAAAAATACCTTACAAATCAGGCACGGAGGTGGCTTGTAGACCTTGACTGGAAACCCCAGTCTTGGCCTGCAATACGCCACCTCCATACCTGATGTGTACGTAATATACTATTTCACAATTTTGGACTTTTCTTAATTTTTTTTTCGAAACTATACCGTTTTCCAAGTCCAATTCATGCTATTTTCTGCTACAGCAAAATCTATCCCTTTAATTTATCCGTTCATTATATTCGGCAAAAATCAGATATTATTTTTATTGTTTATTTTCTTGATTTCGGCCATTTTCAAAGCACAAATGCCACGTTCTTCTTTGCTTCGTACTAAAAATGATGTTTCTATAAAAGGAACGGATGATAGTTTGCCAAGTTTGAGCTCGCCTTTGGCAGACATAATTTCCGTCCCTTATATAGAAAAACACTATTTTTTTTTCTTTTTTTTCGAAAGAAAATTTTTTTTTCGATTGGTAAATTCACCTTTTAGACATCGGTCGATTTTCTGACCATTGTATGAAAGTCGTTTTCTTTTGGAGGCTTACACACATAAAAAAAATATTCTGTAAAGCGAAGGGGGAGCAAAATTGCTATAAATCGAAAGGGAGTTTTAAAAAATAAAATTCAAGGAAAGTAAAAAAATTTTCAAATTAAATTATGTTGGGAAATTTAATTTCCCTCCTTTTTTTACTTCTTTAACTTTTTTTTTTTTAACGCATACCTTTATTGTATTTAAACTTTTTTTCTTTAAGCCTCGACGTTTTTTCTCTTGCCTTCCATTTTTTTTCCACCCCGTATCGGGAAAAGAAAAACCGAATTCATACACTTTAATATTTCAAATATGCGTGGAAAACATTGACCCAATAATCATATACAATATAATGAATCAATCAAAGTCGAGAAAGTCGATTCCTCAGAGTCAAGTAATGATTGATGACTGACTCAAATGACACTGCCATATTGATTATTGCTCCGGAAAGAAAAAAAAAAAAAAAAAAGCGAAAAGAAGCAACAAAAAAAATTTGAGCCATTTTTTTTAACTTTCAACGTTAAAGGATCTTTGGTCAAATATTAAGATTAATGAATAGGAAGGCGATCCCAAGAGATGATGTGGTTGATAAGTTGATTCATGCAACGTCAATTTTTTTAAAAAAAGATTTAGGCTTTTTAGTAGGAGGAAAAGAGTAGTTATAATTAGAGCGCACATAGACAAACATAAACATGCTTTTTATTTTCCGTACTAAAACACGCAAACCTATAGTGCCTAGTTATCCATCTCGTCAAGTTTGAAAAATTAATAATTTCGTTTAAAAAAAAAAAAATCCGGTGTTTTCAAAAACTTTTTTTTAACAATTTCATTTTCGTTTGAAAAACCACCTCGAGAAAGTAAAACACGTTTTTTTTTTCCTTTCGAGAATTATTAAATTATGTCACTTTAAAAAGGTCCCCGACAAATCCGATAAAATAACAGGAAAATACTTTTTTTTTTTTTTTTTTTTTATGGGATAGAAGAAAAACCTCTTAAAGTTTTCAAAATACATCGCTCCATGCACATTTATTAGTCAGTTCCAGAAAAGTTGTAAGGGAGCAAAGCTAATAAAATTTGTTACGGCGTGTTTATCCATTCAGAACTGAAATTTTTAAGACGTGTAGGTGTCTTTTCAGTAATACAAGTCAAACAAACACGATTCCACTCCTTTAACTATATTTTCACTCGGCCCTGACCTAACCGTAAAGAGAAGGTGCATATGCACCTTGTGAAAATAGATCGTATCGATTGTTATATTTATAAAAAAATTTTCTTTTTTATTCTCGTGATAAAATATCGATTTTTTTTTTCTGTTCCGGTTCTAAATGCTCGCCGCGATAGATATACCTATGCATATTGCATTTACTTTTACGACGAGTGAAAGGATTTTTTTTTTTCGGAAAATACGTGAAAAATAACGAAAAAATAACTTACTTGTATCACTCTCATTGGTAAACCAGTTTCTTTGGCTAATTGTTCTCTAATATGCCTCGTTGGTTTCGGTGTTTGCGAGAAGGCAGTTTTTAATATTTCTAGTTGTTTAGCTTTAATTGTGGTTCTCGGGCCTCTTCGTTTCGAACCAGAGTTACCGTCGTCAGGTGATTTGTTTTCGGTTTGAGAATCCCTAGTTTCAGGATCGCCGTCCAGCGAACCTAATGGAAAAAAAGAAGAGTTAAGCCATATGTCAAAAAAATAATCATTGTACAGTACATAGTTTTTTTTAAAAGAAATTGATCACGCCCGGGACTAAAGAAAAAAAAAATTAAAGCTCGTGTATTATGAAAAAATGTCGTAAGATAATCCCAGGAAAATGCTGCTAAAATAAGAAAATGGACTCATTCATCTCTTTTTAGGGTTATTTTCCATGAATTTTTTTTCTTTTACTTTTTTGTTAAGAGGAGGCTTTACGGAATGCAGGAAGAAATGGCTGTTTTGTCTCACACTCGATTTACGGGGGGGAATCAAATTTTAGGTATCTAACGAACTCCTTTGACTGTTTCTTGAATTTTTGGTACAAGTTTCAGCTTGTTTCAAGCAATCAAAAACCAGGAAAACAGAATCAAAGTTTTTCGACCGAGATTTCTTTTGCAGTTTTTTTCCCGCCACCCATACATTTCAGACAAGTTGAAACTTGCACTAAAATTTCCAGGATATACCAGAGGAGTTTTTTAGATACCACAAAATTTGGATTTTTTTCATCGTAAATCGAGTATTAGAGAAAACAGCCATTCCTTCTGGCATCCGCGAAGCCTCCTCTAAAATCTTTTAGAGACAAAAGCATTTATAAACGCCCAGTAAGCGACTAATTAAACAAAATTCCGTTCTGGGCATATCAATATTGAAAACAGACTCTCATCTGGAAAAAGATTTAACTCATTCAGGTACCGTTTAATCAAGTTTCCGAAATGGTAATTTTTGGTCAGATTATCTCTATACGAACCGACAACCGGCCTATTTAATTGAAGCTAAGTTTTATTATTCTTTTGGCGGTTAATTTTCTTAACCCTGTTAGTCAGCAACTTTGCACTGAGGACCTCAAAACAAGTAAAAATTAAATCGGAATGAAATTGTTACAGAAAAAAAGGTGATTCATTGAACTCCTGATGAAAGTAATTTTTTTTAAAAGAAATCCTTAAGGCTAGACTCCAGTATGTTTTTTTTTCAACATTCATACTTCGAATATCCAAATCAAATTTTACTTAAAAAGCCCCCTTTCGTAAATAAAAAAAATGAGATCGGTGAACCGATCAAAGTGCTTTATCGACTATTTACATAAAAATTCTCGAAAATATGGTTAGTTTTTGGATCAGAGGTCTATCAAAGCCGAGCACGGGCATAAAGAATTCGAATTTCGGAAAAATTATTTCAGATTCGGAATCCTCTACCCCGAAAATATTTTCAAAAATACGGTTAGATTTTCGATCAGACGCCCACCAAAGCCGCAGTTCGGGCATACGGGATCCAAATTTCTGAAAAATTATTTCAGATTCGGAATCCTCTACCCCGAAAATATTCTCAAAAATACGGTTAGTTTTTTGATCAGAATTCCACCAAAACCGCAATACGGCCATAAGGAATCCGAATTTCGGAAAAATTTTTTCAGATTTGGAATCCTCTACCCCGAAAATATTCTCAAAAATACGGTTAGATTTTTGATCAGAGGTCCACTAAAGCCGCAGTACGGGCATAAAGAATTCGAATTTTCGAAAAATTATTTCAGATTCGGAATCCTCTACCCCGAAAATATTCTCAAAAATACGGTTAGTTTTTCGTTAGCTCCTACGAGGAACCCGCCAATCAGGATCCAAATCGCTTTGTTGACGTAATCGATGACGTCATATCGTGACGTTTCAAAAGTTGGAGATATCGGTTTTTAGGCCTATACCCATACTTTTAGCCCAGCTCACCGTTTCTGAACCACTCAACAGAATTTAACCAAATTTCAGTGGTAGCGTATCTTGATGAATATCTACTGCAGTACGAAAATCGGACTCAATCGGTAGCTGCGTTCGCGATTTATAGTCAAAAAAGATCATGAAATTGTTGAAAATTCAACATTTTCATTCGCTGCTTCCGAATCGCTGAACCGATTTGGCTCAAAAACTAATCAGCACCTACATTTCATTAGAAGTTTCTACCCACCAAAAATCATCGATATCCGCTCTTTCGTTTTTCTGCTTTTCGACGGACATCCCTCTTTTTTGTCACATCCGGTCATACGGTCATACGGTCATACACACACACGGCCACCATTCAAATTTTGCTTTTTTCGGCATCAGGGGACCTCAAAACGTGTAAATATATCGAAAACTGAAAATCTGAAATTTGTGCTAAATGCAATGCTTTATTCTCCCTGCGGTCGATAAAGCAAAAAAGCATCTTTAGCGAAAATTTCAGATTTATATACACCAGCTACTTTTTCTTATAAACTGGGTCTACGATCAATTTCCGGGAATTTTGGAAATCTATTGTAGGCTCAATTTTTAAGAAAAAGTAGTCGATGCAGAAATTCGAAATTTTTACCAAATATGGTTACTCGTTACTAGAAAGTCGCTTCGTAAGTAGAATTTTTACATTTTGCTCCAGATAAAACCAGACAAAAAACTCGTGTGGAATATTTGTGGATTTTAGGACTTTTTCCACCAATTTTCCACGAGATTTCAGTGCGTGACTAAAAAAAGGCCTTTTCTGACAGAAATATCGAAATCGATACTTCGCAAATCGATGCGGCGATATTTTATTTTTCGATTTTTATCGATACCGATTTCGATATCTTTTTAAAATGTTGGCATCACTATTTTTTTTGAGTGGACGCCTAACCTTAAGTACAGAAAGCAATGTGGCTTAAAACCGATTTAAAATTTTCAGTGCTTAGTCAAAGGCCCTTAACGCTCCTGGCGGAAATATTCTAAACTATAATTTTGGCCGTTATGACAAGCTACATGGATTTTAATTTGCATTAATCATATTATTTTTTTTTAAGTATTTATTTTTTATACCTTCCCGCAAGAGGAGGGTATGCCTCCCCTTTTTAAAAACTTTACTTAAATTAGGCCGGTCGTCTATTCGCATCGTCGCTCGTTAATTTGCCACTTTAATTTATTTCCAAGAAAACCGATCATCTTACCTTGATCTTCCGAATCATCTTGCGTCGTTTTACTGTCGCAATTTAATAACGGAGTCATTACATCACTTGTTAATGAATTATTATTTGCTTCGGGGGTACTAGATCCATGGTGATGGTGTGAATTAGTCTTTAACTCGTCTTCGTCTTCGTCTTCCGATCCCGAACATAGGAGGGAATCTGTAAAGAAAAAAAAGAAAAAGGGAAAAAAAATTATTAAAATTCAAAACGTATATAAAAAGAAGCATATCTTCTTCATGACAGGGCGAAAAAGGGCAAGAAAAAATATTTAGACGTAAAACCATTCAAAGTCTTGTTTCCTAAAACTATAACATTATAATAAAGAAATCATATACTACCTTTTGATTTTAAAAATTGACATTCAAAGTGGCAATAAAATCAAATATTTCATAAGATTAATTTTATTTACGGCATGAATTCAAATGGCTCTTTCAATCTTTGACATTAACCGATATGATCGTTTACAAGGTTTTTTTTTCTGAAATAATTTTTTTTTCTTTTATCATTTTAGGCGCCGGTTTGTCTAGTCTTCGCACTTTAAATTATGATTCCTGTTTGATTGGGATTGAATGAAAAGGAGTTTGAAAGAGGATAAAAACACGAAAGTGGTTTGGAAAGAAAGAAAAAAAAATGGTAAGTGAAATATTATCCAAAAAATAATGCAAAAGTCACTAAATCACGATATTTTTTTTTTACTAAAGTTAAAAAAAACAAGACAACCATTTTTCTTGAAGTATTAATTGCTAATTTGAAGCAGCAATTCTGGGAATAATGACAAGGTGGAAAAATTGGAGGGAGAAAAAAAAAAAAAAAAAAAAAAAAAAAAAAAAAGTACCGCGGCATTTCGATGTTGAAGAATTGCGACTATTTTCTGACCATTCGTCTTAGTCTCATTTTGAAATTACGCTACGGTCAAAGCCCTTATTTATACTTCGTCCAGCTTTTTTTTTTTTTTTTTTCGCTCGAGTTGTTGCCTAATTTGAGTCTCTTTTCCTCCTGAAATTCTTGGTTCATGGTACCTTTTTTTGATCTGTCACTGGTACTTTTGAGGTGGAGCGGGTTGAGGACGGGGACGAGCCCCAGCACTTTTTGATTTTTAACGCAAACACGGAAATACCCAAATTAACAAAACTTGATAAGTTCTCCAAAATAAAAAATTGAAATTGCGAATTTTTGAAAATTTTTACGTAATTTTTAATATTTAAAAAAAGAAAATTTTTTTTTGAATTGAAAATTCCCAGAAATTTTAATTTTTTATTTTGGATAACTTAACAAGTTTTGTTAATTTGGATACTTCCATGCGTTGGAAATTCACTTTTTGGCTTTGAAAATGCAATTTAAAAAAAATAAAGAGCCGAAAATAAAGAAAAATGGGGTTAACACAGGGTAAAAAATGTTTGGCATCGAAATTAAATTTGGGGCATTATTTTTACATATTTTGGGCACATTTTGGTTACTTTCGAATTTTCAAAAGTTTCTGCCCTTACCCTGTTACAGCCATCCCCGTTTATCTACTATAACCCTGCCTGGGCGGCGAAAGGGTCAATATTTTCGAACCTAATATTTTTTAGGAAGTTCAAAACACACCTAATATACCCTATAAAGGGCAATTTTTTATATTAAAAGATGTTAATTGGATGAATTTTTGAAATTCGTGGATATTAAGTACCATTTTGGCCATAAAAACTTCAAACCCCTGGGCTTGGGCCAAAAAAATTTTTTTCTACCTAAAAAAAATTCAGGCTACTTTTTACATATAAATGTATGATTTTTTGCCCAGGGAGCGAAAATTAAAAATTTGACCTTTAAAATGAGCCATCCTAGCAAGTATGTTCGGGGCTCAATTTCACTCCAAACATGTTTGGCAAACACGTTGGACAAACACTTTCACCGAACATTGTCCCCTTAAGCTCCACATAAGCGGTGACTCTTTTTTTAGCATGTTGAGTGAAATGTTTGTCCAACATGTTTGCCGAACATGTTCGCAACTTTCATACAAAACTAACATCTTTGGCGTGAAATTGTGCCCAATCAGTTATAACATCTTTCTGCCTTGAGTTAGAAAAAGTAAGCAATCATCTGAGGCTTCTACCGATCTCCTGTCCACAAGCCAAACAACCATTTAACCCTTTCTTCAAGATTTGAAAATCTCAAAGTACAGCATTTTCGAGAGTTGAGTTTCTGATTAATAAATTCCAAGATTTAAAAAAAACTGGATTTTTCTGCCAGGATATCTCAAAAGAAAAACGTGAGTAATTCTCATGAAGAGTACCAACTCAAATCCATTGCCTTTTTTTTTTAAATAATAAAAATCATAAAAGGAAGCTATGAATTTATTGAATAAACAATTTTTAAATGCAAGTAATTACTATTATTACATTCTTGAATTAATTCAGCAGTGAAACTGTTTAAGAATTATCGTAACATTATAAACGTAATCAGATTTTCGTATCTTTCCTTGTTTTCTGCCCATTAGATGAGAATGAGTGATTTTTATTTTTTGACTAATTCCATATTATCTTTTTTTTTTCTTTTTGTTTTGTTTTAACTCGTTCCACTGACATCACTCCTTAATCTCATCCGAAAAAAAAAAAAAAAAAAAAAACAATCGGAGGAACGAGGGAAGAAAAAAGAGCATTAATGATTCATTATTTCTATGTATAATCGATCATTTTCTATCCGGAGACCGGAGTCTAAAAGTCCTTATAAAAACCATGGAAATCGAAAACCGTATTTGAAATAAACCTCGACTAGTACTACTAAAAGAAGAGATGAAGAAAAAAAAAAAATCATTGTTAAAATGGGAAAGATTGGGGAGTTAGTTGACGGACTTAGTGATAAGTTAAATAAATGATATGGTGTTATTTAGTTACAACAATAAGCGGAGCCGTCAGGCTGGCGTCAGTACAGAGGCAGAAAACATGCACGTCTTATCCATTCGATTCGCATTGGACACAGTTTGAGCTATCGCTCTTTTGCTTCAACATTGCATGCTGCTTTTTTTTTTTTTTTTTTTTTTTCTCTCTTAACGAAAAAAAAAATTAAAAACAACGAAATGGGTATTTGTAGTTGAAAGGCTTTTCGACGAGGGATTAGTTCCTTTTATTTTAAGCATGGGTCATAAAATCTGCTAAACCCCGTGTCCTGAAACTTTTATCGCTTTTGGAAAAGTTGTTTGTACAAGATTTTAGTCTCGCCAACGTTCAGGATTCAGGAAGAATAAAAAAAAAAAAAAAAAAGTTTAAAAAAAATATCATTTACACCTGGCGCGCTTTGAGGAAAATAAAAAAGGAAAAAAATAAAAAAATAAAAAAAATATCACAGGTGAGCTGAATGATAAAATTCGAGAAAAAAAATTAAATGCTTAGATCAAGCCGAGTCATCATAATTCTTAGAACTGAACGTATTTTAACCGAACCGAATCGAACCTGTGAAAAAATAATTAAAGAGACATCGATGATATGGTTGCTGGTCGGGTGCACTGTTCGAAAGGAACATTCTTTTGACACAAACGAGATCTCGTCTCGAGAAAAAGGAAAAAAAAAATTATATAAAAAAAAATTGCAGTTAACGAAAAAATAATGATTAGTCTTATGATCTCGTCGTAACGCGTGATTCATAATTTTCGGGATACCGAATTAAAAGTTTTCAACTCTGGCTTTTTTTTTTACAGATTAAAAAAAAATCCAACGGCTAAACCCGCTGGACTATAGTTATTAAAATTTTAAACGGCATAACTAACCGCGATCGATTTAATTTTTTAATGGCCGATTACTTTTTTTGAAAACGAAAAACTATTAATTCAACAGAAGCGTCAAAATTCTCGGCTGTTTATGTGAATGAGTAGGATTTTTTTTTAAAGGTACAAATAAAAAATACCGAGCGGGTTCAATTTTTCATGGCGAAATTGAAATGAATTTTTATATGCAATGTATGTGTGCGTGATGATAAAGGAAGTTTTTATGAACATGAAAATGATTATAGGTTTCATATACGCGAGGATTGTTTTTTTCGGTAGTTGTGAAATCAAATAGAAATATCGTTTTGCTATTTGAAAATTTGTTTTCGAGTGAGTACTTGAGCAATAATAATGGCAGCCCTGGACACGGAAATAAAACGCTGTCTGACGGGTTTGAAAACATTAGGGAGTTTCATATGTAAATATTTATCCCCGCTTTCGATGACAAGCGGTTCGATTCGGAATTTCACCAATAGTGATGCGCACAAGATATTGTACAAGACTCGACTGAAATTTCGTTTCTGGATGTGTATTACCTTGAATATTGCAAAACCGAGCGAGTCTTGTTTTGAGTCTTGTACAATATTTCTTGTTTTAAAACAATATTTCTTGGACAATACAAGACTTACTTATTTGGAGATGCTTAATGTCATATGCCCAGAAACAAAATTTGAGCCTAGGTCTTGTTTAAAAGTCTTGTCGAGACAGTCTTGGTCTTGTGCGAATCACTATTCACCAATCGCGCTGTCTATTTGAGGCGTAGGGATGCTCCCGTGACACGTTTGATGTTATCATTATCGGTTTTTCTTCATAAGGAGCATCCGATTTGGATTTTCATAACCTGGTTGTAAAGCTGATGCTGAATAACACTGGAAATTTTAAAAGGGGTCTGTATTCTCTAAATAGAGTTCTGTTTGTTTGGCACTGGCTTTTTTTTTTCTCTTTTTTAAAATGTTGAATTAAAAGTTACAACGAAAAAAATTTGGGCAGAAGAGCGTTCAAGTTGTTCCTTATATGCTTGTGACTAGCCCAAAAATTTTGTACTTAATTTAGAGGCAATATAACAATTCTAATTCTAATTCTAATTCTTTGGGAAATAAATACATTCAGAATTTTCATTACCCTTTTTAAACTCCCACCACACTTCGATATATGCGAAATTTTTTGAGGGATTTTCATAAAGACCCTTTCAGGTCTGAAAAATGTGAAAAAAGTTACAAGAAAAAAAAATTGACAGCTCGCTCATGGAGGACTCGAACCCCTGTCTCCCCGTTTGCGGTGGACTATTCTATCATGCAAAGTTTAATGTGTACGCTATTTGAAAAAAAAAAACCAAGTGAGAGTTGGCGCTTTGAAGACTGTGAAATTCTTACACAGTAAAAACTTTTGGTGTATCTTTAACAAACCCGGTCCACACACTCTGTGTAACTCTTTTTATGTTAATTTTGTCACACGTTGCTAGGCAATATTCGTTGATTGCGTTATTATTTACAAATAAAAATGTGTGGACCGTTTTTCAAATATAAATTGCGTTAAAAATATACAAAATTTTTTACCGTGTATCCATAACAAACTATTTCTGTTCAAAAACAAAACCTTCTATATTATTTTTCCCAGTTGGTACCTTTTCTAGCAGTCATAAAAATTATTCATACATAAAAAAAAAGAAATTGTTTCTTTCTTTCTTTTTTTTTCTTAAATTTATTTTGCGATAATGTAGATTTTGGGTTCTGCATTTCGTCTGCATTTCGTGGGAGCAGTATTACATTGTATTTACACTTCCCGGTTTGACACGCGTTTTTCATAAGCTAAGTACAGGGGACTAATGTCAACCTGGGTCAACCACGATTTATGCTATTTGCTGCAGCTTTTGAGGACTGTTTTGCTCCACAATATGATTTACATTTTCTAGTCCTGATTGACACGCTTAGGTGAAAATTGGGATCCCTAAAATCCCTTCCAAGTTGAAGTGTTAACTACAGCTTTCTTGGAACTAAATCGTTTGTATTTTGATAACTCTGCGGATTAATTCCTCAGTGGATGATATTGCCTTATGAAAAAACTAAATTTAATTCATAAGGCAGATCAAAAAGCCGACCATTTTTCCAGCAGCAGACTCAGAAAAGAAAATGGCTACAAAGAAAACAAAAACGTCTTGTGACAAGACATTTTCTTAAAAATGTTGCGAAAAGAATAAAAATATCTTGTCAAGTAACAACCTGTCCGTTGTCATGAACCATTTTGGTTTTGCAATGAAACATTCAGTTTTGCTCCTACATACACAAAACTTGGAATAGGCTAAAAAATCGGTTTTTTTTTTTTTTTTTTTTTTTTTTTTTTTGCAAAGTTTTAAACAGTAAAAAATTTTTGTATAATTTTAACACAATTTATATTTGAAAAATGGGCCACACATTTTTATTTGTAAATAATAACACGATCAACAAATATTGCCTAGAAATGTGCTCAAAATTAACATAAAAAAATTTACACACACAGTGTGTGGACCGGGTTTGTTAAAAATACTCAAAATTTTTCACTGTATATAATTTTTTTTATAAAATTAAGAGAAAAGGTTTTATAAAATTTTTATAATAGAGTTTATAAAAGTTTTTTTGCGAATTTTTTCAAAAAAATTTTTATAAAATATTTTTTTTATAAAAAAATGATAAAACTTTAGCCTAATTAAAATTTTATAAAAAAAAACCCCAGATTTTTTACCCTAACAAAAACATTGTCAAGACATTTCCTCTTTCTGAGTGCATATTTTGCATGTCATCTTTTGCCCGATCGGAAAAAAACTAGTGTGCAGCCTGATTTTTTCAGTGTTTCAGCCACTGTCAGCCATTATGCTTCAGAGCTTTAAAAAATTGTAGTCGGCCGAATACCAAAACGAAACTTTAAAAGGCTCGAAAGGAAGAAACCTAATCACGAATGGCCCCATACGGAAAAAAAGGGAGGATTATCCAACGCAAACTTTCCATGCATAAACATTGCATATGATTACGAATTTGGAGATTAATTTTCACATCCTCCACACGATGTGAGGACATGATCGAGAATTCAAATAAGGCTAATATTTTATTAATCACCAGATGTTTTCTAAATTAATACCCTTTAGTCGTTTCTAAATACCTACTAGTAAGATAATACACCCACTTGCATCTTTTAATCCTTCCAATTTTTTTTCACGGATAAAAAAAAAGGTCGGTTTAAAGTTGTTAGTTTCAGATATTTCAAAAAAGTAAAAATCATTTCCCAACTTTTTTTTTACTACAGTGCATATACAATAAAAATAATGCATAGGAAGCTTCGTAAAGAACATCCACCACACCCAGGATATTTTCATGCTAAACAAGGACAACATTGTTCTAATTTTACTGAACCTTAGCAAATAGGTTTATTTTATGTGCATCGATTATTTTTCCTTAGCCTTACTCTTTTTTTTTTTTTTTTTTTTAACGAAGACGCCGCTGCACGTTCCAAACTATTTTATTGCTTTACGTTTGCAGGGCAAATTTTATTCGGACGGAAGAACCGGACGAGTATGTAAAAAAAAATTTTTTTTTTTTCGATATTTCAATAAAACGAAGGAAAAATAATAATATTCGAACGAGCCGACCGTAATATATAATATAATAATATGCAGATAGGACTGTTAAATGCCATCGATGGGAAAATTTAAAAGCGGTGAGAATGAGAATGTACAGCATATAAAACAACATTGGACAATGACTGTTTTTATGCGAAGGATCATAATTTGTTGTCGAATTACTACTGGGTGGACTCAGTTTAGAATGAATAAACATGTCATAATTCGAGAAATAATATTTTGTTTCGCTAAATCATTAAAAACATTTTTAAAAAAAAGAACATTGCATCTTTAACATTGTATTTTTGTAGCTTTTTTTTTTTTTTCCAGATCAGTGGCGGGTTTACGTTCAGGTTGACTGAACAAAAGAGGAAAAAAAATTCAGCAATGAGAATTTTTTTATGTAAAAAAAAAAAAAAAAAAAAATTATAATTTTTTTAACATGAAAAGACCACAAATTTTAAATATCGATTTGATTTAAACCCAGATAAAAAAATAAAGTCTCCGAAAAATTAATGAATCGAAAGGGAGAAAAAAAATTTTATTTTTTTTTTATTTTTGGGTTTCGATACGAGTATAAAAATCACGTAAAGATTTCAAGGTTTTCTTTATTTCGGACAGTTTGAACACAAACAAACAAATTTACATATAAAGATCGCTGACACAACAGTATAACAAAAAGAAATGTTGTAGAAGCACCCTTGTTGGGGCCCCGGCGGGGGACCAAGGCAGCTAGACGCTCGAGTACTAGTGTACCCAGCATGGGGTTCCTCGTACCTGTGCATTGCCCTCGATTTATGTGCTACGGTCCCAGGATTTACAAATCGCTTTTTCTATACGTCTTAATAGTTTTTCGTGTTTCGGACTAATTATTGTTGTAATATAAAGTACCGGAATAACTGGAATTCTTTCCCGATTTCATTTCTTTTTTTCCCGGACCCGAGTTAGGGAGAGCGATGTCACCTTGGGAGCTAATTATACATCTCCTCGTTTCCGTTGAGATTTTTCAGAGGGTATAGTTTTTTGGAATCAAAAGTTATTCGTCCAGGAATTGAGAGCACCGGAAAATATTGGATTACTCGTACGGGGCCGGGTACATAAAGGGGTGATAAGTTATTGCCCGATAAGTTATTGGTCCAGAAATTAACCAAAATAATTAACAGAATGCGTAGGTTTTATCCCAGGTTTTGGTAATATAAATAGGGTAGTTTGAGACCAACGTATAAATTGGTAGAATTTTTTCAGATGCCAATGACAATTTTATTTTCAGGGAAAATCGAGGAAAATCGATCGAAAGACTTGGGAGATAAAATGCAAATGCGTAAGAGTACGCGGGTCATGGTCAATAGAATTCAGAAAGACGAATATAAGGAAAAGCGATAGGATGAAAGATTTTTTTTCTTTGTTGAAAAGGCCAGGGACTTCGCACTCACGCAGTTGACGATGGTAAAATCAAACGCCTTCGAAAAAAATGTTTCAGGTATTTTGCGTATGCAAAAAAAATTATTTACCCTGCGAAAAAAATTTTTTTACACACTTCAAATTTTGTGTGTTTTTAACAAAACCGGTCCACACACTCTGTATGTAACTCTTTTTTTGTTAATTTTGACACACGTTGCTAGGCGATATTTGTTGATTGTATTAAAATAAAAATGTGTGGACCGTTTTTCAATTATAAATTGTTTTAAAAGTGCACAAAATGTTTTACTGTGCAGGATGCGTTTTTAAGACGTGCGAGATTTTTCTTGAAATAGTAGCTTATGATTTTTTGAAAACTTTACTGGCCTTTACTAACAAGTTGTTTTTATTATATTCCGCTGTTTAAAAATCAAATTTTACCACCCCGTTTAAAACTCAATAAATGTGACATCCAGTCAACAAATTAAAAATGACCTGCCAGGAGGACTTCAACCTCCAAATGAAAAGCTACTCGGTCTGATTTATAAACCAAAACTACAATTTTTATACCGAAAAAAAAACCTGACTCTTTCCAGGTGTAAAATATGCAAAACGAATTTACATAATTTTTAAAGTGAATGAGTTCGACAGTGAATGTATTCAGCTGCCAAAAATCCAGGTCTCATGACCTTCTCAGAGAAAAAAAAAAAAGAAAAGAAAAAGAAAAAAAAAGCGTCATTTTTCTAGCTTCGGTGAAAACCAGTCTCTCATACCAGGTGGTCTATTTTCGTGATTGGATATATTCGAATTTTTATTAAAAACGCTTACCACTGACGGTAAAAAGCCTTAAATTACAACTACTTAAAGCAATGAAAACAACGGGTAATCCCCCCGACGAAAATTTGGTGACAAACCTTAATTATCATGTTGAAGTGATTTAACGCCCGATGCTGAACAGCATGAATATAAATTTTTTTTTTTCTGCATGTAAAAAAACTAGGGCAATTTAAAAATCATTCAGGGATAATATTTAGGACGATTCGTATAATGAACGAGTATGAATCCGGAAATATCAGTTATATGAAATTCACAATATGTCAAAGCGTGTAAACGACACCCTCTATTCTGCTTTTTACGGTTGATTTCACGGTGACCGATACTCTTCCCAACCGTAGCTGTCGCTATTGTCACTGACCTGCTGCGTCACACATTCCTGCCCACATCATGTTCCAAGTGTAAGTTGTCCGAACACATGATCGGGGAAGAAAGCTAATAAAGCGGAGCTTTCGATTTAAATTGGCGAGGGGGGGGGGGGGCGAAAATTAAAAAAAAATAATGACACATTCAGGGGATATGAGGCATATCCCTAAGTAGGACTACGTCTAGAATTTTTCGTTGGGGCATCATTGGTTCATTTTTAAGGATCCCCCTAAACCCTCCAAGCCCTGATATTAGTCCATGGGGTCCCCTTTTTCAATAAAATTCTATCAAAAATCATCAACAACTTCCTTTCAGAAAATGTTGATGACCTTTTTCACAAAACATTATCAAAATTTTTAATAAAAAATTAAAATTTTAAGAATTTTTACCAAAACTTTTAAGACTATGTCAAATCCCCGAAATTCAAAACCGCAATCGGGGTTTTGAATTTCGTCGATTTAAATTCGGCGTTTTTTTATTTTATTTAATTTGTAGGATTCTTTACTTTCGGGTTTTTGAAAATACCGAAAAATGATTTTTGAAAGCTTTTTTCAAAACCACGAAGTTTTCGGGGCTTTGCAAGGTCGAAAAAATAATTTTTTTTTTTTCTTAATTTCAAAAAATTATTGAAAAACTCCGTTTTTTTCCTGAAAAGTATAAATATAAAAAATGAACGCTAAAAATGTATGGTTTTTTTTAATACAATCGGAGGCTTTCAATAATTTTTCAAAATAAAAAAAAAAAAAAAAAAAAAAAAAAAATTAAGAAATTATTTTTTCGACCTTGCAAAGCCTCAAAAACTTCGTGGTTTTGAAAAATACTTTTATAAATCATTTTTTGGTATTTTCAAAAACTCGAAGGTAAAGAATACACAAATTAAATAAAATAATAAATTTAAAAAACCACCAAAATCAAACCCCGAAATTCAAGACGCCAATCGGGGTTTTGCAAGGGTCTCAAAATTTTTAATACAATTCAAAAAATGTTTCTTCAATAAAATTTGAAATAAATTTTTTCAATCATCAAAAATCATCTAAATGTTCGTTTCAAAAAACGTTGATGATCCCCGTAAATCCTCCAAACCCTGATATTAATCCACATGGCCCCCTTTTCAATAAAATTTTACCAAAAATCATAAAAATCTAAAAGATTTTCTAAACATTTGCCCTTTTTTCTTAAAATAGGTTAAGTCAAAAATGTTGGTAACAAGTTGAATAAACATGTTATACATGAATAAACATGTTTAAGGATCATCAAGGATTTTTGATAAAATTATACTGAAAAATTTACCTAAAATTTTTGAAATATTTCTTTTTTTCTTATGTTCGGAGTTCAAAACACCAAGACAATACATGTTGATCAACAACAAGTTAATACATGTTGATGATGAATTGAATTTCGGCGTAGGGGTGCCAATTCACTATGGAATGTTGGACCAACATCTTGGTACAACATTCCATAGTGACTATACAATGTTGTACCAACATTTTGGTCCAACATTCCATAATGAATCTGCACCCCTACGCCGAAATTAGTGAGGAATGTTGGTACAACATATTGGTTTAACTAGTTGTACCAACATGTTGGCTTAACATTCCATAGTGAATTTGCACCCTTACAAGCGAACGAATCGACTACTGCAGAATATACTCCTAGGGTGCAAATTCACTATGAAAGGTTGGACCAATATGTTGTACCAATATGTTGTACCAACTTGTTGGACCAACATTCCACACTAATTTTGGCGTAGGAGTAAATTCTGCAATAGTCGATTCGTTCGCTTGTCAAACATGTTGGTACAGGTTCGCCCAACATTCCAACAAGTTGGCATAACATGTTTGTCCAACTTGTTGTACCAACATGTTGGTCTAACATTCCATAGTGAATTTGCACCCTAAAAAATTTTGTTTTAATTTTCATTGAAAATGTTTTAAAATTTTTAAGGATCATCAAGGATTTATGATAACATTTTACTGAAAAATTTATCTAAAATTTTTGAAATATTTCGCTTTTTTTTTATGTTTGGTGTCCAAAACACCAAGACAACCGGACACCACAAAACCATCGTGGTGCGCTCTAAGACGTAGTCCCACGTCAAAAAAATCAAGGAGTTAGCTACTTACCGGAATTCGTTTTCCCGGTTAAATAGTCTTCTTTACAGATAAATTTGTTGTCGTCTAATACATAGAGTTCCTCCCCTGTTGATAACTGCTTCCGACATATCATACATGTGAAGCAGTTGAGGTGAAACACTTTATCCCTCGCTTTTCGAACTAGATCACTGGGAGAAATACCTTGTAAACATCCTCCGCATTTTGTACCATATCTCCTGAAACAAGGATAACGACATTGTGATAAGCCATGTACTCGTTACGGTTGCTGATGTCGGTTGGTATTTAACAAAAAATAATCGGGATATTTTTTCCGATTTTCCTTTTTGTTTCAACGTTTTTACAAGCAACAGAATTTTTTTTTCTCCTTGTATAAAAATGGGCGTTTTACAAGGGGAAAACATAAAAAAGTTCAACTAAAAATAAAAACCAATCGGCGTAAAGGAATCATATAAACAAACGAGATACGCTTTTTAACTGTTACTTTGCCAGGCGTCAGAGCTAAGTCGTTAATTAATCAAGAAAAGAAAAAAAAAAAGAAGCGATTGCACTCTTGGCTTTGCTTTTAAACAAGGGCGGATCCTTAAGGAAAAGGAAGGGGACGCATTTTTTTAATTTAGTTTTTGTCTTTCGTTTTTTTTTTTTTTTAAATAGGCTGGGATTTTTTTTAAACTGCTTCAGGTTTCCGCTTTTTTTTTATGGTTCGAAATGTTATAGCTATGAAATATTTTAACCCTTCGCACAGCCGGAAGCTTATTTTAAAAAACTATTTCATTACGGCGGATTTTTTTTTTTTTTAAGGCGTGTTTTTAACAGGGACAGTAACTTATTACTATTTGTGTAGTTGTTTGATTTGAAGTACCAGTAATTTTAATAGATTGGCAGTAAATTTTTAATAAGGGCATATTTTTTGTAGGACCACTGGCCAGTAAAAAATATTTTATGGCAGTAAAATATTTAAATAGGCAGTAAAAATAGATATTTAAGCACTAATTTGTACGTTTTAGCCAAAGTCAAGAAAAAAACAAAATTAGGGTAAAATAAATTTTTTTTTGAAAAAAATTACTGTAAAATGAACACTGAGAAATCTCTGGAAAAATTCTGGCCCAAAGATAAACTGAAAACCTTCCTGAAATTTTGATATTATTAGAAAATAACTTATAAAAGCTCGAAGAAGATAGAAATGGGCAGAAAGAGATAATTTTAAAAAAGCAAACGATGATTGTTCGTAGTAAAAATATTAAATTGGGTGTAGGTAAGATCAGTTTTGGAAAAACTGACTGGAATGTAACGCTTGTTCCCGGCCGTTTTCCTAAAAAAATAAATCCCTAATCCATTTTTCCTAAAAATTTTAGTTTCTGAAATCTAGAAAATTAATTTTGAGCCATAATGGAGAATATTAAAATTTTAACTCTGAAAATTTTAAAAAACATTTTGACAATTTTTTTTAACTTTTGACCTTTTTTAAATAGTAAAATTAGACGACATGAACGAAAGCAAGGACTTAGAAATTTTAAATAAAATGTTAACTACATTTTTTAATTTTGTCCTTTTTCCTTTAGCCAAAAATATGAGCTAAAGCAATGTTTTAATATTAAAATCATAACTTTAAAGACTTTAATTAAAATTTTGACTAATTTTTTTCAACTTTTGACCTTTTTTATCAAAAATTTCAAGTTTTTTTTGTGCCAGGAAAAATAATTATATTTTTATCGAAAAATTCGAATTTTTTGACCAAAAACGAGCAAAAAAAAATGCCGTAAAATTTTTTAATCGTTTTATTCTTTAAATTTAGCAATATTAGGACAGTACCCCAAAGACATAGCCCTACGTAGGGATATGCCCTCCCCTCATATCCCAGTCTGATTTTGAATCGGAAATTCCGAGAGTAAAATAGTAATTCGGGAATTCAATCTCTTAATCTGCGACTTTAAAAAAAAAAATAGCTAAGACTAAACCGGCCGTATGGTTGCTGCGAACGATTCTAAGAAGTTCATGGATGTAATCATTACAAAACTCCATTAACTTCAAATTCAGATTTTAGAGCCCCCATCTTCTAATAATTAGTGTGTTTCGAGTAATCAAATAATCAGCCAAAGTCAAAAAAATCATTAGAAATAGCCATAAATTCGTTATAAAAAAGTCAATTTTATCATTTTCGGCCTTTTTTTTTTTGACAATGAAAAAGTAATGCTGCTTCTCCATTATGGCTCAAAATTAATTTTACAGAATTAATTTTATAAAATTATTGGGAATAATGCTTTTTTTTTTATTAATCGAACATGAGGATGACTTAAAAAAGAATAAGAAATCTGTAAAAAATAAATATGTTATGAAAAAAGAAAGAAAAAGCGCATAATTTCCGGTAATTTTATAAAATTAATTTTGTAAAATTAATTTAGGACCATAATGGAGAAGCAGCATAAAGCCAACCAAATGATTCTTGTTTATTCGTTATATCTAAACCATAGAATTTGTTAGCTTTTTTCACTCAGCAGTAATTTCCAAGTACAAAGTATCTAATGCGCTCAAAATATTTTGTTCCTATTTTCTTTCAGTGCTTTAGCTCCAGCGCTAATGCTGTTTAAAGAATAGCTTTGAAGCATAAGCAAAGTTGAAGGCCGAGCGAAAAATTTCGCAAAATTTTAAATAAAATATAGGTCAAATGTTGGCCGGACTTTTCAATTTTTGACACTCATCCATATCGTGCAATAATCAAATGTTTCGTTTACTGTGAGACAAAAATGTGGCCTATTTCATCAATTATTATTTTCGTCCATCAATTTGCACATCCAAATTCCAAGCCCTTAAAAAAATAAATAAAAATTAATTAAAAAACCACAGACAACACTCATTTTTTTTTCCTTACAAAAACCATAAAAGCTTATTGCATTAAAAACGAATTCATCAAAAATATGATTAATTTTTTTTCTATAAATTTATGTCTTTGACAATAATTTAATAAATCATTACCCACCAAAATATGTATAAAAAAAAATCTGTGAAGCCTAATAAGACGGGAAAGAAATATTAATAGACACCCAATCTGTCACTGATAAAAAAAAAAAAAAAAAAAAAAAAAAAGGAGAAAAAAATATTTAAAAAAAATTAGTGCTGTAAAGCATTTCGACCATTTTAATGTTTGACTTACGAATATGTACAAGAAATATATTATCCCGGAGTATGAATAAAGGTTAGCTTAGTCGCTCCGGCTCTTCTGAAGCGGAACACTTTTTTTTTTTTTTTTAAGTCGTTCCAGCACGTTTCTTAAATTTAAAGACAAGTCGTTAAAAAACGATCATAAAAAGAAGGGAGTGAAATGTAAGGAAAAACATGAAAACACTGAAAGTCTGCGTCATTTCATCGAAATATTTTTCGCTTTTTCTTTTCGTTTTTTTTCCTGTTCTTCTCCGGAAAATCGTATTTTTTTTGCTAATGCTCAAAAAATCATTGCTGAGGTATTAAAAATTATGGTCATAAATTTTCGCATCAATCACGAACAGGCACAACATTTCACCGAACCTGGAAACGTCGCTATCGACACGGTCAGACATTTTCTTTTCTTTTAAAGGAGAATACTCTAGATGCTTTGGTTTTTTTCAAGTTTTTTCTATTTTCTTTTTTATTTTTATTTTTTTATTCTAGTTTACGTACAGGACCAGAACGTCACGTGGTTCGAAAAAGAAACTCTGTTGCGTTTGACCGATTTCAAACTTTAATCATTCCAATCTAATGCTTTTATTTATATTTAATTTAATTTATTCACTTATTCTCTTTAAAAGTCGGCTTTTTTTTTTTTATTTTCAAGTAAAACACGAGCCAAAAGTACCGCACCGTGAAAGCGGGAAAAATGCGTGCAAGCTATCTTAAAAAAAAAAAAAAGATGACATTCTTTCTTTTTTTTTTTAATAAAAACTCTTTGCAATGCAAATAAATTCTTTTATATTTCCTTGAATAAGTCGTCTTCGAAATGATGCGATTTTTTTTTCTGCGGTCTAAAAACATGGTATCTGTCGTAAAATTCGAAAAAAAAATTCTCATCCCAGATTATACCATAACTTCTTTCGAAAATCTTGTTAAATTTTATGTTACTTTTTATGTCCATGCTCAAATTTCAACAAAGAGAACCGAATGACGGACACGCTCGGTCCGTTACGCCATGACCGCAAACGAGAACCGGTGTTATATAACCGGGGACATCGTAAAAAAAAAAAAAAAAAAAAAAAAAAAAAAAAAAAAAATTTTCATCCTTTTTCAGACTTTGTCTTAACATTTCGTGCTTTGATTTATTTTCTCTTCGACCTTTTAATCCCTTCAAATTTGAGAAAAAAAAATGGTCATTCCTTCTCCCCTTTTTTTTTTTTTCGGTGTCGTATACCTTGCAAGGACATGGGATTTAGCACCATGAAATGCATGACCGCATCCATAAAATTTGAGCCCGAAATGCATGCAGTAAAAATTTGGCGACAATTATAAAACAAAATTCTTTGACTTTTATTTTTTTTGTTTGTTTGTTTGTTCCGTCTAAAACGTTTTGTCAACAATAAAATGGAGCTGGAAGTTTTTCTCACGTCCTTGCAATATGCTATGAAACCATTGCTAATTTATTGTTTTGCCCCAATAGGTAATATTTTTGTCTTCTTAAGAGTTATAAAAGCTTTTATAATTCAATCTACTGTAAAAAAAAAAAAAAAAAATACTTGCAAGGTATCAACAAATAAAATGAAAAGAAAAAAAAAATTAAAAAATAAAAGTTCGATCAATTGAGGGGCACAGAGTGCCCCCCAGCCAAGTTAAAAAAAAAAAAAAATACAAACACCCGAACCTAACACGGCACCGACAAAACCTCTCGCCTCACCGGGGCACTCGACCTGTGCCTACTTTACCGTACGCATAATACGGCCGATTTCAGACCCCCGTACCTCCGAAAATAAATAAGCTAATTTTTTTCTGATTTCACCATCTTGTTACCGCTTGCCTTGTCGACTCTAGGTTCCAATTTGCAACTTTCTAGCTTTTGCCGTTTTCGAAATATTAGGGCCTAAAGTTACGGTTTTTGAGCGTCAGATATATATATATATATTATATATATATATATATAGAGAGCATAACTTGTTAGGGCACTTCTAATCGACGGAAAAACTTGAAACTCAGCATGGTGATAGCTCTTAATTAGTAATGACCAGGAAAAAACCAAAAACCCGAAAAATATTAATGGGGGGCCGAGAAAAGCCGATTTTCTTATTCGCCTGCAGTATCGAGATTAGATAACCCTCAACATTCAACGAAAATAAATGTTCGTAGTGAGGACGACGAACTTTACAAAGAACCCTCTGCTTCATTCCTTTATATTGTCGCAGGTGTTTTCATACCTGGAGCACTTTTTTTATGAAAGGGGACTTTTTTTTTTGAAAGGGCATTTTTTTTTCCTTCATTGATTATTATTATTATTATTATTACTATTATTTCTTTTAAATCTTTTGATTTTCATATTCCGTATAATAAATTCGGTGAAAAAACGCTTAAATATGTCGTTCCAAAAATCTTTAACTGTGTCCCGTCCACCATATTAGAATTAACCAGGATCGGAGAAGTAAAAAAGGCACTTAGAAATTGGCTGTTTCTCAAAATCTGAAAGTTTGATCAGCTTCATCAGTTTGATCAGTTTGATTGATAAATTGATAAATTATAGAAAAGTCATAATTATTATTATCCGAAAATTAAATTAAAACAAAAATTAATAAAATCGTTTATAATGATAATAATCATTTAACCCTTTAAGGTTTGGTCAAAAGATGACCATTTATAAAGGTTAAGGTTTTGTATTATAACTTTGAATTTAAATATATTTACATTCATTCATTATTATTATTTTTTCTTATATTTTTCCAGCAAACCTAAAACTGCTTTAAGGCGGGTGTAATTCTCTCAGTTGGGCTTTATCGGGCTTTATATATATATATTTTTTTTTATATTCACAGACTTAATCTTTAGCTTTTTAATATGTAGAAATAAAACATCATGCGAATGTCACCAATTAAGTCTAAAATTTTTAGGGGTATAACTTTGACAAAAAAAAGTTAAGACTATTTTATTTTGAGGCATTGTACTGAATTTAATACCGTAATTTGGATATATATTGAACGAACGTTTTCTCTGATATCGAACAAACTGATTTGTTTCAATGATATTTAAAAAGATGATAGGGGTATTTGTTAACTTAATGACCGAGAATATATTTCACTATGAGCGAAATAAACAGGTACGTTTGCGTATTTTATTGAGCCTTTTTTATCTCGTCCGGTAGAAAACCCATGCTTGGATTATATTGAACGGCATTTTTTTTCGTGGATTTTAGAGAAAAATATTGATTTTTTATTCCTCTTTTCGCTTTTATTATTTTTCATTTATGATTGGTTGAGAGTGCAAACCCCATTGAATTTACTGTAAATTACCGGCAGGAATGCCGTAACCTGACTGAAGAACAATAGAAAGGCCAAAAACGTAGCATATAGTGACATTTTTTTTTTTTCAAATAAAAGTCATCTTAAACCGAAACGTTGATGTTAAAATTGATAAGCATGAAGTACAATTTAAAAAAAATTTTTTTGAAAGTTTTTATAAATTAAAAATGGCGATAACCATGTAAAGGCTTTACAGCGCTTCTTCTATGGCCAAACAACTGGCACTACAAACAAATATTTGTTAATAAAAAACGTGCAGTTTCATTCAATATAACCCACATAGTTTCAATGTATACCCAAATTACGATAGAAAAGACAAATTGAATTCAGTCATTTCAATTTTAAACAGACCAGGTATTGCAAGTTTCATGTTTTTTGCTAGTTCTTATTTTTTGCAAAATCCTTTTTTTCCCGGCAGAAAAAAATTTCAGCGTAAGAGATTATTGCTAACAAATAATTTTAACTTAAAAGGTAAAAATTTTGGAACAACTTGTGAAAAAGGTGTGTAAAAAAGGTTAAAATTTTGCAAAAACTCGTGATATCTCCAAAAAAACAATTCCTTGTAAAAAGGTTCAGCCAAGTTAATCTTGCAAAAAACCGAAATGCTTCTGCCCTTAAAAGTTCTGATATCAAAAAGGGCAGCCAAGTTCCTGCCAAAAATAACCAAATGCTTCTGCCCTTAAAAGTTCTGATATCAAAAAGGGCAGCCAAGTTTTTTAACGACAGCTTTCATTTAAAATGCCGTTTTTCTACAAAATACATTAAAACTTGGCCGCTTTTTTGCCCACCCCCCTTTGCCAAAAATATCATTACGACGCGTATTGTTTAACAAAGTTAAAATACTTGCTATTTTTCCATTTACTATTTCCAATTTACTCTAAGTACAGGTAATAAAATTAAAAATTACTGAAAAATAAATGTCAACAATAATACTGTTCGTACCTGTATGAGTCACAATAATGTGGTAAATTTAACAATAATAAATTTAAATTTATTAGGGTCTCAATTCCAACTTCCAAAATGCTAAAAAAAAATCAAAGTTTAAGCAAGAAAAATAACAAGCATGAAATTAACAACCGCCTAAGGACCCTCAACAGCCCTGTTAATTTTTATAAGGAATTCAGGCGAATTTCAAACGATTCAGTTATTAAGATTATTAAAAAAAAAAAAAAAAAAAAAAAAAAAGCGGCCAAGTTTTAATGTATTTTGTAGAAAAACGGCATTTTAAATGAAAGCTGTCGTTAAAAAACTTGGCTGCCCTTTTTGATATCAGAACTTTTAAGGGCAGAAGCATTTGGTTATTTTTGGCAGGAACTTGGCTGCCCTTTTTGATATCAGAACTTTTAAGGGCAGAAGCATTTCGGTTTTTTGCAAGATTAACTTGGCTGAACCTTTTTACAAGGAATTGTTTTTTTGGAGATTTTATTTTTTTATAACCGATTTCAGGCAACTTTTAGCCAATTAGTTGAAAGAGTCTAGCTCACTATTACATTACAACACTAGCACTATAAATCGATGATCAACTCTTGGCGGAAATTTTAATTGGGAAAATAGGATCTGAAAAAATTTGTCTAGATCAACATTGAAACAGTTTTGGCAAAACTTCCAAATAGTGTCCAATATTGGATGCCATAAGTGCGCGATCTTAATAGGCGTTACGAATCCCTGCCAATTTTCTTAATCCATTTTATCAAAAAAAGTAAATTCCTAATCCATTTTTCCTAAAAAAAATAAATTCCTAATTTATTTTTCCTAAAAAAAATTGAATTCCTAATCCATTTTTCTTAAAAAATAAGCTCCTGATTCCTTTTTCAAAAAAAAAAAAAAAAATATGAATTTCTGATCTATTTTTCCTAAAAAAATTCCTAATCCATTTTTCCTAAAAAAAATAAGCTCCTGATCCATTTTTCCTAAAAAAAAAATGAATTCCTGATCTATTTTTCCTAAAAAAAAAAAAAATAAGCTCCTGATCTATTTTTCCTAATAAAAAATTAATTCGTGATCAATTTTTCCTTAAAAAAAAATAAGCTTCTGATTCCTTTTTCCTAAAAAAAATGGATTTCTGATCTATTTTTCCTAAAAAAATTCCTAATCCATTTTTCTTCCTAAAAAAAAAATGAATTCCTGATCCATTTTTCCTTAAAAAAATAAGCTCCTGATCCATTTTTCCTAAAAAAAAATGAATTCCTGATCTATTTTTCCTAAAAAAAAAAAATGAATTCCTGATCCATTTTTCCTTAAAAAAATAAGCTCCTGATCCATTTTTCCTAAAAAAAAAAAATTAATTCCTGATCTATTTTTCCTAAAAAACATTCCTGATCCATTTTTCCGACAACACTTTATTTTGGTTAAAAATTTTATTAATCATAATTACATGTACTTTTTTATATTCGTTTTAAAATCCCATAAAAAAATTTTAAACTTACTAGTTACGCATTTTTTTTTTTTTTTTTTTTTTAATAAATGTATTTTCGCAAGCATTTATTGGACGTTATCAAATGAAATAAATACCTTTACCTTCTTGTTTATTATTGCACGAAGTGATATTCTTTTATTAACGAGCCGTCGTTATTATTCGATTTCGTTTATCGTAATGAAGTGTTTTGCTGTATCAGCATGCACCATAATAAATCCGGACTCCTCACGTTTACTAACATCAGATAACATCAATTATACCTTCCATTCCAATCTTGTTTTCTCTCGAATACTCACGCTTATATTTCCTTTTATTATAATTTGTGTCACAAGAATTTTTCGTTTGGAATTTCCTTTGTATATGAATTTTTATTTCCCCGCGGAAAAGTAATAAAAAGCCATTTTACGAAAAGGGTAATCAATCGGCGTCATTTAGCAAAATTTGAATAAATGGCTTTATTTTCCTAGACGAAATCTAATTTAAACGTTTACCCCATCATTTTCAACTGAAATAATTAATGGCTTTCTTCGATAATTTTCACCTAGTAAACATGATGTTTTTATAACTATGTAAAAGATACTAAGGATATGTAGAAGTGAAGCACAGGGTGTTATTTTTTTTTTTTTTTTTTTTTTTTTTTTCGTTTTTCTTTGAACATAAATAGGAAATATCAGTAAATGTCTACGTAAATTATGTGCTTCTTTTGTTTAGTCAAACGAAAATTTAAGGCTGAAATAAATCGCATAATTTATATATCCTTTAACGTTTCTTACTGTTTGTTTACACTTGTGCATGTAAAAAAAAAAAAAAAAAAAAAAAAAAAATCTTGTTTTCATACTTTTTTTAAGAATGTAAATCTCCCTTTACTCTTATGTCGGGAGTTTATGTTAATAATTCGCCGATTTGATAAAATAACCGTGATAAATAGCCGTGATTTTATAAAATCATTTTTAATGTTATCCGTATAACAACACTTTTATGCACGTGATATAAGTAGAACATTAAAGGCAAATTATAAAAAAACTTTTTTTTTTCTTTTTTGTTGATTCCCTACCATTTTTCCTATTCCTATTAATTCCTAATCCCATTTTTCTAAAAATTTTCGATCCTAAAATTGTTTTTGGGGAAAATTGAAAATTAGGAAAAAATTGGTTAGGGAAAAAATTTTAGGAGTCAAAATTTTTAAGAAAAATAGATTAGGAAAAATGGTTTGGAACGTTTGGAAAATGGTTTGGAACGTTTTTTGTAGAAAGGCTAAAACAGTAGGATAAGACGAATTCGTTTTTAAGAAGTGGGTAAAACTAAGAAAAAATATTTTGAAAAAATTTTTGTTTGAGGTCAATTTCTCGGTATTTGTTGAATGATCTTTTTGATTTATCCCTAGCGTCCGATAAACTATGTACTGTCCAGTTAAATTTATATTTTCTTAAAGCCTTTTCCGATTTTTTTTCTTCTGCCGAATTTTTTCTGAGCTTAAATATGTATAATAAAATTTTTAGGATTTTACTTTTTTTTACTGACTGACTTTAAAAAAATTTGAAAAATCCAAAAACCCTGCTGGCTGCTGTATCTTGTTTTCGTATTATAAACAGAAAACAGTTTATCTTCTGCTTTCAAGTTGTTTGTTCTGGCTCGGAGATAGAGATATATTATTTACTGTAAAAAAATATCCAAGAGAAGGGGAAAAAATTTAAAAAACGAACAGTAGTATCCGGTAAGCAGTATGATAAAACTCATAAGTAAATGCCATATAATCACACATAGATATAGTTGGACTAATGCTTTTGGTTACCTCCCTGACTGTTTGAGTCCGAAAAGCGGGATATAGAAAAACTTGTCTTTGATCCAATATTGATACAGTCTTGGTGAAGTTTCCAATACTTTTACAATAGTTTCCAATATTGGACGCCAGCAAATCAGTCATAAATCAAATCTTGATTTGTGTTAAATTCCAGTCAATTTTTCCAAGACGGATCTCCTTGCGGGAAATTTTAATTAGAAAACCAGGATCTGGAAAAATCTGTCTGGATCCAACATTGACACTGTAAAACATTTTGTGTATTTTTAACAAACTCGGTCCACACACTTTGTTATTCTTTTTATGTTAATTTTGACGCATGATGCTAGGCAATATTTGTTATTGTGTTATTATTTACAAATAAAAATGTGTGGACCGTTTTTGAATTATAAATTGTGTTAAAATTACACAAAATTTTTTACAGTGGATCCAGTTTTGGTAAAATAGCCAATGCTCGCAGTTGGTTTCAGGGGCGGACTGGTCATAAGGGTCATTCGGGCAATTACCAGAATGGAAATTCAATAATGAGGCGAAAAAGCCCCCGGTTTTTCAGCCGGCCCCAAGAGAAAAAAATTGGAAAAAAAAACCAATAGAGCACAAACATATTTTTTATTACGATTTTTTATTTTTTCTTTTTGGGAAAAAACTAATTTTTTCAGCAACAACATGTATGGGCCAGTTCAAAGTTTTGCCCGGGCCAAAAATTGTTCTCATTCCGTTTCTGGTCAATTTTTTAAGACTGGTTCAAACTTGATTCAATTTAATATTTCAACCTGGGCCAAACTGAATCCAATTTAACATTATTCCTACCAAGATACAGTTGTGTTTTTTTTAAAGCTGGAATGCTCTCTTGTTAGGTTTTCCTGATCCAGAAAAATCGTTTGAATTTAATAAACCAAGAGTCTGGAGAAGGGGGAGAGGGGAGGGGTTATATCCTGCTTTTTTTCGCCTTAAAAAATAATTTTGTTTCAATTTTTTTTATTTTTTTTATTTTTAAGCGAAACGGAAAAAGAACCTTTGATTGTTTGATTTGACTTAACTTTGAATTTTTTTTTTCTAGATGGATCAGCCTGCCAAAGCTTTTTCTTCAGTACAGTTTATGCAGTAGAAGCCTGCGGATAAAACGAAATGCTGTGATAACGGCTATTGTGCCCGGACAAAAACAAAGAGTAAGTATAAAAATTTAAGGCTTTAATTATCGAAATCTAAGAACGAAGCAGAAATTTGGTTTCACGAAGTCCTACACTAAAAAAATTTTGTATAATTTTTAACACAATTTATAATTGAAAAACGGTTCACACATTTTTATTTGTAAATAATAACACAATAACAAATATTGCCTAGCTACATGTGTCAAAATTAACATAAAAAGAGCTACATACAGAATGTGTGGACCGAGTTTGTTTAAAATATACAAAATTTTTTACAGTGTAGACCATGTATGGTTCTAAGTTTTTTACCAATAAGATCATTTTTTGGCTGTGGAACTGGTGACATGATAGTCCAGTCATCTTATTTTACTTAAACATGGCATATGTGAACCATTAACCCCTATCGTATATATGCGATTGGGAAAAATCTTAGGAAAACTTAAAGAGAAGTTTCCCAAATTCGGTCTTAACCAAATCCAAAGCTCCATTCCTATAGCAACACTTGAGAGTATGGCAGGTTGCATAAGTATTTTTTTAAGGGGCTCTGCAATTTTTAAAAATATACTCCCAAAATCAGCAGTCATGAAAAACACCGCTGTCAAAAAACGTTAATTCTGTAGCCTAATATGTCCTACGCATCATGTGCCTCGTATTAAAAATTGAAAAACTCTACTACTGCTCCTCAGAAAATAAATATTTCTTTAAAAAAATTAAAAAAAAAAAAACTTTTACCCTCAGGAAAAAAATTCGCAACTTTAAAAACTTTCACCCCTAAAAAACTCTTCAACTTTTTTTTTTTTTTTTTTTTCAACGTAAAAAGGAATAAAGTATGCAATCTCCCTACCGATCCCGATATCCCCTGTAATAGAAATTTAAGAGCATAATAAAAAAAAAGAAAAAAGAAAAAAGAGAAATACAGAACGCAACACGCTTGCGTAGCACACACCCCTGTTTTTCGGTATAAACAGAACGTGATATACACGGCAAAGACGGATTTAAAACCGCGAAAACACAGCTTTGGGGGAAGGATTAAGAAAGCAGCCGCACAATGAACGGTTTAAACAAAGCGTCTTATTAAAAGTTGTTTTATTTCTCCGTATTTATTTAAGATGGCGTTTTATAAAACGGAATCGTTGTCAACTTCATGGCAGTTGAAACAAAACTATGGATTTATTCAACAAAATTTTCCGACGATTGTCCTTTTTAAAACCCGGAGGAGCCTTTTTATTTACTTGTCTTTTTGATCTTTATATAAAACTTCCTCCTTTCGGTTTTAAACTGTTTGTTTACTTTTTCTATTTATTATTTGTCTGTGAAGGTATCTAGGCCTTACTTCCATCAAAATTAAATTTTATATTTTCCTGGAAGATTTTTATAAATTCTGGAAATTTTCCGATTGATCGAGTGTCGTACTCTTTTGATTCATTCTTTTGTTTCATTCATTTTATTTTTTAGGTAAATAAAAATATAAGGGATTAACTCGAATGGCCACCTACCATCCATATAATTTTCCTTTTTGGAGATTAGAATCAATAGAAAATAATAATTATCGTTTAATTGTGTCTAATTAGAGGTTTTTTTTTATTTCTTCAACTATTCGCATTTTTCAAGTCGTTTAGTTTAGGGTAATTAGTCATTTTCGTAATTTATTTTAATTCAGTAAAATAAAAAGCGTGGAAACTTTTTTTTTTTTTTGTTTCTACAAATAAAACAGATGTGGTAGGAAGGTTTCGTACGGGAAAAAAAAATGACTTTTTGTGCAGGGTTCAAAAATCATTTATAAGAATCCGCATTAATGATAGCTAATAAACACCTCTTAATTATAATTATTTTTTTGTTAACAATGAAATATAAAACAAACCCTCAGATTCTTAATACTGTAATTATAGTAATGGCATATAACCGCAAATCAAAGCCTTTGGCTACCTAATGCAGGTGTAGAACTTTTGAACGGTCAATTGCTTCTTTATGCAACGAGGCAGCTCGTACATTTTTTCAGTTGACTTTTGAGAAAAAAAAAAAAACATACGTAGTTTACTTTTCCGTTTTCCCGATAAGAGAGAAAAAACTGGCTGTGTCCTTGATAATTATTCGGACGCTATCGGGCGTTCATTCGAAATCGACCCCAATTTTACACGCCAGTTAACTGGAAAATATTCTGGATGAGTTTTCCGAATCGCAAAAAGTGCCTGAAAGGATTTTTTTTTTTTTTTCGGGGGGGATGTCAGTCGTTTTAATAAATTTTTTAACGGTATTGACAAAATGCTGTGCGGAAAAAAAAAGAACGATGGTTCCATTTGAAACCGTAAAAGGGGGTGTTTATTGCCGAGTTTTTATTAAAATTTTAATATTTTTGAATTATTTTTTGTACATAAAATGTTACGATGGGGATTTTTTAAATCGCTGCAGTGATCGTTGCAGTTTCGATGAAATGTTTTTGTGGAAAATTTTAACAATTTTTTTTTTTTTTTCAGTGCATTTTTGTAACTAATGGACATAATCAATTACATATTATAGTGTTAAAATAAAAGAACATTAATTGAACCACAAGAATTTTTTTCCCCCTTAAACAGAAAGCATATCATTGCACATTGCAAATAATAAATCATAATATACTTTTTTTTTTATAGTTAATTTCATAACTTTAATAGCAATAGCGGGTTCAGAAGTCGAATTAATCAAAATTTATCATTCTTTTCCTTTGGAAAAAAAAATGAATAATACAACCAACTTTTTTTTCGCACCGAATAAAAATTCCTCCTTTTTCCCGGCATTACTTTTAGAAGGAAAAAAAATTAATTTATAATATTTTTTTTTTCTTACATCCGAGGGATGTCGAAAGCAGATTTATCCACGAGTGTAAAATAAAAACATTAAAAAGGGAACAATCCTCATTATAATTCCATGTAACGACGACAATTTTCAATTTAAACACAATTAAAATTTCAAAACGAGGTGGGATTATGAATTCTAATCTTCTTCTTTCTCCTACTTCTTCTTCCTTTTAACATTTCTATAACATTGCCCTTTACGTCTTCTTTTTTACCGCAAAATTCTTTAACTTTCGTGAAAATTCGATCCTAATTTAATCGAATCGTGGTTCGTATCGATTGCTTTAGGTCAATTACGAAAGACAAAAGTAGGAATTTTCTTCTCTTTCTTAATTATTTTATTCAGACGTTGCCTAGGTTTTATTTAGACAATGCCAGATAGCATTTTCAATCCATTGGACATCGTGTGGATATTGTCCATTAGATGTATCCACATCCAAGGGATACCCATAGGACGTCCTAAGGACGCTTTTTGGATCAGTGAGGACATAGGAAAATCCAATGGACGTACAATAAATATCCTCATGACGTCCTGAAGACGTTTTCGGGACTGGATAGACTTTGCTATCTGGGATGCCTAGATGCAGTAATAAAATATAATATCAGATATAAAATCGCGGAGGTGGCGGCTTTAGCTTGTAGGCAAGCTTTTGACACTCGGGGAATTCGTGGGTTTGCGCGGGTTTTTGCTAACGGTGATGTGGTGTGGCATGTTTTACAACTGTAAGATGATACGGTGCATTGACTGAACTATTGTGTGTTGTTTAAAATGCCCTAGCGCGAGGGAAACATGTGCATATGATTTTCGTTTTGAATGACCTTGAACGCTTATAAACAAAAAAATTGGTTATGAAAGGAACAGTATTATATCCAGACGGTCTTCATTTTTCATAACCGCTACCAGCAACTCCATCTACGCGTAAATTGATTAAACCACGTTTAAAAATTTTTAAATAAAAACTGGATGCAGTAGCCAACGCTAAATCAGTACCGCGCGCGACATCTAAGGGACAACCAAACAAATAACTTTTTCTATAAAACTGTATTAATTTTAAGAAAATCCGTTTAAGTATACTTAGCTTATAGCGGGTGCCGATAGTAATATTATAAATCTGCTTTGAACTCGATCTCGTCAAATGGCAGGCGACAGACGCTCCCTAATTAGCACCAGGTCGGGCCGCATACCCCCTGATCCGATTCCAAAGAAAACAACTGGGAAGAAACCAGCAATTCCAAACCTCCAGCATTACAAAGCAGCCAAGGAATCAAGCCAAAATCCGCTACGTAAACAATCAATCGGAGCAAAAACCGTATTACCCTCTCCAGTTAATGAAATTTTAACAAGTGCAAAGGAGAAGAAAAGTCCCAATGGAACTTTAATAGGTAATAAGCAGAGGAAAAATGTTATCGTCCCTAACTGCTCTTCTGCCCAACAAAGTCCGGAAACCGAAGTGAATCCTACTCACACATCCGTACCGCATAAGCAATCCAAACAAAGTCCCGAAAAACGGTCACAAACAACTCTAAAAAGTCCCGAAGCCATAGTAAATCCTGCTTACGCCTCCGTGCCACATAAACACTCCAGAGACATGGAAACCCAAACAGATTCCAATTTTCCTAATGCAGAACTCTGCTCTAGAATCTCTGAAACTAGTGAACAACCCATATCTTTAACGCGAGTTGGATACCCTTTAATGAATATTCCAGCTGAAGAGCCACCGGGCTTGACAAGAAGACATTCTACGGGTAATAATGAATCATCTGAACCTACTTGGTGGAAATCGGAACTGCTGGACAATATGACACGGCTCTCGGAACTAGAGCTTACAATAATGAAAAATCAAAGAGTTATTGACGACCTGCGAAAGCAGCTAGCCTCACTGCAAGAGTTATTAGCAAATAAAGAAGAAACTATTGCCTTACTTGAAAATAAAATTGAACAAGAAGACAATACATGCTCCTGTGATTTAACATGCGATAGTGGCGAAAAGATCAGTCAGTGTTGTGTTACGTGTGAAAATGTGATACTGGACAATGAAGATATCTCCTCTCTAAGGAATGGAACCTGGTTAACGGACAAAATTATCAGCCTCTCATTCTCATTTATAAGTAAATCATTGAACGAAAAAATGAAAACTCCCAGATGTCTCTTTGTGGATCCAAATTACACAGAACTAATTAAGAATTCTCCTCGTGAAGTGGCCACTGCTCTAATAAAGGATTTGCGAATTAAAGACTTTATCTATGCCTTTTTCGCGGTTAGTGACCACAAGCCAGGAGAACATAGTAAATGGAGAAGAAGGTCCACATCACGTGGCACGCAGTGGTCCCTATTAGTTCTCTTTGTACCTAACAGATGCTTCTTTCACTTCGACTCAATTAAAGAATATAATAAGGCTGAAGCAACAAAAATACTGCGAACGTTTAGCTCTTCTTTTAATACCGACTTCTCTTTGTTAGAACTGGCAACCCCTCAACAAAGCAACGGCCAGGACTGTGGCCTTGAAATGATATGCAACACAATGTCTATAACACAACATATTCAGAATTGTGATTCTTTAGTCAACTTGAATTTGCCGACATCGAATGACTGTGGTGCTCTACGAAGGAAGATAATGGAATTTGCTGATCTCCAAGAGTTTAATCATTTAGACGCTACCTCACCTAAAGGAACTCGTCCAGCAATACACATCTTCGGTGACAGTCATACTAAAAATTGTGAAAAATTCTTCACCAAGGTCGAAAAGTATAAATGCGTTCCCCACACCTTTACTGGATCCGATTCAGAAACAATTCGGAAGGAAATATCAAAAGCAGCTGACACCCTGGCGAAGGACGATATTGTGATCCTCTTCTGCGGAACTAACGACTTCTCAAAAATGAAGGAAGACTCAACATTTTACAAAATAAAAAACATGATCTTGCATCTACAGGCTCGTGTTCACAAAGTGATCATTATGGGACTGCCTTTTAGATATGATAAACCCGAACTTAATCATAGTATTTTTCAATTGAACAACCAACTTTTTAATCTAGAGTTCCTCCTTCACAAGGTGATCTTTTTTAATCCCAACTTATTGCTAAACAGATCGGATATGACTCGTCATGGTCTGCATATGACCTATCGAGCGAAGGCTAAACTATGGCATCGCGTTATAAAGTTTATAAAATCATTCCGCTGGTTTCATGTTGGTGATAGAAGTTCTAGTTGCCATGAGAATACTAGTATTAATCGCTCTTATGTTACGTTAGATGATAGTTTTAAATCTTGTGATAATTTGTATACAGGTACCAACGACTCTTTTTTTCCTGCTGCGCCTCATGTAACTCCGAAATCCTGAATACCACCAGCTACGACCACACTGCCGTTGATAACATCTATCTAGACCTTGATTTTCCCCCTAGACCTATTCCTTCAATCAATCTATCCGATTCTATCGAGGTCAATGATACAATGCATCTAACCTCAACCAACAGGAACTTTTCTTCTTGTAATATCCCGGTATTGGTAACGGAGAGAAGGTGGCGTGGTCCAGTGCGTCCTTCGCGTCAGACAGACGCAAATCTTATACATATTAAACCTAAGAGTGCCTCCACTGACAGTATTCAAATATTCTATCAAAATGTTCGAGGAATCAGAACAAAGACCCATAAGCTCCTAAACTCAATCTTAGCCTCAAATTACGATATAATTTTACTAACAGAAACTTGGCTAACTTCAGGTATTAATGATGGTGAATTTATTGATGATAGATATGACGTCTTTCGTTACGATCGCGATCCCTTACTCTCCGATAAAGGCCGAGGTGGAGGTGTCCTTATCGCTGCTAAGAGGGAACTCCGTGCACAGCGTTTAGTTTTCCAGAATGAATCTAATTTTGACAGCATATGGGTTTCAGTAAAATTAGGCAGCTCAAACTAGTTATTAGCGCTGTTTATATTACTGTAATAGTAGGTTAGCCACTTACACTTCATTTTTTAACCGAATCGACGACCTTAATCTTCAGTCTACGTCATCAAACAAAATTCTTATAGCTGGTGATTTTAACATCCCAGAATTCTCAGATGACTCGAAGGAAATAGTAGTTTATTAGAGACATTAAATGAATTTATGGAGAACTATTCCTTGAAGTCTTTCAACAAAATAAAACCATAATAATCGTACATTAGATTTAGTACTTAGTAGTGTAGATACCACAAGCGTTATTCAAGAAACTCCCTTGCTCCCTCTTGACCGTCACCATCCAGCATTACTCGTTAATCTTTCGCTGCCTCGCTCTCTGAAAACTACCTGCCCTAAATCAGAAATACAAATGCCCACCTACAACTTTATGAGAACAAACGCGTTTGGTCTATATAAACAGCTAGAGGCTACTGATTGGAATTTCATATATCACTTTTCCAACGTCGATGACTGTGTTGATGCGTTTTATAGTAAACTTTACGCCATTTTAGATGATTATGTCCCAAAAACAATAAAAAAGCCAGTAAATATCCTCCATGGTTTACTAAGACAATTATAAGTATGGAAAAGGAAAGAAAAAAGCTGGAAAGAAAACGTTACCGAAACGCGGCCAATAATCAGTCATATATTACGCATAGAGCCAAGTTGCACTCGGAAATAAAGATATCTTACATTTCCTACAATAAAAGCATAGAGTCTAACATAAAAAGAGACCCCAAATCCTTCTTTAGTCATATCAATAGGAAAGCCAGGAATCACTTTAGCCTAACGTATCAAGGCGAAGTCCTGGAAAATGGTAAGGACACAGTGGACAAACTGGCTCAACATTTTTACGCTTCCTACTCTCCCACACCTTCCTTTTATAATGCTGAAGCTGCGTGTGAAAGTGCCGTATCCGAAAGGGTTGAATCCATTTTTCATATCGAGGAGTTAACTGAACTTGACGTGCTGCAAGCTTTTAAAAGATTGAAACCCACTCGAGCACCTGGCCCTGATGGCATTCCTCCATATATTGTGAAAGCTATGCGTGAAACTATTACTGAGCCTCTATTGTACATATTTAACCTATCGCTTCGTTCATCGCAGTTTCCATCATGTTGGAAGAAAGCCGTCGTAATCCCTATTCCAAAAGATGAAGGATCATCTGAATTAACAGATCAACGACCTATCTCATTACTTAATAGCTTTACCAGACTCTTTGAAATAATCCTTCACAAATTTATCGAAAATCACTTCAAATCCCTTATATCCCCTCACCAATACGGCTTTACACCCAAAAGGTCCTGCGTCTCCAACCTAATAAACTTTACTCAAGATACCTTTGAAGTTTTTGAAAAAAGTGGAGAAGTTCATTGTATATACATGGACTTTCAAAAAGCTTTTGACCGGGTTCACCATGATACACTCCTTTATAAATTATGGTTTAATGGATTTTCGAAAAAAATGGTTGCATTCTTTGCTTCTTTCTTGAAGGACCGTTCCTTTCAAGTTCGCTGCGGTGATGTACTCTCTGACTCTATGGCTGCTACCTCGGGAGTTCCTCAAGGAGGTAACACCGGACCGGATATGTTTAAAATATTTATAAATGATCTACCAGAGGCAATTCAGTTCTCAGTCTTGAAGCTGTTTGCAGATGATGGAAAATTGTGTAAAGCAATTTTTAATCAGGCAGACTGTGACCTACTGCAACAAGATATCAATAACGTGCTAGGCTGGTCCCTCTCTAACAAACTTCCCCTTAACTACAGAAAATGCAAATATATTAACTTTCATAGAACTAATAATCCATCTCATTTTCAATATCACATGGAAGATCATGTGCTTATGGAGGTAACCGAAATAAGGGACTAGGAGTATTTTAGACCAACACATGCACTTCAAAAATCATATCACCTCCATAGTGAACTCCTCCTATAGATCCCTAGGGTTCCTTAAACGTAATGCATATTTCTTTAATTACAAAACTACCATCCTATTATATAATTTATTTATAAGACCAAAACTTGAATATGCATCAGTACTTTGGTCTCCCCATGAAACAATATATATACGGAAAATCGAATCCCTCCAGCACAAATTCTTAAGATATCTGCACTATAAAAAATATAAAACCTCTCCTCCAATTGACATAACAACGACCACTCTTTTGAAGGACTTTAAATCTTTGCGATTGCAAACAAGAAGGGAACATGCGCAGCTGCTATTCTTGAGGGATCTTCTTTGTGGCGGTATTGACGACTCCACCTTAGTAAATAAAATCGGTTTCCGGGTACCCCTTTTAAAAACAAGAACCTCTAACGACTCCTCTCTCTTCTATCTTCCCATAACAAAATCACTGGGCCACTCCCCTTTATATTCGGCAATGGACATGTGGAACAGATACCGGGATGTTATGAAGGAAATTGATTTAGCAACATCAAAGAGAAAGCTAAAAACCGCTTTAGAAAAACTCGCACATAAAAAAGTACAGGAAGGATGCTCTGTATCATCTCATCTTCCTTAACTACCCTTAACTCGAACTGATTTTTAAAGCATAATAATAATTTGTAATTTTTTTTTTTTTTTTTTTTTTTTTATTTAAACGATTGTAAATAATTTTGTATTTTTAAATTTGTATTTTGTAAAAATTGTATATGGTGACTGAAAGACCAATAAATGAATAAATGAAAATTTATCTATATAATGCCTAGACTAGATAATGCCTTGGTTTTTCCAGACAATGCCCAGGTTTATGGTGACAATTTCTGACTGAATACCGATTGTTTTTATTTTATTCGATTTTTACTTTCTTTTTTTTTTTTTTTTTTTTTTTTTTAGAAACCGTGCACTGCACAGTAAAAAATTTTGTGCGTATCTGGCACATTTTTTGTGCCTAATAGAGATTCATCCTAGGAATTTTCGGGACGGGAATTCCCTGGATCCCAAATTTTTCTCTCCGACAAATTTCCCGGAATTCCCGGGAAAATTTCCCACTTTTTTTTAACTAGTCGGGAATCCTGATTCCCGGGAATGGATTTTTTTTTTCATTTTCGAGAATTTCCCGATTCCCGGGACCGACAAGTGTTTTCCCGGGAACGGGAATAGTATCAATTTTATCAACTTTTTGACCATTTATCACATAAAATATTCAAGATTTTAAAAAAGAAGTTATAAAAATCAGACATTTTTATTTATAATTTGTCTAAAGCGTGCCAACGTTAAACAACACAAGAAAAAATTTTTTCGACGTCGCTCCGCTTATTTCCGAACTTTCCCAAAAATACGGAAACCAGATTATTTTCTTTTCTTTTCGCCTTGTAATAAATTTGCGGCTTTCCCGGGATTCCAGGAAATGTAAGTGTCAATTTCTCGAATCCCGAAAAATGAAAAGCTACACTCAAAAAAAAAGTAGGGTAATATATTTTTGACTGGACGCTTTGACTGGTCCGAAAACAAAATTGACTGGAGACTAATACAATTGTAATGGCTCCTAATCAATTTTTAACTAGGCGCAAAATCCAGTTTAAATTGTATTGGCGACCAGTATTCATTTTTTTGAGTGTAACCAAAACGGAAATTCTCGTTCCCGGGATTGATATTTTTATCATTCCCGGGAATTCTCGATTCCCGGGAATGAAAAAACATTGGGAATTTGGAATCTCTAGTGCCAAAAACGGTCCACTTATTTTTATTTGTAAAGTTAACATAGATTGCCATAGCAACGTCTAATATCAACATAAATAATATGTCAAAATTAACATACAAAATATGTGGACCGTATATGTTAAAAACACACAAAATTTTTTACTGCACGGTAAAAAAGTATCTGTTAATATGTTAAAATCGGTCCACCAATTTTGTATGTTAACGATGTTCTGTTAAATTTGGCATATTGATCTGTTAATTTCACAGAAAATAAATGTTAAAAACCACAGGATTATGTTAAATTTGACATATCAACTATGTGGACCTGTTGAAACAGGAAAAAAAATTTCAATTTTAGAGATAATTTTTTACAGAAAAAAACCTGTGTTTGAACCTCCTTATTTATTATAGGGATTAGACAATAAGAATAAATAAAAAAAAAATAAATAAATAAAAAAAAAATAAATAAATAAATAAAAATGTTCGGCTTACCTAAAAAAATCAGATCTACAAAATAATTTTCCTTCCCTACTAAAGCACTTTTCAGCTAATGTGGTTCTGCAATCGTGACATCGAACGCAATCCGCATGCCACGTCCTATCTAGAACGTTGAGAAGGAACTTATCTAAAATAGGTTTTTCGCATCCGGCGCAGGTCAGCAACATGCCTCCACTACCCGGCAGTCCTCCGGGTACTTCGCTGCACCGACCTGTTGGGGAAAAAAAAAATTATAAATTTATTATTATTAGTCTGTAATCAATGAAATTTAAAAGTTAAGATGGCACTTTTAGAACGGAGCACCGCAAATTTTCGAAAAATCGATCCCTTCATCGGTGTCTGTGAAACATTGCGTCATTTTTAGCTAATATCCGGGATATTTTAATTCAGAACGAAAATTATGTTCCTGACCTGTCTTCATTAGCTAAAAATTATGCAAAATGCATCCTTGTGCGGATTAAATAACGATCCAAAAAAGTGGACGAACAAGAACGCAAACAGTAAATACTACATATTATACACAAGGATAGGCTCGTTTCCCATAGTCTATAAATTATATAGGTATCATAAGTTAATTTATAACGAAAAAGAAGAAAAAAAAAACCAAACCGATGGTTCATCAATAATTCGTATATGTATATATGTATATCGTTTTTAAATATTTTTTGCGTTGGGGTATAATGACTTTTAAAGTTACCAACCAGTTTAAAGCCGCAAGGTTGATACACGTCCTAAGTGATGATTTAGGAGTTCGCGCTAAGGCGTATGAGATTTTTTTTTTTTCTAAGTTTAAAAAAAAGGGAGAGTACAATAGTAGAGACATCAAGATTTTTGTTTTAAATTTATGAGTAACACGACATAAATTTCTCAGGAGAGAACATTTATCGATGGCGGGAGGAAAGAAAATAAAAGTGTGTACAGGGTGTTCAAAAGATCGCGTTGTGGATTCTAGCCAATATTGTAAAATTTCTTCAAATTCCTTTTTCTGGTTTTCTATTAATTTAAATTTTGGATTTAAATTTAAATTGTCTTCTGAAATGTCTATCATCAGTTTAGGCGAAAATGAAATTGGAATTTTGAAAAAATTTCAAAATTCAAACCTATTTAAAGTTTTCAACATTTTCAATTAAACAACAAAAATAATTCCTAAAACCTCGTGAGATATATTTTTTTCTTTTTTTTTCAACAAGGAGCAAACTGTTTTTTAACTTTAACTATATAATGAAAATACTGTATGTTACTAGCCAGTATTTTGAAGTCATACTCGAAAAAAAGAGTTAAAAAATAAAGTGAAATATTGAGCTTTTTGTTTTGGTTTCCTAGGGTGCAGATTCACTATGGAATGTTGGACCAACATGATGTACCATCTTGTTTGTCAAAGATGTTGGTCCAACAAGATGGTGTAACATGTTGGTCCAAGCAAGATGGTACAACAGGTTGGTCCAGCAAGTTGATACATGTTGGTTCAACATTCCATAGTGAATTTGCACCCTTAAAATAAAAATTTGCCTTTGGGTGCAAATTCACTATGGAACCAAAATGTTGTTACAACAGGTTGAACCTATACGTTGTACTAAATTGTTGGATCAACATTCTTTAAATTTCCTACGCCGAAATTAAGTGTGGAATGTTGGTCCAACAAGTTAATACAACATGTGGGTTCAACGTGCAATTCCCTAGTGAATTGCACCCAAAACAGGAAAAATTTTGCTTTTGAGGAAAACATTTTTTCCTCAATCGCAAAAATAATAATTACACAGAATTCATAATTACACAGAATAATTCAAAAAATTGCAAAAATAATGTTAGTCCTTTTTTATTGCTTTAAAATGCTATGTGTTTACACCAAAAATGTATTAGTTCGGCTTGTATGTTAATGACTTGTTTATAAATTATTTTTTAACGTTTAATGTTATATTTAACATAATTTTTTTTTACTCTAGGCACTTTAAAATATATTATTTAAGTTAACAGTTTTTTCCCAGAATAATTCAAACTTTTTAGATATGCAAAAGCTTTACGCAAAAAAAAAAAATTAAAATATGCAGCATTAATTTGAAAATTTGTAAAGATTTATTGAAAAAAAAAAATTCTGATCTAAATTATGTTTCCTTTTATTTTACAGGTCACACATACTTGGGTTTACTTGTCAGATATAAAATACGTTCAGCAAAGAGACTTACGACTTATATTTGTAAGTATAAATTTGTAAAAAATCCCTTTTTTTTTACTGTTCTGCACTGCTTATAAAGCTTTGCAGTTTTTTTACATAAGAAAATAACAACAACAAAAAAATCCTTTGGGCATTTTAAAACACATTTAGATTCGAATAAGTTTTGAAAACATTTTTCAAAGGCAATTACATTAGAATTATTTAAGACCTTAAAAAAAAAAAAAACAAGATTCAACTTTTTGATAAATCATGATTAGACAATTTAAAGCCTACTCTTCTCTGCCATACTTAAAATTACAATGGCGCCTTTGTTGGATTGCTCTCAGGGTACCGTTTAAACGTCCTTGCCTTGCCCAAAATCAAAACTACTGATCTAAAATCGAAGTTTCGGTTTAAGCATGCACAACATTTTTTTTAAAATACTTTTTATTGGTAGCCGTTAAAAAACAAAAAGAACTTTTTAAAAGCGCGGGAAAAGAAAACATTCAAAACAATGCTCATTAAAAAACTCATAAATGGACAGATGTAGCATAAACACATAGAGAAAAAAAAAAAAGGAGACTGGATCGGGGAAAAAAAAGAAACATAAAAAAAAAGAAGCCGTGGTTTTTTGCAGCAGCCTTGAAAAGTCAGTCACGATTTTGGCATCCCCCCCCTACTAAATAATATTACTCTATGTAGAAGTTTTTTAGACTGCTTGATTGCATTTCAATTTATTTTAACATAGCTTTCCATGTTTGTCCTTGAATTTTACCATCAGTCGGGTCTCTGAAATGTCATTCTGCTACCCGGAGCATATATGATGTTGATGTTAATCATAATAATAGGTCGAATTTCAAGAAGAAAAAAAAAAAAACGAAAGTACCTACGAGAGAGAGAGAGAAAAAAAAGAGAAAGAAAAAAATTTCGATATGTAGATACGAATGCACTTGTCTTCTCAAATTACCTGAATTAAAATTATGTAACGCCCTATTCCTCGTTAGTAAAACAAAATGGTGGATGCCGATGATTCTATAGGCTGGATGGGGACAGGGTCCTATATCATGTCACCATGTCATGAAAATTTACATTTAATGCGTAAATTATGGAGATTTTGTTTGATAATTCACACGGTATGTTTTTTTTTTTTTTTTACATTTCGTATGTGACCGCATAGCAGTTCCGAGTGTTCGTGAACGTCTGTAAATGTATGTGTGTATGTTCATAAAATTCAAGCATTTCGCCGCTTTGTTCTTATTACCTCGGAGCTATTCTTTTTAATACGTGTCAGGTGGGGAAGGGTCATTTAAATTTAGATAGGTATTTTGTCATTTAAAACCTCGTTAAAATACTCCCTTTTTCTTAAGGCTAAAAAAGGGGGAAAAAATAGGATTTTTCTCGCGCATATGCGAATTATTTATTTAAAATGGAACCTTCAACAGGTTAGAGATATGGAGCCGGTGTGGATGGGCTTTAGCGCCTCTGAGTAGACAATGCTCGGATATTTTGATGTGTTAAAAAATTATATGGACAAAAGAAATGAAATTGAAACTTTTCGTTATTAACTTATCGATTTTGTGCTGACTTTGTTTTACGTATATAAAATTAGCTCTGGTGGAAATAAGACAATCGCTGACATTTCTAGATTCATGGCCAGAGAGATGAGAGCTTCAGGGAACGAGTTTTCCAGGAGGAGCTGTAAATGATTTCTGATAACATGGAAGTTAGAAAACATAATTGCACAATAGTATATTACAACACAAGAGCTGCAAAAGAAAAAATTGTCCGTCGAGGCCGATTTTGAGGCCCGAGCCGAAGGCGAGGGCTTTAAAAAGGTCTTGACGGGTAATTCTTTTGCAGTTCTTGTGTTGTAAGCTACTTTTCATCACAAAGCACAGCGCAATAAAGGTTTTTCTAAAACTCACTAGTGCAGAAAAATAAGTTTTCCGCACTGAGTGATGAAAAAAAATTTACATAGGCAGGCTCAGCCATTTTTTCTTTGTTCTCCTCTCCTTCTTAATTCCCTGATTATTGGATCTAATTTCGATTTATATCGCAGTTTTTTTGAAAACTATAAGCTACCTAATGCTAATTCATATTGCTCAAAACCCAGCGCCTTTCATTTCTCTCAGCAGCTCAATTTCAGTTCCTTTTAATACAGGGAACAAAAATGCACCACGAATTTTTACAAATAAATATCAACCGTGATCATTTTTTAGCAGACATAGGGTTGGGATCTATTGCTAGAATTCTGCTTAAACGTTAACGATTAGGAAAATCTAAAGTTCAATTTTTACGCTTTAATACACAGTAAAAAATTTTATGTCAAAATCAACATAAATCAACATAAATCAACATAAGCAGGTCCACATAATTTTTATGTTGTTTTTGTTTTATGTTTGCCTTATGGGAGAAACAACATAAAAAATTTATGTGGACCTCTTAGAACATATTTACATAATATTTTTTACTGTGTATAGCAACAGTTACTTTTTAAGGAGTTCCTCACATTATCCAGCCGTATTTTTAAGAATTTATTACCGTGGATGATAGTGTCTGTCTGATAACAAAACTCTATTTTCCCTGCCATTTAATGTTGTGCAACCATTTTGTCAAATTCGATTTTTTTTAAATTTCAAATGATGTTCTTTGAAATACTATCCAATAATTTTCAGCCAAAAACGGTAAAATTCAAAATGGCCGCATCGAATGGGGTCAAATATTCTATTGCGAACGGACATTGATAATTAAGTTTTATTTGATGTTTTTTTTTATTCGATTAAAATAGGCAGTAGGTGTAGATTAGAATATGAATCATGTACCTATTTTTTTATCATTTTCTTTTTTTCTATGCAAATTCTCTGCTACGCATTCAGTAATGAAAGAAGTTCTATCAAAACAAGTGGATGACTATTCTAATTGACATAATATGCAATATGTCCCTAGCATTTTTTAAATAATTTCAAATTTTGCTACATAATTTTTTAAACTGCCGAATTAGGTACTTCTTCGCTTTTTTTTCTAAACGATTTTTCATCATGGATCTTCTTCATGTGTACACGGATAAAATGCTGTACGTAATATTGTCAATAATATATGTAAATTTTACTCATAGTGATAGACAGCTACCTATCATATCAGTAATTTTTACTTATAAGTTGCATGAAAAGCATTTTAATGAATTTTGGATAATTTTTTGTAAAATTTACAGCGGCTAAGGTTAAAAAAATCATTTTAATGGTAAAAATAATCGCTTTATTGTACTGTACTTAGTGTTCAATACCGTATTACTGAGTTTTTTACTTTTCAGTATGGTAAATTTCACTGTGAGAATTGTATATGAATAAAAAAAAAGACCAGACAATAAATTAAGAACCAAAATTTTAATTTTAGGATTCTTAATATGATTTGCACAAAACATTTACTTTTGAAATTATTAATGGAAGTTTCCAGGCCCCATTTAAAAAAAAATCTTGTCCTTTATTTCCCTAAAAACGAATAATTATATTTTAAAAAACCAAGATGGCCGCTGACAAACCCCTTGATCTCCCGAGCATAAGTCCGTTTAGTACATTAAACGTAAATTTTACTATATTATATTGAAATTGACTTTATACCTTTCATTAAGTTTTATGCTTCTAAAACATTGACAATGTTAACTGTAAAACTGACCATAAGTAAAGTCAAATAGAAAATTGTGTAAGTAAAAATGACATGAAATATTTTACATATAAGGTTACTGTTATTTTTTATTTATTTATTTATTTTTTTTACGTACAGCGTTTTATCAGTGTATACGGAGATTTTTAGCTACATTTTGCACCCGTATGCATTTTGTTTTTGGAATAGTGGAGTGCGATGTTTTTGACATTCCAATGTCATTTGTATGAATTTGGTGAGTAGCGTCTAAGGAATTAATTTAGTTCAGTGGCGTAACTAACGGGCCCGCAGGGCCCGCGGTGCGGGGGGGCCCACCGCACTCTGGGGGCCCACATCAAGAAAAATATACACTGGACAAAACCACAAAACAAATTGGAAGAGCAAAAAAAAAAAAAAAAAAAAAAAAAAGGTCTTTAAGCAGCAAATACAGGAAAAAGGGGCCCTCAGAGTATTTTTGCGGGGGGGCCCCCGATTTTTAGTTACGCCACTGATTTAGTTTATTTTTTACAGCCGGTAAAAATATATTGCATGTATCTTAAGGATCTCTTATTTTCTGTAAAAATCTTCACACAAATCAAGGTTTTCTTTAAGCCTAAAAAATAAGCATAAAAAGTGCTTTCTTTTGCAGGAACCTGTACAAAAAAGTGTTGCAAAAAAAATATAAAATTTTTTCAAAATAAATGCAAAAAATTTATATAAAAAATGCATGAGGCCTATTTCTGTATCTTTTATACAAAAATTTGGACATCTATAACTTCTACAATGTTTAAGCACGTTTTTTCAAGCACCAAAATTTGAATATACATAATTTTCACAAAATCTATGTGTAATTTTTTTAAGTATAAAAATCTTAATATTATCTATATATCTGGATATATAGATTAGTTTATATATCTTTTATACAAGGAGAAACCCACTCTAGTGCTGAATGCCTGAATCTGGCAATCGTTGCCAAACTTTCTGGGTTGGGGCCTGACAACCAGGATTTTTAGTAATCGTTACCAATTTTCTGGCAAAAATTGACACATTATGGTAGTATTTACCTAATATTTAGGGACAGAGTGCCTTACAAATCGATTAGTAGCTTATACTAGTAAAAGTTTCTCAGTGTAGATTATATATAGATATATAGATGATTTTTGCACGTGATTTTTTTTAAAACCATAAGCAGGAAAATTCGCAAATATTATGTTTATTCAACTTTTTTTTTTTTTTCATTTTATCCATACTTACTTTAGAATATGAAAAAAAATTTTCCAGGTAAAAAACAGTTAAGGCGTTTATATATAATTTATGCATGTTTTATATACACGGTGGAACAATTTTTATAACGGTGTTTCCTATGTTTACCTTAATAAAATCACACCACAAAAATTGTTCCACCGTGTATGTCCAATTTTTTTTAAAATGTATACATGATTTTTTTATCATTTATGCATCTCTTTTTATGTGCGGGAAAACAGTGCTCTGTTGGCACGTTTGATTCATTCCCATATAGCACGATATCTTAGGCTATTTTTTATTGGATTAGACCGGAGAAGATAGTTTTTTCAAAGAGACTAACAGTAGCTTCATCAGGAATAATACCCTTCTCAAAAATATCGAATTTGAATTTGGTCGCTTTATGACTAAATACACTAAGCTCATAAGCTTATACATAGAGTCATGAATAAATAAATAAATGCACTCCCTGGTAAAAATTTATTCCCTAACATTACTGATCCGGCTTTGATTCAAGTTGAAAAACCTGACTGAAATGTAACTGTTTTCAATCTTGATTCATTATTGAATCAATCTAGATCAACAATATCGATCTTGGATCAGTATTGGATCCAATTTCCAACCAAATCCAGCTCGAATCCAGACTGATAACTGTTATATTTCAGTCAGATTTTCCATTATCGGCCAGTCTGGCCAAATTTTTACCAGAGCTGAGAAAGCTAAATTTTTATGTTTTAGGAGTCAGAGTAGATTTTTAAATATCTAGCGTTATTGGGCACACTAAGCCATTTTTGAGTGTTTTTTACGGCATAAACAGTATCAGACGATTCTTTCTAGCCTTTTTTGAGAAAGAAAGAGTTCTTGGAAAGAGAGACCCTAGACTCGAGATATTATATTCATCTATCATCCAACATTTTGCTGTATGATGACTGGATAAAGAGAGTTTAGCAGGTACTGATTTAAAGTAGCATATTAAAAAATGCAGGAACAGGCAACAATATATATAAATTGCTTACTTTCAGCTTGTTATAAACTGCGATATTCATTTTTGAAAATTCAAAAAATTAATAGCGGTAAAAACAGATAATTTTGATTTTAAAATCATAAAGTTTTAAAGGGGTTCAAAAAAAATCATCAATATATTCAGTTCGGAAGCTAAAACGCTTCCAGCTCGGCGCAACCCAGCCTAACAAATTTGATCATAATAAACAAATCACACCTTAAAGGCATAATTCGTTAACCTGCGTAAGACCCAAATTATTACATTTTTCGTTGCGGAGCAATATAAACAATTTTGAGAGGGTGAACGAAACCCCTTTCCCATTAGATTTAATAAGCTTCAGTTTTCATCTCAGTTTTTTGTGAATTATATATTCGTACATATATATATGATTTTTCACGTTCACGCTTCAGAATATTATGAATATTTTAAACGCAAAATTAACGTAAAAGGACTCTGTATACATTGGGATTTTTTTACATTAATTTGTTTTAGAATGTAAAAATCATTTCTCTCTATTTTTTAATTACCACTTTTTTTTTTATTAAGTCATTGAATTTAATTACAAGAAAAACCATTTGTCTCTCTCTCATCAAAAGTATATTAATCGTGTTTTAAACAAAAAAAAAAAAAGTTTTTCTGCCGTCGGTGTCATCATGTATATGTGTGGTATTTAATTTTTCTTGCAAATTAGCATAAACCGATTTAGATACTGTTGCACAATGAATCACGTCCGTTTAACAAAATCCAGTCGTTTTAACCGGATAATTCATATTATCATACCGTCATTATGTTTTGTATATGTTATTAAACTTTTTTTTTGCTTTTTTTTTCCAGGATGACCCACAAAAAAAAATATTGTAATTATTCTCTCACCTGTATACGGTTTGTTGGCTTAAAAAGTGAGGTTCGGTAAATTTTTTTTTCTTTCTTCTGAACTTTATTCCGGTTTAAAATGATTACTTTCGATATAATTTTAAAACGAAGAGAGGAAAAAAAAAACTGAAAATTATTATAAGTGTAGCCGATCAGTAAAGGTCTAGTTTTGCCGTTTTTAGGTAATAAACACGTATTTTAAATTATACCGGACTAAAAAAAAAAAAATCTTGTATAAATATCGTTGGCCGGGAAAAAAGGGTAAATGAGGGTCTTCAAACTTTCATTCATTTTTTAAAAAAAAAAATACGGTAAGTGTGCTCTATTAAAAATTAAATAATTTTTTTTTTTTGGCTGTTTTCCTTTTTTTTCGTGTATTTAAAATATGCGACTGTGAGAAAAAAAAAAACCGAATTGCGTGAGTTTCGTGAAATGTTACTATGGTTCTTGTCCCATAAATTCTCGACTTGAGTGGCTTATTTCATGTAAAGAAGTTATATTTAATAAAAATCATACATGAGATCATTATAATAAAAACGGGATCGCATTATGTGGTGTTTAATGAAAAAAAAAATATTAAAATCGAGGTGAATAACTGATAAAACTTTTTTTTTTAAAAATTGTCGTTATGTGTATATAAGTTTCCCCCGTATAGCTGCTTTTGATTTTTATTAAAGTTCGCCCGAACTAATTCCTTATGGCGTTTTTTTCGAAACTATAAGGAAGAAAAAGTTAGGATCAGACTTTCGTTTTCAGCAATTTGTTTAGTCCGGTCGTTAACTTTGACGACCTAAATTTCAGTGTCTTTCTTCGATTTTGGGCATTATCTTTTGTCATTCATCTCTTTTTCAAGTTTTCTCGACATGTTGTAGCGTTTTCGTTCTTTTTTTTTAACGATTTTAACAATGTCTTTTACCTTTTGTCTCATACGTAAGAATCTTTTTTTTTTTTTTTTTTTTTTTGTTCTTTTCATTCGTGTGTTTTTTTAACGGTTTATTTTTATTTTTGTAACGCCTCACATGGTTTCAAAAAAAGATTTCTTTATCCGGTTTTGAGTATTTTAAGGACTCTGCGTTAAGTATTGCGACTGTGTCAATTGATTTTGGGTGTTACTTCACTTTCCGGTGTGTTCATCGAAAAACCGTTATTAATGATGGACGTAGTTAGTGCATCTACAGACCCTTCGTCTACGTTATTTTGACAAGATCAGATCGTTTTTAAAAAATTTTTTGATGTGACAGAAAAATATGTCAGTTTTAATAGGAATTTATTCGCTTTTTCTAAAACTATGACTACTTGGCAATTGTGATAATGCAACGTTCATGTTCAGAAAGAAAATGATAAGAAATTCTCTCTTCAGCCCTTCAAAATTTCGATTAATCTTGGCGAAACTGATTGAAATGTAGTTCCCATCAAAATTAAATTTACGGCCTATTTGTTAAGTGTCCAGTACTGGAGATTTCATAAACAGTGCATCAATATTGGGCTATAACAGATTTTTCCTTATCCTGGTTTTCTGTCCTAATTTTCGCCAAGATATCAAAATGATAGGAGCAAGTAGGCACAATCATCGTGCACATTTTGGATTCATATGCGGACGGTCCAAACTTTCAGGGCCGGCTCGTAATTCCGTGAGAGCAGAAATTAGATAATCAGAAATATAATCCTTTAATTAAATGTTTCTAGTTCAAGACTGCTCCGAAACCTTTCTTGACCCTTCCGAAAGCAACGCATGCGCGATTTTGTCATTGCCCTCTTCCTCCTTTAAAAAGAAGAGCTCAATGTCGCTCTAAGTCAGTCCTCTTGATAAGGCGCTGCAGAAGAAACTGGGTCAAAGTTTCAATTAAGCCAATTATTGTGTACCGGAACTGTCTAGTGTAAATGCAGCCAAATATGTTGATGACTGATTTTTGCTCGGATAACTACCTTTGCAATCGATACTGTGATAACTCATTTCTAATATTGACTGAAGTAATGACTTTGCCATATTTTTTTTATAATTCCACATTATAATTCTTTATTTTATCCTTAAGATTTAAAAACAAATCTGCGATATTATTTAAATGCTGTACATTAGAAAATTGTTTCTAAAAAGGCAGCTTTTATCATATGCTGACTATGATTCCCAGTTCGCTCTCCTTATAATAAACTGTCGAAAAGATACTTTCAAGCCTCTCATATTTATGTCTATACACAACTCTATGGCTAAGGGTCGCTCCATATTAGCACCCATAAGTTAAAACATTACTTGGTTTTGAATGCATTTTGTTTTTCGCTTTTCTTTGCATTATTTCTTTTCACACTTGCTTCTGTTGGTGCAATCCTTTCAATATTGCGATTTCTAGTGCTTCGAATAATATTTCGATTTCTTTTTTTGGCCTTTGAATCATCTACCCAAATAAAAGTGAGAATGATCTTTATCAGTTTTCCCGACTAGGATCTCTGCCATTTTAATGAAAAAAAAAAAATCATAAAAAAAGGCTCTTTTTTCCATAACGATGCTGTATTATGACATTTTTAGTATTTTTTTTAAGGTTCCAATTAGTTATCAAAATTCTAGGAAAAAATATTCCTTCAATTTCTTTTTATTGAAATAATGCATGGGTTTTTTTCAAATTTGAAAATCTAGTACTCTTTAAATTTATGTGCTATGTTTTAGACCATGCTTTATTCGCTTTTTAAAGACCAGCTGACACGTTGAAAAAAGTTTCTTAAAATATTATGAGTTATAGCTCTTCGGCCGTTCTTTGTGTAAATGAATTAGTCCATGTCACTTCTCATAATATTGGCATGCCATTAGATTGTTTATATTTTGACTTTAAAATATTCTGCGTTTCAGAATTCCCTTCCAAGTTTCATTTGCTTTAGAGAATGTCTAAATATTTTTATAACTATGATCTTTTTCGGTTTCTGCTTCCCTTTGTATAAATCAACAATCAATATTCAAAAATAAGATTGTATTTATAGGTAAAATATTGTTATTGCCTTGAAAATGGGGTAAAGAAGAAACAGTCTACTTTTGCAAGTCTTCACCTGTGCCTGTTATATCGCTCTAAACCATGTTTTATTTTTAACCAAATTTTTATCTTGTTACAAGTTCCTACACCATAAAACTTTTCAATTTTGTTTCTTAGCACTTGCATAACAACAAGGCCCTATTATTTACTCTCAATGAATCTCGGCGAAAGAGCCAGTAAACAACAAAAAACCGAACACAAAGGATCGATTCATTGGTCAGCTGGTCATCATCTGCCGCGCTCAGTTTAATCTGCATCCTGGTTGTTTTTTAAGAGCCGGGTCCTGCATATATGCAATCGTAATATTTTCATGTGAAAAAAACCAAATAAAAAATTTGCTCGATGAACTAGGCATTTTGAGGGCATTCCGGCATTTGGGAACAAGTCTTTGAAACAGTATTTCCCATTCAAGCACCTTTGCTTCTTTTAATATTTAATTTACACTGCTCTATGTATGTTTCAGCAATTGCTTCGGTGGTTTCATTTCCGCGTTCCTAATCCTATGCCGAGCAAGTGTCTTCAGGTGTTTTAGCACTCCTAGGTATAGCTTCCCCCTGTCGCCTTCAGACCTTTGTACATATGCAACATCTTTAAAAGGTTTTGGCAATACGATGATATCAAGCTTTTAGATTCGAATTACCTATATCCCTAGGCTGGCGATTCATTCAAATCAAATGCCGGCTGACTGAATAGATATAGATATGGGTCCATAGAAAAAATTAACGGACGAGAGGTTACATTACTTCGATATGACCTCGGTAATAACAACATTGATTAATGGCCTAAGTCAATGATTCTTCTAATCGGTGCGTTGATAGTGAATACAGGAGTTCATAAGCGGCATATCTACAGGGAGAGGTTGGAATCAAGAATAAAACGCCGGGCAATAAATCAACACTCGTAAAAAAAAAGCCTAAAATCTGTTCTTCAAATCACGTTTAGCTATTAGATTAATGAAAACCACTTTAACATATGACTTGATGAGTGACGATTTGCTGTATGAGACTTTTAATCATAAAAGCTGAAGGTGAATTCGTCCTAAAGTTAATGATGGGAACCGACGCGTACACTGCACACATACTCACACACACGTGTTTATTTTTTTGTTATCATGAGCATTTCTTCAACGTACCCACCTATGTTTTGCGAAGTAGTGACTGGCAAAGGTGCGCAGCAACCACCATGTACCAAGAGGGGCTGGTGAGGCCTCAGAGCTAGAGGCTGCAGCCCGTAATTAGCCAGTTCGTCGGGCCTCGTGTTTGGGGCCCCGGGCTCTGCCCCCGCGTTCCCCCCCAGGAACAGGGCAAGCCCCGTCCGGAGCCGTAGATGATCTCCGAGTGTCGTCGTGATTCTCTTTTTATAACCGTCCCCCCTCTCACCTTTTCCCTTCTAAATACAACACACTTTTTCTCTTCTTCCAACACTTTTAATTTAAAAAGAAAAAAGAAATTAATGAAAAATAAGGAACAACTAAACAGATCTGTTATTTGTTATGCTAATTCTGCAACGAAATTATCTCGTTCTTCGCGTTCCGACGGAAAACTCACGAAACATGCCGGGAAATTTTTTTATTTTTTGGAGAGGATTTTTTTTTTTCCCTCCGGAAAATCAAAATGACAACCTCGCTTTTATTCGAAACATCCAAACGACCGCACTTGTATTCAACAATTCCCGGTTACAATTTAAAAAAACACACCCCGAAAAACACGACACAAGCATGAAAAACTTGTGAAAATTGTATGTTAGAACTTGATGCCGACGCGTCACATCAGCCGGACCGCAGTTTACAGATGAACTGTCCCAATAATGTTTTGAAGCATAGCTTGCGCTTTCCTATCGGGACCACGTGACCCGGAGCCAAGAGCTCATTGGTTGATTTTGAACTCCTATCGTTTAGAAACATGCGCTATTCAACGCCTTCAATAACATTATGCTTAAAAGGGGGTTTTTTCATTCTGTTATACGATGTGTAGACCGTTAGGGATAGTTCTTATTAAAATTCTCCTTTTCCATTGGTCGAAAGGCGTGAATATTATTCATTGTTTTTGGCGGTGAATCGGTCTATCCTTTATGGACGTCTTGGCGTGTTTTTTTGTTTTCTTCAACTTACTTTTTTTTTATGTTTTGTGCTTTGTTTTTTTTTTTTTTTTTTCCTTTTTTTTTCTTTTTACTTTTTTTTTTTTTTCTTGGTGACTTTGAAATGGGAGTGTGCTTTTCTTAAAAAGGATAAAGAAGTTAAATTTTTTTTGTTATTATTCTCTTCGTTTCTGTTTTAGTGATATGAGAATAGCCCAGCCTTCATGTTAACTTGATGGTGATGTTTGGCACGGTTTCAAATGGTCTAAGGCAAAGGAGCTAAGATATTTTTTTTTTTTTTGTCAAAAAATTCTCCAACTCTTTCAGAATAATAAAAAGAATCATAAGATTTATATTCTAGTTGAAATATTTAACGAATTTAGGTGCGCACGTGCGCCAAGATAATATTTCATCTCGTGCTTTTCGATTTTTTTTTTTTTTTTTTTAATTCTAAGGGAGAAGCAACAAACAATTTGGTTACGGCATTATGTATAATTGATGCTTGAAAATTGCAAAAACCTATTTGCACAATGTTTTTTTTGGCAGCTTAAAAATTGGCAACAGATTGTGTTATTCTAAGGACGATAGGAGGGAATTATATTTTGGACATTTTAAATTTTCTTAAGCTGTGTAATTAATTTTTATTCACCTCAAATTTTGGGTTATCGACGTTATTGAATTCTAGAAAAAAAAATCAATTTATGCTATGATCATAAATATTTATTATTTTCATTTGGTGGGAAAATTTTTTTCCTCGCATGATATGACTATTAGGTTTGACGTTAAAACTAGCGCCGTATTTTTTGAATAATAAATGACTAAGGGCGGTAAAGCATTTTCCATTTTTAAAATTAATAAATCTGCATTAAATCCCAAAATTTTCATTTTTTTTTTTCGGGGAAAGGAGGGGGTTCTCACTTAGTAGGCCTTATTGTAATATTGTCACACCATAGATATTTTTTATCCTTTATTTTTTGTTGTTGGAATAAGAAAAATCATTTAGAGGCGAATTTCTTTATTTATTTTAGGGAAAAATTCCTAAAATAACGTCTCATGTCGAAAAAAATTTTATTTGAAATATTTGAATGAGAAATTGTATCAAACATTTTTTTTAAACTCGTACGAGTTTTCGAAATTTTTCGAATAGGAACAAACGGTTACTGTAGCAAAGATTATTTCCGCCGGGGTAGAATAGATCAGAGCATCAATCATTTTAGTTACGTTTGAACATTTACGATATACAGTCATATTTCAAAAAAACTTTTGACGAAGTCTTTTTCTGGTATCTGGAGGCCATAAGCAGAGCAGCATTCTAGCTATATTAAAAAATATTGGAAATAAATAAATAAATGAATAAATAAATAAACGTTGTAAATTATTATTGATGAATTGAATAATCACATCTAAAGGGTTGGAATTTTCCGATGATTACCCTAGATATAGCAGAAGAGTCGGAAAATCTTGTTGAGCGTCAGTAAATTTTTTTCTTTATTTGAACCCCCTTCGCCCTTCGTTAAAAAAAGACGTAGCAAAAAGTTTAGAAAGTTTTTCTACATTTTAAATATTTTTTCATAGCTGCAGTTAGTCTCCAGCAAAAACTAATGATTGAATTTTTGCGCCAAAACAAAAGCTCATATTATGTGAAATAATTTATAATCGTTTTACTTTTATTTACTTGAAACTGAATAAAATTATTCACATTTTTGATAGTTGTACCAAAGGTTTAGTACGAAGTTGTACCATGTAGAAGTGGAAGAAGTGATAATGTAGTATATTCAACATCAAATTTTTTCTTACTTGTGTTCTATTTATTCCGTGAGATGTAAACCGCGTTAAAAATTAGTTTCAGTCAGATTTTCTTTGAGAAACTGCGCTTTTTGATCTTATTTTTTTATACGAAAAAAAGTGTGAAAATCGCTTGCTAAATGGGAGTAATCCACTTTCGAGGGGTAGAAAACCTCACATACGACCAGGTTTAGGTATCAGATTATTTTCATTCAAAACTAAATACCTTAAAAATTCTCTTTTCCATAATTCCCTAAAATGGGTTGTTTGTTTTGTACCGGGGTTTTGTACATTCTAGCTCAGTGGCGTCATTCCAGATTTTTCTTGGAGAGGGAAAAAATGTCTTGAAACGGACAAGCACACACAACCCAGTTTGGGGGGGGGGGGAGAGCATTGGAGGGCCAGTCCCCTTCCCAAGACCCTCAAATGATGCCACTGTGCTGCATAATGATTTTAAAAAACCATCCAAACAAGATCTAATTTCTTTTAAATAGTCCTCCTGCTTCGGCTAGTAGGGATAAGAAATGATTTTGGCGTCCATCCAGCTTGATGGATTTGGAAACCAAGTATTTGCCCTTTGAATCTAATTGTTGCATCTCAAATGAAAGCACCTATGTTAATTTTATTGAACTTTACTAAAACAAATAATTTTTTAAACATTAAAATTATCTGTGCAGTTCTGAATTCTGACGTGTTTGGCAATTTGGACGTATGTCCGTTGTTCAGTTGGAACTTGCTTTCTATTTTTAACTTATGTTAACAAGCATTGAATTCCAGAATAATGGATTTATGTCCATTCACACGGCAGAATTATCCTTGTTTTTTACAGTAGACGAACCTTATTGCCTTCATTTTGCCTCTTTTACCCAGTACCGTCGGCTCTTTAAATCTTGTATTGTCACTTGTTAGACTCCACAAATAATTAGGACCCAATAAAAAAAAAATCTGTTAAAATTTGGAGAACGTGATCAAATTATTGAAAGATTAAAAGATTGAGCTGTATAAAGTGAACCCTGGCCTTCCCTGTATATATAGCCCAGCAGTTTTTCAAGAACCTCCTCAGCTGAGTAAAAGCTTAAGTGTAATTCATCTGACGGTTTTATTTTCATAAAAATTTTCCATATTTACGGTTGAAATAATTACTAATTTTTCTCGTGTGATTAAAATTTTTCAATCGAAACGGCAGAATATGTCAGTCAATAAAAATAAAGGATAAAAGTAAGGTTTTTTTCGAGATCTTTGATAATAACAACTTTTTCCTCGTAGCAAATTGTGCTGAAATCCTTCTAAACGACATTGGAGCTGACCCACTTACTGAGCCTTTTGATTTGACTCAAATCCTTGGTTTTATCCGAAAAGCTCAGAGTGCCGGTTTGGTGCGAAAGCATTTCTTCAAATTCCAATCCTTATTCTTTTCCTGCTTAACGAAAAAAAAAAGCAAAGTAAGCTGGCATATAGTGCAGCTAGCCTCAATCTTTTCGTCACGATTTTACGGAAAAATGGTTATCAGATGATAAAAAATCAATTGGCTTGATTTTTAACCGAATAGTTCTGCGTTATTTTTTAAAATCTTTGTTTTATTGTTAATGGAAAATCCATTTCTTTTCATATTTAGAAAGACAAAATAACTGGCATCAAAAGTTTAAAAATTTCAAAACCAAAACTAGGGTTTTTTCAGAGGAAACGAAAAAAATATACAGCAAGAGAGAAAAAAAATTATATCCAGCTTTCCTAATAACTCCTACCGTTTTCAGGATTAGTCTACCGGCAACGTAAAGAAGGATTCAGAAAAACATTTTCCAGGCGACAGTCGGATATCTCGAAATTAAATTTTTAGTCGAGAAATTAGTCAATTCTCTTTTAATATGAAATATTTATAATATTATAAGACCTAATCTTCAACCTCAAGCAGTTAGTTAACAACATAGTAATTAGGTTCTCGTAGCTTTAGGGTGATTTTTCGCGGAGCTCATTTTAAGACGGGAAACCTCGCGTAATAATTGCTTTTAAAATTTTCCCTTGAGGTTAAAAAAATTTTCCTTCTTCGTTAGGGAAAGGGTGAGAAAGTTTTACTGTAAGTTAGGAGAAAAATAAATAATGCTTGGAGTGATAAAAAACTCCTTGTGAATTGTTAAAGGAAAAAATTAGCATACTGCATGCTCTGTCTGCCCGATTTAAATGATTTTCTAAAAATATTTACGAATTATTACTGGGGAAAATTTTGCTTTTAGATATTACCAAGTGCCTGTACAAAATATAAATCCTTAGGGAAAGAATAATTTTTGCTTTTAAAAAAAAGCGCGACGCCACTTTTTTTTTTTTTGAAGTTGGCAGCCATGTTTGCCAACTTGAAACTTTTATAGCGATGGTTTAAAAACTTCCGGTGTCCATTTGTTTTCATCTGCAGTCTTCGGTAAAGTTATTTTTTTTCTCTTTATTTATTCGTACCGTAATTTTTTTCTCCATTTAATATCCCCTTGAGAATATTACTGTGTTTTTCTTTCGTGGTGTTAAGGCTCTGATATAATTTTTACATTCTTAGTAATATTTAATGAAGTCGTATTACCCGGTTGACTTGTCTCAACTTTGACACTCCCCCCGTCTCAGGCTGTATCGTTCAACTTTTTATCAAATGAGTTGTCACTTAAATTAAATAAATTCTGTTTTTATTCCCTGTAATATCGGTATTTATATTTTTTTAAATTAATCGTTTTAAAATACTTGTAGGAATGAGTCTATTTGTTAAATGAGAAAGTCGTTACGTCTGTTTTATCTTTTTTTTTTTCTTTCAGAAGTAAAAATCAATCATGACAGACTCAAAGTATTTCACAACCACCAAAAAGGGAGAAATCTTCGAACTGAAGGCTGAGTTAAACTGTGATAAGAAAGAAAAGAAAAAAGAAGCTGTTAAAAAAGTAATAGCTTCCATGACAGTTGGAAAAGATGTCTCAGCTTTATTTCCAGATGTGGTTAACTGTATGCAAACAGACAATTTGGAACTTAAAAAACTTGTATATTTGTATCTGATGAATTATGCCAAAAGTCAGCCTGATATGGCTATTATGGCTGTAAATACTTTTGTAAAGGTATGTTTTAATAGAATTCCTTTTAGTATTAATTGATATTAACCATTTTTTTTTTATTTGCAGGATTGTGAAGACCCAAACCCTCTTATTCGAGCATTAGCTGTTAGAACAATGGGTTGCATCAGAGTTGATAAAATTACAGAATATCTTTGTGAACCATTAAGGAAATGTCTTAAGGATGAAGATCCTTATGTTAGAAAAACAGCAGCTGTATGTGTAGCCAAACTATATGATATTAATGCACAGCTTGTGGAAGACCAAGGTTTTCTGGATCAGTTGAAAGATCTCTTGTCAGATTCTAATCCAATGGTAGTTGCAAATGCTGTTGCAGCATTATCTGAAATTAATGAATCTACACCAAGTGGATTACCACTCGTTGAGTTAAATGGGCCCACAATTAGTAAATTATTAACAGCTTTGAATGAATGCACTGAATGGGGACAGGTTTTTATCCTTGATTCCCTTTCTAATTACAGTCCAAAGGATGACCGTGAAGCACAAAGGTAAATTTTTTTTTAAAATATCTGAACTGTCTCTGGAATTTTGAAATGGTGCTGATTGTTTTATTTGGTTGTGTTTTAGTATTTGCGAACGAATAACACCGCGATTGGCCCACGCTAATGCTGCCGTTGTTTTATCAGCAGTAAAAGTCCTGATGAAATTGATGGAAATGCTTCCTGCTGAATCGGACTTCGTTACTACTTTAACGAAAAAATTAGCTCCTCCTCTGGTTACCCTTTTGTCGTCCGAACCGGAGGTGCAATACGTCGCTTTAAGAAACATCAATTTGATCGTTCAAAAGAGGCCTGACATTTTGAAACATGAAATGAAAGTATTTTTTGTTAAATATAATGATCCTATTTACGTTAAGCTTGAAAAATTGGACATAATGATCCGTTTGGCTTCTCAAGGGAATATAGCACAGGTTTTGTCAGAATTGAAAGAGTAAGTTTTAATTTTTAAAAAAAATTATTTAATCATACAAATCATTAATTTTTTTTTTTTTTTTTTTTTCGTTCAATAGATATGCCACCGAAGTTGATGTTGATTTCGTAAGGAAAGCAGTTCGAGCCATTGGAAGATGCGCTATTAAAGTAGAGCAAAGCGCCGAAAGATGCGTTTCCACTTTGTTGGACTTGATTCAAACTAAAGTGAATTACGTCGTTCAGGAAGCCATAGTAGTCATCAAGGATATTTTTAGAAAATATCCAAACAAATACGAAAGCATAATTTCCACTTTGTGCGAGAATTTGGATACCCTTGACGAACCGGAAGCAAGGGCTTCCATGATTTGGATTATCGGGGAATACGCAGAGCGTATAGATAACGCTGACGAATTATTAGAGAGCTTCTTGGAAGGATTTCACGATGAGAACACTCAAGTCCAGCTTCAGTTGTTGACGGCAATCGTAAAATTATTCTTGAAACGACCCACTGATACTCAGGAACTTGTTCAACAGGTTGGTATTCATGAAAGAAAGATTTTAATCATTTTTTCACGCTAACGAAATTTTTATTTTAGGTATTAAGTTTGGCAACCCAAGACTCAGACAACCCAGATCTCAGAGACAGAGGATTTATTTACTGGCGGTTATTATCAACTGATCCAGCTGCCGCCAAAGAAGTGGTACTGGCGGAAAAGCCTTTGATTTCAGAAGAGACGGATTTGCTTGAGCCAACTCTTTTGGATGAGTTAATATGCCATATTAGTTCGTTGGCGAGCGTTTACCACAAACCTCCGAGTGCTTTCGTGGAAGGCAGAGCTGGATTAAAACGAACTTTGCCGTTGAGGTAAGGGGAATTTTTTTTGTTTTTTTTTTCTTATTTTGTTAATTGCCGCGCTAACTAATGAGAATCAAGCGACGTCAGTTAGACTTGCTTCGAACTGTTCTGTTAGTTGCAACTGCCGGAAACTAGACCCGTAAATGAGACGAGCTCATTATCCTTCGCTAATATTTCTAGGCAGAATATTATTTTGTTTATATTTTCAATGAATCGAAACATTTTCTGCCTGAAATTCTACATCTTTTCGCTTTTGAATAGTAAAGTAAATTTTGTTGCAGGAACGACGGCGCTGTTGAAGAAGTCCATCATGTGGTCCAACCTTCAGTCATCCCAGCTCAAGATTCTCTTATCGGAGATTTATTAAGTATGGACCTCGGAGCTCCTGCCCCAGTTGCCGCTCCACCACCTTCAGCTGTCGACTTATTAGGTGGTGGTTTAGATGGCCTTGTAAGTTTTGTCCTCAAGAAAATTTTAAAGTTTTATTTTTTTTTTTCAATTTTTACATTTTCGATTTTTTTTTTTTTACCGTAGCTTGGGGGAGAGCCGGCCCCTGCGCCGACCACTTCTGTTCTTTTGGGAGATATCTTTGGTTTAGCCGCTCCGACTACTTACGTCGCACCGAAGGTTCAGTGGTTGCCTGCCGAGAAAGGAAAGGGTCTCGAAATTTGGGGAACTTTCAGCAGACGAAACGGTACAGTTCATATGGACTTTACTATCACAAACAAAGCAATGCAGCCAATGGCGGATTTCGCCATTCAGTTGAACAAAAATAGTTTCGGCGTTGCTCCAGCTGGGCCTTTACAGGTCGTAACTCCGCTACCGCCAGGGCAAACACACGAAACTAGCGTACCGTTGAATACAAACGGAGTCGTCCAGAGAATGGAACCTTTAAATAATCTCCAGGTATTTATTTATACCTTTTTCGTTGTTAACTTTCCGCTTGGATTTATTTTTCCAAAAAAGTTATTCCAACGTTTTTTTTTTTCCTAGGTTGCCATTAAGAACAATATCGATGTGTTTTACTATGCCTGTTTGATCCCTGCCAATGTGTTTTTCATTGAGGAGGGAGAAATGGACAAACGTGTTTTCTTAAGTACATGGAAAGACATTCCCTCACAAAACGAAGTTCAGTACACCCTTACTAATATCGCTCTAAGCGCTGGTAAGTAAGCTTAACTGGTTTTCTAAGTAATAACTAAGTGTAATATTCTAATTCCGTTAATTTGTTATTTCTCTTCTAGATGCCATAGTGAACAAGATGAAGCAAAACAACGTTTTTACGATAGCTAAACGAAACGTAGAAGGGCAGGATATGCTTTACCAATCTTTAAAACTCACGAATCAGATCTGGGTTCTAAACGAACTGAAAATTCAACCGGGAAACCCTAACGTTACGGTAAGTTTTTTTTAAAATTTCGAGTATCGAATCTTATATATTAAAACGCCAAGGAAAAGCGATGTCTAACACGTACGGAGCCCCTATCCAATCGATTTTGATGAAATTTTTAATTGTTTTTAATTTTTAATTAATTTTAATGAACTTTTAATTTTTTTATTTTAATTTAAAAACAAAATCAGGTTATACACCCTTTTATAGATTTTGTATTTAGCACCTAACAAAACAAACAAAAACAAAAAAAAAACCGGTGTTTCCGGTGAGAACGGAAAAACAAAATTTTCCATTTTAAATTCCCTACACCTGATTTTTCGAACCTTCGTCCAACACGTACAGAGCCCCTAACCAACCGATTTTGATGAAATTTTCAGACCAAACTTTCCTTCGCGATAGTTATAACAATATTCCCGTCTGTTGGACGGGGGAGCACTTGTTAATTTTTAAATAAAAAAAAATTTTAATTTCTTTTTAGCTGTCACTGAAATCCAGAGCAGTAGAAGTTGCACCGGTGATATATCAAGCGTACGATGCTATTTTACATTCCTAAATCTTATTATTAGTAATGAAAAAAAATCAGTATTTTAAAAAGAGTCTTTAATGTCGTTTTTAGCCGTTACCGAAAAAGAAATCGAATTGTATCGGAATTCCCAATTGGCTTTATAAAAAAAAGATAAAAAATCGTGTTTCCTTGCCCTTATAATGAAATTATGAGATAAAATATAATATTTATTGTGAACAATAAAATCATGAAGGATATCGAATGAAATAAAATAAGCGACTGGTTTTTTTTTTCTTCTGTTAATAATATTTATTGATTATAAAGTTATTGCACGTTAAATTTGTTTCTGTGTATACCATCGGTTTATATAATTTTCTTTTTGAGTATTTCGACGTATTTTTTTCAAAAGACAAAAGAGAGCATTTATTAATTGTAGAGATCTGAAATTGTTTTTTTTGGAATGTAACTTTTTTTTTTTTTTACAAGAATATCACAAATAAAGCAGTAATGCATTGATGAAATCTTACGCAAATAAGATTTTTTTTTGTATAAAGGCAAAATTTTATTAATATTTAGCTGCGTTTGGTCCGGGTAGACCAAGTTAACGACTTCCTTCTTTTTTCTAAATAATTTTTTTTTTTATTTATTTTGATTCAATATTTTTGTCACATCAACCTTCAGTCTTTTTTTTAAATTTATTCGGTCTAACTTTTCTTTCTAAAGGACATATTTAACTATTTATATTTTTACGTACGATAAAATGTATCCCATCTTTTTAGTCGCAAAAAATCATGGAATGAATGTATTGTACAAAAAAATTATTAAATAAAAGATTGAATTAGTTTAGCGTTATTAATGATGCTTTTTTTCTCATTTTCAAATCCCTCATTACAATTTTGTCTTTTTGAAAATGCAGAATTTTTTTTTAGAAATCATTATATACAATATAAAATAAATACTTTTCTTAAATGTATAAATATGTATAATTGCAAAAAGCAAAATTCGAATTTTTAGAAAGTTTGAAAAAATATTTTGGTTAAGTCTTTTTGTTTTTGTAAATAATTAAGTTCTTAAAAAAAATTATCTACTAATAAATAAAAATTAAAATTAGAGACGAAAAATAGAAATAAAGGATTAAGAAAACAAACTGACTAGGCCTACAAAATTTTCATCAACTTTTTATTTAAAAATATTAAGAAAATGAAAAAAAAATGTTAGGGTCATGTAAAAAATCATAATTCTTTCACACAAAAAATATTTGCGGGAATTTTAAACTGAAGAGGACAAAATTGTAACTTTTACATCTGCTATAAAATAAAAGGTAACACGATCAAAATCACATATTAAATTACGGAAACTATAGTTCTATTAAAAAGAAATTAAATATAGTTACAATATTTATGGGAATGTAATGGTAATAAATGCAAGATACCATGGTAGGTACTTCAGAATAATCCAGTAGTAATAAGAATATCAATCGAAAACATTGACGGCCGTAAAACCGCTCATTAATACTAATGGCACCCAAAGAAATTGTAAAAATAATTTTAAGAATAAAAAAACGCATGTCTATTGCTTGAGATTGAAGGGAAAAAAATCTTCAAACATTCCAAAATTCGAAAAATTACTAACGTAAAATAAAAGGCTAACAAAAATTAGTAGTTAACTATCATCATCACAGTCTTGGTTTAGTTACAATAATAGTAATATATATAAACTGTTAAGTTTTTGTACATTACAGTTATTGAGATTTATCGCATGAATTAATAATTTACCTTTTGATTCATTTTCAAACGAAAATAGCAGAAGTGTTTTTCATCTTCAAAAAATTTTTCATACTCCCTTTTTTTAAAATCTTCTATAACTGGTCCCGTTTTCGTCAATATTTATCCATGCGACAATCAAACATAAAATTATTCAACTAAAAAAAAAATTATTTTATACAAATGGCAATGCCTATTCTGACTTAAAAAAATCCTAAAATTAATTTTTTTAATCTGATATTCGCTAATGTAATTAACTAGACAAGTCTTTACTAAATCTACATATCACAAAATATTATGCGGAATAGCAATTTTATTATTATTTATATTATATATTTATTTTTATTTTTAGTTCATTTTCAATTCCAATTTTTTCAAAATCTAAAGTGATGCCACCATCACTTTATTGTCATTTATTATATATCCGAAAACCAAAATCTGATATATAGCCAAAAGAGCACTATAATAATATTATCAAAAAGTATTAGGCCTAATAATTTTCAAAACAATTTCCGGAGTGAAAGTAAAATTATTTTTCAATAAAAGAAAAATCATATAAAATATTTTTAGAAAATAAAATACAACAAAAAAAGAAAAAAAATGTATTGCAAATGATACCCGTTAAAACAAATAAATTATATTCTTTTTTTAAAAAAAATAAAAAAATAAAAAACGGTTCTCTTCGGCTATCTGAGTTTTAAACTCCGTATCTAAGCCACCCATGAAAACTAGATCATTTTCTTCTATTAAAAAAAAGGCCGATTATAAAAGCTCAACTTTGAACACAAAGACTCGGTTTTTGTTCAACAAATAAAGCTAAGTTTTACTAGAGTTCAACAAAACGTATAAAAAAAAACTTAGAAAAAAGGCGATAAAAAATGAAATATTTTAATATTGTAAAAAAAATTTACTTGAAAAATAACCAAGATTTAATTGCATCAAGAAATACTTCAATTTTTTACCGCTTTTTTTAAAAACCTAAAAATGTTTGTAACTAAGTATTAGTTTTTAAGATGAACGTCACGACTTTGAGATTTCTATATTTTAAGCACCACCTAAAAAGTATGATTTTTTTTTTTTTACAAGGCTGTAGTTTCAACTGGAGAATTATCACGATGAGTAGCTGAACAACCTACGACAGACTGGCCTTCTTTAATAGGATGTAGAGGAGGAACTGCGGATGGAGACAAAGCCTCAGGGGTTGTAGATTCAGACGAGCTGGGACTTTTTCCTGAAATTGAAGAAAAACAAATTAATTCATGTAAGAAGTCTGCATTTAAAAAAAAAAAAAAAAAAAAAATAGAAAAGCAATACAAACCTGAGTAATTGTAAATGTCGAATTCCAGATCATGGGGAAGAGGAACTCCAACGGATAAATGCATGGACAATCCTTCAAGCCAAACTTCCATAACCTCGAAAGGCGGTCTTTGGTCTGGGTTTAAATCGCAACATAAAAATGCGATTCGGTAAAAGCTTTCCGGGCAGTTAAAGCAAAATTTTTCACGGAAAACGTTTTGGTTTAATCCGAAATCCGGACTTCGAGGCAAATAATCCGGGTCGGCATGAACTCTTCCAATTATCTGTTGGAAGAAAGACCAAGGTAAGATTACATGAATAGATTACAGAAAGCGGAAAATCGATTGCATTTACCTCACAGAGAACGATCCCAAACGAGAAAATGTCAACCTTCTCATCATATTTATATCCTTTCATCATTTCGGGTGCCATCCAGTAAGGATTCCCCACGACGGTATACCTTTTCTTCCTTTCGCATCTTCTGCCTGTTCGCTTGTTATTCCCGTACCTTCTCCTATCGTTTGATAGCGACGAATTGGAATTCTGGGAAATGATTCTAGCTAAACCGAAGTCAGCAACCACAACGGTTTTGTCCTAAAAAAAAAAAAAGATTTCATAACCAAAATTAAGTGATTAGTGAATTAATTAAATTAAACTAATATTTACCTCTCGCACTAAGCAATTATGCGAATTGAGATCTCTGTGAATAATATTACTCGCGTGTAAGTAACTCATCCCCGATGCAATGTCCTTTGCAAAATTAACCCTTTGTTCCCAAGGCAGTGGTTCATTCATGTCTTGTATTAAGTCTTTAAGAGTTCCGCCGCTAATAAATTCTGTTACTAAGTGAAGCTTTTTATCCTTACATAAAACACCTATAAACCTGAGCACATTGCAGTGATGTAAACTTCTTAAAACAGCCACCTGTCAAAAAAAAAAAAAATCAAAATTTTCAAAAAAGTAATCTTAATGATTGGCAACCAGTAAATGAGTATTTCTCCAAAATACAATTAGAAATTACCTCCTTCAAAAAATTTTTTTGAGCCTCTTCATCCACTCTATACAGTTCTTTTAGTACCATTACTTCTCCCGTATCTCTATGAGTAACTTTATATACTTGACCGAAAAACCCCTTCCCGAGGAGTTCCCCTTTAACTAAATCAGATGCTCGGAATATTCTTTGAGTTTTTGGTTCGACTCGGAATGACTGAGTTCTGGAAAGTTCACATGGCTCTCTATTCGAAGGAGGGGATCTAAGAAAAAAAAATAGGATCAAATTCGGTTATCTTATTAAAGAAAGAAAGAAAAAAAAATTACTTACCCTTCTAACAGTCTACTCATTGAACTACTCCTTTCCTTCGCACAACTACCTCTACTCCTTCGGAGTTGACGACTTCTTGATGCTGATATGTATCCTTCATCTCGTCTTTTGAACAGTCTTTCTTTATTTTCTTTCTCCTAGAAGAAAATGAAATAAATTAAATTGAGATATCTATTTTTAAAAAACAAAATTTACTCCAAAAATTTACCTTGGCATTGGGTACCGAAATAACATGCCTTAGCCTCGAATTTGCATCAGGATCATGCTCAATGGTAAGCTGCACCACAGTATCCGAATATTTAATTATATTCTCGATACTTTCAATTGGTTGATCTTTAACAGGAGTTCCATTTACCTCCAAAATTTTGTCGCCAATATGTAAAGACATTAACTCATTTGTAACGTCCAACCTAAAAATGGATTTAACAGAAAAAAATTAATATTTGTTTTAATTGAAAATGAAGTAAAGACTCCAGGGAATTGTACACTGTTTATATTAAATTATTACTTATGCTTTTTTTTTTTTTTTTATCGTGGAGAGTAAAAATTGAACCTAAAAAACGGCCAGGCATCCCTGAAGTCTTTAAATCTAACCAAGTTTACTCTATTGAAGCTTCCGAGTATTAAATCTATATTTTTTTTAAACGAAAATTAAGCATTTTATGTGAGTAAAAAAAAAATCTAATTATGTTCTGAATCCTGCAAGTAGTGACTAAAAAATGGTGTTAATTTAAAAAACTAAAACAAAGTACTGTATCAAAAACAAATAAAAAATGACATGTAACTAGTGTGCTAGTCGCCAATGAAAAAACAAATTTAAAAACACAAATTTCAAAAACGTAAATAAAATTGAAAAATTAGCAAAACAAAAAAAAATCTGTTAATCACATCTTGATACCTATCAGAATATTGTAATCTGAAGCAAAATGATACTGCAGCATTCAGTAATGATTTCCTTACTTTTGATATTTTATTATGTATAACACTCATACACCTAAAATAAATCAAAAAAACTATAAATTGTGATATTTGCAAATTGGATTTTTTTCTGTTCTAAAACCATTTTAAAACATTTTTTTTCATTTTTTTTTTTTTTATGTACAAATCTATATATGTATATTAATATTCTTTTTTTTTTAATTGCAAAAATGTATAATTATTGACTTACTCTGAGATTCGAAGGCCGCTACAAAAAGGCTCATTAGATATTTGTAAACCCCTACTAGGTTCGACAGATAATTTAATACCCTCAATTTTTGGAGGTATTTCAACTAGTCTTATGGAATGTGGTTTTCTGACAAAGGGAGAAGCTGAAGTCTTGCTAAGAGGTTGCATTTGTCTTCTATAACAAACTCCACTGGAAAAAAAAAAAAAAAATCAGAAACTGGAGTAAAAAATAATGATTATTACAAAATGCTTACCAATATAATTTAGATCTTTCAACAAGGGCATATGATTCACCATCTCCAATAAAGCTTCCACAACTTGAACAACAGAAACACTCAGGGTGAAATTTGTGATCACCAGCTACCATAACTGGGCCAGTGATTACCTAGAAAATATTGCATGATTAAAACTCAGAAGTGACAACTGTTTAGTCATAAATTGCTCTCAAAATTACCTGGCCACAGTCTTGACAACTCTCCCCATATTTAGCCCAGTAATCATCTTTGCAAAACAACAAACCATCTTTCTCAAAATACCAATTTGACAAAGCAGCATCACATGCAGAGCAACGAAAACATTCTAAATGCCAGTCTTGATTTAACGCTTGTATATATTCTTCTTCGTCAATTGTATTAAGGCAACCTGCACACACTGATGTTTCTGAACATGCTCCTGTCCCTGTGTCATTATGAACATCTGATAAACAAAAATAACGAACAACACATATAAATGGAATGATTGTTTAGTAATGAATGATGTGTGTAATAACAAACAAATTAACAGATAAAATTCCCTGACAAATGACTTCAAAGCAGCAGCTTGTAGTGGATATTTCTATAGATTTTATTTCTACCCTGATGTTTTTGTTAGTAACACAAAGCAACATAAATGTATTAAGAAAAAAAGAATTATACAGACGCCCACATAAATTTGACAACTTCACAACAAAATTAATTCATAAAATTTTGAAAATGATCCCAAACGTGTACGAAAATAACCCTGGAGCTTTTTAACTACTGAAATGTAACGTCATCTCTGTCTCTAATCTTAAAAGCAAATATTTACCATTTGTTGATGGTTCATCCATATTAAATTGATTTTATAAAAGATCGGCCACCATGTTTGTCGAGGCCTATTGATTTAACGCGGAAAACGCCTACCGAGTCGTCTGCTTTTAAATGTTTCAAAATATTTAGGACTTAACAAGTCGGTCCGGTCGGCACTCGGCAGAAAAAATATAAGGAAATAATGCACAACTTAAACTTTATTTTTTGAATAAGTTTAAATCTTTGTTTTTAATCCATTTAATTTTACTCAACATGTATTGTGGTTTCGTACAGATATATTTCAATTTTATGGTATTAACTAAAAACAAATTGATCGCGCCATTATAGGCTGCATTTCGCGAAAGTTTGAAAACAAACAAGAGCATGTGTATTTATACTCAACAAAACATTTCAGAATGGATCGTTAATTTCTAGGGTCTGAAATTTTGTTTAAGATTTTAGTACCTTTTAATTTAATGATTCAGACTGAAGTAACTTATTATTAAGGATGGAGCACAAAATGGATTATTTAGAAAAAACCGTAAGTTGTTTGCATTGTTAATCGTTATATTATTTCTCCTGTTATTTTTTACTCTTAGAAACGTTCCATTTGCAACGAAACCTGCGCAAGCTACGGTTAGTAGTAATATTTATAGACATTGATTTATATTTTATTACTGGCAACAAATCATGAGATGTCTATTGTAAGCATGATGAATGGTTATGTGTCCTCAGGATTATTTGCTTTTAATGTCAATATAGCCCCAAATCATGCTTTATTATGAAACACAGAGTAATATTCCTTTCATGAGGCAGAAGGAAAAGGATATAGGGCACCAATGATTAGCTCAATTGGTCTGTAGTTAGGTTCCCAGCCAGTTTGGCATTTCCATTTTAAAAATACAAGTTAAACCTATTTATGCATGCTAACACAAAAACGATGAAAGACTCGATTTGAAACATATCGCTTTTCAGTCATATCTTAATCCAACAGGAATGGTGTTCATACTCTGGGCTATAACTGAAACTTTCCCAGTTCTAAGGTCTTTAATTTGGTATAGTATTTACTATTCCTTCCATTTTTCTTATACTATAGATGCTACATTTTATTGGTCTTATTATGTTTTAAAATTTTGTTACAAATTGGGTAATTTGTGCATTTGTTTGAATTTATTTAGAGTCAATTTATTTTCTTCATATAATTTAATGGTGTACCATATGTACAGTTTTAAATTTAAAGTTGTAAGTTTTTAAATTTTGTTTAATTTCCCTTAAATCTGAAATGTGCAGGCAAGCATTCCGTTGTGTCTAATTCTTATTGTTAATTTTTTTATTGTTTCGTTTACCTGAAATTGATTTTAATAAGAACTATGTACCAAAACTTTGTTGATTACTATAAAAAAAAAAAAAAAAAAAAAAACTCAACTAAGTGATTTATCATCTGTAAAACTTTTAACAGAAAGCTTAATTCAACTGCTTTGTTATGGTTTAAGTGTTACACCAACACCTCAAGGTGGGAGAGATCTGCTACATGCTGAATTTGATGTCTTCATAGGAGATAACTATATTTCATGAGAAAGAAGGGGAGGGGGTCAAAAATATGATAACTTTACTTACTTTCCCCAATTTTTTTATTTTTTATTTTATTTATTTTATTTATTTTTTTTTTTTTTTTTTTTTTAATTTGGAAGTTCTAAAAATTAAAATTTTGATTTGGATTTAAAATATGATTAATTGCTATTCGAGTAACTTTTTAAAATAATTAAGATTATGTTATATTATACAAAAATTGATATCTATGAAAATCGTGTACGGATCTACAGGTCGAAGATACAGATAGAAAACTGGAAACATTATCATGGAAAATGGAAAGATGGGAAAGAGCGGTATCCGAAGTGAGCTTAGTTGAAGATCCTACCCCTCAGGAAGAATCAGAACAAGAATCCTCTGTGCTCAATTTACTGCAAGATGTAACTCAGGTAAAATTTATGTTTGGCTTTTACTTTTGAGAAAAGAGTGACGAGCCTCCTATCTGCTGCTTTTCATATTTTTTTCATCTGCTTTATGTTTTCCCGTTACCTTCCGATGTTTTTAAGACTAGATTTTTTACCATTTTATTTTAACTAACATAAATTTTTTTAAAATTATAAATTAAAATACATACGTGCTAATATCTTGGCGTAATGTTCTTGTTGTACTGTACTTAAAATTAAATGACGACGCTTTAATAACAAAAAAATCTTTGACATTAAATGTGACAGGTTAAAGAAGATTACGAGCAACTGCGAAGTGATATCACAGAAATCCAGCAACTTCAGAGAGAGCTTTCAGAATGCCTACGATTACAGCTACATCAGGTGCATGCAAAATATGGATTTCTGCGCAGCAAATTAGGACCTTCTTTACCTAGCGGACTTATGATGAATAGCAATCCTTATCATCATAGCCCTATTAGGCATAATGGTATAGATCCACACAGTCATAGCCGTAATAATAATCATAATCAATAAAATGAAAAGCTTTCAGAAAGTTTGATTTCTCTGAATATCATTTCAATCGATACAAATTAGGAAAATCGATTAGTTGGTAAAAGTTTTTATTGTTATTTATAATTTCTTGTTAAATGTTTTCAAGTGTGATATGGCACCCAGAAATTTTTTTTTTTTTTGAAAAAAGTTTTTAGTAGGATTGACAAACAAAATAAAATTTTCCTTGTAAAAACACTTATGAGTCTTTCATTTTATTGATTATCAATATATTTATTTAAAATTTTCAGAATTATTGGAATTAATGCTCATAAGAATGCTCTATGTTGTTGTTGAATTAATTCATGTAAAATATTGAGCAGTAGTTAAATAATTCAGAAAGTCAACTTTTTTGTGACTATAAAATATTCGGCACATTAGGGTGTTAACTTTAAATCAGCTGATGCCAGAATTTTTAATGTGAAGTTGAATGTGAAATGAAATTGTTGTTTGTCGATGTGACTTACAGAAATTATTGGCATTTAAAGATGAATCGTTTTCTAAAATTTATGAAACAGAACATATTTAGAGATAAATGAGAAAGAATTTAATAGTTACAATTATTTAAAGAAAAACAAAGCAGTATTACATTTTTATTAATATTTTCGAGGAAAAGAATTTATTACTTGACAAAGAGTTTAAAACAAACTGCAAAAGCGCCAAAATTAAAATTTTATTTTTGGAATAGTTAAATAAGTATGATATGTGTAATATTTTGAAAATTTTGTATTCAGTAATTAACCTAACCTCTCATGCTTTAATTAAATAAATCTTACGACGTTTCAGATTTTTGGTATCAAAAACGTTTACCCTTTGCGCCGATTGTTTACTTCACCTTTCGAAGACTGATAATTCTAGTTACCTTTTTTATTAGAATTTAGTTTTGTAGAAAATATTTTAATGAGAGTAACATTTATATACGTGCCAAAGTTTCTATCCAAATTTCTATTTATTTTCGTAATCCTTACAGTAAAACAAAATCTATTTATTAATTTTTTTCTATCCAGTTAAGAAGTAATCTTACTAAAGGCTGTTCATTTTTTTTGGAAAAGAAATCGCTGACGATATAGATGTAAGGAAAAAAAGGGCGCTTGGAGTTTGTTTTAAACTTATTCTAGCACGCAATTAAATTTTGTAGCACACTTTTTTAGTTGACAAATGTATAGTTCCACATGAAAAGGGTTTACTTGCGAAACGGCTGTCAGAAGGCTGTGGAAGTTTAACTTATAAAGAAACTCATTGATTATAAACAAAAAGTCATAAACCGCCCTTTCCCTTTAAGGCCCTTTATATGTGGAGGTGCAAAAATTTCTTAAAAAGAAATTGTCAAAAATATGTCTGAACCATATAATTTAGTGATAAAATATGTTATAAAAAAATGTTTTTTAGGAAGGGCCTGAGAGTTTAAAAGCTTGCTTTTGTTTTATACATATTTTTCTTACCAAGTTAAAGCAGTATAGGGTTGTTTTACTACATTTCCAACATTTTTTTTAACTGTCCAAAAATTTAGGGTAAAGTATCAGAAAACAGTGAGACTTCGCTGTCTGCTAGAATATCCCATTTTTCTTTAAATTTCTGGATACTTAAAAAAATTATTGGAAATATAGGGAAAGAACCTTATTAGAGCAAGCTTTTAACATAAGGTCAGTCTGTATACAATAATTGATTTTGTGTGTTGCACTTGATAACAATGCTTCTGAAGATAAATTCTGATGCAAAATAACGATAGAAAGGTTTCTGAGTAAAACCTTCAACAATTATTCAGGGGCAATACACGATCTAAAAATAGTTTTACTTAAGAAAAAATAAAAAGTCTTTCGAAACGAATATTCGTGCCAATGAGAAAAATTAGCTTGTTTAGCGAATACAAAATCCATTCAAGATGAGTTTTTCAAAATAATTTTGGATATCATTCTTTCTTTTCATTGTTTGTTTGCTTATTTTTTATTTTATGTTTTCACAGTTTTTTTTTTTTCAGAAATTTGTATGACCTTTCAAAAAATCTTCTGATGTTTGAAGAGTAATGGCAACGACCAATTTCCGTTCCAAGAAGTCCATGCCTGATAATCTTTATTTTCGACCTGTTAGGCTTTTGTTTACGGTAAATATTTTTTTTTCTTTTGTTTTATTTTTTCTTTCTTCTTTTTCTTTCGTTGTTTGAACCAATTCTCCAAAGTTTGTTTAACTAAACAAGCGAATGCGCTCTTACTAGTGTAAATTATGGAAAAGACAGAGATGATGATTCTCGTTTGAGCGGTTTCATTTTAATATAAACTTCATCTCTGTCTGGGGAAAAAAAAAAATTAAAAATTAAAAATTAAAAATTCTTAAAGCGATTTCTAATAAAATATTCTAATAATTAATTAACGTAAATAAAATAAATAAAACTTTAAAGTGTCCTATTATAATAAAATAATTAATAAATTAATAATAAATTGCTCAATTAATGCATTTTGCGAACAAATTTGATAAGTTTATTTACGTATTTACGTTTCAATTTTGTTTAATTTTCAAAAAAATAGTAGAAGCCTATTGCAGTTTTTTATTTATTCCTTGCTGTTTTTTTCTTCGACTTTTTTTTGAATAAAAATTAAATTTAAATTGTGTGAGTAATTAAAAAAAATGTTAAAAATTTTGTCGTAAAAGCAATGACTAGTAATATTCGACGCTTTAAGAATTTTTTATTCATCAACATATACTGTAGTTTAACAAAAGCTACGATATGTCTAAGTACCATATGTCTGAACCATATAGTGTTTCTTTTAATGTTACGAAGAATAATAACATATTGCTCAACCCTTTGTATATCACCATTTTTCTTCGTGTTTTTATATGTTGTATTTAAACTATGTTCTTTATTAGAATCTCTTTATAATGAGGTAAAGTCATTTATTTGACCTGCCATATATTCCTATGATAAAAATGGACAAGGATATCTATTCAGTCTGAGATAATTAAAACAACTCATTTAAAATATGAGACTTCATAATTTTATTATACAGAATTAAAAATAAATAATCATAAAACATTTATAATAATTGGTTGATTACAAAATATACTAACTTGGGGTCACTTTATTTCGATTTGTTGGTACGGGAGGTGGAGGGCCTTTGGTAGTTCTAGTTCTTGGCATGGGTGGTGGGTTTGCTTCCCCATTTTCTTTAACATTATTTTCGTTTGGTTCGTAATATAAATTTTCACTTATTTCCGTTTTTTCATTTCTCACTGATGAAGGTTTTTTGAAACTGCTTACACTGCATTGCGAATCCGCTATCGACCTTCCGTCGCCTTCGTCTCTTCGACTAAGTTCACTACACGGGGACCCGACCCGTTTCCCTTCTTCATTGGTTAAAAGGGCACTAACGATGCTGTCGTTCGTCGTATGAAGGTTTAAATTATTTTTCGATAGGCCCCAAGAGTTTTTCGACCCGTTTTCTAAATGTTCTCGTTTCGTGTCGTCCGTTATTATTTGGTCTAAATTTTGTACGATTTCCGAGTCTTTTTCACCTCTGTAATTCGGATTATTTGCTTGATTTGATATTAAAAGTTTAGAAAGTGGAGGGGCTAAACCTAATCCGATATTCCGTTCGTGATACACGTCCGATATTGTAGGAGTTAACTCCCTGTTCAACCGCCTTAATTGTGTAGCTATTATTTGGTCTTGAATGGTTGGATTGGTAGTTTCGGTCATTTTTTTGTTAGCGTCCAAATTCTCTGAGAACTCACTTGCCGGGGCTAATTCTGATTCTTCGTCAGCCGGGAAATAGTATAGTCCTTTACCGGAAGTTACGATGCCGTCCTCATTTCCCAAATTTAACGGTCGGTTGTTGGAGAATTCAGTACGCGCACTTAACCGATCCAGTACGTTGATGGAATTCGTAGGCCTATTCGCATTCTTTTTCTCTTTTATCTGCTTTAGGCGATTCGGCGTAGTTCCGGCTTGTCTTATGTCCGCACGATTTTTCGAAGTGTAATTAAAATCAGGGATGGGCACCGTCCTCGGAATTTTTAAATTTCTTGTGACTGGCGTTGAAGTTATTTCCCTGAGATTTGAGTTTTAATGCCGGATCTAGTCTTCTGAAAATTTTCCGGTTTTATTTTAGGATCCGCGAAATCGCTGTCTGAACTAGTTTGAATTTTTCGCTGAGGGCCGAAATCCGAATCGGAGCTGTGTGGATCGGTAGAATAAAGAAGGGGTGTAACATGAGATTCGCTAGGTTGCTTCCTTGTCATCGGTAAAGGTGGCAGTGGATGTGAAGCAACTTGACCTCTTCTTAATACTGTGCCTTGACCGCTACCTTCCCAATCCGTTGCACTGCTGGCAGAGCTGGATGAATCTGGTCTTCTATGGTATGCTGTTCCTTCAGAAACAACAAAAAAAAAGTTTTTTGTCATATTCATATTTCAAAAATATTAGCACATTTTAATATTCGTCCATTACCTTCTGTAACATTATCCGCGCTATACATATTCCTGATTCTAGTTTGATGGGCTAAAGTTAAAGTAGCTACACAAGGGGAAGTATCCCCCTGCCCTGGGACATTTCCAATTCCAACAGGTGGACTTGGAGTAAAAGCTGCGTCGCTTTCTCCTCCGCCTCCTGGTCTAGTAATTTTTGCAAGATTTCCAGCAGCTCCTTCGCTTCTACTGGGAGTCATGTTTGCAATCGTGGTGGGAATTGGTGGTAAGTTATTTTCAGCTGAAGTGGCTGTCCTTCCGTCAGGTTCGCCTCTTCTCCGTACGTATGACGTGAAAGCTCCACCGCTTCCTCTAAGACTGGGTAAAAGAGGTCTGGTGGGTACAAATGGCAACGGGGGAGGAGGTGCTACTCCTTGTGGAGATCTTGGTCGACTTTCTGTTTCTTCGATTGAAGCTAAACTTTCTAGCGAACTTGAAGAGTCTAAGCTGAGACTTTTTGGAGCTTCTTGAGTATCTGAAAAATCATAATTTTTATAAGTAATTCATGTAATGCGAAGCATTTTTTTAGTATTGTGTTTATGCTCACCGAATAGGGCTAGCAATGCTTGCAATACAAAATGAATATTTCTCCTGTTTGCTGTTTTCCCTGTTCGAAGTGTTACTTTATCTTGCCCAACTTCCATTAAATCAAAACCTAAGCTTGCTAACAATTCATGGCATCCAGGTACTCTCCAAACGGTCACACTAATCGGAATTTCTACGCATTCGTTTTCTAAGCTTTTCATGGCGAATTGAGCACAGACCTGTCGAATTACTTCTATTATGTCGTCTGCTACTTCAACGTTTGATATCAGCTTCGATAATGCAAACAAAGAAGTACCGGTTAAGCCAAAAAAAAAAAAAAAACATTTTTAAGTTTCAAGTTAAATTAAATTACGTCAAAATGAGTTTCGTAATTTACCTAAAAGTGCTTGCAGACTAGCACTACACTGTGTCAGCCGTTCATCAGGATCACTTTGAGGGAAAAAGACTGAACTAGGAATGCCATTGGCAGCTGGTTCAAAGCGGAAGCCTACGGACATCAATAAATCTTTCCAACCAGCCACTGATCCAACTTTATTTTCGATTGATTTTTGGGTTGTATACATTGCATTTTTTTGTCCTCTGTGAATTCTTTGCAATGATTTTTCAACCTAAGCAAGTACGTTAAATTAGTGAGGCAATTCATATAAAAGCTAAGTTTTGTTACTTACCAAATGTAATGAAACTCGAAGGGCATCTCTGCATTTATCAGGAGACTTAAGCAATTCACAAAGGGCTTGCCCCATTAAAGCTACTTTAGATGAAAGGCGAACATCTGCTCCAACCAACATAAACCCTGCCCAGTTTGCAGGATGAGCGAAATGTTTTGTATGCTGAACTGTTTGCATTGCTTCAGTTAGAGCCCGACTAACACGTGAACCCTGAAATTAAAAATAATGAATTGTTAAGAAAAATTATGTATTTACCATTTTTATTTTTAGAAAGTTACCTGAAGCAACGCTGAGTAAAAAGCTCGAAGTAAGATTTTAGTAGCAGTATCAGGTACAGGCCATAAGGACACCAAAACGCATTGAGCCCCTGCTGCTAAAAGGGCTCTGGTTAGTCCTATTACACCATCTGCAGCAGCCCAACCGTGGTGATCTCTTGTATGGCAGGAACTCACAACGACCAATCGAGCAGATAATCGGAGGTTCAAAAGATCAGCAGCAGTCAAAAGAAGTTCGGAGAGATTAGGTAACTCTAACGTTGAAGATATCTAATTAAGAAAACATTTTCAATTAAATTTGTTTAAAACACATTTTGGTGTAAATAAAATTTGGGTTTCTTTGAACAAACCTCAGAACCGTCTTCTTCATGCTGTGAAGTATGCTCTGGAGTGTTAGTGAAGCATCGAGCACTTGGCTGCTGCGATTCAACCGCTTCTCCTGGTGCCAGCACGATAGCGGACAGTTTCCATGAACATGAGTTGCTAAATGAACACATTCTGCATCTCCAATTTGGCAAAGTACCGCTTCTTTACTGGCCTGTAAGGTAAAATGAATGATTAGATAATATGTTAATTTGATTATAATTATTATTATTATTATATATACCTGAGAACCGGTCAATGCTTTTGTTTGCAGCATTTCAGCTACCATTTCGGCTTCCTGCTCAGCGTACGGGATATCTCCCCATCCCCATTGCTCTGTGACGCAGGTTGGCAGCCTTGGATTACCAACGACTAGAGCTGACATGTTTGTACTTTGATCCTCGGTCTGCAAGAACAAAAATAATGTTTAGGTAAGTTAATTTTTTTTCTTTTTTCTTAAATCGTTCATTCCTTTTGATTTTGCATACCTGTTTACTGTTTTTCAAAGCTAGTTTCGCACTTTTTTGATTTAATTTCAAACTTGTAAGGGAAGGAATAACTAACAGAGAAAACCTTTCGCATAAATACTCTGAGGTATTATCAGTGGTCTGTGGACGAAGCACCGGGAAAGGAACTAAATACAAATCTCCCTCTAATACTAATAGCAGCTCCCTCTGACCAGTACATCCTTTACTGTGTGACACTATAAAAAAACAGAATTACTTATATATTATGAACTGTTTTTAAGTTTTTAATTTAAAATGATGTAGCTAACTCACATCCAGAACTTTTTGAAGAACACGACGTAGGTAACACATCTTCAAATGGAGCAATCAGTAACTGATAAAGTGCAGATAAACATTGTGGTCCTTGCCAGGTTTGTCTGGGAGGTCTCCTTGATCTAGTACTTCCAGGTCTACTTGTCGAACCGCTTACAACACTACCTCCTACGCTTCCCAAACTAAAACCAAAATTAAAATTTAATACCGCTGATTATTTTTACAAAGACTTTTTTTTCCCCTATGCTTACCTGAACAAACTGCTTAAGCTGTAATTGCTGGAATTAAATAAGTGGTTTCTGTTGACCATTCTAAGAAATCCAGTACGATCGTTTTCTGAATTTATTCGATCTCCTAATTCTTCTAAGTGTTGCGACCACATTTCTCCATTTTCACCTTCTTTCTCCGTGTGAAGTTCTATTCCCAGACTATCTCTTACACTTTGAATATAATGTTCTAAAAGTGATCCGGATGAGGTCATCGTATCAACCCCTTCACTTTCTTCGTGTTCTGTATCATTTTCCGAAATGGCCACTTCGTGAAATCTTACAATGCCTTTATTCGGAGTTATAAACCAAGCGTACAAATAACCAGCCGCTATACTATAATACAATACTGAAGCTTTTTGACGATTAACAATTTCTACCAATTGCTCCAACGAACTAGCTAGATTTTCGTCTATTTTCAAACCACGTTGCGGGGTCTGACGTTCTAAAAGTAAATCTACGAAAGCCCTTGTTCTACCTCTCTCTGCTATTAGCAAAGCTTCATCCTGTTTATTTAAAGCGACAAGCACTCTTTGTAAAGCTTGATAACTAGCTGTTTGCAGGTCAAAAAGGGATAGTTTATAATCGTTTGTTCCCGTAGCTTCTCTCCTTATCCCTTCTAATAATTGTGCGGCTCTTTCTAACTGGCTTTGAGCTCCTTCTAAATCGTGATGACCCCAAAGTGCTAAACCTAGTCTATGACGTATCCTTGCTTCCTCTTCTCGTCTGCCTAATTGTTCTGCCAGGACTAGTCCTTGTTGTAGATAAGCAACGGCCTGATGAGAATTACCTAATGCATGGTGAATACGGCCCAAACTGCTGTATGCCATGGTTTTTCCTTGTTTGTCATTAGTCTGCGCCGCAACGCTTAAATGCTGCTCTTGGTATCTAACAGCTTCTTCGAAATTACCAAGACTTTCGTGAACCATGCCTAAATTTCCGCATGCTCTTGATTGTAAACTCAATAATTCCAGTTCTTCAGATATGTCTAATTCCATTTGGTGGTACCTTAGAGCCGTCGTATGCTCTCCCATTTGTTGGTAGACTTGACCTAATCCACATGCCGCATCGGCTTCCCCTAATCTGTCCTTTAATTCCCTGTTAATAAAAGTCAATGAGTGTTTAAATGTACTGTTTGAAGAAGTTTTATAAATAAATTTTTGAATTACCTAGCAATTGATATTTGATGTTCCAAACAACTGATAGCTTGCTCAAAATTGCCTAACGTACTGTGTATATGGCCTAATTCTCCATATGCCGCTGCTTTGGCTTCTGGACTGTTTAACTCATGTGCAACTACCAATCGTTTTTCAAAGCAGACCTGTTTTGAACAAAAAGAAAATGAAAATCCAGATTAATCAATTGATTTTCTCATGACAAACTATTAGTTTGATAAAATGCTTACTAAGGCTTGTTGCAAATTTCCTAAACGCTTGTGAGAATGGCCCAATCCTCTATATGCCCTCTCTTGATCCCTACATGACTTCAGTTTTAAAGCAATTGCTAAATGCTGTTCATGACATTTAACAGCTTCTTCTAAATCTCCTAATGCATCGTAGCAATCGCCTAAACTACCGAAAGCTCTTCCCTGAAAATAAAAGAAAAAGCATGAAATATGTCATTTAATTAAACATTTCGTGTAATCACTTACTTTATCCAGAAGAGAAGTTGGCGTAGATAATTGTTCCAATGTCGCTAACTGCTGCTCGAAATATCCTATAGCATCTTCGTAATGACCCATATTAAGACGAGCGATACCTAGATTACCGAAAGCTTGAGCCTGGACGGCGGAATCTTTTAGTTCGTTTGCTCTTTCTAATTGTTCTTGATAACATTTTATAGCATGAGTGTAATTGGCAAGAGCCATGTGCACTGCTCCTAAATGACCGTGGGCTCGACATTCTCCCTTTACATCTCCTATTTCTTGGCGTAGTGATAATTCCTGAAATGTTTTATAATTTAGTTAAAGAGTTATTCGTTAAATGACTTTCCGCTATGCATACCTGGCTGTGATATCCAAGACCTTTATCAAAGCACCTCAACATTCTATGGGCAAGCCCAAGAGCTCCGAAAGCTGCCGCCTCTAGTGTTTTGTCCCTTCCACTTCTAGCTATGGACAGTTGTCTTTGAAACATTTTAACAGCTTCATCAATATCCCCCATCTTAATTAAAACATCGCCTATATTACCCAGCGCTCGAAATTTGCCGGGAAGATGTTTTGTCATATGAGCTATTGCTGTAATTTTAAACACATTTTGATTAAAAAATTTGAACCTTGAAAGGATGTTTTTAACGTATGGATCCTACCTAAAAAATATTTTTGACACTCTAAGGCCGTCTCTAAATTTCCAAGAGCTAAATGAGCCAATCCTAAATTACAGTATGCTCTACCCATATTCATCTTATCCTGTAGATCTTTGGCTAATGCTAAATCTTGATCGTAATACCTTACAGCCTCTCGAAAATTACCTAAACAGTAATGTGCGTAGCCGAGGAAATGACAAGCTTTGGCTTCTCCTTCGATATCATGAAGTTCCTGAAATTGAAAGTTTTTTTTAATATTTCTGAATACGCTGGCAGGCAATAAGCGACTGTCTTACCTGACTTAGCATTAAGTAATTTTCGTAGAAAGGGACTGCTTGTCCGAATTCTTGTCGACTACTAAGACAGTTAGCTAAGTTCAGTAAAGCACACGCCTCACCGGCCGTGTCCTTTAATTCCCTGGCAATATTAAGATGAGCTCTATAATGTACTAGTGCCATATCATATGCTCCTAAAGCCTGATATGCGACTGCTAAATTTCCATGGGTGGAAGCTTCGGAACTTCGATCGTTGACTTCTTTTGAAATAGTCAATTCTTGTTTATGGTATTTGATTGCCTGCTCGTAAAACCCCATAGCACTGTGAGCATTCCCCATATTTCCATAGGCTCTGCCCATTCCGGCTCTATCTCCAAATTGCCGAGCGATGTTGAGATGCGCTTGATGCAATTTAAGTGCAGCATTATGTTCTCCTAAAAGTTGGTAGACTATACCAAGATTTGAACAAGCTCTGCCTTCTCCTACTTTATCCCGGGATGCAAGGGCCATATCGAGCTGACGCTCGTGCCACTTTTTTGCCTGCACATAATCTCCCGCACATCTCGCAGCGTGACCTAATCCTGCGTACGCTCTAGCTTCAATCGCACGATCACCAAGCTCTTGCGCTATCCTTAAAACGTTTTCATGAAACGAAATGGCTTGCTGAAAATTTCTTCTATAATGATGAGATGAACCTAAGTTACTGTAAGCTCTTGCTTCTTCCACTTGATTCCCAAGTCTTCTGGCTAATCTTAAATGCTGAGTATGGCAATCGACGGCACTTTCAAATTCCCCCATTGCTAAATACACAGCTCCTACATTCCCGATTTCTCTAGCTTCTTGCAGGCGATCACCCATTTGTTTAACTAATTGGACGCATTGTTTATGGGAGGCCAACGCGTTAGGGTAATCTCCAACCGCAGTGTATACATGTCCTAAACTCGTAAGAGCACTGGCAGCTGCTTGAGTATCTTTACATTTCATGGCCAACACTAATTGGTAACGATGACTTGTCAAAGCCTCTTTAAAGCTTCCTTTACTAAAATAAGCGGAACCTAAATTTCCATGAGCCCTGCATTCCCCGGCTATATCTCCTAATGATTTGGCAACTGACAGATCTTGCTGCATGTAACCTATAGCCTAAGAAGAAGAAAAAAAAAGGAAAAGAAAATTAATGGTGTTATAATTGTGCGAAATTTTTGCGGTGTTAACGTTTATTATGTCATTTTTTGCAACGTTAAACATCCTGTCATTTTACCTTATCTAAAGAATTAAGAGCCCAGTAGGCAGAACTTAAAGCACTAAACACACTTCCTCTCAGTTTCAAGGAACAAGTGCCGATCCGTAATGCGGCTTCTAGCACAACTACTGCCGATGCGTATTGAGCAGCACCTAATAATTCCTGACCGATCACAGATATTATGACAAATGGTGATTTGTCTAATTTCATTGCTTCTAATTGGTCGAAAATAGGCTCGAGGGTGGCTGGAAAAAAATTACGAACATTAAGATACATTCTTGTTTTGCTAATGCGAAGTGTATGATGAGGACATACCACGTAAAGGTGATTTCATTGCGGCTTCTATAAGTCCTGCTAATAATTGAGCATTTGAGGAATCTTGAGCTAAACCGCCGCTGAAAGCAGCCAGAGCTTCCCCGTGCCTCCCTAAACATTGTAAAGCTACGCCTTGTCGGTAATAGGCCTAAAAAGTACAATGTGTCATGTCAATTATGAAAGAGAGGAAAAAAAAAATTGCTTATTGAGAATAATGAATAAAATACCTTTGGCCATTGGTTATTAAGATCCCTGGCGCGCGTTGCGTCTTGAAGCGCCTGTTCAAATCTTCCCATTTTAACAAGCGCCGCCGATCTATTTGAATATAATATGTGATTAGTGGGATCCAAAGATAATGCATCCGTGTATAATGCCACGGCGGTCGCAAAATCTCCACTTTGGCATGCAGCATTTGATTGGCGGACTTTTTCAAGGAACAATGCTTTACTTGCCGCAGGCAGTTGACATGTGCCCTCTGGCTCCACCTGAAAAGCAGGGCAAATTCTTTAATTAGCGAAAGACTATATAGCTATACAAGGAAGGAGGAAAAAAAAAAAAAAAAAAAAAAAAACATCGCTTTTAAAATAATGCTTCTTTTTGTTATGCATAAAATCTCGGGGCTTTCTTTCATATTTAATGTGTAGGATACACCGCAGTGTTAGACTCAGCAGGATATCGATGTTTTGTTGCTGCTACGTGTGGATTTCAAACCTCCATATAAAAGTCACAATTCTTACGTATAAACTTTACGCGTGCACAGTAGCAGCCGTTACATGTTAAAATGACCGTCATGCACTAAATCAATTTTTAAAGGTAGATAACTCAACACTCTTATTGCTATTTATATCCATATTGGTATAGTTGGAAGCTGCAGGCGATTTTTAGTTCCAGGTATGGGGGAAAATTTTTATACGTTTGTATAGACGATGTTTGTGGTCTTCAAAATAAATAAAAAAAATTCGCGGCCGTTTTTATTTAAAAGCTATTTTTTTATCATTGCATGATTTTAGTTCGCTGAAAACAGACAAGGCTTGCATTTAAAAAAAAAAAAAAGATCGATTGCACTTTGTACGGTAGTTATAAATGACTTTTTTTTTTTTTTTTTTTTTGTAACTTGAACTTTAGGTGCTCCGACTAAATTGTTTTGCTGGATTCAGGATCATTAGCCAAAGTCATTTATTCCAGCTCGAAATAAAACATTTACGCAATCTTTTACGTTTAAAAACAATTTCTTTTTATTTAGATGAAGAAAAACTTTAAGAAAATAAAATGTGAGAAAAAAATACATGCTGAATTGTTGATAGTTAAATTATGTTGAAAAGTTGATTGTCTCTCTCTATTGTGACCTGCAATCGCAACTCATAATTTAAGGAAGCCTACGGTTGTCAGTCTTTAAAATCCGAAGAAAAGTTATGAATGATTTAGAAGAAAAAAAAAATTGTTTTAATGGGTTTTTACAAAGGAAACTTTTAAGCGTTTTACACTCAAAAATCCGCATCCCGTTGATGAATAAATAACACTTTCGACGAAAACAATTGCTGGCACTTCCTTCAAATGTCGATTAAAAACCATTTCCATGTTTTTTTTTTACTCTCCAATTATTTAAAAAATGATGAATCCGTTCGGAGTAAATATCCGATTCCCTATGTTCAAATACAATTTAAAAGAAAAAGAAAAATCAACTGACAAATTCAATTTAGTTTATTTTCTCAGGTGTGGCCACCCCGCCATGTCTTGGTTTATGGTATTATAAACCTAACACTGTGTGCATATAAGAAAAATTAAAGTGCAGCCACGTCGTTTTAATTAGAAAAAAGGCAGAAAGAACAATAAAAAACTTCGGAAGAATGTTTCAACAAAAAGGTTATAGTCTAGACTTTTTAATTTCGAATGCATAACCGCGCTTTTTTTCCCTCCCCCCCAGTTCCTTATTTCACACGTTTTTCCCATAGCGAAATTGTAAGATCCCATTTCAAACGAGATTAGCCGCTCTTTAAATGGTCTTTCCCTGATTTGATATCGTTTTCTGGAAAAAAAATTATCTCGGTGCATGTTCACGTTATAGGTTTTTAACTATTAATATTATGAAGTTTGATGAATCATTTCCTCCTTTTTTTCCCCCGGATAATTGTTCGTTTCTTTTTTCGGTGCATGCTCTTAATAGTTAAATGTCGAGATATCCAGAATATGACCCGAGAATAATTACGATATCGACGAGAATAACGAGGTACGGTTCGGTGTGATTAAAAAGAAAAAGTTATTGGTATCGAGTTTTATATGTTGCACATATTACCCATCGGATCAGCAGCATATATGCATCAGAACACTGTCTAAAGTAGTATTTAGTAGAGATATTATTAACCTGTTTTCAAATACGGAAAATAATAATTTGCCATTAAATTAATATCGGGAGAACGTGATTGATATTATAAAAGAATGTGGTCGAAATTAAAGCAAAATGTTATTTTTCACCGAAATCGATGGTTTATCCACAGCCCATCTATTTTTGAATCTTGGAAGATTTTTAGGGCCGTACTTGCAACGTTTCGCTTTTTCCAAACGTAAACAGTTAGAATCCGATTAGTTGATTACGTTATTGGTTTGGTCAGTTAGTATGTATTATGGCTAGGGATGCCTTCTGTCTCAATTCAAAATCTGTATATTTCGGATTTCCAAGATGGGATAGCTGGCGGTGACTATCTTCGGTTTTTGCTGAAAGAGGATGGGGATGTTTCTCAAGAATGATTGGCGGCTTTGTATGTTGGCTCGCTGAACGTCAGAGTAGTACATAATTGGCACGAGGGTCTGACTGTAGCAAGGGGATCTCGGTCGCTGGTGGAAAATTTAAATTGGACTTAACTTGGGAAAACTGATCCCTGTTATTGCCGTAATTTTGCGGATTAAAGATACCAAGGTTTCGTTTTTGAAGTTCGTGAAGTGACTGAATTCTGGAGTAGACTAAATCGGGATTAAAATTCGGGCTGGTAGATACTTGATTGTTCAGGTGTAGGATACATACCAGGTGTCTGTTTTTAGAATGTCAAAAAAGTAAACAAACCGCAATTTGGGCTTATCAAAACAAATGAAACCTTAGATTTAAGAACGTTACCGAATTTCGGTATCTAGGGTCCTACGTCATTAGCGACAATGACGCTAATTTTGAGGTCGCGGCGAGGATTTAGAGTGGTAACCGTTGCCCTTTTGCGTTAGGCCATCTCCTTCGTAGTCGAGTTCTATCTAGACGAGCTAAACTCCGCATTTATAATGCTATAATCCGTCCTGTAGTCACATACGGCTTTGACACTTGGAGCCTTACCGTCCGCGCTCAAGAGAAATGGCTGGTATTCGAAATTAAGGTCTTACGCCGAATTCCTGGCCCTAGAAGGGATCCAACTACTGGCAGGGTGCGCATGCGTTCAAATGACGAGATCCATAGGCTCACTGGGCAACCTTTAATCACTAGTGTGATTAGGTCCCGAAGGCTCAAGTGGGCAGGCACTTCCGTCAAGACATGTCAGGCAGGTCCTAGACCTCAGGGAAGACCTCGGATCAGATGGGAAGATAACGTCGCTGCTGATTCGAGAAGGCTGGGAGTGCCCGACTGGCGAGATGCCTGCCAGGAGAGACCCGAATGGAAAAAGGTTTACAATGCGGCGATAGGGCTTTAAGTCCTGTAAAAGCCAGTGTGTGTGTGTGTAAAGCAAACGAAGATTTGTTCACTTTTTCGACATCCTAAAACCGGATACCAGGTGTAATTGCGATTTACGTTCTCAAATCTGCTTTAAAATCGTACTGCCTCTTCTTCGGTCTTTACCCCAATCTTATTTTTACCACTTTCAATGTACTCTTCACCATGATCTCCATTGCCTATCCCCTAATTGATTCACGGGAATTCAAATCGCTTTTTGATCTTACGTCTTCATCTCCACTTACATGGTATGTGGTCACATTAGGCTCACCTATCATTTACAGTTTTAAGTTCCCAATGCAGTTTATCAATCCAACTAAGATTTGTTGTAAACAAGGGAAATAAACCAGTTTAAATGACAGTAACTCTCCTACTGTCTCCATAATTAAGACTAATGGCCATAGCCTATTAACGGTCGATTAGTTCGGCCAATCAAGTCTCCTTTGAAAATCTTACGTGCCACAGGATGACACGAATACTTTTTGTTGATGAAACTTAAAAAAAAAAGCATAAATATTGATATTTTTGTTCCTGTTCCTACAGAAAGCGGTATTCTTTGATTACTACCAAACGAAAGGTGGCTAACGTATATATCTAAGGTTATAAAAAAAAAACCGACCAAAATACTGATGTAAATAGATAGAAGAAACAAATTGGTTTACAAAAAAAGGTATATAAATCTTATTTTCCTATAGAAATGGGAAAAAAAGACCTGATATTATAGTCCATTTTCGAGTGCAACGAACCTCTTGTCACCTTGTCATCATCCCACACTAACCAATTTTTTTTTTCTTGGTCCACCCTCTCTTTCGAAGGGAAATATAACTTTACGGTTTTTTTTTTTTTTTGAAACTGGCACGATTTAAACTCGGCTGAAAAAATGTAGGTAAAAATACCTTTTTTTTTCACAGGAGAGTTTGTATAATGTTAAATAAATATTTTTATTGAGACGTGTCGGTAAAAAGTAAAAAAAAAATATATTCATGGTCGTGCCATTTTTACACTGTTTATATAAGTTTCAGGGGAGAAAAAAAAAACATCTTTATATTATGCCGATTTTTAAAATGTGGTTATAATTTAAGTCAATTTTTATCTATATCCACCTTTTAATAATAGATTAAAAGATTATGATAAACATAAAACAGAAATAGCTTTCAAGATTTATTGCGACTCGTTTTGAAAAAATTATCCTAAATTTTAAAACTATGAGACATACTAGATGTAAGAGTTAACAATCTTGAATTATTTCAAGTATTTCTTCAAAATTCTTCCTCAGATTTTTTTTTTTTTTTTTTTTTTCATTAAAATCTTGTGAGTTAATATTTTATTATGAATTTTTTTTTTTTTTAAATATTCCCATCACTTTTTATTCTCGAAAAAAAAAAATATCATGCATATTCTTCCATGAGCTCTCTCATTCATTTTAAGTGTAAATAATAAACATCGGAATCATACTTTTTTTTTTTATAAAAAAAATCGATACACGGAATGCTGGATTGAAACAAGCGCTTTTTATTAAAAATAATCGCGGTGTTTGGGGATATAATCCTGACCAATCATACGGTTACCGTAAAAAAACGGTAACCCTCATCTTAGGGTTATCGTATGAACATATCATTTTACAATCATTTCAAATAATTTTTTTTTTTTTTTTTTTTTTTTTTTTTTTTTTTTTTTTAACGTAAGAAGATTATTAAGGTGGATCGAATTATCTTATGTTTAACTTTTTTTTTTCTTAGTTTCATCGAAAATAGCCCGGAGCGTGAGAACCACATTGCTTCGAGACGTATTACAGCTTCATAAATTCCTGTATTAAATTGTAGTAAAATGATTGTGTATAGATTGTACTTACAGTACAAAAAAATCTGACCTGGTCTTTTTTTTTTTTTTTTTAAATAATTATCATTATTATCAACACTATCGTCGTCTTTATTATTGTCATCGGTCTCGCTATCTTCATCATTGAATATTAATTGTTGTCGGAATCCAGGATTAAATTAGAAGTGATTAAATTAAAAGCAAGTGAGGAGTGCCGTAATTTTTATTACCTAAGACTCATTAATATTTTGGTAATGATTCTTGATCTTGATCTCGATCTTATTTTTATATTATTCTCTTTTTTTTATTTTTTCATTTATTTTATTACAATTTTTTTTTTTTTTTTTTTAATTCAAGGGTAAACGTGTACTACATGAAAATTAGTGAATGAAGGCAGTCGTAGGCTAAAGACAACCGAGGACTATTTTCAACTTGGTTTCGTGTAGATCTGTTGTTCTTTGTTTTGTCTACTGCATATAGTCGAGTAAAAACTTGAGAAATATATCAGGGACGTTGCTGAGGATTTTCAGATAGGGGGAATGAGAAATGTAAAATTTTCCGACTGGAGAAGAAAATATTAAACTAAAAGCAGTATAATGATCAGTGCAATAGTTGTATGAATTGCCCCCCCCCCCCCCTCTCCGGTGTGCCGGTCTTCACTTAAATTTTTGAATATCGAGGGAGACCGAAGGCCGAGCGAGAACGAAGTTTTTGAAATTTTCTGCTGCAAAATGAAGGTTGGAGTCATTTCGAGCTTTAATTGGTGTTATCAAAATCTTATTTGCGATGATATTAATTATATCCATTTGTGTTTTTCCCGCCATCGATCGAAATTTTTCAGAACGCAGTAAAAGAACGAACTTACTGCAAGTCAAATGCAAAACATTCCAAATTCTACTCGATGAGACATTTTAATGTTAACTCTTCCCAAACGGCTTTAATAAAATTATTAACAAAGAATTTTTTTAAGGGTTTAGCCAAAATCAAAACGAATTTTTCGGCCAAAAATTAAATCAAAGAATTTGTCGACCAAATATCAAATCAAATAATTTTTTGACCAAAAATCAAATCAAAAAATTTTTCGGTCAAAAATCAAATCAAAAAATTTGCCGACCAAAAATCAAATCAAAGAATTTGTTGACAAAAAGTCAAATAAAGGAATTTGTTGACCAAAAATCAAATCAAAGAATTTCTTGATTAAAAATCCAATCAAAAAATTTGTGGACCTAAAATCAAATCAAAGAATTTGTTGACCAAAAATAAAATTAAAGAATTTTTTGGCCTTAAATCAAATTAAAGATTTTTTGGTCAAAAGTCAATGGATTTTTTTCAGGATTTGGCAAAATAAAAAATCTTTTTGAAAGATTTTAAATCCAACTACAGTGATTACAAACGTTAAAGCCCAAACATAGAGCTTTTATTTTACTGTGCTAAATGATTGCATATCTCTGTTTCTGAAGAGGCTGCAATTTTATACTAAAAAAAAAAGCATGAAAATTATTGCCATTGTAAAACCTAAAAATTTTAGATGGCCTTCAAGGGTTAATAAACAAGATAAAGTATGCGTAAGTAATTCGAAGTTACAGCAGTAGCAATAACAAGTGCAAAACCATAGATGCAGAGGTTTACAAGAAAAAGGATGAAGGGAAATGTAAAAAAGTGTAATTTTTGTCTTCGTTATTGTTTATAGCACGAGGATCTTTGGGTGGTCCGTTTTCTTACACTTTAATTCATTAGAATGACCGGAACAATAGCAGAAAAAAATGACAATTTTAAGTGCGGCGATATTTCTTTGTGAGCCATGAAAAATGATTGGACAAAGCAACCTTATTTCCGCTATTTTTAAATGACTAATCATAGCTGTCTACTCAGTTTTTCGACGCCTTTTGCTAATGATTGTTATTACAACTTTGGTTTTCGGCTAAAATTGAAATCGTTTTTAAGACGCCGGAATTCATTACGGAGGAGACTTTTCAAAGAAATTTAAGCTTTAGGGATGTTGCGGAATCTCAGTGCCTCTCAGGCAGATGAGTCTTTACGTATGAGATCAGTTGCGATTAAGGGAATTCGGCGGTAATCAAATTAATGAATCACAAATGAATGAACGTTAGATTTTCTATTGCATCTCTGTTCTCAAAATATATGTTTGAGATTTTTAAGTTCGTAGAAAAAATGTTGGTGGGAAATTCGGCTTTCGATTTAATAATGTTTTACGCTTCTTTCATTTTCTTTGATCATTTATCTTAAAAAACGTAAAAGTCTAGTTTATAACCTTTGAAAAATATGAGCTAACTTGATTACCTATTTAAACGAACTTTGGAGGTATTTCCTAGTCTGATCACCGGAATTATTGTTGATTTTTCACTGAAATTGTAGCAATTGTCTTGGAAAGATAAGAAATTACTATAACCGGGGAATGCCAATTTCTCTAAACGATGAATGTACCTTTTCTAAAAATATTTTCAAATGCCTGGCCCCATCTTTGTGAAAGAGATTTTGGGTTTTAAGATGTAGATCTTACGATAAGTAGAATATTAAGGTTGATTTCAACACCGAATATGCTTCATTGTACCAAACAAGGTAATCTTGAGAATATCGATGGTATCGAGACGATCAATAGGTTCTGGTTGTTTAAAATTAAATTATTATCTTAGTTCAATTATAAATATAATTAAGCAGATAAAGTTGAAATTTTCAACTCCCCCGCCTATATAATGGAATTCCTTGATTCTGGTACGAGGGCTACTCCTTTATACTTCATGGTTACTTATTTCATAAGGTCAAAAATCGCATTATCGAATGATGGATCAAACGCATTTTCATTTTCTATTCCTTTTCGTTTTTTTTTTTTTTTGTGTTAGACCCGTGGGTGTTCCGAACAGAATTCTTTCATTTTTCCATCGGTTTATAGGCTGGTGAAGAAGAAGTGGGGAGAAAAAATAAATGAAAGGATACGTTTTACACGAACAAAAAGATAGGGACATAGCAGTACGAACGGTCTCAGCTTTAATTTTCATGGTATGAAAGTGTGAAGGAGGAAAAGGGAAAAATGAAAAGCAGGGACGAATCCAGACCTTCTTGGATCTTAGGGGGGGGGGGGCGAATGATTTAAAATTGAATTTTTGGAGCTTATTTTACCATTTTCTTAAAAATTCCCCACATATATCTTATAAAAACTTGGCTGGCTCTGGGAAGGAGGGGGGGTGATGGGGCTATCTGCACCTCCCCCCCCCCCCCCCCCGGTACTCCGCGTTGTCGAAAACATACTTTGCTACTGTTTCACGGGTATAGATAACTGACTTGAAATTTTTTACAAAAAATTGCTATTTTTTAAAAGGGTGTTTAGCCAGTCGGGGGTGATTCTGATCAAAACGCGGTGGTTATATTCGAATTCTAAGATGTCGAAAACCTAGTTTATAGCTTCTCGAAGAAGTGGAGAGAGAAAAAAATTAATAAACACGTTTTACTTAGATAAAAAGATAGAAGATAAAAATACAAACGGGCTCAGCTCTGATTTTCATAGTACGAAGGTGTGAAGGAAAAAAAAAAAAAAAAATCGGGGAAGACGAAGAGATTTTATAACTCCCGCACTGTATGTTTGGTACAATAAACGTTTTTAACTTTTAGTACTATAATTAGCGACTTTTAAATTTAGAGAAAAAAAAATTCATTTAAAAGGTTTTTTGATAAATACTCCAACCACTAAAAAAAAAGGAAAAAAAATTATAATTGCGGCGGAGGTTCATCTTTATTTGAGACGTTAATTAGGTTTGGTAAATAAATTTTAGCATTGAAGAGTTGAAAAGCATGCGTGAAAATGATTGCATTAGAGTTAAAATCGTCTCTATAGTTTTGTTTTTGTGCGATGATGCGGCTAGGCGTCCAGTTTGAGGAATTCGATTTTAAAAATAAAATGCAAGAAGGTTTTAAAAGGTAAACAGACCCCTATTAATTACGATGAGGTTATTCTTGCCTCGGCTACAAAAATAAAATACATCCCTAACAATTCTCCATCGCGATTTCTTTCGAATATAAAAAAGATAAAGATGCCACTGAATTAGGTAAATTCGACCCACGTTACACATAATGTTTCAAAGGCATTCGAAACCTGCCTGTAAGGCATCTTTAACTTTCTAAGGTTCTTGAAGCTGCTGCCTGAATTACGTCTCACATACGCACTTGTTTAAAACGATAACATATTTAGACATTCGATTCCTTCACAAAGATCCAGTCTTTCTTTCTGTTATTATATATTTTTTTTTCTTCTTCTTCAACAAATGAATTAGCCTCTTTTTATTTTAAAATATTTCAGTCAAACGTTACGGAGGCATTTTTCCGTAATAAGCGGTCATTTCCGTTCAATAAGACGGCTTAATGAGTTTACGATTTTATGCAGTTATTCGATATGCATTGCTGATCTCAGAAATGCATAAACAATGAGAAGGTAATCATTTTTTTTTTATGTAAAGAAAAAAAAAATGTCTTGCTCGAATTATGCTTTATGAATTTGATAAATTTTCAACTTATAAAATGGAAACATTTAAAAAGAAAAAAAAAGAAGCTTTAGCCATTTATTATTAATAACCAATAAAAATGATTGCTTTAAAATGAAGGTAAATTTTTTAACAACTAATTTAAAAAAAGCAGCAAGTCATTTTAGCAGTTCATGGTGATTCAGCTGTTGGAATCTACTTTTTTTTTTTTTTTTTGAAGGTTACACCGTTAATTCTTTAAGGTTTGAATCTTATATTATGTGACCGGTCCTGAGGAGTACGCCTCTTAAGAATCAGGATTTATTGTTCGGATCCCATGGGATTCATTCATATTTGGGACTTAATTTTTGAGTACGAAAAGGTTTAGACAACGAAGCAATTAGGGCCTTAAGAAAAAGTCTTTTGTTGTGTAGCATTCCAATTTTCAAGCTCTCAGCAAGAAATTAATTCCTATGTCCAGTTTGTGCATAAATATTCCGTTCCAACACATTTGGGGATTCAAAAAAAAAAAAAAAAAACTTGTGCATTTAGTAAAAATCCTTAATATTCAATAATCAGAATTTTTTCTTACTCTTAGTCTTAGCTTATGCTTTTAAATCGGTCCTGAACTTTACTTTTGGTAAATACCTGAAAATCCAGATTTAGTGTAGATCTTCAACCCTTTCAGTTTAGAAATCTACATTGGGAGCGTAGTGCACCCTCTCTGGTACGTGCAGAAAAGAAAAGAAAATGGCTAATGGCTAACGGAAAATAACTAAATTTGTTGTGGCAAGACATTTTTTTAAAAATTATGCGAAAACAATAAAAATGTCTTGCCAAGAAACAGCCTGTCCGTTGTCATGAAGCATTTTTGTTTTGCTATGAAACATGAGTTTTTGCTTTGTTGCAAGACAGAATTTGTTCAAGATATTCTTTTTTTCTGAGTGTATGTTATCCCGAAAAAAATAACAGGCTTTTGAGGACCAAAAATGCAAAATTTTTTTCGCGTAAAAGACCATCGATTCCTATCGGAAATTTTGCGTAGATTACGAATTTGAAGTAGAAAATTAGTTTTGGTGAACGATTTTTGGGCCACAGATAAAAACCCCTAACCAGTTTCTCAGAACTTTTAAATTCAGCCTATAGCTCAAAAACCGTGCCCCAAAACTAATTTTTGACTTCAAATTCGTAATCTGCGCAAAATTTCCAATGGGAAACGATGAACTTTTACGCGAAAAAAATTTTTTCATTTTTGGTTCTCAAAAGGGCGTGTTGGAAATTTCCAGGTCATTGCGGCACCTCAAGATGTCCTTTAAAAAATCTGAAAAAAATTAGGGCTAATAGTATTATAAAAAGGCATCAATTCCCATATCAGGCGTTTTCAAATTCAAAAATTCGCGTTTTTCGACCCACCCTATTATGCAGAAATTAACAGCTAACAGCGCCGGATTTACAGATTTTGGCACCCTGTTCAAAAAATGTTTTTGGCGCCGTGTTTCAATTTTTTTTACAACATCCCCTCAGGAAAAAAAAAAATTCGAGAAATGCAGGGGAAAAATTTGAAAAATAGTTTTGGAACATTTCAAATGTTTTCTCTTTTCATTTTTCTTCATATTTGCGCCCTAAAATTTGGACAGCACTGTGCATGGGCACGGAAAGCACATGCCTAAAGCCACTGCTGACAGTTGTTAAATAACTGATGAAAGTTACAATATTCGTCCCAGAAAACGTTACACTAGATAAATTTTAGTCTAGACTTTCCATAAGTTTAAAAATTTATTTTATTTATTTATTATTTATTTATTTATTCCTTTCAATTAAATTCCAGGTTTGATTACGTTTTTATGTATTATTAACATCCTAATCATCCCTAAACAGTTTTATTTCCACTCAGTAAGATAGATAAACAAATGGTTTAGCTTCGAAAGAAAAAGAAAAAAAAATGAAGTCGAGAAATAATAAAATACTTGATGAGCTGTTTGTCACACAAGCTGAGTATCAAATGAACCGATAGGAATGCAAAGGTCATATAGGAACCGTAATCTAAATGTATTTATTGCACAATAATACGAGGGTTTTACGCATAAAAAATAAAGGAAAAAGAGTCGCTCCTAAGGCTTATGTTTATATGTCTCGTACCTACGCTTTAAAACTACTTAGTTTCGAAATCACACGAGACTTTTAATTGCGGGGAAGAAGTGATAAAAATCAGTTCCGTTGAAAGAAAAAAAAAAATGTAAATGGAAGAATATAATCTTTTCGATGAAATTTTATTGGCACATCTTGAGATTATAATGAGGGATTTCGTTTTTTCGAATGTTCAGATATGTTGAAATTCTGCTCCTTTGGTGATAAATTAGAATAATATAAGAGATAGGGTCCGAGCAATTTGATAATTTTATTCGCTCGAATCAAACAGCTACGGATTTCGATTCTGAAAACGGCTCTGACCTTCGTGTTTTTAAAAGAAATGTTATCGATACAGGTTTTTTTGAAGATGTTCGGGTTATTTAAAATTTGTGAATGAGGAAAAATTCACTGCAGCGTGGTCGATAAAGTAATGGGGTTAATTCGCCGGTGGCCTTTGCTTTTTATCCATGCAGAAGACCCCTGAAATGAGGTTAATTTTTGAACGGAATTGGTATAAAGGAGCAAGGGAGGTCTAAATTTAAATGTCTTTTTTTTTGGTATAGGCAGCTTGGTGTAGGGTATAGATACACGTCAGTGATCATTAACTTACCTTTTGGGATAGGTCTTGTACATGAAATGATAAAAGGTTTTTTGGTTATCTTTATCTCCTGGGCTGAATCGATATGGGTGAGTGTACTAAGGTGACAGTTACACCACGATTGGTAATACAGATTTGGAATCAAAATTTTAAGGCACCTGTAAGCCGACATGGAGGATTTTAATAGGGTTTCTAAATTCTGGGCTTGTGAATCGAGAATCCTCTGTGATATAGAGAGAGCGAGAGTAGTCGTTAAATTCATTAATATCCACTGTATAGATGGACATATCCCGTAAGATATCAATAGTCCTTCAGCCAGGGGTGATAAACAGAACCAAACCGAACCCAAGAACCCAATGGGTTTGACCGGATTGATGGATTAAACCGGAGGTCAATATAAACTTTTTGTACCTAACCGGATTGACCTTTTCCAAAAATAGTTTAAACCGAACCCTAAACCCGAACCGACGTTTTAAAATTTTAGAACCAGAACCCAAACCCAAACCATCAAATTTTATGCCGAAGAACACGGATTCTAACTACTTTGAAAAATTTTGAAAAAAAATTATGTCCTATGAAAATGTTTTATATAAATTCATGACCTAGCCAATAAAAACTTTCAACTTTGAGAAATGTCATTTGTAGTCTTTTTTTCAAGGGGTTTAGAGTTCGGGAAATAATTCCAAATTTAATTTTTTTAGAAAATTTCCGAAACTACCTCGTGCCAAAGGAAGGTAAAGTCCCTAACGGGAAAGAAATGTCTATGTAGAATAAGGAAATCAGTTCAATTTTAAAATTATCGATGTTAATCTATTAATATAATAATTTGAATGTATAGTCTTGGGCGAATTTTTTCTTAGCTTTAAAATACGAGAAATTTCGGCTTTTGGAAGTTTATAAAATAAATTTATTGGCCTTAAATATTTTTAAAGTGAGTTTTTGAAAGTATATGTAGTAGGGCGGGTCGAAAAACACGAATTTTCGAATTTGAAAGCGCCTGATACGGGAATCGGTGCCTTTTAGGGAAGTGATGAACCCTAATTTTTTTTTTTAAATTTTTAAATGACATTTTGAGCCATTTTGAGCCCATTTTACTAATGGCCTTGAAGTTTTAGAAAGTCCCATATTAGGACTAAAAATGACTTTTTTCTTTTTACTGTAAAAAGTGTCGTTTCCTATGGGAAATTTTGCATAGGTTACGAATATGAAGTCAAAAATTACTTTTAACTTACAGATTTGGTGCTAAATGGAAATATACGTCCGACGAATTTTAGTGTTCGTAAAATTGGCCTACAACTTGAAACCAGTAAAATGAATGCAATTTTCGACTGCATATTCGTAATCTACGCAAAATTTCCGATAGGAAACGACACTTTTTACAGTGGAAAGAAAAGTCATTTTTAGCCCTAATACGGAACTTTCAAAAACTTCAAGGCCATTCCATTACGCCGACTCAAGATGTCATTTAAAAATTTTGAAAAAAATTTGGAGTCATCACTTTCCTAAAAGGCACCCATTCCCGTATCAGGCGTTTTCAAATTCGAAAATTCGTCTTTTCCGACCCGCCCTAATATGTAGCCCTGAAAAATTATTTTATTGCATTTAGGGTCTCGAGAAATTTTTCTAGCCTTGGGAGCAAAAACTTCCACTTTGAACTTTTATAGAAAATTTATGGCCTTGGGAAATTTTTAATGATAATTTTTAGCGTTGACGAATTTTTTTCACCCTTCATTTTTTTATTTATCGAATCTTTACTATTTCTTTTTTCAAAGCTTTTTCTTTCTTTCAAACTTTACCTTTTCGTGATTTTAAATTTTCCTGTTCTTCATTTAACGATTCCGGAATCTCATCGCTTCGAGAAATCACGAAATTCGGATTGTCATTATCCTTTAGAGAAGTCGACGGCTTCGGATTGTCATCATCCCTTCGAGGATTTACGAAATTCGGATTGTTATCATCCCTTCGAGGCTTCGGATTGTCATCATCCCTCGAGGATTCACGAAATTCGGATTGTTATCATCCCTTCGAGGCTTCGGATTGTCATCATCCCTCGAGGATTCACGAAATTCGGATTGTCATCATCCCTTCGAGGCGTCGGATTGCCTCGAGGCTGTACCCAAACCCTGTTATTTTTAATTGACTGAACCGAACCTTAAACCCGAACATAGGACGGGAGGCTGGGCTGGAGGTTGTACCTGAACCCTCCCTCTTAGTTCAAATACCAAAAACGATCAGCGCTGTTTTGATCGTTCTTGATCTAGCGTGACCCCTTTTAGATAAAAAACGACCAAAGAAATCAAAAATGATCAGTTACGATCAAAAGCGATCAGGCAGAAAAAAAAATTTTCTGGCCCGACCAGGATCGATCAATGCGCTTGATCGTTTTTGTGGAGCGGCCGAGTTTTCTGCGTGATCGCTTTTGATCGTATTTGATCATTTTTGATTTCTTTGGTCGTTTTTGATCAACAAAAGGATCACGCTAGATCAAAAACGATCAAAAACAGCGTTGGTCGTTTTTGGTATTTGAATTGGGAGGGCTGTTACTTTTATTTGACTGAACCGAACCCTAAACCCGAACCTTTATTGTGACCATTCCAAAACCCGAACCCAACCGAACTCTTCTGACATGAAAAAGTGTTTACCACTTCTCAGATCTTTAAAAAGATCATAACCATATTTCTGGTGGGACTTCGGAATCGAAGTCTTTGTTAAATCAATTCCTATCTGATACGACATCTACGGCATTAGCTAGTATCGACCCAAAGGGTATCCGATAACTTTACCTGATGAACATGTCATGAATGAGAGTAAAACAGTTCCGATTTTTCCCCAGACGGACCCAGTTCATTTATGCAAGTTGACATCCGTAAAGGTGAGGTTAAATCAAAAACTTGGTTCCATTAACAAATACAAATATAAACAACTTTTTACTGGGAAAAAATGTTTATCATACTTAGGCCCAAGTCAACCTTTTCGCTATTTTGTATCCGGGCCTCGGGATCGAATTCCATCACAGGTGAAACAACTAGTTTTTTTTAGGAGGGTTCCGAACCTGTTTCTGTTTCGAATCCAGTTGTGATTCAAAATTTTTACAAGGCAAAGTTTCTTTTAAATTAATTACAGCGCGCTATGAAAATTTGTGTAATTTCAATCATAAAATTAATCGGTTTTTTTTTTTAAAAAAGATTTCGACAACGGCCGGTGTTCGTCCTTTTTCATCAAAATTCTTGCCATTGAAAAACAAGATATCCTCCTTGATACTCGTGAGGTAACTGTTAAGCCCCTTAAAAATTTCACACCTTTTACCGTAATTACGGCACTGCCCCTAAAAAAGTGAAGATGGATCTACATCTACTTGTAACACTATTATTAAAACTATTTCCTCCTTTTGGCAGGTGATTGTCTCTTTGTAAACTCCATATATTATTCTTACGAGGTATTTGAAGGTCGAGTTTTGAACCTGTTGCACGATATTCCCAAACCAACTGACGCTTTCCTGACACTTGTTTAGGCTCTTAAAATTTCCTTTTTCCTGCTTTCTTTGAGATTCTTTTCTTTTTAAATTACTTTTTTTTCCTTTTTGGTGCGGTAATAATAGGTTCTGAATTCGCCATGAAACCTTTTTTTTTCTCTTTCCTCAATCTTCGCGCACCTGCTTCGAATTTGAATTTAAAATCTCTGTTTGGATATCAAACAATATCATCATTACTGGTAAACTAACAATATCGTGACCTTGAAAAATCTAGGATGTATATAGGCTTATATCCATAAAAACGTAATTAAACTAGTCCAAAAAATATATAATATTACTGGAATTGTAAATTGAATCGAGTATCGATACATTAAAGGAATCCTCTTCGCGGTTTTATTACGTTTTGTCCAATTTATGATGAGTAGTCATTACTCAGCCGATTGTAAGATGGAGGCTCCCTTCGAATATCCCGTGATTAACTACCTAATATTTTTATGTTTTGTTCAAGACAGGTGCCCTGTTCCCTAGAGGAACGCCTTCAGGGGAAATTCGTTTTTTTTTAAATTTTTTTTTTTTTAGTGTTTCAGAGAATTTAATTCATGTGGAGACCTTGCATATTTTGCTCATAGAGCCGGCGATATTTGAATTACCGAATCATATCTAAAAGGCCCCCGTAATGAAAGTCATTTCACTGATTCGTTGAGCATTGAATAATCAACTTAATGTGCCAGAAATAGCTGCTTCTTTTTAACTACGGCTATTACTTTTCTTTTGATTACAAGTATTACTTTTGACTGTCAAGCTTCATTTTTTTTTTTTTTTTTTTTTTTTTTTTTTTTGCTACAGCCTTTTACATTCTTTCGAAACACAAACTTGATTGCTTTTTTTTTCGATCTAAATCTTATATAATACAGTAGTATAATTTTTTGTTTTAAAAATTCATCTTGGTGTTAGTTTCTAGGTGGACAGCACGCAATATATTCAGGTCTTACCTAATCGTAAGAATGTCGAATTAAGATACAATGTACTCGTTTGCATAGAATAGTCCCTATCATGGCTTAATTAAAATGGAAAATAAAACTTGAAGGTTTTTTTTTTTTTTTTTTTTTTTTTTAACTCAAGAGTTATTTTATTTCAATATGGCCGCCGAACGAGAAAGCCAATTATGGTGGACATAATATAAGGAAGGAACATTTTTAAATTACACATTTTTTTTAATCAGAGAAGTTGTTAGCTTTTCTGTTCTCCGTGTTGATTTTTCTTTTCGAAATTTGTAAATGGCATTTGCCAGAACTGTTTGGGACCTGTTCTTGTTGCATATTCAAAGTATTTTTACATGAAAATGATTCATTACCCGCGACGGTTCCTTTAAGCGAATTTCTGTCAAAAAAATGATTATGTGAATTGGTCTGACAGGCGTTCTTGACGTCAGTCGAATTAAGAAACCATTTTAATAATATTTCTATGGATACATCTTATTTGACAAAAAATTCCTAAACGGTTGTAACTTTTAAAGAATGAACACTGGCAGAAAGATTGAGTTTGCAGGAGGTAGGAATCCGTCTGATGTTGGAGAATTTTTAAATACTGAATGAGTTGGAAGTTGATTTGAATGACTTATTCTCGCGAGCAGTAAAAGACTTTACAGATTTTTCGAGCTCCGTAAAGTCTTTTACTGCTCGGTAATATAATTTTGGTGTAAGTTCGTCGATTTTCATTTGTCTATCAATGTTCAAGTTGGCTTTGACTCTATTTTCTTTGAGAAAAGTTAATTCTGTGTTCATTCTTTTTATGACTGGCACTTGAGTTTGAGAATGTTGCTTTCAAGCGAATTTTGTTATAGTGGAGTAAAAATTGAGAGTTTGAAAAATGCTTTGATCTCTGGACTTAAAATGAGCCTTTTTAAGGCCGAATCTAGCAGTCCAAAAATGATCTTATACTGCTGAATTTTTTTTTTTTTTTTTTTTTTTTTTTGACATCATTAGGCATATAGCCTTTTTTCTCGATTTTTTATTGTCTTATTCAGACTTTCAATTATTTTCTTATTCAGACTTTTCACTTACTTCATAGTTTATTTTGATATTGCGGTCGGAAACACAGCTAGTTTTATTGACTTTTTTCGGTCAGACTTTCAACTTTTTTGGTCGGAAACTCAGCCTTCATAGGAACTACTTTTACAATGATGTTAAGATGACTGTATTATTAGTAGTTTCTATAGTCCCTGCTAGAGAAAGGAAGTGTCGGTGGTCACCCATCCACTAACTGGCCGTACTCAATGCTGTTTAACTTCGTTGATCACGATGCCGCTAGACGGAATGAGCCATCACTCCGACCCCTAACTGAATTTTAATTTTCATTTGTGTATGCATTAACATAAAGCAAAGCCCGAAATGATTCCACACAGAAAAATCTGGATTTAATTAATCTGGATTTAATCTGGTAGTACATATCTACCTCACAAGTAGCAAATTTTTTTGGATAGTCTCCCAATAGAAATCATAGCTCCAACAAGCCTAAAGTAGCGTTTATTGTCCGTTAAGCAACAATGTTTCAGTTGACATTTTTAAGGCGTTAATAGCCCAGATAGCATTTTCAATCCATTGGACATCCTGTGGATTGTCCATCCAGATATCCGCAGGATGTCCAAATCTATGGGATATCCATAGGACGTTCAAAGGGGATGCTTTTTGGATCAGTGCGGACAAAAGCCAATGGACGTCCAATAAATATCCTCATGACGTCCTGAAGACGCCCTCGGGACTGGACAGACTTTGCTGTCTGGGAGATCTTCTTCTTTTCGGCATAGCAGGACATGAAGCCCTATGACCCGACGCCTACCTTTACCAAGTTAGGTTACTGGTGTAAGGTTTAGGCTTTACTATGTCACACCCCTTAATGTATCGAGTGACGAGCTCGAAGACGGGGCACTCATATCGCAAAGGTATTTTACGAGTGAGCGGGACCTACTTTAGGGAATCTTAACCTTGTGACAGATCAGTCTTCTTCACATGGTACACATATGAGTATCAGTTGTAAATGCTGGTGGCAAAAATCCTGACTGAAATCAGGTTCGAACCAGGACTCCACACGATTATACGTTTCGTAGTCGAGCACACTGGCCTCTCAGCCGACGTCGTGTTATAAAAGAAATGCTGATCGAACCTAAACGTTGACGGACAATTTAACGAGTGCAGTCAACGTTATCGATGAATAACGTCAACCGATGGGTGAGCAAGATTTATTTAGCTTTCCCATTAGAAAAAAAGATTTGGTGGAACTTTTGTCCAATGTCCAGCTTTATCTTTTCTAGTAGAATCGTGACTGCAACAAAGCTTTAAAAACAAAACTTGTCAACAACAACCACGTGAAACTACATTTTTATGGAGGAGAGATATGGGAAAACATTAGTTATTAATCCGCCTGTTTCAGATCTTATTATCAAATATCAGATGACCAACATATTGTTAAAATTAACTTTTATGAGTAATAAAAGATCCGGAATTTGTAAGAAAGCGACGGAGTTAAAACAGACAGTAGAAGAGTATAAAGAGTTTTACGAGGAAATAAGAGAAGTCGACAGAAATTAAAAAAAAAGGTTGTGCGGGCAATTAGAAATCCAGGACTCTCGAGATATTTCGTTTTGATGCTCAAACCATGTATTCATTTCAGGTAAAATGAACGCTTCACCAAGGTAGAATGATGAAAACATTTTACGAATTTCATTTCGGTTTTTAAAAAGTTGAATTTATTAGCTTGAGTTTGTGGAAATGGATAAGGCCGCAAATACTTCCATACTTCACCTTTATACTTCATTCAATTTTCTCTAATGGAGAAAATTCACTGAATGCTTAATGGTGTTTTTGATTTCGAATCAGAAGAGAGAACTTGTTGAAGACAGGCCATAAAGTGACTTCTAACAAGGATTCGTAACGGAATCGATATATTTCATTTGACGTTCTTTACGTATTAATGAAAGGAGAAAATGTTCGAACCATCTCTCAGATTTTTGTAGCATATAAAAATTTGAATATTTTTATTCTTTCATTTAAATACTAGTAACTCACAGACCTACTTCGTAAAACTAACTTTCAGTAGGTTTTATTTGTCAATTTTTGTGATTGAATGCAGGTGTAAGTTGATTTTTATGCTGGCTCTAAGTCAAGGATGCCGCCTACTTGCTTTTACGGTAATAAAAGAGAATGAATCCGTAATAAATCCGCAATTACAAAATAGGCCAAACATTTTTTTTTTTTTCACGTATTTATTCAGGTAACTTTAAATGAAGAAACCGAAATTCTTAACCGGCTCATTCCAGTCTACGGTAAAATTGAATTCGGACTTTGGCTCCAACAAAAGGTAGAAAATTCGAAAGTCACGTTTTCAAACCGAATGCGTGTAAAAAAACTGGAATATTTAGGGAGAAAAAAAATCTAAACCTCGGTGATTGTTTTTTAGATGTCTTAGTTTGACGCAATTGGGTTTTAAAAGCAATAATTATACTGTCTTTTTTTTTTTTTTTGTCAAAAGAAATTAAAAATCTCTACCGAAGGTTTTTCTTTCTTCGAAAACCCTTTTGAATTTTAGTTTTAGAAGCATTCCTAATTGAAGTTCCTTAAATTATAGGCTTCGTACTTTTTTTTTCTTCTGGTTTTTAAATTCCTTACCTCTGACAGGTCCCTTTGTGACATTTTGTTAAAATTTTAAAATTGTTGACCATAACGTTGATTTATCGGCGCGAACTGAAATTTACAATGCGATTTACGTTTATTTTATATTTTAGCACCAAATCACTTTTTATTGCTGGCAACATATTTTTTATTTTATTTTTCCTCCTTATCTGCATCCGATGGAACAAGTTCGAAAATTTTTATTTAACTGCACTGACACTAAACCAAAGCAATATAACATTTTATTTTAAAATTTTTGAAATTATTTTAATTTTGTTGTTGAACTAGGGCAAAAGGTTGAAATAGCACATAGATCATTTGAATAAATAAATATTATTATTATTTTTTCTTAATAGAAGATCTTTTTTTTTTCACTTAACATTTTAACGGTTCGAGGGAAAATAATTAAATCACTCATTTTTACGAATTTTACTTTGTCGTCGTAATTTTTACCGCCACAATTAAACTCACATGAATATATAAAAATTAAACTATAAACACAAGAAAGCATGACTTCGTCCGCGTTTGCGTAGTATACCAAAAAAAGCCTGCATTCCTTTCATGTCGCCATTTTGGAATGTAGATTGTGGTCAGGCTCGCATCTATGAACTCCAAGAACTCTTTTAAGGTACGGGATCAATTCACGATATTTGAGCTAAGATGAATAGCTTGTCTTTAATGTGTAGTTTGATCTCGTTTCACAGAGAATGAGCACTTGGGATATCATTTTTAGTTCGGAGCGAGATGTGGTTGTAAACTTTGCCCTATTTGAAGGAGAGAGCGCTGTTCTCCTTACAACCGAAAAAAAAGTTTTTTTTTTTTTTTTTTTTTTTTTTTTTTCCTTGTAAGATTTAATTACAGAACAGCTTTTTTTTTCATTCGCATACTTTAGATATTAGTACTGCCTTCTTTTTTATTGATTGCATTACGATCGTTACAGATTTAAGAAGCGAATTTTTCAATTTCGGCATTAAGATTTTTTTTTTTAAATTGGGGAATTATAAAATACCGCAATCGAAAATTGGAATTATTTTGAAAGTCTTGAGAGATGTTAGGCTTAAAGTTGCTGAGAATAATGGTGTCGATATATCTAAAGGCTTTTTTTAATTTCCAAAAATTGAAAACATTTGGGTAAAGTTCTTAATGTTGGAAGACAGAGAAAGTTAGGCTTCAAATTGTGGAAAGGTACTTCACTTGATCACTGTTTTTTCAAGCAGCAACTTCTGGGGAAAAAATGACTGATTGTGCCAGAATAGCTGGCCTAGGAGGCTTGAGCAGAGCCTGGAAGCTTTCGGAATAGAAAAAGAAAAGCCGGATAATTTTTTTTCCCTCTGATTTGAAACGAATGGACGGTTTTTGTGGTCCAAATCCTCGGTGTTGCAAGTTGATACATACAGGTTGCAAATTCCAGATACATACAGTTCGCTATATTTTATTCAAATTCTTCAAATTGTGGAAAGGTACTTCACTTGATCACTGTTTTTTCAAGCAGCAACTTCTGGGGAAAAAATGACTGATTGTACCAGAATAGCTGGCCTAGGAGGCTTGAGCAGAGCCTGGAAGCTTTCGGAATAGAAAAAGAAAAGCCGGATAATTTTTTTCCCTCTGATTTGAAACGAATGGACCGTTTTTGTGGTCCAAATCCTCGGTGTTGCAAGTTGATAAATTCCAGATACATACAGTTCGCTATATTTTATTCAAATTCTTTGTGATATTGCAGAACCTTCTGAAACGGGACCTTCTCATATCGGAAAACAGTCTCAGTCTCGTTACTAGACTATTAACGAGACTGAAACTAACGATTAATGAGACGGTCTCGTCTCGAAAATGGCCGGTCTCGAATGGCCCTATTGCTCAGCAAAGTCTTTCAGCTCTAGATATGCATAATCTTTCAATAAGAGGAAGGGCTCGCTGAACGATTCCGACAGCAGGTTCAGAGAATTTCTGGCACTCCATTGCGTCGTCTAGATTATCTGGCGTGGGAAATTCGGTAACATTGTTACTGTCAGAGCTGATACCCTTTAACATGTCTTCCATGGTTCCTTTTTCTACAAATGAAAAATAAAAATATATAAAAATGAAATATAAATATAAGTATAAATATATAAATATATTAACCTGAGACATTATTGGGTTGTTCGTTGCAATTTCCAGAAGAAATCGGTTGTTCTTTTCTTTTCCGCGCTGCAAATAAAAAGGACAAAATAGTATTAGTTTCTTATTTTAATTTTTCGTCCTTAAATTATCCCGAGATTTTGCAAATACTTGATCACGCCCCCGCCCCTTTCCTAGGGAGCTGTCACCGGTAAAAACATTACCGATCATTTCGTATTTCGAGCCACGAATCCCGTTATCCTTTTGACTGAAAACACTTACGGACGGACAGCAATGTCGACGTGATAGAGAAACAAAAAAACAGGTCTTAATTCTATAATATAAATCGTAGAAAGTTTATGGTATGTTGTCCTGACCGGAACTTAGATAAAAGTTGTCGAAAGGGTGCCAAAGACGTTAATAAAAAATAGGAAGTTCAGTAACCGTGAATCAACTTTTTTTAAAAAGAAATTAGACATATCGCACCTAAAATCTTCAAGGTATTTAATTGAGTGGTTCAGGTGTAATGCAAGATGCATAACTGAAAAAAATTGGGAGACATTCTCCAGATCGTAACTTAAAGCATTATTCAAATCTATTTTAAAAATTAATTATTTCAAATCCGTAAAACCCTAGGAATGGTTGTGATCCAGTCATTAAGTCCCGAATTTCATCTTATGCAAAACAAAGAATGTTTTCCCTTGAAAACCTTGGTAGGGATGGCATGCTGATTCCGATTTTGATTCCGATTCCAGTGATGCTCGATGATTTTTGCCAATGGCGTCGCTAGGCATTAAATATCAGGAGGGCGAAAGGAAAAAAAATTTTTAGAAAACGTGGTCTAAAATGATTTTCACTGCCCTTTTGCATTGAAAATGAAGCGTCATGAAAAATTATTTGGGGGGGGCAATGGCCCCCCAAAAAAGGGCCTAGCGACGCCACTCTTTTCAAACGCAATTCCGATTCCGATTCTAAACTATGGGAAACATTTTTATGATTCCAATAAGTTTCTTATCATTCGAATCTTATTCCGATTCCGATTCCAACTAACAAATATTTTAACGATGCCTATTCCGATTCTTAAACCAAAATTGATTAACTGTAATATCAGTATCTTCGTGCTTTTTAAGTCACTCTAAATCGAAAATATTTTTGTAGAGCCCAATGCCGATTCCGATTCCTATTTCTTCAAAAAAAGCACGGATTCCGATTCCGATTCCAATTTCTTTTGAAGTAGCAGATTCCGATTTTGATTCCGATTTCGAATAAAAATAAATAAATCGGAATTGCAGCCCTGGCTAAAATTGCACCACCTTGAGAAGTGTCAAAGTGCCTTTTCCCGCCTAAAAAGTATAAAAAATTATAGAGTTTCTCATCTACGGTTTCCGATAAAGCTCAAGTTTCAGTCTTATTGGCTATATTTCCAATGAATTTAAAGTCCTTCAATATGTGGCATTTTTTATAAAAGACTGAAGAAAATTAATGAAGATATGAGTTTGAGGGGTCGTCCATGTAAGGGGGCTGAAAAAATCTTACGTAAGCGCAAAATAGTCTATTTCGAAAAAGGGGTTTGGGACTAAAATCTTACTTAACAATGGGGGTAGGGGTTTTCAGAAAACTTACTTCAGCTTGCAAGAGGTTCTAAAATTTCCAAAATCATGCTTACGTAATATACGGACGGCCCCTAAACGTAAAAAGTGATATATTACTATATACTGTTTATTTTAAGCTACAAAATTCAAATCTACATGTTTTTTTAAAAATTCGTGAGATCTAACAAAAACATAAAACTAACAATACAATATTATGGTGAACAATTCAGATCGTCCGAAATCTTATCATACCAAAATTGTTTAGGTACAAATGAATAACAGCTAATTAAAACCCTTTTCATAATAAATTATTAAGTTATCATTTTAAAAAATCATTCTGTAATAATGCAATTTTTATAAAAATCAGAACTTTCAGCTAAACTTTATTTTCTTGGTTTACAAAAATTCGTAGATCGCAGATATTTCGTTTATTTCGGTTCTCGAAGTTTAACATTAATTTTTGTGTATTAAAAATATGGTTTTGCCATTATTTTAAGTATTACACGTTTACTTCTTGCTTACGCATAGCTGGGCCATAATAAGAGTAATAAACTACACAATTAGTAACTGGAGGATAAGAGCACGGAACTAAATTCATATCGAAGAGGAACATTAGTCTTTTACTCGATTTTCTTTTACAAATGGATCGAATCCAATTCATTTGATGTTAGTTTGAATCGTATACTCAGTTTTCATCAATTTTTCTTTATGCTCTTCTAATATTTCTAAATATTTAAGTCCAGCCACAGCGGATTGAAACCCTCCGTTATAGTCCAGCGTCACTTCGTTATACACATATTCTAGTCTTTTATCCTCGTAATAATCGTTTTCGTCGGGGCCGCTGACAAGGGCACCTAATAAAATTTGAGGATTAGGTCCCTTGCGGGTGTAAGCTTCCCATCCGCAGGGTGCCGGTCTATTCGGACACGAACTGCAAGTTTAAAAGAAAAGAAGATTAAAACACCAGAATGATTAATTTTACGGGCTGAAAGATGCAATAAATTGAATATTTACCTGGCTGCATGATGGGGCTGTTTTGGATAATTTTTTCCAAACCCAACCACGAAACTTCTACCCGAATCTCCTAACATGTAGTCGATTTGTTTCTTTGCAAACTTTCTGTATTTTGAAGATGTCCGTAAACCGATATCTGCAGCCTGAAATGATATTTTTTTTTTACAATTTGTAAGAAAAAGGAATAAATTAGAAAATCCGAATCAAAGGATCAAGCCGGATGAAAACTGACTTAGCTGAAAATTTTTAATATTTTAATTCTGGAATTCCGGGAAATTCAGAAAAAATTCGCCTCGAAATTTTATTTTTTACTATTTTGGGGGTAAAGTTAACCTACTTCTTATGGACCCAAAAAAAAAGTTTGCCAAATTTTACTATAGGCAAGCCGCATTGTATGCATGTAATGCAAAATATCGCACAAAATCTGTTTTCTTCCGTAAAGTAATCAGAAAAAAGCGTTTTATGGGTTTTCGATACAGTAGATTTAAAATTTTATGCCACAATGACAAAATTTCAGGCAGGAAACCCAATATGGTGCCGAAAATCAAATTATTAATAATGCATCAGAGTCGAGGTAGCTCAGTGGTAGAGCAGCCATCTCGAAAGCGGAAGGTCGGTAGTTCGAGTCCACTCTTCGAGTGCCTCTGGTGCATTCTTTTACTGAACGTCATCCCGGTTTCCCCCTTTGATCCAGATACCGATAAAGTCCCAACTGAGAGAATTACACCCCCCCTTCTCTGCCTTAAAGTAGTTTTTAGGTTCGTTGGAAATTTATAAAACAAATTTAATATTTCAAATGATTTCGCCATGTTGTATTTTAGTCTAATTAAAATTCTGACTGTAAATCTGAAATCAGCGTTCCATTTTAACCCTGAAGGCAAAATTTCAGGTCATTCCGACGAAAAAGGATCCAAGTTTGATATTTTTAAGATTTTGAGTCAATAACATCCCTGAGATGCCATTGAGCTGGGAAGGAAAAATATTGTTTCTTATTAGATGGATTTGGAATATTTCGCAAGAATTATTTAGAGCAGTTCTTTATGCCTTAAAACCTCTTCAGACTTCAACTTTTTTGAATTGGCGCCTAACTGCTTCTACTTTGCTGTGCACATTTAGTAATGAGCGAACGGCCTCCTTTTTATTTCGGAAGTTCGAAAATTGGATTTTAGCTATTTGAAGGCTGCGTTGTGTATTTCATAATTGGCTCATAAATTTTTGAGAAACTTGACTTTTGATTAAAAGGGTCAACAGCAGGCTTAATAATTCGGCACTAGGCGTAGCTTGTCTCTTGACATTGCAAAATAAAACTTAATTCGATCAAAAAAATTCACCTGGAGGCAAATAAATGCTACATTGCTGGCATGGCACAGAGTTCCAAATTTATCTATATAAACTAATCCTTTTGGAGTTTTTTTCTGGTCATCGACACTGAAATTACAGAATGACTGGGCTGCTTCCACGTATTCTGACTTGCCGGTCAGTTGGGCAAGTAATATCTGGAAAAAAAAAGGGAAAATTTAAATCGTCCAAATTTTTACTTTTTTACAGGATCGTACCTGAACTCCAGCCACTTTTTTGTTATAAAAAAATTCGTTAGGCCTTTCTCTTAATCTAAATTTCATATAGTGATGTTCTGCATCATCTAAATATAAAGATACATTCGTAGCTTTGTACAGCCAAGCTGCACCCCATGTTAGCTCATCTCCATAGTCAGTAGATCTAAAATCAAAAACACTAATCGTCAAAACGAATTTTTTTTTCTTTTTATATATCATCTTTCTCGTACTCATAATATTTGGCAGCTCCTTTAATAGCTTCGTGATATAATCCCCTGAAGTTATTAGCAAAATCGTATAATTGTTTTGCGTGTTGCAAGCAGAGTTCTGCATATTCTGGGTCTTCATCTTGAAACACGATGGAAGTAGCAGCCAGAGCCGCTGCAGTTTCGCTTGCCAAATCCGAACCTGAAATAATTGGAAATTTGGAAAATAGAAGCGAATTTAAATGGAAATCACTTGGGTTGAGCTTTCTGTTAGGGTTCATGTGTTACCTGGATGACTCTCGTCTATTTTAAAGGCTGGCCGCGACATGTTCAAATCTTCCGGTCTACCCCAAAAAGCGTGGTCGAGAGTAAAATCTCCGACTTGCCCGTAAAATTCATTTGGTTGTACATGGCACTTAATAAAGTAATCGCTTGCCCATTTAACAGCGTCCAGAGCGTTTTTATATTGTCCTGAAAAAATAAAATAGTTACGATTTAGTGTAGCCGAATCAGCACTACACCCAGAGGAGTAACTGGGACGTCGTTTTTCTTAGATATGGTTTTAAGATAAAACTTAACAAAATCACATTTAGAAATTCGCGGAACTTTGTTATTAAATTTTCCAGGAGGGGGGACATTCGCCTGCGCTAGGGGGATGCAGTCTCCTGAGATTAATGGACTTAAGAGGAGGCTTCACGGAATACCGGGAGGAATGGCTGTTTTGTCTCCATATTCGATTTACGGCGAACAAATCCAAAGTTTAGGTATCTAACGAACTCCTTCGATACATCCTAGAATTTTTAGGACAGGTTTCAACTTGTCTGGAATGTATGAGCGTCGGGAAAATAATTTCAAAAAAAATTGCGGTCGAAAAACTTTGATTTTGTTTTCCAGGTTCGTGTTTGCTTGGAACAAGTTGAAACTTGCACCGAAAATACAAGAAAAAGTCAAAGGAGTTCGTTAAGATGCCTAAAATTTGAATTTTTCCCCCGTAAATCGAGTGTTGGACAAAACAGTCATTCCTACCGGTATTCAGTAAAGCCTCCCCTTAAGAACAGCCAATGGCTATGGGTGGCTGAACTATATTAAGGAATTTTATTTTTTAACCAACCTGCTGCTACGTAGGCATCCTTATAAGATATGAGCCCCCAAGCCAAAAGCGTCGTCGTGCTTGCCATAGTGAACCCAAATTTAACAAAGTCGCCGGCTGAAAAAAGAAAAAGTTATTTAATGAAAACGTTTTAATTTTTGGGAATGTTTTTCAATTTTTTTTTCTTCTATACCATCATAGTAGCCTCCACTGAGATCTTCTCCATTTTGTCCCTTGTCATTCAAAGCGGAATCTCCTCGCCAGTTGATTCTGTTATTTAGCGGCAATTTCCCGGACCTTTGAGCCTCGTAGAAAAGAAGGGAAAGTTCCAAAACTTTGCCATAGTCGTAACCTCCGATGCTGACTATCAGAGTACTGAGAGTTGAAAGTGTTATGCATAATAAAGCAGTCAGGAATTTCATCTGAAAAAATAAGAAAATTATCAATTGATTTTTTTTTTTCGTTCGTAAAGCATAGAATCTTTTTATGGCCGATCTAAATGTTTGTTCAGTTAGTGATAGCGATAAATGATCGATAAATCGATATATCGAGACAAAAATTATCGATATTTTATTCGATATTGAGGAATTCGATACATCGATGTATCGATAACTTTTATTTTCGATAATAAGAGAATTCTATAAGTTTTCAAATCATTAATTTCCCCTATTCTTCTGGACTTTGGCGTTGCCACTTTGACCAGTCACCCTGTAATTAACAATTTTATAACTCTTTGCCAATTTTTCACCGTTTTGATTGACTTAAGACTCAAGATATAAGTATTTGAGAATTACTCGTCCGCCATCTTGGATATCGACTTTAAGGAAATTTTAACCTCTTTTTTATTTTTAATTTCAGTTTTTAGTTGCTATAGGAGTGTAATTGTAATATCCTTAAATAGCCTTCTCTTTTTCCATTATGGAAATTATAAAGTAAATATTTATCGATAAACATATCGATATATCGATCATTTTTGGCGATATATCGACATATCGTTATTGCCCTGTCTCCACTTGTACATAATCAACCTTTTGCATTATCGTGAATAATCGTTCAAAACCGGTTTAGAGCGTTAAAATCGAAGAGAACTCGAAGAGAACATAATGCTAAACATGATTATCATCGTTCTGAACGATGATTATCATGTTGGGCAATTATATCGAAGTTTGAAAGTTAACGCAAACGTTGATTATCGTCAGGTGAAGACCTAGCATATCGGAAATTTCAAATATCGATATATCGGCTTATCGATATATTTCAAACTTATCACCATTACTATATCAGTTTTAAGGTGTCGGTTCGCTTGCCGAAATACACTCGTCAATTCGCGCGCTTCGAATTTTTTTTTTTTTTCCCACGATTTCTGTTGGTTTTAACGCCATTTAACCACATTTGCCAATTACGGCCAAAAAACGTTCGAAACGCACCTCGACGCGTGTTCTTTAAAAATCGAACCAAAACCTTTACAGATCTGGCGATTCTAAAATCGCTAGAATGACCACTTTTATATTAAAAAAAAAATTTTAAAAAAAAAGTTTCGCCGTTTTTTAAATATTTATTTCGCGAATAAATTAATTTTAAATTTTCAAGTTTTACTTTTATTCCCTCCTCCGGTTAGAAGATCTCATTTTGAACGTGCGATACAAATCACGAACATTGACGTCAAGAAAGTTTCATCTGCATATATTAAAAATAAAACTAGGACGTCATCCGATATATCGCGACCAATTATATATATAGGTGCATAAAAAAAATAAAAAAAAAAGAATTACCTGAACTCGTTGGAGCTCGAAAAGAATTTACTTATTGGAAACTAAAAAAACTTTGTGCAAATGCAAAAAGTTGTGTGCATACAAGTTCTGCACAAATGGTTCGAATTAACCGTGTGGATGTCAAATGTCACTCAAATCTGTAAACCGTAACGATTAAAAAAAAGAAAAGAAATAAAAATGGAAAAAAAAAAGAAAAAAAAAATTTGAATTTTATGAATTAAAAAAAAAGGAATGGTCTACTAAACTAACGCTGATAAATTATAATTCATGAATGAAATCATTTGCACGGAACGAAGTCACAATTTAAAAAACCTTGGGGACTTTTTATTTCGCCTAAAAAAAAAAAATTTTTTGCCAATCCATTTCTGAGAATAAATACATTTTCATTAATGGTATCAATGCTGCAATAATAACAATAATGATAACTGGGATGTTGCGATATCAAGATACTCATTAAATATCTCGTCTAATTTACATTTCGAATCGATGATGATCAAGTTCACAAAGCAGAATTGACCTCAGGATTGTTTTTGCAAATTATTAATTTTTTTTTTTTTTTTTTTTTTTTTTTTTTTAACTTTGTCTGAGTTTTTGATGATAATGATGATGATGATGATGATGATGATGATGATGATGATGATGATGATGATAATGATGATGATAACAAGAAACATTATCCCACTCGTCACGTTTCGCAACAAAGTTAAATTTTAGGGGGAAAAAAAATCACGCACACTTTATTAAATTTTGGAAAAAAAATGTTCAGATATGTGCAATTTTTTTATTTATTAAAAAGCAAAAAAAATCGTCAATGCAGAAAAAAAAAAAAGATCCGTTACATTGTCATTTTCATCCCAACAATTAAACGGGTTGTTAACACCATCGGGTTATTATGTGTCTCTAGATCTAACAGAAGAAAGGTCAGTGCAAATTATAACAGATGAACAGGAGGAACCCGTTCTGAAAATTAGAAAGTCTCGGGGCGATTTTTAGTAATTGTTGTAATTGACGACTACGTGTGTGCAGACGTACATTTCAAATATCACATATATGCCATTAAAATTATTCGGGTTTATTTTATAATAATGCAAATTAGAATTCAGTCCTTATATAATCGATCAGGATTTCCAGGAATTAGCTCAGTTTTCACGGCTAATAGACCATTATTTCCAAACAAATCGTTATTTAACTTTTTTTTCTCATTTTTTTTTTTTTCCTTTTGCAAAGGCTACGAATATGTTGTTTCCCCTTAGGCATAGTTTCACGCCCTAATATATGAGGTAGTCAACATAAATATTAATGTCAGTGAAATTTGGCTTTTCCAATCTTAGGCGCGCGAACCAAAATGATTCATTTCGTTTTTGGAAAACGATTTTTATGGTACCAATTTTTTTAAAAATATTTTTGATGTCGTTGATATTATCCTTGCAGAAAATATATGTAGCCTAGGTAAAAATATTTATTCCGTGGGAATGGATTTTTAATTGATTGGATGATTGATTGATTGATTGATTGCAGTAACAATTAACATATCGCATGATAAAACTGTAAGTCCAAAAAGAAGAAGAAAAAAAAAAAATCTCAAATTAAACGTCTCTCTTTGAAAACCTTTGAGGCATGGACGACTCCGGTTCTGGGAACTTCTTTGAAGAAACAACGTGACGAATCGGGATAATGTGATAGTCATATCAAGGTAAAAAAAAATAATAAGATCGATAAGATCAATAATATCGGTAGGACCATAAAAATGGCGCCGAGGTTTTTATTTTATTTTACCTCTTACTGGGAACTACGTTGAAAATGAAATCGGGGTTTCTATATAGCCGTTTGATTTTTACGTAATTATTTTGGTCTAGTTTTTAATTTATTAATGGAATAATACTGATGAATTTTTGCGTGTCAAAAAGTCTCCGTTTATAGGTTAGAAAATTTTTATCTATTTTTGGATTGAAATTATTTCGAAAAAAGAATTAAGAGTTGTACCGTGTATCAATTTCGTCTGATACAACAGTACCCTGTAAATTAATTCTTGGAAGGTTTTTTTTTTTTCACTGATAAACTTATTTTTGAATTTTGAAAAATCTAAATGCTGGTTTTATTCTATAGAAAGGAAGCGCCAAGCCTCGAACGAGAATTTGCCTTTTAAAGTGGATGTATTTCCCATTTTATGGGAAAATGTTTTCGAAAGACTCTAAGTTAAGGACTATCGGTTGTCTGTCCTATATTGTAATTACACTTATCGATATTCTTTTACCTTTTTTCTTTTTAGACTGTCTCTCTGATGTCCAGTCGATATGCACTGTTTTTACGTACTCTACTTTATTACTTGTTTGTCGCTGCCCGCCGATTTAACACACACACTTATGGGGGCTGAATCTAATGAAATGCGAAGAGAAATTGCTCCCTAAAGCTATTAACGAATCTCTTCATGGGGGATATTATAAACTTCTTCCTGGTGGCGCTGCTCCCCTGAGTGTGTATATCACACTGACTTACACATTTCGGAAAGCAGTTTCGATAGCCAACCTTCCATTTTCGTAAGTAATCTCTGTTTAAGTTAACTATTAGTGTTTTCCACTCGAGGATCCAGACATTTTTTCAAGGATATGGAGCGAAAGCCTAAAACGTCCCCGAAAACGGATTCTGTTTATGTAAAATAAAATTGCTTCGAGAGAACCCATCAGTAGGAGGGGGTCGAAAAATGCTAATTTTTGAATTTAAAAACGCCTGATATGGGAATCGATGCCTTTTTATAATACTACTAACCCTATTTTTTTTTCAGATTTTCTAAACGACATTTTGAGGTGCCGCAATGGCCTTGAAATTTTCAAAAAGCCCATTTGAGGGCCAAAAATGAATATTTTGTTTTCGCATAATAGATTGTCGTTTCCTATGGGAAATTTTGCGTAGATTACGAATTTGAAGTCAAAAATTATTTTTGGTGCACAGTTTTTAAACCACATGCCGGATTCCAAAATTCTGAAAATCTTGTTATGGCTTTCTGTCTGGGGCTCAAAAACCGTGCACCAAAACTAATTTTTGGCTTCGAATTCGTAATCTACGCAAAATTTCCGTTAGGAAACGACGGTCCATTATGCGAAAACAAAATTTTCGTTTTGGGCCCTCAAATGGTCTTTTTGAAAATTTCAAGACCATTGCGGCACCTCAAAATGTCGTTTAAAAAATCTGAAGAATCAGGGTTAATAGTATTTTAAAAAGCATCGACTCCCATATCAGGCGTTTTCAAATTCAAAAATTTGCGTTTTTCGACCCGCCCTACCCATCAGCTCACATTCCCCCTTACCCCCTCCCCCAACCCCTTGGGTCCGCCGGAATTTAATACGTGAACTCCATTTCTGTCGGAAATCCAATTTCTATTTGTTTTGCCATGGGTTAGTACTATTTGTTTGCTTTAAAGCCAGAGCTTTAGTATCCTAGGCATTTAAGGTCAATTCAGTATTCAGAGGTATTTAGAATTTCCAGGGTTTGCCAGATACTCAACATCCAGAAAGTAATTAAGGCTTAGGCGATATTGATTGCTATTTTTCTCTCATCCGCCATATACCCTTTGCCCTTCCGTAATAGAAAATATCGGTAACTTTTATTAAAGATTTTCCAGTAACTTAAGAGCTTACTTTTTTTTTTTTTTATAAGAAAAATACAGACATCGAACCGAGGTCCCTTTTTTTGAGAAATTCCCTATTTTTAAAATGACTCCCTAAAAGTCCCTTGTTTGAAAAAAATCCCCTAAAAGTCCCTATTTTTCTTCCCTTTGATCTTTTTTAAAATTTTTCGGTCGGCCTTCGGCTATGCTATGGCAATGGATTAATGGATTGATATTGTGCTTACGACTGACAAGCACTACGCTATTTATTTACTTTTTAAATGAGTATTTTCTGGGGGCTCTGTAACTACTTGAAAGGTTCTTGAATTCTTCAAATTTCAAGGAAGCTGAAGAGCTTACGTCGAAACTCACATTTACTGTTAAAAAAAAGCTTATGGGATAGCTTACATCAAACTCCCTTAAATTGTGAGATTTTAAATATTCTTCTTTATTTATTTTTTAATTATTTTATTGAGTTGGCGATAACTTTTGTAAAATGGATAGATATCATGTTTCTCATTTTGCTATACACGGGGATAATGATTTTCAAAAACTCGTCACATTTTCAAGGATATTTAATATACCGGAATGAAGACAAATTACTTTTTGTTATCTGTGCTGCAGCTATATCATCATTGTTCTTTTTTTAAATTTTTAAATCGCTTTCCCTCCGTTTTAAATCGAATCGGGTTTTAACCGCAAAGATGCTCTATATATGCATAACAGGATGTCTTATTTATATTTTGATTTGAAAATAAATCTATTATTTTCCTTTTTATAATATAAGGAAAAATTCCAATTTAACTTGGACAGACTCTTATTTCCTTTAAATATTTTTCAGTGGCGGATAAGAGCGAAAACTTAGCCTGCTTTTGTACGAAAATAAGTAAAAAGTCAAATTAAATAAATAGAATCCTTAATTTTTTTCAATACATAAAGAGTCGAATTTTCGAAACACGTGGAACACTAAATTAAAACTAACTTTTTTTTTTCGATTTTGAATTTCGATAAAACTTACTTCTTAAAAATGAATTTTCATCAATTTACTAAAAGTTTTCATCATTCACTGACGCACTCGTTAAACTTGGAAAAATTTCACGTTTATATAAATTAAACTCGTAAATTTAAACATCGTATGTTTCAATTTTAAAAGAAAAAAAAAAAGCTATGTCCACATCGTCACTTCTGAGATGATACTGTCAAGTGTCAATATTTCGCTATGGAATATTGAATCATACCTGTGAGATATACTCTAGTCCGTTTGCACCTTTTCCATTGATTGGTTTTTTGATACAAATAAAGTAGTTACAAGTTCCGTTTGCACCGCGTTTCAAATCTCCTTTGGTCTAGTCTATAACAGGCTGTGGTTTTCTATTATTTTTGCTATATATGACTCAATAATCCACACCTAACTGTGTTATTAATTTTATCAGTCCCTGTAAATGATGTCATACATAAGTTATTTCACAGTACTTGGAAGCTGTTTGACAATTTTTTTTTTTTTTTTTTTTTTTCATTCATGATTTTTGATGCTTATCTATTTAAGGATCAGACTATGACGTAAGTTTGAGGTGATTTTGAAAGAAAAAATGTGACTTATTTTTATTGTTATAATCCTTTCTATTTTATTGCTTCGAATTTCGTTTATTTAAAATGATCCCAACCCATTTGGATCATTGTGGATCATTGTGGATCTTAAACTTCTTTTCACCAATTTTCCACGAGGTTTCCACCAGTTTTCTACCATTCCATACCCACTATCCATTAATTTTCCACCAGGTGTTCACCAGCTCGTGGGTAAAGTCTTAAAATCCACGTGTATGCCACGTGAATTTTTTTTCGTTTTAATTAATTAATTATTTATTGATAGCGTTTAAAATTATTTGAGTTCAAAAATTTTTTTTACTTCTAAGTTTTGTCGGCAAATAGCCGGCAAATAGCCGGTTAAACGTTTCATGTTTAACCGACCCCGATTTGTTAAGGAAAATCTAGAAGTAAAAAAAATTTTTTATCAATAAAAAATTTTGAACGCGCGCTCCACCGTCCGCTTATATGCAGGAAATCATTGCCTCACACAGCCTCTCCCGGCAGAAACTTAAGTCGATGTACGTGTGGGTCTTTTAAAAAAGGTACCAACTTAGAAAAATAACTTAACATGTTTTGTTTGCAAACAAAAATATTTTTCATTACTCATACGCAAGATATTCCCTTTTTAGGTGCTGTTTGGAGGAGCAAAAAGCATAACTTTTTGAAATACAACAACGGGCCCTTATCTGAATTTGAGACATCGTTGCCAAACCTTTCCTTCGGCTCGTCTTAGCAACCCCGCTGTCTCCAGCTCAGAAAAGTGCTACTTGCTGTCCTTGGTATAAAAAAATACTATTTTACAATTTATCTAATCATTTTCTCTAGTTTTTCTGAATAATTAAGCATCGATTCGTAATGAAAATTATCTTGTTTAACCTTGGAAGTCAAATGAATTTTTCGTTTCGGTTGTTTTAAAATAAACCTCAACGGGAAAATTCATTTTCCTCCCTAGGTTAACAATATACTATTTTTTCCGCCGTCGGGATGAGAAATATCTTACAATTCAGGCATAAAGGTGGCTTGCTTGTCCTAACTGGTTACGGTCCGAACCAGTCATTCGAAAATCCAGTCTCGACGTTCAATAAGCCACCCACCAAGCTTTTACAGTCTTCTAAGCGCCAACTCCCACTTGTTACCTTTTCTGAAAGACGTACGTATACCAAAGATTGACTTTGTTTTTAAGTCAATGCAATACGGTTTTATGAAACGCTCTTGGTGCTCATAAACTGAGAAACCGAAAGTTTCGTTACGTGATCAAAATTAGTTAAACGAAAATTCGAATAATTATTCGAAAAGCATTTGAATATTTGTTTTGATTTTTAATATTCTCGAAAAAACTTTCGAGTTTTCGTTTAAATGTCATTTTCGCCAAAACTTTCGGTTCCTCAATGTATGATCTAAGATTCGGCACATTAACCTTTCCCTCCAAAAAAAAAAAAAAAAAAAAAAAATCCTGGAACTGTCGTTCTTGGATTTACGGAAATGCTAAAAATTATCGTTGTTAAAAATTTTAATCACAGTCGTATCTTTAACCACTTCGAATATTACTCCCAATGTGAAACTAAAGCAAACACATCAATTTATCCTTGCCAAGTAGGAAAAACGCAGCCCCGAATGTCCTGAATCAGTCTTTGCTTAAAAGTTTTCTCTGAAAAAAAAAAAAAAAAAAAAAAACAAGGAGACGTTTTGACCAGGTTATTGATTTTAAAATAAATTGCAAAAATAAAAATGGAGGTCAATAAACTTTTGAAAAATTATTTATAACCGCAAGTACACCTTTTTAAATTCCGGGTAACCACCCTTTCGTGAACTTCCTGCAAATCCGCATTCAGGTTTAAAAAACCAAAAAATTTAACCCTCCGGTTATGAGACATCGAATTAGGGTAGTTCAACCGGTAAATTTTTTTTTCTTACGTAATTTTTTTTTCGTAAAACCAATTTGCCAAATAATCTGATTAACTTATTTAAGTCAAAAAATTCTTTGCCATATACATCATGATTCCAACGTAAATTTACGCCTTTAGTGTTCTGATTAGGCAATCAGAAACGCAGAAGTTTGAGTAGAAGACTAAATCGAAATGTTCGGGCGTTTTAGTTTTTCTAACATTTTCTCAAAGAAAACCGGTATTGTTTCGTAGGTTTTTCCGTGGTAAAATTTTAGGTTTCAGTAATTTCAAACAAAAGACAAACAACAATTCTAATGTTTTTATTTGTTCATTTATTCATTTTTTCACTTAAATATTCAGATCCATTTTTTTTTTTACCTAAGCTTGTTAAAGCGTTAACATGTGTTTCCTGGTTTTTCTAAACTTTTTCCTGTTCTTAAAAATTATTATTCACTCAATAAAGGAAAATCGCGACCTTAGAACCAAAGGGTGCTAAATCGACTCCCTTTGCCTAATTGACTTTTTTGCCAATTTTGATTCTACTTTAGGTGCTCCATCGACCCCTTACGCTAACATTATGAAATTCACCATTTTTCCCGGTTTTTCCCCTAATTTTTATCAAATTTTTATCATTTAGAACCTTTTGGCTCTTACTATATTAGTAACTAAGTTTGGAGCCAGAAGGAACTCTCATGTATTTCTTATGGGCAGCGCTTTATGGTTCTGAATTGAATGTAAATTAAATTAAGTAAATTCAAATTCTTTCTACAGACTTTTTTTAATATTAAGCTTAATATTCATTGTATTGTTATGAAATTTTCAGCGGACGAAGTCTATTAGTAAGCAAATTGATTTGAAGTTGAATCAAATTTTTAAAATCAGCCATAGCTTAGATTTCATCAAAGAAAGTTTTAAAACGCTCTTCTGTAAAATTTGCAAGTTGTTGATTTAGCACCCTTTGGTTCTAAGGTCGCGAAATCGCATCCTTATCGCTGAACACTGTTTCGTCTTTAATCAACTTCTAATTTTCTGAAAGAACCTCCGTAAATATCGTCCTGTGACTTCGGTCGTAACACTTCGATTTTTCGCATTTTCATTTCGTGTTCTCGGTAATGAGGGCTTTTAGCTTCTATCCTTTTCCTAAACTTTGCTTTAAATAAATAAAAAAAAAAAAGAATAAATAATTAGAATATTTAAAATTTTAAAATTAATTATTTGGTATTTTACCGTGGAGCTTCTTTATACATTCTTCATCCCCTCCAAAATCAGATGGCAAAATTTCTTTAGGATACCACTCGAGGAGGCTTTCACATTTATTATGCAAGTGAATCTGAAATAAAATTTTTATTTGTTAGCAAATCCCATTTTTTTTTTCCGGTTAAAAATCAGTATCTTACCCTTTCTGCTATTTTGGATTTCACAAGAGTTTTTAAAAATGAGAAAATCCATTCAGCAGCAGGTGAGACATTGACTCCGTGAACTGCTTCAATCCGAGCGGGGGATGATGACATCAAAGCTCCTATGGTTGACGTGATGAGGTTTGGTGTTAATTTTAGAACATGACCCAATTTTAATTTACCGCAAATAACTATGAAGATCAAACGTCCTGAACCGAATTCATTCTCCTGGAAAATACACGATCGAAACAAAGAGAATTATTTAAAATTTTTTTTTTCCTTACTCGTGAGAAATAACGTATTGTACATCGGAAACCTGCATTTCCAGTCCAGACTCCAGAGTGGCTTTTGATTGTGATCGAATGGGAAAATGGATTAAACTTCCTAAACTAATCCCTTTTTCCAGCACGAGTTATGGTTAATGCAAATGACTATACTCCTTTTAAACAATAAAATAGGATCCGTTACAATGCGATTTTTTGAGCATTTTCTTTGAATTCTTCGATTTTCTTCTCGAAAAAAAAGTGACTTAGCACCTTTTTCCTGAATGAATCCTAGTTCAATATTTTCATTCTTTGTAAATAAAGTGTAGTTTAGAAAACAGATAATATAGATAGTATATAATATAAGGTTGGACCGTCGGTTTATTGGCGGGACTCTGATTTTTGAAATTTACTTACGTAAAGCATATGATATAAAATGGCAGCTAGTCTTTTGAATACTTCTTCAGCTTCGAAATTATCTGGATTATCATCTTCCATCGATATGACGATTATTGTAGAACCGTCTTTCGTTTTTTTGGGCAATGGTACTTTGATACTGAAACAATAAAATGGCTTTAAAAAATTGCGGAAAACTTTTTAAAATATTTCAAAAGGGTATACCCGAGTAAGCATATGAAATCTGCCCTTAGGGGAGATCCGGGGGGGGGGGGGGATGCCACCATTATGTAGGTACCCCATAGGCATATCATGATATATAGGTCTTGGACCCTCCCTGTGCAGAAATAGGGGGCGAGGGCCAAAAATCATGTTTTCAATTTTTTATTTTTTTTCTCGATCGTGTTACATTTTGGAGGGGGAGAAGAAAATCATGAAGGTACCTTAGGGGAAGGGCTACACAATGATGTGGGAGAGAGCCCCTAAAGGTCAATGACCTCGGAGAGAGGGCGTGTCGAAATTTTTTTTTAAAAACTTCGCATACTTCCGAAAGAGGTACCACTTTCGAAATCCATTCATTTGGAGCGTCTTAGGGCCTAGTAATATAATATCAACGGCTAGATATCATTTTCCAGATGAGTCAACATAAAAAATGGAAATGTTTGAATTTTGGCCATTTTTCCCGTATCCCCCCAGTCAAAGTTCTTTATTGATAATCAGTGATGAGTCCGAATTACCAGTAAACTTAAATTAGCGAATTATTGATTGTCAATACTTTGGTGGTAAGATCAGTGCTTTTTTATTGGTAATTCAAATGATAATCAATGAGACTTTGCCTAGGGGCCCCTTTATGTTCATAAAAAAGATTATTTCTATGCGGAGTCATTAGGGAAGGCCGCTCTTGTATAATTTTCGATGAAAATACGTAAGTATTGTTACTTCACAAGGGGCCGGAGGGGGGGGGGGGGTGCTGGAAAAAAAACGGCTTCTCTAATTTTTAAAAATTATTCCTGGATCTACCCCAGAAAAACGGGGGAAACCGGTCGGTTCACCGAAACCGGGAATTAGAGATCCCTAAGGAAGCGCTATACATTTTTAAATAAAAATTTATGAAAATTAAATTTATTGCTAAACAGTAGGTAAATAGAATTCTTCCAACACATCCAGTACGCTGGACTGAAATTAATTAGTCCCTGTAAATAATTATATAGTGGCGTTGAGGCTTACATCTTATTTTTTTTTCCGAAAATGGCAATATTCTTGAGAATTATTTTCAAACTATATATGTTATGCTGTCTTTCATGTATGGAATTCAGCTTAATTTTTCGTACGTATGTGATTCACTCTAATGATTTTTTTTTTATCCTTTCAGTTTGAAAATCTTCATTGGACACCCTTTGGGATACTATCTTGGAAAACCGGACAGCTACCGGAATATTTCTTCACTTAGTTGATATGGCCATATTTAAAAGGTAAGCACTTTTTTTTAATGTACTCATACTTGTTCGTCTGGATTCAAAGGTTTTAACTTACGATACGTCCATATGCTTTTGAGCTGCTGGAAGAAGTGGGTCCAAATTCATCATCAGAAACGGATATTTAATACGTGTGTGAAAATAATTGTCCAAAACTATTTTCGTTCTTTCTAAGCTACATTTGCATCCTCTCAGGAACGATGCCAGCATGTGATCCTCTTTAAATTACAAAAGATTTTTTTTTTTCGCCATTCCATAACAAATATCTGAACTGTGACCTTGAATTTGATGACTTACCTAAATCGTGGGGTAAATATGGAATTTTGACCAACCATTCCCTTAAGTTTCGGATATCATCTTCAGTAGGTTCATACCTGAAATATGTATGAAGCCATCAGTTAGCAGAAAGTGATTTTACGCCGTAAAAATATTTAATTGGTTTTTTTTTAGATCGCCCTTTTTCATAATTAGTTTCTCACATGAGAAAATAGTAATTATTTTATTTTTTCGCCATTTAGAAAATGAAAAAGACCTTGAATCTCGCAATGTTAGACTGCGTTTCTTTAAAAAAAAAAAGAAAAAAAAAGCGTGATTATGTCATTGAGCAATAATAACTGCATGCGTGAAAATTTGGAAAATTTTGAAGTGAATACGGTATTCATCGTCCATATCGCCCAAGTGCTTCGAAAAACTGCAATGTATAGTAAAATGCTTGCAATAAAAGTTTAGATAGATGTAAAAAAAACTCGTCTGACAACTTTTCAACGCTAGACCAGGGTCACTAAATCCAAAATGGTCCTATAAAAATTTATGTCAAATTATCATATTTCGATTCTTGGTTTATCATTTTCCCTTGTATTGAACCGATTGAGAATGACAATCTACAGTATCGAACAGTGGAGTTTACCTCTATTCAATACTCACGTCTTACTCGCAAGCGTGAAAATTCCAATAAAATGTTGGGTTTTGAGTGTTGGGTTTGTAGTGGTTCTTAAAGACAGTACACTGAAAAATTACACAGACATATTCTAGAATATTTTAGAACATTCCAGAATGTTGTAGAATATCTCAGAGTGTTCCAGAATATTCCCAAAACTTTCAAGATGTTCCATTTCGTTGTAGAGCACGGGCAATATCTATTTGTTTGCGAAATTTAAAAAAAATGAGCACGTTTAGCAAATGAAATAAAGTACTAAAAACTGTTCGATTTCGATATATCGAAAACCGTTCAACATATCGAAGTGTTAAAACGAATATGAAATGAATAATCTGGCTTAATGATTATTACAAAAGAGAGGAAAAAAATGAGTCCCGCCTCGTTAAATTTATTATTATACCTTTCGAACAGCTGCCGTTCGGCTGTATTCGAACGGATTTGCACTAAAAGTTATACAGTTCTTGCCCTTAGTGCTCTCTACTCATATGCAAAATTTGGGATCAATTGGACTAAAATTATGAAAAAATGAGGAAAGACGGACTGACGGATTTGCGTAAAGAGCTTTGTTATGAAAGGTCATCCCCGCAAAGTACCGTTCGTTTTGCTCTCCGTTCATATTAACGCAGGTACCCAAAAGCTAGCACCGAATCTAATATATTCTTTTATGAAATTGAAGAGTATAAAAAATTGTAAGAGATCAGACACAGGATTCTGTTTTGTTGCTGTTGGATGAGGTAGATGCCAGAAATAAGCTTAGCCACTTCTAATTGTGGAAAATTAACCAGTTGAAGCAGCAACCGATTTTTTATGAAAAGTTGCTGTCTTACAAAAAGCAGTCCTAAATTCTAATTTGTAGCTGCTGATGAACAGACTGAGCTGAAAATGTTGTGGCACCTAAAATAGGTGCTGTTTTATCATATGGTACCACTAGAAGGAAGGTTAAGGGTTTGTTTTGCTTTAGTGGCTGCCCGACAAGAACTAAATTTTTCTAAAATTGTAATGGAATTTTATTCATTAATTTGCATGGTACACGTTTTTTTTTTATTTGACGTCTGATCATTTATCAGTCATGTGCATGGCTCGGGATAAGGGCAAGATTGATAGAGTGAGTGGCAAGAGAATCGCGTCTGCGGTTTATGGATTTGGTAATATTACGCATACAAATGCAAGTGGTGTTCGATCATGAATAAAATAGTTATTTAACTTCTAAATGTGATCTTTTTATATTCCAAGCTCATACTGTAGTGATGCTACTTTTAATCTTCTTATTTTCTTTCAAGGCTTCTAAAACCTTGAGGGATTTCCTAGTGGGATATAAAAATTAAAATTTCAAACTTCCGTTCCCGAAAAACCCCGAATGTGCACAGTTTTGTAAGTTTTTGAACATTCGCTAGAAAACTTTCAATTTTTATTCTAAACAGGGATTAATTTATATCTGGATAATCGACAGTGGTAGGGTGATGATTATGCCAAATTTTTTGTCCTTGAGGGCGGCCGTTTTCGATACTTTTTTTTTTTTTTTTTCATATCTTTATATCTTTATTTTACAATCATGCGGCTGAAATTTAAGATCACTTCCTTTTTATTTGGAATTACTTTCAACAGGATAATAAATCAATGACTTTAATCAAAAGATTTTAAGACCTTATATCAATACTCATGCGACTTTAGTTGAAAGATTTTAAGTTTGGACTAACTTAAAATAATTAATCAGGCACTTAAAGTATTAAGTTAGTGTCTTATAACAGTGCCTGTACTTGAGTCAAACTGTTGGGGCGAAAAAAAATTCGGCCGCTAACTTTGATCTACATTAAAGATATCTTTACGATTTTCCTCATTCCTGTAAGCGATTAATTAATTCCAGACTTATTAACTTCAGACTTTCCTCATTCCTGTAAACACTAATTAATTCCAGACTTATGAACTTTAGACTTTCCTTATTCCAGTAAACGATCTCTTAATATATTCATCTAGATAACAGCTCTTTTTGTTCAACTGGTTTTTTAAAAATTACAGCAATGTTTTTTTTTTTTTTTTTAAATTGATTTATGGATTGTTGTTGTTATTATTATTATTATTTTTTTTTTCGTGATATGTATTTTTTAAAGAAAATCGTAGGGTTATGATCTTTTCAAGTATATGCATCTCTAAAAACTGGAAAACTTTTAATTCGAAGCAGAAGTTGCACAACCACTTAGTCCGGCGCAGGTTGATGCACAACTTTCAGTTCTTAATTATTGACAAAAAAAAAAAAAAAAATTGAAAGAAACACTATTACCGCATTTTAATATCCGTTGGTGGTGATTGCGCTCCTGGAACTGGAAAAGTTCACTATCAAAATATTTCGCCTAGACTGGTTTGCCGTTTGTAGAGTCACGTTTATAATAATTGAAAACAAAACAACAAATACTATATGGTGGGGATGGTGAACTTTTTTTTCATTAAGTCAGGCACAATTAGGAATTCTGACTGAATCAAGAGGGGTACCTGAGTTTAATAATAAAAAAATATTTTTTGCTTAAACTGTTTTCTCGATTCTTTGATTTTTACGTTTGCACTTAAACTTAAATGTGCACCTTAGTGCATATATTTTTTAATGACTGATCTTTTTCAACCAGGTTCGTTTCGACATACTACCACTTTTTTTCCCCCCATCTTGATTACCCTATTACTATATTTCGCCAACACGTCGAGTTATTTATTAAGTGACCACAGTTCAATGCCAAGGACGCCCAGATACAGTTCTTTTTTCCCCTCTCCGATTTTTTAAAATAGGGATTCGGTTAAATGCAACTAATATGCCTATGATCACTTTTGTCTGGTTTTTCTTGACCGAATGAAGTCGCTATATCCTAGATATAAATGCTGGTGTAAATGAAATATGTACAAAAACGCCTTAGCATAATATTTAGTACACGACTTCTTTCCTTTGGTCTTTTAGCGTTTTTCTTTGAAGAAGGACGATCGTGGGGCGTTAAAAAATAACCGAAATCCTTTCAGGTTTGGCATGTGCGTCTGTTTTCGGATTTTCTGACGTTTTTCCTCAAGAAATTAATTGCAAACTCTTCGTGTTATACACTAAATGGCACACTTAGGAAGGATTCGTTACCGGATGTATTAGCCAAAAACTGAAACTAGAAAATTTACGTTCGGTTTATGAAGAATAGATAACTAATTTTTGATTTTGCTCAAAGACTTCCCCTGAGGAATTTTTAACTTTATCTTTGGGTTTGGCTCAATTGGTTTCCGTTCTGGTTTTGATAACTTTTTTTTTTTTGTCAGCAACTTATTTATTTACCGAATTTCTATATTAAAGGTCACTCAGAATATACTTACCCTATCCTATCTATTTTTCAGTGAATTTGAGATTTACTTCAGTTACTCATGGTGTATTATTTATTAGACAACGAATAAGTATTTTTACCTTTTGCTTCCTTTTGAAATATTACATTTAACATTAATAATACCTCCTTCCTTTTGTCAAAAAATTTAAGGTTTTCAAAACTCCTCTTACTTAGCATGCTTAAGTAATATTTCGGAAGTTAATCTTTGCCATACGTTTGCGAGTTCTTGTATTATTTCGCTCGCGAAACGATCGTGATTCGCCTTCAGCGCAAAGAATACTTCCTTTATATCGCAAAAAAGTTGTTGCCGCATAATCTTTTTTTTTAAGGTGAAAACTGCTTTGGTATCTGCATAAAATAGCAACGATTTTTCTTTTTGTGTAATCAAATCATTTATTTTGTAAATGATTTATGAATACATGATCCAGTCAATATGCTGTAAATTTGAAGTTCAAGATAACAGGGTCTTTTAAATTTGAAAAAGTTCCCATTTGATGAGCTTTTTAAGATCCTAAAATTGCACCCCGGTGCAAACCTGGGAAATGCCTATTTCGGCCTTAAAAGTGCAAAAAACCGATTTTTCAAGGTTTTTTCCCTCGTAAATCCGTCCCATATTTTTTTAACGCCAAAAAATAGTTAGGTTTTGTTAACAGGGCCTTGTGAACTGAGCCCTCATCCCCTTTCCCCCGTTTTCAACCCTTCAGCCCTCAAAATAATAAATCCGCCCCGGTGGAAAAATTACGCCTTCAAAAGAACCAAAAACGGTAACGTAATGAGGGGACCACTAGGCATGCTTTATGCATTATAATACCTACAGAGGTTTAGGAAAATAAAAAACCGAAAAAAAAATTCGGAAGTTTGCGACCCCCGGGGAAAAATTGTTCATTTCACAGGCAATAATAATAAATCTCCATATTATTGAGTGGTTCGGAGAGAGGAGAGAGACCGCCGACCTCGCCGAGTTGATCGTGCCATATGATTTTTGCTGGCGATGCAGGAGTAGCAGAAATTCTAAGAGTTGTGACGCTGACGGTGCATACGGGTTGATCCTTCTTGGCGAGCAAAATTGAAACCACCTAGAGATTGATGAGCCGTATTGTTTTTGAGTCGACTCAGAAATTGAGGCAGCAAGAACGGTTAGGTTAGGTTAAATTCTTTGATTGTTCTAGGTTCGACTGACTCCCATAACATTAGGTTGCCTATGTCCGATTTAAAGTATTGATCAATAAAATTATTTTTTTCTTTTACAAAATCGTATCTGGCAATGCCGAGATCTTTCCCACCGCCTTTCATCACGTTCAACCAAATTTTCATTATTCGAGATCCTATTAAATACCGGATGATTTAGCGTTTGAATTCGATTTTTGCAAAACTGGAATAACTTTTCCTTAAATTTCTCCGAATCGGTGACTTTGCTTACTAATTTCTGTCTTTACATTTGGAACCAGTTTTTTCAATGTACTCATCGAAAGCGCCCGAAGCACATAACAAGCAGTCTTTGCTATTCTTGCCTGTGAAATGAATAACTTTTCCCCGGGGGTCGCAAAGTTCCGAATCTTTTTTTTGATTTTTTATTTTCTTAAATTTCTTCTGTATTCTTCCAAAATTTCTTTTTCGATTTTTACAACATATTTTTTTTTTCTGCGACTTAAAATTCGGCCAATGGGCGCAGCTTACTACTTACGTAAGTAGTTATCGATAAAAGTTTCAAAAACTTCAATTTGACTATTTTCCAGTGCCCTGAGCCTGCTTAAAAATTGTGCTTGTAGCAGTTTTTAGGCATATTTTGGAATTCTTAAGAAAATGACCAAATTGAGGTTTTTGAAATTTTATCGATAAATACTTATGTAAGTATAGTAACTGGGCCCATTGATCGAATTTTATCTGTCTATTTAGCAGAAAGAAAAAAAATATGCAGTAAAAACCGAAAAATCCCCATGTATTTTAAATGGGAAAATCTAAGTGCTTATAGGCATTTGTTAGAGTAGAGATACATAGCTCAGGTTTTGCACACAGTATTTTTTTATACTGATTTTTTTGAAGACTTTTGAGGGGGGCACTACAAAAATATTTTACACCCCCTCATAACGGGCACTCTACTGTGGATCTATGGATGTTCTTTAAGTTGGCCGATATTATACGTATAAGTAAACGTCAGTTATTTCTCTTTATTATAATTGCCAAGTACTTAGATAAAATTTTTTTAATATTTTTTTTTATTTCATTGATTCGTTGCGATTTCGTTGAAATTGTTTGCAAGGGATAATCCAGGAAAATCGATCGATTGTTAGTAAGAATCGATTTGCATTTTGTTCATTTCATGTAACCAAATCTCTTCAGGCCAATTTACTACTGTAATAACGTTCTGTAACAATTTGTGCATATATTAGTCATAACCTTACTTCCTAGTAATCAAATTAACTGATATAAATGCATGATGCGAGAAAAGAAAAATCCCCCGAAAAAGACAGATTACACTTATGTTTTCCTCGTCTTAACTTATGAAATTTTGTTCATTCCATTCTATGTGTATTATTGGATCTTTTTCACAATACACATACTGATACGTTTTTTTTTTTATTACATTCATATGTTCCCCCAAAATCCTATTATCACCGACCGACTTATTTACTTTTTTAACGGTGAACGCCCTTCACGAATGCTCGAAATTAATCTGCAGGTTTTTTCGTGTCCCCAATGCTAGGTCATTTTTCAAATTTTTAAGTTGATGTATCAAACCACGGTATTCGAATCCGGAAAAAGAATTTTTAAAATCGCCGAAAATTTAAAAGCATGAAACAACTAATTTTAATTAGTTAGCGCGGAGAGCAAAAGTCCATCGATTTTTTTTTTTTTTTTTTTTTTTCTTCGATAAATTAATGCAACAAAAAAATGCTAAAATTTACAGTTAACTGGGTATCCAACCGTTGATGAGAGTGGTAGATTATATGATGTTCTGGTACACCAAGAACGGCACCCGACCAAGTCAGTGTTGCGGTGTCTGCATTCAAGATCTGACCACCAGGGTCATGCTTCGCGATTTTAAATCTTGCCGCGATTTTTGACGTCTGTTGTTTTGCGGCTTTTTACGTTCAGTCGGTTTTGTGAGATTATTTGGATAACTTATCAATAATTTATATATAGTGAGGCAAGGTAAGATCGTCCTTTCGGATATTTTTATTAAGTTTTGATAAGTTATTAGGAGAAAAAAATGAGAAACCGCCAGTAAATCGTTTTTAAAATTCAATTTTCTCGAAATGTTTGGATCGATAAATTTTTATATGAAGATTAAACGAAAGCTCGGTTAATTTTGAAAATGCTTTTCGGCGACATTTAATCCTAAGAGGAGTAAAATTTAAAATTGCAATGCAGAATGAAAACCTTTTAAATATTTTCCCGGATGTTCTGCCGTTCAGGAAATTGTCAGTTTTTTCCCCGGAAGGAATAAGTTTGTATCTGTAGCGAAAATATTTTTGTGCAGTTGGACAATTTTTTGTACTATGGATTCATTGGGGTATTTTTCAAGCTCTTAAATTGCCATTATAGCCGTGTGCTTAAATTCGTTATGCTTATTTCTTCTTTTGTTCGAAGACTTCGATTTTGTTTAATTCATTTTTTTCTGAATGTATTCTTTTTTTTTTTTTAATTAGAAATTGGCATTTAAGTTTTATAAATTTAAAGCATCTTGGTGCGACTTACGGTTATCAGAAACAAGTCCTGACATGAGCTAAATCTTTAAGAATCCTCTGTCTGTATCATCAGTTCCTTTTATTCCCGAAAATAACTTAGGCAAAGCTGACTATAAAAAAAATCGTTTGCTTTAAACGCCACCTTTCCCGGCTGTTTTATTTTTTCATCTGGTAACAATTACCGTAATAATTAATTATAGGTCACATGGAGAAAAATCTCGGCACTCGAAATTAACTGGAAAAATGGAGTATTAAACTAAATTTTTTTTTTCACTTTAAATTTTCCGTTTTCCCGGTCATTTTTTTTTTAAAATTATTTTCTTGCTACTTATTTTAACTTCATCAAAATTTGATATAATCTTAAACCAGTCAGATTTGGTAATATTATATCTTTTCTGATCAGTCGAAAAGGATTAAATTTTCCTCCGGTTTTCCCTTAATTATTTTTCTTTTTCTAGCTTTTCCCTTATTTTCTCTTGTTAGTTTCTTTCTCTTTCTTTTTCCAGCTGCTTTCTTTCGCCTTTTATTTTAAAAACTTTATTTCATGTTCGTGGTCAGATTCATCAGTACACGGTAAAAAATTTTATGTAAAAGTAACGTAAAAAATATTTAGCCCTTTTTATTTAACATGAGTTGTGTTAAATCTTCAATTTTTTCGAACGTTTCGAATTTCTGCCGCCACGTTTTTATGTTGAATAAAAAGGGCTACATCTTTTTTATGTTACTTTTACATAAAATTTTTTTACCGCGCGTCATAGTTCGAACCACTCTAAAATTTTAGATCGTCCTTTTCGCCATAATCTTAATCGACATTAGGCCTGTTTGGCGTTATTATTTGCTGTTAAATTAATATAGAAGTTGTCTTCATCCCCTTTGTTGGTTGATTCAGCAGATCTAGAAGTTAGCCATGCGTTGTTTTAAGATCAATTTAAAACGTATGATAATCATTTATCTGTTACATTCACATTTTGCTCTCTTGGCTAAAAAAAAAGAAAAAAAATTAATACGTTTATTAGAAGTAATCATCCCTACACGGTAAAAAATTTTATGTTAAAATTAACATAATTTGCCTGTAGCCTCGAACAAAACACTAAAAACAAAATGATGTCTTATAGACAATAACATTCTATTTTTTTCAACATAAAAATGTGTAGCCTTTTTTTAGCAAGTTAACATAAAATTTATTACCGTGTATCAAAAATAGGACTAAAAATTATCAAATTTGACAATGGTTTAGTCGCTAGGGTTTTGATTAGTCATTTTTGAACAATTTTGGTTTTTCTTTATTATTCTTGATCAAAATTCGACTACATTTCTTTAAGTCATTTTTAGTCGCAATTTTGGTAGGGATCTGTCTTCAGTGTGCCCTATTAGAATAAATTTACGTGCCTTGTGTTTGTTTTTCCTGTGTATTTTCGTGCAATGCTTTTCTCATGCACTACTTCGGCAGCTGCAACATTCAAAAGGCGGACACTAGGCATTTTTTTTTCTGAGCAATATCTCGGTAAAAGTGTCATCATGAACAAAAATATTCCTTTCAATTCCAAATGTGTATAAAGGAGTACTTTTCACGTCCGTTTCCTGCTCCTAAAATTAAAACTTTTAAGGTCAGTAAAAAAGAGCCCTAAAAATTAACACTTATGGACTAGCTCTCGAAAATTGACGTCAAAAATCAATATGGCTTCTGTCATTTTTAAGCCCTCGACTGTTTTCCGCACCTCACTTCGGTCGGCGCGGCAAAGTCGGTGTCGGACTCAAAAAGTCTCGCTTTAGATTCCAGCAGTGAAATATACTATCTTATGTTCCTTTTTCCTCGTATCTCGGCTACTTTTAGTTTTCCTTCGTTCTATTCTCTTATCTTTTTAATCGCCATAGATTCGAGAATCTTTAGATAATACCAAGAATATTTATTTAAAGCTATATTTTAACTGATGATGGGAAAGTACTATTTACAAGCAGTCAGACCTTTAAACCTGAAATTATACTCAAATGTTATGAGTGAGAGGTTACCGAACAGTGCTACTGTTGTCCTTCAGTAGTTCATGAATCCTGAACTTAACGAAACTGGCAGAGTGTAAGATAAGCGGTTACTTCTTCGTTGAAATCCCGCAGATCCGCAGAATCCCAACAGAGGCTTTTTTAGCAATACAACTGAAATTTGATCTGCACTGTCGTCGTTTTTATGCTTTTTCGGTGCACATGACTCCTCTTTTGCACCCAAAAGTAAAAATTTTGAGATGTTGGATCATGCAAACATTAAAAGGAATAAGTATGTTCATGTCCGTCGACAGGTACAATTTTTAGATCGGTTTTAAAATCAGATGGAGCACTAACAGGTTAAAAGCTAAATAGGTTTCTTTTGTTAAAAAGTCTTGTCTGCAAGTTCGACAAGATAGAGAAAATCCGTAAACAAAAAAAATTAGATTTAGCTTTCAAGTTTCTCCAACGGGGGCAACGGGGGGGCTAATAAGATGTTACTCTTTTCTTCTTCCTCTTTCCCTCTGGACTGGCTACAAAAACTGTGATTTGAAAATGACCTTCGGTCAACGATTATTAGTTAAATCCACTGCTGATTTACCTCTCCGTTTCCTTCTTTTGCAACCAAGCTGTTTGTTTTTCTATGCAATGCAACCTTAAATGAAATATTTTTTTTCGTTACCGACATGAACAAATCGTACTCGTACGCTTAATGTACACAAACCCGCATAAAATATTTTTCTATTGCCAAAATCTCCTTAATCATGCAAGGTCTTACATGCATTTAAAATAGAATGAGTTTTTCAGGTGCAAGCAGTTTTCGACAATCATTCAGTTTGATTACAATGATCTTCCCCCCCAAAGTGTGCCACTGCTAAATGCAATTACAATTATTCTTATATTAGTAATCATAACAGTGACGATAATCGCACCGGTTCGGGTCTTCTTTTCAATGTTATTCCAATTATGTAATGTTTATGGTGGCTGATACTTATATGCATCCTCATAAAGAAGGTCAATTTATTTTATTTTTTGCAAGAAAAATATTCTGAAAAATGTGCGATGAAAAGTTTTTTTTTCTTTTTCCCCGAATTGCTCTCATCATCGTTGGGATGATGTTAACTTCTTTTTTTTTTTTTTATTATCCTCTTCTCATACCTTCAGTGAAACGATTAATGTTTCTTTTGTCGAGATAAAAACTGTGAGAACTTTTAAAAAATTCGGCAGTCAAACAACCCGCGCGCATGAGAAAATGCGGAGAGAATCGGAAAAGAAAAATAAATTTCGGCAATGTTTTATTGCTTCCTCGGAAGTTTAATATAAATTTTCGTAAATGGATAAGAGAAAGTGTTATCGATGGTTTGTTTTGGTTTTTATTCGTCAATTTTGTTCGAAGTTTTGACATCGGGTCTCTGAATGGTGGGAACATAGAGAAGAGATGAAGGTTGGTTTGGTTACTTTGGGAAGAAATCCCTGAAGATATGCTTTTCCGTCTCTGGTTTTCTTTCTTTGGAATTAAAACAAAAATTTAGTCCAGACTAGCATAAGCATCAGGACTTGTAAAAATATAAAATTTATAGCAAGCAACCATGTCGTTTGCAGATGTGGAAAAATGGTGGTTTATTTCCCCCCCAGGGCAAAATGTCCCTTTGTTTACATTGAAAAACGTCAGTTCTATTGATTTTTCCTCGCTCGATCCTTGAACTAAATATTCATTGGTATGAAAAGCGTCAATCAGTTGCGGAGCATATGATACATTCGTACGCTATTTTTCCTTCGATGATGTTGATGTGGGTAAGTCGTTGAGATATCATATCGTATGAAGTTAAAAAGAAAAGAAAAATTAATGTTTATGGGTATTCGTGACAAATCTTAAGTAATCGGATACGATTCGCATTCGGTTCAAAGCTTGTCCTTTTAATACAGGAAGTTTTAAAAAAAATATACCTTGAATGGAGAGAGTAAACATTTGTGTAATCCTTTTTTTTTTCTTTCTTAAATAGCACTATTATCAAAATTAAAAAAAAAAAAAGGATTGGAGGTGTATTATCTCATAAATATTATAGCTTCTTAAACAGTTATATTCTATTCAGAATGATTATAAGCCGATTTACTTTCCCTTGAAGGACTCTCTTGAAATCTTTAAAAAACTAAAAGAAGTTACATTTTTGCAAGGCATTCCATCATAGTCAAATATAAACAGATCATTCCTGCGTGAACTTCTGCAAGGTGAACGATGAAAAAAAAAAAAAAAAAAATATGCAACTTGTGACATTTAGCTTTAAACGACTTTCTCTGATTTATTTCGCTAATTGTCTCTTTCTCGGTGGTCATGCAGGAAATAACCTTGAGGCATCATCCTCTTTTTTTTTAAAAGAAGAAAAATAATTATACTGAATGGATATAAATAAAATAATTTTATTGGAAAATTCAAAGTCGATTGCATTTTACGTCCTTTTCAAATAAAAGAAAAAAAAAACCAAGGGATATTTCTCCACTAAGGCCTTGGTCTGTTCTCGAAGTGGAAACCCTGTTCTAATATTAACTAGATGACATATGATTAGTGATGCACGAATGTTTTTGTAATTTTATGGTTATGGACACTCCATGCACAGGTTTGTCGAAAATGATTTCGATTAATGAGGATTTTTCGGTTATGTTTTTGAAGAGCAATATATACTGTACAGGATGTGGTTAAGTTTTGCTCTTAGTTTTTATCCGGAAAATGTCAGGGATCCAGGAAAAAGGTGACATGAAGTAGGGCTATTCCAGATCATATCTTTCCGAGATGATACGGCGCTCGCTCAAAACTATACTTAGTGTTACCGAGATTCGAGATGAGACTTCGAGACTGAGACCCTTTCTTTTCCGATATCGTATCGGTCTCTGAATCGTCTCGGTACTGAAATCGTTTTCTGGTCTCATAATGTCGAACTCTTCATCATAATTTACTTTCATTAAATACTCCGAGAATTGAGTTCAAGACAGAAAATGATTCCAATACCGAGACTATTCCGAGACCGGTACGATACGAGACTGCCTTGTCTCGGTCTCGTTTCTCATATCGGAAACGAAAGAGTCTCAGTCTTAAAGTCTCATCTCGATTCTCGGTATCGCTTTGAAAAGGGCTGGTCTGGAATAGCCCTACTCCCTGTTGTCTCTAATTTCCATCATACATGTTCATACATGTTTATTAGATATTGCGGATTCATATGGATTATTCCGATATATAATCAATGAACGATAGAGCTTTGCCATCCTTTTCAACCCACGTGTCTCTGTTACCGTCAGTCTTCTTCATGTCACCTGATGTGTAACCCCATACGTCGTTAATTCACAAAACACTCTTCATCTGGATCTTCCATGAGTCGTAATTATTTGTGCCCAATTTATCGATATTAATTAAACTCGACGCCATAACTTATTGTATATCACTTATTCCTTCTTATTCCTCCTATTATTAAGTCTCATAATATATTAGATATTAGAGAATCCGTTCATTGATTATATATCGGAATAATCCATGTGAATCCGCAATATCTTATAATGTTTATACATGTTCATACATGTGTGTGTACGTATCATCCCATCACAACTGTAAAAAATTACTCCGGCATCTGCGCACCTGATTGCTGGGCTGTCTCATTCCACTGTGCACCTTAATATTTCCACTGAAAATGAAGAGGGACGATATCTAGTCATTTTGGACCAGTAACGTCGCTAGACTTTTTGGGAGAGCCATTTCCCTCCAATATTATATTTTGCCCCTAAATGTGTTAATTTAGTACATCAGAGCATCGCCGTTTAGTTTTCATTCTGCTGAAATTTGGTTCCTGCACAAACATGTTTCTACGTTCAAAATTGTCCGTTTTGGTTTAATCAGATGGATAAAGCGTGTGATTGGTTCATGACGTAAATTATAGTCACATGAACCGTGTGATGGGATCAAAAGTTGATGGTCCAAAACAGAAAAAAAATTACTTACTTAAACATCTAGGTATTTCGAAATGAGGACCTTCCTCTAGAATAGTTTCCAAGACTTCTTTCTCTAAAAAAAAAAAAAATGCAGGTAGTTATAGTAGAACTACTTTTGGAGACACCTTTCCGATGGTGGAGGCCGTGAAACCATTACGGTAGCCCCACACCATTCATTCAATCATTTTTACTAATACTTACTGTGGGAAAAGAGCGCAAAGGATACACTTTTTTTTGTGAATTTTACTCTGCTAGTGTTGTATTCGAAAGCTGAAGTGTCCCAAATTTAGAAAAAGGTTTAATCTCCTTATTGACGTCTAAGGGCATTGGTAGGCTTAAGATATTATGGAAGAGGGGGGCGAAGGGAAAAATTTTCTAGAAGAACTTTGCCGGAACTGAGTTTGAGTGGCTTTATGGTCTGGCAATATAATGTCATGATAAATTTTATGGAGGGGGGGGAGCAAAATGTAACAGTGGAGGGAGATGCATGACTCTCCCAAAAAACGATACGTTACTGATTCAAAATGACTAGATACCTTCCTTCTTCCTTTTTCTGTGGAGATATTAAGGTTAAGGTGCACAGTAGCTCAGCAATCAAGTGCGCAGGTGCCGCGGGCTCGTAGCCAAGGGGGGCCAGGGGGCAAGCCCCTTCTGGCCTGACTTGGTGCTCCCCTTGGAGTAAATTAGCTAAACATGACAGGTATAGAGAATGAAGGCCTATTTCCCCCTTAACAAACTCAGCTACCCCTCCCCCCCCCTGGCTCTTCGTTCTGATGCCGGAGTAATTTTTTACAGTTGTGATGGAATCGTACGTACACACACATGTATGAACATGTATGACGGAACCAGTACGTTTCTGTAAGGGTTCCACGAGAACTGTAAAACTCAACTTTATTTTTTTCGCATCTGATTGGCAAACAGTTCTATTTTTAACCTCTTGTCTGGGCTTCTAAGGGTTTTTTGTGTGAATGTTGACGGGCGTTAAGTGGATTTGGGTACACCCTGTACAAACCAGTTATTAACAAAAAAAAAAAAAAAAAAAAAAAATTATTTGAACAATGATTGGAGTAGTTAAAATCGATCGTTTATTATGCAGTGTACATCTTTCACGAAGTTGTAATTCACGTTTTTCCAATTTTTCTCCGCTCCAATTCTTTTTTTGCACGTTTTAATAAAATATTTAATTGCGTTCGATTGCGTTGGCATCGTGAGGCTAAACTGTACTTAACGGAAGAAAATTTGCAGCAACACCCATAGATTGATTTTTCCCAACTCGGATTAAGTGCGATTTCCTTTTTTTTTTTTTTTTTTTTTTTTTTCATTATTGTAATAAATTATTTAAATCGCTGTTAATTCATAACGAATTCGTGCTGCCTTCGTTTGAATTTTCCTCACATTTAGCTTCGAATCGGAAAAATCATTTACGGAACGGTTCCTTTAATTTTCCGAAACGAAAAAATCCATTCTTTTTGTTCCATTTTTTTTTTTTTTTAATACGATTGATACGTTTACTTTTGCAGGCTTAAAACTTTCAAGCTTGACGAATAAAAATTTTATACAAATGTGTACTTGAGCTCAATATCCGGAAATTCCTTTCTATTTACTCTAATTTTCGACCTCTTTTTATTTCGGTGTTGGAATTTAAATTTAAATTTTGTTTCTCTTTTTATTTATTTTTATTTGGACCATTTATACATATCGTGCTAGCAAACAATTATTCACATACGCAAAGGAGCAATTACAATTTGTGTGCTCACGTAATTGGTTAATGCTACTGTGCAAAGGCAAAAACTGAAGATTAAATCGGTTTTTTTTCGACTCGAGCTAATGACTTTTTTTTTTTTCAAAAATTATATCTCGTTTCTAATGTAAATAATTCATTTTGACATCGATTAGCTTCAATTAACGTAATGATAATCATATGAAACCACTTGTCAAAGCAAACCTGACCTAAGTCAATATCTTGGAGTCATGTACCGTCCAGACTAGTTTATCGGAAATATCCACTGAAGGCGATGCTACTTCAATCGTTTCGTAACCATTATTAAAATAAAGTCAACGCTTTGCGCATCTTTTTTAAAAAAGATTTTTAATTATCGTTTTGGATAGGTCCCCTTCCAATTAAAAACGAATCTCGGATATTTTTAATTGCAGACAATCACGGTAATCGGTGTCGTTTTAAGTTAGCTCGTGTCGTTGTTAAAAGAATACTCTTGGTGAAATTAACTTTAATGACATTGTCGCATCAGATTGTGAGAGAAAATTTTTTCAGGAACAAAAAAAAAATCCAGCTTTTTTTAAATAGCGATCAGCAGATAAGAAGCCTGTTGTACGGTTGATTTAATTCTTTTTTTTTAACCCGATCACCGAATTATGGGTAAAATATGTGTCGAATCCATGACCCTGAAAGATTTTTTGATCTGAATGCACGACACTGACCTCCGCTATTGTCGATCTAATTTGATTTCTCTACCTTATTTCCTGATCATCTCTATGGTATCAAACAAAACAAAAAAAAAAAAAAAGAAATTTCTTCCTTTTACAAATTGTGTTTTTCTTCTGTTTTGCATTTCGAAATTCGCCGTGAAAATAGAGCAATCATATTTCGAAGTATACAATAGATGAACCCTAACCCAACCGTTATATAACGAAACAGTTTCGGTTAGGTCTAGGACATACTCAGCCCCGATTAATATTTTTTTCCCTTTTACTTTGTCGGAATCAAGGTCGATTTGGTATAAAAATCACTTAATACACACCTTTGACCGGATACGATTGCTGTACTTTCATCATGGTCGATGCATTCAAAGATTTTGTGTGGTAGTTCGCGAAAAGATAACATTGCATGCAGATGAGGGGAAGAAGCATCGACATATGAGCTCATCTTCATTCATGAGTATTTTTTACGAAATTATTTCGTGTTCGGGAATATAGTGGAGTAATAATAATAATAATAATAATAAAGAATGAATTGTTTGGAAGAAGAAGAATAATAACAATAACATCGTAACCGTACTGTTGGGAAAGGCTGAAAAGAAAACTTATCAGTCCCGTTTATTGTATTGTACAGGCAGCAGAAAAGGAAATTTATGGCAGATCATGGAAATATTTTTGACAGTTCCTGTGCCAATGTCCTGTACAAAATAACGTAGGAATAGCTGCGAAATTGACTGTAAAAAGATGTTTGCATTTTTTTCTTTTGTTTGAATCGTTGACTCAAAAAGACATGTCAGTAAAACGGTTGCTCTGTCTCCACTGAAGAATTAATTTGAGGGTACAATTAATTGCACCACCGGAAAAGCTGAATATTTTGGGACTTTTTTCTTCTGCTACAACTTTTTTTTTTTTTTTCGTTTTCATTATTTTTTGTGTTCGAAAAAATAATCAAAACAATAAAAAAAGTGGTAGCAGAAGAAAAGAGTCTGAAAATATACAGCATTTCCGGTGGTACAATTATTTGTACCCTTCGATTAATTGTCCAATGGAGACAGGACATCCATTTTACAAGAACGAGGCATTTGTTTTCGTTTTTCTTAAACGGAAGTTCCAAGTTTCAGCCCCTCCAATGACGGGACGAATTGAAACAGGAGCCGTTGGTCAACACCTTAGGGGAAAGAGGGATTTTTTAAAATCCTTGGTTAGCTTACCTTACGTAAGCATTTTAATTTCATATAACAGTGAAATTGAAGCTGAAATTATTTTTTTTTTCACTTGCATTGTTTTCAATTTTTTCAAAGCTTCAAAAAAATTATTTATTAAAGTAATTATTTTTTTAAATTATTTATTAAGTCCACTCTTCGAGTGCCTCTGGTGTGTTGTTTTACCGAACATTTGCCAATTCCCTCTTTGATCGATATACCAATACCTGAACACCCCAACTGAGAGAATTACAGCCCCCCCCCCCCCCCCCCCGCTTCAAAAGGCTAGATTTAGGTTTGTTGGAACTTTATAAAATTATTTATTAGTTTTAGCATTAAATTATGTACCAGTAAAAAAAAGACACATTATTCTCGTAGCTAAAAAAGCTTTTTTTATATATATATATATATATATATATTTAGGATAATTCCCTGCTAATTTGAAAATAATCCAAACACAAAATATATTTGTCTTATTCTACCAGTGTCGATGCAAATTGGATCAGAGGCGTAAATTACGATGCTATCGTTGAAATTATTAACTTGTTAAATACCTTCATAGCCGGTTAAATTAGAAGAAAAATACATAAATTCAATGGAATTACTAATATGACCTTTATTTTTATATTCACAGAATAAACACAGTAATTAAAAAAATAAACTTGTGTCACTGTTTCGCCACAGGAAAATGTCGCCACTGTTTTACTTTGAATCACATTCAGAGTTAAGGTATCTTTTTCTCATCTTGATTGTTTCACTCTAGTGGTTAGGCTATTGTAATGATCATTTTCAAAAAGAAATTATTAGTCATGAAAATTTCAATCCTTCTCAATACTCGACAAAGGGTACAGTGGGAAAAAAAAGAAGACATGAGACGGGGTATTTCGGCAGATGCAAAAAGAGGACTATTTGATGAGGCCTTAACTTTTTCCCCTGTCCTGTTTTTACTCCGCTACACCCGTATCCCCGTAACGGAAAAGTTCAGTGGTCGCTTTTTTCTAGAGAATGCAGTCCAGAGATCCCGCTGGCAACTATTTTAATCCTGCGAATCCCGGGCTTTCAATGCCGGAAACGTAGATATTTTCATGAGTTATTAATCCAACATTTGACAGAATTTACAAGAAAATCATGAAAAAAATAAATTTTATTTTGGTTACCATTTTTCGGACAAAATCAAGTACTTAAATGGTAAAAATTGAAGGCGGTTGGTCGTAGTAAACGAGGGCCGATAACCCAATATGTGGGGCCCAATATGTAATTCTGCTCAGGGGACCGAAGCCGACATCGGCGCCAAAATATCCGAAGTGAATATTTTTTAGCTATCGGAATAGAAAAATTTTTGCCGCTGGTGCTGGTGCCGGAGCCGATTCCAGCATCGGTGCCAGCACCACCATCAATTTTTCCAATTTTTTTTTTATGGTGTCAGCACAAGCGCTGGCACCAAAAAAGCCGTCCGTGGCTGGAATCGGCGCCGGCACCGGCACCGACTTCGGACCCCTGATTCTGCTACATGATTCGTGTGATTTGCTTACGCTGATGATAAACCTAAAAGGTTAATTTTGAAGTTGGCGGCAAGCACGTAAATGAAGTATTTTTTTAACAATGAATGAGTAAATTATTTTTCAGCGAATTTTCTTTTCGATCCTGGGTTTTTCAAAATCTGTTAAAATCTTTATTCTTGTACCTAATGTCGTTTTAACGTTGTTAAAATAAACAGATTCAAAGTCATAAGTATTTTGAATATCTCATGGATTTCATTGTCCGTGTAACATCGGTGACCGAGTACGAGATACTTCTAAATTTTTTTATCTCTAAAGTTTTTACATGCTCGTTCGTGACAGTTGGTTACCCATGGCTTTGAAATTCCTCTCAGACTCAAAATTTGCAAGTACCCCGGACATCTGGTTTTTACCGTCATGGGCGTTACACGGACACGTAGAATCCATGATTCGTAGTTGTGATTCGATGAAAATTTTAATCCATCACGAAAACTCTAAAAGAGATCATTCGATTGCGTTTTCCGGATGTATCCGCAATGGTTTTTTCCTTGGAAATGATATGGTTGATTTGATCATATCGTCTGATTTTCTGATGCAAACGATTTCCTTTCTTTGGAGAAAAATCTTGACATTGGATCGCAAAAAGATTTATCCGACTTTTTTCGTGAATCATTGAAAATTTTGGTATGAGGTTCAGGCCATTTTTCTTAATCCGTTTTTCCTAAAAAAAATTAATTCCTAATCCATTTTTCCTAAAAATTTTGGTTTCTGAAATTTTTTTCCTAATCATTTTTTTCCGCTTTATTCATTGCAAAAAACTTTTCCAAAGGCTTCAAAATGAATCTCGCTCTTGGTTGCTTCCTTTAAAAATTGGAATGCTCCGAGCCCCCCTCCCTTGCAAAACTTAAAAAAAGGAAAAAGTCTCATTTTTACGTTTTTTAAGTTTTGCAAGGGATGGGGGGTTCGGAATTACTTCCAAACCCGGAATCAGATTTGGTCGCATTTTTCACATAAGGTTTCTTACACCTTTCTAGCATTCTATGAAAAAGAAATCCATTTGCGAATTTGTTTATTATTAAAACCTCCACAGACCAGTCAGGTTTTGTTAGGCCGATTTCTATCGACGAACTCGCTTAGTTATGAAGATTCTCTAAAAGTCAAGAAAGTAATTAATCTTGTTCTAAGATATAAGTCATATTTTGAGGGAAAGATCGTAATTTATTTTAAAATTATTCCCATGAATTTGGTAACTTCGATCCCTTTTTTGATGATGCTGCAAAAGTAAAGTTCAGCTCTCATTTTTAAAAGAGCTGATCGATGGAACGGATTTCCAAAGCCAACAACCATTTTGACGCCTAAAAATTCCCATTCACCACCTTTCTCCATGGCGTAGTGAGTTCGCTAACAAGACTATAAACTAAATCGGCATGCATAAAAATTGCGATATTTAAAAGACATTGACCGTGACGTAATGTCGCAAAAAAAAGAAAAAAAAAAGCATGCATCTCTCATGCTAAACTCAGACAGAACACCTTTTGATCTCTTTGTTTGTTATTTTAAATACTCCAGTTTGGCGCGTTTTAAATGAGACCTATTTAAATGAATTACCAGCCCAACCGTGAAGTGTCGATACGAAATCCTCATTCATTATATCAGCGATGTGATGTTATTCGGGTTGGGAAAATAAAATGATATCGTAGATTCCGACATGTTTCTTTTTGACCGGTTTTACGGGAAAACGATCCTTACAAAATTTTCGTACTAGACTGTTCGTTAGGGCGTATCGAAATTTGGAAATTTTCGAATTCGAACATGGCACTATGCAGAGACGTTGTGACTTAGGTCAATAGTAACCTAGAATTTTTTTCGAATTTTTTGGCAAGCACTTTTGGCTGTCTCTATTGGCTAGGATCGGTGATTTTGGCAATTTTTAAAAATCTTGTTAAAAAATTGTCTAGAAACCTCAATTACTGTAAAAAAAAATATCTGTCAGGCGTTTTTGAGGTCGACAAATCCGAATATGACTGAATACTTTTTCTAAGGATTTGGCAAAATCGGCCAAACGCCATTCAAATTTTGTGGCTTGAAAAAATATTTTCCATTATATTCTACCGCTATTTGAAGATTAGTTTACTTTATTGAATCTAAAGCGTAATTTCAAGTCTCCAAATGAAGAGGAAATATAAATTAAGAGTTCACAACTTGAGCAAAGAGGAGTTTGTAATTTAAATTCGACGTTTGGGGCCAAAAATTTAAAATCATGTTTTGATATTTTGCCAAATCCCTAGAAAACGAAATTAGGTCATATTCGGATTTCCCGACCTCAAAAACGATAGACAGATATTTTTTTACAGTAATCGAGGTTTCTAGACAATTTTTTAACAAGATTTTTAAATATTGCCGAAATCACCTATCCTTTAACATGTAAAACTTAAAGCCAATTGAGACGACTAAAATTGCTGACTTAAAAATTTAAAAAAATCCCAGGTTAATATTGATCCTAAGACGCAACTTTTCCGCATAGTGCCATGTTCGAATTCGAAAATTTCCAAATGACTAATATTTAAATGGGCAGTGTTTATTTTAAGGGCAGAATTCCGGGGAGGTAAAATTTTGGCAGTATAAAATTTTATGTGGCAGTATTTTATTGGTTTTATCAGTATAATAATAAAAATGAGCAGTTAAGGTTATTTGATAAAATATGATTGATTTAAAATGAGCAGCTATTTATATTTAGAAATAACAGAGAAAAAAAAATGCTTCGTGCCCAAAAAAAATATTTTACAGCCGAAAAATCTTGAGCGACCTCTAAATATTCTTTTGAAAATTGAAAAAAGAATTCAGGGCTTGTCGTAGAGGATAGTGCATTTGCCGATGAATTAAAATCTAAGTACATTGATTTCTTTTTTCTTTTTTGATTATTTTTTTAAATTATTTATTTGTTTACTTATTTTTATTTAACTGTTGTACACTGCCAGGTAATAATACTGCCTTGATATATATTTATACTGACCAAAATGCTTTAATTTACCTGCAAAACTTGATTTTTTTTTTTATACTGCCCAGATACTGCCCAAAAATTTTAAAAATACTGCCAATGAAATACTGGCAAAAACTTTACAAAACACTGCCTCGTTAAATACAATAAGCCTTTCCAAATTTCGATAAATCCTACTGTTCGTATGTAATTATTCAAATTTTTAAATTTTTTTATTATCTCCCAAAGCAATAGAATAAAGTCGGTCAATTAAAAGAAAAAAAAACTGCTCGGAATTAAAAGGGGGAAAAAAAACGGCTTTTACTTTGTGAATTTATTAACTGTCGACCGCGGTGGACTAGACCTTCACCAATGTGACCACACATAGAGAAGAAGATTCGCTTCCTTATATCAATCATTTTGAAATAACATAATTAGAAGGAAACGTGATTTTTATTTTAATTTTACAGATCGAATGGATCGGAGGTTGGATTTGAAAGCGGTTTCCATGAGCGTTTTAATTAATTAGGGCTATGATGGTTATAATTTTTTCTAATGTTAAAGCGCTGTTCATCAAATTAAACGCGTTGCAATTTCAAGACAATCACAGGCCTCCGAGCTAATTATTAAATCTTTTTTTTTTTTTCGTCATTTCAATGCGAAATTCCCATAGTGTGACTCCTTTTAACCTTATCACTATTATTACTTTTTTTTTATAGTCGCACTTTCTTTCTGGTATTGCTAATGCTATTTAAATAATTACCGATTTCGAAGAAAAAGCAAAAGCGTTAACAAAGTTTTGCGTAGGATGAGTTTCTTCTGGATTGATGTCTCCGAATTTTTTTTTCGTGGTTTTCGGACGCAAAAATTACGTGGCTTATTGTGATGCACATTTTATTTCCTTCCTTTAAAATATTAAATTATCTAGAATAATTACACTTCCAATCGTCTGATGCAATTATTGCTCTTAAAAAACTGCTAAAATGAATTTAAGACCGTTTATTACAATGGATCGGACATTGTCGATTTATATAAAAGTTTTTTTTTGTAGAGAGATGGAAAAGAATAAAATATTACAAGAACAGTGCACTCAAGTGTAGTCATGCTTAGCCATTAAAAAGAGCATGAATAACATTTAAAAATCATCTGAAAAAGCCTATACTTAAGAAAATGCACTGGAACTTGCCAAGAAGTATAATGGCTCGTTCTCTGACGACGGAAACTGTGCCGATTACATAATAATGGACTCGAGTTAATTTATTTGAATTCAAACATTTAAATTGCTGGACTTTCTTTACGTTTTATTTTGAATCCTGCACGCATGGAAGAAATGGCGTGGTTTAGTTTACGTATCTAATGTCTCTTTATGGGTGTATATCACGTGCCAAATATTACGGCAAAAAAAAAAAAAAAAAAAAAAATTAATGGAATTTGAGTGTTTTACCAATTATCTGCTTCATTTGTTTTCGCAATTTTATAACTTGAAGCGGTTGTCAATTATGTATTTTTAGGTTATAGCAATTGTTTTTTTTTTTTTCGAAATAACGAGCAAAAATATTGCACTATATTATATTTATTTATTTATTTATTGATTTATGGACGGACCGGATGCAGTAAGTAGTGAGAAGCACAACTAAAAATTCACCGTGGGAAAATAATTGCAGTCGCATCGAAATCGTTGATTCGGGGCTTTTGAGAATCGTAAAAGCATTAATTTGGCCATTTTTGACCCCTCCCGTCTGTCAGAGAAAATCAGTATTTCGAAAGCTCTTCGCCTTTCTGGCGTGCTTACTAGGGTGTTCATTATTTTGGCACACTGAAAAAATATGGCTTAATCAAATTTTGATTGAGTACTTTTGATTAGTAGCTCGTAAAATTTGACTAGTCGTTAGTAAACTTTTATTAGCCACTATACAGTTTTTTCTAGACGCAAAATCTAGTTCATTTTGACTGGATAGTAGCACTTTTTTGAGTGCAATTTTCGAATTTCAAATCCCTTACCCCTAAAAATGGTTTTCCTTGGTGTACTGATAAACCCGAATTTTGGTAAAATTTTTTACTCAACGGGAAAGCGTGGCGACTTGAGCTTAAATTTCCGAAAATTGCCACATAAATATCAACCTTTTTTTTTTTTTTTTTTTTTTTTTTTGCGAAAAAAATGTAGTTTCTTATTCTAAATTTTCAGTAGATCACGAATCTGAAGTCCGTTTTTTTTAAATCTGGTCCAGTTTTTGAGCTAGAGACCAAAATACGAGTGCAACTAAGAACTTGAACTTGGCATGTTTTGCCACTTCACCATGTTTTTTTTTTTTCCTTGATTTTGACTTTTAGCTCAAAAACCGAACCAGATATAAAAAAACGGACTTCAGATTCGTGATCTACGGAAAATTTCCGAAAAGAAACCATTTTTTTTTTCGCTCCACTTTTAAAGCTAAACCTTATAATATGGCAGGTTGTATACCTACTTTTTTAAAGGGCTCCGCAGTTTTTCAAAAAATACTCACAAAATCAGCCGTTGTGAAAATCGCTTTTCACCGAAAGGCCGCCATCAAGGAAAGGTTTTAACAATGATTTCTAAAATAATACTATACAATCATTTATACTTTATTGAATTTTTTTCCCCCGGAAAAATTTCGACTTTATTGGTGTGCCACTTCACCTAAAGTTCGAAATGCTCATAAAATTTAAAAAAAATTGAGTTGTACGATTTCAGATTTCAGAAAATATTGCTTTAAATTGCCTTTTTTTTTTTTTTTTGCTTTGTTTTTCAAAAAATTATTTTGCTATAAATTATTGATTGGAAATAAGGAAAAGCATGGTTTTTATTCTTCCGCGTAAAATCAGGAAAAAAAAAGTCGGAAATGTACAAACGCATGGGAAAGCTTGTAAAGGTCCTTAATATTGTTCCCTTTTCGAGTGGAAATTTACAAGGTTGTGCTCATTCGTTGTGCTTTTACTGCAGATTTTTCGTTGAGCAAATCAACATTACCGGTACTTCCGGTATTTTGTAAAACGTATGACTTTACTGATAATACTCGGATATTACTCGGATTTTTTTAAGCGTTAAGTCATACGCTGAATTCCTGGAAAATTATTTTAATTGTCCTTCAGATTTTATGCCGTATGCCGGCAACATTTTTGTTCGTAATCGTCAATCGTCTGAAGTTTTACCTAATCTCTCTCTCTCTTTTTTTTTTTTTTCTTATTATCATACCCATTTTTAAATAATCTTTTTTTTTTATTCTCAAACAAACATTATTTTTGATTATTTTTAAATTATACGCCGAAGGATTTTTGCTAGGGTGTTCCAAAAAATGCGAATTTTCGAATTCAAATTTGGTCACCCCGGGATTTTTTCCTTTTGAAGCACCTAAACACCCTGAATTTTTTAAGATTTTTAAAATGGCGGGAAAGCGTGTCACCGTGAGCTGAAAGGTCGGAAAATTCCCACAAGAACAAAAAAGTCGATTATTATTATTATTTTTTTTTTTCGTCCAAAAACAGCCCATTCTTATCGGAAATTTTGCGAATATCACGAATCTGAAGTCCGATCTCTTATTTTCTTTCCGATTTTCGGGCTAGAAACCAAAATATAGGAAAAAAAACGGCGTTAAGTGACAAAACTTAATAAGTCCATAGTATATTTTGACGAAAAGAAAAAGGCCGAAGGTTTTGTCCTAATGGGGATTTTCCGACCTTTAAGGTCACGGCGGCGCGCTTTCCCGTCATTTGAAAAATTCGAAAAAATTCAGGGTGTTTAGGTGCACCGAAAGAAACAAATTTCCAAGCAAACCAAATTTTTGTCAAGACTCGACCGAATGTAGCTCCTTTTTTCGGCTCAAGCTGTAAACTTGATCTCGTACTTGAAATTTTTACTTTCGACTCCTGTGATATAATATACTATTAAGTTCAAAAAATTGTAATGTTTTAAAGGAATCCAAAACATCGTTTTTCATCTAAAATTGAGAATTTGGGGCAATACCTATCCGATATATCGATATATCGGCCATTTTCAGCCGATTATAGATACATCTTTATCGAACTTTTTAAAGTACCGATAATCGGGATAAATGTTTTCGCCATCGCTACTACTAATGAGCTAGTACACTTAGAGATTGAAAAGATTTTTACTGACCTTTTTCCCAGAAATTCCTGTCGGAGTGACGTTTAGGAGGGAAAAAAAAGTTGAAGCCTGCATACAACTTTTCGAATTTTTTATTTTTTATTTATTTTATTTATTTTTTCATCTGAACTCAAACATGTTAATAAAATAGTCATTATTCTACTTATTGCGAGTAACAGTCTCTTAATATTTATTATCCGGCATGTTTAAACAATATTTTTTTTTCCCCTGTTTTGAAAAAACCGCAATCATCACCACACTTTTGTCCGGTAGCTGCGGTATTTTCGGTTGGAATACTTAAAATTATTTGTTTTCCTCTTCCACCTCATAAACGTGATCTATATTAAACGATAAAATTCTTCATCTTTTCCGTAATCTTGCATAGTGTAAAATAATTGAACCGGATAAATAAAGGAAAAAAAAAAAACTTTTGCACGGTCTGTCCACTGATTGATATTTTTTTAAAAAAGAAAAAAAAATTAATTTAATCAACACAACGTCACTCTTTACAGTAGTTTATTTTGACAAGCGACAATCATTTTATGACTAACCATTAATTAAATATATATTGACATGAAGTGAGATTAATGTTGCCAATGTTTTTTTTTTTCTTTTTTTTGCGGAATTTCCTAAAAAAATTTTAATTTAGAAAAAGCAATGTGATGGCTTTATTAAAAGGCGTCTGAGCGTGACTCCTTAGCGAAGAATATACAGTATGAAAATTCTTTTTTTGTATAATTCCATCCTTGCAGTGAATAATTGAATGATTGGATCTGCTTATAGTAATTACGTTCATGCTAAATTTGTTAACAGCATTATTGTTGTTGTTGTTTGTCGAAATAAAATTGTTAGGTTCAAAGTCATTAACGTGAGATGAAGGTGGTCTGTCTTTTCGTTTTGTCTCGTTAAGTGAAAGCGTCTGATGCTTCTTATAGGCGGTGTCTGCTCGCTTCTGTGCATTATTCCAAGCGAAATGGTTTGTTTATAACCAGCCTACGTTTTTTTAAAGCATTGAGTAATTATTTTTTTTATTTTAAATTGTTATTATTGTTGTTGCCACCCACAGTTTTGGAGTCCCCCCCCCCCCAAAAAAAAAATTGTTTTTTTGTAATTTATGCTGACACTTTGCTCCCCTATTTTGCTACTTTTGCGGAAGGATAACTTGATAAGCTCTGCGGGATTTAAAAAAAAAATGCGGGATTTCAATGCCGTAAATATAGCCATTTTTACGAGTCCGAAATGCACAAGAAAATCATGAGAAAAAAAGTTTTGATTCCCATTTTTTGATCCAAACCAAGAAAGTAGTAAAAATTGCAATGTCAATGGAAATTTATTAAAGGGATTTATTCAAAAAGCTTGATTTTTTTTTTTTTTACCTCAAAATAAAAGTTGGATTTTTTCAAATCTGAGACACTACTTTATGTTATTCCACTTGTAGAATCAGAAAATGACCTTCAAAATTACATACTGTTGCGGGGAAAACCCGGTATCTCCAAACGAATGGATGAAAATGGAATTTTTCGCATGAGTATATCATCTTAACGATCTCCCGGGTTATAAAACTGACATAAAAATTTTGTAATGGATTTTTTGGATACATATATGTTAGAATAAGCTGACATATTCTGGGAGCCTCGGGGTAAAAAATTTAGAAGGACGAGAGAGGCCAAATCTTCACATATAAATATTTATAATTATTTAGAAATGTTTATAATATTTAGAAATATTCAGAAATATTTCCAAATATTTTCAAATATTTCTAAACATTTCCAAATATTTTCAAATATTTCTAAATATTTCCAAATATTTTCAAATATTTCTAAACATTTCCAAATATTTCTGAATATTTCCAAATATTCATATGTCAAACATGTTGAGACTTTAGCATTTCGCTGGAATAATGGGTTTTTTCGGTCACTTAAACTTATCTATAATAAGATTTAAAAAATGGATTGAAACAATCATTCTTCAATTAAGTAAATGATTGTATTGGGAAAAGAGCGGGAGGGTATTATAGGCATCCTTGTCCAAGTCCATGACTTTAAATAGCAAGACCATCACCATACCTTCAAGGTTAGAAACCTCAAAAGGTGTAAAGGGATCAAAATTGTGAGGTCATCGCCAAGTCCAAACTTCAAGGCTTTAGGATTCTTTTTAAGCAATTGGGGGGGTACTATAGGCATCCTTGTCCAAGTCGATGACTTAAAATAGCAAGACCATCACCATACCTTCAAGATTCAAAACCTCAAAGGTGTAACGGGATCAAAATTGTGAGGTCATCATCAAACTTCAAGACTTTAGGACGCCTTTTAGGCAAGGGCATTTTCAAGGGTGGGTCTGGGGGGTTTAAGTAAAATAAAAAATCTCAGAATTAACTGAGATTAAGTCGCAGCAATAACCACCAAGCTGCGACAGTTTCTAGGCATCCGAGCTGGTGGCATCTCGGAAGCCCTGAAACTGCTCTCCGCCGAAGCGGAGAGAATAATTGTATTCGGAAGAAATTCTACCGATTTTTATACCATACCGCTCCGCCTCCTTTGTACACAAACACAAAGAAGTGGGAGGTAAACGTTTCTGAAGTATTCTGAGATGTCATTGTTTTCTTATGTTTACCTTATGGAGTCTCGTGCCACGTCAGTTTTCATCTACACAGTACGTGCGAATGTTAAAATGACCTGTCACGCCGTGCATATCTTACGAAATCGTCTATCAATTTTAAAAGTAGAGATTTAAAGTCACTTGTGATTTGAAAAATAAGACATGCATTGCGTGGATATATCCCATTTTTGAAATCAACTGTTTTTATGCATTAAAAAATACATCCGCAATGTAATATAAAACTGGACTAACTGTTTAAAATAAAAAATCTTTATTTATACGTTAATAAAGTGCAACCTTAAGGTGACGCAGGAGTGATTCATTTTTTTAAACACCCTATACTTCGAAAAACTCTAATAATAACGTTTTGGAGCCAGATATCAAAATTCCACTTCCGAGAAACAATTTTTATCAATCTTAGGAACCTTCAGGAAAAATTCCATACCTGACCACACAGTTCTTTTTCGGGAAACTGTGATTTAGGATAAATTCCCGGGAATTTATAGTAGATTAAGGTTTCCCAAAAAAGTACTGTATGGTCAGGTATGGAATTTTTCCTGAAGGTGCTTAAGATTGATAAAAATTGTTGCTCGGAAGCGCAATTTTGATATCTAGCACCAAAAGGATAATATTTGCATATTTCGAAGTATAGGGTGTTCAAAAAAATGAATCACTCCTGCGTCATTTTAATAACATACCCTTCTATCTTCAATTTGTCAACTGAACTTAAACCCAATTTTTTAATTTGTTAATATTTTCAATTGTTAATCTAATGGCCAGCACATGGAAAGAAAAACTTAAAATAATCGTCTAATTTAAAAATTAGGGACAGGACGATTTGTTACCAAGCTTTTCCCCGGTTTAAAAAAATTTCGGATTCAAAATTTTTAAAATACAAATGCTTAACTCAAAAAATTCAAGGAAAAAGCATAATTTTTAATGACCATTTTTTCTTATTTCCAGTAACAAAAAATTATTTCCAAAAAGAGTCAATATGCCAAAAATTTGGTAAGAACCAGACGCCATCTTCCTTAATTAATAGATCCCATTCATTGTTTAATTTGTACCTTATATTTCCGGAATATAATTTTTAGGCAATGCGTGCACGCATTTAAAACCAACACCTCTACCCTAAAAAGTTTTCTTCTCAACCCAAAAAAGCTCCATGAAACAAAAAAAAAAAACCGCTTAAAGAATAATCCAAGATAATACTTTATGACAGGGTTTACCGTCGAAATCTGATGGGATTAAACAATAAATACAAGGATCTGTATATCTCATGCTTGGCTTGCTAATACCATACAACTTCGTAAGGGTGCACACACGCATGATGCATTTTCTTGCAGCTGTGCTTAAAGTCTAAAACCTCTCAAAGGAAAAAAAAAATCGCTGGTGTTCGGGGAAAAAGAACCTAAAAACGCGGAGGATTTTTATTGTAGCAATTCCTTCCAATCGCACTCACTCTGGTTTTTTTTTTTTTTTTTCGAGTAATAACGAAGAATGATTGTTACGCAATCGCCGACATTTTCTCGGCTACGTAAATATTATAATTATTGTTTTATTTTTGTGCCACACAGCTGTATTATTAACCTCATTATTTAGGGACATCTACCTTAAAAAAGACAGATAGTTCAAGGATTTTATTTCAGCTGTGCGAATGATCGTTCAAGGTCGGCAAAATAATATACATCAGAACTTTTACATAATTTTAAAACTTCCTCGTGATCTTAATCGATTTTTTTTTTACCACTTTGACTTGGTTTTGTTTTATTTTCGTTTGAAATTACTTTGGGTCAAAAAGTCGATGCTCTTAAATTAAGAAAGTGTGGTCAATGTAATGAAGGGAAGTCTCTCAAATGTCTAGCCACGGGAAATGTCCCTAATTTTAGTTCGTTCGAGTTTAGTTGCGTAAGGCGAAAATGATTTGCTGGTATTAAAAAAAAAAAAAAAAAAAAAACTGGCGACGCTGTTATAGGCACGGACTGGGGCTCCGAACTACCGTCTTATTGACAGTCTTATTGAAAAGCAAAAAAGGGGCCTTCTCTTGAAATAATTGAAAATTATCCAGTCAATGGCGTCGCAATTGTAGCGGCGCATGCGGTAAAGCTCGATAAGAATTAATTAAAAATCTTAAGTCTTAGAAAACCCAGGAAAAAAGATTAAAAATGATCTGAAGCCCGTTAAGTTTTTAGAAAAATCTTCTCTTTCGCTTCCCAGATCTTCTAAGTGGAAAGAAATCCTTTCGAGTTCAATCAAAATAGGTTTTTTTCCTGGGTGACTCTTTTTATTCTGCCTGCATCGAATGATTTTCGGACCTACATTTCCTAGCAAACGGGGCTTGAAATAGCTAAAAATGACTTTAAATTTCGAATTCAATTCTTGGCGGACACCGTAGAAAAATTATTAGGAAGAAGTAAGTAGGGCGCGAGGCAATCTAAAAATTGTTTAGCTCTAGCAATCGAAACTTCCCCCGCGTTATGTTTCAGAATGATTTCTACCAGGGAGTGAGTACGTTTTGTTAAAATTTTATATTTGAGAATGTAAAATGATACGACTTTCATTTACCTAATCTAATCTGTGGTTTGTGGTTGACTCAGTTTAAATATCAAGTAAACTACCACTTAACTGCAAATGACGATGGTTACATTAATTATCAATTTCATTAATAACTATTTTAATACCGAATAGTAATTCATATTCGTATTTAAATTTCTAATGTTTCAGCTCCTTTTTTAAAATTTTTTATTTATTTATTCGTTTTTTTAAAATTTTTTTTATTTTCATTTTCATATTTTACAGGATTTAATCATTTTTTTGAAAGTTGGGTCTTAGTTGGTACTTGGTTTTAGGTTTTAGCTGCAATATACCAAAACATAACGCAGTTGCCAATAACTAAAAATTTTGGCTTCAGGTGATTTTTTTCCACATTTTGGCTTCCTCCTTAAGGACGTCTTTATAAAACTTCGCGTCCTTATAAAACTTCGATTTGTTTTCTGGGTATATTCGTGTCTAAAAATATTTCTGTTATAATGGATCGACACCTCGGTTACATTAAACAATGCATAGGAGAAATGGCTGATTTTTGAAGTAATGATACTAATTTTAAGGCAAAATAAACTTATATTATATTCTACGGAAAAAATAACATTGATTTTAGGAAAAATTCAAAATAAAATGTTGGCAAAAACGCAAAACAGCATTATTCTCTCTAGGGTGTCTCTTCCATAGCCAACGACGGAATTCTGATGATGCTGATCCCTGAAATACTCCCAAATAATTCAAAAATAACGTGTGCAAATATTGAGGCCTCCACCTAAACGCGAAGTGGTGCCTGTAGCAACGTCATTTTTGCCAATTAAGATACATGGAAAATTTTCCTATTTTACTTTTTATTTATTTAATTATTTACTTTATCTTATTTTTTTTTTTATTTATTTATTATTTATTTATTTATTTATTTATTTATTTATTTTTTTTTTTTTTTTTGTCAGTGAATAGTAAGTCGAAAAATCGGCGGTTGTTCTAAATTATTACTTATATATATGCCTTTGAATCTAGGTACAAAAAACCCCGTTCAATTTTTTCCCGTAGATAAGAAGGGTATGGCACTAATTTGAGCTTTACATAAATTTTGAAGCCCCCCTTCTCTACGACAAAATAGTTGAACGGGTTTTTTGTACCTAGATTCAAATGCATAAATATATATTAAGAGTGTCCCTTATTTTGGAAATTTTTTAATATCAAATCGCTTACCCCCAAAAATGGTTCTCCTTGGTGTACTGAAACCCGAATTTTTTTTAAATTTTTTACTCGACGGGAAAGCTTGGCGACTAGAGCTTGAAAAAGCTCTAACCTAACCTAACCTAACCTAACATAACAAAACCTAACCTAACCTAACCTAACCTAACCTAACCTAACCCAACCCAACTTAACCTAACCCAAGTTCCGAAAATGCCATAAGAGAAAAAAATCGACAATTTTTTTTCCCTCGAAAAAATGTGGTTTTTTATCGGAAATTTTCCCTAGATCACGAATTTGAAGCCGTTTTTTTTATATTTGGTCCAGTTTTTGAGCTAGAGACCAAAATACGAGTGCAACTAAGGACTTGGTGTTTTGTCACTTTACCGCTTTTTTTTTGTGCCATATTTTGGCTTTTAGCTCAAAAACCGGACCAGATATTAAAAAACGGACTTCAGATTCGTGATCTACGGAAAATTTGCGATAAGAAACCAAATTTTTTTGCGAAAAAAACTGTAATTGTTTTGTCTTATGGCAATTTTTGAAAGATTTGGTTTGGTTAGGTTAGGTCAGGTTGTTAGGCTAGGTTAGGCTACCCCAAGCTCAAGTCGACATGCTTTCCCGTCGAGTAAAAAATTTAAATAAAATCCAGGTTTATAAGTACACGAAGGAGAACCACTTTTGGGGGTAGGCGATTTGAAATTTAAAAATTTTCAAAGTAAGGGACACCATGTTATATATGTAAGTAATAATTTGGACCAACTGCCGATTTTTCTACTTAGTATTTACTGAGAAAAAAAAAAAAGAAGTAAAATAAGAAAATTTATTATGTATTTAAAACGGCAAAAATGACGTTGCTACAGGCACCACTTCGCGTTTAGGTGGAGACCCCAAGCTTTGCACACGTTATTTTTGAATTATTTGGGAATATTTTATTGGACGGCACCGTTAGAATTCTGTCTTTGGCTATGGAAAAGACAACCTAATGTTTTCCCTGAAAACGTCGGGAAAAAGTCGTATTGAACTGCAGCTTGAAAAAGTTTTGGACTTTTATCCTCATTTTCCGTTTGTGACCCAATTCTGGTAACGCGATATCTTTAAAAATTTTAATTACCAATTCATCTCGAGGGAACTTATATAAAAAAAAAACCAAGTTATATACCTCTTGGCATATCTTTCGGTTATCCATAACAGGTAACCGTTTTGTTGAGTCCCTGTGAAACTCCAGTATACACTCGGTATATATACACTCGGTGTGCCTATTTGTTGTACCGTACACCAAATATGAAATCGATTCAAAAGGCAATTCCCGACGGCTCCCACACTTATCACCCTTTGAGGGGTTCTAACTCCGTCGATCGTCCTAATTAATTCCATTTTCACCGTTTACAAAAACTATAAGCATTGAGGGGAAAAATTTACAATTAAAGTCTGCCTCAGTTATATGTATAACTGAGGCAGACTTTAATTGTAAATTTTTCTTCGAAATTTTACTTGATCGGGGGAAAAGATGAAACTCATCGCAACATTCACGTTTATCACACCTTGGAAGAAACTTTCATTATATGAATTTGTTGGTCGACGTAATGTAACACCAACTGTTGATGAAATTGTATAATTTAAAATCGACGTATTGCTTTTATTCTAGCTTAACATCAATCATTATTTCATATCCTATTCCATTTTCGTCCCTATTGTTTTTTTAAAGCCGCTTCCTCGTATAAGTACTCACCACCATTCAGACAGAACAAAAAGAGATTTAAAAAAATATCATAACTTCAAATTAAAAAAAAAAAAAAGAATTTTCTCGCGAAATTTACATAATATCTTTGCTCGAACGATCAGAGTATTGTTACTGGGAAGAACGTATTTGGAAATATTTTTGTTTATTGTATAGTGTTTAGGTAAATCAGACACCGTAAAAATTTTTTTTTGCGCTCGCCAAAGTTATCTGTACTTATTACCAATTTTGTTTTTTTCTCTTAAAATACACGTAAAATGTGCTATTTCGAGAAAGTAGCTTACGATCTGTAACATAGCCAAAGGATATCTTACATATTATAATCTGATATATATTTTCTTCAACTTATGATTTATATCGCGAATTTCAAAAAAAAAAGCCGGTACTAATGGCTAATCGCCTTTTTTTTTTTTTTTTTTTTTTTTTAAGAAGGATTAAAGTGAATGGAAATTTCCAAACGGATTCGATTTGTTTTTCTTCATGTTTGCAACAAATGGAAGAGACTGACTCTGTACTCCATGTAAGAAGATAAACTATTTTCCCCAGAATTTCCCTTACATCATCTAGTGGAGTGCGAGGAAAAAAAAATAAAAAAAAATTATCGTGGAACTTGGGTTTTTTCACTCTCGACCTTGATATAAAATGACTATAAAGTAATATTCTAACGATTTATAATTTGACGAAACAACACCATTAACAAATTATTTCTCCTTTCCGATAAAAAAAATATTCTGATAAATCAAAAAGGAAAAAAAAAGTTGACGTTTTAATGGGATTCTTAAAACAAAAATCACGTTTTCGCGAAATCATCCGTCATATAATTTCCCAATTATAATGGAGCTGTGTTTTATTGTTTGTCCTGTTCTGTGTCCATTTGTTTTTTTTTTTTTTTTTTTTTTTTTTTTTTTTGTCTCCGAAATTGTAAGGCAGTGAAAGTTCTTAAAAACTTTATATAATCTTTTTTTTTTCACTAATATCCGTCCATCACCTACGCAATATGATCTGCATTTCGCAATCGATCGTATTAGTAATTATGCCGTATATACGCTTCATCTAAGTACTCTTGTACACACATGTTGCTGTTCGCATATGTATCAATCTCGCGGTCACTGACCGAAAAATTCACAAAACTCAAGTGTTTCCGAAATGAAGGTGTTAATGCGTTTGGGAATTTGTGACGGTCTGTAGGAAAACACAAATTTTGAAATCGAATTTTTCGTCGTTTTCGCTTCAGGATTTGATGCTGAGAAAAATGGGACTTGGATATTAAAGTCAGATCCTTAGCCAGCCAGTTAACCCCGGAGCCAGTTAACCCCGGTGCTGAGCCTCCGGGGTTAACTAAGCATATTCTCGATTTTTTGACCCCCCTCCTCCCGGGTCAAAGATATAATAAAAACTTTTTTTTTTATTCTTTTCATGTCTGAATTAGGCTAAAAAGGTAAATTTTCTTTTTAGTTTAAACTTAAGTTGGATGATATTTCTTATTGTCTTTAGCCATTATGTTATTCATAGCGTCTACTCCAATTTTTAAATGCTCAAAAATGTCTCTTAGATCAAAGGTTGGAATTGCAATATTTGGGATGCAGATATAAAATGATAAATTTTCTCTCAATGAGTCTGCTATCCTCTGAATTGTTTCTTTATTACATGGTAAGTAATTGGCCCACTGTTCTACATTTACAGGGTAAAGATACCCTTGAATTATGGTCAGGACTTTATGTATCGAACGTTTAGTACTTTCTAATTCTTCGGAAAACATACTTTGTATTAGAGCTGCCAGAGCTTCTTCAGTTAACGGCATACAATTGCTTCCTGTTAATATCGCTGCTCCTGCCTGATCTTGCAAATTCGTGTTATTCTCCATGCTTATCTTGTTTGGTTATTTTTATAAGTCTCAATGTAAGATATCTCCTTTGGCTTTGATATATTCCAGCGCAGCTGTCAGATGGCAAAATGCTAGCGTCTTTTTAATTTCAGCAATAATTAAGGGCTTGTCCACCGGGTTTTGTGTTACAAGAGTAACGGATTTAATATTTAGCTTATGAAGCCCGTTACCCTTGTGGCATAAAACCCGGTGGACAAGCCCTTAAATGAAAATAAATTCTTACTTAAGATTAATCAAGTCTCCCTCTTCGATGCTTACGTAATACTTGAATGACCCTTTCCGCCATGAGGGGGTTGGACCCCCCCTGTAATAGTACATTACATATCAGGTACGGAGGTGGCTTAAAGCAGGCCAAAACTGAGGGCCTCAGTAGTCAGCCCCGTAACCAGCCGAGGCCTGCAAGCCACCTCCGTGCCTGATTTTTCATCTTTAAAATTTTTCGTTTTTCAAGCGGGAGGAAATTTTCATTTTCCGCCCGGAGTGATGAAATTTTTTTTTTCACTAATGTGATTTCCCTACCTTCCATATTAAAAGTAGGCAGTACCCGTGACAGCAGATAAATCGTATTTTTCCTTTTTATGGAAAAACGAAGCTAAATTAAAACAAACAAAAAAAAAAAAAAAAAAAGTAAGAAATCTTCAGAAAAAAATTTCAAAGATTTCTTAGTCTTTCTTTTTTTAAGATTTTTCTTCGTTTTTCCGTAAAATGAAAAATACGATTTATCTGCTGCCACGGGTACTGCGTACTCATCAGTCATTTTTCTTTCTACTGCCACGATTAAATATTTCCGCTTATGCTTAACTTATGTTAACGAAAATCATGATTTTTACCACTTTTTTACTTCTTCATAATCTCCCATTTTAAGAGTAGGCTTCAGTGAATACAGGAAGGAATGGCTGTTCTGTCTAATACTCGATTTACGGGGAAAAAATCGAAATTTTAGGCATCTGACACATGTACCCAGGAATTTTTATTTAAGTTTCGACTGGCTTCAAGTAAATACGAACTTGGAAAACGAAATCTAAGCTTTTCGGCAACAATTTTTTTTGAAATTATTTTCCGGTTACATTTACAGTTTAGACAAGTTGAAATTTGTTTAAAAAATTCCAGGGTACACCAAAGGAGTTCGTCATGTACCTAAAATTTCGATTTTTTCCCCGTAAATCCAGTATTTGACAAAACAGCCATTCCTTTTTGTATTCACTGAAGCCTACTCTTTAGCCTTTTTTTGGGGGTTGATTTGCACCCCGAATATTACATAAAGATTCTCAGAATGTCTGACATATTAATTTAACCCTTTCAATAATCCCGGGCCAAGTTAAAATCGCTGAATTCGTCGTCTTCTTCATAATTTAAATTATTAAATTATTAGGCTGAGCTGGAGCGTTCGGAATGGCAGGCTCATGGGATGGTGATTCGTCGGATGGCGGCTCACTGTACGAATTAATTTTAAATGTTATTTTTGGTTTATTGACCGAAGGGAATATAAAGCGTTTTATGGGTTATAAAATTTTGTGCTTATATCCAAAGTTGTAACTAACATAAGGCTGGTAATGGCCTGCAGCTCCTTGACCACTAAATCGCAAGCGGTACGTGTTCCTGCGTTTCGATCCGTATTCGGACATCAGCTTCCCGTCTTTGTACACTTCAATATGGACTTTATAGACCGTCGAGGCCGCCTTAACTTCGCTCTCTGAGCCGTAAGTCCCACTCCGCAGCATAGCCTCCTTATATTCTGCAGGGGTGGTATACGGCTCATCGTCAGGACCCACGGTATACTCCTGGTATTCGAGCCAGTGTGCCAGGATTAAATTATCACTTCCATAAAATCTACCACTGGGTAGATATTCTGATGGAAAAGATCTATCTGGGTGTATCTGTCTTTCGGAATTGAATAATGGTCTTTCTCCTGGATAATTGACAAATGACCTGCATGGATAACAAGGTATCCATTCTAGATAAAAAACCGGAATCCTATATTTTTGACCGTCTTTTCGGTTTTTTTGTTCATCTGTAAAATTTTCTTTCGGGTTTTCCCGAAGAATATCACATTTGCACGGTCGTATAAACAGGTCCAGAAACTTCCTATGCCGTTCATGTTCCGCTTAACTACGCACATTTCAGTTCTAAAATGGGTCACTGGCGGCGCTGCGATCTTGACAGCCGCAACATGACCAATCGTATAAGTTAGAACCATGGCCATATAAACATCTATATGGCTTGTGTCGCCATCGTTGTTTACAAATCTCAACGACCAATCAAAAAGCGTCTCGCTTACTAGTAGCTCTCACAGTGGTCGAAAGGAAGAACTAATTTTTGCGTATTTAAGCGGGATAGGAGTTTCCGGACCTGTCTATACGACCGTGCATTTGTTTATCTCAGAAAAGAGCTGGTTTGAACTTGTCGTAGTAATAAACCTGAAATATTTTTCTTAAACCCTTTGTCATTTAAGGCCCTTCCTTATCTTTCGTTTCTCTTTTTCTGAATATATGCATAATTTTTACAAAATTTATGCATAACTTTTGTAAGAATGAAAATTAGAATGTGCATAAATTTTGCTTAATTTATGCATATAATTTTTTAAAAATCATAAAGCAGGAAAATTGAAAAATATTATGCTTATTCAGCTTTTTTCTCGTTTTATGCATATTTATTTATGCATAATTTTTACATGATCCATCATAATGTAGGATGAAAAAAAAAATTCCGGTAAAAACAACTGAAGTTGCTTAAGTATACATAATTTATGGATTTTTTTATGTATGTCCAATTTTTTGTATATAATTTATACATGATTTTTATTTCATTTATGGATCCCTTTTTTGTGCGGAGTGATAAGGGTCTGTAAAGTAAGGACAAAATTTTTAATCTTGATTTCGGTGGCAATTGCCTTTAAATGCCAGTTGGATTTAAGTGCCGGACCCCCCCACCCCAGCTGCTTACGTAATATTTAAATAACCCTTAACTCAATTGCTTTTTTTTTGAAATATATTGCTTTGCTGTCTCTGTTCAATTTTCAAAACGACGAGGGGAAACTTTTTTTGTACCATTTTTAATCGTCATTATCAACTGTACTTAATATGAACTCATTTCGTAGGTGCCGATCCGCATTTCATAACTAACAATTAGACCATATATGTTTCTTTTATTATGATCTTGTCGTTTTTAAAAGCGTAGGCATGTAAAAATGCTACCTTTTTGACGCGATAAAAAGAAACAAAATTTGATACATAAAAATCAGATATGATATTTGACTTTAATTTTAAATTTGCATAAAATTCGTGATACCAAAAAATCGTGAACCTGATTTCGACATCCTGAGGTCACGCGACTTGTCTCGGGGTTCAGTAATCCAATATATTTTTGTTTTGTGTCGGGTTTTCTTTTGTTTTAAAAAAAATACTCCGGCAATGTTTACTAAAAAAACCATGTCCGTAATGTTATTCCCACACCCTTTTTTTTTTTTTAACGATCGAGTTGCAAAAGAATGTAAATATTTCATTAAGAGTACTTAATATTGTAAATCTATATACAAACATACTTATGTATCCCGGGGTATGCAGGTCAATCTGTAAAAACCGCCTACATATGATACCGTTCTTCTCACGTTTTTTTTTTTTTTTTTTTTTTTTTTTTTCGCTGAGCGGAAAAGAAAATGAAAGAATTTCGCACCGATGGAAAATAACTGTTATATCACATAATTGATGAATTAAATATATTTTTTATGTTTCCCCGAAGCGCTAAACTGTCTTGACGTCTTGATTTATCTTTGAGAATTGTCGGTCATTCCCCAATGGAAAGGCAATTAAAAAACTTTGATTAACATAATGATGAAGGCGTTTTTTTTATTTTATTTTTTTTTTTTGTTTGCAGATGAGCACGGGATGCGATTGTCCAGTAGTTCATACTGGGCCTACTTTGGCATCGACATGTGGAGGTTCTACTTTTATGCTGTTTATGGGTTTGCTGGAGGTTTTCATACGTTCCCAGTGTGATTTGGAAGACCCGTGCGGGAGGCCTGATCCGAAAATTAATTACGAAAGGGAATATGATTTTATAGTTGTGGGAGGAGGAAGCACGGGTTAGTATTTTTTGACAAAAGGAAATATTTTACTGAAAAAAAAATTTTTTAATAGTACATTTTAAACTTACGAACCGGGAAAAAATTTAATTAATTAATTGAAAAGCAGAGGGAGATCGAAGAAACGACGGAGAAAAATTTTTCAATTTTTTTTTTTTTTTTTTTTATGAAAATGAATGAATAAATTGACAAATTCACTTTGACCTCTACCAAATTTTCGAACCCTTTCTGGATAACTTGGATCTATTTAGGAGATCCAAAACTTCACTGAGAAAAAAAAACTTCAAAGAAAACTTTGTTTTTACGTCTAAGACGTCCCTATAGCCCCAATGGCGTGATAATGTTCATTTCCAGTCATGAACCTAAAAATTTTGAGCTTTGATCTTCAATCTGACGTCTAAGACTTAAAATTTTTAGGTCTACTACTGAAAGTTAAGATCATGATTCCGTTGGGGCTATCGGGACGTCTTGAGGAGTAAACGAAGATGTTTTTTTTCACAGTGTTTCGATTTTTGAAATATAGGGTGTGCCTTATTTTGAATTTGAATGAGTGCAGCCCCGGAATCGGTTCTCTTGGCGATACATATAAATTTGATATATTTTTTTTCCTCTCCTCAGATTTTTTACTTGACGGGAAACCGCCTCATCGATTTGCGCTTCAAAGTCGGAAAATTTCCATAAGGATGAGATGCTCGATTTTTTTTTTTTTCTCTTGAAAAAACAGTTAATTTGTATCAGAAATTCTGCATAGATCTCGAATTTGAACTCCATTTTTTTAAAATTGAAAAAGCCCTAAAGTGTTATTCTAATTGTATTTCAAATCTTTAAAAAAAATAAATGAATAAAAAATTAGATATATATCGGTGTAATGCCTCCGTGTTTGGATGTATGCGGAGGTGCAAATAGCACAAAATCCGATGGCCACAGGGCGTTCCAGCCCTGGTGGGGACTGCACTACAGTCTCTACATTTCAAATAGGTGCACTTATCTTTTTTTAGGGTTGCCCTATAAGTAAACCCTTCGTCGTCCACATAAATTACCGATTTCTTGCGTTCGCCTTCTATTATTAACACCATTATTGAAATCAATTAACTTTTCTTCAACACAAAAAAAGCAACACCGTACAAGAACGTGACAAGAGTTTAACTGAACGACAACGATAAAATGATGTCATTATTTCAGCCCTGTAGCCAGAATTGTGCTTCTATATAAGCTTAATATAGGAAAAAAAATTTTCAGGCTACAGAACTGCATTGCTTCAAAATTTTTTGAACTTCTTCTTTTTCTAGTTATAATTATTTTTTTCTTTTTTGTTAACTTACGCATTTACTCTCATTTAGCATAAGTATTTCAACTCTCTTTTAAAATAAGGAAAATATGCGAACTTTACTGACAATAAGCTAAACAGCTGAAAACTTTTTCTCACATTGTATACTCTTTTTCCAGTCTCAAAAAAATGGTGTGCGTAAAATTTTAGACATTCTGAAAATTAGAATCCATGCAAATGTTTTGCAACCCTTAAATAACGGTTTTAGAGGATATGAAAAATGTAACGATTTCAAAACCTCAAATTTCATATCCTCTAAAAGGGGTTTAGAGGTTTTGAAATTTGAGGTTTTGCATAGTCCCCAACTTATCATGTTTTGTCACTTTACGCAGAAAAATTTCTGTTTGTTTTTTTAAGAAAAAAAAAAACTACCGATTTTGTCACCATTGAGGATCATACAAATATTACGTACGCACTTAACAGGGGAGTGGAGGGGGGGGTTAACGGTTAAAAATTTGCCAATAAAAAATATTTGCTGCACCTTCCACTGCAAAAATGGTCTCATTAGTTCATAATTTAATTTAATTTTATGATTCCTTTAAATTCATTTTTGATTTTATTTTATTGGTTCATTAACTTTTTTTAAAAATAAATTTCACTGTTTTTTTTTTTTTTTTTTTTTTTGACGTTTAATTTTATTTCAGAAAAAGAAGAAGGAATCGTAACAATAATTTGTTTTGAATATGAATATGAAAATAAAAATACAATAAAGTTAAAACTATCTTTTTTGCAAATTAATAAGGAAAAAAAAAAATCTTACGTAATATCAGAGAGGGGAGGGGGTTACAAAAGAGGAAAAAAAATGCTTACGTAATACTCGTAGGATCCCTTATGGAAATTTCCCGACTTTGTCAAGTCGGGGCGGTTCCCCGTCGAGTAAAAAATTTGAAAAAAATAAAAATAAAAATAAACTAGCTAGAGTTCATATGTGCCACAAAGAGGAACTTTTTCCGAAGGTGCATCATTCAAATTCAAAAAATCGAAAAATAAGGGACACGCTTATACATAACCTTTTCGGCATATCCTACAACCGGAATCCACCCTAATTTTTGTCAGATTATTTTACCGATTTAAAATAGCTCCGACTTGAGCTTAAAGATCGGGAAAGGCCACGTTTAAGGGTATGCTGGTTACTTTAACACAATGTTAATTTTACATAAGAGAATTTTCTTCAATAGCTTCGCCGCATATGTACCTAGAGAGGTGAAATTTGCGTTAATGGCAAAAGGAGACCTTCTTCTTCAATAGTCAAGGTTGTTTTGTCCATTTGCATTCTTGGGGACCCAGGAAAATGAGCAAAGTCAAAGCTCTAAAATGTCTTTTTTTTGTTCATTTTCAACTTTAATTTTCAAGTTGAAAAAAGCAAAATTTTAGACTTTGCTAAATTGACTTTTGTTCGTCATTTATCGCAGAATTCGAAAATCTTTCAAAATTTTCGAAAGAATGATAAACAAGGAAGCTATTGAGCTTTTCCCAAGAGTCCTTTTTGGTAGATTTTAGGCTTCCTTTTTTAAAATATAAATTGTTTCATAGGACTTTGTTGCACTAAAAGTAGCAATTTTAAAAAACAGGTTTGAACGTTCGAAACCCGTAAGCATCATACCTTTCTTATGTTTCCCGGAATTTAACCCTTATAAGTAAAGAAATGAGTGACATTTTTCTTACGCTCAATTGATCAATTCCAAAAATGAATAGTGTCGGAATTTTTTTTGTCTATTTCAACCAGGCTTTTGCTACCCAAACAAACTTGAAAAATCCAATATAGTATCTGAGTTCAAAAATAATGTCAAAAAAAAAAAAAAAAAAAGATGCATTTGATTTTAAAATTTATTTAATCCTTGAAGGGCCGAAATTAAATCAATATTAAAATTAAATAAATATGTGTTTGAATGTTCACCGTTACGATTGAATTTGATGATGGTTGTAGTAAAGAAAAATGGCGAATTTTAAAAATTAAAATATTTAGGACATAAGCCTTCATCTTAACAATGGCGGATCCAGGGGGGATGGGGCGCTCGCGCTCCCCTGAACTAAAACCATTTTACAATATATAGAATGCGGTTTCATTGGAAAATTTTACCCATGATAGAATTTCAAGTTTTGGGCTCATTTTAGATTTTCCGTAAAAAAATATCTGGATCCGGCAGTGTAAACTAAAATCAAAATAAATCTGCCTATGGGGTCGTCCATAAAACATGTGAGCAGGTTAGGGAAGGGAGGGGTTTTACATATCTAACGTTAGCATTTGTTTCATGTAATAAACGTGCCAAAATGAAAATAATTTAAATTTTTTTAATTATGTAATCTAACTCACTTTTTTAAAAAAACGTTCAATTTTACCAGCCCATTTGCTCTAAGTTGAAAAAAAAAAAAAAAACCTGTTCTTTGCAAAATTTTAGTTCTGAAAAATTTCAGATTTTTTAAATGTTTAACATTAGTGTTAAAAAAAAAATTTAAAGAGGGGGGGGGGGGGGTAACCGAAATCTAACTTAATTTAAGGAGGGGTCCCGAACCTATGCTAACAACTGGGGAGGGGATCAAAAATTGCCAAAATAATGCTCACGTGTTTTATGGACGACTCCTAAGGTATTACAATGAGAAAAAAAAAATAAAATCCCGAAGAAGTCATCGAAGAAGCAGAAGTGCCAGCAAGCGAGGAAAAAAAGAAAAGGGAAAGAAGCTAAAGAAGGAAATCAAGAACGTCTATCAGAAAAAATGGGGGAAAAAAGCTGTCGGAAAGAAAGAAAAAATGAACTAGTCGGGGAAGCAAATCGAAAAAGACTGCCAGAGGAAAGAGATCGTGAAATCCACCAACGAGAAGAAAAGAAAAGAAGAAGGGACATCGAGCTTTTATCTGATTTCAGCTAAAACTTTTGGTAGAAAAAATAAAATAACCATGAAAAAAAATGATGCAAAACAATCTGGAAATGACAATTAGGAGAAACAACCTAATCAGAAAATTCAGGAGAAACAATTTGAAAAGAAAAAAAAAAATTGGGAAAGAAATTGGAAAAGGCCATCAGAGGAAAAAGATAGCGATATACAACCGGCCAAAAAAAAAAGAAAAAACAGAAATTGAAGCGAAATCAGCTAAAGCCTTTGATACAAAAAAAAAAAAAAAAAAAAAAAAAAAGATGAAAAGCAAGTTAAGAAGAAAAAGCCGTGGAGGCAACCTGAAATGAAAACTCTGAATAAACGAAAGAGGGGAAACCCCGAGGAAACAGGCATCTCTAATAATAAAAAAAGAGGTAAAAGAGCCTCGGAGAAAAAAAGAATGGACGAGTACGAGGAAAAAGAAAACAGTACCTGCCACGTAAAATTCAAGACCAAGAAAACATTGGAAAAAAAGTAAACGCTGTTACATAAAAAAAAATTCAGTTTGGATTTTAAAACATGGTACGGTTTCATAAGTATAATGATTCTCACCCGGTCGTCAGAAAACCGATTGTCAACCACCCGTCCAGACAAATCGTGCCCAAAGGGCATCATAAATTCATATTTTTGCAAATCTTAATACCCCTAACGAAAAAAAAAATATATTTTGCTTTACTGACAAATGGCAATACAGTGTTAAATTTCATTATCTTACAATTCTTTTCCGGTTTATCGACAGAAAAGGATATATCCTAAATACACGGTTGCCTATCTTCTATATTGCAGTTTTTAAAAGTAACCAGCATACCCTTAATGTCATATCCGCGCCTGGAGCCAATGGCGACGACAAATATTTAGCAACTTTAAGTTTCTTGAAAATTTACAAGAAATTTTTTAAGTCCTTGCTTTCGTTCATGTCGTCTAATTTTACTATTAAAAAAGGCCAAAAGTTAAAAAAAATAGTCAAAATATTATTTAAAAGTTCAAATTTTAATATTAAAATAATTAAACATTAATTTTTAGTGCGAACAGGCCGACTCCCGGACAGACAAATTTCCCCAGGACCGAGCCCCAAGACGTAGTCCTTAAACCGTCCCTTATTTTGTGAACTTTGGAATTCTTTCGGACGCACCCCCTAATTTTTTTCCTTATGGTTTAAAAAGAAAACCTGTAAAATTTTAGCGCTCTACGATAAGTCTAAATAGTGCCGCACGAACCCCCCGTTTTAACCATATAACTTAAATAGGGCCAAGTTCCACTGGTCGAGTGCTTGCATTTCCCGTTTTCTAAAATTAACGAAAATATTGTTCCTTACGTATTTTGATCTGAGGAACTCAAATCTGCAATCAAAATTTTAATAGCTTTTACAGTTTGATAGCTTTGATTTATTCAAGTGCTAATTTTTTGGCCAAAATTTTGCTCAGCTAAACTTTAATTTAATTCTTAAAAAATTTTTAAGTTGATATCCTGGCCCTACATCTTTTCTGAGCAATTTTCGACACTGAATCCAGAACTGAGAGCGAAAATCTTCTAATAATGCTTACTACTTTTGAAAAAATAATAATTTTTATGAAAATTAAAGAAAAATATTCAAATTCTTTGATTTTTGGTTTATATTATAAACACAAAAGTAGATAGACGATTTTAATGGTTCTTAGGTGATTCAACTTCGAAAATTGATCAGAAAAGATGTATTATAGGACCAGGATATTAACTTTAAATTTTTTTAAGAATTAAATTAAAGTTTAGCTGAGCAAAATTTTGGCCAAAAAATTAGCACTTGAATAAATCAAAAACTGTAAAAGGTATTAAAATTTTGATTGCATATTTGAGTTCCTCAGATCAAAATACGTAAGGAACAATATTTTCGTTAATTTTAGAAAACGGGTAATGCAAGGACCCGACCAGTGGAACTTGGCCCTATTTAAGTTATGGTTAAAACGGCAATATTTAGACTTATCGTAAAGCGCTAAAATTTTACAGGTTTTCTTTTTAAACCAAAAGGAAAAAAATTAGGGGGTGCGTCCGAATGAATTCCAAAGTTCGCAAAATATGGGACGGTCTAGTAGTCCTACGTCAAAAAAAAAAAAAAAAAATAGTGTAATTTGTTTAATCGTTAAATTGGTTACCCTTTGCAAGCCAAATTTTGAAATTTGGAAATACCCCATTCCTGTTTTTCTGTATTTTATATCTATAAACGTAAAGCACTAGGCAAAAGGGACACAAAAAAAAAGTCAATCGCCCGATATTAATACAAGAAAGGCTGAAATAGGAATTAAAATTGAAAATTTTAAGTTAAATTAAGACAAATGTATAAAATAGAGAAGATATTGGACACTTTGAATACCGAAATGAAAAGTGGCCTTTACTCGATATCAAATGTCGGTGAGCATCTCTTGAACACCTTCAAAGGAAAAAAAACAATTAATAAAAAGTAATTATAAAAGTAAAAATTAATAATTAGACGATTACATTGGTACCGAGGAAATATGCAAAATATTCACACTTGACAGCACCAAATTATCTCATTGCTCATTAAAGTAGCATAATGCACCAATTCCAGTCAGAATCCTCCGGGTTACATTTATTTGTGTCTTTAGGTTAGCTTCTTTTTCCCTTATTTTTTTCTTTCTCTTGTTAAGTAAACATTGGAATTCCCTTTGGTTATGATTTTATCATCGTTTCCCCAATTACTTTAATGCATTCAAATCATCTTTCGAAAAAAATGATCGATTTTAAAATCCAATTACAGAATTCGTAATAAAATCACTCAAGTTTCACTTTTTGATGTAACACGACGCACCAGAAAACCAGATAATAAAATAACAATTTTTTTTTTTTTTGCGAAGGAGGTTTAACGGGAATAATTATATTTAATTAACAGGATCGGTCGTTGCAAGTCGATTAAGTGAAGTACCTCATTGGAAAGTTCTGTTAATTGAAGCGGGCGGAAACGAGCCAACTGGTGCACAAGTTCCTTCAATGTTTTTCAACTTCATTGGAAGCGACGTCGATTGGAAGTTCAGAACGGAACCGGAGGAAAAAGCTTGTTTGAATGAACCGGAGCAAAGATGTTTCTGGCCCAGAGGAAAAGTAAGTCCTGCAACGCCCCCGCGGCAGGAAAGAAATCTTGAATTTACAAAAACAATTTATTTTTCTCTTGTAGGTGTTAGGAGGTACCAGCGTACTGAACGGAATGATGTACATGAGAGGGAGCAGAACTGACTACGATCAGTGGGCCTCTTTAGGGAATAAGGGATGGTCTTTCGAAGAAGTCCTGCCGTATTTTTTGAAATCCGAAGACAACCTTCAAATAGACACGATGGATCACGGGTATCACGGGGTCGGTGGATATTTGACCGTGACTCAATTCCCCTACCATCCTCCTTTATCCTACGCAATCCTTCAAGCCGGTAAAGAAATGGGATACGAAGTAAGGGACGTTAACGGAAGGTTTCATACGGGTTTCGCCATTGCTCAAACGACCAGCAGAAACGGAAGCAGGTTGTCGTCTGCCAGAGCTTTCCTCAGGCCTGTTAAATCCAGGCCTAATTTGCACATTTTATTGAATACGACTGTGGCGAGGGTGCTTATTAATCAGGATACGAAACAGGTGAGGACTTCTTTTGTGACTAAGGACGACTAGGGCTCGTCCATAAATTACGTAAGCATGTTTAGGGGGGGGGGGGAGGTTGGAAATCTTACGTAAGCTTAAACTTTAATTTCACACAAAATACATTTTCTGCAACATGCAGCCAAATTCCAATTTTTAAATTAAATTCTCTTGAGTAAAAAAGTTTTCAATGACAAATTTTAACTATTACAAATTTATCTATAATGTTAACTATGACAAATTTTAGGGGGGGGGGGGGTCAAAAACTCTAAAAAAATTTTTAAAATAACATGCGATTTAAAAAATCGCATTTCGACAAATCTTAATTAATAAACGATTTAAAAAATTTTTTTAACAAATAATTTTATTCTTCGTTTTAAACCTTAATTGTTTTTTTATATGTGCAAGAAATATTTAATGGTCCTCATTTTTATTTTCTTGTTTGGGTCAAACAAATGCAATATTAAAAAATTTTTAAAGCCAAAATAGCTTTATTTCTTGTTTAAAACTTTAAAAATTAAAAAAAATTAAATGCTTTTTAATGCTTGCAGTTCAAAATATTTAATGTTAAATGTTCCTAATTTTTATTTTTTATCATCTGGTAATAATAAATGCAATATTTAATTTTTTTAAAACATTTATTGATACATTAAATTTTAATTTTGAATGTAAAAATTCTGATTTTACCTGGTCTTAAGAACCCTTAATAATTTTGGGAAAAAAAAATCTTAAGCAATTTTAGGGGGGGGGGGGTCAAAAACTCTAAAAAAATGCTTACGTAATTTATGGACGACCCCATAATTTTATACAAATTTTGAAAAAATTATTTTTTCCATCTCTTAGGAAATTAAATTTCGATCAAACAGTTGATTACTACCCGCTGTTCGAACTTGATCGTCCTTGTCGCGTTTCCGATCAAAAATGATCAAATTTTTGCAGTCAAATTTGACTTTTTTCGATTTCTTTTTTTGGAAACCGATCAGTTTTGATCGAAGTTGATTCGCAAGCGAACGTTTTCGATCAAATTCGACCATAAAATTTCGATCTTGACTGATCGAAAACGATTTAAAATGTTCGGAAATAAGATCATTTATCATTTTCACCGCTAACGATCAAAAATGATGAACGGACGTTCTTTTGTGCAACCGTAAGACATCAAAACCGTGATCATTTCTGATTTTTTTTAATTTTTTTTCGGAAGGGTTCATTTTTTTTTTTTTTTTTTTTTTTTTGACTAATATTTAAATGGGCATTATTTATTTTACAAGGGCAGTATTCCGGGGCGGTAAAATTTTGGCAGTATAAAATTTTTTGTGGCAGTATTTTATTGGTTTTGTCAGTATAATAATAAAAATGAGCAGTTATTTATCTTGAAAAATCACAGAGAAAAAAAGAATGTTTCGTGCCCAAAAAAAAATATTTTACCTCCTAAAAATCTTGAGCGACCTCTAAATATTTTTTTTTTTTTTGGAAATCGAAAAAAGAATTCAGGGCATGTTGTAGAGGATAGTGCATATTTGCCGATGAACCGAGATCTAAGTACATTGATTTTTTTTTTTTTTTTTTTTTTTTTTTTTGATTTTTTTTTTGTTTACATATTTTTATTTAACTGTTGCACACTGCCAGGCAACAATACTGCCCTGATATATATTTATACTGACCGAAATGCTTTAATTTACCTGTAAAACTTGATTTTTTTTACTGCAGATGCTGCCCAAAAATTTTTAAAATACTGTCAAAAACTTTAAAAAATACTGCCCCGTTAAATATAAGCCTTTTTTTTTTTCAAATTTTTAACCTCTCTTTTTCCTAAAGGCAAATTTTCAAACCTGAGAAACAAAATGTCTTTTGCATGAGAAATAAAAGGTTTAATAACTTTTGTTTGTCATCATGAAATGACAGCTAATTTTTGTTTTTACTCTGACACGAAGTATGAGTACTTCCTTGTACAAAATGACTCTTTTTATTTAATTTATATTTTATTTTTATTTTCGTCTAGGTTTATGGCGTTGAAATAATCGACAGCAACGGTAGAAGGGAACCTATATACGTTAAGCATGAAGTCATCGTGTCAGGCGGCGCCGTCAACTCCCCTCAGATTTTGTTGCTATCAGGCGTCGGTCCCAAAGCGGATTTAGTCAAGCATAACATACCCGTGGTTCATAACCTTCCGGGAGTCGGGAAAAATCTTCACAATCACGTGTCTTTCTTTTTAAATTTCTTCATTAACGATACGGACACCACTCCTTTAAATTGGGCGACAGCCATGGAATACCTTTTGTTCCGGGATGGCTTGATGTCCGGGACTGGGATTTCCGAAGTGACGGCTCTCCTCCCGTCCAAGTATCAAGACCCGAAACTTGATCATCCCGATCTGCAATATTTCTTCGGAGGGTTCCTTGCTAACTGCGCTAAAACCGGCCAAGTCGGAGAGAAAACAACCGACGACGCCAGCTACAGAGTCATCAACATCATCCCTTGCCTTTTGCACCCTAAAAGTAGAGGTTACCTCACTCTCCGGTCGTCGAATCCGTTGGACCCCCCGAAAATCGTACCCAGGTATCTCACTCATCCGGACGATGCGAATCGATTGGTGGACGGAATCAAACTCGGCATCAGAATGACGGAAACCGGCCCGTTGAGAAGATACGGTTTCCGAATCGACAAAACTCCTGTTCCGGGTTGCGAAAATTTCACATTTGGTTGCGACGACTATTGGCATTGCGCTCTTGCTCGGGCCACCGGACCCGAAAACCATCAAGCCGGATCGTGTAAAATGGGTCCGTCGAATGATCCCATGGCCGTTGTGGATCCTCAACTTCGAGTCTACGGAATTAACGGATTAAGAGTGGCGGACGCTTCCATCATGCCGATAGTAACGAGCGGAAACACGAACGCTCCGGCGATTATGATTGGTGAAAAAGCGGCGGATCTAATAAAAAATACATACAATCGAAGATTTGAATCCAGGTTTAGGAAGTCTAACTGGTTTTAATTTATTACTTATAGTACAATTTTTTAAATTAATTTAAAAAAAAAAAAATTAAAATAACTTATTATGACTTTGAACTTTTTGTGATGAATGAGAGTATAATAAAAAGATAAATTTAATTTAGAGCACGAATGTTCCGAGCAGAATATTATGAAGTGTTGAAATTTTTTTTAATGTGTTCTTGAATAAATTTAAATATTGTAAAACGAATAGCTCAGTAGTACGCCATCTATTAAATAAAAATAGTGACATCAGTTAGTTTATATTTTAGTGATTATTTTATACATTTTTTGCCTGTGTTGTTGAATTGCTGTTATTTTTTTAAATTGTGTAAAGTATAACAGTAGTTACCGTTGTGATGTAAAATTTTATGAACGATCTTTTTATAAAAAACATATATATTATTTAAGCTCAAAATAACTTTTTTCTGCTTTATAATTTTTTTTCACCCAGATATTTATTTAAAAAACTGCAAAATTGCCATTTCGTTTTGCCTCAATACCTAGACTATTTTCTAGTTGATAAGTCAGGTTTGAAACGAATTTGTCACCTACAATTTTAACATACCGAGGTCTTATACCAAATGGTTTATAATCATAATCAGCTAAAAATTTCCGAAGACTTGTTGGCTCTTCCTTTTCCTACGGACTTACAAACATTTTCCGTCAGCAAATTCGTTATTTGATTATCAAAAGATAATTCCTAATTACCAGTAAAATATACAGATCTTACTTTTAAAATACTTCTCAATTAGTGTTTTTTTTTTTTTTTTTTTTTTTTTTGACCGGTTATCCAGAATTCTCTACTGATTCGATGACGACTTTGCTTGGCAATTGTCATACTCCCTCGTCCTTCCTAAACATGATTGGTAATTTATACGTAGATTAAGTCTTTAACTTTCAGTAATTAATCCACTAAAATTTTGGGATCGTTCATAAACGTTAGGAAGGGAGGCGTTTTACATATCTAACATTAGCATTTGCCTCATAGCATAAGCGTGCAAAATTGGAAATAATTTAAATTTGTTAAATTGTGTTACCTAACTCACCCGAAGAATCTTCGATATTTTTAATGTTTACTATCAATTTTTAAAAAAAAATTTTAAGGGGAGGGGTAACCGAAATCTAACGTAATTTTAGGGGGGCCGGAATGCTAACCTTTGCTAACAAGGGGGGGAGGGGGTCAAAAATTGCCAAAATAATGCTAATGTAATTTATGGACGACCCCTTTCAGGTTAAAAAAACACAATAAAAAATTTATGAAGTTCAAATTGGGGTGTATGAGTGTACGTGCATATGAAAACCTCCCACAAGTTTGGAATTTTTTTTACTGTTTATTAAAAATATTTTTTTACTTTTTTTTGACAAAAAAAAATTTAATTAAATTTTTTATTCGTAATTTCCTTATCCATGGACATTCTGGTAAACAACACATGGATACTCTGGTAGAACAAAGTTCCTTTGAAAAACTAAGAACCTTTTTAAAAAAGGTAGTCGAACAAAGTTCTATCTGCGACAGATAAGAACTCCGTAAGAGTGACTTTTTTTTTTTCAGAAAACGCCAGATACTTCGTTTATACTTCGTTTCGAAATCTTCGAAAATAAGCCGAATTCCGAAATTTTAAAAAAGGTACACATGAAAGACTGCACACTTAAATTCTATCTCTTTTCCAAAAAAATGAAATAGAAATTTCGACTGAGGTCGCGATTCGTGAAATATTTTTCAACCACTTTTCATGAGCATATCAAACAGTATCACTCTTCGAATTTCTTCTCACTAGTTTAAAGTTAAAGGGATCGGAAGTTGTATGAGATTTCAGGAATTCAATACGTACACGTTAATAAAAAAATAAAACAATGCCGTATATTGAAAAGCTATTAAAAAACAAATACAAAACTAATACAATATATATTAACAACAGTCCGGAAACAAAACATTAGAGAACTAATAAATATACACAAGAAAAAAAATTAAATAAATACTTAATACTTATTTTAAAAAATGATGTGAAGTGATGTTACTGTAAGGCCGATTAAAAAAGTTAAAAAAAAAAGATGGTTAGTAGCAGTCTTCAGTTATTTATAAAGATCCGGATTTTTTTCAATTTCTTGTCCATAATTTATTTTATTTGTTCTTTTGTGCATTTTTACAATTTTAAAACATTCTGTTATACAAGCTATATATAAATACATTAGAAAGCGAATTACTTTAAAGGCACAGCTTCCCAACAGGAAAACAAAAAAAAAAACGTTTTGAATAAATTTGTACGTTTTTGTTCGAATATTACAAAAGGCGAGACTTTTAGCAAAAAAACCACCTTTTTTTTCATTTCAAGGGCACAAAACGCAGATCCCGAAAAATTAAAAAAGACAAAACGCTGGAAGTAATGTGGTGCGTTTTTAAAATACCATTGATTCGGAAAAAGCGATGTACCAGAAGAAAAAAATAATTTATTTTATACAATATACATACATATTTCTTTTGTGTATTATCTGTAAAAAGCACCAATTCGTTCGAATAAAAAGGCCTGGGTTCCAATTAAAAAATGAAATTCAAGAGTCCCTTACAAAGGTAAATGCATTTCGTGCAATAATTACATTTCGTATTTAACATATTGAGCGATCAAAATTTTAAAAAAGTAAAAAAAAAAAAAATGTCATGAGAATTTTTTTTTTTATGTCGCGATAAATTACCCCCGAAAGTTTCACCTTTATAAATAAGCGTAGGATGATTTTTAAACGATATTTATAATATGTTTCTTTATTTAAAAAAGTCTTTTTAAGGCTTGGTAAGTTGTATCGAATCAAATATTTTTTACAACATAACATTTTTAAATGAGGAATTGCACAGAAAAGCATCAGAGATCATAGAGAAATTTTATATAATTTTTGTAAATAAGAAAACTTTTTTTTCAATTTTTTATTTTGCGTATAAAAAGAAGAGATCAAAATTTGGTTCAAAAATTGCTTCATGTAATTAAGCTTTAAAGTACATTTTGACGTCTCCCTTTTGAGATTAAACATTTAAATAAATAAGTTTTGTTAAAAAAAAAAGCTACTACTCTTTACATAAAATGTTTACGTATTTAAAAAATTGAATAGGATTTCAAGTAAAATTTAAACGTTCGCACTCTATCAGTAGTGAGCAATTTAAAATTAAATAATTGTTTTTAGTAACTTTCATATACAATTCCCCTATTTAATATAACTATTTATTACATTTTTTTAATTAAAAATTTCAAAATTTCTTTAATAACCGAAAACGATCCGCATTTTGTTAAAAAACAATTCATTAATGGTTAGAAACAGATAAACTCGATACAAAAGCAAAGCCTTTAGAAAAAAAAATTAAATAAAAATAACACTAGATAACAATAATACAATATAGGTTTTTACCATCATCTGATATTCCCATAAAGCACATTCCATTACATGATTTAAAATTGGTTCTTTTGTATCTTTCTTTTTATTTTAATTTAATTTATTTAACTAACATTTTTAATCGATATAACTATTTCTTTATTAAAAAAATGCTCTGGGAATCCCAGATTTTACAAAAAAAAAAAATAGTTTATTCGATATTAATATTTTATCATACAACTTTTTTTTAATTTCACTATCATTAATAATATTATTATACAAAAAAAACTACTACAAATATCCTTCTTCCATCAAAAAACTTTTCTCTCAAGTGCATGCAACCTTCGTTCTTCGTTTCAATAAAATATAATCAATATGAAAAGCTCGATTTACGGAAGAAGTAAAGTTAACAGTAAATAAATAATGAATAAATCCGCTTTTTAAATAATTTCGATGATATGATTTCTTTTTTTTACTAACAATAAAAATAATGAAGCGTTATGGCGTTGTATTGATCAACCATAAATATTTTTTTTAAACTAAAGAGCTTCTGGTGTGCAAAAAAAAAAAATTAACTTTCTGAATGAAATGATACAATACAGGGTTTTTGTGCATTCTGAGTTTTGGACGAAATAAAAACGAATAACAAAGTACGCGATTTCCGTTCATTCGAGGAAGACCCTGTATCTTGCACTTGATTTGTACTTTTAAAAATATAACAAGTCGATTTTTTTTTTTTTTTTTTTTTTTTTTTTGTTGTTTGAATAAAAAAAAAATATGAGACGCTAAACTTCGTCCGGTGCTAATTCGCTTTCCTGTTCGTGATCTCGTGCCCGTGGAGGAGGGGCCGGTTGTTTGCTGAGCAAACCATCTTCTTCATCGTTCGATTGAGCCGGAAGTCGGGCTTCTAATGCACGAATTCTATTTTCATGTTTTACAATGATCGCTTTTAACTTTCGTATTTCTTCTTGGAACTGCTTTAATATGTCGTCCTGAAAAAAAAAAAAAATTATATTAAAGCTCTGGAACGTTAGCAGTTTTTAAAAAAAAAAAAATTAAATTCACATACTGAAATTGCGTTTTGAGAACCTCCTTTCGATCCTTTAGATTTATCTAAAATATTTGCTTTTTTGTTGACTTTGAGCTCGGTTTTTTTGGCGGTAGGAGTGTAACCATCTCTCAGCGATATTAAAATAGGTTCTGCATCACGCCCTAGAAAAAAAAAAAAAAAATTATTTTAAAAGAAAACGAAAAATAAAAAAATGAAAGTACTAAAGGAATCATAAAATTCACACTTAATGAGTCATATAGAAACAAACGATAGCCAGGAGCTAGCCATTCCAAAAGAATAAAAAACTGCTTGTTACTATGACTCACTGAGTGCAGGAAAAAAAATTAAATTGCATTAATTAAGTTTAATAGACATTTTTTTTTCTCTTGCATATTGCATAAAGGTTTCCTAGGGACGGACTGCATAGTTTTAATAAATTAAAAAATTCCTACACGTCCATTATTTCATTTTCCATTTTTTTTTTGTTTTTGACAGATTTTGTTTTCATAAATAATAAAAAATATATGAAAATAATGATAATACAGAGTGAAACTGGAAAGAAAAATTTTGTAATTCAAATTTATACAGATATGGATTAGGTAATACAAACTCACACTCGCCGGAATATAGGGTTCGAATCCTGGTGAAGGCACGGATTTCGGGAGGCAGGGAGTGCACTACTTAAATAATGGATAACTGGAAAAATGCATAATTTTTTATTAGGGTCCTGAAATGCTTATGCTCCCAAATCATTTTAGTGAAGAAAGTCAATGATCAAAAGTATGTTTATTGATCAGTGATCACCACACTTTGGCCAAAGGTGTGTAAAACTGAAAACCTCTATTTTTAAATCAAGGATTGTCAAACCCAACCCTAATAACCTTCACTATATTTACCTCCAATCCATTCCTCGCCGTAATAGCAGGAGTATCCCCCGGCGTATCTGGGTAAAGATCCTCTTGGAACAATTCAGACTAAAAAAAAAAAAAAAAGTTTTAAACAAAAATTTATGGAACGATATCCAAACGTAAAATATTTTCAATTAAAACGTTATCGAATTTACCTTTCTAGGAACGGTCATGGTAATTACTTGACAAAAACCAGAATTATTTAATCTATAAAACCTTGATATTTCACAGGAATTGACATCGCACCCTCTCTTTGGCATCATCCCGATCCCTCTCTGAGGATCTGGAGTTTGAAAAGTGTTGATGTAATGAACGAAAGGTGGTTCGGCAGTAATTTCGAAATATCGTATTACACTATCCCCCTGGAATAATTTTTAAAAATATTAGAGACCCTTTTCTCGACTATTTTAAAAAAGAACAAAAAAAACTATATGAATAAAAATAAAACTACCTTTCCACATAAATAGACTAGATTGGTATCGACATCATACAATGGAAACATAACTCCGTTGCTTGTGTCAAGTTCTACCATTACGATTGGTTCGTTTAAATGTTCCGGAGCACGCAACGAATACTGCCTCTCCGACATTTTGCTGAATCCAGTTGTAAAAATGAGACCGCTTTTTAAGAATATAGCACGAGAAGCTTTCGAACCGTCGTGACATATCGCTTCCTAAAAAAAATTTAAAAAAATAAAAATTATTTTATTTAAATCTATTTTTCTTTCTCAAATTCTTTATTTCAAATACGACAAATCAAACGGTGATGTAATACGTCTATAAAAACTTCAAAAATAAGGTTAATCAACCTACGCGTCAATATTTTATTACCTTCCTTTTAAAAATAAACAGATTATAATCAATAAAAATTTATGAAATCCCGATATCTTATCACACAATCCGAATTAATCGCTCGAAAGCCTCTTACCAAATTATAAAAATTTGGCAGGCATCCATCGAAAATATCATTTGTCTGATTATTAATGATTTTTATTTTTCCTCCTTTATTTTTATAACCTACTTGTTTTCCTTTCATTTTAATAATTTACCTCTTCAACAGCACCAGTTCGAGGGTTAATTATCCTCATTTTTTTATCTTTGCATGTTGTGAGAAGTTGTGATCCATCCCAATTCCAACAAGCACTATATATTATATCAGGATGACAGTCTATTTCAACAAGGACTTCTCCAGTTCCAACATTCCATATGGCAACTTGATTATCAGAACCTGAAACAAAAATTAAATTGCATGTTATAGTAAGAACACAATATGATTATTAAAAAAAAAATTCAAAAACTCACCAGCTGTAAGGAGAACATTTTGAGCAGTAGGATGCCACAGCACTAAGCCCACTCTTCTTTGGTGATGAATCAAATCGACTACAGGTTCGGTTAATGTACGAGAAATCCCACCATCAGGAATTTGCCAAATTTTAACAACACAATCCTCTGAACCAGAGGCAATAACATTATCATTATGTGGACACCACGCTATATCAAGTACAGGGCCTTTATGACCACCTACTAATGGATAATCAGCTGCTATTCTTCCAACCTAAAAAAAAAAAACAACAATTAATTTTATTCTAAAAAATTAATCATAAAACTTAAAAAAAAAAAAAAAAAATTATACCTTATTTAAAGGCAACACTATAAAGGCACCACCACCAGCTGACTCTACAATAATAGCCAAAAATTTTGGGTTAACAGCACAAAATGTAGAATCCCATGATGATTTTGATACTCTTATATTGTCGTAGCACTGTTCTCTTTTAAGTGCAGAACCATAAACATGACGAAATTTACTACTACGAACTACTCTGAAAGACATTCTTCACTGGAACTGTAAAAAAGCAAAAAGAAACATTGCATGAAAATATTTTTTTCTGTTCGATCTAAATATCAAATGCCAACAACATGACTCATTCTATTATAAAAGTTAATTACAAATGTCGATCCCAACTTTTCAATTGAACAGGGTTTTTACTTAATATAATCAAACAGTGAAAATAACTTCAAAAAAAAACGAAAAATTCTTATATCTGGGATGTGTAACCAATAGACATGATATCAGTAGTCCCGTCACGTAGATAAAAATATTTATGAAAATTATTATTTTAAAGCGGATATGAAATAACCGCAAAACGAAAAAAATCACAATCTCTTTACCTCAAATCGCTTAATTCAAATTAAACGAAATAGTATTGTTTGGAAATTTGAAATTTTTGTCGTTTAACCTAAAATAACTTCCCCCCCATGGATGTCTCTATAACGATGACACACTTCAAAGGAAAATCAAAATAAAATCATGAGAAACGCTTACAATATAAGAATCCTATTGCACTGAAAAAACGATGATTGCTTTTAACAACATTTAAAAAGCGTTATACAACGAAAACAATTTAAAAAATTAAAGAAAAATAAAGAAAAATCCTAATCTAGGCGGCGTCCATTGAAATCAAAACTTGAGACCGGAAGACTGATAAAAAGTCCATATTTGGTAATACATCTAATTTAAGGATTATTATGTTCCTTCGATTTATTAAAACTTCATTTATTCTTGCAAATAATTTTATTATTTACAATTAAGTCTAATTCTTAAATTAGAAAAATAAATATGAAAAAGATGCTGATTTGACTGTGAAAATTCCGAAGCTTCTGTGTTCGAAAAATCGACAGGAAAGACATCGTTTATAAAAAGGCTGCAAAGTTCTTTTTTTTATTATAAATACTAACAATATTTCATACTTGTTAAAAGTTATAACAACTTTTCATCCTAAATTAAAATATTTTACCTTACTTCTATGAAAATATTTCGTTTTTAAAAATTCATGAAGTCTCATTACAGAGATCAACCATGACGTAGATTAGAGATGACATACTTACGAGGGAATTGTTAGAAGACGAGCTCAATAATACACTCTTAACACGAAAAGAAGTTTTTTTCGTTTTTGACGTATGACATCATCCGAGAAAGTGACGTCAGAATATAATCTCTGTCATGAATAAGAATAAATATCCTACACAAAAAAAATCAAAACAAAAATGGCTGGGAGTTTAGGAAATCAAAAAAAATTTACAATAGATGATGCATTTGAAGAAGGGTACGACGAAGCTATACGTGTTTACGGTTCAACTACGGAAAGGTCTCCACTTAAACCTAAGGAAAAAAATATGGATATGGGAGATAACGTGACTGTATGGATAGAAAATCCGAATCAGCAAAGGTTTCACCCCGTTGCTGACGATGTACGTATTTGTTTACTTTTTTTTTTTTTTTAATTAATGTCAAGGTATTATTGTCAATTAATCAATCGTTAATTGGATCTGTTATTCATCGCTTGTCTAATTAATAGAAAATCACTATTAATAGAATCCTTATCACTTCAATTAAACTTGCAAACCAGAGGCCTGACTCGGTCAATTTTTATTCCAGAATACATCTAGAGATAGTGATTCCCTAATTAGATATGGAGGATATACATCCGAATATAATTACGATCCTTCAGAGCCATGTTGGAAGCATCCTAAAATTAAAGAGAATTGGAAAATGGTATTAGCAGCTGCAGCTTTATTAGTAATTGGAATATGTAAGTACTATCAAAATGTTGAAATTTTTAAGATAATTTTTATTTTTTTTATTGATTTCAGGTTTATTCACAATTGGTATTATCCTAACTACAATGTCTGGTGTTCAGGGTATAGTTTTTTTCATAGCAGGTTTTATATGTTTTGTTCCTGGGGCTTATCATGTAGTGTATATTTATTTCGCTGTTAAAGGGAAGAGGGGTTATTATTTTTATCATTTACCTCTATTTAACTAAAGCAATCAAAAAAATGGTAAATGTCATGGGATAGATCAGTATAATCATTTAAAGTCAGGGAGCAAATGATGGTCAGTGTAAGCCTGTAGACTGTGACTTTTTTCATAATAAGACTGCTCAATGGGTTTTTATATTTAATATTTCAGCAGTATTTATGTATGAAAATTTATGTGTCAAGGCCTTATTGGTTTTTGATATACTGAATGGGGAATTTTTTTCCCCTCCCTTCTAATCATTTTATGAAAATGGCATGAAGTATACTTAAAAACTAAAGTGAAATTAATGTTTTATATTTTCAACAAGTACAAAATATTTGAAATAATTATTGAGAAATAATACTCAAAGATTTAAAATCTGTTTCAAAAAGATGTGACTCAAACCAAATAATAGAAATGCATAGGTGCCAAAGTTTGGAGGTACAAGAGGTACATAGTTTATGCCATTTTGAAATTTCAAATGATGTACTAAAAATATTTATATAGGCTATGGTTGTTCAAATTGTTTTAAATGTATATTTATGAAGAAAACTGTATTATTTTGTAAATAATGTAAATATTTTTTAGAGTTGTAGATTTTAAATTGAGGCCAAAATCAGATTAGAAAAGAAAAGATCTTTTAAAAAGCATTGCAATCCACACTAGAAATAATTTTAAAAAATATCACAAACTTAAATTAGTAAATTTTCGTTAAATTATGCAATCGCGGTGCCTTTTGCTTTAAAATCTTCTTTTGATTTCAATTTTTATAGACTGATAATTGTTTTTATTAGATAAATTCGTACTTTATTCAGATTTTTCATATTTACAGTTGCACTTTGTCACAGGAAAATTTTCCCAAAAATTTTCAAAATTTATTTTAAAAACTTGCTATTCAGATTAATTGCTTTTTTTTTTTCATTTCTTTTGCATAAAAGCTATCAAATATTGCTTACTGTTTAATGTTATTTTACTGAAAATAAAGTTTAGAAAATATAAAAGAATTATTGCTCTTTTAATTTATAATGTAACTGCAGCTCTATAGTTCTTGATAATAATACTGAAACATGATGGATTTTGTTTAATGTATCATTAAACGTCATTTGTAAAATCTAAATCATGTGTATTTAACTAGTCTCAAAATTTATTGTTAAAAATAATGGCAGGAATGCGGCATAACAGATTTCTAACGTTGCTTAATTTCAAGTCGTAACCCTAATCAGTCGTGGAATTGAATCTGGCTTGCTTATAAAAAAAATAAAAATCTATAGTGTTTTCAAAGCTATTCATTTTTTGACACCCGAGTTATGCATATAAGTTGCCCGTCCGTCCATAGGTTACGAATTGATATGTAACAGATATCATAAAAACAGAGGTTAATATTGCGAATGTAATGAGATTCAACTTTACGATTATTCAGATATAATCCCTCGATCAATTATTCGTTGACAAAAAATCATTTCTTATTTTTAGTGTTGCAAAGTGGACTAGGAAAATAAAATGGTCAGGCAATCATATATATTTATTGCCCTAAAAATTTTACATCTTTACGTAAGGAATTTCAAGCCCCGGTTTTCGCCAAATTTTTCGACAATATGGTACTTACTGACACCTTTCCTTTTTTAGCCACAAGACGTTTCACTTTCTCTTCTTCAAAGGTTTACACTAACAGAATTTCTTACTTTTTTTTCATTCAAAAAAAGTTCGAAAAATATAAAACTTTGTTTCTTCGGGTTTTCACTTTTTTTGTGTGACGGTGTATAACAGAGCAAGAAAGGAATAAGCGCTTTGCAAAACCTGTGGACGAAAAATAAAATTTTAATTAAAATTTTTAGTGGCAGAATTTGATTGGTGCATGCTAAGAGGCAGAAATGAAGCGCTACGTTCCTTGTTCATTATTTTTTTGTCTTTGCATTTTTGGATTTTTACTTACTGTCATAAATGTAGCTAGTGAAACATTAAAACAGCCAGCCGCTGTAAGTTTGAAAGGTTTTTGTCCGCGAACCATCATAATCAGCTTCCCATTCTGTTTCCCTAAGCACGTGTACCAGTTGGTCGAGTAAATCGTTGGCGTCATTCGCAAACTCTGAAATTATGATTTCCGTTTTATTGTAAAAAATTTCTACCGAAATCTGTGTTATAAATAATTTTTTTGGTTTTCAGTACCTGATCAGTTAGTTTTTGGCCGTACCAACAATGCATATATAGTTGAGTAAATTTCCATAACACGTAAAAAAAATTTTTCATGTACAACATTAAACTCATGTTATGCACCTAAAAAAAAAAAAACGTTATTTGTTACAATTTCATTTATTTCGGATAAAATCAAGAAACATTAAGTAATAAAGCAAGCTGCACTTACTTGAGTCATTTGATAAACTCCTAAGCAAATCATAGATGATGTTAAAGTAAATTGTAAAAGTAAAACCGGTCCAAATATTGATTGAATATCACATACACATCTGTAACCAAAGCAATCTTTTTATTACGAAATAACTTTCAAAAAATGACTGCGTCACAGGTCTGTAGCCAGGAGGTTGTGGGAGGAGGCTCATCCCACATTTGAGCCACCCTGTAATTTTCTGAATGTAGCTAGTGAAACATTAAAACAACCAGCCGCTGTAAGTTTGAAAGGTTTTTGTCCGCGAACCATCATAATCAGCTTCCCATTCATGTAGAGTCTTTGCTCCCCCATTAGCCCGTCGTAGTGGCTACAGACCTGGCGTCGCATGTCTTAGCGCAGTGATACCAATCATTCTATCCCGTAGGAACCGTTCAAATCGTCATGAAAGCTTCATTGGCTAACTCACAAAACTAGAAACGAATTTTTAATAAAAAAATACGCGGGCGCACCTGCTTAATTCAAGATGATACTCCACTATTTCTTTTTCTATTTTTCTAGGTGACTCCGCTGATTCGTTTAAATTTTTTTTAATCTTTCTCGCTAAAATGGACATATGCTGACCAAGATAATACATAAGGCACCATGTTATGCAATCAACGCAAGTAGTGCCTTGTGCTAGAGTCACTAAAACCGCTTTAATATGAATGTAAGCGAAAACATATTGCGCGTAATTTGTCATTTTAAACGGATATTTGACAATTAAAATGTTTTTGTTTGACTCCTGAACGGGCACTGTCCCGTTGTGTAGCCCCAAAAAATCTGACCTAAAAATAAAATATAATTATTTTAGAGACAGCACATTTCCTATAAAAGCACGGTATTTTATTTGATAATATTTCTGATGATTATTTTCGGTGGTCGAAAAACGAATCAGCAAGAATCGCTGCATGTCCTTGTCTGATCCTGTGTTTCGATGTCTCTAGGGATTCGAGTTAAACAGCAGCCGAAACTTTTAACTGATAATGGAATATAGTTTATTACCTCGCTTCTCGTATTCTTCTAGTTATTTGCAAAACTGATAGAAGTAAATATGAAAAGGCCACTCCATTAAGTATAGTTGAAAAAATTTTGGTAATCCTTTTCTCATGCTTCATTCCATCCTGAATCATTACTCTTTCTTCATCTGTCGTTATGTATTTTACATTCCAGTGTTTATTTATTCGATCGATTAATTGTTCTAGAGACTTTTGGTTCCATATTACGGTTACGACTTTAGTTACTACAACCACAGCTGAAAAATAAAATAAAATAAATGGCTGTGGCGAAATAAAATAAAACAAAATTAGGCCTAAACGAAGAAAAGTCGTTATTATTGTAATTCTTCAGTTGTGGGGGATTTTAGGCATAAATAAAAATAAATGATTCTGCACGTGTCTTTTGTTGAGCTTATGGAAATAGAACCGAAATAGAAGCAAAAACTGAAGCCAACCGTTTCTTTTCGTTCCGTAAGCTAAACATCTTTTTTTCATAACTTTTCAGGTGTGATACCAGTAACGGAGGTAGCCTAAATAAATAAATAAATAAATAAATTAATTAATTAATTAATGAAAAACAAACCTTGTAAATTATGGAAAAACCACAAAATATGTTTTGACATACGTATTTTTAATTTTTTAAAAATCCTTGCGTCGGAGGTGAACTAACGTATCTCCATCGTAAATATGATTGGAGATAGGCTGTGCAAGCGTGACGTCACCCATGTATTTTGTCCATAAGGGCCTTCCAAGTTAATATGGCCGCTAAGTACAGGATCTTATGTATTTCAAGTTGATAGCATATTGTGGAAGTCGGCTGGCACAGCAGCCAGCTTCGAGTGTTTAATGAAAATCACGTGATCATGTGACTGCAAGTTTACACACTCATGTTGGCGTAAACTTGTTGTCACGTGACACTTCCACGAAACGTCGAAACAGACTAACTCCAATCAATCATATTTACGATGAAGATACGTTAGTTCACCTCCGACGCACGTAAATAATATCACAATTAATTTAATTTAATCAATTTATAATTTTTTTTAAACATTTAAAAATTTGTAAACAAACGCTGCATTGACCACTGTGGTGACTGATATTTTTACCTTAACAGCACTGATTAAATTATATTATTGCATTCTACGATTGCTATTAATTTCAAAAACACTGTCACTAGAGGCACGTAAAGGACTATTTGTAGTCCAAGCATATGTACAAATAAAATTAAAAATGTAATAAATTATATACCGTACAATAGTATGTTTAGTTCTTTTAAACAAATTTTGTCATTTAATTTACCTGATAAAAGCACCATAATATCTTCAAAAGCATCACTAACTGATATCCAGTGATGACTATATGAGATCATTCCATAGCTCTGCTCCCCAATAAAAATAATGCACGACCCTAACATGAAAGCACAGTAAAAAAGATACAAAATTTCAGAGAATTCGTGGATGTCGTAAAATCTAGGGTAGCATCCGACATTTCTCATATGTTTTAAAATAAATTCCATACACGTGTCCAATCGGTATTTCTCTTCAGAATCCATTTTTAAATTTATCATGTGCAAAATGGATTTCTGATGTATAAAATACGGTTTAAGTAATACTCAAAAAAATTTTAACCGAAATTCACAATTCAGAGATGCTCTTTTGTACTAGAAGGGATGTCAGCATGCCTTATTGGTGGTAATCAAAACCAAATTTTAAATTCTCTTTAATTAAATTTGAATAACTGCTAATTAAAGATTTCGATTTATTCTCATAAAATTCCAAACGCTTTAATTAACTTTCCATACAAAAACAGGCTGTAATTTTCTTTATTGTTAAAATATTTTTAAACTCGAAACCGGTTCATAAATTTGACTAGGAAAATATTTTTAAAAAATATACTGCGATGTTTTTGTGCTGCTTTGCGACAGGAATCATGATTCAGTAATGTTCCCTTTTAAATATTTACACCTAAAATTATTTGTGACTTTTGAGAAAATTCGATTATAAACTTTATAAATGATTAAGAAATTTTCGAATTTCCTTTAAGGGATTTTCTTCTACCGCGAACCATTTGCTCAATCATTTGCACTGGTTCAGATTATAAAAAGGATAAGTAACAGCTTACTGTTTTTTGAATGAAATAAAATTGACATTCCTGGAAAATAATTAAAAAATTGATTAAATATTTAACAAGATTTTTCAAATATTTAATTGATAATGTTGACAGAGGGGTTGTTTAAGAATTTTGAAAGCACAATTTAGCCTTCTCCCTTCTTGTCCTCATAAGAGTTATCGTTAAAGAGAATAAAGCATCATTCCAAGTAACCGAAAGAAAGAGCAAATAACAAAGCATGTTCAAGAAGGAATGTAAATTAGACTTTAAGAAGTGTACAATTTTTATATTTTGTTCTCCAAAAGTTTGGTTGAATGACTGAAACTAAAACAAGAACAAGTCTTCAATGGTTTTAAAGACATTAATTATTTTTCTAAAAATTGGTGTTTGTTCCCTTTATAACTTACACGACAATGACACCGTCCGCGATAATAATACCCATCAATTTTTATGAAAGTTCACGATAAACGATTTCGTGTGATTCCATGATTATTAATTCATCTCCGAAGGGTTGATTACTCAATTTGGTATAACAAATAATTTCCATCCTGTATTTTCCCATGAAATATTGAAAATAGTCAGCTGAAAAGGAATTTTTTCATTAGAAATTTATTAATGCTCAAAAGGTACGCATTATTTGAAAAAGGTTGTTGAAAAAAGTTTAAGTAACTTTTTTTTCCGGAAATACCGCCAACGATCCAACACACATTAGCGCAACTTGTGAGAAAATAGTGAATTAATGAAATAAATATTTAGAAAAATGGCGAATACTGCAATAGAAGGTAAGACAAATTTATTTTTAAATTTTAAAGCTGGTTAAATAAATTTCCGAAAACGCACTTTCAAAACCGGTGATCTGCAGCTTATTTTATAGAAAAATTTAAAAAGTTGTTGTTATTATTATTGATACTTTACGGTTTAAATTTTCACGTTACATTTTAATGAAATGAGGTTATGTTTTTGTAAACAAAAAAGGCAATATAAAAAGTTTTAAAATGCTTTTTCAGCGTTAATGACTCCTCTCCCTGAAGAAATCAGGAAAAACGTTTTAGGAAACATAATTCAAGATGACCAAAAAAGAGATGAGGTTGTGGATAAATTCCTGGAATCCTTTAAAGAATCAGGAGAGGGCACTGAAAGTTTAGGAAAAAGCACTGTAATTCACTTACATAGGTTGAAAGACGTCAAACCTGAAAAACCATTTCGTCATAAAACCAAGACGTTAACATATAGACAAAGGAAACAATTAGGATTATATTCATTAGGTAGAAACAGTATCAAGTACAAAGATTTACTTCCTTTGCATAATTTATGGAAGGATTATATCAGAGACTGTTTAAATTTGGAAGATATAAGAAAAGGGTAAGTCAACTTGCAATGTTATAAATATGTTATTTTTATGAATATATCTTTTTTCTTCATATAGGAAAGGTAGCAGTACAGATGATACTTTGCAGCAGATGTCACTTAAATTGTACAGAGCCGATTACCATGGCTGCATTTTAAAAATAGACAGATCACTCTGTCCAGGATATGTTGGCAAATCTGGTATTGTAGCGATGGAGACTAAAAATTGTTTCAGAATCGTAGGACAAGATAACATAGTCAGAAGTAAGAAATGGTTTTATATTAAAAATATTTTAAAGACAAGACTCAAGCAAGATAATTAATTAAACTTACTTTTTTTTTTCAGCAATTCCTAAAGCGACTAGTATGTTTTCGTTTGAAGTGGATGAATATTCGTTTTCTTTCTTTGGTAAAAATTTGGTTGCCAAACCGGCTGATAGAAGCTCAAAAAAATTAAAAACGATATACCCATCAGACCTTTGATAAATTAGTTTTGAGTAATTAAATAATGAACATTGGTTGTGTTAAATAAATATGGAATACATTTATTTATTTTTACTTACTCCACTGTTGATAGTCCTGGGCGGTAGTATTTCAGTCCTTTTAAAATTATTTTCACTTTATCACACAAAAATGGTAAAATATGTAGTTCGATGATAAACTTTCAGCAGAAGTGTATCATGTATACCTTGTGTCTGAAATGTCACTTTAAAGATGATAAAAACAATGTCTTTGGCGTCTGCCCCAAGATTTCTTTTGATCTTAACTTCAGCTAACTTTCGAACACAAAAAATTTTAAAACTATTTTAAGGATTGAAGAGGATGAATGATTAAAATAAATCAACATATAAGAGTCAATTACGAATAACATATAATCATACAGTCGACCCTTTCTCTTTCTAAAAAAAATGGACAAATCCATTTTCTTTTTCAAAAAAAAAAAAAACTTAAAATTAATTTGGTAAACTATGATCTAGCTAGTTCCTAAAAATCCCGACTCAACCATACGACTTTTCAAAATTTTCCGGTTAAGGACAATTTTTTTTTAAATATACTTAATTCTAAAATTCTTCCCTTCCGAAAAAAAGTAAGATTTAAGCGTTTTTTTTTAAATTTATTTATTGATTACAATTAATTTTTAATTTTTTTATTTTTTATTCGAATATAATTTTCATGTCAATTTCATTTTTCATTTTAATTTTTGTTGTCTCTTAGTTCTCAAAATAGATTTTTCGCCAATTAATCTTTTTTTAGAAGAAGAGATTTGATCATAATAATTCATATTTCTTTCCTTTCAAAAAAAAGGTTTTGACATCATGAATTGGATAAAGCCTACTGCTCCTAACCCTAAATAAAATAAATCTAATGTACAAATCGTCGTGCGCTTGAAGCCAAGGTCCAGTCTCATTTTGTAGTACTTTAATTTTTATTTCTTTTTAAAAAAAATCAATAAAAAAGTCTTCTATATAAAAAGAGGATCCAGGACATAAGGGGGGGAGGGGGGATAGGTACAAAATGAGAAGAGACCGAATTTGAAAAAATAAAATCTATAAAAATAAATACAGTGCAGTAGCGTCAACTAAAGCCGAAGGGGTTTAAACAGAAGAGAAAAAAAATTATCCGAAATTAATAATCAATTTTTAAAAAAAATATGAGACCTGATCGTTTTCTTTTCGCTGAAACAAGGGGAAAATATAAAAACGGGGAGGGGAGAACACAAAAAGAAAACAAAATTTAAAACACTAGATGAAATTTTTTTTTCTTACGAATCTGACCTGAGTTTTTGCATTATTTTAAAAAATGTACATATTAAAAAAAAAAAAAGGAATCCAGTCCCAAACCCAAGTAGACAGCAAAAAAAAAGCAGAGCTAGTGGTATTTACAGCCACCGGCTTTAAGTTTTTCAAACTTTTTTTGTAGTTTTTCATTTTTTTTCATTTTTTTTAACTTAGCTTTACTTTTTTTTTTGTATATTTGATTTTTTTTACAACTAATTACAATAGTACCTTTTTTTTTTTTATTTATTTTAGTTTAAAAAAATTTTTTTTTGCTTTAGCTTTATAAAAGCATTTGATTTCAACTTTTTACATCATGTATTCCACGAAAGCCGTGAAGGATTTTAATTTTTTTCTAAACCGGAATGCATTCGTCGTTAAATGGTTTTCGATTCCCTTTTTTTTAATTTCTCCAAATGGATATTCCGGGACAAAATTTTCTTTTCTTATTCTGTACAGGAAAAAAAAAAAACTTGCAGAATGTCGACTCAAAATGATTTTTCTTTGTTTCTCACTTAATTAAACAGATTCAACGATTATTATTATTATTAAACGATTACAGTAGTCAAAAGACAAATATACGGTCAACCTAGGTAAAAATAAAACGAGTGAAAAAATTCACCGTTTTAGTTTTGCCCTTGCTGTCCTTAAATCCAGAGATCAGCAAAAAAATTCGATTTAAAAGACCCATGCCAACATTAATTAAAGATTTTTTTAAATTTTTATTGGATTTATTATTAATAAAGAAAAAATGGCACAAAAATATTTTCCCAAAAATAAGCGACAATAATATACATGTAAAACATCGAAAAAATTGATTATAAAAAAAAATCATTTTGAGCGAATCATTCTTTGTTTTTTCAAGACTTTTAAAAGACGACCGACTAGTATTTTAGAGAAAACGTGAAATTACGAATGAATTAAACTTTGCTTTTTTAATTTTTCTCCTTTTTTTAAAGGTTTTTTTTTTTTAGGTTTTTTTACTTTTTTTTAATATATTAATAATAATTATAACCAAGAAATAAATTTCCTTTTTAAAAAAAGAAAAAGAAAAAAAAACCCTATTTTTATTAATTAATTTTTTTTAATTTTTTTAATTTTTTGAATATATAAAACCTATTTACATTTTTTAAACATTTTTTTTTCGTAATTTACACAAATTAGTGATAAAAATGGGCGGAGATACGATAGATAATTTTTTTTTTGTTTTTTGTTTTTATACAAGATTAAAAATGGAAAAAATTTCCATGTCATTTTTTTTGTTCACTTTTTTTTTTTTTTACATTTTACAATCCCGACACTTCTCTTTTTCAAAAGTTTTTTTTTTGAGTATCACACCATTCTAGATACTTTTTTTTAAAAATAACTTTCACATATATAAATGACTTAGTTTGATTTTTTTTTTATGATTTCTTACGCTTCTTCTTATAACGATTAAATTCGAAAATTATACATATACCAAGAATAAAACAAATCATAATTACAATATAATTAAGAAATTATACATAGATAAAGAAATTAAGGATGTTATTGTCTACAAACGGCTCTCTGGCTGCTTCCTTTAAAATCTTTTCCATTCTTAAAAAAGAAACGAAAAAAAAAAAAAAAAAAAATGGGGAGGCTTTATTTCCATGGTTCACTGACTCGACCACGTAAAAAATATTATTTACACTATAGGTATGAAAGTGCATTCTCAAATTTTAACGGGAAGAAACTATAAAATAAGATCGAATTTAATAATTTACCGTTTTCAAGAAAATCTAATCGAATTCGAAAAAACCGTCGATTAAGCAATAATTGGCAGTGCTTTAAAAAAAATTGAAAAAAAAAAGGCAAAAAAAGAATTAATGCCAAAGCCGACTTACTTGTATTTAATAATTCGATTAAAATTTTGAAAACGGCCTCTCATACTTGTTTTTTAAATGCATTTCGATTAGATTGCATAGCATTGATATTCACTAAATAAAAAAAAAAAATTAACAGCTGTTTTTTTCTAACTAAAATTCATTTTATCACAGCTTTTGAATTAAGTTTACATTGAGTGTTTTTTTTTTTTAGTTTTTATTTTATTATTTTTAAAAAAATTTTTTATGCCTTTACTTTCGCTTTCGATTCTGAACAACGGTCGCTACTTTATTAAATCCCATTCTAAAGTGCGAAAAAAAAATTGTTAATGAAAAACAGCCTTTCGTGTGAAATAACGGCATGTGAAAATTTGCTAAAAATCTGCAATTTGTTCATTCAGGATTCAAACCCTCGTCTCCTTTTCTGATTTTTTTTTTTTTTTTTATTGAACTCGTGATCCGTTTTGCGAAGACCTGAACGGTCTCTGGGCTGATAAAATAAAAAAATAAAAAAATTCAAATGAGAGACGTAAGTGTGAGATCAATTTTTGCATTTCTCGTAATTTCTTTTTTTATCCCTAGTTTTTCTTAAATTTTTTTTTTCTGCCGTGTCAAGTAAAACGAGCTTAAGAGTACGCATCATCGTGGCAGCTGACAAATCGTATTTTTCGATTTGGGGGAAAACGAAGATGAATCTCGAGAATCAAAAAGCTAGCCCATAATTAGATTTAAACTCTGAATATGCGCTAGCTTTTTGATTCTCGAAATTCTCCTTCGTTTTCCCTCAAATCGAAAAATACAATTTTTCTGCTGCCACGATGATGCGTACTCTTAATTCCGGAACTGAATCCTTGTTTACATAAAAAAATATAGCAAACAAGTATCAGTTAAAGACTGAATTTGGGTTCATTTTACTTGAAGCAGCAGCTTTGTGATAATAACGTGTGATAATAAGTGTTTGAGACCTTCATGAGCAAAACGTAAATTTTTCTTTGCAATTTCCTTACGCACATTCGCTTTTGATTTGTTAAAGTGACGAAAATATTTCAACTCCTTAAAACAGCCTAACTCTTGTTAGTAAAATTATAATGCTGAGACTTGAATTGCTCATAACAATTTTTAACATTTTACCATTTAAAAAAAAAAAATCTCTCAACTATTAAAATTTTATTCAACGGCCATATGAATAAATAATACAAATTAGGTTTTTTTGAATGATTTTAACGGGGCTCCCATTGAATAAAGATTTCAATAGTTGAAAGGAGTCAACATTTTTCTTAAAAAAATTTTGGCACAGTTCCATCTTTTAAAAAAAATGAAAAAAAAAAAAAGGATCCGATTTTTCAGAAAAATTTCTCGAAATTTCAAACGGAAAAAAAAATGTCGACTCTGACAAATAAAGCAAACACTTCGATAACGACGCCATGATTTTTTTTTAAATGTCAAAAACATTAAGATCATATCATTACATAACAAAATCGCTGCCATATAACACGAACTGAAAAAAAAAAGAAACACGAAAGTTACTAATCTTCATCACTCAATGGTTCGTACTGAGCGGAAAGAAGAGGCGCAGGCTCTGAACTACGCTGAGAAGCATTGTCATCTTTATTAACGGTTGAAGGAGTTGAAACTACCGGTTTCGAGGGAGTAGGACTCCGAGCGTTAGCTGCGGACATAGCATGGACCGAAAGCGCTGAGAACGGGTAGGCATATGTAGAGGAAGTTGGCGGAACAAACGGCGAACTAGCAGAAGTTACGTTGGGCGGGCTAAAAACGACTAGTTTGTTGATTTCGTTGTCTTGTGGTTTGGTTTCGTCGATCACCATATCTCCGGGGCTATCACTTCTGTCTTTAGATCCGGCTGGTGCTCCTCCACCACTGCCTTTCTCTTCAACTTCTTTCCCTTCCGATGTTCTCATCACTTCCACGATTCGATTTTTAACGTAATCTAAAGGTGATAGATGGGACGGCTTATCTGGATTGTACCTGGTTTTCGAAAAAAAATTAAATTTTTTAGAAAAATATTGTTCGGGAGTGATTGGGAGTCCAAAAAATTATATAAATGATCATACCTTCCACCCCACTGTTCAGGCGGCGACACAGGTTCGTGGAAGGGTTTACTAGCACCAGGTTGAGATTGAGCTATTCTGATAATTTGCCTTTCGTCTCCTTTATCTTCTTGGTTTTCTCTCGCTGCATCGATTTCTTTTTGAGTTAATCCTGATCTTCGTAATTTCCAATTATGTTGATCAGCTATAGACAAACCTGGAGAAGAAAAAAAAAAACGGGATTTTAGTTTAGATGAACTTTTTTTTTTCCTTGTAGTTTTCCGTATAATATAGTCGTTATATTGTAGTTTTCCGTATAGTCTTTCGTACCTTCATTAGGTGCATGGTACTGTAACGGATAAGAACTTCTGTTAAAATCCTTAATTATGATAGAATCAATGTGTTGTCCTAAAGTCAGCGCTTTTCCGGAAGGCTCCCGATCGTTTGGACTCGGTGCTCTCTTCATCGGAGATACTTTCCCATTTGTTTCTACGTGCGGTTGTGGGGCTTCTCGTTGAAACCCTTGGAACAGACGATCGCCAGGCCTTGGAGTTGGCGGACCGGCCGATTGAGAATTAGGATTTCCAGGTTCTGTGCTACTTTGATTTATCTGATGCGTTATGATTGCATCGATTAAGCTTGCGGCAGTCATAGTGGAATCTTCTCGCCCTGTCTGGTTGTTTGAGCTGGGGGGATTTCTAATAATTTAAAAAGAAAAAAAAAATTAATATTTATTTTGAATAAAAATATAATTTCCATAAAGGTTCTAGTTCGTTTACATAACCCGCCGGTTAGCCGGGCGATGTACACATTTTAATTTTAACGATAAAAAAATATGTTACAAATTTTTTTTTGAATCCAATATTTTATGAAAACTGGGTCTAACTGCATCGAAACCGTACCCAAAACGTTTTGATATGAATTTCCACGATACTAAATGCATGAACAACAGTTAATAGTTCTTATTTGATAATATTTAATTGTTTTCAAAAAAAAATTTTCATTTCTGAGAGACTAGTACAGCGCTATAGCGGTGAAACCGCGAACTATTTCAACCACAAAAAGAAAAATGGCGTCTTAATTTTTATTTGGAAAACATTAAAAAAAATTATCAAATTTAGGCACCATAAAGCCTTTTTCATACATTTTCAATAACGAATCTTTACCTTTTAATCGTATCAAAACGTTATGGCACGGATTCGGTGCGATCCGATCTCATTTTTATGTGTAAAATAACAAATTAAAAAAAAAAAAAAAAATTAAACTTTTTTTATTGTTAAAAAAATTTTTACCGCCCGGTCAGCCGGGCGGTATTGTAAAGGGGCTAGAACCTTAAGACAATTTTTAAAAAAACGAAAAGAATAAAAAACAAATGAGATCGAATGCAAAGGTGATTAAGAGTGAACCAAAAAAAAAATACTTTACCTATTTTGAGAAGGTGATTCATTGTTAGGTCTGGGTATTCTATCTCTCGCCGAAAATCCTTGAACTAAAATTCTGCTAGCTTCTCTATCTCGATCTCTATTATCCTGATCTCTTTGCCGTTCTCGTTCTCGTTCTCTTTCCCGTTCCCGCTCTCTTTCTCGTTCCCGTTCCCTTTCTCTTTCACGTTCGCGCTCGCGTTCTCGTTCTCGTTCACGTTCACGTTCACGCTCTCGTTCTCGTTCTGCTCTTTCTCTTTCTCTTTCGCGCTCTCGATCTCTTTCTCTTTCTTCTCTCTCGGATGAAGCTCTTTGTTGCGCATCCCTACAAAAAAAATTTTAAAAATTGTAATTTTCTTTTTTTTTTCTAAGTCGAACTTTTTCAATTTTTGAAAACTTACATGAAAGCAGCCAACTGTTGCTGATGTCTTTGTTTCTCGTAATCAAGTCTATTTTGTTGCTGTTGCTGCTGTTCCATTCTAGCGCTTTCTATCCGATGTTGCTCTATCCTTGATTTGTTTTCGTATTCTAATCGAGCTTGTTCTAATTAAAAAAAAAAAAAATTAAAATTAAAAAAAAATTCAGACAAACTCAAGCCTTCACTTCCACTTTTCAAAACTTACGTTCTAATCTTTGCTGATCTATTCTTTGCGGTAAGTGCCGGGTTTCGTATTCCATTCTCGCTTGCTGCTGCCTTTGCATCTGAATCTGTTGAATTTCTCTATCCCTTTCTCGTTGCTCTCGTTCTCTCTCCCTTTCCCTCTCTCTCTCCCGTTCTCTAGCCGCTTGAAATCTTTGCTCTTGGGCAAATCTTTCGTGATTCTGCCTTGCTATCCTCTGCTGTTGTTCGTTAAGTCTTTGCTGCTCGGAAGCCAGTCTGCTTTCGCTCACGCTTCCGACAACTCTTCCCTGATGATCGATGATCCTCGACGAAGATAAGGAATCCACCATCGTTTTCCCTAAACCTTCGTGGTGAACCTCTCTGTGACTAATATGAGGTTTATCGGGGTGCGAACGCTTTTCGTTTGAAGGAACCGGTAAAGACGGTTGCTGGACAGCTGCTTCGACTAAAGAACTGAAAGCTTCGTGGCCGGGAGGTGGGTAATGTTGTTTCACGGTTGTGCTTCCCCTGCTCGGAGGCCGGGATTGACCTTGAGAAGTGGGGATTGTGTTATGACGCTGAATCACTCCTTGTCTAAGTGGTGGAGGTGTGGGACTATCGACGGGCGATCTGCTGGGTAGATACATTCCGCCGGGAGGCGAACTATAATATAAAGGGGATGAAATTCCAACTCCTCCGCGAGGCGACGGTGAGTCTTGCTTATCGTTTCCAGGCATAGCTACTCTTCTAGTTCCGTGCATCTGTAAATAACAAAAAATTGAATTGGAGACTTTCTCAGCTCGAGAAAATGAATTGAAAAAGAAAAAAAAATCGTACCTGCTGCGAAGTGATGTAATCATTCATAATGACCTGCCTAGAAGAAAGTTGCTGTTCTATAGGATATGACGTCGGTTGCCTGCCTGGATTTGGAGGATAAGGAGAGCTAAATCCAGATGATGAAGTTGTAGACGGTTGATTGGGAGACGATCCGTATGGATACGAGGACGAAACAGGTTGTCCCGGGTTACCAGGGCTAGGGTTTCCTGCTGGGGAATTTCTTGTAAAGTAATCGTAGCTAATGGGTTGTCTCTTATCACCCGAACCTAAATGAGATCCGTGGTGGACAGGCGTCCCTTGAGTGATTGATCTGTAATTGAAATTGGAAAAAAAATTAATTAATTAATTAATTAATTAACTCGAGGTAAAGCAAAAACACTAAAATTCAGAACACCTACCCTCCTTCTTTATGGGACGGCTGAGGCGTCATTTGTCTAAGTAGTCCCTCATATCTAGTTCCCCCTTGAACAGGAGTTCCTTGAGTTATAGAACCTCCTTTAGCACCTGGGGGAGCCGTTACTAATTTAGGAGACGACTTTGGCTGCATCGTTGGCATTGGCGACTGAAAATCGGAAAACTAAAATTTAAAAGGAAGAAAACATTTTTTTAGTTAATTTTGAACTAATTCTAAAAATACATAAAAGAAAATACAAAAAACATTAAAATAAAATAAAATGAGGATTTAACATAAAATAAAAAATTAAAAATCTTGCAAAGGGTCAAAATCATTATTTTAAAAAAAAAAAGATCAAAATTGTTTTTATTATCATTTCCATCCGTAAAAATCGTCGAAAAAAAAAAAAAACTGATCCGAGTCTTTTCAGAAAGCACGTTACGGGGGTTGCCATTTAATCACCTTAGCTATTTTGGAATGAGGTTGCCTTGAATGCGACATTACCAAATGCGGCGTCCCAGCCGATGAAGAAAAGACCGAAGGGGACTTCGATATATTCCTATTTGGCTCTGACACTTGAAGGGGATGATGATAGAAATGCTGCTCTCCTACTCTTTGATAAACGTTCGTGGCACCTGCTAAAACAATCAAAAAAAAAAAAATTAAATTAAATTAAATTCATCGAAATATTTATTTTTAATCAAAAAGTCTCTTCTCTTCCTCGGTTTTTAAAAAGTAAATATATTTACCCTTTGAAAGAGGAGGAATATTAAAATGATGCGATGGAGAATTCAGATAGCCTTGGGGACTATCACGTTTTTTGATGGAGAGATCCAACGTTTCCGGTTCAGGTTCTCGGCGTTCCCGTAACGCCTGTTGAACTTGAAGCACGACTATTCCTTCTTTCGGCAGGTCGGAATTTTGATTTCCTATCGCGGGGGATGCAGGTCCTTGACTACGTTCGTGAGAATTCACAATCTACAAAACGAGGAAAAAATCGTTCGAATTGTTTTCTTACAAAAAACCCATGGATTGATCAAAGAAAAAAAAAGGCACAACGGGAATAAATTTTAAAAAGGATTTTTTTTTTTTCGAGGGTGTCAAATGCTACTTACAGAGAGGGTAGCAAGGGAATCGGAGCCTGATCTTTTGACAAATGCAATGTCTCGGTGATCGCTTTTCAGGATCGACGATATAGTCGGCGGCCCAGAACACGACACCGTAACACCGGGTGTCTTCATTAGGGTTTTCTCGATCACATTGTCCATGAGGTTTTTGACGGTTCGCGGAGGACTTGATATGGGTCCGTTATGCTGCTGAGGTTGACTATTTGGGGGGATAGCCGTGATTGAAGTTCCCGGTAAATGGGGGTACGCGGTTTCCCCATCCCCGCCCCCCTGTCCCTCATCCGCCGTCTCCTGGAAACAATGCTGCAATAAATGTATTTTTCAACTCTCTTCCAACCCTCGTTAAAATCGCATTCCAAAAAACAATTTTATTTTTCTCTTTCTCATCTTCTTCAAAAAAAAAAAAAAGAAACAAAATCTTTCCCCACACACAACACTGAAAGCAAAACAACTCTCCCCCAAATTGAATTCTTAATGATGTTCTTACTGTTTTCAAAAAAATTGCCAAATAATAATTTTTTTTTTTAGAGCTTCGTCTGAATCATTTTAAAATTTAAAAAATGAATCAAGTAAAAACCATGCTAGAAAAAATAAAATTAAAATAAAATAACCCAGGATGAAATTATGTTTCTTTTTACACTCCGATGAACAAAAAAAAAATGTTAATTTAAAAAAAATGCAGCGTGCGGATAAATAAAAAAAAAATAAGCGTAAGCGATAGGGCGCAAAAGGTGGAAAAAAAAAGAAAAAAAGCAACACAAAAGCAGCATAAAAAAACGGATAAAAAAATCAGGTTTTATCAGAAGATGTCACCCAAAACGGTGTTATTTAATATTCTTTCAAAAAAAAAAACTTAGGTTAGGATCGTGTTTGCCTCCACAAAGTTGTGAACGGGGGGTTGTTATTTCTTTTTTTATAAAAGAAAAATCGGAGAGAAATAAGCATACCGTAGCTGAACTGTCATAATCCTTTTCGGGACGGGACTCGCCTGAGGCCTGAACCTCAGGGGGTCTCAATGCAGTATCGTCTTTTCCTGTGGAGGCAACAGGTTCCGTTGCTCTTCCAGGACTGCAAGCACTTGCTGTATCGCTCGAATCGTGAATTCCTGGTGGCATTTCGTCGCAGCTGGAAGTGGACGATCCGCTTTCTTCTTCGTCAGTCACTGCCGGTTTTCTATCCTCTCCTAGATGTGTCTAAATTTTTAAAAAAAAATTTCATTAATATTCGTGTAATCATACAATTTGGGTCGCTTCATTATTCGGTAACAACACTCTACCTTATTATATTCCTGAACTAATAGATCTAATCCCAATTTCTTTCTACAATTAAAATAAAAGCTCTTGCATTGATGATGAGTTTTAGTTCCGACTTTCTCAGCCACTTTCGACCACGATGTTCCGTGCTCTTTCAAACCTCGCTTCAAAGCATCGGTTTCTTCTTCCGTCCACCGTAAAGCCTCTTCTTCGGGAGTCACATGAGGAGCCAGCCTCCGAGAAATTCGATTGAAACAAGCTGAACAGCATTTAGTCAGCGTCGGCGGTATTTCTGCATAAAATTAAATGGATCAACGATTAATTCACACGCTACCTTTGTAAACGATATATTTATTAAAAATAGAAATTAATAAGCACTTACGGAAATCGGCAATAATAGGATCTTTGACCTCGGCCGGGAGTTCAGCCCATTTATTAGGGAGAGCCCGCAAACGCTTCACACGTCCTTTAGCATTAGGACACGTAGGCATGGGACATGTGGTGCAACGAGATCGCACAGCCTTACACCTACACGTATTACAAACGCGTCCTCCCGCTGGGATGTCTTCTTCGGATACTCCATACTGAGAAGCATGGGATCGGGGCAGAGGCCTCGAATGAGCGTAGGTTTCTATAGTAGCCTTGCATACAACGCACGGATGAGCGCCACCCTTTTCTGTAACAAGAAAAAAAGAAAAAGACATTAAAAAAAAGTCATACTGAAATATGGGGGCATATCCCTAGGTAGGATTACGTCTTTGGGGTGCTGTCCTAACATTGCTAAATTTAAGCAATGAAACGGTTTAAAAATTTTAAGGCATTTTTTTTTTTTTTTTGCTCGTTTTTGGTCAAAAAATTCGAATTTTTTGATAAAAACATTTTTTTTTTCCTGGTACAAAAAAATTAGTTAACGTTTTATTTACAATTTCTAAGTTTTTGTTTTTGTTTTTGTTTTTGTTTATGCAGTCTAATTTTAATATTACAAAAAAAATATATATTTCAAAAAAATCGCGAAAATTTAAAAAAAAGTTAAAATTTTAAGTCCTTGCTTCAGCAACTAAAAGTTTCTTGTCAAAGTTAAGTTTCTTGAAAATTTACAAGAAATACAAGTCCTTGCTTTCTTTCATGTCGTCTAATTTTAAAATAAAATGTAAACTTTAAAATTCTTGTACATTTTAATTTAAAAAAACAGCGAAAATTTTTAAAAAAAAGTTAAATAAAGTTTACAAGAGATTTTTCAAGTTCTTTCCTTCGTTCATGTCGTCTAATTTTTTGAAAATGTTTTAGAAAATTTCTCGTAAAAGTTTTAGAAAATTTCTTGTAAATTTTACTTTAAAAACAGCGAAAATTTAAAAATAATTTTAAAAAAAGTTAATTAAAATTTACAAGAGATCAAAGATCAAGATCAAATATCTTGTAAATTCTAACTTTAAATATCTTGAAAATTTTAACTTTAAATTTCTTGTAAATTTAACTTTAAATTTCTTGTAAATTTAACTTTAAATTTCTTGTAAATTTAACTTTAAATTTCTTGTAAATTTAACTTTAAATTTCTTGTAAATTTAACTTTAAATTTCTTGTAAATTTTAACTTTAAATGTCTTGTAAATTTTTTAGAAAATTTCTTGTAAATTTTACTTTTAAAAAAAACAGCAAAAACTAAAAAAAAAAAAAGGTAAATATAATTTACAAGATTTAAAGTTCTTGCTTTCGTTCATGTCGTCGAATTTTACTAGGCGAAAAGTGAAAAAAAAAAAAATAGTCAAAATATTGTTTAAAATTTTCGAAGTTAAAATTTTAATATTAAAATAATTAAATATTAATTTTTGGTGCGAACAGTGCGACACCCGGACAGACAGATTTCCCCAGGACCGAGCCCCAAGACGTAGACCTACGTCAAAAAAGATTTCCTCGATAATCAGGTTGGATCCCATCTGTTGCCTTAACCGATCCCATATTTTTTTAAAAAAGAAAAATTGATATGAAACGTCCCGATTTACTTCGACGAATATTTCTCCTCCACGCAATTTCGGTTTTGAGTAAAAGGGACTAAATCATTCATGGATTCTGATGAAGATGAGTTAGCCGAATGACAGTGCTGGACAAACACACACCAGACCAGGGGTGGAGGAGGGAGGAGATCCGGGAACATAAGGGAAGGGCCGACATGTGAAACGATCGGGGGACCATATGAAATGAGCGCAATTATCACAGGCAGTTAAATTAGTTAACAATTGTGAATGTCAATCATATAAACACACAAGCCTGGATTCTGCTTGACAACACGAGAGAGAGAGAGAGATGGTACCCAAAATCTACCCTTTAAAACTCCCTTCGCAATTTACCAACCGCTGACCTCCTCGTTTCCTCCCCTTTCGACCCCGTTTCATTCTATTTAGGTTACATTTAATAAACATTCAAAACAACGGTTTAACTATTTAAAGAGATTATCATATGTCCCGCATTTAAATGCAACGGAAAATTCGGTTATTTCGTTCAATTTATACAAAAAAAAAAAAAAAAAAAAAAAAAAAAAAAAAAAATCACCAAGGTGGACAACCATCATTCCCCATTTGTTTCTCCGATACAGTCGACCGGATGTACTCTACGTGTTGATACCATCACACAATTTCGTTAATTCACAAATGCATTACATATGCCGGACATAACTGACAACTAATATTTTCATTAATCAAAACTAATTCTCCTGTGTTTTATGACAGATATATTCTGCCTCTGACTGCATGCACTCTCACAGCTTTTCTCCCCCCTCCCCCCTCATCTCTTCACTCAAACCCTGTAATCGCTCATACGAGGATATAATTTTAATTGCTCAGTCTGATTTCGGGACAATTTTACAACAATCTCGGGAAAACCGTCCACGGTTTAAATCAATTGCAATAAGGTAAAATAAAAAAAAAAAATAAATAAATAAAAACAGTCAGGGGATATGAGGCATATCCCTAGGACTACGTCTAGAATTTTTGGTTGGGGCCGATTTTCCGAGCTGGGAATGGAAATTCTTTTAATTTAATTTAAATCGTCAAATAATTTTAATCATCGAAATTTTCGTTTCACACGATTTTTATGTGAAATTTAGGGTCCCCTAAATCCTCCGAGCCCTGATATTAGTCCACGTGGCCCCTTTTTTTCAATGCACTCAGAAAACAAAATAGCTTAGCATAAGCGGTTATTATGCTTTGGACGCTTTTGTTTTGTGCCAAGATATTTTCTGACTTGTCGCAAGTCATTCAGTCGGCTATCGGCAAGTCATATATTGTAAACAAAAAAAATGGCGACTTACGTAGAATTTATACATTATGTTATGATAATACTGTTCATGCATCAATTCGTATAAATAAATATGCATGCAAAACCATTATAATACAAGTGATATAATTTTTAAGATTTTTCATATGATTTTTAAATATTTATTTCATATCTTATATGAATGGTAATAACGTAACGTAAACGTAGCCCCCCTTTCCTCTGCATTGGACAATGTTAGATTTCATGCCGCTTCTCCATTATGGCTCAAAATGAATTTTCTAGAATTAATTTTCAAAATTTCCGGAAGTACTGTGCTTTTGTTATTCTATGGATTTCTAACCCTAGATTTAAAAATGGAGTCGGCCATTTTTATTGCACTGCATTTTTTGTATTTTTAATCCATGGTCGAAAATTCATAGAATAACTAAAGCAGAGTACTTCCGGAAATTTTGAAAATTAATTCTAGAAAACTAATTTTGAGCCATAATGGAGAAGCAGCATCAGTTCAATTTTTTTGAAGAAAATATTTAATTTAAGTTACTTGAATATAAAAATCCCGGATATTCATCTTGGTTAATCCATGGTGTCCAATTACTCGTTTTTGAAATAAAAATGAAATAGATATTACGATTTTATTTCATTTAATAATAATTATTATGGTTTTCGCGAGCCGCCATGTTGATTCCGATAGTGTAGTATAAAAAGTGTCCACTAGTGTCGCATATTGTTTTGTGGCAAGACATTTTATCCCAAGGCCAGGGATGATTGTTTTAAAACAAATTGGTTTAAAACACGTTGTTTTAAAACGTTTTAAAACATTTGAATAAAAAACACCGTTTTAAAACACTGTTTTAAACACCGTATTTTATTAAGTGAATATAATACGTTTTAAAATGCATTTTTAAGAGGCCCGAGCCCGCAATTTATCACGACTCACTTTATACAATTATACATATTATACTCATTTTATACATTTTATATGGTATGGACCATACCATAGATTGTATGAGCCGCTCATATTCATAATGGTTGCTTAATCGCAGGGATGATTGTTTTAAAACAAATTGGTTTAAAACACGGTGTTTTAAAACTTTTTAAAACATTTGAATAAAAAACACCGTTTTAAAAATTTGAATAAAAATAGAAACGAATTTAAAACATTTTGAAAGAGTTTTAAAACATGTTTTAAAACGTTTTAAAACCAGGCCGAATAAAAGACGTTTTAAAACGTTTTAAAACATGGGAAAATAACATAAAACGTTTTAAACTGTTTTTTATTAAAAAATGTTTTAAACAGCAACCCTGCCCAAGGCAAACCAAAACGACTTATCACAAGATATTTTTTTATTTTCGCACGGTTTTTAGTCAAAATGTCTTGTCCGAATGCACTTTTACTTTTGCATTAATCATTTTCTTTTCTGAGTGCGAGCAATAAAAATGCCGTAAAATTTTTAAACCGTTTCATTGTTTAAATTTAGCAATATTAGGACAGTACCCCAAAGACGTAGTCCTGCCTAGGGATATGCCCCCATATCCCAGTCTGACTTTTAAAATCAAAAAGGCAGGAAAATTTGCAAATATTACTCTTATTCAACTTTTTATTTTCCATTTTATGCATATTTTTTTATGCATAATTAAATTCGAGGATGAAAAAAAAATTTTTCCGGTAAAAAAAAAATTAAGTTCGTTGTACATAATTTACGCATGATTTTTATATAATTTCTGAATCTCTTTTTCGTGCGGGTAGATGCCATTGCCTAAAAGTCGGTAATGATACTGAGATTCTTAAAGTTCAGATTCCCGACCCAATTTTTTTTTTTTTTTTTTTTTTTATTATTATTATTATTATTATTATTTTGCGAAATGTCTACGGATCTCTATATGGATCGAACCTCGAGATAAAAAATCGATTTTATCATGAGATCATCTTAGCGAAATAATAAAACACGTTGGTCAGAATCATAACATGGATACAGGAAAATATGCGTAGGAGCTTTACCCTTTGTTTGCCCCATGAACGGTTAACAATCTCCCTAGAGGACGTCAGCGATTATTAACCCCCCACCCCCTTCTCGACTCTTGGGCATCTAATTTGATTTGCATACGACCAATAAAAAGATTACATCTTTTTGTTTTTCAATTGTTTTAATGGGGTATCCCTCTTTCTCCCATTATGTCTTGAGCAATTATTGTTTAACTTGGCTGTTTTACTTTATACGCTCTTTTTAGCTTCATTTCTTTTTTTCGTATTTCTGCTGCATATCGCTAATTAAATTTCATTACTAAAAAAAAAAAAAAAGAAGACATTTTTTAAGGATTTTGGTTATTTTTCACCGTTCAAAATTACTGTCCATTCGGTTAATTTTTTTTTTTTTTAACGGAAAAATCAAAAAAGAAAAAAAAAGATGAAAATGTAATCATGAAGGATGAGAAAAAAAAATTGGAGTGAGGTTAAGAGAAGACGAGTTCATTTCAAAAGTGGATTTGATCAATAATTCAAAAGGGAACAACAGCAACAGCAGCAGCGGGGTTTCCACTAATTTGCTGACCAGAAACAGAATAATAAATGTTAATTAGTTATTTTCAAATGTAGTTGAATGCAGGCTTTTCCGGGTTTTTTAAGACATTTCCCCCCATGAACTTGTCACACCGACTTCGTCTCGGACCTTTCCAGAGGAAAAAAAAGGGGAAAAAAAATTTGGACGAGCAAGAATTTTTTTTAAATAAACAAATGAATTTTTTTTTTTTTTTTTTTTTTTTTTTGAAAAAAATGTTGGAACTGAAAATTCGCTTTTTGCTCCGTGTAAATATCACGATTGAAAAGGTAATGTAATTTGTAGAATAATTACGACCCCAACCCATTTTGCCCCATGTCGAGATTGTCCTCTATTGATCCAGTATAATAAAACTGGAAAAACAATCGACCTTCTTTGAATTATTAATATTCAAATAACTCTAAGTGCCTCTATGAATTGTTCACCTCATTTCAATAAGGTTATAACTCCAGTTGGGCTTTGGAACCCCCCTCGTGGATTCGTAAATTAGGGTAATTTCCATTTACCCCGTTGGATTTTTAAAAACCGCAGCTTTTAGGCGCGATATTAACTTTTTTTTCCCTCCTCCTGTCAATCTTATTTTGTTTTTTTTTTTTTTCCTGGCGCGGTCTTTAAGTCGGCATTTTTTGATCGGCGTCCCTTTCTGAAGTTTTTATGCCTTGCGAAAACTGGAGTCCCTACGGTTTTTGCATTACCGAACCTGCCTGAGATCGCTTTCCGCTTTTTTCCGGTGGCTTTTTTACCCTTAGGACAGCACTCTCAAAATAAGACGTCAATTTTCTCAACTATTGCTTACATCAACCTTGGAGTTGTTCAATCGAAGATTTTATTTACGTTTTAAAAATTTATGCTGTTTACTTTTCTTTTTTTTTAATTTATCGTAAATGCATTCGGCATTAAAGTTTCATAAAAAAAAATCGTAATTTCATACGTGAGATAAAGGACATAAACCGTTTTTGGAATTGAGCTTGAATTACCTAAGATCAGATCAAACACAAAAGCATAGCTGCCCGAAAGAAAACTGAGCTTTTATATTTTTATGTCGTTACCCCTTGGATTTTCTTAGACTTTTGAGTTATACAATGGAATATTTGATTAAAACAGAGTATGTAAATACTTTTTTTCCAATCCACTATGTCATGAATGACGTCACTTTTTTTTTATTTAAATAATTAAGTTGAAGGAATCTGAGGCGTTTTTTATTTTTTAAATAAAAAAGACCCAAAAAAAGCCCCAAAAGATTTTTTTTTTTTTTTTTTTAACGTAGGACTACGTCTTAGGGCGCACCATGATAGTTTTGTCGTGTCAGTTTGTAAATAAACTTAAGTCCTTGCTTTAGCAACTTTAAGTTTCTTGTAAAAGTTTAGTTTCTTGAAAATTTGCTAGAAATTTTTTAAGTGCTTGCTACCGTTCATGTCGCCTAATTTTACTATTAAAAAAAAGGCCAAAATTTAAAAAAAAATTGTCAAAATATTCTTTAAAATTTAATTTTTTTAAAAGTAATATATTTACAAGAAATTTTTAAAGTCCACGCTTTCGTTCATGATGTCTAATTTTAAAATAAAATCTTAGCCTTAAATTTCTTGTAAATTTTACTTTAAAAAAACAGAGGGTGCAAATTCATTATGGAATGTTGGACCAACATGTTGTACCAACTTGTTGTACCAACAAGTTTGACAAGCGAAAAATTTAACTTAGTTTTGGTGCAAATTCACCAGGGATGATTGTTTTAAAACAAAATGGTTTAAAACACGGTGTTTTAAAACGTTTTAAAACATTTGAATAAAAAACACCGTTTTAAAACACTGTTTTAAACACCGTATTTTATTAAGTGAATAAAATACGTTTTAAAATGCATTTTTAAGAGGCCCGAGCCCGCAATTTGTCGCGCACGACTCATTTTATACAATCTATGGTATGGACCATACCATAGATTGTATGAGCCGCTCATATTCATAATGGTTGCTTAATCGCAGGGATGATTGTTTTATAACAAATTGATTTAAAACACGGTGACAAACGTTTTAAAACATTTGAATAAAAAACACCGTTTTAAAAATTTGAATAAAAATAGAAACGAATTTAAAACATTTTGAACGTGTTTTAAAACATGTTTTAAAACGTTTTAAAACCAGGCCGAATAAAAGACGTTTTAAAACGTTTTAAAACATGGGAAAATAATATATAAAACGTTTTAAACTGTTTTTTATTAAAAAATGTTTTAAACAGCAACCCTGAAATTCATTATGGGATGTTGGATCAACATGTTCGTACAACAAATTGAACCAACATGTTGTACCAACTTGTTGGATCAACATTCCACACTAATTCCACATATCTAGATTTTCATGCTTAAAAAAAATTATGCATAAATTTAAAAAAAATTATGCATGTCCAAATAATACAAAAATAATACATTTTTTATATAAATTTTTTGCATTTATTTTGCAAAATTTTTATGCACTTTCTACATCACTTTTTCATCGTTTTGTTAAGTAAAGTATTATAGTTCAAAAATTAAAAAGAAAAAACCATTCGAGCTTTAAGAAAAAAAAAAAATTGTAATTTAGGTAATTGGAAAATGAAATCGGGCCACTGAACTTTAATCGCAAAAAGGATGTTTACACCAAATGGATCACTGTCGCCAAACATCAAAGCAAAACGAATCGGGCAATTACAACGGAGAATGTTTGCAATCAAATAAAACCGATTTGCTCAGGCTCTCCCTTCACAAGGGTATTTCTTAGACGTCAATATTACCTATCATCCCATCAGTCACCTAAATCGGTTAATCATTTGACGGTGACAACGATGACAATGTTCAAATCCCCTTTGGAATTCAAGACCCAATTGAATCAGAATAATCAAATGTGTAAGGGGTTAAATGGGTAATGCGCTAATAGCAGTAACCGTCCTAGATCAATACGGAAATTTCCTATTATTTACAACTTTAAGGTACTTTGACACTCTTTTCACATCATGGAAAATCGTTTAAAAATTTTGCTTCCACCCGATTGGTCCGCGACCCAGTGGAGACCGTAGCAGACGAAATGCACGAAAAGAGCGAACTGGAAGATTTGGAGTCGCGTCTGGGTCTCTTCCATCCGGAAAATGCTTCTTACAAAAAAATGTTTTTTTTTTTTAATAGGGCGGATTTCCCAAATTAATCACGTTAAAACTCGAAAAACGAGCAACCCAAACAAATGAGAAAATATCCATGTGCAATGTTTTGTGTAATATGTACTCAGCGAATTGATATTATAAATTGGACAAACTGGTTTGCTGATGGTTTTGTTGACATGAAATGCTCATTTCGCATTTTATAAAACAAATAATAATCGGTTTGATATTTTCCGCTGATGTCATGTTGTGTGAACAAACATAAATTGCATTCCTTCCTAATCCGAATTTTAAAAAATTAAACAAAAAAATTGGATGTTTCCTTTTTTTTCGACCTCAATCAATATAAATTAGATTTTTTTTTTAAAACTCTGCAAAATTTTTTTTCTCCCCCCTCCCCCCTTCCCGAAATATTTGCTACGTATTTACATGTTCGACGTAAGCTATTAACGTTTCATTTTCGTAAAAGCATTAAGCAATCAGGAAAAAAAAAAACGGAAAAAAAAATCCAGAAACATATTCAACTGGGCGAAACCAAGTTGAACATAAAAGTAATATAATTGGAGAGAATTATTAATCTTAAGCTTATCCCTCTTTAATTAATTCGAGTTGGATGTTTGTTTTAAGCAAACACCAAGATTTACTTGTACAACTCTTCCCAGGTCAGATTTCACCAGAATTCAAAAACCAAAAAAAAAAAATTTCCCACCAAAAAAAAAAAAAAAAAGTGTAAAGACGGTAACATTTAAAAACAAACCTTTCGCAGCTTTGCATTGGTTTTTTCTTTTCACGGAAGAAAATTCAGGGGGTAGGAAATTTTCCAAGGGATTTTCATTTTCACCGTTGCTTCTTCATGACCGGGATTCTCACTTCTAAGGTTTCGACAACAGCTGGTGCAACTGGGCCTAAGCATAAAGGATTAATGAAAATAGTTTAATTAACGGTATCAGACGAGCAAACACTCTCGCGAGATCAACTCAGCGAGCTTTCTGTTGACTTTGAATCGAATTTAGACTTTGGGTGCTAATTAACGAGGCTTACACGGATCATATCAATTCCGTTAATCAACTAATTACTCCTGCGATACAAGTTGGTAACAACGGTATTCCAACTTCCTTCTTAGACGTACCGCATTTATAATCGTTTCAGGAGACAATAAAATATACTTTTGCATTCATTCGGTTCTAATGAGGTAAAATTTTTAGGTCCGTTCAAACAAAATTTCGGTTGCTCAAAGCCTTTTTTTTTTCCACGGAAAAGATGAGAGTTATAATAAATGGTGACCTCTAGATTGTTTAGCTTATAGCGCTCTATAGGGTGGTTCTTATTATGCGAAGTTTGGATTTTCGAAGGTGCCACCCCCTAACTTTTTTTAAATTTGTATGAGATAAGTTTCCCTGAATTTTTTTCGAATTTTTAACTCGACGGGAAAGCATGCCTCATCAAGCTTTTAGTTCGGAAAAATCCCATAAGAACCAAAAAATTGATTATTTTATTTTAATAAAAATAAGACGAAAAAATCGAGAAATGTGACAAAACGCACTAAGTCCACAATTTTCACTGCTTTTTGGGTTCTATTTCATAAACCAAACCAGGTGCAAAAAACTGTTTTCAGATTCGAAATCTACGCAAAATTTTCGATAAAAAAAGGGGTTTATTTTTCACAAAAAAAAAAAAAAAATAATAATTTTTTAGTTTTTATGGGATTTTTCCGAATTAAAAGCTCGACGAGACATGCTTTCCCGACGACTTAAAAATTTGAGAAAAAATCAGGGAAACTTATCTCATACAAATAAATAAGTTACGGGATGGCACATCCGAAAATCCAAACTCTGCAAAATAAGAATCACCCTGGCCCTCAATAATGTTCCATCTTTTAGCATGAGCATTATAAATGCGCGAAAATTCAAAAAAGATTTGAAAAAAAAAAAAAAAGTTGCTAGTCTAGCCTTGGCGAAAAATTTAATTCGGAAAAATCAGTCCCCAATACCGGACATCAGAAAAACGCCAAAATTCCAATCTAGAGACTGCCGTCTTGGGATTCCGGGATGATTTTTGAACGAGATTAATCCCGAGGCTTTAACAGCATAATCCCGGGATTTGAAATCCCAAAAACTGCAGTTTTTTGTTCCAAAAATTGACTCTTTTCCCCTTTTATATCCAAAATTTTGTTTTGACGGATGGAATGACAAGCTGTGACCTGCTTAATTATTAATTTATTACATTTTTTTCGGGATTTGGAAAGCGGGTTCTGGATTGCAGTCTCTAGCTCGATCTTGATAAGCGTTACATTCCAGTCCATTTTTTTTAAAGGTTAATCCAAACTTAATCATTTTCCCGAAAGTATATTTCACTTAATCTACTATAAATTCCATCCCTTAATCTACTGTAAATTCCTGGGAATTTATCCTGGATCAAAGTTTCCCAAAAAAGTACAAACTACAAAGTCTATGGTTAAGTATGGAATTTTTCATGAAGTTACCTAAAATTGATAAGAATTATTGCTCGGAAGCGGAGTTTTAATATCTGGCTCCAAAACGTAAATATTAGCGTTTTTCAAAGCATAGGGTGTTCAGAAAAAGTAAATCACTCCTGCATCACCTTAAATCAGGGTTGCTGTTTAAAACATTTTTTAATAAAAAACAGTTTAAAACGTTTTATATTTTCCCATGTTTTAAAACATGTATGTATTAAAACGTCTTTTATTCGGCCTGGTTTTAAAACTGTTTTAAAACGTTTAAAAACGTTTTAAAACGTCTTTTATTCGGCCAGGTTTTAAAACGTTTTAAAACATGTTTTAAAACACGTTCAAAATGTTTTAAATTCGTTTCTATTTTTATTCAAATTTTTAAAACGGTGTTTTTTATTCAAATGTTTTAAAACGTTTTAAAACACCGTGTTTTAAGCCAATTTGTTTTAAAACACCGTGTTTTAAACCAATTTGTTTTAAAACAATCATCCCTGCCTTAAATATTGGACGCCAGTCATAGATCCAATCTTCATAGGCATTACGCTTTAATCAGTTCTTCCAAGGCAAATTCAATCATGATCCAATTTTACATTTTTACCAGGAGAGAACAGCAAATGTTAAAATTTATGTGCCTTAACACAGAAAGAAAACAACTGACCTAACTTTTTGGAGCACCGATTGCGTCTGATTTTTAGAGCCCAGGCATGAGGAACTTAAATTTTACGACACCATGTGAAATAACGCGATGTTGTGCTAAGGCAGCCTGAATGCGTAAAAGAAAAACAGCATTTACGTCTTTATTTCATCTTTCATGACTCACATTTCAGGCATATTCCCTTGAACCTCCAGTGACTCTTCGTCATTCGTCATTGCCATTAAGGCCTACATCTCTTCTTTTTTTTCCTATTTATCTAAACGTCAAATGAACATCGAACAACCCGAAAACACATGAAAGATACTTAATTACAACCGCGGGACTAATTACAAATACAAAGCTTTAATACATCCCAATTTCATGCGGGGAAAATATCTTATTTATTCGCAAACATTTCAATCCCGCTGAAAGGGAAACAAGCAGCAAAAAGAGAATAAAAAAAAAAAAAAAAAAAAAAAAAAAAAAACAAGCTCAAAGCGAGAAATAAATGAATTTGTTTTGGTTGATTGCGAAGTATAATAAAAAATTTTCTTAAAAAGAAGTGGAAACACCGCCAGCCTGTATGTAAATTTAAAAAATTAATGGATGTTCTTCAAAGTGGAGGTACGCTCGGTTACGTATATTACAAGCAACGGTCCCACGGGATTTCCCGACGCTTTCACTCTCTTTTTCTGTAAAGTTAGCTTTATCAAAAAAGATTTTTAGCTTTCAACTTTTTATTTAAAATTGGGTCCCGCATATTTTCTTTTTTATTTTTTTATTATTTTTTTTTTTTTTCGAAAAAAAAAAAAAAAACATCCCGTCCCTCACTTTTCGTTTCCTGACCGTTCCGTATTCTATCAATTAATTAATAATAAAATAAACGAGATGGAAATGGGAAACTGATCGAAGGAAAAAAAAAAAATCAGAAAATATCTAACGGAAAATTTACAAAGCCCCGAAGCAAAATTAGTCTAAGTCATGGTTAATATAATTTTTGACCGGTGTTTAAAAAGACCTCATTTTTCAATTACGAGCCTTTTTGTTGATTTTTAATAAATGGAAGGAGTTTAAATCTAAGTTAAGGGCGTTTTTCCCGTTCCTTTCATCGATATTACATCATTTATTTTTCATGTCCCGGACTTTTTTGACCCCGATTTTACCCGACGAAAAATTTCAGCTTGGCTGATTCCCCACTTAGGAAACCCATCCTCGCAATTATCGACTTTTTTTTTTCCTTTTCATATTTTTTTTTATCTCTCCTTTCTGAACACCACTTTTAAAAATCAAATCAAATTTAATTTCGGTCACGTACGATTTCGAACGCCAAGCCTAAAAAAAAAAAACCACAAAACGCTCTTATGATTACAAGTAATTAGTGTCTAGCCATACCCTAATTTTGTACCAACAAAAATTGACATGCAGCTTTTTTCTTCGAGAGATAAGAAAATAAAGAAACAAAAAATAAGTAAAAAACCGCAGGCCTGGTACCATTAAATCAAAAAATTTCTTTAAAAAAAAAAATCTCTTTTTTATCTTCCATTTCAAGAACAATAAATAAAATGGAAACCGCGTTGGGACAGAGAAATACGAAGAAGTTGAAGACGAAATATAACAAGAGCTTCCAGTCAATTGATCCCCTTGAGATGGAAAAAAAAACAGCCACTTTATTATTAAAAATAAATGCCAATTACTTTGAATTTTCAAGAAAAAAAAGGAATTTTCATCTTTCAAAAGAAATTTAAAAGTCTCCGATGTTGAACTTACTTCTCGTTTAAGTTTTTCCGGAAAAGAAAATTCCACGTTTGCATTAAAAAATTAAAATTTTTCCTTGAGAGAAAAGAAAGGGAAAGGAAAGGAGAGGCAATATCAGTCATTTAAATATATCAGCAGCCGAAAATGTTAGAAAAAATTGGAAAAAAAGAAACATCAATAAAAAAAAAGAGCCCGATTTCTTTCTGCAAGGAAAAGAGGAAAAAAAATGTAAGAGAGATGGAGAAAATGAAATTACAAGAGTATTGTTAGTTTTTCAAATTGGAGTGATTTTTAAAATGGCCCGGGAAAAGCGTGCGCTTCCAAGAAAAAGAAAAGAATATCTTTCCGGCAAAAATATAACAATACGGAAAAAGAAGAAATTAAGGCTGCTGAAAATTTCTGAAAATGATCCGAGTTAATAACGAAGAGGAAATCCAACGCAAGGTACAAAGGAATTTTTCGAAAAAAATTATAACGAAATCGTACTCACGGAGGACTCGAACCCGATCCTCCCGTTTGGCCCGGCCTGCTCTGATGATAATTGTTTTGCATTATTTCTGAAATTTGGCGTAGGCTCTATCAATTTATTTACTAATACAATAACTGCAATCTGCCAAAATTTTTAATCGCTCAATAACCGAATTTCAGTTTTCCTAAGATTTTAAAAAATTAGGGATTTTAGGAACCAAAACACGCAAAATTACATTGTAAATATCATTTTAAGGATCTAAACTCAAAAATTACAGTAAAAGTTCGATTTCGATCATCCAAAGACCTTTTTTTTTTTCCTGCGTTTTACCCCTTGGGACTGATTGCCTACCATTTTTCCTTTAAAAAAAAAAAATTCTTAATCCGTTTTTTCTAAAAATTTTGGCTCCTAAAATTGTTTTCCGAATTATTTTCTTTCCTAATTTTTAATTCTAAAATTTTTTGATTCCTAAAATAAAATTTCCTAAAATCCCTTTAGGGATTTAAAGAATTAGGAAAAATATTTATTTCAGGAAACTTTATTCCGTGAATCAAAAAATTTTAGGAAAATTGAAAATTAGGAAAAAAATAGTTCGGAAAAAAAAATTTAGGAATTAAAATTTTTAGGAAAAATGGATTAGAAATTTACTTTTATTAGGAAAAACGGATTAGGAAAAATGGTTGGAAACGCTTGAGACTATAAAACTTAACATCAGAAACTGGGCTCTCCCTGGGAAAGTCTATGATATATTTTTTTTCCCCTGATATTAAGCCACCAAAAAATTGAAGGAGAAAATAGGGACTTTTAGGGGCAAATGACTATTTTTCAAATCAGGGACTTTCAGGGATTTGTGTTAAAAACAGGGACTTTTCCAAAAAAATGGACCTCGGTTCAATGCCCTGTTTTCCTAAAAAAAAAAAAATCGGTACCTCAGAAATAATGATTAGCACCTACGTCATCAACGAAATATCTATGCAGAACATCGTTCATTCATCAAATATTTCCATTTGGTTGATGACGTAGGTGTAAATTGAAATATCGACACGTTCTTCCGTAACGTGAATGCGGGAGAGATTATTATTTTTAAAAACGGGATAAAAAAATGAATTCGTGGAACTAAAAACAGAGCATGAAAATTTATAGCCATTAAAACGGTTAAGGCTTTTAGAAAGATCCAACGCAAACCAAATTAAAGAACTTGTATATTGGTCATATGCGAAAAATTTTAGGAAATGGAAGACGTTTTCGCCTCGGCAAAATTAATCTTATAAATCAAAAAAAAAAAAAAATTGCTGCCTCTACTGGACAATTAATTGGAAAGTACAATTAATTGTACCGTTTTTTTTTTTTTTTTTTTTTTTTTCGTTTTCATTATTTTTAGTGATCGAAAAAACAGTCGAAACAATACAAAAAAATGCGGTAGCAGAAGAAAAAAGTCCGGAAATACACAGAATTTCCGGTGGTACAATTACTTGTACCCTTCAATTAATTGGCCAATGGAGACAGGACAATTGATTTCAAAGCTCTCGGATACTTTGAAAATCGGAATGAAATTTGCTTCAGAAGACTATGAAACGTTAGCAAAATATTTTCGAACCATTGCGGGCTTTCGAGTAGCTATGCAAACAGCAAAAAGCGTGCCCCAACTTGATTTCACACTGCATTTACATCCATTTATTATGAACAAAGGAAGCAAAAAAAAAAGAAAAAAAAACACTTTAAAACCTTCACCGGATGTTAAAAACTGTCGCTCATAAAACCTTTTTTAAATTTTAAACCTCTAAAATCACTCTCCAAAAATGATTTTCCTCAATCAGCAAAAATTACTAAGGGAAAGTAAGAGGGGGGGAAAAAGAAACATTGGATACCGATATGAAACGTTTCTTGATTCTGTCAACATACTCCAGAATGAATTTCATCAGAGAAAGTAAAAAAAAAAAGAAAAAAATTAAGTTTTTAAAGATAAATTCAATTTGATTTCATTTTTTCTTTTACAATTACTTTGATTGCCTCCCTTAGACATCAGCTGACTTCTCATCCCTCAATTTTTTTTTTAACTTCCTCTCGATTCCGTAAATTTCAGAATGATTGAATTTCTTAATTCAAAAAAGAAATTACAATGAATTTTCAAGCCCAGCTTTACTCGATTAAGAATTATCCAATATTAATTAATTAAAAATTAAACGTATTTTCCTCAAAGCCGCGTTTGCGTCCATTTCCTTAATTTCGAAAAATGTAAGCCCCAAAAATATTTTAATTAGTCTATTGTTCAGGAAGGTTAAAAGGTTTTAATTAACCACGTTTTCAAACATAAAAGAAATGAGGGAAAATAGAAGGGGGAGGAGGAGCAGGAAAAAAAAAAAAAAAAAGATATGCAAATAGTCCGAATGAATTGAAAGAATAAGAAGAATCTCCGTGCTTTTCGGTCATTAAAAAGGGGAGGTCCGTATTACGGTTTGTAAAAGCTTTCATACGACCAATGGGATTGAGCTTTCTACTAAGCATGCTTCATAACTCCCACGAGGCGTGGATTTTATCTCAACATGTGCTTTTTTCTGAGCTTTCGAAACATAGAAAGTAAACCTTTTTTTTTATTATTATTTCCCGTATATTAATTTAGATATTAAAAAGGGAAAAAAAATTAGAAGGGATTATTTTAACGAAATGAAAATAAAAAATTCAATTTTCATCTATCTACATTAAAAAAAAAAAAAAAAAAAATTCGTGATACGGTGTATGGCTTATCGCAAAATCAAAAAATCGATTTAGTTCATTTTTGTTAATACTATTACATTGAAGTATCGGCGTTAAAAAAAATGGCCGATGAAAATCCGGGACATGAAACAATTTCATTCATTTAATTAATTTAAAAAAAAGTTATTTCCGACATGAAAAAAAATTGTCTTCGAAAATATTGCGTGAAGCAATTGAAGTCCAGCCGAATGGCATTTTTTTTCCTCAAAAAAAAAAAAAAAAAAAAAAAGAAAAAGAAAAAAAAAAAAAAAAATACCAGAAAACAAGTGGCAAAAAAAAGGCAACGGGCTAAAGCCGAACAAGTCATGACTTTCAGCAATCTGCACTTCGGAAATTATTTTTATTTTATTTTTAAAATCCGTATTTCAGAGTCAAGACGCCGAATTTTAACAATCCAAAGCGGCTACTAAACTTTTTTTTGCATAACAAACGGTTGGTCTTCTGCTTTCAAGTTCCACGTTTTGGCTCTAAGGTACAGGAAAACAAACTGCATTCGATTTGGTTTGCGTTTTTTTCTTTATTTCCCCACACAATTTAACCCTTTAACAACCGGATTTTGGAAAATTTTCTCGGAAAATCGAAGAAAATTTCCGAAATGTTTTTTTCTGTCATGGTTTCGCACAACACATTAGGGACCCGCACTGTGCGTTAAAACCCTTATTAGACGCCTACCAATTTTCAGTATATGCAACCTGCAACACATAAATGCAATACAAAATGTCGAACAAAATTTGTTTCCTTCAGTAAAATGATCCGAAAAACGACTTTCTACACGTTTTTGACGTCGCGGATTTCAAATCTGACGTCAGAATTGATCTAATTCCTTTAGAAAAATCCAATATGGCGGAAAAAAAATAAAAATATTAAAAATGAAATGGCTTCACCATATTCGATTTTAGTTTTTTAGTTTTTCAGTTTTTCAGTATTTTTTCTTCTTTTTTTTTTCACATTTTAGTTTCTTTAGTTTTTTTTTACTCGATTTACGGTGATAAACCCAAATTTCGGATACCTAACGAATTCCTGTGGTGTATCCTCGAATTTTAGTACAAGCTTCAACTTGTCTAAAATCTATGTACGGCCGGTAAACAATTTTTAAAATATTCGCGTTCGAAAAACTTATTTTTCGAACGCGAAAATTCGACTACTTTGATTTGCGTTTTTCGGGTTTATATTTCCAGTGAATACAACTTGAAATACAAATATACAAACATTTGTAAAGTTGAACTTGTTGAAACAAGTTGAAACTTGTACCAAAAGCACAAGAATAAGTCAAAGGAGTTCCTAAACTGTGAATTTTTTGACAGTAAATCGAGTCTTAAACAAAACAGCAACACACAAATAATTACTTGAAGCAAGTTGAAACTTGCACCAAAAGAACAAGAACAAGCGAAAGGAGTTCGTTAGATGCCTAAAATATGACTTTTTTGACCGTAAATCGAGTCTTAGTCTTGTGACAAAACAATTTCTTAAAAATCATGCGAAAATAATAAAAACATCTTTGTCAAGAAACAACCTGTCCGTTGTCACGAAGCATTTTTGTTTTGCTACAAAACATTCCGGTTTTGTTGCAAGACAAAACTTGTTCGAGACGTTTCATTTTCCAGAGTGTGAAGCCTTCTCTAAATCATCTCGGGACTTTTTTCAAATGACGGAAAATTTAAAAGCAAATTTTATTTTGATTTAGGCGCGATCAGGTGCAATAGGCGATTTATTCCATTATAATTTTTATTCAAAAAATTTTTAAGAGTTTTTGAATTATCTGACTGTCATTTTTAAACTTTTTAAACGAATCATAAGATTTATGTCCTGCCTCCATTGGCCAATTAATCGAAGGGTACAATTAATTGTACCCCCAGAAATGCTGAATATTTTTGGACTTTTTTCTTCTGCTACCACTTTTTTCATTGTTTTGATTATTTTTACAAACAATAAAAGTAATTAAAAAAATAAAAAAAATTGGTAGCAGAAGAAAAATGTCCAAAAATATACAGCATTTCCGGTGGTACAATTAATCGTCCAATGGAGACAAGAGCAAAAAAGATCGCTATTTTCAAACAAAAATTCTAAACTAGTATAAGGTGTTCTACTAAAATAATCGGTCTGGAGGAATTTTTAAAAATCTCATTTTTAACACATAATTACATCCGCGAAAAACGTAAATGACTTAGAAATTCGTTTCACCCTGTATTATTATAAAAATTTTTTTTCGGATGAAAATCAACCCCGCATGCTTAACATACAATCGCGGGAAATTTCAACAGGGAAATAATCGGAAACGGGATATGCGATCCCCTTGATAAGCCTTTCAACTTACATTTCCCCCTTTCCCCCGAAAGATTTCACAAACCGATGGAGGCAATTACGTCCACATTTCACGTTTTTCATTCGCTTGGTAAATGTCCACACATCCGGGTGGGTTTTCCGTTCGGTGTAAGAAAAAAAATTAAAATACGTAAATATGACTTAGTGCATGTTAAAACGGGTTCTTTTTTTTTTATATATATATATATATAGTGTTTAGTGGAAAATGTATTCGTTATATAGAGCTTGGTTAATGAGAGATGCGGTGGCAGCAGCAAGTTTGGCTTCTCCTCCGGATGTCGTGATAAATGTCGGGAGCCCAGGACCCGAAGCTCAGGGAGAACCCCGAAATTACAGTTACCAATTTGTGGCGCATAAACATTTGGTGTCTTTGCATAGCGGATATTTAAAATCTTTGATACAAAACGAATCCGGTATGAATTCTTCGTCGCCGAATTCCCTCATGGCAATTTCGGTGCCGAGCATAACCCCCGACACTTTCGCTCCGCTTCTCTCGTTCATGTACACCGGATACCTCGATTTGACAAACGAAAATATTTACTCGGTCCTTCTGGCCACGCATCTGCTTCACATGCCGAGAGCTTTAGATTTATGCCGAGCCTACCTCGTACAGAACCAGCCGGAATTCCAAGGAAACGCCGAATACCGACCCAACGTTTTCCCTTTTCAAAACAATCCCAACATAATCAAACCCATCCCCAGTCGTAAAATCCACAATTTCCCCCATCCCTTTTGGCCGCCGGTCAACGTCCCTCCGCTCCTTTTGCACACGAGCCCGAACGGCCCATTCCAGTGCGTCCCCCCTTCCGAAAAGTTGGAAACCGCGACGGAACCTCAAAAACTCCAAGAACCGAAATCACCTCCGGCAATTCCATCCACTTCGAAAACGGAAGACCCCATGTCTCCCCCATCGAGCGTTTCCCCATGCCTGTCAACGGCCAGTTTTACCTCGGACGAACGAACCGTCCACATAATCAAATCACCTCAAAGGAAACCTCACAAAAAAAAAGACAATTCAAACAAAGAAGTTAATCATAAAAATAAGGTCAACAACGAGAACCTCAAAGCGGTTTTGGACGTGGCTTGCTGCGACGGCCCGGTCCGTTTCCATCGGGTTTTGAACGAAAACTACGGTTTGACCTTAGACGAAATAATAGACGACACGGACTTAGACAAAATCGAAAACCCGGAAAAAATTAGCGACAAAGAATATTTGGAAAATTATCCGAAAACTCAATTCCTCAAAATGAAAAACACAAAAAAATTTTCCAATTTCATGCATCAGCAAATGCTCAATTCGAATTTGTACAACAAAAAATCCAAATCGACCAAGGGGGTCATTCAACTCAGGAAAATCATCGAAAAGGAAATAGATCAGCCGAAGCCCCGCGACGAGAACGAAACGGAAAACGAAACGGAAGACGAAAATCCGGATCGGATTTACACCTGCGTTTATTGCAAGCACACCTTCAAAAGTCAATATTGTTACCAAAAACACGCGAGAAGGCACATCAACCCCGTGGAAGATGCCGCATCAGCAGCGGCAGCAGCACCCGGAGGAAACCACAAAAACATGGTCATCGTTCGGAAAGTCGTTTCCACGACCAAAGTCGACGGGAAAGAAGGCGGTAGCAACGTGAGAAGGGAAGTTAGACTTTTGGATATGAACGTTCAATATTATCCGTGCAAAACCTGCGGAAGCAAGTTCCCGAGTTATTACTTCGTTCACAAGCACAGAAAACTCTGTCATTCCAACGAAGAAAATTTAGACGAGAATAGCAATCAAGCCGTGGAAAATTCGGATTCATCCTCACAAACACCTCAAACTAAAACTTAAAAAAAAAAAAGTGGAAAAATAGAACCGCGGGGATGTAGATACGTTATCATTTTTTAGTGTTATAGGCCTAATTACAGACTTAACTGTTAAAAATCGAAAAAATTAATAAATTAATTAATTGTTACTCTTAAAAAAATAATTGGAGAAAAAAAAAACTAAAAATAAGAAATGTTAGACAAATTTTTTTTGGTGTATTTTTTTATTGCCTTGCATGATTCTCAAAATAAAAATTTTTTGCGATTAATCGAAACTTTTTCGGTGTTATAAAAATTCTGCATCTATTAAAAAGTCAAATTTTGTGTTAAAAAAAAAAAAAAAAAAAAAAAAAATTAACTGCATGGTGATAATTGTCTTAAGCTTATCGATAGCAAATGAATTTCAGAAAGGACAGGCAATTTTTCAATAACAAATAATAAATATACCGTAAAACGGGGTTACTTTTTACTCTAGGGGGTTACTTTTGACACTTTTATTTCTTAAAAATACTTGAAAATGGCTAAGAACTTTTTGACAGGCAATTTTTCAATAACAGATAATAAAGACACCGTAAAACGGGGTTATTTTCTACTCCAGGGGGTTACTTTTGAAACTTTTATTTTTTAAAAATAATTGAAAACAGCTAAGAATTTTTTGACAGGCAATTTTTCAATAACAAATAATAAATATACCGTAAAACGGGGTTACTTTTTATTCCAGGGAGTTAATTTTGACACTTTTATTTCCTAAAAATACTTGAAAACGGCTAAGAATTTTTTCAAAAATTAAGCTAATTCTAAATGATTGATTATTTTCGAGTGTTATGTTCAAGCCTAATTGTCCGAACGTGTTTTATAATGAAAATGTTAAGTTTTTATTACGAAATAAAATTAAGAAATCACGCAACCTAAAATACAAAGATGCATTCTGCTGCATCCACGGTCAAATTGAAATTAAATTGCTTTTCGCTGTTGCCCCTCAAACAATCATCCTAATTTCACTCAAAATTAAACTGTTAGAAGCCAAAAAAAAAAAATTTGAAAAGAAAAAGAAAAATTACGATCAATGGGGTTACTTTTTACAGATAATTAACTCAATGGCGATGTCCTATGTGTGCTAAATCCACAACTACAACGTTTCCAAGGTTTTGATTGCGTTTTTATTAAATTCACTAATTTTTTTGTAGTAACTGCGTTACGCAGTTAATCGACGAAAAGGATCTTCTTCCTTTCAAAACGATATTTAATGAAATTTAAAAATATGGTTAGGCAGAACCTTCCTGAATGTTGTATATGTGGGCAATGTACCGTATAAAAAAAATAATGATTATTTTCAAAATTTTATGTCTAGCATATTTACAAATAGTGAGATTCTGCTGATGCTTTCAAGATGAGAATCCCATATTGTGGTATAAGAAGTTCTGTGACATAGTTTTTCTTTTATACGAAAACTCAAGTAATTTTAGAGTCAAAACATTGCTCTAGAACCAAGTGATGAAAGACCTGATCCAGTCTTACTAACTAGTTATTAAGTTAGGCCCAGCGAAGGAAATCCGATAACCCGCAAGACCAATCGGCCATTGCTTCTATTTTATTTTTGTTTACGGAAAATACACTATTATTTTAGCTTCCGAAGCAAAAATTAGTCTCCTCAGTCGGAGTTTGATGAATATTTAATATTTTACGTAATTAGTTCATAAATTACGGGACGTATTTTTTAGCCTTTGATTAAGCCTATAAAGAATTTAACTCAAAGGCACAATAATTAAGTCACATTAAATTATGCTCCCCCCCACAGTCCCCCCCATCCTTCCCATTGTTTTCTTTTCCTTTTACAAGCGATTTACTACTGCTACAGTTAATAATAATCTGTTAAAGAGATACATTCCAGAATTTTTTGAGCCAATTTTTTTTTCCCCATGTTTCGGCCAAATAACCAAAAAAAGATTTTTTGCAAAAAATAACCAACGTTTGTTAGTTTTATCCAACAGATGCCTTTTTCCCTTACAATTTGATGTTATCGTTCCGTTCAAACAATTTTGATCTATCGGGTCTAAATATTGAGTTCTCCATTATTTTAAAATTTAAAAAAAAAAAAAAAAAGATCTTAATCATGCAATTTAACGATAAAATAAAGTGGTAAATTACTTTTGAACAGCAAAATGTAAATGACCCTTAAATTGCAATGTTCTAGACTCGGTGACTAGACATTATTCATCGTCAAGGTCTGTTTCCAAATAAAATGTCATAAAAATGCTATAAAAAGTAAATCGGAAATTCGCCTAAGCTCAATTTTTACAATAATAACTTTTTAACATTCCCCATATCCTCCCTAGCCATTTATGAATTTTTTTTGTATAAGTACTCACCATTTGATTCTCCAAGCTCTTCATCGGACGTTTCAACCTCTTCCTTTTTCTTGTCTCCTTTCCGCCGTTTTTCCTTTTTAATTTCCACTTTTACGTCGCTGAAAGAGAAAAGATAAAGAAAAAAAAATTAATATTTTATACTTTCAATAATGTAGAAACATAATTTTAAATTCTCTTTGAAGCTTTCGTTATTTTGACATCAGAGGAAAAAAAAAAAAGATGGGTAATCCTAAAGATCAAGACCTGTCCTTACCCTCTCGATACCGCAATCAATTACGATTATTATTTGTTTGTGAAATGCAACTTGCACTTTCGAGAATTACAGGGGGTCTTTTCAACTCTAAAGATGTTGATTTCAAATCCCATGCGACAAGTGGTAACCCCTAACCCTCAGTCCCAAACCCTTCTCGTCACATTCGCACATTTTCAAAATCTTTTATGCTTTCCGATATTTTTTTTCTCAGAGGTACGACCTCAACTTTTTACAGAAAACAAAAGATTTCTTTAATTCGTTAGGTATTTGATCGAAACGATTTCGGATCTAAAAGATTAAAAAAAAATGTTTGCATCCCCCATCTGTAGCAACAACAAAGAATCATTCGGTCGTCGATAAAACAGGAAAATCCGAAAGGGTGATTTTAAAACTTGCTCTGCCCGCCATCTCCCGGGCGAAAGTGTAATTTTTGACTTGAAATAGAAAGTTTAAGTCCCCGCCATCTCTGCGGGAAAACCCTTTCTTATTATGATCCCGTTTTAGCTTCAGCAATTTACCGCCAGATGTCTCTGCTTCATTTTACTATTCATTCATTCATTCATTCAAAATTATCACGGTGCTTCCCAAACAAAGTTTTGAAGTCAAAGCCCCCGTTGTTTGTCTTGAAAATTACCAACTGCAGTATAAAAGGGTTTCCACGAACTTTTAGATGTTAACTTAATTATGAAAAAAAAAGCAAAAAAATTATGAATAGATTCTTTCAAAATATGCTATCGATCTCATTCAAACTAATTTTTGATGTGAAAGCATTCAATTTTATGATTTTCACAGCTTTAAAAAAACGCACTTTTTCGAGTTATTTCCCCATTTTAAAAAAAATTATTTGCCTGCCAATCCGTCAAATCCTACCGCCTAAAGCCCACCATGGGTGGACTTTTATATTCAAGAAAAGGAGGCAAAATGCATACCGAAGGTGCTTTATAACGCCTAATTTCTTTTCGGGACCTTAGTGCCCTCAACATACATTCGTTCCGGATAAGGATCAGATTCTTACAGTCTGTATATATTAGAAAATGTTGACCTAATTTTCGAGAACTTTTAAGTCCTTAAAAAAATATTACAAATTAGCCCTTGAAATTGTTTTGAAAGCCACATGTGTAAATAGTAATTTGGCTCAGAAAAAAATAAAAAATTTGCAAAAAAAAAAAATATAAATAAATAAATAAATAATTATAAATTACACGTCAAATCCAAAAATTAGTACTTGACTTAAAATTATAAGCTGTTAAGAGCATTTCTTTTTCGGTAAAAAAAAAACTCCAGCAAGGTTTTTTAGTTTTTTAATATATCTCAGGGGGTAACAGCATAAAAATATTTTTTACCCCATACAAGCGACATTTCATTTTAAAACTGCCTGACAAATACTTAATTTCCACTATTTTTTATTCCAACAAAAATTTTCTTTTTTCCAAAAATTGTCATCTGCTAGTTAAAAAAAAAATCTTGTATGAAAAAATTCCGGGGGACTAATTTGGCCAAATTTGAAAATGGCAGTGAAAATTTCCCATCGATTTATGTATAGCTCCCAGATAGCATTTTCAATCCATTGGTCACCTTGGATCGTTAATTAGATATCCACAAGATATCCAAATCCATGGGATATCCATAGAACATCCAAAGGACGCTTTTTGATCCAGTGCGGACATAAGTAAATCCAATGGACGTCCAATAAATATCCTCGTGAAGTCCTGAGGCCGTCCTCGGGACTGGATAGACTGTGCTATCTGGGTAGCTCTATATACCCCCAACATCTCCCTAATTTTAAAATCTATTTACCTCCTTTTCTGCGAAACAGATAAAAATCTAATCGAAACAAAACCTAATGTAAACCCCTTAATCAAAGAGAACTCTGTCAAGAAAATACATTATGCAAAATTAAATGGAACGTAAGCTAAAATTCCTTAAAATTTCACTTCTTCCAATTTTCAAGAAAGAAAGTTTCAAGTGATTCGCAGCAAAGGGCGTAAAACAAGATAGTCGGATTGAAGAATTTCTAGTACTTATTACACTACCTAAAATAATCTAGCAGCTTGAAAAAAGAATTTTAATTCTCGAAACTTTTAAAAAAATGTTTTAAGAGATCAGTTTAAGCAGAAATTGAAATTTCATTTTAATCGATACCTTAAGCATTAAAAACCTTCATTTGCGAACTTTTTCTTAGAAAAAAGACTGCTTTACTTTTATTGGCTGCTTTTTTATTAACGATACCACTTGACCCTGTTCAATCTCTTTTTAATCTGGATTAAACTTTTCGAATCGATCTGTTTCCTGACCTAAACCAATTACCAATTTTCCCCGTTTTTCCTCATTTGTCATTTACTGATATCTGCTTTATTATTCAGTTTTTAATATCTATATCTCTTATTTGTTTTTTCTTATTAACTTTTTCTTATTACTTTGTTCCTTATTATGTTATAATCTTTCAAGGGTTCCAAGAAAAAAAAAAAAAAATCTTATCTGCTAATTTAATATTTTCATTTCAAGCACCGAGTTTCAATCATTTCAAATTATTTTACCTCCCACAATTTAATAACGTTTTCAACTAAACAGCAATTTCGTATTATACCGTTTTCATTTTCTCATTCTCATTCTCCTTAATATAAATTCGTTTATGTCGTGATTACCCTCTTATGTAATTTCATACGACCTACGACTGGGAAGCACCGATTCAACGTTTCTACGTTTTCTCCCATTTTTAGATATAAAACAATAAAACGAGACGACACATACTTAATTTTAACAGAATCCTTATTATCCGCTATAGAGACCGAAGCTGATATACTTGTTGCTGGAGTCGTAGTACCCGAATTATTCTCTTTGTCCGGTTCTTTGTTGGCACTACTATTACTGTTCGAAAAAGTCACCGTACTTGAGTTTACACTTGTGACGACCGTTGTGGTCGTCGTAGTCATCATAATATTACTAGACCCACTACTACACATTATACTATCACTTAAGATCACATGATTCGTTGTTTCCTTGGGCTCTTGCTTCTGGAGCTGTTCCCGTTGAAGCCTCGTCGTTACCCCCGTTGTCGAAAATACGGCGTCGACGACCGCCGTGGCAGATGCCGCCGTCGTGTTAACTTTCGCGTTAGGGTTGTTTCGACTTGATCGCGTCCGCCCGTGACGCGATTTCCGTAATAATTGTTTATAATTTTCTTGCTTCTTAGAATGATAGTACCTGAAAAAAAAAAAAAAGATTGATCAGTGCTGATGACAAACAAAAAAAAATTATAATTGACGTTACCTTTGAACGCAATCGCACACACTCTTCCGATCCAGGTAACTAGCAATCAAACCGAAATTTTTAGGATGTTGTAAATATTTCTCTTTAAATATTTCGTGCTCGGAACTAGTCCAAAAATTTAATAACTGCCTTTCCTTATATTCTCTGCTAAAATCTTCTAACTTCCCGTTGTTATTCACATATTTTATTCTTCTTTGTCGAGAATCTAATAATATTGGAGGTATCACAGCATAAGAACGCATTTTTTTATCTTCCATCTGGAACAAAAAATCAAAGCACAAAATTAATATTAAATTTCAGGATAAACGAAAAAAGCACAAATATCCTGAAGCTTGATTTTTTCACATAAAATAAATACAAACAAATATCAGTTTAAAGCAATTACAGGTTTTTCAGGGTCACAGAAAACCTTTTGTTATAAAAAACGAAGGTGCAAAAAATTTAATTAGTTGCTCAAAAAGGTAGAAAACAACAAAAAATAAAATTTCAAATCTTTGTTTTGAAAAATGGAATCGTTGACCTGACTATCGAGCTCTCATTCATCCCTATGACAGTTAATAAAAAATTCTACCTTTAAAGAATTTAAAAATAAAAATCTAAATTATTTCATACGTCGTAAAAATCACTAAAAACTTGACTCATTAATAATAAGAGTTATTAAAAAAAACTTTGAAAGTACAGAATAGAACCGCTTTTACTACTTTTAACACATTTATCGGTAACAAATATAAAACTTCATCATTTTTTTGATAAAATAATTGACTTTCATCTTCGCATCTCTAAATTCGGATCCCATGCTTATAATAAATATAACATTTCGTTTTTTTTTTAAATATCAGTCCATAGATATTATAATTATTTTAAATTAACTTTATCAACCTCTTGTTCTTGTAATCCATCCATTATTTCTTCTAAATCAGCCTCCGATTTAATCCTAGCACCAACCCTGTTGAACCTCTCTTTGTCTTCTCTTTGCTTTCGCAGTTCTGGGAACACTTTCTCGAAAAACTCCCGATTTTTTGCTTCCTTCGCCTTTCTCTTAGCCGAAGTTTCAATCTATAAAAAATAAATAACAGTTTTAATAAATTACTTTTTTTTCTTTTTTTTTTCTTTCTTATCTTCTCCAAAACGTTACTACTTACTTTATCTACTTTCCTAAGCCATTCGGACATGAGCTTACTATAAGTAACAGTCAAAAATTTATCGTACGATTGTTTCTCGGCGGCTTGTTGTTTTAAATATTCAATTAGGCGCTTTTTGAATGTTAAATGCCTCCTTTTATTTTCATGATATACGGTCGTGTCAGACGGTTGATTATATAGAGGAACTTCGATTTTCGGTCCTAATTTATCGAGTAAAGCATGCGCTTCTTGAGCTTTTTTCTGAAATAAAAAACAAAAAAAATTAAAATTTTATTTTTAATCGGAATTTTTCCTGAATTTACAGTTCACTCGCTTTCCTGAGGTGGGAATGGGACTTAAATAGTGTTTTCTAAAATGCATAAAGAGAAAAAACGGTAAACTCTTCATCGGTACGAGTGAACAAAAGCTTCTTATAAAAGTCAAATTTCAAATTCAAAACGTACTCTATTGTCGGCATAAATTTTCTGTGCCTGGCTTTGATGTTTCGGCTGCTCCGTTTCCGCCTCTTCCTTCTTTATCACCGGTTTTGAGGCTATTTCTTCTAATTCCCGTTGTTTACCCTTCAATTTAAAAATTTGTTGTTCTGTTTTAGCTATTTCACGGTCCACCTTGTTTATTTGTTGTAAAAGGTCTTCTTTCGTGGCTCTCAATTGGATATCTTCAGACGGAAGAGTCGGTGAGATGGCTTCGACTTGCGGAGTGTAAGCCGTTTGAGGTTCCTGAATTTGCAAAAAAATAAAAATAATTAATATTTTATTTAAGAAAATTTTGGCGAACTACAAAAATTGCCCAAAACTACGGGATAATTACCCTAACATCTATTCTAAGAGGTTGCTGGAGATCAGGTTTCGCCTCACCAAGACGGATCTTTTTGAAAGGCTGACCTACATCTTGTTGAGGTGAAGATGCTGACGGCTGTTGAGGCATGGCCAACTGTCAACAAAAATTACGAAATATTAACATCTAGATATCAATATTATAAAAGAATTTCAAAAAGAAAAAAAAAAGTTGTACTTGTTTTGAAAACTTGTTCACGCTAGTTTTTTATTATTTTTTATTATCATCATTATTATTATTATTATTATTTCCACATTGCTATAGGACGGAATTATCATCAATTCGAATAAAAATAAAAAAGGAGTTAAAAAAAAAAAAAAACATACTTTGACAGACACGAAGTTTTCCCTGCATGATGTTTGCGGAATGGCTGTAATATAATCCTGAGTGGTAGGGAGTAGCGATATTCTGGGCCGCTCCCCGGGTCGAAGGTTCAGGAAATCCACTTGTGGAGTACCACTCCGTGCTTCAGGCGGGCCCGTCTAAAAAGGAACAAAAAAATACAAAATTAAAAACACTGAGAGAAAAAAAAAAAAAAAAAAAAAAATTTCTTTCAAAGTTAAATTTAAACCTTTGAACTTCTATTAATCAATACACTACAATGTAAAAATTAAAATTGGGGTAATCCCTCAAAACAATATGAATGATAACGTAATTTTTTTAAATGTATAAGCCTTCGAGTTTATAATAATGGTTTGGGATGTCTAACAACGATGGAAAATACGCTGTCATCTTTTTATCACTTCTAAATTAATAATTAATCGATATTCAATGGATTTCGCTTGATTAAAAATCGAATCATCAAATTGATCGTTTCAAGAAAAAAAAAACCTTATCTAAATATTTTAAAATTGTACCAATGTTATAAAAAAAAATTGTTGCACCAATCAAGACCTTGGAAATTGGAGAAGATCGTGGCATTGCCAATCACTCCAATTAAATTCGAAAAGTTAAAAATGACTCAGAAGGATTTTCGCATCAATTTTTTCAAGCACTTACAATTTCTATATATATATTCTTAACGCTGACAGAGACATCCGTAAATATTTTCCAAAACTAGAAAAGTTTCCATCGGGCTATACTCATATTAGGCACTTTTTTTTTCTTTTCAAAGAGGTTTTCAAATCAATACTCTAGGTATCGTAAACTGGAGTGAGATTGACCGGCCGCGAAAAAATTAGTAATCAAATCACAATAGACAAGTCATCACATGTTTTGAGATTTTCGCTGGAAACTAGTGTGTGGAATGCCCTTAACTAAAAACCAGTATTTAAACGTTAAAATTTTTTATGAAATTTAAAAAAAAAATAAAAATAAAAACAAAGCCCGGAATCGTTTTTTTTTTTTCATGTGATTACTCGTCAAATGATTTTCTATTGTAGAGGCGTCATCTGCCTGTATCGAAGCGAGTTATCGAACTCGAAGCGAGACATCGAGTTTGAAGCGAAACACGCCATGTTTGTTTACTTTTTCTATTGAGGTTATGTTACGGTACAACAATTTTATTTTATTGTGAACATGCCAAAGCCGATTTAATAAAATAATCTGGCATAAAAATTAAAGGGAGGAAAAATAAGAACTTTTACGGACTTTTACGGACTCAAGTTAAAAATAGGGACTTTTCCAAAAAAAAAAAGACCCCGGTTCGATGCCTGTGATCTAAAGCTTATAAAAGATCATTTTTAACATTTCAGAACATGGCCTCTTCGTTAAAACAGGCAGGTAAAAATTTAATTTATTTATTTAAAAAATACTGGTTAGTTTGGTAAAAATTTCACCACTTGTAGAACCTTTCGCTTATGATTATGAATGACGTCATAATAATGACGAAATCGTCCTTATGACGTCATTCCCAATGTAAAATCGCATGTAATAGAAACGACCCTTCGCAAGAAAGCCCCGAAGTGGTGAAATTATCAATTAAAACTTGTAACTGAATGCAGGGATAGTTTTCAAACAACAGTTTCAAGGCCCGTTGGATAGGGATGTCTAAGGGCCATAGCCCGCCATATATACTTCCCACCGGTGAAAGATAAACGATCCTATCGGATTTGCTTTTGTTAGCTAAGCTTATAAGATCCTCGATGTTAGTTTTAAACAATGGGAAATTCATTTTTATCCGGAAAATTCCTGGAAATAGTTTGTTACTTTCATTTCCTAATTTCAAATTTTATTTTTCCTATTCTTCGCTAACGGAAAAGCCAACTTAATAATTAATTTCGTTTCCAAATGTTTGTTGGGGTAATTCCGAGAAGGTTTATAGTAACCTAGAAAATAAGGCAATATAAAAAAACGGATACTGTACTTCCTTGGTCGAAATTTATATTTTTAGACCTTTAAGCATCCTTATCCTTTTTTTTTTGTTTGCTGAGAGCTCACATGCCAATTATCGCTTTCTTTGCAAAGGGGTAAAAATCTATTTTTGGTTTAGTTATCAAATGGATAAATAACACTGTCCATACAAGATTGTCTGCTTAAGTTTTCATGAGGATCCCCGTGATGAAAAATCGTTCAACAAAGGCACATGTAATCCCACGTTCAAAAATAACAGAAGCTTATAATATAAATGAAAACATTTAAACTTTATCTCGTCATCCCGATATTCCCTTGCAAAGTAAAAATGTTTTACAAATAAAAGTTTTGCAGCCACCACTTAGACTCTTTCTGAGACTTTTTCCGAGTGATTTTCGAGGCTACAAAGGATTTTTAAGAAGCTGACAGGCTGAAGCCAATTAAATTTTCAAAGAAAGCTATAAACGATAACAATTCCAAAAAAAAAAAAAAAAAAAAAAAAAAAATGGAGGATAATTTTTTTCTCCCCAGTCTCAAGGCTCCATTCTGTTTTCTAATTTTTTAACATTTATACTTCGAAAATTGTTTTAGAACTTCTTTTAAGAACAAATATCAAAATTTTACTTGCTAAGCTCCCTTTTATAATCTAGTAAGCATCTTATAAATTCTACGGAAGCTTTGGAAATTTATCGTAGACACGATTTTTAAGAAAAAGTAGTTGATGCAGAAATCTGGAATTTTCACCGAATGCAGAAGGTGCTTTTTAGCTATAGTAGAAAGGCACGTTGTTGGTAGAATTTTGATATTTAGCTCCAAAAATATGATGCATCAGACAATTATCAAAGTATAGGGTGTTGCAAAAAAAAAAAAAAAAAAATTATTGCAGCCTAGCCCTTGAAAAAAATTTTTTACAAAATTTTGGTTATGGGGCTGAGGATAAAGCTCTCGGGAGGTAAACTCAATTTTCCACTAAGGTATCATGTTTTCGAGGAGACATCTTTCATCTTTTTTTTTTTTTTTTTCACAAATTCTGCTCATCAAACAACTTTCTATGTTTCATTCATTTCTATTGCATAAAAAAATGTTGGTCCTCAAACCAATCTAAAATTATTTTATCATTGCGAAGCCTGAAATTCAAATTTCTGAGCAAATTAAGACGAGACTTCACGGAATACAGGAAGGAATGACTGTTTTGTGTAAAACTCGATTTACGAGGGGAAAAAAATCAAATTTTGAGTCTCTAACGAACTCCTTTGACTTTTCCTTGCATTTTCGGCACAAGTTACAACTTGTTCCAAGCAACAAAAACCAGGAAAACGAAATCAAAGTTTTTCGACCGAAATTTTTTTTTTTTTTGAAATTATTTTCCCGCCGCCCATACATTTCGGAAAAGTTGAAACTTGCACTAAAAATTCCAGGATATACTAGAGGCGTTCGTTAGATATCTAAAATTTGGATTTTTTCCCCGTAAATCGAGTATTAGAAAAAACAACCGTGAAGACTCCTGTTAAATGGCTCATTGAAAATCCTTAATTCTGCAATTTAAAACCAGAAAGTTCCATTTTGAAATTAAAGATGGCCGTTTGCTACGGTCCCGGCCGTGACAGGTCCGGAAACTTCCCATGCCGTTCATGTCCCGCTCAACTACGCACATTTTAGTTCTGAAACTGGCCATTGATGGCGCTGCGATCTTGAGACACGCAACATACCTAATCGTTTAAGTTGGGACCACGCCGTATGGCCGTGCGCAGCCATTGTTGTTTACAAATCTCAACGACCAATCAAAATGCGTCTCGCGTACAAGTAGCGCTTACGGTGGTAGAAAGGAAGAACTAATCTTTGGGTAGTTAAGCGGGGCAAGATATCTTATGTATAAGGGATAGGAGTTTCCGGATCTGTCTATACGGTCGTAATTTCGGTCATTTTTAGCGGCAATCTTTAATATTTATATTTAATTTTCTGGCTCTGGCGCACACAACTTTATAATAAAAAGAGCTTGTAATAAAAAAAAAAAAAAAAATTATTCTTTTTTTCAGCCATATACTTATGGAAGTTTTCTTACTAATATCCAAGCGTATAAGAAAAAAAAATCGCTGTCGAAAGCGAATGTTATTTTTGAACTATAAAATACAGAAACCTAATACAAAACAGAGTCTGGAAAGATTTTTAAATCACAATTTTAATTCCCAGCTTGTTTCTAGGAATTTTCCGGAATTTGCGATAAATGCATTCATGTTATCGCCTGTGGCACTTAATTAATTTGTCATATTAGTCTTAAACATTAATTTAAACTCACCTGAGACCTGTATGGACTAGGTACATCCCTGAACGGGACAGTAGAGTAAGGCGAGGATTGAACATATCGCAGGGCTTGAGCTTCTCGCGTGACAGGGGCAGCTCCAGGTTGGTAAGACGTATAAACGCTCTGCTGTCTGGCTCCTGGTGAAACCGGTGACGGCGCCGTCGTCGTTCCTCTTTGAGACTTGTATGCAGAACTTTCTGACGTTTGACTATTTGACCTGGAAGAAGAAGAAGGGAAAAAAAATGATTATCTAGCCCATTAAATTAAATTAAAAAAAGATTGCTATTAAATTAGAAAAAAGTGTGAATGAACCAGGAACTTTTTCACAGACCGTCGCAAACCCTTGAAGGACATCAGTTCGACATATATTAGATGGCATGGCAATAATGCTTCAAGGTGACACCACAACGAACTCATCAACATTAATGAAGCAGAGAAATGTGTCAGTTTTGAATATCATCTAACTGCCTCGTCAATACGTAACGATTTTTTTTTCTTCTAAAATTCAATTTCGTATGTCAAAGCCAGACAGACAGGAAAAAATAAATAAAAAATAAATAAAAAATAAAATAAATTAAATTAAATAAATAAATAAATTATTATTTTTTTAAAAAATGTTACTGATTTTCGTAAGACTGGTCTTATATATATTTCCATTCCAATAAATAAATTCTTTTAATGACGCAAAATACGACGCCATAGTCGCTGAAGAAGAGGAAAAAAAAAATGCGAAACCGTAAAGGCTTTGGAAAATTTACTTGGCTTGACGCGTATCCTTTTACCCCCAATGCATCTTAAAATCAAACAAAAAGCGTTTTCCTTCGATAAACAAAGCTATGACGTCATAACGATATAAGACTCAGTGGCGGAGAAAACTCAAAACATGGGGTGAGAAAGAAAAAAAAAAAAACTTTCAGTAGAAATTTCATTTTTTCTTCTCAAATCAAGATTTCTATCCAAACTCTTTTTCTTTTTAATGATTGACATGGGCGCCCAACTAGTCAAACCAAAAGAGATGGAAAGGAGGAAGAAAAAAAAAAAGGAGCATGAAGAAAGAAAAAAAAAGGAGGGGGTAAGTTATAGAGTGCATATCCTATTTTTAGATTTTAATAGTAGGACTGGGTAAATTCGTTACAAAAATTTACATCAACATCTGTATGTCATATGATGTATTGTTAATCAAAGTCTTGGCCAACACCTACGGTTTAAAATCGTAGAGTTAAAACAAGAAAAATTGACTTCCCCCTTTTCTACTGTAAAATAAACTTAGATAAAAATAAATTTTATTAAGCTGCATAAATGTTTTTCGGTAATTAAAATCCAAAACTGTACGTTTTTGATTGAAAACTTTTATTAAAAATTTATTTAACTCGTCGGGCCAGTAATTTCGTTTCCGAACACCGGATACTTGTAACCCTTTTTTATTTTGTTAAAATGTAAAAATGCTGCTTTTAATTGTAATGTAATTCCACAATTACGAATTTGTCAGAAAAGTTTTAATGTTCCAGAAGCCTAAAGGTTCTAGTTCGTTTACATAACCGGCCGGCTAGCCGGGCGGTGTACACATTTTAACGATAAAAAAATATTTAAAAAATTTTTTTTTGAATCCAATATTTTATACACGAAAACGGGGTCTAACTGCACCGAAACCGTACCCAAAACGTTTCGTTATGTTCAGAGATAAATTTCCATGATATTAAATGCATGAACAACAGTTAAGAGGAGGCTTCACGGAATACAATAAGGAATGGCTGTTTTGTCGAATACTCGATTTACGATGAAAAAATCCAAATTTTAGGTATCTAACGAACTCCTCTGATATATCCCGGAAATTTTAGTGCAAGTTTCAACTTGTCTAAAATGTATGGACGGCGGGAAAATAATTTCAAAAAAAATTGCGGTCAAAAATCTTTGATTTTGTTTTCCTGGTTTTTGTTTGCTTGGAACAAGTTGAAACTTGTACCAAAAATACAAGAAGAAGTCAAAGGAGTTCGTTAGATACCTGAAATTCGATTTTTTACCCCGTAAATTGAGTGTCAAACAAAACAGCCATTCCTTCTCGAATTCCGTGAAGCCTCCTCTTAATAGCTCTTATATTTGAAAATATTTAATTGTTTTCGCAAAAAAAAAAAGAAAAAAAAAATGTTTATTTCCGAGAGACTAGTGCAGCGCTCTAGCGGTGAAAGCGCGAACTATTTCAAAAACAAAAAGAAGAATGGCGTCGTATTTTTTTATTTCGAAAACATTGAAAAAAATTATCAAATTTACGCACAATAAAGCCTTTTTCATACACTTTCAATAACGAATCTTTACCTTTTAAACATAACAAAACGTTTTGTCACGGTTTCGGTGCGATCCGATCTCATTTTAATGTGTAAAATACCGAATCGTAAAAAAAAAAAAAAATTAAACTTTTTTTAATGTTAAAAAATTTTCACCGGCCGGCTGGCCGGCCGGTTATGTAAACGAACTAGAACCTTAATGTTTTTGTATTTTTTAAAAAAATCATACTGGAATATGAGAACATACCCCTACATAGGAATACGTCTTTGGGGTACTGTCCTAACACTGCTAAATTGAAACAATGAAACGATTTAAAAATTTTAAGGGATTTTTTTGTCCTTTTTTGGTAAAAAAAAAATCCAACTTTTCTGATAAAAATATAACTATTTTTCCTGGCAAGAAAAAACTTAAAATTTTTTATAAAAAAAAGTCAAAAAGCTGAAAAAAATTAGTCAAAACTTTAATGTTAAAACATTTCTTTAGCTCATATTCTTGGCTAAAAGTAAACGGACAAAAATTAAAAAATATAGGTACTGAATATTTTATTTAAAATTTTTAAGTTCTTGTTTCTGTTCATGTAAGCCTAATTTTAATATTTTTTAAAAAAAATTGAAAAAATGGGCGAAAATTTAAAAAAAGTTAAATAAAATTTCAAGAAATTTTTAAGTCCTTGCTTTAAGTTCATGTCGTCTAATTTTACTATTAAAAAAGGTCAAACGTTTAAAAAAAATAGTCAAAATATTATTTAAAATTTAACTTTTTTAAATTACCATTAAAATTACTATTTTGTAAAATTTACATTACAAGAAATTTTTTAAGTCCATGCTTTCGTTCATGTCGTCTAATTTTAAAATAAAATATTAACTTTAAATTTCTTGTAAAATTTTTTTTCTTATTTTTATTTTATTAACAAATAAACATAATAAAAGAATAACAAAAGAAAACAGTTTCCCAAAGCAGCTCTCTTTCGCTGCTTTAAAAAACAGCGAAAATTTGAAAAAAAGTTAAATAAAATTTTAAAGAAATTTTTGAAGTCCTTGCTTTCGTTCATGTCGTCTAATTTTACTATTAAAAAAGACCAAAAGTGAAAGAAAAAAAATGGTCAAAATATTATTTAAAGTTTTCAAAGTTGAAATTTCAATATTAAAATGATAAAATATTAATTTTTGGTGCGAACAGTGCGCACCCGGACAGACAGATTTCGCCAGGACTGAGCCCCAAAACGTTGTCCTGTGTCAAAAAAAAAAGGGATGAAAAAATTGTTTAAAAAAACGAATGCACTGTACGAATAATTTGCAAAAAAATATTTACACTCAATTTTACAAATATTATACACTCAATTTTCTGAAAGAGACGTAATTTTTTGAACGGAAATGAGCTGATTTTAAGCAGGATTTTCAAATTCTAAATTAGGTAACAAAAATTTTAAAAACTGTGTAGTTACCTATTATTTTTTCTTGTTTATATCGAAAATTGTCCCTTTCTCTAAAAACTTCTCATACCTATATACCGAGGAATCCTAGTACTTATATCGAATTACTTGTCATCTGAGCTTTTCCTTTTCACAAAAAAATTTTTTTTATCCAAACATGGATGCAACCCATGCATACCAGTTACCAATAAAAAAAATATCAAGATACACTCTTGGCAAGCATTTGCCATAACCAGTTTTTTTTTCCCTTTAAAAATCAAATCAAGTTTCATTATATTTAACCATTTAAATCAGAAAAAAAAAGTATGTCAAAAAACGAATGATGTATATTTTTACATGCAGAAAAAAAAAAGGAATGCTATACAACGTTTCCAGGAAAATATAAATGGGCATCATCGGAAAAAAATTCCAACTGACTTATATTAAATTAATTACACTTACAGAATGGAAGGGAAAAAAAATTAAATTAATATACACCTGCTTTTAAAAATTAACAAAAATGAATCATGGGTTTTTTTTCCCCTCGAAATGTAAGTCACCGATAAAACGTATAAGAAATCCCAAAAAAAAGGGGTCCCCCACAGCACAAAAAAAAAAACTGCATTTAATATGTGGAACACCTTGTGGATCTGGGGAAGAAGAAAAGAAAGAACGGAGAGAGAAAGAAAGAAAGAAAAAAGAAAAAAAAAAAAAAAAAACTCAGGACTGTGTCGTGTCTCCCAGCCAACGTCAACGGATACACCGTCATTCGCTCACCGTCGTTCGCGGCGTACGGGTCGATGACTCTCCCGGAGAATGCCTCGTTATTTTACGGAGAACATCAACAGAGAATCCATACAAAATAAAAATATAATACTCTGATTTTCCCTTTGTCCATCTAAATTTTTCCAATTTTTCACATTTTAGGTGTATTCATTTTAAAGAAAAAAAAAAGCTCATATCTCTACACAAAAATTGCATTACCGATTTTACCAATACCGGCATTATTGGTCATTAATTAAATTTTTGAAATTGCTCCCGGTAATATATGCAGGTTTTTTTTTTCTTTTTTTACCTTTAAACTTTTAAACGACTTTTAGCTTTAAATTTTAAGTATTTTCTCAGAATTTCCCTCTGCTAATTTAATTTTCGAAAATATTTCATTTTAGCTGCCTTTTTACTTCGTTTACTTTAACGTTTCCTAGACACGAAGAATCCGTTGCAAATTCTTTTAAATTTTTGAAAATTATCAAGATATTTTTACAAAATATTTTTCGAGTGTGTTTTTTATCATACAATCTTTTCGAAGATGTTACTAAACATTATTTCACAAGTTCAAACATGTTTTTGGTTTTTTTTTTAAATCAAAATGGCGGCGTTGAAAAATACTGGATTACCTTAATTCGCAAAAATTACTCTAGCATTGAAAATAACATAAATATTAATATATATTTTTTCTATTTCGGATTTCTCCCTTTCCCAACCCATCTTAAATGGCTTCGACGAGAAAAATTAATAATAACCGTTCTCGAGTTATCGATTTCGAGGATCGGCTAAGTAAATACTTTAACATACGCAAGTCTTATTTTTCAATAATTCGTCGCCTTTCAGCAAGAGACTTTCAATTCATTTAATTCTGCTTTAAAAAAAAAAAAAAACATTTTTGGCTCATGAATACAATGTTTCATTTATTTCTGAGAAAACGAAAAAAAAAAAAAAATAATAAAAAAAATTTGCTGAAAACTTTTCAATTTGATTAAAATTTGCGACTGCGTATAAAGCTGAAAAAAAAATCCAACGGGATGAAAATAAGCGATTCCTTTTCTGGGATTGTAAAAAGCCTAAACCAAAACAAACCGGTATTTTTTTTTACCTCCCTTTCGATTTCCAGGTTACATGCCCTAATTAGTCATGTAAATAATCCGTTTTGTTTTACTTCATTTCCAAATTATTTCAAATTCCAAACTTCTAATTTTTCGCTTCAACCCTCTTTCGAAAAGCCCATATTTAGCTCGAATTATTAATTTCCTTGCCAGAATTGATCGGGGAAAACTTTTAAGGAAAATGACTAAGAAAGCAGTTATAAAAGGAAAACGAGTTAAGGCCGCCTGCAATGTAAGGATGGGAAACCGATGGATTCCTTCCAAGTTAAACGCTGACTCCAGGAAGCTCTATATTATTCATTTCCGGGATATAAGAGAGTTCCGCACTGCCCCAAAATATACCACCTCTCTTTTTTCTCTTTATATTTTTTCAGAAAATTGAAAAAAAAAAAAAAAAAACCGGGGTGGGATTTAGCAAATAAAGGGGTATAATATTCCTGGATCCGAAATAAAAAAGGAGAATTGATGTCAGGGGGGAAAATCGATATTTTTAAACGTTTTTTACCTACACAACAAAAGTCTAAAGTCCGGATTTTTTTGACTTCTTTGTGGCAATATAAGGAGCAGTATTATCTCGTTTAAAAGAAAAATTATTCTTTATCTAAAAAAAAAATGTAATTTGTTCGGCCCTTTTCATTCCATTCAAGATAATATTTCACGAAGAAAACATAAGTATGTAACAAGATGTAATTTATTTAAATAATGCAATGTTCATCACTCAATTTTATATAGGAAAAAGAAAAATATATGAAGGATCTACTTTTAAAGATTACTGATGGTGTATGTGCAACGTTTCTCTTTTTAAATTAGGATTTATGACCTGAAAAAAATCCCCAATATTTGAAAGTCTCCCTGGCAGGGTATAGGAACATGAGAATGTTAGTCCGCTATCGAAAAGCAACTGGCCTATTTCGAAGTACTCTAAAATTACAGAAGACTCTAAATTTCGCGATTTCAAGGATGAATGACACTGACTTGATTCCTATTTTCCCACAATTCAAACGACTTAAAGATCTATAATTAATCTATCCAAAATAATTCTAAGAAACAATCTTGGTTTTTTTTTTTCGTTTTTAAGATTGCTATTCCGAAACATTAGATTCGGAAATAGCAAGTTTAAACAGGCATCATGGTCCCTTCTTAACAAAAAAATAGAAAATTTTTTTGAAAAAATATAGGACAAATACTTACAGAACAAAAACTATTAGTTTCTTTTTTCTTTTTTTTGGATCAGAATTTTTTGGTGAAGAAATTTGAAAAAAAAAATTATTGTAAAGAAACAAGTTTGTCAAGTAAAGAAAAATTATCAACAAAAAAAAAAAATCAAATATTGCAGCAAAAAAAAAAAACTGATCATAAAATACTAATTTTAGCAAAGAAAAAATTGATTTTTTAGGCATTGTTTAATTATAACTACACAAATATAAAACAGACCCAAAAAATAGGACTTCTATACGACATATAGGACGTTTTGTCAAAATAAAGGACATATAGGATAACCATGGTGCCTGCTTTAAAAAATCTCGCTTGTCTTAGCCGCTGTTTTTCAATGGCAAAGGAGAGCAAAAGTTTCCCTAAACATGAAATGACGGTTGTAAATTCTCTTTCCAACAAAATAATGAGGATAAGAACGTTCACTTGCCTTTCTTTGAAGTAAAAATGCTCAGGTGCTTCTTAGACACAAAAAATTCCTCTAGGAAAATGAAAGGGCACAAAAAACGAGCAAAAACGCTGAATTTTTCGGCTGACCAAAAAGTCAAAACTCGCAGAACCTTGAAATTTCATGACGAAATATATGTTTAAAAGTACGGTGTTCACTCCATGAATGTGACCCTTCACGACCTTAATACCTTGATACAAAAAATTAATTCCTATTTTGAATGCCAAACCATCAACTGTGCAGTGTAGCTAATGCGCCAACTGCAGAATCTATACCGGCACTACACAATACACATCCTGTAGTTACTTGACTGGAACACAAACTATGCTACATGTTGGATCTCAGCAAAAAGGTATATAGTACTAACCTTCTATATTTTAATTATTTGTAATGCAACAAACTACAAATTTCTATTGTAAATTGTTTAAATGGAGCGGTCACCTTATCAATGTTTTAAAAACTCTTCCCAAAAAATAAAATCAGAAAAAATGGTGAAATAGGCAGAATATCTCAATTAAGAGGAGTCTTCACGGATGCCGGAAGGAATGGCTGTTTTCTCTGATACTCGATTTACAATGAAAAATCCAAATTTTAGGTATCTAACGAACTCCTCTGCAGGGTGTCTACCAGCTTTCGGAAATAAAATATGAGATTTTTACAGGTTTTTTTAGGTCAATTTTGAAAAAATATAGGTTCTTAAAAGCATCTATTTTATGCTTTGCCCCAACAAAAATAGGTCCATGTAATATCACAATTAATCAAAATAATAAAATTAAGTCATTTCTTCTGCAATCTTTTTCCTCTTTAAAACTTATTCTTTTTTATTTTTTGCCTTTTCTTTTCATTATTGTAAAATTATTTGAAAAATATAGGCCAAATATAGTAGGCCATTTTTTGAAATTGGAAAAAAAATATAATTAGAGTATGAAATTTAATTTTATAGAGATTTCCTACCATTTTTTCTAATCAATTTTTCCTAAAAAAAAAAAAAAAAAAAAAAGTTCCTAATCTATTTCTTCTAAAAATTTTGGCTCCTGAAATTGTTTTCCTAACTATTTTTTTTTTTTTTTTAATTTCAAATTTTCCTACAATTTTTTGATTCCTAAAATAAAATTTTTTAAATCCATAGGATAAAATAAAATTTTCTAAAATCCTATGTTTATGAAAAAATATATTCCTATATTCTCGAAAAAATATAGGAAAAATACTCATTTTAGGAAATTTTAGTTTATGAATCAAAAAATTTTAGGAAAATTGAAAATTAGGAAAAAAAATGGTTAGGAAAAATGGATTAGAAATTTCTTTTTTTTTGGAAAACACGGACGGGAACGTTTTAAGAGTATAAAAATAGTATAACATAGCCTGGAAAAGAATATAAAAATTATTTAATTATGAAAAATAAAATGACAACGCTTTTCGCAAACTAACAAAGCTAATTTAAAGAATTAAAATAATAAAAAAAAGAAGGAAAAATTATTAAAAAAAAAAGAGTAGGTATATTCGGGCAAATTCCAAAAAAAGAGAGAGTACTCTTTTTTTCTCCTAAAAAAAGGGAGTAAATGCTCTTAAAAAGAGTGTAAATGGCAAGCCTAAATATACGTTTTATAGGTCGATTTTTCGAATATAGGCTAAATATAGGTTTTAAAGATTTTATAGGTCGGTAGACACCCTGCTCCGGTGTATCCTGGAATTTCTAGTGCAAGTTTCAACTTGTCTGAAATGTAACGACGACGGCAAAATAATTTTTTTTTTTTTTAAATTTTAAATTTTCCTACAATTTTTTGATTCCTAAAATAAAATTTTTTAAATCCATAGGATAAAATAAAATTTTCTAAAATCCTATGTTTATGAAAAAATATATTCCTATTCTCGAAAAAATATAGGAAAAATACTCATTTTAGGAAATTTTAGTTTATGAATCAAAAAATTTTAGGAAAATTGAAAATTAGGAAAAAAAATGGTTAGGAAAAATGGATTAGAAATTTCTTTTTTTAGGAAAACACGGACGGGAACGTTTTAAGAGTATAAAAATAGTATAACATAGCCTGGAAAAGAATATAAAAATTATTTAATTATGAAAAATAAAATGACAACGCTTTTCGCAAACTAACAAAGCTAATTTAAAGAATTAAAATAATAAAAAAAAGAAGGAAAAATTATTAAAAAAAAAGAGTAGGTATATTCGGGCAAATTCCAAAAAAAGAGAGAGTACTCTTTTTTTCTCCTAAAAAAAGGGAGTAAATGCTCTTAAAAAGAGTGTAAATGGCAAGCCTAAATATACGTTTTATAGGTCGATTTTTCGAATATAGGCTAAATATAGGTTTTAAAGATTTTATAGGTCGGTAGACACCCTGCTCCGGTGTATCCTGGAATTTCTAGTGCAAGTTTCAACTTGTCTGAAATGTAACGACGACGGCAAAATAATTTTTTTTTTTTTAAATTGCGTTCGGAGAATCTTATTTTGTTTTCCTGGTTTTTGTTTGCTTGGAACAAGTTGAAACTTGCACCGAAAATACAAGAAAAAGCCAAAGAAGTTCGTTAGATACCTAAACTTTGATTTTTTCCCCCTGGAAATACAGTGTTAGACAAAACAGCCATTCCTTTCGGTATTCCGTGAAGCTTCCTCTAAAAAAAGTTCTTTATTTCCTTTCTAAATCCCCATGTTGTATTTTTGCGTCCTTCTTTTCCGCGCAAAAAACTAAAAACGGATGAAACATAAAGAGATCTGATTGTCTATTTCTACTCTGATTATAAAAAAAAAAAAAAAAAAAAAATACGTAAAATGAGACAATTATCGTTGATAAATCCGTCCAACATTGTCTTTCGGGGTCAAAGAGTAAAAAATATGGTTCCTTTTTTTTATGATAATACCACAAAGCTGATAATAATCACAGTAAAAAAAATGTTTTCAGCTTCGAGTCAAATTACGTTTTTCTGGGGAAAAAAGCTCACGTTTTTACCTGTGTGCATGCGTTGGATTTTCGAAGGCAAGAATTACGATCCCGGATGGAACCTGCTCTAAGAAAAAAACTCCGCCGCGAATTTACAATTCAAAATGTTTTTTCAATTTAAAAAAAAAAACCGATACAATAAAAACAAAATAGAATTAAAATAACGCAGGCATATTTCCAACACTGCGAAAGTGTACGAAACCATCGCCAATTTTGCAATTCAATGAGAAACAATCCCTATTCAGTTGAAGGTCAAGTGCAAGTATGCAAAACGGGAAATTATATCCTTCAAAAAAATTTCGTGGTCACGAAAAATTCGATTCAAACACACAGAAAAAAAGTTCGAAAACCAAAAAGATTCAGCCAAGAAACTGTGACATTTTTATTATTACCCCTTTAAAAAATTTGGACGAGAGGAGACGAGGACGACACAATCCAGCATTTTCCACACATAACATCGACGTGTTTCCAGATGAAGGAGCAAAACCTTGAACTAACCCATGGTCCCCTCTAACAGAAACGGATGCCGTATTTTAAAATTAAAAAAAAAAATATATATATACATTAAAAAAAAAAAATTCAAACTCCCAAAAAATGATAGCGATAATAATAATGATTCCACTGTGTTTGGAATATAATGAAAAGCGGTGTTGCCGGATCGACGCGACCTTTAATAAAAAATTTGAATAACAGTCCGGTGATGTGGCAACGCGGCAGAATACACCTCAATTCGTTCCTCCCATATTAGATTTATACAGCCAACAATCATTTAAAAATGCGGCTACGTCAAATAGTTTCCTCACCTACGTTTCGATTACCCGGGACTTCAACATCATAAAACAATAATCCCATCCCGATTTAAATTTACCTTATCTTTCTGTGTTTAACTTAGGGATAAAGACGACCTTCTTAAAATACGTCACCTACGACAACACCATCACGCAGATGTTTACCTTACACGAAAACACATTCTTCCTTACGTTGCGGCATTCTTATAGTAAAATAACAGTTCACGAAAAACGGCAACGTCGTATTCCAACGTCCACAGAACATTTGATTTTCGTCAATCGTTTCCATACATAACGAAAATGATAAATGTCTGCCTCTCATTTCTTTCTTTCTTTCTTTTTTCTTTTTTTTTTTCGAATATTGGATTTCTCGGGGTTTGGGCTCGGTCAGTGATCTGGATAGGGGAACTGAAATGTTTTTATATTTACACACTGATAAAGGAAGCTGCTGGCCGTAAACCAGCGTCGAGATTTTTACGATTCCGGGCCTTAACTTTATTTTTTTTACGACATGGCACATGCACTCGGAATACAAAAGATAAACCAGGGCCGAAAATAGTTGGACCACAAAAATATTAAAAACAGAAGCTTTTCATGAATCTCCTCAAAAATGAATTACGCACAGAAACATAGGTTTTAGAAATGAAACGACATCAGAGGGAAAAAAAAATTGTAAGTTTTCCCTGGCCTTGTACCCACAGGTTGTGAAGTTATAGGCTTGCTATTTATACTCTTTAAGAGGATTTTTTTAGGAGAAAAAAAGAGTAATCTCTTTTTTTTGGGATTTGCCCGAATATACTCTTTTTTTTTTCCAAATTTTAAAAAAGAGAACTCTTTTATTCTATTATTTTAATTCTTAAAATTATATAATCGTTAGTTTGCAAAAAACGTTCTCATTTTATTTTTCATAATTAAATAATTTTTTTTCTCCATAGGTTTTTTCTTAAAAGTTTTATATTCTTTTCCTGGCTATATTATACTCATTTTTCCTAAAAAAAAATAAATTCCTTACCCATTTTTTCCTAATTTTCAATTTTTCTAAAATTTTCTGATTCATAAAATAAAATTTCCTAAAATGCTAAAATGAATATTTTTCATATTTTTTCAAAACCGTAAAGGTATTTTGGAAAATTTTATTTTAGGGATTTCAAGAAATTTTATTTTACGAATCAAAAAATTTTAGAAAATTTAAAAAAAAAAATAGTTAGGAAAACAATTTCAAGAGCCAAAACTTTTAGAAAAAATGGATTAATTTATTTTTCTTTTAATTAAAATGGATTAGGAATTTATTTTTCTTTTACACTGTAAAAAATTTTGTGTAATTTTAACACAATTTATAATTCAAAAACGGTCCACACATTTTTATTTGTAAATAATAACACAATAACAAATATTGCCTAGCAACATGTGTCAAAATTAACATAAAAAAAGTAACAAACAAAGTGTGTGGACCGAGTTTGCTGAAAATACACAAAATTTTTTACAGTGTAGAAATAATTGGTTAGGAATTTATTTTTCTTTTAGAAAAAAATGGATAAGAAATTAATTTTTCTTTTAGAAAAAAATGGATTAATTTATTTTTCTTTTAGAAAAAATGGATTAGGAATTTATTTTTCTTTAAAAAAAAAAATGGATTAGGACTTTATTTTTCTTTTGGAAATAAATGGATTAAAAATTAATTTTTCTTTTAGAAAAAATGGATTAGGAACTTTTTTTAGGAAAAATGGTACGCGAAATCTTTCAAAATCACTCTCTTTTTTCTTACATTCATATACTCCTTTTTCCAATTTCAAAAAATAGTAAGCCTAGGTTATACTGAATGTTGTGCAATTGTCCAACTACATGCTCAGTAATGCACTGAAAAATTTCCATGTTTTTGCCATGCCATCCCAATCCGTCCCAGGAAAGCGACCTCCATGATTTGACAATTTTACCAAGATTATGTTTTTACCGTAAGTTTCAACTTTCTTACGGTTTACGAACAGTTTTTATTCTTCTCTCGGGGCTCTAAAAACGAGCTTATTTACAAACGTATTTTAAGATTATTTATCTTCTATTTTTTTTTTTTTTTTTTTAAAAAGCATTTTCCATCTTTAAGAGGAGGCTTCACGAAATATCGGAAGGAATGGCTAATTGTCCAACACTCTTATTTACAGGGGAAAAAAATCAAATTTTAGGTCATCTAACAAACTCCTTTGGCATTTTCTTGTATTTTTGGTACAAGTTCCAACTTGTTCCAAGCAAACAAAAACCAGGAAACCAAAATCAAGCTTTTTCGACCACAATTTATTTTTAAATTATTTTCCCGCCAAGTTGAAACTTGCACTAAATATTCCTATTCCAGGATATACCACTGGAATTCGTTAAATAACTAAAATTTTGATTTTTTTTATCGTAAATCGAGTGCTAGAGAAAACAGCCATTCCTTTCGGTATCCGTGAATCCTCCTCTTAATTTTGGAATTTTATGTCTTTTCCCCGCAAACCTCTTTAGGTTAAAAGGTCTTTTATAAAAAGATTCTTTTGGTGACATACGAAATCGACCCCACCTGCCCAACACAACTGATAAAATACCTGCGCAGCCCAAACTATAATCCTTTGCACCTGAGCCGAAGAGCCGAACGCCGAATCGAAAAAAAATTCAAAACTGGTATTTATTATTTTATTAACCGCTATTTATTATTTTTCCCGTAAGAATCGATCCCGTGCCGCCTCTCCCATTTCAGAGCCTTTTAGGTTCTTAAGTGGAGATTGAATGAACATTTCCTACGCAAAATTAATCCTCCAGGGGGTGCTATTAAGTCTTTAGCGGTTTTTTGATTTGATTTGACTTAATATAATTTTTTTCTCTACCTTTTCTTGTAAACATCCAACAGAAGAGTTATTCAAAATAACATTTTTCTCAAAACAGCTAATTTAGGAATGAATTAACTTCTGGGAAATATTTTAAATTTTAACAGTCCAGAAAAAGCATTTCCTGAATTTGAGGTTTCATATTTTGGCTGTACTTTTAACCATTCAATTCCAGAATGAACGTAAGCCATTATGACGTATCCCATATTAAAAATTTAATTTTAATATGGAAAACGTATATGGAAAACATTATTTCAGCCCAATCATGTCGTCAAGTTTTCACAGGATCGACTTTCTGCTTTTTGGCATTAATAAATATCTTCCTCGTTTTTTACTCATATCAAATCAGGTTTCGGAATTCGAACAAGGCTCTTTGTTTGTCTTCCGATAAGTCAAGAAATAAAGCACGACACTACATTACGTTACATTACATTCCGTTCTTGTAAGAAAAGATAATACAAACAAAAAAATAAACAAACACCTTCTGACAAAACCGCAGTTTGAAAGATGAATTTCAGGAGATATTTTTTTGTATATGGCATGCTATATATTTTTCACTGTTTTTTAAATACTCTTTGCTTTTGCTGAATCACGAAAAAGGTTAGACAAATCAGAAAAAACTATTCTCTGGCTACCACCGCAACTAAGACATATGCCCTTCACATTATTAGACTTTCTTTGTAGGCTACTTTCAGTAATTTTCCATTTCTAATTTTAAAAAATAATTTTATAGTATATTATAGGCTAATATATTATGATTCCCTACACCATTTTTCCTAATAAATTTTTCTCAAAAAAAAAAAAAAAAAAAAAAAAAAAAAAAAATTCTAAGGGTGCAAATTTACTATGGAAGGTTGAACCAACATTTCACACTAATTTTGGCGTAGGAGTAAATTCTGCAATAGTCGATTCGTTGGTTTGTGAAACATGTTGGTACAACATGTTGGTCCAACTTGTTGTACCAATATGTTGATTTAACATTCCATAGTGAATTTGCACCCTAATCCATCTTTTCTAAAAATTTTGGTACCTAAAATTGATTTTTTAACTATTTTTTTTTTCTAATTTTTAATTTTCCTAAAAATTTTTAATTCGCAAAATAAAACTTCCTAAAATCCCTAAAATAAAATTTTTTAAAACCTGTTTAGGGATTTAAAATATTAGAAAAATTATTAATTTTAGGAAATTTTATTTTAGAAATCAAAAATTTTGGGAAAATTGAAAACTAGGAAAAAAATGGTAGGAAAAATGTTTTAAGAACCAAAATTTTTAGGAAAAATGGATTAGGAAAAATGGTCGGGCCTAGATTTTGGTAAGAATAAGTTTTTCTCCCACTTAAAAACTGAGTCTCTTACTCCCAACAAATAAAAATTTAGCCTCTTTTCTCCTCTTGATTAGATTTAGATTTTGTTTTAGAAAACGTTGTCAGGCATCGAACCGTTCTAGCCCTAAAGAATTAGGGGTTTTAGGGACCAAAATCGGGAAAATTAGGGACCTTTTGGGGACCAAAAACATTTAATTTCCCAGCTTTTTATTTAGATCTAGGCTTAATTAAGGGAGTTATCCTTACGCTCATTTTTGATCCACTTTGACCCTCACAAAAAAGGCCGAAATTTTTTAAGGCCAAAAACCAATAAAAACCTTTTTTCGGTGGACTTCAAAAATTATGAGGTTAATGCGCTTCAAAGTGACCGATGTGGCATAAAAAATTAAATTCAGCTTCAGCCATTTTTCGGCAACAACTTTTAGCTTGCTTGAGATAAAAATTTACATTGAAACAGATATCGAATCAAGCTAAGGGAGGCCGAAGGCCGAACGAAAAATTTTTAAAATGAGAAAAGATGGGATTATTTTTTGGAATTTCAGCAGCAATTTCTGATTTAATAAAATAATCTAGGCATAAAAATTAAAGGAAGGAAAATAGGAACTTTTAGGGGCTTTTTTTCAAATTAGGGACTTTTAGGGACTCACGTTAAAAATAGGGATTTTTCCAAAAAAAGAGACCTATTTTTAATTCCTGCGTTTTGGATAATAACAGATATCACCTAGCGAAACTGATATTGTACAATTAAATTATTTATAAATTCAAATTTTTTTTAAGAATAAGCTTCAATGACTACCGAAAGAAATGCATTTTTGGTTTAAAATTCTACTTACGGGGAAAAATCAAAAATTTTCGGTAACTTCCTTGACTTATTCTTACATTATTAGTAAAGGTTATAGCTTACACCAACTAAATATGTACCGAAAGCAAAATCAAAGCTTTTCGACCAGAAATATTTTTAAAATTATTTTCCGGTCGTTCATACATTTCAAAAAAATTCAATTGTATGAGCCATTCCTTCCAATATTCACTAAAACCTACTTTAAAAAATCCGACTACCTTTAAGGAGAAAAAAAACCTTTAATCCTCTGATTTCAAAAAAATAACGTCTTCTTGGGCCCAATTCCCTACCGAACACGGATGAACCTGACCCAACCTGTTCGCCACGTTAAACAATGAGATTTCCGCCCATCAGGCTTTTTCCAAAAAAAAAAATTAATTACCAAAAGTTACCTCATGTCAACTTTTCAATATTCAGCAATCAAGCCATGGCATGTTTAATGCTCAGTTTTAAAAATTATGCTTGCTACGTAAAATTTAACTGAAATAAACTTTTAATACAGGAATCTTAATTAAAAAACCTCCACATTTTTGCCTCATGATTTTTCTACAAACTGGTCAAACCTTTTTTCGGTCTTTTCCTTCTTTATGAAAGAGAAAAAAGAAAAAATAATTTCCTGAATCCTAATCCTTATATACTGTATCCTTAATCCTAGCATAAGCTTCCATTTTCTCAAGTAACTTTGGTTAGGTTTTGTTGAAAGATTCTTACCTGAAAATAAAGGAAAAAAAAATATATATTAGTACAACTGAAAATAAATCCCAGGAAAACTTTATACAGGACACAGCACGCAATTTAAAAATAATCATTTTGTTTTAAATGACCTGGCATCTCCTTTTCTTCCTTCACGTTGACAACATCTAACTCAGCACAATTTTAACATTTACAATTTTTTAAAATTAATTAAAACCCTCTGCTCCTTTAGTAGTTCTAAAGTTTCTAATAAATAATCCTAAACTTCACAGAATTCTGTTTCTTCTGGTCATATTTGGACTCTTCGGGTATTTTTCTATTTACAAAAAAAAAAAAAAAAAAAACCTAGGAAACCGGAGAAGAAAAAAAGAAATGTAATTAGATCTCTTTCTTCCTGGAAAAAAAAACTTCTTCAAACTCAAAGGAAAAAGAAAAAAAAACGAAATGATTAAAACCCTTAAAAAATCTCCAAGGCTACGACTAAACACCTAAAACGCTTCGAACAAAGCTTCATTACAAAAAATAAGACATCAAACAAAACAAAATAAAATAAAATAAAAAAACTTATTCGTGATCCAACTTTGGAACGTTCAACGGCATTCTCAAAACTTTTAGATTATGCCGCCGGGAAAAATTCAACAAAGAATTTTTAAAGAAAAAGGAGGAAAAAAAAGCTCAGGTTTTTATTTTTTACCTGCTTGGTATGGATTAATGCTTTCGGGGCTTCCTAGGAAAGAAAATTAAGGCTTACAAAATCGTTCTCGCTCTTATATCTTCAAACAAAAAAAAAAAAAAAAAAAAAAATCTGATCCAGGGAGCTCTCTTTGGATACAGAATCTCTCTTTTTTTTCTAAATAAATGATCGATTTTCAGCAAAATAAATAAATAAATCAATTTAAAAATATCAAGCATCCCTAGCTCTGATTTCGCCCCGACAACTTTTGCAAAAGCAACCTTAAAAATACAATAGGTTAATTTTGTTCTGCTCTGAAAACTTACAAAACTTTCAAAACCGTAGACGACGGGCAATTTTATCCCCGTCCATTGTGCAGCATTTTCATACGATAACATGTTAACAACAACAACTTGGGAAAATTTCTCATATGAAAAGAAATTTTAGTCGTAATAATTTCATGAAAATCATTTTTTTTATAAAAATATATTTCCTTCAAAAAAAAAAAAAAAAAAAAAAAAAAAAAAAAAAAAAAAAAAAAAGCAAAACAACAATGTCCGGATGCAAACGCTTTTTTTTTTTTTTTTTTTTTTTTTTTTTTTTGTTCATATAATTCACTAATGATTTTCCCCTTAATGATTTTGACACTACGGTCAAGGATATGCACTACGCAAAATATTAACAGCAAAGGTGTTCTGTTTTTTAGACGAATGAACTGTTTAAAAATAAAAAAAAGAAAGAAAATCTCTGATGCCTTAACTCCTTTGTTAAAAATAAAAAACATTCTAATGCAAATATTTATTATTTATAAATTCAGTCTGCCATTTGGATAATAATGCAAGACAATTCGGTTTGGGTTAGAGGAAAAATACAAACTGGCAAATAAAAAGGCGATGCTTTTAATAGATGTGCATACTTCTGAATAACATACATCCTGCAATATAAATTCACAATCGCAAAACTACTTCTATTTTTTATGGAGACATAACTAACAGAGAGAAATTAATTTCAAAAAAAAAAAAAAAAAAAAAAAAAAAAACTACCACGAATATCTTGTTTTCTTTAATTAAGGCCGTAAATCACATGTGTAATTTTCACTATTTAGGAGCGATATGATATAGATTCGTGCATAAATTATCTATTTCGCCATATTGCAAGTATCGAATTTTTACTTGAAAAAAATAATTCAATTTAAAAAAAAAAAAAAAATCTATTTTGCTTTTTCTTTCTCACTCAAAAGAAAAATCTCAAGCTCCATGATAAATAAATAATCTTATACAGATCGCGATGGCTTTACTTTTTAGGGAAAAAAAATAAATAACAAAAAAATAACAAAAGTTTAGGTCATGGACCAAAATGACAATCGAACACGAAAACGATCATAATGGTTGAGTACTTGATATCTGAAAACTGGCCAAACTCATGAAGAGACCTTGAAAGTTAGGTCTTGTTTCGTCACGGATTATGGTTGTGGCCCTCCTACTCCCAAATAACTTTTAACGTCTTGGCAAACGGATGTATTGTTGTTGTTGTAACTTTAAATTTCAAGCGAGCATTCAGGGGCCATCCGTACTATTTTTTTTTTTTTTTTTTTCTTATTATTTAAATTTCTTTTCTGAAATCATTTTCGGCGCCGAAGAGTCGACATCGACAAACACAAAATTTATTCTTTTATAAATTATTTAAAACTTTAAAAAGAAAACAAATTTCAAAATTCCCCAGACTGTGATGTACAGGAGCTGAATTATGTGGTTCAAGCTTTCTATTAACTTTTGGGTTGTAAATAGTTTCCGAAAAATTGTTCGTTCTCAACTGGAACCGTGTCATGTCTCTACTTGCGATTAATCCGATAGTAGGTTTATAATTCGAGGAAACGATAGAAGGAAGACAAGTCCATACAAGAAACTTATTTTCTTATTGAAACCCCGACTTTACAAAACGGAGTCGCATTTTGTAAATATTATTGTTTCAAGGGTTGGCAACATTTAGTTGCGTCTTCGTCTTCTGCTTAAATATTTTTTGAAAGAAACAGGCACGGCCGTATAGACAGGTCCGGAAACTTCCCATTTCCGGCCGTTCATGTTCCGCTTAACTACGCACGTTTTAGTTTTGAAACGGGCCATTGATGGCGCTGTGATCTTGAGAGACGCAACGTGTCTAATCGTTTAAGTGGAGACTCCCACTGGCACTCCTGGCGAACAACAAGAGAAAGTCGTTGAGATTTGTAAACAACGATGGCCGCCATCGTTGTTTACAAATCTCAACGACCAATCAAAAAGTGTCTCGCATACAAGTAGCGCTTACGGTGGTAGAAAGGAAGAGCTGATTTTCGCATAGTTAAGCGGGACAAGATCTCCCATGTATGAGGGACAGGATTTTCCGGACCTGTCTATACGGCAGTGGTGGAAGCAGGATTAAAAACAAGCGGAAGACATTAATTAGCATTGAAACAATGTACAACTTACGAAATGCGACTCCATTTTGTAAATTTGGATCTCAAATAAGAAGTTACGTCTCTTGGATGGATTTGGCTCAGTTCTATTCCGAGGTACTGATTTATAAATGTTAAAATTATTTTTAAAGCTCTTAGGCTCCTAACGACAAGACAAGCCGAAAAACGTTTAAAAAAACAAAATTAAGAAAATGGTTCAGTGAATAGGCTCAGGGCGACTTGATTGCAGCGCCACCATTAAAATCATGTTTAGCTTATAAAAAAGCAATATTTCCCGCGAACTTATTGCGTGGTGGAAATATATACGCTTCTATAAGGTAAACAGGTATATTTAAGTGTATATTTATGCAAAAATAAGTCGCTCGGAGCCTGCACTGGAAGAAATGGCTGTTAAATTCAAGGTGTCTAACGAACTCTTCTGACTTGTACTTGTATTTTTATACTCTGAACAAGCTCCAACTTGTTTAAACTTCAACAAGTAAATACGAACCCGGAAAACAAAATCAAAGTTTTTCGAAAGCAAATTCTTTTTTGAAATTATTTTCCGGCCGGGCATACATTTCAGACAAGTCGAAACTTGCACTAAAAAGTCTAGGACAGACCAAAACAGTTCGTTAACAGGGTGTCTACTGAAAATCACTTTTAAAATTCAAGGTTTTCAAAAATTCATTTTTAGAAAAAAAAATAAAAAGGTTTTTTAAGGTCATGCGATGCTCTACTTTAGAAAGGTAGGACTAAGGAAAAAGTAAAAGTATTTTAAGCTAAGGTAAAAAATAACGATTTTTAAATAAAAAAGGCATTCCAGAGTGGGTCTGGCATTAATAAGTAGAAAAAAAGATATTAATAGCTGTGGCTTCCAGAAAAACTGTATAAGTTCTAAGTTCAGGGGTATTTACTGAAAATTATCTTTGAAATTCAAGGTTTTTCAAGGTTTTTGAAGTTCGATTTCAAATTCAAGGTTTTAAAAGTTTTCCAAGTCGATAGACACCCTGGTTTAGTTACCTAAAATTTCGATTCTTCACCTTCCACCGTAAATCGAGTATTAGGCAAAATGGCCATTCCTTCCGGAGTTAGTGAAGCTTCCTCTTAAAAGTACCAGCTTTGAACCAATTCGAACAAGAAACTCTGTGTCCCCCTAGTCTTTTAGGGCTGTCTACAGAATTGAAGCCCTGCGTTCCACGATTCAATTAACCAAGTTATTACAGCTTTTTTTTGCTTAGAAACTTGATTAAAACATTTTATGATTTGCCCAAAGCGTTTAACCAAATAAAAACATTTTTTATCATTTAAAAAAAACCATTTATTAGCAATGATTCCTTTGGAGCTAAATCTAAATTAAAAAACTTTTATTTTCAATAAATTCTGTCGTTGTTAAATTTTATATATTTTATAAAATCCACCTTTCAGCCGTTTTATAGATTCTACTAAAACCCAGACTTTTTTTTTTTTTATAAGCAGATTATTCACCCCCAGCCTATCCTTTTTCACTTCATGCTATAAAAAAAAAAAAAAGAAAAAAAAAAATTATGTAAAAAAAAAAAAAATTTGCCTTCCCTCAGCTGTGCATCAGCAGCAGCACATACAAAAGCCCTTCCACATCTATACAACGTTCATTATTAACTTGACAAGCAACATACAAAATCTCTTTAGATCCGTCATGTACACTGCTTTATTTCCATATATTGTTCGCATTTTCAGGAGCTCCCTAAGGCTGATGAATCACAACGATATCTCTTAAGATAATATTAATTTTGACTTTCAAAAGGAAGGCACAAGATGTATATGCAAAAAGCATTTTGCTTGATTTAATTTATCAAACCGACTCGTTAATTGCAACCCCTTACACAAAAAACGTTTTTTGCCAAAAAAAAATTCATAAAAATGATTTATTTAATTTCCCAAATGACGTCATAGTCGTATATATTCAATTGAAGTAACATTATAATAAGAAATTGATAAAGCGAAGCAAAATTGCAAATAATAAAATGATGGAATAATCAAATGATCGATTATTAGAATAATTCAAAAAGAAAAAATTATAAAAAGATACGACTTTCCGATATATAAAATCTGTTATATATATATATCTGATATATAAAATATAGATATATATATATCTGATATATAAAAGATATATATATATATATCTGATATATAAAATCTGAGAGCTGTTAAGGGGGAGGTAGAAAAAAAAATTTTTTTTTAAGAAATCAATTTCGTCGGATGAACCAAGGTTGCAGATGTTAAGGCGCCTCCGAGGCGTTCCTTTTTTTCCCTTTTATTTTCATTCGTGTAACAAAATCACGTACCTTCCAGACTGCTTAAGGATACGTTTATGTAAAATAATTTTTTCTCATTTTTTTTTTTTGGCTTTTCGAATTTTAGGAGAAAAAAAAATAAACTTAGGTATAAAAGGTTATGCGAGTCAGGTTAATAAATCTCCGAAAACACGCGACATTGAATTTTTTTTTTGTTTTTTATTCTTTCTTTTTTTTTTCAAGGAAAATAAAAAATGATACGAGCAAAACAAGATGAAAGGTGTGTAATATCCTTGATTTTTTTCACAGTTTGCTAACTTGAGCGTTTGTTTTGCCCACGTATCCATTACTCGTTACTATTGCTATCGAACTTGAGTGGGTTTCATCATTGTTAAAACAAGAATTTAAATAGCAAAACTATTTTTTGCACTGTTTCCTTTTTCTTGAAACAAAAGCTGGCGGACAAAACTCGTAAAAAAAAAATTATTTTTTGCTCCTAATCGTATTTCTGTTGGCGGTGCCAACATTTTTTTAAAAATTTTGTGTGTGTGTGTGTGACGGGCATTACACCCAAAAATTATAATAAAATTAATTGCATTGTGATTTGAAAAAAATAAAAAATAAAAAATAAAATAAAATTCAATTTAGATTTTTTATTTTAGATTTTAACCTATCGGTATTTTTAATCACAATAGCTCGAATTGAATTAACAGTCGTAATTTTTGAAATAAAATAATAACAAAGGCAATTTCCATGTTAGATTTGATTAATCATGATTTTATCACCGGAAACGAGGCTACAGGCATGATGCGGTCAGGATATCTCCCGAAAGCACAGGGGCTCGGATGCGGGCCACCATGAGGAACTTTGTCGTCGCAAATTCAGAAAAAAAATACGGAGAAAAAAAAAAAAAATTAAAAATTTACGCAAAAGGAGGCCATATCAAGAAACGAGAAAGTATGAAAGAGTAGGGAAAAAAGGGGAGAGAAATTATGAAAATAATGATTGACACTGTTAAAAAAATGTCCGAAATAAGACCATTTTTTTCTTTTCTCTCTATACATTTCAAAAAAGTTGGGAAGGGTAGGGAAAAAGAAGGAATGTTCGGCCTTGCAAGGGTATACAAAAGAGAACGGGGGAAGGGAAACGGGAAAAAGGGAAGAGGGTAAAGAAGGGGGTGAACGGGTAGAAGGGGGAAGCAGCTGAACCGAAAGGGCGTAGGAAGTTTGACTCAGGAGATTTCGTAATGTGAATAACATCGGGTCGGCTGCGTTGCCGAATTGGTAGCCATGCTCTCGAAGCGAAGTTGCCTATTCGAATTCGTCCCTCCGATCGTTAGAGCTTAACTTTCAAACATGTTTCTATATTTCCTGGAACTTTTTCCCTCCCGTTTCCGATCGCCATCAATTTCTTTATTTTGCCATTTGCAAATTTTTATTCCCCATAACGACCGTTTTGATAACGGCTATTCGAGATTTGGTCCCGGCGGAGATGAGGGAAAAAAAAAAAATACATAACGGCGAAATGGAGGTCGAATTACAATTTTCGGGCTATTTAATGGGACGAGGTAATTTCCAAACGTTCATTCCATAAATCATAAAAAAGGAAACGAGGCTACCGAGAAAGTTCGGAAAATTTAAAAGGCAAAAATTTCTCTACCCCAAAAGAAAGTCTGGGGGTTTTTTCTGTTCGCTACTTATGTGCAAAAAATACAATTTTCTTTTTTTTTCTTTTGAAAACGAAATATTTTTAGAAAGCATTAAACAAATGAAAAAATATTTTGCAAAATATAAAATAAAATTTGCAGGAAAAAATAACTGAAGCAGAGAAAAGTCTTATTCCACGACTTTATTTTTTCAAGTGTTCAGCAGAATTTTTTTAACACTTTCCAGTCGGAAACGTTATTTTTATATTGGTCTTATAAAGACGGCATTTTCATTTGACTTACAATTGGCATATTACCGTAGTATATGGTCGATAGAACCTAAGAAAGTCGTTAAAAAAATTGTTTAATTCGCCCATGTTTCCCTTATGGACAAATTAGTCTTTGAAAAATATACTTTTAATTGTTTAAAACATTTCTATTGTTTAAAACATTTCAAATTAAAAAATTATTGTTAGAAGGGGCTGTGAATGGTTTTCATGCTTAGCTCTGTGACTCTAGAATTTTTTAAATAATAAAAAGCTATATTTTCCAATCATTTTTAATAACTCCATAAGCTAAACATGGGAGGTACAAAAGTTCGCAAGCTAAACATAGCACGTCTTAACCATTAAGTCTGGCAATATTTCACAATTATTTGATCATTGTTAAAAATGTTTTTACATTATTCAAATAAAGAGGCGAATCTAAGAGGGAAAATATACTCTCATAAGCTAAACATAGGAATCATTTTTGTTTTGGGAATATTGTTAAAAAAACGTTTTATGTCATGACCACTCTAGATATTGTCTATAATATTCGTTCCCAACCATTTTTCCTAAAAAAAAAATGAATTCCTAACCCATTTTTTCCAAAAATTTTGGTTCCTAAATTTTTTTTCCTAATTTTTAATAGACAAGTCACATGTTTTGAGATTTTCGCTGGAAAATGTCTAGTATGCTCTTAATTAAAAACTAGTTTTTAAACGTGAAAATTTTTATCGAATTAAAGAAAAAAGAAAAACAAAGTCCGGAAAATTTTTTGTCACGTGATCACTCCTTTAACGATTTTCTATTGGTGTGACGTCATCTACCTGTATCGATGCGAGATATCAAACTCGAAGCGAGGCATCGAATTTGAAGCGAACTACATCTTGTTTGTAAACATGCTTGGATGCCGTTCAGAGTTTCAGAAATGAACACAACCACTTTTAGGCAGATGACGTCACGTTCCTTCACGTTCCGTTTTGGCGGGCATTCAAATTTAAATTATTGTTTTTTCTTTTTTCGGGGGTTACCAGTTTTTTTTAACGAGTCAAAATTTCGCTTTTTGTCATATCTCCCCTAGCACAATTAAACGATGGAGTCATCTCAAAACATGTGACTTCTCTATTCTCCTAAAATTTTTTGATTCCTAGAATCAAAATGAATATTTTTCCTAATTTTTTTTACCTACAATCTCTGGTTCCATTTTGATTTGATTACTGTAATTTACTAAAACTTTGGGCCTTAACGAGAATTTTTAGTATATTTTTTTTTTTTATATTTACCAGAATTTTGAGAATGAAAATAAATAAACAAGTTCGTTACCAACGAATTTTAAAAAAAATAACAGAAAAACCGAAATTTTCAACTTTGCATAGGCTAGTAAATTATTACAAAAATTTTAGGGATTCAAAAAATCAGGAAAAATATTTATGTTAGGGTGCAAATTCACTATGGAATGTTTGTTGGACCAACATGTTGTACCAACTTGTATCAGAATGTTATAATAACTTTTTGGACCAACATTCCACACTAATTTTGGCGTAGGAGTAAATTCTGCAATAGTCGATTCGTTCGCTTGTTAAACATTTTGGTACAACAAGCTCGTCCAACATTCTAACAAGTTGGTATAACATGTTTGTCCAATTTGTTGTACCAACTTGTTGGACAAACGAACGAATCGACTATTTCAGAATTTATTCCTCAATTAAATTTTAAAACTAAATTAAATTTTTCGTTTGTCAAACAAGTTGGTACAACATGTTGGTCCAACATTCCGTAGTGAATTTGCACCCTTAGGAAATTGTATTTCAATATTAAAAAATTCTTTAAAAAATTAAAAATTAGGAAAAGCATTTTAGAAACCAAAATTTTTAGATAAAATGGATTAGGAATGTATTTTTTTTTTAGGAAAAATGGATTCGGAAAAATGGTAGGAAATCAAAATATGTTACATAGTAAGACATATTACAATTAAACTAATTGGCATTAGATGTAATACCCCCGACTGGAAAAGTTTAAAAATTATACTCAAGTAAGCAAAAAAAAGATTCCATATTTTAGTATAAAAATAAAAAAAATTATTTTACTGGAATCCAGCCTTAAAAGAAAGGATTTTTAGTACCTAAACTGAAATTGGCTTTCCCCTCTCCGTTTTAAAAATATTTCTGAATATGCAATTTGAGTCCTGCAAAATTGGTGAAATTATCTGCAACAAAATTTAGCTGAAAATGTCTTCGGCTTTCTATATAACAAATTTACTCTTCCAAAAGCTAAATAAAAGAGTAACTTTTCTTCTCCAAAATTAATGCAAAATTTCCGGAAGTTGCACTGCATCTCATAGGATCATTCTAAGATCAAAATAGTATTAACACATATTCTTCCATTTATTTTTAAAAATTATGACTCACACTTCTACTTTTAATGGAACTTCAATTTTGTCCCCCCCCCCCCCCCTCCAAAACAGATAACAGAGAAATGCATACACGAATAGTTTTTTAAAAAAAATTCCTAATTTCTTCCTCAAAAAATATCAAAACGATTAAAGTACAGTAATAATGAGCCTCATTAGCTAAATTACGTTAAAAAAAAAAAAATTTTAAAAAATTCTCAATCGATAAAAACCGACTTTTTCATAGACGTCTATACTCTTCTACGTCTGAAATTCTAAAACGAAACAAAAACGTGTCAGGATAAAAATAAAACAAATCAGATATAACATTATCGCTATTAAAAGAAAAACCATTCCATGTTAAAAAGATGGAGAGAAAAAAAAAAAAAAAAAAAAAAAAAAAAAATCAGGTCTCCATCTGGAATCCTCTCGTCGCCCTTGACAAGCCCTGCCTCAGGCAATATTTCGGTATTTCGAACCGCCTACGAGGTACGAGACTTCTCGCAGCTACATATATACTTATCTTACCAATTTTTTTTCAAAGTGGCAACACACTAGCAAAGCCAGTTCAGATCGGTTCAGCAATTAGCATTTGGTACGCCGCATGCCTGCCTATATACTGTACATTTGCTCCCAAACTCGCTTTAGTCCTTTTTTTTTTTTTTTTTTTTTTTTTTTTTTGCCGAGGTCAAACCGTTTTTATAAACAATACAACAAATTTCCGGGAAATAAAAAAAAAAGCACGAGAAGGAAAAAAAAAAAAACGTTCAAAAATATATAAATCTCTTTCTATGGATAACTTAAAATGACAGCGACGTGTTCTATTGACATCCCGCAATTCCTGAAAAATCGTTTTTTATTTTTTTATTTTATTTTTATTTTTTTGCGATATTAACATGGGTGATCGGTTCCGGAAGCCGAAAATCGTCATTTCCAATCGGTTTCAATCGGGGAGCCTAAAAAACTGGTAACAATGTTGAAGCGCCATTTTCGTAATGAATAGCTGCAGGAGCCATAACCGACTCAATTATACATATTTAAAGTGATGTAATAAAACATTTTTACATTTTAGTCCATCGGATGAGCGAAAGAAATATCCTACTCCCGCCGCCTCCGTGACTCAGCGTGAATTTCAACACAAAGAAAACCACTTGAGTGTATGTACCTTGGTATTTTTAATACTTTTTTTTTTTTTTTTTTTTTTTTTTTTTTCAAACTTCAAACAGTCATTATCCCGACCGTCTATTTCAACTTCGGCCAAACAATGCACATATGGGAGGAAAATTCAAAAGTTACGCAAGGCTTTTATGTTCCTTTTCTTGTATACATCACTTAATTTCGAGTTAAGTGGAGAGCAAATTCATATATGAAAAAAAAAAAAAGACGCCATTATGGCAACGTGCAAATTTTCTTTTTTTTTTTTTTAACGAAAGTGAATGATTAAAACTAATACAAAGCCACGTTAACTTCCTCCTTTGCTTCCTTTTTAAGACAGACCGTCATTAAGAAAAGGAGGATATTTAAGGGCACGAAAAATGCTAAGCATGGCCATGAATTGCCATATGATATACCATCATTAAAAAGGATAAGTATCCCTGTTAAATCCAGGAGACCCTTTAATTAAGACACCAGCATGCAAGCACCCGATAGTGGTTCCCACAGGATCAACTAGCAGTTTCCAGATTTGGTTAATATGACGAAAGGGTTTTTCTAATAGGCAATGTCTGTGTGGAGCTAAAGTCTTTGGCGCACACAGCTATTTCCCATAATGCTGTAAATTTGTAAATGTTCAAATTAAACGGTAGATTTACAAGAGTAGTCAATTAATGAAATTTGAACTCGTTCAAGTCACTCCGGGGGAAGTCACGTGATTCATCAAAAGCATGGTTATGTAAGACGTCTGGAATCTTCCAAGAAACTGCAATGGATACTCAGCTCAGATATCACTCGTCCTTTTTTTTTTGACGTAGGACTACGTCATCTACGTGTTTTGGACACCCAACATAAAAAAAACGAATATTTCAAAAATTTTAGATAAATTTTTAATAAAATTTTATCAAAAATCTTTGATGATCATAAAAAAATGTTTTTAAATTCTCAATGAAATTTATAATAAAATTTTTTATAAAATATTGTAAATTTTTGACTAATTTTAAGAAAAAAGGGAAAATTTTTAAAAATTTTCTAAATATTTTAAATTTTTTAGATTTTTGATAAAATTTTATTGGAAAAGGGGGCCACGTGGACTAATATTAGGGATTGGATGATTTAGGGGGATAATTAACATTTTTTGAAACGAAAATTTCGATGATTTTTGATTATCGAAAAAATTTATTAAAAATATTAAAAAAACATTTTTTGAAACGAAAATTCGATAAAATTTTAGATCAATTTTTTCAAACATCTTTGATGTTTTAATCAAATATCAAAAAAATTTTAAGGGTGCAAATTCACTATGGAATGTAGAACTGACACATTGGTACAACAAGTTGGTACAACATGTTGGTCCAACAGTTGGACAGGACCGACTGTTGCAGAATTTACTCCTACGCCAAAATTAGTGTGGAATGTTGATCCAACAAGTTGGTCCAACATAACATGTAATCCAAAGGAGTAAAGGAGTAAATTCCAAAGGAGTAAATTCTGCAATAGTCGATTCGTTCGCTTGTCAGGGTGCAAATTCGCTGTAGAATGTTGGACCAACATGTTGGTGCAAAAAGTTAGACCAACTTGTTGCACCAACCTGTTTGACAAACGAACGAATCGACTATTGCAGAATTTACTCCTGCGCCAAAATTAGTGTGGAATATTGGTACAACATGTTGGTCCAACATTCCATAGCGAATTTGCACCCTAAGGGTACTGGATATTTTAATATAAATTTTATTGAAAATTTTAAATGAGATCATCAAGGATTTTTTATACATTCAAACAATTTATTTAATAATTTATCTGGGAATTCGGAAATTCGGCCTTAACCAAAAATTCTAGACGTAGTCCTACCTATGGATATGCCTCGTAACCCCTGCCTGTTTTTTTTTTTTTTTTTTTTTTTTTTTTTGATTAATTAATTGCGCATGAACGAATTTTAAAATACCGCAAATATGTCTTCCATCACCACAAAAATGCTTTTAAACTAAAATAACTGACGTCACACTGCGAGTCTTATACGAAATTTTCTGTTTGGCTCATCCGACGTTTAATTAAAACAAAACCTATATTATAAACTAAAATCTCCAAAAAAAAAAAAAAAAAAAAGGATAAAATTTCTTTGCTAAAGAAATGGATCCCACCCATTGCTGACGATGTATTAAGTAAAAATACGACCTGCATTAAGTTCCCGACCATTTTCCCTCCAAAAAAAAAAAAAAAAAAAAAAATTCTAATCCATTTTTCCTACAAATTTTATTTCCTACAATTTTTTTCCTGACTATTTTTTTTTCCTAATTTTCAATTTTCCTAAAATGTTTTGATTTCAAAAATAAAATTTCCTGGAATGAATATTTTCCTAAAAAACGAGAATTTTAATATATCTCATTTTATATTTACCAGAATTACGAGAATGACATAGACCTAAATTACTACAAAAATTTTAAAGATTCCAAAAATTAAAAAAAAAATATTTATTTTAGGAATCAAAATTTTTTCTAAAAATTACAAAATTTAGGAAAAAAATACTTAGGAAAAATATTTTAAAAACCAAAATTTTTAGGAAAAATGGTAGGGAATCCCTACATTATGAACAAGTTATATCTTCTCAATTCAATGCAAAAATGTGAACAATCATGCATCGACAACAACAGAATTTTTTTTTCACTCTCAAAACTCTCAAATCCATTTTTATTATTTACCTACACTTATCTAACACCCAAAATCATTTAAAACTTACAAGGTTTTGAAATGGCAGCTGCGATATGTTAAAAAGGACATCTGTTTGTTTAACCGTATGTCTTCAATTAACAAGGACCATCCCAAAAAAAAAAAATTGGAAAAATAAAACGACAGATAAAATTGTCAGGTAAAACCGAAGAAAAATTGTGAAAATTCTATAAAATGAAATAGCAAAAAAAAAAAAAAAAAAAAAAAAAAAAAAAAAAATATCCGCCCCTTCTTTACATGTGCCATCTTATCGAAACTCTCTCAATTTCCGCAGCAGCAATTTTCTACCTGTCAAAAATTTCAAAATTTTCTATTTATGATTAATATTAAGAGGACTTTCCACTCGTCAGCGCGTCACTTATCGCTTCAAAGTAAATTAGGTCTCTGGTTATCAATCGGAAATCGATTAAAAGAGCTGATTTTGGCGTTCGTTGATAAGAAATTATAATTCGATAGGAAATTATTTATTATTATTTTTTTTTTTTTATTCATTTTCATTTACGGAACTTGATATATTCCTTCTAATTACTTGGAATTTGCAAAAAAAAAAAAAAAAAAAAAAAAAATGAAAGAGGAAAAATAATTCTAAGAATCTCTTCCGTTTTCGAAAGGAATTACATGGCGGGGATGAAAAGGGAACTGACTAAAAGCCCCGTTATCAAGGAAAATGCAAAAGGAAAGTTTTTGCCCCCAACGAGGAGGATCATGCAACCCTTTTTGAAACATTATCGAGTAACGAGTTCTTGATTCAATTCTCCTTTTTGGTAAAACATACAATGGCCCCTATAAGTCTTTCGCTCTGGCCACGGGGGTTGAGGACTAATAATTACAAATATTTGACGAGGTTTTGCACCACGTATAAAATAATATGGTCGAGTTTGTATCTTGGCACAGAGTAACACTAAGGTGAGGCCAGGAGTCGCTTAGAGCGCCAGGAACCAACCATCTCGATTGCACATTATCGATTCTCAACATTTTTCAGATAAGATTTCGCTCTTTTCAAATTCGACACACTTTTTTTAAAGCGTCAAAATTCAAGGCCAATCAACTTGGGCGATGATAATAATAACAATAATCTAAAAACTGCTCCAAAAGCGTTTTTTTTTTAACTCTTTGACAGGAAAGCCGCCCTAAAAAATACAGAGAAAAGAAAAAAAAATATAAATATATATAAAAATAATAATAATAATAATCATCAAGAATACGACCTTTGCCGCTAACACGAGGTTAAAGGATGTCAACTCGTTTTGGTTTATCAATGTTTAAAAAAAAAAATTGCATACATACGGACATATACCAAAACAACTGACGTAGCATAAAATTGCAAAACGCAAAACCATCACGGGGATGCAACGAAATCGAAACAAAGAATTTGGATTTGATTGATCGCATTTGCGTTTTCCGAATCTCTACCTTCTTTACGTGAGGCACGTTCTTAATTTTCCTTTACACGTCAGACATTTAAAACGATGTGGTTGAAAAGCCCATCGTCGACCAATTCAACATTCAAATAAAAAAATAAAAAAAAAATAAAAAAATGGGGAATGCTGTACATCATTCGTTTGATGACGATATACGTATTTTTCGAAGACTAAGAACTGTATTTAAATATACATTAAAATAACTATTTAATTGTAATCATACTAATAATTAGAAGAACGGGACCTCGGTGAATCAACACGGAATATAGTCAAAGTAACACAGCAAAGAACTTCGTTAGGTATTGAGGTAAAAACTTATTTGCCTTCATCAAACCCAACGTAAGAGTGGGTCAAAATATCAGAAAACGCTGCATTAACTGTATAGCAGAAAGTCCAAAAATCTTGAGACTCCTTTCGCACTCAATACGCAATGCGCGAGATTTAAAAAAAAAATAAAAAAAAAAAAAATCATCTGTGATTGAATAACAATTATTTTATTTATCAATACTAAATTACGAAGGTGCCATTCAAATATTACGACAACACAACTTTGACCCATTTTATATTTCCTCCCTCCACTCCCCCTTCATAAATACTTCACTCAGAAAAAAAAAATGGCTAACGCGAAAACAACAAAAAATACCTATCTTGTCAAGAAACAACCTGTCCGTAATCATGAAACATTCCGGTTTCGTTGCAAGATAAAACTTGTTCAGCAGGGCATCTCCTGTTTCTGAGTATTAGCTTATGGGGAAAATCGGTGATTCCGACACCCCCCCTCCCCCCACCTCTAATGTGCTACCGTAATATTCGAATGGATTACCTACTTTTTTCTTTAAAAAATAAAATCCTAATCCATTCTTCCTAAAAAAAAAAATTAATTCCTAATCCATTTTTCCTAAAAAAAAAAAAAAAAAATTCCTAGTCCATTTTTTCTAAAAAAAAAAAAAATAAAATTCCTAATCCATTTTTCCTAAAAAAATAAATAAATTCCTAATCCATTTTTCCTTAAAATATAAATTCCTGATCTATCTTTCCTAGAAAAAAATAAATAAATAAATAAATTCCTGACCCATTTTTTCTAAAAAAAAAAAAAAAAAAATTCCTAACCCATTATTTCCTAAGAACATAGATTCCTAATCCGTTTTTCCTAAAAAAAAAAAAAAAAAAAAATAAATTCCCAATCCATTTTTCCAAAAAAAATAAATGGTGATAAAAAAAAAAAATAATCTTGTTTTTCCTAAAAACAAATAAGTTCCCAATCCAATTTTTCTAAAAATTTTGGGTCCTAAAACTGTTTTCCTAACTATTTTTTTTCTAATTTTTAATTTCCTTAAAATTTTTTGATTCCTAAAATAAAATTTCCTAAAATCCCTTTAGAAATTTAAAATTAGGAAAAATATTCATCTCAGAACCTTTTATTTTAGGAATCAAAAATTTTTAAGAAAATTGAAAATTAGAAAAAAAATTTTAGGAACTAAAATTTTTAGGAAAAATTGATTAGGAATTTAATTGTTTAGGAAAAATGGTCCGGAACGTTCGAATGGTCCCTAAAGGTCAAAAATTCGGGCAAGATTTGTAAAACGATTTAAGACGGACTTAAAGTAATTCTCAAAGGGGTTTTCGTGGTAGCAGATTTCGACTCAAATTCGTTTTAAATTCCAAAAAAAAAATTCAAATCGGCGGACCAAAAAATTGCGGCCAAAGCACTCAAAAACGTCTTTCCAAATTCTTTCACCATGTAGGTGAACAGTCATTATGCTGTACAAAATCGATGCATGTATGCAGGAGTCTGGTTGGTTAGTACAAATCTTGATTGTGTGTGGGGCAGCCATGCCTACGAGGGTTCGAGTCCCACACGAGATTCGTTTCTACATCTTGAATTTCCTGTTAAAATTAGTTCCCCATTTAAATTAAAACATGATTTTAATTACAAAAATGGCCGGCATGGCACTTTCCAACCTGCTTACGTTTGGGTAGGACACGAAGTCCAGGTAAATTTAATGTCTGGGATGCCGTCACGGTATATTATCAGACCGGTATTGCCTCTTAATGCTCAGCTCCAGTTCTAAACTTAATAATCAATCCTTCATGACCACGTACAAGAGGTTTTTTTTTAAAAAAATTCTGCTTCTAAAAGTATAAGCTCATACGGATTTTTAAGTCAATCACAACTCAAGCCATTGGATTTTTCCCCATAATATTTAATGTCAGGCCTATTCTTATTCAATTTTCTTTTTCTTTTTAAGACCGTAAATTCCACCGTAAGCACAGCCTTAAAATCCATTAAATGGGATCTCTCTTTTTTTTTAAAGTTTTTTTTTAATGCGTTACTTACACTTTAGGAAAATTTAAAAAGTTTTTTAATTATATCCGTTTCTACTAAGCGCGATGGGGGTACTAGTAAAAAAAAAGAAAAAAGCATTCTTAAAAAGTAATGTAAGAGCATAAATGAAAAAAAGTAAATCGCTTTATATTGCTTCCTCTTTCTTCACAAGAGAGAACACCCCCCATCAAAAATCTCACAAGAGCAAACTGGCAAAAAAAAAAAAAAAAAAAAAAAAAAAAATTCTATATTAGAACTTGTATAACTTGCAAGCAAAGTCGGAAAGGTGTGTGCTATTTACATTTCAATAAAAGAGTGTCATGGCGATGAACCGGTGACGTCATCCCAACAATAATGAGTTAATGTCGATTAGCAGACATGTAAGCCTTATTTTACATGATATCACAATCTATATTCCACGTATTCCCGATTTTTTTATTCTTCTAAGGATATTCCTGACTTCTTCATTAGCATCGGTTTTTATTTTTAATCGATTTCAAATATAGAACCCAATTCCACGTGGTGTAAAAGAAACCAATGCCGGAAGCGCGGGACAAAAATATCAAAATTACAAGGAAATTTCAAATAAACACTTGTTTTTACAAATAATCAAACCATCCTGTACAACGTTATGACTAATAAACTCATTCATGAATTAGGCCATAATTTTTTTTTTTTGTTGATGACCATTTCAAGGTCAATCAGCTGAACTATGATGATTATGTAAATTTGGAATTGCTATTTTTTTTTTCTTTTTCCCCTTCCCTTATACAAAATGCATTGGAATGAGTTTGAAATTGCGCGTTCCATTTCAAACGAAAAAACAAAAACTCGTTTTCTTTCCATTTTCTCGGTACAGTGACGCCGCATTTTCCGGGTTCGGTAAAATGATTCTGCAATAGGATTCATGAGAAAAACAATTCTCCATGAGATTCATCTTTCTGATAGGAAGGAAAGGGAAAAAAATATATATTAGAAATCGTTTAATCTCATTGACATTGAATTTACAGCGAATTCGTTTTCCTTAAAAATATTATATGAATTATTTTTGAGCAATTTTTTTAAGATGAGAAAAAAATATTAATTAATTAATTAATTAAAAATCTTAAGTAATATGGATTTTACTTCAATAAGGCGAACCGGTAGACTGAAATTAAAACCTGAGTTTTATTTTAAATGATTTGTGACGTCTAGAGAGTATAAATATTAAAATAAAAATTCACACTGTTCTATTTTCGGATTATGCGTTATAAGTTCGACTTTGAATCATGTAAAAAGAAAACAGTTTTTTTTTTTATTATTTCTCCCAGACCGAATGGGTCAAACAGGAAGAAATAATTGGTCATGCAAATAAACATTTGAATCTTAAAAAATTCTAAATTTTTTTGTAAGATAATTATTATTTTGTATTGGAGCATCAAACTTTTTTTTTAGGGCTAATTTTTACAGTATGATAATATACTTTAATATTTTGCCAAAATGTTATCTCTATAATGATAATTATTTTTATTTTGAAAACGCTTAAAGGGATTTGAGCCATTACACGTAACGAATGAATTTATTACAAGCCGTTTCAATTTTTTTTAAAACCCTTTATTCCTTTTAAATAATAACTCTTGTTTTTTTTTAAAAAACAAATCAAATAAATTGGGTTTGGTTAGCGATCAAATGGTCGTTAAAATTTCTGGCTCATAAAGAAAAGCAGAAATAAATTCGAAATTTTAAAATTTATTCTTTTAGCCCCGCAAATGAGTTTTCTATAAATAAAACTTTTTTATATCGGCCAAAAAAAGAACTCTATCGATTAAAAATACAAAATCCGGAAAAAAAATTAGGCTTTTTTAATTTTTTTTTTTTTTTAAATTCAACAGCAGCAAAACCCAAAAATAAATTGTATGTTTTAATAATTTAAAATCCTCTGCTTTTATCCCGATTAAAATAACATCTTTATAAAATACGCAAGCCAGGGATTATTCATAACGTCTCAATTTTTTTTTCTTTTATTTTAATGGCGGCAGAGAGTGCCAAATTTTTTTAAAAAAAATCGATTCCGTTGACGCAGAGCGAAGCCTAAACAAATTTTAACCATTATCATAAATCCAATGAACTGCGCGCAATTAAAAAACGAAAAAAAAAAAATTTGGCCATTTTGCCTCAAGACGATTAAGCATTAAATGAATACCGCCTGATTGAAAGTAAGCAAAGCAAGGATGAGAGGGGCCATAGTACAAATACAAAGAGCAATCATACTATCGTCTTTAAATAACGAAAGAAGCGAGGCCGCCAAGTCGACTAAGACAATCGCGGCAACACCGCATTATTTTTATTTCAATCAACACACACACACACACACATACACAAACCATGTTGCCAACTCGCCAACATTCGGCTCATCGAGACCGAAAGACTACAAAACCATGTTTTCATCCATCTTGCTTCTTCATCTTATTTCTTTTTTTTTTTTATTATTATATTCTTGTCTGCTCCTCTCAAGTCGAAAAGCAGCCATCTTATCAAACTTCTTTTTATGCTCTTCATATCCAATGGTTTTTCCCTTATGGAGTTTATGAGGCGATTTATAAAATTGGAAAAGCGTTTAATCTGGTATTTTCCTCCCACGTTTAATCGCCCTTATTTAATTTTAAATCGATTTTTCCATCAAGAATATTTTTTAGCTCAAAAAAAAAGTGGATAATCTAAAACACTATCGTTTTTCTTTTTTAACGGGACCAAGATACGATGGCCCTATTAACAAACGCAACTGCATATCATTTTTCTATATTTAAAATTTAAAATAAAAAAAATATATATATAAGGTACTGTGTCTGAAGAAAAAAACAAATGATGATTCTCATTTCGAGGAAATGCAAGGGGGCTCTTGAAGGGTAAATAAAAAAACCTGGCTTCTGTTTTAAATATATTTCACTTTCAAAACAGCAATATTAAAAATTCCAACTAAACGGTATTAAATGGTTATTAAAATTAATCATCAATTTATAAAACTAATATTTGAATGTAAAACAAATTACAGATTAATGGCGATAAATAGAATTCCCGTTCGAATTACATTTAATAAACATGAACCTTTAGCGGGATTTTTATACTGCCTAAATATAACGCTACTTGTAATAATAAGCCCAGCAATGCAGGATTCGACTAAACATTGTTATTTTCAGTGGGAGAAATATTCTAAAGCTTTTCGGCAACTAACACTCCCGAAATGGGTGTAGACTCAAAAATTTGAAGTCGATTATGATTTTAAAAAGGAAGCCTCATTCGATGCGACGAAAAACTGACCTCGTCCTTTAATAGTTTGTGTGAACCTGTTTTCGAGCTGACCCCCCGGGTTACAGTATATCTGATAGCTCACTTCGAAACATGTAGCTTTCAGGAGTCAAAAGTTGAAGATCAACACAAGAATGCTCAAACAGACGGGGAAATTCTCCGCTTGAGAGTCAAAGCGTAACAAATCATAATATTCCTAGCAGAATGTATGAAATTCGTATTTCAAACGGTCATTTACATTTTCAGTAAACAGTTTTGTGCCTGCCTCACTCAATGAAGAGTATACACAACCTGCTTTTGACTTAAGCCTTTCCTGCAGGGAAAGATTTAAAATTATTGCTTTTTAAGAAAAAGCTTCAGCGAATACTGAAAGGAATGGCTATTTTTTGTCTAATATTCGATTTGCGGTCAAAAAATTCAAATTTCAGGTATCTAACACACTCCTTAGGTGTATCCCAGAATTTCTAGAACAGATTTCAACTTGTTTGAAATGTAAAGGAATGGCTACTTTTTTAAAGGGGGGGGGGAACTTATGATCTTTTTTTATTGAATTTTCTAAATTAATAGAATTTTTTTTTTTTTTTTTTTTCTAAAAATTCTATTAATTTAGAAAATTCAATGGCTACTTTGTCTAATATTTGATTTACGGTCAAAAATCCAAATTTCTGGTGTCTAACAAAACTCCTTTGGTGTATCCTGGAATTTCTAGAACAGGTTTCAACTTGTTTCAAAATGTTTGTATGGCCGGAAAATAAATTTCAAAAACATTTGCGGTTGAAAAACTTTGATTTCATTTTCCTGGTTCGTATTTACTTGAAACAAGTTGAAACTTGTAGAAGTACAAGAAAATTTTGAAAATTCAAGCGAACGGACATTTATCTTAGTTAAAATGTTTAATTAGATACAAAAATCTTTAATTAGTTTTCTATTTTTATTTCTGACAAAAATGTATTAAGAATTTCGCAAACTTTAAGACTTTTGCCTAGTTTTCTTAAGAACGTTCGCCTCATGTTTAGCGTCGATAAAGACTTCAAAAATTCTAAAAACCGAAATTCTACAATATTGAGTACGCCATATTGGATTTTTCTTATTGAATTTCACCACTTGGACATCGGACTTGAAAGCAGCGACCCCGAAAACCCGTGAGACAGAATTCTGTCCTATTTTACCAACGTCTACCGGTCTTAACCATATAAATTGTTCCTCAATAAAATGGAGCTGATTGCATAACCAAACCTCATTTAGGCGCTATTACATTATTTGTTCAGGCTAATTTGTTTCTAGAAGCTTAAATAAAAAAAAAAAAAAAAAAAAAAAAAAAAATTTGGTTGGGAGCTGAAAATTTTTTGTACAGACTTAGGGCGTGAAAAGGTAAATTGCAGATTTGGAAAACCTGCGGCTAAAATAAAACACTGACAGAGCAAAAAAATATGCATACAGGCATCATAGTCCCTTCTTAACAAAAAATAGGATATTATTTGAAAAAATATAGGACCGATTTTTCAAAGAAATACAGGACAAATACAGAACAAAAACTCTTAATTTCCTTTAGGATCAGAAGTTTTTGATAAAGAAATTTGAAAAATAAAATTTTTTTTTTATCAAGAAATAAGTTTGTCAAGTAAAGAAAAATTATCAAAAAAAAAAATCAAATATTGCAGCAGAAAACAAAATTTATCATATAATATTAATTTTAGCTAAGAAAAAATTAACTTTTTAGGAATTTTTTAATTATAACCACAAAATTATAGGACAAACTCAAAACATAGAACTTTTATAGGACATATATGTAGGACGTTTTAGCAAAATATAGGACTTATGAGACAACTATGATGCCTGCATTCATACTAAATTATTTTTTACTAAGTTCTTAGTTTCTCCCTTTATTCTTTGAAACTAACTCCAACGTCTCCATAAAGCCTTTCAGATGTACTTAAAAACTCACAATAACCATTTTCAAAAATTATGCTTGCATAAAGTTGCACAAAGAGGATATTTATTCCCAATTTCAACAGGGAAAAGCAACAAAAGGAAATATCTCCATAAATATCCTACAATTTTACGTTTCCCGGGGATTTTTGGTCTTGTTTTAACTCAATATATTTTTTTTTTTTTTCATGCTGTTTGTATCAAATTCCTTATCGCGTATCATATTTTACTGAACTTATCTTGACCAGGATCTTTATTCGACCCTCGGCAATATCACACCTCCCTTCATCCCTCCCCTTCCCTACGTAATACTATAGGAAAAAATTTTATTATGTAGAGCGTTGCTATTAAAAGGCATCAGCTTCCCTCCATCTGGTGACCGTACACACAAGGACCAACATTTGACAATGTGAATAGAAGCTAATAACACAAAATTAAATTACGAGAAATTTTGTTGAAACTGCCTCTCAAAAATTTTATTTCAGCTCTTCGAATTTCCAAGAAAAAAAAAAAACCGCAGATCTATACGTATGAGAGTCAAGGCCCATAAAATTCCGTTTTGTATTTAATTTTGAGCCTTTTGGGATTTTTTAATACGATAGCCAGCAAATGGCTAGCGTTCAATTAAAAATTTCGAAGCTTCTTTCAAAAGTAACAAATGTTTGATCGAAAATGAGAAATTTAGAAATTCATTTTTTTTATTTTTATACTATCCAAATCGTTCCTACATACAATATGTCAAATCAAATTAGATACTTTACAATATTTTATTCAATTCAACTATAAACTCATGACTACCAAATACGGCAATGAAGTAATAGCAAAAAAAGAAAAAAAATAAATTTCAAAATATAATTTTTTTTAAACGTGCGATTTCACACGCTCTTTCATCGTAAAAAGTTCAAAAATTATTCTCTTTTTTTTCTTTTATGCTGATACAACATGCCAAAGATTTTTTATTGCAAAATGAGTTCTGATAAATCATGTGCAGGTTACAACCTTTTCATGGAAATTTTTTCCCCCCCTTCCAGCCCTAGGACCATCCAAATACGTATTTTTAGCTTATTTTAGAAGCCACGGCTTTTTATTTGTAACTCAGGTGAATCGAATAAAAAGTTGCTTAGCTCTAAGGTCTTGGCCAAAATACATTTTAAAAAAAATAAAATCTTGTGAAACTAATTAAATAGCCTCTCGGATCCGAACCATCTGTCCGGTTTTAAAAATCTTATTTTACAATTTATACGAAAAAGTAATTCCAAATATGTGTAATTTTTTTTTTTTATTTAATCCATCCAATAAATTTTTAAACAATGACCTAAGGAAGGACTAGTTGATTGCGTATTTTTCATATGCATAAATATTTACAACTTTTAAAGAAGCTTAGCGTTTGCTGGTTTAAACATTATTATTCAATCAAAAATTTAATTTCCAAACAAAATCTTTGCTCGGAGACCTTTCATGAGGTTTGCCAGTGTGATGCTTTTACAAAGGACTTCAAATATTCATAGCCATTAATTTTTTCTCATAATTTCCGAGTAACTCACATGTTTCTGCTGAAGCGGATTTAAAAATTTAACGTAAAAACAAACCAGAAAAAAAAATTACGGTAACAAAATGAGGAACCGTTCCATAAATTCTAAAATTTTTGCCCCGTATTTACAGCAAGTCAAGGGATCGTAATTATGGTCAGACAGCTAGTTTCGATTGATAATATTGGCGGACATGAAATCAAATGGCGGGCAATAAGAAATTTTTTTTTCCTAAAAAAAATGAAAATAAAGTGTAATTCCAATCACAAATTCGGTATTTACAATATTAATTACTTTTTAAAATATACACAACCTCAAAAACCTGCCCATCCCCTACTCATCGTATTTAATAAAAAAAAAATATAAAGTGTGCGTAAATTTCTTACTATTTTTCTTCCTATAAAAAAATCAATTCAGAATTCATTTTTCCTAAAAAATAAATTCCCAATTCATTTTTCCTGAAAAAATAAATTCTCAATTCATTTTTCTTAAAAAAATAAATTCTTAATTCATTTTTCCTAAAAAAATAAATTCCCAATTCATTTTTCTTAAAAAATAAATTCCCAATTCATTTTTCTTAAAAAAATAGTTGGTTTTCATTTTTTTTCCCTAAAATTTTTTGATTCCTAAAATAAAATTTCATTTTTACTAAAAAAATAAATTCCCAATTCATTTTTCCTAAAAAAATAAATTCCCAATTCATTTTTCTTAAAAAATAAATTCCCATTCATTTTTCTTAAAAAATAAATTCCCAATTCATTTTTCTTAAAAAAATAGTTGGTTTTCATTTTTTTTCCCTAAAATTTTTTGATTCCTAAAATAAAATTTCATTTTTACTAAAAAAAATAAATTCCCAATTCATTTTTCCTAAAAAAATAAATTCCCAATTCATTTTTCTTAAAAAAATAAATTCCCAATTCATTTTTCTTAAAAAAATAAATTCCCAATTCATTTTTCTTAAAAAAATAAATTCTTAATTCATTTCTCCTAAAAGATAAATTCCCAATTCATTTTTCCTAAAAAAATAGTTGGTTTTCATTTTTTTTCCCTAAAATTTTTTGATTCCTAAAATAAAATTTCATTTTTACTAAAAAAAAATAAATTCCCAATTCATTTTTCCTAAAAAAATAAATTCCCAATTCATTTTTCCTAAAAAAATAAATTCCCAATTCATTTTTCCTAAAAAAATAAATTCCCAATTCATTTTTCCTAAAAAAATAAATTCCCAATTCATTTTTCCTAAAAAAATAGTTGGTTTTCATTTTTTTTCCCTAACATTTTTTGATTCCTAAAATAAAATTTCATTTTTACTAAAAAAAAATAAATTCCCAATTCATTTTTCCTAAAAAAATAAATTCCCAATTCATTTTTCCTAAAAAAATAAATTCCCAATTCATTTTTCCTAAAAAAATAAATTCCCAATTCATTTTTTCTAAAAATGTTGGTTCTTAAAGTGGTTTTCCTTCTTTTTCCTAAAATTTTTTGATTACTAAAATAAATTTTTGTAAATCCCTAAAATAAAATTTCCGAAAATCCCTTTAGGGATTTAAATGGAAAAATATTCATTTTAGTAAATTTTATTTTACGAATCAAAAAATTTTCGGAAAATTGAAAATTAGGAAAAAATTTTAGGAACCAAAATTTTAAAGAAAACTGGATTAGGAATTTATTTTCTTAGGAAAAACAGATTAGGGAGAATGGTCGGGAAAGTCTGCGTATTCTGCGAATCGTCGAATATAAATTTATATTTGGTATTAGGAAAGAAAGAAAAAACAGATTTCCAGAAAATTCGTTTTTTTTTTTTTAGTCCTTCGACCCCGAAACCATGAACAATGCAGGCTGTTATCATTATTACAAAGCTAATCGACATGGGAATGACTTCCCATGCTTATCTGCATGGGGCATTATTAAATTGTCGAAAATTTTTAAGATTTTCAACATGTGTGTAGCGTGACGTCACACATCACGTTACAGTGCTCCTTTTCCCTTAATTTTTTTTTATATGTTAATGAGATCATTCTAAAACTGAATAACGTGAACATCAAGAGAGAGAGTATGCGTAAACATTTCTATAGCTCTAAAAAGGACTCAAAAAAAAAAAATAAAATAAAATAAAATTGAAATACAATACATACACAATACAATAAAAAAAAAATTCCAGAAACCTAATGTGGAAGAAAAATATTTTCCAGTTGAAAAACTAGATCGAAAAAAAAAAAAAAGAAAATTTCCAGGAACTTCTGAGGAAAATATTTATTTAAAAAGCATCCTTATAAATTTCCAGACAATCCAAAACCGCAGCCTTTTTCTGTATTATTGATAACGGTAGTTTCGTTTGTAAAGCAAAGTTGAAAACAGATCTCATCTCTTAGGCAACGGTTTATCAGTAAAGGATTTCCAGGGCGAGGTTTTAATTTTGAAAGAGATTCCCAAGAACCAGAATCCGACCTAGCTGGTGCAGATTAATGTAAAATTAGCTTTTCCTTATATCGAAGATTCCCAGTATTGAAATTTCAATCGAATTTTCTTTGCTAACAAGGCTTAGGCTTAACATTCCAGTCAAAACTTGCAAGAGAATTTAAATTTTCGGCAACAAAAATCTAATAAAAAGGAAAAAAAAAAAAGGCCTAACTGCGTGTTCTTTTATTTCTTGAAAAATATACTTCAAGCTTAGGATTTAATTTAATTCCACCCGAAACTGCTGAAGGAGGATATTTGAGAACACCCGACTGCTATCTAAGCAAGAAAAAATATAATATCCGCCCCTTTAAGATCATCTCATCCGCAAATATGTTAATGGTAATAAAAAAAAATTAATTAAATTTATAAATGAATAAAATGCCAACTATTACAAAATAAGTAATTTAAAGGCCTTCTTAGTTTGTTTGATGTATTTTTCACTCAGACAAGCCTTCCCCGTACAATTCCCAAAGGATAATACAAAAAACCTAGTTTCGCACAAACGCTGAAATCTGAAGACTAGCTACATAAAGAAAATGCTTACATAAGAAACGCAAACATCCTTTTTGTTTTTCAGTCGTTATTTTAGAATTTTGCTTCCTCGTTAAAATATAAACGTTAAAAACTGAAATTCAAAATGAGAAAAAAAAAAAAAAAAATTATATGTACTGTGGCGTTTAAACGCAGCCAAATCGAATCCCCCCGTTTCTTGCAGAAAGGTTATTAGCACGTAAATTAATATTTTTCCTAAAAATAATCCTAATATCCAGGAATAATTTTTTTTTTATTACTACCAAAAGCCAAAAAATTCAACGGATGAAGATATTTGCAAATATTATCTTTGGGAAAAAAATATTACTTTTTGACATTCGTTTTCGCTGTTAATTTTAAAAAAAATTAAATAGATTGAAATTTTTTTTTGTGCTTGAAGCGAATAAGACTTCCCCTGTAATACCGCGGATTAAAAAAAAAGCATTTAATATAAGAGGTTCAAATAATTTTGTAATTAATTAAAAAGAAGGCGATAAAATGACCTGAACATCGTAAGAGATGACATTTTAATGAGTGAGAGAAAAAAGCGGATCTTTTCGGTCATTTGCATATAAACGGTCCGATTTAAAAAAAAAATTACTTATGTAGGTTCATAAAGCAAAATATGATAATCATCGAGGCGGCTATTTTAAAAATTTTCATCCTTGACCAAGGCTTTTGTTTCAAATCCCTCAATGACCCACAAGCCTTTTTTTTTTTAAATTCTCTTTTTTATTTTATTTGCTCCAATCTACAAAAATAGAAAATAAAATAAAAACAGGGAGATACTATAATTGATAGTTAAATGAAGGAACTTGGCTGATAATTGCGATAAGACAAAACGTGAACATTATGTAATTTTACGTCATTGAAGAAAAGATAAGAAAATAAAAGGAGGGTTTTAAAATGAAGATGGCAGACTAAAGAAAAAAAATAATGCAGAAAAAAGGAGCAAGCAAAAAAAAAACATTAGTCGTTTGGTTAGTTAAAAATCAGAATTTTTATTGAAGTGCCCCATCTTTTTATTTAAAAAATTCAGACATTTAAAAATCAGGATATTCTAAACCAATTTCTAAACCTTTTTCAAATTCTGGAAATCAAAAGGTCGATTTAAGTCCTAAAAAAATAAAAAAAAAAAATCTCAATGACATTGGCCTTGAATTTTAATTTTAGTATTTTTAAAACAAAAACTTTTTTAACTGAATTTGGTGCAAGGTCACAAAACCAAAAAATCGTTTAGGATTTTTTTTTTTCTTTAAAGCAACCAAAATTATTGCTCATTACTGATAATAAATAATTACCCGTACTGATTCGATTTTTTTTAAACTTGCTCTGTGCTCCCCAATCCAAGCAGGTTAAAAAATATTCATGTGCATTTATATCACTCAAAATAATAAGCAAAAATTATTTTCCATTGGCAAGAATTCAAGAAACCATGTCAAAACATGTTATATTCGAAGTGAAGTAGACATGAAGAAAAAACCGAAAAAAAATTTTCATGTTCTTATCTTTTTCCTTTAGCACTAGACGAAATACGCAAGCTAAAGCATTGCCATCAAAATAAAATTCAAACCTAAATAATTCCCGGAATTTTCGATTTTTCCCCCGAATTTTAAATGCGCATCAAAAAACGAAACTACGTGTCTGGAACTGTTTTGCGTGTGTCTGCCTGTCTGTTCGTTCACAGCGAAAGAAAGATAGGAGCCCACTTTTATGAAACCGACTAAAATTTCGTCTGCTTTAGGATTCATCGGTGGGACACAATGTCATGACAAAGCCACAAAACATGGAAATAATGATGTAACTTGAGAAATTGAAATGATTGCTTGGAAATAAAGGTTTAAAGGAACTTAGCTTTCCTACAGAGCATTGGGCTCAGACTTTTGCATCAATGAAATCAAAGTGTAAGTGAAATTTGGGAGAAATTAATCAATTCCTAACTTAAAAAAAAAAATCAAAACCAAAAAAAGCTGCCACTATGCTTTAAAACTAAAAAACCAAGTCACATTTTATTTAAAGATCCAATAAACCGGTTTATTCTAACTGGTGTAAAAAAGCAATCAACGGGGAAAAAAAATTCAAATTTTCAATCTTTCTAATTTTGCAAAAAAAAAAAAAAAACTATAATTACTTTCATAGTGCGGCATTTTTGGCCGTGATATTGGAAATAAATCAGTTGGATATGACTTATACAAGGCATTTTTAAAAGGTTTTGTCGTAATTTAAAAGTCAAAGAAAAATTAGAATTAGTGTCAGCAATCAGCATCCAATTTAGGGAAAACTTCAACGTACACAGAACATTCTTTTTTTTAAATGTAAATATTTCGGATTTTCTTTTATTTTTAAAATATGGCATATTTTATTAATTTTTAATTTCAGAATTAAAAATCAGAAATGAGATTGATTGATATTTCATAAAAAATATTGAAAGTAGAAGCAAATTCGGAACAAGTTTTTCAATGTTTTGTTAATCTTATTTCACGGAAGGGCTTGAAAGATTAGATAAAGAAAGTTTTAGATCAGAGAAAAGCTCATACCAGAATTAAGATAATTATATAAACATTGTTTATTAAACGAATTTTGCTCACAGTCATTTTGAACTTTGTTTATTTTTTATTTTAAACAGACAAAAAAATCCTTAGATCTTGAATTCTGCATAGGACCCTAATTCTGCATAACAATCCATTTTCTGGATTATAGGATATGCCAATAAGAAAATTTCAAAGCTAACATCAAGGAAACTGCAATAAAAAGTTTAACCAATTTACAAACCCTGGGTTTTTTTTCTTTTCGGGAAGAAAACTCACTAGATGCTAATCTTGATTCAAATACCGACTGGCTTTCAGAAAATTACACTCAAAAAGATAATATTTGTTTTTTTTATTTCTTTCTAGATTACTTTATGTCATCTTTGGAGTTTATTAGCCAATATCAAATATTCAAAAATTCCCATAATTGGCATGAGTTTCATTTCATATAGTTAATTCTCAGCTTGCTCCAAAAAAAATGTGATATTTTTCTTTCAAAAAATAGACTAATATTAAGGAAAACATACATTACTATATACACATCCCAACATTACTTCTATTGATGAGCATCTGGCATTGAATTTTAACAATTCAGGACAAAACCAAAATAGGGCAATAGGTATAGGCTCCCAATAAGGAATATATTATAACATATAGCCTGCACAATATTTTCTACAAATGTTCAAGATTCAGGACAAACTCTAGTAAAAGCAAAAGTATTTCCTCAGATTGTGAATAATTTATCTACCAGAAAAATTTTCAATTCGGAAAAATATAAAATCTCAAAATTTTCTTCAGCTAAAATTCTACTTTTTTTTTTAATTTTTGAATTTTATTTCTGGCGACGACAGAATTAAAAATTCCAGATCAAGGTTAGAAAATAATAAAAAACATTGCGCCCGCCATTTTGAAAATTGGCAAAGTAAAACTTTTTCCTAAACAGAACTTCAATTCAATCCCCTAAATAATTTTACCTATACCAGATTCTTTAATTGATTACTTTTGGAACAAAATGTATGAATTACTACTTTTAACAAAATATTTTGAACTCAAATTTTATTTAGGTGAAATTAATTTTTCCCCGTATTGTTTCTTTCGTGAATGTAGGCCTAATTTCTAATTTAAAATTAAACTCTTACTATTTTTTCTTTTCTTAATTCATTTTAAATTTTTTAATTGTTTTTGGGAAAAGCCACGTTATATATTTCGAAATACCCAACATCTCTTTTTCCTGGTTCCTCATTGCATCAGAAAAACTTTTGACACGAAACTTTAAATTTTCCATACGCCTTAAAAAAAAAAAAAAAAAATACATACATACATACATACATCCATATATTTCAAGAGCGCTAAATAAGGAATTTGTTGACTTGGGCCCTTCCGTGATTATTTTCCCTCATTTTATTTATAATTAAATAATCGGATCGCCTAGAAACGAAAGGTCAAATCCGTAGGCTTAAAAACACGTGTAAATAAATTTTTTTTTCAGGCCATTTAAAACAAATTTTTTTAAATAGTAAATTACGCATTTAGCCAAAGATTCGTTCCGATCTTGATCTTTTTACACGAAAAAAAAAAATTTAAAAGAAAACTTTCTTACCGGATACTGTTGTGTAATGTTGAATTTCGTTGGACGTAAGCCATTTGAGCTTGAGGGGGCATACCGCCATGATCTAAATGTACTACAGAAGGCTGAACTGCTTCCATAATATCGGTACAAAAAACTGCCCTCAGTGGGGGGCCCCAAAATTTCCAGCGCCGCCACGATCAATTTTTAACACAACACTCCAAAAAAACAATTTTCACTTTTCTTTTATTCTAAAATAAAACCCACTTGATTCGAAAATATATATATATAAATATGTATAACGCGATTTAAAATATTTTTTTTTACGACATTTTTAAAATAAAAAAGAAAAACGAAATTGGTACGATTCACTTATTTAAAAAAAATTCGCACATTAAAAAAAATTCAGGCCGTTAAAAAAAATAGAAATTTTAAAGAAACACTATTTTTCAAAAGAAAAAATAAATCGATTTAATAATTTTAAAAAAAGTTCCTAAATATTTTAATTTTTCGAAGAGATGAAGTACGGATTTTCATTAGCGTCGCCATATTGTCGACGAACTGAAGGAGTGTACGAATAACGGTTCACGTTCTTGCAACTCATTTTTTTTCCTTTTTATACTTCACGGATTTGTCCGGAAAAATCCTATTGATACCCATTTTTTTTCTGCCGAATTCTCGAAATATTATTTTTTAAAAAGCACTGGGAACCTTTTCACGGACACGACTATACCACGCCATAATCCGGAAAAAAACGACAGTCACGTCTTAAAATAAAAACAACGAATAAATTCCACGTTTAACTGAGCACTAATTATTAATTTTTAATTTGTTAATATCGATATCATCAAAAAACAGGCGTAATTCCTTCAAAAATTTTCAAAATAAACGATTGCTTCGCAACATATTTTTTGGAATATAACAAAAAAATAAGCCAAGCCAAGAAGCAGTGTTGCCAAATTTGCAGATGTGATACACGTTTTCAATTTTTTTTTTCTTTTTGTATGTTACATAGAATACGACTCGAAGAACAACCGGACGTGAATTTAATTTAATTCCGTCTTCCCGAAAAAAAACACCATGGACTTTCGAAACCTTTTCCCGAAAAAAATAAAATAAAAAATTTGTTAACTTAAAATGATTTCACTAAAAAAAATTTTTTAAGTTTTTAAAAAAACCGAAGTCATTGAACCATTGAAAGCCTAGAATTTCATAGGATATTTTATGTACGTATTTCAAACGAGTCGAACAACAAGCGAGCTATAGGCTTGCAAACAGGTTTGGGACGAGTCCATGTTGAAGAAGGAGGGGCGGCCGTACTGCATCAATGGGTGCCCCGGTGAAAGGAGAAGAGGGGAAAGAGGGGAAGATTTTGTTTCAGGACCGGAGCTATGCGTCATTTTAAAAACGAATTCTAATTTTTTTTTTTTTTTTTTTTTTGTATGGAATTTAGTGCACATTTTTTTTTCTTTTTTTCGGGGAAAAAAGTCTATAGATAAAATATCGTTCAATTTTATTTTTTCCATCATCATCGGATAATTTTTTTCCCCAGTTCTCTTCGTCCCCGATTTTATATTTTATTATTTTTTTTCTTTAATGATGAGGATTGAGACGGGATAGGGGTTGAAGGGTAAGTCTTCTATTCGTAAGATAAACAGAGTAATGTGTTATATTTGATTTAACTATTAAACTGGGCTGATTGTACTTCTTGGAACGCCATTTAAAGGGGATAGACTCATCCGCTCTCCTATGAAGTTTAATTTAGAAACAAAGAATTTCAGGGTTCTGAATGTTTTTAAAATTAAAGCTGTACTTCGAAATTATTATAAGATATTTTTCATATATTTCGGAAACAAAAAACCTATACCGTTTATTCCGGTACCTAAAACTTAAATATTTGGTAGCTATAAATTTCCTTAAAAATGTTTTTCCTTACTATTAGAAGAAAACGAGAGATAAAAGGCTTCGAGGGGCTTATCTTTCTTAGAAAATTTCGGGTCAGCAATCTATCAAAAATTTTTCTTCCTATAAGTACCCTTGAAGCTTTATTGCGTTGAAAAAAGGGAGTGCAGATGAATTTTAGTCCTTGGAGATTAAAAATCTCGGATCGCCAATGAAAGCAACTGTCCTGTTTGCAAACTAATTTCTCGTCTGCGTATTTTTCCTGCTTAAAAGCAATTAGAAAAATCTAAAAAAGGAAAATTTTATTACAAGTGATTGATTTCAAATGGAAAAGGATCCCTAGGTCAATCTAAAACCTTTTAAAAGTAATAAGTTCTCAGCCACATATGATTGAAACGCTTCTTTTAAGTGAAAACTATTTTTAAAAATGGTTTCCAATACTTAACTAGGGTTTCCTTTTAATAAAAATTTCCTTGTGGCGTTTGTATTCCATCTGCTGTAAAATACTGAATTTGTTTCCATTATGATATTTTTAAAGGAGATAAATTACTACCTTGAAATAATAAAAATTGAGAAAGTTTAAAGCTTCTTTTAATTTTTAGTATTAATGTTCCAAGATACCGATAACCAAATTTAAATCACAATAAATGAAAACCCCTTCCCCCTAGCATAAGGATATAATATTGATGTCCCGGGGCTATGTAAGATCACATGACTTTAAAATGCTTGATGCTAAGAGACGAAATAATGCAACAATTTTGTCCTTACTAATTCTAATTGTAAAAAAAATAATTCAAATTTTCGATGGACTATGTCAGACTTTATCATGTCTGATAAAAACTCTTTTTAATTTTTTGAAGAGTTCGTGTATGCATGCGAGCAGTTTTCAGGGAAAAGGAGGTAAAATGGGGAGTAGGTTGTGAAATAAACCCTGAAGTCTCCACGGCTCCTTTGGCCCAACCTATCGAATTTATTTACAAAGAAAAGAAATGGATATTTTTATCCGTGTTTTAACAAAACATATCAATAAAACATTTTTTTCGGGACTTTTTTTCAAACTCCCATTTTCCCAGGGAAACCGGGCGAAATTTGGGGGCGGAAGAGGAGGAAATTTGTCGCCTTCTAGTCGAAAAGTTCACGGTTTTTTTTGGAGAATGAACCCAGGCGTCTCCCAAACCAACCAACGTACTATCCTTTATCAATTTCACAATTTTTATTCGAAAATATTTCACCCCAACCCACTTCACATTGTGATTCCCCATGAGAGTTGTCATCCCCCTTCCCCCTTTTCACCTCTCGCCCCGACCAACCCCCCTTTATCTTGCAGTGTTGCTAAGTTTACAACGAGCTCTGCACAACCGGCAGCAATCCCTAGGGAACGGACTGATTTTACTCCCTGTTTTCCAAAAAAAAAAAAAAGTCATAGTTCCCTTCCAAAAACCTCGTTTCTCCATCTTCATACTCGTTTTATGGAAGGTCAGCTCGGGCTTCTGACCGGCAATTTTCGGAAAAATACGTAAGCAATTTTTTGGTAGTATACCGTGCATGCAAATTTCCTTTTTTATCATAAAAACGCGATATTTCCTTCTAAATAATTTTAAAAAAACTCCCCATCTGTTTTGCAAGGTACAAAGATAATTTAATTTGATTTAGTGTCATTTAATTTTTACTTTCCAAAAGGTTTAAGCATTTGCGTCAAAAGAACCACACAGGAAAAAATTAACTTAAACTACAGAAAAAGGATGAAACAAGCTTAAAAATTATAGAAAACGACTAAAATGATTTTCGTTTGACATTTTAATTTTGTTTTCCAAATGTATGTCCGGGAGACTTAAAAATGCTGGAAACGATTATATGCGATAATCGTTTCGAATTTTCAGACCTACAGCAGATTTTGACATGCCTATCAAATGCAATAACCTAAAAGAAAAATTATGCTTCAGCATATGCTAGCGTACGTCACGCTTCGAAAACAAACTTTTTATTTCAGTTCAGTTGTTCTCTTTCCCTTATTTTGAATCCCCGAAACAGTAGACAATGACCTGGCGGCAGCAGGTTGTCTCATCTCGTTTTCTTAGAAAAAATAAATCCAGGTAAAGAAAACTGACGCCACATTTACAGGCTTTAAGACTACCTTGAATCGAATTTACCATGCTTAATTAGCTGCATTTTCACGGGGGAAGGAAAATGCTTTTTTTTTTGCAAGCCTGCAAACTTTAAAAAAAAAAAATATAAAGCTTGAATGAGTTTCATATCAAAACCAGCATAATTCTGCTTTTACAGAACTTAAGGCAGGAGATTTACAAAAAAAAAAAATGAAAAATGTTAACTTTATTGGAAGTTTAAACAGGTGCAGCGAAATGAATACTGACTTTTGTTTGAGTCTATCCCCTTTATTTTATCAACCATTTTGAATTCAAGCGACACTAACGCTTCAGCGGTCACAAAGTTGAACTATCCAGTTCTCTCTGTGAATTTAAAGCAAACGTATGTTTTGCTAATTTTCCATTCTCGATGTTTATTTTTTTCGCGGTCGCAGTTTTTTTTAACAAGCAAAACAATTCAATTTAAAATTGCATTATATAGCTGAATTGTTTTCAGCGATGCAGTTTTTTTTCTTACATAGTACTGTATTTCCCTGCTAACTTTTTTTTTTTTTTTTTTTTGTGAATGGAATATGAGTCAAACGAAATGAATGCGAGATATTTTCATTTCGATCAATAAATGAAGAATAAAAGTAATTTATAACATGCTTTCCTCTTTTCAATAATTTTAACATATATCCGAGATTTATTATATATTGCTTTAACCTTTTTTTTCCTATGCAGGTGTAATGCCAATAATTTTGATTCACCATAATGAATCATCCAGATTTTATGACTATTCATTTTACAATAGTGTAAAGGGTTTTATTGTTCTATAGTGATGATTATTTAAAGATATAAAAATATGAGTTTACATTTACAATATTTATCTTTTTTTTTCTTCTTAAGAATTAATGAAATTAATTAACTGAGTAAGCTTTTTATTTTTTATACGGTCAAGGTAGGGCAAAAGCAGCTTTTTAAATACTGAGAAAGTCTAATTTATGAAGACTTCAAGAATTTGTTGAACTCTATAAGGATTAAAGTTTCACGGCGACATGTGTCTCTTGTTAAAATTAAAGATATCCTGATAGAATTGTTTAAAATTTTATTGTAATCCAGCCTTTAATCAATAGCTAAAGGATTTTGGAAATAAAAGTTATTAAAGAAGTTTCAGTTTTCCATTTTACAGGCTTGTGGTTGCCAGGGCAGCTAATTAACCACTTCCAGTCGGTAGACTACTTTTGCTTGCAGCCAGCCATGTTGAGCTGAAGGCCTTTTTGGCCTTTATTGATGATAATATAAATATCAGGAGGCAAATAGAAGCAATTAATAAGGCAAAAAATGTTTTTGCATAGGCTATGTTTAGATTATGGAAGAAATATTTATTTCGGTAAAACTCGTTGAAAATTGTTTAAGGTAAACTAACGTATCTCCATCGTAAATATGATTGGAGATAGTCTGTTTCGACATTTCGTGAAAGTGTCATATGACCGCAAGTGACGCCAACATGAGCGTGTAAACTTGTAGTCGCATGATTTGACTTGTACCCACATGATTTTCACAAAGAGTCGAAACACACTATCTCCAATTATATTTACGATGGAGAAACTATAGTTCACCTCCAACGCACGGGATTCCTATTTAATTTTAAAACGATTTTGAGGGCAGGTTACAACTTGTTTAAAAGATTATGGTAACATCTATAATGTCTAAAAAATGTCTGAATCTGTCTAGTAAAAACTTTTAAATTTTATTCATGTTAGGAAAAGGAATCCTTGTGACCGAATAGTTAAAACAAAAAATTGTAGCCCGGAGATTTCTCTTCCTTTCTCCTCGCTTCGGCCCTGAATTTTAGTTGTTTTCCGATTTTTGCCAAAACAATAGTACGTAATACGGATAGGATCAAATTTTGTGTTTCTGATTTTCTTACAATAGAGAACAGATATCTTTAATCTGGTTTCGATTATTTATTCTCCACTGGTAAAATATTCTGTGTTTGAAAAATTATTTATATTTAGAGATAAGAGGAAAAAAATGAATCTTTTTTTTTTTTTTTTTTTTTTTTTTTGTTTTGCATTTATTAGTAGAGGCAGAAGAAAATATTTTTTTAAGTAATTGGTCATTAAGAATGCGCAACCATTTACAAAGGATTTACAGACTTTTCTTTAGAATATTCAATTACATACTTTTATTCTGAAAACAACGCCCCCCCCCTCCCCTCCCCCTCGAAAAAAAAAGGACGAGTAAGAAATTTTACATAGAGAAAATAGCCTCAAGCCTCCAATGAACAAAAGTTTTTTTTAAAAAAAAAAGGAGAAATAAAACGCGCAATATTAAAAGATGGGAAAATATCATCAGCATTGCTGACATAGTAAATGTTATTTTTTTTCCTCTTTTTACTTGTGTTTACCATAGAAGAAATTCGATAGCAGATTACTATTTCTAGCTACCCTTTTGATATTTTCCTTTAGTTTCTTACAAAAGGGTATTGAACAATTGGTAAAAAGAAGTTGCTCCGAACAGGAAATTGCTGATGCCCTTTTCAGATGACTGAAAAGGTCAGTTAGGATAAAAAAGGAGCTGTTTCCCTTAGTGTACGGAAGGGAAAAAAATCGAAAGGGAATTTTCTTGCGTTTTAAAAAAAAAAAAGACATTTAATAGTTCTTAAAATAGGTGTTTTTATTTTATTTTATTCTATAACAACGTTTTCATAATCTAAAAAAAATTTAACTGAGATCAATTTCTTTATTTCTAAGACAAATAAAATTTGAATCATTTTTTGAAAATTTGAAGAAATATTGGTCCGAGTCATTTAATGTTATTATACTTATTTTGTTTTGGTAAAAGAACATGGTTAAAAAAACGGAGTTTGTTTTTCAAAATGAACCATGCGTGAACAGTTTTTAGATCAAAAGCCACGTCCAATCTTCGGATGGCTTTTCGATAAATCATTTTTTTTTTTTTTTTTGTCTACTTAGGAACGGAATAATAAAAATGCGATTTCATTTGTCATTGTCTTACTTCTTTATTGTCAAGGAATCCGGAGAAGTGGAAATTTATAATTTGATAGGCCTAGGGAGCAGGCCATTCAAAAACTGATTTAAGCAACGAGGAAAAAAGTGGAATTAAAGCCATTTCGAAAACTTTTCTCTTTTCATATAACCGTTTATAAAAAGCGGAAAATAACTTTTCCGAAAAAAAAAAAAAATTATACAAAATTGTTCGTTTCACCTTCCTCGCATAAAATTTGTAAAATTTTCATTCTCATCCCTAACTTCCGGTCATTAGGAACCCTTTTCATGGCTGGAACGAGGCTCATCGCAAAATGATAATCATCTTCTTCGTATCCGTTTTCCTCGTCGGTCGACTGCTTTCCCAAATTATTCTCATTGACAACAGTTACATTGGTGGTATGAGTCATTTCCACGTCGTTATTGGAACATTCCGCGGCCGATTCTTCTGTGGAGCTGGTCTCTTCGGTTTTGATAATTAATGAGAAATTCGAGCTATTAACAGAGCTGTTATTTAAATTTTCTACATTTTCCTGAGAGATCGATTCATCTAGAAATGACATCTTATCGAAATATTCCCATTTTTTCTTTTTGCTATTTCCCGATCTTTTCTGTTCTCTTCGAAAAACATCCCTCAACGAATTCCACTTACTTTTCATTTCGAAGTCTGAAACGGAACAAAAACAAACTAAAATCAATCCGCTCCTGAAAAATCGTATTTTTTTGTTTTATAAAATTTTATAAAAAGTGCTTCATTTCACGGTAGCCAATTCGATGGAAAAGAATCGGGGGAAAGAAAACATCTCTATTATGAAATTCAGCACGCTATGCTATTAACATTCGAAAAAAAATATATTTAAAAAGACTCATTTTTTGAAAAGAATAATGGGAAAAAGCAGGTTTGCTTGTTAATCCCTACTTTTAAAAAAAAAAATTTAAGTTTTAGCTTCCGTGGTAATTCCGTTAAAATAAATAATTTGGGACCATTTTTTTTTTTTTTTTAATTTGGCCAGACTCACCTTCGATGCCCCAATTTAATTCTCTACAAACTTCTTTCCATAAAAACGGTTTTAAATTTTTGTCACGATAATGTTCATGATTCTTATCCCATAATTCAGGTTTGTTTCTAACAGAGTCTATAAGATCGTTCATATTCAGAGCAGATTTCATCGCCCAATAAAGTAAGAAAGAAAAAAAAAATCACAGAAAATGACGTGCAATACGCCGTGTTCGTCGGCCGACTAAAACTTCGGTCGGAGCCGTCGGTCCTCCGACAAATGAATGTGTAAGAATGCGGCGTTGCCACAATCTATTATAAATCACAACATTGCATTTATTTTGGAAATGCCGACAGCAACTTTAACATCAAATTATTTCAAAACATGTACCACATACACTGTGGTATTTAAGCTATTTAAATTCGATTTGACGATGTTCGAAAATGTTTGAAAACGTGTTTTAACAAGCACGTCCGTATAATACATTAAAACAATGCAGCTCAAAACTAAGGCCTTTCCCAATCACTAAAATTGTGCTCAGTAGCTCACACTTTATGCAGTATGAATTGGCAAAGTTGCAGTGCTGGAGTCTGAATTTTAGAAGTCCTTACAAGTTGTAACAAGGAGAAATTATTAGAAAACCTTGGACATGCGGCATAATAGGATTCGATTCACAATTCTGGAGCACAGACTCACAATTTTTGAGCTCAAAAAATTAGGTAACAAATATTAGCTGTATAGTTTGCTAATAATTGAAGGTATTTTTTTTTTCCGCCTCTGAAAAATTAAATACTGTATGTTTAAAAAATTTTAAAAATTTTTAAAATTTTTAAAAATTTTAAAAATTTTTTAATGTTTTATTACAAGAAAGGCGGGGAGGAGATGCTTTAATTTCTAAATTTTTCCTGTGTTTAACAATGTGCAGTCGCTTTTTCTAATAATTTTAGCCACTGAACTTTCCAATGAGTTCAGTTTTAGATTCAATTTTTTTTTCCATCAAAAAAAAATTCGGCTGCTTTTTTTTATGATTATTGACCAGAATAAAATCGCACAATCCATCTCACTCCAAAACTCGCTTTACTAGATTTTTTTTTTTTGCAAAATATCTCGTTTCAACATTTTAAAAAAAATCGCAAAAGCGAATTCCATTGAGAATGAAAGAAATGCTCGAAAAAGAAAAGAGAGGCATAATATTCCCAAACTCAAAACTCAGCTTGATATAATTTTCATTTCGCCGATTTTCAGGAAATACACATTTATATTTATGAAATTTTAACACGAAAAGCCGTTTTCGAAAACTTTCCTGACTGGCTATTTCAGCTATAACGATTATTATCGGGGATACGAAACTTTCTGCAAACGTGCACTTTTTTTTGTTGTTGCTTCTAATTCGCAGGTATGTAAAATTCATTTTCCTCGCCGAATACGCCTGATTTAAAATTCAACCATTTCAAAATGGCATTCTCTAATTTATTTTTAAAAGCTTTCTTTGCCTATCACCTTAAGCTAAAAGACCATGCAAGGCACGACTGGTTTCGATTTCCAGGCTTCAAAAAAAGTGAAAAATGACTTCTAAAAAAAATATTACCCTCCACTCCTCCTTCGACCTTTCGAATAAAACCTCTGGAGAATTTTAGGGGGGGGGGGGGGGGGAAGAACCATCATTTTTCTGCAAGGCATCCTTGTGAGTCCCAATAAACTTCAAACATTTCCCGGAGCTTTCCCGGAGGAACTAAAGCATTTTTTTTTTTTTACTTATTCCAAAAGAAAGAATCGAAAACCCGTCAAGAAATAGGGATGTTTTTACAGAAGTGGAATGCGAATTCTTGGAAACTTGTGACATACCAACCAGTCTTTGCAAGCCCTATTCGTTTTGTGTACATTTTTCTTCGAAAACAATTGTAAGGTTATCCGGATTATTCAATAATAACAATAACGGTTGAAGACATTACTCTCGGATGAATAGGCTTTTACAAAAAAAAAAAAAAAAAAAAAAAAAAAAATCTACTTTCACTTATTTTTTACACAAGATTAGACTTGCGAAGACGATGAACCGATTATATTGCGGTTTTCGCCGAAAAATGAATAGCGAAAATGGACAATGACCCCGACAGTGGTGAATTTGCTAACATTTTTCAAATGGAATTTCATAAGTTTTATTCTCATCCTATTTATTAAATTAACGGATTTTTTTATGCTTATTTAATTAAAATTAAAATCCGCTGGACGAAGTTCAGTTTCCTCTTCATTTCATTCCAACTGCTTTTGAATGTAGACCGGCATCTGTTTAAATTTAGCTTCCGTTTTTTTCCCAATTTTTTTTATTTAAATTGCTCCTTTTTAAATTAACCTCTTCGCTTTGAAATTTAACCCATTGCAGTCGGATTCCTATTTCTCTTATCACGTGACAAGAGCAAGATCGCAGTTGTTTTTTGTCCGCAGAGGTCATTAGCATTGCCGAAAAGGTTTTTTGGTAATCTATGTGTAGCTTATGGGAAAAATTTTGTTTTTGTAAAATTACAATAAATATTCTTGATGAAATGAACCGAAATAAAGTTTACAAGTGCCAGAACCATTAAATAACTTTTTTTACTTAGCTTATGGCACGGCCGTATAGACAGGTCCGGAAACTTCTATCCCTTATACATTGGAGACCATGTCCCGCTTAACTACGCATAAATTAGTTCCTCCTTTCTACCACCGTGAGCGCTACTTGCTAGAGAGACGCTTTTTGATTGGTCGTTGGTAATGTAAACAACGATGGCGGCTATTTTGTCTTGTTGTTCGAAACGAGAGTCCCAGTGGGAGTCCCAACGTAAACATTAGACATGTTGCTGCTCTCTAGATCGCAGCGCCGCCAGTGATCAATTTTAGAACTAATTTTGGCGTAGTTAAGCGGGACATAATCGGCATAGGAAGTTTCCGGACCTGTGTCTATACGACCGTGTTACAAATCCGTCGCCATCATTGTTCACAAATCTCAACGACCAATCAAAAAGCGTCTCGCGTACAAGATCTCCCATGTGTAAAGGATAGAAGTTTCCGGGGACCTGTTTATACGACCGTGGCGTGGTTTATGCACTGCTTTAGTAACTTTTAGTTTATAAAACGTCTTAGTAATGGAATTTATCATATCCCCGTAAGCTAAGTATGGAAATATGATTTAGTTATAAACACAACATAAAACCAATAGGAATATTATTAAACAAAAACCCGGTGATATACTACTAGTAAATGATGGTAAGAAAGAATTAAAGAATTAAAATGGCCATTAGGACTAGTCGAAGAAGTAATGACAGGTGCAGAGGAACATCAACGAATTGCAAAATTGAAAACTGCAAAGAGCATACTGACAAGACATTTCAAGAATTGAGGGTGAGTAACAAAACTTATCACAAACAAAACTCGGAGCACATTGAGATTGAGATGCAAGTACGCACAAAGCTCAACAAAAGAAAGCTACGAGAAGTGGGAAATCCTATTTATTAATTAATTAAATACATATTCATTCCTTTTAGATTGGCGTAAATGATCAAATAAGGTACTTTTAATTATTTATATCGTATTGTAAAAGATTCATGTCAATTTAGCCATTGCAAACTCATTCTTTTTCTCTTCAAAGAGAAAAAAATGTGGGGGAGTATGTTGATACCGTCCTGTTCTAGAAAACAAAAAAGAATGTAAATACCTAAGTTTTAATAAATGAAAATCAAACTCAACATCGAACATAGGCCTATGATAAAATTTTCTCTGAACCGAAGATAGGTTAACAATCCGAAAACGTGCCACGGTCAACGATTTCAAGCAGGGGTAAATTGGGGAAGACCCGCCCGGGGCAAATAAAATGGAAAAGTTGGAAGGATGAAACGGTTATAGAGAAAAACGAATCACAGAACAAATGGATGTTGATAAGTTTTTTCTTTTTTTTTGTGGAAAACGAAATGAAAGAAAAAAAAAAATCTCTGCAAAATTATAATAATTAAATAAAAGAAGCGAACAAGCAAAATGACTTCATTTTAATAAATCTCACAATAAAACGTGACTGAAAAAAAAAAAAAAGGAAGAGAGCCCCGAGATGCAAAATGAAACAATGATACAACTAATAAGAAAAGAATGCATTATGCAATAAGTAAAGTTTCATAGGTCCCTATTCCACAGAACTCGATGCCGATAGTAGGCTATTGACGTGCAAAAAAAAAAAAAAGTGGTCCCAAGCAGGAACACGGGCGACCGCGGAGAAGAGGAGAAGGAGGTAGACAAGGTCTTAACATTCAAAACAAAAAAAAAAAAGATAATTGAAGCGAACTGGCAACCCAGCCGCGCTTTTTTCAGTCAGCGGGTTTTGTAGTTCGGCAACAGTGCACATTCAAGCTGGATCGATATCTTGGTGTGGTTTATTCTCGTCTCCCTAATCGCGGATTCTAAATCCCGGTAACTCTCCTTAAGTTAAACATGTTACCCTTCTCCATCTTACGTTTCGTCGATAATGATTTAAGTTGCTTTTTCATAATCTAAACATAATTTTTACGATTGCAACGTAACTTAAATTTTGGATTTAGATGTCTTGGCCCTTTAGGCTTACATGCAACGTTGCCAATTCGAACGCAATTTTTTTCCCCTTAATCACATAAGTGAATGGATCTATCAAAGAAAATTGTTTTAAAAAAGATTCCCTATATACTTATGTCCCGGAAAATTCAAATAGGTGTAATGAAAATGGAGCCGAAACAAAAAAAAAAAAAAAAAAATTTGTTTTGTTTACCCATAAGCATCTCGGAGCTGTATCGATTGTGGCCAAAAAAAAAATGTAAACAACTGAAGGGAAAAAATTGTCGACGGGTTAAAGAAAAACAAAGGCTGCACTATTTTCCCCGATAAAATCCATGCAAGTACCCACGAGCAATTTTATTTTTGCCGAATCTATAAACGATATATGGATATGCAAATTAAAATTCGGGGAAGAATTTTTGGAGCGTGCAGAGGTCAAACAAATAAATCAAGAAACATTTCAAACAACTCTTTAAGTGATGCTAGTTGGAAAAAAATGAAAAATGGCAAACGATTCCAAAATGGCTATTTCAGTTAAAGTTTATTTTTACACCTGTCTTGGTTTTTTTTTTTTTTTCATATAAATGCACCTGGGGCAGGTTTTGAAATGTGCCACGTTGGTAAATAATATTTTTAATTCCACGAAATAAAATTTATAATTTCCAATTGATAATCGATGTATGCTTTTAGAAAATGCCTTAAATTATTCTAGTATTTTATTTGGGAGCAATTTTTAGGCATGATGCGATTTCCGCGAAATGGGAAATCGATTTGGCATCCGAAAATAAAAAAATAAAAATTCCAATTTAGTAAAAATAAAATGCACGTGAAAGATTATAAATATACGGTAAAATTTTGAGGAGCAACACGGATCTGATAATTTACCTTGGGTGATTCCAGCGTAAGTAAAATGGCGTTTAATATCTTTTAAGAACAATGCTTTTAAAAGTAAAGGGTTTTCTGACAAGAAAAATCAAAACCTTCTTTCTTGGTTAATTGTCGCGTTTTACGTAAAATGACAGAGCATTCTCCTGGCAAATGACTTAGCCATCTTCCCCCCAACCCCTCGTAATAATCAAAAATTGTCTTCTTTTAAGATTTAACATTGCAGTAAGAGTGTCCGAGACTGTTTCGTCTGCTTGGGCTGCTTAACTAAGCGTACTTAATATCCGCATTCTCCCATCAAATGCGAAATTTCAGCAAGACCATAAGCTAAGTAATCATAAGCTAATTAGATGCTGAAAGGAATGGAGTAGCTTACAGACAGACTAAACTCGCTGGGAGAGAAAGGAAGGGTAAGCCTATCGTTTCACATACTCTAGCGCCCAAGATTTCTATATTTCCGTGCGTCAAAGGTGAACTAACGTATTTATAATTGGAGATAGTGTGTTTCGACTGTTTGTGAAAACACTGCGACCCGTATAGACAGGTCCGGAAACTCCTATACATGGGAGATCTTGTACAGCTTAACTACGTAAAAATTAGTTCTTCCTTTCTACCACTGTAAGCGCTAGTTTTACTCGAGACGCTTTTTGATTGGTCGTTGCTATTTGTAAACGACGATGGTGGCACAAATTAGACATGTTGCGTCTCAGCGCCACCAATGGCCCGTTTAAAACTAAAATGGCGTAGTTAGGGACAAGTTTTGCGCCTGCTTCCCCTGTTCACGCAGTAAAACATTTTGTGTACTTCTAACACAATTTATAATTGAAAAACGGTCCACACATTTTTATTTGTAAATAATAACACAATCAACAAATATTGCCTGTGTGTCAAAATGAACATAAAAAGAGGAACATACAGTGTGAGGACCAGGTTTGTTAAAAACGCAAAATTTTTTACTTTGCAAATAGGGACACAAATTAAAGAGCTGCGATTCTAATTACATTTTAAATAAAATCGGGATCGATATTCATTAATTTGGAATAAATTGGAATCGTAATCAACATTAGACTCTAAACAGTCTTAAGAAATAGAAATCAAGATTGAATCGTAAATGCAATCTTATTAAGAAATAGTTCATGGAGTCATCGGAATCTAATTTTCTGATTTAAATTATGCTATAAAAAAAATAAAAAAAAAAATAAATAAATAAAAAGGGGTCTATTAAAAGTCAAAGTCGGAATCAGAATCAGAATCAGAATCGGTACAGATTTTTAATGTCATTCCGATTAATTGAAATCATAAAACCTAATAAAATTAATTTAACTCGAAGGTATCAGGGTTAAGAAATCCTTAAAATATCACAAAAAAAAAAAAAAAAATCCCAACCAAGAGACACGTAGCTGAAATTTAAATTTACGAGAAAAATATATTTTCTTCCCTTTCTAAATCCAAACTTAAATTATCTTTTCTTTCGACTTGGAACATAATATTAAACTTAGAATCAGAATTAAATTGGCAGTGAACCCGAAATCAAAATTCAATGTTATACATATTTCTATATACTTTTTTTTTAATCCGGGGAATAATGTTTCTCGGAAATGAAGAATCATTTTTCTTCCATTCAGTTTTTAATAATCATTATAAAATTTGGAAACGGAATCGTAGGGATATTTTTACTTTTTTTCATCCTTTCTGTTTTGGCAACATAATAAAAAAAAAAGTAGATCAAAAATCACTTTCAAAGGATTTCTTACAATGTACATGAAGAACACAAATATACCCTGGGATTAAACTCACGACATCTGGATCTACCTGCTTCTGGCACATTATGTAGTAATATGAAAAAGGAGGGTAAAAGGACGTTTAAAACTTGAAAAATAACAAAAAAAAAAAAAAAAAAAAAAAAGAAAAGAACAAAAAATAACGGGGCGACCATTTTCAAAATTTATTAAGGCATGTCCATTCTGTCTTCTTATTCACAAAAACGGCGCAAAATCCATCTCGACAATAAATCAAATGGAATATCCGACTTTCTTTTTCTTTTTTTAAAATTTCGTTTTAGAAAATTCATCAGCTAAAATCACGACGACTTTTTTCCTTGCTCGTGAAAGGTCATTCGTAAATAATTCAACCTTTTTTTTTTTTTTTTTTTAAAGTGTGATAAAAATCGAATGGAAATAGTCGATAGCCCGGTGATTCCCGTTTAACAAAAAAAAAAAAAAAAAAAAAAAAAAAAAAAAAAAAAAGACAAATGCATATCCGGAAAGAAAAAATATTAATCTTTTTGAATCATAACCCAAAGCACATATACTTGACTTTTATTAATAATAATTCTGCCAGCTTTCTGGCGATAAAAAAGTCATCGAACTAAATGGATAAGAATGAATAAAACAAGCTTCAAAAGGTATAAAAAATATATACGTATATAAGGTGATGGTTTTTTTTAGCCTCAACTCGTTTAGGCGAACATAACATCGAAAATTCCAAAGACCAGTTGGAAGGAAACCAGAGGACTAAGTGTAATTGGTTATGGGACTCAACACTAACAGTACGTCATTTTTGACCTTGGCTCGATTCTCCTCTTAAAAATCGGTGGTGTACATTTGTTTTACCAATTTATGGGAAAGAAGGACTAAAAAAAAAATAGGGTTGTTTCTTTCATCTTTAACAAAAATTTACAGATAAAAAGGGACTTTTCTCAAAAACCAACCAACTTAATTCATTGTTCCTTCGTAGATAATAGGAAAAATCTTAAATTCCTCCACCTTGGAATCTTCATAAAATTGCCTCTCATCACGACCCAAAACAATCAAATTCCTTTCATTTCAAAGTTTCAAACAATAAACAGCCATTACTTCAATTCTAGTTACAGGTTCTTCCTTAATTTCCTCAACCAGCATTCCTTTTGGGAACTAAAATCTGGGACATTCACGGAGACAGTCACTGTTTCTATAGCAACACAATGAATTACAAGCTTCAAAAAGATTAGAATTTGAAAAGCGACCAACAAAATCTGCTGCCTATCGAAGAGCGTAATCTTACTTAATCAGTTCGACTGTAAGAACATGTTCGAGATGCTTTTCGGGACATCAGTCAACCCTAAGTTAATATTCCTTTTACATTACATTACAAAGTGTATTACCGGTTTTGGTACTCGAGGCACCTAAATCATTACAAAGTAACATTTTTCCCCTTAATGCTTCGCAATATCAACTTAATTTTTTTTTTTCGCTTCTAAATTGCACGTAAAAAATTGGAGTTATATTTTACCTTTAGTAGTCGACGCGTAGAATTTTCTTCCTTAATTAAGCATTTAGTTTTCTCCTCTTCTTAATCACTTCTTTCAGTTTTCTCTTCTGGCTGACTTTCGTATCCATTTCCTTCCATTTTCTTTGCTTCGGTATCCAGGCCTTCTTTTGCTTTTAACATCCTTTCTCTAGCTCTTCTAAAAGCTTCTAGAACTGCGTTGACGCTCCCTAATAAACTAGACGCATCGAGCCTTTCTAAAGCGGTTCTTTCAAAATCCCCTCTATCAGTCTTATCCGACTTCGAAATTTCTGTTTGATGTATGATGTTAAGTTTAATGCGAATTTTGCCGGATGGGATGGTTTCGAATCCAAAACGGCTCATGATACCTTCCTAAAATAAAAAAAAATTGTTTTAAATTAACTAAGCAAAATTAACTTCCGTTTCCTTCACATCCCGGATTTATTTTCTTATTTTCCTACCTCTTCACTTTTCAACGCTCCCACGTAACTAATATCTTCTAGTTCAGGTCCTCCTCCAATGAAAAATCGTTCCAGCTGTGATTTCCTAGTATTACTAGCAGCTCTCCAACAAGTTAAATTCATATCATGAGCCCCTGGATTTCTAGGTAACGACACAAAAGCATATCCTTCATTGCGATATCTACTCCACTTATCCAGGGAAATTACTTCGAAATATAATTCAGGACTATCCAAACTCTCTGAAAAAAGTAAACACAAATTTTTTTTTTCTTTTTTCAATTTTTTTTTTTTTGCCTTTTGTAATCTTTACCTTCTATTACTCTCAAATCAAATATTAATTGCATTTGAAATAAAAGAGCAAAGTGGGCCACACCATACGAATTCGTTCGGGCGGTATGAGTAGATCCAAATAGTGCATCGGTATTATCACAGCCCCAACCATCAGGTAATTTGACAAAATAATGGACGGATAAATAATCATACTCAAAATCTTCAGCACTAATTATCTCCCCCAATAATGTTATGTAGATATGATTTGGCTTTGCTATTGCAAAATCTGTTCCCACTTGCAATTCTCTCAATTCTGTCTGATGTTGTAAAATCTAAAATGAAAAAGGAAAAAAAAATTCAAATTATGATTATTAGTACTTATTTCAATTTCACTATAATTGATTTAGCTAATACATTACCTTTTTCAAAATCTTTTTTTCTTCGATGAGGTCTTCTCTAGGAATATTTGATGAAACATGATGCAACCAATAATGAAAGGCACTCCTTGTATCTTGTCTGTCCATGCCAATTGAATATGGTGTGTCAGATTCAAATGGCAAGAAAGAAGGTGTCATCTTTAAAACTTTATTTACAGTATCGTAAATTAAAACACATAAAACATATTCATTGCTTGAATTTTCATCCTTTTTCTTTACTTCCTCTTCTCTAAAAAAAAAAAAACATTTATAATTTAAAATGCATTCAACATCCTTTTATTACATAAAAGTAGGACATTTACTTATACTTTGAACCCAAATCAGCCATAATGAACATTTTTTGAACATCCTTATGAATGTAATGCCTTTGTTTTTGAAAATCGTTACTTGGCGCATAATTCACAATTTTCTTTTTTGAAATATTTTTAAAATTTCTTCCACTTGAACCAGATACATCTAATTTATTAATTTGATTAGCTAAGTAAGATATATAATCCCTTTTACCTTCGACAGCATTTAAATCATTATCTTGAAGAACATAATTATCAACATCTACATAGCTAAAAAGTTTCCTTTGGTAATTTTTTGATGATTTTAAAATATTTAATGCGCTCTCATGATATCTTTCATGTAATTTTGACTTGCAGGAAGATTCATTTGAATAATTTTTAATTTCAGTTTTGCTAAAAACTTTTTCTTGCCATTTAAAAATATATTCTTCAGCATCTAACTGATCATCATCATTTTGAGATGAACTTTCAGAAGATGTAGTTTTTTCCAGATCAAATTGTGGCATTGGAATAAATGCATTTTTGACAGGTTTCAAAATGACTCTAATCTTGAAATTCTCTATAGGATCAATGCATCTGTAATAACTGGTAACATATTCAGGTTCTTCCTCGTACGACATTTTTGATTATCATGAAATCTGAAAATAAAAGATTGTTTTTTAAAAAATTTTTTTTATTGATTTCAGAATAAATCTTTGCGTCAAAAAACTTACCATTAAGAAATAATTACTGCGTTTTAATCTTAAAGGCATACGTTTCTCAAATATTTCAAGTAATTGTCTGTATTGCTTATTCCAGGAATAATTTCCGGTTATGAAATAAATTGCAAAATATTCAACATCCATGGTAACGAAAAAAGTAAACAAACCAAAATAATATTAAAAATGGCTGCTGGCCAGAGTTTCAAAACAATCATGGAGTAAAATCGCGGTAAAATCAAAGGTAAAACTTTTCAAACAATTCTATATCCGCCTTCTTCGTGTCATTTCCCGTTTTCATAAACCTCATTCCAGTAATTTTTTTTTTGCGGACAGCGTTTCGTGTCTTCGGACTTAAAAAGTAAGTATAATTCGACCTAATTGTAAAAGAATAAAGTCAGGTATAAAGGATTATCAAGTTTTTGCGATTTGAGCTTGTAGGGCATGTCTTAATTTTTATTTATAAAATGATTTGTAAAAGCATGCATGGTATGATGTGTCATTCATAACCAAATCAAGAAATTTATTGTGAAAATATATTTCAATAAAATAACCTCATGGTTTTGATAAAAAAATAAATTCGCCTTTTTTTTAAAATTGAAAATAATGCGATATTTGGTTTTTCCAGATGCGTTACGTAGCCGCATACTTATTAGCAGCCCTTGCTGGCAAAGAAAACCCTTCATCAGCAGACTTGGAGAAAGTGTTGAGTTCTGTAGGAATTGAATCAGATGCAGAGAAGTTAAAGAAAGTGATAGATCAACTTAAAGGGAAAAACTTGGAAGAATTAATAGCTGCAGGACGAGAAAAATTAGCCACAATTCCAAGTGGTGGTGGCGTTGCTGTAGCAGCTGGAGCTCCTGCAGCAGCCCCTGCTGGAGCTGGTTCACCTGCAAAGAAAGAAGAGAAGAAGGAAGAGAAGAAAGCGGAATCTGAAGAATCTGATGATGATATGGGATTTGGATTGTTTGATTAAAATGTTAGAATATAAAAATCATTTTATATTTTGAACCAATAAAAGTCTTAAATTTTTTAATGTTTTGATTTTTACATCCTTAAGCTTAAGGCGTTGTTACATCTTATTATTATTGGAAGCATATTAGATAAGTCATTAGAGAATTTTTTATTTATCATATATTTAAAGAGTTGGGGTTCAGATTAAGTGCGAAAGCCAAATCCTTTTGGGGAACCAGCAGCGTTACAGACTTGTAAAATTAATTTCTGTAAACATAAAGCAGGAACATTGCAACCAGAAAAGGCTTTCTTCAATAAATAGTTTTTAGAGCTCGATAATACCCAGAATATTTTAATGTAACAATTAAAACACTAAATTTTGAGAATGTAGAAGGGAGAGAGAGATGCTAAATGCATTATCTTTTTCTTTTAAAACCATAAATAGTAATAATAATGGGCAGTGTTACCAGATTTCATTCAATTTTTATTATACATAATTTCATTCAATGGTTTTTCCTGATAATTTTTTTTCTCCAAGTCTACTTTCTTTCTTTGATTTCTATTTAAATGATTAAAGTGGTTAAAAATTGGCAATCTCCTGTAAGGGATACCTAATGACTTTCTAATTTAATACATTTCTCTACGGTATACTATAGATTTTTTTTTTTTTTTTCATAAATTGATTATTTGTAGGATTATGTATAACACTTGAGCAAATTTTTAAGGAGCTAAAGTTTAATATTTAAAAAATAAATAAATAAATAAATAAAAAATAAATAAAGAAGCCAATGGCCCAAGCTGTTACTTATCCAGGTACTATCAGCGCCTAATATGCTGCTTAATATCTCGGGTGATCAGAGGAGAACCGGGGTTTTCAGCATAGTAATGTTAAGGATAAATCTCTGTTTTGAATGTTTCAAAATGATTACGTCACAGGCCATTTCCACTTTTAAATAGTCCGCCTACAGTTTGTTTTACGAGGTGTAAAAATTGTCAATTAAAACTGGATTTTTTTTTTCGCCGATTGTTTACTTACAGGTAGAAATATACGTAGTTGAATCTTTTTCTACAAGATATGGAGACAAATGACCGTATTGCAAAAGCATAATATAACTTTTCAAAAATAAATGAAAATTGTTGCCATTGCTCACAAATTTGAAGAGAACGTTTTAAATTTTACAAAACGACAGGTAAAGATTTTAAATCAGTGTAAAAAGAATTTTTTTTTTTTGTGACATTATTGGACTGGCTAGGTTACCATGTCCATGTACTAACACAGATGTTTACAGCCATCATAGGACAGTATTGAAGTATCATACTCAAGCATTTTTTGTCAATTTTTGTCTTTCCTTTCCCTGAGTAAGCAGAAGATTTTTTAAATCGCTTTCTCCTCTTCCCCAGCTTTGTTTATTTAAGGCTAAAAAATTTTTTCTTTTGCAGCTCTTGTGTTGTAATATACTATTTCATATTTTCTATTTCTTACTTCTATATTTATGAACTATGAAAATATTTTAATAATTTTAGTTCACTTTAATAACTTTTAGTGGTTTTTATCCCATTTTTCCCGAGCCCTTTGCGTGTTTAAAATACCTAATCAGTTCAAAATTTATCAATAAATGATTGACAGGAAACGAAACTATCGCCAAAACTAATCCCCGAAACTATCGGGAAAAATATCTCGCAAAATATCGGTCATACCGGTGTATTACAACCTCTATTTCAAGCGATGATAATTACTCATCATCACCGTCTTTATTATTATTTTGCTTTTTATCTCTCCTGTTCGGAGGGGGTTTTCAGAAAGTATATGGGCTCAACTCAAGTTGGGCTGTCATATGCTCGCCCTGGGTCTGGTAGTCGTACTCGGCTTTAACCATAGGAGGCTGGGGAAGGGATTTTTCGGCTTTCTTTTTCTTTAATCCCTCCCTAAAGTAGTGAGGAAGAGGGAACTTTGGCTTCGGCCTTTGTTCTGGCTTTTTCTCCTTTAAGCTTCCTACTTCTTCTTCTTCTTATTATTATTATTACACTCATTATCATCATTTTCTCACGTCTTCTCCTAGCGTTATTAACCAAATCATAATGCAAACGATGATTATCATCGAGTGAAGGCAGGGCATAGCTCGAATCCGTTCATCCTTCCCTGGTATTGGAAGGGGGATAGTGGAAAAAAGAAAGGAGTATAAGAAAATTAATTCAACTGAATTCATTTATGTGGTTACATATAATAATATTTTCGTAATTTTTCAGTGTATCTGCGATATTATTACTTTTCCCCCCCTTTTATCCGTTAAAAACAAGCTACAGTGGAGGTTACCACTGTCCGATACTCTTCAATTTCATTTAAATCTTACTCCCACGAGTAAAAATATCAATAAATATTATGTTGGGTTTTGAGTGTGGTTCTTAAACACAATAAAGTGACAAATTACACTGTTCTAGAATGTTCCAGAAGGTTCTAGAATGTTCCAGAATGTAGTAAAATGTTCCAGAAAATTGCAGATGTGCGAAATTGAAAAAAAAAAAAAAAAAAAAAAAGGCCAGGTCCCAACAAATAAGATAAAATACAAAAACCGTTCGATATGGACAACGTTTACTATATCGAAACGTTCAATCGGATATAAAATGCATAATTTGACATAATTATAACAAAAGTGAGAAAAAAAAAGCCACGAAATGTAAATATTTTTTTCATCACTCAGTACTAGAAAGTCCACTTTTCAGTACTGCTGAGTTTAGTAAAATGCGTTATCTTCGTGATAAAAAGTATATTTCATCACGGGAATCGAAAGTAAGTTTCAAAACTCGACCAATTACGGCCCTCGCCTTCGGCTCGAGCTTTAAACTTGGCTTTGTTTTGAAATTTCTTACCTTCGACTCCCGTACTGAAAAATACTATGTCTTGTCTGCACCAAAATGACTTTATCAAACATTCCGGAATATGAGATAACCATTTTCGCTGACACAGCTCAGAAAGCGATATCTACTTGTATATACGAAAAACAAAGATAAGAAAAAAAAAGTTTAAAAAAAAGATATTCCCGCTTTGTTAAATTTAATATTATACCTTTCGAACGGCTGCCGTTCTGCTGTATGCGAACGTATTTAGACCATAATTTATACAGTCCTTGTCCTTAGTGCCCCCTACTCATATACCAAATTTGGGATAGATCGGTCTCAAATTGTGTCTCCAATCAAAGAATGAAAAATGAGGACAGGCGGACGGACGGACATGTGTAAATAGCTTTGGCTTGAAAAGTTACCCCCGGCAAGTGCCGTTTTGCTCTCCGTTCGATATTAACGGAGGTACACTTCACTCAAAACCAAATTTAATATACTCTTCTTAGTTCTTATGAAATTGAAGAGTATAATAATAATCAGCTGATTATTTAAAATGCACTACAAATGACTAGATATTTAAAATGCACCGGATTTTTGTGCCTTAAAAGATTGTTCGCAATAATAAGATTGATTTTACTTTTGATTATTTTCTGCAGAGATTTAGGGGCAGAATTATTTTAACGACCTATAGTTTAATTCGAAAGTCGTTTAAAGAAAATTTATAGAAGATATGGCAATCCGGTGGATTCTATAAAGCGAAGAGAAAATCTTCTTTTACATACAATTAAAATCTGTAGCCCCCATTCACTCGATACAACTGACGCAGTAAGAATCTATTAAAACTGTGATAGGTGTTTTTTCCCAGGACCAATCCACTTACAAACTCTTTCACTACCTCAAAGTTATTTTTTTTGAACAATTTCCTCCATTTTCGAACGAGCAACAAAGTTAATTTACGATGTTTCTTTTTCAGATCTTTATCCTTTAATATTAATTTTAAAACAGCAAAGTTTGGATTTCGAAATATCAAACTCTCAGTTTTTTCCACGAAAAAACCTAATTTGATTTTTTTCGGCGTTAAAAAGAAAACTTTTTCAAAGATTTTCAAGTGCAGACTTTTTTGAAATTTGTATTTGCATTTATTTTGACTTTCAATACAGAGCACTATCAATTCCAATAATTGTAGAAGTTTATTTTCAATATCGAAATTTCTTTGCAGGCATAAATTTAAAATGACAGGGACCTTTTCTTGAAACGGACATACGGGTAGAAAGTTCGTGACTAAATCGATTAAATTATCTCTAACGAAATCCGATTTTTCATCCGAAGACATCAAGTTCAGGATGTACAAAACTTTATCTGGATCTGTGTCGGGTGCAGGATAATGATGTAAGCGATTGTTAATACTCACAGTGCGAGCAGAAACAACTACTGTTTTAGCCATTTTATAAAAGTTTAACCTATCCAAGGAATATAATTTACTAGAGAAGTATTTCACTCCCGGTGGGTGTAAATATTCACACATTTGAGCCACCAACTGTAAAGGTATAATAAAATCATTATTATTTATTAAATATTTTTGTGGTATTTGATAGTATCCCTGTTCGTTAGGCCTTCCGCTATGCAAAGACCTCGATTTCATAAAATGCCAAACGCAGATAATATTAAATTCGATGTCCTTTACGTTTTTGAAAGTCAGCCCAGGTTGTAAACTTTGCAAAAGCACAAGGATTTCGTTCCGAAATTCATTAACTAATTCTTCGTTGCAAAAATTAAGAGCTTCCTGGAGAACTTCCTGCCGTTTTTCGGCATCGTTTAGTGAAACGTGCTTCAAATGTAAGGATGAGCACATAAACATCATCGTTCCGAGTGGAGAAAAAGAAAAGAAATTTTTTCCAGCTGCTGCACCCGAGTAAAAATTCCCATAGAAATTCGCGATAACTTATCATGAATTCGAGCGACAAAATTCACGATAAGTTATCGCGATTTCAGTGATTTTCCATAAAGAAATTTTCATAAAGTTATCGTCCTCTTATGGTTTAACATGAAAAGTATGACGATAAAACTTATGAATACTCATTAGTTATATGGTGCGGTATAAAATGGTATAAACGATAGACTTATCGCGATTTTAATGATTCCATATAAAATCATTAAGTCATAAACTTGTGGGAATCTATAAGGTTTATGATACGGTTTTGGCGTAAAATACGATAGACCTATCGCTATCTCAATAATAAACCATAGAGACGAGCCATAAGTGTATCGCGTTTCTTATGTAGAAAGACTAACAGGAACCATAGATTAGACAAAGTTAATTTTATTAATTTATTACAATTTATTTAATTTATTCTTCATTAATCACTCTGATTAAAATTAATTTATCACTCACTGTTCACTGTTCAGTGTTCACTAAACACAATATTGTTCTTCTTCATAATTTTTATTCTATTTTTTATTTATTTTTTCACTATTTTTGCTGTTGTTTTTTCACTATTTTCACCAGTCGTAAATAACATATTGTCCTTCATTTAATTAATTTTTTTCTGTCCTTCCATAAAAGTCGTTAATTGCTTTAAAGTGAACTCATGAAGTTGATCGTTATTTAAGAAACCAATCCTCATATCTGAAAGAAAGATCGGAACGTTTAATAGCTATTACCAATCATTTCTTTTTTTTTAAAAAAAATCAGGTGGTATACTTACATTTTTCTAGTTTTGATTTAATCTAATTTATTTTAATTTAATTTGCTTCGAATTTTCTCGGATATCTGGCGACTTTGAAGGTGCGGCCTGCAAATATTCAATAAAAATTGGCACAAAGTATCAATGTCGATCTCCCCTAAGATTAATAAATTTAAAGCGGTATATACTTATCTAATTAAGAAAAAGCATCCGGAATCCTTTAAAAAAAATATCCGTATATTATATACTATCAGTTCACATTCTGGCAAAAAAACCGAAACTGGAAATTTCTCTAAAGCCAGAGTTTTAAAAGAAAAACGATTTTTCCAAATATAATTGCGTAAAATTAAAGTATACATTTTAGCACGAATCCACGAATCTAACTAAAAAAAAATGTAAGTTTTCAATGCAAACCGTGTACCTGGGATTTAAGGATTTTTAAAAAGGTTGTCAACCATTATGAAGATCATAAATAAGAAGAGTTGAGGGTTCCTTCATAAAGAAATCGGTGAGACGACCTTTTTGCAAAGTAAATACAAAAACCATCTTATTTTGAAAACACGCCTCAATCAAAGAAAGGCATTATTTTATATCTTTCTACTCATTGAGATATTTCTTTTATACATTCAGTGCATGAATTGTAAAGGAAGACCTTTCCTATTTCTATAAAAAGAATTTAACATGGTCTAACCTTATAAGAATACATAAAATTCTATCGCGCTCTAAATTTTTCCTCATAGAATTTTATGATTTCCGATGAAATTTACTTTGGTATAACTTTTATCGCAATTGATAAAATTTTATCGTGATCCATAGCATTTTTCTTCATACAATTTTATGATTCGCGATAAGAATTTAACATGGTCTAACCTTATGAGAATACATAAAATTTTATCGCGCTCCAATAAATTTTTCCTCATAAAATTGTATGATTTCCGATGAAATTTACTTTGGTATAACTTTTATCGCAATCGATAAAATTTTATCGTGATCCATAGCATTTTTCTTCATACTATTTTATGATTCACGATACAATCCACTCAAATCACAGCTTTATGGTAACTCATAGATTCTATCGCTCCGCATCCATACAATTTCATGGTTTTTCATTGCTTTTATGACGTTTTCTGAATTCATAAAATCAATGATTTTTCATAAACAGAGCAACCATAAACTTATCACGAACTATAGCCCTCTTATCGTCCGTTTAGCGTTCCTATCGTTCTTCATAAGTGTCCTATGATTGCTCATAGATCCTAAACCAGAGCGCGATGGAATTTTATCCCCGAGTGAAAACAGATCATATATGGATAACATATGTTCAAATATTGGGATTGTTAAATTTCATATGTTCATATAAGAAAATATAAAAAAATGGAGAAAAATCTGTATTTAGCTATATATGGCAATGTATGGCAATATTAATTCATATTATATAATACTTGCCCAAATGCTCAAACTCATAGCTCATTGCTTGTAGCCATATGTGGACATATGTGAGCATATGATTTCATATCAAGTCATGTATAACCACATTGTTAGACTTATATCCAATTGTTTATGCCAATATATGGACATGTAATTTCATGTTATGGCATACATTGGCACATAATCAAACACATGCACATTGCTTCTGGCCATATGTGGACATATGTGAAAATATGATTTCATATCAAGTCATGTATAACCACATTGTCAGACTTATATCCGATTGTTTATGACAATATATGGACATGTAATTTCATGTAATGGCATACATTGGCACGTACTCCAACACATGCACATTGCTTCTGGCCATATGTGGACATATGTGAAAACATGATTTCATATCAAGTCATGTATAACCACATTGTCAGACTTATATCCGATTGTTTATGCCAATATATGGACATGTGATTTCATGTAATGGCATACCTTTGCACCTACTCCAACACATGCACATTGCTTCTGGCCATATGTGGACATATGTGAAAACATGATTTCATATCCAGTCATGTATAACCACATTGTCAGACTTATATCCGATTGTTTATGACAATATATGGACATGTAATTTCATGTAATGGCATACATTGGCACGTACTCCAACACATGCACATTGCTTTTGGCCATATGTGGACATATGTGAAAACATGATTTCATATCAAGTCATGTATAACCACATTGTCAGACTTATATCCGATTGTTTATGCCAATATATGGACATGTGATTTCATGTAATGGCATACATTGGCACCTACTCCAACACATGCACATTGCTTCTGGCCATATGTGGACATATGTGAAAACATGATTTCATATCCAGTCATGTATAACCACATTGTCAGACTTATATCCGATTGTTTATGCCAATATATGGACATGTGATTTCATGTAATGGGGTCGTACACAAATTACGTAAGCACATTTAGGGGGGGGGAGGGGGTCCAAATTTGACATCTAACTCATAAGCTAAGCATAGGCGAAATGGGATAAAGCGTGCAAAAAGGGCCTAACTCATGCTTACGTAATTTATGCACGACCCCAATGGCATACATTGCCACCTACTCAAACACATGCACATTGCTTCTGGCCATATGTGTTCATATGTGAAAATATGATTTCATATCAAGTCATGTATAACCACTTTGTCAGACTCATATCCAGGAAGGAAATTTTTCGTAATTTTTCTATATATTCAATTACCTAAATAGTTTTCAATGGCCACATGTGACAGAACATGTGATGACCTGTGAATCGTTTTCTTTTGGGTGGGGAATGTTATTTCATATGATCAAACGTTATTTTATATAAACATATGTGACCATACGTTATTTTGACATGTTACACTTTGTTATACTGAAAATCTCGTCCTAAAAATCAGTATTCACCCCGAAAATTCTGATTTTTGTATTTTTACATAGTATTTTACCTATATAGGATCATCAAGTTAAGACATTTCGGAATTTTGATTTCAAAAGGAAGATATTGGCAGGACGTGGTGTATTTTTTGTTATTGGCGTTCAGAATGTTTTTTGATTTGAATGACATCCAAACTCGGAAATTGTTATAATCGTATTTTTTTATAAGTCTTTCCTCGACTTAATACTTGAGATTTGTCAAGAATCTATTGGGATACTTGAGTTCTCATTACAGTATTCAAAATCTTGGTATAATTAAAAAAAAAAAAAAAAAAAAAAAAAAATCATTTTATAATTATGTATGACCATATATGATCATACATGGCGGATTTCATATGTACATATTGATCATGTTTATATATGTTTACATATGTTCATATGTTTATATAATTGTCAAATGTTCTGCGCAGAACATTTGACAATATATAAACATATATCACAATATGTTTCAATATATTTTTAAATTTTTCAAATTTCACATATGAACATACATGGGTGATTCGCATATGGAAATATATGATTTTATATAATAATATATGGTCTATTTTCACTCGGGTCGTGATTCATTCATTTTTATCACTTTTCATAAAACATATGGGTATTCATAATTTTCTATCGCGATTTTCTATGGGAATTTTTACTCGGGCAACGCATTTACGGCAACGAGCATAATTCAATTCCATCTCTGAAAACTCGTTGTAGAAGTAAAATACTTTTTCCCCCATCAAAACGATCGTTTTCCGTAAATGTCTTTCCGCTTCCGTCGATAAACATAACGAACTGACTTTTTCTAAAACGCAGTCCATTAATTTTTCCCAAACGTGAAAATTGTCAGATAAACAACTTGTCCGCATACGACCGAACGAAGTATACCGAAACCTTCCGTTTTGGGGTTGCAATACGTTTTGTGTTATCAATTCGTTTATTTTGTTTGTGATGTCAGGCGATTTCCAAAATATTTCGGCAATCCTAATTATTGCCGTTCTTTTCAAACTGAACACTAATTTAAAATCAAGTTCTGCCATTTAAAAGAAAAACGTTGTCACTAAAGTTTTAAAATTTACAGCTTTTATACCCCAATCGATTAAACCAAAAGGATTATGCCCCAACGCACAAACACAGGGAAAAAATTTATACAGAAAGCCATTGGCCACATGGTTTCACTATGTTATTATGGGCTCAGCAAGTTTTACAGAAGTTCGAGAAATAGCCGCAAGAGTGCAATAGTGCGCATTTGTATAGCGGAAATACGTCATGCCCCATACCGGAAGGACGCTATATTGTTTGGCAGTTAACGTCATGTTGACATTAACGGTTGTCAGGTATTTTTAATAAGGTTTTTAAGGTTTTGTATCAATATTTTAAATACTAAATCAAACACAATGTGGGAAGATTCGCTGTTTATTATGCACGACGATCTGTGTAAAAGATATGAAAGAATTATTAAAAATGACTGCACACAAGGTAAGGCGAATTCGTTAATAGGTTATGTTATCGTATACATTATTTAATGAATTCTATTTTTTTTTCCACCAGAATTTTTGATGTTCGTAAAAAATCAAGAGCAATGCCGCTTAAAATGGAAGGAATCGAAAGAAGAATGTGTTCGATTAAAATCGGAGTTAGACAAAGCGAATTCTAAAATAACGAAGCTTGAGAAGATGTTGAATAGTGCTAGGATTTCTTTAGATAGAGAAAGAAAAAATACAATAGAAGCTAGATCTGAACGAGATGAATTGGTAATTTTTTTACTTTTTCAATTTTCACTAGATCATCTTATCTATGTCAAAATGTAATGAAAATTTTTATTGCAGAGAGATCAAGTAGGACAAATTGAAGACATATTATCATGTGTACGTAGAGCAGGCGATAAACTTGCTAATGAAACTAAAGAAAAACTGGATAAATTTTTGAGCATGACACATACAAGAGTAAGGCAGAGTGAAGAATATAATGGTATGAGATTAGATACCATTGATGAAATTAACAGCACTGGTATGTATTTTCTTATTTTAAAATTTTTTGGTGGTTGATTTATTAATGAAATGCAATGTCTGCTACACAATTTTTCTCTTGCTGGTCATGATTTTATCACCAATTGTATTTGGATCACTTTAGCATATGTATTTTTTTCTTTTGCTTAGAGCATATAAGGCTTCAAGATAAATTTTCCAGTTCTGATTCTTTTTCATCATCTTGGTCGATCCATACAGGTTAGGCAATAATTTTCCAGTAACCATTTCAGTGTTTAATTTTTTTTTAAAAGCATGATTCATCTTGGGGTCGGAATATGCATGCATTAATTTATGTATTTTGTTGGGCTGTTAAATATACATCAGCTTTGGTTGGGGAAATAAATTACATTTTTTTTTTTTTAATTTTTAGGCTCACTTCTCTCTGATAAAGATTATACAAGATCAGAAGACACATTAGATTTGGATGTTTCATTGTCTAAGGAAGTTTTTAAGAAACCTAGACGATCCGGATCACCTTCAAGGGATGAAGTGCCTGCTAAGAAGAGAAGATCTTCTAGATTTCAAAATAGAGTAAGGCATAAATTGGTTGACAAAAAAAAAAAAAAAGCAGTTTGAATAATAATGTTAATTGTTTAAGGTTGAAAAAATTCAAAAGAAAACAACAGATCACGTTGTTGCAACTACAACAGTTACAGTTCCGAAGGAAGGACCAGTAATTGCTTGTGCTACAATTGAAACTTTTCCGAAAGGACCAAAAGGAAAAATCATTCCATCGGCTCCGCCGAAAACTTCGTCTGACACGGAAAGCGATGCATCAGAGGCCATAAGGAATTTCCCTTATACGTCTAGTCCGAATTTATATTCAAATAATCGTCTTTTTACGAGACCACATTGCTTTAGGAACAAAACCGTTCTGAAACCGTCGGAAGAATGCGGAGTTTGCGGGAAAAAGTATGAAAAAATATTTGGTTTTTATGCTTTCTTTTTTCTTTTTTTTTTTTTGAAAAATTTTAATTTTTTTTCCTATATTTCAGGGTCGGGTTCGGAAATAAAATTTTCCTTTGTCCAGATTGCAAAGTTTTATGCCATGCAGAATGTAGGGATAAAGTTCCCTTGCCTTGCATCGCAGTGGTGGAGACTCCAAGAGGAAACGCATTCACCACTGTTGCAGATTATTGCAGCAAAAGTTCTCCAATGATACCGCCAATAATTATTCATTGCGTGATTGAAGTAGAAACAAGAGGACTTAATGAAGTCGGGATTTATAGAATACCAGGCTCGGAAAAAGATGTCCGATCTTTGAAGGATAGATTTCTCCGAGGGAAAGGAGTTTGCTCTCTATCCAGCTACGACATTCACGTGATTTGCGGAACTATGAAAGATTTCCTTCGTAATTTAAGCGAACCTTTAATAACTTATTCACTTTGGCAGGAGTTTATTCGCTCGAGCAACGAACAAGACCCATCTGAAAGGGAATCTAAATTATGCCAAGCCATCTGTCAATTGCCTCAACCTAATCGGGATACTCTGGCATTTTTGATTCAGCATTTACAGAAAGTTTCTCAAAGTCCAGCTTGTAAAATGCCGAAAAGCAATCTTGCTAAAGTTTTCGGGCCAAGCATTGTCGGATTTTCTAGCGCCGAACCTGCAAAAAGCGATATGTATTTGGAAACAGCTCATCAAGCCAAAGTTGTAGAGTGCCTTTTAGATATGCCAACAGAATACTGGGAGAGTTTCGTAAATGAGGATTTTAAAGAGAATGGACAAACACCAGTGCCTACATTGGCGACTCCCATAGGGTCTATGGCATTAAGAAGAAGAAATCGAGAAAGAGGACAGAGGAAAATCTTCAGCACTCCGCCAGTAAAGTAGAAAAGATGCATCATGTATATTTGCCATTTTTAATTTTTTTTAGAATTAAATAAGAATAGTTAGTTTCACTCTACAATTTTTTTTGAAAAAGTTGATTATGTATTAATATTTTAATTTAGAAATTATATTCTAATTTGCTCATTAAATTTTTTCTTATTGCTTTCTTTTGAGACAGTCAGAATCAAATAATGAAATATTGTAAAAAAATATGATTTCAATTATGGTATTTGAATGGTACAATATTGGTTTTTTACACTTCTGTAAATGCATTCGTAAAAAAATATTTTATTATTCAATTACTGAAATTTTTTAATGAAATTTTTCGAATTTCGAACTTTTAAAGAAGTGGGTAAGAGAATTATCCGTTATATATTACCTACCTATTTTGTTTATCAAAATAAAATTTAATTTGAGAATTTCGTTTTTTAATTTTTTTAACTAGTGTTAGTTAACTTGTTAATTTAAATTTTTTTTACATTAGTGGGCCTGAATAAATCCACGCAGAGTGCGAAGCAGAATGTTCGCTAAATAACTGCAGCTTTTTCTTTCTGGAACAATTTAGCATGATTTTTATCTACTATTACGATTTTTCCTGGCCATAACTTTGTTTTCCTATTATAATTCATCATAAGTTTCTCATTTGATTCTGTTAAGAACTTCAATTATTTTAGAAGAATAAAAAGTAACGGCTCCTTGGCCTTTAGGCAAAGATCATAAGGAAAAAAAAATCCCGCGGACAAATGTATGACGTTTATCACGTGACCACGTGACATACACCCACAGCCTTTTTGAAGCATTTCAGCGCAAGCGTAGTTGATGAATCAATATTTGATGTGGCAATCGTATAACCGCCGCGTATCAAAATTTTCATCGAGCAAGAAGATATTTGAAAATTTTACGAAGATTAGCGGGGTTAAAAATGAACTTTAATGATATTACCTTGCATTGCCTGTATAGTGTTCAGCCGGTGTAGTTGTAAATATATATTAATCAACAATTGATCAATGTAAAGAACTATTTTTCGTACTTGTCGGTTTGGCAGCCATGTTTTGAATGTCAGAATCGGTTTCGATATTAATGGAATAACATTTTTTTTTTTTTTTTTTTTTGAAGTGTAAGTGACCGGAAAAAAGAATAGGAGAATAAGGTACTAAAAAGGAACTTTTACCGGATATTGGATTTTTTATAACCGGCGCAATGACGACGCAATTACCAATACGTTTTCAGGAGCACTTGCAGGTAAAGGATCTTTTTCCAAGTGAAATTAACGCCCCTTTTTCTTTACGTTACTTGTCAAGTTTGGCCTCTTATTGCTCATTATTAATTATTGCTTGGAGGAATGAATAAGGGATAGATGAAATTCGTCCAAGCTTACTCTCAGAAATGGACCGTATTTTATCGGTGTCGCGTAACCGAGTAACGTATTGAACTTGAATGGGAAAGGTCAAACCCACCCCACACGTTTTAATTAAAAAATCGTTTTAATACAAATATGAAAGGGAAAAAAAGATTTGCAATTAAAATCTTTCTTGGAATAATGGGATTTTGTTTTGTAAAAATTCATGAAATTGCCTGTGTGGAACCAGGTAATATAAGTGAGTCATCAGAGTACATGTTTTATCATGGATGGTTAACCTGTTACAGTTTGGTACTTGTTCATGCAAACTTCCCCATTTCCTTTTGCTTTTTTTTGTAAGAGTAGAAAGAGATAAAAGTTTCTTACTTCAGATATAATAGAAACATGTTGCATCATTTCTCCTAATCAATTTTTTAAAACTTTATTTTCATAGAATTTAGGAAAAAAAAATCATGCAATTCCTTAAATGCATTTTAATTAAAACATTCAAAACATGGACCATGATTATAAAAGGCAATAGGTTTTTCCTCATGGATCATGATTTTTTATAGATTGAGAAATATGAAAGACCCCCTTAAGTTGTTTTAAAATTCTAAATATGTCTTCTAGATTAACTGTAAGCAGCATTTTAATAATCATTTGTTATTATGAAAATCAAACGATGTCTATGGAGAACCAAACATTTAATTCAGGCTGGGAGAAAGCACTTCTTCAATTTTATAGGAAATAATTTTTGAGGGGTTTGCCTCAAGTCATATTAATTGACTCAAACATTTTTAAAATGGGAGGAATTTAATAAACAGAGTTAATATTTTGATACTTCTTTATTATGTTCCTATTATATTATCAATTTTTGAGAAATTTAAAGTTCTTTCAAGAAGAAAAAAAACGTTAATATATGAAAAAAGAAAGAGGACCTTATTTCGATTCTTTGACAAGAAGCATTACATGATGTAATGTTGATTAGGCTAAATGCCTATTATAAAATTATCAGTGTCAGGAGCATTAATATATTTAATCCACTTAAAGAATGTCTGTTTAGTCATACTAGTAACATTTTGGTTTTTAGGCTGATGAAGGTGACAGCTTAGTTAACTGTACGCCTAGTTGTTATAAACAATTTTAAAAGCTAATGTAATTAAACTGTACAAACATTTAAAAAAAAAAATGATCAAATAAAGGAAGTAAACGTTTTGAGACTCATGTCTTTTAGTTTGTTAAAATTTTCAACAAATTTACTTTTAGGGCCAAAAAAAAAAAAGTAAAAATAATGCAGTCTTTAAATTTCCTTTTTCAAAAATTTATTTATTTTCATTTGGAGTTTTTAGAAATTTTCAGTTGAATTTTCAACTGAATACTTGTACAGCTACAATGTGAATAATTATTCTTAATTTCATTTTCTCAATACCCTGAAGTTTCGAAATATTAGTTACTAAACATTTTACGCCTCAAAGCTTAGTTATGACTATATAATTTGATAATTGTGTCAATGACCCATGTCTAAATACGAACTTTGATATTGTCTTGTCTGCATCCAGCTTGCTTTAAATTGGTGATATCGACCAATTTAGATTTGCACAGAATAATAACGGTAAATTAATCGATCCTTCTTTAAAACTTATTTTTTCAGCTCACCAAGGTGGGCATCAATCAAAACAGTGTTTCCTTTGGTACTCTTACCATGGAATCCGATAAATTTATTTGCGTTCGGGAAACAGTAGGAGAAACATCACAAGTTGTGATTATCGACATGAATGACGTTTCCAACCCCATCAGACGTCCTATATCAGCTGATTCTGCTATAATGAATCCAGCTTCTAAAGTAATTGCATTGAAAGGCAAAGCTGGGGTTGAAGGTATAATATATGAATATTATGATCTAAAAATGGTTTTTTGTGGGAACAATAAAGATTAATATTTTGCTTGTCTTTCTTTTTTTAAGCAGCTCAAAAAACGCTGCAGATTTTCAACATCGAAATGAAGAGCAAGATGAAAGCTCACACAATGACTGACGATGTTGTATTTTGGAAATGGATCTCCTTGAATACTTTAGCACTTGTGACTGAATCATCAGTGTACCATTGGAGCATGGAAGGTTTGTGTTATAAAGAGGCTTATTAAACTTGAATTTGCTTATGTTGTTTAAATTTTTTTATTTTTTTATTTGTGTATTTTAGGCGACTCAACGCCAGTGAAAATGTTCGATCGTCATTCGTCTTTAAATGGATGCCAGATAATTAACTACAGAACGGATCCAAAACATCAATGGCTTTTGCTGATTGGCATTTCGGCTCAAGCCAACAGGGTGGCGGGTGCAATGCAGTTATATTCAGTTGAAAGGAAATGTTCTCAGCCTATTGAAGGCCATGCAGCTGCATTTGCTCAGTTTAAAATGGAAGGAAATGCCGAACTTTCAACGCTTTTTTGTTTCGCCGTTCGATCTGTTCAGGGTGGCAAGTTGCATATCATCGAAGTTGGGCAGCCCCCTGCTGGTAATCAGCCATTCACTAAAAAAGCTGTTGATGTTTTCTTCCCTCCCGAAGCTCAGAATGATTTCCCGGTAGCAATGCAAGTAAGTATTACTGATTACGTTATATGACATTACTGAAAACCTTTTCGTTAATTAAATTCTCTTTGTTTAGGTAAGCGCGAAATATGATGTTATTTATTTGATCACAAAATATGGATATATTCATTTGTACGATATAGAGACTGCTACTTGCATTTACATGAATAGAATCAGTTCGGATACGATATTTGTAACAGCTCCTCATGAAGCTTCCGGTGGCATAATTGGAGTTAATCGGAAGGGTCAGGTAATAATTTAAAGAACTTTCTATTTTAAATTTAAATCTTTTTTTTTTCATTAATAACTAATGAACTTAATTCATTTTAGGTTTTGTCCGTCACTGTAGAAGAAGACAATATTATTCCGTACATCAATACCGTTCTTCAGAATCCAGATTTGGCGTTGAGAATGGCCGTGAGAAATAACCTTGCTGGGGCAGAAGATTTGTTTGTTCGAAAGTTCAACCAATTGTTCCAAAATGGTCAGTATATCGAAGCTGCTAAGGTCGCAGCTAATGCTCCTAAAGGCATCCTCAGGACACCGCAAACTATACAAAGATTTCAACAGGTTCCAACACCCTCAGGGCAAACCTCTCCTCTTTTACAATATTTTGGAATTCTTTTGGATCAGGTATAACTCTTTAATTTCTTTTCTTTTTTCTTTCAAATTAAATTTTTTTTTTTTTTTTTAGGGGCAACTAAACAAATATGAATCACTGGAATTGTGTAGGCCGGTACTGCAACAAGGTCGTAAACAACTTTTGGAAAAATGGTTAAAGGAAGATAAATTAGAATGTTCCGAAGAACTCGGGGACTTGGTTAAACAAGCTGATCCAACTCTCGCATTGTCGGTATATTTAAGAGCGAATGTTCCAAACAAAGTGATCCAGTGTTTTGCAGAAACTGGACAATTCCAAAAAATTGTTCTGTATGCCCAAAAAGTGGGCTACACCCCAGATTATATTTTCCTTCTGAGGAATGTTATGAGAGTTAATCCAGAGCAAGGTGTTGGGTTCGCTCAGATGTTAGTTCAAGATGACGAGCCTTTGGCCGACACCAATCAGGTAAATAGTCAGAATTGGCAAACATTTATTTTAAGACAAAATCATTTTTAAAACCGATTTCTTTCATTTTATTTTGGAAAATTTTTCATTATTTTATATTATAATGTTAGAAAATTTTAATTTATTTTTCAGATCGTGGACATATTTATGGAACAAAACATGGTTCAACAGTGCACTGCTTTTCTTTTGGATGCTCTTAAGAATAACAGACCATCTGAAGGGCCTTTGCAAACCCGTCTGCTTGAAATGAACTTAATATCAGCTCCGCAAGTAGCTGACGCTATTTTGGGAAACCAGATGTTCACTCATTACGATCGAGCTCATATTGCCCAATTATGCGAAAAAGCTGGATTGCTTCAAAGAGCGCTTGAGCATTATACCGATCTTTACGACATTAAACGAGCTGTAAGTAAAAATATTAATTTGTGAATGTTTTAGTCAATTCACGAATGCTTGTTTTCTTTATTTTTTTCGTTTTATTAGGTTGTCCACACACATTTACTAAATTCGGAGTGGCTCGTCGGTTATTTCGGAACTTTGAGCGTCGAAGATTCCTTGGAATGTCTTAAAGCAATGTTAACGAACAACATTCGGCAGAACTTACAAATTTGTGTCCAGGTTGCCACGAAATATCACGAGCAACTGACCACGAAAGCTTTGATCGACTTATTTGAAAGCTTCAAGAGTTATGAAGGGCTCTTTTACTTTTTGGGATCTATCGTTAATTTCTCTCAGGATCCGGAAGTTCATTTTAAATATATCCAGGTAAATAAATCGAGCAAAAATATTTTAATTAGTTATAATTTTTAAATTGCAAGTTTTAATCTTTTTTTTTTTTTTTAAACATTAACAGGCAGCTTGCAAAACAGGCCAAATCAAAGAAGTAGAAAGAATCTGCCGTGAATCAAATTGCTACAACCCTGAAAGGGTGAAAAATTTCTTAAAAGAAGCTAAGCTGACCGATCAACTGCCGTTAATCATTGTGTGTGATCGTTTCGATTTTGTTCACGATCTAGTTTTATACTTATATCGCAATAACCTGCAGAAATACATTGAAATATATGTTCAAAAAGTGAGTATAGAATTATTTGACGCATAATACTTAACGTAAATATCTTAATTTTTAATTAATGTTTATTTTAAAATTTTAGGTAAACCCATCACGTCTCCCCGTCGTCATTGGAGGTCTTTTAGATGTCGATTGTTCGGAGGACATTATTAAAAATCTAATCTTGGTTGTCAGGGGACAATTTTCAACCGACGAATTGGTCGAGGAAGTTGAGAAACGTAATCGCTTGAAACTGTTATTGCCGTGGCTTGAATCACGTGTTCACGAAGGATGCGTCGAACCAGCTACGCACAATGCTCTCGCCAAGATTTACATCGACAGTAACAACAACCCTGAAAGATTCCTGAGGTATAGTTTATCTACATTTTTGGTTTAGCTCTAAATTAATTTTTCTATTCAAAATTAATTTTTGTTTTCCAGGGAAAATCAGTTCTACGACAGTCGAGTCGTTGGTAAATATTGTGAAAAGAGAGACCCGCATTTAGCTTGCGTTGCTTATGAAAGAGGACAGTGCGATCGGGAATTAATCAACGTTTGCAATGAAAATTCTTTGTTCAAATCTGAAGCTCGGTATGTATTTCCGCTTTGTTATAAATAAAAAAAAATCGATAAAAATGTGATACTCATTTTTCTTTTTCATATACAGGTACCTAGTCCGAAGGCGTGACCCGGAATTGTGGATAGAAGTTTTAAACGAGAGTAATCCGTACAAGCGACCCCTAATCGATCAAGTCGTTCAGACTGCTTTGAGCGAAACCCAGGATCCTGAAGATATCTCAGTTACTGTCAAAGCCTTCATGACTGCCGATCTTCCCAACGAATTAATCGAACTCCTCGAGAAAATCGTTTTGGATAATTCTGTGTTCAGCGATCACAGGTACACATCTTTAATTATTTTTTTAATTTTTAATTGCGTTTATTAAATTTCAATTTTCTTCTGTTTTAGAAACTTACAAAATTTATTGATTCTGACTGCTATTAAAGCGGACAGAACGCGAGTTATGGAATACATTAACCGATTGGACAATTACGACGCTCCCGATATCGCAAATATCGCCATTAATAATCAACTTTACGAAGAAGCTTTCGCTATATTTAAAAAATTCGACGTCAACACATCCGCCATTCAGGTTTTGATAGATCAGATTCAGAATTTAGATCGGGCTTACGAATTTGCGGAACGATGCAACGAGCCGGCCGTTTGGAGCCAGCTCGCTAAGGCCCAACTTCAGCAGGGAATGGTTAAAGAAGCTATCGACTCCTTTATTAAGGCAGATGATCCATCCGCATATATGGACGTCGTGCAAACGGCTAGCAAAACAAATAGCTGGGAAGATTTGGTCCGTTATCTTCAAATGGCAAGGAAGAAGGCGAGGGAATCTTACATCGAAAGCGAGCTGATTTACGCTTACGCTAAGACGAATCGGTCATCCGATTTGGAGGAATTCATTTCTGGGCCGAACCATGCTGACATACAAAAGGTACGTTTAAGGTTATTCGATGTAGAGACATTATTTTATCGAAGAGTCTTATCTACTTATACTTGTTCGATTTTGATTATATATGTTTTTGGATCGTATTCTTTTCTGAACTTTCAAAAATCGCAAAAATGTGATTTTCTCACAAATTTCTATTCTGTTTGCAGATCGGTGATAGATGTTTCGATGACAAAATGTACGAAGCTGCGAAATTGTTGTACAATAACGTAAGCAATTTTGCGAGGTTGGCTATTACATTGGTTCATCTTCGCGAATTCCAAGGGGCTGTCGATTCTGCTAAAAAAGCCAACAGCACACGGACATGGAAAGAAGTTTGTTTTGCTTGCGTCGATTCCGAAGAATTTAGACTGGCTCAGATGTGCGGACTTCACATTGTCGTTCATGCTGATGAGCTTGAAGATTTGATTAATTACTATCAGGTGAGCTGATTTTTATTTTTTTTTAACAAGATTTATTTTTTTTCAATTTTTCTTAAAAATTAATTCTCTCCCCCATTGTTTTAATTACAGGACAGAGGCTACTTTGAAGAACTGATCAATCTTCTTGAAGCGGCACTCGGCCTAGAAAGGGCACACATGGGCATGTTCACTGAACTTGCCATTCTTTACTCCAAGTACAAGCCAGGGAAAATGCGAGAGCATTTAGAATTATTTTGGTCTCGAGTAAACATTCCGAAAGTTTTGAGAGCAGCCGAACAAGCTCATCTTTGGTCTGAGCTTGTTTTCCTTTACGATAAGTACGAAGAATATGATAACGCTGTTATTGCAATGATGGCTCATCCGACTGAGGCATGGCGCGAAGGGCATTTTAAGGACATCATAACAAAAGTAAAGATCTTTTAAATGTTCGTTAACAAAATTTGGCAATTTTATTGCAATTAATTAATGCGTCCCCTTTTTTTTTTTTCAAAACCAGGTAGCTAACATAGAACTTTACTACAAAGCCATTCAGTTTTACTTAGATTACAAACCGTTGTTATTGAACGACATGTTATTAGTTCTTGCGCCTAGGATGGATCACACGAGGGCGGTTAGTTTCTTCACCAAAGTAAACCATCTCCAATTGGTCAAACCGTATCTTCGTTCCGTTCAAAGTCTTAACAATAAAGCAATTAACGAAGCTCTTAATCAATTGTTAATCGAAGAAGAAGATTACCAAGGCTTAAGAACATCGATCGACGCCTTCGATAATTTCGATAACATAGCCCTAGCTCAAAAGCTTGAAAAGCATGAGTTGACCGAATTCCGTCGGATCGCAGCATATTTGTACAAAGGAAATAACCGTTGGAAACAGTCTGTCGAGCTTTGTAAAAAAGACAGGCTTTTCAAGGATGCCATGGAATACGCGGCAGAGTCAAAGAACCCAGAAGTCGCTGAAGAATTATTAGCTTGGTTCCTTGAAAAAGGTTGCTATGATTGCTTCGCAGCTTGTTTATTCCAAGTAAGTCGACTGTTACTATTCTTTTTTTTAATTCAGTTGTTTGTAACACAACTTTTTTTTTTCTTGTTTTAGTGTTATGATCTTTTGCATCCTGATGTGATATTAGAACTAGCCTGGCGTAACAACATCATGGATTTCGCAATGCCATATTTAATTCAGGTATTGAGGGAATACACCACTAAAGTGGATAAATTGGAGGAGCTCGAAAGTCAGAGAGCGGAGGATACTGCTCATCAAGAAAGTAAACCTATGATGATTCGTAAGCATTTAAAAAATTTTTTTTCGTGTTAGGTTCAGCTTTTTAACTTACAACTTATTTCTTTTTCTCTTACCTTTACAGCTGAACCTCAGTTGATGTTAACAGCTGGCCCGGGTATGATTGGACCTGGATACACACCAGGTTATCCTACAGCGTATTCACCAAATCCGGGAATGCCTTACCAAGGCTATGGCATGTAACATTCGTAATGATTTCTTTTTTTAGTTATTTTTATTTCAGTAATTAATCATTATCAATCAATAATTACAAATTTTTTTTTTTTTTTTTGCGAAAGTGTAATCTATACGTTGACAATTGTAAAAAAAAAAAACCTAAAAGGAAAAAAAAACTTATAAAGAAATTATTATTTAAGTATCTACGTTGAATACTGCTGCACGTCTCTTTTCAAGAAGCTGACATCATATACGAAACTTAAAATTATTTAATTTTTCCAAAAAATTAAAATTATTCTCATAAAATTCTGTTAATTTGTAGTAGTGAAATATTAACAAGATCGTAGTTTTCGTTGGACCCGCACTAAAACTTTAATAGTAGAAAACCCAGAATCGGTTTTTGCAATTCTGGAGCTTAGATTAAAAAAATTGTTTTAAAATCTTAAAAAACCGTTTCCTGGTTTTATACTGTTCGGGTATTGCTAGTCCCAATTTTTCAGTTGTAATTAATTAAATAATTATTTTTTATAATGCTTTATTTTCACAGCTTTACTTTATTTTAATTTATTTCTGTTTTTTTTTTTTTTTTTTTAATTAATTTTTTTTATGGTTACTTTCCCAAATTTTTATGAGTTAATTTTGATGGTCTATATTTTGTTGGGATGCAATAATGTCGTTTTTCATAGTGCTAGGAGCTAAGAATTAGCTGAAACAAATAGTTCATTTATTTATTTTCGCAATAGTGTATTATTCTTTTAATGTTTTGATTGTTAAGTTAAAAGAAAAAAAAATTATGTGAATGACAACGACAAATTATAATTTAGTCATTCATGATACTTGTTCCTTACGCAATAAATCTATCTCTGCCATTTTAAATTTTTATATAATTGAAAAAAAAAAAAAAAAAAAAAAAAAAAAGCACAACACCAAAAACTATCTCCTTTAAGATACTAGAAAAAATCGGAAAGGGAATTTTAGACAATTAGAATAATTTAACCATAATAAATGTTTCCCTTATAAAAATGTAACTTTACTTGCCTAATAATGTCGATTTCGAACAAAAAAAAAAAAAGAAGAATTTGATAGCTAGTAAAAAATGCTGATGCGTTAGTTTTATCCGAAAAGCGTTGAGATAGTTTTTAAGCTTGTTTTCCGTAATATTTAAGATTAATTTATTTTTTTAAATTATTTTATCATGCACGTTTAACCGTATTGTTATTTTCTGTTGCTTTTTTTTCTGAATTAAATTGAGCTGTCTAAAAAGTATATATAAAAAAAGTTTAACTGGCTTAACGAATACGTATTCATTTTTATTTTGCGGGCTAGTCTGCTTGTTTTTATGCATATCGGTAATGGGCTTTTAAAACCGACCGAACATAAAATTTCTCGAAAAGAAAATGATCACTATGGAAATGAGGAAAATTGACGTGCAATGAGGGAGTAGATACTGAAATGAAATGTAAGCCCCGTGATCGCAAAACTTATTTATTATTTTTTTTCTTTAAGTTTAATCAATTAGTTAAATAACGTATTTAAAAATTCATTGTTTTCTCAATTTTTTATTTTTTATTTTTGCTTTGGTTTTGAAGCAAACGATGAAAAATTTGATTTAGACGGCTTTCTCACCTGTGTAATAATCACCGTGAAAACAAAACCCGTACTTCGTTTAGGATTCCTACTACTGCTTGGGCGATTTATTTTTGAATTTTGATTTTGGCGTTAAAAATATCCGGCTATATAAATGAAAAGAGAGCTTGGATGTCGCCTTTTAAAGTACTAAAAATGAAAAATTGTTTTCTGATAAATTTTAAAGGAATTTAAGTTATAAATTGTTCTTAAATTTACATAATATGATCTTTTTTTGTTCGTATATTATAATCTTGTTGAAAGCTTTTGTTATAGCGTAACAGCTATGTTGGAAGGGGGTAAAAGCATTTGGTACATTTTTTTTTTCACATTGGAACACCTCACATTATTTTATTTTTGGTGCATTTGGAAAATTTTTCTTTGAATTTTTATAAAGAAAAAATGTACCAGTACTTCCATTTCATTAGAAAAGGCTGTTAAAAGTAATGGATACTGATAGCCCGAGATGACATTTTAATTCTTAGTAGTATGATGTGCGAAATTAATACAGATAAAACAATGTAAAAAAAACTTATGAAAAGAAAATAATGTAATTAATTATGTATGAGAAATCTATATATATTATTTCACAACCAATTTTTTAAGGTTTTAATTAATTTAAACCATTCCCTTCATAAATCGATTAAAACTTCATTTTATTTTTTTTTTTATAAATGATTGTGAAATGCTCGAAAATTCGACAACTACGTTAAAAAAAAAAAAAAGGTCTAGTGCCACGTCGAAACGTGGTCGTGAGGTTGGTTGGCAAAAACGGTTGGCAATCCTGTTCCGTAATAATCCACGAAACCCCAATTGTATATTTGAAAGCCGAAATTTTATATTCGGCGAAGTAGACATCATGGTGAGTTTTCTTGTATTTTACCGATCGTTAGATAAATGTTATTATGTATTGTATTGAGATTAGCAATTTTTGGTTGTTTATTGCTTAGGATGGGCGAGAAATTGATCGATTAAAAATGGTCTCTCGTTAATGATGCTACGTATAAGCCCTCCTATCTTTCTAAATTTCTACATAAAAGTACTACAATTTACAGTATAAGAAAAATAAATTTGTCATGCTACACCTAGTGAAGATGATATAATTACAAACAATACGTGTTCTTAATGATTATGACTTCCCCTACACCCTATATGTTTTTTAGGTTATGTCCGGCATATGTCTTAACCCATTTGATTTCGTTTAATTTCAGGGATTCGTGAAGGTAATTAAGAACAAGCAATACTTTAAGAGGTATCAAGTTAAATTTAAAAGGCGTCGCCAGGGAAAGACGGATTATCGTGCTAGAAAGCGACTTATCGCCCAAGATAAAAATAAATACAATACACCTAAGTACAGGCTGATTGTCAGATTCTCCAACAAGAATATTACTTGTCAGGTTAGTAAAATTTAATATTTTTTAAGCTGTTTTCATTAATTGGAGCTTGATAAAGTGTTAGATTAGCTGTAGCTGTTTTAGATGTTATTAAAAAAAAAAGTTTTTTTTTTTTCAAAGCATAAAAGTGCAATACTGAATGTTTTAGTTTGAGATCATTTTTTGAAATTTGTAATGAATATTTGAATATTTGATTTTTTGAAAAACTAGAAACCAGTTAAATATTATGAAAACTTGTAAATGACTGTTTTAACTGAAATCACACAATCCAAAAAATAATAGGCTGCATTGCTCAGGTTTATTATTTACGAATTTCATTTTTTAATCCTTTTATTTTTTTTCTTCACAGATTGCATATTCCAGGATTGAAGGTGACAAAATTCTTTGCTGCGCTTACAGCCATGAATTACCCCGTTATGGAATTAAAGTCGGATTGACAAATTACGCCGCGGCCTATTGCACTGGTCTTTTAGTTGCTCGAAGATTGTTGAAGAACTTGAATCGAGATAAATTATATCAAGGTTGCACTGACATAACTGGGGATGAATTCAACGTTGAGGCTCATAAGAAAGGTCCCGGACCATTTAAATGCTACCTTGACGTCGGTCTTCAACGCACCAGCACTGGTGCCAGGGTTTTCGGGGCTATGAAAGGTGCTGTGGACGGAGGCTTGTTCATTCCTCATAGCACAAAACGTTTCCCTGGATTCGATTCTGAGTCGAAAGAATTTAACGCCGAAGTTCATAGGAAACATATTTTCGGGCAGCACGTTGCCAATTACATGAGATCATTGGCCGATGAAGATCCGGATGCGTATAAAAAACAATTTTCGCAGTACATCAAGAATGGAATTATTGCAGACAATTTAGAGGATATTTATAAGAAAGCCCATGAAGCAATTCGAGCTGACCCATCTCATGTTCCAGTGAAGAAGGAGAAACCGGCTAAAGCTGAAGGTGAAAAGGTTAAGAAACCTAAGAGATGGAATAGGAAGAAGTTGTCTCTCAAAGAAAGGAAAGCTAGAATTGCTCAGAAGAAAAAAGCTATTCTGAAGCAAGTTAAAAAAGAAATAGAAGCTTAAGGTGTTACATCCTTTTTATGGATTCAGGTGATGAAATAAAAAGAAATTTATTTTATCGGTTTCTTTTTTGTTTGGACTTAAAATGTATCCTAAATTTTTTTAAATCACAAGTTTTCCCGCATTTCCAAATTCCAAAATCAAAGTTGAGCATGTATAATGCTGAAGCTTTTATTCAAAAATCAAGAAAAGTTTTAGTCAGGATCAGGAACCTTAGGGGATCTAATATCTAAAAGAAAATGAGGACTAAACCAAATAATATCCCAAACCAGAAATGTTCAGAGGCCAGCGAGGAACCAAGATCTGGATCTCTAATGTGAAGGAATCAGGATCTGGAATCTGATGGAAAAAGCTGAATATTTCTGTGAGTTTTATAAGTTCTTGTATTTTTATTTTTTATTTTTTATTTTTTATTTTGACTCACTGAGGCTATCCATTGGGAAATGGTAACAAATTTGAAAAAAAAAGAAAGCTGGATAAATGAAATAAAGTAAATTTCATAAAAGTAAATAATTTAACTTGGTATATTTAAATTTATTTTATTTTATTTATTTTGTTTGAAGTAAAAATGCAAAAAATTTAATTATAAATTAATTTTGAATTGGGCACTTCTGCGTTTTCTCGGAAATCTAAGGCTCATAATAAAAATAAATTAACAAATTAAAAGTTGATATTAAACATTTTAAATAGCTTCAGTGGGCTCAAAATATTTTGTAGTTAGAATCTAATGAAGTAAAGTTAAAAAATTTGCATTAAACTCGGCTTTGTACCTAGGATTTTTAGAAAAATTTTCCTTTAGGTTTTAATAATAGAAATTCCCAAAAAATGTTCTTTGACAAAATAGCTATTCGATACAATTTTTTTTTTTTTTTTTTTTTTTTTTGCATTTCTTGGTTTTGGAACACAGTTGAATTAGTCTTGAATTGAAAGGTGAGGGATGGAACAAAACAAAAAAATGGAACTTTTTTTTTTGATTTTTGATTAATCTTTAATGAAATTAACAGAGCAAGCTGTTGTTAATTTGTTTAAAAATTTAATATAAATTCAGGCAGCGGAATTACAAAAAGAAGCGACTTTGCACGAAAAATTTCCAAACGTAAATTTAATGCACAGGTTGACTTTTAAATCTGTACGTGCAGGAAAGGCAATAATATTTAAAATATTATTATTTTAAACTTGAATGTCGTTTTAATACTTCAGGTTTAATTTATTAAAAAATCGATTGTTTTTTTTTACTGCATTTCCATTTGCTTTTTGAGATAAGACAAATCAATTTTTCATTGAGATTGCTCATCTTGTCTAGAAGCTGCGTAGCTGAATTTCCACTATAAAAAACTCCGTTTCTGTGAAAATGCTGGGCTAATTAGACTGGATCTTAACTAAATTCTTAGTAGAAGGAATTTTAGTTTTTAAATGAACTGGCTATTTCGAACAAAAGGGAAATTGAGAAGTGAATATTGGCTCTTCATTATTTTTGTTTTTAAAATCTTTTAATAACTCAAAGCATCAACCGGACGGATACATTTCCAATCTTGAAATTTAGCTACCGTAGAATGGTGTGAAGTTGAAAGGAAATTCAAAAAAAAAAAAATTCTAGCTTTATTTTAGGCCCTAAAAAGAAAATGTTTTTATTTTATTAAGTGGATATTGTTTTTGGGATACTTAAGTAAAAAATTTTATTTTTAGTGCTTAAAATAAACCTAGAATTTTTTTTTTGAATTTCCTTTAAACTTCACCCCATTCTACGGTAGCATTTTCATTTTCAGGCAGCTTAATTCACAAACATTACACTTTTTATGTTTGAAATCTTTACTTTCGTCAGTTGTGTAAATCACGTGAGGATTTCAAATTACAGTCCAAACCTATGGGTTTGCTTTTTTTTTCTTTGTCCATAGGTTTTATTTCAAAGAAAAAGAAAAGCAGAAATAATTTTTTTTTGATTAGCACTTGTTGATGTTTAAATTTAGGAGGCTCTGAACCAAAAACCGTTGACAAATTTTTTTCAAGAAAGTAAAAAAAAACTTAAAATTATTTTTTCGAACATTACGGTTTATGTCTCTTTTATCAAACTTAAAAATTATAATACGGCCCTCTGGCTACGTTCCAATGATAAGAAAATGGCCAATGCTACAAATTCTAAAAACGTCATATGAGACTATTTGCAAGTGAGCACCTGTAGCAGTAGACCGTACCGTGCCATAAAATACAAACTTAAAATAGTTTATTTATTTATTTTTGTTACGTTTATTGGATTGGTATTGACGAGATGTTTCCGCCATTTACCTGTTACTTTAATAATAGTTCTTTCAAAGTTTGAGAGTACGCATCATCGTGGCAGCAGATAAATACGTATCTTTCGTTTTACGGAAAAAAGAAGACAACCTTGGACAAAAAAAGCTAAGAAATCTTCGCAATTTTTTTCTGATGATTACTTAGCTCTTCTTTTTTCAAGATTTGTCTTCGTTTTTTTGTAAAATGAAAAGAATACGATTTATCTGCTGTCACGATGATGCGTATTCTTGAGTACCTGCAGTGCTAATTCCACGTAATGTTTATCTTACGGATGCAAAACGTGGAATCAGTTAGAACAGTAACGCCATCTTTGGAGCAAATTGTAAACTACACGTCTAAAAACTTGTTTTAAAGACTACAAAAATCAGGAATAATCAGATTAATCTGAATCAGTTATTTTGAGCAATGCATGGTGTTAAAAAAAATGAATCGTTCTTTGCAACGATCATTATTTTCGAACTCAGATTTCTTAAAGTAATTGTTTAAAATGACATGCCTCTGTCTTCTTACTGTCAGCTCACTTCCGAAATATAGGGATATTTTTTCTGTTAAAAAAAAATCGAAAGATAATTAGTACTTTCAAATATTTTATTAAGTTTTTTGTGTTTTAGCGTCACTTACCGCTCTTTCCGTTTCGGCCCAAAAGCATTTTGTAAATTTAAATGCCTTTTCACATTTATCATCATTTTCTAGAAAGGAAAAAAAAGAAATAATGAACGTCTGAATGAATTTAAGTTATCGCTTGAACCGTGGTGTGTTAAAAGTCGGGCCTGTTGACATCTCAATATATAGGGCGCAATATTCAAGATAGCATATGAGGTAATTAAACTTATCAAAATAAGTCTGAAAAGTGTTTAATGTATGACCTTTTTGTACCTCATTAACGATTTACTAATTTCATAGTAAAAATCGTCAACTTTTTTTTTTTGTAGTTAAAGAAAAAAAAATCGATTAATTTTTCCATTTAAAAAATAATTACCTATCGAAGTACAGGTTGACATTAAATATTCAATCGTTGGATCATCCAGATCCGATTCCGATAAAGTGCTCTTCATATTGATGTATTCAAAAACTCCGTTGTTATCCATCCATTCATAATTATAATACAAACAGTGTAGAAAACACTTAAAATTTTTATTTGTGGAATCGTCCATTTTTTTTTCGACCAAAGCTAAATTCAACGTTCTCTTATTTACAGGAGACGTTGAATTACATCTGAAAATGATGTCTAAATCTTGCGACATAGTTTTAAAAGGTCTCATCTGCAAAAAGGGGGAAAAATCCAGTAATAAAATAATTTTCATGAGGAAAAAATTTTCTGTTGAATTATTTGAATGAGGAAAAAAGGCAAATATTTAATGAAAAACGGTTTTAATTCCTTTCATTAAAGCTCTTATAAATTTCCATGACAACGTTTTCCTTTTCCATGAGGATAAGCACAAACCAAGGACGAGAAGCGCTTTTCCGATAGACGGTTAATAATTCATATAACTTTGTGGTTTAATTAACTTTGTGATACAATTTTGAATGAACTTGCTCTTCCTTATGCGGGGAAATTATTAATAATATCAAAGCCAAGAAAAGAAGATGGCTCACCTCAACAAAACTTAAATAACACATAAACAAACACAATAAATACTGGATTAACATTATAAATAAATTAAATTAACAAAACCACAGTTTAACGACTGAATGACTAGATTCGAATAAATCCTTCAAGAGGCGCAAATGATTATCCTGTTTTTATCAATCAGAACTTTGTCTTTTAGACGTGTACGCTTACATATGCAATAGTATTTTTTTTTCATAACGACCTATATTATCCGGAAACGTGGAATGGCCCATTTCTAACCAATGGCGATGAAGATTTTTGATCTTTTGCCTGAAGAATATTTTTTTATTATTATTATTAAAAATTATGAGTATGACGGCAAATCATTTGAACTTTCACATATGGCTGAATTATTGTACGAAGGGGAATTGCATAAGATTTTTCTTGAAATTATTGTAGTTTAGTTTAAATTATCTGACGTGAAATAGGCTGTTTTGGAATTCCCCGTTTGCATGTTTCATTGCTTGAGTGAGTTAAAAAATTGTTGAGTTTGAATTTGTCTATTCATCCGCTTAACATTTCGTAAAGGCTAGGCTCCAGTGAAAGGTAAGGGGGCGGATATCTCACTGAAAGACTTTTTCTGGAAATCTGCCTGGTAAACCTTTCATTATTTTTAATTTTTCCAGAAAGCGAGCCAAAACTTAGAATTTTGAAGGGGAAGACAAACGTTTTGTTATGGAAAAACAAAATAGGTATGGCAGCCATTTTGAATGTTCCAATGCGATGTTTTGGGTCTGAGGTAGAAATGGAATCAAGTTTTGAACACATATTCGGTTGTTTAAAAAAAAAGTCTTAAGTGCAAGAAAGGGAACTGGTTCGCAAAGTTTTAAAAAAAAAATTTCGTGAAGTAGAGTATCCACCTGACTGGAGCTTATTGTTATCTTTTTTTTTCGGCGCAAGATTGTGGAACTCAAAAAATGACTTCTTTTAGTTCATGGTTTAGACAGTTAAAAACAAACATATTATTTTCGATGCCAATCCAATTCTCAGTCCAAAAATAATTTCCATTCTCCTAAGTTTTCTTTATTCTTTGGCTTGTCATCTGATCCTCGTTGGGAGGTAAATATCAGTCATTTCTGAGAAAGCCTCAGGCCTACAGCCAGGAAGGAGGGCAAAAACCTCAGCCGCCCCTAGAAGTATATTTGAGCTCTTGTGCAAACGATATTTTACCAACATATTTTTCTTATCTGCCTTATAGTCATTTGGAATCCCTCATAGAGAACTTTGTGCCCACCTGTAGCCTGTCTGGCTCCCTTCAGACCTAGAAAGCTTTATCCCTTCCCGGTAAAAATGTTTTCTTTCTAGTAAATTTTGTCTCCCGCTGACCATTGCTTTTCGCCCCCCTTGTTAAAGTTTCAAAACGTTATTGCACCGCTACTCAATATGTTGAAACTTTTCACTGTGGTGTTCAATGAGACCTCAGTTGTGGGTTTCACAACAACTGTAAAAACGTTAGGCCATGGCTTTTTTTTTTTTACTTTAAATCACACAAGCGATATTTTATTGTTGTTCCACGCTCCTTGCATAGAATTTCTTTACTTTTAATGAATATTGTTTGTATAAGAACTAAGTCAAGTAATGTTGGCCCCCATATATATTTACTCTTTTTGATTTAAAAAAAGATGTAGATGGATAACTGTCTTTTTAGAGAATTTCTCTCATGGATAGTTATATGATGCATGGCCATTCGGAGTATTCTCCTAAAATACGGTGGCAAAAGCGTATTGTATGTAGAGATATTCCACTCACGTGTTTTGTACTCTACTTCCGGTCACGTCGGCTGCTTGTTTGTTTACATTACGTGACTTTATATATATAGTGGAGGCCATTTTGTAACGTAAACAATATGAAACGTATACGCCGGTAAGCTAAACATAGGCTATTACGACTTTTAAAGTTCGAAAATTAATTGAACAAAAACTTAGTTCGATATTTTACAAATAGATGTCGTTTTACAATGGAATTGAGCTTTTTTGGTGTTTTCTGGTGTTTAATAGACCTTTCGCGTTTTCGAATTTCAGTTTGATCTCCGAATTTATGAGCTGTTTCCAACGAAAAATTTTATTGCGTAAAAACATTTCAAACAGACGTTAAGCATTGATGTATTTTTTGAGTTTTCTGAGAATTTATTGGGGTTCTTAATGATTTACTGTTGTGCATATTGTTTATCAAATTCTTTGATCAAGAAAATGGTATCCATTTGACGATACTGGTGGATAATTGTAGTTTACATTGAAAGTGAATTCCGCTTTCTTTCGTCACTTTTTCTGAGGCTCGTTATAATCTACACCATGGAGGTATCGATTTAAGTTGTTTTGAGGGTGTATATATGACAGAGATGTCGTTTTTGAGGTATTGTATCCAGCCTGTAAGTACTTTACGTACCTATCAAATTGCATCGTCAACCTACTGCACGATTTAGTCTGTTAGATTTATCGGCTGCAGAAGAAGTGACGAAGGAAAGTGGAGTTCACTTTCCTTGCAAATGATATCGACTAGTGTCATCAAATGGATACCCTTAAATACTTAAAAAAAGTTGGCCTTATATTTTTTACCCATGGCAAAAGTCCAGTCAGTCGACGGAAATTTTGTCTATCTCTTGAATGAGATCATTCGATCGAACTTGGACATTTTGTGACTAGTTTAGTATTATTATAGTCGATAAAATATTCCAAGTGTTTAAAAAATTAATAACGAAAGTGTATTCATCTATTAAAAATAAAAAGCTTAAAAGAAAATATCAGTCTTTTTTTGTCTATGTTGAAGGAATAAAACAGAAAAAAATAATTTTTTTAGGCTTTTTTTATTTTTTTAATGCGAACGATGGAAAGAGGCTAACTGCCTTGGTATCATTCAGTTTTGCAACATAAGTCGAATGATATCAGCCGAAAACTTTTGACTGTGAATTGGATATTGATTATGAGCCATTTGACGGACTTTTTGTCATGGATAGCGCTGTAGAAATCCCTCACAATGAGTGTGATGGAGCACAACATGAGAACGGCGAGAACGGCGTGTTTCTTAAGCTTATTTCCCAAAAAGTGTATTTTTGTCAATAAAATTTGTGCGTTCGTATATGATAGGTCATAAACGCTTTTCAGTAGTTTTTAGGACACTATACTGAGGCACTCGATTTCATTAAAACCAAAGTGGGGTACCGAATAGAAAATAAATTTAGACCGAAAGACTGAGCCAAAAAGTGAAAATATTGTTGCAGACTTTTTAACCATATTCTTCGAAGTTAGTTTCGTCATATTTTCTTTCTGCGACGTGATAACTTGAAATTGACTGCTTTCGTAAACTAATAATTCAAAATATGAGTGAAATTTTTCATACACCTATGGGTGCAAATTCACTATAGGAACGTTGTGAATATATGTAAAGGGAAATAAAAAAAAGACGGTGCAAATCACTCTGGAATGTTGGACCAACACTTTGGTGCATTCCATAGTGAATTGACATTCTTTGATTTTGAATTGAAGTCTTTTTTTATTTCCCCTTTTGATTTTTTGAAGTCTTATTTAGGACACTACTGTTTACATCGAAGGGGGTTCTTTTCAGTACAAGCTACAAAATCGCAAGCATTTTATTTTATTTTATTTATTTATTTTTTGACCCCCCTAGAGGTCATGCTATCAAATAAAAAGGATTTCATCATTTTTTTTTTTTTGCGCTCGAAAATGATTGAGATTCACTTCAGTCATTTAAATGGCGATGTATATGTTGGTGCGAAAAATATTTTTTTGCATTACAAATGCGGAAAGCTATGTACGAAATAACAGGGTTGGTTTCTGAAACAAAGCAGTAATTAATCAAAGACAGTACATTGAACTTCCTTTACTCTACATTAAATTCATTATCTTTTTTCTTTTTGACTCTAACGGTCTTTCCTGCTTCTGACCTGGTTATCGCGAAATGCGAGCAATCCCGAAACGTCAGCCGACTTATCTTATGTTTCATTGCTGGTGGGCTGTTTCTTTGTCAAGGGCCTCTTTAACGTAAATTATTCGGATCCGTCAGGTCGGAATCAAAGTTAAAAAAAAAAACAATGACGATAATAATTAGTAAGACTTGTTTTTATTTGCCAGTGGGTACCATTTGCATAAAGTTCATAAAAGATGGCGCCCCTTGCTGCATAAGACTAAACATATCTGAACCGTTTGGCATCGGCATCATCATTACTGAGAAACCACCGATGAAAAGCGTTGGGCTTTCTGGTGAACTGCTGACCATTCCTGGAATTTTATCTTTAAAAAAAAAAAATTAAGGAATTAACATTCGTTTATGTAAGGCCTTTTTTCGCATGATTTACATCATATCGTTAGTTATTTTTTACCTTTGAAAGGAGCTGGTATCATATCTATTAATCCATTTGAGGAATTTTCTTCGGCTTTTGAGGACGATTCTTCGGCTTTGGCTTCTTCTCCGCTGTTTTCCGAATTTTCGTTTCCCGTAGTTAACATTTCCGTGGCTTCAGCTGCAGATGCAAGGAGCTGAGAACCATATTTACCTTTTGATAGTTTCTTAATTTTTGGTAAGAAAGATAGAAATTTACTTACTTGATCAGCTTGTGGCTCAGGAACTGGAGAGGAAATATTTACTGAAAGGATAAAAGTAATTTCTTGTAAAAACTATAAAATTTATTATCGTATCGCTTTCGTTTTTTTTCCAGTTTAATTAATTATGTATCTTTAATGATTAATGCCCGACTTAACGATTTAATAAATAATTAATATACGCTCATCGATTTTATAAAATTTTAATATTCAGAACAAGATGGTTTCGCCACTTTTTTTCTGTTATTATTCGGGAAAAAATTAACCATGTCCGTTAAACCTCTATCCTCTTTAGCCTCTCGTAAATTTCTTCCATCATCAACATGTATTCTTCTGTCTTGATTCTTAAACAATTCATATTCCTGTAAAGCATTTCTTCTTTCGTTTTCCTTCCACAAATCAAACAATTCTACCTTTTTAGACGTTTCCCTTTTTTGACTCCCCGAGCTTTCTAATTTAGACAAATCATTTAAAAACTTCCCGAAATCACCCGACACTTCGCGATCTACAGAGATTAAAAAATCGTCGAAAGAATCGGCTCTTCCCATGTTCGTATATTCGGATTTTCCAGTCGACGTTGAAATTATCGTTTGATCTCTTATCAAATCGTTTCGAACGTCTCGTTTTGTTTTGTCATCATCGTCACCGTAATCAACTCCTTTTTCCATCTCTTTCATGAATTCATCTAAATCTTTATCGAAATTTCCTTGCATTGTTTCCATTGCTGTTTCCATAAAAGACTGAAACGGGTCTTTTTCGTCTTCTCTTTTTTTTCTGGTTTCTTCTTCATCGTCTTCGTATTCTGTTTTTCTTACGTATTCGTCGAAACCTTCATTAAAATTTCTTTCCATTTGTTCCAACCATGTATGAAATTGTTCATCGTCCATTGATCTTTTATCTCTTTCATTGTTGCCCAAATAATTTTCTTTTGTGGGTTTTCCTAGAATAAATTTAAACTTCGTTAATTCATTTTTTTTGTCCTTTTGTTTGATTAGGTGACATCGTGTTTGAGACTTCTTTTTTTTTTCCAATTTATAAATAGATTTTTCTAACGGTTATTAATTTTTATTTTTGATTGACTAACTTCGAAAGCTCAGAAATTTGAAATAAGCGAACCCAACGATTTTGCTGCGAGGATACTAATACGTGTTTAATTGAGTATTTACCTTCACAAAAAACTGCTACAAAAATTAGTATTACAAATTGGTGTATTTTTGCCATGATGTACGAATAACGTTTGAAATGCCTGCCTCTTTATTTCGACTAATTAGTGGGTATTAATATCACCTTTTTGAGCAGATAAAGAGTTATTCAGGGTGGACGCTTATAGTGATTAAATGAGTTATCAACCGTTTCAACAAAACCGAAGTTACATTGATTAATGCCTTGTACAGTTCAAATAAATTTCCGGAGTTCATTTATTTAAGGGTTAACATTTTGTGATTTACTTAACTGCGGACATTTCTGCGCTTTGCTCTTCTGCAATATGGTATTTTCAGGTATTTTTATTTTTGAAAACTTTTGGTGTAAAAATAAAGTACATGAATTTAAAAAATTCGACCGTTTTGATTTAAAGTTTTTAACCCATAACTAGGGTTTGCAAACCGGGAGTCCCGGTCCCGGTAATCCCGGGTATCCGGAAAAATTTTTCAATCCCGGAAAAACCGGGATTAAAACTCCGGGATCCCGGACCAACCGGGACCATATGTACTAAATCATATGTATACTAAAAAAATCCAAAATTTTCCATAGATTTATCTTTTTTGAGCTTCTTCGGTTTTTTTTTTAAATTTTAGGTAGGTTTGTTCGAAATCTTGTTCATAAAAGGAATTATTACAGGCGGTTTAAAAAATCGATGCTAGCCTGAAATACTCAGGTGGTTCAATCAATTCCCTAAACGATTTCATGAGCAGTATACCTGGCCTAAAAAATAAATTTATTGGATAGAAATTATCGATTCTGTAATCGATTTTGTAATCGTTAGATTTTAAATTATTAGATTTCGGAAATATTGAATCATTTAAAAATGCCACTATAATATTTTCGCTGGGTTATTAACAAAGTATTGGTTCGTTTTGATTACTCTTCAAACTGATTAAAATTTTACCAGATTAATTTTTAGACCTAATAAGGGAATGTAGAATTTTAAATTTATAGAAAAAAATTTATACTCTACCGACTTAATGGTCATTTCGTATGAAGTATGAAAATTTCAGTATTGTAATGCAGTCCATTACAATTTAAGTTCAATTTGAATTAATAGGCTAAGAGAATCTGAAAAGTAAACAAAAATCTGATGTTTTTCAAAGATGGTAAGGGATTAGGCGTTTATTCTTCTGAAAACTATATGAGGGAACCAAAAATTAAAATTTTTAGTCTAAATTTTTGTCTAGAATACGATTATTTTTGCGTCTGAAAGGGAAAAAATTGTCTTAAGGATGAAATCTGCAGATTCTTAGTCTTTTGCGATTTTCAACGTGGAAAAAACGGATTTTCTTTGAAAATCACCCAATCCCGGCAATACCCGGGATCCGTACGGGGTTGAGTTTTTAAATCCCGGAATCCCGGAAAACCCAATCCCGGTACCGGGATTGCAAACCCTACCCATAACTTTAACAAATGATTACATGCAGAAAAAAAAATCTTTTTAATACTTTTTACACAAATAATTTTCTAAATTCATGTACTTTATTTTTACGCTAACATTTTTCAAAAATAAAAATACCTAAAAATACCGTATAATACCTATTGCTAGTAAGCTGAATCCTATTTTGTATGCGATTTTTTAAAGGAGAGTTCGTCATGGACAACTGCTTGAATTTTTTTTCTATCTAGCGTGGTCCTGTTAAAAGCAATCTGTTCAATCTCTTTAAAAGTGTTTCAAGTTGCACTACTTGGTCGTACGTTAAAACCTTACCTTTTTTTATAAAAAAAGAAAAAAAAAATTAATCTATTAGGTTATGTACTAACAATGTTCTATCACCTGAATATGGTATTTTGCCATGTTTTTTGGCTTTTTCCACCATAGGTAGAAGTTTAAGGGAAACTTTTTTTAAGAATTTAAGGGTATCCATTTGATGATACCAGTTGATATCATCATTTACAATGAAGGAAAATTCCCCTTTCCCTCGTCGCTTCTTCTTCGTACCTTAAAATCCAATGAATCATGCAGTGAATTGACTCGATCCTCAATTATATCAATCCGACGGATATGTACTTAGTATCATACCTCTAAGGCTTTCTATTAGCTATGCGGAATTGCCTTTAGCCTTCATTTATATGAAAGATCTTCAGTTACTTCCATTCTGCAGATATTCACGGTACGAAGATGAAGTGACGAAGGAAAAATGAATTCACATTTGATGTATATATGACTAACAACTAGTCCCATCAAATGGAAACCATTTGACTATCTCAATCAATTAAATCGAGGGTAAGCACAACAATAAATCATCATGGACGCCAATAAAATCTCGGAAAACTTCAAAAATACGTCAATGCTTAACGTTTTTTTGAAATTTTTTTGCACAATAAAATTTGTGGCAGTGTAATTCATAAATACAGAGACCGAACTAATATTCAAAAATTCTAAAGCTCTTCATATTCCAAAATATAAGTAGAAAAGCCTCAATTTAATCAGAAGCGCAATCTATTTGTAAAAATATCGAACTATCTTTCGTAATTTTTTTTTTTTCATTATTTATTTTTCTCATGTTTATCTTATACACTGTATAAAATGTCACGTGATGTTTACGTCACAAGATGGCTGCCACTTGATTTATGACTATATCTGTGGGTCAGAGCCAGGCTGTTCCAACTCTACCGGAGGTTACCAACTTCTTACGAATGACTCGACTTTAGAGAACGATACGATTATTTTATGCTTACATAGATTAATCTTGTGACGTAAACATCACGTGACATTTTATACAGTGTATAAGGTAAACATGAGAAAAATAAATAATGAAAAAAAAATTACGAAAGATAGTTTGATATTTTTACAAATAGATGGCGTTGAATGATTGAATTGAGGCTTTTTTACTTATATTTTGGAATATGAAGAGCTTTAGAATTTTTGAATATTAGTTCGGTCTCTGAATTTATGAATTATATTCCCACAAATTTTATTGTGCAAAAAAATTTCAAAAAGCGTTAAGCATTCACGTATTTTTGAAGTTTTCCGAGACTCTTTTTGGCGTCCATGATGATTTATCGTTGTGCTTACCCTCGATCTAATTCGTTGAGATATTCAATGGTTTCCATTTGATGGGACTAGTTGTAAGTCGTAATATACATCAAATGTGAATTCATTTTTCCTTCGTCGATTCTTCTTCGTACCGTGAATATCTGCTGCATGAAAGTAACTGAAAATCCCTCACATTAAAGACGGCTAAAGGCAATTCTGTATAGCTAATATGAAGTCTTAGAGGTGTGACAGTTTGTAAGTACATATCCGTCGGATCGATTTAATTGAAAATCGAGTCAATTCACTGCATGATTCATTGGATTTTAAGGTACGCGGAAGCATCGACGAGGGAAAGGGGAATTTTCCTTTATTGTAAATGATGATATCAACTGGTATCATCAAATGGATACCCTTAAATACTTAAAAAAAGTTTCCCTTAAACTTCTACCTATCGTGGAAAAAGCCAAAAACATGGCAAAATACCATATTTAGGTGATCAGCCCTACCAAAAATTAAACTAAAAATGATCAAATTTGACAACAATCTTAGTCATTTTCAGTTGTGAGGGGTTTCCAGTAGTCCTTTTTGATCAATTCTGGCTTTTCTTCATTATTTTTGATCATTCTTGATGGAAAAACGGTCATATTCGACTAGTTGTTAAGTTATTTTTAGTCATAGTTTTGGTAGGAAGAACAAGAACATTGTTTGTAAAAAATCTTATAAAGTAATTTTTTTTAATAAAAAAAGGTAAGGGTTTTATCTTACGACCAAAGTAGAATAGATTAGTGCAACTTAAAACACTCTTAAAGTAGGGGAAGGAAGTCCGGGAAGGAATAAAAAAAAGTAATAATAGACTTGATACAGAAAATATTGCTTATTTTAATAATACGACTATCTCAATGAACAAGCTAAAACTTAAAATGTAGTCACAAAATAGAAACCGATGTTTACTTTTTTTTCCCACTTACAAATGTTATATTCATAATTTTTTTTCTAATTTAGGGTCTTAAGAACAAATTTCAGCAATATTTCAAATATTTTCAGTTGCGATTTTATGGGACATTCCATGTTAATTGTGAAAGCATAATAAATCTCAACTGAAAAATCCTTATACTTATAAATTTACATAATCTACATATCCAAAAACCCTACAATGTGTCTAAATCAGCCTAAATATTAGATCTCGAAAGATCCTAACTCCAAGCTTTTTGTTTCTACTGAAAAAAAAAAAAAAAAAAAAATCGAATTCCAACAGTTTTGTTTCTAAAAAAAAAAAATCCAACAGTTTTGAGATTTATAAAAATTCCAAAACCATATCTTTATAAAATCTAGGCTGTGCGATTAGTACTAAAAGGAACTTTACTCATAAAAAATTTAACTTCCGAAAAAGGGTTCGTTAGCAACCGGCGAATTTTTTTTTTTTAATATTAACTTGTCACAAGCCTTTATATACTTTAAGCCGTATTTTTTTAAAAAAATCCTTTCGATAATTTTATTTTCTGAACCTAATTACTGAAACATAGTGCATAGCAATAGACATCTAATATCACACGAAAGCTTATTCTGTTGTCTTGAGGGTTTGGTACTATAGAATAGGAAAATGGCTATGGGTTTACATTCTGCTATGTTTAAATATTTGCCGATTTAAACTTTTTTTTTTTTTCGCAAACCAATATTACTTTATTTTTTTCTATGCAGCAATGTTTAAACAAAACAGTTTTTTTTTTCGGAAAAGTCGCAACAATTTCCTTCAAAACATTTGGAGTTTTTAATTTTATTATCATATGTTTTCCATTGAATTTTATTTTATTCTTAAATGCTACATCAGTAGTTTTTTTTTTTAAATTCTTATTCATGATATCTCCTACTTTCAAACCAATTTTAATCTACATGCAAAATCAAAACCATCTGATTAATATATTCATACTAATAGTCTAAAATGAGCGCTCGAAATTTTACAAATATTATACCGCACTGTAAATAACTTTTTTTTACGTATTGTCCTGTAATGTAGTTTTGAGATTCTGAAATAGTAGTATATAAAAATAGCGCAGGCTTATTTTAGGTACCGTTACAACACGTTTTATGTTTTCCTTATTTTTATTAAGGAAATTGGGAGATGGCCCTGTTTCATCTTGCTATAAAATACTAATGATGCGATGATAATACTAGTATCTCCATATTTTTTTTTGAAAAAAGATGTATGAACCGTCGATTTGAGAAATATTCTGTTCAAAAAATAATGGAGATGGCAGAAAGGCTAACGGTTAGGATTTGACCACGTGATGCTCAAATCACTTGGCTTAGTGACGTCTCTGGATATAATTGAAAAACAAGTCGTCTACTTCACTAATCTAGTACTCAGGCAAAAAGTTCACGTGGAATACACGTCGATTTCAAGACTTTTTCCACCAGTTTTCCACAAATTATTCACAGGCTAGTGGAAATCTCGTTGTAACTTGGTGGAAAAATTCTTAAAATCCACCAGTATTCCAACAGTTTTTTTGACTGGACACTTTAATATTTAACGTTAAAAGCTTCATATTTATATTTAATCCTTATTAAATGTTTAATCGTAACGTCAATATTGCGATAATGTCAAGTCAAAATAAGAAATACGCGTTATTGAAACCAATGAAGAGAAAAGGGATTCCTTCTTCATTTACATCCAGTGACGTTACACGAAAAGCGTGAGCCCAATATTACATTATGTCGGGCATGTTTCCCTTTTTCAAACCAACAACTCTTTCCTTACTCCCTAGATTTTGCAATATAACTATTTTCTTTCTGTGTTGTGCTGGTAAAAATACTGCATTTATTACATATTATTTAGCTTTCTTATACAATATACAAAATTTAAAATTTTTATGCGTTGAAATAAAAAAATATCGTATTGTCAAATTTTTACTAAAAGCTACTTAAGGAAAATCCGAAAAAGTCTCACTAATTATTTTCCCTTTTTCTTGACAAAATGAAAAAAAAAAAAAAAATTTTTTTTTAGTAGGACTTTTCCTCTTTCCTAATTAAATTTCTATGTAAAATCAGTTTTTATTTTTTATTTTTATTTTTGGCACAAGCTGGAACTGAAAACACTGTTCCATAAGGTGCAATCCAGTGCAAAAAAGATTATTTTTCATTGAAATAAACGATGTAAAAAAATAAATGCCTTTATCTAGATATAGGAGTGAACATCTAGCGGGGAAAAAAAATTCAGAATCTCAAAACAAAGCTTTTTTTTTTCGGTTTAATTCCTCAGTAAAAACGAATCTTAATAAGTAATTCACAGCTTCTTGTACCAGAATAGATAATGATCACCATCCTCAATGAGAAGTTCATCAACACCTACCGGCGCAACGAATCTGTTTGGGGGTGGTGACGAAACTTCAGGCAGCGTCGGCAGCTTGTAGAGAAGCCAATAATGGTAACTCATTGGCTCTTCTTTAAACCCGGCCAATGTGTGGACGTAATGACCGTTTGGCCATTCCGTTGATGAAAATCTGAGGAAATGAAAAATATTTAGTAACTCTTCGGTGACCATTCAAGTATCACGTTAGAAGGTCGAAGGGAAACGAGTCCGGGGCTTTTGTTGACAGGATAGAGGACATTATGCTATGGAATTATTCTTCGAAACAGAAGACAAGCTCACAAACAAAAAAGAGGAAATGAGGTTTTGCCTTTAAAAGAGGATCCTTCCGAGGTTCCACGTCAAAATGGCTAACCTTTTTTTTTTTTTTTTTCAACAAACTACTTTCAGTGCTATAACCGATCATGGGTATAATTTAAGGCTTCCTTCTAGTCTGTCGGGCTGGCTAAGGCATTGGCAAAAGACAAATTAAGGAAAACTTGTATGAATCTTTGATTTCTTTTTTCAGCGGGTTAATTTTTTTTTCTTTTTTTCTGACTACTTACGAAAAATGATCATCTTTTTGTGCCGCCAGTTGCATTACGTTATAAAAAGTGTCGTTTAGTTCGGTTGTGATGTTGATACTGTAGGTCTCGCTGACATTGCTTCCCACCCAAAGACTGTAAGTCACCGTTGCCGTTATGTCACTGACTGTCGGAGATTTCGTGGATTCCGGATTTGCCTTCTTTTCTGTTGATTTGTTTGTAGTTGTAATTTGATTGTGATTACGAGAAAATGTGAAATTTAACGGCACTGGGACGTCCACGATAGCAGTATTCGACCATTCTGAAATATTTTTTCATGAAATAAAACTATGCTTCAGTGTTGGAAAAAAACGCACTAAACATGTTTTCGTTTTTTTTATTACCATTTTGCTTTTCCGGATGGCAGTTGAGCTCTTTGATATTTGCCAAACCTTTCGGACCTAGGGCTAATAAAACTGATATTGTTGTGGGGATGTCCTAGGAACAAAAAAGAAAAAATGTTGCATGATATAATTATTTTGAGGATAACAACTAAACAAAATTACCTCATCTTCCCCAAAAGAACCATTATCATTTTGCTGCTGTTTCACGTAACTAATTGCGTTGGTTCTGTTCCAGTGATTTCCACCGGGATCGGTGGCTTGTAATGCTTGTATCGCTAAAGCAGTCGATTTTATACTCCCAAAGCTTCCGTCTGATTTTTGTAATTTTCCTAATTTCCTCATGGGAGTCAACAAATAATGCTGAAGGTTACGATTTCTGTGATCGTGAACGATGCAATGAAGAGCTATCAAAACCATCGAGAGAGTTTCTGAAACGAAAAGGTGATAATACATTTTTTATCCTTCCAAAACTTGGTTTTAGAAAATAATACAAACTAAGGATTTTCGATCATTTTCCGTTACGGGAGAAAAGGGAAAATGGTGAATTGTGATCCCCCCAAGGGAATAAGTATTTCAAAGCTTGTAAATGTGATAACATATTCCGCAACAGTTAATTAATTATTCACGTCGTTTTCAAGTGTTGAGGGAACGGCGTAAGCCTTTTTGACGTGCTGAATTTTACGAATTCCGCATATTTAACAATCGCGGTTGTAACCGTGGCTCGTGGAATGATATACGGAAATGAAGACACTGATCATTGCATTTCTAGCATGAGTGAGCAACTTTCCTTGCATATCCCAAAATTTTATTGTGTTACAGTTATCTTATACTTTGTAACCAGCAACGGGTCATTCAAATGCCTCGTCAACATCTTAGGAAGGGAAAAGGTGCCATAAAATACCGATTTTGCTAATGCTAATAAATCCCTGGAGGAGATTTTGTTGTACAGGGAGGGGGTGGACAGGAGAGTTTATGAAATTTCCAAAACAGTTCTGACTTAATACTTTTAAAGGTTTCTAATCTGAAAACGTGCAATAATTTTTATTATTGCTTAGGAGAAGAATATGGGGGGAGGTCACGTCAAAAGAACACAAAATTAATGCTGGGAACGATTTTATCTAAGTAGGTGATAAACTGTTATAATCATTAGCTAGCATTACAAAATGCCATAGTGCTATGCCTAAGAAAAAATAGTCAGTCTCTTTGTTAAAATCTATGTTAAACTATTAGCCTGTTAGTATTAAACGGTTAGTCTCTATGTTAAACTATTTCCGTGTTGTGGTTCGTACTTTACTTCCGGCCTTGTCGTCTGCTACTAATGTTTACATCATGTGACATTTTTATATGCTATATCAACTTTATCGGAGGTTACTTACTTCTTACGATGAATTTAAGAGAACAAAGCCTCCTAGATACGATCATTGTATGCTTACATATAATAGTCGTTATCTAGGAGGCTTTGTTCTCTAAAGTCGAGTCATTCGTAAGAAGTAGGTAACCAACGATGGAGTTGGGTCAGTCTGGCTCTGACCCACAGATATAGTCATAAATTAAGTGGCAGCCATCTTGTGACGTAAACATCACGTGGCATTTTATACACTGCATAAGGTAAACATATAAAAGAGAAATACAAAAGATAGGATTGTCTAAAAAAAATAGTTTTGTTATTTTTACAAATAGATGGCGTTGACTGATTGAATTGAGGCTTTTTTACTTATATTTTGGAATATGAAGAGCTTTAGAATTTTTGAATATTAGTTCGGTCTCTGTATTTATGAATTACACTGCCACAAATTTTATTGTGCAAAAAAATTTCAAAAAAACGTTAAACATTGATGTATTTTTGAAGTTTTCCGAGACTCTTTTTGGCGTCCATGATGATTTGTTGTTGTGCATACCCTCGATCTAATTCATTGAGATAGTCATGAGATAGTCAATGGTTTCCATTTAATGAGACTAGTTGTAAGTCATAATATACATCAAATGTGAATTCATTTTTCCTTCGTCGATTCTTCTTCGTACCATGAATATCTGCTGCATGAAAGTAACTGAAAATACCTCACATAAAAGACGGCTAAAGGCAATTCTGCATAGCTAATATGAAGTCTAAGAGGTGTGACAGTTTGTAAGTACATGTCCGTCGGATCGATTTAATTGAAAATCGAGTCAATTCACTGCATGATTCATTGGATTTTAAAAATTAGGGGTGTCGATAATTGGTTCCTTTACCTTAAATAACCTCGTGTAGATTAGTTTTTTTACAAAAAAAGGTAAGGGTTTTAAGAAGTACGACCAAAGTAGAGTAGAGTAATGCAAGTTAATATATTTAAGCCCTGCTTACCAACTTTGATATCTTTGCTGTCCTCTGTGAAATCCAACAGAGTTCGAATTTGTTTTTTTCTAACGTGCGTGCCGGATGTACACATTGCTAAACTAGAGAGAGCGATTTCGAATTCTAATAATATTTCGTGATGATTAAGACTCCCGATAAGATCATGCCCATAAAACTGTCTGGGATCACGACACAATGTGCTAAGTGCTATGCTGTAAATTGCGAGATCACTTGGACTCGGAGGTGATTCGTGGTGTCTGAAGATTCAAAAAAATAAAAACCATTAACATAAATTTGAGCTTCTTGGAGTTGCCTATCGCAAAATATGAGTTTCGATCTTCAAAGAAAGTATCTAGGGAATACTGTATTTAAATATTTTTACGGAATAAGTGCAAAATACCTTTTAAGGTTTAGCCCTGTCTCTTACTAAGAGATTTGAGTACAATAAATATAGCATTTGATGTCAGTGCACGGTAAAAAATTTTATGTAAAAGTAACATAAAAAAGATGTAGCCCTTTTTATTTAACATAATAAAAACATGGCGCCAGAAATTCGAAATAACGTTCGAAATAATTGAAGATTTAACAGAACTTATGTTAAAAAAAAAGAGCTACATATTTTTATGTTACTTTTACACAAAATTTTTTACCGTTTTAAGTTTTGCTTATCCCTCGATTTTATCGGAAACCGGGTTAGCTATCTATCGAATATGTTAGTAATGATAATTTGAACCATGAAAGATGAATTCAAAAAGCAAAAAAAAAAAAAAAAAAAAAAAAAAAAAAAAAAATGTGAATTAGGATATTTGAATATTGTCTGAATAAAATATGATCAATCTAATTACGGAGTTTGCGTGTTTATATGAAATTTTCCATTTAAATTACTGGAACCCTTGTCATTGCTTAATGTTTAAGCCTGCTATATATGACCTCATCGGCAGCTATGTCAAGGTGCTTATGGAAATTAGCGAGGCTTTTCCTTCCAAACTTACTTGTTAGTCGGGAAAGCTATTATTAACTGCTATTAGTTTCATTTTCCAGGGTTCTAAATTTATGTTGTCATTTCTGCGGGATCCTCGAGAAATTACATTTTAATTGCTTTTCCTATAAGTGATTGATCATAAATTTTGGAAAAGCTTTCTATTGTTTACTCTGTTTAAATCAAAAACTTACCTAAAAAGTTGAAGTATGACCTCGATATCCATTTGTTTGACGGTTAATAGACTGTAGGGATTTTCCTGGGTGTACCAGGATGTGGTGTTGGCGAGCTGTAGGGCTATCACGGCATTTGCCGTGTGTTCTTTGAAACCGAAGTCGGATTCCCTTTGTTCCCAAAGCCATTGTAATCCTCGAACCACAGACGGATCAGGTACGACTAGCGGCACTTCGATGCTTTCTGCATTATGAAAAACAAACAGTGATAAACTTGATTTCAAAGTTGTTTAATTTATCGGATGTTGCAAAACTAATTTTCTTAAAAGCTCGTTTACTGTTTTAACAGGCAAAGATGAAATTTCAAATTTAAAATGAACCCCCCGCTTTAAGGGAAACTTGAGATATTTTATGCGTTTGAACGGAAAATATCAAGTTTGAACTTGACATTAGAGAAAGAGAGAGAAGGAAATTTTGAAAACGTGGAAGTTTTCATTTCCAAACGATAGCCTTTAGTAAATACATATGGTAAACTGAAATCATTTAATTTATTTTTTTTTTTTCTCTCCTTTATTTCGTTTTTCCCTTATCTTGCTTAATGGAGGGATATTCATTTATAAAACCGTTTGTGATGGGGGCTTGAGGGGATAGGGGATCGTGATGTTTGTGACACATTTCTAAATCAGAAACAGACCAACCCTTTCCCTTTTTAAATGTTCAGTTTTAGTGAATGGAAGAAAATTTATTTACTCTGGGAAGTTACAGTATTAAAGGGATTTGGAGTATTCGTCCTCCCATTTTCCCGATTTTGTCACTTGGACCTGACTCTGCGTCACCTTCCTGTTTCATTTTAGGGGTTTGCTTTATTAGAAAGCTTAAGTGTCAGCTTCTTGCACATTTTCATTATTGATGATTAAAAGTAGGCTTGAGTGAATACCTGAAGGAATGACTGTTATGCCTAAAACTCGATTTATTTGGGAAAAAATCCAAGTTTAGATATCTGACGAAATCCTTTGGTATATCCTGATTTTTAGTGCAAGTTTCAAATTGTCTGAAATTTTTTGGAAAAAATTTCAAAACAATCTGAGGTTGAAAAACTTTGATTTGTTTTCCGGGTCCGTATTTACTTGAAACAAGTTGAGACTTGTACTAAAGATGCAGGAATAATCTAAAGGAGTTCGTTGAATACCTAAAATTTTGATTTTTCCCCCGTAAATTCAGCATTTAAACAAAACAGCCATTCTTTATTCCGGTGTTCACTCAAGTTTCGTCTTAAAACTTGAGGGAAAGATGTTCAGTTCACATTACCGTTGTGATGTTTATTCAATTTGGTCGCAACTGTTTTGTTTTGTTACATCCAAAACATGGGCCTTTGTGCGTGCTTAAAATGCAAGAACAAGAGAGCGTGTTGAGACATCCAAATTTTTCTTGACAATAATCTTTGTAGTCGAATTCAAACCTCATTTCAAAACACGAGTTCGGGCTTCTAAAGTTTTGACAAAATAGCATACCCGGTAACCTCGAATGCACACATCAATGGACGTGAGATGCCAACAGACGAGAAACGTCCCAGACAAATGAAAAACTTTAGCCATGCACGAAGTATAAAGGGAAACGTGACGAAAATTGAAGACGAAGTGGAGCATTGAAATTTTGAAATTTCCTTCCGCATCATACTTTTTTTTTCTGACGTTAAAAAGATTTTTTTTTTTTTTGTAGTCACATGTAGGTTTCCCCGAAAGCGCACCCTTTTTAAAAAAAAGAGGGGAGAAAATTGCGGAAAGGAAAAACTGCTCTTAAAGAAAGTTGCGAATTATTTGCATTTTTTATAGCACCCGATATCATTTTACAAGAGTGGAAAATGAAAGCCGGGATTAAGCGTAAGAAAAAGAAGACAGCCGTTTTATTACTAAAGCGAAATTGATTCTTTTTATGGGGCGTTAGGAGACGGCAGTCTGGCGGACTCCGAAAATCTCTTAATTCAGATCATGTGAAACATTTATTAAACTTTTTTTTCCCCTACTTTGGGTACTTTCCTAGGGAGCGTTGTCCTTTTATGTGGGGGTGTCGCGTGGCAAGACAAAATTAGCAGGAAGCGGCACAAGTTTCTTTGTTGCGGATTAGTTTCTAATCGATCTTTAATACTAGGATAAGGATAAATGCAAAAAATATATATAAACTGTAATTTAATGCCTTAATAAAGTCGTGAATTTTAATTTGGGGACCGAAGTCTACGTATCCTACCATTTTTCCTTAAAACCAAATTTTCTAAAAATGAATTTCCTAATCTAATATTCCTAATATAATATTCCTAATGCTATTTTACTAAAGTTTTTTCTTTCCTGATCTAATTTTTCCTAAAATTATTATTCCTTTAAAAAAATTTAATTTAATTAAAAAAATTAAAAAAATTTGTAATGCCATTGGAATTTGTAGCCTATATTTTTTGGGGGACGGAAATGATATGTATTCATATATGTATTAAAAAGTTTTAAAAAAGTAAAGAGACTTAAAAAAACATTTGTAAAGTAATATTGTGGCCTATAGTTTATAAATAATCTAGACTTTTCCCATCACCTTTATACTTTTCGTATTGGAGGTTTTTCTTTTTTAGGAAAATTAGTTTTAGGGACTTAAATTTTCAGAAAAAATAGCATTAGGATTGTTATTTTAGGAAAATTAAATTAGGGAAAATGGTCGGGAACGGTTGGAGGGTATCGGAAGCAAAAACGTCTGTGGCATTATTTTTTTCTTTCTCGTGCAATGCATGACCGTGGGAATCCATTCGTCCCGGAAAATCCGGAAAACTGAAAAACGTTTTTTGCGGTAATGCCGGACATTATAATTCATTTAAATACCTTCAAAGGCGTAGATTTTCAAATTCGGGGTGCTTTACTCCCGTTTCATATCACCCTGACCTCTTTATTATTCCTGTTGTTCCCCCAAATCTCAAGTATTCTTCACGCCCTTTATTTGCTTGAAGAACTTTGTTCAATGTTCCCTTTGCTTGAAGAATCTTGTACTAATATTCCGATTACACCCGTAAGCACGGAATCGGTTTCCTCTTTACAAGGTATTATTACCGAGAGAACAAAGACTCGAACACGAGTCTCATCTAAATAAGGGCTGAATGTAACAGGTTAATATAAAAGTTTTCCTTTATTAAGAGGTAGCTGGTAATATCGCTGTAAATCAGGGATATCCTCTAATTAACTCATCTCAACCCGCTAATTAACTAACTGACTCCACTTTGAAAATCATTGGCCTGAAGTTATTCAACGAACCAAAACCTAAAGTTGAAATTTATTAAATGACACGATCTGGTTGGTTTATGAATCACTTTTGGAGAGGATATATGAAATATTTGAAGAGCCGGCATCATATTGGAAATTAAGCAAATGTGGAACATATAACTAATACCATCCCTCTTATGTATTTGCTGACTTGTCGCAATAAATGGGAAGGCTTAAAATATTTTACTATGTAAATAATTGAAAAAGGTTCATCGTTTCATTAAATGAAAAGGAATAACTTTTTTAAAGATCCTCTCTTTTTATTTGCTAAAAGCTTATACGTCGAAGTAAAGAAATCGTCTTTAAATTCGAAAAGGCGACCTTTCTTTTTTTTTTTTTTTTAATATCAGACTTTTTTTTCATCCGAATCTAAGAATAGGGATGATGACGTCGAGAAAAGTAGAAAGACTACAAGAAGCAGATTGTAAAAGCCCCTTGGGATGCCCGTGATGTAATATGAAGGTTTTACCCCATTTTTTTTTTTTTTTTTTTTTAAAGAAAAAAAAAAAAAACCTTTCAGATTCTAATCGGCGAGAACGATTTTCCAAGCTGTTGAACACCGTTTTTTCCTTCATCTTTCTTTCCCTTCACATAATCTAAGTAAGAAAGGTTAAAAACGTTAAAGTAAACCTAATCTTGATTTTCCATTGAAAAGGAGAAGTGCCTTAGATAAAGTGAAGTGCATATATACATGGAGAAAAGGAAAAAAAAAATATATATAAACCATCATTTTTTCAACGAATTCGCGGTGCCGAAATAAAAAAGGGTGAAGCTGATGAAGGAGTGTTGAGGAAGGCTTTCATCTTACGAAAAGGGCTTTTCAAAATTTGTTCTCGGTAATCCCTTTATAAGAAGATAAGGGTTATTGTGTTAATGCCTTTGGAATCTCAATGGTTGTTACGGTTATAAAGCCGGCCAACGATCAATATTGATGTTTGCTAAACATAATGAAAATTGTTGATTTTCCTTTTTGTTTAACTTTTCGGTTTTGCCGGACGAATGAGATAGAAGTTAGAACCAAACGAAAAAAAAAAAAAATTAAAGGTTTTGATTAAAACAGATTCCGTGATGTGATCGATCAGAGTTAATCCTATTAAAGAGGTCTTATTAAGTAAGACTCTTTATTTCTTAGCATGTTGGAAATAAACTTTTTCTCACAGTGAAAAAAGGTAAGATTTGGAATGAATTTTTTTTTTTCAAAAAATACTCTGTATAACCTATTGTTGTTTTCCCTCTATTTCCACAACAATAACTTATGAAAAGGAGAATTTTTAACATGAAAGAGTCGGTATAATGTGAAAAAAAAAAAATAATGTCTCTGAGATCAGCAGTTTGTATACAGTCTGTGACTAGAATGCTTTAGATGTACAAAGCTGCAAGACAATGCTGTATCAGCTAGAGCTCACTTAGATTGTCCGAAAGGATTTTGACAGAAAAAAAAACCTAAAATGTCTAGAAAATCTACACTTTTAGATTTTTTTTCTAAGGCTATTTGATTTTCTCTTAAGAAATCTTACGCCTCCTCCAGTCTCTTAAGTTCATCACATAGGCTTGGGCCATTAGGGGGGAGTCTTATTTAGAAAACTTTGCGCATCACCTAGCCTCTGAAGCTGGTTTTGGAGGCACTTTCTTCCACTAAATTATTGTATTAATAGCACGGCCTTATAGACAAGTCGGCCGTGCGCCGCCATCGTTGCTTACAAATCTCAACGACCAATCAAAAAGCGTCTCACGTACAAGTAGGGCTTGCGGTGGTAGAAAAGAAGAACTAATTTTCGAGTTGTTAAGTTGGACAAGATATCCCATGTATAAGGGGTAGGAGTTTCCGGACCTGTCTATACGAACGTGATTAGTAGTAGTTGCAGGAACTGTGTATCTAAAATGTTCCATGTTCATGAGGTTAGCTAAAATCCAAAGATTTAATTTCTTTCTGATTCACATTAGCCTAAATTAATTTTATAAAAATTTGTTCCGAAATTTGAAAATTTTTAGTCACACGGTAAAAAATTTTATGTTAAAAGTAACACATTTCGCTAGTAAAAAAAGAGGCTACATATATTTTCTATATAAATTTTACATTAAACGATTGTGTTCCATCAATCTAATTGTTGATAAACCAATAAACAATCGTCATTTTTCAACATAAAAATGTTTACATTCAACTTTTAACATAAAAAGTGTTACATGTTGAATGTATAGCCCTTTTTTAGGTTGTTAACATAAAATTTTTTACCGTGCAGACGATTCTGGACAGAGCTTTGATTGTCCAATAATTAAGGTATCCGTCTATAGCACTAGGTATTCCCATTCTAGGTAAGTAGTTTTAGCTCTACCAATCTTATCCAATAACCATACTGAAACTTTTCTGCAAAAAAGCAGTAAATCGTTTCAGGATTTTTTCCTTATATGTATTACTAAAGTAAATAATCAATCATTTTTTTCAAAAGTTCGTGCGATATTGACGTCAGTCCAGAATAAAGCTTTGCAGTAATATAAGTTTTATAAATTAAATGGCACGCCTCTGAGCTTAAATAACGGCGGCTATTAACTATTTGAAGGAAAAAAAAATGCTTAAAAAAGTTTTTAATGGACTGGAAAGTGGATGCTAATTTTCCCAATAAAAAGGTATTAATTAAAAAGAGATTTCATATTAAATGCGACGATGGAAAATATCATTTTGATACGTCTCGATAAAATATTCCGAACATCATCTTTGCAAGGAAAATGACAATTTTAAAATAAATCATCCGAAGACTGAATTTGAAAGGGGATTTTTTATTTCTTGGAATAGAGAAAGGAAAAAAAAAAGAATAAAAAATACTGGAAGCGAAATAAAAAAACGCTAAATGGAAAAATGCCAATATAATGACGGTTCTAACGAAGACAGATGACTAATTTAATGGCTAACCGAACATAAACGGTCAACAAATGGACTTGCCAAAAGAACCTGATCTGATCGTATGGAACTTACCCAAGAAACGTTGTACTGAATAATTTACGGAAAGGAATAAGGGAAAAAACCCAGGGAGAAAAGAGCTTATATTTTTGCATGCATAATCTGGGGGGGAAAAAAATATACGTCATCAAACTTGTCATTGCAGGAATAAGCAGCGTGTCGGGATCGGTGAAATATGTCATAAAAATTGTCATGTTCCACTTACTCCTAAAAGGTAGATCCGTATAAAATAAAATGATGAATGGGACATATCAATTTGCCTCCTACGTCTATACCCTCCGCAAGTACAAACATAATAATAAAGCTGTCACGCTAACCGGGGTAAGCAATTGATTCACTTCGAAATTTTGCAACGTGATATTAAAAGGTAAAGAATTTTTCTTTTTACACTTCAAGCCGATGCATACTTCAGAGTTTCTTAAGTATGTGACAACTGATGACTGACAGCAGATGAGACAATAAAATTTTTATGGCGTTGATTCCCACTTGAATGTTTTTCGCTATTCAGAAGTCACTACGTGACTAAGATTTTGAGATCATCACAAGTAATTTCTTTCTGCAAGAAAAGGAAATTTTTTTTAAAGCTTATTGTAGAAGCCCAAAAAAGCTGCTCTGTAAAAAGTAGTTTTGAAACAACGAAAAAGGTTTTATTTTTAATTCGGGAAAACCTTTCCTTTCCTCTTTTTATTCAAGAAACGATAATCTCGAAAATTAAATGAAATTCAGGTATAAGGCGGAGAAAAATTCCCAGTCTAAGCCAGTTAGCCGCGTGGAATTGAACTATACCTGAATTTAATTTAATTTTCGAGATTATCGCTTCTTGCGTAAAAAGAGGAGGGAAAGGTTTTTCCAAATTTTAAATAAAAATGAATAAGATACCGTTTTTTTCGTAAGGATGTGCTTGTATGTCACTAAGGGGGGTTCGATCGATGCTTCAGTTTTGAGTCTCAGGTGTAAGCATCACGGCCTACAGACAGGTCCGGAAACTCCTATCCCTTATAAATATATGGGACATTTTGTCCCGCTTAACTACGCAGAAATTAGTTCTTTCTTTCCACCACAGTAAGCGCTACTTGTATACATGAGGCACGGCCGTATAAACAGGTCCGGAAACTTCCTATGCCGATCATGTCCCGCTTAACTACGCCAAAATTAGTTCTAAAATTGGCCACTGGCGGCGCTGCGATCTAGAGAGCCGGAACATGTCTAATCATATAAGTTGGGACCATGGCCATATAAACTGTGTGCTCCCATGGTCGGCATCAAATCTCAACGACCAATCAAAAAGCGGCTCTCTAACAAGTAGCGCTTCCGGTGGTAGAAAAGATGAACTAATTTTGGCGTAGTTAAGCGGGACATGATCTCCCATGTATAAGAGATAGGAGTTTCCGGACCTGTTTATACGGCCGTGACATGAGGCGCTTTTTCATTGGTTTTTGAGATTTGTAAATAAAGATGGCGGCGCACGGCCGCATAGACGTCTATACGGCCATAGTCCCAACTACTTGCAACTACATAGTTCCAGCTAGTAACTTTTTTTAACATTAACGTCCTGTCTCCATTGACCAATTAACCGGAGGGTACAATTAATTGCATCACCGGAAATACTGGATATTTTTGGACTTTTCTCTTCTGTTACCACTTTTTTTATTGTTTTTATTATTTTTTTAAACACTAAAAATAATGAAATCGAAAAAAAAGTGGTTGCAGAAGAAAAAAGTTCAAAAATATATAACATTTCCAGTGGTGCAATTAATTGCACCCTTAGATTAATTGGACAATGGAGACAGGATATGATACACTTAAAAATATTTGTAAATTTTTTCGTATCTTATTATTACTCGGAATTAGAAATCTTTTCCATTCAGACTCAAGAAATTCAATCTAATTTGTGAACGTGCATATGAAAACCTTCCACTTGTACAATCCGGATACTATATTTTGTTTTTTAAACCTTTAGTTAACAAATAAGTTTTTCGAGCGAATTAAAACAAACTATCCGGATTGTACAAGTGGCTGGTTTTTACATGCACGTACACAGTAAAAAATTTTATGTAAAAATTTACATAATTATGTTAAAATCGGTCTACATAATTTTTATGTTGTTTTTTGTTTATGTTTACCTTTTGGAAAAAACAACAGAAAAAATTTGTGTAGACCGATTTTAACATAATTACATAATATTTTTTACTGTGTACGCATTTTATATTATGATATCTGATTTTTGGAACTTACCCGTAGTTGGAGAAGTTGTAACCGCTGCATGGCAAGATGTATAAAGCACCAACAGCCAGGGTAGTATCATACCTGGACCTAGGAAAGAAATAAGAACGAAAAATTCATTTTATCATTTCAAAGAGGAATAAGCTTTTTCCGGGCGCGTTTTAAGAAGCATTAAATAACAAAAGAGCACTCAGAAACATTAAATAGTGGTCGACGAGAGGTTTGATAATAGAAACCGACATTTCACGGAAACCGCTTGTTGCTGAAAATCTCGTGCAGGATGTTTCGCTTCCTGTACACCTTGATTCCCACTCATCAATTTTGAATTAATCAACCGATTCAAACCCTTTTCTTCTGATTACTTTATTCATTAATGCTGTTAAAGGAAATGGTTTTTAGGTAAACATTTTCCTTTTAACTTATAGCCTTTAAAATTAAATTTTCTGCGGGATCGTTATTTCGAAAATTCAATAAAGCAACATGGAAGATAATTTATCGACAGAAAATAACTTTCCATAGTACTTTCAAATTTTCCGCGTTAAACTTAAAAAAAAAAAAAAAAAAAAAAAAAACCGATTACTTAGTCGATTTTCTAATCGTTAAAAATATATAAAACGATGTGAAATTTTCTACTGACTGGAGGGGTGTATGCATATCAGACGTAGAAAATCCATTTAAAAGCATTTCATTTGAAACATTTTGGTTTTTAAGCAAATATAAAAGGATCGCCATCAGAGAGACAAAGAGAGTCAGAAATGGGAGCGTTTAAAGGACAAAGATGACAGAGAAAGAAAAGCAAATAAACGACAGCTTCTAAAGCAAAACAATATTCAAAAGCTATTCATGGTTACGATCCCGAGAAATTGAACTAATTTCATCCATTTGCAGAATTTCAAATTCTTTTTCGAATTCAAATTTACATTTCGTCTTCTAAATATACAGTTTAAAAAATGATTATTCTTTTTCCATTTACGTTACTTTCGCCTTTTTTTCCCCCTTACTTTTTGATTCTTTACGTTTTTGCCGGGTGAAATATACGTATATGACAAATGTTGGATATAAGGATTACAGTTGCTATTTCCAAAGATGATGCATTTATCCCTCGAACAATAAGGAAATTCATCTCTGTCAACGGTACGACTCGAGGATATTATAATAGGATTTAAGCCGTAACAATATATGAGAACTGTTATCAAACGAGATGAGAGGGTAGTGGATGAAATTCCTCGAAATTTAATTGTTTCGCATGAGCTCCTCATAGTTTTGTTGAGTTCTGCGCCTTGTTTACTTTTGTAGAGTCATGATGAATGAAAGAATTCGATTTGAAACTTGGCCTCGGTAGCGAAACTTGTGAACCAATATAACGCAGGAAGTAACTCTTGTTAACTAATAAAACTAATAATTCTTGCTAAATTTGCTAGGTGTTTTTTAAGCTAGAAAACTTTCAAGTATTACGTAAGACCGAAAGGGGGTGGGGAGGAAGGGGGGCGGTCCGGAAAATCTTACGTAAGAATTCTCATTATTATTTTTTGTTCAAAAAAATTCTAATTGAATGTAGAAAATGGACACCCCTCCTATTGCCACCCTCTGTTTAAAAAAAAAAAAAAAAAAAAATGAAGGTTGCAAATTCACAATGGAAAGTTAGACCAACATGTACCAACTTGTTGTACCAACATGTTTGACAAACGAACGAATCGACTATTGCAGAATTTACTCCTACACTAAAATTAGTGTGGAATGTTGGACCAACATGTTGGTATCACAAGTTGGACAAACATGTGGTACCAACTTGTTGTACCAACATGTTTGACAAACGTTCGAATTGACTATTGCAGAGTTTACTCCTGGGCCGTAATTTGTGTGGAATGTTGGTCCAACAAGTTGGTAAAACATGTTGGTCTAACTTTTTGTACCAACATGTTGGTCCAACTTTCCATTGTGAATTTGCACCCTTAGAACTTCGAAATAAAACTGACAACAACTTAACAAAATTCCCTCACTTTAAAAAAAATGTAAAAAATTAATTAATGAAACCATAAAAAATTTTTCCAAGGAATGAATTAATTCAGAAATTACAAAAAACAACGAAAAAAAATCCGCTTTAAACTAGAATATACATTTAAAAAAAACTTCCTGAAGTAACGAATCTCGGGAAATGAATTCCTTTTTTTTTTCCTTTTTTTAAAAAGAAGGTATATTTCCTGGAACTTCTAATTTATTTATGTTCTCAGAACGTCTCGTGATTTCTTTTACCCAGGAGAGTTTTCTTTCGACAATTTTTTGATTAAGCCTGTGTCAATTCTTTTCTTTTTTTCTTTTTTTTTCCTCTCTCTCTAACAGAAAAAAAAAAATTGAAAATTTAAGACGTTTTCTCTTGAAAAAGAAATTAGATGAGACATGATGCCTTGACTTGGGCATAGAATTTCTACACTTTTTCCTTGTGAAAAGTATTAAAATTTAATTTCTAAGGACTTTAATTAACAAACATAATGAGTAAAACGTCCCTTTCTATAACTAATTAGTGAATCACGTATTTACATCATTTATTTTTTCTTTTCTAAGAAAAAAAAAAAAAAACTGCTAAACTGCACCGAACTAGAATTATCAATGCCATTGGTACTAATTTAAAAAATGATCTTTTTTTTTCGGTCTTTGAAAGTTCTCCCATACTCTAAAGCACACTTCCCTCACTCAGAAAAGAAAATGAATAATGCGAAAGCAAAAGTGCATTAAGACGTTATTTTTATTTCCCAAAAACCGTGCGAAAACAAAAAATGTCTTGTGATAAGTCATTTCGGTTTGCCTTGGGATAACTGGTATCGGGAAAACGGGCGCTCATAAGCTAACAGATATAGGCAACTTGTGTTACAAAAAAAAACAACCGAGAATTGCTCGCCTTCTTTATACTGTGCTTATGGCTCTAGCAGGCGAGCAATTCTCGCGTACTGCGGATTGCATAGCTACCCCCGTAATCCCGATACCAGCTGTAAAAATGACTTGCCACAAGATATTCTATTTTGTTTTGCAACTATTGGCGGCATTGTCGGACATTTCTTATCGGAATCAACATTGCGACTCGCGAAAACGATAATTGTTTAATGAAATAAAAACGTAATATCGTTTTAATTTTTATTTTAAAAACGGGTATTATGGATTAAAGAAGATGAATATTGCACATTTTTAATATTCAGGTAACTTAAATTAAATATTTTCTTTAAAAAAATTGAACAGAAGTTTAACATTATTGTCCAATGCGGAGGATAGGTTATGTTTAGGTTATGTTATTACTACGAAGCTACAAAAAACGAAGTAAAAATATAATTTTTCTATGAATAAACGAAACGTTTGTGATGAGAACATAGTGCCTTCAATTTGTTCCAATTATCCCGATATCAACACACACAACATAATTTTTCTATTGATATTTCATATAGTTATTTTATTTACATTGTTTAGTGTGAAATTTTTTAATACACGCGAGCATGAATAGTATTTTCATAACATAAAATACAAGTTCTACATAAGTCGCCATTTTGCTTGTTTACAGTATACGACTTGCCGACAGCCGAGCTGATGACTTGCGACAAGTCAGAAAATGTCTTGGTACAAAACAAAAGAGTTCAAAGCATAATAACCGCTTATGCTAAGTTAATTTGTTTTCTGAGTGCTCCATTTTTTCTGAAATGATTTCAAGAATTGTTTAAAAATTCATTCTTTTAAACGGCATCTATTAGCTGTTCTAAAGATAGATATTTGGCAAAACTTTGGCTTTGTTTGAAATTTCTCTCCGTAATCCGTTTTATAAATGAAATTTTATTCGCTTACTACAAGGTAACATGTTGATATGATTTACAAAACAGCTTTTCACTTCAAAGTTTTCCTTCGAGTAAAAAGTCAATCAAGTTTCTGTCAGCTCGCATCAAATATTAACAAACTCATCTTAATTTTCTCCTTACGTACGCATAATGTTTTAAACGAGGGCTTTTGAAATTACCAAAAGCCTTTATTTTCCCTGAAAGATTCTCAATTTTCAAAGAATTAAATACAAGAGACTTAAAAGTTGTTAGGAAGAAAAAAAAAAAGAATCAAAAAATTGCTTCATTGTTTTTTTTTTTTTTTTCTTTTTTTTTAAACAAAGGTCTTTTGAAACTTTTTGCGTCGTCTAAATTTTAATTAAAACGAAATCTTACTGTTTTTTGCACATGAATATTTAAAACCCTTTAAAGGTTGAGTTCAGAAAGATAAAAAAAAAATTTCCTTGAAAGCCTAATTTTTTTCCCTTACTCGTTAAAAATTTTTAAATTTAAGGGGGTTTCGGGTTCGCTGATTACGAATCTCAGGTTAATAAAGCCCAATTCCATAGTTCCCTTTCGGAATTTCAAAGCAATATTATGGTTAAGGTAAACGTAAGCGCTTTAAAAGCTGCTTAAAAACTTTTTTATTCCTCGAATAAAAAAAATTCCGCGAGCATTTTTTTTTTTTTTTTTTTTTTTTTTTTTTTTTGGTATTTCACTTTTTTAAGTTTGGAAGGGAAATGATTAAATTGAAGTCTGCCGTTCAGCCTGATCGACTCTGCACGATTCACTTTACATAAATAGAATTTTCCGGAAAGGAAAATATTTGCGTTCGTTGCACTTGATTTTTTCCGAAATAGGAAAACTCGATTTGGCGTCGGATCGGAATCGTCGGGTAGATTCCATGGCATCGGGGAAAGCGTTTCGAAAAAAAAAAAAAAAAATTAAAGTGAACTTATTTTTAAAAACCGTTTTTGGAAAAGTGAAAGTTACTGATTTTCATTTGCCGTCAAAGGTTTTAATCCCATATCGAAAATATCGAATCGACGGAGGAAAAAAAAAAAAGTGCTATTTTCTCTCGGAAAAGTATTTTCAATTTAGGTATTTCATGGTTGAATGTATGAGATGACCGACAGAGAATTGGATTCCAATCACGATTAAACCGTTTACGCTTCTTTAGTAATTTCCTGACTCGGAAATGATTTATATTAATTTCTAGTGGAAATTAAATTGTGAAAAAATAAATAAATATTTGAAATCAAACAAAATTTTAAAAAATTAGAATAAACGGACGGATTATTTATTGATTGAATGAATTTCGTTCCTTAATTCAAGTATGATTTCGTTTGTGTCGGGAATATTGGAACCAAATAAAAAACAAAGCTTTTTTCCGCCAACGTTTCAGCGTTTATATTATCACCTTCATCAGGGCTAAATTAACAAAAAACATAAACTAATCATTAGTTAAAACATAACCTAATCACAACAGACCTGACAGACCAACAGGTCTGTTGTGATTAGGTTATGTTTTAACTAATGATTAGTTTATGTTTTTTGTTAATTTAGCCCTGATGAAGGTGATAATATAAACACTGAAACGTTGGCGGAAAAAAGCTTTGTTTTTTATTTGGTTCCAATATTCCCGACGCAAACGAAATCATGGATTATTTATTTGTTGTGACAAAGACTTAAATATTTCCAATTCTTCTCCTCTTCCAAAAAGAAAAAAAAAAAAAAAAAAAAAAAAAAAAAAAAAAAAATAAGCGAACTTACAAAGTTTTTAGTGCTTCACTTGGAGTATCCTTTGCAAATAACACCAGTTTATTTTTTACAGAGGAGTAATTACGTAGTGACATTGTAAAAATCCGGAAGTCGATGATTTGGGCAATGACTAAGGAAATATTGCATTCTAATATTTTTTCCGACTTATTTAGCTATAGGGGAACCGAAAATTTCGATCCGCTTCGAGCAGTTTTTTACTAGGGCAAGGGAGTATACTTCATGGAGAAGGTACCCTGAGCTAGAAAAGTTCCCTATGCTCAAGATATTCCCACTATGCTCAAGATATGAGCTGGTGGTGATGAAAGATGCTTATTCATCAGTAATAGGGTTTGCATTACCGGTTACGAAAAAGTTTAATTAATTTCGGAAAAACCGGTTTTTTAATTTTCAAAAACCTTCTTTTTTTTAAACACGAAAAATATTGTAATACTTCGTTAAAAGAATTTAATTTATGAACTTTCTAAAATATTTCACATGAATTGTCAATACTTGTTAATTTTTGCCAATACTTCCTGGAATTTTGTCGGTTTTTTTGGCTGAGTTTCGTACAATTTTAATTCGAATTAAAATGAATCGATGATAAAAGAATTATGTGTTCAGAACTTATATGATAAATTACACTAATTCAGACTGTACTATTATGAAAAAGGATTTCATAGAATTACAATATTAAGTGAATAGAAAAAAATGCTTTAAACATCAATTTTAAAAAAAATTAGGCAAAAAACCAATATTGGACAAAAACTTTTTCAGTAAAACCGGTTTTAATTTGCAAACCCTAACAGTAATGACTGAGGGCTAGCAGGGCCGTCCCATAAAATAACGTTAAGGGGCCGTCCGTAAATTACGTTAGCATTATTTTGGATATTTTTGACCCCCTCCCCCGCTTGATAATAAAGGTTAGAATTTCGGGACCCACTTAAATTGTTTTTAGAAATTGATGTTAAATATTAAGAAAATTTGAAATTCTTAAAACCTCACGGTAAAAAATTATCTGTTAATATGTTAAAAACACCCAGAAAAATGCTGCTTTGGGTCTAAGCAAAAATGCTTTGCTACAAAACATTTTTGCATAACTTAGGTCTAAGCAGAATAAATGTTTTGTGCAAAAACTCGTGATTGCTTTGCCGCAATGCATAATGTCGACAAGTCGAGCCATGTTGCTTTGCGGCAAAGCATATTTGTTTTGTCGCTAAGCAACATCGCTTGTATTGCGAACGAGGCATATTCCTTTTTCTGGGTGAACGGTCCACCAATTTTGTATGTTAACGGTAATCTGTTAAATTTTTAACAAATTCATATGTCAATTTAACAGATTTCAAATATGTCATTTCGTTTTTTATGCCATTGAATTTTTCGGCAAATTTCAGAATATTAATTTCTGAAAAAAATTTTTACAGAACTGCAGTATGTTAAATTGACATATAAAAATTGGTGGACCGTTTTGAACAGACAAAATATGTTGATTTTACAGATAATTTTTTACCGTGTAAATTTTGCAAGGAAAACGTATTTTATTTTTAACTTAGAGCAAATGCGCGGGTAAAATTAAATCAGTTTTTTCTTTTTTTTTTAAAGTGAGTTGTTTGGTTACCTAATTTAAAAAATTTAAATTATTTTCATTTGTGCACTTTCATTACACCAAGACAAAATGCTAACGTTAGATATGTCAAAAACCCCTCCTCCTTCCCCCTTGTTAGCAAAAGTTAGCAATTTGAATACCCTCTCCCCCCTTAACGTGCTAACGTAATTTACGGAGGGCCCCTAATAAGAATCCTCACTGCTTCTCATTATTGCTTATAGGGGCAATTCGAATATAATGTCATAATTTTTCGAATAATTTTCTCGAACCCTTTGCCCCACCCCCTCCGCCCGCCTATGTCCTTAAGAAATATGAGCATATTTACTAGACATATTTAACATTAACTTCATCATTTGAATGCCTCATACAAGTATTACGTAAGCATTATTTTGACCTTTTAAGACCCCCCTAACTTCCTCTTAGTAAGCAAAAATAGGCTTCCTCTCATGGAGATTCAACATTAGCGTAAGCATTTCAAAGACTCCCCCCCCCCCTTTTCTCTTCAGTGTTTACGTAATATTTGTGTGATCCCTTCCCTCAAAATGATTGCGTAATTTTTAATTGATTCGATGCAGCATTATTTTAATCCTAGAAACTGTTAGAACCGACTGTCCTATTTAAGGCAGGCAGTCTTAGTAAAATGTTTAGATAACGAGAATTGTCGAAAATCTTCACGAAAGTTATAATATTTTGGTTTTTGACCCCCCCCCCCCCCCTCTTTCTAATAAGAACAACGTAACAGAGATATCCTTACGCAAAATAAGGGTCCTTTGGACGAAGGGATAACCTTTACCCTGTATTTATGTATCTACAGACTCAAAACCCAATGATAAAAACAACAAAAATCAATGTTAAAAAAATTCTAAACCGTCAACTGATCGAAATCGAAATTAATTATTAAAAAAAAAAAAAAAAATAAAAAAAAAAAAAAACTTTTCAAAAATAGCAGAAATAATATATCCCAAAGTAATTGTCAATTATTCCTGGCATTGCGGGTAGTCATATCCTTCTTTATTCAAAAGCTTCCAATTCTTCCATGAAAAAAACTAATACCATTCGGTTTTAGATTTATCTGCTCTCTTAATTATTGTATAAACGATGATTAATTATTAACGCATAACCCTTTTCCAATAGAAAAAAAAAGGGAAAAAAAGTTTGGGTATATTTTAATCGAATAAATGACATAAGCTTTAAAAATAATTAATTTAAATCGAACAAAATTAAATTAAATTTAATCCCAGTTTCCATAGCATGGAAAAATCTTCTTAAATACTTAATCATATTTTCTATATAAAAAAAAATATATTGGAAACGTGAAAAAAATAAATGATCAAACTTAGCGTAGGAAAAAACGATACTGGTTTTTTACAGAGGGTATTAATTTTTTTTTTTAAAGCTTGTCTTACACATTGTTATTGTTCAACGAAAAACTCCCCGAACGAACGGTTGTGATGTTTATCATGTCACGTGATGTCACTGACTTGTCAGTGAACATGAAAAACCCATGCATAAAATGAAAACCCTTCGATTTCGTTTAATCAAGTTTGACGTTTTACAAACACACAATTGAAAACCAAAGCTCACATCAACTTTCCGTAAATTTAAAACCCATTTACTTTTCCCTAATTCGTTTTTGTTGCAGGGTTTCCCGATCCCCGGTTTTTCTTTCATTGTTGACAGTTTTACTTATAAGCTTGAAAACGATTTATTAAATGATTGTAGCTCCGAAAGCACCACCGTTAATGTTTTTCGGACTAATTATCTCCAACTACGGAATTTCCCATTAATGATTTATTGATATAATAATTATGAAAAACAAAAATAAAAAACCAAGGATACAAATTCAAAATTTCCCTTGTTATGCTTTTTCGTAATATTTGATGCAAGCGTTACAAATACCAAAGAAGGTTTTCATTTACAAAATTAATTTAAAAATTTAAATACCTGATTGGTGTTGAAATTTATAGAGAATTTCGCAGGGGTGCGGTTCGACTACGTATTAAATGTGTTAACGTATTATTACCCTCGACAGTTCATTTCTCGCCGGGTGGAATGTTCACGAACGCCGTTCGCGTCACACTGCAGACCCGACGATCGAACACACACCGAATCACAGGTCCAGTTTATCCAAAACCATCTAACTCCACGGCTTTCCCTTACCTAGACATGTTTTCATATCGATATGAATTGCAGTTAGTTAATTTTTTTTTTTTTTTTTTTAATTAAAAGTTTAGGCCTATATGATTTCAAACTCCTATACACGAGGAATTAAAACTTTATTTTAAAGTATCCAACAAATTTTTTCGTTGTTTCAGAATTTTAATGTTAAATATTTTATTATTTCTTGTGGAGAAGTTTAGTCTGTCATAAGTTATTTTCCTAAAATAACTTAACGCCGGAAAACAGAATTTCAGAAGTTATAAGTGAAAATTATTTGAAGAAATTACAGTAAAATTGTAAATTAATAATGATTTTCGTCTGAAATTCTAACTTTCTAATCAGCCGGGAGGAAAATTTAACTCTTATGCCTTTCTCTATGTTAAATAAGCTCAGTTACTGTTTTTTTTTTATATTACCTAAGTTCAACGAAAACTTCTCTTTGGAATTAGAAACAAAACTTAACTTAAACTTTTTGGCATTTCGCCAGGCAAAAGAGTTAATTCTGTTCCGGGGAAATCTCTAAGGAAGAAGGAATTCAGATATATTAAGCCCGTGCTAATTCTCCGTCAAAAAAATATAATAGCTTTTTTTTTTTTTTTTTTTTTTTTTGACAAATAGCGGGTTAAATCTGTCCAGAAAATGTTTGCAGTTATTAATAAAATAATAATAAATTACTACCGCAAATTCTGCCATGCTAAGCGACTCCGTCGTAAGTCAATTTTTGTAAACAATAGAACCATTATTTACATAAGCTGAAAATAGAGAACACCCATTGTTTACAAAAATTGGACTTACGACGAAGTCGCTTAACACGGCAGAATTAACATACTGTATGAATATTTACTTTACATTCTGTTGTAAAGTGTTAGTTCACTCAATCTGTATATCTACCTAAATTCTATCTCCAACCAGCAATAAAAGAAGCTAAGATTAATAGCTACAGAGTAAAAGTTTTTTATCTACGATCAGTGAGTGGTACTCAGGAAGTTAATTATTTCAGCCTTAAAAATTAACCGGCGAAGTTCACACACTGCATGATGAATTTAAGTTACAAGAACCGTTCTATGATTCTTTAATGCATTAATTTTTAAGTGCCTAAATATCGAATAATTATTGCTTAATTTATGCAAAATTAGGCAACTACCTACTTGCAGATACGAAAAAAAATGGTCATGTCATTATTGTTAAGGCAGTTTAAGTGCTAAAAATAATTTTTGTAATCTTCGTCTTAGGCAGCGGAACGTTCCCTTTCTTCACCATGGTTAAAATGCTCTAACGAATCGTAATTTAAATAAGAAATTTAACATTCTAATTTTTATGCATAAACGTTGATATTTACCGCCATGAAAAAAAAGCTAACAAAATGATTTGATTGGTTCTGCTGCCGTGACCATGACAACGGAACCCCTTTTGAAGTTCTTCGGAACTAGAGAAAGCTTATCATGATTATTCCCATAAGCTAAACATAATTCTGGAGTCCAATATTTCGTTCAAAACTTCCGCATGTCGTCTCTCTGATTTGTGGGGACTCCATAATAAGTTTTAGACATGTTGCCTTGTTGTTGCTAAAGATACGACAGCAACGTTGTGCTGCTGTGTTCATATTTATTCAACTGAATGAATTAAAATTCTAACGTAGAATATTTGTTCATGACCAAGGCAAGAGTTCCGTTCCGTAAGCCATTAATACAAGGATAATAATAGTAATAACTTCCCTGCGGTATTGTTTATTTAATCTTCTTTTTACTATCTCATATATCATTTCTCGATGTCTAGTTACGGACGTTTTATTAAACTTGTTGTGCCCGGCATTGCTGCCTGCTCCGGAGTTTTATTGTACAACAATGCCGTAAATAAAGATAAAAATCGTGTTTATGCTCGGTCGCCGCCTTTGCCTTTAAGTCAAAGTGTTCATAAATGGGATGCAAATTGGGACCGGTAAGTGAAAATTAATAAGCGCTGCATCTATACAAGCTACTAGCCGATTAATTTCCTATTTTGGAATGTAAATACCGGATCTATCGGTTATTTTACATCACTTCTGAAGTGCGGAGTGATAAGTTGACGAACCGGGTGGGGACTGATGTTTATGATAAGATGAGATTTCGATTGTCATTTAATCAGAAACACCATTTTTAGAACTCTTAACAGCAAACTATGCTTGCTTTATATGAGAATAATCTAATTAGATTTATAAAATTAACATTGTTATTAAAATTTTTGCAGGAGAAATCCTCCAGATTTGTTGGAAGAAAAAGGAATTAAAGAAACTGATGAGAAATATGAAGAAGAACTGGCTAAGTTGAAACCTAAAGCTGCGCGACATATATTTTTAATTAGACATGGTCAATACAATACAGAGGGTCAGTCAGATCTAGAAAGATATTTAACACCCCTGGGAAGGGAACAAGCAGAATTTGCAGGTTAAAAGTTTTTCAGATTTTTTTACGGAAAAAAAAAGAAGGAAATAAACAAACTAAAATTAAGATAAAGTTATTAAAGTAAAAATGATTTTTTTTCAGGTAATAGGCTAAGAGAAATCAATTTCCCATACACAGCAGTTCATAAATCAACAATGACTCGAGCACAGGAAACTGGTGAAATTATTTTAAAATGCTTGAAAGATAAGGATATTCCTTTAGTAACAGATTCTGATTTATTAGAAGAAGGTGCTCCGATCCCTCCAGAACCACCAATTGGTCACTGGAAACCTGAATTATCTGTAAGTAAATATTTTAAAAAGTTTTATAAAATATTTCCTCATGCTTGGGAGAACCCTTTGCTAGAATTGGGATTTAATTTCTATTGTTTGCAGCAGTTCTACCAGGACGGACCTAGAATAGAAGCAGCTTTCAGAAAACATATTCACAGAGCACATCCTAGTCAAGCTAAAGACTCATATGAAATTATTGTATGCCATGCTAATGTAATTAGATATTTTATTTGTAGGTAAGTTTTCGTTTACTGTTATTTTTTTCTTTAGCTCTAGTTTTGTCTATTTACTTAAATCTGTGAAGTGAATATTAAAAAAAACTTAATTGTTTTTAGGGCTCTACAATTCCCTCCTGAGGCCTGGTTAAGATTTACACTTCATCACTGCAGTATTACATGGTTAACGATTACCCCTGCAGGTCGTGTTATAGTTCGCAGTGTTGGAGATTCAGGGCACATTCCCTTTTCGTCTGTTACTTCCAGCTAAATCTACTGCCATTACTTTTTTAATGTGATCTCATTCAGCGTAACGATGCCAGGTATGGTTTATATGACTGTCATGAAGAGTAAAGATTTTTCTAGTAATTCTATTTTTGTTTTTATTGCAGATCATTTTACATTTACAATTAGATCAGAAATTTACAATCGATGGGTAAGAGAACTTTTTGTTTTTTTGATTAAAATGGGAAACATTACTTTTCATGGTGAAAGTTAATGAAAACGTTAAAGAGATCAATGGTTAGCTGAAGACTAGTCATGTTTTAATTGGATCATATGAATCTTGAATCACAAGAATTTAGTCAGTACATAATCAGCAATTTTTGAAAACTTATTTTATATCAATTTTGAGGGTACAGGAAAAAAAAAAAAAAAAAAAAAAATGGGACTCTTTTTGCTAGTCTTATAACCAAAACTTCCAAATTCTTATGCTGATGTTAAGTCTTTTTTCTGTCAAAAATATCAGTTTTTTGTAAAATAATTAAAACTTATATGTAGCTTTTGATGTATTTGAAATGACACTAGTGCTTGATATTTGTCAGTACTACTTTTTTATTCAGTTATGTACGTCAAAGGCGTTTTAGTTTTACTCTTTTCAAAATTGCTTATATAAAATATGTACAACGGGATCCCGCGTTGTATGTCATACTTAAACGATTTAACAAAGGGTGGTTCTGGATAGTTCTGCTCCCCAAAATTGTCGTTTTTTGGGGGCTTTTTGCTTGCCAGGGATTATCGGTTTTTGAGATAGACTACAATTTTATTTGGAATCAGTCCCAAAAGGGGAAATGTACATTTTGCACTAGAACTAAGTTAGCGGTACATTAGTTCGGCATTAAATGTACATTTTGCATAAGTACATTAAGTTAGCAGTAGGATATGTAGGATGATAAACCTCATCTTTTGTTAACTAATGGATTTGAGTAAAGCTGTCTTTGCTATCGAGAACCGATGCACCTTTTTTGATTAAGAATGTGATATGCAGTGATGATGCCTTATTAAACGTATTAACATCATGAAAATCAGAAAATATATCAGTATTTATTTATTAACAAAAAAAAAAAAAAAAAAAAATTGTGATCCATTCTCATTTGGTTGCTCAAGATCACCAAACTGAAACAAAAATCCAGTAGATATATTTATTAAAATAAAAATAACAATTAAGCTAAATAAAATTTTTATTCAAATGGAAAAATTCGTTTTGAGTTTCTAGAAAACAAATTTTGTCAATTAAACTGAATAAATACAATTTCTTTGCTTCAATCATATTTCCTTTTCTCGGTTTTTTTTTTGAAATTTTCGTTTATTATTATTATTATTATTATTTATAATTATTATTTTTAAAATTTAAATGGAAGTAAAGTTTTTAAATTCACAAGAAAAACATTTAAAAGGTGGACATATTTTAACAATAAGCAAATACGGAATTTATAATTGCTGTTGATTGTCATTGTCGTTTATTTATTTTATTATTCATTTTTTTTAAAATTAATATTTTCGATGTAGTCGTAGAAATAATGCGTTGTTCGTTTTATTATTTCTATTTTTAAGTTTATCTTGTTTTTTTTTTTCGGTTTCACGCTTTTCTTGACTTAAAAGAAATATTTTTTTAAAAAACCCTGTTTGTACATGTAATTAACACAGTAATTAAACAGATGAACTATTGCTTAATTTCGTTTTTTATTACACTTAAATATCTTTTTTTTTTCCAATCAACAGCTCATGCATAAATAATTAAAAAATCTAAATATTAATTAGCAGAGCAGATCTGGCTTATAAATTCGTTTCAAGTATCTGAAATTAAAAACAAAAATGGTCAGAAAATCGTCTTATTTTGACAAGAAGTGCTCATTAATTTTCGGCCTCCATTTAATGGCAAGTATTTTTAATATAAATGGGAAGTATTTTTTTATATAAAATGGCAAGTATTAAAAGGCAATTTTGGTAAGTAAAAATTAAAAGTGTCAGTATAATATATAGTTTTGTCAGTAAAAAATTAATATTGGACAGTAAAATTATTATTATTTGGAAGTAAAATCTTTTTTCGGCAAGTAAACGCCAACAGAAGTCATTAAAAAATTGTGAAAAAACTTCCTATCCCTAATCTACGATCAAGACGTTCACCTCAAGCCCTGCACAAATTTAAAAAATTGGAGGCCTTTTTTATTATCATACACATTCCAGAAGTTCCCTCATTGTGCTAAGTAATTAAACGACCTGATCACAAAAGCAAACTTTATATATATTTCTAGGATAAAATTTTTTTAGGAAAAAAAATTACAATAGCAGGTTAGTCATTTCAGTGTTCCTGTGTTTTTCATTCATGAAAAACTAAAAAATTGCCTTTGTAATAAATTAATAGTATATTGTTAACCTAGGGAAGAAATTGTATTTTCCCGTGAGATTTACCTCAACGAGGATTACAAGTACCGGAATTACGGCACTGAGAAAACGCAGGAGTAAATCTAACTAAATATGTTAGTGGAAAATCGGTTAACTAATAATATTAGTCTGTCACATTATTTTTTTAGTTAGACTAACTAAGAAGAAAATTTTTTTTTTACTTAAATCAACTAAAAAAATAGTTTGGCTGACTAAATATTATTAGTCAACCGATTTTCCACTAATATATTTAGTTAGATTTACTCCTGCGTTTTCTCAGTGGGGGATTACAAGTTTATTCGTGAATTTTTCTTTTAAAGTTACTTTAATTTTTCCTATAATTACAATTTTAAGTCTCATAGAGTGTGGCGCAATTAAAGAAAACTCTTTTTTTTTTTTTTTTTTTTTTTTTTTGTTAACCTTTTTTTAATTAACTGACAGAAAAAGTGATTTTACTGACACTTCTTATTTTTTTAATTGCATTTGATTTTTTTTACTTCCAAAAAAATTTTTATACTGACCATAATCATAATTCCCATTCGATACTTACCGTTTAAATAAAATACTGCCACTTTCATTTTTTTACTGCCCAAACAGTATAAAATACTTGCCAAACCCGCAATAAAATACTTGCCGATTAAATAGTCCCCTTAATTTTCTAAGCTCACCAATAAGATTTTTTTTTTTTTTGTGGTAAATCCTTTAATCTTCTTCGTCGTATTCGTCATCATCTTCATCGCCTGGTGTTCCCAATGCTCGGACGAATTCAAAAAAGTCGATTCGGCCGTCTCCGTCGACGTCAACTTCTCTGATCATTTCTTCAACTGTAATTGAGAAAAGTATAAGGTCAAAGGCTGCTGCTACTCCTGTTATTTTTTGTAAATTTTGTTCTAGAAGATTTTCAATAGTAAAAGGAAAAAAAAACGGAGAAGTTATGTCTGTTAAATCTGTCAACTCAGAAAATTTTTCTCGCTACCTTTTTTTTGTACTTACTTTCTTCTTCAGACAATTGTTCGCCTAAACACTGTAAAACCGCTCTAAGATCGGAAGCGCTGATAAAACCGCGGTTATGTTTGTCAAATACCTGTAAAAAAAAATTAATTATGGAAGCAACTTTCATATAAATGTGATTAAGCTTATTTAATTGTTTCGGCGTTTGTGTAATAAAATTCTTCCTTTTTGCTCTTAAGAATATTAAAATTTTCCGCGGGAAATCCCATTAACATAAAAAGCTGTGAAAGGTTTACAGAAACTCTTTTTACCTCTTGCACCAGCAATGAGTCTATCCTTTTGATTATTGGAAATAAATATTTCAAAGAGATTTCATCGGGAAAATAAATGCTTTCGATAACATACTTTACTCTCGCAAAATATTTTCTTTTCACGTTTATAAGAAGAATACACCCGTGAGCTAATTTGAAAAGCATCCGCTTATTATTTTCTGCTTCGTAATTTTCTCTTCGAATTTTAATGATATCGTTTTGTACGAATGAACTTTACGTAAAAACATTTAATTAATGTTTTTTTTAATCAAAAGGAGGAAAAAAACTTACTCTAAAAGCGTCCCTTAATTCTTTTTCCTCTTCGTCCGCTGTTTTTTCTGCAGTTGCTCCCATATTTGATACTATTTCAACAAATTCTTCGAAACTAAAATTTCCATCTCCGTCGATATCGACTTCTTTTAGCATCTCGTGCAATTCTTCCTCTCTAGCGAATTGGCCTAAAGAGCGCATTACTCTTCCCAATTCTTCTTGTGTTATGCTACCGTCGCCGTCTTTGTCAAATAGCCGGAAAGCCTCCCGAAATTCTAATAGGAAAAAAGAAAGAAAAATTGAAATTAGTCAGTAGTGTCTTTAAATTTATTTACAGTGAAACCCCGATGAGACGCTTATAAGGGACCCAATAAAAAGTGTACACTCAGAGAAAAAAAGGACTAATGCGAAAGCAAAAGTGCATTAAGACAAGACATTTTTCCCAAAAACCGTGCGAAAACAAGAAAATGTCTTGTGATAAGTCATTTCGGTTTGCCTTCACAGTAAAAAATTTTGTGTCAAAATCAACATAAGTAGGTCCACATAATTGTTATGTTGTTTTTGTTTATGTTTACCTTTTGGGAAAAACAACAGAAAAAATTTATGTGGACCGCTTAGAACATATTTACATAATATTTTTTACTGTGTTGGGATAAAATGACTTGCTACAAGATATTCTATTTTGTTTGCAACTATTGGCGGCACTGTCGATCGGAATCAACATGGCGACTCGAATATTGTTTAATGAAATAAAATCGTAATATCGTTTTAATTTTTATTTTAAAAACGTGTATCATGGATTAAACAAGACGGATATTGCAGATTTTCAATATTCAGGTAACTTAAATATTTTCTATTAAAAAAATTGAACAGAAGTTTAACAATGTCCAATGTGGAGGATAGGTTATGTTATTACAACGAAGCTACAAAAAACGAAGTAAAAATATAATTTGTCTAATGATATTTCATATAGTTATTTTATTTTCATTGTTTAGTGTTAAATTGTTTGATACACGCGAGCATGAACAGTATTTTCATAACATAATATATTATTTCTACATAAGTCGCCATTTTGTTTGTTTACAATATACGACTTGCCGACAGCCGAGCTGATGACTTGCGGCAAGTCAGAAAATGTCTTGGTACAAAACAAAAACGTTTAATGCATAATAACCGCTTTGCTAAGTTAATTTGTTTTCTGGAGTGTAAGCTTTTTAAACTGATTTTAAGAGACCATTTTGAGCGTATTATACAAGCAGAGATAGCACTGGGGCCCAAAAACCCGGCTAATTGGACTACCCTTAGTTCTTTTTCTGACTTGAAAAATATGCTTCTGAGCATTATTTTTGGATTTGGTGCCGCTGGGGTTGAGAAGGGGTAAATATTGCCATTTCGAGTGAGAAAGAACATCTTTTTTTAGCCACGAGACAATGCCCGGATCGACTTTCACATTTTATCTGAAAATAATTTACCTTTCATTTGTGCCTTTGATATGTTATATTTAGCCATAGTTTCCCTATCTTTTGTGTTCCCAGATTGATATGTTGTGGTATCAGACTGAGTGTTCCCGTTTTTTTCCTTACCCCGTGATTCCTCACGGTTTCGGTTTACTGGATTGTGTTTCGTCTAAAAAAAGAAAATAAAAGAAAAAAATAAAAATAAAAATTATGTCAAACTTTTTTGGTTTGTTATTTCCAGTTACGGCTTTTTATTTCCTTTTGTCGTGTTCTTTAGAAAAAAAAAAAAAAAAAAAAAAAAACGAGGAGCTTTGCCAAATTTTTCTAGGCGGCTTATTTTTTGCTTCTAAGACTGTATTGAGAATAAATAAATTCCAAAACTTGAAGAAAGGAATAAACGTATCTTGAATAGGAAAACGACAAAAGAAAATACAACTAATATTTATTCCAAAATGTTTGAGAAATCGTTTTTTTATAAGTTCATGACATTCGCAGAATCTAGCAGGTGTGACTTGAAATTAAATTAGAATAAAATTCCCGAGTTGTGGTAAATTTAATAATATTTTTTAAAACTAGTTTCAGCTGAAAGAAATTTCTGATTTAAATCACTCAAAAAATATTCTACAAACACTTCTTTTATTCATGTCTTTTTTAGACTTTTTTAGAAAATTTATTTGTCAAGAAGTAGATTCGATGGTCGATTTAATACTAAATGACGGCGTTATGCGAAATCCTATTTTGACAATTCATCGCTCATCCCGACGTTCAAGGTCTTAAAAAAAAAATCCATTTTCTATTCGCTCATGCTTAACATGTTTCATCTATTTTCGTGGATGCTTGGATCTTCAATAAATCGTGCGAATATTTTCGTATGAGTTAATCTTCTATTTGATTATTTACTTTTGCATGTTGTGTATTATGTATAATCTTGGGAAGGATCAAATATTGCGGGATATAAATTTCATGGAAAACTTTGTCTGACGGACGATAAGCTGGGGTTGTCAAGCTTTACAAGTTTTTTGAGTTTATCCATAGAGCTTGATTATCAAATAAACTTGTTGACTAGATATTACATTATAAGGGAACGTTTTATGTCGTTGATTTTAGAAATTTCATTTTTAAGGCAGCGGTTAAAATCTGGAATAAGCCGTTATCGTCTTCTGATTTATTTCATTCATTCATCGTCTTTTTTTAAAAATAATTTTTAAAACATGAAACCTTTTTTTTTTTTTTTTTTTGCAAATCATTCAGTGCCTTGCCTTTACTTGCGGATTAATCCGATAGTAACATTATAATCCCAGGATAAGATAAATCGTTTTAGAGCTCCAAATGGATTTTTTTTCTTAGATTTTTCAGCTTTTCTTGCCGCTTCGAGCCCAAAGAGTTTCGCGATTGAGTGACAACAATTCTAGCATTCATACAACCCCTTTAATCGTATCCTCGGATTACTTCTACTATCGGATTAATCCGCAAATGGAGACACAACACAAACCTCAAAGCATAAAACCTGATACAGAAATGACGAGTGGAAAATTGATTCTCTCTCGTTTTAGAAGCACATGGAATTAACGCAAAAGGAAAAAAGAAATTCATTCAATTTTGCAGTATACGCCTACAGCGAATTTTCCCCCCGAATTTTTCCCGCATTGATTATTATGAAACCGCCCACTTATACAATTCCAGATGGTTTGTTTTGATTTAAGACGTTTTGTAAACAAATAAGTTTTTCGAATCAAAACATGCTATCCGCCTTTGTAATAAGTGGTTTTTTTTTTCATGCCCACGAATTATTTTTTAAAAAAATGTTCGTAATTTGTCCATTTTTTTTTTTCGTTTCCCAATTCCATTTTTCAGCCATAAAAAGTGTCTTTGTTATCTGGAGTTTGTGTTTCCTCGACAATTTGGGATTTTCCACAATTCGACAAGCTCGAATATTCCAACAGCTCGGGTCTCGAGATTTCAAACTCCTCGATTTTAGCAGGCCCATACGACTTTTACACACCTCCCCCCCCCCCTCCCCCCGTAAAATTTTTGATTCGTTCTCCATTTTATAAGGAGCGCCTGCTATCCCCCCCATTCTGGCTATACGGGCCCGAATTTTAAGCAGTAATTTTTTTTTTCTCGGTATTATTTTTGGTTCTAAAAAATGAGACCTAAAAGACCTAAAAGTGGTCTTAAATGATTTTCGAATTTCATTTCTTGGCAGACACCTTTTAGTGAAAACAACAAAGTGTACTGTACATTTTGCTGTTTCACTTTTCCTGGCTTTTCCTGAATCTTGACTCATTCTCGAAGAAACGGGAGAAATTCCCGGAAAACTTTTGATAATTGCGGAACAGAAATTCTTATCGTGTATGAGAAATAGAATTTCGAGACGGGTATATATTCTTTTTTCATTTTTTTTAAAATTAATTCATTTAATATTTTTCAATGCAAGGTGAAATCCCATCAATAAATTCGGTATATTCAGCATATTCAGCATTCCTTGTCAATTCATATTTGGTATCCCTTATTTTATTTAATTTTTTTCGCACGGAGGGGGTAAAAATCGAAATTAAATACGCAGATTATAGATCCAGTTACAGCTATCCTAGGATTCGATTTCATAACGTTAACGGTTGAACGAAAATGCGTTATCCTCTTCTTTTTTTCCTTACAATTTTTTTTCCCCTCACTTTTACTATTTTTTTTTTTTTTCGTTTTTTAAGACGCGGTTATCCTTTTTTTGGACCATATTTTTTTAACTTTGTTTTTGCACAGCGCTAATGAGAAAATAAATGGATAAGTATTCTTATGGATCTTTCATTATCCATAAAGGCAGGTAATCCCATTGCTAGAGAAGAGCCTTCCTTTGTGAATATATATTTTGAAAGGAGCAAAAGCTCCATCCTAAGCTTTATACCAGAAAATTTTGAAGGAAGGAAAACCCCAGATTTTTTTAAAGGTTAAAATATGTATTGTCACATCCGTTTTCTGTGGGACGCACAATTTATCTTTTAAATGGAGGAAACTCAAAAGTCATAGGTCAGTAAAATTAATTTATATTATTTTCCTGGGAAAAAAGGTGGAAAAAATGACATTCATTTTTGCAAACTTAATTTGCGACGTTAGAAAAAAAAAAAACATTTTTTTTACATAAAAAATTGTAAAAAGTAACATAATTTACTATTTAAAAAAAACGTAATATAGGCCTAATTACAGACCAAATACCAAAAACACAGGAAATCGGCTCTCCTTCTTTTAGTTATAAAATCTTTTAATTTTTCAAAAAAAAAAAAAAAAAAAAAAAAAACACTAGAAAATATTTAAATTCAGAACTGCTAGAAAATGTTTGAATTTTAGAATTTTATAAGCAAATTTACAAATTAAAAATAAAGCAGAAGAACAAAGCAGTGATTAAGTTAGCACTTACGAGTTTGCACAAAATAGAGAACAAGGAGTAACACTTATATGAATAATGCTTTGATTGTATGTTGTTTTAATTACTCTCTACTTCGTAAGCATGAAAAAGACATGGAAGCTTGCCAATAATTCTCTGTTGTCCCCTTCTAGGCATAATTTTTATAAAAACCTTTTTAATATACTACCTTTAAATCGCTTTAGTCTTATAAGTATGAGAATTACGTTGGAGTAATTCTTTTCCAGGTGAAAAGCTTTAATCCACCCTACTGAATATACGTACATGATTAAATGAAAATCTAGGACAAAGCCGGAATATTCGCAAGCATCGTTCTTGTTCATAGCGCGGAATGAGAACAGGCTGGGAATGAGAGATAAGTGAGATAAATTATAATGAAGGACTCAATTTTCCAAAATGCAGTAAAACCTTTATTAGACCCATCATCCCGCCCCGTTTCGCGCTATTATTGGTCTTTTGGGAAATTGATTGGTTTTAAAATCTTTCACACATAAAATTTAAGAGGAAAGATTATCTTTTTTTATCGGTTTATTCATGCTCAATTTTTTTTTTTTTTTTTTTTTTTTTTTTTTTGTTCTAATGAAAAAAGCTTTTGCGAACTGATTAATATAGCAAAGAAAAGCACACTCACCATTAGCCCTCTAATAGAATTTACTAGAGGTGACGAATTGAAGAATTGACCGAAAATGTTGGACAGTTTGCCTTCCACAATTGCAGGATGATAAAATGAGATTATGGTGGAAGAAAAATGTTGAATATTTTTTTTTTTCTAAGATGTGTACATCTAACAATAACCTAACTACGGTGCAAATTCTCTAACACATGTACACCTAAAACACATATAAACATAGGCTTTTTTTTAAAAATGCTACTGGCAAATTTAAACAAAAAAATAATAGCCACAGATAATGATTTCCCGAAAATTCAACTTTTTTTTTTTTTTCCTTTTTGATACTAAATTTTCGTGTTGTTAAAGCCCAACGATTTTTATATTTTAAAAAAAAAATCGGTTTTAACTCAAACAAAAAAATTTAGCTGCAAACAGAATGAAATTCCAAAAGCACCAAAAATATCAAAAAAAAATTTTTTTATCTTTAACAACACTTTTTAAAATATTTGACACTTTTATTAATTATGTACGTTAAAATGAGTCCTGATTATTGTTGAAACGAGACAAAAAAAAAAAAAAAAAAAAAAAAACGTGACCCAAATCTATCGAAATTAGGCCACCTGTTGTTATACACTCGGTTATTTACTTTTGCTATCTTTTAACCCCCACCCTGCATCTCGGAAAATTCTCAAGCGGGATTCGAGAAAAGCCCTCGCGACGTTATTTACCTTGGGGCAACACCTGATGAGAGACTAAGTTAAGAAAATTGTCAAATGTATGATGACGGTAATAGTGGTTAAGTACTTACTACGATAAGTCAAGTAGATTTTGAAAAGCTGGAAAACGATTTTGTGCTGCGCATCGGGCTTTGCTCACAAGCTCGATATCGTTCATTCGGTTTATGGATGGAATCCGATATCTCAAATTTTAGGAGTATCGTCGTGGAAAACGTGATGATCCATCCATTCCGGGATGATGCTCCCTTTCCCGATTTTATGTTTATTGCTTATTCGTTTTTAAAAAATGGAAAAAAAGTTTTGCAGATCGTGATAAAATATTTTCGGAATATCGGAAGCAAGATCATAAACACGTAGAAATTGAGGAGAGTAAAGTTAGTTTCATTCCTCAGTTATTAATATTTTCAATGTCTCCATCCCTGAAATTAACGCTCTCTAAATTTCAACCCCAATTTTTTCCCCTACTTTTTGCTCCAAGGAAAAGAATGAATGCGGAGAGTTACGCCTTAAGCTTAAAACATAAAAAAAAGTAGATTTTTTTTTCTTTTTCGTGGAAAAAAAATTTCGATTTTGGAAATTCCCGTAGAATATGAATGGTGCGTAACTCTGTTCTTTTAATATCAACTGTACTGGTTTTTGAGAGAAAAGGCAATATTATGATCAAAATCAGGGGTGTAACAATAGAGGGGATTTGCGTTTTTAGAAATTTTGCCTTCCCCCAGAAAAATGTTTTTTTTTTACACTTTCACATTGCTTGTTTCCTCTTTACCGCTTATTTCAAAACAAAGTTGTATCCCTTGACAAATCACTTCTGTAGGTAAAAAAAAAAAAAAAAAAAAAAAAATTCTCCAAATTGAGAACGGAAAATAAAATATTTTGGGAGAAACTATATTCTCAAGCTTTAGAGTTAGTTCTCGGGCACCTAGCCAGAACAAGATCATGGAGGCTTAAAAATTTCCGAGGGGGGGGGGTCCCAAATGGCAAGTTATAACATGAAGTACGGGGTCGTACATAAATTACGTAAGCACATTTAAGGGGGTCCAAATTTGACATCTTACTTATAAGCTAAGCATAGGCGAAATGAGATAAAGCGTGCAAAAATGACCTAACCCATGCTTACGTAATTTATGCACGACCCCTAGAGTAAAAATAAATAGGTCTTTTGCCAGAGGGGGCAACAACATGTGACTCTCAGGCCCCCCTGCCCTTCCCTTGCTTACGGGCCCGTACAAAAATGGGGGAAAATTACAAGACAAATTTTGGTAAATGGACCTTAAGCCTGGGAAAATCTTGAGATTAAGGTACTGGAAACTAACTTCTACCCCTAGCTATATATTTTTTGGTATTTGATAACAAATTAAATAATCTCGCTTATCTTCGTAATCTGCGGAATTTTTGGAAAGAAAAACATATTGCTTTTATGCCAAAAACTTTTCCGATTTTTTGCTTCTTGATGGGATTTCCAAACTTTTTGTTTAACTTACATTTCGACATCCTGTAAAACCTTAGGCTCTTAGCTCTTTCATAAAAGAGAAATATAGAATTATTACCGTCAGGGCCATCATTTGTTACGCCCCCCCGCTTAAAATTTAAAAAAAAAAAAATTAATATAAAACATTATTAAAAAATCTGAAATTCTTCGAAGCTCAAATTATGCAAAAAAATGTTTTTTTTTTCTTTTTAACTTGGAGTAAATGCGCGGGTAAAATTGAATTCCTTTTTTTTGAAAAGTGAGTTTAGGTTACATAATTTAAAAATTTAAATTATTTCCGTTTTTTTTTCACGTTAATTACATGAGACAAATGCTAACGTTAGATATTTAAAACGAACCCCCCCCAGTAGCTAGCAAAAGTTAGTATTTTAAATACCCCCTCTCCCCTAATGTGCTAACGCGGTTTATGGATGACCCCTAATTTTGCTAGACCTCTCCCCCCTTTTAAAGTTTTTAAATATTTTGTGAAACACTCTTGATTGAAAAAAAAAAAAAATTATTTTAAAGAAAAAAGATAGGATTTTTAGACTTTTCTTCCTTTAATATTTTTTTTCTGAATGTAAATTTGGATTCAGCTAAATTACATTTTTTTTTCTCTTCAAATTTGAGTTGAATGATTTTTTAGCGGCACTTAAATGTGAAATTTAATTCTTTTGCAAAATTAATAAGGACTCCCCCCTACCTCCCCTTCTACTAGTAAGCAATTTTAAGTATTTTGACTACCTTCTTCCCCCACATCGGTCCTCACATAATACTTGCATGACCCCGAATTGTTGTCTCAGAAATGCCGAAAGAGAGGCCCGTAGGTTCAATTCTGGGCCTTAGAAAACTAGAGGAAAAAGATGTAACAACACAAATTTAATCAGGAGCATCATCGTAGTAACCTTGAACATAATTTTCCTCCAATTTTCTTATCTTTCTCGATTCCTCTTTATCTTATTCCACTTCTTTCTCCTCCCTTTCTTTTAGCTGTTTCCTTCACATTTTTTTCTTGTTTCTTCCTTTTCAATTTCCTACATCTGATTCTTTTGTTCCTCTCACGTTTCTCTGTTTTTCTTCTTCTTCTAATAACCAATCATTAATATAAAATTGGAATTCGTAGTTGTGGTCAGCTTCAAAAATATCCGTACAATGAAATAAAAGTAGGATTCGAACTGATATCCTTTTAAAAAAAATAAAAATAAAAACGATAAAATCAAATCATTTCAAGAGGAAAAAAACCTTTACAGACTTATTCACAAAGCCGGATTATCCATCCGACCAAAAACCAGGAAAAAAAAATACCCCGGAGATGTCTGAAAACAATCTGTCTCGAAATTTCCTGGAATGAGTGATAAAATCTCGGAAAAAAAAGAGAGATGCAGAAAATAAAAGAGAAAGTAAAAAAAAAGTATTACGAAAGCTTTCCTTTAAAAAAAACTTTTTCGCCACTTTTCGAAAGTCCTGGAAATTTTTTAATTTGAGGAAAAAGAAATGTAGTGATAATTACCGGAAGTTCGTTAAAATAATTCAAAAGTTAATTTTAAAAAATTGTTATTACGACATCATTAATAATGAAAAAAAAACGGGAGTTATTCCATTTTGTTAGAAAGGTCGAAAGCACTTATCTTGAAAAGCAGATGACGTTCCAGGTGTTGGATTCTGAATTTCATCTCAAATAAATGTAATTCGTATATATTCTTCCCTCCCTTTGTTTTGTTTGATATTTTTGAATTTTCCTTTGGGAGGTAATGTCAAACCTACATCCCCGAAAGAAAAACTAGTTTGTTTTTCTTTTTTTCAGCCCCCCCCCTCCCCCTTTTTCTTGAATAACGTGGAATTTTCGCGTAAAATGTTGTTATACTGTGAATAGCAAATATACAATAATTCTTAATTTCGAATTTGGACGTGGGAGGAAAGGGAAAGTGAACATGATGATGATGAAGCATGCGATTTTCAGGAAAATTTAAGCCGTGCTCGATGTCACCTTCTAGTGAAAAGTACATTTTACCATAATATACACCAACAAAGCCTCTGTATAGAGTTAATGGAATATGGATTTTACATCTGAAAGCTTTTAAATTTTTTTCCCTCTCATCTTTTTTTTGCTTATTTTCAAAATGTGAGATAAAATAAAGGTATTAGTTCGTTTACACCACCGGGCGGTAAAATTAAATCCATAAAAAATAAATAAATAAATAAATAAATAAATAAAAATTAAAATTAAAATTAATAAAAATAAAATAAAAAAAATAATAATTCTGCTGTGGTAACCGAAATGGGCGTATGTCCATTCTTAAGTTGGCACTTGTCTTCTATTTTTAACTTATGTAAACAAAGATTCAATTTCAGAATGGACATACGCCCATTTCGGTTACCGCGGCAGAATTTTTTGATTAGGAAAGTCGGTTTTGTACAAATAGAAAATCAGGCCCTACCAATATCATATAAATTTTTCCGAAAACATCCGACGTTCCGCCATCTTGTTGAAGACAGCATGTTTTTAGGTTATTTGTTTTGCGCAAAGTCCCTAGAAACCCCAACCTAAGAAACAACAAGTCTGTAAATTTATGCATTTTTAATTGCTTAACTTGGCAGCTTTTAGGGACTTTGCGAAAATCCAACCTAAAAAATACATGTTCTTTAACAATATGGCGGACGTTCCAACAGTCGGACACTTCCGTATATGGCATTGGTAAGGCTTGTGAAAAAGAGATGGGATCGCACCAAACTGTGCCAAAAAGTTTTGTAGTGTTTCAGAGGCAAAGTTTCAATATTTGAAATCTATGAAAAAGGCTTTATGGTTCCTGTTTGATAATTTTTTAAAATGAAAACGCCATATTGTTTCTTTTTTGTTGTTGAAATAGTTCCGAGTTTCACCGCTAGAGCGCTGTACTAGTTTCTGGGAAAGAAGAAACATTTTTTTTTTTTGTTTTTTTGCGTTAACATTTAAAAATGATGAAATATAAGAACAATTAAGTCTTGTCCATGCATTTAAAATCATGGATCTGTATCTTTGAACATAACAAAACGTTTTGGCACGGTTTCGGTGCGGTTAGACTCCGTTTTCATGTATAAAATACCGGATAAAAAAAAATTTTTTTTTACATATTCTTTTTATTTTTACTGCTTATTATGTTAAAATGTTCGATGATGTAAACGAACTAGCCTAATACCTCAACGAAACCGACTTTGAATCCAGAATATAATTTTATTTTTTCAATTAGGCTTAGGAAGAAAGACCATTGATTTTGAGAAAGAGGAGTTAAGGGATGGTTTTTGTATAGTTGGAAAATAAACTTTTTAACGAATTAGGATGTTTTTTTATTTTTAGATTGCAATTTGGAGTCGTAAGATGGGCAGATGACGTAAAAAAAATTTTTTTTTTCTTTTAAAATGAAAGTCTCAGGACCCGTGTCTAAACCATCCAGTTTGATTTTAGTTAATATAATAATTAATTGTGTAGTGGCGTACACTTCTGAAAATATTTTACAAATGCAGGATAGATAATATTTATGTATCTTAGGAGCGTTCCCGACCATTTTTCCAAATCCGTTTTTTCTTAAAAAATAAATTTCTAATCCATTTTTCCTAAAAATTTTGGTTCCTAAAATTTATTTCCTAATTTTCGATTTTCGCAAAATTTTTGATTCCTAAAATAAAATTATTAAATTATTGGAATAACCAGCTAGAAAACCCAGCTCAGCAGCTAGAAAACCCAGCTGAGGATCATGAGGATAAATCATCCACCTGTGCCGCTAAGTATAACAGGGGATGAGCGCCAAAGATCACTTTTTTATAATGAAAAAAAACCATGCTGAATGAAAACTTAATATTAAGTTTTCATTCAGCATGACCTTACTAAATATAGTAGGTCCTTTCATATGAAAGGACCTACTATATTTATGGCATCACAGTATAATTTCACTTTGATCTCATAACAAGATTCAAGAGGTGAATGCATGGTATAAACTTGACTCGACCGCGGACCGTCCGCGTGCGAATCGAGAGTCTTACCAATGGACTACCGCTCGCCCTGTTTCGTAGAATAAAATTTCCTAAAATGAATACCGTATTAATTTTTTAAATCCCTAAAGAGATTTTAGGAAATTTAATTTTAGAGATTTTAAGAATTTTTATTTTAGGAATCAAAAAATTTTAGGAAAATAAAAAATTAGAAAAAAAATAGTTAGGAAAACAATTTTACGAACCAAACTTTTTAGGAAAGATGGGTTAGGAAATTATTTTTTTTAGGAAAAATGAGTTAGGAATTTATTTTTTCTTACGAAAAATGCGTTAGGAATAAATTTTTTTTTCTTTTTAGGAAAAATGCGTTAGGAATTTATTTTTTTAGGAAAAATGATAGGGAATCCTTAGGAGTAGTGTTAAGAATCAACAATATATATTCCTGAAATCGATTTCATTTTTTCTGTAAGTAATATAGTGTTGGCCGTGCTTGGATCTGAACTCATTTCATGGAAAACTGTCGATATTTCGGACCGAGTTTCACATATACTCAGCGCTAAGACTTTTCTTGTGTGGCATATTACGTAAGCACGTTGAGGGAGGAAAAAGGAGGGGGTCTGGGAAAGTCTTAATAATGCTTAAACAAGGGGAGGAAGGGGAGCTGTTAAAATCTTCACTCAGAAAAAAAAAACCCTTCGTTGACGTCCGTGACGTTCCTATAGCACATGCAGTCGGGGCTATAGGAACGTCACGGACGTAAACGAAGGGGTGTCTTTTCTGAGTGTTGCGTGAGCGCGTAATAATCGATTTTGAATGGGGTTTGGGACTGAAATCATACGTGATAAAGGGGGAGAGGGTTTTCAAAAAACTTACTTTAGCTCACAAGGGGGAGGGAAGATCTAAAATTGCCAAAATTATGCTTACGTAATTTATGGATAGTTCCTGCTGGACTAATTGAAAGCGATTTATGCTACGATTTTCCAAAGTTTTGTCATTGTGACTTACTGAATGAATACTAGTACATCTGGTCAATAGAATTTTTGGCCTTGTAAGCCTAGTAGTAGAAAAATGAGATTCCTCTTCTGGAACTTATTTTTCTTATGAATTGCTTCGTTCCTACTTTTGCAGACAAAAATCGTTTGTCCGCCACTCATTAGGATTAGAGTCTGATAAAAAGGCCACATTGTTATGATCCAATTAGTCAACTCTTTTTTTATATTGGACAAAACCGATAGCGGGCAATATTCATAACAAACCAAAGACGAATTTTTAAAAATTTAAAAAAGCAACTTTTACCTAAAATCTGTCTCCTTGGAGAATTTTTTGCACCTGCAAACGCTTTTAAATTTCTCACTTCTGTCAAATTTCATGCTTACGAAAATTTATACAATTAGTTTCAGTACTTTATTTCTTCAAAAAAGATTACTTATATGTAGATGCTTTAAGGGAAATATTAATTCTTAAATTTTTGAAGAATAGTAAGCTAACTTTTTTTTCCCTTGGGTCACCAAGGCGTTAAGAAGCGTAGCATACAGTTAACGACCAAGGATTGTCTGAATATTTCTTCTTACCTTTGTTGTCTTTCTCCCTCGGCATATAATATTAGAAAGGGTTTATAACTTAAATGAGCTGTTTTAGGGTCGTTGTACCTATAAATTTTTGGAATAAATTAAAAAAAGACTAAAGTCTTTTCTTTTTAAATGCTCCAGATCATATGATTTATGATTTTGGTTCACATCATCATAATTTTGCATTTACTAAAATGATAGCTCTGAAGTAAAAAAAAAAAATAAAAATAAATAAACAAATAAATAAATAAAAATTAATTAAAAAAAAAGATTTATAATAAAGACCCTAAATCTCGAAGATGCCTTGTTTACTTCCTCCTGTAGATCCACCGACACAGACACATCCTCCACAGACACGCAAATTATGAGTCAAATATTGCTTTTGTGTGAATCATTTACCACGTTTTGCACATTCAAATGACCTTTGATTCAAATGAAGGAGCAAATGAGTTTTTAAACGGCCATTTTTCTTAAAATTTCGTGTTAAAATCTCAAATTTTCTTAAAATTAAAGTGTTCAATGTTGTCAATATCTCCTTATCTGCATAACTTTTTGGGTACTGTTTACATCTGGTATGGCTTTTTAGTTGAATGAGCGAACAAATTAATGTCGCAGGAGATTCTTTTTTACAGGAAAATTTTTCCCACATTTATCACAAATGTTTTTCTTTTCATATTCATGTAATACCATATGCTTTTGAGAAGCTAGTGTTGTTAAGATATGACTTTTGACAAATTGTACACTCTCAAGTTCCTCTATTTCTCTCCATCTTGCTTTCGACTTGTGATTTTTTTTTGTTTCTTTTTACTAACAGGTTTTGGTTTCACAGCAGGACAGTGAAGATTTAAATGAAGGGTATTCTTCAGTTTCCCTTTTTCTTCACCTTGACTACCAGTCCCTGTATCGAATGGCTCTAATAACAGATACGCCAACGATTTCATTTTTGACGTAGGACTTTGCAATAAAAATGGCATAAAAAAAATTTTGTCCAGAGGTTAGCAAACGAAACAGGTACCTGGAACATCGATTTCTTTTATAATATAAATACTGCTTAGGTCAGAGAAGTAATCATTAGGTTTATCGTCGTCAGAATCCATTTTTATTCTATTGGCTAGATTATTTGGAATGAGTTAAAGAACAATTTTTATTTCATAAAAGTTTGTTTACAAAATAAATCAGCAGTCTCAAAAATTGTATCGAAAGAGCGCGTTCGCGCTCGTTCAGCTACGGCGGCGGCGCTCTACTTTATAATTTTTTAAGGGAAAAATAAAAGTCCGTTCAATTTTAAATAATAATGGTAGCAATTAATTCATGTCGAATAGTTCTTATCGATATAAATACTAAGCCTATACTATAAATACCTGAGCAATATATTATAATAATACGGAATAAATGGAAAATACAATTAGTACAATTAATGAAATTTTAAAAGAGAATTCCTCTTTTTTTTTTTAAAAAAAAAAGTCATGTCTTAATCTACTTTGTCGTAGACTCGTGTGCAAACGATGTTTCCTACGGTCATAATCGCTTTCATCTGTTTGTCCGTGTACTCTCGAACGATCGTGGTTTCTTTTTCGCCTTTCTGGACGTGATTCATTTTGTTACCGTCGAAGGTGATCACGGACTTGACTTTCCGTCCGTCGGCAGTTTCCTCGTCGAATTCGACGCCAGGCTGGAAAAACGAAAAAAAAAAATAAAATTAATTACTGAACCAAAAGATTTCGAGAAATTTTTTTATGGGAACTACAGACTAGTGCAAAAAGTGTTGGGAAAAATCTTGTAAAATCTGAAGATTTAAAATTTAGCTCTCTTTTTCGAATAAAGGTCCTGTCAATCAGACCTGCCAGTGGCCATAAATTTTCCCATCTTCAGCATCCCAAAAGGGTTACAAATCGTTCTCCATTGGTTTAAAATCCAAAAGGGCTGAGAGATTAGATTCTTAAAACCTGTATTCAGCTTCTTAAAGCTCCCACATTCTCAAAATCGTACGGTTTCGTAAGCTCATAAGCTGAACGATTTGTTAATAGGCTTCAAAGGATTGGGTTTGGAGCCCTGGAATTCGGTCACTTGATTATGGCTCCCTGAAAAGCCTTTACGAAAATTTTCCTTAATTCTCAAGTTTTTTTATACAAAAATTTTTTTTAACCGTTAAAAAATACACTTAAGTAAAAAGTACGTACCTGGAATTTGATGACAGTCGTTTTGAAAGTGGAGGCTGTATTTAAAGTATACGTTCCGTTTTCTTCCGTCAACGTCACCGTCGGGCTTACGGTGTTACCCATTTTCCTGGTAATTAAACCGACACCTGAAAAGAAGAGAAAAACAAAAAGATAAGGTAAACAATTTCATATATCGATACTTATCCCTAATATAGACTTAATGGAAAGTTAGCACATTACATTACATTCCATCGCAAAGATAAAAAAAAAAAATTAATGGAATCAAGTTCATATAAATATTAGCTTCAGTTATCAATCCCCTGATCGAAAATTATCGCACGTATTAAATTCTTTAGGTTCAAGAGCACTCGCTGTGCGAAAAAAAAACAGGGCGTTTATTATTATTTTTTTTTTTACAACAAAATGTCATCCTAAAAATATATTTATTCTACGGCCCAAAAAAAAAAATCATGTCAATATTATTTTTTTAAAAGTTTTTTTTTCTGTATTGAACAGTGGCGGTGTATATGATTTTTTTTTCTTATCTTTTTTTAAATTTGGGCAATGACAGTTTTTGGAGATGTCTTTAACGTAAATTGTGATAACAGCAATAAACCTATACAATTAATACATCAATAAAAAAAATTATCTCACCTAAGAAAGGAAATTACAACTAACATTGACATTGACATTGACATTATCACCCTATATCAAAAAATGCCACAAGGTCAAAAGATCAATGCACTTGCATCACAACATTCTAAAAACGAATTATATCGACGTCTGTCTTAATTTAATCTAGGTCTTATTATTATCATAAAAGAGACGACATCATAAAAAAAAAAAAAAATAAAAAAAAAATTAATCGAGTCAAGATGTGGGAGTCATATTTTTATACTTAACTTATGAAGGATGCCAATTCTGAGATAATATTAAGCTCGGGGAATGTCGTCAAAGCTTGAATCATTTATTCAAAAAGCATTGATCAAAGTTGAAAAAGTTTGTAACCATTTTTTAGATAATAAAAAGTGGGACGGGGCTTTCGAGGAATTTCGCATCTGTCAAAATTTTATAAAACTAATGAATCAATTTAAACAAATAGCACTGTTTGGGAAATTCTCTATTCTTATTCCTCCTTTTCCGCTGTGTTAAGCAAAATAAGAGTTATTTGATGAATATTTTGTGCTCTGTAAGCTGCACATATTTGAAAGGCTTCTATAGCTTTCAGAGATGCTATTGCATCCAAACCCTGGGGAGAGGTGGAGGGTGAAGCGGGAGAAACGGGAGAGGATCGATAATGACTTTTGACCAGATCCAAATTAGCTTGGAGACAATTTCTTCCAGAGGTGTAACCACAGCATTGGCTTACTTGCCCCATCCCTGGAAATTCTTTCCCCTTTGGAAAAATTTATTCCTCCCCCAAGCCAGATATTTTGAAAATTGGGGTTACAACCTTGATTTCTTCCCTAAATTAAACTTTAAAAAAAAATTAAATTAAAAAAAAAATAATAAATAGATAAATTAGCCGGAGATAAATTTAAAAAAATCTTCAGTAAACATTTTTTTAACGGCTTCTCGCATCTATACCAAACAAAAAAATAACGCTGTAAGGTGGCCCAATAAAATTTATGTTTTCCTATTTTCGCTTCAAAATTAGATTTTATTTTATTTTATTTTATTTTTTTTTTTAAGAAAATTTTTCAACTAAAGTAAAAAAATTAATTTACTAAACAATCAAGTATTTTTCCACATGCCCAAAAGTTAAATTGGCGTTGCAGTAACTTACATTTTTTTACAACACGTTTTCCTGTATTTACAAGTCTTCGAAAACAATGTAATCATTTAAAAATTGTTAATAAAATCGTTTCAACGGATAAGAATATCTACTTCTTTTTTTAAATGCAGCTATGAAATAGGTACCAATTATTTCATTCTAAAAGTTTAACCGCAATGATAAAAATAAAAATAATGTTTTTGCAATTCGCATCATGCTTTGTTGCAACATGACATGCACTATTTTTTTCACGACTTTTACGGACATTACGGGCGCATTTTTTTTTTTTTTTTTTTTTTTTGTTCAACACTTACGCAGAGAAAAAAAAAATACCATAACGAAACCAAGCTTTGCCTTTATCACAAAATCGATGAACTAACCAAGGATCGAATTAATTTGATAGAAGTATCGATATGGCTTGCATGTTTTGTCTTGCTTTCAAATTTTTAGGTCTTTCGTGATAGCTGTGATCGAACCAGATTTTTGTTCGACATATAATATTACCAAGACAATGAATTTTATTATAAATCGAAAACGATCACTTAGTTTCTGGATTTAAAAAAAAAAAATCATTTTAATTGCCGGAAAACATTTAAATTGAATCGAAAAAATTAAATCATGATCCACTGATAATAAAAGTCAAAGGATAAAGTTCGATTTGGTTACAGGTGCCAAAAAATATTTCCACGCAATTTTTTTTTTTCTTACTTTTGACGTTTGACTAAAAATCAACCAACACACAATAGGTCGGTTTTTTTCAGGTACAATGCGAGGTCATTTTAATAAGATACCACTTATCATCTTTTAATATTTAGAAACCTAATACCTAATACATTTTTTTTCATCTCGTAAAAAAAGTGAATAAGTTATTAGCAAAAAGGCAGTATAGTTTGCTTTTTCGTGTGGCTTATCACATATAAATTTATATTTACAAAAAATCATTTTTGTTGACTGCAAAAAGCAAAGCCTGGATTGGGCAAAAATTTAATGGTCATCATTTCCGAAACCTGAAAATTAAATTTTATCAAAATCGATTTTTCTATCCCCTTCCGTGATAGTTTTCTTTTACATTTTATCTTGAAATGAAAAGATTTCTGGGAATTCATATCGCCGCGAAAGGAAATGCATCAGAAGAAATAAAACGAAAAACTTTGAACTGGGGACTTAAAAAAACTTGTTGATTTTTGCTCCAAGGTCGAGGTTGCTGTACAATATGTTTTACAGGATGACGGCATGACCGGCTTTATTTGTTTTTTGAATGCAGTTTACAGTTCAAACACAGACAAATAAAAAAAAAGGCGTATTATTTAGAAAAATTTTGATGGGAAAAAAATTTATCATGGTTATCTTACGGCTCTCCTCCCCACCGAAATTTAACGATCGATCCAATTTTCCATTATAAATTCAATTAAAAAAGAAGTCATTGAAGGTTTCCGGTCTATATGGTCATTTTTTTTTTATCTAATTGTAAAATCCATTGATGTAATATGCTAATGAAATGCGGGGCACCTGGTCCGATCGCATAATGTTCAACGATTTCCCTTTTAAAATTAAAAAAAAAAAAAAACTTGCAAGGGTTCCGACATGCCTTTGAATTTTTTTTTTCGAAATTCAAAAAGAGCAATAAATTAAATCTGCACATTTTATCGATCATTTTAGCTTAAAAACTTTGAAATATGAAACTCTCTCAAGCCGAAAAGGGAAAAAAAATCAAAAAGCAAGCCGTATGTTGTATTTTTGCAAAATTAAATAACGAATGTCATTTATTCAACCCCTCACAAGAGGGAAAATCGATGCTTTCGGAAATACTCTTCTCCCTTGCTTTCGTCAAATCTTAGGGCGGAAAAAAAAAATCCGGAAAAAAATATTTCCAAAAAAAAAAAAGCAAAAACTAACTCACCCAATTCTTTCATGTATTCGTCGAAATTTTCGGAAGAAGACAACTTATAACGTGTTCCTAAAAACTCTTCGAGACCCATTTTTTATTCAAAATATTTAAACAAAAATTTAAACCGGGAAATTAATATTAAATAAAATGGGAGTTTTCCTGCTGCCGGTAACGCTACAGAACGAAACTTGTACGAGATGTTGTGCTGGATGTGTGTAAAATGAGGTGGTGTGCTTGCTCGTAACCAATGAAAATATCCCTGCGCGACTTTGAATCACATTGAAACTGAAGCTTGTATTTCCAAAAAAATATTTACTTTCAGGTTTCATCCCGGAAATTTGAAATCAAATCGAAAAAAAAAAAAAAAAAAAAAAAAAAAAAAACTCACCGGTTGCTTTCATGTATTCGTCGAAATTTTCAGACGAGGACAGCTTGTAGTTTATTCCCAAAAATTGTTCTATACCCATTTTTTATTTATTTTTAATACGTTGATTATACTTCGGAAATATCTGACGAAATGAGATGAAAGTTAAACAACAGGCAACTTACTAAAAACTTGTTCTTGCGCACGCTATATATATATAAAATAAAAAAATAACATAGTGATAATTAATCTTTGGTATATTAGAAAAAAAGTCAATCAAGTTCCGGAGCTCGTGTACATTTATTATCTTTGATGATAAGACTTTTTTTTTTCTTGTTTAGGAAAAATCGGCCTTTTTAAAAGATTTTTGCGACCGACATTTAAACAGGATGTTTGTTTTCCTTTAAAAAATTTAATTAAAAAAAAAAAAATTGAATGGTTTTTACACCCTTTAGGAATAAGTTCAAGTGAGGGTGCCTTTCTTTTAGGCTTCTCTCACCTCAGTCATTTGTTTTTAGCAGAGGCGCTCTGCGTGTTTCAGATTGCACAGGCTTTGCACAAACAACTTCTTCGCTCCAAGTTTTCGTATTATTTGTTTTTTATTTTTGTGAATTAGAAAAACCAACCGTTGTGTCAAAAACGATAAAGCATAAAAAAAATTATTTATTAAAAGACAGTCTAGTAAAAACTTTATCGATAAAATGCGGTGATATTATTTTTTATTTTATGTAATTACATAACGTTCGTCAATAAAATTAAATAGGAAAATAACTGAAAATATTTATCATGGAGCGTCAGGAGAGCACTTCGGATTTGGACATTCAAGTGAATACCCATCAGATGAAGGATACCCTTCTTTAGGCGACGGAGACGTAGAAGACTTTGATCCGAAAAAAGCAGATCCGGAGTATTTTGAATTTTATTGTTTAGACGTGGAAGGGGTGGAAAATTTACTCAACGAATCGGTAGAAAAATTAAGGAGCAGCGTTCAAATAGCTCCTTCTCTCGCCAAAGTCCTTTTACTCACTCGCAAATGGGCCGTGAACGACATTATAGCCGAATACAAGGAAAACTCTTCGAAACTGCTGGTCGATTCCAAAATTAAACCAAGGCAAACCTCAAAAATTTCCGCTTCCCGACGTGGGAAATTCGTTTGCTCGGTTTGCATGGATACTCAAAATGTCAGCGAATTCAGTGTCTTGTCTTGCGGTCATGAATTTTGCAGGGCATGTTGGAACCAGCACTTCGAAGTTCAAATCAATGAGGGGATATCGACCTCGATTGGCTGCATGGCCAAAGGCTGCGAAATATTAGCCCCGGAGGATTTTGTCTTAAATTTGTTGACAAAACCTTCCACCATGAAGCTTTACCAAGAATCCTCATTTCAAGATTATGTCAAAGCCCATCCGGAGTTGAGATTTTGCCCGGGGCCCAATTGTCCCGTGATAATAAGGGGTAGTGAGCTCGTGGCTAAAAGGGTTCTATGCGAAATGTGTAACACTAGTTTTTGTTTCCTTTGCGGGATGGACTATCACGCCCCGATTACTTGTGCCACCCTTAAAAAATGGCTAAAGAAATGCAGCGACGATAGTGAAACCTTAAATTACATATGTGCTCACACTAAGGACTGCCCCAAGTGTCACGCCTGCATAGAGAAGAACGGAGGGTGCAATCACATGCATTGTTACAGCTGTAACCACGATTTCTGTTGGATTTGCTTCGGGGATTGGAGCGCTCACCGTTCCGAACATTGCTCCAAATACAAACAACCGGACAAAGTCCACGAAGCCAGGGAATCCCTCAAAAAATACCTCCATTACTATGAGAGATGGAAGACTCATTCTGACAGTTTAAAATTAGAACAGCAAACCGAGGAAAAAATAAAAGCTCGCATAGAAAGGAAAGCGATGAGTGGTGACGGGACCTGGATTGATTGGCAATATTTACTATCGGCGGCGTCTCTTTTGGTCAAATGTCGCTACACTTTGCAATACACTTATCCGTATGCCTATTATATGGAACCGAGTGCCCAGAAAGAACTTTTTGAATACCAGCAAGCACAATTAGAAATGGAAATAGAAAACCTTTCGTGGCAAGTAGAACATTCGGATACGACTGATCAAGGGGTTATCACTAATCAAATGGATGTAGCTGAAAAGAAAAGACTTACTCTATTGCAGACATTTTTAAATGTATAATAATTAGTCATTTTTTTCTCCATTATGTGATTATTTTTTAAATTTTATGTATGGCACAATCTATTCGACTTTTTAAAGTTTTTAATAGTTTTTTCGTTTTTAAAAATTAAACTCTTATTATTGTTATTATTGAAGTCACAAATTAAAAAAAAAAAAAAATTGACTCCATAACAAAAATGGAAACTTTTTTATATTAAATTTTATTTTCCAAAAATTTTACCAAGCCATATAGCTCACTGTATACAAAAGTGTGATTTAAAAAAATTTCAAAAAATTACAACTTAACCGGGAAATCTGATAATACCTCAAAGCATTTTCAACTAATATTGGTAAGTATTTCAATAAGTGTTTCACTAGATCTTCCTCATCATTGGACTATATTTGGTCAAAATGTTTTCACATAAGATTTTTTTAGAAAAAAAATAGTACTTTTTAAAAAATTGATAAATCCTTTTGTTTATGTCAATGTCTTTGCTGCAGTTCTCATAGTCAAACTTAATTTCCAAAATCAGCAGCTAAAAACTTTCATGTTATATTTGTAAATTTTTTTTTTTTTTTGATTTTATTAGTTCTTGCTTTAGTTATAAATTTACATTGAGTTTTGTCTTATGAAACTTATCAGACATTCAAAGAAAAACTATACAGACAAATATCAAGAATTAATATGGAGTGCTCCTGATATCATTATTCAATTATCTTTAGGTTCAAAAGGATCCTGCAACGGATAAGACTTTATAGATCTGTATGAAAAGGTTTGGCATTCTTTAACCCTCTTATAAGTCATTTATAAAATGCAGTTGAAAAGCTCTACTTGAATGGAATATAAAAGATTAAATTCATAATTAAATTATGAGAGGGCCTAATGTTAACCAAAGGTCAAAACCCTAACATCAGAATTATTTCATTCCGCTTCAGTGCCGACTTCAGATGTTCCGGGTTACCGTAAGGATTTCCCGACCCTCCTAAAATTACGTAAGATTTTTTTTCTAAAGGAGGAGGGCCGACAACTCAAGTTTCTGCCGCCCCCCAGTCTCCCGTTGTGCTTCGCGACGTATAACTTCCAGGTCACCAAAAAATCGCAATATGGTCTTCTTCAGCCTCTTCCGTGCATGTCGCCATATTGAAAATAATTTTTTTATTTTTTCGGCATTTTTCGGAGTCGGAGCCATGTAAAAAAAATTTGCAAAACCGACACGACTGCATTAAAAGTCAGTAAAAATCAGCGGGGTTCTTTAGGTCACTAAACACGAATTTGAAGTCAGATCAAACAAAATCAAAATGGCGGATGCAGTATGGCAAATCCGGGTTAATAATAACGCAAGTTATTTAGTAACCACCTGTTCGGATCTAACTGGAAAATTTTTTAACAGCATGAGTCATAAGTTCAAAGGCCATCCTCTGCTATAACATCATCTACAGAAACCGTTATTTCATGTTAAATAATTTTCCAAGTTAATACTGATCTCCTCGGTTCCGAAGTATCTAAGAAAAAATATTTCAAAAATATCTCCTCGATTTACAATGAAACCGAAGCATTGTACAACGAATTTCACATATGCTTCTACTAGACATCGAATAACTATTCTAAAAAATAGTCATTAATTAGATATCTAATAGCCCTATGAAAGACAATTTTTTAGAATTATAGTGCACGGCTATATTTTAGCGGTATGCAGATATCTCTCGCGGCCACAGCGTACATCCGTCTAAGAGGTAAAATATCAATCTTTTCTTTTATAAATCATTGTGGACGAACATCATGTTTCTAATAATAAATTATTCGATTATTCACCATTGAAGTGAACGTGACGAACCGGCCGTAACAGCCGGTTAGCCGATCGAAGAATCAAAGTCGAAGAAATCTTACCTAATTCTTCTTTGTATTGACCAAAATTTTTAGATTTGGTAAGAGAATATTTCCGATTGAGATACTTTTCCATGCCTCCCATTTTATAATAAATAAGAATAGGCTCAAATTGGCTTGTGAAATCAAAATAACGTTGGGGAACCACCAAAAGATGCCTAGACTAAACAGCGCGGCTCAGATATCCAAAAATCAAACCAAAACCAATCAATTGTAAAACATAAACAACCCGGATTTGCCTTTTTTATTTGCTTTATTGGAAACGCTGATTGATTTGGCTCCGATTGATTCCTTCTGAAATCATAATAAAATTTCCAAATTATTTTTTACAAGGCTGTAAAGTAAACCGTTAGTCATGCTCATTATAGTTTATTGGCGCCAATGTATTTTCGAATTTAAATTTGTTTTAAAACCAATATGGCGGAAGTTTTAAAGCAAAAAGAAATGTCGGCTGCTGTTATGTTTACCTTTAAAACCGCGTGGTTCAGATGAAATTTAATTTTTTTTTTAAAAATGGGGAAAAATAAGAAAGGTTTCAATCGTAAAGCTAGAGAGCAAAAAGAGATTGTTATCGATAATAGTAGTTTATCACAGGTATCAACGTTTTTATTAAGTTTAAAAGTTGAAATATTTTTGTCATACTTCAATTACAGTGGTTAAAAACACTCTTATTTCTTTTAGATTAAAGTTGATTTACCTAGTTTAAAAGGAAGATACGATGAAAGTAATCCACTAGTTTTGCCATCTAAGAAAAGGACTACGAAGAAAAAGAAAACTGTCACTGGGCATACCCAGATTCTTTCAAAGAAACAGAGAAAAAAATTGGAAAAACTTGTGGAGAAAAAGAAAAAAAAGCTTAATGTAAGTAGTTGAAAAGGAAAAGGATGGATTGGAAAATAATTGTTTATTAATGTTCTAGAGGTCTGAAATTCTTGAAGCGCTTGCAAAGGTCCAGGCACCATTAGAAGAATTAAATCAGTTAACATCAATATCATCAGTTCAGACTAAAGGTTTAAAAAGGCATTTTGCTGATATTGAAAATAAATCAAATGATCTTATTTATCCTGAAAATCATAATGAAACTGAGGTAAGTTCTTTCAAATTTAAAAATATTAACTGTTTTATGGAGATTTTTGTTTTTTCTTCAGGCAACTACTCTTAATAGCTTATCAGGAAGCAAAAGGCGAAAAAGAATATTATCAGCTGTACTGCGTAAAAATAAAGAAGAAAATCCAATCAGTGATCCCAATATTGTTGGATTTGAAGATTCAGCTTCCTCTAATGAAGAAGAAACTGATGAAGAAGAAAATAGTACAAAAGAAATTGATATTGATATTAAATCTGAAAACGATGTTGAAGAAAACGGAGCTTTAGATAGTAATGAGAAAAGTGTATCAGAGGAAATTGTTGAAAAGGAAAATGAAAGTAATTTGACTGAACAAGACAGCAGCAATGCAGATGTTGAGATTATTTCTCAAAACATCAAAGACAAAGCTGTCGTTATCAAAAAAGAAAACAGTGATGGTGCTGATGTTAATAAAAATACTGCTCACAATCCTGCAGTATTTGTGCCTGTGTATAGGACACCTGAAATTCAAGCCGCAAGAATGGAATTGCCAATATTGGCTGAGGAACAAACTGTGATGGAGGTAAGTTGAAAACAAAATTTAGTTAAAAATTATGATCTATGTACAATTTTTATCCATTATTTGTTTGTTTCAGGTTATTAACGAAAATGATGTAGTAATCATTGCAGGAGAAACTGGAAGTGGGAAAACAACTCAAGTTCCGCAATTTTTGTTTGAAGCAGGATATGCAAGGTTTAAAATAATTTTTTATGCAGTCAATAAAAAAAAATTAATAAGTAATATTTTTTCCTTGCAGTAATGATAAAATGATTGGAATAACTCAACCGAGAAGAGTAGCTGCCATTTCCATGTCAAAAAGAGTAGCAGAAGAAATGAATTTAGGAACAGATATAATTTCATTTCTTATTCGATTTGAAGGGAATGTGACTGAAAATACCAAAATCAAATTTATGACTGATGGAGTATTATTAAAAGAAATACAGACAGTAAGTTTTGCTTATAAATTAAAGTGAAGTTTTTTTTTTTTTTTTGTCTAAAAATGGTTTTTATTAACTTTTAGGATTTCACACTTTCTAAATATTCTGTTATAATACTCGACGAAGCTCACGAACGAAACGTCTACACAGATATATTAATTGGTTTGCTTTCGAGGATCGCCCCCTTAAGGAAGAAAAAGAACAATCCATTGAAGTTAATAATTATGTCTGCAACGTTAAGAGTGGAAGATTTTACACAAAACACGAGATTATTTAGAAACCCTCCTCCAGTTGTGAAAGTTGAGTCTCGTCAATATCCGGTTTCCGTGCATTTTAATAAAAGGACTCCGGCCGATTATTTAAAAGAGTGCTATCACAAAGCTGTTAAAATCCACACAAAACTACCGGAAGGAGGCATTTTAATTTTCGTTACCGGTCAACAAGAAGTTAATATTTTAGTTCGAAAGTTAAGAAGTTCTTTCCCGTTCACGAAAGAAGAAAAGGAAGGGAGCGACGTGGAAAGCGATTTGAAAGAATCGTTGGAAAACGTAAAGAAAAATAAGAAAAACAGGAGTGTTAGATTACCGAAAATTGATTTAGACAAGTAAGTGCGACGTTTATTTCGTAGTTCGAACTTTTTTTAAAGTCTTCAATTAACGTCCTGCATATTCTAGGTATTCAGTCGTGCCGACGGATGATACAGAAGGAGACCTAATCGCAGATGATGATTTAGACGATTTCGAGGAAGGAGAAACATCTGAGGCCGATCAAGTTTTAAAAGCGTGTCATCAACCCTTATGGGTTTTACCGTTATATTCTCTGTTACCGTCTTCGAAACAAGCCAAGGTTTTTGAGAAACCTCCGCCAAATTGCAGACTATGTATCGTATCTACAAATGTCGCAGAAACTTCTCTCACCATTCCGAATATTAAATATGTAATAGACAGTGGAAAGACGAAGACGAAACTTTATGACAAAGTGACAGGGGTTTCCGCTTATCATGTGACCTGGTGTTCGAAAGCATCAGCTAATCAAAGGGCTGGTCGTGCTGGACGTATAGGACCTGGTCATTGCTACAGGTTAGACTATTGTTATATTTTTAAAAATCGAGGCTGAATGAGAATTTGATGGCATTGAGTAACATTTCAGTGACTCTGTTACCTGGGCAATTAACGCTACACTATACTATAACTTCTAAAATGATACAACTTAATCGGAAAAAGTCATGAAGCTTCAAAGCCAGTAATTTTTCATATTGAAGCGATTTTCTGAAACCACTTACTGATTTCTTAGAACATCTTGAGAAACTAAATGAAGTCAGCTGCTTTTTTTTTTTTTAGGTTATATTCGTCAGCTGTATTTAACGATGAGTTCGAATTATTTTCAATCCCAGAAATTCAACAAAAGCCGGTGGATGATTTGGTTTTGCAAATGAAATCTATGAATATCGTTAAAGTAGTTAATTTTCCTTTCCCAACATCACCAGACATAATGCAACTAAAAACGGCAGAGAAAAGACTAAAAATATTAGGAGCATTGCAAAACGTGCCCGACCAGGGTAAATATATTAAAAAACTTATTTGACAATTAATCGTACGATGTCAATTTACATAAATTTAATTTTTTTTTAAATAGATGAATGGTCTGGTAAATTAACAAAACTAGGCGAGACCATGGCCAGCTTTCCGGTATCTCCACGTTATGCCAAAATGTTGGCTCTCAGCTATCAGCACGATCTTCTTCAGTACACCATTTGCATTGTCGCTGCGTTAAGCGTTCAAGAAGTTTTGCTGCAAAACGATGAGGATAACAGATGGAATCGACTTCGACGGATTTGGGCTGGAACCGGGAATTCTTTGCTTCTAGGTAAAATTTCTAAGGTAAATCAAGATTAAAAACCAATTTAATTTACAATTACGCTTTTTTTTTTTAGGTGACATAATGGTCCTTTTAAGAGCTGTAGGAGCTGCAGAATGTTCGAAAAATAATTTAGAGAAATTTTGCGAGAAAAACGGTTTGCGACATAAAGCTATGGTCGAAATTAGAAAATTAAGAGTTCAATTAACCAATCAGATTAACCTTAACATTCCTGATTTAAATTTAATCGTTGACCCGAATATGAAACCTCCGACTGATACGCAGGCGAGTGTAATCAAAAACATTGATCCTGTTTTAAAAATACAACTGATTCTAATTTTATTTTTCTTTTATCAGGCGAAACTTTTGAGACAAATCGTACTTTCCGGTATGGGAGATCAAGTTGCTCATAAAGTAAACCCAGAAGAGATAGCAAATATAGAGGATAAATTAAAATGGAAACGAGCCTATAGGCATTGTGAAATGGAAGAGCCTATTTTCATGCATTCCGCTTCGGTCTTAAAAAAGGAAATGCCAGAATGGGTCGTTTACCAGGAAGTTTATGAGACAAATAAATTATATATGAGAGGGGTGACCGCTATCGAACCAGAATGGCTTCCGATATTTGTTTCTGAATTATGTAATTTGTCAGAGCCCTTAACGGATCCTCCACCTAAATTCGACAAAGAAACTGGAACAGTTCACTGTTCCATCGAAGGAACATTCGGTAAAGCTGCTTTTCCTTTACCGGTTGTAAATATTTCTTATACGACAACACTGGATAGTTACAAATGGTTCGCAATGTTCCTTTTAAATGGAGAAGTATTTCCTAAGTTAAAAAAATTTACGGCTAGTTTGTTGTCTCCTCCTTCGGTCTTAAAAAAATCATGGGCAAAGTAAGTATTTATTAAAAAAAAAAAAAAAAAAAAGTTGTTGACATTTAAATTAAATACATTTTATTAAGGTTGCAGCCTAGGACAGAAATATTGCTGAAAGCGTTAGTGTCTAAAGAAATAAACACCAGGGATAGCTTACTTGAAGCTTGGAAGGAAGATCAATATTGTATGTAGTTAATTATATAATTAATGTATTTGAATGTAAAACTAAATTATTAATAACATAATCAATATTGTTTTTTGTTCACAGATTTATTAAGCGCTTATAAAACCTGGCTTCCAGAATCCGCGCATGAAAGTTTGATGGCGATATGGCCTCCAACTTAAATAAAATGGAAGAACTTTAATTTAATTTTACGTTGTGATACTTGAAAATATTCACAGTAATTGAAGTTATACAATTTGTTTAGTGCCTTACAAACTTACATTATATATCTGAATAAATAAACATTTATTTTTTGGAAGTTTCCTTACTATAACCAGGCCAATCTGGCTAGTTTCGCATTCAGTCGTGTTTTAAAAATCACCAAAAAACGTAAGCGAGAAGAGATATGGTACATAGACCAGCAATGACGCCAAGAATCAAAGAATCTCTTCTTTTACGAATATTTATTTTTTGTATAAGGCCATTAAGGAGGGGAAATCGATTACTCAAATCATTAATTCTAGTTTGGAACCTTTTAAAAATGATACGCTGATTACTTAAATGATCTCTTGTTTCCATTGCTATTGATATTTGCTCATCAATTAATCGATTTGAACTGAAAAACAAAAATCATTACTTATGAATTTTAAAAATTTTGATAAAAACAAAAAGCACTTACTTTCTGACATGTTCATTTTCTTTTAAATTCAAATCCATCCTCCTGTTTAATCCATTGGAAGTTTTGTAGTTACTGAAATAACATTTAAAAAAATTATAAGAATCTTTGTGAATTGCACAATATTTGTATAACTTATTAATCCTTACTCTATCTCAGTTCTGACACTGTGAAGTAAATCTTCCCTCTCTTTTCTAGCCCTGTAATTAGCTTGAATTTTATTAAACTCTTGAGTATAATCCTGTAGAATTTCTTTATGCCTTTGCACTGTATGTAATATTGCAGCTGTCGGAGGGCTAGATGTTGCAGATACTTCACTTAATTTATCAGAGACTGAAGATAGCTAAAATATAAATTGAAAAATGTTTTTAATACCTTATAAAATTACAAAAATTAATTTCTTACTTTGTTTAATAAATGCTGTATTTCTGCTGCTGTAGCTTCAAAGGAATGGTCTGTTCCAAGCAATGGTTCTGTATCACTTGAAAAAAAAAAAATAATAAATAAAATAAATACAGAAATAGTCTTGAATTATTTTGTCATTTTTGATTTGTTTAAAGTAGGTAACTATAGAAACATTTAAGATCAATTTAAAGTATATTTTCATTTTCCACACATTAATGTCAAAAGACCGTGAAGTAAGACTTAATGAAGAAAATGGAGCCTAACATTATTTTTCAAATATACTAATTCTGCTTACCTGTTTCCCTTATTAACCGAAACATGACCGGTTCCTAATTTACTAAAAGTAACAAGCTTTAAATCTATTTCGTTTTCTAACTGCCGGGCTTGCTTCCTGAGATCTACAATAAAATAAAATTTGAGATTTGTTGTATGCATCATTTAATCAAATGTTACGACATTAAAAAGAAAAAAAAATCTTATTGACTTACCTTCCCATGAATTTGCGCCTTTTCCTGCCATTTTTACAAGTTGATAAAAATAATTAACTAACACGTCAGCTTCTCATTTAATAGTGAATTATTTCCAAAATAACACTAATAATTGACAACAAAGCTACGGTCCCATTTTGAAATTTGAAACGTAAGGGTTAGCTAGCAGACGATGCATTCATTGTTTCAAAACATTTCGCGCTGAAAGTGTGTTGAGTCATTTAAACTGTGTTGTGTTAGCCATATTGGATTGTTTTATTTTGGTTTTTTAAAGCCATTTAATGAGTTTAAAAATATCGTTTAACTGATGGATTCTTTAGCCAATTACGGATCCGATGACGAAAGCGGGGAATTTAATGATTCTTCTAAGGTATTTGGGCTTTTGATTGATTAGAGACGTTGCACCAAGGCCGATGTTTAAAGATAAAAATTTTGAAATTTCTGCAGAAGTTATTTATAAACATTGAATTTTTGCTTACACCAAAATAAACATTAGGAATTTGCTACTAGAAATGCTTTAAATTACTTCCCTTTGTTGAGGGCTGACAAAACAGATTTGTTTCACTGTTGGAATGATTTCTAACTTTTAATCTTTTTTCCCTTGTAGAACGACTCGAGAAATCGTCGAAAAATGGAAGAAGATGCCAATTACGATGAAATAGGGATGGACGAAAGCAGTGAGGTATGATTATAATGAATTTTATTGCATATACTTTACAAAAACAGCCTTTGCCTGTGTTTGTGAAGGTCAAGAAGATTTCACATTCAATTATTATAATTTATTCTGGGTTGTGTATTGTTGATATCTGTTTCTAGTTCATTTGAAATTCACTAAAAAACTTATGAACATTTCCTTAATTATTCTAGAAATAGGTGTCTAAATTGTCATATGTCATATTGTAATGTATATTGCACACAGACATTAAAAAAAAAAAATGTATTGATTTTTCAAACTGTGCAGATCTGATAACCTTCATTTATTAATTTTTGACTGTGCTCATTGGATGAATCTGTGAAGATCATTAATAATGATTTTGAAAAGGGGGTTTTATTAATGCAACTTCACAGTAAATTATCACCCATCAAAAAAAAATTAAAAAGTAAAAAAATGAAAAAAAAACCAAATGAGAATATGTGTTCCTAAAGATGGATATTAATATACTCTCTTAAATATAAATAAAGTGCCATGATCGAAACTTCCTGGACTTGCGACAATCAGTGGGTCAAGTGGTTCAAGATTCCGCAGCTCTGAACAGATTCATGACAACATGTCAATCACGGTGAGTATCCATCCACCAGCCTCAACTGTATGATGGAATAATGGAACTTATGTTAAGGTTTGTAGATATTAGAATTTACCATTATGAAAAAAGTTGAGCATAAATAAAAATGGTGAATCTTTTATTTTTTTACAGAATTATGTTAGGGGGTTTTGAAGGGGATTTTAAAAAATAGTGGTACCAGTTTTAAATTTAATAAAAATTTAAATGAGGTAAAAAATTACAAGGAAAACAGAATGGCTGTGGCTGTAAAACTTCCGAGATAATCTTTTAAAATATTTAAATAGATCCTGTAATCTTTAAGTATCAAACTTTTTTCTTAACAAATTAATTTCAGTTTTCTTTTGCTGTGTAGGAATCCAACAACAACCATGCAGAAGGACATTTCTCTGGAAGAGAACGACGGCCGTCTGGAGACTGCAGATCCAGTCAAGATAGGGAATACAGAAGTCAATCTTTTCGTGATGGAAGCCATTACAATTTTGAGCAATCAGCGTTTGGATTCAGTCGCGAACAGATCGGTATAATGATTTTTTTTGGTGAAATTTTTTTTAAAATTTAGATTAGTAAATTTAGAAATTTATTTTTTAGACGATTTGAAGATGATAAAAGGCCGATAGATGATAAGAAGCTTGATAGCGGATATGACAGACGAAAAGAAGGAGGGAAACCTTATAATGATAGAGATTGCGGTTTTAGAAGAAGTCCAGAGGATGACAATGATCCTTCAAGAAGACAATACAATTCAAGTGGAAAAAAGTCTGACGACGAATTGCAAAGAAGGCATTCTAGTGATATGGAAATGGATGACGGAGAGGATGAATTAGATAATTATGTGGATAATGTAGCAAATGAAAGTAAGCACAGAAAAAGATTTAGACAGTTTGTTATAACAAAGCAGCAGTAAAAAAAATAATGTATGACAATTAATATGTACTTATTTTCGATTCAGGTAAGGTGGTTGAAACAACTGAAAATTTTAGACAAAGATTTGCTCCTAAAGGAATAAATTTTTCAAAAGGAAAAGGATTAGGTGAAGATTCATTTAATAGCAACAAGCCAAAAGAGTCCGATATTGACAAACAGTATTCGTATAATCAAAAATCTAGAGAAGAAAGACTGAAGGATTGGGAGAAACAAAGAGAACAAAAAGGAAAAGAATATGATCATAAACGAGAATCCGATGACAAAAAGTCAGATGACGGCGATAAAAGGAAAGACGATCTTAAGAGGAAAGATGAAAAAGATAATAAACGAGATGATAGGTGTAGAGAGAGCGAAAGAGATAGGAAAAGAGATAAAGATAGCGATAAATACCGAGATGACAAGGACCGGGACAGGAAAAAATCTCCAGACAGGTAAGTTTGAAAAAACGATCATATTTAACTTTTTTTCATTTTCCTTTGAGTGATTTCTTTTTCTTTTCAATTGGTTAGCTATAACTTATATTTATTTTTTGCGACAGAATGTTGCCGGAACCAAAAATGGTAACTATTTTATTGCAGGCGTGATTACAAAAGAAGGTCTTATTCGCCAGATCGGCGGGATAGAAATCGAAGTCGCGATCGGGATCGAGATCGAGACCGTGATCGTGATAGGGACCGGGACCGAGAAAGAGAACGAGATCGTGATAGGGAAAGAGACAGAGATCGAGACAGAGATAGGGATCGTGAAAGAAGAGACCGATCAAGATCTCCGCATTCAAGAAAAAATTCAAGGAGTCCAGACCGGTCATGGAAGGCCAGAAAAATAGAAAAAAAAACTGCAGGTAGATTTTTTGTTGAGTCTTTAGTTTTCTTTATTTTTTGCATGTGTAGACTTGCATGCCATTTACAAGGTCTGACCTATAGCTCTTTCCTTATGCTATAGGTTACGCTTCCCTTGCATAATGGTAATCCTTTTTTTCAGTTTTGAATAAACTCGGTATTGAACTTAAAACAGATGTTACCTCGACTATGACACCAAGGCAATTGCTTGGTGAGCAGTTAAAAACGCAAATACAAGAAGTCGAAGCGAAAACTGGAATCACGTTGCCTACTTATTATAATCCAGGAGTTATGAATCCTTTGAAATATGCCCAGCAGATTCAGAAAAGGAAACTTTTGTGGGGCAATAAAGTACGTAGCAACTTTATTTTTTTTGTGTGTGTAGAAACGTACCTATGAATTTTGATTAACGAAAAATTATTTTTTTTATTTATTTTTTAGAGCAATGAAACCAAAACGAGCGAATTATCTCAGCCTTCGCTGCACCGCCAACTGTAAAGCAGTGGGAAGCAGCGACATTTAAAGGAGATAATGATGGTAGAATGACTGAAAAATTCAAGCGGCTTATGGGGATTAAAGGAGACAGCTCAGGTTTGTGAATTTGAAGAAAAAAAGTGTAAATTGTAAAATTTTTAAATTTTAATAAAAATTGCTTTTGCTTTTCTTTTTAAAAAAAAATTAGGAAGTGGAGTTTCTTCAGCCGCCAAACCTCCGGAAACCAAAGAAATAATACAAAAACAAGAGGAAATGTTTTCAAATATGGAAGCACAATATCAAGTAGCTCGAATGGCTACTCACACACACAGAGGAGTCGGCTTAGGATTCGGGACGTTCCAGGTATTAAAATAATTCATTTCTTTCAATTTTCTGTAATATTTAAAATAAAAGTAGTGTTACTCAAAATATATTTTCTTCTTAGGTGCCTCCACGGTAAAATAAGTGCTTTGCCGTATTTGTTGGAGCTGAGTTGGTTCAAATTTTATATAAAAGTTTCCTTTACCTTTTTGAACTACTACTGAAAAGGCCATTTATTTAAATTCTAAAGAAAATTTTAGAAGCAATGTGCAACTTATGTTTATCTGTACATACCGAATCCTGTTTTAATGTGCGAACTGAACTTAAAAGAGTTATACTCTTGGCTGTTACTCCACAATTTTTTTTATTAATTTGATTTGCATTTCCTTTTTCTTTAACGAGATTCAAAGAATTTTACTGATTTTTTCCTTAATACTATTAAATGAATTTAAAACAAGGTTATGATCTCAATAATTTTATTCATTTAATAAACGCAGTGTAATTACAACTTTTTTGAGAGTACAGAAAAAAAATGATAGTGTCATTGTGCTTACAAACAAAGAAAATTTTTTGTTTTGAATAATTTCAAAATCTTACAGTTCTGTATAACTAGGAAACTAATTAATTTTTTAAATTAATTAACGAGTTAATTTGTATTATTCATTAATGGTACGAATGATGAAAAAGTTTTCTTTCTTTCTTTTTTTTTTTTTTTTTTTCAAAATATAATAATTGTACATAAAGTTACCAGTAGTATCGTAAAAAAGGTAGTAAAGATTTGTGTAACGTAAGAAGGATATCTTTTATGTTCTAGTATTGTCAGATATAAGGACAATTATTCCTAAAAGCAAGCTTTCTTAATTGGCAAATCATAAATTTTTCATTTTATATTTGGAAAAGTAGCTTTCTTAAATTGGATTTTAATTTTGTTTTAAAATAAAGAGAGAATAAACTATTTACTTATAGCTGACTTCATATAAGAAGTAGAACAGTTGGTGTTTCACTCCTAAGCTATGCCTACTGGTCTCCACTACATATTTTTCAGCGATATTCTCAGCTATGTGTTGAAAATTCATTCTTTCCTAATTTCAATTATAGCCATTCTTAAAATAGTTTTGCTTAAAGGAAAAATTGATTTTATTTATTTTTAAAAGCTTTGTTTTAATTAATTGTAATACAATTTATTTGATGTAAAGATTACTAAATTACGTCCAGAAAGAGCTTTCAAAAAAATTGAATTCAGTTGAAGATAGATAGTAGTATGGATGGAGTTTAATACAGTATGTCAATACTTAATTATATCTGACGTTTTGTTATAAAAATTTTTTCTTTATTAGCCATTTTTTTCTTTTTTGCACTATCGTGCTAAACTATTCTTTTTTTTTAACCAATTTTTTCAAAAAAATTATATAAGCCTTCGACAAGAATTAACTAGCAGTTAATCATTGGATCGGGGGCTCCTAATTTGAATTAGGACTAGGGGTGTAGCAACAATTTTTACAAGAGTCAGCTTTCAGCTTATGGAGCAAATCTTTCCCAGGGGAGACAAAAATATTTCGTTTATATAGCTCACGTATTAGTATAAAAATTTCTTAAGGGAAATATTTTACCCCCTGCCTCCCCTAGTTAGAAAATGGAGAATAAGGAAAGTATATAGTACTGTACTTTTTTAAGTGAACGCAGAATTCCTGATTTCGATCTGGACGCATTGGAATTTTTTTCTGGAAAATATTTATAATTACATACTTTAAAAAGTCCAATTGTACCAAAGGTTGGCTGTTTCTCAGATATTAAATGGTTGATAAAATATCTGCTCATCGTTTGAAATTTTGCAGGCTGCCGCGAAAATGCGTTTTACAAACTTTTATTGCGAAGTTTCAAGACCACATTTTTGAAACAAAAGATGGCGGCTAGCAATCAAAGGAAAATTAACGGCAAATCAATGGCAAGTTTTTTTAAAATGGCTCCTACTTACATTTGTATGAATTGGAGTGACTCATAGGTGGTTAGATTTAATGGTCTCGTTATTTGCAACATGGAAATTTGTCTTTTAAAATGAAAATTGCGTGAAAATAAATAATTAATTTTAATGTTTTAATTAAATTAATATGGCGAGAGATTATGATCATTTATTTAAGCTTCTTATCATAGGTGATAGTGGTGAGTATTGTTTTTTCGGTTAGGCCAAGTGTAATTTTAAACAATTTCAGCTTTGTTGATATTTGTTTAATTAGCGGTGTCGTTTATCATGGTATGAGAAACAAATTCAGTTTACTCGCGATCCATCTTTATTGTCTGTGCGTATTTTTTATTTATTCGACGAAACTAGAGTCGCTCATTTTTTTTTAAAATTTGTTTTATCTAATGTCAAGTTATATTATTTTGACAGTTTTTTATGGAGCGAATGGATCACGGTTTGCATTATCATAATTCGGACGTTTCTTCTATTCTTAAATGCTTTTATTTTATGAAAGATCCTTGAATTTATAATTATATGGGTTAAAGATCCCCACCCCTCTTTATGCGTTATTTTATCTCATAATTCAGTGACAGATCTAAAGAGAAAAAAAACAGAATATAAAAAAGTATCAACTTGTTATCATTACTACTAATATTATTTTTATTTTTCTTATAAGTTTTTGAAATTTTTTTATTTCTAGGAGTTGGAAAAAGTTCATTGCTGCTGCGATTTGCAGACAATACATTCTCTGGGAATTATATAACGACAATAGGTGTAGATTTCAAAATTAAAACTATTAATATAAATGGCGAAAGAGTGAAATTACAAATATGGGATACTGCTGGTCAAGAGAGATTTAGAACTATTACATCTACGTAAGTTTTTAAAAAATGATAATATTCCTTGGATTTGTAAATATTTATAGTTAAGACAGGCCCAAGAGAGAAGTAACATATTTGAATGAATATAAAAGAAAGACACTTTCAAAGCAGAGCAAACTCACAATAAATGAATTTATTTTTTTTTGAATGTTGGCAAATATAGTTCAATGACTAGAATTTGTATTCCTGTCTTTTCAATATTCATGATTTCGAATCTAACCCTGATTAATCCTTTAGTTCATTTTGATGATATTGAAAATATTTTTTTTCTATTCTTTTAGGTATTATAGAGGCACTCATGGTGTCATTGTTGTATACGATGTTACAAATGGAGAATCTTTTGCAAATGTAAAGAGATGGATTCATGAAATTGAACATAATTGTGAAGTTGTGAATCGAATACTTGTTGGCAATAAGAATGATGCACCAGAGAGGAAGGTAGTTTTAACTGAAGATGCTAAACGGTTTGCAGATCAAATGTCACTTCAGCTGTTTGAAACTAGTGCAAAAGATAATGTAAATGTGGAAGAGGTGAGTAAACAAAACGAAAGTGATCTAAAATCAATTTTAAATATTTCAAGCTCAAAACTTGATTGAATGATCAACAAAGTCAATTTAGAAAAAAAAAAATGGTTATTTGCTTAAGAATATTATTTTTTGAAAAAATTTTTAATTGAAAAAGATATTAGTGGATTGCAAATAGTTTAAAATCAGTAAGGTGGAACGGCAGTGACTTCTGAGTTGTATGAATAATCACGAAAAGTGATATATGTTGCAAGATAAAACCAATAAACAGCCTAATTAAAAAAAAAAAATTAGTTGCAAGCTACTTAAAATTAGCAATTAAAGTTAAAATAAGATTAGGTGAATAAGTCAATGATTTAAATCAAACTTTAAAAAGGAAAATGAAAAGATTGAAAAGATTTTAAAATAGAAAGAGGTAATAAAATCTCAAAATGGACTTATTTATGCATCCCCTTAGTGATGATATAAAAGCGTGAATCATTCAATTGTACTCTTATTAAAAAAGAAAACGTGATTAACTTGATTCACGGTATTTTGTTACTGATATATGGAAAAATGCGATATCCACACATTGTTTACGGTATGAAAGCATTCCTTTCGAACATGTCAAGCATAACGAGAAACAGAATTTTATTTTATTTATTTATTTATTTATTTATTTATTTATTTATTTATTTAAATTGAAATCTAACAATTTTATTTTTACGTTTTCTTTTTTTCAGATGTTTATGGCAATAACAAAACACGTGTTAAGAACCAAATTAGAAGCAAAAGAAAGACAAGCAAATCAGTCAAATGACACTGTTAATTTAAGAAAATCAAGTAACAAATCTAGGAAGAACAAATGTTGTTAACGTTCGATTTTTGTATTTTTATATTTTATGATTGTACATAAATATGGTCAAACCTATTTTTCTCATTGTCGAGTTTTTATAGTAAAAAAGAAAAAATTAAACCTTATTTTCGTGGGAATATTTATAATGGAAGAAAAAAGTGAAGCAAAGTATCTGAGGAGATGGGTGGCTGAGATTTCGACAGATTAATGAAGCCCATTTTTCTTCAGTAAATATGTCGCTTTGTATTAATTTTGTGCTCAACGCCTGGAATTTAAAAAAAAAAAATTTTTTTTTTTTTAAATGAATTTGCAGTACGTATAAGGAATAATTAGTATGGATTAGACACAAATTACTAGAATTGTATTTTCTTTGATGCTCAAAACAATTTTGTAAATATTTGTTTAAGAATATTAATAATTGTAAGGCTTCTTTTAAAAAAAAAAAATAAAAATAAACTGTAATGCTTCTACCACTGCTGGTAATTTTATGTTCAATACCCTTTTTTTGAATTTGTTAAATTTTTTTTTTTTTTTTTTTTTAATATTTTAAATAATTGAAAAGCAATTAAAAAATCTTCCTCTTTGTATTTTATGTAAGGAAAAAAAAAAAAGAGATCGACTTGCTGTATTTTTTATGTTAACTGTCTTATTATGTTCTTAATCATTGTAGTATTTCCTAAGACTGGTAAAAAAAAAATGAGGGTCCAATTCAAATTTTTTTTTTTTTTAAACCAAATATCCAGCAAAAAGAAGCAAAATAAAAATTTAAAGAAAAAACAAGGATGTAAAGGAATAAAAGCATCCGGTACTTAAAGCTGTCTCAGAAAGTTTATATAAAAATTAATAGATTAGCTGTCCTTTTTTTTAATGGGCAATGACTAGAAGGGTCTAAGATAATAACATAAAAGAGTTGAAACGTTATTAATAGTTACCATTATCATAGATCACTTTGGGACGTGATATTAAGGCGCAACTTCCTAAAACTATTTGTAGAGCAAGGCCTTTTTAGTTGAGGCAAATTTGTGAATTTTTAGTTAGATTATTAAAAGAGCCTGTATTTTATTTTCTTTTTCGGAGATACTGGAAGTTTGGAAAACGTAAAGTGAAATTAATTTTTATTATAATTTTTTTTTAATTCTTCTGGCAACGATTTAATTATTAAAACATTTTATTTATCATTTCTTTAAAAAGGAAAGTGAAAAATATAAAAAATGTGTGGTTTCGTTCCGTCATTCCGGTATTTTTGGTACGATTACGTATTAAAGTATTAATTTGTAAAAATGAAATATATACCTTTTTTTTTTCAATGAAAATTTTTTTGTTGATGAATCTTTATTGCAACCTCCTAGTATTTTTAATTTTTCAAAAACATTATTTGAAAAAGAGATTTCGATGGTAATTACGTGAATTGGTAAAAATGGCGAGTTGTTAATTAGTTTAAGGTTTTAACACACTACTTTATTCTATTTCTCTGTTAGATTATTATTCAGAAGCAACTAAAATTTATTCATCGGTATTTTTTGTGCAAAGGATGTCTTAGCGGAAAAAAAAAAAAAAAATTTAATTTTTAAATTAATGGCGCTTTGCTGACGTCACGCATTTGCAATAAGCTTCTTGAATCAATTAAGACCAGATGTTTTGAAACATTTTAACGCGACGAAGTGTCTATTTTGATGCTTTTTGTTGGCATATTCACATAGATAACTGAAGTTTTAAATAATATGAGGTGATGATTCACATAAAACGTACCTTTACTGCATTCCTATTATTTATATTTACTTAGTGACGAAATACATTGATCAGTTTTTTTACGAATATGGCTGCCGCTCAAAGTAGTAATCAAAATGATACGGAGATAGAGTTAGAACCTTTGGCTTGGAAAAGAAAATTATGGCCTCAGTTAAGTGTCAATGACAACACTCGCGAGGTATGTTATTTAGCTGTTAATTGGACCACTTGTTGGACATTGTTATCTCTGTCATGTATGCCGGTAGAGTGGGTAGATTTTATAATGGGTAATTACCTGTACATAAATTAACATGTAAGGCATATACGGCATGCTTTCATTTTCTTGCAAGAAAACTGTAAATGAATGGAATGTTTATAACGGATTTTTTCACCGAAATTCAGATGATTCATAGAATAGTAATGACTATTTTTAAAGTAGGCTTATCATTGACTGTTTTTTTTATGCAGGAAATGGGTTAAAATTTATCTTGTTTTTTTTTTCTTTTTTTTAAATATATTTTTATAAATGATAACACTTTTTAAAAATTTTTAGCACTGGGTTGAGATATTTGACAAATTCGACACAAATCATGATGGGAAAATATCATACAAGGAACTACGAAAAAACCTTAAAAAAGTTGATCATGACATTCCTTCAAATACAGTACGGAAAATACTGCAAAAAGGAGATACCGATGAGAATGGGTATCTTGACTTAAATGAATTTTTAGCCATGGCAAAGGAACATAAAGAACTCAGAGGTCTCTTTCAACAGTCAGTAGAAAAATGGGTGACAACAGTTTGTGTCATACCTAGGAGATTGGGAAAGGATGCAACAGATGCTGAATATGAAGAGCAGTATTCATGTTGTCCTCCTCCTCTTTTTATGATTGGTATTAGTCTATTAGAGGTATGATTTTTCGAATTTAAAATAATTTTATGAATTAACTGTGATGTTTCATAACACTCATATGCTGCTTTGTCTCTTGCAGATAATAGCTTTTACTTATGATGCAGTAGTCAGAGCACCAGGTCAACCATATTCACATACTGATCTTGCAGCTATTTTTATTTATGACCCTCATAGAAGAGCAGAAGCATGGAGATATCTTACATACATGTTTGTTCATATAGGGTAGGTTATATTTTTTTTTTTGGATCATACTCATTTGTGTGCAACTTTTTTCATAAGATCTAGCTTTCATTGTTTTTATTCTGTTAAAAATATCGCATGAATTTTTGTTTGCAGCCCATTTATAATAGCTCTAATAGCTTAATTGTTTTAGTTTTTGAAATTGCGTGCGAAACTTTTTTAACGGGCACCGCTCGCGTGCAATGAAGGATTCTTCTCAAAATCTATTTTAAAATGGAAAGATCAAGTTTTAATGGTTTTTTTCTTGTCCTTCCAACTAAAAATTGTCATTGTTCTTTAATGTATGCAGAGCTTTTGTATTTGAAAAACTTTCCATAGTTTTATAAACTTTTTTTCCCTCGTCACCTACAAAAATCCATGTATGCATGTACGTTTTTGAGTATGAAAATATTGGAAAGGAGCCAAAAAGTATAAATCTTTTCAGACACGGAATTTAACTTGTTGAAAAGAGTTTGTTCTAGGTCAAGCCGTAATAAAATTTGTGATCACACACAGGCTTTTCCAGAGAGAACTTCCATCCTTTATCTTGAAAATCTGGTTATTATTTTAAAGATAAACATGATAGACCAACCGAGTAGTAAAATACCCAGCTATCACTTGCAAATTTTGGGACTGATAAAAAATAAAGTTCCTCGCTTTTGTTCACATGGCGATGATAATTACTTTCCTTTTTCGTTTTTTGAAGTTAAAAATACTAAATGACTTTTTTTTTTTTTTTTTTCAGAGTTTTTCATTTAATTGTGAACCTCCTAGTCCAAATCATGTTAGGCATCCCATTAGAAATGGTACATCATTGGTGGAGAGTTCTCCTCGTCTATTTGGCAGGTGTAATTGCTGGATCGTTAGCAACGTCAGTTAGCGATCCTTATATATATCTAGCAGGTGCCAGCGGGGGAGTTTACGCTATTATGGCAGCTCATGTTGCCACTATAATCATGGTATGTTTCCGTTTGCACAAAATCATATTTTTACAAAAATAATTAACACTCGTATTTATTTTCAGAATTGGAAAGAAATGAAATTCGCAATAATCCAACTTTTAATATTCATCATTTTAGCAGTTACCGACATTGGAACTGCAGTGTATAATCGCTACATTTTAAAAGATGAAAACGATCAGGTTAATTTATTTTACATTCATAATTGAATATTTTTTTATTTTTTTATTTTTTTTATTTTATAAATTAGAACTTTGAATAAAACATTGAAAATTGTTTAACAGGTTGGGTACGTGGCTCATCTGGCTGGAGCAATCGCTGGTTTATTAGTAGGAATAAACGTACTTAGAAACCTGGAAGTTCATTCTTGGGAAAAGAAATTGTGGTGGGCAGCTTTAACGTTATACACCGTTCTAATGCTGGCAGCAATCATTTGGAACGCAGCGTTTCCTAGTTATTTCCCTTCGCAATCCGTCTAAGTTTTTAAGTATTTTTTTTTTAAGTTTTTAAGTCTTTTATGTCGACTAGGGTAAAAGTTAGATTTATTTTTCGAAGTTCAAATTGAACTTTTATTGCTTTGTTGTAAATCACTGCCCTGATAAGAAACAAAAATCCGTCAATTTTACAATTTGCGTCTAGTGCCTTCACTGGAATTGTGCACATTTAATTTTTCGTGCCTTTTTTTATTTTTTTATTATTTATTTCGTACGATTAAAATGAAAATTGCCTTAAATTTCTATAAAAAACGTGATAAGGGAGAATGTAAATAAAATTTTAGTCATTTTTTATTATGACATTGCTTCAAATTCAAGGTCTGATCATCTAATAACGTTATCACTTTAATTTCGAAGTATAACGGTAGCAGTACTTGAGGACTTTACAGGTTTTGAAAAAAAAATTTAGCATTTACATCGATTCGGTTGTGGTTCTGTCATTTACATAATTTGTTTTTTTAAATTGGATCCGTCAGAGCTTTAAACAAATTAAATGATCCACATTCATAAATATGAAAGACGTAGGTTTTTTGCGTGTATTAAAAACCGAAAGAAAGGATTCTTCTTAAATATTTCTTTGTCATAAGTTTTTTAGGTATAAATAAATGTTCTACATAATATTTTTATCAGACCTAAAATTAAATAAAATGTATTGCAGCTTAAAAAATCAAGTGTAGAGTATTTTTAAAATTTTGTCGATCTCAAAAATTTACCGTTCACTCTATCAAAAATTTATATAATTAATTAGAATAGTTTTCAGATTTTATGTGTATTATAGATCAATACTTCTCAGTATTACATATTTTTATGTATGTCATGGTGACACTCCAGTAGTTTTTCTTTCGGAACCGCCGGTGCTTTCATATTTTATTCCTGGTGTAATATACCATAAATGTGCTCACTGAAGCTTTCCCATAGTTTGCAGACAATATTCTGAAAAATCTAAAATCTTCAGTGCATTACTTTTTTTAAATAATGCCTTATATATTTGGAGATTTTTGTAGTAAACGGAATGAATAAGTTTTGAAACCAAAACAAAAAAAAAAAAAAAGTTATTTATTAAAGAAATTTGGAGAATTTTTGATAATAATTAAATGATAATTGGTTAAACATTTAAATAAATATCTGGAGTGTCTCTTTGAAAAGAAAAGATATCAACGTCTTTTTTTTTAAAAAAATGTGATTGAATTTTTTAAATTTCAAAAAGAAAAAAAGTCAAAAATTATTCGCAATGTCTTAACAGTATTCCTTCCCTCTCTTTAAAAATAATCTTTCCTGAAGGAAGATTACTCTTAATAAGTCCTAAATATCTTATGCATTTTATGTTTTACTATTTTACATATATTTTTTATAAGAGTTTTTGCATGGAATATACAGTATTTAATTAAATATTTTTATTAAATATTTCTCTTCATTAAAAAGAAAATCTTATTTTAAAGTTTTATTACTTTTGCGGTTTTTTTGACACGGCTTAAAGTTTTAATTTGACACGTAATTAAAGTTTTTTTTTCCACTACTTACGGTCATAGCGCATCATCTACCAGACGGCTATGCGAATGATAAGCTATAAAAAAAAAAAAAATAGTATCTTGTTAGGTATTAAAAAAAGATAAAAAGAAAAAATACTATCTTATGCCTTCGTAAAGTAGCATGCGGCTTAGAAGATAGAAATCACTGCCAGTTGTTAATATTTTTTATGATTTTATTTGGTTCAAAAAATTCATGAGTAAAATTTTGTAAAAAAAAAATAAAAAAAAAAAAAAGTTGTGATAGGCCTATAGTTTTAAAATATTTAATAAGTTGGGACGATTTAAGTAGAACAAATGACAAAAAAAAAAATTCGCTTTTAGGTGAATTTATTAAAAATGAAAAATTGACTAAGGAAAAGTTGGACAATTTTCAATCTTGCTGCCTGAAGCAGAAACGTTTTCCGCCTCTTTCAGGTAATTTTTAAAACTTCTGGTGAATTCGTTTAACTTTTAAAATTAATTTTGTATTTTTTTTTTCTTTCCAGATGAGTTACTTGCGTTATTTTTGCACAGCGGTGATTTCGATATCGAATCAGCCAAACGGATTTCAAACAATTTATTGTTAGAACTGAAGTTTCAGAAGTTTTTTGTAATCGTGATGATTTAATCGCCGATTCCGATTACAACGAAAATTGATAACTGCATTAACGGTATTTTCGTGCTTTAAGTCAATCTGAGTCGAAAATATTTTTTTGGATGCTGATGCCGATTCCGATTTTAGTTACTTTTGAAACAGCAGATTCATCCCGGATCGACCTTCTCTAAGTCATTACTATCATTAAATATATAGTTATTAGTGTAACCATATAATTAATGTTATCGAAGGCCATGAATGCGCAGCCACGGCAAACACGTGTGGTGCCGGTTGCCTATTCAGTGTTTGTACTTACAACTTTTTAAATCATGACAGTTTTTTCTTATGTCCACTAGAGTGGGCATAGGGACTGAAAGGGATAAATATAAATCTGATAAGTTTATATTTATTTAAACAATTATCAACGCGTAATTTGATTTTTTTTTTATCTCATCCGAATCTTTTTCTTTTATACTAATCAGTTTATAATCCGTAAAATTTTTAATAGACATTATCGGTGGTCATGTGATTAAAGTATCTTCTTTACTTAAAAGGCTATTTTAAGAGAATTAATTCCAATTAAACGTCTTCATGCAAAGTAGGTAATATTACAAAAGTTACTTGCATTCATTCGCAATTAATAAATTAATTACTTTTTTTTTCATTTTTTTTTTGTACATTTTAGATGGCATTTAATTTGAATTTTTAACCGAAGATAAAAATCGATTCGAATCGAATAAATTTAAGTCAAATACTGTGATATTTTTTGGCATGTGATATTTGATAGCGTATAAATCTATCCTGTAATTAATAGCTTTGGTAATATACGTAAGGAAAGAAAGATGGACAGTAAAAATACTTTAGAAGACGAATTTAAAAAAAATAAAGACTTTACAGAGGAAAGTTTGGAAAATATAAAAAGTTGGTGCGCAAAGCAAAGTCAGTTACCGGATATACCAGGTCAGTTAAAATTTAATTTTTTCATTCACCAAAAAAAAATCGGTTTAAGTCTAATGCAGATTTTATTTTATTTTCAGACGAATTGATCGCATTGTTTCTGCACAGCTGCTATTATAAATTAGAAGATACCAAAATCACCATAGAAAAGTATTATAATATTCGAAGTCAAACCCCCGAAATTTTTTCAAATCGAGACCCATACACATGTGATTTGGTGAATGGAAAGCCAGTAGTGTAAGTTTTTTTCCCCCCTCCTATTTTTACACATAGGTAGGCATAGTTCGTTAGAACATTTTTAATAAACACAATAAGTTCAGTTGATTTCGTGTTTTTTTTCGATTTCTTTGGTAAATTTCTTGAATAATTTTTCCAGAGAATATTCTATGTTGACCAACACAACTCCGGAGAATTACAGGATTTTGTTTGTCAGATTTGGAATAACAGAATCAGATAAATTCTCTTTGGCGGAGGCTAGTAAATCATTTGTAATGCATTCAGATTTGGATTTATACTTGAATGGGTCTTGTCCCGGCTGGATTATTTTATTCGACTTTAAAGGACTTGGTTTTGGTAAAGTGAAGAAAGAAAAAAAACGGTTGAAATAAAAGTTTGTCTTTACTTACAGTATTTTTTTTAAACAGGGCACGTCACTAAAATCAGCCTTTCGATATTAAGTAAAGTTCTATCTTATCTTCAAGAAGGTATGCCAGTTAGATTGAAAGGGTGGCATCTTATAAATGTAAATTCAGTAGTGAACATTATATTTGGAATGATGAAACCGTTTTTAAAAAAAGAATTGGTAGAAATGGTATGTAGTTCAAATTTTTTTTCTCTCTTAATTTGAGGATTTTAAAAAATTTTAAAATTCATTTAAACAGATGCATTTTCATACACAAATGGAAACTTTGTACAAATTTATACCTCAAAAGATTCTACCTCGAGAATACGGAGGAGAAGAAAAATCCACGGATGAACTTATGAGTGAGTATTTTCAAAATTATTTTTTTTAAATCTCAATTTCGCATAGAGATGTCATGTCATCATTGTAAGGGAGGAGGGGGTTCACAGAACGCTGGTTGATGTTATCATTTAGGGGCCATTCAAATATTACGTCATCATTTTAGGGGGGAGGGGGTAATTCGACTGATGACGAGGGAGAGAGGGGGGGTATTGGTAATGCTGATGTCATCATTTACATTAGATACAATTTTGTGGAAAATTTTAAAAGTATGATTTTTTCCCCCAAATAATTTTCTAACAAATGAATAAGTAATTTCATATATATAAGTTTTAATTTGTAACTTAATCACCTTCAAATTTCAGGTCTATTTTATGTTAATATTTCGTATTAATAATAAATGCATTTTGTCAATTTAAAAACATGATGAGGGGGGGGGGGTCCTAGCGAATGATGACGTATTTTTTAAAGGGGGTGTCGAATGATGACGAATGATGATCAGGGGGAGGGAGGGATCTAAAATGTCGAAAAAAATAACGACGTAATATTTGAATGGCTTTTTACACTAATGGTTATTTCAACAGTAAAACCTTTAAGAGGCCGTGGCCACAAGCTAAGCATTGATTTCTTAGCTTATGAAACCTTATAGTAAGCCTCTGTGCCAAATGGCTTAGGGGCTATTCAAATATTACGTAAGACCTACTTTGGTGAAATTGAACCCCCCCCCCCCCCCCCCCCTTGTATTTCGCCATACTTAGCTTATGGCGAAGATGGTTAATGCGGAACCCCCTCCCCCCCTAAAAATCTTACGTAATACTTGAACGTTCCCATATGAAAGCTGTCTTTTCTATAAACAGCGCCCCTGGGGAAGATTGAAAAAATTCGGAAAGTAGTTTAAATTAAAAAGCACAAGCTTGATTCTGACTACCTTTGACTGCTGTGTACTCCCTTTCTTTGTCAACAAAAAATATAAGAATTTCGAAAACTCCACATCTTGGGTCATTCAAATATGACGACAGCATTTTGGAGGGAGAAGGGGTCGTTAAATCATGATCAATTAAGTCGGGGGGGGGAGGGGGGAGTGTTTGTATCAAATGATGATGAAATCATGTACACTAGGCAAAATTTTATTTTTAAGTCCAAAATTTGCATAGTTTTGAGTTTTCCTTAATAATTTGGCTCATATAAATTTCGTGAATTTTGAACAAAAAATCTTGACAAAACATTAATTTATGAAAAAAAATATATATATATATAAATCTCTTTTCTGAATCGATTATTTCGCTCTTACATGAGAATTTTCCTACCCCATTTTGAAGACCCCCCCCCCCCCCTCCCTATTTGCTTATGTAATCTTGAATGCTCAGAATACTAACCTTTTTTTTTTTTTTTTTTTTTTGTGTCGAATCGGAAAATCTTGCATAGACGACTGAGGGGTGGCCCATCTGGGTTTCCCTCAGGGACTGTCAGATTCCTATTGACTAAAAAACCCACCTCTGGCCGCATTACTATCCCCGGGACCGCTCATGGCATTACTTCGGGGGAGAACTACTTAATCTAACCTAACCTCAATAGGCTGATAGGGATCGCCCATTACGTAAGCATAACCTTGGCCATTTTAGACTCTTTCTCCCCCTTCGTAAGCAAAAATAGGCTTCCTCTTATGGAGATTTAACATTAGTGTAAGATTTTGAGCGCCCCCCCCCCCCCCCAACCCCTAAACTGTTACGTAATTTATGGACGGCCCCATATTTGTTCTGCTTATACATAAGCTAAAAATGGCAATGGCAACTCTTACTTTTTTACAAGTTTTAAAACCATTTATTTTCCAAGTCGAGCAAATTATAGCGAAAAAATATCGAGTTTTGAGAAATTCTTAAAAAAAAAAAGTCATTTTAAAGATGTGTAACTTTGTTCTGATTGTAAAAAGAGATTGGTTTTAATTTTAATTTTTAAAACTTTAATTTTTTTAACAGGAGACGAATTAAAGACACTACAAAACCATAAACAATTTTTTGATGAAGAATCTAAACTTCGCATTATCGATTCGAAGAAAAAAGGAAAAAACTAAACATGAAAAAAAAAAAAAAAACGAAGGTCGGAAAACCCCGACCTTGCACAGAATTCGTAACGACATGTGATACTTTTGGAACTCCAATTGGATTGTTATTAAATAAAATCGAAAAGGGTTCGTTTTAAACATCGAAATTCTCTTTCACGCTCCAATGATTAAAAAGAAAATGAATCAATTTGAAAATCCACGAAACGCATATTTTTGTCGTCAACTAAAATTACAACAATGTAACGGAAATTCCGCGGTAACTCATAGATGTTATTAGAAATAAGTGTCAGTGGCGGTTAAGGCGAATAATTAATTTCAGAATATTTTATTTGTTTTTCGAGCAACTGTCGACCTGGTTCTTATACTCCGTCACTTGAGAAAATTAAAAAAAATATAGATCCTTTAGAATAAATGTTTTTTTCAATTTCTCAGTCAGTTTACGTCAAATAAAAATTAAAAATCAAAAACGCCACTGATAACAATGCTAATATTCGGAATTAAGAACGACCGGTAATACTCAGTTTCCGCAGGTACGTCGTAAGACCAACTTTTATTTTTTTTTTTCTGGCCGACGACGACGAAAGTCGTTTTCTTTCTCCGTACGTATGTAAAATAGTCATTTGGTTAATCAAAAGATTCTGCTAAAAGTACGATTAAGTTCGAAATTACTAATTAAAATTAAAATTTTTTTATTTCAAAGTTTTAAATAAGTTTGAAAGAAAAAGTTTATTATTATTAATTATCACTGGATTTTACTTTTACTTACTTTTTAATCGCCTACAAGTTTTATATGCACGGTATTTTTTTTATTAAGGGAGATAAGAATTATGTTTTTACACTTAAGCCCTCTTGAAAAACATCCTGAATAATTTAACGACCCTCATTGTCTTGGAGTAATCATTTTATAAAAAATATTTTTTATTAATTTCATATAATATGGTTGTCTCAAATAAAACTAACTTTTAAAGTTTTTGAATTGAGTTTCACAAAATAAATCGTAAATGTTGTGACCATGATTCTGATTATTATTTTTTTTTTTTTTTTCGTAGACGGGGATATAATTCCCGAGTTAATTCTTACTTATGTTTGAAAAGGCAATTATAAAACAATCATTGTGACTTTAAACAGGAAATGGGATCGTAAAATGAACAGCAATAGATACATTTCGACTGATTCATTCCATAGTGTCGTAAAACGAAAACCCATCAAAAAATTATAAGTTCGACTGTTTTTCACTCCAAAAAGCTCGCTTTTCCTGCTCAGAGCCACAATTTAAAAAAAATATATGTATTAAAAAATTTGTTCTGTCTCCATTGGACAATTGATTGGAGGGTACACAATTAATTGTACTACCGGAAATTATGTATATTTTCGCACTTTTATCTTTTGCTACCACTTTTTTTTTCGTTTTAATAATTTTTGGTGTTCGAAAAAATAATCAAAACAATAAAAAATGTGGTAGCAGAAGAAAAAAGTCCAAAAATATACAGCATTTCCGGTGGTACAATTCATTGTACCCTTCGATTAATTGGCCAATGGAGACAGGGAAATTGAATTGAACTAAAATTGAATTAATTCAAGACTCGGCTAAAACTATAAAACCATTTTTTTTTTCCTGTAAAAAAAATCTTTCCATACAGGTTTTTTGCTGATATATACTGCGCATAGTACGTAGATCAGTATGATCATAGCTTGCTTTTCCAGTTTTATTAATTTCACATATAAATATCAGTACTGGTACAGTGTTACTTTCTTGGCCAGCCTGGAAGACTAAAGGGGGCAAAATGTTTTCAAAAAGGGGATCCAGTTATTTGAGCCCTTTTTAACATAGACGATAGGGAAATTACATTAGTCCCAAAAAATTTACAAAGTGGCTCAAACCTTCTCACAAAAGGGGCTGAGTCACCCTTTTTGTGACTTTGAGGCGCTGGCTATATGTCCCTATGGCCACCTCTCTGAAAATATTCAGTAGTCTTGGCTTGACTTTGAAGATTTGTCTTGTGTTTGTCAGTAGTCTTGACTTGAAAGATTTTTTTTTTTTTTTTTTCATCTTGAAAAACGAAAAAGTTTATTTTCCAACGTCGTGATGAAAAATATCTTACAAATCAGGCACGTAGGTGGCTTGCAGGCCTGGACTGGGCCGTAAACCCCAGTCTCCTCAACCTGCAATACGCCTCCTTCATACCTGATATGTAATATACTATTTCTTATGAAAATTTTGCACAAACCAATCGGTAACATTTCATCGTAAAAAATATATAATTGAAGGACTATATGTGTATGTTCGAGATTTGCAAAAAGCATGCATGCCTCAAGCAGCTTAACACGCAAATTTGCGACTCGGTTATTAACTGTACGATAATGTATGTTAAAAGGTGGATAATAAAAAAAAACGGTTGGTTTTTTTCTTTGCCCGTCCCCTTAAAATATTTTTTTAATGGCAAAACATGTGCCCTGCCGCCAACTTAAGGCAACATTCGAAAATTTCTATTATACATATATCAGCTATATTTGAGGCATCCGTAATGGAAGCTTTCGGGATAAGACTTTCTCGTCTAAATTGTTAACAAAGTGAGGCAAAAAGCGCACTTACAAGCCCATTTTTTTTTTTTAGAAAAAATAGTAAAATAGAGATATATTTAATCATTTTTTTTTGGCCCTGTCCCCCCCCCCCCCCCCATTCCCTTTCAGGCATGGAACTGGGCATGCCTCAATAAATGCCTCTTTAAATTTGGTCATTCACTGATTGATATTATTGATGGGTTGCCTTGAGTATACCGACCCCTACTTCCCCAACTGATTTTTTAAAAGTGCACCTCAGTTAGTGATGGACGACAAGACAAGAGCTTGGACAAGACTCTTGCGTTTTTCAATTGTTTGTATTGTTTACATAATAGTTCGCTTATGTAAACAAGACAAAGAGCTTGACCGAGGACTTGTCTTGGATTGTCTTGTTCTCGCTTGTCGTCCATCACTAAGTCCTCAGTTTCGGGGGATAAATTAAAATCTAATATTTCGACTCTTTTAAAGCTAATACATTTTTTGAGAAATTTCAAAATTACCAATTTCAAACTGTGCGGGCTAAAGACTGAGGAATGCGTAGGAATCCACACCCGGAAGGCCAAACGGGTGGATTGACTCTTCAAGTTGAGTCTTGAAATTTTCCAATCAATATCTTTGTCCCATTGTCTACGTGATAAGGGCCATTTGAAGCTCCCTCCGGAACCTTTGGTCCCCACCTAGCACCTCGTCCTGGAGGCCATTCAAATATTACGTAAGCATGATTTTTTTGAATTTGGACCCCTACCCCCCCCCCCCCCCCGGTTTAAGACATTTTGCAATACTTAGCTTATGAAAAAAGTGGCTTTTGCTGACATTAGCTCTCCCCCTCTAAAATGCTACGGGCTTGAGTCGTGACACATTCACTTTTCAGCGCAGATACGATCCTTTTTGTTCAAGTACACCCATGGAGAAAATTATGCAATCAAGCTTGCGTAGCACGCTGAAAATACGATAAATGAATACAAAAGGAGATAAATAAATATATTTGTCTATTTTACGATGCTTACATTTTTTTTTTTTTTAAGTTTATATGCCGTTTTTGCGAACCTTAAAAAGAGGTAACTATAGCAACAACCATTACGTTCTTTTTACCTAATTTGAATTATGATGACGTCTTTAAAGCGAATAGGAGAAAAAAGTTTTTTTTTTTTGTTACTATTTTCAAAGTATTTAAAAATAAAGTACATCGTTAAAAGCAAAATTTTTGCGGAAGTTTTCAAGCAATTAAATACATTTCTAAGAATAAAATTTACACGTAAACCACGTAAAAATATTTGACGTCTAATTAAAATCATTACGTTTGCTGCAAGGTTAAATTCTTTAAAACTCCCAAAACAGAGAAAGTGATCGGAGAATCTTATAGGCTCCGAAATAAAATGGTGACATTATGTTAAATCTCGATGGCGCATTTATTTAAAACGTCCTTCGACCAGGAAATTTAATTCCGATTTGAACAATGGCATTAAGATTGCAGTTGGCCTCAGGCCACGCTGAAAAAAAGTTACATCGATTAGCTTTTAGAGAAAATGCCGCAATCATCGTATAAAGTACATTGTGTGAATATTGCACCAAAAAAATTGCGTCCTATAGTATATTCAGGTGGACTATATAGTAAATTACATAAATGTTTCCGGGCGTCGGAGGTGAACTAACGTATCTCCATCGTAAATATGATTGGAGTTAGTTTGTTTCGTCGACGTTTCTTGGAAGTGCCACGTGATCTCAAGTTTACGGCAACAATTTGCCGTCGCATAATCAAGTGGGTTTTCATCAACACTCGAAACGCACTATCTCCAATCATATTTACGATATGGAGATACGTTTGTTCACCTCCACGGATCTGGACATCATATGCATGTTGCATATTATATTTAACTAATTGCACTAAACCCTAAATTCGGACCAGAACTGTGAACCGCAAAAATTGCCGTTCCGGTTCTTATGTTTAGCTTATGGGATATCCCGTTCAGTTCGGTTCAGTGGAATTAACATATGCGCAACAAAAGCGGTTTGCAGCCCTGATTCAGACACATAGCCATAGTTTCAGGAGCCTGTGGGGGAGGGAAGAAAACACCAGGCCGCAGAAAAAAATTATAAACCTTAAAGAGAACGAAATATTTTGTGCTTTCAATTTTTTTTTCTTATTTTATCGTTAATTTTGTATTCTGTCATTTTCAGTCATTATGATATTAAGCGTTTGATAACAAAAATTAATGAAAAAATTAAAGTACCCCTTAATTAAAATGTCTTTATATTAATTAAATTAAGAGAATAAAAAATAAAGCTTTTAAAATAATTATATTTGGGAAAAGATTGTGTAACAATCAAATATATGGTCGTTATAGACCTACCAGACCTAATAACATTTTTTGAAATGTTTTTCAGTGTGTGCGTTTTGTAAATATTAAAATAATTGCTAGGTTCACAAAAGGAACAGCGATGACATCACATTTGATTAATTACACAGTTAGATATATTATTTTGCAAAAAAAAAAATTCAATACCGAAACGATTTGTTTCCTTCCATCTGATTTATTCGACTTCCGATTTTGCTAAACGCTAGTTCAATTCATTTTTTCTTTCTTTTTAAAACAGATTAAAATGGTGAAGAAAATAACGCTGGAAGATGAATTTCAAAAAAATAAGGATTTGAAAAAAGAAGATCTTCAAAATTTGAAAGATTGGTGTTCAAAGCAAGCTCATTTGCCGCCGATTCCAGGTAAAATTAATGGCATCGATTAAAAATGAAGAAGCCGTGATTTTTTTATTTTTTGTTAAAGAATATTGTTTTATTTTCAGATGAATTACTCGCTTTATTTTTTCATAGTTGTTACTTTAAAATGGAACCGACCAAAGTTACCATAGATAATTATTTTTCGTGTCGAACACATGTACCTGAATTTTTCGAAAATCGTGATCCATTTACGACTGATTTGGTGGACGGGAAACCTGTAGTGTAAGTAAAAATGATAATCATAAAAAGCGATCATTTTATCACTATTGTCCTTGGTCAGTTCTTTTCTTCGTTTCTGTATGTCATGGGGATCGTACATAAATTACGTAAGCATGGGTTAGGCCCTTTTTGCACGCTTTATCCCATTTCGCCTATGCTTAGCTTATGGATAAGATGTCAAATTTGGACCCCCTCCCCCCCGAAATGTACTTACGTAATTTATGTACGACCTCGTGACCGCGTGAAACTGGCGGAGGAATCAATACTTTGAAGTTCCTTGTGTTTTGAGGTTCATTCAATAATCATATCAATTTTAAAATTCGACCTTGTAAAAGCGAAAATGCTGCTGAATTTTTAAGCGGGGGGGGGGGGGGGGTCAAAAAACCAGACAAATGGGTTTCGAATTTTATGTAGAAAAGAGCCTAATCTCTAATAATGTACGCTTAAGTTGGGGCCACGGTCGTATAGACATTTATCGACAGCGCCGCCATCGTTGTTTACAAATCTGAACGACCAATCAAAAAGCGTCTCGCGCACAAGTAGCGCTTACGGTGGTAGAAAGGAAAAACTAATTTTTGCGTTGTTAAGCTGGACAAGATCTCCCATATATAAGGGATAGGAGTTTCCGGACCTGTTTATACGGCCGTGTGGCGTAAACTTGTTGTCACATGACTTTAAAAAACCCCATCATGTTTACGATGGACACATGTCAGCTGACTTCCATAGCGCACGAATTTTATAATTCTGACAATGGCCAGACGGGATGAATATACACAGTAAAAAATTTTGTGTATTTTTAACGTACGCGTTCCACATACTCTGCATGTCAATTTTTTTTTATGTTAATTTTGTCTTATTATTTATCTCGATATTAGACCTCGCTAATCTATATTAATTTGACAAATAAAAATATGTGGACCGTTTTATTTGGCACAAAAAACTTGTCAAAAACGCTATTGTTTTGTTATTTATGAACATTGCCTTAGTTCTTGCTTACAGAGAGAAAGGAGTGAGAGGGGAAGGGGTCGGTAATGCAATTTATCCTTCCTATGTCCCCTAAAAAAAGTGATCAAGTCATAAGTTGTTACCTGAGTGATCAAAGGTGATTAAATAAAAAATGGGGAATAATTAAAAATGACCAAAAATGATTACGGCGCGGATGATTACTTAATCATTTTTGGTCAAAAAATATTTTCTTGTGTAATAATTTTTAGTCGTTTTTAATTAGCTATTCCTGGTTTTACTTGGTTATATTTCATCAAAAAGGGGTCCATATTTGACAACTTATGACTTGATCACTTTTTTTTGTAGAATCATCACAGCCAGCCGCCACTGGGAGTAAAAGTTTCGCTACCCTGTAAAGTTCCTAACGCTTTTGCTTGTTTTTCCTCCAGGAGGTATTTTATGTTAAACGGAGCAACTCACGACGGCTACAGGGTAATCTTTTGTAAACTGGGGATAACCGATTCATCTGTTTACTCCTTCACGTCGTCATCGAAATCGTTCACCCTACATTCTGACTTGGAATTGTATTTAAACGGCTCTTCGCCTGGTTTCGTCATTGTTTTTGATATGCAAGGAGTAGCTTTTGGTACTTTCATTTTTAAATCCTGAATATGTCGTACCACCAAATTTAAAAAGAAAAAAAATATTACCGATTGAAAATTTGTTTTCAGGTCATGTTACGAAACTTTATCCCGTAGTCCTAAAAAAAATTCTGTATTATTTGCAAGAGGCCATGCCAGTTAGGTTGAAAGGATTGCATTTTGTCAACGTAGTTCCTTTCATGGACGTCATCATGAATTTGATGAAACCCTTTTTGAAGAAAGAATTAATGGAAGTTGTAAGTTTCGTTAAATCATTATTTTATCTTATTACCGTAAACTGGGACGAGATCGACCGGTGAGGCGAGATTGAGAGACCTAAAAGAATAAGAAACTTTTAGCTAAATTTTTAAAATCTGATGGAAATAGGGCAAAAAGAAGGATTCCTCTGGTAATTTCATCAAATGTGGTTACCAACTTTTTTTTTAGGTCGGTCAATTTTGCCCCAGTTGACGGTATTTTTAATCGTGATTTGAATAATTCTTAAAAATTTATTTCTGTATTTACAGATGCACCTCCATACGACAGGTATTGAGACATTGTATAAATTTGTACCGCAAAGAATGTTACCATCAAATTATGGAGGAGAAGGACCATCAGAAGATGAAGCAACAGGTGCAAAAGATTTTTTGATTTCATCGGAAAAGTCGTTATTAAAGCAATTTTTTTTTTGGTTTGCTTTTTAGCCTCTGAATTAAAACTTTTGCAAGATCATAAAAAATATTTTGAGGAAGAATCCAAGTTACGAGTTGTGGAATCCAAAAGAGCCGGAAAAGCAAAGTCAGCGGGTGAAATTTTTGGCGTGGAAGGATCATTTAAAAAATTAGATTTGGATTAATGACATAAGCTCAGGTAGAAAATCATTCTTGGGATCATTTTTAATCGCATTTTTGGGCTTGAATACGTTTAATGAAAAAATATTTTTGTTGTGTATATTGCTGTTAATTTAATTTTAAAAAATATATCAAATGCTTTGGGCTACAATGAGAATTTCTTTCAATACATTAAATTTAGCGTTTACTTTTGCGCATTACTAAGGAATATTTTAAACCTTTAAATATTTAAATATTTAAAAATTATTCATTAAATTATAAAAAAAAAAAAAAAGTTATCACCTACTTCAGTTTTCCGGTTTTCATTAAATGATATGTCAAGATTTAAATTATAAGGATCTTTCATTGTTTTCCCATGCGAATTTTTATTTACGTAGGATATTATAATAGCAAAGACAGTTTTTGAATCTTTTTTTTCTCAAGGCCGACGACTACTCTTCTTATTAAATGATCTCCAAATAAAAAATTCTCTGGGTCACAAATGACTCATTTTTTGTCTCGTGAAATAAGGCGTACAAGAAAACACCACAATTAACAAAGGAAAAAAAAATATTCAGAGAAATAAATGTCTCAGTGTCACAACATAATCTCTCATTGATCCTCCACTTTCACTTTCAGTATCAGTATCGAACTGTTCAGTATAGGTACAAGTTATTATCGAATAAAAATAATCATGAATTACATAACACCTCATGCGGTAAGTATTTACTCTTAGAAATTTTACATAGTACGTATGTCAGTATTTTTTAAATATTTTTTTTAAACTTTTTTTTTTCCTTTTAAAAAATCGCAGAGTGAAAAAAGTAACGATGACTTTCCTTGACTTTATAGTTGTAAATCTTGAACTACATATTTTTTTTGAGACAATAACGACCTCATTTTTGTTTAAAAATTTGTTTTTTTCTTTAGTTTATACTGTCGATTTTAGCGGCAAATAGCTTCTGCCAAAGTGTGACAACTGAAGAACCGGTGGTTCCTCATCCTTACAGTTTCAGTTATGCTGCAGGACGAGCTCCGGGCCATACCGATAGAATTCATTCAGAAACCAGCGACGGAACAGGGATTATTCGAGGCATGTGCTTCCTCGATTGCGCAAAAAAAAAAATTTTGCGCTTGAGTTAATTTTTGTTTTTTGTCAACAGGTAAATTTTCTTACATCGACCCTCGACAAAAAGTGAGGACTGTTGAATACGTCGCCGATCAAAACGGATTTCACCCGATACTCATAACGAATCCGATACAAGATACTCAAGCTGTGGCTCAGGCAAAGAAGAAACACGCAACTTTATACAACAGGATATCAGCTGAGCAACAAAGGATAGCTTTAGAAAGAGGACAAACCGACTACGATGACGGACGTTATAATGCCGAATATCAGCAGGATCCAAACATCATCTTAAACATAAAACATCCCAGGGATACGCCTGTTGTGGAGAACGCTAAACTGAAACATCTTAATTTATTCCAACGAATTGCAGATGAACACGCGAGAATTGCCGAGGAAAGGAAAATACACGAAGTAGATGGCGAAGAAAGTCTTCGATATAATCCGGTTTATTAACCAAGAAAAATAGGAAAGCTCTTTATGATGATTTGAAGTAAGTATCAGACCAAACTGATCGTGGGCTACAAATTATTTCATTGCCGTCGAGCTAAAATTCGCAATAACAAAGAACAAAAAAATTGTTAAGATTTTGAGGAATTTTTAAGGAAACTAACAAATTTTTAAATCGATATATGGCTCTATATAATGTCTTTAAAATCTAAACGTTCAATAAAAATACAAACATTTATATCGAACAGGTGTTTATCATTTCATTATAACATCTTAAATCGGTTCAAAAAAATTTTTTTTTCATTTGTCAAATAAAATAATTATTTTGCAACTAGGGGAAAGGTTGGTTAGGAAAGGAAGCAGGTAAAAAAAACTGATTTTTGGGCCCGTTTTAATTTTTCCTTGGCAAAAAAAACAGTAAAAAGTTGCCTTCCATAATAAGGAAATCATATAACTGCATGTGCCAGATAGTACAACTCAATAGATTCACGCAGCCACATCTATGGCAATAACACGCATTATGAAATATTAAATAACATATGATAATACCATTAGGCGGCATTTGACACATAAACCACACACAGTTTAATAAACAGAGCCCAAAAATGAGTTTTTTTTTTACCCTACATCCTTTGTTTTCCTACGACCCGAACTGATTTCAGTTTGGGTACAGGTTACCGATTGGTTGTTTTAAAAATCTAATAAACGTATAAAAAATAACAACATAAGAAAACAAATAACATTATAAAATCAAAAATAAATGAGATCCATACGTTAATACAAAAACCAACAAATTGATCGGTTACCTTTGCATGCGATGCAAGATAACTTAATGTTGCAGCCAAGAATAACAACTTTAATAAACAAAGAAATCGTATTACATTCCCTGGAAAAACAAAGAGCTGTTTTTTCCAAATGAAATAGAAATCGGTATTTACTTCAGTTTCCCTTTATAAAACTTAAATGAGGACCCGGAATGTATTATGTAACGGAACAAAAAGAATTCGATCATAGCATAATGTGATTCTAACCCTAGTTTTGGCACTATATCTTCATAAACTGTTTATAATTTTGGGATGGGAAATAGAGTGAAGTAAAAACCTATTTTTCAGGGCCGACTGCAACATTTCAACCATTAGTAAATACACTTGTTTTTTTTTAAATAAAATTAAATACCATTTCATTAATTTTATACTTAAGTTCGGCGTCTAATATACCACAGTTAAATAAATTGAGATCAAAATTGGGATAAAACATACAACCATCATTCAAATAAATTACTAAGTCAAGTGGAATGTATAGCAATGCAAGTGTTTGCAATTTTTAAAAAAATGCAAATAAAAATAAAAGCTTATAGCAAATTTCAACTGGTCATTCATACCTTGAGAATGTTTTCTTTTTCTTAAAAAATCGATAAGCCTGAAGCCAAGGGGCCTCAGCCTGCAAATCGCAAACTACATTACAGTTCTTTGCATCGCAGTGAATTGATAAGTTAAAATTTTAAAATAGTGCAATTAATGAACCATTAAAGCAATAAAAATACAATAGTTAGCGTAACAACAAAACATGATCGAATAAAGACGTAAGTTGTTTGCGAGAAAATAATTGCATCAAATTTTAATATAATTCGGTTAAATGCTGACTCATCAATAACTTGCCGTTCATTCAGTCAATTATTTGCAGCTCTGGCAGTATATGCAAATGAAAACGTTTGCACAAAAACAAAAACAAAAATTTATCGATATTTTCCTAAAGTTAAGATATAACTTAATATAATCAATTTCTATTAATCATCATCGAAAAAATTTCCAATCTGTACAAAAAATTATATTTTTTAAAAAATGCGTTGGCCCCATCAGTCCGTCCAAACGCGAGCAGTTAATAACCCTGTAAATAACACCCGTCCTAGTAAATTCGACAATGATTAATATCCAATTTTTTTTCCAGCAACTAAAACAGTTAATATTATAAATTACAGTGGTCCTTTTTAAATGCATTTAATCAATTCGGTCAAAATGATGTCTAAATTTAAAACTTAAGAAAAAAAAAAAAGATTCCTAAATATTTGTGCACTTTTACTTCTTATTAATAAAATAAATCAGTTTTTTAGTTTCTGAATTAAGTAACATAACGAACGATTTTTTAGGAATCATTTTAAATAACCTAAATAAAATAATTCAGTTTAACATAAATTTAGACAAAGCTTTGATAAAAATAAAACTTTATGAATCACAAGAAAATAAATTATTTTGACTAAAATAATTCAAAATAGAGATTCTTTTAAATTAGCTAAATTTTAAAGTTTAATTTCTTTTAGCTACAATTTTTTTTTTTTTGAAACAAAAAATAAATGGCTGTGATTTTTATGGCATTACCGAATTAAAATATTTATATCTTTTTATTAATTTGCATTGCATCTTATCTCTATACTATGAAACATTCCATTAAAAGTAATACTATTATCACTTTAATGTCGTTTTTGATTGCCAAGGCAATTTTAAAATAATATTATTTCTTTAATATTATTATTACATTGAAAAGTCAGTAATCCATTATTTTAAGTACTTTTGTTCAGAAGCAAATAAGAATTTTGAAAAAAACTCATCAACAAATGAGAGTGAATGGCACCTGGTTTATGAAATATCCTATTGCGGTTGCAGACGACTCAATCCTCCGTCATAAGCATAATCGGCTTTGTTATGCATTACTAATCTGTCATCCACAAAATAAAAGCTGTCAGATCTAGTTTCAAAAGGGTGAGAGATCATTTCCTTAACTAAAAAAAAAAACAATTTTTTAATGTAAAAAGATCATGTAAGACAGAGAAATCATCATTCATAAAGAAAATTCACCTAGTTCTGGGTCTAAGGTCGGAAATTCATAAATATGTTCACATGTGTTTTTACTATTAGGTATACAAAATCCGAACTCAAAGTCAAAAGATTTAAGAAGTTTATCCCTAAAGAAATGGCGTTCTATCATTCTGAATTTATTGACAGGTTGTGAGCCAACTGTAAACTCCACACTAAACAAAAAAATACTTAAGTTAAAAAATGGTACAATAATCTAGAATTAAGGGAATACTCAATACATACGTAGCACCAACTGTTTTCAGTTTCAGAAAATGAGGTGTGAACTGATAGCGTACAAATCGACCAGCATTCGGATCAGGTTCATCTTGTTCCCCATCTCCTTCACCTTCTTCATTATCTAAGGGAAAATTTATTTGTTATATGCTAAGTATAAAACAGACTGTTTTCAAGATATGAAAATGAAGTTTTATTTACCTGGGGGAGGCATTGTTGGTTTAGCAATTTCAAATAAAACAACTCCAGTTTCTAAGTCTCTAATTTTAAATCTAGTGAAATCAATTTGATATATATTTGCTTCTGGTGAGCAAAGGTAATTTTCTGTAATTTTTGGGAGTCTTAGTACATCATCAGGAGTCACAAATCCTTTTTTGAACAAGCTTTCTTCTGTAGTTAAGTCACCTGAAAAAATTTAGAAGGCAAAGTTAAATTCCATTTGATTATTAAAAGCTGGAGAAAAAAAATAAGGGCTTTAGATAAATATACAATCAGTAAGCAAAGTGCTATCATGTTTCATTGAATTATCGTTACTATTACTATAGCTTTTCATTTTTCCAAATTAATCCTTAAAATCCACGGCAAAAGAAAAAATAAAAAAAGGACAAAAAATCAATAAACAAATTTTAGAGTTATTTCTGGAAGCAAAAAAGAAAAAAAAATTTGTTTTCGAAATGACATTTAAAAAGGTCTGCGAAAATAAACAAAACAAAAAAAAACTTACCATTATCTATATGGGATTCCTTTTTAGATTTTGAATTCCGAACACCTACAATAGTTTTTTTAACTGGGGCTGCGTTGCTGACAACACTCATTTTTAAAAATATTAACAATGGTTTAAAAATATTTAAAACGATACTTAATATATCATTTTTTATCAGCTATGACACACGAATTTTGGGAATTTTCAAAGAATACGAACAACTTAATTTATTAAATTAGAATGGTATGGAATGTATGATGTCTGCTATAAAGTCTATTAGTGTGACGTCAGAATACGAGTCAAATGAGCGACTTTCAAATCTTAAAATAATTGGTCAAAAAATTATTTTTTGGTATGAAAATATTCTTATTCTTTCGCAATTGACAAATATATAAAAATTGTTCCAAGAACCCATTTATTAAGTAATTTGAAAAATAGTCCACTTTTAATTATTATTATTATTATTATTATTTTTTTTTTTTTCTTCTTTTCCTTTCTTTTGAAATGTGCGCGTTTCGTCCAAAAAAAATCGACATTTTACGTCGATGCGACGATCGACATTTCACGTTTTGTAGTTCGAGAAAACTGCTCGAACTTTCGCTCGGAGGTTGCCATTGCCTTCCGAGGGGTGGTGACCCTTGATTTTCTGACTAGCGCACTAGATTTGACCTGAGAAAAATTCCTAGCTGTGAACTAGGATAGAAGCAAGACGCGTCGCATCTCATGATTGAGAGTCGAGCGCGCTATGAACTAGGCTACGGTCCACCACTAGGATGATTGAAGAATACATAAACAAAGAGCCTTATAAGGACATCATTGACCTTGTAGGGCTCGGAGATGTACCCATATTAGTCAAAACGTTAATTAATCAATATGAAAATTACAAATTTAGTTTATGGGCCGGATCCAAATCTTAGGTTGTTCGACCCTCACAAAAAAGTTTTTGCGAAATCCCTTCGGTATGAACCGAAGGGGATGAAACTTCGGGCATTTAAAAATCATAGTAAGTGATGCGGAATTCATTTTGTATTTTTTTTTTTTTTTGCTTAAATTAATCTTTTACTTTTACATTTTTCAGATTTAGACTGGGAAATAATTCTTAAACAAGAAAAAGAATTTATTAGCTTTATAAAAAGTTTTGTACGAGATTTAACCCTGAAGAAACTTCTTCAGGAAATGCCTTCAAGCAAGTCCATCATTTGGAAAAAAGTTGACGAGAAATTCAAAGCCATAACTGCAAATATCTTATATATTCAAAATATATAAGATAATCACGAAGAAAATTCGACTTTTTCGCTTAAAAGGTAATGTACTTTTTTTTTCGATCTTGAATTTTTTTGAGGATAAGGTGGGATCACTTTCAACCGAAATCTTCTCTCTTTTCGGAAACTGAATTATTATAAATTATTATTTAGAGTCATATGAAAGTCGTATCGAATTCAGGTCCCGACAGGAAAACCATTTATTATTACAAAACAAATATAAAATACAATAAGAATAAATACATTTTCATAAATAATAAATTAATAAAATTTTTGGCACAACAATACCATAAAATTGACTTAAACACAAAAAAATACTTAGAATAATAACTGACATTCTTACTTTTTCTACAAGGCTTTCGAGCAAATTATCAATAATAAACTAATAAAATATTGCTGAAGAGAGCTGCAATTGCGATTAATTTTTGTTCGGAATCGGAATCGGAGTCTCGTCTGAAAACAGTTTGGAATCTTCGAAATCGAAATCGGCATCGGCAATCAAAAAAATATTTTCGATTCAGATTGACTTAAAAAGCACGAAAATACCGTTATTACAGTTAATCAACTTTGGTTTAATACGGAATCGGAATCAGCATCGCTAAAATATTTGTTAATTGGAATCAGAATCGGAATCGGAATCGAAATTGCAGCCCTGATATATAATAGTTCATACAAAACTAAGCATTGAATAAGGTTGTCGACACAGCATGATTTTCCAACCTCCTAAGAATACTTTATTTATAAATGAATAAAAAAAAATTCATTTGTAACTTTGGCTTAATAATACTGGCCAACGGCCAAGCGTTTGCTTTCTTTTAAAGAGATCATCTGACGTATATACTTCCAGAATCGTCTTTAAAAAAGCATAAAATGTCCTTAATCTAAATCCGGCATGTCTGGGTCTTCTTCATCTAATCGAAGTTCGCTAATACTTGCTTCAGCTTCTTCCCGTTTCTGAATTAGCTTCAAATCTTCTGCTATCTTCAACGCCTCGTTTGCTAAACTAACAATTTTGTCGTTTTCGATTTTAGTAAGAGCCATTAAAATCTCCATAATATTCGTTGCTATTATTTTTTCGGCCAAGGACTTTTCCGCTTTCAGAATATTCATAACAATAACAAGGCCTCTATGTTGAACGTTCGGATTTTGATTTGATAACAAATGTTGGAAAATTTCTAGCCAATTTGTAACATCGAATACCTTTTTGCAGCATTTTTTACTGATTGAAGTTAGCATTGCTAGAGCCCCTGCGGCTGCCTCTACTGTTTCTTCGTCTTCTTCGAAACATAACAGAACCAAAAATTTCGTTTTATCATTATTTTCTTCATATTTTTTAATTACATCTTCTTCCAAAATTAAATTTGTCATAACTTGCGTTGCAGCTCGTCTTAACATCGTATGCTCTTCAAACATATAGCATTCTATTTTTTGAAGACCGTTTTCTTTGAGTATTCGTTTTCGAATAGATTCAGACACTGAAGCGAGGTTGCATAAAGCTAATAAAGCTTCGAAATTTTCGAGAGCCGTGCATTCAGGGTGGAGCAAGTTTAACAGTGGTCGGATGACTTCGAGGCAACGTTGGCCCGGGAATGCTACTTCGGGATTGATTGTTATTCCTATTCTAGCTAAAGCCTGAGCTGCTTGCTTCTTTCCTTTTTCGGTACCTTCAAGCGCCATTGGTAAAAGAACCTAAAATACAAATGAGTCTTAGAAAATTACAAATCTAAAATTTTCGTATAATTAAACAATATGATAAATTACCTTAGCTCCACCCTGTTGAACGACAATGCCTCGAAGTGATTGTTGACTACATAATGCATTAAACACTCTGCAGATTAATTCTTTAGAATTATGACTTTCAGTTTTTGAAAGGGCAACCAAGCCTGTTGTAACGCCTTCTTTTCCTAGGAATTCGATCCTTTTAGCAACGAAATCGGGATCGTCCAATTCATGTTCCTATAAACATCAGTAAAAAAAAATTAGAATTAATAATTAGCATTAAATCTCTATGACATTTGAAGATTAAAAGTTAAAAAAAAAAAAAATATTAACATGCCTCAGGTATGTGATGCTTAGCGAATTTGGCAAGCTCAACCATTTCCGGAATAACTTCTTGCTTATCGTAAGCATTTACTAAATTCACCAAAGTTGTGACAACGCCGTAAACAGAATTTTGGTCACCTGTTTTCGCTAATTCGATTAAGGCATGAATGGCGGCTTTGTCTTCAATTAATCGTTCTGTTAAAAAAAAAAAAAAAAAAAAAAAAAATTGTTTTCCGTGAAAAAATTAAAAACTTTTGAATTTTTAATTTTATAAGCACAAAATACCTTTTACGTCCGCATCTAGTGTTAAGTAACTTAAACCTTCAGCCGCCCATCGTCTCATGTCTCTATCCTTTGCTGGGTTAATCAAAAATTTCCGACAGGCTTCTGCTAATTTATTGGTAGCCCCGTCTGCGAACGGTCGAATGCTTGCATCCGTACCTCCGCTTGAACCTAACTTGCATAACCCAACCAAAGCTCTCACTCGTATTGCATCTTCCTTAGAACTATACAATTTCTTCAAAATGTTTACACCCTGTTTAACGATCCCTTGGACCTTATCTTTTTTAGATGAGGCGGCAATTATGCATTCGCAAGCAACCTAAACCAAAAAGCGATTTAAAAATCAGATTATTAAACCAAAAATGAAATAACATGAATCAGCGTTAAAAGCACTGATTCTAAATAAACTTCGAAAAATTCTTAATTACCTTTTGCTGCAAAATGTCATCAGTCCCCGCCATAACAAGAACCATTTCCATTATACCTTCTTTGGCAATCATGGTATTTCCAACATCTAAAGGTCCCAACAGCAACGTAGTCATAGCCACAACAGCTCTCACTTTTGATTCAATATCGCTGCCTAAAAGTTTTTCTCTTATAAATTCCTCCACGGCATTTAAAAACCTCTGCCTTGCCTTAAAAAAAGAAAAAATTTTCATACAGATTTATGGTCAATCGAGTTTTATTTTTTCTTATTTTATTATTTATCTTACTTGATCGTAATACATGTTATCGTAAATTCGAGTCAAGCACACGGCTACGATATTTCGAGTATTATTAGTTATTTCCATTGCAGATTCATATTTATACTCCTGTAACTCACTAGCTATTTCCATTAAACGTGAAATTCCTTTGATTTCCACCAATCGTTCTGCCCAATTTAAAGCAGTATAATGGACGTTTCTAGTTATTAATTCTATTATTGCGTCCCTAGCCAAGCCTGAAATGAAGACGGAAATTAGTAAACATTTAATGAACTTTATATTTTTTTTGAATGAAAATCACATACCAGATATTGTTCTCCCAGTGCTAGCAAATAGAAGGCATGTCAACAATGTATCTATTTCATTTTTATTTTCTTCACACAGTTCTTTTATAGGTTTACTATCTGGTTTATTTTCCAGGCCACTTAAACTGTTGATAATTGTCTGGAATTATTTAAAAAAATTATAAACTTATTAAAGAACAAAAAAAAAAAAAAAAAAATAATGGACCTACCTGCAAACAATACTGAGCTGCATTTACCCTATCTTCCTTTTGACTGTTTAGCACTTCTAAAAACCAAGGGACCCCTAATTCTTGCAAAATATGTCTTGTTCTTGTAAGACTTGATTTACAAAGCTCACTGATAATTCTTACAGCAGCTAAATAAATGCTTTCATTCTTTTCAACTTTAATTAATTTTGATATTTTTGATACAACTTGTCCATTCCACATGACTTCAGCTCCTGAAACAAAGAGAAAAATTGATACATTGAGCAAAACAGAAACACAGTCCTGGTGGCTTCACACTCAAGAGTTTAGCAGCTTATTTGATTAATATCTCAATTTCAGGAAATAAAAATAGAAAAAAAAAAAAAAAAATATCATTCAAGACTTGCGTGACATTATAGTTACCTGCTCTTTCTCTAGCTAAAACCAATAAATTATTTAAAGCAGTTTCACGTTTTTCTTTGTCAGCTTCCATATCAAAGGCAATTTCAAACATTTGTTTCACTTTATTTGTTGTTAAAGTATTTTCATGATGTCGCTTTTGAACTATATCATGCAGACGAGCTAATATTGGCTGAATTGCTTTATTTGAAGGTTCATTTGTCAGCACACCTCTGGCATCTCTGTACGCCTCTTCAAACCTAAAACAAGTGATTAAACCATTAGATCTTACAATTTATGAAGAAAATGGATCAGTAACAATTACCTTTCCAAATTTTCCAAAGCCTGACATCTTCTAAATAATGCTTTTGGATCATTTGGTGAAATTTCTAATGCACTTGTTGCATCCTTAATGACTTTTTCAAATTTATTTAGTTTTAAATATGCTGCAGCTCTGTTCTTGTAGAAAGTTGCTTTTTCTAATGTTTCTTCATGTGTAGATTGAATAGCTTTTGTGTATAATTTCACTGCATTCTCGTACTCTCCAACTTTGAAAGCTTCATTGCCTTCCTCTTTATACTTTTTTGCAGCTTCAGGATCGTTAGTCATAGATTCCACAACCATTTTAAACTTTTAGAAAAAAACTTCAATATAAAAACGCGAATAAAAAAATCTCGTAAGGAAATGTTGCTTTGAACGCTTTTCAATTACGAATGAATCGTCGTGAGAATTTGACAACGGTATAAGCTATTTTTAAATAAATCTCGAAGAATCTAGTAAAACACTGAAGATCTATTTTGGTGAACTTAAACTAGAACAACAATTCGAATTTTATTAAAACCGTTCTTCCAACTGGTTCCTACGTTGATCATTTCAATATGATTCTTTAGAAATATTTATTACACCTTTTTTATTTACAAAACACCTACTAAATTGGTATTTCAATTAAAAATGAAAAATTATAAATGAAAACACAAACATGTGTTCACAGTTTACAAATTAGGCAATTTGCTTGATGGCATCATCTCATAAGTTAAATATCTGCTCTCAATTTATCTCCTTCATAAGCTAAACACAAGAATTTTATTGTTTCAAAACATTCTGAAACAGTGTCAGAAACTTGGGCGAAGTAGGTAGCGCTGAGATCGCGTTATTCCGTGAGGCTATTTTTCCAAAACAAAAATTTCGATTCTTACAATTTTTTATTTTGGTTTTATTTTATTTTTGATATCGTTTTTTACACTTTGATTAATGTAATGAAAACTTAACATTAACAGAGCATAGGACGAATTATTGGTGAGGAATGGTTTCATTGAACGTTTTAATTCCCGAAACATGAGCTCTTAAAATGGCGACTATGGGTGTTTTCCGTTGACATTTGTTTAAAAAATTCCTTATTATTCTTTGTAATTCAATTTAAATTTCATGGAACAATCTTGAAACGGATTCTAGATTAACAGCTTGATCGATTTGTGCAAATGTTTTACTCGGGCTTGATTTTATATATGGAAATTTTCAAATGTTTGGGATGGGCACTAGGTAGTCTTTGTCGGTTTTATTTACTACGAATAAAATATTGCTTGTTTCATCAAGAATATGATAAAAGAATGCGTTAAGCTTTTATTAGAGAGTTTGTTACCCTCGCTGAATTTATCTAAGGTTATTTGCAATATGAGATTATCATAAGTTTTGCTGAATGTCAAGCACTCTCAAGTGTCAAGAGTGATTTTTTTTTTTTTTTAGTAATATTTGTTTCTTCTAATTTTTTACAGGTTAATCATTAGAAAGTTTCAAAATGTCTTCAGATTCAACTGACAAAAGGCAAGCTGCGGATGAGCTAACAGAGACAGTTCATAAGCTCTTTGAAAGTGATAAGTTCAGTGATATTTTAGTTAAATTAAAAGATCGAGTATTTCATGCTCACAGAATAGTTTTGTATGCCAGGAGTGACAATTGGTCTCCTGATTCATTGTCTAAAATAAATAATTTAAATTGGGAACATATAGACACTGATATAAGCCTGGCAATATTAAAATGGGTTTACACATATGAAATAGATCTGTCATACAGTGATGACTTTGTTTTAAATTTAATGAAACATGCTGGTGAATTTAAGTTAACTAATTTAATAAAACACTGTGAAAAGAAATTAATTGAAAGCAGTTGTTTTGAGAACTGTATAATGTTTTATACAATCTCTGGTGAAATTAACGCTTTTATGTTAAAAAATCATTGTGCCGGTTTAATTTCAAAGTACTGGAATTGCTTCACAAGTAAAAATTTCAAGGATATGAATGCTGTTTTGCTATATCAGATAGTTAAAACAAATACCGAGTATCCATTGCATTCAGCTGTGAAATTCCATCGGCCTGATTTGGTTGAAGTTTATTTATCAGAGAATAAATCAGAGGTGAGTTTTAAAATTTTATTTTTTTGAGTTTGTAAGAGTCTAATCTGTCTTCTTTTTATAATCGATTTTTTTTAAAAATTGGGGACATCTATAATCACAGATGATATTGTGACTTGTGACATTGTCATGTAGTGATGATTTTTGCAATTTATTTTAAAAGGAGATTGAAATTTCTACATTTTTTTCCCCGAAAGTTGCCAGAACTACCCCATTCATCCACACTTCAGTTGAAAATAAATTTTGGTGTACGGTTGTTGAGCCACAGGCCAATTTTAAAAGCACTAAAAACCTTGTTACTGCTTTTTGGCAGTATCATGAGAACTGTTAACTGAAATTAATTTTCAACATCATATTTGTATTCTATGCAAAATTTCTGATGGGAATAGATGGTTTTTATACGTTTTAAAAAAAAAAAAAATTATTTTTGACCTTTATATTGGCTTTTAACATTTCATCGCTAACCTTTTAACTATAAAATAATATTATTCTTAAGGCAAAGCTGCTGCATTTCCGCTGTAAAATTCTATGATTCTCTAATTTTTGATTAATGCTTAAGTGCCATGTTTTTTGTTTTTGAAAAATTTATTGTAATTTTTTTTTTTTTTTATATTTACCTTGTTTAGTTGAAAAAACTATAGCTGTATCCAAGAATCTTTGTGGTTTTATTATTCGATTTTAATAATTAAGTGAGTGCTTTAGCTGAGGGTCATTTCAAACTTTTTTGAGTTCCACGTATTCATAAGTCACTTGGACATAAAAATATAGCGGTTTTCGAATTTGTTAAAGGGAAATGCAATAAAAGTTTTGGAGAGATTGAAGCCTAAGATTTTAACAGAGGAGTTGCTTATAGCTTGTACAGTATATTATAATTCTATGCGGGTCGGAATTTTAGCCTCTTGCACGTTCCGCCTATAAAGTCTTTTTATTCTGATTTTTTTTTTTCTCTTTAGTAAAAAGCGACTGCGTATATGGCTTAATTTCACTTAAAAATAATTCTTAAGAGTTCATACACGCTTTGGAGTAGGCGATTTTTATAGGCTTTGATGATAACAATTTGATCCGGGTGCTAGTGGGCGAGGTGAAATGTTGGACGATTTAGAAGATTCTGAATATTTTCCTTTATTTGGTATTTGTCGTAATACAGGATAATGTGGTTTTTTTCCCGGTCATTCGAAAACTTGTTTCTTGCATTCTAATGCAGATGTCTGAGTCAAAAATCCAGTTTAAATAAAAATTTGTAAAATGGCAGAAGCAGGCACATCTTAAGTTTAGTTGAGCTTTTAAATATTTATAACTGTTTTAAATGGAAAGCTTGTAGTATTTTTAATGAAGGGAGAAATGATGCAGTTCAGTTACCGTTTAATGATTTTTGGTACTTAGGGCTAATGAGTTTAAGTTGCAATTTTAACATTCATACGATTCGTATTAAAAATTTATTTAAATAATTTATAAAAAAAAATTAATAATTTATTATCTAATACTTCTTACATATTTCATAGCATTAAAAACAAATATCACAGTCATTATATCCGCATGGTTGGAACTGTCTTTTGTGGATTGCCCACTATTACACAAATGACTTCTGCAATAGCAGTACTGTTCAGAGTTTGTTTTTAATCCGGCACTGTTGTCCGTTACTTGGCATCCGGATTCGTAAACATCTTCCTGAACCTGTTCAACCATTCTCCATTTCCCGTCTGAGTACACTTGATACATTTGCTTTTGAGGAGCGCAGTCCCTGACCGAAATCTCTACAGTTTCTGGAAGGAAAAAAAAAAAAAAAATTAAATTAAATTAAATTAACTTCATCATTTCGTGATGAAAAGGTCACGCCATATCGATTTTAATGATAATTAAAACGTGAAAATTAAAAAAGTCAAGCTTCCAGCGACCTAAGAGGATTAAAAAAAAAAAAAAATACTTACTGTCATTTTGTAGAGGTAAATTAAAAGTCTTTTTCATGCAGAATGTCGAATAAGGACAATCTACGACGTATTTTTTAGAGTAATCGAATTGAGAACACAATCTAGAGGTTTGATTTGACTGCTGAGGAGGTCTTATCGTACATTGGTAACATGTTATACTGGCTACGTATGTCACTGCGGAAATAAATAAAAAATAAATAAATAAATTAGGTAATTAAAAATAAATTGTGATTGGTTTTGATGTCAGTTATCATGGGTATCTAACTTTCAAAAACGTGACGTCACACAGAAAAAGCAATTAAAAAAAAAAATTTTTTTTTTAGTATTGATTTTCGCATTGTGGAAGTTAAAGTGGTTTTCATTTCCTGGATTTAAAATAAATTCTCGATCGCGAAAGCTACAATTTTAAGAGTTAATTGGTGCTAATTTCAATTTCAATTTCGGAAAATTCGATTGGTAAATTCATTATCATAATTAAGAAATTAGGGGGAGAGGCTGTTACTTAAATCGAAAATTTAGATTTGGCTGAAATGCCCATTCTTGCTGCCCTTTGAAATGATTGCCAATGGGTGATTCCCTACCATTTTTTCTAATTCTTTTTCACTAAAAAAAAATAAATTCCTAATTCGTTTTTCCTAAAAAAAAAAAAAAAAAAAAAAAAAAAAATTCCTAATCCATTTTTTCTAAAAGAAAAATAAATAAATAAATAAATAAATAAATAAATAAATAAATAAATTCCTAATCAATGTTTTCTAAAAATTTTGGTTCCTAAAGTTTTTTTTTCCTAATTTTTAATTTTCCTAAAATTTTTTGATTCCTAAAAAAAATTTCTTAAAATCCTTGAAATAAAATTTCCTAAAATCCCTAAAATTAAACTTTTCAATCCCTTTAGGAATTTAAAAAATTAGGAAAAAAAAAAATGGTACGAAAAATGTTTTAGGAAATATGGATTAGGAATTAATTAATTTTTTTTTTTAGGAAAAATGGATTAGGAATTTATTTTTTTAGAAAAATTGGGTTAGGGACTTATTTTTTTTAGGAAAAATGGATCCTTTTAGTTGTTTAATTTAAAATGTGTGGAAAATTAGATCTTTAGTTGTTTTTTGAGGGTCCATGACTAAATTTTTGGAAAAGTTGCTAAATATTTACAAAAAAAAAAAAAAAAAAAAAAAAAACCTGGTTTAAGCCGAAAAAGATGTTAACTTTTGAAAAAATTGATTTTTTTAGAGGGGAAAAAACTTGCTAAAAATTTCGGATGAATTTAAAATTAAAAAATCACTAGTGCTCCCCGTCAAACAGATGGGTATAAGGTTACAACTATCGCGAAGTATAGTTTGGTCGGTAAAATGGGGGGGGGGGGGGGCAAAGCTCCCTTGAAAATCCTGTTCCTGAAAAAAAGTTCCCGAGAAAAATGTTTGAAAATTTCATCAAAATTACTTAGGTAGGGACTTTGTATGTGTTTGACAAAAATTCAGTAAAATCAAGTATAGGGAATTTAGCATGGGAAAATTTGTTTTTCCGCTCTCACCGGAAAACGGGAAAAGATATCGAAAAATTGAAAAGAGCCTGCAAACCTATACCTATAATACCTATCGTTCCTGAAAATTTCATCAATAAAAGGAGCTCCGTACATGTTGGGACATAGCTTATTTTCCTTAGCGTTTTAAAGAAGATCCCTTTTTAAATATGAATGATAGTGTTAAAAATACGCAGAGTTATGCGAAGACTGCATATACCATATGATAATGCATTTAAATAAATCACCACTGGGAGTGATCACGATCAAAGGTGCAATGAAGTGACTGTTCGTACTTGGTCTTGACATTAACCTAGAAAAACTAAGGCAGGTCGCTTGTTTTCAGGCTTTTTAACCTACTCTTGAATGCCGCCACGGCTAAAATTGGTTCCTTTTCATTTAGTTTTAAATTTTTTTTTTATTCTTTACATGTGCAAAATGTAACTGTCTCTTGTTAATTTTTTTTTTTTTTTTCAATCTCACATGCCATTTAATTCAAATTAAGTTTCTCAACATAAAAACAATGATAAAAATATGGACGTCATATATTATTGTAACGGTGAATGCTCAAAGCTCATTGGGTCGGAACATTTACAAAAATTCAACTCTTGTTTGTTTTTAAAAATACATTTTTCGAAAAATTGCAAAATGGAGTCAAACAGCCGGATATATTTTCGAATGGCGAATGAAATTTTAATGGAATGCATTCGCATAAGAACAATAAACTACAAAAATTTCGACAAGCTTTTAATTAAAAAAAAAAAAGAAACAATAAACAACGTCAGTAGGAAGGGGTTAATGAATTTTCACACTTTGAATTTGATAGGATGGCAATGCGTGTTAGCGACCTCATTTTCAAAGACAAGAGCTAATGCGTGGGTCTTCGGGAGATGAAGATTACGACCTTTGTTCACATTTTTCATACTATTTTTTTTTCTCGAATGGCACGTGCTGTTAAATCCGCTCATTCATTTTCATTTCTATTTAAATTAAAAAATTAAATATTCCCAGACGAGGATTTTTACTTTTCAAAAGCAAAACATTGTTAATTATTATTATTATCATCATGAACTTTTTTTTTAGCTTGTAAGAAAAATCTCGCTCAAATTAAACTGTTTCTCTCCAGTTCGCAAATAAGTTATTTCCGGTGCCGTCAACGCGGTCCCTAAACATCGGAGTTCAAGGCAAAAATTAAATAAATAAAATTAAAGTAAGGCGCCTAAAACAGTCAAGAATTTTAGATAAAAATTTTTTTTTCCTTAAAAGAAAAATGCAATTTAAACGTTATGAAAAGATTGACAAACTGTATAAGCGGTCGGTTCTCTTTTTAAATGATAAATTAAATCCCTTTTCTGTACAAGCTTTAAAAGTGGCTTATGGGAAAGAATAAAAAAAAATAATTGCGATTAAGCAGATAGTGTCGCAAAAAAAAAAAAAAAAAAAAAAAAGAATTTTTAGGTACTTAAAACGGTAACTGGCATATAAAATTAAAATTAAATCCGAACCTGGAAAAGACACGTTTCAAGTCATTTCATGAAAATTGAACTCAAGGTTTGATTACAAAAAAATAACAAACTAGATTTTAATAATACTTTTCTTCAAAAAAAAAAAAAGTCATTTATTGCAACATTTTATAAAAAATATGCTCAACGTTTTAAATGATATGAAAACGTACAAACAGGGTAAGCAGAAGAGTCGGAAGTAATTTTTATTCAGTATTTTGATAAGATTCCATATATTTTTATACAAAAAAAATTATGTTACATCCTTTTTTTCGTCACCCATGCATAGAAGTTGATATGGGAATATTTTAAAAAAATCAAGGTTGTAATTTTTTTTTTTTTTTTTTTGGCCAAGGTTTAACGCTTATGTTTAATTGCTGAACGAAGTATACGATCCTAAAGAGAAAAATATCATTGGAAAAACAAAAAATGCTCGGAAGAGGGAGGGAAAAAATAAATCGGAACTAGATTAAGTTATATAATGTGATGGACTTGTTTATATCATAGAAAAATGGTAGCAAAGTTATTTCAAGGCAATTTAATAATTTTTTCACGGTCGAATCGAATAATAAAAGCTTAGATATGAAAAATCGCGAAAAAAAGAAAGAAAAAAATAATTGCAGGCTGTATGTATTAAGAGTTGTTTTTTAATACCAAAACTTTTCTTAGTTTAAAGTCACAGTCAGCGTTTAGCGACTTTTTGAGGGAAAACAATTTAAAAGCTGAATTCGCTCCCGACCATTTTGCTTAAAAAAAATAAATTTGTAGTCCATTTGTTTTTAAAATTTTGGTTCCTAAAATTTTTTTCCTAACCATTTTTTTCCTAATTTTCAATTTTCTTACAATTTTTTGCTTACTAAAATAAATATTTTTCCTAATTTTTTAAATCCCTGAAGGGATTTTAGCAAATTTTATTTTAGGAATCAAAAAATATTAGGAAAATTAAAAGTTAGAAAAAAAAAATAGTTAGGAAAACGATTTCAGGAACCAAAATATTTAGGAAAAATGAAGTAAGGGCAGTCTCCACTTAATAACGTTCGCCGCATTCGCGTCAACTGCCTTCGCGATTAACGTACTCGCACCGGAAGTTTTTTTGATCTTTGACTACGATTTTAAAAATCGTTAATTTGAAAAAGGGGACATGGCGCACAAGGTAAACAAAGGACAAGTCCCCTTTTTCAAATTAACGATTCTTTTTTGATTATCTTCTGCTTTTTTTTGTTTACAATCATTAAAAATGGCGATTTGCAAAATGTTTTCACGGATTTAGAAAGAAAAGTTTTAATTCGGGCATGGGGAAGATACTAAATCTCTTCCAAAATAAATCCTGGATCAACCAGACTTGTATACTTAATGAAATATTCGGTATTTTTTATACGCCAAAAATATTTACGGGAGTAAAATCTGCAAAGTACTTCCGGTGAGATTACGTTAATCGCGAAGGCGGACAACGCGAGTGCAGTGAATGTTATCAAGTGGAGACTGCCCTTTAGGAATTTTGTTTTTAGGAAAATTGGGTTAGGGATTTATTTTTTTAGGATCAATGGATTAGAAATTCATTTTTTTAGGATCAATGGATTAGGAATTTATTTTTTTAGGATCAATGGATTAGGAATTTATTTTCTTAGAAAAACTGGATTAGGAATTCATTTTTTTTTTTTAGGAAAATTGGGTTAGGGATTTTTTTTTTTTTTTTTTTTTAGGAAAAATGGGTTAGTGATTTAATTTTATGGAAAAATGGATTAGGGATTTAGTTTTATGGGAAAATGGATTAGGGATTTATTTTTTTTAGGAAAAATGGATTAGAAATTGATTTTTTGAGGAAAAATGGATTAGGAATTCATTTTTTTTTTTGGAAAATCGGGTTAGGGATTTATTTTTTTAGGAAAAATGCCAAAAATGGGTTAGGGATTTATTTCTTTTTTTAGGAAAAATAGGTTAGGGATTTATTTTTTTTAAGAAAATTGAGTTAGGGATTTTTTTTTAGGAAAAATGGTAGGGAATCGCTGGATTAGCTGCATTAATCTCTTACAATTGCTTGTAAGAATCGTCCAGAACGAATGCATGTAGGGGAGGCGATGGTCGACCCCCTCTAGTGCCAGAAAAGTGTATACCAGATATATGTAAGGAAAAGAAAATGTGAAAATAAGCTCGGAAAATTCATATTTAGTCATCCGTCCTTGAAAATCGCTCTGTTCATTTGCTTTCGAGGATGATTTCTTGTCTGGAGTACAGGAAAATTCCCTAAACTACTTATCTGCATAATATTCCTCTGAGCTACTTGTGAACTATACTATAGCCTTTAAGGTCACCGAATCCCTCCCTGGGACCAGGTTAAAAAATAAAATGAGAGTATGAGGCATTTGCTAGAGATATGGCCGAGTAGATATTTTCTTTTTTTATGGAAATGAAATTTAATGGTGCACAAATTAATTTTTAGATTGACATTTTATTCTTTTTTTTTCCCCGAGCAAAACGTTCGGGACTAAAATTAGGTCATGGACTACGTTCTCACTCTCTGACCCTTTTAACGACATAGAAGACATTTAACGGGGTTTAATGATGGTGATATTGGATAAACGTTATTGAATCTTCTAAAAATTATAGTAAATAAGAAAAGAAAAAAAAAGAGGGAAATGGAAAAGCAAAAAAAAATCTTCAATCTCATCCGAGAAACGAAAAAAAAAATGAAATTTCCTTTTTTCTTTTGTTTTATTTACGTTGTTGTTTTTCTTTATACGTCATGCATCGTACTGTTATTATACGTCATATGCACGTAAATATGTTATTGCTTTTTAAAAAGTATATATATTTTTTTTAAGGTCATGGAAGATCAGGATGACTGACGTGTGTCGATATTCTCTAGGAAATGACCGGAAACAGTTATTCACGAATATATTTTTTCTTGTTTTTACTTTTCAAGGATTTAATTTCGTACTGACATTATTTTTTGGTGTTCACTCTTTTTTTGTTTTTTTAATTGCTTATGGAAATTTATACATGAGACATTGCTCGGTAGACTTACCTGATTGCAAGATAAATGCAGCAGTGAGAAACATGGAATTGTTGTCTAAACTCGTGGTGTACATTGTTTTTTTTTTCTTTTTTTTTGCACGTTATATCTTTCCGATCACGACAGCTTGTTTTCCCTACGGCTGACGTTCTTTCTCCGTCACTCTCTCCCTCCCTCTCCCTCTCCTCTTACTTTTAATTAACTCATGTCATCTGTAAATAGAAAATACGATTCCACGTTATTTTTTAACAACAAAAACACTCAAAAAAAAAAAAAAAAAAATTTAATTAAATTAAGTGTAGGTACAAAAGCAATTGAGAGTCAAGCAGGGAGGGCAAACCGCTCCAGAAATCAAAACAGTTCGGTTCAATTCGGTTCGGTTTTCTTTTCAGTCATCTTTCTTTTCTTAAAAAAAAAAAAAAAGAAAAAAGAAAAAAAAAAAAAAACACGAATTCCGATTTTGATTTTGATTCCAACAATTATTTTCGAAATAGCAGATTCCGATATCGATTATAAATAAAAATTAATCGGGATTGCAGCCCTGTAAAAAAACCATGCATTTCCCAATTGTTCATGTTCATCGAATTAATCATTCCTCTCGCGAGACTTTATCCTCATAAATCACTATTATCATATTTTTTAATTTTCCCGCTGACTTAGTCAAGCATAGCTGAAAAGAGCTAATAACTGAGCGACCTTGTTAAGATTAACAGTATATATGAAATTTTAACGATCGCCGTGATAATAACTTCATTTTCGATGCAAAGTAACGTGTCTTTATTTTATATTTTTTATTTTCTTTTTTTTTCCCCCCTTTAAATGTAACGGGTTATTCGTGTCTTTTGCAAATCTACAATGAAACAATCTAATTTCCCGTTAATCTGAAATAATTTATTTCACATTAGATTTCGCATTACGATAAGTCTTATTTGAAAAATACTATTTCGCTCTATTAACGGGAAGGGGGGTAAAAAAAAAAGAAGGAAAAATTTGAATTTTCCAAAATGGGTCGTAAAGAAAAGTTCAAAGCGATTCGGAGGCGATAACAATTCGAAAGTCATCAATCATATTGCGTTATAATTATTGATTAACGATGAACGTTTTCTCGTTTTTTTTTTCTTTATATTTTATCTGTTTGAGACTTATGCTTTAAAAAAAAGGTTTTTTATAAAAGGAAAAAAAATTATAAACAATTAAAAGCTAATATAGAGAGTCTCGCTGGCAATATGGTCAATGTTTGTAATGAAAATGGATTCATTTAAAGAACTTGCGGAAATGAATCATCGCGGGAATTTCGGATGGTGAATATTTCGGGATAAGATAATTATGTTAATCCCCACGCTTGATTAATCGTGGGGATAATGGGAATAATATGTTAAAGAGCGCGAGGTTTGAACATATGAATTATGATGATACTTGGAAGAGGCTTATATATCTCGTGTTATACGCGCTTCGATATCTGGAACATGAAATGTCCATATGTCATTAATTTTTTTTTTCTGCTTTTTATTTTTATTTTTTTATTTTATTTTATTTTTTTTTTTTTTTTTTTTACCCAAACATTCTCGTTCATCCTAGTTATTCCAAATCACGAAACACGCGACGCAATGAACAATATCTGCTTTAATTTAAAAAAAAAAAAAAAAAAAAAAAATGAATTCTTTTTTTAAAAAATCAGTGAGGCAAGGGTGCGCTTATCTTCTTATTTAAATTTTTTAAGACGGTCCCACCATTCGAAACCCTTTCATGGGTTTCGGGTAGGGTGTTCCAAAAAAATGACTCATACCTGTTTAATTTATTTTCTCATTTTTGTTGTCAAGGTATATTTACAAAAAAAAAAAAAAAAACGGAAAATTAAAATGGCGGAAAAAGCCTTTCTTAAGGATTTAGGGTGCTATGTCAAAACTTTGAATTTTCAAAACGTCGAAAGGGGGTTTCAAAATTTTGAAAGACGATAAATGATATCGCAAATTATGTCGCTTTTCTAACCATCGAACTTTTAGATTCCCGAAACTCTTTTCGGGGTCGATGTTTATAGAAAAAATGAAATTTCTATTTTTTTTTTTTTTTTTTTTTTTTTTTTCAGTTTCAAATTTTTTAAAGTAATTCGACGATTTTAAAACTCGGGGGATATAAAAATTTTCAAAATTTTTTAAAAAATATATTAACCCTTTTTGTGCCAAACGCCATAATCATAAAACCTATTAAATGCTGTTGATTCATTCGTTCTTCACAAAATCTTCACTTTTCCATGTCCCTCTTATAATTTGAAATTACTTAAAAAAGCTCTGATTGTCAAAAGCTGAAAGGAAATATGCTGATTTTTTGTAACGGAATATAAAGCTAAGTATATCCCAGGTTTGATAAAGTGGCTTTAACATATCTGACATAAAATTAAAAAGCACTATAGCAGAAGTAAATGTTTGTAAACTTCCAAAAAAAATTGCCAATTTTGGCATTCATAAAAAAGTGAAACAAGAATAGATGCTAAAATCGATCAAAATACGCAGCTTTTATATTTATATTACTTAAGTATCCAAAAAACAGTACCCACTTAATAGAATAAAAAATTTTAATTTTTAGAGCCTAAAATAAACCTTAACTTTTTTTAAAAATTTCTGAAAAATCTTATATTCGAGTCTATGGCAAACCCCCGAAATGCAGAACCCCGAAATTTGCAGAACCCAGAATCGGGGTTCTGCAAATTCTAGGTTCTGAAAGTACTATAATTTTCCATTAATTATAATCGAGGTTCTGCAAATTCGGGCTTTTGCATGTTTCCTTCCTCGACTTTTTTTGTAATTTTAATTAAATTAAGGGGGGCTTTAATCGAATCGGGGTAGTCAAATTCGAACTCTGGGGTGTCCAAAACATACTTTGGCACAGTTAATGGAAACAATAATTCACTTAAAAAAGATTTTTTTACAAAAAATTGCTATTTTTGGCCAAAAAAGGGTGTTTGGCTTGTTAGGAGTGATTTTGATCAAAATGCGGTGGTTATATTCGGATTCTACGATGTCAAAAACGTATTTTAGCATAATTTAATTCCCAAAAATAAAAAAATTGTCAGAGGTCTAAAAATTCGACTTGAAATTTGATTTTTTACCAAAAAATTGCTATCGGCCAAAAAAAAAGGGCTTCGGCTAGTTAGGGGTGATTCTAATCTAAACGGGATGGTCATTTTCGGATTCTATGATTTCTAAAACGTAAAAAATTAGTTTCGGTCCCAAGAATTACTCCTAAAGTTGTGGAAAAATTTGTTTAAAAAAATGCAAAAAAAAAAAAAAAAAAAAAAAAAAAAAAAAAAATTTAAGCACAAAATGGCGGTGAGCCACCTCTAAACGTGATCGAAAAAATCTAAACAAAGTACCTTTTGTTTTTAGACTTTAAGAAAAGTGAAAATCGCATGAAGAACAAAATTGCGAAAAGTATGGTAAATTTGAACCACCCTAATGCGTGTCCATTTTAATATCTGCTTGTCATGAAAAAAAAAAAAAAAAAAAAAAAATTCAAGCTAAAATAAAATAAAACAAAATAAAGTATTTTTCTACTCTTTTATCCCGATATACTAAACCCAGAATCTACTAAACCCCAATTTCGGGGTTCTGAACTTCGGGGACTTGTTAGGGTCCCTTATATTCCCCGAATTTTAAAGTCTTCGACCTTTAAATTTGTCGAATTACTTACGAGGATTTAAAACCAAAAAAAAAAAATAAATAAATAAAAATAAAATAAAATAAAAGTTCCTTTTTTTTTAACATCGAATTTTCAAATCCCCGCGAAAAGAGTTTCGGGGATCATCTCAAAGTTCAATGTTTAGAACAGCGACATAATTTGCGACATCATTTATCGTCTTTTAAAACCTCGAAACCCCCTTTCAACGTTTTGAAAATAAGATGATTTGTAAGGGTACCGGAGGGAGCATGCACATTCAGAAAAAAAAATGGTCAAATCTTACTAAATTTTACGACAGGGGGGGGGGGGGATCGGAAAACCCGGAAAAAAGTCTTACAGAATACTTAAATGCTCCCCTATGAGTTTCCTATCTAAGAAGTCAAAAAACATTTTTTTTTTAATCTCCTTTTCTTTGTACCGAAAATGAAGCAAAAAAAAATTGACAAACAAAATTTTTGAACACCCTACTGTTATTAAGCAAACATTTAAAAAAGCTAACGGTTACCAATTTTTTTTTTTTTACCTTCAGACCTTTAAATCATTCACTAATTCGATAGGTCTGTTAGTTCTTAGAAAGAAGTTTTTTTATTGTGATAATGACATGTGAAAATCTCAAAGTCATGTTGCAAGTGATTTAGTCTTTCCTCCATTTTTTCTTTTACAGTTTGCTATTTTGCCAATCAGGTAAATCGGTTTTCCTTTTACGAATATTCATGGTTGGCACGAGGATGGAAGGGTAACAAGCAATCCACTTTTTTTTTTTTTTTTGTTTTGCTTTGCTTTTTTGCTTGCTGTTTGTCACCGAGAAAATGAATTAATTAAAAAGCCCTACCGTTTCGTGTTGAACGTATATAGCATTAGAGTAAATTCAGCAATAATAAGAGCATTGCTCCCCGTTCAAAACCAATCCATAACCTCAATTACGTCCATTATTTTAATTTGTTGCCCTCTCATATTCCCGATCTATGGAACTTTCACCTTTGGGATTTCCAAAATGGGAAACTACGGGGTTTTGCTTATTTATTCAATCGTGAAAAAGCCTCACCCGAGGTTGGAAATTCGTATTTACGTTTAGGCCTGCAAACTTTTATCATATAGATTTCCTGAAAACGGAAACCGGGTTTTAACGAACCCTTTCAGGTGTTTTGCAGCTTTTGTGTGCTATTTCCTAAAAGCTGTTAGTTTTCGTTACTGTAGCAACATCAATATCACGATTGGCCAGCGGAAAAGTATAAATTCGAGAAGAAAATTCTCTGAGAGAAAATCTTTTCGTTTCTTTTTTTTTCCACATTTTTATTTTCTCATATGTGTGGAATTTGATGTTTTTTTTTTAGGATTAAAATTTAAAACGCGTTCATAAAATAATCCGATGTGAAAGGATTTTAAATTAACGGATGCGGTTCGGTATGGGTTGATGATAAAGGCTTCCATTGTGGGATAAAAGATTTTGTGATGATTAATAAAGATTTGTCGGTTTATAAATGCTTGTTTACTTTTTCGTAATGATCGTCTAGAGGATCTTTCGTTTGGCGAAACTGTGGCGTTTGTATGGGCGATATTTGTTTTTGTAGAGGAACGAAGGCGAAAAGAAAAATTTTATTTTTGATCGTCTTACTCATGTCTCGACGATTGTTAGGCCTACTTTCTGATTTCTTCTTTGCAAATCTTTTTTTTTTTTTTTTTTTTGCATAATGGTTTGCGAAATCTCAATAGAGGCGTTTGATTTTTTTTTGGTGTTGATTTTACGAAAAATCTTGTAAAGCCCATAGGGGATCGGCTCTTCATGTACTCCCTATCCTTCATATTTTTAGGGGCCATTAGCTTAGAGACTAAGATTATTTTGTAATAATTTATAGCATGAGGCCCACAACGGTATAGTTCTTTGACACCATACCTATAACTGATTCACGATAAGGTAAATAAACACTTCGAAAATAGACATTTCATGTCTCAACTTTGCCGATTACTGTGGTACCTTTTCTAAGATAAGTAGGTCCGTATGGTACAAAGACAATCGTATTCGGGTATTTTAAGTAGATTATACGAAGGGATTCCTGGACAACAGGAATGTTGTTGGCTAAGGTGGCTCATTTTGAAGATCTATTTTTTAATTTTTGCCCCCTGGGCAAAAAATCATTCATTTGTATGTAAAAAGAAGCCTGAATTTTTTTTAGGTCGAAAAAAAATTTTTTGGCCCAGGCCCAGGTGTTTGAAGTTTTTAGGGCCGAAATGGTACTTAATTTGGAGTGAATTTGAAAAATTCCCCCAATTAACACCTTTTAATACAAAAAATTGTCCTTTATAGGGTATATTAGGTACGGATTGAGCTTCCTAAAAAAAAAATATTCGGTTCGAAAATATTGACCCTTTGGCCGCCCAGGCAGGGTTATAGTAGAAAAACGGGGATGGCTGTAACAGAATAAGGGCAGAAAATTTTGAAAATTAGAAAATAGCCAAAATGTGCCCAAAATATGTAGAAATAATGCCCCAGATTTAATTTCGATGCCAAACATTTTTTACCCTATGTTAACCCCATTTTTCCTTATTTTCGGCTCTTTTTTCTAAAGAAATTGCATTTTGAAAGCCAAAAAGTGAATTTCCAACGCATGTAAGTACTCAAATTAACAAAACTTAATAAGTTTTCCAAAATAAAAAACTTTTCAATTTTTTGGCTATTTTTAATTTTTAAAAAATTTCCACTCTATTTTTAATATTAATAAATTGATTTTTTATCAATTTTTGCAATCATGAAATGAAATGCATCCTTGTGCATGGCGGATTTAGAATGTTTTTCTACGGGGGCTAAGAATAGGGAAAAAAATTTTCTGGGGGGTGAGGGGGGCTGACCCTATTCAGGCCAAATAATTTTCAAAATTCTAGGGGGGCTATTCTGCTTCCTGGAAGGGCTAGCCCCCCCCCCCAGATCCGCCCATGTTCTTGTGATTCTTACAATAATCATTTGTTTCCCTTTGTTTGTTGCAAAGCAGTGCACATCGCATTCCCTTTTCCTGGATTTTTTATAAATGTAATTCCTGGAATCTTGACAACCTTCTGCTAAATATTGATTTAAGCAGCTTTTTTTTTCTGTCAAATGATATGTTACCAGGGCGTGGTTCTTAGCTCTGCCCGGATGAATAAACGGAGGTTTCGTATGGCATGAACCCATTCACCGTAAAAATGCAGTTCTTTTCAGGAGCAAAATTCACTATCAAATTCGTTCGGGGGCAAAGATACTGGACGAACATGCTCAGTAAACTTAATTTGAACGAATATGTTTACCCAGCATGGGTGGATCTAGGGGGGGCTAGCCCTCCCAAGAATTTTGAATTTATATGACCTGAATAGGGTCAGCCCCTCCCCCAGAAATTTTTTTTTCCTGCTCTTAGCCCCCCCTACCCCCCCATGGAAAAAAATTCTAGATCCGCCCATGTTACCCAGTATTTTGGGGTGTAACTCTAAATATGCGATGTGACTCTTTCGTCCCCGTTAAAGCTTTATCAAACATGTTCACACTGGATTCGCACCCTTTAAAAGTTGGAATAAATAAGCCTCACTAGCAGCCCCCGAAAATATTTGACCCGTTCACATTGAGCTGCATGTGCCGTCTTTTCATTCTTCTTTAAAATTATTTCCTAAGAGTTTCACTTTGTTGTGTAGGACAAAAAAAAAATTATATTTTTAATTTTTCTGTGGGAGGGCTGTTTAAGGAAAATTAAATAAAAACATACGAGTAAAAGAAAAGATAAATCCTACCATGTGTTATGATTCATTAGGACTCCTAAATAGTCCTACACTCAATATTTTATAACGTATTTGTATGTCAATCGCTATCTTGGTTTATGATTTTTTTTTTCATTCAATAATGATCGTAAAACGTTAAATACAACGCTTTCATCAAGGTTATTTTAAAAGCAACAATGACAAGTATATCTCATACCTGTCTTTGCGACTTAAGAAAAAAAGCTCAAATCGAAAATTTTTTTAACACAAAAACGTAAACAAAGTGATTTTTGTGGGTTATAACAGATGTCAAAGGTGTGAGGCGCACATGGCTACTTGTTTTTTTTTTTCTTTTAAATTTTATTTTTAACATACACATTTTTCAAAAAAAAAAAAAAGTTTTCTTGATGGGATTTGGCGTCGGGACATTTTCGAATTTATTTTTTTAAAATTTTCATCAGTTCACGCTATTGATTTTAATATTAAATTATGTTTCCCGCTCGCTGTCTTTCTATTTTTAGAATTTTCTCGGTTAAGTAAAAAAAAAAAAGATCTTTTTTGCCTACCAGGATATAATACATTGAATAAAAACAGAAACGTCAATATTTCAAGATATGATGATGATGAAGAACCGACCCGATAAATTCGATCACGCGAATTGAAAGGAAATAAACCCTTAGACATTCTACTCGAAGAGCTCGTGACTTTTCTCAAATAAAAAAAGAAAGAAATAATAAAATAAAAAATATACATGAAACCGTGCGAATGGAAAGATTTTGAGTAAACCTGGGAAGGTGTGAACGCTTGAAAAAATTCGGAAGGAAGGTTTAAAAATATTTTTTAGGGTTATAATTTTGTTCTGGATTCGCTGGAAGCTGCATTTCCGGTGTCTCCCAAAAATTAAGATTTTTTAGTGAGAATACTTCAACAGCGATATTTTCAAAGGATTCCATACCATTTTTCGTAAAAAAAAAAATAAATTCCTAATCCATTTTTCCTAAAACTTTTGGCCCCTAAAATTGTTTTCCTAAGTATTTTTTTTCTTCTAATTTTTAATTTTCCTAAAATTTTTTGATTCCTAAAAAAAAAAATTCTTAAAATTCCTAAAATCCCTTTTTAATTCGCCTTTTTATTTCCTAAATTTTTTTAAATCCCTAAAGGGATTTGAAAAATCAGGAAAAATATTCATTTTAGGAAATTTTATTTTAGGAATCAAAAAATTTTAGGAAAATTAAAAATTAGGAAAAAAATAGTTACCGTAGATTGGGACGAAGTTGAAAAGGTGGGGTGAAGTTGAAAGGAAATCCAAAACAAAATTCTAGGTTTATTTTAGGCAAAAAAAAAAAAAAAATTTACTTAAGTATTTCAAAAACAATATCCACTTAATGAAATTAAAAAATTTTATTTTTAGTGCCTAAAATAAACCTAGAATTTTGTTTTGAATTTCCTTTCAACTTCACCCCACCTTTTCAACTTCACCCCAATCTACGGTAAGAAAAAAATTTTAGGAACCAAAATTTTTAGAAAAAATGAATTAGGAAATATGGTCGGGAAAGTTTTCAAAGTGTTCCCATTTCCCCAACCTTACCCTTCAAATTTTTTTTTTTTAGCATCCTGTAAATATCATTTACGTTTGCACGTAAATTTGATATATTTTCGTATATCTTGGCATTGTATTCGTAAAAAAAAAATCTTACGTACGAGCTTTTGAGACGAAGCTTCAAATCGCAATTCCGCGGGGAATAACTGTTTTTATTGAACAAATTTTAGTAAGGGACTAAAAATCATAAATTCCTCCTATTTGATTCAACTTTCGTCCAGAGTCAGACCCTTCAAATTAAAAAAAAATTCTTATCGAAACATTTTCATTCCCGTGGGCGGATGGCCCCCCCTAGAATTTTGAAAATGATTTCGCCTGAATAGGGTCAGTCCCCCTCCCACAAAATTTTTTCCCCCTATTCTTAGCCCTCCGCAGAAAAAAATTCTAGATCGGTCCATGTTCATTCCGAATACTGGTTTCTTTAAAACAAATTGACATTTGTTCTAAAAAATATCATAGAATTCATTTTTAAGTCAGAAAATCACGAGATCACATTTTTTTCCTCCTTTCAGACTTAACTGCCGTTCCGTAGAATTTCCTTGAATCATCCTCTTAATGAATATCACAGAAAAAAGTGGTAAACAAGTTCATTTAAAGCAAAAAAAAACAGTTAGATTTAATTTACAAAGTTTGATCGGTGAGATCCATATATTTATATCATTAATATTAATTTTAATTGTTTACCTTAAACTTTAGTGGCGTCTATATTTTTTCTTCTTGTTTTTCTAAAAAAACTTATCATGTTACATTTTTTTTTCTGTCTTTGGTGTAAAGAAAAAAAAAGTTATTGTTTTTTTTTGTTTGTTTTTTAATCGACTTAAAAAACCGGCGGTAGCAACGTGGAATTCCTGTTTTTTAAAGAAAAAAAATAACCGATTTAGACATTGAACTACGCGGAGGTCTCGCGACACACTGACTCATTTGGAGAATGTAGTGCTGTGTGCAGAAGTTGAATCGTGGCGGAGGAAATTAGTGGGGAGGGGGGATCAGCTGTCACGTCTATCGGTGGTCAATGACTTGCCCTTGTTTAATTTTTGTTTTGCTTTTTTGGTTTTATACCGAATAACGGATTTTTTTTTATCTTTATTTGTATTTGTACTTGTATTACGCTATGCGAAATAATGATAGATAAATTTTTTTCCCCTTTCTGTTTTAATCGCTTTTTTTTTTTTTTCATTCTTTCTTTTTTTTTCTTTTTTTAAAGGTAGCAAAAATCATTAACCAATTGGACAATAATGGAAACCTTCCATTAGGGTTAGCCTTATCGGAACGACAAACCGCTATAGCCGCAACTTTATGTAAACACAAGGCCGACGTTAATGCCAAAGATCAATATGGATGGAGTTTATTGCAGAGAGCTATTCAGAGGGGTGAGGGATATTATGGAGTTTTATTAGCTTTTATTACGTCATAATTTCTTCGTTTTCTGTTAATGTTGGATTTTGTTTAAATTTAGCACGTAATAAACAGGAATAAAAGTAGCTAGAGATTTAGCTTAATTTCTTCTGCTACCACTTGTGCACTGCCATCAATTTACATAGTCTGGAGCAGACCAATTACAAAGAAAAAGTCTTTAAAAAAGTTTTTAAGAGCAGTTCATAAGCTTTAATTTCGTAATTTTTTTTCGTATTTAAAATTTGTTTCTAAAGTTTTTCAGGCGATTCTCAGGGCTGCAATTCCGATTACATTTTATATCGGAATCGGAATCGGAATCGGAATCTCAATAGGAAAAATAAATCTAAATCGGAATCAGAATCTTAAATATGTTAAGCTTTATCGGAATCGGAATCGGAATCTCATTAGGAAAAATAATTCGGGATCGGAATCGGAATCTTAAATGTATTAATTTTTATCAGAATCGGAATCGGAGTCTCGTCGGAAATCAGTTCGAAATTTTTGGAATCGGAATCGGCATCGGCATCCAAAAAATATTTTCGATTCAGGTTTAAGGCAAAATATAATCATATGCAACCAGGCAATGAAAAAAAAAAAAAAAAAACAAAGCAAGCTATTTCTGAGAAGCTTGATAAGAATTAAAACTAGGTCCAATTTCAAAATTTGAATGAAAAAAAAAAAACAAAAAAAAACAAAGCAAGCGACTTCTGAGAAGCTTGATAAGAACTAAGCTAGTGGCAACTTCAAAAAGAAAATTATAATAATAATGCAAGTTATTATGGAAATGGGAACAATGCCGAGTAGAAACTCCGTTAAGAAATTAAAATCCGAAGAAAATTAGCTTTTTCGGAATCGGAATCGGAATCGGAATCTCATTAGGAAAAAAAAAATCGGAATCGGAATTGCAGCCCTGCAGTAGATTGCATATCAGGTGTGGAGGTAGCGTTCGAACGTGAGCTTGCACGTCTCGACTGGTCGAGACTTGCAAACTACCGACTCCACGCACCTGATTTCTAATATATTGTACATCGCGAATCAAAAACAAATCTAAAAATCGCAATTTTTAAAAACTCCCCAGGGAGAGTTTCATTTCCCGACTATGAGTGATGTAAAAAAATTTTATGTCTTGTCTCCATTAGTTACTTAAATGGATGATCGAATTAAAGCAATCGTCTATTTAAATCAAGCACCGGAAGTACTGTATGTTCCCTTTTCTTTCGAAAGATCTAAAACTTTTTGCATGAGCCATAATCTCTTCTTCAAATAGTTTCTCAGTTATTAAGTACTTACATACTTGGCTCTTTTTCCACTGGGTCGTTATAATTTACTAAAATTAATTTACAAAAACATAAACAAAACCCCAGAGTTCTCCATTTTGAACTAATTTTTGAATTTGGAACGATACAGTACTTCCGGTGCTTCATTTAAATGGACGATTCTTTAATTCGATCCTCTATTTAAATCACAAGTGGAGACAAGATATTAGTTTCATTATTTTTTGTTAGCCGATTATTTTTGAGATCCAGCAGTAAAAAAACACTGAAAATTCGATTTCTCTTAAAGCCTAAACTTTTTTTTTTTTAATCGCTTAATTTAGTCGAATCTTTGATGGTGCATTATAAATTTATTTCAGAATATTGAACTGGAAATCAACATAAGAGATGATTAATATGATTAATCCTCTCCCTGGCTACGGGACTGAAACTAACGTTTTATTTTTTTTCTGCAATTCACAGGTGATACCTATTCCGCAATGTTCCTAATATCCCACAACGCCGACGTTTTTTGTGTAACGCCTAATACATTGGACACATGCCTCCACCTCGCATGCGCTCATTCATCGTCAACGCTTTCTTTGGACGAAGCCGTTTCAAGCGGACCATTTTCATCGGATGATTCCCTTCAAGATGAAATTCCATTGGATGACAATAATAAAATGAATCAAGTCGGTAGAATGTTGCTGGACAAAGGGCTTGATCCCAGTAAAAAGAATACCGATGGCTTGTGAGTCACTTTTTTTCTCCAAATAGTTTTTATATTCTTTGCATATTACTCGACATTTTTTTTTCTTCTTTTTTTAAATTTCAGCACTCCACTTCACGTAGCCATTATGGCCAAAAACGTAGATATGTTTGACATTTTGGTGAACGAAGAGTCGATCGATGTTAATTCTAAGACACTGGAAGGTTATCCACCATTATGGTACGCTTTGCACCAGGGAAACCAGTTTGGGAGTGATAGTTTCGCGAAAAAATTAATTAATAAAGGAGCCAAAGCAGATATTGTAAGTTCATTACGATTATTTCCGTGCACCGGAGGCTAATTGACGTATCTTCATCATAAATGTGCTTGGAGATAAGTCAGTTATTTTCTGTTTTTTCAAAATCATGTGACCACAACTTGAGCGGGTAAACGTGTAGTCACATGACTTTTAATATCAATCGAAACAGACTATTTCCGGTCATATTTATGCGGGAGATTCATCAGTTGACCTCCGACTTCGGAACTATTAAACTCCATTATTTTATGTCGAACATTATTAATTAAAAAATTTTTTTAAAGGTTTGCACTTCCGATCGAGAAACACTACTTCAATTAATCATTTGTGAAAATTTGGAAGACGCCGCTTTATTTCTTCTTCAAAACATTCCCGTAAATATTATTAATATTAATCATATGAACGAATATGGAGAAACCGCATTGCATTTAGCATCTATGTTCGGCCACCATCGCCTAGTTACCATGCTTTTGAACAATAACGCTAATGTTAACATCGAAACCGTTTTGCCGACCAACAAAAAATTTCGTGACAGTCACGGTTATTCCGGGTAAGCACCTAATGCCGAGCATTTTTTTTCTTTTCTTAATTGTCAATACTTTTTAAATAATTGTCTCTCTCTCTTTTTTTTTTTTTTTTTTAAATTTAAGATACAAACAAACGTGTTTGCATTTCGCAATTGTTTACCATCAGTCGCAAGTTGTGGATGTTTTAATAGACCATTTATTGGGAGATCCGGACAGCACCGTTGGATTAGATTGTAATCTTAAAGATTCGAATGGCAACACTCCTCTTTCCTTAGCGTTGGTAGTTGGATTTAAAGAAATCATCCCGAAATTATTGCAAGGAGGTGCCGATTTGAACGTGAAAAATTCGAATGGATTAACTTTACTGCATCAAGCAATTATTAACGGAGATTCGGAGACTTCTATATTTTTATTGCACAACGGCGCCGATATTAATACGATGTTAGTGAAAAACTTTTTTTTAATATACTTTTTTTTTCTGGAACGCATTAATAACGGATTAATTCCTTTTTTTTTTTTTTTTTAGGACTAAAGACAATTTGACTCCTTTGCATTTAAGCATAGAACATCGCCTTCCAGAAGTCGTGGATTCATTATGCAGACGAGGGGTCGATATGTCCGTACCGAATCAACAGGGACATTGCCCATTGTGGGCTGCTTTGGCTAGCGGTCAGGAAGACATCGCTTCTATTTTAGTCAGGTATTTATTTCAAAAAATTTTTAAGATGTTTTAGAAGCGTATGTGATCAGATATTGGATCCTCTACAAAAGTAATCTTGGCATTTACTTAGAAATGTAATGGATTCCCTCTGAAGTAGATCACATTTTTACCCAAAACATTTACTTTCAGGAATGGAGTTGATACGGACGCGTGGGGCGAAGGACCTGAAGGATGCTATCAAACGCTTTTGCATAAATCTATCGACGAAAATAATCAGTCTATAGCGAAGTTCCTTATTCAGAGTGGCTGTGATCTTAACACGCCAAGAAGGTATATTTAAATTTTAAAAAACTGTTACAGCTTCTTATAAGCAAGCAATTTGATATGCCAGCTTGGAGCAGTTACAACAAAAAATTTAGAATTGGTATTTTAAAGAAACTAATCCTTTTTTTTTTTTTTTTTTTTTTTCAGACCTTCGCCAGAGGGTAAAGGGGGTGACGAATCTCGCGACGGTTGCACTCCTCTGCATTTATGTTGTCAATGGGGATTAGAAGACGTCGTCCAAACGCTTTTGGAGCACGGAGCTTCCGTTAATAAAAAAGACGCCGAAGAAAAAACTCCATTGCACGTTGCGATCGAAAATCAGCACAAAGACATTATATCTTTACTTTTATGTCATCCCGGAATAGATTTGACGTTAAGGGATAACACAGGATTGACCCCGTTCGCGGCGGCTTTGACCTACAGAAACAATAAAGCAGCTCAAGCAATTTTAGATAAATTACCGACGGCTGCAGAGCAGTTCAACGGAAAAGGGCAAAATTTTTTGCATATTGCATTGCAAAACAATCAAGTTGAAAACGTTTTATTTTTGTTGTCCATAAACGTGGATGTCAATTCGAGGGTTAGGGACGCTACGCAAACTCCACCGTTGCATTTAGCCGCTGCCGGAGGGAATGAAGTGTTGGTTCGAAGTTTGATTTTATCTGGTGCCAAGGTATAAAAAAAATGTTTTCTGAAAGTTTCAGAATGAACTTTACCAGACAATATTTATTATTTTAAATTTGTAACAGGTGAATGAAGTTGACGCATATCGACAAACTGCACTACACGTAGCGGCTGGCAAAGGTCACGCGGTAATCGTCAGCGCACTATTGCAGAACTACGCTAAACCTGAAATATGCGATTCAGATGGGAACAACCCTCTTCACATCGCTTGTAAGGAAGGCCATTTGGGCGTCGCCAGAGTCCTTTTGCTTGATTCTAATTTAGATGCGGACATGATAAATTTAAAAGGTCACAATCCACTTCACGTTCTCGCCAAATACGGAAAGGAAAACGCTGCCGCCATTTGTAATTTATTCATAGAAGCCATTCCAGATTTCCCGATCGATAGACCTGACCTGGACGGGAATACTGCTTTGTTGTTGGCTTACATGAAAGGCAACGGTAATCTTTGCCGAAGCCTCGTAAAAGCGGGTGCTTGCCTAGGAGCCATGAACAGAGATAAAGTCACAATATTTAATTATCAAGTCGCAACAAAACAGTTGTTATATAGTCTTTTGGATAGTTTAGAAAAAGAACCTCCCTGGGCAGAAGGGGAATTATGTTTAGAATGTTTTACTAAATTTAGTCTTACGATGAGAAGACATCATTGGTAAGATTATTTAAATTTCTTAAATTTTTTTCTTTTTAATTTTATTTAATTGAAATTCGTTTTTTTTTAAATTTCAGTCGACACTGCGGCCGTCTCCTCTGCAGCAAATGTTCCGAACAAGACGTTCCAATCATAAAGTTTAAATTAAATAAACCCGCACGCGTTTGCGCGATCTGTTTTGACGTTTTACAAGTTGGTAGTTCATAATAATTAATCATTTGAATTAATCATCCATCCAGAACATATTTTTCTAGCAAGGTTATAAAAAAGATCTCATAGTTGTAAAAAGGAACTTTGCTCAACTCAGGTTTCCATTAAGAATCCATTGAAAACATTAGCCTTATTCCAGAAATTATCTTTTTTTAAAAAAAGAATTAAATACTAATTTACTAATCAAGTCAGACTTTTTATGAATCATTGATTTTTTTAAATTTTCTTTTGTTTAATAATTTTGGAAAAATTTATGTTGAGTTTAAAAAAATTTTTTTGAAGAGGCCTTTATTTTAAAGGATTTTTATGATCTATATCTCGCGACCTCAGTAAAGTACCAGTGTATCTGCATTTTTTTCGATTTTGAGTTTTTTACAGAGATTGATTATTTCATTTATTATCTCCCTTATGCTTTTTTCAGAATTTTAAAATTCCTCTTAGTTTCGAAGATTTCCAATGAAAACAATTCTCTCAATAGCAGATACACGGGTGGGTATTGTACTGTGGTCGCGATCTAACTCGAAAGAATATGAATATAATTATGTAACTGTTACTATTAATAACTTTTATGCTTCTTTTGTTTCCTCTATGTTTTATAATTACATATTTATATAATAAAAAGAGATAATAATGTTACTTGGTCTTATTATTATTCTAAATGGTATTTTTCCAGACAGAATGGAACAATCTTTATGTTCTTTTATTCTATTCATTTACCAATCTTGTTATGCTTTAGCACTCAAATTGCAAAATCCATTCAGCTTTCCTTTTACCATCTTTCTTTTTAGTTTCATATACAATAAGCAGGAAAAATTTTAAAAATTTTTATTCTTCCTTGGACTTAAATCTACAATCATATGGTAGAAGGATCTACAAGTTGCGTATGAGAATATAAAAACCTCCCACTTATAAGATCGGGTTAAAGTATGTTTAGTTTTTTAAACCTTTTGTAAACAAGTAACTTTTTCAAATCAAAACAAACTATCCAGATTGTATGAAGTGTGAGGTTTTCATATGCACATACACAATTTAAGACCTGTTTCAGTTTTATGCCTTTCATTATCATGTTTTCAGAATTTAATTATCAAAATGAAAAATCACTTTCTACTCCATTTGTTCCAACAAGATAATGATTAATATTATTAAAAAGGAAAAAAAAGCAATTTATATTTATAAGAACAATAACTTTATATTATGATTAGTTCATCTATACACACACTAAATGGTAAACACCAACTGCCAGGATTGAACATTATTGGACTGAATAACATGGTTGAATTCAATCAATTTCATCTTCTTGCTTAGCATAGCAGTTGTGTTTAAAAAATTACAGATTCCTAGCATTTTACTTAAGCTTTGTAAATAATGTTTTAGCTACACAATGATCTACGCAATGCATCCAATCATACAATTCCTCTGCACATGTTTCTGATGTCTTCTTTCTCGAATTAACTCTGTCATTACATTGCTGAAGTTTTTCTTTTAAAGCTGTACAATGTGCTTGGTCACATTCTTGCTGTAATAAAAATCAAACTTTGTATTATAAGACCAGAAAGAATTTTCTTAAGCATTGTGCTTCTTACCCTTAAAACTTCTTGAGGATCAACTAATTCATCTTCGGCCTTTACGACCGGGACTAGGTTTTTGATCGACGGGAAAAACTGAAAACAATTAAAACAATTCCAAGTTAATACCTTTACAAGCAAAATTCGGTTTGATCACCGTCATTACTTATAAAAAGAACTTACTTTTGTTATGTACTCCATTTGAAAAAACAAAAATTATTCCTCAACCAAATGAATAATTTCAAGCAGAAGTTGACTTGAGAAAAAAAATGTTCTATTGACACGTTTCTTCGCTGTAAAATGCCTAAATTTTTTTAAAACAGTAATGGCTTTCCTCCGGGAAATGATCGTAAAATAAAGGTATTGTATTTTATTTCTTTAATTTAATTAACAAACGAATTAAATCAAATCGAATGGAACGCACCAGCACAAACTATATAAACGATTCTATTAATTAACTATAAATTGATCCATTATGTAGTTGGTTTTGGCTTAATTTTAAAATTCATCATTTTTTATTTTCGATTACAAGCATTGTTTTTATTCGTTAAAATCTCAGTCAAAGTAAAATATTTTTAATAAACTATTAGGAAGCATTCTTTTATATTTTAAACTTTCCAGGAAAATAGTTATCAGCAAGGATACGGTAAGATTTTATGGTAAAATTCGATAATGTTTACATGATTGTTTTTTTTTCCGCCATCTTGTTAATTTCGATTTTCAGGTTTATTTTTATTTAAATCTTTATTAAAGAGATAGATTGGGAGATATGAAGATTCCGAGATACGGATTTTAGATAGGAAAATTGACTGCGTTGAGGAAAAATTTTCCAGGACCCAGGAACAGTTAAACAAACAAATTCATTTTTTCACCATAACCTCAACTGGTTAAAATGAAGTTAAACTTCTAAATTTTTTAAAGATTAAAACTAATAATATCAATTTAAATGTATTGGAGTAAAGCAAAGCATCGTGGAGAGTTTTCCCGAACATTATTTTTATTATTTGAGTGTCTGAACAAAATTAGTATGATGCAGTTTTTAACTTTGTTATGACATATCAAGTTTAAAGTCAGCAATTTAATTCAAATTAGGGATTTGATTATTTTCAAGAAAAATTTACACCCATGCACATAGACTAAATCCCTTTTTTTATTTATAAATTCATTTTGGAAGTACTTTTTGTCAAAGGTAAACAATCAATTTTTAAACAGGTTTGGTTATAATTTAAAAAACATTTGTTACGATAGTTTTATTTTTAAAGTTCGTTGTAAAATGTGCTGGTGGTTCTGCTCCAGTCTCTCTGTTTTATTTTTTGTTGTAACCTTAAAAAGGCATTAAACAATATTTGCCGGTATTAACAAGGTGTTTTGCATCAAACTCTGTCATATTATGTTCTTGATTAAATTCTTTATTTTTTAGGTTAAATGTATGGGGGAAAGATACAATAACATTGAAATAAAAATGGAGTTCCGTGGTCACCATCATCACCATGGTTCACATGGACACAGCAGTCACAATATGAAAGGAAAGAACTACAAAATTCTTGTTGATCCGTTTTTAGTGAAAGGGGCTGCTAAATTAGTTAGATATGATGGGATTGTACCAGGTGATCCAACTCTTCCACAGGTAGTTCCAAAAGATCCTCGGTCTCCATTAGCAAGAATTTGGGCAAGATTTGAAAATTTAGATTTACCTGTGCCTAGGTTTAAGGTAAGTTTGGATGGCTTAGTATTAGAAGGTGAATCTTGTTCTGCATAATGTCACATGAATTTATCTTCCAAGAAGTTTCGATTTCTTTGCAACTGATAAATAAAACTTGTTTTTGTGATTAACGTCACTTTTTAAATTAATCAATTTCATTAATTGGAATTATGGTTACTGACAAGAGTAACAATTTCATTGCTGACTGCATTACAAATACAAGTCTTTTTACAAAAATTTTAATTATCTTACATATGCTAATTTTTTTTTTTTTTTAGATTGATTCAAACTATGTCGGAGATCCACCATCATTAGAAGTAACTGTTTTTAATTTGAACGACAATATTGACAAACAATTTCTAACAGATATGGTCAGTAAATTTGGGGAGCATGAAGAACTTTGTATTTATTATCATCCTGTTACAAACAAGCATCTTGGTATTGCACGAGTGGTTTTCATGGAAGTTCCAGATGCAAAACAATGTGTGAATAATTTAAATAATAAGTCTGTTATGGGGAAGCAATTGCAAGTGTTTTTAGATCCTTTTGGTAAGTTTTGCTACGGGGAAACCATTTCAAAAATTAAAGTATTTCTGAAAATGATGTCCAATTTAAAGTAAAAGGTTTTCTTAATATATTTGATTTTTTTTTTTTCGTTAATTATTTTTAGGTGAAAAATGTAGAACAAAATTTACTGATTTAACAACGGAAAAGAAACCACCTCCACCCCCGGTAGAAGCAGAAAAACCTCCAGTAGCGGAAAAGCCTGTAGTCGAAGCGAAAACGGTGGATAACACTTCAGAAAAAGTTTTAGTAGAACATAAAAATCATACAAAAACAAAAGACCCCGATTATTATTCTCCGAGATACGAAGATCGATATGAAGATGACAAATGGGACAGCAGAGATGGAAAGAAAAGAGGAAAAAGATGTAAAAGGGACAAATTTCGTGATAGGGAAAGAGATAAAAGAGAAGATTCCTATGGGAGATCTTCTCATAGAAGTGATTTTACGTCAAATTCAACCCCAACCCCTAATTCTAGTGTTAATAGTTCGGATCTCGGTTATGGTAAGTAAAAAATTAAATGGAAATTTTTAAAATGTTTTATTTAATTAATATATTTTTTTTTTACATTTTCAGGAACAACTAGTGAATCAAATTTTCCTAATTTTAATCATCCTCCTCCGACTCACATTCCCCCTCCCAATCATATAGTAAACTATCCCCCTCCTTATCCTCCCACACCTCCGTTTCCTCCTCCGTTTCACGGGCCTCCCCCTGCAGGATTTCCTGCTCCACCCCCTCATCCACCACCTCCTCATCCTCCTCCTCACTGGCCCCCTCCGCAGTGGGAAGCACCGCCTTGGGGTCCGCCGTCAATGCATCGGCCGATGGCATCGCAGCCTCCACCAAATTGGGCTCATCCGGGGCCTCCTGGTTTTATGAGTCCGCCTCCTCAAGGAATAAACGCAAACGCAAAGAAGAATTCAGTAGAGGAAGAAAATACGCTTGATTTAGATACTAGGATAGAACTTTTGTTAAAAGGAAAAGGTATTGTAATTCATATTTTTTTTTTTTTATCTTATAAAATATTCAAAAAGTAACAAGTTATCGTTAGGTGCTCAAAGCTCGGGTGGTGCAAATATTTTAAAGAAAAAGGTTTATTTTTGTTAGGAGATTTATTTTATTTGTTCAACGGCGCAGGACGTGGTGTTTAATGACAAATGTTAAAAATTTGTGGCAGTAACTTGCTGTAAATATTTTACAATGTCAGTATTCTGGAGGGCAGTAAAATATTGGCAGTATAAAATTGACTAAGGCAGTATTTTAATGGTTTTGTCAGTATAATAATAAAAATGAGCAGTTTAAAAAAAACTTGGCAGTATAAGGATAAAATCTGGCAGTGTGGAGGTTTTTAAAAAAAATTAATTGAATAACGAAAAAACTTGGTGAGCAAGTAATTTTGTAACAGGCAACAATTTTTGTCGAAAGTTTAAAAAAAGGCAAGATTATGCAAAAATATTGTACATTTCGCTTCTTGTGAAGCAATATTGCCATGATTTGATCTTTCAACACGTTTTTCGTAGGCTAAAAATGGGTTCTACACTAAGTAGAATCTTATAGCCAATACATGGCAACACCGAAAAAATTTGTAGAGGCGAAAACCTAAATTCACTTATTCATTTTAATATCAAAGAGTAGTCTTTCCATAATTTTTTTAAAATTTTTATTTACACGGGCGAGGGAGATATAATATTGTCAATTTTGGGCCTAAAATAATTTAAAATGACCGAAGAAATTTTTTTCAGCATAATACTATGTCTTGCCATTAGAAATGGAGTTCATGAACAAATGTTTACACATTTATCTTTGAAAATAAAAAAGAAAAAAAAAGAATGCTTTGTGCCGAAAAAAACTTTAACCGCCCTAAAAGTTTGCTTGACCTCTTAAACATTTTTTTAAAAATTAGGAAAAAAGCTCTGAGCATGTTTTAGAGGATAATATGGAATTGCCGATACACTGACGTCTAAACACATAGATTTTTTTCTTTAATTGAACTGTTGCATACTACCAGGTAATAATACTGCCCTGATATACACGGCGGAACAATTTTTATGGCGGTGTTTCCTATGTTTACCTTAATAAAATCACACCACAAAAACTGTTCCACCGTGTATATTTACATACTACTTGAAATAATTTAATGTACTTAAAAAAGTTGATTTTTGACGTAGGACTACGTCTTTGAGCTCAGTCCTGGGGAAATCTGTCTCTCCAGGTGTCCGGTGTTCGGTGTAGCACTGTTCGCACCAAAAGTTTTATTTTAAGTTTAAAAAAAAATTTTCGTGCCAAGAAAAAAAATGATATTTTTATCAAAAATTTTAAGTTTTTTTTTTTTGTCCAAAACTTTGACGAAAAAATTAAAATCATTTAAAATTTTGACTAATTTTTTTCAACTTTTGACCTTTTTGATCAAAAATTTTAAGTTTTTTTTTGAATAAGTTTTTTTCGAATTCAGATTTTTTTTCGTCAAAAAATTCGAATTTTTTGAACAAAAACAAGCAAAAAAAAAAAAAAAAAAAAAATCCTGAAAGTTTTGAAGACTTTAATTAAAATTTTGAGTAGTTTTTTTTTAACTTTTGGCCTTTTTTAATAGTAAAATTAGGGACCCTAGCAAAACCCCGGCATTCAAAACCCCGACATTAGATATCGGGGTTTTGAATGTCGGGATTTTGCTTTTTGCCTTTTATTATATTTTATTTTTTATTTATTTTAATTTATTTTTAATTTTTTAAAATTTTTGAAATGTCGGGGTTTTGAAATTTAATAGCACTTGTATAGAAGGTAATAGAACTAGTAAGAATTAAAATATAGAAAATTTTCTGAGCAACAAATTGCAATAGAAATTCTTACAGAGATTTTCCAAACTCCTCCCTCACATATAAAAAATCGTATGAATTTCGAGAACCCCCTCCCCCTTCCGGTCTTACGAAGTACTAAAACACCTCCTATGGGGAGCTTAGTCCTATATTGCACTCGGTCTGTGGAATTTCCGTCGGTCTCTGCCGGTCTGTGTGGTATCTTGACTTTCTGCTGAAAGCTCCCTAGAACTTCTCAGTTCTCTAGAGCTTTCAGGGAAATGTTCATTTCATAAAAGCTCATAGACTCTGAAGTCAGGAGGACCTATTGTCCCCTGAAAATTGCATCAAAATCGGTCGGGAAGGGGCTCCGTACGTGTCGGGCATCGCTTATTTTCCTTAGCGTTTTAATATATAGGCATGGGCGGACCTAGGGGGGGGGCTGGGGGATGCTAGCCTTCCCTAGAATTTTGAAAATTATATGGCCTGAATGGTATCAGCCCCTCCTTCCCCCCCCCAGAAAATATTTTTCCCTATTCTGAGCCCCCTCTAGGAAAAAGTCCTAGATCCGCCCATGTATATAGGACTTAACTGCTGATTTCAAAACCCCGTCATTTAAAAATATTTTTAAAAATAAAAAATAAATTAAATTAAATTAAAAATAAAATATAATAAAAGTCAAAAATCAAAACCCCGTCATTCAAAACCCCGATTTCCAATGTCGGGGTTTTGAATGTCGGGGTTTTGACTCGGTCTCTAAAATTAGACGACATGAACGAAAGCAAGGACTTAAAAAATTTATAAGAAATTTAAAGTTAAAATTTTATTTTAAAATTAGATCAGAAACGAAATGCAGAAAGAAAACTACAACGTTATCTAAATTTTCCAAGTGTTTTTTTGCAACAAGCACTTTTAAAATAAAATTTTAACTTTAAGTTTCTTGTAAATTTTTTATAAAAGTTAAAAAAAATTAGTCAAAATTTTATTTAAAGTTTCCACATTTAAAATATTGATATTAAAACAATGCTTTAGCTCATTTTCATTGCTAAAGCAAAAAAAAAAAAAAAAAAAAAAAAATTATTTAATGTCGAAAAATTTGAATTTTTAAAAAAAATGGCCTAAAATTTTTAAATCATTTCATTGTTTAAATTTAGGAATATTAGGACAATACCGCAAAAACCTAGCCCTACGTAGGGATATGCCCCCATATCCCAGTATGATTTTTTTTATTGCCCATTTAATTTAAATACTGCCCAAAAATTTAAAAAATACTGCCAATTAAATACTGCCCAAAAGCAGTAAAAAATACTGCCCCTTTAAATACAAGCCAATTTAAAATTTTCTGGAAAACGGAAAAAAATATATAAGTATATATATCAGTTCCGAATTTGGGGCGTTGTTTTAAGGTTACAGCAAGTATTATTGTAAATTACTGGGAATTTATTTTCTGTTGCTAGGGAATATTCCCGATTTGAAATTGCACATAATTTTTGGAAGACTTGATTGGTGCAACGTAACATTATTTTACAAATCAAACATTTTAAATCATAGAAAAAAAGCATTTAAAAAAAATTTTCGACGTTAAAAGTGCCACATCTAGATTTCAAAATCTGGGTCATCCTAAAAGACCTTCTATGACGTCTTTCGGGTCACGAAAACATTCTTGCATGTTAAAAGCGTCTGCTTTATTAACTCACGCTTTCGAGTATTCACAACTCACATTATTTACGTTTTAGGGCTGGCGCCGCCGTTTTTACAAATCGGCGATGAATCCGAGAGTGAGGATGGGAAAAATCAAGATAGTAAGAAAATTTCAAGTGGGAAGAGCTCGCCTAAAAATAAAAAGCACGAAAAACCGGTCGCCGGGGATTCGCCAAAAGATCGCGAGCCCTCTCCGCCTCCTCCCCCACCAGGAGACGAGCCTCCTCCTCCGCCTCCGTCACGGTCGCCTTCCCCACCCGTTGACCCCGACGCGCCTTTATCAGTCCCTCCTAGTCCGTTTTTATCCGAAGAAATTTATCATTATTGGCACGATTTAGCTATCGAAAACATGATCAAAGCCAAATTAAAAGAATTAGAAGAGGCGGAAAAAGAAGTCGAAAAATTGCGCCTCGAGTCAGATAACGTATCCGTAATTTCAAGTTCAGAGGATGAAATCCTCCGCGGGGAAATGGATTGCAGTCCGAAAGTGACAGCGACCCGTAAAAAATCAAAGGACGAAAACGACGATCAAATGTCGTTGTCGAGCCTTAGCTCCGGGGAAGAGAAAATCGAAGACATGTCCTCCGTTAATAATTTTATCCCTAACGATCTCTACAATTCTTATACAAATCATTTTAATAATAATTTATATAGTAATGCAACGAATCAATTTGTAGATCAGCGTCAAAATAGTCATAATCAGTTTATGCCTCCGAACACCAATTTCCTGAATTTCATGCACGCGCCCCAAAATTTTAATAACGACCCATACTTTTGGAGAGGCGGATATGTTCCAGGTTATCACCCGATGGGTAGTAATTTACCGAACGTACCTAATTTCCCTCCGCCCAACGGTCCTTATCCAAGTTCCTTTCTCAGGCACGAGGATCATCAGAATGATCAGGAAAATCCTCATTCGGCGACCATAAAGTAAGTAAAATTAAAAAAAAAAACGAAAAAAAAAAAAAAAAAAAAAATTCGGAAAAATTAATGTTTTGTTTTTGTTTGTTTTTTCAGCGAAGTGTTTGAGAAAATCACGGCCGATGTTAAAGCGATTCTGAAAAAGGATTTCAACAAGAGGATGATCGAAATGACGGCTTTCAAAAAATACGAAGCTTGGTGGGACGAGGAAGAGCAGAACCATAAGATGCGCGAAAGTAATGTAGCGGCCACTGCCGAGACGGAGAAGGAAAATAAGGACAAACCGGAAGTCAAAGAGGAAAAGAAAAACATAACAACAGAAAGTTTACTCAATTCCATATTAGATTCTAACTTTGATTCTATTAATTATAACTCGTCAGCCGGTGGTTTTGGTTTAGGATTTAGGGCAACACTTCCAAAAATGCCATCCTTCAGGGTGAGTTTCAGGGAAATAATAAGCAACAATAAAAACTTTGAATTTAATGCATGGATTATGTTTTCTTTTTCTTCTTTTTAAGATTTATTTCGAGCAATCTGTATCTTTACTTTTTTTTTTTTTCTTGGAACTACAAATCGCGTGTTCACTTTGTTTAACTAATTATTTATTATGATTGCCAATTTTTTGAAAAATTGGATTGAGATGATTTTGCAGTCGAGTCGGCCTAAGGGCTAGGAACATAATGTTGTCAAGCATGTTCCGAATGGCCCTTTTTAACTTGAAGATAGAAAAAAAAATTCGGGGAAATTTAAACAATCTGTTTGACTCCGCCCCACCTTTCTATAGGTCTGTGCCGTTGAAGCAGTGATGGCTGTAAAAATTTCTAATAATTAGATTTATCAACCCTTATCACCATCTAATGCTGCTTCTCCATTATGGTCCTAAATTAATTTTACAAAATTAATTTTACAAAATTAATTTTATAAAATAACCGGAAATTATGCGCTTTTTCTTTCTTTTTTCATAACATATTTATTTTTTACAGATTTCTTATTCTTTTTTAAGTCATCCTCATGTTCGATTAGTAAAATAAAAGCATTATTCCCAATAATTTTATAAAATTAATTTTGTAAAATTAATTTTGAGCCATAATGGAGAAGCAGCATAAAACTTACTCACATTTTAAATTACATTTTCTCGCGTCGACCTCGTGCTTTCTTTCATTTTAATTTAACGATTTTAGCCTCCCGCTCGTCGAAACTACTTGTACTGTATCTCTACATTGTAATTAATTTTGTTACCGAAAGTGCGTCTGATATCTTTGTATTGAGTTCATATGCAAAAAATATTTTTAAATATCATTGTTTTTTTTTTTTTTTTTGACGTAGGACCACGTCTTGGGGTTCGGTCCTGGGGAATAGGGGAAATTTGTCTGTCCGATTGTCGATCTGATCGCACCAAAAATTTTATTTAACTTAAAAAAATTTTTTTTTTTAAAGTAATATTTACAAAAAATTTTCTAAAAAATTTACAAAAAATTTGTAGTTAAAATTTTATTTCAAAATTAGACGACATGAACAAAATCATGGACTTTAAAAAAATTTTTGTAAATTTTACTTTCAAAAAAGTTAAATTTTAAATAATATTTTGGCTATTTTTTTTAACTTTTTGCCTTTTTTAATAGTAAAATTAGACGACATGAACGAAAGCAAGGACTTAGAAAATTTCTTGTAAATTTTGAAGAAATTTAAAGTTGCTAAAGCACACCCAAAAAAACGAATATGTCTCGCTCACAATACAAGGATGTTGCTTAGCGACAAGGCTCGTGAGTGCTTGTCGCAAAGCATCTTTGCTAGACTCGACGACATTATGCTTTGCGACAAGCACTAATGAATCTTGGCACAAAACATTTTTAATGCTTAGACCTAAGTTATGCAAAAATGCTTTGCGACAAAGCTTTTTTTTTAAAATAGAAAAATCGGACATAATAACATAATGCTTTGCGACAAAGCATTTTTGCATAACTTTCAAAATGCTTTGCAAAATGCTTTGTCGCAAAGCATTTTTGCTTAGACCCAAAGCAGCATTTTTTTGAGTGCAAGGACTTATACATGTCTTTAAATTCTACTTAACTTTTTTTTTAATTTTCGCCGTTTTTTTTAAAAATATTGTAATGTCATTTTTACATGAACAAAAACAAGAGCTTAAAACATTTTAAATAAAATGTGCTGAGAATATGAGCTAAAGCAACATTTTAATATTAAAGTTTTAACTTTGAAGACTTGAATTGAAATTTTGTATAATTTTTTTCAACCGTTGACTTTTTTTTATCAAAAATTCTCAGTTTTTTTTTCAGACCAGGAAAAAAAAATATTTTTATCAAAAAATTCGAACTTTCCGACCAAAATTGAGCAAAAAAAATGCCTTAAAAATTTTAAATCGTTTCATTGTTTAAATGTTTAAATTTTGAGCTCTTTAGCGTTATAATTTTATATTTTTTAGTTATCTTTTTGCTCCCATTATCATAAAGAAATTTTTTTTAAGCACGTTCTTTTTAAAGAATTTTTATTATTGTTAATGTTGGTAAAGCATGCTTTTAATATTAAAATTTTAAATGAAATAATGAAAAGTGGAAAAGTACCCCAAAGACGTAGTCCTACGTAGGGTTATGATCCCGGTATAATTTTTTCATCGTGTTCTATGCAGTGGTTCATTTTTAATGTCTAAAAGTCTAAGTTAAAAATGTTAATGGGACGCCCTCTAGGCTCGGCTCCAAATGATGAAAAAGCAATGCTTGTAAAATTTTAGAAAAACCGGACGATATATGAAGGTCTCTCCAGGACTTCAAAATTTAGCTGATTGTAGATATAGAAATGTGGTGTTTTTTTATTACTTTCTTTTAATTCGATTGTAATATTGAAAATTTCGTTTTTTTTTTAAAGCAGATAATTAATGCAAAAAGGAAGGTAGAACGCTAAAAAGATCAATCCTATTTAAAAAAAAGTAGTTTTAAAAATTTTTATTGCCATATTTGTTAATGGAAAAAATTTAGTTGAAGCCAAATTAAAATAAGAAAAAAAATTACAAGGTGACTAGACAATTTTTTGATTACTACGATTTTAATTAAGAATATTTTTAAAAATTGATTAAGCAAGCTAATCGATTGCCTTCTAATGTAATAACACTGTACTCCCATATCTAAATTTTGGAGTCTTGGAGCTACCTTAAAGGTCTCTCCACGACTTTAGGAGAATGAGGAAGACTCCCGGTCTTTGAAAGAATTTTTTTCTCATCAGATGGAACCATTTGATGGGGCGTCCCGATTAAATTTCAAATATGTGCCATATGCTGCCATATATGAAGTCAATTTTTTCCCGAAAGCTCAGAATAAAGATATTAGGCGCACGTCCGTCGGCACAATTAATTGCATAGTGCAATTAATAGTCCAATGGAGGCACAGCTTTGATTTGTAAAAAGTTTAAAATTTGATGAAAAAAAAAAAATTTAAGACATAAGTAATTGGACGATTTTGTTGCAAAAGTTTCTGCGCAGGCGTCGTTTTTAATTTTTCTTGGAAAGAAAAGCAAAAATGTTTTGGTACTAAGAAGCATGTTCCAGCTTTGGGGAGGGGCGAAAGATTCCTTTACCTACCGTATGCAAGCAAAAATTCCATTCCAAGATGTTTTTACACATTTTGAGTCCTGAATTTTACATGAAAATTTCGAGCTGGTGATGAAAATAAATAGGCCTGACGGTATTCTTTCAAAACGTTTCTCGGGAAAAAGTACAAGGATTTTTTTTCTTTAATTAAAAGAAATTAAACCTCCTGCTCCTTGCAGTCCTGTTGTTAGGTAGTTAAACATGTTTTGAAAAGTTTCGCAACTTCTTGGGTTAGACTTGTCCTGGAGAGTTTGGGGGGAGCGATAAATTCTTGGTAATTTACATAAAATCAGTTTTCCAGGAAAGGCTTAACCATTGAAGATCAAGTTACTTTTGAAAGATGCTTAACTACAGGGAAAACGTTGCCTAGGAAGCAGAGTTTAATATTTCGTTCGAAAGAAAAGCTATTCCACGAAACAAGTCTTAAAAGTTTGAGAATGTTTGAAAATAATCAATACAAGGAACAACAGGATAGTTCAGAAATGCTAAAGTTTTTTCGATTTTGCTGTTCATGGAATAAATATTTTGTTTTGGTGTAAAAACAATATTCATAATTTTGAAAGAGAAAATTTCTTTGACTGAATTAGACAACACAGAAATGCTCCAGTTCTTTGTTTTTACGGTCGTAGAACAAGCTTAATTTCGTAAAAAGCACAAAAAATGTTAAAAAGTACCGTAATTTTAAAAACCTGTCGGTAATTACATTTTCGAACGATTTTGGTTCCCCTTGCAGCACGATGGGGATATTTTTATTTTTATTTTAAGTCGCGGGACCCCACTAAAGGCAGTCTGTAATTATTTGAAAAAATGTTAATTACAAATTTTTTAACCGTTAATTAAAGATGCTACTTCTGTACCTAAAGCCAAAACGTCAAACCAAAGATGGTTGATTTGCATTTTATTTGTTTTCCCATAACAAACGATTGGTCTTCTGCTTTTAATTTTGACATTTTGGCTCTGACTCACAGAATAGTAAAGTATTTCGATAAATTTTAAATGAAACAGATATTTTAGAACTGCATGGACGGATCAAATGCACGGAAATGTTTTTACAAAATAAATTGTACCTATAGTTTATTTTACGTATTTCTTGGTCACGTGATCAGCGGTCAAGGGCTGGACCTTAAGCAGGTGTTTACACAGGCAAACAGGCCTCCTTCCCCAGGCAGCATTTAATTTTTCATTTTATTTTTCCTGCTGTCGCGTTTTTGAAGAAAATTTATCAATTTGTTTTTTTTTTTTTTGTTTTAGCGGAAGCTTAAGGATCCATCACCCGAAAGGTTGGACGAAGAAGATTCGCGGCATTCGGGGATGAAAAATAAATACGACTCGGATCAAGATGAAATGGTTAAATTATCAGGTATGAACGAAATATTCGTTAGAACTATTTAAGGGGTCGTCCATGTATTTCGTAACGCAAAATAAGCAACATTTTGACCCCCTTCCCCTTCTTAAAAATATTTAACTTTCATCTGCTTGTAAAATTATTATGAATAATCTATATTTATTTGGGTGGCTCATTTTGAAGGTCAATTTTTTAATTTTCGCTGCCTGGGCAAAAAATCATTCATTTATATGTAAAAAGAAGCCTGATTTTTTTTTAGATCGAAAAAAATTTTTTGGCCGCCAGGCCAGGGGTTTGAAGTTTTTAGGGCCGAAATGGTGCTCGATTTGGACCAATTTCAAAAATTCGCCCAATTAACATCTTTTAATATAAAAAATTGTCCTTTATAGGGTATGTTAGGTATATACAAAAAAATACAAAACTGGATAAGTAAGCTTCAAAATAAAAAGTTAAAATTCCAAATTTTTGGGCATTTTTCATTTTTTTAAAAATTTTTACTCCATTTTTAATATTAATAAATTCATTTTTAATAATTTTTTTAAAAAATTAAAAATGTCCAAAAAATTGAAATTGAAGTTTTTTTATTTTGGAGAACTTATTAAGTTTTGTTAATTTGGGTACTTACATGCGTTGGAAATTCGCTTTTTGGCTTTAAAAATGCAATTTTTTAGAAAGAAAAGAGCCAAAAATGAGGAAAAATGGGGTTAACATATGGTAAAAAATGCTTGGCATCGAAATTACATTTGGGGCATTATTTCTACATATTTTGGGCACATTTTGGCTATTTTCTAATTTTCAAAATGTTCTGCCCTCACCCTATTACAGCCATCCCAGTTTTTCTACTATAACCCTGCCTGGGCGGCCATCGGATCAATATTTTCGAACCGAATATTTTTTTTTTAGAAAGTTCAATATGTACCTAATATACCCTGCAAAGGACAATTTTTTATATTAAAAGATGTTGATTGGGCGAATTTTTAAAACTCGTCCAAATCAAGCACCATTTTGGCCCTAGAAACTTCAAACTCCTTGGCCTGGGGCAAAAAATTTTTTTTCGACCTAAAAAAAAATCAGGCTTCTTTTTACATATAAATGAGTGATTTTTTGCCCAGGGAGCGAAAATTAAAAAATTGACCTTCAAAATGAGCCACCCTAATATTTATTCAAAGTAACAAAAAAAAAAAAAATTTTTTTTAGAAGAGTGAAATAAAATTGAGTGAAGTAATTTTAATATTAAAATTACGTAATACATGGCCCCCTCCCCCCCACCCACCCATCCGTAACAATGCGTAACACCTTTGACCCCTCCTCACCCTCCAGGCGTTACGTAATGTATGGACGACCCCTAAGCATGTTGAATGCTTCTTAATTTGCTTAATTTTTTTTTTTTTTTTTTTTCCAATTTTCAGATTCCGAAAGTCAGGGTCAGGACGTATCTAGTAATTTAATATCAAAACGTAGATCAAAGATCAGGGAAAGCTCTAGTGAGTCGGGCGAGTCAAGCGAAAGTAGCGATTCTTCCTCAGAGACGTCTAGCAGCGAAACCGAAGATTCAAGCGATGACGAGGAAAGAATGGATGTTGATATGGAAGAAAGCCGTGATGAATTTTTGAGTGCAGTGGACATAAATCAATTAGAGAAGTATGTTTTCTCTATTTTATGAAAAAAAGTTTTTTTCATCACTCAGTGCAGAAAACTTACTTTTCCGCACTAGTGCGTTTTAGAAATACCTTTATTGAACTGTGCTTTGTGATGAAAAGTAGCTTACAACACAAGAACTGCAAAAGAATTACCCGTCGAGACCTTTCAAAATCGGCCTCGACGGACAATTTTTTCTTTGGCAGCTCTTGTGCTGTTTCTAAAGTTAATTTTACTCATTTGTGTTTTTATCTTTTTTTTAAATAGATTGAGAGCTAAAACTCCGGATGAACGATTAACGCCCATACCGACAGAAAGTTTCAGCGATGAAGAAGAAGGATCCGAAGATTTATCGAAACCTCCGAAAACTCCGGATATTCATTTGTCTGATACAGACGAAGCACCCAGAACTCCTAGTCCAAGATTGAAGGATAAGAAAGCATCTGCGATGGAAGCTCTCATGGCTTTAGGTCTCGATGAATTTGTAGCGGAAATTAAAATCAGAGAAAACAAGGTAACTTGACATGAAAAAACCGAAAAAAAAAAATGATTATACTTGGTAAATCTTACTAATTTTTTTTTTATCTTTTTAGGAAACGAAGAAGAAGGATAAACCGGTTTCCGTGTTCTCGCCACCCAATGACTACAAATCAAAAGAACCGAAATTGAAAACGAAGGAGGATAGAAAAGAACTGCCAGTAAAAGATATCGAGGACAGTAAGCGTGATAAATTAGTCGAAAAACCAAGAACACCTGAAATTAGTGATAAACAAACGAACGAATTGATTGATAAGAGGAAAATCGAGAGAATGGAAGTAATTAATGGTGATCATTTTAGTGAGAAAATAAATGCGGTTAGTGATAAAGTTGAAAAAGACGTCGTTAAAAAATTAGAAAGTGATGAACGAGTTAAAGATGAAAAGGTAGATGTAGATATGGACGATGAGAGGTCCCGCTCTAGCCCCGAGTCACAAATTCAAATCGAACATTCGTACTCCCGTAAAGAAAGGAATCCAAGTAGTTCGAATTCACCTGCCAGCGAAAGCGAACTCCGAAAGAAACAAGAGATGTACACGAGGGAACACGATTACACAAGCAAGTCAGCTAAATCTCCGTTAACCCCCAAGCTTGATGATAATCGTTACGGGAAAAGTTCGACGAAGGAAATTAAAAAATCGTCGGAGAAGTTAGTCTCTCATTTGTTAAAAACGTATTTACCAATCGAGAAAACCGTGCCTACTAGATATAAGGAAAGGGATTATGAGGGTGAAGTCAATGTTTGTTTCGAATTTTTAACGAAAGGTAATTTTTTTTAAAGAATATTTTTTTTTCTTAATTTTTTACGAAACATAAATTTTAATTTTTTTTTTTTTTGCTCCAGGCATTGATGCTGAGGATATAGAATATCTGAAGAGAAGTTATCATGCATTGTTAGCTGATGAGAAGCAAGCTAATTGGTTAAATTACACTCATTGGGTTGATCATCCGGTTACGGACTTGTCCAGCGGCATTCCGAACAAAAAGGCACGCTATCATTCAACTGGTTCAGCTAGGACTCAAGGCTTTTATAAAATTGACGCTGCCGAAAAAATGAAACATAAGGTACGTCTTTTTTTTACAATTTCTTTTTTTTTTTTTGTTAATCTTAAACGGACATCCGAATTTCATACATTCAAATTTTTCTATACCCAGCATCACTACAATAAGATGAAGAATCAGCAAAATGCGGCATTAGGTACAGCGGCGCATGGAATCAGAGGAGTGGGCGATTCAGGCAAAGGACCAGCCAGCGCAGCTGCTGCAGCCTCCAGGGAAGCGAGAAGTAATCAAAGAAGATTGCTTACTGCCTTCGGTACCGCTACTGATAGCGATCTTCTTAAGTTTAATCAATTGAAGGTATTTATTTATAATTTCTTAAAATTATTTTTGGCTGAGACTCAATTTAATTTCTCTTTCTTTTTTTTTTTTTTTCAGTTCCGTAAGAAGCAGTTGAAATTTTCTAAGTCTGACATTCACGATTGGGGATTATTCGCTATGGAACCGATCGCAGCCGATGAAATGGTTATCGAATATGTGGGCCAAATGGTTCGACCGTTCCTCGCCGATTTTAGGGAGAAAGAATACGAGAAGAAAGGAATTGGAAGTTCGTATTTGTTTCGTATCGACTTGGAAACTATTATTGACGCTACGAAATGTGGAAATTTTGCAAGGTTTATCAATCACAGTTGCAACGTAAGTTTCTTTGTGTTTTTGTTTTCTGAAGCTATAATTGGCATTCTTAATCTAATTCCTCTTTTTTTTTTTACAGCCTAATTGTTACGCTAAAATTATTACAATAGAAGGACAGAAAAAAATTGTGATATACTCAAAGAAAGATATAAAAGTAGATGAAGAAATTACGTACGATTACAAATTTCCGCTCGAAGAGGAGAAAATCGCATGTTTGTGCGGAGCGGCCCAGTGTAAAGGTTATCTCAATTAAACGTTCAGTACTAATATTAATAAATTTTTTTAAAAAAAGTTGTTAAACAAATCGAAAAAAAATGTATATACTATGTATAAAATATATGTGTTCTTTTGTAATATATTGTAATGAATTATTTTTTAAAGTTTTAGTATTTTTTTCTTTGTAAAAGGTTGTTTGATTTGTTGCCTGACAGTGCTTTCAAAGGGGGTTATTTTGATAATTTTTTATTAAACGAAAGCTGAAATTTTGAACATGAAAATTTTTGAAATCTCTAATTCAGATAAACGACATGGAATCTGTTTTCACTTTTAATTTTGAAAAAAAGCAACATATAGTAGGTCAATCAAAAAAATATAAAATATGGTAACCAAGTAAGTTTTCACCTTTAATAAAAAAAACGGAATCTAAGTACTCGTTTTTCCCATGAAAGCCCGTAGTTGTCTTAATTTTGCAGCAAGAAGCTTGAGATTTTTTTTAAAAGTTCAATTTTAGCTGAATCGACTTGTTTCTAATAAAATAAATAATTTTTCGTGATTCTTCAAAAGTTCTTTACGGCACTGTCCGTGGAATCAGCAATGCATGTTACTTTTACTTCTTAATCTTCTAATTTAAAGGTTTGGTTTTCCTGGAGTCTCAAAAAAAGCTCAAGACCACAGTAAGTTTGTAAGATTCGAAATGTGAGCATTTTACGGTGCTGCTAACTTCACGGACCTTATGTCGCTAAAAATGCTATTAATCCTGATAGGCGGCTTTATCCTAGTACAAACATGGTTATCAGCTCGGCAGAAGTTTTGCTACGCTAAATCCGCCGAATTCTAATGATTTCAAAAACGTATTTTTTTTTATTACTTTTCTGGCTTTGCACCCCATCCAGGGGAATTCGATTCCGGATAATAATCAATGGAAATGTAGTTAAATGAAAAAAGAAAAAAACCGATTAATTATAACATTTAGTTAATATTTCATAACAAAAACAAAAATAAAATCTAAAAATAATCACATAATGGAATATAAAAAATGGAAATTTTTGAAACTTTCAACCGAAAAATGCAGATAAAAAAGTTTAAAACATTTAAGACAACCGTTATTAATTATAATAAGGGATTATCTCTGTCAGTCGGATTGATTGGATACTAGCTATTTTATCAATCGATTTCTAATTTAGCTAGATTAATGTCTTCCAAATCTTTTTTCTTATTTTTAACTTCCTTCGTAAACATAAGCTGTTCTTCTTCAACGAACATAGGTCGCAGGGCTTTCATTTCTTTAACGAACTTATCTGTAAAAAAAAAAAAAATAAATAAATAAAAAATTAATTACACGTTTTTAAAATTTTTAAGTTTGGTAAAATGTGTCCACTACTTCTCACCATGATAAAATTGTACAGACTCCAATTCACCTCCGTAGTCCTTCGGAAGACATGATTTCGGAAATATTTCGTACACTTCTGGGTCATTTTCTTTGTGGAAATGCAACTGAAAGATAAAATTCTGACATTAGGGTTCTTTTGGTAAACGTTTAATTTTCAGTAATAAGGAATGAGGCAGTATTGCGGAGCTGCACGCCATGGATAGATGTTTTGGTCTATAATTCCCTAAATACCGACGTTAACTGTTCTGTTCCAATTCCAATTTTCTGAATCCCGAATAGTTCTAATTTTTCGAAAAAAGGAGTATGATTATAACAAGTTTTTCGAGCCAAAACAAAAAATAAATAAATAAAAAAAATAATAAAAAAATAATGGCTACTTTTTTGATTTGTAACAAAGCATTTATTTGTTCCAAAAATTCTGCAAGGACGTGCAGCAAACCTAATGAACAGAAACATTCCTCGTTTTAAAAAAAAAAGTGCTAACCAAGCTCATAAATTCTTTCCTGAGAAAAGGCCGAATAATCAACATGATTTTATCGATGATGGGATGAACATTCAAAACGTGGATCCCCTTCAGCCTGACCGGAATGGCATCCTGAATATATTCCAGACATCTCCTGACGCTGTTCAACGGTAACTTCGTTATGTGACCTAGTTTGACGCCTTTCAGATCGAAAAGAAGTATTAAACCATTTAAAGGGCCTTCTTTCGCGTAGACAGCGTCAATCATCATTACCTGAAAAGAGAGCGTTCAACAACATCGTTATCATTCCCCGGAATCTCGACGTTTAAAACAACCGCACAGGAACTGAAATACCAGGAGGAGCCAAATCGATAAATGACGAAGGAATAAAACAAAACTTTCAAAAGCAGAGGAATATGAGAGGTAAAATTTGAAAATATAAGGATCTATGATTTGCGATGTAAAGGAATATGCCTTGAGGGAATTTAATGATTTTTCATCTTGTTCATGAACTTTGACTTGATATACTTGAAAACGCTGTCGATCGGAAAAAATAACGTGAAATATAAATCTGTGTTATTAAAAAAAAAAAAATAAAATAAAAAATTTACCAGAAGTTTGAATCCGTCGTTAAACGAATAATGCGTTGGATCCGTCTCGTTCAGTTTATGATATACAATTTGGTAATTTTTTTCTGGAATTTTCTCTGGAAATATCCCGTAATGTCTAAATCAGAATAAGGAAAAAAAAACTGGATTAGAGAATTGTGCTTTTCAATTTCACTTACCTACTCAAAAAAAAAAAAAAAAAAAAAAAAAAACTTACAAAACTTTAAGGGCTTTTTCTAAAGATTGGGAATTAACATCTCTATTTTCAAAAAATTGCGGAACTTTCATTCTCAGTCTGTAATAAGCCTCAATGCATTTTTTCGTATTGTTCACATCTGAGTAACAACTGTGCAGGAATAAAATAAGTTGCTCCTCGGATATGTATTTTGGAAGATGCTGATTAGCGTTTATCCATTCTCGAAGCTCTTTCAATTTTCCCTTTTCAAGACGCGGATTTTTAAGGAGGGCATCGGCAGCTGTCCAATATTTTTGAACGTGGGACATATTTCAATCTGAAAAAGAAAGAAAAAAAAATTAATTCAGTTAAAAGTTATGAATGGATGAGGGTAGTCAGTCTCAAGGCTGTCACTGATTTACAGTCTTTGTTCGATCTTCAAAAACTTAATGTTTCTATCTTAAGATAGACGACCGTCTCATGGTTTTTAAGACCGGTTTCAAAGTTTCTAAGACCGTCTCAAGATTTTTAAAACAATTTGAAAAGTATCTGAGACTTTTTTTAGGTTTCTAAGCCCGATTTCAACGTATCTAAGACCATTTAAAGGTTTCAAAAAAATCTTAATGTTTCTAAGACCAATTTTAGGTTTCAAAGAAATCATAATGTTCCTAAGACAATCGAAAAAATCTTAAGTTTTCTAAGACCGTATTTCAAGTTTCAAAGACCGATTTACAAGTTTCTAAGACCATCAAAAGGTTTCTAAGACCGATTACAAAGTTTCTAAGACCTATTTTAAAATTTCTAAAATCTACATCTAAAGTTTCCAAGACCGTCTTACGGTTTCTAAGACCAAATTTAAAGTTGCTAATTCTAAGATCTTCGTATATACACCGTTTCTAAGATCGTCTTAAGGTTTCTAAGATCGATTTCAGAGTTTATAAGGGCGATTTCAAAGTATTTAAGACCGATTTCAAAGTTTCTAAGACCGACTTAAGGTTTCTAAGACCTACATCAATGTTTCCAAGACCGTCTTAAGGTTTCGAAGAAATCTGAAGGTTTCTAAGACAGTTTTTAATGTTTCTAACACCATTTTTAAGTTTTTAAGACCGTATTAATGTTTTTAAGGCTGTCTTAAGGTCTCTAAGACAGTTACCAAGCTTTTAATACGAATATCAATGCCTATAAGACCGTCCTAAGGTTTCTAAGACCAATTTCAAAGTTTCTAAGATCGTCTTAAGGTTTCTAAGATCGATTTCAGAGTTTCTAAGTGCGATTTCAAAGTATTTAAGACCAATTTCAAAGTTTATAAGACCGTCTTAAGGTTTCGAAGAAATCTGAAGGTTTCTAAAACAGTTTTTAATGTTACTAACACCATCTTAAGGTTTCTAAGACAGTTTTCAACGTTTTTAAGACCGATTTAAAAGTTTTTAAGACCGTGTTAAGGTTTCTAAGACCGTTACTATGCGACCGTTTGAAGGTTTTAAGACCGTTTTATGGTTTCTAAGACCATTTCAACGTTTCTTACTGTTTTTAATATTTTCAAGACCGTCTTAAAATTTTTAACACCGTTTTTGAAGTTTCTAAAACCGTTTTTCACGTTGCTGAGAAGCTTTCGTTATGTAACAAACGTCTTCAAGTTTTTTGTCAAAACCAATTTTAAAATTTTTAAGACCGTTCTTACATCTTAAAAACGGCCTTAAGGTTTTTACGTTTTGAGACCAAATCAACGTTACCGTCTTAACGTTTTTTAAGACCGTAAGACCATGGCCCATTCGTTGAGTTACATTGGAAACGAAAATTCTTCCAAGAAGGTTTAGGAAAATACCGTAGATTGGGGTAAAGTTAAAAGGAAATTAAAAAAAAAAAAAAAAAATCTAGGTTTAATTTAGGCGCTAAAAATAAAATTTTTTTATCTCATTAAATGGATACTGTTTTTGGGATACTTAAGTAAAAAAAAATTTATTTTTAGTGCCTAAATTAAACCTAGAATTTTTTTTGTTGAATTTCCTTTCCACTTCACCCCAATCTACGGTATTTCAAAAAATAATGTGTAATGCAATTGCAGCAGCTAAGCTACAAGGTCCGTAAAGTCTTAACCACCGTTAGAAAAAAAGGCACGGATAATTCCAAGATCCGCATATTTTTTTTTTTTTTTTTTTCTCTTCAGAGCTAATAACGTGCATTAGGAATATTAGCATTATATCCTCTTTCATTGCTTTTAACTCCATCAACGTGTGAACCAAAGAAAAAAAGCGTCATGCCACCAAGATACATTTTAAAATTCTATATATTCACGTGTCATTTATCAAAAGACTGACATAGTTTCCAGGGGGAAAGAAATTTTTCGAAACTGTCTCGATGATTAGATAAAGTGCTTGGGCGTTTCAAAAATTTCCTTTCTTCCCTGAGGGCTTTTCCACCTGTTAAACCCAATATCCATAAACTTTACATCGGAAAACTTTATCAAGGGATGGAAGTTAACAACTGGAAGTTGAGAAAGAAAAAAAGAAAAATTGACTGATTTTCAAAAGATGCTGTATAGGAGACCAAAAAAAAAAAAAAAAAAAAAATCAGGGATTCACATCGCACACAGAATACGACGTAATAACAAAACACAACATTTAAATAAATCGTTATCGAACCTTGCATACTTAAACAAAGTGACAAATACATGATTGACGCATCCCGTCACTCATCGCGTAAAACGAACATCATTCGCCGATCGATAACCGATCGAATGACAATGAGTTTTTTTTTCCTTGCAGAATCATGTTTTTTTATTTCGTTAACCATGAAGATACCTCTAGCGATGGGTGAAATTCTGGTTTTTCTCGAGAATTTAATAGGCTCCGATTTGGGAGTTGGGGATTTTAAGGTCGGTTGGTTTTTATTTTTCCAAAAAATATTTCATTTCTTTGCGAGAATTAAGACAAGAATAATACAGGAAGACAATTATTTTTTAGAAAAATCTGTATGGTAGCTCTGGTTTGAAATTCTGAAAATCTAGACACATCTTTCAGGTAATTCGTCCTCGTAAGAAACTTGACGACTGTATACCCGTTTCAGAGGTCGTTGGAACATTTACATATTGTTTCAGCTGGTTTTATACACGGCTCGGGTCAGTGAAGTTAGCGGTGTGTTTCAAAGCTCAAATTCAACGACTGATACCAAGCTTTTTTTGAGCTTTCGGAAAAACAGGGACTTAAAATTTCAGATTAAAAAAAAAAGTCATAATCATTGCTGTGCCGCTACATTTACACAGTGATCCGGGAAAAAAAAAATAAATGGCCAAAACTCATTCCCAAGTCTGTGCGAAACTTAGAAAGAAGATAAAAGTGTCAAAAGCTTCGATATTTTGTGCAATTAAAAACCTGCTGCCCGTGCCCCAAAATTCAAAATAGCGGGCAAAATAGGGAAGCCAAAATTTTTAATTATGAATGAAATTTCATGAATATTCATTTTTAGGTACTTTTGTGCCTGCTGATTTCATATCTGGAACAATTATTTTGAAATTCACGATGGCGGACTTAGTACGGCGAAAAATGTAAAAGGAAGTTAAACTTGTTAAATTTTTGTGAAAATTTGTACCAAGGGGTTTTTGAGGTGGCTGATCTCGAATCCATAAACCGTTTTTTTGAATTTCGAACATACGAGTAAATTAATTTTTTTTGATTTATGGAGTCCCTTAAAAAAATTTTAGAAAATTGTTAAGGTAAGGGTAGGGAAGTGCGACCGTCTGAAAAGTGCGACCGGTTTATTAAAAACTGATAAAAATCCCATACTCAAAAAAAAAAGATTTCAAGGGACGATTTTTTAATGTTTTCAGAACCTATTATGATCAAAGAAATGTATTGTTGTCGTCCATTTTTGAATAAAAAAAAATAATTTTACAAAAGCAAAAATTCATATTCGTCGGAAAGTTAGACTGCCTCATTTTCAATTTGATTTAATTTTATGTAAACATCGGCTTATTTTATGAAATATGCTCCATTCAATTGTCAATACCTTGCATTATTTTTTTATGCTATCAAGAATTTTTTACTTGACTTCCTATTTGATAAACCTTAATAGGTCGCACTTTTTTGGCAAAAATAATATTTTCGGAAAGTGCGACTAGCAGACGACTTCTTTAATTCCTTTGACAAAGGAAACCATCTTGTTTTTATTTACATATGCTATTCGGAGTGCCACTAATAATAATTATTTAATTGTAGTTTTAATAAACAAGGATTATTTGTTTTTAACGGTGTTCAGCAATTTTTGAAAGAAAATTCATCGATCTTTTATAAACAAATAACTTTTGCTTTGGAGAATTCATTTTTTTAAAAAAAATAAGAACGGTCGCACTTTTCAAAAAATGGAGGTTTGAAATATTATACGTCGGAAGTCAGAAAAATATGGTTGAACTCTAAATCGAGCCGTTTTTCAAATTTGAGGCTAATGCACATTAAAGCTTAATAATGGAGCAGTATATTGTAATAAAAAACTTGGCTTGATTCTCTTCCTATTAAGATCTAATAAAGGTCAAAATCAATTTTTTCTAGAACCCGGTCGCACTTCCCTATTTTACCTTAGCGGATTCGAGATCAGCGACCTCGAAAACCCCTTAGATCAAATTTTCATGAAAATTTAACAACTTTAACTTTTTTTTTGCATTTGTCGCCATATTAAATCCGCCATCTTGAATTTCAAAATAATTATTCCGGATATGGAATCGCTGGAATCGCTAGCCTGTTTGGCTAGCAATAAAGATATATATTGCACTCGAATTGCACTACAGGAGTTTAGAAAATATAACTCCGCAACATCCGGCATTCGGAAGCTCATACCCGGCATTTTCACCCGGGAAGCGATTTTAACGCGCACCTTAACAGAAGATGCAAGGAAGAAGCAGGACAGCACCGGAGTTTATCAACTGCATTTCGTTGCAGTTGAGGTAATGATGTGTAAGTTTACACTGTAAAAAAATTTTGTGTATTTTTAACAAACTCGGTCCACACTAGGGTGTTTCATTTTAAAAAAATTTTTGAAGTGTTGGGGGGCTTGTTGAAAATCTGCTTCTTTCAGGTGTAAAACCACTAAAAAAAATTTTTCTCATTTTTTTTAACCGCTTAGTGGCCCCCCAAGGCCACTTTAGCTTTTAAAAAATTGTCCAATTAAGGTATTTTATACTCCATTTGGTCCGTACGGACCGTTACGGACCAAAAGAAATTTTACGGACCAAGCCCGTGGCCCTATTCCTTGTGACCACCGAGCATCTTTCGTCCTTTGAGTTTTCCTCTAAAAGCCCCCCGACTCCCCGAAAAATATTTTTTTAAAACTTTTTTTTAACTTAAAATTTCCCCGGTCCGTATCGCTCCGTTCAGCTGAATTAAAAAAAAATTTTTTGGGGAGTTGGAGGGCTTTTAGAGGAAAACTCAGAGGACGAAAAATGCTCGGTGGGTCACAAGGAATAGGGCCACGGACTTGGTCCGTAAAATTTCTTTTGGTCCGTAACGGTCCGTACGGTCCGTCTTTTAGACACACCCCGTCAAAGAGACTAATGGCATTTTGTTATTTGCCTGTTTCAGATTGCAGAGGTTTCGGACTAAAACTTTCTGTATTTAAAAAATTTTTTAAAGTTAAATGTAAAAAAAAAAAAAAATATGGAGCGTCAAGGGAGAAGTTCGGATCCGGGCACTTCCGATGAAAACTCATCGAGTGAAGAAACTCCTTCAAGCGTCGAAGTGGTACTTCTTTTTTTTTTTTTTTTTTTTCATGCTGGCGATGTGTGTTCGATTCTCTGAGTCAACTTTTTTTTCAGTACTCATGTGTGTGAAAGTCCCTTTTTGATCATTATTTCGAGCCCAGAAAGGAAAACTTTGACAGACACATAAAAAAGGGCCCTGCTTTCAGGCCAAGGACTGGAAAGTTTTACTTTTCCCTACAGTTTTGACGCAATAATACCAACTGTGAAATGGTTATTGCTAGTTTTTGACAATGACGGTAGATGTCGTAGCAGAGGGCCCCGAAAAAAAAAAAAAAAACTGGCCACGCCTTCAATAATTCTCACGGGATAAAAACGATGAGCGTAACCTCAATTTTTGACGTTGTTTATTTTATTATTATTTTTTTTTTTTTTTTTCGTGGAGGTTTATTGTTTTTGAAAATGAATGACAACGCGAATGAAAACGACAACGGAAACGTCGAATCTAACCTAACCCTGTTATTCGTACTAAAATCGATGCATTTATTTAAACAAAAAAAAAAAAAAAAAAAAAAAACTTCGTTATTATACAAAGTAAACACTTTGTATAATAGCTTAGCGAGGCTGCCAATCTATAAATACTTTTTTTTTCTTTAAAAGAAGCGAATGAAGGTAACTGGTTTGGTTAGCTGACTGCTTTAGCTTATGCAAACGGGGAAAATAGTATTTTATCATTAGCGAGAATGCTTTTTTCTGCAAGATTTTCCGTTTTAAGGTATGCAAAAATGCTTAAGAATTATAAAATTTGACGAAGCAAATGAGAGACAAATTTTAATATTTTTGAAGAAAACGTTACGTTGAAGTTAATAGTGTTTTATGGCTAAACAGACTTCCGCCTTTTTTTTTTTTTTTTTTTTTTTTCTGTCAGCTATTCCTTTTTTTCATAGAAATTTGCCCTGCGACGAACTGCACTTAAATCGGACAACGTTTAAAAAGGGATTATAAATCCTGGCAATTGCGGACAGGTCGGGCGCGGGCGCTTTGCTAGTAAATGATATATACTTATATATAAATGGTATATAAAATATATATAAAAAATATCACAAGATGAACAGTTTAACCAAAATTACAACTTTAAAAAAAAAATAAATAAATATGAATTTTGATGCCATTGCCAGAAAAATGGTAGTTTTTTCCAGTTTTTAGCGCAACACTCATCAGTCATTTTTCTGGCAATGGCATCAAAGTTCATTTTTTTTCCTCAAAAAATAAGCTAGTAAAAAATTTTTCTACATGGAATGAAATTAGTACTAAATGAGTAGAATATTCCTGCAGAGTTTGAAACCAATCTCGAATTCCAGCATTCCACCGGGTTCCAGCATTAAGTTGGAACCTGGATTGATTTTCCATTTTCCAGGAAACCGGTGAGGGTACAAAATTTTTGAATGTGGTACAAAATTAGTACTAAATGAAAACAATCTATTGAGGTATACCAGGAGTCCCGGGATAAACTTCGGGTTCCATCTTAATTGGGCCCACTGTTTTCCACTGAATTTGAACTATTAAAATAGCAACGTTTTAAACACGTTAATGCAACGTTTCAGTCAAACCCATAATATACCCCATAGTCAAAATGAGGAGTTAAAAAAAAAAAAAAGAAAAAAATGGATGCAATTTATTTATTTATTCATTTTCTGTAATAAGCGATCAAAAACTTTTCAAACTCGAAGTTATGACTCTTGGGGTGTACAGAATTACATCCCGAAAAAATAAGAGTTTGGTCCATTTTTGCTCCAAATTCTTTTTTTTTTTTTTAAAGCTGAGCATAGCTCTTTACCAAGTTAATAAATACATTCCAAAAAAAAAAAAAAAATTGTCCTACATGCTTAAAGTATCTCATCTATGATGAAATTTGCCCCCAAGACGGCAACAACTAAGGTCAGGCTTTTATGCTTTCAGCTGATTGGAAACTATCCGAATAAGTGGCAACAGAAATTAACGGATTTACCGGAAGAAAATCTCTTATTAGCCACGAGTGAAAATTCGCCTCAGGGCAAATAAATTCAATAGTGGTTATCTCCGTATATCTTCAACAAACCCCAAAGTATAAAAGCAAAAAAAAAAAAAAAAAAAAAAAAAAAAAAAAAGCCTCGTGAAAGTAGAATGAATGAAAGACCCAATGAACTTTTTCCGGAAATGATGGAAGTTAATATTTGTACAGAAAAAAAAAGTTTTTAAATCCTCAAGGAAGAAATTCTCTTTCGCGCAGGAAACTCAAGGAGCAAGAAAATCTAATTTTTTTTTTCTGCAAGCTGAAACTCCCTCGCTTTTATCGAAACGATTTATGATGTTGAAATGTCAGCTAAATCGTCTACACGTAAAAGTCACAAGGACCGAATGCCTGAAGGACAATGTTTCCAATGTTAACCAATAAACTTTCCGTTTTTTATTTAATAGCTTGCTTTTGTCGAAATGATCAATCACGATAGTAAAATGATATATTGATTTCCCATAAGGATTATATGCAAAACAGATGCGGTTATTTTCATTTTTGCGTTAAGATTGTTTTCAATAACATCGTGATAAGCTCATAATGCCCTTCAGAAATTATGGATGACAAGAGCTTTTAATGAATTTTCCATGTTTACACGTTCAATTTTATTTTTTTTTTTTTTACCCCTAAGTCGTAAATAAACATCTTTCGGGAAATGCTGCATGGCCAAAACGAATTTTACACGTAACAATATTTTTCAAGAAATTAATAATGCGCAAAAGCTTACACAACACAATTCCTAAAAAAAAAAAAAAAAAAAAAAAAAAAAAAAAAAAAAAATTGAATTAAACAGTTTAAGCTTTTGTCAATTTAGCAGTTTTTCTAATTATTCTTCGCTATCGTATGCAGCTTTGTGACTTTTTTTTCCATATTAGACAAGTTAGGGCAGGTCCATAATCACGTGGCTCGGCTGATCCTCACTAAAATGCAGAACGCACAGACCCCCTTCCAGAACACGCACAGACCCACTCAGACCCTCACCCAGTTCCGAAAAATTTTTGATTTTTTTTATGCTTAATATTAAAAAAAAAAAAAAAATAAATAAAAATAAAAATAACGGGGGGGCCGAAATCTAACGTAATTTTAGGCAAGGGGTCCGAAATGCTAACCGTCGATAACAAGGGGAACGAGGGGGTCAAAAATGGCCAAAATAATGCTAACGTAATTTATGGACGGCCCCTCTCCAAGAGACTGTCCTGTAGTCTTTAAGGTTAAAAATTTAGACAAGTCATATTTTGGATCTCATCTGGATTTTGCATACATCATTTGCTTTTCTTTTTCTCAAGAAATCTTGCCAACAAAAGAGAGCTGCCTGCTGTAAAAACTACAGAAGTTTTTGAAATTGCCAAAATACATATGTAGGCATTTTTAAAATGGCTAATTTTAATTAAAATGGCTAGTCACCATAAAAATGGACTTAAAAAGGAACGACGACGTAAAAAATAAGGTGAGCCCCCCCCCCCCAAAAAAAAACGTTTTTTGTCGAATTTGGAAATGCCTGATACTGGGGTCGAAATTGTTAAATTGACGTCTTGAGGTCGCGCATAGACCTTGAAAAGTTTGAAAAGCTTATTTGATGGCAAAAAAATTATTTTTTTGGACTATGAAGAAAAAAACTATGATAGCCTATCCGAAGTTTAATGGGAGTCCAAAAAATTTAAAAAAAAGGACCAGTTTTCCCAGACAACCCAAGGCTGCTAAACTGAAAAGACTACATCTTCGAAATTTAAAAATTTGTGCATTAACCGTAGCGAAAATGTTTCTTTGGGCTTCATATTCGTAATCTACGAAAAAATTCCAATAGGATACGATAATTTTTTTCAGAATGTAAAAAAATAAATGTTAGGTGTCAACAAATGAGCTTGTCGAATTTTTCAAGGTCACTGCGCAACTTCAAAACGTCACTTCAAAAATCTGAAAAAAATTGGGACTCCCAAAAGGACCCTAAAAGGCACCGATTCCAGCATCACACACTTTTGAAGTTCGAAAATTTGTTTTTTTCGGCCAACCCTAATGAGAGTTAGGACTTCGGAATCAGCCAATGTTACAAACTGAAAATTAAAGACATGAAAGGAAATTTACCGTAACCAAAATTATTCGAATGAAGCATTCTAAAATAGGGAATTTATTAGTGATTATTCCGATTTCCCCGAAAAGCAAAGAATGGGAGGAAATTACAAGGAATAAAGGCTACCGCAACATGCTTCGGGGTTTGGAATGCCCAGCAACGAACTGGAGAGTTGCTCTGTACTGTACAGAGTAATTGGTGTAGGATTTCCGGATAAACAAACTCCCGTCGGGTTTATAAATTGAGGAAAAAAGTCGACGGTCATGATCCATCTGATCCAGAACAGTTTGACATTAAAATTAAAACTAAAACTAATTCTGCGTTACAACTGAGTCCTCCTTTTAATTTACACTAAACATTAAACAACACTTAGGAAACATTATCACATACTTCACCCTCGCATAAAAACATTTACTGATAGCAACATTAATGGAGGAAGGATATCAAAAATTGTTTCAATGTAGTTTTTGGGTCGTTAACAAACAACGGATTGTGATATCAAAATAAATAATAAAGGTTATGACAAATCAAAGCTTTAAGAACGATTCTTCATGTATAATAGGGTGTTCCAAAAAAAGCGAACTTTCGAATTCAAATTTGGTCACCCCCAGAATTTTTCCCATTTAATGCAGTTAAACACTCTGAATTTTTTCAGATTTTTAAAATGTAGGGAAAGCGTTCCGTTGTGAGCTTAAAAGTCGGAAAATTCCCATAAGAACCAAAAAGTCTACCATTTTACTTTGGGTTTTTAGCAAAAATCCAAAACACGAGCGAAAACTTGCACGAACTTGCAGAAACTTGCAAAAACTTGCACGATTTTGCATGTTCTTTCATTTTTCGGCCTTTTATCATCATATTTTGTCTCGCAGCTAAAAAACGGATGGAAATAAAGTGTGAATCACTGAATCATTGCAAGTTAATAAATTATAATTTAAAAAGAAAATGCAACGTAAAGATAAAAAAACCGGCGAAAAATCCGTTGTTTTAAAATCGGTATTTTTAAAAGATAAATTTGTAATAATTAAACTTGAGAAAAAAAAACATGGAAAATTTAGGTGAATGACGAAAGATAATGAAAGGTCTATTGATATTTAATCGAAATTAGCTCCAAAAATTACAGGAGGATTACAAGATTTGGTTTTTTGCAATACTGAATGATGAGACTCTTATTCCAATAGGAATTTTTAAAGTGGTGTTTAAAGAGTATTGTTAAAGTAAATAAAAGATCCTAGGCGTACAATACGCCGTTTGCAAACATCTCTGGGGCACCGGCCCAAGGTTTAATTAATTGCTATTCCTATTTGACTATTTCAAGACAGCCAAGCCTTTTACAGGCAAAATAGTTTTTCATGTTTTTTTTTTTTTTTTCGTGAAACATAAACCGTTTTAAAAAGATTTTTCGATCAAAACGAATAGCAACTTCTAGCTATTTACTCACTTTACATTAGGTTGTCCCTTATTTTTCGATTTATCAAATTTGAATGGAATCGGTTCTCTCTGTGGCACGGACCCTAATTTTTTTCAGATATTTTACTCAACGGGAAACTGCTCCGACTTGCGCTTCAAGGTCGGAAAATTCCCATAAAGGTAAAAAAATTGATCAATTTTTTTCTTGGAATAAAAGAAAAAAAAAAAGGTTGTTGGACAAAAAAAATTAAAAAGTTTGTTAAGGGTGCAGATTCACTATGGAATGTTGGATCAACATGTTGTATTAACTTGTTGGACAAACATTCCACACTAATTTTGATCTAGGAGTAAATTCTGCAATAGTCGATTCGTTCGCTTGTCAAAACATGTTGGAACAACAAGTTCGTCCAACATTCAAACAAGCTGGTATAACATGTTCGTCCAACTTGTTGTACCAACATTCCACACTAATTTCGGTATAGAAATGCAAATTCACTATGGAATGTTGGACCAACATGTTGGTACAACAAGTTGGACAAACATGTTATACCAACTTGTTGGAATGTTGGACGAACTTGTACCAACATGTTTGACAAGCGAACAAATCGACTATTGCAGAATTAAGTCCTACGCCAAAATTAGTGTGGAATGTTGGTCCAACATGTTAGTCCAACATTCCATGGTGAATTTGCATTCTAGGAGTAAATTCTGCAATAGACGATTCGTTCGTTTGTCAAACATGTTGGTACAACAAGTTGGTACACCATTTTAGTACTTTTTTCCTACATGTTCTAAAAATTTTGTTTCGCAAAAATTCTTGAAAAAATACAGTTTTTTTCCCGAAAATATCGTTCAAATTATCGACCAAAAATTTATCGATATGCTGTATCGATAAAATTGTAAATATTGAAAAAATATCGATAATTTTTGTTTGGATTTATCGATACATCGAAGTTATCGATAAAATATCGGCAACACTAATCTGGTCCAGTTTTCGAGCTGGAGCCAAAAAATGAGCCAAAAGTCACGACTTTTCATGTTTTGTCCCTTTACGAGGATTTTTTGCTCATTTTTTGGCTCGGGCTCGAAAACCGAATAGACAACAAAAAATAAAGTTTGGATTCAAGATTTATGCAAAATTCCTCATCTTCCTTATCTCAGCCAAAATGACTTTTTTCAAGAAAAAAAAAAAAGTTATCGATTTTTCCAACCTTATGGGAATCTTTCGACCTTGAAGCGCAAGTCGGGGCTGTTCCCCATCGAGTAAAAAATCTGAAAAAAATTAGGGTTCATAGGGCGCGATTTCAGTCGAACATGTTAAGTGAACATGTTTCCAAATTTTTGTGTCCGTTCTCGACAAAAAGAAAGTTTGGAATCCGTTTCTTTTTATTTAATTTATTTAAATAAAAATAATCTGAATTGAAATCGTCTTCGTGCCATGCTTCCCAGTCAGCCTAACTATACTAAAGACATGACGATTGGACAAGATGAAATTCTATCTATTGATAGAATTATCAATACTTAATAAAAAATTTTTCACCATAATCGGTGAAGGAAAATCGGTACTCGTCGTAAAACATGCGACTGATGACAGGTACGAGAAGGATTTTGTCGTCAACCACGGAGGAAAAAAATTACCGGCCAACATGTTGGAAATGATTGCAACATGTTGGGTGAGCATTTTAAAAAAAGCCTCATTGCTTACGTAGAGCGAGTCCTACTTATTCAGGAAAATGTTAATGAAAATACCTGTCCAACATGTTCCCCGCCATTTTTATTGAACACAAACTTGTTCGCCGAACATGTTGGGTGAACATGATCGGCGTGAAAATACGTTCTTATGTGCCACAGAGAGAACCGATTCCGGGGGTGCACTCATTCAAATTCGAAAATTCGGAAAATAATAATTGACACAGAAAGAACTCACTAGATTTTATGTGCAGCTCAAAAATAAACTCCCTCGTTTTTACGGAGCTGAAAAATTAACTCCCTAATTTAGACAGGACTGTCTGTACACAGAAAGAAACTCACCGGATCCAATTTTCGATTATTTTGGAAATTTGCCCATATTTTTTCAAAAATTAAAATAGTTTAATATTGACTTAAAAAGAACAAAAATAAGTTGCAGAACTTAAAACGAGTATTTTTGCGAAACCGACTACTTGGGAATGATTTTTTTTTTAAATGTTTTAGGGGACCTGTTTTCCACAAAAATTAAAAAAAAAAATACGTATATAAAACCTTCGAAACACCAAACAAGCCTAAGGTAACAAAAATCAAGCTTGTCCAGGTTCTGTTTTTTTCTTTACACCAACTTCAACAGTTGAAGGACTTCCGCGTATGTTAAACCAACTTATAAAACACTCAAAAAAAAAATCTCATAAACTTAACCTCACAAACACGTACAAGCGAAAAAATATTTACAAAAACCCTAAGAGGCTTTTCTGTCTGGCTCTGTCAAAACACACATATGCACACAAAAAAAAAAAAAAAGTCGATTAAATCTGACGTTCATTTAACTTTTACTCCCAACAACTTTTCTTTAGGCCAACGAAACTTACTGAACGGAATAATCGCCGGACAATGAAAAACGACACGAAGGAAGGAGGGAAAAAAAAAATTCCCTATCAGTAAACGAAAATCACGTTATCACTTTAATCGCGAACCGTAGGAATATAAAAATTGCAAAGCAATCACTAATCGTCGTCACAACTCCATACAACTTAACCGACTAATTCTTATGATAATTTTACGTAATGCATTGGTCGCAAAATAAAAAAAAAAAAGTTGATTCTTTCCTCTATCGAATTTACTTGTTTTTTTTTTTGTATAAATAGCAACAAACACCACGTGGGTAAATACGTAAAAAAAAAAACGTGGACATGTGCTAGATTTTGAAGCTTACGGGATACCCCAATCGATTCACAATTCACGGTTCAGCTTACATATTCTCCTTACGTCCATTGATTACGTCAAAGAGTTTTTTAAAAGTGCCAGCGGCAGGGTCAATTCCACCTGTTCAACAAGTGGAGATTCACTTTCTTTTATATATATACTGTATTTTTTTTTTCCAAGTGTGCGTAACTGGGATAAAAAGAAAGAAAATAATAAAAAGATGAAGAATATCTACGCGTAGAAAAAATTTAGAACTATATACCGAAATATACCGAAATTAAAACAAGCGGAAGCAAAACGTTTTTTAAAAACATTCAAACACTCCATCGGCTTTTTTTCTGGCCTTGAATGGTTAATTAATCGAATGTTGATTATTTATTTTCTTTGTTCCAATGAAAGTTTACAAATATTTTAGAGAGGTACATTCAAGAAGTGCATCTTCGGTATTCCTGTTGCCCTCTCTCTACCCCGCTGCAGATTCTGCAACATCTGAATCAGATGTTTTGAAACAACTTAGGAATAAAATTATTGATAAAGATAGCAATCCCATGAGAATTAACTCAGGGAGAATCAATGTCCGGGAAAAAATCCGGTACTCCTTGTCCAAAAAGGACTTCTCCTTAGGAAGACCCCTAAAAATAAATTTTCTCGGAGAAAATGGTTGTGACGTAGGAGGGCTGACTAAAGAATTTTTTACTTTAGTCATTGCCGAATTTCAGGTATTTTTATTTTTGAAAAGTTTTAAAGCAAAAATAAAGTAAGTACCTGAATTAAAAGAAAAAAATTATTTATGTGGGAAAAAATATTTTTAATTTTTTTCCAATGCAAATAATTTAATTGATTAATTCTGTATGTGCAATCATTTTGAGGGCGCAAAGTCACGCTCAACATTCTAAAGGAACACGCATGTTCGACGAACATTTTGGTGGTGGATGAAAGCAGGGGTCCGAAGTTTGAAAATTTTGGTCGGCATCGGATTTTTTTATATATCCGAAATCCGAATCAGCATCGGCAACGACCCGAGATATTTAGCCGGTCGCGGCAAAATTTGTTTTTACTCGACTTTCTGGCTCGTTGGGAAGATGGTTTCCGGATGTTGGTAATCTTAGACCATATAATACTCTAGACACGCCATCCAGTAGATTCGTGAAGCAAACATGCACTAGGGGTGATGACGTCACTTGTTGTCAAAAAGATTCCCGCTCTATACACTCTATATGGTATTTTTTCCACTTTTTAATGAATTTTTTCTAGTTCTGGGATTTTCTTTTGGATTTTAAAATTTTAAAATTTTATTAATGGAATATTTATGAATAAAGGAATAAGAAAAAATTCTTATTACATATTTTAAAGAAGATTTATATAAAAAAAGAAAAAAATTATTTAATGGTAACATTATTTTTTCTTGTATGTATTTTTCTGCAATTCAGGTTTTTATGTTATTTCTTATACTAATAATCAACTTTGAAAAATGAACAATATAATTTCTTAGGGGATTTTCATCGAAACCGTGGCTTTTTAATTTGGAAAAAATATAGGCTTTGATAATTCTCTATAATACTTTATTTATTGTTAATTTTTCGGCACTAAGGGTTTTAATGCCTTTAATCAGTTTAAACAGGTGATCAAAACTTAAATTCTGTTTCACCTTGTATTACCTACAGAACAAAGGCCTTTTTAATAAATTTTATGATCACTATTCAACTGAAAGACTGAGTCCACAGAAGATAGTTGGTCAAATAAAAAGTTACTGTTATGAATTATGATTAGAGGATAAATAAACAGTCCAGAAAAATTTTAAGTAGGTACTAATATTGTTGATAAAGCTTTTTCTGAGGCTAATTGCTTATTTTGAGGATGCACTACAAGTGTTTCTAGTAATTTTACTTCTACAGACAGTCTCCGATTTCTCTGTTTCAATATTTTAATCTGTTTGTTTTCATCAGCTATAACTTCCTTGGATTTCTCAATGCATTTTACAGCTGACATTCTTTCTTCTTGAATTTTAAAAAACCGACCTCAAAATCGAAATCAGCGTCCTCAATAGCCCCCCGATTACGTGTTTAAGTAAAAAATAATCGATTTAAAAAAAAAAAATGTCCGCCATATTGGATCCGCCATCTTGAATTTTTTAAAACGGACCTCGGAATCGATATCAGCGACTTAAAAAAACCTCCGTAACAAACGTTTCGCGACCATCTAATGGAAATTTAAAAATTCACCCCCTTCCTCGGACAGTCAACATATTCGATTTTTTTTTTTTTTTTTTTCGCTTCCGTTTCTGAAACGGGACGAAAATAATAAAAAATTTTGATATTTTCCATTTTTCCACTAGTTTTTTTCCCGAAGGGGGGGACCCCGGGAGGGGGGGATGGCGGGGTGGTATGAAATAGTGCTTGGGTGGGTGGGTTAAGTGGTACAGACAGTTCCGGCAAAAATCAAGAGCTTATGAAATGGGAAATAAAAATGAGAAACACAAAGTATTTTGGGACAGAGGGAGTATTTGTCACCATTAAAGCATCATAACCGAGTTTATAGCTTCCTACTTAAAATGTAATTTAGTTAAAAGGAATAAAATGACCAGAAAAACATTTTTTTTAAATAATATAAAACCGTTAACAATACTTTACCATAGTAAAACCCCTATTCGCAACTTAAATAGACTGACGCGACCTCTAGTGATACACTACATTGGAGTTTTAAACTTTTTTCCCAAAAGAGCCAGTGTATTTTTAACTGCTTTAAACTTTTTTCAGCCATCACCGCATGCAAAACCAATTATTAGAGGTGGTTCAGGGCTGCTTAAAGATTTTATTTTCGATAAAATTTCTTTAATGCGCGACAAAAAATATTTCCATGTTAAAAGTCCATAAGAAACTGCAAGTGGTGCTGCCATCTATAGTTCATTTAAGTTGCGAATACACGAGGAACGTTATGACAACAAGTGACGTCACTACTCACGATTCATGTTTGCTTCACTCGACTCTCATTTGACAATGCTTAAATGGCGTGTCTAGAGTATTATATGGTCTAAGTTGGTAATCAATGGAAACATGTCAAAGGTTGGTCTATCTCATAAGTTGGTACTAACTGTACAGGCCTATGATGATGGCTGACCGATATACTCGGTAAGATAAAGTTATCAATATTAATAATAAAATATTGGATACCTATAACGTATGTACCTAAGTGAAATATCTTAGGGATGAACCGGTATAGGTTCATGTACAACCTAAAACCGGATTCGGACATATTCTGATTTTCCGAAGGAGGAAAATTTTTCCGAAAAACGGAAATATTCAGATCGGAATTAGCTTCAAAATGTGTTTTTACTTTCTACCTCATGAAGAAGTTGGTTTTCGGACGTGGACAAAGAAAATTTAATGGAAGAAAAATACGGTTTTCCAGCTCAATTGAAAGTCGGATTTTCGAAAATGGACCAAGGACAACTGACCAGATATATTGAAATTGACCAGTTCACGAACTGGCAAGGAAAATTAACCAGTTCACGAACTGGCAAGGAAAATTAATTAGTTCACGAACTGACTTAGTGTACCACTTCGTGAACTGGCGAAAAAATCGGACGAATCGGATTATCCAGTTCATGAACTGGTCAATTTCATTATTTTCAATATTATTTACCCCAAAAAATATGAATTTCCCTTAATTATCTCTAAAATTTTCAAAGTCCCTTATAAATAAGGTCCAGCACTTTTTAGTTAAACTAAATTTTATTAATGTTATTAATATTTTAAATTCTTTTATTATATGTTATTAATATTTAAATTAATAACTATTTTTTTGAGTTTCGGGTTTTGGCACGTGTCGACAAACAAACAAAGAAACAAAAAATACATAATTTCTCTCAAGTTACACCCCAAGACGTAGTTTTGCGTCCAAAAAAAAATCTCAACCCGAAGAGGAATTTGCTGGAGGCGTGTGGGTGGGAAATTGTTCTTTTAGAGGTGTGTTTTGGATGAATTCTGCAAAAGTTTCGCTTCCTGTAGGCTTTCCGTTCAAAAAGTGAAACGGAGAAGGAAAAACTGGACGAATAAGGTCGTTATACCCAATTTTTTGATAACTGTTGGAAAAACACAGTTTTATGCGTACCGTAGAATGGGGTGAAGTTGAAGGCTGGGGTGAAGTTGAAGGGCCTAAAAAATGCTATTAAGCATCGCCTGCTTATCTCTAAATGCAATGAAGTGAACTAAAAATGTTCTCTACTTTTCCGCTGCATAGTCATAATGCTTAAAATTGTGCTGATAATGACTTTTTCAGGCCCTTCAACTTCACCCCATCCATTCAACTTCACCACATTCTACGGTAACATTTTTTAAAACAGCAAGCTGAGGGAAGAAACCAACTGGGAGCTAAGTTTTTACGGCGATGACGGCTTCTCTATGCCGTTTAAAAAAGCCGCCTAAAAAGCCGACCGAATAAAAATCTTTAAATACTTTTTTTACCGAATAAAAATTCTTTAATTTTTTTAATTACATTTTGAATAATTAATTTTTTTTTTCAATTTCATTTGTAACAGAATAAATTTTTATTCTGCTTATTCGTTATTATTTTAATTTTTTTCAACTGTACGTCATAAATGAATTTCAAATAAAACAAGGAATATGAATTTAATATGAATTTACTATAAATTTAACATCGTTTTTCGGACATGAAAACATATGAAAGTAATATCGAATTAATATGAAAATATTATTGCTTTTATATTTTAAGAGTGATACTGAAGACCTTTCAAACACATGAAATGAATATTACATTTATATTTAATTAATATTACTTTCATATGTTTTCATGTCCGAAAAACGATGTTAAATTTATATAAATTCATATTAAATTCATATTCCTTTTTTTTTTATATGAAATTAATATAAAAATTTTCACGCGGGATTGGAAAAGCATGGAAATGGCACGCAGACTTGAAAACGTTCACAGAACGAGAAGACCATGCGTATACTTAAAAAATTTTCGTAGGATCATCCAACGAGTTTTTAAGTTAAGACAAACAATAATGGCTAATGAAAAAATAATTCGTCCGTCGTGTTCTTCGGAACTATGAATGCAGACATCACTACCTCGAGGTCGTTTATATTCCCGTATTAGCCTTCAGGAAGTTAAATGCGTTGAAAGTAAAATTCTAAGGGAAAAATGATAGTGACAGTGCAGAAAAGAATATGAACTATGCTTTTTCTTTGAAATAAAGTTATCCTATTATCACGCGCTAGGGTACTATGAGTCGCGCCATGAAAGAGAGCTCATGACGAGACTTGCTTTCAACATAATGCTTTTTGGAAATATGGATTTCTTCTGAATGTTTTGCAGTTTTCAGGGCGCTAATTCACGCCAAACATGTTGGTGTGTGAAAAACGTGGCTAACATCTTTGACGAACATGTTAGACAAACATTTTCACCGAACATTTTCCCCAACAAGCTGGGGAAGCTCCATATAAGCAGTGACGCTTTTTTCAGCATGTTCGGTGAAAATTTTTGTCCAACATGTTTGCCGAACATGTTCGCCACTTTTATCAAAAACCAACATGTTTGGCGTGAAATTGCCCCCTTGCATTAGATAAATTTTGTCTTTAAATAGAGAAAGAACGCAATTTCACGCAGAACATGTTCACCCAACATGTCCGGCTAACAAGTTGGTGTTGGATAAAAATGGCGGACAGGTTCGGTGAACATGTTGAAAAACATTTTTCACCTAACATTTTCCTTAATATGTAGGGAAAGCGCTATATAAGCATTGAGGCTTTTTTGAACATGTGTGGTGGAAATGTTTTTAACATGTTGGGTGTACATGCTCACCGAACATGTCCCGGTGTTAATTTGCTCCAAACGAAACCAGTGACTATAAAGTCGCTAACCAATTTACTACAAAAAGCAAAAAGGTTTAAGCCCCAAAACCCCCATAACCGCACCAAAAGGCAAGAACCCGTGAAGAGGAACCCTAGATTAACTAAACCCGAACCCTTTTAGAACAGAAGGCTGAACCGGAGGTTGAACTTGAACCGCGTTACTTTTAATCGATTGTACACTGAACCAAACCCTAAACCCAAACCTTCACTGTGACCGCTGTGACCATGCCAGAGATGCTGCTTGTATTTATTCACTATATATGTACGGTAAATATATACCTTAAATATTTACGACTCTGAAAAAGTCGTTTATATATTTTTCTTTATACGTGAATGTTAGTCTTGTTGTAACAGTGTCGTCTGTCTCGGGGATATTTCGTTTATAACAGACCTAAATAACACCAAAATATCCTGCCCTAGGGAGTTATTTCACAAATAACATGCCTCTGACGTCACCACCAACTGTTTTTGATGCAAAGCAAGTATGCCAACCTAAGAATTAATGTTGGTACACTTTGCATTAAATTCTCATTTTATTTGTTTTTGTTTACAAAAAATTCCTCTGCAGGTGTACCACTTATAAAGAAAACTATCTATCGTCAATATAGAATTATGGGTAAAAAAACACCTCGACGATTGCCGCTCTCGCTTCGCTCGAGCGGCAAATTCGTCTCGGTGTTATTTTACCCATAACTCTCTAGTAACGATATATACTATATTTTTGTTTCCGTTAAATGCCAATGCAAATTTCATAAAAACTTTGATGTTTTAATTTTTTTAAAGTCTTTTTAACTTTATTTAACTGAGTAAGAGTTATAACTTATGAATCAATAAAAATAAAAGGAGGCAAGTACACAAAATGACATTTTTGGCCGTGTTTTGCCCAATTTGGTCGCCGAATAAAAAAACTTTCAAAACTTCCAAAAACTTCCAAACGTTCAAAAAAAAAAAAAAAAAAAAAAAAAACTTCCATTTGGTATATCAAAAATATACCAAATTGATAAATATACTGTATACTAAATATATATCGTATATATTTATAAGTATATGATACTGACCCAAAAATATACGGTATATAATGCATCTCTATACCATTCTAAAAACCAAACCCGACCGAACCCTGGTTTATATTACAGAGTGTTTTTCACCCCTGTTATCGCTGAGCTCGAGTAGGAACAGGTTAAACAGAAGAAAAAAAAAATGAAGAAGAATTAAAAGAAGCTTTGAGAAACTTTTATTTCTCAGAAATACGTCAAATGAAATCTCATCCAGATATACTTCAGCTTGAAGCATGCCAAAAGATTAAAAGCAAACTATGCTTTTATCGTCTTCCAGAGCTTTTCAAAAACTTTGAAAACAGTTCAGAAAGCGTCTTTCAAGAAGTCTTACGGATTTTTTTTTTCCTTTAAAAGGAAAAGGCGGAAATATGTTGAGGTTAAAACTACCTCATGTGTCCGTGCAAACCATGACAACCCCGCGAAAACGAAAAAGAGCGCATGCACGCGCATGGGGACCGCATAGAATTATGGGGGGCTTGCGTAAACGTTATCACTGAAACTCGTTCAAAAATCAAATTAAGGTTCTTTTTTTTTTGTTTTTATTTTTTTTTTTTTTACGTACACCGAATGCATCATCGCCGGATGTTAATTTATTAATTTAAAATTTTACTGTGATAGGTAAATAAAATAATTAATAATTATTTTTCATGTGATTCATTCATTTTTCGTGGCCGTATATAAAATTTTACCCGGGTTTGTATTATCGATCTTAATCAATGTAATTCTTAAAAGTTTTCGATGCGTACTCGTAAGGTAAACATAAACGGAATTATAATTTGTGCAAAGTGATCTCAGTAAAATGGTTTTCCACTGAAAATTGTATTCTCAGGGTGGTTTTTTCGTGTTTCTTTTTTTTTTCGTCTCGTAAAAAATATATTTTAAATAATCGTGTTTATCAATTTAAGTGCTTTTTCTTTTTTTTTTTTCTTATCGATCATATCGTCCGGTGGTAAGTCTCATTTTTCTAAATGGTTTATTATTTTTTTTCTTCTTCGGTAGCGCCGTTGGCGATGATTAAAAAAAAAAAAAACTCCAATGTTAGGCGTGAAAATGTAGCATGGTCTCTCTTTTTTTTTATTTTTCGTTTTGAACGTATAAAATATATGACATTTGACACTTGACTTGTCGTTACGGAAGGTAAGATTAATATCGCAAATTTATTAACTCGGGTCTTAACTGGGATTAAAAAAAGAAAAAAAAATAGATTTAGTTCTGAGATTGCGGTAAAGTGAGTGAAAATAAATGGGTTCGTTTGCCTTTCGGTGGATACTGAGATTATTTCAAACGCCCATTCAAAGTTCGTGATATCGGATACGACTTAATTAAACTCTTGTTGCGATAGGGATGCGTGTGTTAGCGATTTTCAAATGATCATTTCGTAGAAGGAGAGGATCCAGTTTGGAAAAAAAAAAAAAGGTTATATGATTCAAAAGAAATGAAAAATAAATTAAAATGACTTTTGATAAAAGGAAAAAATTCCACGTGTAATGAAAACATTTTAATGTTTATTTTTTTTTTTTCTCTCTCCTCTTTTTTTTATTTTTAAATTAATGGAAAGAATATTCAGAGAGAGGTTTTATAATTAATACTCGGAATTATTTTCAGTGACATTCCAGCTAATTTTGTTGGGTTGAATTGCCGAGATGTTATAAATGAAAAAGTTATTCAATTTCATCGAGGAAAGAATACAGATGGAATATTTTGTTGGTGGCAACCTATTACAAAGAATTTCGATGTTAATCCCGTACTTTCCCTTTTTAAATTCTTGGAAAATTCTAAAGGAGGAAAAAGTTTAAGCGAAACTGAGACACATCGAAAAAAATTGGACGGCGTTTTGTCATTGACGGGTCGCATTCTCCGAAAAGATTAAAAGCGTTTAAAAAGATTAAATTGAAGGTTAAAAATCCTCTCAGTTTACTCTGGTTTTTAAACCGAATCAATGAGAGATTGCTATTTAATTCTTCGACTCGCGTCTTGAATTCTTTTCTTAGCTTGATTGTTGACCTTGCATTCGGAACACAAGGTTTTCCGAAGCTAGACATAGAATTTGCAGTTAAGTCGTAAAGATTCTCTCATGCTGAACGAATGGTTTCGTCGACTGAAATGTTTTAGAGGAAAAGATTGCCCACCTGCTGTGATGGCATATACTAAGAAGACAATAAAGAGGAAAAGAGAAATGATTGAAAATACTGGATTTATCCCAAAAGGAAAAGCCAGCTCTAAAAATCAAATCTATCGGACTAAATTAAATACCTGAAGGCTTATGAGCCATTTCAACCTCGGGCAATGGCTATTAATGAAAACATCTAGATGGAGGTGGAACAAACTGTATGTTTGTGCTTTGTGCTAAAATCACTAAACTGCTTCGGTTTCTAGGTTTTTACTTTCAAACACGGTTTCTAAACTGCTTTAGAAACCGCAAAGGCTTTATTTGAACCTGAACGGCTCCTCAGCACCAAGGAAAAGAGATTGCAGCAAAACTGTAGCCAGGGAGGAAAAGAAGTTCCCCTGTCAATTTTTTATTCTTTTTTTTACCCAAAAAATTTATAAGGAGGGCACATTTCCTTTGCTAAAAGAGACCATTTGGAGCCCTCCATGTAAATTCCGACATTTAAGAGTCAAAAAAAAAAAAAAAATTGGTCGAAATCTTACGTTGTCGGAAACACTTTTTAAACTCAAAAAAATATCAATAAAATATCACTTTTTTTTGTATCAAAACGGCACAATCTTAGAAGTGCATCAAAGTTTTTTTTTCAGGCCTAGGTCTATGAGCCTACCCAAGCAGCAGAGAATTTTAGATTTAAAGCAGAACATTTAAAGATGGGTGCCAATTCATTTTTATTTTTAAATATTTGGAGAGCAACTCCCCCCGTCCATTCAAATTTAGAGCTTTTTTGGAAAACGTTATTCCAAATTTTAATTGTTTTCAAATAAAAATTTTAAGTACAGATTTTATTTAGTTACAACTTTTTCTCCTTTGTAATTTTTTTCCCTAATGATTATTTCTATCGATTGTCGTTTTTAGGCACCCAGCGCATCAAAGTTTTTTTTCAGGCCTAGGCTCGAAAAGTATACTTTCGAGATCATGTAAACAAAACAAATTTCGTTATTCTCGAACTATATTTCCAAGGTTGGACCAAACATTTCGATTTTTCACTCGGTCCTCTTGCCAATCCTCCCCTTCGGCTCGGATCGGAAATCTACTATTCCAAGTGTCACCCAGTTACTTACTTATAAAGTGCTCTTCAAAGCAGGAAAAGTCGTGTAAAAACCCTGTAATTTTACACCACCGTTTCAATGTTTAGCTTATGTTTCATAAAAGTGGGTGCGAAATTGGTGTAAAAGTACACGTGTAATACACGTGTCCTTGTTGTTTGGGTACATAAGAAAGTAAAAAATCATGCAAATAGTAACTTCATTTCTTATTCCTAAACACTAAATCTCTAAACTGTGTAATCCTTACATTAATATTATAAATATGGATGTCCATTATTCAGAGTAAAGCTCCTTCGAGCACCACACTACAAGTCATTCCCAGTTGTTCATCCAAGAAAGTTTAGCTCATGGCTGGAAAACTCATAACAGAAGTGGCGGTGATTGTAATAAGTGGCTTAAACTAGTCGATGCACATAGCAAAAGGCAATCCTAACATTTATTTTAAACGGTTTTGTTTCCAAAACTTTTGTTTAGAAAAGTTGTTAGATCAAGTTTTCTGATCGATGTAAAATGACTGCTTCATTTTGACATGACGGCCGTATAGGCGGTTGCACCAGAATAAGAATAAGAACGAAAAGTCACTACAATTTTTCCTCCGTCTTTATTGATTTGTTTTCACCAATGTTTACAACTTTCCTCGCGTTCTTTTTCTAATCCTCGATTACTTACTTCAGAAAAAAAAAAGTAAAACAGAAAATCAAAAACAGAACCTTACATAATTAAGGATTTGGAAACTGGAAAAAAGATGAGTCGTATTTAATTACAAAAAAATAATGTTTTGATTACAATGCGTATCTTCCATCCTAAATTTCAAAGGAAGGAATGAGCACGGATTTCTACGACTTAACAAATTGTCATGCAAAGACTTCGTATTTAGTGGAACGGAGGGAAGGATGCAGGTGGATACCATCGAAGCTCTTAGTGAAGATATTGTAAAAATTGAACTAAAACTCATTTCCTAATAGTCAAACGAATACTATTGAAGTAGATATGACCGAATGACCGAACTTCCCACAATAGGAGATTTCTGCGGATATTTATCGGCGCCCGTAGCACAGTGGTAGACCCTCATCCGACTTCGAACCGAATGATCGAGGAGTTGGTCTGGGTTCAAGTCTAGGATATGGCTCGGATTATTTTACTGTCGTTCACCACTGAATACAACAAGTATACAAGTGAATAATAGACGTAGGTCCCCACTCGGTTCGAAGTCTGTGCCTAAATAAAGGAGGTCCCGCTCAGTGCAAGCAAAAGCTCGCATGAGTGAACCTGTCGTCAAACTGGCCATTTGACTCATTTATAGGTTTAAGGTCTAGGAAATATCCTCACTTCTATACCGCACATTGTAAGGAAATCGGGTATACGGCTTCAGCTGTGGTAGTCACGTACTGCGCCCCATGATGATAATGATTATGAATGATAATGATGATGATGATGATGATGATGATGATGATGATGATGATGATGATTTATCTGACATAATTGATCCCTCATTAGATCCAGAACAAAGATTCGTTGTTCAAGACAACGTTGGAGCATATTTACCCAGATAGAGAAGTCTATCCAGTCCCGAGGACGTCTTCAGGACGTCATGGAATATTTACTGGACGTCCATTGGATTTACCTATGCCTGCACTGATCCAAAAAGCACCCTTTGGGCGTCCTATGGATGTCCCATGGTTTTGGATACCCTTTGGATATTTAACGGACAATCCACCGGTCCTCTGCATAGTAAATAACCAAAATTTGACCTCGGAGCGAAAATCTGAAGTGACCGATTTATTTTGACGCTCCCTAATCCTCAGGATGTCCAATCGATTGAAAATGCTACCTGGGTAGATGTAGATGCAATGCTATCACTGATGCGTGTGCGAGGAGATGAAAAAAAGATCTCCTTAATCATTAAAATTGAGCAGGAAAATATCAAAATTTCAAAGAAGGAAGGAAAAGATATTTTTTTTAATGCTACCTTCGAAGATAGGAAATTACTCCTAGCAAAAACTTTTAATTGTTTCTAGCTCGAACAGAGTGATCAATATTGACATGTACACCTAGCCATCGCTTCTGAATCGATACCAATTTATGAGATTGGATCTTAACCGATATCGTGAAAACATATAGTAAAATCGATAGACTCGATACTCTACGGTGTCCTATAGTCTCGTATTTTTTGGGTCCCCTACTAACCAGCTGGGGATTCGGTGGGCTTTTTTTTTTTTTTGGAACTACCCACCTGAAGACCACCAACCCAGCAACCCTACCAACCCTGTAGAAAGCAAAAAAAAAAAAAACTTTTCGTTTTTCAAACTATAGATTCGAATGGAATGGAATCGAATCAAATCAAATCAAATCAAATCAAAACCGTGTTTACTTAAAATAGTAAATTCTATTTACAAGAGTACTTGAGGAAATAAGAATCCGGTATGTACTCTTTATAAAAGTAAATATTCGAAATGATATTGGAATGGAAAATATAAATAGATATTAATATAACACAAACGAAACTGAAGAGAAAACATACTCGAAAAATGGAATATCCAATGCTTACTTACGTGAAAAACGCCATTAATCAAAGCTTCGAATCGTTTTGAGCACCGGCATTCAAAAGAAAAGAGTTAATTGAATTTTACATGAAGTCATTTTAGTTTATGAAAGGAAGAAGTGAGCTAGGAGGACCCAGTCACTTATAAACATAAAAACGTAAGTTAGTTCAGCTTTCGCTTCTGGGCTAATTAAGAACGATGCCTGTTAATTATCAAAGATAATTTTAGTGAAACTTGGGTTTTGCTCAATAAAAAATGGCCGAATGATGGAAGGGAACGAAAACCGAATCGTGTAAAATTAAGGCTTTGCAATAGGTCAAAAAAATATTTACCATTCCGTATATTGTTTCAACAGTTATATTCAAGTTACTGATGAATGTAATTTAACTATCCCTTTCCGATACTCGGAAAAAAAAAAAAAAATTCATCAACTGTAGGAACTGCACAAAACGAGAAAAAGAGAAGCAACAACAATGATTTTATAATAATAACCGTTTATAGGATTCTTCCGTTAATAAAATTGGTAAATCGATTTTCAAAATGATCCAATCTAACTCTATACATGGGACTTTTTATTACTTTCGAGCCTGAAAGGCGGAGGGTCACCAAAAAAAGAAAGATATGTTTTAAACATATGATTCCTTTTAAAAAAAAAAATCGTAGAAAAAAAATGCCGGCACTATTCCTAATAATGTCAGCCTGTCACATTTCTCTTTCCGATCATTTCTCGAAAGAAATATCAAGCATGGAACAATTGTAGATTCAGACCTAGGGCAAAATATGTCCTCCTACACTGAGCTTCACGTCTAAATTGACGTGGATGATAGGAAAAAAAACTGAGGAAACTGGTCCTTCAATTTCACTCAAATGTTTTATGTATCACTGCCAAAAAGGCCAAAAGATACAATTCTTAGAAAGTCATATGTCTAGTCTTCTCCAGCAATTTTTCTCCAGTTCCATTTCTCAAGATAATTTGTAAGAAAAATGAAGAACTTATGCTGAGATGCCGATTGAGTGAATACAGAAATTTGCTTCCAATTCCAGCCAAAGTGCTCCCGAGGAAAATATTCTTTTAGCAAAAAGGGAAAGCGTCGGAATCCAGAGAAAATTCAAAGAAAAAAAAGATTTCCTTGGCAAGGGGCAAAGTGGGCCGAAGCATAGACGTGGCTTTGACCACTTTCACTTGCCCTCTTGTCGGGAAAATTTTCTTTTTTCTTGGAATTGTTTTTGAATTCTAAAGCGTGGCCAAAGCCATATCTAAGCTTCGGCCATCCAAATCAATTTTCTGTTTATATATTCACAAGAATGACGTTTTCTTGTATACAAGAAAACTTTTTTTTGAGGCGGTGGGTATTTTTTATAACAATATTATACTCCAAAAATTGTTTCAACCGATGCATTACTGCCATACTCGTCTACAAAGACCTAATCAGCAAAAAACTAAAAACTAAAAACTAAAAAAAAAAAAAAAAAAAACGTTTACGTAATGTTAATCAAAACAATTAGGTCTAGACATTAAACGGGTATAATAGATTACCAGCAATGCAAAACGTCTTTTTATTTTTATTTTTTTAATTACGATTGAAATTGTGAAAGCCTTTTACGTATAAATGACCTACATCCTTCTAAATTATTTATTTGCACTTTGTTTTTGTTTTCAATGACATTGGACCGCGAAGTCAGTAGGAACACGTTGGACGATTTTTTTCACCAAACATGCTGAAAAAAAATGTCACTAGGCTTGCCTCCCGTACAAAAAAATGAAGCAAACAAAAAAAAAAAAAAAAAAAAAAAAAAAAAAAAGATGTATTAAAAGTTTTGCAAAAAAATTGAAAAAGTTTCTTTCAAAAATGTATAATTTTTGTTATCACTTATAGGCCTACAAAAATTTGGACAGGTATGATTTTCGTAAATTTTATGCATATTTATTTAAGCACCAGAATTTGAATTTTTAAATTATGCATAAATAAATTTTTTACAAAACTTATGCAGAATTTATTTAAGCATTAAAATCTGGATATGCATAATTTTTGCAATATTTATGCGTATAAAATTCTTATGTCACAAAGCAGCCAAATTTGCAAATATTATGCTTCAACTTTTTTTCCACTTTATGCATACTTATTTAAGCAAAATAATGCATAAATAATTACAATTCCAATATAATCCTTTAGAGTATAGCTCCAAAATAATTCATGCATAATTATATTGGAGGGTGAAATAAAAATTTTCCGGTAAAAAAAGTTAAGTTCTTTATACATAATTTATGCATTTTTTATGTATGTCCAAGTTCTTGTATAATTTATACATGATTCTTACATAATTTATGCATCTCTTTTTCGTGCAGGGTTGAGCATGATATGGAGAAAAGAAAAATGTTTGTCCCAACTTTTAAGGCTATGCGGAACATACTCGGTACACGAGGAAATTTATCCAATTTGTAATTTTCATTCACCCTCTTACGATAATTATTTTATTTCTAACATTTAAGCAATCGGCATTGCGCTAGTAAGCTGGAAAATTCGGAGCATTCTGCCCAGAAAAAAAAAATAGAGCGGATTTATTTTGCGCCGGTGGCACAACGAATGAAAATAAAAGCATTAAAGAAAAGGCGCGAAAGGAGGATAACAAAATAGGGTTATATTTTTTCCTCGATCATGTTTCAAAATGTATATTTCCACTAATCTTTTTAATGCATTCGTTTAGCCTTGGTAATAAGTTCACATTTTAAGAAAAAATAATAATAAACCTAAGCGTTTGATTCCAATATTAATTTGTTTGCATAGTATCGTATCCGTCGCCGTTTCAAGTGCCCACCCGATTATTAAAAAAACTGAAAAATCGGACGTAAACTGATTTTTCTTTCTCTTATATTTTTGCAGGTAGTTTATTTCGACTGTAAGTCGAAACCCACACATAATCCTGGAGGACCATTTGGTGAGAGTGCTTGAGCAGAACCAAGAATTAGTGAATATCAACACGGACTTACAGAAACAAGTTCAACACCTGAAACATGTAAGTCTGCCTCAATCAAACCCCTTTACTTAATAAAAAAAAAAACTAAAAAAAAACTTGATGTCTAGAAATTCTGAAGGAAAATAACTTTGGATCAGAGATTTTGAAGACATTAATAATAATGATATTATTGATATTCAAAGCAATAAAAGAAAATTGATTTCTCGGAAGGAGAAATTAAATCGTCGATTCCGACCTCTTCACTTGTACATAACAGGAAAAAAAAAGCAGTCTTCTAAAAAGATTTTTGTTTGATTCGAAATTTGTTAAATTATACAGTAGTCTGATCAATATGACTAAAAACGAGATTATAACCACATGAGCAACGAAAATCCTCACGAAAAGTTTTTCATTTTAGCCTGTTCTTATTAGTCAAACGAACGAAACCTTGAACTTTTCGAATTGAGCTGACTTGTGTTTGCTTTTTCTAAAAATATAAAAGGCAGAAAAGATACTAATTTGATCTGCCTGTGATGCAGAAGAGATCGGTTTAGGGAAATAATTGCGTTGGTTATATAACAAGAAGAAGAGAGTTGACACCTTTGAAATCGCTTCGCTTTGCTTCGTTTAGATTAATGAAGCGTGTAATCGTGTAGGCTTGATTCCAGAAAGAGATTGACATAAGCCCGGAAAATAAGCACATTGACAACATGATAAAAAGATATAAAAACGATGCGATTCATTCGAATCCGAGATACACAAAAGGCAGGAAAAGGTCCGCGGGTCATTAAGCAGCATTTAGAAGATGCCAAAATAGTTTGGAAAAAGATTTTATTTTTTTCCTTTTTCGAGAATAAAATAAAAGTTTCATTCAATCAAAAGCTTCCTTTATTAGTTCAGGTCTTATTACACTAATTCGTTCCTTTTTCTTTCTTTTTTTTTCAAAGAACACAAAATAGCACTTTACCTATTATTTTTCCAGGTAACAGTCAACAATGAAATTAGAGACCGTGTTGGTGCGGGCATGGGCCCTACAGATTCCCTGGACTCCATTTTAAAAGTAATTATTTTAATTCATTCTTCATCTCCTATCATCACTGAAACTCGTCACTAATAATTTTTTTTTTTTTTTTTTTTTTTTTTTTTTACAGCAAATGAGAGATGCCTCCGAAAAAAGAAAAGAATTAGAGCAACAAAGAACTGATACACTAAAACAGCTAAGGGAAAAACAATTAGTTGCTAAAAATGAAACGAATTATTCGGAGAAAGCCAAAGCGCTGGAGGCGATCGAAGCTCTTCAGTCAAAAATTCGGGAGCTTGAAAAGAAAACGGAGCTTCAAAATGTTAGGCACGAGGAACTTATGATTGAAATGGCAGCAATGAAGAAGACTCAAGGTAAGGGTCCATGAATTTCCCCGCTTTCGTTTCTGTTTTTTTTTTCCTTCAAATTTATTTGGGCTTAGTTACAATACCACGCACCCAATACTATATTTTTTAGTTTAATTACTTTTCGGCCAGAGACTTAATTATTTGGTAGTTCATTTGACGTTGCGGTCAGAAGTACAGGTTTTATAGGAACTACTGTATTAATAGTTATTAGACTGTATTAATAGTTCCTACTAAATATAATGACTGTATTAGCAGCTCCTACTAATACGACGACTGTATTGGTAGTTCCTACTAATATGATATAAATAGTAGTTCCTACTAATATGATATGAATAGTAGTTCCTACTACTATTCACATCATATCATATCATATTAGTAGTTCCTACTAATATGATGACTGTATTAGAAGTTCCTGCAATCCCTGTTAGAGGGAAGGAGCGTCTGCGGTCACCCATCCACTAGCTGGTCGCTCTCAATGCTGCTTAACTTCATTGATTACGATGCGGCTAGACGGAACGATTAACCAATCCCACCCTTCTCATTTCTGTTTGACTTGTTTAATTAAAATATTAATTTTAACCTTTTTCTTTCAGTTGGTATGAAACTGGTAGCGAACTCCGCGACTGGACATATTCAATGGAAACCAAACACACGGCCGTCAAGTCATCAAGAGGTTCAAACCTCGCCTGATTCGAATCCGTCAAGTCCAGGTACGAGTACTTTTAAATTGAATCTCAAAATATATTAAGAGCAAATGAAAATATATATATAGATATACAGTATACATATATTCCTTTAGAGTGGCTGAGTAGTTGTTCACACATGCTGTCAATGTTAGCATAGGTCTTGGAACGAATAAATAACAAGCTATAAATTAATATATAAAAAAAAAAAAAAGTTATCGGATTCCTCCCCTTTTTTAATATGCTCGGCTTCTTTTTTTCCATCGAATTTATTATAAATGGCTTCTAATTTTCCAAGTTCTAAGATCAATTGCTTTCTATAGTTAAAATTTATATAGAGCTAGCTTTAGTTGAAAGCAGCATCATGAAACAAAACGACATTGAAAAAAAATTACATTTAACGAAAAAATAATAAACGCGTCAATCGTTATCTACTTTTCAATACTTTCAAAAAAAAAAAAAAAAAAAAAAAAAAACTTTTCAAGCAGACGATGATTCTTATCACGCTATTTATAAGCTAGCACGACAGTTCATATTGTACTGGTCGGGTAAATCATTAATATGTCCTTTTGAATGCTGCTCGAAACTAACGTAGGAGTAATTGTTATGATCATTAATAAAATGAAGGTTTGACTTGATTAACTCCAAAATTAATAAAGAGGAAAAAAAACAATAAAACAAGAGAAAAATCAGCGTCGGAGAGGTAAAATTTCCGACAAGGTTCTTTCTTTGCTGACTGAGCAGCTTGCGTCATCTTTTATAGAAATTCCTATTTTAAGCTCGATATTGACGTTTGCAATTCCATTTCCTTTTGATTTTTTTTTTCGCCCTCCCTCACGTTTTGACTTTATTTGATATTTAAAAAAAGATCCTCTTAATTTTCATACACAATAAGAAAAAAGATTAATCGCTGCTCGATTTCAAAATAAATAAAAAATTCCAGGAAAAAAAAACGGAAGTCAAGCTTTCGAGCTTTTAGGTTTGAATGAATTTGGAATGAATAGAATTAATGCATTCATTTTTCTATAGATTTGGATAATCAAAGATTAGACTGCATGAGTACGTTTAATAAATTGGCGCCGTACACTTTCGAGAGCTTTTATTCAGCTATGCAGCCGATGTATCCTTTTGGTAAGCTCTGGCTTGCTTGCACAAAAAAAAAAAAAAATTGTTACTTTTTCGGGTATTTGTGAAAACTGGAAGCTTTTCCAGCTTTTCTTTAACTGTTCCGTGAATTTTCAATGTAAAACGGCGCCTTGTGAATTAAACAAAAAACCGTTTTACCCTTAAAAACGATTTTTTAAAAAAAACTCTTCTACATAAACCTAAGATTCGAAAAAAAAATCGAATTTTAGGCTTTTTCTTTTGTTTCTAAACTCTTTGCTGAATAACGTTCTTCTGCTTTATAGTTTCACCTGTAAGCTTTATTTTATTTTTATTTTATTTATTTATTTTTTTTTTTTTTCATCGCAGGCATCAGTTAAGTAAAACCTAATTAGTCGACTGTACGAGAATTATCTAATCGTGAAAAATAAGGCGTTTTTCAAGGCATTCTATGTTTTAAATATTTTACTGAACTGATGCCAATTCAGGTATATCTTTACTATATATACTTCTTCCATATTCTGTTACCCGGCTTATAGTTTTTCATTTAAAAGTAAAATGCAAATAAGTGTTGACGTTTCCGATGGAATACCTTCCTATAAAAACTCCCTTTCTGTAGTCGCTGCTATTTTCGTATAATTTTTTTTTCTTTCTCGTAAAAAAAAAAAAAAAAATGTAAATTTATAGGAAAGAGGGAAATAATGTCTTGATCCTTTACCATCATGCTTTAATACCCATGCTTTGCAGCCGAGGAAAGTCAAAGACTTTTTACAGAATTTTGAATAATTACATTTTTTCTCTCTTTTTTCCTTTTTTTTTTTCAGAAAATAAAAATATTATTAATTTCAAAAAAAAAAAAAAAAAAAAAAAAAAAAAAAAAAAAAACCGATAAAATAAAATATTGGCTGGGATCTCTCATTAGCAATTTTATTAAGACTGATAATGAAATAATTTATTAAGGGGTGCCTGATCTTAGTATACCGACACCAAAAACTTTTTTTTAACCCTTTGTCGACCGACGGGTTGTTGGCCCAAACTTTTGTCGGCAGAAGATTCTTAAGAGGAGGCTTTGCGGAATACCGGAAGGAGAAAAAAATTGAATTTTAGGTATCTAACGAACTCCTTTGACTTTTTCTTGCATTTTCGGTACAAGTTTCAACTTGTTCTAAGCAAAGACGAATCAGGAAAACAAAATCAAAGTTTTTTAACCGCAATTTGTAAAAAAAAAAATTATTTTCCCGCCTCTCATACATTTCAAACAAGTTGAAATTTGCCAGGATATACCAGAGGAGTTTGCTTAGATATGCGGCTTCTCCACTATGTCTCAAAATTAATTTTCGAAATTTCCGGAAGTACTGTGCTTTAATTATTCAAACATGGATTAAGAATAAAAAAAAAATGTAGTAAAACTGACCGACTACATTTTTAAAGTTTGGTTCAGAAATCCAAAGCACAGTACTTCCGGAAATTTTGAAGGTTAATTTTGAGCCATAATAGAGAAGTGGCAATACTTAAAATTTGGATTTATCTCCATAAATCGAGTATTAGACAAAACAGCTATTCCTTCCTGTATCCGTGAAGCCTCCTTTCAAAAGAGCCTATTTTTTCAAAACTCAAGATAATTAATCGAGAGTCGGCCTATTCGAGTTGCTGACTTCGAAAATAAAATCAAAATTTTGCTAAAACTAAAATTCAAGATTTCGGACGGTTTCTTTTCCAATTCACTCTAATTACAATATTTAATAAGGTATATAAAGGCGTCTTTAATTGGTTTTATTTCGCAAATAAAACCTATTTCTGAGAAAAATGTATCATAATAATGTCGAAAACTCAAAGATTTTTGATGAATTTTGACAAAATTTTGCCGAATATGGATAGCTTATGGACGAAGCTTTCCAGAAATACAAAAAAGAGTAATTTTTAAAGATTTCAAACCGCCATATTGAATTTTACCTTTTGAACCACGGACTTGAAGTCAGAGACCCCAAAAACCCCTTGGAACACGGTTTTAACGTTAATTGGTTTAGCCACATAAATTCTGTCTTATTATAATAGAGCTGGTTGCATAATCGCACTGCATTTAGGCGCTATTATATTTTGTTTTTCTTAGCATACCTTATTTATAAGCTCTAAAAAAATTCAGTCAGAAGGTGACAATTTTTCTTACAGACTCCGGTGGGGAAAGGGTTAAGCAGTCGCATCCTACCAAGATTTTTTTTTTTTTTTTTTTTTTTTTTTCAGAAAAGACGAGTTTTGTATTGAGTTAATTAATTAACCCTACAATCCTGAAACAGCATAGATAAAACCGGATTTCAGCCGTATCCCTTAATTACGAAATTAAAATTCTGACTTAAAATCATGTTCAAACATGTGCTTTTAAAACACATAAAAAGGTTTTCATATCCGTTTTGCAATGCATCGAAATCTGTACAAAAATGAGAATCAAATTAAAATCGATAATGTAATTTGATTAGATACTATTGCAGTCTCAACCGAACCAATATCAAGGACATACACCAACGGAGAACTTTAGGGATCAACCAACACCCCGTAGCTGAAATATTTATTTCGTTTTCTATGTCGATTCTCGTACATTTAAAAAAAATATTTTATTCCAACCGGTCGGATTTCAAATGTTTCCCAATTTAACTTATAAAAAAATTGACTTTCCTCGAATTTTCGATTTTTTTTTCTTTTTTTTTTGTTTTATTACCACCATTATTATTATTTCTTTTATTTTATTTTTGATATTTAGTTTTGGTTTTTTTTGGCAATTTTTTTTTAGGTTACCGCGGCAACGCATACTCCCAGCGTGTCCCGACTGTGCCTTCTTACCCCTCCCGAATCCAATCCACCCCTTTCAACCCAAGTCAACCGCAAGGTGTGTACTCGCATCGGTCAAATTTAACACGTCATCGATCATTGTCCAACATCACAGAGCATGAAAATTCATATCATTATCCTCGATTAGAATTCACGACTCCCCAGCAAAACTATCCGTTGTGGAATGAAAATTTTCCCGCATCTAAATTCGCGACGAACATCCCTACAACATATCAATCGAACAGCCTTTTCTCTTCGAATATACCCTTACAGTATTTCCCTGCACGTAGTTTATCACAACAAAATTTACCTGCTAAGTTTAGTTCATTTTCAAATGCATTTGATATGCAATTAAGAAATTTATGCATGGGAATTGATAAAAGATTTAATAATAATAATACGACAACCATTGCTGCCGCTGCTGCTGCCGCTGCAAATAACAATTATTGGGCTTTTAAAAATTCTCAATTAATTTCTGACCCTAGTTTAGATTTCCAAAATGAATTGCAGGGACTCAATTTAAAAAATTTCGATTTTTATAGAAATAACATTGATAGAGATTATCAAACAGAATTAGTTTGGCCTAAAACCCCTAGCTCAAGTTCGGAATCAACGAATTCGGATTTTATAAGGACTTATAAGAAAAACATTAAAAAAACCATTAATCAAATTTCAGGAAACCCAAAAAATTTAGAGAAATGGCCAAAATCTTTAGAAACTTTACCAAAAACTCCTACTGACATAAGATCTAAGTCAGTTATGAGTGTAGATAGTAACGTGTTATCAAATTACCCTGTTTTTCCTTCTGATCCGATGGGGTCGACCACAGAGGTAACTCGTTCATCGGCAACGTCAGGGGCTGCTTCGGGTCATGGTTATGGACACAAGTCAAGCGATCGAGGTGAGTTGTCTCGCTACAGTTCAAAGTACGAGAGGTAAGGGATTTCAAATTCTAAAAGCTATTGGATAGAATTTTATTTTTTAGAAGAAAAACAAGTCAAAGTAGTATTTCTTTTTATTTATTTATTTTCAAAGCAAGTACTTCCAACCAATTAGCTTTTTTCACGCTTTCGCACGATATTTATACTCAATGGTGCAATTAGGTAAAACAACTTATGATGGAAGGGTCGTGTTCATTCATTTTAAAAAAAAGAGTTTTTTCGGATAAGAATTCTTTTCTTTTTCTGTAAGGCGTTGGTTACATTACACGAAAATGTTTGTTCGAAGAGTTTCAAAAATTTTTTCTCGATGAAAGTGTTTACACTTTTCGAACATGTTCGAAAAATTCGATGATGTTCAAATTTTTGATGATGTTTGACGTTATTTTTGGGGTTGTATTATATTAATATGGGGACTCGGCCGATGATATATGTATTTTCCCATTACGTAAAAAATATAATACAACCCCAAAAATAACGTCAAACATCATCAAACATTTCGAACATCATCGAAACTTTTCGAACATGTTCGAAAAGTGTAAACACTTTCATCGAGAAAATATTTTTGAAACTCTTCGAACAAAAATTTTCGTGTAATGTAACCAACGCCTAAGTAGTGTGGGATTTCAACGGAGGTATCCAATTTTAGAACTTTTCCATTGGGAAAAATTGTTTAAACGTGTAGAAGTTTTTAAAGTGATTTTTAGGCTGTTCGATATTCGGGTATTTAGCTCGATTCCGGTTCTAAAATTCGGGCTAGTGTCTAAAACTCGGGTTCGGGTCTACCTCGGGTCTAGACCCGAACTACCTCGTCTAGACCCGAACTACTAGGGTTCGATTCCGTTCGGGTCCGGACACGAGTTAACTCGGGTTGGGTATTTTAAATTCCTACCCGAAAAAAATCGGGTTTGACTCCTGAGTAATTCCTATCCGACCCGAATTAACTCGGGTCCGGATCCGAAAGGAATCGAACTCGAGTAGTTCCGGTCTAGACCCGAGTTACACCAGAACCCAAGTTAAACCCGAACCTGAATTAAACCCGAACCCGAGTTTTAGACCCGAGCCCGAATTTTAGAACCGGAACCGAGCTGAATACCCGAATATCGAACAGCCCTAATTTAGATAATGTGAAAAATGAGGCTAATTAAAATAAATCTTTTACGGAAAGTAACATGAGCACCTAATTGAACGGCAACGTGCCCGTCTTATAAACCAAAGGTCCGAAGATCTAGTCTCGCTGTTACTGCTTTATCAGGTCGAAGTAATTTCGACTCGTAGACATAGAGTTATAGACACTACCTCGAAATGTCTATCACTCGAAGGAAAATGTAGTTCAACTTTATAGGCAAACTACGCCTCGTCAACCCTCATTCGCCAACTTGGCGCTGTAAACCCCGAGAAGAAGCAGACACTTGATCAAAAAGACAAGTAAAAACCATCCGTAATACACGAAAAGGCAGGACCATGATCAAATCTGGGCGCTCAACGGCTGAAAAAAAAACTTCAGCCATAACAGAACTTCATTTATATCAAACTGGACTTGTAAGCCTTTAAAATATTTTGCCAGACGACATACAGAAAGAAAATGTTGCACATTCGTTTTATTTCGTGTCCATTAAACTAGACTTGTACTCTTAGAAAACGAATCTATGAGTTTGAAATATTTCATGCCTAACAGAAGAGCCCTAAATTTGGCTTTTGGCCCAAAAATTGATTACGGAATTGTTCTGAACACACTAGTTCCATCACAGTTCATGCAATTTTGATAACCACAGTTTAGCTTTGCCGACCAACAAGGACTAAAAACAGGATCAAACATCATTTTTCATCTCTCCGGGCTAAAAAAATAAACTTTTCGTCCTGCTTAAAAAACGAAAAAGTTCATTTTCCACCGTCGGGATGAAAGATATCTTACAAATCAGGCAAGGGGTGGCTTGCACGTCTCATGTCTCATTCGAACAAAGTGAGGGCTCCAGCCTCGATGTGCAATAAGCTCCCCCTATACCTGGTATGTAATATACTATTTCAACTCAAGTAAGTTTCAATCGAGGGACAATGCAAACAATACAAGGTTTCATTAGTTGAAGCCTTTAGTAGCGGCAAAAGTTTGATGAGATGTAGCTTCAATCGCATTTTCAGGGGTCGAATTTATCTTGGAGCTTTTCAACCACCAGCTAATAATTCTGAATCGGGATGTCGTCTGGGGCAGGAAGCTAATCATTGAGTAGTATTTTCTCCACAATAAACGAATTATCACTACCCTTGTAGAGCGGGGACACTATGTCAATGAAAAAACCCCAATTTTCTATACTTGCGTTAAACACTTTTTAAGTTTAAACAAACGCTTACTTTGAAAAACCGCTTTACTTGGTACAGGTTTAAGAAAAAAAAAGATCGTTCCGCATAGTAGTTTACACTGAATTAGATTGGAAACTCAAACCTGAACATATTAAGTTATTTCGAATCCTTTTATAGTTGTTCGAACCTGCATGAAGTCATCTTTAACTAACTTTTAAAACCTTACGAAATTACTTGTTATGTTACCCAAAGTTATTAGATATACCTCCCAAATATCCGGAACCCTTATTAAACCTTTGCTTGCATAATATCGGAATGTCAGCGCGCTGTTTCCTACCTTTTTGCACGTTCTCTCACTTCTTTCTTTTCTGCAGAGAAAAAAAAAAAAAAAAAAAAATTAGCACTTTATTCTATCTTCTTCGTCTTCCTCTTTCAAAATTCTAACGTACTGCTTTCGTATTTAGTTGATCGATCACACTATGGACCAACACAACGTCCACTAACCGCAGATTCAGCAGAAATCGATAGAATAATGGCAAAAATAGAGCAAGATAATAGGGTACTGGCTGAACTGGACAAAACAAGAGCAACGGTTGGCGGTAAGTTTAATTTCGAAAATTCCTAAAATCCCACGACCGAACAGGTAGACTTTAAGAAAAAAAAATACGATACACAAATTACATACTAAGGGAAATTTTTCGAATCCTTCTCGCTTCCTAAGGGAAGCATGCTTTTCTTGAGTTTCTTGACGTCTACTTGATTTTATTTCCGGCATCTCATGAACAAGTCTTTTTGTACATGAGTTCATATTGTTGTACAAATGATTCGGTACCTCAGAGATCACCTATAACACATTCGTCATCAGCAGAATAGAGATATATTTTTGTTTTTCAAAAACCCGTAGGCAAAAGAAGAACGTTTTGTGACTAAACGAACTATCTCAATTTCGCTGATGACGTACGTGTTATTGATGACTTCTGAGATGCCGAATTATTATTATATAGTTATATTTTCGATATCTTGGAGAAAAAAAAAAGAAAAGAAAAAAAGGACCCCAACAGTCACATCAGTTAGTCAATATGAATTCATATTCTCAACTAAAAAAATCGAAAAAAAAATTTTTTTTGAATGAGAAAATACATCTGAAATATAATGTTATAGGACTAGAAGGGATATTGTCAGGAGGCAGGAGTCGACTCCTGCCTAAGGCAGGGAATCGAGCTGTCCACTGGAATCTCTCTGGGACAAGACCAAAAGACTCAATCCTCTCAAAACGTTGTGAGTTTTATTCTCTCAACGAGTTTTTCTAAGTAGTGTAGACCAAAATGATTCTATCCATTCTTAATTTCTGTTACGATCATTTTGCTTGATGAAAAACTTGCAGGTTTTTTCTCAATTAAATTTAAAAAAAAAAAAAATTATGATTGGATGCATTTTAAGTAAAAATCATAAATATTTAAGCGACAATGCAAAACAAAATTTTGGCTGCATCAGCAAAAAGAAAAAAAATTCTTTAACAAAACAAAATTGCGCCCGCCACAATTTTTTTGGCATGAGCTACATTTCGCCACATAAAAAAAAACATCAAATACGTATGTTACAAAATTATATTTTTTTTAGTCCCGAAATTCTGCAGAAATTTCGGTTTTCAGGCCTTGTAAACGCAATACAAGTTCAAAACAAATAAAGCAAAAACAAGAACTATGCATGCGGTACGAGCACGGTTTTCAAGAGATATATTCAAATTCATAGGTATTTCGATTTATTCCAACAAACTAATCATGAGTGATCTCTATACGAATTGAAATAATACAAAAATACCTGATAAAAGTTTAAAATTGAATTTTTGATAACAAGTATATAGATATTGCTCATCCCGTCCCGATGAGGATTTAGAGAATATGAATGAAACTTTTCAATTATATTATTAAAACTAATTCTGAGAAAAAGCTTTAAAATTAAATCGCTTTCTCATTCATATTATTTAAATTGCATCTCACTTACATTATTCGAATCTGCGATTTTCCCTTGGCACAAAAAAAAAAAAATTTAATTAAAAAAGTAAAAAAAGAAAAAAAAAATATACACGATCTGTCGCTAATGCAAAATTTCAAGTTGAATGTTTTTTGTCCGACATTGTACATAAATACATCATTTAGAGAATTGATAGTTTGACTAGTATAGTTAATTACGGTCAATTTCACCAATTTTCGGGAAATGAATCCGTTTCCCTTTGACGAACTTTTTTAATTAACATTATCAGCTAATTCCATTTTCAGTTAAATCCATTCTTTTGAACCCTTCTAATTTATTACATCCGAAGCATTCTATTATTGATGCTTTTCTCGGAAAAGAAGAAAAAAAGGAACTTTTCCACAAATAAAATTGGAGAAACTGACCTCAATTCACTTAGATTTTTTTTTTTTTTAATATCATGTTAGCAAGATTTTTTTTTCCATCGGAAAATGTAGTTTTCCCACTTCCGTTTTTCGTATAGAAAATGCCATGAAGATAGAAATTGGTCATTTAAAATTTTTCATTTAAAAAATAAAAAAAATTTCAGCGAAAGTTGCAATCTTTCAAGTTACTTCCAATTTCTAGATCTTCACCTTGATTTTTATTAAAACGAATGTGGTTTGAAATTAATTTAAGTGTTTTTCCTTCTTATAAACTTCTCTCTTTCCCAAGAAAAGGGGATTCTTAGTTTCTGAACTAAGTTGGCAATTCTCCGTTTAATCTCGGGAAAAAGATCATACCATAGGGGCGCAATGGGCTATTTCAAATTTTTTTTTTTCCATTTTGTGTGTTTGTGCGCGCGCGCGCTCTAACTGAGAATGTTTATCTCTTATTTAATTTTAATGAAAATAAATTGTCACTGATCACGTCTTGTTTTATCTAAGCAATTTTCATGAAATAAAACTCACGCATGGCAAATTATAAAATATGAAATGATTTCTAATGGCAATGCTTTACAATTGGAAAACGAAAAGAATTCTGAAAAATACATTTTTTTTCATAGCCAAACACAGTAGAAACACCTACAGCAGAATCAATGAATGATCCATAACAGCTTGTTTAAAAACTTTTTGAAGTTAAAACTTTATTAAACCTCACACAAACCGAATTTCCGGACAGCTAAAAAACCACCAACAGTTCTGTATAGAGCTCAAATTTGACTTCAGCTGAAACTAAAATCCTTCCAAGATTCTAACATACAGTCATTTTCATAAAAATTTTAAACTGAATCACACACCGTAAAAACTTTTTTGTAAATAATAACAAGTATGTCAGAATGGTCCACATAACTTTTTTATGTTGTTTTTTTCCAAAAGGTAAACATAAACAAAACAACAAAAAAGATATGTGGACCGTTTCTGTCTACGTTTAAAACAAAATTTTTTACGGTGCAGAAGGCTTGAAGCCCGCCGCCACAGTGGTCCGGAAAAAAAATGGCCAAAACTCATTCCCAAGTCTGTGTTAAACTTAGAAAGAAGATGAAGGTGTCAAAAGCTTCGATATTTTGTGCAATTAAAAACCTGCTGCTCGTGCCCCAAAATTCAAAATGGTAGGCATAATATGGAGGCCAAAATTTTTAATTACGAATGAAATTTCATGAATATTTATTTTTAGGTTTTTTGTGGCTGCTGATTTCATATCCGGAACAATTATTTTAAATTCAAGATGGCGGACTTGCTATAGCGACAAATGTGAAAAAAAGTTAAATTTGTTCCATTGTCCTGAAAATTTGTACCAAGGAGTTTTCGAGGTCACTGATCTCGTATCCGCTAATAGTTTTCTAAAATGTTTTTAGGACTCTCAATAAATCGAAATAAATTAATTTACTCGTTGTATGTTCGAAATTTAGAAGAACGGTTAATGGATTCGAGATCAGCGACCTCGAAAACCTTTAGCAAAAAAATTTTTATGAAAATTGATCAACTTTAACTTTTTTTCACATTTGTCGCCATAGTAAGTCCGCTATCTTGAATTTTAAAATAATTTTCCAGATATGAAATCAGCAGCCACAAAAATACCTAAAAATAAATATTCATGTTTCATTCATAATTAAAAATTTTGACCTCCATATTATGCCAGCCATTTTGAATTTTGGGGCACTGGCAGGTTTCTAATTGCACAAAATATCGAAGCTTTTGACACCTTGACCTTCTTTCTAAGTTTGGGAATGAGTTTTGGCCATTTTTTTTTTCCGGATCACTGTCCGCTCAATTAACTGCTTATTGCTCCAAAGTCAACAGCTAACCTTTCTTTTCTTCATTCAGTTCGTCCGCTTTTTTTAAGCTTCAGTTTAAAACTAAATCGACCTTGTTTAAATCCTGAATTCAGGCTATTCGTTTTATGTTTCGAACCTAAACTCGAACTTAAATCCTTGCAATTTTTAATTCTGGCTTCTCAACTCAACTCCTCAACTAATTTTAACTCAACTAACAATCCACTACAGCTAAATTCACTTTTATAAATTTCTCTTAGAGTTCAAAATCAAAATTTTTAAATTTTAAAAATATACTGTAAATAATGCTTTAAAATTGCTTTCTTTAAAGACAAGACCAGACTTGCACTGCCTGTCATTTTTGCGTAGGCAAAAAAGAAAACTGAATTTCCTGTCACTTTATAAAATTTAACGTCAGAATAAAATTTTTCATGCTTAGCTTATGAAGAGTTAAAAGCTAATGGCGCTGGCGCGCAAAAAAAAAAAAAAAAAATTCAACGCTTTGCCAAGCTGTTTTAAACTTTTACAAATTATTCTAAAAATGAAAATAAGCCCAAATTATACTCAACAACTATAGATAGATTTTGAGAATACCACACTACATCCAATATGCTCTCACTAATTTGAGCTTCCTTGTGAATTTGGTCTCGTGATCTGACGGCCTTGACTGAAAACTTTTACATACTGAAAGCAGAGACGAGGATCGGCAGAGATCAAAGCGACTTTTGGAAGTAGAGTCAGGCTCTTACCAATGCTTATGCCTTATGAGCATTTTTTACTTTATCGTTAGATCACATGATCAAATCATCTGGCTTAAAATCCGAAATACCTTGTTAAACTTCTCGAAATTTATCTACTGAAAAGGTCCAGTTACTTCAAATAAATGATTTAAATATGCTAACAAAAAGGAAGCTTATTCGAAAAAAAATAAAAAAATTTTTAGCATCAGCATCCTGCATACTATTCATTTAATTTCAGGAGCAACATTCAAGGACTCCTGTTTATAATAACTGTGCATTCATAAATAAACGAATCTAAAAATTTTTTAAAAAATTTCAGGTTTACCGTCAGCCGGTACAGACTTAGCTAGGTTATCATCGTTGGGAACAGTGCCAGGGATGTCAAATTTGACGGGAAGTATGTTACCAGGAGCCGCGGGTTTGCCAATGGGTTTATCTAGTAACATATCGTCAATGGGAAATCCTTACATGATTCCTGGGGGACCACAATCGAATATATTACCTTTAATGAACTATGGAACTGGTACGAAACGGATAATGCCTCTAGTTCCGAGTGTACCTTACGATATTGAAGGTACGTAAAACAACATTATTTAACCAGAATGTTATTAACTTTTGGGAAGCAAAAGGGAAACTTATAGATTTCAATATATTTCATCTGCTTTCAAATTGATTGGACCACGACCTCTAAAGTAAGCGGAATTTTTCAATCAGGTACTCTAGCCGGTCTTACTCCAGCGGAACAAGCTCAACTTCAACAACTGGTCCAACAGCAACCAGCCATAGATAATACCGGTCTTCCAATTCCAGACATGCTAGATATACCAGGAAAGGGTCGTTGCTATGTTTATATTGCAAAATATTCCTACGACCCTTTTAGTCAATCACTGAATGAAAATCCGGAGGCTGAACTTTCCATTAACGCTGGGGACTATCTATTGGTTTGGGGAAATGTAGACGAGGTACGACTTCTTTTTTTTTTTTAACCGATCAGCGTTTTATGATAAAAACAAATACATTTTAGGATGGTTTTTGCGACGGAGAACTCTTGGACGGTAGAAGAGGTTTAGTACCATCAAATTTTATACAAAAATTAGTCGGTGACGATTTACTAGAATTCCATCAATCCGTGATATTAAATTTACGTGACGTAGACGATTGCAATTCCACGACAATACCTCAAGATCTGGACATGGCTGCTCAAAATCAAGATTTTATAGGTAAGGACTGTCAATAATACCGTAAACTTGCAATTAATCATTCGGAGATAACCACCACTAAAAAAAATTGTCCAAAAGGGAATTTTCCTTTAGGCGAAGGAGTCTACCGCAGAACAGACGGGGGAACTTCATACATGGACTTGGAAGCGGAGATGTTGCTGAATGATGACGACTCCGTCAACGACCCAATGAACGAAGGCCCGGGTAGGTACCATTATAAAAATGCAATTACAGTTCATAATAAAAAAAAAGTGACTGCGTTGCAAACTCTACGAAGGCCTCACGCCTGATGAGGAGGAAACGAAAGAAGAAAATAAAAATATACATAAGAAAGTTTCAAAGTCTATGAAAATTTTTTTGCTACAGCTTGGCTTTGGCCTTTTTATTATTTTATCGCAGTTGCTTGATTTAAATTTTTTTTACTGCGTTAGGCCTAGATCAAATGCATGATGACATTAAAGCAAAATAAGATAGAAATGTTTAAAAATAAATTGATAAAAAAACACCGTGTAGTATTTTTGATTTGGTTCAGTGATAGAAAAATTCTGGCAGTTTAAAAAAAAGACAGAAATAACAATGCGACAAAATAGTTTTGATAATCTGTCCAATATTTTAGATTGGCTGACTTCTTGTTTTAGATAGCAGTTTACCCCCCATTTGATTAAATCATGGTTTAATAGTTGATCATAAAATGTAGGAAAAACAATAATTATAATATCTCAGGTTGTTGTAGAGCACATTTTTTTTATAGATTAACTTTCGCGAAAGCATTTTTTTTCAAAGGTTTTTTAAGCGCTTGCAAAATGGCTGGCTTAAATTTTTAATTTCGGTTATGTAAGTTATTAAGCAGCTGCGGCTGTCATATAAAATAGACGGAAATAGGAATATTATAAACGTTATTTTTTAAATGTCTCATCGTTGCATGTGAGTGTTGATTATTGATTAAAAGAGTCGGTAGTAAAACAATGACGCATGATACAGCTGATCTCTTCTTCTCGGTGCTAGTCCCTCCACCCAAGCAGCTCACTCTAGAGCGTCAGCTCAATAAGAGCGTTCTTATCGGATGGAACCATCCAGACACGCCTAGCCCAGCACCAATAGAAAGCTATCACGTTTACGTCGATGGCGTCCTTAAGACTACCGTCAAAGCCAATGAAAGGACGAGGGCTTTAGTAGAAGGGGTTGATTCAAACAGGGTCAGTATACCGTCGCTGCTTTAACCAGATTACGAAAAAGAGAATAATCTAATTTCAAAAATGATTTTATAGCCTCACAGAATTAGTGTCCGTAGTGTAACGCAAAATAGAAGAACTTCCAGAGATGCTGCTTGCACAATGGTCATAGGAAAAGACGTACCTTTAGGTGAGACCTAGCGTAAACTCATTCAAAACTTCTATTTTTTTTATCGAACACGATTATCTTTCCAGGTCCTACTTGTGTGAAAGCGTCTAACATCACATCAACATCAGCGGTTATATCATGGCTGCCGAGCAACAGCAATTATCAACATGTAGTTTGTGTGAATAATGTTCAAGTCCGAACAGTAAAACCAGGAGTATACAGGCATACAATTACAGGTTCGCTCTTTAAAAAAAGAATCCTCACCAGTGGATTTTGATGTTAACTAAACAAAAAAAATTTTTGTATATTTTTAGGATTAGCTCCTAATACCGTATATAGAGTTACAGTCAGGGCTAAAAACATTAGAGCTCCAAGCTTTGATGAGAAATCTCACAAACAATTAGAACGACTGTCGTGCCATATGGACTTCAGGACGCTAAGCAAAGGTAAAGGTAAAGTATAAAATTTTAAACATTCTTAGACTGATATTTGTTATGTTAAACGTTAGTAAACGGTAATTGCTAAATTTTAGAAAAATTCAGTTTTGAAAATTGTTTGAATAATCAATACCAGACAATTGGAACTTATTGTAAAAAAAAAATAACTTAAAACATATCATTTAACACATATTAGTAATAGTAGATTACATAATAGGTGTGGAGGTGGCGTTTGCACGTCGAGACGTACAAGCTACCTACGCACCTGATTTGATACATCACCAATCAAAAACAAGCTACAGTGGAGGTTACCACTGTCCGATATTCTTCAATTTCATTTAAATCTTACTCCCACGAGTAAAAATATCAATAAATATTATGTTGGGTTTTGAGTGTGGTTCTTAAACACAATAAACTGACAAATTACACTGTTCTAGAATGTTCCAGAAGGTTCTAGAATGTTCCAGAATGTAGTAAAATGTTCTAGAAAATTGCAGATGTGCGAAATTGAAAAAAAAAAAAAAAGGCCAGGTCCTAACAAATAAGATAAAATACAAAAACCGTTCGATGTATGGACAACGTTTACTATATCGAAACGTTCAATCGGATATAAAATGCATAATTTGACATAATGATAACAAAAGTGAGAAAAAAAAAAGCCACGAAATGTAAATATTTTTTTCTTTTGTCTGCCAAAATGACTTTATCAAACATTCCGGAATGTGAGATAACCATTTTCGCTGACACAGCTCAGAAAGCGATATCTACTTGTATATACGAAAAACAAAGATAAGAAAAAAAAAGTTTAAAAAAAATATTCCCGCTTTGTTAAATTTAATATTATACCTTTCGAACGGCTGCCGTTCTGCTGTATGCGAACGTATTTAGACCATAATTTATACAGTCCTTGTCCTTAGTGCCCCCTACTCATATACCAAATTTGGGATCGATCGGTCTCAAATTGTGTCTCCAATCAAAGAATGAAAAATGAGGACAGACGGACGGACGGACGGACGGACATGTGTAAATAGCTTTGGCTTGAAAAGTTACCCCCGGTAAGTGCCGTTCGTTTTGCTCTCCGTTCGATATTAACGGAGGTACCCTTCACTCAAAACCAAATTTAATATACTCTTCTTATGAAATTGAAGAGTATAAAAAGCTAAAACTTTTTTTAAAAAAGCATAAAAATTTCCCTCTTTAGGGAGGGAAATTCCCGACTGTGAGTGATGTAAAATAATTTACACTAGGCTTCATGGGATTTTTATTAACACGTTTTCGCAAGTTTATTAAAGATTCTACTTTTAATGTGTACTGTGGTTAAATAAAAATCCTGGTTTTACTGCCCCCCCCCCCCCAAAAAAAAAGCTATCGATGTGCTATTATTCCTGTTTGTGTTTTTATGAGTCAAGAAGCTAATAGCTACCCGTAAAGCGTACTCCGTTTCAGAAACGCTTCGAAGCGTTTTTGAGACCATCGACATGTTTCTGAAGCGTTTTGAAACGTTTCTGAAACGGAGTGTGCTTCACGGGTACATGTTCTATAAATATGTAAATGTAAGTGCAATTCCACAAAGTAAATGTTTACTCTGACGAATGGATTGTAGAGGTAAGTCAGTTTTTCCAAATTGTCTTATTATTGTCGACTTTAATGTTTCTTTTCATTTTTGACAAGAGCGAACTTAGTATTCAAAGCTATAAAAGGAAGATGAATTATCTCTTTTCAGTTAATCTTAAAGCTCTTAAAATTTCTTTAAAATTTACGCTAGAGTTTTTACATATTCGGACGAGATATGAAAAATATTGTTAAATTGTAAAATATTGTACAGGTATAGAAGCCATGTAAGTTAGCTTAAAATTGTAAAATACTGTATTTAGACCCGAAAAACTTTTCTACAATTTTTATGTATAAAGTATTCAATAAAAAAAACTACTAAAAAAAACTAAATTAAATTGATCGAATAAATAAGCGTCCCTTATCTGAAAAATATATTACATGATGGAACCGATTAGCATAAACACTGAGATAAAGAGTAAAAAAAAGAAAAACATAGGAAAACAAACACGAACACTTACGAATGAATTTTGGTAGAAATTAATTTTGACATGGAAATTATTTTTGCTTAAGCTCGCAGTAGCGATCGGAAATGAAAAATGTAATAAAATGCAGAGATTTAAATTTACATGAAACTAGTAGAAGAAATTACTATTTTTTTTTTTTCGGATTTAGTGTTGTTTATATGTAATGTTTCCTCTCTGTTGTCTGCTTGCATGGATAGGACCTTCAGGTGATGTCTCATTCCATTCATTGTGATTTATATTTTCAAATTTTATTTACCACGGTTACTGATTTTCTGTTATGTAAACCTTGTTTTAAGTACGTTTCAATATTTTTAGCTTTTCCACAGGCTATAGCTTTATTTTTTCACTAAAAAAATTTCACCAAGCAAAAAAATTTGTTAGACTTTGAAAATTTGAAAAAAAAAAAAAAATTAGAACGATGACTGGCGTTTTAAAAACTTAATACGGATGAAAAGAGCGTCCTCCCCTTTTCCCCTATGTTTCATTCCTAGTTACGAATCATGAAAGCATGACGTGAATGGACAACAACCAAACACTTAAACTGGTTCATTTAAAAAAAAAAAAAAAATGTTAAAGCTAAATTTGAATTTTTTTAAAAATGATTCCTTAAAAATTAGTTCGAAGAAAAACATTAAAAAGTTTGGCTTTAAGTTTAAAAAATGTAAAGTCCATGTTTTTGCAAAATTCCAAAATTCAATAACAACCATGACTTACATCATCAACGTTAAGGGGAAAAAAAAATATTATGAATTTTTTTTAAATTTTGCATTAGTTGGCGGATATTACAATGACCCGATACAATATTCTGAACTAGTGCAAACCTATAATCTGCATCTGCATGTTTTTTAAAGCTTTATTGTCCCCCGCTAATGTTTGTTCAGTTGCATTACTTTCAATGAAAAGCGTTTCTTCAACTATGGTATGGTATAACCACTGTACATTTTTTAAATCTTTACTTATTCTTCTCTACACTGAAAAAAATTGAACTTTTTTATATGAAAATGTAATAATAAAAACGCAGTATAAACTAGTAAGTTAAATAAACTTGTACTAGTAGTGCTAGTAGTAGTTGCATTAAACTAGTACTACCATTGGTACTAGTTACATAAACTAGTACCATTTTTTTTTCAGTGTACCGTACCTGTAAAATCGAATTATTAGCAGATAAAAGATGTGTAAATGTATTTAATATATGTAAAATAGTATATAAACTACGTAGATTGTCGAGCAATAAAAAATAACGAATTAACAATTTAAAAATCATATAGAACATTTTTTTGTCTACGATGAATATTTTATTCTTTCTTAGAATGTTCGAAAAATGCTATGACGAGATTTTCTTTCACCATATAATAATAAATTTATTATCTTAGAGCAAGCGATTTCATTTACTGTACACACTTTTTTCATTATTATTCGCCTTTTTCTTTTTTTATACACAGTAGCTAAGCACTTCTATACTACACATCTATTCTTACTAAAGAGTGCTAATTAAAAATAAAGAGGCGCAATTGACCTAAAATGATCAAAACTATATAAAGATTGCAACGTAATATTAAATATTAGAATATTAACGTAATATTACATATATATTAACGTATTATTACATACTAACGTAATATTGGCGTAATAAGCGACGTGGTTCAATAAATTCAGTTTCTTGCTCAAACTGCTATAGCGGAGCATTTTGTACTTCCAATAAAAACTTTATTTATTTTCAACTGGATTTAAATCACAACTAGCAGACGATATTAGCAAGTCATCTGCCAGACGATCGACGATCTGACCACCTCAATTGGTGTACAACAGCCCCGTAGCAAAATATTTGATATCTGTTTTGATTATTTTTGGTCGGATAAAGACAAAAATGTTTAATCGTCAATAGATGTAAACCCCCTTTTGCTTAAGATCTGATATTTAACCTTTCATTGGTTTTCAGGTCTTCCTGAAGCACCGTGTGACATACAGGTAGAACCAGGACCACAAGACGGAACGTTACTGGTAACGTGGGTTCCAGTAACTTCTGGATTAACAATAAACACATCAACACCAGTAACGGGTTACGCAGTTTACGCAGATGGGAAAAAAGTTACCGACGTAGATAGTCCTACTGGTAAGTCAGCATCAACAGTTAGGATACATCACGCCTGCAAGTACACCGTACTTGCATCACAAATCCGTGTGACAGAAATCAACTGACGTATCTCTGATTAGAGATAGTCTGTTTTGGTTGTGTTAAAAATTATGTGAATAATGGGATATGATATATAATATGAACTGTGGTCCCATGATTTTGAGAAACAGACAAAACAAACTATGCCCAATCATATTTACGATAGAGATACTTCAATTGACTTCCTGCACACGGAAATTTCCTCTTATCCAGAGCAATCCTCCAACATCAACAACAGCAATCCTCAAGGTATATCTTAGAAATGACCAAACCGTAATAAAAAATTTTTATTATCTACAGGTGATCATGCACTAATAGATATAAATAAATTAATCGGGTTAAATCCGAAAGCAGTAACTGTAAGAACAAAATCACGAGATGCTCAAAGCGGAGATTCGCCAGCCACACTTATCCCTCAGCATATTTTAAGAGGAAAAGTTCATAATAAGGTAAAAAAAAAAAAATATGACTGACGTACATATTTAACGATTGCCCAAATCTAATTCTCGTATTTAACCCACAATCTTAATGGAAATTAAAGGAAATGGAAAAGCAGCAGCAAAGATACGGGTCATCTGTTCCTCCACATTTAAGGCAAGGTCATCAAAGAACAAGAATCGATCAACACGGTCAAGTAGTTATCGAACCAGAAGAAAATTTATCGGATAAAGAAATTTACCCGCACATGAAAATTCCTGCCATAGGTAAGTTTATAGTTTTAAAAAATGGTGTAGCGAGCTTTTGCTTACTTGCTTAAATCATTATCATTTCTCTTTTCTTTTTTACTTTTTTTTTTTTTTAAATTTCGCATTTATCGTCATTTTTTTAAAAATACCGGGTGACTAACGTTTAAGTCACATCATATCGATGCATCAAACGTTCATTTGCCAGCTTTTTAATATTTCTTTTTTAAAAAGAATAAAGTTTGATTTTATTTTTCTAAGTTAAAGCTCGACTATTCATTTAAAATGTGTTCGTTACAGAAATAACTAAAGACTCTGCGAGTGAAGCCAATTTTAGTGAGGATGATTTTGTAGATGGTAGAAGAAATCGTAACGTTCACCACGGAGGCTTCGATCCAAGGGGGCAACCGCTCAGGGGTCAGGATCCTAGGAGAATGGACAGGGGAAGAGGTCAACCTCCTCCCCACGGACCACCTCCTCACGAAAGGTAAAACTTCAAGCGTATTCCTTTTTTTACATATAAAAAAAAAGAAACTTACCCTTATTAATGCCTCCACAGGGATATGTACTACGTAGACAGTCAAAGAGGTAGAGGTGGCCCAGGACCATATCGAGGAGGACCTCCGCCTGGTAGAGGAGGACCGATGCCACAACAAAGAGCCCAACAAGGAGGACCTGACAAAAGAATAAGATGGTTTGTTGCATTATTTGATTATGATCCGACAACCATGAGCCCAAACCCCGATGCCTGTGAAGAAGAATTGCCTTTTAATGAGGGAGAGTCCATAAAGGTATAACACTGAAGTTGTATTAATAAGGCCGCAAAAATTTAACGGGCCCAAAATGTTTCATTTAAGGTATATGGTGAGAAAGATGCGGATGGCTTTTACTATGGCGAATGCAGAGGTAGAAGAGGTTATGTCCCTCATAACATGGTTATGGAAGTACAAGATCCAAAGGCAAGTGCACATAACAATCAGGTGGATACCATTACATTCAGAAAAAAATTGCTAATGCGAAATCGAAAATGCCTTGTGACAAAACATTTTGTTGAGGGTGCAAATTCACTATGGAATGTTGGACCACCATGTTGGTACTTCATGTTGTACCAACGTGTTGGACCAACTGGTTGTACCAACATCTTTGACAAACGAACAAATCGACTATTGCAGAATTTACTCCTAAGCCGAAATTGAAGAATGCCAAAATGTTGGACCAACTTACTGCATCAACATGTTTGACAAGCGAACGAATCGACTACTGCAGAGTATACTCCTAAGTCGAAATTAGTGTGGAATGCTGGTACAATAAGTTGTTACAACAAGTTAGTGCAAAAAGTTGGTAAAACATGTTGGTCCAACATTCTATAGTGAATTTGCACCCTGAAAATCGTGCGAAAACAATAAAAATATCTTGTCAAGAAACAACCTGTCCGTTGTCATTTTCGTTTTGCTATGAAACATTCTAAATTTGTTGCAAGACAAAACCTGTTCAAAAAATTTCCTTTTTCTGAGTTTTATCTACATAATATTTACTTTTTTTAGGCTGCTGATAATGTTAGAGGTAGCAGAGATAGGTGGGGTGATATTTATGCCAATATGCCCCAGAGGAAAATGATTGCTTTATACGATTATGACCCTCAGGAATTATCTCCGAATGTAGACGCTGAAGTAAGTGATTTAAGGTTTTTTTTTTCAACTTGGTTTTATTCCCTAATGAAATCGATTTATAGGTTGAGCTATCCTTCCAAACCGGTGATATTATTTATGTATACGGAGACATGGACGATGATGGGTTTTATATGGGAGAATTAGACGGTCTTCGAGGTCTTGTTCCTTCTAATTTCCTAACGGAAGCTCCGGACGACTATGGTGAAGGGGGAACATCTGCACAACGAGGAAGTCATCGAGGAGGAAGGGGTCACGGCCCAGGAGCTCGAGGACCTCCTCCTCCCCCGAGAAACGATCCTTCGCACAACAGAAGAAAAGGTAACGTTTCGATTCCAAAGATATGTCGTGTTGTCCTTTTTCGATTAGATTTTCAACTCACAAAAGAAATGACCATTCGGATGATCCTTTTAAAATATCTTTGAGTTCAGCACTTGTAACACATTACCGTGTGTGTGGTTTTTATTATTATCATTTATTATTATTTTTTTTTTTTATTTCTAACTGTTTCCAAAAGGTCATTTCTTCAAATTTACACTTTCTGTTAAAAGCAGCCTTATAGTAGGAAAAGGTAACAAGTTACGATAAAGCATACAAATAATAAACGGGAATGTTTTAAAAGGTTTTTACTTTTAATCGATCAGTTGTTCGCAAACTTAAATTTTTAATAAAATCAAAAAAATGCTGCTATCGTATTTTTTATTTGATTTTTTTTAGTTAGCCCACCTTTTTAATTACAGGAATATTTAAAACATTCTCTTCAGTTCAAAATGTCATTTTATGTTACGTTCCACGAAAAAGAACACAGTGTCCTTTTTTAAAAATATTAAATTTTTTGTGAATCTCGATCCTTAATGCTGACAAAAAAATGACATTACGAGCGAATTGCTCGTAAAATCCCGTTTTTTCTTATTTCTCTTTTCAAAATTTGTAAAATATCAACTCTTGAGTAGTTGCTATTACTACCATTATTCACAAAAAATTTAATTAATCTTGTATTAATGTATCGATGTTTTTTGTGTCCCTTTTCTTTTGATTTTGACTTTAATTTTTTTAATTTTTTTACTTTATTTATTTATTATTTTTTTTAAATTGAATTAATTTATAGCCCTTGTTTGATTTATTTGATTTCCTTTTTACTTTTAGTTATTCATTTATTATCTGTCTCTCTATCTTCACTGTGGGCTGTGCTTTTGTGACTTTTCTATCTCTTTTTTTCTCGCCGAATTTTAGAGGGGATTTAATCACTTCTCTGAAAGGAGAAATTTTTAAACCCTCTCAAAAATTTTTATGTGACTTTTTAACACAGCAATTTAAATAAGAAGTATATCAGCGTATGCTTATTTGGTGTAAATTAATTTTTAAAAAAAAAGATGAAAATATTCATAGCGAACCATTTTATTGAGCTGACGCTTTAACCGAAAATACTTAAAAATGATATATGATTCTCTAATTTTTCTTTTAAAAAATATTATTATTATAAATGTTTAATATTAACCTTAACGAATTGAGGAGATGGAAAAAAAAATAATATGAACAACAGAGTCTGATTGACATTCTAAGAACTAAGATTAACATTTGAAAAACAGTAAAAAAAAATACCCTAATAAGCATATAGTCAGAAAGGGGAATAGCAAAACTACTGTACAAAAAGCTTTACCTTGAACTGCAATATTTAACTTTTAAACTAAATAATTGATTACTTGATTTTTTTAATTTTTTGTTTCTACTGTGACAATAAAACACATATATATGAAATTAGGTAAAAAAAAAAAAAAAAAAAAAAAAAAAAATTAATAAAGTAAAAGTAAAATAAAATAAAATAAAATACAAAACACATAAAAATACAATGCATCTGAAAAGCGTCGATTGCTTTATTTTTGCAACCAGACGCTAAAATCAAAAACTGGATTTCAGAATAATTTTCTTCAAAAAAAAAAACTTAAATCACTTAGTATTAAATAACTTAAAAAAAAACTACGGACAAAAATTAATCAATTGTTATAAAAAATTTTCAAAATAGAATACTCTTTTCAATTCGCTTTATCATTGCAGTACACGGTAATTAAAGTTCTTATTCACGGGATTTTCCTGCGCATTCTTTTAACCAAAATGAAAATGAAAAATTGTTCTACAAAAACAAAAGAAAGCGTTTGAAAAGCCTGGTATTTTTAAAAGAATTGATAAATGTTAGTCTTCTTTTTATTTTTAACTGTACAAGCAAAATAAGAAACTGAAGTCGAATTTTTTGCCAAAAACGAAAAAAAAAAAAAAATTGAACAAATATTTTGACTGTACCGTAGACATTATCTTTGCGATAAATGGGCATGGCTGTGTCCTATTTCTCTCTCTTTGTTGCTAGATGCCTGTCCTCCTCCTCATGATTCTAGAACTTACCGGGTGAGTATCCGTTCTTAACTTCTTTTCCATTAAATATACAACACAACAAACACATGCTTCATTTTCATATTCAGTTATTTTAGTTATAACTAGTTTATTTATATATTTAATCATTTTAATTTCTTTTGAGAAATGAGATATGTTTTGAAAAAATGCTTTAGAAAAATATTAGATCTCCGTGTCTTTAAAAAAAAAAAAATCTTGTTTCTCTTTTTTATGGTTTATTTTTATTTATACTTTCAAATTATCGTTTGTTTATTTAATTCCATTTATTTTATTAATTCGATTAAGTTTTTATTATTATTATTATTATTATTTTTAGAATACATAGGCGAACGATTATTATTTATTTTTTGTTGAACATTCCTTATATTTTATGTTTAATTAGATTTTATGCATACAATTATCATTACTGATATTATTTACAAAAATTAATTATTTTTTTAAAAAAAGAGATGAATTATCATACTCTAATATTTGTAAATGATGTCGCAATAGTTTTACGAGACACTTAAAAAAAGAAAAACAAACAAGACGTTTGCTTTCTACAGATGTCGGTCATGCTTGCTTCATACTTCATATTTCCGCAAATAATTTCTAAACTGCATAGCTTCATTTTTTAGTTTACCATTTCATTATATTTCATTTTCAAGTGTTCGAAAAATAATGTTCCTTTAAACTATATGCGAGAGCATCAGCACCCAAAATCAGTTATTACGAGTATGGCCAAAAAGTGCCGTAAGCATTACTCCAATTTCTTGATGCTTAGGCAATACCAGAAGTACTGCTTAATACATAATTCAATATTCAGGGAAATGTGTAAGCATTTTTTAGGCATGCACAGGTAGCTAATACTGATTTCCGGTTTTGAAAATGACTCATAGGTACTTATTTTTTTTTTTTTTTTAATTTTTTAGCCCTCTGCATCCTAGCTATTAAATTTTACAAACGCTTAAAACATTAAAATCCCTGGGGAAAACTATTCCTCCCGTCCATTAATATCCAGTTCCCATTTATTATTATTATTACTTTTTTTTTCTTGAAAAATTCATTTCAAGCATGTTTTTTTTCTTTTTTTTGAATAGAGATCCCTTAACTCATAAACGCATTATTATTTCGAACGCAATTTTTCCTTTTATTTAATTTTATTTATTTATTTATTTATTTTTGTTTTGTTTCGGTTTTTTTATTTCGTTATATTTTTTAAAGAATGAATGTAGGTATTTCGCACCGCAATGTTCATAGAAAAATCTCAACTCATCTGCATGATATTACCTGCTTAAAAATTTACTCAACATTACCATACGAAAAAAAAAAAAATTCATGTAAGTTTGTGTGCAGAATAAAATAATAGCTTGATCCCTCAAAACTTTCAATTTGACCCAAACTAAAGATCTTTTTCACCTATATTTTTTTTTTATAAATAGCTAAATTAAAGCAAAATACCTTTCGCAAAATGAGGCTAAAGGCCTCTAGAAATGCTTCAATTTCAAAAGCTTCAAATTTTAGAAAGACTTTAATTTATTTAAGTTCTTCATAATATCGTTTAAAACAACGGAAAAAAACAAGTTTTAACCGACAGGTTCAAGATCCTTTATTTCACAAACTATCGAATATTAAACATCAGCTCACCCCTAAGCGAAAAAGTTTAAATTGACCAAAAGTTTTAAACGAAAACGTTTTTCAATTGACTCAGGCTGACCAAAAGTTTTAAACAAAAAAGTTTTTTCATTGGCTCAAGTTGACCAAAAGTTTTAAACGAAAGTGTTTTTTTATTGGCTCAAGTTGACCAAAAGTTTTAAACGAAAAGGTTCTCCTACAGACTCAAGTTGACCAAAAGTTTCACAAAAATGTTTTTCTATTGACTCAAGTTGACCAAGAGTTTTAAACGAAAAAGGTTTTCAGTTGATTCAAGTTGACCAAAAGTTTTAAACGAAAAAGGTTTTCAATTGACTCAAGTTGACCAAAAGTTTTAAACGAAAAAGGTTTTCAATTGACTCAAGTTGACCAAAAGTTTTAAACAAAAATGTTTTTCTATTGACTCAAGCTGACCAAAAGTTTTAAACAAAAATGCTTTTCTATTGACTCAAGTTGACCAAAAGTTTTAAACGAAAAAGGTTTTCAATTGGCTCAAGTTGACCCAAAGTTTTAAACGAAAATGTTTTTTTATTGACTCAAGTTGACCAAAAGTTTGAAACGAAAAAGGTTTTCAATTGACTCAAGTTGACCAAAAGTTTTAAACGAAAAGGTTCTCCTACAGACTCAGGCTGACCAAAAGTTTTAAACAAAAAAGTTTTTTTATTGGCTCAAGTTGACCAAAAGTTTTAAACGAAAAAGGTTTTCAATTGACTCAAGTTGACCAAAAGTTTTAAACGAAAAAGTTTTTCTATTAACTCAAGTTGGCCAAAAATTACAATGAGACAAAGTAAATATTCTGTCCTAAATTATTTTGAAAGTAACCGATTGCTATCGCTATGGGTTTTGGTAATCATTCGTTTTTTCGATTGGGATTTTGGCTAAACCTCCTCTTTTTGAAGTGTTTATTTATTCGAATTGTCTGAATTTTAAAAAAAAAAATAAATAAAGGTGAAAAAGGTTTTTCCTTAAAAAAAAAAAATGAAAGAACAATGTAAGATCCGTTCGTTTAATTTCGCTTTTAAAACAATATATCTTACAGACAGGAATTTTTTCGTCTCAGATTTGGAAGCAAAGCTCCGAATTTCCCTCAATTTTTTTAAAAAAAATGATTCTCATCCTCTCAATAACCTCAAAATAATTGGTCAAAAAACAATTTATGAAAAATTTCAGGTGAAAGAGACTTTTTTTTTTGACAACTTTGTAACGCAAATTAATATTAAATTTTAAAAAAGTAATTCAATAAGTAATATTATAAACCTGGAAACGCATTGTTCTTTCTCGAGATGACTATGAACAAACCTTACGTATAAGAGAAAAATTCTGTTTCTTAAATTCTGATTATTCCTTGAAGATATGCAGCTGCTTACAGAACCACCGCTTAATGAAAGTAAATCAATTTTTAATTATTATATTCACAACCACTGAAAAAATCTCTACAAAGCCATATTTTTTCGCAATATTTTACTGCTTTAGATATTAGTACCAGCTCAAGCAAAAAGCTACAAGCATTCGATAAATTATTTGTTATGTCTAATTAGTTAGATTTGAAGTAAGCTTAATTGTCATGAGGTATGAAAAACTGGATGCGAAAGATACTGTAACAAAGTGCACATTAATATCTAACAGTAAGCATATGCTTTAAGTAGGTATATTAAGTAAAAAAAAGAAGTCAGGTAAGTAAATTATTTCAATCGATGAACGATCCTTTTTCGATGACTTAAAGGTAAACGAAATATCGTAAAGAAACCGAAAAATTCCGTCTTAAATAAGAAATCAGATGCAAGGAAAGATTCAAGAATTCAAGAAACAGACTCATTTCTCTATTCGTTTAACTGAAATTGTTGAAGCTCAAAATTAAATAAAAATTTTACGATTTTATAATGCGTTTCAATCAGAGATAGCTACAAAACTGCTATAGATAATATGACGGAGTTGAATTTTAATAAAGTCAAACATCTGAATACTTTTCCTCTAATCGAAAAAAATAAACTGCATTATTTTTGTAAATCTGAGCTTCAGGAATATTCAGTAAAAAAAAAATAAATAAATAAATAAATAAATAAACAATAAAGAATTAAGATAAAATATGTATCTCAAAACGAAAAAAAAAAAAAAAAAATTATAGATGTTTGCTGAATTGCTGATTTCATATGCGTTCCCTTTTTTTAATTTTTCAGGATGGAATGGGACCGGGGAGGGGCCCAGGCCCGGGGCTAGGGGGCCTCGACCCCCGCGCGGACCCCAGGAGAGGTGGTAGGGGACGGGGGGGCCCCCAGAGAGGGCCGCCACACCCCAACATCGACGGGCAAGCTCAGAATCAACCGAACCAGTATTCAGGTACAGTATGCAGTAATCTTTTGAAAAAAAAAAAATCCGCGAAATTTCTGAAAGGGGATTTCCCTCCAAATATTTCACATCGTTTAGTAAAACGAATTGAAACAAAAATCCATTTTCAGATAACCAACAATATTCGCAGCAACAAATGCAACAGCAACAAATGCAGCAGCAACAACAACAGCAACAACAGCAGAAACCTCTGAAGGGGGTTCCGGCAGTTGTACCTGATTTTGTAATACCTAACAATAAAGAGTCACCAACACAGCCTCCCCCAACCACGAATTTTCTTCCACAGGTAGGCCTAAAGGTAAAGCATCCGTTTTATTTCCCTACAGAAAAATCATTTTTATTTAAAACCTTATACCGAATTTTCATTCTTTTTAATTACAACAGGCGCCGAATATAATGGGTAAACTTAGTGAATTAACTTCTTCCGGATCTGGAGCTGTAGAAGCTGGAGCGGATCTACTTTCCAAAGGAAAAGAACTTATATTTATGAAGTTCGGACTTGGAGGAAAATGATGGAAATTGTATTTCGTAAATATTAAGTTGTTATCTAATTTTCGCTAAAAATGTTTACATTTTAGACATTTTTTAATGCTTCTATTACTATTAAAAATTAAAAAAAAAAAAAAAAAAAAAAGTTTGTTCATTTTTATAACAATTTTTCTCGGTGGCGGTTGAATGTTTATAAATAATTCAAGTTAAAACGCTTTCTTTAGTCATCGTGTTTTCTAAAAAAAAAAAAAAAAAAAAAAAAAAAATAGCTAAGAAAAAAGCGGAAAAAAAATCCAAAAAAAAAAAAATATCTCTAATAATGCACATTACAATAAAATTTATAGTTTTTAAAATCACAAATAAATATAATGCAGTGGCCTAAGAGGGGAACCATGAGTGGAAAAAACTTTTAAAAGTTTTTTAATGCCACTGCAGTTCAATAGTTTGGTTGTAAAACAAAAAATAACGGATTTTGATGGTGCTTAAAACCTATTATATTAATACTGGGATACGGTTTTGCCAAATTTATAATTTCAGGGTATGCAGATTTGAAAATTAAAATATCTTTAGAAATAAATTAAAAATTTGTTACTTTCAATATAAAAAATTAATGAATATTGAAAAAATTATAATAACAATAATTTATCAAAATTATTGATTCGTTATTGAAAGTAACAATGATTGTTTCGGGGTTCATTTCAGTATTAGATCTTTTCAGTGAAACTATGCAAACTAAAAATCAAAAAATTGTGTATAAAAATCGAATTTTGTAACATAACCATAAACTGAACAAATTGTTCTTGAGAAATTCCAAAACTGTACTTGCAACTTGTCCATGAAAAATAAAAAATAGTTTTAAAAAAATTTGCCTTCATTCACTGATAAAGATCACTTTAGTAATATAGATTTTAATTTAAAGTGAACTCATAAAGAAAATAAGCAATTTAAAATACTTTCTAAGTTTACCTTAATTTTCTGTTTTGCAAAATTAATGAAATGTTGTTGTGACTCTTTAAGAAAAAAAAAAAATTTGAAAGTAATATATTTATTTTTAAATTTTTTTAAAAACGATTTTATTGTTAATAAAAAGAAAATTGCTGATTAATTAATCGGGACAGATTTTTTTTAAAAATGCAGAAAATTTCTTGGAAATCTAAAACGGTATATTATAGTCAATTTAAATGCCATCGCCTTCGTTTTGATGGCAATAATAAATTAAAATCAAATGGTTGTGTTTGCATTGTAAATATACAAAAAAAAACGAATCTTTTTTTTTTCTTTTTGAAAAAAAAAAAAAAAATTAAATTTGGACTTTTCTTCAAAATACAAAATTAATAGTCAACAAATAACCTTAGAAAGCACGATTGTAAAAAAATTTTAAGTTTTAAAAAAAAGAACATTCGAAATTGTAAAAAAGAAAAAAAACTTAGGACTGAGTCATTTAAAAATCAAAAAAGAGAAAAAAAAAAAAGAAAAAAAAAAAAAACAACGCACATAACTATAAAAACACATCTTTCTGTATTATCATTTTGAAAAATTTTTGAATTTTCACTGACATGTTTAAATTGTTCTTCATTATTTAATAATTAAAATAAAAAGAAAATTTAAGGTATTCAAAAATGTTAAAAGAGTGTGCTTTATTAAAATGACTTTAAATTAATTTTTTTTTTAAATATTTGAATTTATATGCTTTTCCTCAGGCCTACTGTGGTAAAAAAGTTCCTCGAAATAAGAAAAAAAAGTTTTATTTTGGGGCCTCTAATCCCATTTTCTTTCTCTTTTTATCTTGTATTTTTTAAAGTTAAACTTCATCCCAAAGATAAGTAAAGAGGGACATCAGACTTTTTAAGATTCAACTTATACCATTGACCAACTGTAAAGTAGAAACGACCTTTCAAAATGAAAATAAAAAATTTTTTTAAGTTAGTGGTAGTAAATTAGAAGAGTGAGCCACTAGATCTGTAGTTAAAATCATAGCTATTTTAAAAAATTTTAATTTGTTAATGAAAAAGAGATCAAAACAAAGGATCTAATACTATGTTTAAGTGTTTGTTTATTTGTTTGTTTAAACAGTATAGTCGATTCTGTGAATTTGCTGATTATGATTCAAAATATGAAAAGTTAGTGATGATTTTGCCCACAGGGTAATAATTTATATATTAAACTAATGATACTTTTTAAAGTGGGAATTATATACAGAGAGTAAACTAGAAGGATGTTACCAATATCCCTACCATTTAGTGTGTAAAAGGCATTCACAGAAAGATGTAAAAATTACTTGTTTCTAATCATCTTTGTCTCCCTATCGGTTTTATGTTTTCTTTGTTACAAAGGCTAGTGATAGCTTAGAAGGAAAACATAGACCTTTATTTCAGTTAATTATATAAAATTTTTCTTGCTGCTTTGTTGAATGAGTTAAAGCCCAAAACGTAATTATAAATAAAATTGAAAAAGCTTACCATTTTAGGTTATTTATTGTTTGAAGCTCATAAATCAAAATCCAATTTCCTACCATGCATTTGATGCCACTGTAAACAAAACGGTCTTGAACAGTCACGCATTTTTACAATAAACTTTGCTTTTACGCAATAAAAAATTAGAGTAAGTTCAATCATAACGAAAAAATAACAAATATCTACTTTCATTTATGGAAACAGAGCAGAGTCAAAATTCGTCAAAAATTCGCAGGATTTCAACCAATCAAACAGCTAGAATTGAACATGCCGCCATATTGTTTCTCGCATTTAAAAGAACCAATCAAAACCGTTGCCGGTTAATTACATTTCTGAACGTAAAAGAAACTGCTTTTCTCGGTTGTGATTCGTTGTAATAAATTAATAAATGCTTAAACTCATTTAATAGAAAAAAAGACAAAATTTACCGTTAGGATTTTAAAGGTGATTAGAAAATGCTTTGAAACATCACAAATAATGTATATGTAAGGTTTAAGAAATGCTAAATTCGTCTGTAAACCTTTTAAAATAAGATTTTTAATAAGTCGTCATGTGTTCGAACTGCCTCTACGTTTGATTCAAATTTTCTTTTTAAATCCCATTTTTATTCTGGAATAACTGTTAAGTATACTGTATATTTATAAAGTCTGCCTATCTCATTTTCATTACAATATCTTTACACCAAAAATCTATCAAAATCCTTTTTCAATAGTAAAATAGATAGTTAAAAACACGCTATATTCGGTTTATCGAATCCTTTAAACAGAAATAATCGGTTAATTGGAAAGCTCTGCTTATAGGCTACTATTGCAACTTTAAGGATAAAAAAATGAAAACAATACATATTACAAATATCAAAAACATAATCATTATAGACATAGGTTTAACTTAACATTGTAAATATTTAAAAAAAAAAAAATTAAATGTAAGTTTAAAAAACTTTGCGAGGTTTTGAAAAGTATACTTGTTGACAGATATACGATGATTATAGTAAGGCTAATAACGCAACGTAAATTTAGTAACATTTGCAAGATCCATTCTTAAATTTTAACGAGAAAATTTCCATCGTATATTTTACTGCCAACAAGTAAAACTATTGTCGACTCTACTTTTTAAATATTTTGCTAAAAAGAGTGTACATGTCTAAAATTGCAAATTTATAAAGTGCTATACTGTACTGTATATTAAAAACTTTATCAGTAAATGATCCTCTTTTTATTTCTAAAAATTTAGCATCCTTACCAAATATTATTTTCCAACAGAGGTTGATTTTCAATGATCCTGTTAAAGCTTAATCTTGATAAATCAATAGAAAGATAGCGCCCTTCAAATATTAATTCAGCTAGAGCTCGTCCTATAGCTGGTGAATGTTGAATACCGTGACCGCTGAAGCCCGTGGCAAAATAAATGTTTGCAAAATTTGAATGTCTCCCCACAATTCCATTCTGGTCTAAACAGTTATATTCATAATATCCAGCCCAAGCTGATTTCAATTTCAAATTTTCGAAAGCAGGGACCCTGTATGCTAATGTCGGCCAAATTCTTCTTTCAAATAATTCATAGTCAACTTCCAAGTCTTCAACATTCGGCTCTTCTTCAGGAGTTGGAGAAACTCCACAAATGTAATCTCCGCGTAACCCTTCACGCCTAAAATAAGTGCCGTTTGGATCTACTGTCAAGGGAACGTTACTACCAGGGCCGTCAGGGCTATGAAAGCAATAAACATAGCGTTTCCTGGGTTCTACGGGTACTGCGCAACTCTTTTCGCCTATACCAAATTTTAAAAAATTTCCGATTCTTCCAGAATAAGCACCCGCAGCTATTATGCAATTTGTAAAATTAATTAAACCCAAAGTTCCGTCTTTCCGTTTTACGATCGCTTTCACTGGTTGATTACCTCTTTGAAACTCCATTCCAACGACTTCATAATCCTTGTAATCAGCTCCTAAGTCTATCGATTTTTTCCTTAAAGCGTTTAATAAGGACCAAGGATCGAACCAGCCTTCGTTTTCTATTCCCAAACAACCCAACTCGATTTCATTTACATTAAGCCATGGAAATCGTTTCCTTAATTCTTCCCTGCTCAACAAAATATTTTTAGCTCCTAATTTATTTTGCAGATCGGAATTATTTTTTAATATGGAAGCTCCTTGTTCGGTTGCCAGTGAAAGATAACCGTCAGTTTCGAAATTTGCATCAGGCGGAGGATGTCCATCGATCCCCAATTTGCTTTTCATCGTCCGGAGAAATTCAGCTCCGAATAATGACATTTGAATACTTTCAGGTAGCGAAAACTGCTGACGTAAACCTCCGACGGATAACGTCGTTGAGCATTTTCGGTAAGTTGGATCTTTTTCCACAACAGTAACTTTAGCGCGATTTGGTCCTAAGGTCTTCAGCCAGTATGCGCAAGACGATCCGATGGCCCCACCGCCTATGACTAAGACATCGCATGATTCCTGGAAAAGCGGCTCTTTCAATCTAAACGTCTGACTTTTATAATTTTTGAACTTCTGGAGAACGCAGCAATCAGGAGTAACAAATAATTCATCTTTGACGGGTAAATTGCTGGTAGATTCTTTCCGAGCCAGTGACGACGATTTTCTAAAAAGTTCTTTTGTAGACGGTGACTTTTTAAGCCGTCGAAAAAAAATATGACAAAATGATTTCCTGTTCATTTTGTTTTGTATTCAATTTTTTCTTACGTGGAACCTGAAAAAAAAATTAATGGTTACGAATATTTTCAAAAAGATTTGAGAAAAATTTTTTCAACTTACCAGGTGATGAGAATGAAAAATAATGAAGTTCTTCAAGGAAAAAAATACAATTGAAAATTAATATTTGTCGTGGAGACAAAATTTGTTTATTTTCGTAGCAGCACAATAGTCTGTGATAAATACCGGTATGTACAAAAGTATTTAATCTAGTCTTTTTATATTAATTATTTTGACAGTTTATTTGCGCTTCGAAGTCGACCTTTTAAAGTCCTCAGGGTTGGTAAAAATTGTTCTCTGTATTCAAGTCAAAATAGTGATAAAGAAATGTACTGCCTCTTGTTCTCTTAATGATAATTCGAAAAAAAATTTAGGACGACATTTAAAATTTAAAAAAAAATGTCTTTATTTTAAATAATAAAATTTTATTACCATTAAAAGAAAAATTAACAAATTGCAGTTGTCATGACTTAAAATCCCGAATTCATTTAACGCTTTTTTGATTTGTCAGTGAGCAACTGATTTAAATCATTGATAACAACTAGACTTCACTTTTTAGCTTATGATCAGTAGGCTAAAAGAATCTGTGTACATAAACGTGCATTTTGCTGACTGAAATTTCTAGAAGAATGATACTGAAAACGTTCGTAATGCCAGCGTAAGATTCTATCGCTTTAGAAAAGGACTTAAAAAAAAATAATAGTAATAATTTTACACCTATTCTATTCGGAGTTTTTATCACACAATGTTTCTTTCCAATAACGGCTGCATTCTACCTAGTCTGTCAAAACTTAATCTATTTAAATTTATCGTTGTATATTTTCCTTCTAATAACAATTCAGCAATTGCGCGACCCACAGCTGGAGCGTGTTGAATACCGTGACCACTAAACCCGCATGCAAATAGAACATTGGGCATAGCTGGATGATTACCGATTATTCCATTCATATCTATGTAATTATATTCGTAAAATCCAGTCCAAGCGGATTTTACTTTCAATTTTTCAAAAGCGGGTACTCTGCGCGCTAACGATGGCCAAACTCTATTATCAAAATAATCATAATCGACGTCCCAGTTGTCCGTTTCTGGTTCCTCCTCTGGGGAGGGAGATGCTCCGCAAATGTAATGACCGCCCATACCCTCTCGTCTGAAGTACGTACCGTCAGGATCTACAGTTAAAGGCGTGTTTATACCGGGACCATCGGGGTTATGGAAACAATAAACATATCGTTTCCTAGGTTCTACTGGAACGGGACAACGGAAGATTCCATCGCCCAAGCCAAACTTGAAGAATTTCCCAACTTTTTTAGATTCAGCTCCTGCTGCTATAATGCAATACGCAAATCGAATTGTCCCTACTACGCCATCTTTTCGTAGCACAATTGCTTCTATGGGTCGGTCAAAACTATCATATAAATGTTTTGCGTCTCCTTCTTGGTAGTTGTACTCCATGCCTATAACTTCGTATTCTCTATATTCGCATCCTATTTTAGTGGCTTTTTTTCTTAATCCAGTTAACAGCGACCAAGGATCAAACCATCCTTCATTTTTTATGCCTAAACAACCCAATTCCACTCCTTCGGTACTGATCCAGGGAAATTTTTTCTTTAATTCTGTCGGACTTAATAAAATATTTTTAGCACCTAATGAATTTTGTAAATCCGAATTTTCTTTTAAAGTAGAAGCTCCGGATTCACTCGCTAGTAAGAGGTAACCGTAGGGTTGGAAACAAGGATCTATAGGCTCTTCCCCTTCCACCGCTAGCTTCCTTTTCATGGTACGAATAAAGTCAGCACCAAATAAGGACATTTGAACACTTTCTGGTAGTGAAAATTGTTGCCGCAAACCTCCGACTGATAGCGTAGTCGCGCTTGTCGTATAGGTAGAGTCTTTTTCACAAACTATAACTTTGGGACCGTTTGGAGCCATAGTTCTTATCCAATAAGCGCATGAGGAACCCATAGCACCTCCACCGATTACTAGTACGTCACACCACTCGTGAAACATGTCCGTTTCATAAAATTTCGGCTCCCGGATTGGTTTACCCATAAATCCGTAAACATTATATTTAAAATCAACCCAATCCATTTTGATAACTCTAGCTGCATTCGCTGCTCCGTCTGGTCGTATTTTCAAATGATAATCTTTATGTTCCTTGAGAACGCAGTACTGTGGGCATATGTATATGTCATCATCACTTAGTGAAGCCTTGGGCCCGTCTGGTTTAAGAACAATCGAAGATTTTTTCTGGGAAATTATTCCTTTCGTGTCTGTAGTCGGCTCCGTTATTTCATTTTTTTTATCCTGGCGAAAGCAGCTACGAGCGAAATTCCTGATCAGACATTTGTTTGATAATTGATGTGATTTAGAAAGTCTATGCAGAGTTTGAAACCACACTCTGCTATTCATTTTCACACTAATTTTTTAACCATGTAAGAAAATGCTGAGATGATGATTTATTACCTACAAAGAAAATAAAAGAAGGATTAACCAATGATTGAATTTGAACGGCCCTGTGTAGGCAAAATTTAATTAAACATGCTGCAATTCATTTTCAGTTTTCTTGCCTGAGTAACTTCAGTGAATTCATAAAAACAATTCTTAATTTTAAAAAAGATAAAATAAGCAACTTCCCATTTTTCTGCCTTCATATCTTCTCATCTTTCTAGAACTTATTTACTTGCTGCAGAAAAAAAAAATTTAAATGGGCAGTTTTGAAAAAGTTACATAATTATAGTAAAACGAATTCTCTTTTTATGAACATTTTTGGTTATCTTTGCAGATTTGCATACATGTATTCAATATCTAAATTAAGAAATAATTAAACTGATAACCTCTGATCTAATATTTACGTAATTATTAAGTATGTCATTAAATGTATTTCATGGGATTATAATCACGCTTTAACTCAATCTAATCATGATCTCCTTCAAATCAAAAATATTTTCAGTGGATTCAATGCATTAAAAAAAAAGTATCACATGGTTCAATTATTAAAAATTAAGCAAAAGTGGAAAACTATGTTGTTGGGATATTCTTCATCACTCATTAGAATATTATTTAAGTTCTAAGAGACCATTTGAGTGTTCCAGTGCATAGATCTGATTTCAATTAGATATCAAACAACAACACAGAAAATACATTTAAATTTTTTCTTTGCTTATAAATTTAAAGAGAAAAGCAGTACTGGAGTACAAAATCTCTAGTTATAAAACTCATTAACGTTTTACCTATACAATGTAATTACCTGCTTAATAAAGCAAAATAATACCATTTACACAAAATAACATATCTTTCCTTTCATTTTAACGATTAGATACTGCAATTTAAAATTTATTTTTTTGGACGATTTTACTCGTGGTAAATAACTTCAAAAGCGGTTTTCAACTAATGATTAAAATACTGCAATTGCCCGTTTAAATCTATTAATATGAACTAAAAAAACATGAAAGAAAATGGAAAAGTTATGTTTCAACATAAGCAAGCCAATAATACTTACATTATTAGTAACAACAATCTATTATCACAAAAAAAGGCAGTAATCACAGAGCAAGTAATCATATTTTTTTGAACAGTAAAAAACACTTTTTAGATACAGCAGAAGAGAAATTATATTTCCCTAACAACGCGATAAAAAGCCTAAGTTCATGTTTTCAAACAGTCTTTTACAAACAAATCTACGATTTTGAAACATTGTTTTAAAAAAAAACGTCATCCCCCCTCTTTCTCTTTTCCCCCACCATTAAAAAAACCCGAATGATACAAATGTCAAAATGGCGGCTACTCGGCGATTGCAAAAGGTAAATTAAAATATATTCGCATTATTACTTATTATAGCTCAATTTTTCTCGTTTTATAATGAAATAAGTTCGTGATATAGCATTTGATTGTCTCCTCTGCTTGAATTTTGTTTCTTTGGAAATATCCTCATTCACGTGAAAAATCCCATGACTATATTCGTACCAGTGACATTCCATTTAAGGACGCATGAATAAATTGTTGCCTTTTTTCTAAAAGCATATTATTTTCATTAATTATTTTCGCAGGAACTCGGCGATATCCGCACATCAGGATTAAAAGCCTTTAGAGATATACAAGTCGATGAAACCAATATACTTACATGGCAAGGGCTCATCGTCCCGGTGAGTAATTGTTTCACGTTGTATGGGCCTACGATTTTTATCTGAATTTTATAAGTAAAAATAACGTAATTTAACTTTCCATCGGTTTTTGTTACAATTTAACGGGAAATCAATTTTTCTTAAAATGCTGATTACAATATTGATTATTAAAAATAAAAAATAGAAATAAAATGAAAGTCTCATCTTTCATTCCTGTTTAATCTTGTGCAATCTGATTTTATTTGATTTTAATTTTTTTTTTTTCTTTGTAGGACAACCCTCCATATAATAAAGGTGCCTTTAGAATAGAAATTAATTTCCCTGCAGAATATCCATTTAAACCACCAAAGATTAATTTCAAAACTAAGATCTATCACCCGAATATTGATGAAAAAGGGCAAGTTTGTTTACCAATTATATCAGCAGAAAATTGGAAACCTGCAACGAAAACAGATCAAGGTAAAGTTGTCTTCTATTTTATTTCAAATTCATCATTTTTAAAAGTTGAAACCGCCATTTAATAGGGAATTTTAAAAATGATTTCTTTCATTAATTTTCTGAACATTTTGAGGTTCTATATCTATCAATATTTTTTTAAATATCTTGAACTAATATTGAATAGAGTGAAATTGTTCCAATAAAATTTCTGAATTGTTTTAATGAGAATTTTAATCAGAAATAATTTTAAGCATTGACAAAAAGAAAAAAAAGTCAAAGCTTTCTCCATTACATATGCTTCTTCAATTTCTTATTCATTTACTCATTTACTAATAATTTAAATCATTTTTTTTTCTCTCAGTTATTCAAGCACTAGTAGCATTAGTTAATGATCCAGAGCCAGAACATCCTTTGCGTGCAGAGGTAGCTGAAGAATATGTAAAAGATCGTAAGAAGTTTATTAAGAATGCTGAAGAATTTACTAAAAAACATAGTGAAAAAAGACCATCCTTTCAGATTAGGATAAGTTGTTATACCATAAAATACAAAAAAAAAAAAAATAAGAAAATAAAAAAATTGATAAAAAGATTTGTTTTTCAGTAAAATTGATTTATTGACAATAGAATGATTTGCAATTTTATTTTCAATAAAATAATTTTTGAAAAAAAAAAAAAAAAATACTTTGTTTGAATTAAAAAGGATTTGATATGGGATTGTAAATAGCATGGAGCAGTTAGTTTAAAATTTTTTTTGTTGTCAAAATAAGAAAATCAATGGAAAATTTCTTGAGCAGGGCAGAAATTTTAAATGTGAAATGTTTGATGTCCCAATTTTTATGTAGTATGTCTAATTTATTAATCTTATTTAAATAAAAAAAATATTCAAACGGCAAAACAAGGCATTCAATAACCTGGCCTATTTAAGTATCATATGCAAAATTCAAAACCTGCTCAGGAACGAATTTTACTACTCCTTACCTATTTAAGGTTGAAGGATATCATTTTTTTTTATAATTTAGAAGAAAAAATTTTTAATTACTTATAATAGTAAAGCATTTTAGTGAATCATTTTTAAGATTTAATTCATCATTCCAAATCTCACCTGTTACTTACATGCAATGATATTGTTAACTCACTTGTGTGCATGGCTTCCTAGAGACAAAATGTGTTGCATTTGCACCAAATATTCTTTGTGAAATAAAACCATGCACACCTTTATGTATCATTGCTTCCAGTTTTATACAAATTTAATAAACTTTTTTTTGAAGTAAAGAAAAAATTCCAAGCTTATGAATTTGTTTTTAAAAAGAATGACTGACTGCTCTGTAATAGAATTTGTGATTTTAATATGAAATTGATGTAAACCTCTGTTTTAAAACCTTTTTTTTTTTGAGGAAAAAATGTTAAATTGTAACAAGATGGTGGTGCAGAAATATTTCAATTACAACTTTTTTTTTGCAAAAATTTTTAGTAGTAAGGTATTTTTTTGTAATTAAATTACTTTTTTTTTTTTTTCAAAGTAGCTTTTTTAGTACTTTCATATTTATTTGTCCTATGATTTTTTTTTATTTTATTAGATCTTTTTTTTTTTCTTTGTCACAATCACTAAAATTAATTTAGAAAAACTTTTCCTAAAGTAAACATTGAAACAATGAAACGATAATTAGAGTACTGTTGTCTTGTTACAACTTTGATTAATGGTTCATTGTGCTGATTACTTTCTTCTGTGTTTGGTGATAGTATACAGTGCTAGCAGCAGCTTTCAGCTTATGTTACGGTTTTAAAGGAAAAAAAATCATGTATTTCAGTTTTTTCCTGTTTTGTTTATTATATTATTTTTGACAAAAGTAATTCATATTTCTTTTTTCTTTTTTTCAAAACCTTTTAACGAAAAGAAAATAACAAGTATTTTGTAACATAAAAAAAATTTTAAGAACTACATCCTAAACAGAATGGCATAGGTTTATTGCCATAGCAAGCTAAGCAAACTCAATTCCGGCATCCCAGGTTCAGGTCCTTGAGAAAAACCTGTAAAGAATGAAATCATTAAATAATGAACAGAAGTACCAAACTAAGCTTTTCTGGATTTCTGTTTCAAATATGCTGAGAAAATCCAGATAAGAAAAACTTTAAGTAAGACAATTTTTCAATATTTCATAGTTTAATAATCTATAAAACCAGGCATTTCAAGTAATAGATCTTGTTATGTACAGCCAAAAATGAGATTCTTGGCACATTTAATGCTTTGAATGCTATAACTGACAAGTTAAAAGATTTAGTTGTCCGACAGGTTTCACTTTATATTTTAAAGCCGTCTGTATGACAAAGAATGAAATGGATTCAGAGCTTCCCAATTTCTTTTAAGGCAAAAAGATCAGACTTCTATTAATTTTGTCCAGATAATCATTCTTACATTCATTCTAAATCTTCAGCTACACATGATATTGCTTGATGATGCATACTCTAGAATATGCTTGATGCATTAAAAAATAAAAATTACCTAAATATAAAACTGTAGGCATAAATGCTAAGTGAAAAGCTCCTTTAACGAGCCCAATTATAACGGCTAATCTTTCCTTTACACCTTGATCAAGACCCATTTTGACAGAATTAATTATAGGCAACCTTCGTTTAAAAACCGCTTCGACAACAATCAAACCAGGTTAGGTTAGGTTGTTTAACACACACGGCCTTCTTTGATGCGTGAAGAATATTTGTATTCATCCGCCGAAATGAATTACTTTGCTTTTTTTCTTTCTCCCGCTAAATATTTCTTTATGAAAAATCAATTAATCCTTTTCTTTGTTCAATAAAATAAACCATTGTTAGTAAGGAATTACGCTTTCAACATAAATAAAAAATAAGTTATTCATAGAATCATATTTATAATAAAAGAACAGAATAAATAACAAGTACAACGTGAATATAATAAGAAATGTCGAAATCTTAATGCTTTTTTTCAGGGTTTCAAACACAGTGTTTCCAATCAAAAATACATTTTTCCGTTTTCAACCCCTTTAAAATTGGAATTAACATTTGCTTATTCATGTCCCTGGTTAATCCAATGATTGTTTAAAACTTAAAATCATTCTGTGAACCTGGTAAAGCAGATATGATACATGGCAAAAAGTTTTAATACGCACTCAGTAAAATCTTACAACTTTTGGGAAAAAAAAACTATATACGAGCCAATCTGGCATTTTAAATAAAAGCATATTAAAAGGTTTCACTGAAAAAATTATTAATCCATTATTGTAAAAAAGAAGTCTGTTTAATAACAAAAAGTAGATGCAAAAACGCTAAAAAGCAGCTAATTAACAACTGGGAAGACGAAACTAAATTCATTTCCAGTTAGATCAAAGTAATCAAGAGATGGCGAAAAATGCCAATATATCATCAAAAAGAAACCATAACATCTTAAAATCTAAAACTGGTTTCTAAATTCAATTAACAAAAAAAAAAAAAAAAAAAAAAAAAATTAGGTAATTTTCTTTGTTAAAAAATCTTTGGCACTTTTGAATTTAGTAACCTTTTTAATTTTTTTTTTCTTTTCGAAGACTAAATCGAAAAAATTAAGATAATAAACATTGAATGTATATTATTGTATAAACTGGACTGATCACAATTAAATAAAAAATCATGGAGATTTATGGGTGTCCTAAAACATTTGTAATTTCTTTTCAGTTGAAAATCTTGAAATAAAGACAGCACGTTGCATTATAAAATCTTCAAAAAAATTTAGACAAAACTAACTGATCATATTTTTTATAAATTAAAAATCATATTTCTCGGTAAAAAAATTTAAAAAATTATACAAAAAAAAAAAAAAAAAAAAAAAAAAAAAAAAGCACAAGGCAAACATTAATCTGAAGCCCACGTAAATAACGGTTCGTACTTTTCCTTTCTCATTTAATAAAAAACTGAAACTAGAACAACTGGCATGTAAGAACGAAAAAATCGGACACACTGTGTTTCAAACCGATTTTTTTTTTCGTTTTCCTTTTTTTTATTATTTCTTTCTCATCATCAATTGGTTAACCTAAAGCATAATAAAGGAAGGATCAGAATCAAAAGATATTCGGACACATGGACCAATCTTGCTTCGCTTTTGCTTCCCAATATTTTCCGTTGTACATGTGGCAAACTGAACCAGTGACAGGATCCTTTTCTTGTTTAAACCAAACCGGTTCGTAAGGAGGATACGGTTGACCTAAAAATCATAATAAAAAGATTTTAAAATCTTAGTTAATCAATTACAAAAAATTAATTTGAACATACCTTTACTAGCTGCGAGTTCCGCCTCCGATTCTCTTTGCCTCCTGGCAGCTCTCTGCTTTTCCTCTAACCTAAGTTTTTGAGCATTAGCTGCATCCCAATCACCCTGTTCCATGAGTCTCTGATCCGGTCTCAACCTTGAATCAGTAGGTGCGACTCCATCTTCCGGCTCGTTTAACTGACAAGCTAACTCCGTAAAATTATAGTATTTGTCGGAATCGGGACTGTAAAAATTTCAAAAATCAAATTTTCACAATTTCATCGGTGCCGGTTAATAATTTTTCCGTTACGAATACTACTTACGGTGGCATTTTTCTTAACCAAGCTACGGTATAAGGCCCAGTTTTAATTACGGGGTTGTCTGAAGTTCCGTTGGAGGAAATCACAGGCGCGATTTCAATTTTATTATCCCATTCCCCGGCTACTACCCATTTCGTATTTCCTTTCCCGTCCATTACGCAACCTTTCACCTAAAAGAAGAAAAAAAGTGATAATTTTCCGGAAACTTACACTGCACTTTAGCCCACTCAAAAAAATGAATAATAAAGTAATACATTACTTTTCTTTGTGAATCCTTGCTAAAGTAACTATAAGGTATGTATTTCAAATGACATTTATCACCATTCGCATGATTGATGATGTCCATATCTCCGTGTTGATCTACCCATAATTTTCCTACTATAATGTTATGGACTGTTGTGGTTACCTTCCTCCACGTATAATGATTTTCTAAAAAGAGGAGGAAAAAAAAAAGAAAAAAATAAATAAAATAGAAATAAATGTTCAGAAATCAAAAAATTCATCAATTTTATTTGTATCTTTAGTTTATTTTTCATCATTTTAAGGGGACCACTCTAATATTACATAAGCACGATTTTACTGAGATCCTATCCCCTTAGTAAAAAAAAAAGTAAGCATTTTCATTTGTTAAATTGCGTTTGCCAACGGTTAACGTCACAAACAAGCCTACATCACCTTTTTTTGTGGAAATATTAACTAAGCTTATCTAAGCTTTTACAATTAAATTGTTGAGTTTTATTTTCACAGTCGCGGGTTGATTAATCATTTTTTTTTTTTTTAATTTCAAAATTCTTTATTATTTTTCTTTTTTTTCATTCGATTGTCTACCTATCGTTCCTTTTGTTTTTCTTTGCTTGTTCGCAATCTTTTTCTTTCTTGTTCGCTTATTCTAGCATCTCCGTTTCTTGTTCATTTGCCGGTTTCTTTCCTTCTTCGCTTCTATTCAATAAAAAATCAAAATAAAAAAACAAAACTTACTTGAATTGTTAAAAACTAAGTGGGCCATGCCCAGTGGAATAACTTGCAAATATTTCCCACGGAATTTGGAAGCCATCGTAAATTCTTGCCAGCACTTCCAATCCTTGCCTTCGCAAAACTGTGCAAGCATGGGCGGATGATGTGATACCTACAAATTAAAAAGACAACGGATTGTGAAAATTCTTTTAAGTCAGCAATAAAAAATTTCGAATCTCTCCTTAATTTTTATAGAAAGAAATTTCTTGAGCAAATCGAAAACAAAAAAAAAAATTTTTTTTTTCTTCAAACGGGTAAAATCTAGCACCGACTAAGCTTGCTTATTGTAGAAAAAAAAAAAGCTTCGTAAAAGAAATTCTGAATTTTTATCTAATATTTTCTTATCTTGATTCTCACCTGTTCCGAAATAGCTTTCCAACCTAAATCATCCGTTCTATCGCATTCATACGTTTCTCCTAGCAAAGGATTAAACGGTTTAGCAGTTCTAGTTGAAGTTGTAGCGTAACTAGACACCGTAAAAGCGGCTACGTAAGCTAACTGTTCGCAACTATCTGTACACGCTGCAGCCTAAAAGAAAAAAAAAATCATCCTGGATTATTAAACAGTTAAAATACCGAAAAACTGGCCTTGCAAATGAAACCGACGAATCATCTTCAACGCATACTGTTTTTTTTTTAAATTCTGCATCCGTACTTGCAAAGGCAGTTTGAAAAAAAAAAAAAAAAAAAAAAAAAAAAGATGACGTCTTACCCTATCAAGTATATCAGCATATTCGTAATCCTCAGTCAACCTTTGCAGCATGGATAGAGGTTCAGAGAAATTAACAGGCATAGGTATTTTGCTAAGTTCTTTGCCTATACAATTCTTCATAATCGACCAGAGATTTAAAGGATAGTGAGGCTTATCAGGAACTCGAGTTCTTCTCTTCCTACCGGTTGTGGAGGTTGGTGTTTTTGTAGGGGCGCTAGAATTATCGGTAGTGGTTGCTTTCTTCATCGTACCCTAAAAAAAAAAAAAAAAAAAAAAAAAAAAAAGAAAAATTTAAATAGAGTCAGGTACATACCTAACTTCCATACAAAATCAAAAATTTAAAAAAAAGGACGATTGAAAAATAAGGCAATTTAAACCAATTTCCGAGCGATGATTTTTCAGCTCAAGACAGCAATTGTCAAGGGCAGATTTAGCAATGGAGACAAACGTAAAGGATTTGAGTAGTAGACACCCATCTTTAAAATAAAAAGGATTCCATTTGTGACTGTACATTAGGGTGGGTCGAAAATCAAAAATTTTGGATTTTCAAAATGCCTGATAGCGCAATCGCTGTGGTTTATCTATTGCAAAATTTTTTTCCTTTTCGAAATTTTTTTTAAACGGCGTCTTGAGGGTGCCCAAGAGGGTCAAAGTTTTGGAAAATCCCATAAGGGATGAAAATTCGAATTTTAGACTTTTGTGAAAAAAGTACCGTTTCGGAATTTTAGCGTAGATTTCGAAAATTAAGTCGGTTTTGCGTCTAGCTATTTCTGTTCCAGAGTTATTGTAAAAAATATGATAAAAATATTGGAATTTTAGAGTTTTGACATTTTTATGGCAAACTTGGCCTGTATTCCAAGAACAGAAAAAGCTAGACGGAAACAGATTTGATTTTCGAAATCTAAATTGAAAATCCGATAAGAAACGGTACTTTCTTCACAAAAATTCAAAAGTCGAATTTTCATCCCTTATGGGATGTTCCAAAGCTCCGGCCCTCTTGCGCCCCACCAAGACGCCGTTTAAAAAAAATTTCGAAAAGGAAAAAATTTTTACAAATAATAAGCCACAGCGATTGCGCTATTAGGCATTTTGAAATTCCAAAATTTTTGGTTTTCGACCCACCCTACTGTACATTGGAAAACACAGCTTAGATCGTATCACAAAATTTTACAGGAAATTTTAAAAAAAATAATAATTTCGGGTAAAAAAAAATGTCGATTTCCGGTTATTTGCAAAAATTATTGGACATCCTCATCTTATGAGTGAATTCGGAAAGTTTCGCTCTTAAATTTACTCCCAAAAAGTCTTTTATTTTACTTGATAACAGTATTACCATTGCCAGAATAATTACTAAGGTTTAAAAGGGTGTTTTTCTCGTAGTCAATATCTTTCCAATACTCAACTATCACGGTGAATTTTTGCAAAAACGTTTAACTGAAAAAACTGTGTTTTCAGCATTACAATGAGAACAAAAAACCGCCAAAAAGTCGATTTTTAAAACCTTTATCTTAAGACGTGTTTTCCTATGCATGGTCACACAAATAGAATAAATTAGGGCGGAAAGAACGCGCGTTCGACTCCCCCTCCCCCCCAAACCCCCCCAGTGAGCGATTTGAAAATTAAAAAAAAAAAGTTTTTTTCTGAAATCCGACGAAAACTCGTTTTCCCAATTTTAAAAATTGTTATTGTTTAATTCAAATTTGTATCATTTTTTTTTTTAAACACTTACTCCAGAGGCACCAGGTTTTTCGGAGCCAATCACAGTCATTGTTTTGGTCTTAGTTTCCGGGGATTCGTCTACCTCAGAACTAGAACCAGATGCCTCTCCCTGAAAATAAATAAAGAAAAGACGTAAATAACATAACAATGAGAAACCGTCAGCGACAATTGAGAATATAAAAAAAACTTCCTTACAATAGAAGGACATAATTAGAAGAATTCAAACATTGATTTCGTTTCGTTTTAAAAGAGACGAAGAAAAATAAAAATAAAAATTTCAAGGACTTAAAAAAAAAATTGTATCCAGAGAAATATCGTTTTTCATATGAATACATTTTCGAATTCGATTTATATCTACCCTTTCCACTCATATTTTATTTTATTTTCTATTCAAAAATTGTACTAACATAAGATCAGAATCTCTGATTTTTTTTTTTTTAAATCATCAAAGTTTGAAAGACAAAAACAAATGTTTACTAGCGCAAAAATTTGTAAAAATAACACCATCAATCCGATTACACATTTGAAAGGCTTCGGGAATATTCAAATAAAAAAAAAAAAAATAAAAAAATAAAAATAAAATATTGTCTTTACAACGCGACAAAAAACGACTTACATGCTTACCGGTTGCCCTCCTTGAATTTTTTCTCCTTTTCATACTCATTTAACCTTACAAAAGGTTTTCTCCCCGGATTTTCAAATTTAATTTTCACTTTTATCGATTTATAAGTCAAAAAATGATTCATAGATAAAAATCTATTTGGGTCAGTTTCTTTAGATCATTTTACAAGTGGCTTCCTCGGCATTGACCTAGAGAGCATTATCCTTGTTTTTCTTCTGTGAGACCAAAGACTGATAGAAGTTTTATTTGATTTCATTTTTTTTTAAGAAATTCTTTTTATTATGTTATAAAAAAAAGGGCGGATGTTCAAAAGCTCATTCACAATTTTTTTTTTTCGTGTGTTTTTTCAAAAGAAAATATTTACAAAAAATTTTGACAACCGAAAGCAGAAGACTGCTTTATTAAAATTTTAAATGGAGCCAACTTTAAAAAAAACAAAAAATCAAGTTAATACCTGAGAGTTCTGGCTAAGTCCTGACGATGTCCTTCTGTGTCCGTAAGGGATTTTCAAAATAAAATCGCTTTTGTTGTCGACTTCTTCTTCTCCGTCACAATCATAAAATTCATTCTCCTCGTCTTCGTCAGATGGAGACGCAGCTGAAGCAAACCAGACAATTTTTTTTTTATATCACTTTGTTATCAGTCACAGAGATTCCTCTCTGGGCACTGTTTGGAATTACGCTCCCCCTGGCATAATACCAAAATTGAAAAAAAAATAGTAATAAATAAAAGTAAAAGTATGTGGGTGAAATAATGTGTTTGATGATGAAGTGTCTTAATGTAATATAATATGTATATTCCTACTATTGAAAGAAATTGAATTGCACCCTTTTTCATAACTAATCTTTCATCAAAATGAGCTGAAATATCTAGGATTATAACAGGAGTTGGGGTGGTGACTCGCTCCGTCTAGCGGCATCGTGATCAATGAAGTTAAGCAGCATTGAGAGCGACCAGCTAGTGGATGGGTGACCGCAGACGCTCCTTCCCTCTAACAGGGATTGTAGGAACTACTAATACAGTCACCTTAAGAGGAGGCTTTACGGATGGCCTTTTCCTCTACTTTCAATTTACGATGAAAAAATCTAAATTCTAGGTATGTAACGAACTCCTCTGGTATATCCCGGAATTTTTAGTGCAAGTTTCAACTTGTCTGGAATATATGGGAGTCGGGAAAATTATTTCCAAAATAATTGCCGTCGAAAAAAACTTTGATTTTATTTATCTGCGATTGTATTCCTCCTGCAGCGTTAAAAACATCAACGTATGTTTGTAACCGTTCCAATCCCCAGTATTGCAATAATTTATAAACTGGGTCCTTATCAAAATCCATTTTATTTTTTTAAAACTGTATAGTTTTAACTCATAAAATTTAATATCAAAAACACTATATACCGCATCAGAAACTCTCCGATGTTAACCGCCGCCGCGTGATTTTATAGTCATAGAGCGCGTCATTTCAGTAACGTCAAATTCTCAGTTCTCTGAACCAAAGTTATTATCGTCGGATCGTTCATGTCTATGGTAACCAGAACTGAAACTGTCTTTTTCCGTGGGTTTAAATTAATGATATTCACGACATTAAAGTCTATGGTAACCAAAGCTAAATTTTTTTTCTTCTCTGAAATTTATTTTATGGTTGACCGACCCTAAGTTTTTGTACACCAAACGACAGTGAAAAGGTAACAGCGACTTAAGATTTTATGGGTTATATGGACCGTACTGGTTTTTCAGTGTGGTTTTTGTTTGCTTGGAACAAATTGTGACTTGTACCAAAAATACAAGAACAGGTCAAAGGAGTTCGTTACAATACCTAAAATTTGATTTTGCCCCCGTAAATCGAGCTTTAGACAAAACAGCCATTCCTTCTGGTATTCCGTGAAGCTTCCTCTTAACCTCATTGTAAAACTAGTTCCTATAAAAACTTGGTATTTGACCATCTGGCCGATTATACTCCCAAAAAAATATTCTTTGTACATCTTTACGAAAGTAATCTTCGTGAGGGATCCTGTTCAACTTTATACGATGGTAAATAAAGAGCTCTTAAAAAGAAATCTTAAGCCTTCATAACCTTAAAGTAGTTCCCATATCCTTGGTCACTCATTTTTTTAAAAATAATATCCTACACAGTATCCGGATTATAAATTAGACTGGGGATTAGGGTGTCTAGATTTGGAAACTCGCAAAGCCTTATTACTGTCAACCTAAAAAAGTTCTACACCTTTTTTTATCGAAAAAGTTTTATTTGCTTAGGAAAAGTCTTATCTTTTCGGCCAAAAACCTAGAGTTTTTTTACTTTAAAAAATCTTTTTTCATTGTTCGAAAAGCTCTATGGGTAGAACTTTAATTCTACGTCCAGACTAGACACCCTGGATAAGCTAAATACATTTTAACGGGACAAACTAAGGTGTTGCTATTCTGAATAAATAATTTCTCTGCAATCACAGAGTTTTAATTTCTTCGAAAGGCAAAGAGACCAGAAGTCTTAAATTTTCATATTTACAGTCTTTTTCTGGAGCAAATAATGTTACCCGGTGTTAAAAGACCTTTTTTCTTAGTAAAAGGTCATTAAGGTCGTTTTCTGTTAAAAATATTAAATGTCTAGACGCCCTGCGATATGGTCTGCTTTGACTAGATATAATTTCATGTGACTACAAACTCCCCATTACATATCAGGTTGGAGGTAGCGTTCGGACCTTAAGACTGTAAACTCCAGTTAAAATGAGGTCAGTAACTTGCAGGTCGAGACGTGAAAGCTACTGAAGCTCCTGATGTGTAATAGGTTGGTTCTTATTTTGTGAAATTTGGATTTTCGGAGTGCCACCCCCTATTTTTTTTTTTATTTGTATGAGATAAGTTTCTCTTCATTTTTTCAAATTTTTTACTCGACGGGAAAGGTTGCCTCATCGAGCTTTCAGTTTGGAAAAATCCCATATAATATAAAAAACCAAAAAATTGTTAACTTTATTTTGTAAAAAAAAAAAACCCTCGTTTCCTATCAGAAATTTGCGTAGATTTCGAATCTGAAAACAGTTTTTTTTTTGCATCTGGTCCGGTCTATAAGATAGAAGCCAAAAAGCAATAAAAGCTGTGGACTTAGTAAGTTTTGTCACTTTTCCCGATTTTTTCGTCTTATTTTGGCCTCTTGCTCAAAAACCGGACCAGATAAAAAAAAAAAAAAACAATTTTCAGATTCGAAATATACGCAAAATTTCCGATGGGAAGCGAGGGTTTTTTTACAAAAAAAAAAAGTATCAATTTTTTGGTTCTTATGGGATTTTTCCAAACTAAAAGCTCGATGAGGCGCCCTTTCCCGTCGAGTAAAAAATTTGAAAAAATTCAGGGAATCTTATCTCATACAAATAAAAAAAGTTAGGGGGTGGCACCTCCGAAAATCCAAACTTCGCAAAATAAGAACCACCCTAATGTGTAAGGTATTTATCATTTGAATCAAAAGCAAAGCTAAAAATAGGAATTTTTAAAAACTGCCTAAGGCGGGAAATTTCATTTTCGACCTATGAGTGATGAAAAGGTTGTACAAAACACCTTTCATCCCGAAATGATTGCTAGAATTGCCAGCCAAGCTGGAAAAAAATCGGATGTGCATTGCACTGCATGAGGGGTATCAATCTGGCTGATAACGGGTCTACACTTAAGAGTGGCACCCCTACCCCTACATGGTGGCTGATGAGCACCCCTTTCAGGATGAACTAATGGAGGGCAGTAAGTAGCCACTATCTCAAGGGCGAGACACCTGAAAGCAGCCTTGAAGGCTTCTAGGAATAGCGTTACCCTGGTCTGGGAAAAAAGAAATAATGTAGGGGCGCCACTCCCTGAAAAGGCCCAAAGGTTACACGAACGCCACTGATTATCCGAATTTGATCACTTTAAATGACAGTTTCTAAATTTTTTAAAAATGTTTTTGAGGAAAGAGTCATATAGGAAAGTGTCATAGGAGACACATAATCGTGAAAATAACGACAATTTTCTTTTTTGGCTTACTCTTACACACTTGGGTGTAGAATCTGCCATAATTGCGATTATAACAGTTTCCTTGTAAGACAGATTCATGACCCCAAAGATAAGCCTCTAACATTTTTTTTCCCCTTCCAAAACTTACTTTGCCTAGGGATGCGGTGATCTTTGGCAGCTTGTTCGAGATGCGAATGTTGCCTCGCCAGCTGCTCTACCATTTCCTCCAATCTTTGCCTCTGGTCCCTTTCATGTTGAAGCATCTTTTGCCATTTTCTTCCCTGTGTTTGCGCTAAGTCTAAGTATTCGGAACAAGACTAAAAAAAAAAAAAAAAATTGTACACTTTAAACCTATGCACACGCTTTTATTAACCTTAAAAATAATCTAATTAACCTAATTAAAACTCTGGTCTAGCCGTTTTTCATTAATACACGAGAAATATCCCATTTTGAGGGAATACAAGTTTTATGAAGGCTCTTATTGCATTAAATAGATGAGAATACTTATCTCTAGAGTTAAGAATAAATTAAATTAAATTCAAATTTCGAACTTTTCTAATTTTAAGGAAAGAATTTTAAAGAAAGCAAAACCATGTATTTTGCTTTCCCTCTTGTGGTGCATTGTGAGATGCAGCGGTACGGAAGGAGTGGAAGAAGGAGAGGGAGAAGGGTTGAAAATAAAAAAGGAATAATCCTCTGAAGGAACAGTCGTGTTTGTCTACTCCGGAATTGGCATTGGCCTCCTATTTGTAGCGTCTAGTAAACAAACTTTATGTTTCAGAATCGACTTACGTCATCCTTTGTTAGGTTAGGTGGGCAGTATAATATTTACAGCGAATCGTGAAATCGGCCAAGGGACCGACTTTTTGGCTGTTAACCGGCTTAAACGGGGGCAGTGCACCTATCAGAAGTTTGTTATCGGATCAAGTTGCGTCAACTAGAAGGCTTTTAATTTCGACGAAAATCAGAACTTTTATACTCTATGATCGTATCGATGGTGCTTAGAGTCTTAGAGTCAGATATTCTTCAGTTTTTTTTTTCCAAATTACATGGACACGGCTTCTTTCTCAAACTGGCGACTTTAAACTGCCTTATGAATTTGTGTTTAATAATATATCGCTTGAATCTTTATCAAAAAGATAATAAAATAGAACTTATACTTCCATACTTTTGAATATCTTAATTAAATAACACTCGACTCGACTCGGCAGCCTTTTACCATTTTTTAATTATTTTCCACTTTATATTAATGCAATACGATGAAAATTATTTTTATAATTACGCGTTATTATGAAACTTATAGTCGAATTTAATGCTCCATTCACGTTCCCAAGGGATAGTAACGTCAGTAACATGAGAAAATTTAAACATTTAACTGAATTTTTAATACATTCTGACTTAATCATTATGGATCGACAATGTGAATCGTCTTTTTAATTTAGTTCATTTAAAAAAAAAAACATTCAGGGGATATGAGGAATATCCCTACGTAGGACTACGTCTAGAATTTTTGGTTAGGGCATCATTGGTTAATTTTTAATGATCCCCTTAAATCCCCCAAGCCCTGATATTAGTCCACGTGGTCCCTTTATTCAATAAAATTTTATCAAAAAAAATCAGACTGGGATATGGCGTCATATCCCTACGTAGGACTACGTCTTTTTATATTTTGTTAAAAATATAATTCTTTGTTCTGGCACGAAAAAAACTTAAAATTTTTGATAAAAAAAATTAAAAGTTGAAAAAAATTTGTCAAAATTTTAATTAAAGTCTTCAAAGTTAAAAATTTTAATATTAAAACATGGCTTTAGCTCGTATTTTTGGCTAAAGGAAAAAGAACAACATTAAAAAATGTAGTGAGTGAACACTTTATTTAAAATTTCTAAGTTCTTGTTTTTGTTCATGAAGTCTAATTTTAATATTTAAAGAACTTTAAAAATGTTTTAAAGTTTTTACTTTTAATTGTCAAAATTCGAAAATTTTGACAATTTTGACCATAAATCCTTTAAAATTCTCGAAGTTATAAACTTTTCAAAGCGACGAAATTGCTTTGACCAATTTTTTTCAACTTTTGGCCTTTTTTATAAAAAATTGTAACTTTTTACTTTTAACTGTCAAAATTAGAAAATTTTGACTATTTTGACCATAAATCCTTTGAAATTCTCGTGGTTAAAATTTTAATATTAAAAGATTGCTTTAGCTCATATTCTTGGCTAATTTTGACTAATTTTTGACCATAAATCCTTTAAAATGAGGATTTTTACGGCAAACTAAATCCGCTAGGGGGCTGTCGGCTGCTATCACGGTAAAATGGAGGCCGCCTTCGGATTGGTTAATAAATAACTTTAATATGAGAAGGGAATATTTATTAACAAATCCGAAGTCAGCCGCCATTTTACCATGATAGCAGCCGAAAGCCCCCTAGCGGATTTAGTTTGCCGTAAAAATCCTCTACGTTAAACTTTTAATATTAAAATATAAAGTTTTGGTGCGAACATTGCCCGGACACCTGGACAGAGAGATTTCCCCAGGATCGAGCCCAAAGGCGTGGCCCTACGTCAAAATCATCAGAATCTTCGTTTCAAAAAACGTAGATGACCATTTTTACAAAAAATTATCAAAATTGCTAATAAGAAATTAAAATTTTAAGAATTTTTACCAAATATTTTTTATGGAATTCAAAAAAGCTTTTTTAAAAAAAAAAAGGTTTTTTCAATAAAATTGTAGCTAAATAAATTTTTTCAATAATCAAAAATCATCGAAATGTTCTTTTTCAAAAAATGTTAATGATCCCCCTAAATCCTCCAAGCTCTAATATTAGTCCACGTGGCCCCCTTTTTTAATAAAATTTTATCAAAAATCATCAAAATCTTAAAAATTTTCTTAAAATTTTCCCTTTTTTCTTAAAATTAGTCAAAAATTTACAATATTTTGCAAAAAATTTTATTATAAATTTTATTGACAATTTAAAAAAATTTTTAAGGATCAAGGATTTTTGATAAAATTCTTGAAAAATTTATCCATACAATTTTTGAAATATTTTTTTTTTTTTTTTTTTTTTTTTTTTTTTTTTATGTTTGAGGGCAGTCTCCACTTGATAACGTTCACCGCATTCGCGTTATCCGCCTTCTCAATGAACGTATTCGCACCGGACGTTTTGTGGATCTTTTACCACGATTTTTTTGATCATCTTCTGCTTTTTTTTATTTACAAACATTAAAAATGGCGGTTTGAAAAATTTTTTTACGGATTTAAAAAGAAAAATCTTAATTCGGGCATGGGGAAGATAATAAATCTCTTCCAAAACAAATTCTGGGTAAGCCAATTTTGTATACTTAATGAAATATACGGTACTCTTTTTATGCCAAAAACATTTACGGGAGTGAAACCTGCAAAGTACTTCCGGTGCGAATACGTTAATCGCGAAGACGGACAACGCGAATGCGGTGAACGTTTTCAAGTGGAGACTGCCCTTTGGTGTCCAAAACACCAATACAACCGGACAACCGGACACGACAAAACCATCATGTAGTCCTTCGTCAAAAATTTAATATATATTAACGGTTGCTTACTTATATACAAACGTTACAGTATTTTTTATGAAAAAATATTTTACTTTGCATCAAAGCGAATGTCCCGATTAAGAAACAACAGTTAGATAAGAAACAGCTTGAAAAAATTGAACCACCGACAATCAAATCCGAAACAGAATTTTCAATTAATTTTCGTCACCGGCATAGCGGGCAAAACGAAAGTAAATAAAAAAAAATTCGTTTCGACTCCGGATTCAGATAAAAACGTATTCTCGTCACTGATAAAAGATTAATTAGTAAAGTAATACCTTCCCAAACAAACCCTTCAAAAATTTTTCCTGGAAGAATTTGTTTTACGACTTCTCTTATCTGACTTAAACGTAAATTATTATATTTTGATCTAAAGGAGAAAAAAAAAAAGATTAAAATCGCAACGCAATAAACACCGCATATTACCAATTTTTAAAATGAAAGGCATGTAATTCAATGAGTCATCTAAGTTCAAAGTAAATAATAAATTATGAAGATCCCAGAAATTTCAATTTCTTACAATATTAATTCAATAATGAAGGTAAATATTATTTGCAAAGCTTTTAGCCCCTAAAGACATTCGACTTATAAAAAAAATAATACTTTTTAAAAGATCTAAGATTTCGTTTTACAAGAACTAGACTGATTTAATTGTTCGTTCGTTTTTTTTTTTTTTTTTCCTTGCTAAATGACAGGAGCTTCACATGTAAATATCGCTTTTTTTTTCTTTTAAATTTCAAGGTCAAGAATTAAGATAATGACGTTTAGCAACCGTTGGAATAAATAGAATAAATATCACCCAGAGCTTGTCTGGGACCATGTCCGCGCCCAGTGAACCGCCATTTGTCACTTCCGAGAAAAAAAAATTGCAATAAAATAAAAATAGATTAGCACTTGAAAATCTGTATGGTATGCGAAAAGAATTTTACTCCCGATGTGAATTGAAAACAAAAAAAAGAAAATTTTTTCCGCTTTGTTTTTTTAAATGAATCATACGGGGAAGAGGTGTTGAAGAGTAGATGTCCTATGCGTACCGGCACCAAAGGTCAGGATATTAAAAAATAAATAAATAAATAAAGGCATTACGTAAACCATAACGTCATCGATACCAAAAAAAAAAAAAAAAATAATAATAATAAATAAAAATAAAAAATAAAGAAGATAGAGAAGTTATCATCGTTAAATGCGATTATGTATTATTATACACCTACGATTAAAATGTGCGAATAAGCCGTTGAAAAATTTGCTACAAATAATTTCGGTAAAGATCTTGAATTTTTCGAAATAAATCGGAAAAACTTAAAAGAGATTTATTAACAAGTCAATCGTGTTAACGTCTCTGACATTTTGAAACTTCAAACAAATTACGATACAGCACCAACAGTGAGAAAAATAAAACAAATTTTTAATCGAAAGCTACTGAAATTTTAATTAATTGCTTTCGAATCGTTATTGGGATCGGGCAATGAATTTACACCGTCTCGAGCATCAAACCCTATTTAATTAAAATATACAGACTCAATAATACACGAGAGATAAAAAAAAAGGGATATATCATAAAAAGTTATGAATGAGACACATCATGAATTAATCCGACAAGCAGCTGCTTTAAGTTTCTAAAGCTTCCCAAGGTGCTTTCTTACATGTCTGTGAAATACATCAGTTGACTTACATCACAAAAAGGAAACAGAACCACTTTTTAAATCCTTTTTACTGGAATAAAAGAGCTTTATTTTTCTTTTGTCTAATATAACACCCCGACAACAAATACGTCAACACGAATCCACTGTCAAAAGCATTTTAAAAAAAGGAAAAGGAAAAAAAAACCCGATCATACGATACGAAAGCTAAACCGAAAAACGAAAACGAACTTACGTCCGCGAGCAATTACAACAAACTGTTTTTTAAATCAAATTTACTATCTTATTCAATTTGAAACGTTGCCAATGTACGCTCAATGTTGCCATGTCGATCAATCTTAAGAAAAATATGACAATCTTCATCATTCAAAATTACGTTCAAAAGGGTTGTGGGGGTGGGGGGAGGAGGTTGAATGAGAACGGATAGTTAACGTGGCATTAGACGACATGATTGCACCGTTTATCGGTTACGGAAATATCGAGCCGGGGGAAAAAAAATTCTCAAGGCTGCTAACGACATCGCCAGATATTTAATTAGTACACGAATTTAGTGGGTAAATACGATTGTTCAACATTCTTAATTCATCTCAAAGGGGCCGTTCAAGTATTATTTAAACACGATTCGGGAAATTCTCGACCCCCTCCCCCTCCGTAAGTATAAAAAATGGGTTTCCTTTTATGGAGATTTAAGATTGGAGTCAGATTTTGAAACCTCTTCCTCCCCAAGTTGCTTACTTAACACCACGATCTTACAAACAGGTCAGGCAACTCGGGTATCCCTCATATGGACAAAAGTGTCCCCCGAACTTGAAGCAGAAGAATAGTTCCAAATTTACTCGATAGATGGCTCGAGCTGTAGTTAGGGAATCACGTGATATGCCCTTCATCATTAAAAAAGTGTTTTGAAAGTGTTGATTGGATGGAGGGCGTATCACGTGATTCCCTAACTACAACTCCAGCCACCTATCGAGTAAATTTGGAACTATTTTTCTGCTTCAAACTCGGGGGACACTTTTTAAGATAGCAGTTGCCTGACCTGTATGTAAGATCGTGCTTAACACTTAAAATGTTTTGCAAAGAAACAATCAACAAGTAAAAAAAGTTTCGAAAAATTCCGAAAAGGAATGGCTTTTTTAAAAATTGAAATAAAATTAAGTGCAATTCGTCTATTATATTTTAATTTCCTGCCCCTCCTTTTTTTATACTATAAGGTACCGTTAGCACTTCTAAAACCAAACTTAAATTCTTAATTTTATTCAGCGCAGCGGAGTCAGGGGGTCTTGGGGGGTGGGGCGTTGCCCCTAAGTTCTTTTGCCCCTTTAAAGATTTTTTATTTTCATAAGATAAGTATACGAACCCCCTAAGGGGGTGCCTGCCCCTTCGAAGACTTTGCCCTCCACAAAAAAAAATCTGAAATGACGCCCCTGATTCAGCGCAACTAAGACGGGAAATACTGTGGTTTTTATAACATCCAAATGACGAACCAATGAAAACAAATCTTTAGCTGTCGAGTTTATCGGGCCCGTAGTCAACGGGGGGGCCACCAAGTCAGACCAGGGAGCGCTCTGACTTGGTGCCCCCTCTGAGTAAATTGGCTAAACATAACAGGTATAGGGAATGAAGGTCTATTGCCCCCATTAACAAGCCCAACTGCCCCTTCCCCTTTTTAAGATAGCACGTACACAAATAAGAAAATTTCCCATGTATTTTAAATGGGAAAAATGATATTGCTACAGGCACCACTTCGCGTTTAGGTGGAGGCCCCAAACTTTGCACACGTTATTTTTGAATTATTTGGGAATATTTTAGGGGGCGGCACCATTAGAATTCCGTCATCGGCTGTTTAAGAGACACCCTACCTAATAGAATATGCGGGATTAAAAGAAAGCGTTATAGAACCGGCTAATAACGGCTTCATTAATAGAAACCAGTCCCTTCAGTTACCTTTGACAAAATCCAAAATAACGGTTTTAATCTATTTCGACCGCTTATAACGGAGGCATTAGGCTACGGGCCTGATGCGAGCACAGTCAAGCAAGAACTAATTCCGGCAAACTTTTCAAGACGAATAAGAAAATGACTACAGCACGACTTTTCTATTTCGTTAAACAATAATTCACGTATGATCAAGTTTTGTAAAATAAGAAGTGTCTTGTCTAGCCGACGACGATATGACAATCGTGTACGTAAAATAAAATAAAAAAACGGTCATTATTGCGTGAATAAAAGTCGTTAAGATGGGTTGATAAAACATATACAAGCTACTTAAATTGAAAATTCGAAAGGCGTATAGCGCTTCGTGTGTTACTTAAAATTTTCAGTTGCAGGATTTTCGAATAAAAATTTAAATTTTTAAATTTTAATCCTAAAAAAAAGGGTGGGAGAAATACAAAAAAAGTGCGATAAAAGCGTTTTTTGAATTCGTCCAAAGAAGAGGCCTAATTAAAAAGTTATCATCTATAATACCGTCTCTTGAAAAGGCTGTTATTAAAATATGAAATATCTACAAAAGCTTCTAACAAAAAGCTTAAAGTTTTAAATAAAAATATACGGATAAAAGCAAATCAGCAAGGGAAAACATATCATTTTTCCAAGAAAAGAGGATGTGAATTACAAGGAAAAAAAAATGCGGAGATATATATCGACTGAAAAACAGGAATAAGCTGTTATGACCTTTCAAAAAAACAATTTAAGGGTATGCTGGTTACTTTAACACAATGTTAATTTTACATAAGAGAATTTTCTTCAATAGCTTCGCAGCATATGTACCTAGAGAGGTGAAATTTGCGTTAATGGCAAAAGGAGACCTTCTTCTTCAATAGTCAAGGTTGTTTTGTCCATTTGCATTCCTGGGGGCCCAGGAAAATGAGCAAAGTCAAAGCTCAAAAATGTCTTTTTTTTGTTCATTTTCAACTTTAATTTTCAAGTTGAAAAAAGCAAAATTTTAGACTTTGCTAAATTGACTTTTGTTCGTCATTTATCGCAGAATCCGAAAATCTTTCAAAATTTTCGAAAGAATGATAAACAAGGAAGCTATTGAGCTTTTCCCAAGAGTCCTTTTTGGTAGATTTTAGGCTTCCTTTTTTAAAATATAAATTGTTTCATAGGACTTTGTTCCACTAAAAGTAGCAATTTTAAAAGACAGGTTCGAACGTTCGAAACTCGTAAGCGTCATATCTTTCTTATGTTTGTCAAATTTAAACCCTTATAAGTAAAGAAATGAGTGACATTTTTTTTACGCTTAATTGATCAATTCCAAGAATGAATAGTGTCCGAATTTTTTTGTATACTTCATACTTTTACCAGGTTTTTGCTATCCCAACGAACTTGAAAAATCGAAAATCCAATAATATTTTACTGACCATAAAGTATCTGAGTTTAAAAACAATGCCCGAAGAATGATGCATTCAATTTTAAAATTATTTGGTCCTTGAAGGATCAAATTTAAATTAAATTAAATCAATTAATTAAATAAAATTTTACGGTTGATAATGTTCAACATGACGTTTGAATTTGACGATGTTTGCACAGTAAAGAAAAGCCGACTTTTAAAAATTAAAATATTTGGGACATAAGTTTGCAAATCAACACTGGCGGATCCCGGGTAGGGGGGGGGGGTGAGGTGGAGGAGTGCGCGCTGAACTGAAGCATTTTAAAATAGATAGAATGCGATTTTATTGGAAAACTAATTTTACCCTAGATCAAATTTTAAATGTTGGGCTCATTTTTGACTTTCCGAAAAAAATTTCTGGATCAGTCAGTGCATCTTAAAATAAAATAAAAATTAATCAGCGCATGACATTTCAGTGAGAAAAAAAATAGAATCCTAAAACAATCATTGAAGAAGCATAAGTGCCAGCAAGCTAGGAAAAAGAAAAAAGGAAAATACGAAAGCTCTGAAGGGTCGAAACTATTTGCCAGTTGTTTCGGTGCTTGTTCCGGAATGGCATTTGTTAGTTCCGGAACAAGCACTGACACAACTGGCAAACAGTCTTGATCCTTCGGGCTTCCGTAGGAATAAAAGAAGCTAAAAAAAGAAATAGCTGGTATCAGGATTAAGGGGGTAGCTATGCAATCCGCAGTACGGGAGAATTGCTCGGCTGCCAGAGTCATAAGCACAGTATAAAGCAGGCGAGCAATTCCAGGTTGTTTTTTTTTTTTTTTTGTAACACAAATTGCCTATAGCTTATGAGCGCCCATTTTCCCGATACCAGCTATCAAGGAGAACGTCCATCAGAAAGAAGTTGTCGAAAAAGAATGGAAAAACCGAATCGAACCGGTTTTCGGAATTTGACCGGTCAGAAAGAAAAAGTAAATAAATAAAATAAAACAAAAGAGAGAAATTGAACCGAAATCAGCTAAAATTTTTACGAGAGAAAAATAAAAGTAACCTAAGAAGAAAAATCCGGTGAGACAACCTGAAGTGAAAACTAAGAAACGAAAGGATGAAAACCCCGAAGAAACAAGCATCTCTAATAATAAAAAAAGAGGTAAAAGAGCCTTCGGAAAAAAAAGAATGGACGAGTACGAGGACAAAGAAAACGTAGCACCTGCCACGTAAAATTCAAGGTCAAGAAAATATGAAGAAAAAAAAAAAAAAAGATGCGTGCTTTTAGCGTTTTGAGCTCTGTTGGGGGTAGCGGGGTAGGAACAGTATGAATTTCTCTATTTGTTAGTCTCGTTAATTATCCCTAAAAAAAAATTGAAGAGGAAGTGCCCCTTTTCGGCCCCCACAGAAAGACTGACATCATTTTTGAAATCAACGGCCCCGAGAACCTAGAAAACGAATATAAACAGTTACTTCCTGGATTAAAAAAATTTGAGGGGGGGATTGTAGCTCCCCAACGAGTCGGGCGATTTCGTTCAAAATCAACTGGGAAATACATCTTGTTAAAAGGCTTCTAAATTCCGAATTTTTCTCTTCCATGTTTATCCGATAACTGGGGAACAAGCTTTTCTGCATATACGTGTTTAGCAATCTTCCTGAGGGTCGTGAAAAAACCTAAAAAATTTCCAAATTCACAAAAATTGAAAGTTGAATTTTGTTACGAAGGCAATGCTTTAGCACAATAAATATAACGCTAAAGCAAAAACTCAGTTTGGATTTTAAGACATGGTATGGTTTTATAAGTATAAATGTTTCTCACCCGGTTGTCGAAAAGCCTATTGTCAACCACCAGTCCAGACAAATCGTGCCCTAAGGGCATCATAAATTCATATTTTTGCAAATCTTAATACCCCTAACGAAAAAAAAAATATTTTGCTATAATGTCATATGGCAATTCAGTGTTAAATTTTATCATCTTATAATATTTCCTCCGGTTTATCGACAGAAAAGGATATCTCCTAAATACACGGTTGCCTATTTCAGAAATTGCAGTTTTTAAAAGTAACCAGCATACCCTTAATAATATAAAGATTCATGGAAATAACGGAAAGTGTGGGAAGAGTTCGTTTTAAATGTTTTTCCGAAGCAAACAAAGTCGTAACATGGAGACTGCTTATTTCTTACTTTTGAAATGATTTTAATTGAGTTGTCTCATACCATGTTTATGGCTGAAACATCTCAAAGGTTGCTTTATGACAGCAAGAAAGAATAATGAATCGATAAAGAATTGGTCGTCGATTTAATTTGGTTGTTAATTTAACAAAAAAATCATAAGACATCGAACAAAATGAAGATTAAAGTTCTATTTTCAACATGCCGTTCTTCCACTTTGGTCGCCGGGTGTTTTCTCCTGTCTGAACTTGTATTCTGCCCTGAAAAGGGGAATCGACCTATCGCACATGTCTGGGTTGGACCTGTTTGTTTATAAGCTAAACATAAACAAACATGGCCATCCCAGAGATGTGCGTTAGGTCGATTCCCCTTTTCAGGGCAGTTTTGTAGTTTCAAGAAATATCAAAAGGAGGAAAAAGAAACGAGATTTCAATTCTGGCTGCATTATTCGGCAACCTTTTTTAGATCGGCTCTGGTTCTAAGAGGCTTCACGGATCCCGGAAGAAATGGCTGTTTTCTCTAAATACTCCACTTACGAGGAAAACAACCCACCGTTTAGGTATCTAACGAACTCCTCTGGTATATCCTGGAATTTGTAGTGCAAGTTTCAACTTGCACGAAATGTACGGGCGGAGAGAAAATAATTTCAAATAAAATTGCGGTCAAAAAAATTTGATTTTGTTTTCCTGGTTTTTATTTGTTTGGAACAAGTTGAAACTTGTACCAAAAATAAGAAAAAGTCAAAGAAGTTCGTTAGATATCTAAAATTTGATTTTTTGTCCTGTAAATGAAGTGTTTGACAAAACAGCCATACCTTCCAGTGTTCCGTGAAGCCTCCTCTTAATTCGAATTTTGCTCGGATCAGTTCGGACTGGGTAAAGTATCACTTTCGGTGGTTATGGTAAAGATGTTGGCCCAAAAATGAAGTCAAGTTATAAACAAAATACACTGTTGGTCCATAGGTACCACAATTTCTTGCACTTTTTTGTATACACTGAGAAAACGCAGGAGTAAATAACTACACAGTAAAAAATATTTTGTAAATATGTTCTAAGAGGTCCACATCAATTTTTTATGTTGTTTCTCCCATAAGGCAAACATAAAACAAAAACAACATAAAAATTATGTGGACCTGCTTATGTTGAATTATGTTGATTTTGACATGAAATTTTTTACTGTGCAAATATATTAGTGGAAAATCGACTGACTAATAATAATTAGTCAGCCAAACTATTTTTTTAGTTGATTTAAGTAAAAAAAAATTTTCTTATCAGTTAGTATAACTAAAAAAATAGTTTGGCTGACTAATATTATTAGTCAGACGATTTTCCACTAATACATTTAGTTGAATTTACTCCTGCGTTTTCTCAGTGTATTTTGTAAACAAATTATGTAAAATTTATACATAATTTAAGTGTAAAATATATAGATATATTTTATACACACCTGAACCAACAGTATATTTTTTATATAAATTTGACTTCATTTTCAGGCCAACATCTTTAGTATAACCCTTTCGGTTACACATGATTCCGCGCAATATAGGTGAACTGAGATATATCCCCCATAAATATGATTTAAGATAGTCTGTTTTGATTTCTTCAGTTTTTGATGGAGGGAAAAATCGAGGGTAAGCGCAAGCAAGGCCGAAGGAAAACCTCGTGGCGTAACAATCTTAGGGACTGGTTTGGTGTTGATTCCTTGAGACCTGCCAATCCTGTCGCGGAGCTGGCACTTGAAAGAAGAAGTTTTGATACCTTTTAAAAATCTTCTGACTGCACGATTACCCACACTGAGAAAACGAAAGGAGTAAATCTAACTAAACATATTAGTGGAAAATGGGTTAACTAATAATATTAGTTAGCCAAACTATTTTGTTTAGTTGATTTAAGTAAAAAAAATTTTTCTTATTGGTTAGTCTAACTAATATTATTAGTTAACGCATTTTCCACTAATAAATTTAGTTAGACCTGCGTTTTCTCAGTGCACTCATGTTGGTGTAAACTTGTCGTCACATGATTTTGAAAACAGTAAAAAATGGTACCAACAAATCAATCTAGAAATTAGTGGTTTTGAAAGTGATTTTTTGTATTTTTGAAAAGGCCACCACCAGTTCCAGTAAAAAAGCTCATTTCACATTAACTATAGAAGATCACAAACATCAAATTAAACGTTGTAAAAATATTCAGTGAGGAAGTACGTCATTTCAACATTTGGCATTATTTAACTTTACGGTTTCAGTTGTCAGGTCAGCCTCATAGCTCAAGCTCGTCTTTGAAAATCTATATATGCTTATAACCATTCTGGCAGCTACTCTCACTTGTGAATCAAGCAAATGCTGTAAACTTCTTGTTAAAATGGATATAATCCTCGATGATAGCATGAAGTCGAGGAAAACATTACTGACCTTTCTTTATGTCTTTACCTTTCTCAGTTGCTACAGCAACCGAATTCGAGATATGTTCCGCACTTATAGATGGGCCACAAAGCGGTAGACTATTACTACCCATCATTCAAAAATTGCCGAAAGAGTAGCAAGATCAGTCTTGAGGTAACTTTGAAAAAGAGACTTAAATTTAGCCATCTTCCACTCCTATAAACCCGAACCACACCATTTGGATTTTCAATTAATTTCTAGACGATCATCCTCTCGTAGCAACACTCATAATCTGGCAATAAGCACAGAAACAAATCTGCTTAGAAAGACTTATCCACGTATGATAATTTATGTAAATCGGCAGCGGCAACATTGAACTTTGAAGGCGGCCAACAACATGTACTATCCGTCTAAATAGAAATCATCTCATCTTTTTTTTTTTTTTTTTTTTAACAAGAAAAAAAAATCTAATGTCAAGTTTAATTTCATCATAAATCCACGCGGATTTCCACCGAGAAACCTCAAATTATTTCTGCTGCAATAACATAAACAAAACGTATCATACTTGACTAATAATGCACCAATAAATACTCTTGCATGAAGTTATAACCTTGACCATGAGTTCTACAATGGTTTACTAGTCAGACCATTCAGTCAAACCTATTCGCAACTAGTTTTTAATACAACCTTGGGAAGATGTTTCCACGAAAAATTTCAGGTATGATATTCTTAAATATGCAACAATTGCGTAATGCGTAATGAGGTCGACTACAATAAAAATAAAGAAAACTGCTAGTTTTGACGTTTGATTTTTCAAGCCGCAGCTTAGATATAGCCGAAAAAAAAAAAAAAAAAAAAAAAAATTCAATTCTTATCATGAATCAGAACGACAGCTTTCTCTTCCTTACATAGAAGAATCGATTGAAGTCAGACGTGCTTTAAAATTAAAATCCCGAAACGCAACGTATGCGTGCCGTTACATTTGCATTGTTTTTCTTTTTCAATCATAGGGGGAAAAAAAAAGAAAAAAAAGCTAATTAATTTTACAAAAGAAAGTTCGAGTTTGAATATTCGGAAACAGTAAGACTAGCAACTGGCAACACAATATATATGTATGAGCTTTTTCAAGGACAGCCAAGAATAAGTAGCCAAATACATTCTGATCAAACGGGTCAACTTCATTTCGAAATATTTAAAAAACCATTCACATCCCTCGTGGTTTTTCTCCAATAAGCACGATTAATTATTTCCTAATTAAAATGCAATGTCTTTTGATTTGAAAAGGAAATGGATCTTCTTACCATTTATTTTTATTTATTTATTTATTTATTTTCTTTGGTTTTTCTTACAAAAGTACTCTCACGAAGATATTAAATAAAGTAAACAGTAAATAAAATGCATAAATGACCTTTTTGAACGGCCTTTTTAAAAAACCTCAAAAGAGACTTAAAATCATTTATCCAAGTTTATTTTTTTCTGTCTGAAGTGTAACCTGAGTAGATGTGCTTTCAAGGTAGCAGTTGTTTGATTAACCGCAATATTTTACAGTAAAAAAAAAAATGATTATTTCCTTTTAAATTTTGAATCGGCGGTGTATTGGGCTGATGAGTAAGTAAGGTACGGAAAAACAAGGGGTCATTCAAATATGACCTCATGATGACCGATGATGACGTGAAAGGAGGGGGAAAGTTGGTGGAATGATAGATGTCATCATTTACACTAGGTAAATTTTCATTTTTCAAGTCCAGAATTTGCATAGTTATGGAATTTGATTTTCTGGCTTTTTTTTCATTTTAGAAATCTCGAACAAAATGTTTTGACGAAAACATTCATAAATATACTGAAAATCAGGCAGGAAAATTTTTTCTAAAAATCGGAAGGGGGTTTAAGTTATTAGGTAATTATTTAGCGGGAGTTGAAATTACAACAACCAGTTAGGTTAGGTTATAATAACCTATTAGTTGAAATTATAAAAACCAACAAGGGAAAAGAAAGGGATCGAAATTCGTGAAAAAAAAATTATAATTTTTCTATATGCCCCAAAAGGGGATAAGTGGAACAAGCTTTCCTATAAATCTGATTCGAAATATGTAATTACGAAATATTTTCAAATGTACTTTTATAAAATGAGCTCCATCATTAAAAGGAGGCTTCACGGAATACCGGAAGGAATACCTGTTTTGTCTAACACTCGATTTACGGGGGGAAAATCAAACTTTAGGTATCTAACGAACTCCTTTCATTTTTTCTTGTATTTTTGGTACAAGTTTCAACTTTTTTGACGAGAACAAACGAGAACAATCGAGAACAAACGCGAACAAACGATGTTTCATCACTACAATAATGCCAGGTATTCCAAATTATCTTGTTAATACCAGAACAATCGAGAACAAACGAGAACAATCGAGAACAAACGATGTCTGATCAATAATGGACAAAAAAAAAGAACACTGTAAACCCGACGTGGCAGCAGATTGAATAACAAACCGGAAAGATGGCGCGCTCTATTGGGGGGAAAAAATGGGTCCTGCTGCATGCAGACCTCAAAAGTCTGTATTTCCAGGATTTGAGAAGATGGAGTACCGAATTATTTGTAGAACATTTCAGAACAATCAAAAAGACATTGACAGACAAGTCCTAAATATGACAAATAGGCCATGATTTTTTCATACCCAGAATGTCTTTCCAAAAATGAAAAATTCAACCTGATAGTATTTTTCGTACAAGAACAAACCTTTTTCTCGGAAAACAAACAAAATGAAATCGATTCAAGCTATTTAAACGTCTGAATTTGACTTTATTTCATTTCCGTGAAGTTGGCAGTGCCCTTACTCCTCCTAATACTGTCATACCTGTTGCAGAACAAACGTTAAATTGGCCGGAATAATGAAGAACAAATCAAAAGCAACCGACAAAGGCAAGAATTTTTGATAAATTCAAATTAGGTCCTGTTCGCGTGAAGTTAGCAGGACCCACCTACTTTTGGCTCCAGTTTTTTTCAGGTTAGAGAACAAATTGGAACAATCACGAAACTATTAAAGAACAATGAAAAGCTACTATATAAGACTATTTTCGATCAAATCCGTTGACTGGGTCCTGCCAACTTCACGGACGTAGAAGACGTCGTTAGATACCTAAAATTTGGACTTTTTTCATCGTAAATCGAGTATTAGAGAAAACAGACATTTCTTCCGGCATCCGTGAAGCCTCCTCTTAAATCTTCAGTAAGACTTAAAACATTTCAGGCAAGTCTGGCGAAACATGGTTAAGTACTTCGTCAAAAAACTGATGATGTCACATTTGAATGGCTCACAACAGCCATATCGGTGAAAACAGTTCATTCTACATGATCTTAGACCGGGCATTGGCCTCATATGGCAAAATGTCATATGTCATGACAAAATATCATCACTTCTGTATGAGATTCAAAGGCCTCATCAGTTATGTTTTTCATTCCTTTCTTGGTCTTTTCAAAAGAGTAGACTTTAGGGAATACCGGAAGGAATAGATGTTTTGTCTAATACTCCATTTACGGTGAATACGTGGAAATATTAGGTAAACGAACGAACTCCTGACGAACTCCTTTGATGTATCCTGGAAATTTTACCGCAAGTTTCAACTTGTTTGAAAAACATATAGAACCAAAAAACAATTTTCAAAAAAAATTGAAGTCGAAAAGTTTTGATTTTATTTTCCGGGTCTGTATTCATATAAATCTGCCATTTCAAACAGTTATTCCTTTCATCCGCACTGAGAAAAAAATCATCTTTGTTTACTTCTCAGACGTCCCTATAGCGCTAGGGTGTCCCTTATTTTGCGAATTTTCGAATTTTAAATCGTATACCCTCCAAATCGGTGCTCTATGATGCACTGATAAACCCTATTTTTTTCCAGATTTTTTTGGGCACCGGAAAGCGTGCCGACTTGAGCTTTAAGTTCCCAAAATTCCCAAAAGAGAAAAAAAGTCGACAATTTTATTCTTCGTGGAAAGACGTCGTTTCCTATCGGGAATTTTGCGTAGATTACGAATCTGAAGTCAATTTTTTTATATCTGGTCCGGCTTTTGAGTTAGAGGAGAAAATGTGGCAAGAAAGAGTGGTTAAGTGACAAAAGGCACTAAGTCCAAAGTTTTGCTAATATTTTGGCCTCTTTTCGGCTTTCCGGTGGCAAAAAAAAATCTCGAAAAAAATAGGGTTTATTAGTGCATCATAGAGCACCGATTTAGAGGGTATACGATTTGAAATTCGGAAATTCGCAAAACAATGGACACCCTACTATAGCCCCAATGACATGATGATCTTAACTTGCAGTAGTAGACCAAAAAATTTTAAGTCTTAGACGTGAGATTTAAGTTCAAAGCACAAAATTTTTAGGTTTATGACTCCAAATTAACATCATCATGCCATAGGGGCTATAGGGACGTCTTAGACGTAAAAATAAGGTTTTCTTTGAAATTTTCTTTTCTCAGTGCGATATTCGCTGAAGCCTACTCCTAAAATTGCTACATCATATATCTAGTAAAAACCTTGAAGAAGGAAATTTGAATAGAAATAGGCCTACATGCTTCATTAACAACTAAAGTATTCTCAAAGATTTAACTCTAATAACAGCCTGCAACCGAATTCATATTTCTCTATCTCCTGACCTGTCGTTCAAAACAAGAGTGCATCACTCATATTTTCAACAGCATATCGAAATGCTCTTTTCTTATCGACATCGCATTAATTGATTTTACGTCACAGGAAAAAAAAAAAAAAAAAACATATGCAGTACTTACATTTATCATAGCAGTAGAAGTAATTCTAAATAACGTTGCCCTTTCGTTAACCGCCTTTATTTTTTGGGTAATATCTTGTGTCGTATCTAAATTTTCCAACTCAGATAGCGATCGTTGAAGGGCATGACCGTGCTTCGCTATCAAGTCACTACAAGTCTGTAAATCCTCTAATCTAGCGGATAAAGTCTTTATCATGCTGGAGAGTTCTGCTTTATGATCGGTACTGGATTTGTCGTACTCCTCTTCTTCCTCTTCTGTTACATCCGGAACCGAAAAAAGAAGAAAGAAAAAAATAAATAAATAAAAAACGGGAGGAAATCGGATTAAACAAACATCGAAAAAGAGAAAATATATCGCCTTTTTCATTCACGAGAATTCCAAGTCAATTAAATTAAATTAAAAACTGGAAATAGAATAGTTTCCTCCTTTTTTCCCTCCTTTCGAAGACTAACTGAGCTTATAAAAATTATCTCCGCGGTATTAAAAACGAAAACGACTTTAACCTCCGGGGAAAAACCTAATGGTTCTTTCCTTTTCTTACGTTTGCTCCCATTAATTTCCTTTTGACCTTTCCCTCTAATAAACGTTTAAAGGACGACGTAAAGACAGATTACATTTTAAACATTTGTCATTTTTATCGTGCAAATGAGCTACACCTGTTGATTTTACAAAGAAAAACATTTTTCATCTTTAAGGAAAATATCAGAAAAAAAAAATTCCTTTTTACCTGATTCCATAGCTCGAATTGCTTTCGCTTTTGCTAATTCAAGAGCGGTGACCCATCTTTGTCTTTCTACTTCGTTTGCAGCCTTTATGTGGAAAGTTTGAGTTCCTCCGTTACTAATGACAAATGTACAAGAGTCTTCCGTATGGATGATGGCGCCATGGAGAGAGACAGTTCCTCTGCAAGTATGCGCCATTTCAGCTTGATTCCTGCGAGAAGAAAAAAAAAAAAAAGTTTTCGCTTTCAAGTTTCCAGTGATAATGTTTTAAAATAAAATAGGCCTATTCGAATGACTTTAACTTAAAACTCGTAACTTTCATTTCGGTTTTTTTTTTTTTCAATTGTCGAGATTTTTTTTGCTGGATTTTCCGTAAGAAAATAGGCAATGAATTAAGTTAGGTTATTGGGGAATCGGATCTTTACAATTTTAATTGGCGAAATCCCTGTACTGCACGTGGGTTAAGCCTTTATCAAAAAACCTAGCAACTGCTTTTCCGTTTGGATTTCAAGGAATTAATTTCTCGTCGACGTGATTAATTAAATCGAATTCAAAATTATGGAAGATATGAAATAATACTGATAATCCGATTCCATCGAAAAAATAAAGCTGGAACGATTTGATATATTTTCTCAGGGCAAGAATTTTTTATGAAATATTTTTTCAGAAATCGACTGATTTATTGTTAGAACATGTAAAAGGCAAAAGGCTAGCACTTTCAAGTTTTTTTTTCGCGCCAGGTAAAGGCTAACGATATAAAAATCGCCTTTTTAATCGGTAATACTTTCTATTTAATGCAGTTTGAAGAGCTTTTTCAGCTTTTTTGTATCTTTCGTAGTGGAATTGTAAAGTATTTCCGGTAAAGTTCATGGGCCATAGACCGTGTTTTATGTGTAATTTTTCTAACCAGGTCACCACTGTAAATTTGGATGTATTATGTCCTAATAATGTTAAAAAAAATACGATGGCTATTTCAATACGTTGACTTTTCAAAATGGCGGACGTTAAAAGAAATAGTATAACTTATCGGGGTAGTTCTTGAAAAACGTAAATTTTTATTTTTAGACAATGTTGCTTAATATCTTATCAAACACACACTGAAAAAAAAATTTTTTACAGTGGATTTGCGTTTCAGAAGGTAAAAAATGATATCCCTTTTTAAAGGAAAATAAAAATTATTTTTAAACCTTTTTAATTAGCTAAAGAGTGCATTTTAGGCTCCGAGCGACTTTGACTGCAGCGCCACCATTAAAATTATGTTTAGCTTATAAAAAAGCAATATTGAATATTAAATAATATTCCCGCGAACTAATTGCGTGATGGAAATATATACGCTTCTGTAAGGTAAACAGGTATATTTAAGTGTATATTTATTAAAAAAATCAGTCTCTCGGAGCCTCTTTGTCCTCCCGTCACGTTTTGTTTTGTTGGGATTTAATTTATTTAATTGTTGGGACTTAATTTTCATTAAGGATGCAACGAGAAAAATTTTTTTTTGTTGTGAATTCGAGTTTTGGAAGGTAAAGAACGATATCCCTCTTCTTGAGAGAAAATTAATTACTTTTTAACATTTTTTTATTATCAAAAAGTGCAATATTTGTTCTATCCCGTCAAGGCACGTTCTTTCAAGAATTACCCTGTTGATACTTCTACGTTTCCTATCAACCGGTTTTAACACTTTAAAATGAGCCTAATAAAAACGTTCGCGTTGGGGAGCCCATCTCGTACAATTTTGAAAATTTTCATTTAATTTAAAAAGTAGTAGGCCTATGTTTAATTGTTTATGTAAAGAGCTTCTAGAGCTCCTCCAGATGTAGAGGCAAGTTCTGGACTCAAGTACTAAAACATGCGCAGTAGATTTTTTTTTTTTTTTTTTTTTTTTTTTTTGTGCACTTTTGGCTTTTTAATAAATTTCTTTACCATACATTTTCGACTACTGTGTAATGGCACAGTAGTTAACAATTAGAAACAAAATAAATCCGCCACACAAATTACATATGACGTGTCTACTGGAAAAAGGATCAGATTTCATTTGTTTACTTACATACTATCTTGTATATCATAGCCAAGAGGGGGCAGGGGGGGGGGGGGCGTCGCCACAGCCAAATTGGTTAAACATGACAGGCATAGAAATGAAGGCCTATTGCCCCCTTAAAAAGTTAAACTGCCCCCTATGGCACTTCGTTCCGGCTACGGGCCCGCCGATATTTAGATTTCGTCAAATAAGAATGTAAACAAAAATATGGAATCTGATCTTTTTCCGTGAGCTCTTCATATTCTATACCAGTGTGAACTTTCCAGAACTTTCTTTTCAGATCCTCTCAGCAGCTCATAAAAAAACTGTAGACGTAATTAATTATTTATTTATTTCATCTTTTAATAACCGCCATTTTGAAACTCTACGTCACTGAGGATGGCCATTTTGACTTTTTGGTATCTCTAGTCCGTAATGCATTTAAAATTATTAGTACCAAAATGACCGGATTGGCAAAATTGTACTTTAAAACTGTGTTTTTTAAGGGTCTGACCCATGGACTAGTACGGTCGATCCTAAATACTACAGCAAAATCTTCCAATGATGAAATTTGGAAACATAAATCACGGATCGAGGAAGCGTACAAACTAAAAATAGAATTTTGGATATTCATTGTCTAATAGATAAATACCTCATTGTTACAACTTTGCTTGAAACAAAAGTGCTTTATACCCTAAATACATTCGAATAGTAACAGCACTTTATGGTTTGTAAAAGCCGAATACAATCTGCTTTTGAAATTATATTCTTGAAATTTACACACAGTTCAATTGCGCATCAATTTCACCCCTAATTTTTTTCTGACTAATTCTTTTTTTTTTTTTTTTTTTTTTTTTTTTTTTTTTTTTTTGAATTGAAAGAGAAAAATTGAGCTCAATTTTTCCACCCTTATGGAATCTTACTGAACTCTAAGCTCAATTCAGCACGATTACAAAATTTGAAAAAGCCTAGGGTTCATTAGTGCATTGAGGTTCCCGGGGGTATCCGTTTTCAAATTCGGAAATCCGCACCCTTACGCTTGCGTCCGAAACAGAATCTATATTAGCGTTATCAATCAGAAAAAAAAAAGTCTCTAGCATCATGCCATCACTCACGAAATTATATTAAAATCAAAGACCGAAAATAGAATTTTAACTGATTTATTCCGTAATTCATTTGACCTTGCAGTAACGCACGAGCTAACACCTTTCGAAAACAAAAAGTCGCCAATTTTTGTTTTTAAGTGCTGTGCTTTATTGAACGAAAAGTCGCGAAAGGGTCAGAGTGTAGTCAATTGTTAATGAAAAAAAAAAAAAAAAAAAAAAAAAAGAAAGAAAAATAACAATTCTTAACGAATATAGGTATTGCTAATTATTTTAAAAAATCGTGCAATGTTCTTTCCTCTTTTCTTTTCGTAATTTTGAAAAATTAAAAATGGGCAAAATCTGAAGTAAAAAAAGCTCTAAAGCTGTTAAGCTGCTTCAGGTGCCACTCACAAAACCCCCTAACTTTTCGCAGTTTCCTCGTCGACTAAAATATTATTATCTAAAATTGAAACTATAAATTTTTACAAAAAAAAAAAAAAAAAAAAAAAAAAGTCTAACCATGCTAGGTAGCAGTTAAATGGCAGTTGCCGCCACAATTCGATTATTAAAAATGAAAACTTTCCGTGTACATAGTTTTTCTTCAAGTTGCCAAATTTAAGTGAAGTCATAAATATCCAATTCTGATCCAATTTTTTTGAAAATACTATCAGTTAAAGAGGAAAATGGCGACTGGTGTAAGAAGAGTGACTCCGCAACATATTTTTTTTTCCCCATATGTGTTACCAAAACCGTTCATTTTGAAAAATAATTACAGTAAACAGCTTATGCAAATTTACAAAATAAAAACCGACCGGTTTCTACTGAAAAAAAAAAAAAATACTGTGCATCCCGTCTGAATGCAAAGTGAATTACGAAAAAAAAGTAAACAAAAGATTCTGGTTATAATTTTCATTGATATAACGCATGAATCATTTTATTTTCATGTGCGCTTGTTTGCTTTTGTCAAATTTAAAAAAAAAAAAAAAATTGGAACTTTGACCAGCTCTTACAGTTTCTGACTGATAAATAATAGAACGGCACTGCACCTGGGGCGCATTTTTATCATAAAGAAATGAAATTAGTGAGTCACAGTCAGATCTTCAAATATTAATTGATTAATTTCGGAAGGAATATACTTTTACGACGACGGAGATTTTATTGCCGCCAGGGGCGCCCGTAAATGAAACTGAGGTTATATGGAAACCCTTGATAAATGAAACAAAATGTTTTACCCTGTATCAAAAATTATCGTGTAATAATTGGGTAAATTTAATACAATAAAAACCGTCTAATATATAATAACGACCTTTGCATGCAGTCATTCAGTCCTGCAAACCGTCATTAAGTTTCCGCATTTACTTGATTTACAATGTTTCTGCTGTCAGTGTTCCCAGCTTGAATTGTCACACTAATACTTAAAAAAAAAAAAAAATAAAAAAAAAAAAAATTAATTAAAATTAAAAAAAGCGGAAACAGTGACGAAAATTGCAAAACGTCCAAATGCATATCAGCCATTAATGAATCATACGTCAAAAAAACACTCTTTTAGTTTTATTAATAAAATTGTATGGAATACATACCATTTAAAAGCAAAACTCCAGGTTATCCTGATGTTATAGGCTAACGCTGGCGGTAAAGCCAGCCAGACATTTCGATTGTACTAAATAAAATTCATGCATTTATGATTTTTCAAAATAAAAAATCAAACGGACTTTTTTTTTTTTTTAACAAAATGGGATATCATTAAAAGTAGGGAAACATTTGAGGAGGAAATATCGTTGTCATGGTAAAGGTATATATACGGAAAATAACATGTAAGCTACATGTATATTGAATTTAACTTCCCTATATGTTCGCTAAAGTTCAAAAAGTTTGAGATTTAAATGAGTCACCCACTGAATCGATTTTGAAGCAATACGTAAAATTACGACGGTTTCATCCATACATCAATCTCATTTAAACATGAAAAGCTGTCATCACCGAAGTAATTTCTTCACACAATGAGACTTTTAATCGCATTTATATTAATACAAATGAATTTATAATTCTTTTTTTTAAATAAAAAAAATGTTAAAAGATTTACTCATTATTCCAGTTTATCTGTGCTGTCCTGAAAACTTGCCAGAGAGTTCTTGTCAGTGCCTTATTAGACTTCATCACCGGCTACAAAGTGAATTTCTAGCGGAAAAGCTAAAAAACTAATGCCTAAAGGCAAGAAAAAATTAAAACTACGTGCAAAAAAAAATATAAAGTAGGAGGGCCAATAGCTTTCCCGACAATTTTTCCTAATCCGTTTTTCCTAACAAAAGAAATTCCTAATCCATTTTTCCTAAATATTTTAAATGCTAATTTTTTTTTCATAACCACTTTTTTTCTAATTTTTGATTTTCCTACAATTTTTTAATTCCAAAAATAAAATTTCCTATAATGAATATTTTTCCTAATTTTTTGATGAAAAATTTTAGGGATTTAAAAAAATTAGGAAAAATATTAATTATAGGAAATATTTTAGGGATTAAAAAGTTTTAGGAAAATCAAAAATTAGAAAAAAAAATAGTTATTAAAAAAATTTTAGGAACCAACATTTTTTTTTTAGGACAAATGGATTAGGAAAAACTAGGAAAAATATTAATTATAGGAAATATTTCAGGAATTAAAAAATTTTTAAAAAATCAAAAATTAGGGAAAAAAAAAATTTAAAAAAAAAAAAAATTTAGGAACCATTCTTAGAAAAAATGGATTAGGAATTTTTTTTAGGACAAAGGAAATCGGCCGACAGTCCGGGTTTTTAGGTCCCTTTTGGTATCTTCGCTTCTGGTACGTGACGGACAACTTCCCGGACACTAAACTATCGATATAATATGATCTTCATTCTATAAAAGTTTCCTCCCTGTACGTGCATTAAAGTGTCCCTTATTTTGGCAATTTTCGAATTTCAAATCGCTTAACCCCAAAAATGGTTCTCCTTGGTGCACTGGTAAACCCGAATTTTTTTTTAAATTTTTTACTCGACGGGAAAGCGTGGCCACTTCAGCCTAAAGTTTCGAAAATTGCCATATGAGAAAAAAAATTGACAATTTTTTTTTCGCGACAAAGTGTGGCTTCTTATCGGAAATTTTCCGTAGATCTAGAATCTGAAGTCCGATTTTTAAAATCTGGTCCAGTTTTTGAACTAGAGACCAAAATACGAGTGAAACTGAGGACTTGGTATGTTTTGTCACTTTACCACGTTTTTCGGCCATATTTCGGCTTTTAGCTCAAAAACCAAACTAGATATAAAAAAACTGACTTCAGATTCGTGATCTACGGAAAATTTCCAATAAGAAACCACATTTTTTCGCGTGAAAAAAAAATTGTCTTTTTTTTTTTTTTTTTTTCTTTTATTGCAATTTTTGGAACTTTAAGCTCAAGTCACCACGCTTTCCAGTCGAGTAAAAAATTCTGAAACAATTCGGGTTTATGAGTACACCGAGGAGAACCATTTTTGGGGGGTAAGAGATTTGAAATTCGAAAATTGCCAAAATAAGGGACACACTAACGCACCTTCAAAATTACACTATTAGGTTTGGCATCAGTGTAATCAAATCACACAAATCATGTGATTTCATTATCTTGTGTGATAGAATCACAAGAATCATGTAATAGGATTACATATTGGGGCCTAAAAACACGGGTTATCGTCCCTCCTCCTTTCCGGAATAGTTTAGGTTATTGCGGTTCTAAACTTAAAAATGGTGCAACACCGATAGCAGCTGTTTTCTGTTTCCGGTGTGCAATCTGATCACACACCTCATGTGATCTCATTATTTATATCTTAATCGGATCACATGGGCTGTGTGATCTGATTTACAGTGATACCACAACGCAACAGTGTAAGTTATTTTGAATGTGACGAAATAAATGTATGTATGGGGTTCAAACTTACATACTGTAGGTTGAAGGTCACACAGTAAAGTAGTCGATTGTGTGACCTTTAACGCACAGTAGTGGTAGTGGAGTTGTACTGAGGTTAGCAGTGTAGTAGTGGGGTTGAAGATCACACAATGTGTGTGACCTTCAACCTACAGTATAGAAGTTTGAACCCCGCACAGTCAACTAGTTTACTGTGCATGAAATCCCGAATGGTTTCAAAATCATAAGGGATCTAAGACCAGAAATTACATTTTGTACTTAGCTGTAAATTTTTTAGGAACCTCGGACGTCGTATTATCCCAAACCAAAGGACACGTTGATCCGAATGGACCAAGTTTCGACGTCAAAGATAGCCATCGATCGATTTAACGTCAAAATTAAAACGTTTTGGAGATATCATCGACGTCGATTTTCCCCATCTCTTATGATTTTATTTTAAAATGCTTTATTTTATCGGGGATTTTTTGTGGAAAGTTGTTCTATTTATCTATTTTTCCTCGTCACAGGTTTCTAGGTTATTAAAACTTGGAAAAAAAAAAAAATCAAAGTCGAACTAGTTTAGACTTTTGAAACTCCCAAAAATGGACGTGGAATAATTATTTGGAGTGCTGTGTCAGAGTCTAGAGTAGGCGTGTTTTTTTATTTCGAAACTTCGTTTTTCCGCCTAGTAAGTCCAAATTGCATAAGATGCTAAAAAGTTTATATTCCTCTTCCGGTTTCAAAGTCCACTATCTGACGTAAATTGCTTTGATTAATTTCAGTTCATTTCAATTTTGTCTTGTACCTTTTCTTAATTTAAAATTTACTAATTAATATTAACTGCAACACCTCCCTTTAACGGACACCTCGGGGCCAAGAGTTTCTGTCCGCTATTGAGAATATTGATTTTTTTTTTCGATAAAAATAATGGTAAAACAAGTATTTGAAAGTGCTTAATACTCCGTACAAAATGCTCAATATATACTCCTATATGTACTGTCTATATATATAAAGGCTTTTGATTTTTGCCGGAAGTACGAGGTACTACACAACTCACCCACCAGAACACTTTTTCAAACCACCCCCACTCCCCCTTAGAAAAAAAAATTCATGAAAAAATGAAAAAAATCGACAATTTCAATTAATTTCGCTCCGCTTCTGAAAAGAAGGCAAAAAAATTTGAATCTGACCGGTACTGAGAGAGTACATGACCCTAAACAAGAATCTCCCATGAAAAAATTTCTTGATGTCGTCGCAACCCCCCCCCCAATTTTTTTGATGTTTCGACTATCCGGCCAAGGGGGGGTAAATTTTGTAAAACCTATTAAACGGCCACAAAAATTTTGCCACGGGGTTTTTCGGGGTCACTGATTTCAATTCTGAGGTCAGTTTTTAAGAATTCAAGATGGCGGATCCAATATGGCGGACTTATGTTCAAAAAATGGACTTTTTCCCACGAAAATTCGTGTTCGGGGGTATATCGGGGTCGCTGACTTCAAATTTTAGGTCAAAATTAACTGTTTTCTTCCAGTTCCAACCATCCTTTTTCCCTTCCGTCATTATATCCGAATCTTCTACGGAGCATTGTGGTTTCGCGTTATCTCGCTGAACAACAATTTTTTGAGAAATTTTGTTAAGAAAACAGTTAATTTTGACCGTCTTTTTATAATTTTGACAGTCTTTTTATATCATTATTTTTACGCACCGATGACGACATACAACTGACAAGAAAATCAAAGTACAAAAAGAAGTTTGGAAAAATTATAAAGCGTTTGTGGTAACTTGTTCCGATTGCTTACCACAAGCTTAATGCATCTAAAGTAGACCGAGAATTTTTTCTCGATAGAAGATACTATCTTTGCATGTAAAATTTAGGAAAAAACTTAATTTCAATGTCCGTGACCGGTATTGGAGGAGTCCGTTATTGAGAGGAAAAATTACATAGATTTACAATATCCGTTATACCGGGTACAGCTAATGAGGGGCGTCTGCACAGAGAGATATTATTGTACTAATTAATTTTCCTTAGACTTCCTTTTCTAAAACGGCTGTACTAACTTTTGCTCCTTTTTTTTTCTTCAATTTTTCTCACTTAGTCCGAAAAAAGCCAAATATATAATTTACTTCGATTATTTTTAAAATAGTAAACTAAATTTTGCATCTATTGTCAAAAAAAAAAAAAAAAATCCGGAAACTCATCAAAATATAAATACCTAATTTTAGTTTTTCCCTATTAATACTAATTAAAAGTTCTCTATTACAAACATTTCATAGCATATTCTTGTGCACAGCCATATGTCGATGTGCTTTTCCCCACACTTAAAAAACACCTCAATTCTTATCTCTTTTCACAAAAAAAGGGGGAGAAACTCTGCACAAAATAAATTTTTGTACAACATCAAATGCGTTTCCAGTGCATAATTTTAATTGTACCTTTAAACTTTTATTATTCTACTCTATATTACTGTAAATTGTTTTATTGAATAATAAAATAAACAATAAAAAAAAGCAGCAAGCAAGATTTCTTTTAATACCAAAACTTGGAAGGGAAAAAAAAACCAATCTTCCAGAAAAAGATTTTCGATATAGCTTTCTAAGAAATTTTGTACAAGCATTAAAATCCTGGAGTCAAGAGAGGAAAACAGGAAAGTTTTTTTTTTTTTAATACAAAAAGACTGTAACCTTATGTTCCGGTTTGATCCGCTACGCCCCCTCTTTTTTCCCTCTCCCACCGATACCTTTCACCAACTTATATAATACTTACTAATTACTAATATCATCCCTTTAATTGGCTGCTTACGATAGAAATAAAAAGTTTTTCCTCAATCAAAGTATTTTCCTCCGTGCTTGTCCCTCCGATTCATAGCTACGAAAAGCCATTAAAAGAAATTTTCCGTGCTTTAAAAATCGGGGGGAAAAAAAGCTCCGCGTTAATTCTTACTAAAAAAAAAAATAAATTCGATCCATACAAAAACCCTGGGCTTAAGTTCTGGAATTTTCCTCTTTGGACACAGGGCCGAAAAGCAACGAACAAATAAAATTTAAAAAAAAGCATAGATTCACATCACCGCCTTTCTAAATCTAATTTTACTGTCATAATAAAAATTTAATTAATTCACAGGCAGATCTTTTTTCATTAAACGATAATTCGTTCCCATCAAAGGAAGTTCATTTTAAAATATCATTCATAAAACATGACTTATATGGGAAAAATAAATAACAATAATTTCATTTTCTATACTTTTAGTTTTAACACATTAAAAGTTTCAAAAACGATTCCTTCATATCCAACTTTTTAATCATTTTTCCAATAAAGTGATAAATCTAGCAGAAGGAATTTTTTTTTTTTTTTGTTTCACATCCTGTTCTGCTTAATATTTTTAAATTACGGAACGATATCGTCATTATCGTTAACTCTCTATCAAAGAGCTGCTAAAATCCTCTTCGAAATTATCTCCTGTGAGTCATGGCAATTCTTAAATTAAGTTTATTCCTATCTTTTTTTTTTTCCTTTACTTTTCGTTTTCTTTTTCTTTTTTTTAAATTTGTTTGAATTGAGCATGACCTCAAACATTTTATTTTTATTCTGTTTTAAACACTTGTCATCAAAAGGCGTGCAGGTGTGAAACATCTATAAGCAGATAAGATTAGTTACTTTGTAATTTTTTTTTTTCTAACTTTTCCATTATAATGCAGAGAAGAAAATATGTATCCATTCATAATACCCAAGCACGAGCCATCGATCTTTTTTTATCTTGATAAACGTTTGTAGTTATCAGAAAAAACTAAGTTCATATCAAAAAATCTAATAAGCAAAAAAAAAATTAAATTTTGCATTTTACAGAAAAATCATCCTGCTAGTCTTTGTTTTAACGTCTTTATTCGTCTTGTCAAGGTCGTCTTACCGTTAGGCGTGCTTGAGAACTTTGAACGTATGACTTCTAGGCTCATGTACAGACTTAACTAATCAGCATATTTATATTTGAAAATCACAGAGGCAAAAAGGGTGATTGACTTTTCAAAAAAAACAATATCGGATCAAAAAAACAATGGAGTAGGAGTCTTGGCAACTGACTTATTTGAAAAATTTATCTGTGACATTTAGAACAGAATAATTATGTCATTGTGGGAAAAGATAATTGGTATGAAATATGTACAATCATTTCAATAAATCACACACTCGATTCTCATCAATTGTTTCTATACTTACTGTACATACCTGTGACGTCTTCTCCTCAGTGACAGTCTTATGCCTTTTGAACGACTTTTTTTCTCAGCCCTAAAATAAATCTTAATTACTATTCCAATTTACTGTGAATTTATGTTAGAAAAAGCCGAAAGCAAAAGCGAAAATAAATAAAAAATAAACAAGACATTAAAAATAGTGCATACAGAAATGTTAAGAACTTGAGCAATTGTACAAAAAACAAGAAGCAATCTTCAGTTATTAAAACAAAAAAAAGAAAAAGGTACAGAAGGAGAAAAGAGTAATATATGAACAACCATCTGGTTATTCGATTTTTAATTATGAACACAAATAAAAATTTTTTAATTTTAATCCTTTACTAAAATTTTTTTACATTGTTCTAGTTGCATTAGCATAGGACATAAAATTCAATGTAGCACATCACACTGTCATGCTTAGATAAGAAAGTCAAAGGGAGAAACTTTATATTTGTAGCCAAATGTGTTTGTCAAAAAAAAAAAAAAAAAAAAAAAAGCAGTAACGCTAATCATTTCATTTTTGCATTACAGCATTAAGTAAATACAAGAACTAATGGAAAAAAGATATGAACGGGAACAGATAAAAATTCAACATACTAACTTTGAAAAAAAAAAAATATCTATATGGTTTTCTTTCCTTTTTTTTTTTTCTGCACCCATGTGATGGCATTTGATTACATCATAATTTATGATTTGCGAGACTAATACAGGTCGACAGATGATGAAAATATAAAATTCATACAAGAACTCCATAGACGCGAAACACTGTCGAAAACAACAGTGATAAAAGGAGAAAAAAAAAAAAAAGAGCGTAAAAAAGAAGAAATCTACTACTGACCTATAATACGACAATAACCCATTTGACAGAACAAACCACCGTCTTTGATATCCCTTTAAATAATTAGTCCATTTAAACAACCACCCTTTCATCTCCGCCTCAGCGTGGGGAGCTTTATTTTCACTCATTTTTTAAAAACTACACGATAAATCTCAAATATAAATAAACTTCTGTTTTATTTTGCAACACGTAACCGCCGCCATTTTGAAGACTGACTGACGTCATCGATTAAAGGAAAAGTAGTACCCTGTTTCGGGACCTTTTTTTAATTGCGAACGACATGTTAAATTGTCAGTAGCGATTACTTTAGGATAATTAAAATGTTTTGTAACGAAAACTAAATGTTTTAAGGGATATCATTTCATTTTAAGAATGATTTTACGAATACGGTATGACGCAATGCGAAAGAATCATTCAAGTGTGCAACTGGCTGCACTGAACCGATCTCGGAGGCAGCGACACAATTTAAACCTCCATTTTATTTGGCGGGTTTTACGGTGTTTTCTTTAAACTTAATTCTAGTTTGTCAACTTTCTCGACTAAAATTGTTTCTTTCTGAATTTATAAATGCAAATGCGTTCGCTTTATCGTTCTTAATAAAATTTTTAAATCGGAACTTATTTGCAATAAACTCTAATCGATATTTTTCAAATTAATTAATAAATAAAGGAATAGTAAATATGAATAGGATTAATTAAGAAAACACGATTTTTGCTACCTATATTATTTTAATACTTACCAGATACTTATAGGCGTTTAAATGTTAATATGATACATAATTTATCACGAAAGGGATTGTTTATATATTTATAATAGCAGTTTTATTTGCAATAGAAGTTTAAGGCAATTGCAAATTAAGTTCTGGTGACATGATTAGGTTTATCCAAATCTGAGAGTTGCAAAATAATAGCTTGTAGGAATTGTTTTCCTGATACATTAATTACAGTTAAAGCCTACGCGTGCGTTATTTTCTAGGACGTAACCTCTTATTGACACAGCCAAGTAACGTAATCCAATTTGAAAATTATATTTAACGCCTTACAAACGATCCCACCGCAACACAAAAATCAGATTTTGGAACTGAGAAAAGTGTCAAATAATTTATTGATTTTAAACTTATTTTATAATGGCGTCATAAAATTGCATAACATTTTTTTTTTTTTTTTTTTTTTCAAATAAATTTTTTTATATTTTATGTAAATAAAAAAAAGACGATTTTTAAACTATTTAAATGACCAGACAAAAGTTCAAGGAGAGTAAAAACTCTGGAAAATATCCATAATCGAATGGTAATTGTTATGTATTGTGTGGAGTTGTTGATTGGGATCATGTGACTGGGGCAGCATATACAAATAACGGCCCACGACAAATATTGAAATAAAAGACTTTGTAGTATCCGTTACGCAATATAATCCTGCCTACACCGTATAAAATGATCATCATCCACACAACATGGCCTTGACCATGTCCTTGAATGCTTTACTCAGGGCATTTAAACGATTCATCACAGCAGACATCTCCATTAATTTTTATTAATTTTTGAGTATTATTAATTTTTTTTTTCCTTTTGGACTGCTCCGAAATTCTGACAAAATCCGACTGCAATAGCCGCCGAGCGGTGATGTGCGTAATAAATTTTCTTTTCGTCTTATGCAAATCGGCCAAACAAAGGGTGATAACATTCGTGCTCCACCCTTTATAAATAATGAGAAGACGATTAACTATTATAGAATGTTGAAATTTTTAATTTTTTACAACCATGCAAAAAAAAAATTTATTAGCGTAGGTTTTTCCGCTCTTGTAATTTGGCAAAGATTTGGAGAAAATTATACCTGAGAAACGCAACTGATGAATAAAATTTTAATATCAAAAGAAAATGGTTTTTGGGTTTTTACAGCGATTGTCCCTTACAAGTTTAGTAGTTTCAGTCAAACTATCACTTACAACCTACAAGGTTCAACTGTTTCAGGAGAAGTTTATTGATGTATAAAAAGTAAGGTAAAAAAGAGTGATCAATATTTGCACGAGAAAGGACAAATATTTAATAAGGGCGATCGATTACTGACCCTCTCCTCCCCTTGAAAAGCGAAATTAATATGTAGAAATGATTAGGGGGATTTTTCTGAAATCTGAAAATGCCTGAGTCGAAAATAATTGAGGTTGTATTAGATAAGAGTAAACCTGCAAAAATTTAAGTCTCTCGCACTTCATCTTAGCCAGGTGCCGGAGCTTTGAAATTTTGCTATTTGGTCTGAAAATGGCGAAATGAGGACATTTGCAAGTGGTAGTTCCGAACTCGGCCGCTTTCAGATTCCATAAGCACGAGGATGGCGCCACCTATCATTAAAACATCTTTGTCCCATAAACCGAATGTATTATTATGAATAATAAACTCATATTTTTGTGATTTCGATACTTTTTTTTCAATTTATCTGAAAGAAAATTGAAAAAGAAACACTTTAGTTAAGTTATAACCTTCAAAAAACTGAAACGAGGAAGTTATTGTCGAATTAGTAATGTTCTCCCCACGATCTTAAATACAGGTCAGGCAACTCGGGTATCCCTCATATGGACAAAAATGTTTCCCGAAATTGTAGCAGAAGAATAGTTCACATATTGCTCGATAGATGGCTGGAGCTGTAGTTAGGGAATCATGTGTTCTCTTAGATAATAGAATCCATAGGCTCCGAGCGACTTTGACTGCAGCGCCACCATTAAAATCATGTTTAGCTTATAAAAAAGCAATATTTTCCGCGAACTAATTGCGTGATGGAAATATATACGCTTGTATAAGGTAAACAGGTATATTTAAGTGTATATTTATAAAAAAAAAGTCGCTCGGAGCCTATAGATCGGACATTCCTATTCTATTTACATTGTTTGTTTTGGTCCGAAAAAATTGAGCCTACCTCGTGTTTAGCTTATGGATGCCCATATGAACATTTTTGTCCTATCTATGGATTCTATTATCTAAGTGTGTTCTGGCAGCCATCATAAAAAAAAGTGTTTTGAAAGTGTTGATTGGATGGAGGGCATATCACGTGATCCCCTAACTACAGCTCCACCCATCTATCGAGCAAAGTTTAACTATTCTTCTGCTTCAAATTCGGGGGACACTTTTTAAGATAGCAGCTGCCTGACCTGTATGGTTCTCCCATAAGAATTAGTGGATTGTTGATATTTCTTCGAGCGCTGGTGTCTTGCGGCAGAGTTTGTCCCCAACAGTCCCCATTCTTGTTTACCTCCGTTCCAAAGTCAAAGATAGTTACAAAAACACGATTATTGGAACTTTTTTGTTCTTCTTTAAAAGCTCTACAAAATAAGCAAAGACATGATGAGTACATGAAGGAGATAGTTAGACGTCTTGAAAACAAATTCAGTTACTTTGGACGCCATTTTGTTTCCAATAGCAAAGCAAAACAAACAGATGGCAAGGTATTGGAATTTCAAAGACTGGAAACCAATGAAAATAAGACAAATGATTTTGATTTTTAAGTGAGAAAACATTAAAATTAGGAAAAAAATAACAATGGGACCCTATTCGATTTTCATTTGTTGACTAAAGTTTTTCATGTTACAGCCCGAACAACCGTACTTCATTCACTAATGTCTTCAAGTTCTTACGATTTTTGTGTCAGCCGAATATTTTCTGACTTATTTCCTGAAAACGAATTTTGAAATTTTTTTTCTAAGATTCGAAAAATCGTAATAATATAGATCTTAAGACGAACAAAAAATGGAAAGAATTTTCAGAATTTAATTCTCTAACATTAAATGTTAAACTAAACGTTATTGTAACTACCTTTGCAACGGACATGAAAAACTTTTAGGCCAAATTGCAAAATTTCAAAGCTCCTGCTCCAGGCCAAGTTGATGAAGAGCGATCCTCCTCTGGCAGGTTTACTCATGCAACCCAACCACAACAATGCCCGACTCAGGCATTTTCAGATTCCAGAAAAAGCTATTTTCGCGCCACCCTAACGATCATCCTTCTCTAGACATTCTGCAAAATTCGAACGCCTTTCTCCTGTCCAAAAATTCAAAAAACTAAATAAAAAAAATTGAAAAACACAAAGTTACAACGAAGGAAGAAAATATTAAAATGAGAATCTATTTCTGACGCTGTTCATTAATTTCCCTTAGAAAATTCTCAAATCCTTCGCAGTGCTTATACGTACAGTCAATCTTCCAGTAATTAAAAAAAAAAAAAATGTTTTTGCACCAAATTTATCTTTTTGCAGGGACTCGTAGCTTATTAAACGATTTTTAATTACAGCTTGTCAAAAAACAATGACTGCTCCCCAACCTTGCGCTTTATTAGGATCAACGAAACCCAATGTTATTGTATGCGTTTGATTACCACTTAAACGTATAATTCCGTTTTTTTAAAAAAATGTACTTCCAAGAACTCTCGTTCTTTTTTGAAGCCATAAAATCCGGAGCAGGAGTAAACTCTCTAAAAAAACTGTCAATAAAATTTTAATTGCAGGTAATTCTCTATTTTCCAAATAAATTTTGCTGCATAATAAATCAAGAAGATTTCGCTTCTTTTTATTTACGATTTTCTTTCGGGAATGCGAAAAAAGACGAGACATCATGTAAAGTAGGTTTCGCCCTCACCTCAGCTCGTTATTTTCTGAATTAATATCAAAATCCTGAATGACGCCGCTCCTTACAACCTTTAAGGACGGCCAATTTGTTCAATCTGGTTTTACTAACATCCGTGGGTGCAGTAAGTCTTAAAATATGCACTTGAAATTGAAAAGAAACCATTGAATAAAAGTAATAAATGATCATCCTTATAAGTAAAAAAAAAAAAAAGACATTTTCTGTGAATATTCCGAATAAAGTTTTCCGGCCATTAATTATGCATATAAAATAAAAAGAGACTTTTAGAGGAAATTGAAAATTCTTAGAGGACAAGACCGTTGGTAAAGCCTCACCGATTCGCAAGACTTTTATTCCTTTATATGAGCCAAGCCGGAAAATGACTTCCTGTGGAGATAAAATCTAAGAAAATGCGGTTTCGTTTCTGGACATCAACCGCGGGGAAAATACTAAAATAAATTATTCCCATCGGGAGACGTCATGTCGACTTGGAAAAGGTTACCCGAGGAAATCCTAGACCCTTCTCCTCGGATATTTTTTTTTATTCTTTGTAAAATCGATTGACCCAGAGCTTAAAAGTTCATAAAACAGATATAAAACAACCCATTTTCAAAAGGCTAAATTGGCAAAAGAATTTTATTTTAACAAAAGTTACACAAATAAAAAAAAAAAAAAAAATATCAGGAATAAGAAGGAAAACAAGTTCAAGTGTCATAAGCATCATATTCGACTAGAGAAAAACATCCAATCTATGTTCGTACACGCACAAAAAAATTGAACAACATTAATTAATCTTATTCTGGTCAGTGATGCTCACATTTTTAGCCTCAAGTTCCACGTGTTTTTCTGCCTCAACTCTCGTAGGGGGATTTTTTTTTTTAAATAGCATATCCGATCTGATATCGATGTTTTCCGACGTGCAGAAAATTGAAAAATATTATCCGTGGGAACTCGTCGAACTTGGGCGGAAAATGATGTTAGTCCTAGGAGGAACCAAAAATGGGTTGCGCCTTATACACCTGGGAGTGTCAAGGATGTTGGACTTCAGAAAAATCACAAATAAATACGTCACGAAGTTTAAAATTTTTATCCCTTCTTCCAGGATTTAGTTTAGATTTGTAAGATATCATTGTTTCATGTGGATTTAAATATATTTTCTTTCGATGCAAGTTCATCCGATTGAAGTTTTTTCTAAAAAAAAAACACTTGTTTTTTGTTGTCCCCCTTTTTTTTTTATTATTATTTTTTTATATATATATATTTTTTTTTTAGTGTTTGCTATTCAGGTAAAATTGCAAAATAATGTAAGTGCCTCGCAGATTTTTGTTTATGGCAATAGCCGCCTCCCAGATCAAAAACCGACATGTAAATATAAATAAAGAATCATCTGATGGTAGGATCGACCTTGTAACTGGATTTTTCTTATAAGAATAATAACTCTTTCAGAGAAACACCTCTTCCAATCGGGGGGGACAGGAATGGTATGCGAGTGTTACAAAAGTTCATATTTGGAAGAGCTACTGTAGTGGTCCGGAGACGGATGGAAAAATTTTTCTTTTTCATGCACCATAAAAGTGCAGCACTTTTTCGTACTCTGCAAACGACTCAATTTTACCACAGCTTACAAAGTCTCAAAAAGTTAATGAAAAAAAAAAAAAAAAAAGAAAAAAAAAAATCGAGAGTAAAATGCTTGTCTTTACTGAATGTGGTGGCCGAGTCTGTGTTGCCAGGAAAACGGACTCTAGAGTTTATTTTGACTAATTTGATTGAACGAAACTTTCAAACAATATTATTCTTGTTTAGATTCTGAATTTCACTATTTTATCTAATCGAGTTTTGAATAGGCTTAATTCCGAATTTGACTCAACTCGAATCATGTGCATCCCTAAAAACCCCCAAAAGTGAAGCATTAAAAAATCCCCAACAAAAAATTAACCATTTAAAAAAAATAAACTTAACATTTTTTTTTCCTAGATTATTATTCTACGATTAGATGCTGCTTCCTTTTTGTTCACGTTCCTTTTTCGATTCCGTACCATTTTTCCTAAAAAAAAATTAATTCCTAATCCATTTTTCCTAAGGGTGCAAATTCACTATAAAATGTTGGACCAACATGTTGGTACAACAAGTTGGATGACCACCATTTTGTACCAACATGTTTGACAAACAAGCGAATCGACTATTCCAGAATTTACTCCTATGCCGAAATTAGTGCGGAATGTTGGTTCAACTTGTTGTACAAACTTATTAGGCCAACATTCCACAATATTTTTGGCGCAGGAGTAAAGGTGCAAATTCACAATGGAATGTTGGACCAACATGTTGTATCAACATTCCACACTAATTTTGGCGTAGGAGTAAATTCTGCAATAGTCGATTTTGTCAAACATGTTGGTACAACAAGTTGGTGCAACATGTTTGTCCAACTTGTTGTAACAACATGTTAATCCAACATTCCATAGTGAATTTGCACCCTAAAAAAAATAAATATCTAATCCATTTTTCGTAATAAAATGAATTTCTACTCCATTTTGTCTAAAAGGGTGCAAATTCACTATGGAATGTTGGACCAACATGTTGGTACAACAAGGGAATGTCAAAGGGAATGTTGTACTAGTACCAACATTCCATAGTGAATTTGCACCCAAAAAAATGAATTTTTAATTTACTTTTCCTAAACATTTTCATTTTGGTTCCTAAAATTGTTTTGCTAACTATTTTTTTTTTTTTTTTTTTTTTTTTTTTTTTTTAATTATTAATTTTTTTAACATATTTTGATTCCTAAAATATTTCTTAAAATTCCTAAAGTAAAATTTCTTAAAATTCCTAAAATAAAATTTCTTAAAATCCCTAAAATTAAATTTCTTGAAACTCATAAATTTCCTAAAACCCTCTTAGGAATTTAAAAAATTAGGAAAATATTCATCTTAGGAAATATTATTTTAGGAATCAAAAAATATTAGGAGCCAAAATTTTAGAAAAAATGGTCTAAAACGTGTTTTTTCCTGGGCCAAAATTACAGATTTTTCTTGTGGAGAGCAAAGATGTCTCGGTAGGGACAGGCATGCCCTAACTTGGGGAGAGGAAAGTGGGCAAATGATATTTTCTATACTTATCTTATGAAAGCAAAAGGTCCTTAGGGGGTCAAACGAATTCTGGGGCGTCATTAGGAGTCATTTTTGGAATCTTGGGGAGCCCTCCCCCCTACCCCTACCACTGCCATTAAATTTTTTTTTTTTTTTTTTTTTTTTTTAATTTATTTGCATAAAAATTCAATGTTGGGTTGCTATAAAAATACTTGATTTATTAATTTTTTAAATTTGAAGTTAAGTTGATGGCATATTTCAAATTTGAAAGGCTCACAATTTTTTTTAAAGATACGTCCCCAAATCGCGGTCGTTCTTACTACGGGACTACGTTCATAAAAATTAAATAGAAAATATTTCAAAATAAAACTTTTTCGTTTTCTAATAAGATTTCACTTTTACTTGTAACAATTTTGTTTTCACCAACCCACAGTTTTTAAAGGTAATAATTTTTCTGTTTTCAACTGCAACATTATCGTTTATCCTCAATTAAATTCCAATACAAACACCGAACATTTATGCAAACTTAAAAATTTACAAAATTCAATATAAAAATAACTCCGTCAAAAAGATGTCCCTTCCATCCAGAAAAAAAAAAAAAAAAAATTCCCCGAGCAAAGTATAAAATTGAGAAAAATATATTAGCTCCTCAATTATTTTAATATTAAATAACATTCATTTATCTTCAAAAATTCCTGCTGGCTAAAAAAGATCAAAGACTTTTCTAAAGGAACATATTACATATAGCATCATTAAAAAGTGCTATCCTAACTTAAAGCTACACCATCAAGTGTGGGTTTTAAACAGTCATGGAAAACGCATTGTAAAAAAAAAAGTTAATAATATATGTTGTTTTTGCAAACGCCAGCGGGTGTTAGTAGTCAGGTGATGCTGAATGAAGTTGAAGATGGGAGTTATCTGGTTTCGAGCATTTTCCTCTCATACATACTACTGAATACTAATTACCGACTCATGTTATATATACAAGCCTATCAAACTAGTCTTTGTTATTATTAATTTTAGTTTAACTCAAGTGATTTTTATTACTGGTGATCAAGGTAAGGATCGCGGTTTATCGCAAATATTTTGGATCATTGCAAATTAATTTAATTCCAAGGGATTTCGGATACAAAAAAAATACCGATGTGAGAGTAAAATATTTTGGTAGTGGTCAATACAAAATGTAACTTGTTTTTTTGGGATTCGGTTATGTCACTTAATTTTTTTTCTTACAAAAGTGAAAAAGTGATTTTAATAAAGTGGAAAAAGTTTTTAAAAAATTTTGTCGGAGGAATGCAGTTGCAGTGAAGTGTTCGGAATTTTTTTTTCCCATTTTCATTTTTGCAGAATAAATCAATTTTGTGACAAATGAAAAATTTGTAGCCAAAAAAAAAAAAAAAAAACTTTCACTTCTCCCACAAACATAATAAAATAAACCAAGTTCAGGATCAACATTCCCAATAAAGAATTTTTGACAAATTTTTACTCGTTAATTAGTCTTAAGTAATAAATTGGGCGCTATCGTACAAATTTCTTTTCGAAAGTAACTTTAAAATATGTGAGCATAGTTTCTTAAGGAAGAGTGTGGATTTAATTCCTTAAGCTTAATTTTTAAAGGCGGCTAAAGGCTAGGCTTCAGCAAGATAGGCCCATTCTTCTACATGAGATATTCATCAATCTTCTGTATGAGAAATTTTTTAAAAATTTGGTACTAAAGCGTCCTCTTTCTCTTCATTAAATGTGATTAAAAAATTTTTAAATATAATCGAATGTTTTTGGAAAATTGATTCTACTGAAAAATTTAATTAAGTTAAATGGGATACAAAACTTTTTTTTAGCCTTCTAATCCCAGACAGGAAAGGGCTTTGTTAGGAGAATTTTAAAAACTTTGGATGAAATGTTTCTCAAAATATAATTTAGAAGAAAAACTATTTTTCACTGGAGTCTAACCTTAAACTTGCTTAAAAGTTCCACTAAAAGTGGAACGAATTTCTTATTTCTGATGCAGTCAAACCTCCAATAAGGGACATATCTATTATTCTTTCCTTTTTTAAATTATTATGTATAACCTAACACTTTATTGTCAATTAATAGCTAATTCTGTTATCGGTATTTTTTTTTTTTTTTTTTTTTTTTTTTACTATTAAATTAGCTCAAATTTTTAAAAAAAAAAAAAAAAAAAAAAAAAATATCCTCTTAAAGGAACACCCAGACATAAATGACAAAATTTCCAGGTCCAGTTTTTCCCCATGTAATCTCATGTATCCCCCCCAGTTAGGGACCCTCAATTTCAGAACTTTCTCCATTAACCAATGCAGAAAAAACCTCTATCAAGGACACTATTTTAGGAATTTAAACTATATAAATCAGTTTTTAATATGTCAGTTGGACTTCGAAGGCAAAGAAATGCTTTAAAAATTAGAAAAAAATAACATGGTACACTAGTTCTGAAAAAAGAAGAAAAAAATTGACTTAACCTGAAACCACTCCGAAAAAAGTCAGATATGAAGAATTTCGAAAAAGGGATCACTCTAAATAAGTGATAGAAATTCCCGAGGTGACCCTTATACGAAGATTTCACTGCATTCTCTTTCTGTTTATCAAACGATTTTCTTGGGAAATCCCGTAAAAGCAAAAATACCTTTAAATGCCCCAACCTTGCATCACAACCCGAATGTAAGAATATACATGTGATTGATTCGGTAACCTTGACCCACTCGCAAAAGAAGAAAAATTTGTCGACGGCATTTTCAAGATCATTAATGCCATCCCACATTTTTTGTTATTATACCATAAAACGATCTGGGTCATTGATTCACTCGCTTTTTATATATTGTATTTTCAGATGAAGGAAGCCCTGCAGTTGGCTGTATTGCTCTTAATAGGGATAATATCAACCTCGACAGCTCAAGACCCCTGTTACCCAAATCCGTGCGGTGTTAATACTCAATGTTTCACTTCCGCCGGTCGTCCGGTATGTTCCTGTTTACCCGGTTACCACGGAAACCCTCTATCTAGCTGCCAAAGAGGAGAGTGCGCAGGTAAATTTTTTTTATCTACGTTGAAAATTAAAAAAGGAATCCAAAATTTCCCAACAAAAATACTTTTGGAATAATTATTCCGTTTCCCTTGATTGAAAGCCCGTCCAATTAAATGAATGCGGTAATTATTATTTACAGATAACACAGAATGCCCATCACACAGAGCATGCAGAAACAATCAATGTATAGACCCGTGCGCCGGTCAATGTGGAATTAACGCTAATTGCGAAGTAAGAAATCATGTGCCAGTCTGCAGCTGCCCTCAACAATATAGAGGAGATCCATTCACAAGTTGCAGAAGGATAGACCCACGTGAGTTTTTTTTTTTTTTTTTTTTAACCTTTAAAGTGAAGTGGCTATTCGAAAGCGACCTTACTTATGACCCTTAATGCAACTGTTAGGAAAAGTTTGACATTAAATTCCGGAGGTGAACTAACGTATCTCCATCGTAAACATGATTGAAGTTAGTCTGTTTCGACGTTTCGTGGAAATGTCACGTGACCACAAGTTTACGCCAACATAAGCGTGTAAACTTGCAGTCGCATGATCACGTGATTTTCAATAAGGGGCCATTCAAATATTACGTCATCATTTTTTTCGACATTTTAGACCCCCTCCCCCCCCTTCGTCATCAAAAAATAGGCCTTTCTTATGGACATTTAACATTGGCGTCATCATTTGAAACACCCCCTCCCCCCCCTAAAATGATGACGTAATATTTGAATGGCCCCTAAACACTCGAAACAGACTATCTCCAATCATAGGTACGATGGAGATACGTTGGAAATGCTATTTTTCTAAAGTACACTGACTACACTAAATTTTATAGCAAAAATTTCTAAATGCTCTCCTGCAGTGACATCTTCAATTACATATTGATAGAGATAATTTTTCCATCATAATCTTAAATAAAACAAAATCCATTCCAAAAAAAAATTAAGTTTCGGTTTTGTATAGGTCTATGTCATTTCCCCATGTGCGTCGTTCATAAATACTACAGACACACATTTTTATTTCCCGCACAATTGCATGACTGAAACCAACAAATTTCCCACCTGATTTTTCTTGATAACAAATGAAGACTACACCCAAAAAAATGAATAGACCTATGCCTCGTTCGCAAAACAAGCGATGTTGCTTAGCGGCAAAGCAAGTATATGTTTTGCCGCAAAGCAACGTGGCTCGACTCGTCGCCATTATGCATTGCGACAAAGCACTCACGAGTCTTGACACAAAAACATTTTTACTGCTTAGACCTAAGTTATGCAAAAATGTTTTGCGACAAAACATTTTGCTTAGATCCAAAGCAGATCTTTTTTTGAGTGTACACGAAAATAACGCTAGACGTCCATTGTTTACTTTTTTATCCTTTGACAAAAGGTAAACATAGGAGAGAAGTGCCAACAAAACAGTGGTCGTCTAGCGTTATTCCACGGCCGTTTAACTACGCACATTTTAGTTCTAAACGGGTCATTGATGGCGCTACGATCTTCACAGATGCAAACATAATATCACAGAAAAAATATAATATTTTTTAATATTTATAATATTATATTTTTTCTGTGATAATATGTCTAATCGTTTAAGTTGGGCCCACGCCCGTACGGATGTCTATAAGGCCGTGCGCAGCCATCGTTGTTTACAAATCTCTACGGCCAATCAGAAAGCGTCTCACGTACAAGTAGCGCTTACGGTGGTAGAAAGGAAGAAATCATTTTCGCGTAGAGTTAAGCGGGAAAATAGGAGTTTCCGGATCTGTCTATACAGCCGTGCGTTAATCCCGTGTAGCCTTCAAATATGATGCAGTCTTCGGTAAAATGTTTGCTCAATTACTCATCGAACCAGGCTTTTTTTTTAGTCCTGAACTTGCTTAGATGCAGCCGCGAAAGCGCAATAACCAATACAGTATCAAATCAAAAAGTTTCTTAAAAATCTTAAAAATCATGAGCATAACTCAGAAAGACTTGATCCTATCGCACTTAAGTAGCTAATGACACGGTATTATAAATTTTACAGCGTTGGTGTTATATAAAAAACTATAATTTGCCTCTTAATTTACTTGTTGCACATGGCTGCAAATGTTTAAACTCCGAATGAGAAAACCATTGACGTCATCATAGTCATAAGGAGATGTAAAAGTTAAGCTACAAGAGTTTCCTCGGTCATTCATGTGAATCAACTGGTCCTTGCGATGACAAAAATGTACTTATTTCATAATCGTTCTTACAGAGGAACTGTGTAGCCCCAGTCCATGCGGCCCCAACACCGAATGTACTGTAATTAACAACGTGCCTACATGCTCATGCCTGCCGGGCTACAGAGGACAACCCTTAACAGGATGCACTCACGAATGCGAAAGGGACGGAGACTGCGCTGCATCACAATATTGCCAAAACTACAAATGCGTCTCAGCTTGCCAGGCGGGTTCCTGCGGAAGCGGTGCCAACTGTGATGTAGTTAATCACAGACCAGTTTGCAGATGCCCTGAGGTACGTCTAATTTACAGCTTTCTTTAAGCCCACGATATTATTAGTCCCGGATTTGAGGATAACCCAATCACATGCTGAATAAAACGATTTACGAAAGTTCAGGGCTGGTACAAACCTAAAACGCGTGGAATGTTAGAGAAGACCTTTTAAAAACTCTCACACAACTTTCTTTATCTAAAGTTCAAGGACCTCATCTCATAATTTGTTTTTCTTCTTTAACTAGAATTATTTGGGAGATCCCTACACATCCTGCCGAGCCGAATGTCTATCAAACGGCGACTGCCCCTCTCACAGGCAAACATGTTTGTACAATAAATGCGTGGACCCATGCAAGGGAGTTTGCGGTATAAACGCCAACTGCAGAGTACGAGATGGAACGACAGCAGTTTGTTCTTGCCCGAAAGATATGACTGGTGACCCGTTTGTAAGATGCAGACCTTTCGAAAAACGTAAGTATTTGAAATAAAGGCGTGTCAGATTTAGTTTAATCGGGCAAAACATTCCTCGCTCAACAGGAGATTTATGCACTCCGAATCCATGCGGAGCAAACGCTGTATGCACACCCGGATTCGACAGAAGCGGAAAAGATCGCCCAGTCTGCACATGTCCGCCCGGATATGTTGGAGATGCTTTGGTCTCTTGCAGACGAGGAGAATGTCAATATGACAGCGATTGCGGAAGCCATCAAGTTTGTGATTCTAGTTACAGATGTACAAATCCATGCACGAATCAGTGCGGTGTAGGAGCCGAATGTCAGGTACGATTAAAACGGAAGATAGGTATTCAAAAAACAAAGTGCCCAACGTTTTCATTATTTTTTAGGTGAGAAATCACGTAGCTGTATGTTCGTGCCCACCGAATACAAGCGGAGATGCCTTAGTTAACTGTTATGCCGTTTCAAGAGCAGCCCCAAGAGCGCGTTATTTAAACTATTATAAAAAGAAATAAATTATTTAAAACTAAAATAATCTCGACGAGATCGACATCAGTCAAGTCAAACTGCTGAATTTTCGAAAAAAAAAAAAAAAAAAATTATGATCAAAGAAAAATTTTAACTACTCATTCGAACGTAATCTCAAAGCCCTACAAACCCCAAAAATAATTAAATTTTTTTTAAAAATGTAAATAGGCCTAATATAAGCCATTTTGTAAGTACAATATCATTTTTTTAAATATCATCTTTGCTTTTAAATTATTCAAGAATAATGACATGTAAAAAAGAATCCCGAGAATTATAAATCGAAAAAACTGACGATAAAAATTAATTGCTTATGTCTGTTACCTTACAAAAAAAAATTAAACACAGAGCCGAGGCTTTCGATTCGGAATACATTTTCATTACGTAATCTTACACGGAAAAATACACTCTATTTATACTTATGATGTAGGAGGCTAAATACCTGGAATAGGATAATAAAATCCTTTGATCGCTACGAAAACCTACATCTATCTCTTTTTAATAACAAGTGAGAACGTTTTCATCAATAATTGAAGGAAACTTTTTGTTGGGAGCAAATAAAAATCAGAAAGATGACCAAGATAAATTTACCACGATCATATTCGAAAAGAATGTTCCATCTGACTGATTGGAATTGAAAATTAACTGTTTCCGAGGAGTTTCAAGGAATTGCGTGCACTAATTCTGAAGCTCATCCACTACTTAATGTCTGTTCCGTGAGGAATGTTTACTCCGTAAGGAACAGGCACAAGTAGTACCTAGAACCAGCCACATTCAACTAACGTGATACAGTTATAACATATATCAGCAAAATCAATTCCAATATAATACTTTTTTTTACATTTTGTCATTACCTATTTCCAAGCCAGGTCGTCAACTGTAATTAACATTTTGTTTCACACGATAGTCTTAATTTATTACAGGTAATAAAAAAAAGCTTTTAGGGCCAATAACACGTTATAGCTTGTTTTAAAATTTTAATAATTTTACGAAGTCGTTTTCCCCTTTTTCGATCCTTTAAATGTCAAAAAGGCCAAAAACTATTACAAGTTTACTTAAAAAATAATTAGTTACTTCTTCGGCGTTCCACTTTGTCTTGGAAAATAATACGAATGTCAGTGATTGCCATGTTTGGTGTTAAAAAGTCGTTCAAAGTATCCACATTATTACTAATAAAAAAAAAAATTCAGTTGAGCTACGCTATTTTTTTTCTTAAGAGCTAATTTAAAAATTCGAAACTTTACATACCGTGGCTGTCTGTCAAACGGAAATCCCATATTTCTGCGATCCGGATATTTTTGATCTTTCAGTCCACAAAAACTTACAGCATCGTCACAGACCGGGCCGCCACCGCCACCTTGTTGATCAACCTGCATCAAATAGATACATATTTTAAAATTTTCTTAAAAAAATAAAAGCTAGCTTGGTACTTACTCTATCGCCATCAATGTTGGAGATCATGGCGAACAATACCCCTTGGAATCCCTCAGGAGACCCTTTTGGAATAAGCATATGCTGCGGCCATCCACAACCGCAGAAATTAAAATCTTCAAGTTGTTGACCAGCCTGCGGTCTTCCTCTTTCCAAATCTCTGAACGTTGCTTCAAACGGAATGGTGACTGAAGATTCGGTTGCTTTTCGCTCAATTGTGTTTTGTTTGCTTTTCACTTTAAAAAAAAAAAAAATAAACATGAAAAACGAATTAATTTTTTTTTTTTTTAAATCTTTTACTTACGAGTAACCGTGAATTTATCGAGTTCGATGAACATATTTTTCTGATCGACAAACAACCACGGCAATCCCCTTTCGTCAAGTTTCGGAGCAAGGAAAATCCGGACGGTCCCCGTTTTGTTTTGACCTGTGCTATTTTCCACCAAAAGTCGATAAGAGAAATCCTGATGTTGCAAATGAGTGAATCGAGCAAAGACGTTCCCTCTAGGGGTGAAGTCGATTCCTCTACTTAAATTAACATCATTTTGCTCCCAAAAAGTGTTGAGTTCATTTTTATTACGGCCCTTGGAGATAATTTCTATGCCAGAGATTTTTATACCAGGATAGTCCAACTGAAAAAAAAAATAAAATAAAATAAAACGTATAACGCACGCAAAAAAAAAAAAAAAAAAATTAGTTTTGTAAAACTATTTACCACTTGCTCAGTGTATGGAGGTAAAGTGTCCTTATGTTGTTGAAAAATGTAATCAAGGTATGCATGCCAACGGTAAAACACAGGATCTCTCATAGCCGTAGCTGGATCTCCCATAACACTGAATGTCTCTAAATGTCTAAAAAACAAACACAAAATAATTACTTTAAAACACAGCTAAAATTATTAAAAATAATTACTAAATCCTCCTAAAATTACTAAAAAAAAAATTACCTTGCATCTGGATCATGACAAAGAGCAATAGCAACGTGGCCCAAATTGTGGAAATCCCCGTAGTAATTTCTGTTTCTTGAAATAATGCTCGACTCCACCAAATTACCCAAAATATCGATCCCTGTCGTTTCGTCTAATTCCACACGACGTCCATTTTCCTACAAACAAATCAAAAAATCAAATTAGAAAAATTTTGATCTTAAGTATCCATCTTTCTTGCGTCTACTTACATCGATTATAGCGCCTTGATCGATTGCATCCAAAATTCTGTCCCTCCAACGTTCCAAGTCGCTCAAATCAAATTTAATTTGATCTATCTCACGGCTGATATCACTTAAAACCGCTCCGTTGTGCCTTGGGGGCCATGTGCGACTCGACACCAAACTATCCAATTTTGGGAAATAACCGAATTCGATTGGATCCCGAAAATTGGACATCCTTTCCACCCGAGCTAAACTGTTGCACAGCCTTTCGAAATTAAATCTGTAGGATTGATGAAAAAATAAATCAGAAAGTGTTTCATTTTTTTTAAAATCTTAAATTATTACCGAGCCATTATTTGTTGATGCATATAGTAGAACAGTTCTCCCCTGCGGTCTTTATTCACTATGCGCACATCAGCATCAAAAGGATAAACCAAATGCCAATGCCAGTGGTGAAGGTTAATCCCCAAATCTTCCCTAAAATAAGCGACTTTGTGCTCTGGATCGATGTCTGACGCGGTGTAATCTCGAGGGATTTCAATGGGTTGCTGAAAAAGTATTTACACTTTAGTTTTTTCTTACAAGTAGGAAATCTGATCCGCTATAACTAATTGACTTACTCTTGCTCCCTGATCTAGAACGTTAGAAACTTCTCTTGCCCTTTTGAAAATACCCCCGTCCATATATTTATCTGGAAAATTTTCGTATAGCGGAGGGAGCTGAACGTTTTTCGTGTCAGGGCGATGAAGAATAGCCACGGACAAGGCGTAAACGAACAAATAAGGATTGACACGATCTCGACAAAAAACCGATGCTGATACGAAATCATCGTAGGTCCGCATTCCTGCAAAAATTATTTAAAAAAAAGCCATTAAAATTTATTACAAAGTTTTTTATTTTCTCGGTTTGTACAAAAATGTACTCACCCATCAATATGTCAATAAGTCTTCCGGCTAATTTCCTGTGCTGAGGAAAGAACAAGGAAAAGTTTTCCCGTCGCCCCAATTTCAATATAGGACTTATATCAGGCAAAGTAATTTTCTTAACAGGTATGTTTTCCCCGATGTCATCTTTAATTCGATTTATCAAGCCTTCTCGAGCTGGTCGATACTCTTCGGTCTAAAAAAAAAAAATCATAAGTAAGCAAGTTTACCCTAACAACAGACGAATTGTTTACTCACAATGTATTCAGTAGGCACATCAAATACAGCATTTTCGTCTCCCTTAGGCAAAAATACAGGCTCGCCAGGTCGGTCAAACAAAAAATGTAATTGATGTTGTTTAAGTTTATCTTGGCTTTGAGAAGGGCGCTGAGAGCCTCCGCCACTTTGCTGTGGCGGTCGTTGCTGACCGCCTTGTGGAGGTCTCTGAGGAGAAGGCTGAGGCGATCTTGACGGTTGAGGAGATCGCTGCGGTGATCTGCTTGCTCGAGACATTGTTCTTCGAAGCTAAATTTTTAAAGAACTAACGTTTATAATTACTCTTCCTTCCTTCCAATTTTCAGAACAGTTTTTACACATCTTACCTCTCCAAAAGCCGTAATAAAAATGATCCAATAAAACAAATTATATTGTATTTTAAACGAAAACCTCACTTTATCCGCAATGAGAACGGAAATGAATAAAGAACCGAAGTTTATCTTCAAGGATATAAATTTGGTTTTCAAAACCGCATAAAATGCACTTTGATAACGTGTGAAAATAAAAATGATAATTTTTATAGTAATTATAATTAATCCCTTTTTTTTTAATAATTAATAACTACATTTTCTTTTTAAATGTTCTTCATGAGATTTTACCCATTTAAAAAAATACGAAAAAAAATTAAACTACAAAATCTGTATGTTACACGATTTCGCCAAAAAAAAATTACCCTTTAACATGGTTTCGAAAAAAGTTTTAGCAATCCCAAGAGAGGGGATAATGGACCAATTCTTCAATTTACAATTAATTATCAGGATCCATTAAATAAGTTCAATTTTTTTTTTTTTTTGGAAAGAAAGGAACCCGTTTAAAAAAAACCGAAAATTAGACAAATCGCCAAAAACTCATGCATTACGCCATGATAAGTTAACAATGACCATAAATATCGAGAAAAAAATCACACCTTGAGTGTGACTCGAACATGGACAGCGCCCTAACCAACTGAGCTACCGAGGCTTACACCCAAGCGTGTGAAATCTTCTCGATATGACTTAATGAAAGGTGTAATGATAAGTCATAGCATAAAAAATGTTTCAGGGAAAAGAGTAGAAAATTTCTTTCTAAAAAGTATACTTCGACTTATCATTCCACCTCTCATTAAGTCATATGGAGAAGATTTCATACGCTTGGGTGTAAGCCTCGGTTAGAGAGTTGTCCGCGTATAGGACTTCAAGGCGTGTCCATGGTCTTCATGGGTTCGAGTCCCACTCGAGGTGTGATTTTTTCTCGATATTTATAATCATTGTCGAATAATCATAGCGTACTGCATGAGTTTTTCGCGCTTTGACTAATTTTCGGGTTTTTCTTAAACCAGTTCCTTTCCCTCCAAAAAAAAATTGAACTTATTTAATAAATCCTGATATTCAATTTTAAATTAAAGTTTTAGCAAATTTGTTTTAATGCTTAACCACAACAAAAATTCTAAATAAAAAAGAATTAATAGTAACATTCTTAAAAAAAAAAAAACTGAACAATAGGTTCTACCAGTTTCAATCAGGCAAATAAAATTCAAAGAAATGAATAAAAAAAAATAATAAAAGAATCAAAATTATAGAAACATAAGATGCAAAGCTCAGGTTACAACTGAGCAAATGTCAAAAATAATTTTTAAAAAAATTAAATAATTTTTAATTTCTTTCTCTAAAAAGTTTTCGTAATTCTCAGTCTTTTTTTCATAATCAGATTTTTAAATTGCAAAAATGGAAACAAAAAATATATCAGAGCCCGTCCACGGTAATACGACAAGGGTTGGTACGGTGTTGTGAGCGATCGCGGATTTTTATTTACCGATCGGTAGGGCCTATGGACCTATTAATTACCCCAAGTCCGTTTGCTCCCATCACCCTCCCCAATGGAGTTATGAAGGGGGGTAGTTTTGGGGACTTTTTTTCAACGAAAAATGGTCTTTTTGGTTTTTTTCGTCTCACACTCTCATTTTTCAACCGATTTGGATCGGTGAGGTCTTAAAATATTCAGAATAAAGTACTGAATCGAGTGTGACGCACATTTTTTGTCCTTGCCGCCATCTTGGAAAATGGCGGACAGAAACGTGTAAAAAAACTACGGAATCTTCACTGCCTCTACAACCCTTCCCCACGATATTTTGAATTTTTTTTTACTGAAAAAAATCCTTTTTTTATAAGCTTTCGATTGGTTATAGGCAGAATTTTGGGACGGATTTACTTTAGAGTCAAAATAATAGTTTTTAATCGTGCGACGCAAAATTTGGAATTCTTCATGGTTTTCTACTACTCCCTCTGTCCCAAAATACTTTGCAAGCTTTTGATTTTTGCCGGAACTGTTTGTACCACTTTAGCCACCCACCCAAGCACTATTTCCACACCAACCCCCCATCCCCCCCAGGGGTCCCCCCCCTTTGGGAAATAAATTACCGAAAAAATGGAAAAAATTAAAAATTTCTATTATTTTCGCCCCGTTTCAGAAACGAAAGCGAAAAATTTGAAAGTGGTCGGAAATGAGAGAGTACATTACCCTAAACAAGATTCCCCCATGAGAAAATTTTTTTCATTTGTCGCAACCCCCCAAAAAAATTAAATATGTCGAGGGTCCGACCAAGGGGGCGAATTTTTAAATCTCGATTAGATGGTCGCGAAACGTTTGTTACGGGGTTTTTTAGGTCGCTGATTTCGATTCTGAGGTCCGTTTTTAAAAATTCAAGATGGCGGATCCAATATGGCGGACCTTTTCTTTATAAATCGATTGTTTTTTCACTAAACACGTAATCGGGGGTTATTGAGGCCGCTGATTTCAATTCTGAAATCAGTTTTTGAAAATTCAAGATGGCGAATCCATATGGCTGACCTTTCTTCAAAATTCGATTTTTTCCCACATAAACACTTGTCCAGGGGGTTATTAGGGACGCTGATTTCGATTCTGAGGTCCGTTTTTAAAAATTCAAGATGGCGGATCCAATATGGCGGACGATTCCAAAAAAAATTTTATTAATAAAGCCATATTGCATCCGTCATCTTAAATTTTTAAACGAACCTTAGAATCGAAATCAGCGTCCCTAATAACCCCCTGGACAAGTGTTTATGTGGGAAAAATCGAATTTTTGAAGAAAGGTCAGCATATTGGATTCGCCATCTGAATTTTCAAAAACCGATTTCAGAATTGAAATCAGCGGCCTCAATAACCCCCCGATTACGTGTTTTAGTGAAAAACAATCGATTTATAAAGAAAAGGTCCGCCATATTGGATCCGCCATCTTGAATTTTTAAAAACGGACCTCAGAATCGAAATCAGCGACCTAAAAAACCCCCGTAACAAACGTTTCGCGACCATCTAATCGAGATTTAAAAATTCGCCCCCTTGATCGGACCCTCGACATATTTAATTTTTTTGGGGGGTTGCGACAAATGAAAAAATTTTCTCATGGGGGAATCTTGTTTAGGGTAATGTACTCTCTCATTTCCGACCACTTTCAAATTTTTCGCTTTCGTTTCTGAAACGGGGCGAAAATAATAGAAATTTTTAATTTTTCCATTTTTTCGGTAATTTATTTCCCAAAGGGGGGGGACCCCTGGGGGATGGGGGGTTGGTGTGAAATAGTGCTTGGGGGGTGGCTAAAGTGGTACAAACAGTTCCGGCAAAAATCAAAAGCTTGCAAAGTATTTGGGACAGAGGGAGTAGTAGAAACCATGAAGAATTCCAATTTTGCGTCGCACGATTAAAAACTATTATTTTGACTCTAAAGTAAATCCGTCCCAAATTCTGCCTATAACCAATCGAAAGCTTATAAAAAAAGATTTTTTTTCAGTAAAAAAAAATTCAAAATATCGTGTGGGGAAGGGGTTGTAGAGGCAGTGAAGATTCCGTAGTTTTTTTACACGTTTCTGTCCGCCATTTTCCAAGATGGCGGCAAGGACAAAAAATGTGCGTCACACTCGATTCAGTACTTTATTCTGAATATTTTAAGACCTCACCGATCCAAATCGGTTGAAAAATGAGAGTGTGAGACGAAAAAAACCAAAAAGACCATTTTTCGTTGAAAAAAAGTCCCCAAAACTACCCCCCTTCATAACTCCATTGGGGAGGGTGATGGGAGCAAACGGACTTGGGGTAATTAATAGGTCCATAGGCCCTACCGATCGGTAAATAAAAATCCGGGATCGCTCACAACACCGTACCAACCCTTGTCGTATTACCGTGGACGGGCTCATCAATAATACATTAATTTTTGTAATAAAGCCAATACCTTTCTGATACTATAAAGGCGTTTTCTAGCAACAAGAAGGCAAAAAAAAGTTCTAGTTGTCCAATAACTACAATCTATAAAAAAAATCGCAAAATCATTTCATTCTTAATAAAAAAAAATTAATGACTTGGGACTTTTAAAAAAAAAAATCACATCATTGTAAACCGCCCTAAATAAAAAAATACCTTTTTATTTTAACCGGTCACTCGATAAAAGCAAACATAGAGGTGATGCTTATAAACTGAGATCACTTGAAATTATCACTGATTTCGTCTTAATTTTCTGAAAATTAAAATAACGTTAGAGAAATAAAAGGACAATTTCCTAATATGCCCATAATTTTTAAATAAGAAACTTACGAATTTAACGATGGTTCTTTAAGGGATCCAGGAGCAGCTCTCCTCCTTTTTCTCCCTTCTTCTTCGGCTATACACGAACCGTTGATGCTTCCAGTTTGATCCCCAATTCGACTGCTTTCGTTCATTGATAGTTCTACAGTAGACATACATGTAGGGGCGCCTTTTCTTTTATTTTTCGAATCTGCATCTGTAGGCCGCGAACTAGGTTGCTGGTTACTTTGACTTATTGTTTGATTGGTTTCCTCGTTGGGAATTTTGGATTTAACGCTTTTTTTTCGCTTTGGTGAAGCACTTGTAGAGATTTCGCTCTCACTCTCACTATCGATGTCTGCTTCATCTTCCCTGAAAAAGAACAAATACCATTGGAAATGAATCAAAACTGGAACAAATTTTGTCTTTAAAAAAAAAAATCTTTTACCACTCGCTTTATCTGAGAGGTTTAGTAAAACGTTTTTCTGATAAAAATGGGCAGCCGTACCCACACTTACTTTATTTTTGGAGAATCCTTATTTTGTTTACGTTTACATTTATTCTTATTATGGTTAGTGCTGCTAGGGTTGTGTTGCTGGTTATCATTCTTGGTGCATTTATTACGATTTTTATTTTTCTTATCCTCTGGAGTACTCGCAATCCATACTTTCTGTTCCATACACCTAACAAAAAAAAAAAAATAAAATAAATAAATATTTAAAACACCTCCTAGCAACTACAAATCTCTTAACTGCAAAAAAAAAAAAAAACTTGCCTTAGGGCGGCTCCTCTTTTTGGACGTCCCGGAGTTAAACTTAAATGATTAGGTTCTTCCTTTTTCGGCTCTGGACTATTCAAGTTTGGACTACGTGTTTCCGGTGACATTCCTTTTGTTGAATTTTCATTCTTGGTATAGCTACTATTTTTCTCGGGCGTATTTTTTGGAGAATCAATCTTTTCTAACACCAATTCTAATGACCCCAACTCAAGGGTATTTCGGCAATCATTCGAATTCTCCAGGGCCGATGTAGAATGTTCGCTTTTCGGGCCTTCGGCTGTTAGAATACTAATGTTGCTCAAATTATTTGGTTCATCCTCTTCGCTGGATTCTTCAATGCACTTCCTATAAAAACACAATAAAAGGTTTAACGTTAACACTACTTTCTATCTAAAACAACAGATTAAAAATTTACCTTTCGGCTATTTCCATTGACGTCGGCTCTGACGGTTGTAAAATCGTAGAATTAATTTCTAAAGATGATTCTAAAATAGATGAAGTAGGCTTCTCGACAGCTAAAATAGTATATTCAGAAAAAAGAATTTAATAAATTAGAAAAAAAAAATTACTTCCAAACTTACCAGGTAAGCTATTAGCCCTTTTAATAGTTTCCTGGCGGACTACAGGGAGACATTCTGTCATTTCCATATCACTTGAATCAACACAACACTTACCAGCTAAGCTTTTATTAGCCGGATTGGTAGTTTCCGGATGAACGACAGGAAGGCATTCGGTCATTTCCATGTCACTCAAATCGATATTGTTTACAGGCAAATGTTCCGTCACTTCCATATTTTCAATGTTTGTACTATCATTCACCATTCCATCACTTTTGCCATTTTTGTCATCCTTGCTAGTTTCTTCTCCTTTCTCGCTTTCATCCACTTCCTGCTGTTCGTCCACGGAATCCAGTTTTTTCTCCGATGTTGGATTTTCGACAGACTATTGTAATTTAAAAAAAAAAATTAATGCTTCTTAGTTCTTACTAATTATTCAACCCTTCTTGCTTCTTATTATAAAACGTACCTCTGCATCGCTATCGCCCGCCGAAAAAAAAGGATTTCTCTTACGCCTTACGTTTACGAAATTAAAACTAGATGATTTTGCAGAGGAACGTCTCCTATTGGGCCTTTCATCTAAAAGCCACGACGGCCCTTCTAAAGGATCAACTGCTTCTGGACTGTTAGAGGACTTATTTTTATCTAGAATATTAAGAAGCATTAAAATATGGAAATAAAGTTTAACAAAAAGTGCTCAAAAGGAAAAAAAAACATTACCAATATCTGATTCATGAACTAGAGTTGAGGGACTATAAGGTTCCTCAGTTTTGTCATCTTCTAAAACCTGAGAATTGTCTTCCCTGATTAAAGAGTCATTAGCTCTATCTACTTCGCTGACACCACTTAGGTTTTCTTTTTCCTCCTCCCCAGCCACTTCGTCGTTTTCTTCTTCAATCGGATGAATTAGCTCCAAGGTTTCACGATTTCTTTGGGCATCGCTTTCACTACTACGTGATCCCGATCGAGAAGTGGGAACTTTAGTCTGTTTTTTAATAACAGTAGTCCTAGGCGATTCCTAAAAGAAAAATAGTATTTTGAGTAAAAAATTTATAAAGTTATAAAAAAATTAACAAATTCTTACTTCTGAATTTCTATTAATAACTTGACCATCTGAATTTATATTCAATCTCTGCAGTGGAATCTGTATTTCTCTAAAAAATAAATGCCTTTGGTTTCTAGGAGGCGTTGCAGGACTCGCTTCAATAACTGGTGATAAATCCGGAGGTTCCGAAACTATAAAAAAAAATGAATATAATACCTTTATGCATTTTATGTCTAATTTTCTTAACAAAAAAAAAAAATTAAAAATATACCTATTCGATGCCTAATTGAAGCATCTTGATTGACCCTATTTAAGTGAATTCTTGGTGCAGTTAATATAACATGCCCTTTAATCATCGGAGAAACTTTAGCAGTACCTCCTGAAAAATTTGTTTTGTTAATTACAAAACAAGTTTTTTTAAAGAATTCTAATCAGTAATTAATGAATGCTTACTTTTATTGTTTTTGCCATCAGATAATCTTTTTGCAAAACAAGCCATATTGTTAGCTTCTGCAGGTTCTAACTCCGGATCCAGTTGTTCCACTGCTTGTAATTCTGATAATTTTTTGGTTAATTGTACCATTTGTGATTTTCTTTTTAAAACCGTACATAATGCAGCTGATGCAGCAGAGAAATGCTCGTAGAGATCTTCAATTTCATCAGTCATTGCAGTGCAAACATTCTTGGAAAAAAAAAAAAAAAAAAAACATTGAAACTTAGAGACTTAAAATGGAAAAAATTGTTTAATACATAATTTGTCAAAGTCACAAGTACCAGTTATATTTCTGGGACCTACAAATATAGCAACATAATAATTGATCATTTTTGCTTAAAACATAAGATCTGAAGGACACATTATTCAATTTTTAAAACAGACTTCACCAATTAAAGGAAATAAACTTGATTTCTTTGTCTTTGAATAATGATGTAATTTGTACAGTACTCTTTATGAACCCCTAGAGCATATAACATTTCAGAGATGTTTCAAAACATTGGGAATGTCCGTGCAATGTTTCTGAGGATTATACAGCATTACAAGAAATTTGATTATTTTTTTTGTTGCTCGGATGAGCTCATGGAGTTCATTAAAAAAAGAATCACATAAATCCCTAATTAAAATATTTTAATACTTACCAAAACCTCCTCCACAACATTTTCAAGAACAACTTTGGAGCTATCCCTAGTTAAGACTCTTTCCAGATTTTCCTTCATATAAGTTACCTTATTTCGTAGCTTGTTATTCTCATCTTCTAAATATGATATCAGCTCCTTCTGAAACTCTGTAGAGCCTGGAAGTTAGAATCAACATCAAAATGCATTGCAGGAACTTTAATCCAGTTTCTTAATAGATAGATATAACCTGAACTGCATAAAATTCGCCAAATTAATGTTTTAACGAGTTGGTCATAACATTTACAGTTTCGAGATAATATAAAATGAGAATAAAAATTTTAAATGTTGCTATAAATATTTAAAACGCTTACCCATTTTGAGGCTCTATTTAAAATATAAAGCGCAAATTAAATTAATAAGGCTCCATATACATTGTATAAAAAAAAGAACGACCACAAGACATTGCTTTTTCCTTTGTTATATTTATTCCAGTTTACTCCTTTGACATATAACCGCCAAAATTCGAATTTTTTTTTCTTATGTGAATATGTCATTTACACTGCACTAATCTATTTAATTGCACTGTTTAACACTCGACGAAAATTAAAACTTTAAAGATAAACTTATTTTATAAAGGCAACTCTGACTTTATTGACAAAAAATGGGCATACGCTTATTTCGCTAATTTGGCGGAGTACCTTTCCAAATCACGATCCGGAATCTACAACTAAAATCATCCATCCGATATTCAGAGGATAATTCCGCGATTGTGTTGGCCAAGGGATGCGTTCCGAAAGCCATTAATAAAAAAAAAAAAATATTCAGAGGATGGTCAACCAAAGGTATAACCAATACATACAAATAATAGGTGCAGGAGTGCATCATTAATAAGACAATAAATGTATCTGATATAATATATATTTTTATTTAATTATAATTTATTCATTCCATCGAGACAACAGAATCAAATTAGAGCCTTAATGACGCAAAACTTTATATTACTTTAGTTAAGAAAATCATTTTGACAAAAGTATTGAAAGAAATTGTAGAGTTTCTTAGTAAGAACAAATGGTTCATAATTAGTGATCATGGAAAGTTTAAAATAAAAATTGGCACTTATGGAAGTTTAGAAGAAAGAAATAGATAGGAAATTAAAGCCTACGTCAAATTTTCCTGCCGTAAAAAGATTATTCACGATAAGGTTTCAAATATACAAAGAGAAATCATGACAAATGACTTCGTTCAATCTCAAAAGTTATCACGATGTTTAGGCGTTGGTTACATTACTCGAACATTTTTGTTCGAAGAGTTTCAAAAATTTTTTCTCGATGAAAGTGTTTACACTTTTCAAACAAAGTTTCGATGATGTTTTATGATGTTTGATGATGTTTGACGTTATTTTTGGGGTTGTATTATATTTTTTACGTAATGGGAGGGTACATATATATAATAACTTTCGAAATACAGCAGATTCCGATTTCGATTCCGATCCTGAATAAAAATTAATCGGGATTTTTCTTTTTCCCCCCAACTTTTTTTCAGTCTTTTTTTCCTACCGCGTGTAGGAAAAAAATGACTTAAATTAATATGGGTACTCGGTCGATGATATATGTACCCTCCCATTACGTAAAAAATATAATACAACCCCAAAAATAACGTCAAACATCATCAAACATCATCGAACATCATCAAACATCATCGAAACTTTGTTTGAAAAGTGTAAACACTTTCATAGAGAAAAAATTTTTGAAACTCTTCGAACAAAAAAGTTCGAGTAATGTAACCAACGCCTTAAATAAAATTTTACCCGTTAAATGCAGGCATAATGCCTTGAACTATGTTAATTCACAAAATAAATCATTTTATTTTTATAAAATATAAAAAAATATGGAAGGTTTTAAATAAAACTTTTTTATATACTTAAAATATGTGAGTATGCGTTCTCTGAAGCCCGAAATTTACGTCTTTTTGACATACAGAAAACAAACATATATATTTATTTATTTTTTTGATCTTTGAAGTGTCGAAGGAACTTTTTGCTTGTAATCGTCTTCATCCATTTTTAGAACATTCAACATTTAATCCCATTTATCGTAAAATATTAGGAATCGTACAGCAACTGAAAAGTTAACATCTTACACTGACAAAGATCACACAATTTTAAACGGCTAATATTTTTTTTTTGTTTTGGACACAAAAAGAAATAAATATAGTATTTTAATTCATTGCGATTTACATTTACTAGACAGAAATAATTTAATTTTTAGAGTTTAACTTAAAAGAAAATCTTATATTTTCTAGAAGACAACTGTTTTAATAAAAAAAAATTCTTTTTCCTTTTTTTTTTTTTTTTTAATGATAATAAAATGCTGAATTATTATTTTTATGATATACGATCAAGGCAACAACAATGAAGACATTTTCCGCATAAAACTTAAATTTCTCATGCGCTTATTTTCTAAAAGGACGAAGAGAAAAAATAATTCTAAAGCAATTTTTTTTTCTTATTTCCTATTACCTAATACAATCAAATCTGGACACTTAACAATTTAAAATGGGAAGATAATCCTAACGAACGAATAAAATAAAACGAAGTCTTCTTTCATAATTTTTTCTGAATGTTCTTCAATCCGTTATTCAACAATCAAAATATAAGCAACATTAAATGAAACATTGTAAATTGAACACTGAATTGTTTTTCTTTTTTTCCCAGTAAGCATGAAGCTTTCTAATTACATCATTTATAACAATACTTAACCTAAATTAATTAACGACAAAGCAGTTAAATGCCAAAAGAAAGTATAACATTTTGGAAAGAAAAGTTCCCTGCATTATAATTATTTAAAAAAAAAAATAAAAAAAAATAAATAAATAAAAAATGGGGAACATTACGTTCTTAAAAACTACTGTATAAAGGTTACCAGCGCGCATTTTTTATTTTTAAAACTCTATTAAAATTAAAAATATTATTTCTACTCATGGACATCACAGTCAATTGCAACAAATACTACTAAGAAAAAAAATGCATTCAAACCGATAATTCTCAACCACAATATTAAAAGAATGAAAAAAAAAAAAAAATGCTTTACCTATAAACTAAAAAAATGGTTTTTAAAAGCTCTGCACAATACTAAACAGTTTATTGAAAACAAAATACTTCGAAATCGAAAGTGTTTAATTTCTCGGTGGGAGAAAAAAACAATTACAAAAATATATTTTATAAAAGATGGTAGTTTGAATGGCATGAGATCAGTCATCAGAATACCAACCGATTTATTTAAGTAATCAAAGTTGTCTATCTTTGTTCAGAGATTATTTTCATTCTTAAAAAAAAAAAAAAATCCTATTTAAAAATAATTCATGTTACTTTAATTATAAAACTAAGGCAAATATTCGGTATTTAAAATTTTAGACTAGTTTCGATTATACTTCAAAGGATAACTAACCCTGCTTTCCCTATTTTCTGTTTAATCACTAATCTCTATATTTTGGATGCTTTAGTTTCAGGTATTCTACCTGTTTTAGGGGGAGCGCGTGGCGCATTGGTAGAGTCTCCGACTTCAAACAGAATGATCGAGGAGTCGGTTTGGGTTCAAGTTTAGGATCTGGCTCGGATTTTTGCACTGCCGTTCACCACTGAATACAACAACTGAATAGTAGACGTAAGTCCCCACACGGTTCGGATTCTGTCGTCAAATTGGCCATTTGTCACATTTATAGGTAAAGAAAAAAAAAATTATAAAAATCTCTGATCAAATCTGGCCAATAGAACTAAATTTATGTATCAACTAACAAACCTTGACAGAGATGGCGTAAAAATAGGCCTAAGCTCATTACATAAGAATTTAGCGAGAAACAAACATTTTTAATAGCCCTTCCCTCCGTAGACACCTCAAGAGAAATAAAACTTACAATCCTTAAGAAATCTTCAAATGACAAAATAAATGACGCACATAAAAATTCGATTAAAAACTTTTTCAGGAGTGGTGCAAAATCCAGTCAAAGTGGACGCCATGGCGTAATCAAGGGGAATGGCTACAGGTTTGGGGTCATGGTTACAGGGCAATGGAAATGATTACAGGCTTGACTCATCCAAAATAAGAGATCATTAGTCCAAGTAAAAAATGCACTGAGTGCTTTTTAGTCGCGTTTTCATTTCATTTCGATAACGGTCCAAATCTGTCCTATGATTTTCAAATTTTCTTCAGAAAGCTCTCGATAAGACGTCGATAATGCACTTGCATGACTACTTTATTAAATACTTTGGCTATCATTGCGTCTGCTCCGGGATGGCAACCTTTTCTAAATTCTGTAATACTCCATCGCCAAAAGAATGCAATATGACAGTCAAAGAACGTCTAAAGGGTGGTCGACACACTGAATAAACGTTTCATCGTGAGCTATTCTTTAGTGATTGGATAAATGCTTTTCTATTTTAATTTGCAATTACATCAATTCATCGCTTTGTCACGAACTGTTGCCCCAAATAATTTCCTGTGTTTTACGTATTTGTTATGGCGCCATTTACTTAACATACTGCAAGTGGAAAAATTAAGAACCACCGATCACGAAATTAAGGGCATTCCACTTTTCGCAAAAACCATTTTTTATTTCGGCTATAATCATTCAACAAGAGTTTACCAAAAGTTTGCCTAACTTTAAATGGAAGTTCTCCTAAGCAAAATATGTTCTTTATTCACTAGTGCGATATTCCTACTAAGGAAAATTAAAAATTGAATTTATATAAAAGGCATCCGGTTTGATATAAAAAAATAAAGAAAATAATTCATTTTTTCCAATGATTGTTCAATAAAACCCACCCCAATTCGTTTTTTTAAATTACCTCAAATTTTTTTGACTCTTATAATTTTTATTAACCCCTTGCTCTCCGTTAACCCCTGCAAAATTTTCATTATTCATCTCATTTGGTTCGATGTTTTCTTTTCTTGATTTATCGATTGGTTTCGAATGTTTTAGGCTGCTACTAAAGAGGCTAAGAGCACCTTTGCCCATTAGTAAAAACCAATAAATCTGTGGAAGTATAAGTATCAATAAACTTATCTGGCAGACCCTTGGAAGCGTCACAATCGCCTGGAAAAGAATAAAATGAAAAACATTAATGAAAAGGACAAAATAAAATAAATAAAATATTTTTTCTTACCTCAAATATCGATAACTCAACAAACTGACTATAATACTGAAACAATATAAGAAACAGAAGAATTCTACAAACAAAGAAGACAGAAATCATCACTATCCCATTTACAACATAAATCTGACTTTCCTTCAATTTTAGTCTGCTTAAAATTCCTCTGAACAACACAAATGGAGTTGACAATTCCATTAAAAATATTAATCCAAACACACAGTCCCCAAAATTTTTCCTCAAGTGCTGAAATTAAAAAAAAAAAAAAAGATTGAGAAAACCATAACGATTTGTTGCTTTACAAAAGAAAACTGATTATTTTTATCAATCCAAACTTGCATTTACTTTATACATCTAACATCTTAAACAATAAACTAAAAAACTACTTACTACAACAACTAAAAATCCAAATAACCCAATGAACAAATGATGAATGATTATCACTGGTTGATTAAAAATGAAATCCTTGACTTTAGAGAACTGACTAGGTTGGTTATCTTCACGACTGTTACTATCTTTGGTTAAATTACACAATGATTTTAATCTAGCAATAGTTTTCGGTGATAGATTGTGAATCTGAAATGATTTATTCAAAGAAATAGGATATAGCAATTCAAGTACAAGTGATTTTGCAAAAAAAATTAAAGAAATTTCTTAAACCTTACCACAAACATGGAATACACATCATATAAGAAATAAGAAGCACCAAACCAAGCATATGCTTGGGACATAAAATGAGATGTTCGAATCATGTTTTTTGGACATGAGAAAGTGCAGACAACAGCTCCAGAAAAACTTGATAGAACTGCTTGGATGGCTGACACAATTCTGTAACAAAAAAAATTTTCTTACTAAGATTATTTCTGGTCTAATGGAGCTTAAAAAGTAATTGCATAAAGAAATTATCATTGGCAAAAATGATCAATTATAACTAATGTAAGAAGCATAATATTTTTTAACACTACAAAAATTTAATTTACAACTTCGAAAATCATTTCAAGGATAAATAACTTAAAAGACCAATTACTACAAAGACTGGTTTAAGCTTACATACTGAATGACCTTAAGATGCATCCATTTAAAAAAAATCTAATAAATTATACTTACTTATTAGATATATCCATAACATCATATAAGCTTAATTTGTATTTCTTTACAAATTTCTTCCCTTTTGAAGTGTGAAACATAACATAATTACAGAGATCAAAAGATGAGATGAAGAATATAAAACCGAGGGCCAAGAGACATATCCCTTGAACAACAGAAACCCTATCTTCAGGATGAAGAGAATGTAGAACGGCCCAAGCTGCTAAAAGAGAACCGGCCACTGAGCCAATTAAAAAAGGAGCTGCCTTCATTCTGAAAGTGCTAAAAGAGACAACAAAGATGGTAAACAGGGCGTCGTTGATAAGTGATAACACGCAAATGATGCAAATTCATTGCAATTACAAAAAAAAAATATACAATTACTCACCATTATTTATTCGATCAAAAAGTTACACAATTTATGCAATACAGCTAATGATTTCCGTGATCATTGTAATACTCTAAAATAAAAAAATCCATGAAGAAAAAATTAAAAATAAGTTTACTTCGTAAGACAGAAACCGACACTGTGAGTGCATGGGGAAGAACGAAAAAAAAAATACGCGAAGAGCAGAAGCAGAAGCAGAACAGGTTAGGTTAGGTCAGGATAGCCAACATAAACCGCGAAAATTCGAAAATAATTATTTGCAAAAAATGATCATATATTACAATTTCAATAATTAATGCACTAATTCATGTTATCTTTCCTCTTTAATTCGATTTTCTTATAAAGTTCTTGACATCTTTTAACTTCATTTATATTTGGAAGCTCAAAGTCATCAGTTGACATTGCCAAATCACTACAAATATTTTTTTTATTAAATAATTCAATTTTTTTAACATTATCTACATATTCTACAATATTGATTGCCTTATCTTTAAAAGTTTTAAAAAAATCTTCATATTTATCATCTTTCTTATACTGTTTCAAATGTAATAAGTCATATTTATTCACCAAATAATTAATATCATTGATTGGCTTTTCAATATTTGTATTTTCATTATTTTTAAATATGGCAGGCTCTATTGAAATATCTTTAGAAATATCTTCTAGAGAATGCAAACCATTCCATTTTTCAATTTCTGCTTTTACATCAATTTCTTTAAGGCTATTTGGATCTACAATTTGAAATTTGTAATTAAAATAATTTGTGGCTTCTGTGATGTTATTTAAAAATTCAAGTTTCTTTGCACTATATCTACATTCAAAAGCTAAAGAAGATTCACTTGCTTCTTTTCCTGTTTTAAATCAAACTGAGAAAAAAATCGCATCCAAAACTTGTGGATTTCATTTGCATCTAAGCCTTCAAAAATTTTTCCTTTTTTTGGAAGCTGTGGATGTATTTGAAGAATCCGTGCAGCTTTTAACAAATGCTTATCTATTTCATCCTTGTTTATGAATTGTAAATAGTGAAAGTAAGAGTCTAAATATGTAAAGGAGTCAATTAAAAACTGTTTGCACTTCACTGAAGAAATGTTAAAACAATCTGTAAGATCTTTCATATAGGGGCTGAAAAAGTCATGACTTTCCATCCTTTTTTTATAAATTTCTATGTATGCATTTTCCTTTTTCAGCTTATTCATACTGTATAATTCCTTAAAAAAAAAAAAAAAATATCAGTTAGATTTAAAGGTTAGGTTAGAAAAATCAAAGTACATACTTTAACATGGATATTTGAATATTTTTTTTAGGCTCCAAGCAATAAAAAATTAAAAATATAAATGAACGTATTAACGATAATCTACTTATTTATGAATCATTAGTCCGTGAATTCAAGTTTAAAAAAATGGACATTGTTTTTCCGTTTTCTAGTAAAAAATCTACTACTACATTCCCGCGAAAAAAAAAAGTTTCTAAACCATACTGAAACTAGTAGTGCCATCTTTGTTTTCTCTTTGCATAAGAAAAGTATAGGCGTAAAACTTTCATATATACAGATGGCAGCAATTTGTCAGAGCGACATTTTTTTTTGAAACAATACTGTTTCCGATTCTTTTGTTCTTCCCGCTTCTTCCTTGCCGAATATACTGTATGTTGGTAATTTACCTCCAGATATTCGTACCAAAGATATTCAAGATTTGTTTTAAAAGTTTGAATAAGTCACGTTTGTTGATCTGAAGAATAAGCGTGGTCCGCCATTTGCATTTGTTGAAATTAAATCTGTAGGACTGATGAAAAAATAAATCCCAAAATGTTTCATTTTTTTTTTCAATCTTAAATTATTACCGAGCCATTATTTGTTGATGCACATAGTAGAACAGTTCTCCCCTGCGGTCTTTATTCACTACGCGCACATGGCACATCAGCATCAAAAGGATAAACCAAATGCCAGTGCCAGTGATGAAGATTAATCCCCAAATCTTCCCTAAAATAAGCGACTTTGTGCTCTGGATTGATGTCTGATGCGGTGTAATCTCGAGGGATTTCAATAGGTTGCTGAAAAAGTATTTGTACATTACTTTTTTCTTAAGAAATCTAATCCATTATAACTACTCTACTCTACTCTTGTAGAGAGTACTGTTACTCTTGCTCCCTGATCTAGAACGTTAGAAACTTCTCTTGCCCTTTTGAAAATACCTCCATCCATATATTTATCTGGAAAATTTTTTGAACAAGGATATAAATTTGGTTTTCAAAACCGGTTTTGAAAATTTATCATGTTATCAAACTGCATTTTAAAGCGGCCGCTTTAAGTTTGATAACATGTGGATAATTTTTATAGTTAATCCCTTTTTTTAAATAATTATTAATAAACTACATTTTCTTTTTAAATGTTCTTAATGAGATTTTACCCATTTAAAAAAATACGAAAAAAATTTAATTACAAATAAGTCTGTATGCTACATGATTTCGCCAAAAAGAAAAAAAAAATTACCCTTTAACATAGTTTCGAAAAACGTTTTTGTTAATACATATTTCAAAATACTGGGGTCGGAGTGATGACGTGTCCATGTAGCGGTTTGGCTATCAATGAAGTTAAGCAGCATTGATGCGGGCCAGCTTCTGGATGGGTGACCGCACCGACACTCTTCCCCTCCGGCGGGGATGGCGGGAACTTACAAATGCTGTTATCTTAACCTCACAGTACGAGTTAGTTGTCGCATGCCATAAAAGAAGAAAAAACAGAAAACCAGACCTGCGTTATGCAGTTAATTGAAGAAAAGACAAAGGAGCTGCGATAAGCAGCATAGCCAGTGGGTTCTCCTAAAAGATAGTTTTCGCCATTATCCTTTGCTTCAGAAAAAAGATCTAAAGAGCTTAACTCCTGATTATAAATCTCTAAACTTGGCATCTTAATAAAATCTTTCGTTTTCGAGTTTCAGAAAAAACTGTTCATTCTCCCAGATAATGAGTCCACAGTATATAAAATCCTGTCTGTCGTTTATTTTTCTACTTTAGTTATCTTTTCTTCTGTTTTAGTAATTTTTTCTTCCAGGTTTTGCATTTGCATTTCCTGACTATCTTCTAGAGAATCAAGCTTTGAATTAATTAAATTAAATTAATTAATTAATAAATTAATTAATTAAACCGCGTCTTTTAATAAGATTAACTCTTTCTTCAAACTTATCACGTCCGAACCCATTTTAAAGCATGTATTGTCTAATTCTGACATTCTATGCAAAGCAGTAGCTCTGAAAAAAGTACCTTCTTTTTTCAGTCTCATAAAAGCCTTTGCAGAAAAATCTGAAAAGAAAAAAAAAACAATAACATAAGAAATGAAGAAAGCAAAGGGGCTTTTATGTTCAAAATGCAGTACTTCTGTGGTTCTTCTTTCGTCAGTTAAGACCAGATGTTTTGAAACACTTCAACGCGACAAAGTGTCTATTTTGATGCTTTTTGGCCACGGCACTGCCAGCTTTGCTTGCTCTTAACATAAGAAAAGCATAGGCGTAAAGACTTTCATGTATACAGATGGCAGCAATTTGTCAGAGCGACATTTTTTTTTTTTGAAACAATACTGTTTCCGATTCTTTTGTTCTTCTTCCTTCCGCATCATTCCTTTCGTTTGGACGCCGCCTCGTTAGGGAAAAGCAGATTATATCGAGTTTATTATCTTTAATATTGGTGAAAATGTCTTACAGCAGTAATAAAAACGATTGCCGAATATATGTTGGTAATTTACCTCCAGATATTCGTACCAAAGATATTCAAGATTTGTTTTACAAGTTTGGAAAAGTCACGTTTGTTGATCTAAAGAATAAGCGTGGTCCGCCATTTGCATTTGTTGAATTTGAGGATTCCAGGTAAAATTTTAAATTACATAAGCAGTCATAACATAGTAATATAAATTGATCTTCCAAATGCTTTTTCTGGTAAAATATAGCTGTTCTGTTTACCTTAGCAATGAGTTAACTTTGGGGCTGTTGTTAAAATTTTTAAATACGACGGAATAGCTGAGTTCTTTTGTCTTATCAATCAGGAAATTATTAAGCAGGATTAGGAAAATAAAAAAACCTTGAAATTTAATTTTGTTGTTTTGTTGTATGGAAATTACATGATGCTCATTGAAATGTGAATACTGCTTCTTTATGGTTTCCTTTAAAAACTGTTATGAAGATTTTAAGCTGATGCATTTATTTTATTTGAATTGTAGGGATGCAGAAGATGCAGTGCATGCGAGAGATGGATATGATTATGATGGGTATAGGCTAAGAGTTGAGTTCCCAAGAGGTGGAGGACCAGGAAATTACAGAGGTAGCAGGAGTGGTGGTGGAAGTTCAGGAAACGACAGAGGAGGTGGCCGAAGAGGCCCTCCTGCCAGAAGAAGCCAGTTTCGAGTTTTAGTTACAGGTGAATGATAATTTCAATAATTCACATTTTTTTTTTTTTTCCTTCTAACAAATTAAATAATATTTATTAGGTTTGCCACCATCTGGAAGCTGGCAGGATTTGAAAGATCATATGAGGGAAGCTGGTGATGTTTGTTTTGCTGATGTTTTCAAAGATGGAACTGGTGTTGTTGAATTCCTCCGACTTGAAGATATGAAATATGCTGTTAAAAAATTGGATGATTCAAGATTTCGATCTCATGAGGTGAGTTGAATGAAAATAATATTTCCTACTTATATGTATACATTTTTCGAACATTATTTAGAATTAATTATATCATTTCTTACATAGGGTGAAGTTTCATATGTTCGCGTTAAAGAAGATAGTGGTTCAAGTTCTCGGGGTTCTGCAGATCGTGGGCGATCTCGATCTCGATCTCGCTCCTATTCACCTCGACGTCGCGGATCTCCAACATATTCTCCAGTAAAACGTGATTATTCACGTTCACGTTCTGCATCATATGACTAAGAGTTTTTTTTACAATGACAATGGCATGGGAAAAACTCGTGGATATTTTTTTAAAGATAGGATTATATAAGGAGTAAATAACAATGGATTTGTGGATTAAATAAAAGATTGGGAGGATTAGTAAATGGCGTAACGATGTTTTAACGTAATTGAAACGCGGACCTTACAGGTAATTCATACTGTTCTTTATATACTACAAGTAATCCCCAATGTTCTAGACTAAACCTTATGGAAAAAACTTTCATTCTTTTTTTAAAAAAAAAAAAAAAAATTAGTTTTGCAACAGATAAATAAAAAAATTGTTTTTGCCTTTTGCATGCAATTTTATATAAGGTATGGCAATTGCAAGTTTTTTTTTTTCTCCTTGCATTTCATTTAAATAACTATTTTACAGAAAAAATTAAAGTTGTAATGTCAAACTGGAATAAAAAAACTTGCCCCTTGTACATAAAACCTTATTTCCACCATGAATTTGCTTACATGAAAGAATGCTTAACAGTTTTACCTTAAATGTTGGTTATCATAGTTAAATAGTGCCAGTTTAGGCATTAGTCAAATGTAAGATGTTGAGTTTTTAACAACGTTATTTTGAACACCGGGTGTTCGGGTGACGATAACACTGTGGGTCTTCTTTCATAACTTAATTTTAATGAACCTATTTAAATATTGCTTCAAAGTTTGCAAGATTTGGGGGAATATTTGTCACAAAATATTATGATTTGCTCCCAGTTAATTGCACTTGCATTTACTGATATACTGGATTTCTTTTAAGTGTTTCATGAAAAGTTGTGTCACTTTATAGAAACTTGAAATACTTTTGAAAAGAGCAGCAAAATTAAATTGATAAAAGTTAATTCTTTTCCTAGTAGTACTTGTCTCAGTTCATATTCTTTGCATGCAAGGGCTTATTATCAGGATTACTTGCCTCAGTTCACGTGTTCGTATTTATCAAAGCTTACATTTAATTGTATTTTTGAGTACCCAACTTTTTTTTTCTCTTGAATTAAAAGATGATAGAACCCCTATATCATTTGGGACTTTTTTTTTTTTTTCTATGCATGACAAAATTTTTTTGATGGAAAAAGTACATACTATTAGACGGTTATTTTATATTTCATTCGTGCATTAGATTTTGCTTTCATTAGTTTTTTTAATTCATTCATATTATGTCAGTATGAATATGTAAGTGTCTTTTAATGATGCCAATAATGCATAATATTTTTCCATTTTCCTGTCATTGATAAGGTTCAGGTATAATTTAAAAAAAAAAAAAAAAAAAATCGGACGAAAAAGCAGATCTCGCGAAAAACTAAATTGTAAACCGACCGGATAAGTAAGCAAGTGTATGCACGGGATCTGCTCATTCATCGTACTTGAATGTATTAGTGTCAAAACTAAGTTTCAGGTATAATATTAGTTACCATTTTAAGAAGGGATTTCGCAGGTTTCATTTAATCGAATACTTGACGAAAATCGTTTTTTAGATTGTGAAATAACTTCTTAAATGTTAAAAATCCAATTTAATGCAATGTGCTCAAAATAATTTTAAATGTATAAAACGAAGCCCTGTTATAACATTTTTCCCAGAATATTATCGAATCTAATCGTATGAATTGCCGTGTTAAAAAGACTTAATTTTCTTCACAAATTCCATTTTCTATCGTTAAGTGCCCAGTTTTATTTTTAATTGTCTAATCAATTTTTTTTAAACTAAAATTTTTTTTTAAAAATTTCCAAAATATTATTCAAGAGCATAAGTTTTGGCTTGCAGTGTAAATAGGGGGGAAAACATATTTTAGTTTGCTTTTTTTGAACGGACTCTTAACTGAATATTTTTTCTTTTGAATCAATGATTTATGTTGTTAAATGTTGTTACATTCACTTTGATTCTGAGAAATATCGTAATCTTTTTTTTTTTTTTTTTTTTTTTTTTTTTTTTTGAAAAAAAAGTTTTGTTTTTGAATTTTAAGATTCATAGTTTCGTTTTGGCTGATAAAAGCTCCATCAAAAGAGCTTGTGAACAAATTTTGAAGAACGATGAAAAGAAGAACGTATTTTTCAGTTAACTAAAATACTTAAGGCCAACATTTAAATTCGGAATAAAATTTTTTTGACGAAGACGAACAAATAATTACATTAATAATTTAATAGATCATTCAGTTGTAAGTAAACTAACCGGTAAGAAATTCTCCCGAAAATAATCAAAAACGACAGTCCTATACAGGTCATCGATTCTTAATTTAAAATAATAATTAAAAAAACATTCTTCTATCTTTTAAGTGAATATACATTTATATAGTGTTAAATGGTAGTCGTAATTATTAATTTTAATCAGTTTACATTAAATTGGGAATGCAATTTTTTGAGCTCATAAGACGATCGAAAAAAAAATTGAAAGTTAAATCATTTCCAATTTATGCAATCTTATATAAATATGCAGCATCCACGTACGTTGCTAATATGAATTATTCTAATACATGTGTTTTTTGCTTTTTTCGTAGCTTTAGATTGTAAGGAACCGAATAAAAATAAAAGATTGGATTTAAATAAAAGAGATAATTATAAAAAGGATAGGATGATTTTAAAAAAAGAGGAGCGGGAGGAGTGCCCCAAGGAGAGGATCCTTTGGATTTAAACATATAAATACGGTGCCTTTTCTCATGGAAGAGGATTAGGGATTAATCTTCCCCTTGTAGGAGAAAAAAATTTCCCATCAGGATTTGGATTGTTTTAAGTAATAAAAGGAAAGGATTAGGATCGTTTAAATTTTTGATTTTCGAGGATTTAAAAGTAAAAAAGGATTTTGGATGAACGGATTTGGATAGCAAGATTCGTTGGATTCTTTGGATTTTCTTTTATCATATAAAAAAAAGGAGGTTGGCTTTTTTCGAAAGGGATTGTTATTTAAGTGTACGCCGGGGGAATTAACTGCTAGGATTCAAAGGATTCTTCTCATTTATACCATTCCTGGACTCATGTCAAATTTTGGATTCCTAGGATTGGATATTAAGTTTGATTGTTTAGGATTCCAAAATGGGATTATGATCCATTATCTTCATTGCTTTTTTTCGGGGAGCTGAAAAAAGGATATATTTTATACAGGGATTTTTAATTTGCAGCTTTTATAATCGTTTAAAATTATACTGATACGGTAAGTACATTTTTTATTTTTGTGGTAAATTACATATTTTTTTGTTGTTAACAAATAGTTAAAAATATCCCTCTTAGTCAGTATTGATAATCAAAGTGTTGAATGCTTGCTTTTAATTTTTCTCTTTAATATTCGCTCCTAATTTTATTTCCTTTACATTCACAAGACAAATTAGGCCAATTTTTTTAAATTTGTAATTATTTTTTCGTAGTTCTTAATCTCCCTCTAATTACGAACTTTAAAACGTTGCCTGATTGCTTAGCATTATTTTCTGCCACTAATTTTTTTTTTTTTTTCATAAACATGAGCTTATGCACTGTTAAAATGCCATTTAAAAAACGCATAGATCTACAATACTCATGCCTTGCTCCGTTAGCATTTTTTGAAAGGATTTATCATATAGGCCTAAAGCATGATATAGCCAAATTAACTTTTCTTAAGAGACTATAAAGGAGCTTACATAATAGCTTTCAACCATGTTCCCAATTTTTTTTTTTTTTAACTTTGAGGTAAGTAAATAACCATTTGTTTCTTTTTAAAATAACTTGTTTGCTTCCAAATAGAAAATTAATTCTTTATTTTTTTTTCTTTTGTTTGACAGGTCTACATCATTGGAAAAAAAACCAGGGATTCTCAGAGAATTCTATCTACCTTATACAAAATGTCTACTATTTTTTTTTTTTAAGTTTAATAAAGTTTATTTTTTTAAACATGTGGTTTAACATTTTACTCCCAGATTTTTTAATACTGATGAATGTAGAGCTTTAGAACAATAATCCGTGATCTATCCTATATTTAAGTCAAAATGGGGGGGGGAATAATTGGCATTCAGAATTCCGTTAATTTAGGTCATTTTAAGTGTAAAAGTCAAAGGCGAAATATTTTCTTCTGTGAAGTTCGTTACATTTCGAAGACGTCAAATTTTACGAGTCCCCCCCCCCCCAAAAAAAAAAAAAAAAAAAAAATTAAACTCTACGTTAAAACTGACCAAATAAATATTTTACTGATCACAAAAATTTAACCGTTTTAAATTATTATTTAATAATAATAACACTGATAATTTATTTAAAAAACTTATATCTGCTTTGTGGGATTTTTTAAGAACTTTGCTAGCTTGAGGATTATTTAGAGGATGTTTCGCATAGAACTAAGAAACCGAAATTATAATTTTTTTTGCATACTGATGAAGTTGTAAAGCCAAATCGACACATCAGAAACTGAAAATCTGAAAATTACGACTCGAAGTCAACCAAAATCGTCGTATTTGCTTTCTTAATCGTTTGTTTAATTCTTTTTTATTTTTTTAATCAATATACAATGAATTTAAATTGTGGGCTTTGCAAGTAAGTAAATGATTCTCATCCTATAAAACGATTAATTTCGAAGGAACAGTTTTTGATTTAGCTTATAAAGGTAAATTCGATGCTCTTAAAAATAAAATTGAGGGTGACTGGACTGATCATAAGCTACGTATATTAATTGAGTAGGGAGGAAACTTCATTGCACAAAATAATGAAGGTCATTCTGCGTTACATGTTACTTGAAAAATGATGGAAACTATGGCTTCAAGTACTTATTGGAAATTGTTCTAATATTTCTGTTAACCCAATAGAAAGTGCGTCATGCTTTTGATTATCCTGGATTAGACGGAGCGAATAAATTAAGTTACTTCCTTCCTACATTTTCTAAGAAGAAAGAAAAAGAAATAATTTTTTAAGTACTTTATATCTTTCTTATCAATTTAAAAGCCATTCACACCTTTCGGAAATCAATGACCATGTTATCATATCAGACTCAGGTTTTAAATGGTTCCCCGGCAACAGTAAATGACAATCGCTTTTATTAGGGATTTAGCCGTTGTACAGTTGGTAACTCGTTCGTTTCTGCATTTGCGTGGTTGATTTGTAAACATGGCCAAGGTGTCAGTCATTGCTAATTTTTTCAATTTTTTTTATTTAATAATAATTCTACATTGTTGTGATACTTATGCTGCAGACTGCAAAGGCTGTGTTCAATTAGATACATATTCATTCGATAAGGTAAGAATAATTCACAATTTTTTTCATTTTAATTATAAAAATGAATTCGACCGGCTTTTAAGGGCATACGTGGTCTTTCTTATCAATTTAAAAGCCATTCACACCTTTCGGAAATTAATGACCATGTCACCAAATCAGACTCAGGTTTTAAATTTCTTTCTTTCCTTAATATTTTAAATTGTTATTATTGACTGTCATGCAGTTATCAACTGGAATGCCAAAGTTAATCCATTTTTTCCCCCCTTTTTTAAAGGTCATTTCAAAATTTAAAGCCTCTGTAGTGAAGTTTGATGTAGCCTACCCTTATGGAGAAAAGCAAGAAGAATATGGCAAAGTATCAGAAGCAGCTCATGCCATCAATGATTTGCTAGTAGCAGAAGTTGGTGTTAAGGATTATGGAGACAAAGATAATGCTGATTTAGCTGATCGCTATTCAATTAAAAAAGATGATTTTCCAGTAGTAAAACTTTTCGTCAAAGGAAAGAAAGATCCACTGACATTTTCTGGAGAATTCAAAGCTGAAAATATTCAACAATTTATACGGTTAAACTCAGGGGTGAGATAATCATTTTAATATGCTTTTCCACCGAGCATTTTTATTTAAATAATTAATTAACTATTGATTTTCTTTTCATAGGTGTACATTGGCCTGCCAGGATGCTTGGAAGAGTTTGATAAATTAACTGCTGAGTTTGTGAAAGAAACAAATATTGATAAGAAAAAGCAACTGTTAAGAAAGACTGAAGATTTGTGGGACAAAACAACAGGAAAATCAAATCAGAAATCTGCAGAGATTTATGTGAAAACAATGAGGAAAATTGTAGAAAAAGGGAACAGTTTTACAGAAAATGAACTGAAAAGAATAGAAAACATTTTGAAAGGAAAATTGTCAAAAGAAAAGCAAACTGAAATGCAACAAAGAATTAATATTTTGCAATCTTTTAAAGGTACCAAAAATAAGGATGAACTATAATTCTTGACATAATCTTGTGTTAGTTGTATGATCAATAGCACCGACTGATAGTATGGTTTGATTATGAAATATTACACACTCCTATGATAAATGAAGAAGGGGAGTTGCACTTTGATGGAGCATAAACTGATTATGGTTTTTAAAAATAATTATATTCAAAGGCAAAAACATCTGATCTCTAATTGCTGTTGGTTTTTAAAATTGAATAAATTTCACATAAATGAAATATTACAGCAATAAGTATGCAACTTTGAATTTAACTACGGATATCTGTTTCTATATTTATTTATTTGTGATGTTTGACAGCTTTTAAGCAACAGTGTGATTCAGAATTTCTGATAAGTTTAAAAACAATATTCCAATAACCTTTATAGATTTTTTATTATAATATTTAATCACTGCCTTATATATTTAGGGGTAGAATTTTTTTTTCCCAAGAATCACATCAAATCTTTTAAAGATTTTTTTAAAAAAAGAAAGAAGAAAGACAATACATGGTTTTATGTTTTTGCCTTTAAAATCTCCTTTTTTTTGAAATGTTGATATTTCAATGCTCTTACATTCCTGTTTTATGTTGCATAAAATAACACCTTAATTTAATTATTTCTTTAAACTAGTCGTTGTATGTAATGTAATACTTTCCGGTACTTTTAAACAAGGCCCTTAATCGATCGTGTTTCTAAACGTCATTATGGGTCTAGTTCCTTTAATTTTTGATGGACGTTAAATTTTAATGGAGTGTTATAGAATTAATTAAGGCTTTGATATAAAATATTGTTCCTTTCATTCCTTCATTTTATTTCTTGTACTTTAATATTACTATTCCAATAAACTTGGAAAAAAAAAAAAAAAGTTAATTTTTGTTTTCTTTTTTTTCCAGTTTTTCAGATGAAAAACTTTATGAAGACAGAACTGTAGGTAATACATTTTAAATCAAATTTTAACCAGTCTGACATTGTAGTCATGCCAATTAGAAATTTCTCGAAAATTGAAATCGGCATTTTGCCATACCCTAACAAGAGGTATAAAATAGATTCCAAATGTAGCGGTTCGCCAAGCATTCGTTTCTGGAATTTCTAATTAAATTTTTAATACACTTCGGCTTAAAAAACATTGACTATAATAAAATAACTGACAAAATAGTTGTTTTTAAATATTTAAATAGTCTCCCGCGAAACCGAATTTACCAGAAGAAAATCATGCTTATACATAAGCTAAACACGTATTAAAGAAGGCGCTAGTATCGCAACGAAAACAGTGGCAGCTTTTTTACGCAGTTGGCACCATGTAGTAAAAAAAAATAACCCTAAGTTGTTGACAAGCAAGCTGCTTTTGTGTTTATCGCTTTTTTAAAATTTATATTTATATTTCATGTATAAATGTTACTTTTGCGATAATACAATCACCAGTGTGTGCTGTTAAATTGTGAAAATGTCTAAGAAAACGGTTTCGTACTTTTACTCACCCGATGTCGGTAATTTTCATTACGGACCGGGCCACCCTATGAAGCCACATAGACTCTCTGTGATACATAGTTTAGTTTTGAATTATGGGATCCACAAGAAAATGCAAATTTATAGACCATATAAAGCAAGTGCACATGATATGTGTAGATTTCATAGTGATGAATATGTTGAATTTTTGCAAAGAGTGACTCCTCAAAACCTTCAAAATTACACAAAATACCTAGCTCATTTTAACGTAGGAGATGATTGCCCTGTGTTTGAAGGATTGTATGACTTTTGCAGCATGTATACAGGTGCATCTTTAGAAGGTGCCACAAAATTGAATAACAATTGTTGTGATATAGCAATAAATTGGTCAGGTGGTCTTCATCATGCAAAAAAATTTGAAGCCAGCGGTTTCTGCTATGTAAATGATATTGTAATAGCTATCTTAGAATTATTAAAATATCATCCAAGGGTGTTGTACATAGATATTGATGTTCATCATGGTGATGGTGTTCAAGAAGCTTTCTATTTGACGGACAGAGTGATGACAGTATCCTTTCATAAATATGGAAACTATTTTTTTCCCGGGACTGGAGATATGTATGAAATTGGAGCAGAAAGTGGACGCTATTATTCAGTGAATGTTCCTTTAAAAGAAGGCATAGATGATACAAGTTATGTACAAGTTTTTAAACCTGTTATACATAGTGTTATGGAATTCTATCAACCTACTGCCATTGTCCTCCAATGTGGTGCTGATTCATTAGCCAATGATAGACTTGGCTGCTTTTCTTTAAGTACCAAGGGACATGGCGAGTGTGTTAAAATTGTGCGAGATCTGAATGTGCCTTTATTGGCTGTTGGAGGAGGAGGGTAAGCATTATAAATTTTTTTTTTTTTTTTTTTAAATTCATGATATGACTTTTTTTTCAAAAAAAAAAAGATACACGTTACGAAATGTGGCTCGTTGCTGGACCTATGAGACTTCGTTGCTGGTGGAGGAACAAATTAGTAATGAACTTCCATTAACAGAATATTTAGAATATTTTGCACCTGATTTTACTTTGCATCCTGAGGTTGTAACAAGACAAGAGAATGCAAACAGTAAACAATATTTAGAAGCAATTACAAGGTAAATAGAAAAATTAATGTATGCTTAACATTTACCTACACAAGTACTTCAAAAATTATTCCTTTTTTTTTTTTTCTTAGGCATGTTTGTGACAATTTAAAAATGGTTCAACATTCTCCAAGTGTGCAAATGCATGATGTCCCTGGTGATCTCTTGAAACATGACAATGAAGAAGAAGAAAATCCTGATGTACGAGTTTCTCAAGCTGATGAAGATAAGAGGATTGAACCTGCCAATGAATTTTTTGATGGAGATAAAGACAATGATAAGGAATCTAATGATGCTTGAATATTCTCTTAAGTTAAAAAAAAAAAAAAAGGCAAGCTGATGAATGCTCTATGCAAACTATTTTATTGACTGAATTAAACAAGTTTTAAAGGGAAACATTTTTTTTTATATAAAAAAAAAAATTTTAACTTGAATGAATTACTGGATCGGTGTATTATTATCTATTAATTTAGACTTTTGTAAATAAAGTATATAAAATATATTTTAAATGTTATTTACATATAAAATGCCATTTCAATTATTATTGAAAAGAAAAGCAATTTTTATAGTAAACCCTCAAGAAAAACAGTTTTTAATTTTAATTCCACAACGAATAAATGAAAGATTTATTATCTTATGAGAAAAAAAAAAATAATAGCACCGGAACAAAATGAATAAACTTCCGAATAAACAGTCAGAGTTAATTTTTTTTTTCTTTAACCAAAGCTGTGACCAATTTAATTATTTTTTTAAGATTAGCCTGCGTCGTTTTGATTAACTTTAAACATTCGATTCGCGTTTTAGTCAATATATTTAAGAATAACATAAAATTTTCTTCATATCTCAAGTAAGTGCGTTTAAATCTAAGTCTGACTCGGATTCATAATCATACTCAGGGTCGAAATCAAGTATAACTTTTGTTTTCTTCAAAATTCAAATGTACATGATTATTTTTTTTGTCGTCATTATTTGCCTCGCTAAGCTGTTAAAATTTCAATTCTTAAAATTTACCTAATGCTAAATCTACTTTCAAAATTACATCTACCTATTTCACCATCTGCAAAAAGATAAAAGTTTTAAAATTTTCAGTTAGTTCTTTCTTCTTTAGCTGAGAATCCATTTCCCAAGATTTTGAAGTTCCTGTAAAAAACCTCACAGATCTCAATCCTGTTTCAGATGTAATAAAAGCCCAATTAAAATCATCTCTTTCATCTTTAGAATTAAACATGTAATTTAGAAGTGTTTCCGACTTAGACATTTGGTCTTTTTTAATGTATTTTGCGCATATTGCTGAACAAAAAATCACTAAAATTTCTACCTTTATTTTATCGATTTCCTTGGTCAAGATGGAAGATGGAACACCGACTCAAAAATTTAGTTAATATTTTATAATTGTTACATCTGCAAAATATGTTTCATATCTCCTCTATTTTTAAATCCCTTAAAATAAGATTTTTTGGCATCATTTTTAGCCAATCTAGGAATTTAGTAGCTATTTGTTCTCTATAACTCAGACATTCTGTTAAATCAATCCAAATATCAAATCAAAAGAGGAGAACATTTCATAAATTGGATTTGTCTACTCCTTGCTCAACTTTTCCCAAAAATATTTCACAACTAAATGATACTCTTTTTAATGGCCAATTTTAGAAAATTTACTTCCAAGGTCTCATTACTTTGAAAACAATTTGGATAATTTTTAAAGTGATGTTTAATATTGGCCATTAAATCATGCAAAAGTTGTTCGCTTCTCACAAATCCAATAAGCTAACACAAGAAAATGTTCTTTGATTGTAAAACACAGAATAGTCAGCTGAGTGAACAGTAACTGGAAGTTTCTCTCAAAACTTTTGAAGGTCCTTAGAGCAAAACATAGAAAGAATTAAAAATATTTTCAAAATGTCTATATTACGATTATTTAACCAAAGTAATTTCAGCATTTTCACCTTATTAATGGTTCCAATGCTTGTTCAATTTATATCTTTTAAATATGTTTCATATGTCTTTGGTGAAAATATTTGTCAAAAAAATTAATATTCCTGAGGTAAAAATACCAGTTGTACATTCTATATTTAGTATCTTTTACGGCGAATAATAATTCATTTGGATGTAGAGGCAATGGCCAGGTGCTTTCGATAACTTCGGCAGTTAATTTCTGCCAATCTTCCATCTTATCCATATGCAACAAGTATTTCTTAAATTTTTTTGCTCACATTCTTTTGTTCCCGCAGCTCCTTGAGCTGCAGCGCATAAGGGCAATTGTTGCGGAACTGAACTGCCATTCTATTTAATATAAGAAAATTCCAGTAATTTTTATGTTGAGGAAAAATAAATTCACATAAACAAACAACGAATAAATTCTGGGGCTCTTTCCCCACAAATAAATAAATGCCGCCATTACGACGCCATGTTTTTCGGGGCCCCTTGGAGAAAACATGGAAAAAATCATGTAAACAAAACAAAAGAGGCGTTAGCGTTTTCAAAATGCACAAGGAAATAAAACAGGACATATGCATTATTATAAATTAAAGACGTTTGGAATCCGAACTTTCTGTTGAAGTAGGCTATTTTTCAATACTGTTTACTTTACATAAAAGTCAACTTTAATATTGTTTTTTTTTAACTAGTCTTGGATCTGGAAGCCAACGTTTAAGATAACAATAATGTCAACAATATCACTTACAAATCTTGCTTTGACTGCTACTGCAGTTAGACTGTGGAGTACATATTCGGCAAGGAAGCTGATAAAAACATTTTTTTCTGAGAATGAAAATCATATCCATATGCTTCAACCAAGTAAACATACTTGGAACATTATTGAAGATAAAGTCATTAATGCAGTTCTGGCTTCAGAATGTGTTAAGCATGAGTTCGTGAAAGTTGAGGAATTACGAGACATTATAAAGATTATAGGATGGAAAATCTTTTTTTGGACAAAATATGTAGTGTTAGATTTAAATTTGGATTTTAAGTGGGCTGAGGAAATTTATTGGACTGCTGCTGGTAGCATTGATGAGGTAAAAATTTATAAATATGTTTGGTTTCCGCATCCAGATTTTAACTTGTCTAAAAGAAAATTAAGTCAAATTATGTTACCTTCATTCAGGATGGGTGGTCTGTTCTTGCCAGAAGACTTTGTTGTAAATAATAATTTAAATCTGTTGGGAAAGGTGATTCAGTCTCTTAATTTAAAACTAAAAGACTCAGAAGAATTAAAGATTATTTATGATCAAGTTCATGCAGAGTTAAAAAAATTGAGAATGTTAAGAACATTGCACTCGACAATGAAATGGTTTTTTTTAAGTGTATATTGTGGCTATGAAAACATAGTAAAATATTTAGCACACAAAGTAATTGATATTAACTATTTACATTATTTTTTAAATTTGGCAATGAAAGTGTGCCTGGAAAACGGAAAATGTGTAAAGAATTACTATCTGAAAGAAAAGTTTGTGAATATATTTCTATTTTTAAAAAGCAAAATGTTAATCAAGCACAAAAATGAACTATTTGAAAGTGAAGCTGATAATATTTTGGAACTGCTATTAGATGTGTGGCCCTGTCAGGAGGAGCAGTGTTTAGAAGTATTCGATTATTTCTCTTTGAATGGTTCAACTGAAGAGTTGTATAGTAAACTGCAAAATTTTATGAACACTCGTTACTTAAATGAACACTGTAAACCACTTACAAGTTTACAGAAACCGATTGGTTATAAAATTTTGAAAACTCTTATGTCAAAACTTCCCAGGGAGCTAAAAATAGACTTCTTTGTTGAAGATACAGTGATGAACAAAATCTTTAAAGCTTTAGATTTTCATATTTTGAAATTAATAATTAATGATAACGACTTATTGGACCAAAGAAATAATTTAATTGATTTTGGCAGTGGTGTCTTTTGGGAGTTTGTTAAAGAAGGAAATTATGAAGTTTTTGAGAGTTTTATTGAAAAAGTGTTGCAACCTGATGATGAAAAAATTGTAGTACAGCAGAAAATAAACTTCTTGTTAGACCTTATTACTGCAGAAAAATTTGAAATTGCTGATGAATATTTAAATTATGTTCCAATAAGTGAAGAGAAAAAATTTCGAATAAAAATAAGGATAGATTTGATGAAGATTTGTTCTTTGCTGACTGAAGAAGGATTAAATTCTAAATTAATCAAAAAATTATTAGAAAATAAATCATTGGTTGAAGAGAAGAAACAAACTTTAACAAAAATATATGATGCGCTCCTAAACGGTTTATGTATCATATGGTGCAAAAAATTTAAAATAAACAGATATGAGGCGGAAGAGACTCTATCGCATTTTTTGAACATGTTTTTAAAACCGAAAAAAATGGAACATTTCAAAAAAGAAAAACTTTTAGTAAATGACAATTTTATTCAGATATTTTGTTCTCATTTATTGGATCCAGAAGACTTTGAAATTATTGACGAACTGTTTAAATTTTTTTTGATCACAACAGAAGATATTAAAGAAATTAAATCCAAAGTAATTGAAAATCTGGACTGGTGGATAGATTTGTATGCCCTAAAGAAGAAAAATTTTTTGATGATCCATTATATTGTTAATTGGGTTTTTTTTGAAGATGATTTAGGGAAACAAGAAGCTATCGAAAGTTTCATGAGCTCGGATGCAGGCGTTCTTTTATGCTTTGAAATAATAAAGGATGAAATGTATGACCAAAAAATAAAAAGTGAGACTTTTACATTTCTGCATTCTTGGGTTAAACCTAGGAAAAACGTCGATGCTTTATTGGTCAGAATAAATGAGATGGGATGCGACGATGTTAAAAAAAATTATGTTATAAGTGTGATTCAAAGTCTCTATGATGAAATGATGGACTGTGGGAATTTTGAAAACTGTAATGAAGATTTAAAACTGGAAGATTCGGATATTGAACTGCAAAAAGTATTAATGGCGGATGTGCTAAGCCAGCAAATCAAAGCTGATGACGACTCTATGTGGTGGTTTGACGATGATTAAAGACTGATTAGTGACTTCTTTTTTAAAACAGCTTGTAAATTCTTATTACTTTCTTCAAACGCTAAGCATTGGCGCAACATAATTCAACTCCTGTATCAGAGTTCATAAAACTTTCGATAGCTTCTTGTTTCTCTAAAGCATAAAAATATATTGCGCTGTTGCTTAACATTTAAGTAGAGACTAAAATGTAGTCAAGTAGCAATAAGTCAGATTATTATCATTCTTATAAACTAAGGATTTGTATGTAAATCTGTTAATTATTTTATTTTTAATTATTTTGAACTTATTATTTAAATTTTATATTTCTGTAAAATGTTGCTTGTTTTTTTTTTTTTTTTAATATGTTAAATTTTATAACTTACTGGAAATCTATTATCTGCTCGTCGGAAAAGTTGAATTTTAGCCCAGTGGTTTGTATGCCTACTGAATGAAAAAGCCTTCAGTTTATGCAGAGCTCTTACAACTATGGAATAAAGATAAAAATATTATTTTTTTAAATAGAAATGAATTTGTCTGTAAAACTGCGAACTTCATCAAAATGTCAATAATATTAATTACTTTTTCCTTGATAAAACAGTGACATAAGATTCAAACATGTCTACTGATGTTCGATACAAACTTCCTTTGTAATTTTGTTAACATTCGGTTTTAACTCAAATATGTGTAGGCAAGCTTACTTAATCGTTAACAATGTTGGATGCTGACTTACTAGTTTCAGTAGGCAACAATATTTTCCACTAAGCATTTATGACGGAAACGAGCAAGTTTTAGTTTTCTTGTAATTTCTCTTTCAATTTAATTTTTTACATTTCTCCATTATTTCATTCACATTATAAAGATTTAGAATTTATGTGCTTAAAAAAAGTATTAATGGGTCGTTTGCACTTTTGCAGGTTTTAACGGCCTTTTTTCTTATTAATATGTTGCTTTGTTAAAATTGTTATATAACTAATAATAATTCATTTATATTTTTCAATAAAAATTACGAAAATTGATATTACACCGAATTTTTTATTTACTTTTATTAAAGTAACATTGCTGCTTTGTTTATAAAAGTGTCTGGGTAAATGAAACATTTATTGTCATTAAAAAAATGAAAATTCAGTTAAAATGGTTTTATATTTTACAATGATTACGTAAACATTGCCAAAACTAACTTAAAAGAACGATCGACACACCTTTTAAAACGCAAAATTATTGAAAAAAAAAGCATAATTTTTTAGAAATTCGAAGTGCTTTTGATATATTTTGCACAAGTTTGAGTCAAAAATTTTAAAAACAACTGAAATTTTCCTTGTTTCAGAAAACGTAGATAATTCCTCAATGCCATTTTCAATACAAGCACAGTTTTCCTCATTGCCATGGCTTTGAATCTGGCTACAGGGCTGATTTAGTCTGATAATGTGTCTTCTGCAGAAAAAGTTATATAGAATATTATCGCAAAGAAAAAGTTTCTTATTTTTCCCCCCTATATTTAATGTATACAGTATTCCTTCATAGCTATAGAGGCAAGAAAAACGTTTTTGTACTTGGCGCTTTTTTTTTTTAAACTAGAACCAAGAGACTTTTCGGGGCCTTATAAGAGTAAGCGTCAGTGAAATTTAATCGATCGTCGATTCATAAGTTAAACATAAGCGGAAAAATCAAATCATGGCAGCAAACAAGTGACTGCTTGCGTACTTTTTATTGCAGTAATGGTGGTAAAGTTGCGCCACTAATCGGTTTGTTTTTATTCGCGAAATAATGTTTTATTTTTTCTAATATCGTTTATTATATGTACGGTCGTGACTTTATGTGATAGTGTTATAGAAATATGTTTTAATTATGTTCTACGTGTTGTGTTGCGTTATAGATATTTGCTGATTCAAAGCTCTGCCAAAGGATTCAGTAGGACGGGCAAGGTAAGCAAATAAAGCCCACAACCCAGATATTAAAGAGTGAATGAAATATTTTTTTTTTGAAATTAATTCTTGGTTCAAGCTAATTTTTAGTTGTTAAGGTACATTGACTATTATGTTCTATGAACTATTAAAGTATTTCCTGACATTCACTTTCGCAATTATTACAACTGCATACAATTTCAATGACCAAGAAAAGCGGGCCCGTAGCCAAGGGGGGGCGTTGCCCCCCGTAACCTGACTTGGAGCCCCCCCTGGAGTAAACTGGCTAAACATGAAAGGTATAGGGAATAAAGGCCTATCGTTCCCCTTAACAAGCCTGATTGCCCCCCCTGGCTCTTCATTCTGGCTACGGATCCAAAGAAAAGTTTAAATTGGCAGGAAAAAATTTTAATTTAAAAAATTTTTTTATTTTTTTTACATAATACAGGTCCTTTTTTGCCGATTTGTTATCAAATTCGATAAAACAAAGAATTTATTCTTAAGCTTTTCAATTTAAGAGGTGGCAGTTTATTATCTTGTCTTGTCTTCTGATGTTTTAACAGTGATCTTATATGAGGGTATTCTTCAAAGTATATTGCTGAATTATAGCTTTTGAAACCCTTGTTTTTGATATAGCTGAGTTCTGAAAATGAAAAAAAAAAAAAAAAACATCAGTAAAAACCAAGTAAATGGTATAATTAAGATTGTAAAAGGTTTCTTTTTGGTTGTTGTAAATCAGTTGATTACCACTATTATTTGGGTAGTTTATGTTGAAGTTTTTCAAATGTGATTTATTGTACTCCACTGGCCCTCTATATTGAATTGGATAAGTTTTTTGATAGACTAATATGTATCTGCTAGTGTTAATTGGGAGTGCTTTATATTTTTGAAAATCGTATGAATTTGAATGTTGATTTTGGTACCCTGAAATTAAAATAACACAATTTTTAGTTTTTATAAACCAATGAAATCTTTACCAAATTCCAAGAGTTAAGTTCCATGACAAAGAGAGAGGGATTGGCATTATGCTGTATATACTCTGTTATTAAATGCTTTTGAATGCAATAAGTGAAAATGAAGTCATTTTAATGTTATTGCACTGAAAAGCGAGAGTTTCTATGTGATTTTATAATGTAATAAGCATAAAGAAAGGTGATATTCGAGAAATTTTTGCTAATACTTACAGAATGCATTTCTAGAAAAGCTGTGAGGAAGGAAGGATGTGTGTCCTGCTTTGAAAAATTCTGGCCTTTGAGTTTCTAAAACATGAAAAATGAATTGATGGTTTTTTTTATCTGTTGATATGAAGTCAGGAAATGACACTATTCTTGCAAACCTGAAAGAGTATATATTCTTCGATATTCTTGTCCGGGGGTCGAATAATACACTTGATACCTTGATTGAGATTTTGAAAAAGAGAATAAACATCCAATGGTAAATAGAATGCCGATTTCGAAATCCATGAGCAAAATCCTGCTTTGAAGCCGATACCATTGTCATTAAACCGCAAAAGAAAATAGAGAACATTATTTATTACTAAGTAAATATCAGGATTACTCTCCTTCATTAGAACTTTTTTATTTTATATTTTTTAAAAATATTCCTGACAATTTTTTAATTTTCTTAACCTTGAAAAAATGAGTTTATTGTAAAAAAAAAAAACCTCTGCTTGATGAGGTAAAGGAGATTCAGTATGAACAAAGTAAAAGTGGTGAGTTGTGCAACTTTCAGGATGATGATCTGATTGTCAATGAAACAAAAAATTGATGCCTTGTTATTACATTCGTCGCCGATGTAAATTATACTGATTCATTCGTCCGTTATTATCACAGACATTTTGCAAGGAATTTTTAAGGGAATGACTTAGACATCTTTTTTTTTTGTTTTTCTTTGTAAAAAAGGAGGCTTCAAAAATTATTAAAAAATCTGAAAGCCAAGAAAATTTGTTAAAAGTAATGGGCATATTCCTTTAATCTTTCTCTTTTTTTCATAATTTTGTATGGCTCTTATGCAATGTCAGGCTTTTTGTTTCAAAAACTAATAATATATAACGCTTTTAGATACGATTAATATTTAAACATAAAAATTATAGATATAACGATGAAAGGCTTTTAGAAAAATAATTTGGACCATTCATTCATAGTGTAAAAATTTTTACACTAACCGACCTTTTGCCCAATATTACAAAAACGCAGAAAGGCAGTCATCGATAACGGTACTAGTGTTGGAGCCCAAATATTCGTGTTGAATAACGTGGCACAAGGAAATAATTTTTTTCCCAAGTGGAAAATTATTTAGGCGTTGGTTACATTACTCGAAAATTTTTGTTCGAAGAGTTTCAAAAATTTTTTCTCGATGAAAGTGTTTGCACTTTTCGAACATATGTTCGAACATATGTTCGAAAAGTGTAAACACTGATATTCTTATTTTATTCATCTCTGGTAGCAGTAAATAGTTGGTTTACCGGTTCTATTTACTTATTTTTAGCTGCCTTATCACTAACCATTTGTTTTGAATTTGAGATATAGCAATACTACAACAGCAATCCTATTTTCTGTATTTCATCATTTTTGAACATAAACGATAGAAATCATATTCCCCAATATTTAGGAATTTTGAAACCTTTAAATAAGGAAAGTTAAAAAAAATTTTATCCTGGGAGCTGTAGGTGTATTTACACGGAAAAAAAAGTACTGTAATTTTTACATTATTATATGTAACTATGGAACTACATATAACTATGTGTAATTTTTACACATATTTTAAATAAGGAAAGTTAAAAAAAATTTTATCCTGGGAGCTGTAGGTGTATTTACACGGAAAAAAAAGTACTGTAATTTTTACATTATTATATGTAACTATGGAACTACATATAACTATGTGTAATTTTTACACATATTTATATGTAGTTCCATAGTTACATATAATAATGTAAAAATTACAGTACTTTTTTTTCCGTGTAGTTTAAACTTAATTTTAAAATTAAAAAGAAAGAAATGTTGGATTTCTTTTTTTGAATAAAAAGAAAAAAACGTTGGATTTCGCAGGCAGGCCTAATCGCTGAAATAAGCGAAATTTATTCCGAAATTAAATATTAGCTATGCTTTCATAGGTTAAAAACGGTACACAAGGCTTAATTTCAAAATCGTTTTTTCGGCGATTTTACTTACAGCAGAAGTTAAGACCACCGAGAAAAATGTAGTAAAATAAGGTATTTTCAGGTTTTTTTATTTTTGAAAAATTTTGGAGTAAGAAACATGAATTTAAAAAATTATTTGTGTCGTAAAAAGTATTTAAGACATTTTTTTTCTGCATGCAATAATTTTTTAAAGTTGACGGTTAAAAATTGTAAATAAAAACGGTCGGAATAAGCTCGGAAGCGTTGTGACCTCATATGTTAATATCGTTCTGTCCGAAAAAAGTTTCCAAGAATGCAGTGGCTTGGTTTGTGTGTGACAAATTTTCCGGCGCAACGATGTTAACATATGACGTCACAACGCTTCCGCGCTTATTCCGACCGTTTTGATTACCTATTTTTAAGGCTCAGCTTTAACAAATTATTCCACACAGACAATTTTTTAAAAAAATATTTCTTATTACATAAATAATTAAGTATGTACTTTATTTTTACACCAACTATTCCAAAAATAAAAATACCTGAAAATACCCTATTAATAACCGAGTTTAGTTTCTTTTAAAAATAATACAAGTAAATAGTCCAGTATGAAGAATAAAAGCAGACTTACCTAAAGACGAGCCTGATATGTATGATCCGGAATCGATTATCACTAAAAAGCTACATTTTGTACTTATGCTTCATAAGATCTTCAATAGAGAAAGGATAATGAGTCAATCAGACGAAGGTCTACCCGCCATTTTTATCGCGCTTAAAATGAGTAATCCTTAAATGAAAGAAAAATTGGAATAAAACCGCCTAATTTGATACTTGTTGATTAAAAAAAAAAAAAAAAAAATTTGGTTAATTACTAAGCCGATGTAGTTCTGCAAAAATTGAAATCAAGTTCGGCTTATTTTGAATATTTTAACTTTTCACGGTTAATTTTACTAATTAATATTGTGATCGTTTTCTTGAGTTTTTCCTGAGGATGAAATAAAATGAGATCAAAAATAATTTTTATTACTTCAAAATAACTTCAATTAACTTTTTTTTTCTTATTATTTTTCGAAGTCTTAAATATTTCGCTAACTATCCTGTTTCTACATTTTAAACCTGCAAGTTAAAAAATCGTGCTCATGTACTCCAAAATATAATATTTGACAATAGTATTTAATTCTTTTTCATGCAAAATATGTTTATACAAGACTTATATTAAGTAGAAGTCATGTAATTATATTTTTTCTGTTTAATTCATATGGATTTTTTGTAGCATTTAAAAAAATTTTCAAAGTAGGCTCGTATCTTTTTAAAGGGATACTCTTAGCAGTCATGCAATTCATTTTTCTTTTACAAAAAAAAAAAAAAAAAAAAATTGATTTAATTAATTAATGCCAAATATAATTTCTTTACTCACTATTAATTTTTCTGAAATATCAAGTCATGCTGCGGGAAGTTTAATTTTGCAAATTTTTCATTTCCATTATCATCCCAATTTTCCTTTTTTTTAATGACTTTGTTTGAAAAGCCACTCTTTTATAACTTTTAATGCGTGCGCAAATAGATATTTTGTTTGATTGATTGACCTGTTCAAATTTTCATAACGTATCCGAAGATTGGCATTGTGACGTAATATTTTTCTAAAACATCTCAATTACTGACATCAAAATATGTTGTTTAATCTGTAACATAAACCCGGGGAAATGGTGATGTTGCGAATATTTTTAATGGCACTTGAAAAGCAATACATGAAATTTCACTTCAAAAGTAAAAGCCTTATTTCTGTTTTTTTAAGTCTACTTTTGCCAGTAAAGTCCGACGAATAATTATTAAAATACTTACAAAGCTTCGGTTTGCATGAGAATTTTATGAACATTTTTCATAAAATCATGTGTCAGAAGTCAGATTTATAGAATAAATCGAGATTAACACTTGCAGACTTCAAAGAGAAAGTCTATAATGTGCTTAGGTAAGAGGTTATCGATTTGTAAAAAAAAAAAAAAAAAAAAAAATGAAAAAAAAAAAAAATGCACATAATTAGGAGTGTTCTTTCAACAGGGCTGACTTCCATATTTTTCGAAAAAGAGTAGCTATAATGTTAATTTTATCTTCAATGATTATGATCATGAGAATTTTGTGCATTAAAAAAAAAAAAAAATTAATTTCTTATTTAAAAGGAAAGAAATCCGGTTTTTTAAAGTGCATCTCAAAATTTCGACTTTACAGTAGCTATATTTGAATTCTAAATTCTATGCCATTTAAGAAACTCTTTTTAAAGATTTAAAATAAAATTTTGACGTAGAACTACGTTTTGGGGCTCGGTCCTGGGGAAATCTGTCTGTCTGTGGGTGTGTCGGTCTGTTCGCACCAAAAATTATTTAATTATTTTAATATTAAAATTTTAAATAATATTTTGACTATTATTTTTTTCACTTTTGGCATTTTTTAAAAATGAAATAAGACGACATGAACGGCAGAAAGGACTTAAAAAATTTCTTGTAAATTTTATTTAACTTTTTTTTTAAATTTTCGCCGTTTTTAGAGGCCGCACCAAATCCCAGACGCCGAGTTTCCCAGACTCTACTCCCGGAAGAGCAAATCCTAGAATATATAATTTATTTATTTGGTCTATGATTTGGGAACATAAGAGTACTACAACCCAGACCAAAGAAATTAATAAATATTTAGAAAATAATGATAAATTAATTAACTAATTGGTCTACGTTTTGGGCTACCGGGTGTTTCTTTGAAAAACTTAGAATTTTAGAAAACTGCTTGGCCGAAGACGAGGGCGTAACGCAGTTGGGGTCTTTATTATTTATATCGAATTTTAAATAATATAATTCTGCTTTTTGTTCTCCCGGGAGTAGAGTCTGGGAGGCTTTACTCCCGGGAGAGCAAAATCGGGATTATATTATTTTATTTTTTTTGGTCTGGGTTGTAGGACTCTGGGTTCCCAAATTATAGACCAAATTAATAAATAATATATTCTAGGATTTGATCTCCCTGGAGTAGACTCTGGGAGACTCAGCGTCTGGGATTTGACACAGTCTCGATTTTTGAAGTAAAATTTACAAGAAATTTTTTAAAAAATTTACAAGAAAAAAGTTGATTTATTTTAAAATTTGACGACATGAACGAAAGCCTGGACTTAGAAAATTTCTTGTAAATTTTCAAGAAGCTTAACTTTTACAAGAAACTTAAAGTTGTTGAAGCAAGAACTTGAAGATTTCTTGAAATTTTATTAATTTTTTTTTTTTAATTTTCGCCGTTTTTTTGAAATATCTTCTGTTTTTATATAGACTACATGAACAAAAACAAGAACTTAAAAATTTTAAATAAAATGTTCACTACATTTTTTAATTTTGTCCTCTTTCCTTTAACCAAGATTAGGAGCTAAAGCAATGTTTTAATATTAAAATTTTAACTTTGAAGACTTAAATTGAAATTTTAATTCATTTTTTTCAACTTTTGACCTTTTTTATCAAAAATTTTAAGTTTTTTTCGTGGCACGAAAAAACATTAAATTTGCATATAAAAAGACGTAGTCCTACGTAAGGATATGCCCCCATATCCCACCCTGGTAAAAATGTATTCCCTAACATTACTGATCCGGCTTTGATTCAAGTTGAAAAACCTGACTGAAATGTAACTGTTTTCAATCTTGATTCATTATTGAATCAATCTAGATCAACGATATCGATCTTGGATCAGTATTGGATCCAATTTCCAACCAAATCCAGCTCGAATCCAGACTGATAACTGTTACATTTCAGTCAGATTTTCCGTTATCGGCCAGTCTGGCCAAATTTTTACCAGGGCCAGTCTGATTTTTTTTTTAGTGCAATTATTTAGCGCCTTGAATATGTACGTACGTAACATATTCTTTAAAACTCGCGACTTTATGGCTGGAGGTATAAACGTCATTTTAAAGGCGCGATCCGAAATTTAAATAAGTTTTCCGAAGGAAAAAAAAAAAAATCTTGAAAGTCTCGTTTCTTTTTCTTTTTATTTTATTTTATTTTATTTTCTTTTGTTTTATTTTATTTTTTTTTTAAGCTTCAACTGTCATTTTAAATTTCCTTCCTATCTTCCCAGCTTCCAAACTTAACGAATCTGAGATCACGCTGAGCCAATTTTCTCTTGCTTTTAATTTAACTTGATGTTATTAGGACTAAATTTGACAATCACCGGTTGAATTATAGGTTGTAATCTTTTGTTTAAATGTTATCTGGATTTAAAATCAAATACTTCGCCTGAATTCATATTAATAGATGAATCAAGCGGAGTTTAATAGTTGCATATAAGCCCCGCGGGGAATAAATTTTTTTATTAAACCCTCTTGTTTATTCCATCTTGATCGGTTAACCATTTTAAGGCGTCGATCTTTCACTTTTTTTGAGAAATTGTATCCTTTAGGGGACTAAATGCTTCATAATATAGCAACTTGACGTTAATTACTTACTGGATCCGCGTATGATATCAACTGGTTCGACTTAACAAATTTAAATCGTGGGAATAATTCATTATTTTTTCACAAGTATGAAAAGGTGGTTAACCTATATCGATTTCCATGTGAGCATCTATAAGATTTTTTTTTTTTTTTTTTTTTTTTGATTTCCAAAATTAAAATTTGTCATCTGAAAGAAAAAGGAGATTTAGAAATTTAAAAAAAAAAATTGCAAATTTAGATTTAATATTTCATTTTATTTTGACATAATGCATTATTCTACATGGCTTTTATTAAAGAAAACTAATTTTACAATTGAAAAAATCTTTTTAGCTAAGCTTTTAGAAAAAAAAATCATTTGAAAATACGAAAAGTGTCTAAGGTAAGGGTAGGGAAGTGCGACCATCTGAAAAGTGCGACCGGTTTAATAAAAACTGATAAAAATCCCATACTTAAAAAAAAGATTTCAAGGGACGATTTTTTAATGTTTTCAGAACCTATTATGATCAAAGAAATGTATTTTTGTCGTCCATTTTTGAATAAAAAAAAATAATTTTACAAAAGCAAAAATTCATATTCGTCGGAAAGTTAGACTGCCTCATTTTCAATTTGATTTAATTTTATGTAAACATTGGCTTATTTTATGAAATATGCTCCATTCAATTGTCAATACCTTGCATTATTTTTTTATGCTATCAAGAATTTTTTACTCGACTTCCTATTTGATAAACCTTAATAGGTCGCACTTTTTTGGCAAAAATAATATTTTCGGAAAGTGCGACTAGCAGACGACTTCTTTAATTCCTTTGACAAAGGAAACCATCTTGTTTTTATTTACATATGCAATTCGGAGTGCCACTAATAATAATTATTAAATTGTAGTTTTAATAAACAAGGATTATTTGTTTTTAACGGTGTTCAGCAATTTTTGAAAGAAAATTCATCGATCTTTTATAAACAAATAACTTTTGCTTTGGAGAATTCATTTTTTTAAAAAAAATAAGAACGGTCGCACTTTTCAAAACATGGAGGTTTGAAATATTATACGTCGGCAGTCAGAAAAATATGGTTGAACTCTAAATCGCGCCGTTTTTCAAATTTGAGGCTAATGCACATTAAAGCTTAATAATGGAGCAGTATATTGTAATAAAAAACTTGGCTTGATTCTCTTCCTATTAAGAACTAATAAAGGTCAAAATCAATTTTTTCTAGAACCCGGTCGCACTTCCCTACCCTTACCTTACTTGTTTTCTTCGTTTTCACTCACGACGTGTTGTGTGAAGGAAGTATTTAAAAAAGGATGGCCCAATCAATATTGGCTAACTCAGAATTGCTTTAATTTTAAGTAAATATAAGCTAATCAGGGTATTTTCTTTCTTTCTTTCTTTCTTTCTTTCTTTTTTTTTTTTTTTTTTTTTCATTTTTAGGTCGGCCAATAAAATTTTATATTGCTGACAAAAAGAAAATGTTTTTTAATCGATTTCGTGTCATGCATTTTTTTTCTTTTCTTCTGTATAAATTTACTTGCACCTTTGTGTATATTTATTCACCGTGTACTACAATATTATTATTAGCCTTTGTGATTTTAAAATCCGCGTTACTGATTCCCTCTAGTTAATGACAATTTTTTTTTTTGTGTGTAGGAAACGACTGTTTTATTGCTTACCATCATTAACTGCAATAAACAAAAATGTTTAAAAAAAATAGCTATCACTCATGAAAATCAATTAAAAATTTAAAAAAAAAAAAATCTTATGAATTCTGAAAGGTTAAACCCGTGGAAAATAAATTTTATTGTTACTAACGACCAGCTTCAAATTATAGGAAAAAACATGCCGCTAAAGCTTATAATTAAAGACGAAATGCGACTGCATCTAAAAAGTCGTTTATATGACCATACTTCCATTTTTGTAATTTCACGTCGTACCGTTTTCTTTTTATTCAGAAATTTTCAACATTTTATTTGACAATGGATCACACACGCCTAAAGGTTAGAAAAAGATATTAGGGATAGATACATAAGTTTTAGAAATACGTCTACACTGCCTACGGAATAGCTTTGATTCAAATTATATGCAGATTTCAATTTTCAAGTTGCCACTCATAACCTAACCAACCAGGTTTTACGGGTGAAGAGTGACTGTACTCAGTCTCGTGGTACTTTATTTTGAAGCAGATTTAAATGAATCGCTTTTGATATTTATTTCGATTAAAACACGCAGTTTAAAAGTTTTTTTTTTTTTTTTTTTTTTTTTGAACGAGACTTTTTCGAAAAAAATTGAAAATTAAAGGATATGATTTACAGAGGTCTTATTAATTTTTTATTATGAGCTTATTCTTTGGCAAGTTGGTTTCAAAAAAGAGAGAATCACGCTCTGAGAACCGCTCTGAGATGTTTCTTGTTGCATAATAAAATAAAAAAAATGGGTAAAATAGTATATTGTAAAACTAGGGAGGAAAATGAATTTTTCCGTTAAGGTTTATTTTATTTAAATTATTTTGTATTTTCCATTGAGGAAACGTCAATGGAATATTCATTTGTTTTCCTAGCTCAAACATGATAATTTTCATGACGAATCAATGCTTACTCATTCAGAAAAATCAGAGAAAAGGATTTGATAAATTGTAAACAAAGTTTTCTGTAAATAGGTTTAACGTTGTTTTGCCCTATGCGGAAAAAGTCATTTTCTGCTCTGATCGCTACCGTCTGGAAAATTCTCATTTCCTTGGGTACATGTTGATACTAGTTTGTAAATAACTATGATATTTTGAGAAAGATTGCTATTTATTTAATTTAATTACTAACAATCACCATTTTTAATTTTTTTTTTTTTTTTTTGTGTAGGGAGGTTGTAATTGTTTCCCGGTTCGAGCTTTTACAGCGATACCGAATTGAAGAGAAACAGTCAGAAAAAGGAAATGTCTTGAACAAGTTTTCTTTTGCAACTAAATCGGAATGTTTCATAGCAAAACAAAAATTTTTCATGACAACGGGCAGGTTGTTTCTTGACAAGATATTTTTCATTCCACGTAAGTTAAAAGTGATACATATCACCGCCGTCTATCCAATAGAAAGTAGAACTTATCGCGATAGGGTAAAAAACTTGGAAGCAGACAAAAAATAGTGTTTTTTATACCAAGGACAGCAAGTGGCACTTTTCTGATCTGGAGACAGCAGGGTTGCCAAGCCGAGGTTTACCAACGCTGTTTCAAATTCAGATAAGGGACCCTTGTTGCCCTTGGTATAAAACATATTTTTTATTACGAATGAAAATAGGAAATTTTTCATATAACCTTTTTCCGGTTGTCTTGTTGTATGGTACTAAAAAGTTAAAAGTGGAAAAGAAAAGTGATGCCACTTTCGTTATTTCAAAAAGTTATGATTTTCGCTCCTCCGAAGAGCACCTAAAAAGGAACTTTGTTGCGTTTGGGGGGGGAATTGGCAATATTGGTAGCCATTTTTTTATTTCCATATTGTCATTTTTATTTTCTATATTCGTTCGTATTATGATTTTTAATTAATCCTAAATCGTTTTTAAGTTGGAAATAAAAAAAAAAAAGCTATGAAATGCAACCTATCCACTTGGAATAAAAACAAACTTTCACTGTTAGGGTCGAAATGTTCGATATATCGCAAATCTCGAACGTTTGCCGCACCTCGCTTCCCTCACTTTCAACCCTAGCAGTGAAATCTACTATTTTTTGTTTTCGCACAATTTTTTTGTCACAAGACGTTTTTGTTTTCGCATTATCCATTTTCTTTTCTGAGTGAACTCTAAGAGTGGAAAAACCGTAATTTTTACTTTTTATTCCTAGCGGTGCTTGAAGAGCTGCCTTATCTAAGCTCTATTTTAAAATTTTAATTAAAACCAACTTGACATTATTAACTCAACATAAAAAATTAATAAGCCCCTGAATTGATTAATTCATTAATAGAAACAACAGCTCTATATTCGATTAACTGACTTGGCAGAATCGAGCCGTGTTTATAGAAAAGAAAAAAAAATATAATAATAAATCAGTCGACTACTTGAACAGTAGCAAAAGCGCTAAACGTCACTTTTTTTGGTTCACAATATTTATCATTAATTTTCTTATTTTTCTTAATGACAGATTTCAGATTTCCCTTGCTTCTATTATCAAAATTAATGATATCATCAAAGCTATTCCTACGTCTCCTTGTGTTTGCGTTGTTAACAACGTTTCCACTGATTTCCCTAATTTTTTGGGATATCCCATACAGCCTAGACGGATTGGGTTGGTATTGATTGTCATCGGTAATATCTATGTATCTATACGCCATCGGAGTTTTCTTTACGAATTTCCCGACGCTTCTCGATCTCCTCCTATCGACATATTTATCTTCCGATTTCCTTGACAGTCTTTCTTTCGGTTCTCCTTTCCAACTTCCGAGATTAGGTTCGCAAACGTTTTGGTTTCCCCACGATTGGACTCGTATGTATTGACCTTTGACGATTTTTTGCCCTCTTTCGTTTTCGCCGTCGTTGTTGTTGTTGTTTTGAACGGATAGGTAAAACGTGCTTTTGCTTTTATCTGGTAGCTGCGAATTGGTTGAAGTCGTCGTCGTATGGTTAACCTTGTTTTCAGTCGGTGGAGGAGGTGCCGTTTTCTTTTTTAAATATTTTTTACGTTCCGGCCGGATTGGAGGGGCGTCGTCGACGCTGTCGTCCTGCCTCCAAATTTTACTATTTTCATTTACGATAATCGGGTTTTGCCTTTGCCTGACTTGCTCCTTCCTCATGTAATTGCTATCCACGTCCGTTAAAATGACTCCTTCGATCTCTTTCCGTATTTTCGATTTGTTTAAAAACCTATCGGGGGATTTGGTTTCCCCTTTGGAAACTTCCAAATGCGTGACTCCGTTCAAATCCGTCCTTTGAACTAAATTAAATTGGTCGCCGGGCTGCTCTTTGAACAATTTCGAATTTTTCGAAATCGTGTCCGATTTGAAATCCTTAACCTTGGTTATGTTGGATAGACTTTGAGCTTTCTTCACGGTGTCCTCCTTCGACTGGTACACGGATAATTTCGTTTCTTGACTCGTTTTAAATTTTTGACTTAGATTAACTTCAGGTTTTAACAGGGAATTTAACGAAACGGAGTTTTTCAAGTCCGTTTTAAAGCTCGTCATTATTTTCGGGTTTAATATTGACAATTCCGAGGCTTTGATTAAATTCGAACTGGAAACCTTCATGTCCGACAGGGACACTTTAACATCTTTCGAGTCTATCATGGTGGATAACGACACGGATTTTTTCTCCGGGTCTTTCCTCCTATTTATCGATTTATACTGATCTAATTTAATCCGTTTGCTAAATTCTTGATAATTGGAACATAACTCCCGCAAATTATCGCTGTTCCTACATTTAATTACAATGACTTCTAAACAGTTTTCGTTTTTGGGAATGTTCTCGACTCCGGTTTTCCCCAATCTGGATGACACGTCGAATTCCGAATGATGCCTTTTGACGACCCAAGCGATCACGGTAGGGTATTTGGGTTCGGTGTGACAAAAAATCACGTCCCCGATCGGGAATTCCTCTTTCTTACTCCTCGGCTCAGTCCTTTTCGTGGAATACTCCTTTTTTAAAATTTTTTCGTTCCTATTTATCGGGGAAGGAGTCAGGGAGTGAATGTCTAATTCATCCGTATCCGAACTTCCGCTGCTATTGGCACTATCAGTACTACCGACGATCGAACTTGTCGAAACCGGATTCCTTCCTAATCCGAGGCGGTGAATCAATTCCGATGAGGTTTTGCTGGATTTGAAAACGTGATCTTCCACGAGGCAGCAGGAGGAAGTGGTACTTTGAGCATCTTCGTTGGAGATATCTCCGGATAGGGAATCCTCCTCGTTGATGTCCGATTCGAAACCTTCATCGTCACCGATTCTTTTATATTTTTTTGGTATCAGTTCCAATTTCTCCTTACATTTAATGTGATACTTATAATGTTGCAACTTGGACTTGTGGTTCTGTTCAAACTTATTGACTAGCTCCTTTATAAGCGTCGCTAAAATGGACGCGTTTACGGATTTGACCGATTCACGACCGATTTCGTAGACTTCGAAGAAATCCATTTTTGCAAAAGAAATCTTTGTCTTTTGTGTTTATTATAATTTATTTTTTCTTTTTCGTGCGTTTTAGAGAAATTTAATTTATGTCACTTCTCCAAAATTCATTTTGTCCTGCGACGGATGGTCGAATATTTCGTTTGACCGTTTCCGGCGTTTTCATTCGGTTGCTTTTTTGCGGTCTCTGGTAATTTTAGGTGATGTATTGCGTGATCTGAAAAGAAAAAATAGAAGAAAAAAACAATTAGTTGATGGTTTGTGTTAAGTTTTGAGAGGAAAAAAAAGTTTCGTGATTGCAAGACTAGAGATAAAAAACGGACAAAAATATCTTTTTTTTTTTAACGTAAATTATGGTTTTTTTAAAAGCCGCATCGCAGAATGAATAATCGGTAGTAGGACAGAAGACTTATTAAGAAAATGATTTTGCGTTTTAGTACTTGATATTAGGAAGGTATCGGAATTAGCCATCAATTGAATTAAAATTTTTCAAGGTCTTAGATAAGTGCGGGATGCTATTTTTAAGGTAGCAGTGCCTTTGTTTATCTATTTTCTGGATTTTTGTCTTAATTTTTATTTTTATTACTTTATATTTACTAAGGTACCAGACTTGTAATTAAGGCACCTTATATTTTTTTCTATTTTTTCTTAATTTTCACGGGAAAATTAAGAAGAGAGACATGATTCCATTTGGATTTGACGTGTTCTCCCTAAAGAATTGGGTCCTAGTCAGGGCTTCAATTCCGATTCCGATTCCGCAGAATCTTGACTTTTTACGAGTAAGATTTTTGTCTATTTGTCTATTGTCTATTTTATTTATACTATATGCCCTTTTACTTCGCACCGCATTGTGTTTTTTTTGATAAAATTTTTTTTTCTAGATCCATAAGTATCGGAATCAAAACCTGTAAAAATTAAATTTTTATCTCGTCGCCTGGCTTTAGAGTAAATTTTTAAAATTTCAGTTAATTTTTACAAATAAACCAAAAAAAGCGCCCCTTTTTTGGTTGGCGCCGGGGCCGGGAAACAAACTTTCCCCAGGGAGCGAAAATTTGAGACGGTCGATTTGTATTGGACTACCCGTTTAAGAGTATATACACATAGAGGACATTTTCTAAAAGCAGATCCATGGCTCTTTATAGTTTATAAGCCTATCACATACTCTTACGATGCGCTCTCCAACTAGCCGTTATGAAGTAAGAAAATAAAAAAGTACCCGAATATACTCTTTAAAAAATTTGAAGAGTTTGATTACTCCACTTCCTTTCATCAAAATCATTATTAAATATCTAAAATTAAACTATGATCACGAGTCAGCTCCTCGAGGTTCTTATATAAACTTGAAAAATATTACAAAGTCAAGAGCAATAATAAGAAATGAAAAAAAAAAATCCCATTTTTATCTGACAGGTTTTCAGAAGCTATAACGAGGTAGGAATAGTCGTTTTTAAAATAAAAAAAAAAATTAAGTTTTTGGTTTCAAGTTAATAGAGCATGTACGATATTCCATTTGATTCTTTTTACCTCGACATGAATAATATCATTGTTTCCATACGATCTAGGATGGGAAATATGATCCTTGCTCGACACTAATTATTACTTCATTAAACAAAAATAATTCATCGTAATTATTTTAATCCTGGAAAAAAGATCTAAAGATCTGCCATTGTTACCCGCATCTTCATTTTTTTTTTTTTTTTTCATATTTGTTTTATTAATCTTGTGAAAATTTTTTTGAATTCCCATTTATACAGTAAAAGATGATTTTTATAATTTTAATTTCAAATTATAAAATTGATATCTTTCATTAATCTGGAAAAAAAAACCTGATCTGTTTTTTTTTTTTTTTTTTTCTCTCCTCTCTCTCTTTCATTGACGTAAAGCTAAGTTTTGACATTGTAACATGTAATTTTGAGCCAAAATCGATATTAACTAGAGAATGCAATCGGGGTTGCAGAATCCTGGACCTATTTTATTCCTGGATGTGCCACAGTCTCGGGTTCGAATCTTGGAAAGGGGATCCTCCCAATACCCCTTTAAGGGGTTGGCCCCCCGAATTCGGGCGTATCTGCAAAAATTTTTAATTCAATGCTTATTGACATTCCGGGGTCAAAATATTTTTTTTTTTACCTCCTTAGGTCGGCGCCATATGGTGAAAACGTTTTCGCCAATATTGTACATGTTTTATTCCTGGATGTGCCACATGTGCCACAGTCTCGGGTTCGAATCTTGGAAAGGGGATCCTCCCAATACCCCTTTAAGGGGTATAATTCACCTAAAATTTTTAAGAAATTTACAAGAAAACCATGAGGAAAAAATACATCGATTCCTAAGTTTTGGGAAACACTAAGAATGTAGTAAAAATTGATGTCAACTGAACTTAGTAAATTCATTGAAAGCAGTTTTTGCACTTTAGGGTATAAATTTACCAAAAAGCCTATGTTAACTTAGATGTCGGGGTCGGAAAAAATTTTTAAAAACCGTAGTAACGTTTTAATATGAAAAGAAAAATAATATGATGAAAAAAAAAGTCAAAGTCAAACATTTTGATTAGGTGTTCTGCCCTGGATTTCCCGTCCCAAGGATTCCCAGGATCCCGAGAAAATTTTCAATCCCGATTCCCGGGATTTTTTTTTGAACTTTTCCCGTAATTTTTTAATTCCCGAAAATTCATGGGGAACTATTTTTTCTCAAAAATGGGAAATCCCGAATCCCGGATTCACAAATTTCCCGGGGAATCAGAAAATCGAATTTTGATCAAATCCTGGAATCTTGGGCTCCCGGGATAGGAAATTTCATAATCCCGTATTCCTGAAATTGGAAAAATGGTCTGGGATTGCAATCCCTAACCAGTAATGTAACATCTATAGTTCTTCTCTGATGGGCAGACGTTGCCTTTAAGGTCGAGTTACCTTCATTCATTACTAGGACCAGGGCTGGAATTACGGTTAATTTTCATTCGGAATCGGAACCGAAATCGGAATCTGCTATTTTAAAAGTAATTGGAATCGAAATCGGAATCCGTGCGTATTTTGAAGAAATAGGAATCGGAATCGGAATCGGCATCCAAAAAATATTTTCGATTCAGATTGACTTAAAAAGCTCTTAAAAAGCACGAAAATTCCGTTATTACACTGATCAATTTTGGTTGAAATCGGAATCAGAATCGGAATCGGCATCGCTAAAACATTTTTTAGTTGGAATCGGAATTGGATTCTGAAATTCTTTTCCAAATCAAATTGTCCTTTTTCCTTTAGCCAAGAATATGAGCTAAAGCAATGTTTTAATATTAAAATTTTAACTTTGAGTACTTTAATTGAAATTTTGACTAATTTTTTCTTTAAATTTGACCTTTTTTATCAAAAATTTTAAGTTTGTTTCGTGCCAGGAAAAAAAATTGTATTTCCATGGAAAAATTCGGATTTTTGACCAAAAACGAGCAAAAAAAAATTTTTTAAATCGTTGCATTGTTTAAATTTAGCAATATTAGGGCAGTACCCCAAAGACGTAGTCCTACTTGATATATGCCCCCATATCCCAATCTGATTTATTTACTAGTGAATTATGCTACTTTTTACATAAAATTTTTTACCGTGTAGGATAAAGCTTTTGGAAATGTTGGAAAAATGTTAGCAATGAAATAGAAAGTAATCAATAGCCAAACTTTGGCTGATGTAGTGATGACTCTTTAAACAGATTCCTTCTGGTAAAAAAAAAAAAATGTTTATTTAAACTTTGGTACTCTTTAAGGAGTAAAAATTAGACTTGACCGAAACTTACTGAAAAGTCAATATTGATTTGACCTTCGACTGTAATTTTTTGACAGGAAACAACTTTAACCGCAAAAATACGAGTCTGTAATCATTGCATTAAAGAAAAATTATTACCATGGGCATTAAAAAAAAACTGTTCAGTTTTAGCTAAGCAAATTTCGTTGTCACGTTAGAGAAATTAATCTTACAGGGATATCGCTTTTATGTACAAAAGCTAATAAGTCAGTTCCGTACTCGATTGACGAAATGAAAAGGAAGGATAAAAAATGGCTTTTTAAAAGTGTATCGTTACAATCTTTGTTAAATGCACACGAGTGAAGCAAAATGTCGAGACGTTCTCTCACAACGTAATCCGAGCGAAAAAAAAAGGAAAAAAAGGAAGAAAAAAAAAAAAAATTACTGCGTTACATAGTTATCTAGCCGGTCTTACAGTCATGGATTCGCGGGGCATTCTCTTTTTCATGTTATACCTCGTGGCGGATTGACGCGCAGAACTTGGATCGTGATTATCTTTTTTCAGTGGGGCCATTACAGACATAATTTTTTTTTTCTCCTCTTTTTTTTTTATTATTTTTCTTTATTATCAATCTTATATATATACGTATGATATGGTTGAACACATTTAACGATTTCGCATGTTGCACTTGTTTGTATTAAAAGGGTCACCAATGATTTCCGATGCATTCAGACTGGAGATCAGATGCCCCAGAAAATATAATTGCTTCCCCGAGGAAGATAGGAAAGAAAAAAAATAGATGCGGTATTGACTAGTCATTGTCACACCGAGGAAGTGTGAAGAAGAAGAAAAAAAAAATAATAATAATAAAATAAGCTAACAGAAAGTGAATTGAGTGAGAGTATGCGAGGCGAGGAAAGTGTGAGAGATTTTGACATTGACAATTTTTTTGCTTCGACGACCGCAGTCCTGAGACGATAATGAATGGCTATCATAATTGTATAATGTTGGTTTGACGATTCCGTGGGCAACACCTTAAAATTTACACTTGGATAGTCACCCGACTAATTTTTTAACTCTTTTTTTTTCTGTCCTTTCTTTAGTGTTTTCACTAGTTAGGATGATTCAACCGGAGCGGAGATTTAATTTCCGATAAATTTGACTTTTTTTTTTCAAGCCCTGGTTAAAGAGCGTTTCAGTCCTTATAAACTGAAAACCTTTTCTAAAATAACAGTACTTATTTGCCGTTTTTGATGGTGCAATTTTTTTTTTTTTTTTTTTTGTAGGATTAGGTGTTTTTATTTCATTAAACACCGGGGAAAAAACAGTAATTATTGAAATATTTGTTACTTAACCGTGTAAGGTGCAAGAGAAGCAATGATACAACTATTTGAATTTTTAATAAAGTTAATTCCTGGTTATTAATTAAAGTATAGTTTTTATTGATTTTTTTTTTCGCCTACTTCGAGGTACGTGGTCGCTTCGATCCGAAAGTTATGCATTCCTCCTTTATTATTTGGTGCCATAATTTTAATCAAAGTTAAATTAGTAAAATTTCGTCCAATATTTTTACTAAAAAAAAAAAAATAAATAACAGGGTGTCAGTTGTTCCACTAATTTTTGACTTGTACATAATATCTAATTTATTGCAAGTGTATAGTGCAATAAAGAGGCTGGAAAAAATTCCTATGAAATAGATCTAGGTTCATTTTGCCTAATATTTCATTCGAATTAAAAAAAATAAAGAATCGGTTCGGACCTGTTGCTCACGTAGCTTTGCTGGCCTTGAGTGAGTTCTACGTTTTGTTACGTGAAAACCCATTTTTTCCAACTCGAAAGCCACCGATACTGTTTCTGTTTTATTGAATTAATGATTGCTCTCAGCAGTCGTTAAATGGCTAATCGTTTCCTTTTCCGGGTGCTAGTTTATTGTCTCGTTATCTACTTTCGGCTTACTGTTTCTAAATAATTAACTAAGTTGGTTTGGAATTTAATCTCAGGCTGTAAAAAATTTTCTAAAGCCAAGAATGGAAAAAAAAGGGAGTCAACCCCGAATTTTTCAAACCCCGAATCTGGTTTCGGATTTTATAAAATGCGACATCGCGGAAAAACGACATCACTTTTTCTCAACCCAGAAGATTGAATTGAAAATCGCCGAATTGATTTTTAAGTTTCATTTTCGGGGTTTGGAAAAAAGAAATAATGACTATTCTTTTTGTCTTTCGGCGATTTTAAATTTCGGGGTTTTAAAAACCAGGTTGGCTAAAATTATGTTTAGCTTATGAAACATATAGTTGTACCTGGTTTTGACTTGTCATAAATTGATCATAATTTTTGCCGGCTCTATTTCAAAACCCTGACGCTTCAAAACCCTGATTGGGAACGTCAGAATTATGATTTCTGTTTTTTTTTTTTTTTAAATTAAATAATTTTAAATTAATTTAAACTTCGTGGTTTTGAAGAGTCTATTGCCGCTTCTCCGTTATGGCTCAAAATTAAGTTTCTAGAATTAATTTTCAAAATTTCCGGAAGTACTGTGCTTTTGTTATTCTATGAATTTCTAACCCAAGATTTAAAAATGGAGTCGGCCATTTTTACTACATTGCATTTTTTGTATTCTTAATCCATGGTCGAAAATTCATAGAATAACTAAAGCACAGTACTTCCGGAAATTTTGAAAATTAATTCTAGAAAATTAATTTTGAGCCATAATGGAGAAGCAGCATATGACAAACCCCCGAAATGCAGAGCAACGAAATTTAGAACCCTGAATCGGGGTTCTGCAAATTCTGGGGTACTATAATTTTCCATTAATTATATTCGAGGTTCTGCAAATTCGGGCTTTTGCATGTTTGCTTTCCCGACTTTTTTTTTAAATTTTAATGAAATTAAGGGGTGACTTTAATCGAATCGGGGTGGCAAATTCGAACTCTGCGGTGTCGAAAACATACTTTGGCACAGTTAATGGGGACAACAATTGACTGAAAATCGATTTTTTTTTTTTACCAAAAAATTCTTATTTTTGGCCAAAAAAAAAAAGTTCGGCTAGTTAGGGGTGATTCTAATCGAAACGGGAAGGTCATTTTTGGATTCCACGACGTCGAAAACATATAAATAATTAGTTTCGGTCCCAAAGAGTTACTCTTAAAGTTTTGGAAAAATTTGTTTTAAAAAATGCGAAAAAAAAAAAAAATAAATAAAAAAAAAAAAAATAATTTTTAAGCACAAAATGGCGGTGAGTCACCCCTAAACGTAATCGAAAAAATCTAAAAAAATTGCCTCTTGTTTTTAGACCATAAGAAAAGTGAAAATCGCATGAAGAACAAAATCGCGAAAATAATAGTAAATTTGAACCACCCTAATGGCATACGTGTCCATTTTAATATCTGCTTGTCATAAAAAAAATTATAAAGTAATTCAAACTAAAATAAAATAAAGTACTTTTCCACTCTTTCATCCCGATTTACTGAACCCAGAATTTGCGGAATCCCGTATCGGAATCTGCAAATTTCGAGGTTCTAAATTTCGGGGGTTTTGCCAGGGTCCCGTTTTAAAAATGAAGCGAAATGATGAATTATTGCAATTTTCAAAAATTCGAAGAAATCGGGGATTTTCAAATTTTAATTCTTGAATTTAGAACTTTAATCTCAAAAATTCACGAAAAATTCGGGATTTCCGAAAAGTAATTTTTTTAAATAATTTTAAAAAAATTAAAATTAATTTGTAAATCCCCGATTTCTTCGAGGCTTTGAAAATTGCAATAATTCATAATTTCGCTTCATTTTCGTAACCACGAAATTTAAATTAATTTTAAAAAAATTAATTAATTTAATTAATTAAATTTAATTTTTAAAAAAACCGAAATCGTAACCTTGACGTTTCAAAACCCCGATCGGGGTTTCAAAACGTCAGGGTTTTCCAGGTTCCCTTTTTGGCTAACTGGTTTTTTCTGATTTTAAAAGTGCCGAAAAATTTTAGCCAACCTGGTTTTTAAAACCCCGAAATTTAAAATTGCCGATTCCCTAAATTTTAATATCGCCGATTTCAATAACTCCGAAGTATAAAATCGCCGAAAGACAAAAAAAAAACAGTCATTATTTCGTTTTTCCAAACCCCGAAAATGAAACCTAAAAATCAATTCGACGATTTTTAATTTCAAGGTTCAGAAAACGCGTCGTTTTCTCGCGATGTCGCATTTTATAAAATCCGAAACCCGGTTCGGGGTTCCTGAAGGTACCCAAAAAATGATTACAGAAGCAATTAATTAATTAATTAATTAATTCGACAGTTAAATGAATTGACAAAAACTTTTATCGATTTTTTCCAATACAAAATTCCTCACACAAATCGTTATAGGCTAAGTTCAGTATATGTCCGTCCTAGAAAAAGCGCTTATTTATTAAAACCCAAGCGACTTTCCTCGTCGCCACTTCAAATTGAAATTTTTTTTCCTCAAAACATTTTATCTGCGTCTGAACTACCCACTCGCCCTTCCTTATTTTATTTTTTAATAAATAATTAAGGAGACCATAATGTTATACTGCTTTAATTTCGAATCAATTTAATAAAATGCCCTACTTTTACTTTTTTGCTTACAGTCAAATTTATTTGAAGAACTTGCTTGAAGCCGGTGATTTCGCCTTCGCATCTGAGTTTTTGCACGATTTTCTCCTCCGTCGAAGATTTTAATCGATCGTCTCTCAATCTGTTTCCATATCGTTAACTTATCGAAAAAAAAAAACGAGTTATATTTACATTTTTTTTTTTTGCAAACCATCCACTCAAAAAAATTCCGAGCTAATTTACGCGCCGAACTTTCATCGATTCCTCTTGATGATAATGAAAACTAATTTTCGACCTTGAGAACTTTTGCTTGGGCTTTCAAAAAACGAGAGCCCGCGTGAAAGTCTTCTATTGTTTTTGTTTTCTTTCTTCTTCTTTTTCATTCTTTCGGGCTCATCGTTTTAGATTAATGCTAACTTATGTGGGAAAAATGAAAGAGAGTGAGAGTGCTACTAGTATTAACAAACAGTTTAATTTAATTTTTTTTTTTTTTTTTTTTTTTTTTTGAAATTTTGTATTATGTTTTGAAATCTGATTAAAATTTATTAAATCATCTCAAAGGAAGAAATCACAAATTAAAAAAAATTAAGATGGCACGCATTTTCTCCTTTTGCATAATGGAATAAATTTAACACGCAAATATGTAGTTACTTTTTGTCGGAGATAGAAAAAGAAAAGCATTAAGACTGAGATAACTTTCGCCTTGAGAGAATGATAAAATTTTCTCAGTCGGAGAAAGGTTTATCATACGATGTATGGTGCATGTCCTATAATGGACTTCGAAATATTGTTTCTCCGATTTAAATTCCGGAGTTTTTTTTTAACAGCGTACTGTACACGCGTGCACGAATTAATCTGTATTTATCTTCTATCTTTTTAATGGTTAAAGAAAATCAAATAAAAGAGTTTGTCCGAAATTATGCCAATTAATCAATAAAATTAATATGGGCGCAATTTCACGCCAAACATGTTCGCCGAACATGTTTGGCACTTTTGTCAAACACAAACATTTTCACCGAACATGCTTAAAAAAGCGTCACTGCTTATGTGGAGCTTCCCCTGCATGTTAAGGAAAATGTTTGGTGAAAATGTTTGTCCAACATGTTTGCCGAACATGTTCGCCAGTTTTTATCAAACGCAAACATGTTTGGCGTGAAATTGCGCCCTATCAGGATAGAGTAATGTCAGCAAAACTTTTTTTTCATGTTCTAATGTTTTTTTTCGCTAATATACATTTGAATAAAAATTTTTCATGGTTAACTTTCAAGAATGAGGAGTAATACAATGAAAAAAATTTATATCTTTAACAAAAATATATGTTACATATAAAAATGTATGGTGCATGTCCTATAATGGACTTCGAAATATTGTTTCTCCGATTTAAATTCCGGAGTTTTTTTTTTTAACAGCGTGCTGTACACGCGTGCACGAATTAATCTGTATTTATCTTCTATCTTTTTAATAACATCATAAGAAACAGCAAATCTTCATCGACGGCGCTTGTCCCAATACCAGATTATTTTGTAAACACAGTTATTTCAAATTATAATAAAATCAAACAAAAATCATTTCAGTGGTTTTTACTATAAAAAACCATAAGGTTTCCCAAAAAATTGTAGAAATTAAAAAAAAATTTTTTTTGAATGAGATATTAAACATTAAAATTGTGTCTTACAGGATCACGTCATCGGTGTCCCCGTCATTGATTTAAATTAAAATCGAATATTTTAGAGACCCTAAATTAAAAGAGACTGGCAAAAAAATTTGGCGCGAAAAAGCGGTGCCCACGGACCATGCGCACTGATTTTTGAAAGTTTTCGGTTTCATTGCCGGTGTAAACTGCAGCAAAGTCAAAAATGGCGATTGTTTTTGTTTATTCAATGCGTATTTGTTTACCAGCTCCTTAAAAAAGAGTCGGATTTTGAACGCAAGCATTGAAAGTGCTTACCAAGACAACAAAACACTTAATTCTGTTCAATTAAGTCGGATTTATTAATTTTCCAATGGAGAGCAAAACAAAAACATTCGCCATTTTTTACTGTGCTGCATTTTGCAGCGGCAGTTTTGCCAAAATTCCGAAAATTCCAACATATCAGTGCGCATGATCCGTGGGCACCGATTTTTCGCGCCAATTTTTTTTGCCAGTCTCTTTTAATTTAGGGTCTCTACTAATTTGATGCTGTTCAAATTGATTAAGTCTTTTATTTGTGGATCGTCCCCCACAACAAAGGCAAAAATGTATGTGTCTATTCGGTCAACTGAAATGTTTCTCCTTTCTGCAAGGGCAGTTCTTTTTCTTATGCACTTTACAACCTTCGTCGCAGAGTGAAGGGAGGCAGTGGCTTCTGGTATATATAAAACTTTAAAAAAATATCGAAAATAATAGTAAAAAATTGTTAAATTTTTATGTAAAAAAAAGTCGTTTGAAACGCGGGGAAAAAAATTGTGACGTAATTGTACTATGAAAAAAAAATGAAGTTTGGTAGCACTGATCGTGAATGGGCCCATTTTTGAATTATTTTTTTTGTTTATGTTTTGATTTGTAATTTTTCCAACAAAAAAAGGAAGAATCGCGAGCAGAAATACCAACTTTTAAAATTCAAAATATAGTACAATGACGTCACAATTTTATTTGCCGCTTTTTTAATTTTTTCAAAATGTCAGATTTTTTTCGGAATTTTTGGAATTTTTTTCTCCGATTTTGTTTCATTGATCCTTCTTGATTTTCGTTAAAATAATGTTTTTATGAGGTAAAGAACTCATTTTAACCAGAATATGCCACACTTAACTTCCCTATTTGATCAGTAAAAAAAATAGGTGGTCAGTATTAAAATTAAAGGATCAGAATAAAAACTGAAAGGTCATTCTTTTAACTGGATGATCAGTAAATTAATTTTAAATTTCATATTTAAATTATTTGGTCAGTAAAGCAAAAATTTATTTTAGCTATGGAATAAGGTGTTAAAAAAAAAGTGTTTCTGATTTTGTTTATTACCAAAAAAAAAAATGGGTTCATTTTAGTGTAAAAACGCAAGAAAAATTTTGAAACATTTAAAAAAAAAACGATTTAGGGGTGTGGCAGAGCAGAAAAAGGGTCTAAGCCACAATTTTTTTCTTAGCATTTAATAAAACTAAAACTTTGTGCATTTTCCCTTAATTGAATTTCACAAAAATAGACTTTATAGGTGCTTTTGACCTTGTAGAAGACGAATTTCACAATCCCGGTTTTCTCCGACCCACGCCTTAGGCAAGTTACCGCTTTTTTAGCGCTTAAATCCGATTTCTCGTGCTGAATTTTTATTCATTCCCCATTTTGGAGCCCTGAAAATTCTTTTTCTTGTTAAAATTGCTTACACTAATGGGAAAAAGCTCGGGGAACACGAATTTTCCGATTTCGATTTTCCCCAGTCAACGTCTTATTGGCCTACGGCGCTTTTAGAACGCCTAAATGTTATAAGTTTTCGGCTAAAATCTCATTTAACGTATGTTTTGCATACGATAAATGTATTTTTAATTTAAAATGAGACAAAGCATTATTGGTGGATTAATTCTGTAAGTTCACATTTTTTTAAAAATTGCCCATTTAATAATTTTACTGATCAAACACTATTTTTTTACCGACCGAGGTCTATTATTTTTCCAGACAAAACAGCATTACTTCACCGACCATTTATTTAAAATATTAACCAAAAATTCGCTTACGTATTGATCATCAATTTATATAAAAAAAAATAGCGACCGTTTAATTTAAAAATTCTGACCAATTAAATACAAGCCATTTATGCCGGAATTCAATATCCACAAACAATGTTCTGTTAGACGGGAAGGTAGATTTTTGCGATAGATAATTAATTAAAATAATATTTTAAAACGAAATTTGCAGTATTTTATATGTTTAAATAAATACAGTGAAAGCTGCATTATTGGGCACCTCCTTGGAAACAGCCCCTGAATGCCCAATGCACGAAAATTTCACTACTGACACACCTGTGGCATCCTCTTAACAAGAAATCGTGTGATGAATTTTCGCTTACTATATAAGAAGCTGATTAAAATATTACCACACAATAAAAAATATGGATAGATTTGTAGAAAGGAAGGAAAAAAAAACAAAATGAATAGGCAAAATGACCAATTAATCAGTGTATAAGATTCACGATTTTTTTCGCGCTATAAAATCGTGTCGAAACGAAATGAGAGATTTCATACGTGAATGATGGTAATTAATTTAACATCTAAACCGTAAATTTACATCTTATATCTAATTTGATGATGGGGTTTTTTTTTTCTTAATAGGCTTTTTTTCCCCTTAAACAAACAATTCGTGGCTTCCATTTAAAATTAATCGACCGTTCGACCGAGGAAATCTGTCTTCATTAATATGAAATACTTTTTATAAACAGAGTTAAATTGCGGTCATTGGTCTTGGTGGGATGAGTTTTGGATAATTTTTCGGGTTAGGATTAGCCGTGAGGCAATGCTTCTGAGTTTGACTCCTAAATAATATAAATACTTAGGAATGGAAAAATAAAATGAGCAGAAAAGTTAGTTAATACCTAGCAAAATTTACTCCGAGAAATGTAGCAGGTCCGATCTTTATACTCCAATTTTTTTTTGTCAGTGTATGAGCTATTTTCGGTGGAAAGAAGAAGAAAAAAAAATCGTGAGAGCATCAAATTAATGTTGTCGACAACCTTAAGGCGGCTTTCGTTAGTTTAAATTGGATGATGTTTATCCTTTTTATTTTCACATTTAATAAATTAATCCGGGTTCGGATGTTAGATAATTATGTAATTTTAAAACTTCGAAAAAATAAATCGGGTTCTTTTGATTCATTTTTAAATCGTTGGTAGTATATAAGTATTGCGTTTTACTTTACGGCACAGGATAAATTTACGGTGATTTGCTCTTTCCTTAAAATTAAAATGAAAATAAATAACGACTCTCAATCTCTCTGTAATTATTCTAAATGTCTCAATAGCCCGTTAATGTGACAAACAACACGGTGTGTCATTAGATTTTGCGAAATGACTGTATAAGTTCATTAATTGCATACGAAATGAATTAAATAAACCCTTGAGTGAAGGAAAGTGCGATGCTGAGTAAACAAGATCGACTTGTAAATCAAACCGATTTTAAACGGAAGTGCGATTTTGAAAAGATAAAGAAACGTGGCAATTTGTCCATATCAAAAATACTGTATTTCCTTACATTTTTTTTTTACAGTGAGCACGTATTATTAAGTCATTTTCAACACGGTTTACCTGTTTGTATTAAAATTGTCTTCAACTTTTACGGCTTCCTTTATTTTTATAGATTGAAAAATAAAAGAAGGCTTATAAGAGACACAATAAGAATTCACCTTAAAATAAGATTTTTTTAATCGTCACGTTTGTGAGATTACGAAACCAAGAAAAATAATCGTTTACTTTAGCGCATAATTTATTCCAAAAGACTAATCGTTCTGATGCTCTTTATATAATTTTTTTAATATTTATTTATTTTTTTTTATGTAAAACGATTTTTCTTTGGTTTTTCTCGTTCCCGCTATTTTTGATGGCTGGTAATTATATCCGGTCAAAAAACAACTTCATAACCATCCTAATTTCTTTATTTATATAAAACGAGAGTAAATAGGCTATAAAGCCCGACAACTTTCGTGACGAGTTTCTTGTAGATTGTTTTAAATAAGGATCGTGCTATAAATCAGAGGACTGCGTCAAAACTGGTAAGGACATTATTTTTTTTTTTTTAACGTCAGGCTGAGTGCATGACTTACATTGTGAGGACGTTTTTGTAGCTTAGAAGACTCAAAAATTCGTTATCATGAAGGTTTCCCCCGAAGTGAAATCCTAGTTTTTTTTTTTTGTGAAGTTGGTAGTCACGAAACTGTCGTGTCAAAAAAGATAATTAACCGACTCCTTGTCCCGGGTTAACAACGCCGAAGCAAATTTTTTTAAATTTCTCTATTTATAAATCTGGCAGTTTTGCCTTTCCCGAGCCGTCATATCAATACCAAGTGTATTTAAAAAAGAGGATGGATGCGGGGGGGATGAAATAGGCTAGAAATAGAGTTGATGTCCTGTAAGAGTGAAAAAGACAGGAATTAGGTATAATATCAGGCGAAGAGATATTAAGAAGTCATGTAAGCTGAGGCTGAAAGAGCTGTTAGTATGGTTGACCAATTGAAAGAACTGTTAACTGACCACATCTCTGGAACTGCAAGAAGGTGTTGCACATCGTACCAAGTTCTCATTTTCTTCCAGAATAAAAGTTGTTGCTAGCAAAGGATTTTGACTGTGCTTATCGCGTGTTGTTGGCAGGAGATTATTTAGATAATGCATGAAAATAAACTGTTGCAGACATTTTTAAAGGTTGATATTATCTTTTTCCTTAAGGTCGATGTATTTCTAATTTTGGATGCTGGATTTTGGGAAATTGGGTTTATGTTTTGTTTTTTTAATAATACCTTTTAGGATGCAGATTCAATAAAGAAAAGTTGAGCGAGAATGCTAGGAGAGACACCCAGGTATTGAGTAAATAGGAAGGGAGGAGTCCGGGAAATTCTTATTTTTGGTTGCACCGGGGGAAAAGGGATCACAAATGGTCATTAATCTAATGACCTTCCAATTCATGAACTTCCACATTTGCCATTCCTTGTGGTCATTGTATATTTTCTATTTGACGTCAGCACCGCATTTCGAAATCCTAATATCCTAGAGACCTTTCATTAGAAGAGGCTCGACAGAAAAAATGGGCGCAAAATTTTGGAGGCACATGACCATTCGCATTAGTTTTGCAAAAGAGAGTCGAATAAAAAGTGCTTTCAGAAAACAATTAAACACATAAACAGACAGAAGAAGAAATCAATGCGCACAGTCATATGCCTCCAAAATTTCGCACTTTTTTTTTTTTTTTTTTTTTTTTTTTTTTTATTATTTATTTTTTTTTTTTTTGCCAAGTTTCTTCTAATTAATGGTCTCTAAGATTCCCTACGTTTCCAAGATCCCGTTTTTGACAAGACGGAAAATAGTGAAGCCTTGATTTTCGGCTTTTTTTTATTTCCCCCTGTTTTCTTTTCTTTCGTATATCTTTAAGAATTTGGAATCTTACGTATGCTTGCTGGATTGCTTTCTTAGTGCAATTAATGAAGCTCTCTAATACAATTTCGGTGATAGGTTTCATGAACTTCCACATTTGCCATTCCTTGTGGTCATTGTATATTTTCTATTTGACGTCAGCACCGCATTTTGAAATCCTAATATTTGCCCAGATCCCATATAGCGTTTTCAATCCATTGTATCCTGTGTATTGTCCATTAGATATCCACAGGATATCCAAATCCATGGGAAATCCATAGGACGTCTAAGGGACGCTTTTCGGATCAGTGCGGACATAGGTAAATCTAATGGACGTCCAATAAATATCCTCATGACGTCCTGAAGACGTCCTCGGGACTGGATAGACTTTGCTATCTGGGTGTTTGATCTACAGTTCAAATAGCACTGTTAACTTCTAAGGTTCCAAAGTTACCAGGATTCTCAGTTGATAATTATTAGAATATAACCTTTGTAACACTATCAGACTTGCTCCTGAAATTCTTGTCAATCAGTTTCCAATCGTAACTCAACCAAATTTTCAATTTTTTTTATACTCCTCATTTCTTTACAAAATGCACAAGTTGGCGCAAACTGATTGCCGGTAATGGGAACCCATAATAAAATCTGTTATCTTTTAAATTCAATTATAATGAAAAAAAAAAAAAAAAAAGACTCAAGACATTTTAGGGCAGAAACGTTAAATCTACCCACTTTCTTACATCGAATGAATTTACAACTATCACGATTTCCTAGGAAAAAAAAAAATTATTTAACCTGACTTAAAACAAACTAATCGCTAAATAATTACCATTTCCAATATACCGATTCTTGAAATAATGGCTTTAAGTCATTTTGTTTGATTCTATTTATTTTCTACCAAGCATCTATCAACTGTTATCGAATCTTTTATACGTCAGAGCTCAACTATAACGATCTCACTCGACACTAGAGTGAATAAGTTCTGTTTTGGAGAAAACCACCACAACTGTCAGCACATTGATTTTCTTAAAGGCTCAAGTGTAACGGTTTCGAATGTGGTCCCAGATAGCAAAGTCTATTCAGTCCCGAGGACGTCTTCAGGACTCATGAGGATATTTATTGGACGTCCATTGGATTTACCTATGTCCGCATTGATTTATAAAGCGTACTTTGGACGTTCCATGGGTATCCCGTGGATTTGGATATCCTGTGGATGTCTGATGGACAATCCACAGGATGTCCATTGTCCAATAGATTAAAAATGTTATCTGGGGTCGTTACAGTGAACTTCGACTTCCTTTCGTCTGAGTAAACGAAGGAAAGGATTAAATGAGAAGATTAAATGAATTCATTATTAAATGGGATGGTAAAAGAGGAAGAATGCTCAATTCGGACCAACCGTATTAAATCAACACCTCATTCGCGGTCCGAAGAACGCTCGACCACCCTTCGTGAGGTCAAATGCATATAAATCCGCGCCCAAACACGATATTAGGTATAGTGACACCTGTAACCTATAGGTATACACCTAGTTGCTCGGATGGAAATTTAAGAAGATGAAAGAATCGATTAATTAATAACTTTCGAGATTTTTTTTTTACAAGGAGGAGATCTCAATAGATGCCGCATACAGGTTGGAATACCTCCGGCAAAATTTCTCTTGAGTTTAATCACTTTCTTATTGCCTTGAATTTAATTCTTATTCGTATACGATGGGAACGCATATATTGAGAAGAAGCAAGATGGCATGTGAAAATATAGAAAAATGGGATTAATTTTTTTTTGATAAAGAAAGGACGCGTTTTCTGCAGAAGAGAAAAAAAATGGTAATGAACTCCAAACGGAATATTTTGGTGGCTAATTACTTGTTCATCATTCAACATGATGATTTATCAATGTAAAAAAAATCTTAAAAAGGAACATCTTAATGTTCGACAAGATGAAAATGCTATCATGAAAAGGAAATCAAAGAGATGTTTAACAAATTTAAAAACAATGGTATCATGATTAGGAAGACTTCTGAAAGAATATAATTATGGTTTTTGCATGGTTGTGAGTCAGAGTCAGGTAGGAAAATTTTAAACCTGACAAGGCCGATTTAAATTCGCACAGGAATTCGTCATTTTGTTTCAAATTTTTTTAGGTTTCTGAGAATTTTTTTTTAAACTCTCAAAGAGTATTCGTGCTTGCTGTTTCAGATGATGCCTCTTTTTTTCTGAATTAATCGCGGTCAAATGTAGAGTTTCTTGATTAAATCGTGAACAAATACATTCAAATAAAGGAAAAAGAGCGAAAATGTGATAAACGTATTGGTTTTTTAAAATTAAAAAAGATTAGATTTGGTTTACGTTTTTACAAGTTATTTGCGGTTGCGTTGGGAATTAAGCATTTTGTTGATTTTTCCTTGATGACATAACTGAAGCAGCAGAGCGGATTATAAGATACATATATAAGAGCCGGTTTCATTAGAAATGATTTTCTTTCGATGACCATTATTAAAAAAGATAACCGGTCGATTTCGGCCGGTTCGTAACCTGCTCAACTTAACAGAACGGAACAGGAAAATCACTTGTTTCAGTGGTTTAGTAGTTTTGGGAAATTCAAATAATTGGTGTAAGGTTTATGAAGTTTTAATTTGGGAATTTTCCGTGAGAATTCCAACATGTTTTTTTCCTAGCTCTCCATTCTTTTTTTGTTTATTTTTCTTAATCTTTAGATTTGTGCTCTAACCCTGTGTTGGGCATAGAACACCATAGATGAACGCTTAGGAAATATCCTCACATTGTACATCCTCACTTCTATACCGTACATTTTGAGGGAATCACGGGTATACGGCTTCAGCTGTGGTAGTCACTTACTACGCGCCATGATGATGATTATTTGCAGAGTACCTTATTTCCTCGTGCAACAAGCTTGCAATATAAAAGCTCTTTCAACCACTACAAAGTAGGAAGCTGTAGGAGCTTTTGAAGTTGTAGGAGCTGCAAAAGCTGTAGGAACTGCAGAAGCTGTAGGAGCTACAGAAGCTGTAGGAGCTGCAGAAGCTATAAGAGCTGTAGAAGATGTAGGAGCTGTAGGAGCTGCAGAAGCTGTAGGAACTGCAGAAGTTGTAGGAGCTACAGAAGCTATAAGAGCTGTAGAAGATGTAGGAGCTGTAGAAGATGTAGGAGCTGTAGGAGCTGCAGAAGCTGTAGGAACTGCAGAAGCTGTAGGAGCTGCAGAAGCTATAGGAGCTGCAGAAGCTATAGGAGCTGTAGAAGCTGTAGGAGCTGTAGGAACTGTGTTTTAAGTAGGAAGCTGAATTGAGCAACCGCAATATACTAAACCACCCTATACTAGGAGTTTCGCCCCTGGACCCCTCAACGTTGTTCGACTGTATATAGCATAAACTGAGTTGGCACTGCGAGGTTTTATTTAAAAATTTGCTGTGGTTCTAATATCTCATAGTTGCCCTTGACAAGAACTTCAGAAATGCTTAAAAAAAAATTAACTGAAGACCAGAAATCTTAAGAAAACAAATCAGCCTAACGCTTCATCATTCACCCCAAATTTAAAAAAAAAAGATGACATTGTCTTATATTCATGCAAAGGCGTTATTTGATTCACCGGTAATGCAATAACGTAATTGCCATTCAAATTGCGGACTGGTCTCACCGGTTTCTATTAAATGATAACGTCTGTCGCGTTGGCATTCTACATTATAAAACGTCTAGACTGGAGAAATTAGGAGAAAGAACAATCTTTTTTTTTTTTTTTCTTTTCGATTCTCAAAATTAACCATTTAAATGGAATCGTTTTAAATTGTTGATGCATAGGAATCGAATGTTATTACGCAGCGAGACGAAATCCCATTTCAAATAGTAACTCTAATTTTGATCGTTTCAAACACGCTTAAGGGGAAAAACTTGCCGAAGCTCTTCGCTCATAAATAACCGAGGAATCAATATGCAGTTGAAGCAACGAAAATTAATCGAATCATTCCTTTTAAGATTAAGAAGTATCCTCCGCTCCCATATTAACATATGCAATCACCAGCAAACGAGCAAGTAATAATTTTAAAAAAGAAGTTAATAACACCATTTGCAAAAAAAAAAAAAAAACAGCACGGTGTGGGCTGCGAATCTCTTGCCAATTCTCACCGCCTTTTGGAGACAAGCACACCCACTTTGTTGGCCAAAAAAAACCTCTTCTTTGAGACTTGTTTTTAGAGTTCATTTTCACCCGGGAGTTTTTAATGGTCGCCAGGTTTAAAATCCATTATTTTTTGATTAAAATGAATTAATTAATTCGTAAAAAAAAAAAAAAGTGCGGAGGAAAGGTATTTTGTGACGTATTGTTCGATATGCGAAATTTTTTTTGCGTCATTTGCGATGAGTTTTCTATACATCGAGTGGGCCATTCTACCAATTACATGTTTCCACCTACTGGTTGAAATAAATACCTTTTTTTTTTTTTTTTTCTTAAAGGAAAAATGATAATGGGATAATCTTTATTGAAATATCGCTATATTGATAAATAACGATCGCATATACTAAATCGGCCAACCCCACAAATAATAATACCCATAGGTTGGATAAGAATCGTGGTTCACGAAGTGTACTTTTAAACGAACTTTTCTTTCTTCTTTTTTTTTTTTGCTCCTATACGGATGCTAAAGAATTTCAGTATTTTTCCTGTACGTATATAATTGGAATAATTATTCTCCAGTTTGGGTGGATTTAGTAGTTTTTTTTTTTTTATTTATATTTTAATGCATAATCTCATAAGAAAGTCAATTCGTTTGTTTTTCTAAAATACATTTCCGTAATCTTTTTTTTCTCGTTTTTTAACAAATACCTTCGGGAAAAAATTACAAATGCAAATGCTTCGAGGTAAATCCTAGCAATCGTCCTAGTTGAATTGTTATTAATTAAACGGCGGTGCATGAAATGTCGTTATACCTGGTGGCTGGTAATTTAAATCGACTTATTGTTGACATACACCACAATGGTTTGAATGAGAGAGAGGAAATAAAAAAAAAAAACCTAGCTCGAAATGCAGACTAGGAAGAAGAGGAAGAAGAAGAAGCAAAGCGTAATTATATAAAAAATACATATAAAATCGTTGAGATGCAGGAGCATGCAGACTCCCTATAAACACTTTCACTATTTAATTATCTTTCGTCTGCTAGCATGATTATCGTAAACTCCAAAACATGCGTTTTTTTTTTTTTTTTTTTTTTTTTTTTTTTTTTTTTGCTTGCTGTTTTTTTACGGGAAAATATGATACAACTGAGCTATTATTTTGAAAATTATTGCGGGATAAGGAAATCCGGTTTTCTCGAAAGCTGGGCTATATTTATATGAAAACACGACGTCAAATTAGTAGGAAATATTTTTAGCTTGTATATCGATTGGCAATTCGTATAAATTTATGAGTGTTAAAAGCGTTTATCTCGTGCTTTACGTTAATTCCAAACAGTAATTAACTACATTAGGGTTAATGAATGATGGCCCTCCGTGTGAAATTTTGTGCGGATCTTCAGCAAATAAAGTCGTGTAGTTATGAGTTATTTGATTATGCTTTTGTAATGAACCGCTGTAACTTCTTTTGATTTAAGGGGAAATAACTTGCAACAAGGAATCCAAAAATAGTTTTATAATAGCTCCTGAGGTTAACCATGATATTCAGGGAAGAAATAGGAATGTAATAATTTTTCTCCACCGTCATGTATACGGTATTACGTACAATTTTATTGTACGTAATACGTATACGTAGTACGTATTTTGTCTCAGCTATTTTAAACGGCTTTTGATACTTTTTCTTTTTAGTAACTACTGACTTAAGTGTCATACTGAGAATTAAATTTGTTGGGCTATTTGAAACAAACTTTTTTTTTTTTTTCGTTCGCTTTACTTTGAGGCGTAAGGCTGGTTTTTCAGAACTTGGCCTGATTCATCGCTTCCCTTACACGGTTTAAACCAAAATCGCTTTCAAGGAAGGAAGCAAAACCATATTTTATTAGAAACTTACTTTTTGTTTGCCTAATCCTACTGACTTCCTGATCTTCTGGTAGAGGAGGAGAGGAAAGAAATCCTCTTCTAGTAAATTTTTTGCAAATTGTTTGTTTTTCTATAAAGTGTTTCGATCAGAATATTCACGATCCTGATCTGTTTCCCCCCTCTGACAAATAGTTTTTCTGATTCTATTGAGACTTCTTTCATCTCCTGGACGATAGAATGCCTCTGAACTGGCAAGGAACTGTAAGGGTTACCTATTCTAGCAACCATTCGGTTTAAGAGGAGGATTCAAGGATTCAAGGATTCCCTAATATTCAATTTATGATGAAAAAACCCAAATTTTAGGTATCTAACGAACTCCTCTGGTATCCAAATGGTCATCTGGTATATCCTTGAATTTTTATTGCAAGTTTCAACTTGTCTGAAATGTATGGGCGTCGGGAAAATAATTTCAAAAAAAATTGCGGTCGAAAAACTTTGATTTTGTTTTCCTGGTTTTTGCTTGCTTGGAACAAGTTGAAACTTGTACCAAAAAAACAAGAAAAAGTCAAAGGAGTTCGTTAGATACCTAAAGTTTGATTTTTTTCCCCGTAAATCGAGTGTTAGACAAAACAGCTATTCCTTCCGGTATTCCGTGAAGTCTCCTCTTAAAAGTTAACCTCAATAATTCTCGAGTTGGGATTTCTCGGGACTTAGGCTTTATTTTTTTGCAAAATTTTTTTCCCCCTTTCTCGCGATTCTCGAGCAATTTATTCGACATTTTCCTCAACCCGAGATTTGAACGTTCTATAACGGGATTCCCGAATTCTTGATAATTTCGAGAACTTTTCACCTTGTATTCTGTTAGAAAAGCCAGAGCTACAGTAATCAATTATAGGGCTCTTTTCGATAATCTGCTATCCTGACTTCCCGAAGGGCTGTGCTAACAATTCTGGAGTCCTCCAGGAAGCTCCGACCAACCTACCGGAGATACCATGGACTATGTCCAAAACTAGATGAGGAAAAAATCCTAATTTCAAATTAAAATAGCCAGTCCAATGAGGGGCCAGCTTTTTTTATATCGCCCCACAGGAACTCCAGCTACATGAATATAGTCAATTTAAATAATACATTTTTTTTTATTATTAAAGTTTCGAAACCATATTCTATTGAACCGCACTGCCGTTCAAATTTTTTTCTCACATTTTTTTTCTTATTTCAAAATAAAAAAAAAGATCATCATTATCCATTTTAAAATTATTTTCGATTTAAAATAAGAAAGAAAAAATACACAAACAACTTCCCTATCCATGTGAACGCGGATAAAAATACCAAAATAAAGATGCTGAACTAAAAAGGAATTTTTTACGGTACCATGGTGCCATATAATGCAATCATAATCAATTACGACTTTACATTCTGTAATTGAGCTTGAAAACTACTACTGATATATGCCATGTGGTACAGTAACTGTTTGACGTATAGGTTGCACCGTTAATGTTTCCAGCATTTTTTTTTCCTTGATTGAGCAGCAATTATAAGAGGTCTAAATTATCGCCTAGGTATTTGTTAACAAACATAATGATCGGAGCCACACGTAGTTTGTGTAAATAATATGTACCTTCATTCATTTGCGGTAAAAAGAATTTTGGGGACGCACACACGCACTTAAAGAGTGTACAAATCAATAATATAATCATACGTACGAAAGTTCTTTACAACAATCATTATTCCCCTTCTTTCTAAGATTTCAAAGTTATTAATTTATCACCAGACATGTAATTAAAAATCTGTGAAAGGTGAATAGTGTTTAATCATGTCACGGAGGTTGAAAAGCTAAACAACCGAAAAAAAAAAAAATGATCGTTAATCAATAAATCCATTCAATTTCGTTTAAGGAAAAAGAAATTTTTTGTTTGGGGAAATGCAGGGTACCTGTACAAAGTGCATGAGAAAATCATAAACGAAAATGACTTTGCGAAAAATTTGAAAATGAAGAATGCCCCCGTTCTTTCGGATGCATCACTGTTCTAAATGCATCATGTAACTTTCGTTTTTCAAGAAATAGTTGACAATCGGACCTACCGCAAAGACTCGTGATCCGAGACAATCTCATAATTGTCCTGCGGTTGTTATTTATTTTCCATCCAACTGAGCGGCCTTTGATAAATTCATTTTTTTTTGTCGGTCTCTCTCCCTCCCTATCTTCATTTCTACCTTTACTTAATTATGAAAGGAAAAATGTTATAAACAATTCCGAAATAATGAAATCATGCTTAAAATATTAGCCGCTTCGGTTTTTTTTTTCTTTCTCTCCTCGATTGTTTGCGCTCATTTTTGAATCTCTTTACTTCGGGTGAAAACGTTTTTCACTTTTGAAGTAAAAAGATTCATATTGATGCTGTGAAACAATGGAGTCATGTTCCTTGCATTATTCACTCCTGTCATATTTTGATGAGAGTTTGTGAAATAAGTTGTATTATTTTGGGTGTTCTTTATTTTTTTTTTTAAAGTAAAGTAGATATTAATTTGGTGGATTCTTTAAATCTTCGAGATGAGCTATTGTTTTATTTGTAATGTTAATAGGATAGTTAACCAAGATATAAATAGTGGATCAAAAAAAAGAAGAATTCGTTTGTTTATGCAAAATATTTTAAAAATAATTATTGAGATCTCTTTCTGATAGACGAAAAAAGAAAGAAAGCATTTTTATTTTAACTATACCGGGTCGATATGAACAATCGATCCCTGTTAACCAATATAATGATAATAATAATGATAATGATTATTTTATCCTTAGGCGGGTCCGTGGCCTCTAGTCGCGGACGGAGAAATGCGCTCTCCATTGTGTACTATTTTTGGCTTTATTCTTTCATTTGAAAAATTTGTCGCGGTTCTTGTAATCATCTAGTTAGTACGAGTCTTCTCTATGCTTTCTTCATTCCAGATCATTTTCGTATTTAAAAAGAAAAAAAAAAGATTTCTCTGGGAAAAAAACATTTGGCAATAAAAAAATTAATGTGAAGTCATTTGCCGAAATTGCACTTGTTCGGCAATCCAGATTTAATGAACTCCAGCCCCTTTATTTTTTTTTTACGGTTTTCGACAAAGTCATACTGAGGCAATGGTAGTAAAACCCGTTTAAATGTCATCACTACTTTTGTCAGATTATATTTGTGGCTCTTTGATCCTGACAGATTTGTCAAGGATCTGATATCGTGTAGTGGAGACGATGATAACTAGGTAACTTAACTCGGTCTTTGTGATCCCAGAGACATGTTCTGTGTCTCAAGAGTAGAACTAGATCCATTTCTTTCAGAAACGCATTTTTTTATTTCCAACCCGACTATATTGCTTCAGATTGTGTCTTCTGCTTGACTTGGTCTAGTTCTATTTTGAGGTACAGAGCTGGTCTCTCTCTGCCCCTTAGCCAGAACGAGGGGTTAGGAGGAGCCTCGACGTTTTCCTTGGGGGGGTCCAAAGTGGGCACTTGTAACATTGAGGCAAGGAAAAATTTAAGCGGCAGTTTGTCCAGGGGTGATGTGAGAGTTAGGTCGGGCCCCTTTGACTTCGGACCCGGTCTCCCATTCAAAACTTGCCTATGATGCCATGGCAGGTGCATAGGTTGCATAGGTTGCAGGTGCCTGTTGCATAGGCAGGTCCGGAAACTTCCGATGCCGTTCATGTCCCGCATAACTACGCACATTGTAGTTCTAAAATGGGCCACTGACGGCGCTACGATCTTGAGAGCCGGAACATGTCTAATCGTATAAGTTGGGGCCATGACCATATAAACGTTTATATGGCCTTGTGCCACCATCGTTGTTTACAAATCTCAACGACCAATCAATCAAAAAGCTTCTCGCATACTAGTAGCGCTTACAGTGGTAGAAAGGAAGAACTAATTTTTGCGTAGTTAAGCGGTACATGATCTCCCATGTACAAGAGATAGGAGTTTCCGGACCTGTCTGTACGACCGTGCCTGATGCTGTGTCACGTGTGTGACGCATGCGCTGCAAGAGCAGCCTTTGTGGTTTTATCTGCAACGTTTTAGCTCCTTTGAGACTTCTTCTTAGTCCTCGATTACAAGCGTGGTGATCTCTCACATACAACTGTGCTTGCACTCACAAGCATATGGGATCTACAGTTTTATGCCGCTTCCAAACGGCTATCTTTGAGAGATTTACGGGACAATTACTGCTCGGTGGTTTGCCATTGCCTACCGAGGGGGGTTTACCATTGATTTTCTGACTAGCGCGCTAGTTTTGAGTAGAGTACGCTATGAACTAGGCTGCGGGTCACCACCATTGCTTGATAAATTAGAGGAAATCCAAAGGAAAAAACGTTTCGAGAAAAATTAACAACTCGTACCCATCGAACCCTTCTTCCCGTAAAGGTACAGAAAGATTATTCTTGATCTAAAATATGTTTCGGAGCTTTTTTTTTTTATTTAGGCTTTAAAATAATATGGGAACATGCTTTTGTTTCATCAAGAACAGTTCATGCATAAAAACTATGCATTCATCAATAACTGCTTTTGTGTTATTGTTCATTATGTTGTATAAACAGTGGCATCTCGACATTGATCTGAAATCAAGGTGTCACTTTCATTGTTTCAATTTTTTTTTCTATTTCAATTTAATTAGATCGATTCGCTATTTCGTGAAATCAGGTCAGATAAAATCATTCTTTTTCAAAATACTTACATCTGAAACTTGGCCAATGTCTGTAAGTTTTTAATCTCCATCGAAATCGTAAACAATTCGTTAGGTGTCCCTTCGACGTCTGGTTTGATTATCTCAAAGAATTGCACATAATCACATTTGATGATAAAGAACGTGAGTGTCGTGCTTTAAAAAATAGTGGACACGAATCTTCTGCGGTAAGATTATTTCATAATATTGACGTAAAACAATCAAGCATTTCTATGGATGGTCATTTACGGCTTATGTATAATCCTTGCTCCGCAAACGAATCTGAAAAAGAAAAAAAAAAGTTATTAGGTGATCTGATGTTACGTACGCACTTTCTTCAAAAGCCCACGGTTTTTTTTTTTTTTTTCTGAACAAGAGTCAATTTATAGAACAAATTTCTCGAGGTAACAGTGAATGCAATCATATTTCTTTTGCTTTCCATTAAATTTTATGAGTTGCACAGCCCGTGAACTGGACGGACGACTCGTTAAATTTTATGAATGATACGACTTTTTTTTTTCTATGGTATATTTGTGTCCATCCGCTCAAATGCTGTGAATTCTACTTTTGAACAAATTATTTCGAGTAAAACTATAAGAATTTTTTTTTCAAAAAAAAATATTGTTTCGTCGTCTATTTTACATCTAAAACAGTATTCGCTGTCATTAATTTATCACACTTTTCTTTTTTCAAGATAATCGATAAGATAGATAGTAGATTCCATCAATCAGATAAGATAACGAACCGCTATCCTTTACCTAACATGGAAAAAATCAGGCTGGTAATAATCATAGGCAAAAAAGCTTGGAGCGTTTCCATTCCTTCGTGATAAACAATCTGTATACACTTTTCCCCTTCATGATTTGATGATTCCAAAGTCGTTTTCAAATTCATGCAAGGAAAAATTTTTTAAAACTTTCTATAATATTTTGCAATATTTAGGTTTTTGGACAGGATAGCGTCCTTAAAATAAAAACGAAGGCTATTTATCCATTCATTCTATCGACTATTCATCATAATGCAAAAAATTAAAAGTGAAATGTGATCGGACTTTGCTGTAAAAAAAAAAAAAAAAAAAATTGCAAGAGCACCGAACCTGTTTAAAAAGGACATTCAAGTGAAATTTTTTTATATTTATTTTTCGAATTATTCTTAATTTTTTTTTTTAAATGTCGGTGGATCATATTTAAATTATTTGACTGGTTTAAATCAATTAAATCGTCAATTTGGGATGAGTGAAACCGAAAGATGACTTTATAAAGAAAAGTCGCAAGAGTGGATTGGAGGTTGTTAACTCCTAAGCGTTTTTTTTTTTAAATCATACCCACTGATTGTTGGTTCAACTTCCCCAAAAAGGGGTTTTCGCATATATATAAAAAAAAAATGATTTTAAGAACCGTTATATCAGATTCACGACCTTTTTGCGCGGGGATACACATCCAAACTCGGTATTTAAACGTACCACCGACATTTAAGTAGGAAGTTGCGGTTAACTTACGGGGGCAGAGTGTAAAATAAACTCGATATCACATACCTATAGTTATAATACTCTCCTACTAATTATAAAGAGTTTGACATTCCAGAGAGAATAATTTGTAATATTGTACGTATAAATGCGTATATAACGAGTAGTATGTTATTTATTTTCAGTTCGTAACTGTACATTTTCTAGACACTATTTAATATTTATGGGTCAACGCGATGTTTTTTTTTTTTTTTGTTTATTTTTGACGATATCTCGTTAAAACATAATTCTTTTTCCATCTTTTTTTTTCGCATTTTTTGCGGATCATCTCTTCGGGGTGAAAGTAGTTTGTAGGGTGTGTATGAGATAAAATAAATATTTAGAGAGTCGTATATGAGCGAAAAAAAAATTGAAATATATGTTAAAATTAATTTTTTTTTTTAAAGTGAAGGATGCTTGGAATAATTTACGGTGAAGACTCAACATTTAAAATATAGGATTCATATTTAGATATTATTTTTCTCGCCGCTTTATTCTCACGACAACAACTCATTCTCGAAAACTAATAATACGATCATAATAATTTAGAGGGGATTATTTGAACCTATACATTAAAACGTTTCATCCGAACAATTTCTTTTTCGATTATCCGAAAAAAAAAAAATAGAGGTAAAAACCCCATGATTTCATGAAAAATTATCATTTCGGGACATCTTTTAATTGAAATTACATAATAATCGTTTAAAAGATCGAATTAAATCATGCTAATAACGTATAATAATCGTAAAATTAAGAGAGAGAGAAAAAAAATGTCGAAATGTACTTTTAATAAAAACCGAATTAACCCTAACATTTACATTAATTAAAGATGTACTCTTAAGAACTTCAAACCGTTGAAAATTGAATAATCGAAATTAGCATGCAATGCAATATTTTTACCTTTAATATTCAGCGTAGTAGCAGAGGTCGAAAACAAAGTTTTGATTCGAAAATTTCGAGGTGAAAAGTTTTTAAAGTTTTGAAATTATTTATAAGTACCGAGTACCTTGTACAATCAGTTTGGGGATATAGTAGAGCCCTGTGCAGTATACAGGGAATACAGCAGTAATTGTCCGGGATCATCGTCAGCAATCAGTGTCATTATGCACAAAAAAAAGATACATAAATAATGTATAAATTATGCAAAAAATTTGACACACTTAAAAAATGCATAAATTATGCTTGCAGAACTTCACTTTCTTTGAAAAAGAAAAAACATTTTATTTTTCATCCTCCAATATGATTGTGCTTAAATTATGCATAAATAACTATGCATAAAACTGAAAAAAAAATTGAATACGCATAACATTTTTGCAAGTTTCCCTGCTTTATCGATTTAAAAAATTATATACAAAAATTATGCATAAATTATGCATATTCAGAGTTTTGTGCATAAAAAAGTATGCATAAACTTTGCAAAAATTATGCATGACCAAATTTTTGTATAAATGATACAAAAACAATATATTCTTTAAATAAATTTTTTGCATTTATTTTGTAAAAGTTTTACACACTTTTTACATCACTTTTTCGTATGGCAACAATCGCCATCCTTAGCCCAACCATTCTAACCCAAATATTGTCAGGATAGTCAACTAAATTTGAACCTTTGAAATTTTTTTATTCTTTAAGATTCTGGATACAGTACCGGGAGAAATTCTCTAATCATTTTTAAAGATATAGTCGTTTTATAATTTTTTTATTTTCTTTACTTTCAGGTAAGTTTCCTTGGATTTGTCAAGAGTAATCGATCAAAGTTTGTATAAACTTTGAATGTGGTCTATTGGGAATTTGAATCAGGATCGGTTAAAACCTGTTCAATTTTTTTCTGTAAGTATGGGAGTGAACCCGAAAAAAAAATCGAAGACGAAATTTTTTTGATTATAAAGCAATTAGTTATAGTTTGAGATTCTGTCGTTAATTGAGATTATTACTAAATAATTGAAATTTAGGCATAACCTTTATCGGGCGGTGCGAAGCGGCTACACTCAAAAAAATGATTACTAGTGGCTAGTAAAATTTGACTAGGCGCAAATTCCATTTTAAATTTTACTGGTCATTAGTCAATTTTACTTACAGCCAGTAAATTTTTCTTGGCTATGAGTGAATTAGACTGCCGACAAGTAAAATTTTAACTAGGCGCAGATTCCAGTTTAAATTGTATTGGCGACCAGTATTCATTTTTTTGAGTGCAGTTATATATAAAATTTATATATATTTTATATATTATATAAAATTTATATATGAATTATATAAAATTGCAACGCATTTCACCTTCTGCTCCCCCCTCCGCTAGGCCAGTGCCTAAAAGGAGCTCAAGCTTCCATCCGCTTAACTGTCAAAAAAATTCTACGCTTAACGCTGACGTTTCCATAGCTCCGGTCGTAGATAATTTAATTAACTTTCTTTATCATTGATAACTATTCATTTTTTTTTTTACTAGAATCTAACTACATTAAAAAGATGATTTCAACCTTGTCATATTCTCATTGTCTATTTTCGCAGGATAACGTGATAGCCCCCCTTGAGGTTAAAAAAAAAACTCATTTTTTTTTCGTTAAACAAATTTTATATAACTAATCTGCTCTATAAAAAAAATCTGTTTCCATTAATTCACAACAATGTGGCATTTACTACAATCATTTAAAGTGTATTCTCCTTCATATATTTTTTTTTTTTTTTTTTAAACTGTAATCTTTTCAAATCCTTTTTTCAATAAAATGAGAGGTGATTCTTAAGGAAATAAACCCTCGACGTAACTAATTATTTAATATTTTCAACGCAGATGCTAATGCTTTGTATGCAATGACGCAATTAATGTTTTCTTTATTAAACGAAAAAAAAAAAATTGTTAGTTTATAACAATTGATTACAAATAAGATTTTTTTTTCCTTCGGATTCGACTATGTTCTAGCACGATGAACATAAAATTCGTTACATGGCGCTTAGTCAGGTATTATCCTTTAATTGTAATTTTTTTTTATTTAAATGGATAATAACCCACGGTTCCCATTTCCTTTTCAAAAGAAATTGTGATGTAATGCCTGGATGACTTATGACGCGACGTTTTTATTTATTTATTTATTTATTTTTTTTTATACGTTTTACGGATCGTTTGCGTCCGAATGGGAACCATGAGAATCTTTTTTTAAGTAAACGGATATCATAGTCGGATGTTGACTTATAAATTTTTTAATGTATTTATAAAGATTACTAAGCCCGAAAAAAAAAATAGAATTAATGTTTACTTTATCCTTCTATGTTAATTTTTTTTCGATTATTACAAGGGAAAAAACAACAATTAATTCTAACTTTCAAGATTAATCGCCTATTTGCATGTTACTTTTGCAAATTTATTATTAACTAACTTATTAAAAACTTTTAAACGTGCAACAGTAATGTACAGGGAAAAAAAATAGCATTTTCAAAGTAAATTTACTTGTAAAACAAATAACGGACATATTACGCGTTTTCCTCGGACGCAAAGAGCTCATGTCTAGTTATAAAATCCGTAGAATATCGATCATAATTAGCAATAATTTCGAAATTTCACATATTCTGCAAAAAAATTATTTCATAAGCTGGTTCCCGGACCATACGGCTTAAAAAAAATACCAACCGGTATTTTTATCTCGTCGAATCTATTGATATTGAAGAAGAAGATCACGAAGTAATCTATCAAGTCGATATGATTTATTGTTTAAGTGATTCACGGTCTTTTTACTTTCTTATTAATACTTTTTTTTTTAATACACTGATTACCTTAGTATTGCGACATTAAAGTACTTAATTTCGCACATCCTTGTCGATGGTGTTAACCTTCAAGGTTCACTCCTCTTCTACTTTATCTCTCGCATAATTTTGAAAGGGGTCTAGAACGAAGTCATCCGACCCGAAATTAAAACAATAAGTATAATAATTTTTTTTTTGGTTGATTAAGCCTCTTAAAATATTGGTTTACGTCAAAACTTTTAAAAATTATTTCCGCTAGAAAAAACTTCAGCATTTGGTCGTGTAATTTTTTTTTTATTTTTCCCTTTTCTCTCGACGCGGCTGTTCGTGCGTTCTAAAGTTATAAACACTCCTTAGGTTTTGACCTTCGAAATCCGATCTCAAAAATTCCCAAACGTATATTATTGTACGGAATTTAAATGTAAAAAAAACAAGGAGTTTTGGTAAAGGTCTCTCGACATGACAATATTGCCCTTTTCCCGCCTCTTAACTAAATTACGAAAAAAAAAAAAAAAAAAAAAAAAAAAAAGCATTTTTATTTTCAGATTTTTTTTTCGATCGACTCCCACGCATTCAAAGTATACATATGCGGTATTAAAAATAAAAAGAAAATCATGTTCTTACATGAAGGTTTATATCATCTTGAAAAAACACTTTGCAAATATTTGGCTAGAATCTTGAGAATAAAGATGACCTAGGTCAACTCGTTTCACGGGTCATTCAAATGTATCGACCTCATCGTATTCCGTATTCATTAATATTATATTCACCGATAATTATATAAATATTCATTATTTTAATACGTACGGTGAATCGACATGATGTTGGATTACGGCATTATGATAATTTAAAGTGCATGTTGTTTGTAATTGCAAGGGCTGATGTTTTTGTTATTGTTCTTCATCAAATAAATATAAGATAAAATAGCGTGTTTGCCTTGTCAGGTATGTTAGTATTAGCAAAAAATATTGCTCGACAGACTGCTTTTTTGGACAGCTAACTATGAGGGTTTTTTTCGGACAGTCCAATCGTCGACAGAGTAACTTTTTGTCCTCTCTTTTTACAGAAAATTGAAATCTTATGACCGTTCTGTTGTTTTTATAATCGTATATTAAAAATATTTTTATAAGTTGTAAAAAATACATATCAAGGAGGCTAGGCTCTTCACTATGTTCACTGCTATCAATATGCTGTTCTCATATTTGCAGACATTATAAATGGGCCAATCCACGTGGACTGTAACGTCCGCACCATACTTAGCTTATGGGCGTGGTGTGTAACGCCCGTGGATTGGCTGTAATCCATCCCGAAAACATGGAAGAGTTATTGGAGATAAATTAATTCTCCGTAGGTCAACTGACGTATCTCCTTCATGAATGTGGTTGGAGATAGGCTGTTTTGAGTTTTTGTCGAAATCATGTGACCACGAGTTTACGCCAACACAAGCCGGTGAACTATAGTCACATGATGTTTAAAGGAATGATGACAGACTATCTCCAATCATATTACGACGGAGATACGTCAGTTGACCTTTGGCTGGTGGAAATAGGGAATCGATATATTCCTGCCTATGTATCGTCTACATCATACCTTTAAATAGTTAAATGGGTTCGTTAACCCTCTCTTGTCTTGCATTATTTTTAAAATTAGAATCTCCAGGACTGAATTTATAAGACTGATGCAAATGTTTTTTCTGGATATCAGAGGTCCTAAGCTCATCCCTAGTAACTACAGCGCCTTGCAACCCAGTGTTAGGCAATCCGTGCATAGGAGTTAAATGTAGCGCCGTGATCTCGATCTCTTATTTTTTAGGGATTGTAAGCTATGGCCTAACTGTTTTCGAGGTCAGAGGTTCCGAATTTTGAGTCTATTTCGACGTAGGGGGGCCAAGAAGGCTCCTTTCAAACATATTTTTACAAAAAAGTTCGGAAAAAGCTATTTCTTAACAGCTCTAAACCATTATACTAATAGCCATAAGCTAATAATAGGCGCAATATCCGTTTAATCTTTTTTTTTTTTTTTTTTTTTTTTTTTTGAGTATGGGCAGTTATCGAGGGGCAACTAATTATTTTTTTAAGGAGTCATTTGCCAAAAATAAAAATATATAACGAATTTTCCTTATGGATTCATTAGACAGGAAGGGGTTAAGATTGGCACGATTCGAATATTTAAATTAGCTCATGCAACAAATGTATGCAGCCCCATTAAGAAAATATTTATACATTCTGGAGCAGAATTTTCTAGCTCGAATCGATCGTTTGTTGGCAAGTTCTTATAGTCGGCAGTAAACAGAATCGGTCTGGCTTCAAAAGCCGGCGAGGATTATTTCACCAAACCTTTTCTTTTTTTCTCTTCTTTTTTTTAAAGGTTCATCACAATTACAAAATGAAGCTTTCAACCGCAATCTATCGGCGCAAGGGGTGCTTATTAATCCGGCGCTGGCATTGAAGTCATTCTAGGAATAAAAACTTCCCTGCAAGTAGTACATTGCTTTTTAACCGGCAAAAAAAAATTCGAAGAAGACTATTGAGTAACTGCCAGTAACGCCTAATCTCATTCTCTTTGGAATTTCGAATTAGAAAATGTGTTGAAATAGCAGAGGAAATATTGTATTAAATAGCTTTTTTCTCATTTTATTGGACTTGACCAAAGGTCTAACTACTGTTTGCTTTATTAAGACAAAAGAAGTATTTTCCATAACAGCAGTGAGAAGGTATCAAGCTTAAAAGTGTCTAGTCACACATCCTGCTTCGTCCAGAATTAGGACGTTCATTCCTCTGACATTCAGACCATCACGACATTCAGGTCCGACTTCTTTACTTCGCTCGGTAACCGTAAGGCTTAAAAAAAAAATTAAACGATATTCCTTCAAACGCTCATTCAAGGACGTCAGTCGCAACCTTGAATTTAACCTTCAAGAAAAACGCGAATCGAAAGTCAAAACCCTTAACACTATGTCTGTCTACGTCCTAACCCTTCGCCCTAGCTTATAAATCGTATATTCCGATAAAGTCCAAGGCTATAAAACTTAATTGATTCGCTATGATGATCGCGAGCATCTTACCTCAGGCTTTTCTTTCAATTGATGCTCTTGAATGATACCGTGAATAGAGATCAAGTTTGCACCTTGTACTATTGCAATATTCTCAAAAAAAATTGTAATTAACGTTGCGAAACCAACAACAACAACAACAACACAAGAAACTTCTATCTACCCCTTAGGATCAGAAAAAACCGAAGAAGAAAAATCTCCATTTAAAAAAAACCACCTTTCTTCTTTGCTCCGCAAAAAAAAATTTTCCTCTTTCCTTTAAATGGATGTTTTATATTATTACAATTATATTGTCAAAAAAAAAAAAGTTTCATCGAGCAAGGTCAAAAGCCGACATAACCACTTTCAAATGATAATAAATTATTACTTGAAGTTGAAATGAATTCGATGGATGCACGAATTCATCGTGATAGACTTTATTGTCTGTACGTTTTATTTAGGCGGTTTTATTCTTAGGAAGTACCTTATCCTTTTTCAGAAGAGGCCGGTATTATAATTTAGGTGCAGTTTGAAAGTCCGGAGAAGAAAAAAAAAAAAAAGAAAATCATTAATTGTCATTGAGTTGCTCATATGTCGTGATTCAGATTTTTTCAGGAGCATTTTGAAATCGTTCTGTGGTTATCCTTGCATTTTTATCTCGTTATCATCAGTTAATGCGATAGATGAACTGAGGGGAGGCCAAATACATTTCACCTTCATACATGCAAAATCCCTATAATAAAAAGGGAGTGTTAACCTTTTTTTTTTTTTTTTTTTTTTTTTTTCTACTTTTTAAATTTCGTTTGATCCGTAAAAGAAGATGGCATTGCCCCAGCTTGATGAATTAAGTGATTAAGAAAAAAAAATTGGAATTATACATTTAGTGGATTTGGGAATCGGTAACAAGTAGGGGAAAAATAAAAGACCGGTGTTGCAACTTGGTTTTCAAATTTCAGAGATTAACGCAAGTGTTTACCTTGTTTGTCGGTATAAAGGCTACTGGAAAGAATGCAGAAAATGCGATTTCCTCAAAAGATCTTTTTTTAAAAAGTTTTTAATCTAATTTTTAAATGCATGTATGATTTTAACTTGGTTGAGTTAATAAATACCAATTGGAGATCCATGCGTAAAGTTCGTCGGAAGTCTACACGCTAGCGGTAAACCGATAAGGAAGTATTTGATTCGAATGATTCATTTTCAGGTCCAATTTTTATTAATATTCAGATTAGTCGCTGTCCATAACCAATTATATTTCATATCTACTTAATGATACGTACAGTCTAATGTCATTTATAGTGGTATTACTAGGTCTTCTAACGCAAAAGCCTGCCCTACTGGAAATGTCACATACTTTATTTTTTGAGAAATATCCTCTAAATTGATGGATTCCATCATATTTATCATTCAGTCAGTTTTTCTTAAGTAAGTTAGTTGCTTGGTCAACCACATTAGATTCCGCTCTCCTAATGTCTTTTACTTCATAATTGGTAGCAACACTGAGTAAATCACACTGATTTTTTTCAAACGTTTAATCTGTAGGGGGTTACTTTAAAATTTTTGGATTATTTTAGACACTTTGAGTAATCATGGCTAAACTTAATCAGCAAATTCCATATGGCTAAAAAATCGACCAATATTATTATACCCAGATTGTACTTTCAATCCATTGGACATCCTGTGGATTGTCCATTAGATATCCACAGGATACCAACATGGATATCCAAATCCATGGGATATCCATAAGACATCCAAAGAACGCTTTTTGGACCGGTGTGGACATAGGTAAATTCAATGGACGTCCAATAAATGTCCTCATTCCTGAAGACGTCCTCGGGATTAAATAGACTTTGCTGTCTAGGTTGATTATTGAAAGGTATATTATTTTATAGAAGTATTTTTGAATATTGTTTACTAATTAAATTGCATAAAATGTGCTCCATTAAAACGATATTACATTTTAAAGAGAAGAAAATTAAGATAAAAATTCTCCATCTTGAAATTGTAAGGCATGTCCAGACTTGGCTGATTGACTTAGTTGAATAATTTTTGCACAAGACGTGTGACTATAATCGTTAAACTACCCTTAAATTTTCTTTTCCTAAATCCATAAAAAAAACATTAAAAAAAAGAAGAAAAAAAATGCAGTTCTATCATGTTCCGTCATGTTACCCCATTAAAAAATATATTATTATATATACCATTGAATAATTTTACTGCGTCAAAAATATTTATTAATTTTCAATTTTTAGGTATGATTTAATTTTTTTGACAAGTACAAACGTGTTTGAATTTTTTCAGATTTTAAGACTAATTACATCACGGTAGTGCTGTATTAATGGAGATAATTCGTTATTAGATAGACGCATTAAATATGCGTCTAAAGTAACCCTGCATTAGAAAACAAAACATCACTTGAAAAGTAATTATTTTTCGGTGAAAAAAGAGTTATAACGATGAAATTGCATATCTAATCAAAGCTGAAGAACCTTTTTAAATAATATTGAAAGTGTATTTTTTCCTCCTCACATTTCTTAACGTTTAGCGTTAAAAACCTGAAAAAGTGTCTAAATTGAACCTGTAGCCAAGGAAGGCCAGGGGCCCCTTCACTTGGTGCCTCCCCCCCCCCCCCCCCCCCCTGGAGTGAATTGGCTATACATGACAGTTATAGGGAATGAAGGCCTATTGCCCCCCTTAACAAGCCCAACTGGCCCCCCTGACTCTTCGTTCTGGCTACGGGTCCGGTCTAAATTAGCCCCTTCGCACGGAATTAGATCAAAGTAATCCAACGCATCCGATTTGAACGGAAAATCGTAGTCCCGGGCGAACCAAATCCTGTGTTACGCATTCAAGGCATCTTATCTGACTTCTTCTTGTGACCGACAAAAAATTTTCCGGTCTTTTGGCTCTTTAATCTGGCCTCTTTATTGTTTTTGCCGCATTAATTTTTCACAAGTCCATTCAAATCCCCCACAAACAAATGCAATTTTTTCCGCAGTGGGGTTCCCCATTAACAAACACGCCTTTCAACTACTCCATTTCACAAAAAATAAATCAAACACCGAAAGAAAGAAAGAAAGAAAAAAAAACGACAAAACATGCTTTCACACACTTAATCTACATGATATCGAACTCCTCCCTCCTAGTTGTACCTTTTAACTAAAATACAATCGAACTCCGCGCATTATCTTTAACTACCTAAACGAGATCCCTATCGAACATGTTGAAAGGAAGAAAATAACTTTTACTGATGATCGACCACATGTCTGCGTCACGAAAAGAACATCGAATAATTCGGCTTAAGGCTATGAAAATCACAGTCGCTTTTATATTACTTGTCATTGCATTTGTGGCCATAGGATTCCGTGTCGAAAGGAACTTGTTTGTTCGCGAACGATCTTCGGGTTGGAAGTAGTCCTCTGAAGCGGGACTCTAGACGGTTGCATAATAGCCTGGGAACACTAAGAAGAGCTCCTTGAAAAATGAAATCGGTTTTAAGTTACAGCCTACCGAGGCGGGTCCTTCAACACGGTAACATACACTCGGTAGCCTGATACCATGTCCAGCTTGCAGAACGGATCCAGGTGACCGATTGCTGAGGTTGGATAAGCTGACTACGGTCAAGTGTCCATATTAGAATAAACGATCAGCCAATCCCGGAACTGGATGTAAGCTTTTAGCTGCACCTTTACATTAATTTTTCTTTTTTAAAATTAAAAAAAAAATTTCCTTTACGGTTTAATTGAATGTAATCAAATTTGATGACGCGCGCAGGTGTATTTACTGACGCAAAATGTCATGCGAATTAACAAAAAAACAGCAGCGTGATTCATTTTAAGCAAACACTGCTCCTCTCAAGGATATTGGCAACAATTTAACATGTTCAATTGGACTTTAATATGTCACCTTTTTCTCATCTTTCGCAAAAATAACAATAATAAAAAAAAATTGGATGACGTTTGGGTTTTTCTTTCTTCTTTTGTCAGTCGTTATTATGATTTCGAAAGTAAAAATTAAAAAAAAAAAAACTTTTGCTTCTTTCAAGAAATTACAATGGTTTTAGAGGTGCGAATTGCATAAAGCTTCTGATTATGATCGGAAATAGAAATGTTAAGGATGCGCACCGGCACTATCAAACATCTTCGTCCTTGCCTCTTTATTATTATTTTTTTTTTCTTTTAATTGATGGCTATTGTCGTCACGATATTTCGCATGCCATTGTTCTTCATTCCCATCGCTTAACCGACAAGCTAGAAATTCATGTCAGGTTCAAGGGATCATGATGCAGTTAGCGTTAAAACGCATGGAATTCTTTGATAAAAATTTCGTTTTGTTTCCTTTCATCTGAAGGTTTCGTTGGCAGTTATGAAATTAATATGTTGGGGAGGCCTATCATACTTGTTTGTATGATAATGCAGTAATTTTCTTCGTTGTTGAAAGGAAAATAAAAGAATTTTTGTATATCGCTTTTGTCTGGGTTACGATTAAATTTGAAAGGCGAAAATGTGTTGCGCAACGCTAAAAATTCCATAATTTGATTAGGAGTCGTTAGGACGAGCTCGTGAAGTTCATAAAATCCAGGTATTCCATATGTACATCTGTTCGGATAAGTTGATCTGGAGATTTCTTTTAAAAAAAAATTGACAGGGCGCAAATCCACTATTAATTTTGGTTAGCATGTTCGGTGAGCAGATTTTCCCAATATGGTCCGGAAAACACAAGTGCTTGTTTAGAGTTTATCATCCTAATCGATTGGATGTAGAAGTTCAATGGTTAATTTCTTAGAAGGAACATATTCAGTGAACATCTTCGCCCAAAATGTTTCTTAGGGTGTCCAGTGTTTACCCATCTTCTAACCAAGGGATGGACTTTGTCACTTGATCTCCCAAATAGGGATTGCAAAATTATTGAATTTGTGAAGTTAAAATTACTGACTATTTTTCAGCTTTTGTACTGATATATGATAATTTTAACTGACCAAAATGATTTATTTTTTACTGACTGAATTTTTTTTATTTTTACCGACCAATTGCTGACCAAAAAATTAGAGGCAATTAAATATTCCGTGCTCGTTGATCATTTTTTGATATAGATGTACTTTATGGTACCTCCGGAAGATAGAAATTATCAAACGTAAACTTTCTAATAATGTCTTTGAGCCCTTGCCCTTCCTACTGAAAATGACGAGTCTTAATCAGTCGACTCTCAATACTAATAACATACAGTTTTTCGTTAATTTTAAACTCGCCTTAGGCCAATCTACCCATTTAGTTTTTAAAACCTCGTGCACTATATCTGATCTCTCTATTCGTTTGTTTCATGAAAATCAAGTGGTCCTATTTTTTTTTTTTTTTTAATCGTGGAGAATGTTATAGTCATTCAAAACCTATTAATAAGATGACTAAATTTTTTTTTCCTGGTGAATCCAGAGTCTGCTAAAGTGAAATGACTACTAGTTATGTAAAAATCTAATTGACACATACTGTGTGTTGCCATTAGCACAACATACGTTACTGCCCTTTTTGAACACATCGAAATCTTTTGTCTCTCTCTCTTTCTATTGTGATTATGATAGCAAACCGACAAATGTGCTACTTATGAAACGGTAAAGCAATTTCATCTTAACGGTTTTCGAACGTGAGGATAAAGACGTCCGATTCATTAAGATTGATGCTTCATTGTTCCCTTAATTTTAAAATAAAAAGAAAATTGCATATGAGAGGCCTAGATTCGAAATCGCACACCAAAAAAAAAAAAAAATGTTTAGCTGTGTCGATCAACTTTTTCAGAGGTGTCAACGTGTAGGAAGTGTTGACATTATCACGGTGTGTCTAGACCAAAGAAAAACATCAATGGAATATGTAAAACAGTAGTAGGCCGTTATATAACAAATAGGCTGACTTTCTACAACGGGTTTAAAATATGAATGATTTTTTTCTGTGCAATTAATTATTCGATTACTAATTATCATCATCATTAAACAAGAGTTCGTTTATTAACTTTCATTTGACCATTTCCAGAGAGGCTGTTTTGTTGTTAATAATAAAACTGGATCGGTGAAACTATAATCACGAATCATCCCTCAAGGACTTTGTCCCTTTAGCGGTAAGCTAATTCATATATTATGCTAATTTTTATCATTTTCAATTTTGTTGCTTTAAATATCAAATTGTTGATTTCTTTATGTGGGGTCAAACGCGGTAGGTGCTTAATTCTCTATCTGTACGTTTATCTCTGGTTCTGATTTTCCATTTAAACTTCTTCTTTCGTTCCTGAATTCGAAGGCTCTTTCAAAAACGTCGGAGCAACTTGACATTTTGGAATTCATAAATTAGTTTTTTACTTAAGGTATTCAATTTTTGCTCTTGAGCAGTGTTAATAAAAAAAAATCAGGGATATCAAAATATGCTTAAAGTTGGAAAATGAGAACTAAGCAGAACTGGAAGTAATTCTGGCAGAAACGAAGAACAGATACTATCTGTCATGTATCCTACTGGAATCTTTGGTCGACAATTTCCTTACTCTCGGTGACTATAGCCAGTAGGAAACTGACAGACTGAAACATTTTATTTTTTTCCTTTTGCAAACTACAATGAAGAGCAAATAAGAACTTGCAACTGTTAATGCAACGGATACTCATGAAGAGATTCAAGTCAGAACTTGCAACTGTTGAGGCAACAGTTACTGATGAAGGGATGCAAGTCAGAACTTGCAACTGTTAAGCAACAGTTACTCATGAAGGGATTCAAGTCAGAATCTGCAACTGTTAAGGCAACAGTTGCCGATGAAGGAACGCAAGCCAGAACTTGCAGTTGTTAAAACAACAGTTACTGATGAAGGGATGCAAGTCAGAACTTGCAGATGTTAAAGCAACAGTTACTCATGAAGGGATTCAAGTCAGAACCTGGAACTGTTAAGGCAACAGTTGCTGATGAAGGAAAGCAAGCCAGAACTTGCAACTGTTGAGGCAACAGTTACTGATGAAGGGATGCAAGTCAGAACTTGCAGCTGTTAAAGCAACAGTTACTCATGAAGTGATGCATGTCAAAACTTGCAACCGTTACTGCAACAGTTACTCATGAAGGGATGCATGTCACCATTTTCAACTGTTAAGGCAACAGTTGCTGATGAAGGAACGCTAGTTTTGACTCCTAACTGTTTTCTTTTCTGTATGAAAAATTTTGAATTTGTCAGCTAAATTTTTATTGGCAGAAATTTCGGCATTCTTCGAATTTTATTTTTGCGAAATCTTAACTCATTACATTCAACTCCAGACAGTTCAATTTCAGAACAAAGCCATTTCTTACAAAAAAAAAAAAAAAAAAAAAAAAAAAAAATGAAAATCATGTTAAATTACATGTTACAATGTATCGGTTCTACAAACGTTGCTGCAATCGTTTATTTATTTATTTATTTATTTTTTTTGTTTCCTTAGCGCCGAATCCAATACTTGAACGATTACACTAAAGCGCCAACCGCAATTATGACATAAGCGAATCTAAAACGTTGAAAAACAAATCACCAGAAGCCAATGCAGTATCGCGTTTCATCGTAACCATCAGTAGGTACTTAATTCATTTGTTCACAAAGATAATAAGGAAAGATAGCAATGTACTTGGGCTTAACCGATAGCAAAACATATGATTATATCATGCACTGGGAGGTGTTATCCATTGTCAGTGCCATTACGGGACATTTCGGGAGTAAGAACAAGGCGGAGGCTATATAACACCAAAATTTGTTTTCCAAATTTCTAAAATTCTTAAGAAAAATTAAAATGGGGTTAACTTTTTTTTTAGGCTTGTTTGAGTAAAATTATTACGAAAGAAATTTCGTTGGATGTGCGAACCTGACAAAGTCGTAATTTCTCACATGGAGGATGATCACGAGGATGATTTTCTCTGCCTCCCCAGCACGATCAACATATATATTGTTCACTAACCAATCTTCATTTCATTTCATTAGCTGTCTATAATCCTACGAACAGGTTTCGTTTTTTGATGTAACCGAGCGTGTCTCACTTTTTTCTTCCTCTCCTTAAATCTAGTTTAGGGGGAGATAAAAGCATATATTAATCTTTTTCCTTACATTCGAAAAAAAAAATCCGAGTAAGCTTCGTATTAGATAAGAAAATAAAAAATTATTTTGTGTTTTCAAGAAAATATCCCATTACGCAAGAAAAATCGATAGTGCAACAAAATACGCCTGAAGAAGGATTATTTCACGTTTTTATTTCTTTTTTTTTCCAAAGAAATGTTGTTTGGTTAAGATTTTTTTTTTTTTCGTTTTGGACTAGTTTGTTTTGACAGTTTCTAGTGAAATCGGGTATAACAAGTTCTAAAAGGCATTAGCGTGGTATCTTCCACCTCTTTTTCTAGTCAATTTATAATATTGTTTTCTGCAGAAAACAGAGTTTGCGTGTGGAATTTTTTTTTTTTTTACTGCAGGACGTCTTTAAATTTATTTCCAAAAAAAAAAAAAAAAATTAAAGTTAATCAATCAAAAAGAACGGCTTCAAAAAATCTTTTAATATCATTTACATAAATATAATAAGCATTCGTCATTATTTTAAGGAAGCCAGCTCACGAGAAGTCAATTAAGGAATAAAAGAAAAAAAAAATTCATAATAATTTTTTTCAAGTAAAAACAACGACAAAAGAGAACGTGTCAAAAATCCGTGATTTCTTTTGTCACTTCTGATGAAAAATTATTCTCAGGAGTAAGGGAAAAAAAAAATGATTACTATTTTTAGATTTTAAAACATTGATACTACTTTCTTTGCGCGGTGGAAATAAATAGATTTATTATAAAAAAAATAAATATGTACCACGACGATTTATAACAATTGTTACCGCCTAATTATTGACCATCAAGCAAGCGGCAATTATGAATTCTTTTTTAACTCGACCTTTCTTGTATTAACCGGTGTTAGTGTTATCATCACTCTTACGTAAGAATTATATACTAAGTATACCTGTTAATGCGGAAACGTCAAAAAAAAAATCGATATTCTTTTATTAACGAATATCCCTTTTATGATATTCATGTAACTCATTGTTTCCAATTTATATGCGTTATCGAGGCAAGTTGGGTATAAATCATCATACGCTTATATGAACTTAAAAAAAAAAAAGATATAGGGATCATGGGATGTAAATTACAAGTTTTAATTTTTTATTTAATATTTTTTTTGTGGTTTGAAAACACAGGCGGCGAAAACTTTAATATGTATCGGACATCCGTATTTCGGAAAAAAAAAAAAAAAAAAAAAAAATACAAGCGTAATTTACACGCAAAAATGAAGAGAACAGGATTCGAAAAAGGAATTAAACCAAAAATAGCACACAAGGGTTTTGAAAAAAATATATATGAAGCACGCGAAGGAAAATTTAAAAAATATTAAAATTTTTTGGTGAAAGAAAATTTATATCCGCAGAGGAGAGACAATAATTAACGATCTATTTTAATTAAAATATGCTCATCTCATTGTTGTTCTGTACACGCGTTACGTCTGCTGTTTTCTGTATAAATCCACCGACATGGAACATATTAACTTTTTGCGTACTTTCTCGCATTGTTAACACAGAGAACAATTAGTATTTTTGGTTTTCGTCGATTTCTTTTTCTATTAATTGACTTCGATCTTTTTGGAACTTCCGGATATGTGCCCCCTTGAGTCATATTCGCGTGTGGGGGTACGTATAATTTTTTTTTTTTCTTTTTTGCTCAATTGATCAGGAATCAAAAACGATTAATCAGTCCGCCGAGGTATCATTTACATGCGAAATTGTTATCGCATTTATCAATCTTTTAATAACATAATTTCCTTCATGACAAGTGAAGAAATCTTTTTTTTTTTTTTTTTTTGCAAGGGAAGAGAAACCGAAGTAATCGCGATGTTTGATTTATTATTAATCATTCACAAAATTTGGCATAGGAAGAAACGAGTTACGCGAGAATAATTCGTTTTTACACGCAAGGCTTATTTACTGTCAACCTACTGATAATACGCGATCATTATTATTGTTGTTAACTCGGCGAAGAATTGCGCCGTTTATAGCCGATGGGCGTGAAAATATTTCGGAAGTAATTTAATAATGATGATAAAAAAAAATATTTAAAAGGAATCATTCCATTTGCAATACGTGAATTGTTTCTTAGAATAAAATTTTTCTAAACGTTTTTTTCGATTATGAAATGTCTAATAATATTTTTTTTTTTACTGGAAAAAAACTCTGTCTTGGCAAATGCATTTAAAATAAAATAAATAGACCTACATTTCTCTGTCAAAGAAGTCAGGTCATTTCTCTAATAATCTCGGATGGCTAGTTTATAAGTAATCAAGAATACACAATAACCCTTTAGGGTTATTGCATATTAACTACATCATCTACTTGGGATCGTCAGTTAAAAATTAAAAAAATAAAAATATTGTCGAAAAAGAGCTCATCAGGCCTACAAACAACGACGATAAATAACCTACAAAACGTCCTTTTTTTTTTTTAAGGATTACATGATAACGCGACTAAAATTAATCACACCTAGGAGAAAGCGCGACGACTGCATAAGTAAATAAACGATTGTTTATAGAGTTAATTGAGTACCACAGGTTTTGTCTTTTTGATGAATATTTACCAGCAAAAAAATAATAACCATTTTTTTTTATTATTCTTAATTCCTATTAGCCTACTGAGAAAAAAAAACTAGTTTTATTGAAATTTTCTTCGAAAACTTGGGCAAAAAAGTTGAACAATAAAACGTACATCAAAAAATGACTTTTTCCGAATACGTAACCTGTTGAAACAATGAAATAACTCATTTTAAAATGCATTTTGATCGATTTCGCCTAAGCGAACATTTTTCTTCAAAACCGCAAATCGATCTCTACATGAGCATGAAATGAATCTAATAACAAAACTTTAACGAGGTTTTTTTTTTCTTTACCGAAACAGAACAAAAAAAAACGTAAGAAAAAACTTGGAATCAGCAGCAAAAAAAGTTTGCAATCCTGAGCTACATTTTTCACTTTCACTCGTTCAATTTCCAATCCAAAATCAATTTAGAAAAAAAAAAAGAGAGAGAGAGGTAGAGGAAAAAAAATTTAATAGATGTTTTTATTTGCAAATTTGTCATAAAGAAAGAACATTACTAAATAAACACACTTGATTTGCCAACTTGTCAAATATTGGAATTTGCCAGTCGCGAATTTTTTTTTTTTTTTTTTTTTTTTCACTTCCTAATGTGTTATTTATCTGAAATGTCAATTGTTTGGAAATCGCTGCAGCTTCTCTTAAAATTATACTTTCTTTTAAGTGAAACCTTTTTTTTTTTTTTCTTTTTTTTCCAAAAAAAAAAAAAAATGTCAACCGTTTTTTTTTCGTTAAGGATTTCACTTTTCAATGATTATTGTTAATAACCTTGAACATTTGAACTTGATTCATCTAATTAAGTGTAAAATATTTATAGCCGCCGTTTTTTTTCGTTTACTTCACACGGTTTCGACGACTGAAAAAAAAAAAAAAAAAAAAAATCACCTCAGTTAATTTCTGTTATTGCGGTTAAAATTTTTACCTCGTGTAACACTAATTTATCTTCTTTAAACGGTTAGACGTGCTTATGGACATCAAAAACAACAAAGTCATTCTTATTTTATTTAATTTCCAAGTTTGTTGTTGTGACAAGCGGGGGCGGAGGCGGCAAGTTTCTTTGTATTTTTTTTTTTTTTTTTTTTTTTTTGAAAGGACGAATGCCAATTGTTTGATATAAAAGATTGGATGTAGGAGCGATGAGATGAAAGGTAGCCTGAGAACTAATCTCACCGTTTGAAGAGGCGTTTTCAGCCCTGATGGTGATTGATTTAGCCAATTAAAATTTGAATACGCGCATGTATAAAAAGAAAAAAAAAAAAAAAAAACTGAAGAAAGATTTTTGTTTTTCGAGGCGAATTCCCCATTCCCAATAAAAAGAAAAAAAAAAGAATGCACGAGTGATAATAATGCACGAATGCACTTTTGAAAAGAATTATTAAAAAAAAAATAGTATGAACAGCGAGAGTATTTCAGATGGAATCGCGTTTAAACGAGATAACTAGTTCTCTATTTTTAATTATAACCCATTCTCAAAGTCAATACCTCCGGCAAATAATTTTCAATTATTCAACAACTATCAGTTCAATCTCGGCTCATCTTTCGCAAAAGGACGGATTTATTTTATTTTTGAAAAGGGCGGTATTAAAAAAAAATTAAACTAAAATCGTAATCATTTGTTTATTCAAAAAAATTAACATACGATTCCTACACGCGAAGCATTTCGCCCCCCCCCCCCCCCAAAAAAAAATTTACAAGCAATCAATCTTCGGATAAATAAAAAAAAAATGTTTTTAATGTGCGAATAAAAATTTTCGAAGAGAAAAATGCGAACTTAGTGCAGAATTATCAATCTCGAAACCGGAAACTAATTTGACTTTTTTTTTTTTTTTTTTTTATCTTTTATTTCCGATCTCCAAGGTTGATTTTAATAGGTACGCCGGATATGTTATTTTTACGTTTTTTAATGTTTTCTTGGGAAAATTTAAGAAAAGAGAAACACGATGAAAAAAAAATGATATTAATAGCGAATGAAAAGGGTTGGGAAGAAAAGTCATAAAGAATAAGTAGGTTTGAAAAGGTGTGTTTGAGGCCTTTGCATAAAATATTAAACATCGACCAATTATCGTTTCCAAGAATCCGCACTATGCACTTGAAAATTTACTGAAAGAATATTAAATAATCTTTTATCGTGACATTCTTTTTTTTGTTTATGAATGAAAAGGACATAAATAATTAGGTTTTGCGTATTTATTTTATTTTCGAATCGATTTAAAATAATTTTTTTTTTTTCAGAGTGGAGAGATGATGCATTTGCTAAGTTTACTGTTTTTCTAGCAAGTCGATCCGTAACGCAATACGGTAACGTAAGTATCAATTTTTCTAATGATTCTCTTCCATCATATTTTTTTGGTATCAACTCTTACTAGAGATCAATAGAAATTCCATTAAAAATCCTTTTAAAGTTGGCAAAACCAGTGTTACTCTTACTTATCGATTTATTACCCATATTCATAAGCATATTAAGGAGGGGAAAAAACGACCGACTTTTTCAGAAAGATGAGCGGTTTACTACTATGACGACACCTAATCTTTTTGGAAATCGCAGATTTTGAAAGAACCTTTTATTACTTATTTATCCCGCAACTTATTATTTATTTATTTATTTATTTATTTATTTATTTATTTATTTATTTATTTATTTAAAAAAATTTTCAAAGAAAGTAATAAAAAAAATATAACTAGTGTTATAAATTTTGCTTTCCCGAATTACAGCTTAGGACATTTGGATCCGGGGTTATGTCCAGTAGAGTGGGCTGAAAATCAAAAATTTTGGAATCTCTGTGGCTTAACATTTGTAAAATATTTTTCCTTTTCGAAATTTTTTTCTAGCGGCGTCTTATTGGGGCACAAGAGGGGCAAAGCTTTGAAAAACCCCCAAAGGGGTAAAAATTCAACTTTTGGATTTTAATGAAAAAAGTACCGTTTCCTACCCAATTTTCGACGTAGATTTCAAAAATGAAATCTGTCTGCGTCTAGCTTTTTCTGCTCTTGAGATACCGGTCAAGTTCGCCATGAAAATGTCAAAAACTCTAAAATTTCAATATTTTTATCATATTTTTTTACAAAAACTCAGGAACAGAAATAGCTAGACCCAAACCGACGTAATTTTCGAAATCTACGTTAAAAATTCGATAGGGAACTGTGTTTTTTTCACATAAATCTAAAAGTCGAGTTTTCATTCCTTATGAAGTTTTCTAAAACTTTGACCCTCTTGCACACCCTTAAGACGCCGTTTCAAAAAATTTTCAAAATGAAAAAAATTTTTGCAACGGATAAACCACAGCGATTGCGCTATCCTGCATTTTGAAAATTCAAAATTTTTGATTTTCGACCCATCCTTAACGTTCAGTGCAAAAAGGGTTATAAATATATAGATTTGGGTCTTTCTTATTTTACGAATTTTCGAATTTGAAGTGGCACCGGGCTGAATTTCGTTCTCTATGGTACTCATATTTTTATTTTTTTTATTTTCGTGCTCAAAATTTACAGGCTCATAAAAGAGGCCTATAACAAATTTTGGTTAAAAAAAAAAAAAATTAATAAAAGTATAAAATTAATGTTTACAATATTAAAATCTTATGAAGATAAAAAATTGTATACAGCATTAAACAAGGGGACTGCAAATTAAATATGACTAGAAAGGGGCTCTTTTTTTGAAATCATTGAGCGACATGCTGAAAAAATCGAATTCCTGATTTGCGCATAAGTTAAGGAGGTTCATGCATCTTGAGAGAGGAGAGTTTAAACGTGACGTCGATATAGGAAAAGTGAAGATTTTGTGTTTTTGTCTTGTTTTACGGCTCGGGACATGCAGATGGAATCGGGAGAGTAAATCTGGACAGCCAATTAAATAGTTAAAAATTCTGTAGATAAAAATTGCATCATTTAAATTCCTCCTGTTCTGAAGGGATGATATGTTGAAATCCAGCTGCATGTCAATTGTGCGAAGTGGGTGACTATCGTAGTGAGGATAAATGCCATACTTCCGGTAATGTAAATAGCGTAAAAATTTTTTTTGAACTTTTTCAAGCTTATCCCCTATTTTTTTTCCTGATTTTTTTTTATACTTGCGTTTAAGCGTGTCGACTTGAGCTTCAGAACCGGAAAATTTCCAAAAGAACGAAAAAATCGAAAATTTCCTTCGTGAAAAAACAGTCGTTTCCCATCGGAAATTTTGCGTATATCACGAATATAAAATCCGTTTTTTAATATCTTTTTTGAGCTTTGAGCTGGAAGCCAAAATATGGAGGTAAAAGGCCGTAATATGACGAAAGTTGCTAGGTCTTCAGTTTTTGTTAATTTATAAAATAAGGAACATCCTAATGTAAATCAACGCCACCTTTGTCAATTTAATTGATCAAAATAAATGAAAAAAACTCAGCACTCGCACCGAAAGCAGCAACTTTTTTTTCTTAGATTGTGGCCCACAATGCTGCGCTCATTCGAAAAAGGAATGCGAAAATTCGTATGACTTAAGGCTGGATTTAGTTATATAATATCCCACCCTTTGGAATATTATTTTGAGGAAAAATTCCAGCCTCCGGAATTTTTCTTTACTTAAGAAATACATCGCGACCTCAGTCGAATAAGGTTCTATCTCATTTTTTTTTTCAAAAAAAAAAAAAAACTTAAATTTTCGTCTTTCATGTGCTTATTTTAAAATTTCGAAATTTCTAAAAACAAACAAGGTTCTATCTGGCGTTTTCTGAAAAAAAAAAAAAAAAAATTGTTCGTTGGTCGAAACAAAGTTCTATCTGCGACAGATGGAACTTTGTTTTACCAGAACTCCTATGTTAAATTATAGGGGAATCAAATAGCGACAGGTAATTTACAATATTTTGATAGATTTTGTAACTTAATGCGGAGCAAAAAATTAAATTATTAATCACATATAAGGAATTTACATTTTCGTCAAAAAAAAAAAAAAAAAAATATTTTTAACGAAGAGCAAAAATATTCAATAAGCTTTCAAAGCGCTCTCCTGCAAAATTCAGTCAAAGAAGATAGAACCCTATTCGACCGAGGTCGCGACATGAACATTTTATCAGGAATCTGGACATTTTTTTCAGTGCGCTTTTTAAGGTCCATTTGGGGGCCCAGTCGTAACCTGCAATAGGCCACCTTCAAACCTGATATGCAATATACTATTTTATCCTCTAATATTTTCCTCAATAATGTGCAAATAAAATATTTCATCGTTAAAATTACAAACTTGAGCTCTCGAAAAGAGCTGATAATAACAGTAACACGTGATATTTAGCAGAGCAGTGTATTGAGGGTTGTTTAGCATTAAGGTTAGTCAATCTTATGAACACGAGGATGGGATTTTGAATTTAAAAAAATGAATAAGAAAAATTGATTCTTTTGACCTGTAGAAACGTGCACATTGATATACAAAAAAAATTAAAAAAAAAAAAAAAGCGCAATTTTACAAAATTGCTACCCTAGGAAGGGCACCTTGGAGTTAATCATTTAAAAAAAAAATTAAACTATTTCTAGGAGGAGCTTCTAGCAGTCTCCATCTAGCCAAAATATAGTGGATGCCAGCAATAATACCAAAAATAAAATGAATCGTTATTGGGAAAATACTGATCAATTTAAAATTGAAAAATGCATTGCATAATTCACGTTAAGTATTAATTAGGGCCAAAATGATCTAAAACCTTTTGGGAAAATCACAGAATCCGTTTGGCTGGCTCAAAAATCAATTGCTAGTTAGTTATTTTTAATTTTAAAAATCATTGGAAATTGACAAAAATTTTCTTCGCATCCCTCCTTATGCGTTAGGCTAAATATTCTCTTTTCGACTGAAAATATTTTGCCGTAAGCGATAAATCGTTAAGATATTAATAAATCGTAATTTTAAATCAAAATTTACTGTTCGTGTGAAAAGGTGTACATTGAAGAGTAAGTAATTTTAGTTAAGTACTTATTATATACCGTGTACCACTTTTTGTTTTGGAAATTGATGGTGTAACAGGAAACATTTCAATTAATATGCTGTTATTTTATTATTAGTATTATTGGATCTGAGAATGTTGATGTTCAAATACTTGAAAAATAACATAATTATCGGTATCATTACAATTCATTTTAGTTCTTGCCAAAATTTTAATAATATTTCCTGTCCCAAAAATTTCGCCTAAGTGTCCATTTGGGAATTTTACATAAATTAATTACTTTTTCATTTTAAGTATTTTTGATAGATTCCAAGTTTTAAAATAGATTTAAGCTATTAAATGCTTTTATTTTGATAAAACCGGTACCATAAAAATTCAAGAATAAAAGTAATGAAAACTAACAAATTTTTTAATTTCTCGGAGTTTTTTTAAAATTTACCTCGATAGAATTTGTCCTTAAATGTTATCCAATTAAATGAAAACGACAACACTTTTTCAAAGCACAATTTTCTTTTAAAAATCCACAGGTGAAAAATCGTCAAACTACTACAACAACGAACGAACTCGAAAAATAAAAACGATTGCGCGCGGACAAAATCTAAAAAGTAACTGCAGTCAAGTATGGAGAAGTAGGCTACTGTGTTTTCAAGCCGAGCCGGCAAACATCTCTAACTTACCGAAGTCAATTGGAAGGAAGAAGGGATTATCTATCAAAAGTATGCATTTCACTCGGCATCGAAAATCACTTCCTCTGGAAAACTCTGTAAGTGCGATTTTTTTTTCACGTTTTATTTTAATAGAATTTGCGGGTTTTCAAGTGAACAAGGATTCAGTTTTTCCCCCTAATTTTTTTTCTTTGCTCGTTGAAATGAATACATTTATAGTAACTTTCAATGTTTTTAAATTCGAAATAGTTCGTTCTTAGATAAAATACCTGCAATTACAGGTATCTAATTCATAATTACTCTAAGATGACTATTTTCCACTATTTCGCGTCCAACCTAAGTGAGTCTTCTTCAATGTGACCGTATTTAATAAGGATGATTTTCGGAAAAAAAAAAAAAAATCTTTATTTTAAAGATTCGCTTATGATATTTTTTCCTCTTGAAATGCGTGAATACTTTCATAATGTTCCACGGTCAATACTTGATACAATTACATAATGTCCGTCGGCAGCGTCAAAAGAATTCCATTTGCCATAAAGGAAAAAGAAACGCGCTCCTGAAAGCCCCGTAAAGGAAGAGGAAGATTCGTTTTTCCGATTAAAAACTGACCGGTCATCGGAGTATTACTTAATTCGAGAAAAAGCATTTCATGATGTGAAAGTCACCCAGCCTCTGGTCATTTTCCGAGAAACAATAGCTGAGAATCGTGTATATGGTTGCCCACACGCTTTAATTTTTCGACTACAAACAAGTGCAAGTTATTCGCCTTATATGAACGAACCGTGTAGTGTTTTTTTTTTTTTTTTTTTTATTTTCACCCGTGTGACTTGGATGAATGAAATGCTGTCTGAGTCGTGTACCTTAACCTGGTTATTTCTTCCTTTTACGTTTTTGTAGTCCTGTTGCTCACGGTCGTGATTTTTATGGAGACTTGATTTTTACGGGATCCCTTTTTCGGGACGCTGACCACACTTAATGCAATCGGTTTTATTGTCGTTTGATATTTATTTTCCTATCGTATTTTATCATAAATGCAACACTCTGAATCACCGATCGAGGATAAAAATACTTAAGTAACAGAATATGGAAGGGCGGTACTTTTATTTATGGTTAAGTGCTGTAGCAGCTTTTTTTTCCGAATGAGGAAAATTCTTTTAGTAAATATGTTTGTGCATTAATAGAAAAATCCTACTCTGTCTGTTCGTTTAATTATGTTACTGTATCAGGAGCAAGTACTTTTAGAAGCTTGTCCGTGCATGATTTGTGATTGACTCTAAAACATATTTTTCTTATATACCGAAGGTTAATTTGAATTCACAAGCTGGCTGATAGCACAATCTTTACCAGTTACTGTGCGTCACAAAGGCCCGAAGAACAAGCCTATAGGTACCATGTTTGTGTTATAAAGAACAAGAAGAGACATGCATTAGTACGTATACTTATACAGTAAAATACCGAAAAAAAGCTATAACTGCAAAAAAGTTGGTTTTAAAAATTTCTGCAGATAGCCTAAAATTATTCTTACCCCGCGATGTTCTGAGAGACATTTCCGGAAAAGTCTCTTTTTTTCGACCTCATTTTCTATATATTATGTCTCAAATTGTGGTAAAATCCGCGCTCTACGGGCCAAAGACCAGGAGGTTTAAATATAGCGACAGCAAAACCGCGTTGCCTTATCGTTTGTTAGCAGAGCTTTTGCTTCATCCAGGAAGAAACACTAAGATCAAATCGTGAGGCAACAGCATGATTAACAAACATAACCCATTCGACCCAGTAAAACTTTAACAGGGATTCTAGTGGGTAATAGTCGGCCACTTGTATTTTCACCATGATCAATACGAAAGTAAACTTTGCAGTAAAACCAACCCGACTGATTATTTAGTTTCGATAAAGACAACACTTGAGGGATTTTGCATTCATTTTTAAGGCTGGAGCTAATTAATAGCAATCCACGTATAGCGAGAATTCAATATTACAGAACTTTTATTTACCCCTTCAAAATTTTGCTTTAACTGCATCATGATTATTTTAACTAAAAAAAGAAAAATAACGAAGATGGTACTAGTTTGAATGTTGCAAGTTAAGACTTTCTCGTTGTTTCTTCTCTCCAAACAAAAAATAAATACAAGAAAAGAGAAGAAGCAGATCTTAAGGATCATTTTATACAATCGTCAACAATTAGGTAATCGATCGATAATTGTCCGTTGCACGTTTATTTATCACTTAACTTTAATTCGTGTCATACAAACATTCAGTGTTTGTTACAAGATTGCTACAATCCCCATTGACTCTTAAGGTGCGTCCCAAACTTGAGAACGAAATTATCTTTTTTTTTTTTTTTTTTTGGTTCTACCTGCGTACATTTATTAATTTATTTAGTGTTTTCCCGTTGCAATTGAAAATTTACCGTGGATCAATTTAGTTACAATTTGTTAATACGTTTCAAAGCTTATGATGGGAAGAGCTATAAATCAATTAAGGTGAAAGTTCCAAGGCGACGTTAAATGGATTTTGGATGAGAAAAAAAAAAAAAAGAAGAGATGATGTGAAGGTAGAAATGCATGGCATGCGTTTAATCATATAACGAAATCTCCTTGAAAACGGTGAATAATTAGCGCGAAAACTTAATGTAATTACGAATAACTAATCATTAATCAATCCCGGCTCTTCGCACAGCTTTTATTTAAAATAAATCCAGTATCTATATGATGGTTTAACCCTCAGGGATTTTGTCTCCGAACAATGCTGGTTTTGCTCCATTTCTCCAAACCGATTCCGTTTCTTTATAAAAAATACGCCACCGAAAATCACAATGGATAAATAAAATAAAAATAACATTCATCAAAACTTATACAAGCTTGCCCCTTTTGCAAGAAATCTAGGACTACTGACTGATGTTTTGATCGATTTGTAAAACGATAATTATTCTCGAATTGAAATAATTTAAAATAAAGCACTTTAATTATCCGTGACAGTCGAAAGGCTTATTTATTTCCAAGGAATTATGTAACGTTCGTTTGGGAGTTAAGGTATATGAAATGTTGAATGAACTGTAAACTGTCACAAGTCATTAAAGAACCGTAGGATAGGTACAGTGTACGTTCTTTTGGTGATTAGCCTTCGGCCTTCGACGAATTAATCCTTTGGCGATTGCAAATTAAAACGGCCGGTCAAAACTCATTACTTCCATTCAGTTCGCGGTGTTATGTCCACACCTGCTTCTCTTTTTTTTTCCGCTGTCTTCGAAGTCATTTCTTTTCAATTATCAAAATCATCGAAAATTATTCGAAAGTAAACAGAATCGGCTTGCGCAAACGAACGCTACGTTTTGAACGTGATGCCTACCTTAATATTTTCCCGTAAAGTGCATCGTGAAAGTTAATTAATAGCCAACCGTTTTTGTAAAAAAAGGAGAAAAAAATTTTTTTTTTTTCTACATAACCGAGCCTACGTAGGATGGCATCCTGACCTCTGACTTCTTTTTCCTCGAGCTAACATTACATAAACATTTTGATGAGTGCCGTATGCTGGTGTGCACGGTACGTTCCACATTCACAAACAAGTTCATCTTCGGAAATAATTTTTTTTTTTCACATATGCTGTTTATTTCGTCTGAGCAACATTCCACAGGTGCAAAGATTCTCTATGTGAATGGAGATATCAATCACTGGGTTAAACTTCAGGCTGAATTTTTATATACTTGTGTATTTTATGTAAAAAAAAAATATGTATCTGTAATTTCACCTTGTCACTTCTGCACATATTTTCCGCTTTTTAAGTGTTTCGAAGGGCGCAAATTTCAAGGCCGAGCATGTTCGAAAAAGTGGTCTTGGCTGTATGTGGAGCTTCCCCTACATGGTAGAGAAATGTTGGGGTAAAAATGTTTGCGTAACGTGTTCATCCAACATGTTTAGCGTGAATTTGCGGCCCAAAATAGAATTCAATTTGGGTTCAGGCTGTCATGCTTGTTCTACCGCTGAGACCCAAGTCTCATCGGCTCAGTGTCCGTTTCAGTTCTTTTCCTTCGACAGTGATGTCACGCTGTTCTTTGCCGAAATCAAGAGTCCTTTTAGAAGAGTGCCTTTATGAAATGTCTTGAAGTCTCTATTGACAATTTTAGAGCTAAGATTTTCAGTCTTCGTTTCCTTGTAGTCTTTGCTAGATTTTTCGGATATTCTTTTCTACCACCACATTTTGCCACCATCACATCTTTACCACCAATATAAACATCATTATTCTGCCTTTTTCCCAACGAAACATTCTCCTGGTTGTAAACCTTAAAAAAAAGGATGTTCTGCCACCATGGACAATTAACTGGAGGGTCCAATTAATTGTACCACCGGAAATGCTGTGTGCTATTTTGGACTTTTTTCTTCTGCCGCCACTTTTTTTTTTTTTTTTTTTTTTCATTTTTATTATTTTTAGTGTTCGAAAAAACAATCAAAACAATAAAAAAGTGGTACCAGAAGAAAAGAAGTTTAAAAATCATCATTTCCGGTGGTTCAATTAATTCTACCCTTCGATTAATTGGCCAACGGAGACAGGACAAGATTTTTTAACTGAATTAAAGAATAAGATATTTTACTTAGTTGCAGGGGCTTTCAAAAGTAGCAGACTTTTTGCATTTCGGGCCATTGATTTCTTCATTGTATGATGTAAAAAGATCAGCTTTCAGGCCTCTTTTCGTCCCCGATGGAAATATGTGCTGATTTTCATTACCAATACCACATAACTCCCGCGTCTTATTTAAAAGTGTTATAGTGGATATAAAATCATCCGTTAACAGTATCGGCACTCTTTTCAAATTTTTTCCAAGCACCCAAACGATTGAGAACGTCGAAGCCAGCGGAGGGCCGATAACCCGGGTTTTTGGGCCCCGGAATGTATTTCTGTTCTTCTTCAAGTTGTGATCCAAATCACAAGAACACGATTATTGTGATTCACGGATGCCAAATAACTTAAAAGCGTAATTTTGCAGGTGACAGCATGCAGGTACAGGATTGAAACTTTTACAGACTTCAGGGGGCCAGGGGGGCGTTGCCCCCTAGACTGACTTGGTGCCCCCCCTGGAGCAAATTGGCTAAACATGACAAATATAGGGAATAAAGACCTATTGCCCCCTTAACAAGCCCAACTGCACCCGGTTCTGGCTACGGGCCCGACAGACTGGAGACCATATTCTACCGGTACTTCGGTATTTTGGAAGCTATCCTTCAAGTACCATAATAGGATATAGTAGGGAAGAAGGCCAAAACCTCGATTATTGGCCCTCCATCTTTAAAGTAAGGCTGTGAGTGTAAGTGGCTGTAAGTATTTCTCTCTCGCACTTCCGTCAAGGTATATCCTGCAGGTCCTGGAGGGCAGACCGACGAGTCTCTGACCTCAGGGACTCGTCGGATCAGATAAGAAGATAACGTCATGGCTGATGGGAGAAGCTTGGGAGTGCCCGGCTGGCGAGATGCCTGCCAGCAGAGACCCGAATGGAGAAAGGTTTTAGTGCGGCAATAGGGCTCCAGGTCCTGTAAAAGCCAGGTTTGTGTGAGCGTGTGTGTGGGTGTGATTGTAAGCAATTCCACTTCTATTGGAAGCCTGACTTTTTTAATATTGGCGATCGTGAAAAAGTCTTCGCAAAAATGTAATCTTTCCCTTTTTTCCATTTTCCTTTTTCTTTTTCCCTGGTTTGTTTTCCATCTCGATTACTACAAAGATTTATAAACAATAGCTTCCTAGCTAGACAGGTCGTAGCTGGTCTAGGCTAGATCTTGAAATGATGGAAACTGATGTCTGGGATAAAGATCTGCTTCGGTCCATTATGGTTTGTTTGTCTTATCGATCGTAGCATTATATTTACGATTTATTTTTTAAAAACTCAGAATCGCATGCTACTACAGGAAATCTACAATGATGTCCGTTTATGTCACGGTCATATAGACAGGTCCGGAAACTTCCTATGCCGTTCATGTCCCGCTTAACTACCCATATTTTAGTTCTAAAATGGGCCACTGGCGGCGCTGCGATCTTGAGAGCCGCAACATGTCTAATCGTATAAGTTGGGACATATAAACGTGGTTATGGCCATATAAACGTCTATATGGCCTTTTGTCGCCATCGTTGTTTACAAATCTCAACGACCAATCAAAAAGCGTCTTGCATACTAGTAGCGCTTACAGTGGTAGAAAGGAAGAACTAGTATTTGCTTAATTAAGCGGGACATGATCTCTTATGTATAAGGGATAGGAGTTTCCGGACCTGTCTATACGACCATGGCTGATGCATGCTTGCTTACTCGTCACATACTGGCCACGCTGGTTTCCAATTTTGAAAACTTAATCGTTTTAAATTATATCTGCAAAGCTAAAAAGTTCCGATTCTACTTGCCAAAATTTCTAACTTCGGCTCTGAGCTTAAGACCTACACTACTGATCCTTTACCTTGAGTTGGAATGTTTCAGTTTTAAGCTCCTAAAATTATTTTGAGCCTCGGCTCTTTAAAGGAAGACAATACTGTAAGATGAACAAGAAAGCGAAGTAGTTGCCACAACGAAAAGCTTGAAAAAAAAAGATGCATCGATGCATTATTTTGTTTTTATAATAAGAAAAGGTGAACAAGATGCTGTGAACCTAGTTCAAGAGAAAAACATTTCGATAACGTATTCGTTCATCAAAGCAACCCTACCCAAAATTCATTATTAATTCACAAAAACCTCACTAATAATCAACAAATCGTCAACATTCAAAACATTACATCAAAAAATTTAATTCAACGCATCAAGGTCCCTTAATTAATGTCATGGATTTCCATAATGAAATCGTCATTAAAAAGGGTGAGGAGAATCTTAAAAAAAAAAAACTAAAAAATTGCAACGCATAAGAGCTTCTTCAAAACTTATTATTCCATCACATTAACCTAGAATTCACTCTCTCTGCTAGTGGGAGAGTCGATTGATTTTTAATTTCGCATTAATGCAATATTCGAAGGGTTGTTCGTTGGACAGGGCATAAGTCACCGACGTTAAATGCATGCATTAAAAATCGAAAGGGTCATTCTAAAAAAAAAAAAAAAAAAAAAAAAAACATAATTCTGAATTTATGTCAAAGCAAAATATATGCAGTCATCCTCGTAAGTAAAATTCGTTAAGAAACAAGTAAAAGAGTTAAGTTAAACGTGGGAAATGATGATCGAGCATTATAAAACTAGTCTGGAAGTGTGTTTCTGTTGCAGCTACAAGCTAATATCTATTATGTCTAGGATAGCATAAATATTTTCGACTGCATTCTAGTATCTTGTTTTTTTAGTGTTAGTAATGTTTACTATCATTGATCTCTCCTCTCTCTTTTCTGATCTTCCGTTTTGGAATATAAAAATAAAAATGAATGAAATCGGGGATTATTAAAAAAAAAATAAAATTGGTGTCATTTGTTTTTTCGAATGATAATAATCAAAAGCGAGAAAATCTTCTCGGGAGATAGATAATTTCAGACACGAAATCTTACATCTCTTTCACGAGAAAAAAAAAATAACGGGGTAGATTTCTTATCAATCGAGATTGCTTAACTCTGTTTTGTTGTTGTTGTTCTTGTATTATTTGAAAACGTGTAGTGTAAAAATTTTTCGACGCAATCGTATGAATCCCAGCAACAGTTCATCTTTAATTTAAAAAGTGTTGAAAGAATCCAATGGATCAGAATCGATGATAAGTTCACGAGTCGCGATTTCTTATATAACCATAATTTGATTAAACCGAGTCGAAATAAAACAGCTCTGGCTGGAATCATTGTAATTTTTCTTTTACAGTTCGATTCGAACAATATTTCACGGATTTAAAAAAAAATCGATAGTTGTTTAAAGAAAGAATTTAATTTTTTTTAAATTTTAATTTGACTGAGGAATAAATCAAGATTGGCATGTAATGGTTTTTTATAATGAAAATGGTTCAGCTATTTGAGTTCCTTATGAAAACGCAGCGACTAAATCTTTGAAGAGAAAGTGCAAGTTGAACTTGCCAAATTTTAAAATGTTGCAATTTTCAGATAGAAAATAACAGACTATTCCCTTAAAAAAAAAAAAAAAAAAAGTCGCTTGGCTTAACACTTTTTTTTTTTTTTTTTTTGCAAAAAGAGCTGCAGGGTAATACCCTCTATCATATTTATTTCTAAAATTTTTTAGCTTATCGGAAGAACAAGGAGCTATTTTTTCAGTTTGAAAATCTCGAGTAGCATTGTCCTTACGAAACTTTGGGTGCGGTTCAAAATCCCGACAATTAAAATCCCGACAATCATAATCCCGACACTCAAAATCCCGAATAATGAAAATACCGAAAGATTAAAATATCGAATGGCTTAAAATAACGGCAAAACGAACTCTCAAAATACCGATATACTAAAATCCCCCCGAATGTATTGTAACACCGAAAACTAAAATCCCGAATCCCGAATATTAAAATTGTAAGGAAACCAAAAGAGCAAACATCAATTATTTTTTAAAATTCTAAAAAAATTGATTATATTTCATGTGAAAAGCGTAAAATGGTAACTTGTTTTCGTTTGCTTAGACTATTGATTAAATCCTATTTAAGGATGTTTTACCGAGGAATTTGATAAACCGAGCAATTTAAACATAGGCGCAACTTTGTTAATTTTTTGAAGAAAGGTTTTTCCACCTACGAAATTTAATTGGAACCGAATAATTTTTTTACAATCCTCCATAATTTTTTTTTTTACTTTCGAGTGGCCGCGAAGCGGGCACGAAGAAAGTATTGCCGTGGTCGGAAAAGGGAAAATCGTTAATCCTGCGAGTTTCTACATGAAACTTATATAGTTATACTTAGAATAAAATTCTGAGTTCCCGGTTGTCCGCCTCGTACGCCTCGTACGCCTCGTACGTCACGTACGCCGCGTACGCCGCGTACGCCTCGTACGCCGCGTACGCCCGGAGCTTTTTCTCCGCTATTACGCATCGGATCAAAAGGAAATTTTGCACACGTATTTTTCGTCGAAAAATAAGAGGGGGTCTTTCTTATTTTTTAAAAATTTCAAAAATTACGTAAACGGCAAATATTTGAACTTTTAAATTTGGTTTTCTTCTTGCGACGATAAATCTCGAACCCGGCTACAAATCATCATCAATTTTCGTACTGTAGTAGATATTCATCAAAGTATCATACCATCAAAATTTGGTTGAATTCGGATGATTGGTTCAGAAATTATGAGGATTAGGCTACGTATAATTAGGCCTAAAAATCGATATCTCGAATGACGTAATAAGTCATATCGATATATCGATTAAGTCATTTCGATATATCGATATATCGATTAAGTCATATCGATATCTCGAGTTACAGGAACAATCCATAATTCGGATTTTTTTTGTGGGTACAGCGGATTTCGCGGACCTCGGATCAAAAAACTAACCGGATTTTTGAAAATATTTTCGGGGTAGAGGAATCCGAATATGGAATTATTTTTTCAAAATTGGGATTCTTTATGTGGGTACACCTCGGATGAAAAACTAACCGGATTTTTGAAAATATTTTCGGGGTGGAGGAATCCGAATAGAATAGAATAGAATAGAATAGAATATATTGCCTCTAAATTTAAATACAAAATTTTTTGGGCTAGTCACAAGCAAAAATAAATTTAATTTGATATTCATAATTTAAAATTTAAAATTTTAAAATATGGAATTATTTTTGCAAATTAGGATTGTTATGTGGGTACAGCGGGATTCGTGTACCTCGGATCCAAAAACTAACCGGATTTTTGAAAATATTTTCGGGGTGGAGGAATGCGAATATGGAATTATTTTTCCAAAATTGGGATTCTTTATGTGGATACAGCGGGATTCGTGTACCTCGGATGAAAAAACCAACCGGATTTTTGAAAATTTTTCGGGGTAGAGGAATCCGAATATGGAATTATTTTTTCAAAATTGGGATTCTTTATGTGGGTACAGCGGGATTCGTGTACCTCGGATCAAAAATCTAACCGGATTTTTGAAAATATTTTCGGGGTAGAGGAATCCGAATATGAAATTATTTTTCCAAAATTGGAATTCTTTATGTGGGTACAGCGGGAATCGTGTACCTCGGGTTTAATTAACACCCTTTGAAAACCTAAACTTGATTTTTTACTTTTTTTGTTTATTTCAACTTCTTTTTTCCACCAATAAAGCCACGAGAAAGTTTAATGGGGTGCGTATGCACCCCCATTACCGTTCTCCTTGTTTTTTTTTACAATTTCATATTGTGAGCCTCAGCTCGAAGGATATCTTTAGTGGTGAAATTTTCTTTATTTTCTACCACACTTTGCAAGCGAGCTTGCCTCTGTTTCTCTTTTTTCCTTTTTTTTTTTTTTGGAGGTTCCCCTCTTAAATTTGACTCAATGATTTCCTCCAGCTCGGCTTGCTCCTTTTTTATAAATGAAATCATCGTGTAGACACCGACATGGTCCCTTCCAATAATCTGTTCAGCCCTCCTGTGCCAACCGTCAACATTGTTCGATGTCCTTGGATAGCCATGTTCAACGTTTTCAGCTATCGACCAAAAACTTGGAGGAAATAAAGGAGGGTGGCGTTGATGATATCTTCCTCTTTTTCTTTTTGCAGTTTCGGGATTTTAATTATTCGGGATTTTGAACTGTCGGTATTTTGAGCCAATCGATATTTTGAACTATTCGGGATCTTAATTATTCTGGATTTTCATCGTTCGGTATTTTAATTTTTCGGGATTTTGATTGTCGGGATTTTTATTGTCGAGATTTTGAATGCCACCCGAAACTTTCCGACCCATCTTTCTTTCAAATCTATTTTTTGAGAAATATTGACGCTTTTTTCTTTAAATAATTTATTTATGCCATAAAATTAGTTTATAAAAAAACTGCCGCTTAGTTAAATTCGGTTCGAAATTTATTTTCGGGGCGATAAAATTTCAAAAAAAAAAAAAAAAAAAAAAAAAAAAATTGATGCAAAGATAAAAAACGAATCTTTATACGAAGTTTGCACTTTACATTTCCGTTTTAGTTTTCTTTAAAAAATTAATTAAAAAATGGCCTCTATTTAAATCGTAAAAGTGTCAGTTTTTTTTTGTCAGTAAAAAATTCCATTTTCATCAGTTTTTTATTTAAAAACGGCAAGTATTTTTATTAAAATGTAAATAAAAATGGACCTTTTTGTCTGTATAAAAATCATTTTCGGTCAGTAAAAAATCGCGATTTTTACAGTTAAAATTGTAAAAGTGCCGGTAAACCACTGTAAAAAATCCTGTCAATAGACTAGTCTCCACAAGGCCGATTTTCTTGTGACCACTTGTGTGATACTATCTCAAGAATTATGTGATAAAATCACATATAAAAGCAAACTTAATTCATGTGATTTAACTATGTATGGCATCGTAGACCGCGAATGGTTTGTGGTACTGAAACCGAAGTGATGATAACAGAGGCCGCTAAAACGGGAACGGGCTTTTGGACCCCCGACCATTTTTACGCCGAACTTTCCAAAATGTGAACTTACCTAAAAAGGGAAAAGTAAAATTAATACAGTTTTATTTTATTATTCGGATTTGATATTGGAATAAGAAAGAAATTCTTTATTCGGTTTTGGCAAATTTGTTAGAAATGAATATAAAAAACAAAAGAACCAATATGCTAGCTAAAAAATGTTGCGAAGAATAGGTCTAAAACTATGTTTTCATCACAGAAGACGAAAACTCTAAAACTATTTAAACGCTCGCCGACTACAATAGCAATATTTTTCAAAATTACGATTTCAGTATTTTTGATAATTAAGAACATTTAAGTTTTTTAGAAACCTATCTTCGCAGCGAAATAGTAGATTTCCAGGCTGGACCGGAAAAGTGAGATTTTTTACGAGGCAAGAGGGCCGAGTAAAAAATCGAAATTTTTCGGTCCAGCCTTGGAAATGTAGTTTTCAGGGCGAGAAAAACGAAATTTGTTTTGTTTACATGATCTCGAAAGTATACTTTTCGGGTCTAGCCCTGAAAAATAATTTTTTAACTTTTGGCCATTTTGGACACGTAATCCGTGTCCGTTACCTATTTCAAATCGCGATCAGTTTTCTTTTCCAGTTAAAAAAATTAAATCCAAAGCATTATTGTTCCTTATCCGGGTCCATTAGCTATTTCATCAAATTAAATCCAATCCAATAAAATTCAATTAAATATTTAAAAATTAAATCCAAAAAATTAAATCCGAAGCATTATTATTCCTTATCCGGGTCCGTTAGCTATTTCATCAAATTAAATCCAATCTCGTCGCATGAGGGAATAAAGGGGAATGAAACTGGGATGAACTGGCCCTGTGGATTTTTTCTATCTGGTCGAGCAGTTTTTTGCTGGCAGTATCATACAAGGAAGAGCCGTATAGTCTGTCTCAGTTTCAGTTGACAGGTTTCGCCTATGAATAAACGCTGGTTTAAACGACCGATCCCTGACAAGTGAACCTGAGACAGACTATAGTCTATTTTACTTCGAATTAGTCCTCTGTAAATTAATAGCATAGCTGATGGATGCGCTCCCCACCATACTTTTCCCAAGGCTCTTAATATGTTCATCCGTTGATGTACTTGTCTGATGAGGTCCTTTATATGTGTCTTCCAGGTGAGTTTCCAATCGATTTACATGCCTAAATATTTAACCCAATAGCTTGGCCTTATTTCTCTTTCCCTTATATATATAATTAGTGCATCATTATTTTCTATCGATATCCTTCTTCAAGTAAATACTAGCATTTTAGTCTATCTATCCAATCCAATAGAATTCAATTAAATATTTTTTTCAGTATGACAAATCAACACTGATATCGTTTTATTTTTCGAATTCACGACGCAACTTTAGAAAACTAAATTTCCCTTCTACTATAAGTTTCTTCGCGCATTTTTTTTTTTTCTTAAATTAATGAAAAAAATATATCGAAAATAATAAATAAACAAAAATATATAAATAATCCGAGGAGAATGGTAACAAGGAGAATGATATTGGGGTGCTTCAGCACCCCTCCTCCTTGTTACCATATCATACCATACAATACCATTCTCCTTGTTACCATTCTCCTCGGATCGAAAAACTAACCGGATCTTTGGGGATATTTTCGGGGTAAAGGATTACGGATATGAAATTTTTTTTTTAATATTCGGATTCTTTATGTGTGTACAGCGAGTTTCGCGGAACTCGAATCAAAAAATTAACCGAATTTTTGAAAATATTTTTGAAATAGGGGAATCCGAATCTGGAATTATTTTTTCAATTTGAAAATTCGATTCGGTATCGTTCTAACGGTTCCGGTACTCTTGATATTGCAATCACTAATGTTAATAAACAAAGGGAGAAGAATAAATTTTTAAGAATGTTAATCCAAATTTTTTGATTTGGTAGAAATTGTTTATCTCATGAGACAAAAGTTTTATTATCGGTTTTATTTCAAAACGTTTTGTCGTTGTAAAGCCGAGTCTAATTTGTAAAGCGAGAAAGTTTATTAGCACCCCAATACCATTCTCCTTGTTTTTTTTTTTTTTTTTTTTGGCAAGCTCAAAAGTTATTAGAAAAACCATAAATATATTGCAAGAGCTACGCACGAAATCCGATGGACTACTTTTTAAAAAAATGATTTGCATAATGTTGTTGTTTTCTTTAAAAAAAGGTTCTTTTTTTAAAATCGGTTAAAACCTTTTTGAATAGTTTTTAAGTTAATTTCATCGACTTTTTACACCCTTATACCAATTTAATAAGTCAGAATTATAATTTAAATGAAGGAAACTTTTTCGTTTAAAAAATGCCGCGTTTTGACCTATAATCATCAAACTATTTAAAAAAAAAATTAAAAAAACTTTGCCTCGTAGTGGTAGGTCAAGACATGCAATCAAATGCGTACATGGAGACATCGCCTGAGTCTAAGAAATCATTTATAGTAATTATAGGTCATTTGCTTGTAATTACCACCTTAATTTAACGCAATAGGTAGCAGTAGCATTTGTTTCTTTTTTTATTGTCCATTTGACCGAACTTTTTTTTTTTTTTCCCCTTTCTTATTTTTTAATTTTCGCGCCTCTACATGTTTTTTTCAAAAGAAACATACTTCCTTATGTCAAGTTTTATTGCCCTTTAAACAAAAGCAAATTTCTCATTTTCACAAAATTAAAACAAGTCTAAAAAAAAAAGAATTATCTGATTCTGGATTTGAAATCAGGTATTTTGCATGAATTGCGAGTTTTCGAAAGACAATGGGGTAATGACAGAAGAAGATTCATTAAGCAAAAAAAACCAGCTTGGGTTATGTATTCATTTTTTATGGATTTAAACATTTAGTAATAATAAAGGTAATCACGTAAAGAGTACGAAACCAGAAAAAAAAAGTAAAATCAAACAATAAATTAAACAACCTCATTCTTCTTTCTTTTTTTTTTTTAAATTTGCTGAAGAAAACGCCCTTAAAGAACCAGCAACAAATGGCCATATAAAAAGACCCTTTTCACATAACAGGGTCAGTTGGGTCGTGTAATCCTTTGAATTTCACTCTAATTAATTCTCAAAGGCAAATAGACAATGCGAGTGCTTTTAAATTGTTAAAATTAATTATGAGACAGGTTGTTACAATTTGATACCTGTTGCATGTTTTAATTGTTATTTAATGAAGCTCCGATCTAACATATCGTCATTAAAGTTAATCACGTCTGTATTCACTTTATTTGGCATACTGACCCTCTATGCGCTCTACCCGACCCCCCCACTATTTGTTTTTCCATTTTTCTGTCTGACAGTTTATGCTCCTTGCACAATGTTTTTCATTTTAAATTAATGTTGCATATTAGCGCGTATATCTTCGCACACTCCGGTGTTTGATATTTCTCGAATTAAGAAGTTCGTTATGGGTCGATCTGACAGGATAAATAAGAAATAATAAAAAATTAAAAAAAAAAGATACAAAAAGAAGATTCACCGCGGGATTTCAGCTTGGGGGTCATCGGTCAAAGGCGAAATTTTGCAACCGTGAACCCTTATATATGTCATATAAGTTTTTTCGCATCTTGAAGGAAACAAAAATTCAATTTGTTTTTGTTTTATAACATTTCTGATTCCTTACACGATTCGAAATCTAAATGTTTTTTTTTTTTTTTTTCACATGAATACTTTTGAGTTACGTCATGAGTTTTTAGGGAAAAAAAATTTAATTCAAGGGCTTTATTTGGACAGATGTTTTATTCACGATTATTATACATTTGAGTACATTATCGAGAAAAGTAATCTACGTTTTTAAAAATATTACCGTTAGGAATAAGTTTTTAAAAGCAAAGAATTTAGGATAAAAGTTTTTGAAAAGTTTTTAGTAAAACTTGGATTTTTTTAAAATTCCGATTTCGTTTGCTTTTGCAAAAATCAGATTTTTCCGAAAAATTGCTATATAGCAATTTTTCCATCCTACCAGGGTGGAGCCTACCCTGACTGAGCCTACCAATGACGGAGGCTCTCCGGTCTGACCTTCTCCTGACTGAGGCTCCCCGGATTGAGCCTACCCGGACTGTGCTTAACGGGACCGAGTCTAACCGGACCGAGTCTAACCGGACCGAGTCTATCCTAACCGAGCCTACCCGGACAGAGGGTTCTCAGAGTGAGCGTCCCCGGACAAAGCCTAAAGACCTGAGACTAAAGACCGTGTGTACATCTTACCTTTCCGTACAAACTTCTGTTTTCTGGATTCTTCTACGCCTCCTCCGTTTTCGTCGTTTTCAACTCCAAAATGTTCCTGATTTTGAGGTGATCGACCAGGATTAATGGGAAGGGTAACTAAAAAAAGGAGAGAAAAAAACATAAAAAATGGCAGGAGGATATAGAAGGAGTAGGGTAGGGAACGCTTTTGAAGGGGAGGGAAGGTAGGGAACGCTTTTGACTATATATAGTCAAAAGCGTTCCCTACCATTTTTCCTAAAGAAATAAATTCCTAATCCATTTTTCCTAAAACTTTGGTTCCTAAAATGTTTTGATTCCTAAAATAAAATTTCTCAAAATGAGTATGGTCTTCATTTTTTAAATCCCTAAAGGAATTTTAGGGAGTTTAATTTTAGGGATTATAAGAAATTTCATTTTAGAAATCAAAAAATTTTAAGAAAATTTAAAAAAAAGAAAAAAAAAGTTAGTGAGAACAATTTTAGAAACAAAAAAATAAATATAGGAGTTTTTTTTTTTTTTTTTAGGAAAAATGGATTAGGAATTAATTTTTTTTTTTTAGAAAGAATGGATTAGGAATATGGTAGGGAATCGTCAAAAGTTTGAATTTCAAAACGAAATATCCGGTAATTTAAGTCAGAGTTTTGTTTTGCACCCTGTTCTCAATTTAATATTTTTTAAGGCTATTGAACAGGTGGTAATGTCCCTTCTGAGCAATAGAGAAGTCACATGTTTTGAGATGACTCCATCGTTTAATTGTGCTAGGGGAGATACGTTGAAAAGCGTAATTTTGACTCGGTAAAAAAAACTGTTAACCCCCGAAAAAAGAAATTCAAAAACAAAAATTTGGATTTGAATGCCCGCCAAAACAGAACGTGGAGGAACGTGACGTCATCTGCCTAAAAGTGGTTGTGTTCATTTATTCTGAAACTCTAAACGGCAACGTTGCGTAATGTTTACAAGCATGTTTACAAATAAGACGTGTTTCGCTCCGAGTTCGATATCTCGCTTCGATACAGGCAGATGACGTCACACCAATAGAAAATTGTTTAAGGAATGATCACGTGACAAAAACTTTTTCGAACTTTGTTTTTATTTTTTTTTTAATTTGGTGAAAAATTTTCCCGTTTAAATACTAGTTTTTAGTTAAGAGCATACTATACATTAGTTTCCAGCGAAAATCTCAAAACATGTGACTTGTCTATTCCGTATGTAACGGTCGTAAGATTTTTACACTTTGAATTGAGACAAAAATCCTTTAAATAGTTTAACAATTGTCCCATTCAGACACAAGAAAGAAAAAGAAAAATATTATTACACCCAAAAAAATGAATATGCCTCGTTCGCAAAACAAGCAATGATGCTTAGCGACAAAAGCAAATATGCTATTTGCTTTGCCGCAAATCAGCATCACTGTTGCTGCGTGTCGCAAAGCATTTTTGCTTTGACCCAAAGCAGCATTTTTTTGGGTGTAGTTTCATGGTAAAAGATTTTATGTTACTAGACATCTTTCATTTATTTCGGACATCTTTTTGATTTTCTATTTTTTTTTTTTTTTTTTTTTTTGTTTGCGGAAATTTAAAAAAAAGAAAAAAAAAGTTAGTGAGAACAATTTTAGAAACAAAAAAATAAATATAGGAGTTTTTTTTTTTTTTTTTAGGAAAAATGGATTAGGAATTAATTTTTTTTTTTAGAAAGAATGGATTAGGAATATGGTAGGGAATCGTCAAAAGTTTGAATTTCAAAACGAAATATCCGGTAATTTAAGTCAGAGTTTTGTTTTGCACCCTGTTCTCAATTTAATATTTTTTAAGGCTATTGAACAGGTGGTAATGTCCCTTCTGAGCAATAGAGAAGTCACATGTTTTGAGATGACTCCATCGTTTAATTGTGCTAGGGGAGATACGTTGAAAAGCGTAATTTTGACTCGGTAAAAAAAACTGTTAACCCCCGAAAAAAGAAATTCAAAAACAAAAATTTGGATTTGAATGCCCGCCAAAACAGAACGTGGAGGAACGTGACGTCATCTGCCTAAAAGTGGTTGTGTTCATTTATTCTGAAACTCTAAACGGCAACGTTGCGTAATGTTTACAAGCATGTTTACAAATAAGACGTGTTCGCTCCGAGTTCGATATCTCGCTTCGATACAGGCAGATGACGTCACACCAATAGAAAATTGTTTAAGGAATGATCACGTGACAAAAACTTTTTCGAACTTTGTTTTTATTTTTTTTTTAATTTGGTGAAAAATTTTCCCGTTTAAATACTAGTTTTTAGTTAAGAGCATACTATACATTAGTTTCCAGCGAAAATCTCAAAACATGTGACTTGTCTATTCCGTATGTAACGGTCGTAAGATTTTTACACTTTGAATTGAGACAAAAATCCTTTAAATAGTTTAACAATTGTCCCATTCAGACACAAGAAAGAAAAAGAAAAATATTATTACACCCAAAAAAATGAATATGCCTCGTTCGCAAAACAAGCAATGATGCTTAGCGACAAAAGCAAATATGCTATTTGCTTTGCCGCAAATCAGCATCACTGTTGCTGCGTGTCGCAAAGCATTTTTGCTTTGACCCAAAGCAGCATTTTTTTGGGTGTAGTTTCATGGTAAAAGATTTTATGTTACTAGACATCTTTCATTTATTTCGGACATCTTTTTGATTTTCTATTTTTTTTTTTTTTTTTTTTTTTGTTTGCGGAAATTTAAAAAAAAACCTTCAAAATCTGTAACATTAATTAAAATGTAAGTCGTAAACATAAATTTCATTATCATGTAAGTAAATGAGTGGAATTTCAAATTTTTTTGATACAATTGTCTTTTCTTCAAAATAAACATTCGAAAAAAAATCCGTAAAACGATTTTCGCTCAAGGAAAAAATCCGTCCTTTTTTAAATCCGCTATAAGAAAAACAGTAAACATTTTTCGGGGTGAAACCGGGCTTTTGTAGGAAGATTATGAGACAAAGAACACAGTTCATTATATTTTGGGCCAAAAACGCTTTTTACTTAGGAAAGGAGTGTTTACATGTAGGCTACCCGACCCTACAAAAATTACTGGAATTTTTCAGGGTCTACTTTCTTTATAAGAAAGAATTTTTGGTGATTGGCTCTTCTGCAGTAGGTAGGCAGTCGATTTTGCTCAGTTTTTATATCTTTCGTTGAATATCAGACAATGAGTTTACGGAAAAAACCAGGAAAAAAAAAAGCACGAGGCATCTTTATTTCCTGTTTTTCACGCGAACGAACAAATATAGATATTTTTGTAATGTTGTAATTTAGGAACAAGAAAAATCGTGGGTTAAATATATTAAGGCATCCATCAGGATCGTAAAAACGGCCATAAAGACCAGTTTATTAAGGCACAATCTTGAAAAGGAGACGTCTTCATTTAGACAAAGACTTTTGCGAAAAGTAGAGTTCCAGTTTACTGAAGTTAAAACGTTATCTGATTTAATAAAATTCTTTGTCCAAGTCAAAACTGTCAGCACCAGGAATTGAGATGTGAAAAAGAAACCTCTTCATATTTTCAGCACTTAGGTCTTAGGCCCCCTCAGATAATTTTTTTCCCTATTCTTAGCCCCCCAGAAAAAAATTCTAGATTCGCCCATGCAGTCCTTAAATTTCAGATTTCCTTGTTTTGCACGTATGGGATTGCTTACCTCTCTCCAAGCCATCCCAGTTCTTTACACCGAGTTAATTAACGAAACGAACCCATAAATTTCGAATGTGGGCGATCGTTCCTCTTTTAATGGGATTTAATCATTTTAGGGGTCATTTCAGTACCATTTAAACGGCTGATTAAGTACATCGAAAAGGCAAAAAGGCAAGACGCATCCTACCAGGTGAAACTACTTATCTAGTTAATTGAAGCGTGTAAAAACCACTTGAGTAATTTGTAGGAGTGCGCTAACTTTAAAACAATAGGATGACACTTATGGGGGCTGGATGACCGTGATCTTGCGACATTGATGAACCCGTATTCATTCTCGCAAGACGTAATCCTCAACATAAACCGAGTTAAGACCTTCGCCTTTATATTTTTTTAACGCGGTATGCATCAATTCCGCTTCATTTATCCGAAAAGAAAAAAAAAATCATAGAAGTAGGTGAAATCGAACTGAAGACAGCACTTCTCACGCATGGCTTGTCTGTCTTCCCTTTAAGCCCTAATTAAAGTCAAACTGGAAACTCTTTTTTTTGACCGCCCAATGATCATGTTTTTATCTCATATCGCACAAATGTCATGTAATCAAGCGTAATGAAACCGCGCGAGAGCGTGCGCTTCTACTCTTTCCATCTTCTCCACAATCTCAACCTATTTGTCGAATTTTTTTTTCCTTTTTAAACGTTTAACGACCTTTCATTATTACGATCTTGATGAAGGCGACCCATATTTTTGCAGTGTAAGCAATAAAAAGTGCGAGACATGCTTTAAAAAGACTTCGACCTTTACCTTGGCGTTGGGACGAGGACGACTGATCGCTCTTTAGTTTGACCATTTATGGATGTTTACGAGCGGAAGTTATCAGAAGATTTAACTCTTTTGTGATTGCGCATAGCTTTCATGCGATAAGATTGAAATATATATACGTATCCGTACATATTCTCCTTTTTTTTTTTTTTAAATAGGGTCAATGAAAATGTGCGCGGATTTTCCTTTTCTGGGTTTCGAGGGTTGTAAAACGTTGGCCGAATTCTGTATATATTCAATTTTATCGGATTAGTTTTGGTCGGTGATTTCCTGATGGTCATGATTGATTATACCACTGCAATTCGTTATTTATCAATTAATCAAATGAGATTGGATTCGGTTAGAATTATGTTTGAATTTTTTTTAAATATGTGATTCGTTCATTTTGGTTAATTGCTGACTGAACGAAATGATTGCCAATTTTTATTTTTATTTTTTTTTATTTTTTTTTATTTTTTTTTATTTTTTTTTATTCTTTTTTTTTTTTTTTTTTTTTTTTTTTTTGCAAATACAAAAAATTTGTGTTAATGATATTTGTCTGAAACCCACAAGGAGTTTTAGTTCTTGCAAAAAAACCTGCAAACTATTTTTTCACGGCCATTTTCTGCAGTATAAGTTCAATAAATATAAATCGGGAAAAAAAATTGTTCATCAATTTTCAAAAGGTCACCCACAACTGCAATTAAATGGTGATATTTATAACGAGTTTTATAACATTTGCGATTTTTTCCCTGGAAGGTTAGCTTTTCTTGTCTGGTGCTAATTTTAAAAGTCGTTATGTCAGCGTTGCAAAAAAAAGAAGAAGAAAAAAATTCAAGTACCTTTTGACTTTTATCTCTGGATTATTTTTTTACAACCCAACATTTAAATTAGCTGCATTATGTCATTTCATTGAAAAGAAAAAAAAATCTTCAGTATATTTAACCACTCTGTGCCATTGAGCAAATAATATGTAAATATCGTAAATATTTAACGAAAGATTAAAGTATAATAACCCTATTTCAAGCGGAGGATAAATCCATTAAAAAAAAAAATACAAAGAAATTATGTTCTGGAGGCGGCATCATTTTAAAAAAAAAAAAAGTTTCAATTTCAGGTTCTTTAAATATTTAAATATGAAATAACCAAAACCTTGACTGAATTAGCATGACCAATGGTAATTCGCTTCAGACGGTAACTTCTTATTCCCTTGCTTCTTTTAATTTTCCGATCAAAACAAAAAAGCGTGGGGGACGTGTCTTTGTTTCTCGTTTTTTTAACGCCAAACACCGTGTCTGAAAGTTTGATACTGACACAAGATGACCCTTTGATGAAACCTATGTTTTAAAATCGGAAACACAGGTTCATGCCTTAGCGCCGTTAATTTTACAGCAAATTTGAGAAATTTTACAATTTTTTTTTTTTTTTTTTTTTTTTTTTTTGGCGTGTGTGTGTGTTCTTGTAATAGCCAAAGTTCTGTAATTTCTGCTAATGTCTTCTAATTATTTTTATTTAAAGGGCTTTTTTTCGATGGGGAAGGTTTTGTTCTCTTTTCTTTCTAAGCAGGATTTTGCCTGTTGGGAGTCTTCTCGCGCACAAAAAAGTGGTGCAAAAAAAAAATATATACTGTGTACTGTATATATAAAATTTTTGCAAAATAAATGCAAAAAATTTATATAAGCAAATATTAAACCTTTTTAACTTTTTTTCGATTTTATGTATAGGGTGAACCGACCAATAGATGAACAAATCTGTTTTCTTATTCGAATATTAGCTAAACGAATTTTATAATTGAAGGAAAACAAATTGAAAAATAAAGTATTGTTCTTCAGCTTTCTTTGCAATATAAAATCATGGCAAAAAGCACAAAAATTCTGTTAAAATAAAAAGTTTTAAAAGTTGAAGTAACTAACTGGCTTGTAAAACTTGACAGAAGTTTAAGGATGGCGCTTTTTCCCATTTTATAAAATAGGGTTTTATAAAGCAAAAATTAGTTTTTCCGGCTTATTCTAACTATTTTCAGAAAGAAGAAAGTTATATTTACCTAAAAAAACACGTCCCATTTGAAAATTATGATGTGTAATGCATCTATTTTCAATGTTCATAAATGGAACTGGTGAAACTTGAAAAACCCAATAAATGAACACCATAGCACTCCATATAAATCACTAGCACTACCGCGTGTATTTTTATTGAAAAACACCAAAATTATTGTTTTTAAATGTGTTTTCATTTTTATTATGCAGGATTTTAATAAAAACATCAAAAAATAAACAAAGAAGCCATTTTTTCTAGAACTAATTGAATTTGAAGACTTAACGGGAATAGTGGCCTAAGTCCACCTCGTCATGTTGGCACTGATCTCTGATATTTAGCTTTTATAAAAGCAATGTAATAAAAAACAGTGGACTTAGGCCACTATTCCCGTTAAGTCTTCATTTATCAAGATTATTTAAGTGTTCATTACTGGGTTTTCGCTGTTCATTATTTGGTTGCGGTGTTCATTTACTGGGTTTTTCTGATTTTTTCGCTATTTTCTTAAATATTTCCTTTCTCAGCTTGTTTTATTGCATTTTTAAGACTTTTTCTTGCTTTTTAATAAATTTTTGACATTAATGTCAAATTAAATAATTATAGTAAAAATAATTATAATTATAGTAAAATTTTAGCTTAAAGGCACCCATACGTTTTATTAAAATAAAATCTAAAATTCGATTTCTTCTTAACTGTTCATTTATTGGTCTGTTCACCCTACTTATTTATTACTTAACACAATTATATCGCAGGATGAAAAAAAAGTTAAATTCTTTACACATAATTTATGCATTTTTTATGTAAGCCTTTAGAATTTTTTTTTTAAGTTAGACAAAACGCTGAGATTTGAGGCGCAAAAAAAATATTTAAGGTCAAGGCGTTGGTTACATTTCCCAAAAATTTTCGTTCGAAACGTTTCGAAAATTTTCGATGATGTTCGACGTTATTTTTGGGGTGTTGGCCTTTTCTATTTTTTACGTAATATTTTTCTATTTTTTTCCTACACTCTGTAGGAAAAAAAGACTGAAAAAAGTTGGGAAATAATAATGCACAGTCTCATCACATAGCAGCGGAGTATGTTGAGAGTAAATGAGTATTTTCAACTTTGTGTACATAAAATTTTTCTTTCAGTTTTGTAAATGGTAATTATTCATGTCCCCATTACGAAAAAAATATAATGCACCCTCAAACGTCTAACATCATCAAAAATTTTTGAACATGTTCGAAAAAAATGTAACCAATTTCCTCGCGAAAAAAATTTCAAAAAGTTTCGAACAAAAATTTGCGTGCAATGCAACCAACGCCTAAGATGTGATACAGGCAGCAATGACTTTTTTATTTTTTAAATCGATAGTGAATTGAATATGAACTGAAGTGTAGAGTGTCATTCTGTTCTTCCTTCATTTCTTCACCCCAAAGACCTCTTCAGCTCCTCATCCGGCATAAAGAAATCGCCGTTCTCAGGTTCCGTCAATTCCCTTTCGTCTATTTGCCAGATTTTTAATACCACTTCATAGCCGGGTCCGGTGTAATGTGCGACACCGATTAACTGTGACATTTCGGGGCTGAAGCTAAAGGTACAGCATTTTTTTCCCTGAATAAGAAGATCAATTTATTAGAAAAAAATAAATTTATTTGTTTCTAATAAATTTATTTATACTTTTTTAAATTACAAGTCACCTACCTCGGGCATTGATTTTTTTTTACGTTTTTTCTTCTGCCCCTTGCCGTTTTTCTTTGATACTTTTTCCGATTGTAAGGCTTTTAGCTCCTTTGACAACGGCCGCGTTTTCGTACGGGTGCAACGTGGAGTCTAACTTCGTATACCCTTTAATTTGAGTATCAGACTGTAACCCATTCCTGGCTAAAAACAACTTTACCTGTCAGGTTATTTTGAGTCGAGCCCAACATGGTTAGTCGGATGTAGCTTTGGTGGGATATCTCTGTTCGACGATGCTGAGGTTCGAGTCTCTCCTTTAGTGCATATTTTTTCCTCAAGTTTTTTTTTAACAGAAACCAGTAAAGCGTTTTTTAAAAAATGCTAGAATTTTTTAAGATTATATGTAGTCTAGTAAAGTTAATAAAAGACTAGGGTCGTCTACAGAAGGTACAGTCTATAGAAGACCATATAATTGGTGACTGGCTTAAGTGCCAGCGCCCCCTGGTACTGTCGAGGAAGAAACAAAGACGTTAAAAAATTTTTTACTTCCCACCGGGTTTGGTTTGAATTATTACATTCACCGAATCTGGAAGAACGTTTGAGAAGCAATAATTCTTTTTTTTTTTTTTTTTTTTTAATGTTTCGTTACCGGTTGGTACATGTAAACGCCCGCATTAGGAGGATGCCTGTTATGCCTGTTATAAAAGAGATGACGTAGGTTAAGGTGTGCGTTGAGTCATCATCACTCAAGAGGAAATAAAATGACACAACGAAATCGAGAGTGATGCACACCGGAAACACTGGACATCATATCAAAACTCCTAGACCACTGACACACAATCGGGAATTTGTCTTTCACGGTCGGCTGTGCCTTAACAATGGCAGGAAGTGCTCCGATACCACGGTTCACAATACGAGTAACTTGCACTACCTTTTCACCGACTCCTCGAAATAATAAAAATTTAATAAAAATAAGAAAAATAAAATAAAAAAACACAAAAAATAGTGAGGTTGCGCGATTTCGACGATGACTTTTTTTTCGGTTTGTAAGTGCATAACGCATCCAGTAAATTGTTCTTTAATCTGCATTCGTAACGCATTGTAAATTGCACATTTTATGAAAAAAAACTGCAATTTTTTTCCTTTTGATAGTTTTGCGCAAACGAAGCTCAAAGTCATTCCTTTTTTTTTATTATTTCTTCTAATTTGAACGTCTAGTATTTTCATTTTATAATAATAGGAGCAATAATGAAAAATAATTCCACTTGTTTTGTTAATTATTCGTTAAAGCAATATATCGTAAGTAGTAGTTCTGCCCGGTTCACATAAATGCAGGTCTTCAAAGTCAAGGGTGTTCTCACAATTAAACCATCATCATTCATTCTAACTTTTCCTCCTCCGTTCTTTAAAAAGAAAAAAAAATTTTATTTTTTAAAATTTTTAAATTGGGAAGAAAAAATGCCTGGTACTGGTCTAATGGTCTAATGATCTAATAAGAGATTAGAAACGATTCATAAATGTAATTTGATTTTTCTTATTAAAGTGCAAAAAAAAAAAAAAAAAAAAAAAACTTTATATGACTTTGATTATTTAGGTGCAAGTCCGATTTACGCTTTATTTTTCCGTTTATCAGGAAGAAAAATAATCGATCTAGTGAACTTTATCCCAGGCTCTAATAAAATACTAGCCGCTTCGCGGCCCCTTCGCGTCCAGCCTAAAGTAATGTAGGAAAACGCAAAAACGTTAAATACAGTACTTTATTTTTTCCGCCCAAAAAAAAAACCTTTAATTTTTTTAAAACTTTTACCGTCTGTTTTTTAGATTCTGCCTTTCTATTTCTTTTGCATTTTAAGAATGCGAATATATGTGGTCCGTTTTATTTATAACTATGATATAACTCGTCCGCTGTTGCTCCACGAACCAAAGGCGAGTGGAGCAACAGCGAGCTTATTTCAAAAAAAGAACCCCGCACAAAATAATAGGAATTCGGTTGTCGGATGAAATTTTTTCATTTTCATTTTCATTTTCATTTTTTCATTATTATTTAAAAACAAACAAAAGAATAACAAAAACAAATGGAATTTTATCCTACATTCAAATTCCTATTATTTTGTGCGGGGTTCTTTAGAAAAGAGTTACATTGACCTTCAGGTCTTTTTCCAGGCAGTCGTCTGCGTTTCCAACGGCCTCCTCTTGATTGTCGGTATCGTTTGCATTGTCGTGTCTTCTGTCATTGGATCGATCGTCCCTCGTCGATCGTCCCTCCACGGACGTCGCTCTCGTCAATTTCAAAAATTTTGTATTTGTTCACGACACTTAAATTCACTTGGTCATTTGTCTTGTCAAACGTACTGTCATCTAGTCCTATCGTCATTCTATCTTTAACAGAGCTGCTATTGCCTTCTTCCAAATCAATGCTGCTTATAATCTTGTCGTCATCTTCGAATAGCCTACTTTTCTTCCTTTGGTTTTATGTTTGCCACAATTTTGTTTTCGGTAGTGTTGTGGCTATAAAAAAAAAAAAAAAAAAAAAAAAAAAAAAAAATAAAAAAAAAAAGGATAAGTATCTGAAGACATCAGTGGAAGAAGGAGGCCGTTCAGGAGACCTTTAAGGTTTTCTGGGGTAGAATTATCCAGCAGTTCCAAATAACGGCTAATAAACCCGAGATCATCCGTTACTCCTATTTGACTTTTGTAAACGTGGTGTTTGACATTTAAATTAATGGCACTTGCGAGCCCCTCATTAACGGTTAAGTTAACCGCAGCAATTATTAGCTTTTCATTATTCCATTTTCCCGGTATGTGCGGCTTATGTGCCGTAACATCTCCTTTTCTGTTAGGCTGATACATTTTAAATTAAGAGACCGAGTCAAAACCCCGACATTCAAAACCCCGACATTGGAAATCGGGGTTTTGAATGACGGGGTTTTGATTTTTGACTTTTATTATATTTTATTTTTAATTTAATTTAATTTATTTTTTATTTTTAAAATATTTTTAAATGCCGGGGTTTTGAAATCAGCATTAAGTGCTATATACATGGGAGGATCTAGGATTTTTTCTTTGAGGGGGCTCAGAATAGTGAAAAATATTTTCTGGGGGGGGGGGGGCTGATACCATTCAGGCCATATAATTTTCAAAATTCTAGGGAAGGCTAGCACCCCACAGCCCCCCCCCCCTAGATCCGCCCATGCCTATACATTAAAACGCTAAGGAAAATAAGCGATGCCCGACACGCACGGAGCCCGTTCCCGACCGATTTTGATGAAATTTTCAGGGGACAATAGGTCCTACTGGCTTCAGAGTCTATGAGCTTTTATGAAATGAACATTTCCCTGAAAGCTCTAGAGAACTGAGAAGTTCTAGGGAGCTTTCAGCAGAAAGTCAAGATACCACACAGACCGGCAGAGACCGACGGAAATTCCACAGACCGAGTGCAGTATAGGACTAAACTCCCCATAGCAGGTGTTTTAGTATTTCGTAAGACCGGAAGAGGGAGGGGGCTCTCGAAATTCTTACGATTTTTTATATACGGGGGAGGACTCTGTAAGAATTTCTATTGCAATTTAAAAGAAAATTTTGCTCAGAAAATTTTCTATATTTTAATTGAATCACTAATTCTGAAAAGGTCACATGTCCATTTTTTTCTCAAATTGAGTTTTTGATACCATTATAATGCTCCTAATAAGACGCATCATTGACGAAAACATTGGATTTGACCGAAAACTGCAAATCAATGAATATAACGTTTAAAAAAAATTATTTAATGCACTGAAGGGAGTTTTTATCAATCGCGTAGCCTTCGTAATTTGTTTACCACCGCTAACTAAAATCCTTAATTTTTTTTCTTAATGTTTTGTTTACGACGTAAAAAATAAATTTAATTTCTTGCTTTTCAAACTTAAAAAAAATTTATCTCGGGGGCTGTGAGTTTTACGTTTTGATGTGCTTGTTTACAATTTTCGTGTTTAAAAAATCAAAAATCAACATTATAAAAATTTAACGTGTTAAGTTTGTTTAAGAAGAAAAATGAAGTGATGTGACATTGAAATGCAATTATAATCCTCTTTTTTGCCTTTTGGGCCCCCGTAACTGTGTTTAAGTAGTGTTTTTTTCATAAAGGGCACATGTCCAATATCCTTTTTTATTTAAAAAATCTGGCTAAAAGCAATTTTTTCAGCATTTTTCTTACAAATAACAGATGAACTTTTTATTATTTATGATCCCTGATCGTTTCAAATTTGTTTTCCCTTTGAATTTTACGTAAACCATTTTTTAGTCTTTCCTTAAAACTTGGGTTGTGTGGACATGTGACCTTTTCAGAATTAGTGATTCAATTCTTACTAGTTCTATCACCTTCTATATAAGTGCTATTAAATTTCAAAACCCCGACATTTCAAAAATTTTAAAAATTTAAAAATAAATTAAAATAAATAAAAAATAAAATATAATAAAAGGCAAAAAGCAAAACCCCGACATTCAAAACCCCGATATCTAATGTCGGGGTTTTGAATGTCGGGGTTTTGCTAGGGTCCCTAAATGAAAAACTTTTTGATTGGTAATAATAAATAGTTAAGGTAAATATAAAGTTTTAAGTTTTTAAGTTTTACAAGAACACCAACAATGCAAAATGCAAACACAAGGAATTACGACCACACACAAAATTTTCATCTGAAAATCCGTACTAACCGGAATAATGTAAAAAAAAGTTGATGATTCAAATGTTGATTTTCACAAAATGTGATTTTGTTTTGACATTAGTTCTTTATCTAGACGGCAGCTCAATACAAAAAGTGGAAATAAATTTTTTGGATTTTCGATTTTGAAGATACCTCCTCGGAAAGAAATATGATTTTCTAAAAACTTACCAAAAAGTTGAAAAATTTTAAAAAATTTTGAAAAATTTTCCAACAATGGACAAAATTCTTGAATAATGGAAATCTTGGAAAAGAATACTTCAGAATTTCCAAAAAATCTCATATTTTATCATTTTTTTCTCCGAAAATGTGTTGTTCGCGAGACAGGAAATGGAAGCAGTGGCTATAGCCTTAATTAAACGGTAGAAAGGGACAAAACACTAGTATGTGTTACTATTTTCCTTAACATGCTCAGTCAGAAAGAGCATTTTATTTTTAAAACGATAGAATTATTTATTTGTCCTGAACAATAAGGGCTTTCAGAAGACCGAAATTTTTCTTAGAATCACTTGACAGCGGAAAAAACATGAAAATGTCTTTAATATCTATTCCTATCACATTTCCTAATTTTTTTTCCAAAACTCCTCAATTTTTTTTTTTTTTTTTTTTTTCGTTTTTGAGTGCGATTTTGATTTCCGTCTTTACTATTAAAACCAGTGAAATCTCATTTTTAGCCATTGATGTTCCGTTAATTTTATTACACAAATCTGAAAATTATTTGTGCCAAACGCCTTACAAATCATGATTAGATTTTTAAGTTGCCTGCACGAGTTTAATTGCATACTCATATCATAATTGCACTTTTTAACTTAAGTGCGACGGAATCCATAATCCAAAATCTTTTGTCCAATACTTCTAACTTTCTCCTTTTCCTTTTAAATCTTTCGTTTAAAAATAGTCATAATTCCAATCCCGTCTCCTATCATTTTCTCAAGCATGGGCGCTTAAATAAAATTCCATAAAAGTCCATGTGAGAGATCGCGTTTTACTTTTTTTATACGTGCTACTTAAGTTAAAGATTTTACATTGGGCTTTAGTTTTAACATTTGGCACAAATTAAAAAATTTTATGTAAGCATTAACATAATTATGTTAAAATCGGTCTACATAATTTTTATGTTGTTTTTTGTTTATGTTTACCCTTTGGAAAAAACGACAGAAACAGTTTGTACAGACCGATTTGAACATATATAATTGAGTCATTCTCAATCTATTTTGCACTTTCCTACCTTAAAATGTCCAAGCATTTATTTCAAACATTTTGTATTTCCGAGGTTGTTAAATATGTTATCAAACACAATTTTGAGGATAAATTAAGACGTATTATACTATATTAAAAATATTTAACGTTTAGTAATTTCAATAAAACTACATTAAAATCTTTCAATAAAAACGATAAGTAAACGTTAAACTACTTTAATAAAATTAAAATAAAAATAAAATAAAATAAACAAAGTCAAAATAATTAAAATCGAACGAATTAATTTCCTCTACCGGTCCAAATTTTTTTTTTAATTCGTCATCCAGGGTGATGATGGATCCCTTTTGGAGCTTGTTTTCTTTCACATAATTCCAAATGAAAGAAATTACTTCCGGCTCTTTCATCATCGGTAAACCCACGAATCGGGTAAACTGCGGCGATAATTCCTGAAGCTCTGGTTTCGTGGGCTTCTCGTAGGTAAACAAAGTCAGATTAATTAAAATCGAACGATTTAATGTAATTTTACATTATATTTTTTACTGTGTATATGCTAAAGATGCCATCCACTTACATCCGACCATTCGCAACACCGAACTGTCAATTACGACAGTACATTTTTTCTCATAATTTCCTCTGATCCTAGAGCCTAGTCTCAGAGGAAATTACGAGAAAAAATGTACCCAACTCTTCGCCTAAGGGGGCATTGTACCACGCTTTTCTCAGTTTGGTCCAAAGTTTCTAGATCAAAAGAAATCTTTATAAACCTACCGCTTATTATAGCAATAAATTAACGCCTAAAAATTAAAATCCAGAAAGTTTTTAAAAATCAAAACAATCCCACCGCCATCATTACTCTCTTCCGTTATTTGCCTCGCGAAATCAATTCAAAAAATAACCAAAAAAAAAAAAAAAGATTGGTTATGGAAAGCGGGAGTATTAAATCCCGGGCGATTTAAACTTAAAATCGCTTTTGATTTTTACGAAGACGATTCATCCATTGTACAAAGGCGAAAATAATTCTATTTGATCAAATAGAGAATCAGAATGATAAATCACGAAAAAAAGTAGCCGCTTTCCGATTCGTAAATCACTTTTTAACGATTTTTCAAACGGATTCCATTGGATTCCCGGATGGGAAAAATTGCGAAGACGATGGAATTATTTTCGCCTTTGTAAAATGGGTGAATCGTCTTCGTGAGGTTCATCTTGGGGCAAGCTATAATATATGAATCGTTAACTTGAAAAAGGGGACATATCTTTTGTTTACTTTGTGAGACGTCCCATTTTTCAAATTAACCCTTCATATTGTAATCCATTTTCAGAATTTTCGGTACAAAGGTGTTTAAAAAATATGTGAAGAGAAAAATAGCCTCGTTTATGGCATTCAGGCAAGTAGTTTACCATCTGGAAAAATACCTGAAAAAGGCCTTGGGTAAAGGTATCTTGCCACCATAGCAGCTATTTTCTATTTTCACGTATATTTTTGTAGAATGTCCGAAATGAAAATCGACGTTCTTTACACGTTATTTCGCAAACCGTTGAACGGGATGGAAAATTCTTTTGGGGGGAGACTAGTCCATGATTCTACGGAAGCCCATAACCAGTTTATCTTTCAAAAGTCTTCGTTTGTTATCACATGAGGCCCGAAATGGGCATTCCCAAAATCTCCTATTTTTGGTCGTCCACTTGGGCATTATAAAATATTCCTGGCGGCTACGTCTGCGTGGACTATGTTTTGCTCTTTTAGGATAAAAAACTGCGAAAAAAAAAAAAAAATTAGCCCAAAAACCGGCCTTGATGGCCCTTATCCTTTAAAAACGGATCTTAAATAAAGTAAAAAATCGGCCACGTTTTTTGCTTTGTTGAATACAAGGAAGCCATTTTTGGTGAAAAAGAAATAATTCTTTTCTTTTTTGCAAAATATATTTTATTTTACTTTATTTTTTGGTTGACATTAAGAAAATCAATTTGTCATGGTTTAAATATACAGCAGAAGATTAAGTTATTATACCCTTTTTCTCTGTATAATCAGTAATAGAAAATAAGTGGGTATACATTAACATTATAAAAGACTAGTTTATAAGAATAGATAATTGATAATTGATCATTTATGTCAAGAATAAGTCGATTATTATTTTTTTATTCAGAATAATATAAAAAAAAATCTTTTTTCACTTTCTCTGTTTTCGAATTTCTGTTAATTTTATTTTTTAAATTGAATGCCAAATCGTACTCTGGTTATGATTAAATAATTCGATAATTCAATCTAAAATTAATTTTACATACACCTATATAATTTATAAAATTTTTTTTCTTGAAATTGACAACATAAACAGAACTTATTTTAAGCAAATAATAATAAAAACACCCAATAATTTTTAATACGAAATTACTTGGCACATGGTTAATGTTTTATGCTAAAAACTTTTATGGTTATTATTACTATCTTTCACACAACCTTTAAATTACATAGGCCTAATCAAGTAAATTTATTTATAATGCATTTACATGATACATTTTTGCAAAATGTCTAAAACTCCCGGTTTTCGATCAAATTTTATAACAAAAAATTAGAAAATTATATTTAAGCACCGAGCTAAGGCAGAGTGAGCAATGTGATTTTCATCGAAAAATCATGTTGCAATACTACTTCAGTCAAAAACGTTTCCTACAATTTTCGGCCTTCGTCTTCAATGGCCCTTTTTGAACCTTCTGAAAAAGTTCTTTTGCTTAGTTTTTGCGCTAAATGCATCCGAGCTCTTTTTTTTTTTTTTTTTTTTAAATCTATAATCTACAATAACAATGACAACATTTGAGCATAATAAAAAGAATTTTAATTTTTTAATAAAATGGCTAAGGTTTTAATACGGGTGAACCGCAGCTATTCCGACGCGATTCGATGACACGGAGCTATTCGTCCTGTGTAGCATGTCGTGGCCCCTTGTTGGTGACATAAGGCTCAAGCCTGGCGCAGCCTCTACGAAACTATGCCGGTATCTGGCTGGCATTTTTTCCATTTGAATGTGAGACAATCGAGGTGGACTCTCCACGAATCGGTCATGGTCGTCTGGGCTTAATCGGGCAAGTCTTGGATCGGGAAAGCGGTCATCTAAAAAATAATAATGAATCATCAGTGAATTGAATACCGGTATTCTATTTTTTACTCATCAGCTGTTTGTAGGGATGCACACAACAAATTTCAACAAAATTTGGAGGCTCAGATTTTGGTTCTGAACTTGTAAGACTCTAAGAATTCGAAATCTAAGATTTCTTGCTCAAGAATCTTGCTCAAGATCTCGCAGATTTCAGAAGATCTCGCAAGATCTTCAGCAAGATTCTTGAACAAGAAATTTTAGATGTTGAATCCTTGGTTGATGTGACGCAGACGTGCAGAATTATATATAATTTATATATAATTTATATAAATTATATATAATTTATATATAATTTATATATAAAATATATATAATTATATATAAATTATATATAATTTATATATAATTATATATATTTTATATATAAATTATATATGATCATGTTAATTTATATATATTATATATAATTTATATATAATCATATATAATTATATATAAGTAGATTTTATGTATAATTTTAAATTTTTTTGCGTTCCCAAAATTGATATGTATAATTATATATAATTATATAATTTATATATAATCATATATAATTATATATAAGTAGATTTTATGTATAATTTTAAATTTTTTTGCGTTCCCAAAATTGATATGTATAATTATATATATTATATATAAACTGGTCTCACAAAAGAGTTGGAATTAATAGCGGAAATAAAAAAATTATATATAAATTATATATCATTTATGTATAATTTTTCTTCGAGCTGAAAGGCATAAAGTGCAGTCCCCTTCAAAGAGCTAAATCATTTCATCTTTTAGAAAGATTTGAATTTAGCTTTATACGTTTTATGCAACGGTCTTTTTAAAAATATTAATATTTTTAAGACTTTTTTACGCATCGCCTTTCTGAAGAAAAATTAATTTTAGTTCATCCTGGAAAAGAATTAACTTTTTTTAAAAAAAATGTCAGTACTTGTTCTGGAATGTTATCTATTGTAATTTGAAATTCAAAAGTCTCGGCATTGCCTTCTTTATCATTGTTTCCGAATGATTTAAAGGATTTAAAAAATGGAGAAAAACGTAGGGAAGCCCTGGAAGGTCAAGTATTTTTATTGAGTGATATGCATAAAAATTAGTAATTGCTTTTACTTGAAGTAAAAGCTTTTACTTCGAAGCAAATGCTTTTACTTTGAAGCAAATACTTTTGCTCGGAAAGCAAATGCTTCTGCTTTTACTTAGGGAACGTTCAAATAATACGTAATATTTTTAGGGGGAGGGGGGGAGTCTGCATCCATTAAGTTCGCCATAAGCTAAGTATTGCGAAATGTCTTACAACCGGGGGGAGGGGGTCCAAAAACCCAGAAAAAAGTCTTACGTAATACTTGAACGTTCCCTTAACACCTTTTACTTACGAGCTTTTGCTTAGGACCTTTTACTTAGGAGCTTTTGCTTAAGACTTTTTACTTAGGAGCTTTTTACTTAGGACCTTTTACTAAGAACCTTTTTTTTAGCAACTTTTGCTTGGGACCTTTTGCTTAGGAGCTTTTACTAAGCACCTTTTACTTAAAATCTTTTGCTTAGGATCTTTTACTAAGTATCTTTTGCTTTGCACCTTTTGCTTAGGACATTTTGCTTAGGACCATTTATTAAGCACCTTTCACTTAGGACCTTTTGCTTAGGGCCTTTTGCTTAGGACCTTTTACTAAGAACCATTTATTAAGATATGGTTTTTCTCGTCGTATTATGGTTCTTCGCCCTTCGGGCTCATCACGATGTATTTAGACTCTTGGTTGAATGAGACAGCGGACCCCGACGAGGAAATCCGAACTTGAATTGAAATAGCCAGATCGGCATTTATGCGTATGTGGAATGTGTTATGTTATCGGTCTTTAAAACTATCCGGCGAGATAGTCGGCGATATTTCAATTCAAGTTCGGATTTCCTCTTCGGGGTCCGCTGTCTCATTCAGCCTAGAGCCTAAATACCTCGTGATGAGCCCAAAGGTCGAAGAACCGTTATACGACGAGAAAAACCATATCTTAATAAAGGTCCTTAGTAAAAGGTTCTAAGCCAAAGGTACTTAGTAAAAGGTCCTAAGCAAAATGTCCTTAGCAAAAGTTTTTAAGTAAAAGGTCCTTAGTAAAAGGTCCTAAGCAAAAGGTGCAAAGCATAATATACGTAGTAAAAGGTCCTTAGCAAAAGTTTTTAAGTAAAAGGTCCTTAGTAAAAGGTCCTAAGTAAAAAGCTCCTAAGTAAAAGGTACTTAGTAAAAGGTCCTAAGTAAAAGGTACTTAGTAAAAGGTTCTAAGCAAAAGCTCCTGAGTAAAAGATTCCAAGCAAAAGCTCCTGAGTAAAAGGTCCAAGCAAAAGTTTTTAAGTAAAAGGTCCTTAGTAAAAGGTCCTAAGTAGAAAGCTCCTAAGTAAAAGGTACTTAGTAAAAGGTCCTAAGTAAAAGGTACTTAGTAAAAGGTCCTAAGCAAAATGTCCTTAGCAAAAGTTTTTAAGTAAAAGGTCCTTAGTAAAAGGTCCTAAGCAAAAGGTGCAAAGCATAATATACGTAGTAAAAGGTCCTTAGCAAAAGTTTTTAAGTAAAAGGTCCTTAGTAAAAGTCCTAAGTAAAAAGCTCCTAAGTAAAAGGTACTTAGTAAAAGGTCCTAAGTAAAAGGTACTTAGTAAAAGGTTCTAAGCAAAAGCTCCTGAGTAAAAGATTCCAAGCAAAAGCTCCTGAGTAAAAGGTCCCAAGCAAAAGTTTTTAAGTAAAAGGTCCTTAGTAAAAGGTCCTAAGTAGAAAGCTCCTAAGTAAAAGGTACTTAGTAAAAGGTCCTAAGTAAAAGGTACTTAGTAAAAGGTCCTAAGCAAAAGCTCCTGAGTAAAAGATTCCAAGCAAAAGCTCCTGGGTAAAAGGTCCCAAGCAAAAGCTCCTGAGTAAAAGGTGCAAAGCAAAAGATAATTAGTAAAAGGTCCTAAGCAGAAGGTCATAAGTGAAAGGTGCTTAGTAAAAGCTCCTAAGTAAAAGTTGCTTAGTTATCCCACATAAGTAAAAGGTCCTAAGAAAATGGTGCTCAGTAAAAGCTCTTAAGTAAAAGGTGTTAAGTAAAAGCTTCTACGTGGGATTTCCGACGCAAAATTATTCCGCTAGAGGCTCTGGATGTCTTTAACGGTTCGTAGATTGATTGGATAACTTTCTTTTGTTTTAATTGTTGACATCCAATAAAATTAAAAATCTTTAAAGACATCCAGCGCCTCTAGCGGAATAATTTTGCGTCGGAAATCCCCAGTAACAGGTGTTTAGTAAATGGTCAAAAGTAAAAGCAGAAGCATTTGCTTTCCGAGTAAAAGCATTTGCTTTCCGAGCAAAAGTATTTGCTTCGAAGTAAAAGCATTTGCTTCGAAGTAAAAGCTTTTACTTCAAGTAAAAGCAATTACTAATTTTTATGCATATCACTCAATAAAAATACTTGACCTTCCAGGGCTTCCCTACGTTTTTCTCCATTTTTTAAATCCTTTAAATCATTCGGAAACAATGATAAAGAAGGCAATGCCGAGACTTTTGAATTTCAAATTACAATAGATAACATTCCAGAACAAGTACTGACATTTTTTTTAAAAAAAGTTAATTCTTTTCCAGGATGAACTAAAATTAATTTTTCTTCAGAAAGGCGATGCGTAAAAAAGTCTTAAAAATATTAATATTTTTAAAAAGACCGTTGCATAAAACGTATAAAGCTAAATTCAAATCTTTCTAAAAGATGAAATGATTTAGCTCTTTGAAGGGGACTGCACTTTATGCCTTTCAGCTCGAAGAAAAATTATACATAAATGATATATAATTTATATATAATTTTTTATTACCGCTATTAAATTCCAACTCTTTTGTGAGACCAGTTTATATATAATTATATATAATTATATATAATTATACATATCAATTTTGGGAACGCAAAAAAATTTAAAATTATACATAAAATCTACTTATATATAATTATACATGATTATATATAAATTATATATAATTATATATAAATTATACATGATTATATATAATTATATATAAAATATATATAAAATATATATAAAATATATATAATTATATATATTTATATATAATTATATATAATTATATATAATTATATATAATTATATATAATTCTGCACGTCTGCGTCACATCAACCGAATCCTTAGAGTCCAGAACCAAAATCTGATCAAACTTCTCGAAATTTTGTTGAAATTTGTTATGTGCATCCCTAGCTGTTTGAGGCTTACCGATCTGATGATGAGACATTCTAGCTGTTTCCCGGTCCAATCCTGGGTACCTCTCTCTATCGGTGAGTTCTTGATAATTCGGCCCTGATCGACGACGTCTAGATTCTTCTTCTTCTTCATAAGAATAATTTCTGAAAATTTATATAACATTAGTTAAAATTAAAATAAGGGGGGGATTTTTTTTTTATTTAGCGATTTCTACCTAGAGCGTCGATTGAATTCTTTAGCCAAATCATGAGAATTTCTCTTGAAATCCACATCCATTAAATTATACTGATTTCTCCTTTTAACTTCGGGGTTTTCAGGGTATCCCATATCGTCCGGGTAACCTCCCCGATACCTTTCATCGTAGTCCCTATCCCCGTAGCTTAATCTTTTATCGACTTCGATTTTATCGAATTTATCTTGATAGCTTCGACGTTTGAATTCTTTCGCCAGAGCGTTCGAATTGATTTTCTTTTCGTTTTCCATAATTTCATATTTTGACTTTTTATTCTTTTCGTATGGCACTATTTTCGGAGTGATCTCCTCTCTGCTCATGGACTTGTTCCTCCTAACTGGATTTTTGTAACGGTCCATTGGAACAGCCAATTCGCTGTTGTCATCGTCTTCGTATCTTCTTCGCCGGATTATTTCTTCCTCGTCATCGTGTCTAAAAAATTAAATTTTTGTTAAAAAAAAAGAATTACGAATTTGAAATGCTGATTGTGAAAAATAGATACCTAGATCTGGGTGGCGTGACCCTTCCGTTCGGATAAGCTCTGTCCGATTCGTATCTTTTCCTTTGTTCATATCTGTACCTATCTTCTTCCGGATAATTTTCCTCGTCGGACGGAGAATGCCTCCTGTCGCTTGGACTGGAAAACCTTGGCATCTCTCTGTTGGTGCTTGGGTACCGTCTTCTATCTCTGTCGCCGTTATATTCGCCCCTGGAGAACCTCCTTTGTTCTTCTGTGTAACCGAACTCTTCCCTGCTGACACGACGCCTTCGAGGGCTTTCTTCCTTCTTGTTTGGTGGATACCTTACTTCGTAGTCGATGTCTCCGTTTAATCTTTCTTGAGAAAAGAAACGGTTTTGAGAATCAGATCGAGATAATCTCCTTGCTCGGATATCGTGGTCGACGACTGCTTCTCTCGAATGATCCACAGATTTTCTGAAACGATATTTCCGAAAATTAGTTTTAATCGTAGGTGACAAGAGTTTCAAAGAAATTCGACTTACCCTTTTGGTTCCTTTTCGTATCTAATATCCCTCTGATCGATTTCAAAGAAACTGTTCCTTCTTAGCAGGGCCGGTTTTTCATTCTTCGCTTTAGCATCCTCATTCCTCCAAGATGGACGATTTTTAATTATCTCCGGGGAGATGGGCGCTTCGTCTTGCATGCTTCGTTTCTTTTCCAAATTCTGCATATTTTTCTCTTGCTCCTTCAATCTTTCTTTTTCCAGCATGAGGAATTTGGCCTTAGCGTCCATGAATCTTTCTTGCGGAGATAATTTCATCGTGTTCTCTTTTAACTTCTTTTCTTTCTGCGAAATTTTCCGATTTTCTTTAATTTTCTGCTCGTAATCGTCGACGACGTTGTTTTTTGGGTCTTCCATTTGTTTCATCTTCTCTTTATAACCCGGTATTCTTCTTTTGTAACTGTCATCGTCGTCCCAGAATTTATCTTCTATTTTCGGTCGGTTGTCTTCGCTTATTCTCCTCCTAGGAGCAACAATCCCCACAGGAGACATGTTTCCTTTTTCGTTTCTCTTCCGGAAATTCTCTATCGGTATTGAGCTTTTGTCTCTGACGTATTCCTCTGAGCTTTTTGTTGGCGTGATTTTTCTCTTCGGCATTTCATCCGAGTTTTTCCTGACGTATCGCCCGGTCGGAGATTGACTTCTCCTATAGGCGTTATTATTTGGATGATTTCTAATTTGTGCCAAATTGGGTGACGATCTATGATTCGGATTCCGCACCGGACTAACTCCTCGCTTTCCTAACAAGTTTTCCTCACTTTTCCTAAGGTACTCGTGGGGGCTTCCGCTTCTTTTGCTGATGACGCTCCCTTCCTTTTTATGAAATCTCGGACTCGAACTTCTTTTTCGTAATAAATTCTCTTCGCTTCTCTGGAAACCGGAATCCGTTCTGTTCGGAGATTCCGCATCTTCCCTCGGAACTTCAGTCGGGGAGTCCAAACGGTTGCTCCCTAACCTCTTGGCTCTTGGTAGTGACATTTGATCGGGTGTGTTCCTCCACGAGCTGGAGCTGTTCCGTCCTTCTTGAGTCGCCAGGAATAGTGAATCCTCAGACGGATGCTCGGCCCATTCTTCATCTGAAAGTAAATAAATCACACATAATTAGGCGTGTTGTAAAGTTTTATTCAAGTGTTAACAAAATGAATAATTTAAGTCTTTTTAAAAAAAATTTCGATTTATAAAAGAATATTCAATTAAGTGATTGATAACACGATTTCCTAGGGGAAAAATTGTTTAAACGTTTAGGATTTTAAAATCGCTTTTATTACTTCATTAATCAACCGATTAAAGAGTATAAAATATACAATTGATTTCATAATTCCGTTAATTGATTGTTTCGTTAATTTTAACTATTTAATCGCGTTCAGTTTTATTAATTGATAATGATATTTATCGCTAAGAGATGTCTGTCAGTTTCGTGACAACCGGGTTTTTATTATAGGTTTTTTATTTATCTCGGTATATCTCTTCAATTTTATTTACTGTTATCTACTCATTCATTCTGGTTTTTTTTTCTGATCGAAATGCTTTTTAATTTTTCCCGAAGTGGAAGATGGATCCTGGCCCACAAAAATTTAATTAGATGAACATGTGGGTTTCGAATTCGATCATTTTAAAGTCTTATTATCGGCCCGGCGAAATATTATTATTTTACTTTTCAATGCGACCGCAAGATTGTGGCTAATATGTTGTTTGACACATGAATGATTTTTTTTTTTTTTTGCGCGATGTTTATATTGTTCGATGGCATACGTGGCTAAATAAGAAAAAATACGAGTCGTTGGTCAGAGAGTGGAGTGTGAGACAACGTGAAATGAATGTGGGAAGGTCGAAATTTAGTCTTTCTGACGCCCATTCAATGATTTTCAAACTTTTAGCAAGATATTTTTAGCTTCCCGGTGTGAGGTTTCAAACGATGTCTGATTTGCTACTTTAGATTCGATAGGCGTAGGTATGTACTCAATAGATTCCGATTTAGATATCTTAATAGCAGTAATGCCCATGTATTGATACCTAAGAGTATACCGGCTTGTGCGAAACGTGAATATTCGCATTTCAGGAAATGCAGCAATATCATCGACCAATGGGGTCTTCCTCATAAATGCGCAGCATCGCAGCTTAGTCAGACCTTTCTGTGATATTAATAGTATCCGTACGTGTTTGGTGGTATATGCGAAGAAAACCTGATTAATAGGATACCTCCCAAAAACTTAATTTTTCTAATACTTGTTCCATTGACCTCTACCGTCGACTTGTTTATAATAATTACTATCATCGTCGAAACGAACTACCACCTTTTTGGAAAAAAATTTTATAATCTGTTTCTGTGAATTCTCTTTCTGGAGTCCAAGATATTGTGATCTCCTGTTCTGTGAGTGACCCTTTGTGACGATTTCGATTTCCATATGCTGCTCTCATATCGGAAACTATATCGATCGATTCTTTCACTTATTTCCTTTCGCTTTATTATTACCTTGAGATTTATAGCGCCAACGTACATTTAGGCCGTGACCAGGCAGAAAACGAGTTGAATTAGTTAAACATGTCACGCTTCTAGATTCAGTTTTAACGAAAAGGCGGCGAAGCGAGTAAAAATATTACTACTACTGCGGTCTCGTCTTCCAATATTTTTGCGGAGGATGTTCTGCAAATGTGAAGCATCCGGATGTTGCGAATCATATTCATAACGTGTGACTTCCCCTTTTAAGTTAACATTTTTTTTTTGCGACGAATTATACATTTAATTTTAATTAAAAAAATCCTGTGAACATTACATTACGGAAAAAATTAACTGTTCCTAACTGTTTCCGACTGTTTTTTTTTTTTCTACATACGAACTATTCTTTGAAAACGGAAAACGTGGTTGTAATCTAAAAAATTTAGCATGGATAAGTACCTAACTGCTGCTTTTATCACAAAGCGTCACATCATTATTAAATTAAGTCATTCTAATTCTAATTCTCGATTTTCATCTGCTTCTGTTAATTCTAACAATTGAAAAATGATTAATCTGTGAAGGTCAGAACTACGGACTCTTGACATTTAGTTACGTCTAATCGATTTCTACTCACGCAATAATAAAGAAAAAAAATGAACAAGAAAGGAAGTTGTCAATTCGTTTGGTCCACGAACAAAACGTAACAATATTAAGAGAGAAAAAAAAAATAGGAGTCTCAAATCAAATGCTCCAGATCACGATTTGTATCATGTAACAACATATCAGAGTGACGGTGAATTTGGAAAACAATGGAAACCCAGTCGTCTCGTTCGGAAAAAAGAATAGAGAAAAAAAAAATTTGAGGTCAAAAAAATCGATCAGTTTTACAGCATTTCAATAGAGATAATTACATCGCGGTGAATTGATTTGGACAAGTGTTTTGACCTCTAGCCCGAGGGCTACAATTCTGGTAGGTGCTTGTTTCAGTATCATTACCCAAATTGAATCTGGAATGTCGATGCCTTCAGGAAGGGATTCTGTCCTGTCATTGATAATATTTCAGCAATCTTTTTTTTTAATCAGTATCTCATGTCGCAAAGCATTAAGCTGACACTTTTTTTTTTAAAATTATTATTAATGATAACCGAATCTTTATACACGATTTTTCTTTTTGCGTTCGGTATTCATTTATAAAAATACAAGACCGATCTAATTTAAATAATAATAAAAGTGAAGTTGCAAGGTGATCGAACCCCGCGGCGCCTTCCATCTCAAATGAATATACCTTTCGGCGGTTTTGATGCCGCCCGGTTCCGCATTCCTGTACGGTATAATTATTAATGTTAATATTACGGCGGAGAATGCCATCTCATCAGCATGGTCGAGGATTGGACATCTGTACTTTCTTCCGTTTTTGTTGGAAAACGAATGCGTATCCTAATACAAATATTGATTCTACTGCAACTTTCTAGTTCAATGTTATGTTCGATTCTACAATTCGTGATTGTTCTCGGTGAATGCAAAATAAATTTTTTTTTTCCTGCATTTATTATTTTTATTATTATTATTTTCTTTTTTAAATAATTGCTCCCAGAGAAGGGGAATGGGCTTCTCTTTAATATCTTCCATAGGGCTGGCAGTGTAGGTAATTTTATATTTTTATGGTTTATTCGTGTTCTTTTTTTTTTTTTCTACATACGAACTATTCTTTGAAAACGGAAAACGTGGTTGTAATCTAAAAAATTTAGCATGGATAAGTACCTAACTGCTGCTTTTATCACAAAGCGTCACATCATTATTAAATTAAGTCATTCTAATTCTAATTCTCGATTTTCATCTGCTTCTGTTAATTCTAACAATTGAAAAATGATTAATCTGTGAAGGTCAGAACTACGGACTCTTGACATTTAGTTACGTCTAATCGATTTCTACTCACGCAATAATAAAGAAAAAAAAATGAACAAGAAAGGAAGTTGTCAATTCGTTTGGTCCACGAACAAAACGTAACAATATTAAGAGAAAAAAATAATAGAAGTCTCAAATCAAATGCTCCAGATCACGATTTGTATCATGTAACAACATATCAGAGTGACGGTGAATTTGGAAAACAATGGAAACCCAGTCGTCTCGTTCGGAAAAAAGAATAGAGAAAAAAAAAAAATTTGAGGTCAAAAAAATCGATCAGTTTTACAGCATTTCAATAGAGATAATTACATCGCGGTGAATTGATTTGGACAAGTGTTTTGACCTCTAGCCCGAGGGCTAAAATTCTGGTAGGTGCTTGTTTCAGTATCATTACCCAAATTGAATCTGGAATGTCGATGCCTTCAGGAAGGGATTCTGTCCTGTCATTGATAATATTTCAGCAATCTTTTTTTTTTAATCAGTATCTCATGTCGCAAAGCATTAAGCTGACACTTTTTTTTAAAAAATTATTATTAATGATAACCGAAATTTTATACACGATTTTTCTTTTTGCGTTCGGTATCCATTTATAAAAATACAAGACCGATCTAATTTAAATAATAATAAAAGTGAAGTTGCAAGGTGATCGAACCCCGCGGCGCCTTCCATCTCAAATGAATATACCTTTCGGCGGATTTGATGCCGCCCGGTTCCGCATTCCTATACGGTATAATTATTAATGTTAATATTACGGCGGAGAATGCCATCTCATCAGCATGGTCGAGGATTGGACATCTGTACTTTCTTTCGTTTTTGTTGGAAAACGAATGCGTATCCTAATACAAATATTGATTCTACTGCAACTTTCTAGTTCAATGTTATGTTCAATTCTACAATTCGTGATTGTTCTCCGGTGAATGCAAAATAAATTTTTTTTTCCTGCATTTATTATTTTTATTATTATTTTTTTTTTTAAATAATTGCTCCCAGAGAAGGGGAATGGGCTTCTCTTTAATATCTTCCATAGGGCTGGCAGTGTAGGTAATTTTATATTTTTATGGTTTATTCGTGTTCTTTTTTTTTTTTTTCTTAAGTGAGATGCATTTTTTTATAATTTGTTATAGCTTTGGTGGCCGGGTTTGGAATGTTACCACTTTCCAAGATAGAAAAAAAAAAAGGAAAACTATTTTAAAAATGCAGTTTGATTTGTCAATTTTCTAAAACAAGATAGCCCATGAATGAAATCCTGCTACACGAAAAAAAAATATATTCATTGAATAGTATTTCTTTTTCCCAGAACAAATCCATTCAAAACTAGATAACCGTAAATTATTTAGATTCCATTTTAAAGGAAAAAAAATCCGAAAAAAAAATAAAATAAAAATATAAACGACTTTTATTTTATAGAACTATTTGAACGGCCAATAGTCTAAGAAGACTTCATTTTTTTGAGTGGATGCAACTGAGTGAGTGGTTATTTAAAATCGAAAATTTCGATGCATATTTGGGGCATAGCTCCACTAGGAATACCTGTTTTCTGATATAATTCACTACTTCTTTTTATCCGTGTTTAAGCAGGGGCCTGTCGGCATCTTAAATGTCAGAAGCACAAATAGTTAAGGAAAAAAATAGGAAGAATGCAGTTGGATAAGGGTTTAATTTATGGGGTCGGTTTTCTCGGTGAGATTTTTTTTTTTTTTTTTCCCCTTATGATTATAATTTCGAAATGATAAAACTGATATATGGCTAAGGGTTTGTTATTTGTTTAATCTTATTTTTAATTTGAAAGGAAGAAGCGTATGTATTAAAATTATAGCTGTGTTTGGTTGTAATTCGGATGGATAAATTTTAAATCCCGGGCGGTTTTGCTCGAATCAAAGGAAGATATTTTTTCTTTAAATGTCTGGCTATGTTTGTAATGTTTGGAAATCAACACCACCACCTTCATATTGGAGGATTTCTTTAATGATTGCTGAGTAAAGGAAGAAAACTGGATTAACCGGATTTAGGCTTACTCTGCTATCTCCGCTTACAGTTAGAGGCGGGTAACCTCCTGCACACCAAAGTATTGTCATAACATGTAAAAACCATTTTATGCTGATAAAGTTTCACCCCTGCCACAGTTGTCATTAGTGAAGAGAAAAGCGGGCATAATTCCCATCTCAAGCGTAGGTAAAAGCTATAAAAAGGATCTGGTCGTCAAAAGCTTTGGTTTTTGTGTGTCATTTAAAATCACTTGTCCCTATTGAAAAATTCAAAATGGCTGATCCAATGTGGCGGATAAAATTTCAAATTTTTGCGTTGATATTCATAAAACTGTATATCTAGAGGTTTTCGGGGTAACTGAATATGAATCTGCTATCCGTTTCTTCAAATTCAAAATGGCGAAGTTAATATGGGGACTTTTATCCGCACTTGCTGAAGTTTACCGATGTTCGTAAAACTTTGTGTATAGGGGTTTTCAAGGTCGCTGATTTAAAATCCGTCAGTTTTTTTTTCGAATTTAAATATTTTAAGCCATTATGAACAATGTTTTGCCCTACTAGGTCTGGCGCATGGAATTTAACCACACAAGTCGTGATTATATCGTATGAATCGTGTAATACGATTACAGGTGAGGGCCCAAAAAACAAGTATTATCGGCTCTCATCCTTCCTAGCAATTTTTTTTAAATCCCAAAACGAATGTGTTTCCCTGCGCCCTACGCTCTATCAGCTTTTAAGAATTTTTTCTTTTGGTTACTCTCGTTTTTTTTTTCTTCAAAAGCAGGCTCTATTCTAGACTGCATCTGTCGAATCTTTAAGTAAAGTTACAAGTAAGGGACCTCAAAAAAGAAGGCAGTCGTGCGGCATGAATTCATATTCGCATCATTATCAGTGATTGCTTCAATTAAAAAATTATTATGCGCCTAAATCAGGATTCCTTGTAATGGGTAATCATATGTTTTTGATAAATTGTACCACTTTCATGTTGCATAACACTCAATAATTATCATTTGTAGAAATGAAAAGGTATCAAAACGGAGTATCCTGGATGTGCTATATGGTGCCATGGCTGCCTTCGAAAATAATAACAACTAATTGGCTATGGTAGCCACGAGCGGTTTACCCCGGGGTTAAAGGTGAGAGACGGATGAAAGCATTATTTCATATCTGTCCAGTTTATATAGCGTCTGTAAAAGAGATATTATTTCCGTGTTGGAACAAATTGCAGTACAAATAAAAATTATTCAAATTAATATAGCGCTAATGACGAAAGTTAGAGTTGTTTTTTTTTTTTTATTACGTCTGGAATAACTGCCAACGTAAAATCTTTTAACTTTTGCTTTTTCGGCGGACCGAAAAAAAAAATGTTTAACCCTTTAAGCAAATTAGCGTGAGAAATAATTTAAAAAATACGCCCTCCATCACGTTCGTTTTGACTAAAACTTCTTAATAAAAACAATCGCGGAGAGTCATCGCATTTGAAATTCAGTTTTTATTATAACACTAATAATGAAGCTACACCCTGTCGAGAAGTTAGAAAAAAAAAAGTAATTACGATTATAAACCCTAAAATAATCTATAAAAAAAATATGTGAATGGAGTTGTTGGTATCTAAAATGGACTGATTTAACGATGTTGGAATCTGGGCCTCCGGTGCTTTTCAATTTTAGATTACAAATGAAACCTGTTATTTAACTACGGTGTGGTATACCTCGAAAATATCATTAATGACCTTTTACCCTGACTTATAAAGTTGGAAATGGCTTTTTATAAATCATCATCTTTATTTTTTCGAATAACTATAAAACCTATAAAGTCGTTACGATGATCATCGACGCAGAGATTAATAACCACAAATTGCGGCGGAAATCGTTTGAATTCCTTTTTTTTTTTTTTTTTTTTTTTTTTCGAGATTTGAAATTGGAAGTGCAGAGTTACATTAGTGCAAAAAAATGATTACATGCAATTTTTAAAAGAAGCAAAAGTTTTGTGTGTAATAATATAATGAATGCCGGATATATTTGATCGAAGGGAGTAAATGAACCGAAATCAATATTTTTGTATCATTAGATATATCTTCCGGATGTTTGTTTAAAAAATGTGTGTATGTGTTAGTCCGTTGAAATGGGGAAATTTTTTGGTTTTAATAATTCGTTTGAATAAGACATTGGTTTGAGCAGAGCTTAGACTAACAATCTTTTCCGCTGGATTAGTTTTAGGGATGGTTTATGTTTGTTATGTGTGTTTGTACACCGAAGTGGGTTTACAAACTGATGCTGTTGTGATAGCCATTATGGCATTGTATAGGGAAGTTATTTTGCTTCAGGGTTGCCAGATGCACTACCATGGTGGTACATGTACACTATTGAAGCCTATATGATCAGCTTATGTGGCACCACTATTGAATACGTCATACCCTGTACGATCGAAAACAATTTTTTCCCAATAATAGCTTACGGGTGTACCACTATCTAAGATCGAGATGTACCACATTTGTAATTTAGGCCTGGAAAACCCTGTTTTGCTTCAACAGTTTAAAGGGCTTCTTTCGGGAGGAAGGATGGAGAGAACTGATACGATTTCTACTGAAAAACAAAAGGCACTTAAACGCAATTTACTAATTTTTTCTCCCCCCTCTTCCCCAAAAGTGCATGGCCCTTTATACAGTCGAAGCAAAATAACTTCCCTATACAGTTCCATAATCTCCTAATAAGCTGACGATGACTTATTTCGTTCCCGATCTAAATGTAAATTATTTAGGTGCATAAAGCTCAAACAAGTTTTCGCAGACCAGTCCGTTCACACATGATTATTTTCTGAAATAATTTCCAATGATCTCATTGACCGTTACATACATCAAATCATATAAATAAAATTTATTAAAAGTAATGGGCATTAGCCGAATCGAGAAATAAAATCTTACGTTATAAGTAATGGTATTAAAATAATTGCTCATTATATGGCTCCGTAAAGGAAGAATTATAAAATTACGGCAATTATTAATGCAAGAGGATAGTTTTTCATTTTAATCTACGTGAATTTTTTTTCCCCTTTCGAACTTCGTAAGTGGCAGAAAAATTATTCGTCACGTGATCTTAACGGGTATCAAATAATTTTGTACAACTGCAAGCTTGCAGGTAACAGGGTTACCGGTTACTTAGAGGTAACCGGTGGTACCGGAGTTTCCACCTAGGGAGTGGCGCCTCTACACGTGTAAGGTGAGCACCACTCTCTGGGTTATGAGCTGGTGGTGGGGAGCAGTGCCACTAGTACTCGCTCAATGCTGAAGAAGGTAGTAATTGGTTTGGCTTGAGTGCAGATAACAGAAAGCGGAGCTGTAACAGCGGTATGGCTCTTGTTCTGCTGATGCAGAAGATTCTGGGAAAGTCTCTGCATAACTTTGTCCCAGTAAAATCATCATGGCTGATGTGCCAGATGATAGCCAATCTCCGACGCGGAGCCGGAAGGAAGAAGGGGCGAAAGGGTCTTTACCCTTACAGTGTCATGTCATATCGTATAATTATTGCTTTTTAAAGTTTAAATCGTAACGAAGCCGTTGGATTTTACTGAGGAGTAATTGATTAAATGTATATCGCAAATAATTATTCAGGCTGCTCCAATTTCTCCCTTCCCTCCTGGCCTTTTTTTCATATTTTTGACACATCCGATTGATCTCATGCAGATTCGTGCTTGAAAATCGTATTACATAAACCATATCAAAACTAAACGTCCTAAGCAGGCACCAACCTTAACTTACAAGACTGATGACTAAATGAAATGAGTTTGGCTTGAGCCCAATTATTTAATCACGCGCATGGTAATCAAAATCGTATTAGTGCATGAAGCATGCCTTCTAAATTAATAATGACAGGGTTTTTTTTTTCTGCAAAACATGAAAGAAAGAAAAAAAAAGAACAGAAGTAACATTCACTCCCTAAAAACTTTCGACCAGCCTCGAGCATCCGAATACAAAACTAGGACCATGAGTCATTTCAATTAGGTAGGAAGAGCAAAAAGAACTACCAACAATCGAACGACACCGGAGGGAAGTATCGGGCGATTGTAGGTGTTATAGTAACCTTGATTAAAAATTCCTGAAAAGAGAATACACATACAAGAATGATAATGGATGTATCAAGACGTGCCCGGGGCGTTCGGACGAAAAGTGGGTTGTTTCTAGAACAAAAGTCTGGATTGGGAAAAACGACTGCAGGACTTGTTGAACCAGTTGTTTTAATTTGATTTGTGTATTGTATAACTTATTAGGTGCGATGTAGGTTTTTTTTTCAGACTTGGGGTTGAAGACGGGAAAATAAAAATAATCAAAAAAATCTATTCATTTGGCATTTCAAAAGATAGGAAAAATTTGGAAATAAATTTAATTTAGTTCAAAGAGATCGGGTTGAGTTCTCAGTGGAAAACCAGAGCTATTAAATTGAAGAGTTCTTGCAAAACGAACAGAAAATATTTTTTACCTCGAAACAAATTTTTCGCATCTTCTTCTGTTACGATGAGTTGCTTGACATCATATTGGCCTTAATCTTCGGTTTTATTGTGAAATTCGATTACAGACTGTTATTATAGCATTGCTTTATTCCACACCTCTCACTGACAAATGAACAAAAAGATATAATTAATCTGAGTCTTAGGTGGTGCAAGCACTGATGTTTTAATTATATTATTTGAAGATTCGAAAGATATCAAGGTTCTTTTCGGTGATTTTAGGCTGGAATTCGTGCTAAATGTTGAACGATTTTTTTAAAATATTAAAATCTATACAGCTTTGGTTGAATCGGAAGGGTCAATTCTGTTTTTTTTTCCTTTTGCGATCTTAGCGAAAGTTGCATAAATCGTATTATTATTACTTTACAACAAAAGGATTATTTAAATATGATTATTTATATCCATACCAGTAAAGTTCTATATTTCTTATGTAGAATTTTAAAATATGTGCAGGTCGAAAAGAAAAAAAAGAGCACATTATGCTTAAGGCTTTCAAACTCTTCTTAGCACGTCACTATATTTCAAAATAACATAATTCATGTCGTGTTTAATAAAAAAAGAAAAAAAAAAAACGGAGAAATTGCACATTCCTCCCGGGCAAAAGATTGCGTCGTTGTGCGTCCCATTTTTTAAAATGTGCACCTTAAATCAATTTTTGGAATCAAAATTAATGGCGTCAATCTCGTCGACCATCTAAAAAGCATCCAGTTTCTGTATCTTGAAGGTTCTAAGTTTTTAAAAGCCGGTTTTGTAAAAAGTCAGAACCGTGAGATTTATTGAAAGTATCGTGCACAGTTATCTGTGTCAAGAAGTCTCATGTTTTTTTGTTATAAATCTTCAACAATAATGTAAATAAATGAAAAGTGCATTGTCATTTTTTTATTCCTCGTGAATCAAGATCCATCCAAAAAAAAATAAGGTGTTCCTGGACCTTATCAAGTTCAAAATATTTAACCCACGTAAAATTAGTTTCGGATTAATTTCTTTTTTCCACCGAAAAATTTAACCCCCTCGGTCGTTTCTGCAGATCGATTTAATCGCATTTCTAAATTTGGTAAAACCCGATATTGGCGTATTAGATACACGAAACCTACTCGCAAAAATTTAAAAATCAGCCCATTTGAAAACAGGTATCAACCTCATAAGCAAATTAGCTGTAACGCAAATTCAAGGTCCTGATTATACATGTTCTTCCTTTTCACTTGTGATTTCATCATTTTGGTACGGTGTCCCGAAAAATGTGGAACAGACTTAAGGTGTGACTCTTTAGTCTTTGTCCCCTCCTCTGCCTATAATAGGGATAGTAAAAAAAATTACAATGCAGTTTCGAACAATGAGGTAATTGTTAATACCTGGCCCCCATTCTATTGTCAATATCACATCGGCATCTCCAGTAATTAGCATCCGGCATATCTAATTGGATATTTCTAGTAGGTTGACTTCTTGTGATGATTACCTCAAAAATTTGCATGTCCAATCGCTCGATTCGCAAAAAAAAAAAAAAAAAAAAAAAAAAAAAAAGGAAAAAAGTATAAACAAAAAAAAAAACTTTTAATTATTCACGGCAGCTTTCTTTTCTTAAAGAAATATGTCCGTGACATTGATGCACACTTGAGAGAAGACCCGTGGTACATCGACGTTCGGAATCCAGGGACCTTGCCTTAGGGATTTATTTTTAACTGATGACCTAACGATAATCACTTTAAAAAAAAAAGTAAGGAATGGAAGACAGTAGATGTAGGCGGCCAAACAGATGTTAAAAGAAATCAGAGACAGTAATTAATGCTCTGCCTTCAGGTTCGTGAGTACTTTGGAAGGATGCCTGAAGAGCTCTTCGTAAGATAACGCCAAGACCTTGAGCAAATATAATAATAACAACACCTGATCGAGTGACGTCGAATCCATTCCGTTACTTTGTTAAATAAAAAACCCACGAACTTGTACCGGTACTCCCACCCGTAAAAAAAAAAAAAAGTTTGTTATTTTTTCGGATTGATTGAAAATAGAAGTTTGCTTTTGATTTATGCCCTTCGAATGATATAATGGCGGTTGTGTTTGATGAATGCTAAAAATAAAATAAAGCAAGGCTAATCATTCCTTTTTTTTTAGTGCTAAAAACATTCGAGACGCTCAATTAATTTTTGCAATTTTTTTTTCTGACTGAGAATAAAAAGCTAATTTCCGGCAAGGAACGTCATACTCCGAAATCAAAAACATTTGCTCGTGTTAGCTTGAGATTTGAAATCTCCAAATGCAGACGATTTTCATTGGACTAGAATAAGCATCACATTGTTGTAATTCAGTCAGGTGAAATGTAAGCATAGCTTTCAGGGGTGACTGGTACGGCGATCGTCATCCTAACGCCATTTGCTCCCGTTTTTGTAAATACAATGCGCTCAAGTTATCTGTAACATCAAGCTCTTCAATTTGGATAAGATGAGATGCGTTAGGGGGAAGCTATTCCGCAAGAGCGTTAGATGTCTCTAAAATATCCACCGCTTAAGGACTCTTACGGAGAGAATAATAATTCGACGATAACTTCGTCAGTTTAACTTCCTAAGGGCCGAAAATTTGGGAGAATGATGGCAAAAAAATTTATATTCATATAAGCTATTACTCTACGCCAAGAAACTGGGTTCCTGACTTCTCTTGATGGGTCTGCGACAGTGGGATCTGTTAAACTCCTAACTGCATACGTCCACCGGGTTGTGGAACGACGCTGTTTATTCCTTTTCCATTCTGATCTTTACGGAAGGTCTGAATAGGCGATAGGTTCACTGCCAGTTCCTGAACAGGCAGTAAACCTGGCAGTTCCATAAGATTCAACAAACCAATACTGCCAGTTCCAGAACTGTCAGTGAACAATAAACAAGTTGCGTGACCCTTCAGGCCTTCCGTAGATCTTCCCTGAACAACAACAGATGGAAGTCTGGATTGGATTTGGGCATGTGAATTATTTATTTCATTCATATGTCATCAACTTCCAAGCAATTATTTTGTGAATTGATTCAAAGAGTTTTGCCATATATTTTATTTTAAAACTTATATGGCCGAACAAAAAGTCTTGTTATACCGGAAGAGCCTATCCGTTGCAAGTTACAAATCGAAGGAAAAATGATGGAACAGATGATGAGCTTCAAGTTTTTTTAGGCATAATTATATTCAGCGATCGGAATAATATCAGTTCGTCAGCAAGTCATCCAGGGAACTCGGATAACCGGTCCTTTTATGCATACTGTCTGGAAAAGTAAACACCTGTCAACGGAAAGCAATGTCAGAAATTACAAGGCTGTTGTTAGACCCACACTAACTTATGCAGTAAAACAAGAGCAGATACCGTAGACACGAAAAGAATGTTGACGACAGCCGAAATGAGCTTTCTACGTACCATCGCGGGAAAAACGAGATTAGATACAGTTCGTAATACCGACATTCGAAGGGAATGCGCAATATCACCGGCATTACTAAATTTGTAAAAGTGAGAAGGAAAGCCTGGATTGAGCATGTTGGCAGAGCCGATGGCCGCCTCATTAAGAAAGTAAGGGTTGAGAAACCGATAGCGAAGCGACCCCAAGGGCGATCTCCAAAGCGATGGGCAGATAGTTGGGCTTCGTCATCCGCGGATACTCCATTGTAGATGAAAAACATGCTCTTTTTTTCCCCTTTTTTTTAAAAGCCTAGTAAAAGAAGAGGAAGAAAAAGATATGGTTGAAGAGTTTTAGAATTTGACAACAGGTCATCGACGAGAGTCTCTCTGCGCTGACTTAATCTCATAGAAGACGGGAGCATTTGTTCTTCTGTGCGATCATTAACAGTACGTGGCATATACTGGACCTATTTTGGGAATAATTTTATTACTCCTCACCTTTGGTATCTCAACCAACTTTCCAGAATAGAAAACAGCTATCCCACATCACCAAACCCCGCTCGTAGAAAGTCATCCTTTTTAAAAAACGGAAACAGTTGGTCAACGAGTAGTCAATCTCACGATCAACTTGGGGCAATGAAATCAAACCAAACCGATAAAAAGGAAAAAACACTAATCATAAACAAATATCCCTTTATCTCGTTAAATTAAATCTATAAGTTTGCCGATGGCTCCAAGCCATCAAAAATTAATTCTTGTTTAAGCTCCGAAACAATTATTTAATTTTCCTCTTTTCATAAAATAAATCGAATTGTGTGAGATGGGGATTCATCTGTGAGAACCAGACTTTTATTATTCTCAGCACGTGGACCGTGTTAAGCAATGATTTGGAAAGTCGAAAATATCGGCAATAAAATGAATGATGTAACGTTAAAAAAGCAACACCGAAAAAAAATAAAAAGGAACGGCATAAAGTTGTAAACACATGATAGTGTGTTTGATTAATTTGACAAATTTAAAAGGGCTATTACACGCGCCGTGATGGTCCTGATACAAATGACATACTCATGCTTCGTTTCGCCACGAATTATTATAATTTTTTTTCTAATTAAACAATTTAAGTGGACATCTCAAGGTGTTCATTGTCATTTCTTTTCTTAAGTTTGAATTTTTTTTTTTTTTTTTTATAATATTACATAGAAAGTTAACACGTTTTATGACGGTGAGATTAAATTATGTCATTTTGCCTCAAGTCAAAAATGATTTTCTATTCCATTACATATATAGTATAAATAAATGATTTCAATTGCATTGTAATTGAAGTCAAGAGCCATCTTCAATTCTTTTTTTTTTCTCCTTTACGTAAGGTTAATTAATATTTTTTTTTTATTCTTTTCAAAACAACATTCACATAGTCATTCGTGCAAAGAACTTGCTATCACTAATGATCCACCTTTTCATAGAAAATTTCGATTGTTTTCTAAAAACGGAGATTTAATTGACGGGTTTTAATCGCCATATGGACTGACTCATGGCAAACAGGGAGGAACTAAATTTTTTTTTTTTCACTTTTGCATGTATTGATTGCTCTTTCTAATTTAAGGATAGTTTCGTCACCCTTTGATATTTTTCATAAGCGTAGGAGTAACACTTGATTTTGATTTTGTTTTTTCTTTTAAAAAGGAATTCGTTTTTTTTTTTTTTCTTTTAAAGTTCAACATCCTGTGTCAAGCACTGAAATGTCCCCAATTTATATTAAGGCGAATATTGCTAAATATTTCTATTCAAGAACCACATTACACCGATATTTGTCATTTTCAACTTGACAAAGTGAGGTTAATCTTACTTAATTTATTTAAAGTTGACGGGGCACGAACAGGAAAAAACTAAGGAGAAAAAAAAATCATGATTATAGCGTGGACGGGAAAAAATTTAACCGAATGACTGGATGAAACTTGGTTCAAGAAAAAAAAAAAAAAAAAAAAAGAAACAATCGGCATAAACTCTTAAAAAAACATCGATTTCGAAACATGCAAATCCAAATCTTTTAAAGATATATAATTTAAGGTTCAAAGCATTCGTTCGAAAACACGAATGTCATTTTAAGTTTTGAAATTGTAATTAAAAAAGAAGAAGAATCTTATTCGGCAAAATTAACATCCTTTTATTCGTTTACAAGCACTTAATCTTCTGCCTACTTATTACGAAATCCGAAATAAATTAATTATCGATTATTTTTTTTATGATTTTTTCGCTTCTTAAAAAAGAATCGCAAAGTTTTATTTGAGAAATGGTTTTATCTTATATACAATTGGGCTCATTTAGTGATTTGCACATCAGACTATTGAATAATATTGTAAGAAAGAAGTTATTCGCCTCCAAGCATATCGAAGAGTTTTTATTTGAAAGGTCAATTATTTATCGGGATTTTATTAATAATCATTCAATGAAGTAATGATATAACCCATATAACCTCAAGTTGACCTGTGTTAGTACAAACAAGCCCTTGAGAGGCTGAAAAATTTGGTAAACCACTTGAATATTTACATATACCGTATACATATATTTTCTTTTGGCCAAGGGGCTACGGATTATCCGCGAAGTATAAATTATTGTTTTCCAATTTCGAGCCTGTAGTCTTTATTTTTGCGCAATTTTTTACTGTCAGTCGATTAATGATAAGGCGATATATTGCGATAAATTATGTGAAAACAAAAGGCAATGTTTTATTTGTTTTAATAGAAGAATTTGATTGAGTGACTGGTATGTTTTTTAGTTTAATAGATTTCGAATTCACACGTTGAGCGATAGATCTTCTAGCTCTAAAAAGTATTTAATCGACCGTGCTGAGTTGACATTGGTCCTGCACGAAGCCACACGATTTCAAATTTTTTATTTTTCTAATCAGAAGATTCGTTTATTTATGATAACAATAATTAAGCAATCAATTTTAAATCACTTAATTGTTTACGTTCTGGAACGAAGCAGTCCATAAGGTATTGTCGTTTGGGATACGATTTCCTCATAATCATTCGTTTCCAAACGGCTTGCTATGAAGATAATGAAAGCGATCGAAACCTTAAACAACTAATTCATGAAATCCAGGCATCATGGAAACCGTATCGACCTGTCTTTCCAAAAAGTTTCAAATCAGATTGTGTGCCTCGACTGTCTCTTCTTTAATGGCAGGTGCTTACCGAATCAGTAAGCACTGAGCACTAAAGTATTCCATCAGTAAATGGAAAAAAATACACACAAGTTTATAAACCCAAGGGCTTTACGAAACATGCTTTGCTCTTAATCATTATTAAAGACACTTTATTTATTTTTAAATGAAACATTATAATATTGAGAAAAAGTGCTCTAATGCGAGTAATGATTCCTTAATTGATAACGACCAAGCGCCGATGTAAATGTTTTTATTCACGCATTTCATCCATTACGGTTTACAGTCTAAAGCCCCTAAAGCACCTTTTCCGTTTTTAAGGTTCAATCAATTATTATTAAGACGCGTCGTAAAAAAGACATTAATATTCTTTGCATTTTTTTTTTCCAAAGTCACAACTCAAAAGTTTATGTTATGGCAAAGATTTTTTTGGAAAATCTGTCATTTTGCAATTTTAGAAGAAAAGATGCGTCTTTTTGAAAGTTCTTAAATTTTTTGACCGATTGACCCTTTTTTGGGTCCTAATTGCAGGTTCTGCCCTCTTTTAAAATTTATATTTCTTTTAAACCGATTTTCTAATTTGGCTCACTTTTTTCTTGTGTTTTTTCTTCAGTTTTTCTTTTACTTTTTTTTAAAACGAGTCATCCTTATCACGATTCAAAATAAGCAAATCTTAAAAGTATCCGCATTGCAGAAAAGCTTAAAAAAAATTCCCCTCCCCCCAAAAAAATCTAGTCCTGTTTCTTGCAAAAATGTAGAGCAAGTTGTGGCAAAACAAAAGATTATTGTTATTTTAATTATGGGATAGAAACGATTATAATTGCTCCACGAAAACTACGAAATTCTCGCTCTTTGTAATTAAACGCAGTCTTTGGCGTCTGTTGTACGAACGCTAGGAAACACCCTTTCAGTATTATTCCAGTAGTGCGAAAATCAACTTTCCTGTTTTTCAGTTCTTTCATCTTATTAAGCTTTTCTTTTTTTCCATGACACAAAAGATATAGGTAATGAAAACACTTCGTATTAACCTTGAAAAGAACGTCGGCATGGCGCTTAATCTTGACCTCTGTATGTTGTATCCATTCAGTTGCACAAATATAATAACCTCCGAAATCTTTTATTTATTTTCTTAAACCGTATAATTCTTTTTTTTGACCGGAAGCATGGAGAAGTTTCTTTCTTTTTTTTTTAATTTCCTTTTCGCCACGCTTCAATTCCAGTCACTTAAAAAAATATTGTTTTCGTTCCAAGAAAAACGAAAAATTTATTCGGTGTTAATCGATGAAACGATCGTTCGAAAATATATAAAGCTCCTGATCTTGAAAACGAAATCACACATTTTTAAGTTTAAAGCTGGAATGCTGGGGCACTTTTATTTATTAATTATAAAAAAAAGTGCTTACTGTCGATTAGTTTAGTTTCTGCATTATAATGTGTAACTCTGCATTAGATTGCATTCTTGGAGAAAAATTCAATAAAATCCAAAAAGATGATTTTTTTTTTTTTGTAAGAAGAATGCTTTAACCACAGTAACCATATCATGAAAGATGTCATCTTACATTAGGTTTTTATGGACTTGGTCGAGTTTTTCCTATTATTAGATGTACATATACAATTCACATGTATATGTATTTAATTTTAAATGCAAGGGAGCTTGGGTCACGATATGCAGTTAAAAGTACTTGTTATAGGCGGCAAAAGAGTCATAAGATTTTAATTAGCAGCTTCTTTTATTGCATTTTCCTGATAGATGAATGCATTCGGATTATTTCTGAATCACGGTCCTTTATGCGACTCTAAAGAAAATGTTTTAGAAAAAAGGAAAAAACTTGCGGAATCATACAACTTAATAACAAACTGTCTGGCCACATTGAAAGTTGTTCAATTTTTTTTTTCATCAAATCGGATGATATTAATGATTTGCTCGTGCCACGCAGAAAAAAAAAAAAAATATATATATATATATATAAAAAGAGAGTCAAAATAGAAAAAGTGGAATATTTATAATAAGGCTTTTTGCAATAAGTGACATATTAGATTTTAAAGGAAGTCAAAAATGATGGTTTAATTTTTTATCTATGTACTTAATATAGTGATATTTATAAACGCTCTGTGACTGTGACTAAAAAATTATTCCACAGTCCGAGACGAATTTAATTAATATTCTGCTTTTTTTTTTTTTTTTTTTTTTAAATAAAATCCCGAATAAAATCAGGCAGTCGCATCTCTAAAGAAATCCCAACGGCTACAGGAATCCGACAAGGAGATTCTTTGAGTCCTACCTTATTCAGCCTAATCATGGACCAAATTATTCAAGTAATTAAAATAAAGCGGGGATACATTCTACAAGCCACGAACTTCACCATTATATGCTTCGCAGACGACGCAGTACTTATAGCTGATTCGGAAGACAACCTCCAACGGCTACTCCATGAATTCGTCACCATCTGTAAGAACTACAACATGGCTGTTTCCATCGAAAAAACGAAAAGCCTTGTAATATCCAAAGAACCTATCCGATGCAAACTGGAAATCGAAGGGAAAATGATAGAACAGGTGATGAGTTTCAAATATTTAGGCATAATTATATCCAGCGATCGGAATAATATCAGCGAAGTTCGTCAACAAGTCATCCAGGGAACTCGAATAGCCGGCGCTCTTAGGCACACCGTCTGGAAAAATAAACACCTGTCAACGGAAAGCAAGGTCAGAATTTACAAGGCTGTTGTTAGACCCACACTGACTTATGCAGCGGAAACAAGAGCAGACACCGTGGACACGAAAAGAATGTTGACGACGGCCGAAATGAGCGTTCTGCGTACTATCGCGGGAAGAACGAGATTAGATAGAGTTCGGAATACCGACATTCGAAGGGAATGCAACATCACCGGCATTACTAAATTTGTAAAAGAGAGAAGGAAAGCGTGGAATGAACATGTTGACAGAGCCGATGACCGCCTCATTAGGAAAGTAAGGGATGAGAAACCGATCGCGAAACGACCCCAAGGACGACCTCCAAAGCGGTGGGCAGATAGTTGGGCTTCGTCATCCGTGGATACTCCATGAAGAACTATTGTAGATGAAAAACAGGCTCATTTTTTTTTCCCCTTTTTTTTAAGCCTACTAAAAGAAGAAGAAGAAGAAGAAGAAATAAAAGACATGGCTATTTGTAATCTTTAACGGTAAACCGGAAAGGCCTTGAAGATAACAATCATATCAATGTAAAATCACTGCTAAACGGTCGGCACGAGTTTTCGTTATTTTTAGCTAACATTTTTTTTTTTCCTAAATAAAATTACCCAAAAAAAAAAAAAAAAAAAAAAAAAAAAAAAAAAAAAAAAAAAAGAAATCATCGCGTGAGGATCCACAACAAATGGCGCTATTAAAATTTTTTTTTAGGTAAAGGTCGTGCGTTAAACGTACATTAAACAGTGCGAACAATGTAAGCTTCGTGAGTCAGATGAGACGTGAACTATGCCCTCCGCATTCAAGTTGCCAAGTTGCATATAAACCTAAAAACCTCTTTCGCTTGCATAAAAAAATTTCTTTTTATCGACCTTAATATTAATTAATACAAAGAGCTTTTTCATAGAAGGTGTTATTTTATGGCAGGAAGGAATTTTCGGAACCGAAATCATAAATTTCTTTCCGTGGGTAAAGATTTCGAAGCCTACAAAATAGGAGAACCAGTTTTGTCTTTCAGTTTTATTTTGTGGCATATCGTAGAATTGATTGCGGTTTACGTCTGATTTAATTTTTTTTTTTTTTTTTATCCTTCCATACATTAAGAATTCAGGACTAACTGGACTACGCCTTCGGTACGTCTGAGCGCATTGTTTATTTATAGAAAGTCATGCATAAGTATACATACTCGTAAGGCCTTTATTAGTTGATAAATCATGGAAAAAAGAAAGATGGACGATTCGCGATCAGTGGGTTGATATGGCATGGCAGCCATATAACGAGATCATGCCAAAAGAGTATCATCACTTTCCCTTTTTTGCAATAATCTGATTAATGGAAGTAAAATGAAATGAAATGAAATGAAATGCAATTAATCGGATCTGTGTGGAAGAATAAGAGTCAACATCTTTTTTTGTTAAAACAAAGACGAGGAAGAAGAATGCTGCATGCAGCGGAAAAGAGCGACTGGAAAGGTCACAACGAAATGAAACAAATAAAACCCTTTCACGTGACCAACTTTACGGTTCAAAATTCGGTCATTAAGAAAATATATCAAAGATATCGACGATTTTAGTATAGATTCTGAAATGAAGAGGTACAATTAAGGTCCTCAGCTGATTACTACATGGCCCACCAATTGTTTGCTTTGTATGTTAGTCACTAAGCTGTGTTCTTCAAGATGAATGTTTTTCTTAAACAAAGTTGTTTGAAACTAGAGGCGCAAATTCACACCGAAGTGGTGAAAATGTTCGGTGAAGATGATGTTGTCCAACATCTCGGTGAAGATGCTGTTGTCACTTTCCCCCAACAAGTAGGGGAAGGTCTAAATTAGGGTGTCTCTCATTTTTCGAATTTGAATGAGTGCAACCCCGGAATCTGTTCTCTCTGTGGCACATATGAACTCTAATTTTTTTCAGATATTTTACTAGGCGCGAAACCTCCCCGACATGCTCTTCAAGATCGAAAAATTCTCATAGCAGTGAAAAAATTGGTAGCTTACGGTAAATTTCAAGAAAACTTGGAAAAAAAAAAAAAAAACAGTCATTTCCTATCAGAAATTTTGCGTAGATCACCAATCTGAACCCCATTTTTTTTTTTATCTGGGCCGGTTTTCGAGCTGGAGCCAAAAAACGAGCAAAAATCCGCGTAAAGTGACAAAACATGGTAAGTCCTGATTTTTGGCTCATTTTTTGGCTCAATCTTGAAGACCGGCCCAGGTATTTTTTCGAGTAAAAAATCTGGAAAAAATTAGGGTTTATTTGTGCCACAGAGAGATCCAATTCCGGGGGTGCACTCATTCAAATTCGAAAAATAAGGCACACCCTGCAATCTACATAAGCAGTGAAGATGTTGGTTGAACATGTTTCCAACATTCCGACTGATAAGGCTAAAAATGTTTCAATCAGCCTTATCAGTCGAATCTTTTGGGGTATCTCGTCAGTAAAGTTATTGAGTGGAAGCAATAATGACCCAATCATTTCTGACTTAGTCCCTGTTTAGACTTGCAGAACTCTTTAAACTTTTCTTTATATCCTTTCGTGATTATATTAGGGAGTCGATTTATGATCTGCACAAGAATTCTTTTGCCGGCCAAGTATTTGTTATTTCAATGCCTACTACTTTTGCACAATGTATTGAGATCCTTTAGATTTAAAAACAATCAGCGGGTTTATTTCCAATGTAAAAAATAAATCACACCGCCACATTCCTTGCACCTGGATTTTAATACCTAAAGAAATTGATCTCTTGCATACCCACCGATCTTAAAAGAACAATATGAGAATGTAGGTGTGGTTCACGTCAAGGTTGTGAAAAAATTAAATTAATTCAAACTGGAATAACAAAAACGGTAAGATGAAAAAACCATTAAAAAATATCAACACTTCGTGTTATTAGTTCTAGTTGTAATTATAATTATTTCCTTAACCGATAAAAATAAAAGTAATGTAATTTGATAATTGAAGATGTTTTCTGTGATGATGAAGAATCTAGTTAAAAGAGGTGTCAAACCTGTACATCAAGTCTTTTAGTTTTCTTAATATCCTCATTGTCGCTATCAAATTACGTACGTTATATCTTTGTCAGACTAAAACTTATTAATTTTTTTCTTTCTTTCTTGAATGGATGGAAAATTTTAAAAAAAAATGGATTATTTGCATCAGAGAGAGATAGAGAGAGATCACGCCAAGATTTACTCTGGAGTAATCGTTGCATTCTTTCTTCGTTTTTCTAATCCGATTTCAGTGATAAATAATGAATCAGCTGCCTCATAACAATGCTTCAGTTTAAATTGCAACTTTTTTCTTTTATATCGATACGATCACCTCTTTTTAATATATTAAAATGAAGTTTAAAAGGAAGGATGTTATCTTGTTAAAATGAATGTGAGATTGTTGTTTTGTATGCGTATGGGAGTGTGTAAAGGGTAGATTAAGCTTGAGGCAAAACAACGACTCATTAACGGTTGGAGTTAGATTAATGTATTGTATTTCTAAGTAGTTTCAAGTATCTGATGGTGCTTTTATTTTTAAATCACTAGGAAAGTTACTTTTTTAAAAAATGATTTGATACAGAGGAAGCTTCAGTTGGAATGGCTGCTTTTTCAATATCCATAGCCTTACCATAGCCCTTTTCAATGCCATAAACGACTCCCTGTGTTCCCGAACGAAATGTTCTGGCCTATATGAAGCAAACTGTGCTAGTATCCTACTTATGGGTGAAAGCTCAAAGTTTAGGTCACGATACAGGCCAGGCAACTGCTATCTTAAAGAGTGTCCTCCGAGTTTGAATTAGAAGAATAGCTCTGAATTTGCTCAATAGATGACTGGAGCTGTAGTTAGAGAATCACGTAATATGCCTTCCCTATTAATCAACACTTTCAAAACGCTTCTTTGTTTTGATGGCTGCCAGAACACGTGATTCTTTAACTACAGCTCCAGCCATCTATCGAGCAAATTTGGAACTATTCTTCTGCTTCAAACTCGGGGGACACTTTCGTCCAAATGAGGGATACCCGAGTTGCCTGACCTGTATGTAAGATCGTGGTTTTGGTACATAGCGAACTCCTCTGACTTATTCTTGTAAAAGTTTCAACTTGTCCCACTCCCAAGCAGATGCGAACCCGGAAAACGAAACTTAGATTTTCGACCGTAAATTTTTTAAAAATTATTTTTTGGCTCTAGAGATGCATTATATACCGTATATTTTTGGTTTTGTATATATTTATAAATATATAACAATTTGGAATTTTAATTTTTCTTTGTTGTCGCTGGAGAAAGAGAAAAATACATAACTTATTAACTGTTTATTTTAAAAGCCGAATTTGATCAACTTTTTTTACTCAGAGCACTAAAATCTGTGGATTTAGTCACTCTAACAAAAATTTTTTGAAGAAAAAATAAAATTCACAACAACCTTGATGCATTAGTATATTTTTCCGACTTGTATAAATGTATAGAGTCATACACGATAAATATATACGTGCAGCATCTCTACTGGCTGCGGCTAAGACAGGTTGAAACTTGCACTAAAAATTCCAAGCTACACCAAAGGAGTTGGTTAGATACTAAAAATTTGAATTTTTTCACCGTACCTGAAATTGAGTATTTACACAACAGCCGTTCCTTCCTGTAATCACTGAAGCTTCCTCTTAAGAAAATATTTTTTTAAATGCCTTATGATTGTTCTTCGGAAATCATAATCGGTACAATCTATTACCGTTGATATACGGAAACCGTACTAAATCTAGACCGAGCATAAAGAAACACGATGCCTTATTTTGCGGTTAACTCATTGTCCTCATTATGACGAAGACATAGTGACCTGTAAATAGCTAAACGGTTTCCCCCTTTTTTTCTCTCTCTCGATTCCATATATAGCTTTGAAATCGATAACCTTTTTTTTTTTTTTTTTTTTTTTATAATATAAGTAAGTATATAAAAAAAAACTGTAATCATGAAGAATTTTTTCTGCAATTTGTTAATTGTCAAGTAAGACGACCTAAAAGGTTAAAGACGATTTCCAATTTACTGTTTCGTGAGATGCTTTCTATTTAAAGGATCGGAAGAAGGAAAAGAAAAAAAAAATTCACTGCCGCTTTTAAAAATTCTTTTTTTATCTGAGCAAAAACGATAAACGAAGACGTGCGCATTAAAAAACTCTTTAAACGAGATTAAATTCCTGAACAACAATAACATACCTAAGCTAATCGTGTCATTTAAACTCCATTTTACAGTCCTAAACAAAACTGCAAAAATACATAAAGTTCAGCTTCATCTCATGCCCTTCAAAGTTCAAACGCATTATCAACTCATCCATTGGATTTTTAACGACATCTCAAAATAAAAAAAAACAAATTGAAACACGAATCAGGTTATCTTTTTTAAAAAATCGTAAAACTAGCTATTAATTTAATTTTTTTTTTTTAATTTTAATTAAATTTCGAATATGTAATTACGATCGCCTCAATAATGTTTGTGCAATAACCGAAACGATGATACACACGAATGTTGTCCAAAAAAAAAAAAAACTTAAAGGTTAACAGTGTAAATTATACGAATCGGGTGTTGACCCACGTTTTCTTCTCGGTTTCCAAACCATATGGAAATTAAGTTTTAAGAAGAAGAAAAATGCATGACAACACAAAAACTGCACATCGCGGTGAAAGGTAAAAAAATATCTGGTGGAGGTCACCGTCTTGAGACTCATCTTCGCTCTGAGACAGCGTTTCCAATTTGCACATTTATTACATCATCTTAAAAAACTCGGCATCGTTTATTTCCAGCATCGCCTTGAGGGGTACTACCAGGGGTCAGTTCTTTGACTGTATGGAACTTGATTCGCAAGTACATTTTGCTTTTAATGTTTCGCGAAGGAATGCATGTGCATCTGTTTCAAAATGTTCGCAACAAACGGTTTTGTGATTGATGGAAACCTTGAAGGATTCAACGGAATCTTTCAAATGTCGAATGAAAAGTTCAACTATGGAAAAAGTTTTGTGTGAAAAGGTTTTTTTGTGAGACGGAGGCGTTTCATACACGCATGACCTCTGAATGATTTTATCTTACGTCGGGCAGAGAGTGTATTTTAGCTGACGTCAAAAATGAAACGGAAGGACAAACTTGTTTTTTTGATCAGTTGGGTACTTTTTTTCCTTTTGCGATGGCATTTGAATAGAACCGTAGACTCGGGCACGTATCCAGAATAAAGAGGGATTAGGAGGGGCTCCAAATGGCCGCTTACAACATGAGAATAGGAAAAATACATTGGCCGGAAAATTTGTTTAGGGGGGGAGTCACTTATGTGATACAAGATTTATATGTGATTGATTTGACAAAAAAGCTCTCATTTTACAAGTTTGGAACGTAATTTATGTTGTGCCAGTACGTAACTTTTGCACTAAAATAAAAGTTTGGCGACAAAAACCATAGAAAATCAGGAAATTGCTCCAAAAACCATATTTAAAGCCCTTTTGTAACCAAAATCGGTTCACTATAACCGAGGTAAATTACACGGAAAGAATATACAATGGGACTGGGACCGGCCATTTTGGTTCACTATAACCGAGAGTTCACTATAAGCGAGTTCACTATAAGCGAGGTGGACTGTATTTTAATATGATATTTAATCGTTATCTTGAGGTTTTGGAGAATTTTTCCTGATCATTCAATTAAGTCTCAGACCCCACTTCAATTCAACTCCTATTTAGTCTGATCCGCTTCCATTCTTTGAACTTGAAACGTCCCCAGTCCTGAAACATTACCTGTACGTACTTGCTGGTAGTTTTTTTGTCTTAATCGATCCTCACGCTGATTGCCAAGAAGCACGATTAAGTAATTGGACTTTCGCATATGAGACAATGGAATATTAACTGGTGTATCAAATCATTAGAGAAATAACAACAACAAGGCAATATTTTTATTTGACACCGATTTATTGTTCATATATCTCTCCAAGGACAGATCGAAAGTTAGAATTCACCGGAGCCGATTTGAACTTGAGCTAAATAATTTCAAGATGACGAAGAGAACCACTCCTCATTAAAAACCTCAAAACATCTTACCCTTTGTACATACTGTTAACACCGTAACATCATTTTCACTTTGTAACGTCTTTCATCACCCCCCTTTATTCATCTCAAAAAAGAAAAAAAAAACTTCTTTAGCGACCTCTGACTTTGGGTAACAAACGTTCATTCCGATCATCGTGAAATGTTAAATGACAGAAACCTGCGGAATACCAATGAAGACCTATCCTTTATGAACTTTTTTATTATTATTTTTATACGAATCTTATCGGGTTCAAGAGTTGGCAACGAATGCGAACCCACCGCTAATGGAAAATAAGATAACGTTTCCCCTTGGGGGTTCTAATTTTTTTTATTTTCTAAATACGATTCCCTTTTCCGGTATGAAAATTTTTCCATGACCGTTTGGGGCACGCGTTCCTGCGAAGCAAAATCCGAATATTTCGATCAACCGCCAATGATAAAAATATCAAGGTAAAAACGTGAGATCGGCATTTTGTCATGGAATTCTCTCTCATGTTGGGAGTTGGAAGCGGATTTCAGTTTAAGTCGAGGTCATCATGGAACATTTTGTCGATTGAATATATTATGTTGCAACTTGAAATCATTAGCTTGGCTTTTATTCTATTATCGTGATAATAAGGGCATGTTTCTCAGATTCCGAAAATTTTCGCTTTCGATATGAAAAGGGATCCTTTTACCAAACCGCGAGTCACGAATTCGATTTTTTTTTCTCTCCTCGCGGTTCTGGACAAATTTATCCAAAGAAAAAAAAACGGGGGGGAATGAAAAGAAATAAAAAGTATGTTAACAGGTTTTGTATAGTTAAAGAAAAGAAGCGATAAAATTAAAAAAATGACTTGGCCGTTTAATAATAACGTAAAAGAAGATTCATGTAACAAATGCATTTATGCCTATAAAGTATAAGTCAGGTTCCCAAGGTTTCATAAGACGATTTCACATCTTTGAACATGAGAAACAATTCACCAAACATGTATATAATATGTAAATTCAGCGCTAATCTTTTGATATTTTTTTTTTTTTATTTTATGATTTTTTAACAGCTAGATGTACCGTTTTGTCAGTCGAATTATTGGTCTGACTTTTTGTTTTTGTGCATAAATATTGCTCAACATATGCTTGCAGCAAAAAAAAAAAAAAATCAGAAGAAGAGGTCAAGGTAATTGCAACGGTCATTTCCCGAAAACGAATTATAAAATCTTTCTAATCACGTTTCAGACTTGCTTTTTTTTTTTTCTTTCTCTTATGAGTACCGTTGCAATAATACTGTAAATTAGTCTTGTTTGTTATTAGTTGACAAATAAGTTTTTATCACGTGTCCTTGAACACATGTCGTGCAATTAGAAAAATTGCCGAAGGCAAATTACGGATTTTATAATAGGCAATGATGGAGCTTTTATGACGTAGGACGAAATGTGCTTGTTTAAAGCTTAAAAAGATTTTTTGCGTAGGGTTGTAAGACAGGTTACCGCGTGTAACTAAATGATGGCTTTATGTTTGCAAAGGCGATTACACGTATAATTAGAACGTAATCGATGATTGGCTTTATTTTTAGCGAAAATCTGTGACAAACTCATTTTTATTTTCTGCATCAGGATTTTTTATTTCGGATGACTGGTTATTCGTTGCTTTTTTTTTTTTTTTTTTTTTCTTTTTGTTCTTTTTTTGTAACTAGGTTAAGTAATATAATGTGAATTTAATATAAAATATCGTGCAAATTGACTGAAAAATATTGTTGCGAGATTTGTATGAAATAATATTTGAATTGTTTAACATGATTGTTTATTATAAAAGTGTTGAGTATGAATTGCATTATGCGGTGTCGGGCTTGATGGAATAAAAATAAAAGCGTGCGACTGTTGATATTAAGCGAGACAGTTTAAGTTTGAGGTGTGATTTTTCGTCGTTTTGTAGTGATGCCGATAAATCGAAAAAAGTTGTCGATATTTGTTTTAAAAAAAATATCAACCTATCGATATATCGATTGAAAAGCTATCGATAAGTGAATTATGGATAAATTAAACCAATTTTTTCAAAAAAGCAAAAAAAAAAAAGAAAAGATTGTTGGCCAAAAAAAATTAAAAAGTTTGTCCAAACTATTTATACCAACATGTTGGTACAAAGGGTGTTGGACCAACATGTTGGTGCAACAAGTTGGACAAACACGTTATACCAACATGTTGGTACAACAAGTTGGACAAACACGTTATACCAACTTATTGGAATGTTGGACGAACTTGTTGTACCAACATGTTTGGCAAGCGAACGAATCGACTATTGCAGAATCTACTCCTACGTCAAAATTAGTGTGGAATATTGGTCCAACAAAATGTTACAAGTTGGTACAACATGTTGGTCTAACTTTTTATACCAACTTGTTAGTCCAACATTCCATAGTGAATTTTCACCCATAGTCGATTCCTTCAGTCGTCAAACATGTTGGTACAACAAGTTCGTCCAACATCCCAACAAGTTGGTATAACAAGTTGGTATAACATGTTTGTCCAACTTGTTATACCAACTTGTTGGTCCAACATTCCGTAGTGAATTTGCACCCTAATTTCGGATTAGGAGTAAATTCTGCAATAGTCGATTTGTTCGTTTGTTAAACATGTTGGTCGAACATTCCGTTTGTTAACATGTTGGACCAAAATGTTGGTTCATAGTCAGTGTAGAATGATGTACAAACATGTTGGTCCAACATTCCATAGTGAATTTGCACCCTAATGGTACTTTATTTCCTACATATTCTAAAAGCTAAAAATTTTGTTTTGCAAAATTTGCGAAGTTATCGATAAAATATCGGCATCCCTATCGTTTTGTATGATTCCTTTTAGAAAAAATAGTCGATCGACCTTTGGATTTTAACGTAGGTTAAATTCGTCCAATTTCTGTTTAGTAGCCATGGCACTGGAGATTACCTCGACTCGGACAATAGTCCATTAATTAAAGTTTCGGCTGCAATCATAGCTCCGTTAATATGAGTCAACCCATTATTTTTTTTCTACTTGTTCAATTTTAGAACGACCTTATTTTTTTTTTTTTTTTTTTTTTTTTTACGGAGAGTGCCAGAGTGTGTAAAAAAATATCTTCTTAACCCAGTTACGTACATCTCTGCATTGACTTAATCGGGCCTTTTTCTACATGCTGTTTCCCCTTGTAATTCCAAAAATTATGCGATATGTCCATCATTTTTTGTCATGGTTCATGATTAACACAAAACTTCTGATGACACACAGGATGGTTAAAAAGTAGAAAAAAAAAATAGAAACTATTAAATGGAAAAAAATGATGATCGTAAAAACAGAGACGTCACTTTATAAATCATGACATTTTTAAAATTGCTCGACCGGACAATGAAGGAAAATCTGACCAGAGCGGTGTAAGGTAAGCAGAAGAAAACAACAAAAGGGAAGTGTCCAAAGTGAAAAGCATATTAACTTCATTTACCGTCACGATTTTTACAGTTTTATTAATTACGCCGATTTTTTTTTTTTTTTTTACAACGAAACCGAAAACTAATCGCTTCGGTTGGATTGCATTTTATGAAGGTCGGGGATGCCTCCTGAGATCGAAACTTCTTTTGCAATAAAGGGGGCGGTCACGAAATTAAAGAATGAAAATTATTCAAAAGGGCATTTTCGTTTTCGATGTGAATAAACTATAAATATTGCCATATTAAAATTACGGAACGCACGTTTCACGAACACTATTTTCTTCCCCGTGTTGAAAAAAAAAAAAAATTCAGGAAAAATAAAGCACCCTGTGACCTTTGCCTGATACAGGCCAAAGAATTTAAGATACTTTAGCTCATCAGACGATAGCCATGAAATGTGTGCCATCCAATTCACGTTTATTTATCTTGTATCTTTTGCAATAAGAGCACCACGTGCTTATGTACTTGAATTTATAAAAGTGTCAACCCTAGCCTAAAATTTTACAACTACGTTGAAAGATATCATGTCTTCATTACATCATTCGAAAAAAAAAAAAAAAAAAACATGAATGAAACTCACCTGATGTCGACTGATTGTCTAGATATCTTCCATTTTGATCTGGACTAGGTGGATGATCGGAACCGATTCCGCTTGACCCTCCGCTCGATCCTAACACTCGGTTTAATGGACCACCTTTGGTTGCTTTCTTTTCTACTTCTTTGTGGACTTCGGGTTTTGTTTTTATTCCTGAAATTAATAATTAATGATGGGATTTCAATTTTTTTTTCTTTTTTTTCGTATAACGAAGTAGATTTATCAGTGGAGACAATCAGGCCTAGGAAAGAAAGAGGAAAAAAAAAAAAGAAAAACAAAACACAAATACAAAGAAAGAAAGTAAGTGTATTTCTAACCATAAATCATGTCTGTCGGTAATGACAGCATTGTTCAGGAAGTGTTACTGCCAAACCGTTAATATATCATCTCTTTATCCAAGTTTCGGAAATTAAATGTAAATGACCAAGCATCATTTTTGATGCTTTTTTTATGTACCAAAGGCCTATAAAGTCCAAATTTTGATTTGGAGAAAAAAAAAATTCACTTTTTTTTTTTAATTTTTTTTGTACGAGACCTAATTTCTTGGCTTTAAGTAGATAGACCTATATAAAAAGTGACTGGCGAAATTAAATTGACTCCATATTATTCAATAATATGGCAGTTTACAATGCAGTAGCTTGAGCAGAAGAAAAATCGTCATTTTCCAAGTAATGCCGTCTGGATTTAGGAATTTCCAGAAGGCTTTACCTAAACAAAAGAAAATCGAATAAAAGTCTGAGTTTAAAGATTTAACTTTCATATGTTCAAATTTTTATTCAACTTCCAATATGGCCATCCATTATGCTTCTAAAAAGCAATCCAATCAGAGTTATCCGTGAATTCGCCAGTCTCCTTTTATATTGGGTCTCTGGCTTTAATGCTACGATGGAGAAAAATTTTCATGATGGTTCCTGACCCCTTTGATATCTACAATTAATGATAATTCTCTTCACATTATGATAAATTGATCTCGAGTTTCATTCGTTCAGATTTAGAGGCTGTAGGATTATGGATCCTACCCTGCCATCCTATTTTTCACCTACTGCCCAAGCCAGAGAAGTTGATAAATAAAAATTTTAGTAAACGGTACTAATTTACAAAATCGTCGCATTTTTATTAGTAAGGGAGGACAGGGTATCTCCAACCCTACGTTTTTTTTTTAAAATCACTGTTGTATAAGAAGCTGAAAAAATCGCATACTTTATTATTGCCGAAAAGGTTGTCTTTCAATTTCAATTTCGTGTGTCGGCAATTTTGAAAGAGACATGAAGTAATCAATTTTTAAGTCTTGACGGACTGCCTTTCATGAGTAAATTAGAATTGCATAGTTCGTAATTAATTGCAGGATTAATGTGTGCTGTCAAATTACTGACGTTTTTTTTTAAAACTTTTTTTGCTTCATTTCGCGGTCAGGAATAATTGAAAATGATCGTTTCGTCGGTTTTTCTGTAATGGACGCCATTTTTAAAGTGAATATCGCTTTGAAGCATCAAAAAAAAAAAAAAAAAAAAGTACATTGATCAATGTAATCTAATTTTTTTTTTTTTCACTTTTATTTTTACTTGGTTTTTTAGCCACCGTGAAGTACTGTAAAAATGAAAGTCTGAGATGACTTCGGTCTGCCTATATATAGGTATATATAGGCAGATTAAAAAAATTTAGATCTTTTTTTATAAAAAAAGATCTAAATTTTTTATAAGATAATCGAAAAAGGCGAAGTTGATGACATTTATAACTTATTCCTCTATTTTTTAAAGATAAATGGGTAATTCTTAAAGGTAAACGGCCCTTATATGGACCCTTGGTAGGACCTGTGAAAAGAAATTGGCCAAGAGCTAATAAACTCTTCACGGTGGTCTGGAACCCATCCCCATGCCGGCAAAAATGACGACAAAAACTGACATAGGCGTTTTGTTACTGACCATAAAAATAGTCGAAAACCGTCGGAACGAAAATCCTAGCTGATCGTATTAGCGAGATAGCGTATTCCACCTATTCTTAACTTATGGAGTTCACGGTAGCTCGTTTAAATTGCATCGGCTACCTGTAATCCCATAAGTTAAGAATAGGTGGAATACGCTATCTCGCTTATACGATCAGCTAGGATTTTCCTTCCGACGGTTTTCGACTATTTTTATGGTCAGTAACAAAATTCCTATGTCAGTTTTTGTCGTCATTTTTGCCGGCATGGGGATGGGTTCCAGACCACCGTGTCTTGGGGATAGGGGCATCTGTGTAAAAAAATATTTCAAGAAGTCGATCTCTGACAGTTAACTGCAGAAAAAAGTGAAAAAAAATTAAAATAGTAAGAAAAGAATACGGTAGGTGGGTATTTAAGTTTTTTTCATCTACCCTCTTCAATAGGGCGTATCGAACTTTCGAAATTTTCGAATTCGAACATGGCATTATGAGGAAAAGTTGTGTCTTAAGGTCAATAGTAACCTGGAATTTTTTCAAATTTTTAGGTCAGCTCAGCACCTTCGGCCGTCTCGATTGGGTCAAAGTTTTACATGTTAAAGGATAGGTGATTTTGGCAATTTTTAAAAATTTTGTTAAAAAATTTTCTAAAAACCTCAATTATTGTAAAAGTATATCTGTCTGGCGTAAATATCTCACTGTGATTCGGGGTTTCCCGGCCACTTCTATTTCCGGCACATTACCGTCAATTTCTGAAAAAAATAGGAAGATCCTCTACAAGTGGAATCTCTCCCTCTTTTTTCAAACTCCACGCATTGTCTTCTAAATTCGATGTACTCAAAGATAACTTTGCAACTTGCAAAGACACCTCTTCTTGTTGCTCTAAACTTCTCGCATTATCTTCTTCTTCGGCCTCAGAATCTTGTTGTTCTGAACCTCGAGCGCTTCCGTCAACCGTCCCACTGTTCCCAACCTCGGACGGACTCGTCTGTTTGGACTCGTCCCGTGAAGGACCTCGAGGGCGTGTTAAATGTAGCTCAAATCTCTTCAATTTCTCGTGCCAGAAGTTTTTCAGGCGGATAATTCCACCTTCGTTAAGATGGATGTAATCATTTTCAAAATATTCTACCTTCTGGTAGACTTTATCTTTTCTATACACGTGTAAAAACTTCTGGTGCGACTTAGGACGAAGAGTTTGCGAGCACCTCGAAAACCCTTAACAAAGACTTGCAACTGCTTATTGAAAGCCTGCACTCTTAAACCAATCGCCCGTTCATGGTCGTGCGGAAGAAGAGTGGACACACAAATATTAGTATATAATTTAATTTAACACATTTAATTTAACACAATATTAGTATATAATTTAACATTTGGAGCTAAAATAATTTAAAATCATATTTTGCTCATTTTGCCAAATCCATATCAAACAAATCGGTCGCATATTCGGATTTGTCGACCTCAAAAACCCCAGACAGATATACTCTTACAGTAACTGAGGCTTCTAGACAATTTTTTAACAAGGCTTTTAAGTACTGAATTGCCAAAATCGCCTATCCTTTAACATGTAAAACTTTGAGCCGCTTGAAACAGCAGAATGTGCTGACCTAATAATTTGAAAAAATTCTAGGTTACTATTGATCATTTTTCGCTAAGTGTCGTGTTCGAATTCAAAAATTTCCAAATTTTGATACACCCATTGCCCATGCGGGCGCCCTCAATTGATCTAATTGCTCCTGGATCCATACCCCATAATTTCTGAATGCTTGTGTTACTGCGACACACGGTGCTCAACCAGTCTCCGATTATCGGGCGGAATGGACGAAAAAATCTGACTTCACAGTGGGTTTAGGGATCATGAATATAGTCGAAAACAAGCAACCGCCAAATCGCGTCAGATCATCCTGGGCCCCCACTAGGGCCCCCCGGGAGCCCCAAACTTCTCCTTAGTCGTGTTGTATATCATATGAAAACCCGTTGCAAATGCTGTCGAATGAGACCTTACAGAGATTTCTATCTGTTATAGGCATGAAGATACTGTCATTTAAAAGGGTCTAAAATTGATCCTAGGGATTCACGAGACTGCGAGACAGTATCGCGTCTCGTCTCGCAGTCTCGCGGCTCGCGCGAGACGAGACGAGAACGATATTAGGTTTCTGCGATACGAGACGAGACCGAGATAGATTTGTAAAATTGCGAGACGATACGAGACGATATTTCATCAAATATCGCGAGATATCGCGTCTCGCACTTTTTTTTTTCTTTTTTTAAACAATTTTTTCGATCTTCAAGAACGTGTTCTCATAATAGGATTAAAATACCAAATTAAACTCTTTCGGTTCAATTCACATTTTTCTATTCTTTTTCTATCGGTCCTTTGTACTTGCGGTACTGACCGTGGTTATTCAAATAAAGAAACTTTTCGGGCATTTCTTTTTAAAAATCTACTTTTTAAATTTTGGGTTTTTCCATTCTTTCCAACCTTTTTTTCTCGGAATTCGCCAGGTACAACCGGTTCGTTTCGTTTTGCCCTTATATTTTTTGTCAATTCTCGATACTCCTTCGCAGATTTCGGTTCGCTATTAATGCATTGAATTGTTGGCTTACGATAATTTAAACCTTTGCTTACTTATTTTTGACTTTGGAAAAAGCACTATCCTACCAAATTTTGCTTTTGAGGTTTATACGTACCAATATGCTTAATATTATGTTCAAAAAAAAAATTCTTATCATAATGTCCCCTGCAGAATCGAATTTAGGCAACCCGCATTACATCAGTACTGTATGAAGTACGATTATACGTTGGAATAATTCAGAGATTATTAATGATATAAAATTTCAATCTGGGGGGTTTTAGAGGGTCCGAATTTCAAATCTGATATTATTTTTTCAAAATCAAGCCTTTTTTTGAGAGAAAGAAAAAAATGCAATTTTTAGATTTCTTTTTTGGAAAAAAAACCGTTTATTGAAAAATTGATTTTTGTGCCATAAGCTTAACATAGAATCTACTACTTTTTAAAGAACCTTTCAAACGACCCACCCCGCCGAAAACATTCCTATTGTTATTCACTCTTTGATGAATATCACTTTCCCTTTAAAAAAAAAAAAAAGGTTTTCAGGTTTTAACTTGTCTATTTATCCCTTCATAAGCTAAATATAGGAGGAAAATCAAGCCAAGTTTCCGCGAAAACTTCTTGGCTGACAACACTAGAATTATTGAGAACGTCAAATTGGTTTTATTATCGCAAATAATTACTTTATAAGATTTTCAGTATTTTAATTGATCGACTTTTTAACTATCAGATATAATTAGTCGCCCGCCATATTGAATTTTGGTTGTAGCGAAATTCGAAGTTTATATTCGAAACCCTCGACTGAATTTACACAAGTACACCAATTTTTAAGCCCCGGCATTTGTAGTTATTGAAACTATGAATTTTTTAACAAATGGCTCCTGGGGGGGGACCATCGGTAGGCAACTAAATTTTTGCGAATAATGGCCTTCCACGAGGGCCATCGGTAGGGGTAGGGTTAAAATGAAAGATAGGAACACATTGGGACTGATAAAACATCTAAAAAATCATCATCCAAATTAATATTTTGAATATAACCGGAGAAAAAAAATGCGAGATCGCGAGACGAGACGAGACGAGACGCGATACTTTGCGAGACGAGACGAGACCGATACGACAGTTTTGCGAGACTATGCGAGACCGATACTTCAATCTTTTCTCGCACTGCGAGACGAGACCGAGACTGAGATGAATCTCGTCTCGTCTCGCGTCTCGTGAATCCCTAATTGATCCTTCATTTTGAATGGTTTAAATGACGATATCTTCATGCCTATAACAGATAAAAATCTCTGTAAGGTCTCATTCGACAGCATTTGGAACGGGTTTTCATATGATATACAACACGACTAAGGAGAAGTTTGGGGCTCCCGGGGGGCCCTAGTGGGGGCCCAGGATGATCTGACGCGATTTGGCGGTTGCTTGTTTTCGACTATATTCATGATCCCTAAACCCGCTGTGAAGTCAGATTTTTTCGTCCATTCCGCCCGATAATAGGAGACTGGTTGAGCACCGTGGACAAGAATGGGTAATGTTACTGAAAAATTAAATACTTTTTTAAATTGAAAAAAAATTAATCAATTTTTCCTAAAAGAAATAAAGTCCTAATCTGCTTTTCTTAATAGAAATACATTCCTATTAATTCCTATTAAACTCTCCAAGTTTATTACTGAAGTCTTCAGAGGTGTAAGGGAGAAATTTCACTCTAAAACATGTTGCAGTGACATATTGAGACAAGTTTTTGCTCAACTTTTTGCAGCGTTAAAAACATGTTGCCAGTATGCTACCCAACATGTTGAAGCGTAAAAACATGTTGGCAACACGTTTCTAATGCTGCAACATGTCACCGTAACATGTTTCAGCGTGAAATTTCCGCCCAGCATCCAATTTTTTCGATGAGAAGAGGGGGTCACGCAACTCATATTTACTTTAAAAAAAGAAATTATGCTCCTGGCACTTTTTTTTAAAAAATAAAATGGAGGAAAATGAACTTCTGATAATCTATTTTAAAATGAAGATATCTTTCAACCTAACTAATTTATACAGTAGGTCTCCGTTAAAAAAAAAAAAAACATCTAACTATAATATATCCCTGCAATATCAAAGTTATTACACTGATCTCGATTATATTAATCCTTTTCATAACGGTATGTCTATTTTTTTTTCCTAGACTGATTATCGCAAAGCATGATTCACCTAATTTAATTATAGTTAACGTATCGATCTTACCAGTTTTATTACGTTGCCTTTCTCGAGTAACAGTCTCAAAGGGAAAAAAAGAAAATATTCTTAATTTATCCCATACGATAAATTCCCGTAATCAAAGCCTGCGTTTTTTTAAATTGGAGCTTTGCCATAGGCTTAGGGGAAAAAAAACTTCGAAAAATATAATGGCATATAATTTTCTTTTTTTTTCCCCCTTTTATAAAGATATCATTGGATTAGAATCTGTCACCGTTATCCAATTATTTTTTAAATCTCGATAATTATAAAGTACACGGAGAGACCGACGTATTCGAATCAAACAAATTTTTTGTTGGATACGGTGAAACAAGATGTTTGTTTCCGTCAAATAAGACTTTGTTTGATGCAAAAAAGCTGCATTTGATTCAACAAATATTGTGTTTGAGCAAAACAATATTATTGTTTCAGGCAAAAAAAATGAACTAGTTTCCCCGTTCTGCTTGATTCAAATAAAACGATCTCTCCGTGTATGATCTTTCGCCTTGAATTTGATTCCGACGATTTGTAACGCCATTAGTTCGCATTAAGACGTATTTAATAATATGTTAATTAAGCATAAATGATATTCAATTATTTCAATATTGTGACAAAATGGAATAATTCCGGGTGGGTAGACATTGTTTTTTTTTTCTTTTCTTTTCTTTTTCTCTATGAAGCAAATTGGAAACTCACCGACTATATTTTCGTTTAGGCATCTTCTCATTTCTATCCCGGCTAAATTTCCTTTTTGCCTATGGACTGTATCATAATCTCTAGGAGGCAAAAGTATTGGTGCGTGTATGGATTTACTGTCTGTTCCCATGCCAAGCTTCTCCCTTAATTCGGCAGCCAAAGAATCGTAAAGATTTGTGATTCTTTCATTCTGGCAACCTGTAAGCAACCCGTTTTACCCGGTTAACTATTGTTTCTACTGGTATTAGTTTTTTCTTTCTAATTTTTTTTTTAAACTTACCATTTGACGAACCCCCGGAAGATTCGGAAGCCGGGGAAGTCGTGCTTCTTCCGTCCGAACCTGAACTATTTAAACGTTTAGGTATATTAACACGGGGTACGGTTGGTAACAATAATCCTTTTGCTCGAAGCCTTCCTTCTATTTCGTTGAGCTTCTTTTGATTATCCGGTCGTTCGATCAGCGTCGTTAATTGCTGCGTGAGGAGGCTTGCGGTTTCGATCGAATCGCATCGGTACGCATGAACATGGACAGGACATCTCGTCACCGGGTTATACAGAAGTAAAATGCAAGCCACGACGTCATCCTCCTATAAATAAATAATAAAAAAAATATTGTGAAAAAAAAAATCTTTAGACGATTGACCGTGGACTTGCTATGACCCTTTCGCAAAAAAAAAAAAAAAAAAAACTTTTTTGGATTTCGTGAATGTATAATTATAAATGGGAAATCCCTCCCAAATGATGTGAACGTCAATAACAATTGGAGCTATTGTTGCAGAATCATCTAACAAATGACGATTTTATCTCTACTTTCATTGATTGAACTTTCAGTTATAAAAAAAAAAAACTGGCCTTTCTAAAGAAAAAATAAAAATGCTACATCTTTGGCCTTATGGCAGTCAACCGTAAAAATATTTGTCATTTACTCTGACATACTCTAGTTTACAACTGGTAATTTCCTGACGAAGCCTAAAGGAAATCGAGATGAAAGGTAGATATAATCTTTTTTTTTTTCGGTTAAAAGGAATTTATAAATAGTTAATTAAATTTTTTGACGCCTTCCATTTTAGATTTTCTCAGATTAATTCCGTTTAGGATATCCGAGTGGAAACCAATTAAGCCGAAACTTTCTCTAGGAAATTTTCCTTTCAAGGTGGATTGAGATATAGGGTGGCGTTAATTAATTGATCAACCTCTCAGGAAAAAAATAAAATAAATCTCGCATATAAGGATGAAAATAACGTAATAGCGGTTTGTGTAATTTTTCTTTAAAAGAAAAAAAAAAGCCGCACGTTTAGGCTTGGAAAAAAAAAGTTTTTTTTTAAAACTTGTACATAAATCCTCGGAAACCACCTAGATTTTTCTCTTATGTAAAACGGTATTTACACCTTTTAAATGATTTGTCAGGTTTGGCTTGTTTTTTTTATATGTGCAGTAAATTTTATTTTGATCGCCCACACATCGGTAAACAGTCTTTATTTGGAATATTATTGTGACATGACATCTTGTAAAGTCTCCATACATTTTTTAAGGTCATTTGCAGGGTTGTTAAAGCATAATTCATCCGTTACTTAGATCTTTTGTTATGAGAAACATATGAATGACAATGGAATGTCGATTAAAGTCAATAAAGGTGTGTGAAGTCCGATAAAATTAAAAATCTTTCTTTTATTTTATTTATATATACATATTTTTTTTTACAGTTAAAAAACAACTGTGTGTTTGAGAATGTTTGAAATTTTTAGTCGAGGAAAATTTTTTCCAGTTTTAACGAAAAATTTATTACGGTTGATAATAACGATTTATCTTATCTTTTAAGACAGTTTTTAATAAAAAAATGTTTTTTGGGTGTTTTTATTAACCGAAATGAAGATAATTTTTGGATCTGATATATTTTTTTGGTTGATTCAGGAGAAATGTCATTTGCGGTTGGTACGGCCATTTCTGGCCGTTTAGTACTTTTCCTGAATCAGGATAGTGTAATTATTCACAAGTTAGTTATACTTCTACTTGAATCATGTTATGCATCTATGTCAGTAAAGCTAGACTCCAGCGTATTTTTTTTTTTTTTTTTTTTTTTTTTTTGCACACCCTGTACTTTGAAAATTGTCTTGTCTTATTTTCTTATTTTTGAAGAAAAGTACCGAAATTCGTTTTTTTGGGTGGCTTGTTTACTAACAAATAAGCCCCTTCACGGAAAATTTCAGATCTCTGCATTATTGCTTTTTCTGATAAATGATAAACCCGATTTTTTTAAAATTTTTTACTCGACGGGAAAGCTTGGCGACGTGTGCTTAAAATTCCGAAAATTGAGAAAAAAAATCGACAATTTTTTTTGACAATAACCGATTTTGACTTATTCCGACGTACGAATCTTTTTTTCTCTCCCTCGATTAGATTTCGAAGGATATGTCTTTAGGTTAATCTCATTTTTTTTTTTAAATTTTTAATGTGAGAGATCACCACGCTCGTAATCGAGTAAAGGATAAAGAAAAAAAATCATAGATGGGTAGTTCTCACCAAAACGGGCTTATTTTCCTTACTGCTACCGTTCGAAGCCAAAGAGCTTCCGCCGTCATCATTAAATTGGCGGACATCAAATTTCGGTTCAGGCGTGATGGGTCTATTAGCATCGCATTCGGGATAGAAAAATCGACAATTTTTTTTCGTTTAAAAATGTGGTTTCTTATCGGGAATTTTTCGTAGATCACGACCCTAAAGTCCGCTTTTTAATATCTGGTAGCTAAAAGCCAAAATATGGCAAAAAAACGTGGTAAAGTGACAAAGCATACCAAGTCCGCAGTTTCACTCGTAGTTTGGTCTTCAGCTCAAAAATCGGACCAGATATAAAAAAAAGGACTTCAGATTCGTTATCTATGGAAAATTTTCGATAAAAAACAACCTTTTTCGCGAAAAAAAAAAAATTTCGATTTTTTTTTTCTCTTGTGGCAATTTTCGGAATTTTCCCTTCGAGTAAAAAATTTAAAAAAATTTGGGTTTATCAGTACACCAAGGAGAACCATTTTTGGGGGTGAGAGATTTAAAATTCGAAAATTGCCGACACCCTAATTATATATATCGCTCAATATGGGAAATAATATCGTTTACGTATCAGTTGTTTCGGAGTTCCGAACGGGGTTCCGAACGGCTATTTTTTATCTCGGATCTGCGATAAATTTCCGAAATTCCCGGGAATGTATCGTTGACCCAATTTTCAAGAAAAAATAGCTGATGTAGAATCTGAAATTTTAGCTGAGGATGCAAAAATATATTAGGGGAATGGCGTTTCGTAAATAGAATTCTGGATGTTTTGTTCCTAATGAAGCTTTAAACGGTTCTCGAAGTGCAGCATGTCGAAAAAAAAAAACCGACTGAAGCATTGCCTTAATATTGTATCAGGGAAGCAAATACTGCGGTGCTTTTGCCAGAAAAAAAAATCTTTGAATAAATAATTGAATGCGTTTAACATTGTTGACTGTCTGGCATTTTCTTTGTTGAGTGTAAAAAATGTTTTGATGTCCTTATACTGTATTTATGTGACTCACGGTGGTTAACTAGGCGTTTATTAATCCACAAAAATTTGATAAAAATCTGACTTCACTGTTTCATTACGAATCAATTATATATCCAAAATCCGTTAAAACCAAAATTTTATCTGCTCGTCCCTAGCTAGATAAGGTGTTGCGCCTATGCTTAACTTATGAACAGAGTGGTGGTAAGTGCAGCCTAGGCGTATCACCACTTTGTCCTAGGTGTATCACCACTTTGTCATAAGATAAGCATAAGCTTAACCCCTTTTCTCGTCTCTTCAGGACGAGCAGATAGGATTTTGGTTTTATCCGATTTTGGATATTAAATTGACTCTTAATGAAGCCGTGAAGTCGGATTTTTATTACATTTTTGTCGATTAACAATTGTCTAGTTGACCAGCGTGAACTGTTCATAGGAAAATACGTCTTGGGGTAAAAATTTTCCGAATCAAGTTTTCGAAGGTTTTTCATTTTCAATTTAATGCCGACTCAATTTAATGCCCTTTTCTAAAAATACTTTTTCCCTAAAGATTTACAGAGTTATGTGCGTTTAAAGTTGAGAATTAAAAAATTCTGATCTGGATAAAAACGCCATCGAAGACTGCTCTGAGTAATGTAGAACCGTTAGCGCCTAAATTTAATGAAGAAACTTGCCGAAATGATTCATAAAATGATAAAAGACTTGATTCCTGCAAAAAACAGAAAAACCACTTTTTTGACCTAATTATTTTTTTGATATCCCTTAAAATTTTGCTATTCGCTTTAAGGACGTGTTTTCCTAAGCACAATCAAATGTAGCACTGTAATGACCACCTCTGCTTGCGTTATTCCAACTTAAATACGTAAATGACACTTTAATATTTCATTCATTCTAATCCTAATTTTCAACGCTAAAAATCCGAATCCCCGAAGACACGGCCTCTTACAAAATTAAAGGATGCATATGACCCCGTAGCAATTTTTATCAGCCAGACAAGCCTTTCTTTTTAATTAAAAAATAATAACGATCATAACGCAAAAATTAAAAAGTAATAATAAATTAAAACTCACCTGTAGGACACATGTAACTGCATGATGAGGTATAAAATGTTTTATGACGTCATTTTTGTTCGGTTTCGGTTCTGGTTTTCCGTCGCTTTTATAAGGTTTCGCATTCAGCGTATTTAAATTTTGAATAATTTTAAGTCCTTTGTGACTAATTTGTAAAGTTATTTTAAACGGTTCGACTGTTTTTTCCCTTTGGATCAAACTCCTCAAAACCGGGGTGATGTACTCCTGCCCTCGCAGTCCTTTCGATTCTTGAGCCCCCAAAAACCAAACGTAATATGATGACTTCTTAATGTCCTTTCGTATTTTATTGAGCAACGCCATCTTGTCGGTACAGCCCGTCGTTCACGGTCCACTCGTTGAAAGGTACATAATGGTTTTCTTCTTCCCCGGTCACCTGTCACAAAAAAAAGAAAAATTCATATTAAAAAAAAAAGAGAAATTTTCTCATGCAAATATTTTTACATCAAACCGATACATTTTTCAAAAAAAAAGATGGTTTGTTAAATTGTTATTACGCTGTATCGTGCATAAAAAAAATAAGAAAAAAAAGGATGGAAAAAAATACAAGTTTGCCTTATTAGGAAAAAGTCGAAAGAAAACGAAAAAAAAAATGAAATATTTCAAGAGAATCACGTTCTGTAAAAGTGTCAGACAAAAAGATAAGAAAAGAATCGTGATGTTAAGTGTTTTGTCCATAAGAAAAAAAAAAATTGGACCAAGTCGGTGTGATAGGTTAGGTATGATGAAGTGCACTTGATGTCATTTAATGTAAACATAGCATAAGAAATAAGCCGCAGCAATCATTGCTTCTGCTTCTTCTTTTTAATTATAAAATTATTAAATTTTCCTCTACCATATAGAAATGATCCATTCCCCTTTCGAATGGCCTTAATTTAATTTCACTTTTATTTCATTAATAAAAAAAAAAAATTATTTGAGAGACAGTGAGATGATAACCATAACAATTACGTCTACCAAGGGATTAATATCCGTATGAAGCTTTTTAATATCAATTTGACGTCCCAACGAGAGATTAAAAATTAGAGTGACAAAGCATGCCGAAGGGTTTATGGAAATTACTTCGTCATTTTATTTATGAATTAACTGTGATTTTAACCGGTTTTTTTTTCCTCCTCTAACCTTTCGGCTTTTTAGTTTTGTTTACTTGCTAATTACAAGTAAAAACTATAGGTATATACGAATCACTCTGGACAAAATAATTATAGTAAATTATTTTTTTTAAAAAAAAAAACGTAATCATTAATAGCGTCGTTTTTAATTTTTTAAGCCGGAAACCAAGTCTGATCGAAATTGTGTTTCTTTGTTTTCCTTTCAGTGCGACATCACGTTTTTTTTCGGGACGTTATCACAACAAAAAAAATTAATTTAGCTTAACGGTATGAGTTGCATAACGATTATATAAAGTAGGAAAAATCCTTTTAACAGGCATTTGAATTAAATGATTATTTTTCAAATTGGCTCCACATTATCGATTTAAATAATAATAGAAGAATTTGTATGGCATAGTGCATGCCGTGATAGTTGATCGAGCAAACAGGTACCATATGCTGAATAATAGAGTTAGAAAAAAATAAATTCAATCAATTTTTTTTTTTTTTTTTTTTTTTTGCGTTTTAGGTCGGCTGCCCCGAAGAAAAAGTCTCTCTGGGTGCAAATTCACTATAGAATGTTGGACCAACGTGTTGGTGCAACAAGTTAAACCAACATGTTATACCAAGATTAGGGTGTGTCATTTTAAAAAAATTTTTGAAATGTTGGGGGGCATGTTGAAAATCGGCTTCCTTCAGGTGTAAAACCACTAAAAAAATTTTTATCAAATTTTTTCTTAACCCCTTAATGACCCCCCAAAGCCACTTTAGCTTTTTAAAAATTTTGGAATCAAGTTCTTTTAAACTCCATTTTTTTAATCCACTTTAAGGGCCTACAAAATATTTAAAAAAAACGTTTTCTTATGTTTTCGAGGTCGTAGAACACGAATTTTACTATCCCGAATTTTTCCGATTAGCCCATGGGACGTCATTAGCGTTTTTATCAAGCTTGTACCTGATTTTTCCGTCTGAAATTCGGCTTAATCTCGATTTTGAAGCTCTGAAAATTTTTGTATTTGATTGGTAACACTCGTACTTATGCAAAAATATCCGTAGAACACGAATTTCACCATCCCGATTTTTTCCGATCAACTTCTGAGTAGGGGTGTAAGTGTAAATTCGGTTTTTTCGGGCAAAAATGAATTTTTTTGCCAAAAAATGGCAAGAACTCCTTACCAGTTCGATTGAGAGGTCATCCTCAAAAACATTTTTTAGTCAGGACACTCTAATTAATAAGGATCTTTTGTGTTTCGAATCAATTTCCAAAATTTTTTACGGTCAGACACTATAGAGTGTATGGTGGTGGTACACTCTAGAGTACACTCTAGAGTGTCTCGTGCCTAGGCACCATACACTCTAGAGTGTCTCCTGCCTAGGCACCATACACTCTAGAGTGTCTCGTGCCTAGGCACCATACACTCTAGACCACCAATCTGACTCTTCTAACCCTTTTTCCCCAGTTGAGAAATTTTTTTCCTCTTCCCTATTCTCAATGATATGAAGAACTATCGGTAGGTTTGCCTATAAAATGTGTTCTTTTCAGCATTTTAATCTGGCTGCAGGCCTAGTCTAGACATAGTATAAAATTGTTTAAGAATACAATTTTTTTTTTTTGAAACTGCAATTTTGAAAATTATTAAATAAGGCTGCTTAGGGTGAAATACTTTGCATTGATTAACTTAAATACAAATTTCGGTCCAGAAGGCGTTCTGAAATATTGCAGGTGTAATGAAAGTATTTCAAATGTTTTGAATCTTAGAGTTTTAAATAGACTGGCGATTAGACGAGGGCAGTACGATGCTTTTCAGTTCAAGATCAACTAAACTTACAGTATTTTGCCGATCAGTGCGAAAAGCATGTCTGTGTTAAAAGTTCTCTTTGTTTAAACTTAAATGATCAGTTATTGCGGTTGCGGTTGCCGATACCCTGTGACAATTTCTAAAGGACAAATTACAACATAAGGGACCATTCATATATTACGTGAAAGCCATACGATCCTTGAAAATCTTACGATTACGTTCCAAATTAAAATCCTATTCTTAAGAGAGGAGGAGGGGGCCCAAAATCTCCCAAATCTCCCCCCCTCCCCGCTCCCAAGTATACTTTTCTACAACCGTTCCTAACGAATATTGTATCAAATTCCCTGGTGACAAAATTATTTTGATCTCGTGATTCTCATCTAAAATAAGCCACTAATCTGCTCCATCCAACAAGAATTTTACATTAAAATAAGAAAAAACGATTTCTGTGTAGATAAATGCCACGGAGATATGAAAGAGTCATCGATATCGCCATATTACACTTCGCTACGGTTTCAATAACCAAGAATAAAAAAAAAAATTGCTGAATCGTAACCAATCTGCATTTGTTTTTTTTTTACCTCGAACTAATGCAGAAAAGGAAGACGATAAAAAAAAAGATCTGTCCAACTCGTTGATTCGAAATCTTATTACAAATTAATATTTATACGAGATCGACAAAAAAATTTAAAAAAAAAAAAATAATAAAGTAAAAAAACTATCGACAACCAAATCACGGTTTGTCCTGGTATTCAGTTAAGTTCATGCATCACCGGAGGTCTATGGCTATTTTATAATTTCCGTACTGAATACGTGTTGCGGTCTACGATACAGTAGTTTAATGACGTCATGGTTATGATGTTGGAAAAAAAAAACCCTTTCGATCAAATTCAAAAAAAAAAAAAAAAAAAAAATGACGGCTACGAGAAAATCTGATCGATATCAAATATCTGACCTACTCTTTTTTTCTCGCTAATTTAAAGATAAAAAAGATAAAAAGACGTCTTCGTTATGTCGTAGCACCTAAATTCGAAAAAGTATCACGATCGTGGTTGAGAGTATACCAAGACTGATGAGAGAACATACATATTATAAAGCAGGGTATCATCACGAACACGGAATATGGATGGTCTACTAAGGTTCTAAAACCGCGATAATCATATGATTTATGATGGTAAACAAACTCTTTTTAGAACATGTACGTCTTGATTAGTGATTAGAAAATGATCTTTTCACAAATCCGATGCTTACTCCTCTCACAATAGCCACAAACGGAAAATCCGAAGTCGAAAAAAAAAAAATTTTTCCGCTGTTCCATTCGATTAGGATACCTGTCAAATCTCTTTCACGATACTTTCAACTCGAAACATCTTATTAAAAAAAAATTTATACATGGGGGCTGAATTTTATTTTCAAGGAGAAATTCCAGATTTTATTACCCGGTCGTAAAAAAAAAGTTTGAGAGCATCGCAGACGTTAGCCTCTCTTTAACGATCGTATACTGTATATTTATTTTCTATCGGTGAATTTTTTTTTTTATTTGTTTAAAAACCGCTTCATTCAAGGGAAACAACACGACCACTTTCAGTTTTGATTAAAAAACCATTAGAATTAGGTTTTTCATGGGTGACTGGACCTAAAGATGTTAAAACAATAAAAGAGATTTTAGGTTTTCAGGAATTAACGGGTTTATATACAACCACGATTAATCGCTACTTGTTGACTTATCATACCAATAGCATTAGGAATAGTTAGATAAGACTACCACTTACGGTGGTATGATGTCTATATGCGGAACTATCATCGCTGATATATGAGATTCAGTGTAAAATGTACGGACTTAAAGCAAAATGGTAATTAATTTACTCAAGTAGGTCTAATACAACAGCTGGGTAATTTATTCCGAATGCGGTAATTTTCTCTTTTTTTTTATTTACAGTAATATTATATATTATTACGTCAAATGTGTCATTCGAAAATCATTTTTCTTTTTTTTTGTAAAGTAACTCGCCTTTCTCGACGCTTACATTTGCCAAGCAATGAATTTTTTGTTGGTAGATTTCTTTTTTGTTTTCGGTTAAATCAATTTCCGTTTTTAGACGTGAGGTTCAAACCCAGGTGTTGCATATTGGCAACTTTGTCGGATTTTTTTTTTTTTTTATGGCGGATGTGACAGTACTACAACGTGCTTTGTATGCGTTTTCAAAACTTTGTAGCGATAACGAATCCTAAATTCAATAATTCCATTAATATTTCAACACTTCCTGCTCTTCACAATTCCTAAATAAAGAAATGAATAATTTTTTTACCTTATGTTTTTTTTTTCAAATGGAAGGAGTCACTGAAATCGACTTAAGAGAGTCTTAGTGTCCTATCTCGTGGACTGACAGGGTGAGAAATATTGACGTCTTGGCTCGTATGGGATAGGAATTGCCAAGTGCTGTACGAGATCAAGCGTCAGAAGCTCGATTATTTCGGCCACGTAATTCGAAATGAAAAGTACCGACTCCTGTGATGGAGGGGAAATTCGAGGGTAAGCGCAAGCAACGCCAAAAGAAAACCTCATGGCTTAAGAATCTCAGGGACTGGTTTGGTGTTGATTCTTTGAGAGCGGCGGTCTCAAAAGTAAAAATCTACCAGATGATAGCCAACCTCCGTCGCGGAGCCGGCACTTGAAAGAAGAAGAAGAGTCCTATGGATATTAGAATGTTGATGAAATTCTTAAATATTGGGCGACAACGATATGACTACCACGAACAGCAGCCAATTTGCGGCTCATTTTAGAAATCAGTTTCTACAAAAAGAGGTGAATTGTATCGATTAAACTACAACCTGTAACTTTTATGCTCCGATCTTGTCCTTATTACTGAAGCCGTCGAAGTGTTCATCGCTATCTTGTATGTCATACATTTCCATTATAGATTTGAGACCCGGCACGGTGTCTACTGATTTTCAACCCGAAAAATAACGTCAAAGATCATCAAACATTTCGAACATCATCGAACTTGCTCGAAAACTGTAAACACTTTCCTTAAGAAAAAATTTTTGAAACGCTTTGAACAAAAATTTTCGTGCAATGTAACCAACGCCGTAGACCATAGAGTCTAACATATCTAACAGCTACTGCTTCTTTCACCGGAAGATGATTTTTTGCTTCGGTCTCGATTGTGCTTAGACGAACTGGATCGACTTTTTCTACTTTCTTTAGAGGATCTGAATCGGCTTTTTCTGTGTTTAGAGGATTTGTACTTTTACCGCTGTCTTTGTCTTTATCATTCTTATTCTTATTCTTGTTCTAAGGATTATAAGGATTAAGTATCTTATTATAAAGATTATTAGCTGGATTGGATGTATATATTTCGAAAAAGCCACGATTCGAAATATATAGATCCAATCCCGCCAATAATCTTTATAAAAAAGGTTATACCTGCAATAGATTTGAACACCGGCACCCTGCTAGAAATGTTAAATTGGATCAAGTCTGTATCAGTCTTGATGAAACTGACTGGAATGTTACTTTTATCAAGATTGGGCTTATGGCACGTTTGCTGGCGTCCAATATTGCACAGTATTGGAATTTTTACTGAGACTCAATGTTGGATCATGATAGTTTTTTCCTTATCTTGTTTTTCCAATTACAATTTCTACCAGGGCAGGGGGGCCAAAATTAAAAGTAATCGAAGAAAAAATGTTTTATTTTAGTAAAAATCGCTCAGGGAGCCGGCACATAAGCTAAACATTAAATTTGCACAGCCCAGGCCTGAGAACTGAAGATGCTATGAATTGTTGCATCTTTCTTTCAGTAAATAAAGTTAAAAGGCGAGGCATTTGCTCCTTCTGATACCCAAACAGTTTTGGACCCAAATAATGGATTTTAAGCAAAGGCTCGGCGTGACGTTTGGTATAATTTTCAAAGGCGGATGTGATCGTGCCATACAACTTGGTTTGCTCGAATTTATAAAACTTCGTACTGATAACGCATCTTTACACTACTTAATAGTTTTCAAAATCTCAAAACTTCCTTCTTCCACAACGTCTGAATACAAAAGTAGCTACCTTATTTAGTTCGAAAAACATCCCATAATTTAACTTCCTTCAATCCCCACTCCAAAACCCCCCCAGCTTTCTTTCCAATTTCTGTAAAAATAAAAATACGAATCTGAATCGACAAAAATAGTTGTTTAATGCAGGGGAAAAAAAATTTCTCCACTTTTAGCATAATCTGAAGTACACGCGGATTACAATACTTTTCCGAATTTATAATCCGATTTTGACTTGTCCGCGCACAAAAATTCCGAAATACCATCATTTTGTCATTAAAACCTCTTATTAATCCAAACCTAACAAGGTAAAAGCCTAAGTTTAGAACCGGTCTTCTGCTTCAAAACATAAAATTAGAATCGTTATGTTGGTATCGAGTATGCCATTTATCTTTAATTGTTAAATATTTTTTTTTTACCATTTTTTTTTTTTTTTTTTTAATTTTCGAGTATAATTAATCGATTGCCTGGAGTTATTTTTGTTAAAGGAATTCTGTCGCACACTAAAAACTCGGGCCAAGGTTTTAAATCATGCAATGATTCTTCGTCTATTTATTAAAATCGACCTTTTGAACGCTGAGGCTTGGTAAAAAAAAAAAAAAAAAAAAAAAAAGCAATATTCAGATTCTTTAAAACCGAATGCATTGCATATACCTTTTTCCAAATTAAACGAATAAATCATATATCGAATTAACGAAAAAATGTAAACCATTTCGGAACTCATTTGCATCTCCCGTACTTTATTTTTGCCGCAGGGGAAAAAATCAAAGGAAATCAAACATAATTAGAAAAGGTAATCACAAGTAAAAAAAAAAAAAACATTAATCAATTTATCGGAATACACAATTATATGCCACGCTTGTTGTTGTTTTTGTTACAAATAAGAGAAAAAAAAAATGTTTATTTCCTTTACATCGACTTTCAGTCAAAAAATTCGTAGCTGTTCTTCAAGAAAAAGTAAAATAATTTAGTTAGTCACAGCCTAATCGTTGATTGTTGATTAGATCGGATCGACAAAAAAAGTCGTGATTTAATTCGTTTCTGAATAACTTTCCATTGTTTCGTTTTATGGTGCACCCCGTGGCTGTGATAAATTTATTTACCAATATACAAACCATTATTATATCTTATCTCCTTAGTCAGACAAAACTGTTTTAAGTTTCCTGGAGACAGAGCAATGGGAATTTTACGGCAAATTACGATTTGTTTCAATTTTTTTTTTTCGGCGAATATTTAATTGATCCTGATGATCGGAAATAATGATTGAATTTTTTTTTTTTTTTTTTTGCAGGTGAAGTGAATGCAGCCAAAGGGTATGATCGTGATCGGGAAAAGTAATCGAACCTGGAAGCCAGAAATGTGAGACATTCTGAAAGTATGATATTAATTAGAGATATTGCCTGCTTTTGATTGGAGAATGATACTTATCGGACTAAGTAAGCACTGTACAATAGGATTAAAGTTGTGGGAGTTGACGTTTTACGAGACAGCAACAAAATTTTCAAAATGCAGAAAAAAGGCTATGAACGAAAAAAACACCGAGAAAAATGAAGCCCTTAGTGGCAATACAAATTAGGGTGGTTCAAAAAAACTTTTTGTTGAAAAGTTTGGGGGCTGACGCAAAAATGCGTTCTTTACAATGTAAAAAATCTTTCAAAATTTTTTTTAATTTTTTTTTGTGTGCCTGTAAGAGCAAAAAGGGTCTAAGTCGACGAAAAGTGAAGCTGGTCGTAAAAATATTTTTTTCCTCTCATTTAAGAGACCAATAATTTTGCCTTAATATTTTTTTCCAATGTTTTCGAACCTGTAGAATCCGAAAAAAACAACTGCTTTTTTCGAAAAAAAATTCTTGGGCCCGTAAATGGAATATCTTTAGGAATTTTTTAATTTTTTTCGGCCTAATTTTTCGCATTTCACTCTGCCCGATTTTTTTATGTGCACCGATTTGATCGAAAACATGGCAGCTTATGTTTTCGAACCTGTAGGATCCGAAAATCACAACGACAATTTTGTAAAAAATATCTGGGACTTATAAATGGACCATTTTCAAGCGTTTTTTTCTACTTTTTTTGGCCAAATTTCTTTAGTTATATTTACCGGCATCTACATAGGAGCTAATAATTTGCTCTTTAACCTATGTTTTGGAACCCGCAGAATCCGAAAATCACAACGGCGATTTTGTGAAAAATTCTTTGGAAGAAAGAAAATTTTTGGGACTCAGAAAGGGACTCTTCCCTATTGGAAAAATTGTGGGATACGCCCCTGATTACTTTGAAGTAACCAATGTAAAACCAAAAAAAAAAAAAATGAATCCCTAATGGTAAGAAGATTAATGTAAAAAACATATGCATTAGAATTTTGTTGATACATTTTATATTCGCAGATAATTGAACCCGCAGTTGTGGGTTACCAAGAAGCGAAGAAGCAAACGTGTACTTAATTTAACCAGTGCACGTATCATAGATTATGAAAAGTGCGGAATGCCAGTTGATGTAAGAGCTAATGAATTATAGATATACTTAAGGAAAACAATTTAAGAGCTGCGGAGAAGAAGAAAAAAGCCAGGCTTTTAACATTTTCACCAAAAACCATGGAAGCAATTTTTTTTCTTTTTAAGAAAGACTTAAGAGGAGGCTTTGCTGATACCTGAAGGAGTAGATGTTTTGTCTAATACTTGATTTACGGTGAATAAATCCAAATTTTGGGTATCTAACGAACTCCTCTGGTATATCCTGGAATTTTTAGTGCCAGTTTCAACTTGTCTGAAATGAACGGTCGGCGGGAAAATAATTCCAATAAAAATTGCGCTAGAAAAACTTTGCTTTTGTTTTTTTATTTATGTATGCTTGAAACAAGTTTTAACTTGTACCAAAAATTCAATAAAAAGTTAAAGAATTTCGTTAAATGCCTAAAATTTGATTTTTTCCCCCGTTAATCGGGTGTCGAACAAAACAGCCATTCCTTCCGGTATTCCGTGGAGCCTCCTCTTAATTCAGCACAAAATGACGAGGACATCTAATAAAAATAAAAATAAAAAGAAATATATATCGGAATTTTTTAATTTAACTAATGTGAGAGCTGCAGAAGATGACAGCCGAAGCCAAGGGACCACTCGTTTAAAAAAACTGAGGTTGAGTATCACTAAAACTTCATCTTATTGAATGGTTGCTTTTAATAAGAGAAGTACTTGGTATAAAAACCAAAAAAATAGAACTTTTTGCTTCTTATGGATTTAAGTTTAAAAAATTATGTTAAGGAAGCTGGTTAACCCTCCCTGACGGTGTTAATAAAATTAACCGGGCATTTTTTTCCGGATTTTGCTAAAAAATCTTTTTAAAATATCTTTGATCTCAATTAACAGCAAATGTTAGAGCCCAAATATAAGACTTTTATTTCATAGTGCTGAATAATAGCATTCCTTTTTTTTTTTTTGAAGGATCTAATTCAATTAAAAAATGCATGAAAATTATTGCCGTCGTAAATCCTGAAGATAGGCTTGACGATGGTAAAGGGTTAAATTTTAGTACCTAACTCAGGAATCTTATCAACCTTTAAACTGATAATGAACTTAAGCAAACTTAGGTGGTGTCAGCTACATCATATTCTATGAAACTTGAGAGCAGATTTAAAGTTATTAAGCTGCAAAAGCAAGGGGAATCCTATTTTAGAAATTCCTCCACGTTATTAACGCAATAAAATTGTATGAGCATACGGGTACCAAGAATATTTGCAATATGGTGTTCCTCCTGTCGAAAAAAAAAATTTAATTGCAAACTTAAATTCGCCTAAAAAAATGTATTTCAATGCATTTTCAAATTAAGTATTAACTTCTTGAAACTACTCTTCAAAATTAAGTGTCTATTTAAACGCTCACCAGAGATCGCGCATTAAAGAAAAGCAATAAAACATAGCTAATAACCATATTTATTTACACCGTAGACAATAAAAAAAAAAAATACTGCATAATGTATGACGAGAGAAAAAAAAAAACAAATTCTCTTCATTTTTTATTCTATTCTTCAAATCAAAACATTGAATGCCGGTTCTTCTTGTGAAACATTTAAAATATAGATTTTAATAATGTTATGAATTCATTCACCTGCATCGTTTAACAATTCATAAGCAGTGCCGCGGAACGATAATAACCATCCGCATTCGTTTAGGATCTACTGTTTATTAATACCTGAAAAAGTTTTTTTTTTTTCTCTCTCCATTATTAAATTCCATCTGTTTCTCACACGATTGGGAGAATCGCACTCGTCCATAATACCTTTTTGAAGGATGACAGGGCATTACTTGTTTTTCGTATGTGGAATAAGCCAACATATGAACACGGCATTTTTTTTTTTTAGCCCGTATAAAATTTGAATAAGCATAATTAAAATTAAAGGAAAAAAAAAATAATACGAGATACAATATGAGGATTCATGATAATTTTTCACGCTGAGGTCGGTTTTCCTTTTGGCAGTTGTAGAAGGCGTAACCGATTTTTTCGCATTCCACAAGATAAATGTCAATGATGTGTGAGAAAATCTAATTTCTTTGATTTAATGTAAATCCTGACTCTACCAGAGCATGTTGTAAGAAATTTTCAGTAGGTGACAAAAGACCAAAGATATTAAGCGGCGGGCCGCCACCCCCCCCCCCCCCTCCCGCCCGTGATGTAAAAAATTTTCAATTTTAAAAATTCAAAATTAGAAGACCACCAATTTTTTTTTTTTTTTTGACCTTGAATGAACTTTAGATTTTGGAGCGGAGAGGAAAGAGAGAATCAGAAGCAGGTACAGTCTTGAAAACTGGAAAGGAAAGAGGTATTTGAACTTTGCTTTGAAAACGTCACTACCTGATAAAAAGACCAAAAGCAGGCAGCTGAAGGAAAAACGTGCCTTATGAATAGATGTAAGAAAGTTGTAAATCAGAGAAAACAATTTTTACCGAATAGAAAAGGAGAAGAGAATAAAAAAAAAAAAAAGTTTGCAGAAGTCTTTGACCGGATTAAAGAGATACCTTCGGGTATCCTTTCTCAATGAAAAAAAGTATTCAAAAAACAATGCAAAAATTTCTTAAGAGGTTATTTGTAAAAATTGATATTTTTACAACCAGCATTCAATGGACCAGACAAATATTTTTCAAAATATCCCAGGGAAAAAAATTAATAACAATTTCTATGGCTTAAAATAAGTTTCTAGAAAATTTTTTTCTTGTCACCTAGTCGATCGAATTTTCTCTCTCTGGGTGACAAATTTTGGGCACTAGGTGACATAAATGTCACCCAGTTCTTATGTTACAACATGCTCTGGACTCTACCAATTTACTCGTTTGCTTGTGGTTTGCATTATCTTTTTCCCTCTTTTCCGCCGTTACGCTCCATGACTTTGAGACACCTTTTTTTTTTCCCCGTGCGTCGGAGGCGAACTGACGTATGTCCATCATGAAAATAATTGGAGATAGCGTGTTTCGGCTGTCTGTGAAGATCATTTGACTACAAGTTTAGAAGCTCATGTTGGCGTAAACTTGTGGTTACATGACGGTTTTACGAAATGTCGAAACGGACTATCTCCAATCATATTTACGATGGAGATACGTTAGTTCACCTCCGTCGCACGGATTTTTTTCTTCGAATCTCTCTATAGGTGATGGGAATCGATGCCACTTAAATGACCGATCTTTTTTATAAGAGGTTTTTTTTTTTTTTTTTTTTTTTTAATTTTTGCAATCTCTGTTTTCGATTTAAAAAAAAATGAATAAGTAAGAAATAAAAAAAAAGATAAAAACATTTTGAAAAGTCCTTTCATTTCTTTTAGAAAATCAAGAATGTCTTTTGGATGTTTTTTTTTTTTTTTTTTTTTTTTTAGATGTAATTTTCATATGAGACTATCTGCTCTTTTTTGTTTTGCATTTCAAAAATCCTTTTAAGCAGTTAATGTTATTTTTTTTAAAACTTCCTATTCTTTTTCAAATTTTTACTATGTACTGCATATGCTTAAACATTACTTCCGACCACTTTATTTTGCACAAAAAAACAAATGAAAGTATATATGATTGTGGTTAAATGAAACATCCAAAAAATATCCATAATATTCATTGCTGTTTTTAAAACTTTTAACTTTCATTTTTTTTTTTTTTTTTTTTCATACAATTGTTGAATAAAAAATTAGGAAGTTTAAATTAGTGTGGATACATGTGCGAATGCTCATTGAATAATGACTGCTTCGGTGAAACTTTGCTTTTAAATTTTTCAATAAAACAAATCAATTTTTAAGTCAATTTTCGTTTTTAATATGCGGGTCAAACAATCGTCAGTTGAGGTCAAAGTCTATGCGTGTTTTGATTTTTCCATAATATTTAATTTTTATTTTAGTTAAAAAATTTTCCAAGTTAATAAATCTAGGGTTTAAGTTCTCGTTCTGTACCGGTCATGCGATCATACATTTCAGAATGGGGATTTTTCCAACATCACCATGATCTTTTCTGGTATAGTATATTGTTAACCTAGGGTGGAAAATGAATTTTCCCGTCGAGGTTTCCGTTTCAGCCCGAGCGAAGCGAGGGCTGAATGGAAACCGAGCGAGGAAAATTCATTTGACACCCTAGAATAACAAGATACTTTTTATAACGAATAAAAATAACTTTTTAAGTGATTTAAAAAAAAAAAAAATACCTTATTTGTTTGTTTACAAGCACTAAGAACATGGCTAAACATGGCGAGTTCCTATAAGGGAAAAAGGCCTTTCCGCCCGCTAAACATCGATGGGAAAGGGCTCTTCCCATCGATGAGTTATGAAAAATCATTTTTTGGTCAGTAATAAAATTAAATGGTCAGTTTATGAGTTGCAGCATTTTGTACGATTGGTCTCTAATTTTAAAAACTAGTCTAGATTTTTAGTCGCTACGATCAAATTAGCTCTTGATTGCTGCGACTGGAATATTCGGTGCTCCCACTACTTTTGAAGTTGGGGAAAAACGGGGGGAAGGGGTGGTATTTTTCCCGAATGACCTCTAAGCTAGAACATTTTATTTTAAAAAGAAGAAACGCCTTCCTAAAAATTTCCTTTTAAGAAAGGGTGCAAATTCACAATGGAATGTCTGACCAACATGTTGTACCAACATTTTACACTAATTTTGACGTAGGAGTAAATTCTGCAATAGTCGATTCGTTCGTTTGTCAAACATGTTGGTACAACAATTTGGTAAAACATGTTGGTACAACAATTTGGTACAACATGTTGGTCCAACTTTATTATATCAACATCTAGGTCCAACTTGTTGTATCAACGTGTTGGTCCAACATTCTATAGTGAATTTGCACCCAAAGGTTGGAAAACAAAAATCTTAATTTTATCAGTCGATTCTCAATTTTTAGAATATGAAGATTTGATTCTACACTCTGTTCAGATTGTTTGTTAAAAATGAAAAAAAAAAAAGAAGCTTTTTTTCCCCTCTGTACAATTGACTATACTTGGTTCGAAAAAAAAAAATTTAGAAACAAAATTTGTTTACCGACCGAATGTGAAATTTGAACTGACCAAACCTTATTAATTTACTGACCAGATATCCAATAAAAAATACTGACCAATTTTCATAATAAAATACTGACCAGTTAAATAATTTGAGCTAACTAACTAAGAGTTAGACAATTTTTATGTTAAATTAACATGAAAATATGTAGATTTAACACAATTTTTTTTTTTTTTTTTAATTAACATAAACTTTATGTATACCTTTTTTACATAAAATCTTTAACCATTACAGGCCGGACTACTCCAACACTTCTATTTATTAAAAAATGTAGTTCCTCTGAATTTATAGACAGTTTCTCACCCCCCCCCCCCCCCCCAGACGAAAGTTAGTGCCTGTCACGAACTAAAGACTACTCAGATTGTTTATCCCGGAAGTCATTTAGTCAGAGAAGCCAGACCCTTAAATATCTGCTGCACTGACTTCCCAAATAATCCACGGGCAAGGCCGCTAATCCTTTAAGTGAAATCCTTTTCCTCCTTCAGAAAGAGGATTCCTAAAAATTGTGATAAACACCCCAGCTACCCTTATATACAGTTTTTTTTTTATTGTTAATATAATACAGCATAAGAATTGGCGCGATTGGAGAGGGAAACAAAATACTGTATATGAATGGCGATTTATCCGCTCACGAAAAAATTACGTCATTAATTTTGTTATTTCACACTTAATTTCCAGCTAAAAATTTGCGTATCCCAAAATTTTAGAAAGTCAAATAAAAAAGATAAAAAAAAAAAAGGGGAAAAAAATAACGTATCGGATGAGACCATCCCGCAAATAAGAGTCTCCTTCCGTGCATAACCGGCTTCGCCACACCATCAGCCATGAAGGAAGAACTTTTTACATAAAAGCCAATTTCAAACAATGGGTGAAGTTTACGAGTAAAAGTCGTTTTTTTTACAACAATACCTTAAAGCTGATATGGTAGTAACACAGTGCCTAAAAAAAAACAAGTGAAAGAAGTGTTAATTGAATGAAAGATACGTAAAAAGTACTTTCTTGGCAATGTTTACAAGGGAGATGTGGATGGAAAAATCATCCGCTTTAAATTAAACGATCTCAATTATTTTTTTGTATGGCCATCTGATGCAAAAATCGATCGCCTATGAAATTAAAAATTAAAAAAATGATTGCAGATTTATCTGTGTAATTTTTTTTTTTTTTCGGTGAAAATTTTATTTTATGGCATGGCATACGCTCTTACGGAAGTATGTCCTTACAGGAAACGCTTTTTTTTTTTTTTTTAAATTGAAGAGACGCGTTTATATTATATCAACAAAGCCAATTAATTTCCAGATCACCAGATTTGGGCGCGTTATTCTATATTGTGTGCTGAAAAAAATACTTTCACTCATTCTGTTCTTTAACCTTTGCCATGGAATTTAACAATGGCTAATTATCAGCTCATCGGTTCCTTAGTCCACAAGGGACGTTATGTAACAAATTAGCACTTTTTTGTTTTGTTTTGTTTGAAATTCCAAATATGAATGAAGATTATTTTTCTAAAGTCAAAAATAAAAAGGACGGATCAATTAACGAAAGAAAAAAAATATACATTAAAAAAAAGAAAAGAAAACAATATCACGAAAATCATTTTCGTTGCTTTGGCAAGAAATCAAAAATGTGTTGTTTTTTTTTTTTTTTTAACTTTTCTTCTTTCTTTTTAATTATTCAGTATTCTGTAAATGTTTTCAGGCGTACAAATCGATCGTGACCTAACGCTGGTCTGCGACCTGACTTACTGATCAGAGGTTATATGCCTCATTCCTTCACCTATGTGCAAGACTGTTAAAATATGTTTTACACGATTACGGACTTTTTTTTTAAAAAAGAAAAAAAATTTTTTTTTTTTTTTTTTTTTTTTTCATAATATTTGTTTGTAATCTTTCAGAAGTTGAAACACGTGCTTCCTTTTTATTTATTCATCCACACCTTATTTATTTATTTATTTTTTTGCTTTTAAAATCGATACGTGATTAAAAAATCGCGCGAAAATTAGAAATCGAATCGAAAACTTTTTAGCAAATACATCCAAGTCAGGCGCGTAATGCTTTCTCTTTACATTAGGCGTGATTTTTTAATTGTGTTATCGCTTACATGAAATAATAATCCATTCTTTTTAAAAATTCGAAAGGACTTTTTTTTTTTTTTTTTTGCAAATATTGTTTTTACTATTTGATTTATTTTATTCTTTAAGGCTATGCTTTCGCTTGTGCGTACTTTAAAATCCACACAAATTCCTGATGGAAAAACATTATTATGTTCCAATTATTTTACTTCATTCGTGTATAAAATTGAAGAAAATTGACCATATTTCGAAACATTTTTAAACCGGATAAGATTTTTTTTTGGCGGTTTTCCTGATTTTAAAATACGCACAAGCGTAAGTACAGCTTAAATAAATTAATTTCCCAATGATAAAGTTTTAATGGGGGGGGGGGGGCGGGTGCATGTTTCATAGGGTGTATCGAAATTTGGAAATTTTCGAATTCGAACATGGCACTATGCGGAGAAGTTGTGTCTTAGGGTTAATAGTAACCTGGAATTTTTTCAAATTTTTAGGTCAGCTCTTTCGGCCATCTCGATTGGCTTTAAGTTTTACATGTTAAAGGAAAGGTAATTTTGCCAATTTTAAAAATCTTGTTTTGAAATTCTTTAGAAGCCTCAATTATTGTAAAAGTACATCTGTCAAGCGTTTTTGAGGGCCATAAATCCGAATACGACCGAATTTTTTTTTTCTAGGGATTTGGCAAAATAACAAAACTTGATTTAAAAATTTTGTTGGCCCCAAACGTCGAATTTGAATTATAAACTCGTCTTTGTTCATATTGCGAACTCTTAATTAATATCTCCTCTTCATTTGGGGACTTGAAATTACATTTTAGATTCAATAAAGTAAACGAAATAGTACTAATTTTTAAATAGCGGTAGAATGTAAGGGAAAATATTTTTTCAAGCCACAATATTAAAATGGCGTTTGGCCGATTTAGCCAAATCCTTAGAAAAAAAATTCGTTCATATTTCGATTTTTCGACCTCAGAAACACCAAACAAATATACTTTTACAGTAATTGAGGCTTCTGGACAATTTTTTAACAAGATTTTTAAAAAATGCAAAAATCACCCAACCTTTAACATGCCCATCGGGATGGCCGAAAGTTCTGGCCAAAAAATTTGAAAAAATTCTGGGTTACTATTGATCTTAAGTCACCAGTTTTCCGCATAGTGCCATGTTCGAATTCGAAAATTTCCAAACTTCAATACGCCCTAATGTATCAGAGTTCTATGACAACATTTTTATTTTCTGTGAAAAATCTTAAAGCGCTTTAACTTTTTTTTTTTCGTAGAGATATTAGAAAAAAAAGATTGGTCATTTTTCGACTATCATGTAATAAAGATGAACTTTAATTCGGTTTTTTTTCTTAAGTGAAAGAAGTACGTAAACAATTAAATTTTTAATTAATTTCGGTGATGATTTATTTATTTATTTATTGTCTTATTTTTTTTTTTTTTTTGTAATTGTACATAAGGCGGCGTCGGCAAGTCGTCTTATAGCTCGTTATTATTAAAAATCTTGCAACGAAGATTAGAAGGGAAGTATCTATACTTTTTTTTTTTTAGAGAACGTTCAAGTAGAAATTCATTAATCAAATTGATAATTTAAAAGAGTAAAGTTTGATGTAATCTCGGGGCAGATGTGTATTAAAAAAAAAAAACTTTAGAATCTGATTGTCAAGTTAACTGGATTGATTGCTTTTTAATCGATTTAAAAATATGAGAACTGGACATCCATAAATTATTGCTTCGTTTGGAATTTATTTATAAAATTCATTTTACATGCGGTTTATGGGAAATTTGCATGATTGGGTTTGTAATAAGATGGCAACTTCTTGTCTAGCCTGACTCTAAAAGATTTTTTTCTAGTTAAGGGCGTGTTCGCGGATTTTTGCGTCCTACGAGTAACGGAAATAAATGTTTAGCTTATGTATCCGCGTTACTCGTAGGACACAAATATCCGCGAACAGACCCTTAATGGGAAAAGATTTAAAGAAATGCTAAGGGAATAAACTTTATATTTCGGTCCCTGCCAAAACAGAAGTCGGAGAATGGTTTTGGGGAAATTTTAGCCGAAATGTTCGTGGGGTCGTTCGTAATAAGTGGGGCCGTTCAAGTATTATTTTGTAAATTTTGACTCCCTCCGCCTCTTGTGAACTATAGTAAGTTTTTTGAAAACTCTCTCCCCCTAAAAATAGATTATTTTGCGCTTACCTAAATATTAAAGAGGAAGCTTCCGTGAATACCAGAAGAAATGGCTGCCTAATACTTGATTTACAAAGAAAAAATTTAAATTTCAGGTATCCAACGAACTCCTTTTAGACTTACTCTTCTTTTTTTGATACAAGTTTCAGCTTGTTCCAAGTAAATGTAAACCCGGCAAAATCAAGACTTTTCGATTGCAAATTTTTTTGAAAATTATTTTGACCAGACAAGTTGAAACTTGCACTAAAAATTTCAGAATACACCATAAAGGATTTCGTTAGGTAACTAAATTTCGGATTTTTCACCATAAATGACCCTAGCGGACCAGAAACAAAAAGAAAAGACTTGAGAATTTTTTCAAGCAAAATTTCAACTAGCTGTGCTGTAAAATTTTGAAGTGGCAGATTTGGGACCTTTATCTTCTAAGGTCGCGAGTTGCTCTAAAACTGAAGATTTATGATCTAACTTCGACGCTTTGGAAAATCCCCCGAAGGACATAAGAAATGGCAGAAGAATGTAGTTAAAACTGTCTTAGATTCTCAAAATAAAACAATTTAGCAAGAAAGAAGAACTAAGTCTTTATGCTATTTACTCTAGTCGTTTTGCCGAGGATATATGTGTACCTAAATTTTTTCTTTTTCCTCCAACGCGATTTTTCCTGACAAGAGATACATATCTTATCAAAAACTCTTTGAAGATCACCAGGTAAGTGGAATTTCGGACAGATGACTCGCAAAAGCAAAAATTTAAATATGCTCGGCCTGAAACAATCTTATTTAAACAAACTGTTTCAACAAGACTTTTACATAAATTTCCAGCTGATATTTATCATTTACACAGAAAACAACTGCACTGTACTAAATAAATTCAGATCAATCTTATCAAGTTGAACGTGAATATAATTATAATATATTCCGTCACATTGAATTTTTTTTTTTTTTTTTTTTTTTTTTCCCTCTGAAACGTAATCGTAAGAAACGAGTAGCAATCCAATCTGCAAAAATAATTCATTCAGGAGAGACAGAGCAAATTGTCGTAAGTTAATTAACCTTGATCATAGTAAGAAAAAAAAATTTTTTTTCTTTCTTTTTTTTTACATGGAAATAATTTTGCCAACAACATACATGGAATTCCGTGAGACAAGCACTTGACGAATGACATTATAACTTTTCAAGCATAAATCGGAGTTTTATTTTTATTATGAAAGACCTAAAGGCGATGACATCGCCAATAAGGGCACTGCCCTAAACCCAGCCAAGAGTAACATGCACCAAATGTTAAATAGTCGGTTGACATCATACGCATATATATTTAATCCGGTTCCCGTAATAATAAAATAATAAAAGCCTTTTTTTTTCGTGTGTGTGTGTTTTTTTTTCTTGGGAAAATCGACAACAATACCACCATGGACGAGCTTCCTTTGTTTAATGTTTTGCCGTTGAATTAATGTTTGTGATCGCTTTTTTTTTTTTTTTTAAGTCTTTTTTTCTTCTCCAACTGCGAGACGAAATTAATTCTTGTACCTCATTTACCAATATAACCTCCAGTTGATATTTCCTAGTGCTAAAAGAAGACGCATTACTCCGGAACATTGGAAAGTTTCTCTTTGATTCAGTGATTAAAATAAACGTGGGAAGATTTTTTTTTTCGTCTTAATGACAAAAATCTACTAGAGATTAGTTGGAAATTGATATGAAGGCAGCCTTGGAACCACGTACACAGAGCACAACCATATGACTGACAGCAACGAAACTGACCGATTAAATTTTTTAATGTCCTAAATAGCATAGAAAATCACGTGATAAAGGTAGATTGTCTTTTTTATTTCGTGAGTGGTAATAGTTGTTACAGCTTCCCAAGGACTTCATTATTACCATATAATCTTGGGCAATTCAAATTTTTTTTTTTTCTCTTTCCATTTTCTCTCCGGGGTTTTGTAATCGATCCCCTTTAACAATGATATTTTTTCAAGACAAAATTAGTTTTTGGTTAGTTACGGATCAAACAGTCATCAAATCGTTCGATTATTACTTTTAACAAAGCGATTTTTGGATATGAATTTTTTTTTTTATTGTCATTCAAACCATTTGGCATTTCCAATGCAGTAGGATCGATAAAGATGACATTGCAAAAAAATAAAATAAGGATAATTATATTCATTATGAAGAAAACAATGGCGAATTTTTTTATTTTGCTTTAGGGTAGGTAGGCAAGATATTTCATTTATAGCGAAGAAGTTAAGGGAATTGCGAAAAAAACTAAATAAAAATCAATTAACCTTTCGGCCTGTAGGCATTTCGTACCCCAGCGTTTTCTGGAAGAAGACATGAAGTCTGTTGCAGTTAAATGCGTGTCGTTAATGAAGTAGTGCAGTTTATCTACACGACAATAAGGACGATTTAATTATATGTTTACCATATACGGGTTGAGCCAGGTACCAAATTAATGAGCCACTATGTACAGTTACAGGATATTATTCGTAAGATTGCTAGCATGCCTTCCACCATCATTATCTGTTATCTTTTTCCTCTCGTCGGGCTCGCATCTTAAAAAAAAGTCCACGATGTCGTTCCTTTACTTTGTTTTACATTTTTTTTTCTCTCTCTCTCTCTCTCTTTGAAGAAGTACTCGTCTTGAGTATTATTTTTATATTTTTGTTAAGTACGTAAATGCCTGCTTACTGTACATAGCGCATCTCCCTGGAAATACGTTTCTCACATTTAATGATTATGTTATGGGGCTTTTGTTATTAAATTCCAGGTAATAAATCTTTGAGAAAATGATTTTTTTTTTTTTAAAGTCGTGGAAGCAATTAATGTTGTTAGTAAATCTATTATGTTATGTTTCGCATTGTAATGTTTGCTTTGTTTACTGTTAAAAGTGATGTACGGTATTACGGTACTAAACAGTTGTGTTAAATAGGAGAATGGAAGTGAAGAAAAAGCTGGACCCCTTTAGGCTTTCCAAGAAGCCAACAATTTTGTAATATAATGATTTTAGTTGTTTTATGGTAAAACCGTTTAATTATTTTCCCAGACATTATTTACATTAATGAAAACGGTTTCGATGTTTTTTTCAAATTTATCTTCAAATGAGCAATGCAGTTTTAAGGGGAAAAAAATGTATTCTCTGAATTTGATATTTATTTACACTTTGTGTACTCTTTTTTTTTCTGTCGGACAATCGTGATTCTGTAGGCGATTTATTAAGGATTAAGATTTTAATTTAAAAAAAAAAAATACTAGTAAAACACTATCATTTCTGAAGTTATAGAAAAAGTAACTTATAAAAAGAACTTTTTTTAATAACTTCTTTGACTTCAGAATACAAAAGACTCATCCGATTTACAAACTTTAAAACAAAATAACCGAAAATTTCGGTTTTTTTTTTTTTTTTTTTTTTTCCTCAGAAGACGCCTTCTTTTTCCAAGAAAAAGTGTGTTATAAACTTGAGTTATTAAAAACTTAAACTTCGTTATAAAATTTTATAACCCGCCAAAAAAGACATCTATTTATAATTCGTTATAAAATTTTATAACACATTATTTTCAGTTTTTTTCTAAGTTTTTTTATTTTCTTCTAACGCTTCCCGAATTTTTCTATTTGTTTTTCTTTATTTTCGAGCCTTTGTCAAATTGAAAATACAAGAAATAAACCGAAAATTCGGAAAAAGCTGAAAAATATTATAAGTCAAAATAATTGGCAACTTAAGAACCATATTGCCGTTTTTAAAAATCAGTTGAATAGTAATGCAGTGAGTAAAGGCGGCTGGTAAGTCGACCACAAGACTCGGGTTCTCTTCCAAAAAATTTTAATTTTTTTTTCCTTTTTTTCCTCATGAAAAATGTTTAAAAAAGAGCCTATAAAGTCTCCGTATGCTAAATATAGTGCAATTCAAGCATAAAATTAATATATTGCTCAGTTAAAAATCTTAATTATAAAAATTTATAAGTAGTTATAAAACTTTATAATCGGCCAAAACGTTATTAGAGTTATAAAATTTTATAACGCACTTTTTCTTGGGATTGCGTTTTCCTATCCATATTTTTAAAATTTTTGGCCAATTTGGCCATGCACAAAATAAAAAAGGTTTCAGATCGAAGTTTCTACTTAAAAAAGTTGAAATACAAAGGACGTAAATAGACTTTTTTCGTTTTTAGAGTTTTGCTAACTTTGGCCAATTTGATTAAAACCAAGAGGGCACTATATCACAACCAATAATATTCTCGGTAAAAAAATCGAACTTTTAAGTACAGAAATGCTCTTTTATATGAAAATAGTCAATTTTGCGAGTTTTGTATTCAAACTTTTGAATTTAAAAATGGGATTTACGACCTTATGCATTCCAAAGTTACGGAAAACTATCAAATGTAGCAAAATTTTAAAAAATGAAGGCAATATCGGTACAAAAAAACGAAAATATTTGAGGGGCCGACTTGGGGCCCTTGTATTCTAAGGTCGCGAACTAAGTTCAGCTGTTTTGCAAAAACAAAAGCTTATTACGAATGTACTTCCCTTCACTGTAACTTGACAAACGCAAGCTCAATGCCAAGTTTATTCGGATAAATGTCTCGTTTGTGTTGGCGAATAATTATACTTAAAGCATGATGATATCAGGGTACAAGGAAATGTAACATTTTCCATAAGTGGCGGGAAAAAAAAATGTTGTACCATCAAGATATTGTAGGTTTTCCGCATGAAGGAAATTTATGACGGCTGATTTGATACTTCAGACTATGCAAAAAAAACTGCTTTTAGTGTCGTATTCATTATGTTTAAACAAATGCCACCGACTCAAACACTGTCCCAAAATTTTTGCTACCGAGAATGGTTGGCAATCTGATTGGAAAACCAATTATCTGTGCTTCGCTGTTTGCCACGCGGCGAAACACATCCCACCCAGCACAAAATGTTAAATGAAATATACTTATTTTCTAATGGATGATTGATTCTACGGTTAATAATGCCGTGGCTATTGAACCTTATGACGCATAGAAGCACCTTATCGACCAAAATCGTTCGGCGCGGTTATTCGCGGGAACACAATTAAAGAATATGTAATTAACTTCCCTTCTAAATAACTATTACTATTATCGTAAATATTATTAACAATCATGAAGCATTATTCAAATTAATCGTATTCAATAAAAGAAGAGATTTTTTCACTTCGATTATTATTATTAAAAGCGTTCGATGCGAAGGTGTAATTATTTCCAAAAGAGCAAAGCAACAAAGACTGGAAACTTTAGCGAATATAATGATTTGGGTATGATTTATCCCGCCGCAATATTCTGGTTTTTTGCTCAGATGCCTTCCGTTTTAGTTTTCAGGCTAAAAACGACTTTGGATATGTACCGTTTTTTTCCCCTTTTTAAATAAGCTTATTCTTTGACTGAATCTTGACAAATCGCGTGTAGGATCCTACCTATTTCCTCCGATTCCTAATTATCTGCGCCCACGGCGTCGCATTTCAGTTGCTGGTAATATACCTGTCTGCTTTACAAACAAAACGAGATTTTTTTTGGGGCATTCCATAGAACAAGAAGACAAGATGTCGTTTTTATCGCTGTCGCCATTTTGATTATGGTCAATATAAAAGCAATAACAATAAATCGAATAATGAAAACGAATCCCTACCATTTTTCATAATCCATTTTTCCTAAAAAAAAGCGAACTCCTAATATACAGTATTTTTACCAAAAAAAATAAATTCCTAATCTATTTTTCCTAAAAAAAAATAAATTCCTAAATCCATTTTTTCTAAAAATTTTGGTTCCTGCTAAAATTGTCTTCCTAACTATTTTTTTTAAATTTTCCTACAATTTTTTGATTCCTAAAATAATTTTTTTTAAATCCCTAAAATAAAATTTGCTAAAATTCCTTTAGGGATTTAATTTAGGGAATTAAATGGAATTAATTAAAATTAAAATGGATTTAATTTAGGGAATTTAGGATTAATTTATTTTTATTCAGGAAATTTTTTATTTCAAGAATCAAGGAACTTATGGAAATTTGAAAAAAATGAAAATTATGAAAAAAATGGTTAGGAAAAAAATTTTAGAAACCAAAATTTTTAGGAAAACGGGATTAGGAATTAATTTTTTTAGGAAAACTGGATTAGGAATTAATTTTTTTAGGAAAACTGGATTAGGAATTAATTTTTTTTAGGAAAACTGGATTAGAAATTTATTTTTTTTAGAAAACCTGGATTAGAATTTTTTTTTTTTTTTTTTTTTTTTTTGGAACCTGGATTAGGAATTTATTTTTTTAGAAAAACTGGATTAGGAATTTATTTTTTTAGGAAAAATGGTCGAGGAGAACGATGAAAATATCTCCCTTAATGAATATGTTTAATTATAATAAGTATTTATGATTCTTAATTAAATTAACTCCCATTTGATTTTCGCGTATTTATTTATTTAATGAATTATTTCTTCTTTTTTTTATCCACGAGATTAAATAGCTTAACCTTTATCTACATAAATTTACAAAAAAAAAAATTTAATCGCTCAAATTCAAGATGTGTTTCCAGTTTGGATCTATTCTCTTTCATGTAGGAAAAGAACTTTTTTTTTATCCTATTATGTGGCAAAAATTTTGCTGGGAAGGTTAATAAATAAATAAAATCTGCAAAATTAGAAGTCACGCATGACTAGATCCAAATGTTGCTTCTTGTTTCATGGAATGTCTCATGTACTGTTTTCTTATAGTATCCTATTTCCTTAATATTCATGCCTGTGGAAGCGTCCTACTAACTGTACATTTGCTGAAGGTTACGGACCTACCTAATATTTCCGTGCCTTTCGTGATTTCTTCTGTAATGGATGTTTGCAATTTCCATTACCATATCGGAGGTAGCATCAAAATCCTATAACTACCATTTTTTTTAAATTTCGAAATAATATCCAATAGCACTATCATTACACAAAAAATACGCCACGGTTCATCAATTAAAACTTTCAATACGTTTCAAAACAAACAGTATGTCACTCAGTTGGATCTTACGACGATGCTCTGTCTTCATTTTTGCGGAGTAATCTAAGCACAGGATTAAATTTGTTACAAGAAATTCTACATTTTTTTTTTTTTTTTTGCTGATTCTTAAAACTTTTTTTTTTTAAAGGTAATTTATATCTTCATATTTAACCGCAAATGGAGGCAGATCACCTTTTAAATAAATAAAATTGTGATTAATTCAAAAAAAATCACTCCCCTTCCCATTGCACCCGTGACAAATGATCGATTAATTTTGTGATCCCTAATCACAAATTAAATGTTGCACGAACCAAAGTATAACTAAATTTCAATATGATTAAACTTTCATTTTCGTGACATTGAAAAAAATTATTTTTTCATTTTACAATTTTTTTTTCTAAAGAGATTGTGTTCCTATACAGCCATCATCTTAATATAAATTTTTCTGTTAAAAAAATATTATCTGTCAAGTTCATAACTATAATAACAAATTTTCAAATTTTTTGATCGATTTTCATCGATTGAAAACCAGCAAAAACTCAACCATGTTAAATCCATAATTGAAGTTCCTTGAAAAGTTAATATTTTTTTCAATATTAAATCGTTTTATTTTTGCGTAACAAACGAAGTTTAAAAAAAAAAATTGATCGAAATTTTTACTCGGAATAAAAGGGAAATTGATTTCTCGAAAAAAAAAAAAAAAAAAGGAATTTTTCAATTTCAAAAGTATATTATACAATAATTATCATTCTTTAATGATGTGAAAAGTGTATGTACCCGATATGTATACTATGCATGACAGCTGTTGGTTATATTATGATCGGTAATGCATTTTTATTATATTTATTTGATAGCGGAGATTGAAGAAGGAGAAACCAATTTTGCATTTTGCATGATTCTTCGGGCGTTTAAAAAATTCATACGAGCTGTTATGGACGATTTGCTGGCCAATTACATCGACACCTTGTAAGGGCTTAAATCAAGGGAAACATCTGCGACCGAACCCATCCACACTTAATACGAAAAAAAAAAAAAGAAATTATTCGTTGTAAATTTTAATTTCGCATTAAGCACGAAATGTTTGTTTAACCTCGAAGAACCACAACATCGTGCTTCCGTTACATAAGGAAGGCACATTAAGAAAAACAAAATAAATTATAATTCAACCGATGACTATGGAAAATGACCAAAAATCTAACGCCTGCCTTGTCTCTTTTTTTTTTTATTTACAGGAAACGCGTGACGAGTACCGGAAATCAAGAAATGCCAGACGAGATGCCCGAAAAAGAAAAGTAAGTGTAATTTGAAATACTTTTTAAGCCTAACCTTTTCTAATTCTATTTTTAAAAAATTCCAAAATCATGCGAACACAGCTTGATATGAAAAGTAAAGGAGTGATTCGGCTGGTCCCTTGCACAGTAGTTTTAAAACCTAAGATCAGAAAAAATGATGAAGGTAGCCAGCCAGGGAGGAGTTCCATTTTGGCGTGAGCCAATGTATTATCATTTTGGACGACTCGCCGAATTTTTTTTCAAGCAGGAAAAGTGTTAGGTTTCATATAAAATATTCCTTGAACCAGGATTTTACCTTGAACTTTGCTCTGAAATGCGAAGAAATGATATTTGAATTTTTTTTTTTCTCCAAAGAAGATAAAATCTCAGTTGTTCCATCGTCGATAAGACGAGGCCACCCTGGCTGGTTTTAAAATGTCAAGCATGCGCCCTGTGGTGCCGTTTTTTTAAAAAAATTTTTTTTTTAGGGGAAAATTTATGAAACATTCCGATTTCAGAATCTTAATTTTTTTTAAATCAATTTAAGAAAAAATAGCAAACGAATCTGGTATCTGGTGAAGATAGTTATTAGGGTGTATTCATTTCGCATTCCAATAGCATTTTAATTATAATTTTTTTTTTCCAATTACTTGTACCATACTGTACTGTATATCCGGTAAAAAAATTCTTACAATATGATTATTACTTTTTTTTTCTTAGTTTTATGCTTTAAATGCAGTCTAACAGGAAAATGATTATAAATGCACTGACCGACATAGCTGCTTTATTAATTGTAATTAACTAGGTCTTCCATGTTCATTTAAAATCGATCTACCATTTTTTCATGCTTACAGATCGGAAAATCTATAACAGACTACAAAGGAGAAGTAGTAGTAGTAGTGAAAATGAAATGAAGAATCTGTCAAAATTTAAAAAATTGAAGGCGTTGAACCTTATGGGAATCATCGCTGATTCGGACCCCCCCTCTCCCCCCCAACTGCTGAGGTGTTATTTTAATGGCCACTTAGCTAAAATATACTTTCAGCACTTTTAGCTACCGGTTACATGTTAGTTGACCACATGTTGGCACATGTTAGCTACATGTTAGTTGACCGGTTTTTCCATGAAATTGAGTCTTTTCGGTGTTAAAAAGGGTAAGTCTTTCCGCTGCCGATCGATCAATCGGATCACGGATTACGAGCCAAAAATATTTGTTTCGATCCACGGAAATAACCGAATAATATGTTCTCACAAAAATTGTTTCCATTCCAGAAGTTAAAAATTCAAATGTATACTTCCTATAATTGCTGCCTATATAATATATTTCCTCTTTCATAGTTCAGAACAAATTCAACAATCCGTCATCTGTTACGAATCATATTAAAATACCAGATAGGATTACATCAAACATTTAAACGATGGTTACCTTACACGCATAAAATTGATTAGTTCAATCGAACTAATGCCGTGATAAATGCACACTTATGACGATCATTTATAAAATTCTTTCATTTCTCCCCTCATTATCACCAATTAAGGGCAACGGATAGTGAGGAAATCAACTTTATTATAAAAACGTACCCTACGGAAAATTCACACCGCATCTTCCTCAATTGTACGCCCTCTTCCAGATCATTAACACGAGAAAAAAAAAAACATTGAAAACTTCCGCTAATCGCGGGGAAAGATGTTTAAAACCCACACATCGGATGATGCTATAATTTTGATATATAATGATAGATTGGACTGGAATCAACGGAATAAAAGATTATCACTTATTACAAAGCTAAGCATCGTGAAATATAAATTTCCTTTTTTTTATGTTTGGCACACATTCAAATTATAATGCGTTCGAATCCTTCACCCTTTTTCTGATATGAAAAATGTTGCTAAAAATTGCAGTACAAATCTCCAACGGGACCATATTTCATATTTTTTAAATCTGGTTTAACATTTAAATTCTTTAAAGTTTGATGCTCTTGACCACCTAAGAAGTCTCCCATAGCTTCTTTTTTAAGAATTACGGTTCAGAGAAGAAACTTTTCTTTTTAAGGAGGAAGCTTCAGTGAATACCAAAAAGGAATGGCTGTTTTGTCTAATACTCGATTTACGATCCAAAAAAAAAATTCAAATTTTAGGTATCTAACGAACTTCTTTAGTACAGAGCATATATAATTATGTAGAGACGGAACTCCTATGTTAAATATTTGTCGTCTTAAATTATGATTATTTCTGTGATCCAACCGCTTGGGGCGCTGCTATCTCGCAAAAAAAAAAAAATTTCTAGATTTGATCCCCTGACCTGCTGGGTGAGAGTCGTCGATCTTATCGCTTCACCACGGAACGGATTGTACGAATTTTTGCAAAAACAAAGGTTCTTGAGTTTGCAATCCACTGCTTTGTATATAAGTATGTGATCCAGTGAAACAAAGCTGTGGGATCACAAATCCAGAAATTCATATCTACCGCAAATATTTACGAAGTTTCCCGGTCGAACGTACATTTCAGACAAGTTGAAACCTGCACTAAAAATTCCAGAATACACTGAAGGAGCAGGGGGGGGGGGGGGTGTAAGTTAAATAGACGATTTAGTCGTGTGTAATTACCTGGAACAAGTTGAAACTTGTACTGAAAATACAAGATTAAACCTTGTATTATTGATGCAAGTTTCAACTTGTTCAAAGGAGCTTGTTATATACTCCGAATTTTTTCCCCCGTAATCGACTTTTAGACGAAAACGCCCCTTTCACATCAACAGAAATTTTTAGTGCAGGTTTCAACTTGTCTGAAATGTACGTGCGACCGGAAAATTTCGTAAATATTTGCGGTGAATTTCAATTTCTGGGTTTGTACTTACCTGGAACAAGTTGAAACTTGTACCGAAAATATAAGATTAAACCTTGTATTATTGGTGCAAGTTTCAACTTGTTCAAAGGAGTTTGTTATATACCGTGAATGTTTTCCCCCGTAAATCGACTTTTAGGCGAAACAATCATTTCACATCGACAGGAATTTTTAGTGCAGGTTTCAACTTGTCTGAAATGTATGTGAGGTCGGAAAATTTCATAAACATTTACGGTAGATTTTGATTTCTAGGTCTTTACTTATCTGGAACAAGTTGAAACTTGTACCGAAAATACAAGATTAAACCTTGTATTATTGATGCAAGTTTCAACTTGTTCAAAGGAGTTTGTTATGTACCCTGAATTTTTTCCCTCGTAAATCAGCTTTTGGCGAAACAGTCATTTCGTCCCGTATTCACAGAAGCTTCAGGTATCGGGTGTTTAGAGTTAGGAATATGGCACAACTAAACAATTTTGGAAAAAAATACGAAAAAAAATTAGTTAAAACTGAAAAAAAACGAAGTTCTATCAACTGTATCGTCGGCTCTCGATCTTATTAGTCGTAAGGTGACGAAAATATACGGCAATGTGTGGGTGACAGTGTATCAAAAGGAATTCCAAACCCGATTCTGTAATTGTTCTCCTCCACAGCGTCACGTATAGTCCATACATATCAAAGCGTTCCTTTTGTTTTGATAATAATAGCAGGCCGATATTAAATTAATTCCTTACAGCCCATATACACCGAAATCGAATGTAACATTGAAACATCCAAATGTTCAGGAGGTTAATTTTAAATTCTACGCATCACATTTTCCAGACAAAAATTCTATACATTCTTCATACAACCAAGGCTCTCTCTTAGGATTGACAAAAGACGGGATAAAAATCGAATTAAGGTAGCGTTAACGCATCATTAGATCTATTAGATAAATAATGACCGATTCTTTAATTGATCAGAGTTTGGCCTTTGTGAGTTATAGACTTTCAAGCAAATAAACTTTTGCCAAAGTGTTATTTTTAATTAAATTGAATTAGCTCTGAAGGTTCGATACGGCTTGGCCACGTAATCTCCTCAACTTATAGTGTTGTCTGTCACTGACTTTAAGTTAATGATTTGGAAATGACGGCCCATTTATTTAAAATTTATTATTGCAAGATTGTCATTTCAGGATAGACCGGTATTTAATTGAGTTTCGTTAAGGCCGAAATTAATATTAATCGAAAAATGTATTAGAAATATAAATCTGCAGACTTGTATACCATCACCTCAAGTGAAGAAAATGCGTTATTTCGTAATAATTTTGTTTTAACGGAGATTGACTCGCGTCGAGAGAGGCAGGTTTTAAAAACTTGAAAATAAGAATAGTTTTTTTAAAAGTATGTTATTATTTGCAGTATATTTTAAAACCGTTTACTTAAGATGGAAAAAAAAATTTGCGATAAAAAAAAATTTCGCGAACTGAACCGACTTGATTAAGTCATTTAAAATGATAATTTTGTTTACCGGACTTTCCTCTAAGCAATAATTATACCTAATTTCTAGATTTTTAGAAACTTGAGAATGGAATTGATTGATTTTCTACCCCATGTCGCAATATTTAAACTGCCAACTAATTTAATTGAATGATCTTTATATTTATTCATTATAGAAAATTAATCACTCTTACTTATTTGAATTAGTTTCTTTTGACAGGACGGCATAACAACATGACATGTGATAAAGGCTGTGTTCTCAGACTATACGTCCCTTTAACGGGGAAAAAAAAATTGTTTGGGTACACGGTAAACGACCTTGAAGGAGAAGTGGATGTTTTGGATACTTTGCTTAAGGCCTTGTTTGAACGAATGGCATAAACGTAAAGGTCAAGCTTGGCATCGAAATGAATGGCATTTCAACGCTATAATCGTAATAATTGAGCTTCTTCTTTTTAAAATCACGTTTCGTCATTATTATTTGGGAAGAATTATGCGATTTTCCAATCATAATGATTAATCTTGCATCCATGTCTGAGACTAGTTTTTTTTTTTTTTTTTTTTTTTTTTTTTTTTTTTTTGGTGGAGCACATTGTCGTCGAAAATCGTGAATCGTGTGTGTGAGGCATTTTTATTCAAAAACGTTTCAAAAAAAAATTGACTAAAATAAAATTTTAAATCCACACATTTTTTAAAAATTCTAAATAAAATTTCGAATGCGAGACAGCGGCTTTATACCAAGCGAAATAATATTATCAAGCCACCATTCGCATGATAACAAACATTCAGGTCACCGAACTCTATACATACATATGTTAGCTTCAATGTTTTTACCATTTGCATTTTCACAATTTTTCACTGACATTGAAAAAAATTTATTCTTTTTTATGGAAATCTTGCGAAAAAAAAAAAAAATGAACGAAGACCTTAAATTTTTTGTTTGTCAGCATCAGATTTTTTTTGAAACTTGACCTACAAATTTAAGAATGAAATAGTAAACTCTTACGAATATAATAATCTTTAATAACCGAATTAGTGCGAAGTTCATTAAGCGAAGAAAAAAATATCGGCTCACAAAAAGCCGGTACCGGTATAAAAACACTAAACATGTCAAGCAAAGTACCCGTAATATTTCCTATAAAACCATTGAACCGATTAATAGAAATATCTTTGAACTATTTATTTTGTTGGGCATGACCTAACTGCATAAAGCAATCAAAGTGTCGTTTATCCGCCATTAAAAAACCTACCCCTTTTTCTTAACCTATTAATTTATAAACAACCTGTAGCCTAGTTTTATTTTATGTCTTTTTTTTTTTATGCTGGTTAAAACATTTTTAATGAATCCACGTTAAAGTTTTGTAAGGAAATTTATAAACACTTACAGTGCTTTGAAACTTTATAAAAATCCAAAATAAAAAAGAAGGTATCCAAAAATAAATCCAAAAAAAGTATGTTAACAGCACTTAAAAAAACATGCAAACGGACCACCGTCTCAAACAACGCGACCGAAGGTACTGAACTCCGGTAACAACTTAGGGGACCTTGCAACCGGTTGCAACCATCTTATTCTTACCTGTAAGGTATGCTTGAGTGCAAGCAAGCAAGGAGTCTTCCGTATCAACACCTGTGAACTGTGAGCGCCATCTTTCGGCAGATTTGTTTATTTTCTTGGATCGGTAAAGTGGTATTTCAGGTATGCACAATGCATATCTGCAAATGAATTTAAGCTTGATGAATTTAAGCTTTTAATAATAATAAATTTTTCGGCCTGGAATATTTGTTAGTAAGACAACTTTTCCTTGCCTCAAACGTACACAGGACCCGAGCAAATAGATGGATTTTTTTAGTTACAGCATAAACGTTATTTTTTAACAAATAAAAAAAAAATCTGCTAGTCCTACTAACTTCACGCGGTCAGCTTTTTTTTTTTTGTTTGTTTTGTTTTGTTTTAATCGTAATGTAAATAGTTTATGATAAGATGCTTGATCGATAGGTGAATTGTGAGCTTTTTTTTAAAATATGATGATAATCAAGTTCTCATACTCATATATTTACTTTCGACTTGATAAAGTAAGTAAAAAAATTATTTTTATACATTTTTAATAGATTTGTTTTAAAATAAATTTTAATGTAAAACAGCTTTTAAAGAAATTCCAGTAAGAACCTCCATGGAAGAAATTCGGAGGACAAATGGTACTGATTCGGGACTAATTCAGCATCAAAAAATCGTGTCGAAATGAAATTTTTTTTTATGTGCCGAAATCGGCTTACGATTTTCATTTGTTTTTGATTTAGTCTCGAATCGAGGCCGATAAGCGTTCCATTTCGTCACGAAATCGGCACGAATTTCGATGCCGTAAAATTTGGAGGAATTTCAACAAGTGCTAAACTCAAAGACGATAATTTACTTTCAAGTTCATTGCTTTCATTGTAAAACCTATATCATATTTTTCAGGTGCAATGAATAAGTGGGTTGTAAAGTCTTGATGTGTGACTCTTTCAGCGGACACTTAAATCGACGATGGAGGGTGACAATTCGCTCACTCAAACATTTAGTCAAAAATGTTTGAACCAACCCGAACAATTATCAGATAAAGATTATGAGAAAGATGAAGGGAAGTGTGACGAGCCTGGAGAAGTCTTAGACAAGACGAAGATAGAATATTTTGACGCACTAGGTAGTAAAAATAGTGATAAAATAAAAATAGTGTATGTAGGGAAAGTTAAAGAAGTAACAGACAAGCAGAGTGTAAATGAGAAAGAAATGGAATATAAAAAGCATGAAATATGTCCAAAGGAAATTCCAGAATGCAGCGAATGTGGAGAAATTCACGAGATTAGAAAAGTGAATAGAATTTACAAAAATGCAAACAAAGTGCAAGAAGCTAAATTAATTAGGTCGGGAATCATGAAAATATCACACGAAAATTTTTCACCGAAGGAAACGGATGAGGCAGACATTGAAAGAAATAGCTCAACGCCATTTGGCGACTCACATAATCCGGAAAGTTTGTTTAAAGAACCAATCAAAGAACCGAAAATCGAACTCCCGAAAAAAGCTTCCAATATTTTAAAAGACAGAAAAAATTTTTTAAACAGAGACGAAAAAGATTTTAAAACGGTTTTGACCAATAATCACAATCGGGATAAAAGTTCCTCTAAAGGCTACTTGTTTCAATTATACGAAAAGCTGATGAACGAGTTAGTATCTAACAAAGCATTTAAACAAGCGAGAGAACGTTTAGCAAATAAAGGGAATTAAAATTTTAGTCAGTGGCGTTTTTTTCTTTCCGATTTTCTGTAGGCCTATTTGATGTGTTTTAATTAGGTTTATTACTGTCTAAGTTTCTAATTTACATTTAACAATGAAATGTTAAATGTATTTCTATTAAAAAAAAAAAAAAAAAAAAAAAAAAATGAAATGTTTAAGTGATTTATCTATAAAAAAGATAACTTTCGAGTGATAACGAATGCTAAAGTTCCACCAGCTAAAAGTCATTTTTTATAATCGTATCAAAATGCAATAAAATCTTTACTACATTTATAAGGTAATAAGTGGAATAATTTGGATTTTATTTAAAGAACCGCGATTTGCTAAATCAATGTTTCCACAGATGATACTGCTGAAAACTGCACAAAGTACAAATTTAATTGGAAAACAACGCGATAAAATCTAAAGCATCAGATATCTGGTTAGAATTAAGTGCAGAAAAACTACTCGAAACAATGGAACTGAACAAACTGAAAATCCGCAGGAATCATTTAAGAAGAAATGTCGATCAGTATTGCGAAAGTCTGAATAGTTTAATTTTAAAAAACGCTCATTTGAACGAAATAAATGACTGTTTTATGAAATTAGAAGATAGAGCAGAACAATTGGATTCAATGAATGACAGGATTTTGGAACTACCTGATGAGAAAACAGATGAGTCGAAGATTGAAGAAGAGTTAAACGAAATCGACATTTACCGAGACAAATGGTTAACTGCACGAAAGAAATATCTAGACTTTAAGGTAAGGACTGATTTTTCTAATTTTGTCAAAATAATTCAACTTTCAATAAAAATTCAAATCTGCAAGCAGCAGATTATGATCTGAGTTGATGTTAGCCTTATTTTGCAAATCGAAAATTATGTCTAAAGCTCTGGTTGGTTAAAATGAAATCGATTTGATTACGGAAAATTCAGATCAATGTCTGTTAGTTCTTTGGCTAACTTTTAACAAAACATTTTTTTTTAAATGAAGATAAAAAAAAGATAAAAAAATCTTGCTTGAAATTTATGTTCCAGGAACAGAACAGCTGTGACAGCAACTCTTTGGCGCAACATTCTGCTAGTCAGTCCAACTTGCATAAACTTCAAACAGACGATAAGACTTCCGAAATCCTAACCGAGCAATTATTGGAAGAAATAAAAGCTTTAAAAGAAGATTTTAAAACTTTTAGTAAAGATTATGCCAAGCATGAAAGATTTTTCCCGGGAAATATCCCGAAACAAACGGTTGATGAGATCAAAACAAGCGTAAGAGAAATAGAAACGAAGCTACAGATGGAATGGAATCGCATAATTGATCAGTATCGTTTAGGAAATCTGAATTTAAACAAACTTACAAAATTATTGTCTGAACGTAAAGAGAAAATTGTAAATTTAAGAAAAGCGATCGGGATACAGGAATCTATCATGAAAAAAGAATTCCAAGATCAAGAAGCGTATTTAAACAAAGATATTATACATTTAGATGAGAACGACAGTCTTGAAGAAGTCGTATTCCAGAAAGACAACTTGGACTCTTTCGTGTTTCATTGGCACTCGGGTTCCTCAACTGCAAATCAATTATTAAATTCTTTTATGAATATGGCTGATCATCGTCGAGATAATGAACAATTCGTAATAATAGAATACAAGGTCGATTCTACAAACACTCAGAAAGATGAAATAATTTATTACAGAGGAAGGAAAATTATTTCAAGAAGCGGACACAAAAAAGAAAACACAAAAAATATGGAAAATGCAAAAGATTTGTTAAATTTCGTTAAACTTAAAGAAGGGAAAAACTTTCATTCTACCAGAAAAAATAATACGCCGTCAACACCTTTCCAATTAATCTGTCCCGGTTTTGAATTAGGCACATGTAAAAAAGAACTTTTAACCTGGAATTGCAGCGTATGCAAGGAAGTTATAACGCAAAGAATGGTTAAAAACTATTTATTTTGTAAATGTGGGAGGGTTAAAAGTCATTCGCTAACTTTTAAATGCAGTTCAACTAACCACGGGGATTCGTATTTACCGATCAATTTTCCTTCTCACGCAGAAGATAATCAAGATAATACTAAAAAAATTACCCCTAAAGAAGAACTTAATATATTAATACTAGGCCAATCAGGAGTTGGTAAATCGACGTGGATAAACGGTTTGGTTAATTATTCGGAGTACAACACTTTGGATGAGGCAGAGAAAAAAGGCGTTAAACACGTCATTCCTGCTTCGTTTTCTGTTAATTACATAAAAGATGGAAAAAGCGAAACGCAAAAGGTGAAAGTCGGAGAAGACGACCTGAATGAAAATGTAGCTGTAGGGAAATCCGCTACCCGAAAACCCAAAACTTATTTATTTCCCGCTGAAGATCGAACTGTTCGACTTATTGATACACCTGGCTTAGGCGACACCGAAGGCATACATCAAGATCAAGAAAATATGAGAAAGATTTTGGACCATATAAGTATTTACGATCGCATCCATGGAATTTGCATACTGCTAAAAGCGAATGAAACACGAATCGGCCCGATCTTTAAATATTGTATAATGGAGATGTTAGTTCATTTGCATCGAAGTGCAGCGAAAAATATTCTCTTCTGCTTTACGAATTCTAGGACAGCATTTTACACTGGAGGAGATACGATTCCAGTTTTATCTGGATTATTGCAAGAGCTGAAACTGGACGATTTGATCCAACTGAAGCAGAATACGATGTTTTACCTAGACAACGAAGCTTTTAGATATTTATGTATGCGCTCGTACCCTCAAATTCCTTCAAAAGGATCGAACGAGAAAAAAATATTTGCTGATAGTTGGGAAAAGTCAGTGGAAGAAACTAGAAGACTATTTCGGACTATTACGGAACTGGAGCCACATGTGGTGGCTGACACGACTACTTTATGCAACGCTAGAAAGAGGATCATAAATCTGACAAGACCGATCGGAGATATTACCCAAACTATTAAATTAAATGTTGAGATGCTTGATAGAAACAGAGAAAGCATTAAAAATTGGGACCAAGATTTTAAAGAATTGAAGAAGAAACTAAGAATACCTCAAATCGTTTTGGAACCGGAAGCATTACCGCACGGAAGAATGGTTTGCACAAACGCTAAGTGTACAGAATCTTACATTTTAGAGCATTCAGGATATACACAAACTGAGTATAAACAAATTTGCCACGAGATTTGCTCGTTGCGAAATATTCCTCCTGATACGGTTCAGAATGAAGACTTGAGACGATGCCATATTTTTAATTACGACAACAATGAACGAATGAAATGTGGAATGTGCAAATGCTATTGGTACGACCATATGTACATCACTTACTCTCAAAAAAGAGTGGAAAAATATGAAATTGACCCAATCATTGACCAACAAATCAAAGATAGAAAAACCGTGAAAAACGAAGTAGAAAAACACGAAGAAGAGCTAAAAAATTTGATTGAAATGTATAAAGAAGAAGAAAAGATATTAGTCAAGACTTCATCTAAATTCGCAGCCTTTTTAAAGAAATTCTCAATTGTTACGTACAATGATTGTTTAGAAAAATATTTACAGTATTTGATCGATCAAGAAACCAAGAGAGGAGATGAAAGTTATGTACAGAATTTAAGGAAAACTTTGGACGAATACAAAAAAGAAACCGAAACGTTACAAAAGGAAATTAAAAAAGTTGAAAATAAAGATTCCAGAGAATCAAAACTTCTTACACCGGAAAATATGGCTGAGTTGGAACAAAATTTATACAAGTTAAAGCTTACAGGAGAACAATTAAAAAAAATTTCAGATGTTGCTTCGTCATCATACCAATCAGCCCAAATTAAAGCAGAAGATCTTTGGCTTACAAAAAATATCTTTTCTTTTTAAAGAGTACGTGTAATTGCATCAGATATATGATCGGTTTAGCAACAGTCGAGTGAACAATAACAAGGAAAACGATCATTTTCATTCTCGTTTATATGAGCTTTTAAGAAAAATTTCAGCGCAATAAAGTAATTTTTTGTCTACAAGAACGAAGGTTAAATATTTTCTTAATATAATTAATTATGCTTTAATATTTTTTAAAATCTTATCAGTCAAATCCTTTATGCATTCATTTTAACAAATATTAAAATTACTTTAGTCTATTGAAAATTACAAATCTTTTAAAATCATGAATCGATCATCTTTATCGCATCAGATATAAGATAGATTTCGACAGCCTAGAAAACAATAACAAGGAAAACGATCATTTTCATTCCCGTTCATATGCACTTTTAAGGAAAGTTTCAGCGAAATAAGTTATTTTTTGTCTACAAGAACAAAGGTTCAAAATAAAAAGATTTTGATAAACAGCTGCTTCAAATAGGCGTATTCAGTAAAACGATTTTTTAGCTTCTAACGTCAAAGAATGTTTTATTATAAATTTTTTACAAGAAGAAGAAAATTAAATTGTTGGTTAGTCGATCTAGGGTATTAGATCAAGTAGAACACCCAGAAATCTTTTCAGTGCTTTTTTATCCCGATAAAAAGTACTGAAAGTTAGTTTTTTAAAAAAATCGAAAAAATATTAATGTACTTTTCTCTTTTTCTGTAAATTATTATTTCTTCATTTTCCTGCACTCAAAAAAAATGCTGCTTTAGGTCTATTCAACGGAAATGTTTTGAGCCAAGACTCGTGAGTGCTTGTCGTAAAGCAAATATGCTTTGCGGTAAGCACTCACGAATCTTTTTGCTAAGAAACATCGCTTGCATTCCGAACGTGGCATATTCATTTTTTTAGGTGTGCAAAATATTATTCCTGCGGAATTGTAAAAACGAATTTTTAATATTTAGAAAGCGGTGGATCGTGGAAAATAATATTCTTCAAAGCAATCCCTTCGATATGGACACTTTCAAGGGTATTTTTAGACTGATTAAAAATAAGTTCTTATCAATAAACTTACATAATTATAATTAAAGTATTTTTTCGCTGAAAAATAGTTTAAGTTTCGAGAATTTAACTAGATTGCATTGGATTTCCGACGCAAAGTTACTTCCGCTAGGGACGCTACATATCTTCAGACGTCCTTGAATTGATTGGATGTCCATATTGTTTTATTTTGATATCCAATCGGTTTTAAGACCGCTAAAAACATTCACCGTCCCTAGCAGAATAATTTTGCGTCGGGGATCAATTTTTGCAATTGCACATAGCAGAATAACTATGGGTTGGGGATTCCTAGCCTTCCCGATAATTTTTCCGAAAACATTCATACTAATTGTTTTTTCTAAAAGTATTCTCTCAATCTCATAAAACACTAAAAATTTGAAAATAAATATAAATAATCGTTTTTAAAGTCATTTAAAAAAAAATTAAGTGAAAACAGTAATGGCTGAGAAACTTTAAACCTCTTGCTCGAGTCAGATCTTTACTTTGTTGCTAACCGAGGGTATCGTTTTCGGAGAGAACGGCATTTATTTTAAAAATGTTTTCGCTGTTTCGTTTCGAAAAAGGGCAGACCCAATTACAGCCGGTATTAAAAAAAATACGGTTCCCGGGGCATCAACTTAAATGTTTCTTGCAGCTAAGATTATTTTCGCATCTTATCAATAAATAATAAGCGATAAAAGAATTCATAGAGATAACTTATTCAATCATATGCAGAAAAAAAAACCAGCCATTTGGTGTATCAAAAACGACTGTGCAACTGTTCTCTATATTTATACGGTAAGTTGCTTGTGAAAATAATTAACTTAGACCTATTGCAATTTTAAATTATTCGGACCCCACCCCCACCCCCTTTTTTTTTTTTTTTTTTTTTTTTGTAAACAATTACTTGTACTTTTAACCTTGCAAACTCTACTTTTAAATCATTTTTTTCCTATGTTTTCAGGACAAAAAAAAAATCTTGAAAATGAGGTAAAAAATAGGCAAAATTCAATAGAAAAATTAAATTTTATAAAAATGGAAGCAAATTTGAAGAAAGAAAAAATACGGAGAGATTATGTACGGAGAAGTATCGATCAATATTTTGAAAGCTTAGAAAAACTTTTAGGCAGTTCAAACGCAGATCCGGATGAATTAGATGAATGCTTTATAATATTAGAAAATAATGTGGAACAACTCGATGCAATCAATGATAGAATCCAACAACTGCTTCCTCCAAGTAAAGTGGAGTTTGAAACTGACTTGAAGGATAATGAAAAATATCGCAACAGGTGGTTAATTATGAAGAAAAAATATCAGAACTTTAAGGTAAAGTATAAGCTTAAACCAAAGTGAGATATTTTATGTGTGAGTATCCCATGTTGAAGGATCCAAGCCCAAAGCTAGGGCTGCATAGGCATGAAATAACTTGCTTCTTTTTGCAAATCCGACCTTTAATCAAAGCAGACCTTTAAGTAAATAAAATTCTATCACTATAGGCAGATGAAAACATTTAATCATTTTTCCTAGCAAAAAAACAAAACAAAACTTATAACGTAACTTACACCCGTTGCTGCTGCTGCTGCTGCTGCTCCCTGTTGCTACTCTATTTTGACATTGGCGATGATTTCTTCAAAAAAGACTTCTTTAACACCATACATACGTTTTACAATTATGCATTTCATTTTTTTTTTAGGAAGGAAAAAGTAAGCCTGCGCCACCTCGGAAAAATTTAACAACGCAAAAATCGATCTCTTCCGATTTTTCTGAAGACAGTAGCTTTCAAAAATCTGAAAAGCTGTACCGTGCCGCTCTTGGATCTATGAGTTCCATAGGAATGGTTTACGATGCAAGAACAGATACATACTTTCAAAAATCTCTCTTTCTCAAACCATTACCAGACAACTTTTTCAAAATCGAAGACGAGTCTGCTTTAAAAATCGTAACATGTTCTGAAGACCAAACCTCCGACAGGTTTGATCTTTTTAATATCGACCCCGAACAACGACTATCAATCATGCTTTCTTCTTCTAATTGTCGTGGCTATGGTCAGTATTTCAAAGAAGAAATCAACTATAAGAACACTATAACTTACACTCTTCTTCATCATATTTTCACAAAGCACGAAGAACTAATAACGAATTTTGATAAACTCAAAACTTACATCGACAAAAGCGTTCTTAACGACGCGCGATACACTCATGTGGTGGTTGACGTAACATGGGGAATGAATTCAATTTTTACGCTTGGCTATGAGAACTCAGATTTAACAAAAAAAGAAGAAATCGTGAATTCGCTAGAGGCAGAAATGGAAAATTTATGTTTTTTGCTTCAATTAGAGAGTGACATTTACAGAAGTAAGGATCACGGAGACAACGATTTTAGAAAAAATCTAATTATAAAAATTTATTCCGACGCGTCGAACTACCAAAAAACGACTTACGATTATCAAGGATTAATAAATTTCATATCGAAATTTCATAAGGACGTAAAAAGGCAAAACAATGGTAATGGCGTGCCCCTGTCTTATGTTTTAATAGCTATAGCTGATATAAAAAAATATTACGGATTAAGTAATTCAACTATTTTCAAACCAATTGATAAAAATTTTATAACCTCAACTATTACTTTATTAGAAGATGTAGCTGCAATAAAAAACACTACCAGTGTTCTGAAAGCAGATTATTGTAAACACGAGAAGTACATATTTGACGATATTAGAAATCAAAGAAACGATATCGAATCGGAAATTACCAAAATTGAAACTAAGCTAAGAGAAGACTTGATTAAAAACATAAGCCAATGCAAATTAGGTAATCTTGACATACATACATTAAATAAGATTACAAAAAAATATAAAACCACGATTTCGCAATTAGCGCAAAAATGCGATGATATTAAAATTACTATTGAAGCTTGGGGTCCACGTTTATCGATCATCGAACAGTTTTTAGAAAGAGACATCATATACATGGGTCACCGTGAAACTTTACAAGACGTTGTGTTTCAGAAAGCGCACTTGGACTCTTATGTTCTTCATTGGCCCCCAGATTTTTGCAAGGAAAACCCAGAAAAGTCAAATGAAATGTTGGATTTATTCGTATCTATGGCTGACGATCGAAAGAAAAACGAACAGTACGTTATTGTGGATCACGAAATTAACTCTAGTGTTCCTTATGAAGCGGAACTTAAAATAGTTCATTATAAAGGAAGGAAAATTATTTCAAATAATGTTGCAGAAAAAAAAAGATCAGACTTAACTCCCAAGTTTCAGTCATCTTCTCAACGCGATACCTCCGAAAAAGAGACGCATCAAGAAGAATTGAATATTTTAATTCTAGGGCAATCAGGAGTAGGTAAATCGACTTGGATAAACAGTCTCGTTAATTATTTGGAATACGGAACACTAACCGAGGCTGAATCAAAAGGCGTAAAACATGTGATTCCAGTTTCGTTTAATGTCAGCTATCTGGATGGCAATAAAAACGCGACAGTTGCAGTGAAAGTCGGAGAAAATGACCAGAATGAAAATACAGCTGTTGGAAAATCCGCGACCAAAAGTCCTAAAACTTATACGTTCACTCAAAACAACCACATCATTCGACTTATAGATACTCCCGGTTTGGGCGACACCGATGGAATTGAACAAGATCGAGAAAATATGAAAAAAATTTTGGATCACATAAGCGTATATAATAATATACATGGAATAAGCATATTACTGAAATCAAATGAAACTAGGATCGGGGCCATTTTTAGGTATTGTATAATGGAACTCTTAACTCACTTGCATCGAAGTGCAGCGAAAAACATTCTTTTTTGTTTTACCAACTCTAGATCAGCATTCTATACTGCTGGAGACACTTCCCCTGTTTTATCCAACTTATTAGAGGAATTAAAACTTACTGATATGATTCAACTGAAACCGAACACGATGTTTTATCTGGAAAATGAGCCTTTCCGATATTTGTGCACACTCCAATATCCTCAAATTCCCACAAGCGAAGATAAAAAAAAAGTTTTCGAAAGTAGTTGGAAAAAATCGGTAACAGAGACTCGAAGATTTTTTCAGAGAATAAAAGAATTAGAGCCCCATTCGGTAGCTGACACGACTACTTTATGTAATGCAAGGAACCGGATTCTAAATCTAACGAAACCCATAATGGACATTGCTCAAACAATCGCAGTGAACCTCGAAGCATTAAAAAAGGAACAGGAAAAAATTAAAGATTCGAAAGACGACGTCAAAAAATTAAAGGAACAACTAAAAATGCCTAGAATTATATTGGAAGTAGAAAATTTACCCTATCCAAGATTGGTGTGCACAAGTGCTAAATGTACCAAACTTTATAATTTGGAACAATCGGGCTGCAAAGAAATAGAATACGTCCAAATCTGTCATGACATGTGCTACTTACCTAGATTTCATTCCGAAATAATGCCGAATGAAGTATTGAAACAGTGTTATATCTTCAACTATGATCTTCCAGATCGGAATAAATGCATTGAATGCGAATGTCTTTGGAACGAACATATGCACATCACTTACTCCCAAAAAAGAGTAGAAAAATATGTGACGGATCCGGAAATTGAAAATAAAATCAAAGATACTAAAACCGCCAAATCTGAAATAGAAAAACACAAACTGCAGTTAGAAAATGAAATTGAAATGTATAAAGAAGAGCAAAAGATATTAATAACTACTTCTTTAAAATTCGGCATGTTTTTAAAAAACAATGCGATCGCTCCTTACAATGACAGCTTTGAAAAGTATCTAATGTATTTGATAGAGAAACAAAAGACGAAGGCTGATAGATCATCTGCTGATGATAACCTTCAAAAAAATTTAGAACTTATGTTAGAACGCTATAAAGAAGAACTTAAAATACTGGAGAACAGTATGAACAATTCGGACACAACAGAGAATATTACGCCGCAAGACATTCTCACATTAGAAAATGATTTATTTGAGTTAAAGCTTACTGGGGAACAAATAAAAAACACCGCATATATAGCTTTAAAATCAAACAATTTGGCTCAAATTAAAGCAGAGCAAGTTTTGCCCATAAATCCAACGATTCGTTTAATTTGAATTAACTAATACTACGAAGAAAATACACTTTCATGTATTTTTTTTCGAAAAGACTGAAATTGTAATTTTTTTCTCACAGGGTAATAGGCCTAAATGTCTTGTAGTTTTTTTTTTTTTTTTTCTTAATATAATAAATCAAATTAAATGTGACTTTTTTCTATTTCTGATTTAAAACATTTGTGATATGATCCTTCCTTTAGGAGTCGTGTATGTCATTTTAAAACGAAAATCTTTCGTACGTCAAAATCGCCACCTCTAAAGAAAACTCGAATCAATTTGATATTTCCAATTTTAAATTAAGTGTAGAAACAAAGTAGCTACGAAAGTTTTCTTTGGAGCAGGATTTCAAAACTCCTTTAGTTGGAAAATTTATTCTTAATAGCACTATCAACCCTGAATTTTTTCGGAATTTTAAAATTGCATCTTGAGGTGTCAAGTGGGCTTTAAAGTTTTGAGAAGCCCATAGAGACCGATTTTGTAAGCATGAAAAATCGAAATTCAAAAAATGTTTCTACCTCAAAAATCGTAAACTAGAACTAATTTTGGACTTTATATTCGTGATCTACGCAAAATTTCCGATAGGAAACGATGGTCTTTCCGGAGGAAAGTTCCGGTATTCGCCTTTCCTGTATAACGGTAATAACGGTAATACGGTGTACAGTAATAACGGTAGCCAATCTACATTAATATAATTAATTTTAAAGACGATTGGAGCGACGTGATATCCGTCATTTTATCCTTATTTGATATTAGTCTTAGCGCTCAATTCTGATTTCACCTATAGGAATTTTGAAATTCCAAAAAAGTGGATTTTTGAACCTCCGCAGTGTTGCTTGAGGTGTTGACATGGTCTGTAAATTTTTTTGCTTTTAGAATGTAGCGCCAAATTCCAATTTTAAAAGTTTCCAATATATTCAGATCATGATACCATATGAATACTGAATATATATACTTATCCTAAAAATTCCCGACTGATATTAAATCCAAAGGGCACAGTGGCGTAATTTCACAAAAATCGGGGGGGGGGGGGGGGGGGGGGGGGGGCAAAAAGTCTCTATGCAAAGACCTTTTATTTATTTATTTATTTAATTAATTAAATAACTTTAAAGTTAAATAGAAAATAACTTCAAGTTGTACAGAAGGAAAAAAAATGGACAATTTTTTAGTTTCAGTTAATTTATTTCATCCAGTTTAAATCGTAATCAACCAAAGCTTTCCGTATTTATCTATGCACTTATGAAACAATATAATAATCTACACTTGCAGCGTTTCCTGATAAAGCACAAATGAATAGCAGTTCAGAGAGTACATTTGACTGATTATTGTGAAATGTGTGATAGATTTAAGTAAGTAAATTTTTTATATCGAAGCAAAAGATTATAAATTTTTAAGGGCTTTCATATAACCTTTAATTTGATTATTCAATAAATGATTTTAAATTTATATAATTATTCAGTAAAACTACTCCCAAAGACCACCTCCGCAAAGAGAAAACTTAGCTTAATGCTACTATCTAAGAGGAAACTTTTTCCGCTAAGAGAGTTTTAAAAGTCCGAAAAATTGGATTTTCGAACCTCCCCATTAGGTATTAGGTACACTTCAACTTTCGCATCAGCTTTAGGAAAATCAACCAGGAATAGAAATTTAGCAAAGCAGTCCAGTTTTACGGACTCTTTGAAACCGCAATAAGGGGCTATTTAAATATAACGGTAGCATAATTTTGGAAAGTTTAGACCCCCTCCTCATCCTTGCAAGCAAAAAGTAGGCTTCCTCTTATGGAGATTCAAAATTTTGTTAGCATTTGTAGACCTTCCCCCCCCCCCCCCCCCCCCCAAAGTCTAACGTTATATTTGAATGGCCCCTAATGAATATTTTTATACCCGTTAATTTTTGTTACATTTTTAATTTATAAAATCCCGCTTCTTACTTATATCCAAGTTTCTTTTCCAGAAAAATTTCGAGCCCCCTGTACCGGGACCATCCATGTAGAAGACCACTTTTTCGCCGCCCTGAAGGTAGTTTTTTTTTACGGATATTACTCTTACAACATGCCATGTAACTACCATTTTTCTTTAATTTTCAGAACTTTGAAAAGCAAGAAAAAAAAGATTTGTTCTAGGTTAAGATAGCTATTCACTTAAAAATAAAAAGTCCACTCAGCAATGGGCAACATTTTGGATCCTAAGAGGCCGAAGAGAGAAGAAGCAAACGAAAAGATGGAAAACAGAACAAAAGAACCAAATGAAATTAGGTATAAAATGCAAAAGATTGAAGGGAGGGATCACGAAGGAAAGCAGGAACAAGTAAAACAGAAAAGCAAGACTGTAGATGGACAAATTCAAACATCAACGGAAACGAGAAATAAAAAGGATCGCAAAAACCCTAAAATCGATGCGAGCGAAACAGATTATATTGAAAGATCGACTGCCCTTAAAAATGTAGAAAGAAAAAAGAATGAGAGAACTCTTAAAAGTGTAATCTTTGATGACAAAAAACAGACTTTGCCTCAAACACGATCGCATAATGAAAACTTTGAAGTCGACAATAAAGAAACCGAATCAATTCAAGTATGGGATGAAAATAAGAATGTATCAAGGAGAAAGAACAGTGAAAAGAAACAGAACAGTAAAGTACAGCCTCAAGTACCTCATGAAAATTTAGAAGACAAGTCAAGCGAAACCAGATCGATCAGGAACAGAAATGGAAATGAAAATGAACTAATAAGAAATTACAGAGGAAACAATGAAAAATTAAAGAAAAAAAATCGTAACGGTATGAGCTCTGGTGAAAAAAATGACGAAAACTTAAAATTTAATTTTGGAGAAAGCGAATGCGATGAAAATAAAAATGTGCTAAGGAGTAACAAAGAAGGTAAAAGTAAGCAATTACAGGAATCTGACCCTATAAGCGAGACGTTTGATGACACGAATCATATACGAGTACAAGTACAGAATGAATACAATTATGAAGATCTAAAAGTTAAAGCCACCGAAACACCATTGGAACAATCAGAACACGAAAACAAAGAGCAAAATCCAGATAAAATGGAAAACGCCCGAAAGACTGAAAAACAGGGAATGAATGAAAAACCAAGTACGGAGAAGTTGGAAGCAAATCTTGAAGAGGAAAATTTGGAAACTTTAAAGGAGAATAGTAAACGGGGAATGATTGAAAAACTAAAAATGGAAAATGACTCAAGCTCAAATCTTGAAGATGAAAATTCTGGAATATCTGACTCCGAAGACATTCAAACGTACGAAACGCAGTCGAAGGCATATTCTGCGTCAGAATCCTTAAATTCAAAAGCAGCAGCCCAAGAAAGTTTTAATAAAATTGATGGTGATAATAAAAACTTTTGTGAATTTGAAGAACCCTTTTTAACAAAAAATAAGAAGGAAGATGCAGACAAGTTTAAAGATACTGAAATTATAAATTCAAATGATGCTGGAAATAAGGTTGAAGATGAAAATGAAGATCAAGAGAGAGAGCAAGAAAAACGGTTAAGAGCTGAAACCAACATCAGTCTAGACGTTAAGGATATTTTTGGAAAAGAGAAAACTCAAGATAAAGAAAACCAATGCAACGACCAAACTCATAAGAAAAAGCGTACACCCCATTTTTCTGCAGTAAGTAAAAACATTTTCATAAATGTGTTTGTGTGACCCGTTTAATTATGGGCAAGTTATGGCCTCTTTTTTACCAAAAATATGCAAAAATTTACTCTTATCTAACAATTTTTTGGCTGCTGCCGTAGATGAGGTGTCCATATTATACTCAAACTGCAAAGCGATAGCGAAAAATACGCACAAGTAAATTTATCGAAACATATAAACTATTTTCATAATCTATTTAAACTAGTCAGTCTAAAGTTTGTCATGAAACCTACTTCGGACATGTTTAAAGTTTTTGAACTATTTCTGTGAAAGTCCGGATTTTTCAACCTCCAATATGATTATTCTCGGCGACTCTAACTTGCCAGAGGTTTACCAATTCCACTTTTCCTTTCCAAAGTGCTTCCTTCTTTTTTTAAGTGACTAAAAGTAGCCAAGACTTTGCTTAATCATTTTTAGTAACGGTTTTGATAGGCCCAGGATAAGGGGTGCATAAATTACGTAAGCATGGGTTAGGCCCTTTTTGCACGCTTTATCCCATTTCGCCTATGCTTAGCTTATGATTAAGATGTCAAATTTGGACCCCATCCCCCCCTAAATGTGCTTACGTAATTTATGTATACGACCCCTAATGATTCTTTAGCACCGCACCATTTCTTTTATTTATTATACTCGAAATAGTTTTTTAGATTTTATAATCACTCACTAAATGCATTTAATTTAATTTTATTTTATTTCACTTTACTTAGAATGGAAAAAAAAAACCGAAAGCTCCTCCACCACCACCACCATCATGGAAACCACCTGCTGGAAATGATTTAGGAAGACAGCATAAATCGTTAAATTACGGCTTTAATTCACGTGGAATGGAAAGCAATACCGTAACTCCAAACAAAATAATTTTAAAATGGCCGTGTCCATGCTCGGGAACAACTTCAAGTTCTTTATACTGGAATTGCAAAAACTGTGATACAATCTTGGAATACGGTTGTGATAATTATATTTATTGCAGTAACTGCGGAAGAGGAAAAATAGAAGATTTCCAATTCGAATGTACATCATCGAATCACGTAGGACGTAGCGGCCTCAATTTATCAATTGATGAACCTTTAGAAAAAAAATTCAAACCTCTTGAAGAGATGAATATCCTGTTTTTAGGTCAGTCCGGCGTTGGGAAATCTACCTGGATTAATAGCATCGTTAATTATTTTCGTTACGAGAGTTTCTACGAAGCTGAGAAGAAAGAATTGCTGTCAGTTATACCCGCCAGCTTTACAATCACTTACATTCACGATGACGACATAAAAAAGCAACTTATAGAGGTTGGTGAGTCTGATCCTAATGAAGTGACACGAACAGGTAGTTCTGCTACGCAAGAACCTCAAACGTACAAATTCCAACTTGGAAATAAATTAATTCGCATCATAGACACCCCAGGTTTGGGAGATTCCGAAGGTTTGGATAAGGACAAGAAAAACATGGAAAAAATAATAAACCATATAAGTTCATTGAATACATTACATGGGATTTGCATACTAATGAAATCAAATGTAAGTCGAATTGATGCAATTTACAGATTTTGCATTAGCGAATTATTGCGCAATTTACATGAAAGTGCTGCGAAAAATATTCTTTTTTGCTTTACATATTCAAGAAGTTCCTTTTACTCCGTCGGGGATACGTCTGAAACTTTGAGAATCTTGATGAGCGAGTTGAGATTAGACATCCCCCTTACAAACGAGACTATGTTTTGTTTAGATAACGAATCTTTTAGATACTTATGCACATTAAAATACGAGAATATACCTCACAAAGAGCAAGACAAAGAAGATTACGCAGAAAGCTGGGCACGTTCCGTCTCAGAAACAAAACGATTATTCAATCAAATAAACGAATTGAATCCTCATGAAGTTCAAAACACTCTAACCATATGCAGTGTGAGAAAACGAATCCTACATCTAGCTGAAGCAATTGTTAATATTACATATTCCATACAGAGCAATCTGGTCAATTTCAACGACCAAATGAAAGAAAACGATCACAAAAGCGAAACAGCTTCGAACTGGGAAAAAATCGTAGGACCTTTTTACAATTTTTTAGTTCCTAACACGAAAGAACTATTATATCCTAGAACTGTTTGCCATGGTGAAAAATGTATTAAAAGGCAAGAAGCAAACCCGACTTCTGAGGTTTCACGCCAAATATGTCACGAAAAATGTCTTATAAAAGGCACTAACAGAGATTTGGTATTATGCGAAAAAATGCGTTTTAAACCTCCTAACGACTCCATCAAGAGCATTTTTACGACCTCATGGTTTTATTGTGAAGAATGCGAATGTCCTCTGGAATGTCACCATCGTGAAAGTTACGAGTACAATCTAATTGAATCTAATTCGCAAGTTCGCAAGAGCAAACTAGAAAAGGAGCAAAAAATCTTGTTGGATTTTTGCTCAAAGTCTATTGTATTTTTAAAGAGGAATGCAATATTTTCACAAGCCGATTGTTTTAAAATTAAATTAACAGAAAAGATTTTAGAAGAAAAAAATAAAAGAAGGGATTCTATGGACGATTCGGTTTGTAAGAATTTAAAAATAATATTGAATAATTATGTTGAGCAGGTGGAAAAACTAGAATCAAAAGTGAAAGAAAGCGAAACCTTAATGCCTACCATGGAAGAAATCAGACGTCTAGAGGAAGATTTATTCAAATTGGTATATTACGGAAAATATTTGAAGGAAAATTTAGATGTAATTAATAACTGCGATTTAAGAATAAATAAAACGTCAGAGCGATTAATTTTAGTAGATAGTCAGTTTATATTTGATAAAGAAGGGAATAATAAGATAATTCAGTAAACCTAAATAAAAATTTATTTTGCTATTTCTTGTCGAACTTATAATAATAAGCTTAATTTCCTGTTTGAAGTTTCTCTTTCCTTAAAATATCATGACCATATATGCCATAATTTGGAACCGTCCATAAATTACATTAGCACGTTAATGGAGGTGGGGTATTCAAAATGGTAACTTTTGCTAACCTTTTCTTTTTAAAATTTAAGTTCCGGAACATTTCAGATTTTTTTAATGTTTGAATATTAATATTGAAAATAATTTTTTTAAGAGGGAGGGTAACCGAAATCTAACGTAATTTGGGGGGGTCAAAAATGGCCAAAATAATGCTGACATAATTTATGCCCCTTATGTTGTTGTGATATTAATTGCATTATGTATAATAGTCCTTTGACTATATTTGACTTCTGCTCCTGCAGGAAATGGGAAAAAATGGTTCTGGAAACGTTCGTTATGATATTATAAAGAGATCCCGATCCTTATCGTATTAAACGGGTTTGGAAGACCCTCTATAAGTTCAAAATTGTTCTCCAAGCTCTTACGCAACATCTGAACGAACGTGATTTTTTTTTTTTTAATTTGTAAATCCCTTGAATTTCAATTTTTTCTATTTCTCATGAAATTCTCATGAAAGACAAAGGAATATCTTGAACTTTCAATTTTTTTAACGTATCGCTAGACACAGTGCGTAGATTATTTGTATGATGGTTAAATCATGCCTTTTTAAAATGGAAGAAATTAAATATTTCCGAGGAAATCCTGGATGGAAGGAGTTCGGAAGGCAATGAGCGCTCGAAACCTCACAGACCAGCAGTGGGGAAATAGAGATGAGTGGAAATTAAGCACCGGACAACGTCGGAGTACGTTTTGAGACCGGTTTTATTTATACATATAGAAATTAAATATCTGGCCGTCGCGAGACCTCGTCGATTTTTACATAATGCTGTAGTCGCCCGTTATTTTACTAAAATAGGAAGGTAAAAAAAAAAAAAGAACGACTGATCGTTTCAACGTCTTAACCGAGACTCCCTCTATTTCCTGTTCCTTTTACAATGGTTTTTAGGGTGTGACAAAGGTTTCACAAAGGTTTTACAAAGGTCTGCATCCGTTTCCGCTAAGAAAAAAAAAAGGTACCTTGTGGCCTGAAAATAATGGCGCTAACACTCGGCCATCCTACAATAAAATTTTTAATTTGAACTATGAGTTCACATGAAAAATTTTGAAACGTGATAATGTACAAATTAACGAAACAATACAATTTTTGAAAATTTAATGAAATTTATGCGGAAACTATTGTCTATTTATTTTTTCGGGGGGTCGGACCATTTCGCCGATGTCGAACTTGGGTAAACATTCCATACACATATGAATAAGTCTTTTAATGCATCGTTTTAGTCCCGAAAACCAAAAATTTTTAAGGATCGCGGAAATTGTTCTGTCTATCGAGAGATGTTCTTTTGAATCGTGAAAGCGAGCTGCGATAGATTTTCGCCTAGACTTCGGTATAGCGTACAAAGGTCTGCGATTACCGTTCACTGTTAAAACCCGGAAGAGCCGGTTATACACCAACTCGTAGTTTTGAACCTTATTCTGCTCCGTTGCGGTTCTTCGGTCAAGGTCCTTTTTCAAAATTTTCACCTTGCGCGAGCCGGGCTTTTCACTATTCGCTTGTCCGTTGATCCGCGGTTGATAGCTTGTGGTCGCCTTGACTCGGTACAACTCGACACAATTCATATCATCGGCTGAAACTGGCTGCATACTGGTCGCTTGGACGTTGATCCTCGGTGGATCGCTCGTGGTCTCCTTGCTACGGTACAACTCGACACAATTCATATCATCGGTTGTAACAGGCTGCATACTTGTCGCTTGGACGTTGATCCTCGGTTGATAGCTTGTGGTCTCCTTGCCACGGTACAACTCGACGCAGTTCACATCGTCGGCTGAAACTGGCTGCATACTGGTCGCTTGGACGTTAATCCTCGGTTGATAGCTTGTGGTTTCCTTGCCACGGTACAACTCGTCGCCGGGCTTTAATTTTAAGTCGACGTCACTCGTGTTGGCTAACGGAAGCCTTTCCTCGCCGTTTCGCACAAAACAGTCCTTTTGTCGCCCGAACGAGTTTATTGTAACTGGACCCGTATAATTGTCATTAGTCTTTAACGAGACAAGATTAACAGAGTTTTTACGCAGGATGGATGTTTCTTTCGCACTGAGTTTAACATTATTCCGGACATCGCTTTCACATTGTATGTCCTTAAATGGGAATTCACTTGCATAGAACACTTTAAATGAATTATCTTGCTTGACATAAGCAATATGCTGCTGATCCAAGTACGTGCGACCGATTAGCACATCGAGTGCTTGCGATTCATCGGGTACGACGAGTATCGGAGCGCGAGCCTTAACACCGTCAACTTCGATCTCTGCTTCGAACTTACCCAGTGCGTACTGGGCTGGCGTAGTCGCGTCACCGAAGCCGTAAATTGGTTCTTTATGCGGCTCGATACGCACATGCTTTAGCTTGGTTTTCGCGGCGGTCACTTTCATCGTGCAGCTGGAACTTCCTTGGTCCATAAACCCAGGGAAATTAATGGAGTTGACACCGACGGTCTTAATATATTTACCGGGTCCCAATCCACTCGGCATCTCCGTAACGTACTGTTCTACCTTGTTAGGGCAAGCTTTTGCTAAGTGGCCCGTCTCGCTACAATTATAGCATTTCAACTCGTCCTTTGGATTCGGGCAATCCTTCGCTAAATGTCCGAACTTGTTGCAGTTATAGCACTTAGGATCTGAGTTCGGGCAATCGTTCGTAAAGTGATTTTTGGAGCCGCAGTTACGGCACTTCGTCTGAGTCGAAGCCCCGCTACTACTCGTTGGCGATGGAGATGACGCGCCGGATCGGTTGTGAGTTGTTCCGTCTCGAGTATCTTGAGTGTCCCGAGTATTACGCACATCACGGGAATCTCGTGAGCTCGTCGTCGGGCGGGTGCTCCGGTCTGGTGGCTTGCCGAAATACTCCTGTCTTTTCTTGTTCTTGTTGTTATTTGTATCTTTTCAGGTCGTCGAGTATGTGATCGAAGTCCTCGTGTCTGAGCCCCGCGAGGTAGAGGCTCAACTCGCGAGACATGAGACCGGCGAGTAGCTCGTCCTTCGCCTCGTCGAAGGGAAGATTCATCTGTCGGCAGAGTTTGTATTTATCAAACAAGTATTTGACCGCAGACTCTGTCACGGAGTTAAAAATTACTTTGTAGTTGGCAGCGTTGAAATGAAAAAATTTGACAACACTGCATTCACCTCGTGTTAATTAATAATGTAAAAGACATGTCTAAAGGTTTAAAATATATAAAACGTTTTCTTATAAATAGTTTATTTTTATTATAAAAGTTTAAAGCGTAACATGGTAGCAGAGCGTGGTTTAAACGAATTAAAATTTTTTTATGGGCGTCAATGCGATGAATTTTATTAAATGCGTTAATGGGAAGAAGAAAAAAGAAACGTAAAAGTAACATAAACGAATCAAGTGAAATAAGCAGTGAAGACGAACTTGAATGTTTAAGCATGGCAAATGAAGATAAAACCGGTGTTCGTCATTTTTATACCTTACCGATTTTCGATGGCATTAATTTCTCCACGTGGAGGTATAGGCTGGAAACCATTATGGACGACAAGGACGTTGTTGATTGTTTAGATGAAAACTTCAATGCGAACACGCAGGACGGTAAAAAGAAGGATAAAAAAGCAAAAGCAATAATAGTTCAGTGTTTACAAGACAAACATATCGAATATGTTAGAGACGAAAAAACTGCTCACGGAATGATTAAGAAATTGCAAAGTGCTTTCGAAAGAAATACAGCTGTTAACAATCGATGCTAAAAAGAAAATATTATCATTGAAGTTAAACAAAGGTGAAAAATTAGAAGAACATTTTTCAAAATATGATAAAATTATCAGGGAAATAGAAGCAACAGGATCGAAAATGGACGACACAGACAAAGTCATACATCTATTCCTGACGATACCAAGCGATAGTAAATTAGCTACTACGGTCACCGCGTTAGAGACATGCATCGACAATTTGAAACTTGATACCGCAAAATCGAGATTATTAGATGCTGAGATGCAAATCGAGGATCCAAATGAAACAATCAATGCAAATTCTAATTCTGAAGTCAGTTTTTCAGCTAATTCGAATAGAAGCCAGAGAGGGAATTCATCAAATAGAAACTATCCAAGTAGAGGTCAAAGAGGTCAAGGTCATTCAAGAGGGAAAAAGTTTAATAATTATCAAGGAGCAAATAATCAAGACAACTATGGTGGAAATCAACATTTTCGAAACAACAACAGGAATTTTCAAAGCGGATACGATAAAGATTATAATAATTTTGGAGGAAATTACAATCATCGCGGTTATGGAAATAAGCATTATGGAGGAAATTTTAATTACAGAGGTTATCGAGGAGGATTTAGAGGTTATGGACGTGGAAGCAGTTGGCGCCAAGGAGGATACAACGCTAGTACTTTTCAGAGTGGCGAAAATGATGATAACGTGGCAATTAATTTTTTTGCGACAGAAGCAGAAACGTTAGAATATTGTTTTCCAAAGAGGAATTACGATTGTTTAATTAGTTTTTTAGCAACTGATCGTCGTAATTTTGCTTGTACGGGTAGTAATAATTATTATGAAATGTCTTTTTTAGATTCTGGTGCGAGTGATCATTGGTTCACTGAGGAAATGGAGAAATATTTATATGATATCGAACCATTAGAAAGAGAGATTTGTGTAGATACAGCTGATGGCAAAATAATCGGTACAAAGAAAGGAAAATTAAATTGTATGTTACAAGGTAAATTGATTCATATGAAAGTAATTATAGTAAAAAATTTAAAGGTAAATCTGATCTCAATAGGTAGGTTAACTGAAGCCGGGTTACAGGTATTGTTTAAAAATGATTGGGCAAAGATCATTAATAATAATAGAAATTTTGAAGTCACAATTGAAAAGTTTGGCAAAAACATGTACATGGTCCCCATTGAACCTTTAAAGAATGATAACGCAATGTTTTCCAGTAATTTATGGCATTATCGTATGGGACATTTGAATAGAAAATATATGCAAGAGTTAGGGTTACCAGTGTGCAATAAAAATGTGATGCTTGTTTAAGAGGGAAATCAAAACGATTGCCTTTTCATAGTTTAAATCATCCAAGGTCTAGTCATGTAGGTGAATTAATCTGTTCTGATTTAGTAGGTGAAATTAGTCCAAAAACGATAAATGGTGAACAATACTTTCAGCAAATAATTGATGATTTTTCGCATTACACAGAAATTTACTTATTAAAAAATAAGACGAAGCCACAGATAATCTAATTAATTATATTAAAAGGATTGAAAATCAAAAGGGAATAAAGGTTAAAGAATTAGAACAGACAGAGGTGGTGAATATGTAAATGATAAACTAAAAAATTTTGTCTTGATAAAGGTATTAGTTTTGAACCTACTCGCAGTTATTCTCAGCAACAAATGGTGTTTCAGAAAGAATGAATGGTACAATTTTAAATAAAGCTCGTACCATGATGTTAGATACTGGTTTACCTAAATTCCTTTGGGGGGAGCTGTGAAATGTGCAGCTTATTTAAATAACAGGTCCCCATCATCGGTTTTGAATGGAAATATTCCTATAGTAATTTATGATAATTTAAGGGAATTAAACTTAAAGCATCTGAGAGTTTTGGAAGTTATGCTTATGCACATATTTTACCGAAACCAAGTTTTAAGTTTGATGAAAGAGCTCGCAGAATGTTTATGGTAGGTTATGATTCCAACGGTTATAGATTGTATAATCCTATTACTAGGCAGATAATTATTTCGCGCGATGTGAGATTTGATGAAGAAAGGTTTTTTAGCAAAAATGAAATTACTGCAATAGATGAAATTGATAATTATAAAGAAAATGAAATTGAAGTTGAAAAGTCAAATGAATTAATAACCAAGAATTATGAATGAAGTAGAATCAGAAACTGAAGCCCAAGTAAATCAAAATATTAATTTGCGAAACGAAAGAGAACGTAGGCCGCCAAATTGGCATAATGATTATCACATGAACATAGCTTATAGTGCTTTTTTAGGTTTAAGTAATGAAAAAGAAAAAGTTCCAGAAAATTATAAAGAAGCGATGAAAGATAAAGAGTGGAAAGAATCAGTAGAGAAAGAGATTAATGCTTTGTTAGAATTAAAAGTTTGGGAAAAGGTAGATAAGTTACCTGAAGGTATAAAACCTATTGATACAAAATATATATTTAAAATTAAGAGAAATGGTATTAAAAAAACTCGTTTAGTAGCTAGAGGTTTCCAAGAAAAAGATTCTCCAATAGATACTTATGCTCCAGTAGCTAAATTAGCCACTGTAAGGATGTTTATTGCAGCAGCTCTGTCAAAAGGCTTGCGCATACATCAACTGGATGTTCCCACCGCATTTTTGCACGGTGACGTAGAGCATGATGTTTATATTAAAGCGCCTGAAGGAGTAGAAGGTAAATATTTAAAATTGCGCAAAGCTTTATATGGTCTTAAATGTAGTCCAAAACTTTGGAATGTAAAATTTGATAAATATATTCAATCGCTCGGTTTTAAAAGGAGTAAATACGATTATTGCTTGTATACTGATGAAACTGGAAATATGATACTATTGTATGTGGATGACATTTTGTGTGCTGGACCACAAGCAGAAAAAATTATGAAACTTCTGAAAAAAAAGTTTAAAATTACAAGTATTGGAGTAATAAATGATTTTCTAGGTATTCAATTTGAATATGATGATAAGGAACAAACAATTAAATTAAATCAAACAAAAATGATTGAGAAATTAGTTAAAAAATTTAACATGGAGGGTTGCAACAGTGTAAAGACTCCAATGGAGACTAACTTTAATTATAACGAAAACTCGAAACCGTATGATGAAACTAATTATCGTAGTCTATAGGATGTTTGTCATATAGCATTGTCTACAAGACCCGATATACAATACGCGGTTTCATATTTGAGCAGATTTTTACATAAACCCACAATTCAGTTATTTAAGGCCGCAAAACGTATAGTTAGATATTTAAGTGCCACAAAAGATTTAAAATTAGTTTTCACTAGAAATAAAATCTTAGAAATAATCGCCTACTCTGATTCCGATTGGGCATCGGACTTCGACCGAAAAAGCACAAGCGGAGGCGTTTTTTATTTTTTGGGTAATATTATAACATGGTACTCTCGTAAGCAAAGAATCGTAGCACTAAGTTCAACAGAAGCTGAGTACATTGCATTGGCCACTACAGCAGCCGAATTATTAAATTTAAAAGGAATTGCCTCAGTATTATTAAATAAAGAAAGCATAGAAACTATTTTATATGGAGATAATCAGGGTGCATTGAAAATGTCTAAGAATCTCGAGACTACAAAAAGGAGTAAGCATATAGATGTTAAATTTCATTTTATAAGAGATTTGGTGGAAAAGAATATTATTAACATTAGTTATGTTCCAAGCAAAGAAAATATTGCAGACATTTTCACCAAAGCTCTTCCAAAAGAAGCTTTTCTAACTTTAAGAGATAAATTAAATTTAAGATATTAATTTTTTATTTTTTTTTTATTTTTTTTTCTAATTTTAACTTCATTTTATTGTCATAAAATTCCGTAAAAATTAAGAGAGGGTGTCACGGAGTTAAAAATTACTTTGTAGTTGGCAGCGTTGAAATGAAAAAATTTGACAACACTGCATTCACCTCGTGTTAATTAATAATGTAAAAGACATGTCTAAAGGTTTAAAATATATAAAACGTTTTCTTATAAATAGTTTATTTTTATTATAAAAAGTTTAAAGCGTAACAGACTCGTCCTTTTCCTGTCGGCGCTTGAGCATTTCTGCGCACTTATCGGCTAATTTTACCTTGCGGATAAATGTTTTTCGAAAGCGAGTTTCGAACTCGTTCCAGCTATTGTCGATATCCTTCCGGTGAGTGCGGTACCAAGTCTTCGCTCCTTCAGTCAAATGCGATATCGCCAGTTGAAGGCGGATATCGTCCGTCCAGTGATGTATACTCCCTTTGTTTTTGATCTCGTACAGCCACTCTTCGGCTTCAATGCTGCTACCTTCACCGTCGAACTTGGAAATATTACGGCTTAAATCCGGTATGACTTGAATGGTATCTTTTGCCGTACTTGACTTGGATTCCAGTAGTCCCGTCATGAACTCAACGAGAAATTGCGGAGTTAGTACCTCTGGATTTTTAGAAAATTGAGGAAGTTTAACGCCGCCTCGAGAGCGCTCGGAGTAGCGATCGTAGTCGTCGTCTTCGTAACCATACCGTTCGAAATCCTTACTGCGCCTGCGCTCGCGTTCTCCACCGTACCTAATGCTACCCTCGAAGTCTGCTTCGTACTCGTCCTCATCGTACCTTCTACGCCAGTTCCTCGTATTTCTACCATCCCTTGGTCGCGTAACGTCCGCGCCGTTTCGTCTCTCCGTAACATCGTTGCCGTTGATACTTCCATTCCTAGACCGTACTTCATTTTCATTTTCATTTTCCTTTTCCTTTTCCTTACCATTGAGGTTAACGTGGTTGCCAGAATTCTCCTTAGTCCGCCATTTGTCTTCCATTTCATTCCTGATTTTTTCCGTTTCTTTCCTTACCCTTTCTTCCATTTCCTTTCTAAACCTTTCTTCCATTTCCCTTATCCTTTCGTCCGTTTCTTCGTTTTCCTTTCTAATCCTTTCCTCTTCTTCCGCCTTAGCCTTCTCCTCTGCCTCCTTTCTAGCCTTTTCCTCTTCTTCCATTCTAGCCCTTTCTGCTTCTTCCATCCTTGCCTTTTCTTCATCCCTTTTCCTAACCCTTTCTTCCCTTTCTAGTTTATCCCTTTCTTCCTTTTCCTTTCTAGCCCTTTCCTGTTCTTCAGGCGTCATTATGATAATTAAAATCAACCGTACGAATTAAAAAAAATCAAAAACAACCGTACGAATTAAGAAAAAAAAAGTTCCGACCGTTGGCCACACCCAACATGGCCGACCGACCACGTTGCTCCGTAACACACAAAAGAAAAAAAAAATGTTCTTTCACTTCACTAATACAGTTTTTACTAGTCTATTTATCCATTCCCGGATGGCACAAACGGCTTCCGGCCGTTTTTCAGGGAAATATCCCACTTCTGATGTGTAGTCGCCCGTTATTTTACTAAAATAGGAAGGTAAAAAAAAAAAAAGAACGACTGATCGTTTCAACGTCTTAACCGAGACTCCCTCTATTTCCTGTTCCTTTTACAATGGTTTTTAGGGTGTGACAAAGGTTTCACAAAGGTTTTACAAAGGTCTGCATCCGTTTCCGCTAAGAAAAAAAAAAGGTACCTTGTGGCCTGAAAATAATGGCGCTAACAATGCCATGGGCGGATCTAGGAGGGGGGGCTGGGAGAATTTTGAAAATCATATGGCCTGAATAGTATCAGCCCCCCCCCCCCCCCCCAGAAATTTTTTTTCCTATTCTTAGCCCTCGGTAGAAAAAAATTTTTGATCCGCCATGCATAATGCGCCCGAAGTTTTTAAGAGTACCGGTACTTATCCTTCGGCCCGTGTTATTTTAGACGCTACAGAAATACCAAAAGAAAAACATTTATAATTTACCGACATTTTCAAAATGTTTATTTCTAAAGCAGAAAAAAAAGGGATAAAAATGATTTATTGTTTACAGCTGATATCGTATCAACTAGAGAAAAGGCTTAAGATTATAATCATTTTAGATAAACTAGTATTAAGTGATAATTTTTTATTTTTTTAAAAAATATAATCGATTAAAAATTGAAATAAGTTTGCATCAGTGCTGATTTTTTTCCGTGTAAGTTATAAAACTTTGGTTGTGTTCATTCATGAATCGATATTTCTAAAATCATTAATTGCGATCTAGGCCAAACAAAGCATTAGAAAAGAGCATTTTAATTTAAAAAAGATTCCGACATTCACAGGTTTGTGTTGTGGGCACTTGACTTAAACATTTCGTATGTGTAAATCAGAGAGCGATGATATTTAAATTGCTCACTTTATCTTGGAGAAGGCAATTTTTGATAACGTTGGTAATAACATTGTTGCCGTAAAGTCTAAAAATAAAATAAAAAATTTTAAAAAAATTCGATTTGCAATTTCTTTGCATGCTGGTTTTAATTTATTTTTGACTCTTTGGCTGCCTTCGTAAGCTTATTATCAGTAAAATTACTTTAATCAAATTAAAAGAATCCGATGATGTTCGAAAATTTTACAAACAAAAAAGCTCTGCATGCAAATATTATACACGAAATCTATGGTAAAAGTCAACTTTATTATTTTAGGGATGGTCTAAATACAAAAATGGAAAGATTTGAAAAATTAAGCATGAAGGAAGAAAGCCAATTCAGATCGACTATAAGGGGTCAAATACATTTCAGCGATTTGGAAAGTCAGAAATATACGTTTTCTGGATCTTACGAATACCCACAGAAACCGTATCAAGCAAAACATTTAAAAGAAATAAATATTCTTATATTGGGTCAATCCGGCGTTGGGAAATCTACATGGATCAACAGCATTATAAATTATCTTCAGTACAGCACATTAGAAGAAGCGAAATCAAGCGATGTAAATAAAGTTATTACTACTTCGATTAACTTCATTGAAAACAAGGCAGAAAGCAACGCTGAAAGATTCGTACATATGAGAGAAGCATATCCGATTGCCGGAAAATCTGCAACCAAAGAGCCAAATACGTACAAATTACAACTTAAAAGTGCATTGATTAGACTTATTGATACTCCTGGAATAGGGGACACTGAAGGCTTAGATCAGGATAAAATAAACATGCAAAAGATACTACATTATATAAGTTTGTATACAAAAATACATGGAATTGTTATAGTAATGAAAAGCAATCAAAAAAGAACTGATGCCATCTTTGAATTTTGCCTAAAAGAACTAATGCGAAATTTACATCAAAACGCGGCGAAAAATATCATTTTCTGTTTTACTTTTTCCAGAAGCAATTTTTACGAACTCGGAGATACGTATCATCTTTTACACGAATTAATGAAAAATATTCACATAAACGAAATAATTGATCTTGAAAACAAAACATTTTGTTTAGATAACGAAGCTTTTCAATATTTATGCAGACTAAAAGATGAAGATTTATCTGGAGAAAAACGAAGCGAAGAATATAACGCTAGTTGGGATCATTCTGCATCGGAAACGAAACGATTACTAAAACGTATTGCTCAGTTTGAACCGCACTTGATCAAAGATACTACTAGTTTATGCAAAATTAAAACCCGATTGCTTACATTGATCAATCCGATATCTGAAATAATAAAATTAATCGAAAAAAATCTTGTAATTCGCGAGGATTATAAAAAGAAAAGTGCGAAATTGGATGAGCTAAAATCATTTTTCCATTTTGAATTAAGACCAAAGGTATTAGACTACCCCCGGACCGTGTGCAATAGCGCAAAGTGCATTACAATCGTAAAAAATACAGAAACAGACACAACGACCTTTAAAAATTTGCAAATTTGTCATCAAAAATGTCGTTTGAAAAATGTATTGCCAAATATCTTGAACGATTCCATACGAGAATGCTATAGCATGACATTAGGATCGTCAAAAAATCCGAAATGTAAGAATTGCGAGTGTTATTGGTACGAACATATTCATCAAACTTACGAAATCGAAACACACGAAAGAACACGAATTAGCACCAAAACAGACATCAAAAATATTTCCGATTCCAAAAAAAAGTTACAGGAGGAGCAAAAAAAATTAGAACGATTATGTTCAGAATACAAGGCAGAAAAAGATTTTATCATAGAAACATGTATAAAATTCGCAATATTTCTAAAGCAAAATACGATAGTCACATTCACTGACTATTTTACAGAGTGCTTACAGTATCTCATTCGGGGAGAAGAAAGGAAAATTAATAAAACTCAATTGGATGATTCTGTTCTCAAAGGTTTAAAAAATTTGCTGGTGTATTACACGGAGCAGCTGAAAATAGTGGAAACTAATATTAAAAGCCAAGGAAGAAAGTTGATCCCCACGCCGGAAGAAATATACAATTTAGAACAAGAACTATTTCGACTAAAATTCAATGGTGAACAACTAAAAAATTTATTTAAAATATCTATGGAATCCAATCTTAAGGCTCACAGTTTCACGGAACGAGATGTACCGGGAATTTTCAATTTTGAATTTTAGCCCTAAAAATTCAAATAACAATAAGCCAATCAATAAATGTAAATAACATTATGATTCTGTAAAGTACTTTTTTGAGTAATTTTTATCTTTTTTCCTTTCCTTTGCTTCAATCCAACTAAGAATGACAAAAATGCGGCCACTAATACTATAGTGTTAATATTTTTGTTGTATAAGATATTTTAGTGGGGCACCCATTCAAAAGCCTTCAAAAAAATCAAAAGCATTGTGTGCAAAACCTGAGACCTATGTATCTCTACTCTAACACATGCCTGTAAGCACTTCGATTTTCCCAATTTAAAATAAATGGGGATTTTGCGATTTTTTACAGTATATTTTTTTTTTTTTCTGCGAAATGGACAGATCAGAATTTGATCACTTGACCCAGTTACAACTTACATCATATGTAGTAATCGATAAAAATTTCAAAACTTCAATCTGACCATTTTCCAGTGTCCTGAGCCTGCTTAAAAATTGTATTTTTAGCGGTTTTTAGACACATTTTTGAATTCTCAAGTCATTTTGATCGCAGTCGACTTTTGACCATTTCGACTATTTCGACTTTCGATTTTCACTTTTTTGAGTCTTTCGACTTTCGACAAACCGTTGAAAAAACTTTTAAAAAACATCCTTAAAACGTCACAAAACGTCCCAGAAATGTCCACAATACGTTTAATAAACGCCCATAAAACGTCCGCAAAAACTTCCGATAGAAGAGAGATAATATACAGGATCCAAGAAAAAAATAAATATTATTGACCTAAACATAAATTATATTATAACAAAAATGACCAATGCAATCATTGCGTTTCATTTACATGATGACTGTATAAAAATTAATTAATTAGAAAAAATATAACAAGCTTCGGAATTCCTTTTTTTTCGCTATTTATAATCGCTTAATTCCATTTTTTTTTTTTTTTTTTTTTTGACTGAAGTAATTGAAACCCATGATCCTTGTTTTTTTTATTAATTCATCCATTCATATTGTATTTATTATTTACTTGTGAACAAAATCTTTTACCATAGATCTAAAACGTTTATTCTTTCTATTTCTAACGATTAAAATTTAAACCTGGTCGTTAGTAATAGTAGATAACAATAATAATAATAATAACCATCATCACAAAGTGTTGTTATGCAACTTTTAACTTAATTATTTTAAAAAAAGAAAAGGAACTTGAACAAATTGAGAATATTAATACACCCTTTCTACGAATGTAACACATCGATTTTGTAAATATAACATTTATCAGAAATTAAAATACATCAAATAGTGAAACTAAATTAATTATTTTTAAAACATTAAACATTTTTAAGTCAACACCAGAAGTTATTAGTTGGAGTCTACTTTGCAAGCACTGATAAAAAACGTTTTTTCACTTTTTTTAAGTGAAAAAAAAATGTGAACACATTTACTGGGTAATAAGTTTTTTAATAAATTCGATGAATATAACAATTGGGATGCTAATTTTTTTTTAATATCTCAAAAAATTACTTGAAAGAATTGGGTAATTATTTTTTTTTTCTTTTTCTTTGTTGAAAATGATTTAATCAATAAAAATAATTTATTTGAAAAACTTTTAGAAAAAATATTCTACTACGAAGTCAATATTAAATTTTTAATTAACATTAAAATAAGTACGATTTTAAACTTAGAACTCCAAGACGACTTTGTCGTACATGCATTTTAAGTAACCACTGGAAATGAGGCTTTTAAAAAAAATTTTGGAAATTTTTCCGACATGGGTGGCAAGGCAATGTTTTTTCGCCAATTTTTAGAGTAACAATGAGAAACTTTTTGGAGAAATCCTTTCCAACGTTATTAATGCCATAAATAAGTAATTTCAAATAACGTGCAATAAAAACTATCTTTTGTACCTAATCATATTCAGAAATTTTTTATTTTCGATGTTCTGACGAATTTTGATTTTACCCGTGAATGCATACGCGACGAAAATAAACACTAAAATGCATTATTTTTAAGTAAAAGCTAATGAAAATGGAATGGAAGTCAGAAAAAAAACATCAGTAAACGAGATCAGTAAAAACGAATACCCATAAAGAGATTATTCTGAATGTAATGAGTTTTTTTATTTAAAAATTTAAAAAAAAATCTTCCAATATATTTCCTGGGAGTAGGCCTTTCTTGTTACTTCATTTTTATTTTTAGTTTTTTTTAATCAATATAAGAGAGCTAAAGTTTTAAATAGGAAGAAAAACTATTGTAAAATTCCCGCAAGACTTTTTTTGGCACAGTTTTTTTTGGTATCAGATCATTCTTTATTTTTGCCAAAAATATTGTTCAAAAAATGACTAGATGTAAAGGCTGAAAATTAATATATGTGAATTTTTTTAAAAACAGACTTATTTCTCTTTTTGTAACTGGGCCCTTTCCTGAACGTCAATTACAGATATGTTTTTACAAGCAACATAAGCTTGCAAAAGACTAATCAATGTTTTTACTATCATAAATGGAAATGTGATGTAACACAAAAGACGGAAGAGTCCCAATGGTCCAGATGTGAAATGCAGAATATATAATGATGCAAAATAAAGCTCGTTAGTAACGCACATTACAAAAAGTACATTCTTATTTGTATAATACAAACGCATGATCGGATTTTCTGACAAATCAATGAACTTATGTGAAGTTTTGCCTTGAAGAAGTGATCTGAAAAAGAAAAAAATTGTAAGTGTTTTGAAAATGACAATCTCCTATTCTGGGATGAATAGTCTAGAACTCTTCTAAGTTTCTTGTAGAATAACTTACGAATGCAAATAAATCCAATGGCAAAATACATCAATAACCATTGACAACTGGAAGAAGAAAATGTATTTTGGGTAAAAATTACTGAGTACTACAAGAAGTCCCAACGTTCCGCAGCGGTCTGTTAATTGATCCAGAATTGCTCCAAATTTTGTACCTGGAAAAATGAAATCAATTATATTTCTGCATTGTCAAAGGACTTAAATGAAGATTTACAATGAGAGTTTCCACAGTTTTTAGAGGTCATTTTCTTCTAACATGTTACTAAAGGCAATCACAACATTTAAAAAAGCAGAGACTTTGTTCATTAGGAAGTATGAAGGGCTAACCCTTTGATGCTAAATAACAGGCTTCTTAAAGGCTTCATTCAAATTTAAAGTTTAAATCGTAAGGAAATAAGTGGTCTAGGCAGTTCCAAAAAATCTAAACTGTGAGCTAGATGTCATTACAACGCTTAAAAATGTCTTTGGGAAACTCCCATTTAATCAACTTACTTTGATTAAATTTTCTGGCTGCAGCTCCATCAAAAGCATCTGCAAGTGCAGATATAACGTAACACCATCCAGCAACAACATAGTTAGTAGGCATGTAGTAAAATGCTATTAGGGCTAATACAATTCTGGCATATCCTGAAATAGAAAAAAAAGGATAAGATTTTAAAAATATCCTAAACGTCATTTATTTAGTGATTCACAGATCAAATATGATGTTCGAAGAAACATTCATGACCTTGTATGTATGCAAAAATCAACGCATACGGTGCGCAAACACCGGAAATGAATTTCTTGAAACTTGTCTAATTCTATAAATATACCCTTTGTTTTAAAAAAATGCTAATTTCTTTTTGAACCTAATTTTTAATAAAAAAGCCGGATTTAGGCCAATGATGGTTATTTACGTATTATTTGAATTGTAAAAAATCAATAGACTCCCCAATTTACAATTTCAAATTTATGAATCAATTCAAACGTCAAAACAGCTTTACCTATTAAATTTGGAATGAAGAGAAAAATATTTTCCGTTTTTTCCGGATTACTCATTTTGATTTTCGATATTTATTAACAATAAAACGAAAATATGACTAAATAAACACAGAATATTTTGATTTGTTTGAATTGAAATGCCGAAATATTTTCAAATTGTGACGTAATATAAATATTATCGTCTGCTGATTGTGTTCGAAAATCCATTTACAGCTAAGTGAATTTTTCTTATTTGAAACGGTTTAAATTTTCACATTTTGGTCATTTTTAAAGGAAAAGCGATTAATTACAATTTTCATTCAGTTAAAATCTGTTAAAGAAATTAATAATCCGATTGAAATATAAAAAGGAGCGGAAAAAAAACCTGAAAACTATGATTAATTTTTGAACACAGATTTAGTTCAAACTTTCACCGCCAGGAAGGTGTATATCGATCACACATAGTGCAAATTTTTTCCTGTTATTAGAGATCTAGTGGTTAAAATAATGTAAACCATGTAAATAATAAGACAGTTAGCATTAAGTTTGCTAAAACGTATATTTAAAGATTGTTATCAAATGTGTGGAGTTGAAAAGTGACTTGTAGTGGTAGACAATCATGAATTTCATGAACGAAGGGGTGTTGAGCTAGGCCTTTGTCCTTAACAATATGGCGCCATGGCCAGAACAAGGTAACGAACCGAAAGCTCCAGATAGAAACAAAACGAGTGATAACCGAACATTAGATCATTCAAAATCTAAGTCAGAACCACCTGAAGATAAGAAATCGACAACTGGCATTTCGAAGGACGAAGACCAGGTAAGAAATGTTATTGCTTAACACCATGCTCAATCGCTATTGCCACTCGGTCGTTGAACTTCTCCACAATTTTTTTTTTTCGTCACCAAGAATTCTTGTTAATGGTTAGGGTTGACCCACAAATAATATTTTTGATATGAAAAGAAAGCAAATTTAGTCCCAGGAGGAAAATTTTAGAGCCGTATAGATGTTTGTATAGTGCGTTTTACGCCGTAGGTATGTGCCCTAAAAAAACTGCGACAAAGTTAGCTTGCTGATAAAAAATTAATAAAAATCATTTTCCTGGCATGATAGAAATGACTAAAAAATTGCATTATTTCTCTTGCCTTTTTAAAATTTCTGAAAAAAACAAATTCCTGCGTTCTTTTTTTTTCCCCTCGTAGTTCTGTATCCTTACTGAAAGAACTTTCTAGGTTTTGTGTGTTTGTCTTGACTTGTCCTGCGTATAATTTTAAGGTTATTATTTAAACATTTGAAAAGATGTTGAGTTAAAAGGAATTGAGTCAGCATGTTCTCAGATTAGTAGAGTTTGGAAGCTGGGAAATAAACTCATAATGACAGTTTTTTGAGATTACAGAAAAAAAATTTTTTTTATGTTTTAAATAAGTTAACTTTTTAAAAAATTTCAAGCAACTTGTAAAGCTTACATTATCGCTGGTTTGTTTGCTTGATTGAATGTTACTATGGTTTTTATAACTTTATCTGTAACAATTTGTGCGCTCCAATTTGTAAAGTCTCAAATGATGTTGGCCAAGGTACGTTCAATAAGGGGAATAGATACTTTAGGAAAAAATGTAAAAAATGTATTATTAGGCATTCAAAGATTTCATTTTTTCAGTTGTCACACTATCTGGAGACAGAAGAATTTTTTTGAAATTAAAAAACACAGTCGTTTAAAAAGTCCAAAATGTTTTCTTTCTGAAAAAAGAAATCTTTTTGCATGATATTAAGTATCTTAGTAGTTGAATGCAGGACTAAATATTGGTTTTTGTATATATGATAGCAAGGGACTATTTCGAATCAGTTTTTCCTTCATATTTTAACAATTTAATTTTTTGTGAGATATTTCAATTTTATGGCAGCATTCACTTTAATTTTTAAAAAAAGGAATGAATTCTTTAGTACTATAATGGTCTAAAAATTATGCAGCAACCTTTTCTTAAAATCCAAGTAACTAAGTCAGTTGCAGATTGCTTTTGTTTCATTTGAAGCCCCACCTATTTCCTCGGTTCTTTTGGAGGTTCTAATATTGCATCCAAAGTTACAAAAGAAGTTTGAAGGGATGCAAGTTCGACCAGTAACACTTGATTGCCGCTTCGAAGTTTTTTTTTCAGTTGCTGTCCACCTCTTGCCAATCTGTCATTAGCTCATATGTATCTGCATCATTTTAAAACCTTTTAAATTTTGCCAGAGTCTGTCTTTTTATTCTGTTCTTTGTGCTGTAATGTTTTTTTTTTTCATTGTATTTGCCCTTGATCTAATTTTAGTCCGCTTTCTTTATTATTAGACCGTTTTTTTATTATTATTATTTCCATTGTTTACTGCAAAAAGTAGTTTCAAGCGGAATATTCTTCCCGATTCCCAACATGGTTCCTATCAAAAGGCAAGATTTTGAATTTTAAGCGAATCATTTCCGTGATATTTTAGTTTCGAGACGGTGAATGGACAAAATTATTTTTGAAAAAATATTCTTAGTTATGAATGGTTTACCCGAACTGTAATTTTTCAATTTCTTAAATTTCGAATATGAAAAATGTTAAAGTTTTAGTAAAACGAGTCATGTTTTCCGTAAAATCCCATAACAATAATATATCTCCCAATCAACGAGGGGAAAAAAAAAAAATTGGGAAGTATTCTTATACTATCGTGAACATTTTGCCCAAGTTTCGTCGATAGCCTAAATTAAACTCAAGTGTAAAGACTCTTTCAGTTTTCTAATATTGATATTATTGATTATATGGTTGACTAATCATGCGGTCCTTGTAATTGGCCAGTACAAATGTACCTGTAATTGGTCGTTATTATTATTATACTTTCTGCTGGTTCCAGTTTCAAGGAATTTCTAATGGATTTAAGAGTTATTTACTTATATTTTTTTTCTATGTGAAGAATTGAATATTCTGTTTAGAAGCAAAAAAAGAATGCTGTAGTTGAAAAAGATATTTTATCTGCCAAGACATTAAAAAAAATAAAAGCATATTCATATATCTGTAGGAATGAGTAACTAAATTGCTAATCATTGCAAGTCATAGCAAATATAGATAAGGTTATAGTTGAAAAACAATTTTACTTTAAAAATATGTATCTGTTCGATTTCGATTAAAATGAAATGTAGTGCAGTAGGGGAAAAAAGGTTGTAAATGCAATCATAAAATCTATGCATACGGTATCTTTTAATTGAAACCAGAATCGAAACTCTTGCAGTTATATTTTTATTGAACCTAGTATATTTAATTTTGATGATGAAGAAAAAAGTTCTTACTTTTGCAGTAGGTGCAAAAGGAGTATCTCCTCACAAGTTTTCAATTGATATTAGCTTTGTTTGGTCCTTGCAGTACTAAAGTTTTTAATGATGAATCATTTAATGAATTAATCAAAAACAGAAAACTACTTTCTTGGAAAATCATTTTCCAAAATACTGTTATAATTTTGTTATTGATTTTGTTGTTTTGAGGTTTTTAATTTTGATCTTTTTTTTTTTTCTTCAAATATAAGGCTGGACATGTAAAGTTTTTGACACTTGGAAAAAGCTGAAAATGAGCAAAAAGTAATCCGTAGAAGAGTGTTCTGATGTATTTTTTTTTTATTTTAATGCTTAATATTTAAGCTCTCAGGACAATTTAATTAAATTCACATAATATCGTGACAGAAAAAAAAAAAAAAAAAAAAACAGACTTCTCTAAGGATTTTTTTCATTATTTGACTTTGCAAATTCATAACTTTTTCAGTATTTTTGACCGTCTTAAAAAAATTGAAAATACCTAAAACATATTAAAAAAATGTTTTAATCATTCTGTTAATGACCCACCTGGGGCTAGAGAAGAAATCGTACAAAATTCAAAAAAAAAAAAAGTTATGAACTACCTACTATGGGAAACAAAATTTTCATTATTTATATATTTTATAAATATTTATTGTCAAAGATCTCCACTATGCTCTAAGTTTTGGTGTTGGATTTGAATGTTTTTCAGCCTTTTGACTATGACTTTAAGTTAAAGTTTCCTTAGTTACTCTTATTGTCGTAATATTTCTCTTTGTTCCAAAAAGAAAAAAAAAAGTTGACCGAAATTTTGAGTTTAAATCCTCTTGATTTATGTCTTAAAAACTTTGATGCCATTGAAAACAAACAAACTCGATTTTTACATACTTTAAAAAAGACTTACTGTCTTATCGTCTCTATTTTCAGAGAGCCACACAAAAAAATAAAATTCTAAAGCCATTTTAGATATCTCGGAAATAAAATTCCACAAAGGAAGGAAAAATCTCTCAAGAATTTTTCCTGCAATTTTTATTTGAAAAAAAAAAAAAAAAAAAAAAAAAAACATCACAGCTGCGTTAAAAAATTCTTTTCAAATGATGCGTGATGTCGATCCTGTTTTTTCTTTTCCCTCGCAATTCTATTCCATATTTCATTAATTTTGTCGCGCTTTTAAAGAAAAAAAAGTTTATTACTTATCGTTTATAATTTTTTTTTTATTTAAAAACTGATAAAAAAAAAAAAAAAATTCCCCCATTTTCAGCTGCTTCAAATCTTATCTCAAATTATCCCACTACCGGTAGCGTTATCATTACTCCATGTTGACAGAATTCGATTTATAATTTTTCATTAATGCTATAGCCTTTGCGTTTGCTTTTATTCTCTTGTCAAATGGTTGGTAATGGAGGCATCGCACGCTTAATAATTTTAACTTTAAAATAATCTTGATTTCTTATACGGCATATGCATTTAAATTTCAAATTATTATTTATTGGATTGTTTTTCGAATTTTGAGGATAATCAATTTTTGGTACTGATTCAAAAAAAAAAAAAACGAAGGAAAAAAATATGTACTGCAAATTCGTTCTCCTCTCCATCATCGCCAGTTCGTCAAATCAAAAGTAAAATTAGTTTTGCAATATTAATAAATTAAACCCTATTTTATTTTCGTCAAGAGCCCGGAAAGCAAGATTATTAAGTATAAACATCTCGAAATTACATTTTTATTAATTTATTATATTTTTTTGTAAGGCTTTTAAAAATTAAGCGACTTATTATTTAAAAATTATATTTTTCTTGTTGAACTTGAAATAACATGGGAGCGACTCTTAAAATTTACCTTGCAAAAAAAAATTTTTTTTTTTCTGCTTTTTTAAAAAGCACTTGAATCGCTCGGGAAAAAAGGTAAATATAGCATCTCAAATAAAGCTTGTCGCATCTGGAAAAATTTAATTTTCTCCCGTTAAAGATGTATGAAATTATTATAAGTAGATCAGCTTTTAGAAAAAAAAAAATTGAAAATCTCAAGGGCGTACATACGTTATGCTGTATATCGCTCGTTGGAAACCCACGGAAACGAACCTGGGCGTACGCCCCTGCACATGTCAAGTATTGAAAACGTAATTGGAGGTACTATGGGACTACTATTAAGGTCATCGGGGAAGGTAATCGTCGGAATTTTTCTTTTAAAGCTTATCATTTCGAAAAAAAAAGGAAGAAAAAAAGGGATGGGATTGAAAATAGCTATACCGACAGGGTGCATACCAAGCTTTTCTCCCCCCCGTAGGGAAGTCAGGAAATGTTGAAACAAGTAGAGCATATCAAATGGACTAAGTTTGCCAATATACAGAACCTCAGAAACTTGTTGAGAACTTAAAATCAAGACTAGACCGATTCATGCAACTTGATTTCGTTTTTATGTTCCCATCCCGGGATTTGATTTTGATGGTATCTTAAATAATCCAATATGCGATTTTAATTTCTGCGATCGATGTGTACGTTTTCGTATGTTATTATTAAAGTTTACCGTTCTTGCATGTCGCTTTTTCGTAGGAAATAAATTTTTCGATTTTGGAAGACAAGGAAAAATAAGGCATAAGCTTGGGCGGTGTATTTTCATTTCGTGAGGCTTTCGACGGAGATGGTTTTATATGATAGTTAAAAAGAGCGTGAAATTCCCGGTGGAATCCGATCTGAGCTTGGGAAACTATCGATTCAATCAATTTTAGAGGATGTTTTTGTAGATTTTCCTTTGAATTATGAAAATTTTGTTTTTCTTGCTGTGGGTTTTAAAGTTTCATGTTTTGCTTTCCGCAGCATTGGCGGAGATCAGGTTTTTTTTTTTTTTTTGGGAGGGGAAGTTTTGAAAATAAATTTCGTTGACGTTGTTTTCACGTACGTAATTCGAAATAATTTTAATTCTATGATCCAAAAAGAATGAACGGTTTTAATATTCAAATTTAATTTTTGATATTTACTGTTGAAATCGAATTTTTTAATGGCATTCGTTTCATTTTCAATTGTTATAGTGAAGGAATGAGAAAGCAAAGTAACATCCGTCTGAGTAAAATCGGATTTAAAAGTTATTCTTGCTATTTTTCTGTAAAGTGACGTACTTTGAGAAAGAAATGAAAACTTGTCATCGAAGGGTAGCTAAATACTAAAAGATACTCTTGTGTTATGTTGCTTGTTACACAACTTTTTTTTTTTTTTTAAGTAAATGGCCGAATAAGAATAAAAGAAAGATTTTTGTATATGTGGAAAAAAATAGGAGGAAATATAAGGTATTTTTCTTATTTCAATTCTAAAATTATGCAACTAATATGTTCGGAATAAATGAAATGCGCTGCATTATTGCAGGAGGTCCTGGATATTGAGCATTACAACAGGTCGTAACATTAAGTGAGGTTTCGGAATCTGCACTAAAACTAATGGTGATGGCGATAAATTATCGAGTCTACAACGAAACGCCGAATTTTCCAAACCCCGAATTTGATTTCGGGTTTTATTAAAGTCGAGTTTTGAAAAAACGCTATAATTAATATTTTATTTTTCCTTTTGGCGATATAATGATTCGGGGTTTTTAAATTCGGCGATATAATAATTCGGGGTTATGCTGGCATGGTTATGCTGTTTTAAATGTTCAAAATCGTTTTTAAATCGTCTAAATTTAAAATCTCCAAATTAAAAAACCTCGAAGTATTATATCGTCGAATTAAAAATCCCCGAATTATTATATCGTAGAAAGGAAAAAAAAAATTAATTATAGCGTTTTTTCAAACCTCGACTTTTATAAAACCCGAAATCGAATTTGGGGTTCAAAAAACGCAATATCGCGTTTTGCTGTTTTCTTTACAAACCCCGAATCGGGGTTTAGAAACTTCGGCGATTCTTAAGGGCCCCAAATTATCGATAAATCGATATATCAAAAGAAAAATTATCGATATTTTTTTTTTTTTTTTTTTTTTTTTTTTGATTTTCAGAAATTCGATATAACGATGTATCGATAACTTTTATTTTCGATAATGAGACAATTCGACAAGTTTTCAAATCATTAATTTCCCCTTTTCTTCTGGACTTTGGCGTTACCACTTTGGCCAGACACGCTCTAATTAGCAATTTTATAACTCTCTGCCAATTTTACACGGTTTTAATTGACTTGAGACTCAAGATATAGGTATTCGAGAATTACTGGTTCGCCATCTTGAATTTCGACTTTAAGGAAATTTTGACCTTTTCTTACTTTAATTTCTGTTTTTAATTGCTATAGGAGTATATTTTCTTAAATTGTCTTCCCTTTTTCCATTATGGTAATTTTTAAGTAAAAATTAATTATTGCATATTTATCGATAAACATATCGATATATCGATCATTTTTGGCGATATATCGACATATCGTTATCGGAAATTACAAATATATATATATCCACTTATCGATATATTTCAAACTTATCGTCATCTCTAAAGTAGTTTAAAACTTGAAATAGTATATTTCTTTACAAGGAATGCAGACGATAAAATTGCCCGTCAAGACCCAGTTTTAAGCCCGAGCCGAAGATAAGTGCCTTAAATAGGTCGAGACGGGCAAGTCGTTTACATTTCTTGCATTGAAAGATATTTTTCATCACAAAGTACAAAGTAAAATAGTCTGTAAATACTTTCACTTATCCGCACTAGGGCAGAAAAGTGAACTTTTCTGCACTGTGTGATGAAAATAAACTTTTAAATGTCCTGAGACAAATACCCATTTCACAGTAATTTGAGACAAATGTAGGAGCAATTCCGTAAGTTTCATCTTTAGAGTGTTTTGGACTTCTTAAAAGGAATTTCAGAATTTAAGATCTTTCTGAATTAAAAGAAGAATAAAGAACTGTACAAAAATTCTTTAAGTTTAGAAAAAAATTGTACGGAAAGTTGCGATTTTTAAAACTAACGAATTTCATTCTTGAAGTTCATTTAAATTTTCGGGGATAAGTTCCTTTAAAGACGTTTTGTGTTTTGAAATGTTTTGTACCTGAACGGCTGAGTTCTAAAAATTATTAGAAAACTTGAAAATCATAAAAAATTTCATTAACCACAAAATCTATTTATTTAAACTCAAAATTCACGTTTAAGTCTCGAAAGCCTTATCAATTGACGTGTAACGTAACTTTTTTTTTGTAAGTTTTATAAGTTTTTACGCTTATAAATGCTCTTTAACAGAACTACAAAAAAGTCATGCCTTGCTTTGTTTTAAAAATAAAAACACGGCCGGAAATGATGTTCCTAAAGCTTTAATCTCGAAAGCTCTCTATGAAACACTTGTGGATTTCTGAAAGCATTGAGGTTGCCTGCCTTTGCCTTTCTAAGCGGCAAAAAAGAATGAAAAGCCCATCAGGACTATTGGAGTGCTGATTACTGCATATTCAAACTATTTAGCTATTAATAAATAAAAAAAAAAAAAAAGTTCGAAAAAAAATATGTTAAAACAGTCCCCAAAAATTTAGTGTTGTTCCTTTCATTTTAGCGAAAATATAAAAGGTATGTTAACTCAACCAGCAGACTATCTTTATCATCTAAAAGCGTTGAATTTATATGCATACTTGAATTGTTTTTCTTTTTCCTTAGCTCTCTTGTCTGTTCAGAAATACCCAACTTTTATTCTTCTTTTCTGCAGTTCTTTCTTTCTTCCTTATTTATTTATTTTAAATTCAAGATTTTATTCTCCTACATTATCGTCATCGTTATGTTGAACGTAACGTACTATCCTCAAACAATTGGTAAACTCAAGTTCACGCTTCAAAGTTACAATTGAAACAAGGCACGAATATTAAATTCGGAATCGATTGCTATACAAAATATCCGCTTTTCCGGATTGCAACTTAAAAACTTTAATCGTCTTTAACTAAAAACTTTGCAAAAGGTGGTCTTTAATAATAAATTAAACTTGGTCTTAATAATGGTGCCTTTAGTTTCGATCTCAAGATAAAGCTCTTTAATTATTTTCGTAAAACTTTTTTCTTATCATTTATCAGAACCGTCGAATCTTTATAAAGATCTTTTTTACGAATGCGTAAAGGAAGAAAAATAGTTATCAAAAATTTCAGGGACTCTTTAACCCTTCGCCGGCCAAATTTCAAAATTTGGAGGTACCCCAATACTCCCAAAATTTGCATTTCTGTATTTTATCTACGTATGTAAAGAACTAGGCCAAAGGAACATAAAAAAATAAAAATAAAAAGTTATGCGCCCGATATTGCTCAGTTATGCAACCAGTAATGCAAACTCAATTTTAATTTTTTTCTAGCCCTTTTCCCGAAAAATTTTTAATCTTATTTGTATGAATTAAGGTGTTTTAGCGGTCGTTGGGGACCGCCCTTCTTTTTGGTGCTTCTTTCAAATCCTTATTTTTGTACCGTAGAATGGGGTGAAGTTAAAAGGAAATTCAAAAAAAAAATTCTAGGTTTATTTTAGGCACTAAAAATAAAATTTTTTTATTTCATTAAGTGAATATTGTTTTTGGGATACTTAAATAAAAATTTTATTTTTAGTGCCTAAAATAGACCCAGAATTTTTTTTTGAATTTTTTTTTCAACTTCACCCCATTCTACGGTAACGGTTTTCGGACGCCAAGTTATCTGACAAGCTCTGTTCAGCATTTTTTTTCCTCTAAAACTGGAAGCAAATGTTGCCCTGCTATACATTTCCTTATGCACTATTTTTATTAAAATTTTTTTTTTTTACTTTTTGTGTGCTTTGATTGAAAATAGACGGAAAAATATGGAGTTTAGAGATTTCAGAGCTTGCGAAGATGTAATAAGTTTAAAAAATCTATTAAGAAAAAATTATTTTCCTCTTTTGTTAGCTTTTGGTTATTTCTCGAAAAATGAAAGGTTTAATTAACTTGCCATTGAAAATCAGCGGAGGAAAGACATCTTTTTAGGGAACAATTTTTTTTGTTTTTGTAAGTCTTTAAGTTGGAAGTACAAACGCAGGAACATAACGTAAATGAGGCAAACATTTTCTCCCCATTTATCTACTTGTAGTAAAACATGAAAAAAGAAACCATTAATGATAATCATACCTTTGTGCCATTAATATTTTATTTCTGCATAGTACATACATAATATATATAGCGTATGGCGATATGATTATCAGGTTGTATTTCTTTTTCTATGTATGGCACATGTCAAAACCGATAAGAACTGTCAAGAGTTTAAATAAAACATCTGGTTTTTTTCGTTGTTAATTTTAAAAAATTATAATTTTTAATCAACTTCAAAAGGAGCGAGCAATATTTTAACGTTTTTGGAATTTTTTTTTTTTTTGAAATTAACAATGAAAAATGGATTTATCATTTTGATAAATGCCATTTCTTTATTTGCATTGAAACAATTACGTAAAATTGAGAATGCACATGAGACCTACTTCGTGAATTCACGATGTATCCTTTTTTGCGTGATGCCTATAGCGAAATTGAAAGAGATTTCTATATGTATGACTCAATTTAGGAAGTCGATCGTAAAAATAAAAAAAAAAAGAAATGAAAAGAAAAAAGTTTATAATGCTACTCTTAATCATTATTCTCGTCGTTGCTTATTTTCTAATATGAAAGCGTGATTGTAAGTGTTGCGGTCCAATGAATCCCGGCAAGGTTCTTTTTTCTTTTTTCTTTTTTTTTTTCAGTTTTCCTTTTATTATAAACAAACTGCAGAAGACTGAATTCTGGGTCTTGTTTGTCATGAAGGTCGTTAAAAAAATCATGTTTTGTGCGAGGTCTTGCATTATTATTTCCAAAAAGAAAATGAAGCGGTTTCAAGGCTTGCCGAAACGTTTACTGGGAATTTAATTTGAGAAAGAAAGTTCTATTTTTTTTTTTTTTTTTTTCATAAATATTGTTTTCATGGAAAAATCTGCGAACAATTGTGAGGCTTCTTGAATATAAGGCAATAACTTCTGCATTGAGGTGTTGCTACGGGAACAGGCTGCCACCGGATTACCATAAGGTTGTGCCTCAAAATTAAATTTTTTTTGGACTTTCACCTGGGACCTAGTGAGAAGGTGAATTGGGCCAAATATTAGGGTAGAAATAAAAGCAGTTTTTGAGGCAAGGGATGAGATGCTAGTAATTTTTTTTTGGCAGAGAATGGGTTGTCCGATTGAAGAATCCAAAAAACGAAAAAAAAAAGAAGCTCTTTCAAAGGGCTAAGGGCATAATTGTTTTTTTTAAATGGGTCAGTGACAAAAATGGCCATTAAGAGAAAAAAAAATGACTAAGTTCATGTTAGCGTCGCCGGACCAAAATTTCTCTATGACAGCCAAGAAACTTCAAAAATTGGCCCAAGTGCATGTGCTTCTAAATGTTTCTTTCAACAAGAAAGTAGCCAAAAAAATGGCCGAAAGTTTAAAAATTTTTTTCGCCACGAAGACCCCGATGGACCCAAATTTTGCCTTCACCATGGGAAAGTACTCAAACAGTTGGCCCAAATTCATGTATTTCGCTTTGGAACCCGAAGGGCGAAAGTGGCCAAATTTAATGGCCAATTATAAAAATCACAAATCATTTTTTTCACTGATAAGACCCTACTGGTTCAAAATTTTGCTATTACCATATGTGAAAACATGCAAAAAATAGCCCAGAAACATATTTTTTTTTGGAGAAAAAATAGGCCCAAACCGATAGCCTAAAGTAACCAAAATGGCTAAATTTGGGCTAATTTTTGATTTTTTTTCTCCAACGGAAAAATAAGTTTCTAGGCTATTTTTTACTTTCGCTATCATGTGATGATAGCGAAATTTATGTGCAGCGTTATCTTCGCAGCGAAAAAAAATGTTTTAAAATTTTGGCCAAATTGTATACATTTTTGTGGTGGACTCCCAAAATAAATTTTTATCAGCTAAGAACTAGGAGAGCGAAGTCTTTTCTTAATGCGTGCTGTAATAGTGGAAACAATTAGGACATTGTGATGAATATGACCGATTTTTGTTTAAATTTACCGGGTCTTTTATACTTACAAAAAAGAAGTCCTGTAAGTGTTAGAAACAGTTGCTTCAACACATCTTAACTTTTTTACTCAAATCGAAACTCTTGATTTTGTGATTGTCTAAACCCATATACGTTTTAAACATGGCATGTGGTTTGACGGGAACCACAAACATTAATTGTTGTACTTTTCATTTTTCGTAATACCTTCTGATGTCTTGAGACCTTCAAATTCGCTCAGATTTTGAGAAGAGAAAAGCAAATTTGAATTTTGCCTCTATTTCTTAAATTTATTTTTGGATAATTTTCTAAACTACTAAATTGAATTAACTTTTATCCGTTCCACCCTGAAAGAGACACTTTTCCGGTCTTCCACATCTGCATTACATGATGTTCGTATTATTAATACCATGAATTTATTTCCCGTAAAAAAAAGATCAGACGAGGACTTTCAAATTTTAGTTCAGCACTAAATAAAGATTTGCTTAGAAACAAAAGATATTTAGCATCCCCATATTTTTCCAGAACATCGAACATCTATAAACAGAAAAAGAAAATAAAAACTATTTTTTTGAATTCTGCATTTGGCAGTTTCTCATCTTTGAACTGTTTATAGTTTCTTTAGCGAAATTCCGCACTATAAAAGATGAACGATGAAAAAAAAAATCTATTCTGTAGTGCATCGTTGTGACCATTTATGCGTGAATACGGCAAAAGGGTTATTTTTAATCGGGCACGTTCAAAGATAGAAGATCAAAAAAAAAAAAAATCCGAAAATGGAAAATCCCGAAAAAACTGAATTTTTATAACGAAAAGTGGCAATAGCTCACTCAAGTATTGAATTCTTCGAACACGGAGTGTCAATAGTCACTTTCGTCAGATCAAAATGGCTGCCACCGTATGAATAATCTAGGTTTGTAAAGGAAATTTTTGTTGGTAAATTAATACAATTTAATAGTGATTATCGTTGTTCTCGATTTATTGGACATCTGGTAAGGTTCAAAGCGTTGTTTGTGTTAATTTGTTTGCGTATTTCACCTTCATTAACACGAATATAACGGCGGAAATACGTCACGAAAATTTGCAATGTAATCACATTTCTTGCAATTTTTTCTCAGCTTTCGAAATATTTACTCTGGGTTATTAAAATGTTTCCGCATTTGATTTTTCATCGTCCCGCTTCTGTTATTTTCTGTCCGATCAATCTTGTGAAGTAATTTTTCATGTATGTGAAAAATCAATTGAAATTCTTTTTAAAAATGTTCGTTCATATCGTAGCTATGGGGATTTTACAGTGATATTTCAATAGTTGTCGCCGCCCTATGTAGTATCATGTTACATCACGTCTTATCACCAGTTGAATCCTTTTCAGGGGTAAATATAAGGCTCAAGTGGTTTATGACCAAAATAGGAATGTTTTATTAATAACTTGTCCTTTTTGTTAAGGATGTCATGGAGAAGATGGTCCTCATCCTTGCTCTAGCATTCATTTGTTAGACATATGCAACCAAATGAGTTCTGACTCATAGTTTCATGACTTAAAATTTTTTAAATTTTATTTTTATTTTCACTTATTTTTATTAATAGGTCTATGTAAATAAAATAGAAGTCTTAAAGTTTCATATCATGGGGATTTTAATCGTAATTTATGACCTAATCAAATAACATTAAGTCATCAGATAAAAATTTGGAGTAAAAACTTCTGCTTTGATTTTTTTTTTTTCCAATACAATTTTTTTTCCTTCAAGAATCACTTTTAATTAATAATATGCTAATAAGAGGTTTGTAAAAGAGATATTCTAATTTCCTACTTCGTCACTAGCCTTTTTTCTTTTTAAAATTCGCAGTTATGACTTAACTAAATATTTAATTCATTAACTAAATGATTTTATTTTATCATGGCCATTTTGTTAATAAATTAACAATTTAGTAAATACTTGTATGTGCTTATCATCTTTTGTTAAGTACAGAGTCCATAGTATATATCACTACAATTTATGGGAGTGTCCAATGGCTTAGTTAATTCAATATGGATATGGATCTTTAAATAGTACAGATGAATTACTTCGTTTTTAAAAGATATTTTTTTAAAAAACTCATGAAAGCTTGTATTGTCCTTAAAAAATTCATAATAATTGATCTTTAAAAAAAATGTTTTGTTTCATTTCTTTGTTCTGTGTCTTACTTACCATGCATTTATTTTTTTATTTTTACTTAAGAATTTTTTTTTTTTTTTTTTTTTTTTGTCTTTTTTCTGTGTCGAAATAAAGGATCTATGTGTAGAGGTTTATTTTCCATTTATTCTCGTTTTGAAAAACCTTTAAAATGTTGGCATTTCGACAGTTTAGCTTCATTTAATTTTATTTTTTTAAATTCTGAAAATGGCCATTAAAAAATTACAAATTTTTTGAAGAGACAAAGCCATATCGCTTTATTTTTTTTTTAATATTTGATTCCCATAAGATCTGATAGATTGCTGGACTATTGAAATCGAGTATATCATCTTGCAGTCATTAACATTTTTTTTAATAATGCTTTGATACAATGGAAATTTCCACATATCAAATTCCTGTTACAATTTTTTTTGTATTTATGCGATTTGGTTTTTTTGTTTTCAATCAGTTCCTCTTTTACGCTCTTAGAGTTATAATATTATAAGCTGTGCTAATAATCGCATGACAATAGCCGATTGATTTGCTTTAATCAGCGATGTGTATTTGTGAATGTAGAATGATGACCTGACTTTGCCTGATTTAGGTGCAAGGTGAATGACTAAAATTTAATAGTTGCGAAATTGTTTGAAGTCTTTTTTTTTTTTTTTTTTTTTTAATGTTTTTATATGGAAGTGAATATGCAAAGGAAAATTCGATGATTTTTTTTTTAAAAAAATGTGGCGTAAATGCTTGTTTATCATCTACGCACTTGCAAGGAATTTAAATAGGAGCAGACCTTCCATTTTTTCTTTTTTTAAATTCTTAGAGACTGAATCATCCTAAACTTGGTCGTTATTTGTCGATTAAAAAATATTTTCAAGGGCTTCTTCATTTTTCGGAAAAGGAAATTCCTGTCTAAAAAAAGAAAAAAAAAATTGTAGGTTTTTAAAATTTTACGCTAATTAACATTCACTTTGAAACAAGGCTTATTTGTTTAAATGGCGAAACAATAAATTTATTAGAATGTAAGTTTGAGTACTTAACAAGTCCTTATTTGAAAAGTTTTCTTTTTAGATTACGTGAACTAATTTTTCATTATTTACGATTTTATTTATTTATTTATTTATTTATTTTTTTTAATATAGAGTGAAGCTAAAAAGAAGGACGTGCATTCGCTGGACGATGGTCAGCTGAAGGCTTTACTCGACGAGGCGATTCAATACAAGTGCCCCAAAGATAGAGAGGGAAAGAGTAAAATATTTAGAGTGAGTATAGATTCCTTTGTAGTTTAATAAAACACCTCTTGAGATATTGGCGAATGACCTGGATCGTTTCCAATGGCAATCTCAAAAAATGTTTCCAGTTTAAATTATGGCTTTTGATTTAGCTTTTAACAATGAACGAATGACTTCCGAATGGATTTCGTGAAAGAAAGAAAAAAATGTAGCATTAAGTCATCGAGTTTTATGATTTGAAATTTAACATAAAGGTTTGGCGCAACAAAAATGACGTCTATAGAATTTTTTTCTTTTTCTTTTTTTTTTTTTTTTTTTTTTTTTGTGAAACAAGCAAACCGAATTACTGCTGCATATATTGTTCTTATTGTTGTCATTCGAGAACCGTTAGCATTTTCATTTGCGTGGCCATAATTGTGACCTCGAGTTACGATTGTAAATCTAATGCAAAATTTAATCCTTTTGCTTCGATGGTTTTTATAACCGAGTCTAATTTTTTGTTATAATTTTTTTTTTTTTTGTTTGCTTCTGTTGTCCAGCGTGGCCAATCGTTTTCCCTTTTATCGCCAAAGCTTTTTAATTCTTATCAAAATGTTTACATATAAAAAAAGTAATTTCTCTTTTTTTTTTTTTTTTTTTTTTTTTACAGGAGCTTTTACAAAAAGTAGAAGCCGACGAAATCGATTGCAATTATCCTGTGGTCGGTATCAGGGGAAGCGGAAATCGACGAGGGCTTAGAGGTAGAGAAGGAAGTAAAAGCGTAACCGTATCGGAAAGAGCTTCCAGAGGAGGTTCATTACAAAATATATTTCACGCTTCCTCCAGCTCGGAATTCGACACACATCACACAAGTGGTAATTATAAATATGATTGCTAGTTTTCTTTAGAGTTAGTTAGAAATACATCTTGCAATTAAAAAATGAAATGCTGGAATTAATGAGGAAAAAAAATGAAATAAAATAAGAGATACTAATAATTTTCAACTTTTTTTTTTTTCGTTTTAAAAGGAATGATTTGTGAAGGTAAATCATTTTAGTGACGAAGTTACAAGAAGAATTTAGATGGAAGATATTCTTTTTAACCCCTTTTTATTTTTTAAACGTAAAAATCAAGTAACAAGATTAAAAGGTGCAACATTGGCAAACGTATTCGTGTTTGGAACTTAAGTCGAGAATAAGAGGCCGGCTTTGAGTAACGTTATCCTTTTTTTATAGGAGCACGTCGAAAGAATAAACGACAAGGTCCAGGTAGTTCCGTAAGCGCCCGCCAGAGAGAGGGCGGGTCTTTGCCTTCTAATGTGAACGCCGGTTGGCCTTTGGAATCATGGGTAAATCTATTAAAAGATTTATCTATTTCTACAGATTAAAACTCATATTGAAAAATAACTGTTTTTCTTTACTTTTTAGCAATCGGATCAAATACGGAAAAAAGGATTATTTGATCGAGATACCCAGCAGCAAAACCACGTTCCTCCTAGTATTGGCAACACTGCTTATTGTAACTCGAGCAGTGTTGCCACTGCATCTACCCAAGCTAGGCGTCAAACTCTGATGCATTCTGCGTCTAACGAGTTACCGTCTAGTCGTAAACAAAGCCCAGGTATCCTCATTTGCCATACCAGCTTAGAAATTTTATCTTCCAATTATTTAATCGGCATGCTTATTGACATACCGAAATTGATAAGAAAGAAGAAATAGTAATTTTACCTTACCGTAAATCTTTGAATTTTATTTGCTTTTTTTCTTTAGGCGAACTATATCCGTTACGGAGACATCACTCGAGCAGTGATCAATCCAAATCAACCGAAATAGCTTCCGTTAAATTAAAAAGCCAATCCGAAAGTTCTTCGACTCTGAGGAAAATGCCTCAAGTCTCCAAGCCGGACTACGTCTCGCTCGATATGGGAGGATTAAATCTTGAAATGAAAACTTTAAGCGATTCAGACCCTGCCTTGAGTTTTGATAAAAAATTACAAACCAATCATAGTGAGAGATACCGGTAAGAACGAGATTATTTTTTTAAACAAATTTTCAATTTTGATTTAATTTCCTTTTTATTTTTTATTTTTTGTACAGAATTACCCCTTGTGATGTAGAATCTGATAACCAAACTAGCAAAAACCAAGAAGTCTTCACAAGTCGAGCCAGTTTAGAAGTAGAACCAGTCGATTCGTCAATAGAATTTGATTTCGTTAATAAAGCCGTCAACATGATGAACGGTATGGAAGCTGTGCAACTTAGCGAAAATTACCAATCTGTTCAATGTATCGTGGGTGACGGTGCAAGGATCTCTGACTCTTCAAATCAGGTACGAAAATAGTGATTTTTATGGAAGCAGAAAAAAAAAAAAGTTCCTTTTCTTGTTTGTCCTGTTGTCTGTGTTAGATGTTCCATTAATGTGATTAATTTTTTTTTCTTTTAGATTCGAATGAGCGAATCTGCCAGTTTACGACCTCACATGTCGTATCACAATCTTAATATGATTAGCCTAGTCAATATCAGTTCTAAAACTACTAACGATACACCTAGAACGGATGAAAACGGAAACGCCTTGAACGTATCGAATTTGTCGTCGAGAGGCCCGAATTCCAAAAAGAGACATAAACGTAAGAACTTGACAGAGAAAAACGTTGTTTTAAGCCAGAACATTGAAGGTTACAGAGGTGATAAAGACGTGGAGGATCTTCTGAATTTTATTGAAAGCGATAAAAATAAGAATAAACAGTTGAAAAAGCCTCTTGCGAAAGGTAAGTTTTCTTTTATTTAAGTTTTTATTTTTATACAAGCCAAAAAGCTCTTTTTTTTAAAAATGAATATGATCGTATCCCTCTTATCATTTTTTCACCCTGTTTGTTGCAGGTAATAAAAAACACGAAAAGAAAAGGCAAAGTATACAGAAATCAAGCAGTTTAGAGGAGATCTCCCAAAGAAACATTGACGACTTAACCGAAAGTTCCGAAAGCGAAAGACTTATGGTTGTCAGGAAACCAAGGTTAGGGAGTAATGATGAGGCTGGAACTCGGGAGCGGAGAAGTTGGGGCGATCAGGTGATTATTAATTTGACTTTTTTTTTTTTCTATTTGAGAGATAAGAAAGTTTTGTCCACAAAGTTTTTTTTTTTTTTTTTTTCCTCAAAAACCAAAACTTTTTAAAAGCAAAGAATAGTTTTCAAATTAATGAAATAAACTTTCGATTATACTTCGATCCTCATTTTTCTTTTTGGTCGTTTTATAGGTTTATATCAGGAGCGAAAGTCAGAACGATTTGACAACCGAACAAATTGAAGAGAACAACTCCGATAGCGAGTTTCAGATGGTGACGAAGAAGCAAAGGAAACGGAAGGTGAACGAAGCCAACACGAAACGGGTACGAAACCACCGAAGTTCTAGACGCAGTCCCCGGCGGAAAAGTACTTCATCAGTCCCCCCGAGCGAACGCAGCGGAGATTCGGATCTCGATTCTGTTCATAGTCTACCAGTTGGCGGAGCACCTACCGTTTCTTACGCCGATATAGCAGCCGGAAACACTAGTTTCTTCACCCCTAAATCAAATAGCGGAATGAGTACGTTTAATAAAAACGATACCAATCAGGTAGAGTGCGTGAGTGAGGTTAAAAATAATGAAATCCAAGAGTGGTGCAACTCAGTTAGTCAACACATGGAGAAAAACACCAAAATTCATAGTAATATTAACAACAACAACAATAATAATATAAATAATAATAATAATCTTAACATCAACAACAATAAAAATAATTTAAATAGTAATAATATCAATAATAATAATAATAATGTTTATAACACTAGTGACTCAAAAAATTATACGAAACACGATAATAGAAAACAAAATTTAGATGTAGAAGAAAACGGAATTTGTGATAATAATATAAAAAAGTTAAAAGATCTTGTTATTGTTGATAATTCATTTGTTGATAGCGAAGTGACAAACGGTAAAGTTGTTGAGGTACCTTTGAAAAATGATATAAAAAAAATTTCTTCCAATTGTGATGTGAACCAGTGTAAAATAGTAGATAATAAAAACTTAGAAACAAAGGAAAACTGGAATAAAAAAAATTTTAGTCGCGAAGATTTCCCGAGTCTGCCGGTCAAGTCGGAGAATTCGAATTTTAATCAGAAAAACAAAGAGTTTGGTGAACACAACGCTTTTGCTAAAACGAAACAATATTCGTCCTTACCGGATACGGAAAAGCATTTAAATGAAACCAGGCCTGAAGCGAACGCGGCCAAAACCCTCGCAAAACCTAGATCGGATGAAGAAGTTAAACTTAGACGTTCAAACCGTTCGAAAAGTGTCGGGCCGAACACGAGACCGGCCGTTATCCTTTTACACGACGAAAGGATGAAGGATTCGAGCGTGTGCGAAATCACTTTCGGGTTCGAAGTAAACGAACAATTGTTGACCTCGGACGAGTCAAGCCAACTTTTTGAAGAGGAAATGGAAGTCATCGACGAAACGTCCAGTTCAAGTTCTAAATGTTCATCCAAAAGTGGGAACGGTTTGCATAATAAGGCTATTAAAAACGTTAGCGATAGTGGTGTGAATGTTGATTCTGCCAATTCGAACGGCGGAATAGTCTACAACGACGTAATCGAAAATCGAAACGCTTATATGAACGCATCGAAAGCGGTCATTGGAGAAATAACTAATTCAACGGTTCAGGAATTATTTAAAAGACACGAGACCATGTCGAGATTACCTCCATCTGATAGTCCTGCAACTTGCAACACCTCAGCTAGTTCCATCGTTAACAAATACGTTCCTCCGGTTACGCCTGTACAATTTAATCACGATAAGATTGTTACCTTTGTTGGATTGGGTGAGTTGATATTTTTAACTTTTGTTTTTTGTCTTTAGGCCCTGAATCGGCGATTTTAAAAGTTTATTTTTCAGACTGAGCAGCCGAAAAATATTTTTTTTGCGCAAAAGCATACCTTGCTAAATAGACTACTAAAATAATGATTAATAGCTACTAGTTTTAATTATCAACAATTCATCCGCAGTAGTAATGGAAAAAAATTAATAAAAAGTATGGCTAATTTTTTTTTTTCTTACAGAAAAGGATTCGAAATTTTCCGCCGCTTAAAATTTATGCAATTTCTTTACACCATAATTTTTTTCAGAGTCCTTTTCCCAGCCTACTAAGGGAATCGAGCTGCAGCAAAATTAAAGACTCGTTATGCATGATTTATGATTTGTGACGTATTCTAAATTTCGTAATGTCCATGTTGTTTGAAAATTTCCCGCAATTCCGTGAGTCGGAAGTCAACTAACTTATTTCGCATTTAAAACTGAAGGAGATACGTTAGTTGACCTCCGATGCACAGAATTCTTTGTGTGCAAGGTTTGAAAACAAAAACTTGCTTTTCGGCACTTAATTTAATTTTTCGTAAACTCCAACGATTTCTTTTGATTATTTACTTTCTTCAAAATGCTGTGTTTTATAGTTTTCCTCCTTAATTTTTTACGTATCCTAATTATTATAAGTTTCCTTGGAGGAAAGGTGTTTGAAATGAAATCAAATTCTTGTACTAATATTTTTTTTTTAATTTTTTTTTTTAATCCAGCTTGGGAAGAGGCTTTGCAGAACGGAAAGATCAGATATTACTCTGGAGACAACTGAAAATAGGCCGACTTGAAAAGCAGCAAGCGTTAAACTACGAAGAAAATTCACCAAATTCGCAGTAGACCAAAAAGAACACAGCCGTTTTTTCTTCAACTAGGTCTTTTATCGTCATTTATGGTCAACTTTAATTTCTACAAACGCTAGTAGAAATACTTTCGAAGAAGTAACATTTTATAGCCAATTCACCCTGCCTTTATTTTCTTTCTCCTATTTTTCCTCCCCTCCCCTCTTTTGTTACGGGTATACCGTGTACAGTTTAAATTACAATGAAGAGCCAATGTGGACTTATTAAAAAAAAAAAAAGAACAAGAAAAACAAAAAAAACAAAAAAAATTTTAAAAATGAAACTTTAACTTTTGAAAACGATGGACTATTATTATCTTTTTTTTTTTCTTTTAAATGTCGATTTATTATTTTTCTTATTTATTTATAAATTCATTTATTATTATTCGTAGTTATTTTGTACTTCTAATATTTCTGTTGGGTTTTACTTAGATAATTAGGTTATATGAATATTGGAACATTTAAAACAGGCAATACTTACATTGGTAAACTTAAGGATTCATAGTGTAAATAAGAGAACTGTCGAGTTTTGTCCATCGTTTTGAATGTTAAGGTTTTTTTTCTTTGTGTGATTCAAACGCACCGTGTATTAGATATCTGGTCTTTTGTCAAAGAATTGTTAAAATGCCTACTTTCAAAAAAACCCTGAGTCGTACACGTTGTGGGATGTAACAAAATTATCGTTTTCTCTTAATATTTTTTATTTTCATCAGTTCTGATTTTTCGCAAATATCGACTGCGATTTATTTCATTAAAACTTGTAAAAAACTCGAAGATCCTAGATGTATACTTTTATATCAAACGTTTTTCTTTTTCTTATGATTGAACATTTTCGCATATGTAATCTTTCGGGATATTTTCTTTCCTTTATTGTCCAACGTTATCCGTTGGGATTATCGGTTTAAATTTTTCTTTTTTTCCTCCCCTTTTTCTTTCTTTTTAACATTTTATTTGTGCAATATCGCTTACAGTCATTGTTTTTTAAATAATAATAATAATAATGATAATATTAATTGTCGCCTAAAAGTAGTTTTTGAACCGATCAGATATCAATTACACTCGCTTAATATGATCATAAATTAATGTTCGGTTAAAAAAAAGAAGAAAATTTTTAAAAAATGATCATCTTCATTATTCTTATTATTATTATTTTTCAGTTTTTTAAAAAATGAATTTTCAGTATGCTTTTTGTGTGGAGATTCCATACGATCGTTTTTTTAAAATGGCACGGAAAGGTACTTTTCTAAAAAAAAAAAAATTAAAAATGGTTTGAAAAAAAAATGACATAAAATCATGTATGTCATCCGTCCAGATCAATGAAATTTTTTAAAAATTCATTTTTATTTGAAAAATAAACGTTTATTAAAGATTTAGCGATTGACTAGACGACGGAATTGTTGATAATTATTTTGTAAAATACTCAAAAAAAATTTTTTTTTCTTTTTTCTGTTTTTGTAAGTTTTTAGGATTTGTGCCTCGTTTAGTCGAAAAAAAAAACATTAAAGTTGCACTGCCAAAGTAGATTGTAACACCTGTTAATTTTTTTTTTTTGTTTTCGCTTGTAAATCGAAAATATTTTTTTTTTTTTTAAAGTTAATTTCTACAAAATTTTAATTGGGAGCATACGTTTAAAATAATTCTTAATTAACGTTATCTTTTGCCTTAAAAAATTGAAAAGAAGAAAATTTCAGTGATTTTCTGAACGGTTTCATAACAATTTATAAAAATTAAAATTTTCGCAAGCTTTACGTCGGCTAAAAATGTTTTCTTTAGTCTTAATTGAGAGATTATATTTAACAATGAAACTGTGATAAAAAAAAATTGTTTTTGTAGTTTTTGAGGCGTAGAACTATTATGTTTATAATTTGAAATCTGGGAACGCGCCCCCGCTTTGTCTTCTAAACTGTAGATGAAGCCAAATTTAAATTTTTTAAAGTTTAGCTGATTTAGAAATCTCGGTTTAAACAAATTTTCAGTCTACTTTTTTTTTTTTTTTTAATTTTAGAAAAGTACAACCATTTCAGATTCATATCGCACCATTTTCATACGGCATATATTGCTTGTGCCGTATTTTTGGAATGGAAATTTTAAAAAAAAAAACCGCGCCTTTTTAAAAGAGACTTATTCTCTTCTTTCGACTAAAAGAAAAGAGAATAATTTAAAAAAAGAATAAAGATCGGTTTCGATATGTCGGTGATAATTAGATATAATGAAAGTGAACAAAAAAAAAATTTTTTTTTTTTTTGTTTGTACGTACTAGTCAATTGATTTGTAACAAGTTGCTGATAGTTTTTTTTGCTTCTTTTTGAATTAAAAGAAAATTAAGTTAAATGTCATCTTAAAATTAATGCATCATAATATTTAAAAAAAGAGATTCCTTTTAAAAAAGGAAATCCTTGAAAACATTTTTTCTGTAACTTACTGGTAAATCTGATAATACCGACAGACCGAAATTTGCAAATAAAAAAAAATGGAAATGTAATTTGTAGTGTTTTGTTTTTATTAATTCCTTCTATAGATTTAGTCTGTGTATTTTCGTAATATTTATAAAAAGCATCATAATTGTTGAAAAGGATAACAAAATTTATAATAGCAGTGTATGCCGAGCACAGAAAACAGCAACAGACTATAGTTTCGTTGTTTGATTTCTTGAAAACAAAATGCGAAAAAGTCTGTTCGATTGATTTTTGCGGGCCCTATTTTGTTTGTAAATTTTTTTGAAATCTCTTGCGATGGAGTAAAAGTAAAAGAAGTTTTAAATTTTCTTATTCGAAAAGTTTTGGTTTTGTTCTGTTCTGTTCTGTTCTGTACTTTAAATTGTTTCGAAGGCAGCCGAAATATTTTTTGTCTGATTTTTTGTTGCACTCCTAAGCACTAAAATGCTCTGCTTTAATTAAATCTACTAAAGTTCTTGTTTGTACTTTGATAGGTGTGGAAATAAGTAATTGGAATAATTCAACAAAATGGCTTCCGTCTTAAAATTTAATTTCGCTCGTTTAACCGACGAGCTGAGGATGTTTAAAAAAATTTAATTTGATACGAGCTTTTAAAAAATATCAATTTTTTATTTTTTATTTGTTATTTCCCAAAACAATTTTATTGAATTATTTGAGGTTTGAAGTCTAGTTGGCTTGCTTTTTTGAACGAATCCGCGTAGAGATCCAATCTTTGTGTCATTCTAAATCCCCAGACATCTCTTACTTGGCGGCAGGCGTTTAAATCGACTTCAGTTATTAATAAACCGTCCCTTACTCTAGATAATCCCTAAATTAGTAATAAATAAATGTATTAGCCTTTATTCTCAATCGTCAAGTCCCTATTTATATAGAGATTTTTGTAATTAGAATTTCTGACGGAAAATACTTAGCCAGGGGCTCTGCATAGGTTTCGATTTCGTTGGACCTTTTTCTTTATTTATTGTTGACGTTCAATGAAATCAAAAACTACTACTTATGCAAGTGCAGTTCCCCTGACGGGATAATTCGGCGTTGTCACCTGAGATTCTTTTTCTTACCGGTGTCCTAGCACCATCTGGCGCAGTCACGTAAGTCGCTCCGTAAAAATGACCGATTTCTTTCTGCCTTGGTTTCTCGTTTTTGGACCTCGTTTCAAGTTCATAAACTTCTGTGCCTACTCTGTTAATTGCAAATGTAAAATAACTGTTGGCAATGGCTGCGTTTCTTGCTTCGATCCCCCACAAATGCTCGCTTAAAACAAGAACCAAAACGTAATTAATATCTGTACTGGAAAGTATTTTAAATTTTTTTGTCTTTTACCTCATCTCACCGACGGTTGCACTTGGATTGAAAACCACCTCGGCTCCATTTAAACCGAACATCATCCAGTTCTGTGGATGATGACGACCGTAGCAAATGTTAATGGCGATTTTTCCAAATTCTGTTTGGAAAACTGGATGGCCAGTGTTTCCTTCCATGTAGTACAGACTTTCATTGAAGTCCCCCACTCTTGGAATGTGATTTTTCCTGTGTTTGCCGAGAATCCTTCCGTGATTGTCGATAACGACAACAGTGTTCCACAGGATGTCCCCATGTTCTTCGTCCCTTTCGATTATCGGAGAAATTATGACCATGTTGTAACGGACGCTTAACTCTTGCAAAAAGACAGTCGTCGGCCCATGTTCCGCGGATTCGGCAAATTCGCACCACGGATATTTGTCACCCGAACAGACAGCAAACGGCATTGCTGCAAAATAAACAAATAAAAATTCAGGTAAATTAAATTAAACCGTGGCGTTAAATAAAGGTAATTTTTTTTTTTTTTTCAGCTTACGCCATGCTTCTTGCATGCAAATGACGTTTACATTGCAATGATGTGCAGCTTCTATAATTTTGGCAATTTTTTTATGTAAAGATTCTCTCTGCTTTTGGAGGCTTGCAGTTGTAGGCAAATCGATTTTATGCTGGATGCCTGCCAGGCGAACAATCCTAGACGACCGTAATTCTTCAGGTTTGGCAGTGAATTTGTAACCCTGAATTTCGAAGTCATTCTTATCGCCCAACTCTTTCGCTCCTGACGATATTTCCAAAGTCCTAAATGTATAAAAGTGCTCAATTTTTCGTTCATGCTATTTTTAAATAATCGTTGCGAAATTAGTTTATGCTCCTTTAATATTATAAAAGTTTAGAACTCAAAAATAAAATTCATTTCCCAAAGAATTTCTTATAAAAAACTATTGAAATAACCCCCACTGTGTGCTTGTATATGGAACGGTATAGGAATTAATGAATTATTCATTTTGCGTTTTGAAACACAATTTTCGAAAAACAAAAAGAAAATACTTACTCTAATGTGCGCCCATAAAATATCCTATAAACTTCCTTCAATTCATCTGGAGGAATATATTTATTTAATATTTTTTCGACGCTTTCGATTTCACCTTTCGACGCCATCGTTCAGCCTCACAGCGCAAGTCATCAAAAAGTCATAATTTGTCGCCCGTTTATCTTTCGTTTTTCTTTATTACATAATCGTCCTTCGGTTTGTTTAACTAATTCGATTAACAGTAGCGGAGCGACGTTTTAAAAACTGTCAGGATACACTTCAATTTTTTTTACTTTATTAGACTCTATTTAATGAATGCCGCTTTCTTTGTATTCCTTCATTTACAAAAACAAAAGAATCTATCCAAAAGTAAACATTTATAATGTAGATACAAATTAAAAGTTCCCGTTTTCATTTTTATTTTTATCCTTTTTGGACTTTTAAATTGGGCCGTTTTTAAAAAAACAAAATGCCGAGAAATGTTCTGGATCGTGTGCCGGACGTACCTTTAGGCACTTTAGGAATTTTGTGTTTTGTAAGTTCGCCGAAATGAAAGTAGCCGAGAAAAATTGTACGTTTTCCCCGCCGAAAATGATTCATTTCATTTTGATACTTTCAGGTAACGGTTTTCATGACTCAAATGAGCTTTAAAATTACGAAAGATGTAAATACTGAATGTATGCCACCGATTTTGAAGAATAGGGACGGTTGGTTGTTCAATCATAGACATGCCGAACGATATCAATTTGGTAAGAATCATCAATTGTATGAAATTGAGCTCGACTAACTGAAATTTTTCTTTTCAGCTCTGAAAGCAGTCATGCTCATCACCTCCCCCTTACTGTCAGCAATTTCAACAGGTTTAGTGTTACTGGGAAAAAACAAGGTGAGAACTAAAAATATTATTTTTGCCTTGAGATTTGCTGGCTTAAGTTTTTTCTTACATATAGTAAAACATGTCTTTGCATGTAGAAGCAGGCGATTAATTTTTTGAGAAATCGGAAGATCGCGATGGTTCGAGTCCACTCTCCATACATTCGTTCATTTTATTTAAATTTTTATTTCAGATGAATCCATACTGCTTTTTACCATGGATCTTCTTAAGCATCCGGGGATTAATATTCATTCAAGGAAACGATTTACTTGGAATGCTGAAAGAAGCAGCTTCAAAAACAAACGCGTCATCTTTTAGTTTTTACGATTTTAAATGGTGCATTTTTTACTTGACTGTTTTTATTCTCACAGGTAATAAATTACAAGCACAAAATAATATACTAAGTTCTCATAAATTTATTAGAAAGTTCCAATTATTTTCTAAACTTCTTAATCCTGATTTTGTACGGAATACTTTGTTGGGTTCCCAATTTAAATTTTTGGAAACTAAAAGCATTTTTTTTTTTTTTTTTTCTTTTTCAGTTGCTGAGTGTTTTGCCGTTGCAGAAGTGGTTGATCTTTTTAGGATAATATGGTTTTATCAACCCCAATTCATTTTAGAACAAAAAGGCAACAAATTAAAATACGATGCCAGTATAATGATGCAAGTAAAGGATTATTCAACGAATGTACAGCCAAATAATAATTCACTTAGTAAAAGAGCCATCGATACAATTCCTAGTTAACTTTAAAATTCGTCCAATTATTTTTAGGAAAATATATATCAAAATCATGAAACCCATCTACTGAAATGTATAAATTGCTCTGACCACTTCAAAGTTCGACAAGTTGCATAATTCAAAAAACACGTGGCGCGAAACAAGTGTTTCAAAACATTTTTTGCGTTTTTTCGCAACGGTCGAACGCCATTCAGTCGCCATATTGCTGGCTTTAGTCGGTGATCTGTCGGCTCAAAATATTGGTTGTTTTTAGTTAAATTCTTTGTAAAAATGGGTAATCACCACAGCAATGGCCACAGCAATACTCCTAGTATAAAGCAAAATATTTCTAGAACGAATTCAGGGGCAGACATCCAGGATAAATCTCCGACCACGATAGTTCCAGTAGATAAATTAGCTAAGGTAAGCTAAACTTATTATTGTTTATGAAAATATTTACACGTTTTGCCCTTGTATATAAGAGTTGATTTCTCTGAAATGAGTAAGTGACCTCCGGTAATTAAATATGGTGTTGTCCTTGCGATTTGTCGTCCTACATCTTCAATTTGGTCATTGTTTCTCATATTTTCAATGTCAGGAAGTAGGATACTTTTTTTTTTTCTTTCACTCATTTACTATTTTTGGATTTCATTGCTGTGATCCTTGGAAAATAGTCTGGTTTTAGAAATGACATGGTTGCATGAGGGTTACCCTGTCTGCAGTCTGTAAAAGTTCTTCATGTAGTCGTTACTTGGCCTATTGGAAATGGGGGTTAAATTTATAATTGAAAGAGAAACTTATAGAGATTTATATTTGGATGCAATTTTTAATTTATTTCAATACTAATGACAACGATTATATTTTTTTTTTTTCATTCATTCTTCCTTTATTGTTTAATAAAATTAATGTTGTTGATATATCCTGTTGAATGTAGACTCGTTATGAATGAAGAATAAATTGCTTATGACAAAGAATTTGAAAAGTAACGCATAACGAATTGTGTAATTGAAGTTATGACTTTAACAAAAAAAAATATTATGTGATTGATTATAATATTTTTTTTGTCAGTGAAATGAATACTTGAGAAACACAATAATTGATATGATATCAGATAAGGTTCTCTTACGGATGTTTGTAATTTCATAAAGTCTTTCGCACACATCTCACTCACTCATCTCTTGATAAGAACATAATGATTCTTAAAATTTTTTATTATTCTTTGGAAACATTTTACGTCTTTAGTAAAATAGGGAAAATCGAAAAGAGACCACACCGATAATGGGAAAAATGCCGAAAATTTCCGATTCGGTGAGCAAGGAATTTGAGGGAAAATGTAGACAATCAAGAATTTTATTTATTACAATTAAATATTAAAAACAACTGTTCTTATTTAGTGAATTTTTTTTTTTTTTTTTTTTGCAAGAACTTATAGTTTAGATGTACATTTATTTCTTTTTTAGAATAATTCGTAAGTTAAAAATAGGGAAAGTATTTTCATTTAAAACAAAATGTTTACAGGAAAAGGAAGTTTTATTATGGTTATTAAATAAGTGACTCCATTATTTACTTTTAGTTATTTTATTTTATTATTATTATTTTTTTTTTCTTTTATTTTTTCAAAAACATTTGCGACAGATTAAACAAACGTAATAGGTAGATCCCTGGCTTAGGTCTGATAAGGTGAGAATTGCTAGATACGCATGGAATTTTAAATAACGTGTGACTTCTTATTCATCGATAAGCCGAGGAAAATGTAATGCGTCGTAAATGAATTACGGTAACACAAGAAAAAAAAAAAGAAGAAATGCACGGGTATATATGCATTGGAAATTCTGTTTGTAATTATTATTAAAAATCCAGATTACGGTGTAAATGAACTAGTAGAACATAGACGTTATTTCCATAAGTCAAGTGCTTGCTTGGAATTTGTGTTCATCGTAGCTAAATTTAAAAATTTATTTCCAGTTTGACTTGCAGTTATATGTATATTACAATCATTTATGACGTCAAACTCATCCCCGTTCTTCTTGATTCGCGGAAAAAAAAAAAATCAAACGAGTTTTTGATAGGGTTAAGAGCATAACAATTTCATTAATGTTTTTCCTTGAAAGCCGTGTTCAATCAAGGAGGAATGTATAGCGACAGCGATAATTTATTTCGAACCAATAGGCAGAAAGGGCCGAGGGACGGTAAGAAAGGGATTTTATGTTTTTAGCTTTTTGCTCATGAACTTAGTGGCCATTTACAGCTCCATAAAGCTTGGCAAATTTTTTTTTCGGCTGAGATTCGGGGAGGCGATTGTAGGGAAACAAGACCATAATGCTACACAGTAAAAAATTTTATGCCAAAACCAAAATAAGTTGGTCCACATAATTCTTATGTTGTTTTTGTTTATGTTTACGTTTTGGGAAAAACAACAGAAAAAATGTATGTGGACCGTTTAGAACATATTTACATAAATAATATTTTTTACTGTGCAGTTTTATCGGCATTACAATTATTTAAAAAACTTTTATCTTTTATAACAATTACTTAATTAATACAAATGAATTAATTTCATTATTTCAAGCTTTTGTTAACTAGATGAGATTGATATCACTACTAATTGTTTTCATTGTAGTCGACTTTACAGAAATGCGTTAATTTTATAAATTATTTTAATTTTAAAACCAGAGGGGCAATATAGCCACGTAACCCGAATGGATACTAAGGGGGTCGGAGCGAGTCCCCCAAAGGGGATGTAGCTCTCAAAAACACTGGACATACATTTGCCAATTCTAAGGGGGTATTTGCTTTCTTAATAAATCAATTTACTCACATTTTTTTCGCTTATGCTTAACTTGTGTGTAGCTTACTATTAGACATATTTCAAAAATATTTTAATTTCTACGTATTAAATTTCGAAATATTTATGTTTCATAATTTTCATGTTACGAGAGTGAGGAGGGGGGGGGGGGGTAGAAGTTATAGTCAGCCCAAGAGGATGAGGGGAAGGGCCAAATTCTCTAATAAAATTTCCAGACGACAGTTTTAAGCGTAAGAGTTGAAAAAAATATATTAGAAAATGAAAATTTACGGGAAGGCTCAAACTTTTTATGAAAGTACAATCCGAGTGGTTACTCACTTGAATTACCCTCTACACTTATTCTGGAAATAATTTGAATTACTCACACGGTAAAAAAATTTTATGTTAAAAGTAATATAATTCACTAAAAAAAAAAAAAAGAATCTACACATATTTTCTATGTAAATTTTACTTAAAACGATTATGTTGCATCAATCTGATTGTTGATCAACCAATATCCAATCGGCATTTGTCAACATAAAAATGTTTACATTTCATTTTAACATAAAAAGTGTTGCACATGGAATGTGTAGACCTTTTTAATGTTGTTAACATAAAATTTTTTACCGTGCATATATTACCTTGGGTTACTTTGAATTACTTATTAATTACTTGAGTAGAAATTACTTTTAAATTCCCTTGAATTACCGTCCAAACTTTTTCGGCGAGTGAGTAACCCCTTGGCTGAGGACCTTACACCTGGCAGGACCTATACAGAACCTCGGCTGAGCCACCTTTGATTTTCATTACAAATCTGGCTCAGTGATGTGGAATGATGGCCAGAGAGAATGCCATTATTTTACATTGCATAAAATAAGTTTGGGCTTAGGTACAAAAACTGAAATAAAAATTCTTCAGCCACTGACAAAAATTGCAAAATGGTACTGAACTGTTTTGTTCATTAATTAGAAATTCATACATAATTAAAATTTTTTTGTAAAAAAAGGTCCACATAGGGTTTATGTTTAATTTTATGTGTAATTTTTAAATCGACATATTTTCATGTTAATGTAACATAAAAATTAACATAAATTCTAAGTAGTCCTTTTTTTTACGTAAGACTACGTCTTAGGGCTTGGTTTTGGGAAAATCTGTCTGTCCGGGTGTCGGTCTGTTCGCACAAAAACTTAATATTTAATTGCTTTAATATTAAAATTTTAACTTTAAAAATTTTAAATAATATTTTGACTATTTTTTTTAAAACTTTTTGCCTTTTTAATAGTAAAATTAGACGACATGAACGAAAGAAAGGCCTTCAAAAATTTCATGTAAATTTTTAAGTAAATTAACTTTTACTAGAAACTTAAAGATGCTAAAGCAAGGACTTAAAAATTTCTTGAAATTTTATTTAACTTTTTTTTAAATTTTCGCCGTTTTTTTAAAATATCTGTTTTTTAAATATTGAAATTAAACTACATGAACAAACACAAGAACTTAGAAATTTTACATAAATTGTTCACTACATTTTTTTAATTTTGTCTTTTTTCCTTTAGCCAAGAATATGCACGGTAAAAAATTTTATGTAAACAACCTTAAAAAGGTCTACACATTCCATGTGCAACACTTCTTATGTTATAATTTGAAATGTAAACATTTTATGTTGACAAATGCCGATTGGTTATTGGTTGATCAACAATCAGATTGATGCAACATAATCTTTTTATGCAAAATTTACATAGAAAATATGTACACCGTATTTTTCTACAAACATAATTATGTTACTTTTGAAATAAAATGTTTTATTGTGTGAGCTAAAGCAATGTTTTAATATTAAAATTTTAACGTTGAAGATTAATTGAAATTTTGTCTAATTTTTTTAACTTTTGACCTTTTTTATCAAAAATTTTAAGTTTTTTTCGCGCCAGGAAGATAATGATATTTTTATCAAAAAATTCGATTTTTTTGACCAAAAACAAGCAAAAAAATGCCTTAAAATTTTTAAATCGTTTCATTGTTTAAATTTAGCAATATTAGGACAGTACCCCAAAGGCATATTCCTACGTAGGGATGTGCCCCCATATCGCAGTCTGATTTTTTAACATAAAATTATGTTAAATCAACTTCATATTAATGTAACAAAAAAATTGACATAAATTCTAAGCAGCCCTTTTCTCTACTATTGAATTATGCTATTTTTTACATAAAATTTTTTACCTTGTATATATTAAACAAAATTTGTTGTACGAAACTGCTTGAACTTTATTCACAAACTTAGTGTGACGTTTTTCTGTATCTTTGAAAAAAAAACTAACAGTTGATCTACAGCATCTTGTTTTTCAAGTACAGATATTTAAGAGTGGTACTTTCTCTTGCTCGTATATGACCCGTCAGTCACTTCATCTCTAATTATATATCCATATCAGATCTTAAAAAGGTGTAAAAGGATGGTTCAACTTCTTTTTATAAAATAAAAAATAAGCCCCTAGAAGTGTTTTTTAAAGTGTTCCAAATACTAGATAACGGTTAAAAAAAAAAAAATTAAAACATGCGTCTAAAAACCATTAGACACATATACGATTTTCTCGTTATAATTAAACAGACACAAAACTGTCAAGGTTGGGTTAGGTAAGGTCAGATTTTTTTTTTTTTTTGAATAACCGCAAGTCGCAAGCCATGGATAAATTACAACCAGTTTAAAGGATAATCGATTAAAAAAAGAAGAAGAAAAAAAAAAAAAAAAATTAAATCCGGCTGGTGCATCAGATGACGCTCCCCTCTAGTGGCTAAAAATTTTGCCATCACTGGCTTTATCCACATCTCCCGATTCAGAATAATTATTCAGAGTCATGCAATCGAAAAATAAACATAAGCTAAACACAATTTAATTGTTTTTTTTTTTCTTTGAAAAAAGATTGTCCGTCGGTCGACGATGGAATATTCCTCAGTAGCATTCGACGCGTGATATCTAACTGGTTTTTCTCGTTCCGATTTTGTTATTACCGTAATATATGTTGAAAAAGATCTCATTTGGGCAGAAACCGTGCATGATTCCAGTGATTTGTTTGTTGTCGATGCTGTAATGACTATGATTTATTCTCCGCGCGTTGAAAAGTTGAAAAAAGTTTTAAAATGATAAAAGTATGAGAGACGTTTTCGCGGTTGTCAGTGAGAAAAACCCCAGGCATTCTTTTTTTTTTTTTTTTGTCCTCTCGCGATTACCTAGAATTCGAAAACTCGTTAAACAAACTCCGTGTGTCTGAAGACGGAAAGTGCAAAACAGCTGAGTTTTTTCTTTTTTAATCACGGGACATGCAGGGAAGTGCCCACCGATGCAGAAAGTGACCTTCTGTCAGAGGACATCCTCGTTCCTAGTCGTGCTCGAGAATTTTATTTGAATCGATTATAAAATTTAAAATTCGGCACATGCAAATTTCATGTAGCAAAGCAAAAGGACGAGTAAAGTAACGAAAATGTGAATTTTGGGCTCTCGTAAGAAATTTTTAAAACGATTTCAGTTTTTTAAAATTTTTTATTATTGCAATTTTTAATCCCTTTCTACCTTCGACACGGTTGTCAAAATTTAGGCTGTTGAAATACTGTCATTAATTAAACATTAATTGAGTATAGGCTTCTTTGATAAATGTGTGGAATTTTTCTTTTTTAAAAGAAAAAGCAAATAACGCAAAAAACGTTTTTCCCATTAAAATCAGAAACGGTTAGAAAATCGAAAATTTTAAAATTTTGCAAAATTAATCACTTTGGATACTATCTGTTGTAAAAGTAGGGGTTTTAAAATGTTTAAACCGTTTTCAAAAGGATTATAAGTGTTTAAAAGTTCAAATAGGTAATTTTTTCAGTGCTGCTACCTACAACTAGTTTCCCAATAATTGCAACTATTTTTAAACGGTCCCACTAATTCAAACTTTTTTTAATTGATTCCAACTGTTGTCTTTATTTTTTGCAACAAGTATTTCCAAATTTTCAATTGAGGGAAAAAGTTGGGTCTAAAGGTCAAAAAGCCTAATTAATTTACAGAATGCTTGAAGCCAATTTTATGGACTGAAAATTTTTGAATCAAATTCGACTTTACATTTCATTATAGAGATTATAGGGGGCACAAAAGATTTTTTTTCGGGGGGCAAAATGGTTTTGACCACTCGACCAAAATTTCACTAAAAGTTTTTTTTTTGACCCCCAAAAAAAAATTCAAAAATTATATAAATGGGGAACTAATTCTTTCCATTTTCGAGAAAATTTAGTTGATTGGCCAACTGGAGCGCCATTGTTTTTTTTTTTATTATTGATTTTATTGAATCAATCAAATTTTTTAATTAGGTAAAATGAATTATTCTGAGCAATGTCAGACATTTAAAAAAAATCAGATTGGGATAAGGGGGCATATCCCTAAGTGGGACTCTTTGGGGTACTGTCCTAATGTTGCTAAATAAAGAATGAAACGATTTAAAAATTTTTAGGCATTTTTTTTTTTTGCTCGTTTTGGTGAAAATATTCGAATTTTTTGATAAAAATATAATTTTTTTTCCTGGCACGAAAATAACTTAAAATTTTTGATATATTTCTCGTCAATTTTACTTTTTAAAAAAACAGAGAAAATTTTAAAAAAAAATTAAATAAAATACAAGAAAGTTTCTAATTTCAAGCTTTTGTTCTTGTTGTCTAATTTTAAAATAAAATTTTTACTATAAGTTTTTTGTACATTTTTTAGAAAATTTCTTGTAAATTTTACTTAATAAAAACAGAGGAAATTAAAAGAGTTAAATAAAATTTTTGGTGCGAACAGATCGACACCTGGACAGACAGATTTCCCGAGGACCGAGTCCCAAGACAAGACATAGTTTTACATCCAAAAAAAAAAGTAGTTTTTTGGTATCGTAGTTTAATTTAAGTCAGATACTAGTGCTACCCCGTCAAACAGACGGGTAAAATGATACAGCTGTCGCGAAATAAAGTTTTGTTTTTAAAATGAGGAGCTTCGCCCTCCATTGTTCTTGAAAAATTCATCAAAACCGGTTGGATAGGGGCTCTGCACGTATTGGAAAAAGGTTCGAAGCATCAGGTATAGGGAATTTAAAATGGGAGTTTTTTCGCTCTCACCGATAACGCAAAAAGATGCCAAAAATTTGTGGCATCAGTAAATGCCGGATAACTAAAAGGGGGAACACGAATTTTATAACAATCAAAATTATATTTCCCATCATTCGGTTCGTAAAACAGATAATATTTTTATTAACAACGACAGAAGTAAATTTAAGTAAAAAAAAAAAAGTAGGGCTGGTCCGCCGTCAGACAGACGGGTAAAATGTTACAATTGTCGCGGAATAGGGAATTTAAAATGGAAAAATTAGTTTTTCCGCTCCTACCGGAAAACGGAAAAAGATATTGAAAAATCGAACAGAGCCTGCAAACCTACACCCACATACCTATCGATCCTGAAAATTTCATTAAAATCGGTCGGGTAGGGGCTCCGTACCTGTTGGACAAAGGTTCGAAAAATCAGGTATAGGGAATTTAACATGGGAAAATTTGTTTTTCCGCTCTCACCGGAAAACGGGAAAAGATATCGGAAAACTGAAAAGAGCCTGCAAATCTATGCCTATATACCTAACGTTCCTGAAAATTTCATTAAAATCGGTCAAGTAGGGGCTAAGTACGTGTTGGACAAAGGTTCGAAAAATCAGGTATAGGGAATTTAACATGGGAAAATTTGTTTTTCCGCTCTCACCGGAAAACGGGAAAAGATATCAAAAAAGTGAAAAGAGCCTGCAAATCTGTACCCATATACCTATCGTCCCTGAAAATATCATCAAAATCGGTTGGATAGGGGCTCCGTACTTGTTGGACATCGCTTATTTTTCTTAGCGTTTTAAGAGGAGGCTTCAGATATTTATTTAAATATACCAAAATAAATTTCCATGGCTTAGAACTTTTTTTTTGGAGATACAAATTAGAAATCTGGCTTCGTAGCGAACTTCATAGTGATAATGGCATCTTTCCTTCAAAATTTCAGATCCTCAGGTTGTAAAGAAACTCCGGGAAACGCTTTGGAAAATATATTCCCGACATTTATTTTTGAAAACGTTTTCCGGAGTTTCTTTACAACCTGAGAATCTGAAATTTTGAAAGAAAGATGCCAGTATGAATATAAAGTTCGCTACGAAGCCAGATTTTTAATTTGTATCTCCAAAAAAACGTTTTAGGCCAGGGAAATGTTTTTTGGTATATTTAAACAAATATCTGAAGCCTTCTCTTAATATATAAGAAAGATTTTTTAAAAAGTTTTTAAGATTTTCACTATTATTTTATAAGACTTCTTATTTGAATGCTGCTTCTCCATTATGGTCCTAAATTAATTTTACAAAATTAATTTTATAAAATTACCGGAAATTATGCGCTTTTTCTTTCTTTTTTCATTTAACATATTTCTTTTTTACAGATTTCTTATCCTTTTTTAAGTCATCCTCATGTTCGATTAGTAAAATAAAAGCATTATTCCCAATAATTTTATAAAATTAATTTTGTAAAATTAATTTTGAGCCATAATGGAGAAGAAGCAGAAGTCTTATGCTTGTTGCGACTTGTCATATACCTATTTGCCTACAAAAATTCATTTTTCCAGTCTGGACTTCATATAATTTTCAAAATTGTGGTATAACAACGATTTAATCTTTAAAAGATAGACCCGACTTAAAGCAAAAATAATTCCAGGAAAGACCAAATTATTTAGCCCCTCAGGTGCTCTACAAGCATAGAGGAAAAACACTCTGCGGCTATCGCAATTATTAAATAGGTATTTATAAAAAGAAGCAAGGGGAAAAAAATTCTTGGATTGTTATAATAAGTTTTTCAATCATTTTCTTTGTTAACCTTGTAAACATTTATTTGACATGTTAAGCAAGATTTTGGGCAAAAAAAAAGGGATTTTCATCCGCGGAAAAAAAAATTGTAAAGACCGGTGAAAATATTCTAAAAATATCCGCCTTTTTTTTTTTGTAAAAAAACTTTGCATGGAGTGCTGCTTAATCCAGTTTCAGCCAGGTTAATCCGAAAATATCCAAGATTTCTCGAAATCGATCATTAGTTAACTAACCGGTCTGGATGCAGTACGAATGGTAAATTTGTTTCCTCAGACAGATGAAAGTTGCAGAAAAAAAAAAAACTCTTTGCCAACCGATTTATTAAATATTATTTCTTCTAAAATCAGGTTAAATTAAAAAAAAAAAAAAAAAATAGAAGTAAGATATCTTCAAAAATTAGCAATTTTAAAATCATAAAGCGATTCCGGACAAGGGGAGGAAAAAAATATTCGGGGAGGAAATAAATATATGATTTATACATATAATAGGGTGGATCGAAAAACATGAATTTTATAATTTGACAATGCCACAGTGTATTTGGCATTGCAGAGAAAAGTCGCATTTTAGCCTCCAAATTAACTCATTTTTTTTCAGATTTTTTGGAGGCCGATTTCTGTTTCCCCCAGAAGCCTAAAGTTTCTAGTTCCTAAAGTCTAGATAGGCCTATAATAGAGTAGCAGTTAATTTTCAAAATTTGTAGGTAATCAAAAAATTCAGTTCGAGAATTCGAGTCACGATCTTGCCAATCTAGCCTACCCCAAGGTTTTTTCCAATCTCATAACTCTCCTTCTTATGACTTTCCTGCTAAAATTAAAAAAAAAAAAAAAAAAAAAAAAAACGATATATATACCGTATATAAATGTCTAAAACCGAATGGAGCCTACAACCGAATCTAAATGACACAAAATGACAAGTGAACAGTGTTTCTGATGCTTAAGATCGCGAAAAAAATCAACAGAATAAATACAGCTTTTGAAAATGCCCCAGTTTTCCGAAAAGTCGGAAAAACCGCGCATTTTTTTTTATTAATTTTTGTCTGTCCGCGAGTTTTAACTACTTCTAGGTGAAATAAAATATTTAGAGACCTATGACTTCGACGTCTAAAATCGGGTTGCAGATCAAAAAAATAAATTCAGGTTTTGGAAAAGACCCGTTTTATCGGGAAATCAGAAAACTCGAAGAATAAAAGAAGTTTGTCTGCCTTTGCCAGAAAACCGCTTATAGGTTAGATACCTGTCTTTCTGATGTCTAAAATCAGACTAAAGACAAAAAAAAAGAAAATCCAGGTTTTGCAAAGCCCCGTTTTTTTTGGAAAATCGGAAAATCCATACTTTTATTTTAACTTTTGGATGAAATGAAGAGTCAAGTGATTATTTTTTCTGCCATTTTTAACACAAATCGGCCCCAGGAAAAAAACAGGGGTCCGAATCCGATGCCGGTGCTGACACCCGATGCCACCCGATGCCACCAAACATAGATTATATCCGATGCCGCTTCTGATTCCGATTTTAGTGAAAAAAAAAAAATCATAGAGCCATTGTAGACGATTTTTAAAATCAGGGGGCCGATTCCGATGCCGGTGCCGATGCCGATCCCAGCCGCGGCCGGCTAATTATCACGGATTAGGGTGGGTCATTTTAAAAAAAATTTTGAAATGTTGCGGTGCCACAAGTTAAACCGGTTCTTTTGCACTTCGAAACACTAAAAAAATTTTATTTCGATTTTTCCGACACCGATCAGGGGTGGCTCAAAGGGGGGGGGGGGGAAATTTTAGAGAAATTTTTTATTTTAGGCTCGCTGGTAAATATTTTTTAAACGTTTTAAAAGGGTGTAAATTCTTACTGAAAGACTTTAATTCTACGTTTTCAAGGTCGCGGAACACGAATATGACCTTCCCGAAACCGAATATGACCATTGCGGTGCTGCCAAATTTTTATGGAATTGGCCAAACCTAATTTTTTGACCAAAAAAGGTGATTTTTGACCAAATAAAGTATTTTTGGTCCGATTTGACCTCCTTATTAGTGTCTGCTTCTAAAAAAATTACTTAGTTACATGTTATTACGGTCAAGAAAGAAGTTTGTGACCAAAATTTAAAAAAAAGTTTTCTTAATTTTGGACCCAAATTTTTTTTTTTTTTTTTTTTTTTTTTTTATTTTTTCAAAAAATTTGGTCAAAACGCGTCGGAAAAATCGAAAAAAATTTTTTTTTAGTGTTCCGAAGTGCAAAAGAACTAATTTAACTTGTGCCACCGCAACATTTCCAAAATTTTTTTAAAATGATTCGCCCTAATCTCGGATCGATGCCGAAGCCGATTTCGGATATTCAAAAAAATTCGGCCAAAATTTTTAAGCTTCTGACTCCTGAAAAAATTTGAAATGTTAACTCGGAAAACCGGAAAACTGTTTTTCGAAAAATCGAGTTCGGCGGATTTGAGGCGGAGCCCCTGTATAATTAAATAAAATTCGAGAAAAGTAGCAACTTCATCGAGTTCGGGGAGCCAAAATAGTTCAATTAAAATTGGTAAAAGATAACAAGGTCACATGGTTTGGGGTATGTGGAGGAAGATCCTAAAATCCAACTTAAATATTCCAGAAAATTCTCTAAAGTTTAAAGAATTTCGTGGCAAAACCACAAAATTGGTCAAAACGTCAAATTTATTCGACTGGGTTAGAAAAATTCTATTGTTTACCGTCGATTTATCGGCGGGTGACCTTATATATTTTTCAAAAGATAATAAATACAATAAAATTATTAAAATTCATAATTTTTTTTTTTTTTGCGAGGGGGAGGGGGGGTATTGTGTGGTAATTGCTGACAACTCATTTATAATAACTAGGGGGAGAGCTAATCATCACGGTTTTCTGCCCACATCCCATTCTGCAATTTAAAACTTAACCTTGGCTTATTTCTTAAAGGTTCCTGTTATAAGGTGAATGGAAAAATCATCGCTGGTTTTATCTTGTGAAATAAATGGAAGAAAGGAAAAAGAAAATGAACCTTATTTTTTTTTCGGTTTTCCAGACATTAAAAAGTGTCGTGCCATAATTTTGTTTATAAGTATGAATAAACATTTGACGAATTACAGTAATTCTGTAAGGAGACTGAAATTACAATACTCAACGTTGGAACAGTGAACAATTCGTGTGGAATTAGTTTTAAAATGAACTTCGGGAAAATTGTTACATCCGCTAGAAAAGTAAGTTTTGGATTAAAATTTGGGAAAATTGGGCAACTTTTTTTTGAAAACTAGAAAAATTTGGTTGCTCGAAAATGGTTTATAAAATCGTTTTTTAAGAGGCCATAGAATCCATTTATTTAAATATATATTTTTTTAAAATTTTCTTTTTGTAAAAACTGTGTTGAATTAGCGCCAAAATGCTTCTTTAAATGAGGCATTAAAAATACATTTATAATGTTAGGATATGCGTATGTATGTGTATTATTTTATTTTGCGTTGCATCTCGACAGAATTTTCTGAGCTAATTTTTTTTTTTTTTTAAAGAAAAAAGGGGAAAAAATAAAACGATTAATTTAAATTATTGTCATAATTCAGACGTAAAAAAAAGATAGTCGGTAATTGTCGCACTTAATTAATTTAAAACATCGGCGATAAATATTTGGAGACAATGTTCTCTCGTCATTTGTCACGTGTAGTAACGGATGGGTTCATCACCTGAATTGCATGCGCATAATAATATTGCCTTGCGATTACATGGTTTTTTTTTAATTTCATTTTCTGTAGTAGTTTTCAAAATACTTTTTTTTTTTAGTTTTTCCTTCCGTATTCGTTTTACGTCAACTATATCGTTTTATTTATGTTCGGTTTTTGAAATGTGGTTTTTGGATACTGACTCATTTCATCCGTTTACCATAGATCAGGTTTTATTTTCTTTGTTCTTATGCTTTGGAGAAATTCAGTGGTTTTAGATTAGCTCGCTTTGGTTAATAGGTTCCGCAGCTGCTAACAATCTGAAAAAGCTTTAGTCTTAATTTCATTAGGATAGGGTTCAGTAGAGCGAAACGAAATTTGGCGGAAAATCCGACTCTGAATCAGGACTATGCTAGTGTGACGTCATTAAAGGCCCTTTAAAGTCTAGGCGCATCCATTCTTAACTTAGGGCTTGTAAGCTCAGGAAAAAAATGATGAAAATTTCATTTTAAAAAATTGATTTCGGAATTTAAAAAAAAAAAAAAAAAAAAAAAAAAAAAATTGAGTTACGTTAAAATGTTAAAATTTTTGATTTTATTTAACGAAAAAAAAATTTTGGAGTTTGAGCTGCTCATTGTAGATTTGAGAACGCTGTAGGGGTTGGCCAACTCTCGTCTAAATGGAACCAAAAAGTTACAGTTTTTTTGACAGATCGAGATCTAGAGACTCGAGATTAAAAGCTTATCAGTTCCCCGTTGCAGGCATCGAACCGAGGCACCTTTTTTGGAAAAGCCCCTATTTATAACATGAGTCCCTAAAAGTCTCTATTTTCTCCTCTTCCATTTTTGGTGGCTTAATATCTAAAAAAAAAAAGGTCTTTGGATGATCGAAATTGGACTTTTTTGCTGATTTTCGCATTTAAGTCCTTAAAATCGTTCCCGACCATTTTTCCTAATCCGTTTTTCCTAAAAAAATAAATTCCGAATCAATTTTTCCTAAAAATTTTATTTCCTACAATTTTTTTTAAACCATTTTTTTCCTAATTTTCAATTTTCCTAAAAGTTTTTGATTCCTAAAATAAAATTTCCTAAAATGAATATTTTCCTAATAAACGATAGAATTTTAATATACATTTTTTTTATATATATATACCGTAGATTGGGGTGAAGTTGAAAGGAAATTCAAAACAAAATTCTAGGTTTATTTTAGGCACTAAAAATAATTTTTTTTTATTTCATTAAGTGGATATTGCTTTTGGGATACTTAAGTAAAAAATTTTATTTTTGGTGCCTAAGATAAACCTAGAATTTTTTTTGAATTTCCTTTCAACTTTACCCCAATCTACGGTACCAAAATTTTGAGAATGACAATAAATAAACAACTTCTTTACCATTGAATTTAAAAAACTAAAATAAATAGAAAAATCGAAATTCGCAAACTTTGCGAATTAATAATTAAATTATTAAAAAACATTTTAGGGATTCAAAAAACTAGGAAAAATATTTATTTCAGGAAATTTTATTCTAGGAATCAAAAACATTTTTTAAAAATTAAAAATTAGGAAAAATATTTATTTTAGGAATGAAAAAGTTTTTTAAAAATTAAAAATAAAAAAAATAGTTAAGGGAAAAAATTTTAGGAACCAAAATTTTTAGGAAAAATGACAGGGAATGCCTTAAAATGATCCTTAATTTGAGTGTTTTTGGTCCCTAAAATCCCTGATTTTTAAAGTCGTAATAGGTTCGATGCCTTCTGTCATTTAAAATGTATTTCGGTAAAATGGAGATTTATTAGTGCCCTGGGGTAGAAAAAAATTACTGGAGTCCAGTAATTTTTTTGGACTAGAAATTGCAAATTCCCGACACATATTTTCCATTCCCGGGAATAGGGAATTCCCATTTTTGAAAAAGAAAATTAATCCCGGGAACGAGAATTCCCGTTTTGGTTAGCTTTCCCTTTCTCGGGAGTCGAGAAATTTATACTTAGATTCTCGGGAATCCCGGGAATTTATTTAGAAGACGAAAAGAAGGAAAATAACATTGATTTCCGTACTTTTGGGAAGTAATTTCGGAAATAAGCGGAGCCATGCCGAAAAAAATTTTTCCATGTTCTTTAAAGGGCATGCTTTAGGCAAATTATGAAAAAAAAATTTCTGATTTTGATAGCTTTTTTCTGAAATTTTGAAAATTGAATGTGATAAATGGTCAAAAAGTTGATAAAATTGATGTTCTTCCCGTTCCCGGGAAAAATACTTGTCGATACCGGGAATCGCAGGAATTCTCGAAAACGAGAAAAACTCCACCCCTGGGAAATGGGATTCCCGACAGTTAAAAAAAAGGTTCCCGGCAGTAACCTCCATCCTGGACCCGCCAGTGGGGAAAACCCTATTCATTTTCCATTTCTTAAATTTTCAAAGGGGCATACTTACTACAGAATCTACGTCGAACCTGTTTTTTACATTCATTCCATCTACGTTTTACTTGATTCGAGCTTTTCCTTGAGCTTTTCAAAACACAAAACAAATATTTAGTCATTCATTTAAAAATTTAAAAAAAGAAAATAAGATTCCATTGTCAATATCGCCATGTCAAAAGACAACAAATCATCCCAAAAAAAAAAAAAAAAAAAAAAAAAAATTACTTCTCAGAAATTCCCGATAATTTGCGAAGATCCACTTAAAACGATGAGTGCCTCACCTTGAATACTATCTGGAGGGTCACGATTTGTGTTTTGTTGTATGTTATTCAAGTTACATGCAAGCCAACATAATTCGAGACATTATTCGATGTGCAAAAAAAAAAAAAAAAAAAAAAAAAATTGAATTGAGGTGTTTGCCTTTACCTTTACTATTAACTTTACGAATCGCCCCTATAAAAAAAAATGACTCGAAAAACTTCTCACAGGAAGTAGTATACCATGACAAATTTGATTTATTGGATTTCGTCTGGTCGGAAAATGATCTTAGCCGCTCACGCTTTTTTTTAACAGTTTTGCTTAATGACGTCAAGGCGAACCAGTTCAGGAAAAAGTCTATTAAATTTTTTTTTTTTTTTCTCTTTCTCTATGTTTAAAGTTTAAGGATCCCTGATGACGATTAGTTTTTATTATTATATGCTTATGGTTTTTATTCATATCCGCTTTTTTTTTTGTTTCAGATATTAATGCAAAAAAGTGTGGAGGAGGACTCGGTACAAGGAATAACATGTCGCGCTTTCACGGTTAGTTTCAAAATTTTTTTGTGCTTATATTAAATTTTTTTTAAAATGTTATTCGTTTTGTTTTCCTTTCAGAGGACCTTATTTCCGAGATATCCGGATTTATCGTTGAGATTATTCGGGTACCTTCATTACTCGTCCGGATCCACGACCGTAGACAGAATTAGTCATTCAGCTTTTAAATCTCAAGTGGATAAACTCCTTTCGATTATTTCTGACGAGTCATTAATAGAAGTTTACGTTAAGGTTTGTAAATTCGTATTTCCAGTGCCCCAGAAAGGAAATTAAAGATAAACACCTGCAAAAGGCCGATTTTACAAGACTTTATTTATTTAAATTATATTTACCTTATTTATTTATTTTTAAAAAATATAATATTGATTCGCGTTACAAAGATTACTATTACATCAAAGGCGTATTAAGTATTGATTAAGACTTATCTGGCAAGTCCTTTTTGTTTACTAAATAAATATTGTGTAAATCTATACGTGGAGTCTTTGTCAGTTAAAAGACGATAAATTAGTTTTTAGGGCTTAAAAGCAATCGAGATTTTTTTTTTTTTTATTACGAAAACGAATGGCAAACAATGTTTTTTTTTCGTTTAGAACCTGAACATGATAACTAGATTGTATTAGGTGTAAGATTTAAAAGGTAATGGCCCAAAAATACTCGGGCAGTGCATTTGATGTGCTGAGCAGGTTAAAACAAGTTCAAACAGCACAGAACTATGAGCCTCTAATTAAATCCTAGTAAAGATTTCGGAGGGACAAATGCTGAAAGATTCCGAAAAAGTGAAAGGAATATTCAAGAAACGTTAAGAAGGGCTTTACGGATACCGGAAGGAATGGCTGTTTTCTCTAATGCTCGATTTACGATGAAAAAATCCGAATTTTAAATATCTAACGAACTTCTCTGGTACATCCTGGAATTTTTAGTGCAGGTTTCAACTTTTCTGAAATGTATGGGCGTGGAGAAAATAATTTCAAAAAAAATTGCGGTCGAAAAACTTTGATTTTGTTTTCCTGGTTTTTGATGTTTGAAACAAGTTGAAACTTGTACCAGAAATACAAGAAAAAGTCAAAGGAGTTCGTTAGATAGCTAAAATTTGGTTTTTTTCTTTGTAAATCGAGTGTTAGACAAATCAGCCATTCCTTCCGGTATCCTGTAAAGCCTCCTCTTAATGGGGTAAAAAATCCAAACTTTAGGTATCCAATGAGCTACTTATACTTATTCTTGTATTTTTAGTAGGCACAAGTTTTAACTTGTTTCAAGTAAATCCGTACGTCGGAGGTGAACTAACGTATCTCCTAGTGATGGCGATAAATTATCGATATTTTTTCCGATAATGCGGAGTTCGATGTATCGATAATTTTTATACCGATAATTAGTTTCGATAAGTTTTTTAACTCCCAATTTTTTTTTTCTGCTTTCCTTAATTTAAAATTAATTTATTAATTAATTTTAAATTTAATTTTTAAATTAATTAATTTTTTGTCACGGCCGACTTCATTTACGCTGTTATAAGTGATGTTCTTTTATTGTATTCTTTTGTTCCGGTGTGTAGAGATACAGAAAATATATCGTATATTTATTTTTATGTATACCTTGGTATAAATATACGTGTGTGTATATATATATATACCGATTTGGTATATTTTCGTTTTTTAAGCTTTCTTCGATTTTAATTAACTATTTTAGAGTTTGAAGTTATTTTACATACTTTTTTTGTTTACCGGTATTGGAAATACAGTAAAAAATAAGAATAAAAGTAATCAGCACAGAAATAAAAAGTTTTTTAAAATACAAAATTATTTAAAGTTATTAGGAATTAAAAAACAAAAATGATATGTTCTATGGGTAAATATACCGTATACTTTCAAAAATTGTATAAATAATGCAGTTTTTTAACTGAAAAGGGAAATATCGGATTTATCGATAAATTTATCGATATATCGATCATTTTTGGCGATATATCGACATATCGCTATCGGGAAATTTCAAATATCGATATATCGAGTTATCGATATATTTCAGACTTATCGCCATACTAGTATCTCCATCGTAAACGTGATTGGATAGTCTAGTGATGTCGATAATTTTGAAAATATCGATAATTATCAAAATCGGATATCGAAACCAAGCGATATCGATATAATCAAAATATTGAAGATAAAAATGTCGGTATCGAAAATTTCGAAATCAATATATGACTTTAACTAAAAAGCAAAAAAAGCAAAAAAATGTTTTTTGACGTGTTTTTTCTTTAAAATGAAAATACAAATTAATCGCTGCTGGCCAGTTAATTCAAAAATTTTTTTTAAAAACGAGATTTTCGTAGTTTTTTTTTTTTTTTTTTTCAAGTGTTTTAAGCAATTTTATGGCAAAACACAAATAAATACGAATTTTCGATATTGACATGAAAATATCGATATTCCGATACTATCAGCACAGAAGAAAAAGTTCTTCTGTGCTACCAGTATATAAATTTTTCGATATTTAACGATAATTTAGACCTCGATATCTCGAAATATCGATTAATTATCGACATCACTAAGTTAGTCTGCTTCGGCGTTTCGTGGAAGTGTCACGTGACCTCAAGTTTATTGCAGCAAGTGTCACGTGATGCAATTTTACTTGTAAACTTGCAGTCGCATGATCACGTGGTTTTCATAAGCACTCGAAACAGACTATCTCCAATCATATTTACGATACAGATACGTTAGTTCACCTCCGACGCACTAAAATATGAACCTGGAAAACAAAATTAAAGCTTTTCGACCGTAACTTTTTTTTGAAATTACTTACAGGTTGGGAATACGGTTCAAACAAATCGAAACTTGCAGAATACACCAAAAGAGTTCGTCAGATTCCTAAAGTTTGGATTATTTTCCCGTAAATCAAGTATTAGACAGAACAACGGTATTCAATGCAGTGGCGTACCAGAGAATCCGGGGGCCCTAGTGCGGAAATTTTGAAAATAAAAAATATTTTTCAAAAGTTTTTTTTTTTTTTTTTTTTTTTGAGATTGTTGAGTGCAAAGTTTTAACATTATTTATGATTTTTTTAAAATTTCATGATAATTAAACAGAAATTTTGGGGCCCCTTCAGGTCGGGGGCCCTGGCGCATTGCACCGTCTGCACCCCCCTCCGCTACGCCACTGATTCACTTAAGCCTACTCTTAACATGAGATAGAAAAATTCCTCAAAAGGAGTTAATTTCCAGATTTATTCAAAAGAGACCTGATCTTTTCTGATTCTTAGAAATTGGCTGTAACTTCTCAGGACATTTTTAAAAAATACTGCTTTACCAAGCTCTATCTTAAAATTAAGACAACTTTTCCTTTTTCAAGAAAATCGGACTTTTATTAACCTTTTATATGCTCAAAAACTTAGCCGCTTTAGCTTACGGTCCTACAGTATTGAAGTACAACGTCTAGTGCGCAGTGTTGCAATTTTGCAACTCGGGAGTGCGCTATCTTAAAAGGCTATCAAAAGACTTAAGTGTACGATTACGTTATTGTATTGTAATTTTTTTTTTTAATAAAATATTGCAATCGCACTTAGTCCTTGGTAAACCTAAAGGTTACCCCCCCGCTTTCCTCCTTTGGCATGTTGCTTGATGTCCATTGGAATTAATGATTTTTAAGACTTTATTGAACTTTACGCCACAATTATGGTAAAATCATGTATTCATTTGACGTAGATTTGATTTGATTTTTCTGTTTCTAAAATTAAAAGTAAAGTCGTCTATTTAAAAATATAATTTTTCCTACAATTGTGGTATCTTTAACTAATTTCTAAGAATTATTTCTGGTCAAAATGGAGCCACATTTTAATCACAAAAATAATTCAGTCATATTTTCTTAAAAAAATATTACCTAAGTGTATATTTTTTTTAAAAGATGGATTTTAATTTTTTTCCTTTTTTTTTGAAAATTTTCCTTAAGAAGGAAAGTCTGACCGTAACCATAACCAAATTTTCAAATTGATTTTTTCAGATGTTTGCAGCTTGTAATCCAGACATTAGCCGAGACAATTTTCGAGATCTTATAATGACTTCATATAAATTGGCCATGGACCATTATCCCGAAGGTGCTCAGACTTGTATTAAAATATATAGGACAATACAAGCGGTTTTAGACTCAGCGGTAAGTCAAGTCAGCGGTAAATCTCCACCTTGAGGGGGACAATATCATGTTACTTCAAAATCTTTACCTAAAATTATCTTTAAAACTGTGTTTTTATTTTTAGTTTCACAGGAAGGAAAATGTGTCCGTTCCGTTTGCTGCTCATTGGCTAGGCGAACACTGTCCGAGATTGGTATCCGGTGTACATAAATATGTAGTTCATGTCTTCACGACAGCTTATAGGACAGCAGGACAACAACAGCAGCAGCAGTTACCCTCACCTATAGATCAAGTTGTAAGTTGAAGGGAGAAAGCATAGAGATCGGCAAGAAAATTCAAATGAGCCGCGTATAAAGAATTTTAATGGACTTTTTTAAAGAGAGGGTCACTGTTATGAAATGGAGACCAGTTATAAACGAAACGCTAGATTTGAAACATTGAGCGAATCCTTAATTCGATTTTAAAACAAAATCGAATTAAACTCACTTAATTAATATTTATTTCAAAAAAATCAGACTGGGATATGGGGGCATATCCCTACGTAAAACTACGACTTTGGGGTAATGTCCTAATATTGTTAAATTTAAAGGATAAAACGTTTTAAAAATTTTAAGGCATTTTTTTTGCTTGGTTTTGGTCAAAAATAAAAATATAATTTTTTTCCTAAAAAAAATTTCAAATTTCTGATAAAAAAGGTGAAAAGTTGAAAAAAATTAGTCAAAATTTTAATTAAAGTTAAAATTTTGTAAAGTTTGTTAAGTTTCTTTAAGGTTAAAATTTTAATATCAAAACATTGCTTTAGCGCATATTCTTGGCTAAGGAAAATGGACAAAATTAAAAAATGTAGTGAACATTTTATTTAAAATTTCTAAGTTCTTGTTTTTGTTCATGTAGTCTAATTTTAATATTTAAAGAGCAGGTATTTAAAAAAAATGGCGAAAATTTTAAAAAAAAGTTAAATAAAATTTACAAGTCCTTGCTTTGGTTCATGTCGTCTAATTTTACCATTAAAAAAGGCCAAAAGTTTAAAAAAAAAAATAGTCAAAATAGCCTATTATTTAAAATTTTCAAAGTTAAAATTTTAATATTAAAATAATTAAATATTAATTTTTGGTGCTAACAGACCGATACCCGGACAGACACATTTCCCCAGGACCGAATCCTAAGACGTAGTCCTACGTCAAAATTTTTTGAGTCGAGACATTTTTTCGGCATTGTAGTATCTCTTTCGCTTGCTTTGGGTTTTTCAAGACTTTGAAAATGATCGAAGCCTAAGCTTGAAGTATAATTGTTAGCGTAGGATGCAAAAAGAAAACAAAAAGAAAACAAATTTTTTGTTTACATATTTGCAGCGTTTTGTTTTTTTCGAAGTTAAAAAAAGATAGAATTAATCAGTATCTCAATAGCAAATGTAAGGAATTTTTAAAAATAGATTTTCTATAATCACAAATTCCCGAAGTAATTGAAAATTCACGTATGGAACTAATCAGCAAAGTCCATTGTATGCAATAACAAGGGTCTGACCCTGGTGGTTCTGACTTTGTAGAAAAAAGATAAATATTTTTTCTGTGTGTATTTGCAGTAATTAGGAAGTCAAAGAGATCTTTTTTTTTCGTTATTACAAGGATATCATTTACCAAAAATGAATTTTTTTTTGTTCGTTGATAATGCAAAAACAGGGATTTTTTTTATATTTTTGTTTTTGAGAATTTAAAAATCCTCAAGGATTAATTTAGTGTACATTGTTTTAAGGAAGCAAATTCACCATTAAATTTATGCTGCGAACATAACAGGCATGTTCGGTGAACGTGTGGAACAATCATTTTCACTTAGCATAGCATGCTCGGGGGAGCTGTAGACAATCAGTGCCATTTTCCTGACCAACCTCGTCATGTTCGATAGTGAAATCGCTTCTTAATAATTTCCTTGAGATAAAAAGTCGTTAGAGTATTCACATTTTTGTATCTGTCCGATTTTCCTAATAATAAAATATTTCACGTTATTTTTTCTTCTAACGAAATATATTTTATTTCATGCTGCACATTTTTGGGTGTAGAAGAATGAGGAAGAAAAAGAGAAAGAAGTGAGTTTTTAAAAACAAAAAAATTGAGAAGAAATTACGTTAAATTTCAAATTTGGCCAGAATTGGATTTTTTCAGCAATTTATAGCACATGGACAAATTTGGAGACTCTCTTAAGAAAAACTTCTTATTTGTTGCAAGTGAATCCTTTTTTTTTTTTTTTTTTTTTTTTGCTCCTGATAATGTTTTTTCCCTACAATGTTTTCGTAAAGTTTTTAAAAACTATTTTTTTTTATTTTCAGGGTTTGGAATTGACCACCCCAGTGCTAGAAAAGTCATTTTCGTTCACATCAAGTAGCCCAAGTGGCAATGCAAACATTTATCTTCCTCTAAGTCAAGTATGGTTGCTGGCAACTTCTCTACCTCCTCTATATACCAAACCTCAACATTTATCTCCGTCCACGAGTTCTAACGGTCTGACTTTGCAGACCAGCCATCTTTTCCTGGTCAAAATGGTGATTATTTTTTTTTTTTTTCCTACAGTTGAACAAGTCGAACAAGTTACGTTTTACTAATTAATTATGTTAATTTCCAGATTGGTTCATTCCCGTCTCATTGGGTTCCGTTGTATAATAGCAATTCACAAGGTCTCGGAGCGAATCGATTTTTAACTCACGTACTGAACTACAGAGGCCCCACTTTAATATTCCTCAGAGGGGATAACGGAGTCGAGTTCCTTTTGGGGTCAAGCTCGGAATGGAAAGAGTCTCATCAATATTGGGGAAGTCAAGACTGTATTATTTTGCAATTACTCCCTGAGTATCACGTTATCGAAAGAGGCCAAAAAATACTTTATTTAAATACTAGCATTCGAGGTTATCCCAAGGGAATCAGAGCTGGCTCTGATCCGAGGAAACCCGCGATTATTGTCGACGACGACTTTGGTAAAGTGACGTATAGAGAAATCCCGTATCCACTGGTTAACGTTGAAGTCTGGGGGTGTGGCAAACCGGAATTAAGGTAAAATATTCCGCATAAAATCTTATTTTAGGAAATACTAAATTTTTTTTTTTTTTTAAAGGGACGCTCAATTGGAATTAAAAAAATGGGAAGTCAGAGAAGCTGAAAAACAACGAGTTGTTAAAATCAACGCTTCTGATTGGGTGGATCACCCAGATAGGTACCTTCTAGAACTAGCTGGTAGACCCGTTTACAACAACAGAGCCAGTTGATGCTACTTTTTATTTAAGACAATTCAAACGTATTTATTTTTATTGTATGTTTAACATATTTTTTTTCTTTTTAAATTTTTTGTTTTTTGTCCTTTTTAATTTTTTTTTTATTAGGAAAAAAAGCGGAAGGGCTAAAGAGAATGCAAAAAAAAAAATAAGAGGTAGCTATGCCATTTTCTATTGTTTCGAAAAATACTTTTTTGTTAAATATAATTGAAATGTTATTCGAAGAACTTTAAAAAAAATCATGTTAATTTTTAGAATAATGCTTTCTAGAAAAAAAAAGAAAAATTGTGCCTGCGCTAAAAACGCAACATATTGCTTTTCGTTATTCGCCATAGCAGAAATTTTTTTGAAATGAAATAATCAAAGTTCAATTTAAACCTCCGATATAATTTTTTTACATTTAACGTACTTTATATTTGTGTCTATGTTTTTTTCCAGTATTTCAAAGAGATGATTATTAATTTTTTAAATGTACATATATATGTTTTTTTTTTCGTTCTTTTGATTATTAAAACGCAATATTACAACGAGCCAATATTTTGTAGGCTGCCTACACGAAAGACTGGATATAATTTTTATTTTACGTTTTTTTAAAGGAAGATCTTGATCTACTGTTTCAGTATTTCATTTTTTTTTTTAAATTCTGTGTACTTACGTTTACATTGTGATAAATGTTTTGTAATATTTATTTTGCAGTTGAATGTAATATAATTCGGTTGTTTTGTTTGATTTCTGACTGATCATTTAATTGTGATATTTAAAAAAAAATCCGGCTAATATCTTAATTTCATTCCACTAAATTAAATTCCTTGTGAGTTTTGATCCACTGAGGTTTAAGAATATCGATGGGCTCTTTTAAAGTCCATTCGTAGAAATCGACCTTATTGTTGCCGTCCACTAAAATCACCGTATGGGTCCTGGTTCCGTAGTTGTGCTCAGGCATTGAAACACAAACAGAGCTTAATCCAATTCGTTGATCCAAAGGAACCGTTTCTATCGCATCCATAACTTCGTCAGGATAATGTTTTTCATCCCATTTCAATAAAGCTAATAATTCGTCAACTAAATTTTCTTTTTTCTCGACGTTTCCAAAATTTTTTAAAATGCTTTCGAACTTTTCTTTTCCTTTCTTAGCTTTTTTGAAGGGGGTATGTATCGAACTGTTGCTTATACCGAGAATATTTTCGGTTATTTCGGTTATCCCAGCCGCGTTCGTTCCATTGCTGTAATGATGCAAGCCCGGATCCCGTCTGAAAGAGAAAAGAAATATTTTTTTGCGTTTCGATTTTCGAAATAAATTTTAATCTACCCTTTAAATTATAAATATACATTTTTTTCAAAGTGTAAATTTTAATTATAAAATTCGAGAAAAAACTAACCCGAAATTAGCTGTTACTAAATGGTACTTATTGTATTTATGACCATCGTGTGATAACTCCTCCAAGAATTCTTTGTCTGATTTTTCGCTTTTCAAATAATCAACCACCAAAAATCCTCTTCCTAATTTTTGAGGATCTGAACTCTCTCCCGTAACATTTAATAACACTCCTACTTTTCCTTTTTTTGACATCGCTAACCATGTCCCTCCTTCTTTATTTTCGGTCATGTCCCTTCCTGAAATTTAAATTTGAAAAAAAAAAAAATATATATTTATAATTAAAAATCTATTAAATAATTGATAGACCATGAAATGACTTACCTCCGATAAGATTTTCGTCCTCTTCCCAAAAATACGCGCTCTTCGCTGGTCTTTTGAAAGATTCATCTCGATTTGATGCCAAAATAAATTTATATTCGTTTGCCTTCGCATTTTTTAATAACCTCAAAAATAAAATACACATATTGATGCTAAAAAAAAGAAAAAAAAAATTAACCACAGTGGGCCTGACCGGGATTTGAACCCGGGACCTCTCGCACCCGAAGCGAGAATCATACCCCTAGACCATCAGGCCGATAAGTTGAAATGTCAAAATCTCGCTATATCAAACTGAGTTCAATGTTGGTATGTTGGTAGCCGATCTTACTCACCTTTTATATTTAAATTAACACATTTGACTTCGGAATCTCGTTTCAAAAATTAAATCCACGGTCGTATATAAGAATCAAAAATTTCGTAGAACGATTTTTATTTTAATATAGAGCAATAAAAAACCACGATAACAAAATCACTGAGCAAATAAAAGGATTATTTTTTCACTATCAAAGAAACGTAAGGACTTTCTTTTTTTTTATATTGCATTTTCGATTTTGATATAAAATGATCATTTTAATATTTACCTGTCTGGTTGGTCGAAGAAACAAACACATTCTGCTTTGTTAATATGTTGATAAAACTTCTTTTATGTAATATCTTAGGACAGATCATTTCAAGGACACATAACCTCAATCAGCTGTTATTTTTGTTTTTCTATTTGGAAAGCAAATAAATCGATTGACTAGTATTTATTTCGACTTTATATTTATTTCAAAAGCACAGGAAAAAAAAAATTTACATATCAAACTTCAAATTCCTATTTTAGGCCTAGGTTAATAAAAGTAACTAAGAAAAATTTTTTAATTCATGAAAGAAAAACAAAAGCAAAAAGTTAATCTTTACACCTTGGTATTAAACAGCTTAGATAATAAGGTCATTGAATTAGGAATTCTTTGGAAATTTTTAAAAAGTAATGATTCTGTGAAAAAAATATATTATATTTAATCGTAAAAAAAAGATTTATTTACAAAGTAAAAAAAATACAAAAGTAAAATAATTCAGCTGTCAACAATGTTCAATTGTTTCTTCATAGCGTTTAATAATTTCACTTGATCAGCAATTTCATGAGATGTTTTTATTAAACTGGCTTTAATCGTTATTACTTCATTATCCTTCAAGTGAGTTTCCTTTTCCTTCTCTGACTGATGTTCGTCAATCTGAAATTTAAAAAAGCGAAATGAAATTAAAATTAAATAATTAGCTAAATTAAGGAATCCAAATTTTAATTTGAAGTGGTTTTACCTTGAATCTTTGATATTCCATTTTGTCCCTAAGTTGTTTGATGGATTTTTCATAGGCTTCAATTTTATCCCGAACTGAAATGAGTTCATTTTTCATTTTTTTCTCAGCGATAGACTCCACTGGTTCCATTTTCATAACAGCAAGTACTATTTCCTCAACTCTCTTTGCCAAAATTTGTTGCTTATCTAAAAAGAAGAAAAATGGAATTAAATTTTACAAATTAAAAAAGTATGCAGAACCATTTTCAATCGAAACTCAGGTAAAAATTAAAATTAAAATTAAAACTGAAAAAATAATCTGAAAAAAGATATTTTCCTTTAATTCGGTCTTAAGAGTTGTTGATGTCTTGATTCTCAACTTAATCTCTGAATTACCTTTAATTTCTTCATATTTCTCTGCCAACTTTTCAGCTTTATCCTGAAGGTAACTCTTTTCTTCTTCCAGTTGATTCAACTCTTGCAGTTGAAGTTTTCTTAAAGCATTCAACGTAGTCACCCTTTGCTTTATTTCGTCCCTAACAATTCGAAATTTTGCAAAGTACTCCTCACGAAGGATCGTGGTCGTTCTGCCGATCAAATCCAAATATTCTTGGGGACTCAATTCCGAATTTTTATCCAATTTCAATATCGGTTGATTAACGTTTCTTCTCAGGAGTGCCCTTATATGCGAATCAAAAGGTTCTTTCAACAGTTTTTTCATCGGGGTCACTTCCTCCGAAAAATTTTCGTCCGTGATAAACGGAGTGTTATTAGCAATGCCCACCATTTTCAGCGGCAAACTAATTACGTCTCCGTTTGATAACAACGCCACGATTATATTCCATGAGTTTAGTATCGTTAAACCTAACACTGGGGAAGGAGGCGTTAAATTCGTACGGGTGCAAACTAAATATTCTACTGTCGAGGACTGTTCCTCTTTGACATTTCCTATTGTATTCTCTTCTACGAATTTTTCTACACCGGAAACGAAACCGATGGATATTCCGTGGATCCCGGTGTTATGGGTGCAGTAATACTTCCATCGCGATATCGGATCTTTATGTAGAAGGACCGGGCAAGTGTATGATGGATCGTCGTCGTTCAGCTGAATGCCTAGCTGTAATTCTACCGATTCCAAGACGTAGAGTCCTTTGGTCGTATTTAACATCCCCGATTTCTGAAACAAAAAGATGTGACGAATTATAAACCTACATGACAAACATTTTTTTAAAATAATTCTACAGAAATTGAAATAAGCGAATAATTGTAAAAATGATTTTGGATCAGAATTATTTAGAAACTCCTGCTGGCACCAAAGCTCGATTCCAAACTCCTTATCGAGTAGAAAAATGTCGATCATACTGCGATCTTAATTACTTCTGGAATAAAGTCCAGACGGGGATGGGTCAACATTACAAATGTCTTAAACCCCCTCAACTCCTATGCCGGGCATTTGAAAACGTTTTCCATATTTTTTAAAATCGAGTTTAAGCTCTCATTTTAATTTTAATTTTTTGTTTTATAAAATTAGGCTCCATTTGAGACTGGAAAAGTCGATTTCGGTGACAGATTCGATCAGACGATTTTACAAACTGTCTGAGCCAATTAAAGTAAAAATTTTCCAGAAGGAGCTGTCATTATTTTAGGAGAAGGAGGTGAGCGGTTGTCAAATGATGAAGGTAATGAAAAATCTCTATAAAAGAAAGAAAAAAAAAAAAAAAAAAACATTCATCAGATGAAAAATGGAAGATCCAAAAATCTTTGTAAAAAAAGGTCGCAATTGAAGGACCGAATGGAAGAAGGAAATCGAATCGAAAACTACATTTTCATGTCATGGCAGCCTGCTTTTGCTTTTTTGTTTTTCGATTCTGTGCTATTTCCGTCTTCTATAACGGCCCTTCAATTAACGGACAGCATCAAAGACGCGGAACTAAAATGCAAGTTTCAAAAAATTGCTTAAAAAAATAAATAAATAAATAAATAAATAAAGAAAAACATTAATTTTTTGGTCAGTAACAATAAATTCGCCAGTAACGTTTTTAGTTAGTCAGTCAGTATGCAACCGACGTTTTCTGTACTAAAAACGTTATCTTATGATCGACAAAACTGCAACAACAATAATAATAATCCTCGTAAATACTCAAGTTTTTTCTTTGAAATTAAATTCCGAGTAGTAGAGTCAATCTTGTATTATGTTTTTTTTTTCAAAGTTTTATCGGACATTTTGATATCTAAAATTTCTCGTCAATAAGCAGGCCAACTTTCAAATTACAGGACTGCTTGGGGACCTTTTATCACTTTTATCAGATTAGTTTTATCAACCAGTCATTTCTAGGTGTATAATTCCAAACGTTCTGCACGACGTTTTTGTAATCTAAAATATGACTCTGTTCTAAGAAACATTAACATTACAATAGGGAAGTTAAGCGTTATAATAAGTGAGGCATATTTTGATCAAAATGAGTTCATTACTATATAAGAATATTATTTTAATGAAAATCAGGAAGGGCCAACGAAACAGATTTGGAGAAAAAAATTTCGAAAATTCTAAAAAAAAACTTGACATTTGAATAATTCAAAAAATCGGCAAATATAATTGTGACGTCATTGTACTACATTTTGAATTTTAAAAGTTGGTATTCCTCCTAGAGCGTCTTTGGTTTTTTGTTGGAAAAATTACAAATCAAAAAAAAAAAAAAAAAAAAAAAAAATGGAAAATGGCTCATTTTCAGATCAGTGTAACCAAACTTAATTTTTTAACTTATAGTACTAAGACGTCACAATATTTTTCTCCACGTTTCAAACGACTTTTTTTACATCAAAATTTTACAATTTTTGACGTAGGACTACGTCTTGGGGCTCGGTCCTGGGGAAATCTGTCTGTCCGCGATCTGTCCGGGTGCGCACTGTTCGCACCAAAAATTAATATTTCTAATCATTTTAATATTAAAATTTTAACTTCGAAAATTTTAAATAATATTTTGATCATTTTTTAAAAAATTTAAAGTTAGTTATTAAAATTTTTAAATATTAAAGACTACATAAACAAAAACAAGAAATTAGAAATTAGAACAAGAATTTATTTATTTAAAAATAAAATGTTCACTAAGGTAAGGGTAGGGAAGTGCGACCGTCTGAAAAGTGCGACCGGTTTAATAAAAACTGATAAAAATCCCATACTTTAAAAAAAGATTTCAAAGGACGATTTTTTAATGTTTTCAGAACCTATTATGATCAAAGAAATGTATTGTTGTCGTCCATTTTTGAATAAAAAAAAATAATTTTACAAAAGCAAAAATTCATATTCGTCGGGGGGCCCTGGCAAAACCCTGACCTTTCAAAACCCCGACCGGGGTTTTGCAAGGTCAGGTTTCTGAAATGCAGTGTTTTAATAATTATTTTAATTTTTAAAATTGTCGTGGTTTTGAAAAATTAATTAAAATTTATTTTTGAAGGATTTTCAAAACCTCGAAAAAATCGGGGATTTGCAAACGATTTACGATTTGTTTTGAAAAAAATTTTAAAATTAAATAAAAAAGTTAAGGACATTGAAAATCCCCGAAAACTACGAAATTGTTCAAAAGCTGGAAATTCAATTTGAACACTTAAAGTACTTGAGATGCGCATTATGCGTAGTGCAATCGTCTATCGCGCGAAAAATAGGTACATCTTGCGCACCTGTGCAGTTCGTACACGGAGAATAACGAATCCCCGCAAAAGAAATTACAGCTCAGCAAACGGCTCTGAGGGCAGCCTTCTTCGACCTTGAGCCTCAAAGCCTGCGCCAAAAAACTCAATTAGCGTTTGTCGTTTTTGTTTGATCTGTTAACCAAAGAGGATGGCGCATCCTTGCGGCCACATTCTTTGCAGTGGGGAATGTGCGGAGCGTCTTATCTCTGTACGGAGGAGATACGACGACGGGAGGCTCATCCCCTTTAAATGTGGCCGGTGCCAAGAGCTGATAGGCAACCTGGCCAGAATATACATTTATTTATTTATTGAGTGTTCTTCAAGTTGATTAGAAAGTGATGCTTTTAAAACAACAAATTTGAAGAGAAAGCGGGAAAATGGATCAGAGTCCATTGTTTTGTTTACACTTAGCTCTTCTGCCCCTGTAAGCTATTTTAGTGTATCTCCATTTTGTAAACAATAGCTTCTCTCTGCTGTTTAGCTTTTGTCAACAACGGTTCTATTCGAGTTGTTTTGAAAATGGAGTTATATGCTGAAGTCGCTTAAAGGACAGTCTTATGTTTAGCTTTTGTCAACGCATTCAAAACAAAAACATGGACTCTGATCTTTTTTTCCGCTTGCTCTTCATTTTACTTTCAAAAAACGCCGGTTTTTGATGTTTTTGATCATTTAATTTTGCAATAATCCCGCAATAGTCTTGCTTTCTAAATTTTGAAGTTTTCGGGTATTTTCAATGTTCCTAGCTTTTTTATTTATTTTTAAAATTTTTTTAAAAAAAAAATTGTAAATTGTTTGCAAATCCCCGATTTTTTCGAGGTTTTGAAAATCTTTCAAAAATAATTTTTAATTAATTTTTCAAAACCACGACAATTCAAAAAATTAAAATAATTATTAATACACCGCATTTCTGAAACCTGACCTTGCAAAACCCCGGTCGGGGTTTTGAAAGGTCAGGGTTTTGCCATAGTGCCTTCGTCGGGAAGTTAGACTGCCTCATTTCAATTTGATTTAATTTTATGTAAACATTGGCTTATTTTATGAAATATGCTCCATTCAATTGTCAATACCTTGCATTATTTTTTTATGCTATCAAGAATTTTTTACTCGACTTCCTATTTGATAAACCTTAATAGGTCGCACTTTTTTGGCAAAAATAATATTTTCGGAAAGTGCGACTAGCAGACGACTTCTTTAATTCCTTTGACAAAGGAAACCATCTTGTTTTTATTTACATATGCAATTCGGAGTGCCACTAATAATAATTATTTAATTGTAGTTTAATAAACAAGGATTATTTGTTTTTAACGGTGTTCAGCAATTTTTGAAAGAAAATCATCGATCTTTTATAAACAAATAACTTTTGCTTTGAGAATTCATTTTTTTAAAAAAAAAATTGTAAATTGTTTGCAAATCCCCGATTTTTTCGAGGTTTTGAAAATCTTTCAAAAATAATTTTTAATTAATTTTTCAAAACCACGACAATTCAAAAAATTAAAATAATTATTAATACACCGCATTTCTGAAACCTGACCTTGCAAAACCCCGGTCGGGGTTTTGAAAGGTCAGGGTTTTGCCATAGTGCCTTCGTCGGGAAGTTAGACTGCCTCATTTCAATTTGATTTAATTTTATGTAAACATTGGCTTATTTTATGAAATATGCTCCATTCAATTGTCAATACCTTGCATTATTTTTTTATGCTATCAAGAATTTTTTACTCGACTTCCTATTTGATAAACCTTAATAGGTCGCACTTTTTTGGCAAAAATAATATTTTCGGAAAGTGCGACTAGCAGACGACTTCTTTAATTCCTTTGACAAAGGAAACCATCTTGTTTTTATTTACATATGCAATTCGGAGTGCCACTAATAATAATTATTTAATTGTAGTTTAATAAACAAGGATTATTTGTTTTTAACGGTGTTCAGCAATTTTTGAAAGAAAATCATCGATCTTTTATAAACAAATAACTTTTGCTTTGAGAATTCATTTTTTTAAAAAAAAAATTGTAAATTGTTTGCAAATCCCCGATTTTTTCGAGGTTTTGAAAATCTTTCAAAAATAATTTTTAATTAATTTTTCAAAACCACGACAATTCAAAAAATTAAAATAATTATTAATACACCGCATTTCTGAAACCTGACCTTGCAAAACCCCGGTCGGGGTTTTGAAAGGTCAGGGTTTTGCCATAGTGCCTTCGTCGGGAAGTTAGACTGCCTCATTTCAATTTGATTTAATTTTATGTAAACATTGGCTTATTTTATGAAATATGCTCCATTCAATTGTCAATACCTTGCATTATTTTTTTATGCTATCAAGAATTTTTTACTCGACTTCCTATTTGATAAACCTTAATAGGTCGCACTTTTTTGGCAAAAATAATATTTTCGGAAAGTGCGACTAGCAGACGACTTCTTTAATTCCTTTGACAAAGGAAACCATCTTGTTTTTATTTACATATGCAATTCGGAGTGCCACTAATAATAATTATTTAATTGTAGTTTTAATAAACAAGGATTATTTGTTTTTAACGGTGTTCAGCAATTTTTGAAAGAAAATTCATCGATCTTTTATAAACAAATAACTTTTGCTTTGGAGAATTCATTTTTTTAAAAAAAATAAGAACGGTCGCACTTTTCAAAAAACGGAGGTTTGAAATATTATACGTAGAGAATGTCATGTATAAATATACGTATATAAATACTGTATATAAATAGTATTTATATACAAAAATATACTGGAAAAAATATACCATGTATATTTTCTATACCCTAGTATATTTTTTAAAAACCCTATTTTCTCTTTTAAATAAAGCTCCGGAATAATTTTTTGCACTCATAATGGTAGATTATTAATTGTGAATGACATAGGAATGTAAAATATCAATGAAAATGATTAATTAAAAGGATAAAGTTGATTTAATAAAACCAATCGAGCGTCCATTTTTTGCGCCATTTTCAGAAACCATTATTAACAAATATGGCCGGCATTTGCAGAAAGCGCCATACAGCTAATCGTCATTCTTGCATTGTTTTATTTTACAATTTTTGTAAATTACTTAAGGTAAATCCCAATCCACATGGAAGAAAAAATCCCGCTTGGTCTTATTTTTTAGAATTTCTATACCCTTGGATAACATAAAGAGTGCAAAGTTATAAAAACTTAATAAAATACAAAAAAATACGACCTGGTATTTATATCCGTATTTATATACGTATTTATATACTGTATATATACGAAGGTTTCGTATACTGTATATTTATGTTCTCTAATTATACGTCGGCAGTCAGAAAAATATGGTTGAACTCTAAATCGCGCCGTTTTTCAAATTTGAGGCTAATGCACATTAAAGCTTAATAATGGAGCAGTATATTGTAATAAAAAACTTGGCTTGATTCTCTTCCTATTAAGAACTAATAAAGGTCAAAATCAATTTTTTCTAGAACCCGGTCGCACTTCCCTACCCTTACCTTACATTTTTTAATTTTGTCCTTTTTCCTTTAGCCAAGAATATGAGCTAAAGCAATGATTTAATATTAAAATTTTAACTTTGAAGACGTCAGTTAAAATTTCGACTAATTTTTTTTCAACTTTTGACCTTTTTTATCAAAAATTTTAAGTTTTTTTGGTGCCAGGAAAAAAAATTGTATTTTTATCAAAAAATTCGAATTTTTGACCAAAAACGAGCAAAAAAATGCCTTAAAATTTTCAAATCGTTTCATTGTTTAAATTTAGCAATATTAGGACAGTACCCCAAAGACGTAGTCCTACGTAAGGATATGCCCCCATATCAAAGTATGATTTTTACCATCACTTTCAATATTTTTGAATATTTTAACCTGGGTAATTAACTTATATTTAGGCATCAAAATAAAAAATTAAAAAAAATGCTTAACTTCCCTTTCAAATTATTTTTTCTTCGACAATAATTTTTTTTAAAAATGGTGACTGTGTTTAGGAAAACACGGTAAGGTGAATAGCAAAATTAAGTCAAGATCAAAAATCGGATTTAGGATAAAAAATGTCGATTTTCGTTTTCTTGCAAAAGTAGATTCTTTATCATTGAGCAGTTTCACCCTTAAATTTAGTACGTAAAGCTCGAATTTTACTTAATATAACTGATTACTGTTACTGTTATTGCTATGGGTACTATTTCAAGGTTCGGAGTCAGTGTTGTTCAATACTCCACCTTAAATTCCTATATCTCGTCTAATTCTTCCGAAAATCAATCCTTTTTGGAAAAAGAATTGAATTTAGCATTTAGCTAAGGATCAAAAACCGTCAAAAGTTGACTTTAAAAATTTTCACCCTAAGACTTGATTTCCTACGCACAGTCACAATTTTTAATTGTGCCATTCAACAATACGGTCTTTGGGTATTGACATTATATCCCAAGTTTTAAGCTTTTTAAAAGCTTTCCTTAAATAATTATTTTTATATAAAATTCCGACGCACCTCCTCTTCTGTAAATTTCAACAAAACCGAATGATATAAAGTACCAGAGGACGTAGCCACTACGATAGTATTCGGCAAAGTCGGTAAAACCAATATCGAGCACGCATCGACCCCATAATTATCATCAGCCGGGGGATACATGGCTAACGGGCCTTCGAATTTCGGTTTTTCGTTCGATGCCAAAGACGTATTTAACAAGCAAACATCCCCGTTGCCTCGTAGAATAACCGCCGGCCATACAACTGCTTCCGGTGTAAGTTGTTCGTCGCCAAGAAATTCTTCATCCTGAAAACATAAAAAGAAAAAAAAAAATTATTGAATTTATTTTGCTTTAAAAAAAAAAAATTGCCAGTTTTGTTAAACGAAACCAATTGAAAAAAAAAAAGAAAAAAAGAAAAGACTGATAGCTCGATTCGATAACAAGCCCCACTTACAGGAGAAACGAAAATACAAAGAAAAGATTGAGAATTTCATCTGAGCAATTGAATCCAGGAAATACGTTATTTTACAAAATTTCCGAGTCACTTAATATTCACTTTTCAGCAAACTGTTTTCTGGCGCTTTAATAATGAAATATCTCCGATTCAAAAATATAAATTTCCCAAAATACCATTTCAAGATTGCTTTAACCTTCTAAGGTAAAAAAAAATTTTGTAGAAAAAATTAAATGATATGAAAATTTTTTGCTTTCGAAAATTTTTCCTCAGACTAAAAAAAAAAAAAAAAAAAATCTTAACAACATTTAGAACCTAAATAACTCATTACTTTTCCATTACTCGAAACAAAATTTTTCAATTAAACGCCTACGTACTACTTAAAATAAAAATATAAAAAAAAAAAAAAAACTTCTTTGAAATCAATCCTGCAATGAAAAAACCAAGGGCAAAAAAGCGAAGAAAAAAAAATAATAATAAAAAGGATTTTTTTTTTCATCATCAACCAGAAACGATTTTCCGTTGGAAAATGAAAAAAATTATCAGTAATTTAATTTCTTGCCGTTTTCAATCGACCATAGACTTTCAAAAATTAATGGCGCTTAAAATTTCACCAGTCTGAGATGTATTTTTTTTTTTTTTTATTACAAAGTTTAAAAAAAAAAAGCTGATATCGAAGGGAAAAGAAGGAGTAAGGAGAAGGGGGAGGGGATCTAAAAACGAAGAAAAAGGAAAAAGCAATGAGGAAGAGCGGAGGCGGGGGGGGGGGGGGGGGGGGGGAGAGAGAGAAGGAAGATGAGGAGACGATAAATTTTGATAACATGAAAATCTGGATCGTAATATTTAATCAAATATCAATTACATTAAGAATTTTTTATTTCCATTTTAACGATAATTTTTTTTTCCCTCTCGTTCAGATTTTCTTTTTCACTTTTTTTCAAAAAATAATTTTTTTTTCTAGTTAAGGAAAAAAAATTAAAAAATAATTTGAGAGTCTAATAGGTTCTCTAAATGCAACCTCCTCGAAGTAATGTGTGCAACAGCTCAAGCTGTAGTTAGGTTTGCCCTAACGTTATGCACTATGTAATCAGGGTTAACGAGAACCGTAGAAGACTGTTTCCAGCAAAACTCTTCTCCACCCTCAATGTAAATAAGTTCTACTGAACGGTTAGGAGGAGACGTACGGTGTGGACCACAAAGCGAGATATAACAAGACTTTTGCGTTCTTGCACTAAGTTTGCTTATGCAAACAATGCCAGAAAAGCAAAAAATATCCGTTTTGTTCTTGTCTCGTCTTGAAGACCATCACTTAGCAATCGATATTCACCGCTAGGGTGGCCCTTCCTTTACGAATTTTTGAATTTCGGCGAACGCACCCTTTAATTCTTTTATAGTAACTGAAAGGATATTTCCGAAATTTTTTCAAATTTTTTGGACGATGTTTTCGAAATGTCCTCTGGGAAATAAAATTTCGAATTTCCCGTAAAGGCCGAAAAATCAAAAATTTTATTTTTATGTGAAAATGGCCGTTTTCTATTCTAATTTTTATGCAGATTACGAAAATGAAGTTGGAATTCATTTATGACAAACGAGCCAGGGGACAAAAATATGAAGAATTTCGCAAAAAATTGTGACAATAGCATTTTGCCAATATTTTTACTTATTTGGCCTCTATCATCAAAACAGTATGAGATATACAATAACCCTTAATTCTATTTCCGTAATCAGCCTAAAAATCCGAATGAGAAACAAAAATTTTTACATAAAAATAAAATTTTTGAATTTTTGGTCATTAAGGGAATTTAGAAAATTTTTAGGTCCTCCAAGGAAACGGCAAAACGACGTCCAAAAAATCGGGAAAAATTCGGGGAATCTTCCTTCGGTTACTGTAAAAGATTTAGCATGTGCGTTCACCGAAATTCAAAAATTTGTAAAATAAGGGTCACCCTATATCACCTGCAGCAACTCTGGTGAATGATTTTTTTTTTCCCTTTTTGCCTGCTTGCTCCATTCGAGATACGGTAAAAGTGTGGTTTAGCTACCAATAATTTGTAGGCTTTTTCAGAAGCTTCTCTAAACAGTCAGAAATTTTTGTCCAGCTTAGGTTATTTCTTCTTCCTTGGCGTAATCAGGACTTTAAGTCCTTTGATCTTGTTTCTTTGATTAAAATATTACGGTTAAGGCGTCATATTCCGTCATATATAGCGTTACGAACTCATTGGGATTTGACTGGACATTCATATCGTAAAATGATTTTACCAATGAACCAAACTTCTTTTATTTAGGCAGGAGCCCGAAAACACGGAACAACCTTCTTTACTAGAGTCTTATATATTCCAATTAAAAAGCATTAAAAAGGTCCTTTAAGCCTTTGGGTAGGTAAAAATCTGACGAATTTTGGAATTTTAAAACTCCTGATGGTGGAATGGGTGTCTTTTGGCATCATTGTTAACTCTAATTTTTCTCTGATTTTTTGAAGGTCATCTTGAGGTCGCGCAATGACCTTCAAGTTTTTGAAAACCCCGTACAAGGGAAAAAAAATAAGATTTTTTTTTTTTTTTCTGGAAAAAGTATTTCTTCTTATCGGAAATTTTGTGTAGATGACGAATATGAAGTCCAAAATCACTTGAGTGTTCGTAATGTACGCAAAATTTCACAAAAATTACAAAAAAAGATGCCTTATTCAGAAAAAAAAAATCTTATTTTTTGCCCTTGTATGGGGTCGTGCATAAATTACGTAAGCATGGGTTAGGCCCTTTTTGCATGCTTTATCCCATTTCGTCTATGCTTAGCTTATGAGTAAGATGTCAAATTTGGACCCCCTCCCCCCTAAATGTGCTTACGTAATTTATGTACGACCCCTATGGGCTTTTCAAAAATTTCACAAGGTCATTGTTCGACCACAAAGATGACCTTCAAAAAATCCAAAAAAAATTAGGGTTAATACTAATGTCAAAAGGCACCCATTGCACTATCAGGAGTTTTACAATTCCAAAATTTGTCAGTTTCGATCCACCCTCTTAAGGCGACGCAGGAGTGATTCATTTTTTTGAACACCCTATACTTCGAAATATGCAAATTTTATCCTTTTGGTGCTAGATATCAAAATTCCGCTTCCGAGCAACAGCTTTTATCAATATTAGGCACCTTCAGGAAAAATTCCATACCTGACCATACAGTACTTTTTTGGGAAACCTTAATCTACTATAAATTCCCGGGAATTTATCCTAAATCAAAGTTTCCCGAAAAAGTACTGAATGGTCAGGTATAGAATTTTTCCTGAAGGTGCATAAGATTGATAAAAATTGTTGCTCGGAAACGGAATTTTGATATCTGACTCCAAAACAATAATATTAGCGTTTTTCGAAGTATAGGGTGTTCAAAAAAATGAATCACTCCTGCGTCACCTTAAGCATTATCGTTTGTTTGCCGGACGGTAAAATGGCGTCCACTTACAACGACCAATCAAAACTCGCCCCCTTGTTGCCGTTCACCCAAATACATGAAGTACTATTTTTCACATGATACACGTAAGCGTATCAGAGGGAAATTCTGCTGAAAAAAAAAAACCGTGACTCCGATATCAGATTCGATACACGACTCCATACAATCATACGTTCTCCACTCAGCTGAAGTCGTAGCTTTCAACTTAGTAAAACTGGTATTGGTAGCTGGCTAAACTACCTCCCGTCCGAGATACTTACAATAACAGGTAATGTAAAGTCAAAATCCACTGCAGTATCTCCCAAACTGGCCAAAAAAGGCATCCTCTTTGCGCTGGTGTTCAGAGGCGTTTCACCGAGTTTCCAAACGTGAAGAAGTTCCGGATCATCCGATGCTTTGTGGTATCCTTCAGCGTCCGGTAGTTTGTAAAGTCGGAAGACGTTGTCCGAGGTGAGGACCAATATATGATTGTCCTTGCATGAACCAGGATGAAAGCGAACTTGGCGGATCTCAACTTTGTTGATTGAAAAACATCTCTCCTCGATGGTTTTACACCTGGAAAACAGGCAAAGTTTCTAATTACCGAAAGGGGAGATAAAAAAAAAGCGGGAGGAGGGGGAAAGAGTTGAAATTCAAGACAGTAAAAAGTGCCGATTGTTTTACTCAAAGAATTAATTCTCAAATTAAAAAAAAAAAAAAAAAAAAAAAAAAAGGAAGAAGAAGGTAAGGCGGGGGTGGAAGAAAACAGGATACCAACGGGATAAAGAGAAGAAGAGGAAGAAAAGTAATCACCCGTATCGGCGTGACGCCGAAGGGAGATGAGAAGAAAGGGGAGGGGGGTTTGGGAAAAGGAAAACCGGGGCGGGGAGGGAGGAATAAAGGGAAAGCAAAAGAGGGTTCCGGCCCACCTGAAGGCGTGAAAGACTTGAAAGGGTATACGCGGAAAGGTGTCTAGGGATCACTCAAGGCTGTATTACCATCGATATTATCATTATCATTAACTCTTTGATTCCCGGTCTTTCAATCCCTTTTTTCAATCTTTTGTTTTCTTATTATCTTTTTCCTTTGCAATTTCTTCGCCGTTGTAAAAATTTTACATAACGAAAAAGAAAAAAAAAAAGAGGAAGAAGAAAGAGCAACTAATCTCAGTTAACCCCTAAACGGAGAACCCTCTTATGGAGAAAATTTAAACCTCCGAAGTGTATAAAACCAGGGCAAGATCTGTTGCGGAAATGATCTTTTCCATCGATGAAAAAGCATCAAGACGACGAGGGGGTCGACCCAAGTTTGAAAAAGTTAAGGGAAAAAAAAAACGGTTGGGAACTGGGAGGTGCTAAAGGGTAACCGGGTGTATCGGTAACCGGGAGCGGTGATTAAAAAAATAATGAAATTGTTTTTCCACAAGGAACATTAGTTTTTTTCTTATCTTGAGACCCGTGGTGGGGGAGTTCGGAATTATCGTTAACAACTCGAATATAAATGAGGCTTTTTACGTCAGTCTTTTTCTAAGATTCATTTTAAAAAAAAAGGGCGAAAATATACGATCGGCAGCCCATGCAAAGACTTAAATTTTAAAGGATATATATTCCACCTGTGATTTAGTTGCCTCATATGTGCAAAGTATATCGCTAGGGGTGGAGATATTTGCATTTTAAACAAATAAAAACATCTTTGTAAAAAATTATTTTTACGAAATTAAAATTCTTATCAGAAATATTGTTTGGCTAGGAAAAGGAGGTAACATCGTTTTTTTTTTTTGAGTTGAGTAAAAAATCGAAGGGAATTCGAATATCGTGACTTGAACACATTGTAAACGTACCGTAAAAATAAATGGCATAAATTATATAGGAAAGCAATTGATGATTTTGGGCGATCTCATAAAATTAGGATCTATTACTGTGGAGGATATGGCACGACAATTAGATCATTCCCACCATGTGAATTCTGAGATGCTAAAATGTCTCTTTTTAAAACGATCTGCCCAGACCAACTGGAGGTGTCTAGTACTGTTAATTGTGGCAAAGTCTATCAGGATCGAAATAGTGGGTTATTCGTTTAGCTTGATATCAAGCCCGATCAAAGTGTTTATTGCAGGTCCTATCATCCAACGTTACTAGCAACCCATCGGATTGGAAACGTTAGTAATGTCAAAAACCTTTACGAAAGGTATTCACGGATTCCATTGCCGTGTAGCACCCGTAACAGTTTCAGGGTTTCCGGTAAATTTTTCAACCGCAAAATTTTTGACAGTAGTATTCATTCGTGATAGTTGCTCACTCATGACATTAAAATTTTTCTCAAAAGAAAAATTTACGGGTATCCTGGACATCAGGCTTTAACTTAACGAGCGTTACACGGTCACATGCAATCCATGCACTGTTATTTATGAAAAAAAAAAAAGAGAAGAAAACGAGTAGGGTAGCAGCGGCACGACTGCCAAAATCGCCTAATGTAGAGGGTTCTAAGCAAAACCTCTCTTAACTTAAAGAAACCGTCATGGCTGATAATGTTTTTAGGCAGGCAACCTGAAAACTGCCGACGGTCGCCAGATCCTCGAATGCATTGTGGTTGTTGCTGCCAGGGGTCCGAATCCGATGCCGGTGCCGACCTCGGCTGGCCGAAATCTCAGGTCGATGCCGATACCGATTCCATATTATCTATTTAACTCCCGATTCCGATTCCGGCATCGACACCCGATACCGCCTCTGATTCCGATTTTAGTGAAAAAAAATCATAGAGCCATTCTAGACAATTTTTAAACCAGCAGCCAGATTTCGATACCAGCCGCCGCCGGCTAAATATCTCGGATCGATGCCGATGCCGATGCCGATGCCGATGCCGATGCTAGCACTAACAATTTCTGATATATCAGATTTTTTCAATATATTTAAAAAAATCCGATGCCGATGAGCATCGGCATTTCAAGCTTCGGACCCCTGGTTGCTGCTGGGTTTAGAGGAGCAGAAGCAGAATTTATTTAAGGCTTGAAAATTCAGAGACTCTTATACAAGCCTTAATTTGGATGCAATGTGTACCAAAGAAAGATTTTAAAAAATTTTGTAAATTAAATTGAATCAATTCAAATGCAGCTAAACCGAACCACCGAGCCGAAGAACGTAACTCATCCCTTTCCCTCTCACACTCTTTCCCTACAATCCAAAAGTAAAAACAAATTCTGTAACTCCTTCTCCACCCCCAACATATGATTAAAGTTTCTATTTTATTTTATTATTTTTTTTCCTAAAAATTCGGCAACAAATTCGGTAAACGTGCTTTTTCAACCCGAAGAAAATTGTTTAAAATCGAACGAAAGAAGACAACCAACCCCAAGACAAATAAAGAAAAGTGATTTTTGAAAATCCGAAACAGATAATTTGTTTGTGAATGCTAACCAACTGTTCGTAAATTTCATCGTGTACAGCTGGATGAACTGATTTCTGGCTTTCCACATCGTGGCTGAGGCAAGCAAAATTCAAACTTTCTCCTCTTTTTCATCCGGTAACTGAAGAATTCGTATTTGCTTTTTCTGAGCAATTTATCAAAGCTTATCCTCGATATTTACTTCGAAAATCGTTTTCTTCTACGCCCTTGAATTTACAAAAAAAATCAAACGTTTCAGCAGCAGGATTTCTTAAAAAAAAAATTAACCTTCTTTGAAATAAAAACAGAAGAGATTTATCTTTCGAGACTTTCTTTTTTTGTCGCAGTTTTTGCTTCGAAACTTCCACTATTTCTTTTAAATTTTAAGATTAAAAAATTGCGATAGATTATTCATTCGTCCTCAATGCGATTAAATTAAGATTTATACACGATGTTAAGTAAGAGTATAGAGCCCGACGAGACGACATGAAAACGATGTTTATGTAGTCAAGTTAAGCAAAGCAAGCGAAATTGTCAGCCACACATGTCCCCCAGCCCGAGAGCACCAAATATTTTAAATATTCTATGAGTTTTCTTCTTATCGTTTCTAATCCGTAAGTTAATAATGTGCGGGACGCTTCCTCGGATGTTTCCCCAACAGTTTCATGCATGGTTAACCAACACTGACAATTAATAATTCTACACGGTTTAATTGTTTTACAAATTAAATTATTATTTTTCTACGGATTTTGTTTTATTTTAAATTAAAGTTAAAAAAAAAAAAAAAAAAAAATTCAGGACTTCTTAGCTGAAAAGGATTCATCGGAAACCCGCGCAAGAAAATTACATTAGGAACCCATTCCTTGAAAATTTCAAAGAGTCAACCAGATATCATTTCGATGGTATTATTTTTAATTATCCCTTAATTGTTTAAAATATTTTGCGTGTCAACTCCATTAAAACGTCTAGCTGTAGTTTTTCATTAAGACTACAAAAGTTTGTTTTAATCTTTGACTGTTTCTTCCCCCCACGTCAACTATATACTAATTAATATATTATAATGTTGCATCTTTTATTAACTCTTTTCCACCGATGATGTGTTACGTGAGAAATATAAATCATACCGAAAAACTTTTTAAACGAAATATCGGATGCATTAGGGAACCCTTCTGAATCCGCAAGGAACTGGCCAAAGAAGTGTTAAATGAACTATTTAGCTGCTCGAGCTCGATCAGTTTTTGTTTATTTTATTCCTAATTTTTTTGTTTTTGTTTTTGTTTACGGTAGTTGAACGATACATACATACATTGGCGGAGGTCTTGTGATAGAAGGGGAGACAATAGAGAGAGTTCAACGCTATCCCTCTGATTTTAGTTCTACATCAGAAAAATTAAGGTGCCAAGCTACCACTCATTTTATTTCGTCCTAAAAAAATGTTACGGTTCACTATAAGCGTTCGAAAGCTTTTCGATCAGTAAATTGTTACTTTAGGCAAAAAATTAAAAAAAAAAGAACTATATGATAAACTGTTGATAAATCAAGAAAACAAAGAGCTTAACTATTTCACAGCTAGAATCTAAAGCAAGACTTTTTGAGTTAGGAATGAGCGATTATTAAAATTGTAAATCGATTACTAGTAATCGATTTTTTTTAAAAAAATGATCGACTAATCGATTAATCGGATAAAAAATGATCGATTATTAGGAATAAGCAATCCAAAATTTCGCTCCGAACCCAGGTTTTTTCCTTCAAAAAAATGATAATAATCATGATAGTAAGGAAAAGTTAAATAAATATTGTACACGGATAAAACGCTCTTAGTAATTATTACTAATAGTAATTATCTTATTAGTAATTATACATCTACCTATAAGCTAAGGGTAACTTTAATATATATTATTAGTAATTTTTACCTTATTTAAGGTCATTTTTCCCATACTTATAGTAAAAATTACTAATAATATATACCAAATTTACTCTTAGCTCATAGGTAGATGTATATTTATTAATAAGATAATTACTATTAGTAATAATTATTAAGAGCGTTTTATCAGTGTACATAATAAAACTTGTATAAATAAATACTTTTCTTCAAGAAAAAGTAAATAAATGCTCTACATTACAACTATATAATGTACAGTATTTATACTATACTGTACATGCATTAATTACTTACATAATAACTGCACAATACTGCGCGATTAATTTTGCTTCTGCACTAAATAGGTAAATACTGTAGTAAATAGTAGTAAATTAATGCACTAAAAATACTGAACTGTAACAATCATTTTTTTATATACCCTATATTGTACAGTATTTATTTAACTTAACTTTATTAAATAAAAAGTTAAAGAGTAAAAGAAAAAATTTAAAACTTTAAAAAAAATAAAACTTTTAAAACTTTTAAAAAAATTAAAAGTTAAATTAAACTTAACTTAAATTAAATTTAACTTTTCCTAAGGAAAAGTTAATGCGTACAATACTGTATATTTTCGTTAAAAAATAAATACTGTACAATACTAAACACTGTAATTACTGTACTATACAGTAGTAATATACTGTACTGTACAAAGGTAGAATACGGTACTGTAAACAAAGGAATGAAGCAATTTGAATACAATTTTCAAGATTTTGAAAACAAGACATTCAACTTTTTCGTAGTTTTAAATGACATTGCGGTTGGAAACACAATTTTTATACGAACTACCTTAACAATGAGGTTAAGATGACCGTATCAGCAGTTCCTACAGTCCCTGCTAGAGGGACATGTGTCGGTGGTCACCCATCCCCATAGTCTTTTAAACAGGTCAGGAAACTTACCCCCCGAAAGTGTCCGGCTTAAGTACACGAATTTTAGTTCGGTGAAGCAGGCAACAGATGGCGCAGCGATCTTTCGGGACGTACATTCAAACCGGTTATAGTTGCCTCTGTAATTAATTTTTTCAAATGACACGAATTATTTTTTGATGTATTACACTTTTAATGGCTTTTTAAATATACTTAAAATATCTTTTTACGCGTTTTTCTATGCATATATGCACTATATTTAACATTTAATACTGAAAAAAAAATCACCTCAGAGATTACAAACACAATAATCTCAATCCTCCATAATTGTTCTGAAATTGCAACGACCAATGAAAAGCGTCCTGAATACAACTAGCGCTACGGGTGGTAATTGGGCGGAATTAAAATCTGTGCAGTTAAGCCGGACACCATCTCCCATACATTTAAGATAGGAGTTTCCTGACCTGTTTAAAAGACTATGCCCATCCACTAACTGGCCGTGCTCAATGCTGCTTAACTTCATTGATCACGATGCCGCTAGACAGAACGAGTCACCACTCCGACCTCCTATTTTTATTATTTTATTCTCGAATTTATTTGTTGATTTCGATTTAAGAGCCGCTTCCTAATAATGTAAACAAATTGTCTTTAAGTAAGTTTGAAACATATATGTGATTAATTATCTTTAAACATTGCTGTTGTTACTGATTTCTTTTATTTTGTAATTTTTTTACTAGCATTTGGTTAAATAAAAAAATAATCAATGATAAAAAACCGCTTTGGATTTATTTGCGTATTGACTTCAAAAAAAGATTTTAAATAATCAAGAGAAACCTAAAGTCGAAGAGGTTCGATAATTTTTAAAATACCTAATCCTTTCTGCTCCTTGTCAAACTTATTTAACGACCACAAATTATGTGAGTAAGTTTTATACCGAAAGCTGCTTTTAATGAAACTTAAAAATATGCTAACAAAACAGAAGCTGACATCATTTTTTCTTCTCCCTACCGAAGAAAGAAAGTATAAAAAAAAAAAAAAAAAAAAGGTGTAAGAAGTTGGATCAAGTTCTCCTCCCGTCAATGCGTCTCTTGCCGGTAATTTGAATATATTATCCGGCGTATATTTTCAAAATTTATAGTCGATTTTAAAATAAAATAGCATTTCCAAAGAAGAACGTATAAATAATAGATAAAATTGGACCCAGGGCATATCCTTGAAGAACTTTGTCAAACTCTTTTTCTCCTTTAACAGAATAATTTTTCATCGATCGCCTTCTTTTTTCGTGAAAAAAAAAAAAAAAAAAAAAAAAACTAACTTTTTAACTCTGACAAAATATCGATTGAAAAAAATTTTGGTTGAAAAAAATAAAATATTCAAAGACTACCCAGTCTTTCCCTCGGATAAAACGATGACATCGTAAGAATCGAGTCATCGAGTAAATAAACAGTCTCTCAGGAATTTACCATTGTTTTTCCACCCATTTTAGAATACAATAGAATAAACAAACATTATTTCGTAATCTCTATAGGTTCTACCTCAGTTTACTTTCCATATTTTCCATCATTCCTTTTGATCGAGACGTCGGAATGGGCTTTTGTATTGCAGCACATTAACAGTTTATTAGCATCAATTGAATTCATTGTCTTTGGTTTAAGGAGGATTCTGAAAGTTTGATTTTCTTGTTTTAAGATGTTCTATTATCCTTTGAAGCACAATCCGTAACCAGACTTTTATAAAGAAGAAGACCCGGAGCTTCAGATCATTTAAGTTTTAATAAGGGATGTTTCTCTGTTGGGTTGGGCCCATTATTCCGGGAATAGATTGTATCGAGCTCATCGTATATAAATCGTCAAATAGCAATCGCTTAAGAGGCGACATTGAAAAACAGAGTGAATCGAAACTAAAGAATTTTGGGATTTAAAAATTTATGATAGTAGAATGCGTACCTTTTGGCAACACTATTATCCATAATTTTTTTTTCAGATTTTTGAAGGTCACTTTGAGGTCACGAGATGACCTTCAAGTTTTTGAAAAGCCCGTATGAGGGGAAAAAATAAGAATATTTTTTTTTTCTGAAAAAAGTATTGTTCCTGTCGGAAATTTTGCGTAGATTACGAATATGAAGTCCAAAATTACTTCAAAAATACTGTTTTGTAAGTGAACTGTTCTTGAGCTTTGGGCCTTTTTTTAAACATTGAAATTCACTGACTTTTTTCTTCTTAAACTTAAAAACCGTACACAAAAATGAATTTTGGAGTTCATATTCGTAAAGTACGCAAAATTTCAGATGGGAAATGATGCCTTATTCAGCAAAAAAAATTCTTATTTTTGGCCCTTATATGGGCTTTTCAAAAACTTCCAAAATCATTGTCCGGCCTTAAGATGACCTTCAAAGAATCGGGAAAAAATTAGGGTCAGTATTGATGCCGAAAGGCACCCATTCCACTATTAGGAGTTTACAAATTCCGAAATTTGTCAGTTTCGACCCAGCCTACTGAAAAATCGAAATGAAGAATAATCTGCTTTTTAATTATCATTAAAATTTGCCTAGAAAGGACTTGGGTCATTATTAAAAAAGTTTCACCTTCAAAAACTCTTTTTAAAAATGTCAATGAAGAGGAAACGCATAAATCGCCGACAAATTAAAAAAAAAATCACGACACTTCGATCTTTATCAGTGCATTTCATGCGTGCGAAAGATTCGTAAATTAGTAACCTTTTTAAATTCATAATTCAAAAAGGTCATGGTGGGCGACTTCAAATCAATTACATTTTCTTCAGAAAAAAACGACTTCCCGGTTTAGACGTTTTTAGGGGGAGGGGGAAGGGAGAGCGATAAAAAAAAAAAAAAAACAATGGCTAAAAAAATAAATAAAAAAATACGGAGGCTTTCTCAGTTGCTTAGTCGAATTCCCGGAGGCGAAAAATTCGATCAAAAACTGAATAATGCGATCGAGAGCAGAACATTTTTCGGGACCAAAAGAAAAAAAAAAGCCCATTTAAAATTCAAAGGGTTCTGCGGAAAAAAAAGGGAAAAAGCTTAAAAAAAGGGGTGCGGAGCGGAAATAAAAAGAGAAAAAAAAACTAACTCAAGTAAAAACAATTGAACAAAAGTCATAAACGGAAAAGTGTAGAATAATTCAAGTATGGTGTATCCTTTTGTAAGAAAGATTCCGTGGGGAGTGCTCGAGGATTCATCATTGAAGGAAATGAATGTGCGCTATGGTTTTTCTGGCTGTAGAATGCTTTTTTCCGATTTGGTGGAAAAAAAAAGTGGCAAATACAGAGCACGAACTTTTGACCTAAAAATATAAAAGAAAAGTCGGTTTTCCTAGGCTAAACAACGAAATCATTCATTTTGATAAAAAGGCTTATGAAAATTAGCAGAGAGAAAAAAAAAAACCTAGAATTATGAGTAATTTGTAGAACAAAAGAAAAGGGGAGTAAAAAAAAAAAAAAAAAAGAAAAGAAAAAAGAAAAACTGAAATCCTCCTATGAAAAGAATTAAACAAATCCATCCGATGTCGTCATTATCTTGGTCTGTATGCGGTACAAGTTTCTCACCAAAACCAACCACAGTCTTGCGACGGGTTTCCCTTATATTTATCTTACCCCTTCAATATTCATCCATATTACATACAGTTCTTTGATATTTTTGAGTTTTGTACAATAATAATTTTATTATTATTATTTATTTTTTTTGAAAGAGGTTCTGTTATTAAATAGAACAGGACAGGAATTTCCTTTTTTGATAATTTAGTTTTTAAGTGATCGGCAATAGTAGTTTTCCAGGCTGGACCAGACAAGCGAAATTTTTACGACGCCGATCCAAGTCGAAGGCGAGGATGGGAAAGAGGGCCGAGTGAGTGAATTTTTGGAAATCCACGTTTTTGGCCGAGAAAAACGAAATTTAATAGTTTTGTTTACACACCGATAAGTGGGCTAGAAAAGGATATCGATGGCTTCGTCAGACGAACGATCTAAATACAAGGCTCAGAAATTTTTACACCATCCAGGCAAACTGACAAACTTTAGACATTCGCATTACTTACAAAAAAAAATAACCGATCCGAAGATTAGAGACTTTATGTTCTTGCACATTACCCAGACGTGTTGTCATCACATAAAAAATTCATAATTAAAATTTTCCTTTTGTTATGAAATGCTAAAAAAAAAAAAAAGAAAAAAAAGAAAAACTGAAATCCTCCTATGAAAAGAATTAAACAAATCCATCCGATGTCGTCATTATCTTGGTCTGTATGCGGTACAAGTTTCTCACCAAAACCAACCACAGTCTTGCGACGGGTTTCCCTTATATTTATCTTACCCCTTCATATTCATCCATATTACATACAGTTCTTTGATATTTCTGAGTTTTGTACAATAATAATTTTATTATTATTATTTTTTTTTTTTTTGAAAGAGGTTCTGTTATTAAACAGAACAGGACAGGAATATCCTTTTTTGATAATATAGTTTTTAAGTGATCGGCAATAGTAGTTTTCCAGGCTGGATCAGACAAGTGAGATTTTTTACGACGCCGATCCAAGTCGAAGGCGAGGATGGGAAAGAGGGCCGAGTGAGTGAATTTTTGGAAATCCACGTTTTTGGTCGAGAAAAACGAAATTTAATAGTTTTGTTTACACACCGATAAGTGGGCTAGAAAAGGATATCGATGGCTTCGTCAGAAGAACGATCAAAAAAGTGGGCTCAGAAATTTTTACACCATCCAGGCAAACTGACAAACTTTAGACATTCGCATTACTTACAAAAAAAAATAACCGATCCGAAGATTAGAGACTTTATGTTCTTGCACATTACCCAGACGTGTTGTCATCACATAAAAAATTCATAATTAAAATTTTCCTTTTGTTATGAAATGCTAAAAAAAAAAAAAAAAAAAGATACGGAAAATCCGGAGAAAAAGAAAAGAATATAATAACGGCAGAAAAAATATTACGGATGCTACTGGCTTTGTTTTAATATACGTATGTATATCGTACGTGTCGTCTTTTCTCGTTACATATTATAACTAAATTAGTATTTAATTATAACCCTTATTCTTTACAACTTAGGAACCCTCCCGTCCGGTTCTTCAAGTAACCCTTTCCTTCGCCACAAGGTGCTTTCCTTTTTTTCCCTTTTTTCCTCTTGTTAATTTTTTTTTTTTTTTTCACCAAAAGCGCTGGACCAACTACCCCATCAAATTACTGTCTTAAAAGGTAATCTGTCCCTTCTTCCCTTCCCGCAAAAGACTCGGGGAAAAATATTTTCCCGCATTATAAAACGTTACGTGATTATAAAAAGTGTATAGATAGCTCCGAAAGGGGATGGTGTGAGAAAAGGGGGGCAAAACGGGGGGGCTAAACATAACGCGACACCTGTCCGTAATGACTTAAAACCGCGTGATTAAATTTGACTTTAAAACTTTCGACAGAGAGTTGACATCTTCCTCAAGTCGTTTACCGACTTGTATCGTGTACGTTATAACACAAATTATGAATAAAAATAGTGATATTGAAGAGGAATGATCGTTAGTTGTTATACCTTATGGTTTTCATGGCTTCTTTCGAAACGGGCGTAATAAATTAAAAAGAGACTCGGGATTTTCTGAAAACGGGGGAGGGAAAAATAAAAAAAAAAAAAATTACCGGTAGCATCAGAATTTATCAGAAGAAGAAAGCAATGATATAAAGGAAGGGATTATAAAAAATAAAGAATGATGGTCGATATGCTGTATGGAAACGACCTACCTGAGATTTGAAAACCGCTTTCAACAGTCATGCGGTTTGGTTTCAATTAGTCTTAACAGGATACTAGAAACCTTTAACTTTCGCGAGTTTACTGCCGGTCTATCGATTAATATCATAATGGCATATCTCGCATTTCTTAACGTTCTTGATTTGATTTCAAGTACCTGGTCTTATAATCCGATTTAAAATTTTTTAACTTTAATTTTTCTTTTCAAGTCTTTCGTTTATCTTAAGACTGAAAAAAAATATAGGGAAAGCAGATGAAAAACTCATACGCCCAGGTCACATAATGAGCATCCATATGCTGTATGCTATATCGTTGTGATCCGATCAAGTAAAACCCAAAAAGTTGTTGTTGGACGGCAAAAACACATAGCCAACAATTTCCCACTAGCAATCCTGGCAACTGAATTTTGCACTTGCCATTTCCATGTAAAAAAAAAATTCAAGTATTCTTAGTCCTGTTGTATTCCGATTGAGCTAATTATCGTGCCTAGAAATGTGAAACTTTTAAACTTCAACCGATATTTTCATAGCTCCAATAGACATTGTGTCGTTTACTTTGCGAAAGATTATTTAACATGAAATATACACACGAAAAGTCCTAATCAAATGCGACTTTTTCTTCGAATACCGATTTCAAAACAGCGTGAATATATACCATTATGACTTTGAGAAGCTCAAAATCTTGAGGTGACGAGACATAGCCGGAATATTGTTCTGTTTATTTCATCTTTAAATCTCAAAGGCCTCATAAATACTTCGTACATTCCCATTCACAGATTTTGAGATTACTTAAAATTATCATTGTACTATTATTTACAGTGGAAACTCCTTCTCTTACTCGACGTTCAACTTGTTAATGTATCAGTTATTTATTTCATCGCGGATTCCCTTTCCCTACTAAACCAGGAAAAACTTTCTAATATAATTTTAAACCGGAGACCGAAAATTAAATATTGCGAAAAAAAAGGAGGGGCGAAAAAAAAAATTGATCGAAATGAAATCCGCGTCGAAAAAGACACAGCCCTCATCCTCACATTATTTCAAGTGAATATTATCTTCAATGAAATCTGTTCAATTAAAAGATTTACATACAAAATACAATCCTGTATTTATTTAGCACAGGACCTCGATTTATAAGGGTCGCCCGCATTTATTTAAACAACGGACACTTTCTCTCTCTGTTTTGCGGCATCGGCGTAAGAGGCGGGAATCCGGGAAGAGGACTCGACTGTCAGGCCTGACACAAAGAGAAAACGAATTCTATCGCCCCCTTGATTAAAAAAAAAAATTGCTCAGTATTCTTAGTCCTGTTATGTTCCAATTGAGCTAATTATCGTGCCTAGAAATGTGAAACTTTTAAACTTCAACCGATATTTTCATAGCTCCAATAGACATTGTGTCGTTTACTTTGCGAAAAATTATTTAACATGAAAAATACACACGAAAAGTCCTAATCAAATGCGACTTTTTCTTCGAATACCGATTTCAAAACAGCGTGAATATATACCATTATGACTTTGAGAAGCTCAAAATCTTGAGGTGACGAGACATAGCCGGAATATTGTTCTGTTTATTTCATCTTTAAATCTCAAAGGCCTCATAAATACTTCGTACATTCCCATTCACAGATTTTGAGATTACTTAAAATTATCATTGTACTATTATTTACAGTGGAAACTCCTTCTCTTACTCGACGTTCAACTTGTTAATGTATCAGTTATTTATTTCATCGCGGATTCCCTTTCCCTACTAAACCAGGAAAAACTTTCTAATATAATTTTAAACCGGAGAGCGAAAATTAAATATTGCGAAAAAAAAGGAGGGGCGAAAAAAAAAAAATTGATCGAATTGAAATCCGCGTCGAAAAAGACACAGCCCTCATCCTCACATTATTTCAAGTGAATATTATCTTCAATGAAATCTGTTCAAATTAAAAGATTTACATACAAAATACAATCCTGTATTTATTTAGCACAGGACCTCGATTTATAAGGGTCGCCCGCATTTATTTAAACAACGGACACTTTCTCTCTCTGTTTTGCGGCATCGGCGTAAGAGGCGGGAATCCGGGAAGAGGACTCGACTGTCAGGCCTGACACAAAGAGAAAACGAATTCTATCGCCCCCTTGATTAAAAAAAAAAAAAAAAAATTGTATACATTTGAAACAAAAGCGATTTTATCAAATATCGTATGGTTTTTCCGGTTAAGCAACACCTCCAATGGCAATTAAAGCTTGAAACAAGCTAGAAATTCGATTAGCCGGTCGGACTCATTTAAAAACACAAAACTGGATAAAAAAAAAAAGAATTGAAATTGAGAAAGGTAATCACATCTTGAGGGTAGATAAAAAAGGCTTTACTTTTCCTTAGGGGAAAATCGCATATATCCAAGGGGGAAACAACGCCGATGGAAGGGTTAAAGAAATGTAAAAAGACGAAATTACATTATATTTATCCAATTACAGCAAATATTATTCCGCACATATGTAAGGCACGTTATCTACATATTAAAATTATTTAAATTGTTAAAAATAATAAAACACACATTTTTAGTTAAGGAATTAGAAAAAAAAGAAAGAACGGCTTATATGCTTTTGGAATTAGGAAAAATTCTCCAAAGTCAACACGGCAGGAAGGTGAGAGGAATTTGCTAAGCAACCAAACTACGTTTTAATAATCCAAATAATGCAGCTTTCAGTTCATTATGAATCGAGGAAAGTTTATATTTTGAGATGGCAACAGAAAATCAAACCTTTCGATATCGTTTTACGAATTCTTTAAAACGTGCCTTCGATCTTTTAAAATTAAAAAAAAAAGGTTTAAATCAATCTAAGAAACCTCCTGCACTAAAATATATAGGATAAAAAATTGAACATTTTACGAATTTTTTTTTTAGGTCGAAAAAAACGGAAGTCGTATAATTGTGGAAACTGGAATGTTTTGAGTCGATCCTTCCCCCCCAAGAAACTTAAAATAATACATCTTTTAAACAAAATTCATGTTTAAAATACGGTTTTACGAAAGGGCTGAGGAAAATGACCATAGCACCCATGTTTGCTTATGTTTCACATATGGAATCTACTCTGACGAAAAAACATACACTTTTTAAGTAATTTAATTTTGTATTCTGCAGCCGTAATGATGACCTCTACAGTCCATGTTTTTACACAAATCTCAGTTCCTAGATTTTTACAAACAGATATTTGGAATTCTAATAAGGGATGTCTTAATTAGTTTTACGGTCGGAAAACGCAGGCCGAAAACGATATTTTTTCTTTGATTTAATTCCACGTACCCCGGCCAACATTATATTTACTTCTGGGTAAGGAAAAATTATAAAAACGTAGGAAAAGAAATTTGAGATATTTTTTAGAGAATATATGAGAAAAAAATAAAAAAGATAACCGAGAAAGAACTAAAATGCGGAGTTTTATGCAAGAGATGAAGAATGGATTTTCTTTGACAGGATAACCTTTTTTTAAAATTGTAACCGTATGCCAGGAGTAGATTCACAATATGTCTTTAGTAGATCATCAGTCAAAAAATCGACTCAGAAATGTTTAAGAACCATAAGAGACGACCCGTGGGAATGTAATCGGAGAAGAAATTCTCGAAGAACCAATCAATTTAGGGAACAATAATCCACACAGTTAAAACAAATATGTAAAAAATTAACAAAATCACTTGTTAATATCGGTCCACATAAAAACGTCAACAAACTCGACTGTGTTAAAAATAAAAACATTGAGCGGCCATAAGATCGTCTTTTATTTTTCGTCATTTGTTTTAGTCAACACAGCAAATTTGTTCTTTTTTAACATAGAAAAGCTAACATGCTCAGTATGTAGACCCTTTTCTACATAATTACATATTTTTTTTACTGTGCAGGTTTGGCTGGACTACTTAGAAAAGATGACTTTGTGAAAAGAACACTTTTTGAACTATAATAAATAACATAGTCCTCGCTCGTTCAGGATGCTAGTTGAAGCATTTTTCGAATTAACATGTCCTACATATTAATGTCCTGCATGTTTCGAATTAACTTCTGTCCTACGAATCATCGGAGTCCTAGCAGTCTTCGCGAATATAAGTTTTGAGGAGTGAAAGAGTGAGCAACCAAAACCCGAAATTGGTATTCGACCAAAGATGCTTAACTAGAGAAGGTTTGACGAAAGAGAAGATTTGTAATGAAAGAAAATATACTATTGTTTGTTTAGAACCAAATGGCTGAGTTCTCTTTCTCATTTTCTAGACTGAAAAGCCCTCGCAGTTTGCACTATAATCGCTCAAGCAGTTATCAACTCTAAACTTTTTGAAATGGTTAAGAGAATCTTCATTAAATCTTCATTGACATGTCTGTCCAACAATCAAAATTAGTGTTCAAATTCAGTAGGGTGGATCGAGAAACACGAATTTTTAAATTTGAAAATAACACAGCGTGGAAAAATTGCATTTTAGCCTCCATATTAACCCTTGTTTTTTTCAGATTTTTTGGAGGCCGATTTCTGCTGCCCCCCCCCCCCCCCCCGAAAAAATTAGAGCCGTATTTTGGTGCAAAAGAGTTCATTTTCTATCGGAAATGTTTCGTTAGTTTCAAAAATAAAATTATTTTTACGGCAATTGGAGTATTTTTTTTTTTATGTACGAGCCGAAAGAGGTGTAGGGAGTTTAATAACAGACGTTTTTTGCTCATAAATTAAAAAATGGCCTCAATTTCTATAAAACCCTCTTCATTTTTGAAATCTCCGGAAAATTTCCAATAGGAAATGAACTCTTTCGCACCAAAATACGGCTCTAATTTTTTCCGTCCTTATGAGACTTTGAATAGCGCTAGGCCTCTATGAGTAGTAGAAATCGGCCTCCAAAAAATCTGAAAAAATTAAGGTTAATATGGAGGCTAAAATGCAAGTTTACCGCGCTGTGGCATTTTCAAATTCAAATATTCGTTTTTTCGATCCACCCTAAGATTTAGCCAGCGCATTATAAAACTTAAAAATTGAGCCTTATTTTTTAAAAAAAATGCCGTTAGATAAATTAAGGGCTTGCGACAGTTTTTTCAGGTTTTCAGATCTGAGTTGCCTAATAGAGGAAATTTTCTCTATTAGTATTCGATAAGGGATATACATAAAGGAATACAGAAAGAATTAAGTATATATCTGACGACAATTTTGGACCGGAATTCTATTTTATTTCAGCTAAATTAATTTCAGTTTCACGTAAGCAAAAGAAACTCATACTGCTTTATAAATTGTTATTAAACATAGAAAAATAATTGACGATGATCCTAACAGAGACGAGGGATGTAATGTTTGGAAAGAGTATACTGCAGGAGAATCGCCATCCGTTTTCTGCAAAAATGAGTCTTACAGGAAACGCTTTGTAAAAATCTCAAAAAAGAATTTCGAATAAATGGGGATCGATGTTTACTGCGACCAAGTAATATCGTTTTAATCCTCAGGTATTGATTTGCGGAAGTTTAAAAATCAAGAATGCTTAGCTTAAAAAATGACGTCACACATTTTCCATGCTTAACTTACCAATGACGTCACGTATATTATCCCGAAGTAATGGATTTGTAATCTAATGAATTCTTAAGTTACCCGTTTTCAAAAAAAGAAGACATTTTTATTTTATTTTTAATTTATGTTCCATTAAGAACGGAAAATACTTTTCGGGAAAAAAAAGTTTTCTTATAATTTTCAACAGCGAATTTATCTGATCGACGCGTTCCTGCCTCTCTCAGACTTATGGTAGTTTATCTTGTTGAAAAATTGTGAGAGATATTTTCTTGATTAAGGCTTCCTTTAAAGCGGTGAAAAGCGAGAATGATGGGGGGTCATCATTCTTTACTTGTCATCTTTTAGAAGGAAAGAAAACGATTGCCTTTTGCAAAGTCTTATACAGGTGAAAAAAAAAGAAAGAGAAAAAAAGCAGTTAACTAGGGTAATCTTTTAAAGGCTAAAGAAAATAAATAAATAAATAATTTTTTTTTTAACAGAAAAGTTGCAAAGGTACATTAGAGGCAATGGATTTATAACGGATACACCATCGCATCAGCGATCGCGGGTTATCTTAATTCCCGAGTTCTTGCAAATGGAAATGCCTTTCCCAAACCCTCCTACTTTTTCTCCCCTCCTTCTTTCGGTTTTCCGTCCTTTTTTTTTTTTTTTTTTTTTTTTTTTTTTTTTTGCTGCAAATATATGATTAATAAAAACTCAAAGGATTAATAATAATACTCAAGATCGGTCTTTTGTCCTTTTTGTTTCGCTTCTCGAAATTGTGTCCGTTTTCAGATAAAAGAAATAATTTCTTTTTTTTTCCGGATTGGATGAAAAAAATTTTCATTATACAGAGTGTTTTCTAAGATTATTTTTAGAAGATATGGGCAACTTAATTTTCCTGTCCTAAAATCAGTTTCGGAAATATAAGTCACGACTTTGGTCAAAGTTGTCACGACTTGGTCACAGAAGAAAATAATAGTTTTAATAAACATTGCACAATATTTTTTTACCCCCCTAGATATTTCTTTTTGATTGTCAATATTATTTTCGAAACGAAATGCCGAAAATTAAAATGGGGATGAAAGCTACTTTCCTGCTTAAGCTCCAGTTTGCAATAGACGACTTTCAAATATTATCACAACTTGTAAACTTCTCTAAAAATCGATCTGGATTCGGATCATATAAAAAAATGCGATCAACTGAATTTTGTTGGTCCTTTTAAAGTAATCCCAGAGCTCTGGTATGTGATAAAAAAAATCACAGACTCAACAGAAAGGATATTTAAAAATTTCAGTTAAACAACGTGGAAGAACAAAGTCAAAATTTAATCCGTAAATAGTCAAACTTCGTAATGATTACGAAGATTTACGCCCTCATTGCAGACCGCTAAAGTAAAAATAAAAAAAAAAAATAAACTATTCCACAACACTGATTTCTCAGAATGGAAACACTCTGTACATTTGAGATGGACAACAGGAAAAAAAAAAAATCATCTCTCTTTTTTCTTACCTCTATTTTGACGAATCCCTTTATTTATTTTTTTTTCTCATCTTCGTTTTACTCCTCCCTCTTCCTCCCTTTTTCACATTAACATCACGAGAAAATAATTTTTTATATATTAATTTGAAATGAATGAAGGCTGTGGGTAGAATTTCCTCGACAACCGATCAAAATTAGTAACGTACATGGAAAACAGGTGGGAAAGGGGGGGGGGGGGGTGGGTGGTGGTAGAGATGTCATTTTTCTGGTGTTTGAACATCTGGGAAGAGGTATCCTTCCTGTTAAAATGAAAAAGTAAATGATAAAATGGAAGTTGGTTTGGTTAACTGAAGCGGTTTCTTTTTATTATAGCCGTGTTTCTTGACTGGAAGAGATTAAGCTGACGGAAAAACCTTAGCTGGGACCAACATCACCACTGCCGCCGCTACCTACTACCCCCCCTTTAATTCTCCTACGCCATTTACCTCATTTTCTCCATTTCCTTCTTTTTTTAAATAATGAAAAATTAAAAAGCAGGTTATCTTTGAATGTTTTTAATTGAAATCGGGATTTTGCGCTCCTGTCTTCTAAAAGGAATGCAGGTTAGAGTTCACACAACAAGGAGACCGCTTGAGTCTATACTAATATGAACATACGGACTAACAAAATTTCGATTAATACAATAAGAGATTAGGCTTATTTGCCACCATCTTGTTTTAGATTACGTTGAGACTTGCTTTACCTTGGAGTAACGTAAACTTTCATCATAAGTGACGCCTTGAATAATGCGATTGAAATTATCATTCATATTTGACATGACAAAAAGGTAAAAGGCAAGTTTTATCTTGCAAAAACGTAAACTTCCGCCAGAAGTTAAACAGAGGCCTGAAATTGCGATTGAAATTATCATTTAGATTTGAGCTGAAAATTTAATTGAATCAAATGGATGTGATCCAATCAACAGATGTTTTAAAAATATGTGTACCTCCACATGAAGAGGATCCACTTGGCATTTGGTGCTTAGAATTTTTTGTTTGTAAACAAAGGGTTTTCTTATAAGTTGAATTTCCACAGCCTTACATGTTACCATCTCCCAGGTGGGCCCCTTTCATGTGGAAATACACATATATCCCAAAGTAAGTGTTGCTGTTTTGCAGTTGTCCAAGTCGAAACTGTTCAAGCAATAGGGGTAGAGGTCCCTATAATGGTCATCAAAATGTATACAAAATGCATACAAAATGTATACAATTTTAATTTGTATATTTTTTGTATAAAATTAGAATACATTTTGTATGCATTTTGTACACATTTTGTATACATTTTGTATACAATTTGATGACCAACATAGGTACCTCTACCACAATAGGTATCCCCCTTCTTGTCACATTTAATCCCGAAATAGATCTTTAGAATTCGGGCAGATTTTCCTCGATAGAATAACCGCGAATTCTACCATTCCGCAACCATTCGCCCAGAGAACCGTGATCCTCAATACTGTCCTGACTTCGCACTTAGCCAACAAACAAGTCCGGACTTGTTTGTCCGGTAAAATTCTACATGCTTTCTCAAGAACTTCATCTGAGTTTATAATTTTCATAACACGTTTTAATTCAAATCTTTTCACAAAGACAATAATTTTCTTATACTGATTTGAAACCTACAAAATTTTACTACGGAGAAAAAAAAATTCTAAACTCTGAACCAAAAGCTATGCAGTATCTCATAATCGACAAAGTGACAATGAAAAGGCACACCAAATATGCTCAAGGTAAATATATCTACCGTATCTCTTTTAACCGTCCCCTAAAGAAACAGTCAGTTTTGCTCCTTAAATTTACATTTCTTAAAAGAACATTAGGACCTGAAATAAATTTTCTTTCTCCCCATACATCCACCACACTTTTACGATTATATGGCATAAAATGTAAACAAAATTCCGTCACACCGACTTACTTTGCCAAGCATCCGAGGTAATTTTCCTGTTGTTTAAACATTCTTGAATTTTAATGAAGTGGATATTGTCGAAGTTAATTTAATCTTCCAAAATCTTTTAATCGTTTATTATAACAATACAAAAGAAATATTATACAAAATTAACAGTTTAAATTTTGTTCCACCTTTTCGGAAGGGAGCCAATTTCCCTAATTTAACTCCCGAAAAACGAGCAGATCCCTTTTATTTTCAACGCGAATTTAAAGTCCGAAAAAAAATCCTTTTTTTTTTTTTACATTAAATAGAGGGGAATGGAATTTTTTTTATAAAAAAAAAGGGAGAATGGGACGATAATTAAAAAGGAGATGACCGATTTCAACTCTTTACCGCATGGTATGGTAAAGGAATTTAAATCTTCTTATACAGACATTATCTTTATTTTATAATAAAGGGTTCAAGTCGTTATTCCTTTTTTTACCCCGGTTTTCTCCCGAATCGTTTTTGCCGCCTTTTCTTTTTTTCCCAAAGAGAAAAAAAGAGCGAGAGACAGAGAGAATAATCGTTCGGCATGCGGGGGCGAATACTAAAAAATATTTATGATATTTCATCTAATTAAAGTAATTTAAAACTAAATCATTAAATCACTCATCTAGCGAATTCGGACATGTTTATCGCGGAAAAAGGGAAATCCTAACAAATCAGTGAAGCATGGATGTTAGTTAGTATCTGTCAGAGACATATTTCCAAGGGGTTCCCAATTTGTTTTTTAATAATAAACTTTATATAATTTTTGTGCTACTTCTCGTATCCGTTTTTCATTTTATTATTACGAAAATAGAATTACGGAATATAATTCCCATTCCCGTTGATTTTTATGATTTCGAAGGAAACAAATCGATTTTATAACCATGATTTTTCCGCCAGTTCAAAACTGTTGAGAAGTGGAGGAAAAAATAAAAAAATAGACCGATCGATGAATACCGAGTAATTATCCAGCAACTTTAAATGAAAATACAGGTTAGGTTGCTGAAAAGAATCGAGAGAGAAGAAAATCTTCGACAAGGGTAGAAAAGGAGAGGAAGGGATCATTTTAGAATAAGAGGACGTGAGTGAAAGACAGCATGAAATACGTCTCAATAGGCCAGCCAATTTCACAGAGAAAAAAGAAAATTAATTAATACATAAATAAATTAGTAACTTTGTGATTGGACTAGCACGGGTTTTTTACTTAATAAAGTGCGATCCTCCCATGTTTACCTTTTTCAGCAAGTTAATTTTTTTTATCCTTCAAACATTTAATCATGACTAAAGGTATCTGATTTTTTTTTTTCAACTTTTTTTTTTCTCTCTCCCCCTAGTGAAAAGATTAATATTTTTCTTTCCGTTTTTTTTTTCTGCGGTATCGAGATATTTAAAACAAGATTTTCCACAAGGAAAATGTATATTTAACGTCGCGCTGATACGTACCGGCGATCAAACGAAACCTAAAAGCGCATGGGAAATTCCTTACGATAACTTTAAAATGTTTTAAACCTTGGTTTGATTCATTGTCTAAAACCAGCCGGGATGTAATGAGTATAAATCAAACGTAAAATGCCACAAATCCGCAAAACACCACCATCCTCCCTCTCCTTTCCCTTTCTTTCCACCTGCCCCTTTGCTATTCATTATTACGCCGACTTACCAGGTAATTTCATTCAGTTTTTTTTTTATGATACCACACATGTACATTTATTAATATTTAATTTGACCTTATGATGTAGAGATACTTGACAGTAATTTAGACCTCTCTCTTTTTCTTCCTCCCTCGATCCTTCTCTCGCTCCTTCTCATCTCTAATTACTTGTGAATTTTTTAGTGTTTCCTTTTACATTTTCCACCATCTTTCCTTCGTTTCAATTTTCAATTCGTCCACCCCCTCCCCCACACGCCCTTTGCCCTCCATTTTCTTCCTTATCCGCAAAAACTATCCCCCTCAACTGAAATGCGATAACTTTTTCCTTATATGAGCCGCATTCATTTTTTGATGCGGTTTGTTTATTTACTTTTCTTTTATTTTTACCCTAACAGAGATTAAAAATAACCGACCAAGGATTAACGCGCTTAATTTATTATGGAGATTTTCACATTTTCGGACGGAAGAATGAATAAAAATAAAATAAAAGAAATATAAACCGATCCGAGCGACTTTCCTCGGTATTAAATTTTTTTTTTTTTTTTTTTTTTTAAATTTCTACATTGGGATTGGCCTGCTTATATAGCTTACATGTATAAAAAAAATCCGTAATCATATTATGTATTACATTTTAGATAAAAATGAATTCTTAAATATTAAAAAAAAATGAATAGCGAATAAATTGAAGAAGCGTTAATTTTAGTAAAAAAAAAAAAAAAAAAAAAAAAAAAAGCTACGAAAAGTTTTCAAATTGGAAAAATTTACAGTTCAAAAAAAATTATATTTCCCCTCCTCTTATAAGCTCACCCTTTAATCTTTTAACCCTTTTTACTTGTCATATTAATACGGAATATTTAAATGTTCATATTAAAAATTAGTGGTAAAATGATTATGTCGACTGAAAAATTTGATATTAAAAAAATTAATTATATACTTAAATATTTTACTCCACGATAATGAAATATTTTGTAAGCAAAATATGTAAAACAAAATTTGATTATTTCGCAGGATCTATTTTTACATATATCACATATTAGCGGACTACAAATTTATATAATCGTGTGTTCGTGTGTCGTACAGTCAGATAGAATTACATAAATTTACACAGTTAAATTAAAGAATGTCTAATAATAGATCGAAACTCAATTACAAACGGGAAGGATGAGATATCGCGCTTTTGGCCGTATCGTGTAACTGGATCACATAACCTATATGATCCGATTGAATATCTCCTAATCAAATCGTTAGTGTTGTGATCGGATTACCAATGCCAAACTTTAATCGGTCTTTATTTGGCAGAACTCAGTTTTTACCAAGATTCAGACTATCATCTTTTATTCAGAGAAGTTGAATCGAGTGGAGTAATATAGATTTAAACTAAGGTCTAAATAATGAATTTATGTAAAATCTCAAAAACAATAAGCAAGGAACATTACACGGTAAAAAATTTTATGTTAACTTGCTAAAAAAAGGGCTACACATTTAAAAAAAAAAAATAGAATGTTATTGTCCATAAAACATTCTTTTGTTTCTAGTGTTTTATTCGAGGCTACAGGCAAATTATGTTACTTTTAACATAAAATTTTTTACCGTGTGGTGAAGTAAGAGCCGACAGCAATGTCAATGACATCCTATCAGTGAATAGAACGGGTACTCCATGAAAATAACGTCGTACGTCACTAGGTGCATCCCATCTTTAAGGTAATTCGATTAAAACCAATGCTGCCGAAGACACATACAATTCGAGCACTTTATATGAAAATAAAGAGCAATCACTTCAAAACTTTCTATCACAAGCTACCAAAATTGCACAAATCACGAGCTTACACGAATTTTTCTTTTTTCTAAAATCAATTACGCTACGAAAAACGATCTAGAGATTGGAAAAGTCCTCACTAAAGCCAGTCCTCTTTTCTTTTTTCATTTCATTCTACCCAACCCCATAATTTTTCATCTGTACATTCACTTATAATTTCAAAGAATAATAGCAAACGTTTAAAAACAAAATGGAAATATTCAAAGATTATAATTTAATCAATTGAACATTATTCGTGCCTCCTCACGACATTGTTGGGAATACTTACACGAAATTAAGTCATTATCGTATTAATTAGTCATTAAAACGTTGAAACTATTTTGAATTGTCTCGAGACTCCGGCTTTTCTCTCCGATTCTTCCTTCGTTGCCGAAAAACTAACTTCAGGACTAGAGTCCGTTAAAATAAAAAAGAAAAGTCCCCCGAAAAACGGTGGTTATCTTACATTCCTACAATCTATCAAATGTTTCCATCTTGCAGTCAAACGTAGCCATTATCTTAAATATTACAAAAGTATAGATTAAAAAAAAAAAATTTAAAAATATAATGGAATTCCCCATTATTTTAAAAATGAAAAAACATTTAACCGTCTCGAAAGCTCTAAATCATTTAAAATGAGAATACAGCAGTAAATATTGAAAAGAAGGAGGTTTTTTAGTCCCTTGACGTCCTTAATGACTTGTTCGAACCGCATAACACCCTTAATGGTTATTCAAGGATTAACAAAAAGGGAAAAAAAAACAAAAACAAACAAAAAAAAAAAAAAGAAAAAAAAAATACTTTGTTAATATCTAATTTGAATTAAAAATCGGGGAAAAAAAATTCACGAAACTCGAGAAGAATTTGTCGAAGTAATTGATTTGATTAGTGATAACCGTCTTTTTAGAATAAACCGATCCCAATAGATTTCTTTTGAAATTCTGAGTTTTCACGGGAATAAGGCAAGAAAATTGAAATCATTGCCTCGGATTTTCTTTTCTTTCTGATGGAAAGAAGGAAAAAAAATTACCATTAAGGTGGATTTTTTTTTTTTTTTTTTTTTTTTTTTACGTCGATGATTAGAAAATTAGCTAGGGTAGTTAATTATCATATCTCTTTCTGAAAATAAGAACTCGTTAAAGAATAATAAGATGCAAGTTGTTCGTTTTTATACTTGGTTTGTAGGGCATCCGTTTGGCAGGAATTTTTTTACTGGGATGTATCTAAGATCAGAAGGGATGTAATATTTTTATTTGTTTTTTCACGCGCCTTATCTTCAATTTTTTTTGTCCGAGTTTTGATCTCAATGTTTCGGCACGTTTAATCCAAATTTTATGCCATTAAATTTTAAAAAATTCACGAATGCACACTCACCTAGTCATGATCACCGATTTTCCACCTTGAAAAGACCCTTGAGAACCCCACCTTCGAGGAATGTCCATGACTGCGAGACCGTTTGGACCCCATAAGACAGCTTTCGAAACCACGGAGTTTATACGTATGAACTGAATATCTATTAACGGAGACTCAGTCGGGACTAATTCCTGTAAAAAAAAAAAGAAAAAAAAGATAGTACCAGATTAACGATTAGTGTTTTCTTCTGTCATAAATAACAATATTATTTTTTAATATTTTGCCTTGTTAAAAGTTAAAATAACTTTCTTCCTGTCTTAACATATTCCCTATCAAATTTATTGCACTTTAGAACTTTTATCCTGGGTTATTGGGGTTCATCTAACCTTTTTTTTTTCCTTAAAAAAAAAAAAAAAAAAAAAGAAGAATTACCTTGATACTTATATTTTGTAAAAAAAAAAAAAAAAACTTATATACAAGAAGTAAAGCTAAAAATTAGCTTTAAAAATCAGGTTTGAAAATTACAGCCCAACATTTATAAGCATATTCATATAAAATAAATTCATGTAATTAATTATAATAATACGGTACGGTTAATAGCGAAAAAACTTTAAAAAATCGACCAATCGAAAAACAACCAAAACGATCAAAGTCGATCACCAAAAAATCAGCGATAAAAATTTTTAGCATCTCTATTAATATCATTCACAAAATTTTGTGTAAAGATGAGGATGTCAGAAGTGTAATTTTTTCGCCCCTACTTTCCGTCAGGAATGACCTTTGAGTTTAAATATTAAATTTGTTAGAAGAATAAGAAGAATAATAAAAAAAAGAAGGGGGAAAAATGAGGAAATAATAAAAATCATTTTTTTGCTCATGTATTTTCTTTTAATTTGTAAGTAGGAGAAAAAAAACCGTCAAGACGAAGCTCTTGTCAAACGGTTCAAATAAAATAAAAAGAACGTCTGAAGCAAAACGGAACTTCTTTATCAGAGAAGAAATTGCACGACACTCCCTTTTTGCATGAAACGTTATAAATGTACCCCGTAATTGGAAAGACATTGCTGATATGAAAAAAAAAAAAAAAAAAAAAAAATTATAAAACAAAAAGAAATGAATGAGGAAAGGTTGGGTACAAAACTCACCTTTTAGAGGAAATCATTTACCTATTCATCTTATTAAAATGTAATAAAATTTTCCAAGGATTCGAAAAAAAATTACGGAGAAAAATAAAAGGAATCCTGTCGGAATTAACCGGGGGAGTGAAAAAATCATTTAAATCAAATTCTTTCGAGTCGCACATTTTTTCGTCATTTTCTTCTCTGTCTGATTTGGATGAGAAACCGATGACGTCATTAAATGAACCAACCTTAACGTTCATTATCCTTTACAAATGATGTAAAATGCCTAATGTATTATTTGTAAACGGTGACAGACGTAAAGCTGCAAGGAATTAAAAAATAATAAATTGTTCTTTTAAAACGGAAGCAGTTTGGGAATACAATAAAAAGCTTCTAGGGAAAGGATTTTTATCCAAAAAGAAGTCTTTTTTTTATTTGAAAAAAAAAAAAAAAAAAAAATGCACTTTGTATTAGTTTACTTTTCAGGTGTCACCCAATGAAGAATAACCTTTTCCTAATTTTAATTGCTCTAATAAATAAAAATTAAATTTGAAACTACCGATGAGGCAAAATTAGTCCAATACGACATCCAACGTAATTCAATCAAAAATTAAAAATTGACCGTCCTTTTAAAAGGCCCATCACTAATTCGACTCAAACAAAAGGTACAAACAAATTATTTTAATCAATCAAAAAACTCATACGAATATTTTTTTTAAAAAGCTGTCGAATTGATTTTCCTTTCTTCCGTAACTCAGATCCTGTCCCTACTCATAATGATCCGACAAAATAATACATCTTGGAATTTGCTTGATAAGGAGAAAATTTTTAATGGAAAAATAAAGTACAGTAAAAAAAAAAATAATAACATGAAAAGAAAAAGAAGAGATGAGTTAATAGCAATTTCGAATAATATATAATTTATTGCAAGAAAGCAGGAAAAAATTTTTTATTTCCGTCAGGAAAAAAAGAAATGACATTTCTTCGAATTCTAAGAATCTGTTCGAAAATAAGATGCACTTTAAAATTTAGTAGCGAACTGCTTAGTTACCCATTAAGATTAAATATCTTAACAATAAAATAAAATTTAGATTGGTGCAGAATTTTCGGTAAGGAAGTACCGTAATCGACTGACTTTCAAAAAAGTTACCTTTTAATTAATTTTTACGTATTACTAGCACTACATTATTTAATCAAGTAGTTGTCATGTAATTTTTAGCTCCCTAAAAAGACTTTCCGTTTGACTTGACTTACTAAATTTTAATGAAATCTAAATCATCCCGTACATTTCGGCGACTCGCTTCCAACAAGCAATATTTTCGGCTCCGGAAAGGCTAAACATTTTTCAAGTATATTTTAATAAAATACCTTGTTCAAAGAGAGAAAAAGATATATGGCAAGTTTAAAATAGATCTAGAAAGCGCAGGACGGTTTTCGAAAGGAGATATAAAAATGTGACAGACCTTCGAGTTATGATTTTAATATAAGAGGCGAAAAAAAACGATAACTGAATAGTAATGTTAAATTATATAGGGAATAATGAACAAATGTCGACAGTTCTCGATTCAACGGGGGGGAAAAAGTGTCGTTATGTTTTCACTCGTATTTTTATCAAATCACAATGAGATTTGAAAAAATAAAAAAAAAAGGGTAAAAGGCGTACGTCAAAAATTTTAATCTAAACTAAATATCGTATACTCATAAAGTTCAGAAAATTTTTGACGATAACATAAGTTGGACCGATACATATAAATTAAAAGGTCTTTCCTTTCTAGGAGGGGGGGAATTCGCTTTTAACAACGGAAACGAAATTTCGATAAAATGGAATTGTAGCATTCAAATGCCAAAGGACCCAAATATCGGAAGTAGTTCGCTATAGCAAACGCGGATTCCGATAAAAAATCCTTTTTCTCTTCCTCCGTCTTTTAATGCCGAATACTCCAATGTAACGAAAAAGGCCAACTTTTAATGAATTTTAAAAAATTTTAGGCTAAGCAAGATTGGGGTAAAAAAAAAAAAATATTTACATCTAAGGTAATAGGACTTTCTATAATCAATAAAAAGAACAAAAGAGCAAAAATAAAATGAAAAAATTCAGATGATGAAGATGGACGGTCGGTACCGAAAAAATCTACTACCGACAAATAAGAATTTTTCGACTTCATGCTTTGTCATTGCTTTTTGTACAAAAAGACTTAATGTAACTTTTATATAGACGCTGTACATCAGAGCCAAATCTTAAGGAGTTTGAAAGCTGTCTTAAGTGATCGATTCTTACGGGAAACAAATAAATAAAAGTCATGTTGATTTTTTTGGCTCAGATGTAAAGTATGATATAATATGGTATAATATGATATATGTATTAAGGTAAGGGTAGGGAAGTGCGACCGGGTTCTAGAAAAAATTGATTTTGACCTTTATTAGTTCTTAATAGGAAGAGAATCAAGCCAAGTTTTTTATTACAATATACTGCTCCATTATTAAGCTTTAATGTGCATTAGCCTCAAATTTGAAAAACGGCGCGATTTAGAGTTCAACCATATTTTTCTGACTGCCGACGTATAATATTTCAAACCTCCATTTTTTGGAAAGTGCGACCGTTCTTATTTTTTTTAAAAAAATGAATTCTGCAAAGCAAAAGTTATTTGTTTATAAAAGATCGATGAATTTTCTTTCAAAAATTGCTGAACACCGTTAAAAACAAATAATCCTTGTTTATTAAAACTACAATTAAATAATTATTATTAGTGGCACTCCGAATTGCATATGTAAATATGCATATAATACAAGATAAATAAAAACAAGATGGTTTCCTTTGTCAAAGGAATTAAAGAAGTCGTCTGCTAGTCGCACTTTCCGAAAATATTATTTTTGCCAAAAAAGTGCGACCTATTAAGGTTTATCAAACAGGAAGTCGAGTAAAAAATTCTTGATAGCATAAAAAAATAATGCAAGGTATTGACAATTGAATGGAGCATATTTCATAAAATAAGCCAATGTTTACATAAAATTAAATCAAATTGAAAATGAGGCAGTCTAACTTTCCGACGAATATGAATTTTTGCTTTTGTAAAATTATTTTTTTTTATTCAAAAATGGACGACAACAATACATTTCTTTGATCATAATAGGTTCTGAAAACATTAAAAAATCGTCCCTTGAAATCTTTTTTTAAAGTATGCGATTTTTATCAGTTTTTATTAAACCGGTCGCACTTCCCTACCCTTACCTATTGGATGCTAACAGCTATACAAAACCTATTACAAGCAATCCCTGTCAATTGGATAACAAAAAAAAAAAAAAAAAAACAATAATAAAACAAAAATCAAACAATGGAGAAATAAAAGTTAACTAAAAATTACAGTACAAGGCAAAATATAAGGTACATTATAAAATTGAAGGTGGAATAAACCCAAGTAACACTGGATCTCTTCTACGTCTAGTGACTTTTCAAGTTCATGCTTGCCACTAATAAAAAGTTGGTTCCCATTGCCTGTTCCATTCGATTTCATACTGCAGGTGTAAGCAGTGCTGAGCAGTTCGCTTGAAAAAATACTTGTGACAAGATGGTGCAGCGAACCAGCAGTTGGTTTATTATGGTGACAATTAAACTATACTCAGAAAAAGGAAAAGTCAAAAACAAGTTTTGTCTTGCAACAAAACTGGAATGTTTCATGGCAATGGACAGGTTGTCACAAGAAATTTTTGTTCTCCGATTAGCCATTTTCTTTTTGAGTGTAGATTAACTGCATGCAGGGCCTACATCTTGGATGGCGACAATTTCTACAGCTAAAGGTCGGTTTCAGCATTTACAAATTCCACAAGAGATTTTTGTACCTAATCTTAAGCTAAAAAAAGCTGCAGATGCTAAATTTCGAACAAATGCTGCAGAATCTCAACACTTCATTACATAAGTAAGAGCAGTGCAGATATTCCACTGTAGGAAATACGATGGGCATTCAAAGCTTTTTCAGCAACCAAAACAAACAAACAAACAACAAACAAACAAACCAATGCAGAAATAGCGCAGTGACAGACTTAGCGGAGGACTTATAACAAAGCAGACTTAGCAGATAAACGGCAAAATTATAGGCCGCCACATGTGGTTATTGCGGAAACAGAACCCGAATAAATGTAAACGGTTATGCGGTTACTTCGCGGTCATCATTTTTATGAAATAAGTAAAGCGGTAGAAAGGTAGAAAGTCGTTATGTCTTTGAGAGAGATATTTTTGAAGATGTCGGAAATATAATACAATTATTCGGTTGTTTTTTAATCAATTGACAAAAAGTAATTTCTAATTTAATTTAAGGAGCTCGTCTGAACCCGAGGACGAGGTGATTCCGTTCGTAATCAAGAAAATGTAACAGTGAGGCATATACCGGTCTATTCCTCGTCTCTCTCCGCAGTTATTGCCTATCTTCCCACTCGTCGATCCAGTTCATTTGCCAGGTGTATAACTAATTCCTCGGGATGAAAACAGAGGCTTTCGGCTAAGCAAACGTAATCTCGGTTAGCGATTAACAAAATATTCCACCCGGGATGTCATTTTGACCTCTATAAAAGCGACACGATAATCCTTTTCTGATTTTATTTTCGAAGAAAAAAAAAAAAAAAAGAAAAAAAAGCGAAGTTCCGAGAATCGGAGAAAATTTTTTTTCTTGGAAAAGCCTCGATTATGGTTTTTTTTAAAGACAAAAATAAATCAAGAAGATAAACTGGAGGAAAAAACCACAGAGTTAAATAATTACAGGGATAAAGTTGAGAGGAAAACCGAATCAACATCATAGCCCACTTTCACCCCCAAGACGGGGGTTGATACCGTTCGACCACCCTTAGATCCAACAAATTACAAATCCTAAATTATAAATTATTGTTTGAATTTTGAATTTGCTTCCCGAGTCAGAAAAACACGACCCACCATTCTTTATTTCAATTAAAACGGCTTTTAGAACGCTAAAGGCCTAACTAGGTTTTTCTTCCCCATTTTTTGCAAATAACCGTTCATCTGCCTATTCTTGATTAATTTTTCAAGGATCGCCTTCCTATGGAGAAAATTAAAAATTGTTTTCCGAATACTTGCAGACAAACTAAAGGCAAAAAAGAGAGAAAAAAGTTCACTATTTCTTTAAAATCTTTTTTAAAAAAAAGAAGGAACGTTAGCTACAATAATTCAAACGATTCGATAATGGCCCAGAGTCTTGACGAATTACCAGAGAAAAAAAAAAGGTTATTATATAAAATAAACCATTAAAAAAAGAAGGGAAGAAGAATACGATATTTTTTATATAATAATGGGACATCTTCCAGAATATTCCAAGTTAATGGCTTTCCAGAATATTTTCAATAATTTATAAAAGACGCATTTAAATTAAGCAATATAATAGGGATTATACTCCCGGCACCTTTTTCTGCAAGGGTTTATGGAGAAATAATTGTAATCGAGCCGTTTGACAATCTCAGTTGTTACGTTCCTGAAATCTAGCTAAAAATGCAATTTCTGAAAATGGATTAGAGGGAGATGGTTTTATACAGGTACACAGCCAAACTTGGATTAGGTTCGAATTATTTACGAAGCTGAAATATATTTTTAACCCTTTCTTGACAGCGGCCTTTTGGTGAAAAGCGATTTTTATGACGGTCGATTTTAGGAATATTTTTTTAAAAATTGCAGTGTCCCTTTAAGAGATAGTTATATAGTTATGCAACCCGCTTTACTCTCAGATGTAGCTTGACGAGTGGAGCTTCAAAATTTGGTTAAGACCGAATTTGGGGAACCTTTTTAAGTTTTCCGGGATTTTCCGAAGATTTTTCCCAATCGTATATATTCGATAGTCGTCAATAGGTAGGACTTTTCCAAATCATATATATACGATAGCCGTTGGGAAAGAGTTTTAATAGGGTGGCCCTTATTTTATGAATTTTCGAATTTCGATGAACACACCCCCTAATTCTTTTACAGTAACCGAAAGAAGATTCCCTGAATTTTTTCACATTTTGGACGCCGTTTAGCCGTGTCCCTGGGATCTAAAAATTTTGAAATTCACGAAAAGGTTGAAAAATCAAAAATTTTATTTTTATGTAAAAATGATTGTTTCCAATTCGGATTTTTGTGCAGATCACAAAAATATAGTTAAAAGTTGTATATTTCCTACGGTTTTGAGGATAAAGGCCAAAACAAGTAAAAGAATTAGCAAAATATGCTACAGCCACAATGTTTTGCAAAATTATTCATATTTTTCTCCTCTAGCACAGTAATCGTTTGTCATAAATAAACTCTAACTTCATTTTTGTAATCTGCATAAAAACTCGAATAGGAAAGAACCATTTTTACAGAAAAATAAAATTTTTAAGTTTTTGGTCTTAACGGGAATTTCGAAATTTTTAGGTACAAAGGACATGTCTAAACGACGTCGAAAAAATCTTTAAAATTCAGCAAATAATTTCCTTTCAGTTACTATAAAAGAATTCGCCGAAATGCGTTCGCCGAAATTCAAAAATTCGTAAAAAAAAGGTCACTTTACGTTTTCCCTGAGACAAATCTATCAAAAATATTTGAAGAACTCCGACGGCTACAATTTTCATATATTTTTCCCCCCAAAACCGCAGCTAATTCAGAATTATGCAATTACTGGTGTGGTGATCGAAACTGGATGCCGGTCCATTTTCAATTAACACAAACGCCCAATTGATGCAAACTGACGATCTTGCGAAGAAAAAAAATAAAAAAGAGAACTAAACAAACGGATAAATAAAGTTTCTAATTAAACAGCTTTGAAACCTTCTTTTCCTAGCATGTGTAAGGATCGCCTGCTTACTTAATAAGACATAATCAAAGCTCGACTCACTTACTTATGGGTAGTAACATCTAATTGACAGAATAATAGTGTTAGAGAAAAAGGGATTAGCATTATCATCTCAAATGACCTCGTAACGGTTTCAACGACATCGTTAGTAGATCGAAGAAACTTCTCTCAAACGGTTATTTCCTCTGGAAATTAAAATTGATCAATCCCTTTTCCCTTTATAAGAAAATATCGAAAAACCTTTTGTATCTTAATTTTTATGACTCTCATTAGTACATGTCACAAGTATAATTAATGAATAGCGATATTAATTATCAAAGGGTGGTGGTCGAAGGAATGATGCGGGGGTGGGGAGTGGGAGGAGGAGGAGGGGGGAGGAATAGGGAAAAGATAGCCACTGATCATGTTTTATAATAACTCGACCACACCCCAATTTATAAAAAACAAATTCTTCGTGTCTTTACCCATCATCCAACTGTCATTCTGACGTGACGAGTTTCCAAACCTGTTCAGTGGCGCAATCCTATTTCGCAGGAAATATACACCGTGGAATCGGTTTTACTGCGGCGTTTCCTTAATAAAATCGCACAGGAAAAATGACTCCACGGCGTATATTACTGACTGCAGAAGATTGTTTTTTTTTTAATTTTGTTTGGAACACCCGAAAATCCGGGGTCGCAATTATCACGGAGTAAAAGGATTTGAAAGCACTATAAACTGCGATGTCATGATAGTAAGTCGATATAATCGCCTGTTATGGTAATACAAAATCAAAATGTACAAATCCAAGAAACCCCCTTTACATCGTTAAGTTAAGGACTCTTTATCAAGAATTCCACAGTCGCGTACAAATGTTCTTCCTATGTTAATAATAATACTTCTTTCACTATCTTTTTCAAGACCTGAGAATTGCGTTTGTGTTTTAAAAGTCTTTTCTCTTTTAATTGGAAATCTTATAATGCGTTTAATTATTCGCGGAAGGGTCGATCTGTAACTGCGGAAAAGCGTGATGCTTTCTTCACGGGAGTTATAAAAATAAAAAAAAATATTTACGGGAACACGTTTATCATCGTTTCAAATGCTACTGAGGAATTGCTGTCATTGTTTCTTAAAATTATCGTTACTTCTCAGAGAAAAAAAATCATTATTGCAATAACTATCAATCCCTAAAAATTCCATATCCTAACCATATGCGACGGATGATAGCCTACATCGGCTCAAGTTTTAATCGATTCTAATTTATTGGCCAATATTATCGATTATAAAAATGGCAAATTACTACAACCGTTCTCGGTGGCAAGGAATACGCCAAATGATACCAAGGTAGGACAAAAGTAATTTAAATGATTTGCATAATTTAAAACGATACAAAATTACAAAACTCTGGTTTATAATTATGGATTCAAATGGTTCTTTGTTTACAGTTTATTTTATATGGAAGCAGAAAGCCTGCACTTTATCTCCAGTGTTTAGCGACTATTTTATTACTTTTGTTTAACTACCTATCTTTGAGATCCTCCTATTATATGACTTCTTATTTCGCATTTTAACTTTTGGGAATAATTTCCAACGAGTCTGCTGAGTTTGATACCGTATCCGATGGATCCGGGAGGTTATCACTGAAAATCTTACTCCCAAGAGCTTTTGTTTCTTCCGATGGTTTTTTGTTTAAAAAGCTTTTCTAGTCCCGCTCTCCTTTTCTGGGAGTTTTAAATGGTTTCTTTATTGATTTGGTTAATGCGGATATTGCAACTAGCATCCCTAAGAGATACGATGCAATATTTGTTTCTCAGAGGTAAGAGGAAACTTCCTTTAAAGTTTAACTCGGGAGGATAGTTTACGAAATTTCGACGACAAAGGAATATACATCCAGACTCACTCCTCTAATTAGAAGTAATTTATCCAACCAATTTTCATTCAAGAAACGAATTTCAATATTTATTATTTGTTTAAGTCTCCTACATTCTGGGCATCAGAAAAATTTCCCAGATTAAATAGCTATTGAAGTTTGAAGCGGAAAAAAAAAAGTAATTTCGTTCGTGAAAACCTATTTACTAGTTATGATATTTTTTTGACTTTCTCATTCCTTCTTCTTCCTTTTCAACCCCTGTTTCCAATTATGACCGTTGATCTGAAGAGAAAGAAGCTCCCACAAAGATAATGCAAATAGCGCGACAACGAAAAGAGTTAGAATAATGAGAAAAAAAAAAGAGAGAAAAGAAAATTGTTTTGAATAAGGATAATAAAAAATCAAACCCTAATTTCCCATTACCATTTTTTAAGATAAAGTAAAAAATTGCCATCATTTTTTATAAATTAACTGGTTCTTTAGGTTTGAGTAGAGGCGGCGAGCAACCGACCGGCAAAACTGGATATTATAATTTCTTTGATAAATTTTCAATATCGTTAAGAAGCTTTGTCTTGAAAATTGGATTTTTAAAACATTTTTTTATTATACGTTTCAAAAGGATGGAATTGTCTTCTTTTGCCTTGTTGGTCTTTTTTCCGCGTTCTTTAAGGCGCGTTGTGGGGGGTGTTTCCTCGTGTTGAGGGTAATTTCTTTTATGAATACCAAATACATTTCAACAAAATGTAATTACGATCACTTTTTTTATTTTTTTAATTTGAAAGTTCAATGCAACGGAAATAAAAAATTGCATCATTGTTTATTTCCTTATATCAATGTTGGGTGGCGTTAGAGCAACTCAGTCTTTGTTCCCGGTACGCAAAACCGCAAATCAACAGCAATCATCTTTACAAACGGAACAATCCCACACCGAAGCTTGCACAACTGGCTAGTCAAACGGGAAGAAATGTCAATGATTATTCTAACAAACATCGGCAATTCTCAGGAATCCCCCCCGCTCAACAAGCCAAAAGCAAAGTCGAGGTATTAATCTGGCCGGAAATTAGGGATGAAAATCGTTCGGTAACTTAACTCGAGTCAACACGTATGTAATAGGAATGTGTAATCAGAGATCAATAGCGATTATTGAAGATATAATGGATTTTCCAGGGTGTTTGACATATTCAACAGGTGGTTTGATAAATGCTTTATAGCTGAATGGGAATCGGCGGGTCTCGATAACGATCGAAAGCTGATTCATTCGAGTTCGTACGCTTTCATTCATCTCTTCTCCCCCATTTTCATTCTTTGAACTGGGGGACCGCTTTCCCTATACCTTTCCTTCTTTAACAAAAAAAAAACGTAAGATGAGATGATATTATAAATCACTAAAATCCTTTCTCACCTGTAAAAGAAAAAAAAATTATACGCTGCAAAACATTTTCGTATTAAATATTTTACTTTAACACCTAAAATTTTTTTTTTTTCCCTAAAAGCGCATTTATTATTACAGGCGTATCAGCCATTGGACAGATTCGCAGTGAATTTTAGTAATTCGCTGTCTAAATAATTTACGATACATGTTCGTCGTTATAAAAAAGCTATTAGCAGAAATATTCGGGTAGAAGAAAACCGAAGCAGGAGGGTAACATTCCAGGAGCGTTGAAATTGTGTAATAAATTTAGTATCTTCGGTTAATCCTCCGTACAAGGGTTGACTATATTAAATGAACATAAATTAACACTGCGAGCTAAACAATGTGTGTGGAGGAGGATTCCCATATACCACTTTCATTTTATTATTTTTGGGAATACAAGGGTTCTTGTATTGGAAGCATTTAATCATGATTCGGACTTTTTTTTAAAAAAAATAAAAATAAAAAGGAAAGAAAAAAACTCTCCCGACTGAAAGCTGCTTTTTCCTCCGATTCGAAATCAACATTCCGATTCAACGAAACAAAATTAACTCAAGCGGGAAATTCTTCCCGACTTTTAAATAGCAATTTTAATACATATATCACTATTTTTACATCGGAAAATTACATTTCGTTAATTGAAATTCCTAGCGAATGAAATCCATGCAATTAATTTCAATTGCTACCGAATATGATAATTCATGGCTTAAATGTCGCCTGCTCTTGATTTGTGACGCTGTGGGGTCCACGTTGACTTCATGTTTTTCACGCAACGCTTGACGAAATATCCAATTGGCCAACACATAAAAGCATTTTAAACGAGAAATTCAGAAAATTTTCTCCGGAAAATTTCCCACCTTGAAAGACTGCAAGTCATCTTTCAAGTCACACACAAATCTTGATTTATAGCACGTTTTCCTTCGATGTTTACCGCCCCTTAACCCATTCAACATCCGCATCCTCATGCAAACATTAAAAATTAATGCAAAGAATTCAACTCAGAAAGGCCATACATCAACAACCTCTATTTTCACCAGAATTAAAATCCTTCATGCATCTATAATGATCCAATTTCGCCAATACACCGAGGGATAAGTCACTCGAGCGGAAGACTAACGGCTGGGTAGCTAATAAGAAAAGGAGGAAAAGCGATATAATTGGGAAATAAATATGTACAAGTTTAAAGAGAAAAGGGAATAATGTCATCGGCAGCAGCGAGGTTCGATAAATCAAACCATCTTCCCCCCCACCCGGAATGTCGGGGAGGTCTAATAGCCTCTAATTGAATTCCGATTATCTTAAAAGATGGTAGTTGTTTTCGAATTCTGGAAATAATTTATCCCAAGCGAGTGTTTTAATAACCTTTTCCGATTCGGTTCATTCAATTTAAGTTAGAACTCAACCGATAACGATATTCAACTTCCCAAACTTCACCGTTATCTTCCCTTCGACATTGTTCGAGTATTACCTTGATCGGTAAAATCGTAACGTTATAATATCGCCCTTTAAGCGTATTAAATGCGTTTTGTGACATATAAAATAGGGAAATAATAGGAAAAAAAAAAAAAAAAAAAAAAAAAGGAAAAAAGGGGTGGAAATATAAATGAGAAAAATAAACCGAATGACGACAAATACGGTATCTTCGATATATCGTTAAATAGGACACACCCATTTTTTCCGTTTTTTGAAACCCAACACGGAAGGTGACCTGTCCAGTCATTCACAATGGATATGTTTACCATTAATTAATATTACTTTTACAATTACGAACCTCCGGTCTATTATCTATACATCATCATCTTTACTGATTACAAATTAAGTCCAGTCATCAGCACAGAGGCGATGCCGGATCGTGACTTAGCTGATTGTGGGGGCATGAAATAAAAGCGATGACAGAATGCATTATTGTTATATTCTTTCTTTATTCGTTTTAGTGGCTTCGCTTTCTTTGACTCCAAATCAAATCCCAAAACTGATTAGAGGTACCTCTGAGAAGCATCAGATCAAAATCTTCATTTTCATACAGAGGGTTTAAAATTAATCTTTTCAGTCAAGGCTGCAAGGCCCAAAAGAAGTAGTCGGCTGCTCAATAGACGAAAATCCTGAAATAATAAAATTAAAGTCGTTTCCCCCTTGTAAAGCAACATTGAAAGACGACTAGTCCTGTCAAATTATTGACTGTATATGGTCCAGGAGCTGCTCAAATGATGCAACAATACTACGCCAATTTGGTCCTCCTCCTCAGTCTATTAACCTGAAACATGACGTAGTGGCACCTCAGAAAGTAGACTCATCCCGAGGTACACACATGGGAATGAACAGAGTCCCTTTAATGAAGGTGGTTTCTATTTGTCTACCTGATCCTATACCGTTGGCAACCCTAATTAACTCATACGCTTTCAGGGACAGTTTCTTGCCCCCAAGGCAAGAGAGTGCCCAGACCAGCAATCCTTGGCTGGCTTGGTCGCTTATACCGGCGACCTTTCGGCAGCTCACCTTAAGGAGTAAGGTTGCCAGTCCTTGAGTAATAACCTCTACCAAGCTGAGGGAGTCCACCGGCTACCCTTTATTAGTACAAAGCCCTATATGTAAGAAATGAAAGAAAGCAAATACATGCAATTTTCAAATTGAGCTGAGTATATCCACAGATGCAAATGCAGGCCTTTCAAGTCAATAGAACAGTATAAATTGACCTCTCTCTCTTGGTGATTTATCATAAAGCTTCGAATATCCAACTACCGAATATCAACAGCACATTAGTATTGTCGACAACGGTGACTAGCAAAATCTCTAATTCAGCATTTAAATCAAAATTACCAACAATTTGGATTTTTGAGAACAGATTTGGTTCGAGTCCACTCTTCCAGTCACTCTGGTGTATTCTTTTACTGAACATCTTGCCGGTTCTTTCTTTGACCCACATACCGATAACCCCAACTACCAACGGAGGGAATTACACCCCCCTGCCTTAAAGCAGTTTTAGGTTTGTTGGAAAATTAAAAAATTTGGATTCTGTTCCACATCATAAGATGTTTTCTGTTACTCTAGATTAAGCTGGACAGGCAGTGTTTTTCCTTTACTATGTACTTGCTTTATATTTGTAAAAATTTACAGCGGTGAGTGCAATATTGATTTGTAATCATTTTTTAACTGAATATTTTCGGTAAAAAAATTTTCAATTACGAGAATAAATTGGATAGAAAAAAAAATCTGAGCAACTAAATCAGAAGAGATCCATTTCCTTTGTCTTTGCCCACATCTATATCTAAAAAAAGAACACGAAGATATTTATTATAAAGTAAATGAAAGGAAAAAGTATATGAAGTGTTCTTTATTAAAGGGATGAACAACCACATTCATGATGTATGGAATGATAAAAGTGAATATGTTGCGTGAGAGTTGACAAATACCGAATCTCCAAGCAAGAAATAAGCTCATGTATCATCGAACATTATCGCAATTTTCTATAGACAGTGGTTTCCAACTTCAAAAATATAAGGCATATCATTAGACTCAGCAAAAAACCGTCAAACTTTCATTTCAAGGGAATTAACAAAACCAAGACGTTCCTTTCCCTAGAACCAAGTCATTTCTCCTGATTGCAATCAAAAAATTTTTTAATCTCTATAAACGGATTTCCGTAATTACGTCAAATCATGTTGCATTAATTTAAAAAACGGAGGGAAATGATATCCCAAGGCGAAAAAAATTTCGAATGGATATCCCTGATTCCGTGCACTAGACCAACAACGCCACGACATCAACACACATTTGTCAGTGATGGTGACGTTTATAAACCATCTATACTAATGTACTAAAATGGAAAATCCTCATTCAACCTCCTATTTTCTTTTATTAAAAATAATCAAATATTTTGATGGGATTTTTTTTTTTTTTTTTTTTTTTTTTTTTGTAAATTATATGCGTAATTTATCGCGACACAAAATGAAATGGTAAGGGGTTTTTGTAGCAATATCTCGACCGGTAGAAGTGACATTTGTCATTTTCTATGAACTCAGGAAACTTATAAGAAAGCAGCAACGAAGAAATGATTTTTCCCCTTTTTGAAATGAAAAGGGCCACCATAAATTATGACGCAGGGGCAAAAATTAAAAAAAAAATTAATAAAAGTAATCGTAAATGTATAGCTATTAATTTGCATCCAAACTTAAAAACCATCATCCCCTGACTTCCGATTACCTTCTTTGAATAATTTCATCATTGATTTAGGGCGTAGATGGTCTTAATCGTCCGTGACTCATTATAATTATATTCCTCTTCTATCCATTAAATATACCCATTAAAAATATTATCACTTTCCTTTTAGCACTCAATGCTATTCCACGAAGGAGGGTTTTATTGAAAAAAGAACCTCAATGGCTAAAATGCTTCCGTCTTTATATAAGGAAAAATAAAAAATATATCCCTTTCAAAAAAGTCAAACTGCGCCTAAACAGGGAAAAGCTGGGAAATTGATAAAAAATGAGAAAGGTCCAGATCCAAAGAGGAAAAATAAAGAAAAATAAAAAAGAAGACTCAGACATAATCCCAACGAGTAAGACTAAACAATGGTTCGACATTATTCTTGATCACAGGGTATATATATCGAATTGATTCCCTTATGACGGGACCCGGTTTCCCAAGTCACTCATTAAACTTCAACAAGACTCATTACCAACGCTTACAGACCTTAAAAAACTCGTCATCTTAAAATGATCAAGCCGAGAAAAAATTGATCTTAAGATGATTACGATCTTATATTTTGTTTGATAATAAAATTTGGTTTTTATTTGATATGATCTGTGAGACTACAATCTTTTCTTTCCTTTTTTTCCGCAAATGCTCGGAAAACGCATTTATTTTCGGTTGTTGGCGAGTTTCGCCGCTTCGAAAATATTTTTTTACTCCATAATGTAATTTAAATTTTTTATACGAAACGGTCGAAACAATCATCAACTATTCGTTGATATTGCAAATGAAATCAACTTAATTTTTCTCTGCGCTCCGCCATTGAAAAAACTGTAAGAGTTATTTCTGGAACATCTCGAGACAACACAAACAATTTCCTTTTCTGTTATTTTTCCTTTTTTTCTTTTTCTTTTTTTTTTTTTTCGTTTCCCGGGAGTGTAAAGAAGAGTATTTTATTTTTCTTCTGATCACGAACCAAGTAAAGACAGCAGAAAAATTGTCAATTTGGGGGTTTGCAATAAACGGCCCGCCATTCAGACGATAATTCGATTAGCCCCACTTCGAAACGCAACAGTTTCGTCTAAGTCGGTGTTATTTTTCACAAATCCAGGATGTATCACCTTTTTCTGTTTTAAGTAAGAAAAATAATCATTGCTTTTTTTCCTTTTTTTCTTCTTTTTTTTTCGTTTCCCGGGAGTGTAAAGAAGAGTATTACATTTTTCTTCTGATCACGAACCAAGTAAAGACAGCAGAAAAATTGTCAATTTGGGGGTTTGCAATAAACGGCCCGCCATTCAGACGATAATTCGATTAGCCCCACTTCGAAACGCAACAGTTTCGTCTAAGTCGGTGTTATTTTTCACAAATCCAGGATGTATCACCTTTTTCTGTTTTAAGTAAGAAAAATAATCATTGCTTTTTTTCCCTTTTTTTTGTTCTATTGTTTTCTCGTCTTAAAATCAAATAAAATTTGATGACGTTAAAAAAAAAAAAAAAAAAACTCCGTACTTTGAGCAACCGGATTTCTTTCTAAAAGAATCTTATGTTGACCAAGATGCTAAATTAATACTTATTTTTAATTTTCCAACTTAACCTAAAAACTGCTTTAAGGCAGGCGGGGTGTAATTCTCTCCGTTGGGGCTATCGGTATGTGGATCTAAGAGGGAACTGGGAAGATGATCATGTTTTTGTTTATGGTCAAATTGAGCCAAAAAATGTAAGAAATTTTTTTCTTTACAAATAAAAGAGCATGACTGGGTATCGCAGTGAATTAATAAATGTAATTTAACATTATGTTCGGCAAAAATCCGACTTTATTTTTATTGTTTTTAGGGTGGAAAGAAAAAAATGTTTATTTTATTTTAACTTCTAATGCCGCACAAAACACTTCATTTGGCGTCAGAATAACGTTTGTGTGGCCTCAGCCCGATCGCACAATATTTTGAGGTTCCTTAATGCGCTTACATGCTAAAAACCGAAATTTTGGACATTTTCCGTGTCAAAAATTTTTCCAATATGGAAAGTAACCGGAACAGGATTTAAGTAGGTGCTTGACCTTCGCAACATACAGCGCGAATCTAAAAAAAAAAGTTTCGGATGTGTTGTTTTCTACAGGTTGGTCTAAGGTGCTTCAAAAACTAGGTTTTTTGCCTTTGATTGCCTGCAATTTCTATGGAAATTTTTATACGGAGCTAGAAATCGTAGGCTAACTACGCACTTTTTACGGCGGATTACCTTATTATAAGGAAAATCTCGTTACAAGTGCAAGATTGAAATTATGGCCAGTACTCCATTTGGAGTACAAATATCCAATGGTATGTCAAAGAAGGAAGGCAAAAGGAAAACCACCTTCTTGGGGATATTCTTCCTCAAAAGTACCATTGCAGTTCCTTGAATCCCGCCTTATGGCCGGTGGCAAAACCTGTCTTTGGACAGAATGACCAACAACAACGACTACCCGTAGGGTTAATTTATCAGATTTAACAAGATTTATTTAAATCCGAATTTTTCCGGCAAAATGGCGGCATTTAAAACACTGATTTTAAAAGCTAAATTTTTTAAAAATTTGAATTTTTTGTTTTCTGAAGCTCAATTTAACTGAATTTCGTTATTCGGAAAAAACCTGGAAAAGATAAGCATGTTATTATCATTCCAGGCTCCAGCTAATTATTATATTCATATGGTTGATCATTACAGAGTAAAAAATATTATGCAATTATGTTAAAATCGGTCTACACAAATTTTTTCTGTTGTTTTTTCCAATACGTTAACATAAAACAAAAAACAAAATAAAAATTATGTAGACAGATTTCAACATAATTATGTTAATTTTTACATAAAATGTTTTACGGTGTATATTCACTTGGCGATGATTGATATTCATATATTATCCAAATATTATAGACTAACTAATGGTAGACTAGCTAATGGTAGTTTTGCCTGAAGTTGTACTGATTGCATTGGTGCTATCTATTAATATTCCAAGTGCTATGCATAACCAAAAGTCAATATCTAAAAACATCTTTAGGTCCAAAAACCAGGACCATATATTTACTATTTATTCGCCAATCAGCTTACTCTCATAAAAATCGATTCAAGGAAAAAAAGAAAAAAACTTGAATGTCAAACCATTAATCATTTCCGTAATATTTTATCAAATAACAATATATTTTATTAATCGAGGAATTTGACATTTTAATCTCGAAAACGAAATATTTAATATACAAAATTGAAAATGTGTTGGCATTTGAATCTATCATTCGACTTTCCTCAATTTAAATACTTTCTGTTTACAATCTCTGGCATTTAATACAGACGTATATTTAGGATCAGTAGCGGTGCCGTCCAGATGATCCATTAACATCCAGATATTTCTCGGTAATTTTGCAAATCACTTAATTATGCGAACAGAAATTAAGCTTCAGGGGGAAAAAAATAAAAAAAAAGTCAAGTACACGGGAGTTAATCATGTTTTGAATGGAAAGAAATTTTAAAAATAAAAATAAAAAAGTTGAAAATAAAAGAAATAAAAGCGAATCAGTTAAACGGAAAACAATTTTCTAAAGGGAAAAAAAAGTGGAAAAATATTTTCCGCCCCTGAAACATTACCCAAACTATGACATTTCTGTTTTCAATCAACATTTTCTTAATAATATTCCATTGAATGCCTGACATTTTTAAAACTTGACTGAATATCCTTTTATTAGGGAGAAATCTCATTTCACCGGTCTCATTGATTTTATTACAACGTCATTTTAACTTGCTTTTTTTTTGCCTTGCTCGACTGAATCTTTTTAAGATTTGAATAATCCGATTTTAGCTAAAGTAAGCAAAAATCATCGATTAGAATTCTGTGGGTTTCGGATCATTTTAATCATCTAAAAAAGGTAACATTTTTTTATAAGCCGTAATTGCTTTCCATTAAAATACTTCCGCGTAGTGAAAAAATTAATTAATTGACAGCATAAATTTCCGTGGAAAAGGCTAAAACCGAGTGATTTGTTTACCGGTTTTCAAAGAAAGTTTGGTTGTTCACTATCAAAGTTAATAAGATATAAATATACCATGCAACGTCATGAAAACTTGTGGAGAGAAACAAAAAAGGCAAAATTTACTGCGAGGAAAGATGGCACAAAAAAGAAAAATAATGTCAGTTTTATCTATCGATAATATTCCTTTTAAAAAAAAAAGTTCTCGATAAACGCGAACCGTCTTGGGAAAAAAAAACTTTTTTTTTTTTTTTTTTTTTACCGTAAAAATAGTTAAAACGGTAATAAATAATTGAGTTGATAGGTCAGGGGGTCAGGGAAAGAGAACCGCCTCTTACATAAAGCGCATCTGCTGGAAGACCCCACTACTTTACAACGCGAGTTTATTCTGGCTGAACGGTGCTGCCTGCAAGTGGGAGGATATGTAACTGTTCATTTTGAGCTTTGAAGTTTATTCTCAACATCCGACAAAAAGAAAAAAAAATGAAAATGAAAGTTGCCAGAAAAAAAAATCTTTAATAATTAAGCTTAATAGTTTCCTCAGAATTGAAAGATCTAAATCAATAAATATGTTTTGGAAATGATTTTTTTTTTTTTTTTTTTTTTTTTTGCAAAGTCTTGTAAATTAAAAAATTTTTAAAATATGAGAAATAAATACGATCATTTATATCAAGATTTTCCAGTTTATTCGAAAAAATACTTTCATAAATGTCAAGTGTCACTAATGTCAAATTAACAGATTTAAAATTACCGCATATTAATGATATCTTGACAGTTGCAAATTTTATTAAGAGAAAAAAAAGAATAATAGCCAAGAGGTATCATTTTTTATCATTTTTTTGACATTTAAATTTTTTTTAAATGAGCTTAAGGCCGATGTAAGGTTGTAAATAGTAAGTTAGTTCATCTTTTGGGAAAAGAGTTTAAAGTGCTTTATGTTAATAAAAAAAAAAAAAAAATAAATAAAATAAAAATAAAAAAACGCCAGCATTCTGCGCCTTTTTCGAGAACATAAAGCGAAAACCTCCTCCTTTTACTCAAAAAAAAAAAAAAAAAAAAAAAAAAAAAAAAAAAAAAAAAGAAAATAGCTGCCTATTAGCATCTCCTTAATTTATTAAATCTCAGCATTCTTCAAAATCGGTGACACTTTAATTTTCATCAAAATGAAAGCGGTAAACAGCACCTTACGAGAACTGCAAGCTAACGACTCACAACCTAATTTAAAAAAAAACTGAAAATTCAAAAAATGAAAGAGAATTAATGTCGGCGTTAAGTTTTTGTTTACTACGGAACAAAAACATTGCATTATATCGACTTGCATTATGTTTAAAATTTGATTGGTATGATGCGCACTGTTCAAATGAAAACCTTAACGACAAATCCCAATTCTTTGATTTTACTTCGATGAGAGAGTTCCTATGGGAAACCAAGAAAAAAAATCCCGTAAAACTGAATTTCTCAAAACCGCACCGACCGAGCAGTTAGTATTTCAAAGTTTTCATCCGCATCGCAGGCAAACACTTTCGGATCCGCCTCTACCTGAGCAGAAAGCTGATAGCAAAAAGCTGCAAAAGGGTTTTGATAATTTGAATGACTAAGAAAGGAACATAAATTTGGTGGCAAAGGAATGAGAATTTCCTTGCTACATTCATTTAATGTGAGTCATCATCACCCTGTTCCTTCCTCCTTCGCGATGTTTTCTGCTTCCGATGTTCATTTGTTCTATACTAACTATATTGTTTTACGTTCCATACATTCTCTCACCAATCTGATACATTTCCCCAGTTTGAAATATTTTCCCAAAGGAGAAAAAGAGTCAACAGCGTAAGGGGGGAACGGAAAAAAAAAAAAATAAATACCGGCAATGAAATAGAAAATCCAAAGATTACTTCTCTTATGGGTTCAATTTAAAACGAAACGAAATCGAATCCAGTATGCTGCTAACTTTCTAAGAGAAATAAAAATTTGAAAATACTCCAAAAAGATACAGATAAAGCCAAATGAACAAAAAAAAAAAAAAAAGATTGGTAACAACTTCCATATACACTGTAAACTCGACTAGAAATGAAGCACGCCGTACTTAAATGATCGTAAAATTCGCATGAGCATCACGTTTTCTTAAAGTACGGTTTCCTTTCTTTTTTTTTTTTTTTTTTTTTTTTTGCAGCCCTTTTTTTAAATGGTGAATTTTTAAATGTAATCCGGGATTAGTCGTCATTTCTAATCTCGGCATTAATAATAAAAAAAAAAAAAAATAAAGAAATAAAAAATAAATAAATAAATGAAATTATTTCTGATGCGGTCGTTGAACGCAGTTGGGGGAAACCTAAGTAAAATGCAAAAACTACCTTTACTATCCTGTATTGTTTTTGCTAAACGTACAGTACATAAGTTTGGTAAGATTGCATTAAATGACAATTACAACAATAATAATCATAGATAAAAGTTCGTCCAATTTGACCTCTAAAATCCCTATTAGATCTCAATTAGATAGGCATCAAAATTCAAAATAAATATGTAAATCCAAAAATATGCCCAAGTCCCTCGTTGAAGGTTTCTTTAAAAAAAAAAAAAAAATTACATTTTATAAAAAAAAAGAAGAAGGTAGGTTCATATCATATGGCCAGTCTAGAGTACTTTGAAGGCATGCAATTTATTTGAAGGGATTCCGAATGACCCCTGAAAATTTGGGTAAAATAGTTTTCTGAGGAGCGAAAAAGACAGCCAAGTGGACCGGCTCCTTTCTACTGCTGGTATGGCAAGGGATACCAAATTAGTTTTAAACATCCATAATCTAAACATCAACAACAATGAAATTTTAAGAAATATTTTACAAAATAAATCATGAATTTAGTAAAAATACAATAAAACGAATTCTTTTTAATGATAAGCAATATTTTTCCTTTCTTTTTCAGCAATGTTCATACATTGGGGAAATAACCGCATATATTTCTAACCTAGTTAGCTCCAACTGGGTTAAATGCCCATACGGTATCGTCTTTTCCAAACTCAATTTTGTATTCTGCCTCAACTATCATAAGTGAGCCTCAATAACTTCCTTTTTGAAAGTTTATACATTAGCTATATTCATACTAATGGTTTGTTGTTCTGCGAGTACTATATAATTCACCAATACAATCTGTAAGGTTGGCCTACAGCAAAAGAATTACATTGGCATGGTCAGGGCTGCTAATCGAAATTCGCTTTAATTTTGATTAATTTCAGTTATGATTTTTTTTAAATAAGAATTTTAATTTTGATTATGGTTACTGAACTCAAAATCTTGACAGCTGATTACGATTTTGATTTTAATTATTAACTGCTCAATATACGATTAATTTCGATTTTTCATATCAGATTTTCGCTACGTTTATTGATTCGATTTTTATTTCAGTTACGTTTATTGGCTTTTCAGTTTGTAAATTTTCGATCTTGATTTCAGTTTTTCGGTTGCATTAAAAATTTAATTTTAGTTTCAGTTACCATTTCCACTGACTCTTTTGTTAATTTCAATTACGATTATGATTACGATTTTTAGTTATAATTTTTTGTTTTCTTTTCCATTCTTTGTTCTAAATTTTGAGAAAATTATCCCTTTTTTACAGCCAGTACCAGAAGAAGCACACCATAGGGAAAAAATGGGAAAAAAATTCAAATTGTTTAATTCTTTTTAATTTAGAATAAAAAATTTAGGAAAATAAAAAATTCACAACTGGCAGTAAATGACTTGTCGGCCCGAAATAAAACTTTAAAAAAAGGCGTAAAAATATATGAAAATAGAAATTGCCAATGAAATAAAACTTGACTGAACTAAAAGCCCAGTACAAAGATCAATTTTACTTGAGATCAAATTTGAGACCGCGCACTCCTAGAATTTTTAAATTATTTTCGGTTTATTATTTTTTTTACAGTTGTTTTTTATTATGATTTTTATTAAAAGTATTTTAAAAAATTATTTTTAATTACGGTTTTTAGCAAATTATTATTTCAATTTCGATTTTCGATTTTTTTATTTTGAATTCAATTTCGGTTATGATTTTGATTTCAATTCCGTTTCTTAACCTCTAATTTCAGTTACGGATATTCAATGATTTCTCTTCTTTTTTGATTGGTTTCAGTTTTTGTTTTTTTGGAGTCAGAAATATTCGATTAATCGCTATTTATGATTATGATTATGATTATGATTTGATTAACAGCCTTGGTTAGGGCCCCTAACCCATGCTTTTCTCTGAAAAATTAAGAAAACTGAAAGCTCTTCCAGATTCACATGCTGTTCTGATGTGGCTAGTTTTGGTCCGCCTGAGGAATTAATCCTCATACTCTCTGATTTTCGAGAGCGTTCCCCTATCCGCCACCTGGGGAGGCGCCCGATGGGGGACTAGCCAAAAACCCCACACGGGTTGGTGGGACAACCCTGTCCCCAGCCACCGAAAAAGATGCCATCCTCCAAAGGCACAAAGTCACCCACCTCGTACGGGTCGACATAAAAATGACGTCCTTTTCATATCGATCCGCACGAGATGGGTGCCGTATGACGCAAGGAGGATTTTATCCCTCTAGATGGCTGACTTAAAACTAATTTAAAACTACCCTAAAAACTAACTTAACTTAAATCTAGACTTAAAACTACTTAAAATACTTAACTTATTTATACTAGTTACTAAGCTTAGCTTAAACTTAAATTAAGGTTATACAAATGTACAATGTACGGCATTGGACATTCATACAATTTACAATATTAGATATTAGAGACAAGATTGTCTGTACTTTTCGACAATCTTTTGCGCGAAAAATGAACTCGTTTCTACTTTTTTTTTTTTTTTTTTTATGTCGTTTAACCGCTTTAAAAAAATGTGCTAATCGACAGCTTTTAAAAATTATAGGCTGTCTTTTAAAATCCCGTTTTATTTTATTATTATTATTATTATTATTTTTTTTTTTTATTAATAAAAAGATGTGAGGGAGAAATAGAAATAAGAAAAAGATGAAAAGGTAAAAACTCCATAACCCAATACCGAGTATAAAACACCTATGCTCATGCCCATGACCATACCCATTACCATACCATGCCTGTACCAAACTGAAACCTCCTTGATGAAGCTTTTGGACTGCGTTGGCGGCTGCGGCGACTCCTCTGGCTGCGACGATTCCTTGGCTGCTCCTGTAAAAACAAAAGCAAAAAAAAAAGACAATTAAAAAAGGGGGGGGCTTGGAGACCCTCACAATGGAGTTTATCTCCCGCGGTATGATTGTAATAAAAAAATTAATTATTTTAAACTGTAATGTTATTATTATTATTATTACTATTTTTTTTAAAATTAATATTTTGAGATTATAAAAAAAAAAAAAAAAAAATGCAAAAAAATTTCGGATTTCCAGGCGTAAAAGGTTAAGACCTTCCGCATTGGACCGGCCGTCAGGGGAACCATGCCATTAGAGCGAGCCGGGAGCCTATCGGCTTTAACTGTGCATATATGTACAGCTAAGGCTTGCGGTGCGCCAATAACCTCGGACACCCAGTCATCCGAAATGAAACCCTGGAGACTCTCACTATGGAGCTTATCTCCCGCCTAATCCATGATCGAATCGAATAGAATACACAGCCTAATAAAACTCTGCAGCTCCAAGAGAGGGGCTGACTCCTAACTTAACGTTTCGGGGGAACTTAACACTAAACACTTAAAACTAATACCACAAGGCCAGTCGCTGGTCGATACCTAGGCCTTCTACGATGGGAGACTAAACCTCCTGGTTTATCTCCAAGCCGGGCCGAAAATATTATTTTAAAAAAAAAAAATTAAATCCCGTGATTTAAAAAAAAAAAATAAAATAAAGCCCGCACTAAAAATATTTATAAATAAAAAAAAAATAAAAAAATTACGATGCGACTCCTCCGAGAGTGAAAACCCGAATGACGCTAGGAACCTGAATCAAGATGGCGCTTGGATACGTCATGCGCAGACAGGCACGCCCTCTGTAATCCAATATGGCGCCTCAAACATTTTAACTGTAAATATCTGTGAATCCAAAACTTATTTATTTATTTATTTATTTATTTATTTATTTATTTACATATTTATTTAGTTCGAAAGGCCCTTCTGTCGTTAAGTACAACTCTTGTTTTTTAAAAAAAAAGTTGAAAAACCTGAAATTATAACTTTTTTTTTTTCAAACCACATTTTCCTTTAGAAAAACCATTTTTTAAAAATGACGCGTTTTTTGTAATAAAATACGTAAAATCGACGTTTGTTGAATTTGAACAGCCGAATAATGCATAAAAAACACGAAAATTATCAAAATAAATTAAGTTGTGCGTTTAGTCGAAGGCTTAACAAAAGAGCACTCTAGCGGCGAATCGCAGAAGTTTTTCAAGAAAAGTTATTACAACTTTTTTTTTTAAAAAACAAGATTTGTACTTAACGACAGAAGGGCCTTTCGAACTAAATAAATATGTAAATAAATAAATAAATAAATAAATAAATAAGTTTTGGATTCACAGATATTTACAGTTAAAATGTTTGAGGCGCCATATTGGATTACAGAGGGCGTGCCTGTCTGCGCATGACGTATCCAAGCGCCATCTTGATTCAGGTTCCTAGCGTCATTCGGGTTTTCACTATTGGAGGAGTCGCATCGTAATTTTTTTATTTTTTTTTTTTATTTATAAATATTTTTAGTGCGGGCTTTATTTTATTTTTTTTTTTTAAATCACGGGATTTAATTTTTTTTTTTTTAAATAATTATTTTCGGCCCGGCTTGGAGATAAACCAGGAGGTTTAGTCTCCCATCGTAGAAGGCCTAGGTATCGACCCAGCGACTGGCCTTGTGGTATTAGTTTTAAGTGTTTAGTGTTAAGTTCCCCCGAAACGTTAAGTTAGGAGTCAGCCCCTCTCTTGGAGCTGCAGAGTTTTATTAGGCTGTGTATTCTATTCGATTCGATCATGGATTAGGCGGGAGATAAGCTCCATAGTGAGAGTCTCCAGGTTTCATTTCGGATGACTGGGTGTCCGAGGTTATTGGCGCACCGCAAGCCTTAGCTGTACATATATGCACAGTTAAGCCGATAGGCTCCCGGCTCGCTCTAATGGCATGGTTCCCCTGACGGCCGGTCCAATGCGGAAGGTCTTAACCTTTTACGCCTGGAAATCCGAAATTTTTTTGCATTTTTTTTTTTTTTTTTATAATCTCAAAATATTAATTTTAAAAAAAATAGTAATAATAATAATAACATTACAGTTTAAAATAATTAATTTTTTTATTACAATCATACCGCGGGAGATAAACTCCATTGTGAGGGTCTCCAAGCCCCCCCCTTTTTTAATTGTCTTTTTTTTTTGCTTTTGTTTTTACAGGAGCAGCCAAGGAATCGTCGCAGCCAGAGGAGTCGCCGCAGCCGCCAACGCAGTCCAAAAGCTTCATCAAGGAGGTTTCAGTTTGGTACAGGCATGGTATGGTAATGGGTATGGTCATGGGCATGAGCATAGGTGTTTTATACTCGGTATTGGGTTATGGAGTTTTTACCTTTTCATCTTTTTCTTATTTCTATTTCTCCCTCACATCTTTTTATTAATAAAAAAAAAAAATAATAATAATAATAATAATAAATAAAACGGGATTTTAAAAGACAGCCTATAATTTTTAAAAGCTGTCGATTAGCACATTTTTTAAAGCGGTTAAACGACATAAAAAAAAAAAAAAAAAGTAGAAACGAGTTCATTTTTCGCGCAAAAGATTGTCGAAAAGTACAGACAATCTTGTCTCTAATATCTAATATTGTAAATTGTATGAATGTCCAATGCCGTACATTGTACATTTGTATAACCTTAATTTAAGTTTAAGCTAAGCTTAGTAACTAGTATAAATAAGTTAAGTATTTTAAGTAGTTTTAAGTCTAGATTTAAGTTAAGTTAGTTTTTAGGGTAGTTTTAAATTAGTTTTAGTCAGCCATCTAGAGGGATAAAATCCTCCTTGCGTCATACGGCACCCATCTCGTGCGGATCGATATGAAAAGGACGTCATTTTTATGTCGACCCGTACGAGGTGGGTGACTTTGTGCCTTTGGGAGGATGGCATCTTTTTCGGTGGCTGGGGACAGGGTTGTCCCACCAACCCGTGTGGGGTTTTTGGCTAGTCCCCCATCGGGCGCCTCCCCAGGTGGCGGATAGGGGAACGCTCTCGAAAATCAGAGAGTATGAGGATTAATTCCTCAGGCGGACCAAAACTAGCCACATCAGAACAGCATGTGAATCTGGAAGAGCTTTCAGTTTTCTTAATTTTTCAGAGAAAAGCATGGGTTAGGGCCGCATGGTATCAACTAAATGTCAATGAAAATTAAGAATGCACTATAACTGAAAGTAAATAATGTTCTGACTCCTTTATGCCTTCCATGACCACAAAAATAGCCTCACAATGTTTGCTTTATAAATTATTAACACAAAACTGCAATTATTCAAAAGAGCAACAGAATTATTGCACTCAGAGAACGAAAGAGATGTATTAAGAACATTAAAAAAATTGAAGTGTGAATAATTCCTTATTCTAAGTGTTCCTCGATTATTTTTAATTTTTTAAGTCCTGCCACAGAACCTAATGGTGCAATCTCATCTTTGATACTACAGCAAAGAAAGCATGATCTAAAAATCCTTGTTAGAACATCATGAATCCTGATTTCATTAGAATCAACTGGCTAACAGATTAACCTACCATGTTAACGTAACCAGAGTTAGAATTCAAAAAAAGTTAAGAAAAAAAAATTGGAACTTGCATAATGTACAATATGTATTACACCACATACTGGTGCTAATAGTCAGAATGTATTTTCTGATTATCAATCATAACCTTCTCTTCAGAGTTTCAATAACTAAAAGATATACAATCGTAAAACCACATTGCTCCCAATGCTTTAATTACTTATTTCTCTTATTTTATGACATCAGAATTCCTTTTACATTACATTTCAATTGACATCAAATCTTGTTTCATTGATAACCGGCATATTATTCCCTTTTTAGACCCCTTTAAATAGGAAAACAAGAAAACTAAACGTTAAAAAAAAAATCAAACATAACCTTACCTGGTACACCGGGGCATCCTTTTTAAGTATTTTCAGATTCTGTGTCAATAATCGACGCTCCTTCCTGTCCCAGATAAACACTATATCTTCCTTGCAATCGATAATATTTTTCGTTTTCCCATCTTGCTTTTGCAGATTCTCCCGAATTGTTTTAAATATTTTTTCTTCACAGAAATTCAAGCGATCGGTGCTCGGCATTTTGCGTATTAAAAATATTAGGTGTAAAACCTATGCATAGCTTACGTAAAACAACACACTCTCGGTAGTCAATACAACACGCCCTCCGATATTTAATTTTCGTTGGACGAGACCGTCTGGATTCATCGTAATATTTGGCGGGAAAACGTTCCAGGCTATAAAAGAAAAGAAAAAACAATAAAAATATATTTTTAACGTTAATATTTGTTTTTTGCAGTTGTAATAAGAAAACGAGTTAAAAGTTCAATATGATCTATTTCAAGTGATTTTTTTTTGTAAGTAGAAATGGAGTGAATTTTATAACACGAGGTAAAATTGTACCTCCCTTTAAGTGGATAATTCAAATTTAATTCCATGTTAAACTGAATAAATATTTAGAGGAAAAAAAAATATAGTTATAGAATGAAAACTTTTCAACGACCATTTCGCTCTACAACTCTCCATTTATAAAAACATCATTTAGTTCTTCATCATGGATAGTTTTGTAAAAACGAACTTACCCCTACTATTATTAGCTTATACAATTGTGATTCGTGCAATTTTATCTGCAGCATGACAATGCGATTTCTATGCAATTTTAATGCCCTCTAAGGATTTGTAAAACTACATTACACTACATTACTAATGTAGCGTACTATGAAAGTTGTTTCGCCTTTCATACGGTTCTAAACCGGTGTGTTTATTTTCATAATTCACCGAAAAAAAAAAAGATAAAATTAATGATTTTGAAGCTTGAAACGATAGCAACGACATTTTCTCAACTAATTTAGTCCAAAAAAAAAAAAAATGATTCGTTTTAACTTTGCTGAGAGTGGGGAAGCTAATGTATAAATTTAATTATAAAATAAAAATCGTTGCCAAAGATGCGCAAGGAGTTAAAGAGTTGAAAGGTTCCCTGTTTAACGACAAAAAGGTTTACCACCAGGAAAATACGGTTCACATACTGATAACAGGAAAAAGGCGTGTTCGATAGTTATTATAAAATGTAATAATTAGACGTGACGTTATATGTGAATGACCTAATTAAAATAAATCAATTTTTATCTTTACCGCTAAGGGAGGAATATTTATACGTTATTTCCCTAGTCGATATACTGTCTAATCCTTTCTGTGTTTTTACTTCCTTTGGCAATAAGCTACATTAAAAATTGTGGCCACCATTCTCTCAAGCATTCTTCTTTTGTTATTTAAATATTTAAATGAATAATTATGAACGATCGAAATGGTCCAGCGGAAATAAATAGATGATATTCCCGGGCTTATATTCAATTTAAAATATTCATAACAATGGCGAGAATATTTTAAATGCAAAAAGTTGAATATATTTGGAGCGATATAGGTGCAACTCATGCAATATCGCTTGATAAACTCTTAAGTTATGTCCTCTATATTGGTTAATGATTTTGATATGCTAATCGAATGACTATTACCGATTTTTTTAAAATTCACAAGCTTACTTAAATAAAAAAGAATGGCTGAAAATAATTAAACCGGCGTTAATTAACGTTATAGAAAGTAATATGCGATCCATTTTTCCCCCATACTTTAACATTATTGATTTAAATTTCTTTGCAGCCTTCTTTTTTTATTTTCTTTCCCAAAGATACGATTTTTCTCTTCCAAAGATTATACACAAAAGAAAACAAAATAACAATATTTCCCTACAAGCAAATCTACCCCGACATTATCTCCTCGTACTTGTCATTGATGCTTTTTCAATAACTATCGTAATATATTTCAAATGATTTTCCAATATGGAAAAAGAAAGATTGATTCAACCGACATATGTGCATGAGAATGTGATCGTCATGACGATATTTTTTGAATTGTGCAAAAAAAAAAAAAAAAAAAAAAAAAAAAGTTTCTTATTCTGGTGGTAAGATGTGATGATCGATTGCATGAAAATAGAAAGATATAAAAACATGAAGAATTAGGTGAAGCAAATAAAAGGTAAACATAAAAAAGAACATTTTGATTCCCTCTTAAGTTACATATATGGGTAAATTTAACGAACTTTATTCAGTTTATCCCCTTAAATATGAAAGCCAATATACTTAAAGTAATAATCATGTTTTGGGATATAAAAAAACCCCAACAATTTTCGATAATTTAATACTCTATCTTCTTTTCACAATTTTTTTCCCTTTTCAACAGATTTTCCTTTCATTGCTTACAAAAAATTCTAAAATGATTTTTCTTATTTAAATAAAATTGTCGTTTTTCGAAAAAAGATAAGCTTATTTGATATCATTAATTTGTGTTTATTTCATCGGCTGAAAGCAAGATTTTCCTTCTTTTTCTTTTTTTTTTTTTTTGTTACTTATACTGTATTTTTTGTATTATATTGGCAATCAACAATTTATGTAAATTAAAAAAAAATGTAATTAATTTTCCACTTTTAATAGCTTTCAACTTATTTCGTATCCCAACGAAAAAGGTGACGTCATGGTGACGCGTCACATTTTGGTCATCAGACATGGTCATTTTCCGGGACTTATTTACGAGATTTTAATGACGTCAAAGTGACGTCTTACACTCGTGGACGACGTCTCTTTTTTTGTTGCCTTATTGATGTCACTTCGATTCAAGCATCGACATCGGATTTTTATCAATATGCAATATCCGAAATCGGCATCGGCACTGCGAAAAAGTTAGTGCTGGCATCGGCATCAGCATCGACCTGAGATATTTAGCCGGTTGAGGCTGGCATCGGAATCGGACCCCTGATTTTCAAAATTGTCTAGAATGGCTCTATGATTTTTTTTTTTTTTTTTTTTTTCACTAAAACCGGAATCAGAGGCGGCATTGAATATAATCGATGCTTGGTGGCGTCGGCATCGGCATCTGGTGTCGGTGCTGGAATCGGAAGTTAAATAAATAATATTGAATCGTCATCGGCATCCGGCATAGACCCGAGATTTCAGTTGGCACCGGCACCCGGCACCGGCACCCGAACCCCTGCTTCGATTTTGAAATGTTATTGTCATCTCATTTAGACATCAATGAGACGTCTTCTTGGCGTCATCCATTGATAAATTTTATTATCGGTCATTCTTAAAGACGTCATTTGAACGCCATTTCTACTGTTAAAATAGTCCCAGAATGTGACCATGCCTAATGACGTCTTTTGATCACGTCTTATTTGCCTAATCTGACGTTTAAAGTACGTCACACTTTGCGCTAGAATTCGTTTAGTTTTTCAGGAATTAAAATTAAAAAATTACATGATCACTTTCGAAAGATAAAAGTCTCAATACGTTCGGCAGTTATTGTTTGCTTCAGCCCTTATGCTGTTTAGAAAATAATAAACGAACCCGATGGGCATAATGACATAAATTTCGTTATTTTTTGACGCTTCCTACATCAAAAACCCTAAATTAGTATATCGGCTAGGTTTGCTACTGAGAGCGGTCACATTGTCGTGATCTGATCAGGCTTAAAGTAAACGAATTCTGCTTTAAGGCGACAGACGACATTCACTGGAAAAACATGGCAGTTACGTTTTGAGTCTGCTCTTTAATTTTTTTATAACCAATATCAATTTATAATCGCATATAATACATTTATTTACGTTTGTGTGACTAAAAGTGTTACATTTCAAAATCAGACAACGAAAAAGAAGAATATAAAACATTCCTTTTTTTCAAGGCAGTTTTGTGCACATCATTTAAATAAACCCTATAAGACAGATAATATTTACGGAAAAAAAGCACAAAAAAAACCGTTGGCAGCATAAAATTATAAAATATCAAAGTCATAAATAAACACGTTCCAGCAAGCGGATCGAAAGGAAACATTTTTGATGTTTTTTAAAACACGGGAAATCAAATGAGAAAAATGGGGTTGAATAGAAACTGACAACGTAACAAAAGATGCCAAACTATTTGACTTTTATTTTGAAAAACCTCACTTTTTTATCAGGAGTGAGCAAATATGTTCTTTGCTTTTTTAGCTTTTTGAAATAATGCTGTCCGTAAAAATATACTCCTACAATACAAACTTATTTGTTCTTATTAAAAAGAAAAGATTTCTCAATAAATATTCAAAGCGTCGACTTTTTAGATCTTGATTAATTTTAACTTCAAATTAAGAGACAAAGATAATTAAGAGACAAGTTTTAGAACCCCCAATAAATAAATGATTAAAAGTAAAATTTAACATTCACCACTAAAGACTGCACTATCCGTTCACCGGATATTTCGTTACAAAGTAATAAAAAGTCAGCATAAAAAATAAAAAAGGTTTAAAGTGGTCACCCCTGCAATAATCATCGGTTTTTTTCCTTTTTTTTTTTGCATCACGTTATCGTTAGACATCTTTTGAATCCTTACCCGGAAAATATTTGCTTAAATCTTTTATAGATATTTGTACGCATGGTAAAATTTTTTGAAATTGTCAGAATTTTTGATTTTTCTTTTCAGAGTTAGTTTTTGTGTAATGTTCGTTTCTTAGCTGGCTTTCAATTGACTTTTTTTTGTTGTTGTTCAGAGATATTTTTTCCCCTTCCCTCCTTTCAGTATACCAATCTTTTTTTTTCTATTTATATTTCCTTCCAAAGAGGGCTGAAAGAAAAAATAAAAAAAAATAAAAAAATTTTCATTTTTTTTTCAGGTCAAATTTGATTTCCATTTTAAGAGGAAAAAGACATTCAAATTAATATCTGAGCGTTAATATATATTAAAAGTATGATAATTTTGATCTATTATAAGCTTATATTAATTTAACCTTTTACAAAACATTAAATGATACACAACATTTTCCAAATAAGCGGAAGGTTATGATACTTCAGATTTTGACAATGTGTTGGCACAAATATGAACTTATTTCCACTTCGTAAAACTTTGAAACTTGTAATTGAAGTTCATGAGTTTAACAAATTCCAAGTAAGTTGCAGGGGAGGCTCTATTAAAACCTGGCTGTGGCTATGCAAAGCCTGCAATTTAAGATTAGGGTGTGTCAAAACATTCAGAAGTGTGATGGCAAAAAGAACTTATAATAATCATTTTCACGAAAAAAAAGATTGGAAAAAAGAATACTTAAGAGCATGAACTTGCTTGTGAGCTTTTTGTGGTCATTTGAAGATTATAAAAATTAAACTCTAAAAAGTTTTGGCAATTACCTCAAATATTAATAAGTTCTTACAGAATTAGCTAGTCTCAAGACAAAAGACAAGAGCCGTATGGACCATAATATTGGAAAACAGATGTAAATATATTTTGAAACTTAAAGGGGTGTCAAGTAACTGTCCTAAAAAGAGAAAAAAATTTATTTTTCTGGGACAAAGTGAGGAACCAATTTTTTAGTTGTAAATAACCCCTCCCTCCTATAAGCCCTAATAATATTAATGATTAAATATAGATTATGAATATAAATAGGCCTAATATGCTTAAAGCAGCAAAAGCAATAATAAATATATCAAATGCCTTAGACTCTTCTAAATAAATGCAGCATTAAATTAAAAAATCTGACAAAGCTTCTTTGTACCTACCCTGAACAGAAGTTCCATGTCTTTTCTTTCCTGTATTTTGAATCTAATTAACACCAGCAGGTGAGCTTACCTCAATTTTATCCGTTCCTGTTGAGTTGTTTATTTACATTATAGTGATCGACGCCATCTTTTTTCAATGTGAGGTACTCTCCTTTTTCTTAGAAACCAACAATGGAAAGGATCTGATTTTAGTACAACGAAAGTTTTATTTATGGAATAAAAAAAATTAATTATTTAATAAAAATGTTAATCGCGATCTTCAAACTTCCAAATAGTCGTTTCAAAATTAAAATTTTCCCTTATCAGTTATTATTTCCTGTTCCGTAGTCACCAATAGCGGAGCCATTTTGAAAACAAAGGACTGTGAGTTTATACAAAGACACGGAAGTAAACAGGATACAGAAACTGCTAATGACTTTTTATAGTTTAGCAGAGTTTATCAGAATCGTGAATAAAAGTAAGTTTCAGTGATTTATTTATATTTTTAATACTCTAACAATTGAGGAAAGGAAAAAAGTCAACTAAACTTAAGACGCTGTTGACCCAAGTAAGGTTAGGTAACGCCAATAATATGAGCCACGAATCATTCTATTATTTTTTCTAAATAATTTTTTGAGTGTCAGCATTACTAAGATTTATGAATGCTAAATGACTTGATGTTTAATTATAATTCTTTTTTATTTGAGGAAAAGCCGTCCATTAAAATATAAATGCAATTATTCTGGTATGGGTCCTTCTGAAAATCTTAACTCAAACATGGGGAACTTTCTAAAAATTAAGATAGTCCTATCTTTCTAATACTTCTTGAGGTTATTGGGAAAGACCCAAGGGACAAAAATTTAAATGATTTTGAGCTTAAATGGAAAATGTTTCTAGCTGGAGTTCCCGTATCAATGGGCCATTTTAATGAACCAACATTAGATTTTCATTGAAATACGTAAAAAATTGGAATAAACCTATATAATGACAGATATTTTTTGTTCGATTTAAGGTTTCAGCAAAGAAAAATTTTTAATTCAAAACTGTTTATAAAATATTACCCATAATCCCACATTTCATCCAAAGTTATAGTAAGATGAGCCAGCCACCTTACTTGTACTATGAAATTTCAGTCATAAAATTTTTATAAATTTTTTCCAGTTGAGTCAAAATATAAACATTTATTAGTTGGTGCCAAATTAAAATTTTGAGAAATTTTTTTGTAAATTAAAGTACTCTGTTTTATTTATATTAAGAATAGGGTAAGAAGACTTAATATAATGTTATTTAAATTGCCACTAAATTTTTTATAATTTTTATTAGAATGGTAAATAACATGGAGTTTAATTGTAGAAATTTTTGTCAAGTTGGAACCATTTCATCGAAAGTGCTAATTATTATAAAAAAAGATAATTGATTGTATGAAACAAAATACTTAAAAGTGAAAAGATTGGACAAGACAAATTGTCCAAGATAACAAGTGACAATTTAATTGGAAAGGAGTTTAATTGAAAAGGATGCGGGATCGGAAAAGAAAATCAGCGATTCTCAGCACATGACAAACTGACAAACAAACGAAATGGGGAAAGTTCAAAACGCACTTTCTCCTACACCGTCTTTGGTATCTTATTCGAAATATACAGATGGTCGAAAAAATGCATCTTTGCGAAAAAAATAATAAACACCTTTTTTATGCGATAAAATAGGAAATCCTTATTTAACATGCAATAAATAATTCTCTTTTAGGAACAGGAAAAAGTGCAAAACTTGTAAGGAAAATCAGGAGATGGATTGTTTTTAAAATGACGTTGGAAAAATTGGAAACTTGAGCTAGAGTCGCGACTGATTCCCTCTGGAGAAACACTCAAGTTAATCTCATTGGAAACCAGATCTGAGAAAACTTTTCGGTTTCCACATACAAAAAAGAAACTTCTTATTTCTTTTAATTTTACCACTCACGGTGATCGACTTAGATGGTTTGGGCAACTTTTTTTTTTTTTTTTTTTAGCGGGAGAAAAAGGGGAGAGAGGGACATCGTGTTATTTGTAAAATACTACACGGTAAATAAACTGCATGATTTGAATCAGTTAATTAACGAGACATGCAGTTTGCAGAAAGGGAGGAAAAAAAAATCTGTTGACCCCAAAGGACATTAAAAAAACCGCAATAGAGGATTTAAAAAAATAAAAAAGTGTCAAAATAAACGGGAATGCATGAATGATTTGAACACCCTCATTTAATGCGTAATGAAAAAATTAAAAAACTGCAATCGGATGACGTCATTATGGGAAAATGGCAATGTAATTTGTTAATTGTTCGAACCATTAAAAAAGGTGGAGAGGAGTGAAAAAAAAAAAAAATATTGCTGAACATTCACACAATTTGCTTTTGCATTGGTATGCGAAACATTTGCTTAGCAAACTGGATGAGAATTGTCTTTCATTCTGGTTTCATTGAAATGAAAACTGGTAAACAATTTTGAAAAATTGGAAAAACGGAGATGAAAAATATTGAAATGTAAAAAGGGTGTTTATGCGATTTTTTTTTTTTTTTGGAAGGGTGATTGATGGGAGGGTCGAAAGCGTTACATTTTTTTTTGTGAAAAATAATTTGCTATGCATGATATATTGACTTTTTTATACATATAATTTGAAGGCGTTTTTTTCTTTTAATAGGGTGCAAATAACAGCCATCATCTTTTTTTCGAGTTAAAAAAAGCTTGAGATTTGACATCTTTATTTCGGAAATGCTTTCGATTGGCTATCGCTTAGATCTTTTTCATATTGAATTGCAATATTTATTCAATACAATATTCAAAGTGATTTTTTTTTTGATACGAAAGGATTATCTGTATTTTACGCAAAAAGTCAATATTAGCCAGGATTTTGTGAATTAAGATTAATTACCATTACATTTAACGCTTTTTAATTTGATTCTTTTTTTATCATTTCCTTCAGCTTGACTGGCTGTTTTCCCCTTACTAAAAATACTTACTAAAAATATTTGTGATATATCAATATTCCTTTCACGTCTTTCAAAACATCTCTTTAAAAAACAATTACCATTTAAAAAAAAAATTTAACGATTAAATCGTTTTAATAAAAAGTCGTAATTATTATTTCCCCAAAAGGTTTTAACTTATATTTATGATTTTATATAATAAAATGATCGTTGATGTTTTGACGAGGACGTGAATGTCCATTAATCGATAAAAACATGGAAGGGATACAGATGTGGAGTGTCTTTCCTGGATCTGGAGAACTGGAATTGCTCTGTTTTCCAGTCACGATCTGGATGATACATCGACCCTAGGCATTCTATTCCTTCGTGTCATTTCTCATCTTAGCCCATGCCAATTTATTTATTGTTCCACAAAATATATCTATCTGTTCTGCGTCAGGGGTGTCCACCTTTGTCTTGTGGGAAAACGTGATAAACGCGGCATGACGGACAAGATTGATTGGGCGTGAATCGTATGTAAATTTTTAATGTTTTTTTTCACGAACGGGAAATTTTGTTTTTATTTTTTTTAGGGTCGGAAAACCATTATGGACGGTAATTAGAAAATTGCCAATCACCCTAAAATCAGATATAATGACAACTGTCAAAGCGGATCGTGAATCGTTTATGAGCAAGGGGGGTGACTTGTCATTGAATATAATTTACTCCTTAAAAATGACAATTATGTAAATGTGTACTATACTTTTTTTTTTTTTTTAAACGAAGGAAAAACGATTGTACACCCTTGAGGAAGAAATATTTTCTTTTTACTCCAATAATTGTTGACAAGAAAAATTGATATAAGTCTGATTAATGGTTTTGATATTTCTATTATGGTGAACTGTTCACTGTTGTCTGGGAGATGATGTCTGTGGGTTGCATACAGCTGCATTCATCCACCTTTTCCCAAAAATACTTTCTACACGACCTCTTTGCTTTATTAAAAAAAACAAAATCTCAAATCACATAGAAAAACGTAATCGCTTGTTTATTTTTTTTATTATTTAAAAAAAGCTGGCCTGGGGGAAACTTATTAAAAAAAAAGTTATTTTTTTCCTTTCTCCAAAGTAATGATTGAAAGCTGGAATAAAACATTAAAAGTTACTATACCGAATTAAATATCCTTTTGTTTTTAAATAAAAGAAGGTTTGGTGGAAAAATAGCAATTAAAACATTCGTTCATTCACTCTTGTGTAGACAATCCATCTCTTGTATTTTTTTAATTAGCTTTATAATGATTTTCTTTTTGTTATAGGCGCGCTTTTTTTTTTCTTCTTCAAAAACATTAAATAATTAGCATGAACATGTTTTTGGTTGTTTTGATTGTATTTAATCTTGTCTTTTATTTTTAAATCAAAGTGTCGGTTTCATTTTCAAGATTTTTAAACCTGGTCAGATTTTTAAACCTGATCTATCGCCTTAAAATTTTTTATGCTAAGATTATATTTTTGCAGTCAAAATTTGTTTTCTTAAAATTTAAAACTCGCCCCTACAAAATTCCTTAACGTTTCACCTACGCTTTTTTTTTTCATTTATGTTTTTTGCTTTTCTTTTTTGTCTGAAATCAATTTAATCTTTTTTTTTTTTTTTTTTTTTTTTTTTTCATAAATACTTCTTTATTTTTAAGGACAAACTTTTCCAATTAATTCTTCAATGTTAATGAAGTGACTAGGATATCATTCCGTTTATAAAATCAGAATTTTTTTTTTTTTTTCAAAAATTATTTTTGTTTGTGATCTTCTTAACTGATTTTGCTATCTCTTTCAAGACTTTTCTCCCCCTACCATACAAAGCAAACTTTTTTCATACTGATATCAAAATGTGAAAAATTAAGTAAGTTTTGATTGTGTGAGACGATAAGTAGTCGCTAAAAAAAGAAAAGAAAGTTATTTTATTTGACATGAGCCGATTGTGAAGTCAAAACGATTCGAATCTTTTTTCCTCTTTTATGTCGATGTCACAATACCACGTCCTTATAACTACTTATACGAAAAGGATAAAGAAAGAAAAATCCCCTATTATAAATTAAATAAAAACTTTCCTATTTTCTTTGATCGGAGTTGCGATTTCGAATTTTTTTTTTTTCCTTTTTTATTTTTTATCGAAACGTGTGAAGTCGTCACCTTACCCACTCAACTCTTAAGCCCTTAACCGAGGAAGTCTTAACTTAGGAAAACCTTTTGAGGGAAGCGATATAATGATAGACCATTATTACACTCTTTTCTTTAATCATTCGGCTTCTCGGCAAAACGTATCAAGCGACTTTTGTTATTTATTTTTTAAATAATAAATTCGTTTACTTTTGAAATTTGTTAATGGGAAAATAATGTTTCTTTTTCTTTGCAGTGTATGTACGGGATGGAAACATTATGAATTTTGGGAAACGAAGAATACAGCGTCAATTAGGAATTACATTACCGGAAAAGTTGGAGGAAAGAAAAAAATTGAAGATAGTCGGTTTTGACTCCAAGCTAAGTAAGTCAAGTTGTATTTTTTTTTTTTTTTTATATATTCGTCAAGTTTCTTCCAGTAAAAGTTAAGACTTTTCCAGCCCCGATTTTACTTTGATATTTTCCGGTGAAGTGAAAAGTTTTTCGTTTTACCAGGAAACACAGTTTTCACTAAGGCAACCAGAATATCTCCGATTTCTTTTTTATTATTTGATGGATCATTTTAAAAAAAATATATACCGTATATGTTATTCACTAGTTGAAGCAAGAGAATATTTTTTTTTTTTTTTTTTTTTTTTTTTTGGAATGAATTGGGAAGGGGAGGAGGGGATGAAGGCCAAAACTGCTTTATTAATTATTGAACTAAGTGTAAGCATTTTAAAATATTTTTAATTCTAAATGTAATTTTTATGTTGGAAAAAATTACTATCTATCCTTTGAAATTATATCGAAAAATTAAATGTATAAAACGTGAATGCTTACCGTAAAAATTATACGCATTATCTTTTTATCATTTTTTTTTTCGCTTCCAGCACGAATTTTATTCATCTTGGGTAACATTTTTTTAAAAAATCAAGAATTCCCCTTGTAATTGAAATTATTAAATTCTATCACCACAGAGTAAATAAACGAAAAAAAAAAAAAAACTACCGGTATATTTATTTTACGTAGATAAAATTAATAACAATAAATTGGCCGACCCTCGTACATACTACACATGTTTAGACGTATGGTAATTCGTTCGCAGGGAAAAAAAAGTGTGAAAAAAAATCAGTAAATTTAAAAAAATAAAAAAAACGACTACATATTCGAAATTCATGCTCATGAACGGTCAACTGGTGAGCTGAAAAAACGCCGTTTGAGCGATTTTACAATTTTGATAGGGAGTTCGATCCGTTCACCTTTGTTTAGCTTACACCAAATAGTTCAAGGAAATTTGTGAAATCCACTTGTAAATTTATTATGGTTTGTGCGATGAGTGACAATCTTGATATTTATGGATCTATCCTGTGGAATATTTAACACGTGAATTTTTATAAACAAGGGTTTTGGCTATCTTAATTTATAGATTTTGATTTCGGTTGCAGGACATCAGCATCCGCAACCCTTTTTTTAAACCTCGCTTGACATAAAGTAGAAAAATTGCGGATGGCGAATGATTTTTTTTTTTTTTTTTTTTTTTGTTGGTTGAAAAATTATAATTCTGATTTTCATACTTTTTGAAAATACCTCCTCCCTTAACTTAGTAAGTGAATATCAATGACAGTATCGATTGCTTCTGTAGTTTTAAGTTACGACTCGAAATCACGGAATCCTTATCAGTTAAGGTGTTTGGTAAAAAACATTTAGATCTCCAATAATGATATTGTTAAAAATTTACGATATTCATGCATTTTAACACCCGTTTTCGATGCCACCCACTTTCGAGTTTATTTTTCATTAATATGCTTGTTGCAAGCGGTATTTATGTATTGTACATTTTTTTTTTCAATTTTCATCAAGCCCCGCTTTTTTTTTATTTTAATTTTATGCGTAGGAATAATTCTAATTTTTTATTTCATAAAAATTAAACTGCGGTTTGCACGCGTAAAAAAAAAAAAAAAAAAAAAAAATTACTCGGATGTTTTCGATTAATATGTCCTTATAACTCTAAGGTCTTTGCAAAGTCCCGGAAAAATAATAACAATCGTTTAACTCCATACCGTGCACAATTGTTTTTAGAAAATAGATATTACGTGTCGGACAATGACGTTTAAAAGGTAGCCCGTCATTCATCATCTCAAAGTTCACTCGGACGGAACAATGCGGTTGAAATGAGCAGAACGAAGAGTGGGTGAGCCAAAGATTAAGGGAAGATTAACAATCGGAGCTTAATTCACACGTAAAACCATTTCAAAGCAAACAAATTAACTAACAAGAATTGAAGATAAGACGGCGGTCGGCAAAGAGAATTGCAACATCAAAAGACTAGCCATCAAAACTCCAAGACATTTGATGCCTTGAGAGTAAATAAACCAAATACAATAAGACATACAAGCCTCTCCGCCTTCGAGCTTTATATATTCAAGCTCGTAAACTTTTCCGTTCATCGACTTTAAACAGTAGCAATTAAATTCCTTGATGTATTTTCAATATATTGCTCATTTTTTTGCGTTTGAAATTTGTTTAACTCGTTTTCTAATGCTTAGGGAAGCTTAAATGTGGAGCATCATTCGATATGTGTCGATTATTTTATAATAAAACAACTTTACTGCACAAAATGATCGAAAAAAATCAGAGAAGTCGTTCGGAAAAAACCCTTCCTTGCTCTGTTTTAATTTTTTAAAACGATGGAAATGTTTAAAACAAGGTTTAAAATTAAATCCAACCTAATGGAATCTCCGAAAATTTAGTGCCGGCCATCAAGAATGACGGAACTGATGGGAAAATATCGTGCTTTAGTTATATGGATTTTAATGTTATTTGTGGAAAGGACATCTGTTATAATTAATTAACTGGCGAAAACGTGGCATGCCGGTTAATTACAACTTGGTGGAGTTTAATTTGCCATCATTTTTTTTTTCTTCTCCTAGTTATAGATTTAATAAACAGCACAAAGCAACTGTAAACGGGAAAAGGAGAGGAAAGTTTATGGGAAACGAAAATGAAACCCTTTGAAAAGGGAATCGCCCCGTGGAGGAACAAATTCTCCTTGATTGACTTTAAGAGCGAAGAGAAAGATTGCATGTGTCTCTAATGATCGATTAATTTAAGCTTTTCATATGAAGGAAGGTAATAGGAGAAAGGGTTAGGCATTAAGAAAAATAAACTCGTGTGAGCTTTAACAATTAAATCCGGCCGATTAGCTGTCCATTTTCATTACCGGTTCAACCGCACCCACTATTGTGCGGTTTTTATTAATTATAAACGATTTTACTAGTAGTTTAAAATTTATATGATTTAAGAGAAATTCGATTGATTTTGATGGGTTCAATGGTATCTTTTAGAAAGCAAAAATTGCGTCAGCTAAAACAATTCTAACTAGAGAATTTCCTGTAACAGCAACGATGGATTTTTTTCTTATTTTCCATATTCTTACGGTCCTTTACTTATTGAGTTCGATCGGCAACCCTTAAATTAAAGCAAAAATAAATTCTCTCATCATCACAGTAATTTTGCATTTACCAAAGTAAATATTATCAAATAAAATGGGAAATACCTGTAAGTTATGGTAGAAAAACGATGTGACAATAAAATGATTTTGGTACATACAGGGCGAAATAAAAGTTATGGAGTACAACCGCTTCTTGCGACTGAAAGTTAAGAGATGTAAATCAAACAGAATGAAACAAATGAATCATAACTTACGAATATTTACAAACCAATTTCCAATAAGGCTGTATACCTAATTGGAAAAATTTTTGGGCATATGTGTTTGGATAAATAGTTGCGATAGGGTGCAAATTCTCTATGGACCAACATGTACCAAGCTTGTTGGACCAACATATTGTACCACCTGATTGGACCAACTTTATTGATATGTTATATGTAAATGTATGTTGGCATGTAATGTAAATGTTGTAAACTTGTTGGCACGACTTGTTGCACCACCATGTTGGTCCAACATTGCATAGTGAATTTGCACCCATAGGCAGGCAAAAGATTATACACGATGGAACAATTTTTATGTCGGTGTTTCTATTTTTACCTTATATTACAACCAAAAAAATGAATATGTCTCGTTCGCAATACAAGCGATGTTGCTTAGCGACAAGCACTCACGAGTCTTGCACAAAACATTTCCACTGCTTAGACCTAAGTTATGCAAATATCTGTACGTCAGAGCCAAAAGGTTCAATATGCAAATTAAAGATGTCCGCTAAGCGTTGTTTACCCATAACAAGCGGCCATCTTTAATTTGCATATTGATCTTTTTGGCTCTGACGTACAGAAATGCTTTGCCTAGACGCAAAGCAGCATTTTTTTGAGTGTAGAGTAAGAGCGCATCTTGCAGTTAAAGTTTAAAACATACTAATTAGTTAATCTTCACATAAGAATATGATACACTTGGTTTTTGTTCAAGAATAGTAGCCAGATGTTAGCACTGTTTTATTCTTGTTTTATGCGGAACAAGATGTAGCAATATGAGGACCGCAGGTGCAAAAAGTTTCCACAAGGAACGCTGGATGTCTTCAACGGTAACCAAATAAAACCAACTGCTACTAGAAATGGTCGGTTTTTATTAGTTACCGTTAAGAACATCTAACGAACCTAGAGGAAAAGTTTCACAGCTGCAGTCTTCACAGTGTAAAAAATCCAACTATCTATTGGGCTTCTCTTAATCTATTCGGCTGGCTTTATGTACAACCGCCTATAACAAACACATCCAACTATTCATTCATCTGTACTGGTGTTCAATTTACCAACAGCTCATGTAATTCTGTACTAGGCAGGTCAACTGAGCTATGTCCGTCACAATCGTTCATGGAGATATACTCTTTTGAACCGCTGCCTGAACCGGTTTTGAGCTGCAATGGTTCAAAAGAGTATATCTCCATGCACGATTGTGATGGACATAGCTCAGTTGACCTGCCTAGTACAGAATTGCATATCTGACTTGCTATATCAATATTCAACTACATGAACAAATGAATGTCTTGCTATTTATCCAACTATACACGGTGCAACAATTTTTGTTATGAGTTTTTGTTAAGCTAAACATAGGAAACACAGACCACAGTTTTCTAGCAGCAAAGATTTATGGGCTGAAAATGGATATCAAATCTGTCCTTACCACTTCATTAGGGATCATATAGAGGCCCAAAAACGATTGAAACCAAAATCGGATCTGATCGTCCTAGCGAGATATCACCCCATAAAGATGCTGCGCGGCAACAGTATGTTTAACCCATAAGTAATAGGGTAATTAAAAAAGAGAAAGTGTCTCCGATTTTGTTCTTCACCAAAAAAACGGGTTCATTTAAGTGTAAAAAAGGCAAGAAAAATTTAGAAACATTTTTTTAACGATCTCGGGGGTGTCTGAGAGCAGAAAAAGGGCCTAAGCCACAATTTTTTTCTTAGCATTTACTGAAACGAAACTTTGATGCATTTTCCCGTAATTTAATTTTACAAAAATGGACTTTATAAGTGCTTTTGACGTTGGAGAAGACGAATTTCACCATCCAGATTTTCTCTGACAAACGCCTGAGTAGCTGTGAACGCTTTTTTAGCGCTTAAACCCGATTTTTCAAGCTCAACTTTAATTAGTTTCCCAATTAGGAGCCCTAAAATCTTCTTTTTGTTGTCGACGTTACTTACACTAACAGGAAAAAGCTCGGAGAACACGATTTTCAATATCCCGATTTTCCCCGATCAACGCCTGAGTCCCGGTTAGCGCTTTTTTCGTGCCTTTAGTACATTAGGCGTTCTAATAGCGCTGTAGGCCGATCAGACGTTGATTCAGGAAAATCGGGATATTGAAAATCGTGTTCTCCGAGCTTTTTCCTGTTAGTGTAAGTAACGTCGACAACAAAAAGAAGATTTTAGGGCTCCTAATTGGGAAACTAATTAAAGTTGAGCTTGAAAAATCGGGTTTAAGCGCTAAAAAAGCGTTCACAGCTACTCAGGCGTTTGTCAGAGAAAATCTGGATGGTGAAATTCGTCTTCTCCAACGTCAAAAGCACTTATAAAGTCCATTTTTGTAAAATTAAATTACGGGAAAATGCATCAAAGTTTCGTTTCAGTAAATGCTAAGAAAAAAATTGTGGCTTAGGCCCTTTTTCTGCTCTCAGACACCCCCGAGATCGTTAAAAAAATGTTTCTAAATTTTTCTTGCCTTTTTTACACTTAAATGAACCCGTTTTTTTGGTGAAGAACAAAATCGGAGACACTTTCTCTTTTTTAATTACCCTATTACTTATGGGTTAAACATACTGTTGCCGCGCAGCATCTTTATGGGGTGATATCTCGCTAGGACGATCAGATCCGATTTTGGTTTCAATCGTTTTTGGGCCTCTATATGATCCCTAATGAAGTGGTAAGGACAGATTTGATATCCATTTTCAGCCCATAAATCTTTGCTGCTAGAAAACTGCGAGACATAAAAATCGTTCCCTGTATAATCTTTTGCCTGTCTATCACAACTATTTATCCAAGCACATGCCCAACAATCTTTCCAATTAGGTAAACAACCATCATTGAAATCGGTTTGTAAATACTTGTAAGTTATGATTCATTTGTTTGATTCTGTTTGATTTACTTTTCTTAACTTCAGTCGCAAGAAGCTGTTGTACTCTATAACTTTTTTATTTTGCCTTATAAGTTTGTAAGTACCAAATTCATCTTATTATCACATCGTTTTTATTATAATTTACAGGTATTTCCCATGTTTTTTTTTTTTGATAATATTTATTTCGGTAAATGCAAAATTGCTGTGATGATGAGAGAATTTATTTTCGCTTTAATTTAATTTTCAGAGAAAATTAATACTTCGTCCACTTCTTTTCTTAATTTGACGTTTTTGAGTTCTTTCCTTATTCCACGATTCCTTCGTTTTGTATCGCGATAAGCCTCTTACTTCCCTTTAAATATGGCAGTGTATAAAACACCTCTTGCGTTTCTTTTTCCCATATTAATTAATATAATTTATTACTCATTAACTCGAGTTTCCTTTAAATAATTTTGATAAAAGATAATATATCAACATAGCAACGAACTATATCATCCGTTATAGTTATCTCCCTAACCAATAAACATTAATATCCCTTTCTCCTCCTAACTCTAAATTGAAAGTAATCAATACCCTTATTTAATATGCATAGATGTAGATCGAATGTTGTAGATAGATGATTCGAAAACAAAGAGAAGTAAAAGGGGATAAAAGGGAAATTTACTTCCCCGGTTCTTTGTCCCGATAATCAACTAAGGTAAACGACAAAGATCAGACAATCATCGATTCTCTGCCTCCTTAATCTTAACTATGGTTTATTTAGGGTATTTTCCCGTTGGGCTTTCATTAGACTTTTAAATTAAAACCGAGAGATCCGGAAGTGAACCGCGCCTAATATCCTGCGACATGAAAGTAAAATCTTCGTTTTTTAAAAATAATTTTTAATTCTCTTCCCCTTGCATCACATTTTCATGGATGAACGAGTACAAATTCAATCATTTTTCTGATTTACATAAATACCGGCATGAAACTCATGCTTGCCTTAGCGGCCGATCTCTTTATGTTTTGTAATAATTGATAAAGATCGTTGCTGTTTTCGGTTTTTGAAGTTTTTAAATCCCAATTTTGAAATTCATAATCAAAGGATGATGATAATACCGATTCCTCTTCTTTTCCTGTTTTTCTTTCTTTTTTTTCTCCCGGTTTTTCTTTCGATGTCTTTCCTGTTGGGAAATGACGAAGCTTTTGATGTTTTTAAATAATTTAATAAACAATTTGTTTGATTCCTTTTTTTTTATTTCCCCTTAAATTTTCGATACCTCAAAAAACGAAAATTCCTCCTGTGATGCTTTTATGAAAAAAAAAAAAAAAAAAAAATTAAATACTCTGTTCCAGAGTAACCGAGCATAAACTCCGAGGCATCTCAACGCGAAAAAAAAAGCTTTACAAAGTCAAAGCAGAAGACGAGACGAGATTTATCGGATGGTTTCGTTTTTTAAAAAGAGATAACGACCAACGTAAAACTCGTCAAAGAACACTCGAAAAAAAATCTGGGAAATTTTCATATTTTTATCGAACGCCTTTTTTCTGTCATAAAGGAAATCACCCCCCAACTTCTTTCCTATTAAGATTTAAATTTTTTTTTCCTTCAGTTTACATGATCAAAGAAATCATTGACTTTTTCCGAGCAATCGTCGCTTTGTTAAATACCGCTTGTTCGGTTTTATATCCTTTGACGCATCACGATTTTCGTTTTTGTGCTTTTTTTCCTCCCCCCGTTTCGTCCTAATCTCTTCCGTCTTCTCTCCTCAGAGCATAGGGAGTCATTTACTGAAGTAAGAGTTCAGTGCTCGATTTGGAATTAAAGTTTCGCGGTAACATCTTCAATCAGAGTTTGGCATTTCTCACGGGAACTTTAAACAACCGCCGCTACATGTCCATGGGCTTAATTAAGTAAAAGAGATGAGATAACGAATGCGCCTTCAAAATATACGTATACATATATCTCTCACGGAAAGAAGAGAGGCGAAGATGCGATATTTCGTAGATAAATTATTAACAAAGGAGTGGTACTGTGTCAAAGGAAAAGACAAAGGAAGAAAAAGTGATTTTCCACATGACTTGTTACATATATGAGCCAAGATAAAAGCCTTTCATTGATTTTTTCTTTATTACTACTTTATTATTCATACTTTTAGCCTAAATCCTTTTTTTAATCTTTCAATCTTCCGCCTTTTCCTCCGCCGGCCTCCCTCTGCCTTGAATAGGGGGATTCGTTCTTTGATATTTCCTTTTTTTTTTTTAAACTTTGAGGTCATAGGTGAAACGGTTGGGTTTAAGTATCAGTTAGCTTTTTTTTTTTTTTTTTTTTTACGATTAAATGAAGGTTTTTGCAGTGGATCGTATCCTTTGCTGAAATTGGTGAAAAAAAAAAATTAAATCCTTTAAAGGATATTTTTATAGTAATTTGAAATGGATTACATCTTTTTTTTCCAGCTGTGTTTTAGTGTGCACGCACTACTCCAGGATTGATTTAGGAAAACAGTTCTGCCTTCGATTCGGAGTTCCATATCCTTATGCCTGCCGTACAGAAATCATAGCGCTTTAGAAAGAACTACTGTTTCTTGAGATATACTGGCCATAGGATGTACAATGCTGAATGCTAAATGATCGAACAAGTTAGTAAAAAAGAATTTGAAGGATTTCTGGTTGTGCATGATATAAGATCCCAGAAAAAAATGTGTCGTACTTTAAACGTCAAAAAGACGTTATCTGGCATGGTCACGTTCTGGGACGATTTTACGAGTCGAAATGACATAAAAAATGACGTCTTTAAGGATGACCGATAATAAAATTTGTCCGTGATGACTTCAAGAAGGCGTCTTATTAAAGTCTAAAAGAGATGACTGACATTAGCATTTCGAAATTGAGGTGACGTCAATAGGACGACAACAAGACATCACCCACAACAAGCATAAGACGTCATTTTGACGTCAAAAATCTCTTCAAAAAGAAGGCCCGGAAAATGGCCATATCTGCTGACCAAAATGTGATGCATCACATTTTGGTCACTTTTTTCGTTGGGATATGCAGGCCTCGAACTTGGTCCCTGAAAGTCCCTAAAGTCCATATTTTAAAGGAAGTCCTTAAAAATCCTTAAATTCGAAAAATGGTCCCTAAAAGTCCATAATTTTTAAATCTGCAGCGCATTTACGAAAAATTTCCTATCGTTTTTAATAAAGAACATGATATTATTACGAAGCAAAATTTAAAAAAAAAATTTATAGAAGATTTAAAAATATTTGATAGAAGAAGAGAAAAAAACTATTAATTTTTTTTTTTTTTTGCTAGAATTCAAAAGTTGTTTAGTCATGTCACAAACCTTTAAAATCAAGCAACCAGAGGAAGGTGCATAAAATTTTAATAAAACTGACAAGTTTTAGGCTACTTTTAGGTTCTTAAAAAGGTCCTTAATTTTCATGTTTTTGGTCCCTAAAGTCCCTAAATTTCAGACCAGAAACCGGTTCAAGGCCTGGATATGCACTAGGGTGTTTCATTTTAAAAAATTGTTTAAAATGTTGGGGGGCTTGTTGAAAATCTTCTTCCTTCAGGTGTAAAACCACTAAAAAAATTGAAAAAATAATTTTTTAACCGCTTAGTGGCCTCCAAGGCCGCTTTCGCTTTTTAAAAATTGGCAATCAAGGTCTTTTAGTCTCGATTTTTAACCAATTTTAAAGGCTTGCAAAATTTTTTGAAAAAGTGTTTCCTTATGTTTTGAAGGTCGTAGAACACGAATTTTACTATCCCGAATTTTTTTGATTTACCCGTTTTTATCGAGTCATTTTCCGTTTAAGCGTTTTTATCGCACTTATACCTGATTTTACCGACTGAAATTTGACTTAATCTCGATTTCGGAGCCCTGAAACTTTTTTATTTTATTGGTATCACTCATACTTATGCAAAAATGCCTGTAGAACACGAATTTCACCATCCTAATAGTGTCCGATTGAAAAAAGGTCTTAAGACCTTAGGGGAGTTGAGATTTGAGTTTCTGTCTATTGTATGTAATGTTTCAGGACAGACGCTATCTAAGATGCAGTCCGTAATTTCATAATTATACCTTTTATATACATACTTACCCTAAGCCGTTAAGCCACCATTATAAGGCCTGCCATAATGAGCCACTGTTTGTTCATTAAAACTAGTCATAATTTACATAGTGCTGCCAAATCTGACTTTTTTTTCCTTATTAATCTAGGAAAACTCAAAAACGAGTACTATGGCCATTTAGTGTCCGTGTCCTTTTTGGTAACTTGTAATATTGAAGCGATAATGTCTACTTCAACTAACTACTTAATTCATTAATTAAGAAATGCCCATTTATCTGTAAACCCTGAAATTCCTTGACCGTTAAAATTTATTCAAATGCTTTGTCCATCGGACAAGTTTTAAACTTTTGACAAAACTAATCATTGCTGTACACTCTTAGAATGAATTAATGGAATGGACACATTTAAAGTGTCATTTGATAAGAAGAGAATTGGTAAAACAAATGACAGATGAGATGTGAGGTCGGGTATAAGGCAGAAAGAGGGGGCGAGTAAAATGAAATAAGAGACAGAAGGGGAAAGGGGGATTGGGGGGCAATCGTGGAGGTGGGGTGTGCTACTTAGCATTCCATCTTCGATCCCCAGGCTTATCCGTTAGACCAAACCCTTCTATTTCAAAATTATTACACTGGTTTTTTTTTTCCTTCTTTCCAGACTGCGTCAATAATTCTGCTTTAATTGTTTATTACTTTCGCTTCGGAAAATTAAAACGAAGGGATCCAAAGGGACCCAAAGTTGACTTTTTTTTTTTCTTTTTTTCTTTTTCGAGGTAAAAAAAAAAAGGAACGAGGGCGACGATTTTTTCGGATGGTAAGATTTTTCGATTGTTCTTGAGCGTGAGAGCTTTAGCGTCTTTTGTAATTAGAAAACTTTGTTAATTTCGATTTCTTTTGTATAGGAATAGTTTAATTCACAAGGAAGTACAAGAGTTTAAAAGCGGAGGCTAAAATTTGACGCTTTTTATATTTTAAGGAGAAATGAAATAATCCTCTAAAATTTTTTTTGAATTTTTTTTTTCCTTCTACAAAGTGGAAATTCTTCATTGAAAACCCGATCAAAAATTTATAAGAAAACTTATAATTATGATACTCCCTTCTTTTAAAAATGTCTTTTAACCCCTTTATTTTTTTCTTAAAGAAACTTCCATCAAATATAAAGGAAAAAAAAATACAATGGCAAAACGTCTTCAATATGTCTTAAAGAAACACCCAGCATCTCAAATCTCATGAAAATTTTAAAATTGAACATGGAATTCCCTTGGTGGTATTTTATCCAATTATTCAAGCTTTTCTGTATTATATATTTGGTTTACTACACAAATCCGAGCGGTAAAAGAACGAGATGCCAAGTTACGTTTTTGTTGGGCTTCAAGATCTTCTTACGTTAAAGCTCCAAATAAAGGGATAAAACGTAGGAAAATGAATATTTGTATTTGAAACGGGGAGAATCGGGTGACAGCTTAAAATAGTAACAATATTCAAATATTTGCAATAATTAGGGGCTTGATTCAAGAATAGAAAGAATGGATTTTCAAATCGGTAGAAAGTCTAATTTTGTTAATTTCTCAAAGAAATCTTCCTTGTAAATCCTCTTTCTTCCAGATCCCTAATATTTCGTCAATTATTTGCATATCATTTTCCTTTTCTGATTGTGGTTCACTTTTCGTTTCTCTTGCTTTCGGGAGAAAAGTATCGCTTCGGTTGTTCTTAGATGGAAGATAATCTTTGAGGCGAAAAAATTAACGGTAATAAGGAGGTTTGAATTATTTTCAAACAGTTTGGATAAATGTTTTAAAGACGTTTATAAAATTTCATTATTGTTTATGTTGCTGCTTCATTCTTTGAAAGGTGGTTTATTATTTTGCAATTATGATTTCGTTACAGATTACCTTCTTGATTGTTTTTGCACGTCTTTTACTAATTATTCCTAATTCGATGTTGTGAATTTTGAATATTTTACTGGAGTTGTGGAAATATATGTCGAAAAGTTACTTTCTTCATACAGTAATGGTATCAAGCCAGGGGGCCGGAGTGGTAACTCGATTCATCTAACGGCATTTATGATCAGTGAAGTGAAGAAGAATTGAGAACGGGCCAGTTAGTGGATGGGTGATCACCGACACTCCCTCCCTCTAGCAGGGATTGTAGGAACTACTAATACAGTCATCTTAACCTCATTGTACAAGTAAGTTCCTATGCAAACCGTGTATCAGACTGCAACGTTAAATAAACTGCGAAAGAAAATGAGACTGACCGAAAAGGCAATTAAACTACTTCAGTGCATGGACATGGTAACCTAGCCCGTCCAATAAAGTCGCACAAAAAAAAAAAAAAAAAAAACATCGAATTTTTGTAAACTTTTGCTACTTAAAACCAAGAGATTAATAAACTTGTAATACATTACAGCTTACACAGCTGGCACCATCGACACCCCAAATATATACCAAAAGTTTGAATGGATTTTCTAAAGATTTCAGTTACCTTTGGACCTAAGAGAAGGGATGTAACCGCAATGTAAATTTTCTTAAGATTGGCACGTACTACGGAGACTAATGCTGTCTGAGAGGGGAGATTTGGCTATGTGGAATCGATTAATTATCCTGAAAAAAAATCTTGATGTTGTTATTATTAAAGTATTTTCATTCGTGATTATTTGTGAGAATCTCTTTCGGCGAATAAAAAGATAGTGTGGTAAACATATATGGGTGTTAAAATTTTAAAGACCTGTGGTCCGGAAGCTTTAAGACTTGCTGGTGGACTAAACTTTTATGGAGAAACGAATCTCAAGCAAGAAGGCATCAACCTCGGTAAACATGGGATATCACTATTCGCCAACTTGTATGCCAATGGAGCTGCTCTATATATAATTCATAGTCTCCTAAAATAAGAAGCAGTAAAAAACGAAAAAATAGGTTGCGATAAAGGTCGAAAAATAGCCCATCAGTAAAAGCTGCACGCGACAGGCCGGCAATAGAACTAAGGTCACCCTTGGATTTTGATACCACAGCATTCACCTCTGATATTTTCATGAGATCATATGAAATCATATCGTGATAGCTTACACGGTTTGAAATCCGCGTCTGATGATAGTAGGCCCCTCTCACACACCTGCTGGAGCCCTTTCTGTTACTGGCAGTAGTAGAAGTGGGATTAAGATTTAAGAAGAAAGTATGAGGGAAAACTGTCCCGCCTCATCCCCTGTTAAGCTTAAATGTATGACTGCAAACGGGGTTACACCACACAACGCAACATATAGGTAGAACATCGGTCTTCATCCTTACAAATTTTTAATCGCTACTTAAAGATTAATAAAGGTAGTATTATGTATATGGAGAAACTTTAAAATACAACAACAGAAAACCAAATCACATGAAAACATCCAATGAATGGAACAAAATTTTAACGACAAAGCCTATGTATCGGATTCGAGGAATTCACAAATGAACTAATATCAAATCCACTTAGTAAATCCTCTCCGATAATGCACGAATGTTTTCCCTTTTCGAAAGCACGAAACAAATTAGGTACGACCCATTGCTTTATTAGCTAATTACAATGTGTGACAAGTCGTAACATGCGATATCGAAAACGTTTCTGTTCTCCTCCTTATTCTCATCCTCCGTTTATGTCTTTTCAAAACATAATATAAACAAACGTTAGAAATTCAAAGATGAAGAAGAATAGGAAAACACAGAATTCGCCTCCAACTCCCTTTCGGTTTTGCCTCCCAGACCCCCCTTTTACAATATATGACGTTGTAATACTGTCTAAGGGTTGAAGGATAGGGTTGAATGTGAGCAATGGCGGCATTGGAAATGACACCCCATTTATTTTTTGATATATGGCCTATATATTCCAAATATTTGCAGAATTTTATTGAGCTCTGATGATTTTCATGTTTCTGAGGGATTCAATGATCCGGAGGAAATTCCTTTTTTTCTTCCTTTTTTTTTTTTATTCACCCGCCGAGCCGTCATCATTATAAGGGTGTTTGCGAAAATTGTTTGAGTCATTTAGTTTTGATCAGGAACGAAGTCAAGATCCATTTGGAAAAAAAAGTTTTTTTTTTAATGTCACCTTTAAAAAAATTGACAGTAGAGCCAGGAAACAGGAAAATAAAAAAAGGAGGAAAATTTAAGTCATTGGTTCGTACGATATCCATAATTCATGCTGTTGTGTGTTCTATTTCCTCTTCTTTCCCTCTTTTCAACGTTTAGTTCTCACTGTTCCCACAAGAATGCGTCACTATGTATGTTTTCTTATGAAAAGCAATTCCTTACTTTAAACTATAAATCGGAAAACTTATCTAGGAATCTTGCTACTGCCATTCATTTCAGAAATTATGAAATAAGAAGAAATAACCTTATACAATTAAGCCCAACACCTATGGCCAGATAATCTCGTAATTCATTTTATTTCTCTATATTCAATTTTGAAAAAAAATGAAAGAAAAAAAAAAAAAAAAAAAAAAAAAAAAAAAAAAAATTCAACCCGAAAGAAATCTTACTTTTTTTTGCGTTTAACAAAAGGAATAAATTCAAAGCTGCGGGAGGTTTTATGCGACCGGGGGGTTTGCGTTTCCGAATCCGATACTCTTTCATTGTTGAATCTATGAAAAGATCCTTTTTATTTCTTTAACCGCTGACCGCAGCTACCACCGTTCACCCCACTCTTCCAACCTATCCACTTCTTCCTCTCCTTTCACCCCCTTTGGGCAATCCATGTCTCCCCAATCCTTTCATTTCCTTTTCGTGAAATATTTTAATAAAATTTCTGCTGTTCGAATTCAATCGCAAAAGGATTTTTTTTTATTTCTCGTGTTCCGTTTTAACCGCCGTGTGAATTCTCTTTTTTTCTTCCTTTATTTTTTTTATTTTATTTTTTTATTTTCGTATTTTTTACCCCTTTACTTTGCCTTTAGTATACATGGTATGAAAGAATATAACAAATGAGATGGATCTGCGAAAAACGAAGTATCTAAGGGAATATTTTTTAATTGTTTCAAAATTTAATTTTCCGGCATGTGATAATTTAGAGCGTATAGCAAATTAAGTATTCAATATTTTAATTATTTTTAAACGTACTTAAAATTGGTGGCCATATAGTAAACGAAATATGATACAAGGTTTTTTTATTTATTTATGAGAGGCCCAATGGGTAAAAGAACGTTCAAATGAAGTAAAAGCGATCGGGTCATTTATGTGCCTCAGAGCCCCCCTTCCCGTTGCTTTAATTTTTTTTTTTTTTTTGGCTTTTGTTGTAAAGCATATATGAGTGCCCGTTTAAAAATGGTGCCAAATGAGATCTTTCTAAAATCTAAATTAAAGGAGGATCTAGGAGGGGTCTAGGATCTAGATCTAAAAGGGTTAGGATGTAGGTCTAGGGGCCTAGGATCTAGGTCTAGGGAGGTTAGTCTAAGGTCTAGGAGGGTTTTCTAAAAAACCAGATCAACAGTTAACTCAAAACTATAAGTTCAAGGAAGTTAATCATTTTTAAAAAAATTTATATTTTGATCCCCAAATATAAGCTAATAACCCAGGTACATGAAAAACATTTAAAAAATATTGAAAGTAATCGTAAAAAATTGTTAAATTTTGATGTAAAAAAAAGTCGTTTGAAACTTGGGGAAAAAGATTATGACGTCATAGTACTGTAAATTAAAAAACGGCGTCCATTTAAAGGGGCAGTAATTTATTAATAGCAGGGCAGTAATTTTTCATAAAATGGCAGTTTTTTTAATAGATTGGCAGTTTTTTTATTGGCAGTACAATTTTATTTATTTTTTTATTTATTTTATTTAATTTTGGGCAGTAGAAAAATGATTTTGGCAGTATAATAAATAATTTGGCATTAAAAGCCATTTTTGGCATTAAAAAAAAATGTTAACTTTAATGACAAAATATACGTTAGATATATTTTGCAGTTTTTAAAGTGATCAAAATTATGTCTGTTCCAGCGAGTAAATATAATGTTTTTTCTGCAGGTGAATTACTGTATGCCCTGCGTTCTTTATGCAATATTTGTGCAAACATATAATTGGACTCAAAATTAGACTTAAACATGTGAAACCACCGCCGGCTGCTATATCCATTCCCATAGGCGAGAAAAGGACTTAAAGGACCCATAGGACGAAAAAGCTCTTCTTGTCGAAAGAGAAAACTGACCTACTATTTATTAAAAATTTAATTTTGTATTAAAAATACTCAAGAAAAGCTAACGTTCTATTTATTAAAAATTTACTTTAAGAAAATTAGCTTTATAAATAAATACTGCCCTTCCGTTACTAATTACTGCCGCTTTGCAACTTCCCCAAGAAAAATAAATCCACTGCCAATTTATTTAAAAAACTGCCCCATATTTAAATGTACTACTGCCAATTTTATGGAAAAAAAACTGCCCTACCCATATTTTTTTACTGTCCCATTTATATAGTCGCCTTAAAAAACTAAATTTGGTAACATTGATCCGAGAAGAACCATTTTAATTCTTTTTTTGCTTAGCTATTTTCTAATTTGTAATTTTTCCAACAAAAAAAGAAAAACGCACTAACAGGAATACCAACTTTTGAGATTCAAAATATAGTACAATTACGTTAGAATTACATTTGCCGCTTTTTTGATTTTTTCAAAATGTCAGGTTTTTCTTTGAATTTTCGGAATTGTTTTCTCCAAATCTGTTTCGTTGGCCCTTTCTGATTTTCATTAAAGTAATATTTTTATGAAGTAAAGAACTCATTTTAACCAAAATATGTCTCACTAACTATAACGCTTGACTTCCCTATTAAGAGACCTGAATCTCGGTCCGGTTCGATACCAGTGTGAAGAAGCTGTTTTATAGTATTATATTATACAAAAGCTCAAAACAAAAAAAAATTCAGGGTTTTAAGAGTTGCTTTACAAAGTTTAAAATGATTACACCCAAGGTGATCGGTTTTAACTAATTTTTAACCTTTATTTTACCTCTGATTGAGGTGAAAAGTGAGAGTTTTTAGTAATTTTAGTAGCTTGATCATTCATCTTCATAATAACACCGTGGAAAAAAAAAGTGAATAGTCAGCAAAAACCGGGAGCTGGAAAAAATTCCAGTTTTAAATAGGCTACTTTAAAAATTCACCTTCGGTTTTTTTTTTCTTCGAATGTTTAACGTCCCAGATAATTTTTTTCTCTCATCCCATTCACGATCCTTACTAAGAGGGTAGAACAATATACTTTGAACGAAATCCTTAGGAAAAGGGGGAAATATGAAAAAAAAAAATTTTCCCAAGTAATATAAATCAATATTAATGCCGAATAAAGGAATCGAAGCGAAAGGAAAGCGATAGGACCACTAGAAAACCACTCGGATGCATGCAAATTGGAGGAATAGCCACTCAGTCTAACCAATCTCGAATCCTCTCAATCGGTTCAAGAGTATGAGGTTAAAAAATATAGAATTTTATCAACCGAAGAATAAAAATCATTCATGGAATTTTTAAGAAAGTTGAGATGTTGTCTGTAGAATGGTTTTAAACTCGTAGTACTTTGAAAATTCTGTACTTGAATTTTATTTATGAAATTTTTTCAATCTGCCCACAAACGGAATTCGAAATTTACAATTGAAAAATAGTTTAAAGCAATTTGATTTGGAATGATGAACGAGGAAAACATGCGGACGGAAAAATCCGTTTCGAGTTTTTATAACTCCGTTTAAAAAAAAGAGGTTTTTCCCCGACAGCAGACTCGTATATATATTTGTTTGAATAATGCAAAGTAACGATTATCCAAATCCTGAAATTTATAACAGAGACAAAATCCCGCTCACGACAGTTTCCAAAAGATTGGTTTCGAACGGATATTTTATTTATCAAACTGTGGCTGAATATCAACCGCAGAAAATCAACCCCATCTTCGTTAATGGTCGTGTTTTTCTCTGTATTAAGCAAATACTATTTTCAATATTAACTTTTTTTTCCGTTGGATGGATTAAAAAGAATAAAATAAAATCGGGAAGGTCGGAAAACGGTTTTCAATTATATTCCTGAAATAGGATCAACATTACATTTTAATCTCAACATTACTTTTTATCCGGTTTTCCTGTTTGTCTTTTTCGGCTTTTTAAAAATTTTGTTTTTCATTTTTATTTTTTTCGAAGTTGAACTTTTAGAGTTCGGTTCTATTGATCAAATGAGATTTTTATTTTTGCAACGTAACGTGGGGGATGAGGTCTAACAATTTTAATTAAATTGAGAAAGATGTAATAATTGAAAGATGTATTTCCATAAATTATTTAAAAAAAAAAAAAAAATTCAGCCGAAGACATAGTAACCGTAGGGAGACGAAAATAGATCTCAGAGCCCAGGCTAGTGGTCTTGCCGTTGAGCACAGTAGTGATTCCGCGTCTGCTGGAAAGTAAGCATTTTCCCTCTGCTATTGTCTTCGGGGAATTTTTTTTTTTTTTCTTTAAAAGAAAAAAAAATGTTTGAAAATTCTGCAAGAACATTTTAGTAAACTTTTTTGATGATTCATTAACTTCTCTGTTGAATGGTAAAAATTGATTTTCGCTTCGACTATAGCAGCATTAAATAAAAATTAATTAAAAATTGCTTTATTGTTTATTTTTCAGGTCCGCAGGAAGCCAGCATCATTATTAATTCTGATTTTCTCTGGAAAACTACGTGATATGAAGCGACCTAAGATTCAAATGCGGAAATGCTCGAAGGGTTATTTCCACAACTGATAGATGGCGGTAGAGGCGATTTTTTGAACTTCTGTGTAGAGTGAGTATGACCATTTAATATTTTAAAATAGCAACCGTAAATTGTCGCAGGAAAATATCCATTTCTGCCTAATCACTTGACTGTACAATTTTAATCTTTTCGATATCGGTTGCTAAACATTCGAAATAGTATATAGTTAACCTAGGGAGGAAAATGAATTTTCACGTTGAGGTTTATTTTAAACCCGAGCGCAAAGTGAGAGGCGTGTACAAGATATAAAACGGATAAACAAGATATTTTTCTTTACGAATCAATGCTTAGTCATTCAGAAAAACTAGAAAAAATGATTTTCATCACACTGTACGGAAAAGTCCACTTTTCAGTCCTATGCAGTTTATTTACAGACTTATTTTACTCCGTACCTTGTGATAAAAAATATCTTTCAATGCAAGAAATGCAAACGACTTGCCCGTCTCGCCGTATTTAAGTAACTCCGTCTCTCTTGACCGTAACTCGGTCTCGACGGGCAGTTTTGTCGTTTGCAGTCCTTGTATTGAAAAATATTATTGATAAATTGTAAGCAAAGTCTTGTATAAAAAGGTTTAACATTGTCTCGCCCTATGCGAAAAAACTCACTTTCCGCAATGGTTTACGAGTGGAAAGTGGTTCTTTCCTACTATGAGTATTGAAAATATTTTTGCTATCTGGAATGAGGACCGCTTATTGGTTACCGTGAAGAACACTTAGCGAACCTGGCGGAAAAGTTTCGCAGTTACGGTTCTTATTAAAAAGTGATCGTTTAACTGACGTTGCGTTAGTAACAGCGAAGTATTTCAGTAGTAAATTGAACAGAAATGGTTGTAAGCTTACAGAAATTTCTGCGACATTCTGTAATTTGAACGGAAACGAGTTATTACTGATTGAGCGTTTGTTCAGAGTATTTGTGATTTTATCTGTTACCGTTGCCGTTATATTGGGAGTGAATAACTTTGCCGACTTAGTTTAACTATTTGTGCAAAGGCGATGACTTGAAATGACGTCTTTGATTTATTCTAAGCTGCCTTTAACATATTTTTCTTTTAGAGGCCTAATACGTTCGTAGCATTGATCTTGCTAAGATGTTTGGTTCTATGAATATGACTAGCGGTTTATTTTTATGAGGAGAAAAGGCCAGAAAAAATTCTTTACGAGGCTCTTAGAGGAAGATGGCTTCCCAAACGGCTGATGGCCTCCAAAAAGATATTGCACTTGCTTTTTTTATTTTTGAGTTATTTTTTTTTGCGCTTTGACTGGCATTTAAGTTGCATTTTGACAAAATCGAACAAAATGTAAAAAAAAAGTGTCTCTGAGGGTGGAAAAAGAAAAAAGAGACTTCCTGAGAAAGATCTACGTCAATAGACTTCCTTAGCTGGGGTTACAAGTTCCGATCAACCCTTACACTTCTAAATAGTTTTCTTTTACATAGTTTCATAAGGGTTGGAACTTTCTTATCCTTTTGACCTTTACTGACCGTTTACGTTTCCTCTTTCAATTTACAGTCTCAGCAATGGAATCTTGACCGAAAAAAAGAATGTGTTTTGGGAATATAAAGCGTTTTATGGGGAGGAATGTTATTTAGAAAACATTTCGAATGCATCACGTAGTCGCATTTTTCTTTAATAAAAGCGTTTTTAAGAGGTCAATTTTCGGTAGAACAAATTGCCAGTCAGTAATTCTTACGGCTTAATTGCTTAAATATTCTTCCGAATCTGCGTTTTTAAAATTATTTTTTTAATGAGCATCAACTTGATCAATTTATAAAGGAGGAATTTTTAATGGAACATGATGAGGAATATTTTTTGCGAATATTATAAAATTTCCATACTAGCCGATGATTTCCCCGGATCAATAAATCTCATCGATATTATCTTTCGTTACGGATAGAAGAGTGTCATTTCAAAAACTGAAATCAATAATGAACCACCCTTATTTTTGATGTGAAATGATGTTTATTTAAGAGGACTGGAAGGGAAGGGTTGAAAGGACCCCTAGAGACATTGGGACGTCCATTGTCTTTCTAATTAGGGAATTCAATGGCATGATCAATACATTCGATAGAAGGTTGGAGGGTTGTTTCAACCCCATCTTAACGACATTCTTTACGACTTACCACCAAACGCAGCTTTTCTCTTGTTTTAAAGCTTCTGTTTTTCTATTTACTCATTTTCCTTGAATAAGAGAAAAAAAAAAAAAAAAAATGCAATTTTTTTAAAATTCTAATGCAGCATCCCTGGAGTAAAAGATTTCGTCCTTTTTCTTTTTTTCTTTTTTTTTTTCTAAAACTTCTACCCATCCAGAACATAAAATGCGGTTTTCCTTAACGACGTCTCGATCGCTGAATTTCAATGCGGCGACAAAACGTTTCAAAAGAGTTTGCGGCCACTTTACGTTCGTTTCAACTTTTTTTTTCTTTCTTATTTTTTTTTTTTTTTTTTTCTCGAGGAAAAAATTCATCCGGATTTCATCTAAAACGGTGAAAAAAAGAAATGTTTTAAGGGAGAAAGCGAGGGGTTGTTTTCCATTCCATAAAATGATGTGTTCTCATTAAGAACATTGATCAATAATGAATGATCGCTTGTGTATGGAAATAAGGGATGCTACCCTCAGCTCTCCCTGCTTATCTTCCATATTTCTTTCTTTATTCAATTTTACTTAATGACTCTGAAACCCTGGTAAAATCTAAATATTCCAATTTTTTTTTCTTTTTTTGTCTTTGATTATATCGATTTGCTTTAGCTTTTCAAATAGGCGAATGTAATCTGATAAAGGTTCTTTTTGAAATGATTTATTTATTTTTCTTTTTTAGCACTTTCTATAATTAAAGACTAATGGAAAGATTTTTATTTTAAGACGATTTAAAAAAAAATGAAACGCCGATTTGTTTAGTATTTAGAAACAGAAATCGCTTAATAAATTTTCCACATCCGTACCATGTTCCACCCCTTTTGAGAATGGAGAACTATTGCAGTTTATTTTAAAGCGAAATCCTTATATACAATAAAAAACTAGCTGGAGTTTACGAATCGAGGGACTTCGAAACCGACAAATGACCGTAAAAAACTTTCCCTTCCGGTTTTTTGATATGTCGGGAGGACTTCAATAAATAAATGACCTCAATTTAAATAGATTAGTCTATGTTTGATTCCTAACGATGTAGGATGAATTGTAGATCGTGGGGAGTCTTTTTACTATTTCCCAAAGCCCTCCCTTCCACTCGGGTCGTCTTTTCTATGTTTTGAAAAAATAAAAAAAAAATAAAACATCGTAGATATTTTTTTTCTTTCAGTTTAATAATTTAATTTCGTAGGTTTTTCCTTTCTTTTTACCGAGCATTGTGAAAAAGATATACTTTGAATTACAACGTCTTAAAGGTCGAAGACAAGACATGATTCGAATAAAGACGGTAGTTGTTACAAAGAAATGGAATGATGGGGAGCAACGAAGCGTTGTATTATGTCCACACGTAATTCTAACTGAGTCCCCCAAGGACTAGGGGTGGCTGACACCCCAGGTGCTTCCAACATATGACTTGTTGTCTTGCTCCAAATAGGACAAATCAATTTTCACCACCCACTTCTCTCGCTTCCTTTTGACGTCTTTTCTTATTCTTTTTTTTTCAATCCTGTGGCTTCACTTGAGAAGAAAAAATAGCTTTCAAAATCCATTCTTCTATCTCCCGCCGTTTACAAAACGCCTTTAAAATGATGTATAGACTAAAATTTAACGCGCTAATTTATTTTCATCCTAATTTTTTTTCACAAACAATTTACTGTTGAATTTTCAGGAGAGAGAAAAAAAAAAGTTTTAAAATGATTTTCCCGCGAAACATTGCAAAACAACAAAATCGAGATATTACCTTTTAACAATAAACCAATCAAAAGCCCCTAAATGCTCATTAGCATATCGCCATTCGAACTTCCTTGAAATCTCAAAATTATCGATGTAAATGAAATAGCAACTTCGACGGTCTCGTTCACATGCAAAAAGGAACCAATACCCGTTGGAGAACCCCCTGCAGATATAACCGTTTAACATTAACACGTAAATATCCAGGTTTATGCAGTTTAATTGAAAACCGTGGCATGTGGTTCGAGGATGTGTCGCAGGTTAGTTCCTTTTTATGCTCGGCAAGAAAATTTTGGAAATTTCTCTTCGCTGAAAGCGTCTATTAATGTTTTATTAAGAATGGAAAATGATTGTTTCCACCCGTTTATTGACTACGATCGGAGGATTCTCCTTATATTTCCACAAAATTCTATCACACCCATAAAATAAAATTAATTTTTAATAACTGAATTTGAATTTTATTATTTTTAGTGATTTCTAGTCATTTCCCTCTTTTAAAGTTCCCAAATTAAAATATCTCTGTGTACTATTTTTCTTTAAATCCAATTTTTTTTTATTCTTAAAAAATATGTACTCCGTATCGATCAGTCATAATATATAATGTCGCCTGTCTAGCCATCCATATCTGAATATAAATCGTATCATTTATCAAAGACTGAGAAATTTCTTATTTTTGTATTGTGTTTTTCGAATGCCGCAGCCTCTTCTTCCTCGTTCCACGCCTCCCGTTTTCCTTTTCTTTATCCCTAAAAATTCTTGTCTTCAAATCTGCTATTTCAATTCCGCTGATGGCTCTTGCCTTTTGAATCGCGGGGGGGGGGGGGGGGGGGGAGGGGATCTTGTCACACAGAAGGATCATCCAATCGTTTAAAATATCTACCGATATATTAAGAAAAGTAAAACCCGGCACTTTTTAAAATCATTTTCCTTTACACCACCCCCGTTTTTTATCCTCCCTTTTCTCCTTTCTATTCGTATACAAATCCTAACAAAACCAATGATCAGCAATAGAAGCGAAAGCATCACCCGTTACATAATCGGATGAAATACACGCGACCAGGAATGTATTAGGAAGGGAAAAAAAAGAAAAAGGAAGAAGAAAAAAAAAAAAGAAGGATAAGTGACGCAGAAGACACCCTAATTTCGGAAGCTTTGTCTGGAGAATTCCAACGGGATCTCCTCCCCCCTTCAGTTCAACCTGGGACATCAACTCGATAGAACAACAAATATTATAAAATACTACACATTTTTCTTCGTCGTCAAATATTTACAGATCGAGGTATTTGGGGTTTATCAACCCCCGATTTAGCTTCCGTTATTTTTCTGTTTGCTTTCCATCTGTATACGTTTCATATTATCGTGTGCTACTTCCTTCTGTATGTTTATTAAAAAAAAAAAAAAAACCAGGACTGCTGACTTATTTTTCTGAGCTTTCAAGGATGATTTTTATTCAATCGCACGATTTTTTTTGGGGTGTAGTAACGGTATTTCACGTTAATGTTTATTGCACTTTTTCTTGTTGTTCGAATATTACTGGTCTTGGACACATTTTCATCTAGCTGATTGTAGGATTTTTTTATAAGAATTTTTTTTTGTTTGATTTGTTTATGGAAATAATCTGGTTATCAAAAAATATTTCAGGAAATTTTTTCATTACTTGATCTCAATCAAGAGAAGACTTTTTAATTTTTACTGTAAAGACAGTAAAAATGGGTCAGTATGATATTAAGAGTGCTTTAAGTGTAATAATCGAAAAACGTTTGGTCACTTTTTATGTGGACTTTTTATTGTTAGTGATGCAGTCGACTATTTTTTTTACGTTTAAAGCTTTGATGAATTTTATTAATTGTAATCTGATTTCATCGATTCTAAAGAAATCGAAGAAAAAAAAAGAATAAAGAAGTCACATGCTTTGAGATAACTCCATCGTTTAATCGTGCTAGGGAAGATATGACAAAAAGGGTGATTTCGACTCGGTGAAAAAAACTGTTAGCCCTAGAAATGAGAAAAAACAAAAATTTTAGTTTGAATGCCCGCCAAAACGGAACGTGAGAAAACGTGACATCATCTGCCTAAAAGTGGTTGTGTTCATTTCTGAAACTCTGAACGACATCGATTCATAAAGTTTACAAGCAATTTAATGGCTGAATATTAACTAAGTCAATTAAGCAGCCCAATTTAATGGCCTAAATTAGCCAAAATGCGTAAATTTTGGCCAATTTCTGCCTTTTTTTTCTCCGACGAAAAAATATGTTTCTAGGCTATTTTTTTTGCGTACTTTCACGTGGTGAAGGCAAAATTTGGGTTCAACGTGGTCTTCGTGGCGAAACAAATTTTTTGAGATTTGGTTATTTTATGGCCACTTTGGCCGTTAGGGAAAAAAACCAAAAAAATACGTATCTAGGCCAGTTTTTTGCCTACTCTTACGTGGTGATAGCGAAATTTGTGTGGAGCGGCATCTTTGGAGCAAAAAAATTTTTTTAAACTTTTGGGCATTTTTTTTTGCCACTTTCTTGTTGAAAAAAAAATTTAAAAGCACATGTACTTAGACCAATTTTTGACGTACGTTTTTGCTATCATAGCGAAGTTTTGGTCCGGCGACCCTAGCATGAAGAAAATAATTTCTTTTTTTTTTTTTTTTTTTTTTTAAGAGGAAAAACTATCGCCTTTTATAATATTATAAAAGCCGAAATCTCTAAAGTCCTTAACTTTTATGGACAAACAAACAACATTGAGAGAAAAAATTTCGTCGGGTACTTGAGCCGAATGGGAATTGAACCCACATCTACCGTTTGCCGGACGGGTGCTCTACCATTAAGCTACCTACCCGCACTCGACGAACTCTCTCTCAACGAGGGACTTAAATTGCAACACGAATCACAAAGCGCGGGAAAATCCAACTAGGCATCAGCCACTAAATGTTGGCGCGAATTGAGAATGGAAGCGGCAAGTCAAATTACGATAAAGGGAGTAACCCGAAATTTTAAGAGGAAAAACTATCGCCTTTTATAATATTATAAAAGCCGAAATCTCTAAAGTCCTTAACTTTTATGGACAAACAAACAACATTGAGAGAAAAAATTTCGTCGGGTACTTAAATTACGTCGGGTAAATAATTTCTTTTCTCTTTAAATGGACATTTTGGCCACTGGGCCATTTATTAAAAAATTAACGATTATGCCCTTAAATAGCCCTTAGAAAGAGCTTTTTTTTCGTTTTTTGGATTCTTCAATCGGGCAACCCATTTTCTGCCAAAAAAGTAAAAACTGAATTAGCACTCACATCTCCGCCTCAGAAACGGCTTTCATTTCGACCCTAATATTTGGCCTAATTTATCCCCTCACTAGTTATATCGATGGATGAAAGTCCAAAAAAAATCTAATTTTGGGGCACAACCCTTATGGTAACCCGGTGGCAGCCTTTGATGAAAAATATTTACGTTTAAATACTAGTTTTTAGTTAAGAGCATACTATACATAAGTTCCCGGCGAAAACCTGTCTATTATGAATTAAATTACATTAAATTGAAAGACCTAAACCACCTGTTCTATATCCGGAAGTGCAAAACTAGACAGACAAGGTCATTCTGTCAACTTGTTCACCCTTTGAACCGATACATTTTCCCCAAAGGGCCACTTGCATCAAGACATTCCTCCTTTGTTAAATTTGCTGAATATTTAAGTATCAAAAAATGATCACTTATAATAAATTTCAAAATGAAAAAAAAAATTATTTATCCTCGTCACTGAATTTTATTTCAATAAGTGGAACACCCGTTCACGAACAGGAGTTTTCTTTATAATAAAAAAAAATTAAAAAAAGGTCCGAATTCTTTCTTTTATAAAAACCAAGCTCTCTCTCTCTCTCTCAAAAAAAAAAAAAAAAAAAGAAAAAATCCTCCCCCAACGACTACCGCATTAATAATTAAGGTTAATCAAATTTCCGTATTGCAATCAGGTAGAAAAAATTGGAATAAAAAATCATTTTTTTTCCCTAACGTTTAAACAAAAAGAAAAAAAAAATCTTCCAGATTGACGGGGAATATTTACACAAGAATTATTCATCGTGAGAAAAAAAAATGAAAATCAACTCAGGAAAAAAATGTCCGATTTGCATTTATTTATTTTTTTTATTTTTTTTTTGTTTTACAGAAAAGTTTCAAGGAGCGAAAAACCAAAAAGGAACGGTGTATTTCTCTTTTTCATTTTCCCGATAATATTACCGAATTTAATATTGAGGAAATGGAGAGAGCGGCGTTAGCCCCTCATCCCTTGAGAAGATGAAGGCAAGGGGAATAGGCGGCCTAACCCCCATTCGACCCCCGTCGTCCTCCTACCTTCCCTACTTTTGCGCCCCCGCGGGACGGAACCTCATTGCTTATACACGATCTGATTTATCGGTATTCATCAAAACGTGTATTTACTCCTTTTTCAATGTAGTTGCTTTTATATTTGGAAAAAAAAAGGCGGGAAAACTTAAATTTACGACGTAGGTTTCAAAGTGTGTTGGAAAACTTGTTTTCAAAAGCATTTTATTTTACGATAGAAATTTTCCGAGAATGAATTATCGTTTTTTATTCGAGGCTTTATTTCAAAAAAATTCAATTTTTATTTTCAGAGATAAAAAAAAAAAAAAAAAAAAAAAAAAAAAGCAAATAATCAAAAAGATGCTGAGGTACGAGGATATTAAAATATCTTATTGAGAATTACCATATCTCTCTTATTTTACATTTAGTTCAGAATTCACTTGGCAAAATTCATCAATTCAATATTTCCTTCCTTTTTTATCGCCTTCTCTCCTTTGATAAATCCGTCCCTTTTCCGCAAAACATTAAAATTTTTTCAATTTATTACGCCCGTTCTTGTCTTATACACGTTGCAGAAGAAGAACCTTTTTTTTCTCCGTTTCATTTCGGATTTTTCGAAGGTTTTTCCCCGCTTTTTAATTTTAATTTTTAGAAAGGAAGGCGTCGCTCTTATTTGGATAACGGTATCCGGTTATTGAGTGGTTTTTCGGGGAGGCTCGAGAGATCGCTAAAAAAGAGATAATTCTGAGGGATGCCATTGATGGATTCCTTCTCCCCGTGTGGCTTTTTTTTAAATTGAAACTGAAACGGATGCGATTCCCAAGTAAAAGCTTTTAGCATTGTTTTTTTTTTTTTTTTTTTCTTTTCATAGGGAGATAATGACAAATCAGTTACCGCGAAAGAGGTGAAGGGGAAGGAAAGGAAGGAAGGAAAAGAGAGGTAGGAGACTGATATTATTCTGATGGATGACAAATTTTCTTTTGAGAAGATTCACTTTGTTTTGTTCTTGTTCCCGTGAAAATCCATTTTCCAAGATTAATATTGTAGTGTTCGACGAATTTCAATCCCATTCTACTTTATTATTAATACCTTTTGTAAAGAGGGATCGAATCTGCAGGATAACGTCTTGTAATTTTTTCGAATTCGATTTTTATGGGAGGAGTGCGGTCGTTATTATAATGATGCCATTTCAGTTGAGGAATTTTTTTATATGGTTTTTCACTTCGTGTAACGCGGATACGCATCAATGCGCTTAAACTTAAAAGTGATAATTTTTCATGTTTTACTTGATGTTACAACAGCAGTGATTACTACTGCAGTTCTGCTTCTAGGCAGAGAGAAGCCCAGTACTTTACAGGATGCCTTTTCCGCAGAAGGGGACAATGCCAATCATGGAATGCAAAGAAGAATGAGATTTTAAAAGTGAGATGTCTTAAAGAGCGATAACGCTCCACTTGTAAATTTGGGGGTAACCTTGTTTTCTTAGCCTAACCTTAGGGGATACACTAAAAAAAATAGCTAATGCAAAAATAAAAACGTTATGTGACGATCCATTTTCTTAAAAACCATACGAAAACAATAAAAATATCTTGTCAAGAAACAACCTGAGATTATTCTTTACTTCTCGTAACTGCTTTTGACCAGTAAGGGGAATGCTAGATTTGGCGGGAAAAAACCGGAGTAGGGAAGAAAGATGGAAAGAATTTTCAAGAAAAACTAAGAGCTTGTACCTATGGAAGACTCGAACCCCCGTCTTTCCATTTGGCCCGGGCTGTTCTAATCCCTAAACTAACGAGCTGAGATATAAGAAACAACCTGTCTGTTTGTCATGAAGCATTTTTGTTTCATTTTGCTATGAAACATGCCCCGGTTTTATTGTTGCAAGACAAAACTTGTTCAAGACATTTCCTTTTTCTGCTTGAAGTGCTGTACAGTTTCTCCTACTTTTTTCTGAAATTTTAACTAAATTACTGCCAGACTTTTCCATTACTCGACTTTTCCATTTCGCGATGTTAGAACCAAAGAATGATATCTAAAAAAGATTGTCAATATTTAACTTACGAAAAGTCATGAAGTAATAGCAACCCTTTGGTTCTAAGGTCGCAATTTCCTGTTCGGATGGTAAGTAGTTTTGCGATGAAGAACAGGGAAGGAGCCAAAGAAATAATTGATGAGTCTGTTGCTTTCAATTTTTTGCTGTACCAATAATAAACTAAATTCGATATTATTGGTCAGACTAATATTTTTAACTTTAGAATAAGAGCACATCGCTTGGATTACAAACATACATTTTTAAATGGGGGCAGATAACTCGTTGTTGTTCCCCTGTCGAAAATAATAATCGTGGCCATCTAAGACCTTTAAAGAATAAAAATTCTTACGTTATATACGTTTTCTGCAAAATTGCATAGATCCGTAAAACTGTTCGCGTCCTTTCGCGTAAACGGCTCTAAAAATCAAATTGACACCGGAAGAGAAAGTGAAAACCCCCGCGTGGATTTTCCCCCTTTGAATGTAACAGTGATTGAGTGACAACTTCAAACGCATGTTTATTCGATACGCAAGGGAATGCTTTTCTGACCTGGTTTTGAAATTCTCACATTGTAGGAGGCCATGTAACCGATAAAGCTTGTAAGAACTCCTTCACTTAAGTATTTTTTTTCCCTCTTAAAGATGTCAAACAAAATTTAAAAATCAATTCAACCCCGTTACGCTTTTTTCAAAAAAAAAGAGAAGGAAAAGATTTTTTTTTTTTTTTGTTATAATAATTTTAACATTATCTAAGGTTTTTTTTTTCTTCTTTCTTCGTTTAATAATGCAAACTGTTTTCAAGTTAGAAAACAAGCTTTTTAGGAAATATGTTTGTTTCCAAAATGTAAACAAATGAAGTTAGCACAAAGATACCCATTTTGAGATTAAAGTCGAAGCTCATTTACTTTGTACAAAAACGTGATAAAAACATATTTTCATAAACCATAAAAGTCGCCGGAAGAAGTGAAGTATCAGAGAGCAATAACCGTAAGCAGTAAACATGAAATTCCATCAATAACAGTAAAAAGTAATCATAGAGATATGTAAAATGAAAGAAAAAGGGTTGGATTCATGAATAAACGAGATAAAATACAACAAGGAAAAGAAAAGGGATTGGCAGATTAAAGGATTAAAACGAAGATGGGAATACGGGAAGACGTGAAAGTTGGAGAGAGAAAGAAGAAGATGGATGGAATATAATCTATACAAGGAAATATATGACAGACGAGCGATGTGGCTTTTAATCGTAAGTCTGAAGAGGGTGGTTTGGGAGGGATACGAGAGTTGGAGGAAAAGAGGGAATTTGGGGGGGGGGGGGGGGGGGTTCAAAACATCCTGGGGACTGATTGGACAAGGACGAATTAAGGTAAATTAATATTTGTCTTTTGCTTTGATTTTCCTTCCGCGATTCTCCGCATCATTTTTTATTTTTTTATTTTTTATTTATTTTTTTATTTTATTCAAGGGAAACGGTCATCATCGGAACCTGACCCGTGATTTGTCCCAGAAGAAAAATATGCGTCGGTAGGAGGGTAGGGAAAGAGGAACTCTTTTTTTTGTTTCCTTCCGTGCTTTTAAGGGGATTAACGTAGAAAAAAGTATTTAAATTTTTTCCGAAGGCAAACCGGAAGTGTTGGACAGGAAGGGGGATTAAGGGGGAAGTGAGGAATCTCCCGATTATTCTTCAAAAACTTGCTTTTATTTATTCTACGGTCGTTTTGGAGATATAAAAAGGAAAAAAAAGGACACCTATCCCGGGATTTTTAAATTTTATAAAGCTTCGGCACTGGAAAAATGGATAGAAATGGTCTCTGTTCTGTATACATTATTTTACTTAGCCATGGTATGGTTTGGTTTGCTTCATTTGCATATGAAATTAGTTATAGACGGTCGACTGAGATGACGAAAAAGCTTTGGGAATAAATTGTACATCACACGACTTGGAAATTGGATCCTATTCATTTGAGCTTTTTCGAAAGCTCGTTAATAAGTAGGAAAAAAAGGAGGTTACTCGGTTCGCTTTTTCACTGCTGGAAAAATAGCCAATGGAATGCGTTTCCGTTTTCTTTAGAGTGTGAAGGAGTCAATTGGGAATATGCTGATAGCTCTAAAGCATTTTGATGTCTAAATTGAAATGTGACTTAAACGTAAAAAAATAACGCATTGGGAATTCAATTTTTTTTTTTTCGGCTAATATGAAATACTCTCTGACGGCAATAACTTTGTGTTGGCAAGTAGGTATTCCGTCCCATTATTTACCAACACGTGTGACCCACATATGAATTTCTTGATAAAACGTTTGCTAATGGATAGAAATCAGATATTTTCGTCATATATCCGGCAAATGTTAAAATATCAGAAGAGATATTCAAAGAGGAGTTGAAATCGCAAATAGGAAAACTAAAATGCAATGAAATAGAATATTCAAAGAAGTGAAGTACGATATTACTCGTTATGTTTTAGGAAAGCAGTGGCGGATTGAAAATCCCAAAACTTAACTTTTCATTATGAAAATTAATGTTATTGCCTTTTGCCGCTTTACAAGTGGAATCCCTTCAAAAAAAATGTCGTTTTAATTAACGATTAAATTCCTGCACAATAATGGATCCTTATTTTCTTGCAAACAATCTTTTTTTTTTTCAGTTCGAATTTCGAAAAAAAATTTTTGCTAAAAAATTGTCTCAATCCGGTACTGAATCAAAACGGCAACTTACTAACAAAACCCAGAGTTGAAAACACAAACTATATTTACGTATTTTGATCTGGAATTGCAAAATCATCCCCAATAAAACTCCCTTTCCTCCCACACCAACTCACCTTTCTGTAGGGTTCCTGAAACCCCTTGAGACACTACCCTCTTAATCTGAATACCAAGAAGGAATAATGCGAACCAAAGGACAAAATAATATTATTCAATATTCATAAACAATTGATTTTTTATCAATTCAAAATTTCGAAGTCTTTTCAATATTTAAACATTTCAATTTCAACTTTTCCTTTTATGTATTCTCTCTTGTATTGCTGTGTAAACAAAAGTGAAATTTTACAATATTTTTTTTTTCCCTATACTTGCCCTTGTTGTTTGCTGTTGTTTAAAGTCCTTTAAGTAGATCCTTGTGGAATTTATACTTTGTTTGGAATTTTCTCGCACATATATATGTTTTAACGGTGTTTGGATATTTTGAATTGGTCGATGCTTTTACCTTAGAGATATTGAATGCTAATATGCTGCATGTAGGTATCGAATATTATTTTGAAATGTAAGTTAATATTGTATTATGTTTTTATAGGTGGAAGCAACTGGAAAAATGGAATGCAAGATTTAGAAGGTGAATCAGGAAATATTTCACAAGTCTGCAAGTGCCCTTTTTGGCTTTAAACAGATAAAAGAAATTAAAGCTGTATTTGAAGAGTATGGAGGAAGGCAATATCCAGAAGATAAATATGTCATCGATATTAACCATTTTTAAAGGTAAGGCTCTGAACTGAAGTACTAAAGTTAGTTGCATTTTTGATAAACAACCCCACACTAAAAAGATGGTGCCTGTTGAAAATTAAAAAATGATTTGACATAAATATTTTATGTAAGCTTGATTCCAAACTATCTTGTTAATGCTTTTGGAGAATATCACAAAAATTTTTGATCACAAAGAAAAAATAAATAAATAAATAAATAAATAAATTGGAAGGAAATGCTATTTTGAATTTTGTAAACAAACCGCCATGTTGACGACGTTGTTTCGTTTCGTGAACGTTCTCTTAACAGTCATTAAATATGGCTGCCGGTCGGTTTGTTTTGATTCAGTAAATGGATGTTTTTCATCTTATTTTATTTAATTTAATTTCAATACTTTAGGTATACAATCGCGTTTGAAAATATAAAATAACGTTTATTTAATCGAAACTGAATGAAACATTGTTTGGTGAATTCATAAAGTAATTTTTTCTTTGGATTTTTTTTTTTTTTCTGTTGTATGGTGGAGCATTAAAGCTTTGTGCAACATGTTTTTGATATTAAAGTCAAAAGTCTCAAATTAAATTAGCAATTACCGTTTTAAGTTTTTTGGTTAATAAACAATTTGTAAATGAGTATGAAGAAATAAATGCTGATGGATTGTGTTCTGCACCTTATGAACCATGGATATATCTTTATTGGTTTTGAATACTTATGACTTGGGTGATTGTTGATTCTGTGTAATCGTTAAAGGTAATTCTTTTGCACAAATTCATGTACTTTAAAACTCATCAAACTATCAAAATTGATAAGTCATATAAACCTGATGGCAATTCATAATTGGGAACATGCTCAAAGCTACTGCTGATTGTTTTCGAGTACTTTCAGCTCAGAGAGCAACTGGCTGAGTCTGTATTCCTTGTAATGCAGAGATTGGTAACATTCTGTTTATGTTCTTTTATTATATCTGAGATATGTAAGTAAGTTTTTATAAATACCTGCTGTACTATCGTTCACTTAACTATAATCCTAGTTTTAAATATGAAATTGACTCTATGTTATTACAACATAGAGTAAACAATGTTTACATTCATTGTTCTGCAGTTTTTAGTTGCAGACTGTTGTGAAGCAGAAAATGATCAAATTAATCATCTCAACTCAGGGATTTCAGTTGAAATGTAAAAGTTGTTATTGTGCTTTCTCGGTATTCCTTTTTATAAGTTTGACATGGGTGTTAAACATTAAGCAGAATAAGAGGATTTTTGGTACTTTAAGGAAATGAAGGAAAACGGTTTCAGTGATTTTATGTAGAAGAGGAAAAAAATTATGTGTACCGTTTTCAAAAAATTATTATTGAAACTATTGTACTTGGTTTTAGATTGCTCCAGTGAAATCTTCTTAGAAGATCCTAAAGCCTAGAGGAGACTTTTAAGAGCAGTTGTGAATGCATTTTTATAAAATTTTAAAACTAAAAACTTGAATGGGTGCTTTTTAACAACTGAGTGCAAAGAACACAGCAAATCATGTAAAAACCTGATAAGAATATAACAATAGGTTCCATATAAATACCATACTTAACCGAAACTTATTTCCCCATTCTGGTGTGAGGTGTTCTTTAGTGCCCCATTTGTAATGGTAATCAAATTAAAATTAATATTACAAAATATTATAATTTTTAATATTAATATTTAATATTGAAATTTTAACTTTAAAGATTTGAATTAAAATTTTGACTAATTTTTTTCAACTTTTGACCTTTTTTGTCAAAAATTTAAAGTTCTTTTTTGTGCCAGGAAAAAAAAATTATATTTTTATCAAAAAATTTGAATTTTTTGACCAAAAACAAGCAAAAAAAATGCCTTAAAATTTTTAAATCGTTTTATTGTTTAAAAGCAATATTAAAGCAGTATTCCAAAGACGTAGTCCTTCTTAGGGATGAGCCCCCATATCCCAGTCTAATTTTTAATTACAAAATTTATCAAAAAAAAAAAAAAAAAAAAAAAAAAAAAAAAAAATGGCCACAAGATTGAAATAAATTTAGGTAAAATTGTCCTAGGAGTGCAGAGATTAAGCCCTTATGGCAATTTTTTTCCAAGCATTGTATTATGAGTTTGAAAGTTTGATTATTTTTGGCATTTTGGATCCTTGATAGCAGCAGAATTAATTTTATCAAAGTTGAAGAACTAAGTAAAATTTGAGCTCTTGCTTTTCACACTCTTAGTATATTTGGGAACTATGAGATAAAAACATCACACCAATATTGCAGGACATTAGTTCTTCTGCATGATAAATTTAGAATCTACGTTCTCACGAGGAACGGAGACGATTATAATTTTGAAAAAAGCCTTTTGTTAGAAAAAAACTCGAATTTAATCTCTTTTTTTACCGTTAAAAAACGTCCGATTTTATTGTTCTTAAAAACAAATTCACGATTATACTTTTAAGAATAATATGATACCATTTTAATCATAAAAAACGAAATATATCCTATTTTGCTAATTTAAAGGCCCAAGACGAAGACAATAATAAGAAGAATAATAACAATAAAATAAAACAAAGGAGGTATAAATCATGTTAATAAAAAAGTGTTTAAACAATAGTGGCGGGAAAGCGAAACAAGGAAGTGGTTGTGTATATCTTAGCTATCACTTGAGAAAGCTTCCTCTTTTCCTTCCTTCTTCTTCTTCTTCTCTGATTTGAATCCTTTGTAATGGGACGCCTTAATTATTGCTCTACAACAATCTCCCCGTCATATAATACAGCATACCCGAACTCTGTTTAATTTTTAACACTAATTTTCCAAAGATTTTTTTTTTTTTTTCGAAAATAAAAAAAAACGGGCAGCAAGTTGAGAAACTAACCTCGATATATCAGAGTAAGAGACCCTAAAAGGTAATTTAGAAATTGGTTTTCATAAAACTAAAACCTGGAACAGTGTACAATTATATATGTGGATATTTGTCATCGGAGTTGATTGGTGTAAAGTTTCATAATTATCAAAAAGGTTTTGCACCCACTGGGACACCGGTATCCGAGATTAATGTCCCTCTTTTTGTTTTTCATATTCAACATATGTTACTTTGTCAAAGTCATCATCAGGTAAGTTTTAAACCGCTAACTTTTGATTGTGGGAATACGGCGGATGATTTTGTTTGAACGCCGGTCGGGGATTTAAAATTATAAAAAAAAAAATGTTTTATTTAATGATTTAATTTGATCTAAATCAAAATCAAACATTTGGTTAGTAAGTCAAAAATGTAAAAAGAAAACAACAACGTGTTTTTTTTTTCTTCCTTTCTTTCGACAAAAACTACTGTGACATTTTGGAGATTGAGATATTTGAAAATTATTATTCTGTTCCAGTATTCTGCTGTTCTTATTCCACTGTTTCCAAATAAATAAAAACATTTCATATAAAAACCAAACGACAGATCATATTTTCTGGGAAATCCTCATATAGTCTGAGGCGAACTATTTTTACGAAACGAACGTCATACCGTTTAAATTCGAAGGATGCCTTCGTTTGTTTTTTTTTAATTCCGGGGATGTTATCAATTTTTTTCTAAATGATAAACGAGCGAAAGCTCCGATTCAGAATTTTTTTGAAAATTTCGTATAAATCAAATGTGAAGAGAAACAATATATAAATGTCAAAAGAATCGACCCTTATTATATCCCGTTTCCAATATGATATATACAACTTGAAGGTCTCTTATGAAGCATTATATAAATATATCTAACCGTCAAATGCACTTCTCGTGATAGCTTCCGCACATCGTGTATCATTTATTGTATTCTTTTTATCTATTACAAATGTCGTTTGTTGTCAATGTCAGGTTTTAGGAATATATATATGTAAAAAAAAAAAAAAAACAAATTTTTGATTCCAGCTTTTCGTCATTGTTGCGGATGTCAATTCACATCACTATTAACATTTTTATTCTCCTTTATGTCAGTTTCGTGTTGTGCATGCCGGTTTTTTTTTTTTTTTTTGACGAATGGGGAAGTCGTTTTGTAAAGAATTTTCGTGGATTCTGCTTCTTATATGCCTTTAGCTCCGTATGAGTGGGTGTGGAAAAGATATTACGCTTTTAAAGGAGAAAAAATTGTGACGTGGTGTCGTGATGATTTTTATTTTATATGCTCTTTTTTTTGCAAAATTTTTACATTCAAATTTTTCTTTGTCACAAAAGAAATGATTTACTTGGCATTCTGATAGATGACACCGAATCGGTGAAATTCACGCGGGCGCATTTTGTAGCTTAGCGTACTTCCTTACGATGAGAGTCCCTTCGCTTCGAACGAACCTAATCCAGGCCCGTAGTCATGGGGGGCATTGCCCCCTGGCCAGATTTGGTGCCCCCCTGGAGTAAATTGGCTAAACATGACAGGTATAGGGAATGAAGGCCTATTGCCCCCCTTAAGAAGCCAACTCCCCCCCCCCCCCCCACCTGGCTCTTTGTTCTCGCTACGGGCCCGACCTAATCGAGCTGCATCTAGCAAAAGATAATCAAACTACAAAGCAGAATCCCATTTCCCTTTTTTTCATGAAATTTTTTAAAAGGATTTTCGTGGTATACTCTCAACCCTAAATTGGAATTCCGAAAGTAAGAAGTTAAAAAAATTTTCCCTTTTAGAAAAAAGAAAATCAAAATTGAATCGATTAGAGCGAAATAAAAATACGTAACTTCCATTTAAAGAGCAAACGATCAATCAAAAAGATACAAGACACAAAAGACTTTTCAAGAAAAGAAATCTTAATTCAAAAGGAAAAAGCCGAAGAAGAAGAAGCAAAAAAAAAAAAAAAAAAAAAAAAAGAAGAATAAAAAAAATCAAAATAACAGAAAAGAAGACATATGTAGATCAATCCGGAAACGGCTTTAAATATTCAAAATATCACTCTCACCCCCACCCCCTCAAACTTTTTTTTTTTTCCTAAAAATATGATTGTCAATAGAAATATTAGGAAAAGAATGATATATGAAGTTTGGAGGAGAGAAACGGGATCTCATACAGGGTAATCTCGAAAGAAATATAACAAAAAACCCTGAGTAAAGTTTCGCGATTGTAAAAAAGCGGCATTTTAATATTCGCTGTTCGAGATCAAAGATGATGGCTTCAAGAACGGAAAATCCAGAACTTTCGCCGGTGATCTTAAGAATTTGTTATTTTTTCCGAGGCTCGGGGTATGTGACAGTTATTACGACTGTCAAAAGACACCCCATACCCACATCCTCTCTATACCCCTATACTCTTCTGTATATCGTACTTCGTAACTACCCTTTTCTCTTTCTTCCTCTGTAGCGTCAGATGCACCAGGAAAAATGTAATAACCAAAAATAGTTCTTCTATTTTTTTTTTTTTATTTACGATTTTTTTTACTACTTCTGCTAGATAAAGTTCTTTTTTCTAAAATATTTGCTTGATTGATTTTTAAAGAAAATCTGAGAAGGAAATATAGATTTTCTATAATAATTTAAAGAAAATGAAAAAGAAAGCGGTAAATAAAACGGCGCAACTAGGGATAAAGTGAATTGTGCATATTTATATTGGTTTACTGGCAAAATATTCAAAATGACAATACAACTATTCAAATAGGAGCATTCATATGCAGATTCTCCAATTTTATTTCATATCAGATCCCCGTTGTATGGTATTTTCATATTTCTTAACTCATCAATTTCCTCGTTAAATTCAGAGTGTTTTATTTTATTACAAACCTCCTTGCCTGTTTTTATCATAATCTTATCAATGAGAATTGAAATATTCGATTTTTTAAAATTTGATGTCAATTTTTTTTTGTAAAAGAAGGGTGATTATTGGTTTTATGGTTTTAAAATAAGTCATTTTCTCTTTTCTTTTCAGGGTACAAACGTTTTGGTTCTTACCAACGTCACACACGACAGCTTTGATCCTGTAAAACCGTTCGACATAATTATAAAGGAATGATCCTTTTATATGGATATTGGAGGAAGGAAATCATGTCGAATATTTGTCAGCGGAACGAGATCCAACAATTGACCAAGGTTAGTAAAAGACATTTTTACATTTATGTTCGATTCAGCTAAGCTTTAATTCGCGGTCTAGGTGTGTATTAACATGTGCGATTCTATACTTAATTGGGAGTGGTGATTCCTTGTATCAGATGCGAGAGAAATGGTAATTTTATATAGTTTTTATAGTAAATTTTATGGTAGTTTTTCCAGCTTGTTTTTTGGAACCGACAGTTTGTTAAAAATTGCAAATACAGTAAAACTTGTCTATGTTGACTGACTACCCTCCGGACCTGCTAAAACTGGTCAATTTACACTGGTGGTCATACAGAGTTGCGATGCCGATGGCATTATTACTGGCTTCGGCATCGGCATCAGAATCGATGAGAAAAATAACCGGAATCGGCATCGACGTCGGCGTCGGCATCGGAACCAAAGTTGAAGCCGGCGTTGGCGTCAGCATCAGCGTCAGAATCAGATTCAAAGCCGGCGTTGGCGTCGGCGTCGGCGTCGGGAATCGTTTGACGAACCGGAATCGGCATCGGGGTCGGAGTCAAAGCCGGAATCGCGAAAAATTTTCAATTTCAAAATTATTTTTTTCTTAGTTTCTTTACTTTACAACTGTAATTAAATTTAATAACCGATTACTCGATTAATTTTTAAATAAGAATTATGGTTTTTATGATAGTTCTGCTGACTAAAAGAAAATATTTTAGAACTGCCTTTTTTAAAGAAACCTGAGCTGAGTGAGACTAGAAAAAATTTCTATTTTGAATAAAAAACAAGATATTTTTATGTTTAAGAAAAAACTAAAATTTAATCGGAGTTAAAAATTGTTCCACAATCCGATATCGGCGTCGGCGTCGACTATTTTTAAATAACTATTCGGCGTCGGCATCGGCATCGGCATCGGCATCGCAACTCTGGTGGTCAACCAACATACCAAGGTTTCCAAATATTAATCAAAAAATGTAAAATGTTTTTGATTTTTTACCCCAAAAGAGTTACTACCTTGCTGAATAATAGATTAACTAAAGATGTTAGTGGAAGAAGGAAACCATTGGACCTCTCGAAGAAAAATTCAGACAACAGGCTATTTTCTATTGTTTATTTTGGACATCATCTTGATTCCGGCAGAATTTTTTATCGCTGAAGTCATTTTTATTCATATTTACCATTTTTAACAAACAGTGGAAAAATGTTAGATCTTCTTTCGGTTTTTATTTCTGTAACTCAGTGCAGAACTGCGCCAAGTCCATCCAAAGATGCAACTTCTTATTTCAAACCCGACGTTACAAAAGGTATACAGGCTCAACGGTTGGCAGCGCTGATTTTATGTTTTCTGGTAGCAAGTTTATTTTGTTGACAGCAGAAAAGTTAACTTGCAGAAGACATCAATTTGAGTTGGCAACGCTTGTATATGCTTTGTAAAGTCAGGTTTGAAATAAGAGGTTGCAATTCTTGAATGGACTTGGTGCAGTTCTGCACTGAGGTACAGATTTATTGACTACAGTTTTTCGTTAAAACCTGAATGACCTCTTTCTTCCACTGATGTCTTCAACTACACAGTACTGCACATATAATAAACCAAATCGTTAAATTTATTTTTAAAAGAAACGATTACATCCTCCGCCACTTCGTTGGATTCGCCACATACGACTTTTTGGGAAATTCCAAGCCTCTTTTCAAAGCCTCTTTTCTAAAGAGGAATTTATCAATTTCAAATTCATCTTTAAATTTCAGTGCAACTTGCTGTAGCATCTGACCCGAAGTTCTAACGTTCATTAGTTTCATTTTTAAAAACCAATTTTTAACGGCTTCATTAATTGCATCGTTGCTTGTTTTCCTGCGTTTTTTTATGACATCCTCGTGTTCGGTTTGATATAATTCCAGTAATTCGGCTTTTCCTTTTTTAAGATTGTTAGCGTTGGTCTTGCTAACACCAAATACTTTGACGACTTGTCTTTTGCTGTTTGTCTCCAAAAAAACGAACAATTTCAATTTCTTTCTTTTTTAACGTTAGTTCAACATTTTTTTTTCCCTTTCATATCTCTATTTTTCCTTTCTTTATCTTCATCTTTATCCTTTTTTTGTTAGTACCAATCATTTCACTTTTTCACTCGTTTTAAAATTTTATTGTATTACAATAGTATATTTCTAACCTTTGGAGGAAAATGAGTTTTCCCGTTGAGGTTTATTTTTTAAAAAAAACCGAAACGGAAAATTTCACTTGACTTTCTAGGTTAAACAAGATACGAATCAATGCTTAATTATTCAGAAAAACTAGACAGAATGATTTACAAATCATTCTCTACATCTACAATTTATCATGATAAATGTATTTATCATTTATCATGATAAATTGTAAACAAAGTCGTCTGCAAACAAGTTTAACATTGTTTTGCCCTATGCGGGAAAAGCCATTTTCTGCTCTGAGCGCATTTTCATAAGAAATGTACCAAATATTTTTTGATTTCGATCCTGGGGGTCGTACATATATTACGTAAGCATATTTAGGGGGGGGGGTCCGGTCAATGCTTACGTTTGATTACGAAGGGGAGGGGGGGAGTCTGTAAAATATTACGTAAGCATTCATATATATATATATATATATATTTAACCAGTGGATATAAAAATCGATTGGAGTAATAAAATAAAAACAAAACAAAACTGAAAAAAAAAAATAATAAAAATTTCAAACCATTTAAAATGAATGAAAATCATAAAAAGTGAGGAAAATCTTAAAAAAACTAAATTTAAAGGGATTTTAAGGAAAGAAAAATATTATGTAATATTAGGGGGGGGGGGTCCTACAAAATCTTACTTTGTCTTACAACGGGGGGGAGGGGGTCAAAAACTGTCAAAAAAATGCTTACGTAATTTATGTACGACCCCCTGGCAGATCTGAACTCACTCTTATTCGAAAAATATTTTGCGATTTCTAGTGTAAAGCACTTCCATTGGCACCCCGTGACAAATACCGTTTTAGCTATTGTCTGCCATAGCTATATATATAGCGCAGAACTTTACAATTATGATCAATTCCTTATATAAAAGTAAAATAAATGAATAAATAAATAATTAAATTTTAAACGGGTGACGCCATATTAAAGTTGACTTGCTTAGTTTGTCGCTGTTGTACGCTGCTTCCCTTTTATCAATACCTGATTTTATTCTTAAATGTTTACTTTCTTTCAACCGGTTTAATTAATCGTAAGGGTTTTCACTGAAGTTTTGGGAAGTTAATAAAACGAAAAGGAGGAACAAACAGAAAATCTTGGGAATCCGTTGTCGTTTTCAGAGAAATGTTAGAACGATTAGACGTTTGATTTAACCGAAAAGCAGGGAGAAATAAAACGAGGGGGGCCGGAAGGGGGGGAGGAGGCCAAGAGAAGTGTTGAAGAAAGGAGGGAGTTATAGGAAGAATAAGAATAAGAAACGTAATATTAACGTCACTTTTGTTTTGAATGACATAGACTTGTACGAACAATTAATTACAACAAAATTAATTTGAAACAGATAACTGAGACCGAAGAATTTGAAAAGTAACGTTTCCCAGTCCCCTTTTAGAAATTTGGCGACGAAAGTTCCTTTTTTTTTTTTTTTATCTTAAAAAATATTTGGAGTTGAACGCTTTACAACTTCACGGAGCTGATCACGATGTCGTATAATCGTTCGACCCGACTTTATATCGGTTATAAAATTATAGATCCATCAAACATTCTTCTTCCGTCGTTCCTCAAGTCGTTAAAATATCTAATATCGCCCGGTTATTTTACGACTTATATCGACGAATTATGATAACGGGATAAGGGCGTAGAACTTTTTTAAAGCGCGGGAAGACAATTCCGGTAGGATTTTCGCCCGTGCGTTTTAATTTTAATACCGGAAAGCGAGCCGATTCGTCGACGTTAAAACGTCGTCATTGCTTCAGAATACAATCTGTCGTACGAATTTGAACCCCTGACTCTTTAAACTACTTTGTAATCTTAAGACAAGGTGCGGTTTTGTTTTATTAACTCTAAATGACAATTCTAAACTAATTAAAGCAAGCTTTTTGATAGCTTTGAGCTTTAAAGAAAGAAAAAAAAAAAAGGAATGAAGTCATTTACTAAAAGAAAGACTCTTTAATAATTGCATGGATTTACCTAATCTTCCGTGTATTTTTTTTTTTTTTTAAGTTTTTAAGAATAAAGCCAAGTGTTCTTTTTTTCTTCGGGGGAGGTTATAGGGATTCCTGACTTGCTTCTTAGGCTTTTAGTTAAAAATTCTTAATTCTTTCAGAGAAAAAAAGAAAAAAAAAAAAAAAAAAAAAAAAAAGAGTTAAAAAAAGGAAATATGCAAATATTAATTTTTGAAATCCGAAAACTCTCGATTTTTTTTCTTTTGTCTTATTTCAACATGATTTACCTAGCCGTAATGTAGCTAATTCAGTAAACATTAAAAAAAAAAAAGTCACTTATTCCACTTGCGCTTATAACAGCAATAAATGTTTTAATAAATGATTGCCTGTCGTAAGCTTAGCACTGAAATAAAGTTCACAAGCGGTAGATAAACTTAAAAATGAGAAGACTTTCTATATAACTGCAAAAATTAACATTCATTATCTAAAAATTATCTGACTTAAAAACCAACGTGTTTCAAAATTAATGTACGTAAAAAATAAATCGATTCCACGTTTAGCTTATAAAGCTTCGCAACTTTCTCACCGGTTGAATTACATCAGGGAAATTTTTTTTTTTCCTTTTTTTTTTTTTTTTTTTTTTCGTCGACAATTTATTACAACAGAAAAGGTGGGACATATTTTATAGTTATGGCGACAAGTATAATTGTTATTTTTCGTTTTCGTACCGACGATGACGATTTTTTTTCAAGTTTTCTTCGGGGGGTTGACACCATTTTTCCACTGAGAGGTTGGAAATGGGGGAGGGGGGGGGGGATGAAGGGGGTGTGGACGTGAAAATGAGTCTCATTTTCAAAGTTCACTGGCAATAATGAAAATTAATTTAATTTTTTTCCTAAAAGTTTTTGATTCCAGTTTATGTAAAAAGTTATCATTTGTTTATTATCATACGTATAATTTTTAATTATAAATAATTTTACTTTTTTTTTTTTTTTTGGCTCGATTTTTTTTTTTTAGAAAAAAAGAAGGTTTTATTAAAAATTATAAGAGTTTTTTTGTTCGAATTTTTTTTTTCATAGTAACTAGGGGATAAAATTTAATAAAATAATGAAGGAATCTCTAGTGATTTAATACTATATTTTTAAAAGGTGATGTATGAGTTTATTCGCCATAGTTTCATTGGTAATTGAATACAAGATGTAACGCTTTTTATCGAAGAATAACTGCCATTTTTTTAAAAAAGCGTTTAGAGGTTTCACATTATTATTTTTTTTTTTTTTCCTGGAAATTAGCTTCGGCTTTTTTTTCCTCTGTTACGTTTAGCATCGGTTTTTTCTTCTGATTTAATCCCTTTCGAATTTCGGGAATACTCCCTGAGACCTTTATTCAAATCTCCTTCCTTAAAGCACGATCATAAGTAAAAACCTATAGTCACGTATATCCTTGTAGCATTAAACCTCGTTTCCTCAATACCAGCAACTCAATAGATAACAATTCTATACACATTATTTACAAATTCAAGTCATGTTAATATTAAATAGAATTATCTACATTACATCAAAACGTAAACTCAACATAACTAAAACTATCATCTTACATTCTCCTTTCTTGGGAAAGTAATCTTTGAGACAAGATTCTATAAGTTAAATATAGAATATTGAAATTAGATTTGCACAGACTAGTATCCGGTTTTGATAATTGTTTCGCTTATGTTTAGCATGCAAGGGTTGAAATATAAATAAAAGGGTTTTCCCCGAAATGCTGACTTTAAAACTATATCCGGGTCGGACTGTGTGATTTGAATTTATTATGGATATTCGCTGATCGGTTTTCTTTCCTCCCTTCCATCGTTTAGCCGATTGCGCCTATGCCCTTTCTTTCCTTTTTTTTTTTATTAATAAAAAAGAATCGAAACTGAGGATCATCTCATCATCTTAAAATTAAAAAAAAAAAAAAAAAATCTTATAATCGAAATTATGAAGAAATTAGATGAGCGGGAACGAGAACGAGAACGTCTCACGCATACTAAAGGATTTTAAAAAGAAAAGAAAAGCCTTCAAAACAGTAAAGCGAGAAGCAAAATCGAAAGTTTGGGGGGGAGGGATGTAAAGATAACAACCAGGAAGAGTTTTGCAATTTACAAACTTGTGACAGACAGACAGACAAGATCTTCCAATTTGATAGACAAGATTTTGGATTGAAATTTGTTAATGAAATTCTGTTAATTTGAGACGTCTTAGACATGTTATCCATCTCTTTCCAACTTATATGATCGGCGGTATCGATCTCTCCCTTTTTCTCTCTCACTTTGTCAGTTATTAGTTGGTCCGATATGTGAGATACTCGAGTTAATATTCCAAAGGACTTTTGTCTCTCCTTTCCCCGAGATATTTCGCGTAGGAAAAGCTTTATACACATTATATCGATTTTATCAGAATGTAAAAAGGAAAATTTATTTAGAAATCGTTTCGGGCTTTAGGCTTTTGTTACGTGGTTAAAATTAAAAGATATTCACTCAAGAGTATAAAATGGGGTCGGACGTGATATTGGAGCGCACAGGAAAAGGAGATAATGAAAGTGTAGTTTCCAAGGTCAGGTATAATGAAAAGGTTACCCATAAGAGGTGAAAGGAACAACCCTTTGACTACTTAATGGTCATTCTTCAACCCTCTTGGTTTCGTCGGGGGTTGTTTTATTTATTGACTAACGGTCAGTTCCTTGTCTTTCTCTTAATTATTTCCTCTCGTGGCTCTTTATTTATTGACTGATCTTGGGTATCCCCTGACCCCCACCTTGCTTTCAGTATGTTTTATTGGATTATTTGTAAGATTACCTTTTAAAGAATTTATTTGCTTTCCTCGGGAAAATTTTGTTTTCTTTCGATTCTGTCAATAAATATCGTACTTAATGAAAAACGACATAATACGTTCTAAATTATTTTCTCTCTCTCTCTCTTTTTTATTTTTTTCATTTTTATTTTTATGAAAAGATTCGAAAAATTAAGTAAATTATTTTCTATTTTTAAATTGAAAAAAAAAGAGGCTGGGAGGGAAGAAAAAACCGCACAAAATGTGTTTTTTTTATTCCTAAACGATTCTCGCCCTCCTTTCCTCTTGTACCCCTACTTCCACCATTTACACTCAAGAAATACATTTAAAATCCATTACAATTTAAAGAAAAAGGAAAAATATTGAAAATGAAATATGTAAGGGGGTATGTTGTTATCGGCATCGCCATTTTCTTTCCGAAACCCATAAAACCGACACCATCTACTTGGCGTTTCCGATTTCTATTTGTCAAGTACCAAGCCATGCATAATATTTTTTTTTTTCTAAACATTTTTCCTTGCTCGGAAACGGATATGAGATTCAATCCTTTGAATATCTCTACATCGTTTTCGATTTTCCATAAATTTTTCTACTATCGTATTTATTTACTTATTTATTTTTTTTTTTTAACGGAAAGAGTGAGGCAGTATTTTGGATGTCTGCAATCTGCATTATACTCGTTTTTTTGACTCTCAGTCTAGTGGCTTTCGATAAAAGTCAATCAGTTACGTTTTTTGTATGTTAAAGTGACTTCGGGTGAGCTTAAGTAGTTGGCTGGGGCATAAAGAGCGGAAAAACCTTTTCGTTATATCGGGTAATCAGGGATGCAATGCCGATGCCGAAGCCGAAGCCGAAACCGAAGCCGATGCCGATGCCGGCATCGGTCGCCATGGGTCGCAAATGATTTCGATGCCGATTCCGATCCCTTTTTAAAAAAAATAACCGATGTCGATCCTTTTTTTAAAATATAACCGATGTCGATGCCGAAGCCGATTAGTGGAAACATGGCATCGTGTCCGATTCTCGTCCAATTTATCCTCATGTCAGGTACATTTATATTTTTTTGAAAGAAAAATGATCAGTCAGTCAGTCAGTTTTTTTTTTTTTTTTTTTTTTTGATTTTTAAAGTTAAAAAATAATCGATGAAACATAACTAATTATAGAAAGCATTAATTAGTTATTTCACGATTCATTTTATTGAACTAATATCTTAAATTATGGTAGTATTGTCTGGTCACCATTTTTAATTTTTTTTTTAACGATTCCGAAGCCGATCCCGATTCTGGCAAATGTTTTTCCGCCGATGCCGATTCCGGAATTTTTTTTTTACGGATTTCAATGCCGGTAGTGATGTCGGTGCCGATGAAAGGCCACTGCCCTGGCCACGCATCCCTGCGGATAATACTGTTATTTACAAATCCATACTTGATTTGGCCCTATTTTTTTAATGTAGAAGTAGCGCCCATAGCGAGTAAAAGAATTTAAATCCTTGTTCGGTTTGATTTTAATAGAAAATCAACAGAAAGTTTGAAATCATATAAAAATTTTATCGGATAAAGAAAAGGGGAGCCATTATTCTTTTCGACAAAACGCTAACCTGCAAAACTAGAATTTATCGAATGCTACCAACAAGTGGTCTTAATTGCCACCGGATTTCATTTTATAACCCCAGTAGTGGACATAAATAAATGAACTAATAATATACTGCCGTCCTTGCGTCCGGTCTCAGGAAGGTTATGAAACTCAACCTCTTCCCTATCCGAAATCAATATAATCGCCCCGTGTTTAATAACAATAAACGGGTATGAAAATCTAATATGCGATTATCTTTATTTATAAAAGGCGACCGGAGAAAAACATTTTATGCCTCCTTTTGCCGAAAACATTTCAAGGGTTTTATTGCCACGAAATCTTCAGACAACGAACATTTAATTTTATTAATTAAAAAAGTAATTTCGAATTATTATTTTATGTAAATCTGAAATATATAAAAGATGGAGGGAAAGGAGGGAATATGTTTAATTCAGTAGGGTTTCCGTATTTGTTTCACATCATAGGCGCATGCCGTTTTAAAATATTTCCTTTTACTAATTTTTCGCCCGATTTTCCAACCCCCAAGTTTAAGATTTTAATATATTCCGTTATCGAGATTTAGACATCTAAATCCATTTATCAAATTTGAAAAATTTTACTTCTAATAAATTTTAACCCTTCATCTTTTAACTGCATCCTAGAGGCCTGTAATAGGCTCCTGGCTCCATGCCTACCAGTTAGATAATCCGATTCGGAAAAAAAAAAGGAAGTGAAAAGGTTGAGTTGAAAAACCGTATATGCTGACTATTTTCTAATTTGACAGCAAATCATATCTGTAGCTCACACCCCGGTAGAATGAAATTATTATGGGCCTAAAATGACGGTGAAAACTGACATAGGGGTTTTGATTGGGACCCTTTAAAGGTAAGAAAAAAGCTCGGACGAAAATCCTAGCTGCTTGTCTAAACCAGATATCTCCATATTTCGGCATAAATTTTGTATATGACCAAAAACGACGGAAAACGGGTTTAAAAAGTTACTTATTGGGTACATTAGAGCTACTAGAGTGAAAAAGATCCAATAAGCATACCCTCTAAACCTAACTGTCGGGAAGGTATTGAAGCTTTTAAGAAAAAATCGAAAAAATCGCGATTTTTTAGCCTACCCTCTTTCGCGATCCCGAGAAAAAATTTTTTCATTCTGTACTTACTGTGATACGTTCTAGGAGTAAATACCAACCCTTTGCCGAACAATTCCAACGGTCTCAGTTGCGGGAATCCCCATAATATCAAATTTTTGAAAAAAAATCGGCATTTAAGGTTAAAAAATGGCGCCCTACCCCCTAGAAATGTCGGGAAAAATTTTTTTTCATTCTATACTTACTGTAGCACATCCTAGGAGCAAATGCCAACCCGTTTTCGAACCATTTTAACCGGTCACAGATGCGGGATTCCACATAAAGTCAAAATTTTCGAAAAATGCAGGGTTTGAAATCGATACCACCCCATTAGTGAAAGTATTTGTATCAACAAAAATACTGTACAGTATGGTTTTCGAGGTCGTAGAACAAGAATATGACGGCGAGAATTGTGTACGAGCAACCCAGGGTCAAGAAAATGCAAATTTATGGCCTTAAGTGCCGATTTTTTTTCGAAAATTTTGACATTATGTGGAATCCCGCATCTGTGACCGGTAAAATGGTTCGAAAACGGGTTGGCATTTGCTCCTAGGATGTGCTACAGTAAGTATAGAATGAAAAAAAATTTTTCCCGACATTTCTAGGGGGTAGGGCGCCATTTTATTAACCTTAAATGCCGATTTTTTTTCAAAAATTTGATATTATGGGGATTCCCGCAACTGAGACCGTTGGAATTGTTCGGCAAAGGGTTGGTATTTACTCCTAGAACGTATCACAGTAAGTACAGAATGAAAAAATTTTTTCTCGGGATCGCGAAAGAGGGTAGGCTAAAAAATCGCGATTTTTTCGATTTTTTCTTAAAAGCTTCAATACCTTCCCGACAGTTAGGTTTAGAGGGTATGCTTATTGGATCTTTTTCACTCTAGTAGCTCTAATGTACCCAATAAGTAACTTTTTAAACCCGTTTTCCGTCGTTTTTGGTCATATACAAAATTTATGCCGAAATATGGAGATATCTGGTTTAGACAAGCAGCTAGGATTTTCGTCCGAGCTTTTTTCTTACCTTTAAAGGGTCCCAATCAAAACCCCTATGTCAGTTTTCACCGTCATTTTAGGCCCATAATAATTTCATTCTACCGGGGTGTGAGCTATATCAATCACCTATACTGCTGAAAATTCATTTCATCATTTGATTTTTCACATACTGCTTTTGATTATTTAAAAATAAAAGCCCGGTTTAAATTCCACTTTCCAGTTTTTCTCCCGTACCTATTTTCGATCCTCTCAATGTTCCGCCGTACTTCCCTACGCTTATGCATAAATACATCATCCAGTAACAATAAGAAAACAAAAGGAATGTGTATTTTTTATATAAAAGGAAATATACCACACCGACTAGATTTTTAATTCTTGCTTTTGAAATGTTTGCTAACCGGTAGGCCATTTCAGCAAATACGAAAAAGGTTTTCATCTTTCACTTAAAACAATGTTTTCTGTAAATCCTTTTACAATTAGAATAAAAAGAAAATAAAAATTATAATTTAGCCGCGTTTTGTTAGCCGTATATCAGTTTCTCGGCTCTTCTCCAAAAATTTATTAAAAGAAAACGTTGAACTAATAAGTGATATACTGCTACAGTGTGAAGACTTCGCTGAAATGTCAGGACCTTTACCGAGGCTGCTGAACCGTTGTCGGAATGTCTCCCTTGGTATTCCAATAGCCCTAAACTTATTTCCAAGCTCGTAGATGTGTAAAATAGGATACGGATTTCTGATCACGGGTCTTCTTTTGTTTACGTAATTTATATCTTCAGTTTACCATTTTTTTTTCTTTTCAAAACCTTTTTTTTTTCTTTTTTTTTTGATATATATATTCTTAAGGTATTAGTTCGTTTACATCAACGGCAGGTTAGCTGGGTGGTGGAGACCTTTTAACTATAAAAAATATATATAAAAAAAAAAGGAAATTTTTAATCCGGTATTTTGCACATGAAAACGGGGGCTAAATGCACCGAAACCGTGCCATAACGTTTTGTTATGGTCTGAGATATAGATCCATGATTTTGAGTGCATCAACAAGATTTAATTTTTCTTATATTTCATCATTTTTTAATGTTTTCGCAAAAAAAAAAAAAAAAAAAAAAAAAAAAAAGGTTTCTTTCCGAGAGGCAGTTCAGCGCTCTAGCGGGGAAATTGGGAACTATTTCAACAACAAAAAATAAACGATGGCGTTTTATTTTTTAACGTAGGACTCCGTTATAGGGCGCAAGCTTACGAAATCTTGGACTTAAATTGTATTAACGTTCGCTAAAGAAAAAATTTATATAAAATTAACGAGACAAACTTGACACAAAAATTTAAACCAGACAGAAAGCTAAATAAAAAAATAATAAAATTTCAATAAAACGCGACAAAATTGGAAATTTTTTACAAAATGAAATATTGTTCTTTTTTATTAATTACAGTCAAACCCCCCCTATAACGAATTTCAGAATCCCAAAAAAATATTCGTAATAAAGAAGTTTTCATTAAAAGGACATAGGCTTTTAAAAATTCTTAATAGGGAGGTTTTAAAAATTTTTTTTTTAATTTTGCCAAAATTTTTCCAAAATTTTTTTTCCTTACGGGTCAGTAAGTTCACCCATACCTACACTCAACCTCACCGATTTCAAAAATATTTTGCAGATTATTAGTACCCATCGAGTATAAGGAAACCCCTAATTTTAAAATTTGTTTCATAAACGGTTTTCGAAGTATGAACCCCCAAAGTTTCGAGTTTTGAGCACACCCAGAACCATAAAAATCGGCATATCTCCGGAACCGGTAATCGTGACGAAGCAAACGAGATATCGTTTTAAAGCTTATTAAAGGAGCTTTCTAACGGTATGCAACTTGTTTTATTTGGCCGAAAATTAATTTTCCGGGAAATTCGGAAAACTCATTTTATTAATTTTCTCAAAAACACCTTTAATTTTTTTTTTCAGAATATATATGTTAAACTAGTGCATCTGCTTACCGTGTACCCAAATTTTCATTTTGGGACGACGATGAAATCACCCAGGCAGACTTGAAATTGGCGCCGAAGTCAATTTTGTACGAAATTTGCCACTTTTCCAATTTTTTATTTCATCCGTTTGCAGAACTTTATTCTTTTGAGAAAGTACATAGTTTTCAAACTCAGTTTTTGGGTAAAAGCGACCTTCAAATGGTAATTTTTAATGTGATTTTGCAAAAAAAAAAAAAAAAAACTGAGCTTTGAAATTTTGATTTCTTTATAAAGGGGTTCGATCTAAATTTGACTGCGTTATTTGGAGGTAATTTTACATGTAATTTTGCTTCTACGGCACAATCCCGGAAAATTTTTTCGTTGTATAGAGGATTTTGTTGTTCAGGGGTTCGTTATAGGGGGGGTTTGATTGTATTTAAAAAAAAGAAGAAAAAAAAATTATAAAAAATTAACGAGACAAACTTGACACAAAAATGTAAACCAGACTAGAAGTTAAATAAAAAAATAAATAAAACGCGACTTAAATAAAAGTACATTTACGTTAAGGAAAAATTGCAAATATAGGATGAATTTAAAGAACATGTTTTAAAGAAAATGTCCTTTCAGAAATCGTAAAACGCAGTCCTACGTAGGTATATGCATTCATATCCCTGTTAATTTTTATTGCGAAAACATTTTAAAAAATTATTAAATTTAGGAACCATAAAGCCTTTTTCATACATGTTTAAGGATTGAATCTTGGCCTCTGAAAGATAACAAAACTTTTTGGCACAGTTTCGGTGCGATCCGATCTCATTTTCATTTGTAAAAAAACCGAATGTTCAAAAGCAAAATTAACTTTTTTTTTAAAAAATCGATATCATTTACTACTACCCGGCTAACCCGGCGGTGGTGTAAACGGACTAATTCCTTTAAAGAAATAAAACTGGAAATTAAAAAAAAAATTACACTAATTGATACCGACACTTGAAGTGGAAAAGCAAAGCGTAATGAATAAAGTCACCAGATTCATTTCATTTTCCCCGTATCGAAAGTTTTCCCCAGCGATAATGTGTGTGTCTCCCTAGCAATAGCCGTGAAAGCATTCGTTTATCATGTTTTTGGTAAAAGAGCTAATTCCCAGAGTTAAGTCAAAGTAAAATACCTTTGTCATAAATTACCAGATATATATTAAACCAGAAAGTAAATTTTGCAGCTGCAATTAAAACAAAACCAAGTTGAGAAGCGAAATGAAAACAAATGAATGACATTAAATCAAAATGGGACAAATTTTCACCGACAAAACCACTTTTCCTGATCTGTCATGACTTTTCCGCAAGACTTTCTAGTCTCCCATCTCCAAATCAAGACAAATATATATTTTCAAAGTCCGACATCCTTTTCTCTTATTAAATGATTAAAATCTCTCATGTTTACCTTTTCTCAAGTTTCTTTATTGCAAAGGTTAATGATCGTCATTTTCTTCTTCGTTCGTGTGTTATCTTCCAGTCCGATTCTTCTGAAGGCTCGAAATTCGGTTATTGATGTCAATTTGGATCTTTTAACGATTCTAATCTTAGAAATGCTTCCGAGAAATTTCTTTTTATCTGCCGAGAAATTCCTTTTTATCTTAGAAATGCTTCCGAGGGGGGCTTTTCCGCAAACGTCCTTTAAAAATTTACGAAGGTCCGAATTCAAGTTTACTGGGGTACCTCATCGGGGAATTAAGGACAAAAATCCTAAACAGGAATATATATATCCTCACTGTAAATGTTTATCCACAAGTTGGAACCTAAATGAAAGTTCAAAGGGAAATCAAAATAATATTAAAAGACAAGCCAAAAGGAACACAAATAACGGTCATCCGTCAACACAGAGAAGATGAGAAGTACAAACAAACCAGGAAAGTCCGAGAGCGAAATCAAAGAAATGATGGTTGAAAGGTATGGAAAGCTCAAAGAAAATTCCCTTAAGATCGAAGGAAACTGGACTTGCCGACTCCCATTGAGCTTTAAACTTTCCCGGAAACCCCCGTAAAACAGAATAACCGATTACCTCATAACTAGCTTCGATTTTGTTGGATGATCCGAAGTCGGAGAAATTACATTTTATTCGATTCGTCTTTTCGTTCGGTGTTTGTATTTTCCGAAAGAGATCGTTCAACTTCCTTTTTTTTTCTCCGTTTTTCGATTTCGTAAAACCCGTCTTAAAAACATAATTTAAATAGGTCAGTAATTACGGATTAAAGCCGGAACACGAAACCAAATTGTGTAATGCGTGAGGGAAAAACAAGTCCCCATCACAACGCACAAGACAAACGAACCGCTTGCCGACGATCACCCTTTTATCCTTTTAGTTTAGTGAAGTGACCTCCCAATCTCTTAAGTGACCACCATGGCTATTTCCTTTAATTGAACCCTTTATCGAGAAAGGATGAACCTATCGTGAAAGGTGAATAATTGAGATCACCCCAAGGCCCCGACTTTCCTTGCATTTAAATGAAGCCTTTTCAACTCTTAACTCTTTTATTATGTATATATCTCGTTATTGCTTTTCATTGCTTAACATCTTGCTGACTTTTTCCTTAATTGGTGATCCACATACTTGAAATCATTTGATTTCCAGGAATTCATTAGGGATTTCCCCAAAAAATTTTTGAATGGCTCAAATACGTAGTGTACTGTGTATTTGAGGTAAATATTTATTTGAAGGGATTTCGTAGGAGTTGGGGGAAAATTTGTGTCGTTTTACAATAACAGTAGCGCTTTTAAAGTTGAAATTATTTAAAAGTTTTTTAAGCGTTTTTTTTTTTTTTTTTTTTTTTTTTTACCTAAGAAATTAAATTTTAAGAATTATTTATATTTATTCAAGTAACTTGTCGTCAATGCACATTAGGGTGGGTCAAAAATCAAAAATTTTGGATTTTCAAAATGCCTGATTGCGCAATTGCTGTGGTTTATCTATTGCAAAACTTTTTTCCTTTTCGAAATTTTTTTTAAACGTCGTCTTGAGGTGCGCAAGAGGGTCAAGGTTTTGAAAAATTTCATAAGGGATGAAAATTCAATTTTTAGATTTTTGTGAAGAAAAAGTACCATTTCCTATCGGATTTTTAACGTAGATTTAAAAAATTAAGTCGGTCTAGCTATTTCTGTTCCTGAAATTTTGTAAAAAATATGATAAAAATATTGAAATTTTCGAGTTTTGATATTTTTATGGCGAACTTGGTTGTATCTCAAGAACAGAAAAAGCTTGACGCAAACAGATTTAATTTTCGAAATCGAAGTTGGAAATACGATACGAAACGGTACTTTTTTTTAAAATATCCAAAAGTCGAATTTTCATCCCTAACGGGATTTTCTAAAACTTTGGCTCTCTTGTGCCCCACCAAGACGTCGTTTAAAAAAAATTTTGAAAAGAAAAAAATTTTACAAATGATAAGTCACAGCGATTGCGCTATCGTGCATTTTCAAATTTTCAAATTTTTACTTTTCGATCCACCCTAATGCACATTATGCACCTTAGGGTGTCCTTATTTTGGCAATTTTCGAATTTCACATCGCTCACCCCCAAAAATGGTTCTCCTTGGTGTAGTGATAAACCCGAATTTTTTAAAAATTATTTACTCAACGGGAAAGCGTGGCGACTTGAGCTTAAAGTTCCGAAAATTGCCATAATAAGAGGAAAAAAATCAACAATTTTTTTTTTCGCGAAAAAATGTTGTTTTTCTATCGGAAATCCGTCTATCACGAATCTAAAATTCGTTTTTTTATATTTGTTCCAGTTCTTGACCCAGATAGAGACCAAAATACGAGTAAAATTGAGGACTTGGTATGTTTTGTCACTTTATCATTTTTTTTACCATATTCGGTTTTTAATTTTGGCTTTGGGTTTATCCGTACACCAAGGAGAACCATTTTTGGGGGTAAGTGATTTGAAATTCGAAAATTGTCAAAATAAGGGACACCATAATAGCACCTCAGGTATAGACTGTGAGGTTGTTATTTCACAAAAATTTACTTGCTAAAATATTTGTCTAAAGTCGTAAGAAAAATTTGAGCTTTTTTTTTTTCCTGTCTTGTTTTTTACGTGAAATACGTCGAACATGTTGGCAGTGTGTTTCAAAAAGATGTTACGAAAAACTTTTGGAAAAACTTTAATGACAATGTTAGGAGAAAATTTGAATATTTCTCCTTTAAATGTGTCCCAAATTTTCCCTAAAATTTTTGTAACGTGTTAGGGAAAAATTGAACAAAAAATTAGAAAACATTTTTTTTAATTAACAGCTGAAATTTTGCTCTTTTGAGTCCTTTTAATTTTTATTTGTTTTCCTAGTCTTCTGCTTTTGCCTAACAAACTTCACCGAGACTAAAAGATTTTTTTTTTCTTCAATTTTCGTACTAAATTTAGCTTTCGATTCCGTTCTGATCCATCAGACAAATATTTATGTTTGAAAACAACTCCTCCGGACACCTAATCTTTTTTATTCATTTTATTTTATTTTTTTTTATTTTATTTTACTTTTTTAATGTTGAAACTTATTCTTTTTTATAAGCTGAAGAAAATCGCTCAAAATATGTTTCCTCCACGCAATCATTCAAAAGAAAAAAAAAAAAAATTCAATCCGATTTCCAGTAGCCCAGAGAATAAATCCACTATGGAATTCCTTCATTACTCCCAAAGGTAAATTAAGGGAAGGGATGAAAAGCATCCTTCTGGATATGAAGGTCTTCTTGCAAGTCAAATTGCCACGTGATAAAAAAGCGATTTAATTGACAATGAAATATAACGATTCGATTTGACTTGCGCAGGAAATCGTTTTTAAACCATTAAAAAAAAAAAAAATTCTATCCTTCAATTTTTTTTTTTTTTTTTTTTTTTTTTTTTTTGTCAAACAACCAACCGACACCACCAAATAAATCCTCATTTATCCTTCCGAATAAAAATAAATAAATAAATAAATAAATAATAAAAAAAAAGAAGGTATAAGAAAAAAAATGGCGGTGATAAAAAATAATTTTTTTTTCCCAAGGAATGTAAATAAAAATAAATATCATATCCTGCTTCTCGCAAATTACTGGAGGAAAACCCTTAGCCTTACCGTAAGCGAAACATGGACGAAAAATATAATACTATTAACTATATCTTTTAATAAATATGGGATGAACTGATTTTCAAAAATAAATCCGATGGATGTAGATTTTGCTTTATGACGATGGAAGGATTTATAAGTGTTAAAAATGAGGTCCCTTCTGAATAAGGAACAAATTCCACATGAATATTCATTCCGAATTCTGTAGATGATTTTCCGACCCCCCCCCTTTTCCCCTCCTTCCTTCTCTTTTCTCTCCCTTCCCCCCTTCCCTCACCTCCCGACCGATCTCTCTCTTCTTCTTTCCCTTTGGTTTGAGGAATAGGTCTTGATTAAGAGCCCCCTACACACACACGCGGGAGTTGGTGACAGCATTCCTTCCTTGTTATTTACTACTGTCTTTATTATTATAGGAAATAGCTAATGGGTTTTGTTTCTTTAATGGAGATGGTACTTTCGAGAATATTCGATGGAACGGGTGAAACGCGAGAAAATCCAACCGTCGATACATTTCACTGGAAAAAGGGTTGGGACCGAGTTAAAAGACCCGGTAATGGCCTTTTTGGGAATCGTTACACTAAAATCTTGAAAAAAAAAAAAATAATATCGACTTAATCATTAATGCTAAAAAAATAGAGAGGCAAATCCTTTTCTCAAGAACGAATTTGTGTATTTTCTTAAGAAATTTTTTTATTTATTTTTTTTTTTTTTGTTTTGATATGAAACAAAGGACCATTCTCCCCGTGTAAGTTACAAATACGTTAATTAAACCGGGAAAAAAAGAACGCGAAGGGCTCGAGGATATGTAGCTAAAAGGGATTTATTTTCTTTTCTACAAGTAATAAAAGTTTATAAATAAGAAGGGTTAAAAAAGAGACAAAAATTTTTCTTTATTATTTATATCATTTCCCAGGAAAAAGTTTTTTTTTTGAGTTTTAAAGACAATGTTTACCCTTCTCGTCCGCCTTTACACTACCTCCTCCTTATCCTATCCGTTATATTCTTTCCTCCTTTTCCCCCTCCTGTTTCCACTATTAATTATCAAGTTAGAATACTTTTCAACACGTGATATACTTTTTGTCTTTTTCAGTTTTTTACTTTTTCTCTTTTTATGAGTTTCGGTAATAACTTAAATTAAAACATTGCCTTGTGACTTATTTGAAATATTTTGCTTGCAGGATGGCGGGGATTAATTAAATTTAATTATTAAAAATGTAAAAACATAGAGTATATAAATATTTTAAAGAGCCTAAAAAGTTTAGACGCAGCCGAGGTCGTGCATCAAAAGAAAGACACCACTTTGAGTGGCGAGGTAGGAGGGGGCCAATCTTTTAAAATTTGGACACGGATTTTAAAATTAAAATTCCGAGTTTATTTACGTTATACATATTTTTTTTCACATTAACGAAGTAAAAACGATGTAAAGGAATCGTTCAAATTTCAACATTTTGGAACGGGGGGGTTCGAAGTGGGGAAGGGGGAGGAGGGGGACAAGGAGTTTGTGAAATGATGACGTTACTATTTACACTAGATAGGATTTCACTTTTAAATCCAGAATTTGTGTAGTTCTTTTTTTAAACTTGTTGCAGCAAAAAATTTTCACGAAATCATGTATTTATAAACAAGAAATTAAATAAAACTTTTTAAATTGGGTGGGGGGTGCGAGGGGGGGGGAGTCGAAATTTGTGGAAAAAATGATGACTTCATACTGGAATAGCCCCCAAGAAATTCATATTATATTCACTGGGCATTTGGAAGCTGGGCATGTGATTTACTAAGCACTTGGACAACCAGGCCTTTGGGTGACTGAACAATAGGGTGTTTCATTTTAAAAAATGCTTTGAAATTTTGGGGGGCCCAATCAATGCCCAATTTTTGGGTGTTGAAAATCTGCTTCCTTAAGGTGTAAAACCGCTAAAAAATTAAAAAAATATAATTTTTTTAAACCGCTTAGTGACCCCTCAAGGCCACTTTAGCTTTTAAAAATTGGCACTCAAGGTCTTTTTATCTCGATTTTTTAAAATTCTATCAGTAATTTTTTTGAAATTCCAAATTTTTTCCGACCGTAAAAAAATTTTGGAAATTGATTCGAAACACAAAAAATCCTTATTAATTAGAGTGTCCTGACTAAGAAGTGTCATCGAACATGATCTCTAAATCGAACTGGGGAGGAGTTGTTGCCATTTTTTTGGGCAAAAAAATCCATTTTTGCTTTAAAAAGCCAAATTTATACTTATACCCCTATGTATATGGTATAAATATGGGGATGGTGAAATTCGTGTTCTACGGGTATTTTTGCATAAGTATGAGTGATACCAATAAAATAAAAAAATTTTCAAGGCTCCAAAATCGAGATTAAGCCGAATTTCAGTCGGAAAAATCAGGTACAAACTTCATAAAAACGCTATGACGTCACAGGGGTTAATGGGAAAAATTCGGGATAGTGAAATTCGTGTTCTACGACCTTGAAAACATAAGGAAACTTTCTTTCCAAAAATTTTGCAAGCCTTTAAAATTGGGTAAAAAAATCGAGATTTAAAGACCTTGATTTCCCAATTTTTAAAAAGCTAAAGTGGCCTTGGGGAGCCACTGTGCAATTTAAAAAAAAATTTTTTTTTTTAATTTTTTAGTGGTTTTACACCTAAAGGAAGCAGATTTTCAACATGTCCCACAACATTTCAAAAATTTTTCTAAAATGAAACACCCTACTGGGCAACCTATGACGCTAGAAAAATTTTCATCCTTTTGAAAAACTCATTTTCCCCTCATTTCCGACCCCGGGTCTTTTAAAGCTCTTAGAAAAAAATGGTGAAATAAAAAAATTTTGGTTCAGAATTTTTTGCGCCAGGAAATTTTTATGAACTTTTCCCGATCTCAACCCCTTGAACATTTTTTGTAACACCAAGACATTTTTGTTCCACCCTGTACTTTCCGTCCAAAGCGTTAGACATAAGAGCTATAACGGCAAATAAATCGTAATAATCAAAAAACGAGATCCATAAAAAAAAGCAGAAGAGAAATAATGCTTATACTAAAACAGGAAAAAAAAAAAAAAAAAAAAGTCGAAGACGTGGACGTCATTTTCCTTGATTTGTATAAATAAGATCCTGAGAGAGATATTTTTTAAAGAAAGAAAGTTATAAGTTATCCGCGGGGAGATATAATCAGAATTGAGGAAGACCCGGTGGTGACGCTGAAAAAGGGGGGAAAAGGGGGAGGGAAGGAAAAGATTGTTATTCCAAAAAGTACTTAACACAAGTGTCAAAATTAACCTTCTATATATATAGAATGATTGCTCTAATATAATTGGTGTGTGTTTTATGAGGTGTTCAGTAATGCGAAAATTCCAGGAAGCGGAAACGATTGAATAACTCCACGTGATTTATATCAATAGATTCCTGTCGATTTTCTCCCGCTGTCGTATATCCCCGTTGGTATGGAAAACGTATAAATCAAAGTTTTCGAAAATAGGTTGGATATTTAGCGGGCGAAACCAAAGAAAAAATAAATAACGAATAAAAGGAAAATTCGGGAGGGTAGTTTTTCTTTCCTTTCCGGAACGCAGAAATCCGATTCCGTCATATTATCTCTCTGAACTTGTTATATAACAATAGGGAGGAATAATAATAAAATAAGGTGACAACATTAAGAAAACCTGGATTCATCCCCCCCAACCCCAACAAGAGAGAAATCATGAAGCAAAAGTTTAAATGGTAGTTTTTATTACTTTTAAGAATATGCCGCTCTAATAATTTCCTCACACTTCTTATCATAATCATCTTCTTTCATAAATAACCTTAGCAAATAACATACTTATTGCATTCATCGCTTAAATGAACAATGAGAAGTGTTTAAATGGTTTTTTTTTCCTTCAATTTTTTTTTCTGCTTTGAAATTTTGATTATCGAAAAAACTGCGAAAATACAACTAGAAATTCTACCAGCTTTTTTTTCCTCCCCGTTATTGAGTCCGTTGAAATTTAGACCGAGTGAAATTATCTCGTTTAATGATTTTTTTAAAGCTGGGTTTAAAGGGAAAAAAAGCGGATGTTTCCAGTAAGGAAATGAATTTCCACTTGAAACTTTGACTTAAAAAAAAAAAAAAAAAGAATAAGAAGAAAACAGCCAAAATTTATCACCAGAAGCGATTAAAGCGTTTGATAATGAAAAGAGAAACTTTGAGTGGTATACTCGATGACTTAAGGATTGTCCGAAACAATTAAATGTTACATTTTTTCCAAAAAAAAATTTCTTATTCTTTTTATATTTTTAAACTTATTATCACTTTCCAATAATTTTAACATAGAATTTTCGTTTTCAAAATGAAGAGTTTACCCAGTGTTTTTTAATCCCTTCTCCCCCCCTTTTTTATTAAACGGTTTTTAGGAATCCAGTAAAATTTCTTTTTTTTTTATTTTAAAGTTGATGAGCATTACCAACATTCCAACAAAACATTTCCCTGGGTTGGATACAAGGATATTACCCAATAAAAAATGTAATAACGTCCCTTATCGAATTTATATCCATTATTACAATCATTTATTGGGATTTTAATTTAAATTAAAAATATCAGTCTTTAGGAAGAAAGGGTTCTTTTTTTTCTTTTTCTTTTTTTTTTTTTTTTTTTTCTTCGGAAAAAAAAATATGGAAGGGAAAAAAGCATTAATTAAGTTGGTAGTTTATTATCTCTTAATGGGATAAGATAGGGAGTTAAATTCCTTATCTCACTCTACTTTTAAATATTGATTTTTTTCTTTGTGACCTTTATGAAAAAAAAACATTGTCACCAGTTTCAATTGTGCATAATTATGCAAAATTGTACATAATCCTAAGGTAGCTTTATACAATCTTGAGTGGCATTAGATCGTAAAAACGGTTCGTGTTGGGACTTGTTCACTGTCAAAACTGTAAATTTCAAAAAACATTCAGGGGTTATAAGGCATACCCCTACGTAGGACTACTCTAGAATTTTTGGTTGTGGCATCATTTGTTCATTGTTATTGATCCCCCTAAGTCCTACAAGCCCTGATATTAGTCCACGTGACCCCCTTTTTCAACAAAATTTTATCAAAAATCATCAAAATCTTCTTTTTAAAAAATGTTGATGACCTGTTTCACAAAACATTATCAACATTTTTAATAAAAAATTTAAATTTTAAGAATTTTTTCCAAAAATATTTAATAAAATTCAAAAAGTGGTTTTTAAAAAAATGTTATTTCAATAAAATTTTTAAATAAATTTTTTCAATAATCAAAAATTTTTGAAATGTTCGTTTCAAAAAATGTTAATGATCCCCCTAAATCCTCCAAGCCCTAATATTAGTCCACGTGGCCCCCTTTTTTAATAAATTTTATTAAAAATCATCAAAATCGATTATAAATTTCATTGAAATTTTTTTTTTTTAAAGGATTTTTGATATTTTGTTTAACAATTTATGTAAAATTTTTGAAATATTCTTTTTTTTTATGTTCGGTGTCAAAAACCCAGGATCATAAAGGATTTTTGATTAAATTTTATTTAAAAATTTATCTAAAATTTTTGAAATGGGGTCGTTCATAAAACACGTGAGCACGTTTGGGGGGGAGGGGTATTCAGAATGCTAACTTTTGCTAACAAGGGGGGGAAGAGGGGTTTTACAAATTTAACGGAGCATTTATCTCATGTAATAAACGTGCCAAAATGAAAATAATTTAATTTTCTTACACTATGTAACCTAACTCACTATAAAAAAAAAATTTCAATTATACCGGCGCATTTGCTCTAAGTTGAGTAAACCTGTTTTTTGCTAAATTTAAGTTCCGAAAAATTTCAGATTTTTAAAATGTTTAATATTAATTTTTTAAAAACAATTAAGGGGGGGGTAACGGAAATCTAACGTAATTTTGGGGGGGGGGGGGGGGGTCCTGAAATGCTAACCTTTGCTAACAAGGGGGGGGAGGGGGTCGAAAATGGCCGAAATAATGCTCACGTGTTTTATGGACGACCCCATAATATTCGTTTTTATTTTTTATTTATGTTCTATGTCCAAAACACCAAGACAACCGGACACGACAAAACCATCATGGTGCGCCCTAAGACGTAGTCCTACATCAATAAAAAGGACGAAAAAAAAAATAGCAAAAGTTGCTACTTGATCCGAAGCAATAGTAGCAAATCTGAAAAAATTCCAGTTGATAGAATGTCCTGAATAATCGCTGAGCGGAAAATGAAAAAAATTTTATCGACTTTCGATTGAATCGTAAACGACTTTAAACATAAAACTGCAATGTCCGACTCCGCCATAATGAGACGTAAGAGTAGCGGAATGTCATTTCTGAAAGGAAAACACGTATTAAGTCATTTTTAAACATTTCATTAAATTTTAATGTTTTTTTTTACCCTTTCTAGAATTCTGGTTTCGGAGAAGAAAACATAATTTACTGTGACCCCCTTCTACATTTTTACTATCTCTTATCCTTTCCCCCCTCCTTTCCTCTTTCTTCCCCTTTTTTTTCCCTCCCGAAACTCCTCTCTTCGGATAACCACGAATACCCTCTCAGACCTTTCCCGATAACACTATAATTAAAAATTACTGAAGTCAAAAAAAAAAAAACCATATTAGGAGACCGAGAAAGAGTTTTTGCCTTTTTACGCCGATAAAATTTTTCAAAAAAGGATTAAACTTTTTTTTTCAAAGAGATAATGAAAGAAGGCCGGTTTGAAAATTTCCGCTATCAGTCAATCATTTTTGAAAGAAATCAAAAATCGTATTAGCCCATTCGTATGTCCTTCAGTCCTATTGCTTTCACATGATCCTTTTCCAACTGAGAAAGTTTAAATTTTTTCTAAATGACTTGATAAATCTTTATTATTTTAATGCTCCTTCAATTTTTTTTTTCTCATCAGTGGTCCAACTTCTCAGAATAAATAACAATTTGGGAAAATCCCAGTTTGTTTTAAAATAGGAAAAAAAAAAAAAAAAAAAAAAAAAGGGGGAATAAAACGAACAATAATTAAAGAATTTAGGTTAGGATTCACGCATGCGAAGTAAAATAAACAGCGCTCTCTTGAGTCGAATGAAAGAACTAACGAAAAATTTTGTTTGTATTGCAGGGATTGACTGGTGCTGCTCCGCACTTCCGAGAGTAGCATAATCGAGTGGTAGTTCGCTCGTCCCTCAACAGATGTCGGGTAAGTGTCGGTAGTTACTTTTTTCTTATTTTATATTTTGGTCGAATTCATACTTTTAACGTTCAGGTGATCAGATTCCGTTACGGCTTTCTGAATCGTTCAAAGAACACGAAACGTTACACCTACTAAGATTGTGTTTCAAAGCGCTAGACTGTGCCGAAAGCGTAACGTATCGCATAACGTAAATCATAGAGCCATTCAATATCTTTTTCTTTTCGATTATGCAATTTTAAAGGAACAAAAAAAAAAAAAAAAAAAAAAAAAAAAAATTGCGTGGTTTTTTTGTAAGAATGTCAATAACTCTTTTTTTAAAAAAATGCAAGCACGTGCGACTTAACCGTTTGTTCCATGCTTAATGAGTATTTGCTTATTTCGAATTAACATGCACATGAATCTGCATTAACGTATATAAAATATTGGTTTTATATTCGGCATTAAAAAAAAAAAAAATTTTCTGCATACATTCACGGTCGGCGTCTTGACGCGGTCAAGTGCATGCAATTTATAATTGAATGTGGTTCCTTTTGTTTGTCTTTCCGATTGGGGGTGTAGCTTGACACCGCAGTTTGGTCACGATGTACTTGTGTGTATATCGTATACACGGTGGAACCACCCACTCGCAAGGCTACTCTTTTCAATGGTTGTGACGTTTGAAACAAGAGCGGAAAACAATGATCGCGGATTTTAAATTGATTTTATTTTATTCCGAGTATTTTATTATTAAATTATGTCGTATTTAAATATACGGCGGGGAACAGATTTTGTTTTTTGGATTTCGGATACTTCATTGCCTCAGAATTATTATTGTTATTTTTTTTTTAAATATTTGAATTTTCTGTATTAACGACCTTTGCGATCCTGTAGAGTTCCATTTTTCTGTTCCTTCTCACTTATGCCTTTGAGAAAAAGTTCCCCCGTTTGCTTATAATCGTTTTATTTTTGGTATCTACATTATTGATTTAAATTTTTCTCTGCCCCAGCTTCTATGTATTCGCTCTCTTGTCTTTTAGGCTTTTGCATTTAATCTCTTACAATATCCTCAGACCTATACTAGTTCACTTGTGACTTAAGCCAAATAAAAATAAATGTTTATCAATTGTACATGAAATATTGCGGTTAAATGTATAATTATATAATATTATATTGAAAATTAACAACAAGGGTCGATCGATGATTGTGCAATTGCTTTTTGAAATCGTGCAGGCAGAATCGTGGCAACATTTCAGCCGGTTTAAGCAGTTTTTTTTTTTTTTTTTTTTTTTTTTTTTTTTTTTTTTTGGCTCCCCCCATTTTTTTTGCCTTTTTTTTTGGCTATTAATTAAGTTCTTGTACTTGATGGTCAAAAATAACAGCAACAAAAAAACACGGTTGTGTTTACATTCGATTGATATTAATAGTTCAACTTTAAATTTTGATCGATTTAATTGCACCAGTCCCATATTTTACTCTTCAGCTTTTACATATTTAGGTGGATTCTTAAAAGTAGTTTTTCTTGGTGTGATGCGCTGCTCCTCAATCTTGTGTCATTTTGAGTTTGAGCTGCTTTGGAGGGACGCCCATATGACAGTGCGGCAAATCATCATGACGGCAAATCGTCAAAATGTTGTCCAATTTTCCTAAAAACCGATTACTTATGATGACATCACCAAAACTCACTGCATAGCATACTTTTTTTTTTTTTTAATACGTTTCATATTTTCTTTTCGACAATAAACAAAAAAAAAAAAAAAAAAAAAAAAAAAAATTCTGCGTTTGACTGAATCGCTGGAAGCATAAAACATACTAAATTCAACAGATTTAAAAAGATACACCGGATTTCTTTTCAAGTCCATCTCAAAAGCAGATAATATCCTCGGGAAATAAAAACGGAAAGGAAGTTACTGGAAACCGTTTAAGAAAACATCGATGAGAGAGAGAGGAAAAAAAAAAAATAAAATTTTTATTTTATTTTCCTTCAAAATCTCCAAAGATATATTTCAAAAAAAAAAAAAAAAAGCGATAAAAACATGTGTTAAGATACCCTTAGGAAAGACGTTGATTTTTTGGGAGGAGAAAAGCGGAAAAATAAAGAATTACACGGATCAAACGCAGTTATTGAGGTTTAAAGAAAGGAGAAAAAAAATGCTACGGTTAAGGGGAAAAGGGTTTCAAATCGAAATCGAATCTTTTTTTTTCCCGAGCGAATAAAATGTTTTCATTTGCTTTTTCCCCTTGCTTTTTTTATTCAATTTTTTTTTTTTTTTTTTTTTTTTTTTTTTTTTTTTTTTTGCGCTTAAGAAAACCAATTTGCATCTTTTAAGGTATGATAATGCATCGCGTAATGAAATTCAATGTTGAAAAATAAAAATACGATGTGCGACGTCGTTTGGTTAATTCTCAATTACTTTTTTGCTACTGCTAATTAAGTGCCATTTGACCTTTTATCGACTACAGTTGCAAATGAATAGGTTGAAACCTGGGAATAGCTTAATCATGCCTTGTTTGCGTAAAATTCCTGTATTTTTTTTTTCTTAGTGGCAAGCTGTAATTAGTTAATTTCCTTTCAATTCGCATGATTTATTAAGCGTTTAAAGATTCTTGATGTTTTGTTTTGTTTTGTTTTCTGATTCCGACCATGAATGTTTCTTTTTTTTTTTTTTTTTTTGTAATCGCACCGAAACAACAAGACAGGCATCATCGATTTTAAAATTATTCTTTTAATTTCATTTTTCTATCAATTTTTTCTTTATTATATACGAAAGATGTTAGATTACATAATAATAACAAAACATCATCGGGGTTCTTCTTATCCTAGATTAATTGTTCATTTTGCATTCTGTAGCTTTAAGGAAAGTATCAGATAGTCCGATTCCGTGGTGGACAGGCAGACAGATGTTTGAAAACTTCAAAATTATTCGGTTACGCCCTTAAAAAATTTTATATAATGAAAATTAAAAACTTGTTTCTCTAATCGAATCCTCAAAAAAATATAATAATTATAAGAATCCATCCGATAGTTTTTGATGTGTTCGGGATGCGAGAATGGCGAGGAATGGATGGGAATAAATTTTTGAAGTCGGTTTTTCCCCCCTTGGAATCAGGTTCTCAGTCAATCTGGAAGTCGGTATATTCAAGAAACGGATAGTTTTACATAAAAATTTTGCCAAAAAAATGACGTTTCTAAGTATATTGAAAATTGGAAAGCATAAATATATTAAAAGTTTATTTCTTTAGAATATTTGCCGAATAAAATTATAAAGAAGCATATAAAAAAATGGTGTAGGGTAAAACTAAATAACTGCTTCTCACCACCCTCCTACAAAAAATTCACTTTTAAAATTTTATTTTGAACGAAAACCTTAGCCTGAACCTTAATTTCCACTTGCACTGATCTCGGATCCCGAAATCAAAAAAGAATAAATACAAGATATCAAAAATAGTGAAATATTCCAAGAGATCGAATTAAACATCAAAATGAAGCGGCAAGAATGTCAATCAAATGTTGTCCGCGGGCGGTCATTTTCAGTAACGGGTGGAACATACAGACAGACAGACCGACGGACAGACACGGGACTTATCGGAGATTGAACATTTCACAATTCTTATGTGTGGCATACAATTTTGCGATAAAACATTCTTTTTTTCCCTTCTCAAATGATGTCTTCCAGTTATTATTTTTTTTTTTTTTTTGCCTTGCCTTTTCGACATGCAAAATGCAAAATACCCAAGCGCAGGGAATCATTTTAAAGGCTCATCAAGATTAAACAAACAACCGCTATTTCCCCTTGTAAACCAAAGAATGGCTTTTTCTTTTAAAAATTAATCAGGAATAGAGAAAAGCAGATGGACACATACACGCATGCCCCTCGACCGCAAAAACCGAAATTCAAAATCCGGTTCTGGATATAAATTCTCCCTCTTAATATCCAAATATATAAAATCTAAACCAAAAAGTTAAAATAAAACCGATCCCCGGCATTTAAAATAACTGGAAATATATAAAGAAGAAAAGCAACATAGGGAGAATGAGAAGAAGCTTATAGTCTTAACAAAATTTCAATGTAAAATATACCATCTTTCACATAATCCGACCTTAAGTCAGTCTTGCATTGGTTTTTGCGATCCTCGTACGAAAACTTAAAACAGAGACAAATACAGCAAGCACAATGCAAATGGCACGCTTAAAACAGGGATTTTATTCTGTACAAGTTGGTATTGGAAACAAGATTACAGAGGTTTTTGATTTCTCTACTTTGGTATTCCTGTTTTCAATTTATTTGGATAAAATTGTTAATTTTAGATCTGAATTTCTAGTTGGTTGTGTTATTATGGGAATCATTTACTGAACCTATTTCTCTTTCTCTTTCCGGCCTCGTCCTTTATCTTCTAAGCTTCCTCCCAGGAGCCTTCCCCCATTCTCGCTTCGTAGTTTCTTTACCGGAATTATTGAGACATTGAGATTGTTGACAAACGGGTCCAGCTTTGAAAATTACAAGCTTCAAATTAGAATAATATATGTCAGCTATGCTTAAGCATAGTGAAATGTGAAACGACGAAATGTGACGAAATGTGATCATATTGTTCCCATATGAAAATTATTGTATCTTTTGACGTTAAAAAAAAAAAAAAAAAAAAAAAAAAATGATATTTTTTTTCTCCGACCCTTAACGCGCTAAAGGGTTGTTGAGCAGCCGATCGACCAAACAAGCAATGTTTTATAGGTCATTGGTCAACCCCCCATTCCTTTTAACAAAAAACCGACCCCTTTCGGGAAAAAAAACCGCAAAATTGTAATTCTTTTTAAAATGGATCGGACTTGTTTTTTAATCGTATATACTTGTACCTTTTTTGCATTTTATTTTTTTACATTTTTTTTCGATTGGATTTCCTCTGTTTTTACCTCATTTGAAAAATACTTTAGGGGATTTTTTTTTTAAATTAGCAAAATATCAGAGTATTAAATGTTTTTAAACTCATATGAATAAGAATCGTTTATTCAAAGGATCGAAGGAAAATAGCTGATGCTGTATTTATTGAAGGAACCGAGGGGTTGCTCATTCCCAAAAAAAAGTGTGCATTGTAGTGCAAAAATGCAAAGTAACGCGATTAATGCAGTGGTAATGCCAGTGGTGCATTCAATGCAAATGGACTGGTAATGCAAAGCTATGCCCGTAATTGATGTACTAAATAGTAGGGCTGTTAGATATTCGGGTATTTAGCTCTTCCGGTTCTAAAATTCTGGCTCGGGTCTAAAACTTGGGTTCGGGTCTAACTCGGGTCTAGACCCGAACTACTCGGGAAAACTTTGCTAAACGAAACAATCAAAACGCAGAACGCTTGAATAACTCAAATCGGGTATTTTTGATTCCTACTCGAAAAAAGTCGGGTTCGACTCCGGACCCGAGGCTACACCCATTCTCTTCATTTTTGCGGTATAATGATCATGTCGCCACTGATCATTCCGTAATCGTTCGGTAAAATTAATTTTTATCGTTTTTTTTTAAATAAATGATTTCTTTAACGGGTAAGCCTAGCTTCAGGTATGGAGTCGAACCTAATTTCTTTCTGGTAGGAATCGAAAATAACCAGCCCGAGTTAACTCAGGTCCGGACCCGAACGTAATCGAACCCGAGCTTTAGGCCCGAACCCAAATTTTAGAACCGGAACCAAGGTAAATACCCGAATATCGAACAGCCCTACTAAATAGTGAGATAGTATCTAATGAAGTACCTTCATTGAATACAAATGTAATGCAAGTTGCGCCCGTAGTACAGCGGTACTCTCAGACTTCGAACCCGATTGAGGAATCGTTCTGGAGTCAAGTCTATGATATGGCTCAAATTTTTTTTTCTTAACTGTAAATGACAAGTATGCATTTGAATAATGGGCGAAAATGCCTACAGAGTTCCGATTCTATGTCTGAATAAAGGAGGGTCCGCTCTGTGCAAGCGAAAGTGAGCCTGATTGAACCTGTCGTCAAATTGGCCATTTGACACATTTATAGGTTTAAGGCCAAGGAATGTAAAGAAATTGTAAATGACAAGTATGCATGTAAATAATAGACGAAAGCGATCACAGGGTTCGGATTCTATGTCCGAATAAAGCAGGATTTGCTCTGTGCGAGCGAAAGTGAGCCTGATTGAACCTGTCGTCAAACTGGCCGTTTGCGTTTGACACATCTGAAGGTTTAAAACCTAAAAAATACCGTCATATTGTACATCCTCACTTCAGTACCAAGCACTGTACATTGTAAGGAACTCGAGTATACAGCTTCAGCTGTGCCCGCTACACCCCATAATGATGATGATGATAAATGCAAGGTCGTATTGAAAAAAAAAAAGGATAGGGACCTAAATCTGCACACAGTGAATGACTGTAAGCTGTCGAAAACTACTCAAATCTTTAGTAAGGATATTTTCGACTGATTTTTATCCTCTTCCTTAACCCCTACTCACATTTGATTTCCTCAGTCCAGTTCTTTTTATCGCGCCCTATTTCATTCCACAACTTTCCTCAAAGTCACTGATTTCACTCTCAAGTGGAGCCGTCTCCTTTCTTTCTCCTTCGTCAGTAGAAAAAAAAAGCCATTTTAAAGACATTTTTCCCCTTATTGTGGTTAAGAAACGCTTCAATCATCCCTAAATCCGACAAAAATTCGATTTAAAAAAAATTACTTTCCACTTTATACGTAGAAGCTTCCCATTAACCCCCTATTAAACCGTTTCGAACCGATAACCCATGAAAATTAAAATATTCCTTCGATATTTGGTTAAGCGAAAATTTAAACTCCATCACACCCGGAGATAAATGAAGTTTTTAACCCCACAATTTATCAAATGAAAAATGATTTTGCAAAATACACCCAATAAACCAAAACTTTTTGTCACCTGATGAGAATCCGCAAAGTGTGATAGTGTTAACAAAATTAAAATAGTTTATCAAAACGGCAAAATGATGTTAAAAACATTGTTAGCTGATCAATCAAGATCGCTGACACGGGATACAATTGATTGCTGAATATTAATCAGAAAGGGAAAGCGTTGTAAATCATGTTGGCCAGTCACCTGACACGGACAGTTAGGTTACCCGCATTGATTGCTTTTATTGCTTAATAATCTCATATGTTGCGAATGGAGACCTATATTATTTGAATGCTATACGATTGATTTATTCGTCTGGTGGGAGGGTAGGGGAGGGGTGAGGGGGTGATAGGTAGGGAGGGAGCTTTACGTTTTCAAAATTGATAACTCGACAGGAAGGGACGAGCGTTGGATCGTTTCGAGTATTAAAATCTAGACCGATTCCCCGATTTCTTCAATTGTTCGTGTTTATCAATGGATATGATTCGAATTAGAATGGAACTTTGTGAAACGCTTCCGTAATTACTCATTAACATAATATCTAATGTCAAAGCGGGATTAGAAGCGATCGCTGTTATAATCGGGGAGTGTTGCTTCGATTTGTTGCGGTAAACCGACCATTGTAGCTTTTAATGTTCTTTTGTATCTCGGTTTTGATGGACGTATAATACGAGGGGGAGAGGGAAAAGATTTTATCGGACCTGCATCACCAAACTTTCGACAACTTTTATAAGTCTGCCCCCCGCCTTTTAAAGCTGGCAACATTCACGCTTTGAGTAATCGAATAATTGGTTAAATAAGAAAGCTTTCTGCGGTCGAAGGATCGTGAAATAATAGGGAAACAAGTTTGAAAATCAACGACCCTATCAAGTCAGTCAGCAGAGAAACCAAACTAAAGTTTGAATGAGTTACAGAAAAAGGTTAGGAGTTAAACGATGAATACGATTACTGTACCATGTCTGACTTGGTCAACTGATTATAGGTCTATTGCTATTATCCTGGACTCTTGTGGCTTTTAGTGTTGGGAGGGAAGCTCAGGGACGGATTTAAAACTTTTTAATTTCAGAACCTTTTGGTTGGGGTTCAGGTGATGGCTACTCACTACAGCGAAATAAATCATCCATTTAAAGTTTTTTTTTTTTTTCGTTTGTTTTAAAAACACCGAAAAAAAAAACGGCCGTTATTTTGGTGGAAGGAAAAAAAGGGACAATAATAATGAAGAGTAATGACGGGAGTAATGGAGGCAAATGGAAGCGGTTCACAGCGATTCATCTGCGGTCAACAACTAAATATGACCTGTCAATAGGGCAACAATTTATAAATCACCATTCGCAAACGTCATGTGGGTGATGGGCTCTCTGTGCCCGTACCCTGCGGTTAAAAATAACGCAGCCCCGTATTAATTGTTTTAATTCTGATTAGTCTACACTTTAATTACGCGGTTGAGATTGCTATTTTTTTTTTTATATTTTTATCTTTGATTTTTAAGTGACAGAGGGGTTAAAAAGAAAATGAAATAAAGAAAAGCAATCGGCAAAGGAGGAGAAATCATTCGGATAAGTTTCTTCTTTAAAACCCTTAACCCTCAAGTCTCATCAGAGACAATCGGGAAATGAACTTGTCTGATAGGTTTTTACATTGGGAATGATACTTTCTTTTACAGGAAAACAAAACGGGGGCCTTTTTTTTTTTTATTTATTTATTTTTATTTCCTTAGAGAATCGGAAACAACAAAACACTTTAAAAAGGAAGAACTTTTTTCCCCTTTTGGAACCTTTTCTTTTTCTTAAGGAATTCCTGTTACGTTTTGTCTTTTTTTTTTAAATCTGAGATATTTTTTATTATTGAACAGACAATTTGAAGCATTTTGTAAATCGTTTGAGAATTGCTTAATTATTTTTTCATAATGTTTTGGTTTCATTAGATCTTTAATTATTATTATCAACGATTTACTTCAGAAATTATAGTTTCGAAAATTGGGATCAATCGGTAGTTGATAGATCCAAAAAAATCTTTTGTAATTTTTCGGACCAAAGTAATAAGCGATCATTAAATTTAATGAATAGACTATGTAATGCAGTGTCTTAATTCGAGAATTTGCTTAAAAAAATCTTTGTTGGTGTGTTTACCAGAAAGCAAAACTAAAAATCACCGATCGCTTTTTCAAATTAATTTTTTTTTTTTTTTTTTAAATCATTTTTTTACAATGCAAGGCCAAAGGGAAAAAATAAACATATCCGCACAATCCCATAAATGTAATGAATGGTTATCATTAAATAATTGAAAATGACTAATGACTTGTTGAAAATATAATATACGTGCAGTTTTTATCTTAGCCTGAAGGTAAAGCCAGTGCACTTTTTGAAATAATGAAAATTTTATCTGCAAGCATAAAATTGCATTCGCCGTAATTAATCCGATCGAATCATTTTTAAAAATACACTGATAAAAGCTGACATCATATATATACAATATAGGTGGAAATCACCTACAGCTGAGTTTCAGACCCTATATATATACCACTGATAATGATATCGCTGTAACAAACGGAAAAAAAATTTTTAAAACCGACTTTCGCCACATTTTTGTGAAAATAACGCTTTGCGTATGAGTGTAATGATCCGTTGCTTTGCCTTTTTTTTTTTTTTTTTTGGAAGTGTTCAGACGACAGAAATTTTTAGGCAGCTTATATAAATTTAAAAAAAGATGACACTGATTGTTTCTTCGTTGAAACGACTGCCCCCCTCTCCCCCCCCCCCCTCTTGTCGTCATCTTAGAGTAAGAATATTCTAAAACGGTATAGCGATAAAATATTAACGGCGAATTAGAGCCCTTGAAGCGTAAGAAGATCCGTGGCGTTAGTCAATGCTTAAGCACTTTACGTCACTTTCGTTATTTGAGCTCTGTTAGCTATTGTCGAGGTATTTCAAGCATTGATCATCTGTTCTGTCAAATTACACATGGGCCTGAGTATACCAGTTGACACAGAAATTCCCCGGTAAACGGATGGCATTTAAAACCAAAATTATCCGAAGGCGATTAGGGATTTCGAAAGTTTCATTATTTTACGTCTTGCGTTTGATTTTTTTCTCCGACTTTTTTTTTTCCTTCTTGTAAACGCTAATAAATCTTCAGAAAAGGAGATACTTTCAACCCCACGTATACGCAATTGACTTCGATCACCGATTTCCGACGGTATGAAGACCACCCCTTCTTGTAATATTTCTTCGGAGCATTTACGATAAAACGATTTCTTTTCGAGGAAAAAAAAAAAAAAAATTTCGGGAGTTTTTGCTGTTTGGTTTCGAACGTGGCAAAATTTAGATTTTATCAACCCATCCCTATCTCACCCTTTAACCAATTTCTCATACGATGAAATCGGACATTTTGCCGAACCCTGAGTACGATAGAAATGACAACGGTTTCAATATGAGGGACGGGAGAAATGTCATTATTCTGAATGATATGATATATTCCAATGAATCAGGAACAGTATAGATTACCGGACAACCGGACAGATAGCAGGATATATCTTTGATTGATTAGATGAGGTCATTTCCATATCCTCCTCTTCCAATATATCTTGTCACAAGTCTCTCTTTACCTCCATATCTCCCTTGTTTTAACTATTTCTAGTTACACGTTGCCTTTGTACCTTTCGGAATTTTCCCCCTTTTGTCCATAATTCCTAATTTACGGTCAGATATTAGACCGTTTGTTTTCCTGTAAATTATAAATTTTAGATATCGAGAGCTTAGTTAAATAAAAGCTTTTACATTTAAGACTCGACGTATTATCCGTTAAATATGAATATTTTTTTTTTACTCCAATCTGCTAACAAGTTTGACCAAATCATTACAATTCATCACCCCTTATTCAATTCTTCGACCCATGCGATTCCGCTTTTTTTTTTTTTTTTTTTTTTTTTTTCTCTTCTCACAAATTGGCATCCACCCCCTTTTTCCACGTATGAAACGAAGTTATATTTAGAAAAATATAGTATGCAAATTTTATAATGATCGGGCGATATTTATGTTGATATGATTAACAGTGATTGTCGTTCGCGTCATCAGAATGTAAGTTAAACAGAGGGAATCAAATCAGCTTAGGATCGGAAGCAGTCTCTTTGATGTTTGAAAACGCCGATAATGACCGGAGTATTAAATACATATACCGATACGTTCACCTATGTTGTATGCAACCCCCTTCCTCGCTTTTCCCTATCTTTTTTAATTTCGTTACATTTGCATTATTAGGCTTACCAATCAGAGTGTTCTTTGAATTTTTTTTTTTTTTTTTTTTTTACGAGAGGCAGGAATACAATCGAATTTGTTTTTATTTTCATATGTATACGTGATATTAAAAAAAAAATACAAAAATGTCGCTGTGACTTTTTTTTTTTTTTTGTCATGTCCTGCAGGAATTAGTGCCCCGACGTCAGGAAAAAAAAATGAATGACGGTTTTCGTCAAAAGAAAAAGTAACCGTCTAGCGGTCAAAGCTAAGCGATTTAGATGATATTTTGATGTTATTTACTATTTATACGGTTGTAAGAAGCATCCTTTTAGTTTTTACATCTGGAGAACTGACCCTTATCATTGTCCAATATACGTCACACTGATCTAACCCTCTAGACTTGCCTCAGTTATGTTAGAAGGGATCAACAGTTTTTTTTTTTTTTTTTTTTTTCCTGTTTAAATATTTAAAATAATTACTGAGTGTCGGGATGAGAATTATTTCTGGAACAGTCCGTATTAATTTGCATTTGGAAATGATTAGAAGTTAATGAGAAATGTTTTGTATCTTTTTCTCGTTTTCTTCTGAAAAAATATTCTAAGAGGAAAGAATCCCGAAGATCGATGCGGGGCGCATTATTCTGGGTTTTATTTTCTTTTTGTTTTAATGAAAATCCTTAGGATTTCTTTCGCCATATTGGAGCGTCATTCGCACGCTTCTACTTCAAAGGAGATGATATACGGAGACTTCTGAAAGCCATAAGTCATCATCCTTCTCAAATATATTTCCTATTTTTTTCGTTTTTCCATCCATCTAGAACGTTGTCTTCCCTATTTCACTTTTATAAGAAAATATACCCATATGTTACTAGCAGAATCGTTATTTACAAGATCACTTGGGTGCTCTTTGTATGAGGTGCAATTTTCTGTAATAACTTTCGAAATACAGTTATAGTTATAGTTATGGTTGCGTTTTTTTGCTAAGCAAAGATGAGTAGTAAGGTAAGAATTTATTGGGGCAAGCTCCAGCATAGTCAAGTAGCATTAAATTCAATCATTAAATTTTAAAAATAGTGGGTTCCCTCCAAGTTTAGAGGAACGTGTCTACTGTAACGCTCGGTCTTTTAGTGTGTTGAAAGCAAATTGCTTTTTTTTTCTAAACATGGCGGATAAGGAATTGAAAGGGAAAGTCATCTCTACAGACACTGTGCGGAAGAAGATGTTACAAAAGTCATGATGGCAGACAGATCGATGGAAAGGAAGCCCGAGGACATCTTCTTAGTCCTTTACTCGATTATGAGCGTGGTGATCTCTCACATACACCTGTGCATGCGCTCACAGACATATGGGACCTACAGTTTAACGCCGGTTCCGAACGGCTATTTTTTGAGAGATTTACGAGGCAATTACCGCTCGGTGGTTTGCCATTGCCTTCCGAGGGGTGGTGACCGTTGATTTTCTGACTAGCGCACTAGTTTTTGACATGAGAAAAAATTCTAGCTGTGAACTAGAATAGAAGCACGACGCGTCGCATCTCATGATTGAGAGTCGAGCGCGCTATGAACTAGGCCACGGGCCACCACACATAGTCAAGTAACTATCATTTATCTTCAGGTCTATAGTTTCTAATGTATTAAGCTTGACAGTGGAAAATACTGTGATTGTGTAAGTAGGAAGCTAAGAAATAGAAAAGCGCCTGGGCCCGACGACGTTACAGCCGAAACTATTAAAGCTGTGGGTGAACTAGGCACTGAAATCTCTGGAGATATGTAATAGAATATGGAGAACAAGGCAATGGCCTAAAGAATGGTGTGAGTCCACCTTTATACCCATAAAGGGATACCCTATATACCCATATAAAAAAGGACTTGTCACTGAATGCTCCAATTATTGCACTGTGGCTTTAATATCGCATGCCAGCAGAATTATGCTGCATATCACCCATGGAAGATCATCATGCCTTTGGGGCTATAGGGACGCCTGAGGCGTAAACGAAGATGGGTTTTTCTGAGTGTGTACCTCTTGTTTTGTAGTGCACGAGAAGGCCTTTGACTCGATCAAATGGTGTCATCTTTGGGAATTTCTTCAGTGGTTCGGGGTACCCCAGCATCTTATTTGTCCGATAAAGAGCTTACACGACAACATCGCTCCTGTTAGGGTAATGAAACTTTCTCTGCGCCTTTCAAAACCGAAGCTGGTACAAGGCAAGGATGCATTCTCTCCCCATCCGAATTCAATGCTTACGGTGAATTTATTATGCGAAAAGTGTTGGATAACTGGCGAGGGGTAATTTCAGTCGGAGGGAAAAAATTCGGTAATCTACGGTATGCAGATGATACACTTGTTGTGCACTACTCGGGAGGAGCTGGAAATCATGATGCAACGGTTAAAGCGCATCACCTTAGAATATGGTCTTAGAATTAATAGGGCGAAGACCAAAGTCATGAGCGTAGACCGAGCTCGTGATTTTCAATCTCATGTAAGGCAAACCGAAGGATGATCGAAAGCTTCGAAATGTGGGTGTACCGAAGGATCCTAAGGGTATCTTGAATGGAACACCGCACAAAACAATCCATATTGGATGAGCTTCGAATAAAGGAAAGGCATCTACTTACAATTAACAAAGCCTACTTCACCTTTTTCGGACATAATGCCAGGCGGAATGGCTCAATGGAGAATTCGGTCTTTAAGGAAAAGGTGGAAGTTCAGCTTTCTCGAGGAAGGTCGCCAAGCAGATTGGTGGACCAACTTAAACCACCCTTAAGAGTCCCACAATCTCAGGTTTAAACTTAACATTGTCGAGTTAGACCTGACCTTAACAGTTGCAACCTGCCACTGTCAAATTCAAACTTGACATTGTCAAGTGTGAACATAGTAGTGTCAGGTTCAGACCTGCTTTTGTCGCAATAGCACTCAGACAAAAAAATGTCTGATGCAAAAAAAATTAAAATATCGTGTCAAGAAGCAACTTGGCTGTTGTCATGAAGTATTTTTGTTTTGCTGTGAAACATTCCAGTTTTGCTGCAAGCCAAAACTTGTTCAAGACATTTAGTTTTTCTGAGTGTGACCGCGGTTGCAAGTCGTTTTTTCCCTCGAACCTCTTTTCGAAGATTTGTCGTGTGTTCCCTCCCTTTCTTTGAGGAAGAGAATTCAGTCTCAGCTTATGTATTACAATTCAAGATTTAATTGCTGGTGAGACTATACGCAGTTTATAGTAGAGTTACAGAAGTGGATAATTATCCACTTCTGTAACTCTACTTGAACAGTTGCTCTGAAACAGAAGAATGGTAACTTTTAAATTTTTAAAAAGAATTTTACGAGGTAGAAATTGTGAAACTTTGACTCCTTTCCGGAAACTGTACAATTTTTTTTTACTGATTAATTATTCTGGATACGTATTTCCTGCAAAAAAAATGTTGAACATTGAACTTACCTTCGAAGATTTTTTCAAAAAAATTAACCAAATCATTTCTACAGTCAGGAAATCCATTCGACGCTGAATCGACTACTCTTGAATGAATAAATAAATAAATAAATAAATAAAGGAGAGGAAAAGAAATATGTAAATAATAACGACGGGAAGATTGAAGAGCTGGATGAACGTGTTCTGGAGCTAATCAGACATTTCAAAAAACAAAAGGGAGGATGGGGGATAAAACACTTTGAAAATGGAGTTAGAAAAGGGTTCGAAAGGATACTTTGATGAGCCTTGACAGAAAAAAGGTTACCTGACGTTGAAAAAAAAAGAGAATTTCAAGAGGAATCGTTTATTTTTTTCCTCGGAAAGAGGAACAATTAAGAGAAATTGCCGATATACTAAATAATTACTGTTTTTTTTCTTTCTTTTTTTTCCCTGTGTGTATGTGTGTGTGAGGATTCCATTGAAGTTGAGATGAATAAAAAAATAATTTTTTTTTAAGATATTAGGTGGAAAAAAAAGGGTTTTTTCGAGTAATTTATATTGCAAGCCCGTCAGTGATGTTTAAAATCGGGAAAGGGGTGATTTTTTTTTCTCCTTTTTCTCATGGATTTTTTATGTATATGGAAATGAATGTCTACATGAGAATTTGCTTCTCTTGAAAAAAGGAAAAAAAAAAAACGATTGAATTATTTTTATTAGAAAATATCGAAAAATGAGAAATGTTGGAAATTCGCTGTAAAAATTATAAGGTCAAATGTTTCATTTGCTAAATTTACTTCTCAGGAGCTGAAAAACGAAAAAGACATGGGTAGCCTTTGATATTCGTACCTGGACTCATTGATAATTAATTACATAATTCCATGTTGGAAAAAAAAGTACTTGTTTTTAATGGCAACTATAAACCGCTCGATTTTTGTTATCGCGGTCTCACAAGAATACCAACATTAAAATAAAAATCTAGTTTTATTATTGTCCATAAATTATTTTATTGGATTTCCGTTTAATAGTGTTAAAGCTGAAGCCGAAATCTTCGAAATTTTTAAATTGTTTTTTCTCCCGCAAAAAAAAAAGTACTGATTTATTAAGTTATTAAGACATAAGCTTTGATTGGATTATTCAAATAATTTACGTTGTAAAAAGAAGGATTCTTTTCAAAATTGCTAAAAACTTTTTAAAACTTATGGAATGCTTTGGAATTTTTTTTTCCTTTCCCTCTTTCTTCCTGGAAGGTAAATTTTATTCAAAAGATATTCAATAATTTCTCTTACGAAAAATCGTTAATTTTCTTTTATGAAACTTGTAATTTTGAAACATTTGTTACAGTCCCATAAAGCTACCAATTAACATATCTTATTTTAATTGAGATACTTAAAAAAATCAAGGTTTTGAAACAGAAAAATAAATAAAAGAGAAAGAAGAATATACCGAATACCGCATATTTTCTTATTCTCGATACCGGATCTCTTCGTTTGAAATATTTATGTAAAAATGTCGATTATTGACGAGGTAGAAAACTGTAGTTTGTAACGTTAAAGAGACAACTTTTTTACTTTTTTCTTTAAGTTAAAAAAAAAAAAAAAAAAAACCTTTTACGGGTCGTTCCAAAAATTGATATCGGAACAAAAGAAAAATGAAATTAAACTTTAATCTTTCAATGCGTTACAGATTCATTTAAAAGAAAGAGCAAAGGAGGAGGAGACAATGTTGGTTTAAAACCGAATCAAATTGCCTCATACCCGAGTCGATGTTTTTTTTTCTTTTTTTTTTTCTCAAATGTTCCTTATGGCTAGTATTCGAGTTAACGTGACGCCGGATCGACCCATGCGAGGAACAGGAGGAAAAAAAAATATCGGCTATTTCATTTTCTAAAGTCGATAAAATCAATTAGCGAGCTCCTCAAATTAGTTTGGTTTGCCGCTAATGGCGCCTTAAATCGTAAACATTATCTTTCTTATGTTTAACTTTTATATATTAAAATGTTTGATTTTTATCGATTCTCTTTAAATTTTATAATTCCGTTTTTTTTTTATTGTTCCAAAAACATTAACTTAAATATCGATCAGAGTCATTAGCAACGATTGCGCACTGTTTTTAACCATCATTAATAGTAGTCGACTTCGTGTCTTTAATGATTCACTCATACCTGACTGTTTTTTTTTTTTTTTTTTTTTTTTTACTTGGTCTGTTTTTTTTTTTTTTTTTTTTTTCTCTAATGTATATTAAATCATGGGGTAGGAAAAATTTTACAGAATTTAGGATATTTTTACGTTGGGGAAAATGAATGAATTCCTCCGTGCCGTTAGTTTCATCTTCGTAAAAAGTGTCTCCATATTTTTGTAAGATGTTTAGGAGACCTCTGCAGGAAATTGACATGATAGTTGTGCCTTTGTCGGTTTGTTTGATTGATTGATTTTTTTTATTTGTTTGTCCATTGTTTTTCTAATATTTGGTTTTGTTCTTCTTGCTTGACGTGTTTTTGTATTCTTGATTTTTAACCAGTTCCCTACCAAGAGCCCTTGACTTGGGCCGTGGTATTTTCGGTTACTGGATCAGCAAAAATATAATGCGGAATGTTGCAAAGTCAAACTGTTGTTGTAATCAAAACCCGTTTCTTTGGCTTTCATTTTGAAAGTATCCCGGTCGGTGCAACTTCATTTTTGAAGGGGCAGCAATTGAAGCAGAAAAAAATGTTAATGTTGATGATTTCTTGAAGATTGCATTTTGGTAGCGAACGAGTTAATTTTTTTGTCGGACCGATTGGTTGCACAACCTTAGTAGAAATTTTGAGTGAAATGGTATTGGTCCATTGTCCTGAAACGTAACGCGGATCGGCCCCGATTCAGTTCGGATCCACATCGGATACCGAAACCGACATCGAAACTCGTTACATTTTAGTTTGATTTTCCGATATCGTACTGTTTCTTCCAATCACCAGCGGATCCAGAGGGGAATATCAAGATATCTAGGTATAAGGGATGACGAATCTAGAGATGGGAGGGCAGATCCTGGATCTACTATTTTTTGGGAAATCAATTTTACACTTGATAAATTTCAAATTTTCGGGCACATCCTAGCTTTCAGCCTTCCCTCCTCCAAAAAAATTCTTGATCCTACAGTGGTGATCGAATTTTTTTATTGATTAATTGCTCCGGTCAGTTAATTGCTGGGCTAGTTAGTTAGTTCTTTAGCTATTTAATTTTTAATTGGTCAGTTTATTGATTGTTGATTCATTCCCAGAGCATAGTTATCGTTTTTTTACCGGAAAAAAATTGATCATCTATTATTGTCTATGCTGCTGTTATCACTTTGCTGAATCACTTCATTTTTTTTTTCAGTTTTAAAACCATTTTTCTGCACTCCATCGTATTTTTACCATACAGAACATATTACGCAATCGAATCGTAATTAAGAAAGTTAAAATTAGTAATCAATTTCAAATATTGCTTTTCAACTTAAGATTAAAAAAAAAAAAAAAAAAAAAAAAGCGAAGATGACCCTTTTGACTCTTACGTTTTTCATCATAAAGAATATTCGCATCTTTTTCTCTTATTTTTTTTCTCCTCTATTTTTTTCCTTGAGGAGTTACATTTTGATTGCTTAATCATTAAGCTATACATTTCTGAGAAACCCCTTTTCTTTGATGACACAAATAACAAAATTTAGAATTCAATACGGTTCCTGATTAGCAGATAAGAAGTGCCTTTTTTTTCTCTCTTTTTTTTCTTCTTCCTTTTTTTTTTCTTTAGATTTTTATCAAGAAACTGATAATAACTGTGATCAGAGATGAGTCAGTTAATGAAGTTCTTTGATTTGAGTCATATGATTATATCAGAGTTAGAACGACTTAACTACAGAGAAAAAAAAAATCTCCGCTTTAATTGAAAGAGGGTAAAAAAAATATAAATATATTTCCGGAAAAATACCGCGAGGGACGAGAAACGATTTTTTCTTATTAGTGATTCTAAAAACGAACCGATATGATATATTAGCGTCAGTTATTAATTTGGGCTAGTGATAGGAGCTATTGAACGCGTAAAAACAAAGCGAGTTTTTGGACCATCCATCAATGTCGCATTAATTTAAGGTACATTCAGGTATCCTATCATGGTTAATTTACAGGTATTGAAGGTACAACACGCTACTTGTATTGTCCTCGTTCATGATTTACGACCTGATCTGTCTTTATTGTTTGTTTAAATTATCTTAAATTTCTTCATCAGCTTTACCTTGTTTGCCCTTTATGAAATATAAATATAAGTATAAAAAAAAAAAAAAAAAGATAAAAATCATATCTTGTGGGTGCCATCATTTAATTTTTTATACGAACCATATAGGAATTATACACATCGCTACTGCAGAATCATTTAAGTAGCTTAAGATAATTTCTTTTATTATTATTACTACCTCGTAATTTTTGGCGCATGTAAATATTATAGATTATAAAAAAGTAACCTTGAGTGCATCATTTTATTTTTTATTGAAACAGAAAGAGCAGTTGGAAAAAAAAAATTAAGATTTGTTACCGAGATCCGCGTTTGAAACACCAATTATTGACATGAAGGACCAATGTTGGCGGCAAGATATCTTCAAAGATTTCATCTCTTCACTCGCCGACGACGTGTTCGGATTAACCATCAATCCTTGTGTGTAACGCCAACACCTGAAAATTTGAAAAATAAACCCACATTTTTTTTTTTTTTTTTTTTTTTTTTTTTTCACTCCTCGATTGTTTACATTCAGCGACTGGAAATTAATTAGTTCTTCGTAAAAGGGTATAAAGCTGCCCTTTTATAAATTTTCAATAACGAAAAAAAAAAATGTTTTATGAGTCCTGGTATCCCGATATTATTAACTTTATAGCAGGAAATTGATAAAAACTAACAGACAAAGTATTGTTCTGGTATTTTATATTGGGAACAATGATTAAAAAAATTTGTGCATTCCATTTGCGCTGGGAAATTAGAACGTTTTTTTTTTTCGGGCTCGAAGAAAAAAAAAGAAGACATTTTTCTTCCAGAAATATAAAAGTGAAAAAAAAAAAAAAAAAAAAAATAGAATAAAATAACAAAGCCGCGTTTCTTTGATGCATTAGTGATTTAGACGTCTAAAGCTTTATTGATAGCATTTCTCCATTGAGGGAATTTTTATTTACTTTTGATGAAAAGGAAGTCGGGGATTTTTTTCTTTTCCTTTTTTCTTTCTTTCGATTAGACGACAATAAATATTGTAAACCAATATAAGTCATCTTACCTTTGTTATAAGATAACCTTGCGACTTTTTGAGAATTCAACAAAGTTTATCAGCTTTTTATAGGAAAGACGGTTTTTTTTTCAAAGACGTAAAATTTTATAGTATAGGGTCCCACATAGACCTTTTACATCTATAGGATGTCTATAAGATGTCTACATTTGGGAATGGATATCTAATAGACATCTATAATTTTGCAATAGCTGGCTAATAGCCATCTATTTTACATCTATTTTCAAAAATGTCCTCGCTATTAGACAGCTATTAGCCAGCTATTTTTTAACGCTATAAAAAGGCTATCGTCCGGCTATTTTGGGGATATTGATTTTGAATTTAGCATTTACAAATAAAATTTTTCCCGAATGGGCTTTACTCTCCCGGATGTAAAAATAAAAACCAAAACAAGTAACCGGATAATAAACGGATATTATCGGGTGTGCTAAAACTTCGATCACAACTTCACTTCTTCTAAACTTGTGTTTGCATATATAAATGAACCAAAAAACAAACTGTGCGCTAAAAATCACCACTCCTAATATCTTCCTTCGAAAATCGAAATTCCGAAATGTCTCAACTTGATGATCCTATATAGGCTAAATACAATATAAAAATACAAAAATCAGAATTTTCGGACTGAATCCTGATTTTTAGAACGAGATTTTCAGTTTTTACAATATAAGCTTTCGCCAGGATATATAAAAAAAATTAATATTTCGTTTATTTATAGGGCTAGAGGGATAAAATTTTGCATATTGGGGTTTATCACAGGCCCGTAGCCAGCCTGAGAAACAAAGGGGGGCACGAGACATTTAAAGGGGGGCTCCAAATTGCCCCTTATAACATGGAAGATAGGGAAAATACATGGGCCAAGTCAAATTTACAGGGGGGCTCAAGCTTTTCCATAGGGGGGCTGAGCCACCCTATGCCCCCCCCTGGCTACGGGGCTGGTTTATCAATCCGAAAAATCCAAATCTAAAGTCAGATTCACGAAAATGTGAAGTCTTTATGATTGATACAGGGAAATTAAAACCCAAAATATTATAATTGGACCCTAATTTACAAAACAGCAAACGTCTCGGCTCAGGTGCCTCGACTACTTCTAAAAAACACTTTTACCTTTCTTCTTTTTACTCTTTTACCTTTTTTCCCCGGATAAACACGATGTAAAAAGTCTTAAAATACAAGGGTATTATCCGGTGGAAATACACCCCATTTGCACCGTGTAAATTTGGTGTACACAAATAAGAATGCTTGATGTGCTTGCAATTAAAAAATCTAACTGGTACAAAATCTTGGATGTCTCTAATACGTCTATAGTATATCTAAGAGATACTAAAATAGATGTCTATTATATACTGTTATAGACTTCCAATAGACATATATAAGATATCTAAAATGGATGTCTATTACATACTGTTATAGATATCTATTAGACATATATAAGATATCTATTAGTATAGCTATTTTTTAGCGATTCGTAGATATCTCAAAGCTCAGAGGGTCTATGTGGGGTTTTAAGTCTTAGTAGAAAAGAAAAGTTAAAAGCCAATTTAATCACTTTTTTTTTGAAGCGCGAAATCTCAGGTTGACGCGCTCGCTCCTCCAGACTAGTTTGAAATGAATCACAAGGCCAAAAATTATAAAACGGTACTTTACCTAATTCAGTAAGAAGGGAGTGACTCATGATCTCCCACCCCACCCGCTATAAAAAAAAATCAAGTTTTTTTAAAAGTCTGTAACGTCCTTCGTTTCTTCTTTTTTTTTTTGTCGTCCCTTTCCCTCCTTCCCATTTTTTTTTCGGAAATAACGAACGTTTGAAAAATTCAAAAACCCCGGCGAAAAATATTTTTTCCCTCAGTTGTATCTATCTAATTTTCTTGTCCGAATTAGGAGAAATTATAAATTCAGGAGTCGTAGAGGATATAAAGTCGCGCGTGTAATTCAAAGAGACCTTCCGATATACGACCAAAGCAGATAAAAGGATATAAAAGGAGCGTGCGAAATGAAAACAAGGCCGGATGGCTGAGAACGGCCACGCGAAAATGAACGGGCCGACCGTCCACCGACCGAAAATTTTAATTTCATTGAAAATTCAGTAACTCGTCATCGCCGAGTAGTTAGCCATGAGACCGTTGGGATCTCTGCACACACCGACAGATAGGAAATCATCCTTCAACGTCAAAACGTGATATCTCTTATTTTTCCCGCGATAAATCAAGATTTTTGAATTTAGAATTTTTCCTTATTTATTTGTTTATCTTTTTTTAGATTTTAATAAGAAAAAAAGAAAAAAAGATTTTGAGGAAAATTTTTTTTAAAAATACAAAAAAAAAAAATTAAAAAAAAAAAAAGACTTGTTAATTTTTGATATTATTTGGCATAAACGTATCGATTTTTTAATTCAATAAAAAATAAGTTACAACATCCTACCCGATATGTACAACCGTAGAAAATCAACCTTAACAATGGTATTTACGACAAATTAACACTCAGCGCCGGAGAGGAAACGGGAAGGGATGAATAATATAACAAAATTGAAAGGGAACGATCTCCCAGAAGGTAGAAATTCGTCTTTTTTAGAATGAATAAAGGTAAAAAGCCCAGTAAGCAGTAAGCAGATTGGGAGTTGGTTGTCGACAGGAAAGTGAAACATGAATAAGTAAACGGGTGTGAGTTGCAGGAAATGACATTTGCTGTGAGGATGTGACGTCACCGCTGGCCAGCATTTTCCATATTTCATCAATTTTTCAAAAAGTTCGCGGGTAGTACCAATCTTAAGTTAAAAAAGAAAAAAAAATTTATATATGAAGTCGGTTTTTGTTTAATTTTATTTTCAACTTTACATATCCCTGAAGAAAAATTCGACTAGGTTACTTGTCTAGTCTCGTCATCCCACGCTACATCAAAATAATCGACTAAGCCACATTTACCCATATTTTCACTTAACTTTCAATTATTGCAAAGTGAGAATTAATTGGGCTGTTTAAAAAAAAAAATGGAATAAAAACATTTTTTGGGCCGACGCCAGCAGTGATACATGAAATATTTACAAGTTTTATAATTTAATAGCTGTTAAGATGGCCCGAAAACCAATTTCGATTATAAACAACACGATTAAACGATGTCCTTTTATCGGGTGGTCTTTCGATTTAATCCTGAGACACATATACTTTTAACTTTTTTTTATCAAGTTTTTTTTTTGTTATAATACGCCCAATAAAAATTTCCAAAAAAAAAAAAAAAAAAAAAAAAATTTTGTTTTTAGTTTTTTTTCGTATAAGAGCAAAAATAAACAAGAAAGTTAAACGTGGAATCGAATTACAACCCGTAAGCACATCAGACCAATTTTTATTTCTCCTCCCAAGACAGAACAAATAAAAGCTCAGAAATTTCATATTTTTTTGGGCTAGAAGACATTTTTCAAATAAACGACTCCTGGATTCTCCTCCCGAAGCACCCGGGAGATAAGATGAACATGAGAGAAAAGCGTCAAACAACCAGGGATAAGAATCAAAGCACGAATCTTTGTTACATCAGCCACGTGCAAATCTTGAATGAATATTTCGTGGTTTTTCGATAACGATTCAGAAAAAAAAAAAAAAAAAAAAAAAGTAGCGTTGGCTTTTATTTATATCAAATTTGGAGGGGGAAAAAAAATCTCCCTTCATGGCAAATCGTCTCTGTGATTCCCACGTCAATAACAAAATTAAAAACACACCATAATGGTAAACAAGGCACGTGGTGAGACGTGCGAGAAAAAGACGAAGAAGAAAAAAAAAAAAGTAAATGGCGCTTATGTAAAACAAGTTACATTCGCTAAAAAAAAAAAAAAAAAAAAAAAAAAAAAGTATCAAAACTTTTATCTATTTGACCCTTATTTACGTTTGTTTCGCTGTAGGTCTTTAGATTTTAAATCATTTTTCCGACTTGGCCAGAAGCGAATTTGTTTAAGCGCTTTTGAACGATTATTAACAATAAATTAAACCCTGTATCATCTATCATTGTAGTTTGAAGATTTGTTATCACTCTGCGGAGTAAGGTATTTATTGATTTATTGCAGGTACAGTGCCTTAATGTTTATTTTATTAACACGCAGATAATATGTAGACCTACATGAGTTTGCTTTTTGTATCTTTTTTTACTAATTTATGTCCTTTTCCTATGGTTCAAGAATTATTGAACATTATTAGCTTTTTTTTTTTCTTTTTTTTCATTTTTAATTCTCTTAAGGAAAAGAAATTTATGTTTATCGGTTTAATCAGGTTGTCTCTTGGGTTAAATGAGCCTTTAAAGATACGGCATTAAAAGTTGTGCTGATAAATTTTGCAAAAGTATTTTTATTACGAAAGCTATGATGAAACAAATAAAATTCGATTTTAAAAGAAAAATGTTTAACTCGCCCTTCAACGTGGCGGCTTCTTTGCCTTTGATATCAAGAACCATAAAAAAAAAGGGACCTCACCAATAGAATACAAATGTCAATATTAAACATGAATCGGAAAGAAATGAATTTGCCTCCCGCATAATGGGTTATTCATCCTCGGGAGTCGATTTAATCGAAGAATTCAATAATATTAATCCTTCTGATGGTCCCGTCCAAGTTAGTGATGGGTTGTTTCCAATATGAAGATAACATCTCACGACTCTGGTGGTCAAATATTAAACTAGAAAGATGATCGGTTGCTTTTTAAATACCTGATCGACAACCAGACATTTTTCATACGTAAAAATTAGGAAGCTGAACTTTATCCAAACGGACGTGATCCTCCTAAAAACGCCTGATGCGAGCGATTAAAGCCTCGTAAGTGAGGAAGTTGGACAAATCCTCAAAGAAAACGGATGGCAAGGAGACATCGATAGAATGGGATAAACGTAATCTGTGAAAAAAAAGTTTAAAAATATTTTGAATCCAGGTTCTAATCCGACTCAAACCTGAACGTCACACCCGATATTCTGATATCTTGTATTTTCTTTGTCAGTTTAAACACTTTTGACATTCCGATCTTGCTACTACTTGTCGCTAGATAAACGTGTACAATCAATTTTATTTGAAAAATCTCTATGGCGACTTATGTAGATCGATATTATTATCGTCATCTTTTTATTTTTTTATTTTTATTGTTGTCATTATTGGGTTGGGAAATGGTTGTTAGAACTTGTCGATCGTTTGATTTGATCAATTATCTGTAAAAGTATCAGTCTGTGAGGGTTTGTAACAGCGTGCGTGGGTTATGTGGGATTAGCTACCGAAATGAAACGGTAAAGCATTTGCGTTGGAAGTTGAGTGTCTTTTAGAGGTTTTTAACTTATCGACGGATCTATGTTATAACTAATCAAGGCAGCATATCTCAGACCAACTACACTGATATCCAGCTGTAACCAAGAATATTTAAAGTGTTTTTTATTTGCCACTAAATAGTCGTTTACTGTCCCAGATAGCATTTTCAATCCTTTGGACATCCCGTGGATTGTCCATTAGATATCCACAGGATATCCAAATCCATGGGATATCAATAGGACGTTTAAAGGACCGCTTTTTGGATCAGTGCGGACTTAAATCCAATGGACGCCTAGTAAATATCCTCACGACTTCCTAGAGACGTCCTCGGGACTGGATAGATATCGCTATCTCTCGATAGGCTGCTGCGGCGTCTTAGTAAAAACATTTTGATATTATTTTCAGATTTTAAAGCTGATCCAACCTGAGTCCTGGTGCTGCGTCACTAAGAAGTGTACTCATTTACCGAAGGAATTGACTGTAAAAATCCTTTAAAATTACTGCAACTTCTGGAGCTCATTAGGTTTTGGTAAGTAAATGTTGACCTTTTTTTTAAAGTTCTTCCCTAAGTCTTAAAAATGGTTGATGCACTTGCACTACATTTGACTGGTGCCAAACAGTTGCTCCAATATACTGCCCCTGTACGCGATTCTAACATAATTCCATTTTTTAAACAATGGGTGTTGTTTATTTTTAACTTAAGTAAAAAGTTGGTCTATTCCATTGTTTTTAAAAATGGACATACGTTGAAATCGCGTACAAAGGCAGTATAGTGCTTAAATTGTTTTTTGTAAGCTCGTAGTATATTTTTGAATCGGGAGGTCCATCTTTGGTTATGCTTTGTTTTGTCCACATATTACGAAGCAAAATTTTGGAAATTTCTGACTCCGCCTTCCCTCTATTAGCATAAAATGGCCTTCTCTTGTGGAGGTTTATTATTGCGTAAGATCTTCATGGACCCCCCCCCCCCCCACGCCCCAAAAATAGTTGTGTAATATGTGGGCGACCCCTAAACCGAGTAGCACAAGAGGGATTCGGGTCTTTTAGACATCTAGAAATGTTCTGTAGACACGCTAATGTCCCTCTAGGCACTATCTGTTAGACAAAGATATCTTTCAGAACTCTAGAAGAAATTTTTGTCTTGCAGATGGTGCCTAGAGAGACATTAGCGTGTCTACAGAACATTTCTAGATGTCTAAAAGACCCGAATCTTGTGTTACTTGGCTAAGGTCTTCAAACGGTGGCAGCAGAGTTGTGCACTAGAAGTAGTGTGGCATATTTAACGGGACTTTTCCTGCCTTCTTCTGTCAGCCTTTTGACTTTTTAAGGACTTAATAAGTTTTAGGAATTATTGTTGATATTTGATGATCCAAACACTTTAACAAGTAACTCCCTTTCCGTGGGGGTCCAATTTCATTCTCTCCGATTTAAGGTTTTTGATGCATAAGCTACGATTCGCTCCTTCTGATTGCGATATTTGATGATCTCGGCCCATGCTTTTGTTTAGCTTTTGTAGTGGTTGTTTTAAATCGCTGAAAATCAAATCACTTTGAATCAATATTAGAAATATTTTATAGGTTCCAAACCAATCAATACGAACCTGTTAATGCAGTTAAGGTGCCGGAATTCATAGAAGTCACTGGTAAACTGCTCACAGTAGAACCACCTAGCTTTTCGTTTTCGATTTAAAAAGAAAATGGGGGGGACTCTTCGGCAAAGCATTTGAAGAAAAATCCTTTTAACTTTTGAATTCGTCTTTTATTATTTATCGTCCAGGAAGCTTTATGTGCAAAAATAAATGTCGTTTTCGTTTTAGCTAAATCCCATAAAGGGGAAACGCACACCCTTCAAGACTGAGCTTTGATTATTTATACTTGCCGCGAATAATCGGCTATGGAGACAAAATAATCCCTTTGACAATCTGTTTGCCGGGTAATCATCATCGCTCGTATCAATGCATGCATTTAAGTAATTAGCAGTGGTAACAGGCTATTAGACTATTTGACTCATTCATATTCGAAAAGCAATACGCGAAAAATTCCCTGACGTCTGAATTTCTCGAAGCTAACTGTTTTGCAATCAGTGAACCGGACACTTTCTTCATCTGTCACATGAAACCGTATTATTTTTTTTTCTCTAAAATTTCACAGAATTATATAAAAACGCTTTTATATCTATTACTCATCACAAAAAAAATGATAAAGATCGACCATGTCAATAATAAAGAAATTTACTTGAATGACACTCTATATAAACAAAAAAAAAAAAAAAAAAGAAAAAAAATCACGTAACGATGGTCAATTTTGAACGGAATCTGTGATTAGTCAGATTATGCGAATTAGTCACAAGTCAAGTTCTCTAATGGTGTATAAATTGTTTAAGCCCTTTCCACTTGTTAGGAAGAATTCTTCGTCGTCGGTCGTTAGCAAATTTGCTTACTCATGGAATCCCATTTTCCAAGTCTGACATTTTGGCAGCGGTTTATCGGTGAAAGTCGATTCCAAGAAACGTGGAAAAAAAAGTCAGAAAAACTTGAATCCTTTGCTTTTTTTTTTTTTTCTCTGTAAAGAACCTTAAAGAGTTTTAACCTTATGGCACATCTTTTTTATTTACCCAATAACTCAATACGAAAAACAAAAGAAATCTCATCTTTTTAAGCACTGTTGCGATAATTTCGACTCAATATTCGAGTCACATGACACTTGTGACCGACCGTCATTTGTTACAAAACAAATGACAGCCGCTTGTCATCTCGGAATTAAGTTATTACACTAACTTTGCTCTTTACGCAAGCGCATTACATCGCTATCGCCACCATCTTACGTCGTAATTCATATTTTAATTGTTATTGTTCGGTTTTTTTTTCTTCTTCTGAGAAAAAAAAATTTTATTAAAATAATAAATTTTATTAAATGAATTTATGGGAGTTGGTTTACGAGGCGAAAGACGCGAAAGACGCTACCTAATAAGAAAACGGAGCAATATCGGAAAATCCCGTATCGAAAGAAAAAAAAAAAAAGGCGCGCCTTAAATCAAGATGAGGCAAACGCAGTTAAACTGATGGATTCCGAACAAGTTAAAGTCGAGACATGGCCAATTAGTCAAGGTATTTGGTACTTGAATTTAGACCCTGGTACAAATTTGTTGTGACCAAATCAGCTGTTTTCTGTCGAAGGAAAAAATGAGAAAAAATTAAACCACACAATTCGTGGTTAGTATTCTTTTTTTTTTTTCTTTTTTTATCTGTGACCATAATCGATTACGACTGACGGTACTTCGTTTTATTTGTTTTGTATTTGCTATGGCACGCCCTGGAAAAAAAAAAAAAAAGTAACCGAATGCGTTTGCTATAAAAAATTACCCGAGGCAGCCGTTTTGTAATATACCTACGGTTGTTTTTCCAACCATTGATTTCCGCTATACAACGCAGCAACTTATTTATATAAGCAATATATATCAATAAATGTAAGAAAAAAATACTTGTCCTGGGAATATATTTCAAGAAATCATAAACATTAATCAATAAAGAATTTCAAATTGATTTTTTATGGTTTTTACTGCAAGATAAGATATAAAGAGAAAGACATATTACAACGAGTTTTGTCTATGTGTTTAATATGTATTGTGATTCAAATTAGTGACATGGGTGTACCACGGAGTTGAGTCTTGGACCCTATTAATATAATGTTTAAATATCTTTAAGGCGCGTTCGATTTTTTTTCTTCTGCTATTACGTCTATTTCTGTTTCTATACATTTTTTTTTTTTTGCATTTATTCTGGAGTTTAAGACCAGTTGCACGATAAGCTTTCACTAAACTCAAATAAAATGAGTTTTAATTCGGCATAAAGATGTCTCGTTTGAAATGGATCGTGACGGCCATATCTTGATCTATTACCATTTCGTCATAAAAGATAAAAAAAAAAAAAAAAAAAAAGATTTTCTAAATTTATATCAACATCATGTTTCAATTATTCAGTCCTCGTACCTGAACTTTCAGGTTAACGCTATAAAACCAAACCGAACCAGACATAAATCAACAACTACGGCAGGGTATCGCTTACGATTACAACTTTGTTACGTTCCCGGCTAAGCTTTTTTTTTTTTTTTTTTTTCTCTTTGAATAATTTTTTGAAAGTTTTTCCATTGATCATATCAGAATTTATTTTTGTTCTGTTGCAGGATAATATAAAAATATAATATAATTGTTAATTTTCTTGTGCTCTTTCCAGAAGGTATCATGTTCGTCAGAAATAATAAAATCGTCAAAGCGGGGGATAATGCCTCCTAGTTAAGTCGGTAATAATTAAATGAATAATTTCAAAAAAGAATGCAGAATCTTGTAAAAAACAGGGACAACGGACACTGCATGCCTAACCTTTCAGTTGTCACGAGATACTGACTTAGCTACACAGAAGGCGATTCTAGATTTTGGGACTTTTACTGACTCCTGCAACAATGTTTATATATTGCAGACTCAAGGCACGGACTCAACTGCCGAGCTTTTGGGAAAACGTGCGTAGGCCTCATGCCGGAGGCACTTAATTTTGAAGCTTTAGGTTTTTCTTTTTTTTGGGAAATTCCCAGTCCGTACCGTACCGTATATACAGATGCATTCTGCATGCAGATCGCATTTACTGCTGCAACTATACACGATGTACTGAAGCAAACCTGCTGCTCCCAAATTTGACTATGCGACCATATTAACATTTAAATGGGAGTCTAAAAATGAGGGGTTTTAAAATCCTACCTGATCGTCTGGCCCCCCATGAATCGTCCTAAAAACGACCCTAAATTTTTTGTACCTGCTGTAGCACATGTCATGCAAAAGCCCGTTGGAAATGCTGTCGAAAGCAGAGACTGACTGGCGCCCCGAGCTACCAGGATTTTCCCGGTGCTCCTTTTCAAAAAGAAAAAAAATGCGCTTTCACTGTTACAAAATTAAAAAAAAGAAAATAAGCAAAGCAGTAAAAATATTGCTATAAATGTTCTAAATGTTTTTTTTTTTTTTTTTTTTTAATTCAAGGATTTTTGTCATTTGAACCTCTGATAATGAATAGAAAATAAAAGCTATCAAAATGGCTTAAACTTTTACATTTACGTTGAATTTTTCGCAAATTTTTCCTCTCTCGGCTTCGGCTTCCCTCGATTTTAATTAATTAAAAACTTAATTCTTAGAAAACCCCCCAAAATGACCTAAATTTCGAATTCATGTTTTGACATGGCGGACATCCTTAAAAAAATTAATATGAAGGAAGGAGGGGGGGGGCTTGCAAGATAGCAGGCACCCTCAAAAAATGTTTTAACTCGCGCCCTTTGAAATTCCCAGTCCGCTCCTGGACTCGAAAGAGAGTTTAGCGAGGTCTCTATCTCTTTTCGATGTAGAGATTTTAGCCTTTAAAAGCGTCACTTTTTGAGCCTTAATTTTGGGTAATTTAAATGCTAAAATCTCCATTTGGGAAAAAAATTTTTTCGGGAAAGCCTCATATTCGATATCATTTCCAACGGGCATTCATATAATACAATAGGACTGTTTTTAGGGGAGTGCTTGGGGGAGTAAGACGATCAGGTAGAATCAGGCATCATAGTTGTCCTATATGTCCTATATTTTGACAAACGTTCTACAATGTAGAACGTTTGTCAAAATATCTACATGTCCTATAAAGGTCCTATTTTTGAATTTGTCCTATATTTTTGTGGTTATAATTAAAAAATGCCTATTAAATTAAAAAACCGGTCCTATATTTTTATTAAAAATGTCCTATTTTTTGTTAAGGGGAGACTGTGATGTCTGGGTAGAATTGTGAAACCCTCATTTTTAAACCTCCATTTATGTGTTAATATATCCGTACATTCAAATTTGGGCAACATTTTCTGCCCAAGCATACCATGTCATGATATTTTTACTTCTTTTAAAAGGAAATAGTACTCCGGTTGTGGCGACTCTGCTACAAGAAGGGACTACAAGTAGAGATTACAATTTCACGGATTAAGTCGTTACCGGTAATACGGTAAATTTTTGTTTCATTACCGGTATTGGTAATACAAAGACACTATATATTAAATATTAAGAATCCTAACGAGAGAATTCGAAAAAAATTTTAAAAATTTTAAGTGCCAACTTTACAATTTAAACCAATATATACAAAGGTTACACAGACATTTGGCCAAAGTACTTCGATACAGAGAGCAACCTGATCCCATAATGAGAAACACCCGGAGAAGCTACCGGGTCATTTTAAAATAATAAAACTGCAAAAATGCTTAATTATATGTCGTAAAATTCTTATTAAAGTTCAATAAGAAGATTAATTAAATAGCAATGGTGCATCCAATAATTGCATACCCCGTTATTAATTTAATTAATCTTGCATTAGTGCCTTACACCATTTTAAGGCTGAATCAAACGAAATTTCTTTTTATTAAATAAGTTTTTTTCATTACTTTTTAGTTACCCCTGATAATTTACGTTTGCATTTAACCAAAACAAGCGACTAATTGTACATTTCAATAACTAAACATTTAAAGATAACATTTCATGATTCTTATACTGTCAGCACTCTTGCATTCTCATTTTTCTTATTAAAACAGGTTTTACGAAAATCAAGTTCATTAATATTTCAATTACCGCGTCTAAGGTTAAACTCTGTACATACCATTTTTTTTTTTTTTTTTTTTTTTTTTTTTTCCGTCTTTCCCTCTTCTTTACTTTCGTTGGTTCTCGTGACGGGTACAGAACAAAACCTTTTAGAAAAAGAAAAACGGCGGATTTGAATGGTATCACGCTTGTGTAATAATATCTCTTTAAATCATATTCATCATATTTTTATATGATGAATTGTTTACGAATTTTGTGAGAGTGGAATAAGTTATCGGTCAGAATCTGTAATTCTTTTAAATTATTACCTTTGTTACCGTTTTTACATACATTTCGGTATACCTTTGACAACATTTTTATATCATTTTTTTTATTATTATGTTTTCCATGGTATAATGATCTTTGCTAACCTTGAATTTAATCTTTTTAAATCAAAAGTTGATTGCTCTGCTCCTTTTATAAATGGATTATTTTGCATTGTTTTTATCCTTTTTTTTTACCTTTCCGTTTTAAAAACGAAATCGCCCAACCTAATTTTTTTTTTTTTTTCGGGAGGAAAAAAAAAAACAGAATGACAGGAACGTAACAAAATTATCCTTGTTATGTAAATGGAAGACGAAGTGAAAAACGTTAACTCTGTAAGTCGTACGTTAACAATCGTACGTTACAAGGAAAAGGAAAAACCGAGGATGACAAAAAAAAAAAAAAAAAAAAAAAAAGCTTTTGCGGTAAATTTTTTAGCAAATGCGAATAAGGAATTTCATGGCAGTGTAAAGCCATGTTATCCGTATGTCGCAAGGGTAGAAAACAAGACGGGGACAAAGGTATTTCGGAACAGAAAGGAAAAAAAAGAGGTTGTTTGATGAGTTTGAAATGTAGTTGTCTAATTAAGGCTGACACAGACTCAGATGTACAAAGAGTGTACATGAAATTACCGAATGCTAACAAGAGTCTTAATTACGACTAGAAAGGGCGTCGATTTGTCATTTTTTTTCCCTGTTTTTTTTTTTTTTTTTTATTCTGCCTTTTTTTTATCCTGAATATTTTTCCAGATAAATATTCATGTTTTTTTTTTTCTCTTCGCAGTTTCGAACGTCTAATGATTTCCTTAGAAAGGGTCAAGTGTTTGGAAATGATGCTAATTAAAACATTTTTTTTAAATGAGAAAATGATTATTGCGGCTGGAAAAATTTTTTGATTTTTTGCTTTGATGTGAAATAGGACTTTTGTTTTGTTTAGACAATGATATGATTTTTCTCCTTACACGAATGAGTTGCATTTGCATTTGCGTAATGAAGTTGCATACTCGTGCTTGCACTACGTAGTGTATTTAAGCACTCAAACTAGCTTTGCGATGTACAACCGAGGGGTCACTCACTCATGCATTTTGGCTTACACTTGACTTTGCATCACATTGCATTATATGCGTTTTACGTTTCTAGGGCACTTGCAAAGCCCTTGCATTGCTGATTGCATTAACTGTGTTTTAGATGTAGTACCACTTCATTAGGCCGAAATTTCACGCTAAATCATGTGGCAGTAACATGTTGAGACAACATATAGCTCAGTTTGTTGCAGCTTTAAAAGCATGTTGCCAACATGTAGCTTAACATGTTACGGTAAAATATTGGACAATTAACTGCTTAACATGTTAAGCAACATGTTTTAGCGTAAAATTTCGGCCTTAAGTGCGTCCTCGCTGCATTACACGTATTACTTTGCATTGCCTTCGCTTTTGCACTATCTGCATTCGTTTGCACAGTAAAAAATATTATGTAAATATGTTCTAAGAGATCCACATAAATTTTTTATGTTGTTTCTCCCATAAGGCAAACATAAAGCAAAAACAACATAAAAATTATGTGGACCTGCTTATGTTGATTTATGTTGATTTTGACATAAAATTTTTTACTGTGTACATTTCTCCACTTCTGCATTACCGTTTGCATTCGTTTTTTTTTCCGGGGGGGGAGTAAGCAACCTCAGAGAACGCACTTTGACTTGCGTTCCATGCTCAATGCATGTACGTCGAAAAGCCTTGAAGCATTTTTTCTTCGGCAATCATTGGAAATTTTTGAAAAATTGAAACTTGAAAAATCATTTCGGAACATCTAAATTATTCCTACAAATCCCGTGAGGCTGAGGGTATTTGTTTGATTGCAAGTTGAAAAGAACACATTGAATTGATCCTAAGGCAATTAATGAAGATAAAACTAATGCAAGGGGGCTTGCCCCTTCGATCACAAAGTCGATTTTAGCAATCTATAGTTAATTTAAAATATCCAATTGTATCTTTTTTTTTTTTTTTGTTCGGGACCCACTCTTCAATAGACAGTAGGAAATTAAAACTGACTAAAGAATGAAATCTGATTGAAGGAAGTTATAATTACGCCATTTTGAATTCGATTGATTTTTGATCGAATCAAATCCTCAAGACTCCAAATCCTTAGTTGAGTGACGTCGGAGTCGGAACCGCAAGAGCGCAAGCCGTAACCTAAGAGCGAATAGGTCAGTTTAATTACCACCTTTCTCATACTGGTGTTGGTAGTACTGTCATTCAGGTATCTTCCAATATATTTAATTATACATTTCGAACTTATCAAGGTTGTTTCAATGATTTTTATCAATTTTTCTTTCTCGCTCCTCTTACATATTATTTTTGAATTAAACGTGAGACCGTTCTCGACATGACTGGAACAACCTACAAAAAAAAAAAAAAAAAAAAAAAAAAAAAAGAGGGAAAATATTTTAGATTTAAGGGAAGGAATAATAGTTGCACAAAAAAATTGTTCTTTGCTTCCTGGTATCGGTAGGATTTGTACAAGTTGCAAATTAAGTTTGTATACAAACTGAATGGGTTAAAATACAAGATGGAATCTCTTATCAATTTTTAATACAGAAATGCTTTGACTAGATATGAAAGAAAACGTATACAAAGAGTTAAAGTTAAGTGAGAAAAGTAAAGGGGTGACAATTAAATAATTTAGGAATACATTTTCTTTCGAAACTCCATTAACCCCCTTCAGTTCCTCTTTTCTCTCCTTTGCCCTTGCCCCTTCTCCCACTCCTGTTATATCTTATTTATTTATTAATCTCAAAGAAAACGAAATCTTATAGCACTATTTCCATATTGCTGACGATTGTTAAAAACATCTCGCTTTTCAGGAAATGAAAGCTTAATTTAATCCTTGCAGGTTCAGCAGCTTCTTATTTTCGGAGAATAATTCATGTAAAAAAAAATAATAAACAAATAAAATGAAACACTCCATTATAAATAAAACACACACACAAAAAAAAAAAAAAAAAAAAAAAAAAATATATCATTCGTGCAAGCACCAAAAAAAAGTCGGTAATAAAACCAATAGGACTGAAAGAAGAACATTAATCAGCGCTTGATAATATTGACGGATTTACGGTGAACCTAACTTGAAAGTGAGATATGTCTTGTTAAGGCACACACTCCAGCTTTATGAAACTCCACAGGGGGGCGGGGAGGCATGTTCGACATCTGTACTCTTGTTTCAACAAATTATTTTTCAGTTTATCTTTCGACCAATCGTTCATCTTTTTTTTTCGGGCTGTCTTGAAGGTTGTTAATAAGACCGGAAGAAGTCTGGATATATCTTGAAATGCATTAATCTTACCTCCAATTGTGCTGATTTACGTGACCGGAAGTTTCCGATCAATTTATACGTTTTCCCTCGTCTGAAAAATAATCGAGTGATACTGAATACATTCTTAATGCATTAGGTTTTTTTTTTTTTTTTTTTTTTTAAAGTAATTTGTCTTATTTTTTGACCGTTTCGGTCAGGTTTGCTATAAAATGGAATCAAGTTTACCTTAAGGCAACGTAAACCCTAAATACGAAAAATAGGTTGGACCAACTTAAGATTCTCTTGGGAGTTTTTCACTCTCACAGGCAGTCACATTGGGAAGGGCAGGGTGACCTGGAAAATCAGGCAAAGCAGGCCTCATCTTCAAAATACCCCCACATTCTGTTCTGGGTGAAAAAATAAGGAGGACACGTTAAATCAAGCCATCTTATTCTGCCGTTTTCGGCTTGAAATTTTTCACAAATGTTACATTTACGTAAGGCAAAACCAAAAGTGGAAAAGAAAAAAAAATCATACTGGGAAATGGGGGCATATCCGTACGTAGGACAATGTCTTTGGGGTACAGCCCTAATATTGCTAAATTTAAACAATAAAACGATTTAAAAATTTTAAAGCATTTTTTTGCTTGTTTTTGGTAAAAAAAAAATTGAATTTTTGATTAAAATATAATTTTTTTTCCTGGCAGGAAAAAAACTTAAAAAAAATTTTTATAAAAATGGTCAAAAGTTGAAAAAATTAGTCAAAAATTTAATTAAAGTTTTCAAAGTTATAATTTTAATATTAATACATTGCTTTAGCTCATATTCTTGGCTAATGGAAAAAGGACAACATTAAAAAATGTAGTAAAAATTTTATTTAAAGTTTCTAGGTTCTTGTTTTTCTTTCATGTAGTCTGAATTTAATATTTAAGAAAACAATATTTCAAAAAAAAAAAAAAAAAAAACGCGGAAAATTAAAAAAAATGTTAAATAAAATTTCAAAAAATTTTTAAGTCCTTGCTTTAGCAACTTTAAGTTTCTTGTAACGGTGCAAATTCACTATGGAATGTTGCTCCAACATGTTTTACCAACTTGTTGGACTAACATCCACACTAATTTTGGCATAGGGGTGCAAATTCTGAAATAGTCGATTCGTTCGTTTGTCAAACATGTTGGTACAACAAATTAGTACAACATGTTTGTCCAACTTGTGGTACCAACATGTTGGTCCAACATTCAACAGTGAATTTGCACTTTAAAAAATAAGCTTTTTGAAAATTTACAACAGATTTTCTAAGTCCTTGCTTTCGTTCATGTCTAATATTATTATTAAAAAAGGCCAAAAGTGAAAAAAAAATAGTCAAAATATTATTTAAATTTTTCGAAGTTAAAATTTTAATATTAAAATGTTATGTTGGAACTCTTCGATATTCGATGTTCGTTTTTCTTTCCCCCAACAATCTTTCGCTATATGTCCGATTTTTCCACAAGAATAGCACCTCTTCGGATCTTTCTTCACTCTCGCCCTGTATGCCGTTTCCGTAATTCTCGCGCTTTCATTCTCGTCTTCCTTTAACGATCGCCCCAAACCTTCCAATGTTAAATTCATCTATTCTTTCAAAATCTCGGCCTTCCTCGAAAACGTTCTTGCTAGTCCCCTAACTAAATAATGCACCAATTTCTTTCCGATATATCTTGACCCAAGGCTGCACTTCTGGCTGCTATCACTCTTCCTCTTGTGATGTAATCACTCGCACTTTCGTTTTCTTTCGTCTTTACGTTTTGAAGTTCCAATTCAATGCCAATCTTGCTTTCTTCTACGGCCCGCGTATGAAAATCTTGGAAGTTTCTTCCATAACTGTTTCGCTTTGGTTTCATTGATAAACATCCCTAGTTGGTTCTGTGCTAGTCCGAGAACTATAATGGGAAATGCTTCGTCGTTTTTCTTCACTCAATCAGCACGGTTCGCTGCGGCAAGTCCGGGTTCATTGCCTTCTATTGCTACTTGAAATAGCCCCTTATGAGTGCCAGCACGGGACCCATCTTGATTTTCCGTGTCTGATATTGTGTGGAGTTCTCGAGTAATTCTGTTTTCAATTTGTCGACCATTGTTTCCTCTTTCAACCACGCTCTGCTACCAATTGTTGGAAGTTAGACGTTCTAATATCGAACAGCTCCAACAATTGGTAGCAGAGCGACCATTATTTCATCTTTAAACCACGCTCTGCTACCAATCGTTTAGATAGTTTACCAGTTAGACGTTCTAATATCGAACAAATATTAATTTTTGGTGCGAACATTGCAACACCCGGACAGACAGATTTCCCCAGGACCGAGCTCCAAGGCGTAGTCCTACGTCAAAAAAAAGCGAAATTTTTAAAAATTAACATCGCTTAAGAGAGAAGAAACTCTTTTTTTCTGGAGAAAAAAAATCGTATAGGCGTGTGTTTTTTGTAAAAAAAATATAAAGGATTGATCATTTGACGTTCTCTTAATACCCCCCTTCAACACAAAACTAATATTTCCGCACAATAAATAGATATTTTTTAAAAAAGAGACAAATAACTTAAGATGAATATTATTATGGGCAATCGTTTCGATTCCAAATAGGACAATGTCCGTTACTGAAATATTTTATGACGTCCTGTCAACGTGAATCGCCCCACACTTTTTAGGCGCGGGATAAATATTCATACATTATGTTTTTATACTAATTGTATAAATTGTAGTAGCTTCTGAAGCGATTAAGAAAACCCCCCGAAAAGTAAAAGAAGCAATTAAATTTATTCATTTTAATGAGCGAAGGAGGATGCTTGAAATTTGAGGATCCTACATTCCAAAAGCTCCTGGTCACTGGGTTTACTGCCATGATGATGACCACAAACGATATGTTTGTTTTTGTTTTCTTACTCACTGATGACTTTATTTAGAGAATGCGACTAAATTTCCGATTCAAAGTTTTTGTTGCAGGTACATATTTCTGTGAGGAACTGTCAAAGAGTAGTTTTCCTTTGTTTTTCCTTCTCTTTGCTCTCTCTTCTTTTAATTTTGTTTTTTCGTTTTACCTGTGCGTCATGGAAAAATTCGAACTGTAGTAGATAAAAATTCTTCATCTGCTTTTATTTTATTTTATTAACTATTTTTTTTTTTTTTTTAATGGCGAAATCGTCGGAAAAAGATAAAACCGGGATACCTTGTTTAAAGTATTAAAATTGTGTCCGAATGCGATAATAATGCACGGCTGAAAAAGAGGAACTGACAGCATTGCACGGCGAACGTATTAAAAAGTGCGTATAGTAAGTAATCTTCATTAAAAAAAAAAAGGAGTATATCCAAACTCAATAATAATAAGCTAACATGGCTGGGTGATATATTAGAGTCTCGTTTAAAAAAAAGTAAGTAGGATTTCATGTTTGGGAATATGTTGATATTTCGGTCTCTTTGTAATTAACTTACTCTGAACTTGGGTCATTCTACCGTCATGGAGCGATGCCATGTGGATTTGATTTGATTTTATTTTGTTTTGCTAAATATCACTTTTGGCTAACGTCTACAAATGATTTATCCGAGGCAATGCGTCAAATTTTTTGACAACACTACCACTTTACTTCTAATGATGGTCTTTTATATCTGATGCACAGTACAGTACAATGTCCTTAATTTATCTTTCAAAACAATAAATTAGCTCAATTAAATTTTATTTTATTTACAGGAAAGCACTTTTTTACGTTTAAATAAAAACCTTATTTTTTTCCGAAGACATTGTAAAAAATAAAAAAAAAAAAAAATTATTCACTGTCATCCATCAAAATGTATCAGTATCGTCGGAATAACCCACCCTATGTCAACAATACGTGTTCAAATGATTATTCATCCCCATAGATTTCAATTTAAATCGGTCTCGTAATAATCAAATAATTTATTAGCTGCTTTTTTTCCTGCCTTTGCATAACACATCCGGAATATTTATGTCTTTCCGTATAAGCACGGAAAAATCTCAACTTTTGTGTAATCCATCCATCGAATGAATATGAAAGCTTCATTTTTTCCCCCTCATCCAAAAGTCGCACTTTTTCAATTTTTTTTTTTTTTTTTTTTTTTTTTGGTTTAAAATTAAGTTGGATGGAAGGGGTAAATCGATAAAAAAATCCTTGACCGAAAAAAAAAAAAAATCCGCGATGAAAGATTATACAGTGAGCTCTGTCGTAAAATGTTTAAAATTATGATTCTTTGCCCGATTCGAAAATTAAGGACCTGATTATTATTCTCTCACGCCACATGAGTCGTTCAATAAACCATCGATGTCATCTGACTTGAGCCCCGCACGGGGTCCCTGCCACAACCCAATAATCCCCATCACTTAATTTTTATTTCTTACAAAAATGACATTTTCGTTTTTCTCCCGATCGCTTATTAAATCACGCATTGTTTAAAAAACGAAAATATTAATAATTTAGAAATTTTAATGGCGCCTTCTTGTGGATTTTTAGGATAATTTCAAACACAGAGAGCCTGTTGCTTTTTTGTTTTATTGGAATGTTTTTAATATGAGTAACTTCTTCATTTTTTTTTCCCTTCGTTTTGATCTGATAAGTTTTTTTGATTTTGATTAAGATAGCTAAGGGGAATATTTTATTTCAAATGTTTGGCAGGATGTCATTCGTAGAGCAAATTATAATCGGGTGTATTTATAAGGAATTGAGGTCTTATGTAATAAAAAAGAATAAAACGTGAATTCGTTGATTTTCCCCCCCATTCCAGATTCCACAAGTCGTAATGACTCACTTTTTTCACTGTCTGTTACTATTTTGGCTGAGTCTCAACCAGTGGCACTTTTTCTGAATTTGCCTTTTTTCGAAGCAAATTTAGACTATTTGCTTAATGAAATTTTTTGGCACTAAGTTTTTTTTCGCTTTCATTCGTTTATATTTAATTTAGGTCTGTGGCATTTCCCACAATTTTTTCTTAGGTTTTGTTCTAGCTGACATAGGTTTGAACCGGTTGAGTTTTCATTATTTTCAGAGATTCCTTGATTTTTAAACAAGGCGCGGAATATTTTTATTTCGATTTGTTTTTTGGTTTTTTGTGATGGATATTTCTTGGAAAGTCGATCGCTCTCACCATTAAAGTGTCAGTTCGCTTGCCAAAAACCACTTTTTTTTTTCCAAAAACATTTCTGGCTTTAATTAACCAATATCGGTTTAGGTATTAGCTTGTTTGCATCATCGGCTGGTTAGCAGGGAGGTGGAGACATTTAAATGATAAAAAAGAGCATATTAAAAAAAACATTTTTTAATCCGGTATTTTATACATGAAATGTTTCTTTCCGAGAGACTAGTACAGCGTTCTAGCGGTGAAACTGAGAACTATTTCTACAACAAAAAATAAACAATCACGTTTTATTTTTGGTTGCGAAAACATTTAAGGAGGTTCTACCTGTGGATTTAAAATTATTAGCTGATGTTTCTCCTGCAACTTAAACATGGGCGGAACTTAGTTTATTTTTTGAAGAAAGATTTTGCAGAATGCAAAACTTTAATTGGGGCCGAATAAATTTTTAAAAAATATAGGAATATTCCTTTTAATATTCTCCACAACTTTTTTTACATGAAATTTTGATCACTTTATCATTTCTGGTGTTTTTGTGAGATTTTCTGAAAAAAAAGTCGATGTTTATAAGCAAAACACTAATTTACAATTTTTGGAAATTATTTTTGTAAAGAGTTTATAAAAAATTTTAGTTAATCATGCAACAAAACGTGTAACAAAAGCTGTGGAGAATGTTAAGAGGAATATTTCCATACTTTTAAAAAAATGATTCGGAACCAATTAAATTTTTTTAGGCGGAAAAACCTTTCTTCAAAAAATAAACAATGTTGCGCCCATGTTTAAGTTGCAGGTGAACAATCAACTAAGAATCTCAAATTCATCGGTAGAACATCCTTAAAAAAATTATTAAATTTAGGAACCACACTGTAAAAAATTTTGTGTAATTTTAACACAATTTATAAGTCAAAAACGATCCACACATTTTTATTTGTCATTATAACATACAATAACAAATATTGCCTAGCAACATGTGTCAAAATAACAATAAGTGTTTGTCAAAATTAACATAAAAAGAATAACAAACAAAGTGTGTAGACCGAGTTTGTTAAAAATACACAAAATTTTTTACAGTGCATAAAGCCTTTTTCGTACATTTCAAGTATTGAATCTTTGCCTCTGAAGCATAACAAAATTTTCTGGCACGATTTCTGTGCCATCCGATCTCATGCTGCTTCTTTATTACGTCTCAAAATTAATTTTCTAAAATTAATTTTCAAAATTTCCGAAAGTACTGTGCTTCAATTATTCAAACATGGATTACGGATGTTTATTCAAACATAGAATTATTCAAACATGGAAAAACAATGTAGTAAAACTGGCCGGCTTAATTTTTAAAGCTTGGTTCAGAAATCCAAAGCGCAGTACTTGCGGGAATTTTTAAAATTAATTTTGAGTCATAATGGGGAAGCAGCATCATTTTCATTTGTAAAAAACTGAATGTTCGAAAACAAAATTAGTTAATTTTTTTATCGATATAATTTTCCACCGCCCGGCTAACCGGCCGATGGTGTAAACGAATTAATACCTTTAGTGATGTTAAAACTGACTAAAGTCGTAGAAAAAAATTTTTGGAAAGAAAAAGTCGAAGCGCGCGTTTTTTTGGTAAGCGGACAGACAGCTTTACTATGCTCTCGTTTTAAGGTACCTTGTTCCTAATTTTCTATACCTGCTTTCTTTCTTTCTTTCTTTTTTTTTTTTTTTTTGCCTCAGTCATATTTGTTCTGTTTGCGTTTACTTACCTTTCATGTTTGTCTGGTCACCGCTGAGTATCTGTCTTCCTCTTTGGGTCTTCGCCTCTTAGTCTTTTGGTTTCTTATTCTCTCTGCCAACCTTTGTCTTTCCGGACCTTGCGTTTTTTCCCTTTGTCCTACTCTCCTAATTCAGTTCTTCTGCCGTTCTTGCCTCTCTTCCTATTTCTTTTTTATATTTTTTTCTACCTGTGTTTCTGTTCTGCTCAGCATCCGTACGTCTGCTTCTTTCGCTTACTTTTCTTTGCAGTCTATCGTTTTTCTCCCATGTTCCCTTTTTATCTATTCTGTTCCTAGTTTTATTTTTTCATTGTCCACGACCTTTTGTTTTATTTTTTGCACTTTCCTTTAGAGTCTTAAAACAAACTTTCTGTGTCTCTAGAAAGAAAAAAAAAGAAATGTGTATTTCTTGATGTACGAAAAGCAAAACTTTTCAAATTTAAAATTCGACACCGCACACACCTTTAAATTTTATTTTAGATAAAAAAAAAAAACTAAGAGATCGAAATAGTAAAAAAAAAAAAGCCTATCAGGGGAGCCATTAAGGGAGCGTGGGCATACAGAACGTCGAGCCGACTGATGGCCTCTGGCAAATAATAGAGAAGAAAATTTTCAGTAGAATGCCGATAGAAATATTTTTACGATGTTAAAATCCATATTTGAATATAAAAGACGTGAAACGAAATAAACATGGCGTTTATTAAATATCTTTGGGCTATAAATGTGGAATATCTGGACTGGAGTGGAATTCGACATTATTTAAAATACAAATAACTAACGGTTTAATACTGAAATGACAAGAGACAAAAGTCGCATCGGTATCGAAGGGAAGGAGGGAGAGAAAAAAAAAAGCGCGAAAATAAAAGAACGTATGAAGAATAATGAAGAAATCAAAAAACGTGACGATGGGTTTTCATGATGGGACCATCGTATTTTCGAAAAGTTTGAAAGCTTTTTATTTCGTTTTTTTTTTCTTTTTTGTTTTTTGTTCCGATGATTCGTAAGTCGTAAGCAGTTGAGCGATTCCAATTTTTTTTCTGTGACAAGTTGTGACGGTAAATATCGGAGACGTCAACGACAAAATATATGTCTGTTGTAAAACTGAAATCGTATAACTTCGTTAACAATCATGAGAAGTTTTTGATGTAGTATGAAAAATGGGTGAAATTGATGGAGTCTTCCTTTAGACTAAGAAGGGCATATGATCGTTGTTGTTTTGAATTTTCATTTTTCTTGATCATCTTTTCGAAGGGATTTCAAAGACGACAGTCTGAAGCGTTAAACTTTTTGTTATTGAATGGTCTTATTAATCGGAAATTCTTTTTTTCGCGATTTAAAAAGCATTTAAAAAGTAAAATCGGATGCACATGTAGCTTTTTCACGCGAAAGCCAAGCGATTTTTCATACCAATCTATAAAACAAAGCAATTCATAAGTGAAGCACGAGAAAAACGGTTTATAAGTAAAACGTGTAAGAAAGAACAGATGCAGTTCCAGTAATCAGAAATACATTATGGCGGACAATATTTCGAGTTGTGTCTCCTTTTCCGTTTCCGGCCGAATAAAAATGAATCCAAGGAATAAAATTTATAACTAATTGTTTGGAAAACGATAAATTTTGTTTTTATGACATGGTTTTTTTTATTGCCGCATTTTTTTTTATTTTGTTATTTTTCCTGTATTTTCCATGAATTTATAAACCTCACGGTTTTTTTTTTTTTTTATTTCAAAACTTTTCGTCAATATTGAAAACGAAGTCGTAAATTTATCTTTTTTTTCCTTCCATTTTTTTTTTTTTTTTTTTTTTTTTTTTTTTATTGTGGGAAAATAAGTTTAAAAATAATTTAGACGACAATTGACCTCGTTTCATTTCTAAAATAAAGAACCGAAGAAAAATAACAAAATCGAAAATTCCAAAGTCGTGATTTCGGATTCGATGAACCATAACTGCGTAAAATGGACTTGTTTCCACTAATGTCTCTTTTTCCAGCATGCAGATGACAGACGGATAGACGTTACTCTTTTTTTTATTTTCTTCTCACGTGTTTTGATTCATATTTAATGATCTTTATTAGGGGTCGGTAAACTAAAAGAAGCATTACCTTGCATTCCATTACGTATATAAATCACATCGAACGAATCAATCATGCAAATGTGGTTAAAAAAAAAAAAATCACGATTTTCTTCAATAAGTTTGGCTTTATACCGCAAAATCGAAAAGATATTTTGCTCATATTATTTGTTTTCGTTTTTCTATATATATACGGTTCAGTTAACTATTGCGGGTCGCTCAAGGTGAGTTTAACTGTCTTAAGCGATTCAATAATAATGACGGAAAGGAATGACTGACAGCCGACATGGTAAAAGATTATTCCTTATTTTCATAAATTATGATGATTTGATATTTGAGTCGTGAAGCCATTAGCAATCGTAAATTGTAAACGGATTTTTTTTCCTCCCTGCATTTCAGTTATTCATGGTGCAATAAACTATTTCTTATTTAATCTGATTTTTTTTCCAGCCCTTGCCTTATAAATTATTGGACCTTTCCCGATGGCTATAATTATTTAATATATTTGAAGATTTGCTTATTGAAGACTACTATATCATCTGGTGGACAATTTTTTTTCTGGAGTTTGGGGGCCGCCCATAAATTACGTTAGCATTATTTTGGCCATTTTCGACCCCCTGCCCCCCTTGTTACTAAAGCTTAGCATTTCGAGAGCTTCCCCCTAAAATTACGTTAGATTTCGGTTACCCCCCACCATTTAAATTTTTTTTTTTTTTTTTTTAAATTACCATAAACATTATTAAAAATATCTGAAATTCTTCGGAACTTAAACTTTGTAAAGGAAAGGTTTTTTTTTTTTTTTTTTTTTTTTTTTAACCTAGAGCAAATGTGCGGGTAAAATTGAAATAGTTTTTTCTTTCTTTCTTTTTTTTCTTAAAAGTAAGTTAGGATACTGAAAATTTATGAGAACCAATTTCGGTTACTGCTTTTTAATATCCAGTACAGGAAGATTTTTGACGGGAAAAAACCGGAGCAGGGTAGAAAAATGGAAAGAAATTTTGGAGAAAAATTAAAAACTCGTACCCATGGAGGACTCGAACCCTTATGAGTTAGGCTACATAGTTTAAAAAATTTAAATTATTTTCATTTTTGCACGTTTATTACATGAGACAAATGCTAACGTTAGATATGTAAAACCCCTCACCCCTCCCCCTTGCTAGCAAAAGTTAGCAATTTGAATACCCCCTTCCCCCCGAATGCGCTAACGTAATTTATGGACGACCTCTTGACAATTTTTAGTTTTTTTGAATATTTGAGTATTAAGGCATTGATAGATTTTAAATTCCGAACTATAGAAATACTGTTATATTTAGCTTATAAGGAAACAGTTTTGGTAGCAGAACGAAAAGGATAGATTTTTACCTAGATTTGACGAAAACCGAACCTTAAATCCAAAAAAGGAAATCTACCGTGCATGACTTCAATTTGGATATTTTTTGGTTTCTCTGACAATTGCAACGGGAGTGGGAGATGTGCGCCCTAGTTTCACAAATAATTTTTTGTGAAATTAGTTTTTTAACACATAAAATCCGGATTTTTGAGTTAATTTTGCGTTTATTTTGCGGAATTTTGAGTTAGTTTTTCGAAACGAAAACAAAGACAAAGACACGGGTGGACATTTCTCTATCATAAACTTCAAGTTTGGATGTCAAGCCGCCATATTGAAAATGCATATTGAACCTTTTGGCTCTGACGTACGGAATTTTAGACGCAGTTTTTTGATTTTGTAAATAAGGGAGACCTAGTGCACCTATTTTTTGAAATTACGAAATAATCCTGTTGGGGAGCCAGGTTTTTAGTGAATAGCATTTGTGCATTTAATTTGTAATTTTCCTTCCAATTTTTAGGACATGCGAGCGAATAAAAAAAAAAAGCTCGATACATGTTTTAATTCAAGATCAAGCAAGGATTTAAAATTATGATACAAATTTGATCGATATAGATATAATTTGTTTAACTTTTAGATTTATATTATAACAATCGAGAAAATCAACTCTCAGAAAACAGCGACCTCGCCTTAAGAAGTCTCGAATGACGTCCTTTTTAGGTTTATTTTTAAGGTGATTTGAGGTCTGTTTGACGTCAAATGAGAAATAGATTTCAAATGATCTTAAAGATGGATTTTAAAGCGAAGTTTTGATCGTCATCTGATGACCCAATGCACATGCATCAATGCATCATGATTTCGTTTTCTGTTTTGGGCTGTCATTTATTTTTATGAGAAGATTTTATAAAGAAATATTACTAAAGAAAGCGGTTATTTTAGCAACGATAGAGAAAGGGTATACAGTATATGATCCTACGACCCTCGTGTTTTCGGAAAACACTGTCCACCTACTACGTAGCACAAGAACCTGCTAAGAAGCACAAAGCACAACACCACTAAGTCCACCTACTAATTGGCACAGCACACACTAAGAAGCGCAAAGTAGTTACAACAATACAAGTAGCTGCAACAGTGCAAGTAGTTACAACGCACAAGTAGGTGCTTCCTATGATTGACTTATAAGGCACCTATTATCGGCATACCACCTAATATTGGCAGCGAATAAGCTAAAGATGCATATCGGCATTTAAGAGCCAAAATTAGGCGTGCCGATAATTGGTGCCTTTAACTTACTGGCCTGAAAGAATTGCTATTCAGATTTGTCTTACTTGTTATCACATTGCACTATAAGCCGAATGATGAAATCTCCCACTGAAAATGGTGACGTCATGGCGACACACACACAAATCAGGCTTTTACAGGACCTGGAGCCCTATCGCCGGATTATAAATTTTCTCCCAGTCGGTCCTCTACTGACAGGCATCCCGCCAGTCAGGCACTTCCAACCTTCTGGCATCAGTCGCGACATTATCTTCCCATCTGATCCGAGGTATTCCTTGAGGTCTGGAACTCGTCGGTCTGCTCTCCAGGACCAGCCGGATATAACGTGACGGTGCCGCGCAAGCGACATGTCCCGCTCACTGAAGTATTTGGGACTTGATCACAATAGTGATTAATAGTCTTGATACATTTGTAGTGTATCAAAGTGTCCATGTGTGATGACGTCCCGTTACGTGTATGGTTGAAGTCTTTGTGACGTTTAAAGTACGTCACCTTTTTCGTTGCCATGAATTTCCAGTTAAAACCTATGCCTAACTTATGAAAAATGCATGGAGAGTTATAGAGCTTCGATTATATCTCATAACGCATGGTATGCTGTACCTCTGCGCATTGCGCATCTGGTTGTTAGGGTTTTTCGATCCTTTGAATCGATCAATTATCTGTAAAAGTATCAGCCTGTGAGGGTTTGTAACAGCGTGCGTGGGTTATGTGGGATTAGCTACCGAAATGAAACGGTAAAGCATTTGCGTTGGAAGTTGAGTGTCTTTTATCGACGGATCTATGTTATAACTAATCAAGGCAGCATATCTCAGACCAACTACGTTGATATCCTGCTGTAACCAAAAATATTTAAAGCGTTTTTTATTTGCCACTAAATAATCGTATTCTGTCCCAGATAGCATTTTCAATCCATTGGACATCCTGTGCATTGTCCATCAGATATCCATAGGATACCCAAATCCATGGGATATCCATAGGACGTCCAAGGGGCGCTTTTCGGACAAGTGCGGACATAGGTAAATCCAATGGACGTCCAATAAATATCCTCATGACGTCCTGAAGACATCCTCGAGACTGGATAGGTTTTGTTACCTGATTTGTGAGATCTCGAGACTGGACAGGGTTTTGTGAAGATTCTGTGGTTCTTATTAAATGAAATACTTTTGTTCCTGATATCGAAACACTGTTTATTACAGACTAGGTGAATGCTGTCATTCAGGTACTGGGAAATTGCAATGAAAAGCTGCAATGTTTCATCAAAATACTTTCATACTTTCTAAATTGGTTAATTCGAACTATACTTCGACCTTCAAATTCGACTCTTATTTCTGATGTCTTATTTAACACTCTAAGCTTATAAAAACTGCACACAAAATTATTCAAACCTATGCCATACAAAAAATTATCCAAATATGACATTCGGAACAAATTCTTGATTTCCGATTGTGAAAGAAAAAAAAAAGTTTAAAAAAAATCACGAATCGAGCGATTGAATCGAATTTGAATCATGATGCATTCTCAGAAGCATATTGAAGCGTGAGGGAAGCGACAGATTGATCGTGACGCTGTAAATAATTGATAAATACCTGGCAAATTACTTCAAAAGTGATCGTTTGACATTCAGAAAAAATATTGCATTTATTATGCATATTACTTTTCTATCAATTTCCGACTTTGGAATTTATCCCGAAAAACTCCCGGGTGTTTTATAATATAAAGGCCCGATTAAAATGGGGAAATGATCATTTTAATGCTGATGCCTTGCAATAACAATAACAAAGAAAACAACGAGTTAGTTAATTACAGTGTCCGGTGAATGTGTTTCAAGTTTCGCACGGGGAGGAGGGAGGAAAATGGTAATCTACTCAAGGCGAATTCGGTAATTGGTTAATTTCAAATGATCCCTATGTAAACATTCGACATGTTTGTTCTGTAAATCAAAATTAAATGTTACAGGCCCTATCTCGATTTCATTTGCTTCGTCTTACATGGGAAAACCGTTCGGCTTTTCTGTCTTTCCCTTATCCTTCTCCTTTTATTATCTTAAAACCGCCAAAGTTTATTTTTCTAAAAGCATAGAAAAAATAAAAAATTTTTACCGGGAAGGGTAAAAAAACATGAAACTCAAAGGTAATATCCCCATCGGATGAGGATGATGATTCGATACGAAAAGTTCAATTCGCTTTCAGAGCAAAAAGTTTTTTGCAGAAAACTGAAGAATCGCGAAAATTTTCAGGAAAGAAAAGTTTTTGGAAGAAATCAGGCAAGTCTGGATGTTTTCATAAGTAGGTTGTGACGCTCATTATATTTGTTGACTTTTGTTTCGTCCTCTCATAAGATGACTGAGTCGGTTATGGTAAATCATTCGGAGCAAACGTTTAATCAAGGTCAGAGATTTAGAAAACCAAAATTTGCATTTAGGGGTTGATTTTGAATTTTGATTTCGCAGACTTGGATTCTTCATGATGATGTTAATTGATAGGTTCAGTTTAACAATGGTATATGTATAACCATCAAAGTTTAACTTTCGCCTTCGGGGAAATAAAACTCCATCGGGGAAATTTTTTTAGTTTTAATTTTTTTTTTGTGGCTACTAGTAATTTTTTTAAATTAATTTATCGGTATCCTTTTTAATTAGGGCGAGAGCACTGAGGAATATAGAACTGTTCGATCACAATTTTTTAAATTAGAAAATGCTGTTTACATTTTTATGAACGGTGATTAATTTTTGCCCCTCCATAGAGGATACGTTTGCCGCACAATGCATCGATTTCATTAATTTTTAAAAAAAATAATTACTTCTAAACGCAGCTTTTGTCTCTTTCTCGTTTAAATGAAGAATTCCTGAGCAAACCGAAACGCGACTTACTGGAAAGAAGTCAAAGAAAAACGATTTCACGATTTCGTTTTTATGATTATAAGATTAAAATTTTAAAAAGAATGGAGGATTTTAAAATGCTTCTTATGCCGTTTCGATTCTCAAAGTGTTAAATTTTCTAATATTGACGAGAAACTTTAAGAGAAACTCAACGCTCGGTGCTTGATCAGAATCTTAACACCTTCCAATATAATTCCTTTCTTTGACAAGGAAATTCTTCACTTTATCAAATATCAAACGATACTCTATCTTGGCGAAAAAGTGTTTTTCGTTCCGAAATTAAAATAGTACAGGGAAATTATGTATTCGAATTAAAAAGGGAATCTATGACATGAAAACTGAACCCTTTTTGTATAAAGGGAAGAAAACCGGAGAAACGTTTTCGGTAACGGTAATTTATTTTACCTTGAAAAGGAGAGAAAAAAAATATTATATATTCGAGTTGATGTCGAATATCTATTTCTGTCATCATACAGTCAATTTTTTTTCTTTTTTGCGTTTTCTCAAACAGATGTTGAAAGGGTGTACATTCGAGCTTTATTGTCATAAAAAAAGAAAAAAAAAATCACAATGAGAAAAAAAATAATACCAATACAATATTTTTAAAACACTCTCAGGTGTGACCGAGGAAGACGTCAAGAACGAGGGTGGATTATATACCGAGTGTATATATTTAAGAAAAAGGAAAAAAAAAGCGACTTATTATCAAACATAAATCATAAGATAGTAGGTCACTTTTGTTGTAAATTGAATTAAACATGGATGTCAAAGATCTCCCACGATTCGTTACAATAGGTTTTTGTCGCCTGTTTTGCTTAGAAGGAACTAAGTCACATAGCACTTTTTTTATTTTTGCAAAATAATGTTTTTTATAACTTGTAATATTTTTTGATTGTTTTAAATTAGTATTCTCAAAAAAATGAATATTAGTCGAGAGCGAAGTCAGGAGTAAACAAATTAGATTAAATTCCACTTGAATTTGAAATTTCTCACAGAAAGGAAAAAAAAATGTTGGATAAAAGGCGCAAGAAATCTTACGCCGTTTTGATATTTATACAAGGATTATTAATATATCCGATTTGTGTATTAAGAAAAAACATCTTTGAAAAAAAAAAAAAAAATGGCAAGCTACAGACAATATCATCTTTATAAATTTTTTTCACCCTTTTTAAAATTTTTATCAGATTTAGGTTTTTCAGGTGTCCCGTTTCGAAAAAAAATTCTTCCCGGAATAATTTTGTTTCTTTCCGGAAAAATAGGTCTATTAAAATGCTTGCGGATCCAAAGAAATCTTTTTTTTTCAGGTTTAGGGGTTCCTGTAAGCGGAAGTAAGTATGAATTTTGGCCGAATCTGCAAAAATTTAAATTATGCCTTCATCACCAATTTTTAATAAACGACCATTGCCAAAGATATAAGATATGCATTCGAATTTCATAGTGCCTTTGTCTTGTAGCAAAGGCCTATGTGCCAAATAGCCAATTTGTTGGCAAAAAGCTTATTTTTATTGGCCAACATTTTTCAGACCTTTGTGACGCACTAAAATTGGATATTGTTTTTTTTTTTTTTTTTTTTCTCGGAAAAATGACTCTGCAACATGTTTTTAGAGTCGATGAATGCAAAAATCACTGTATGATTTAGGCGGAATTGCAGCCAGATGAGCAAAATTAACCTCTTGGGCTCAAAGTCGCGATATTTTCACAAAAATGAACTCTTTTTGCATATTTTGACCTCCGTTGCCATATTAAACACCTAGAAATTGGTCCAGCCGATGTTTTTGATGCCACAGAAAAGAACTAAAACCAAATTTCCAGCAAAAAAAAAAAAAAAAAAAAAAATTTAATTTTTTTAAAATAAATTTTAGCCAAAAGTTTGAAAAATTTTTTTTGGATCCGCAAACAAATAAATGGACCTATTTTTCCGGGAAGAAACAAAGCCGGAAGAACTTTTCCCAAAACGGGACACCCTAACGCTAGAAAGGCTATAGAAGGAGCGTTGAAAACATCAGAAGAGGATTTAACTCATACCCATCCCTTTTATTTTTTGACTATTACGGTTGATTTATTAAAAATATCGATTAATTACATGTCGATATTCATTGAGTTTCAAAATGGAATTAAAATAAATTTAATACAGATTAAGAAGAAAAGGAAGACGGTATCAAATAACAGACGTTTGGAAATATCCTTTCAGGGGAAAAAAAAACGGATTATTTTAAAAAAAAAAAAGGAATCATCTTGTTTTGTTGATCGAGCTACTGAATTTCATCATTTTTTAATCTTTTTCCAAAGAAGATTAAAGTTTCGTTATTAAATGCAATATGTTCAGTGTCATAAATCGATATCTCACACTTTTTTTTTTTTAATCTCCATTTCTACTTTTTCTACGTTTATTGCAAAAATTAAAAATGGAGTTTGCATTAATGATTCTTCAGGTTCACTGCATCCTTCTTTTTTTTTTTTTTTTTTTTACATATCTCCCGTGAGAAAATGCAAAAGAAAGAGATAGACGAATTCCCGACGGTGGTCGGAAACTCGCGTCGTCGACCAACGGGTTGAGGAGTAAATTGAGGGGAAAATGTTAAAGCCATCTTAATAACATATAAACAAATAAACACACGAAAACAGAAGTAAAAAAAAAAAAAATTAGATTTTTATCAGGAAAAGAATTCAAGGCTGGCACCCCTGCAGAGCTCGACTGTCAACTGTCAGTGAACATTCAGATATCCACTTCAACTTGATTTTATATCGGTCGTCATACATATCAATATTTTGTGCCGGTGCTGTATGATTTAAATAAGAAGCTTCTTTTCTCATCCTTTTTTTTTTTTTTTTTTTAATTTCCAGCAGGTTTGAAGGAAAAAAAATGTTATCAAGCCGTTATCTTTGAGTAAAAGAAGGGTTATAAAGCCTGTATGGTTTTTCAGTTGGCAACATTTTAAAATTTAACTGCGTGAGGTAAATTGGATGTTGAACTGTCAAGAATGTATTAGTTTATTATTAACTGATTGCAGTATGTATTTTAATGCGATTTGATATTTTGGTAATTCGAAAAAAATGAATATAAATTAAAAAATGAATATAAAAGATGAATATAAATTTTAATGTTGATGTTGTTGTTGTTGTTGTAGAAATAAATTTTTCACATATTTTTTAAATCGAACATTAATTAACGTTTTGCAAAATTAATGACTTTGCAAGTGCGTGCCCTGATGTAGCCGGTGGAACAAATTTTTGGGTTTATGGAAGGACGATCTGATGTAATATATTAAACACCTTGCAAAGACACTTCAATAGTACACAAATGAGGCACTATAGACGATTGGTTGAAAAATTTGAGGCATTTTTTGTCATTCATCCCACATCCCTATCAATACATTTGCATTTTTTTTAAATTTCCAATCAGTTCTTACTAATTGTTGGAACTTATCTTTTATGGTTTTTTTTTCAGGTTTTGGATTAGAGCTGTGGGGTGGTCTATTCTTTTTCAAACCCTTTGGATAAGCAACAGAATTTGCCAGTTTTTTTTTTTTTTTTTGTTAAATTGAAGAACCGGATACCTGGTTGTTTTTTTGGTTTAGAATACGGTAATAGGCCTTTATGAAAATACCTTTCCGACTCACCATTGAGTAATGGTTACATTTGCTTTCCATTATCTTGAAACGTGCAGAGAGCTCCCGAAAAAGTAAGATATTTTCTGAATGGGTCCTGCTGTTAGAGTTTTCAATGGCCTCCCGTTAAGTGCCTTAGTATTGATATTCGAGATGAGAAATTCTTTTTGGTCATGGTTGAAAGCTAAAGATTTTCTTTTGCCACTATAAAAAGCACACCATCGCTATATAATATTTGACCAATTTTTTTTTCTTTCCGGGAATTTGCAATCTCTCACATATTCTCGCCACAATATTTTTTTTTCTATTTCCTATTTTCCGTTTTCTCTCGAAAAAATTTTCGAACTGCGAAACTTTGATTAAACTCAACGAAGAATAATAGAAAACAACCCACACCACTCAGCCAGTCATTTTTTTACATCAGGTGGATTTCGAGTGGAGAAGAGGGGCACATTTTTGGAAATAAAAAGACATTTTTGAATAATATTTTATGCTAAAAAAATTTCTAGTAAAGAAAAATAAATCAACAGAAACTCGGAGAAGTAGATAAAGTATCTATATATCTAAATAGACCAAAATATTCAGTGGAAGCAGTAACTATATGAAAAACAATCTATCATAGTGGATTTGCGATAAATATGGATAGGATTTTCATCCATTAGAAACGTCTTCGAAATAAAATTCCTTTAGACGGGGATTACGAGGAGGATTTTCCTTTCCGTCATTTCCCCGAGTTTATCCCGAAACGATTTTTATTTGAAATCGGTTAAGAATCCTCAGCGATAATCGGGGAAGATGTAAAAAAAAGGAACCGAAAATGGATGATATTCTCATCCCTACTAATACGACATACGTATAGGAACTCATATATCGGAATTTGTGTCTGTGTATGAGGTGTAAAGAATGTGGGGGGGCTGGGGAGTGACTGAGGGTAAGGGAATAAAGCCTCCTCTCAGATTTATAACTCAATTTTTCATATCAAACATATCAATATTTCATTTTTTTAATACGACACTTCTGCGAGGATGTGTGTGTGCGTACGCTGCGTTTGTCTGTATTTTATACGTTTCAGCCGTATTTAGGGTAATTTTTTATGTAGTGTAAAATTTATAAGGAATACATTCCGCTCGAAACCAAAAAAAAAGAAAAAAAATCTCATTAATAGAATGTCGAAAAAAAACTCATCAAAATCATTTTCGGAAAGTCAAAAATTTTGTAATTTCAAATAATAATAATAATGTCAAAAATATCAAATTCACCTATCAGGGTAACGTCGGGAATTAAATTCACATTTAGCTTACGTTCAAATAAATATTTCGTTTAATAATAAATTTCCTTCAGGTTCAGATTATTAGATGACGAGATTTCCGAGGTTGGTTATTTTAAATCGAACGATCATTTTATTCGAGGTAAAATACATTGAATATAGGATGGGTGGTTCATATGTGAAATCCTGAAGACACGTCAGATTGTGACAGGTTTTTATCGATTCCAGGGTCGTAATTAGGTTTATTCGATTTTATATTTTAAAATAATGATGATAATAATAATAACGACGTGAACTTCGACATTTATTCATAATTAAAGCATAATCTTTTTTTTTTCTTATTATTATTTCGTCTTGTACCAAAAGACTTTTTTCCCCCCTTTTTTTTATAAGGAAATGAAAAAAAAATGAAGAAAGACTTTTCAATTCGCACGCTTTGTCCCACAGTATGATATCATTGTTTTTAAAAGGTAGTCGTTTGTAAATTTTGTTCAAAGCGAAGAAAAAAAAATTGCCCTTGAGAATATTTCATTAATTAAAAGCCTTTTCTTATTTTTTTCATTTCTTTTTTATTTTTTTTTATGTTAGGACAACTATTGTTACAGCTCCCGACTCAAAAATGTTAGATAAAATCAAAAGAATAATTAAAAAAAACGGAGATTATTAAGAAAAAAAATTAAGAAAATATACACACGACAACATCTTAAAAGTTAATTTAGTATTTTTGTTATTGTCGTATCAAAAGAAAGAAAAAGTGGCAGGAGTTGACTTTTCAAACGCAGCAGCTTATTTTCTTAATTTTTTTTTTTATATTTTATTTTGTAAATGAAACGGTCAAAATATTATTACATGATGATAGCTTTTAATTTATTCCTTTTAGATTAATTAATTTTGTTGCGTTTGTTGTTTGCTCTGACCAGGCGTAAGACATTATAGTGAATCGATGTAAACAAGTTACGATTCTTTAAATTTTTTTTATTTAAAATTATTTTTTCGGTCAGGGTGTTTATTTTAAGCATTTCTCTCTTTAGCGACTAAGCTTACCACCTTGAAAAATAAGCGAAATCGGCATTGGAAAAAAAGTTAAATTAGTTATAAGTATTGTCTTACGTTTTACAAACCAAAAAGTTAAAAAAAAGTTTTTACTGTCGATTCTTGTATTACATGTTGAAAAAGATAAACCCTTTGTTCCAAAATAAAAATAGTTATTTTTAAGCTTTTATTTTGACAATTAATGTCAAATTATTTGCCTTACCGACAAAAGACGTTTCTTAATGAATGACCCGTGTACACTGAGATGTCGTTTTTTTGCTCACAAGGGGTCGTCCATGTATTACGTAACGCAAAATAGGACACTTTTTGAACCCTTTCTTCGTTATTACGTAAGACGGGTTTTAACCCTCCATCTCTAAAAAATATTGAAATTTGGTTTTTTGAAGTCATAAAAATTTTCAGTTTCCTGGTAAAGAATCGGTTTTTATGAGTAAAAAAAATTATTATTATTATTATTTTTTTTTTAATTTTGAAGAATAGGCCTAATTGAAATAAATTTTCTTTAAAAAGGAAAAATAAAATTGCACTAATTTTAACATTAAAATTAAGTAACACATAGCCCAACTTCCCCCAACCCCCCGTAACAATGCGTAACACCTCCTTCGACCCCCCCCCCCTCCCTCCAGGTGTTACGCAATACATGGACGACCCCTAAGATGCGCGTTTAAAATTTTTAAAAAAATATTTTAATCGGTGTCATTAGCCCATATGAAGTCAAAAAACCAGGGGTCCGAATCCAATGCCGGTGCCGGCCACGGCATCCTGAAATCTCGGGTCGATGCCGATGCCGATTCCACGATTCCATATTATTTATTTAACTCCCGATTCCGATTTCGATTACGGCACCGACACCCGATGCCAATGCCGAAGCCACCAAGCATCGATTACATCCGATGCCGGCATCGATCATAACCAAATCCGCCTCTAATTCCAATTTTAGTGAAAAAAAAAAATAAAAAAAATAAAATAAAATAAAAAAATAAAAAAAATCACAAGAGCTATTCTAGACGATTTTTAAAATCGAGGTCCGATTCCGATAGCCGATGCCGATGTCAGCCGCGGCCGGCTAAATATTTCGGATTGATGACGATGCCGATTTCGGGTATTTAAAAAAATCCGATGCCGATGCTAGCATCGGTTTCCGCCAAAATTTTCAAGCTTCTGACCCCTGCAAAAATCGTTAAAAAAAAAAAAAAAAAAAAAAACACCCGTTTACCCACTTGCGTCTTTTGGCCGGCGAAACAATACCTAAGGCTTGTTCACACTTACTTCAAAAATTTAAATTTCTAACATTATCACTCGCTGGGGTTTATCTTAAATAGGTCATCCGACTTTAAAAACGGTTTTCCGTCATTAGGACAAGATAGGGTGTCGTCTCTACCGTCCTAATCCTCCTGTACTTTAATTTTTGGTCCTATAATCCTATGAAACCTTATTCTCCTCCGATAATTTTGATACAATAACCTCAAGGAACGTTGGTTTATATCTCATATTTTCATACAATTTTATAAAAAATCTTCACGCTCGGCCTTCGGCCTCAGGTGATTATTGCACATTAAAAGAATTTAGCTGTAAATGTCCGACAATAGGAGGGTTAAAACTAATTTGGGGCAACGTATGACATGATAACATAGAAGTTTGTAAGAAATCCCCTTGCTTTAAAAGAAGTTTTGAAGGAACTTAGTTGCTTTTTTTTTTAGGCCCTTTATTGGTTTTTATTAATCACGTTTTGGGTGGTTTTGGTGACATATTCTGATGCTTCGGAAAAACGAACTTATTGGGATCCTTAGTTTAAACCGGTTAATTTATTTTCCCGGCATATTGCGTTGAATTTGCATTTCGCGCCCTTTTAATTTTAATTTTTGTCATATCTTTTGCAGAAAAACTCAAGTGAAAAATTCCCAAATATTTTTAATAAGACTAAACAGTTTTTTATGTCTTGCATAAAAAAAAAGAAGTATTTTAAAACTTTTGAAAATCCCTTTAGATTTTGAAATAAAATCAAAGATTCACGTTAGGAAACCCTTCATCTTGTTCACATAAAAGGTTGATTATATTGAAATGTTGAGCTGAGAAGAATTAAGTCTAAAAATGCTTTGAAGACCTCTCAAGCGTCAACGCGTTACACTTGAATGAATGTTTTCCAATTTTGCAAATGTATTTCGTCTTTTTGCGATTGACTTGCCTTTAAACCCGCGTGTCGCTCATCTGCACCCGGTTTTTTTTTTTTTTTTTTTTTTTTTTTTTTCATTCTTATCCTCGTCTTTTTTTTTTTCTTACTGCTCTCATCCGTGGTTTTTAGTTTCTTATTCGATTAACATTAACGACTCTTGATCCTTGGAAATTTCATATCAATTTTCGTGGCCATTAACATCATACGGGAGACCGAACGTTTCACAAAATTGAATTAATATATATTTTCCCGATGTTAAGCTAATAGCTGGCGATTTGATCGGGGATGATAAAAATTCAATAAAACCGAACTTAAAACGTCGAAGGCAATAAAAAGGAAGATCGATAGAAGGGAACTAATACAAAACATATGATGCGAGAATCATTTCATTAAAGGAGCAACCAAAATGAGTCTTTCTAGGGAGGCCCAGAAGGAAAGGGAAAGGAGGAGGTGGGAGGGAAAGAGGGAAGCGGGGGAGATCTTTGCTTCTGAAGATATTATTTCCTCCTTCTAGTAATATCCATTCTCTGCTGTCTGTGGTCATTTACTGTTGTCCTTCATTGATTGTCCCTTTCAATTGGCTACCGTGATAATACCCGGGATCGGTTGAGATTCGTTTACCCGGAATTTTCTCCCCCTTCCTATCCAGTGCTCAAAGAATCCTACATCCGACAATCTCGGGTCAAGAAAAAGCGAATAAACTGCATTTAACGAAGAAGGAGGGAAGGGGAGGGAGGTTGAAGAAGGCTAAAACGACCAGATAACGTCGATTCTCTAAAGTAATTCGGACCAAAGGAAATCGATCGGTGAATACTTCGGTCTGAAAATGCCCTTCGCCCATTACTACAAACTCCAATTAACCGGGAAAACACTTTTCTCTTTTCCATTTTCTTTTTACTAAATAAACGAATCTTATCAAAAGTTCACCATCATTCTCCCAATTGGCGCTTTATACCGTGCAACCGGGAAAATGCCGCCCTGGGTTTTTATTATGTTTGATACTTAAATGCATCGGTTTCTTTTTAAGCAGTTTCTTCCGCATCAATAGCTTTCTTCGGATGTATAAATGCTCTTTAGCGAATAGGGAATGAAATCGACTTTCTTAAATTGCATATTGAGGATTTGGGTGTGATATTGGGTTAGTTTTAAAGTGATTTCGTTGATTTGGAAAACGAACGAGGAAGAATAGGAGTAACGAAGCTGATGATACCAGTCAAAATAATTAGGTAATTCGATTTTTTTAATACTATTTTTAAAACTATTTTCGGTTTTTTTGATTTGAGTACAAAACCCTATACGAATTACTCACTTTATTATTAACCGATTAGGTGTCGGTTTGCTTGCCAAAGACGCAAGCCAAGACGTGCTATTAATTTTTTTTTAGCTTTGTGCTTTGAACGACAACTGATGGCCTATACCGGGTTGGAAAACCATAATAATGTAACAATGGGTTCGGTTCGATTCAGTTCTGGCTTTGAGTTGAAGACAGGCTTAAAAAACCTGGTTTTTTGAGGTTCTGGTTCTGCTAGAGGAAGCTTACTGGTTTTGGTTTGGCTTATGGTTTTTTTTTTCTCAACGAGTAATAAGTTTCGGATTCTCTGGTATGGTTTTTTATTATTCCTGTTTGGTTTTAACCATGGTTTATCTTACTAAAAACCAAGTTTTTCGGGCTACTATATGATGGTTTTTGGTTCGGTTTTAGTTTCACCTTATTCTCGTTATTGGTCACGTGTCTCTGGCTCGGGCATTTTGGCTGTAATGTTCCAAGGGCTTGATTCAGATCGGGTTATTTGCAATAAAACGTGGTTCGGTATGGTTTTGGTTTTTGAAACAAAACAGTTAAAAAACCAACTGGTAAAACCAATTGGGTTCGGTTTGGTTTTGGTTCTCGAAGCACAATTAGTTAAAAAACCAACCGGTAAAACCAATTGGTTCGATTTGGTTTTGGTTTTCGAAACAAAAAAGTTTAAAAACCAACCGGTAAAACCAGTTTGGTTCGGTTTCGTTTTTTATCCTTGACGTATCTTCTTCGTAAATATTATTGGACATAATTGGTTTTAAAGTTTTGTGAAAGTGTCATGTGACCAACATAAACGTGTAAACTTGTGGTTACATGAATAAACAGTTGAAACAAATTATCCCCAATCGGGGATCATACAAGTATTGCGTAAGCATTTTATTTTACCCCCCCCCCCCCTCCTAGGTGTAAGCAAGTGTAAAAAATGGTCGACCCCTCCTCCCTAATATTACGTAAGATTTTTTTTTCTTTCATTTTTTTTTCTTATTAATTTGCAAAAAAAGAGATTTTAACTTTATTTTATTTTATTTTTATTTTCATCTTCAAAAAAATTATTGTTACAAGTCCTTCTTTCTCTAAAATAAAATTAAGGGTCAAAAAGAAAACGGTGAAATTTATTTTTAAAAAAGTTAATGGATCAATAAAATAATATCGAAAATCAATGAACAAATTTAAAAATTACTTAATCAAATAAAATCAAAAATGAATTTAAAGGAATCATAAAATGAAATTTTGAACTAATGAGACCATTTTTACACTGAATAGTGCAGCAAATATTTTTTAAGGGCAAATTTTTAAAACTTCAAATCGTACTAAGACATGGAAACCCCTCCCCTTTTAAGTGCTTACGTAATTCTTTGTATGATCCCTCATATTTATCACGAAGATATATCAGTTGATTTCCGATTCACGGAGTTGGATTTAACGCCATTAATTCATTGTTAGGTAATTAAAGCCAAAAATATTTTTTTTGTAAATTATTTTGAAGCGCCCGTATAACAGACGCGCGTCTTTTATGGCTAGCGAACCGACACCTTTACATTGTGAGTTTGGGGGGAAAAAATTGGAGAAATGAGGCATACCGAGTAACTTCGCCTTAAACTTGTAAACAACTGTTGAACATTTTTATAAGAAGACAGTCTGACATTTCGGACAGATGCAATATCAAGCAACTTCCTCTTTTCTTTTATTGTCCTCGGGATAAATAACATCCTTCGACAAGAGTTAATAACTGCTCATCTATCTACTCTTGCCTTTTCCCTTTTTCTATTTATAGAAAAGAAAAACTTTTAACCCTGAAAAGGTTCCTTTTTCGAATTCTTTTTTTTTTTTTTTCCTTTTTCTCATTATCCGGACTCCGTTAATTAATATACTCTGTAAGGGGATAAAGCATATAGCATTCATTTTATTTTCGAAAAAAGGAAACAAACAGGCTACTTTTAACAAAATCAAAAAAAAAAAAAAAAAAAAAAAAAAAAAAAAGGAAAATAGGAAGGGAAATAAATCTTTATTTATAGGAAAATTCCATTTGTCATACTACTTTCGAAATAAATATTTTATTTGAATTCCAAAATGTGACTGGACAACTTTAGAAAAAACATATTCCACCGAAAATGATTCTTAATGTTTATATTTCCAGGAAAGGAAATCCAGTCCTTCTAAAATTTCTATCGCATACGAATAAAAAAAATAGAAAAGGAAAATTTGCATTCTTTTTGTTCGTTTTTAGAATGTCCGAGATTTTTCCAACCAGGAAAATCAACTCATACGATTTTCTTATAAAAGTTTTGAGAAAAAGATTTACAGAATCGTAAAATGACATGGGACTCGCACTGAAGAAGTAAGAGAGAAAGAGGGTTTCTATTCAGAAGCCGAGCAAATGGTCAAACCAAAGATATTGGGATTCCAAATTGACATCTTAAATTTTGGTCAACCCCACTCAAGGAATAAGAAAAACATTTTTGCCTTTGGAATTTTCTAATAAGTTTGGTCGCATGGAATTTCGTATCTTTGATTTTGTTTCCTTATTTTATGTTAGCATTTTTCCTTGAGAATAACCTTTTGTCATTCGTTTATTCCCTTTCTTTGAATATTATTTTTTATTTTTTTTTATTTTTAGTACCGCTATAAAAATATAAAAAAAAGGATTGGTTGATAACTTTGAAAATAAAATAAAATGTACGGTTTCTTGATTTCAGATCATTGGGCAATGCCTATAAACAGTACATAAATTTTTAAATTCGAGTTGAACGTTTATAAGGCGGTTTCTGTGAGCTAATATTTCTTATCCAATATAAATTAATCCAATTTACTGAATTATTTCGAGACCTCTGAGAATCGAAAGCATTCTCCAAAAAAATTCAGTTTTCGACATTCGCGATTTTAGTCATTTCTTGACATTAAAAATGGTCGAGATTCACGATTGTCTATAATTTTTAAGAAAACGTTTTTGAGATTTTTTTTCGAGCTTGACAATGCTCGAGAATTATCAAATCACAATAATTTCCTTAGCAAAAATCCTAGTGGAGGAGTTACCGAAGCCTATTTTGTCTCCCTAACAGCAGGGGGGAGAGGGAGGGGGTGAAGTAAAAAATATAGTAAAACAGCCCTTTCTTTATCCCAGATCCGCCAGGTAAAAGTTTCTTCAATTTTCTACAAATAAACCAAATGAAAAAAACTAAATTCGAAAATAAGTTCTAATATTCAGGTATCACCTGAACTTGACTAGCATGAGTTTAGGTGTGATGCAGCAGATGTTTATGCCACTTAGCCAACCCTCTGACCAAATTAATTAATTTGGTTCATTTATTATTTTAATCTTGCACGTTTGGTCATATTTTACGTGTGCATATCGATGTAATTAATGCGTAATTGTGTCATTTCCTTTTTGCCTTACGACAAAAAAAAGACACATTCATTTTGTTTTCCTAAAACCATTTCCTATATGTCATTCGAATTCAAACTCACCCCGGAAACGTGATTAGGAGGACAAAACCATTCGCGGATGTCAGTTAGATAAATAAATAGCATTGATTCCTTTTTTTTTCTCTCTTTTAAGACAACGGAAACAAAGCTGTTTTTACTCCAAATCGAGATTTTATCGCCGAATGTCAGATAAGATAAATTACAAAACGCCGAATGTTTTTTACACATGTGGGAAACCACGATCCAAATTTCTTTTTCCCAAAAAGAGAAAGGGATTTTCTAAGAGATTTACTTAAAGATTTCCTTGATTGCTTTTTCTATCCTATTTTTGTTTATTTACGAATGTGAAAAATAGTTTTTTCTCTTTTCTTCGTTCCTTTTCCCGGTTTTTTCCCCCATCCTTCTTTAGCTTTTCCTTACGGAATTTTCGTCTTTTTTTTTTATGGATGAGAAAGTCGAAGCGTATTCTTTATTTTTTTTTAGGATTATTAATTGCCGTTGGGTCATTAATTTTGAAATGGCGATACTGCGTTTTCGAGATAATCGAGTTTGACCTAAAAAATTGTTAATTTCTTTTCTTGATTTTTTTTAAAACGAATTTTCCCTATTTTTTTTTTTTTTTTTTTTTTAAGGCTTTCTTGTTGGAAATAAAGGAATCGTTTTCTCTTATATAATTGGGCATATTTAATTGTTATTTCAAAAAAGGGAAAAAAAGAAACCTTGGAGGGCTTCAAAATACGAACTTAAAGGGGTTCAAGAAGCAAGGTAACGCAGGAAAAAAAATATGGAGAGATCATTCAAAAAAAACACAAGTGCTATAGAAAATATTTCCTGAAAAAAGAAACGGTCGCAACAATAATCACCTATTTTTTTTTTTTTTTTTTTTTTTTATGTTCTTTTATTTTAACAAACCTGACCGACTTGCTATTAAAGAGATCATTACATGCTTATTAGAAGCACAAAGATGCTTTAGGGCGTTTCCGACAAGTACTCTTGTATATTTTGACAACTACTCCTGGTAGCTGTGGAGTTTATCCTTTGGGATATGAGATGAGTTTATTTCCGAGCAGGGACCTGCAGGTGCCTCATGTCATCATCCACTTATTTTTCACTTCCTGTTAACAATTATCCCTGCACAATGAGAAAAATTTCAGTCATGTGGGTTCTTGTGCACTCGTTTGATTTTCCCTTTTTCTTTTTTTTTATAACAAAAGGAAAAGTAAGGGCGGAAAAGGCACTTAAGAATTTTTTTTTTTTTACGAAATCCTTGATATTTCCACCTGAACAAGGAACTTTTGAAAAAAAAAGCTTAAAAGCGATATCGGGTTATTAGTTCCATAGAGAAATTTTCGTTAAGTGAAACAAACGGAGTTTATTAGCAGAAGGAAGAGTGTAAGGAGGAGGATAGTGGGTGCATGGATGGATGTTTAGAGCGGCGGATGATCGCACTTCACATATAGACTTGAGATAACTTCGCTAATTATACGAATTTGAATAGGAATTGAAAGATATACCTTATCGTAGCAAAACAATAATGTTCTTAAGTTTATAAACGGTTCATACTCTACCAGTGTACAGTGATATAAACCGGTTCGGCATTTCCAGTCGCGGAACCAGAAAAAATCGGATCCGCACCGAAGAATTATAAACGACGATTTACGGAGAGACAAAAAATTCGGGACGTTTCCCGGAAGGGAGGATTCGTCGAACGAATCCGGAAAATGAATAAATTAAGCCATCTTGGCAGGGGATTTTGTAATTTACGACTTTTCGAACTCACCTTTTTACGTCACTGAGGACCCGAATATGAGGGATGTCTGATACAACAGCATTGAAGGCAGTCATCCAGGCAAAACTGCTCTCTATATTCCTATTAAACCATTGTTGTCGGTATTTAAATTGTCTTTTGTCTTTATTATTCATGTGTTTTCCAAGATGAAATTTATATTCCGCCTGTCTTTGAACGCTTTTCCCGTTTTCCAATGAATCAACAAATTTAATGCAAGCACAGAAAGTTTGGTGAAGTAAATGGGCGAGATATAACCTTCGTTTTAAGTTAGCCCTATTCCTTACAATCGGCAAAATGCGCGAATATATTATTTGTGTTTGTAGGTCGACGCTGAAAATTGTTTTCTTCCTCCAGTCCCGTTTCCTACATTTTTTTTTCTCGCTTCTTCCTGCTAAATCGATACGGTTGTACTAAAAAAAAAAAATTGAATAATACCCAATTATTCACTGTTTCACATTCTCGCTTTAAACATTTATAGCATGTTTCACCGTTTTTCCCCCCTCCTTTAAAAAATATCGTGCATAAATCCTTACTTTATCGATAACAAAATGATTGATCATCGTAAACTTGCTTTCATCGCATGTTTTTTTTTCTTTTCCTCTAATCGGACGAAAAAAAAGGAAAAAAACTTTCCATCAAATTGAGCGACCGCGCCGTAAATTAGACCGATAGCGGTTACCTGCTAATTGCGCAGGTTAAGGTCAGAAATGAAACATTTTTTTCAAAAAAATTGAAAAAAATCATACTGGGATATAGTGGCATGTGCCTACGTGGGATTACGTCTTTGGGGCATTGTTCTAATATTGCTAAATTTTAACAATGAAACGATTGAAAAAAGGCATTTTTTTTTTGCTTGTTTTTGGTCAAAATATTCGAATTTTTTGATAAAACATAATTTTTTTTTCCTGGCACGAAAGAAACTTATAAGGCTGCCACCGGGTTACCATAAGGTTTGTGCCTCAAAAATTAATTTTTTTTTTTTTTTTTTTTTTGGACTTTCACGCATCGATAGGACTTAGTGAGAGGGTAAATTAGACCTGATAACTTTTGTCAATTTTTTGGCCAGTTTCTTGTTGAAAGAAAAATTTAGAAGCTCATGTACTTAGACCAATTTTTGACTTACGTTTTGACTGTCATAGCGAAATTTTGGTCCGGCGACGCTAACATAAAGAAAATAATTCTTTTTCTCTTTAAATGACCATTTTGGCCACTGGACCATTTTTAAAAAAAATAACAATTATGCCCTTAAATAGCCCTTTGAAAGAGCTTTTTTTTTTTTTTTTTTTTTTTACTTTTTTGGATTCATCAATCGGTCAACCCGTTCTCTGCCAAAAAAATTAAAACTGCATTAGCACTCCCATCCTTCGCCTTAAAAAGGCTTCCATTTCGACTCGAATATTTGGCCTAATTTAGCCTCTCACTACTTCACGTCGATGGGTGAAAGTCCAAAAAAAAATTAATTTTGGGGCACAACCCTTATGGTAATCCGGTGGCAGCCTATTTGATAAAAAAGGTCAAAAGTTGAAAAGAATTAGTCAAAATTTTAATTGAAGTCTTCAAAGTTTAAATTTTAATGTTAAAACATTGCTTTAGCTTATATTTTAATGAAATTCGTCCTTTAAAGGTCATAAAAGCAAGATTTATTGAAAAATAATTTACATTATCCTTATGGCCATTTCGGCTGTTGCCATCATCAGAGGAACTAAAATCTTTGCTTTAGCTTATATTCTTGGCTAAAGGAAAAAAGACAAAATTTAAAAATGTAGTGAGCATTTTATTTAAAATTTTTAAGTTCTTGTTTTTGTTCATGTACCGTAGATTGGGGTGAAGTTGAAAGGAAATTAAAAAAAAAATTCTAGGTTTATTTTAGGCACTAAAAATAATTTTTTTTAAATTTCATTAAGTGGATATTGTTTTTGGGATACTTGAGTAAAAAATTATATTTTACTGCCTAAAATAAACCTAGATTTTGTTTTTGAATTTCCTTTCAATTTCACCCCATTCTACGGCAGTCTAATTTTAATATTTAAAAAAAATGATATTTCAAAAAAACGGCGAAAATTAAAGAAAAATTTAAATAAAATTTCAAGAACTTTTTAAGTCCTTACTTTAGCAACTTTAAGTTTTTTGAAAATTTACAAGAAAGTTTCTAAGTCGTTCATGTCGTCTAATTTTAAAATAAAATTTTAACTTTAAATTTCTTGTAAATTTTACTTTAAAAAAACAGCAAAAATTAAAAAAAAAAAAGTTAAATAAAATTTACAAGAAATTTTTTAAGTCCTTGTCGTTCATGTAGTCTAATTTTACTATTAAAAAGGCCAAAAGTGGAAAAAAAAATAGTTAAAATATTATTTAAAATTTTCGAAGTTAAAATTTTAATACCGGTATTAAAATGATTAAACGTTCATTTTTGGTGCGAACAGTGCGACACTCGGACAAAACCCGGACAGAACCCAAACAGATACATTTCTTCAGGACGGAGTCCTAAGACGTAGTCCTACGTCAAAAAATGAATATCGAATTTCCTGAGGTTGTTTTCAGCGAGGGAGGGGGGAAGGGGGGTGGAAAGGATGGAAGTATGACAAAAAAAGGAAAAAGTCTAACGTCCCCCCAGCCTTCTAGAACCTTTTCTGACGTGCACTAGAGAAGAAGAACCCAACATGGTGTAAATGATCAAAACGAACCACCAACCGGAAGTAAATACATTATACAAAACAACAATTAAATAACACAAAACAATACAATTGAGTTTTGGACAATATTTGATTGTCTAAGTTTTAGAGCAAGGCTTGATATTCGACATAAACATTTCATTCCAAGCGGAAAATAACCGTTTAACGGGGAAATTTCATTTCGGGGACGGCTTCAAATCATTTTCACCGCATTAATGCTGAAGACGATGCGTGTTTAGTCTTAAAAAAATATTTCCGAAGCGCCGAATTTTAAAACAAAAAAAAAAGGAGGTCGCTTTCTAATTTAAACAATTTAATTTTTTTTTTTTTTAATTTATCGGTTTCATTCTGATCCGCAGCAATCATCCAGCGTGATTGCGATGGATCGGTTAAATTCGGACGAGATGTGGTTCCCCATCGAGAAAAGAAAAAAAATAAAATAAAGAAAATCGTTTCCCTATTTTCTGATTTCTATTCTTGCTTCAGTCACGTTAATGCTATTTAAGTTTTAAACTTTGTTTAGGGCAGAAAATTCACAAAGGAGGGCAGCAATTGTCTTTTAACATTTAATAATAAATTACTAAATTTTAATTATTTTGTGGTAATGAGTTGCAGCTTCAGTCTTTTCTCTTTCTGCTTATAATTATTTTCCATTTATACCTCTACACACTGATGAATTGTCAACCCGCGTTTCCCCCTTTGGGCCTTTTCCTCCTCCTCCTCCTCCTCCTCCTCCCTTTCTCATCCCTTCCCTTCTTGTACAGCCGCAACCTCGCGAATGTTTTCTTATTTTTTTGACCTTAGAAAATAAACAAAACCTTTAAACCCAACTGTTTTAATCTACATCCTCATTAAACTTAAATAAAAGGGGAAATAAATTCACCGTGAAAGCGGAAAAACGATTTGCTCAAATCAAATTTTCGATATTGTTCCGTTTGACGTTTGTTCTGTTTAAATTTCTTTGTTTTTCCACTATGAAGCCTACCGGCAACGACTTTTCCCTGAGTCTTTTTATCTGAAAAAGAAAATTAAAGGGGTGGGGGAGGGGGAAATCGATAAAGATAAGGGTTGAGAAGAAGTGAATGGAAGAAGGTGTGAAGATAGTGTAATAAGGAATAAGAAGACAAAAGACTGATAAATACTGACTGCGTATCAGATTACAACTTCTTAACCTTAAAATCCGCCATGATGGATTGCTCGGGTTCAGAACCTTCTCATAAAACTCAAAAACATGAAACCGCTCCGTACATTAATTATTATTATTTGTTGGTTTTCTCGTCATTAGTTAGATAAATTGGTTCCATATGAAAATTTTCGATAACTCTTTATTGCAGAAGTCCCCCCTTTCTTACATTTTTATTTTTTTTTCATTTTCATTTTTATTTTCAAGAGATCGGTTTAATCTTTTTAAGAATTAATTTCCTCCTGAAGAATCGATAAGTATCGTATTTTATGCTACAGTGACAAGACCCTCAATCAAAAAAAAAAAAAAAAAAAAAAAAAAAAAAAACCAAGAAAAGAAGCAGAAATCGAATGACAAAAATGATTCTTTAAAAATATAAATTTATAGAAAATCATTGAACCAAAGATTTGAAAATATATAAGAAAAAAAAAAAAAAAAAGATAACAAAGAAGTTAAAAAATTGTATTGCGATTTGAGGAGATTCAACCTCTTGTCAACCATGATTGAAATGAAGATGGAACTCAGCGAGTTTTTTTTTTTTTTTTTTTTTTTTCTCAAGATCAGGTGAAGTTTTTTTTTCTGTCTCGTTTTTATTTTTCCCCCCGAATGGGGTAAAAATTTGATTGGAATTTGATTACAATGATCGTTGCATTGTCTGTCACGTAAATCATGGTAAAATACGACAGAGCGAAAGGAAAAGAAAAAGGAAAAATATTGCTACTTATCGAAGACCCTATGACGACGGGTATTAAAATATATCTTTTTTTATGGAAGGGTTCTTACGGTAAAATATTTTACGCTTTATCACGGTTTTTTTTTTCTTTCTGGAAAGCACAAAAACATGAACGTGAATATGAGCATGTTTGGAAAAAATTATTGAGGAATATGAAACCGGTTGAGAGTTTTCCGTCCCGTGCTCAATATTGCCAATTTTATTGTGTGATATATTGGCTTATGAAGGAAATTTTACATTCCCACTGCCTTATAGGTCTCGATCGAATAGGGAAGAGTTTTCCTGTGTTGGTTTGTCCCTGTTTACATATTCGGCTTTTAATCGACAAATATTAAAAAAGAAAAAAAAAAAAAACTGAAGCTCGCAGAGCGGTTGCTAAACGAAGCTTTTAGATCTGCGAAAATTAAAAAAAAAACGGAAAGTAAGGAATTCTTCATTGGCATATAATGGATGGAAAAATGAATAAATTAAAGCCCCAGCCAGCTCGAGAAGCTAGGACTGGCTAAAAACCTGTACCACTGACTTTATAGTACCGTAAAACGAGGTGAAATTGACCACAAATCCTAAATCAGCATTTGGCTTTCCTCGGCTGATTTCTGGGACATTCATCGTATTTTAAGATTCGTCATAATTATTTTGGAGGTTAAGACAGACCCAAGCACAGGAAATTAAATTAAATTAAATAAAATATATTTCAAATTCCATAGGAGTTACCATGTCATTTTACAATTGATACAACAGTAAAAACACTGACAGGATCACTCATCGGAAGAGTCACAAAAGTCACAAAAGAAAAAAATTTGAGGGTCGTAAAAGTGCAACTGGGCTGAAATTCGAATTTTGTTTTGTTACAAAAAAGTCGGATTTTTGAAAGCTGTCAAACTTTCATCTAAATAAAGCCCTTTTGATTTCTCGAAAATTTTCTAATCTGGATATTTCAGGTAAAGATCCATCCGTTAATATTCGCTTTTTTTTTTTTTTTTTTTTTTTGCGTTTATAAATAAAACCAACCTATTTAAAAGAAAAGGGTCCAAATATTTCAGGTACGGGGTGAAATTGACCAGTCAATGCACTAGTTTTTCATTCTTTTAAACCAAATGAATGAAACAAAAGGCAATGCATAGAAATCAAAACAGGGGTTGGCATAGACAGATTCCCAGCATTTCTTTCTGAAGTCGATTTCGGTGAGAGTAGGCCTATGAACCATTTTTTTATTTTTATTTTTTGTGATGACGCGGAAGTACCATTCGAAGCCGAATTCGCGAAATTATGAAACATTTGCAAGAAACGTTAGAAAAATGTTTATTCGAAACTCGCGACCAAAAGAAAAATCAATTAGTTACAAGAAAATGGAGACGAAAACTCGAAACCGAAGAAACAGAAACATACACGAAAAAGTAAAATTGTAAAAAATAAATAAATGAATTATTAATTGTAAATGATACCACCTGAACTGGATTTCAGTTACCAGTCAAAGTTTAAAAGTGGTCAATTTCACCCCGTTTTACGGTAACTAATTATAAGAGTTCCTTCGGATAGCAAATACTATCTAGTATTCACATTTTGCGTACTCCCAGTGGCACCATCGGGGAGGTCTTAGAGAGGCACTTCGCCTCCCCCCCTCCCCTACGCACTTTTCGCTTATATAAGATAAGTATAAGACCCATACATATCCCTTGCTTTCCCCGAAATTGGGGCATGCCTCTCCGTACCATCTCATCTTCGCCCTCCCCAAGAAAAATGGTCCTGTACCTATAACTTAAAGCTGCAGTTTATTACGATGATGCTTCTTATTTTTAAAAGATTTTTTAATTTTTCAATTTATGCATTTATGCATTTTTAATTGCAAATTTATGCATGTTTTTAAGCATGAAAATCTGGATCATTTTAGTATTTTAGTTTTTTTTTAAATTCGTACAGCAGCAGGAGAATTTGCAAAATATTATGCTTATTCAACTTTTTTCCATTTTATGCATAGTTATTATTGGAGGATGCAAGATAATTTTTTCGGTTAAAAAAGCTGAGTTGTTTATACATATAGTTTATGCATTTTTTACATATGTCCAATTTTTTATAATGTATACGTCATTTTTATATAATTCATGTATCTTTTTTTCGTACGGGTCTAATCCAAATTATAATTTAAAACGAAATTCCATCATTAAAAGTCTTTGTATTTTCCTTTTGTATTATTTTTAAAAAAGAAACAAAAGTTTCCTTACATCTTAAGCCACAAAACTCATTTAAGCCAAGAAAAAAAAATTTTTTTCTTCTTCCTTTCCTCCATCGATTTTAATTATTCCAGAAATCGCTATTTATTTTAATTGCCCGCTTATATACAGCACGATTGTAAAATATTATATTTTTTTTCCTCTCTTTATATATTTTTTTTTCTTCCCTTTAATGTTTAATGTTGAGGGTCTCGGAGATGATAAAAATTTTTCTAATTACAAAAGGCAAAGGTATAAAAAAAAAAAAAAAAAAAAAAAAAAGAGAAGAGCGAAATTGAAATTTTCCAAAGATACATATCTTGATATTACTTTAGCGAGATAGAAGGAGGAAAAAGAAAAAAAAAAGCTAAACAGAAGGAAGAAAAAAAGTAATTAACTGACTGTGAATAAATAATTAAGAAAGAATGAATGAAAAAAAAGAAATGGAATAAAAGAGAAGATGCATCGGCGTGAAATGATCTAACTCCGAAATGGCGGGGGTGAAAAAAACCCCATCCATACATGGGTAATGGTATCAAAATTAATCATCAAAAACATTTGTATTGGAAAATCCTCGCAAAAAGCTCAGTTGCTTATACGAGCCAGTTACATCCTGCTCAAGGCTGAAGTCGGTTCATTTGAAATTGGGTTCAATTTTGACCAGTTCGATTTGTTAAATCATAAGGTGATCGCATGGCGTAACGTATCGTCGTGAAAGCGCATAAGATAAGATGCAATTTATTCAGGGTGCATTCCAAGAAAGAAAGAATTCCGCGAGAATCGCCATAGGAAAAAAAGAAAAGTTTACATTGAGATATACCGTTTTGAGTTTTTGATAAGAAAAATAAAAAAGACGTGCAATTGATGTTGCTTGACTTTATTAGTGATCACTCCTTGTCTGTTTAGTGGGCCCCTGGGGGTTCCATCCCGCCCCCCCAACCTTCTACTTTTCTTATATCCCCACCATCTCATAAAGAGTTGCACAAAAATATAAATTAACACCGAATCCTTTTTTTTTTTTCTTTTTTCTCTCCTTGGAGTAAATGAGTTCTTTTTCTTCTTCTCAAGCTGATTTCCCGTGAATATTAAGCAGAGTAATAGAATACAATTAAACAAAGGTTGCTTCGTGCTCTAAATACGAACAAGACAGGAAAAAAAAAAGTAGGCATGTGTCCGAAAAAAAAATGTAAGGTGAAAAAAAAGAAAGGGTTATAAACTGGATAAATGAAGTTTATTTTCCTTTCTTCGTTTGGAAGATTTGCTTCGTTATGTAATTGGAAATTCGATTTTAAGCGCAGTAGTGGAAGTCGTCATTTTGGTCCCCAAAAGTTTGTTTCTGTATTTTATTATTTTTTTTTTTTAAATTAAATTTTGTAAAATTTAACTTCTGATTATTTGCAATGCCAATTTTTCGTAGCAAAATTCCTATACCGAAAATCACTGCAGTAAAATCTTAAAGATAAATCCCGATTTATCCACAGTTACTTTCCATTTGATTTGTATTTAGGATTTGACTAAGTTTTGAAAGCTTTTCCCTGTTTTTTTTTTTTTTTTTTTTTTTTTTTTTTTTTTTTTTTTTTTTTTTAATTACGTTACATTTGAGAACGGACGAGTGATGAGGAAGCAGCGTGACCGATTCGGGCCATGCTGCCGAAATCAGGACTTGTCATGTTTTGTCACTTTATGCAGATTTTTCGGCTCTAGCATCCAGATAAAAAAAATTGGGTTCAGATTCGTGATCTACGAAAAATTTCTGATAGGAAATGATAATAATGGTTTTTTTTTCAATGGAAAAAAAAAAAAAAAAAATTATTGACTTTTTCATCCTTATGAGAATTTTCGTTCCCGACCATTTTTCCTAATGCTATTTTTCCTAAAAATTAAAGTTCCTAAAACTAATTTTCCCTAAAAAAAATTCCTAATTTAATTTTCCTGAATTTTAGCGCGAAAATTTTCTGAATTTGTTTCGGGTTCTGTTTCGATATTAATGCAAAGTACGGTTCAATATCCTGATCGGGTATCAGTAGCTGTAAGGACAAAACTGAAAAATAAATGGCTGGAATTACTAAAAAGAATCAAACTTATTATCCTTCAGTACTAACAGTATAAAGCTGGTGGGAAAAGTGTAGATTATTTACAAACTATAGGCCACAATATTACTGGGCATGTTGAAAATCTGCTTCCTTCAAATGTAAAACCACTAAAAATAAATATTGATAATATAATCGACACTAGTAATAATTTTCACGGACCCACCATTCTTTTTATGTTCGGCAATTGTTAGCTGGAAGTTGAAAAAAGAGTTCGCTTATTAAGGAAAGTTTTTGTGCACCAAAAATTTTTCAAACTTTTTAAAAAAAAAAAAAAAATTTGAATTTTTGAATTCTTTATTTTTTTTTAATTTTTCAAATTCTTTTTTTTTAACTGCTTAGTGGCCCTGGAAGGCCACTTGAGCTTTTTAAAAATTGGGCAATCAAGGTCTTTTAAACTCCATTTTTTTATCCATTTTAAGGGCCTAGAAAACATTTTGAAAAAATGTTTTCTAGGTCGTACAACAAGAATTTTACTATCCCGAATTTTTCCGATTAACCCCTGTGACGTCATTAGCGTTTTTATCGAGTTTATACCTGATTTTTCCGATTAAAATTTGGCTTAATCTCGATTTTGGAGCCCTGAATATTTTTTATTTTATTGGTATCTCTCATACTTATGCAAAAATACCCGTAAAACACGAATTTTATTTACCATCCCGATTTTTCCCGATCAACCCCTGAGTAGGGATATAAGTGTAAATTTGGTTTTTTGGGGATAAAATGAATTTTTTTGCCAAAAAATGACAACAACTCCTCACCAGTTCGATTTAGAGGTTATTTTCAATGACATTTTTTAGTCAGGACACTCTAATTAATAAAGATCTTTTGTGCTTCGATTCAATTTCCAAAATTTTTTTACGATCGGAAAATTCTACCAGCAATTTTTTTGAAGCCCTAAATTTTTTAAGAAGGAAGCAGATTTTCAACATGCCCCTCATCTAGTGGACACTAATGTCGCGGTAAGAGACCATTTCGGTTGGAGTGGAGAATCTACGTCATTTTTTTATAAAACTTTTATAAAACTTTTATAAAAGTTTTATAAAAAAATGACCCAGATTCTCCACTCCAACCGACGATTTCCTATTTTTAACAGACAATAATATTTTCATCACTCAGTGCGAAAATCTTATTTTTCTGCACTAGTGCGTTTTAGAAATACCTTTATTTCGCTGTGAATTGTGATGAAAAGTTGCTTACAACACAAGAACTGCAAAAGAATTACCCATCGAGACCTTTTTAAACTGTTTCAAAATCGGCCTCGACGGGCAATTTTTTCTTTTGCATGTGTTGTAATATACTATTTCGTTGTTATTCACCGGCGGTTTTTAACTTTTTTTTTTTTTTTTTTTTTTTTTTGTATAAGGAAAAGCAGCCACGGTTTCACTTCCTGGAAAAACACAACGTTCCCCCCAACGAAATTAATAAAATTATTGCATTATCGAAGCTCCGATGAGTAAAAGTTTTATATATCGGCAAAACATATTAAAATCCGGTAAAAACTTAAAGCGAAGAAAATGGGTGGCGTTATCGTAAAATAGCGTACATTTAAAAACAGTTCCATTACCAAAGTACACGTCAAATGATAGACTTGAGACCGACGTTATACCCGTGTTTCGCCATTACATGCGTGTTATTTTGCAATTATTGATCAATATCGACTTTATTTATTTGTTTTTACGAGACCCTGTTGGAGAGTAATTTATGGTTTCGCATTAATACAAAGAATTCGGACTAATCAATACGTAAGATCGGTTTCGATATGCTAATTTAAATCCGGGAGGGGGGGGGGGGGGGAGAGAGAAAAAAAACTTTATTTTCTTCATTTCCGGACAAAACCGTACACACCCATCTATACAACCCCAAAGGAAATCATTTTTCAATCATCCAGTAAAAATTATTACAAACAAAACCGAAAAAATAAATAAATTTCGTGGAATTAATTAAAGGGATTTTCCCCCTTTTTTTTTACCGAATTTAGAGTTATCGAAAACGATTTTCGTAATAAACGAAATTTTTTTAAACCTGTGGAACGTAGACATGAATTCACATCACGCAAGTATGATAACCTTTGGATTCCCCAAGTCATTTGCATCAAAATATTCGATGCTTACTTGACTTTCTTGAATGGATTCCTCTCCCCCTTTCCTTTCCCACCCCCTCTTTTCTCTTATAACGAAAAGAAGAAGAAAAAAAAATGAAAAAAGAATGAATTTTGCGATATTATAATACAGATAATTTTAGCCCGTTATAACACACCCATAAAGCGGTATTGAAAGTAGTTATTTATTAAAATCTATTACCTCCATGTTCCCGGGGGGTGGCGCGAATAAGGAGGGAGGGGGGAGGGGGAGGGAGAGATCGGAAAGAACTCCATCCCCCTCCCCATTCTGTCGTGAAAGGGAATAGTAAACTATTTCTTCAGTCTTAACGTTTTCAAATTTGAATCTTAATAATCCTAAGATGTTTTCCCTTTTGGTTAGATTTCCAAGAGAAAACGTAAACCAGCTTACGTTTTTAGTTGATGAAACGAAAACGAGAACGGGAAAAGGGGGGTAGGGGGAGGGTGTCATGTAGGTTCAAAGATGGGTAATGCCAATGTTATAAATATTTTATCATAATCAAGGAATTTTTTTTTTCTTCTCTTCTTTTTTTTCCGGTCTCCATGTTGATCTACACTTATAAAAATTCGGTTTCATTTTTTTTTTTTTTTTTGTAAGGAGGGAAAAAATTTAGCGGAAAGAGATAAGATTTTTCCGGAAGTGATTTTTTCGGGGGAATTTTCCTTAGGTCATAATCGAGTGTTTTAATTAATAATTGCTGCAATGTCGATGAAAAATTTTTCTTGCGATTCTCGTTTGTATCACAAATTCTTCCGAATTCGCGGAAAAAGTATATGGAAAAGGGAGCTTTTTTGAGGATCAGTAAAAGCTTTCGCCAAGACGCCGCTTCCCTTTACCGACTTGATATCTCTTCGACTATGCTCTCCTTACCTTTTTGAATTCTAATTATTTATTTATTCATTGATTCCAAGGCAAGCAGCTAATCAAGATAGCTTTGTACAGTTTCATATCAAAAATTAAAAATATATTTCCGTTTTTTTTTTCTTATTTTATTTTCTTCCCTTAATGCTACTTTCCCGATAAAATGTCAGTTTGATTTTTTTTAAAGAATTATTTTAAACATGGCAAGAAAATTGGGGAGGGGGAAGGGAAGGAAGGGTCACATCAGCACTGCAGATCGGCATTATTTACGTCAAAGGGTTAGAAAGCTATGACTATGTGAATGCACGAGTTGACGCGTTTTAATCCGCTCGGGCCTATGCCCAAAGAGGGGCCACTGGCTGACCCTTACTTCCCCCTTGAAAATTTACTGATAAAAAAATTTTCCCTATTCTCCATGTGATACGGCGACATTTGGAGCCCCCCCCCCCCCTGGAAAATTCTGAGCTCCTTATATCTACTCGTTTTGGGCACAGACCAGAATTAATTAATTCGAATTTTCTGTAAATACATTTTTAAGTAAAAGTTTTCGGGGGTTTAGGAGTTTAAGTCAGGGGTCCGAGACTTGGAAAGCTTGGAAATCTGGCACGGATTTTGAAATCCGAAATCGGCATCGGCATCGCGAAATTGTTGGAGCTGGCATCGGCATCAGTGCCGGCTAGGATGCCGATATATTATCGATATATTGGAAGGAAAAAAATTGATTCTTTTTTCGATATTAAGTTTCATATACAGTATAAATGCGGCGACGATATTAAAATGCCAATATCGAAAATTTCATTGGATCAAAGCCAGAAAAATAATTGTTTGACCCTTTTTTCAATTTTTTGGCTTTGCTGACTGTAAGAAAAAAATTAATGCGAGACTTAAAAAAGGTCTTTTCTGACGCAAATATCGAACTATTGATACTTGACATATCGATATGTTTCTTCCCCATATATCGATGGGGCAATATTTTATTTTTCGATTTTTATCGATACTAATTGCGATATTTTTTTTAAATATCGGCATCACTAGTGCCGGCACCGGCATCAGACACCGGTGCTGGCATCGCAATTAAAAAGTCGAGATTTAAGTGATTTCACAAGAAACAAGACTGTTAAATAGAATGGTGACTGCATGATTCATAAAATTATATTTTCAAAAACGCCTAGAATGGCTGAATGATTTTTTTCTACTAAAATCGGAATCGGAAGCGGCGTCAAATGTTGTCGATGCCGATATCGGATATAACCGATGCTTGGTGGCATCGGCATCGGTGGTCGGTGCCTGAATCGGAATCCGGAGTTAAATATTATAGAATCGGCATCGGCATCGGCATCGGATTCGGATTCGGATTCGGATTCGGACCTCTAATTTAAGTAAAGGTTCAGGCGTTTCTACATCATAATCCTTCAACATATTCGAATTACCAGCTCGGGGCGCTTATAGAGCAAAAAGCAGGGGTCCGAATCCGATGCCGGTGCCGGCCGCGGTCGGCTGAAATCTCGGATCAATGCCGATTCCGATTCCGAATCCGGCACCGACACTTGATGCCAATACCAACGTCACTAAGCATCGATTATATCCGATGCCGGCTCAATCATATTGGATGCCGCCTCTGATTCCGATTTTAGTGAAAAAAAAAAGTCATAGAAACATTCTAGACGATTTTTAAAATCAGGAGTCCGATTCCGATTCCGATGCCAATGCCGATGCCGATTTCGGATATTAAAAAAATTCAATGCTAGCATCGGCATCGGCCACAATTTTCAAACTTCGGACCCCTGGCAAAAAAGCATTATACAATTGAGTGAGATATCTGTTATTTCAACAAAGATCTGAATTCTGAATAAGAAAAATTTTAGGCTCCCTCCTTCCCCGCAAAAAATTCCTGCATTCCCCCAGTGCATTCGATCCCATCACGCACTGACAGGTAGAATTCAAAGTTTCAACCTATGTTGTGAAAAATCCCTGCCTTCTCCGAAAAACAAATCGAATGCTGCTTGAGTCAAAGCTTTCTTAAGACTTGTATTCAAATCCTTATCTTAGGTAAATACAAATCTCAACTTCGAAATTATCGTTACTTAAACGCAACGAACCAATACATGTTGTTTCCTATTTACAAAGTCGAATTAATCGGATTTTGAACTAACGATTTGTTTGTTTTGTTATTTTCATTGTTGAAAGCGCTCTGCAGACATAAAATTTGTACACATCGATATCGACTTTTCCGCGGGAAATCTTTAAACTAACTCCGAGCCGCCCTCAAAAAGGGAAGATGCGAACCACAAGGTTCACATTTTCACATTTCAATCATTTTACCGAATTCCCGGTGTTTTCCTATTGACAATAAACGTCCCTTAAAACTACATCGAATCCAGCTAATGGACTCCTGTTAAGTAAACAAAATCGGGGATTTTTCATTGAATTTTACTTCAAATATGAAAAAGGAAAATATCGAAATGAATTAAATAATAAAAGGACAAGGAAGATGAAAAGGTTGTCCCTATACTTTTCCCGCTTTAGATCTGCAAGTTACAGTTTGGAGATATTAAAAAGGGATTTTAAATCTTGGAAAAGACGTTTCCCAGTTTTTTCCCCTTAATTTCGCAATCTTTTTCGAATGCGAAAAAAAAAATTGATCGTTTACTTTAAAATTTGAAAGGAACCTCGAAGAAAAATAAAAGCCCACGATCGAAAAATAACGAAATTGATTTTGCTTCCAGGTAAAGAAAAAAAAAGGAGAGAGAAAGGAGAAAAAAAATGAGAAGAAAATGTAAAAATGAAGAAAAAGCTGCAGAAAGCTCAATAAATCAGAGCCGGGAGGTGGAAAATGATTGAAACAGAAGCGGCAACATCATTGACAGGTAAAATATTGTACCCACGTCTTCATTATCCCACGCCGGAAGCTGAGGAGCTTCAAGCCGGAAGCCGATCACTCATCGTCCTCTCGCACACAACCCCTAATATCGAAAAATTGTTGTTTTCGCTGTTATTGATGGGATAAGGGGTTACTTTTTTCCCGATATACTACTGCATTCGGGTTATTTGCAGAAATAAGAGTTTATTGAAGGGTGGGTTAGTTCCGTCTCCCTTTTTTCCCTCGATTCCACCCAGAAAATGCTTTCCCTTAATGTCGATTAATTACGGATCGTAACTGTCTATTTTATTATTTCAAAGGGGTTGGTGCATACTTGCACCAGAAGTTCCCGGTGTATTGAATATTGTAGCTTGTTATTTTTTTTTTTTCCCAGTTTTTATACAAGAATTTTTAATTTTTGATGTCGGTGAAGGACACGACTTTGATGGCAAGACAAACGTGTGAAGCGATTAAATTCAAACCTAATAAAATAATAATAAAAAAAAAAAAAATCGGCCAAGATAGACAGTTAGGTCGAAAACCCTGCTATAATGGGCCCAAGGAAAATTGAGTTATAAGTTCGACCAATATGTTACAAAAACTTATTACAAGGTTTTATTATTTCAAAGGGGTTGGTGCATACTTGCACCAGAAGTTCCCGGTGTATTGAATATTGTAGCTTACAAGGTTTTATTATTTTGTTATACGTTTTTATAACCTATTGGCCGGACTTATAACTCATTTTTTCTGGGGGGGGGGGTTGACTGAACACAAAGCTCAGCAAGAGGGGATGGCCGATATGGGGTCGTCCGTAAAACACGTGAGCACATTGGGGGGGGAGGGGTTTTACATATCTAACGTTAGCATTAGTCTAATGTAATAAACGTGCCAAAATCTATATATTAAAACGCTAAGACCCCTCCAAACCTATCTCCAGTCGCCCTGCAGTCCCTATCCGACCGATTTTGACGACCTTTTTTTTGAATGAAAGCTCTTAGCGCGTAGATTTGCCCAATTAGTCGGGATTTTTAAAATTTTCCCCGGTTTTCCGGAAAAGTCGGAAAAACAACCCCCAAAACCGAACTGAACACACCTAACAACCCATAAACAACCGAACCGAACACCAAAGTGGGCGATTTTTAAGATTTTTAGATTAACTAGAAATATGAGGGCTAATAACGGAGAAATCGAGTTCGCTGTCCTCATAAAAAATCGGAGACGGGACGTATCCTACACTTTGAAAGCAGCCTGACGTTGCACTCCGCAATGTTTAATAACATCCGAAACTAACATTATTTCCGAAATTTATGGGACCAAATTTGATCTGAAAACAATTAGTGAAACTTTCCCTAAAATAACGATTTTGTTAATTAAAAACGATCATTGCAGTATCATTAGTAAACAAAATTATTGCCCTTTTATCAGGTACCTCTTGCACTTGCGTAAGCATAAAAATCCTCATCACGTAAGAAAAACAAGAAATGCTCCAATATCCCACTGAATTTTAGATAGTATTGAAATTGGGATATTGCCTCCTCATACCATAACCCTTAAACCGGGCGCTATTGTTATTCTGTTGAGAAATTTTTGATTCCAAGGAAGGACTTTGAAATGGGACTCGCTTGATTGTAAAAAATATGTCTGATAATATTTTAGAATTGGAAATAATTAAAAAGTTGGAAGAAGAATTCTACTTCCTCAAATTGACCTGAGACCTTCTGATTCATCAACACCTTTTCTATTCAAAAAACGTCTATTTCCTATCCGCCTTGCCTTTTACATGACAATCAATAACTCAACAAGCCCAAACTTTCCAAAAGGTCGGCGTATAACTGCCAGATACTGTTTTTAGTCATATCCAACTCTATGTGGCCAAATCTAGAACCTCTTCCTTCGATAATCTGAGGCTGGAAGTCATTCCGAAAGTAGTTAAATTTTAAATGTCATTTATAAAGAGGTACTGGGCAGTTAGCAACGAATGACGGTCCGTCAAATTTTGACGGGGTGGCAGCTAGTGAAAATTAAATTTTTTAAATTAAGTAACCTAACTCACTTAAGAAAAAAAAAACCTTCAGTTTTGCCCGCGCATTTGCTCTAAGATAAAAAAAAAAAACTGTTTTTTGAAAAAAAGTTCCGAAGAATTTCAGATTTTTAAATGTTTAATATTGATTTTAAAAAAAAATTTAAAAGGGGGTAACCGAAATCTAACGCAATTTTACAGGGGGGTGGGGGTCCCGAAATGCTACTTTGCTAACAAGGGGGGGGGGGGAAATCAAAATAATGCCAAAATAAAGGCCAAAATAATGCTCACCTGTTTTATGGACGACCCCTATGAAGAAAATTCAACATTGATGATATTTCGAAGCATCTGATTAAGGATCTCGTTTTTTAAAGCAGAAGTCTTGAAAAATAACATTTATTTCTTGATTGAAAGCTTACGGAAGTCATAGAAGTCGATAAAGAAATCGAAAAATTGGAAGCTGGCCCATTACCTCCAAAAAAAAAAAGAAATAAGGGCTCGTCCATACATTACGTAAGCATTACCTTGGCCATTTTAGACCCCTTCCCCCTCCCCCAACCCTAAGCTTACGTAATTTATAGACGGTCCCTAATATTAACCTTGATTCCAGAATAAGTGAAGTTTTCCAGTGACCAGTGTTCCACACTCAGAAAAAAAAAAAAAAAAAAAGGTTTTGAACAAGTTTTGTCTTGCGCCACATTCAAAGAGAAGAATAATATTTTAGAATACTTAGGCCATCGGACATAATGTCGCTGGCAATATCACCCCGTAAAAGTTCATACATTTGCAAATTGTGACGAATTATAAAAAATGATAAAAATTATTTAATTACTTACTTAAAAATAATAAAACCGATCAATTCCTGCAGTGGCAAATTAGTCAAATGACGAATTTATTGCAGTGACCAATATTACTAGATGACCAGTTTGTTACATGACGGGTTGTTGTCGATCAATATTATTTTATAGTGACGAGGTTTTCGGTGACCAATGTTACTCACTCAAAAAAAAAATGTTTTGAACAAGTTTTGTCTTGCAACAAAACCGGAATGTTCCATAGCAAAAAAAGAAAAATGCTTAATGACAACGGACAGGTTGTTTCTTGACCAGATATTTTAATTTTTTTGGCATGATTTTTAAAAAATGTCTTGTCACAAGACATTTTTGTTAGATTTTTTTTTTCTTCAGTTTTTGTAGATTTTACGTTTATACAACATAAACATCATCTTTTTTTTTTACGGGATAATTGGGGTGCTCATTTACAAGGTGCGTAAAATAATATTTTTGAGATACCACAGCCCTCAAAAATATAAAAAAAAAAAAAAAAAAAAAAAAAAAAATTGAAATATTGCATGCAAAACTTGAGCTCTATATCTCCGCTCCAACACGTGCCTGTAAGGCACTTCGTTGGCTACACAAAACCGGCCGGTTCACCTCCGGTTTTTTTTAAAAAAAAGCTTTTTTAATTAATATTTTTAAACCTTAATATTCCATTGAATGGGGCGAAACTTATACCAAATTGTTCCTTATTATTAGAAGAAGTCGAATATACATCTTAAATATGTCGGTAAGCTTAAATTACGTCAATATTCGCAAAATGAACCGATTGTTTATGTTTTTTTACATCGGCCATTTTGTTTTTTATGTAAACAACATTAAATTTTGCGAATATTGACGTAATATAAACTTACCGATATATTTAACATGTATATTCGACTTCTTCTAATAATAAGGAACAATTTGATATAAGTTTCGCCCCACTTAATGCAATATTAACGTTTAAAAATACTAATTTTAAAAAAATTTTTTTTCAAAAAACCGGACGGTGAACCGGCCGATTTTGTCTAGCCAACGAAGTGCCTAAGTACTTAGATTTTCTTTTTTTTTTTTAAGTCCATGGAGATTTTTCGATTTTCATATTTATTTTATTTTAATTATTTATTTATTTATTCTTTATTTTTTTTCTGCGCAGAAGAAAATTTCATCATTGGCCCCATTTACTACGTATTTATGCAGGTATCTATAAAAATTTGAAAAACGTCCATTAAACTTTTGTTCCAGTTTCCTGAGCATTTTGAAAAATCGGGCATTTAGGCATTCTTTAGAATTTTCAACTTGCTGAAAAATGATTGATTTAACGTCAGGGGTCCGAAGTAGATTCCATATTATTTATTTAACTTCAGATTCCGATTGCGATTCCGATTCGGAATCCGGCACCGGCACCGACACCGACACCCGATGCCGTTGCCGATTCCAGCACTAACATGGTCGTAGTGCCGATGCTGATTTCGGATATTAAAAAAAATCCGATGCCGATGCTAGCATTGGTATTGGCCAAGATTTTCAAGCTTCGGACCCCTGATGGAGGTTTTTGAAATATTTATAGATACCTACAAATGTAAACAGAAACAGGGGCCAATAATTAAATTCTCATCTGCCTAATTCAATAGGCTATAGTGCATAATAGGCTATTTTTTATTTTTTTTTTTTTTGGGGGGGGGGGAGATTTTTGAGAGAGCGGCACCTCAAAAATATTTTCCACCCCCTTGGAAGGGACACCACAGGGACGCTTAAATATTCTAAAACAAATTCCCAAATTTACTCTCCGAATATTTCTATGCCTTTCAGATTCGATTTCTTGTTTGAAAAAGGGAATTTTCAAAAAAGAGCACCTCTAAAGCCGGCACCATATGATCATGCTGCAAATGTTTTTAGTAATTTCCTTTCGAAAAAGAGCGAAAATCCGTTGAATAAAATTCCGGGGAGCAATTATTAGACTGTGCGAAAGCCTTTTACTTCGGGTACGATCAATAGAAAATTCAATAGAATATCTTAAGCCCAGACCTCATTTTAATATTGCAATATCCCCCGTGTACAATAGTGTAATGTTACCTTGATTGCTTATTTCAGATAAACTTCCTTTAAATGCAAGGACAAAAAGTCATTATCAAGATTATTCTCGTCTGCAACAATTGGGAAACTTCCTCTCGAAAATAAACATTTTTACGGGGGTAGAGGAAAAAAAAGGAGGGAGAGGGGGGGTATTACAAACTCCTCTCCGCGGAGTGAACGAAAAATTTTTCCCACCCAGGATATTCGAACCATCTTTGTGTTTTTGTCACTTTCGATTATCATCTTAGCAATTATAATATAAAATTCATTGAATTAGATTTAGACAGAAACGTCGACAATACAAAACAATTGAATTGGGAAACAACAGAAGATATTGTGCAAATACTAGCTATCAAATTCAATTTCTAACGCCTATCTCCCCCCCCCCTCCCTCGAAAACCCCTCATTTTCTCTTTTCCACCTTTCCAGGTCTCTACCCTCCCCCGACCCCCTTCAATCTTCCTCCCCCCGAGGTGTTAGGTATTCAATTTGTCTTGTAGCACCTTCCCAATTATTTATTAACATACTTTCAGTGTTTATCTTTTGTGTTCGCGTTCAAATACTTTGCATTTAATTGATTTAGGAAATATCAAACATTTGCAAATGAAAATTTGGTGGGTGGTCGGGGGGGCAGGGAGGGAGGGAGGAGAACCCGGTAGAAGAGGTAGGAAAATCGGTGGGAGGAATGGGGGAGGAGGGGGTTAAACGAAGTTAAGGGGGTATATATAATTACAATAATATGTATATTTCGGATTTACTTTCACTTTGTATGGGAAATATTAGCTGAAATCGAGTTACGCGGGAAATTCTAACTCTGCTTACTTATTTGAAGCTAAGGAATTTCTCTTTATTTACATGACACTTTTCCTTATGTACATCTTATAGGCTTTATTCTTCTATTACTTTGTATCTTAAGAACCTTCCCGTTTAATATGCGTTTCTAACTAATTAGAGCGTAAGTGGTTTTAGGTTTTTACGAATTAGGGGGAAAGCGTTTTTGCAAGTTGATCCGAAAAGTAAAGGAATTCCTCGCGTTTTAATTGTTATATTAAAATTTTAAACCTTTCGATACTTAAGATAAGAAATTTCCCTTCGTCTTCAAAAAAAAAAAAAAAATGTTGAGATTTCCAGGGATGAAACTTGCCTGAGCTTTCATTCGAAAATTTTTCCAGTGAAAGTAAATCTTACGTCATCAATCCACAACCGTTAAATCAGTATGTCGTCTGTTTGATCGCCTTTCTTAATTCACCGATTTTAATCTCACAACGGAACAACCGACTTATAATTCATTTCGTTCGATTTTTTTTTCGTCGACTTATTCCCGGATTTCCCGATTAAAACCGTTTCGTTTTGAAATCGGAAAACGAAGCTTTTTTCGGGGTCGAAAAAAGGAGGAGGTAAAGGGAGCTTTCGAAAGAATCGCAAAAAGTACAAAAGACCACTCCGGAATTCACCTTTCAAAAAATATAACGATGTGCCGTTTTTACTCTGACATAATTTCTTTAGTTGTTCAATCCTCCAATATTTCATTGTCACTTGTTCCCATTGAGTTCTTTTCGGATTTTCATTTCATCAGAGTTTCTTCTTTATGTTGTCAACTTATTTCTTGTCATAAGATTTATTTTCAAACTACTCTTCTTCTTTTCTTTTTACTTCTTGGTGCTTATGCTTGGAATGTTTAACAAGTTTTTCCATCGAATAATATTTTTCGGGGAGTTTTATTATAGATTTTCAGTTTTCAGAATTCGGAATGAATGGATGGGGGGGTGGAGAAGAAGAGTGGGAAAAGGGGGGTGGGAGGAGAACTGATAATGGAAATGGTAATCGGCGCACTGAGAATTTTCTTTCATTGAAATTTTCATTTTCTTAATCATCGTAATATTTGTCTTGATGTTGAATGTAAAAGAGGAGGGTGATAATCAGAAAAGGAAAATCCTTGTCAAAGCTGTTTGTTCATTTGGGAGTGTTTGTGGCCTTCAAGAATAAAACTCGGCCGAATTTCAAATTGGATTCAGCTGAGTAAGAAGAAGAAATGTCATTAGAATCGAAAACAATTTTTTTTTTCAGTAAGTTTGACTTGGGAGTCAACTTTGGAAATTATCGAGAATATGTATAAAAGGAATCGGTGCATTTAGTCATTCCAAAATCGGTCGAAATATTCCTTTTAAAAATATATATACTGTATATATATAATTAATTTAATTTTTTTTTTGAAAAGATATATTTTGGCCGATTTTGGAATGAGTTAATGTAAATATCCCTTCTTCAAATCTCCAATGCAATATGTTTGCTTTTTGGCAATGCAGAAGCTCTAGCTTAAACTTCGGATATTTTCGGATCAAAAGGAGCAAGAACTCGTCTTTTCCAAATTTTCGTAGAAACCATTTTCCTCGGATTTTTTTGCAGTTTTACCGCCGTTTACCCGATAGCACCCTAGACTTCCTTCCAGTCTTGTTTAAAAATTTCTGAATTTCAATTGAAACTTCAAAGCGCAAAATGTCAGGGGTCCGAAGCCAATGCCAGCATTGGCATCGGATTTTTTTTTTATATCTGAAATCGGCATCATTATCGGCACTGCGAAATCGTTAGTTCTGGCATCGGCATCGGCTTCGGCATCGGCAACGACCCGAGATATTTAGCATATCCGATACTGGCATCGGATTCGGACCCCTGACTGATTTTAAAAATCGTCTAGAATGGCTCTATGATTTTTTTTTTTAGTAAAATCAGAATCAGAGACGGCATCGGATATGATCGATGCCGCCATCGCGACATGATGGCGCCGGCATCGGAATCGGGTGTCGGTGCCGGAATCGAAATCGGGAGTTAAATAATTAAAATGGAGTCGGCATCGGCATCGGCAACGACCCTAGATTTCAGCCGGCCGCGGCCGGCACCGGCATTGGATTCGGACTCATGCACTATGAACGATTTGGAGCAAACGTCAAGATCTTTTTTGACTACACAGTAAAAAATCTTATGTCAAAATCAACATAAGTAGGTCCACATAATTCTTATGTTGTTTTTGTTTATGTTTACCTTTTGGGAAAAACAACAGAAAAAATTTATGTGGACCGTTTAGAACATGTTTACATAATATTTTTCGTGTAGGATACTTATTTATTCTGATAGCAACTTTGCGTTCACCCAAAGGCCCCCAGGAATCAAATTATTTGTCTAGAGATTCAGAAGTTATATTAAAGATATTGGCCCAAAATGAAGTCAAATTTATTTATAAAATATGTATAATTTATATATAAATTATATATAAATTATACATATTTCACATATGAATTTGACTTCATTTTGTGCCAACATATTCACCATAACCGGTTCACGTATCACCTTTGGGGGAACTAAAAAGGCGATCACTTCTTTAACTAATCATACTTCAAATTCAGCTTTTGAAAAAAAAAAAAAACCGGAAGAAGTGAAAATTTAGGTAAAAAAAGACATAACTTAAGTAAGAGCACCTAATGTACAGCTACTAGATTTTCCGACGCAAAAATTAGGAGCTCTCGCTTTCTTAAAATAAATAGTTGAAAAAAAAAAAAAAAAAAAAGAAACATCCTGAGCAAATGGAACTCGAAAAAATGACGCCCCACATTTTCCTTTTCTTTTCCCTTCTTTAGCATCCGCACCTGATCACTTGTTCGGAAATAAAATCGAACTTTGAAAACGGACCCCTTTGTACATGGAAAATTTTGTCCACTGCATCCAGATGCTAAGGCAAGAAAACATATGTTTACGCCATGTCCCGCGGTCAGGTTAAATGACTTATGGCCCCCGCATTGAAAATCTTATTTCACAAATAACTTATGTTTGCGGCGTTCGTTCAACCGCTTCAGTTCACTTGTCTTATTCTCCCGCTCGGCTCGGTGGTTTCAATGACTTATCTACCAACGCGCCCGTCTTCACTCGGGTATAACTTCTTCCGTTCGTTTTGACGTTCACAAAAAAGAAATCGTTTTAATTGTTATTTTTCTTAAAGAAGAATACCCCGAAAAAAGGAGTCAAATTCCCTTCTAAAAAATAAATCCTTGTTCATTTAAGGAGACGTCAGACTGGAAAATTTTTTTTTAAATGTTGCGACCGACGTGATAAAATCAAAATCACTTGAGGGATACAGATTTCAAGTGCCATTTCAAACGGAACGACGATAATAATTAAATATGCTTTGCAATTGCTTCCATACGGTTTATTATTAATATCGGATTGCTGCGATAAATCAAATACTTGATGGGAATTATGATTTAAAATATCATTCGGTAATTTCGAGCTTGGAAAACGCTTTTGCGCATTTCTCGTAATTACCAAAAGTGTCTGAATATTTTAAATGAGTGAAGGTGGCTCTTGGCTCTTTTGGAATCGTGACAATGAGAAGGGGATTATAAATCAAAAACAAACAAAAACACCACTCAAGTTTTGTTGGGTGTCGTGCATGATACGAAAAAAAAAAAATTGTTCGGGGAAAAGTCGTGAAAAACTTCCGTTTATAAGAAAATGATCAAATGACGCGTGAAGAAGATATGACGTTATGACTGATATCCAAACCAGTAACAGGCACGGGATTGAATCGCAATATTTGCAATAATTGGCAGTGGTTGGGATGGTGGAATGGGGCCTGGGGAATCGACATGTGCGCCACATCTGTACTAATGTACGAGTCACACCATTTTACATTTTTCGATACCGGTACTGCATTTTTTAATTAATCCTTCAAATCAAAAATTAAAAAATAGAATACTTTTTCGAAAAAAAAAAACGGAAATGTCATAAGCAGATTGAATGTATAAATGTAGTGTGTTCCTCCTTTTTCGATCTCTCTCTCTCGTTTAGCTTTTAGCAGGACCTGAATGAGGCTCTTTTGCCATATTCCAAGTGATTTTCCATTCCGTTCTCGATCTATACTGTTCGAGGGTAATTTTCCTCGCCGGTCTAAATCGACACAAGTCCAGGGATGATCTATTCATTTCTCAATATGCACGGAACATCCTGTAGGTCTCAGAGGTGGACAGAACTGGGATTTAATGTGCAGACAGGAGAAAAATGTAGCAAATAATGCAATGGAACAGCCGAAACGGCTTCGGCGATCCAACTACTACTACACCAGCGTTGAGGTTAGGGTCTAGCATGGCCAGAGTCGTCAGCGGGCCCTGTCTATACTGGCAACTATAGATTGGACCATTTATTGGGGAACTCCATTGTAGTGCCGGCATAAGAGGAAGGCTCAGTGAATACCGGAAGGAATGACTGTTTTGTCTGATTCTCGGTTTACGGTGAAAAAAATCCAAATTTCAGGTGCCTAACGAACTCCTTTGATGTATCCTGGAATTTTTAGTACAAATTTCAACTTGTCTGAAATATATGTTCCGCCAAAAAATAATGTCAAAAAAATTTGAAGTTGAAAAACTTTAATTTCGTTTTTCGGGTTTCCTGTTTACTTGGAACAAGTTGAAACTTGTACCGAAAATGCAAGAATAAGTCGAAATAGTTCATCAGATGCCTAAAATTTGAATTTTTTTGCTTCGTAAATCTAGTATTAGACAAAATAGCCATTTATTCATGCCACTAAATCTTCCACATAATCTTGTACGTCGCATCTTAAAGAAACACACTTGCACACCTCTCAAGATTTGGCATGTCTTCAAAAGATCATTTGGAAAAAATAATACCACCGGTGTAAAAGTTTTGAACTCTGCTAAAGGTATTGTGATATTGCTGTTAACCGGATCTGGCCGTATGTAAGGTCCTTCCGATCCTTCCAAGAGCCAAGTCCGTCGGTAATAGTCTCAACTGGGCCCGTAGCCAAGGGGAGACCAGGGGGGCGCTGCCCCCCCCCCCTGGGCTGACTCGGTGCCCCCTGGAGTAAATTGGCTAAACATGACAGATATAGGGAATGAAGGCCCATTGCCCCCCTTAACCAGGGTGTTTAGATTTGAAATGACGAAATACTCTACTGCCAACTTAAAATTACCTTTTTTTCCTGCATATAGTTCTACGTAGGGACTCTACATTTAAAGTATATTTAGCTTATGCACGTTATCAAATATTTTAACCATAGAGTTAAAATTAGATAGTAACGCTGTAAAATCCAAATATTCGACATTTGATAGCGGCTATTTCTACAAAAGAAAAATTAATATAGGTAAAAAGTTATTTTTATTATTCTCGAATTTTGAAATCTCAAAAATTTTTTTAAATTTAAAACAATAGAAAAAGAACTGTACTTCAATATTGCACATATTAAAATGAATTAATCACGTCCCAATTTTAACAATTGTAAGACCAGAAGTCCAAAATTTCTATGAAGTCTTTTTTTAACGCAAATAATTCTACGTATTGTTAAAAAACCTTTTTTTAACGCAAATAATTCTACGTATTGTTAAAAAAACCTTTTTTTTAGTAAAAGGTCCTTACGGTCTTTTTTTGTTAAAAATACTCTACGCGTAGAATAATTACTCTACGTCTAAACACCCTGCCCTTAACAAGCCCAACTGCCACTTCTGGCTCTTCGTTCTGGCTACGGTCAACTTACACGCCGAAGGCCCGCGATCGAATTCACTTTGGATTCTTATACCACGGCATTTCATAAAAGGAATTTATCTCTGATACTTGTCATAAGATTATGTAAAGTCATATCGTGATGTTCTACATGGTTCGGAACCTGGGTCTGTCTGGGTCTGTCAAAAATATATCCTCCCTGACAAACTTCCGGTGAGAGCCAGCCAATGTTTGCTTGCCGTAGAACCGGTATTATTAGGATTTTTAAAAAAAGTAGGAAGAAAAACTGTCCAGCACCATGGCAAAACGGGACTACACCATATTTTTTTTTTTTTTACATTTTGCGTTTTTGAAGAGCCTATCACCTTCCTTAAAAGCAAACTGCCGCCTTCTGGACATCTAGAAGCCGTCTACCCTGAACAGTCCCGTCTTTTAAGGTTTAAAGAACTTAAATAACTGAAAGATCTTGAGCTCCCTAGGCTTCTCACAGATCATCGTGAAAAGTCGACTTAATTCTGCAAATCCTGTCGCGAATTTCATCCAAAGCGTCACAATTGTTGTGAGTTGTCCTCCGTCCATTTTCGAAAAACCGACTTCCAGTTGAGCTAAAGAGTTGAGTAAAAACACATTTTGAAGCTAATTTCGAGCTAGATTTTTTAAAAATGTTTTCGTTTTTCGGAAAAATTTTCCTTCTTTGGAAAATCAGAATATGTAATTTTTTTGAGTAATTTTCTCTGTCCGCGTCGGGAAACTCTCTTCCAATGAGCTAGAATGAGTAGAAATGAATTCGAGTAAAAGCAAATTTTGAAGCAAATTATATGCTCGATTTACCGAAAAATCTTCCAATTTTCGGGAAATTTTTTTTTCGTTCGGAAAATCGGAAAAACCGTATTTTTTTCCATAAAATTTTTTCAGTCCGTGGCCGAAAACCAACTTCTGGGTGAGATAGAGAATCGATTAAAAATACATTTTGAAGCTAATTTTACGCTGGATTTATTTACTAAAAAATACTTTCATGCTTCGGAAAATTGTATGCTCAAAAATGAGATGAGTAAATCTTGCATATTATTGCGCGTTTTCTATGTGAAAGAGGAAATCAAAATCAAATAAATTATTCCCTTCCCGAAGAAGTGGCAAAAGAAAGAAAAGCGTCTATTCATATTAACAAACGACGATTGTGATTAACAAGAAAACGAGACGAAAGATCCATCGATACGAAAGATAAAGAGAAAGACTTATAAATTGATCGGATTAATAAAATTAACAAAAGGGAAACAATTGAAGGCAAACCCATTTACTGAAACGGAAGAATTTTCTTTTATAGAACTGAAACAAGTTTTCACAAAATGTTGACACAATCCTGGTGGTGTTTTTACTGATAAATCAGCTCGATTTTTTTTTCTTTTTCTTCTTCCCTCGCTTAAAATCTCGATCTTCATTAAAAACGAGAAAACAACAAGGAAAAACAATAATTAACGGGGAAAATTTTGAAAACGGACTTGTGAAAAAGTGGGATTAAGGTTCCGTGTAAATAAATTAAAATGTTGTAATTATTTTGAATGGAAGCAAAGCATCCATTGATGCATGATAAAACGATAAAACTCAAGGTTTTCTCAATGAGAAAATGGAAAATCGCGAAACAAGGGAACATACTTTGATCGACGGTCGGAAAACTTGTCATTCAATAATTGAATAGGGAATATGCTTTAATTAAAATTAATTGTTTTTATTCGTACAACGCGATCTGTTAATAGGATAAAACCCATGCAGAAGAGGGATGATCGGGAAGTAAGCGGTTGCTTACGACTTTTAGTTCGATCAAAAAAAAAAAAAAACAGGAGGGGAGAAAAAGAGAGAAAAATAAAAAAATAAAAAAGAAAAGAAAGAGAGAGAGAAATTTGTTGAATAACGATACAAGGAAATTAAGTAACAAAGTTAAGTACGTAAACGTACGATGACATACAGAAAACCACTTCAGATTGGATACTTCAGACGCTCCGGAAAACTCAAGTATTCCATGTCGATATTGCTAACAAGATCCTTCATAAGAGAAACATGTAAAATACCAACAATTAACTTTCAATTATTTGCACGATTCGATCCTGCTTTTTTCTTTTTACGAAAATTTATCTTAAGCTTTTCATTTGTTGACTTTTTAACGGCTGTTTAAAGTATTTATCAAGTCATGTGGCAATGGAAATGTATGATATTGCAAAAAAATATTTTCTGTCGTTTTATTAAAAGCTGGTTGATTTTAGAGACGGATTTTTTTAACTAAAGGTTCTAGTTCCTTTACATAACCGGCCGGTCAGCCGGGCGGTGAAAAATTTTTAACAATAAAAAAAAGTTTAATATTTTTTTTTTTGATTCGGTATTTTACACATAAAAATGAGATCGATCGCACCGAAACCGTGCCAAAACGCTTTGTTATGTTTAAAAGGTAAAGATTCGTTATTGAAAACTTATGAAAAAGGCTTTACGGTGCCTAAATTTGATAATTTTTTTTAATGTTTTCCAAATAAAAAAATAAAACGCCATTTTTCATTTTGTTGTTGAAATAGTTCATGGTTCCACCGCTAGAGCGCTGCACTAATCTCGCGGAAATAAACATTTTTTTTTTTTTCTGCAAAGACAATTAAATATTATCAAATATAAGAACTATTAACTGTTGTTCATGCATTTAATATCATGGAAATTTATCTCTGAACATAACGAAACGTTTTGGGTACAATTTCGGTGCAGTTAGACCCCGTTTTCATGTATAAAATATTGGATTCAAAAAAAAATTTTTAACGTATTTTTTTATCGTTAAAATGTGTACACCGCCCGGCTAACCGGCCGGTTATGTAAACGAACTAGAACCTTAACAATTTTTTTTTTTTTTTTTGGCTTATGGCTGTAGGAAACTGGAGTGTGTCTTTTGCTCGATAACTGACTGTCTTTCTGTCACTTTTTAAATTTTTACTTAGGGGTCGTCCATGTATTACGTAACGCCTGGAGGAGGGGGGGGGGTGGGGGTCGAAGGAGGTGTTACGCGTTGTTTTACTGGTGGGTGGGGGAAAGCAGGACCATGCGTTACGTAATTTTAATATTAAACGTATTTAAATTTTATTTCATTCTTTAAAAAAAAGTTTCCCGGTTACTCTTCAATATAAAATAAAAAAATTTTTAACTCGTAAAATCTGAATAAAATTTATCTAGTAACTGAAAATTTTTTTTGACTTCTAAAAACGAAATTTAAATATTTTTCTAAGGGGGGGGGGAGGCTTAAAACCCGTGTTACGTAATAACGAAGGAGAGGGGTTACAGCTTGCGTTACGGGTGTATTACAATGGGGGAGGGGGGGTCAAAAAGTGGCCTATTTTGCGTTACGTAATACATGGACTACCCCTTATTAACGCTTTTTAGCGAGTTGTGTTTTGCTGTTCCCCAATGATCAAACTCTTTTTCTTTGTAGCAGTTCTGGAACTAAAAATCTGGAAAAACATTTTTTATCATATGCTATTCCTCATTAGGGTGTCTCTTATTTCGGCAGCTTGCTAATATTAATTAATTATCTTACCCCCGGAATTCGTGATCCCCGGAATTGGTCCACAAACCAACCCTAATTTTTTTTTTTCAGATTTTTTTTCTGACCTGAAAGTTTGCCGACTTGGGCTTAAAGGTCGGACAATGCCTATAAGTTCTAAAAAAGTCTATATATATGTTTTTTTTTTAATTGTAAAAAAACAGTTATTTTCGATCTAAAAATTTGAGTAGATCACGAAACTTAACTCTGTTTTTTTTTTCGGCGTCTATTTAAAGGGGCAGTAATTTACTAATTGTAGGGCAGTATTTTTTAATAAAATGACAGTTTTTTTAATAGATTAGCAGTAAATCTAATAATATGGCAATTTTTTTATTGGCAGTACAATTTCGGCAGCAGAAAAAATATTTTTGCAGTATAATAAATAATTTGGCATTAAAATATGTGAATTAGCAGTAGGTAAAAAAAAATGAATGAATAATTTTTTTAATTTTTTAATTTTTTTAATAACTGATGTGACTTCGGACCGATCTGATACGTATTCACTGCTTCTGGGATCTCCTTTTTTAATAGCGGTTGAAGCTGGGGGGTTGAAATATTTTTTTATTCAGAATCGGATTCTTAAAATTGTTAGAAAACATGTGCTACAGTCCCGGGTTCAATTTCTGAACACTAAACTAAATTTTTCTTCAAAAAAAAAAAACTTTTAAAATGTATTAATTCATCCATGAGCTCAAATATCATTTTTTCTTGAATTTTTCGTCATTTATGGAGGTTTTTTACACTTATTTTCCAGTCTTTGTTGTAACCGAGATCATGCCGCGTAATAACCGAAGTCAGATTACATTTTTCTTATGGACTTCGTGAAGGGACCGTTCCAATTTACGCGTTATAGCCGAGATCGCATTAAAACCGGAAGGGTTAAAACATAGGTTGACTGTTTTAAAAATTTATATTAAAAAAATTAGCTTCATAAAAAAAATACTGCCGTTTGATTATTAAATTGCTGCGACTATGCAACTTTCCTAAAATATAAAAACTTACTGCCCCAAAAGCAATTAATCCACTGCTGATTTATTTAAAAAACTGGTCCATATTTAAATTTACTACTGCCTATTTTATGGAAAAAAAACTGCCCTATCGATATTTTTTTACTGTCCCATTTAGGTTGCCTTTTTTTTTTATCTGCTCCAGGTTTTGAGCTGGTAGCAAAAATATGTCAAAACAAATTCCGTAAAGCGACGAAATGCACAAAGTTTTTAGTTTTTGCTCATATTTTAGCTTCTAGCTCAAAAACGGGAGCAGACAGAAAAAAAGGAGTTTAGACTGTTTTTTTAAAAAATAAACAAAAAAAAAAAAAAAAATATCATTGACTTTTTTCTCCTTTCCAATTTTCCGATTTTTACGTTAAAGTTGGCAGGCTTTCCGGTCGACTAAAAATCTGGAAAAAAAAAAAATTAATTAAAATTAGGATTCACTTGAGGGATAAGAGATTACGGATTCATGATTCAGGGTGAGTCATAAAATTTAAAGCTACCAAAATAAAGGACACCCTACTCTTCATATCTTGAAGACGATTATCGTTGCTACCAAAACGTTTCGACATCAACGATGTCTGAAAAAGATATTTAGCCACAATAGCTTTTTTAGGGCTAAAATAAAGCTTTGGCTTGCCTAGAACTGTATACATTGCTGCCCAGAAGCCATGCTCGATCTATCCTCTGGCAGGTGGTCTTAAGTCCAATTAGGGGCAGACTAGCCAATCTCTGACGCGACTACTTCCATTCAAAAAAAATTACAACCAGCCTTCTCTTTTTAAAGAACGTCATTATCTTTTTTGTTTCCGATTAAATTTTCATTCGTTTTCCGAAAAATTTTTGAAATCTGCTGGCAACTCTAAAAACTTAAATCACGTAGGATTCATCCTTTGTTCCAAATCATTTTTCTCCCATGATTTATCGATTCCCTGCGGATTAAACTTAAACCGATCAAAATCCAACAGAAGGCAGAAACTTTCTTATAATTTATTCCACGACGAAAACCGCATCCTCTCTTCTTTTTTTTTTTTTTTTTTTTATATCCTTTAAGCTCATCCTCAAACAAAAAAAAAGTCTTTGAAGTTTTTCATTTTAACCGATGCTTACGGTAACGCATTATCTACAAGTGACAAGTCTTTCGGTAACGCCCTGATCTTGTAAAGAGGAACATGGTGACGACGACGACGACGGTGATGATGATGATGATGACGACGAAAACGACAAAACTAAAATATCACCGTTAATATTTGAATTGGGAAAATGTAAATAAATACTATGTTAAGTATTCTGGAATAAAGATTTCGAATTTCGAATCAAGGAATCAACTCTACACCGATGTTGATCATACGACGAGGAAGTCGAATGGAAATCAATTTAATATTTCTTTGAACATTGTTATTAAAGATATTTAATAATTCAGATTTGAAGGTTTTTAGTGCTGAAAGGGTGTAACTGACATTCTCTCCCTTTTTTTCTTTGAAACAGGAAAACCGTTTCAAGCGAATAAGGTGACGTCTTCTTGTTGATGAAGATATTTTTTTGTGACGTAGGACTTCGTCTTAGGGCGCACCATGATGGTTTTGTTGTGTCCCGTTGTCCGGTTGGTGCTTGGACACAGAAAGTAAAAAAAGAAGAATATTTCAAAAGTTTTAGATAATTGGGGTCGTCCAAAAAACACATGAGCACGTTAGGGGAAGGGGGGGGAGGGGTTTTACATATCAAACGTTAGCATTTGTCTCATGTAATAAACGTGCAAAAAGAAAAATAATTTAAATTTTTTTAATTATAAAAAAAAAAAAAAAAAAAAAAAAAAAAATGAAAAAGGGGGCCACGTGGACTAATATCAGGGTTTGGAGGATATAGGGGGATCATTAACATTTTTTGAAACGAAATTTTCGACAATTTTTGATTATTGAAAAAATTTATTTAAAATTTTATTGAAAAAATATTTTTTGAAACAAACATTTGATAAAATTTTAGGTAATTTTTTTCAAACATAGATGTTTGAAAAAACATTAAAGTTTGGGTTGACGAAGACGATACCTTTATTTGTGGAGTAAATGTAGCAGTTAATAGTAAATAGTTTACACTGTAAACTATAGGCGCTATTATCAGAATTATGTTTGTAAATTTTATTGCTCAATAAATTTTTCTTCAAAAATAACATGACAATTGACATGGTCTTTTATTCGCTTCTTAGGATTTTCAAGGATTTCAAAAAATATGTCAGTTTTCGTGTGGGAGCAATACCCTCCCTTAATTTTTTTTTTTAAATTTTTGAAGTATAAGTTAAGAGCAAATAAGAAAGCAAAAAAGAAAGATAAATAAATTAAGATTTTATGAATTAAAATGAAGCATTGGATTTTATGTCTCCAAGCTCTTGGTTCTTATCAAGATTTTTATTGTTCATCTAATTTTTTAAAAATTGTCTAATTTTTTTTTTTTTTTTTTTTTTTTTTTAATTTTTAGTGTTTATAGCTCTAAAACCACATTTATCAAACGGGCTAAATTAAATTAAAAGAATTTCCATTCCCAGCTCGGGAATTCGGTCCCAACTAAAAATTCTAGACGTAGTCCTACGTAGGGGTAGCCTCATATCCCCTGACTTTTTTTTTTTTTTTTGTAAGAAGATTTTGAGGCAAACACCGATATTATTTCCCAAATCCCAGTCCGACACTGCGGTATGCAAAAAAAAAAAAAAAAAAAAAGCTTTAACGTTTTGATATATTTCAAAGTGATCGATTCAAGATAAGCAAAGTGAGTGATTGGTATATCGCGTGAACAATTTTGAAAACATTAATATGGAAACGGGTGTTCCTGTCGCTACTGCTGGCTGCTGCGGCTCCTGATATTTTATTGAAAAACCTATTCTGCATTCGTTTTCATAACGGCTCATCCTTTCAAATTTTTATAAAATTTTCCGGGAAGGAAAAAAAAAAAAAAAAACCAAGAGTCAGGGATATCGCTTCGGATCGAAATTGCACCAAGAAAAAAGCATGCGCTACCGATTTCTAAACTCATAATCAATTCATGAAAATAATTCTCGTAAAATAAATTAATTGAAGTGGTTTTTGATTTTTTTTCTTTCTCGCTTGGTTTTTTTTTTTTTTTTTTTTTTGATGAAGCCGCCGCCATTTTAATGTAAAAAGCAAAGCATTACGTCACTTCTGCATGAGAGCGTTCGTAAAAGCTTTTGCTCTTTTGCTTGGATTTTCTTTCATTTATTTATTTATTTTTTTATTTTTTTTTAAGTATTCTTTTTTTTCCGAAAACCTTTTGATCGGTTTTTCTTCGGGGTCGAAAACAAGTTCTTGGTATATCAATTTTTTTTTAATCGCGCACGTAACGATAATAATATTTAATGAAAGTTATTTACCTTCTGTCCTCCCTCTCACTCAGTTTTTCTCTTTATACAAAACGCCCATAGAACCCCGGATAAAATATCTCCTTTTTGTTTTCGTTTTCAATTTGATTAAAATATTTTTGATCTGTCTTATCAAACCGACAACAATTATACAAAACGGACGGTAATTTATTAAATGTGAAAAGATCTTTTTTAACCGGTCGCTAACGCAGATCTCATATGGAATCCATTAATTACTGCTACATAATTAAATGGATTTCTTTCATTTTAATCTAATTTTTTTTTTTTTTTAAGTCGACTTAAATTTTCATCTCGAACATAAGACGAATTCGATTTTCTTTTTTTCACTTAAAATTTTCCCCTCTTGTTGGAAAAAAAAATAATCGGGTGAAAAATCGTCCCCTTCAAGTTTCCTTTTACCTTTCCGCTATTTTCTCTATAACTTTTTAATCATCGCGAAGTTTAATATATTGATGTATATAGACGATAAAAAAAATCAAAAGAGAAAAGGAGAAGAAGGAAAAATTGGACGGGTTTTTAAGAAAAAAAAAAACAGGATGTAAAAAAGAACTTGTTAAACCCACCCTGGTTCATTTCCTTCAATAAATTCAATACCTTTTATCCCTTTACCTAACTCACCCCGTTCCAAACATCCCTTATTTTGTAAAGTTTTCCGAAGGGATGGAGAGTTTTCTTTTTTTTTTCTGGAATCTCGATGATAGTTCATCTTTTTTTTCCATGGGAAAAATAAGGACGAAGCTTATCAAACGACCCTCGGTATATAAAGTCAACAAAGAAAGTGAATTCTTTATCTTATAAGGTTATATGTGATGTAAATCAATGAAAAAGGCCGTTTCTTGAGAGGGTTTCCTAGTGACCGGAACTGTTACGTTAACACTTGGCCACACATTCTAAACCTCTTGACTTCAAACATCCGAAACTAACCCTATCTCAATATATTATCCAGAATTAAAATGTCCTTTTGCTGAAATTTATAACTCTTGGGATAATTGTAACTTATCTGATAGCAATTTGTCTTTTTTAATGCTTTTAATGTATATTGCTACATGCAGTTTCCGAATATTGCATCGACGGAATATATCTCTTTTGTGTTTTTTTGTTGATTCCAAACGAAAATCCCGTTAGGAAATGACCGAAATGCGGTTTCATCGAGTCGGAGCTTCATTTTCTCTGTTTATCGCCCTGCAGTATATTGCTTTTCTGGTTTTTATTTGATGAAAGAAAGCTCTTAGTTGGACTACGGCTTTTTATTTGTCCCAAGAAAAGTTTGCTTCGGAAAAAATAAATTTTTAACATCTGCCTGATATGATCGGTAGTTATTGGGAAAAAGTGAGATTGACGTTTTTACTTGAGGAAGAATAGAGAAAAAAGTGCTCTTGTCCAGGTATAAACCTTATACCGCCGAGTCCAGATTTTGCATTTTCCATTTTGACCACAGAAGGAAAGTCTTAGGAATAGGCAAAAAAGTTGAAGTTCTTAGTCATGTAGCGCTAAAAAAAATTCCAAATTTTTACTGGCTTTTTAGATGGGAGTACGTCGCATGGACCACTTTTTATAAAAACCTTGAACAACAATTTTCATTCCTGGCACTCTTCTTCAGAAGGCGTCTGCTGATAGACCCACCCTTCGGCAAAATTTAGCTTACGGGGAAAATCGCTGATTCGGACCCCCTCTCCCTCCTAACGTGTTGACGTAACATTTAAATGACCGCTTAACGTGTAAGAAAATTTTCGGAGAAAATAACCAGAGATGAAGATTTTAAAAGTAGATCTGCGTTGCAAGAAAAAATCGTCCAAAATTATTTTGGCAAAAAAAAAAAAAAAAAAAAATTGAAATTTTTGCAGAAATGATAATTATAAATAAATAAATAAATAAATAAATAAATAAATAACATTTACTTCTATTTTTGGGATTTAACCTTATAGAAGGGTCATCCGACCATTCGCACACGGCACAATTAACATTTATCTACATTTATATTTACATAGTTAACTTTCAATTTCATGTCAATTGTTAAAATTTCGCTTGTGTAAGCACGTCATGTCTAGCTTATGTGGAACTACTGTTATATTAGCACCGAAATTTACCCAGCGCCTGCCATGCTAATAAACTAGTAAGTTCCAACTTACTCCGCTAGATAGAGCGAGGTTTCGATGGTCACACCAATCCGTATTTTGCGCCGCGAACTCAGAAGCTTAGCTTCGTTGTTCGCCACACGTTACGAGACCAGCCATGCCAAGTCGACCTCTAGAAATGATAATTATGAATGTAAATATGATAAAATGTATATAGTATATGTAATGTAATAATATGTATGAGATATGTATATAAATATGATAAAATGAAACTTTTGCTTGTACAAAAGAGGTATTACAAGACCTGTCAAATAGATTCCCTACATTTTTCCTAAAAAATAAATTCCTAATGAATTTTTCCTAAAAATGTAAATTCCTAATGCATTTTTCCTAAATAAATAAATTCCTAATCCATTTTTTTATTTAAAAAAAAATTCCTAATGAATTTTTCCTAAAAAAAATAAATTCCTAATCGCAAAAAAAGAGTTTTTAATTGAATCTTGAAATTGATAGTATTGTCGATAGCAAGTCACATTATTTGAGAAATTTCGTAGTATTCACCTAACACCTTATGTAACCTAGTTCAGTGGAGATGCATCATAGCCCGAGGTAGCTTAGTGGTAGAGCAGCCGTCATGAAAACGAAGGCCGGTGGTTCAAGTCCACTCTTCGAGTGCCTTTGGTGTATTCTTTTACTGAACATCTTCCTGGTTCCCTCTTTGATTCCTATACCGATAACCCCAACTGAGAGAATTACACCCAGTTTTATAGGTTTGTTGGAAAATAAGAAATGATAATTGTTACTCAAAACTTTTGCTTCTACAAAAGAGGTATTACATGACCTGTCAAATAGATTCCCTACATTTTTCCTAAAAAATAAATTCCTCATGAATTTTTTCTAAAAATGTAAATTCCTAATGCATTTTTCCTAAAAAAATAAATTCCTAATCCATTTTTTATTAAAAAAAAAATTCCTAATGAATTTTTCCTAAAAAAATAAATTCCTAATGAATTTTTCCTAAAAAAAATAAATTCCTAATGATTTTTTTCCTAAAAATGTAAATTCCTAATCCATTTTTCCTAAAATTGTTTCATAACTATTTTTTTTCTCAAATTTTTAATTTTCCTAAAATTTTTTGATTTCTACCTAAAATACCTAAAATTAAGTTTCCTAAAATTTTCTTAAGGATTTAAAAAATTCGGAAAACTATTCATTTTAGGAAATTTTATTTTAGGAGTCAAAAAATTTTAGGAAATTTGAAAATCAGGAAAAGAATAATTAGGAAAAACAATTTTAGGAACCAAAATTTTTCGGAAAAATGGTCAGGAACGTGTCAGAGAACCACATTTTTTTCATAAACATCTTTGCACTGCTTTCGCAAAAACAATGCTTCTTATCACCTATGAAGTGAAGCAAAAATACCTTGATGAGAGAAAATGCTTACAAGACAGAAGCTGACGCAAGAGTCTGAAGAGCTGCAATACCTCTGGTAGTATCAATCTGCACTGCCTCCATTGGACATATTTTAGTCGAACCGCAGAGAGCCCACTAGCATCAAATGTACGAAACACCTGTAAAAACGATATCAGTTGCGTTACCATCGTCATTATTATCATTATCATTATTATTATTATTATTATTATTTTTTTTTTTTTAACGGAAATGATTTTCCGACAGTGGACATAATGAACCTTCATCTTGGGTAAAAATGTTAGATAATGCGGATTCGAGCGATGCGAAGGCGAATCTTACTTAATAAAACACGAAGTTATGAATATCTGAACGTACACGGATGGGATTTAGAAGAGAACAATGGTGGGGGTCAACCCCCTCTGTTCCCCGCGTCCGTCAGGGGACCGAAATGAACGGAAAGAGAGTATACGGATTAAAATTTTAACGACTTCAACGACAACTCTCGTTTTTTTTTTTTTTTTTTTTCGGTTACGAGAAAAAAAAATTAAAATCATCTTTTAATTTGGAAAGCATGAATTATTATTAGGTATTCGAAGGGAAGAGATGATGGAATCCGTTTTCATAAGGGTCATCAAGCCCAAAAGGCTATTTTTATTTTTATTCCCGTTTTTTTTTAAACGGATAGGAATATAATTTCAAAAAAAAAAAAGAAATGTTCTGAGGGATGACTCATCCCTTTTTTTTTGGGGTTTTATGTGGAAAATTAAATCCGAAAGGTGTTTAAAGTCAATGTCCAGGTTAAAAGCTTAAGGCAGCCAACCAGATTGACATTCTTTTGGAGGAAAAGAGAATTTCGAAAACGCCCCCAACGGGGTTTTAAAAGCCCGTACAAGCATCGATAAAATTTAATAGCTCCTGGGCTAGGCCAACCCTATCGTATACCGGGGATTGACTATAAAACAAAACGTTTTTGGCCTCCCTGACACAAAAATAGAGTTTAATTCTTGATTGAAACTCGTAACGGGGATATTAATATACATAAAATCTGAGGACAAGAATGACATTTCGAGAGGTAAATGTACCACAAAGTTTCGTTCCCGTTCAATTGCCAATAAAATTTCATAGTTTTGCGGAAATAACGGCAATGATTTTTCTCCCAAGTTGTTTTTCTTCGATTTTGAATCTGATTTCTGTAAGCTAAACATAGTCGTCAGATTTTCGGAAATAAAATCGTATCAAAAAGAATTAAAAAAGATGAGGATTTTCTTTACAAAATGATTTCTCCTTTTTTTCGTATTTGAATAAAAAAATTTTAGTATTCAATTTTTTTTATTTTTATTATATTGAATTTATTTTCCTTGTTCCTCACCTATCGACAGGCTTTCACGAATACGAATCCCATAAATAACGCTTGCGTCCATCATCGAGTCACGTCATAGACGTCAGTTAAAATGATTCTGGTGTTTTTTTTTTTTTTAATGTTACTTTTTCTTTTGATCGTCTGCTTGAAACATGCTTCCTCAACCTCCTCCTCCGCCTCCTCTCGTACAATCTTCTGGAAAAAAAAAGAGGAGAGAAAAAAAAAGCAGGCTATCACGCATATCCGTTCAAGCGTTCACACACACGATCCAATCCATCCTTGAACATGTTTTTAATCGTATCGTGACGAAAATGTTATAATCAAAATCAATTGCTTGGACTATTCACACGAGAAATGTGCATTTACGTAGGTTAAATATGAAAGGCGCTCAAAAAACTCGACGTGGTCAGTATTGTTTTAATTGCTCAAATCTATCTTAGCTTGTCAGCTTGGTGACGTAACATCGATCTTCTTTTGTTTTATGACGTCACGCCCAGGAATCGTTTCGTTTCTGTTTTTCTTTCCCGTTTTCAACTATATTATTAATTTTCTGATATATCTTTTGACTTTTCCGAGTGTTTTTTTTTTTTTTTTTTTTTTTTTTTTTAGGTTTTTTTTCTTAATGATAGGAGTGAAAGGGATGGGCGGGGAAGTTTTGTTTGGTGATACGAGGGAAAAAATATTGTAGGCTTTTCGAAAAAAGAAAAGAATTTTTTTTTAAAACCACAAAGCGTTGGGGCCTCCTTCGGTATATAAACCGGCTTTTTTTTCTGTTTCTTTTTCTTTCGTTTTGAAGCTAAAATAAAGCAAATCGGAGTCAAAGTACACTCAAAATTTTTCCAATTTGATAGTGAACAAGATTCTGCATCAGTTAGCATGAATTTTATTAATATCGCGGAAATTCGTTTTTTTACGTAATCTAATTTTTCGAAGTAAAACACAACGGCGACGTAAACAAACGAAAAAAAAACAATAGTCCGATTCATGCCTAATCGAAATTGAAACTCATTTAACCTACAGAATCTTGTTTTCAATCAAATAACAACATTTGGAGTATAATTTCAGCCCGATTAGCTTGGTTTTTGCTATAAAATGAAAAAAAAAAAATCTCAAATATATTCAAAAAAAAAGTCAGGGGATATATGAGGCATATCCTTACGTAGGACTATGTCCAAACTTTTTGGTTGGGACCGAATTTCCGAGCTGGGGATAAATAAACCGACCAAAATCATGTCCAAGAAATTTTCATGAAAAAATTCCAGATAAATTCTGTACCTCAGTGCAGAACAACACCAAGTCCATTCAAGGATTGCAACTTCTTATTTCAAACCCGACTTTACAAAAGGTATACAGGCTCAACGGTTGGCAGAACTGATTCTATTCCTTCTGCTACCAAGTTTATTTCGTTAACAAAGCAGAAATGTTAACTCGCATAAGACATTAATTTGAGTTGGCAACGCTTGTATGCTTTGTATAGGCTCCGAGCGACTTTGACTGCAGCGCCACCAATAAAATCATGTTTAGCTTATAATAAAGCAATATTTCCTGCGAATTAATTGCGTGATGGAAATATATACGCTTCTATAAGGTAAACAGGTATATTTAAGTGAATATTTATTTTTAAAAAAGTCGCTCGGAGCCTATAGTCAAGTTTGAAATAAGAAGTTGTAATCCATGAATGGACTTGGTGTTGTTCTGCACTGAGTTACAGAATTATTAGATAGATTTTTTCAATAAAATTTAATCAAAAATCCTTGATCTTATTTAAAATTTCCAATAAAATTTATATTAAAATTTTCAGTAAAAATGTTTCTGATATTTAGGTACATTTTGGATTGAAAAATCAAAGATGTTTGAAAATATTTATCTAAAATTTTATCAAATGTTCGTTTCAAAAAATGTTTTTTCAACAAAATTTTAAATAAATTCTTTCATGCAATAATCAAAAATCATCGTAATTTTCGTTTGAAAAAAATGTTGATGTACCCTCTAAATCCTCCAAGCCCTAATATTGGTCCACGTGGTCCTCTTTTCTAATAAAATTTTGTCAAAAATCATCAAAATCTAAAACATTTTTTTCTTTTTTCTTAAAATTAGCAAAAATTTACAAGAAATTTGGCTGGAAAAAATCGGAGCAGGGAAGAAAGATGGAAAGAAATTTTCGAGAAAAATTAACAACTCGTACCCATGGAGGGCTCGAGCCCCCGTCTTCCCGTTTGGCCCGGGCTGTTCTAAACCTCTAAACTAATGAGCTTCTCAGCTCGTTAGTTTAGAGGTTTAGAACCCGGTTTCTTCCCGCCAAAATTTCTTAGTATTTTCCTATGCTGGGTGTTAAAAAAGCAGTAAACAAAATTTGTTCTTGTAAATTTTAAATTTTTCAAAAATTTACAATATTTTGTAAAAAAATTAATTATCAGTTTCATTGAAAATTTTTTAAAATTTTCAAGGATCACCAAGGATTTTTTATAAAATTTTATTATTTATTTTTTATGTTTGTGTCCAAAACACTAAGACAACCGGACACGACAAAAACATCATGGTGCGCCCTAACACGTACTGCTATGTCAAGAAAAAAAAAAAAAAAAGAAAAAAATGGCCGGTGAATCGGTTGGCTCATGTACCGGACGGAGTCCCTTACGAAAAACCATGTGAAATTATTTCATTTTCAATCGTTTATTGAAATGAAATCAACATCAGGTCGTAGGACTGTACAGTATTTTTATTTTCTTAAATTGAAATTTAACAGCAATAAACAAATTTATTTATTTTTTATAAAAAAAATCTCGCCAATTTTATTATCCAGTCGATACTCTAAAATAACAATCCTGATTCCTTTTATATATTTGCATTAATTTGTACGGTAGAAGCATTTAAATTAAACGATGCCGGTGAGCTCATTAAAAAACTTGTTACATTTTATCGCTTGGCAAACGATTAGTTGCATATTGAGATATTGATTTAAAAAGAGTTTTTGAAGCGGGAGAACTTTTTTATTTCTTTTTTTAAATTTTAACTTCCCTCGCAAATCGTTTCAACAACAAATATATTCCTCTGACGCTTTCCGAATGAATTATTTACGATCCTTTTTTCTGTGATGCGATGATGCTGCCTCCCTTAAAATGATTGTAAATTTCAAATTAATCATGCTGTTTTTTTTTAAATGATCACTTACAAATTCCATCGATCTTTTAATATCGTTTCCTCGATCCAGAGAGCAAAGTTAGCGACGTTAGTGTAAACGCCTGGCAAGCATTTGATTGCGCAGCCAACCCCCCACGAAACGATGCCGTAAAGTGTGCCGTCCTGAACTAACGGCCCTCCGCTGTCTCCTTGGCAAGAATCTTTGTCTCCTTTTGGAATTCCGGCGCAAATATTGTTTGCGGTTATTTTGAAAGGGAAGTTTCCGACTTTCTCAGCGTGTTTTTGGAATACTTTCGCGCAAATTTTTCTATCGACTATCGGCACAACAACTCTGCGTAAGTTTAAGACTGGTATATTCGAAGTCTTTTTGTGGGGCTGAAAATTTTTTAAAAAATCGGCAGATTATATGTATTTTTTTTTTTTTTTTTTTTTTTTTTAACAGCACTACTTCGTATCATTTTAATTTTGATTTACCACACTGCTAATTCCCCAGCCGGTAACAGCAACTTCTGTACCAATTTTAACTTCTCTGGTTGGCAGTTTCGCAGGTTGGGCTTTTTTGGAATATTTGAATAACTCAAAAACAAATAACAAAGCTATATCGGAATCCAAAGTTTGGGTGTAAAGATTGTACTTTTCGTGGATAACTACTTTCCGAACGTAATGAATTTTTCCTTTGGTCCTGACTGATGTTCCTATTCTTAATCTAAAGTTTTGAGGGTGCGCTAAATATCTGGAATTAAAGAGAAACACGTTCAAACACGTTTAAACCCGTCTCAACAAGAAAATGTTAGGCATTAAGCAGTAGGGTGGGTTAAAAATTGACATATTTTGGAATTTGAAAATTCCTATAGTGCAATGAGTGCCTTTTGCCACCACTATTAGCTCTAATTTTTTTCAGATTTTTTATGCCCTTCAGGGGTCATGTAGATATTACGTAAGCATGTTAAGGGGTGGGAGGGGGTCTCGTAAATGCTTACGACATCTTACCAAGGGGAGGGGGGGGGGGGGGTCTCACACGTTCTTATGTAAGCTTTTTTCTACTCTGACTAGGAATTTTTGAATATAAAATAAATAATTAATTAATTTTATGTTTTTTTAAAATATTGTAAATGTTGCGGCGAGCTAATATTACATTATTTTGTTACCGTCTAAATAAAAGTAACCTTCTCTTTAATTTTTCTCAATATAGGTGTTAATATTAATTTATTTCAGTTCCATGAATTATGGGGAAAATGACCGAAGTCGAGTGCCGTTGGTTCCATTAAAAAAAACAAAAAAAAAAACGTACGTAATATGGAGGGGGGGGATTGCCAAAATCTTACTCATGCTTACAACGGGGGGGGGGGGGGGGGTTGAAAATGGCAAAAAAAATGCTTACGTAATATGTACATGACCCCCATCTAGGGGTCATCAATCCAAAAACTAGTATTTTTTTTTTTTTGCTGAAAAAAGTATATTATTTTTTATCGGAAATTTTGTGTAGGTTACGAATATGAAGACAAAAATTCATTTTTGTGTATGGTTTTTAAGCGAAGGGTCTAGAAGTCTAGGGTTAAGTAAAAAAGTCTAAAAGATTTCCGTGTTTAAAAACTAGCCTAAGCTCAAAAGCCGTTCACTTAAAATTAATTTTGGACCTTATATTCGTAATCTACGCCAATTTACGATACAAAGCGATACTTTTTTCAGCAAAAAAATAAAAAAATCTTATTTTTGCCCTTATACGGGGATTTCACGATCTTCAAAATCGTTGCGAGACCTCAAGATGACTTTTAAAAAATCAGAAAATAAATTAAAATTAATAAAATTGACAAAAGACACCGATTCCACTATCAGGAGTTTTCAAATTCTGAAATTCGTCAGTTTCAACCCACCCTATTAAGCCACCCCACCCACCAACAACACCCACCAACAAGCCATATTGGAATTGGATAGGAGCTTATGGCGATCTGATAAAACATGTGCAGGCTTGATATTTTTACTTTCTTTGCTGGCATCCACTGGGTGCAAGTTTCAACGTCTGAATATAGTAGGGAGATCAGGAAGGTTGCAGAGCTTTTCAGGTAACATCCAGCAAAAAGTATCAGATCGTATTACTACGTAGTATCAGAACATGTTACTACGTGTTCTGATACTTATAGACATGTTACATGTAGTAAAATGTAGTAACAAACATGATATATGGGTTATGGTAAAGATGTTATTGGTCCAAAAATAAAGTCAAATTTATATATAAATTTGACTTCATTTTTGGACCAGCATCTTCACCATAACCTAGCTTTTAAAAATACAATAAGCGATACTTACTCAGCAACACAATGTCCTGCTGTAGCTGCAGCACTGTTCGCGACTATCGCAGCTCCGCAATGAAAGTCCCCTGCAAATAATTTTAAAAATTTCCTACTTTCAAGCACTTGCATAATTTTTTTTCCGCTATACGAAATTTTTAAATACTTGCATTTAAATGAGTGGACGTTAAATACCTCCAGAACAAGCTGGTACGGAGCGTCTGTTATATTAATTACTTGTCCTCCAATGATACCTAAAATCATTTGTAAAATGTTACATTTCCATGCGAGCTTGAACTTAACAATTTTGAAGTGCCGGAACTATAAGGGGGTACTGTACAGCTAGAGTTGCACCCAGTAAAGTAATGGAGGTTTGGAAGTTTTTTTCAAAATTTGCAATGTAAGGAGGTTAAAAGTAGCCCCACGCTTAAATATAACGGCACCATTTAAATTGACTTACGTTTATTGCTTTTCAAACATTTCGCCCATGCCGAAGTTGAATCGTCAATAAGATCTTCTGAAAAGAATAGCGAAAAAAAGTTATTACTTTAAAAAACCGTTTTTAACTTTTAACATTTAAATTGAACTGAACTACGTAAGAATTTTATTACTACCAGCAGCACAATAAGGAAAAAACAAAAAAATTAAAAGAAACATGGTTTTCGACAACAAAAAAATTTTTTCACCAATGAAAATTATATCCGGGTATAGAGCTACCCATAAAAAAAGCGATTAACTGCACGTGAAAAATCAAAGTAGATCTAAAAAGTAAAATGCGAAACTATTTGCATGACGTTTTAAAGTGTCAATAGGCATAAATTGCTTCACTTTTTTTTTTTTTTTTTTTTTTTTTTACAAGGTGAATGATTATTAGACCGATTGTTTGCTGCATCTTTTCTTAGTGGTCCAACACTTTTTTTTTTTTTAATCTCAGTGGCAAGTTTTTTTTTTTTTTTGGCCATTTTCAAAGAGAGTGTGACTATAATCAGTTGCGTAATTAAAGGAGGGTTCTAAGACCGTGGAAACCCAAAACGCTTTCGCTTTAGGCGAAGCATTCCACAAGACCCGTAAAATTTTTTTAAGGATGATTAGGGAGCAAATCATGTTTTCCATATCGAAAAGGCTTTCTGAAGTATTTTTTCGGACTAAGAACGTTACTGGTTCCCCTGATACAAAATACTTGTTGAGAAGCAAATTATGTCTAGAAAAATGGATTACGATTTGGTTCATTAATTAATTTTTTTTTTCTAATCAAATTCGATCACTGTTGAAAAATTATCGCGAAATAAAAGTCGTAAAAATAAAAAATCGGAGCGATAATGATTAATCTTAGTTTTTTTTTCACTTTCAGTGACTCCCAATTCAAAAAATGTCATTTTTATCAATTTTTTTATTACTAACTTCATCTTTGTGGACTATCCAGGCAGAAGATACACGTGAGTTATTCAAATTCATTTTTCATTCAATTCAAATTCAATTCAATTCAATTCAATTCAAATTCAATTCAAATTCATTATTCGAATTCATTTTTCTGAACCGACTTTCTTTTTTTTGTTCTTGTTAGCGCTAACTGAAGAAGAACGTAATCAAATATTGTCCTGGGATGATTGTATCGGCAAAAACACAACCAGAGGTGAATATTCAGCTATTTAGTGAACTAATAATTCTCGAAAATGCAGCATTGCAGTTAAGGCCAACTTGACCAAATGCAACCGCATCGAAAATGTGACTCACGATTTTGCCTTCGATCCCTTGGATTTTACAGCTCGGTTCCCCGGATAAAATCCCATAGGTTGCCGGTTCGCTTGCCCAAAAAAACCCGCGTCGAAACTCGCTCTTCAGATTTTTTCCCAAAACGTTTTTTCCTAAGATTTCAGATTTAGCTAATTTTTAGTTAATTTAAGCTAAAAACATTTTTTATTCCGAAGCGCTCATCTCGACTCGTGCATTTCGGTAAGCGAACCTACACCTTTACCAAACAGTGGTAGATTTTTCGCCTCCTTTATTTTTTCTGAGTTTCAAAAGAACTTGGCGAATTAGAAGCTTTTTTCACAATGTGTGATCGGATCACACAGTTCACGCGATGAACTGCTTGTTTGTGCCTCGTGATCAGATGACACGTTTTGTGTGGTATTTTTACTGAATTTCGACGCGTTACCGATTTGCTCCAGCAATGAAACTTGGCCTGGTTGGCCGCTTTACCAAGACAACGTTATACGCTAAATCCCGTTTGCGAGCCCAAACGTGGTCATGGAAATCTACAGAGCCGAACAAAGCCTCATTATTCGCCAAGGTCCTTTTGCCAATTCGGAAGAGACAGAAATTAAAATTGACGGTCACAATATTACGGAAGTCCTGAAGGGTCACTGCCTATGCCGGTTGTGTCACTGCCAGTTCCGAAACAAGCATATGCCAGTTGTGGAACTATCAGCGATACAACCGGCGTAGGCAGTGACCCCTCAAGGCTTCCATACAATGTTAATTCGGTCAGGCTTTTTATGAAGTTGACCTTATATTTAAAATTTTCTTTCCTTTTATTAGTCATCATCGGAGGGGAAGATGTGGATATAACGGAAGTCCCTTTTCAGATTCAGATTGAAGTTGTCAATTCTACCGGCTGTGAGTTTGTTATTTTGCTGTTTTATATGTGTTACACAACTTAATGTGTCGATAATGTATTGGACATAATCTATTTCAGGGATGTTCAATTGCGGAGGAAGCATCATTAGTAAAAATATTGTGCTCACGGCTGCTCACTGCATAGCTCAGTAAATAGTTTTAATAATAATGATAATTAACAAAATTAGGACTTCCAACTTAGAAATGTAGAATAACATATTACGGATTATTGATTCATTCTCCATGGGGGTTATCCAAGCATTCCCAGATAGCATTTTCAATCCATTGGGCATCCTGTGGATTGTCCATTAAATATCCATAGGATATCCAAATCCATGGGACTTGGTGTCCAAAGGAACCCTTTTCGGATTAGTGCGGGTTAGTGCGGGCGTCCAATAAATACACTCGCGACGCCTTGAAGACGTCCTCCAGACTGGATTGACTTTGCCATCTGGGTTACCTTACGATCGCTTGCTAAGGTGAGGGATGGGGTCCTGATTAATCTCCCTTAAGAACTTTCGTTTTACATATTAATACGCTTAGGAAAAGCGACGTCAAACACGCACGGAGCCCCTACCCGACCTTGTAATTGAAAAAACAAAAAATCTCGAACAACTGTCAATTTAACTCAGTTTTAAAGTAAAAAAAAAATTTAAAGGAAAGGAGTGGACGCAATAACTGAATGGCATTTCCAAAAAATTAACGGCTCTCTTTTAATTTTAGTAGGCCTTTACCCGACATTCGAGTAAGATCAGGATCAACTATTAGGGGAAGAGGAAATGTGCACAACATCGTAGAAAGTATCATCCATTTAGGCTTCGACCATCCACTTTATTCCAACGACATCGGAATATTAAAAGTTACTCCTCCATTTACCTTCAGTATTTATGTTAAACCGATTCGAGTTGCTTTTACAAATCCTGAAGACGGCCTCAAAACGATGACCTCCGGATGGGGAAATGTAAGCAAGATAAAAGTGGGGGATGCGGGCCTTTTTTCGTAACTCTTTTTACTTAATTTTTTTTTTCCAGACAATAGGAATAGAAGAAATCCAAGCCCCTAGCGATAACTTAAAAAGGATAACATTACCAATTTTGAATAGAGGAATTTGTAATATGGTTTCTAAGAAAGAAGAAGATTACAAATACATTGACCAATCAAAACTTTGCGCTGGAACTCCAACTATGGAAGAGGATGCATGCAAGGGAGACAGTGGAGGACCATTATATTTCAATAATGTCGTATATGGAATTGTTTCGTATGGTTTTGCTTGCGCAAAAGCCTGCACGCCTAAAATTTTCACTAGCGTAGCTTATTTTGTTGACTGGATTCATTTTCAAGCTTCAAAACTTGAGCCAGGAAATTCTTTAGCTTATGACGGTTAAAAAAAAAAAAAATTGCAATTTGTAAATTATAATTCCCATAAGCGGATGAAATGGCTTGATACTGGTAATTCAGGATCAAATAAATGAATTTTCTTCTGGTATTTTGAAAGTATCGTTTTTCATTCATATTTTTCTTCAGAAATTGTAACAAGTAAAATTATAAATGAAAAGCAAATAAAATTTCTATCGGTAATTTGGTATACGTCATGTTCTAGATTAGAAATCCATAAAACTAAAAAAATCTGTTATCGCATATTGTGAGAAAGATTAATCACAAGTCAGTGTTGGCTGAAAGCCTTTTTTCAAGAAAAAGTAGAAAAAAGAATGTTGCTAACAATTTTTTTTCTCTTCAATTGCTTCGCTTCGATATTTATGACAAATTTAACAGGTAAAGCAATTAAATTAATTTTCATTTACGTGAAGTAAATTCGTTTCTTTCCGGTTTTTTAGACAAAGATCTCCATGAAAGATGGGAAAAGTGTATGGACAGTAGGGGTAAGTATTCAAAGTTTGAAACGGATGTCAAATATTTAGCACTTTTCAAAATTTCTTAATTATTTTTTTTTAACAGTGGTTGGAGGTGACAATATAAACATAGAGGATGCTCCTTTTCAACTTTATGTGATAATTCGGATGTCATTCTGTAAATATTAAATTAAAAAAGCTAACTTTGCATTAAAATCCGTATAGTACATATAAAATATCATATGATGTTAACCTGATTTTTTTTGTAGTTTCAGTATATGGTTGTGGAGGAGCAGTGTTAACGAGGAAAGCAGCTATTACGGCAAGACATTGTGTCTCAGATCCTCCTATGTAAGTTTCTATTGCTACCAATGAAGTAAAGCACAATCTAGTCGGACCCAATTATAACGAATTTCAAGGGACCTTGAAAATCTGTTCGTTGTAACTGATTTTTGAGGAAAAGGGTTTATGAATTTGACCTGAGGAATATGTAAGATTAACAAGTCCTATAAGTAATCGACTCGTAGAATCCGAAAATGACACTTTTTGTTAGGTACGATTGTGGGAAAATGCCGATATATCCATAAATAAAAAATATTTAAATCTTCTTTAAACGAGATATTTCGCTATCTTTTTTTTTTTAGAGATACTAGCATTTTCCCGCAATCGTACCTCGTTTTTAAGGCCATTTTCGAATTTTTGCGGCCAAATGACATGTTATCACCGTTAATTTCTTAATTTCTTAATTTGAACCCTCAGTTGTTTCCCAACCGGTTCCAAAATCGAGTCTCCAGCAGAACTCTTTTGAATTGATTTACACGGCTTTGCAATCCGAAAAAAAAAAAAAAAAAAAAAAAAAATGGCCAGACGAGGGTTGTTGCGAACTATTGTAGGAAGTTTACAGATCCAAACTTATCTCCAAATGTGAAATATTTTGCCAGAAGTAAAAAACTTACTTATAATTTACACATTTTAGAAACCATATTTAATCATTTACGCATTAGTGTAACGCAAGTATTTTTAAGGAGGTACTTAAAGCTTTTGACTATGGATGAATTTTTCTGAAACTTCGTATATAAGCTATTTCACCAATAGCGGTCATCCCTGAATTATTTCAGATTTTTCCGCTGCAGTTTGCTGATTAAAAAAATATTAAAAATTTCCTTTTTAACGTGGGCTTTTGTGGAAGTTTATTTTTTCGAAGTAACGTTTTCACCAACTGTTAGTTTACTAGTAGGTAAAATATTCTAAAAAAACTGTATTTTATTTTAGCACAGGGGAACGTTCAAGTATTACGTAAGACTTTTTTCGGGTTTTTGGACCCCTCCCCCCCCCTTCGTAAGAATTAGTAAGATTTCTTTGACCCCCCCCCCCCTTTTTTTTAACACCAATTTTAAATCGGAGTAATATTTTTCCCATCTGATCGGATCCCAGCCTGATTGGAAAAAGGTCTATAATGCGGCGATAGGGCTCCAGGTCCTGTAAAAGCCTGATGTGTGTGTGTGTGTGTAATATTTTTCCTAAATCTAGATTTATAGTTCATATTCATATCCCTGAAGATGGCTACAATTGGCACAAAATCTAATCAAAAAATTTAATTTAATTTTTTAAAATTTTTTGAAAATTAAAAATTTTTCTATTTTAGAAATTTGAAAAAAAAAAATTTAAACAACTTATTTTTTTTAAATAAAAAAAAAAAAAAATTCTGAACAATGAGTTATAATGGAAATTCTTATGTAAGATTTGCCAAACTCCCCCCCCCCCTTTCGGTCTTACATAATACTTGACAACTCCCTAAGCTTGTCTTTAAAGAATTGATTATTAAAATTGGAACATTAATTTGACCCATTTCCAATTTATAAACCAAATTGCAGGAAAAATTCAACGAAATAAAAAAAATAAAAAAAACCGCCCTCGAGAATTTAAAAAACAGCCTAAAGAACGAAAATTGTGTCGAGTAGCCTTAAAATTCGTTCTATTTCGCAGTTTTCAAAAGTTGGTAACAAAATCTCACACTTATGTTTAACTTTTCTATTTTGCTTTATGTGCTTGTATCCCTTCTTGCACAGAAAAAAACCTTAAAGAGCCTTTTGAAGAGTGCACCTAATATTAAATCATATTCGTATTCTACATCCATGTCATTATTATTTTAGATTTCCCATAGAAGTCTCGAAAGTTACAATCTTATCAGGGAGTCCTTTTTACAACGAAGGAAAAAAACATAGAGTAACTAAAATTTTACTTTATTCCTACAAAGAACAAACGATATTAGATTCCGATGACGTAGCCCTGTTATTTGTTAAAGAGCCTTTCGTTACCTCATCTTACACAAAGCCCATAAATTTACCGACCAAACAACCCCCTGTCGATCTACCAACGGAAGTCTCCGGGTGGGGCCTCACTGCTAAATGGGATGGGGTTGGACAACAGGTACGTATGACATTATTCGGCGTTTATGCGACTGATAATGCTTATACGAAATTTTCAATTGTCAAAAGTACGGACATCCGAGTACTCACCTCAAGAGAGCAAGAGTGCCCATCGTAGACACAGAAATGTGCCGGAAAATATTCAGGAAGTTATTTGAGGGAGAAGATGTATCCGATTTGTCCGATAAGTTTGTCTGTGCAGGAGACCCTGATATGAGAACGGATGCTTGCACTGGAGATAGTGGAGGACCGTTGTACCACAATAATACACTATATGGTATAGTCTCCTTTGGATACGGCTGCGCTTGGCCTTGCAGACCGGGAGTTTATACAAATGTTTACTATTATGTAAATTGGATCAAAAAGTCATTGCGAAAAGAGGGAGAAAAAATATCGTAGAATTAATTTAAGGATAAATCTGGAATTTAATTTGTATTGTAAACCATTTTTTTAATGAAATTTACTTGCGATTATTTCTGTTGTTTCTTATTTTACTTTTCTGTACCTCAGTGCAGAACTAGACCAAGTCCATTCAAGTTTTGCAACCAGAAGTTGCAAAACTTCTTATTTCAAACGTGACTTTACAAAACATATACAAGCGTTGTCAACTCTAGTCAATGTCTTCTGCGAGTTATCTTTTTTGCTTTGTTAACGAAATAAACTTGCTAGCAGAAGGCATAAAGTCAGCACTGCCAACCGTTGAGCCTGTATACTTTTTGTAGAGTCGGGTTAGAAATAAGAAGTTGCAATCCTTGAATGGACTTGGTCTAGTTCTGCACTGAGATATAGATTTATAGATTTCAATCAACATTGACAATGATCCATGATGTCATTTATCGGGCTCCTTTCCTTTCTCTTCACGAAAGTAACGCTAGCGCCCCTATTGAAATAGTAGTTATAGCAAACTCTGTTTTATATGAAGAGTCCTTTATTTTTTTTAAAAATTAGCCGAAGGCATGTGAGGCATGAAAAACTTCTTTTTCCAGCCTAAGCTGCAAGAAGATCAATTTATTTGAAGTTTAGGAAAGAAAGCTGACAGAGTAGAAATCTTCAGTTATGCTGACGTCCAGTAGAAAAAAGGGTAAGACGATTCAGGGAAGGGTTGTCAGTAAATCTTACAATAATTTAAAATCTTAAAAAATAAATTAGATGTACAATTGGACCGACGTACAATGTTGCACGGATGTACAATATGGACCCTCCCTCACTGCAAGCGTAAAAAAAATTGTGGGATTTAAGCAGTTTTTAATTCTTCTACAGTCGTTTACGGTTGAAAATCGATAAAAATCTGTCGTTATAAATGCATAAAAAAGCGATTAAGATTTTTTTTTTAACTAAGCAGTAGATAAAAGTTTTATGTTGAAAAAATTTTAATATATCTAAAATTTTGCGAAATGGAAGAAGAAAAAAAAAGTTTTGAATATCGTTTTGAATTATTTATTTTTGGATATTTTTCCCTCATAAATTTTATTTACCTATATTTAATTTCAATATTTTTATTTAACAAGAATTGGATCTATATGAAAACGAGAGGTCGATGGTTCGATTCCATCTTTCGGTTTAACTTTTACACTGATTTCCTTTTGTTAATACTTCCTAGCACACGAAAATCATTCGTGGCTTTTTCGAAATATAGACCCGATTCCCGTTAAATAAAAATATTTAAATAAATTTTATTTGTATGCGTGAGATATTTATAAAATGTTTTACTAAGAGATCAGTCAAGTATTAAATCTTAAAAATCTTATCTTAAAAATAAAGGGAAGGGTTGTCCGTAAATCTTATATTAATTTAAAATCTTAAAAAAATAAATGAGATGTACGATTTACAGATATTGGTACGATATTTTTGGGGAGTTGCCAAAAGTTCTTTCTTCTATTCCCTTTAGTCATTATTTTAACGGAAAAGTTCACTTAACATTGACACTCATACCATCCAGGCTGTAATAAGTTGGTTCAGAACATTTTTTAAGGATTTTTCACTGGGTGCCAATTATTTTTTAACATTAGCTTTTATGCAGAGCTAGCCCCTCACCTCCAACCTCCCCCCCCCCCCCCCCACTTCCCCAACTTCCCTCCGTCCATTCGAATTTCGCGCCTTTTTTTGGGAAAAAATTCAAAAGTTAAATCGTTTCCCAATAAAATTTTGTCTCATGTCATTTTACTTCTCAAGAGCTTCGTGTTACAATTTTTTCTCCTTTTAAAATTTTTTCTTTCTCATAAATGATCGTGAGCATTTTTAACAATGCTGTTTTTTGGCAATTGGCACCCAGTGCATCAAAATTTCTTTCACTGGGTGTCACATATATCTCAATAGGTGCTTGTTGAATACTTAAAAAAATTCTCTGAGTTGCTTGCTTCCTTCCCGACACCTTTTATTTTCAAACAAAACAAAAAAAAAAAAAAAAAAAAACTTTTGAAAATTGCGCTAATAATTTCCATCATCATATAATATGAATATTTCAGAAAATCCTCAAGGTACAGTGCCCACAAAGCCACAGGGCATCGGTACCGGTCGTTGATAAAGACACATGTGAGACAATTTATAAAAGGAAAGCTATGGAGGATCCCCGATTTTGAAGCTAAGATAAATGAGAAAGTAATTTGCGCCCGGATACACCTCTGAAGGAATAAATTATTGCAAAAGGGATATCGGAGGTCCAGTGTTTCAAAACAAAATTCTTTATGGGATTGTTTCTGAGGGGTCAGATTGCTCGGAATTTTGTTTGCCCGGAGTGTTTATAAACATTTATCAATATGTTCCTCGGATAAATGGCACACACTAAATAAATTGAAAAATTTCAAAAAATAAAGGGTTGAAACTTTTTTTTTTTTTCATCGTACATCACAATTTCTTTTCAATATAAAACACAGAACACAATGTAAGGCACTAAAAAAATTTTTTTTTACTGCTCCGAGCTAACGTTTTCCAAAGAGTAAAATGCACCCCCTCGAGAAGGGGGTGAATAATAAAGCTACGTATGAATTTGTTACTTATTTACCGTTGTATATTTACAAAAAAGTTTTATAACGCAGTTTTTATGAAAGAGGGAAAGAGTCGATAACTTATTTATTAAGAAGACATAACGTAAAAAGTATTGCGTTTAAGCTTCCACGCGAGTTTTCCAGTCATATTCCCAGTTTAACTTTTTTTTTTTTTTTTTTTTAAATTGGCTTGCACTTTTAGGACGACACTCGCCTAAGCTCTCTCTGAGATAAGATGCAAATGACCCCTTCTGGCTATTTTGTATGCTCGCTGTAGATTCTTAGAATCCCCCCCGTGTCTCTGACACAATACCGAAAAAGGTAACATTGGATCATTTGCCATAAAGCGTTTGGTTTATTTACAAATTAAACAAAGCCCTGGTTTGATTTTCGTAGAAACGGGATTGCCATTCCACAAGTGAAATAAAAAAACAAAACCGCCATCAAAGCACGAAACTCCCATAGCCTGCACCGCGTCGTCATTTGAATGATACATTGACGGAAACACTTGTACCAAGAGGAAAATTCAAAGAGTCGATCCTTGTACAAATTTACATTTTTTGGAGGATCGAGACGAGAAACGGGGAAAAAAAAATATTCCGAAAACAAATGCTATCGAGCTCTGCGGGTCTGGTTAAAAACAATTGAATGACATCGTGGAATTGAAACGAGAGGCGGTTAAATTTTGATTTGTGTTTTGTTTCGATGACACTTTTCAATTTTATGACACTGTTTTTTCATTATGCCACATGACAGTAGCAATCTCCGGCTCTCGATTCCATATTTTTGAAACACGGGAATCAATTTTTTTTTACTGACGCGCTTCCAGATTTGATGCAGAATTGTCAAGGTTTCACTCATTTATGCACTTTGGACGCGAGCAACTCACAAAAAAAAAAAAAAAAAAAATTATTTTAAAATGATTTTTAGTGTTTTTTTTTTCAACCCCTTAAAAACAAAAATAAAACTTCGCCAATCTTTGTTTAATCTTTCCAGAAAAACGTCGGATTTTGAAGATTAGAAGCAACAGATTTTTTTTTTTTTTAAATTAAAAAGAGACACAAGCGTCCTTTTAAAATTTTTAATTAAAAACAATAATAACTTGTACTTAATGTCGGAGAACGGCATAGAAATCTTTATTGCACGGATATGATTCCGTCGATGATCTATCTTTCGAAACAAGGACCTTCCTTTGCTGTTGCCGGCTTTCAAATCGACCGTGAAATCCTACAAATTCTAAATCGGGGATCTTTTCAGTTTACCGCGAGACCACACATGCAGGAAAAAATCGGGGAAAAAAATCACTAATTAAGGACAAATCTTTCTTTTTTTTATACGGAAAAAAAAAGTAATAAAAAGCGGAAATGCATTCGAAATGTGTCTCCCCACACCGCATTGAATCAATTGACAGCAAGGGTGATGGTTACTTTACTTGTTTGTCACCATAGTCAGGGGTTGGAAACGAGAAGAGGGGGTTGAAAGTGTCCGTTACAACTTTTTTTTTTCTTTTTTTTTTTTTTTTTACCAATAAATAAAATCAACTCCACCACATGCACATATACACAAACAACCTGATTTCATCAACTCCCCATTTTTTTTCCTGTGATTTCATTACGGTTTTTGTTGCTCCCGCTGAGTTATGTCACATTTTCAAGCTTTTCCATTTGTTTCCCCTGCTGGTAATCGTTAATTGGTTATTTTGATTATCTCTTCTTCATCCTATCGGGATGATTTTGCGATAGCTTTCTATCTCCTTTTTTTTAAAAAAATGTTTTCGTTTTAGATTTTGGTTGCGTCGTCTTTAGAGGTACTTAATTTTTTCCTTTCAAAAAAGTTCTTGAAATCCCAAAATTTCCTGGAAGATTTTTTTTTTTTTTTCAAAAATTACTGCCCTTTAAAAACCAGAGGGAGATAAACGGTGCATGCTATGGAGACCCATGAACAAGATTTTTAATAATGTTAAATATTTTGTAAATATTTTGTAAATAATGTAAATATGTTTTGATACAAAACGGAACGCTTAAAATTGAGCAATCACCACGTATCAGATATCGGACGAGAGATTGCAATCTTAGACCATTTTTATTCCCTGGATTTTGGGATTATGATACTTCTAATCCCGGGAATGTTCGATTTTTAACTATTTTTCCATCAAGTCATGTTTCCGTTCCATATTGAAGCATTACTTCAGCTGTGAAAAATTTTTTTCCGACCTTAAAATCAGAGTTAGTATCCTTTTCTTGGTAAATTTGTATTAGGGTGAGTCATTTTTAAAAAGAAATGTTTGGATGCTTCTTGAAAATTAAGTTCCTTTAGGACACTAATTTATAAGTATCTTTTGTGCATCGAATTACTTTCCGAAATTTTTTGCGGTCGGAAAATTCTACCCGTAATATTTTTGATGCTTAAAATTTTTCCCGACCACAAAAAAATTTCGGGAATTAATTCGAAACACAAAAGATCCTTATTAATTAGAGTGTCCTGACTAAAAAATGTCATTGAACATGACCTTTAAATCGAACTGGTGAAAAATTGTTCCCATTTTTTGGCAAAAAAATTCATTTTTGGCCCAACAAACCAAATTTACACTTAAACCCCTACTGAGGGGTTAATGGGAGAAAATCGGGATGGTAAAATTCGTGTTCTACGGGTATTTTAGCATAAGTATCAGCGGTACCAATAAAATAAAAAAATTTTCAGGGCTCCAAATTCGAGATTTAGCAGAATTTCAGTCGAAAGAATCAGGTACAAACTCGACAAAAACACTAATGACGTCACAAGGGTTAATCGGAAAAATTCGGGATAATGAAATTCGTCTTCTACGACTTTGAAAACAAAATGAAACACTTTTGCAAAAAATTTTGGAAGTCTTTAAAATTGGGTAAAAAAATAGAAAAAAAAATGTTTTTCAATTTTTTTTTTTTTTTTTTTTTTTTTTTTTGCCTCTTAATGCCTCCTCAAGACCGCTTTAATTTTTCTGGCGTCTAGAAATTACGACAAAATGCCGTAATTTCTAGACGCAGACGTTTTTCTAGACTCAGAAAAACTAAAGCGGCCTTGAAAAGGCATTAAGAGGCAAAAAAAAAAAATAAAAATAAAAATAAAAATAAAAATAAAATAAAAATAAATAAATAAATTGAAAAACATTTTTTTAGCAGTTTTACAACTAAAGGAACCCAATTTTCAAAAAGCATCCAAACATTTCAATTTTTTTTTTTTTAAATGATGACTCACCCTAATTTGCATCTTTCAAAGCAACAGCTACTTAAAATGGATTTACTAGCTTCAACTAACATCAATTTTTACTATTTTCTTGGTGTTGCCCAATAAAGGAATACAATTTTTTTCCTCGTTGTTTTTTTGTAAATTTTCTCGAATTCCAGACTAATAACTCTTAAAAATACCAATATTTGCGTTTAATTCCAAGGATCTGTGGGATTAAAAGAGGTCAGAGATTGCAGTCTCCACATCGGACACAATGTTTGGAGCAAGAAGGGGGTCGTCCATGCAAAAATGAAAATAACTTAAATTATATAACCTAACTCACTTTAAAAAAAAAAAAAAAACTTTTTGCAAAATTTAAGTTGCGAAGAATTTCAGATTTCTTAATGTTTAATATTAATTTAAAAAAAAAAAAAAAAATTGGGGGAGTCCTGAAATGCTAACCCTTGCTGATAAGGGGGGGGCCGAAAATGGCCAAAATAATGCTAACGTAATTTAGAAACGGCCCCAAGGCTCTAAATATTAGATGGTACTAGAATGTTTCTTGGGGGTAACAGCGCTGAAAATGTTCATAGACTTAAGCCTGATGCAGTTTAGCAGTCTGGGCCAAACCAAAGTTTTCAAAACGGGAAAAAGAAAACCAACAAGAAAAGATATTTTCGTCGACGTAATAATTCAAAGGCTACTACAGGATAACCATAAGGTAGCTGCCCACGAAAAAAATTTTTGAGTTATCATTGGTACTTTGTTCGGGTACCTCAGAGATGATTTCTGGTGAAGTCAAAAATTTTTTTTGCAACCCCTAAGGGGCGATTTTGGGGGTTGAAGAAAATTCATTTTTCGTTTATAACTCCTGAACGGATCGTCCGATTTGAAAAAATGAAAATCGAGATGAAAGAGAAAAATAAGAGCTTTATTTTAGTGTAAGTGCCAATTTTTTTAAGTGCCCAGAATAAGTGCCAGAATTTTTCAAAGTTTTCAAAAATTTTTTTTTCTATAATGTGATCGCCGGATCCAAATTTCGCTGCCGTAGCATGAAAGAGCCCAAAAAGTAGCTTTAGAAACGTATTTTTAAAAATTTTTTGCGAAGGGCAAAAAGGGCCGAAAAAAGTGCCAAAAATTTTAAATTCAATTTTTCCCGCCTTTTTGAGCCCGGATCCAAATTTCGCTACTGTAGCATGAAAGAGCTCAAAAAGTTGCTCTAGAAACGTATTTTTAAACTTTTTTTGCAAAGGCCGAAAAGGGCCGAAAAAAATGCCAAAAATTTTAAATTTAATTTTTCCCTAGTTTTTGAGCCCGGATCCAAATTTCGCTACCGTAGCATGAAAGAGCTCAAAAAGTTGCTTTAAAAAAGTATCTTTTGAGATTTTTTGCGAAGGGCAAAAAGGGCCGAAAAAAATGCCAAAAACTTTAAATTCAATTTAACTCATGTTTTTGAGCTCGGATCCAAATTTCACTACCGTAGCATGAAAGAGCTCGAAAAGCTGCTCTAGAAACGTATTTTTAAAATTTTTTGCGAAGGGCAAAAAGGCCGAAAAAAATGCCAAAAACTTTAAATTCAATTTAACTCATGTTTTTGAGCTCGGATCCAAATTTCACTACCGTAGCATGAAAGAGCTCGAAAAGCTGCTCTAGAAACGTATTTTTAAAATTTTTTGCGAAGGGCAAAAAGGGCCGAAAAAAATGCCAAAACTTTAAATTCAGTTTTACCCACGTTTTTGAGCTCGGATCCAAATTTCGCTACCGTAGCATGAAAGAGCTCAAAAAATTGCTTTAAAAAAGTACCTTTTGAGAATTTTTGCGAAGGGCAAAAAGGGCCGAAAAAAATGCCGAAACTTTAAATTCAGTTTTACCCGCGTTTTTGAGCTCGGATCCAAATTTCGCTACCGTAGCATGAAAGAGCTCAAAAAGTTGCTTTAAGAAAGTACCTTTTGAGATTTTTTGCGAAGGGCAAAAAGGGCCGAAAAAAGTGCCAAACATTTTAAATTCAATTTTACCCGCGTTTTTGAGCCCGGATCCAAATTTCGCTACCGCAGCATGAAAGAGCTCAAAAAGTTGCTCTAGAAACATACTTTTTATAGTTTTTTGCGAAGGGCTGAAAGGGCCGAAAGAAGTGCCAAACATTTTAAATTCAATTTAACCCATGTTTTTAAGCCCGGGTCGACTTGCTCTGACATAGGCGTAAGTACTCGAAAATCTACTTTCGTAACTTAATTTTCTCGAACGCGAAATGGGCTAAAAAAATGTCCAAAACAATCGAATCTTTCAAATTGATATTTCTAGAGTTCCCAACTTCTGTGTTATTACCTTTTTCGTTTGAGTACTTTTATAGACCTTATTATATGTATTTTTTTTCGGCTATTTCGCCCTCCGCAAAAGCACAAGAGAAACATTCTTAAAGCAACTTTTTGCGTACTTCAATCCTACGTTAAATTAGGATCAGGCTCAAAATTGCAAGTAAAATTGAATTTTAATTTTTTGGCATTCTGTTTGGCCTTTCTCTTCTTAACCAAAAACTTTGAAAAATACTTTTCAGAAGCAGCTTTTTGGGGGGACCCGAGAAAAACCTGAGCGTTCTTTAAGGGAAATTCCATATTTAGTGTGGAAAAAATGAAATTGATTTTTAAATATTTTTGGACCTTCTTACATTTCGTAGCATTGTTTAATTTAATGTTTATTTGGGTTATTCCACATTTCTTGTAGGATTACATGAAATCGAAAAAAACCGTATCGATGTTCTCATAGGTCAGGTGGATTAGTTGTTTCTTTTTTATTCAAGCCAAAAAATTGAAATAAAAGAAAAGGCGAACCATTTACGGGGTAATGACTTTAGACTGGATAATTGTTTGTTTTATATTGTTTTCAGCCACGATGATGCCAGTAATTAGTTTTCTTAAAAATTTATATCTTCTGTTTAGCTTATCGGAGTTTCAGGGTCCATACAACTTCTGTTAATTTGCTATTATCTTATTTAAAAATTGCTATTTTATACCTATAGAAAAAACCTAAGTAGTTGTCTTTACTGAAAATCGATTTTTTATGTATAACCTATGGAGATTGGGTGAATACTACTTTACAGGTGAAAAAGATGAAATATTTTTAAAAATAAACTGAATTTTAATTCTCATACAGAAGCTTAAGAAGAAGCTCTTTCATGCTACGTTAGCGAAGTTTGGATCCGGGCTCAAAAACGCGGGTAAAATTGAATTTAAAATGTTTGGCACTTTTTTCGGCCCTTTTTGCCCTTCGCAAAAAATCTCAAAAGGTACTTTCTTAAAGCAACTTTTTGAGCTCTTTCATGCTACGGTAGCGAAATTTGGATCCGGGCTCAAAAACGAGGGAAAAATTAAATTTAAAATTTTTGGCATTTTTTTCGGCCCTTTTCGGCCTTTGCAAAAAATGTTTAAAAATACGTTTCTAGAGCAACTTTTTGAGCTCTTTCATGCTACAGTAGCGAAATTTGGATCCGGGCTCAAAAAGGCGGGAAAAATTGAATTTAAAATTTTTGGCACTTTTTTCGGCCCTTTTTGCCCTTCGCAAAAAATTTTAAAAAATACGTTTCTAGAGCAGCTTTTCGAGCTCTTTCATGCTACGGTAGTGAAATTTGGATCCGAGCTCAAAAACATGAGTTAAATTGAATTTAAAGTTTTTGGCATTTTTTTCGGCCCTTTTTGCCCTTCGCCAAAAATCTCAAAAGATACTTTTTTAAAGCAACTTTTTGAGCTCTTTCATGCTACGGTAGCGAAATTTGGATCCGGGCTCAAAAACGAGGGAAAAATTAAATTTAAAATTTTTGGCATTTTTTTCGGCCCTTTTCGGCCTTTGCAAAAAATGTTTAAAAATACGTTTCTAGAGCAACTTTTTGAGCTCTTTCATGCTACAGTAGCGAAATTTGGATCCGGGCTCAAAAAGGCGGGAAAAATTGAATTTAAAATTTTTGGCACTTTTTTCGGCCCTTTTTGCCCTTCGCAAAAAATTTTAAAAAATACGTTTCTAGAGCAGCTTTTCGAGCTCTTTCATGCTACGGTAGTGAAATTTGGATCCGAGCTCAAAAACATGAGTTAAATTGAATTTAAAGTTTTTGGCATTTTTTTCGGCCCTTTTTGCCCTTCGCCAAAAATCTCAAAAGATACTTTTTTAAAGCAACTTTTTGAGCTCTTTCATGCTACGGTAGCGAAATTTGGATCCGGGCTCAAAAACGAGGGAAAAATTAAATTTAAAATTTTTGGCATTTTTTTCGGCCCTTTTCGGCCTTTGCAAAAAATGTTTAAAAATACGTTTCTAGAGCAACTTTTTGAGCTCTTTCATGCTACAGTAGCGAAATTTGGATCCGGGCTCAAAAAGGCGGGAAAAATTGAATTTAAAATTTTTGGCACTTTTTTCGGCCCTTTTTGCCCTTCGCAAAAAATTTTTAAAAATACGTTTCTAAAGCTACTTTTTGGGCTCTTTCATGCTACGGCAGCGAAATTTGGATCCGGCGATCACATTATAGAAAAAAAAATTTTTGAAAACTTTGAAAAATTCTGGCACTTATTCTGGGCACTTAAAAAAATTGGCACTTACACTAAAATAAAGCTCTTATTTTTCTCTTTCATCTCGATTTTCATTTTTTCAAATCGGACGATCCGTTCAGGAGTTATAAACGAAAAATGAATTTTCTTCAACCCCCAAAATCGCCCCTTAGGGGTTGCAAAAAAAATTTTTGACTTCACCAGAAATCATCTCTGAGGTACCCGAACAAAGTACCAATGATAACTCAAAAATTTTTTTCGTGGGCAGCTACCTTATGGTTATCCTGTAGTAGCCTTTCAACGTTGGCATCGATTTGGCTTCGCTACTGGATAATTTTTTTTTTCTTCTTTTTTACCTGAATTCTAGAAAAAGTTGATCCCGGAGTGATTAAAAAACTTTAAAAATTCAATCTAAAATTTATTTTTTAATAAAAAGTTAGTTACTAATCAAATTAATATTCCTTCTTCGAGTTCTCAGAGACTTGCCTTTTTTTTTTTTTTTTTTATATTTTCTATCCTTAAAGAAATCTTTAATCCGAAATCATTTTCATTTCAAAGGCAAAAATGAAATAATAAAAAAGGAAGTTTAATTTGTGTTGGTTGTTTTACCGGATGACAAACTTTAGCTACGAGCCACATGCCAAAAAATTAATATAATAAAACTAACTCTTTTACAGGGGGTTTATGAGATTTCATCGGAAAGTTTAATTTATATGTTTAACATGTTTTCAAAGGGAAAAATCCCTCCCTCTTGGAAGAAAAAGAAGAAAAAAAGAAGTTGAAATCAAAATAAAACCCCGTTATGTGAGCAATTAATAATACAATAAAGGTTTCTAGCATGAGAAAAACCCCCCCGGAGGACTCACAAAGAGAAAAATATTAAAATAACGTGGAATTTTTGGTCGCATTTTAAAAGTTACCACATACAAGATTTTTGTAACTTGTGATGTGGTTCCAAGCCTTTTACAACTTTCATAATTTCTCAAATTATTTTCTTTTCCATAATTTCATTTGCACCCATATATGACTTCTATTACTATGTTCGTATACATTTAAGCGGTTTCAACAAACTTTTGAAGTCGTGGGGGGAAAATGTTTTATCCGGTATAAAATGCCGGAATGAAATGATGGTTTTTAAAATTTTTAACGAAATTAGGTTATGCGACAAACTCCTTTTTCGCTTTTATCCGCCAGTTTTTCATTTTTAAAACATATAATCCTAATTAATTTTTCTTATGAGATCTATTTTGGGAATATTTAAAAGAACTTTAACATTTTTTGAAACAAAAATGGTATCTTCACAAAGCTGTAGGTTTCGCAAGTCGTAAATTTTCAAAAGGGATACAACAGGAAATTCAAGAGGCCAGTGGCCTTTTCTCTTTAAGAGACTGTAAAATTACTTTTGATCCCTGAAGGGTTGGAGTTTTCCCTTTCAGCAGTTCGGATTTTTTTTTTCCGTGAGCTTTCGAAAGTGCCTAACGTTTCCTTATAATTTCAGGCAGCTTTCGGAGCTTCCCTTTTTCCGAGACACCTTTTTCCCCCCCGGTCCTTCTCAAATCAATAAATTCTGGTTATCGGTAATTGGTCCATTAACACGAAAACGAACCGTTACAATAATAAGAAAATTTAATTCCAATCCTATAATATACCTTTCCCCTTCGCTTTTTCCTTTCCTCTTAATACCACCCATTAACTTTTCCTTCGGATTCCTTCCTTTTGGAAACTAAATCCCAGTCGTACATAAAAATAAAATATCCCATAATAAGAAACCAACAAATACACCCGAGAATGAAAGGAAAAGGCTCAATAACAAAAAATATATGATAGTAAACTAATAAAGAATAATACCAGGGAAAAAAAAGGCCATTAACGGGATATGTGTATATGACGATGCATTAGCGTCCTGTTTCAGCCACCCTCCCTAGCACAGACAACTCTAATTCGTCATTAAAGTAGACGACTCATCCGAGCGCAAAAATTTCACAAAAATTTTGTTGCTCATAACTTTTCGGTTTTCACAAAACATGCCTTCTTATTTCCTAATTAGGAATTCCCAAAAATAATTTTTTATACTCTTCTTTTGTCGGATTATAGGGAAAAAAATGCCTTTAATAAATAAAAATGATATTGGAAAAAGGGGGAAAAGAAGTCTTGGTCAAAGCTGTTTTTCTCTATGACAAATATGAAACTACGGACCGGTCCATTATCCTCCACTAATCTTATACTCAAGATCTGTTTCTTCTCTTTCACTTTATTATCATTACATTTGTCCCACATCGCCCTGATATATCAAAACCTTACTTCCTAGTCGATACTTTTAAGTAAATCTTTTGTCTCGAAAGTATTTTTCTCTTCTTTTTCGCTATTTTTAAATCAGGGGGTAATGGATGGAAATGATGTCCGCGGTAAAAAGGTCAGCAGGTTTGCAGAAAGCTGAAAGGCTGGGAGGGAAGGGGGGGAGTGCGAAATTTTTAAAGGCTGGCTTCATATGACTTTTTTTAAAACGAAAAATTGAAAAAATGAATAAATTAATACATGTAATTTTTCATTCATTATAAGTCTTCCACTGAGTGAGGCTGAGCCCGAATCCACGGTCTTGCATGGACTTGCATAGGACTAGGAATTGCATATGCCTTTGCTCTCTTTTAGATAGGGCCTCGTTGGCAATACATTTGAAGACTCAGAACTGCTTTTTAAATTAAATTGTGGTCTGTTGCCAAAAAAATTCCCGGCATCCTGTAAGAACATGCTCATCAAAATCTCCCGTGAAAGAGTAGGGCTACGACATGAAGACATGATGAATCCACAGCTCAGATCACGTTATCGAAGTCAATGGGGGCAGAACAGGAGGGGACGAGGAGGCTGTGCCCTCTCCTAGAATAATACTGCCCCCTCCATTTTTTAGCCAGAAACGTAAATTTACCTCTTTTTCCCCATTTTCCGGTACCATTTTAGATGGCCATTGACCTTTTCCCCCCTTTCCTTTGACCAAAAAACATGCTAACGCAAAAGCTTTCGATTTGTAAAGAACAAACCTCGACAAGTTTGCGATAAGTTTGATAAATTCGATAAAGCCTGACAACCATCATTATTAGAGTCTCAGGTCCCAAAACTACTAAATTTGTCGAAAAAAAAGAGTTTCTTAAAAAAAATGTAAATTGGATTCTTACTACAAGCGGCAGAATATAACTTTCAACCACCTAAAATGACTTAATCTACCATTTTCATAAGCGATTCACTTACCTTTGCGAAGGTGACTGTACTAATGATGTTTTATTTCGTTTGAAATAAGGCTCCCGACTGCGAAATTTGCTTCATAAAATTCAGAGTGTGGCACCAAATTGCTAACCTCTTTTACGTCGCACATTCGCACTGAAACAAGCAGCGATGGTGCTTCACAACCTGAAAAAAAAAATATTAACGTGAACGATTTACTTCAACGACCACGATCTACTTTAAAATCGAAAAGTTTTTAGTACCTATTAGTTAGCACCTTAGAATGTCATTCTAAGGTACTACTTAAACACCTTTTTTAGTCCTTTTTTTAGACCTTTTTTTAGTCAAGCACTTTCCGGAAACTTTCACTAGGGAGACACTCCCATTTACTGACCCGTCCAAAGTCAGCTCAACATGTTTTCGTCATTTAGTACTAAAAACGAGGAGGGCCGATAGCCTGGGGTTTTGGGGTCCCCCTGCTATCTCCACTTATGGTATGCGACATACTGTATAACTTCCCGGACACAAAAATATTGATATAATATGGTCTTCATTCTGTAAACGTTTCAACCCTGTACTTGCATGCCGCCACCTTCAAAATTATAGTGGTGCTTCGATATTTTAAAAAAATATCAAAATCGGTATCGATAAAAATCAAAGAATAAAATATTGCCACATCGGTATATCGGGGAGAAACATACCGGTATTCAGGGCTGCAATTTCGATTAATTTTTATTCGGAATCGGAATCGAAACCGGAATCTGCTATTTCAAAAGTAATTGGAATCGGGATCGAAATCCGTACTTTTTTTGAAGAAATAGGAATCCAAATCGGAATCGAATCTCGTCTAAAAACAGTTCATAATCTTCGGAATCGGAATCAGCATCGGCACCCAAAAAAATATTTTCGATTCAGATTGATTTAAAAAGCACGAGAATACTGTTATTACCGTTAATCAATTTTGTTTCAATCGAAATCAAAATCGGAATCGGCATCGTTCAAATATTTGTTAGATGGAATGAGAATCGAAATCCGGATTTTTCTTCCATCTTTCGGAATCGGAATCTTATTCATAAATAGTCAAGATTCTGCGCCTGCGGAATTGGAATCGGAATCGGAATTGCATCCCTGATCAATATGCGAAATATCAATATTTTGATATTTGTGCCAGAAATGACCTTTTTTTAGCCAAGCACTAATTTTTTTCTTACAGTCAGCAATGCCAAAAAATTAAAAAAAGGGCCAAAAAAATTCTTTCTTGGCCTTTCTTCCTTATCCAATGAAATTTTTGATATTCGATATTGGCATTTTAATATCGCTATCGCCTATCGACATAAAAAGTATCATCAAAAAACAAATCGATTTTTTTCATTCCGATATATCGATATAATATCGACATCACTACAAAATTACCCTTTTAGGTTCAGCGTCAGTTTAATGGAATCACACGATTCATTACACTGATGCAAATGCTTCTAGCCGTATGCTAGAATCACAAGAATCTTGTATTAGAATTACACACCGGGGCCCAAAAGCACGGATTATCGGCCCTCCTCTTATTTCTGATTCATTATCACCAAAAGAATGACTGAAAGAGGAGAGTTGATTGCCCGGGTTTTAGAGTTCCCACTGCTACCTCCTCTTATGGTATTTGAGGATAACTTCTTTGGCACCAAAGTACCTGGATAGTATGGTCTTCATTTGTAAGTTTCAACCCTACGTGCATGCTGCCACCTTTAAAATCACCCGTTTAGGTTTGGTATCAGTGTAATCAAATCACATGATACATGTGATACATGAGATTCCATTACACTGCCTGATAGAATCACAAGAATCTAGCAATAGAATTACATGCCGAAGTCCAAAAATACCGGTTATCTGCCCTCCCCCTTTACGTTATTAAGCAGTAAAAGGGATCATCCACAGACTGTCAAGCATTGATATTTTTCTTAAATAGAGGAAAAGAAGAAGAAAGAGCTAAATATAAACGGAATCGTTCTATACGATAGAGATTAAGATTTCAGCAGAAGATCGAGCCCCCCTTGGGGTATTCTTCCCTTGCAGTTTCGAAAAACAAAAATCGTTCAAAACTTTTCAGTTAGCATAACGAAAATATCACGATATTATAATTTTAATTTACAATTTTCCGATTTCCTCATTCCCCTTTATAATTTTAAAATTTCTCAGCTCAAAAAGATTTTCATAAAACCCCTTTGTGATTTTGTACCGGATAAAAAAAAAAAAAAAATTAAAAAAAAGAAAGAACGAAAATTCTGAAAAATACGCGATGGTATGGAAAAGGAAGGAAAAGTTTAAGGAATTCCTTCAATCAGAAATGTTTTGATAAAGTTGAATATTGTGAAGCTCAAAGTAAGAGGCGCTGTCGATAATATCGAGAAACTATGAGGGTGCTTTCTGAGGGAGGGTAGGCAGGGAGGACGATGAGAGGGGGTGGAGGACACCCCGCGGGAACATTCCTGGACAACCGCTTTGGGATTTTCCATTACCTTAGAGGAATTTACGAAAACCACGATTTCAACCCTTCAATTCTTCTTCTTCTTGCTTGTCTCTATTAGAGAGAGATGATTCTTCGATGGAAGCCGAATTGTTTCCCTTTGAACTCTGGACAATCAAATATGGCTTTTGGTAAAAAGGAAAGACAAAGAAGACTGTTAACTAATGAATTTTTTTACCGCGTCTTTCGAAAGCTTCGGCACCGATAGCGATAATTAAAAATAAATACGTAAAGTCGGGGGAGTCTGAATCGCATTTTACAAAAGGTGAAGATCCGGCCGAAATGGAAGCCAAAGCTGTTTGAAGTAAGCAATATAAAGACAATCGAGCTTCTGTTCACAAGTCATTTATTTTATAATGATGAACGATGACAGGTGTATGCAAGGACCATCGTTAGGATGTAAGAATGGTCAGGGAAAACAGGATATCGTCCACGATTTTTTCCTCGAGAAGAAATACAAGCTTTTTCGTGTTCGACTTAAACACGTAAAAATTGCACTTCGGTCGTTCAAAAGCAAAACCTAAAAATTTCCGGATGAAAAAAAAAATACGAAGATCAATTCGGCGAGTATGTAATTTTAAAGACGCAGGCGGATAATTTTCTGTCCCGGCCGATCTTATATCCACGTACATCAATCTATGACATTAGAAATAAATTAGTTCGACACGAAACAAATAAAAAGTCTTATGACTTTGAATGTATCGGTTTATCTCGTGCCTTTATTACACCGAATCCATTGTTTGTGTGCGGCATTTTTTCCTCAACAACATTCAGCCACATTTTAATAAATCACTATTTTTTTTTTTTTTTATTAACGTTTTTCCAAATTACAAATGATCAGGAATTATTTTAATACGCTACATGACATTGGAAATTAAAATAACATAGAAGCTTTAACGTGCTTTTACAAAGAAGCGCTCACATTAATCAATGCAATGTGTGGCTAATCGTCGGAAGTTGAAAAATTTGAAAAATTAATTTTATTAGATCGAAAAATTACATTGTATATCGTCATTAGGGAGAGCTATTTTTTCATCGCTTTTTTTTTATCCGAAGAGCTTTTTAAAAAAAAAATCCTGCGGCCAATAACCTCACCCGACTTAACCTATCGTAACATAAAAAAAATTCGGATAATCCTAAAAAAAAAAAAAAAAAAATGCTCCCCCTTTTTCTTTATTAATTTATTAAACAAGCTCAGCGGTCGAAATTTTCGATATCCAGATTTTATTAAAATACATAAATGCTTTCCCCATAAAAGCTATTTGGAAATATGAAATAAAAGGCGATTTAATTTTGTAAAACTGAGGGAAAACTCTGGTGACAAAATATACGCAGAGGCTCACTTCCTGATGTCTAAAGTCAAAGACGAACTAACCACAACCAAGATGAAAACATTAAAGGCTATAATGGAATGAGTGGAAAGCCATTATTAGAGATAAATCGTAACCAAAATATCGTAATAACTCATATTAAGAAACTTATTTAGTAGAGATTAACTTGGAAAACTTTTATATTTCTCAAATTTATTAGTTTTGTTTTTAGCCAGTTAGATAGCATTACGGGTAGCTAATGGCATTCTAATACATCTAATAAATTGCGATGCTTAGGAGGGGGGTTTTCGTTTTCGGACGCGCCCGGAAAAAAAAATGATATAATAGAGTATGGGGCATGGAAAAACAAACGGGATTTCCCGATGCAACGTAGTGGACTGGACGCCGCGATACACAGGACTGTAAGCTACAAACAAGGGAATGATTATTTTTATTCCATGTGATGCTAAAATAGTACCTGGGACGGAGGTATCAAAATTGACGCACTATGCTTCTGATGCAAAATCAACGTTTCAGCAAGTTTGTATTGACTCAGATAGGAGTGTATGAGTTAAAAAAAATTTAACATTGAATTTTTGGACAAAAAAGTGATTTTTATGTTTAGCTTATGGGAGCAGTTTTTTAAAATTTTTCTTATTAATTAATGGAATTAAAATTATATTTACAATATTGTTGTAAATAATTACTTGAAATACAATGTAAAATGGTTTAAATTAAAGGTAACAAGCCGCCATGTTTAGCTGGTGAAGATTTTTTCTAGCATGCTTAGCTTATGGGGATGTGACAAATTCCATTTTTAAGACGTTTTATAAGCTAAATTTTACTAAAAAAGTCCATAAGCTAAGCAAGGTTGTCATTTAATGGTCCTGGCACTTGTAAAGTTTATTGAGAATCATTGCATTATTGCTAAAGAATATTTATTATAATTTTACAAAATAAAAATTGCTCTTATAAGGTAAACATAGACCACCAAAAATTTTTTTTGAAAATGAGAATGACCCCTACGGACGTTGGTGTATCAAAATATTATCAAAAACAATTGTACATTATTGACGCCCCTGTGACGTCTTAAGGGAAATAGGCTTCCGACTGCAATGGGTTTACTGTACGTTTTCTGACGCTAAAGATATATTTTAAGGTCAGTAAAAAAAAAAAGAGACCCCTAAAAGTAAACATTTATGATCTAGCGCTTGAAGTTACGTCAAAAATCAATATGGAAACTAAAAGAATAATGCAAAAAGCTTTAAATGATCACTGCACTTTAAACAAAAAATATGTTTCACAGCTACGAGTGTAAATCTGGACATTTTGAGCACCCGATCGTTTTCCGCACCTCTCTTCGTTTGGCGCGGCAAAATAGGTCTGGGACTCAAAAAGTCTTGCTTTAGATTCTAGCAATGAAATATACTATTACACATGGCGATTTACTTTAAGAAGTTTTTCTGCAGAAAAGCAATATCGGCAGAACATTAATTAGGAATAAAATTTTCCTTTTAAAATAATGTGACTATTTTAAATTTTCAAAAAATTAAAAAAATAAATGGAATCTGACAGAATCTTTTTCGGTCGAAATCTAACAAAAAATCGGAAACTGATCGAAACTCTTTCGGTCAGTTTTCCAATTTCATCTTTTTTTTTTTTTTTTTTTTTTTTTTTTTGCAGATTTTTGCAGGGCTACAATTCCGATTAATTTTTGTTCGGAATTGCAATCAAAATCGGAATCTGCTATTTCGAAAGTATAATTGGAATCGGAATCGGAATCGGCATCCAAAAAAATATTTTCGATTCAGATTGACTTAAAAAGGACAAAAATACCGTTGTTACAGTCATCAATTTGGTTAAAATCGGAATCAGAATCGCTAAAATATTTGTTAGTTAAAATTGGAATCGGAACCTGAAATTTTTTTCCACCTTTTGGAATTGGAATCGGAACTGTAGTCCTGATTTTTCGGTCAAAATTTCACAAAAATTTGGAAAATTATTGGAAAAAATTGGAAAATTTCACAAGTGCAAGGGAGCGTTCAAGTATTGCGTAAGACTTTTTTTAGGGTTTTCCGACCCCTTCCCCTTCTGTCGTAAAATTTAGTAAGATTTGTTTGACCCCCCTTTAACTTACGTGAGATTTTCTCTGACCCTTCCCCCCTTTATTTTTCTTTACCGTCAATTTAAAAAAGTGTCTTACAGAATTCAAAAAAATATTTTTTCTTAAATTTTTTTTTTTCTTTTTTCTTTTTTTTTTTTTTACAGGAGAAGGTGGCAAATAAAGGGGTGTCCATTTTTTATATTAAACTGGAATTTTTTTGAACAATAAATATAAATACTCTTACGTAAGATTTTCCGGATCCCCCCTCTCTTCCATACATATAAGAAAACGTAAGAATTTCTTTCACCCCCTCCCCCCCCCTTTCGGTCGTTCGTAATACTTCAATCCTCCCGAATCAGTGGATCAGACTGAACGGGACGGGATACCTACAAGGATTCCTACAAATCCCGTCTTGTTCCAAGTCCATCACTGGCTGCAAATAAAATTTGGTGACAGTAAAACCGACGGACGGCGGGAGTAATTTCGGGTGGGGACATTACTCAATGAAAAGCAAAAATGGTTATTTAATGAAGAAAAGGATATGACAAGGAAAAGGAAAACAAGACAGCTGTAAAAGTAATATGAAAAGAAAAAGCTATCAATAAAATCCCAATAGTGCAATAACAGGAGGATATAAAAGCGGAAGAAGCAGCAAGCGCAGTGTCTTGGCGAAATACTTTACAACTAAGGAATAAATCCACATTTTATTGTTTTCTTTTATTTAACGTCGTGGGACCCATATCGACTGATGTAAAATATATGACATATTTAGGAAAACCCGTGAAATCGGTGTCATTTCGCCCCCGTGGATATATGTGCCACAAGGATGATGTTTCGTGCCTTTACTTTGCGATGGGTCCAGAGTAAAAAATTTACAATGTCCGTAATAATGACCTTTTTTTTTATTCTTTCCTAAAAAAAAAAAGAAAGAAAAGAAAAGAAATAAAATAAAATAAAATAAAAAAATTTAAATGATTTTTATGTTTGCATCTGGTCATCCTGTAGGAAAAATATATACTATGATTTTTTTTTCTTTTCTTCCAGTTTTTCTCCCCATAATTTTTATTTTTTCCTTTCCGTTTCCACAATGTTTCAGTAATAAAATGCATTCATGATGAAACGTACTTCTTTTGTTTTTCATTGAGTTCATAAAAGGAAAAATCACCATTGACAGGTAAATGTCAATAAAATCATAGGGGGAAGTTAAACGTAAGCGGCACATTTTTTTTCTTTTTTTTTATTAGATCTTCATTTGTTTTTATTTATTTTAACTTTACAGCTTTTCTAAAGTCGGACCGAAAAACGTGACCTTCAACCTCGCCACGAGTTATGCCTTTCCAACACGGAATGATTTTTATGGCGAAAATGCAAGTCCCACATTTTCCCCATACAGCAATACATTATATTTTCCTTTTTTTTTTCGCATTAAAAATTCAATCGACGGAAAAGTTGTCGCACAAACTGTTTTGAGTAATCAATTGGCTAAACGCAAACAAACAGTTGACAAATCACCGTCTTTTGTTTTCGGTTATTGCAACAAATGGTGCATTTCCGTCGGCGTTGATCGCGTCATTATCAAATCCCTATCCTGCCCCCCCCCCCCCCGTCTTCCACACCACCGATTCCGTATCTCTCCCGTTCTCCTCTTTCCCTTTCGAGTAACTTTCAAAAAAGCGAAAAGGAGAGTTTCCCAGGTAGACTTGGTGCGATTATTCGTAAGCGGAAAAAGTTAAGCGCGACGAATTCGAAACCCCCGGGATTTTGATTTTCCCGGATACCGAACTAATTCATTCAGCCTCTGGTTTTATATTTCGGAAAGAGGAATTTTCGGTGGAACTTTTAAAATATTTCCTAGAAAATCATTTTCCGTTTTTTGGCTTTAATTAAAATTTTTTGAATTTTATTATGATTTTTCAACTTTCTAATAAAGGTTTTCGAAGTTAAGAGAGGGAATTAATTCTTCGATTCGGGATTTGTTCACCCTCGTTTTGTCTTTTTTCTCATTCTTTTTTTTTTTTTTTTTTTTTTTTAACATCGCTTTAATGTGAATTTTTCCAGTTTGTAATACTTGACTTTTCGTTTGATTTAGAGTTTTAATTTCCTAAATGATGTAATGATGTCGTTCTTTGTTTGAACTTGAAGAAAATGATAGAAATGAGTTCAACGAGAGCTGTTGAAATTTTGTAGGGTACTGGACACCCTTTGAAGATTCATGACAAAAAAATAGAAATGCAAAGGATGGATTAACGATAATTGTAAGAAAAGATGTCATATGACTGTACTAAGGTACCTCATTCTCGTTTCGGGGTAATCGCAGTTTTTCCGGGGAAAAGACTCTATTTCGGGTATAGCGGTACTGCAGAAGCAAGTACCGGTAATTATACTTAGCATCCGAGCTGACGAAGATAATTTTTGAATTTTTGAAGAAAAAACCGTGCTATTGATATTAGAGTCCCCCTTATTTTACGAATTTCTGAATTTCGGTGAGAGCACCTCTCAATTCTTTTATAGCAACCAAAATAAGATTCTTTGAATTTTTCCAGATTTTTTGGACGTCGTTTAGCCATGTCCCCTGGGACCTAAAAATTTCGAAATTCGCCGTAAAGGGAGCTTCCAAATATTACATAGTACCGGAAGGGGGGGAGAGGGAGTGCAAGAAAGTTTTCCGATTTCTTACATGGGAGAAGGGAAGGGGTCCGGAAAATCTTACGTCAGAATTATTATTATTATTATTATTTATTTTAATTATTGTTCAAAACATTTCGAATTTAATATAAAAAATTGACACCCCTTCAAATGCCACCTTATCTAAAAAAAAAAATAAAAAAAAATTTATTCCAATTTAAAGATTTTTTTTTTTTTTTTTTAAATTTTGTACGACATTTGTAAAATTGGGGATTAAGAAAAGAAGGAGGGTCAGCAAAACTCTTACGTAAGTTAAAAGGGGGGGGGGGGTCGAAGAAATCTTACTCAATCTTACTACTGGGGGGGGGGAGGAGGTCAGAAAACGAAAAACCCGAAAAAAAATCATAAATAATACTTGAATGCTCCAAAAGACCGAAAAATCAAAAATTTTATTTTAATGTCGAAACGGTTTTTCTATTCGGATTTTTATGCAGATCACGAAATATAGTTAAAAGTTAATTATGTCACACGGTTTTGATAACAGAGACCAAATAAGTAAAAAAAATTAGCAAAATATGCGATAGCCACAATTTTTTGAGAAATCCTTCATATTTTTGTCCTTTAGCACAGTAATCATTTGTCATAAATAAATTCTAAATTCAATTTCGTAGTCTGCATAAAAATCTCGATAGAAAAAAAAAAACCATTTTTACAGAAAAATAAAATAATTTTTGAGTTTTAGGTCTTTACGGAAATTTCAAAATTTTTAGGTCTCATTTCTACACATAGCTAAACTATGTTCAAAAAGTCCGAAAAAAAACAAAGAATCTTCTTTCGGTTACTATATAAAAATTAGGAGGTGAGTTAGCTGAAATTCAAAAATTCGTAAAATAAGGGCCACCCTTTTAAAAAGACTTTTCGCCGATTTTATTCAAAATATTTGCCGGGTGAATATTTAATTTATCCTTTTTTTTTAAAAATTGATCAGTAAAATTAATTGACGTAAAAAAAAGTCCAAAAGTCGCCTTCCATTTTCGATGTACAAAATCGGTGGGATTTTAAAGGTTTTTAATCTTCAAACAAGGCAATCTGAAAGAAAAACAAGTAAATATATCAGGACCCGGTAGAGAAAATCCAAACGCTTTAAAACCCCTCTTAACCTGTGTTTGTTAAAAAGAAACGATCTCTCAATTCTGATGAAATCGTCATAAATAAATCCACGAAGCGAATCTTTCGTTTACCTTTAAAATTTTATTTAAAAAAAGAGAATGAGAAAAAAAAAAAGAAAAAAGTACGCAAAGCTCTAAGTGAAAATTATTAAATTTAAGAAGGGAGAGAGGAAAAACCCTTTCGAAATCAAAAAAGAAAATGACTGAAGTTAATGATAACTTAAAAAATCAACGTAATCGCTCAAGCAAAAGGCTTAAATTTTCATAACTTGTGGGGGTAATTGAGTATTCAGTAAAGAATTAAGAATAACTTTTACTTTGACTTGGGGGTTTAATGTTCAATTAAACACCTTTCCGTGTAGCGGCGAACCGGTATCGTCCATCATTCATTAAGATTTTTTTCATTTTCGACAAAAGGTCTTCCTTTTTTTTCTCTCTTTTTTTAAAATAAATATTTAAAATTCATGCGCCGATCAAAAATCATGACTCGTGAAACATTGCTTTTATTTCGTTGGAGCAAAATTTCATATTTCAATAACCTCATTATCATAATTATGTTAATACCTGTGTTTGTATATATAAAGCGTATATCGAATCAGAGCGAATAGAAAAATTTACAAAAAAAAGGAATTAAAAAAAAGAAAAAAAAAATTATATCCCCTGCGATGAAAATTCCGATCAAGGTAAGTAAAAAGAATGGAAACGAAAAAGGAATTATTTTTCTTTTTTTTTTTTTAGGGCAACGAAACGTCGCGGTATTTCAGCAAATCTAGGTAAACTCAGTGAAGCTTAGATAACTTGACCAGTGGAGCTTTTAAAATTATTTTCCTTGCCTTGAAAAACTTGAAAACTTGAATATTTATGGATTAGATAAAAGAGTTATCTTTTTTAATACAGGCCATTTCAAAAGAATCACAAATTAAGTTTTATTCCCTCTCAGGTTTTGGATCATTTCATCGGGGTGGAGGAAAAAAAGCGTTCGAATTATTTGCTGAGAGATGAGTCATCAACATCTTTTTTTTTCGTAATCTTTGCACACATGAATTTTCATAAACTTCTCTTTTCTCCTTTAAATAATAATAATAATAAAATATAAAGATTATAAATATCCTGAAAATACATTTCGGCTATAAAAAAAAAAAAAAAAAAAAACAGTAAGGGCATATGACAAGACGAAAAAAGATTATTTTTGAAACGACGAAATTAAAATTTTGGATCAATAACAATTTCTCGCATGGGCGTTCTATTAATAATTCATATAACAAAACAAAGAAATCAGTGATACGAAAATTAATAATTAATAACGGGGAAGAGTTTCGAAGTGATTTAAAATAACGGTCACGGTACATTTATTAAACATAATATGTATCATTCTTGGGCTAATGTATCTATGATATTTTCATACGTAAATATATTATCGCGTCAGATAAAAAAAGTCATATGCATTTGTGTGTGTCTTCGATTTACGTATTTGAATGATTACTTTTATACGGATGGACGGAAGCAGTCCGAACATCTCGAATTCATCTCGGGAGCCAAATCTTCAATTAGATACAGATTTAATGTTATTACAAGAGATACATCATAATGATTTTTAATTTAAATTTCGGAACTCTTTTTTTTTCTTCTTTTTCATGTGAAGCTTTATTAACTTTATCATTGACCTGATTATAATCTTAAAGAGGACTCTGAAAGTTACAGAAAAAAAGATGTCTTTTTTAATCAGTCAAAGACAAGATGATAATTAAATCTGTGATAAAGAGATGTCGCCTAATGTCAAAGTGTGTGAATCGGACTCCATAAAACAGTCATATTTTTTTGAATTTTCTATTTCTAATCATGAGGTGAAACAATAGGCAGTATTGCCGCATAAAGGTGCAAATTTACGCCGAACGTGTTGGAAATATTTTCACCCAACACATTCAAAAAGCTTCAATAATTATGCATGTAGGGCTTTTTTTAGGGCGCAATTTCACGCCGAACATGCTCGGCAAACATGTTTGGCGTGAAATTGCGCCCATATTTGGTGAACAAGTTGGTGTTGGACAAACATTATCATCCAACATTTTCCTTAATATGTAGGAGACGTACTACATAAGCAATGAGAATTTTTTGAACATGTTCGGCGAAAATGTTTCCAACATGTCGGGTGCATATGTTCACCAATATATGTTTGTCACTTTCATCCAATTCGAACATGTTCATCCAACATGTTTGGCGTGGAATTGTGCCCTTACAATACTAGGGAACGCACTAAATAAGCCGAACGCGTTCAATAAGAACATATTCGGTGAAAATGTTTCCAACATGTTGGGTTCACCAAAAATGTTCGTCACTTTCATCCAAGTCGAACATGTTCATTCAATATATTTGGTGTGAAATTGCGCCCTTACATTATGGCAAAATATTAGGTGCCGAACGATTTCGCCACTTTTATCCAAAAGTGCAGAGTCACTTCGAACCTGTTGATGTCGGATAAAAGGTTTAACATGTTAGACAAACGTTCTCCCCAACAAGCAGTAGAAGCTCTACGTAAGCAGTGACGCTTTTTTCAACATGTTGGAAGAAAATGGTTCCAACACGTTCTATTCGCCTACCTCCACTTTCATCCAACATCATCAACATGTTGCCAAAATGTTCACCCAACACATTGGAGCCCTAATAGCGGAGAAAACCCGAACTAAAGTCGCGATATTTTTGGTTGCAAAATCCGATGCCGGTGCCGATGCCGACTCCACCAAGCATCGATTATATCTGATGCCACTCTGATTCCGATTTAAGTGAAAAAAAAAAAAAAAATCATAGAGCCATTTTAGACGATTTTTAAAATCAGGGGTCCGATGCCGATGCCAGCCGCAGCCGGCTAAATATCTCGGGATGCCAGCACTAACAATTAAGCAATGCCGATTCCGATGCCGATACCGACTTCGGATATAAAAAAAAATCCGATGGCGATGTTATCATCGGCATCGGCCAAAATTTTCAAGCTTCGGAACCCTGAGAAAAATGAATTCTAAGAATTTGATTGGCATGTATTGGACCTTAAATTGTAAATGAATCATACTGCTGTTTTAGGATAATTGTATTTTAACAATTAAAAACTACTATTTTTTTTAAAGGCTCTCTTTTCTTGTTTTCTCTTGCTCAGAACTAAATTTGGCTTCTCTGCTTTATCGAGTTTTCGACGACATCGAACGACAAAAAAATGAGCCTTGTTTCAAACTTTCCTATCTCTATCAAAACGCCCAATTATGGTGATTAAAACTAAGGAAATCGATGTTCATATCAATGTCAAATAAATAAAAAATAAAAATAAAAAGTTGCTATGCCGTAATTATCCTTTTCGTTGCAGATTACCAAACCTTTCTCAGCAAATCGCCGATTTTTTTTTTTTTTTTTCTTTTGTAAAATCGCCAACCCGCCCACTGACCTCAATGACCCCTGAAACAATGAAATGAAGAAAAGAAATGCGCAAAAATGGAATCGATTAGCCAGTAACCTGTTGATCCAACCGTGAACAAGTCGACTACCCAGGTATTAAATTTGAGTGAAAAATAATTGAACAAGAAGATCCTAGCTTGACTATCTTTGTTTTTAATCTCTCTTCCGGTGTAAACAACTTTAACTACTTGGTCGTTACCACTGACTTCTTTGATCTTAATCATCTGATTTTTAACCAGATAAGGTTAGATTCATTGATTTTTCGTCTTTTTTACCCGCCTGACCTCTTTATGCATTTCGGCAAAAACATCATAATTTTGAGTTTACGGTCCTATGACCCGAGGAAGTGGGGTCACACAATGATTGCACATTTATGATTCACATCACTTTTTTTTTTTTTTTTTTTAAACATTCACCCTGCACAAGACAATAAAAGTAATGGTTATTAGCGGAAAAATGAAATCGGGGGTTTGAACGTCTTAAGTAGCGTCTAAGAAAATGAATTTTTTATCCCCCTCCCCGTTCGCAGGGATTCTTCTTTTTCTCAACTTTTTTTTTTTTTGAAAACTGAGATCCGGTGGTAGTTAATTTTGATTATCGAGGTATGCTTCAAGCAAATTTAAATATTTTTTAAAAAAATATCCATATATTTCGAAAGCAATGTTCTTGTTATTATTATTACCATTTAGCCTCCATGATTTCTGGAAAATTAAAATGGCCGAAGGCTGGATGATTCTCATTTGTATTTTTTTTATCCAGGAACCGATTCACTTTGTCATTAGCTAAACATAACTGGCATATTTTTTAAGAACAAAAATTTTAAATTTAACAGTGTCTTTTCCTTCTTCCCTTTTTTTCAAATTTTTTTTTACCGTTTATTTTCTTCGCCTTAATATTTCTTAATGTTTCTCCTTATTCCTTGTGTTTTTTTTTCCGGTACTTATTATTTTATATAAATTTTTACCTCGAGCTAATTCTAATATCAACCTACTGTTTTTTTTCCTTCCCTTTTTTTAAATTTAACGAAATAGTGAACTAAATGAAAAGAAGATAATTTTTTATAAGGACATTAATACGAGATGGTTTAGTTAAAAAAAAAAAAAAAAAGACGGTAGTTGCACAGTGACTTTTTTTTTCTTTTTGCTGCCACATTATGTCGCTTTAACGGAATATATCTGTCACTTTAAAAAATAATTAATAAATAAAAAAATCAGTCGAAAGCATGGGAAGTTTAACTATCCTGCAAGCTAAACGTGCATTCGATTTTAAGACAAGATATACCTTGTCTTTTCGCGCTTCTACCTGTATATTATCGGAATTAATAAAAAAAAAATTCGTCGGACCATGTGAATAAGCAATGGTGGCGGTATTCAGTGACCTTTTAAATGCAAATTTAAAAAAAAAATTAAAATTTTTCATTATCAACTTGTTAGTTAAGCGTTATTAATTTCCTAACATTTTTATTTAAAAAAAAATTTAAATGATTTAATTTTTCACGTTTACGAATGAAATAAAATTTGCATTTTACACTAATTTTGATTGAAAGAGGCATTTCCAAGTAGAGGGGATTCTGTGCAATTTCCTTGACAACTAAGCCAGTAGCATTAGAAAATATTTATTACGTCGCTATATGATATGAAAATGAAACAATTTTCTGCGAAAAGCTTAAGCCGTCTTCTTTAAGACGGATCTCTCCAAAATACTTACCCGATCTTACTCTCGAACTGATGGGGAATATAAAAAAAAAGAAAATGTTTAATCAATTTACAAAGAACCCTCCGTCACGTAAAAAAAAAAAAATCTCCCCCGTTTTAACAAGGTGTCAATGATTGAAATAGCAATACTTAGTCATTTTCCTAAGAGTGTTTAACGATAAAAAAAAGAAAAAAAAAAAAAAAAAAAGAGGAAGGAAAGTTGCTGAATACTAAATATAAAAGAAAAAACGATCGTTTTTCTTTTCCTTTTTTTTTTTTCTTTATACATTTATAAAAGAACCCATCCGCTGAACGTGAAACAATAGCAGGAGAATATTTTTTTAAAAAAAGAAAAATTTCGAACTCGTTTTTTTTCCTCATTAAAATTCTGAGGACATCCCGATTCAAATCGTACAGAAAATCGACGACGGCTAACACAGAAAAAAAAGACATTATAGATAAAAATCACGGTTCGGAAAAATTACAGAATGGGAATGGAGATGGAGGGGAGGAAAAAAAAAGGAGGTTCAACTTCTTTTTTTTTTTCTTCTTCTCCTTCTCCTCTCCCCGAAAGAAAATCAAGGAATTCTTTTTTCCATTTTTTTTTTTTTAATTTATGGTTTAAGTTTCAGACTAAGTTTTATTATCTCTATGAACATTATGGAAGTTTTAAGAAAATGTGTTCGAAAAATCAAAAATTATTCATCCGAGTAAATGATGGCGGTCGTATTTTGATAAATAGCCTCCCGTTCAAATGGGAGAGGAAAAATGAAAAAAAAAAAAAAAAAAAAAGTTCGTTTCTTCCGCCATTTTGATCTCAATATTTTTTCGATTAAAAAATATATATATTATAAATACATATATATTTTTTCTTATGAAATAAGATAAGGATCAGCAGTGTTGTTGGCGTGAAAGAGCTTAATGAGACCGGATACGCCTGCAGCGCCTGCAAAACAATGAGCGGAAGATGTCAGTACTAAATGTCCATACCAGATGCAATGTGTTAATTAATTCTTTGGACACTAATAAACTAAAACCTTAAGCATTCGTCTAATTTATTCATTCGGTACCGGGGAATTAAAAAAAAAAAAAAAAAAAAAAAAAAAAAAATACTAGATTCGATTGATGAAGTGATTTTTTTTTCATCTATGACACAGTGCATTATAAAAAAAAAATGAAGAACGCATTTCATTTCTAAGAAAACCTTAATTACCGACTATTATGATCGATACGTAATTGATTACATAATAATTTGTATTGTAATTACTATAAATAAACATGTTCCTAATATGTTTATAATTATATGCTCTGCCACTTGATTGCTATCATCTTTCGATAGGCCTTACAAAGTATATATTCTTTAACGTATCAAAAAGGAAATATTAAAAAATAAAAATTATCCTTTGAAAACCTGTAAATTCGTTTTTAATAAAACGATAAGATGAGCCATGCGTGATTTTTAACCCGAGCACAAAATATTATAAAAATCGATGATCGATTTTCAATATGGCCGACCGAAAAACTTAGTATATTTCCCTCGTCCTCAACTAATTTTCTCTTTTCAAATTCCAGGTTGTGTGCTTTTGTAAAACAAGGAAAAAAAAACCAAGACATATAGTTACTTCTTCTTTCCTCCCTTGCAAAATGATAATGAACTTGCAATAAAGAGAAAATGAATGAAAAATTAAAAATCATCCAGAAGAAGAATTTCATTTCGGAAGAAAAAAAAATTATTAAGGAAAATGTAATTTAAGAAGCTGTCATAAAAAAATTTTGAATAGTCGTAACTAAGCTCAAATAAAAGAAAGACAGAAAAAAAAATTGTAGGAAAAAAAAAAAAACACTTGTATATATGTGATTTTCCTAATGGAATTCGTCGTAAGCTAAACATTTGATTTTATTTTTCTCGGAGATCGAGGACCGTTTCCGTTTCCCCCCTGGACGTTTGCTTAACATCGGAGAAACGTTGAATGTGACATCGTCAAAGCAACAATCATTTCATTTTACATAGAATTTAATTAATTGTCGTCTGTTTCCGAAAAAAAAAGGGAAAAAAATTATTGTAGGGCGGAAGAATGGTATAAGTATCAGTATATGCTAATTTGATGACTTTTTTTTTTTCATCAGAAAAACATTTTTTTTTTTTTCATTTTAACATAAGAAAGTTCAAAAAATAATTATTCGTGCATTCGCCGTTATAATTGATGAAGGTAATGAAAGCGTATGAATCCTGCATTTGAAAATTCCACGGGAAATGAATAATTATTTCAAAGCGTCCCCGAAGGCCCGAAAAACAATTTTTGTAATCTTAAGACCAGAAAAAAAGAGGGATTTGTAGGAGGAGTAAAATAATTAATCAAGACAATGGGAATCAAAAACGAAAAAAAATATAAATAAATATAGATTTTTAGGTACGTTTTAAACATTTTTTAAAAAAAGCATAAATGTTATCAAAAGCAACAACCAAATCCCAGAAAAAGGATACTTTTAATGAAACAGAAAAAAAAATCTCATCTTCCCAGAAATTGTTCTTTGAAAAGTTAAATAATCCCCGATACAAAGCGATTTCATTCCCATGCCTCCCTTATCCCCCTTCCCCCTCCCCTCCCTTCGTAAAACAAAAAGTATTAAAAAAATATACGAATGCGAGAAAATCCGTTTTTAAGTCAATACAAAAATAAATAAAAAAAAGGGATATTAAAGATCGGCATTGACATTGTCGATATGAAGAGAGAAAAAGGAAAAAAAAAATTGAAAGTTAGGGAAAATCGACAAACCATCTGTGAAAATTTTTATTTTATTTTATTAAACCTGTTTGATATCTTTTTCTCCTTTTTTTTTTTTTTCATTTTTATCTTTCTCTTTTACGTTTTTTTTTTCCTTCCTATAATGACCCATATCCCTTTCATTGAATGGATTATCGGAAAATTAGGAAAGGCCATTGTCTTTTCCTCAGGAATTCATTTAAATAAAGCTTATAATTTTTTTACGGGGGAATTTTTTTTTTTTTTTTTTTTTTTACCCATCGAGGGAAGAATGAAAAAAAAAGGAACTGGTATTTCTTTTTCTCTCGTTTTACACATCCACTCTGAATAAACTTTTTATTCTTCCGATAAACAGCAATATATTTTTTTCCCTTGATTTGTCTTATTTTTTTCTTCTTTCGTTTTTTTCTTTTTTTCTTTTTCCCCCATTTCACCCTCATCCTCCAAACCGCTTTCGATACGACCACTTTACAATCTCCATTTCTTGTTCTTTTCTTTGTCTTGTTCAATAACATCAACTTGAATCTCTATCACCCGACAAGATTACGGCAAATTACATTTGGTTTTCCTTTTTTTTTTTTTTTTTTTTTTTTTTCTGTTTTCTGGGTTCCTTGTTTCCTCGCGCATTAAATTTAACTCGGAAATTCCACGGGATCGTTCGAGCTCCCTGACAATTAAATGTTTTTTCCTCCCGTACAAAAAAAAGAGAGGAAAAAGGAAAGGAAAAGAGATTCCAGATTGATTGTCGAACGCCAGGAATATAGAACTACAATAGTAATATTCATCAGAACCATGCTCAGGGCGACAAGTTCCATTTCATTCGACTCGATGAACCCCCCCCCCCCCTCTTATCCCCCGAAACGACCCACCTTTCCGCCCTCCTCCACCCCCTTACCGACTTCATATCTCTTCTTCAGTGTTTAGAAATCTGTATCACAGCCCTCTGGCGTTCTATCTCATAGACATTTCTCCTCTTTCGATCAATTTTATTAATTGTCTCTCCTTTTATATCTACTACGTCTCCTCCTGTCGTTATCTATTCAACCTTTTGTTATAACTAGAAAACGAAATTTTCAATGTTTTCAAAATTGTATGGGGATTTCGATTTCGTAGTTAAAATGTGCGCGGTAAAACGGAGTTCGGTTAAAGGTAATAAAATTTACTCCTGTGGTTTCTGTTGTCCACGACAGTCGTAGGGTGCATCGAAATCGAACAAATTAGAGTTCGGTTTGGAGGAATTAATGGGTTTTGATTAGAAGAAACAAGGAGGAAATGGTTGATCAATTTCTCTCGTACGTGGTAGAGATTCAAGGACTGTGAGGTTAAACTGGATACCGTAAAGTCTGGGTTATCGAATAGAAGAAAATGTCAACTTATTGTGAGGACATGCGGAGTTCTTTCGGATACAAAGCTAGGACGAAGAATCGCTCCATGAATAAATTGGGAGTGGGGGTGGATGGGAAAAAAGCGGAAGGGAGATGTTTGTTGCTGCAGTCATCAATCAGCTAGACGAATGGCGTAATTTTAACTTTGAGTGACTTTCACTACTTCGAGCCAATTTTTTTGGGCTATAAAAAAAACTAGAGATGAGAAAGTTCCAACTTATGGTACGCGACAACTAAGTTAGTGACCGGTAGACTAGTTCATACCGAGCTCGGCCCTCGATCAAGAGATGCGATTCATCGCGCTTCTATCCTAATTCGCAAATAGGAATTTTTCTCAGGTGATACTATGTGGGCTCAATATCGGGCCCGTAGCCAAGGGGGGGCTCACTCGGGGCTCACTCCGTGTCCTACCTGGAGTAAATTGGCTAAACATGACAGGTATAGTGACAGAAGGTCTACTGTCCCCCCCTCCCCTTGCTCTTCATTGTGGCTACGAGCCCAATCAATATATTGTTTCCAGTTAAACTTCCCATGTTGACACTAGTCACCTGAACTTAGCTAATGAAAAACCCGTGTCAACCTGGGAAGTGTAACTAGACAATATAACATTGAGCCCACGACTAATGGGATTTTCAGAAAGTTTAACTGCTACAACTCATCGGCAGGCAACGGCAAACCACCCAGCGGTAATTGCTACGCAAACCTCTCAAAATCGGAGTTCAATTTTAGGTCCAATACACCTGTGGCGACCCGTAGCCTAGTTCATAGCGCGATTGACTCTCAATCATGAGATGTGACGCGTCGTTCTTCTATCATAGTTCGCAGCTAGCAATTTTTCTCAGGTCAAAACTAGTGCGCTAGTCAACGGTCACCACTCCTCTGAAAACAATGGCAAACCACTGAGCGGTAATTGTTTCGTAAACTTCTCAAAAAGATGCCGTTCGGAACCGGCGTTAAACTGTAAGTCCCATATGTCTGTGAGCGCACGCACAGGTGTATGTAAGAGATCACCAGGCTCGTAATCGAGTAAAGGGCTAAGAAGAAGAAGACACCTGTGAGGGCAAGCATAGGTTTCAAGCAAAGAGATCACCAGGCTCGTATTCGAGCAAAGTATTAAGAAGAATCAAAAGTACTGACCTTACAATTGATGTGAGACGAATCAACCATGATAATCAACCTTGCAAAATGTTCAATGACCAATCAATCAATAGATTTCAAAGGAGTTAAAAACCCCTACCACCGCATCACTGGGGGTCCCCAATTTGGCTGGTGTGAATGGACATACTACCCTCCCAGGCCCGTAGCCAGCCTGAGAAACAAAGGGGGGCACGAGACATTGAAAGGGGGGCTCCAAATGGCCCTTTATAACATGGAAGATAGGGAAAATACATGGGCCAAGTCAAATTTATAGGGGGGCTCAAGCTTTTCCATAGAGGGGCTGAGCCACCCTATGCCCCCCCCTGGCTACGGGGCTGTACCCTCCCATCTTAGACGAGGTCTTTCTGAAGGACTTGGACTTGTGAGATCGCATCCCTCAAGAATGAGGATCGTTACGGAGAATCTTCGCCGCAGAGCGCTGATTGCCCTTAATACATGCACTTTCTATAGAAGAGGTTTGCCAATTAAGCCAAACAGAGCTAACTGGACCTAAAATTATTTTTCCTGCATATAGCTCAAAAATAGAATAAAATTTAAAATAAATTTACAAGCAAAAACAGAAAGTTAAGCCATTAATGAAAATTTTCCTATGTTTTAACACTGAAAATTCAGTACAGAATTTACCTGTAGAGGGCGTTGATAACCCTTCATACATACAAAAAGTACTGGTGCTGCCATCTGCACGATTATCCTCATAACAGAGCATTAATAAAAATATATTCTCACTAACCTTAGGACAGTAAGTTGGTATCTACGTCTCAGCAATAAGACTTTCAATCAGATCGACGTTTATGACTTCGTCAATGGCCCCTTTCAATGTTCCATTCCTGACTTAAAGATTTCACTGGTTCTTCTTAGTCATGTTCGCTGCAACATTTGAATCTGCTCTCAAGCACCCTTAGTCTCTCGCTCCATCGCTCTGCACAAACTGCATCGTCACTCCTGAAACATAAATAGCATTTCCTGAATAAAAAATAATAATCCTGAAACAAAAATAGCATTTTAATGATCGCAAAACGTTGACATTTGTAACTAAAGCCTGTTCTTTATTTAGGTCAGAACTAACCAACTGGGAGCTTTGCTGCCTTCGCTTGATCAAAAACCTACCGCTCGCGCTCAAATCTATATATTAAAACGCTAAGAACCCCCAAAACCTATTTCCAGTCGCCCTGGAGCCCCTATCCAACCAATTTTGACGATCTTTTTTTTTTGAATGAAAGCTCTTGGCGCGTAGATTTGCCCAATTGGTCGGGATTTTTAAAATTTTCCCCGGTTTTCCGGAAAAGTCGGAAAAACACCCCCAAAACCTATTTCCAGTCGCTCTGCAGTGCCTATCCGACCGATTTTGACGACCTTTTTTTTGAATGAAAGCTCTTCACGTGTAGATTTTCCCAATCTGAAGCTGAAAGTCATTCTGAGGGGTAGTAAAACTTTAAATGCCGTTTGTAAAGAGATACTGAGCGGTTAGCAACTGAAAGAGGGGCAGTCAAATTTTGACTGGAAACAGCTGGTAAATATTTATTTCTTAAACAGGCTATAATTGCAAAGGTCCTAAACGATTAGTTTTGAGCTAACAGTCTTATTAATAACCGCCTTGATGCTTCAGTTCTATTTGCATTGTCTAGACTCATTTGCACCAACCTCCGACTCAATTAAGCAATTCCACAAGAGAAAAAAAAAGAACCTGTTTCGACAAGAACTTCTCTTATTTAGTGTTATAACGACTGGAAAACGTTTTTTTTTTTTCTTTCTTTTGCTGAAACGGTTCGTTACTCCCGTTTTAAATCCTGTATTAATCGATGCCGTCAAAAATATAAAAGGTTCTTAGTTCAAAATCAGTGGGTACGCAAATGCTCTTGTTAATAGCGAAGAATTATCATATAGTGGATTTGGCCAATTGTAAATCGAATAATGCGTGCACATGAACCGAAACTTGTTGTGAGATATAAAAATGATAATTGTTCAAGCCTGAATAAATTAAGGAGCATAATTAATTATTATTACAATAACTTGTATTTTTACATCATTGTATGGAAATTTTTACATTTTTTTCTTTATACGCGTATATTTATTTCTTTTTCTTCCAAAGCAAATACTTCGATCTGTCCAAATGTGAATCCCCGTATACATCGGTCGGTGTGAGGTATCCATGTCTTTATAAAGCGTTTGGGATGACCCCATGTCCGGTACGTGTTCGTTCCTTGTTAAAGATCGTGCGATATCGATACAATAATCAATTTTATAACCCAGGTAATTATTTCTTTCGTTTTATATATTTTGATATAAAAAAAAATTTGAAAGAGCTTGCTACGATCCGTAGCAGGAAGATTAATTCGGGACGTTTAAAGTTAATATTATTAGTCATTTCCGCGCACGCAAAATTAAAAGGAACATGGATCCTGAACTTCTTTTATAACATCGAATGAACAACTAGTGACCCGGCCATAGTGTGGTAATTTTTACTTTTAATTATAAAAAATGTAAATCAATTTCGTTAAAGACTGAGTGATCAGTAAGGCGAGGAGAACATATCCTTTAAAGATGATTATCGCCCATCTTTTCTAACTTTTCCATTGTTTCATGTCGTTCAAAAATGTGTGAACTGTTAATAATTTTTTTTATCTTTCCGTTTCCTTGCGTCTTTTTTATTTTTTTTTTTTTCTTCTGACCATTTTTTCGCCAAAAGAAAAAAAAAAAAAGATTTATATGTTGAATGTAAAGCGTCAGCTCTCGAACTACAGGCGCGATAAATCCATTAGCTAATCAAGGATGAAACTGTGCAAAAATATACAAAGTCATCCTCAAGGATGCTCCCGATGGTTTTTTATCAATCATTACGGCTCAAAGCACGGACATTTCCTAACCATATTCGCCTACTCATCAAAGTAACTAGAATTATAGTGATTCATTATGCTGAAATGAGTTAAAATTGCATCGTTTACTTTTTTCCCATGATCCTAATGATCAATATTGATGTTTTAGATTTAAAAGTCGAGTTTTTTTTTTTTTTATCATTAGTCATTTTTTCAAGCCCTACCTACCGGATAATATGCAAAAGGAAAAATTGAATGAAATAAAAAATAAACACCACTCGATTTAAAAAAAAAAGGAGGTACCGAAAGGTCGATTATACGACATTGACCTATATAAAAGAAAAACTACGGAGGAAAAAAAAATCGTACGACCCCTCTTGATGGTTAAAAAGAAATAAAGGGAAAAAAAAAGTAGAAAAAAGGTTAAAGGGATTTCCCTGATCACGTCTGAATGGTCTGTTTGAAAATCAGTTATCGGATGTTTTATACCGACAGGGGGTGAAGTTCAGTTCTTAGGGGTTCTACAGGTGGTTGGCCTCGGACAATTCACATACTTCATTGGTTTCAAACCTTTTTTTATTGCCTCTTTAAATTCCTATTCTTGTCATTTTTTTTCTCCCTCCCTCAATCTCCTCCGTCTCCCTTTCAATATATGTTACCTTTTTCGGGTCATCGATTTTATATCAAAATTTTTCGCCGTGAGAGAAAGAAAAAAAATGTATTGTAGCGATGCAAATCTATACATAAGGGCCATCGAGTCCGAAAAAACAGGTCTCATTGTTTGTTGAAGAATAATAATATTTTTGCATGACGGAGGAGTGCAAGGTCGACTGGAAATAATGTTAAGAAAAAAAAAAAATTAAATAAAAAAAACATCGATATGAAAATTTTATGGATTTTCGGACGTATCGAACCGGAAGAATGTAACCTTGGGAAAAAAAAAATTAATAATATACACTTAATTTTAACTAATAAGATATTTCTATATTTGGTTAATCGTTCTAAAAATTCGACGTCGATATTAAATTGCATTTCTCGGTTGGAAAAACGCCAGTAATTAAGTTGCAGTATGTTGCATTTTGCAAATGTCTAGACGGAAAAAAATGGAATCATATCTAGTGTGTCTTCATTTTATTAAATGTAAATATGTTGCACTTGACCGTTTGTATGAATGGCACCTAAAACGCTTTAGCCCAATCATTATGCTGCACTACACCGACCGAGACGAAGGTCGTTTTGATGTATTTGAGAAGAATCATTTTTTATTTTTGTTAACTTCTTCTTTGGTCAGAAGTTTTCTCACACCGTTTCTCGTGGTGCGGATTTTGTGCAATTTTCAATTTTTCGACATGCGTAAATAGTGCCGAAAATTGTTATTGTGATGGACTTGGTTGTGGGGGCTGTGAAGGCGTAAGGGACATACATTAGTAAGAGCTCCAGTTCAAAATAACTTCATCGCTTCAAACCCCGAGGATAGTAACCTATTAAAGAGTCATCTTATTCAACGTTGCAAGCTAAACATTGGTACTATGCAGCAGGTGTGATGACAAATAATTAAATTAAATTTCCGGGATCATCCCGCATATTTCAACTCAAGAGGATATTCCATAAAATTCCAATAAAGACTCATTGTGTTTGATCTAAGTTAATACATATTGAACTTGTAGAGCACAACACTTTTTTTTTGTCTCAGTGGATGGTATCAAGAATCCCTCGATTAGACGATTTACGCAGATAACTAGGGAAAAATTTAGAACTTCAAAGAAATTACTGGTAGAATTTTCCGACCGTAAAAAAATTTCGGAAATTGATTCGAAACACAAAAGATCCTTATTAATTAGACTGTCCTGACTAAAAGATGTCATTGAACATGACCTCTAAATCGAACTGGTGAGGAGTTGTTGCCATTTTTGGGCAAAAAAAAAAAAAAATCCATTTTTGCCCCAAAAACGAAATTTACACTTATACCCCTACTCAGGGGTTGATCGGAAAAATTTGGGATCGTGAAATTCGTGTTTTACGACCTTGAAAACATGAGGAAACACTTTTTCAAAAAATTTTGCAAGCCTTTAAAATTGGGTAAAAAAATCGAGTTTAAAAGACCTTGGTTGCCCAATTTTTTAAAAAAGCTTAAGTGGCGTTGGGGGGCCTTTAAGCGGTTAAAAAAATTATTTTTTAATTTTTAGTGGTTTTAAGGAAGCAGATATTCAACAAGCCCCTCAACATTTCAAACATTTTTTAAAAATGAAAACACCCTACTGACCAACCGATGTCTCAGTTCACACTTCTGCTCCCTCTCAAATTTTCTTTCGCAGTTTAAAATTCCAACCTCTTTTTTCGAAAATCCAAAGCATTCTGATACCATAAAAAAAATGAAAAGTAAAAATAAAAACATTTTAAAACACCATGAAAACTCACTTTTTAAATTTACAAAAATAATTATATTCTAAAAATGGACCTCCTTATCTTTTACACCCTGTATGTGACGTTTCTCATTATTAGCATTATCCGTTTTTATTTTCCTGTTTTATCATTATTATAAATCTTTTAAATTCATTCATCATAAATAAAAGAAAAAAAAAAAAAAAAAAAAAAAAAGATATATAAACCGACAGATAAATCTCATGCCTATTTCCGCTATAATATACGATTCTTTTCGAATTTTATGCGAGTCCAAAGAAAAAAAAAATACAACGAAAAATGTTGTGGCTTCAAGTTCAAATTAACTGTTAGCCGAATAATAACAAGAACATGAACCATATTTATGCAATTTTATTCTGCATTTTTTTTTTTTTTTTTTTTTTTTTTTTTTTTTTTTACGATCGCCAATTCTCCCAAAAAAAGAACAAACAAGCGTAAACACGTGTAAAATTTACTTTGCGTTAAATATGGGAAGAGTAGAAAAAAAAAAAAAAAAAGTTCTAAATGATGATTGTCAAGGACAACGATCCTGATCATGTACAATTATAGCATATATCAAATGTGGAAAAAAAATGGCGTCGCGTCAAATAGCGCGGGTAACACAAAAGTAATCAATTCTCGATCAGTCCTTCGGCGAGATTGCTGGAAGGTCGTAGATACCCCAAAATTATAGGATGCACCTTAAAAAATTAATAAAAAACAACAACATTACATAGTTCTTAAAGAAAGACATTAGAATGATATTAGGGAGCCGAATACCGAACAATAATAACTCCAATAAATAATGACGTAAAGCGAATAAATGCATGTTAAATGCAATTACTTAACGTTTAATAAGTTGCATAAAAAAAAAATAAAAAAATAAAAATCCTTTTCGCTTAATCTAACGCATATTATTTACACTTTAATTATTTTTATACTGTTTTAGTTTTGCGTGGACTGAATTGTTTCGTAGACTGAATTCATCAAAATTAAATAAAAACGTCAAAAAAACGGACATATCACGTTTCTTTCCTTTGTACATTAATTTTTTTATAAAAAACCAAATATCCTTGATTACTTTTCTTCGGTAATAAGTCTCGGAAGAAAAAAAAAAAGAAAAAAATAAAAAAAAAATAAAAATAAAGGAATAAAAAAAAAAAGTTTGATTGATTGCATGCGCCTAATGGTGGATCGATATTATTAACTTTTGGTAAGTCGAGTTTTTATGCTTAGCTTACGTTTTCATGATTTAATAAAAATAAGCGCGTTGTCTTGCGGAGTTTGGAACTTATGAGATTTTTTTTTTTTATTTGTTATTATTTTTAACCATGAGGAAGGTCAGAGCAAGTTTTTATTTGCATTTCGTTTCCTGTCTGGAAAAGAATCGATTTTCAAACACACGAAACAGGTGACGGGGATGAAAATTAATCAATAATATCCGGTTTTAAGGGCATAAAAATAATAAATTAAATATAATTATTTGTGACGCCATTTTTTTCCTCTACCCCGGACAGCGATCATAATTTAAAAATTTACGTTAAAAATTACTAAAAAAGTTTCGAATAAACCAACATCAATCGGATCTCGCGTATGTTTAACAAACGGGGATTGTCGATAAATGACCTTTCCGTAATATAATATAAAAAAACAATTGAATCATTTTTATGCTTTCTCATGTTTAACTTATCGATAAAAACCAAATAGGTGTAAACCAATCAGAAGGTAATCAATAATCTTACATCATTTCAAAGTATTCTGGAACATTATATTTGACGATCCCAGTTTTAATTGAAGGGTGGGAACGAACATGAAACCTGGACGAGTTCGGTTTTCTTACGATTCCCCGCTATTTTTTTAAAGGTAATTTAAGGTGAAGTCGTTTGACGTAAATCGGAGGGTTCGAAATCAATCATTTAATACTTTTACCAGAAGGTTATCATTATAACTCGATTAGTAGAGGCATATCTGGGAAAATTGATGAACCAGAATCAAGAGAGAAAAAAAAAATGTTTCCAGTATTCCAAATTACACCTATTTTTAAACTTTTCGTCGTTTATAATACGGGAAAGAAAAAAAATGAAATAAAAATAAAAATCGTTGTCAGTTTGTCTGTAAGTCGGGACTAAAAAAAAAATAAAATTTTTTAATCGTAAAGCTTCAATAAAAAACCACAAGCTACAATTTAAAAAAACAAAATTATGTTTTAAAATCGTAAATTAACTTTACGGAAGACACGGCTTAGCATTCGCGCTTTTTTTTTTTACCGAATCCTACCTGGGCCTCTCAGGAAACAACAACCCCGCTTTGATTTTGATTTTTCGATCAAAATTTATCAAAATGTCTTGACACGGAGACAGCCCAGTTTTAGTATTTTTTAACATTTTGAAAGATATCCACGGACTTGCCCACCGATCGCTCCGTTTCCAGATCGCTCATTATATGTGCGTTACCGCTCGTGGGTCTCTGTGCATTCTCTATATTTCCACGGACTGGCATTAAGATTAATGACACAGCAGTGAAACATAAATCAATATGTGTTGTACCGACGACATCTCCTGGCATTCTGAGGGAGGTTCCGATAACCTTAACGACCTGCTGTAGACGTTACGATCGTTTACAAGGTAGAAAGACTTCATTTTTTTCCATCGATCCCCGCATGTAAAGAGGAGGTAAGAGAAATGGTTAACTAGGTAATTGAAACGAGGGTTTTCCTGTTGGAGTTAATTTTTTTCTCATCACGAAAAGGTGATCGACTGGAATTCCAACAAAAAAAAAAAAAAAAAAAAAAAAATGAAAAAAAAAAAAAAAAAAAAAATTCTGTATGATCGAAGAAAAATTTAAAGGAGCTCTATTTGTAATAATCTAATCACTAGTAGTCAGGCGTTATTCGTTGATGCGATCGTCCTTAAGCTTGAGATTAAAATATCGTTCCATGATTCGGGTATGCGATAGCTGTACATTTTATTTTTACTCCGTTTTGATTTTTCATTATTTTCCATACCAGAAATCTTATTATTTTTTTTTCTTAAACCAATAAATCACGTCATTTTTGCCCCATGCTTTAATTTTATTCTGCGACGTTTCTAGTGATGGTTTTCGCAATATCATAGCAGTCCATACATTTTTTTGTGAAGGTCGAATGGACGACATCCTTGTATTGCATGGTTTTGAATCCAATATTTTTTGTAAACGATTCCAGATGAATTGTTCCGAAGAAAATGATTGTTGACATTGGCGTGGGTGACGTTCGCTAGTAAAAAACGAATAATTTAGCAGTCATTCCACCTTCTTGGGAATGTCCATCAAATAATGCATTCAACAGACGATCTACTAACTACTAGGGACCCTTAGTCAGGGCTGCAATTCCAATTCCGATTCCGATTCCGAAAGGTGGAAAAAAATTCAAGGTTCCAATTCCGATTCCAGCTAACAAGTATTTTAGTGATGCCGATTCTGATTCTGATTCCGATTTCAACCAAAATTGATAACTGTAATAAAGGTATTTTCGTGCATTTTAAGTCAATCTGAATCGAAAATATTTTTTTGGATGCCGATGCCGATGCCAATGCTAATGTCAATACCAATGCCGATTCCGATTCCGAAGATTCCGAACTGTTTTCAGACGAGATTCCGATTCCGATTCCTATTTCTTCAAAAAAGCACGGATTCCGATTCCGCTCCAGTTACTTCTGAAGTAGCAGATTCCCATTTCGATTCCGATTGCGAGTAAAAGTTAATCGGAATTGCAGCCCTGCCCTTAATTAGAAGAGACCAGGCAGAAAAAATGAGCGCGAAATTTTGGAGGCATATGACCATGCGCATTAATTTTTTCTTCCGCCTGTTTATTTTTTTTAATGCTTTCTGAGAGCAATTTTTTGTACGACTGTCTTGCAAAACGAATGCGCCTCCAAAATTTCGCGTCCACTTTTTCTGACGGTTCTCTTCTAATTTAACCGTCTCTACTAACTACCTTTCCACGGCACAGCTCAAAATTTTTGAAACCTTCAGGTTTCACCACACTTCTAAACTTTTTTGATTTCATCTGGAAGATAAAATAGCTCAAATGAGTTCGGAAAGTTCCACTTGAGCTCAGAAAGTTTCACTTGAGATCAAAAAGTTCCATTCGAAACCAATATGGTTTCATTTGAAGTCGAAATGGCTTCAGCTTGAAACGTTTTTTTGTTGAAACCTTTTTCGAACTCAGGATGAGTATATATATATATTTTTTTTTTTGAACTGTGATGGATACAACTGAAGCCATCAGTGGAAGAAGGGGACCGTTCAGGTTCCATAGAAAAACAGTAGTCAATAAATAAAAATCGAAAAAGGATCCAACATTTCCTACTGCTCGTCTACAAATAGTAAATGAATAAAATTGACTTCAATGATTAAAAATTCTGTTGAAATCAAAATGGCGTCCAAAATAAACAACAGAAAATGACCCGTTGTCTGAATTTTTTTTCGACAGGTCCAACGGCCTCCTTCTTCCACTGATGTCTTCAACTACATTTGATTCCCAATTCTGGATCGTGCAGTCAGGTGCCACTATGTTCTCATCTGGTGAATGCAGGAAATTTTTTTTATTTTTTTTTTTTTAAATAAAAATTATTTATGGCCTTTCGTCGCAAGAAAATAGATAATAATCAGTAGGTGATACTAATTTCCTCTCTAGTTCAACAATCTCTTACTTTCCTCCAGCCTACGGAACTTTTAGATTTAGGCATGAAGATATTGTTATTGTTGTTCTCCTTTTTTTTTTCTGGAATCCACGTTTAGTCAAAGCATGACATCATCCTCGTTAAAGAAAAAAGTATGGATTCTTTTACAAGTCGGCTCATAATTCACATGACATTTTGACCCTAGCGAAAAACTGATAGGGCAAAAAAAAAAAAAATGCAGGTTAACGCAAATCTCCCGAGAAAAAAAAGACATCGCCTAAAAAATATGACATTTTTATAAACAAAAGAAAAAATAAATAAAATAAAAATAAAGTCGAAACTTGTGTTTTTTTTTTACTTTAAAAAAATAATAAATTAATAAAAATTGATAACCTTGAAATTGGAATTTTACCAGGCTTTGCTCCATTGTTCGAATCAAACAATTCCAAATCATTCATAAGAAGAAAATGAATTGAATTTAATTCTCCATTCGTTTTTTTAATCTTTTAAAAATCATTAGTCTTTAGAGAAAGACTATTCACGTCAATTAGTCTTTAGAAAATGACGCATAAAAGCAAGTCGATGTGATTAGTCTTGGCTGTCAAAAGATTCAAATCTGATCAGCTTCTGTTGCTATCCTTGTTCGATCTTCTTTTTTTTTCGTCAGTTGATCGTCATTTATTATTAACAAATGAATAAATATTTCAGTTCCATATTTTTTTTTTTACTCGGTCTTCGGAATCCAGATCCAAATGTTTAACTTAACATCTTTGCCTTTTTTTAAAATTTAAATTATGTTCTGTATATTGTAGAATGCCGATCACTACGCAAGTCATCTCTGCTCCTAAATATCTCCGTATATCATTAATCATTTTTTTCTGTAAAAAAATTAAGAAAAAAAAAAAAAACCTCCTGATGAATCTGTAGATGCGTTTATATGTTTTATCAAGACGATTTATTGGCTACCGTTTTCTCTTCTTCTTCCCACCACGGGGGTACCATTCATTAATGCAGCACGAGACAAAAAATAATCAGGGGAGTTGCTTGACCACCTAAATTTAAAATGCGTGGAGGTTTTTATAATTTTTTTTTTTTATCCTTTTTTAACAGCGACCCTAACTGCAGTTTTTTTTTCATAATCTGCCCTTGTTAAACAAACCCGAACAAGCAAACAAACAAACGAATGCATAAAATGAAGACAAACCCATCAATGGTAAAGTGGCGAACTCAAGGGTGCGAATGGAGGACTTGTCAATTGTACGCGTTCTTCTAAGGGAAGCTGACTTTTTTTTTTTCGGTTATTGTTCTTCATCCCTAAATCCACACTTTTAGGAACGAAACATTAAATTGTAGTTTGTTTTTAGATAATTAATCAAACCAGCCTCCTTTTTTTTTGCTTACACGTACGTGCGTTGATAATTGCTTTTATCGATGAGTCATTGATTCTTTTTTCTGGATTGAGTCGTAAAAAAACATGATTAATTAATCTGTTGCAAAAAAAAAAAAAAAAAAAAAAAAAAAAATTCCATGCTGCACTGAAAAAAATCTTATCGAGAAGTCAAAACCACGGATTTTCTTTTCTTTTTTTTTTTTCCTCCGATTTCCATTTTTTTTATTCTGGATAGAAAAATCCGTATTGTTCGAAAACAATTCCGAAATTGCTTGTGAAATCAATGATATATGTAAATTCGTATAAACGGAATCTTCCTCAGTGTTAAAACGAATCAACCGAAAATCCCCCGTTCGGCTCTCGCTGACTTCGGAAAGAGGAAAGACGGATTCGGAAATTAAGAAATTTTTTAATAAGGGTTTTAATAATAAAAAGATAATCCGAATTCGAGCAATCGGGCGAAGAAAAATCATTTCCGGAGTTTAAAATCTCGGATATCATAACTGCAAAGGGTTACGGTCGATTAGATTCTTTTAGCACGAATAAGCATATAAACCGGAACAATTTATAAGATTGTATTGAAGAAATTTGAATATTTTTATGATTCATTCAAAGACATTTTATTATTATAAGTTGAGGAATGATACTGGGGACATTAAATCAAAATGAAACAAATTGCTTTGTTTAGGAAAACGAATAATGCTTGTTATGTGCGTACATATACCAGAATCCCCGCAGGCTCTGCTCACCTGACATTTTTTTTTATTTTTACTTTTTTTTATTTATTTATTTATTTATTTTATTTTATTTTTTTATTTTTTGGCCGAAGGATGTTGTTTAAATAAAAATTTTACAACTTTCATTTTTTCTTGTGATGCATTACTCGGGATAACAATCCCGTTGATTGAGTATAAGCTACGTTGAAGGATAAAGCTACATAAACTCACAAAATTTAATGTATATAAATCCGGTGTTGAAAACATGTTTCAACTATTCGGTTTTATTAAAGGCTGCTGATCAAACAATATGAGATATACTGTAAGAATAGTAAAGATCCTTCTGTAAGTTCAGGTTTATTTTAAGTGAAATGGCAAAAACTGAAAAACGCCGTTTTTTACGGTACAGTAAAGACGACAAAGGAGTAGCCAGTATGGTATCCAGCATGGTACCCCTAGGCCAGTAGCGTTAAGAGGGATCAGAGAGAGCAATATTTAAGGGTCAGAAACTTTGCTCCTTGAGGTATGCTGCCGAATGGTTAGTAACGATAATAACGGTAATACTGGTAGGCAACCAAGCCAGCCAGGGACTGCTGTATTATTGGGCATTCTCTTATCCTGAAGATGAGAAATCGTTCTCGAAGTCGAAGGAATTACTTCGAGTGGCCAACGACATAGGATCAGGCAGGCAAGGAGAAACGACCTGATTGAAGAGAAATCTTTTCCGTCCTCGTGTCCATTTTTAGGATCTCTCGTCCGAAAGATATCAGCACACCTTGTTAAGGGTAAAGGGATCAGAAGGAAAGCAGACGATAAGAATAGTAGATTTCCAGACTGGACCCGAAAAGTGAGATTTTTTACGAGGCCGTTGCCGATCCTCGCCTTCGGCTCGGATCGGCAAGAGGGCCGAGTAAAAAATCGAAATTTTTCGGCCCAGCCTTGGAAATGTAGTTTTCAGGGCGAGAATAACGAAATTTGTTTTGTTTACATGATCTCGAAAGTATACTTTTCGGGTCTACTAGCCCTGAAAATGAGATTTTCAGAGGCAATTTGACGAAAAATTACATTCAAAGCAGAAGCGCCGGCTTCACAGATTTTGGCACCCTGTTTAAAAAATGTTTTTGGCGCTCTACGCTTCAAATTTTTTTTACATCCCCTCAGAAAAAAAAAAAAAAAATTCCGAGAAATGCAAGGGAAAAAAATTGGAAAATAGTTTTGGAACATTTCAAATATTTTCTCCTTTCATTTTTCTTCATATTTGCGCCCTAAAATTTGGACAGTACTGTGCATGGGTACAGAAGGCACAGCTAAATTTTAAATACATAAAATAATTTTAAAGTACAGCTAAATTTTTATAATCCATCTTCCTCTGAAAACTTGAGGTTTTTTTTTTTCACCAATAAACCAGGGTTGCAATTCCGATTCCGATTCCGAAAGATGGAAAACAATTTCAGATTCCGATTCCGATTCCAACTAACAAGTATTTTAGCGATGCCGATTCCGATTCTGATTCCGATTTCAACCAAAATTGATAACTGTAATAACAATATTTTCGTGCTTTTTAAGTCAATCTGAATCGAAAATATTTTTTTTTGATGCCGATGCCGATGCCGATTCCGAACTGTTTTCAGACGAGATTCCGATTTCGATTCCTATTTCTTCAAAAAAAAAAAAAAAAAACACGGATTCTGAGTCCGATTCCAATTACTTTTGAAATAGCAGTTTCCTATTTCGATTTCGAACAAAAATTAATCGGAATAGGGTATTTTCAGGTATTTTTATTTTCGGAAAATTTCGCAGTAAAAATAAAGTACATGAATTTAAAAAAATTTTTGCGCCATAAAAAAATATTAAAAAATTTTTTTTCTGTATGTAATAACTTGTTAAAGTAGGGGGTTAAAAATTGTTAATCAAAACAGTCAGAATAAGCGCGGAAGCGTTGTGACGTCATATGTTAATATCGTTCTGCCCAAAAAAATTTTCCAAGAATGCTGTGGCTTGGTCTATAAATATTGGAAGCATCGCATTCTATGAAAAATTTTCCGGCAGAACGATATTAACATATGACGTCACAACGCTTCAGCGCTTATTCCGACCGTTTTAATTTACAATTTTTAAGCCCCTACTTTAACAAATTATTGCATGCAGAAAAAAAATTTTTTAAATACTTTTTATTACACAAATAATTCTTCAAGTATGTGTTCTTTATTTTTACACCAAAATTTTTCAAAAATAAAAATACCTGAAAATACCCTATTGCAGCCCATACTGTATAAACTCATTTCTTCAAGCTGGCTAAATTCTTAGAAAAAAAAACAGAAAACAGTCAAAGAACATTTTGGTATCACGGAATCAGACTGAGGAGGGGGGGAAGCGGCCTGCAAAATCTTATTCCAACGTTAAATCTCCAAAAAAGGAAGCCTATTTTCCTTACTAAAGGGAGAAAGGGGTGAAAAACTACCAAACCTTCCTAACACTTTATGTACTACTTGGAATGAGCTGTAACGGTTTCCATCGTTTAATTTCAAATTACCTTTTCGAATCTTAATCATCACATCTGATTCCTTTTCAATCTGAATTATTATAAATTTCTTATTTAATCAATTTCCTTTGTTTTTTAGTCTTCAAACTTCTATCTTTGGTGCTTCAATCCTACTTTGTTAAGAGTATTTCTCAATGAAAATCGCTCCATGTCATGCAGTAAGTATCAATAATAATCATAATGTACTACAAATTAATTCGAGAGCACCGTAGCAAATCAATTTCATTAGTAGTTATTTCAATATATAATTTGCCGCCATAGATAGCACTATGTCATAAGAGATTTTCCTCTACCTCCAATCTTTTATCTGCCTCCGTACTATTTTAATCCTGAAGATTCTGGAGTCTTCAGTTTTTCAACCATTTTTCTCTCGTTATTTGACTGTCAATATTCCATCATCTTCCAACTTTCATCTTTGTTATCTTTACTCCTCGTAATTATCTGCTTCTTCCAGCATCTTAAAACTTTAGTCTTCGTTCTTCTAAGGATCCGGACTCCAGACGTCAAAAACCTGCGACTGAAAGCCTTCAAAGAAATAAATCGGTAGGCCTATGTAAAACAATTTAACTGTATTTTCCAAATCTCAGTTATTTTCTGCATTTCCTTTCAATTAGTTCACGTACCCGAAACTCCAACCTTTCCTTCCTGATTAAAAAACGAAAATTCCACAAATTAAAATATAAACGCTAAAAATGCGCTTCCGTTTGGTGTCAAAATATAGCGGCGTTAGACAAATAAAATATGATGAATTCCGCCTCCACGCATTGTTTGCTAATGCTCGCAAAAATTTTTTGAAATTAATTATTATGGCAGTTTTTCCGATAAGTAAAACCAGATTCCATTCCCATGGTTAAAATTAGGGCGATCGTGGGCATCATAGACTTCCAATCTAACGGAAAAGGAATCTTAAAGAAAAAAAAAAAAGAAGAAAAAAAATCTCACTAACAGCGCATTGCATAGAGAGAATTGATTCAGGGTCAAGGGTATTATTGAACGATCATTGAGAGAAAAACCCTTACAGAAAACCTGATTTATTGCTTCAATCTAACCGTATAAATCAGTGAAGATAAAACAAAAAAGTACATTTTTCTGTCTCTTTCTCTCTTCGGAGTATTTAAGAGCGCAGTAGTTGTTAATCGAAGGTGACATAACCTGCGACAGTAACCTTAGTCAAGGTCAAAGACCATAATTCATTCCATGTGTAATTTATTATGGTCGATCTTGTCATTTTCAATTTGTTGCTTGTATTTATGGAGGTTTGTTTTAAGGAGGTAAATACGTCCCAGGGTCGGAAACGGGAGAAGAAAAAAAAAAAAAGCTAAAACGAAGACTAAAAAAAAAAAAAAAAAAAGTACTAAAAGCCAGTAGGAAAAGAAAAATATTTAATAATATATAAAGTCAAACAGATATCTGAATACCTGAATCAAATCCAGTGACAAGAAGTGTCAAATTATAAATTTAAAAAATGAATGATTAATATTGAAGAGAGAGAGAGAGAGAGAGAAAGAAAAAAAGGATTGTAATGGCTGCAATTGATTTGTATAAAGATCGTGAGTTCAGTCCTATCCGGACAATAGACAATTGGATAAAGAGCATAGTTTATATCACTGTTCAATATTAAAGTAACTGAATTATAAAATATTTTGTCAAATCATAGCTGAGATGTTTTAAAATGTCTCTGTTACAGGGTGTTTGCTTTTGACTAGAGCTACTGTAAGTGAAAGGGAAAAAAATCTTACGAGTAAAATCACCGTCGAATCGAAAAGCCAGAAAATAATTTTCACGAAGCAAAATATCGGGAGCCTTTATTCCTTACGAACGAACGGCACCAACCGTTTTTTCTCCCACAAGTTTAATGAACCATCCTGTATAACATCGAAGAAGCCTATTATAATTTAGCAATCACAACATTTTATCGTGATCTGAAGAAACAACAATCAATTCGGACAAAAGTGTAAGTACAGTAGTTGGGAAGCTCTGAACAGTAGATATAGGTCTTCAACTTAGATGTTTAATCCTTAGACGCCCAGCATCTTTCTCGATTTTAATTTTTTTTTCCGGGGTTATTTTTTCGAATTGCGGTTTCAAATTATCGAAAATTGCTCAATTTTCCAATTTCGCGACGAATCGTATTTTCCCTTATTATTTATCCGGGAACGGGTTAAAAGTTTTTTTTCGCGGTCAGCGAAGTGTCCAGGTTATGGATCTAATAAAATTGTGATGTGTCATACTTCTTTAAATCGTGACAAAATATTTTTCTCATCAATTACATTATTTATAATAACCAATCTTAATACTTTATGGTGTTATTTTTCACACAATCACGATCGAAAATCACGGTCCATGTAGTCCGTCCGTCATCTGCTTGATATGATTTCTTTTTTCTTCTTTTTTTTTTTCTCCCTTCGTCTTTTTTCTTTCATTTCAGTTCATAATTCTGTTACAGATATAGAAAGTGAAGTCCATTGAATTGTCCATGTTTTCTTTTTTGTTGAAAAATAAAAAATGTTATTATTCCAAATTTGGAATTTTTTTTCGGTTTCACTTAACCTCTGGAGGATGAAATTATTAAAAAAAAAAATCGATCGTTTCAATTGTTTGCAAAAAAAAATTATTACAAAAAAAGAGAAGACTAATTGTTGAAAGAATAATATTTCATTTATAAAAAAAAAAAAAAAAAAAAAAAGAAGAAAAAAAATCTCACTAACAGCGCATTTCATAGAGAGAATTGATTCAGGGTCAAGGGTATTATTGAACGATCATTGAGAGAAAAACCCTTACAGAAAACCTGATTTATTGCTTCAATCTAACCGTATAAATCAGTGAAGATAAAACAAAAAAGTACATTTTTCTGTCTCTTTCTCTCTTCGGAGTATTTAAGAGCGCAGTAGTTGTTAATCGAAGGTGACATAACCTGCGACAGTAACCTTAGTCAAGGTCAAAGACCATAATTCATTCCATGTGTAATTTATTATGGTCGATCTTGTCATTTTCAATTTGTTGCTTGTATTTATGGAGGTTTGTTTTAAGGAGGTAAATACGTCCCAGGGTCGGAAACGGGAGAAGAAAAAAAAAAAAGCTAAAACGAAGACTAAAAAAAAAAAAAAAAAAGTACTAAAAGCCAGTAGGAAAAGAAAAATATTTAATAATAATATAAAGTCAAACAGATATCTGAATACCTGAATCAAATCCAGTGACAAGAAGTGTCAAATTATAAATTTAAAAAATGAATGATTAATATTGAAGAGAGAGAGAGAGAGAGAAAGAAAAAAAAGGATTGTAATGGCTGCAATTGATTTGTATAAAGATCGTGAGTTCAGTCCTATCCGGACAATAGACAATTGGATAAAGAGCATAGTTTATATCACTGTTCAATATTAAAGTAACTGAATTATAAAATATTTTGTCAAATCATAGCTGAGATGTTTTAAAATGTCTCTGTTACAGGGTGTTTGCTTTTGACTAGAGCTACTGTAAGTGAAAGGGAAAAAAATCTTACGAGTAAAATCACCGTCGAATCGAAAAGCCAGAAAATAATTTTCACGAAGCAAAATATCGGGAGCCTTTATTCCTTACGAACGAACGACACCAACCGGTTTTTCTCCCACAAGTTTAATGAACCATCCTGTATAACATCGAAGAAGCCTATTATAATTTAGCAATCACAACATTTTATCGTGATCTGAAGAAACAACAATCAATTCGGACAAAAGTGTAAGTACAGTAGTTGGGAAGCTCTGAACAGTAGATATAGGTCTTCAACTTAGATGTTTAATCCTTAGACGCCCAGCATCTTTCTCGATTTTAATTTTTTTTTCCGGGGTTATTTTTTCGAATTGCGGTTTCAAATTATCGAAAATTGCTCAATTTTCCAATTTCGCGACGAATCGTATTTTCCCTTATTATTTATCCGGGAACGGGTTAAAAGTTTTTTTTCGCGGTCAGCGAAGTGTCCAGGTTATGGATCTAATAAAATTGTGATGTGTCATACTTCTTTAAATCGTGACAAAATATTTTTCTCATCAATTACATTATTTATAATAACCAATCTTAATACTTTATGGTGTTATTTTTCACACAATCACGATCGAAAATCACGGTCCATGTAGTCCGTCCGTCATCTGCTTGATATGATTTCTTTTTTCTTCTTTTTTTTTTCTCCCTTCGTCTTTTTTCTTTCATTTCAGTTCATAATTCTGTTACAGATATAGAAAGTGAAGTCCATTGAATTGTCCATGTTTTCTTTTTTGTTGAAAAATAAAAAATGTTATTATTCCAAATTTGGAATTTTTTTTCGGTTTCACTTAACCTCTGAAGGATGAAATTATAAAAAAAAAATCGATCGTTTCAATTGTTTGCAAAAAAATTATTACAAAAAAAGAGAAGACTAATTGTTGAATGAATAATATTTAATTTATAAAAAAAAAAAAAAAAAAAAAGGAAATCACGTAATAGGCAAAATGAATGAGAAGAGAAGAAAACAGACAGACAGACATATTGATTCAATAATAGGACGATAAAAGATTCTGTGATGACTACAGAAAAAAAAAGAGTCCGATTCTGATTTGTCATTTTGTCGACATGTTACCCGTGTTTTTTATCGGATTTTGACTGACAGAATTTTATTTTCCAATTTTTCCCGATGACTACTTGCATTTCAGAAATGACTTATAATCAGGCCACAATTCTTTCAAATGGAGTTCTAATTTATTTATTTTGTTCCCATTGATGTCAGTTCATTGAAAGGGACATTTCGATTGTAGTGACGTTAAATAAAAAGAAGAAAAATATGCTTGTAAATTTTTTTTTTGGATATGGTTCAGTAAATTTTTTTTTTTACTTGATAAGCTTAAAATATATTAAAATAGTTTTAACTCTGCTTTATGTTATCCTAGAACGAAGGTATGATCTCCTAAACGGTTGGCCCAGTACGAATTTTAAAAAAATAAGAGGAAGAAAGATTTTTACTGAAGGATTGAAAAAAATTCTTCGTAGCCGTTGACCTACAGTAATCTACTCCCTTGTCATATTAATAAGCTACTGTAGAAGTGGCCAGAAGTCCCGATGATAAAAGTTAACTACATCCGAGTTAACTGAACACACTGACAGTTGTCCTGCTGAATAATGAAGTTATCAATATTACACTTTTTATGTGCTGTAATAAAATATTCAATAAAATGAGTATATTTTGTACACCCTGTCCACGGAGCTTCCCGAGGTAGGAAGATGATGTCATCGTCTTGGTCGTCTTACTAAACATATGTCTAAAACAACGGTCCGAGTTTACAAGTTTTATAAGATCGTAGTTTTTATGATGGGAAGACTCCTTCAAGAAAATCAAAACGGTTTTATCTGAACGTTCCTTTCGAAGGATCATCTAAAACTGGTCAAAGTGGTTCTGATACGGCGCTTGAGATTTGTTTCATCTGAAAACCGAACAACTCGGGACTCTAAAGGATAAATATTCCATACACCTGCTTAAGGAGAGAATTTATTAACTTATGTTTATGCTTAAGGAGAGAACTTATTAACTTATGTTTTGCTTATGGAAAAAGCTTATGTTTATTTATTTCGCGGTCTTCCCAAATTTTCATTAGTCAGATCCAGGCACGGACTGGGAATGTTTAAGGGCGCAAGCTATTGTCTAAAAAGTGCCATAATTTTTTCAAAAATCTGCAGTAAAAATTCTAAACCCATCTAATGTAATTAGAAATTTTGAGACTTTTCCGCATAATATTCTGGGGAAACTTTACCACACTGGCGCTGGAACTCACGAGAGCAATAAGATTGTATCTTCCCCGCTGTGTAGGGTCCAAAAAAAATGTCAATATTTTGAAAATGAAGCAAAAACCTGCAACAATTTCTCACAAACTTCACCAGATTTACTAGGATTACTAAAAATAATCAGAAACTTCACTTCTGTATTTTAGATGTGACCAAGCTGAAAATAGAATAAAAGGCACCGGGACTTCGGGGCCATTCAAATATTACGTCATCATTTTTTTCGACATTTTAGACCCCCTCCCCCTTTAAAAATACGGCTCCGAAAATATGATTTCGGTTTATTTTTTTAAAATTAAATCATTTTAAATAAATTTAAATTTCGTGGTTTTGAAAAGAAAGCGAAATGATGAATTATTGCAATTTTTAAAACATCAAAGAAATCGGGGATTTGCAAATCTGAATTTCAATTTTTTTAAAATTGTTAAAAAAAAATAACTTTAACCTTGAAAATCCACGAAAATCGAAAAATAACTTTAATCTCGAAACTTGTTTTCCTTTATTTTCTGGATTTCCGAACTTTTCGTGGATTTTCAAGATTAAAGTTATTTTTTTAATCATTTAAAAAAAAAAAATTAAAATTAAAATTTGCAAATCCCCGATTTCTTCTAAGTTTTGAAAATTGCAATAATTCATAATTTCGCTTCATTTTCAAAACCACGAAGTCGAAATTAATTTAAAAATTAAAAAAAACGGAAATCATAACCGCTGACGTTTCAAAACCCCAATGGGGGTTTTGAAACATCAGGCTTTTGCCAGGTTCCCAAAACTATGTCATTATTCGCTAGATCCCCTTATTAAGGAATTTTTTTATTTTTAAATAAATTGACAAAATGCATGTATTATTAATACGAAATATTAACATAAAATAGACTTGAAATTCGAAGGTGATTAAGTTAAAAATTAAAACTTATATGAAATTGCTTTAATATACTTTAATGTATAGCGGGAACTTAGACGTTCGAGAAGAAGAAACAGAAGAGAGCTAGCTTTTGTTTTTTTAGTTTGTTGATTTTGAAGTTTTCTCAGAGAATATAGTTTGATTTGATTTTGATTCGGATATCATTATATTGGCGCCCAACGTGGGGCTCGAACCCACGACCCTGAGATTAAGAGTCTCATTGGTAGATATCATGTGTCGGATTTAACAGCATTCCAAGAGCGGGTAGAGACGCAGGTGCCTAGTCCCTTGGTTCCGAAGCGAAAGAGAGGACGTCCTCCAAAAGAAAAGGCTCCCGAAGAAGAAGTTAGAGATATGTATCAACGATTCAAGGTGCAAAGAAACGGGGACGACCACCGAAGAAGAAAAAAGTTCTGGATCAGACAGGAGGCCGCATGTCTCATCCAGAGGGGGAAGATATAGCGGGAACTTAGACGTCGAGAAGAAGAAAAAACAGAAAAGAGAGCTGATTTTGTTTTTTTAGTTTGTTGATTTTGAAGTTTTCTCAGAGAATATAGAGTTTGATTGATTTGATTCGGATATCATTATATTGGCGCCCAACGTGGGGCTCGAACCCACGACCCTGAGATTAAGAGTCTCATTGGTAGATATCATGTGTCGGATTTAACAGCATTCCAAGAGCGGGTAGAGACGCAGGTGCCTAGTCCCTTGGTTCCGAAGCGAAAGAGAGGACTTCTTCCAAAAGAAAAGACTCCCGAAGAAGAAGTTAGAGATGTATCAACGATTCAAGGTGCAAAGAAACGGGGACGACCACCGAAGAAGAAAAAAGTTCTGGATCAGACAGGAGGCCGCATGTCTCATCCAGAGGGGGAGGATATAGCGGGAACTTAGACGTTCGAGAAGAAGAAACAGAAGAGAGCTAGCTTTTGTTTTTTTATAGTTTGTTGATTTTGAAGTTTTCTCAGAGAATATAGAGTTTGATTTGATTTTGATTCGGATATCATTATAAATGCACTTATTTATTTGTAAGAAAATTATTCGAAAAAAAAAATCATACTTTTAAAGTTTTCCATGGAATTATATCTAGTGTAAATGATGGCATCAATATTACACCAATATCTCCCATCCCCCTCGTCATCATTCGTCATCAGTCGAACGACCTCCTCCACCTTGATGATATAATATTTGAATGGCCCCTTCCCATCCTGGTCGGCGCGCCGAGATTTTCCCGGTAGCTCGGGGGTCAGTCCGTTGCTGGTCGGATTGTGGGAAACCTGATTATTTCCGATTGACTTTCGGTTTTAAACTCAGGGACGCCGAATTAGCGCATGTAACGCAAAATCTACGTAATCTCGCAACGATTTATTCAACAGCCGGTAGCCTTATTCAGTTTTCATTTTCACCGTCAATTACCATTACTTTAAATTTTATCGCCGTAATTATTCAACCGATATTTTTCGCCCGTTCCTGTTATATTAGGACTAGCGATTGCCACTGGTTCGAAGGACTTATCAGCAATTTCCAGTAATTCATCCGCTGAATCTTAAAGCTTCGAAAATAAACCGACTTGTGCAGTGCCAAAATAAGTAGGATTCAACGAAAGAAAAAAGGTCGTAAATTGACGCCCTTATCTTTCCGAAATTCCACGAGTTAAAACTAGTGCTTTTGTACTATCTTTTGAAACTTTCTTCGGTCTTATTAATCATCTAGAGAATAGGAGGTGTTGTAAATCTGTGAAATCCTGCTTTTTTTCCAAGACATGTATCAGTCTGTATAATGTGTATATTTTGCATATCTCATATCAGCCACTGTAAGCGATATTCCGAAGGAATGCGAGCGAACGTTTAAAAGCTCGTATACGCCGTGTGTTTCCCTTATGTTCGGGAAATTTTTTAAAAGAGCTAGCTAAGTCATGGTACTTCACAGTTTTCCCAAATGTGTCATAAAATGCGAATTTTACATTTTTTTCAAGACAACAAAATATATGTGTATCTTTTTAAAATGCAGACTTTGTCCTTTTGATGTGTGCTGGTTAACCGCACTGAAACTGGAACAAAAAGACGTGCAATCGTTTATTTAAAGAAATTTTTTTTGTTTTTTTGTTTTCTTTTCTGAATTCAAAATCTTTAACTTCCCTTTTTTTTTTTGCTTAAAGCTTTGGAAATTTCCAGGTGTACATTTAACGCAGAACGAGTAAAATTTAATAAAACTTATCGAGTTTTTAGACTGCTGTTAAACTTGATGCTAAATCATTTATCGTAATGATTAGGAATTCCGTTGTCTGGGTTGAAATCATTTTACGCGTTTTACAGGGAAGGGTTTGAAAATTTTTTTTTCCGAAAAGGGGATGAGAATCTAAGGGTGGCTTATAAAATGCCTACGCTCGCTTGCATCATCTCACAGCCATCAGTTTATGGTAGTTTCGGTTCTATTGTATAAATAGGAACGCTTTGGTATATTTTATTTTTATAGTTTTGTAGCCCGAAGGCAGTTATATAAGAATTTAAAATGTTTCAATATGACACTAAATTTTGACATTGTTTTTTTCTTTTATTACTCCTTTTTCCCCAAGATGCGATATTTAATGTTTTTTAAAGCACCTTTTTTTTCCTTCTTCCTGCCTGAAGATTGGAGAAATATTCAATTTCGATCATGCTTTATTCATAAAGGAAGTTTTTACTTCAATTTTTTTTTTCGCGGTACACGATGTGTAGTCCTTTTTTTTTTTAAGTGGAGTCAAAATATTAAATTGCTCAAATAAAGCGGTAGAGTCAGTGGCACAAGCTTAAGATCTAAGGTTAATTGTTTAGCCTATTGTTTGTAAACACCAAAAACCACTGCATGTAACGATGAATGATCGAATAATGATACGTTACTATCATATCACGTATTTTGCCTCAGTTCCTTGCGGCTCTAAAAAAGGAAGAGGCATTTCTTTTGAAATGTTTGATTTATGCGATAATTCAAAGTTTATCAATGAAATAGGATCTTTTCTTGTTTTTTGGCGTCAATTTTATCCTTTTTTTAAATCATGTGAAAAAATCTAACATTTTTTTTTTTTTTACTCTACCTTGGAAAAATATTTGCTATATATGGAAATGACTGTTCTGACGCTTTTTTGTCATATATATATATATATAAAAAAAAGGATCGTGAAAAAATGAGGATAAAAATATTACAAATGTTTGCAGCACAAAAGTTCACTCTGCTATACTTCTTTAGAAATCACATAATAATTTTTCAATAAAAAATAATCGGTTTTTTTGACGAGCTATTTTTAAACTAAGTAGTTGGTAGAGGTATCAAATTACTGGAAAAAAATTAACATGATTTTCGAAAACAAAAATACAAAGAACTTTTTTCTTTTCTTTGGGTTACATTTTATGAACGTCTTTAATTTTTTAAAGTCTGAACCACTTTTTTTGCCTAATCTAACGTTGTGACCAATTTACAGAGGCTGCTATGGGAGACATAAACGACCTGGATTTTCATAACAGCTTGCAAAAGGAAGACAATTGTACATTATTTAAAAGCAGGCTAACGCTCCCTCTTCATCCCACCAAAGCAGTTTTTATTTTATTTTTGGGTTGCTTCCTGGACGATTCAACGGGAACATAGGATTAGCTTTTGATCGTCAAAAGGTGGATGTAAAAATACTATAACATCACTGGGAATGATTTCCCGAAAATGTTTCAGTAGCATTACCGTTTTTAGAACAGTTTTTTAGGCTTAATCAGCTGTCTCCCTGCAGGACTATATCCAGGCTAGTGTAGCCCAAAAAAAAAATCGACCATCTCTGATTTCCGCTCCCTAGCAAAAAATGGGTTTTTTAGGATCTTGGAACAATTGTGAATTTTTTTCAGATTTTTAAAAAAATGTTTAGAGGTTGCGGCCAAATTTTTTTTTTTTTTTTACTTTTCGCACTTTCATTTGATCAAATTTCAAAAATTGATGAAAAAAATTTGATGATGTAAAAAATTGATCTATTTGGGGTATAATCCTTACGTACTGATGTATCCAGAAACAAAGTCATTTTGCCGAAAAATGAGACCTTACGGGTGTTATATGGCTTTATTACGGCGAAAACGTTTTTTTTTATATCTGGCCAGCCAAAAAAGTTAAAAAATTTCAAGATAGCCAAAATGACCCAAAATAATGTAGATTCATCGCCTTTGGTTCAATCATTGGAGAAAACTTATTTTGCGTGAGTAGGGAGGGTTTCGATTAAAGAATAATATTTTTCAAAATTTAAAAACTTTATTTAAGTATTACTTTATGGTGTTTAATTTTGATTCTCCACCTCAAAATCGATTCTACTACCTCCAGATACCCTCTCCAATCTTTTTCAGATTTTAAAAAAATGTATAGGGGTCGCTACCAGCCTTTTTAGGTTTTTCTCGAAATAGGGGCTTATGCAAAAAGCATGATTTTTTGATCGCAAAATAAAAGTCAGGCCTTTTTAAATCTGAGAAACTACTTTATGTTTTTTGACCCGTAGAATCCGAAAATGACCGTAAAAATTGTGGGAAAAACCCGATATCTCCACATCAATTGATAATTAATGATAATTGTTAAAATTGAGGAGATGGTAAAAAATTTGGCCGCCACCTCTCAAACATTTTTTTTTAAAATCTGAAAAAAATTCACAAGTGTTCCAAGACCCTAAAAAAACCCACTTTTTGCTAGGGAGCGAAAATCAGAGATGGTCGATTTTTTTTGGGTCACCCTAATCCAGGCATTTAGGCCTATAGCCAGACTAAGAGACTCCCACTCCTTCTCTCTATAAATTGGGACTTCAAATGGTCCCTTTAAACATGAAAGATAAGGAAATTACATCTAACCTATTACATCTTACATTTTACATCTTTAAAATTATTTACAGAGGGACCAAGCTCCCTTGCCCCCTTGCCCCCTTGCCGCAGCTACAGGCCTGACTATATCGAGCAAAAACAAACAGGTCTCTCTTTCGCCGTGATCCTAGCGATACTGAGATCTTCTGTATTTCACTGGAAATTTTATTGCTCCAAAATGAATATGAGCAATATAAATCATTCGTAGTTAATGCGGATTTCTAAACTCTCGAACTTGCCGATTCCTAAACTGGTAAAAACCGAGTATTCATTTTATAAAAAAAAATGTAAAAATTCCGATACATTTCCCATTCAACTTATTAAAAAAAAAAAGAAGTCGATAGATAACATTTAAAAAAATCAGATGTAAGATTCGTGATCGGTTAATTTAAAATTATAGAAAATCGGAATTGATTTACCTTATGTTGAACTTACGGAAACGACGCGTGAGGTTTTTACACGATTGAAAACTGACCCCCGCTACGAGACAACCGATGGGGGCATCAATAAATCAACATTGCTTCTGATTAGTAAAGGGGGCACATAAGGTGAAGGCTACCATGATCGATTTTGTGCACAAAACTAATTTTTAAAAACAGTGACGAATTAAGGGTTCATTAACGTAAATCAAAAAATGCCGAATTTTGTATGATAATCTTTAAACAACCGTAACGATGTGGAATTGACATTTTGAATGAATCAAAGAAAAATTGATTTCTCTAATTGTAAGACGAACAAGAAAAAAAATAAAATAATAATAATAAAGAAAAACACCCCCAATTTTCGTTCACTGATAACCGGAAATGATAGGGGATCAAACAAAAAGTTAGAAAATTGGATTCTGATTTTGATAAAATTAATTTAAAAATAATACAATTCAAAAAAACGGAGAGAAAAAAAAGAAATAGTAATAAAACTTTTTAATCAAAAGTTTTTTCGTATTCAATCTCTTGGAAAAAATATTATTATAGAATTATCAAATTTGGAAAAAAAGAGGAAAAACAATTTGACGAAATGACAAGTTTAGATTACATCAGTGGCGTGGCACTTTTTTTTTATTTTTTTTTTTTTATTATTATCGCGATTTTCCATAGATTCCAGGAAGAAGTTTACTTTTAAAACGAGGTGATTTTCGTTTCCATCCCGCTATTGATTTTTCAACTTGATATTTATTACGTCGAGATTCAACTTTAATAAAGAGTAGATAAAGTCGTTACGAACTCGGGATAATCTTCATAAAACAATATTTGATTAAGCGTGAAAAACTACGTGGAACTAAATTGTTCCAACCACCCCGTGCCCGTTTGAGAAAAAACGCCGCTGATTGTGAAAGCATAACCGAAACAATGTACAACTTTTTGATTTGATATAAATTTAAAATATTTTTTTAAGTATTCCGTTGATCTGAAGTTGACAGTTTGGTTGATTTTCCGTTTTCTTTAATTCCAAATTATATTCGAGGGAAAAAAATTTGATAATGGCTTTAATTTTACCATTTTTTTTTTTTTATTCACAAGCCAACTTTGTTGTCTCGTTTTGCTTGCCGTGATTGTATGAAATCGATTTTGTCGCGTTGAAAAGGTTGATTTGGGGAAAAAAAAGTAGGTCGAACTACATCTTTGCTCTCTAGTTTTTGTAAGGATTTTTATCGTATTTTCAATTCGAATTTCACTTTGACATTTCTGGACATGCAATAAGGAAAACAGAAGTGGTGAAAGGGCTCTAAATTCTAAAAATATTTTCCGATTCTTTAAGCCGCTCTTTTTTTGCACCCAATATATTAGAAGTTGTGCTTAACAGTATAAACGAAAGAGGCTGATGTACAATAGGGTGGGTCGAAAATCAAAAATTTTGGATTTTCAAAATGCCTGATAGAGCAATTGCTGTGGTTTATCTGTTGCAAAAAAAATTTTCCTTTTCGAAATTTTTTTAAACGGCGTCTTGAGGGTGCGCAAGAAGGTCAACGTTTTGGAAAACTTCATAAGGGATGAAAATTCGACTTTTAGATTTTTGAGAAAAAATTACCGTTTCCTATCGGATTTTTAACACAGATTTCGAAAATGAAATCGATTTGCGTCTAGCCATTTCTGTTCCTGAGTTATGATAAAAATATTGAAATTTTAGAGTTTTGACATTTTTATGGCAAAGTTGGCCAGTATCTCAAGAACAGAAAAAGCTAGACACAAACCGACTTAATTTTGGAAATCTACGTTGAAAATTGGATAGGAAGCGGTACTTTTTCCACAAAAATCCAAAACTCGAATTTTTATCTTTTATGGAATTTTCCAAAACGTTGGCCCTCTTGCGCCAAACCAAGACACTGTTTAAAAAAAATTTGGAAAAGGAAAATTTTTTTACAAATGATAAGCCACAGCGATTGCACCATCAGGCATTTTGAAATTCAAAAATTTTTGATCTTCGACCCATCCCAATGTACAAATGTCGACACCCCTAGATTTCAACATGCCGTGTATTCTGGCTAAAATTCTCAAAGACCAAGTTGGTTATCAATAAGATCAAAAGACCATTAGCACGCTTAACTTACGGCGAAAAAAAGGGAAAAAAACTGCAGGCTACGTAACTCAGAAAAAATTGGGAGAAAATCGGGATAAAAGTAGCACAACAATAAGTACAAGACCAGCAACAAGTAGAAATCAACTCGATTGTTTAAGAAACCAAAGAAGATACCACGAACCTACAGACCAAGCAGAGAATTATGAAAAAGGAGAGGAAATCTTATTTGATTTGACTTTTTTGAATTTGGTTATGACCATTTAAAAAAAAGAAAAAATTAAAAAAATGTTTAAAAAGTTCGATCGAAATCCCACAGACGAACATTTGTGGCGTTGCTTTTGCTTTATCTTCTATGTACAAGCAGAAAATACCTATAAACGTTTGTTGTGGACTATGATACTTCTGAATCTGAGGATGTTACTGAAAAGGTAGACAAGATCAGGCCTAATTACCTTATTTCCGTATTCTTTTCCCTGGCTTCGGTCGGTTAGTTACTCAGCTGCTCACGAAGATGAATGATCCGGATAAATCTCTGCAGCAGAAATGTCAGTTTAAACAAAGCATATTCAATCCGCATCTTTTGGCCTAAATTTCGATTGCATAGTCCTCACAATCATTCTAAGTCCAGTAGGTAACCCTAATCGTAACTACTCGATGATTTCAACGCCGAATTAAGGGATTTTCGAAAAAATATCGGCACATGCATCTAATTTACAAAAGTATCACTTTGAACAGACTTTTGAAACTTAAACTAATGAAAAAGAAAAAAACGAGTGGTGCTATAAATTTAAGTAAATGACTTTATTTAATAAAATAATGTAAGGAGTAATGTTAAATAGCGTTAGATATGAGTATTAAACAAACACCTGAGCCCGATACAAGACATTATTAGCAACAATCGTAAAACAATTGTTTAAACAATACCTTGATCAATGCGGCAAACCGATTTTTTTAAGTGGACCACCCGCATTTTCTTACTTTGGCGCATCGTCATCATTTAAAAATCTTTGAATATTTTATAGTTGTAAATGGAGCGGATTCCGACATCTTCAGAAATCAAGTACGAACCAAGAAAAAAAAAATGACTATGAAAATGAAGCAGAATCGATAGCGCATTAGAGAGGAGACCAACCCTTAACCAAATCGAAAGCAATCAAATCCGCCCTTAAGTATAGGCAGATACAAACTTAACACCTTTTAAAAGACAAGAAACGAAATAATTGTCAAAATATAATTTAGTGATACCGGAAATGGATATAAGATGAAAGAAAAATGAGCAGTGTGGGCCACGTCTAGACGGAATTGATTCTTTCGGAATTAAACACAATGAATTGTATTGTGATTATTGGTCCAAGTCACACCCTTGGTATCACCGCTCCCTTTTGATCACCAAACCTTAGAAGCTGTTTAATTTTTTTTTCCCCTTCGAATTCGACTATATGCAACCGAAAATCGAATCAATAAACCGAAAGATTATATTTTCAGACGTAATTTTATTCCTTGTTTCAATGAAATCTTGTAACCCTTTTTTTCAAAGAGCCCAAGTCCTTTTTACCGAAACTGAATATCTCAATTAAAATATCTCAAGGGCTAATTTAACACGTCATTATTTTGAAAGAATTAAAAGGGTTTATGTCGTTAAAGCGTCAGTCAAACATCCTAACGTCTGTTGCACACCGTTTATTAATTAAAATTAAGCCGTTCGCAAGCGCTAAGCACATTTCGTTGATTTCGAGAATTCTCCGACTTTTAATTTTATGAAAAGAAAATCGGGAGTTCTTTCGGTAATTAATGAAAAAAAAATTTCCGCGAAAAGATCTTGCCTGAGATTTACACATGACATCGCGGGCACATAATCCCTTTTTGCAGGGTTTCATTACTTCAAAAATTAATACAATAGCAAATAAGAATTTAATTACAGTTGAATACAAAAAGGGGATTCACCTTTGTAATAAACTTTAAATAAAATCAATTAACAATGATATTTTAATGACGAAATAAGTTTTCTTAAACGGTTTCACTTACTAATTCTGAAATGATCCGTGAGAAAAACCAACGGTTAGAAACAAAGCGGGGCCAGCCGGGGATCAAATGTGCCATTAGGGATGAGGGTTTTTTTTTCGCATTCGAAAAGAAAAAAAAAAAAAAAAAACTAGCCAAAAAGTTTTCGATCGAAACAAAAGAAACACACCGGGGTGGGTTTTGCCCGGTGAAAAGAAAGTCTCACAACCCGGTTTTGATTCCGCGCGGTCACGTCCTCGACACTGATTTATATGGCGAAAAAATAAAAGGAAGGAAAAAAAAAAAAAAGTAACAAGTGTCGGATTAGAATACCAAACCACCCTCGATTTTTTTGATCAGTTTGATCCGTCACAGAAGGCATGATTTACAGGTTTTATTTCGGTATTAGGGTATAATATCTACCAGAAGGTTGTTGAACATGTTCAATTATTACGGTGTCAAACGCGAATTTATAGCTCAGAATATAACAGGACCCCCGCTGTAGAGATTATACCAGATCAGATGAACTGAGAATGGTTGATGAGGTAATCTCAGGTTGGGGTTACCTTTCTCCCTTTCACGGCTAAAGCCTCCGAACGGTGATATACTAATTAAAGACGGTTCGAGAAATATCCTTCCAATCGATGATATTAAAACGAAATTAAACCCCCCCAGAAAGCCGCGTTATGAACTTTCTCGATAATCCGCCTTCAACCGTTCCTCGGTCTCGACGGAAAAAAAAAATCAAAAAAATTAATATTAAAAGAATCTATAAGAACCGATGAACATTTTAAAAAAATAAATCAAAAAAGCTAAGAGTTAAATTAAATGCATTCGTCTTCACGGCTGTCAATTCACATATTACTGTACTGTTGCATCGAATAAATCAGTATATAAAAAGTTTGGAGGGGATCATGTGTGGTGGTTTTCAAATCGGATTCCAAAACAATATTTGGATTGAATCCAGTGTTTTAAGTATATACACAACACACATATATGACAGCATGTCGAAAAAAAAATTTCGTTACTGGTTGACCGCCATTTGCCTACTCCTGCTATGCTGCTGTTCGTTTTTGACGTATATATCACAGGGCCGTGGAAATTTGTCAAACTCTTTCTCGAAGAATGTTTAATTCAAAGGGGAAAGACGAAACTTTTATATAGGTCAAACACATCAAAAAGTTTTCGATTTTGTTGAAATTTCATTTCGATTTACACCTTGTAAGTACAACGAAATTAAACCCCTTCAAAAGTCGCATTATGAACTTCCTCGATAATCCACCTTCAACCTTTCCTTGGTCTCTTAGCAGCTTACTACTACGATTTTTATGGAATTTGAATCCGGTTGGTTTTGGTAAATCCTTATTTCATCAATATAATCTACGAAACGGAACTGTCCCTAAACTTTGTACCACAATCTGCATCGCACCACCATTGTTCGTCAATTATTATCAATTAAAACGAATGCCTTTGAGTTGGCACAATTTCTCTTACTTCACAAATCTCTACGGTTCTTCTGCTAAAATGTCTTATAATCCTGGCTATAGCCGGCATACCTAGATCTGAAAAATAGGGTGGCTCATTTTAAAGGTCAAGTTTTTAATTTTCGCTCCCTGGGCGAAAAATCATTCATTTATACGTAAAAAGAAGCCTGAATTTTTTTTAGGTCGAAAAAAAATTGTTTTGGCCAAGGCCCAGCGGTTAGAACGTTTTCTGGGCCAATTGGTACTTGATTTGCACGAATTTCAAAAATTTGCCCAATTAACATCTTCTAATATAAAAAATTGTCCTTTATAGGCAATATTAGGGATGTATTGAGCTTCTTAAAAGAAATATTAGGTTCGAAAATGTTGACCCGTTCGCCGCCCAGGCTTGGTTAAAGTACGAAAATGGGGATGGCTGTTACAGGGTAAGGGCAGACAATTTTGAAAATTAGAAAATAGCCAAAATGTGCCCAAAATGTAATTTTGATGCCAAACATTTTTAATCCTATGTTAGCTTCATTTTTCCTTATCTTGGGTTCCTTTTTTATCTAAAAAATTGCATTTTTAAGCCAAAAAGTGAATTTCCAATTCATGTAAGTACCCAAATTAACAAAACTTGATAAGTTCTCCAAAATAAAAAATTTCAATTTCAATTTTTTGGGCATTTTCAATTTTTTTAAAAATTTTCACTCAATTTGTAATATTAATGTCCTCTGGGGGATCACTAAATAGTTTCTTCCCAATTCTGGCCTGTTTGATGATTTCTGGAAGAGCTGATATTTGAATGCGCAGACCATTTGAACGAAATCTTTCAACAGCAAAAAAAAATTGGCTTCTATTTTTTTTTTGGTCAGTTAATTTATTTGGTTGGCCAGTAATTTTTAATTTCTTTTCCAGTATTTTTTAATTAAATTTGTAAGTATTTTTGGGCAGTAAATTTATTCGAATGGTCAGTAATTAATTTATTTTGATCAGAATTTAAATAATTTTAGGTAGCTCAGTGGTAGAGCAGCCGTCATGAAAACGGAAGGTCGGTGATTCGAGTCCACTCTTCGAGTGCCTCTGGTGTATTCTTTTACTGAACATCTTCCCGGTTCCCTTTTAGATCCACATATCAATAGCCCCAGAGAGAATTACACCCCCCCCCCCCGCCTTAAAGCAGTTAGCAGTTTTAGGTTAAGTTGGAAAATTAAAAATTATTAAATGATTTTGGTCAATACTTAAATAATATTGGGCAGTATTTAAATTATTTTTGGCAGTATATCCCTAACATTGGCAATGATACTTGATATTATGATCTTGAACTTATAGATAAAAATTTACCGTTTATAATGAAGAAGAGCCTTTAACGCCTTCTTCTCACGTCCACGTTTGCTCCACCTAAGTTTCATGAAAGAAAATTTATCTTACTGCTGCAACAGATACAATCTTACTCTATACTACATTGTTTAATAAAATCTGTCGCACAAGGGGTGTCCCCTATTGCCATTTATTAAACATCCTTTATTTCCTTAATTTTAATCTTTTTTTATTTTCCATTTCACTTTTTTTTCTTTCTTTTTAACTGCCCAAAAAATTTTTTTTTTTTTACAAATACTGGTACAAAAATTTTTTTTTACTGGAAAGTAAATATTAAAATACCGGCAAAATAAATCATTTACTGGCCATAAAATTACTGATCATTATTTACTGCCCTTTTAAATAATTGGCTGTCCATCAAAATAAATAAAAATACTGAGAAACGATTAAAAAATTACTGACCAAAGAAACAACTTTACTGCCCAAAAAAAATATAATCAAAAAAATCGTTGGTCAGAGAACAATCGAACCTACGGCACCTGCACTTATTGGCAACATGAACCGTCCACATCTAAAAAGTCAAAAGATCGTATATAGTGGTTCCTCAAATAAAATCAACCAAATTTTCATGAAAAGTCTAAATTCGAGACTTCTATATCACATATAATTCCAATATTCAACAAATAATTAAAAAATGAATAAATTCTGACCTTGTTTATTTGTCTTCGCATGACATTCCTCACAAAAAATGCATAATATGTACCTACATAACAGGTGACCACGTTGAATATTCTTCCCGCAGGAAAAATGAAGACTTACAACAAGCTGACCACAACTTATGGATATTTGGATGATCCACATATAAAAAGAATCTACTCCACTCACCGGACACTCCAAAGAGGTACGGGTTAAAATTCAATTGAATGAGCTTCAGACGTATTGGTCTCTCACCCTAACATCCGACTATCGCTTACATAAGAAAAAAATGATAATAATAATTTATTACGATTCAAGGTACTTGACCATAAATTTTTTTATTGGATCCCCCGTCAATAATTTGTTGAAGAACATTGACACAATATAAGAGCTGTTGAAGTGTAACGTCTTGTGTGTCCATCATGCATTATTGTTTGACTTGGAAACGAATTTGTAATGTAAAACATGGCTAGGAGTGTTTGAGTTAAAATGAATAAATTATCGGAATGCTGGGTTCTCATTATGTTTAGCTCAATATCTTGATTCATATTGGGTGTTCTTTGGAGTGCACCTCGATTGCTGGATACTCGAAAAAGAGATACTTGACATTTTTTTTTTCCAGTTATTTTCCTTACTGTTTATCATTTTTTTCCTTCGATCCCGAAAGGGGGGTGCCCCAACCGGAAGATCATTTTATAAATTTAAATTAGAGTATTGACAAGGCTGCAGGTGCGAGCACGCCACAACCGTGAATTCACATTTTTGATTTCCTTGCATTTACGTGAAAAAAAAGGCGAAACTAACAAACCGTAAGATTATTTTAAAAAATTTAAAATGAAATAAATGACACCTATTCATCCCGATCGATCTTGAATTAACGAAGGTTTTTAAATAATATTAAATAATTCAGAGCACGTTTCGGAACCACTTATATGGAAGTGTCCCCATCCTTGTACGACTAACTAAACATCCAACAGATTCGTCTAACTCGCTACACCTTAATGTCATGTTTACCTAATGACGGAACCATTTTGCTGGAAAAAGATCCGGAACCAAAATGTAAAAGCACGATCCTGAATTTTTTTTTTCTCCGTCTTATTTAATACATTGATTAATTGTCTCAGAAAGTATCGATCCTTATATAACAGAAAAAAAAACGTAGAAAAGCAAAATGAGGGAGTATATCGCGGCTATAGAGACAAAAAAAAAAAAAAAAAAAAAAAAAAATGCAATATTGGAAGAAAAACCGATTGGCTTCTGGCTCTGTTTTACTGCATGCAGCAATTTTTTTTTTTTTTTTAAACATGTTAAATTTTTTATTATTCGATATTATGGAAATAACCGTGACCTAAATTTTTGTTACCTGTAGGTATGATATGGTCGATATTGACAGTAATGTTAAATTTGTGACACCCAAGACGGCACTTCAAAAAATTTCTTGTGAAAGAAAAAAAATATTACTTACGAGAAAATTCGGTCGTTCGTCGTCTGCTAAATCCCTAGCGGCTTTGATCCGATTGAGGGGAGGATCCGTACGGCTAATCCTTGGTTTGATTTTCGGCTTGTCAATAATGCAGAAGAATCTGCATTTAGTTTTGTGGACTTTAATGCAGTTAGTCGATGCAAAGCAGAATACGTCACTGCGACTGCGACTGCGATCCGCTGCAAAAGAAAAACACAAACAACTGGATCAGTTCTTGTAAAATTATTTTAGCCACTTTTGCAATTTTACAAATTTAATTTTGATTCAATTTTGGGGAATTGTAATGTGATTTCCATTATACCCGCATTAGCAATCATTTAAAAAAAGTTTCTACACTTGCCAAACGGTATCAAAATGCAATCGGACAAACTGCACTTTTGAAACTATAAATTGTACAATAAATTTAAATTCAAATTTGGGACGGAGGGGGGGGGGGGGGGGGAAGAGAGGGTGCTAGAAGTGCTGATATTTGCTGACAGAGTGATAGGGGGTATGCGCAAAATCAGCATTTTATTGCAAAATTTTTGTTTGAAGCTTGCCCAAGACAAGTTCAAACTTGCAAAACTCAATTTCAGTCTTGTTCGAACTTGCACAACGCAATTTCTGGCATCCGCAAATTTTAAATATCTTTTTTTTTTGTCCAAAGGAACTAAGAACTAAGAAATCCCCGTTAAAAAATTTGACTAGTGATTTATGAGTTGACTGTGTTAAGAATTTGATCATGAACTTATTCGTTTACATTCCAAGCAAAAAAGTAAAATAGTAAAACACAACCCTAAACCTTATGTTAAACTTCCAACAAAGCTCGCTTCGCATTACTTTTATCGGTCATCATCGCTGATTCAAAGTCCATTTTCTTATAGGAAAATAACACCACATAAATATCTAATTACTCTTAAACCACTAAATCAAAACCTTTTCTAATAGACCTTTTTTACACGATTTTTACATTCATGTAAAATCTCGATTTATTTTATCGGGTCATACAACTTTATTAAAATTAGAGATCGATATCCCCCTTTACAACACAAAATTCTACATTATCCCGATCACGAAATAACGCGGCATGTAAGACGTAATGAACAAAAAAAAAAAAAAAAAAAAAAAAAAAACAAGACCGCCCTTTTTTGCGATACTTTTCGAAAACCCTTAAAAATGATATTCAACAAGTCCGATCGAAATGCCAAACCATGAATAATCGTAATAAAGTAATCATATAAATATTTTTAATATTTTAATTGGCACACCCGTTACTTAGACAATTAACATATCATGACGTGATTTTTTTACTTCACGCACAACTTTTACTATATACCCTAAAGAAAGGAAGCAAGGTTTACGACATTTTTTTTTTAATTTTATTTATTCCTTTAATCCTGGAAATGAATGGAAAACCTCTCCTCGCGGTTTCAATTAATGTAAAATAGAAGAGTCCGTCAATCACGGAAAGGGGTGGCTTAACCACACGATCAGACGAAAACCTAAGGAGTTCTTCCCTGATTGATAGGAAAATGTTTGCCGTAACCACGAGAAAAGGGTTCACAGCGTCTTTAATATAAACATTCGCAAAATGATCTCGAAACGCTCCTTTTCTTAGAATAAAAGAAAAAAAGGTAATGGTTTCCTCAAGGAAAGTAAAACGAAAAACCCAAAAACCCTGCAATCGTGGCTTACCTCTAAATCGGATTCAAAAACCCGAAAGGTAAAACAAAAAAAACAAAAAAGGAAGAAATGATCTTTTTCAGGAAAACCATTTTGAGACAACCCTGATCGACGGTATAATGTAAAGGAACCGCAACAGAGACAACAAATCGGTCGTCTTGAAGACGTATAACAAGACAACGGATACAATCTTGCGGTTTACCGTAGAGTCTACTGATTTGCTGCAGAAACCTCAAATCTATTATAGTCGCTTTGTCCGAGGTGAAGTTCACATTATTCTCTATTTCGGATTTTCAAAAGATCCCTTGTTTTACTAATTCACAGAAATTCTCAGTAAGAAAAAAGAAGAAAAAAAAAAAAGATTTACTTCAGAGCACTTCTAATGCAATGACAATTTAGAGAGGTTAATACATCTTTATTATTTTTTAAATTGCATCTTTTTAACGGGAGCAGAAGTATTTAAAAAGACAGTAGTTAAGGTTTTCCAATGATGAATACGAAATTCCAGTAGCTTATTGCTAGAGTCTGATCTTTTTTTTTTTTTTTTTTTTTTTCCTGTCAGGATTCAAAATAAATAAATAAACGTTTAAGTTAGGAAAACTTCCGTTTCAAATTAAATCGACAGTTGAGATTCCACCTTTTAAGAATTATTTCGTGAAAAGTAATAGATGAATTATTTTATATCGCAATCTCTCAATAAAACTGAATTCAACTAATAATTTGAAACATATAATTAAGATAATTTTAAGTTCAATGAGAAGTATGTGATTGAGTCACGATTGAGCCTAAACTTCTTATCCGTACTTACTTCTTTTAAATTGTGCTTTGTCATTATATCGGTACCGGTGCGGATAAGAAGTTTCGTTCTGATTTCCGATAAAGAAAGTGACGAAATTTCGGAAGAACGCCGGGACCGAGACACTCTCAAATACATTTCCGTCCGAATAAGCTTTGCAATTGAAAATCCCTTTAAATGCCAAATTTTAAAGTCCGGAAGAAGTTACGGGAAATTTTCGAAGATTTGCCGAAACTTCTTACGTGTGATCATATACAGTCTAAAATCTATTGTTCGTCCATTAAAATTTTAAGTGTAGATTATTAGGAGTAGACATTGTCTATGTGTACGTATAACCTTCAATTTTTTTCATCGGAATCGAAAAAAAAGTAATTCGATACATACACTACGCAATCCATTTGTTTCATGATTTTTGATTTTTAATGGTTGATGGAAGTGAATCTTTTTTTTTTTTTTTTTTTGCTTAAGGTACCAATATTGCAACGCGACGACTGAGATTTCAGAGTCACGTCAATTTCAAGTTGTTGTACTATACAGCTTCCATTTTCAAAAAAAAAAAAAAAATGTTTCTCGACTCTTTGAAACATCGGGCGCCACTAGACAATTTTCACTCAAGCAGCCATGACTAGTCTTATTTTTTTCCTTATAATTAAAACTGTACAAACATTTTTTTTAACTTATCGATTGAACGATAATATTTTTTTTAAAGTAACATTCGAATTCATTAATAGAACACTGGGGTGAATATATTAATTAGGGTGTATACACAGCCTACCATATTTAAAAAAGGCGTCAACTTTAAAAATTATAGGCTTGTTGGTAATACCGCGGACTTCGTTTACACTGGACCCGTCAAAATCAGTCATCTTTGACTTGATTTACCTTGCCGCACGAAAATAACAATTGTTCGGTTTGTACCTTTAAAATCCGCCATGGAAAATCAAGCGGGATTAATGACATCTAAAAAAAAAAAAAAAAAAAAAAAAAAAAAAACAAATGGCTAACGGCAAAAGGAAAAGTCCTTATCTCGTAGCAGGTCAGTATGAATAATGCGTCATTAAAACGGTAACGTCTTTTTCGCGTTCGATCCGAAGGTGTAAACTGGATCTTGTTTATTATTCAATCGCCCACGCCCCTATATTTGTCACCTGCTTCGTCACAGACACGCATCACGCACTACAAATACTTCCTTGTGCATGTGCTTTTCCTTAAAATAAAATTAAAAAAAAAAAACGGATCGGTTATTTTGAAAATAAATCGATTCGAAATTCTTCGACTCCCATCTCAAATAGTGTTGTCATTTTCTTAATACCAACAAATCCGTTGGTAACACTGACGAATGATGACAAGTATACGTACTACCGTCTTGATATTTCGAATAGTGCAAGTCACGATTTTTCTTTTCAAATGACGAGTCATTGTCATTCCGATCGATATTAACATTTTCTTGATGATGTACCTGTAATCGTTGCAGTCTAAACCGTCGGCCGGACAAACGACGAAAGATCCAATCTCCGTTTTTTTTGTCCCTGAAAAAAAAAGCAAATAAAAAAATCCATGAAAGTACAAACAAATCCATAAATTTTAATTACAAAGTGGTCGGATTGCAGAAATATAATTGCAGTTGTACTATTGCATTAAATCGCATCAATCGGTCCATCACCCTTGCTGCTGCTGTTGCAAACTCCCCTCAGTCAGCAATCATTCTTTAATGTTTATTGAAACCGACACCGACCGGTTTGTTGATTGTTTTCGCTTGGAGGAAAAAAAAAAAACGAATAAATATTTGTCATAAAGCGGTTTTTATTTCGTGTAATTTATTGTGCTGCGGAGAAATGAAGCAATCCGGATTAATAGAGAAAGCATTATTGACGCAATCTTTTTTTTTCCCCCCAAGTCGTAATTTTTTTTTTTTTTTTTCTGGAACACTCCCTATAACAAAATTAAACATTTAAAGCGCCGCTTATTGATTTTTTCGATTTGTTTTTCGTTTTATAAATAATCATAATGAGTGGGAATTATTGATGATTGGAAATACCTCTTCGTCGAACTCATCCAAGGTCGAACCTGTAATCATCATTCATTTATTTTTTGAAACAGAAGTTACCAACGATCAATTTCATTTCAATAATTGATTTTCCTTTCCTTCTTCCTTTTATCTCTCCAGTCAGCCCAAAAAACAAATTGCCGGGATTTTATTTTTAATGAACGGTTTCGATGTTTTTTTTTTTTTTCTTTTTCAACTCTTTTACGACGACACTGGTAGATATATATTACGAAGGAAATTTTTAACGTCGGCGTTCCAACAAGAAATGTAACTTAATCAATCGGCAAACTAAGAAAAAAAAAAATTGCACTAGAAAACCTAAAAAAAAAGCCTGAAAGCACCGCGTTGTAATTTTAAACACTTTTAATGTTACTATTAAGATCGTTTTATTGACTTTTGTAGTACCGACAATCGGGATTTAAAATGACCGTAAACTAAATTTATATCCGTCCGAAAAACCTTTCATCTAACCATACATACATAATAACGTTATCGAATATAAAATGATTTTCATGGCATATCAATATTACAAATGGTATTGTTTTTTTTTTTTTTTTTCTTTTTTCTTTAAATAATAATTTCCTAATATGCTAAGGCCACACATGTTGCAGTCCAGTTGAACTTAAAGCATTCCCGGATGTTTCATTAAGCGTTAAGCAGCCAGAAGGGACTGACATTGACGCTATATTTAAATTAAACAATCAGTTAAAAAAAAATTGACGAAACCAAAAAAAAAATTGTTTATTTTTCTGATTTTTATCTGCCCCCTTATAAAAAATCGTTTTATTAATCAATTAACACTTTTTATTTTACCAGACCGCGCAGATGTAACGTGATTAAATTATATGACAACCGAAATTTAATAAATCAATACATTGGCTTAAAAATGCCAAGAATATCGTATTTCTAGCAGTAACGATGCCAGAAAAGAGCAACCCTGCCTACCCTCTTTTTCACGTGCCACCTAAAATTAAATGCTAAACGTTTAAAAATAAAGGAATTCGAAAATGCACAATTTTGCTTGATTTTTTCTAAAAACCACCTGCCTTTTTCATTGCCCCCTCTTTAAAAGTGGGTCTTACATCGTCACTGATTTCAAGGCACATTAATTCATAAGGTCAGTAGATTTGAACTGACCCATTTCAAATCATCTCATTCGCTACGGTACTGGCGAGACGTCTTTTTACCCTTTATCGTGGACTTGTACCGACTGGAAACCTGTGTGTGTGTGTCCTTTCCAATGCATCAATATCGCAACATATACTTTTTTTTTTTCCTTTGGTTTTTGATATTGCCCAAGGACAGTCAACCTTATATTTTTTATTTTACGACTCTCGTGTCTGCAAAAATTCCGATTTGTTCTCTTTTATTCTTATACACGTTATACCCAAATAAAGATAAATAATTCACCATGTGGGAAAGAAAAAAAAAATCCCTTCGGGAAATAGGGTAAAAAAAAAAAAAAAAAAAAAAAATCTCTCTTTACCCCTTTCGTTCACCGTTGTAGAAATTGTAGTGAATATTTAAAAAAACCATTTCCCATCGAGTTGGATATTTAATGGTAATCAAAGAGTTGATTCCAATATTGCTTCCTCGGTGACAATTCTATCTCCCTGGTATATATATATATATATTTTTTTTTTCCCCCAACCCCCTAAAGGCTACTCCGGCAGATGAAAATTGATGTTCGGATTAACTGTTGCTGAGCTTTTAATACCTGTCGCGTGGGAATTTTGTATTTCGTACTGATTTTTAAGGAAGTTACATTGTTTTTTTTTTCCTCGTTATTTGTCTTTGTCCGAAGCATTAACTGATAATGTTTCATAAAAAATATCCCGGAGGGAATATGTGAACGCTCCTTAAACGTCGATGGTCTCCTATACGGCTTTACAGGCATCGAACCGTTCCAAAACGGTGATCCACTTTTGATCCACTTTGACCCTCCCGAAAAAGGCGGGAATTTCATAGAAACCTTTTAGGGATCTCTAATTCCCGGTTTCGGTGAACCGACCGGTTTCCCGGTTTTTCGAAAACCCGGTTCTAGCACCGGTTTTATCAAATAACCGGTTTGATAAAGCCGGTTTTTACGTTTTGAAGCTAAAACAAAGCAAATCGGGGTAAAATGACACTCAAAATATTCGTAAGTTGATGGAGAACAAGATTCTTTATGTTAAGCTTGAATTTCCTTAATATTTGCGAAATTCGTTTGCTTATTTAACTTAATTTTTCGAAATAAAACAAAATGGCGATGTAAACAAACAAAAATAAACAATAATCCGATTTTCGCAAATATCAAGAAATTCAAGCGTATTGATCTATCTAAACTATTACAAAATCCTGTTCTCCATCAAAATACGACCATTTTGAGTGTAATTAGACCCTAATTTGTTAGTTTTTGCTTCAAACTTAAAAAAAAAAAAATTATAGTATTAAAAAAAAAACACTCTGGAAAACGATTCGAAAAACGACTGTTCTAAGAACCGGGCCGATTAAAAAACCGGGCTAAGAACCGGTTTCAAAGAAAAATCCGAAACCGGGAAACCGGTTTTTCATTTTCACCGGTCCATTGCTTGGATCCCTAAAACCTTTGTTCGAATGACTTTAAGAATTACGGGGTTAATTTTGCTTCAAAATGACTGAGACGGCTAAAAAAATTTTGATTTAGCTTTAGCCATTTCTTCAGCAACAACTTTCACCTTGCTTAAGATAAAAAATAGCGATCACAATGCATTTCTTTCATCAGGTTACGAACATTTTGATATAACCACAACGAAATTTTGACCTGATAACGGTATCACGGCTCAAAAATTTTTTCCCCATTTTTTAGCTAAACTCATATGTAACATTTCTCCAAATAAAATAAGACCTAAGGTAGGGTGCCGGTTAAATACCGTGTTGACGAATTTTTTTCGGGCCACCCCCCCCCCCCCCAAATCGATTCTAAATAATTCAAAAAGTCCCTAATCTAAAATATTTTTTTTTTTATCTCAACCGGAACCCGTGCCCCAAAGCACTTGTTTTTTCCCATATAAAAAGCACGGTAAAATGTCATTATTTCGTATTAATATTTTTTCCGACGGTTGAAATGACCCAAAAAATTTGATTTTTTGCATACACGCTCCTTAGATGTGTAGCTACCTCGGTATTTTTTCCCATCCCCCAGAATAATATTTCTGACTTCCAGGAGGGGTCGGATTTTGCAAATTAATTAATCCGAAATAAAGACATTTTACTTTGCTTTTTATATGGGAAAAAACAAGAATCTTGGGAGCTGAGATTAAAAAAAAATATTATAGATTTAGACATTTTGAATTATTTGGAATCGATTTGTAGGGTGGCCCGAAAAAAATTCATCAACACGGTATTTAACGGTCACCCTAACCTAAGGCAATATGGAACAAAATAATTGGGTTAAAGTCAAAATTTAAGCTAATATTCAATTCAAATTATTAATTTTGGTTTTAAATTTCTTAAAAATCTTCTCAAACATTATTTACTCCAGTTTTTCGGGTGCGTTTTCATTTCCACCTACTTTCTTTCTGGACTGCTTTGAAACACATTTTAAACCAAGCTAAGCGAGGCCGAAGGCCGAAGGCCGAGCGAAAAATTTTTGAAATTTTGAGAAAATATGACTATTTCTTGAAATTTCAGCATCATTTTCTGATTTAATAAAATAATCCAGGCATAAAAATTAAAACGAAGAAAAATAGGGACTTTTAGGGATTTTTTTTTCAATATAGGGACTTTTAGGGACTTATGTTAAAAATAGGGACTTTTCAAAAAAAAGGAACCTCGGTTCTGTGCCTGGGCTTACGAACACCAGTGAAAAGTCTCTTCGACGTCCGCGGTCCGAAAGTTGTTAATTTTTCATTTCACAAAACAAAGTGATATATATGTCTCTGTTAAACTTCATGTCTGCTATCCGGAGATCACAATTATTTTAGATCCATCGTTGGAGCGGACATGACAATAATAGCTTAAAAAGTAAGACTCGGAAATATCTGCGAAAACAGTCATAAGATCCAGCAAAAAGGAAGTATATGAGTTATTTTGATATTGCTTAAAACGGCAAGCAAATCTAATTAAATCTTCGTGAAAATTTGGCTAGAATTTTAATCAACAAATAGTTCCTGTTAGTGTATCCTACCATTATAAGAGAGTCTTTTTTTTGGAAGAGAAGGGAGTAAGTGTAAAGAGCGCCTTAATCTTCGGTCATTGAAATCAGTTTTACGAAAGCTTGAAATTAAATATACAGCAGTATTATGAAGGGGAGGCGACAAAGTGTTCCATTCTCACTAGGGTGACCTACTGACATAGCCATGTACAAAATGTCCCTTCAGTCCTTTATTAAAAATAATAGGAAAAATGCAATGCTCTTGAAATATTTTAAATACGAAGGGTTGCGGGAGAGATCAGACCGTCGAAGAAAAGTTTGGATAATTAAAAGAAAAAAACCATGGCCTTCTTTCTCATTCTGGAAAACAAAAAAAAAAAAAAAAAAAAAAAAAAAAAGATTTGAAAAATTAACTATTGTCAGAAATTTAATATCATGTGCTCATAAACATTAAAACCCCGCATGCATCAGCCAGAGATTTCAAGAGGGACATCCCCTCTGGTTATTCTTGGACAGTCATCAGCAAGTGCACTTTAATAAGGGGGGATCAAGAGTAGTCCCCAAGATGTTGATATAAGAAATGAAATGATGATAGGCTCGTAACAACGGCAATTTTCCAGAAAGATGGCATAAAGCCATCTAAACTATTTTAAAGTCCTGCTTGTTACCAATTAAATTACGGCAGAAATAATACCAACATCAGATTTAACAAAACGATCGCGTTCTAAAATTTTAAGGAATTAATTTTAAATAATTCTTTAAAGCTCTCCATATGTAGAAAAAATTATCAGAAAACAAAGTCGGAGGTCAGTGGGGAGGATCAATCTTGACGCGTGGCATAACATCTAATCATGATGCCGCTCTACATTTTGTCCCGCCTTGGAAAAATTGTCACATGCCTTTATCACCTAATCTTAACCGTGACATTGTTCTTCAGATGTAAACATTCCGCCGAAGCACAAGAACGTTTCATGCCTTTTCGATGGAGAAATAAAAAAATAAAAAAAAAAAAAAAAAACAGTTGGAGTGGTTATTAAATCCGAATAGACCGAATAGACGATCCTAAACAAAATTCCTCCAAAATATTAACTCATTCGTACACCCTGTAGAAAACAGGAACTACTTCCTCGTGAGCTAATGTAGACATAATGTTTTACATATTAAATTATATTTGCGCATAATTTTACTCCACAGACCTCGCCTATTGTTTCTTAATCCTCAGGGTATGACCACCATTCTTTATCAGATCGATAAATTATCGAGCTCGATATCTTACTTTTTTCTATAAAAAGAAAAAAAAATTATAAAAAAAAAAGCGAGAAAGCGACAGAAACATTATACCGTAGCTCGAGCGCAACCGAAAAAAAAAAAAAATAAAGTCATAAGTCAGAATTATTGAGTCAGAAAACGTGTTCAAACGTGAGCAATAACCAATCTATAATACCACATTAGAAATATCGATTTATATTCCCTTCGGCAGTAGTTTCAATGGAAAAAGGACTTATAAAGAAAATGAAATGGAAATGAATAGTTCGTTTTTCAATTGTAAATAATTGCAACTTCACTACGGTTCAAAAGCTCTAGGTATTAATAATTTGTAAATGGAATATCTGAGATCCAGAACCTGGAAATAATCTGAAAGGTGAAAGATCACGTTTGAACAGTTCGATTTAATCTAATAAAACACTTGCGCCCATTTCGCTCTCCCTTAGCGCCTTTATTCACATCTTAAGAAGAATTTACGTTTAAAATCGAAATAAGTGACGAATCAATATAATTTACGTTCGAAGGAAAGGATTATAATCGTAGACCATAAGAAGAAATCAAAGGAACACAATATGGAAGCGTATGAGGCTTTCAATCAACGTTTTAAAGTAATTAAGGTATCGAACCTGGCATTAAAATCCCACCCAGGTACTGTTAACATCATAATCATCCGGAACTTTGGAAATATATCAATCGTGAATTCATGTTCGATATCTGTCAATCTATTACGATACCTGATCCATACGGATAAGATCCCGTGTCTCATATTGTAATACGGGAATTTCCTCTTTTTTTTTTTTTTTGAAAGAAAAAAAAAACCCTCATCCCTGCATAGATAAGGATGTAAATAATAACTTCATTATCCTAATAATGAAAGGGTACAAACCTGATTCTGGTCCCTGGGGTTCGATCGATGTTCATTATTGATATCTATTGACGTCTACCAGCATGAATCATTAAATCTGATGTCTTAAGTTAATCTGATTGATTTGTTTCGTTTAAGATTAAGATGCGTTCGGTCTGTCAGCGTATTGTACACCTGTTCACATACCTGGATCGTGATTTATCAGCGTTGACTAAAAATTCCCTCCTGATTTTTTTTTCTTTCTCCTTTTCTTCAAGGTATTTCACCACGTCTTTTCATTCCGTAATTTAATTAACTCAGGAGCTTCATGATGGCTATCGGCGATAATGCAGTCCAAGTGTTGCTACGTTATTAATGAATGATCATCGCCTTAAGAACTCCACAAGTAGCGATTTGGTTTTGTGAAAAGATGAAAGTGCTGCATACCAAATCTTTTTTCTCTTATTCCATTCGTCCAGGCTTCAAATTTCCGCCAGGAATTTTAATCGGTTCTTGGGAATTTTCGATATTTTAAGTACCTGAAATATTATAACATGAATAAATTAATTCAATTAAAATGAAAAAGTTAAAGGTCCCAAGAAACCTTGTAATACTCGATAGATGATACCTGTGATGCTGCAACAAAAGACTCAAGCACCTGTCTATTTGACGGATGACGTAATTATATCATCAACCTATCAAAACTCTTAAGGTCCTAGCAATCAACTCTTCACGCATATTAACGTCAATAAATCGATTTTATCTTTTTTTTTTCCTTCTTCTTTTTCGGGGAGCTCTTGAGCATTTAGCATCACTACCGTCATAGTCATTACCGTTTCGACTAATTTCTTTTCCTTTGTTTTTATATTAAAAGGAATCTATAAGTGGATTAATCTTTCTTCTTTTATTTTATAAAAAGAATTAGAGCTAGAAATGCATGCAATATAATAACTTAGCCTTGGCTCTTTCTCATCAAAATCCACGATTTTCAGATTAGAAACCAAGTTTCAGAAGTACCAAAAACTTCGTTCAATATGGCATCTGTCTAATACAGGTGATCGGGGTAAACTGCTTCCGATCAAGGAGAAATGATAAATCCAATATATTGAATCAAATATAAAATATAATCATGTTCATCTTGAAACAGTGAATAGAGAACGACGTGACAAAAAGCTAAAGAAGAAAAAAACATGGTTGCCGCCTTTTCTGCGGCCACGACATCGCTCCCCCCCTTTTATTTTTTGACTTAGAAAAAATAAAAGCAAAAGGGTGAAAGTGATGATACATATAAACGATAAAAAAAAATATATACGAAATGAAAAGGAACTAAACTACTGGCGACACATATCAGTGCTGAAAAAAAAAAAAAATTTAATTACGGACTGTAGTGCTCACCAAATTGAGTTTGGTGGGTGCTTTAATCTGGCGCCCTCGACGATTAGTAACTACAGGTATAGGAGTAGGGCTACTGTCGGATTCGGGAACGGGAGGTTGTGACGGGCTAGGCAAAGGCGTAGCGTCTGTCTCAGACTTTACCTCGGGTACCTGTAAATTCTTGTCATGCTGCAAAACTAATTCCTTACCCGCTTCCGTCTCCATCTCTAATGGGTACAAGCGTTGAAATGGACGAGTTAAGTACCCTTTGGCCGTTTTTACTTTAGCGACGCGAGATTCACCGTCGCGGCCGAGATATATTCCTCAATGCGAGCCAAAGGCCACTGTAAACGTTTTTTATTGTCTTGTTGTACCAGTACGACGTCTCCTACCTGTAATTGGCGAATAGGTCCTTTGGCCGGCGAGCGACCTCGTGCGATTAATTCGGCTAAATATTCTTTGTAAAACCGAGAGCGTATGCCGTTGCGTAACGTTTGTAAATACTTAAATCGACATTTTAGGTTTGTGGCATCAATCGTGTCTAAATCGACCGTTGACGTTTCCGTAATATCTTGAATAAAATGACTAGGGGTCAAAGGTCGCAGCTCGGCGTCATCGGAAATATAAGTTAGCGGACGCGAATTTAAGATGGCTTCACAATCACATAGGACTGTATTCATTTCTTCGTAGTTGAGTCGGGCTGCCCCTAAATTTTTTCGGAGTAACTCTTTAGTTAAGCCAACCATGCGTTCCCACCAGCCGCCCCACCATGGGCTGGCGGGGGGATTGAAATGCCATTTGATGCGCCGCATGCATCCGTCTTCTAAAAGTTTTTTCCAATCAAGAGCCTGAAATAAAGTTTGGGTGCCTTGAAAGTTAGTTCCGTTGTCGGAATGTACGTCATGCGGTCTGCCTCTTCGAGCAAGAAATCGACGTAATCCTAAAAGAAAAACATTAGTGGACAAATCGGATAATAACTCTAAATGGATGGCTCTGTATACTGCGCAAGTGAACAGCGCAATGTAGGCTTTGGTGCCATTATAAAGAATCAATGGTCCGGCCAAATCGACACCGGTGGTCTGAAAGGCACAAGCTTGGTTAATGCGTTCCGGAGGTAGCGGAGCCGCCATCGTCTGAACCGGACGAGCGGAAAACCGTCTACATTTAAGACATTTGGTTAACAAATTCCGGACAAGTTTACGAGCTCGTGGAATGTAAAATCTTTCACGTAAAAGGCTTAGCACGATTGAAGTGCCGGCATGACTGTTGCTCCGATGAAGGTCGTAGATTATTCGTTCTGCCAGGATCCCGTCCAAAATTACGATCGGGGTCGTGAAGGCGGCGGGATAATTGCCCATTATGAGGGCAGATTCGATCCGTATCAAACCGTTTTCATCAGTTATGAGCGTATGATTTGTAAACCGTTTCTTGGCGTCCTCGTTGAGATACTGTTGCTGATGGCCTTTGAAAAGACTAACCTCCGCTTGTAAAATTTCATCTGTGGTTAAAGAAACGCTGGAAATAACCCCAGACAACTTGTCCTTAGTTAAAATGATCCGAGGCGGTAACTTTAAGCGAATTTTAGCTTGAACGCGTTGTTTAAGACATGAAATGTAACGTCGAATCCATGAGAGAACGCGAACAATTTTTTGGAAGCTTGAAATTCGTTGACAAAGAGCGGTAATGGTCGAATTGTCAGGAAGGGCGACCAAGTGTGCAACCGGAGTTTTCCGTTTTTCTGCGAGAACGTCGGCCAAGTTGACCGGGCTTCTGCGTTCGGCCAGGAGCTTTCGGGGCTCGTAACCAGACGGGACCGTTCCACCATTGACTTTGCAATAACTGGCTGGGCGTACAACCTCGCGACGGCAGATCTGCCGGATTCATGTCGGTTGGAACATAGCGCCACTGTGCCGCTTTGGTAGAGGCTCGTATTTCTTTGACACGATTGCCTACAAAGGTGGCCCAAGGTTCATTGCGCCGAATCCAGCTAAGAGCAGTTGTGGAATCACACCAATAGAAAACGCGAAGTTCAGCGTTGTCGAGCGCGTTTTGGACTGTATTACAAAGCCGTACGCTTACTAATGCTGCTAACAATTCCAGCCGATGTATGATCTTCGCGGCTTGTGTCTGTCTTTCGAAGGTGGTGGTTCGCTAGGCGGTAAATCTTTGTCGTTTGTTGCGACGGCTTTTTCCGGTATCGTTTGATTCAGCTCGGCATACAATTTTAGAGGTGTAACTCGGGCTTTAGCCAGTACCAATTGTACGTTAGTGACAGTGGCGGTGCTACTTCGTAGGAAAATGCACGCGCCATACGCGTCTCGCTGGCGTCGCTGAAAGCATGTAATTCGGTGGTAACTTCGGGCGATGGGTTGACGCCTGCGATCCATCGAGGAATCTTGCATTCGAAGAGCTGTGGGAGTTGACGGCACCAAGCTGTAAACTGTGAAGAGAGGTCTAGCGGAAGCTCTTGATCCCATTTAAGATCTGCCTCCCAGGCTTTTTGTAGTAAAATTTTAGGTATAATCGTTACGGGTGCGGTAAACCCGATGGGATCAAAAACTCGCTGAGCGACAGAAAGCAACAATCGTTTCGTTACTGGTTGAGAATAAACTGATGCGTCAATATCGAAATCGCATGCCAAGGTGTCGGCGTTGCAGTCCCAACGAAGACCCAGAACGGATTGAAGCGGATCAGGGTTATCGTAAATCTGGGAGCGTGCGTTGGAAGCCCACCCTCGAAGATCAAATTTGGCTGCGGCGAGAATGGTCCGGGATTCGCTATGTAACTTGGCTAATTCTTGCGTACTGGAGACACTGCCAGCGAGATTGTCCACGTACAACTGCCTTTTTAAAATGTCGAGAGTCCAGTGGAGCTCCGCATCTGTTTGTTGGCTGAAATGAAAATGTAACGTGGCATTAAGGAGGAACGGGCTGCTATTAACCCCAAAAACTACTCGACAGTGTCGGAAAAAACGAGGCTCTTGTGCACTATCGTGCTCCCCCCACAGGAACCGAAGAAAATCGCGATCTTCCTGTCGAAGTCCAATTTGCAAAAACGCCTGTTTAATGTCAGCTATGACCCCGAACCGATGTAACCGAAAACCGACCAAGATATGCGGGATTTGTTCCAATAAATTCGGACCGATGCTCAAACAGTCGTTCAATGACGGAGAGGATTGAGTTCTGGCGGAAGCGTCAAACACCGGCCTGATCTTGGTAGTAGTACTGCTTAACTTGACCACGGCCCTGTGAGGTAAGTAATATCCTCGATTCCTGTCCTTCTCAATCGGCGATTGAATTTCCTCGATAATATTTTGTGCCCGCCAGTCGTCAAAAACTGCTGCATAGTCGTCATAGAGTTTCCGACGTTTTAACTGGTTGGATGTGAACTGCAGGCGTTGCCTGGCTACGAAAAAATTACTGACCAGCTCGGGATGGCCTGGTTTCCAAGGTAATCCAACGATATATCGACCGTCTTCATCCCTACGTATGGTTTCTTTAAAATGTCGGATCATGTCCTGGTGTAGCTCCGATTCGGTGGGCGGCAAAAATGGATCGCGAATTCCTAAAACGTCTAACTGCCACAAATCCGGTAACCGTTGCGATACGAGGCACTGAGCGATTAACGTTTGCCCATGAGACTCGTTGTTGTCGTTAGTGCCAGCACACGTCCAGCCGAAATACGTCTCGATGGCCGTTAGTCCGGACGCCTGCTCGAGTCGTCCAGTGAGCAAAGACCCGTAGATGTCTATTCCCAAAAGTACGTCGATTGGACCGTCGAGCGAAATGTCCTCTGGGAACGAAACCGCATTCGAAAATTGTCTAAGAACGGAGGGCGGAACCGGCCTCACGGGACCACAGATTGTGTTCTGCTGGAGGGCGTTGAGAACGCATTCATAATCACTAGTTAGAGAGATCAAATGAACTTCGTATCGCTTAAAATCCTTGAGTTGTGTAACCTCGCCCCCGAATAACCCAGGGAAAAACGCTCTTGAGCTATGGGGTTCAGGTTCAGGTCTCGTACCAGACGGGTTGAAACGTATGATCGCTCACAACCGGTGTCGAGAAAGGCTCTTACGATGCGAAATTCCCAGAAGGCGATCTGACTTTTAAACGGACTGTCTGTTGATAAACCGTACATGTACCATCCGAGCCCCGTGCTTGAGCCAAAACTGAATTCGTCGGTGGAGGATCCGTGGACGGCTTATTGTTTCTCCCGGAGCCCCGCGCCGGATTCGATGACTTGACCACCTGTTTCGCCTCAGGGCACATGATCGTGTAATGCCGCTTCTGGCAGATTAAACAGCGTACCGGAAACCGACAGTTGCGTTGATGCTTGGCCCCTGAAATGGATTTCAAACAGATGTGACACGCTGACTTTTTGTCGAGCATGGACTTTTTATCTTCATAGCTCATTGTTTGAGCCCTTAAACAATCTGGAGGGGGGTGATTACCTTTATCACAGAAAAACAACTTAAAACCGCTGGACCGTTACTGGCCTGATTGGTACTTACCAAAGCTGCTGCTGTCGCCGGAGCCGTATCTTGTCGAGTTTTACTTACGTATGACTGGTCCCCGAAGACAGCCTTTGCCTCCATGATTTTTCTTCCCCTTTGACTTCTCGGGCAAGGTAAAGCATTAAAGAGGTTAAAGCTTCCTGAGAGGTTTGTTTTGTTTGTTGAGGAGTTTGGGAAAATTCGGCTTTGTCCTCCCGATGGCGTTGCCAGGCTCTGAGAGTATTTTCCGGTAGGGCAGCTTCGACCAAAGGCTTAATGAAGGCAGCATATTTGTCAAGTGTATAGTCTAACGTTTCTAATGCACTGAATGTGTCTTCAGTTGTTTGTACAAAATCGGTAAAGGTTGCCTAGTCTGTGGAGACTTTTGATTCATAACAGTATTATGAAGAGCTGCAACATAAATAGAAATTAGTGAATCAATGTCAGCAAATCGTTCCTCCAATTCATCGTAAGCAGGCTGAAAACTCTCTCCTTTCATTGGGAAGCATTCAACTACATCACGAGCAGGGGATCCTTCCACTGTATAAGTGATCAAATATTGCAACTTATCAAAATCTTCTAACTCAGGGTCATCCTTTACTCTATCGAAACCTCCTTTGAAGCTGAGCCATTTCTTTGGGTCCCCATCAAACTTGGTGATTTGGAGCTTAGGAAGCTTGTATCTTTTTTTCTTAGTCGAGCTGGCATTGGAAGCTGACTCCAAGCTGTTTCTCCGTTCCAGGGAAAGATTTCTAATGTCGTCGTCGACGGTACAGGCGGTCAAACGGTTATTAATAAAATCTTGGTAGGCACTCCTGGTCTGGACAATGAGCTCGCGATACTTTTGAACGGACTCGATTTCCTTTTCCAAATCGCCTTTATATTTATCAAAATCCGTGGCCATGAGCTGGCGGATGCTATTATCCTCTGAATCCAACTGTTTAGATTTGTCTTCCAGAATGTCCATAGATTGCCTGGCGGCGGGTTCATCGTTGGCGGTGATGGCATCGTTGATTTTCTTACAGGTGTTTGTAACCGCCCCTCTTATGTAACCTCGTGTGGCTACCAGAAAATCCATGTTTCACGGAATAAACGTATCGTTTTATTCGTTTAAAAATAACATATTCACTCACGGTCGCCAAAATGATCGGGGTAAACTGCTTCCGATCAAGGAGAAATGATAAATCCAATATATTGAATCAAATATAAAATATAATCATGTTCATCTTGAAACAGTGAATAGAGAACGACGTGACAAAAAGCTAAAGAAGAAAAAAACATGGTTGCCGCCTTTTCTGCGGCCACGACAACAGGAATAATCTCCTGCTAATTTTTATTTCCTATATTTATTTTATTTCATAAAAGTATTTAGTACTAATAAGATCAATTAAGCACAAATAAGAATCACACAGATAAGCCAACGACAAGCTTCTCTTTTTGTAGGAATTATTAATCAAATAAAATAGATGTTATTCCATATAATTATTAGTAAACAACCCTTATTGATTCAATATGATTAATAAACTTAAAATTAAACTGTATGTCTGGATAACAATGAGTACCGGTACATACGGTGCTCTTTATGGTCACAATAAGACAAAACTGAAAACTGAGGAACTGCTTGAAACGTTTTTCTTCTTTTTCATCAAAGCAAAATGATTGCCACTGCTCTTTCATCCTATAGTGTTAATGTTAATGATAGTACAAATCTTACCCTTTGACATCATATCAAGAAATATGCGATGTACCAATAAATATTTATACAGAGTGGAAGATATCATAGCACTGAAAAAGTAAACAAACCGTAATATTTCACTTATGAAAACAATTGAAGGTTTTGTTTACTATCTAAAATCTATAATAATTGTTCCACCCACAATTAACATTTATTTATATTTAAATTAATATTTATACTTACAGTTAATATTAATATGCGATTTACTAACTACTATCATCAAAATATCCAGAAACTTTCAATAAAACCGATTGATACTAATAAATGCTAGAAGCTGCGACCAAACATGGCGTCGGTCCTTTGAAAAGAAGATGGCTACACCGAATCGCGCGGCAAACGCGATTCCTTTTCTTCCTTTGTCAAAACACATAAAAAACAAATATTTCTGGTGCAGTTTTTTTCTCAATTGTAAAAGATTTGTTTTTAGGATCATATTTTTATAAATAGTCCCTAAGGATCCTTGAGATGCCTTTTTAGAGGTTTGAGTTGAATAACTTTAAACTACGACGTAAATATTTTCAATGATTCCATGATTTTGAACAATTTTAAAGGTAATGGATTTTTAACACAATATCTTATATAATCAATAACTTATCTATGGATGAAACTCACCCAAGATCATTGTTTATTCTTTCAGAAATAGATTCATCATATTTATTTTTTATATGAAATACAGAACATGGCGGAATTCGAAACAACCTTATACAGAATTAGTTTGAATAAAGCAGCTCAAAGCGTTTGGCAATCAAGTAGTGTGAAGAACAAAGTGAAACAAATATTTTTCCATATGGATAAACTGGGTTGCAGGAAAAAATGGAAAGGTTTAATTAAAAAAGTCAATAGAAGCTTAGAAAAACTATCATTACCAGATAATCTATATGCTGAATTTGCTGTAGTTGTAAAGGACACAGCATGGAGAATATATGACTGGTTTTTTTACCTCAGAAACATCCACTTATTTGACTATGTACTCACTGATGAACTATATGACACTTATTTACGTGAAATGTATTGGACGGTTATTGGAACTATTGACGAAGTGAAAACAATGAAACATTTTTGGTTAAATAACCCTGATATAGATGTTTTTAAATTATTTCAAATGGCTTGTTGCTTTTGCTCAGAGGAACTTATAGATATGCTGTGGGAAAAACTTCCAAAAGATGTTCAATCTGCTGATTATTCTAGATTTTATAAGAAAAAAAGTTCCCATCTAACAGCTTATTGGATAAGTTACAAACGTTCATCCTTAGGTGATTTGTTGGAGAAAATTAAAAATTGCCCTGAGAGGGATTGGACTTACAATTATGACACTTTAGATGAATGTTTTGTGCAATTGGCTGCTGTTAAAAGATATCATTTAGCATTTAAATATTTCTGGTCAAAAATAAGTATCCAAAGACAACAAGAAATTGCTGGTGATTTGTATCAGAATATTTTAGATGGATTTTTTAACTTTAAACATATTAGGCATTACAAAAGAGATAGAGATTTGGAAACATGTGTTGTTCTATTTAATAGTATGCCTGAAGCAGCTAGGAAGTATGTATTCGAATTGGAAAAAAGTGATACAGATAGTAGAATAAACATGTATTTATATTTTTTTTTACATATGCTTCTGTCGTTATACCCTTGGCAAGAAATCTTAATATGCACCATTAGACAACTCCAATCATATTTTAATCTATGCGACTATACAGCTATTTTTTCTGCAATTTTTTATTTAAGAGCAACAGATGCTGATTATCTTGATGTACCTTTAGAAAACAGCATTATTCAAAAGCAGACAGTGTTTTTATGGAAAATCCTTCCTTCTGAATTGAAGGTGCCTGTAGCAAAAAAAATTTTGTACCCGCTTTCCGGACTATTTGATATAAAAATCCTTCGATTAATCCTCAATGACGAGTGCGTAGTTCAAGAAAGAGAAAAGCTGTTAAAGCAACTAAACAGAAAATTTATAGAACTTACGGAAGAAAAAAAATGGGAAGATATTAAGAAGTTTGTAAATGAATTACTAATTTTGAAAAAGTGGGAAGATGATACTACGGAGAAACTTAAAAAAATATATTACAGTATTTTATTTGAATTTGAAGTTGAGAAAGCGAAACTTTTGTTGGACTCCTTTGAGGATGAAGATGACAAAAAAAAAGTATTGGACAAAATAGATCACGAAATTTTGTGTTACTATTTAGCTAAAAGAAATCGCATTGACGTTCTCCAAGAATATTCCAAATGGGTGTTCCCTTCAGAAAAGGAACTGAACGATTTTAAAGAAAGGATTAAAAGCAGTAAATTTACATGTTATTTTATTTTGGAACTCTGGACCGCAGAATTAGAAGATTGGACATACGGACAGAGCCTGAGTTATAAATTCCTGGAATGGATTTTCAATTGTTGCAAAGAGGATATACGTAATTTCAAAAAAACTGTTCTTTTGCAAACTTTGAAAGATCGTTGGCCAGACCCGAGCAAAGATTTCAAAATATTATCCCATTTTTTGTATTGGTGCTACTGTTCCGCAGAAGAAGTCGAAAAAATAAGAAAAGAATATTTGGACAAGCACTTGCCTGATAAGTGCGTGAAATTGATTAAGAAAGGTGAATCATCAAAAGCGGAAGGGCTATTAGATTTAGTGTTTGGTTCTGCAAATAAAAAAGATATAGATCGTTTTAAGTCTAAATTCATTTCGTCCAGAAAAGGATTAGAAGCCGTGGAATTTTTTATTGGAACTGTAAAATCTAAAGAAATTGATCCTTCGATAAAAGAAGAGCTCTCGGAAATATTTAAAAATTTTATCAATAAGTGGGTAAAATGTGCAAAGACAACTTCCTGCGTAAGATCTCATTTAAATAAAATTTATGACAAGAAAATATCAACATACCGCAGAAGAACAACTGCAGGAGTTAATAATAAAAATATAATGGATCTGGATTTTGACGAACTTGAAACTATTGTGCTTGATATTCATAAATACCGTGAAGATCCGAATGGAAATTTTGTAGTTTGGGATAAGGGAAATTATGAATTGTTTTTTAAATCGTTGACCGAAGTTTGTAGAAATAGACAAGAAGCGAAACAAAATGAAAGTAAAAATCTAAAAATAGTTAGCTCATCTGAAAGTTCGATATAAGGGACCATTTAAGTATCACGACAGGGAAAGTTTGGCCAGTATGCGTGCAGTTGATCTAAAATTGTTTGAAAAAGACATTGATTTTGTAATTCATACAAATTGTATTTTGTAAAAAAGAAATTTGTGGAATTGCAATTTGGACGATTTGTAAAACCAATATATTGCATTTTGTAAAAAAGTTTCTCGCCTGGACAGTTTCTAATCTAAAAAGTTTGGACTGCAAACTTCAACAAGGCAATAAATTCTCAAGAGGCAAGACCTCTTAGTTCTCACGCAGCACAATGCAAGATGGGACAAGAAAAGGTTTTATCTAGCCTAATTTTGCGTAGTCTTGACAGGAATTTATCGCCTTTTTTGGATTATTAATCTGGACAAAATTCAAAGTCAGGCTCTTGCATTTTTTCCAAAAAAAAAAAAAAAAGACTTGATTTTATTGTGACCAACTTTATTGTTCCCAAATTATTTGCAAGAGATGCAAGAGCCTAATTTTTTGCATCCCCAAACTTTAGCCATTCAAGATTTTAAATACAGAAAAACGATTTCTCATTCAGTTTTGCTCCTGGAAACTTTCAAAAATAGGCGAAAAGCTGAAACTCTCGATTATTTCTGTTTGCCACAGCAATGAACATGGAAATTTAAAGGATTAAATAGGAACAACAATTTCCTTCTACCTTTAAGCAGCAAGTTTCAGTTTGTAAAGAGGATTTTCGAATTTAAGAAACAACTCTTGTGTAAATGTTATTAAGAATAATAGGCGTTCGGCGTTTAAAAATCGATATTTCGCCGGAAATCGAATACCTTCATATAAATCCTCAACTTTAAAATTTTTTGTGATAGGTTAGGAAAAAAAAAAAACAAATTATTTATTTTGCCCATGACGATCGTCAGGAAAAAAAAACAGCCAATTTTAAAACAACGGGGCGCTTCATTTAAGCACCCAAATAATACTTGTTTCTTTACTGATAGCCAAAAAAAAAAAAAAAAAAACATAATGTAGTGATTCGAGTACCGATCGCTATATTCATAAGATGAACGTATTAGCGTTTAAGTTGATGTTTTTATTATATGGTTGTCCATATTAAAGCGCCTTCATCTTACACACGACTTCAGTGTAATTGATACTTTTCGAATATTTCGTATTTAATATTATTTTTTTTTCTTTAAATATTATGTTTGTAGATTTAAAGTCTTGACGTAGCTTAACCGATGTAAATATATTGATATAAATTGCACATATATATTTTCTTTATTGTATTTGAATTGAATCCGGTCCGTTTGAAAAATTATAGTTCTATTTGTAATTTATTTACTGTTGGTTAAATAATAGAGTCTTAGGTTTGGGATATGTTATGTGGAGGTTGCTTTCAAATCTACTTAAAGAATGCGCAAAATATGACAGCATCCGGTTGAAGTATGAGCCAGGATCGGATTAAGATGATTAATTTTTTTTTTTTTTTTTTTTTTTTTTACAAATGACTCATAACAATTCATCGGTATTCGATCGAAATCGATTATTTATAAAAAAAAAACGAGTTTGGGAAATGTCGAAGGTTAATCGAAAGGAAGAAAAAAATGACAAGTTTTGCCCGATCCACTCACGCTTAAAATATTATTCTCGGAATAATATCGAACAAAATTAAATGACACAATCATATATAAACCTGGATAAAGCACCCGAATCAGAAATAGAGTATCTAATGGGTTGATATGAATTAATGATTATACATAGATGCATGTGACAATTATTAATATCATTCATTAGTTACATTATTGTAAATAAGAAACGGCATAATGACATATTTTTTAGGATAGGGTTTTTATTAAGTGAGCTTGCGTCTGTTTTCTATATTTTTCATCAATAGACGGTTCGTGTATTGGTACCTTTTTTTTTTTTTTTTTTTTTAATATAAATAAATACGAAGGTGTGACAGGAACCCAAACAAATAAGAGAGAGAGAAAAAAAAGTGAAAAATTGCAGTTGGAGATAAAAAAAGGTGATGAACACTTCCATAATGTTTCGAAATCACCCTTAATAAAGATAACAGTAATATGGACTGTATCGAAGTGTCGTAATCTATCGAACGGCGATGTTTAATTTTTTTACTGACAGTGCTGACGTGATTATGAATTGCTGCCATCACTCACTTCTGACAAGTCACTCTTCGTTCAATCTATTATTAACTTACTTTTTTGTCTCTCATCCATTGAACTTTCGCACCGCGGATAATTTGATTCATTTTTATCGATTTATTTCTGTTATTCAAAGACCTTAGCCGACCTGATGAAATTTTTGATATCGGACCCATCGAGACATTCGTTATATAGGAGGAATTTTGATTCTTTTGTTTCGTTTTCTTTATTTTTTTTTTTTTTTTTTTTGGAAGATAGATTAGGATCTGGAAATCAAATTTTATGGAAATAAATTTTTGTATTATAAGTTTTTTTTTTTGTGTGATATAAAAGCGATATAGCTGTCGAATAACAATTTTTTTCGGTGTTTGTCGACTTAATTTGTTGTTTCCAAACAGTTTTCGTATTTTATTAATTTTTTTTTCTTTTTCCAGTATCTAACTTTAGACTTTTTTTCAAGGTCAGTGGCGTCGCTGGCTATAAGAATAAGGGGGAGTGAGAGGAATAAATGGTTTGAAATACTTTGCCTAAAATGAGTTTTAGTAGCTTTTTGCGCATTCGAGTACCGACACTGAGCGAGAGAGGGTATCGGCAAAATGTTCCAGATTACCTAAACCTTTAGCTACCGAATTTGAGCAAAAAAAAAATTTTATATCGGGACAGATTTTTTTTTCGTAATAATTTTGATGACTTATTCCCTTTTGACGTAGGACTACGTCTTGGGGCTTAGTCCTGGGGAAATCTATCTGTCCGGATTCTGTCCGGGTGTCGTACTGTTCGCACCAAAAGTTAATATTTAATCATTTTAATATTAAAATTTTAACTTTGAAATTTTTAAATAATATTTTGACTATTTTTTTTCACTTGTGGCCATTTTTAATAGTAAAATTAGACGACATGAACGAAAGCAAGGACTTAGAAAATTTCTTGTAAATTTTATTTAACTTTTTACGGTAAAAAATTTTATGTTAACTTGCTGAAAAAGGGCTACACATTTTTTATGTTAAAAAATTAGAATGTTAATGTCCATAAAACATTATTTTGTTTTTAATGTTTTGTTCGAGGCTACAGGCAAAATTATGTTACTTATTTACCGTGTGTTTTTAATTTTCACTGTTTTTTTTTAAGTAAAATTTACAAGAAATTTTCTAAAAAATTTACAAGAAATTTAAATTTAAAGTTTTATTTTAAAATTAGACGACACATGAACGAAAGCATGGACTTAAAAAATTTCTTGTAAATTTTATTTTTAAAAAAGTTAAATATTAAATAATATTTTGACTATTTTTTTTTAAACTTTTGGCCCTTTTTAATATTAAAATTAGACGATGTGAACAAAAACAAGGACTTAGAAAATTTCTTGTAAATTTTCAAGAAACTTAAAAGTTCCTAAAGCAAGGACGAAGGTGATTAAAGTTCATATGCTTCGTCCTTGCGACATTTAACTTTTTTAAAAATATCTTCTTTTTAAATATTAAAATTAGACTACATGTACAAAAACAAGAACTTTAAATAAAATGTGCCAAGAATATGAGCTAAAGCCATATTTTAATATTAAAATTTTAACTTTGAAGACTTGAATTCAAATTTTGACTAATTTTGTAACTTTTGACCTTTTTTATCAAAAATTTTAAGTTTTTTTCGTGCCAGGAAAAAAAAAATTTATTTTTATCAAAAAATTCGAATTTTTTGACCAAAAACGAGCAAAAACATAAGTCTTAAAAATTTTAAATCGTTTCATTGCTTAAATTTAGCAATATTAGGGCAGTATTCCACAGACGTAGTCCTACGTAGGGATATGCCCCCAAATTCCAGTATTTATTTTTTCAAAAGTTTTTCCACAACCCCGGAATAGGTACTGCGTAATGAGAATCCCGATTGTTGCTGCAGGGGATGATATGCCACATTGAGGGCAGGTGGAGTTGGAAATTGTCTTGGTACACGATTTTAAGAGAAAAGCTTAGTATGCCATTTTCGGCAAAGCATGTCTCGAAAATGTGGATTACTTAAAAGGTCTTTTAACATCCATCGCTAAAAAAACATGTAAAGCGATGCTATATAAGTTTAAAGCTTCAACCAACAATCCAACAAAAAACATTTTATTTAATGTTTGTTTGTAACCAAATCGCTACAATACATTGTATCACTTTTAAAAAAATAATAAAAATAAATAACTTCATTAATTTCAAGTTTCAAAAGCTGACCACCATTACGTTACATTTTTTAATTATTAAATTTTAACACTTTTTTCACCTACAACAAAACAATGTCTGCCCATAAATGTTTTCAGAGGTAGCATTTACATGCTTCCGACATCTTATTTTCCTATCCAGTATCTTCTTTCTGGATTAACCGATAAAAATCAACAAACAGTTGATATAACAAATTCAGAGGAAAAAAAAAATCTCCTTTTTTATCATAATCAATTTATAGGTAATAAGATATTAACATAACTTAAAAACAAGTCGTTTAACTCGCAACCAAGATCATAAAATGTCACAGAACCGATTAAACATGAATCCCCAGATTCCAAAATTCCACTTTTATGTATTTTGATCAGGTTATCGATAATGTTTTTTTTTTCCAAAAAAAAAGAGCTATTACACGTTATCGATGATATTTGAAATATAACCTTGTGGGGGCACCCCAAAGTTTTATCATTATTACTTTTACAAAAAATTTTCATGCCCCCCACAGCCCCATTGCCGTCTACCTTTTCTCGATTAAATAGAAATAGGCGACGCGTACGTTTAAAAACAAAAAAAATAATTATTTTAAAATAATGGAAGCCTCGTCCACGAAAACTATCGAGCAATAATAAAAAAAATAAAAAAAAAAAAAAACTGTCGTTTTCGTCCAGCAATCAAACCATCATTCGGAGACAAAAATAAAAATTCTACAGATTCCAATACAAATTCTTGGAAGTCATTTTGGTCAATAAATTAAAAGAAAAATAAAAAAAAGACGAAAAAAAAAATCTTATACAAATAAAAAAAAAAAGGATAAAGAAGTATCGACCCATATTGATCTTACCCAAAAAAAATAATTTACGGGTGAGTTTGAGGTATATAAAGATCCATACCTGATTTTACGAGTTAAATCCCAGCGACATGTTTCATCTCCGATTTTTTCGAAATCTTTTAATCGCTAAAGGGGGAAATAAGAGGGGAAAATTCGAAGGAAAAAAAATTTTTGATGAGGATCCTCTATAACCGACCTAACTCACATAATTTACCCTGGAACTTTATAATCGAATACAACGGATTTCAATTACCAGATCGAACTGGGAATAACCGAGTTCAATTCGTATTGTCTCTAAAACTTTCCTCTTACTTTTCCTTTTCCTGGTCCCTCTCCCCCTTCCCCTCCTTCCTCTCCTCTCCATATTATTCATTTTTAGTTTTATTAATTATTCATTTTTCATCGATTAATGATATAAACACCGTTTCACGTTTTGCGAAAACACGAAATTTAAATTCATAAAACTAGATCAAAATCCCCAAGTGGTTACATATTTTTGCAATAAAATCCGTGAACGAAATTTTACAAATTCACCGCCCCGGACGGGGGGGGGGGGTCGATAAAAGCAAAACATTTAAAGTTTTCAAAAACGGGGGGGCGGCGGGCGCGGGCGAAAATTTGTTAATAGATTCGACAACAAATATATTTAAATATATTGCGAGCGAAAATCTAACGTTTGTTTTTTCATCGTCATATAAAATTAAACCTAATTTTTCATAAAACGAAATGAGAGAATGAGAGGGGAGGAAAAGGGAAACACATGACGAAGATAAAAATTGAAAAGCGATGCCGTTCGTGTGAAGAATGAGTATGAAACTACCATAGATAGAGATGTGATAAGTGACAAATGTGTGGCGGGATGAAAGTTGAGTTATTTATACGACGACAGAGATCGAGTGTACCTCCACCAAAGTTGCCCCCAACCGGCATCTTAGAGAATTATGGCTTAACCTTCCTCCTTTATAACAAATACGTGAAAATAATACGCTATGATTATTTTTTTCACGTATCCCTTTGTTTAGACAATACTTTCGTTTTTTCCAATAGGGATAAAAAAAAGTACAGTAAATGCTTACGCACGTGAATCAATAAAAATCCAAAATACAAATCGTAAAAAATACAGTCAAGATCAAAGTCGTAATTAATGCGGAACAGATAACCTTTTCGGACATGTTGAAATATTTAAAAAACAGGTCGATCATTAGTCGGGTTACGGCAAAAATTGAGCATGGCAAAAATTGATGTCGGGTCTTTTACGATAAAGGAAAAAAAAAGTAATAAAAATCGGGATCGATGTTATGAGAATAGTCGGAAATCTCTTCGGCTCGTTTGGGGAGATACGCGAATGAGAAAATAAAACCGGTCGGGTTCACTTTAGCCAATCATTCAGTGGCGTTCCAACTGTTTGTTCCCCGAAAAAAGTTTCAGTTCAAAAAAATTTTAAAGCTCAAACTGAAAAATGCCCATTCGAGACGTAAAAATTTATAAAGCTTGTAGCAAATCGCAAGGGAATAATGAGCACAATAAAATTTTTTATACATCCTCGGGTAACTCGTTAAAAAATATATACGCATTGGCTACCTGATAATTTTTTGAAAAAAGGATGAACCAAGCGCCACTGATGAAATAAAATCATCATATCCGTAATGATGGCGAAGGTCATTACGAACCATTTTTGATTGGCGCTTAGATCAAACAATTAAAGGTTTTCAAACTGACACAGGTTTCGAGAGAATTGGCCTCTGAAAAAACGTTTTGAAAGAAAAAGGTTCGTAACTGATCTTTGTCACGTAAGCCTACTAGCTACTGCACATTTTCAAACACCCTCAGGTTTGGACTTTAAAGAACCGAAGATGAACCGGATTGTCTGACTTCGGTTCTAGTATTTAAAAAATTAACTGTCTGCCATCCCGGTATCAATATTTTTAAACAAAGAGCAAGAAACCGACTTGCAACTTTAAAATGTTTAACGAGGTGAATCCAAAGTCCGTTGACCGAATTAGAATTCTTCGGATTATATGTCCCACAAGCCAAAGTGAAAAAAAAGTTAAGGTTCCCGAAAATCCTTGTCTAAATAAAACCAAACGAATGCGCAAATTTCGGATTCGGGAATCGGAATGAATTCGTGTCGTCATAAGAGCAGGAAACTCTTTTGGATGAATTTAGTCCTTACGGTAAAAAGCTCACTGTAAAAAGTTTTCCTGGAAAAGAAAAGAAATAAAAATTAGACTACCTACTATAAACTTAGATCAATTTTTTCATTCAACAAATCTTTTAATGCGATTCCAAAAGCAAAACTCGATATTCGATATATCGATATATTGAAATATCAAATATTCAACAAATCGAAATATCTAGATCTTCGATATATCGAAATATCGAAAGCAAAAGAATACCACAGCATACCTATATACTTTCATGCTGCGGTTGCGGTTTATAGATCCTACTCCACAGAACAATATGGCACTAGTAATCCAACACTTTTCCAGCAAAAATTAAAAAAACGGTTTTGTCACGTTGCCTAGAACATAGAAAAGGGTCAGTGGTTTTAAATGCATTGGCCAGTGGCCTAACCTGGTAGCCGTTTTATTTGGCTAGAAACAAAAACTGAAACTCACCAGCTTTAAATAATTTATGCCCTGATTATTCAGACTCCATAAGTGTAGACTTTGTTGATAACACTGAGATGATTCCCAGAAAATTTTCAGTGCATCTAATTCATAATTATTTCAGAACAAAGGACTTACTGTAAAAAAGTTTCTCCTGGAAAAGAAAAGAAATAAAAATTAGACTACTAAACTGCATCAAAAATTTTAGATACCGATTTCGATAAATATCGATTTCTTCAAAAATATCGACACCACAAAACGATTCTTGGAAAAGTTTGCCGGAAAAAAAGCCTAAGAAGTTCGTTTAGCTTATGGCGTGTTTTTTGAATCAAAAGAACACGTCTGGGAAATCCTTTTTTTAAAAAGAAAAACCTATTTTTCGTCGCTTCGAGGGAACAACAAAATAACGAAATTCCGAAATTTTGCTTATACGTAATACGTAGATGAAAGCTCTCAAAATAAAATTATGAATATGCAAAAAAAAAAAAAAAAAAAAAAAAAAAAAAAAATACAAAATTTTATACTCGTATAAGCCCATGTGATATTCAATATTTGATAAAAATTATGTTGTCACTAAAAAACCAGAATTACCGTCCGGATTTCTTGACGGAAGGAAACAAAAACTCTAAGTCACCTTTGAATGCTTATTAATAGATTCCCATATTTCGATCCCCAGCTCCAATAAAATAAAAACTTAAAAAAAAATAGACGCCAGTTTAATAAGAAGACCATATAAAGTCATAAAAATAAAAGGTAATAGTGATGATTTTCTGTAGTGTTTGCAGTCATGTCCAGACATGGTTTTAAGAGGTGGGAGGGTTAATTATATATCTAAAGACACAGGGAATCATTTGTCCTAGACCGATTGAAAAACTCTAATGAACTTTAATAATCTTTTATTTTTGGTATTTCGTTTTCTTTTTATCCGCGCAATTGTATATCGTAAAAATAAAACTTGTTAAGACGGCTACCGGTCTTATTGGATGCCTTTCGTTTTAAAGTTTTTATATGTCTGCCGACTGGGAGCCGAGTAATTCTATCGGAAAGACAAAACGCAATTAACGGGAATTTATATGCATGGGATGAAAGTGGGAAAACGAATTCGGTTCGAATTCGATTCCCTGTTATCGAAAGGAAGGATCAAGATGCTGTATCACGTACTGAAATGCGCATGATTTGTTAACAAACATCGTTTGTGTTAAGTGGCTCCCTGTAGGGAAGTGACACTTGGTACTTTTTGTATATTTTCATGTAGTAGAAAAAAAAAAGGTCTCTCAATCATAATTGTTGGCAACGGGTTTAATATCACATCTCATTAACGCATTCTTTCTATTTATATTTCCCGATTAGCGTTTTTATTTTTTTTTAGAAAAAAGAAAAGTGGTGCTGCTACCGTATTTCTCCATTTAAAGTGTGGAAACCTTGAGGTCTTATACGGATAGACTATAACCAAGCCCTCCCTATGGGATACTGACATTTATTATACAAGTATTGAACGATAATTTTCGATCTCCTAGGGCGTGTACCAAAAATCCTCTATATCTGCGTATGCAATATTAATTAGTTTAATAATCGAAATGACTTGGCACAACAATCGAAATTGATTCAATTAAAAAATGAAGAGTAATATTAATGACGTACCACAAAATATCGAATCTAGTGTCTTATTATTTATAATTAGGATACGAGATGTTTGATGCCTTTTAATTAATACTTTTTATTGTAGGCTCTTTCGGTAGCAATATTTTATATGAGGTGCATTAGCACAGCTTTTTTAAATATTGCTAAACTATTAAAATTCTTTCTGGAATATTTGCTAAGTCACCGATACTTTTAATAGCTTTATCATTTTTATGCAGGTACTTATCAGCTTCTTTTTTTTCATATTTTTATTATAGTGCCTATTCCTAGTGGTTTCAACCCGGTAGTAAAGCCGATTAGGGGGAGTTTAGTGAAACGAATTCGCAAAAAATGTTTAATTCCAGTGATCCTATTAGGCATTTTTTTCGATAGGCCATTTTAATCTGGCAGCTTTCTCGTCAGTTTGAGATTACCTTGCGCACTGACCTATCCACGAAACAGCAGTCTTCTGAGGCTGCAAAAAAAGATAAAACCAGTTTTAATATGATACAAATTCCACATATTTCCATTTTACCTCGAAGAAGCTTCCTGTATGACCAACGTTAATCTACAGCGTCGATGAAAATGACTACCGATTTCAATTTTTGTTGTTTCAACGTAAGAGCACTTCAGGGCAGAGGACGTAGACATTTTCCTACAATTTTTCGGTCCCTTTGTAGGAAGCTATAAGCGACTGGAAGACTTCATTCTTTCACTCCCTGCAATAATAAAAAAAAAAAAATTGATTACAAATTTTTACACACCCAAATTAATTGCTTACATATTTTCCCTCACTTTATTGCTTCAGAAATTTTAACAAAGCTCCTCCATCAGCTTTTTTTTCTTTTTTAACCGCCCCGCTCCCGAATACCACAGCATGAAAAAAGGAGGAAAAACAAAAGGCTGCAAATCAAATATAATTAAAAAATGTATTACTTTTTTTGTGTAATAAACTTTTTTCAATAGCTTTCTTTCTTTATATTTATTATCCTTTTTACCGCAACCCCTTTACCCTACCCCTTTCTTTGAAATTGATAGGTAAATTTTTTTTTCCTTCTTATTTTCCGTAAACTTCTTAAGCAAACCTTCGTTACGTTAAGGCAAATACTAATTACTGGGTCTTTTTGATTAAGAATCGATACTCTTGAGGAAACTTTTTTTTTTTTCCTTCTTTAAAAATATTTTTTTCTTTCTACCCCTTTTTTTTATTTTCTAACTTAATTTTTTCTGCCGCCACTTTTTTCTCGGATTTTCCGGTTTTGAAATTTCGACGATTCCGTCCATCGGTGCTGTGTTTTTATTTTTATTTTTTAATAAGACAAAATAATTTTAAAAAAGCGATTATTTCTTTTTTCATGGTAACTTTTTACCATATCTTCCTGTGACTGAGAGGTTTGAAATAAGTAAACAAAATTTAGTTTATATAAATCAGACTGTTTGCGTATAGCCTCAAGACAATACAAAGATTTGCAAACCGATCGCTAGACACTTTTCAGGCCAGTCAGTTTATTCTTTGCTGTTTGCTTTATTTGAGAAGCACCCTCCGTGAAAATTGCTTTTCTTATAACTTAATTAATTATACTTCTTCGATCACTTTTTAATTTTCTTTACCGATCCTTTTATTTTTTTATTCACGCTCCGACACTTGTAGAATATTAATCAAGTGATCACTTTCTTCTTAAATTGATTCATTACTCTTTTTTTTTCTTTTATCGCTCATTTCAAGTCTCTGTATTTTCATTTAATTTATTTAGTGAAATGATTTAAATAATCAACTTTGGAATTCTTTTATTGCTATTCAATGTTTTCTAGATTTGAATAATTCTTCGTTTATCAAAAGAAAAAAAAAAAGGGTATCTTTAAAATACTGAAAATATCCGATTTATATCAAACCCCTTTTGCCATTTTGTTTTAAAATCGTATAAAATATAGAGAGAAGACGTAATAAAAAAAGGTACCGAAATCATAATAAAAAAAAAGCCGAAGAAAGGTGTCGATAAAAGCAGGTTTAAGAAACACCCGTATCATATCGTGAATATTATTTTAATCATCATTTCAATAAGAGGGCCTGATTTATTGACATTTAGGAACCTGAGAACCTGTACTCCCTCGTAAATAACGTTTTAGGAACATTATAGAAATAGGTTTTCAATAGCGTGAGTGTGAGTCTGATTTTATTGTCTAATCTCCTTATAAAAGGCGACCGGAGATCGTAGTGCATTTCTTTTATTTAACAATAATATAATGCATTTTTTTTTTCGTATAAACGGTTTATTTTTTGGGGTCAAATGTTAAGTTTTCTCACGCACGATTCCATATTTTTGATATGTCATAATTATTTTGAAGTGGGTGTCCGTAAAAGTGAAAAAAAAAATTGTCTTGATGCTGTCTTCTATAAGATAAACGTCCTAACGGTTATAACTAATAATAATAGTGACAATATCAGAAGCAAAATAATGTATTTTAAATAGTAAGTTTTTATAAAATATGAGGACGCATGTAAAATCGGAACAGGTTTTTTTGCATTTCAACTAAAGAGTATTCGATTCTTTTATATCAGGATCCCTTGTGAAAAGTTAGGTATGATTGATTTGCAGCGAAAAAGTTAGAATATAAAAAAAAACCAGATCTCCTGATCTGGTTTTTGTATAATCATTGCAATAGTAACAACTGCATTGCGTTCATTCTCTTACTTCAAATAAATCATTTAGTTGAAAAAAAAAAAAAAATGATAGGGTGGTAATACTGTGTACTGCATGTGCTTTTACATAAATAAGATCGCTGCCTACTGCATTGGTTTATACATAACCAAGAGAAAGTATAAAGTAATATTCCTAATGCTTCCTCTAATTTTACAAATATATTTCAAAATTTACTAAAAGAAGAGGGGAGGGCGTATGTTATCTTTGAATGGCCGCCATTTTGCAAAACTACCACTCCGAAGTGGCAAGAAGGTATTTTTGAAAGCATTTTTCCGTAGGACTAAGTCTTAGGGTTTGGTCCTAGGGAAATATATCTGTGCGGGTGTCAGTCTATTCGCACCAAAAATTAATATTTAATTATTTTAATATTAAAATTTTAACTTCGAAAATTTTAAATAATATTTTGACTATTTTTTTTTTAACTTTTGGCTTTTTTAATTGTAAAATTAGACGACATGAACGAAAGCAAGGACTTAAAAATTTCTTACAATATTTAACTTTTCTTTAAATTTTTGCTGATTTTTTAAAGTAAAATTTACAAGACATTTCCTAAAAAATTTACAAAATATGCCGAAAAGTCCTTTAACTAAGACAATTACACCCCCTGCCCCTAAATGCAGATTTACAGCTTTGTTGGAAAAAAATGAAAAATTTTAAGTTAAAATTTTATTTTAAATTTAGACGACATGAACGAAAGCATAGACTTACAAAATTTATTGTAAATTTTACTTTTAAAAAAGTTAAATTTTAAATAATGTTTTGACTACTTTTTTTATAATTTTTGGCCTTTTTTAATAATTAAATTAGGCGACATGAATGAAAGCAAGGCCTTAAAAAATTTCTTGTAAATTTTCAAGAGATTTAACTTTTACAAGAAACTTAAAGTTGCTAAAGCAAGGACTTAAAAATTTCTTGAAATTTTACTAAACTTTTTTTTAATTTTCGCCGTTTTTTTTTAAATATTAAAATTAGACTACATGAACATGAACAAAAACAAGAACTTACAAATTTTAAATAACATGTTCACTACATTTTTTAATCTTTTCCTTTTTCCTTTAGCCAAAAATATGAGCTAAAGCAATTGTTTTAATATTAGAATTTTACTTTTGAAGACTTTAATTAAAATTTTGACTAATTTTTTTCAACTTTTGCCTTTTTTTTTATCAGAAATTTTAAGTTTTTTTTCGCGCCAGGAAATAAAAATGATATTTTATTTAAAAAATTCGAACAAAAATTCAAAAAATTACCAAAACTGAGCAAAAAAAAAAATGCCTTATAATTTTTAAATCGTTTCATTGTTAAATTTAGCAATATTCGGACAGTAACCCAAAGACGTAGTCCTACGTAGGGATATGCCCCCATATCCTAGTCTGATTTTTTATGATTGCTTGGTCCAAAGGTATCAATATGCAAAAGCAAGCTTACTCCTTCAAAATGTTATTGGAACCCAAAAATCGCTACCCAACTTATGGACTACAGGCTCGAATCGCGATTTCCTTCCATTCTGATGAACTAGAAACCCAGCGTACCATTTGGTCAATGTCCAAACACCACTCGGAATATTTTCCTGCATGAAGTTTTTGCGTTTCCAAGTTGATAAGCGGCCGAGATGAACCATCCTAAAAAGAAAAAAAAATCATAAAGTAACGAGAAGAATAAATATTACCGTAACTGACTTTAGGTTCGATATTACAAATAAAATTAAAGCCGCAGTCAATAACGATAATTAGGAATAAAAACGGCTACATTAGCCATTGTCGTCGTCGTCGCTGCTTATAAAGAAGTCGATACTAATTCGTGATCGTTTTAGATGTACCGTACGGTATTTAAATGAATGCGATAATTTGTGTTGGAACCCATTATATGTCAAAACAATGATTTAACACCGCGATAAACACACAACAAAGTAAGTTATTGAGGAAAAAAATTATATGCTTAGCTTATCTCCCATCTGTTATGTAAATATTGCAATAATGATATATAAACTATTATGAATTTTTATTGCTTTCTATTGGATTTCTTTTCGGCCGTTTTCTGTAGCTGAGTCATTTGGATAAATGCTTTAAATCTCGGATCGGATTCACTAAGTGGTACCAGTTTATCATTACCATTCCTTTTCCTAATTTTTTTTTTTCTTTGCAAAAAAAAAAATAAATAGAAATCCCCTACTGCGCTCGGCAATACAAGCGACGCCGACGCGCGCAAGTTCTTTTTTAATATAGAACGAACTAAAAATTAACAAATAATTTGGTATTTGGATTAAAAGGAGTGTTGTTATTTATTGATGACTCCTTCCGACGTGGAGGCTGTAAATCATTGGTCTTAGGGTCCAGCCAGAAGTTGAGATAGGCAGGGGTCCTTGTTTCTTAATACGTCTTAAACCATACCCAAGACTCGAGCATGTAACAAATGGTGTTCTAAACCACCACCCAAGGTGGTCGAAAACGTTAAAAACTGGAATCGATCGGTAAAAAAGTTTTGCGCGAGGTATTAATCTTATAAAAGACACGTTTCCGGTAATCCTACAAATTTCTTCCCGGCTAAGAAAGAAATAAATCGCAGATAAAAATGTTTTAATATATGTATAAGAATCCCGACAAAATCAATTCCGCAGTTTCTTTCTTTCCCCCCATCTCTTTGTACGAGGATATTTTGAAAAAAATTTCATACATACGCTTGACGTCTAAAGTTAAAAACTTATTAAAATCTGAAAGGAACAAATGTTAAAAGTTTATTCCACCTAAAGGGATGCCATATTTTTGTCCCTGCTATCTACTCAAAGGAATGAAAAAGGAAGTTTAAAATATTACCGGTAAAAATCTGTTCATGTGTGGAAACCACATTCACACCCCAAAACAAAAACAGCTCAACCCATTTACAAGTAATGGCTTGGATGTCATAATTTTATGTCCAGTTTTCGCCGGTTGAAATTTAAATTATTAATTCTTCATTTTTGCTGAGCCTTAGGGTGAATTCCAAAAACTTGTCAGCTTTTTACGTAAACGGATATTATTTTTGATCTTTTCTGGATTTTCTTCAACTTTTTCCCCCTCTTATAATTTGGAAAATCTTTGTACGCAGCGTAATATGATTGGGGGTAAAATTTTAAATACGAGGGATGTTTATATAAATGATAATAATGATCTTTAAAAAAAAATAACAATGTTCTTTAAATTGACCGGAGGCAGACTGCGAAAAAAAAAAAAAAAAAAAAAATAACGATAATAAGAATGCAAGTCATAGCTCACTACTCATCAGTCAAATCGACACATTTTTTCTTAATGCTTTCATAATAACCAGATTAAAGAGACGTTCGAAAGCTGAGATTAAACAAAACAAGGAGCACTCGGGAAAAAAAAGCAACCTATTCACAAGGTAATTAATAATTTCTTTTTCATTTTTTTTTTCTCAATGCGATTACTAAAAAAGAATAGAGAGGTCTTGTCACGTCGCCTCCTACTCAGTCGATGATCAATTTTAACAATTGAAATAAACAATTGAAAGTAGCATCATTAAACAAATGAACAACGGGAAGACTCATATTTAACTTATTCGGGGGGAATATTGTTTAATAAGGATTTTGTCTCGCCTTGGCGCCTCTCGATTCTACCGAATCATGCTTCTATTGGAGACAAAATCCTCCGTTTAATTTTGTCATTTTCTGATTTAAAAGGGTGAGAACTAAATTCTTAATGAAGACCATTCAATAAGTTCGACTCAAGAGGCAAATCTTTTTTTTTTTTTTTTTTTTTATTTCTTCAAAAAATAAAAAAAATATAAAAGATAAAAAAAAGACGACATCTGCCTTTAATTTTTTGAACTACCTGTTTCGATACCGGTTGATATCTGATATATGTGGATAAAAATTTAGTCTCGGAATCAACGTCTGGATGGTAATTTATATAAATAGGTCGGCTACAAATCAAATTCTCAGTGTGAATCTACCTCGGTACCAACTGCCTATTATCATAATTTATTGCGGCACCTGAATTTAAATTATACCTGGATTTCAAACAAAATAGTGTCAGCGGGATTATCGATATTGAATTTTATGCGAGGAAATCTAACGCTTGAAATGTACGTCATTAATGAATGCGTAACTACATATCGAATTTTACCTTCAGAGATAAAATTGCTCAATTTGCATTAAAGAGCTTTTGCAATAGTAACTTAAATGTTCATTCAAAAAAAAATCTTAGATTGAGAAAGCCAATTAACTTAGGGACAATTCTTCATTACTTTTGAATATAAATTTTTTAATTTTTATTCTAGTATAAGAAACTTATGAACTCCTACTTTGGCTCATTTGTCAAAATTTTATAAAAATAGTCACTAGTTTCGTATTTTTCAACCATCTTCCCCCCATAATTATCGCTTACCATCATTAGGAATGCCTCCCTTACCTTTAAAAAGCAAAAGTTACAGTTTTTTTAAAAGTTTTGCTGACAATGTGAAATTCATAAAAAATTTTTATGTCAAAATTACTCCTGTATTACCCAGTATAAACCATAGATCCATCATTCCACTAATACACTTTTGTCTTCTTGATTTATATTTTCTTTGAAAAATTCCATTTTTTTAAAAGTAATAACATAATTCAGGTTAATAGCTATATTCTTAAAATGTTCTTTGGCCAATAAGTTGAAAAAAAAATGCTAGGCTAAATGCATATCAAAGGTTAAATGCATGTCAAGGCTAAAAGCATAAATGTGAAAATCACTGCTGAAAAGGCAAAAAGAGGCTTAAAAAGGGTAAAAATAGCCTTGAAAAACATAACAATTAGATAAGAACAATGATGGCATCCTATGAATTTTTTTTTGCCTTAAGCTGCAACATTTGATCTTTTTTCTGAATTTCGATCTTTCAAATGTGAACGAATAAAACCGATTAGAAAAGTATAAAGCTTGATATTCATACCTTAAGTTGTTGTAACTAGCTCGGTGCAGATGCATTCGATTTAGTAATAAGCCTAACGCTTCAGTTTTTCCTCTTCCAAATAGACCTCTGTGTTGTGCCATTGATTTCTAACCTTATTTCGATGCAGTATGATATAAACGATTAATCAGTAAAAGTATTAATAACCAATTTCAAGTATATAAAGGAAAAATAAATCATTTGTTTATTAAAATATTCCGAACTTTCCAAAAATGAACATTCAAGATGGCAAAAATGCAGGGAAATTTTTCCCTGCTAGGGGAGTGCAACTCTTATGAATGATTTGGTGTAGGATTACGTCCTGTTTAGCTTACGGATGACGTCATTTCTTCATAAGCTAAACATGATGTGAGCCTAAACCAAACTTTACCATGTGAGTTACTTCTCTACGCACCACACGCAGTCTTCTTTATTCTGTGGAGAGAAATATAATAGAGGTGGCAGTGAAGTGATCATGTTTTTTCGGTTAACAATGTCGTAATTTTCAGTTTTATTTTCGTTTTTGTTTCGTTTACTGATTTATTGAAGCCAAGAAGCAAAGCAAGGGCGAAGTAATGAAGGAACAAAAATGCATGAAATGAAGCACAAGGTACGTAGTATTGAAATTTAGTTTTATATGTTCCTGTGCTTTGATAAATCGCACAGGGCCTTATTTTGACTCGCCATTAACAATGAAGGTGTCTATAGCCTGTCATTGGCTTGCCCTGTTCAAGCAATTCAAAAGTTGCATGACAGTTTTCCACTTTACTCATTACTACAAACAGTGAACGAATATTGTCAGTTTTTCATAATTGGTGCCATTAAAGATTAGTTTTGTGGTGTTATGCAGCCCACTCGATTCCCATTTTCTAAGTCTAGTTTTCTGAGGTATATCCTGGGCCTAATGAAGTGACCATTTGTAAGCAACATGTATAAGGTAATACATTAATTAAATATGAAAGTAGTAAAACGACAAAGTTGATATTCATTTTACTTTAAAAATGATAAAGATAGTTTTAAGTGTTTTTTAATAGCGACAAACACTTTTTTCAGTTATTTATACTTTATTCAAACATATGAAATTTAAAATTAATTTTGCAATAATCCTCGTACACCGTTTTGTTTCTGTGATGCAATCTGATAGTGACAAACGTTAACTGCATTCACCAGTTTTAGTAAATATGATATTATTTGATCTCTGTTGTAAATCATTGTTCCTTTTTTTTCTTTAGTTATGAAAAACAAAATATTCAAATTTTTTAACTTCTTATGACATTCTGTTCATTTTCTAAGATCACAATGCATAAATTACAAAAAGAAATTGCAGAAGTAATATTTATGATTTTATTTAAGTTGTGGTTAAATTATTTTGAAATGCATATTACATACATATTAATTAAAATTAAAGTATTAAGTTTTTGAACAAGGAAATAAATAATTAAGAACAGAAGTCAGATTGGCAGTAATAGGAAAAGCTTTAATTACTTTCCACAATCAATAATAAGAACTAACAATAATGTTGTGGTAAAGGCCTTTCTCTTGACTCATGATGTTGATACAAAATTGGACAATGTTGAGCTAGACATAATCTAGCTTTAGTATTATAAAAAATAATTGTTGCGATACTGCATCTTTATATTCCAATTGTTTGCCTCTTAGGAATTTAATACCTCAAGCATTTTTTGAGAGCTGATTAAAGTATTGGAATATATATTTATGATTTGTGGAAGGAGACCTCATTTTGGTAATCGACCTGTCTTAGGAGTATAAGGGATATTTCTATGGAGACAGAAAATAGTGAGGTGTTTGATTTTAAAAAAAATACTTACTTTTTTTTTTTTCTTCATAAAATATTTAAAATTCTTCTAAGCAAATATTAAATTTTTGCCAGCCCAATATATATGTTTTATCTACCTTTAAATCATATGGTAATAAGTTAAATGTCCAAAGCAGCATTCATTTATTAAAATGCAAAATGATGAATTTTTATAATATTAACATTACACAAATCAGGTGTCACATTCACAGAAGTTCGGGAAAAATTTGTTCTTAACTAATGTAAATGAGCAAATAACACTTTTGATACTACTTAATACCACCACCAGATGATTTGATATTTTTTTTTTTTTTTTTTGCTTTAAGATTATCTTCAAATAATATTATTTAATACCAAGATAGAATTTATAACAGAAGGAATTTTTTAACATTGCTTATGAATGAACTATTATTGATAGTACAAGTAACTATAATTGGTAGTTGCTATTATTGATATATGGATTATTATGGTTGATGATTAGGCTTGATTAAGCCACTACAGCCTTTTTGGCTTTTTTTACTTGACAAAATTGCTTTAATCTACAAGAACTAAATTATTTTGAATGAACGATTTTTTTGACTTAATTACTTTATCAGAAGCATTGTTTTACTACTGTCATTTGTTTTCTGGCTCCTAACATGATATTATTAGCAGGTTGCTTTTTTTTTTTTTTACTTAAAAGTTATTTATTCCCTGTTTTAAGGAATACCGATAAAGGAAATTTTAATCCCTTTTATCTTCTTAGATAAAAGGGTGGAAATACAATTATAGTTAACCAGAAAAAGAAAATTATATTCATAAAAATTAAAAATAATTAAAAAACTGTCATGAAAGGAAGGAAAGTAAGAATTTTGTAATTATAAAATAAAAATATAACGGTTTCGATCACGTGACTGAGGAAACCGGTAGTGACGTCATTGTTCGATAAACTGTTTAACTGACGTGACTATTGCCGCAAATGATAAATGGTGTTAAAACATACAAATTATAATCATTCTGAGCGAAAATTTCAGTTTTTTTTATTTTTATTATTTGTAAATAAATAAGGTAAATCGTTCTCCATAATTTTGTTTTTAGGTGGATCGGAAAAGCTGGAAGTTTCGCAGTAATTTTTTTTTTCCTTGGCTAATTTTCTTCTTGCCACTCGAGTCATTTTTGAAGTTAATTCAAATAAGTTAGATGAGTTGATTACAATTGAACAAGGTGTCGTTCTCTCTGGTTCTTCTCTCCAGCCCATCCATCCATCACTCCACTATTTCCTCATTGTAATTTTGTCCAATAATTTATTCCTGACGTTTGTCCCTTGTTAGTTCTCTCTTCTTCAATTTCTCTTCCTGCCTTAGCGTTTCAGGAGCGAAGATTCCAACTTTTGTTCAAGCATTTAATTGTTTATTTTTTTTTTTTTTTTTTTGTAGCTTTCGGACAAAGTCGGTCTAAAATATTTTTTTGTTTTGTTGGAAAGTTTTTGTTATCTCGGTTACAGAGATCTGAGAAATAATTGTACAGGAGGATAGCATCAGGTGGCTTCCGGAGCTGTTGTTGTAATAATATTTTCTGCAATATTAGAAAGAAAAGTGTAAAATATTTTTTGTATATTAAAATTTTTAAATGATTGACAATAAATTTCTTCGTAGTGAGTTTAGAAGAAATGAAACGAATTGTTTGATTTTATTTAGAGGAAAAAAAAAGAAGGAATTGCCAGATCTAAGGGAAGCTTCGACCCTGGATCTTTGTGTAATGTGCTTCTTCGGTTTTCTGTACATTTTCTCAAGGATATTAATCTTAAACGTGTTTGGAGCTTGTCCTCTCGAATGACGGACGTGTCTCTTATTACCTATCAGTTTCTAACGCGATGCTTTCTAATTTATACGTTATATCGCTTGAGTCCTTAAGATTGAAATACTTCTTACCTGTGCGCAGTACCATTTGGAAATTAGTAATTCTAAAATCTTCATTTACTAAAATTCTATTGGAGTATTTTTTTTTCTTACTTTTTATTTTTATTTGTCTCGAAGGATTTTAAATAAATCCATTAACTACTGCAAGAGAAAAAAAAATGACTGCAATTTAGTTCATCGGAGAACAAAAAAAAAAAAGTATGAATATTCAATGATGGAAAACGTAAACTTTTTATAAGTCAATGTAAGGTGACGGAAAAAAATAGGAGAGGGGTTTAAGGCGTTCAGGGTATTGGGGGCACCCCCGCTGTCTGATATCTCAATTTTATTATCGATAACAATGTCCTTGATTACTCTTTGGCTACAATCGCAGTCACTCGATTGTCGGAAACAAAAAAAAAAAAAAAAAAAAAATCAAATTTTTCTTTTTGTCGTGACCGATTTTAATTAAGAGTTAAAATAATCGCGTAAGCTAATCGGTAATTTTCGCCAAGGGATTTACAACCCGAGCGTGGATTTAGGGACCGGGGTCTTTTATTACCTCCCTGATTTATTCCTACCAATCAAAATTTTCAAGGAAGAAATCGTCATTTGTCTGGGGCAATCCGTCCGTCAGAGACTTCATTATCGGTAATTCTGGCTTGGGATTAATGCGGAAATTATGCCATCGCGTTTGACTAAGAAATTATGCATGACGTATATAAATCTATTTTAGGATGGCGGTGGGGGTTGTGTCTGATGAAAATATAATGTTATCAACCCTTAGGAATCGCAAGGGGTTCTAATCGATAACAAGAAAATCTTTTTTAACATGAAACTTTAAAAAAAAATGAAGGGGGTGTCGGTTGTCTTTTTTCTGTCCTTCCCTAAAAGAAACGAAAGGATTGTTTTTTTTTTCGTAAGTTATGATTTCTTATGATGATTCGTATTGCTTTTTTGTTTTCTTTTTTTTTAACCAGCCGTGTTAATTAAGCAACTGCAGATTGTAGTTTAATATTAAAAAAAAATATGGGATTTAGTGTATTAAAAAAAGAAGGGTAGCTGAGTTCGGGAAAACTAATGAACCCCGTCGTAAGCTAAACAGTCGCCTCATAAGAAAAAAAAAATCATTAGAGCAGTATTAATTTTTAAAATTAAGATAAAGTGGTTAATTCATTAACATTATGTAAAAAAATGCCGACAAAGTCATTCGTATAAACGCAAAGAAGAATAGGAAACATAAATAAATGGAAGAGAAGGACCGGGTCAAAATATGATTTGGAATCAAGGTTTGAGATGATTCGGAAAAGAGGGAATTAAGCCACGAGGCAAATATTGCTCAGCGGGTCATTTTAGGTTGGATTTGATCGAAGGCATTATGAAGTATAGATTTTTTACACCTTTGATTTCGGCCCCATCAATTCAGGAGTTCCAATTAATTTCCTACAATAAAAAATTTATTGACAAATTGGTGTGATGACCTTTCTTAAAGTTAAATATTCCCGTTTCACACCTTCGAGTAATAACAATAATAATAAGCGAGGAAGATGGGCCGCAGCCTTTTTTATTATCATTTTTTTTTTTTTTGTCGTCGTTAGAGGATTGGAAAAAAGTAAATGAAGGCGGTTGATTAAGACGCCGTTTTTAACGTGGGTGCATAAATACAAAACTTGGCAAATGAAAAGTAAACAAAAATCGGTACTGTCATTCATTCGCTTATAAAATATCCAGAATTGTTATCAGCAGGTATTCCTCGCGTGATTTTCTTTGAACGGCCTTTTGGTCAGCCACCCAATCAGCTATAAAGTAGGACTAATTATCAGTAGTGCATAAAAATTTCCAGACAGGAAAATTGTAGAATTTTAACGTTGCTCCTCCTTCGTATCGTGAACACATCCAGAAACCCCACTGATTTGGAAATAACATAGCGATCGTCTTTCTTCCCAATTAATTTTTTTTTTTTTTTTACTTTCGTTTTCCTTTTCTTTTATTAAAGAAAAATTTGATGCTAGCATAATGAAAGCTGTAATCATTTTCCGAAGGTTTAATTTTAAAACTAATTTTCACTCTCTAAATTTGAAATATAAATTGATGATCGGAAACTCAATTTCGTTCCATCTGGAAAAACTATTTCCCACCTTGAAGGCAAAAATCACGCAAGTGTTTCAATGTGTTGTCAGTGATGTCTTGAGTAAATAGGAAAATAATAACACAACAAGAAGGATGTGATGAAAAATGTGTCAATCATATTCAATGCAAGCACGAAACAAACAGCTCATTTTTTTTTCCTTTTTTTTTTCTTCTCGTTTTCTTTGTTACCTTAATTTCTTCTGCTTCCTCCCCCCGTTATTTTTTTTCCTTTTATTATTAGTTTCATTTTCATTTCTTTTTATGATTTTTATACATAATGAAATTCCATGTTTGACCGCGCAAGCGTCGCTGATGCTTGAAATGCCTAAAAATTATTTTAAAAATTAAATGATTCGAGTAAAAAATCACTCGCGTAGAACCGAAGCCGTTTTTCTGAAAAACAAAAACAAAAAAAAAAGATATAACGTGTCGAGAACAGGTTTCCCCGGGTATCCAGACTTTTAAACAGGTTTAAGTACTAAGCTTTAAAAAGTATTCTTTTCTTAGAATAATAATTAAAGAAGTAATTAAATATAAGTCAAATATTTTATAATAATTAATTCCGATGTTTGTGTTGGGGGTTTTATTATTATTTAATATGAGTAAAAAAAATGAAATAATGGACTCATCAATAATACTCCAAGCAAAACGAATTTGCATATAAGTATCACGTTCAAAATATCCACTGCTAATTTTTTAAAATTTTATTATTATGGATTATCGAATGATAACTCACAACGGAAACGGAAATCGCTTTATTTGGGAAAAATTGTCATTTTTATTCTTTGTATTAATTAACTTAATTAGTAGCCATTATCTATAAAATTCATAAATGTATGAAAAGCCTATAATGATTTATCTTTTACACGATATTAGGCTCATGGCTCATCAAAGTAATGAAAATTACGATATGATGGTCCTTCGCTGCCGACCAACCGTAGAGATTTTTATCAGTTATTATACACTGTGTTAAAAAAAAGTGGAATTAGCCAACCGCATGTATTGTCGTGAAATGACCTTGAAAATCGGATATAACGTCTTAAAAATCATTATTAACTGTATAAACAAAGTCCGTTTTTCCATTTCGATCATCAAGACATGTGTGAAAATTAAGTAAAATTAAAATTTAATCCTGTTTTTTTTTTTTTTTAAACTTCAGTTCTTACCTTACGAGACCTTAATTGATTTATATTATTGTAATGGGGTAATGAAAAAAAAAGACATTTTTTTTTTTTGTTTCGTTTTTGTGCAACTTTTAATGAGCGACTTCTTTATTTTCACACAATATGTTGAATGTGTGAATAGAACGAAGGAAAGGAAATGATAATATGATACCTGCATTTAATGTGTACTTCAATCATTTGGTTTAAAAAACAAAAAAAAATGTTATTAAAGTTGAAACTAAAATGGCGATTAAAGCAATTAAAGAAGTAATACAAGTGTAGGAGGTTGCTGAACAATCTCGGAAGTTGGACTAATAATAGATATGATTCGGAGAACTTTCTTCGCGAATATTTTTGAAGTACAGATTTGTTTTGCTAAACATCGTCACTTACTAGTTCTTAAAATTGAACTCCATGAGACTATCTGGATAAAAACTGTAATTTGCCATGTTTTATCATATTCGATCCAGGCCCTAAAATTGTTGGAAAAAGCTACTACACACTCGTAAAAAATTATTTCACCTCCGCCGTTTATTATATTTGTAAATGTGTTATATTCTATAGACTACTATAAAAGCTCACAAAATTCGAAGTGCATGTTTTTGCATTTTCAAGAGCACAAAATGTGTCCTATTACTCACAATTTTAGGCCCTGATTGGATCAGTAGAGGCTTCAAGTGCCCAGTTATCCAGCAGCAAGGTCTTCAGTGATGATAATGGGCTCTAACGATGCTCATATTGCACTTTTCGAACAAGAGTGCTCTCTGGCACACTTTATTATTTGGTTCGAGAAGGAAACAACAAAAAACGAGCAAATCCACACTTAGGAGGAATCGTAAAAAATATAGTTTTCTTTCGAATTTTCTTGGGCAAAAAACTCTTTCTAAAATTACTACTTTGGAAAGGTTATTAAAACATTCAGTAATTATTAGACCTTGATATTTAAGGCGAAAAGTGTTTTTCTGGTACTGATTTGGAAGGGATTTTGAAGGTTTTTTGATATTTTGGTAGTAAATGATCGTGAAAGATGTACTTTACAGACTATTTTTCCGGCCTCTCCCAAAAACAAAAATTGTAAGAGCAAAGTAATGCTTCAAACCTCAATGATATGTTTATATTCTCTATTTTCACAGTAGGTTACTATTAAGGAAGTTCTCCAGGTGAATTTGAGTTTTTTTACTGATCGCTTTCCTGCAGCTTAAACATAGGCGAAACTTTGTTTATTTTTGTAGGTTTTTCCGCCTACAAAAATTTAATTGGAATCGAATAATTTTTTTAAAATTATGGGACATGAAATTAACATTCTACACAACTTTTGTGACATGAAATTTGAATCCCTTTAACATTTATGGTGTTTTTGTGGTATAGCTGATATCGGGAAAACGGACGGACATAAGATAACACATATAGGCAACTTGTGTTACAAAAAAAAAACAACCGAGAATTGCTAGCCTGCTTTATACTGTGCTTATGACTCTAGCAGGCGAGCAATTCTCGCGTACTGCGGATTGCATAGCTACCCCCGTAATCCCGATACCAGCTATTTTCCCAAAAAAAAGTTTTATGTTTATAAACAAACCATTAGCATGTTTACAATTTTTGAAGATAATTTTTGTAAATAGTTTGAAAACATTTTAGTTAATAATAAAAGCGAATTTTCGTGTCACAAAAGTTGTAGAATTTTAAGAAAAATATTCCCATAATTTAAAAAAAAAAGATTCAATTCCAATTAAATTTTTGTAGGCGGATAAACCTTTCTACAAAAATAAATAAAGTTTCGCCTATGTTTAAGTTGCAGGAGAACGATCAGTTAAGAATCTTAAATCCATCTAGAAAACCTCCTTAATATTTTACGTCGATCAGAAAGTAAGAACTTCTAAGGAGCTTTTGACTGCTCTCGTCCGTTACAGAAAGCTGTCCCGTCCGTTACATTTTTCAAAAAATTGTGGAAGCCATGGAGCGAAAATTTTTTGAAATGATTAAATTACAAACTGACGACACAGCTATGAATCTTCCGGAAAAAAAAATACTTTCTCCTGCTAGCTTGAAATTCAGAACAGAAATTTTCACAAACGCTAATAAATCTCAATATGAGTTCCTTTTGAATGTCCCGTCCGTTACACGCTAAAAGCTGTCGCTTATATCTTCTGCTACATTAGAAATTTTGGCGAAAAAAACCGGAGCAGGGTGGAAAGATAGAAAGAAATTTTCGAGAAATTTTAAATTTCATTCTGCTACATAATTAAAATTTTTAAAAAAATACCGGTAATATATCTTGGCCTTTATTATGTTACTACAAAAATAGAAACAATTTTTTCACTTTCGAGGGGGTTTTATAGCGTTCAAATGTCCGTTACACGTGGCTTTGCTCAAACTGGCTCTGGTAAGGGTATTCCAATCAGAAATGGAGTAAAGTGCAGTAGCATCAAAGAGTGTTGGGTGGAAAAGTTCATTGCCACTTTTGAAAATTGAACTCTTCCTGTCTTTGCCTTCTGTTTTCTCCTCGTGTTAATTTTGCCATTCCTGCAAGTTCCAATCGTAATCCATCAGCATCTAGGCCTATCGAAACAACAGCTGACCGGATCTATCAACTCCGATTTGTTAATCTCTTAATTTTTCTTAACATAGATTATTCTCTTTCGGATTATTTCGTTTTATTTTATATAAGCATGTCCTTTAATGTGAATAAAGAAAAAAAAAGATGAAAATTTAGGTTCCAAGAAAAATAAAAGTTTTAAAATCGAAAGTCGAAGAAATGGGAAAAAGGGGTTGTTTACAAATTTATCCCCCTAGCCAGTGATATCGAGAATATAAACAGTAAGTTACGTAAGGCAGTTGCATAAATCAAGCCCTCCTAAGGAATGGTGCAGAAATTCACGAAAGGGTTGAACTAGGGGGTTGAAAACGGGTAAACGGTTGTCCAAAGCTGGGGGAAGTGGGACCCGGGGCCGAGGAGGGGAAAAGAGAGGTTAGCTTTCAAAGTGCCACGATATTTATAGTCTCATTCATTTCCAAGGAAAAAATATTGTCTTCGAAACTTTCTTTTTTTTTTTTTAATTTTAATCTTTATTTCGTTCTTCGATTAACTTTTTTTTTTTTTAATCCTAACTCGCTGACGGTTTGTTTACTATAAATAAGTAAGTCTTGAAAACTGCGGCGATAATAAAAAAAAAATTTTTTTTCAAGTTTTCGAATCGTCCCTAGAGGAAAAAGCAAATTTCCCTTAAGGGCGAAGTGGTTTACGATATGATCGCTTCCGGTTTAATCTTCGAGAGCGGGATTGAATTTTTTGAAAAAAGAAAAAAAATGTAATCGTCTCCTTTTCCTCCTGAAGTTGATTGTTATAATGCGACATCGCTCTTTCTTTCTTTCTTTTTTTTTTTTTTTTTTTTTTTTCGTCGCGGGTATAATACATATTAGAAAACGGGGATAATGATTCGAAGCTGTCAAGAAATCCAAGAAAACTAGATGAGTTTAGTAACTGGCGCAGAAGAATTCAAGTTATAAATATTGTTCGCGTGGATAATCTTCCACCATACCACCTACCCTTCCTTCCCGACACCCACCTTTCCACCACCCGAGTAATTTCCACATTGACAACAGAAAATAAATAAAAAATATTTTTAGATCGCGTGCACAAAAATCGTGATTATGAAAATAAGACATCTGTCTTTAAGATTATTAAATCTCTGGATTTCTTGGAAAATTCCATAGGTTCGATTGCTTTTCTTTTAATGGCTATTCGAGCGGCGGCTATATACCTTATATTGAACATAAGAAAGAAAATTTGTCAAGTGTTGCAATGGAAAATTTATGGTGACGATGATCGCGTTTAAGAAAACGAGAGGATGTTTCGCTGGGTCAATTTTTCTTGGAAAATACCAGAAAAGAGGTGAAGCGAAGAAAGTTTCTTTTTTTTTTTTTTTTTTTTTTTTTTTTTTGGTATCATGAATTTGATTATTATCGCTTTTTTTTTCTTGTAAGAAAATGACTGATTAGTTCCTTTTGAGAATTTGAAAAGTAATCCAGAAAAATAATATCTTATCTAAATTAAAGTTTTAATTTATGCAGGAAATTCGGGAAAATTTCGAAGAGAGCCAAATGGTTAACAATTAATTATTACGGTTTCAGAGAAATCGGTTCCGTACTGTTTTTTGAAGAAATTCCGAGGAAAAGCTTGGAAAAAATACCAGGGATAATGGTTTTCGAAACTGGGAAAAATTCGATAACGCGTTTTTAAATTAATTTTTTTTATTAATAATAAAAGCTCTTTATTTATATTACTTCATACTTTAAAACAATTAGTTTAATACAGGTATGCGTGATTGGTTACCGAAAATACACTTTGGAGCAACTTAAGGTGAATATTTTTCATGTTTCATCAACCCGGGAAAAAATCTGCCGATATAAAAAAATTGTACTGAAACGTATAGCTTGTCGATCTGGATTAGATGCCGACTTCCGGAACCGATATGGGCCCTATCTCATATTTAAGCCATCCAAAATCTTCATCCAAAATTTCTGCCACAGTCGGTCCGATGTTTGTCAATATTCTGTATGTGTAAGAAATACTCTTTTGGTCAGTTCTAAAGTTGCTCAGCTATAACTTAATGTCTCCAAAGTTTTAAATTGGAAAATCTGTTGTACGATTTAGGTTTTAAAGATCATTCTCATAGTGGATGGGGTTCAGATTTCAAAAACAAAATGATTGAAGTAATGCTGGAAAAGTCTATATATATACACAGTAAAAAATTTTGTGTACTTTTAACTCACTTTCTGTGTAGAATATGGTCCACATACTTTTATTTGTAATTCTGACAAAATGAAAATGTGTTAAAAAGTTACTAAAATTTATGTGTTATTATTTGCATACTATCGTATTTATCTATTCATAAATTTTTAATCTAGGCGTTTTCTTAAGAAAATTTTTCCCGTATTTGTGAACTGTTTTTTTCAGGCTTATACATCAACACGGAGAAACCCACTCTGGCGCTCAATGTCAGAATCTGGTAATCGTTGCCAAACTTTCTGTATTATGGCCTGACAACCAAGTTTCTCTGGTAATCATTACCAGTGGTTTCTGTTAATGCTTGTTGGATAGCATTGCTAAACCCTTTTGGCAATGGCTACCAAACGTTATGTATACCATCGTTATGTATTTTATACATTCAAAATTAACAAATCCAGCTTCTTTTTGGGGGGGAGTGGAAAGTTTTCCGGTTTCCAGAATATTCTGTTTTCTGTTTCCAATTCGTTTCCCGAATATTTCGACATTTTCCAAAAATGTTATACACATATTCGAAAATGCCCCCGTTATTAATAGTAATAATGATATAATAACAATAATAGTAATAATTAATAAAAAAAAAAAAAATAAGTGCATGTTTTTTATTATTTCGAATCTCATTATTTATATTATTGTTGTTAAATGACGACGCATGTCCATCCAGGATGAGGAATGTCCCTGAAAAAATCTCAACACCTTGAAAAAATCTCAACACCTAGCAAGATTCGAACCTAAGACCTCTCACACCTAAATCAATCAACCCTACTACGTTACAAACTAAACCACACAAGCCATGTCAAAACAAGTCGAAACTAAAGGGTATTAAGTGCTCGAAGAAAAAAAAAATCAACCCTTATGCATAAATCATTACTACCTGCTCTAAGATAATGGTGGCTATGGTTTGTTATAATACAAAAATAATGTTGACCATTTTTAACCATTTGTGTAAATTGATCCCGCGCGAATAGTAAAGATTCAAAAATATATAGCAACTATTACCAGTAAGTTTTGGGATCGTTTAAAGTATTTAGCCATCGACAATTAAAAAAGGAATCTTTATCAGTTTGTGGCAACGATTACTATTTTACGGTTGACATTGGCGAATAGGACTGATTACTAAAAATTGCTGGTTCGTAATGATTAAAAAATGGGAATAGATTACCACAAACGTTATTCCCAAACCGTTTAGTAGCGAACACGAGTAAAAGTTTCTCCGTGAAGCATTTCAAAACCAAACCAAACCAAACAAGAACAAGAACCCAGCAATTTATTGTATAATTTTTTAAAGAAGCGAATTCCGAGCCTGAATCCAATCCTGAATCCGGAATCCTTGCACAACAAAACAGAAGGATGCTAATCTGTTCGAAAAATTAATCCTTTCAAATACTTAAATCACGATTTATTTAAATTTGCCACTACTATTTTTTTTATTTGTTTTCTTTTTTTTCCGCAAAATCCTTTTATTTTTTTTTTTATCGTGGAACTAGAAATAGCCCTAACACCGGCAATGTGTCAAATTAACATATTATATTTGTTATTTTTTTGACACATTGATACTTATTAACATTGACAAAACAATGTGTAAAATAATTACATAAAATGGGATAACATACAGAGTATGTAGACCGAGTATGTTAAAAGTACACAAAATTTTTTACTGTGTATATATATATATATATATAAGACTTTTGGGGTTTGTCTGTACGCAATGTATATGGAGAAAAGTTTTGGAAATACTAAATTTGAAAGGCTAAATTTTCTAGAAGAAAAAAATTTGTAGAGGAAAAACTTTTTTGTTAAAATTTTTTGCGTGAAGAAAATGAGTCGCTATGTCCGAAAAAAAATATTTTCTCGATCGTTTTTTATTTCAGCTCAATATTTTTATTGGTTTTAGCTCAAGCCTAGAAATTTTCCATAAAAAATTGCCTAGATTTAGAAGCTTTCTTTGAAAAATTCCCAGGGCAGAAAATTTTCTTTACCAAATTCTTCGGCCTAAATGTTTCACTTTAATAATTTAATATTTAATATTTATTATATTGGACGCTAACAATATATATATGTATAACCTTTTATAAGCAGTCCCTGTCGATCAGATAACAAAAAAACAATAATTAAAACAAAAATAAACAATGTAAAAAATAAAAGTTAACTAAAAATTACAATCTAAGGCAAAATATAAGGTTTAAGTCACTAAGGTTTAAGAAAATTTTTGGAAAAAAAAGAATGTTTTCGATCGTCTTTATTTCAGCTCGATATTTTTATTGGCTTTAGCTCAAGCCTAAAAATTGTCCATAAAAAAATTGCCTTGATTTAGAAGCTTTCTTTAAAAAATTCCCAAGGCAGAAAATTTTCTTTACCAAATTGTTCGGGCTAAATGAATCACTTAAAGAAAAAATATAAAAATAACCGATCAGATGTGGAAAATGGTGGATTTTTTGAAGAAATTTTTTTCTGAAAAAAAAAAAAAATTGTGGAGGAAAAAATTTTTGAAGAAGAGAAAAAAGTAGAAAAAATATTTCTGACATTTAGAAAATTTCTGACATCGAAATCGAAAATCACTTTCCAGTCGTAAATTTTTCGGGCAGGAAAAAATTTGTGTCAAAACCGAACGAAAAATTAGTTCCTCTACACTAAAATTTTTCCCTATAATAAGAATTCATATAAGGATAACTATTTTTACCTGCTGAAAGAGTTCGTAAGGGAATAAGCATGTAGAAAAATCAATTTCTGGCAGTTTTCGTTACAGTCCACATAGGGGCATTGATATCCCTTGATCGAAATTAGGAGCTCCTTGTTTTAAACGTCTAAAGATTTTATGGGTTGAGTCTTCATTGTTCATGTGATGTTTTGTCCTCTCAGTAAAAACTTCATAGTTTTAGACTACCTGTGCCAAAGCCAAAAAAAAAAAAAAAGTTTCAAAAAATCCGGTGAATTATTTTTTGTACTGCGAAATAATATGGCTCAACCTAATTAAGGGCCAAGAAAGAGACTTGTCACCTAAGATTCAAAGATTTGCTAGAATGTCTTCGACAACTTTCGACGTCCTATAGAGATCTAAATGCAAGAATATTGGCCAATCATGAGCTTTTACATTTAAATTCAACTCATGTAAAAACAATGGGGTCAGATTTCAGTCTATGATCATCTTTTGACGTCAATGTGACGTCGAGGACAAAATATTGCTATAGCAGGCAATATTCGTTATCTTCTCCCATCAGTTAAATTTTGTATTTGTTCTTTCCCATTAAATCTTTCAAAACAAATAATTAAAATTAGTGCTACCATACTCACCTAACATTTCATCAAAATAAGTAAATTAAACCTGAAAAAAAGAAAAAAAAAATCTACGGTCAAAGTCACTGCACTGAAAAATTACCTATTTCAAAAAAATGTGGATTTCTTAAGTAAGTTTTAATCGCACAAACCCACTGCTAATATTAATTCGTTTTTTAATTATTTAAAAATCATGTCATCAGAATATAAAATTGGTTTTGAGTCGAAAGTGTAATATTTCCTTTAATAAAAATAATTTGGAAAAAAAAAAAAATACGATATTGGTGCGTACAATAGTGAAATAATAGCAACATTAAAAACCAAAGCATAGTAATTAAAAACAGTAAACATGTCGGAAGATTAGGCTTGTATTCTTTGATGAGTTATTATAGGAAGCGTGCATGAGTAAACTCAACCGATCTTAATGATACCACTTTTCTTCTTTGTCGCTTTAAAAAAATGATTTAATGCCATTTTTTTCAGGTGGTATTTTAACGGAAATTTTAGAAAAATGCTCGAGATAACCGGGCCATTTATTTGTGGCAAGTGCCACAGGTTTCCATTTATATGATCTTTCACATAGGAAAAGGCCAATCGCATGCAAACTTCATCTTCAACCGTAATTAAGGAATAATTGTTTACTTGGACTATTTTTCTTTTATATATTTTACTATACAAAATGACCAAAAAAAAACTTCTATTGTTATTCTTTTTATAAGATTTATCATTCGAAGGAAAATCCGAACTTAACTGTGATATTTCATCAAAATATTACGTCTTAAAATATCTTCTTAAGAATTATTCGATGTATAACAATAAAAAGCCGAATAATGATAATAATTTATTGTTAAAAAAAAGGATCTGTGAACGCTTTTTATATGGGAAATCCCGACTTTTACAGGGCGAACTACTGGAGTCAAGTAAAAGATTAATATATTATACCATTTCCGGTTTATTCTTGATTGTCGTTTGAAATAATTCACTTCATTTAATTTTTATGATTGTACAGAGGATGTTTGGAAAAAAAAGTTTTATTTTTTTTATTTTATTTTTTTGTATAATATCCTGATTTCTCGCTAGAAGCAAAAGGCTGTAAGCGATTAAAATGACCGTTTGAAAAATATTTTCATTCGAAAATAAGAAGGTAATTGTTAACTGTCAACTGTCAAAAAAAAGGACTGTGGTGTCCGTGTCTGAACAGGCAGGAAAATTCTTTTTAATCATTCGGTGACTGAATAACATGTCCAAAATGAATAGGATAATAGCAAACCGGATACCGTATTAGTATGACCATTATTACAAGACATGTCATGCATACTGGGGTCAGAGGTTATACCTAATTACATATTATCAATTCAGACTTCGATTTTTGTGTTTTTTTTTTCATTCTCATCATTTTATTGATAGCTATTTTCCTTTCGGGAAAAATTAAATTAAAATAAAAAATGGCGGTTGAGAAAAAGACTTCCCACCAAGTTTTTAATTCGATTCTTTTTTTTAAATATTTTTTTTTATTTTTTATTTTTTTTTTTTGACAATTACCGCTCATGGTCGATTAGAAGTTTTTGATATTAACAAAAAAATTGATTCAATTACCAGAAGTCATAAGCCGAGAAGGTGTGCCTCAGTAATGGTTTTCTGTACGGTTGTTTTTATTCGAATTAATTTCGAAAGGACAGGGGAATGAGGGGGGTGGGGGAAAGGGAGGGGGTAGGACCTCACAACAGACTATTCCGGGAAGTAAAACGATAAAAAGATTCAGGCTCCCGATATTGAGAAACACAACCGGCAATTACAACAATTTGCTTGATACGCTTTCCTAATCAGAACATGGGAAAAAAAGAGGTATTATATATATTTTTAATTACACCAGAGTGGCAAATGACATCTTTAGATCGAAATTGTGACCTGGAGTTGATTATTATTAATATATGTACATTTTCTTTATCAGTTTTGAAAATCGCACTAATGATTCACTTCCGGTACCTCAAGTAATCATCATCAACTATTATTAAATATCTAGTTCCAAGCTGCGCTGTTTAATAAGAGAGATTTCCGATATATTTGTGACGTTTTTGTGTTTTAAAAAATGTTGATTGCATGTAGTGAGATGTCATTTGAATCTTCGCGTTTTAAAACCTTTTCACGAGCATTATTAATAAGTAATCGATTTTTATTCCAGGTTTTCCAGATGTCCGAGAAGGAATGAAAGAGGTCGGCATCATTGATCTCTTTCTGAGAAATTGAAAGTGTTCGGCCTACCTAAGATCTCGTGAGAACAAAGTTTCTTTGCTTCATGCCCTCTTCAAATATCAAGAAGGAGTTCAATATTTCAAATAGCGAAAGAGTTGAAGGAAAAGATTTTTCTCCCTCCTTTTACTCTCTCTCGTTTTCCAATCGCGAAATAAAACACGAGATAAGAGATAAAAAGCAGACGGAGGGGGGAGAGGGAGGGGAAAAAGAAGAGTGGAGCGAAGACGAAAATTTAATGGTAAGTTATATTTAATGAACGGACTGATTAAAATTTTAATTTTCTAGCAATAAAATTGAAAGACGGCGCCGTATGTCTCAATAAATTCAAACGCAAAGAATAAATTTTTCATTTTATTAATTCCGAATTTGTTAATCGAAGCAAACTTTCGAGCGTTTTCAGCTGCGGAATTATATTCTTTATTTTTATTTCGGTCGGTTTTTTCCGTGGAATCAAGAAAGAGAATATCAGGCAGTATTTTTTAAAAATAAAACTGCTTTTCTGATTTTTTTTTTCTTAGAAGGGTTATAAATCAATAATCGGGGAAAAATTTTATTAAAAAAAAAAAATTGTCAGAGGCAAGGTCAAGCGTAAGGATAAGGACAAAACCTCGTAACAAAAAACCTTTATCCGAATCAGAGAAAACCTTTTAAACGTAAAAAGTCCAAGGGAATATAAAAAAAGAGAGCTTTCCCTTGAAAGAGATGTGGGTAGCCTCAAATTAGCCTCTGGGCAGTGAAGGAAAGTGAAAAAATTCCTTTTGTGAACTCACCCCCCTTGATTCTACCCCCTCATCAGAACCTTTCTCATACCCAAGGAAATTAGTTTACACATTCATCTTCTATATCGCCCCCCCACTTTTTGCCCCCATCCCTTCCCCCACCCCCCCTCCTTCAGCCTTTCCTCTTTTTATCCATTCTATATTTTCTTTTCGTTTCTCTGTTTCATTCGATTTGAAAAATGTTAACCGCTTTCTTTTTATATCCCCTCCCTCCCCCCTTTTTTCGAAAAAAAAAAAAAAAAAATTGGTTTCGATGGAAATTTTCCATGAGCGAGGTGACGAGGGAACTGATGCAGAAGCATGAATAAGAGTACAATTTAATCGTTTATGGTTCGGTTGAAATACACGTAGGTGCCACTAGTGAGTAGGTACGAGAGGGAATCATTCCACTATTTTATGAATAAAAAAAAAAAAAATAAATAAGTTTCCCGATCTTATTTCGAAAGAAAAAAAAACGAATTAGTTATATCTACAATATGTTTCATCCCTTAGATTTATACAGGGGTAGTTATCATCACCCTATCCACCCCTGCCAACACTCTTAAACTTATTCCTGCTCAACCCTTTTTTTCTCTTTCTTTTTAACCACACCGTTTAGTCATTTTAAGTCATTATTCCCTCCTGGTACGGCAGAGACTTTCTATAATTCTGACAAATGTATTAAAACCCGTTCGGTCTTTATCGCCCAAACTTCCCTTTTGTTTTATGCAAGGGAAAAGGAAAAAAAATGTATATATATAGACGGTAATTTATTTTAGGTATCTTTTAAATTAAACGTTAATAGGAAATTATTGGGCAATTTTAAAATAATTCATTGTCGACAGTTCAAAGTCTAAAATGTCAACTGCCTAACAACAATGACCAAACACAAAGTAAATATGAAGTTGGGATCCTAGCAAGAAAAGCAAGCCTACACTATTGTTCTTAGCTTATAAATCAAGTTTTCAGCCAAGAGAAGTTGTTATTATTTTGAAATCGCGTGATGATTACTATGACTTCCGATATCAAAAAATTTTTAAATACCAAACTTCTTTTTCTTTTATATCTTAAGCATAAAAGTAATTTAACGGTTTTACCTTTGATTACAATGAGAGTTTTGCGCTTTACTTTGGCCCGATGATGAGTTTTAATTATTTTAGAATTTCCATCTGTTTTGGTTCTCATGTTTACTTGAGTTTTTGTTTTTATAAATGACATGATTTTCATTTTTTTTTCTCCCGTTCATTTTTTTAGGGGTTGTTTGCTTTTAATTATGATTTTCGAGTTTCCTTACACGTGAAATATTTCACGTTAAAGTAAAGAAATGAAAATTTTTGTTTTATAGGCATGAGGGGGTACAGTTAGGAAAATAGCATACGAAGAGTAAGATTTTAGGAATAGGGGCTCCAAAGTCTAGACGGGGTGCATTTTTGATTTAGTCAAAGTGGAGGAGGTCGATGAATTTCAATTATTAAGAAGATGATTGAAACAATTTGTAAAAGTCACCGGGTAATGCAAACGTGAAAGAGTGTCAGTCATATATTGGTTGCGAAAATTTTAATAGTGTTTGTCTAAGACTTTTCCCAACATTTGATATAAAAAAATACAACACTTTCATGTAATCCTGAATATTGAACACTGGCTTTTGATTGTGATGCATAGCTATAATGCTACTTTTTCAAGCCTTGGTCCAAACATATAGTCCAGAATTATGGAAGACTTGTCCAACTTCCAATTCGGAATTCTATTGGTGTCATAGTGCAGCCTCCTGAGGTTCATCCGGAGGCAGAAGATTAAGCTACAGAGGTTGCTTATGTCCTGTATCAGCTTACTCGTTGATAGAGACAGATCTCTGAAAACTAAAATAGTTAAATATTCGACCCCCGAAGACTTCTTTTCTATAAATGCCTACTTTTAGGTGACGATATTACATAAATATGGACGATGGACTAACATGTTGGACCAACATTCCATAGTGAATTTGCACCCTAATGCTTAAAATTCTTCGATTTTGCACAGCTAGTTTGGAGTAACTGTTTTCTTTTCTAAACTTCTTTGCTAGGTTTGGTGATTTTTACTGGAGATGGAACGTTCAAAAAAATTCTGTTTTCGTCATAATGATTTAGAATAGTAACACTTTAGTATGTATTATCGTCCATCGTCCATAATTAAATCATTGACGCCATGAACAACCTTGAAGGATGGCCGTGCTCACAGAACACGTCGGAAACATTTTTACCCGTTATGTTCGAAAAAACTAGGGCTTATGTAGAGCTTCCCGTATATGTCAGGGAACATGTTCACCACTTTTATCCAACACCTACATGTTCTCACGAACATGTTCACTCAGCATATTCGGCGTGCAATGTGCATATGCACCCTAAGAGTTCTTAACTACATGTATTATAAGATGGTTCATAACACCGCCGTATGGACAGGTCCGGAAACTCCTCTCCCTTATACGTGGGAGATCTTGTCCCGCTTAACTACTCGAAAATTAGTTCTTCCTTTCTGCCACCGTAAGCGCTACTTGTTCGCGAGACGCTTTTTGATTGGTCGTTGAGATTTGTAAACAACAATGGCTGCGCACGGCCGTATAGACGTCTATACGGCCGTGCGGCCGTGGTTTCAACTTAAACTATTAGACATGTTGCGCCTCTGAAGATCGCAGCGCCATCAGTGGTCTGTTTTAGAACTAAAATGTGCATAGTTTAGCGGGACATGAACGGCATTGGAAGTTTCGGACCTGTCTATACGGCCGTGGTTCATAATCTTTAATGCAGAGAGTTCAACCGAAAAATATGCGGACATTGTTTAGAAAAGGTGCCATCGGGGGTGGTCGCTTAGAAGGCTGTGAAATTTGAATTCGTAGCCAAACAGCTGTCGTTTACAAATAGAACATTCTGAGTTACTTTTCCCCGATGGTACCTTTTCTAAACGACGTACGCTGATTTACTGTAGATTATTGTAGATTTCATATAAGAAACTCTAACAACGTTAAGTAAGCTAGACCGCGGCAGAACATCTCCAAACTCTTTTTTTGTTTTCATGATGTCTCATTATGGAGATTCGCAATTATAATGCCACTGTTGATCCCTACAGGGCCTGTATTCAATTATATATATATACAACCGATAGGCAGTGATAACTCGCCTAACCATGAGAGTTCCTGCCACGGAATTCCCGTTCACTACCTTGGGACTCAATTTAAATCCTTCTACAATCTTTTTAAAAAATTAATTGCTCAACAACACATTTAAATAATTCACTCTAGTTATAATATTAAAGCCCATCTTGTGACATTAAAACGATTCCAAGTATTTTTTTAAATAAAAAAGAACAAAACAGCATTCGTGTAAAATCTCATCAACAGATGACTGATTATCCTCTTTCTCAATTGTATTTTCAGTGTGAACGCATTGTTTTGCATACTAATATTATATTACTAGCATTACACTTCATTGTGTTAACTAACGGCGCACTTTTTTTTCTCCCCCCCCCCCCCCTCTCTCTTTCAAATAATTTATGGGCTTATTATTACTTTTTTTTTTTTTTTTTAACATGTTTTTCAGTTAAGAATTTTTCGAATCCCGACTATATTCTTTTTGCGGAATATAAGCATTGACCCAGTAACCGAAGAGTCCAAGTTTACATTTCATCGTCATTTCATTTTAAAATTGTGTGTTCACGCTTATCCAGACTAAAGAGTAATCTAAAGGATTAACATTACCCCCAAAGCCGAAGGAACCCACAATGACAGGGTAGATCCGACCCTGTGTAATGTTCCTCGATAAAGATAATGAAAAATTTAATTTTAATATAAAAATAGGAAAATGAAATATCAAAGCGTTCGGTTTTTGTAAAACGATATAATGAAATAATAAAATGATTTTAGCGTGACCCCTCCCTCCCCCACCCGCTTTCTCCCTTTCATCCCCCTTTTTATTCCGACATAAAAACCGATTTTTCCCCTTTTTGATTCTAACCTTATCTGATCATTCATCTCTTTTGTGATGCCTTTTTGGAAAAAAAAAAAAAATGGAAAAACTTTGGTCAAACTGATATTTAATAATCAAGAAGTTTTCATATCATCTCTCGCTGAAATTCTCTTTTTTTCTGAAAGGGAATTTTTTCCCGAATGATATTTGGAAGGGTAGGATTTTAATATTTTGAAATGAAATGAAAATTTATAATCATTGCACCTCGGTATATATTGCACAGGGTAAGATGGTTTGAATCGTTTTTTCCGACGAAAGGAACACCTACTCGGATTTAATTTTACATATAACGAGCAAAAAAAAAAAAAAAAAAAAAAAAAAAAAAAAGGATCAAAAGAAAGAAACCGATATCGGATTTTGATCATTGTAAAACAAAAAGGGGTGAAGTTCATAAAGGACATCGCTCGGAAAAGCTTACAATAAGCCGATCGGGTTTTTCAAAAATTCCCTTTGGCGGATGGGGAAAAAAAAATTTTCCTACATGATATGATAAGAGACCTGGGAAATTTTTAATTTTTGCTGTTGGCAGTATGTATTGACTTAGTTGGCTTTTGTTTACCATATATTATCTTGAATTTATCTCCGGCCGGTAATCGTTTAATTATTGCTATTTTAAAAGCATAGGAGGAGGCTCTTGTTGAAGGTCCTTCCGGAAATGAACGAACCCACCACCAGCATTCTTCTCTACACATTCTGAGTTACAACCGATTTAATAAATTTTCAAACTTTTTTTTTAAACTTCTTTGATGTTTTTTTAATGAATTCTTTCTAAATAGGGGCTTTAAATCATCTTTTACTTTCTAAATATTCTAACCGGTTGAAAATTATTATATACATATTAGCTTTTTGCTTTCTCTTGGGTTGCAAAAAAATAAAAAAAGGGAAAGGAAAAAAAAAAAAGATTTTTTAAACCGGAATATGTTAATACCTAATAAACCTTGTTTTAATTCTTTTTTTTTTCTTTTGTAAGCTTATAGCGACTCGTCCTAAAAATCATAAAGAAAAATTTTAACTGAAACCTTGAAACTTTTACAGCGGGAGAGGACATGTTAAAAAAAAAACTAAACTTAACCTCATTATCTGACAGCAGTAGTCAAGCATCGTCTCCCCTTACAAAAAAAAAGGCAAGAAAAACAACCTAAAGTTACATATTCAAACCCGGAAAAGAAAAAAAAGTAAGCAAAAAGGACGTAATTACAAAGAGTTGGTTGACAAAGATATTTACGAAAAAAAAAGAAAAAATGCCCCATGTTTTTGAAAAAAAAAAGAGAAAAAAAGAGAGTTGTTAAAGCGTAAAATAACACCTTGAATGTGTAAAATGTAAATTTATCGGAAATTGATGATCGTTTATCAAGTTTATTGAAATCCTTTCGCTGATTGCCAGTTCGAACTCTCCCCCAACACTTGTTGCATCTTCGCATTTTCAAAATGCCCTATCTTTTTAGCATTTTCCTATATTTCTAATCCCTTTTGCGATTGGAAACTTTTTTTTTCGAAAAAAAAAATCGCTTTTAAAAAAAGACGTTTTCTCTTGATTTTTTTTTTCCCCGGCCTTCAAACGAACCGCTTCGGAATACTGATCAGTTCCTCCTACTCTAGGGGCTTGTTAGTTTAACGGTTTGTTAACTAATGAGATGGTATGGGACCTTATTTGTATGGGTTCGTTCGTGGTTTTCATCGATTAAGGGGGCATATCATTGGGTTATAGGTTTATCTATTATGGGAATAAAAAAATATTCGGATCTTTTTTTTTCCCTTTTCGTTTGAGCTTGTTTGGATAATATAATAAGGGATGACGAGATAAAGCCAATACATTAATTTTCCCTTCGTAAAAGTAGATAATTTTCCGAACCGCCTTTCTTAAATATTTTATTTTCTTAATCTATAAGTTAACAGGCTTGGAAAATAATTATTTCGTTCAAAACTTGTCCGATTCTCTTTTCTTTTGTAATTTGTTGAAAAATGATTTATCTTTTCATGTTTTAACGAAATATTAAAAAAGGTTTTCCCTTTCGATTTTAGAAAGTTATTAAAATTTGTTTTACGTAGGCCTAGCTTGTTTACTTTTATTTATTTATTTATTTATTTATTTTTGCTATGGTTTCAAAGATTTCATTAAGACAAGTATGACATACGTGTGTAGGTCTTTTAGAAAGGGTACCAAGTTGATGTTGGAGCTTTGAAGGCTGTGAAATTCGATTCCATAGCAAAAGGTTTTTGTTTGCAAACAAAACATTCTAAGTTAGTTTTCCCAATTGGTACTTTTGAAAGCTACCGGTGAACGGCAAAGATTGCCCATTCCAATTCCTATGCTTAGCTTATGGGAAATCCGGTTCACTTCCGTTCAGTCAACTTAACATAGGCGCAACCGAAGTGGTTTACAGCCTGGTAATTTTTTAAAAGACGTGCACATAGTTTATGGCATAAATATTTAGCGTTTAAATTACAGCTATTTATTTTATTTATTTATTTATTAAAATTACTTGTTTATTTTCTTTCAGGCTCTTTGTTCCTGTTTATACTTCGGAAACTTTCTAAAAGCTCCTGAAAACTCATGGCTGCTATTCTGAAAAATACTTGGAATGTATTTTATGGGATTTCAACATGATTTGCAAGTGTAAGCCAGAAGGTAAGATGCTTGTGTTTGATATGGATATTTTGGCAGTTGTTGAATTTATAAGTGCGATGAAAAGCATGGAGGCGTATGAAAGAAGTCTAGGTCGATAAGGAGCAACTATCCCCGAAGTAATGCCACGAACTGTCCCGGGGGTAGTTTTGCGGCCAGGGGTGGGTTTTTTGGCCAGTAGGAATCTGACACTCTTCAAGTGAAACCCAAATGGGTCACCCAAGGGCGTCTATTCAAGATTTTCTTACCTCGACACAAAAAAGCCATAAATTAGCTACTTGTAATGCTCTGAGGGACCATAAAAATGGAATGCTGTTACACAGTAAAAAATATTATGTAAATATGTTCTAAACGGTCCACATAATTTTTTCTGCTGGTTTTCCAAATGTAAACATGAACAAAAACAACATAAGAATTATAAGCATTATGTTGATTTCGACATAAAATTTTTTACTGTGAACCAATACTGGGATCTTTTCCACATTCCCAATACTGGGATCATTTCCACTCTAAAGGATCTTTTCATTTTAAGACAACAAAAAATCTCATAAGCTTAGTCCTTTGAGTTTACCCGTTCGTTACTTATTAGCCACCTTCAAAGAAGCGCACAAAATAATTGTTTTTTCTAATTTCCGTTACTGCCCTTCCAAAAATGAATTTATACCAATTAGCAAACTTTAAGCATGGATGCACTCGGACTTTAATATCGAATTTTGCACAATATTCCATTATATCTTTGCTTATCCTAAAAATTAAAATACCGTAGGCCCTTGGGGGGTCGTACATATATTACGTAAGCATATTTAGGGGGGGAGGGGCTCCGGTCAATGCTTACGTTTGCTTACGAATGGGAGGGGGGGAGTCTGTAAAATCTTACGTAAGCATTCATATATATATATTTTTTAACCAATGGATATAAAAATCGATTGGAGTAATAAAATAAAACCAAAACAAAACTGAAAAAAAAAAAAAAAATAAAAATTTCTAACCACTTAAAATGAAGGAAAATCATAAAAAATGAGGAAAATCATAAAAAAACTAATTTTAAAGGGATTTTAAGGAAAGAAAAATATTACGTAATATTAGGGGGGGGGGGTCCTCCAAAATCTTACTTTGTCTTACAATGGGGGGGGGAGGGGGTCAAAGACTGTCAAAAAAATGCTTACGTAATATATGTACGACCCCTGGTAGGCTGAGAATTTTTTCCTTGCGGCCCATATATGGGCCCCATAAGATATACATTGTGTTGATATCATTTACTTTTCCTTGTATAGACTTATTCTTTATATACGACATAAAATTATTCACAAGGTTAAAAAAAAATTCCTCCGTATAAATAGAAAAATTTTCCGGACTTAAAAAGAAAAAAAAGGGTAAATTCGGAATGACAGAAAAGCAATACCGGTGAGGAATTTCGTATAAAGTTGCAGGGAATAAAAAAAAACGGAAGGTTGATTAATAATTAAAATAAAACCTTTTTTTATTTTTTTTTCATGGACCTTTCTGTCCAATGAAAGATATGTCTATTCTTATACTGTCAGATAATACAAAAAAACAAAAAGCGAAATATTTTCCCGTCAAGTAGGATTAAAAAAAAGAGAAAAATAAAAAAAAATGAAAATAGGAAAGGCAATTTACCCAGGGAAAAGGCTAAAGTTAAGGAAAGGATAGCACGGCAGCTTACAATGAAAAGGGTTAAAACTCGCTGTATACATCAAAGGCTATTTAGTGTCAAAGAGGAGCCTTCAATTTTCTGTTTTCCTTTATATTTTGAAAAATCTATAGGTCGAACTCGGAAAGGTTGTTTTGACGAGCCAAGTCAATCCTCGTTAATAAATCATTAGCATCTTTCCTAAGGCCCTTTCAAAATTTTCCTAGCCGTTATTGTTTCCTTTTTGAAAGGTTTCCATAAAAAGAATGATTTGATTAAATATCGATTACGCTAATATGCGCATGCTGAATTTAAAATGTCACCGGATTTTTTTTTTTTTTTTTTTTTTTTTTTTGAAAAGTCTCCGTCGTCAGCTTCATTGCGTATAATTATGAAAAGGAGTAAGATGAACATTAATAAAGACCAATATCCGATACCTAGCACAAGTTGTGTATTCCAAAAAGCAACCATTTTGAATATTTTCCTTTGCTTCGCAAAGACACTGATCGATACGTGCATGAGATACAAAATTTTCACTACACCGCTTTTGTAGCTTAAAAGGCTAAAGATGAAAGAAGGCAAAAGGCAAAGAACCCTCGCTTAAAAAAAAAAAAAAAAAAATTAGGCTTCTAATCTTCACAGTTTTTAATCACATATAATGAGAAAATTTTTAATCGCAAAATGACGATTTCAATCAAAGAGTTAAGTTCCCATCGAGTTTTTTAACCTAAGTTAGTCAGATATTAAAGTATTAGCACATCCGGAACATATGACTATGAGAATTCGTACCTGTTTCGGCAGGCCAAGGTCAGACTTCCGGTTGTTTGACAAAAAGTTTATCTGTATCGGCCAAATGGCGCGCATCTTTATCCGCAGGGGTCATTTTGCTTATATCGTTTCCGGTCAGAATCTCTTGAGTCATTTCCTCGATTAATTTTCAATCTGATACCACTGGTTTTTTTCCTCTGGATCTTCCAACGACGCTGAAAATCTCCTGACATTGTTTTCGCGATCTTTTTTTATTTTTATTTTATATAAAATTGTTTATTTTCGTGGTCATATTAAACTGAATGACCAAGTGTTTCATGCTTTGTAATCATAACGTTTTCATTTTTTTTTTTTCTTCATCTTCACGAAAGAAAATATAACGTTGCAAACAATTTGAGTAATTTTTTTTAAGTTGGAATTAAAGGAATGTTGAAGTTCACTTGCATTAATTGATTTTTATTAACGGTCATTTTGTTTCATGTAAGAATATATTTGACTTTAATTTTGCTTTATAATGGAAAATGAGTCATAGGGAACAGGTGAGCGTAATGTTGAAGCATTTGATTGGCTGTAAAATACGTAATTGGCTAATGTTTGCAATATACAAAGAGGAAAAACTAATTTGAAGAAAAACGATTAAGGTGAGGTGAAGAAACAGACAATGAGTGAAAAAGCTTTTATGGGAATTCACCGGATATCAAACGGCAGGCCTGAGAAATCGACGGCAGTCGATTTCAATGTCAGTGTATTTAAATCATAACGTTTTGTGAGTCTTCTTGCTGATTCCAAATTTGCTTATCTGAGGCTGTTAGCGACTTCAGCATATAGTTCCATTTTGAAAACAGCTGAAATAGAAGCTTTGTTGGCAAAATGTAAGCATCGGAATGTGTTATGTGGCCAGGGATTGTTAGATAAATTCGCTAAGCCGAACCGGGGTATTCAGGCTGCCAGAGACCTGAATTTTTGGAGTGTTGAGCAAAAGGAATACATCCCAAAATCCGTGTTGGCTTCCGATATACACTCTAAGATATTAGCTGAGTGTAAATGCGCATGCGCCGTTTGCTGAGTTAGCGATGGTGTGTTGCATTCGGTCTTAGACTCCAGATATATGTAGTTTACTCATTATTTTTCTCGAGTACCTTACCGGAAGTGCGGTTTGGTTTACAAAATGGAGTTGCGGGGAAATCGCTTACAGAGGCAGTAATATAGTACCCAAATGGTTAATTTTTAACTGTCTCAGGATGTTCGTTATGAAGGGATGTGAAATATTTTTCTTGTACCCCCAATCTCCCCGCCTCCAAAGTCTCCAAAAAAAGGAAAAATATTGTGCGAAAAATCTGAGCTTTGTATCTCTACTTTAACACGTACCTGTAAGCACTTCGATTTTCCATTTAAAATACATTGAGATTTTTCGATTTTTACAATTTTTTTTTCTGCGAAATAGACAGATGAAAATTCTGGGCTGGGCACAGCTATTACTTACATATGTAGTTATCGATAAAAATTTCAAAAACTTCAATTTGAACATTTTCCAATGCTCTTAGCTTGCTTAAAAATCGTGATTTTAGGCATATTTTCGAATTCTCAATTCATTGGAAAATTTTCAGATTAAAGTTTTTAAAATTTTATCGATTACTATATATTTATGCAGTAACTGGGCCCAGCGATCGAATTTTCATTTGTATTTCGGGAAAAAAATGTGCTGTAAAAATCAAAAAATCCCCATTCATTTGAAATGAAAAAATCAAAGTGCTTACAGAACACGTGTCAGAGTAGAGATCAGGTTAATTTTTCTGGGAATTTTTGATGAGGGTGGGGGGGGGGGGGGAGGGGTCAACAAAATTATTTTACACCCCCTCATAACGGGCACCTTACTCCGTAGCCTAAGAATGGAGCTTTCGGATACTGGGATCATATCCAGCAATACAGCTTTGAAGCCCTACAAGCTGCTTCTGCCACCAACATTTAATGCAGTTAATAATTCAATCACTGAGAAATTCTAAAATATTTAACTTTGTGACAAATATTACGATGGCAGAAAAAATGGGAACCGAAACAATTATGAAGAATATATTTTCATAGTAATGTAAATACATTTCGGTACATAAGGAGCCATTCAATATTACGCAAGCAGGGGGTCCGACTTAAAAATTTTCACCATCAGCTACGTATTTCCGAAGGGTAAGAGGGGGTAGAAAATGGTCAGAATTATGCTGACGTAATAATTAAAAGGCCCCTATGCGAAAGATTAAAAGCTGACGTAGAGCTTCTAACTTATGACATTTAGAAATACAGAATCAAAGTGAGCACACTTGCCCATTAATATCCAAAAAATAAAAAATAAATAAATAAATGAAAATAAAAACGGAAATCGGAAGGCTTGAACCGAAGAGGGGAATATCCCAGTTGATGGTACTTCAAGTAAACTCAAAAGCTGGTAGCAAATGTTTGTCAAAACCAAAAAAAAAAAAAAAAAAAAAAAAAAAATTACCCAACTAAAATTACATACCTATGGATTGAAAGCAAAACGTGTACATTAAATTACCGGTCAAAAAAATTAATTCGTCACATCAATAGAACAAAAAAAATTCCAGCATCTTTCCGAAATCATTTTATTACCACACGCAAACAATTCCAGTCAAAGCATTTTAAAGCGTCTTAAAATCAATTAAAATCCAGCATTATAATAATTGCCTAAAAAAAAGGCAGATGTTTTTAGAAACAAAAAATAGATAAAAATTAAAAACAAAGATGTGGAAATGAATAAAATTGATAATGACGTCATGAGAGCGCCATGTAATCGTAAATGCTTAACATAAGCGCCGTTTGATTTTGATTGGTGGCAGGAAATAATCATCAATGTTAATTACGGAGACAGACTTCGTTCCAAGTTAAAACATCATATTAGGATATTATATTGTCAATTGCTACAGGGTGTTTATTAGAATTCCATTTTTTAGGGAAAAAAAAATGATCAAAAAATATTTTTGTCATTTGAAAAAAAAAAAAAAAAATCACCTATTTTTAAAAAAAAATCACTTGCTGCAGTTTACGCGATAATTAAGGAAAGTACTCCCAATATCACTCAAACGGTTTAATTTTCATTCAAAGAAATTTGATTGAATAATTGTAACCATTTCAGAATTAGAAGGATCTATCCGATATTGTTTTGATATGAGAGATGTGTTGTTGTTTCCAACTTGCTAATTTGAATGGACACTCCTACACGTGACCAAGTCAGTTGTCTTTAATCTAGTCAATTTTCTATGACTCCTTATTATTTTTTATTACTCAGAGGCATTAGTGCCCATTCAATCGTAATTATTGTCTTTATCTTATTTCTGGTATATTTTTTTATTCTTGAAAAAAATTAACGCGGATTTATCTTGTTAAACGCGGAGGCGCCCGCGATAACATCTGATACAGTTATAGATAGATTGTAAGGGGAAGAAGGGACGGCGTCGGTTACACACAGAAGGAAATAAATGAGAAAGTTTCCGGAAGAAAGGGGACAGTTGGAAGAGGAGACAGAAAGGAGGAAAACCGATTAAATAATTTTGTAGATGACCCTCACAGCTCCATCTTAAAATCATTTACACTGTTATGAAGACACCCTTTCGACCTTACAAGGTCTCATCTGACCCCGAAAACGTTCCTTAGACACCCTTTCCTAACCTTTTCTTAACCTTTCTTACGAGTGTTGACTTACAATTGAAATTTATCGTACAGTTTCCTTTTTGGCGGAAATTTTGTTTATTTAACTGGAATTATCTATCGGAATTCGGAATTTATGACTTTTGAATCTATTTCGATAGTTTTGGGAGGTTAGTTTTCTATTTCAAGGGGTTTGAGTGGGAATATAATACTCCGTTCAGGGGTTTTGTTGTCTCTTAATGTAGATTTCCTTGTTGTGTATAAACTGTGCTTGTGTATTGGTTTTAAGAGTCTGATGGAAAAAAAAAAAAAAAAAAAACCTTTCGGTCCGGAAGCAAAGTTTTTTTATGTTGTTCCTTTGGCTGATTCATATGTGGGACGAAGGTAAATGTTTTTTCTATTGGACTATATTATATAGGGCATCAAAATAATTGAGAGTAATTGAAACGTATCTTTGGTTCGAAAATATGCGACAAGATAGATATATTTTTTATTCAATTTTTGGCGGGAGGCGACTCGTGTTTTTATTGTAAAAGAATTGCACTTTGCTGCAGCGTTTACTCTTAAGTTAAGTCGCGATTTTTTATTTATTATTGCTTCTTTTTTCTATCAAAATCATTTCCTATTTTTTTTTCAGTCAAAATCATTCGGATTTTCTTGGTTTTAGCCAGAATCATTTGGCCAGTATCCGAGGTGATGTGGACCCAATTTTGTACTGTCAAGAACGTTCTTCCTCAAACGTAGTCAATTTTTAAATTGTTTAAATTTACCAAAATTAGGGCAGTACTTCAAAGACGTAGTCCTACGTAGGGATATGCCCCCATATCCCAGTGTGATTTTTTTAGAGTGGCAATCAACATGATCAGAGCAGGCTTCCAAAACTATACCAATAGAAAAGTAATAAGAGCAGCAACGACATTAATTGTATAATTTCTCTCAACAAATTATATAATTAATGACAATAGTATGCAGCATTTATTTGAAAAAAAATAAAATAAAAAAAATAAAAAAAATATTTGCTTGCTTTGGTCTGAAAACAGGTTTTACCACACAATGATCAAAGTCCAACAGCGCTCTTTCGTATTTCGCCATTGGATCAAATCTAAATCAAAGCCGTATTTTTTTTTTTTTTTTTTTTTTTTTTAGCGCGAACCGCGACAAATGATTAAAAAAATTGATTATCGCCCGAACTAAAATTCGAGCGAAGGCTAAAAAAATTTAAAAAATTAATCAACCAAGTATCTGATGTATGATCTGAAAAAAAAAAAAAATTAATAAAATCTCAGGAAAAGTCAAAACTTTTAAACAATATTTATAACTTGCTCATTTAAATTGCATTTACCATTTTATTAAAGTTCTAAAGTCGACTTCTCATTTTTCTCTATCCGAATTACAAATCAAAACAAGGAGAATGGTAATGGGGGTGCATACGCACCCCATTAAACTTTCTCGCGGCTTTATTGGTGGAAAAAAGAAGTTGAAATAAAGAAAAAATGTAAAAAATCAAGTTTAGGTTTTCAAAGGGTATTAATTAAACCCGAGGTACACGATTCCCGCTGTACCCACATAAAGAATCCCAATTTCTGAAAAATAATTCCATATTCGGATTCCTCTACCCCGAAAATATTTACAAAAATCCGGTTAGTTTTTTCATCCGAGGTACACGATTCCCGCTGTACCCACATAAAGAATCCCAATTTTGGAAAAATAATTCATATTCGGATTCCTCTACCCCGAAAATATTTTCAAAAATCCGGTTAGTTTTTTGATCCGAGGTACACGAATCCCGCTGTATCCACATAAAGAATCCCAATTTTGGAAAAATAATTTCATATTCGGATTCCTCTACCCCGAAAATATTTTCAAAAATCCGGTTAGTTTTTTGATCCGAGGTACGCGAATCCCGCTGTACCCACATAAAGAATCCCAATTTTGAAAAAATAATTCCATATTCGGATTCCTCTACCCCGAAAATATTTTCAAAAATCCGGTTAGTTTATTCATCCGAGGTACACGAATCCCGCTGTACCCACATAAAGAATCCCAATTTTGAAAAAATAATTCCATATTCGGGTTCCTCTACCCCGAAAATATTTTCAAAAATCCGGTTAGTTTTTTCATCCGAGGTACACGAATCCCGCTGTACCCACATAAAGAATCCCAATTTTGGAAAAATAATTCCATATTCGGATTCCTCTACCCCGAAAATATTTTCAAAAATCCGGTTAGTTTTTTCATCCGAGGTACACGATTCCCGCTGTATCCACATAAAGAATCCCAATTTTGGAAAAATAATTCCATATTCGGATTCCTCTACCCCGAAAATATTTTCAAAAATCCGGTTAGTTTTTTGATCCGAGGTACGCGAATCCCGCTGTACCCACATAAAGAATCCCAATTTTGAAAAAATAATTCCATATTCGGATTCCTCTACCCCGAAAATATTTTCAAAAATCCGGTTAGTTTATTCATCCGAGGTACACGAATCCCGCTGTACCCACATAAAGAATCCCAATTTTGGAAAAATAATTCCATATTCGGATTCCTCTACCCCGAAAATATTTTCAAAAATCCGGTTAGTTTTTTCATCCGAGGTACACGATTCCCGCTGTATCCACATAAAGAATCCCAATTTTGGAAAAATAATTCCATATTCGGATTCCTCTACCCCGAAAATTTTCAAAAATCCGGTTAGTTTTTTGATCCGAGGTACGCGAATCCCGCTGTACCCACATAAAGAATCCCAATTTTGGAAAAATAATTCCATATTCGGATTCCTCTACCCCGAAAATATTTTCAAAAATCCGGTTAGTTTTTTGATCCGAGGTACACGATTCACGCTGTATCCACATAAAGAATCCCAATTTTGGAAAAATAATTCCATATTCGGATTCCTCTACCCCGAAAATATTTTCAAAAATCCGGTTAGTTTTTTGATCCAAGGTCCGCGAAATCCGCTGTACCCACAAAAAAAATCCGAATTATCGATTGTTCCTGTAACTCGAGATATCGATATGACTTAATCGATATATCGATATATCGATATATCGATATATCGATATGACTTATTACGTCATTCGAGATATCGATTTTTAGGCCTAGTTTACACGTAGCCTAATCCTCATAATTTGTGAACCAATCATCCGAATTCAACCAAATTTTGATGGTATGATACTTTGACCAATATCTACTACAGTACGAAAATTGGTGATGATTTGTAGCCGGGTTCGAGATTTATCGTCACAAGAAGAAAACCAAATTTAAAAGTTCAAATATTTGCCGTTTACGTAATTTTTTAAATTTTTAAAAAATAAGAAAAGACCCCCTCTTATTTTTCGACGAAAAATACGTGTGCAAAATTTCCTTTTGATCCGATGCGTAATAGCGGAGAAAAAGCTCCGGGCGTACGCGGCGTACGAGGCGTACGCGGCGTACGCGGCGTACGTGACGTACGAGGCGTACGAGGCGTACGAGGCGGACAACCGGGAACTCAGAATTTTATTCTAAGTATAACTATATAAGTTTCATGTAGAAACTCGCAGGATTAACGATTTTCCCTTTTTCGACCACGGCAATACTTTCTTCGCGCCCGCTTCGCGGCCCCTCGAAAGTAAAAAGGATGAGAAAGACCAATACCGAAATAAGGGAGCAAAAATTACAAGGGAGAAGGAGGGCGACATCGAAAATAATTAAACAAAGAAGAACATGGAACAGCAGCCAACATTGAAACAATTAAAACACTAATAAATAAAAAGTAATTAGTACCAACATCGTAAATATTAATTAACAGGGTGGCCAATACATCTTAATAAATTATTTTAATACGATTTAATGGATTTTTACTGATCTCACCCCTCTATATAACGACCACCCCATTTTTCGTTTCTACGATTTCTTCCGCGCTCCCAAGAAAGTTTAAAATTTCATAAAGGAGGAGAAAAAAAAAAAAGAATAAATAAAGGAATTCTGCCTCGTTCATCGTGACGTCACCTTAATTCTTCGCCTTATGGACTAATTAAAGTTATTATAAAATAGATATCAATCAAACTGGATACTGTTAATTGGTTGCGTGTCAATAACAGCGGGTCATTAGACTGATAATTATTGGATCCACGACAGAAAGTCACCCAACCACATCAAAAGGAAAGAATAATGCTTAGGTTTTGAAAATCCGTTAAAAATAGCAAAGAGTAAAATCAAGAGATTTCCTGAGGGCATCTCCGTCCCTTCTTACATTGAAAACAATAGACCACTGGTCATACCTAATTATTCATTCCAGTATATAATTAACAATTACCAGTTAATGTTTGTTCTGTTTCAACGGATACCAAGGCTTATTCCCTCAATGTTCTAAGTCGCAATATATTTTCAACCCTTTTCATGTGGGATTGAAAATTTCAAAAGACGAGCCCCTGCCTCTTAAAAATCGTATTCGCCGGTTAAATAGATAAAAAAGTTTTGGTTAAACTTTTAAGATTAATTGAACGTATCTTGCGCTTTTCGGCTGATCACTGACGTCATCTTTTTGATTCATATCATCGGGAGCTTTGCCTATTGACCTAGTCCCCTTAAATCCTACGCGATTTATAAACGGTCGATTCATTTCAGGAAATTAATTTTAAATATCATAATTATAAACTGAATTTTCGGACTTATTTTCTTTCGTAATGAAACCGTTTAAAAATTTTGTGATTTTCAGTCAAATAATATCTTTAACAAGGATATAAATGCTCGCAAGTTAAACATTGATATAAAACAAACACAAGTCAGAAGTTGACGTTCGACGTCCAGTATGTTGTTTTAAGCTATTCTTTTCATGTACCCCGCTGCTGCCCTTTCGTACGATTCAGATTCCTATTTGCCTGCGATATTTGGTTTTCAAAACTTGGGGCCCTTTGAATATTTTAATAACTGTATTATTACAACAGCCGGGCGCCGTTCATATTTTCCAAAAGTTCATATTTAACTTCAATCCGACACCATTTGTAAAAGGAATATTGTAATCATTCTTCATTTTAAATGAATTGCAGGAATAAGTATAACTTTACTTCTTGAGGAATGCAAATAAAAAGCAGCTTTCAGTTTCCATAGAAGCTTTTTTTTTCGCCCTTCGGACCGATCTAGTTTGATTTTTACCTTTCGTCGATAAAATGCTGCATCTGAAGATTTTTTCGGTATGAGATGGGGATATTTAAAATCTTCTGGATTCACTCAGAAAAGAAAACGACTAATGCGAACTTAAAAGAGTTTTCTGAGGAAATATTTTCTTAAAAATCGGGCGAAAAATGTAAAAATATATTGTCAAGAACCAGCTTGTGCGTTGTCACAAAGCATTCTTGCTCTATTACGGAAAATTTTCTGTGTCGCAAGTCAGAACTTGCTCAAAACATTTCCTTTTTCTGAATATGCTTAAAAATCGCTTATATACGATTTGATCACATGGCTGTATGACTTAAAGTCAAAGGTAAATGCGAATTAACCCATTTCAGTCGAAAGCCTACGTATTTCCCTTAAGACATCACAGGGGCGTCAATAATGTTCTATTGCATTTGATAATATTTTGATACACCAACGTCCGTAGAGGTCATTGACATTGTCGAAAAAAAATTTTGGTGGTCCATGTTTAGCTTATCAGAAAAATTTTTATTTTGTAAAGGGGTCGTCCATGTATTACGTAACGCCTGGAGGGGGAGGGGAGGGGGTGGGGGTCGAAGGAGGTGTTACGCTTTGTTACGGGATGATGGGGGGGGGGAGCTGGGCCATGCGTTACGTAATTTTAATATTAAAATTATTTCAATTTTATTTTACTCTTTTTAAAAAAAATTTCCCAGTTATTCTTCAAAATAAAAAAAATAAAAAATTTCCCAGTTATTCTTCAAAATAAAAAAAATAAAAAATTTTTTTAACTCGTAAAATCTGATTAAAATTTATCAAGAAGCTGAAAACTTTTTTTGACTTCAATAACGAAATTGAAATATTTTTCAAAGGGGGGGGGGGGGTTAGAACCCGGGTTACGTAATAACGAAGGGGGGGTTACAGGTTGCGTTACGGGTGTGTTACAAGGGGGTAGGGGAGGTCAAAAAGTGACCAATTTTGCGTTACGAAATACATGGACGACCCCAAAACTATAATAAATATTCTTTAAAAATAACGAAAAGAATCTCAATAAGCTTTACAAGTGCCGGAACCATTAAATGACTTCCTTGCTTAGCTTATGGACTGTTTTAGTAACGTTTAGCTGATAAAAAGTCTTAAAAATGGTCTTCCGACACTTTATAACGCGTCAAATAATAACGCGACAGTTTATGACGGTCAGTTGGTAACACGACATTTAATAAGGCTACCAATTGGTAACGCTACCTTTTCATAACGGCGACATATAATAACACCGTCATTTTATAACGTGCCAAAATATAATGCGTCATTTCGTAACATGTTTGGCGGGCAGCATGTATAATTAAATAAAATAAATTGTAAAAAAAAAAAAAAAAAAAAAAAAAAAAACTTTTTTAGGATTACTATTGTTACCTTATGTAAAGCTTACTTCTTACAAACTTGGATGCAATTTAATTGCAAATTCTATTGTTAGCTTATATCAAGCTAACTAAAACTTTTCGTGAAAAAATCAATAATTCACAGAGTAGACTGAACTACTTTTAGTCAAGTGGATGGCCATAAACCACGTGTGCATTTTATTTTTAATTTAAATTATCAACGAATTTTTTTCTCTGCGGAGATAATTAAATATTTTATAAATAATCCATTTCATTGATTATCTAATTTTTTTGATTTTGTCCGCTACTGTATTATATACAAATAAGAAATTTTTATGTAAAAAATTTATTTTAAAAATTTGAATGTTACGAATTGACCCGTTATATTTTGGCGCGTTATTAAATGACGGTGTTATTATGTGTCGCCGTTATGAAAAGGTAGCGTTACCAATTGGCAGCGTTATTAAAAGTCGTGCTACCAACTGACCTTTATAAATTGTCGCGCTATTATTTGTCGTATAACCCTTAAAAACGGAATTTAACATATCCCCATAAGCTAAGCATGGGAGGAAAAATCTTCACCAGCTAAACATGGCGGCTTGTTATTTATAATTTAAACTATGTTACATTGTATTTCAAGTAATTATTTACAATAATATTGTAAATATAACTTTAATTCCATTAATTAATAAGAAAAATTGTAAAAAACTGGTAAATGTCTGATAACACCTTCCAATTCTACCATATTCATTTATCGCCGGTAAATGATGTCATTTCCCGAGAAAAAGTCGGTAAATATCGTCACTGACTAGAGATGACGGTCAATGACGAAATTCACCGGTTATTGTCGACAGTCAGCGAATTGACTACATTTACCAAAACATAATTACCATTCGATTTCGTTTGTTTCATTGAAAAAAAGAAAAGAATATATATTTTTCCATACTAAAAATCGCGCCAGTAGAAGCCGGTCATATATAAAAAAAAGAAAAAAAAGGAGAGGAAAAACTATAAAGGAAAAACTTTTTTGAAAAAGTATCGGGAAAACAACAAAAAAGCCCAGCTATCTATCGAATAATTCGTGACATTTAGAATGAGTCTAATTCGTCACGGGTCATTTATCTGAAGCAATTGTGTACGTCTCCCCAAAATAAAAGCATTGATAAAACCTATCAGTTATATGGGAAAATATACCTTAGCTTATGTAAAGTTATTTAAATGACCCAAGCAAATGTTTCCCATTCTGAACTTTGAAGTCACGCTTAGCTTTTGGGTTTTGCTTTCCTTCTCTGGGAAGTTCATTGTTAAAAGTTAGTGAAATGTCGCGGGGAATTTAGTTCCGAACTCAGCCACCGGTCAGTTTCCGGAAGAACATTTATGCCTTTTCCAGACCTTTTCTATGTTTTCTTTAATTATAAATAGTTTTGATTTGGGAGATCGTTATACATATACGGGAACCCTTTATTTTATCTAGATTAGGTTCCCGGAGTTTTTCCGCGCTTGGTGATGATGAGGGGAGGGGAGGGGAGTGTTTCGAGATGTCGGTTTTCGGAAATAATACGATTTTGTTGGGTTAAGACCTTTGAAATGGCAAAAAAATATTTTCGAATTCGAAAGGGGTAGATCTACATCGGGTAATTAAATAAGAAAATGTAGAACAACATCAGAGAACGATGGCAGAAAGCTGAAGAAAATGTTGATTCAACGGTTTGGAATGTCGTGATGTGAATAAATTGTCATATTTAAAATGGATGCATAGAAAGAAAAAGAAAGAAAAAAGAGGAAGGGGACGAGAAAGAAAAAAGTAGAAAAAAAAGTAATAATATAATAAAAAAAAATTTTTTTTTTCTTTTTTGCGAAAAGGAAACATCAAAATGATTTCTACTCTTTATGAAGGATGGATTTTCTTTATATGAAAATGAAAAGAAACTTGACACTAAAATGTTCGGCGGTATCGAGATGTGTTAACATTACAAAATAATATAGAAATCATAATGGCAAATGGGGTTGGGCTGTTAAAAAGGGAGGTTGTTTCTTGTCGTCTGCTACAAAACAGAACACAGAAAGGGTTGATTCGAAATACTAAGTAGTTTTGTCATAGGTGAATTCAAGAATTGCCTGAAGGTTCAGTCATTAGCCTTCGAAATTTTTTTAATTAAAAAGAAATTCGGTATCTCCCTTATTGAAAAAAATATGTGGGAAATTTTTAATTGAAATTAAAAACGAAAATAAATTCCAACGTTTTTCGAGGGGAACGGTAACGTTGAAGGTTGATAGTTTAAAAAAATAACAAATCTTGATGACTCAACCTTTCTAAGAGAAACAATAATCAGTAGTGACTTTAAGATAATTCGCAGTACGTTATCATTTGTAAGCAAAGAACATCTGCAAGCTCCGTTCAACCCCCCTCCTCCTGCCTCTTTCCTTTCTTCTTCTTCTGCCACAACCCGTTCAAGCTTACACACGTTCTGTATTCGATACGTTTACTTCACTCATTTGCATTCCCGAATACTTGTTTTTCCCTTTTTAACTCCCGACTTGATCAATGACGCAAAAAACCATTTCTAACTCATTAAGAGTTAAAAATAAATTTCACCACGTTCATTTTATATAAAAGGGTTTTCTAATGTTGACAAATTTAAAGAGGAGGAAAGTTTGCGTTTTAATTCATCTGCCAACTGGGGCCTTTTTTTTTTTTTTTTTTTTTTTTTTTTTTTTTTCGACTTTCGCATTTATAGGTGGGGACTGGTTATTTAAAGGGAATCCTTTTTATTTAAAAAAAACAAGGAAAAGAAATTTACATGAGTATACGGGGATATGTGGAAATGAGTTAAGGAAAAGAAAATGAAGAGGTGAGTGTTGATGATGAACAGTTGAAGAGCATTAGTAGCTAATAATTAATTGAAGAGCGCTGCGGTTGGTTTCGGTGAACTAATGCGACGGGATTGAGCTAATCATTGACGCGGGGAAAATTATTAATGGCAGCGGAAATGTTAATTGAGAGGAAAGAAAATCCAAGAATTTTTACTTTCAAATTTGCTTGGAGAAGTATTGTTTTTGTAGAAATTAATGGTGGGTTCTGCGTTTAAATTAAAAATAAATCAAGGGCATTATTTCAGGTTTTCTTGGAGAGGGCAAAGATATCTTGGTACGGACAGGGATACTCCAGCTTGGGGAGGGGGGGAAGGGAAAAAGATATGTTCCCTACACTTATATCTCATAAAAGCAAAAAATCGTTAGGTGGCAAAAAAATTTTTGGGGCAGACCCTTAGGATCCCCAAATGACGCCACTGAAATTAATCAAAGTTATTTTAATTTTTAACTGCTTTTCTAGTCGAACTACTTAATTTTTTGAATTAATTGTTGTGTACCGACGATGTAAATAAAAAAACTACTTCCTCCGTTCCAAATTAATAGTTACATTTCTTTTGATTGCTCGGCGTTTCTGACTCTTTTGGCTGAAGCCCAAACTGCTGGTGTCACTTGAAGTACCTACCGGAACACTTTTTTACACCATCTACCTCTTAACCGCCCCCCAGGTCGCCCCTTGAAAAAAAAAAGATTTAATATTCGAACAAAATGGACCTTCCGGAGAATTTTCGCTCCGCTTTGCAGAGAAAGCGGAAAAATTAAACCGTGAGTGGAAATGATAAAGCTTATGACTCAAAACAAGATCCCACGGTCATAAATTTTTTTTCCGGTCGTTCCTCCCTGGAAAAGTGGGGGCAATATTTAAGGGTAAAAATTTTAAGGGGTAAATTTTTAAAAATCGTTAAATTGTCAAGAAATTTGGAGTACGGGATTTTAGGGGTCGCTGATTTCGATCCCGAAGTCAGATTTCAAAAATTCAAGATGGCGGACCCAATATGGCCGACCCAATATGGCCGACATATTTTTACAAAATCGAATTATTTTAATCAAAGTTTGTTTAGGAAGGTTATTGGGGTCGCTGATTTTGATTCCGAATTATATAAAATAATGCAAGGAGAAGTTTGACTTATTTTTTTTTTCTTTTCAGGATTCCTGTGAGATGACAATGACCAATTCAGCTGGATTTTCGGAGTAATTTTCAATAGCAGGTCTTTAGGTCTTCAGATTTTTAGATCTACATTTCTCTATTTGGGTTTTCAAGAAAACTTCAAGGTAAGATTGACATTTTGAGAGGGTATACTTTTCTGTAGTGTACTCTTTACCGTAAGTCCAGTTTTTACACTAAAAGCCGCACTTTGTCGCAGAATAATGATATTCAAAATAAAAATGTGGTAAACTATATTTGCATCGTTAATTTGAAAAAAGGGGATATGTCTTATAAAGTAAACAAAATCATGTCCCCCTTTTCAAATTAGCGATTGAGTGCTAAGTAGTTTGTAGCAAAGATTTTAACTCTGCCCAAAAAAAAAGTACAGAAAAGAAGTTGCGACACAAAAAACATTCGATTTGATAAACGTGAATAGGACGTTCATATAATTTTCCCAATCTGTAACTGATTCCGATACTCAACAGAAAGAATCGTTTAAATCCTTGCAAATGCTTTATAATAAATAATAAATACCAAAAATTTTCTCCCTATGTCTGAGAAAAATCCTATTTTTTTAAACTCATGATTTTCCTTTTTAAAAAAATATCAGTTTGCGTATTTTCTTTTCGAACGAAAATACTTTTATTCAGACTCGAGCTACTTTAATTTTTTTCTCTGATTCATCGTATTCATTTTAATCATAATTTAATAAACAAATCTGACGATTACAAAAAAAAAAAAAAAAAAAAATTCATTTTACCATAGCAAAACTCTTATTAACAAGAACTTCAATACATTAGCCCCTTCTTACCATTCCACGCTCTTCGTTTTCTCTTTTTCTTTCTCGAGCTTTAATTAATATAATAATTAAAATTACGTTTGCTGCTGATGTAGAACGCTTTGTGTACAAATATGGCGGTTTTATATTAAAAATAATCATTTTAGAAAAGAATAATCTTGACCAGTGGTGGCCACCGCTATTCTTTTTTTTTCCTTGAAAAGCAAAGGATGGAGGATAAAAAAATCGTTGATCATCTAAGATATTCAAATTTAGGTCGTTTCGAGCCCTTTTAATATCTTTCCGGTGACGGAACATTATAAAAAGTGTGAAAATTTTTTGCCGGACATAACTGCTTCCCCGCTCCAATGACGGGAAAAATGAAAAAAAAAAAAAAAAATTATCCCTCCGCCCTGCAGTTTTTTTCCCCCCCGAAATCTGTGTGTAACCTTTTCGTATGCGTGCGTATGTGGATATGTATGTTCCAACCCCTAACATCATTTAATACAATTTATTTTGCTGAATGTTTTTGAGGTTTGTTTCGTCTTCTCTCTTGCGGTTCAGAGGGTTGCAATGCTAATAACACTGCTTTCTTTTGTTTTAATACAGCCCGACCGTACGATACATGCGAAGACCAAAACCGAATGTTTTTCCTAACTTTTGCCTTTTTTTTTAATCAACAACAAAACAAATATTGTATTCCTTCCTCTAAAACGTAGTCCCGCGTTTATTTGAAATCTTTTTAGCAATTCGTGTATTTTTTGAATTTTCTTTTTTTTTTTTAAATGAAAAACATTTTTTTAGTGATGCACATCAGCTTCCATGCGGTTGAGAATATGTCAAAAGACCATTTCAAAAAAAAAAAAAAGAAAAAAAAAAATTCTTCGTGTCACGTTCCGTGACCAAACATTCTATTTCATTATTTCATTTATATTATTTTTTAAAAAAGGACTCTTTTTAAGCAAATCCTGTTCCTAATTACTTTTAAACATTATAAAAGAATTTTAAATTTGAATTATCATATTAAAATCTTTTTCCCTCCCGATTCCGTCTCCCTCAGGTTGTCTCCAACCCCCCGAGTAAATTTTCCCCCTTCTCCCCCTGCTTTTTGTAAATCTCTCCAACTTTTTTCTCAGGTTCGTAGATATGTAGAAAATGTATTTACGTGGTTTATGTAAGCAACCCTTTCATAATTTTTTTTTCCTTTCTTTCTTTCTTTTTTTTTTCCATGACTTGAAATCGAAAAAGTTTCTAAAAGAATTTATAATTTAATTAATAGTTAAGATCACGATAGGGCAACCTTTTTTTTTTTTCTAAATCGCAGAAAAAAAAATTCGTGTAACGTGATTTAATTATTTATTACAATCTTTTTTTTTTTTTTTTTTTTTTTTTTTTTTTTTTGCAAAAAAACTTGCATTTGCTTAAGTTTGAATTTAAAAAAAAATAATAAACCTGTGGAAAATTTTGTCATTTGAATCCGCATTGAAACAATTAAACAGGAATAAAACGATTTGCGTTGAGTCTATAAATAAGCTTTATTCTAAAATGGGAATGCAGATAAGTCGGTGGATCCATGCGTGCGCATGTGTGCTGTACTTTATTTGTGACTAGCGCACGCGCTCTGCACGCACGCGCGCTGCGTCAAAGTAAGTGGCAGTTTATTCACGTTGCCCACTCGTCTACTTGATCGAGCTTTCTCGTACAGTTTTTTTAATGGGGATGTTTTTCCCCCATATTCTTAAAAAAAAAATTTAAAGGTTTAATTTTTATTTTTTTCATTTAAGGGGAAAATTGATTATCTCGGTTTCTAAAAAAAATTTTCATTTTACCGCGACATAAATCCTAAAAATCGCAAAATTCTATCATCCATTTATTTCAGTTATCTTTCCATTTAATTATCTTCATTGGAAATTCCATAAAAAAAAAAAAAAGATTCCAGAGCAGAAAAAAAAAAGATAAAAAAAGGTGCGATTGCCCGGATCCGGAGAAAGAACCCTACTTTTTCAAGATAAGATATTTTAATTACCGTTACTCAGTAAGCGAATCGAAGCACTTTTCCTCCCTTAGGTAATACAACTTATAACTAATATAAAAAGCAATTTAATATTCCATATAATGATAAAATTTCAGCAGTAAATCTTATTTTTCTTAAATAAAAAAAAAAAATGATGTATGATAATAGGTATAGAACGCAAAGCGGGGTAAATTGAGACTTGAGGGTTTTTTTTTCTTAAAAAAAAAAAAATAAGGGGATGGCGAAAAGCGGGGATGTTTTAATTCTCAAGATAACTCCGGATAATAGCGGAAATATGCAAAGTATGTAATTTCTTCGCAAAACATTTTCTTTCCTATACTGATCGACTTGTACCAATTCTCCTGTCTTTTTTTTTCTTGTTTATTTTTATTCACTTCGACTTTGACTTCGGCCATTGGATGCAGCAAGCGATATAAAAAAAAGGGAATGAAACAGTGACAAGCAGCGCATGTTGTTCTCTAGATAATTACCGGAGAATCGTTATCTCATAGAAAATGGTTAATTACTCTTCTTTGGTAACTTGGGCAAAAGTTACAAAGTATTTTTCATTCTATTTCGTGCGGGGATTCGCCACTATCGTTTCAAATCTTGAATAATTATGTTTATAAAACTTTTATTGACTTCCCGCATCAACCTTATTTTTCGAGCTTGATGAAGATGATATCAATTTCTGTAATTGTTACAGTTTTCTAACCTCTTTTTCGATTTCGTGTTGGGTCTCGTTAAAAACCGGTTGCGGATCATTAGATTAAGAGGAGGTTAGAGCGGTCTCCGATTTTAATTTCTTCGAATTTTTTCCCCTCCCCTCTCGCTTTTCCTTTCTTACCAAAAGTAAAGTTTTTTTTACCCTTTTTTTTTCAAGTTTTATTTTGTCCCTTGCCGCGCTAAAATAAAAAGTATCATAAATATAAAAAGCTTTCCTCGTATATATATAAACGGTCTCATAATCTATGGAAAACCGTTAAACCGCAAAGAAAACCGAAAAAAAATTAAAAAGCGATAATGAATAAAAGAAAAATGTCGAAATTAAATTTTTTCGACGGTAATCCCATGAGAAACAAAGTATTCTGAATACTCCACTGATATCCTTATGAAAAATCAGGATCAAACCGTAAAAATTATTTTCTGAAAAAAAAAAAAAAAAAAAAAATATAAAATAAAAAAATCTCTTGCCTGGAAAGCATTTCAATGGAGAAATGGTTATCCTTCCCCAGGCTAATCCGAATATATTTTCGTATTGGTAAATTTATTTATTTATTCCTGTTTCGACGATATGCGGTGAAAATCTAAAGCTTTTTTTTTTTTTTTTTTTTTTTGAAAAGCTCTTTAAAGTAGGTCATTGTTTTTTATGAGTTATGGTTTTTTATGTAACGGAGAATATTCGTTTTTGTTTGGAAAGAAAACTTTCATCCTGTTTTGTTTTTTTTCTGTACAAATATAAATGATACTTTTGTCGCAAAGTATGGGTTATGAAGAATCAAAGTTTGTTAGGGAACACTCAAATATTTAGTCATCTTTTTTCTTTAAGATTTTTGACTCCCTTTACGCCCTTCGTCATCAAAAAGTGGGGTTTTCCTATGAAAATTTTCCTTTCGAGCAGTTTTTTTTTTTTTGCTTCCGCAATGAAAATCTTACGCAAGTTGGATCGCGCTGAAGGCGAGAAGTATAATAGTGAGATACAGCGATCGGAGAAGAGAACTTCTTGAAAACAATGGGAAGTATTGGGAAGAAATGTTATGAAGAAGATCTGCCTGGTGCTTGACAATTGTCTACTCCCTTCTAGATATTGGAAGTATCTTAAGTGAAAATGCCGAATGCATTAAGAAAAATAAGAACAAGAATTGCGTTAGCCAAAACGGCCTTCAATAATAAGAGGACTTTACTTACTGGAAACCTGGATTTAGGTCTAAAGAAGTTGATAAAGTGTTATGTTTGGAGTGTAGCACTATATGGAGCCGAGACATGGACACTTCATTGCAAGAAAGAGAAAAACTATCTAGAAGCCTTTGAAATGAGGCGTTAGCGACGCATGGAGAAAATTAGCTGGGTAGCCAGGTACCTAACGAGGAGGTTTTACGAGGAGCCGGAGAAAAAAGAACGATTATCAAAACAATACTCAAGAGGAAAGCAAACTGGTTGGTACATATTCTTTGAAGGAACCGTCTTCTACATGACGTGATGGAAGGAAAATTAAAGGGAAGCAACGCGGGCAGACCAGGATGAAGGAAAATCCAAATCTTAGACGACTTAAGGAACAAGAGAAAACATTGAGAGCTTAAAGAGGAAGCGGAAGATCGGGAAATACGGGGCGCTCACTTCTCCGTTCAGACAAAAGCCTAGGAGCTGCTCTTGAGCAGATTATCTATTATTATTATTCTAGATATATTATTTTTCAGCCTTAAAAAACCTGAACGGTTAGACATGTTGCGTCTCTGATGATTGCAGCGCCATCAATGGCCCGTTTTAGAACTAAAATGTGCGTAGTTAAGCGGAACATGAACGGCGTGGGAAGTTTCTGGACCTGTCTATACGGCCATGGTGTAAACAAAAGTAAAAAAAAACAAGAACGCCTTCGGCATTCTTGGCCTGCGGCGCAGGTTCCGCCTTCGGCGGAACGGTCGCCCTTCGGGCTCCCAGACGCAGCTCGGCCTTCGGCCTCGCCTTCACCTCTCTTAAGCCGTGAACGGCTTCAAAACTTCGGCATCTCAAAATCATCGTAAAAAAAAATAGGGCAAATATTTATTAGCCAGTCCGAGTAGGCAGCCTAGTAGGCCGAGTAGGCCAGCCCAGGTGGGCCCAGTACGGGTGGGCACAAGCCGGGTGGGCTCAGTCCGGGCTGGCCCAGTCCGGGTAAGCACAGTCCGAGTAAGCACGGTCCGTGTAGGCGTAGTTTGGATAATCGCAGTCCGTGTAGGCATAGTCCGGGTAAGCGCAGTTCGTGTAGGCATATTCCGGGTAAACCCAGTCCGGTTGAGCTCAGTCCGGGTAAGCACAGTCCGTGTAGACATATTCCGGGTAAGCACAGTTCGGTTGGGCTCAGTCCGGGTAGGCCTAGTCCGGGTAAGCACAGTCCGGGTAGGCCTAGTCCGGATAAGCACAGCCCGGGTATCACAGTCCGAGTAAGCACAGTCCGGGTGGGCTCAGTCTGGGGAGGCCCAGTTCGGGTATCACAGTCCTAGTAAGCACAGTCCGTGTAGGCATATTCCGGGTAAGCACAGTCCGGGTGGGCTCAATCCGGGTAGGCCTAGTCCGGGTAAGCATAGTCCGGGTAAGCGCAGTCCGTGTAGGCATAGTCCGGGTGGGCTCAGTCCGGGTATCACAGTCCGAGTAAGCACAGTTCGTGTAGGTATATTCCGGGTAAGCACAGTCAGGGTAGGCACAGTCCCGGTAGGCCAAGTCCGGGTAAGCACAGTCCGAGTAAGCACAGTCCGTGTAGACATATTCGGGTAAGCACAGTCCGAGTGTGCTCAGTCCGAGTGGGCTCAGTTCGTGTGGGATCAGTCCGGGGAGGTACAGTCCGGGTAAGCACAGTCCGAGTAAGCACAGTCCGTGTAGGCATATTCCGGTTAAGCACAGTCCGTTTGGGCTCAGTCCGGGTAAGCACAGTCCGGGTATCACAGTCCGAGTAAGCACAGTCCGTGTAGACCTAGTCCGGGTAAGCACAGTCCGAGTAAGCACAGACCGTGTAGACATATTCCGGGTAAGCACAGTTCGGTTGGGCTCAGTCCGGGTACGCCTAGTCCGGGTAAGCACAGTCCGTGTAGGCATATTCCGGGTAAGCACAGTCCGGGTGTGCTCAGTCCGAGTGGGCTCAGTTCGTGTGGGATCAGTCCGGGGAGGTACAGTCCGGGTAAGCACAGTCCGAGTAAGCACAGTCCGTGTAGGCATATTCCGGTTAAGCACAGTCCGTTTGGGCTCAGTCGGGTATCACAGTCCGAGTAAGCACAGTCCGTGTAGACCTAGTCCGGGTAAGCACAGTCCGAGTAAGCACAGACCGTGTAGACATATTCCGGGTAAGCACAGTTCGGTTGGGCTCAGTCCGGGTACGCCTAGTCCGGGTAAGCACAGTCCGTGTAGGCATATTCCGGGTAAGCACAGTCCGGGTGTGCTCAGTCCGAGTGGGCTCAGTTCGTGTGGGATCAGTCCGGGGAGGTACAGTCCGGGTAAGCACAGTCCGAGTAAGCACAGTCCGTGTAGGCATATTCCGGTTAAGCACAGTCCGTTTGGGCTCAGTCCGGGTATCACAGTCCGAGTAAGCACAGTCCGTGTAGACCTAGTCCGGGTAAGCACAGTCCGAGTAAGCACAGACCGTGTAGACATATTCCGGGTAAGCACAGTTCGGTTGGGCTCAGTCCGGGTACGCCTAGTCCGGGTAAGCACAGTCCGGGTGGGCTCAGTCCGTGTAGGCCTAGTCCGGGTAAGCACAGTCCGGGTATCACAGTCCGAGTAAGCACAGTCCGGCTAGTTCGGGTGAGTCAAGGACCGCCCTTCGGGCTTCCAAATGCACGGGAACATATAGTAAGTTCATTCTGTTCAAGCCGGCTATCTATTTAAATGGCTTAAGAATGCCGGCATCTCAAAATATTCTAAAAGGAAAAATGTAATAATTTTAAAATTTCTTTATGACTAATAATGGCTTAGCAATTAATTAATCAGTTGAAAATAATGGTGGGACATCATTAAACAAAATATGAAGTTAAAAAAAAAATAATAATAATAATAATAGTTGCTTGAAGAATTAAGAAATCAGAAAAATCAAGATATCAAGCAAGTATGATCAAACTAAGTTTTGAAAATAATATTTTATTGCAGTAAAACATAAACTGCAAAAAAAAAAAAAAAGGGTGTTGAGCTTTAGAGAATGAAATTACAGTTCAATTTTTAATTACAAGACCTGTAAGTCATAACTCTTCCAAGCATTAAATTTGTTTTTAGAATAATTATATAATTATAATTATTCTAAGCAGTGAAGGTTCAATAGAGAATCAAAACTTTTGACTAGTCAAACAGGTAAGAGTAATAATTCTGATAAGCGGTGAAGGTTCAATAAGGAATTTAATTTTTGGAATAGTTGAAGAGGAGAAAGGAAATGATTCTCATAAGCGGTGAAGCTTTAATAAAGAAATAAAACTTTTGAGTAGTCAAAGAGGTGAGAGTGATAATTCTGATAAGCGGTGAAGGTTCAATGCAGAATTAAAACTTTTGACTAGTCGAACAGATAAGAGTGATGAATCTGATAAGCAATAAAGGTTCAATAAGGAATTTAATTTTTTGAATAGTTGAAGAGGTGAAGAGTGATAATTCTCATAAGCGGTGAAGGTTCAATAAAGAAATAAAACTTTTGAGTAGTCGAAGAGGTGAGAGTGATGATTCTGATAAGCGGTGAAGATTCAATGGGGATTGATATGTTTTTGTTGTGTAAGGGCTAAGAAATTAAGATTTTGGTTGCAATAGGACATCAGACATCACACATTAGAATGGATTTAAAAGCTTTGTTTTGGTTAACAAAAGAGGGCTGATTGTTTTTTTTTTTTTTTTTTTTTTTTAAATTTAATACTTCAGTTTTAGAAGAAACATTAATGATTTGGTAAAGATTCACAGATAAAGAACCAGATATACATTTAAAATCTTTTTGTTTCTAAGCAAAGAAGGTCTGATTTGTTTTCTTGTATTCTTGCCTAAGATTGGAAACATAATGGTTTCAGTAAGGATCAGAAACTATACATGAAAGTGTAGACTTGAAAGCTTTACGTTATTGGTAAATGGTGAAAATTTGACTTCTTACACTTTGGTTAAAGAAGGAATCTAATGATTTTGGGAAGCACTTAAGTTCTAAACAAACCACTGAAATTTTGGCCTGCTGAAACGATTTGAATCAATTTTTAAAAATAAAAATAACAAGATTTAAAAAAAAATTGTTTTAAGGCATTAGATGTAAAAACATGATTTTTTGTAAGCATACAAATATTAACACTTGAATGATTTTCTATTTGAAAATAAAACATAATTAATGATTTTACAGCGAAGCAGGTTTTATATGGAGCATTAAAAGTTTTGTGAGGAGTTGAACCCTGAGAAAATAATTTACTTACTTACAGATCACACCTAACCTAATCTTGACACATCATTGTATTTACTGAAAAAATACCATCATTTTTTTGAAAATTCGTAATCAATTCACATTCACATTCTGAATATGATGCGAATCGTTTATTTTAAGTCATAACAAAAACATAACATAACCGATAACGGTGAATTAAATCGGTGCAAGCTAACGGCTTTGTTTACTTTTTAATTTCAAAATGGCGGACAAATATCTGATGTTCCGTAGTGGTATATGGAGAAAAATAAAAACTTAAATATCTTTGGATAGGGAGGGTCTTTTTCGTCGGGGTAAACTTCTTGCACATCCTTGACCCAAATGTCAACTTTTAAGCCAAATTTTGATGTGAAAAGACATTGCGTGAAGACGGTATGCCGCACACGACATGTACGGCGTGGGATGTCGATTTGTTTCGCCTCTAAAAACATTGAAATAATTTTTTGCAAGACTGAACGAGCATTTAAATCGAAAGATAAACTCATTAAGTTCAGGTTTAAAAGGTCCAATGCTTCAAAAATTTTATTAGGTTCGTGTTTTTTAAATATGAAATGTAAATTCTGGCAAATAACGACGCTAACAAAACCAATACTTCGGCCATTTTGAGATGCCGAAGTAAAAAAAAAAATGGACTCTGATTCTTTTTCCCGCTTACTTTTAAATTATCAGAGGTGAATGCTTGATATAAAAAATCTGAGGTGCGATCTTGGCTTGATATCGAGCCTTCTGCATGTAACTTAAAAATCTTACCTCTCGCCCAACGTAGTGTACAAGACGAATTTGAAGACAACTCAGCAGATGAGTGCAGATAGTAAATTCCTTGTAAGTTTCAGCATCGTATCACTGTTCTCAACGAAAAAGATGCGAAGGGACCCTGTTTTAGAAGATTATAATAAGGAGAGCAGAGAAGGATATATATATGTATAGGTCCAGGTCTTTTTTTTTTTTTTCTTTTTCTCAGGTCTCTCTCTAGCTGTATTTTTTTCCTTTTTTAGCGAAATATTACTTTTCTCTCCTGCTTACCTCTTTTATGTCCTGATCCTCTTATCTTTATTTTTTCTCCCTTTTTGGCCATGGTATATTTCTAATTTTTTTCTCTTTTTGCTCTAATTTGTTTCAAGGATAGCGAAGTTCCAGTTTTATTTTTGGCATTGAAGCAGGACTAAAGAAATCCATTTAATGATGCGTCTATGACAACTCACTCTCTTCCTCCATGTAAACAGATATGCATACTAAATTCCCGCCAATTAAAGTTAAACTAACCCTAACACTGCGTACGACAAATTTCTTGAAAATGGTAGAGCCTTTCATTTTAAAATTTCACATAAAACATTTTAACGGATAGGTATTTTAAAATAAAATGACATGCGAAAATGAGCTTAATTACGTCACAAAGATGCACCGTTACGTCAGCAGTCGTGGTTGTCGTTGTTATTATTATTATTATTATCATCATCACTACTATTTTTTTCTCCTTTTCATCCGTTTTACTCCCTTCTCCTTGACATTAAAAAAAATAACAGGATTGAATACAAAATACTTAAGAAATATTAACTTATGATTGAATAAATTTTCAATGATGAAAAATTGCCAGGGAGCCATTTAGTTAATAACAGGTACGTTATCAGGGTCAAATTCAGTTCCTTGTTTCTTTTTTGACAAATTATCGACATCTCAGCCCCGAGGAAATTTTCAAACCACGATTTATGACATTGGTGCACATTTGCAAAGAAAAAAAAAAAAGAAAAGAAAAAAAACGTCATCATCATATCGTGAGCATTATTAAATTTTTGTTTTTAGAAGTTTTTTTTTTTTCTTTTAAAGGTCTGTGACTCTCTGACGCCAAATCATTTTTGATATTACCCAACATTTTAAGAAATTAAAATTAAAAGAAAATTATTAAACTTGTTTTTGTTGGGAAGAAAAAAAAAATTAGGAAAAGTTGTTTATACTACTTTAGCTCAATAGCTATAAATATGAAGGAAAAGAAAAAAAAGGAGAGGAGAAAAAAAAAAAAGATATTTAATTTTAAAAATGTGAGAGTTCTGTCTGCCAAAGTGACGAAAGGAAAAAAAATAAAGGAAAAGAAAAACAAAAGGAAAATAAGGAAAACATATATGAATTATGAGAATTTTAGCGCTAAGTAAAGTGTTGGCGGGGATGTAAGGGCTAATGTATGGAGGGGGTGGAAGAAATAATGAGAAAAATAAGTGTTAACATTCTAACAATGATAGATATATTAGTTACATTGAATCATCGCTTTTCCAGTGGCGTCCCGTTAATTTTTTTACTTATCGATTTCCTACACGGTTTATTGACGCTTCCGACCGAAAATCAATATTTCCATTCTGAATTGCAAAATTATAAAAGGGGGAATTAGTACGAAATCCGTTAATAAAATTTTTGCGTCCCGGAAAGCCAAGGGAGAAAATGACGCGTCGCCACTTTTTCCGTATTATCCCTCATCCATGTCTTGAGTTTGAATATACAAAAAAAAATTTTTTTCCTTTAAATTTCTCCCTTGTCATGTTTAATAATATTGCAATATACATTTTCAAATTTATTACAATGATTTGTAGTCTGTTTTCTTCCATTTGAGATGATACGAGTTTAAGAAAAAAAATAATAAATTTTTTTTTTGTTTTTTAAAATTATCGCAATGGGATTTAAGCCCGTCGATAATTCTTCCACGTTCTAATTCGAGAATTTTTTTTTTCTTTTTTAATTTATATTTTCCAGTTCGTTGGGGAACCTTAAGAAATGGGGTTTGGGGTGAGGGATGAGAGGAATAAGTCTTTGTGACGATGGCGAATAAGAGGTTGAATTTTTGTATATGATGTAAATTTTTCGGGCCTGAGAATATATTTTCCTGAATGGGATTATTCAACTTGTTTTAAATATTTAGTGAGTTTGATCCTTTATTTTTTTTCTTGATACAAATTAGTGATCTACTTCTTAGAAAGGTTAAAAAGCATTTTGATATATTCTAGGAAGATAGCAGCTGTTTCATGGAGTTAATGTAGTTGGCCTTTATATATATGTTTTCATGTCACGAGGACTGCAGAATTAATTTCAGTGGTCAGAAGAATGCTGTGTTAGGGTCTCGCATTTTCTTTATATGACGTTATTTTGACTTTGAGACCTTAACGACATTACCAAATTATTGACAACCGAATTTGGCTATTGGCTGATAAATTAGAAAAGGTAGTAAATCATTTTTTTCCACTTTCTATACTACTAGGGATGCTTAGGGAATGAAGGGAAATCTAAAAAAAAATACAAAGAATGTTTTGAGAAAAATTAACAACTCGTACCCGAGAAGGGCTCGAACCTCCGTCTTCCAGTTTGGTCCAGGCTGCTCTATAGGGTGGCCCTTATTAGGGCTCTTTCCTCGGATGTATTTAAGTTATAGGGATTCGGTCCCACTGCCAAGTTTCAGCTTAGTCGGACATCGTGCCTCGAACGGTCTAAAAATTTTCAAAATCTCATAAGAGCCGAAAAATCGAAAGTTTTATTTGTACGTGAAAAACGTTGTTTCTTTTATGCAGGGGTCGTACATATATTACGTAAGCATTTTTTTGACAGTTTTTGACCCCCTCCCCCCCCATTGTAAGACAAAGTAAGATTTTGGAGGACCCCCATCCCCTAATATTACGTAATATTTTTCTTTCCTTAAAATCCCTTTAGTTTTTTTAAGATTTTCCTCATTTTTTATGATTTTACTTCATTTTAAATGGTTTGAAATTTTTATTATTTTTTTTTTCAGTTTTGTTTTGTTTTTATTTTATTACTCCAATCGATTTTTATATCCATTGATTAAAAAATATACATATATGAATGCTTACGTAAGATTTTACAGACTCCCCGCCTCCCCTTCGTAAGCGAACGTAAGCATTGACTGGACCCCCTCCCCCCCTAAATATGCTTACGTAATATATGTACGACCCCCAGATTATGAAAATGAAGTCATAATTTCCGTATCTTAATCCGTTTTGGTCCTAGTGAACAAAACAGATAAAATTCACTGTGTATAGCTATATCCATATTAATTTTAGGACCCTTTAAGGCAACGTGTTAACGATGTCCGACAGAGCTGAAATTTGGCACAGTTAAATATCCCTGGTAGTGGTACCGAATCCCCTTTACTTGGAAAGATACGAGAAATATGGTGTATGTAGGGTGGTCCTTATTAGGACCACTACCAGGTCATACAACCTACCAAACATACACCATATTTCTGGTCCTTATTAGGACCACTCTACACTGCTATCCACTAAGCTAGTTTAGAAAATGTATAGGAGGCCTAGAAACTCAGCTTGTTAGCTAACAAGCTGAGTTGTCATTTCTTAAAATTAGGCTAGAATCTCACGCTAAAACATGTTGCAGTAACATGTTGCAGCGTTAGAAATATGATGCTGAACATGTTGCACAATCGTACAGTAGGGTGGTTCGAAAATCAACTTTTTTGGAATTTCAAAACTCCTATATCGGGAAAAGTTACTTTATAGGTAGAGTATCAACCCTGAATTTTTTCAGATTTTTTGAACGGCACTCTGAGGTGTCAAATCGGCCTTGAAATTTTCAAAAAGCCCATAAAAGGGCCAAAAATGAACCTTTTTTTTTTTGCATAAAAGACCATCGATTCCTATCGGAAATTTCGCGTAGATTACGAATTTGAAGTCGAAAATTAGTTTTGGTGTATAATTTTTGAGCTACAGGCCGGATTTAAAAACTCTGAAAACCTGGTAATGGCATTTTGCCTATGGCTCAAAAACCTATCGTACAGACCGGAAACTTCCTATGCCGTTTATGTCCCGCTTAACTACGCACATTTTAGTTCTAAAATGGGCCACCGGCGGCGCTGCGATCTTGAGAGCCGCAACATAACTAATAGTATAAGTTGGGACCATGGCATGGCCATATAAACGTCTATATGGCCTTGTGCCGCCATCTTTGTTTACAATCTCAACGACTAATCAAAAAGTGTCTCGCATACTAGTAGCCCTTACAGTTGTAGAAAGGAAGAACTAATTTTTGGGCAGTTAAGCGGGACATGATCTCGTATGTATAAGGGATAGGAGTTTCCGGACCTGTCTATACGACCGTGACATGTTGCTACATAGAAACAGGTTTCGCAGCATTTACAAATGTTTATTTTTTGTTTTTCAAAGTTGCGCAACATGTTTTTACGCTTCAGCATGTTACTGCAACTTGTTCTAGCGTGAAATTTCGGCCTTAGGATTCGATAGCATGCAAAACGAAACAAACTCGGCCCTATAGTTTAGAGGTTAAAATTGCCTGAGCCAAACTGGAAGGAGGAGATTCAGAAACTCCATGATATAATAATTTTTTTCTAGATTTACTTTGTACCTTTTCCGGATTTTCTTTCATTTCCTAGAAAATCTAGATTTTGCTTAGACTGAAATGTTCGAGTGTAATCGACCCTGAGCATTCATGCTCTCTTACAAAAGTAGAGACTAGATCGTTTTAGCAAAGCCGATCATGATGTTAAGAGTCAAGTTAAACTAGCCCAAAAGATCGCTGCCCTAGTATCATACGCGCATGTTTTGAGCCATACTTTATTTTCTTGCCCCGTCTGATCCCTATGCGGAACTTCCACAAACAGTATAAATTGATCGCATAAAGTATTTTTATGCGAAAACAAAACTCGACCTTTTTTTCCTTTCCTTTAAACAGATAAAAGTAACAGCCAATCGAATCCATCCCATTTCCAATCGGAAATTTCCCAGGAAACGATAAAGGCGACCCCCATAAAACTCGTAAAGAAAATAAAGTTCTGCGATCTCCCCTCCCTCCTCACAAAAGAAAAAAAAAAAGAGTTCGGCGCGTTTCCAAAGGCGAAAGGGTTGAAAATGTTTCATCAATTTCCCGATTGTCCCAACCTATTGGCAAATCAGAAAGCGATAACCTATTGCGCTGATAAGGTCCCCGACGAATCACTCAATATCGGGGAGGTATTAACCCGTTGAACAATTAGAAACCGATCAACGGATGCTTTCCCATAAGCTAAAAATCGAATCTCGCTACCAAACACCGCATCACAAATTCCGATATTCAATATTCCAATAGGATATCTATAGAAATAGGAGGCGCCTGTGGAGGCCTTGACGCATGGCGCCAGAGGTAGAGTCGATAACAAAAAAAAAAAAAAAAAAAAAGGAGGAAAAAAAAGAAGAGAAAAAAAATATGCTTGTACTCTTTTGACGGGAAAAAAAAAGCTCCCGAAAAAACCGATCGAGCTTTCGGAAAGTTCGATCTGCGCAGTAACTCTCCAATCATCGGAAGTCGCCGAACAGGGTGAAATAAATAGCTTAATGTTAAAACGGTTTATTGTCTCTCTTTTTTCTCGTGGATTCGATTCCTTTTTATCTCCCGTATCGGCGAATGGTTCGATCATTGAATGCCGATCCGTTCGGTTCGAAGGGGTTAAAGGGGAAATTTTCTTCTTACCGATTTCCTTTTCGATGTATATTCTTTATGCTCCCCCCCACGTTTTTTTTTTATTTCCGAAGGTTTTTTGCGGGATCCTGTTTCGTATAAGATGTGCGAGCGAGGAGCAAGCTTTTTTTTTTTCTTCTTCTCTTTTCTTTTTTCTTTCTTTCTCCGCTTTTATCTGTCCCGTTCTGTCGTTTGCTTATTTATTTACTTTTTTTTTCCTTTTTTCGTGTAACGAATGATAATGCATGTTTAAAGAACATTCCTGGCTTATTGTTTTGCGTCCTTATTGTAGAAAATTATGTTTTTCCTATTTCGTAATTATGTAACTAAAAGACGCATGTGCGCTTTGATCCAAAGCGAGAAAAAAAAATTCTACCGAGAATTAATCGTTGCAAATGCATGACCGACCGATTTTTTTAAATTTTTTTTTTTTTTATTGTTCCTCCTGTTTTCGTTTGGCTGCCATTGTTGTTGTACTTAGCGAAGCGGTAGTGTCACCATCAGTGTCATTAAGTGTGCACTCACCGGATCCGACTTCGTTTTTGTCATATATATCACTTATTATTAAAAAATAATGTATGATGGTACAGGTTTTGCTTGATATCCTAATCTTATGACTCAGGTTCGATTGCACGATTTTCCTTTTTTTTATCTCGGAAAATTCTTGAAAGTTATCAACATTTTTTTTTTATCCAAATTTTCCGGATTTTTAAAATTTTAACATTTGACACCGAGAAGTTGTGCCAAATTAAAGGTTCTTCTAAAACCTGGGTTCAAAAACCCGCATATCAGTGCAACCGGTTTTAGGACACAGAAAAAAAAATAACAATAAGTTATTATTTTTGCTTCCACGGCAGATGCCTTTTGCTGTGATTTTGTCACACACGGAACAATAATTATAATGTTTTTTTTTTTTTTTTTTTTTTTTGTATATATGTGTTTGCGTTGATTTCCGCCTTGTAGTTCTTCGCTTCACATAGGTAATTAAAATAATCATTTGAAACCGACATAAAACCTCGGTCAAATGATCTCTCCATTTTTGTTCTCTCCCATCGGGTGAAACTAAAGACACGCCATTCATAAAAGTGTGATCTAGTTCCGAGCTGAACAATATTAATTTGGTAATATTTCAGACGTAGTTAAACGGTCAGGGAACTCATGATGACAAATGAGAAAATCGTTAGCGTCTGGGGCCTTTAATCGGTTGCGTATAAACTCGATGATTTACTTTTCGCTTTTAACGTCTCAAATCGAATTTTATCATTTGGTAAAAATTTAAAGTATTTTCCTCGCAAGCTTCGAAGTTGGATTTATCTTGTATTGACCAAAACTTTCCCAATTTGTGACGATTGTCATCTGCTTCTAATGCTTTGTGCATATTTATGTAAATTCAGTTGCATTAAGTTAAACGTCTATTTATGAGATTTTGGTTCTAGACGTGTTAAGACTCTTAAGGGTTCAAAATCAGAAATTTCTTGTTCAAGAATCTTACTCAAGATCTCGCGAGGCCTTGGGCAAGATTCTTGAACAAGAACTTTTAGATTTTGAACCCTTAGAGTCTTACACGTCTAGAACCAAAATCTGGGCAAAGTTCTCGAAATTTTGTGGAAATTCGTTTGTGTGTATCCCTAGTCCTGATTCCCAGAATCATCGCCAGGTCTGTTTTAGAGCAAAGAATGAGGAAAGGAAGGAGGACTGAAGCACTTGTCTACCATGCTTAAGAATTACTCCCCGTGTCATGGCCCTGTAAAATATTTCAAGACACGAAAGAAACTATTAAAAAATTTCTTAAAAAAGGTTTCCAACGTTTGAACCCGAACTTCTTGTGAACGACAGAAAACCTTGTGTCTTATTGATTTCAAACCCAAAACTTTAAAACGCACCAAACTCTATTTTTAAACATTGAGATTTTTTTTTTTTTTTTTTTTTTTTTTTTTTTTTACATTTTAGCCTTGAAAATGTTTACAGATTCGAATACTGCTAAAAACAGGAAAAAAAGATCATAATTTAATTAATTAATTGCTAGAGGATAAAATTTAAAAAAACAAAACAAATCGAAGTTATTTCGAATTAAAAGGCTTTTCTCTCATGCGAACTTTAGGAAATTAAAGGTGATAAAAATACAAATGATTCTCAAACAAACTGAAACGTGTTCCTCGTAAAATAATCAAGGAGACCTTTCATTATAAAATATATAATATAAAAAGGAAAGATTCAAGTGGGAAGAAGTGCCGGGATTCAGCAATGTTTCAATGTAGATTGCTTAGAAAATGGTAGACATTCCATTACAAATGATGGAATTCTTCTCCAAATTGAAATCTCAACTCCAAATAGTGAAAACGCAACAAAGTTTCACTGAATGTAAAGAAGTTTAGTTCGATTTGTCGAGCGAAAACTGTAGCAGCTTAAGAGACGTCGAGGGTCAGCCGAAAAGTTTGGGAACCGTCCAAAGAACGTTCAGCGAGAAACGGAGAAACGAAAAAAAAAAGGAGATGGGAAAAATGGAAAAAAATATAAGACTAAAGGAAATGCCAAAAGGAAAAATTGAAAGCATTTTAGACGAGACTTGAATAGCGGTGAAATGTTAATATATGACGATAGGTTGAGGTTAGGATGAAGACAAGACCCTTTGCGTCCGCTCCCTGTTAAATTATTTGAAATTTCTTCCCGTTTGCGAAGCCCGGTTTAACAGGGATTAGATATAACGATGTAAATATTTTGAGACGTTCAATTGTTTTTCATCACATATAATTTCACACATGGCTTCCATCTTGAATTCTAAACATATTCCTCGGTGAGTTATATTATTGTCATTCTGATATACATTAAAATAGTTGTCTTGGCCCATAAAAAGAAAATTATTCGCAAAGTGTTTTAAATTAGATTTGGGATTGTTATTTTAGGGAATTTCGATGGTGTTTCTTTCTTTCTTTCTTTCTTTCTTTTTTTTCTACATTTCATTTTTGTCGTCATTTTTTAATAGGTGAGAAATATCAAAATGGAGATTAACAATTTTTTTTTTAATAACAGAGGGAAATCCGATTTAAATCGTTACGCTTCCTTGGTGTTGATGATTAGCTTGTTCGCATGCGTGTATATCTTTAAACGTGATTCGGAGGGAAAATTTTTTGTCATTTAGAATGGAAATCGCCCAAGATTTGTTTTTAGTAAATTAAAAGAAAATTGACTACCGAACACAGTGCTCCTGAAGAAAAATATTATTCGACTAAAATGTCAAAAAAATCTGCTAATGAGGCTTTGTTAGGAATCATGTTAACAACCAAAATCCACTAAAATCAAAATCTTACCTGATTGTCTTCCCCTACCCCCCACAACCCCCCCGGCCCCTCAATTTTTTTCAAGGCTTGTTGCATATCATATGAAAGCCCATTGGAAATGCTTTCAAATGAGTCTTTGCCGGGGTTTGTATCTTTTGCCGGGACGGAGATATCAGATATCATGGTTTGAGAGATCTAAAATTAAACACTTAATTTTGGGCTATTGAAACGACGATATCTCCGTCCCTGTAAAAGATATAAACCTCGGCGAGGTCTCATTTTAAAGCGTTTCCAATGGGTTTTCATATAATATGTAACAAGCCTTGATATGCAACAAGCCTTGAAAAAAAATTGAGGGGCCGGGGGGGTTGTCGGGAATAGGGGAAGACAATCAGGTACGATTTTGATTTTAGTGGATTTTGTTAGTTAATATGTTTCCTAACAAAGCCTCATTAGCAGTTTTTTTTGACATTTTAGACGAATAATATTTTTGTTCAGGACCACTGTGCGAATTAGAATTTAATTGCAGCTCATTACGGCAATTTTTAATATCAAAATTAAAGGGGCAAAAAAGTCGCGATTTTTGCTTAGCAGGCCCGTTTGCATAAGGGGTATCCGATTTTGTTGGAATTTTGACTAGGACTATCTGCCTAAAATATAACTGTATTGCCTAATCAGGCGAAGGTGCACATATTGCTTCAGCAGATTTAAGACGCTGACGGGATATTATAAGTAGAAAAGTTAAGCGTTATAAGAAGTGAGGCAGGCATATTTGGGTTAAAATGAGTTCTTTACATCATAAGAATATTATTTTAATGAAAATCAGGAAGGGCCAACGAAACAAATTTGGAAAAAAAAAATTCCGAAAATTCTGAAAAAGCCTGACATTTTGAAAAAATGAAAAAAAAGCGGCAAATATAATTGTGACGTCATTGTACTATATTATGAATTTTAAAGTTGGTATTCCTGTAATTGATAACGTTCCTGTAACTGTAATTTCCTGTAACGGTAATTAGAAAAAATGACCGTTTCTGAGCTTACATAAGCTAAGCATAGGCGCTATAAAGACGTTTCCACCCCCCTGCTTTCGTTCTTGTTGGAAAAATTACAAATCAAAACACAATAAAAAAAAGAATTCAAAATTGGCTCATTTTCGGATAAGTGTTACCAAACTTAATTTTTTAATTTATGGTGCTGTGACGTCACAATATTTTTCCCCTCGTTTCAAACGACTTTTTTTTTACGTCAAACCCGTACGAAAAAGGGATGCATAAAACTTGTATTATTTATACAAAAATTATACATAAAATATACAAAAAATTGGACATGCATAAAAAATGCATAAATTATGTATAAAGAACTTATATTTTTTTATCCTACAATATGATTATACATAAATTATGTATAAAAAACTTTAACTTTTTTAACAAATTTTTTTTTTTTATGGGATGATTATGCATAAACTATGTATAAGAAACTAAGAAACATAAACTTTTTCAACGAAAAATTATACATATAATTATATATAAATTATACATAAATTATACATAAATTATATATATGATTATACATAAATTATACATAAATTATATATAAATTATGTAGGTCCAAATTTTTGTATAAATTATACAAAATCTATATATATAAACGTCAGTTGTCCTCTGTCCATTTTCGAAAAACCGACTTCCACTTGAGCTAGAGAGTCGTGTAAAAACCCATTTTAAAGCTAATCTCGAGCTAGATTTTTTAAAAATATTTTCGTTTTCCGGATAATTTTTCCTTCTTCGGAAAATCAGAATACGCCACTTTTTGGAGTAATTTTCTCTGTCCGCGTCCGGAACCATCTTCCCATTGAGCTAGAAAGTCGAGTAAAAACAAATTTTGAAGCTAATTATATGCTGCGTTCACTAAAAATACTTTCATGTTTCGGAAATTTTTTTTTTGTCCGGAAAATCGGAAAAACCTTATTTTCCCATGAAATTTTCTCTGTCCGCGTCCGAAAACCAACTTCTTCATGAGCTAGAAGGTCGAGTAAAAACAAATTTTGAAGCTAATTTTAAGCTAGATGTTTTAAAAATATTTTCGTTTCTCGGAAAAATTTTCCTTTTTTGGAAAATCAGAATATGTCTTTTTTTTTGAGTAATTTTGTCTGTCCGCGTCCGGAAACCATCTTCCCGATGAGCTAGAAGGTCAAGTAAAAACAAATTGTGAAGCTAATTATATGCCCGGTTTACCAAAAATACTTTCAATTTTCGGAAAATTTTTTTTCGTTCGGAAAATCGGAAAAGCTGTATTTTTTTTATAAAAATTTTTCTTTCCGCGTCCGAAAACCAATTTCTGGATGAGATAGAAGGTCGATTAAAAATACATTTTTGAAGCTAATTTTAGGCTGGATTTACTAAAAATACTTTCATGTATCAGAAAAAAATTTTCCGTACGGAAAATCGGAAAAATCGTAGTTTTTCTATTACATTTTTATACATAGAAACGTCTAAAAACAAATCTAAATGGCACAAAATGAAAAGCGAATAGTGTTTCTGATGTCTAAAATCGCGAAAAAAAAATCAAGGGAATAAATACAGCTTTCGGAAATGTCTCAGGTTTCCGGGAAATCGGAAAAACCGCGCATTTTTTATTTATTTTTCTCTGTCCTGGCGTGTTAACCTACTTCTAGGTGAGATAAAATATCAAGCGACCTATGATTCTGTTGTCTCAATTCGACTAAAGATCAGAAAAATAAATTCAGGTTTCGGGAAAGTCCCGTTTTCCCGGAAAATCAGCAAATTTATATTTTTATACTAATTTTTGGCCATGCCGGAAAGTTAACTTTTGGATGGGATAAAGTGTCATTGAGCGTTTTTCTCCTACTTCTTAACATCAAAGCAGGCTTTAGGAAAAACAAAAGAAAATTGAAAAGTTTAGGCTTATTGCCCAGGAAAATCAAAAAAATACTTTCGCGGGTTCGAGTTCGAAAGTTTAGAGGCGGAGCTTACATAATTTGATGAAATTCTAGAGAGATATCAAGATCACACGGTTTGGGGTTTAGACTGAAGGCTCCATAAAATTCACTTAAATCCCAGAAAAATTCAAAATTCAAAGAATTTGGCGACAAAATCGCAATATTGGTCAAAACAAATAATTCATGCAACTGAATGTAAAAAATTCTATTGTTTACCGTCGATTTATCGACGGGTGACCACTAGTTAATATATATTTTTTGTATTTATTTTGCAAAAAATTTACATATTTTATGCATCTCTTTTTTGTACGGGAAATTTAACAATCTTTTACCATTACTTTAAATTTTTTTTAAAGTTTTACATAGATTTAGGTTATTAATTTATATTTAGGGATCGAAATATAAAATTTAATAAAAATTCTTGACTTTGCTATTGTTTTTAGCTCTTATGGCAGAGGTAGGATGAGTGAAACTGGCGCAATTTTTTTTGTCGTATACTTTTTCATATTTTTAAAATTTTATTGAAATGAACTGAAAAGTAAGTTTTTAAAACGTGATATGATAATCGCATGCAAAATTTTCTTGCCAGGAGCTGGTTTTGTTGGTTTAAGGCCTGACTTTGATTCCAAATTTAATTTTTATACATATTAGATAATAGAAACCGTTCAGGTAGTACATAAGCATAATTTTAATTTTTATTTAACCACTTCCCTGGTTGCAAGAATTAGCAAGATTTTCCTGAATGGAATCGAATTTTAATTTTTTCTTCGACCTTGAAATGAGTCGGACGATCTATCAGCCATGAAAAAAAATTACAATTTTTACATAAAATTAATCAGCGGTCTCTCCCTCCACGTAGTATGGATAATAAGAATTTTGCCTATACCCTCCCTTCTCCCCCTTCGTTCATTCGTATTGCTGAATGGCCCCATACAACAGTTTCCCAAATCTTTAAGTAGGAGGGTGGCTATGGCGCTTACGCTGAGATGGGGAAGGGGTCCAAAATTCCCGAAAATGAACTAATTAAAAACGTTTATACCCCTTAACGCCGATGTTAAAAAGACTAAGGGACTATCAATATTTTAAAACTCCCATTTTATCGATTTTTTTTCTGGGCAATATCAGATCTGCGAATAGTATAATTATCTAGAAGCATTTTCACGTTTAGCCGATCAGTACGGTGTACGTATTAATGGAGGCTCAGATATTTATAGGTCGCTTATGCTCATAAAACTGATTATCGCTGACTTTTTTTTTTTTAATTTAAAATGCCTGGTTAATATAATTGAAACACCTTTAAGCGTGCAAAAAAGTCCAAAAATTTGCCACAAAATAAATTTGAATGATTTTTACCGTTCGTTTGGATGTTCCAATATTTATTTTACAATTGGTCAATTCACCCGATTTTTCCATCCCGGTTCAATTTTTCTTTTCCCTAACCAAACCCCTTTCATTTTTTTCTGAAAAGATTAAGAACTCGAACATTTCGAAAGATACAAAGTCGTAGGCCCATCCCCATCGTTTTTCATTTACATCTTTGAAAAGAGGAACTCTTACCGGAATTCGAAATAAAACAGAAATTAGAGACAAAAGGTGAAAATTGGATAAATTGTTAAGATAACGGAACAATGCCTCCAGTATCGTAATTAGATGTTACGTAAGGCGTAAATAATGACATTAATAGATTAATAGACGTTTCGTTTTGTAACATCTCTATCATCTTCAGAGATAGCTTTTGTCAACTTTCATACCTTTTCCGAAGGAGGGCATCGAAATAAATTTTCGTTTTCCCCGAAAAAGATTTCACGTTATTACTTCTTTTTGTTGCAAAATAGAAAACATTTTTTTTTTTTTTTTTAACAAGTTTACAAAATGACAAAACCAAAAGGGAGAAATTTTCGGTGTAAAGGGTTAAAAGTAAAATTTGAGACAAACGGCTATGTTCATGTAAGTCACTTTCGAAGATGGACTGCATTTCCTTAAAACCGTTAAAAGCCTTTTATCTCGGCTACCGAGATCCTTATTCGGAGGAATCTTCTAAAATTCCTGAAACGTCCCCCGGGGGGAAGCGTAATAAGACCAACGTGGAAAATCCGACGTGGCAAAAACCAAGAGAGCTTCTTAAAATTCGAGAAAGTACAAGGTCTCGTCTTCCGTTTTCCTTAGTATAAAGTGAACCTTCTTCGAAGATTGAGGACGTTTTTCAAGTCAGAGGGGTATTGTTGTTTTTCGAGGGGTATACAATGACAAGAATTGTGGCCGGATCAAACCCCCCCTCCCCTTCCATCTCGTTCCCGGCTTTTCTTTCTCCTCGTTTCCCTTTGGCTCCTCTTTCCTTTTCTGCTTTCTCGTAACCACTGTTTGTTCTTATTCACTTTCTACAAATCCGCCACCCCCGCACTCATCCCCTTTTTCACTTTAAGGATTACACCCCGAAAATTCAACACGTTTCTTCAAAATTGAAATTAAACGATAAGTTTTAATTTTTACGAAAAAGAAAAAAAAATAATTTGAGCTTTTTAAGCTCCTAAAAGATGGATGCAGATCAGTATAATCCTTTCCCCTCGTTCTTAAAACCCTCTGACCACGACACAGCTATAAGTCATCTCCCTTCATATCGGCCTTAAAAGCAAAATAAGAAATTAATCGCTGTAATCCTCTCGCTAGAGCAGCCCGCCCACGAAAAAGGGAAAAGAATGAGAAAAAAGGAAAAAAAAATCGGGAAAAAGAATGAAGGAAAAGAAAGGAAAAAAAGGAATAAAGTGGAAAAAGGAAAACCTGATAAATCAAAAAATTTTTCTAGCTGTCGTTAAATTAAAAATGATAAATTATAAAACAAAAACAAAACTGGAAGAAAATGTAGTTTGCGAAGAAAGTTCGGTGGATGCAATGCGTCGGGTTGGAGACAGTAGAAAGCTCGAGATAGAAGCAGGGGAGGGAGGGGGTGCCACTGCGGTATATGTTGTTCATTTGTTCGATGACGTCACGTATTGATCGAACATCTTGTCTTTTCCTTTTTGTCCTTATGTCCCGTTGTCATTTCTTTTCTTATTCCGTTTTTTTTTTTATTCCTTGATTAGAGTAACACGGTCGTATCTCCGAATTTAAGAAAAAAAAATCGCTGAAATTTTAATTTTTTGCTTTTCGAATTTATTTTGGTTGTTAGAAAAATGTTTCGTTACCGAGAGGAGAAAGAAATAAAAAGTTCTGAACATGTCTGTGAAAATTCCAAAGATCTTAACGCTAAGTGCCAGACTAATGAAACTATCGGCGAAACGTGTCTTTCCCGAATGACAGGGGCGGGCAATTTGCTTATTATCCCTCTTTTCCCTGTGTAAAATAATCAAAACGAAATTTCTTAACATTTATAGCCGTTGTTTTACAGGTGACAAAACGTTTTAGGTGTGCATTTAGATAAGCGGATGAGGTATAAACTAATTAATAAAAGCCGAGGAGTGTTAAAAGGATCAAAGTTTTCAACCCCTACGAATGTACTTGTGTACACTTGAGACAAGGGAGGTTGACTTCGGAGTCCTTGATGTCAACACGATGTCAACTTGGACCGTTACAGCCAGTCTGACACGAAATACAAAGCGTCAGTCTCGATTTATTTAATTATTGCTTTTCCCTTTTTATAAGCGGAAAAAAAAAATAATAAAATAAAAATAAAAAAAAAATAAAATATCGTTCTCGGGAATGAAGGGAATTACGTTTTCTTATCAATTTTTCTTGCTTTTAAGAAAAAAATTAGAGAGAGGAAAAGAAAAAAAAAAGGAAATTTGAACCCTGGATCAATTGACATTTTACGAAATTAAATAAAAAAAGCATCGTGAAAAAAGAAAATTTTTTTCAGAATTTTTTTAAAAAAATTTGTCCGGGATTTTCCTGCCTCCGAAAAAACCCCCGGGAAGATTATCAGGGAATCAATATAGAAAAGTATCCTCAACCGGGAGTGAAGTTAGCAATCAATATAAGGAGGTATCAGGCTAGTGTGAAGTCGGTTAATGGATCTTAATGGCTTTACCTTTTAAGCACTGTTGCTGACAACAAAACGGTTCATTATTTTCAATATTTGACAAATGATTACTTCGTAAGAAATTTTATCACTATTTACTGAGGAAGGAAAGAGTTTTCTTTTAAAATTTTCCGAACATTTATCTAAAATCCTATCCCACGCATCATTATCATCATCATCATCGTCGTCGTCGTCTTCGTCTTCATCATTCTCTTCCCCCTGTGTTTCCTCTCTTTTTGAAGGAAGAAAAAGATTAATTTTTTCTTCGAACTCCTAAAAAATCGGCAATTATTTTAAACTGATCTTGAAGGGAGGGTGAGAAAAAAGCGAAAAAGCACATTATGAGTTAGAAATAAAAAGCGAAAGAAGAAACAAAAATGTTTGAAACCGGAAATGAGGAGAAAAGAGGAAAAGCCGTTAAGGAGGGTATATCAGTAGTTTGGAAAGGATGTTCTTAACGAATAAATATGGGGTCAATATAATGGAGCTACTTTGAAACCGGTAAATCTGGAAAGTAGGAGCTTTCAGCTCTCCCAGATATCGTAAAATGGCCTTCCGAAGTTGACAGGCAATTCAATAATTCCTTATTGCCTTTTTGCTTCGACTCTACCCAATTTTCACGTTATTTTATTCTTTGTGAAATTTCGCTGGTCCTTCCTTTTGTCTTTTCTTTAGATTTTCCACCTTCCCGGAGCGATTTTAGTTTCTTCCTTTGAATCGAAAGCGAAAGATGCCGACAGGCCGAAAAAAAGTTCGACCGACATACTTATTCCGTTCGAGTTTTGCTCTGTGGAAATCCGAATGCGGTCGGCGAACGTATCCGAACTGCTGGGGAAAAGGCTTTGCGTTTACGAGCAATGTGTGGTCCAGCAATCAATAAATTGGGCTATAAAAACAAAATCTCTTTTTAACTCGACTTTATTATGATTACTGGTGTCTTCTGCTTTTTGCCGAAAATCGATAAATGAAACGCAGGATGGCGAAGAAGTAGAACGTCAGAAGTTAAACCCTGCGAGAAAAAAAATGGTCCAGGATATTTTTTTTAAAAAAAATTTTTTTTAATTACGTTAACTAACGAAGTTCTTATTGTCAGTTTACAATTTTTTTTCTTTACTCCCAATATCATTTACCGATTTTATACGTTATTTCAAGGCTTAAAAAATAATAATCCGAATCGTAAAAAAAAAGACATATTACACAACTGAAATAAAGATATGTCACACATTCTGTGACAGTACAAATAAAAACAAAATAAATCCCGTAAATCAACTTCCGACATTTTTATTTGTGTCAATTTTTATTCTCTATACTGTATTTTTTTTTTTTTTTTTTTACTTTCTAAAGGTGATTAAAAAGCAACCCCTTAATGAACCCTCCACATTATTTAAATTAGATCAGTTCGAAAAACCAAGGGCCTAATTAATATTCAACGGAGTTATGTAGAAGAGTTTTTCTCTCACGGTATTGTAAATCAAGTGATCCTTATATTGATGATCATTTGCATCATTTCAGGGTGGCGTTTTTTTGTTTTTGGATGAAACATCTTGGGAATCGGTCCCTTTATTCATCTGTATCAAAATACCTATTCTTTCAATTTATATGGATTAATAACATTTCCGGGGTTTCCTATTACGCAATCAAATGTAACACCGAAAACTTATGAGTTTAAAAATAAAAAAGGTGGTTTAAATGCGTTTGCATCTAAGATACAGATATGCAAAGTAGTTAAAAAAGGTTATCAGTTAATTTTTTTTTCTTCTTCAGAGATCAAGATTCGATTAATTTGCAAGAATAAAATAAGTTATTGTTTTCTACCTGTTCAAACAGGTTACAATTAAAAAATCGTTTGAAAGAACCTAAAGAATTCCCATCGGGACGCCATATATTTTTAAATTGTAATATTTGGCATCATATCTAGAACCATTTATTAATTAATAATTTTTTTTTTTTTTTTTTGAAAGAGCATAAAATAGTTCTTTGAAATAAGATAAGAATGACGATTTTGCTTTGCACTCGGGGTCGTTTTTCGCAACCTCAGAAATTTTCTCATTAAAAGTCACTCACATCTCTCGACGAGATGGTAGCACAAATTATTCATATTCAACAAGTTTCATACCTCAAAACTTGTTAAGGTGTTTTGATAGCACAGCCTTGTAAAGAAGCCAAAAAGTTATCATTCTTTTATTTTGAAATGCAATTTCTAACCTACTTTTGACACAATCTAACCTAATTTTAACAAGAAATAAACAAAGCATTCGATTTCTTCAGAAATGACATTCAAACTAGAAAGCTTTTAAAGCTAATGTCAATTCAGTACCTAATAAAAAAGGTTGTTCCTTTGCTATGGAGGGTAGGGAAGGGCGGGGAATCTATTTGATATTTCACGATAGCCTAGATTTACGGCCGACTGAAACGGATAAATAAAATTTCTCTGTTAACGTCTTAATTTCATATACTGCGTGCTTTTCCATTCAAGTACCATATCAGTTGATAGTTGAATCGATTGTCGAAGTAGCTTAGTGGTAGAGCAATCGTCATGAAAACGAGAGGTCGATGGTTCAATTCCATCTTTCGCCACTTCGATTTAACTTTTCAACTGATTTCCTATGTTTAACTTATATAGTTCACGAACTTATAATCGTGATTTTCCTAATAAAAAAAAGGTTGTGTTAGTTTTTTAAAAAATCCTAACATCTAGAAATTAAATTTTCTGGCCTAGATACGATAAGTTTACTTCTGCCGTGGTAACCGAAATGGGCGTACGTCCATTCTGGAATTAAATCTTTGTTTACATAAGTTAAAAATAGAAGACAAGTGCCAACTTAAGAATGGACATACGCCCATTTCTGTTACCACGGCAGACTTATGGGTATGTAAACAAACAATTAAATATCGTTTTCCTCGGCCAAAAAAGTAAATTTCCAAGCCTAGACCGGAAATCCACTTTTTCTCGTAAATAAATGAATATGCTTTATTTACTTTTTGAAACTTCCCATATAGCGCCATGTATTTTTTCACGTCTTTAAAAGATTCTAACTCGATAACTAGAAAGTAACTTTTGCTTAAATTTTTAAGAGAGTTCCGCGGATACCTGAAAAATCATCTGTGAGAGTTTGAAAAGTATCTAACACCTTGAGTTTTACTATCGAAACATCTTAATGGCAGTAGTTTGCAGTTTTACGTGTGACCACAGCGACATCTAACAGCCAAAGCATTGCGTTGATATTGATTACTATTACCCCTTTGGGGTCGTCCCTAAATTACGTTAGCATTATTTTGGCAATTTTTAAACCCCTCCCCTTCAAAATTTTTTTAAAAAATTAATTCTGAAAAAAATTCTGAAATTCTTCGAAACTTAAATTTAAATTTTGCAAAGAAAAGGTTTTTTTTTAAACTTTAAGCAAATGCGCGGGGTATAATTGAAATCGTCTTTTTTTTTTAAAGTGAGTTCGGTTTCATAATTAAAAAATTTTAATTATTTTAATTTTGTTACATTTATGTATTAAATGAGACAAATGCTAACGCTAGATATGGTGTCGTTTATGTATTACATATCGCAAAATAGACCACTTTTTGACCCCCCCCCTCCTCGCTCCCTTATAACACACCCGTAACGCAACCTGTAACCCCCCCTTCGTTATTACGTAACATGGGTTCTAACCCCCCCCCCCCTGAAAAATATTGAAATTTTGTTTTTAGAAGTCAAAAAAATTTTCAGTTTCATGGTAAATTTTAATCAGTTTTTATGAGTTAGAAAAATTATTATTATTTCTTTTTTTTAATTTTGAAGAATAATTGGGAAAATTTTTTTTAAAAAGAGTGAAATAAAATTGCAATAATTTTAATAATATAAAAATTACGTAACACATAGCCCAACTTCCCCCCCCCCACCCCCCGTAACAATGCGTAACACCTGCTTCGACCCCCACCCCCCCCCCCAGGCGTTACGTAATACATGGACGATCCCTATGTAAAACCCTTCACCCCCTCCTTTTTAGAAAAAGTTAACATTTTGAATATTCTCTTCCCCCTAACGTACTGATGTAATTTATGCACGGCCCCTTTTCTCTCTTTCAGCAACAATAAACCAGCAAATAATAATATTAATCTTTAAAACACAGGTATGTCCTGAATGATCCGAGTAGCAGTTCAGTCAGCAGACTTGGATGAGTCCGGAAATTTCTCGCCAAGGAAACACTAGGCACGCCGCCATCGCATACTTTGGTTTTGAACCGACGGCCTCGTAAAAAAACGGCCTGCTGTAGGAATCAACATGGTACTAAAAGATAAGAGCTGTCCATACATCACGTAAGTAAATTTTTTTTTATATTTTTGACCTCCCTCCCCCTCATCTGTAAGCATCAAATCGCACTTCTGTTATGGATATTTACCATCGAGTAAGATTTTCATGTAAACATGCTCCCTTACACCCAGAAAAAGGAATATGCCTCGTTCGCAATACAAGCGATGTTGCTTAGCGACAAAACAAATATGCTTTGCCGCAAAGCAACATGGCTCGACTTGTCGACATTATGCATTGCGGCAAAGCAATCACGAGTTTTTGCACAAAACATTTATTCTGCTTAGACCTAAGTTATGCAAAAATGCTTTGTAGCAAAGCATTTTTGCTTAGACCCAAAGCAGCATTTTTCTGGGTGTAGCTCTTCCTGTTAATCACGCTTTCCGTACTTCAATTGTCATGTCCCAAAGGTGATTTGTCGCTTTCAGAGATATTTTTTCACTTGCCCTTTACGATTTACGGTAAAATAATCAATCGATCTCCTAAAATATTTAAATTCTTCGAACATCGTTCCTAATGAAGCCACAACCTCATAAAAACTCATTAGATGATTTTTAGTTTTTGCTTGGACAAACAGACTAATAGTACGCGATTAAAGTATTTTAGCAAGGTAAAAGAACAACGAACTAATAATTACAATTAATAATTATAATTGACGATGCGAGACGCGACTTTTTTTTTTTCTTTTTCTATAAATATAAAACGATAATTAATGTCGGCCGTAAAAATATTTAATTTTCAGACCATGATTTCGAAAAACAATGAAATCCACCCCCCCTTCGTCGGGATTTCCCGAGATCACGAAATCGGTCACTTTTAATGAGTTCGTTCCCGACCGCCTCTCTTTTACCCTCCCTCTCGTCTCATTTTTCAATTCCAATGTCCTATATATGTTATATACTGTGTGCCGTGTATGACAGTTTATTTTGTCAACGTTAACTGGTAGTGCGGAAACGTCAGTTGGGAGTTCTAACTGTAGCGATTCCCATTAACGATAAGGAAACATGTAAATTAAAATACAAATTAAGGGTTAACCATTTGAAGATGTTCGATTAGCCGGCGGCTTCGAATAATGATATGTCTTGTTCAATGGAAAGTAAGAGAGGTCGGGGGTGCATCGAGACTCGGGCGAAGTTTTCATTAGTCTCGTATATATTCTCATAACGCTCATCGCTTGATAACCCCCGAGATGGGAAAAGGCCTGTAATAACGTTTCTCCCTTTTCCGTCACGTCGGAAACCGTAAGCGCTTTCTATCCGAATCGAATTACATCGATACCGGATTTTTTGTTTTTAATATCTTCCCTAGAGTTCAAGTCGTGAATCCGCAAAATCAATGGGTGAAAACCCGGTGAAAAATATAGACCATCAAAATTGGATTCAATTTCCCTTTTTACTTCTCCATTAAAGTCCTCCCGCCTTTACGGTATCCGGTTTTAGTTGAAGCAAGTTTAGTACCCTGAAGCTATGTCGATACTAGATCCCTCCTTCCTACTAATTGATATCGATTGTAACTGTTTCGAATCACCTGTTTCTCCCTTCTAAAATTCCCTCCTACGACTTTTAATATACGGATTTTGCAGTTTTTTTTTCTTTCAGGGTACCAGTTCGTAGCAAGCAGGTTTTTGTACGAAAACATTTTCGTTTGTAACCATCGGAAGTCGAATCGGGCCGAAAAATGTATGGGATCATTTCCTTCACGTATAGAAGAGCATGGTCGGGGATTTCGCTGTACTTTTGAACGTAATTTAACCTTATATTCCGTGACGTCAGAAACAAAAGGTTCAAAATTGACTCCCAGCGAAAAAAATTCATTGTTTTTTTTCAAAAATCGTCTTGGCTTTCCATGTAATATCAGTTCTTGCGTTCAAAATTTTAAAATTCTTACCCTTTTCGGGTTTTTTTGAAAAAGTTAAAAGGTGTTAGTAGGAAAACTTAAAACTGAATTTAACATCAAAAGGTTTCAAATCGCCTCTTGAGAAATAAAAAACTCAAAAAATTGTCATAAATATTCAGGAAAGCTCCAGAATTGCTGTAGAAAGTGCCAGGGACGGTCCCCATTCAATTTTGAATAAAAAATGCATTGGACTCAAAAAGTCCCTAATCTAGTGACATTTTTTTTTTTTTTTTTTTTTTGCTTAGAATCAAAAGGTTCTAACTTCTTTACTTAGCTTATGGGGAATTTGGAAGCTTTTGTTTTTGAATTGAAAAAATTCACTAAATGCGCTCGGTTTTAGGGACTGTTTCAATAACTTCTTGCAGAGTGATTTGATTGAACTGAAACTTATGGAATATTTTCTTAATTAATATGTTCGTAGATCTGTAAAATTGCAATATCCATGAATAATTCAGGTATGAAGGTACAGTTACAGAAAGTTTAAAATGGCAGTCCTGTAAAATCTCTATGTTTTGCATTTAGTCGACGTTGTTTATAACGTCGAAATTTGACGAAAAGGTTAAATTAAAAAATTGTCTGCTTATTTTCCGAAAATAAAAAGAGAGTGGCATTGTGGCATTTGAAAATGGCGGGAAAAAAACAATCAATAAAAATAAAATCGGATTTAATACTTTCAATACTTCAATACTTTATATTTTTAGCCGATATTTCGCTGAGCCAGTATTACAAGGTTGTATCTGCAGTGTTCGGCTTGACACTAGTTTCTCATGTTTAACGCACTGGAAACTAGTGTCAACCTGAACAGCGCAGATACAACCTTGTAATACAGGCCCAGTGATTTATACAAATCCGTGCGTCGGAGGTGAACTAACGTATCCACATCGTAAATATGATTGGAGTTAGTGTGTTTCGAGTGTTTATGAAAATCACGTGATCATGCGATTGCAATCATGTTGCCGTAAACTTGAGGTCACGTGACACTTCCACGAAACGTCGAAACAGACTATCTCCAATCATATTTACAATGGAGATACGTTAGTTCACCTCCGACGCACGGAAGTAAAATAATGACAACGTTAAACATTCAAAATTTAAAGTCTAAAAATTCTGAACAGGTGTAAAAACATATATTTTTGCCAAATGTAGTCTTAAACTTCGTTCATAAGTACAATGAAATACCCTTTCAGGTTCTTCTAAATGGGAATTAAAGAGCTCCGTACATTTTCCGGCCCGATTTGACTTCCAATGACCAAAAGCAGAAATTTTGCGAAAGAAAATGAATAAATAAGTAAAAAAATCCTGCTTGTTGCGAACTGGTCCCCTTAAAACAAAAAAAAAAAACAAGAAAAAAAAATATTTTTTTGCATGAATGAATTCACAGGAAATCGCGGAAGGAGCTATCAATGTATCTTGAAATACTACTCAACCATGATTCCCGTTGTCGTTCGCGGGGGCCGATCGTCAGGTCTCACTTGGTTTCTCACGAATGAGGGGTTGTCCATTTTCATGAATAGTCAACCAAGCGAAACCGTTCGAAAAATAGTTAAGTCGCGCTTGATTTTAAATTATCGAGAAAAAAAAAGTAGTAAAAAAACATGGCCGAGGTTCGAAGGATGAATTTAAGAAAAAAAAAAATTATTATTAAAATAAAATGCATCTCATAGAGTATCTCAGTGATCCGATTACTCGAATGCTGCTCTTCAATAATGGCATCGAATAATCCCGTGTCAACGGGGTCTTAAATTACTACTTAAATATGCAAATGGAGGAAGAAGGAAAAAAAATGGATCGATGTGAAAATATTTTTATTCACCTCGCTTGATTTCGAATATGGGATTTTTCGGGGTGTTAATTTTTAATGTCGAAATATCCGTTAAGTAGTATTGGTTTAAGTGGTTGGTTCCATGATAAATGCAAGGATCTTATTGTTCTGACATGCGTATCATTTTTTAAGAATGTTGGTCGTGCCTTACCGCCTATCGTTTTTACACGCGCTTTAGTTCAAAAAATTACTTGGTTTGTCGTACTGACCTACGGCTATCGTAAATAACGTTGGTCTTTAATTATTTTGTATTACGTCTATGCATGAGTCCAAGCATCCATGAAAATGTCGTGGAAAGTTAGAAATAGTAAGAATATGTTGAGTAGATATAGTTGTTCCATTGATGCCATTCAGAGCTATTTGGTATAGTAAGAACTTGGGACAAGTGTTTAGAATTTTTCTTGATAGGAAGATAGTAAAACATTGGTGATCCATATTGTGAAATAGGTTGTCTAAATGCTCTTCTTACTCTAATCTATATGCGTTATTCGTCTTTAGCATGTCATGTAACTTTCCTGTCTTTAATTTTTTACAGGCGGGAGCATATTTTCAAAACTGGTACCTAAGGGGGAATTTTGATGAATAGGCCGATTATTGGGCATTTGTAGATGCCTTCGGTCCTATAATGACGATTTGGTTGAGCACTTATACATGCCTTCCTTTATAAAGGGTCAAGAGTAATACCTTTCAGAATTCTTATCCCTGTTGCAGTATTCTTTGAATTTAAAAAGGGTCTACTCGTGGATCACAATTTCATGTGAACCCACACTACTCCTTCGCTAGCAATCGACTAAGAAAAAGAAGGAACATTTCTCAGTAAACACTAATCATGAGGTACAAATCAGTTTAAACTATCATGTATGTCTATTCCTATAAGCAGCTAATAGGGGTATGGAAAATGAGAATTTTCGACATAGATGTTCTTTGCGATTGTTAAGTTGATTATATCCGTGCGTTTTTGGAGATCAGCTGATGTACCTCCATCAGAAGTATGATTGGAGATAGACTGTTTTAATCCGTTTGGGAAAATCATGTGACCACATGTTTACCGCTTTATATAATCATGAACTTGTAGTCTCATGATTTTAAAGTCAGAACAATCTATCTTCAGTCATATTTCTGAGAATTCGGAATACGTCAGTTGACATACTGTGCACGGATATAGTATAATACTTTTTTTCTAATTTCATAGTGACATCGAAACAAACCAAGAACAGCTGAAGTCGATCCAGTTTGCGTCTGTCTTCTTCCTCTTACTATGCCGTACCTGTGTCCAGGCGTAGGCGACCATCAATGAGATTTTTATATCATCTCTATCGGATGCAATTCTGAAGAGCAGCTCGACACTTAAATCGGCCCAAGCTCTTAAATTACGCAGCCACGATAGGTTCTTCCAGCCTATTCTCCTTTTTCCTTCAATATGACCCTGTCTTCAGAAGTTCATATTTAGGTCCTCTAGAAGATTGACCAAAGTATTCCGACTTCCGTCGTTTTACGATTTGAAAAATTTCTCTCTCCTTATGCAATCTTTGCAAACCTTCGTCGTTGGTTACCCGGTCGACCCATGAAATTCGAAGGATTTTACGGTAGCACCACATTTCAAAGCCTTCAAGTCGATTCATTATTAAAACTAACAGGTCTCGCATCCATAAAAAAAAATTGATCAAATGTAGCACCGGAGAACCTTAAGATGTACGGATAGTTTTAAAGACCGACAACATAACATAACGCAATCCTCATACGCATTAATGCCGATCTGGCGATTTCAATTCGAGTTCGGATTTCCTCGTCGGGGTCAACTGTCTCATTCAGCCAAGAGCCTAGACTCCGTCCGGTCTATGTCTTTGTGTCTGTAATCTTCGTTAAAGAAAAATATGAAACAAGGTCAAATGATTCTGGGTAAAATATGTGCCAATATGAGCCGGTTTCCAAGTTCCCTATTCAAACGACAAAGAAAACGAGACAGTATAATTCCAACAATATCCCGAGTATTGATGTCCTAAACGGAAAAAGCTGTCAAATTTTGACGGTAATAGCCTTGATTGGACCGGGTTCTGCAACAAAGAACCATCTTTTATTTATAAGCCTCTAGTTCCATATAACAGAACAGGTGTCAATTGCATTCGTAATTTCTTCGACATTTTTTTGTCTCTGGGTAATGATTCAAAAAACGATGTGGCGAGAATAAACCTAAACCCATCACCGCAGATAAAAACCAAAAAACATCAATCAATTGGCTGAAAGGCAAATCACTCACATTACGGTTTATTTATCGAGGGGCAGAAGCACATCTACAAAAAAAAAGAAGAAAAGGGAAACCGACCAAAAAAAGGACTCAATCAAGACCAATTTATAAAAAAGACGAAAAAAAAAAAAAAAATAGATTCTTGTGGAAGAAACCCCATGTCAAAGATACTTGAAAGCCTGTATTGAGATCTAAATTATACGTATTCTAATGATAGAACAATTCATATGCCTTGAGATTTGAATGCATCTTAGAGAAGTTCAATGAGAAATACTTGATATCAATTCAATAGAAAGGGTTAAAATGATGAATCGATCATTATTTTCTTTTATTTTAATTAATTTGATCGATCATAAGTTAAATATGGATCCGGGATTACCGCTTTACATATCAATGGGTTCTTATTTATGTTCCACAGGACCGTATGTTTAAGTTATCGGAAAACAAAAAAACTGGTTCCATTCGATCATATTAAATTTAAAGAAAAAATTCGAACGGTCCGTCGCATCTTTTACCAATAGTCGTGGTTTAAATGATAATTTATTAAAAAAAAAAAATATGGTGGAGGATTAGTGGTTTAGCTTTTCAAAGATACGTCACTGGGATGTAGGAGCTATTGAAATCCGAATTTGAAAGTTGAATAGGATTCAACAATACCGTCAACAGTATTGAACACAAACTGCCAAATACAAATACTCGAAACATAATTTCTCACTGTCATCTTCGTTTATCTCAAGCTCCTTTTTATCGGATTGGATCGGATTTTTTTTTTTTTTGGACTTTTTGCGTAAAATTATTTTGTTCTTCAATTGATATTTAACATTTCTTCCCGACAATTTCAATCCGATCCGTTGCAGGAAAAAGGGGAGCACCACCGCGTCTTCCCATGATTACCGAACGAATACAATGGGTAAAAAAAAATAAACATTCGAATTTATTACTGAATCAATCAAATCTGCTACAGATTATGCTGAATATAGATGAAATCGTCGAGAGGAAAGAAAAATAGGAGAAAAATAAAGGAAGACCGGATACTTGAAGGAAAAAAGGGTTCCATAAGGATTTATTATGTAAATATGGCATTGACAAAAGTGCTATTGGCAACGAAAATATTTCCGGACTAACTATGCTAATGACGGTGCATTTGCCGAAATTATGCAAAACTTCCGTGAAAGCGATAATTTTTTATTCCTCCTTAGCGTGCGACAGTCGTACCATACTTCGGAATTTTTTTAAAGGGTTCAAATCAGATAAACAAAATTTGCATAACCTTTTTTTTTTTTTTTTTTTCTAAGATGCACAACTTTAAAGTTTGCTCGTATCTATTTTTTTTCTTTTTTGAAATCCGCGTATGAAAAAGAAAGCAGAAAAAACACTAAATATTTGCTGCATAATGTTATTGTCTGTACCGAGCTTTTATTTTTATTTATTTAATTATTTTTATTAATTAGCGAAAACAATTCCGTTTTATCAAGTTTAGATTTAAATTTTATCCTATTGCAAGCTTTTCTTTTTTTCCGAAATCGTGAAACGGAAACCGCCCTTTAGAGCCATTTTTGAGTACGAGTCCCTGTTTCCGCCGCGGAATGGATGGGGCATCTGCGCTCAAAAATAAACACAAAGAAACATGATCACTGTATGTTTCCTGCGGTTCCGTTCTGAATAAAAGGATGCGATTCTAAACACTCCAGTTACAAAATATGCAAATAATTTATCCCCCATCTCATTATAGATTAGTATAATTTATAATAAACATAATCCGACGTCTTGGAATTTGATTTATTTGATTCCTTTTTTTTTCTTCTTCGATTTATATGTCTTACGTTTTGGGTGATCGAAAAATTTCCGATTTATCTTCCCTCGATTAAATTGAATATAATTTTTTTAATCCTTTCGGGAATATCTTGAATCGGAATTACTGGTATCGCAATAAAAAGAATTTAGATATATCGGGGTATTGTAAACTTTTTTTTATATTTTTTTTAAGTTAAGGTACGACTTTTTCGGTTTACGCTTAACGCATACGGATTAGTCGTATAAGTCATACTTCATTTTAAATTGGCTTAGAATCATTATCCATGATATTTGTAAGCTTTACCGCATATATACTCTCTATATATACTCTCTGTAAGAATTGAACATATACCGTCTATACTCTGCTGATGTTTTTTTTTTTTTTTTTTGCCAAATCTTTTGCCACTGTACGATAATTCTTGTACTTGCTCTGTGTGATAGCAAAGATCAGCTTAGGATTTTATTCCAGTAGCTATTAAGAATAAAGCCATTAATCCCTTCTGGACGGCGGTATATATAGGAAAAGTGCATCTACCTGTCGGCTTGTCATACACGGTGGAACAATTTTTGTGGTGTGATTTTATTAAGGTAAACATAGGAAACACCGCCATAAAAATTGTTCCGCCGTGTATATTGAACCAATTTCTTTCAATTCAAAATCACTTTTATTCCAAAACCTCGGCTACCTAATACTGACTAATAGAAGTAGCGTAGGGCCCAAATAAGATTAAAGATAAAATTCCCCAAAAATATGATTCATATGCTTAGCTTATGAGATTTTTTTTTTTTTTTAAATTTGAAAATACATGTTCCTGTCGATTAATTTGAACGGTTATGTATTGATTATTAAAATACTGTCAGAATCATTGAATACATCCTATGTTTACCTTATAAACATTTCGTTCGCCCATGCTTAGCTTATGGGGCTAATAACATTATTGGCTTATAGCAGTTTTTATTTGTACAAAGACTCTAAATATTCTTAAAATAAAAAGTGTCATAGTTTTCGAGCCCCGTGAAAGAGCCCAGAAAAATTCTGATATTAAATACGACTAAAAAAACGTTGAACCCAAATTTTTAATCTCACCTTTTTTACAGAAGGAGTTTCCATCGTGTTTTTCTACGCTATTTTTAAAAAAACGGCAAGTAAACGGTTTTATTTTTTGCTTTATTAGGATCTAAGTACTTGATGTTACCATAAAAGAATTACAATATGACCGACCTTCGGGTAATAGCTTTTTGCCTTAAGGGGTACTGACCGGAAAGGGCTCAATAAAGCACTGCACTGCTGTCACCTAGAACTACCGCAGTCCAAAAATGGCCATGTTCCATACAGAGTAGGTGTCGTCCATCTATTACGTAACGCAAAATAGGCCAATTTTTTACCCCCTCCCCCCCCCCCCCCTCCTTCTGAAAAATATTTAACTTTCATCTACTTGTAAAATTATTATGAATAATCTATATTTATTCCAAGTAACAAAAAAAAAAAAAAAAATCACTTATCTTCCAACTCCGGGGTCAACGTGATTAATGTTTTAGAAGTCAAAAAAATTTTTAATTTCATGATGAATTTTGATTTAACAAATTTTTTTAATTTAATCTTCTGCCGTGGTAAGCGAAATGTGCGTATGCCCATTCTTAAGTTGGCACTTGTCTTCTATTTTTAACTTATGTAAACAAAGATTCAATTCCAAAATGGACATACGCCCGAATCGCCTACCACGGCAGTCTTTCATTTTTTTATTTTGAAAAATAACCGGGAAATTTTTTTCTAAAGAGTGAAATAAAATTGAAATAATTTTAATATTAAAATAACGTAACACATGGCCCAATCCCTTCCTCCAGGCGTTACGTAATACATGGGCGACCCCATATCATCTTGCCCTAGCCAGACTATATCTTGGCTTAATTGAGGGGATTTACCCAGGGAGTGGGAATGTTTTGTATCTCCTATGTTGAGCTTATGCAAGGTTCAGAAACGGAAGCGGTTCTTTTGCTTCCATTAGCTAAACCTTAGAAACGGAAAACTGTCAATTTTGGTAATTTCACCCGCTAAATTTGTGCTCGGGTTTTATAATAAACTTAAAATCAACTTATTGTTTAGTGTGTTTTTTTAATGTGCCAAACCTGATACCAATCTTTAGCCAACTTAGATTTAGATAATTTTGGTTTAAATATGTGAAGGCGTTTTTCATTTTCTGAATTCTGTATATTGCCTTTTTTTTGCCACAAAAAAAGAAAAATCCGCTACGAAATGTTTTACTTGGTAGAAATAATTTCCTAAATCTTATTCAAAATAACTTCGAGAGATGACTTCCGGAACGAAAGAAAATTATGTAGGAGGAGAAATCCAGCAGAAAAGAAAACCGAACCCAAACGCCCACAGAAGATTAAGAATCTATATCATATTCTATTGGCATTTTCAAAAAAAAGAAAAAAAAATGCCTAATTAGAAAGAAAAATCACGATCCGAAACAAAGTGTAAAAAGATAAAAGTAAATAATTTGAGAATACTTTTTTTTTTTTTATTTTTGTTACTCGAAAATAATAATTCTGACCTATTTAAACAGCGTAGATCATCATATTAACCAATTTTTTCTATCTTACTCGTAAGATCTACAATTCAGCAGCAAAACGTTCTCATATAAATAATATTTAATTAAAATCTGTCAGCTAAGATATGCGCAAAATGAAAAAAAAAAAATAAGGAAAAAAAAAAAAGATATAAAACCATTTTTTTTTAATCGAACAAGGTACGCGAGTCCGATTTACTACCGAGATATTCAAGACCCATAAGACAAAAACAAAAAACATAAGTCTATAAATATCGTGAAAGATCACGGTATTTTATTAAATTGATTATTATCAATGTCCCCTTGTGTTTTATTGCTATATTTGACAATATACATGAAAGAAAGGGGTTTATTCATGTTTAGCGGGTTTGAGAAGTCGGAGATTCCCCTTCGTAAAACATGAACTTCGCGTTCTTCTTCACATCACCTTCGAAAAAAAAAATCGTAAAGGGTTGACACTCAAACTTCTTTTACTATATAATACTCATTATGCAAGACGAGTTACAACTCTTAGTAATTTATGCATCGAAATTATTCTTTTTTTTTTATATTTATTGCATTTGTATCTCGATTTGATTTATTTATTGTTTAGAGATTTTCACAAGATTATTTTGCTTCTACATGCGCAGGGTGATGTTTTCTCTCCTATTTATTTATTTTTTTATTTTATTTTATTTTTTTTTTTTATTTTTGTTACTCGAAAATAATAATTCTGACCTATTTAAACAGCGTAGATCATCATATTAACCAATTTTTTCTATCTTACTCGTAAGATCTACAATTCAGCAGCAAAACGTTCTCATATAAATAATATTTAATTAAAATCTGTCAGCTAAGATATGCGCAAAATGAAAAAAAAAATAAGGAAAAAAAAAAGATATAAAACAATTTTTTTTTTAATCGAACAAGGTACGCGAGTCCGATTTACTACCGAGATATTCAAGACCCATAAGACAAAAACAAAAAACATAAGTCTATAAATATCGTGAAAGATCACGGTATTTTATTAAATTGATTATTATCAATGTCCCCTTGTGTTTTATTGCTATATTTGACAATATACATGAAAGAAAGGGGTTTATTCATGTTTAGCGGGTTTGAGAAGTCGGAGATTCCCCTTCGTAAAACATGAACTTCGCGTTCTTCTTCACATCACCTTCGAAAAAAAAAAAATCGTAAAGGGTTGACACTCAAACTTCTTTTACTATATAATACTCATTATGCAAGACGAGTTACAACTCTTAGTAATTTATGCATCGAAATTATTCTTTTTTTTTTATATTTATTGCATTTGTATCTCGATTTGATTTATTTATTGTTTAGAGATTTTCACAAGATTATATTTTGCTTCTACATGCGCAGGGTGATGTTTTCTCTCCTATTTATTTATTTTTTTATTTTATTTTATTTTTTTTTGAGGGGTTATCATTTTTCGCGGGCTTAACCCGGCCCTGGGGTTTACATCAAGTTAATTTATGATTTCAGCTTGGTTTTCTGCCGGTTAACATTTCACTCGATGTGGGTGTTGATATAAATTAGGAGACCATGAACCAGGATTAGGAACAGAAAAATTAGTTGAAGATTGGATTTGTTATGAAAGATAATTTGAACGTTGACGGGGGGAAGAAACTCTTATTGCTATTTAAGGTGACCAATTATCATAGGAATTGCTTTGCATTTTACTCCGGTTTGTTCGTCATCTCGGAGCATTAGTCCCGACTTGATGTCATTAAACGACTTTTTGATCCGGAAAATCTTTGCATTTTTTTTTTTCTTGTCGATTTTTTAATTTTTTCCGTCGTCTGATAAATAATTTCCTGCGGACTTAAATGAGTGGTTCAGGTTTTTTCTTTTTTTTGATTAAAAAACGGGTTTAAAAAATATCACGGAAAAACGAATCGGGACTAGATTTCAAATAAACTAAAAAAGGAAAGGATTACCAGAGAAACAAATTGGTTAATAACAAAAATGGGGAAAATCCCGAGGTCAGTCGACCTAAAAATTAAGATTTAAATCCGCACATTTCGAAATATTTTTCCGCAGATAGATAACAATTTATTTGTCCCATTTGTTACTATTAAGTAAAATGCTACTATTTTCCTGGCTCGCTTTGGTGAAATGGTATAATTTACACATGGCAACAAACAGAAAGGAGGGAAAAAGAGTGTCGGGATCTTGGGATTTTGGAACTAAAAAAGGAATAATATGATTATGCCATAACTCATATCGACCCTTAAATAAGCTTGTTTTGGATGTACCGCGGACTTTTAGGTTGAATATGAGATTGTATGATTCATGCATGTGATACATTATGAAGCCTAGGGAATTTAGGCCAGAGCTGGGAGCTTATTTTTAGTTGACTTAAGCAATCTTCTGTTGTTCGTACCTTAATTACAGGAGTCAGCAAAGGGGAAAGTCGATAGGGCAAAAATTATTCTTTCTCGATTTTGATGACTTCTTATCCCAGATTGTTAAACTCTGAAATGACCTTCAATTGAAACACCTTTAATAATGATCCTTTTATGGAGGTATTTATACTTTTTGATATACAGTATTTGACCTATATTTTCGTTTTTTGTTTTTAGTTCTTCGAACGTAAATTTTAATATGCAGTTTCAGATCTGCAATTTCTCATATTTTTTCGTGCCGTTTTTTAAAATTTAAAGCCTTAGTTATCTGTTGTAAATGTCCACCTGTCTTTTACTTATGCCTTAGACCAGGGGTCCGAATCGATGAAATCTCGGGTTGATGCCGATGCCGATGCCGATGCCGATGCCGATGACGATTCCGATTACCATTCCATACTATTTATTTAACTCCCGATTCCGTTTCCGGCACTGACGCCCCATACCGATACCGATACCGATGCCGACTCCACCAAGCATAGATTATACCCGATGCCGCCTCTAATTCCGATTTTAGTGAAAAAAAAAATTATAGAGCCATTCTAACCAATTTTTAAAATCAAGGGTCCGATTCCGATGCCGGTGCCGATGCCGATGCAGATGTCAATTGCAGCAATGACGATTCCATATTATTTATTTAACTCCCGATTCTGTTTCCGGCACCGACGTCCGATGCCGATGCTGATGCCGACGTTACCAAGCATCGATCATATCCGATGCCGCCTCTGATTCCGATTTTAGTGAAAAAAAAAAAAAATGATAGAGCTATTTTAACCAATTTTTAAAATCAGGGGTCCGATTCTGATGCCGGTGCCAGCACGGTCGGTTAAATATCTCGGGTCGATGCCGACGACGATGCCAGCACTAAAAATTTCGCAGTGCCGATGCCGATGCCGACGCGGATATTGAAAAAAATCCGATGTTGATGCCAGTGTCAGCATCGGCCAAAATTTTAAAGCTTCGGACTCCTGCCTAGACTGCAATCTCGAATACATCGCTAAAGATCCCAAACAAAAGATCGACGTGGAAGCCACGTAGAATCGACTTCGGAAATCGCCGCGAATTCACTTCGATTTTAAGATTTTTCGATGTCGAATCGACGTTGATAAAACGTCGAAATATCGAGGTTGATTTCCGACATACTTTCGACATTTTGGGGACTTTTTTACGACTTACTTCTTCATAAAAAATAATCAGTACCCCTTCTTTGGGGTACTGACCTAATATTGCTTTTAAACAATGAAACGATTTAAAAATTTTAAGGAATTTTTTCCCCCTCATTTTTGGTCAGAAAATTCGAATTTTTTGATAAAAGTACAATTTTTTTTCCTGGCACGAAAAATACTTAAAATTTTCGATAAAAACGATCAAAAGTTAAAAAAAATTTACTAGAAAATTTACTAGAAATTTTCCAAGTCCTTGCTTTCGTTATGTCGTCTAATTTTACTATTAAAAAAGGCCAAAAATGATTAAAAAAAATAGTCAAAATATTATTAAAAATTTTTAAAGTTAAAAAAATTAAAATAAAACATTAAAATATTAATTTTTGGTGCGAACAGTGTGCACTCGGACAGATCCTGGACAAATCCCACACAGACAGATTTCCCCAGGACCGAGCCCCAAGACGCAGTCCTACGTCAAAATTGATCCAAAGGTACGAGCAGATATACGGATTATCCTCTTCAAATTCCACCTGATCCACATCAAGTTGGTCCGAAAGGATGACCTCATTTTAAAAAAATATTCAAAAAGCTTTTACAATGCACTTGTGCGCTCTTCAATGAACAGGATCTTACAAATCAAAAAAAAAAAAAAGAAAAAAAAAACTACTTTTTTTACGTATAAATTAAGTAAATTTAAAAGTCATACATTATATCCGACCGATATTTTGTAAACAAAAGATTACGTTAAATCTGTTATGGGAAGGATTTAATGGTTAATAAATGCAAGTGGATCGAGTTTGACCACGGCCTATTGCATCTTCTCCTTTATAAAACGAGAAACCTTGAATAATAAAGGCTTCATAAACTTGTATGTTGTCGACTTGCCGCACCAAGCAAACATTAAAACAAATATAAACAAAATACCGAAAACATGTTAAACTTTGTATGTTTTCAATTTTCGGGGATATTGTTTCGATAACAAAATCCAATTCTGAGGAACCGATTAGTTTGTTTCTCGTTTTCCCCCCATTTTTTTACATATATATAATTTTTATTGATATCCGTCTTTGGTCTTACGAAGGTTTCCTTTTAATTCGATGACCCTCTCGTTTCACGATTTTGAATAAGAGGTCAAGGATTCCCTTTAAGTCAGAAAAAAAAATGCGATGGAATAAAGAAAATTGAATGTTAGGAAATGAAAAAAAAAAAAAAAAAAAAAAAAAAGGTCAAAGCACGTGAACTCATCGACCGGAGAGAGCTATACAACAGCCATCAGGAAAAACGAGAAAAACAGAAGAAAAAAAGTCATAAAAAAGAAAAAAACGACTTCTGATGTATCGGCGCATGCGCTTTTTGCTTATTTAATACCAGCTGAATTCGAATTTTTGCTCTTTTTTTTTCTCCAAGATGTATAGCTATTTATATCCTTTTTTTTTTTTTTTTTTTTTTTGAACGAGCCGAAAGAAAACTAAACAAGAATTAAAATTTTGTTGGGTTTTCGGTTTTTGAAATTTCCACGACTCTTAGCATTTTACGACACGAAACGCAAAGGAATCGTTTGTACCGCTGCTATGCATTTTGAAAAAACAAATACATAAATAAATATCAATCCGATTAAAAGCGAAGTAATTTTTTTATTTTTTTTATTCGCGATTCTCAAAAGTGCTACATTTAGCTTATGCGTAACAGCATATTGGAAATATTCTTTCTTCGCATGCCCCCTTCTGTCCTTTTGTCGCCGTGTCTCCCCCCTCCCCCTTCTCCATCCCCAGATACACCCACCCCATAACCTCGCGCTTGCGGCTCTGATTCAACCCTTTTTTTCCTCTCTCTCGTAACTACTCCCCCTATTCTTTTTTTTCTTCTTATTATTACAGTCTATCGAAAGATATTTACCTCCAATTTTTCTTCTTAACGAAGGACAAAAAAAAAAAAAAAAAAAAAAAGGAATTCGGCTACGAAAAAATTAATTTTTTTTTTGGTTTTCGAATCGAAAAAGGGGAGGAAAGGGGTTATAATAATAATTAATAGAAGGTCACCGGTCAAGATTCCCGCTGTTTTATTTGGACCAACTGGGAAATCATTCACGAAGACATTTCTAGAGAACTTGACCGGAAGTCAACCGGGGATTCGTTTAAATAGATATAATCATCTACGAAGGATCTCTGAACCCTTGGAAATTTAATTGAAGAATCGGACTCACGTGTAAGTTTTCACGTGACACATTTTGACCAAAAAAAAAAAAAAAAAAAAAAAAATGAAATAATTTGTAAAAGAGCTGACCGGTTTAAATGACCGAATAAAATCCATTGCTTTTCTTCTCGGTGTTGACTAAAAAGAAATTTAATTATTTTTAATGAAAAAAAACTGTTAAAGGTTGTTCTATTTACATTTTTTGGATGATTATTTTCAATTAAATTAGGCCTAATTAAAAATTGATTAAATTTTCAATTAATTTAATTTTTAAATAGATATAATTGAATTAATTAATAATTATTAATAATTATTGAGTAATAAATTAATTGAAAATTGATTAAATTTTCAATTAAACTTTTTCGATGACACAGTGGGCCAGAAAAATTTATTTTCGGCCAAAACTTAGGCGCAAAGAGGCGCAAAAATTGTAAGCGGTTTTTTGATTTAGGACCTCAAGGCTTCATAATGAGACCGTAGACATGACAGAGACTTTCAAATAAACCGACTAAAAGCTTAGTTGAAAAATAATTTTTATAAAATTTTTTGTTTAATTACTGTAGCTTTAAAAACGATTTACCGCCAGAAAAAAATTATTGGAGGGAAATACTTTACACTCCCATAGTCGCTGACTATCAGTAAATCATGTTCGATTAATTCTGATTTTTTTAAGCATGCCTACAGCGTTAACAAATATTATGTCATTATTACTAAAAAGTGGGTTAAAAACAATGTAAAAAAGCTACGAATCATTTTTAATGACTTTTTCGTTGATATAAGGATCAGAAACAACCTAAAAATCGTGTTGTCCTGTCCGATCAGTTATGTGAAGTTTAAAAAAAATTTTCAATTGAGTTTTGGCCAAAAATAAATTTTTTGGACCACTGTGGATGATTGAGGTTTTAAAAATCTATCGCCTTTAGACATTTACGAAATTGGTTGTTGTTAAAGATTCCAAATTCCCGACGTTTTTTCATTCCCGGGAATCGGGAATTCCCGTTTTTGAAAAAAAATGTCAATTTCGGGAACGAGAATTCCCGTTTTGGTTAGCTTTTCATTTCTCAAGAATCGAGAAATTGACGAACTTAAATTTCCGGGGATCCCGGGAAATCCGGGAATTTATTTAAAAGGCGAAAAGAAAATATCCCTGATTTCCGTATTTTGGGGAAATAGGCGGAGCCATGTCGAAAAAAAATTTTTTATGTCGTTTAAACGGCACGCTTTAGGCAAATTATGAAAAAAAATTTCTGATTTTTATAACTTTTTTCTAAAATACGGTATTTAAAGTTTTATGGAATTAATGGTCAAAAAGTTGATAAAATTGATATTATTCCCGCTCCCGGGAAAAAACTTGTCGATCCCGGGAATCGGGAATTCTCAAAAATGAGAAAAATTTCCTTCCTGGGAAGCGGGATTCCCGACTAATTAAGAAAAAATGTTCCGGGAAATTTTTCTGGGAAAAAAAATTCGGGATCCCGGAATTCCCGGAACGAGAATTCCCGGGAGGAATCTCTAGTTGTTGTCAAGTCAACTTTCTGCTAAATAAATATATGAAAGTTCGATTAATTATCGACAATAATTTTAGAATTAATTTCAGATTTAATGAGTTGCTGATTAATTTGCAGGATTCTTCCGCCAAACGGTATATTTTTTGTCCATGACTATTTCAGTTGAATATTGGCCAGATTTTGGCTTGTTATTCGAAAATCGGATATGAATTTCTTGAATTTTTAGTGATTTCATCGACTTTTGTTGATATTTTTCAGTCGATTTCAATCCAGTGAGTATTATTTTTAAAATTACTCATCCATGGCTTTAATCCATTTAATCCAATGTATATGAACTTTCCAGTTGTCCGTTGAGATTTTTTTTTTTTTTTTTTTTTTAAATAATTTATCAGGTTCAAAAATTTCTGGTAAATTATTGACATTGACAGTTAGAAGTTTCTCGCTTCAAATTAGCTTATGACAACTCCGGAATTTTTTTCAATTTATGGCATCCCAAAAATTTTCTACTTAATTATTAACAGCCTAACTTTTTTTATTTTCACAATCAATTCAATTATTGCCGTCAGTAGAATTCCTGCCCCGAATTATTAACGTCAGTTTTATTTTCCAGTTCGATATTGTCTAAAAATGCTCCTTACTTTTTTGTTGACATCGGTAGAAAATAATGTTTATATTGTATAACTGCATATATGGTATGAACTGGATAGAATAGTTCATTACGTTTATTTGATATAATGCTTCCATTTAATTCATATTCATTGAATTTTTTGATTAATTATTGACCGCCGTAAAGTTTTTCTTCCTGTCATTGCCTTGCTTTTTATTTTACCTTTGGTGTTTGTTTATTATCGATTTATCCTCATTTCTGGAGTTTGTACTGGAATCCGTCAGATATTTTTTTTTTTTTTTTTAAATAGTAATGGAAACTTTTTGAATTAAACGAAAAAGCAATTTACACTCAAAAATCAGTGCGTAACAGTGGCCCACATTCGAAAATTTAAAAAAAATATATATAAGAATTATTTCAATAGGACACAGTAAAAAAAAAATATAAAAAAAAAAAATTGGGGTAAAAACAAAATGATACGAAGGATCGAAAGGAAAGGAATAAGAATAATATTATACAGAAAAATAAGAGTTTACCAAAATTTCCGGTAGGTCGCAGTCTATTCCAAGGAACGTAGCCACACGAGGGGAAGAGGCGTGTTACACCGTAGAATCAAACTGGTTCGCTCTCGGGAACATCAGTGTACTGGTGGGGGTCTTGATGCGAGCAAGATGTAAACCGGGCCCGCGATTACCGCGAAACTTTTTCATAATATTACGATTTTGAGAAAATTAATAACGAACGATTTCATTAAACGAAAAAAAATTTGTCTTTTTTTTGTTTTTGTTTAATTTTGAATCAGTGATTATTTTTTTTTTTTCGTTTCTAATTTTTTTTAAAAGTTATTAAAAATTGAGTTTTGTTCTTTTTTTCCGTTTATGTTCGAAAATTTAACGGGTAAATTTTTTTTCCTTAAGTGTTTTTCTTCCTAATTTAGTTCTTTAGTTCTTTTTTTTTATGACAACCTTTTTGTGTTTTGGTTTTCTTTAGTTGGTCCGATTTTGAACGGGAATCACCGACGACTTTTTTAAAAAAAATATATAATTTGTAAACAGTAAAAATGATTGTCGGCGGTTCCCGTTTCTTTAGTTTTGTTTATGTTTTAATTTTTTGTTTAAAAATTCGGTTACGTGATTGAAAAAATTGTTTAGTTGCAGAAATAAAAAAAAAAAATTGAAGTGGTTACCGATTATCAAAAAAGAAAAAAAAAAGATTAAAATTACGTACATATAAATAATTAACATACGATTGTTTGTGAATGTTATCTAAGGCGAATTCATCCAACAGTTTGATTATCATCGAGTTTCATAACCCATTTTTGAGGGAAATTTTTGGAATGAATTTCGAGGTAAGGTTGAATACAAAATTCAACTTTGTGAAAAAAAATAATGCGAGGCAGGTTGCAGACTTTCGAAAATGTTTTTACCGGTGAAAATAAAGGCAAAAATTATTTGATGATTATCTGTTAGGATTACCAGTTTTCGGATTAGATTTGAATGTTGTCAAATTTTCTGAAAAAAAGAAAAAAAAATTATCAAAAAAAAAGTTTGAAAGCTGTCAAAATATTGAAACAATTACCGGTTTCTGTAAATGGATTTTATTTGAATTACCGAGAACATAAGACAATTTTTTTCTAATATTTTTATACAGCAAAAAAAATGAACGTGAACTGATAACGCATTCCGGCAACGTGCTTTCCTCCTTCGGGGAGCGAAAAAAAAAAAAAATTCATTCAGGAAAAAAAAATGACAATCGAGGGAAAAAAAAGAGAGAAAAGCTATGAAACTTATCCAATAAGGCATTTCCAATTGGTTCGATGAGTTGCGTGTCGATTCAAATATCGGTTTCCTCGCTCGGTAAAGTTCGATTCCCGACCCGGCATTCTTACGTACACGTTGCCGAGCATTTAACTACCCACAACTCCGAACTTTTTTCGCAAAGTGGCGAATTTCCCTTTTGTTTTTTTTTTTCCTCCCCTTTTTTTTAAGTACTTCATCGCTTTTTATATTATTGACCTGATTGAAAAGTTAGGTCAGTGGTATTTAATTGAAATTTCGCGAAAATCGGGCGTGACATTGATGTTTAATTTTTTTTTTTTCTTTTTCTCCTGAATCCGATTTCAAGGCAACGATCTAGGCCTGATTTTGAAGTTTGTTTTTTATGCGCCTTCTCGTATAACATGCGAATTTATATTTCACGCGAGTCAGCAAATTAGGTAGGTTTAATTATACGATAGTACAATGCCTTATTAAAAAGTTCTTTAACACTTTCCGCATCTCCCGTATCAGTCCCGTTTTTAGCGTTGATCTGGGGGGTTCGTCCCCCCTTCCCTTTTCTCTGTCAGAATGGAAATTGTTGGGACGAAGTTTTACGTTAATTTGAACGATTGTAAGCTCGGAAAAAAAATGAGGAATGATTTTGTTTTTCTGGAGGTGATGACTTAAAATAACGGAGCAAAAGCTTGATAGAAATTTTTTTAAATTTTACTTTGTAGTTTTCGAAAATCATACATTTTTTTTTTTCTAATTTAGGCCTAATAGATGTAAGCAAAGTAGTAGCTTGATATCCAAAAAATGATTATTTATCTCGCAAAATTTGTGACAGACTTTGAATCTGGAAATTAAAAGCGATTGTTCCAATTACTTTCAATGAATAAATATGACTTTTTGGTTTTTATTTTTTAAAAAAAAGAAACTTTTAATTTTTTAGAATTTTTTAAAGGGTATTTAATTTTTTACTTTACGATTTGGACCAATTTTTAGATTTCGTTGTAATTGTTTTGAAAAATAGATAGAAGAATTTTTTTTTTTTTTAAATTAACTATTCAAATTCCCCTCCAAGGATAACCGAGATGTACTTTTCAAAAAAAGTGCGCAGCCTTTCCAAGGGTTCATATGTACCCATAGACGTTTCAACGACTGAATCAGCAAAATCATAAGACGATAAGACGACATAATACAATCTAAATGGTTGTGATAACGGAAGCCATTCATTTTAAAAATTCACGCAATAGTATAACTCCATTTTTGAAGGGGCTGTAATTTTTTGGAAAAAACTTTTAAAAAATTCGAATTTTGGTTACTTTTTTTTTTCTTTTTTTTTTTTTTTTTTTTTTTTTTTTTTTTTTTTTTTTTTTTTTTTAAGAAAATTCGGTGGAGAACGAGTCACGGTACAAAAATCTAAATTTATTTTCTAATACTTTAAATTTTCTAATCTTGTAAAAGCTTTTTCTGAATCTTTAGAATCAATTGTTTTACTATTTCAAAAAATTTATGCATCATATTATTATATTGCGATATGCCAATTTTTGGGTAGCCAATAATTAGCAAATCTTCAAACTTTATGAAAACTACAGTAATCTTAAATGCTCTAAATACTTTCCGATTACAAAGTTAAAACTTCATGACTAATGTTACCATTATTACTAAAATACCGGTAAAATCAAAGAAAATGCCGAAAATGTTTTTCTTGGGGAAGGGAAATTTTTATGTACAACAAAGAAAAAAATTGTCTTGAGTGAACGGAAATGAAATTTACTTTAGAAAATTGCAAATCTTCCCCATTATAGAACTAGGTGAATATCCTAAGCCAAAACTATACCAAAGCATATTTTATGACATGGATATGTATAATTTTTTATGACATGAAACGCCTAAATTATTTCCCAGAATTGGAAAACTAACAGGCTTATATTAAGCGAAAGCGATATCTTCAAAAATTTTTATCTTAAATGTTTATTTATGCCAATACCCCTACTTTTTTTTTACGTTCCAAAATTTAAAACTGAACTTATCGGTATTTACCTGAATGAATTAAAAACAAAAAAATATATATTTCTAGCCCAGCTTCCCTCATTCTCACGACGAAATACGAAGAAACGATAATAAGCTTGGTCTAAATTTCACTCTCATAACTCACAAAAACACCGACTTGACAAGCTTAGACAAAACACTGATAAATTTCTATTGTTATATTCGCTTTAGAATGCGATAAAATATAAAAATAATAAAAACAAAAAAATCGAATTAGGTAACCGTTTTTTTTTTTTTGCTTGATCAGCATCACCCGCTTATTGTCCAGTGCGGTTAAATTTAATTCCCCAAATGCAGAATCAGAAGTGTTGCTGACCACGACCGCGTTATCAGCCGCATTTACAAATAGTGGCGAGTTTCTAGTATACGGGTTAATAGGGCTATTTTCAATTTTTTTTTTTCTATTAGGGAAGGTATAAAAAAAAAATCTCTTTGTTTCTTTTATCGTCTTAAAAAAACCGAAGTTGTTCAAATTTCGACACCGGAATCCAATTGACGTGTTCGGAATCGAACTATTTCGTAAATAAGAAATCATCAATCTTGTTTTTATATTTAGATCTATCGGGTTGACATAAGAGAGAAGGGGGGCACAACGGCACACACGCTATCTTTTCCAACTCTCTCTTTTATAACATGAGGGGTCGTGATCAACACCTACAAAATATATGAATTGGGAATACACTTAAATGTTTTTTTTTTTATGTGATTTTTTATTAGAAACTCATATTAGAAAACGTATTGGAATTAATTTTTACCCTGCATACAACAGCTGCCTTTAAGATTATTAATATACTGGTTTCGGTGAGCGTCGCACCTCTGTAATTTATCTATCATTAGAGCTCACGATTAATGCTCCTCAAATGATGTTAGTTTCATATAGAAACCGCCAACGATTTAATGGATAAACGTGGCAAACCTGTAAAACTTTGGAAACCGAATAAGTTTTAAACTAGTTTCAGAAAGAGGGGGAAGATTTTTGAAGGGATAAAAAGTTTTTGATTTTTAAAAGAGGCGATTGAATTGATTTCAAAAAAAAAAAATTGTGTCAAATGATTCAAATCAATAACTAGCAAGAGCTGCATTATTTTATTTCATCAATAAAAATATTTTGGAGCGATAATTTCACATTTATGCAATTATGGTATCGTTTCTTATTAATTTCTTATGGAAATAGAATTTTTTTATTTTTTCAAAGACAGCTAAAGACCGTATATTACTATTAACTTGTTTTATTGCTTAAAAAGTTGTGTAAACTTAACGAAAGAGTAATTTTGATAGGAAACCAATCCTGACGCTCCCGAACATTTTTCCTAATCCATTTTTCCTAAATATTTTGATTCATAAAATTAAATTTCCTAAAATGAATATTTTTCCTAATTTTTTAAATCCCTAAAGGCACTCTAAGAAATTTTATTTTAGGGATTTAAGGAAATTTTTTTAGGGATCAAAATATTTCAGGAAATAAAAATTAGAAAAAAAAATAGTTAGGAAAACAATTTTAAGAACCAACATTTTTAGGAAAAATGGATTAGGAATTTATTCTTTTAGGAAAATGGTAGGGAATGGATCCTGATCATGTTTGAGCAGAAAAAAAAAATTTATTACTTGAATGAAATTTCTTGTAGTTAATTTAAGCTAAGAAATTTTAAGTAGAAATTTTATTTAGCTTTTAAAGAAATTTTATGAGCCAACAGAGTTATGAAGAACTCCCAAAAATTTGGGACAAATACACAGTAAAAAATTTTGTGTAAATACGTTCTAAGCGGTCCACATAAATTTTTTATGTTGTTTGTCCCAAAAGGTAAACATAAAACAAAACCAACATAAAAATTATGTGGACCTAGTTATGTTGATTTATGTTGATTTTGACATAAAATTTTTACTGTGTACCTAAGCTAATTCAGCTGCTCACAGTTAAAAATATATTTATTTATGTCCTGTCCTTTCATTTGCTTTTCTTAATTTTCTGTTGTGAAAAAAAATTGTAAAAATCTAAATTTTATATCATTCTGTGGTAAAAAAAATTACGGTACATTTTGCTTATGGGACTAGAGATTCCTCCCGGAATTCCCGGGATCCCGAGTTTTTTTTCCCCCGAAAAATTTCCCGGGAACATTTTTTCTAAACTAGTTGGGAATCCTGCTTCCCGGGAATGAAATTTTTCTCATTTTCGAGAATACCCGATTCCCGGGATCCACAAGTTTTTTTCCCGGAAACGGGAATAATATCAATTTTATCAACTTTTTGGCCATTTATCACATACAATTTTCAATATTTTAGGAAAAAATTATAAAAACCAGAAATTTGTTTTCATAATTTGCCTAAAGCGTGCCCTTTAAACAACATAAAAAAATTTTTTTCGACATGGCTCCGCCTATTTCCGAACTTACTTCCCAAAATACGGAAATCAGGGTTATTTTCTTTTCTTTTCGTCTTCTAAATAATTTCTCGGCTTTCCCGGGATTCCCGGGAATTTTAGTGTGTCAATTTCTCGATTCCCGATAAATGAAAAGCTAACCAAACGGGAATTCCCGATTCCCGGGAATCAGAAAACGCCGGGAATTTGGAATCTCTATATGGAACTTACAAATCTGATCAGTCGAAACTAAGCATCTTTGAAGACTTTAACCAGGCGGTTTCACGTATAGATCTTATTTTTTAAACGAGATTAAATGACAGTTAGGGGAACTTTAATTAGCTAATCCAGAATTTGTTTCGCTTCGACTACTAACTTTAATCAATTATCAAAAATCCCCTCCCTCTAAATTTTCTATGTAAGTAAGAAAAAGACGGTCATAGATCAAAATTATAGCTGTAGAAGCAAAATGACTGGGTATCGACCTATTAATATTAAAATAATATGCGTTTTTTTAAAAAGCATTTCAAAAAATAAAATTCCAAATTCAAAGGGAGTCGTGTTAGGTTATAATTTTGGACTTCAAAAACTTTTGCTTGTAAAACATTTAATTCTGAAGCCGATGCTAATTTGCCTTTTCTTGTTATATCTAAACCCGACCCTGCGTTTCACTTTTCCCACTTGCCTGCCATCAGGTTTCCATATATTGACAGCCGAAGAAACATTTCGAATATAGAAATTCATAAATATTCATCAATTCCTCTCCCCGGAATCGGCATCACGACGTTCCCTTGTCCTTGTCGATAAATACAGAGGGGGTGAAAGAATTCAGGTCAGATCCTTATTATTTTCTTAAGGAAAAAGCAAATCGAAAATCGAATATATGATATCAAAATATTTGGAAAGTGATGCTTTTTTAAAAATTTTGGTTAACGGGGGTCCTGCTATTTTTTTTTTCGTCAACCCATTGTTTTGCCTCGGAAGACGAAAAGAAAAGCATTCGTGTGATATCAAAATGAAAGACAGATTGACAGAAAGCAATGATAACAATAACATTTGGTTAATAAAGTCATCAAAAAAATTGATTGAAAATTGGAAATCATATATAAATATATAAAAAAAAAAGAGATGTCGGATCAGAAATAAACATTATGTCTCGTGTCGTACAGGGTGTTTCGCAATATTTTATTCGAGAGAAAAAAAAAATAGAAAATAATTAACTTTCAAACGTTAATAAAATGTAGAATTGGACAGGAAACGAACATGTCAACCGATCGAAAAATTAATGTCGTTTTTTTTTTTTTCGATCCCGAAAATCCAAACGGTGAAATTGCACGACAGATTCGATAAATCTATTAAATTTGATTTTTAATTTTAATGCAAAATTATAGGAGACTTTTCGTTTCAACTGACGCCAAGTTTTTCTTCATGTAATTGTTGGCAATTTTTGCGATTTCTCCCCCTCCGTTCATCGATCCGGATTCGAAAAAAAAATATATTAATGAAATGAAAAGGACCCTTAAAGACGTATCGAATTCCATTTTGTCATAAAGTTCACGTATTAACTTTAAATTGCTTTCGGTTACATGCACGTCCTCAAATTAACGGGAGATAATTTCCCACCCTCGCTTCTGAAAACATTTGTACAGAGGTCAGTCTTCTGTGCCAAATCTTCTCGAACGGGTTTTCGTGCTTTTAAATGGGGACTCGTTACATTCGTTTCGACATTAAGCTTTCGACAATTTAAATTCCGAAGGGGAATAAGCGTTAGCTTTGTCAAATGATAAACGTGTATGAAATTAGGCTTTGAGAATAATACGGAAGACGCGTTCAATTTTTTTTTTTTTTTTTTTTTTTTTTTTTTTTTTTAACGATTGATATTGGATTGATATCGGATTCGTCAGAACGGAATGTTGCTTATATCAATTTGGTATTGAATTACGGATTTTTTTAATTTAAAAGTCTTGTAAAAGGATGAGGGGGGTAAAGTCTTCATTTTTTTTTTCTTTAAATTTTTAAACATAAAAATTAACGCCAAAAAAAATGGATTAACAAGTTATCGATATGTTCATGGGGTTCGTAGTATTTTACTCTTTTTAATTTGTCTTGACGTGTCTAACGGGTTTTACGGGTTCTTAGACTATTTTTTCAATTTATTTTGTCAACGAGGGAAGAAAAAAAAATTAATATTAAAAAAGTTTTTTTTTTTTTTTCACTATTTGTTTTCGCGCTGACTTAAAATTTATTTAGACGATGATTCGCGAGGCAAAACTTTTGAATGATTTGCGAAATTTAAATATTAGCACTTTCAGGAGTGAGAAAGTTACTTCAGCATAAAGTTTAAAATTTTTTTTTTTTTTTTTCTCAAGACGAATTTTTTAAAAAACATTTTGCACACTATTTTCTCTTGGACTAAAAACTGAACTCGTAAATTTTTCCTTGGATTTTTCTTTTGTTCCCTGATTACCCTCACCACTATTTTTTTTTTTGCCTCGTTCTTTTGCTTTTACACGTCGTTTTATTTTTTTATTTTTCTCATTTCGGCTTTTTTCCAAAGTTATTTCCACAATTATGTTTAAATCGACACATGTCTAATTTGGGAGCTTCTTCTTTCGCTTTAACATACCCTTTTGCCCTAAAGTCGTTCCTTTGGCCTACGGTGTTCGATTTTTGGAATTCTGGAATATTCCACCAAAATTTCTAGTTTCAGCTAGCTTTAGCCAATCAACAGAATTTGTCCTCGAAAGGCATTCCATGCATTTTATCAGAATATCTAATCAATATAATCGAATTGAAACTTTTTTTCTGGAAAATATAAAAAAAATAAAAGCTTAAAACTTTCCCCTTGTAATAGAAAAAAAAAAAAAGAAAAAGAAAAGAAAATGTATACTCCTAATTACTTTTTTTTTCTATTGTGCGGCCCTAGATCATTCTCGAAATCATTCACAACGCGGAAAAAAAAATTATACGAACGATTACATGATGGACGAAGATATAAAAAATATGAATCATTTTATTCGTATGAAAAAGAAATAAACGGAAGTTTTATATTGCAACGATTTATTGACACGCAATCGAAGGGAAAATTTTTTTTTTTTCCTTTTTAAAAAAAAAAAATCTATCATTCCCTTTCTCCGAAGAAAAATTTCCGGTCCTGCATTTTTAAATTCGCCCCTGAACGATACTAAATATGATATTAGATATGTTTTCGATAATAAAACAAAAAGACGACCTCATTAAAACTCTTAAACTCGTAAATTCGAAAAATTTTAATACATCTTTTAACTGAATATATTGTTTTATGGAGCTGACTGAGTGATGTGCTGTCTTTATCTGTTTAATCGAAGTTCAATTGTAACCTATCTTTGTTTATCTTATTTGACTGTCTTGTCAATTTAGTGCCGCAACTTGAATTTCCATCGTAAAAATAAAAAATGAAGAAGAAGGAAAAAAAAAAAGTTTTAAAATATTTGTATTTGTTGTAAATGTCATAATTAAAATCTGTGGAATGGGTACTTGGGACTGTTTGACCTTTCGGGTTTAGGATTCGGAATTGATTTCGTTGATTTATTTATTTTTCCTTTTTTTTTTTTCGTTTTTTTTTCTTCCTTTGGAACGAGTTCGGTTATTTATTTTTATTAGGGTACCTTAATCAATAAATTGACAGCCGTTACGATTTTTCGATCGTAAATTTCGTTTGATTTTTTTTTTTTTTTTTTTTTTTTTTTTGCAGTTTTAATACCTGACGTGACCAAATCTTTTTTTTTTTTCAAAAGCAAAAGAAAAAGTTGTACCTTAAAATCGGAATGTTTTTGGTCTTACTTTTGGTAGTTTGAATGATGAATTTTATCAGGAAATGGGTTTTAGTAAGCAATTCGAAAAAATAGGGGCTTGTAAAAATCTGAAAAATGTATTTTGCCCTTTAGTTGTACAGGTACGAAGTTCTTGTTGGAGTTTTCGTCTTTACAGACTTTTTATTTTCGCTAAAAATGTTTTTTTTAAGAATAATGCGGCATGAGATTAACTGAAACTCGACGCAACGTTTGATCATTTTCAGAAACATGGTTTTTTAAAGCAAAGAAATTATATCTAGTCGTAAATTTTTTTCAAAACGATCTATCTGATAATGAGTCTTAGAGCTACAGCTGACTCGTGATTTTAGCTATGAAAACAAAAGACCCATTTTTTTTTGTTTTCCATTTTCATGCCTCTGTCCTTTTCTGTTTTTTTCATCTTCAAGCTCATTTTTAGAATTTTTTCCTCGCTGAGATCAGCTATTCTGAATATAATATATATTCCCATAGTATTTTGAATGATTTGTTTTCATAACGCTTACGAGATCCCATTATACATGTAAGATGTGATTACACAGATCGTGTGATCGTATCACATGTGCAATCTTGTCACCCTCGTGATCGAATCGCGAAGATCAAATGATCGTACGGCAGGCAAAGTAAAAATTATCCGAAATATGGTGAATAACTACCGTATTTAAAGGAAATTTAAGTACCCGTTTTTGTGTATTAGCTTATGTGCAATATCATTTCTTGCGATTTCTGTAAATAAAAATATTGGACTTAGCAGGTTATCACAGGGTGTGTTACACTGACTATAGTAGGGATGCACACAACAAATTTCAACAAAATTTCGAGAAATTCGTTCAGATTTTGGTTCTGAATTTGTAAGACTCTAAGGATTCAAAATCTAAAATTTCTTGTTCAAGAATCTTGCTCAATCTAGTTCAATCTTGCTAGATTTTGAATCCTTAGAGTCTTACACGTCCCGAACACGGTAAAAAAATTTATGTTAAAAGTAACATAATTTACTAGTAAAAAAAGAGGCTACATATATTTTCCGTGTAAATTTTACATAAAACGATTATGTTGCATCAATTTGATTGTTGATCAACCAATAAGCAATCGTCATTTGTCAACATAAAAATGTTTACATTCAAATTTTAACATAAAAAGTGTTACATATGGAATGTGTAGCCCTTTTTTTGGTTGTTAACATAAAATTTTTTACCGTGAGCCAAAATCTGAGCGAATGTCTCGAAATTTTGTTGAAATCCGTTGTGTGCATCCCTAGACTAAAGGAAGAGGGCTGGTAGCCCGGTTGTTTGGGCCCCTTCTGTTAAATCCGCTTATGGTACGTGACGGATAACTTCCTGGACACCAAATGTACCCGGATAATATGGTCTTCATTCTGTAAAAACTTCAAGTTTGTACGTGCATGCCGCTATCTTTAAAATTGCACTTTTAGGTTTGGCTTTGGTGCAATCAAATCACACGAATCGTGTGATTCCATTACACATTGTGATAGAATCACAAGAATCGAGTAATGGAATTAGATACCGGGGCCCAAAACACGGGTAATTGGCCCTCCTTTCCGGCTGATACCCAACTGATTTGCTAAGCAGAGAAATTGATTTTAATGCCTTTTATCCTCTTCGCAAATTTCTATAAATTTCTGGAAAAAATGTAGTTTTTAAAATTTTTTTCTTTTCTTAAATTTGTCCTCGTACTTACTTTAAGATCAACCCGCAAATGTAGTTTATAATTCTTAAAAAAAATTGACTCATGCATTTTTTAACCGACTAGACTCCCGTGCCAAAAAGCCATGCTTTTTATCGGATATTTGCAAAATGCAATAAAACCGAAAATATAAATTATTCTTAAGAGCTAATTCCGTCCCTGATATCGATACATCAGTTTTTGTTTTATTAACTCTCTTCTAAATTTATTTATATCGAAATTTCGTTTCTCCCGTTCCGCGTCTTACTATTAGATAAAAAGTTCAGCGAAGAAACGGGAAGGAGACGCAAATATTAAAAAGAAAAAAGAAATTAAATTTTTTCATCCATTTTTCGTAGCCACCCTGTGCATAGAATTTATAGATAGATGACATGATCACGACACTAATTTATATACGATCACGACAAGTCAATCTACATTAAACAAAGAGAATGGCGGTCTATTTTTTTTTTTTTTTTTCTTTCTTTCTTTTCTTTCCAGCTCGCATTATGGTAATAATAATAATAATAATGATAATAATTGATTTCTTTCCAAATTTTTGATGGATTCATTTTTCACGTGCGGTTATGCACCCATTCGATATGGTTGTATCATTTACTTGAGTACTCTTTTAAGATTAATGATCGTCCTTTACCATCGATTTCTTTCTTTCTTTTTTTTTTTTTTTTCTCTCTTATGTAGGGTGATTTAATTTTTTTTTCCACCTTCCCGCCACTGCCTCTTTTAATCTATTTTTAATCGAACGAAGAAGAGAAGAAAAAAAAAACCGAAGTAGAAAAACTTTGTGAAATCGAAACGAGCGGGGCTCCTTCATCTCCCGTAATCGCAAGCAGTTGTTTACCAGACGATATTTACGATCGTAAATCGAATACTTGTCTCTCTGAATGATCTTCATAATGTTAAAATAATCTTCGAAACGATTCACCTTTCATAACATGTGACAAAAAATATTTTATTGTTTATTATTGACGCGATGCATCTGTTTTGTCTTGTTTCATATATTTGGCAGCTTTTATCCTTCCTCTCTCTCTTTTTTTCTTTTTCTCCAGTCTCTCTCTCTCTTTTTTCCTACGCGTATATTCTGTTGCGGTTCCTCTCGGCTCTTTTGTGCTGCGGCTGATGCGTTTCCTTTGTTTTCGTTTTCTCGCATGTACTACAGTCAAACACTCACCTACGTGCAGATTGACTAATGCTTCCCCCCCCCCTTTTGTTTATCCGCACAAAACTTAATCGTTATCGCAGTTAATAAAGTAGAACTGGGTCCCAATTATCGGTTCGTGTTTTTAAAGAATTCGATTCGCCATTTGTTTTTTTTTTCTTTTTTGATGCAAGAATCCGAAAGTGTAAGAATTTTTATAATTGTCATCAGTCTCCTTCCCTTTTTTCTGTGTTTTCACGAAAATCGAAGATGAGATTGAATTTTTCGAAAAGAATATATTTTAGCAATAAAAACGGTTCTTTAGAAATCGTGAATTGCAAACTGGGGATATTCCACGAGTATTTAGATAAACCACGCTCTCACTTATCACAGATGATCTTACTTAATTCGGAGATGAAATTTTACTTAATTCTTACCAAGAGATCATTAATCATCATAGATGTTTAATGTTTTGCAGCTAATTACTAGAAAAAGAGCATAGTCTACTTTTAAACGGTTTATTCGCATGAAAACCACATCCTGCATTAACTTTAAATCATTTTTGCGATGAAAAGTTTTGCAGTCATCACGCACCAATCACCGAAAATAATAATAAAAAAAATGATAATAATTATATTAATTGAAGATATGTGCGAATTAATAGGAATGTTTTTCGTCTTGTGCTTTAATTGAAATTTGTTGATTTCGGTCTGGAACGAAGTAACTGTTTAAACGCGGTTCGAAATACGGGAGCGGCAAAATTAAATTAAATTAAATTAATTTAATTTTTTTTTTTTTTTTTTTTTGTATTGATGATCTGATTATTTTTACGTATTCATTTTGACTGAGCTTTCGTGTAAATGAAAAACATTAACGCTTATTTGATATATCTCGCTGTGCGTTTATATTATTATTTTCATGGGGATTATATATCATATCATGTACAACAGCACTTATGAATAAATCATATATATATCTGTGCCTAATTATTATATGGTAAAAAAAATGTATATCAGTAACTGTGGCTAAATTATGGAATTTTTTTGAAGGTGCGGAAATGTGACATAATAGAAAATTAATTTTAAATCGAACTCGTTGTTGCACTAAAATTAAACCTACGTACGTACAAGGTACTCTTTTTTTGTTTGTGATGCGACTAAAATGGACATAATATAATTATCAGAAGAATTGGGTGCAATTATAAAAAAAAGACAGAAAGGAGGCAGGAATTTAAGAAGGCGGACATGATTTTGATTGTTTTAGGTTAAGATCGCCAAAACAAGTAGGAAATTCTTATTTTAAAAAAAAAAAAATTATATTCGTCTTTTACCCTACTATCTTTACCTGCTGAATTCATTTTTGACCGGTGTAAAGCTTATTAGGTTTAAAGGTTTAGGGGCTAAGTTCGATTTGTCTGATCCAGAGCACTACTTCAGCTTGAGGAAAGGAACCCATGTCAGCTGAGACCGAAACAGCGATATATTCTTGTTCCAACCTGAATAGAGTGATTGCTTTGGTCAAAGTTCTTTGCATTATTTTTCTTTGATTTATTTATCCGAATGTCCATCCGTTCTATATCTACATCTAGAAAAAAAGGAAATGGTTTGAGCAAGTTCTGTCTTGCAAAAAAACCGGAATGTTTCGTAGCAAAGCAAAAATTCTTCGAGGCAAAGTACATGTTGTTTCTTGTCAAAATATTTTTATTGTTTCGGCATGATTATTTTAAGAAAATGTTTTGTCACAATGCTTTTTTGCTTTCGCATTAGCTACTTTTTTTTTCGAAGTGCATCATCCCATTAACAAAAACGTTTCTCAGTCTGAGATTAAAGTATATACGCTCGGTTGGAGTATCTACGCTGAAAACACACGATTTCCTCAGTCTGGTAAAAAAAGGAGAATCCAATTCATTGATGGTGCAGTTATCCCAAGAATTTTCTTGAGGGCTAGTATTGTTAAATCCTGGAGTTACTGAACGGTATCTTGTTGCGGCTAGTTGCTGCTAATTTAGGCTAAAAAACATTTTGGGAGTTCTATAGACTTCATATATTAATCTCTCTGTTAGTTTCTTCTTTTTATAGCCTTTTCCAGACGTTCAGCATTTTCAACTTACCTTCTCAAGGTGCAAATTCACTATGAAATGTTGGACCAACATGTTGGCACAAGTTAACCAACATGTACCAACATTCCACACTAATTTCGGCGTAGGAGTAAATCTTGCAATAGTCGATTCGTTCGTTTGTCAAACATGTTGGAACAACAAGTTGGACCAACACGTGTTGTACCAACATGGTGGTCCAACATTCCGTAGTGACAACACCCTGAGGGTGCAAATCTCTTTTTCAAAACCTTCAACCTTTAGACTTTTTGCCGAGGAACACGACTTGTGATAGATTTTGGTACTAGGGAGTTAGCGTTCGAATCCATGTTAAGGTACTAAGCTACTTGAGCTGCTGCTGCTGCGGCAAAATCTGAGTCATCTGAACAAATTCCAGGGCAATTTGCCAAGTAGTTGAAAAATTCTAAAATAGCTGACTAGTGTGTGCTGAGGGATAACTACTGCACTCCCAAAGTAGTTTCAATCAAAAATCATAAGGAGAAGCTTTTTATTCGATTTTCTCGATCGGGTGTTGAAATCTTCACTCCAAACAAGAAAATTCTGCTCTCAACTTGTTCAGACTTCACCCTCTCATCATTTTTGCTGCTTTTAAATAAAAGAATCATTTGCATGTTTCTATCTGAACCGCTGTATTATTGGAAGAGAAAGGGTATGAATATTAGCATAATTATCAATATCAAAATCTATATATTGAGATTTATATCATAGTTAGTCTTAATTTCTTCTGCATGATTATCTGATGCAAGGGAACGAACGCGTTGCTGCAAACCGGTCAATCCTAAGAGTTCCAAAGTTTATTATTTTTCGATTGTCTCTGTTGTCATTTTTCTACTCTGAATGCAAATTCACTATGGAATGTTGGACCAACATGTTGGTGCAACAACAGAGTTTTAAAGTTTATTGTTTTTTGATCGTCACCGTTGTCATCGGACCCACATTCCATAGTGAATTTGTATTCTGAGTAGAAAAATGACAACAGAGACAGTTATAAAAAAGAATCAACTTTAGAACTCTGTTGTTGCACCAACATGTTGGCCCAACATTCCGTAGCAAATTTGCACCCTCGGTGAATTTTCAGACCGACATTATCAAAAATATCTCTACATAAGACTCATATTTATAAAATCAAAATTTTGAGCTATTTCTATTTACGATTTTAATTACAAAATTTAAAATACTCGAAATAATATTGTCAAAAGAGTGTCGGCCATAACTCGTTAATTGCAATGTTATATTATCCTATAATTATTATTAACATTGGTGGTTAATTATAAACTTCTAACACCCGTGGCGTGTGCTGGAACCAACGTTTAGTTTGTGTTGGAACCTTTTTTTCAGCTTTTTATAGATAAAACGTCCTGTTATGCAAATTATGTTTTTCCTCAAAAACGCAAAAAAAAAAAAAAAAAACCTACATAAAAAAGCAGCGTCGAAAGCTCTAGGAATCCTTTTTCATAAATAATATAGACTTATGTAATTTTAGCCATCCGTCCGGAAAGGACCCAAACAGACATCGAAATACATAAAAAAAGAAGTGTGAATTTAACCCATATTCTTTCTTATTTTTTTTTTTTAACCCTCTCCCCTTATTCATAATAGTCGTAAATTTTTTTTGTATTCAGTTAAAAAGTTAGTTTTAAGTAGTATTCAATGTTAACACATCAAAACTTTTGAAGTGCCAAAAAGCTTTCTATGATTTACACCTGGACGAGGTGAATGGGAAAAAAAATCCATCAATAATCTGGAACAATAAAAAAATTGTTCAATAGAGGGAAAAAAAAAAAAAAAAAAAAAATTTGGTCACTTTTGATTTGACTTACGTCATTTAGCCCCGCCTCATGTCTGATTAGACTCCGCCTCAATCGAGATTGTTAAGGGTGGAAGGGGTAAACGGATGCTGTGTGCTGTATCAAAAACAAATATTACCGCGAAATGCGATTTTTTTTTTCCTTCACATCATTTTTTTAACCCCTTTTTTTTTTTTTTTTTTTTATAGCCGAAGTCTCCTGTTTTGCGTAAATTTTCTTTTTTTGTTTTTGTCGCTTTTTTAAACGAAAAAGAGAGAATGCATGATCCATTGTGAATTTCTCATCTAAACAGGTGTGTCAATCTTGATAAAGCTTAAAAAAATGAATAAATCATGTTTTTCGAATAGCAGGTGGACTTTTTCTTAAAATACAAGGAAACAATTATAAAAAGACGGGAGACGGCATTTGGGAAAACGTGAACCGATGCGATTTTTTAACGGGGCGAGAAACAAATAAAAGAAAAGGACGTTAAGAAGATGAAAGATGAGTTCGCTTTTCTTACGGAGAAAACAAACGATCAAACGGACACGGTCGAAATGGAAAGTTTTTGTAAGAAATGAAAAGTTTAGATTTGAACTTTACGATCAAGACGATCTTTTTCCGTGGTACAAACCCAACGTGTGTGAATCGTAAGAAGACGAGATTTCAAGGTTTCACCGATAGATGACGGAGTTTTCGTTGGTTTCTTAAATGCACAAAGGTGTCTTCGTATAATTTCGAGATAGCGTTTCGGGAATGGGTTCAGAAGAAAAAGATCGTTTGAGACTTTTTGCATTTTTTGGAAGAAAGGTTTGTTGACCTTGTCAAAAATATTTGTCGTATCTTTAATGGTTTTTCGTAAAAATTATGTCAAAACGAATTAAGGGCCAACCTTTTTTTTTTTAATTAAACAAATATAAAATATTTTAATTCCGATTTAAAAAATTTATAAGAATTCGAAATAATCGGAGAACGAGCCCATGGGATTTGTAAAATAAAATTTCAACGCGGAATTCGTAACTTTTAAAATTAAAAAAAGCACATGGCCGAGTCGTATGATAAAATCACTTAATGCTGTGCATTACGATAATTCGCATTAGTAGTTACATTCTTTCTGCATGAATTTACGATTCCGATCTTCATTGAGCATTATTCTCATTTACGGTTCAAATCTAAAACAAACTAAACGTATAAGACAGATGTATGTAAATAGGATGTTATTGTAATCAAGTTGTATGCTTAATGACTTGCCCGTAGATGACGGTCGGAACAACGACCGGGATCATTTCAACCCCCGCCATTTTAGAATTCCATTGTTATTCAGACTGTCAATTGTTTGTAACGTCCTGTGATAGTGCGCTGTCGGGGCCCGCAAAGTCTATTACAATTTTCAGTCTTTGGATACATTTGCTCCGGGTTTGTATTAAGAAAATGCAAAGCTTAACGGTTTTTAATTGTTTTTTAAGTTTTAATTTTATAAAAAGTTTCGCGTAGTAAATTTTCGTTTGTTTTTTTTTTTTATTTCGGCGTGAATGGGTTTATTTTGTTTAAATTTAAATTTTTTCGCTTCGCATCGAAAGAGATGTCCGTTGGGAAAAAAACGATGGGATAAAAAAAAAAAGTAGCGTGTTCTTGCAATTTATTTTGGATAAACGATCGCACGTGTACCTGCATGTAATCACGGGTGCGATAAAAATTTTTGCAGGGGTGACAGCTTGACTTAAAGCTGGGATTTTTTTTCCCTGCTGTTTTTTTTTTTGTTGTTGTTTTATTTAATAAAATAAATCATCTTCCCAAATATTTTTTTTTTGTTTTGCGCATTTGTAATTATTTTTCTTCTCTTTTTCTTTCAGGGACATAACAATATGAAAATGACTTCAGATCAGTGAAACAAAAGTAAAAAAAATTGAAAGTGAAAGTGCAAAGAAAAAAAAAATCGTGAACCGAAAAGAAAAATGTGAAAATACAAAAAAAAAATTTTTAAAAAAATAAATAGTATAATATAATAAATAAATAAATAAATAAATATCGTGATGAGTCGATCCAGGTGAGGCGGATTTAATGCTCGTGGACGAGGATGGATATTCATGCTATGCAGTCTATGGATTGGCTTTTCAAAAAAGAAAGGATTTATTTACTAGCACAGTTTTGGCAACAGGTGAGTTTTTTTTTGTTCCTTCTTTATTACGAATTTTTTTTCCCCCGCATAAAAAAAAATTTCACGTGTACCAAAATAATATCTTGTTCGTATTTGATGGAGCGATGTCGGTTATTTCGATCAATTAATGCAATATTTAATTAAATCAGAAGAAAAAACAATAAGACCTAATGAATTCGAGAGTATGATAGGCATTCGTGCTTTCGCATTAAAATTGAATGTCTATATCGTTTATGTCAGTTAACCCAAGGACGAGTCTGACAAAAACGGAAGCTTTGGAATAAAAATATCGTGTAATGAATATCAGACATGTCGATTTTTTCCCGTTAGTGTTTCTTTTTTTTTTTTGGATGCAACACGATAGTTTTCCCGTTTTTTGTATTTTTTTCCATGTCATTAATCATGGGATTTTTGAGTTCATTGCGATGTTTGTTTTTAAGGATTATTTAAATGAACTAGCGTTTTATCGTTTATGGCTTAAAAAAAGTAGATTGCGATTCTTGAGAAATTTAAAATGATTAGATAATTCTAGAGGCAACATCACACCATTAGTGTTTCCAGATCATTTTACAAGAGAAGCAGTCTTAACACCTTTTTTTCTAATAAGGATTACGACTGAAATGCCCTCAGATAAAAATGATCTCATTAGCAAATATTTCCTCATTAGCTGAATTAAATCCAGTCGTAAGTAAAGTAATTGCATACCTCCAATTTTGTAGGCGCAGAATTTGGAGATGTTTTTTAATACGTGTCATATGTGTCGCTAAGGTTAAAAAGTAAATTGGCAACAAATTTTCGTAATTAATAGGTCTAGTAAAAAATTAAAAATTAGGATTAAAAAAAAAATTCCGAAGTAAAAAGTTTTGGCCACAGAAGTTGAAACTGTTCGGATCAGGATATTTTGAATAAGCATTTTAAAGCAACATTCAGGGAGAATTGTCGTTTCCTTATCAAGATTACGTTTTCTTCGAATATAAAACAAAGAAATAAAGTATGTAAGCAAAGTAGGCTTGAACTTTTAGACTCCTGAAGAATTTTCAAAAATCACCAAAAAAAAAAAAAAAAAAAAAACGATTAGGTTGAAATTCTTTTGGGGTTGGAGCCTAATGGCCATTTCGGTTTTTAAACCATTATCAGAGGTTTTCTTTTTATGTTTGTATCAGGCCTTATTTTGTAAACTAGAAATTAAAAAAAAATACATCGAAGAAAAATCAATTGTCACTAATGAAGCAGATAATAAAACAATCTTCGAAAAAAATAAAATAATAAATAAATAAAAAAATAAAATTGCGACGCATATGCGTGAACGTAAGATTAAAAATGTTTATCCAAACAAAGTAGATAAGTAAATAAATAAATAAATAATAAATAAATAAAAATTGACCAAACAAAAAAAATAAAAATTCATTTTCCGCATTGATAGCGATCATTCGACATAAGGGAGCGAAAAAGATTTCTGAACGATGAGGGGAAAGAGGCGTAAAGCTTCCCAAAATCAAAATTCAAAATGAACAAAGTTTTTGACATAATTAATGATTTATATTCGCTTGGATTAGAAAACGTCCTCTTCGGGAATCGAAAGGTCTGAATGGAGGTTTTCAAATTCGAACGTGACCTAGTTAAATTTTTCCACACTCTTAAAACAAAAAAAAATAGTAAAAAACAGTCCCTTTATTTTCTTTTCTTTTTTTTTTCTGTTGCGTTAACGAGGGGATCGAGATTCATATTTGAAAATCGATGGACGTTTTCTTCGCATTTCAACCGCAAAACATCAGTTGTATCCGAAAGTCAGTTAACTCGAACGATTAATCATTTGAAATTCTTCAAAAATGGTTGACAAAATCAACCCTTCCTCCGAAACTGTTATGCAGGGGTTGAAAGAGATAGGGTGAACAGTTGCAAAAGGGGTTCGGTATATATATATTGATTGGAAATCATTATTTTTTAAGAAATGTTACGGATTTTTTATTGTCATATTATTTAGTGTAGCTGTATCGAATCTTTTTATTTAATTTTTTTTTTTCAAAATGGAGATGGAATTAAATAAGAGAGGGAAAAAACGGATTTCCGAAAGACCTGATAATCAACTGTCCCCCCCCCCCCACACCCCCCTCCCACCTCCGAAGGATAAAAACGATTGGGTAAGCCAATGAGTTTGATGTGAGCGCAGGTTCGATAAGCCGAAAGCTGGTTAAGCTCAACCCTTGGACTTATTTAAAACGCGAGATAAAATATTTGATGAACGCCCGGCTTCTCATATATTATAAGAACGTCCGATGTATGATTTTATTGATTGCCTTCTCTCTTTGAGCCTTTCCCCGTACCCCCCTCCAACCCAGACCCCCTTTTTCTCGTTTCCCTAAACCCCTTTCGACCATCAACCTTTTTCCTTATATATTTATATGTGTATGTGTGTATATGTCTGAGCCCTGCTGCAGCATGGTAAATGATGGGATCCGCTGCCCATTTGCTTTTCTCTTTTCTCTTTCCCCCCTCCCCCCCGAAATATCTTTTCCGCAAAAATCGAGAATACATTTTTTCCTGTCACTTTTTTTCGCTTTCGAAAAGAAAAAGGGAGGCAAAAGAATTTTCTGTCATCGTTTATCAGATTTAACAAGACACAACTTGGGGGAAGAATTAAGGTTTCCATCGTAATTAGGTCTTTCTGGAATGTCGAACAAAACTTTAATATAAAGGTCGTCTTTTCCTTGCTTCCTGAATAGCCTTTACCCCCCTCTCGCGTCATTGTGGGCTGCAATTCTCGTAAAGTTTTCGCTGAAACTTTTTTTTTATTGTTTTGATAATCCTAAACTTTAAATGAACAAATTTACGAAAACAAATCGAAAGGTTTTGTTTTTTTAAAAAAAGAAAAATGTTAACGTTTGAATTAGCGTATAACGAATCAAAAAGAGCGTCACGAATTCAAATCGAGAATTAACTCCCTGACTAGGAAACTGATCGCGGTCTTCTCGGTTTCCTGGTTTCTCTTAAACTTTCTTAAAAGGATTTGTTTGATAAGTTGAAGGTGTTGATTTTGTTCATTTACTGGTCGCTTCAGCTTCCGAAGTTTGTTTTTCCTTTTCCAATTGCATTCTTGTTTTACTCCTTGTTTTATTACATTCCTTGTTAATTCTTTCGAAAAAAAAAAAAAAAAAAGGAACGGAAATTGAATTAAGCGTGAAAAGCCTTTTTCGTACTAAAACCCCGTTTGCTCGGAAATCTCTTCCAATTTCGGTTTTTACCCTTGACCTCGATTTTCCAAAGGTCTCCAACCTCTTAAAGTTTAAACTCCGTTCAGATTTTCACTTTTTTTTCCCCCGTCCTCGTCATTTTCGAGAATTGGGTCAGAATTGAATATTAACGTCGAAAGCATGAAAATCCTTTGATATCGCGGAATAAATACCATTTTGGAATTATCATGGAGAAATGTGATTTTTCGAAAATCCTTTTCATTATCGCAACACTTTTAATCAACGCAAATCCTATTGTATTTGATATCAAGGGGGAATTTGCGCATTTACCGTTGCCTAAGTTATATCCAATTTCTATTTATTAATTCTTGAATCTATGAGCTTTTCGACAAATCTGTTATTTCTGCATTACTGACTGTAACTCGATATTCTATTCCCCTTTTACCATCTCTCTTCATCTTGAATGATTTACACTTCCATAGGATTCCCTTTGGATAATTATATTAATTGTTTCATTGAAATTGTAGAGCAGCCGCAGTAAAAGATTCAGTTCCGTGAAGTTTATGCTTTTTGCTTATAAACGGAATTGTTAAAAGGGTATTACCGGGAAGAGAGAGAAGTAAAAAAAAAAATGTACATGGACGAGGAACGCCGAAGAAAGAAAACCGTTAGGCTATAAAAAGAAAGAAGGAATTGAACCAGAAGTCTGCAGTTGGATTATTTTTCTGTAAACATATAAGTGGAATCACATATGGTCAAATTCAAGGCCAGACCCACCCTCCCCTTCGATTCGGCAGGACGACCAACTTTGAAACAAAGTCAAGGTCATTTTCACTGCTCATGCGCGGATTGATATTAGGGTGTTCAAGTGGTTGGTTTTCTGATCGAAGGGAACATCTCTTCCTTCCAAACAAATACAAATGAATTGTATATTAATGTTTATGACTGTTGTTAGACAAATCTTTAATATGTTGTAATGATTTTGGGATCTTTTTCGTAAGATTCGAACCATGTGGTGGACGGGTAACTTTAATGTCTCATCCATTTGAGATAATTTTGGCGGCTTTCTTTCGCCAAATTCGAAAATATTTTCTACAGATAGTCATCCCAGTTATAATCTGCTGTTATGAAAAAGGTTTTGATCGATTTTAAACTGGAAATAGTTATTTTCAAATTGGGGAGCGGCAGATAAATTATTTGAATGCGAAGTTTGTAGTTGGTCGGGGACCTCGGCTGTAATTGGTTGAGTATTGAAATATTCATTTGCAATTAACGATTTGGAAGTAATTTTTAACCACAAATGGGCCGATTTTTTATCGCTCACCGTAAGGGAAGCAACCACCTTACCTGCGATGTAGTGAAAATAAGCTTAAACACACACAAGTCGTAGGATTTTGATCAAGTTCTTTCTGCAGAGCTGGTTAATTTTTTTTTTTTTGTAGTAAAATCGTAAATTGAAAGGCTTATTTTCGTTTGGCCTTATAAACAAAGCTTTTCGACTATAGCTGTGATACAGCTTGTCTTTTTTTGCAATAAATTATCGTTTCTTTAAAAAATGGTGTCATCGACGAGCAATATTAAATTACGAATGATAAGTTTCTCATTTTCCCCCAAATTTTACTAATGAGATGGTATTGATTTCATGAGAAATGAGATAAAGTTAAGAAAAAAAATTATTTATAACTTCCTCGTCATCTGAAAATTCACGGTAAAAAATTTTATGTTAACAACCCAAAAAAGGGCTACACATTCAATATGTAACACTTTTTATGTTAAAAGTTGAATGTAAACATTTTTATGTTGACAAATGACGATTGTTCATTGGTTGATCAACAATCAAATTTGTGGAACACAATTGTTTTATGTAAAATTTACATAGAAAATATATGTAGACTCTTTTTTTACTAGCGAAATATGTTACTTTTAACATAAAATTGTTTACCTTGTTAAACCAACCCGTCGTCTTGATATAGCTCCAAGTGCCAAAGCCTTCTAAGCTATCTACTCTACAAAATACACTTTTCCGTGCCGAAATTTGTTTTGCCTCCAAAAGTCTTCTGCAAGGTCTGAAGAGTTGGGCCGAGCCCCGAGCGCTTCTTGGCTACCTTCCTCGACGGTTAAATAGAGGCTTTTTTTATGGAAACAGTTCTTAGATCTGTAGTTTTTCTAATAGTTAACCCATTTAAATGAATAATAAAGGGTGCATACTGAAGAAAAGCCATTTAAGTGCAATGAATGTTGTAGGAGATTCGCTCTAAGATCTGATGTAAACAAACATGTGAAAGTCCATTTAAACATAAATCTGGGAACGTTATACTAATTTTAGAATCAGATAACCCTGTACTCACTCTAGAAATTTACGACCGTTTTTTTCTTCCTTGAATACTCATAGTGTGCGGTAAGATAACCTAACGCCATCTATAGATTCTCTCATTTTAGCGACTGTTTTCTCCGCTTTTTTTTTTTTTTGTTACCCACCGCTGCGTTTGAGTCTTTTGCCGAAAAATCGAGACGTGCGACAGGACCCGGTCTTATTTACCAGATTTTCACGACATTTTTAAGACCAGGAACGCTATCGTGGCACTTTCCAAACACAGTAAATCGTGTCAAACTTACTGCGTAAGAATTGATTCGTTTAATCCTTCATCTGATTCTGATTAACCGATTCTTACTTTAACAATACTTCCCCCCTTTCAAATCCCTTTCGAAGAAAATCAAAATCTCCTATGACTCACCTTTTTTTCCTCCCGACATTCAAAACTCGAATTCCATCACACCGAAATCTACTATTTTAACAAGGAGAAATAGAAAGCACAATTCCTTTTTTAGCTTTCTTCGTGAAATAAGCGTGTAAGCATTAATTATATATTTCGTCAAAAGGAATTTCGATTCGAAGGAAACAGAAAAGGTATTAAGATAATGGTTTATTACAGTAGAGTGCACTTTCTTAGTCAAACTGATGCACAGGTGTTACTACGTAGAGCTTTCTACAATTCAATATTTCGAATTATATACATTGTTCCGCAACTTTACCTTTTCCTGAATTTATATAATCTCGATTGCACCAGCAGCGCTTTTACCCCCTTGAAAACCCCTTTAATTAAGAAAAGGATTTTCCATATAAATTGACTGAAGGGGCTTGATATAAACCGAAAATTTTCGAACGAGGCTGTCATATTCTACGACTCCTCCGAACAGTAAGAATCAAAAACGGGTTTTAATAGATATCGGAATTTCAATTTGGTGCAAATAACAAAACGGAAGCAAAAGCATTATAAATTCCGGAAAATGTGAATTAATTTTAAAGATGTCGCAATATTCACTAGATTAACTTTTTGCTTTTGCCTGCCTTGTTGTATTTTCTGTTTTGGAAGAACGGATTTCGAGCCTCAACATTATTTTAATCTTCGATTTAAACTTCGTAACGATTTTCTTAAGTCTAAAAACCGGATGTTGGTAACTTTTCCATTTTCTCTGGGAGTATGAGACGAAAAAGGGAGCCAGGGGAAAAGTTTTCGTTTTCTCGCGGATACTCCCCCCCGAAAATGGTGCGGATGTCCTAGAAATGAATGTATGCGTGGAACACAGCCATGACATTGCAGAACTTACGGTTGAATGGGAACTGAAAGTATAGAGGTTTTAAATATATTAACACACGCATTATAATTAAGCTTACAGACTTTTTAAAACCGTATAAAGGTCGTTGACTATAAATGGAAATTATATGGCTTAGTGAAAGAAAAGTCGCGTTGACGGGGTTTTCCTTGTTTCGTGGGAATTGAGCTCTGATTGGGTTTCGATTTTGTATTGGGAATAGAAAATATTGGTAAATACCTGTTGAAAACATGCTACTCAATATGAGTAGGCGGGATTGTATCGGAACCTCCTCTTTTCAATCAGCCACGCCTCCTTCCTATGTTCAACCGATCACTGCCGTTTCACGATCTTTTTTTTATTTTTTTTCCACGGTTATTGACATCCAGTGGCGGTTTGTCGGTTTCTATAACCGTATGTGATGTTTAGAATTTTCTTTTTTTTTTTTTTTTTTTTTTAAGTCGATGGAAAAAAAAAATTCGCGAAATTCAAATTGTGTTGCTTATATATTTTTTTATTTGGGTGTTATTTGTAACTTGTGAATACTTCTACTGCTAGTAGACTGATGCTAATATGTAGGCTGATACTAATATTGAAAGCTACAACTGTAGCATTGTTTATACTAATGCCACTTTTCCATCGTCTTCTTCTTTTTCCTCTTCTTCTTCTACTTCTTCGGCTATCGAATGCGCAACCTTGGCCATTCTTCTTCTTAGTCCTTTACTCGGTTACAAGTGTGGTGATCTCTCACATACACCTGTGCGTGCTCTCACATGCATCTCTCACATGCACCTTGGCCATAGACTCTGTGTTTTTCCTCCACTTTTGGGGAGTGCCTGTATTAGTACTGTTCCTACAATCCCTACTAGAAAGAGGGGGTGTCTATGGTCACCCATCCACTAACTGGTCGATCTCAATGCTATGCTTAACTTCATTGATCACGTTGCCGCTAGACGGAACGGGTCACCACTCCGACCCCTCACTAATAATCACTATGGTAATACTGTAGCGCTTCAGTACTAAATGTACAATAGCACTGATTTGAAAGCCTAAAAGCAGAGAGTCTACAACTAATGTACAATCTCTGTAAGTCACGTGTGATCTTCCTCCAATGACACAATCGAAAAGATCGAATCAACGAACCAAATTGAACGAAATTGATCTTCAGCCAATCACAAACCTCCAATTCAGTTGTCGACTCTCTGATTTTAGACTTTCTACACTCGATATTGAACCAGCTATAGAGTGCAGCAGTAGCTAAACGCTATACTGTTAGTACTGCTGTACTTATGGTAGTATTATACGTTAGTGCGACCATACTCTAGTGCCTTTGTACTTCCTGTTCGTTCTTTTAATACCATTGAGATTACAATGGTAGAGCATTACTAGGGTTGTATAGTATTACTCGTATTAAACTTAATATTTCTTTATTGTACTGCTCAGTTATGTCTAGAACACTTGAGTGGTATCGATTCTGCTTGAAACATCAAGCATTTTAGTGGTAAAATTGTACTCCCAAGATATTAGTACAGTTGTTCTATAAGAATGTGTATTGTTATAGTACTTACTTTTGTAAGTACAAGTCTTTCTAACTTCTACGAGTTCAGAGTGTTTTGACAGCACTAATGGTTGCAACTTCATAGGTATTCCCGTTTGATTTTCTTCTTGTAGTTTTCCAAAAGTTCTGGGTCACTCGCAAAATAAAGCCCAATTCATCTGAAACGTATTTCCCGTTTTTTTCAAAAGGACTTTTACGATTTCATTCAATCGCAATGCCATAAATTAATCACTTATTTCGTCTTCCTCCAAAAATCATAGTCGACTTTTTAATCTCAAGGGGATTTTTCCCTTAATTTAAAATGAAATCCCTTCCTATATAACACCGGAAACGGATCGTTCCTAAACATTTCGTCACTTTTTTTAAAATTCCCACAGTTTACACGATTATAGCTTCGACCGTCCTTCCTTTATTTAACATTTTTATCAAACCAACCGCCTCTGAAATCGATTCAACTCCGTAGAGATGCAATATAATATCGGTTTGAACGTTGATCTCAGTAAACCCCAATAAGGTAAACACTACGATTTTAACGTTTTTTTCTTATTGGACAACATACTCGGACCTCTTAATTTTATTAATTTTCAGTTTTTTTTTCCTTTATTTTTTATTTTATTATTATATTATCTTGTTCTGGAATGTTGCCGGGGTATTTATCGTTTCTGGTAAATCTCTATTGCCGTTTTTAGTCATGTGTAAATGAAAACTCGTAACTTTGAAGGTTTTTTAAGACATTAAGACATTTGATTTCGGTAGTTTTTTTCATGATTCATTATGACACATTTCGTCGAAGGATCGTCTGTCGTGCTTGGAAGGAAGCTGAGGATAGAAAAGAACTATACCGTATATTCTGTGTCACGGTATCGCATTACGAATGCAAACATCATTGGATGGTTTGATTTTGAACTGTCAGGGCTCATAGGTAACGTCATAGAAATGACACCTGCAACCCCCCCCCCCTTAACCCCCTCACCCTTTAATCACATGTGTTTCTGTGGGGTTTTCAATGTCACTTTTGTATCCCTTCCCCCTATGGTTTTCCACCCCCTTTCTATATATTTCCCTTTCCTTTTCGTTTCTATTATCACGTATTTTGTTTTTCTTTTTTTTGCGCTCTTTTTTTTTCCCTGAAGCACTTGTTCCCTCTTAACCTTGATTAAAAAAAATAAGGGGGCGACTTTTTTTTTTCCCCCGTTTTTAACTTGAAATCAGATGCGGGGTGATGAAAAGTCGTGGAATGCGACTTTCAGGATTTCCTTTCCGGGGTGTAAGAAACTCGGATCATCTATATAGAAATGACATCTGATGATGACACGTAATCTGAGGGATTTTGCAAGTAAAGTGCCATAGTTTTGACGTGAACCGGACAGTTGCGGTGTTTGTGACGATCTCCAGCAGCCGTTTCGTTCCGGCCGCGTTCGTCTCATTGGCATTTGATTAAATATTTCAACGAATTGTTTATTCCTAATCGTCTTCACTCGGAAACTCTTCGGGTGGGATTATAACGCTTTCTGTCTGATCATTAACGCTTTGAATCGCAGTTAATTTTATCAAGAATTTTTTTTTTTTTTTTTTTGATACGGAATCACGCTTCCTCGCGCCATACGAGAAACGTAAATAAAAATGTGACTCCTTTGTTTACGGATTGCTGGATTCTTCCAGGTCGAGTTTATAATAATTTCAGCGTAATATAATTTTCCCATGTCAATAAAATTGGAAAGTTTATATACCGCCCATTTGATTAGGGACTATCAGCCTGGTAACAAAACGAACCCCTTAACGAAGGGAAAATATTATATAACATTGTAAAACGTCCCATGGCCTGCCTGAAAATATCACTAAATTTATGAAAAACAGAATCATGGTGCGCTCATGTTTTGCCATAATTGAATTCCTTCGAGTAAAAAGTGAAATGACGTGCCCCCGTTGGGGAATTTTCAGTTTGCAACGGTTGTCCTCCCTGCATTGCCAACATAATATTCCCATGTACCAACTTTTCGGCGGTTTAGTTTTCCGCGTAAAAGAATCCGCATTATTAGCTTATGAAAACCGGGAAAGGGGGGGGGGGACGGGGTTCGATGCAGTTGGGGATAACGCTGACTCGGTTTCATTAAAAATTAACCGACGCCGGTCGACGCTTTTTTGAAAAATGCAGTTTTCGCATGGTCCGTGTTTTACATGTTTACCATACGAACTTTCGTTCTTTTTTTTCGGGAAAAATTGTAACATTTAAAAGACTTGTGGATAGGTTTTGATTTTTTAACACCTCTCATGAAAAAATTAAATATTTAAAAACTTTCACGATTTTTCTTTGCTTATTTCAAATTAAAATTTTTTTTTCTTTTTTTTTTTTTAAGAGAAGAAAAAAAATTAGCACAGGTTTTGTTTTTGTTCCAGGTTAGTTGAGACCCAAGACGCTATCAAAATCCGTTTAAAACTATCATGGCTATTCCACTAATGCGATTCCGAAGAAGCCATAAGGTGAGTCTCCTAATTACTTTTTGCGAAAAAAAAAAAAAAAAAAATCGATAAGTAAATGCAAATCAACGAGTATCGGAGTCATGAAGCCCTCTTAATAGCTTGTTAAGTTCTGCATAAAAATTGCAGCTTTTGGTCTATACATTTTATCAAAAGCATCATGCGATATCTTCTTAATTAATTCCAGATCCGAAGATAAAAGCTTTTCTCTCAATTCTGAATTATTGTTCCCTTTCCAATAGATATAGGTTCTTTGTTCCCGAAAGATCAGGTCTTTGAAAAAGACCATTCACTCGTAAACCAAATAATATCAAACCTCATTTCCATGGTAACTGAAAACAAAGGAAAGTCAATTTTTCATTGCTAGAGGATATCTCGGAAATTAAACAAATCTCGTAAGCTAAATATATAATTAATCAATTTTTGATCATCGAAAAAGACAAAAAGGGTTTGATAATATAAAAGTTAAGTGTGGAGTCTGCGACGACGGTTGTGCACCAGAGCAGCGATAAGTGGGATCACTTACGACAGAATTTTTTTTTCCTCTTAAATTTTCCGACATTAGGGGAAAAACAATTTTTTTTTTTTTTTTTTTTTTTTTTTTTTTGTTACTTAAAAAAAATTAATTCCAGTCTCTTCTTAATATCAAAAGTCAAACTAAAGAATATAAGCACATGATGGAAAAAAAAACACCGGATGTAAAATGAAAAGCGGAAACAGTTCGTGCTCGAAAGTTTTCATAAAATTAATTCTAAAATTAGACAAGTTAAAATCGGACTCGGAAAATAAATTATTCAAAAACGCGGGAGGGAGAAAAAAAAATACCCAATCAATTACGAATTGGCACATGCCAGTGAAATAATTATCACCGAACACAAGAATCCAATATACCGTTTCGAAATTAAAATTTATAATGAGAGAGGAGGACAAGAAAAAAAAAAAATAATAAGCGATCAAAAATAACCTGTAAATAAAAATTGAAAATCAATACCTATGTGTCAGCTTTTAAAATAATCAACTGCCTATGAAATTGAATCTCGATCGAAACAAAAATAAATAACTTTCCCATGAACAACATTCACACGATCATTTGTTAATTATTATGACGTCATCAATTAATTGAGTCACGTGATTTTTTTTCCTTCGTTATCAATAGCTCTGACTTTGGTGTCTTCAATTTTTTTTTTTTTTTTTATCGCTGTTTAATATTATTGTGTCCCGCTGGGGCCTGGATTATGGGTGTTGCGTTGCAGGGACGGATTTAAATGAAAGGAAAATATCTGTTCGATTTTTTTTCTTTATCTGCAAATGATCTAAAATTTTATGTTCCTTCACATTCACCGTTGCTGATATAATTAAGAAACAGATTTATAGAACATCTGGTCTTTCAAATGGTTCTTAACGAGCGTGAAAAAAAAAAAATCCCCTCATAATAATATCAAATTATGAATAATGAAGAACCGTACTTAGAACCTTATAAGATTAAAACTTGAGCTAATTAAAAAAAGAAGGCCCGATAAAATGAAAGGATTGAAAAAAAAAAAAAATGAAATCAAAGAAACGAAGGGGAAAAAAGCTATCATTCTTATATACGTTTTCATCTTTTTCCAAACATTAAAAAAAAAAAAAGTTCGGTGTCTTCTAATTATTGTCAAACAAAAAAAGTATAGAAATATCATTTTTTTTTATTTTATTTTTTTTTTTAATTTTCTAATTAGCCAAAGTACTTCGGTATTGACGATTCTCTCTTAAAGTTTCCCTTTTATAAAAAAAATGAAATAAAATAAAAAGTCGCGCGTCGAGAGGTCTTCGCCGAAAAAAATCCTCTCCCATCCCCCCCTCTTTTATATATTTATACCTTCTTTAAAAATCAACCCGAGCGAAAATCCTAACCGATTTTGAAAATATGTTCGGTAAATATCTGATTAAAACACTTTTTCCTTGAACGTATCATCGGAGAAATCACTGCTGAATAAGCTAAGTATCAGGTGATAATGAATGATTTCTTTTGCCTTGATGTTTGATTCTACCCCCCCTTCCCTCTTTTCATACCCCCCGGGCCTTACGCAACCCTTCAAGTCCCTTTTCCTTCCTTTGTACGTATTAGCTTTCACCCTTTTCCCCAGTGCTAAAAAACCTCCCTTCTCCCCCTTCCCCCCCCCTTCTTTTTCGATCCCTCATCTTACCTATGTCCGATTATAAAGTTGTAATCTATATGAGATGTTTTTCAGTCAACTTTGACTAAATCATTTCCCGTCTCTGAGGAGACAACTTTTCCTTTCGATCATTTTCGACGAAGAAATTTTCCAACCTTTGGTATGAGGGAAATTTCCTCGCATGCTTTTTCCTTGTGTGCGTTTTCGTTTTGATTCTGGGTAAAGCGGAAAAGCGATAATTTTTCTAACCGCCTTTCGTAAAGGAGATTAAGGTTAAAGTGAGACACTTGTTAAATTGTTAAAGTTCAGTGTTTAAGAGGTAGTCTCAGCAGAGATCATGTGGGTTGTTGGTGTGCTTACGATGCGCGGACCAATGTCCTCCGATGCACCCCGTAAATGTTTCTTAATTTTATTAATCTTTTTTTGTATATTTTTTTTTCGGCATTTTAGTTTTCCTCGAGCTTTCCTAAAATTTCGAATTTATTGGAGATATAACATTTTTCGTCGATCCTGGGGGAATGTGTCTGTCCGGGTGGAGGTCTGTTCGCACCTAAAATTTTATTTAGAATGAACAAAAACTAAAACTTGTAAAATTTTATGTAGCTTTTTTTTTTTTTTTTTTTTTTTTACTAGTGAATTATGTTACTTTTAACATAAAATTATTTACCGTGCAGGACAGTACCCCAAAAGCGTAGTCCTACCTAGGAATATGCCCCCATATCCCAGTCTGATTTTTAAGTCTTCTACGATCTAATTTTTTTGCAATAACGTACCTTTTTTTTTCATTCTGATCTCCCATACAACACGTTATTATCAAAGTGCAGTTTTGTTTGTTGTCATAATTTTTTTTTTTTTTTTTTTTGCTGAATCAGACAGCACGAATGAAAAAAAAATGTTTTTGATAATTTGCATTCCGGAACGAACGCTGGAGGTCAATCGGTTAGCATTTGATCCTCTTTCTCATTAGTACCCCAAAGTCAAGCAGAATTTGCACAAAATGAAGGTGGGAGGCAGACGTTTTTAGTAACTGACAACCCGATGACTCATTAAAATAATAATCCTCGCTGAAAAATTTATTAACCATTGAAATGGGTTTTGATTTGGCAAAAACCCGATTGGAATATCGATCAAAAAAAAAAGTCATCAATTTTTTTTATTTCTTGATAATTTAATATCTGGAAGAGGTTGTGCATGCGGCTTCGCGGATTTCTCGTACGAGGAAAAAAAATTGGAATCGTAAAGAAAAAATATATATATATATATTGCCCTAAAGGACCTGAAAATGCGATGATGGATGCAAAGAAACGAGATATGAAGATACGTTAAAATTAATAAAACCATCAAACACAAAAGGAAGTTGATAACGAGGAAGACGAGTCAGGGGAAGCGGAGGGAAGGATGAGAATCAGGGAGGTGGTAGGCGAAGAGATAGAAGAAGAACGGGGTTGATCGAAAAGCTTCGGCATTCATTCCGGACCCCTCATCCCCTTAAAACCTTCCTTCTCCCCCCCCCCCCTTATACCTCCCGTCACCCTTCCCCTATTACCAATGACTCAAAAGTCGGCTTGGATTAATAAAATTAACAATACACCAAGAATTAGTTTCGACAGCTTTCATCGGAAGCGTAAGATGATACCTTTTTCCGAGTTCCCCCCGTTCGATATCCCCGATTGATTGGGACTCCACCCCGTCTTCTTAAACGCCACCGTCATATATGATTGCAATATTTTTAAATTGTTTACATATTTTATGGTCTTTCCCTTTGCCTTCCGTTATATTTTACGTTTTCGCTTTTCCCTTCAGTGGAATATCGAGATACGAACGGCAAATTTTTTTTTTTCTCAGACTTTCGCATTTAAGAAAAAAAAAATTTTTTTTATATCTTGTTTTATTATTTTGGAAAATTTCTCATACAAAATTTTTTTTTTTATTCATGTGAAAAAGGTCGGTAAACTCCCGGTGTTGAATAATAACGTGTGGAAAATCGAGGAGAATCGGCCTGATATAACCTTATTACACTGAATGATTTAAAATTTATTTTGCTATTGGAAGCAGCAAGAAATATTGTAACGCTTTTAATCTTATAATCAATGGGGACTGACAGCTCTGTATCGAACTCAAAATTCACACTAGAGAGGGAGAAGGGGGACGTGACGAAGAGGGGGGGGGGGGGGTGTCGCAAGATAGATCCGAACCAAAGGCATGAGGATGAGGGGTTCTTATTTTGAATATTCACAAATTTGAATATTTTAATTGATGATATTATTCATGTTTTGAATTTTGACACGTTATTGCTAAAAGGGTCTATACGTTTACGTTTTATGTTAATTTATATATTTTTCACTTTGGCGTTTTCGTTGTTTATTTTAAGGGATTCGATTTTCGTAATTTTGATCTCGTTTTTTTTCCCCCTTCCCATTCAATTTTTTTTTTTCGGGAAAAAATCAAAGGAATAAAAAATAAAGACCGTAATAGCCGACCGGTAAGAGGGGGGGTTAAAACCCCCTAGAGAGACCGACGCGTGGACTACCCGCATGACGTATCTACCGACACTTCACGTGTCATTTCACGATTTTTTTTTTCTGACGTATCCGGTTGTACTGATTATGTCGTCGAAAGTCACGCCATTGCCTATGCCAAGGAAAACGTAGTTTGTACACTTTTTTTTTTCCTATTTGGGATTCATTTTTCACCCTCGTAGGTGAGAGGCATAGGGATTGTTTTGATCGTGATTATTATTATTATTTGTGGAATAGGGGGATGTCTAATAAACGTGCGGAACAGAGGTTGACGCTATGGATATAGCAGCAGCAGTACACAATCAAGAAGGAGGAAAACAATTTTTTTTTTTTTTTTTATCAGTCAGGAGTGTGAAAAAGGTTAACCGGTTTTGGTCAATGTCGAGATGTCGAGCAATTCTTTTCTGATTTTAATGGTGAGGGCAGATTTTTTTTTCATAACGAATTTGATTATGTGGATTTAGGTCATCGAGTTTTTTTTAATTCAAACCTTTTCATCGACCAGTTGAATTTATTCCATTTAAAATTAAAGAAGTAATTCATTTTTTTTTTAAATTTTTTAGGGATTTAAATGATTAACAGGTATTTTTATTAAATTTAGAGCTAAATTAAGTAAAATTATTGAAATAGTTTGTTGTTTTGAATCATTAACCGATCGCTAAAAGGATCCATTCTCTTTAATTTGATTAAATGAATCGATCTATTGATCTATTAATTGATTGAATGAAGGCCAGTCGATAGGAAAATACTGAACGAGACTGGGTTAGTTAAACTATAGAACGAACACAGTACACGGTAAAAAAATTATATGTTAACAACCTGAAAAAGGACTACACATTCTTAATGTAACATGTTTTATGTTAAAATTTGAATGTAAACATTTTTATGTTGACAAATGACGATTGGTTATTAGTTGGTCAACAATCAAATTGATGCAACGTAATTGTTTTATGTAAAATTTACATGGAAAATATTATTTAGCCTATTTTTTTTACTGGTGAATTATGTTACTTTTAACATAAAATTTTTTACCGTGCAATGATTGATTTGATTGAATCACTGACCAAAGAAAAATTAGTCGATCGATCGAATTACTGTGTAGATTAGATTATTGAGTATTAGATGATTAACTTATGGACTGATTAATTAATCCGCAGTGGAACTTTCGTAATTTCCCATAAATTTTCCATAAGTTAAACATAGGCTTAGTAGAAAAATTATGAAGGTTCGACTGTATTAATCTATATAATCACGGTAAAAAATTTTATGTTAACAACCTGAAAAAGGGCTACACATTCCCCATATAAGACTTTTTATGTTAAAATTTGAATGTAAACATTTTTATGTTGACAAAATGACGATTGGTCGATTGGTTGATCAACAATCATATTGATGCGACATAATCGTTTTATATAAAATTTTACATAGAAAGTGTATGGAGCCTCTTTTTTTTACTAGTAAATTGCATCCCTTTTAAACATAAAATTTTTTACCGTGATCAACTATTGATAAATTACCAATTAATAATCGATCCACAAATGAAGAAGACATTAAAATGCCGGTTACACAAACATTACAGTTGAATTTTTATCCTTTATTAGGAAGAATTGACCTTGTTAATTTAATTTATGCCTACCTAAAAAAGCACCTTATTAAATCAATCAAATGAATTGAATCCATCGAAACCGTATTATTTTAATTTTTTTTTTTCGTTAAAAACAAGAGACACAGAAAAATAAAACTTGATCTAGATTTGACAAAACGAATTTCATCGATTTTTTTCCTTATCGTCAATTTCCATCACGATATTATTAAAAAAGAAAAAAAAAAATTATGTCATATACGTAATGGCGATGAAGCGATCATTTTGGGACGTTATTAACACCGAATAAAAATTATTATAATTAAAAATGAATTATTGTTATTCGTAATTCCAGTATAATTTGAACTCTTTCCTTGGTATATAAATGCTAACCTAATTTTCGATCGAATATTTTGAATAATCGATTAATTAATTAATGCATTATGCGATACGAAATTGCTATTGTGCAGAAAATCGCTTTTTGCTCTTTTTATTACCCGCGGATGAAAGGGAAAGGAAGGTAAACAATATTTTGCCTATTTACCGGGTTAAAAAAAACATGCATTTAAACGCAAAGGTTTTAATTTTTGACGTGACGCATTACATTATTATTTTTTTTCCTTCTTTGTACTTTCGTCGGAATTGGTTTCTGTGATTGGTTATTTTAATTAAAGAGTTCGATGTTTTTGTTATTGTTTTAATGCTTCCTTTTGCAAAGAGCTTTTTTTTTTTTTTTTTTGAAACGCAAGAAAAATCATTACGAATTAGGGTGTACAGAAAAAAAAAAAGTGTTTGGAATTTTGTTGCTCACCGAAAAAATAGTTTCATTGGGGGGTAAAAACCTCAAAAAAATTTTGAAACATTTTTTTTTTTACCAGCTGGAGGTCGCGCTTTGCGGAAAAAGGACCTAAGCCAAGAATTTTTTGAAAGCGTTCAATTAAGTTAATATTTAGCGCATTTTTCAGTAATCGATATTTGTAAAAGGGGTCTAATTATATGTTTTTGAGGTCGTAGAACACGAATTTCACCATCCCGATTTTCTCCGACCAATGCCTGAGTCGCTGTTACCGCTTTTTTAGCGTTTAAGCCTGATTTTTCGAGCTTGATTTTTATTTATGTCCAGATTTGGAGCTCCCAAAATTTTTTTTTTCCTTTTAAAGTAGCTTATACTTATGAAAAAAAGCTTGAGGAACACGAATTTCACTATCCCGATTTTCTCCGACCAACGCCTGAGTAGGGGTATAAGTAAGAATTTTGTTTTTTGAGCCAAAAACTAATTTTTTTGTAAAAAAATGGCGACAACTCCTCACCAGTTCGAGTTAGAGGTCATGTTCTATGACATTTTTTAGTCAGAACACTCTAATTAATAAGGCACTTTTGTGTTTTGGATCAATTTCCAAAATTTTCTAACGGACGGAAAATTCTACCAGTAATTTTTTTGAAATTCCAAATTCTTTTCGTCCGTGAAAAAATTTAGAAAATTGATCCAAAACACAAAAGTGCCTTATTAATTAGAGTGTTCTGACTAAAAAATGTCATAGAACATGACCTCTAACTCGAACTGGTGAGGAGTTGTCGCCATTTTTTTACAAAAAAATTAGTTTTTGGCTCAAAAAACAAAATTCTTACTTATACCCCTACTCAGGCGTTGGTCGGAGAAAATCGGGATAGTGAAATTCGTGTTCCTCAAGCTTTTTTTCATAAGTATAAGCTACTTTAAAAGGAAAAAAAAAATTTTGGGAGCTCCAAATCTGGACATAAATAAAAATCAAGCTCGAAAAATCAGGCTTAAACGCTAAAAAAGCGGTAACAGCGACTCAGGCATTGGTCGGAGAAAATCGGGATGGTGAAATTCGTGTTCTACGACCTCAAAAACATATAATTAGACCCCTTTTACAAATATCGATTACTGAAAAATGCGCTAAATATTAACTTAATTGAACGCTTTCAAAAAATTCTTGGCTTAGGTCCTTTTTCCGCAAAGCGCGACCTCCAGCTGGTAAAAAAAAAAATGTTTCAAAATTTTTTTGAGGTTTTTACCCCCCAATGAAACTATTTTTTCGGTGAGCAACAAAATTCCAAACACTTTTTTTTTTTCTGTACACCCTATTACGAATCCAAATTGGTTTTCGTGAAAAATAAAAAGAGGATAAAAACAAAAAATTGAATTAAATTAAATTAAAGAAGAAATAAAAATGATGGAAATGAGAGATGTGTAAAAGGGTTGTGCAGGCAACTTGTGAAGCATGCTGGTCTTGAAGGGTGGATATATTTATAAGGGTAGTTCAAAGAATTTTTGTGTTATTTAACTTTCTATACTAATTCGCATTTTTTTTTATCCCCAGAAAATCCATTTTTTTTTCTAGAATTCAAATTAATTTATATATGCGTATATTGTGAATATGTATTTGAGTTAATCGTTTTAAACGCTTTTGTTTTAATTTTTTTTTATTTTTGTTTTGTTTGAAAAACTTTGTCAGTCTCTTTTTTTTTCCTCGACGAAAAAAAAAAGTTAGGGATATAAAATATAAAGTTCGATATCCCTTAAAGCTAATCTGAGAGAATGAAAATAAGGGTTGCGAACCAAGGGGTTGATCGAAGGATATAGGGGCTGTTTGGTTGTAATTAGTTATCAAAGCTCTTTTCCTCATTTTATTCTTGACGACCACGCTGGACAATTCCCCCCCTCCCACCTTCCTCCCCCCTCGTGTTCCCTTACATCAGTCCACTTTCCTCCCGATACTTTAATACCATCATTCATATTTCGAAAATTCCCGACGACATTCGATCCTTAAGTCTCTCGTTGGCGGTGCTTTTTCTATCATTAGTCTTGTTAGAAAAACCTTTTTTTTTTCTCCCAATTTTTTTTACTTTTTAAATGCGGTGTGTGCGTCTTTTTACCTTCCTCTCATTAGCTGATTTTTTTTTTTTTTTTCTGTCTTTTCTTTGATGAAAGCTTTAATGCCGGGAATTATGAAAAGGGGTGAAGAGAGTTTGGTATTGCGATTTGAGGTGAATGCACGAGGAAAAGGCCCCCTTGGGGGAGGGGGGAAGGAAAAGAGGGAAGAGGATACCCGACGAGGTGTTAAACACCGAAGGAAACTCGAACTGAAAACGGCTGAGCCGTTCGTTCGTTCGAACGCCTGCCCGACCGGCATGACTGGGAAACTTGATAATAATTTCTTTAAAGAAAAGAAAGTTTGCTTTTTAAAAATGAATAATTCATCCCATGTGAATAAGGATTTTCCATTTTCTGTTCATAAAATATAAAACAAAACCTGAAAAGCAATATCTTTTGATCATCTTGCATCATCTTGGATGTGAGGAAATGAGATTGGTTGAAGTCGGAGCCGGCGAATTTATTTTTCCTTCGTTTTTATTTATTTCCTGATTTAGCTATTATTTCGCCTAGTTTTATTTTTTATTTTTTTTTTAGAGTCTTTCTACATGAAAATAAAGTAGTATCTACACTCCTGTCAAGTTCAAGGTTTTTTTTTTTTTTTTAACGATTAAAAAAAGAAGAAAATACCTCGGGAAATCTAAAATCCCACCACTTTAATTAGACCAAAGTACGATATCAGCCAACCTATAGATACGTAAAATTTTTGTTTTAAAGAAGAAAAAAAAAGAAGAAAAAAAAACAGTTTATCCGACAGGACGAGAAAAAGGGGGAGGAAAAAATATTTGATAGATGAAAACGATATGCTTTCACTGGATTCAGCCTTTTACTTCATCAGTTATGCAACCTGCAATATTTCATCTTTTCTCATTTCGCCACGGTCTAGATGTGCACTTTTTTCTTTTTCTTTTGGTATTCTTCGCGCCCCGCTTGAGGGATTTACCAAACATTAGGGGGTGAATTTTACATTTTCTATACAGGGGTGTGATGTTCGGAGGTTTTTTTTTTTTTTTTTATTTTATTTTCTTCGGTAATGAAATTACAACACGGTGACTAGACTTGTGCATACGTGATGCGGGAATGAATCTTTCCTTTTGATTGTTTAATTTATGAGATGGAAATTTTTTTTTTTTCCTAGGAGGAATTTTCATAAGGAATTGGATTAAGTTAATTCTTTTGACTGTGGATAGGGCCGGAAATATGTCATTTTCGTGCAAAATTAAAAATGCAATCTTTATAAATGTTTTCGCCAAATATGCAGGAGCAAATAATTGGTTTAAGAAAATTGCATTTTTTTGCGGCCAAAATGCTGAAAATTTCGGTCGTGCAAAATGATTTAAAATAAATTTTAAAAAAATCTTCATTTTAGATAATTTTTTTTGCATATTAAAAAGTGTGATGACCCTAATTGAAGTCTAAAGTTCACCAAGCTAATTATTGCTCTTTGCTTAAACTTATTGCTGCAAATATTTGTGATAAAAATATTGTTCAAATTCAAATCTTTATTTGATTTCATTTTGTTTTCCTAAAAATTATTTCTATGAAATTTAAAAAACTTGAGTTTGAAAAAAAAAGTCGGACTTCAAAAAATTCGATCGTTTGAGCTGCAGTGGACGATTTTTATATTTTTTAGCAGAATTTTTTCCCTATTGCCTTTGGTTTCAAAGATTTTTTGTTCGATTGCCTTCGAAAATCTCGGCCATTGAGCTGGACTGAATGTACAATTGTGGGAGAAAAGGGCGATGGAGCGATGACGTGATCTTTTATAACCCTTCTGACTTTCGCTAATTGCAAAAATGTGATTATATGGTTCAGGGATTTTTCGGAAAATACAAACGATCGTCCAACTCGTAATCATATTTAAAAAATTTTCTTACTTATCCGCCACTTCCTTCTCTTAAAAAAAGAATTCTTTATTTCAATACCAACTATGTGAATGTGAAATCTTATAAAATTCTTGATTATCCCTAAAGAAACTCGGATGTTTTTTTTCTCCCCTTAAATGTTTCGAATGTTATATTTTGGCAACCCCTAACTTGCGTGTGTGCGAGTATATGTACCTAATATCACAGTAAACAATTTGTTGATGGTTTTACAACTTATTCTTATCAGTCATTGAAGCTTTGGTTTTGAAAAAATAAAAGTCTTAACCCGTTCGAAAATTTCATATGAGTAAATCCCTTTTTCCATTGAAACGGTCTATTGTTTCTTTGGTTTTCTTTTTTTATTTTTTATTGGCTTCATATTATTTAAGGAAAATCATTTTTTATTCTTCTTATAAAACAACTACAATTTAAAAAATGTCATAAATTTTTATATTTTTTATGCGGCAATAAAAGAAAAACTGAAACTCTATAAAAAGTATCGGATGATCGTGTCACACTTTTTTTTTTCTTGTATAAAAAGAAAAACGATTGCGTACATGGTTTTCCGGTTTAAAAGACGATGGTTTACAAATCGGAAAGGAATCGATATCATTTTACGATAAAATACCTTGGAGGATTTTGCGGGAAAAGCTATTGAGCAGAGGTAAAAGAGAGAGAACCGTTCCCCCCCACCCCCCCCCCTCCCCCCGCTCACACACATACACGAAGATGGAGGAGGAAAAAAAAGACGTATGGGAAATTCGAAAATGATAGGTTTTCCGATAATCCGTTGAAGGAAAATATGGAAAAGGAAGGGTTGGAACTGGAAGAAGAGGAAACGTGGAGAGAGCATATTGGTGGTCAGAGAAGCCTCGGGCAAGGAAATCAAACTTGTTTGGTAGAATCGGAAATCTGAATCCAGAAATCAAGAGGGTTCGAGGGGGGAGGACGGAGGAGGTGGAAAAGGAGGAAAAGGCTGAGGTGGATGGGTGAAAATTAGACCCAGATCGATAACGACAATGATGGGTTTATTTTACATTTCAAATTTTCACCTCGGATTTTCTTCGCCCCATATACCTAGAAAAGGACATGTCACGAGTTGTTGATGGCAACCGAAGCGGTAGCCCTCGAGATAGGAAGAACGAAAGGAAGTTTTCCCTCAATTGCGAAAACGTTTTTGAGGTCCGCAATGAGAAATTTCACAGAAACAATCACTTTCTCGTTTTTTTCCCCTAATGTTTCCATTTGCATGAAAATGTATTAAGTTTTAATACACGGTAAAAAATTTTATGTTAAAAGTAACATAATTCACTAATAAAAAAAAAAAAATAAATAAATAAATAAATAAATAAACGCTACATAAAATTTTCTATGTAAATTTTACATAAAACGATTATGTTGCATCAATTTGATTGTTGATCAACCAATAACCAATCGTCATTTGTCAACATAAAAATGTTTACATTCAATTTTAAAATAAAAAGTGTTACACATGGAATGTGTATCGCTTTTTTAGGTTGTTAACATAAAATTTTTTACCGTTTAGAGTAATGACATTATATATTTTTTAGGAGGAAAGGTAAAAAAAAAAAAATAGTTAAAACCTACGTAGTTGTAAGAGTTACCAAGTCCCTAGAAAGCACTTCGTATCTAAATATCGGCATCTCTATTTGCAAATAGTTATATGTTTATAAATCCGTTTTCGAAGCAAATCGTGCAAAATGAAGAGAATATCGAAGGCTAGATGATAGTTCCTTGATCGTCATTGACTTAAAAATAATTAGTAAACTGACCTTGTGAGGTCTTCTCAGCTTCAGTAACTAAAACAATCCCTTTTAAGCTCACAAAAATGGACTGTCGAATTTTTGATCTTACATGGTAAAAAATCTTATGTTAACAACCTAAAAAAGGGCTACGCATTCCATATGTAACACTTTTCATGTTAAAATTTGAATGTAAACATTTTTATGTTGACAAATGACGATCGGTTATTGGTTGATCAACAATCATATTGATGCAACATAATCGTTTTATGTTAAATTTACATAGGAAATATATGTAGCCTCCTTTTTTACACGTGAATGATGTTACTTTTAACATACAATTTTTTACCGCGTAGGAAAGTTATTGATAAAAGTTAAGTAATTATTTTACTAATTTTTCCAGCATTTATTTATTTATTTTTTTTTTCTACGGTAAAAGGTTCTTGATTTCCCAAAACGAAATTTCACGATAAAAGTCTTCTTTTTTTTCTAATTTTGATTAATTATAATTTTCGAGAAGTTTTTCGAACTGATTTATGGAAATCGATCATTTTTTTTTTTTTTTTTTTTTTTTTTTTCCTTTCTGCGAAACAAGGGAAACATTTGCAATGTTCGAGCAGTTTAAAAGGGAAACCAGTTTTAAGCGCCTGAAAGTTTTCCCGAGAAGCAGGGATGAAAACGTGGGAGGAGGTGTAAGGCAATATTGACTCTAAGAAAATATCGCAATAAATAAAGCCGGGTACGTGTGTATATTTTCAACATTTTACTAACTACATAAAAGAAAGGCAGACAAGGGAGAGGAGAGAGAGGGTGGAGGTCACGAAATCAAATAGTCATACTTTATTTATGAAGATACAATATATATTATTAGCAAAGGTTTTTCCTTTTTTTTTTTTTTTTTTTAATGTTCATCTAGCTTTTCTTTATTTGTATAGGATGTCATGTAAAAATAATAAATAAAATAAAATAAAACCAACTGGAAATGATTTTCCCGTTTCTGACTCGTAATTACAAAAAAAAATTCCCTCGATTTCGAAATGGGAAGTCTTGGTGTTTTGATCGATAACGTTGTAAAAACAAGCCAATAAATAACTCTGTATTAAAAATTACAACCCTCTAAGACAAAGAAGACGAGGGATGAAATCCTAAGGGAAATAAAGACGAGATACGAAGTGTTATGGTTTAATCGAGTATTCAAATGGGGTATATACATTATAAGCAATATAATCAATAAATTAAAATGTGCCGCGCCATCTTTGAATTAATTTTCATCACCCAGAGCTTTCTGTACATTTCCAATTTTCTCGATCGCTTATTCCTTGACATTTTGTTAAGGAATCCCCGGAAATCCAGAAAAAAAGAAATAAAGTGCACTTTTTTCTCCCCCTCCCTACCTTATTTCGGTCCTATCGTCATATATGTCAAAGAAAAAACATTCGATAAAATTTGAATATTTCAGAAAGTCAATCCAAAATATGGTTTTTAAAATGTTAAAACATCTGTTTTACATTAAAAATCGGTGATAAATCCTAAACGGATATTTAATGTCGAATTCTCCGATATGTATTTATTTAAGATTCATCTCCGGAGTTTGTCCACATGTAATTTTCATATTTAATTACCTATAGCCCGCGAATAATGTATAACGGAAGATGGGGAATTTGATTTGATATTATTATTTTTTCACATGACATTTAATAGCCCTTACCATGTTATTTTTCTCTTTTTTTTTCTTCTTTTTTTTTACCCATTTAATGTTGTTAATGCTTCATGAAAGATTTATGTCTGTCTGTATGTGTGTTTTCTGACTTCATCATTTTTGATCGGTTATATGTCGATTTTTTTTTTTCCTCTTATTTTTTATCCCCTTCGTTCGTCTTTTTCGAAAAGTTGGCAAATGTTTTCGCAAAGAAATAGAAAATTGTATCGTAAAAGTTTTAAATTAATTGTCAGTTTGCATATTACGCGGGGAGTTTCGTTTTGAAAAATAGCGAGAGGGTTTAATAGATCACATAAAAACACGATTTAGATTCTTTAAAATCTTGAGATGTAGTTTTTCCATTAAATTAGTTGTTATGTTTGGGTTTTTAAAATGAAATGTCATCAAGCGGAGGTTAAAAAAAAGAAAGTGGAATTTTCGGAAAATGTTACGACAGTAAAATACTTCATTTGGATTTCGTTTTTGAATGAAATTCGACTTTAGAATTTTTCACTTCGATAAAATCGAAACTTGTTACTCTTCGTTTAGCAAACTTTTTCTTTTGCCATAAGCTAAACATAGGAACTAGAATTCGAGAGCCCATAACCGAAAGTTTGGGGTCACTTTAAGGTATGTCCTAAACTACAAAATTAAATATTCAATTAGTTTCCAGTTAAAAAATCGTTTTGGCACCTTCGTATTTTTTTTGTAAAAAATTGGAAAGAAATTTATAAGTGTAAATAATATATAATTTACCAGAAATTAATCATATCCGTAATAAATAATTCAGCGGTTTGTCTTTGAAATCAAATTAGAGGTTTATCGGTAAAATACTTCGAAAACCCAAAGCTCGGCTGTGGTTTTCGCAGTCGATTTAATTTCCTCTCTAATTTGATATATCATCGAGTACAGACCTCCTACACCCTTTTTTCCCTGCAAATTACCCAGATTAAAAAAAAAAAAAATAGGATCCTTAAACCGCCCCTATCAATTTCCGTTAAAACTGAATGAACAGATCAGACAAAAAAAAAATTGATGTAAAACAGTTGTCGGATCGAATATAATCGAAGGACAGAGATGCCATCTATATTTCAAATGATTTACTACTGTCATTTCCTGCTTTAGCCCTATTTTTAATGATCCCTTAATATTCGAATATTAGTCTGGGAATTTTAAATGAACATCCCGAATGTTTCCTTTCCAATTTGTCCCGGACTCTTCTTATGTCTTTTCGGCCTTTTAATATTAAAAAATTGATCGTAAAATGATGACCTATCACATGATGTTTTCGATGATTGCAGACGTTATTTTCTAATCTTAGTTCCCCCCCTCCCCCCCATTTACCATAAGGATGGTTTTTGTCTTAGATTTTATATGAAAGGGAAAAAGCTTTTTTGGGGCCCGAAAGTTTTTACTAAATTCCCCCTTCATTATCTCCTGTTGGATTTTTAGCGTTGAAAATGACATGTGACAATTTCAAAAACGAGCCGGTACTGACATGCCTCCCCGATATATATTTCAAAGAACCGCAGCTGGTGACGTCATAACGGTAAAAGTGGCGATTCTTTTTTTCTTTTTTTTTTTTTTTTTTTTTTTCTTTTTTTCGTAAATCCTTTTTAAATGATAGATGTCGAATGAATAAAGATTATTTTTCCACATTTTTCGTAATTAAAAAGAAATCATTAATAATAATTAATCTCCATGGCCGTTAGAACCGAACGTCCATATTTTTTAAATTTTAATAATTTAATATTTTTTAATTAATAACATCCTTGTCATATCTCATGTTGGCTATCTAGTTTCATTAAGAAAAGAGTCTTCTTTTCACTCTTTTTTTGGCTTTTATGCTTCTGTTTTCAATGATTTTATTTCATTTTTTTTTCTTTTTAGTTTTGTGATTATTTATGTCCGTTTCTATTTTTTTTTTTTTTAAAGAAGAAAGTTCGTTAAGGAATCGATACGATCGATGCCCGATGAATGCTCGTTAAAAGTAACGCACCTGTTTAATTTTGTTATATCAGGCGATCGACTTCCGGTTGGAATTTTTATTTCGTTGTTTGACTCGATTGATCGATGTATCGATACTTTTTTTTTCGTATTTAATTCCTGTAATTAAAATGAGCGTAACGGTTTTTATTTTTAATGCCAACCGGTTGTGCCAACATTGTTGTGCAAGCTATAGATGGAGGTTGAGAAGAGTTTTCTAAGTTGAACCGACTTTGTGTTTTTGATTGCCAGTCATAACGTGATCTCATCTTGCAAGGACCTGCATGCACGGGAGTACTGAAGAGACTCTATTCGCTCAGTACCTGTCATTTAGCTGATTTTGCATGGACGAACCTTCTTTTTAAAACTTATAGCAATCAGGGGTCCGAATCCGAAGCCGCTGCCGATGTCGATGCCGGTGCCGGCTGAATCTCGGGTCGATACCGACGCCACCAAGCATCGATTATATCTATGCCGCCCCTGATTCTGATTTTGGTGGAAAAATAATCATAGAGCCATCCTAGACGATTTTTAAAATCATGATCCGATTCCGATGCCGATGCCAGCCGCGGCCGGCTAAATATTTCGGATCAATACCGATGCTGATTTCGGATATTAAAAAAAATTCGGCCAAAATTTTCAAGCTTTTAACCCCTGATAACAATCGATTGAGTTTGACTGCTGACTTATCTTTGAAATGTCCAAAGGGATTTCCGCCGATGTGGACAAAAATCACAAATGAGGAGTATACACACGCATTTAGTGCAAATATCATACACTAAAATCCGGGAATGGTCTCACCGTTGCTGCTGAAGCTTACGGAAAAACATTTACCCAAAAAAAATCGTATAGTGACGATTTATTTGAAAGATTTCAACTTCAGCTTGAATTGTTTAACAAGCAACCGCCTCTTTAGGCAAATCGACAATTAGGCGAGAAATAAACGATGAAAGACGATCGATTTGAAGTAGTCGTTAAAAACACCGAATAAGACCATTTCCGAAGACAATGAACCATTTATTCTTCATCAGTAATTACCGAATCAAGGAAGTGTCTTGCAATGGGCCATCGATCAGCCCCTCCTATCCCACCGAATCCTATAGTACGTAGTATATATAGCATCCGACAATTTATTATTCCCTTTTCCTCGCGCTCTTGTTCAGAATAAAATTCGGTAGTTGCCGATTGTACTTCTTCCGCTGCTTCTTTTTTTTTTTTTTTTTTTTTTTTTTCTTTCTTCTTTTTCTCCACCTCGAAGAGAAAACCCCAAAGACTTTGGCTTCGTGCTCGTAAAAACGGTGACTTTATTATTACGATTTTTCCGACGGACGTGAAATATTGACAGTCGGACAGAATGATCTTCAAAGTCGCAGTAAAAAGTCAATAAACATTAAATTTTAATTTATAATAGCAGTAAAAATGACGTCTTGAAGATTGTGATTGATGCTGCGAAACCGCAAGACGATATAACTCGGATGGTTTTTAGCGCTTTTGCTGATTTGCCGACAAACCAAGACCAATTCGCAACCGCGTTCTCGACCTCTTATAAAATTATTCTCTCACCATATGGCTGCTTTTTCCTTTTATTTTATTTTATTTTACTTTTTTTTTCTAGTTCCGGTACGATAGAAATAGTTTTTTTTTAACATAATTTCCTTTCTGCTTTTTTTCAGAGGGCAACGTTAGCGGAGAAAGAAGTAAATGCTTTGAAGGAACAGCTAGCGACTGCTCAAAACAAATCTAGCACCGGCGAACAGGTCAACAACAAAATGGCAGACTACGAGCAACAAACTCTGGAACTAATATCTAGGAATAACATAGAAGGGGAATTAGCGTCAAAAGACAAAGAGGTATGTAAAACGTCTCAGCGAAGAAGACGCGGCCCGTCCGCCACGTTTTGTCGTTTAGACAATCTTCCAAAAAATATTCATTTCCTTAAAAGTATAATAATTGATATTAAGTGACATAACCCCAAATAAAAAAAAGTTACAAAACGCCGAAAACGGTCAAGGTAGACTAAACTCAGACAAAAAGAAACAGGAGAAGACAATGGCCAGACCTTTCGTATTACTTGTAGAGTTTCCTCGAGCGTGGCGGTAACCTTGAGAAATTGAAATATCGGCAAATTATAGTTCGAACCAGAGAAGACAACAGAAGGAATAAAAAAAAAAAAATAAAAAAAAAAAATCTTTTCACATCCAATAATATAAAGACAATTCGTTATAGGCGACACGCTTCCATGAACAACCAATAACATCGGAATAACCTGAATAATCCTGTTTAGCTTTCGGTTTATTCGATTTTATACCGAAACCGGTTACGATTCACCTGTTCGTAAGTACAGTTCGGGTTTGATTCAATTTGGAATTGACGATTGTGTTTCCTTTGTATTTTTTTTTTTTTTCACTTTTTTTTCCCTTTTTCTCTTACCTTTGCTTTGTTCTGTATCTGCTGTGGGGTTGTAACAGGTGTTTTCCTCTCCGTTTGTTATATTACCCCTCCCATGGGATGGTATAAATGTACTTTTCCTGTAGATGTTTAAGCTCGTCCAGTTTGATGCGGATTGAAGATTTGTCTGGTTCATCTCAGAAGAACGGATGATTTTTTTCTTTTTTTTGGTCGCCACTTCTTATAAAGATTAAAATATGGGCATTAGATAAAAGTTATCGTTATGTCGAACGGTTGCGTTTATAAGGACTGACAATGTAATTTACATGCTCGAAAGACCAATAATAATGACTTAAATAGTATTTATCATATCCGATTGTGCTATTGAAGTTTTTTTTTTTTTTAATCTGTTTAGCAGTGAAAGTCGTGGTCTTTTTAAACCACAGAAAAAATGATTCAGCATGGATTGACATATACTTCTCAAGTTTGTAGCATTGTTTGTTAATGATTTTTATGAGACCCGAATGTTGCGATAGTTCGGATTTCAGATGCGATTCTGTTATACAAAGATTTGGTAAGATGAAATTCGTTTTCTTTCCTATGCCGTTTGAAGACTATGTAACATTATTTCTGTGATAATTTTTGATATTGAGAAGGTATTGCGCTGTCGTTTTCTGTTCGAAATAGTGGCTAACTGATGGCGCTCTGAATGTTATGAAGGAGCATCGACAGGTAGTAAAGGAATTGGCAATCCAACAGAGGGACCCTGACTGTACTGTATCTGAATCGAAGTACAGTTTCTTTTTTGTGTATTTTTTTTCTCTCTCGTCCAGTTCCATCTCATTTGCTAGTGTTGTATTCTCGAGGGATACACACAACAAGTTTCAACAAATGAGAAATTTGCTCAGATTTTGGTTCTGGACGTGTAAGACTCTAAGGATTCAAAATCTAAAATTTCTTGCTCAAGAATCTTGCTCAAGATCTCACAAGATTCCAGAAGATCTCGCAAGATCTTGAGCAAGATTCTCGAACAAGAAATTTTAGATTTTGAATCTTTAGAGTCTTACAGGTGCAGAACCAAAAACCGAGCAAATTTATCGAAATTTTGTTGAAATTTTTTATGTGCATCTTTAGATTCTCTGTTTTTGCGCAATTTTCTTTAGCTCTGTAGCTTTCTTTTATGCATTCCTGTAGTCTTCCGCACTCTTTTTGAGTTCCTTCATGGCCTTTTGACATTTTCTCATCTGTTGTCCTTAGTTTTTATTTCTCTTTTTTTTCCCTACAGCTTCAATTATTTGGATCTACACTCAGAAAAAAAAAATGTTTAATGCAAAAACAAAAATGTCTGGTGACAAGCCATTTTCTTAAAAATCATGCGAAAACAATAAAAATTTCTTGTCAAGATACAACCTGTCTACTGTAGTGAAGGGTTTTTGTTTTTCTATGAAGCATTCCGGTTTTGTTGCAAGACAAAACTTGTTTAAGACACTTCCTTTTTCTGAGTGTAATTGAATGTATAACTAATTGGATCAGACATTTTCGTTTGAGTCAAAACAGCCGCATCCAGGCTCTTGGTCAGTCCAAGGAGGAATCATTATCGTGGCAGCAGACTAATCGTATTTTATTTTTTACGGGGAAACGAAGACAAATATTGAAAAAAAAAAAAAAAAATACTAAGGTCTTTTCAGGAAAAAATCCCGAAAATTCCTTAATATTTTTTGTTTCTAGATTTGTCTTCGTTTCCCCGTAAAAAGTAAAATACGATTAGTCTGCTGCCACGACGGATGATCCCTCCGGGGAGGAGGGCGGGAGAAGGGTCTCTTAGTCTTCCTTTCACACTTTTGTCTGTCGCCGTTCTGCGTTACCTCTCTAAAAAAGGTCATAAGGATCACGCCTTGCAAAAAAGAAAAAATAAATAAGCATTCCTAAAAATAAAAGTAAAAGTAAAGTCAAAAAAATTACGATGTTTATTATGTTTCCTATACTTTTCCACGTTTTAACACGACAAAGGTATCCACCTCACCAATTTTTATTCTTCGTAAGTAGCAATTATCGGAGTCGCGTTCCCGGATCGAATATTAAAATAATAAATGATAGAGCCGTCGCCCCTGTTGATTGGTTTTCTGTTGCTAACTGACCCTTTTCTGGACACGTTTGACAGGTGACGGGAAGCGGTACGATAGGTGTCACGTTAACTATTTCAATACCAATTATTATCACTAGTTGATAATATTATACAGGCAATCAATGGCAATTTGTCCCGTCTCCCCAATTTCGCAAGTTCGCGATACCCAATTTTCCTTCGTTTCGGGATGACAAGTTTGACCGATGAGCTTTTTGAATTAATTTTTTTTTTTTTTTTAAATTGTGTTTCCGCCGACCAGACGGCGATATAAAAAGACAACATTGTATATATTTTACTCATTAGAAAAATAAGGTGTAGAGTTAGGCACTTGAAATGGGAACCTGTCCAACAAATAAGTCTTTTTCTGCAATAATCCCATGATAATAATGCATTTTGAAGTGACACGGAATAATCTGTACGGAACCACAACATAAAAATTAAAACATGTTTTACAGGACGTTTTCGAAACAAAACAGAGTCTTTTTTTTTTTAAATCCCTTTGTACTCCCTCCCGTGGATACGATCCAATTCTGGTCCGTTTAATAAATTGACGATTCTTATTATTTTTCATGTCGATCGGGTGGTTTAATCTTTATCGAAGAGATAATATTGGAAGTTTATAGCGAAAGGGAAGAGACAGAGAGAGAGAAGCAAACAGAAACAGGCCACAATTAACATCAAAATGACGTTACAATACTCGGTAGGCAACATATTAAAGATTTACGTTGTATGTTAAATGCATCGATAATTTCTTTATTGAATCGGGTACCTCTTGATTGTGACATAATTCAGGGATGGATGATTTTTTTTTTTTTTTTTTTTTTTTTTTTTTTCGAATTTGTAGCAAATTTTGTATTTATAAGAACCATTGCGTGATTTGAATCTAACTCAGTAATTTTTTTTCTTTTTTTTTTTTTATATAATATTAACAATGACATTTGATGAGAACTCTTTAAAGTGTCAACTCTTGCGAAAGAAAAGAATTGTTGGGCAATCGAGGAGGACATCAGCATGTCAAATGGAGTGCATTTACTAGTCCACGGTTTATTAGTAATGTTTCACCGTATGATTTTATCTGCGGTTCGTTGAAGATTTTTCCTTTCGGAAAATTGTTATAGAAAAATAATTTTCAAAAAAAAAAAAAAAAAATGTTTCAAAAGGATTGCAGAAAAAAGAATTTTTTTTTTTCTGTAAGCAAAGGAAAAATAATTAGACCCTTAGGGTGATTGTTTTTTAATATTTTTTTTTTTTGTTAAACTGAAACCGCACGAAATGCGATTATTTATAAATAGAATTGGATAAGACAATTCTAATTGATAAATAATGATTGAAACTCGTTTCCGGTTCCGTTAAATCCTCGATTTATCGGTTTCTTATTTTCAACTTCCGAAGGCCTGAAATTCTTATCGTTGGCTTCTGTCGCATGTTTTTTTTTTTTTTTTTTTTTTTTTTTTTACCAATTCATTCGACGGGATAAATGTCTGGTTGCTTTTTGCTTAAAGCCAATTAAAATTAACGCCTTAGGCAACTTTATATCTTTTTTTTTCGTGTAAATAAACTTAAAAAATTATTAATAAGAAATTAAAATTATGAAAACGATACTGGGACAACATTTATTACGATCTAAAAATAATAATCAAAAAAAGCTGGCAAAATGTTGCTAATGTCAACTGAATGATGTTTATAATTTCGATTACCCTGCCAAACTATCGGGATTCGGGACCGGATTCAAAATTAGATCGAAATCCAACACATGACTATTAGTGTTTATTTGTTTTTCGATGAAATTGATCTTGCTCATCAACTCAACGTTGCTGTCTGGTTCTCCGTTAGCGAATAGGGAAGTGTTCAGGGAAGTTACTTGATTTTTATAAGCTTGGAGCTGGAACGATACATCTCCCATTTCAAAAAAAAAAAAAAAAATTGTCGCATGATAATTAATGACCAGTTTATATACCATAATCGGTTCAGCGGTTAACAACGCATGAAAGTTATTATTCCTACGGTGTAGAGATTAATAATATACGAAAAAAAAATAATAATTTAGTTTGAATTGTCCTTCAATATTTAAAACGTCGCATCTTTTTTTTTTTCTCGTGCCATATATTAATGATCTCGAAAAGGTTTTAAAGACAGCCGATGAAAAATAGTAATGGTTGGCCTGAGCTCACATCCGTGACGGTTGTAACTTATAGACGGACGTTCTGTAAAATTAAAATTATCATTATGAATAAATGCGAACGGCCGAAGAAGACTCATAACTTTCAAATAAGAACAGATGGGTTATCAGCGCTTACGAGACAGATGAGATTTAAAAAAAAAAACGTTCGTTAAATTAACTGACATTAGAATACGGTATCTTTTTTTTTTTAAATGGTATCATATGCGATGAAGAGCCTTTCACAGTTCGGAATTTTTTTTTGCGAAGTCATTTAAAAATAGTGTAAACAACCTTTCACCCGATAAATTGACTAAAAACTCGGGTAATTGTAATATGTTGATGTAACCCTTTCACCGATTTCTGACAACATGGTTAACGTTTGTTTATTGAAATGATCCGCTCTTATTTAAATTATCATTTTCTTCTCATTTTTTTGTTTCCTCCTTTTTTTATTTGCCGAAGAATTTGAATTTTGCTAATGGTGCATGATACGTTAAAAAAAAAAAAAATTATTTTCATATTATTATTATTTTTTTGGAACTTTTTCGGCGTTTTTCCTTTAAAAAATTATAGTGGACTCTTGAAGACTTAATCATTTAAAAAACCATCCAAAATTTATTACGTTGTTCTTTTCCTTTTTGAGCTAAAATTCTTTTTAAAGGAAACTTTCTGAAGAATTTTATAGTAAATTTGTTCCAAAATCACCCAACAGAATTTTTCAAAATTAACAAAATAAAATTTAAAAGAATGCTTTACCATAGAATTTTGAATAAATGTTTTCAATAACCTAAAAATCATTGAAACGTTTGTTTCAAAAAATGTTAATGATCCCCTTAAATCCTTTAAGCCCTGATATTAGTCCACGTGGCCCCCTTTTTCAAAATATCAATATCAAAAATCATCAAAGTCTAAAAAATTTTCTAAAAATTTTCCTTTTTTTTAAAATTAGTCAAAATTTACAATATTTTGTAAAAAACTTTATTAAACATTTTTTTTTCATTGAAAATTTTAAAAACTTTATCAAAGGATCATAGAAAATTTATTTAAAAATTTTCCCCATTGTAATTTCCATTATTTCGTAATAAATGGGCATAATTTTTTTTTTTTTTTTACTATTTAATAAAAATGCAGTACCAAAAATCTTTACTAATAATTTTTCAAATGAAAATTAAGAAATTAAGAAGTTCGCTCCAGGAATTTCCCCTCTTAAAATATTTTTTAAAAAAACTTCCTGGAGACATCATTAAAACATCCGAACTGCATCGCACTCAAAACTGCACAATCTTTTTTTATTATTTTTATCTTAAAGGGACGAGTTCCCCCCGAACGATTTTTAATGTTTATGAATTGCAAATGAATCTTAATCACGCGAACGATATAAGAAAATATCGGTAAGGGTCCGGGGCCCCATCTTTGAATCAAATGAATCAAATTATACAGGAGAGCTGTGTCGAAGAAGGAAAAAAAAAGTAATCTAGAGGAATCAATAAAATGTCGAACAAAAAGATGATGATGATAATACTGCACAGAAACATGAAATAATCGCATCACTCACACCCCCTCCCCCTTCCCCCCGCTCCATATCCCCCCTCTCTTCTTCGTCCTCTTACTTTTTCGTATCGGTTGCTGTTGTTGTTTTGTTGTTGTTGTTGTTGTTGTTATTGTTGTTGTTCAAACGGCCCCTTTTCGTTTCCCCCATTTCGACCGCGGATATTTTATTTTGTTTTTCCGACACCCGGAAAAATCGGAATCGATCCCTCTTCTCATTGATGTGCATCATTTTCTTTTCTTTTCTTTTTTTTTATTTAAGCAAAAAGGAAAATCCGTGACGTGAAAATCCCGTGAAAAGGTAACTGGGAGTTTAACATAAATCGCCCACCAGTGTGAACATACACAATTAATATTAACGGCTGGAAGGTATCAAATATAAACGTAATGATCAATATCATAATTAAATACCGGGAGGAAGGTAGGCTCGCCATTTGATTTGATTAAAGTTAAAGGGAATTCGCTGTGGACAGGATTGATTGTCCTGGGCTATAGTGATAGGTGCTAATAGGATTACCGCGAGATTAATTTGGGAATTTTGATTGAGATCTTGAGAAGGTCTCCTTCTCCTTCCTCCATATCCTTCCTTATATCAATTATGGATTAGGATAAATCAGAGGAAAAATTTAATTGAAATCCCTTTCCCTTTAATTAAAATTCTCGGACACTGGGCATCGTCATCATTTTCTACCCGCAGGGATTTATCAGATGAATAAGAAAAATATTTCGAAGGGGAGTAATATTTTTTTTTTCTTGCGAGCTCAGTTCGTAGGTAGATTATTAACTTATTCGAAATTGTGTCAGTACAGGGTTCGTTTTTTGCCGCTAAAAGTTATAGTAAATTGTACCATAAAATTGTATCTGCTACTTCAGCCGCGGTTACTAAATTTTAAAAATTTCTTGTGCCAGAAGCAAAGCGAGCTGATGTTGCACTGATTAGTCTGTTAGAGCCTGTTTGTTTAGGTCCTATATTTATTTCTCTTTCCAACTGCCCCGGAACTAGGTGATGTCCACTGCCTCCCTATATTCATGTACCTTAGAGTAGAACTGAGCCGAATCCATACAAGCAACGTAACTTCTTATTTAAAACCCGACTTTACAAAATGGAGTCGCATGTCGTAAGTTGTGCTCATTTGTTTCAATGCTAATGAATGACTTCTGCTTGTTTTTATCCGGTTTCCTTCAAAACTTATTCGAGCAGAAGACGCAACTAAATGTTTCCAACTCTTGAAACAATGTAATCTATGGGTTTCGGAGGGGTGTGGAGGAAGGGTCCGCCATTTTTTTTTTACTTTACTTTTGAGGGAAGGTGAGGAGAAAGGGAGAAGGAGGAGAGGTTAATTGGTCGGCTTGATGCCATAGACCATCTACTTGCTTTTAGAATGAATTCGTTTTTTTTTTTTTTTTTTTTTTTTTTTTTTTTTTTTTTTTTTTTTTTTTTTATGAGTGTCCAATGTCGTTATAAAGAGATCCAATTTTATGTGTATATCCAATTTTATATATAACCAACTTAGCGTTTTGTGGGATCTACGTATTACAACGAGGTTAAGATGGCTGTAACTGTAGATCCTACAATGCCTGCTAGAGGGCAGGAGTGTCGGCGGTCACCCATCCAGTAGCTGGCCGTCATCAATGCTGCTTAACTTCACTGATCACGAGCCGCTATTCTGAATGAATCACCACTTCGACCCCCTGGGTCCGCCATTTGTTTTCTGCCCAATAAGTCGAAATCCTATTGGTAGTGTCCATGGCAGCTTCCTTGCCCCCCCTCCCCCTGTGCGAAACCCATGGATATTTACCACGGCCGTATAGACACGTCCGGAAACTTCCAATTCCGTTCATGTCCCGCTTAACTACGCACGTTTTAGTTCTAAAACGGGCCATTGATGGCGCTGCGATCTTGAGGAACGCAACATGTCTAATCTTTAAGTTGGGACTCCCACTGGGACTCTTGTGGCGGCCATTAAAATTACAACAAGAGCAAGTCGCCGCCATCGTTGTAAACAAATTTCAACGACCAATCAAAAAGCGTTTCGCGTACAAGTAGCGCTTACGGTGGTAGAAAGGAAGAATTAATTTTCGCGGGACAAGATCTCCCATGTATAAGGAATAGGAGTTTCCGGACCTGCCTATACGGCCGTGGTATTTACAAATTGCGACTCCATTTTGTAAAGTCGGGTTTTAAATAAGAAGATACGCTCCTTAAGGACTTGGCTCAAACAAGCATTCAGATTTACTGGAAAAGTAACTTGGGGGTCCGGAATTTTTGGGCAAATGTTACTCGATTATTACTCATTATTGACCAATATCGTTCATAGCGTCAATCATGAGAAGCGACCCGTCTTGCTTCTACCCTATAGTTCACATTTAGGAATCAGCTAGAGACCAGTACACTAGTCAAAAAAATTAGCGTTTACTATTCCTCGGCAAGCACGGCAGGCAATGGCAAAACACCGAGCGGTAAATGCCGCTTCAATCTTTCAAAGAGCCGTTCAAAACCGGTTTCAAACTGCAGCAGATCCCATACACCTGTGAGAGCACGCACAAGTTTATACACGCTCCTACTCGAGCAAAGGGCTAACCAGACTTACTCATTACTGATATTTATTTTTTTCTGTGACGAGGCACATCGAACTCCGTGAAATCAAAGGTTAAAAGAATCATTTTTCATTGGAAAATTTTGTTCAATCAGTTGCTCTCGAACATTTTATTATTGCTTCCAGGGTATTAAAATTAATTCTCGAAGGATTATTGAGCAAACCACATTGTCAACTCGAATTGAAAACTTAATAAAAAAGTTTTAACAGCTACAAGAGAAGTTTTTAAAATCAATTAACAATTTTTTTTTCTCTTCGGAAGCTTATGCACTTTTTTTTATCTCTAAAAAAAAAAAAAAAAAAAAAAAAAAACTTATATCTCAAATATATCGGAAAAATTGAAAACGGTTCCCCAAACGATAAAAATCCACATACACGGAATAAAAGGGAAGAAAAAAAAGAAACAAATAAAAGTTTTTTAAAAATGCATGTTTTTCAGTGTGGAAGAGCATTCGCTGCACAACTGCTCCCGATGGAAAAAAAGGAAGATTTTCGAAAACTGATGCTTAAAAGTGATATTCGATAAAGAGTAGGAAAAGAAGATTGGAATGGGAGAAGGGGCGGGAAAACAAATCTCAGTTCAATGCGGGTGTTTGACACAACCGACTTTTTCCTTTTTCCCTTCCCCCCTCCCCTTTTTTTTTTTGTATGAAGAAATGATTTCCAGCAATCAAAAAAAACCTTTTTTGTCTGAGTAACTTCCGGTTTTTTTTTTTTTTTTTTCCGCGAGCGAAAACGTTTGTACTTTCCTTTTTCTTTTTTAAAACGTATCGGTCAACTTAAAGCGAGTTAAATTGAAATTGATTAAATGAATCGCTTATGACAAGACATTTTGACTTTATGCCAATCTCTCGAGCAATGGACCGCCATGATAAAGGTCTTTGCTATGTCAGCTATAATATGATTTCAAGTATCCTTAGCAATAAATGAGTCTACAATTCTATTCTAATCGGTCCTGTGCCCGATTCTTAGGTGAGGATTTTTTTCGATTTTTTTTTTAAATCGAATTAAAAAAGAAAAAAAAACTTGTATTTGCATATTTCAACCATGTTGGGTTATGTCATTTGTTTACATTTGGCGGCCAATAAATATGTTTAATTTTTTTATGACCCCGCTGGGCATTTTACAAAAAAAATAAATTATTAAATTATTTTAAACTTGTACTGTGAGGTGGGAAAAAAATTAATCGAGGTTCGGGTAGGTCGTTAAAGCGACGATTTAATGAGAAGATAGAGAATCAAGCAATTTTTTGTTTGAATTGTTATTTTATTTTAAATTAATTGTAGGTTTTTTTTTTAATTTAATGGGATTAATTTTTTTTATTTTTTTATTTCAGGTAAGATTTTTTTTTCTTCAAGAACAACTCAGTAAGTTGCCGTTCAAAGCCCTTAATTTGTCAACTCCGGGAGGCTAGCGTAAAAAGGTATCGATGAAATTCAGTTATTTTCGCTAAAAATTTATTCTGATCCACTTTTTGGTGTTCGGTCGACTAATCGAGGAAATTTTTAGATGACACTATTAAAGCTCATTTTCTACTCTCAAAGTTTCAATTTTAAAATGAGTCCAATTTTTTGGGAAAACTGAGCTTATATAAGTTCAAAGGTTGTAAATTTTTTTTATAGAACTTGAACCGAGAACATAAAAGCTTAAGGACACCTCTCAATCTCGGGAATATTTTTTTTTTTAAAAAAAGTACCAATAGAGCCCTTATCAACTTATCATACACATTGTAAACAATGATATATTGCTTTACAATTGGTAAACAGCAATACCTGCGCGCCTGACAACGTACCTTACCTGAACTCGATCATAAAAAAAAGGTGTCATCCCGTATTGTTTCATATCAAATTAATCGTTCCCCTCTCGATTTTTTTTCCTCTTCGTTATAAATCCTTGAAATTCATGCTTAACTTACATACCTTTTAATAAAACAATATGGCACCGCTCGTACAGATCAAAACAACGCGATAGATCGATGAAATCTATGTTTAGCTTACTCCGTGAAGCGTTTAAAAAAAAGGAATTTATGGATGACTATTTTTCAAATATTTTAAAGTAATCAAATTAATACCGGTCATAAATTAATTAATTTTTTCGAGAAAATATGATAAAAACAAATAATGATAAGTCTGTCGCGGCGCCTCGGAAGTGATATCTTGTCTCATGATCAAAAAAAGGAAAAAAAAAAAAATTTTTTTTTTTTTTTAAGTTTTTCCACGTCAAAGAAGAAATGAATTATTTTCGATCAAATTATTTTCGCATGATTTTCTTTTTTATTATTTGCAATTTTTATAAATGTGAATTATGTACATTTTTTTTTCTTGCATCTGACTTCCATTTTTCAAAACCTGAACTTCATTGCATCGGTCAAGGTTTGGAGGGGAAAAAAAACCGGATTGTTTTAATATATCAAGCTATAAATATTAATTTTATTGATAGAGGGAGCCATAAAACGCCACAGTGATCAATCAAGGTCATCGTAAATCATTAATGTTAACAAATCGTCACATAAACTTTCCTGTCGAGTATCATATTTTATTGTATTTAAATGATTCCAGGTTCATTTATTAAATATTCAGTACGCGCGACCCGCGACTATGTTCTGTAATTTTTTTTTTATGTTTTTTTTTTTTTTTTTTTTTTTTTACGTTTGACTAATTTTTTCTTTTCCATATTGTCCACAAAACTGAATTGTAAATGTATCTTAATAAGTTTATTGTAGAAAATTTAAGTTTCTTTCTTTTCTGTTTTATTGTTATCACAGGTGCGTGATTTTATTTTTTTAAAGGTTTCTTTTTTTTATTTTTTTATTTCGAATAGTCGAAATATTTTTGTCGAGATTTTTATTGGTACTATTGGAATTGATTCAGGGAATTAACTAGTCGTTCGTTGAGAGACAGTAAAATTTTTTTTTTTACCAAAAAAAAAAAAAAAAAAAAAAATTATATTTTTTTATTCTTTTTTACTTCTATGTAACAAAGATAAGTAAAATTTGGGGTTGCATAATGTGAGACAAAACGTTCATTTGAGTTCTAAAACCACAGTGATTAATTTTTAGTCTTAAAAAGGAATAAAACAATAGTATATTGCTAACTTAGGGAGGAAAATGAATTTTTTTGCTCTGATCGCTTTTGCGGAAAGTGACTCTTTCTATTAATGAGTAATGAAAAAATTATTTCTTGTTTGAGTTGTCCATCTAAGTAATGTCCAGTCTATGACAATTTTTCCTAAAATTGCATTGTGCAATGTGCATGACCCTTTACATACCTACCAATTTTTTTTTTTTTTTTTTGAATAGGTTCTTGGAACCGAGTTTTTTGTAATACAGTAGAGACCTAAAATAAGATCCATTTAAGTGTAAATAACCTTAAAAACAACATTTAAACCAAAATGTTATCTTATGTTTAGCTTATGGCAGATCAGAATTATTATCAGATTTCATTTAATTTGCATTTTTTAGTTTAATTAATCTTTTTTTTTTTTTAATTTGAGCTGGTTCAACTGTGAAACAAAAAATAAAATAAAAATTACCAATAACAGAATTAGCTATTAATTGACTGCAATTGAATAATTGATAATTCATCTGATTGGCGCTATTAAAATGAAAATAATTCGTACCACAAAAACCCCATAAGTTAAACAGAGGTGAATTTTTTGGTAAGATCTAAACACAAAGAGTCAATTTAAATTCAGTATATTCAATGAAAAATCGTTACCGTTGCTAAGAAATTACTATTTACCGAATAAAGTGTTCATTATTTTAGAACGAAAAATAGCCCGTAAGCTAAACATAGGAACTATTATCACCAACTTTGGAAAAAAGTAGAAACGTAGAAAATAATATTCCCAGCATAATATTACATTTTTTCGGGAAAATTACATGGACCATATATGATACGGTCTCGGTTTCCTGAGATTTTTTACGCTGGACGTATGTACATATGCTGTCTTGGCATGTAAAGGGTTAAGCGTGGTACGAATATTCTTTTGTTTAAGTAAAAGTCAGGATAGAACACGCTGAAATCTATAGAAATCCCATCGCAAAAAAAAACCTCTTCAATGGCCATCTTATTTGGTCAGGTTCCTTAAAAGAAAAAAATTTCGTAGACTTGGAAGAATTTTATCCTGTTGTGCAGATTTATTTACTTATTTATTTATTCATTTATTTACATTTCAAAGGAAGCTGAACAAAAAACTACCAGCCAGCAATCAAAACAACCTCTGAAAAAGCATTTCTAAAACTGCTCATTCAATAGTTTCTATGTGAAAAAAATTATCAATTAAATTTTTTTTAACACTGTAATACAGTACCTATGATTAAATCTTAAGACAAAACAATTTGAGTTATTTGAATTGTAGTCAGTAAAAAAATTTATGAATTGCAGATGGTGTTGATTTTTTCCAGGAAATTCGTCCTCTAGAAAAAAATGTGTTTCTAATTGTTCTATAAATTATTTTGAAAATGATCTTGAAGGTATTTCTGTTACGTCGTAAGAGAAATTTTTAAATTTTTGTATGAAGTTTTTAAATTTTACCCCCGAATGGCTTCTGGTTAACTTTTGCGGTTTATTTTTTTTTCCTTAAAATTTTTTTTAGCTATTGCTGTCTTTCATGCTATAAAGTACCCATCAAAATTTTTTTTCGCTCAATATCCATCCGCAAATTATTTTGGGACTTCGGCCGTTTCTTAAAAATTCCATAAGCTAAACGATGCAATGGAAAAGAAATTCCCAATCTCGCACAAGAGTCTTTGATTTACTAATACCTGGAAAAAAAAATCTTCATTTTATCATTTTCATCTTTTATCTTCATAAACGAGTACATAATCCCACTTTTCAATATCGAATCCTGTAGGGGGGAAAAAAATAAGAACAGAAAAAAAGGCAAATCACTTAATTAGAAAGGATCGTGCTTTTGCAAAAGAAAATCAGCATTCGAAAAATATTCTCGGAAAATATTTAATTTTTCAAAAAATTTCTAATGAATCGAATTGAACTTAAGAAGGATTGATCACGATTAAAATGTTTTTAATGAAAAAAAAAAAAATGTATATATATAACAAAAGATTTAAAAAATGAATACAATTTTATCATCTTGGGAAAGTCGGCGCGTTAATTGGCCCAATTAAGATGGCCGCCTGAGAGAAAACTAAAAAGAGTCAATACAAAACTCATCAATAATTCATTAACCCTTATATTTAACTTATCACCGATTAATTATAAACTTAAAATTTTGTAAACGAGACATTTTGAAACGTAAGTCTCAGAGAAAATGCGTTTTTCGGGGAAAATGAATGGTAGCTTTTATAATTAACTTACGATGCGGATTGATTTTGTTAAGAATAATTGATATTCGATAGTTAATGATTTGAAATTGAAATGATTGATTTTTCATGTTTAGCTTACGGTGAAAAAACAATATCGAAGAACATCTTGAGATTAGTAAGATTTGAGCATTTTAAGAAGTTTTACGAAGTTCGGGAGAAAGGGAGGGAAGAGTTAAAGACATCTGTCAAAGCTATGAACAAAATCAACCCTCTTAATAAGGGGAGGAGGGGGCGAAAAGGAGAGTTCGAAAAGAGGGAGGTTGAAAATCTTTAAGAAAAACAATTCATTTCTTCCCTTATTTGACTGGAAATGACAAGAGCCTTTTTCGAAAAATCATTTTTCGGATAAAAGGGTACATTGTTTATTTCTCATAATTTTACTGACGGATTTAAATGTCGAATATTTTTTGAAATGACGCAATCTTTTTTCCTTTGTTCCGGGTGGCGAGGAAGAGCAGCAAAGGGGGAAAAGGGAGAAGGTGACGTCGGGAAGGGGGGGGGGGGGAGGAAAGAAAGGAATCCGTTAATCGCCTCATTAGCTTCGATAGATGTGTGTTCGGGTTGAATTTTCGGGAACCCATTATAAATCGAAAACCTGGCATTTTCCGGTTCACTTAATTCGTGGCCTCGGTTCCGGTATTTCGCGATAGCAATTTACACGCATATACAAGAACCGGTCGTGACTGACCAGGCGCAGCGATATCCATTACTTTTTTTTTTTTTTTTCTGTAAACGAGAAGGAAAAATCCTGATGTACGAAAATATTTTTATAAAAAAGAAACATGTGATAATGACGGGGAGATAAATGGATGGAAATACGATATATTAAAAAAGAAAAAAATGAAAATGATACAAAAGGTTTTTTTCTGATCGGTTTTTTTGAAAAGGACGTGACATCATTTTATGGATCATCAATAGCCTTATATCTTTACCCGGGAGCAATATCGTCCCTATTCATTCTTCCCTGTTCTTCTTCCTCGAGATCACAAAAGTAATTAATGTACCTTCGATTGATGTTGTATTCATGTTTCTGTCGTTTTTTTTTTTTAATCACCGCAAATCACGCGAATGAACGATATAAATAATTTTTCTTGTTTTTTTTTGTTTTTTTTTTTTGTCGATATCCCTGATCGGAAATAGATTTTGTAACAAAGGTTTCGTTCCTTGAGTAAAAATTAAGATTTTTTTGTTTTTGTTTTGATTCATTCAAATTTTCGAAGCCATGACGTTTGAAGTTCTTAGAAAAAAATGCCTGAAAATTTTTAAAAGGATTTGAAGAACTTATAATTGAAACTTGAATGATACTTCAGTATAAAAAAGACTTTATTTTGGACAAAAAAAAAAAAAAAATTAAGTGCCCCTCAATGATTCCCTATCATTTTTCCTAATCCATTTTTCCTAAAAAAAAAAAAAAATAATTCCGAACCCATTTTGCCTTAAAAAAATTAATTCCTAACTTATTTTGCGTAAAAAAAAAATAATTCCTAACCCATTTTGCCTAAAAGAAATTAATTCCTAACCCTTTTTGCTAAAAAAAAATTAATTCCTAACCCATTTTGCCTAAAAAAAATAATTCCTAACCCATTTTGCCTAAAAAAATTAATTCCTAACTTATTTTGCCTAAAAAAAATTAATTCCTAACCTATTTTACCTAAAAAAAAATTCATTCCTAACCCATTTTGCCTAAAAAAATTAATTCCTGACCCATTTTGTCTAAACATTTTGTTCCTAAAATTTTTTTCCTAACTATTTTTTCTCCTAATTTTTAATTTTCCTAAAATTTTTTGATTCCTAAAATAAAACTTCCTAAAATGAATATTTTTCCTTATTTTTTGAATCCTTAAACCCTTTTATATTGTATATTTTTATTGTTGTATTTTTAGCGGTTTATTAAAAAAACAAGAATTTAAAAAAAAACGAAATTCGCAGCTTTGCCTTACAAAAATTTTAGCGGTTCAAAAAATTAGGAAAAATTTTTGTTCTAGGAATCAAAAAATTTTAGGAAAATTAAAAATTAAGGGAAAAAATTGTAGGAACCAAAATTTGTAGAAAAATGGATAAACTTTTTTTTTGTAAAAACGGATTAGGAAAAATAGTACGGAACGCCCTTCAATAACAGCCGGTTAACAGCATTTATAAATTAAGGGCGCACATAAACAGAATTACCCACATATTATTCTTGCAAAAACTCCCATTTCGGCCTGTCATCCAGGTCTCTTTACAAAAAAATCGGCCAAAGTGCATCCTTCCAAATTTTTAAAACCGGGGGTTGACCTAATTTTAACGATTTTTCTGAAAAATCATTCTTGACAAAAATTAATCATCTACGAAGAAAAGACAACAAGAGCCCATTATAAAAAATCTATTTATCTTTTTTTTTCAGCATAAGCTTTCCGGGGCTTTTCAAAACCGATCAAAAATCTGAAAATATTTCATTGCGAAAACTTCATCATCACCTGATAGGCCTCCTTATGCTTTTATAGATATCGGTCCCAGATAAAAGGAAAGGAGAGAATGAATAAAAGAGATTCCCTGTATAGTTTGAGAGCATACTGACAAGATGACACTTAGTAATTAAAAAGTTTTTGATTAATGATGTATCGGCTATGATTTTATAATGTTGTAACTATCGAGAGTGTTAAAATTATTATTAACTTTCTATATATACAGGGTAAATTCTCCGAAGGAACACCATACGCCGCCCTTATCTCTTCGAAAATAATGAAAAAAAAAAAAAGTTTCTTTTTGCTTGAGAAAACGAATTTTAAATAAAAACAGACTTGTCAGTTCATGTGTTACAGTATTTTTTTGATTTTTGAAGGTTTTGGATATGTTTCGTTTACTTTTTTCTTAGAAAATTATTTATTGTAACGTTACTGGTCGTATCATGGAAAAATTATTAATTGCAATAATTATCTTTCAAGTTTTTTCGAGATGTTTGAACTTTGGCAAAAGATGCTGGGTTAAAAAAAAAAAGACACTGCCGCCGCTGACTCACCTTTTTATCGGTTGAGAGAATCAGCACAATAGATCCTCATGATCGAGAAAGAAATGTGTCACCCGCACCGATTAACGGTGCTGATATGAAAAATATTTTGCTTTTTTCTGTTTTCGATTTTTTTTCCGCGGAATGTGAATCATAAAAAAAAAAAAAAAAAAAAAATGCAACGAATATAGATCGGAATATTCCGTGACTTAATAAAAAACAATAAAAAAAAAGATAGTTAATAAAGTGACGAAAGAAAAGAGTGACATAAAAGTAATAATCATCAGAGTAATTAAGCTATCTCCGTGAATAATAGTTCTATAGTCAATATTTGAGAACCTAATTATTTTCGAGATTTGGTTAGGTATTAATAAATGAATCGCAAACAGGGAAAAAAAAATTCGATTAAATTAAATGTTTAGCTTATGAAAATCGCGATTTTTTTTTCTGTAAAATAATTAGCATACAAAAGCTATTTTTTTTTTTTTTTTTACACTTTTACCTTTCCTTATTTTGCAGTAAACGGAAGGGATATGATCTGGGTATCTTCCTAAGGCTGTTAAAAAAAAAAAAAAAAAAAAAAAAAAAAAAAGAATTTAAAATAATAAAAAAAAAAAAGAATAAAATAAAACAGGTTACGGTTGGTGAGCGCTTTAAAAAGAAAATGAAATTGTCAAACGATTAGTACAAGTTTGTATCCGCCATCTTGACAATGGAATGTCGTATCCGGTTGATGATGACTATTATGTTCGATGATTTGATCATTTTCGGGGAATTGCTATCAATTGGTTCAACTTGTCCAATCGTCAAAATTCACCTTATTACAATCTATCATATGTCATTAGAATTCGTTTTTTTTTTAGTCCTTGGTTTTTCATCTCCCAAGGGAGACGATCCAAGCAAGACGTCCCTGATTTTTTTTTTTTTTTTTAAGGGAGAGAATAAAAAGAATACAACATGGTCCAAGGAGTGAGAAATCGAAAAGATTATCGATCTGGTTCGAGATTTTTAACATCGGTTTAATCACCGGATTGCGTGGCCGTTTGTTCGACTACCTTAAAAAATATAATGCATCATAATCAATATTGTATCTAACATCGCTTCAATTATCGCTTCGGCGTTTTAAAATGCTTAATTTTTTTTTTTTTATTTCCTTTTATTTTTACCTTGGAAGCCGTAGGTGAGGAACCGCAGAGTTTTCTGATAATTTTTTTATTTTGCACCGATGAAAGGCTAATAATTTTCATAATTAAAATGAATTTATGTTTCTGAATCAAAGAGATTTTTATTACATTATATAACAATTTACAAGAGTTGAAATCAATATTATCGGAGAATATTGCTTTAAAAAAAAAAAAAAAAAAAAAAAAAAAGTGGTCTAATGAATTTTTTGCTGTGGGGTTTTAATTTGATTGAAATCGTAATTAAGAAAAGAATGCCGTTCAAAGGAGAAGATAAACTGGAATTGCAATTACTATTTGCAAAGCCATGCAATGAAATAGTTCATTTATTGATTATAAATATATAACTTGACTTCGAAAATGATTTTATTCTTATTTTGCTTCAGAGCAACTTTCACATACTGAAGCTCATCATGGTAGCCCACCCCTCCCCTCCCTTCCCTAGGAATAATTTTGTTTGGCCGAAAAAAAAATCAAACGTCCGTCGAAATCTTTTAATTGCTGATCGAATTCACTCAACTTTTTCTAACTTTACCCGCATTGCTTACTTCTCTTGGTTCATTCATTCATTCACTCCCTCCCTCTCTTCCTTCTTCCCGTTTTTAGCTACACCCAGAAAATATTAAAAAATATCAAATCACACGACTGCTTTTGATTCGTCGAAATAAATCAAAACGAATTGACGTCGAACGAACCCGAAAGGAAAAGACGATAAATTATAAAGATCGGTCGGCTGTAGCAAATCCGCAAAAAAATAAAAAATAAAAAATAAAAAAATAAAAAAAGTAAGGTGGCTTGTGAATCAAAGGAGCGGTAGAGAAAGAGAGAGGAAAGAGAGGGCGGCGCTAAAGAAAGGTCCATATCGGGAAATGGAAAATTTATAACAAAAAATATCGCATTTAAAATACAATGCGATCTTCAAGGCACAAAAAAAAGGGTTTTCCCTCGTTTTGAATTGCTGCATCGTATCGTACATATTACTCGCATGTGAAATGTATAATATTCCCTTTTTTGACTATAGATATGTGTGTATTTATTTTCCTTTCAAACGTTTCGCAGGAGATCGGGGAGGGAAGAAAAGAAAAAATATTTGACAGGTTTCAATGTTCATTCTCGTATACAGAGAAAGATATCAGAGCTGACGAAAAAAAAAAAATTAAAGTAATCTTTTGAAAGTAAATAGTTTAATTAAAGAAGAGTTTTGATTGGTGCCACGGATATAAATGCAAATTGTTCGAATGTAATAAATCCTTTTTAAAAAGGCAACGCTATCGGGATCTTTTTTCCGTTTTCATCCTCGTTTGAATTAAAATCGAGAAGGCTAATTTTTTTTTTTTTTCTTAGTTAAAAAATTTTAGTCGCAATAAAGTTTTTCACGCGCTAGGGATTGCCTAAGGTTCCGTAAAATCCACGTGGATCCGCTGCGGTCCATCTGGATCTTTCTGGTAGCAGTTCTAGTGCCGCCCTCTTTTCCCGGCTTTGGTTTTGCCTGCCTTTTAGAAAAGATTCCCACCTTCTCCCAAAACAGATATTTTTGAAAATTGTGGTTACACCCCTGGCAGTGGACAATCTTCGCCGTCCTTTGCCCATTACTAAAGAAGATAATTACCATGGCTCCTACGCCATGCTCCTTTCACCACTAGCCCAAGCAGAGTGTCTATTAACCTTAAAAACCTAAAAGTGACCTTAATTTTGATGGCCGATGAAAAATTTTCTGTTCTGTTGAAAAGGGTAACTATCAAGGAGGCTTGGATTTTCGGCCTTTCGGCTTCGTCGGCGTTAGGTAATTAACCCCACTTGTATCTTTTTAAGATCTGAAAAAAAGAAAAGGGAATTAATTTCAGCTCAAAAATTCAAAGTGTTTCATAATTAAATAGAAGAGTGGCCTCCTAAAATCCGTTTTTACTTAAAAAAATAAATTACTAATCCTAAAACAATTTCCTAAAAATTTTGGTGCCTAAAATTTTTTTTCTAACCATTTTTTCCCAATTTTTAATTTTCCTGAAAATTTTTAGTTCCTAAAATAAAATTTCCTAGAACGAATATTTTTCCTAATTTTTTAAACCCCTGAAGGGATTTTAAAAAATTTAATTTTAGGGATTTTAGGAAATTTTATTTTAAGGGCAGTCTCCACTTGATAACATTCACTGCACTCGCGTTGTCCGCCTTCGCGATTACCGTAATCACACCGGAAGTACTTTGCAGATTTTACTCCCATAAACATTTTTGGTATATAAAAAATACCGTATATTCCATTAAGTATACAAGTCTGGTTGATCCAGGATTTATTTTGGAATAGTATCTTCCCCATGCCCAAATTAAAACTTTTCTTTCTAAATCCGTAAAAACATCTTGCAAATCGCCATTTTTAATGTTTGTAAACAAAAAAAAGCGGAAGATAATCAAAAAAATCATAGACGAAAGATCAAAAAAACTTGCGGTGCGAATACTTCAATCGCGAAGGCGGATAACGCGAAAGCGGCGAACGTTATTAAGTGGAGACTGCCCTTTAGGAATCAAAATATTTAGAAAAAATGGATTAGGAATTTATTTTTTTTTATGAAAAATGGATCAAGAGTTGATTTATTTTTAGAAAAAATGGACTAGGAATTTATTGTTTTTAGGAAAAATGGATTAGGAATTTATTTTTTTAGAAAAAATGGATTAGGAATTTATTTTTTTAGGAAAAATGGATTAGGAATTTATTTTTTTTAGGAAAAATGGATTAGGAAAAATGGTAGGGAATCCTTTCTAGATTTTCTAAGTGATAAAAAGACCAGGAGGAGTCAGTTTTTGCCCTGCACGTGCTCCTTCTTGCCTCCTTTGCACGTATTTTAGAACCTAAATTTTCTAAAAAATGGGACCTTAAATACCTACAAAAATAACCTTATTTTCGGATTTTAGGGAATTTTATTTTAGGGATTTTAAAAATTTTATTTTAGGAATCAAAAAATTTGATGAAAATTATAAATTAAAAAAAAATAGGATCAAATAAATTTAAAAAAAAAAAAAAAATAGTTTGGAAAAATACAAGGAACCAAAATTTTTAGAAAAAATGGATTAGGAAATTATTTTTTTAGGAAAATGGATTAGGATTTATTTTGTATCTGTATTTATTCTTAGTAGACACCCTGCTAAGCACTGGACGACTGATCTTTTTTTCTTCTAAAGCGAATTATGAAAGTAATGCGTACAATTACTTTCTTTTTTCTCAAAGTAAAATAATAAAGATCCTAATTTTCTACCTTCAAGATTTCCCACGTATAAACAGTAGAAGTCCTATAAAGCCGCCGCATGGATGCGGTCAGTTCATAGCGGTCTAGGCCTGGCAATAAATCAAAAGTCAGCCACGACAAAAAAAAAAAAAACTTGAGGGTCTGGCTTACCTACGGATCAAAAAATTACAAAAAAAAAGAAAGAAAGGGGGAAAAAATGAATACAGAAGATTAACACTAACGGAAAAGGAAACAATCCAACCCTGAGAAATTGAAAAGTAAAGTTTTCTGGGAAAGTTATATAACACGAAACTTTCTATTTCCCCCTACTCTCGTCTTCTCCCTACAAAACTGGCATTTTAATGCAGTCGGGGGGGAACGTCTCTAATTATTTCGATTATTTATTTCACACCTTTCGAGACAAACCCCCATATCGGGCCCGTTTTATTTTATTTTATATTTATACTTAATACACTTTCTTTTGAATCGTATTCCGTGTGCTCCTTTATGCGAAAAAAAATTCAGTAACCAAATTTTTTGAACGGACCTAAAACCCATTCTTTTATAAACAAGAGGAAGTAGTTAATATAAAATTGATTGAAAAATTGAGACCAATTCAAACGATTCGATAATCATTAATAAATACCGATGAAGAGCATGGGAGTCTCGTATTGATACTGTCATTCGTTAATGATCTATCAGAGGCAGGAAATTCTCTATTGAAAAGACCCGTACGTCTGTCTATATATCTTCTATTGTGTCCATCAATTCAGTCACTAATTTTTTCTTATTTTTCCCACTAATTGATCATTTATCAGAATGTCAATTTAGTTATTTTTAAATTCGTTTCGTATAGTCGTTTAATTAAGTCGTTTATGGGGGAGTTTTATAATGCGGTAATGCGCGACCGACTTTTGTAACTCCTCGCAGGAAAATAAAGGTTACCGTATATACGATGCAACCGCGTAGAAAACTAGAAAATAAAGCAGTGTGGATTTTTTTTGTTTTTCGGAATAAGTAATTAAATAATGGATTGGATGGGATTTTAGGGAGATATAAAGGAGCGGGGGCAGGGGGGGAATATATATTTTCTTATGCTACCTTTTACCTCTTCCCCGTTTTAACGGTGAAAAGCAAATGCCTGTTTTTTGACGATGACGTTACAAATTCTCGGAATGGAATCAAAAGTTGTAGGATTTTTATGACCGAAATGCAGACTCTTGGGTAATCTGCAGTAAACTGAGCTTTTTTTTTTTTTTTTTGAAAGTTTTGGATGGAATAATATTTAAAACCCGGGTCATACCCCCTTTTTTTGGCAAAAAAAACTGATAAAAAAATATGTAGTTGACAAAGCAGTAAATAAGATCCTATGAACAGTAAAAAAAAGGCCCAACTGTTAGAAATCTCGAATTCTATTGTTTTCGCAAATTTTTATCAAATGTTATTGTAAACAAATATCGTTCCCTGTTGACAAAATACCATGTGATGCAAATATTAAATTGTAGCTTATTTTGCATAAGATTTCGATGAAAATATTTTTAAAAAAATTATAATGTGTACAGTACAGCTAACCCAACAGTGCAATTTTTATTTCAAAGAATGGAAGGACACCCTATTTAGGGTAATTATGAAGTGATTCTTATCAAGTCCTTTAATCCCAACCTGGCAATCCTATTTTTGGCAAAATACCCCCGGCCTGCTTGATTGTCTTCTAAAAAAGCGTCAGCACGCTAATTCAATAGGCCTATGACGCTCCCGACCATTTTTCCAAATCCGTTTTTCCTGAGAAAAAAAAAAAAAATTATTTTTCCTAAAAAAATTTTTCTAAAAAATAAATTCCTAATTCTGTTTTTCTAAAAAATAAATTCCTAATTCATTTTTCCTAAAAAAATAAATTCCCAATTCATTTTTCCTAAAAAAATAAATTCCCAATTCATTTTTCCTAAAAATGTTGGCTCCTAAAATTTTGTCGAAGTAGCTTAGTGATAGAGCAATCGTCATGAAAACGAGAGGTCGATGGTTCGATTCCATCTTTCGCCACTTCGATTTAACTTTTCAACTGATTTCCTATGTTTAGCATATATAGTTCACGATCATATAAGCGTGACTTTCTTAATATAATGATCCATATCCCGTTAAAAATATAATAAAGATTATCAATTAGGATCGAAAATAAAAATATCTTAATAAAAATTTTTTTTTAACCATTTTATTCCTAATTTTCGATTTTCCTAAAGTTTTTGGTTTCTAAAATAAGATTTCCGAAAATTAATACTTTTCCTAATCTTTTAAATCCCTAAAGGAATTTTAGGAAATTTTATTTTAGTAATCAAAATATTTTAGGAAAATTTAAAATTAGTAGAAAAAAATAGAGAAAAAAAAGTTTTAGGAACCAAAATTAAAAAAAAAAAAAAAAAGGATAGGCCTAAGGATTTTTTTTTTTTTTTTTTTAGGAAAAATGGATTAGAAGTTTTTTTTTAGGGAATATTTTAAGAATTTACTTTTTAAGAAAAATGGATAGGAAATTTTTTTTAAAGGAAAATGAATTAAGAATTTATTTTTTAGGAACAATGGAGCTGGAATTTACTTTTTAGGAAAAATGGATTAGGAAATTATTTTTTTAGGGAAAATGAATTAGGACTTTATTTTTTTTTATGAAAAATGGATTAGGAAAAATGTTAGGGAATGACTAGAATTATATACCAGGGCCCAAAAGCACGGATTATCAGCCTTTCCTCATTTGCAGTCCAAATATCGCTTACCGTAAACAAAATATCTTTGCGTAAGTCATTTTCAGCATTTTTTTGCGTATTTGTTGTCCAATTTTTTATTTAGGGATCTTGTTGCCTTGATAAATCGGCAGCCTACATTTTGTAACTGATTTCTTCGCAACATTTCTTGTAAATCATGGCGTTCGTCACAACTTGAATCCGTTGTGGTTTTTCTAAATGCACTCCTAGTACTAAAAGTAAAAAAAAATATCTCGCAAGAAATTAAAATCCTCGGTTTCATTTGAATTAACTTATTTCGTAATCCAAGAAGATGATTCCACTAACTTAAATTCCCATAGTTGTTAATATACCTATACTCTTTAACATAAAGACCAAAAATTTCCTTTAAGTAAAACATTTCACAACATGGCAACGTGGCAAACCGCCTGCCAATTAACTTTTAGCATAATCAGTGATTAATGCGAAAAATGCTCCGTATAATGACCGAGCATTTTTTTTTTTATCTTCACCTCACCTATGTCTTACCGTTTCCATTTCAACAATTTCTATTTTTAATTTTTTTTTATTTTATTTTATTATCATCTCTTCTTTTCGCCGAAAAATGAATGCGGTTTCGTTTTCCGTGGTAAAGGCGACATCCTTCTGTATCCCTCGTTACAGAAAACGAATCCAGTTCGCCTTCCCTTTACCCTAACCCACTTACTCCCCCGCTTTTTTTTTCCTTTCATCTTCCCGCCATTATTTCGAAATTCATCCCAAAAGAAAAAAAAAAATAAGAACCTCGAAAAATATTTTTTTGGGATAAATTTTCAATAAATATAGCAATTCAGAAAAAGGGTAATGCCGGGAGAAGGAGAAATTATCATATTGAAATACGAATTAAAACGTGGGGGGGAGTATGAAGGAAACGGGATTTACATGCGATATATTTTAGACTCATACGATTTAAAACAGCTTCTTAGTGTTTTTCATGATAGAATCCTAATTTCTAATACAATAAAATTAATATTAGGAGGATTTAAATATCGAGCCAGGATTGGAAAATGATAAAAAGCATCTTATATGTTGTACGATCGGAATTAAATCCCAATCGGTCGGATCGATTTCCATGTTAATTACTGGCATTTATTTGTGGACCGAGTTCACATGTTGGAAACCTGTCATTCGGAAAGAGAAATAGAAAATGTAAAGCAAAGCAATAGGGAGGAGAGGAGAAGAGTGGGAGGGGGGTAGGGAAGGGGTTCGAGGGTGGTTTTGAAGGGTTGGGAGGGTGAGGTGAGGGAGATATTGAGACTTTACTCGGGAATATACAGGTTCGCCACTTTGATTTTTATCATTTTTCGCGAAAATTTTTTTCCTTTTTTTTTTTTTTTTTTTCGGTATTTATTTACTTTAATTTTTTTGTTTTGTGAAATCGGCTTAAGGGGGTTTTTGAAAACGCATCTCTGATTTTTTTTTTTTTTTTTTTTTTTTTTGATGTGGGAGGAGGGGGTTAAGTGTTGCGGGGCATGGAATTTTTATCGTCGACTGATTTTTTTTTCTTTTTTTTTTTTCCTTTCTTTGAATAATGGTCGATTGTTTCGTTTTGTACGAGGACGCTTTGATGAAATGATGAAATACCTCCCCTTCGTCCTGTGTTTTTTTTTCCTATCATTTTTTTTTTTTCCTGTCTTTTTGATAACAATACCATAACTTGTTGCACGAATTATTTTCATGGGTTTTACTTTTCTTAGAACTTTCGCTCTTCGTCCGATTCATTCTTTAAGAATTTCGATAAGCTCGACTGACGAAAGGGAAAAATCCCCACATATGAATGATATGCATGTCGTAGAAATTGTCGAACTATATATAAAGTATAAAATAATAAAATCGATATTGAACGGCCGACTTAGCATAACTGTCTAATTGTCAGTGCTCTGAAGCTGTAGTCTGTAAGACTGAGCGATGAAGCTTAATCACTCCCCCCACCCCCCTTCCTGCTCCCTTGCACCCCCCCCCCTTCCAATCTACCCTTAAGCAAAACGCTGGCCTTCGGTTTTACCGATAATCAATAATTATACTCGAATAATTATACTCGAATTCGTATAGTCTTTGGCTTTAATATCTACCCCTTTAAGAAATACATCCTTTCGTTCCGGGAAATTTAATATTTATCATACCATTGTTTGGGGATTTTAATATGATTTTTTTTCTCTCCTTTTTTTTTTTATCCTAGTGATTAGAATACATTTTGAATGAAAGGGGTAACTTTTTCTTCTTTTTCTCTCCCTTCCCCCCCGCTCCGAATCGTGAATATTTTGAGTTGATTAATTCCTCGCATATGATTAATATGTCACGAATTTTTCTTGTTACGTTTCTGTTGGATATTAAGACAGACTTAAACACTGATAGATGGATTAGTTGGAAATCGATCTCGCCATTTTTTTTTCTGTTTTTCCATTGTCTTATTCTTTCGAGTTTTTCTTTTGTTTTACAATTGTAAATCCGACTTTTTGAGTTATTGATCGACTTTTTTTTTTTTTTTTTTTTCCTCTTTATGACAGAAAAGTTTATTATTCTCATCTTTCAATGACTAGAATTGTATTCTACGGAATTGATCGCAACCGATGACCTTAATTATTCGTGATTTTTCTTTGATTTTAATTCTTTGAAAAAAAAAAAAAAAAAAAAAAAAGGAAAAAAATGAATTTTTTTTCGAAGAATCTTCCTCTTTTTTTTTTAAAAGCTGAATTTTAAAATGATACAATAGAAGAAAATAACGAAGCTTGGAGGAAGGTGACGTCATGTTTTACGGATGTAAGAATGGTTAAATCTGTTAGGGTTGTGCATTTGTTTTGAAATATCACCGAAGAAAATGAGGTGATACAACAGTATTGTGAATCATTCAGTTAAATTTGATTTGACCTAAATTCAGTCTAGTTTTACAACAGAATCAGATTTAAAAAAGAATTAGAAAGCAAAAAACCAGTGAAAAATCGAACTGGCGAAAAAAAATCTGATTTTTGCAAAGCTTTGCAGAGAAATTAAAAAAATTCTTTCTTCTGCCAAATTAACCAGAAAGTTACAAAAAATAAAAATAAATAAAATAAAAGAATAAAATAAATAAATAAATAAATAATTGAAGAAAAATATTGGACTTTAAAAGCTGAAGCACCCAACCAGATTTTTCAGTAAGGATCGCAGCCTCAAAATGGTTCCGCAAGGAGCGCTGCATGTCGCTGACGGTAACCAATCATTGGTCAGTTTTAACTGGTTATAGGTTACCGATAAGGACAACTAGCGAACCTAGCGGAAAGGTTTCGCAGCTGCGGTCCTCATTGACACTTTTTAAATATATTTAGCTTATAAGGAACAAGTTAAAACCTGTGGGACCTAAGCCCACAAAATTAATTAAAAATCATTTACTTAATTTTTTTAAAAATACGAAACTTGTTGATTTAACTGGTCTTGCTATTGCTCTAATTAATTCCTTAAATTTTCGAACGATGATGATTTTTTTTAGTATTTTAAAAACTATTTGCTGAATTTTCGACGATGACTCAAAATAAAATAAATTAATATGAAAGCCCTATATCCTTATTTTACTCCTTCGAAGCATCTCGACAGATTAACAAAAATTAACGAACCGGAAAAAAACGAAATCTCAAAATGCTGCGCGCTGCGTAATTTAGAAAACGAAGATATATCTTAAGGGAACACATGTATCTGAAATACTGCCCAACCCTGAGATCTATTGATTTTATTTTATTTTGATTGATTAAACCCCCCCACATCCCTACCAGACGATAAATCAAGTTTTAACTAATGAGATAATCCATTCAAAACAAACTGAGAACTTTATTTCTCCTTCTCTCACTCAAAATGCCTCTCTCATATGGTTTTTTGCTTCCCGTTTTGAATCTTCCGTTATGTTTACCTTCCATGTTTTTAGCATTGACAGATTTTATGTGCTAAACGCAACTAGACCTATTATATTTTATAATGACAAAAAAACAAAAAGAAAAATACGTTGGAATAATACTCCTTTCCTTTAAAAAGTTTCAAGAACGAGGGAAAAGAAAAATCTTTTTTCTTTACGATCGTTTTCCCATACCCTCGCTTTTTACTGCAATACGAACATGCGAAAAAAGGGGGCAAAGGAAAGGAATAAAAAAAAGAATGAAAAAGTAAATAAAAATTCATACTGCAAATGGTTTCGCAGAATAAGAAGTCAAAAAAGACGGTATAAAATTAACCAATCAATCATACTTCTTACTCAATAAATTTGAATACGACTTAGAAGATGAATAAAATGCAAGATGCCCCTTTAGAAAACGTTAATTACCGTAAAGAACGGCCGAGCTTCCCCTGTTTTGTTAGAAATATGCACGACTGATTGGGAAAATTCATAAACATAAAATTAAAAACATTTAAAGCCGAGCTGAATGCACAGCCGGGCGGGTATTCAACTTAGGCTGAGCCTTAAAAAGCGATTAGTAAAAAGTATCGGAAAATTTAAGAAGACGGCCTCGGGCTTCGAATCCGGAGCCGCAGACCCTGTTTTCCATTCGATAAGAAGTGATTGATTGGGAAAAACAATTAAATTTTAAAATGATTCCGAGATTAATTATTCCTGCATGTGGAGAAGGGTTATTTTACGATTTTGAGATATCGGATTGATTGGTTAAAACAAGTGAGAATGGGTATACTTTTTGGGGTGGTAAAGGGGTCCCAGATATCGAACTTTATCCCTTTTTCCCTATCGCCCCCCCCCCCCCTTCTCCCCCTCTCCGTTCCTCCTCTAGCGCCTAACTTTTCCTATCCCTCTGTATTCCTTTCGTCATAATAGAACTAGACTGTGCATTTTTCCCTCGAGCGGAAAATGGAATGCTTGGGATTTTAAGGAAGGATTCAGGTGGTCTGCGATTTAGTATAGGGTAGGGTAGGGTGGAAGTGTAGGACGTTGAAACATCAGATGAAAAAATTAAATTATGTATTTTGAATTTCATGAAAAGACACGGGGCTAAGTTTTAACGGTTGAATGTTGGAAATCTGAGCATATATAGATATAAATATGGCCGGAGGCAAAATATGCAAAATCAAAATATGTTTGTTGTTTTGCTTTTTGAAAGTTTTATTATTGATTTTGAGAATACGCATCCTTACCTTCAGCGTCCCACAAGATACTTTTTCTGGGAATTCCGAATTTACGTAAACGTATTAATAACAAAGGCTCGAAGCATTGATAGATAAAATATGCAAGACGTAAGGATGCTTTTTTTTTTTTTTTTCATTTATTAGAAGCTAGTTAATTTGCCAGATAACGAGTATGGGCGCACTTCCGAAAAGGACGGATCGGAGCTACTGGCCCGTAGCCAGAACGAAGAGCCAGAGGGGGGGGGGCAGCTGGGCCCCTTAATGAAGGCAATAGGCCTTCATTTCCTATACCTGCCATGTTTAGCCGATTTACTCCAGGGGGGCACTCGGACATGCCAGGGGCGGACAACGTCCACCCTGGCCCCCCCTTGGCTACGGGCCAGTGGAGCTAAAATTTTTGTGTCACTCAGGGTCGCTTTCGTTCAGAAGGAGTGCTTAACACATTCCCGATGGCTGTCGTACGTATACGATTCTGAAAAATTTTCGGAAAATTACCAAAAGTTGGAAAAGGACCCGAACTAAATCAAATCTGAAGCTTCACTCTTAAACAAAACCTGGGAATATGACGGCTTATATAACTATTTTTCGAAAGAATTCTGAAAATGTTTCAAAAAATATTTTTTTAAATTAGTCGTCATGAAAATCGCGTTTTACCAAAAAGCCGCCGTCGGGAGAAGGTTAAGAAATTAGTCGTAGCAATGCTGAACGTTTAAAATCTAGTTTATCGTAAGCACTGTCTTGAATCGATCAATATCTTTTGCACTGATTGCCAGGTGTCAATATCCGGTGGTCCAAATCCCGGTAATCCAGGAACAAAAAAAATTGGACAATAAAAAGCAATAAGAAGAGATTTTCTTCAAATCGTTCTTAACAACGATATTTTTCTCTCACTGCGCTCTTCTTACTGCTTTTCGGCCATTTTTCTTCATCCTTTCTTCAATCTTAATTTCATTCTAATTCTTCTTTCTTTCATTTTTCCTGCCTTTCTTATCCTTATCATTCTCCTGCTTCTACTTCTTTTCTGCTCCTGCTTCTGTTTCTGCTTTTGCTTTTGCTTCCGCTCCTGCTTCTGTTTCTGTTTCTGCTTTTGCTTATGCTTCCGCTCCTGCTTCTGTTTCTGCTTATGTTTTTGCTTCTGTTTCTGCTTACGCTCCTGCTCCTGCTTCTGTTTCTGCTTATGTTTTTGCTTCTGTTTCTGCTTACGCTCCTGCTCCTGCTTCTGTTTTTGTTTTTGCTTCTGCTTCTGCTTCTGCTTCTGCTCTTCTTCCTCTAGCTTCAGCTCTAACTCTAGCTCTAGCTCTTTCTCTCAGTTTTGGTCTTGGTCTTGTCCTACTCTTGCTTTTGATATTAATTTTTGCCTCTGCTTCCTCTTTCTCTTTCTCTTTCTCTTTCTCTTTCTCTTTCTCTTTCTCTTTCTCTCTCTTTTTCGTGATTCTTCTGTTCTTGTTGCTCCCCTTTTCGTATAAAATTGAAAAAGGAAAACAGCTAGCCTCATTGATTCAGGTCTAAATAAAATTTATAGCCTCTTAATCGTTTTTTTTTTTTTTTTTTTTTTTTTTTTTTTTTTTTTTGAAAAAATAAAATTGAAGTTAATTGAATAAACACGATCGAGAAAAAATAGCATTAAAAAAACTGAAAGGTGAACAATGTAAATGTTTGCGTAAATATTGAAAAGACCGGTTAAATCGAAAAAGTCGTATATTCCCATATAGTCAACATGCCACCACATGCGTTGATGGGCTTGCTTTTCCCTCCGCCAACTCTCGAAAGCTCAGCTTTACGATGTAATTGATACACGATACATCGATAACCTCCTCCCGATCATTCAAAAATGAATCCTGTCTGACCCTTATTCCGTATATAACCGTTTAGGGAACCGATAATGCTCCCTTCTTTTTATTGACATTTTTCCATGAGTTATACCGCAAATAGGTCTGCTCTCATGTGCTTAAAAGGGGATTTCACTTTGATACCGATATTTTTGAATCTACAGGTTAGTGAAAAATTGTGTAAAAAAAAAAAAAAAGTACAAAACAGTTTTTTTTTTCCTCCTCTTCCCCATAATTTAATTTGATCTGCGTATGAAATGATGCTGATATTAATTCAGTTTTGTGTCATTTTCGATAAATAAAAAGACAAACAATTTTTTTTTCCATTTTTGTTACTTTATTCTTCGAGTTTGACGTAGCAAAATTTTTTTGCTACACCCTGTTTAAAGCTGAATTGATGCTAAGATCATTAAAACCGAGATATAGCATCCAAAGCAATTGAGGGAAAGCAATGACTCGAAAACATCAAGAGGCGCAAGAAACACCAAAAGGAATCTTTGTATCGAAATGATAAACCTTATTCCCCTCTCTTATCCGACTTCCCTCGGTTTTCCATGGTCGCATCCCTTTTCGAATTAGAAAAAAAAAAAAAAAAAAAAAAAAAAAGATTTCCAATAAGGGGTGGTCCGTTAATCGAAATCTAAAATGCCTTTAAGACATAAAAAACTAATTTCTCAGATCCAGTAATGACTTTCCTAAAGAAAATCATTGCCGATTTTTCGAAAGCGTCAGAAAATGAAATGACGTCGATACAAATCTTGCATGTAAATCTTTCTTCTTATAAAAATTTTTAGAATTTTTTAAAAGAACTTACCTATTTATATTTGTAAAATGCCTTCTGGCGTTTTTCCCCTTTTGTTCCTCCGGTCCTAATTGCGTTTCTTAAGTGCCATTATCTCTCCTGAAGACAGCATTGCTCTCAGTCGATATCTTTTGTGTTTTCCCGATTTAGCTGTATAATGTCCGATATTTCGTAGTGTATATATTTTTTTTTCGTTTTCAAAAATGTGGGCCAGAATTGAAATAATAACCGGGTGTTTTTTTTATCCTTTCAGATCTCGCAACTAGTGCAAGACATCCAAAGGCTTCAGTCTTCCATCAGTAAATTACAAGAAAGCTCTGCGAGTCAAATTGCCAGGTTAGAAGAACAATTAGAGCAAAGGAGGCAGCACATCGTTCACCTGGAAGCAAGACTGGATGCTCAAAGAGACTACGAGGATGTAAAAAGAGAGCTTAGGTAGGTTTTTGACGTAGGACTACGTCATACCCTGTAACCTGGAGATTTCTGTTCGTTCGTTTGTTAGTTTGTTGGTTCGCACCTAAAAGAGCACTTTTATTTCGTTAATATTTCGAATTTTTGTAGTTAAAAAAATTAACAGAAAATTAACGGATCGTTTAAAAAATTAATGATGAATTAAAAAAAACATCACGAAAATTTTTAAATCTTTTTAATTTTTCATTATTTTTCGTTAATTTTTTAAAATTTTCGTACATTTTTAGAAAGTTTTCGTTAATTTTCGTCAAATTAATTCGAAAATTATGTGATTATTTATCTTATGGTATTAAATTATATTATTTAAAATGATAAAAAAAGATCAAAAGTTATGGCCGAAATAACACCGAGACAAATTTTTAGAAAGTTTTTGTTAATTTTCGTGAATTTTTCTGTAATTCATCATTAATTTTTCTGAATTATCCGTTAATTTTTTTAATTAAAGGAAATTATGGGTTATCTTTTTGATATAAAAAAATTTCAATTTAATCTTTTAAATTTTTCATTATTTTTCGTTAATTTTTTAAAATTTTCGTACATTTTTAGAAAGTTTTCGTTAATTTTTTTTAATCTTAATTTTTATAGGAATTTTATATTTTGATAAAAAAAGATCAAAAATTATGGGCGAAATAACACCTCGACAATTGCCTCGGCAATTTCGTCTCGGTGTTGACTAGTTTTTAAGTAAAACTTCTGTAGTAAAAAATTTTAATATTAAAATGATCGAAAAATATTATTTAAATATCAATTTTCAATAAAATTTGCAAAAAAGATCAAAAGTTGAAAAAACTGGTCAAACTTTTAATTGTTCTTCCAATTTTATATTTTTATCAAAAAATTCGAATTTTTATACATTAGCATCGTTTTAGCGATATTAATTTATATTAAAATTTTAACTTCGAAAATTTTAAATAGTACTTTTTGACTATTGAACACACTTTGTGAGCAACGCATAAAAGTGCTCTTTTTGGAACGCGTTATGACAAAAAAGGGAGTGCTAAGTAAAAACTAAAGTTGAAATTAATTTCTTTAGTCACAAATCTTATTGAAAATCGATTTTTTAAGTAATATTTTTCTAATTTTTTTTCCTAGGCCAAAAGAATAGGCAAAAAATTGACGGATCAATTAAAAAATTAATAATGAATTAAAGAAAACTTCACGAAAATTTTTAAATTTTTTTTAAATTTTTAAATCTTTTTAATTTTTCATTATTTTTCGTTAATTTTAAAAAATTAACGAGATAAAATTTACGAGAGTAACATTAAAACAGTACCCCATAGACGTAGTCCTACGTAGGGATATGCTGCCATATCCCAGTATAATTTTTTTTTTTTTTTTTTTGGAAAATGTAAATTAATTTTTTTTTTAAGTCTTAAATAAAAACTCGATGAAAAAGTATACGCATTTACGTTTTCCTGTTACGGTTTTTTTTTCCTACGAGATAGGAATATCGGAAAGGTCGGTGAGGGAAAAAAAAAGAGGAACAAAAGAGCGGTGGCGGTCATCCGCAACGATTTTTAAAAAAACTGGAGATCGGAAAAGCGAGGCTATTAACTGCGAATCGGTCATACATGGGATGTTAATGGGATGATCCATTGAATTCCCCCGACGAACTTTACAGCGTTGGAAGCCGGCGCCGGTTTTCCTTTTTATTATTATTATTTTTTTTCTTCCTTTTTTGTTTTCGAAGGGTTGAATACCTTAGATGCCCTTCAAAAGAAGCTTGTGGATTTTTTTCAACCTTTTTTTTTCTTGGAATATTTAGGATTTTCAATAACCGTTGGCGTATTTTTGCGTTAAGGAGCTGTTGGAAACGCGTCAGGGGGCGGCTCTTTAAAATTGTCATTTTTGGGGATGAAGGGGGAAATGGGGGCATTCCGTTTTTTGTGTAAGCGTGAAATCAGTCGTTTTTAACTCTAGTGTAGCTATTGGGGAGTTGGTAGAAATTATTAGGCAAATTCTTGGGGTGCAAATTTACTATGGAATGATAGACCAACATATTGCTACAACAAGTTGGACCAATATGTTGTACCAACATTCCACGCTAATTTCGGTGTAGGAATAAAATCTGCAATAGTCGATTCGTTCGTTTTGTCAAACATGTTGGTCCAACATTCCATAGTGAATTTGAGCCCTTGGGGAAAAAAAGATTTCTATAAGGGTGCAAATTCACTATGGAATGTTGGACCAAAATGTTGGTGCAACAAGTTGGACCAACATGTTTGACAAATGAACAAATCGACTATTGCAGAATATACTCCTACGCCGAAATTAGTGCGGTGTGTTGGACCAACATTCCACACTAATTTTGGCGTAGGGGTGCAAATTCACTATGGAATGTTGGACCACAATGTTGGTTCAATAAGTTGGACCAGCATGTAGTACTAACTTGTTGTACCAACATGTTTGACAAATGAACGAATCGACTATTGCAGAATTTATTCCTACGCCGAAATTAGTGCGGAATGTTGGTCCAACAAGTTGGTATAACATGTTGGTCCAACATTCCATAGTGAATTTGCACCCTATAGGGTGCAAATTTACTCCTATAGGAGTAAATTCTGTAATAGTCGATTCGTTCGTTTGTCAAACATGTTGGTACAACAAGTTCGTCCAACATTCCAACATGTTGGTATAACATGTTTGTTCAACTTGTTGTACCAACATGTTGGTCCAACATTCCATAGTGAATTTGCACCCTAAGATTTTGCATCAACATTTTTTTTTCTTAACCTTTTTTTTTTTTTTAAATGTCCAATTGTTTTCATTTTCTATACGAAAGTTCGATCAGTTTACAGAATGTTTTTTTTAATATCTCAGACAATTTTTTTATTTCCATCGAATCGCCCTCCAGGAATTTCCGATACCGCGAAACACATTCAATATAAACTTTAAAAAAATATATAAATATATACGAGAAACAAAACCACGGGAAATCATATTTTCTTAGATCATTGAAAATGTTTGTTTTCTCATCAATTTTTAATCTATTTCCTCCCCCGATTGACGTTTCCCCGATCGCTTCCTACGTTTTCTCGTTAGCCGTTTTCCCATTATAAACTTCATTTTCTCAATCATTTAGTTCGATTTTCAAAATTCGTGGTTTCCGTATTATTGGCAACGATTGATATTTATTTTTCCCCCCGCTGTATGATATATATATATACCGTCGGAGATATAAAAAAGATTCTTTCGTTTTCGATTTGAAGATTCATCAATATACCGCTTCCCTCTTTTTTATTTGTTTATACCATCGTTTTGTCCGAATAGAAAAAACAAAACTCCTGCATGAAGAACTATTCGTTCATACACACAGGATTTATACATGAATGCATTTACATGGCGGTACAGGTTTAGAGCATACTGTATATACCTATATATGTGTACCAAGGTTCTCAATACATCTATATGACTGTTGCGTAACATCCTCTGGCGTTTTTTGACGTTTCTCCGGGCGATCGATAAGTAAAGACGTAGGTCTTAAAAGATGACGACGGGAACGGTTGAACCAATCCGGTCGCTGCCATTCTTTGAAAGTCGGGTGCCTTTCCGCGTTTCTTAATCGATTACGAGAAGTACGTCCCTGCCATTTTCTTGCACGCTTATTTATTTCCTTTTTTTTTCCTCCTGCGTACCCAAATACTTATAGACAACACCTCGGATAAACTGGTTTTCATGAGTAATGGACGGTTTCTTTTAGGCAGTTATTGTTCAGTGGAGAGTAACTTGATATTACGTCATCATGTGAACTTATCATATTTCTTATTTAATAAGAGTAATTTGTCGTTTTTCTTTGTTATTGTCCTCAATAATTCGTTAACAATAAGCTTCTGATTAGATTTATTCGAGAATAAAAAAAAAAAAGATTTCATTTAATTAATATTGATTTCTTTCTTTCTTTCTTTTTTTCAGTCTGTTACGATCAATCGAAGTCCCTTCGAACGATTCCGGGGAGCCGAAGACGTTAGAAATGTTATTAGTAGAAAGGTCGAAAGCAATTCAATTAGAGCAACAACAGCAGCAGCCTCAAGCGCCGAGTACACCGACGCAGCAACCGCAACCACCTCAACAGCCACCTCCGCCTCCGCCGCCACGACCTCCGACCCCCGAAAATCAGAGCGAGGGGTCGCCGATCAAAACGGAACCGACCTCCGAAAACGATAGGATAGAAAGTCCGAACGGTCAACACCATGAGGACGCGGAGCCGGTGACGGACAGCGAAAAGAACGAGGGGGACGAGGACGGGAATCATTCGTCTCCCCGAAGTCATCACAGCACCCAGCCGGTGTCGCCAAACGTCCAAAACCAATTGAACTCTTCGACCCCCACGTTGCAATCTCCCTCTTTGAGGACGCCGACCCCTCATGATAGTTACCTGAACGGCAAGCTACCAGACGATTGCCACAACAACAACCATTTAACGCAATTAATAAATAATCAAAATATGTTAACCAACGGTCTAAATTTAAATTCTTTAAATAATAATATAATTAATTTAAATCATCATAATTTCATAAGGAACAGTGAAATATGCATGGACATGAAGAGCCCCTTTCGGTTCGACGAACATCGATATCGGTTCGGGGACGAAAACGTGATGGTCGGGAGATTAGGGGAAAGTTTAATTCCGAAAGGTGATCCAATGGAGGCAAGACTACAAGAAATGTTGAGGTACAACATGGATAAATATTCAACGCAAAATTTGGACACTTTGCACATCGCGCGGAGAGTTCGCGAGCTTTTATCGATTCACAACATCGGTCAAAGACTGTTCGCGAAGTATGTGTTAGGTTTAAGTCAAGGTACGGTTTCGGAACTTTTAAGCAAACCTAAACCTTGGGATAAATTGACTGAAAAAGGAAGAGATAGTTATAGGAAAATGCATGCGTGGGCATGCGACGAAAATGCAGTATTATTATTGAAAAGTTTGATACCAAAGAAAGGTAAGATTTTTCTATTTTTTTTCTTTTAGTTATTTTGGGTAGTTGGAAATATTTGTTTGATAAATTTCCAACAAATCTAAATCCGCTTTTTTGAGGTGGGGGGGGGGGGGTGTAATTCTCTCAGTTTGAGGACTTCTTGGTGTATGGATCAAAGAGGGGACCGTGAAATTTGTTTGGTTCATGATTCGGTATCTAACCAATGTCACTCACATCCAAATGTGCCAACTCATTTCCGTTTTCCGTAAGACGTTCCGATAGAGTATAAAAAATAGCAACATACTGAAACTGACAATGACGTTTTCGAAGTTCAGACAATTCTGTAGGATTATGGTGCTGATTGTTGTACATCACGGCCGTATAGACAGGTCCAACTCCTATCCCTTATACATGGGAAATCTTGTCCCGCTTAACTGCGCAAAAATTAGTTCTTCCTTTCTACCACCGTAAGCGCTACTTGTACGCGAGACGCTTTTTTATTGGTCGTTGAAATTTGTAAACAACGATGGCGGCACACGGCCGTATAGATGTCTATACGGGCATAGTTCCACCTAGAGATCCTAAAAGCAGAGAGTCGGCAACTTAACTGGAGGTTTGTGATTGGCTGAAGATCACACGTGACCTACAGAGATTGTTCATTAGTTGCTAACTCTCTCCTTTTAGGCTCTCTAGTCCCAACTTAAACGATTAGACATGTTGCGCCTCTGAAGACCTCAGCGCCATCAATATGGCCCATTTTAGAACTGAAATGTGCGTAGTTAAGCTGTGTATGAATGGCATTAGAAGTTTCCGGACCTGTCTATCCGGCCATGTTGTATATTATAGTGGCAACACTGCATTCGTCTTGTTGTAAATAGTGTTCGTTATAATATTCCAATTACATAGTAAAATGCGTGTTCATTCTTCTCGGTTTTAACACCCCTATTCAAATACAAAACACTAATAGTGGATCACTTAAGGTAGTATTGGATCTACCAACTCAATCAAAATTATAAACACTACAACCTTGACTAAAATTACAAGCATTACATTTTTTTTAGTTTTATAATGCCAGGCAGAGCACTTACTTGCTCCTACGAGCGAATTGCAGTCGTTTTAGTTGTGACTGCTCCTTTAAGTTATAAGCATGTTAATGCTTTTTATACAGTGACCACCAACGTCGTCATTTTAATAGCTTCATTGTAGAAGTTATCGGCCGTTTCATTAGAATAGGCTTAATCGAGTTAGCTGCAGCTACATTCAATTACTATAAAGTAACTCAGTTGACATCTAAATTTCGATCCAATCAGGACAAATTCGATCTGATCGGACCAGATCGGATGTGATCAGATCAGGTCTAACCATGTCGTATCCAATCAAATAAGATATACCAAAACATATTCGTTGCACTTCTAATGCCCTTTTTTTTCAATAGTGCTACTGGCATTATTCGGATTCGATTTCGACTTCGCCGGATCGGATATATTTTTTAACAAAATGATTTCACAATTTTTAATATCGGTACAAGATATTATCTGGTATTGTCATAGCTCGAAAAGGCAATAACAGCTTTTGCAATTACTCTAAAAAAATCTCGAAACGTAGTTGTGATTGAAATTCCGTGCGAGTAAATATATGTGCGTCGGTTTTCTTTTCATCAAAACGTTTGCTCCTTCGTATTATTATTAATATTGACCTTCAATTTTTTTTTTTTTTTTTTTTGCCAATTTATCATTTTCATTTATCAAAAAAGAAAAAAAAATCCTTTTGTATTTTCCCAATCTAAATGATGTCATCAATGATTAAACATATTTGCCGCCTTCTTCCGTTAATTCCTCACGACTTAAGATAAATTGCCCTCCCAAAAATGTCGTTGGCCACCTTTGATAGATTTATAGGCTCCAATGATGAAAAGTATGATTGATGATTGATGGCTGATGGCTATATATACCGATATATTATACTTTATATAGGTCTAATCATTTTAGCGGTTTTTATTTCGTTCGTTCTTTGAGGGGGAAAAAATAATAACGAGTTGATGATGCGGTACAATTTCTATTGGAATGAATTTTTTGGTTTCGAAAACTTCAGAACTTTGATCTTTTAGTGAGTTCCGGATTTGCCAAAAAAAAAATTCTTTGACGTGTACAATTTTTGATTGATCCCCATAATTCACTTGAGCTTCCCTTTCCCCTTTCGGACTCGGTATCCTCGGGATGGATTTACTACCGTACGTCAAGTTTAAAATTTACATGCGAGTTTTCCGCCGCCGCCACCGCCGCCGTTTTAAAATTTTCGGACAATATATATTCGCTCCGGAGCAAAGTCTAGGAAGCCGCAAAATGACAGAAATGGAGACAGATTTATACAAAGAAACATCTAGCACACAATTTGGCAAGTACAGAATAAATGATTCACATTTGCAGCATTGAAATTTGAAAGGAGATTTTCCCTAAATAAATATTGTTAATCCCATGTCTTCCTTATCCGATTGAAGGGATTAAATCTTGATTAACTTGAATTAGATGTTTCCATACAATCGATGTCTTTCTTGAATTTTAAGTTTGACGCGGGTTTAACGATTGTCTTGAGACGATTTTGATTCCTTGCGAATTATTTATGCATCGCGAAAATGCTTTTGTGTTTTCCCTCAAATCTTAAGAATAAAATCTGGCTTCCTCGCGTTTCCAGACTTTCGCGGCATCCCCCGTCGAGATTGATTTTCTTTTTTGAATTTTTACTTCGGAAGGGGGAGTTCTTACGTTGTTTCCGTTTAGCTTTTGAATCCGCGCCGGGATAGATAAAGTTGAACGATTTGTGGTGATTGGGACCATAGTTTAGTCGAAATTGACCGCTACGGTATCTTTTGAGTCAAAAGGGTTAAATCGGTGGCCCATGACCCGAGGTTAATCGCTCTAGAGTAGACTCCTATTTTATCATGCTATTTCATAAATATTAATCGCATTTTCGGATTTAAATTGCTTACGATTTAATACGAAATCATTATCGATGCTTTTTGTTTTTACCAAACGCGAAGGGAGAGAGGAGGAGGGGGAAGAGGGAAGGGGCTACTAAGACCCATAATCGATTGATTGATAAATGATCGCGTGCCGATTTTCGCGGGAGTCGATCATAATTTTATCAAAAAGGGGGAGGGGTAAAGAGGTAAAAGGCTCTTGCATTTGTAATGTAGTTAACGATCTTAAATTATACGGGGGGGTGAAGGAGAACGAAAACCGCAACTACTCAGCTTCCTGTTTGATTTCGGAAAGTCTATTTACTGGGAGGATCGTTTGATTTCTTAGAAAGAGGTTCGTGCGGGACGGGGAGAAAGGGAGAGTTTTCCTTGTTTTCGAAATGCAGTATTTTTTTTTTATTTTTTTTATTCAACGTTTTGAAATTATTTTAAGATGCTTTAACTTTATTTTTTTTTTGGGGTCAAATATTTTTATTTAATAGCTTTGACGGGGAACGTTAAACAGACAAATTTGACGCGGAACAGTGATTGAACGAGAACACGGCTAACGTGAGGGACTATTTGTTTAAAATTACAATTATTGCAATGATAATTTATGGTCTGTCGTGTTACGTCGCTCATTGATGGCTTTTTTTTTTTTTTTTTTTTCAGAAGAAATTTTTTGAGTTGTTTTTGGGAGAATTTTTATAGATTCAATATTCGTATTTTCGATTCCTTATTTTTTTTAAATTGTAATAAACTTTACAACAAAATTGTGTCTAAAATTGAGTATGACCTGTGGCATCATCTGATGGTCCATTTGATTGCCCTCCCCTCCAAGGTTCTTTCTTTAAATAATATTTGACTGTTTTTTTTTTTTTCACTTTTGGCCTTTTTTAATAGTAAAATTAGACGCCGTGAACGAAAGCAAGGACTTATAAAATTTTTTTGCAAATTTTATTTAATTTAACTTTTGTTTTTAATTTTCGCTGTTTTTTTAAAGTAAAATTTGCAAGAAATTTTCTAAAAAATGTACAAGAAATTTACCTAAATTTAAAATTTTATTTTAACATTAGACGACATGAACGAAAGCATGGAATTAAAAATTTACTTGTAAATTTTCAAGAAACTTAACTTTTATAAGAAACTTAAAGATGCTAAAGCAAGGACTTAAAAATTTCGTGAAATTTTATTTAACTTTTTTTTTTTAATTTTCGCCGTTTTTTTTAAAATATCTTTTTTTTTTTAAATATTAAAATTAAACCACACACGGTAAAAAATTGTATGTTAAAAGTAACATAATTCACTGGTAAAAAAAGAGGCTACATATTTTTTCTTTGTAAATTTTACATAAAAATATTGTGTTGCATCAATCTGATTGTTGATCAACCAATGAACAATTGTCATTTGTCAACATAAAAATGTTTACATTCAACTTTTAACATAAAAAGTGTTACATATGAAATGTGTAGCCCTTTTTCAGGTTGTTAACATAAAATTTTTTACCGTGGAAAAAAAAAGAACTTAGAAATTTTAAATAAAATGTTCACTACATTTTTTAATTTTGTCCTTTTTTCTTTAGCCAAGAATATGAGCTAAAGCAATGTTTTAATATTACAATTTAAAATTTTGACTATTTTTTTTCCACTTTTGACATTTTTTATCAAAAATCATAAGTTTTTTTTCGTGCCAGGAAAAAAAATTATATTTTTATCAAAAATTTCCAATTTTTTGACCAAAAACAAGCAAAAAAAATGCCTTAAAATTTTTAAATCGTTTCATTGTTTAAATTTAGCAATATTAGGACAATACCCCAAAGACGTAGTCCTACGTAGGGATATGCCCCCATATCCCATATGATTTTTAATCGTTATCTGTTACGACTTCTTCGTCCTAATTGGTCTCACTTTGACCCTTTTTTTTCTGTTCCATCAGACCCGATTAGTTCTCCATAATTTTCTCGTTGAATTTTAATTAAAATTGGATCATTCAATTACGATGACATTACAAAAGAGGAAATATTATTTTAAAAAAATCCTCACTAAGAAATTGGAAAAAACGAATTAAAATCTCACGAGAAAACAAAACTTTGACAAATGAAACAAGAAAAAAAAAATTAAATAAATGAAATTAAAATTAATGAAAGGAGGAAAAAGAAAAAAAAAGAGGAAAATTCTCTAGGAATAGCTGCAAAAATGATCACCCACAAATAAAACGAAGGGCCGGTACATTTCGCCTTGTTATTTACCTACACCAACGATAACGGGTTAAATTAATGAAACATTTTATTTAAATAAATTTTAAAACAATCAAATGAATTGTGCGGCCCAATTACATCGGGTGAATCATTAATTATCAGTTTAAAAAATCGAAAGAATGCCGAGGGATATTCCAAATGCTTTCGCACCTTTCGCAATAAATTAAATCGAATCAATCACACTCCTTTTTTTCGTGTTTTTAAACTGCACTTCACAAAAAAAAAGTGCAATTGAACCGGAAGCGATTATTGCATTTTTATTTTTTGCGGAAAGTCGATTAAAAAAAAAAGAGAGAGGATTTTTTTTTTTTCGTATATTTTTAAGTATGGTTTAATAGGATTTTCTACTACCGAAGCTGATGTCACAAAATCACGTTTTTCGAATAAAACGATCGTGCAAATGTTATTTTTATAAAGATCGGAAAAAATGTCATCGAAAAAGATTAATGTCATCGTCACCCGGATGCAATTTTTTTTATTACTTTTTATTATTTATTATTATAAAATCGCATCGGGAAAACTTTTTGAATCGATCAAAGTGAAAAAAAAAGAAAAGAAAAAAGAAAAACTTTTTCGTGGTGACAAATGACAATTCAATGTTAGTAGGAGAGAGAGGGAGGTTTTGACCGAGGTCGCATTCCTATTTGGTTTATTGTTCTAATTAGTTAGTGGAATCAAGAGAATAGTAAACAACGGGAGTACAGAGCATGGGTCGAATAAATCAGCCAACTGTCAAATAGACGTTATACTTTGCCAAACAATCTCAAAATCTGAAATTGCTCGCTTCCCCGCCTCCAACTTATTTTATGTAATGACCTAATGTTAATGGGTCTATTTTTGACATTTAATTTATTATTAATTATTTTTTTACGGGAAATTTATAACAAGGTCGAACCTGAGGTACTTCTTTTCGTCGGGGAAGAAAAAAAAAAAAAAACTGTAATAAACGTGTATTAAGATTGATGGACGGTCCATCTGGCTGACGTGACGTTTGACGGTTTTATAAGTTTTGGCAAAGGGTCGAAAAAATGCCAATGTGTCACTTTTATACGGATCAAACCGTGTCAATCGAACGATTAAAAAAAAAAAAAAAAAAAAAAACTTTGAATAGTCTTTAATTACTAATTTCGGATACGACCATTTTATCAAACCAAGCAGAACTTAATTGCTTTTAATGGGGTCCCCTATTTCACCAATTAAAATATGTTTTTCTGGCTATTTGCAACTAGGAAACTTTATTTTTTGATTTTGTGGGAATACGTGTTGATGGGTTACGTTTTATTTTATTACCTTCGTCGTGCGTTTGAAATATTTCTTCTAAAAAAATTTCTTTAAGGCCGATTCAGAAATATTTTTTCCTCTCGTTTAAAAGGCCAATAATTTTGATTCAATATTTTTTGCCCATGTTTTCGAACCTGTAGAATCCGAAAATGACAACAGTTTTTTCCAAAAAAATTTCTGGGACCATTGGGAAAATGGATCATTTTCAAGCGTTTTGTCGATTTTTTTGGCCATATTTCTTTAATTATAGTTACCGGCGTCCACAAAGGAGCTAATAATTTGCTCAAAGACATCCTAACCTATGATTCTGAACCCGCAGAATCGGAAAATCACAACGGCGATTTTGTAAAAAATTTCTGGGGCCCATAAATAAACCATTTTTAAGCGTCTTTTCGAATTTTTGGCTGATGATGAAAGCAGCCGTAAGCTCTTTTCGTACTATGGATAGTGGTGCTCAGTTTCGAATCTTAATAGCTTCCTGGAAAAAATAAGTTAAATTAGGTGGAAAAAACCTTAATTTTTTACCACTCTTTCCCTCTCTCGAATACCAATACATTTTTTAACTCGATTGCAATATCGCTCTTGACTAGACGCGCGACAGAAAGACATAATTTCTTAATGAAGAGCTCAAAACAAAAGATGAATGTTGAATTATGTATTCAAAAGGCCATAAACGGGTGAAAAAGGGTCGAGAAAGAAAATAACGGTGGGTTATGGGATAAAAGCCCCTATAAAGTTGACATTTTTGTTAATAAAACGAAAAGGAAACAATAGCTGGCCGTATATTATTATAATTCTTAATAATATCCTGTAAATGTGATATTCAAAATACTCTGATATAGCCTTTTTATTTCTCGTGAGCCAGTCATCTATACACTTTTCCGATGGACCTGAGATCGTCTCTTTCCCTGAGTGAGAAGTCTTTTTTTTTCCCTTTCCCTGTAAGCCATTTACGAAATTCTCTGTCAGTGGAAAAACAAACCGTAGTTTATTTTTCACAAAATGCAAACTTTTTCATTTTTTTTTTTTTTTTTTTTTTTTTTTTTTTTTAACTGGATTAATTAGAATTAAGTTACATAACAATATCCAAATCTGTGAAGTCTCGCTTGACGTATGAAACTGCCATAAAGAAAAAAAAATTTATATCGTAAAAAAAGAAATTAAAAAAAAAAAAGATGATGACGACTGTATAAGCGAAAAATGTCAACAACTATGGACGCAGTCATTCTCATGTCTTACTTCGGATGCAGATGATTCCACCATTGGATCTGATGCCTTTTGTTCTTTTGTTTGGTTATTTCCACGGAGGGATGAGGGTCCGGGGAGGCGAAAAAGGCGGTTGAACCGGGGGTAAGGGGGTGTAGGGGGGCTGGGGTCACCAGGAGGAGTTATTTTGCTCTTTTTAGATTTGCGAAATGATAAAAATCAAACCTTTGAAAATTTTTTTTTCAAACCTCTTTTGATTATTTCGTTTAATTGTAATTTGTTTTCAAAAAAAAAAAAAAAAAAAAAAAAAAAAAAAAAAAAAAAAAATCAAAAATTATTATTTATATTCTTCAAAGAAAATCAAAAACAAAAGAGACGGGAAAAATTGAGTGAACTGAATAGAGATGATCCTTTTTTGTCTCGACTTCGGTTTTTTTTATTTATTTTTGTTTGACTTAGTCTGTTTTTTTTTTTTTTTTTTTATAACTGAACTGTGATATGTGTTTTTTGAAATTAATCTGCGTTCCTCGATATATCATTTGTTGCGTGAGGGTTAAATTTTTTTTCTCTCTTTTTCTTTTTTTTCGCATAAGTGATTTTAAATTTCATATGATAATAACTAATTCGTTTATTATTTTTTCTTATTTTTATTTCACTGTGAAGTTAGCAAGAGAAAACTTTTTTTTCTTTTTTTTAAAGGAAATTCGGAAGATTATTAGCTTTAGTTTGCTGCTTGAAAGTTACTGCAATTAAAATTCCTTTTCCTTAAAGATAAAATTACCCTAACCATTTAATACACTCTCGCTTGAAAACAATACAATAAACGCTTGCAACCATCGAAAATTATAACACAATTAATTTATTTAATTAACCATTTATCGAAAACCTTTTATCCCAGAACCCCCCCCCCCCCCTTCTTTTCTGTTCCGCATACCGTTCACCCTACCGCCCGGTAACTCCGCCGGAGTCTTTACCCCCTCGCCGCTGGTTCATATTATAATTTATGATTCGGAATCAAACCGCGCGAAATCCCACGTGGATTTCAATTTAGTTTTCAGTTTTTCTTTCTTTTCAAAAAAGGTGAAGCTTTGAAGAGATAGGAACCAGGAGTTAGGGAGTGGGGGGTGCTGGCGAGGAGGGTGGAAGGCTACTGAACGCGGCGCGGCAGCATCAGAAGCAGCGTGGGGGAGAGCCGAAGAAAAACCCCTTTCCCCAATTGAATTGGATCAGCATTAATTATTCTATTGTCTATATTGTAAAATACAAAAGGAAAAATGAATAAAAGAGATCACTTTCTCCGGACTTGGGGAAAACCCCAAAACCGATGCTTTTCCTATGAAAAAAAGGCAAACCGTGATTGCCTTTATTATTGAATCTCTTAAAAATTCATCATTTCGTTAACGGGTTCGGTGTATCGAGAACAATTCAGAAAAAAAATAAAAAATTCCAGGACGATTTTTTTTATTACGAAACAAGTGGTTTTTTTTTTATTTTTTTATTTTAATTTTTTTTTCTTCCTTTTTTTTTAATTGCTAATTTTCGTGACCGCGTTAGACCCTAATTTTCCATTTATTTTATTTTTATTTTTATTGAAAAAAAAAAACTGAATTGATTCATTGTTTTCCCTCGGAGATGATCATTTTAAATTGTTAATGAAAATCTGAAGCACCTATACCATTTTTTTTTTTCAATCTTTCTCGTATTAAGCCTTTGAAATCCACCGTTTCACCCTCACTTTCCATTAACGAGAATAATTTCGTTAAGCAAACGAGATACTTATAATCAATTTTTTTTTCTTTACCGGTATCTTTGTATAAATTTTTGATCAATCCCTCCCCCGCAACCCCCTTCCCCCCCCCTCTTTTTTTTGTACGGAACATTTTGATTATTCTAAGAAATTAAATCGCGACGAAATTCCCCGTTAAAAAATACAAAAACAACCAGGAGTTGGGAGAGATTCTTTGACAGATTTTATTTAATAGCGAAAACGTCAATCAGGTCGGATTCAATTAAAACCGACGAAGGAGGAAAGGGAATAAAAAAGACAATGAAAAGAAATAAGGGACATTGTTTTTTCAGGCTGATAATTATTGAAAAGGAGTCAAATGTGACAGGGAAATAATTGATATTCAAAAATGGGTTGTCAGCTCTGTCTGGTTCATTTCCACGGAGTTTTGCATTCATAACTTGGAAAGAAGTAAAATAAAAAAAAAGAGGGTGGTTGTGAGAGGAAAAGAAAAAATAAAATTAATTCATAAATCAATCAATCGATGTTTAGCACGAATTTGTATACGGCTCACGAAAAAGGAATAAACGAACTACTTAATATGAGACAGCATAATCTTGTCGGTCTGGTTGAATTTTTTTCATTTGAGGGTTATTCTTAGCCCCCCCTAGAAAAAAATTCTAGATCTGCCCATGGCAATTTGACGTAAAAATAAGTTTTTTTTTTAGGCCGGTCAACTTCACCCCGATTTACGGTATAATAAAAAAAAATCATTTCAGAAACTGTTGTCATTCCAAGCAAATGATTTTCGGTGTGCTTTTATGTCATCTTTTTATTTTATTTACTTTTATAAAGATAATGTACTGCATACATCTACAAGCTACTTTTAATTACTGCTTTGTTTACCTCTTCTGCTTTGCAAATTAATTGTTAATATTCGCCCAATCGATTTTGCATTTTTAAACGGTGTTTATATACTTGACCCTTGAAAGTATATTTCCCCCCCTCCTTTCAAGACGTTTCATTATAAAAAAAGGGCTTGTCGCCTGAAGAATCATTGGGGCCTGATTATTTAAAAAGAAATAAGAAAAAAAAAAAAAAAGATTCAAATTGTTAAAAGTAACCATGTGGTGCCACAATCCGGCACACCCCGTGATAATCGAAGGCGCAATCGATGAACATTATTTAAAATAAAAGCTATTTTGATTGAATAATTGGGAAACAAAGGCAATTAACCGAACGGAAACATGAAATTAATGAGTGTTTAAATGGAATTGGTTTCTCTGTAATAAGTCTATTTCTACTAATTCTCTAATCAATCGAGTTTAATTCCACCTTGGGTTTTAAGTATACAACCGTTTGCGTACGGCATACAGCTTATTTTGAAAAAAAAAAAGCGAAAAAGAAAAATAGAAGATTTAAGAGGAACAAGGAAAAAAAAAGGGAATGAGGATCGTTTCTCTTTTTCTTTTTAAGAAGCAGTCAATCGAGGTAATTTCGCATCGCGAGCCTCTTTATACCAGCCATTTCCGGTTTTAAGCGCGTGAAATAAAAACAAAAAAAAGGGGGAAAATCTTAAATTGTTTTTAAATGTCCTTTTTCGATTTCTTAATATACTCCGAAAGCGAATCGAAAAGGAAAAAAAAATTAAGACCGATAAAAATTAACCGACCTTATGATCGTAAACTTTCCCAACCCCAGCAGAAGACCGTTAAAAAAAAAAGAGAATGAATGATTTAGATCGTCTTAATTTATTGACTTGACTCGTTTTAAATACAAAAAGAAATAACGAAGTTGTGTTGAGTGGTTTTGACTTTTTCAATTTTGTAACCAAAAATTAATTAAAGAAAACGTTAATTAAAGATTAACTTATTTAAAGCAATCAGATTTTCTTTTTCCGCTCTTTATTGTTTTGTCCACGTTTTTTTTTTTTTTTTTTTTTTTTTTTTTATTCCTCCCCCAAAATGTATAAAAATCGAAGAGTTTTATTTTTGAGTGGTAGCATCTCTAACGAAAATAACAATTTATGCGTAGGCATTTATTAACAGTTGCACTTCAATTGTTGAGTTTGTTTGCACTTCGCCTATTTTTCACCTACTTAAAATAAACTGATCTGAATATTTTTAATGAATATTAATATTATAAGGTCCTAACCTTTTTTTATTTTATTTATGTTTGTTTTTATCTTAAGAATAAATAATCGATGTTTCGATTTTTTTTTTCTGGAGAAGTTTAATAGGTTTACGGAACTGTAAAAAAGAAAAATGAGAATATATAGTCCGTTGGAATTTCGGAAATAGACAAGTCACGTGTTTTGAGATTTTCGCTGGAAACTAAATGTGTAGTATGCCCTTAACTAAAAACTAGTATTTAGACGTGAAAATTTTTCATCAAATTAAAAATAAGAAAAAAAAACAAAGTTTGGAAATGTTTTTGTCACGTGATCACTCCTTAAACGATACTCTATTGGTGTGACGTCATCTGCTTGTGTCGAAGCGAGATATCGAACTCGATGCGAGACATCGAACCACGCCATGTTAGTTTACATTTTTTATTGAGGTTACGTTACGGTATTACAATTTTATTTCATTGTGAATATGCCAAAGCCACAAGTGTCGGCCGGTTTTTTGAGAAAGGAGATTCGCAGAATCTACCCGAAATTGATTATTTTGTAGTGGTGGGTTATATACGAACAAAAAGCCTTAATCCTACGCATATTCGCAACTTAAATGAACTATAGATGGCAGCACCACTTGGAGTTTCTTATGGACTTTTAACATGGAAATATTTTTTGTCGCGCATTAAAGAAATTTTATCGAAAATAAAATCTTTAAGCAGCCCTGAACCACCTCTAATAATTGGTTTTGCATGCGGTGATGGCTGAAAAAAGTTTAAAGCAGTTAAAAATACACTGGCTCTTTTGGGAAAAAAGTTTAAAACTCCAATGTAGTGTATCACTAGAGGTCGCGTCAGTCTATTTAAGTTGCGAATTTCGTTTCGAATCCATCGATGCCGTTCAGGGTTTCAGAAATGAACACAACCAGTTTTAGGCAGATGACGTCACGTTCCTTCACGTTCCGTTTTGGCGGGCATTCAAACTAAAGTTTTTGTTTTTTCTCTTTTCGGTTGTTATCCGTTTATTTATTTATTTATTTATTTATTTATTTTTTTTTTTTTACTGAGTCAAAATTACGCTTTTTGTCTTATCTCCCTTAGCACAATTAAACGATGAATCATCTCAAAACATGTGATTTCTCTATTGGGAAATTCCGATAGGGGTTTTCTAGAACGAGGATTATTATGGAAGCCCTGTAGGGCGAGAGGAATAACAAACTCCCTAATAGGGAGTTCAGCTCTCTCAAAAAATTTTAAGGTTCTCTATTTTCTAAGATCCTGATATGAAGGGCGCATTTAAGTCATTGCCGAAATTTTCTATAGCAACATACCGTACTTTTAATATGTAGTTCTGAATTTTCAGGTTTAAAATATTCTGGGCTCCGGATTGTTTAAAAAAATTCAAAATTTTCGGATTTTTTTTTTTTTTTTTTTTTTTTTTTTTTTTTTGCGCTATTGAAAACTCATTTAGCAAAAACCGTTTTAATTTTTCTTCTTTGTTTTTTTTTTTTTCTTAGAATAAAATATAATTCATTTAGAAAAAAAAGGGGGGTGGGGGGTAAATGAAAAAAAAGATGTCAGAAATCGGGGGAGCTGATGCTGATGACGTCACGACCAAATTTAAAAGAAATAATTAATTAACCTAAAATGCATAAATTAATTAAAATATATCTTTAAATGATATATTTCGTAAGATTTTTTTTCTGAAACGGAATCTGTCACGATGGGTCGTCTGTCAAGCCCGCTGGTTTTTTTTTTTTTTCTTTGAAAAATTAATTTAAGAAAATTGATTGGGATTTTTTCCCCATAATGCTGTGTTAAATATCCTATTTTAAATCATTTTCGGCCTCCTAGAAAAATTTTGATTGGCGTCGGTATGAAAATGAAACAAAAAAAAAATATCTGGCGAAAAAGGACGTTGCACCAAAGTCTAAACAAATCAGGAATTTATTGATTTACTTTAAAAGTCTTGAAACTCATTTGGTTAATGTTCTTGACGGTAAATTAAATAAAAATTGGCTCGCAAAAAAAATTAAAAAAAGAAAATAATATAAATAATAAAATAGAGCCCGTATCCTTTCGATGTTTCAACTTTATAAAATAAGAAATTATCGAATAGTTTGGCAAATATACATCGCAATCTATAATCGTTAGCTTATGTCAATTTGCGTTTAAAAGAAAGACAGTTCCATGAAATTGGCAAATTGCATGAAGGGCTTTTCCCCATTTAAAAAATCGCCGACCACAAAGTAGTAAACTTTAATTTTTTTTTACGCCGTTTACGTTGGCCCGTAAAATACATTAAAACTCACATGTTTCGTTTATTTTACTTTCAATCGATTTTTTTTTTCTTTTCGAAAAACGTTTTAAAATAATTCTAAATGATTTTGGCTTGGGAATTTAAAAGAGTTTTTTTTTTCTCGATCAGATTATTTTTATTTAACGTTTTGATTCCCGGCTGTCGATTAATTCCCGTTTCGCTTTCTTTATAATTCCCTTTGAGTAATCATTCGTACAAAATTAAATTAAAAAAACGTTACTTTCTAGCAACTTTTTTTTCTTTAAATTTTGATTTTGAAAAAAAAAAAAAAAAAAAAAAAAAAAAAAATACAGCTTGATTTTTTAATCAGCAAAAACAAATGGACGGACCGTTTTTAAGTCCCTAAGACAATTCGTAAATTCTAAAAGATAAAAAATAATTACCAGGAGGTCAGAGATGGAAAAAAAAAAAAAAATCCGCCGACCACCCCTCACTGTTTTCTGCCATTTAACGGAACGAACGTATCATTATCCCGAGGAAAAAACCATCAGAAATAATAATATTTTTCTTGAAATGAATTATTTTGAGATTAGCTGAAAGCTTTTGTTTTTAAAATGGAATTATATTAAATTTATAAAAACCGAAGAAACGATTTTTTAATGTGTATGTGTATAATAAAATCAGAGACCCTGCGGCGTGAAATAATAGGGGGGTCACGCGAATGCCGCCGAGCGCCACCCCAGCAGCATTTGATTTCTCGACTTTGATATATCCCTTATCATCCCCCGGTTGATTCTCTCGCGAAAAAGAATCCTTTTTTTTTCCCTGGGTCTCCCACCTCCATCACCGCGCCACCATCCCATCAGACTCTTTTGTTTTTTGTTTTATTATACAAGCTTATGACTTTTAGTATTTTAGAATCTTTCTTTCCTTTTTTTTTTTTTTTTTTTTTTTTTCTCCTCTCGTTTTCAATTAATTTTTAAAACCTTTTTTTTCCTCCGTACAGATCTGTCTTTGAACCGTAATATCATACAAATTTTTTTTTCTCCCCGCTTTGTGTTTTTAAGCTGTCCCCGAAGCAACTTTTTATGCGGAAGTTAAGATATTGCGATTTAAAATTCTCTTTGGCGTATTTCGGAATCGCTTATCGCCTGATTAATTTCGAGAGCAGAACTTTTGCAGGCTTTCGACACCAGAGGCGCTACTGTGATCTGTCGAGTGCAGCACCTCTGGCGGTGAACGAATGCAGCGCCTCTAGTGGTGTTTATTGAACCCACCGCCTCTGATGATCATGAGCATTTCGTAAAGGCTTTTCTTTTTTAAATCGTGGAAGGCGAAGCATCTTTTGTAAGCCCAGCCGCTTCGGAATCCATTTCCGGACTAAATCATTACCCCTAATTTTAAGTTAAAAAATAAGTAGCACCTCCATCTTTTTTTGAAGTCGGTAGAAATCAGATCTTAGACTGAGAGCAGGAAAACAAGAGCCCTGAGCAGTTAAATGAAAGCAGAGTGCAAAACTTTGGGCAAGGAGCGACGTAAAACGTTTTGCCCAGGGCGCCAAAAATGCATTTAGCGCTCTATGGCATCAGCATCTCAAAGTTTAAAAAGAAAAAACGTTAATAAAAGTCACTTAATTTTTTTTTCTTTATTTTTATGACCTTCAATGGTTTATTTTTATTGCAGATATATGCACATTAATTTTTTTTATCCGTGCTCCGATTATCTTTTTTATCATTAACGTGATTTTTTTCCCTCCCCTCCTTTAACGCAATTAAAAATTTTCTAAACCGCACTATTAAAAAAAAAAAAACAATGGAAATATAATACTAGATACGGCCCTGCGATAATGAGTCCCATTTTCGTGTGTTGATGTTTCATTTTGATAATATTTTTCGATACGATTGATATACGGAAACGGAAACATACTTGTCATAATTTTTTTTTTTTTTTCTAAATCTATCAGCGCCTCATTAGTGCAAAACCATAACGTGATTTAAAATCGGTTTGATTATCATTATTCTGATAATGATACGCTGCACGGTAAAAAAAAAAATAAATAAATAAATGAAAAATGATCCATCGCGCCTTAAAAATTAAAATCCTCGATCTAAGAGGATGTCGTTTTTCGAAAAAAATTTAAAAAAACAAAAAAAAAAAAAAAAAAAACTGATTAGGAAACACGTGTAGGTATTTAAATCAAAGTCCTTTTTTTTAAGTCAGAATGTAGAGAAATAAAGAGAATTATAATATCGGGGATGAAAGGGTTGCAAGAAGGGATGAGGGTAGAGGTTTCCTTTTTAGAACCCTTCCGAATGTCGCGATATAACCGGGCATCGAAACCTTTAGCAATATATTTCATGCTTTTATTTTTTACTTATATTAAACTTATAAAAGGGATTACTCATGTATTGTATATATTCTTTTTTTTTCATATTTATATCTAATTCATTTATATACGTATAATTCTTTTGTTTTTTTCGAAACGTTTCAGATTTATCGTGATTATAATTCCCTTCAATTTTTTTTTTTTTTTCCTTTTTTGAAAAATTTTCTTTTCGCTTGTTTTTTGCCTGAAAAGACGATTATGAAATTACATTTGTGAGATTCGGATTGGGAAAAATATAAATTGTCAACTGAACGTAGGAATCGTATGTGCAGAATCGAGCAAGTGTTGTATTTTTTTTTTAAAGTTAGGCTAGAATATTGTCTTGAAAAAAATCCCTTTTGGGGTCAAAAATAGCTAATAAAAAATATTGAGAAGCAGACTAAAAAAATTAAAAGATTAAACACCGATTTATTCGATATTATTTAGTCGATTCTAAACCTATCCTTTTCAAAACTTAGTAGCTGATATAAATATAGAAGCAAAAGACCTTAACGAATAAGAGACTTCTTTCGGCCCCGTAGATTTTTATAAACGCATTTGGATACGCTTGTGGGATCTACCCTATAACTTTAACTTAATAAAGCGATCAACTTGACCAAGTTAAAATTCAGTAAAAACATCAGACAAAATCTGTGATCGGATCACGAGGTATATGATCAAATTACATGAACATTGTGATCCGATCATACTGTGGCCAGAAAAAGCCTCTTATTCCTTTATGGACTTTTTTATTTCCTTCACAAATAAATTACAGCTCTTGATCCAGGGCTGCAATTCCGATTCCGATTCCGCAGAATCATGACTATTATAAGTGAGATTCTGATTCCGAAAGGTGGAGAAAGATTTCAGGTTCCGATTCCGATTCCGATTCTGATTTCGATTCTGATTCCGATTCAGCAGAATCTTAACTATTTATGAGTAACATTTCGATTCTGATTCTGATTCCGATTCCGATTCCAATTCCGCAGAATCATGACTATTATGAGGGAGATTCTGATTCCGAAAGATGGAAAAAGATTTCAGATTCCGATTCCGATTCCGATTCTGATTCTGATTCCGATTCTGATTCCGATTCCGCAGAATCTTAACTATTTATGAGTCAGATTTCGATTCCGATCTCGAAAGATGGCAGATTCCGATTCTGATTTCGATTTCAACCAAATTTGATAGCTGTAACAACGGTATTTTCGTGCTTTGTGAATCTGAATCGAAAATATTTTTTTGGATGCCGATGCCGATGCCGATTCCTATTTCTATTTCTTCAAAAAAAGCACGGACTCCGATTCCGATTTCAATAGAAAAATTTTCCAATAAAAAATAGCAGATTCCGATTTCAATTCCGCTTTCGATTCCGAATAAAAATTAATCGGAATTGCGACTTTGACTTGATCTAATCGTAGACTTCATCATATTTCTCTAAAAAAAACGAAGCAAAACCACCGCAGTACTGCAAGAAAGTCATCAATTTTTCTTTTTTTTTTATAAGCTGTCGTCTTGGGGTTTAAAGACGATTTTGTACACCTATCCTCTTATTACTAAAAGACTTCATTTAAAAGTTTGATAGACATTTTTTTCCGGAATTTAAGAAAAAAAAAGTGGAAAAATTTCCGTGAAATATATTTCCCCTTTGGCCTTTGAAATTTTAATGATTTCTTCACTTTTTTGCGTTTTAAGGGAAAAAAAATCATATATGCTTGCGGGTCATCCTATATTCCATATTTTTTTTTTTTTATTCACGATCTTTATCGGGCATAAAATAGAAGTTTATTTTATAAAACGATTGAATTTATTCAAATTGAATGACGTTGAAATTCAAATTCGAAAAAAAAATTGTCGATATAGTTTGCGATAACGGTGTAATAACTTGTTTTCTCAGAAGCGAAACTGTTCGAACGCTCCGTTAGGTCGTTCGTCACGGATTCATTACAATCGTCTCCTCCCAGAAAATTTTTTTTTTGTTTTACTTTTCTCACACGTGAAAAAAGGGCGCAAGTTAATTTTTACCCGAAAAGGAAATTTCTTTGAGCTTTTTTCGTTTTTCGAAAGGAAAAAATTTTCGTCGAAAAAATAAAACGAAAGTCGAACGGAAAAGCAAATCCGATCTCTTTTCGCGGGCGAGTACCTGATTTCAAAACAAGGAAATTTAAGGAGAAAAGAAAATCTGGACGGATGAGGGTTATTCCGTTCCTGCAAGAAGGAAGCGATGCTTTCTAAACACGCAATCCATATCAAACACAACATCAGTTTCGAGTTTTTCCAAACGAAAATAAAAAAGGATTTATTTTAAAATTGATAATGAAGGAGCGGACCTATATTTTATCAATACTTTTTATTGCTGACCTCAGTCGTTAAAAAAACTTGGACTCATTTTTATCGTTTCGTCCCCGTTATTTTTTTGATATTTTTGCTTGCCGCGGTCATCTTTTTTTGTTTCATCCCTTCCTCTCTTTTACCCTTTTCCAAACCCTTCTTCCGATTTTCCCTTTTTTTTTATATTATTATTTTTTTGCCATTTTCTTTTTAGAAAGGTTATAATTTCAAAATTTAAAAAAAAAATTAGAAAAAATAAAAAATGATGGGAAGTCTTGGCCTTTGCTAAAATATATTGATGCTCATCATCTGGTCTTATAGGATGTTAAGGAAGGGCCTTTGACGATTCGCCTCATTTCACAAACATTAAAAAAAAAATCAAGTTGAAAAAAAAACCCTCGTCGGAATTTGTCTTTACAGCGGAAACGGAATGGTCACAGATGACATGATTGACTAAATTAATTTCCCGCCAACAATGAGTTCCCTAGATCGTTATAAAATATCATGAAATCGGTCATTTTGCATGAAGCTTATGCTGTAAAGATATAAAACAAGATAACTCGGAATTTATTGATCGACTAAACCATTAAAAATAACTGCGATTATAATTGTATATGTTCATGAAAATTGTTACTGTTGACAATAAATCCATATTGCATCGAGTTAAATGAATGATCGTTTCATAATTTCAAAAATAAAATTTAAAAAAAAAAAAAAAAAAAACAATTTTTATTTATTTTTATTTTTTGTTGCAGCAGGGAAAGAAGGAAGTCTACCTCCTTTCGGCCGAGAGATAGACGGACAAAATTTGACTGAAGAAAGAATAGCACACATTTTATCGGAAGCATCTCAAATGATGGGGAAAAATTCTACGGCACCCTCCCATCACGAAGATCAAAACAGTAACGAAGAAGATTCCAAATCTTCGATGAATTGCCCGTCGCCCATGTCAGCGAAGGAGAATAGTTTATCGAGGAGACTGAAAAAATACGAAAACGACGACATCCCCCAAGAAAAAGTCGCGCGAATATATCAAGAAGAATTAACCAAATTAATGACCGGTCGGGGACCAGGTACGTATTTTTCGTATAGGTAGCTGTAAAAAAAATTACTTCAGCGCCAACTACTCTTTATGTCCAGCCTTAGCCATAAAATCTTTATTGAGTTTTTTTTTGCAAAAAGCCAACAGCGGTTTAAATTGTTAAGGATGTGAACCGCAGTCCAAACCTTTTCCGATGGAGGCTCTGGATGTCCTCAATAGAAACCAGTCAAAGCCCGCCATTTTCTTAAACTAATGGGTTTTGTTGGTTCCTGTTGAAAAATTCTAGAGTCCTGAATCTAGAGCTCCTGTTAAAAAATTTAGCAGCTGGGTCCTCTTTAGAGGGGGAGAGGGGGGGGGGGTAGTAGGGTGTCTCTTAGAAATGCAAATATGGAATTTAAGGGCGTTCGCCCCCTAAAAAATTTCTAAATAAATAAATAAAAACATGTCCCGAAGCCGGGCTTCGTAACTTGTTTCTAACCCGTGCCTCTGAGGCCTTGCTTTTTCCCATATAAAATGCATGGGGATTTTCACGACTATCCGATGTTATTTTTGAAGTAAAGAAAAAATGAAGGGAAAATTCTGCCGGTGTGGTGGAACAATGTCTATGAGTAGGGCTTTCCATAGGACCTATCCCGGACTTCCTCATCTGAGTTCAAAGTTCAATTTTTCTTATTTTTAACCATCTTTTAGCCCCCATTACCTCCGTTATTAGTCAGAGGAGGAAGTCCGGGATAGGTCCTATGGAAAGCCCTACTCATAGACTTTGTTCCACCACACCGGCAGAATTTTCCCTTCATTTTTTCTTTACTTCAAAAATAACATCGGATAGTCGTGAAAATCCCCATGCATTTTATATGGGAAAAAGCAAGGCCTCAGAGGCACGGGTTAGAAACAAGTTACGAAGCCCGGCTTCCGGACATGTTTTTATTTATTTATTTAGAAATTTTTTAGGGGGCGAACGCCCTTAAATTCCATATTTGCATTTCTAAGAGACACCCTAGGGGGGTAGTGCTAATTTGTTAATGCTAAGATTGAGAGGTACTGGTACTTTTTCACTTCCGGATGATTCCCTAACATTTTTCCTAATCCATTTTTCCTAAAAGAAATAAATTCCTAATCCGTTTTTTTTGTAAAATAATATGAATTCCTAATTTATTTTTCCTAAAAAAATAAATTCCTAATTTATTTTTCCCAAAAAAAAAAAAAAAAAAAAAAAAAAAAAAAATGAACTCCTATCCATTTTTCTTAAAAGAAATAAATTTCTAATTCGTTTTTCCTATAAAAAAAATGAATTCCTAATTATTTTTCCTAGAAAAAAAAAAAAAAAATTCCTAATCCATTTTTTCTAAAAGAAATAAATTCCTAATCCATATTTCCTGAAAAGAAAAATTAATTCCTAACTCATTTTTCCTACAAGAAAGAAATTCCTAATCCATTTTTCCTAAAAGAATAAATTCCTAATCCGTTTTTTTGTAAAATAATATGAATTCCTAATTTATTTTTCCTAAAAAAATAAATTCCTAATTTATTTTTCCCAAAAAAAAAAAAAAAAAAAAAAAAAAAAAAAATGAACTCCTATCCATTTTTCTTAAAAGAAATAAATTTCTAATTCGTTTTTCCTATAAAAAAAATGAATTCCTAATTTATTTTTCCTAGAAAAAAAAAAAAAAAATTCCTAATCCATTTTTTCTAAAAGAAATAAATTCCTAATCCATATTTCCTGAAAAGAAAAATTAATTCCTAACTCATTTTTCCTACAAGAAAGAAATTCCTAATCCATTTTTCCTAAAAGAAATAAATTCCTAATCCATTTTTCCTTAAAAAAAAAAAAAACTCCTGATTTATTTTTTCTAAAAATTTTGGCTCCAAAAATTTTTTTCTTAACTTTTTTTCCCCGATTTTTAATTTTTTTAAAATTTTTTTAATTCCTAAAATAAAATTTCCTAAAATTCCTTTCGGGATTTAAAAAATTAGGGAAAGATATTCATTTTAGAAAATTTTATTTTACGAATCAAAAAATTTTAGGAAAATGGAAAATTATGGAAAAAATGGTTAGGAAAAAAATTTTAGGAAAAACGATCGGGAAAGCACTTTGATAAACAGCTAGTTTACCCCTCTTACTCACTCTGCGATATCAAAATGTTTCAGCGGAAACGATAAATTTATTAATTCCTCTTTTGCAGGAGGGCCGCATCCCTTTCCGAGTTTGTTGTTCCCGCACTTCTTCGGAGGACCTCCCGGTTCTATGGAACGATCTCAAGAGGATATAAGAATGGCATTAGACGCATATCATAGAGAATTAGCCAAGCTCAATACGTGCCCAAGTCCGGGATTGCCAGGCTTGCTAGCTCTGCAGCAACAAGCTTTACACCAACAAACACCTCCCCAACAGCAAAACGGGGGTGCTCAGGATTTGTCGTTACCAAAGGAAAGAAAATCGGAAACCCCCGGTCCGCCCAGCACTCCGGGTTCGACGGTGGAACGTCCGGGAACGGCTCAAAGTCACAAGTTAGTGAACGGGATCGCTGAGTCTGAAAATTCCGATAAAGACAGAGATAGGGAGAGAGAACGCGAACGGGAGCGGGAGCGAGAGAGGGATTTGCTGTTGAAAAAAGAAGGAGCGTTGCTGGATCCGACGATGGCCGAAGCGATTCGTCATGCTGGATCCGCATTTTCTTTAGTCCGGCCAAAGACTGAATCAGGTATTTTGATCATATTGGACTTCGGTCATCCATTTTTTTTTTCTTGAATAATACTTACGTTAATTTTTTTTTTTTTTATTTTTAGAATGGCCACAACCTTCGACTGGTTCCACGGCGTCCTCGCCTCTTTCAAATTCGATATTACCCCCAGTACTAAATCCTTCCGAAGATCTCGTGACGTCTTCAGCTGCTAGCCCATTACAGAGGATGGCGTCCATCACGAACAGTTTAATTTCTCAACCGTCAGTTCAACCTCATCACCCGACGAATCAAAGACCGTTAAAGGCCGTTCTTCCTCCGATCACTCAACAACAATTTGACATGTTTAATAATCTCAACACGGAGGAAATAGTTAAAAGAGTAAGTTCTATCATTCAAAATTTATTTGAGAAGCAAACCTACCTGGATCGTTAAAATAATTTTTTTTTTCTCTTTTTTTATAGGTTAAAGAGCAATTAAGTCAGTATTCAATAAGTCAAAGATTATTTGGCGAATCAGTATTGGGTTTGTCTCAGGGTTCTGTCTCGGATCTCCTGGCTAGGCCTAAGCCATGGCACATGTTAACTCAGGTACGTTCCCGGAAATCAAAAACATTTAAAAATATTTTTTTTTTTTAAATTCAAATTTGCGAGGAATCGCTTTAAACAAAATTGTTTTAATTTTAAAATTGCAGAAAGGAAGAGAGCCGTTCATAAGGATGAAGATGTTCTTGGAGGATGAAAACGCTGTCCATAAACTAGTAGCTTCCCAGTATAAAATAGCTCCGGAGAAATTAATGCGGACTGGAGGCTACGGAGGAGCAACAAGTAAGTACCTAATTGGGGAGTATGATGAGTCATTCTAAATGTCAATATCTGATTGATGTCTTTTATGCTACGAAGCAGATTCCCCTTAGCGCCTTTTCAATCCGTATTAAAGTTACGTATCTTTAGGCGCATTTACCAGACTAATGTGCATTAAATGCGATATTAACTGTCTGCATTGACCTTAGAGAGAAGTTTCCAAGTACGGAATATATAGTTTTTGGGAGTGCCCCCCGCGTGTTCGCTAATCCTTTCAATATCTAATTTTCAATCGGTTTATTCATTTGGTTTTTGCATGGATAATCAGAAAATCGAAATCTATGAATCATATTTTGTCCTTTCCTTTGTTTTTTTTAAAATAATCTTAGGAATTTTTAAAATTTCGCTTATTCATATTTTAAATATATTATGTATTCAAATTCCTATTAAAAAAAATATGCAGTTGGTTTCCTATCTTGTAGGTATCTAAATATAGACGATTTTGACAGTCACGTTTCATCCCATAATGCATTGCAAATCTTGTCGTCTGACTGGGTAAATTCTAATAATGCTGCTCATAAGCTAAGTATAGACATCGAAGTTAAAAATTTATTTTGCTCGGTTCGAGGAAAAATTTTGTAGGTTTGACTTCGGAATTATTTTTATGTAAATAGCTGGCATCGATTATAAAAATTATCAAAATTAAATGCCTTGAAATAGCTAAAATCCCTGTACCGCCTGTTCTTAACTTACAAATCACACAGACGCGCTGTCTGCTTGTTTGTCCTTTTAGTCCCAGAATGCTGTGCGCGAATTCCACTGTCGAAATCGTCTTATCACGTTTAGCACATATTCTTTTATTGTTATATTTATCAGAACTGATATTATTTAAAAATTCTGGACAGATTAAAAGTAATGCTGATTTTTCAAATTTTCAAATTTTGCTAACGAGTAAAATTTCATATCGCTCCTTTGTTTTCTAAGCAATCGAAATGCATTATGGTTCATATTGTTTTCGAATAACATTAGTCGTTATCACACTGTAAAAGTTTTTGAGAAACAACTGCCGATTACCGTCATCTGTTTTTCACGATTTTCAGACGCCTTTCTCCTTTCCCCCTTGAAAAATTCGTCATGGTTTTGCTGCCCCCTCAAATTAAATTGCATTTTTTCATACAATTTTTTTAAAAATGTGTTTTCTTTTTTTCACAGTCAATCCTCCTCCATTGCCACAAAAGCATCCAATGCCTCCGACATCGAAACACAGCGAGCAGCTTAGCAACATGGCTGCCAACATTCTCCAAGCTCAGCAACAGCATCAAATGGAAAGAGACCGGGAGCAGAGGGAAAGGGAACGGAAAAACATGGAGAGGGAGAGGGAGTTGATGAGGGAGAGCATTTTGCCTCCGTCCTTGAATATCATCCCTCCGCCCGGTAACAGCATGCTTGGGTCACCGCCTTCCCTTGGCAGTCTGAAAGTCGGGAGCGATCTCATGAAAAATTTGACTCCCGGTTCGATGCCTCCTCAACCGCATCAACTCACAAACATGAGAGCTTTACACCAACATATCTCACCTAGTGTTTACGAAATGGCCGCGTTGACGCAAGATTTGGATACTCAAGTGATCACAACAAAGATTAAGGAAGCTTTGTTGGCGAATAACATTGGACAAAAGGTAAAAGAATATTTTTGAATTAATTTTTTTTTTTTTTTAAATATTCGTGTTTTAATTTTTTGAATATGTTTTGTTTCAGATATTCGGAGAAGCTGTTTTAGGATTATCTCAAGGCTCAGTTAGCGAATTATTATCAAAACCAAAACCGTGGCATATGCTTAGCATAAAAGGCCGGGAACCATTTATCCGAATGCAACTGTGGTTATCGGATGCTCACAATATCGATAGGCTGCAAGCTTTAAAGAATGAAAGAAGGGAATTAAACAAGAGGCGGCGTAGCTCCGGACACGGAGGTGACAATTCTAGTGACACAAGTAGCAATGACACTTCAGAATTTTACCATTCGGCAAGTCCGGGCCCGGGCCCCCCATCCGCAAAGAAGCAACGGGTGTTGTTCAGCGAGGAGCAAAAGGAAGCTCTGCGATTGGCTTTCGCTCTAGATCCATATCCCAACGTAGGCACAATAGAATTTTTAGCTAATGAATTAGGATTATCATCGAGAACCATAACGAATTGGTTTCACAATCACCGGATGAGGCTAAAACAACAAGTTCCGCATCCTCAGGAACCGAATCCGAACGTGCAGAGGGATCCCCAGCAACCGTTCGATCCCGTGCAATTTAGGGTTCTATTAAACCAAAGACTTTTAGAAGTACAAAAGGAAAGACTAGGATTGGGTAGCACGCCATTCCCGTATCCTCCGTATTTCGCGAATAGTAATCTAGCTACGCTAATAAGTAGGGGAATAATACCGCCGGATTGCGAGAATATTTTAGCGAATGTAGCCAAGGAACAATTTGGTGGATTAGATTTAAGTATGAGTGGGTTAAAGAGGGAGCCTTTCGACGACGAGGATATCGCAAGTGAATTAGGGAGTGAGGATTCGAATTTATCATCGGCTAGCTTAAGGGACGTGAAAAAGGAAGACGGAGACGATTTAGAAGAAGAAAGAACGACGGCGTCCACGGGTCAAAATCGAAGCTCGAGAAGGAAACCCGCGGCACCGCAGTGGGTCAACCCAGAATGGCAGGAGGAAAAGAAAAATTCGGAAAATGAAGTCATCATAAACGGGGTTTGCGTAATGCAGACCGATGATTTCTCAAGGGAGAAAGAAGAAGAAACGATTAGGATCGAACCCACAGCCGTACTAGACAGATTCGAACATTCGGATGAAAGTTCGGATGAACAGAACAACGAAAGAGAAGCTGAAAAACCTGAAACCCCGGAAACCGAAGTAGAAAGTAAAAATACAAAAGAAACCAAAACAAATAGCGAAGGGAATAACTGGGAATTTTAATTAAATATTTATATTTAAATTAATTTTTTTTTTTTTTTTTTTTTTTTGTATTTTAATGGCTGTTTTTTTATTCAATTTCATTTTTTTTTTACTCCGGTATTTAAAAAAAAACAAAATTCAGTTCAATTTTTTTAAAACTCATTTTTTTTTTTATAAATGCTCTTCCGTTCTTATTTTTTCAATTAAGTCTTCCAGTTTGATCTATACCCTTTTTCCCCGTTTAAAATTCCCAAAAACAAAAAACAAAGCCGTCTTCCGAGGTTTATGATTGTAAAACGGTTAAAGACAAGGAAAAACAGAAAACATAATTGAAATTTTTGAATTATTGTGAGGCATAAATGGTCAGTATACATTGTATAAAAAAAAATCATCAATCTTTTTAAATAAATAAAAATGGAAAAAAATTAAAATACGAATATATAAAAGTGAAATATAAATAGTTCATTCGCTAATATTTAAGAAAAAAATATTAAAAGTAAATAGAAAAAATACAAAAAAAAACTACAAAAAAACAAGAGTTTTGTATTTTGTCTTTCTCATATCCAAAAATTTTTAATATGTGTAAAAATAATTAATTTAAAAAAAATTGAAAAAAAATGATTAAAAAAAAATTATTAAGTCTTGCCAAATTTTTTCTTGACTCACTAAATTTTTAAAAGTTTTTAGATTTAAAAAAATCGATAAAGAAAAATAATTAAATAAAATAAATGGCAATATATGTTATTTTTAATTTTCCTTAGACTTTTCTTTTTTTTTAAATTTTAAAATTTTTTAAAACTTTGTTTCGTATATTTAAGTAGTTAAAAAAAATATACATATTAATGACGAAATAAATTTTCGCAGCAAACTAAAGCGATTATTTGTTTCTATTCGCCAGTTTAAAAACAAAGCCTATTCTCATGTTGCTCTTGAAAATATTTTAAGTTTTTCAGTGCTGTGCCCGATTACAATTTTTTATATTGTAAACCACTGCGAAAATTTATTTACGAATTAATGTAATCTTTTTAGTTGATAAAGAAAAAAAGCATTGATGGAACATAGGTTAAATTTTACCCACCGAACCGTACTGTTTGAATGATAAATTCATCAAAATTTGTTACTTGAAAAAATCGCTAGTCATGTTATTTTTTCCCCCAATTTTTCCCCACTATTCCATTGGGGCAAAGAAAGAGCTCTTCCAAATTTAAATTTATTCTTTCCAAAGAAAATAAAACCGGTGAATTCCTTTTTTTTTCTGAGTAAAACGTTTTAAATGCTTGTAATAAAAGAAAATCATGCAACGATTTATTACGTGTATAAAAAAATTTTATTTAATTATTTTTCTCAAATTTTTTCCAAAATAAATATTTATAATTATGTAATAAAAGGCTTCTATCAGGGATATTACACAAAAAAGTATAATGTAATATAATATGGCCTAATTTTGTAGATATTAGGTAACCGAAATTGATTTTTTTTCTGTATTTGTTAGCTTATAGTAATTGATATTAAACATTTTTCGAAAGAAATTGATCCAAAATTATTCGTCTCAGTGAGTATAAATATGTGCAATGAGTAAGGAAGGTTTTTTTTTTTTTAATTTTTTTCCGTAAACTATTTTTTTCTTTTTTTCTATTGAAAATTTCTGGAATCTATTCGTTTTGTAATTATATTTCGAATCTTTCTTGTATTTTTTTCAAATTTTTTTTCTTTCTTTTAATTTTGTTTTGTTTTGTTTAAAAATTAAAAAAATTGTTCAAAAATAACAAGAAAAATTCTTTTCTGTAAAAATTAGGTTTAATTTTTTTGTTGGACTTAAACAGAGGCGTGAAAATTCCTTTTTCTAAAAATGTTTTTGGTCGAAAAGCGAATTTACCTCGTGATCGATTTAGAAAACAAACATTTTCGTAAGATAGATAAAGACGGTTATTAATGTCTATCAGGACATAATTTTTTGTAATAATAAAACACCGTCCAACCAGTTTTTGAGGTTATTTCGCCCAACGCAATATACAGCCAGTGCACTTTCATGTCTTTTTCAAAAGCACGATCTCTTTAGTTTTCATTGAAAAAAGTACTTTTTTTTGTCACCGTTCACTTGACATATGAATTCGAACCGGTAACGCCATAGTCTAGTCCAAAATATCGGATTTAAAATACACAAAGGAAAAAACAAGTGCAAATACACAAAACAAAACAATCAGTATTTATTTGTGATTTAAAATTGAAATTTCATTCATTTTCAAAAACTATTGTAAATAATGTTTTACCTATCTTTTATTTATATATTTTCTTCTTTTGATAAAGTATTGCGTCATTGATATTAAATTTATTTATTAATGACGCCAAAAAAAACTTTTTAAAATATTTTATTTAAATTTTGTAGTGAATTATTGAAAATGAATAAAATAATCAAATAAATCCAAATATAATCGTCACTCAAAAATTGTGATGTCTCTCCAGATCACTCTTTTAAAGAGTTAAATATGTAATAAAGCAAACAATAATCAGGAAAAGCCAAAAAATGGAAAATAAATTGAAATAGAAACGGGCATTAGTTGATAAAATGATTCACTTTAAAAAATTAAAATAAAATGAATTTATGTGATATTAATTAATATTAATATTAGTTTGCAATTAGCTTTGTTGATAATTTTTTCTTTTTTTGTATTCGTTTACTATTATTTCTCTTTTTTTTTTTTTTAATTTTGTCAATTTTTTTAAATAACGAATATTAAATATATATAGTACTACTTGGAAACGAGAAAAAATTTCTTTGGTTTTATCATAGTTTCGTCTTGTTACATACTATGTGTTCCCAATTTGTTATCGTTAGAATTACAAAAATGAAAATTGAAAAGATACAAAAAAAGGTAATTTTAAAAATAAGTAAGGAAAAAAAATATTAAATTAGAAATAGAAATGAACGATTACGTGATAAATTTATAAAAATTTATTTTTGAATGAGCTTTCCTTACCTTGTTTTCATTCCATGCATGCTGTAATAAATTAAAGAAAGTTTATTATTCTTTTTCAACATAGCAGAAAGCCTGGTTATCTCCAAGACTAACTTTTAAAAATCAGCTGTAGCCATGTTGGGTAATTCTACATCTTCGCTTAAAAATTTGAAGTTCATAGAATTTGTGTTCTATGATTTATTCTTATTACGATTTATATTTATGAATTTTAAACGGGAACCACGTAATCACGTGCAAAATTTCAAAAACTTTTAAGTTGGCGGAGTTCCGGAGTTTCTAGAACAAAGTCGAAGTCCATGACATTTTAAAACTGTTTCAAAACACCTGACTGCGCGGTAAAGTGACTCAATGCAAAACAAACAGAACAAAATGTCCAAACCTCACGAAGATAGGTTACACACGACGACTTTTTATCTTCTCTTCAATTTAATTTGTTCGATAGTTATAGTTTTATTAAATAAATGGGTTTACGTACACGTCGGTTTTCCAAATTTAACTCTAACTTTGCTTCATTTCATTACCACTTTCATTGGGCTGTGCATTTGTGAGCACTTCAATGTATTCCAAGTTAAAAGAGTTCAAATTAAAGAAATTTTATTATTAGCCGCTACTTTTTGCGGTTTTGTTGTATTTACTAATCTGTCACTCCAATATAATACAGTAGGAACTTACCAGTTAGCTAAAGTAATGACGACTCCAGCTGTGATTTGCATTCAAATGTTGTTTTATAATAAATCATTTTCGTTAATTGTAAAATCTACTTTAATACCCATTACATTAGGTGTTGTAATGAACTTCTACTATGATATTAAATTTAATGTACTAGGTACAGTTTATGCAGTTTTGGGAGTGCTTGTCACATCTCTATACCAAATTGTAAGTGTAAATATTAAAATGATACATTTGTTTATATAAAAATTGATTTGTTATTCACCATCAGTTTTTGATTTCAGCTAGTCAGTGCAAAACAACATGAACTGCAAATGGATCCAATGCAGTTATTGTATTATCAAGCACCAATTTCATCAGCAATGCTCAGCGTAATTGTCTTTTGCACAGAGTCTCCATTACAATGGCTTATGCAAGATTGGTCAATGCTAGATATGGCTATGGTTTTTATATCCTGTGCAACTGCCTTTTTTGTAAATTTATCTATTTATTGGATCATAGGAAATACAAGTCCCTTAACATACAACATGGTGGGGCATTTAAAATTTTGCCTAACTGTTATGGGAGGATTTTTAATTTTTAAAGAACCTGTGACGTTTATGCAAGGGATTGGAGTTGTGATGACGATATTGGGTGTTACAACTTATGCTCATGTAAAGGTAAGAGCTTATTTTATTTTTTTGAGCTTGAAAATATACTTGAATGTGTTTTTCTTATTTTAGTTAAAGGAGCAAAACGCAAATCATAAGTCATTAGAGGAAGGGTAATAATTCATCCTGTACTTGTAAAAAGATTTTAAAAAATTTTTAATCTATCTAGGAGCATAGATATTTAATATCTATGCTCTTAGATAGAAATCACAAATACTCAGCTTCCTCCAAGAGGATATATGGACCTCATGAGGGGAATCAATTATGTATTTCCCTTATTTTTCAACTTAACGGGGCGATTTCGACCCTTTGAAATAAGCTTTGAGCTCTGCCTCACCTCTTAAGGTGATTACATTTATGTTATGCAAAAGCGTTCAAATAAATTTAGAAACCATTTAAAACCTGTGTTGCGATCTCTTTGTGTAGCTAATTTAAACTCACCAATAAGTGCCATATGTTTAATAGAAGACATTTTTTAAAAAATTAAATATTTATTGCAAGACAAGTGGAAGTGCTTAAATTTAATTTAGCAATACTTTTTTGTGAAATACATCTTTAAAAAATGTAATAAATTGATGCATTCCAATTTTAAGAATCATTGGAAGAACATATATTAATTCTAATAAATCTAGTTTGAATTGTCTTAATATTTGCTTCTATCATTTCAATGCAACTCCTTTGATTGGCAAGAAGTACTCAAAGCAAGCAACATTAGATGAGACAGAAAACTTTTTCTTCATACTGCATTTCAGTTTTCATGTATATAACTACTAAGAAAGTTTTAAAAAATTTTTATTTCTTAAATTATTTTCTATTAATAAATTAAATCTGGCAAGGTTCTGTAATTCACACACAAAATTTACAAAAAGTAATTATAATTAATTACAAAAAAGTGAAGAAAAAAAATTATAATACTTTAAACCACCCTTCTCACTTCAAAGAATCGTTTGAGATAATAAACCTGACCCAAAGTCATGGCAACTAGAACTACCGCTTCAAAAAATGACCACAATACTACTCTTGAATTAGTTGATTCATTAATATCTCTATGTATTCGATCCCTTACTTGCATGTATTCTTGTTCGTGTTTTACACCAGTCAGAGTTGTTGAAAGGGTTTTGATCATATCGTCTAATTTATTGTGGTGGGCTAAAAAAAAATGAATCCACATGTAAAAAAACTTCGAAAACTTATTTAAAAACTAATAACACCAACCTTCAGAGTCTTTAGAATCATCTTTACTACTACTTTCATCTATTTCCATATTGAACATGACTATTTTGGGAGTCATTGTAGACATTTGATTACTAAAGCAGTATGTATAAACACCTTCCTTATGGGCTGCAAAAGTGTACTTTCCACTGGTTTCTCTTTCCCCTTGATAAATAATATTTCCGTCCGGGCCAACTATTTTTACATCAATATCCAAAAACCCTCCTTCTGCTATTTCAAACGTCAAGCCTGCAAGTTAAGTATTTAGACTTAAGTATGATGGAGCAACTCCGGTGACTTTTTTTCTTAACCTTATCATAAGGAAGAACAGAAATGCTTACCCATTTTTGTACCGGCTTGAACTTTATCAAAAAAGCATTCCTCAGCATGGGCGTCTACCGTTATGAAATACGCCAAACTTAATTTTATGCATGATAATAAAAAAACTATATAAAAATACGTTGACATTTTTTACTACATTAAGCCCCATCAACGTATTTACTTCCACGTAAGTTTATCAGAGTTTCAAAACATCCACCATGCTGTTTCAAAACGAATCACGTGATTTGTGGAAACATGTTACAAATTAAGTTTATTTTTAATTTTAATTTTAAAAACGTATTTTAACAATATTCAAAGTTAACGTTATGCTTTTATACTTTGATTGTTTTGTTTAGACAGAACTTTTAACTCTGTATTTTAAATTCCTATTTTAATTAATAATTATCTGAAGATTTACTTTTAAAATTACCGCCTAAATAATTAAACATTTTAACCGTTGTATTGCGCTAGTTGTGCTGCTTCCTTCTGCGGCGAGTTAGATAAATTTTTTGGTTAAGAAGGATAGGATAATAAAATTGAAAATATGAATATGGCTTTGCACTCCTTCATAAAATTTAATAAACTATTTCCTCGGACAGTTTTAACTCCGTTAATAGGTATTAAATCGATTAATTTTTTTTTCATTTCTTCCCAGTTTTTATGACGCAGTTTTCATTAGAATTTATTACGTTGGCATTCAATTTTTTTATTATTATTGTTTTTGATTTTGTTTTTATTTTTAGTTGCCGAAAGAGGAATCAAACGTCACACGAGTAAATTGTTGAAAGAGTTAAAAAAACGAGATAAAGAATATAGGGAAAAGTATGCAGATAAAATGTTAGAAGTGGAAAGAAGATCAAATTTTTCTGATTGGAATCTTAACGCTGAAGTTTATGCCTTTGGTAAAAGATTGAATGAAGATTTTCGAATTGAATTGTTGCTTCAAGCGTTTATTCATAGATCTTACATCACTGCTGAAGAAACAAAGCAGAAAGAAGTAGGAATTGATGAACCTATTATTGGATTACAAGATAATGAAGTACTGGCAGAAACTGGAGAGCGAATAATATCAAGTTATGTTATGAACTATTTATCCTACTTCCTACCAAGATTTCCTTTAGAAGGAATACAATCACTTCATAAATACTTAACAAGTGAAGACACTTTGGCTTATGTGTCGAGAAATTTAGGAACAACTTATATTATTTTATCAGCTGCATACCCCATAGATAATCCAACATATGCCAAAACTTTTAAAGCAATAGTAGGTGCTTTGGCAGAGAGTCAAGGAACTGAACAAGCAAATTTGTTTGTCAGGGATTTTGTTATTACACTTTTATTTGATAAAGATGTGAATTCTTTCGTTGAAATCAAAAATCCATTAAATGTGTTAGCTGAAATTTTAAAAAGGGACGGAAGAGGAGAACCAGAACCAAGAATTATATGCCAGTCTTCAATGAGATCCATTTATGCTAATTATCATGTGGGGATTTACAGTGATCAACATTTAATTGGACACTGTATGTATTAAGTTCTGTCATCAAAATTCAGTTTAATTGTTTTGTTTTTTTTGTTTTTAGGTGCAGGAGAAACTATTGACATAGCCATAGAAATGGCTGCTCGTGAATCACTAAAAAGATTATTTTGCACCACCGATGCAGACAGTCCTATTCGATACGACGTAACGGATGTTGGAACGCAAGTAACCAATATTGGATTAGACGAATGGAGTTCAGAAAAAGTTAAAAATAATTTATTACCTCGCGAACCTAAGTAAAAGAAGAAACAGATTTCTAATATTTCGTACTTGTTAAAAAATAATTTTTAAATAAATTGATTTTTTTTTCTTTAGTGAATTACTTAATATTTTTAAAATTGCGACTAATTCCACTGAGCAATCAAAGCGGTTTTTCTTATACTTGTTTTGATGAATTTACCTTCCCTCAGTGACATCACTGTAGCGACTGGAAATACTGTAAGATCTTTACAAAATTTTTAGAAGGACCGTTGAAATTTAAAAGCAAGAAAACATTTTAAAACAAGAGAATTTTTTTATTAGGCAATGAACTTGGTCCCTCTTAAATAAAATCAATGAATCGAATTTTCAATTTAAAAAGCACAACTTCTTGTAAACATTTCATTTTTTTCATTAGCATTAATATGACAAATAATTATTTCATGAAATACAAAATATTTTCAGTGTTTGGTTTACAATAAAAAGTAACAACCTAATTGAAAATCAAGCAATTATGGTTTAAAAAACGCTGACAATATCTCCGCAAGCATAGTTTTTAACGACAGAAGTCACCATCCAGTCAAAACCTGGAAAGTAAACTAGTAATGAAAAATCAACTGAGAAAAAGCAATCGAGAAGCGCAATTCATATCGATTAAGCCAGATATTTACTTTATCAATACTTTGAATGAATTAAATCTTATAACTTAAAGGCAGAGATAGATCAGAAATTTTTAATTTTGAAAGGTTAAGTGCAGCAGACTTACCTTTATTTTTTTAAAAGTAATACAAGACTTTTTGGCGATGTTGACCTAAGTTTCAGATTTTAAACTATTTGGAAATACACTGACGAAAATTAAACTCATTCAAAGTACCTTTTCGAATCCAAAAAATGATAAATCTGTGACTAAAAACGTCAAATAAAGAAAAAAAAATACAATTTTTCTGGCTTAAATAGACTGATATTATTTATCGGTTTTCAAAAATGACAATGTTGTATAGTTCAACTTCTCGCATGAATACTTTATTTTGTGTTCCTGAGTTTTTCTAACAATTTTCTTCCCTTTTTTAAAGCCTTTACTTTCAGCACAAATTAAGTTTAGTAAAAAATCTTTACATTACGAAGAAAGTTTTGTCAGAGCTGTAAACGTACGTACGATGATAAGTTTTTTCTTGCCCCTGAGCAATTTAAAGGTTTATAGCAAAGCCGTTAAAAGAGCATTGCCCTCGTAATTCCCAAATTACAGTTTGACTCTCCATATTTTTCATTAAAAGAATTGTCGTTTAAAAAACAAATAGTGAAAAAATTTAAATGCTAAAATAACACTAAAATAAAATAAGTATGAAAAAGGCAATATTTCATTTGTTAGTCCGAATTTCAAAATAAGCAATTTTTTACAGGTTCATAACTAGTGGAGAGCAAGCACTGATTTATTTTTGCTCCTCTTGTATAAAATGATTCAATCCATATATATTCTTTACTGTCCATTTTATAAGGCACCACTTGAAAACCCCTTGACTTTCAAAAAACCTCTGAACCTGTAAAAACCCTTTTAAAATTTTCGGGCTGTTCTCATGTAGAACTAAGCGTATTAACTAGACTCAGATTTTTTAGCTTCTTCTTCTATGGTCAAGGAGGACAATTTTTCGACGACTTCAGAATTAGTTTGTTTTTTGGGTGTAGCCTTTTCTTCATCATCCTTTTTATCTGAAAAAAAAAAAAAAAAAAAAAAGTTTTTAATTTTAATGTCAAAAACAATACTTAATTAATTACATGTAATTATGGATTACAAATAAGCAGCCATATTAGCAGATGGAAGATGAAATGTTAATAATGCATGTACTTACAAAAAGAAGAGTTTTTCTTATCATCTTCAATTGTATCATTTAAATGTGGTGGATCTGTGAATTAAAATTTTAAGTGTTTTATTAAATGAATGGTTAGGATGTAGCGCATGCGGCAATAAGCTTAAAATGAAAATGTTTTTAGTATGTTAAAATTCTGGGTCACATACTAATATCAAGCATAATTTAAATTTAAATGCCTGATATTTTCCAAGCACAAAATTCATGAAATTAATATTATGGGCTTACTTTCAGAAGCTTCATCCTTTTCTTCATCACTTGATGAAGAAGTATCATTCAATTTGGAAGAGCCTGTAAAAAAAGAAAGAAAAATGAATTTATTAACAAATATGGTTATTTTAAGATTTGGAGCAAAACAATTTGATTTTTTTGTCAAAAAGTTACTTACTATTATTAGACACTAGAGATTTAGCTTCGTCAAAAACATCTTTCCACTTTTGAGCATCTGGAGAAGAGAATATAAATTAAAAATCTATCATGATAAAATGATTGCTCAAATGTTATATTTTAAACTTACTTTCAACATTTGCAAACTTAATGGCCAAGAGTTCTGATTTCTCTGTTTCATCAGCATAATCTGCTTTAACTGAATATACCCAAGCTCTTTCACATGATACACTAGGTTTCAGTTCCATTAAAGGTGTGATGTAATGATTGGCACACAACTTTAAGGTTTTATCTCTTCTCATCACCTTTAAAAAAACAAAAATAAGTAAATAATAAACAAAGTGCTTGAGAAAAATATGGCAAGCAATAAATATAAAATCTTAAAATTGTAACTTACCACTCGAACTGTTTCATTAGAACGGTGATGCAAAATCTTAACAGTGCCAGTTCCTCTTTCCTTCCATTCCGGTGGGTTTTCACTGGAATCATACCTATACAACTTGGCTCTCCTAAAAAAAAGGAAAAACAAATGAAAACAATTAATTTTGTTTAATTAGTTTCACGTTATTTTTTTTTTTTAAACATGAAACTTACAAATTTAACAAAATAGTCTCATCCTCTTCAAGTGTAGGAACTTCAATTTCTGGTAATGTAATAATAGGTTCATAATGTGGATCATGTTCCACTTCTTCGTTTTCTTCCTTTGAGCAATCTCCTGGTTTTTCAATTAAAACAGGTTCCTTAAATAAAGTCAAGAGCAGAAATTAAATGCTGTGAAAAAATTTGTTTTACCAAGTTAAAACCTTCCTAAAGCATGTTCAAGCATAAAATAATGACTGAAAGGTTTGGTTGTTGTTTCCTTAAAAGGAGATAGATAAACAAATGTCATTTTTAAATTCAATATTTTAAAATTCCACGGTTAATCAGCAGAAGTTAAATAAAAAACAAATATGTCCATAGTGATATCCGTGGCTGACATTATAAAAGAAAAAAATTCCTGTCAACGTGGTGATCAAAATTTTTCGTCAAACTTTTCAAAACAAATTCAGAATGTAAAATACAAGCTGTGTTCTTGATTTCCAAAATCTGATGTTCAAATTTTCATAAATCTATTAAAATGCATCTTTCTCAAGAGTAAGGATGAAAGAAAACCAGCATTTTGGTTTGAAAACATGTTACATGCTATTTTGGCGGGGTCAAATAAATTTCCATTAACAAAGAAAAAATAAGATACTATTCAAAATTGTAATTAAATTTTCGTACCTGTCCTTTGTCTGACATTTTCACGATAAATTAAATTAAAAATTTTAGTTTGATAATATTAATAACAATATTTCTCATACAACGAATTTCTAACTCTGGAAGTGGAAATATATTTATATTTCGCCGTTCGGATTGGGAGCTTTCCAAAGAGGGGTGTATTTCGTATTTCGTATTTTTCTACTTCCACGTTCTTCATTTGATCAAATAGCAGATCGTGGAATTAGAATTACACGAAATACGAAATACACCCCCCTTTGGAAAGCTCCCATTAACAAGTTGGTTTGGTTCAGAAACAGCGGTTCAGAAACAGTGAAGGAAAGGAAGTTTCTTAAATCCGCGATAAAATCCCATTTTGACTCTGTTGAATGAAATCGTATAGCCTCACGATTAGAGCTCCGCCGCCATGTTTTGTTGCTCCATATATTTCACTTACGGACAATTCCAGCCAATAGTAACGCGAAAATATGTGAGGCATCTCCCATTTTACTTTGTTTTTGTTTATATTTCATTTGAAAAAAAAGTCAATTCGACTATATATAATATTTTTCCCAGCAGTGAGTATTATTTTAAAAAAGGTCTTTAGATGTGTAATCTAGAGACTTTCTTAGAGAGTTAGTCTCTAATAAAGGCTAACATCATATCAGTTTGAAAGTTTTATAACATGTTTTTATTTACGATATTGTAAAAATCAATATTTCTTAATCATAAATAAAACATTTTATTTGAATTAATCATTTTAGCGTAGTAGCATAATGTAAATGTTGTGTTAGGTTTTGGGTAAATACTATAATTGATTTTGTTTGATTAGCTTAAAGACCTGTCAGATTGACATTTTCAAATTTATAGAAGCAAACTAGGCCAAATCTATAATTAATTTTTTCATAATTGTATTTATTTTAGGTAAAACAATCAGTTTTGAAGTACAAAATAGTGATCAATCTTTAAGATTTTTAAAACTTAAATGAAAATATCGGAGGTTCCATGCTGAAGAAAAAACTTCCAGCAGCTTTGGGGTTTAAAGTTGAACTAAATTCCAGCAATTAAAGTTATGTCATCAAACATAACTGATTCGTCAGAAATCAGTGAAAGTTCATCCTTTTATGATTCTGTGGTATTAAATGATTCAGAAGTGGTAAAATTTCGGAGTGATGAAAAGATTCCTGAGATAATAGATGATTCAGTAATCAGCAAAAAAGAGAATTCTAATAATTTTTGTTCAAAATCCGTAAATAGAAATGTGGAAGAATGTATGATGAGTATCAATTCAGACGAAAATGTAACACAAAGCTGTTTTGATGACAAAAATGGGGATATTTTAAAAATAGCATTGAATGAGTTTAATGCAGTAAGTGTACCTGATATGGAAACAGATGAAGAAGCGTATTTTGAAGCTAGAAAAAAAAAGTATGTTAGCATGTAACATAATTTTCACCAAAATCATTGTAAAAAAAAAAAATTTTTTTTTTTTTTCAGGGACAAAAAGAGAGATATTTTGCTTAAATTGGTATTAAAGGAAATTGAAGAGAATAAAAAGAGGCAGCAATCCAGAAAAGAAATACTAGAACAGAACTGTGAGGTTTTAAAAATAGAAAAAAATCCCTTTTTAAAACAAAATATTGAAGCCAATAGGAAAACAAAATCAGATGCTAGCAAGGAAGAACCTATTTGGAAATCAACAGAGTATAAAAAAGAGGATGAAGCAAAGGTATTTCTTATCAAATATTCCTATATAGGTGTTTCAATTTGAAATACCATTCATAATGAATGGTATGCGAGTTTGTAGCCAAGTAGGACCAGGGGGAGCGTTGCCCCCCCCCCCCCCTGGGCTTACTCGGTGCCCCCCCTGGAGTAAATTTGCTAAACATAACAGGTGTAGGGAATGGAAGGCCTATTGCCCCCCTTAACAAGCCCAACTGCCCCCCCTAGCTCTTCGATCTGGCTACGAGCCCGATGGTATGAATGGTATTTATTTCTTTCGCTAATGCTTTTTCTCTAAATGTTTCGTTTCCAGGAAAATGAAAAAAAAAAAGAGCATATGTCATCAATAAAAGACATGGATAAAGGGCAAACTAAAGAATACTCCGGAATTTGGGACTGGATATGGCCATGGTCTACTGGTAAGTAGCGAAAACGTAAATTTTTCCCTAAGTTCCCCAAAACCCGGGCAAAAAGCCCAAAAATTTTTTCAGAAAATTAAAAAATTATTCCGTTTTATTTTTCAGAATATAGTAAATTGAAAGAAGAATGAAAACCAGAATTTTAAGAAAAAAAATTTATTTTTATTGAATGAAACAAAAACTAAATATATCAAACAATCGGATTGTTTAATTAAATAAATGCGATCCGAAAATTTTCCTTCTAAATAAATATATCATTTCTTACAACCTATGAAAGGAAGCCGCTGCATACACAGCCTGAACTGAGGTAACTGAAAAAAAAATTAAAAATAATCTTAAAAAAAAAAAGGAGAAAAAAAATGTTCTTTATTACCGATCATTGTTCCTAAGTTAATAATCAAAGCAGTGAGATCGTACGATAGGATCACTTTTTTTTTTCTAACAATTCAATTCTTTCTTTTAAGCTCTAAAAAAAAATAAAAAAAAAAAATAATAATAGTGATATAATTCTGACACGACGTCGGCTGAGTGGCGAGCGTGCTCGACTCCGAAACGAATGATCGTGTGGAGTCTTGGTTCGAACCTGATTTCAGTCAGGAATTTTTTCCGCCATTATTCACCTCTGATACTCATGTGAAGAAGACCGATGTGTCACAGGGTTGGGATTCCCTGTCTAAATAAAGTAGGTCCCGCTCATTCGTAAAATACCTTTGCGATATGAGTGCCCCGTCTTCGAGCTCGTCACTCGATACATTAGGGGGTATGACGTAGTAACGCCTAAACCTTACACCAGAAACCGAACTTGGTAAAGAAAGGTAGGCGCCGGCTCATAGGGCTTCATGTCCTGATTATGCCGAAAAAGAAAGAAAGAAAGATATAATTCTATAGCTTAATCTCAAGTTATACTTACAATTATTTCTTGGTCCTTTTGATCTACGATAACTCTCATATCCTTAGTAATTTCATCTTTTGCAGCTGCTACCTTTAAATTGATTTCAGACAGTAAAGTTTGTTCCATTTTAGCATAGCTGACTTTTAAGTCTCTAAATTCCTTCGTTAATCTATCAAGCTGATTTGCATCCAGCCTCTGTTGTTCGCACAGGTTGGTGATGACGCTTAACTGACTGTTGAAAAAAAAAAGGGAATGATTATGTATAAAACAGGAAACTTAAAATTGAAAATAAATTTTTTTTTAACTTACTTGTCAGATACCTTTACGACAGCATCGTAGTTTCCTAAGACCAATTTGTGCAATACTTGTTGGCCCTTAAGTTGTACGCTCTCTCATGACTTTCAATATTGATGCAATATTTTCATGTTTTTTTTCTTTCTTTTTATTTTAGTGTTGGAGAAGATTTTGATGATGTCGACGACGATGAAAACATTGAAGAGTTGGACCAACCTGAGGTAAAAATCTGAATAAATTGCATTTTTAATAATATTGGATATTTTTAATTTGTTGGAAAAAAAAAAACTGGATTGAATGTTATGATTATTAATGATGAAATAATATGTTGCAGGAAGATGGGGAAGCTATAGAATTAATTACTAGTAATCAGGAGAGCAAAGGTTCTGTTCAAAAATCAAAGAGGATAACAACTAAATATATGACTAAGTATGAAAGAGCAAGAGTGTGAGGTATGTTGAGACAATAAAGTTTTTTTTTTATTAACTGAATCATCTGCTAAATGGGATAAAATTTATTTTAGGTACCAGAGCTTTGCAAATTGCAATGGGAGCTCCAGTAATGGTAGAACTTGAGGGAGAAACAGATCCTTTACAGATTGCAATGAAAGAATTGAAGCAGCGGAAAATACCAATTATTATTAGACGATATTTACCAGATCAGTCATATGAAGACTGGGGCATTGATGAACTTATTATTATAGATCATTAAGCAGCTGTGTTATCAATAACAAGTGTCATCTGGAAGTTTTTATGCAAAAGATCAAACACCTCATTTTTTAAAAATTCTATTAAAATATTTTAATTTTTTTGTATTAAATGCTTTATAAGTCTATTTATTTCAAAGTCTTTTTTGAAAAGTCAATGTAATTCTTATGAAATTTTAAACACTTATTAGAGTAGCATCTTATACTTACCTGTGGACAAAATGACAAGCTTTGGTTCAGTTTAATAAAGAAATCATTTCAACGTGATGGGTGCACCTAACTTGTTCAACCAGATAGACTAATCACATCAATTATTCTTATTTTGCCTTATTTTATAGTTAAGGAACATTCTACAATATTGGTAGATAGGTTATTAAAAGACTTCAGGATATTGTACTTATTTTTAATACATTTTTTTTAAACTGAAAACATGACAGCAGTACAGTGTCAAAACAGGTCCCCCAAAAGAAGCTTGTTTTATCGTATCATAAACTAATAAAATAATACTGAGAGTACATATGCATAAATAATAACAATAAGGGTGACATAACATCTGTTACCTAGGTCATATAAAAAAAAAAACTTAACTGTCATACATAAATTTACTTTTTCTACTTTTTTAGTGTTGAAATATATGGCAATAAACTGTCAGTTATTTGACCACTAAAAAAAATGGGAAAATTAATGTATGACCACAAAAACTGAAGATTAGTACATAAATTATTTTTGATACCATGTACAACCATAAGTTTTTTTTTTTTTTTTTTTTTGGAGGGGGGGAGGGGAGTATTAATTTTTTCATAGATTTAACTGGAAAATCTATATTAAACAAACATGTTGCAGTATCTTAATTTACCCAAAAAGTAAATAAAAATAATAAATTAAATTTCCATTTTTAATCGAAAGCAAGGTCCGTGTTTTCAAGTCCCTAAGCTAAAAGCAATATTAATCGTTAGTGGGTTAAATTTAAATCCCTAAATGTAATAAATCAACCGTTTACAGTAAAGCAAAAACTAAATTTTTATATTCAACCTAATTAAAAATATGACATTTGCAAAAAAGCAAGATTAGTGTGTGCTCTTTAAACTTTTGAAACTTTTTCCCGCTGTTTTTATTATTAATAAGGAGACGGCAATTCATTAAACTTCGGTTAGATTACATCGGTAGAACACCAGTAAATCTGCAAAAAAGAAAACTCGTAGATACGAAACCTTTAAGTAGAAAGATAATGTAAGTGTAAATAATTAAGACTGAAAAGTTACGTACTACTAACAGTATCTTACTTGCGGACAAAAAAAGTAATTTTTGAGGAAAAAAAGGTACGACAACTCAAATGTTTCATTTCCATCTCAACAATACCTTTTAGTCTTTCGTTTGTTCTTATTTCGGTAAAGAGATTTTACGTTAATTCCAAGCATAATCGGAAAAAATAAATACGATTTCCCATATGACACCATGTAAACTTGTGTCACAAAAAAGCGCACCAAGCGGCTTATTGTTGCACTAGCTACGTAAGCTACGATTGAAATTCACGAGTTATTGAAAAATGGCCGCGATCAGTTTATTGAATCCAAAAGCCGAATTTGCTCGAGCCGCTCAAGCTCTTGCGGTTAATATTTCAGCTGCAAAGGGAATTCAAGATGTTATGCGAACGAATTTGGGTCCTAAAGGGACCATGAAAATGTAAGTTAAAATTAATTAATTGTTTTTCGAATCCCTGACAAATGGCCTATCGGCCATGTGTTCTTTCATGAGAATTATTATTTTATTTGTTTTGGTGAATGATTGTAAGTATAATGAGATTTAAATGTTAAAAGGAAAAATATTTCCTTAAAAAAGTATGCGATTTGGTTGATGATTGTGGTAAAATATATCTCGTATTTTCTCATTATGCTTATGATGAATCATGTGTCATTGGTTATAGTTTTCAGTTACCCATATATGGACCTATTCATGGAAAAAAGTTGTAAGCTGACAGTTTTAGATTCCAAAATATAAGTTTTATTTTTACCTTAGGCTTGTATCCGGGGCTGGAGATATCAAAATTACAAAAGATGGAAACGTATTGCTACACGAAATGGTATGTATAAATAAATTTTACTATTTAAAAAAATGTAATAATTGAGAAATTGTTAATTTTTTTTTTTTTTTTTTTTTTTAATAGCAAATTCAACATCCCACTGCATCTCTCATCGCAAGAGCTTCAACAGCAATGGATGATATGACTGGAGATGGCACAACATCAACAGTTTTGGTTATTGGAGAACTTTTAAAACAAGCTGATTTATATATTTCAGAGGTTTGCTCTTATTATTTTTGAATTAGCTTTCAGAAGAAGTAAAATATTTTAAAAATCCTATTCGGCATATAACTGTATACTCTGATTTATAAAGCTCGTGGATTAATTCTTACAGTAAAAAATATTTATAGGGTTTTTAAGAAACTTGGAGAGTTCCTTTGTCGAAGGAGGAAAATACCTCACTGCAGCTTAAGATCACTATCCCAACTATTTCCTCATCTTGTTTTAAGACCAAGTAACTCTTAATAGTGATCCGTATAGTAAATCCTTTATTTTTTATTAATACTTTATTACAGGGTTTGCATCCTAGAGTAATAACTGAGGGGTTTGAACAAGCTAAGAAAAAAACACTAGAAATCCTAGAAAATATCAAAATACCAATTGAAGTTGATAAAGAAAACCTTATGCATGTTGCTGGAACTTCATTGAAGACAAAGCTGCATCCTTCTTTGGCTAATGTTTTAACTGAGGTAAGAATGAATTTGTAAAGAAAATAATTTACAAATAAATTGAAATTTTAATAGTTTATATGTATTCTACTGTTTATTAAAGGTCTGTGTTGATGCAGTTCTTGCCATTTATACTCCAGACCAAGAAATTGATCTTCATATGATTGAAATCATGGAGATGCAACATAAAACAGCAACTGAAACAACTCTAATCAAAGGATTGGTATTAGATCATGGTTCAAGACATCCAGATATGCCAAAACGGTTAGAAAATGCCTACATTTTAACTTGCAATGTAAGCTTAGAGTATGAGAAAAGGTAAGCAACCATGAATTAAAATTAAAAAAAAAAATTTTTTTTCCCAATATAATACTTTTATTTTTTTTTTTTTTTTTACAGTGAAGTAAACTCTGGTTTTTTTTACAAGTCTGCTGAAGAAAGAGAAAAACTTGTTTTGGCAGAGAGGGCGTTCATTGAGGCTAGAGTTCAAAAAATTATTGAATTAAAAAAGAAATTGTGTGACGGAACAGATAAGAAATTTGTTGTCATTAACCAAAAAGTAAGTTGTTTTTTTTATTTAAAAGGATAAAATTTAGACTTAGAAAATTTTTTAATGCCTATGATTTACTTATTAATTTTTGTTCCTGCAGGGTATTGATCCCATGTCTCTGGACTTGTTGGCTAAAGAAGGTATTATGGCTCTTCGCCGAGCGAAAAGAAGAAATATGGAAAGATTAGGCCTTGCTTGTGGAGGAACTGCTATGAATAGTTTTGATGATCTTCAGGAACAGCATTTAGGTTTTGCTGGATTGGTTTATGAGCATGTTCTGGTGCGTAGAAGAAAAACTCTTTGTTTAATTGATTTTTTTTTTAAATGGTTTTTTCTGTTTTGGTTTTAGGGAGAGACGAAGTACACTTTCGTCGAGAAATGCAAAGTGCCGAAAAGTGTTACTATTCTCCTTAAAGGACCGGACAAACACACTATCGTCCAAATTAAGGATGCTGTCAGAGATGGATTAAGAGCAATTAAAAACGCAATAGATGATCGGGCATTAGTTCCAGGAGCGGGTGCGTTTGAAATTGCAGCAAACAGAGAATTGCAGGTGTATAAGGATACCGTTAAAGGGAAGACTAGATTGGGAATACAAGCTTTTGCAGAAGCTTTATTAGTCATTCCGAAGACATTAGGTAGGATTTCAAAATCACTTTGGAAAAGAATTTAGCTAAAAAATTTTCATTCTTTTTTTCCCCAGCTGTCAATAGCGGATTTGACGCTCAAGATGCTTTGGTTAAACTAACGGAATCCGCACGTCAGGGTGATCTTGTCGGATTAGATCTTGAAAGCGGGGAGCCTATATTGCCTGCTGATCGAGGAATATTTGACAATTACAACGTTAAGAAACAAATTATTAACTCATGGTTAGTTTTTGAGTTAGAAATCATCAAATTTGTGCCTTTTTAATGAAACATTAATTCTTTTCTTGCAGTTCTGTTATTGCCAGTAATCTTCTTTTGGTCGACGAAATAATGCGAGCCGGACTGTCATCACTAAAAGGATAATAAGTGCATGCTTAAGATTAATCACAAGAAGGCCTCAAAAACTGATTTTAACCTTGTTCCGTTTCTGTCGGCATCTCATCGCACAGAATTTTTTATTGTGCACTTACGCGTCATTTTAATTTGCGGAACCGGAAAAAAAAAACAAAGAGCAACTGCTAAAACTTCTTGTATTTTTTTAAAATTATTAATTTACGTTATAAATTTTTTTCTGTTAGATGAAAAAAGGATGAAAGCTAAAGCTTGTTCTTTAAAAAGAGAAATTAAAATTTCCTTGGAATATTTTTTAAATTGCTTCATTTAACGGAAAATCTAACATGCATTTTTTTTAAACACTTTTTTGTTTAAATTTTGATTAATAAATTATTTAACCTGAAATCGAAATTATTTTATGTTGAATTATCTTCTTTGTTCATTTTATTTGGAATTAAGTTTTATTTCCTAACTAAATCCTTTCAAACGCGATATGATGAATGCAACGGAGGAAGGGTAGCTGGTTTTGAAAAAAAAAAATAATACAGCACGATTAATTTTTAATGTTTTATATTATTTCTTTTTCTCTTCTTCTTCGGAGGAGACATAACGACTTCATTGTTGTCATCTATTGAATTGATTAGGCCTTTCTCAATAAGATTAATGATGGACTTTGCTACTATGTTAGCATTGGTTTGTTGATAGCCACCACTGTAAAAAAAATAAAAAAGAAGGAATTACTAATGAAATTTGTACAAGGCATTCAAAGACTGTCGTTAGATCAACCTCATTAAAAGAAGAACTGGAAAATCATTGTCACGGCAAAATTTGAAAACGAATTCATCCCGCTGAAGAATTCCTTCTTCGTTGACTTTTAATCGACCAAGTGGATCACCTTCTAAAATATCTGTTCCCGCATTAAAAATAACCAGGTCTGGCTTGAAGTTGACGATTTCTTTACTGTTCTTTTTAACTGTTCTGGGGAAAGAAAGAGAAAAGAACATGTAATACAGAATTATGGCTAAAACTAATTACAATAAATACTTTACTTTATTAATTTATTCATGTATGTGTCATTTCTCGTGCCTGAACTAATTTCTATCTTGTAATTTATTTGTGATTTTGCTTTTCTATCATTTGGAAAAATGTCTTTGTTGTACATATCCAAAGTCAAAATTTTTTCTCTTTGACTAGGAATTAGTAAATATTTATCCATTTCATGCCCATTCCCTGCAATTAGTTAATTAATTATTAATGCCATAAAAAAAATTATAAATACTGCAAATATTCCAGATTTTTTACCTTGATGTGCATCTAAATCAATTATAAAAAATTTCAAATCTTTATTGATTTTTTTCCACAGATACTGGATGGTGAGTCCTATGTCATCAAAAAAACAGAACCCACTTGATTCTGTCTTAGAAGCATGGTGGAATCCACCACCTAAGTTAACAGCACTTCCATGTAGCATTGCCTGTCTGGAGGCTAAAATGGTTCCTGAAGTGTGCCATTTAAAAGGTTCTAACAGCTTTGATCTTAATATAAAATTAGGTAGCCAGTACAAAAGCGGTATTTCTGCAACTGCAGCAATCATTTCATTAGAGTTATGCATTTGCTTTATAAAATCTAATGTGTAATGAATGGAGAGTGTATTTTCATCCACTTCTTTTAAGGGACAAAGGGATGAAAAATTTTCCTAAAATTGAGATGATACAAATTCATTAATTTACGAAATTAGCATTACTGTTAATTTATTTAGAAATAATTAATCCTTTTACTTTGAAATGGTCCATGATTAAGTGATGAGTCCTGCGCCATTTGTGAGTGTCAAATGGATGAATTTTCTCCAGTCCCCAAAAACCGATGTCATAGTTCTCATGAAAAATTATGGGGTACTTTCGTTTTGCATTTCCAGTGACTCCTGACTGGAAATAATCATGAGTGGTACTATCAGTCCTTGACCTTTAAGAAAATAACACAGTTTAAAATATTTCAAAAAGGCTAATTACTGTAACTTCTAATAACATTAGCCTATAGGACTCACATGATTTAAAAAAAAAAATAAAAAATAAGAGAAACAACGATTCTTTCAATACTACACCGCAGATGCTTCCAATTTTTTTTATTGGCTCATAAAATTTTTTTTTCATGCCTCATCATTTTATGCTCATAATTTCTTACTTTCAAACTGTCATGCAGTTTCAAACTGTAATACTGTTCAATTTCAAGAATCCAGTACAAAATATAAACAAGTACAGGAATAGGAAATGACGTCAGTCAGTAGCCACGTGATTCATTGGCATTCCCATATACAGGTTGTTAATTATGATGGATTTCACAAAATATCAAACCATACTATCCAATTCAACGTGATATCCTACTCAGTCTAAAGTTTTTGTTTTCAAAAAGTATTTTAATTTATTTATTTGTCTGGCGTTTTATTTTTTGTATGAGAAAGTCCTGAGTCAAGTTTTTAAATTTTCCTTTGACCCGCCATCAAAAGTTTAAAATCTTCCTTTGATTTTCTGAAACCGATGTAGGTCCTAGCCTAGAACAGCAAAATTTTTAATAATGGCGTGTTTATTTGTAAATAATGTAACGATTTTATTTTTTGCACTAAATATCATTTTATATTGTGCCTTTTAATTTTATCGGTAAAACATGTGCCTTGCAGTTAAGTTTTTAAAAATGTATTTTAACACAAAATGATTGATAATATGTTGCCGTTTAGACGGAAAAAATCCGGTGAATCTTTTCCAGTAAAAGTTTGTACTCTAGACGCCGAGCTCGAATTTAATTTGGAGGTAAGCTTTTTGTGGAACATCGCTGCTGCTTCTTCTGTTTTCCCCACGCTTAAAAATTTATTTCGAATCCGAAAAGATGAAAACACCTTTCGAAAAGGATTATTTACGGAATCAATTATGACTCTTAGTTTATGCCTTTGGTGAATGCCAAAATTTTGACATGACAAATAATTTGTTTCCTTGTAAATTTTTTCAAAATAAAAATCCTTCACCTTTTCGAGAATTTCGGAATTTTGCGTATGTTGTAATTCTCAGTTGTATTTAATATTATTTTGATAGGAAATCGAACTATTTTATCTTGTAAGATAACAGTATTTAATAAAGCAGAATTCTTTGTTTAGATTATTCATTCTAAAAATATTTTTTAACAGAAGCATGTTAATTATGCCTATGTTTACAAAATATAATTCCATGTGTCTTTTTTTCCTTTATTTTTACAGTGGCGAGCTACAGGAAGGGAACTTTTTGATTTAGTATGCCGTACAATAGGTTTAAGGGAAACATGGTATTTTGGGTTACAGTATGAAGACACAAAAGGTTTTATATCATGGTTAAAATTAGATAAAAAAGGTAAGTTTCTGCTATTAAAAGACAATTTAAAAAACAAAATTGGATTAATTATATTACAACTGTTAACTTTTAATTTTCAGTTCAAGATCAAAATGTTTCCAAGTCAAATGGACCACTTCAGTTTATGTTATTAGCAAAATTTTATGCAGAAGATGTTGCCGAAGAGCTAGTCCAAGAAGTTACTCAACATTTATTTTTTCTTCAAGTGAAACAAGCAATATTATCTATGGATATTTATTGTCCTCCAGAAGCCAGTGTGTTGTTAGCTAGTTATGCTGTTCAAGCAAAGGTTGCATTTTAAAACAATTAAATTTTTTTCAAAGCAGTTTTAATAAAATTAATTTTTTTTTTATTATTTTAGTATGGTGATTATGATGAAGCAACATATAAACCGAAATGCTTTCAAGTGAAGTTTTATTACCACAACGGGTTATTGGGCAATATCAAATGACACCAGAGATGTGGGAAGATAGGATAAAAATTTGGTATGCTGATCATAGAGGAATGTCTAGGGATGAAGCAGAGATGGAGTATTTAAAAATAGCACAAGATCTAGATATGTATGGTGTCAATTATTTTCCTATAACGGTTAGTAGTATGAAAATGACTGTTGGAGTTGAAACAGTTGAAGATTAAATTTATTTTATTTTTTAGAATAAGAAAGAAACAGAATTATGGCTAGGAGTGACAGCATTAGGTTTAAATGTATATGAAAGGGAAAATAAATTAGCTCCAAATATAACATTTACTTGGGCAGAAATCAGACATATTTCTTTTGATGATAAAAAATTTATATTAAAAACTGTTGACAAATCTTCGCCAAATTTTGTTTTTTATTCTAAGAAAGTTAGGATGAATAAATTGGTAAGTGAAAATTTTAATTAATATTTTATTTTTTTAATTAAGGAGCAATTGAAAAAAAAAATTGAAGTATTCGATTTTTTTTAGATATTAGATTTATGTATAGGAAATCATGATTTATTTATGAGAAGAAGAAAGCCAGATTCTATGGAATTACAGCAAATGAAAGCGCAAGCTAAAGAAGAGAAATCTAGGCGACAAATTGAAAGAAATAAATTAGCCAGAGAAAAACAGTTAAGAGAAGCTGCGGAGAGAGATAGAGCGGAAATGGAGCAACGGTTGCTGCATTACCAGGAAGAAATCAAACTGGCAAACGAAGCTTTGGTTTGTAGATATATAAGTTTAGATGAATTAATAAAAAAACGTTTTTTTTTTTTCTGCTATTTAAATCGTAATTTTTTAATTGAATTTATTTCTTTTCAGAGGAGATCAGAAGAAACAGCAGAGCTTTTAGCTGAAAAGTCAAAGGTAGCTGAAGAAGAAGCGTTGCTGCTGAGTCAGAAAGCTTCTGAAGCCGAACAAGAAATCGCCAGAATACGCCTTAGTGCCATGAAGGTATTTTTTCGATATGAATTTCCTCTCTTTTTTAGATCGTAGATTTCATTTTCATAACTTTTTTTTTTCTTTAATTTTATTTAGACTGAAGAAGAAAAGTTACTCTTAGAACGAAAAACCAGGGAAGCTGAGTATTTAACCGCCAAATTAGTGGAAGAATCGGAGAGAAGAGCAGCTGAAGCAGAAAGGTTAAAGGATAATTTATTTAGGGCTCGATTGGCAGAAAAAGAAGCCAAAGAGAAGTTACTTGAATTTTTGTCAATCAGTGCTTACCAAAACATAACTAATCCTGTAAGTGAATTCGTTACTTACGAAGCAAAGCTTATTTTATTTATTTTTCTTCATTACATATAATTTTTTTTTTAGTCTGCGCAGAATATGTATACAAACAATGCCGTGATTTGCGTTGATGGCCGTAATGATATCGATCCGTTACACCATCAAGTTCCTCAAAATATGAATCGGTATGATACCATTTGTTCCCACGATGTTGAACAGCTATCATTAGAGATCGAAAAAGAAAGAGTAGAATACTTAGAAAAAACTAAACAAGTTGAAGAGCAGCTTAGGGATTTAAGGAGTGAAATGGAAGAATTGAAAGTTGGAGACAAAGCCACCGAACTTGATAATATACACGAAGAACAAGTGAGATTAGGGGAAAACAAGTACTCTACTTTAAGAAAGGTAATTTTTTACTCAAAGTCAGGATATTATTTTAAAAATTCAGATGAAATAATTTTGTTGAAGCTTTCTTATGCGAAAAATATTTTGATTTTAATTTATGCTGACAATTGGATTAATTTTTGGTGAGTTAATGTTAACAACTCTTAAAGAAATATTTGTTATAGTTGAAAAATTCAATGTATGGGAAAAGATCAGGTTTAAAAACTGTATAATAAATAGTACTTTTTTTTTTTTTTTTGTTTCAGGTTAAGTCTGGTTCTACAAAAGCTAGGGTTGCCTTTTTTGAAGAATTATAAGCCTTCACAAGTGCTATTTTTTTTTTAAATCTTAGTCATTTATATAAAACACTGCTTTTGCAGCTTTTTTTTTTTCTTTTTTTGAAAAAAATAATGTGAATTTTTAATATAAATACATTTTATTTTTAGTAATATTATGCCAGTTTAATTTTAATATAGCTTTGATCCTAATACAATTTTTGTTCAAGGAGATCAGCAATGCTTTTTGCAAAAGTGAGATAATAAGATCAGCTTGAATCCAGTTAACCTTGATTAATAGAATGGAAAAAAAAGAATTTTTCTCCATTATATAACTTAAATTTTTACTTCAATAATTTACTTCTTTCAGTCATTTTTTTTAGAAACTTGAAATAACAAGTGTTAATTAATAATCATTATAGATCTTATTTTATAAAGGAGATTTATTTGCTTCTAAATTAAATACCCCAACCCAATTCATTTCTAAAATTCTCTACCGTTTTTTCCCTTGTGTACTGACAACTAATTTCTTCGCTTGGTCAATGTATTTTGCTTTTTGGCCAAAATAATTCATTCTTTCCCCAATCGCTAAATTACATAAGCTTTCAATGTAGCTAAATCCTGTGAGATTCTTCATTCCGATATTTTTTATTTTCTATTTTTAAGTTGTGTGTATGGCTGACAAATTTCTGCGGTAGATATTTTTCAAAGAATTCGCGGATTGTTTCAAAACTTCCGCGTCAAAAGTTTCTTGATTAAAATGTCAAAAATGAACTAAAAATGGCCGATGGGAAAAAATACAAATGTGTCAATTATACATTAAGTTAATTGTTATGCAATATGTTGATGTTGATATAGATAATTTTATTTGAATATGTTCTCTTGGCTAAAAATCGGTGTAAAGGATTCAAAGCAAACTTGTTTGCTTTACGAGGATGCGGTCAAAAGAGGTTTGTACTATCGTAAACAGAATTAATTTTTTAATTCGTTGTGTTAATTTCCCATTAAGCCTGTTATCCTTATTATTATTATTTTTTTTTTTCGTAACATCCGTGTTATATTACTTTTTTTAACAGTCACCGAAGCAGAATTAAAGCGTTTGAGAGAGGCATTTAAAAAGACTTCGTCTGTTAATGGATGCGTTTCAAAAAACAGCTTCGTAAAAGATGTTTTAGGAGATGGAATACCTGCACCAATTGCTGAGGTAATATTATTATCATTTTGTTTCTCTAAATATAATTCCTTTTTTCGTTCCCTGTTTTTGCTTATCTCATTTTTGTAAATTGCCATTGTCTGTTTTGATAACAAATTAAATATTCCTGAACTTCCTATCAGAGTGTTATTGTGATTAAAATCATGTGTTCTAATATTTTTTTTCAACTGACACATTAAATTAATTGCTGAGCAAACTCTTTTGTTTACTAATGGATTTTTTAATTTTTAGATTATTTATACATCATGTGGTGGTACCTCGAAAGGTATTTCGTTTAAAGATCTGCTTTGTGGATTAGTTCTTCTTACTCGGGGGAGTCAAGAAGAAAAAATTAAGTGTAAGTGAAAAGAAATGGCATAGATTTCATTCACATTCATAATCCTTAAAAATAATAGAAGAATCAAAATTTTCTTTTGAATTTTTTTTTTTATATTTTTAACTGAAATTTTTCTCTTATATTTAAAATATATCTAATTTTTTTTTTCTCTTTTACAGTTTTGTTTGGTTTATACTCAAATGATAATGGTAGTGCTATTGTTAAAGAAGAATTTTATAAATTGGTCCAAGGGAATGAAAATGGATTTATACCAGACCAAATATCACAGCTTTTCCATGAGGTAAAACAAAAAATTACAAAAACAGTCATCATAAGACTTAAATGTAACAACTAACATATTTGTTTCAAAATTTTTCTGTTTTGTTTCAGAAGGATTCGGCTAATTTTGAAACTTTTCGAGATTGGCTAATGACATATCCTGATGCCACTTGCCTAAGTAAATGGCTTTTAGTTGAATCATGTAGTGTCTCTTTAAGTAATGATTTTGAAACTCCTACATTTTATCAAACTTTGTGTGGTGTTACTCATTGTAAGTAATATTTTTACTTTTTTCTGTTTTGTTTTTTAAAGTTTATTTTATATAAAATTCATTTTTTTTCTTTTAAATTCAGTGGAGGAACATGAAATGATCGAATTGGAAAAGCGATATTGGTCGCTGAAAAATTCATCAAGAAGCGGGAAATTAGATCTGGAAACAATGGCACCTCTTTTAAGTCCAATTTTACCTAGCTCTATTTGCCAGGGTTTATTCAACGCTTTTGACGAGAATCAGGATAATCATATTGATTTTAAAGAAATGGCTTGCGGAGTTTCGGCGGCATGTAGGGGACCTGCAGTGGAAAGGCAAAAATGTAATGGTTGAAACATTTAAAGGAAAAGCATAGACTGATTTTGTGATTTTGTTTTTTTTAAATTTTTAGTTGCCTTCAAAGTTTTCGATGCGGATAAAGACGGGTATTTAAATGTAAGGGAATTAGAACATATGGTCGAAATATTTCTTACAATAAAAGATAAAGAAACTACTCCTGATAAAGTTCAACCTGTATTGATGGAGCTGATGAGTCAAGCTACTGATACGGACCAAGGATTAGCTCAGGAGGAATACCTTATTTGGGCTGTTAAGAGCGAAGTTCCGAAACCTTTTTTGAATCTTCTATTTCAGGTAATTTTTTTTTATTTTTTTGGAGCTCAGGGGGAAATGCATACTTCAATATGAATTTATACAGAGCAAATGTCATAGATTCCTTAGCCCAAAAGAGACAAAAAATTTATTTAGGTTGTCTGATTTTGTTTTTTAATTTTTTTTTACCAGATGTGTCATATAGTATTAGCTTTAAGGCCATCAAGTCCTGCAGAAGAAGGTGAAATAGTCATGAATTGGTTAAAACGAGAAGAAGAAGTCAGAGGTTTAGAATTGGGACAATTTTGGTACTTGATCGATATGAATTGGTGGAGACAATGGCAAATGTATACTCAATGCGAAATTGGGCCCGGCCCTCCAGAAACAACTGTTGATAACAATATTTCATATAACAATAAAACAACAAATAATTCTTTGAAAGTTTACACGAGCATTGGAGGTAATAGGTAAGTAACTAAATTAAATGGAAATTATTAAACTTCCAACAAACCTAAGACGGGGGGGGGGGGTGTAATTCTTTCAATTGGACTTCATCGGAATGTGGATCAAAGAGGAAACCGTAAAAATGTTCAGTGAAAGAATGCACCAGAGGCACTCGAAGAGTGGACACCGACCTTCCTAGTGTCTAGTACCAGTGCCTGCTCTATCACTGAGCTACCTCAGCTCTGATGCATCTATACTGAACTAAAGAAAAATTAGTCAAAATTAGTCTAAGAAATAATGTTTGCTTCTTTTTTTAGCCCTAATCAAAGTCCTCGAAGTGAAAGGCGACAACCAGTAAGATTAAAACCATGTAGACCTGGACCTATTGTCAATACCAATTTAATACAACCGCCATCTTGCAAGGTGCCATCTCTTACTGGAGAAGGAGGAAAACTTAGAAAAAATTTGCTCCTGACCCAAAATAGAGATTTCCAAATAGTTCCACAAAGTTTATGGACGGCTCTAACACTATGGTACGGAGGAGAACCTGCTTTACCCCGACAAGTAAATATTTTTTTTGAAAAGTAACACTTATTTCTATATACAGTCGACTCTCTCTATAGCGTAAACGCAGGGGCCGAACAGATATTTACGTACTACAGAGAGTTACGTAAAAACCGATGTTGACATAAAATAGAATTTTTTTTCTCGAAAGAAAAAAACTTCATTACTAATAAGAAAAATGATTTTAATGGTTAATTTTAATGGAGATTTAATTTTGCCGAGTTGAAATGCTACCGATAAACTAACTAAAACGGAGCAAAATAAAATTTTGATTCAAAGGTGTAATTTTCGATGCAAGCTACTACAGGTTTAAAAATCGCGCGTTAAAAATATTATTTGCGGTTGAACATTTATTAAAAAATATGACGTCATTTTCGTTTTTTTATAAAAATTAATAATAATTTTGCCCTTTTTACATGTAAAAATGGTCATTTTCTCTTTCAAAATGCAATTTCCCTTCAAAATGAAATTTCGTTACTACTACAGGGAGTGGCGTTACGTATAAAGCGGAGTTCAAATACGGTGTTATATGGGAATTCGGCCGGACCGTGCCAATTTTACGTACTACAGAGAGTTACGTAAAAACGATGTTGACATAAAATAGAATTTTTTTTCTCGAAAGAAAAAAACTTCATTACTAATAAGAAAAATGATTTAATGGTTAATTTTAATGGAGATTTAATTTTGCCGAGTTGAATGCTACCGATAAACTAACTAAAACGGAGCAAAATAAAATTTTGATTCAAAGGTGTATTTTCGATGCAAGCTACTACAGGTTTAAAAATCGCGCGTTAAAAATATTATTGCGGTTGAACATTTATTAAAAAATATGACGTCATTTTCGTTTTTTTATAAAAATTAATAATAATTTTGCCCTTTTTACATGTAAAAAGGTCTTTTCTCTTTCAAAATGCAAATTTCCCTTCAAAATTGAAATTTCGTTACGTACTACAGGGAGTGGCGTTACGTATAAAGCGGAGTTCAAATACATGGTGTTATATGGGAATTCGGCCGGACCGTGCCAATTTTTACGTACTACAGGGGTTTTCGTTATAACCGATGACGTTATAGAGAGAGTCGACTGTATATTTTTTTTTTTTTTACTTAATTTTTTTTTTCAAATTTTTTTTTTAGGTCATCCTGCCATCTAACAGTAATCAAGTAGAATTAGAATTGTATCCCATTAATCTTAGATTTTTAAGGCACGTAACTCAAAATAACAGACAGCAAGCTAGCAATTGGACGGGGATGGTCGGAGGATATGGCGCCTCAGCAATAGGTATCCCAGCAAATCGTTACTATTTATTGAAACTGTGAACGTGTCTATAAAATGCCTTAAAGGTGAAATCGTTCGTATTTTGAACTGTGTTTGCTTGAAATGCCGAAATTTGGAAAGAAAAACTAATAATCTGAATCGGTATCTTAAGCAGAAGCATTTCGTCAACTTAAGGTTTAATTTTTATTGGGCACGGTCATAATTTTTCACGTTTCGCCTTGATTTCTGCAATTTAATTTTCCTAGGGACTACAGGATATGCATATGTTTCTAATTTAACTCCCACACCAAAACGATATTTAGCTTATATCGGTGCCTTTAGCAGAATGGCGACGCTTCGACAAGTTTACCAATATTTATGCAATAAACTGCGAATACGCTACGAAGACGTGCGTCTTTGGCTTTATAGGGATGAGGTAAATTTTTTTTTTTTTTAATTTATTTTTTTATACAAATCATTTTAATTTTGGTTCAATTTTTAGAGCAATATGTTTATTTTGGAAGAAGAAGATTTGACGTTAGAAGAATTAGGGATATTAGACGAAGATCAAATTTTAATTGAAGTTAGGAGCAAAGATCTTACATGGCCGGAAGAAATGAATTCGATAGCTTATAATACGCATGCCGATAGAAGACAAGGTAGTTTTGGATAAATGGTTTTCTAAATAAAAGGAAATTTATTTGAAATGTAATATTTTCTTTTTCAGCTGCTTTGGAAAAAGGAGCGACGGGATTAAATAATTTAGGAAACACATGTTTTATGAACGCAGCCCTTCAATGTGTAAGCAATACACAAGTATTAACGCAATATTTTACTTCGAAAATGCATCTGTATGAATTAAATAGAGATAATCCGCTTGGTATGAAGGGTCACATAGCTCTGCGATACGCGGATTTGATAGACAATATTTGGAGTGGGAGTAGTAAAACGATAGCTCCACTTAAATTAAGGGTAGGTTCGTTTTTAATTTTTTTTTTCTTAAATCCTAAACTATCCTATTTGAAATTTTTTTTTTTTCGTTTTTTTAGTGGACGATTGGAAAATACGCTCCTAGATTTAACGGATTCCAACAACACGACTCACAAGAATTGTTGGCATTTCTATTAGACGGACTTCATGAAGATTTAAATCGAGTTCATGATAAGCCTTATGTAGAATTGAAAGATAGCGATGGTCGCCCAGACGTAATCGTTGCGCAAGAAGTAAGGATTTGGTTGTGAATTTGTTAAAAATTTTGTTTATCAATTTTTTATTTTTTGCAGGCTTGGGAAAATCATATCCTGCGAAATAAATCCATCATCGTTGATTTGTTTCACGGGCAACTGAAATCTAAAGTTACGTGTAATGCCTGTTCGCATGAAAGCGTGAGATTCGACCCTTTTAATTATTTATCATTACCTTTGCCTATGGAAAGTTACCTTCATTTCACTGTTACAGGTAAAGCGACGGATTTTTTTTTTTCCTCGTAGAAAAAGTTAGAAAATTTTTTTAATCTTGTTCTCTTTTTTTTTTCGTAGTTATAAAATTGGACGGATCCGTTCCAGTAAAATATGGTCTACGTTTAAACAACGATGAAAAATATAGTACATTAAAAAATGCATTATCCGGTTTATGCGGGATCCCTCCCCATTTAATAAAATTAGCAGAGGTTCAAGGTGCCCTTATTAAGGTAAGTCATTTTTTTTTTTACCTTTTAATTTATTACGTTGAGTTTAAAATTAATTTTTTTATTTCCAGCATGTTTATTTAGACGACCAAAGGATCAAAGGTACTCAAGGCTGTCACATATTCGGCTACGAATTGCCCCAGTCATGTAATTTAAGTTTAGACGATGAAAAGCTTTCTATTTCTTCTACAAGATCCCAAAACGAAAAAGAAAGAGAGGCCTCCACATTTACAGCGATACAAAGAGCGATTAACCCAGTCAACTCCCATAGTTTTATTCCTGGTAAAAAAAAATTCATTAATATTTTTTAATTAAATTTTTGTTCGAATTGATCTTTTCATGGGTTTTAATTTTTTTTTTTTTAGAAAGTGCTACCAATTCCCCTTGGGCCAGAGGAGCTGGTGATCCTAGTGACGCTGGCAGTGAAGTCGATCCTGCAGAGGTAAGACTGCTTCACTGCATGCCTGCCTCTTTCTTTTGTTTCAAAAAGGTAAAATCTTTTAGTTTTATTTTTGAATCCGATTATGTTCGCTTTGTGACGTCTCTTCGTCCGATTCGTTAAGGTAATTATTCGTTTTGAAAGGCAATACTTGTTCGGGCTTTTGATTTAACTAACTCTCGAATTTGTTTTTCACAGCTTATTAATTTATGTGTTGGTTTTGCTTGTTTGTTTATCAATTAAATTTACGATTATAAATGTGTTGTTGTTGCAGGATTAGCGGTTAGCGGTTTTTGAAATCCGTTTAAAATCTGATCAAGATGACGGAAATATCGAAAACGAGTTTCGAAATGCTATTTGACTTTTGAATGATTTTGACTGTCGGCCAATTCATTTATTCATTTTTTAAAATAACTCTTATATCAGATATTGAATGGATTGAAGCAAGAATTTACTTTAATTTTGACGTTGGACTACGTCTCAGGGCGCATCATGATGGTTTTGTCGTGTCTGGTTGTCCGGTTGGTGTTTTGGACATCGAACATTCAAAAAAAAAAAGACGAACATTTAAAAAATTTTATCAAAAATCCTTGATGACCTTTAAAAATTAAAAAAGATTTTAAATGAAATTTATAATAAAATTTTTTACAAAATATTGTAAATTTTTGACTAATATTAAGAAACAAAAAAAGGAAATTTTAAAAAATTTTTTAAGGTTTTGATGATTATTTTCGATAAAATTTTATTGCCACGTGGGCCACGTAGGGCCACTTAGACTAATATTAGGGCTTGGAGGATTTTGGGGGATCATCAACATTTTTTGAAACGAACATTTCGATAATTTTTGATTATTTAAAATTTTATTGAAAAAAATTTTTTGAATTTTATTAAAATCTTTTGGTAAAAGTTCTTAAAATTTTAATTTTTTATTAAAAATTTTGATAATGTTTTGTGAAAAAGGTCATCAAATTTTTAGAAACGAAGATTTTGATGATTTTTGATAAAACTATTGAAAAAGGGGGCCACTTGGACTAATATCAGGGCTTGGAGGATTTAGGGGGATCTTTAACATTTTTCGAAACGAAAATTCGACCCCAACCAAAAATTCTAGACGTAGTCCTACGTGGGGATATGCCTCATATCTCCTGACTGTTTTTTTTTTATGTTTTCGCTTTGAGCTGATAAATATAATTTAAATTATTTTTATGAACTTCAAAAGTTAGAATATAAGGTTTTGCTACTGGACTCAATCCATTTAACAATTAATTACACATGGGCTTCTTTAATGCATATATATGTATAGCTTGTAATTAATGACTAGACCCACACTTATTCCTATGAATTTCAAGTTTACCAAAACCTTGAATTAAACAAAACCACCAATTATTGACCTAAGAAGTCTTCTAATTTTCATTCTACCTCCATTATTGTTATTTTAAGAAAAAAATACCAAATTTTTCAGCCGCGATATCCGCTACGTTAAATAATCGATAAAATCCAGTTTCACATTAGTGGTCAGCATGAAAAACGAAAAACTTTTAAAACTTTCAGTCAAGCGGGACCACCCAAAACACGAGCCTTCTATCTTCCGCTTCTTCGTCTATGGGAAGTCTTGGACCCCATCATCAAACGATAGGAGCCGTCGAAAGTTGCGTCCCTCATAGTAGTGCTCATAGTTCATCTAGTGGAAGTTTAGCAAATTTAAGTGACACCAGTGCCAATGGTTTCGTAGTTGCTTTACACAGAAAAATGGTATTTCAATTTATTGATCTAAATTTTGTTCGAAGATTTGATTTGTTTTTAAGTTTTTTTTTTTTTTTTTTTTCTTACGTTCTAGATTCGACAAGAAACATACTTTTTATCGTCTTTAAAAACAAAACCTAGTCTTTTCGGTTTGCCCGTAATTGTGCCATGCGGTGATAATGTTACTCATCAAGATTTATATCAGTCGGTTTGGACGCAAGTCGCAAGGCTGGTGTCCCCCTTGCCCCCCGGTGAACAGGCTAACCATGCCTTAGATTGGTAAGTCTTTAAAAAAATGGTCTGAACATCTCATTTCCTTATTTTCTGTATAAATATATGTATACCATATTTTTTTTTACAGTGATGATAGTATGGGTTACGAATTTCCTTTCACGTTGAAGGCCGTGACCAGGGACGGCACAGTTTGTGCGCTTTGCCCGTGGTATAGATTTTGCCGAGGATGCCGGATTCAGTGCTCTCTAATAGAATTCTCACATAACACCAATTATTTAGCAATTGATTGGGAACCTACTGCCCTTCATCTGCGATATCAAACTTGCCTAGAAAGGGTAAGCAAATAAAAGTTTTAATAAAATATTTCGGTGGAGAAAGAGGTGTTCTGTGGCGGTGTTTGTTTTCGCAGAAGTAAAATTATGGAAATTGATCTTCTCTAACAAATGTAGGCAACGAGATCAAGCAAGGACTTTGTTCTTTCGCTTGCATTTGTTATAGGAATTTGATTAGAATATAATCTTGGTACCATCTTCTTTAAATTTTATCGTTTTTTTTTTTTTTTTTTTAGGTAGTTATCGAACATGAAAGTGTAGCAAGGACCAGGCAACTAATGTCAGAGCCGATCGGTTTAGATCATTGCCTAGAAGCTTTTACCAGAGAAGAAACGCTTTCGGAAGACGAAAAAGTTTATTGTTCTAAATGTAAATCACATGAAATAGCAACCAAAAAACTTCAAATTTGGAGGCTTCCTCCAATTTTGGTACAAAAAATTTTATTTCTCTTTTTTTTAGAAACAATATTTAATTGGGCAGCTTAGCTATTTCCGAAAGAGGAAAAAAAAAGTTGGTTTTATATTAAAATGTAAAACATGAAATAACAGATCAATTCTTTAAAAGAACTCGAATTATTTAATCGATCCAGTCGTGTTGCATTTTACGCGTCTACGAATTTTTCAGACCATTGATAGCCGTAGAATTTTCCATTAAAAAATGGCGACTATATAAATAGGACAGTAAAAAAATATGGATAATGCAGATTTTTTTCCCATAAAATTGGCAGTAGTAAATTTAAATGTGGGACAGTTTTTTAAATAAATTGGCAGTGTATTATTTTTTTTGGGGGCAGTAAATTTTTATATTTTAGGGAAGTGGGAGTAATTAATAATGAAAGAACAGGATTTTTTTTAAAGCTAATTTTTTTATATGTTTTTATTTGTTTGCACAAATGTTGCTTAAAGAACGCAAGACCTGCAAACAAACATTATTTACTCGCTGGAACAGGCATAATTTTGATCACTTAAAAAACTGAAAAATATATCGTGTGCCACTTATATAACAATCAGTATATGTTGTAAACATATATTGTGTGTCACTTTATGTGCATTTTTTAAAAAATGCCGGTTAATGCCAATTTATTCGTTACACTGCCAAAATATTTTTTTAATGCCAAATTATTTATTTTACTGCCAAAATAATTTTTCTACTGCCCAAGATTGTACTGCCGATAAAAAAACTGCCATATTATTCAATTTACTGCCAATCTATTAAAAAAATTGCCATTTTATGAAAAAGAACTGCCCTACTATTAATAAATTACTTTCCCTTTAAATAGACGCCTTAAAAAATTAATAATGAATGTCATCAAAGTCTCGATCGGAAATGATTAGTGTCATAGTTATACCGCCCGAATTCGTGAATTATTTTTGTTCGAAAAATCAATTATTTTGTTTGACTTTGCCTTTTCTTATGAACTAATAATAATTTTTAAATTTCAGATCGTCCATTTGAAAAGGTTTCAATACGTCAACGGTAAATGGGTAAAATCTCAAAAAGTAGTTGATTTCCCAATTAAAAAGTTCGACCCAACAAATTACCTGGCTTCAGTGCCTAAAGAAACTGTTTTAAGGCATCGCGAAATAACGGAAGAAACTCAAAACGGAATCAAAGTGAAAATTAAAAATGAAAATTGCATATGTAATTCGAATAGTGCTATGAAAACGGACAATAATTGCAATTACGACGATTCCGGCGCCGTCCTTAACAATAGTTTACCAAAGAACACTAGAAGAGATAGGTTAGAGTCAACGAGTTTACTAACAACCCCCATCGAAGATTCCTCTCTGCAGGATTTCCATCAGCATCGCCTTAGCTCAGGGGCCGATCCGTTTGATCTCAAATATAATTTATATTCAGTTGTGGTAAGGAATTTGAAAGGATTTTTTTTAAATTTTTTTTTATTCCAATGAAAGCGGTAATTAATTTTTTGTTTTGTTTTAGTGCCACTCCGGTATGTTAGGAGGTGGTCATTACGTTTCATACGCTTGTAATCCAAGAGGAGTTTGGTATTGTTACAACGATTCTAGTTGCAAACAAGTCGTTCAATCTCAAATGGATTTGACTTCGGCTTATATGCTGTTTTACGAACGAGAAGGTTCATATTGACGTTTGGCTAAAATTTAATTGAATAAATTCTTAATGTTTTCTTTTTTTTTAGGATTAAGTCATTCACAATACATGCCGAATGTAGTTGGGAAAACACCGGATAGCGGAGACATCGATGAAGATGTCGAATCCGATTTAAAGAAAATGTGCACGTTACAGTGAAATGCCAGTCAGCTTCTATTTGTTATTTTTCTTTAGAAAGAAGTTCTTTCCGTCGGTGCTACTACCGGTGATCATTAATTGTTGTTTAAATGGTTCGAAGTTTCTTTTTTTTTTAATAACAAAATGCATTCCAAAAAGCTTGGATCGAACATTCCAGTCATTACAGAAAACAGAAAAGTTCCAAGAAACTGACCGTACTAGCACTTTTTTTTTTGGTATATTACAGTCTAATTAACCGGCACAATCTAATTATCGGGCACTGCCTATCGACATTAGCAAATGTAAAATAAGCTTTATGTACGTACTTTTGATTTTGAAGGCATGTGCAATAAAAACGAGAAAAAAAAAGAGGAAAACGTGGAAGTATATGATTCAAGTAGACTTTTATTTTTTTTATTTTTTATTTTTCCAATTTATTTGTTTCATTGATTATGAAGAATTCGTACCTTATTTGAACGAAACACATTTTACAGCTTTTTGTGAAAACTTTTTTGTAGACAATTATATCAGAGTATTTATCTTGTTGATAAAAAAAATTTCAATTTTTAAGAATTTAACTTTTTTCCGTTGTTATATTTTCCGATATTTTATATATTTTGTCATTTTTTTTTCCTGTAATAAATTAATCTATATTTAATTGCCTAAATGATCCATCATATCCAAATATATTCCCTGGATCCAAGTAGGATTGCTTTTCGAGTCGCTTGGTCTCATCCGTTTTTACTTCAGCTTGTTCTTCGAAATATTTTTTGTAGCTCTCCAATTTTTTTATCCATAAAGACTGAAGCTTGGATATGCTTTCTAATTCCCCTCCGTAATCTTCTGGCAGATGGCTTGCTGGGATGTGATTGACGAGTGTCTCGGGTTTTGAATGAATGTGAAACTTAAAAAAAAAATTTTTTTAAATCATTCAATTGTTTTGGGATAATTATACTGCACAGCAACACAAACCCTGTTTCTCAATTTTTCTTTTAAGAATGATCTAAACAATGCAACCACTTTCTCAGCCATTGAAGGGGCGTGCAAAATATGAATTTGGCTCAGTCTTTGAGGATACGCATTCTGAAAATTACCAAATGTATTAATGAATAAAAGCCATGGATTTTTGTTTGTCAGATCGAATGTGAAGCGAGAAATCCTGTTTTCGTGTCTGCTATTGGCTACCGAGTAAAAAAAAAAATATGATGAAGCAGCAGGCACGTGTTTGCTTTTCTTATTGAATCTTAACTATTTAAATATAAGCCAGAGGCGATTTATGACGACTTACTTGAGTGCAATTCACTATTCTCGGTAACATCGGATTCGCTACTTTTGCGAAAAGAGCCGCTGTCATGTTATCCATATCGAAAATAAATATATCACCTACGATGGGCGGTTCTTCCCTTAATCGAATATCTCCAATCATGAATATGGATCGGTAAACATGAAGGGGTTCAAATTTCGAAGCATCGCTCGATGTAAATCTATGAACCGTGATTCTGCAACCATTCGGCGTTGCTTTTGGAAGTGGAACTACATTACTTTAAAAAAAAATAATAAAGAACTTATATTAAATTAATACTGAAAAGGAAGTCCAGATTATTTTTCGCTAGGGGTAACATCTAAAATAGGCCTAAAGCATAACTTATAGCACCAGTTCTGCAAAATAAAAAATTTTATTTTATTGTAAGGATATGTAACGTTTTTCCATTTAGGATTTTTTACCTATTCCTTGATTATTCCGATCATTTTTGCCTTTTATGGTGACTTAAAAAATTACTTACAAACTTTCCAGACTTTTTATGATATCGATATCGCATGGGTCCCGATGGCTAAAAATATTAGGATATAAAGTCCTGGCCGTATAATACATATCTAGCTTTCTTTTAGTCCTTTCCAGATCAAGTTTGCATCCTCGCAAAAACTTGTCCAATATAGTCTCGTCTGTAATCAACATGATTGTCAGGAAAATTAAATTGATTTGGCAAACGATCTGATTAGCAACAAATCCAATTAAAATAATTTATCTTTTAATTTTTTTTTTTTTCCACGCCTACCGTAAGTTTCATGAGGAAAATGAGGTTGACATTTTATCCACTGCTTAATTAATTCTATGTAATGTTGCAGCTTACTTTCCGTTTCGTTCACGGTTAATAATATCGGTGTGATTTCTTCTACAGGAAGACCGTGAAGGAGAATCATGTTCCTTATTTAAAAAAAAAAAAAAAAAAAAAAAAGAAAAAGAAAAAAAAATCAGTCTAACATTAACCTTGGTTTTATTTCTTATAACTCATAGCTCCTTTTGTTTTTCATTTTACTCGATTTTTCTTAAAGAAAAAATGACGTAAAGTCTCTTTAGCTAGTCACTTTTCGACGGAAAAATGACTTAAGAAAATGTTTTTTTTTTATTACCCACTAGAAGGAAAACTTTAATATTTTAAAAATAAATTTTAAACTTTTGAACCTTAGTAAGAAAAAAAATACGATTGCTCTTTGTTTATGATAAACTTGTAGCCCAGAAATGTTGGAAGAGATCAGGACAATGTATATGTACGACCAGGAGAAGAAGCTAACGCTTTCTTCGGCAACGGGCCTGATTTTGAAAATCAATGAAATCAAAATTAAAAATTTTTTAAAATGAAAATAACATTTAATTAAAAAAAAAAAAAAAAAAATAACACTATGCGTGTTCATTTAAAAGTGGAGACATAAAAACCACATCATAAAATCCATTATTTTTATTATGGATCGTTAATAAATTTCACAATTCAAATAGATTCAAGAAAGAAAAAAAAACAGTAGATTATCCAATAAAAATTAATTTAAACGGTTCTCTAAATGTCGGATTAAACTTTGGCCTTTAAATTTATGGACGTACCTTGTGTTTCTCTCCCAAAACTATTTTATATTTTAAAAAATAATAAATAAATAAATAAAGCGTTTGCTGCCTTTTGACGAACTAAACTAATATTGACAGACAAAAATATCTTTTCTCCAACATAAAAAAATTTTGCATCGTAATTCAGTACGTTCAACCTTGAAAATTTTCTTTATTAAAATAAATTTTTTCCGTTCAAAAATTATTATTATTATTATTATTATTATTTTTTTTTTTTTTTACACTTTGCTTCCTGATCCGATGACAATATCACAATTTAATTATATTCTCATTTGAGCGTGTATGAGAATAATTATGTCAACGTCCTTTTATCAACGTCTATCTAATTTAGAAATTCATGACAAGGACATCGGAAAAAAAAAAAAAAAAAAAATTTCGAAACAAAAAAAAGAAAAAAAAATGTATTTCGCAAAAAGTACAAAAAATTTTTTAATTCTAAGGTACACATTTTGTTCCAGCGATGGCATCTTTAACAGTAACCGTGAAAATACGATAATTAATTTCATTAGGGTCGAGTCCTTTATAAATGAAAATGGGCAATTTATCCGTCAAAACCCAAAGATTACCGTCGTAATCGACTTTCATATCGTTCGTGAAAATCATGGTTTCGTTGTCGGATGCGACTTCGTCTAAATTTTCCGGTAGGAGCTTTTTATTTGTGTTCCAACAATTAACCGAATCCGTTTGAAGTTGAGTATAAAACATAACTCCCGTTGGCTCGTCGATGACACTCGAGGAGCTTTGAGATTTCTCTCCGCGATCCCCTACCAATTTGAATTCGTAATAACTGTCTTTTATCGCTTCTTCGTCTTTCATCACTTTAGTGCTGACTTTAAATTCTTTGGTGCTGGCTAGGGCATGGAAGTAGGCCGTTCGGAATCCATCGTCGCTTGGTTTCGTAAGAGCGATGCTGAAAACACCGTCGGACCATTGGAAGTTGACACCCCCGACGATCATGTTACCCGCAAGAGGATCAAAATGGAAATAATTATGAGAGATTTTCCAAGATTTGTCGTTTGCTAAATCGTAAACGACGATGGAATAGCCTCCTAAATCAGGGAGATACGCAAAAGCTTTGTCGCAGGTATCGGCGGTGGCGTCCACGATGATGTTAGCGAAAAAGGAATGTTCCGAGGTATCGGTGTCTTTTAATTTGTATTCTTTGATCAGTTTGTCTGTTTTTAAGTCGTAGATAAGTATTCTGGGTTTGACTACGACTTCCGGCTTTCCGAGGAGATCGGCAACCCCTGAATCCATAACCCAAAGGCGGTCGCAAGGATCGACTCGAACTCTGAACACCGAAGTGATCGGTGATGGATCATCCGGGTTCCGATTTGGTTTTAAATAATTAGCCTCGAAACTCGGATACGGAATTAATGCTGGAGATCTTGGCGGTTCGTTCGGCGGCAACGGAGTAGTTGGATCTGAAAAATAACAAACAAACAAAAACATTTATTTTTACATGTGAACCTCAGTTTTTAAAATTTATCGATTGCCGATCGAATCGAAATTTCAACACAAAAGACGAAACACAGTTGCTCAACCATTTTTATCAGACTAACCAGGCAAAGGAGATGGGGGCTTAGGTCTACACGTGCAAGGCCTTTTTCCATCCTTGTCTTTGTCTTTCCCTTTTCCTGTACATCTTCCTTTTCCTTTTCCTTTTCCTTTCCCTTTCCCTTTAGATTTTCCCTTTTTTGCCTTACTTTTTCCTAAAAAAGAATTGGTCCGCCGATTTGACGATTAAACGGAATAAAAAAATCAGCTAAGACGGACAAAAAGCAGGTCACACAATAATCACCACAACCATATCCATCACTAACCGCCATTACTCCGGGACAGAGTTTTTGGGTCGACGTAATCAAAATTTGAGATAAATCTTCTCATTGATGCAATAGCATTTCTTGCATCGTCTTCCGCGGAAATGACAGGTTCTTCTGGTGCTGGTTCTGGATCTGGGTCTGGTTCTTCTTCTTCCTCTTCGTCGTCTTCTTCTTCATCATCCTCTTCTGGTCGAGGAGCTTCTGTTGTTGTTGGTGCAGGATCATCATCATCATCGTCTTCAGGTGGTTCTGTCGTTTCTGGCGGCGGTTCAGTTGTTTCCGGTGGAGGTTCTGTGGTTTCTGGCGGAGGCTCAGTTGTTTCTGGTGGAGACTCAGTTGTTTCCGGTGGAGACTCAGTTGTTTCCGGTGGAGGCTCAGTTGTTTCTGGTGGAGACTCAGTCGTTTCTGGTGGGGGCTCAGTCGTTTCTGGTGGGGGCTCAGTCGTTTCCGGTGGAGGCTCAGTCGTTTCTGGTGGGGGCTCAGTCGTTTCCGGTGGAGGCTCAGTCGTTTCTGGTGGAGGCTCAGTCGTTTCCGGTGGGGGCTCAGTCGTTTCCGGTGGAGGCTCAGTCGTTTCTGGTGGAGGCTCATTCGTTTCCGGTGGAGGCTCAGTTGTTTCCGGAGGAGGTTCAGTGGTTTCCGTAGGAGGCGGTGGTTCAGCAGTAACATCTGGAGGTTTTGGTGTTTCTTCGTCTTCTTCTAAAGTTGTGAGATATAGGAGTAAACTTTTTTTATTTAAAGATTATCCACTCAAAACTTAGAGACAAAATATTTTTTAAGTCAATTATTTATTTATTCATTTTTTTTTCATTTATTAATATATATATTATATTTATTACATATATTAAAATAAATGATCGAGCAATTTATTACAAAGGGGGGATGATTTGGTAAGAAAACCAAAACCCATTTTCAGCAGGTGTCCTTTTCTGGTAGGGGGTCGCCCATAAGCCACGTTAGCACGTTAGGGGGGAGGGGGTATTCAAAATGCTAACTTTTGCTAACAAGGGGGGGGTGGTTTACATATCTAACTTTAGCATTTGTCTCATGTGATAAACGTGAAAAAATGGGAATAATTTAAATGTTTAAATTATGTAATAACCTAACCTAACCAAACCAAACCAAACCTAACCTAATTTAACCTAACCTAACCTAACCTAACCTAACCTAACCTAACCTAACCTAACCTAACCTAACCTAACCTAACCTAACCTAACCTAACCTAACCTAACCTAACCTAACCTAACCTAACCTAACCTAACCTAACCTAACCTAACCTAACCTAACCTAACTTTTTTTTTTTTTTTTTTTTTTGTATCAAGGTGGAAAATCCTACATGGAGAACCTAACCTAACCTAACCTAACCTAACTCACGAGGATAACTCACTTTAAAAAAAATTTTTCTTTGCAAAAAGTTCCGAAGAATTGCAAATTTTTTAAATGTTTATTATTAATTTTTTTTTAAATTAAGGGGGGGTCCCAAAATGCTAACCTTTGTTAACAAGGGGGGGAGGTAGGGGGTCAAAAATGGCCAAAATAATGCTAACGTGGTTTATGGACGACCCCTAGGGTATTTATGTGAACTCCCAATGGACTGAAATCGATCTATGTTTGATCTTATGTGCAGCAGAAGTTGAAATATATAATGGTCGAACACTGCAAAAATTTTATTATCCCGGAAATAATCCTGGCAATGTGCCTTATAATGTAGCAGAAAAATTATTCGGATGGCATTTTTCTGCATGCGTAGGATTGCATTAAGGTTATTAATAGAGGTAGAGGAATATGCCATAGGAAATGTGGGAATGAAGAAAAACGACGTAATAAACTGAAAGTGGAGTAGAAAACTAAAAGCCTTCTAAGTAAAAATCGTTTTCCCAGGACCCAGGAATGCGTATAAAGCTCAATGAATGTTGCTAGCAAACCTTATTTGTAATTTCGGATCTTTTATTTGTTTGCTTATTTAATTTTTTTTTTATTTATTTACTATGAACGATGCATCAAATCTGAAAGGTTTTATGAAAACCGCGATACAAGTCAAAACAACCACGGTGGTCAACTAGACATTTATTTATCCACAAAAATGTGGTAAAAATCCGACTTCACATCTTCATTAGGGATCAATTAAATATCCAAAATCCGTTAAAACCAAAATCCTATCTGCTCGTCCTAGCGAGATAAGGGGTTGCGTCTATGCTTAACTTATGGGTAGAGTGGTGATACGCCTAGGCTGCACGTACTACCACTCTATCCATAAGTTAAGCATAGACGCAACCCCTTATCTCGCTAGGACGAGCAGATAGGATTTTGGTTTTAACGGATTTTGGATATTTAATTGATCCCTAATGAAGCTGTGAAGTCGGATTTTTACCACATTTTTGTGGATTAATAATTGTCTCGTTGACCACCGTGCAACATTGAGTCTATTATTTTCGGACAACATTTGAACGGTGAATCATTGATTTTTTTCATTAAAGATTTAAAAAAAGAAATACTGACAAACAACTATCCAAAAAAAAAAAAAAAAGAATTAATTAATTAATTAATTGCATAAGAAAGAATTATAAAGCTAAATACTTTTGTCTTCATCGTCAATTCATGCTATGAATTGACGATGCGGATTTTTGAAAAATCGCATGAAAAAAAAAACGGTTAAAAAAATTTATTTAAATTTTCCAAAGTCTATTCAATCCAAGCACAAATAAAATAGACTGACCTTGCATCTTTTCAAGGTAAATAATAAGAACAAAAACCAAATCTATGCAATCTTTTATCTCTCTCTTTCTTTAATAAACTTGCTCATCCAGTAACAAAAATTCCGAAAAAGACTATTTTTGTTTTAAACGAAATGTCTCCAAATAAAATGGTGTCAATGTCAACCATGGGTGACTTACTTTCCACAATTGATCAATAGCTGTTAATTATTAAAAGAAAAAAGACCGGTAGATAGCGATTACCGGCTAAAAAAAAAAAAACTCATACCTGATATATTTATGTAATTAAGTGTTGACATAACGCCGGCTTTCCATCTCGGGACCGTAACAAAGAGCTTATTCTTCCATCTATCCAATCCTAAAATTAAATTGTTTTCCGGGATGAAATCTTTGTTGTCGATGGCCTTTTGTCGATCTTCCGGAGTTTTCCACGCGTAATCCATTATTTTCCATGAGAAAACCTCTTGAAGTTTTTTGTTCTCGCAATCGATACGAGCTACGAGAACCGCAAAACATACCGCTATCGAGAACTTCATTTTCTTTGCTTCTGAAAAAACAAAACATTTTGTTATTTGAAAGAAAAATATAAGTTATGTAATGCGTTTCATAAATGCAGATTTAAAGAAAAAAAAAAAGAAGAAAATCAGCGAGTATGAATATACAAACAAGACTCACCTGGTCGTGTGTGCAACTCAGAGAAAATGATGAGATAAAACTCGATGGGTGTAGAGATTTGTACGTCACTTATAAACAGGTATCAGGTTTGATCGCCGTGAACTGACACCTGAAAAAAAATAAGGAAAACAGTGAACTCGGAGTTTGAAGATGTTGATTGAATCTGGAGTTAATTAAAATATTTTATGATATTAATTTTATTATATTAATATATTTTATCAATGAAACTACAATTGACTCTTTTTATTTATTTTGGACTGGACTGGATTAGACCTAACCTTAAAAGGTAACAGGTGGCTAATAGACGGCAATTATACCTTTATTCCCAATGGCACTTTTAGAGATTTTACCAGGGATGGCAAATCGAAACCGAATCGAAAAAACCAAACATAGCCAAGGTTTTTGTTTTAAAAAAATTGAACCGAACCAAACCATTGAGAAAATTTTAAATAAAAAACCGAACAGAAACCCGAACCCAAATCAGGGAAAGAAAAAACTTGAATCGAAATCAAATCCAAACCCTTTATTTAAAAAAAAAACGGGACCGAAATCGAACCATTTAGACAAAAACCGGTTTTTGAACGAAAAAAAGAACCGAAACCGGGGAAAAGTTAACAAAAAACCGAACCGAACCAAACTGAACCAAAGTCAGCTTTTGCTTTAGCGAAGCATTGTAATCGGCACAGTGTGTGTCATTCGATCGATAAATCGATAATCCATCGATATATCGATCTATATCGATTTATCAATATTCATTTATCAATTTCAATTTTTCGGTACCAACTTATTAATATTGATCATATCAATCGATATCGGTAAATCGATCGAGCCGAGGCTGATCCGAAGGGGCCGGGCCGAGCAAGGCAGCAAATCGATAATCGATAAATCGATTTATCGATCGATAATTTCGATCGGTAAATTACTTATTTATTATTTATCGATCTACCTAGAAACCTTTTCCCGGCCGAAGCCGAGCCGGGGCTGGGCCGAGGCCTCGTTCATTGGATTAATGGATAAATCGATCGATAAACCGATCGAGCCGAGACCGAGCCTGGATCGAGGAAAATTAAGAGAATTTTTCCTCCTTCTTCGAGCCATTTCTTCGCTAAAGCATGGATCTTTGATCCGATTTTTTCGTTTTATAAAAGCCAAACCGAAATGAAACCGAACCGATTCAAGAAAAAAAACCCAACCAAAACAGAACATGAGACCGATTTTGTACTAAAATGAAGAAGAAAACAGAACTGCATTCAAAAAATTTTGCATCTGTGCTCAATCGAACCGAATTCTTCCTGGTGCAAACATTATAATCTAAGCCAAACCGAATTCAACTTTTCAACTTAAAAAGGAAGCGAACCAAACCGAACCGTTTCGATTTTTAAAGCGCTTTTGCCATCCTTGCACGGTAAAACATTTTATGTTACAAGTAACATAATTTGCCTGTAGCCTCGAACAAAACACTAAAAACAAAAGAATGTTTTATGGACAATAACATTCTATTTTTTTTTTTAACATAAAAAACGTGTAGCTTTTTTTTAGCAAGTTAACATAAAATTTTTTACCGTGTGGATTTGACTGAATCAAACAAATTAAAAGAAACGACACAAACAAATGGTTATGATAATATATGGCCCCAGATCCTTGACTTTATTTTTGAAAAATCAGCAATTTTTCGAAAAAGAAACCTCCATAAACTTGGGCATACTTCTGAAAACAAAATTCGGTTTAAAAAAAAATGAAATTGATGTTTCAAAAAAAAAAAAAAAAAGCCACGTCATAAAATAGTCTTAGGGCCAGTCCCACCAACGCTGGTTCAGGAGATAACCGTCGAAAAAAAAACCATGGTTTTCTTTGCCCATAAGTTAACCGACCAAAATCGGCCGGTTACCTTTTTTAATCATAGTTTTCTAGAAAAACAGTGGTAATGGGATCGGCCCTTAGAGCCAGTTTCGCCAACACCGATTTTCTAAAAAACCACGATTAAAAATGATAACCGACCGATTTTGGTCAGTTGGCTAATGGGGAAAGAAAACCATGGTTTTTTTTTCTGGTTATCTCCTTAACCAGCGTTGTCATTAGAAAAATATTATTAAATGACATCAAAATTACAAGCTTAAATTCAAAATGTAAAATTTTTTAGCTGCATATTAGTCTTAGCCTGCTATAAGTTGCTAATTGCTTTTTAGAATTCTAGTGGCAAGCATTTCCTATAAGAGGAGATCATTTAAGTAGGACGGTCCTAATGTTTTGATGGAATTAAAGATTTTGGGATTTAATACAGATCAGACGGTCGGAGATCGGGTCTAGACTACGGTGCCCGTTATAAAGGGGCGTAAAATATTTTTGCCCCCTCCCCCCCATCAAACGTCTCCAAAAAAATCAAAAATATTATGTACAAAATCTGAGCTTTGCATCTCTACTCTAACACCTGACTATAAGCACTTCGATTATCCCATTTAAAATACGTACATGGGAATTTTTAGATTTTTAAAGCAATTTTTTTTTCTGCGACATAGACAGATAAAAATTTGATCACTGGACTCAGTTACTACTTACATATAAAGTTACCGATAAAAATTTCAAAAAATTCAATTTCAATTTCATTTTCCAAAGACTTGAGAATTCGAATATATAATATGTCTAAACACCTCTAAAAAAAAAAACATGATTTTGAAAAGGCTCAGAACATTTGAAAATAGTCAAATTAAACTTTTTGAAATTTTTACCGATAACAACATATTTTGTAACTGGGTCCAGTAATCAATTTTTTATCTATTTCGAAGGAGAAAACCAAAAAAAATTGCTGTAAAAATTGAAAAATCTTCATGTACTGTATGTATTTTAAATGGAAAAGTCGAAGTGCTTATAGGCACGTGCTAGGATAAAGATACAAAGTTCACGTTTTGTAGACAATATTATCGTTTTTTCTTTGAGGGGAGCACCACAAAAATATTACGGCACCCTAGTTTAGAGACTCCGCTTTTTCTAGAATTTTGGCTTTCCGAGAAATCGAGAAACTCGAATTTTCAAGCTATCCAAACGCAAAACATCAAAACCTTCCATTACAAGCATTTAACTTAAGTGCCACCTAAGTTTAACTGGCACCTGAATTTAATTGCCACCTACCAAGCAACTGGCGCCTAAATTAAACTGGAACCTAAGAGTTTGCTCAAACATGCAAGTTACTGGATGTCTGAATAAGAAAAATAGCCGTTTTCATAGTCATCTATCGTATACTCAAAATCAATTAAAGAAACTACCGACAAAAAGTCGTATAAATTCATTTATTACATTTCATCAACTGATCCGAGGTATCACTTTATTATTTCACATATGGTGTTATAAATGTTTAAATAAACAAAATATTATAAAGAGCTCATAATTAGGCATTTTAAAAAAGTAGCAGGTGGTCCGCATAGCACCCCACGAATATGCATCAGGGGAAAAAATTAATTCCTTAAAAAAAAAAAAAAAAAAAAAATGGAAACAAACTCCAGAAAAAACGTTCAAAAAATTCAAAATCTAGATAAAACCGGTACTCAATGCTATGACGGGCATTGTCCCAGATATGACAGATTTTCAAAAATTATGAAAAATTTGCTAAAGTCAAAACGTTATTGATACCTTTCAACTCGATCTTTAATTTCTTTCTTTAGTCATTTAAAAATCAAACATAAATATACTTTTTTTATATATGTTATTTTTATTCAAGCATAATTCATCTAATAAAACTACTAATTATTTGGCAATTATTGATCTTAATAATAAAATCGGGTTTTCCTAATATTTCCAAACTTGGTGTGATCCATCAAAAAACTGACAACGAGGAAAACCTATCAAAGCTGATTCGGAATGAATTGACACCCAAAAAAAAAAAAAATGGTGATTGACAACAGGTTTATTTAATTACAACCAAATCTGCTCTCGTTTTTTTTTTTTTAATTTTACTATAATAATATGTCCTGTCCTCATGCTCATTGACTCGTGGATGTCCAGTTATGTCTGGGTGATTTTTATTGTCATCGATTTGTCCTTGTCTGCTTATCTGTAACGATCGCACCATTTTACGTGGGTAATTATTTCCGAAAAAAAAAAAAAATAGATTTTAATTGGGTTAATCGAAAAATAAAACAAAAACAATACCGGCCTTGAATTTGTCTGGGATTATTTTAATCATACGATTCTTTTTTTAAAAGTATGTAATTTTCCACTTTTGGTCTATATGTGTCATTAATGCCAGCTAAGTAAATAAATTTATTGAAATCAGCATCTGAATAAGAAGGTACTATGAATCAAAGGTATAATTTAATTTTTTTTTTTTTTTTTTTTTTAAACTAAGATTCTGCATTTTTTGTTTTTGTTACAGGCATTTGATTTTATTTCGTGACTTGTTAGGTTCACTACTTCCACCAATTAAATGAGCGATCAAAACGGAAGCATAAGCGTAAAACTTTGTAACGCATTTGCGCCTTTGTCATTTTTGATTGAATAAAAATAACCGGAAGAATATTTTATTGACATGTTTGGGCTTGTTACAGTACATGCCGGTAGTCAGTTTGAGATGTTAAAGAGGGCAAAGCTCTCTAGAGATTTTCAAAATGACCATTTATACCATACGATATAGGAAAATGACGCTAAAAGCTGGGGCCCTTATTTCCTAGAATTTCTTTAAAAATATTAAAATGTCGTAGACATAGGTGTCATTGTTTGTAGTGGGAAGGCATAATAACCCTGCCAACCCTAGTGGAAAGGGGTTTATCCAGATTGAGACCGCTAGGGAAAGTCTCGCGAATTTTAAAGTTGAGCGGGTCTATATCTAATTCGACCGGTAGAATCCGAAAATGACCATGAAAATTAGGTACTGTTGCGAGAAAATGCCGATATCTCCCGAAAAATAGATATAGCGATATGAATATCGACATTATATATATAGATATCGGCATTTTCCAGTCACCGTACCTCATTTTCAAGGACATCTTCGGTTTCTACAGGTCGAATCACGTATAGGATTTTCTTAATTTTGAAATTCCCGAGACCGTATCAGATCGTATCACTGGAAGATGCTGATGTAAATTCTGGACCGAACAAATCTGAAAAACAAAAATTGCCTGAAAAAGAGCCAAATTTGCCTCCGAAGCCTATCTGGAATAAACCGAAAATTGCAGGTTAAACAAATATTCTTCCTTGCTTATTTTCCGATAATCATTTTTTTTTTTTCGTTTTCAGAAGGTGGAACCAGTAATCTCACTGCAACGAAACGCCCTCATTCAGCAATATCGAAAACATCATTATCCGTGCCAACAGGATCAAAATGTGAGTGTTTTTTGGGATCGGATCAATCTTCTGTACATAGAAAAATGGTGTTTTATGAATTTTGATCTTGATTAAGAATTACATTGGAACGGCAAAATCAACAAAATTACGTTTTGCATTCTATTTCCAGGCAAAGATTCTGAAATAAGTGAAAAAAAGTCAAAAACCGAACAACCGAATCCGTCTAATGTAGCAAAAACCAAAAGTAAAAGAGGTATGCCATCTATTATTGCCTGAAAATTGAACTCTCACAAATATTATGTTCTTTTCGCATTTCAGAAAGTTCCAGGACTCCTTCTCCAGTTAGTACATCTTCTGGTGCGTACACAGAATTTCAGTATTATTGACTTATTTCAAAAAATAACAAATAATTTGTGATTTTCAGGAGAAGGTGATGAATCTGACTTTGGTGCAACAGATTCTGAAGATGACCGCACAAAGATTTTTTCGTCGCCATCGGCCAAATTCATTGTCTCACCTACAAGAACGTCAACTCCGTCACCAGTAAAAACTCTATCGCCGAGAAAGACGCCTTCACCGAACAATGTTTCAACGCCAAGAAGAACTGTATCGTCGAAAAAAACTCCCCCTCCGAAAAAAACTCCACCTCCGAAAAAAAATCCAACGCCGAAGAAAACTCCACCGAAAAAAACTCCGACACCAAAAAAAACTCCAACGTCAAATTTTGCATCACCGAATAGTATTTCATCGCCAATGAATGTTCGATTACCAAATAGTACTCTATCGTCACAAGCGTCGGTCATCAGGACCTCTTCGAATTCGGCGAAGAAAGCGCAGCCAAAAGTTCTAACGTCACGATCTGGCTCTGTTTCAAAATTTTTAGGGCTTATTTTAAAAAAGGTCATGTACTTGGATGCAATGAAGACCAACATAGATAAAATTTTAAGTTTATTAGAAGCCGGATCCAGACATAGTGTGGATAGGGTCGAAGTTCCGGGAACACCAGCTAAAAAAGGATTTTTAAGCAATCTACCAGCAAAAACGATGCAGGAATTTTTCGACTTAGAAGACGCATTGGAAGACCGAAAAAATCGTCTTATTTTTGTAAGTTCCTTTCCTGCAAACATCCCTTCACTCTACATCCGTTATTTTTTATATTTTGTATTTCACTAATATTATTTCATTTTTGCTTTTCATTTCAGAGACTCTTTTTGGCGGAAAAAAGGTCGAAAAAGTTAAAGGCGTGTTTAAAAAATTTTTTCCAGGCTGTACTTGATGATTCCGTTTTAATGGAATATAATTATAGTGGCACAAAAGGGAAAGGGTCCTTTAAAGATTTTAAGGTTTTTGGCGAAATTCAAAGTACGTATATATATATATTTTTTTTTTTTTTTTTTGCAACTTCTCTTTTTGATTTTAATTATTATAAATTTTTTTTTTTTTTTTTTTTTTTTTTTTAAACCGAAGTCGCATTGGGTCTTCTCAGTGTCAGCGAAGAGGACTTTACTAACGTGGCGAAAGCGTTTATGAAAAACGCTAAAGTACAGCATGAAGCCAAATCCGGGAATGACTAGAGAAAATTTTCAAGTTTTTGGAATTATTAGCTTTTTTTACTTCTCGATAATATTTAATAATTTTTAGAAAAAAAAAACAAAACAAATTTAGGAAGTTAACCATTCTTCCTTTGATTCTTCGTTCTTATTTTTGCCTCTAAATGTACAAAAATGATTTTTTATAAACAGGTGAATGAAAGGCTTATATACGTTTTGCATTGAAAATAAATAACAAATAACAAATAATCGCCGTAAACTGATATCTTTAAATTCATGTTAACCAAGTATTCAATTAAATTTTTGTACTTTCACAGCCAAAAAAGCTAATGATAATTAAAATTCTTAATTTCTATCTTTTTTAAATTTTTTAACAGTATAAATAGGTCCGAAAATTTATTAACTTTTTAAACATTTAAAGAAAAAATTTCCTCTTAATGTTTTTTGTTCTTTTTATTTTTTGAACGTTACAGATAAATAAAAAATATTAATTATAAATATTAAATGTTTCGTAATTTTTTAAAAGTGAATTTTAAAAAAACGCAGAAAAAAAATTGTTTTAATGGAGAAGATTTTATATCAGAAGAATTTATATCATAAAAATATCCTTACACTACCGGTAATAGTAATATCGACAAACTTGCAAATCGCAACGTAAAAACAACGAACTGATTTTTGTTTGCTTTAACCATACTACATAAAACCCGAACCGACGGGCTAAAGCCGGTTTTAGTATTAGCCATTTATTAGCCATTTTAGCCAATTATTAGCCAATTAGCCATTTTGTAGGGGGTACTACAAAATGGCTAATTTGAAATCTAAAAGATAGATTTTAGATATCCATGAATTAAACGTATTGTAGTTGGCTAATAGCGCGGACATTTTCCGGATTATCTGTCTTTTAGATATCTTCTAGTCATCTAAGACCAACTCGCAGAAGTCTATTAGATATCTAGTGTTAAAATTAGATATCATATAGACATCTCTTAGATGGGAAAGGTCCATCTGGGGCACGAGTGAACTAGTGGAACTTTTGGTTCTAAATTTTATTTTCAATGAATTCCGAGATAGCACTTTTTGATTTTAACAATGCACCTGATCCAATTGGAGTTTTAAAATTTTGAAAACAGGGGCAGATAGTATTCGGAAAATAAAGATGTTTCGTACAAAAACGTCAATTTTGATAAGCGGGTCGAGATAGCTCCCTTTGGTCCTAAGGTCGCGTAGTGTTTTTTCCAAAGTATGATTTTGTTTTTCTATATTTTAGGAGTCTGGGATTCTGAAGCAAAGAAATGATGTGATCAGTGATTTCAATGATTTAGATTTCAGTTCTGATGATGATAGTAATGATGGCGGTGTAGTGCCAGAAAAATTTTTGGATTCTTTAAAAAAACAATACATCGCAGCAAAACAAGAAATAGCAAATTATAAAACGAAATGTGCAGAATTGAAAGAAAAGTTGAGCAAGGAAAAAAATAAATACAAAAACTTAAAAAAAGACTACTCGACAGAAAAAGAAAAAAGAGAGTCTCTGAAGAGAAAATTGGAAGACTATCAAAGTTTAAATTTTGAACTGCAAAAGAAATTACAAAGAATGGAAGTCAGTGAAAAGAACGAGCTTAAAAAACAAAAATTAGCAGTTCGGATGGTAATAGTATCTTAAACAATGAAAAAAAAAGAAAATAACAAAAATTGAAAATTGGAGTGGTAATAGTTTGTTGAATATTGAAACGAACGAGAGTGAAAAGACAAAAATTTATGATTGTGAAGGTGTTAGCTTGTTAAACAACAAAAAGAACGAAAAGAAAAAAAAGGAAGCTGATGATTCGCTCGGTGATAGTTTGTTGAACATTAGCAGCAGCTTAAATGAAACAGGCTCTGGAGACTCCTTAAATTATGAGGAAGATAAAGTAGTTCTTGATGATGATAAAACAGGCACACAAACCGAAAAAATGGATGTCAAGGGTGTGCCAGTGGATCAAGGAAAATTCCATTACGTATTGGGGAAAAAATTGTCCAACTCAAAGTTTGTACAAGAAGTGGCCAACAGTCTTGTATGGAAAGATGAACTAAAAGACCGAAGCATCACAGGCACGAAATGTAAAAACAAGAAAGACGCTACAGAAAAAAACGATTGACACCTAAAAAATTATTTGCGGTACAGGAAATGCTGAAAATGAAAATAAGAAAGATAATCCTAACATCGGCGAAGAGGCTTTAGAGGCTTTATGCTCCGTGACGCAAGTAGAAAATTTCATAAAACCGAAAATTCAGAACCTAAACAAAAAGAAATAATTTTTCTAGGGAAATCTTTGTTTTCGCATTAGCCATTTTTTTTCTGCGTGCACTGTCGGAAGGGCGTCACGAGGAGCCAACAACCGAGTCTTTAAAATAATAGAATATTTGGACCGCACGCTTCGTAGTTGCCATCAGAAAAAAAAGATGATCCAAGAAAATTAATTCATATTTCTCAGCTGAATTATCACAAGAGTAAATTCTCAAACTTTGTTTATTTCTTGTCAAATCAGTCTTTTTCTCTTCATAAATGATCGTTTGATTGCCAATTAAAACATAAAGAAAAAAACGACATCAACTTCGATATTGATTCCTTACGGAAAACCGCTTTTCAATTTTCCTTATCAAATGGTTCCCATATTCATGTGGAGCAAATTAATTGACGTAGTTCTTCCAAGAAACATGTCGCACTATAAAATTAAATGATCTGGTATTTAATAATACACACACACACACACACCTGGCTTTTACAGGGCCTGGAGCCCTATCGCCGCGCTATAAACCTTCTTCCAATCGGGCCTCCTCTGGCAGGCAACTCGCCAGTCGGGCGCTCCCAACCTTCTCGCATCTGCCGCCACGTTATCTTCCCACCTGATCCGTGGTCTTCCTTGAGGTCTGGGACTCGCCGGTCTGCCCTCCAGGACCTGCCGGATATATCTTGACGGAGGTGCGCGAGCGACATGTCCCGCCCACTTGAGCCTTCGGGACTTAATCACACTAGTGATTAAAGGTTGCCCAGTGAGCCTTCGGATCTCGTCATTTGAACGCATGCGCACCCTGCCAGTAATTGGATCCCTTCTAGGGCCTAGAATTCGGCGTAAAACTTATTTTCGAATACCAGCAACCTCTCTTGAGCGCGGACGGTAAGACTCCAAGTGTCACAGCCGTACGTGACTACAGGGCGGATTATGGCATTATAATGCGGAGTTTCGCTCGTCTAGATAAAACCCTACTACGAAGGAGATGGCCTAGCGCAAAAGACAACGATTACCACTCTGAATCCTCGCCGCGACCTCAAAATTAATGTCATTGTCGCTGGTGACATAGGACCCTAGGTACCGAAATTCGGTAACGTTCTTAAACCTAAGGTTTTCCACCTCCAGAGGTTCATCGTGCCGTCTCTGTCTGTCTTTCTCATTGACCATAACAAGGTACTCAGTTTTCTCCTCATTCGCTTCGAGCCCAACCCTACGAGCAGTAATTAGCAACTCTCCACACAGCCTTCGAACATCGTCACGGGTTTCCCCTAATAATCGATGTCGTCAGCATAATCCAGATCTTTAATGAGTCCGCCTACATTTACTCCCCCAGGGACGTTCTCCAGGCACCGTACGACTTTCTCTAGGACTAGGTTGAAAAGGACAGGCGAAAGCCCATCGCCTTGCCTAAGTCCGGTGTTAACATCGAAGGCATCACTCAAAACCCCTTTCGAAACGACCCTAGACCTCACCCCGCTCAGACACACCGCCGTCATCCGTATTATCTTCCTCGAAAACCCAAATTCGGCCATGATGTTAAAAAGACCTTCCCTGTGTATACTATCATAGGCTTTCTTGAAGTCGACAAACAAATTATGGACCTCGCTGTCATGCTCCCGCTTCTTTTCCAAAATTTGCCGTAACGTGAAAATCTGGTCGATTGTGCTGCGGTTCGGCCTAAAGCCACACTGATGTTCCCAATGACTTCTTCTGCCAGTGGTAAAATGCGCTGCAGAAGAATACTCGATAACACCTTGTATGCTGTACAGAGCAACGAGATGCCTCGGTAGTTCGCACACTCCTTTCGATCCCCTTTTTTATGAAGAGGGATGATTAAAGCCTCCTTCCATTGGTCGGGCAGTTCTTCGGCCTCCCATATTTTCACAAGGAGTTTGTGTAGCACTTCGCACGTCGCCTCCCCTCCATGCTTCCACAGCTCACCGGGAATTTCATCCGCTCCACTTGCCTTTTTCTGCTTAAGCTTCCCTACAGCGTCCTTCACTTCCTGAAGGGAAATGGGAGGATCCTCGGCTGGGCCGTCTATTGGCTGTACAGGGGGCAGAGGGTTAGCAGGTAGAGGGACGTTCAATAGTTCTTCAAAATACTCCTTCCAACGATCAAGTATTCGATGCGGGTCGGTAAGAAGTTTTCCGTTCGAGGACCTTATGATCCCCGTGCTGGGTTGGAACCCTCTCCTAAAGTTTTTCACTCGCTGAAAAAACTTTCGGCTGTTTTATTTAATAATACGCTTATTATTTGTCCAACGAAGTGTTTCATTATCGCGCCAATAATTTTCAATCATTAAAAAAAACCAGTGATTACCCATCGCCAATTTTATGACATAACGAAAAAAAATAGTAATAATAAAATAAATAGATAAACAAGAAATAAAAAAAAAATAATAAGAATTATCTCTTTTTTTATGTTTCCGGATGAAGCACATCCATTTAAGATTTTCTGGAATTTTTTTTTTTCAAATGTACTTTCATTTGAATTATTTTTATAAGACATTTCAAGTGATTTAGTAATTTAGAAAAGGTCACATGTCAATTTTTTCCTCAAACTGAGTGATATACGCCGTTATGATGCTCTTAATAAGACTTATTACTGAGGAAAAAAATCCGATTTGACAAAAAATATTGCAAATTAGTAAAAGAGTCATTTAAAAATATTATTGTTTCCAATAAAAATTAGACTCCAAGTCGAGAAGAGTTTTAAAAAAATAACGGAGGCTTCGTCTTCCATTCTGATCGCGAACTTAAAAGCGTTATGTTTTTTTCGGAAATATTTGTTATGGAAATATCATTGCTAACTTTATTAAAAATAATTAAGAATGATAAGACAAATTTAAAGTGATGCTCGTTGACAACACTATGGTTAAGGACTATCAGAGCTAATTCTCTAAACATTTCAAAAAAACGATTGAATTTGTTCAAAGAAAATATTTGCGATTTCGCAATATCATGATTTTGCAGTTGATGAGTCCGATCCTGCGTTACTGATTACCAGCACATTGAAACAAGAAAACTTTTCGATTCAGAAAACCTTGTGTTACTGTAGTTGTAGAGTTGCCCCAAGACATTTCAAGTCCCGAAAAAATCCCGATACCAGAAAAAACCGTTTTGAAAAAGGTGCAGCAATAAATAACGAAAGACTTCGAAACTTTTCGGAACGAGGTTTTGGGTCTTTTTCCCCAAAACTGGGGAAGAAGACAATTAGAAAATTAAAAAACAGAAAAAAATTTTTTCGTGTTACAGCAAGTTTACCTAATTTTCAAGGTCATTTTCGCATTCTAAGGATCAAATTTTTTTGTAGGGTTGGTTTAGTGAAAATTTTTGCCGCAAACTAGTTGTCCTACTAGCAAAGTACTAGCAAAGTAGTTGTACTACTGTCCTTGTAAAATGGCTGCCGGTTTTATATTTGTTGAAAAATGAGTTCAAGATGAAAAGGGAAAACTTAACAACCAATCCAAAGCCAGGCGCAATTTTACCAGGATGGCACCCGATAACAACAACCTAGTGGATTTGTTTTGCGATAAAAATTCACAGTCTAAAATTGCTGAATTTAAACCCTCAGTTGTGTCCCAGCGGTCGTGAAAATTCTTTCTCGTGCATATACCTTCCGCTGTTAGGGGTCGTCCATTTAAGTTAGCACTTTAGGGGGGGGGGGGGGTATTCAAAATGCTAACATTTGCTAACAAGGGGGGGGGGAGGTAGGGGTTTTACATATTATAACATTAGCATTCGTCTCATATGTTAAACTGTGAAAAAATGAAAATAATTGAAATTTTTACATTAATTAACCTAAGGCACTTCGTTGGCCAGACAAAACCGGCCGGTTCACCGTCCGGTTTTTAAAAAAAAAATATTTTTAATTAATATTTTTAAACGTTAATATTGCATTAAATGGGGCGAAACTATACCAAATTGTTCCCTATTATTAGAAGAAGTCAAATATACATGTTAAAAATGTCGGTAAGCTTAAATACGTCAATATTCGCAAAATTTAATGTTGTTTACATAAAAACAAAATGGTCGATGTAAAAGAACATAAACAATCGGTTCATTTTGCGAATATTGACGTAATATAAGCTTACCGATACATTTAAAATGTATATTCGACTTCTTCTAATAATAAGGAACAATTTGGTATAAGTTTCGTCCCATTTAATGCAATGTTAACGTTTTCAATATTAATTAAAAATACTTATTAATTAATATTAATTAAAAAAACTTCTTATTTTTTTAAAAACCGGACGGTGAGCCGGCCGGTGAAGTGCCTAACTTATGTTTTTTTACTTTAAAAAAATAAAGCCTTTTCTTTGCAAAATTTAAGTTCCGAAGAATTTCAGATTTTTTTAAAGTTTAATATTAATTTTAAAAAAATAAATAAAGGGAAAGTAACAGAAGTCTAACGTAATTTGGCGGGGGGGGGGGGGGGGGGGGGAGAAGTCCCGAAATACTAACCTTTGTTGACAAGGGAGGGAGGGTCAAAAATTGCCAAAATAATGCTAACGTAATTTATGGACGGCCCCTAAGCTCAGACTTTTTTTTAAATTCTAAAAAAAGAAAAGTGTTTTTCCTGCATCTGATGCACACACTGGAGCAAAGGAGGAGTTATCAACTGGAGTTAAAATTTTTAGAGAACATCATCGATTTTAGTCTGCTATATAGAGGAGTGCTGGAATGAAAGTTAACTGGGAAATTTCTTCAAGGCGAAATTGAGAAAACGCCGAAACGAGTAAAAAATGTTTACTAGCTTATCCTTTCTAGATACGCTTGCATTTTTAGATAAAACGTACAAGAAAAATATTTTATTCAATATATATATTTTTTTTCTTAAAAGGTGCATAAAAGTTTTCCAATTCTATATATAAACACGTCAGGACATCTGGTGGTATGCCACGAAATCACGCGATCGTAAAAACAAGTTTTAGTTCTTCGATTTACTGCACGATGTCCTTCTATTATTCAATCAAAAAAAAAAAAAATTGTTTAAAAATTATTTTCCATGCAATATATATATATTTTTTTTAAAGTTTATTTTCCAATAACTAAAATGTGCTACGCCGTACAATGCATAATTTGCATAAAAAAGGGAAATCGAAGTGTAACATTTTCAAGTTTTCCACGTGTTTTCGTAAAAAAATATCTTTTGGGCTGCCGCGGGTTCAAACATTTAGAATTGCTTGCCTATTCATTTATCGCATGGTTAGATCTTTTATCTTCGGCAAAAAATAAACCTGCCGCTTCACCTTATTGTTTTAAGCCAAAACCCAGCCGGCGGCACAAGCGACTTTTTTGATTCCGTTTTATAATTATAATTAAAGGTTTTAAAATCCCATTCACAAGATAAGGCTTTGTTTTAAAAGTTCTTTAATTTATCTTTGTTAATTATTTTAACCAAATTGAAGGGTTGATGTCTGCGAGAAGGAATATTATGCATAAAATGAATTCACCTGGGTTCATTACTTTTGCGATGATCAATAAAATAGCCTTTCCCGATTAATCTAAAAGAAAAAAGAAAAAAAAAGAGGTTTTATCCTTTTTTTAATGATTCCGTAACTGGTTTGACGTCTCATTATAACGAAACGATCCGCATACGGTTGCAGATCCGTCAGTGGAATTTTTTATTATTATTTTTAAACAAAACCGAAAGTGATTCCGCACCTTTATAAAAGGGCGATTAACAAGTCAATTAAAAAGTTTTTGGGAGGTTTACACCGGCAAACTGAAATGGGTTAAATTTTAACCCCGTTAAAAGGAAGGCAGAACGATCTGATCCATATGCACCTGTCTTCTTTTTCGATATAATATTTTAATGAGAATCAATGGCACCATTTCCAACCACAGGTTTCAAGTTACTGATGATGTTTTGATGATTATCTTAAATTATTTAATAACCAACCAGTTTTCAAAAACAAATAGCCCCTGGTAACTCCAAACAAACACAGGTATTCGAGACTGTATCACCTTTACTACTGTACTTCAACACTACACCAACTGCCTCCTCTTTCATTTTCCATTTGAAATGGTCACTCCCCTTTCCGTCTGCTAAAAATCTCCTGCACGAGGACCTCGAAAAATTAAACTCGGTGGCGAAATTCTCGTCCGGCGTCTGCTGTTTTCTTAATTACAGTCATAATGGTTTTATAAAGGGGAAACTTGTATATTTCGCTAAATTTAAAATTAAAAGTACATTTAAAGTAAAATTTTTAAAAAAAGTTAAAAGTACTGCTGCCAATAAAGTTTTCATTTTTACCCTTTGAAGGCAGTAACGTATCGTCTGACGCGGTATCGTAATCGCAATACGCGTAAAAGCAACCTATTAGCGATAAAGAGACTCAAAAGACACTGTTTTATTAACTATCAAGTTCGTTGATATTTTAAGGTCCGCCAGACCCTAAAATTGTGTGTAGTAGCTCTCACTCTGTGTCGTTGGAAATCCGAAGTGTGTAGTTTGAATTTCGTACATGTGTAGCCAAAAGCATGTAGTAACAATCTTAAATATTAAGGGCACTATTAAGGGGAATAGGCGCGGACTCCCCAAAAAAGACTTTTAGATTTAAACAGTGGAAAAATGAGTTGGTCCCACAGATAAATTGCTTAATACAGGATGGAAAGACCAGAAAAAGTTAAAATAGTTACAACGATGCATGAACCTAAATCATAAAAAATTAGAACAAGGAGAAGGAAGCCGGTTATGGTACCAGGGGACGTCGGAGATTGTCTGAACATGAACGCTGTCGATCGAGCTGACCAGTAGACCAGTTTGTACAACTCAAATAGAAAGACCCTTTGATGGTACAGAAAAATAATTTTTTATATTCCCGACATTATGTGACAAACTGCCTTATTTTGGTAAAATTGTGCCAAAATTGCCTAATTTTGGCGAAAATTTAATGAAGTTTTAATCTTATTACTACAAAAATTTCTGAAGTCTGTAATATTTTTTTTTTCAACTCATCGCTTCTGCGTATTTCAAAGGTTTATTTAATCCATTATAAGGCCCCAAAGGGATGAAAAAAAAGTATAGAAAATCCATTATTGCAATCGACAATCAAGGAAAATACATGCAATGCATTAATATGGAACATCCATAATAGTAATTGACTATCAAAGAATCCAAGGGCTACATGTGATTATAAGGGAAATCATAAGTTTAATTGACAATCAAAAGAATATCGAAATAAATATATCGAAAATCCAGAATTATATATTGACTGTCATTTACCTAAAAAAATGCTGCTTTAGGTCAATGCAAAAATTCTTTGGGACAAAACATTTTTTTAAAACCTAGGTCTATACAGTGGAAATGTTTTGTGCCAAGACTCGTTAGTGCTTGTCGCAAAACATAATCGCTAGACACTCGACGCCATTATGCTTTGCAACAAGCACTCACGAGTATTGTCACTAAGAAACATCGCTTATATGTGTACGTGAATATGAAAACCTCCCACTTATACAATCCGGATAGCATGTTTTGTTTTTTAACTTTTTGTAAACAAATAAGTTTCGAATCAAAACAAACTATCCGGATTGTACAAGTGGGAGGTTTTCATATGCGCGTACACATATTGTGAGAAGGTATATTAATTTCTTTGGGTGTTGAAATCCACATACTTTTGCATGGAAAATCCAAATTAATTTACAAATTGTCGGTAACCAAAGATATTGATAATCAATTACTTTTAATTAACAATCAATGTCCAATTTTCAATAGCTTGGTATTGACAATCATAGAGACTGACAATCAGTAAAAATTTATTGAGATTTTTACAGGAACTTTGGCTGAGGAGTTCCATTATCTTTTGAAATTTTTTTTTCCTTGTTATTTTAAAAACTTTAAAAGCACTATATCAATAAGCTCAAGCTTTCATAAGAATCTGAGCTATAGGATAGTATTTTGTTACATACACTCCATATTTTATTTTATTTTCTGCTGAAATAAAATAATGTTTAAGAACATCATAAAATCCAAAAAACAAACATTAATTCCATTACCTTTTACCAAAAAAAAAAAAAAAAAAAAAAAAAAAGAGACTTAATTAGGTTGACTTTATACATTTTTCCAAATCTATTTCTAATGTCATATTCGGAAAGGAAAGGGATGAAAGAGAAGGAGGGAAACAAAACCTCCAGCAGTAGACATCACAATAATGTTTCAAAACAAGAGTAAGTAATTGATATTTCAAACAAATAAAAGGTGAAGGCAAACTACGGCCACGACAATACACAGTTTGTTATATACTATAATAAGCAACATAAATATATATAATTAAGTCTGCTGCCACTTGAGTGCCTCATATTAACTCGATAGACAGCTGTTAAATACCTCCTTTCAGACCACACTCGAAATTATCGTGTTTACAATGCCTTCGGCTACTCTCTGATAGCTTTTTCAAAATATAAATTTTGTATCGTCCAAACTATTTCATGAGGCAAGAAAAGATTTTTTTTTCCTTAAAAAAAAAATCCATTTCCGGTCTGAAAGAAAAACAGGCCATTTTCCAAGCTTTCGATTACAAATTTTGACGCTAGAATTCGTCTTGCGGAGCAATTTCAAGCCGAAAGTGTTGGGTGAACTTGGAAACCTTTTCACTGAACAAATTCAAAAAAGCCTCATTACTTATGTAGAGCGTCACCTACATGTTAAGAGAAATGTTGGGTGAAAATGTTTGTCTAACATGTTCGCCGCAAATATGTCCTCCATTTTTATACATACCAATTAGTTAGCCGAACATTATGGGTAAATATGTTCGAAACATTTTCACGCAACATATTCAAAAATCCTCACGGCTTATGGAGAACTCTCCTGCTTATTGGGGAACGTGTTGGGTGAATAGGAAATATGTTCGCCCCTTGCCCAACACCAACATGCTCCAGATGTTCGTCGAACATATCTGATCAACATATTCGGAGGCGTTACTTGTTACTTTGACTCGTTGTTACATTACGCATATTAAAAACTATTGCAATTACTAAGAATACATATAGGGGGTCGTACATAACTTACTTAAGCACATTTAGGGGAGGGGGTCCAAATTTGACATCTTACTCATAAGTTAAGCATAGTCGAAATGGGATAAAGCGTGCAAAAAGGGCCTAACCCATGCTTACGTAATTTATGCACGACCCCTAGTCTCTAAATCTCGAACGATAAATGCTGAGGGAAGATGATGATTCTGAAAACGATACTACTGTATTGTATCAATTTCAGAAATTATCTAATGTGATAAGGATTGTACGAATAGCGGGCTCATTTGACATGGGCTGGTCCAAAAGAGGTAATGGGAGGCAGTTCGATAGTCTCAATGGCTATGCTTCATTAATCAGATTATTGAGTGGACTAGTATTGGATTATGTGACGAGAAAACTAGTGAAGATGATGATTCTGATGAAGTTAATGAAGTGGATGACCTTGGTGGCGATGGTGATGCTGCTGATGATTATAATGAAGGTGACCGTCAACAAGTGTTCTCCCCAAATCCAAAGGTTGTGCTGGAAAGGATGTTTAACATGCTGTATAACATGCAGCAACTCTATCCGGGGGTCAAAGCTGATATAAAGTTCCCAGATAGCATTTTCAATCCACTGGACATCCTGTGGATTGTCTATTAGATATCCACAGGATATTCAAATCCATGGGATACCTATAGGACGTTCTGACCTTCATGAAGTCCTGAAGACGTTCTCGGGACTGGATAGACTTTTGGAACGTTTTGTTATTTGTAATATTCGTTACAATGGCGTGTAACTACGTTTTTGGACGAAAGATATGTGAAATTGAAGGAAGGCAGACTTCGGGCTGTTTGGAATTCGAATGATTGGGAACTGGAGAATACAGGACGTATTTAAAGATCAAGGATGGCGATATCACTCTTGTATTTGGAACAATTTAAATGAGATTTCCAGTCAGGACTTTTAGACGTCGTAAAGAAGTATAACAATGCCCCAATTTTTAACCAAGGAGTCTGTCAATTTTTTATCGAACGTCATGGAAGGCCCACTTGTCGTGACATTTTAAATGGTTTTGGATGGGGCTTTAGACATGTGCAAATGGGTGTTGTTGGGGGAACGTTCAAGTATTACGTAAGATTTTTAGGGGGGAAGGGGGGTCCGCATCCATCATCTTCGCCATAAGCTAAGTATTGCGAAATGTCTTACAACCGGGGGGGGGGGGGGGGAGGGGGTCCAAAAACTCGAAAAAAGTCTTACGTTATACTTGAACGTTCCCTTTGCTATCTGGGTTGCTGGAGCCACAAGTAAACAGCAATGGGCGTAGAATTTAAGGGAAATCAAGCTCCTCCTCCTCCTCCTCCTCCAAAGGAGGATCTCCTCCAAAGGACAATTTTCCATTGCTAGCGATGTAGTCCATGGTCGTTTGTTTTGTTTTGGAAAAAAAAAACAAACAAAATGGCAAAAGAGGCTGATGCTTTTGAGTGGGAGGAAGAAACATCTTGTGGTTTTAGTGTTGCCAAGTTTTGGGATATGTGTCAGGGTATGTTTGGGGTTATTTTATGCAAATAACGAAGAGCAGGAGGAAGAGGAGAACGAAGACAAAGAACAGGAAGAAGTTTCTCCCGGCTGTCCTAGAAGACCCTCTTTAATCTTGGAGGAATTGGAAACTTATTATGAAATGGTGCGAAGGGAAGAGCGCCGAGAGAAGTGCGGAGCAGGATATTTCTTACTTTTAAAAATGGGATGGAAAGAAGGGGAAGGCGTTGGTAAGACACCAGGTATCACGGAGCCTATTGTCGTGTGGGTCAAACACACTTTATCTTTTTGCAAATAACTGTAATAGGAATCGCTTCGTCATCGGCATCAGGCCACTACTTCAAAACTAGCGCTAGCTTCAACATTAAAGCTAAAAATTCAGGTCGACGCCGGCACTGGCTTTGGACCTCAATTTAATCTGTCTATAATTTGAGTGCCCATTTTTAGGATGTTGAAGAACTCTACACAGCGCAATGCTGAGCTTATCAAAGCAAACAAAGGTTTATTTACTTTTTTGACATCCAAAAAACGGACACCGGGTACACTTCAAACTAATGTCATCTTCAAGAATTAACGACAAATATTTTTTAATCGGAAGAAGTAGAACATTTAAAAAGGGATGTAACTTTTGAACTCATTCAGGAAAGAAAGAAAATCTCCGATTCAAAGCGGTTTAGACAAAATAATTAAGGAATTATAATAAGGATAGAGGCAATGTTAAAAAACAAATATTCCTTAAAATTTATGATACCACCTGAGAGCGATGACGTGTACATGGATGATTGGCTTGTTAGGTACTGCCGTGTGGGTGGTCTAATGCGTGCCTGACAGGCGTTTACATTCGCACTTTCTTAAAATATTTTATACGCACCATAACCTATGTTTAATCTTGAATCATCCCGGGGCTTCTTTTTTTTTCTTCTTCCTCTTCTCATAATCAAAATTATATTTAAAAAGAAAACAAGTGGCTTTTGCATTTTTACCAACAAAAAAAAAAAAAAAAAAAAAAGGAACATAATAACCGTATACAAGGTGTAATAATCTTGCGGGCAATGGTCAGGAAACTAAAGTTAAGTGTCTGCCCGTCACGTAAAAATAGGGATTAGCGTTTTAAACAAGCACACAAAAAACATTTGTATGACACAGCAGATGACTACACTTAATGCGGTTATATAGATTCATTATTTATACCCAGAACTATAACATCATCAACTTTCAACTAGGCTCATCTCATTAAAATCGGTGTAAAAAAAAACCTAATCAAGGAACACGGAGGCTGTTCGAGATGTCAATGAGTTGTTTTTATGAAGATTACAACGCGACCAAGTTTTTTTTTCCCCTTCATCGTTAACAATGTCACAGAAGCTCATGAAAATAGATCATAATTTACTCTGCCGATATTTTTTTTTAAGTTTTCCAATTTAAAAATATTCTCATTTCTTGCAATAATTTTTCATTTTAAATTAAATTTTCAGAAATAAGACTCAATTAGCGTAAACTGAACATGAAAAATAGCAACGTTGAGTACTTTTTTAAAAACCCTAAAAAAGTTCGTGCGTGATGAAGATACCTCGTTAACTTCAAGCTGTGTGGTCTACTCGATATCTGTAAGGCGACACGAAATATCCAACTCATTATTATAACATTGTTTCATTATTGTTAGTATTATGGCTTTGCTATAATCATTTATCGACAAATCATACAGTTAATTCAAAGCCTAAAGGCAGTTCTTTATTTTGCAGCTCCGGAAAGTAACCTCGTTTTTCAGAAACGCGGAAAATTTTTTTCCCTTTTTATCCGCGAGTAACGATTCGGAAGAGGTCGTTTTTTTCCCTATCAATGTAGCGCCTTTTTCCACACAAAAAGAAAATGAGTATATGTTATTAAGGCGCCGTGGAGCGATTGAATCGAATTGGGTGGTCTTTTGCGCAAGGTACATATAAATGCCTAGTTTGACTTGTTTAAAGGGTACGAGAATTATTGATAAAATGAACTCTGTGGTATGGCGGTGATGGATATCGCGATTTTCGGGTATATTGAATGAGTAAAAACGTTTAAGGGGCTGATAATAAGATATTCGTTTTTATGACTACTAAAAATTGAAAATTATCCCTTTCAATTTCTCGGTATACCTCAATAACTAGATTGTTTCCTTTGGGGCTATAATGATTAATTACAGTTTATATTTAACTGGTAAAATTCAATTATGAAAAAACAACTGCAAAAATCATTTCGAATTTCCATAATTATTTACCGAAATCAAACAACTTCATGCCATTACTTCCTCCTTATATCCAGGAAAAAGCACTTCTTTTAAACAGCGTAGAATGGCGGGGAATATGTTATGAACCGGAATATTGTTTACTTTATTCATTAGACGAATTTTTACCCTGCTTTGCTTCAATTGTTTACAACTTTTTGGATAAGTCTGAAACCGTGTACTTTGTGTGCGAAATTTTAATGTATCAGTGCATTAGCCAATGTAGTGAAATTGGAAGTAAGGAAAGTTTAAGGAGACTTGTACCGTAGAGACACTGGAGTACTTGGAGAAACATGAATTATTTTCGAAAATAGATGTGGTATCTCCTCCTCATTTATCTCCAAAAATAATTTTATAAAAAACCCTGAATTTTTGTTGTAAAACGAAATCTTTTAATATGCGATTTTTGAAAAATGCCCCTCTACGAGGTACTACCGCTACTGCAGCAGTTCCATTTGTCGCTGAAAAAAATTGAGAAAAAGCAGGAGACTGGATTCGGTTTGGGGTCGTCCATGTATTACGTAACGCCTGGACGGGGGGGTGGGGGTCGAAGGAGGTGTTACGCATTGTTACGGGGGGTAGGGGGGACCTGGGCCATGCGTTACGTAATTTTAATATTAAAATTATTTCAATTTATTTCACTCTTTCAAAAAAAATTTTCCCAGTTATTGTTCAAAATAAAAAAATAAAAAAATTTTTTAACTCGTAAAATCTGATTAAAATTTATCAAGAAGCTGAAAATTTTTTTTGGCTTCTAAAAATGAAATTTAAATATTTTTCAAAGGGGGGAGGGATTAGAACCCGTGTTACGTAATAACGAAGGGGGGGTTACAGGTTGCGTTACGGGTGTGTTACAAGGGGGGGTCAAAAAGTTGCGTATTTTGCGTTACGTAATACATGGACGACCCCTTCTTGTCTCTCATCAAGACTTGGCTCAGACAAAACGGGAATGGGTCACCAAATATAAATTTCCAACAACCGTCATCGACTGCACTCACATCAGGATTAAGGCTCCGAATGACCACACTGATGAAAATATAAATAAGAAAAGACGAACCACTTGAAATATCCAAACCACTTGTATGTAATGGCATGTATGCCGACCGTATGCACGCATTGCACCAATGCCTGTATACGGTAGGCGTAAGGTAGGCAGAATCTTAAGAAAAAACGGAGTGAATTACCGTATACTTGCCGTGAAAACGGAGCTAACACAAGCGCACAAGGACTTACGTGTGGATTTCGCTGACCAAAATTTGTGAAGGCCACCTGAATACTGGAAAAACATGATATGGTCGGATGAAAAAATGTTCCGCTCCGAGAAAAACGGCAGAGTTTACCTTTATCGACTGGATTGTGATAGGTAATTTGGACGTCGTTTTTTGTTAGTCCTTAGCTCACGTACGAGCGTGCTGATGTCTCAACCAAACCACTTGCGCCTACTAGCGTAGACGCAAGTTGGCCCGGTTCATGATTCGACCATACTGGAAAATTCACCGATCCCTGAAGCAGCGGAACAACATAACAACGCCCACCTTCTCGGGAACGATGGACAAGGAATAATACCATCATTGGAGACAATGTATACTGAATCAGTATACATTGTCTCCAATGATAATCCAATTAGTAAGTTACACTGATCCTACAAATGGAGAAAAAATGAAATTCAACAGTCTACTGAGGCTGATTTGAGAGAGAGATTATGAAAATTATCGTTCTTCCGGCAGAACGATGATCCAAATCAAGGAAATTCCAGATTCAAGGAAATTTCCTTTTCGTTAAGAATTTTTGAAGTACCAAGTCATGGAAATTTCTTTCTTTTCCTTTTCTTAACTAGGAGCTATTCGACTGCTTCTCGACTTTATTTTATTGTAATATTGAAGAAGTCGACAAAATAATTTGATAATGAGCAAATTTTCGCTAATTGGATATCGATCAACGTTTCGCTTTTGTCCGTATTTTCAACTGAAGGATTAAAATTTCAACTTCTCTAATCCGTAACAAGTATCAACCAAAACTTTTGCAAACACATCCAAGAACGTTATGAATAGATTTAATCCATCTACCTCATCTTCTTGATTTACCCTCAAATTTCGAGTAACGTGTGTGGGTTTTGAGTAAGCGCGGCAAACATTTCTAATCACGGGAACTTATCTCTTTTTGCGTTAAAGAGAAGTTACCCGTTCTCATCATCATCCTCGAAAAGTTTTATCACAGTTATTTTCATCCGCGTTGATCCATGGTTTGCAGCACGCCTTTACCACCCAAGATAATAAGGGTATTGAGAGGATCCGTTAAACAATCAAATCGATTACTTACACGAGTTTACCTTAAATTAAAACGATGATAAATTTTTAATATTTAAATACTGAATACCTGGCGCCTAACAGGGGCATACCCGACATGCTTCAGTTATCTACAGGGGAAAAAATCAAAAGAAAACGGAGAAAATCACACCGGTGCTCAATCCCAACGAGAACAACTTAGGATCACCGACATCTCACAAGTTTGATATTACACCAAACACTTGTAGTTTTATTAAGATTAATATAGAGAGTCGATCTTTATGCGTTGCTTTCTTGTGTTTTTCAACCCATTGTATCGGTGTGATTCTCATGTTGAAATGTTTGTTTTTGATGCGTTACGTTAATTACAATACTTGTCTTTTTGCGTTTAAACGATGTTCCTTTGATTTGTTGAACTGATTTCAAATCTGAACGGGCGCCATCGTAAATGGGACCGTGTGGGAATATTGAGATAATAAAACAATGGCCTTATCTTGTGTAATTCTAATGTTACCCTATAGGTGTCAGGGATAATTACTAGACGAAAAGCACGATCTGAAATATTTGCCGTTAAAAAGATAAGGCACATCCTACTGTCCGATTCTCAAGAAAGTTGGGATTATTTCATTTTTTTTTCAAAGCATCGTTTTAGCTTCAAGTCCTTCTGCACCATTTATCGTATCTTTATATTTCATATAAGATTCTTCCAGTTCGAGTTGAGGTGATAAAATTAACTGCTCTACTGTAAAAATAAATAAACCTTCTTTATTTTTAACGATTTTTAACGGAGTTAAAAATCCTGCGAAATCGGCTTGTCCGCGCGATTTAATATTTCGATAAGGAATGATTTTTCCCCCTTTAACGTTTCCCATGATTAAAGAAGTGCAAATGGTAAGATCCATCTCTGATCTGAGGAAATACGTTAGGCTTTTTAAGAAATCATCAAAGGAATTAAAAACTCGGTTTATTTCTTGTGTATATGTAGGTATTAATAATTTTATTTTAATTATCACGTTTCCGACGTTTCTCATAAACGTTTTACATGGAAGAGGTTTAAAGGACTATAATTTTAAAAATACGAAAAACGATGGAAGCCTGAACTTTTTTTTTTTTAACTTTCCTTCTTACTTGGATTGACACCTCCGCATAAAGTGACGACGCTCTTCAAAAAAAACTTGGATGACAATCCTCAAAAACAACATGTAACGATCTACACGGAATGACTTCACAATCACAGTCACATCTCAAATAAATCAAACGAGTATGTAACGACCGATGCGATATGGACTAAGTGTTAAAAAATAGTAGCCCGTTGTTTAAATAAAAATTTAAAATCAGAAAACGTATATTAAAGAAACAAATTGGACATGAGCGGTCATACGAGATTAGTTAATTTTAAACTGGACAAAATGTCGAGCGTGTGATTGCTAGAACGTGAGTCCTGACACGTGAGTTTTTATCCTCAGTCACATTTTTCATTTTCATTTTCTCTTCATTTTTTCCCCTCCCTTCGTTTCCGTATAAATGATATTTTTTCGCCACTCCGCAACGTGCATGCTATGTTTACTTACATCCAGTTGTTATTCAGAAAACAAACGGATCCTTTGATCGAAATTTTATTATTTCTTGAAAATCTGCCAACCATATTTAAAAGAATTCTTAATGTCATCAAACGATGAAAGCAATAAATTCGAGATGGAAATCTCAATTTGCGTAAAGATACATAAAGCAACACTATAGACCATCGCCTCCTGTGTGGTTTCACCCATTGTTAGCATACGACTTTTTCGAAACATACAAATTGTCAACACATATTCACTAATTTACCTTCAACCCATTAAAAATAATACAGATGATGTTTGATGCGAAACGGGTTTAAGTGACGAATTTCTCCTTTATCCGAATAACTCGATGGATTAATTTTTATTTATTTTTTTATTTTTTTCCCCCGGATTATAGTGATTGTTTGTTACCGGTTTGAAAGTTAAATTGGATTCTTTTGTATTTAATTAACTTCTTGCATATAGAAAATACGGTAACTCCTTGGTAGGCAAATGACCTTAGAGCATAACCCGCAATTTCATTTTAGATTAAGATATTTCAAAAAGAAAAAAAAAATGCGTATGAAGATTGCGAAACGCTCTCTCGTTCATGAAAAAGACATCTTTTTGTGTTGTTAAAATATTATGCCTTGAGATTACATTCATATAAAAAACAATAATGTAATGATAGATAAGTTACTTAGTGAAAGGACTAAATGTCAAAGTCGATAAATATTTCTGTGATGATATTTGATTCAAATTTAACTTTTTGTATTTCATTTTTTTTTTTTTTCGTAGGAACAGTACTTTAATCATAATCGTGGTACAGCTTGAAGCCAGTCGAAGTCCCTACTTCCTATTCCCTAATTAGAACACTTAGCTATAAACCATCTTGTTTGTTTGACAATTTTAAGTCACAGACATTTTCTTAGCATATCATGACGTGACATGCTAAAAAAGTTTCCATGACTTTGACGCTTGTTTGACGCAGACATTGTTGGTCTGAGGCGACATCAATCTTAAACCATTTGCACTGTTACCGACGTCACAGAGACTCATTGTTAGGATCTATTGTTTACAGTGTGAATGCAAACACTCGAAGCGATTTCGAAAATGATCAAGCCCGGAGTTTTAAAATAGATATAACAATACCAATTAGTAAATGACAGTTTCCATTGTAGAAACAGTAAGATTTAATCGCAGAAAAAAGATCGAAAGTGAAAAGAAGGGAAGAGCGGTCGAAGCATGTGTTCAGAAAACAATAAATAAGCTCGATACCGCCATTTTAATAAAAAAAATTTGTGGAAAAAACTGTAAATGAAGTTAGTAGGAGTAAGTTGACAAAGCATTGGGCCGCTGCAGACGATTCAATTCACGTTTTAGCGACTTTTCCGGCATCGGGTTCATTTTATGTTGAAAAATAAATAAATAAATAAATAAAACGATAAAACTTTTTGAATAATTAGCAATCTGTGAATTTTTCTTGAAATCCCTCCTTTCATCTCTTCAGTTTTAACGGTCACCGCTCGATGACTTAAATCCGGTCATGGAAGGAAAATGACGGATATACGTCGCTCCAATACGTCTTTTTATTAATAAAATTAAAAAGGTTACAGCTGTTTCGGTCAGTTGAACTTTCGAAAAAAAAAATGAAAGTTTCCTTCTAACAAGCTTTTTTGCAAGAAAGTCGTAAAAATTAACTGAAACACCAAACAAATATTGATTCATCTAACGGAAAATCAAATTCCCCTCAGCTTTAGAAAACATTACAAAAACATTAAAAAGGCATAAATACACGCAATACTTCAATACCCCGATATCCCTTATTAGGACAAAAATGCTTTAGAATGCTTACAAATCATTTAATTCATTCTTATTCTCATTAATTGAATAAAGAATATAGAATCTGAAAGTGCTACAGTAGCAGACCCTTTCAGTTTCCTGCATTAAAAAAAGAACTGAATTTTTGCAGAATAAAATACTGCTAAGTGGTTGCTAGACATTCTAAAACGTTCTAATTTTTTAAAATTTTTTCTTCCATGTAACCCAATAAGCAAAAGAGTAAAAATTTTACCCAGTCAAAGGCGACAGCCGCGAAGAATCGAACACCCGACCTAGTAGATCGCACACCCGGCCTTTAGACCTTGGTAACAAAATGTTACTTAAGATACTGCGACCATTTAAATGTATACAGATATGGAAGCTACCCCCCTAAAAGCTGTCCCTCTTAAGTACACAGATTTTAGATCTAAAAAGACTATGAAGGTCCACCATTGAAATCAATGCTGGTTGCCTCTATGCCAATGAATTTGCAATGCATCAAAGATTCCAGAAGATTTATGTGCCAATGATGATCTATAAAACGAAGATCACATGATTTCTAAAACCGATCAGAAAACTTTCCGAATACGGCCAGCGCTGCTGCTGGTGGTAGAGTTTATCAACTAAAATGAGCGTATTTAAGTGGGATATCATCTTCCATGTATTAGAGATACGAGCTTCCAACTTGTCTTTATGACTGCGCCATTAATTCCAATCCCCAAATGTACAAAGCTTAAGACTTGAAGAAAAAATATCTTGAATGCAAAAGGCTCCCAAAACTAAAACTAAACCGATATAAAAGTCTATCCAGTCCCGAGGACGTCTTCAGGGCGACATGAGGATTTTATTAAACGTCCATTGGATTTACCTTTGTCCGCACTGATCTAAAAAGCGTCCTTTAGACATCTTACGGATATCCCATGGATTCTGATATCCTGTGCAATGGACAATCCACAGGATGTCTAATGGATTGAAAAAATGCTATCTGGGAAGAAACCATAATAGCAATCCCGATAATTAAATGAGGGAGGAGGGGGGTCTAATAGTTCGTTGAATTTTAAATAAAATTAAAAAACGAAGAAACCGCAGAAATGTTTTATTTCAATAAAAAATTTAGCAGTTCCTTCTTTTTTCAATTTAATTTAATGATCTCGATAAGCTTGTGCTAAATGTCATACTCAGTGAATAAATATTCGGCACATTGTACTTTTTTTTTTTTTTTTTTTTTTTTTTTGTGACATCATATTACAGTACAGATTGAAGAGTTCGCATGGAGTTGGAGCGATTTTTTTTGTTTGTTGACGGAAAATTTCACGGGAATAAAATCAACTTGTTTTACGGTTATATTACACTCAAAAATATCTCAAGGCGTCGATTCTCCAAACATAAAAATAAAAATTTACATTTTACTTTTCACAAACCAACATCGCCAGTTATCGATTTCAACACAAAACAAAACGCTAATAAGTCGATTAAAGCGGAAACACACGTTCGTTAATTAATTAGATGGATATGACTTTGTTTCACTGAGTTTGTTAAAAGGCCACCCGTGTGTCGAGATCCTTCCAAATTACCTCAACTAATTCACTTAATTTCAGTTTAAGTCGCCGTGAATTTGTCAGGATAAACTCTGCCAGATTTGAAATGTTTTCCTTTATATACGAAACAATTTATATCTCAAAAGGGAACCTCCCTCATCAGCGAACCGGATTTCATTCCGTAAAGTTCATGGAGGTATCGACAAGTAAACTAATCGCCGATTTACGTGCATTTCGCACGGAAAGATTAATGATCCGGCCGTCGAAACCGGCCAAGATCGAAAAATCCAACTTGAAATAAATGGCGTCGGCCTGGAAATTTGGAGTTGAGGCGTTACGAACCCAAGCTGTTGGACTCAATCATAAAGAGTGTGAAGTTGAGTAAATTCGTCGAAACAGAACCTCATAGAAACAAATGTCACAGACAATTAAGCAAACAGAGATGAATACGGACCACATGTGCTGTGTGAAGAAATGTTGGCTGGGTGATCGCGATGTTATCACGGTAAAAACTGGCGACATAATATTCACCAAAGCCCAACAGCAGCTGTTTTTCAGACTTCCCGGAAAAAAAAAAATTTTTTTCTTGCATAAGTAAACGTAAGAGAGCAGAAAAAAAAGGTGTAGAGGGTTTACATTTTTTTTCTCAATTTTTGGTGCGAAGAATTAAAAAATATGATAAATCATCTTATTTTTTATCGTCATTTCAAAGGGCAAAAAAATTAGTTGAATGAAAAAAAAAAAAAAAAAAAACAAACAAGGATACGATTAAAACTATGGAAATAAAGACTTCAACAGACAGGTATAACATCAACGCGGACCTCACAATATGATTTACAGATTCACCAAATTATATGTTACGATATCATGACACCTAGGTCGTAGCAACTTTGCGCTCTTGGTATTCTCACATTTCAAATAAATACTTAAAATAAGTAAAAACACGCGGCTACGATAATTTTCATATTGCCACAGGTTATAAGTCGATTTTTCGAAAAGAAAAAACAGAAAATATCACGTGAAGTTATCAGTTCCTTTAAAGAGTTGAACAATGTTAGGGAAAAGCTCAAATGACATCCACTCTCGTTAGCACATAGGAGAATCCTAGAAAACAACATTTGGCAAAAGGTCGTGTTGAAATTGAAGGTTTCATTTTCATTTCATATCATATCATCATAACTTGGGTCTGTGGATTTTTATAAATTGCTAATCAAATGTTAAAGTTCAGGTATTATCAAGTCAGGTTACTGAATTTACTCGTGACGTTTATAATGAGTTATTGACCTTTTTTTATATGATATTAAAAAACAAACATAGGTTCATTTACCATCTTTTCCTAATCGATCATTTGAAATGGAAAAAAAAATTGATATAACGTTTATTCAAAACGGCAAAATTATAGGTCGCCTTACAAAATGTCGATGGAAAACCTCTTCCGTGCCACATTTATTCTGTCTCCGAATTCCAATCGAATTTGAAAGAAAGAAAAAAAAAAGTCAAGGAAAACGTGAAAACCCTGGCAAGAAAGAGTGTGATAGCAAGAACCGTGTGGTCGGAGCAAGCATGTTGAGGTGTAATTCATGGTCGACCACCCTGGGTATTGGTACCTCTGTATCGATTGTCTGCACGTTTTCATCTCTTATATTTACCTTATTAAATTGTACCGGGTAATTATCATGAAATGATTCACTATTCTCAAAGATCGAATTCTTGTTATCGTTTCGCTGGGAATTTGCAGTAATCTGAAAAAGTTGATCACTTTCTCTCGCTTCAGGAGGTAGAGGTCACGATCGAGGTGGACTCCCATCATCGGTTTGGATCTACAAGAATAGGAGTTCAATCGTATACAAAGAAGTATTTACCGTTTTAGCATTTTTTTCCAGCCCTTTAAATCGTCCAACTTTGAACACTAGAGCCTCCCTCGAATGTTAATGCTGAGATGGATAAAAAAACCAGTAAGTAGCCCCGAGAGTACAACGTTAAGAAGGCAGTGGTTTATACAATCTCGGACACATACATTTTTAGAAAATAAATAAATAAATGTTTAAATAAATTATGTTATAAATAATATAATATTATAAATTTAATATTATAATATAATATTATATAATACATGAAGATGCTCCGGCGTCCGTGACCGCATGCGGTCATATCTTTCCATCCTTCATGTGTCAATATGCATCGCGCATTTGTGTCGGAGGAGAATAAGACGCGGGACGAGGTGGAGGGGTTTCATGTATAATATAATATAATAATATAAATGATATACTTTTATATAATATTATAATGTTTTGATTAATATTAATAATATAAATGTTTCTTTTTTTAAAAAGAGGAAGCGATCGACCTCGAAACATTTCTGAGTTTAACGGAAGAAGATCTGAACATCCTTGTAAAACGGTTTAGTAGAAAGAAATTAACAGAAAAAAATCGGAAGAAAAAAATTAACAGATAAAAATTAGAGAGTAAAATTTACAATACGGTACATTTTTATACTAAAATGTACCTTAGCATTCAGTGAAATTTGCTTAGTTAGTTGACCTAACTCAAACTTTATGCTTAAGTTGTTTAGTAATATTTACTAATTCGCTCAGACGTCACTCAGACGTCACAACGGCCTAACCTACAATTTCAGTAGCAATTACTGAATTCTGGTCGCTGGCACTGAAATTTGTTTTCGGAGCAGCATAAATTTCTTCATTTAATGTTTTCAGGTAGATTGTTGCTGTTGAGGAGCAGTATTTTGAAATAGAACATCAGGGTGTTATAACAGACGCTCTTTCACAGGAGGGTGACATCCAATTCCTGGCCCAATTGGCCACAATTGGCTAACTGGTCCAAATTGGCCCCATTCCTTTTCTATTCTATTCGACAGAACAGATAAGGAAAATTGGGTCACAGTTTTCTTAAACTCCGAAAACGAACATAGAACTGATCATGGGTTTGTAGATTTTGATGATTATAAAAACTACTGTATCTGCAACTGAGATCATAAAAACCAATTGACCTAATTAAAACTGAACTCTCCTTTCGAATCGGTAGACGGAGGAAAAAATCTCGCGTTGAGAAAAATTCAGATGAAAAGAAGTAAAAAAATTTCATCGAAAAAAATCTTAAATGAGACCCCCTCACACTTGCGGGAGGTATCTGAAGTTATGCCACTAAACCGCCTCGAAGATGATCGCGATGAATCGCTAGGTATCATTGAAAGAATCATATTTTCTCCATCCTATAAGTACCTAGTCATTGAAAATACGAATCTTACAATCAAAAAAGAAAAAAAAAATTTTTTTTTCACTTCAGGCATTATGGTTCCGACCAACTAAACAATTAGCTAACAGGTCGTTTTAACACTATTAATCAGCATCGAACGCTGTACGGTACTAATATTCGAAACTATTAAATTATTTATCTTATCTTTTTGTAACCTTTAAATAAATATCCAAACACATATCCGTAGTTTAAATTATAGATCTCCCTCCCCCTTTCATCGTAATTTATCAAAAATATGAATGAAATTTTTTTTTTCCCTCCAAACATTCCAACTTCATCAACATTAAAAACAATAAAACAAAAATTTTTGAACATCTACTTGATTGCCTTTTTCTTTCTGGGACCCAGGATTTTAGTTGGCCTAATGACGGGAAAATGGTAATAAAAAAAGAAGTTATTTTGCAAGAATTAAAAACAGATTCGCCTCCACCAAAACAAGCCAAAGAACAGGGTATCACTAAAAACTATATAATACCAGTGTTTTTATGTGTTGTTTGCATTATTATCGATACCCTATCATTTAAAATCAGTTTAAACAAACAAGGACGATGACAGGTGTGAAAGGGGCCACCCAGGCGCCTACAGGTAGCCCCCCGCCAGTATGGGCCGAACTTTCAGGCGCCACTGTCACTTTGGTATCTTTTGATTAACAATGTTCCAACCCAGAAGTAATGAGTCTTTGTTTTCACGTGGAATTCTAATTGAATTCTTTGTCTTCTTGTCTGGCTATTCCATTCAAATATAGAAGGATTGTCTGGTCATTCCCTAAAAGATCAAACGTTATGTAGGCGAATATTTAACCAACCGATTTCTTTTTTTAATAAAAAGGGGAGGCGCTACTTGCGATCTTAAATTATAGTTTAATGACGATTAAAAAAAAAAGTTCGGAAAATTCGTTTTGTTGTCAAATCAAAGTGTCACTCAACTTGAAGTTCATTATATTCCATCGGCGTACCTCTAGGTTCATATTACACATTAGTGCAAGAGAACAACTAATTCCATATTCCCAACATTTCTCTGCGTGACTTAAATATTTTCACTTTAATAAAGACCTTTAGGTTCGTAAATTCGAACAAGATTATAGCTTTTTATAACGAATATATGTAACTTTTACGTTTTGTTTCGGGTTGGTGATATTATTGCATTGTTCCCTATTGTTTTACGGATTTTTATTGCATAATTTTTTTTTTTCGTTAATTTCATATTTTGAGTGAAAGTTTTTCCTAAAAAAAAAAAAAAAAAAAAAAAGACAAATTACTTCTTGATTATTGACCTTATACTTTGATAGGTGGTAGGCTTCTAAGTTATACGGTTCGAAGCTAAAATCACACACGGAGACTAATTAATTACCTAGCATATTAATTCCGTAAGCTAAACACTTACGAATAAGCCGACAAAGACCGCTTACCAGGTGATAAAGTAAATAAATCAGCGTTTTATAAGCCTGCCCACACTGCACCTGGTTACCATGGTAACAAACTTGTACATTTTTTTAAAACATGTATGTCCACTGCCGACGATGAAAAAGATTTTTCTTTTTTTTTTTTTTTTTTTTAACGGGAAAATACTGGGGAAAAAAATAAAATGAATGATAATAAAGACGAAATAAAGAATGACGTTGCATCTAAACAAACATATGAAGGCGAAAATCGGAAACGATCGTGATTATGTAGACTTTAATTTACAGAGTTGAGTTTCCACTGCCAGGATAGGAATCGTTGTTAAAAAATTATAATTACTTAAGATAGACGTTTATCGTAAAAATGGCGCCGATTCCGGCAGGGCCAGACATTTTTATATGGTCTTCCCTTAAGGCCTACCGTGCTCGAAAAAAAACCCGATGCCACTATTTATTTAATTTTTTTTTTTTTTTTTTTATGAACGAGCAACGAGGAGTCTTTAGCAACTTGCTGATTTGGTAAATTAATTACAGTTAATTACAGTTTTATGGTATTTAAAAGAATGAATGAACGATAGCGTATGAATAGTAAATAAATCAAATGAGATAAATTAATATTTTATTTCTTAAAGAAAATGTATTGCTCCAGTAAATTAATGTTGCAAGGTTGGTGGATACTGTCAGATTTATTTTACAAAAATGACGCATTCGGACTTGTTTCCCTTCATAAAATATTATTTGATAAAGACGAGAATCCGAAAAATGGCGAACTTTCAATGTTGACACATCATGTTGATACCGATATAACAGATGTCTCTTACTTTAAATTAAAAGGAAAGGAAAATTCAATCATTTAAAAAAAAAAAAATGAAGTTTTTCCACTGAATACGTTTTGAAAGAACTTCAGATCTTAAACTTTAAAATGGTTTAGGTACACACATTTATGTTAGAACCACTTTATACAGTTCCAAATTTTGGACTAAATTGAAACTTTCGGTTTCACCACACGATTAAACTTTTTTGGATTTTTTCTGAAGATGAAAAGCCTGAAAAAAGTTTCAATTTGAAATCAAAATGGCTTCAGTTTAATGTTAAAGGTTTCAAATTGAAACTTTGTTTAGACTTTTCATCTTCGGAAGGAATCCAAAAAAGTTTAATAGTGTGGTGAAACCGGAAGTTTCAATCTAGCCCAGAATTTTGAACTGTGACCCGGTCCGTTCTAGACCAGCGTTATATTTGCTGGAAGATGGGTCACATTTAGGCTACTATCATTCCTCAAAAATTCTATTGAAATGAAACGAACAATTCACCATAAAATAGCACACCTTGGGAAAACATTATATGAAATCATTAAGGAGCAGCCAAATGCACCAACAGTATTTTCGGAAGAAGCCAAACTCATATTACGGTTTAGGGTCAAAAGCCGACTTATATTATTTGTAGCAATTTGGAGCGACCTACTCTCGTCACTGGAATAAGGTGATGACGTTGATGTAGCCATTTACCGGTAAATGACTTATATCTGGTCATCGCTTCAACCGGTGGACGGCTAATCGCGACCTCAGAAACAAAAGGTGATATCTAAAAATAATTTTCTATGTTTAACTTACGAAAAGTCAAAATGGTGGTATCACCTTTTGTTTCTAAGGTAGCGTAATATAATATGTTTAATAGTATAACGGTCGTCTAAAGAAAAGCATGTTTACCTTTAAAGGCGCTTTGTTCTGCTTCTCAGCAAGGAGAAGCAGAACAAAGACTCTTGTTGCTTGGTGATTTGTTCTGCTTCTCAGCAATGAGAAGCAGAAGAAAGACCGAAATTAAAACCAAACTTAGATCTTATGACCCTCTTCGAAGAATATTTCAAACCAACAGAAACGATTGAACGAATTAATGCGAATTAATGGGCCTTCAAGCAGGACAGAAGGACAAAGAACTAAGAAAAAGGTACCTTTTGCAGCACAGAAGAAAAAGGTATTCATTTTTCTTCTGTGTTGCAAAAGCGCGTAAAGCTTGGCTTACTCACGAAAGGATTAAAGCTTTTCACTGCCATCCTGATCTGACAGGCTGAAGGGTTATTCGAACGTAAAGGAAAAATTCTACTCGAAAGAGAAGATATCGGTGGAATCCTTCTGTGCTAGTAGTAGAAGAGAACAGCACAAATATTTGAAGGAAAATAAAAGAATTTTTCACTTCCCGAAAATTACTTTCATCGAACTTGATGAATAAAAGGCCCGTAGCCAGAACGAAGAGCCAGGGGGCCCCCCCCTGCCCCCCAGGGGGCAATTGAGTTTGTTAAGGGCAGCAATAGGCCTTCATTCCCTATGCCTGTCATTCCCTATGTGTCATAAATGTAAAAAAGAAATTTTTAAAATCCTTGATGAATTTATAGAAAAAGATTCACCGATAGAATGTATATTTGTTGCAATTATGACGCATGGAACTACGGACAACATAATTTACGCTTTCGACAAACAGTATGATTTTCAAGATGTTGTGAATAAATTTATTGGTCAATACGCAGGGATCCCTAAGATTTTCATCTTAAGTTCATGTAGAGGGGACTTCATAGACATGGGAAGCAAAATAAAATTAATATCAGAAAATGAATTTTCCAGTGACGGTCTACCTGCTGGCCATCTGATGAAGGAAAATATGATTTTACCCTCAACAGCGGACATGTTGATCGGTTATTGCACATTTGATGGATTTGTCTGTTAATTTATCTTTCTCTCATAAGAAAGTCGACTATGTTCCTCTTTCATTAAAAGATTAAAAAAGATCGGATAGTTCAGGAAAATTCCAATACAAAAAAGAGTGTAATGCGAATTGAATCCAAAAACCATGCTTTAAGTCTTTCACAATTTTTTTCAAACGTCTTCTAATTATATTTCAAAGAAAAAATATATTGCATTAGTAAAACACTGGTATTTTTAAGCGGCGCTATCAAAGAAAAGGAATCAGTTCAAAATAAGAAGCCAGACTCTCTAACATATTTTCAAATAAAACATCCAGCGTTCTTATTTCCGCGAAGCCAATGTATATTATTTCAAATATTAATTCTGATTTTTCCTGTCATGTATCTAACAAGGTGCCAGATAATTGTTTGCCGCATGCAAAAGAGTTTGCCGCTTGGGCTATCTTTACATTTATACATATCAACCTTTACATTTATAACAAAGTTAATAATTACATAACGCACCGCTTTTACATTCATAAGAATTCAATTAGAGCTCACAAAGCTGTTTTTCATTTTCATTTTTTTTTTTTTCGCTTTGGGCTTCGTTTGATTTTTCGGGCGAGAAAAACAAATCAGGGAAACGAATTCATCATCGTGTTGAATGGGAAATCGTCTGCGGCCTTCTTTTTAAACGCTCGAAATTTCGAACATCCTCCGCCGAAGGTATGCAAACAGAGAAAACACATACAGGCACGGTAGATGTATGCACTGACATGGAGTTCAGTCCCCTGGGGTGTCGGCCCTTTGCCGGACAAAATCTTTTTCTTTAAAAAAACTAATTACCCGTGAATATTTTTACTTTGTTTAATAACCATCTTATAATAATTCAAACGGAACATTTATTCAATTTTAACAAGGTGAATTTAAATAATCTGTCATTGTGTCCGTCTGTTTCTGTTGAAGCGTTAAAATAGTAATAATTACAATAATCATTCCGATTTTCGGCTTTTTATTTGTGTCTATTTTTACTAAAGACAAAAAAAAGCACGTTTAGTGTCGAATAAAAGGCAAAAAAAAAAAAAAAAAAAAAAACTTTGATTTTTTTTTTCCATTTTTGATGTGTTAATCAAGAGCTTATCAAAAAGTTGGTAGTGTTATCATTCCTTTTTATTTTCCACTTCTGATTTATCCCCTTTTATAAACTACGAAAACCCTAATTAATAAGTCCGTGGAGATAGCATCGGATATTTATCCTCGAAGGGAAACGGAAGTAAATCATCGCCTGACGTTCGAGCTCCGACAGCTCGAGAACCGAAAGGAAGCAAGGATTACTGACAATTATGCAAATAAAGAATTAAATTGTAGTGTTATGCAATCGGAGGGAGGTCAATCAAAGCCGCAGGGTTGCGAAGGATTTAGACGGCGCGGGTGAACTTGATAAATACTTCTCGTCTTAATGAAAGCGATTGCAGATTTTAAAGCGTGACCGCTTCGTTATCCTATAAAATGTTGCAGTTCATTTATACACTTGTGGCACAATGTCGGTGGAGGCAGAACTGGTACTTATAAGCAAAATAATTGGAAGGGAATTGGTGGAACGGAATCTGGAGAATCGAAAGGTATATGTAACCATCTGTCAAAAAGCAATCGGAAAATTATCGTATATAGCCAGGGGGATAAAGCCGGACATGGTATTCCAGGTATCAAACCTCGAACAATATCAGCAAGACTAGAGGGAAATTCATTTTCTGGTGGTAAAGAGAGTTTACGGATATTTAAAAGGTATTGTCCGCTACATATTAAAATGCACAAAAGAGGAAAAAGGAAAAAAAACTCAAAATGCTCGGATGCTCGGATGATTCATGTGCAATAGGGTGGCCCTTATTTTACGAATTTTTGAATTTTGGCAAAAGTACCCCCTAATTATTTTAAGCAACCCAAAAAAGATTGTCGGAATTTCTTCAGATTTTTTGGACTTCGTTCAGCAGTGTCCCCGGACACCTAAAAAAATTACAAAATTGCCGTAAAGATCGAAAAATTAGAAATTTTATTTTTGTGTATAAATGGTTATTTTCTTTTCGGATTTTTATGCTGATCATGAAAATAAATTTAAAATGTATATGTATCATACGGTTTTGATGATAGAGGCCAAAAAAGTCAAAAAATTGAGTGTGTTTTTCCCCTGCACTTTTATCGGATTTTCAAATACTTTCTACCTTGCTTCTTTTGCTTTTTTCACCATTTCAAAAAATTATTAGCATATTAGCATATTTTGCTATTTTTTGAAATGGTGAAAAAAGCAAAAGAAGCAAGGTAGAAAGTATTTGAAAACCCGATAAAAGTGCAGGGGAAAAACACATTTAGGTATAGGATGAAAAAAAACTAGGACGTCAGGATAAAGGGGATCAAGAAAAAAAAATCTAAAAAAATGTCAACAAGGCAAAGGAAGTGAAGGCGGAATTAATAGCAAAGTAAATGGGCAAAAGCAAGGAGATAAAGATGAAAGTAATGAAGGAGATGATCAGAATCAATTAGATATAGATCAAAATAATTAAAGAGATTTAATGCAGATGTAAAATATGATATATAATTCTTCCTTTTTAGACCCTGAGTTTGGCCGCGTTGCAAAAAGATAGACAAAAGCAAGGAGATAAAGAGTGAAAAAAATGTAGGAAATGGACCAAAAAAAGGATTTAAAAATGGAAATAATCCTGCTAAAATTTAAGGAAGAGATGATAAGAATCAAAATCAGGTGCGTATCAAGACAATACTTAATCAAAAAAAAATTTTTAAATCGTGAATATGCCCTCAAAGCTACATTCACTTATTGCATGAGCAGATTTAATGAAGATGTAAAATATTATGAATAATTCTTACTTTTTAGTCCCTGAGTTTGGCCGCGTTGCAATGCAAAAAGATAATACGGAACTGAAGGAAAGGATTTAGGAAATGCAAAAAAAAAAACACGACATTGAATTGAACGTGTTGTACGAAATGTACAGAGTCCCAAATGAATCGGTACAATTTGTTCATTGATTTGGAAATACTTTTCCTTGAGGTTTAGGCCGTCAGTCTACTCGAAGGATTACCAAATTAGACAGGACCCCCTCCCAAATAATTATAGAAAAGAGATTATATGTGTACCTTCACATGAAAAGGTCCCACTTGACACATGGTGCTTAGAATTTTTTGTTTGTAAACAAAGGGTTTTCTTATAAGTTAAATTTCCACAGCCTTCCATGTTCCCATCTGCCAGGTGGGACCTTTTCATGTGGAGGTTCACATATTACTTCGACGGTGTAATAGTCTACACTCCGGGTCATAGTACAAGACAAACGTTTGAAAGGTAATATAGTACATTTGAATAATCATCTCGATTTTTTTAGTTCCTATTTTTTATTTTATTTTACTTTTGTTCCAGATGAAAAACCATCATCGGGGAGAATCCACGAAATGGACGAAGAAGAGAATACGGTCAATTTTAAGCTCATACAAAAATATTACTGTCTGAGAATGAGAGGCTCATCAATTTACGATATTATTTTTCAGATCCACCTAGGTGGACAAAACATGGCTGACAAACACTCGGAGCTTGACATACTCCCCGGGAAAATACACGAGAAAGCTCTTATTGGAAGTTTTTGGTGCCAATTAGCAGAGGAAAAGCAGCCTCACGGGGAAAGACTAGGAAAGAAGCGGAATTTTGAAATTGGATGAGGCGATTGTGGCCGTCGTTAAAGGTAAGTGAAATCTCGATAAACCAATTATTTAAAAAAATAAAAAATTAGAAGAGCTTCTTGTTCCGAAAAACCAATTTTGATACTGGATTCCACGGGATGAAAATTTTCATGTTCCTTATCCCGTGGAATCCAGTATCAAATAAAAAATTATTTTTAGGGTTGAAAAAAAAAAAGGTTTTCGGTCTTCACGGGAATTTTGAAATTTTTAGGTCCCTATGGACACAGATAAACGACGTCCAAAAAATCTGCGAAAATTCCGGTAATCTTCTTCCGGTCACTGTAAAAGAATTTGGTGAAATCGCCGAAAATCAAAAATTCGTAAAATAAGAGTCACCTTGTGCAATAGCTTTAATTTCACGATTTTCCTTAAAAAGTTAGTTTTGCATTCAAAGTCAAGTCTTTAATGGTTAAAAACCTACGATCTTATCATGTGACTTTACAACGCTGCTAAAATAAAAAATTTTCATGTCTACAAAAAATTAGGAAAAAAAAGCAGCATTCAGAATCAAAACGATTTTTTTTTCTCGACAGAGGACTTGTCCTTGTTTAATAGTTTTCGAGCACGATTCCGGAAGTGTTAGCTTTTCTTATTCCGATAAAATCTATGAGCATACAGCGAAACGCATTAACGGAAACATTACCGTCTCTTAACTTCTCCGCACAACATAAAAAAAAATTCATAGAATTATTTCATTTACATTTTTAAAAAATAATTTACTCGCTGTACTATCGCGTTGACGATATCCCCTCAAACGATTTTTCGTTTCCCTTTCAACGCGCGGTTAACATACAACTTTGCAAAAAAAAAAAAAAAAAAAATCCATCAAAAGAAAAACAGAACATGAAGGATTACAAAACCATATTTAGTGAAATCCTGGCCCTGTAAACAAAAGGTTTTAACATTAAAACTCAGCTTCCGTTAACAGTTAGGCGAGTTTTCCTCAGTCAATTATTTCAAAGATGAAAAGTGTATTTGAAAAAAGGTTCTTTAACACAATGACTGTGTAAAACAAACGAAGTTGACAGAAAACCAGAGCAAATGAGCTTACCGAAGAGGGGGAAAAGGATGCGAAAAAGGTGGGGGAAGAGAGGGCGAGGAAAGGCAGAACCACACTGTAACCGTCAAGCCACAATCAAAAGCTCTACTTAAAGCTCTACCCTAATCAGATAAGCGAGCTTCCTCTTCTTATTCTGATATTTTGTTTGGTTAACAGATTTGCTCGTTGTTTTCTGTCGACTTCCGGGAACTTCATTATCCGTGGATCTCAGCGGTTGCTTTACGTAATATATCTTTTGCGTTTTATACCCGTGATCTTTGGGAAAGAGAAGCGCTTTTGAATAATCTCTTTCGCTTGACTTTTTTTTTGTTTCTCTCCTCATTTATTTTTTTAAAATATAAATCTCATAAATCTCATCTCGGACGGATTCGATTTAACGAAGAGCAACCGGACCAGCATTTGTCACATTTTCGGAAGTTTGTTAGCTGATTTAAGTTTTTCTCGGTCGGAACATTCGGAATCGAAATGAGAAATAATACATATAAATAAGAAACGGAGACGACGGCGGCTACGAAAGATGTAAAAACTAACAACAAAATGCATCGAGATGTTTATAATTTTTAATTTGGATGAGCGATTCCGACTTATTCGAGACCCTGCCGCGCTTTAGGTTGGCGCCAGGTACATAACAATGCCCCACTTTTAAAATGTTCCTTTCCGCCTAGCGTCCCCGTCGTACATGTTCAACATCTTAAATTTCATCCGAGTCTTTTCAAATACGTTATGCCATTATTTTAAATGGGACACCTTCCTGACGATTCCTTTAGCGGTTACACATCAACTAATGCAATTTGCTTTATTCATCGCCAGCCAAAAAGAAAAAGAAAAAAGACGAAGCGCAATGCGCGGTTCTTTTGTCGATTTGCTCAAATTTGTGCATCCGGAAAATCAGAAAAGGGTGTCGTATTTATCGCAATTATCTTTATGCATAAAAGAAATTGAGTCGCTTTTTTTCTGTATTAAAAAGACGTCTAACATGTCTCTTAACCGCAGATATATCACCGTGGGAGGTATGAAAAGGAAAGTGAGCAAAAGAAAACAATATTTCCAGAAGTTTCTTTCTTTCTTAAATACACAAAAAGAATCATCATCATCATCATCAAAAAAAAGAACAAACGAGATCTTGCTCGGTTCTTTTTTTTTATTGTCATCGAGTGGGCCTGACTAAATCATATTTACGTGCCTGTTTGTTCGAATGTCTCGTAACATGTCTTTCAACTTTTATGTCACTATAACTCATTCTAAACACTCCCTGCAATCAAAACACTTCCAAATTGTTCTTTATTTTCCTCAAGAAGGAAAAAAAAAAGAAGAAGCAGCCCGTCCGAGCATCCAGTGGGATAAAAATACACATTGCATAATATACGACTCTTAGTTGAATGGATTCATTCATTCGGTTCCAGTTTAGCTAACAGATATTCTCCATTGAATTATATTCACTCGTAACATTCTTAAATACATATTCTGATTAATTAAAACCGCTTCTGAACGACTACGACCTCCTGGACGATCCCTTTCATTCTTAAATAATTACAGCATCTTATACGGATCGTCATAAATAATCCATCTTTTTTACGTTATATATATTTTAATACATTTTTGTTTCACTATTGCGCCGATTGTTTGAGTCATCGCCGCCTTAATATTGATTACGGATATGCATAGATTTAAATATTTTAATATTACAGAATGAATAGGATCTGGCGAATGGTTAATAATCGTCTGCCAACGCTTATCCGGTAATTTTTCTTTGATCTTAAAGAAGCTGTCTTAAGGGTAAAGATTGAAAGAAAAGAGTCAAAGAGAAGACGTTAAAAGGGAAAAAGGAGCAGAGCGTAAAGTATCGAAATAAGAGCAAAAGGTGAGACTACAAGGTGAAGAAAAGCGAGGAAAATCTTAATGTTGAATATGATTAATTTGAGGTTCTGTCGAAGAGCGAAATAAAAATATAAGCAAAGCTATGATTTTTCCTCTTCTAAAATCGAAATTTAAATGTTGCTCTAATTTTTATTTAAAAAAAAAATTCCTTAATTTTTGTGTCCATGAAATATTATTATATGTCTGAATCAGAGAAAGAAATTGTAAAATATGTAGTACATATTGTGTGTAGTACATATATTACAAATATGTAGTGCATACATTAACGTAAATCTATTTCCATCCAAATGCATATACATATTTTTTTTAAATCCTTTTAGGACAACCTTTTCCACGAGGTCCAAAAGGTAATTTTCAGCGAGACCATTTTTAAGAAGCTTGTCAGTCCCGACCTTAATTTTCTTTTCATTATTAATTTCTTGTTACATTCAACCATTTCCACGAGGTAATTTTCAACGAAAAAGGATCACAAGGATATCGCCCAACCTCAATCCCCACCCCAAAATATTTTAATTATCAATTGACTGTTAGTGTTACGTTATTTGTTGATTTATATAACCAGGACTTGTTCCTATTTCGCTGAATGAGAGCTTGATTTAATGCACGGGAAGTTGGCGGCGACAGGCCGGAACCGTGTGAAGTCAATCGTGCTCTAATTCTGCTAATTTGTGCCACCAGGTCCAGAATTTTTGCTGAAAAAGTAAGGGAGATGTTCCAGAAACACATAGGTCCACATATGGCGTCGCCAACTTCCAGTACATCTTGATATACACTCAGCTTCATTTCTGTTATTTGGATTTAAAGGTAGATTGAAGACATAACGGTGAAAATGTCGCAGGGGTTGTCCATAAATTATGTAAGCATGTTTAGGGGGGGAGGGGGTCCAACTTAGCGACCTTACCCATAAGCTAAGTATTGGCGAGGGGGGGGGGTCAAAAATACCATCTTACATGTTTACGCAATTACTGGATGACCCCATACATTACACTATTTTATTATTATACATTTATTCAAGTTTTATCCTAATCGTCTCACTGAACACCTCCACGACCACAAAAGGTTTAAACATAAAAGGCATATCCCGATTACTTTTGATTAATTTAATATACTTTAGAGTGAGGAAGATATCTTCCTTACTCTAAGGGTGCAAATTTACTATGGAATGTTGTACCAAAATGTTTGACAAACGAACGAATCGACTATTATAGAATTTACACCTAGGATGTAATTCACTCTGGGATGTTGGATCAACATGTTGGTCCAACATTCCATAGTGACTATAGAACGTTGGACCATTAAACCGTTCATTAAATGGTGACGACGATAATGACAACGATTATGACTCTGAAAGTGACGACTCTGACGATGATGACCAAAAAGATGATGGAGAGCGAAAAAGGCGAAGAATCGCGGCAAATCTGCCCTAAAGTCTAGGTAAAATGAGAGTGGTATGGAATGTTAACATTCCATAAGTGTATGGAAGTAGCAAATTCACTATGGAATGTTGTACCAACATTCCATAGTGAATTTGCACCCTAAGATGTATTAAATTAATCCTTAAAAAAATTTTGGATTACGTTGCAGATTGATTGGGATGAAGATGATCTGGTTTTGATTCCAGTGCATGTTTATAATGGGCCTCCTCCTTTAACACCAGAACAATTAACGGCAAAAGCGAAAAACCATTGGTTGCTTCTGGCCTGTTTCCTGCAAAGCCGAGAGATTCATATTTATATCTTACAGTGAGGAAGATATCTTCGTCACTCTACGATATATCGTACATAATTGTAACAGGAAGATATCTTCTGATTTGGATTACGATTCCTGTAACAATCAATGTTCTGCAAAGCCTGTTGTCAAAATAGTTCCATCACATGGGGATGATGGAAAAAGGAATGTGCCACTTCCGAACATATTAAATTAATCCTTAAAAAAAGTTTCGATGTTGTAGATTGATTGGGATGAAGATGAGCCGGTTTTAATTTCAGTGCACGTTTATAATGGGCCTCCTCCTTTAACACCAGAACAATTAACAGCAAAAGCGAAAAACCATTGGTTGCTTCTGGCGTGTTCTTTCATAGAATTTTCCCTTAAAAATCATGAATTAACCTTTCTCAAAAAATATGCAAGAGTTCACACTCGTTGATTACACAAAGTGACACGGCTAGGTCACGAAATAATGTCTAAGAGATCAAACAGATTTGGAAAATATGAAAAAAGATTCCATTTAAACTCCTGAATCCATCGACTATCACGAACACAGAAGCGTTGTTAAAAAACGGTAATCGCATTGCTCAAGTGAATTCTTTAATAACTCAAACCATGTCATATTTCCCTTAGAGCGGCGCCACTGGGTACCATTCCAGCTGGAATATAGCGAATCATTCCAAATAAGGAATGAATAAAAAAAGTCAACTTTTTGTTAGACGAGTCATCCGAAATAATAAAAACACACACATCGAGAAAAAAAAAGGAAGAAACGAGCGAGGTGTGAACTATACCAGACGTTAACCAATAAGAATCAACTTCCACAATAACAAAGCCAAGCCCACTCCTATGATACCAACAATGTAAAAAAAGCAATAGTAATAGTAATAAGAAAATAACAAAAAAAAAAAAAAAAAAACAATTGAAAGTAGGTGTATTATACATGAGGAGAGGCGTGTTTGGTTAAAAAAAATGCCCATGCATACTATACTTTGTTTAACATTTCATTTGTTCAAATTTTATAGCCATGTCCGCCTCGTTATTTCCCGAACCACAAATTGATCTCCCTTTCATTAGTGATCGCATTTAGCTTATGCATTTTAAATTCCGTTTTATGAATTAGTCACAATTAAGGTGATAATTAAAAATGCTCAAGAATACTTTTGTTCCCTTGTATACGCTGCACGGGGTTGAATGTATGTCATTACGGCGCGTGACATCGTTCCTCCTGAGTTTTGAATGCATAATGCCGTAATGAACTATTACTTTTTGAAACGGAATGCATTTTATAAAAAAAGATTGCATGTTTTCAAATTGTGTATGCAGATCGTTTTCTTTTTTTTTTTTTTTTTTTTTTTTTTTTTTTTTCTTTTTTCTACTTTTATCACGCGGACTTCAGAACGTTGTCATTTGGGTCGAAGGTCGTAATTTTCTTATAGGAGGAGGCGGGCTAGGAAAATTAGTGGGTAAGAGGGATGATTTTTGTTTTTACAGTTCACAAGGTGGTTTTTATACGCTATTTGGTATTATTTATTGATATATTCCATTTAGGCAGCAGAAACTATTGCGATTATCTGAGCGGAACAGCACTGAAAACTGAGAATCGTCTAAAAGGGTTAGAATAATATACAGACAGATGAATCTACAAGGACTCTAATTTATACGAAAGGTTTGGGGAGCTTGAACCTCAGCAGAAACAATTTTTTTTTATTGGGCTGAAACCTGCTAAAATACATTTTTTATTAAACGCGGACATTGCTCAGGAAAAACTGAACGAGGTAAGCATTTCAATGGCTTTGTTATGGTGTGACTTTGCTATACAAAGTTGTTATGATTTTCACAACCATATCTGCACCACAGAAGCAAAACATTAAACTTGAGTTTTCAAGTGACCATTTTTTACGGAAAGTAAGTAAATAGCAGTCATTTTGATTTTTTCAAATTCGACGTTTTGGCTCTGAGGTACTGGCTCTTAGCCATTAACACATATTTATTTATTTATTCACTTATTCGCTTTAATTTTCATTCTGTTGATCAAGTTTTTTTTATTTTTCATTTCAGCCCAAAAAACTATGAGGTTTTGAATAACACAAAAGGGGGGGCCTTCCAAATATAAAATTCAAAATAGTGCTATACCATTCATATCTGAAAAAAAAAAGTTGGACGGGTTTTTTGTATCTAGATTGAAAGGCTTATTTTTACGTAATAATTTGGACCAACGGTCGAATTTCGACTTGCTATTTATTGAGAAAAAAGAAATAAAAATAAAAATAAGAAAATTTTCCATGCATTTTAAATGGCAAAAATTAGGTTCCTAAAGGCAAATGGCAAAAATTAGGTTCCGTTTAGGTAAAGGCCCCAAACTTTGCACCCATTATTTTTGAATTATTTGGGAATATATTAGGGGGCGGCACCATAAGAAACCCGTCATCGGCTATAGAAGAGACACCCTAGTCTATGACATTTTGAGTGGAAGGTACACGAAAAGACTTGCGGAAATTTACGCAAAAATGGAGCTTGGGTGGGAGAAAAAGAGCCCCCTTTTGATGTTCATTATTCAGAATTTATAGAATTGATTGACACCTTAGAATTTATTCCTTTAGAAAAAGCAAACTTCAGCTTCTTAAGCTTCATTTTACAAAAAAATTTTTCAGCACAGTTTAGCTCAAGACAGTTTTTTCACAATAAAATTTATGGACTTCGTCCTAACGTAGAGAGTCTTTTCTTCGGTTGAAAAGATGTCTTTGTTTTCTTTCCTCTAAATCAAAAAGTAATCAACTACACACAAATTAGATTAGAAAGCCTACCCTGAGAGCCTATAGTGATTTTCAGTCGTAGAAAAAAAAATTGAAGCCGCGCTACTGTGTGAAGGCAAGGGGCTGAAAAGTTTCCAGGTTTTTAAAATTCGTTTTTGGGCCTGAAGCTCAAAATTCAGCTGCTCTCAGCAATTCGAAAGAAAAAAAAAAAAGAAATCCGTTCACAAAACAACTATAAGCGTCCATATTTTTTTTATTCAATCCCATTTAATTGAGCATGTCATCGATTTTTCGACAACTGCAATATTTCTTTCACTCTTCCGATTCGAAAATAAAAAGAATCCTAACTCTTTATTTGAAAGGTAGAGCATAAATAACGGACCGTAAATTTTTTTTTCTCTTAAATGTTTAACTAATTTGTCAACCTTAACGAATTTGAAAAAAAAAAAAAATAAAATAAAATAAACGAAAGAAAAAAGATCCTTGTAATCAAGGGCTTGAAAGCCCGGAAGATTTTTTCCTGAACGACAGAAAAGAATCCCGTTATAATGAAATCTTGCTTGAAACGAGAGAATCTGTAAATGTAATAGCATTAGAGTCAGCAGGAAAATTATATTGGAAACGTAAACAAAGCGGTCACGATCACACTGATGAGAGTGAGCATTACCGAGTCGTCTCGATTACTCAATGTTTTACAAAGGGTGAAGATTAAATTGGGGTCGTATGTTGCATCACATGGCGGGGGTTGATCATTTTACAAACAAATTCGATTCGATCCATCGTCCCACGCCTGGATATTGTGACAATTTTTTTTTTTAAATCGTGAGGAAAAAAATTGATTAAAAATTTAAAAAAAAAACTGTTTTTTTTCCGCCGATTTTACCATTTTTCCATCACACATTTTCTCGCTTTCTTAATTACGCTTCCAACCTTCACGATCCATCCCGAAAATGCTTGAACGTATGCCTCCGTAAATTAATTTAAGTAGCAAGTCTTGTTTCATGATCAATGAAGAGTTAAACTAACAAAAGTTTTCAACCCCAGTTTTCGCAAAACCAATCAAAATTAACGGTCAATCGGCGAAAATGAATGGAACCACTTTAGTTCCGGTATCCGCTCTACCGTGTGACCGTATATAAACAGAGAGATGACGTCACCCGTAATTATCGACATATAATGGTTTGTATTGAAATCTTGATTGCCCTTTTTCTGCTTTAACGAATTCATTTGCTTCCCTGCGACGTCCGAAAACATTACACCATCAAAACTCAAACTTCAAACACCTTGTGAAAAATTTTTAAAAGAATGCAACTTTTTGAACTGCATGACGTAAGACACCCTGCAAAAAAAAAAAAAAAAAAAAAAAAAACCTCATCAATCAGATCTAACTGCACGCATCCGTACGTGCAATGACTTTCAATATCCAATCAGCCTTTTTGCATAATGACTTCATTATTAGAAAACCGTTTTTTTTTTTTTTCTCTAAATTGAGATTTTTGTTCCTAAAGGGTCAAGAACGGTTAAGTACTTAATTTAAACATTAAAACAGAAAACCCACGTCCATTTCTTTTTCGGTCGGATAATTTGAAAGGTAGGGCCGCGTCTAGAGTCTTCAATGGCCAAAATTTACATGTCACATACCAACTAAACCACGCCATTTTGTTTTCATGCATGTTTTGCTGAACAGCCACAGGGTTGCAGTGGTAACACTGCCCAACCCGTACACATAAAAACATGATTTTAATGTATACAAAAAGATTATAGCGATTACCGCTACTAAAAAAAACCCGATGTAATACAATTATGATCGATAAAAAAATTTTTAAACATGATTATTGAATATAAACAAAAGAAAATCGCGATAATTGTTATTCTTTTAGAAGCGCGCCATCTTGGGTGGCATTTGCAACCTGCCGCCATATTGTTAACACGAAAACATTAAGCTAGGAAAAAAAAATCGATCAATCGATAAACAAGCCCTTTGAACAAGGAGGCTTTTTTAATTATTTGCGATCCTTGTACCTACTGAAATAAGATACAGGTGCCGGTTTATTATAAATAACTTTAAAAGACGTTAACAACAAATTGATTTTTTTTTCCATTCTTAAAATTTATTTGAGAATAGCGTTATGTGAGTAATTATTTTCCTCTTGGTTAAAATTTGTTTACTTGTCGCGTATATAAGTGGTCGTGGAAAAGTTTTCGGATTCCAATTTATGAACGTTGTCAAGGAAAAAGTATAGACGATAGTTTTTAATTTAAGGTTTCCAAAATAAAATAAAAAATAAAAAATGTAGTTTTGTCCGGTAGTGATCTAACAAGGCACCTGAATGATTGAATTTGCGTAGGATGGCTGAAAGATGTCCCGAACTCATTTCAAGGGGAAAAAATTCATTCATTCATTTGTTAATTAGAAAATTAATAAAAGCGGTTTATTTAAAACTCTATTTTTATTCTTAAGAAAATATGAAGGCCAGTGGCTGAATGTTTTTTTTATGTTACTGACTTTCAGCTCAATTAAAAAAAAAAAAAAAAAAAAGATTTAATTTTTTCTGTTTGTAGAAGGAAAACGCTTCGATCGAAATGACGATAACGATGAGGATTTGAATACTTTTTATTTTTAAAAGTCGTACAAAAGTCTGAACCTTTTTTAGGCCTATATGAGATAATTTCTAGTGCAAGGTGCATAAATTTTTGTAGGATGCGGACGATGATAAAAAAAATTGTTGGAAAATTTAAAAAAAATTTCCAATAGAAGGAAAAAAAATGGGAAACTGAAGGACAAAAAAGAATAAAATGATTGCTAAAATGGTCCCTACCTTGGAACTTAATGTTGTCGCTGCTCATGCCAATTGGTCCCTATATCGCATTATAACATAGTTTACGAAAGTTTAATTAGACGGCAGTGGCAAGACTAATTGCTAGGATCCTTTAAAATAAAACGCAAGACACTAGACCTGGAACTCCGTTGAACGGGCTATAACACGGAGAAACCCACTCTGGCGCTCAATGTCAGAATCTGGTAATCGTTGCCAAACTTTCTGTATTATGGCCTGACAACCAAGTTTCTCTGGTAATCATTACGATCGGTTTCTGTTAAAGGCTATTGGATAGCATTGCTAAACCATTTTGGCAATGGCTACCATACAAGTGGCGGTCATTACTAAAAAGATTAGCACAATTTATCATCGTTATGTATTTTATAGATTCAAAATTAACGGATCCAGCTCCTTTTTGGGGGGAGGAGGAATGTTTTCTGGTTTCCAGAATATTCTGTTTCCGATTCGTTTCCCGAATATTTTGACATTTTCCAAAAATATTATACACATATTCGAAAATGCCCCCGTTATTAATAGTAATAATGATATAATAATAATAATAATAATAATTAATTTAAAAAAAAAAAAAAAAAGGGCATGTTTTTTATTATTTTGAACCGCATTATTTATATTATTGTTGTTAAATGACGACGCATGTCCATCCAGGATGAGGAATGTCCTTGAAAAAATCTCAATACCTTGAAAAAAGCTCAACACCTAGCAAGATTCGAACCTAAGACCTCTCACACCTAAATCAATCAACCCTACTACGTTACAAACTAAACCACACAAGCCATGTCAAAACAAGTCGAAACTAAAGGGTATAGACCAAAAAAGTGTGTCGTCACATCCGCCTTCCCCTCGACGCCATATTGGCTGTTTACACCGCGAAATTTAAACGTGGTTCCCTTGGTTCCCATAGTGCAATAGAACGATATTGCATTTCATTATTATTTGATTTTTACGGAAGAAATAATAGAAAACTTGCAATTATTTATAGTTAACTCGCTACTATAAGAAACTGGAAATATATATTGGCTTCTATTTCGAAGTGTTAAACGTATTTAATTTATTAATTTGTCATTTTTGGTGATGAGGAAGAATGAGGTTATACTGTCGTCTTAGCTATTATTATTATTATTAATAAGGTTCGTCTAAGTGATGAATTATTTTACAATTAATTTGTTGCTATGAGTAGCTGGTAGAAATGTATCAATGTATGATAGCAATCATTTTGATTGTTTACTTGTTTATTTGTAGGCAGTAAATGGCTACAAGGAAGGCAATCTCCATGGAAATAATAAAAAATTTATTTGCAGATTATTTCTCCAATGCTAAGGGGAAATAATGCCCTAGCATCTTGGAACTTTATCTTTTCGACTGTGATTTAAAAAAAAAAAAAATTTTACTACATCTCGACAAATTCAGCATTTGATTTTCATTATGCATTTTTCCCACCCTCACATGACTTTAAATTGTTAACCTACATACCGTACTAAATCAATTTATTTCTCTCTCTTTTTAGGAGATTTTATTATGTTATTATATTTGAAAATCAACAGCCAGTCGAACCAGTCTGCTGCAGTAATAAAAGAAAAATGTACTTGTATATTAATAATGACAAAAAAAAAAAAAAAAAAAGAAACCTTTTCTTTCTTTTCTAAAGAAAACAATAGAAATTTTTTTATTTTCAATTCATCGCCTAACAGTAAAACATTTGAAGTCGGTTGCATTCCCTACAAAATAATATTAATATAAAATTAAACATAACCTAACCATGTTAAAAAAAAAAAAAAGTTTCATCTGCAAATAAAACACTTAGACAGAAAAGGCCTAATAATATTCAATAGCAGTTTTAACAAAGTAATTTATGAGAATTATAAAATTTAATTTAGAGTAAAAAAAACTGATATAACTATTTAAAATGATTAAGATAATTTTTTGAGTGATTTTCGTTTTCAAAAAACCCCAAAAAACCCGGTGTAAACAACCAATATGGCGCGGAGGGGAGGGCGGATGTGACGTCCGTAGCCACTTTTTTGGTCTATTAAGTGCTCGAAGAAAAAAAAAATCAAACCTTATGCATACACCATTACTACCTGCTCTAAGATAATGGCGGCTACAGTTTTACAGTTTGTGTAAATTAATCCCGCGCGAATAGTAAAGATTCAAAAATATATAGCAACTATTACCAGTAAGTTTTGTAATCGTTTTAAGTATTTAGCAATTGACAATTAAAAAAGGAATCTTTATCAGTTTCTGGCAACGATTACTATTTTACGGTTGACATTGGCGAATAGGACTGATTACTAAAAATTGCTGGTTCGTAATGATTAAAAAATGGGAATAGATTACCATAAACTTTATTCCCAAACCGTTTAGTAGCGAACACGAGTAAAAGTTTCTCCGTGAACAAAAATAGTGTATTACATATCAGGTATGGAGGTGGCGTATTGCAGGCCGAGACTGGGGTTTAGTGGGGTTTACTGGGCCGAGACTGGGGCCCTCACTTCGTTCGGCCGTAACCAGTCGAGGCCTGCAAGCCACCTCCGTGCCTGATTTGTAAGATTCTTTTTCATCACGACGGCGGAAAATGAACTTTTTCGTTTTTCAAGCGGGCTAAAAACTCCACTTCCGCCGTAGGGGTAAAAAATACTATTTTATGAAACTATCAAAATTAAGAGTACACATCAGTCGTGGCAGCAGATAAATCCTATTTTTCTATTTACGGAAAAACAAAGACAAATTTTAAAAAATTAAGAAATCTTCGAAATTTTTCCTTGAAGATTTCTTAATTTTTCTTTTTTCAAAATTTTTCTTCGTTTTTCCTTAAAAAGAAAAATACGATTTATCTGCTGCCACGACTAATGCATACTCTTAAATTACCAGAAATACTTTTATTTGGTAGCTAATTCAGTTACATCCTCAGAGTTTTTTCCGCGAACTGAATCCGCTTAGGGGCTATCAGCAGCCATCCTGGTAAAAAGCCAACCAAAATTTTACAGGGATAGCAACCGACAAACCCCTGGCATATTTCTTTTGCAGTAAAAATCGTCATTGCCTACCGCATATATGAATATACTTTCTTAGAATAAGACTTCTTGTCTAGGCTAAAAAAAATTTTTCCCATTTAAGCAAATGATTTACCAGAATATTGGAAATTGAAAAAATATCTGACAATAAAATCAAGAAATTAATTTCGGCTTTATGGCCATGCATCTGTCTGTTGACTCAAATTAGTATGTACGACTGTTATTGAGTTAGTACTTTCGAAGTGGTCAACTTCCTCTAAATTTTTCATAAGGAAAATCTAAATATTTTCTGGGAGTTGACTGTAGTTTAATAGTGGGTTATGGTAACGATGTTGGCCCGAAAATGAAGTCAAATTTATATATAAATTATATATAAAATATACATATTTAGTTAGTATGATAACGCTTACCTGGGGATCACATTTTTTAAAATGGCCCCGGGAGGAAGTGAAGAACTCATAAAGTGAATATGATTAATTACAACACCAAACTTTCAAGTGAATCTCCTGCCCGCTCTTTCCCAGATGAAGTATACTGAGTTCTAGCTAAACAAGCAGAAAATAAACTTCAGAAAATTTTTGGTGTTAAATGGTAATTTAAGAAGTCAAAAAGGAATGGGTCTTCCCTTTGAGTCCAGTCTCAATTACAGAGGCTAAATGAAAATATTTCCTCAAAAGTGTAAAAAAAAAAAAAAAAAAAAAATCAAATAAAAAAAACAATTAAAATAAAAAAGTATAACCAGGACATATTTTTTGGATTTCGAATGTTCTTTGAAATTTCTTCAAAACAGGCCAAACCTCCATTTTCATTCAAAAAAAAAATAACAACATAGCCAAACCATATATTACTGCCTCTACCAAACAACAAATCACAAGTTGCCAATTTAATCATTACATATATTCAAGTAGAAAATTTTCGGGCATAATAACCGCCATTTTGTTTTTAATCGGAATCGTGCGTACTTGATTTTTTTTTTTCATAGATTTATAGATTTTTTTTTGATAACATGGCCGCTGAGAAAAATGGAAGTAATCACGATCGATAGGAAAACATAGAAAACTTCACGAACAAAATATCAAATATCTCGGTGCACTGTACTTTGAGCCAGAGATAATCGCAGGACTTGTAAAAGTTTGCTTCAGAAGTATTTTTTTTTTTTTTTTTTCCTTTTTGAGATTATGAAAATAGTAATCAAGATGGCGTAATGACTGGACACTCTCTTAACAAATCTCACGACCAAAGCTAATCCGACCACCCACCTTGAAACAAGTACTTTATGTTCTTGTTAATACTACATGAAAACAGGGCGTTTTTCCATTGCCTCCTTTTTAATTTTAAGGGTGTTGACTAATCATTTTATAATTTTCTTTAATTTTAAGGTAATTTTGTGGTCGAAGCGGCCATTCTTGTTTATAAGTAGTTAAAAAAAGAATCCTTTTTTTTTTTTTTGAAACGACGAAGGTAAAAGGGGAAAGGGGAAAGGGGACTTTGATATATGATGCTAATGTGGGAGCTTCAAGGGTCTTTATATTTTTTTTTATAAAGTTGATCGCGGACATATCCGATTTCGATGAAGGGAAGTTCTTGTGAATTTTTTAACCAATGACAGAGTGAAAGCCGTGGAATAAAAACTTCTCATCATGATGGAATATAATTTAGATGAAAACGACCCAAATGAATGATATTTGAATAAAAATTGTTAACATTATGAACTAGGAAGGGTGCAATTATCTGAGGGGGGTCCAGCCCGCCCCCACAACTGGGACCACCTGTGCAACGTTCTGATTGCCTAGCCTCGTTATTCATTCCATTCAGGCGCATCCTCGTGTTTGTGTGCACAAGAGCCACGAATAATTTAAAGGGGGATTTTATTCGTCAGCCACGAAGTCTGCGGATGCAATTTTTAATCCTCGATTGTATTGTGCAAATCCCAAAACACCGAAATTCGCATAAATAAATATTCTTCTTAATAAAAATTTTTAAGGTATGGCTCATCGCACACTGATGAGTCAAACCGAAAAAAAACAAAACAAAAGAAGCCGTCTTGAAATAACGAGATGACCGAATCGATAACGAAACTGACACAAAAAAAAAGTAAAGGGAATAAAAAACGAAGATTCTTCGAATATTTTACCAGATTCTTACTCTTCGTCAAGGCATCGGGACACCATGATTTTGATTGTTTTTCTTGACATAAGTTAACAATAATTTTAAGAAATGAACCATCATCGTGGCGCCTTCCACCGGCCTCATTTGTTTTCCGTTTACAAACTTTTGTTTCATGCTTTAATTAAAATATCTATGTCTGTTTGATTGTTTTTTTTTTTCTTCTTCTAACTCGTATCGGTCGATCTTTAAAGAGTCGTGTGAAGTTCCTAGCCGGAAAATTGATCGAAGTCATTCAAGTTTGAAGGCTTCGGTTTCGTTGTACGAATTCGAATTTGTAAAGTATTTTATTTATTTTGGGTTGATATTTTTACGTAAAAAATTAGGGTAGGTAAATTTTAATTGATCGATTTACTCAATAAATTTTCTATTTCGTAAAAAAAATAAAAAACAGCTGGTACGGTAAACATGTTTTCAGTTTGGCAATTCCTGCAGCCAGCGTGAAAAATTATTAAAAAAATTCCGCCAATTTTATTGCAAAAAAGAAAAAAGAAAGGGGAAAAAAAATTCAGGTTTATTAACGATCCAATAGGAGACAACTTCACACTTTCCAAGTTGAAGGCGTTGAACCATAAGAAACCAAGCAAATTAATAAACGGTTAATGAATGATTTGGTGAAAAAAAGGAAACTCAAAAAGTTTAGCAACCACATGACTTCCGACAAAAATGTACATCATACGTAGAAATATTGTCAAGCAAATTATTGGTGAAAATATTATCGAATCACTGGAAAATAATTTCAGTAATATTTTTCAGGAAATAAAAACTGCCCCGTAAGAGATTTGAACTTATGTCCATTTTTAAAAACAATGGAACAGAACCACAGGGTCGCACATAAAACACGTCAGCATTATTTAGGTAATTTTTGACCCCCTCCCCCCCTTGTTAGCAAGGTTAGCATTTCGGGATCCCCCCCCCCCTAAAATTACATTAGACCTCAGTTACCCCCCAGCTTAAAAAAAATTTAAAAAAATTAATATTAAACATTTAAAAAATCTGGAATTCTTCGAAACTTAAATTTTCCAAAAAACAGGTTTTTTTTAACTTAGAGTTAATGCGAGGGTAAAATTGAAAGAAAAAAATTTTTTTTTGTTAGGTTAAGTACATAATTTTTAAAAAAATTTAATTATTTTCATTTTGGCACGTTTATTACATGAGACAAACGCTAACGTGAGATACGTAAACCCCCCCTTGTTAGCAAAAGTTAGAATTTTGAGTACCCCCTCCCCCCCCCCTAACGTGCTCACGTCACGTGTTTTATGGACGACCCCCATTGTTTGCATAAGTTAAATACGAACAACACCCATTGTTTAAAAAAATGGACATACGTTAAAATCGAGTACAGGGACCGAAAATTCGATAACAAAATGCCCCAATTTATGGTCAACTTTTATTGAGCAATTTTTTTTTGTCCAGTGAAAATTTGATATTTTTTATACGGGAAATGGTTAAAAAATCACAAAATTGTGAAATTTGATTTTTTTCCCCCCTGAAAAGTCGAAATTTTCGCTCGACCTTCAGCCTTGCTTATCCTTCAAAGTCGTCGATTTATAAAAACATGAGCGCTGAAAAAATGGAAACGAAAAATTTTACGGCGCCCCCACCGCCCCCCGCCATAACTACACATTATATACACTACATATTTTTGAGCTTAAAATTGTTGCCCAGTGAAAAGAGACTACATGCTGTAGTTTACAAGCTCGTTATTTTTAAACTTTTCCTCAAAAATCCAAGTCAAAAAATCTTTAACTTTGTCAAATTTATATCATTTTTAACCTTTATGTGAAAACTCAATCAAAAACCAAACTCTATTCAAGCTTGAAATTTAAAATATGATTAGTATATATTGATTTTTTTTTTTCAAAAAACGGTGAAAGCGGAAAGCAACTTTCTTTCTTTTCCTTTCGACATTTAACGTCCTTTCGGCAGGACTTATAATTGGATGGAAATCCGTTCGCGTGATTTGATTCACAACTCTTGGGAAATGACGAAATTTACTAAATGGAGTTTAAAACTCAATTTACAAAATTGTATGAGAGCATTTCCCAAAGGTATTTCGTGTTATGTCCTGCCTCGTCTCTTTCCCGTTATCAGATTGATAAAGAAATCAATTTCAAATTATATTCGACAACAATATCAACACCAGTGATCTCGACGATATGGAATGAGCATCTCGTCTACAAAATATAAAAAAATTAAAAAAAAAAAAAAAAAAAAAAAAAAAAAAAAAAAAAAAACGGGTCTAACTTTTGTCGCCACGGACAAAAAAAAGATGAGGCGACTCTTTGTACTCATTAAAATAAATTTTGAATATGCACATGATTTAATAGATGAAGATGATAGCGATTGTCACATTTGTTGATAATTTGAGGCAGGACTAGGTTCGAGAAGAGATAAAGAAAAATGAAAAGAATGTCTAGAGTGATCGGGATATTCGGCAGTTGTCACAAGATTGGACCCACGTCTTAAATGCCGTGACACAATCAGTATTGTGTATCGATGTCATCCTGTTATTCGAGACATATGTTAACAAGTTGACTTAACAACACCTTCTGATTTTGGCTCCTTTTTCAATCCTTATAAGTTCCTTCTTTTTTTTTTTCTCCTTCGATGCGTCGACAATAATTCTTTCCCACAAACGAGTTTATAAGCGCCTTCCTCTCCGCTGCGTTTTACTTAAATGCTTAACCTGAAAAACCCTAAACACATGTATTGTATAATATTTCCCAGAAAACCGGATTTCTTTTTATCTTTCCTTTTTTTTTCGACTTGGACTAAGAATCTAAACGCTTAATCTTCCGCGGATAAAAACAAAATGCGGGGGGGGGGGGGGGGGGGGGGAAGAAAAAGAGGAGAGGAAAAAAAAAGAAAAAATAAAAACGTTCTGGAAACAAACTTGATATTTTTTTTGTTAAGTAATGCTGAAAGGTTAATCGGTTCTGCCCATCCTATAAAGACAGTTAGACGCCAAACTCTGAGAAACAACAAGGAAAATGTGGGACCGGAAATTAATGGAGAGTAATGTTCCCGTCTCTGAATCTGAATATGTAAATTACTAACTTTGCTCGGTGAAATCTAAGTAGATCGATCTCTTCCTGGTTTAAATCCTTTTCATTAAACCTTTGTAAGAATGGACCCTCGTTCTTTTGATTTTTACGTTTAGCTTACCGAGAAGCATTTTTGAAATCAATTCCAAACTGGAATCAGAAAGGCTACAAATTTCACAGCTTGAAAGGGCGTTACGACTAATCTTTAGATTGCTTCTTGTTTTTGTGTTCAAAACCGCCACTGGTTAATTCCACTTTCCGGAGTAAAAGCAATCCTATTTTTCTTTTGTTAATAGGATTTTTTTAAATATTTAATTTAAACGATTTTTTTTTCCTTTTTTTGCTTTTCTCTGGTTTGGAAAATCTTTTTTTAGTGTATGAAACGAGAGAGTGCGCTACAAAGTCTTTTGATTTGATTTGGCTACTTATAAAAAAAGACTCCCTCCTTTAATAAAAGGATTCGGACATCCATTTCCGCAAACTTTAGCACAACTCATGGTATCTACCAAGGAACTGCTGCAGGCCGTGGAAGAAAAAAAAAAGGTAATGCTAAAAATAGTAAGTCTGATAAAAAACTAAAAGGCCTAATATTCATTTTTAAGATATTTTCAACTTTAAACGTTTTATTGACATTCATTTTTTTTAGAACTTTTTTCAGACCGTTTTATTGACATTCATTTTTTTTTTAGAATAAAAGAACTATGAAATTGTGTCTATAAAAATAATATACATCTTTTATAGAAACAATAGGCAACAGACATGCTTTGAGCTATTTTTTTCTCAATCTATGAGGTCTAAGGAAATAATAATTGCAATAGGGTTGTTTCACATAATTGAATTAAATTTTTTAAATTGCCTAAAAAATTAGAGGAAAAAATAAAAATGCATTCTGAGTTGTAATTTTTTTGTTTTAACTTGTCATTAGCTCAAAAAAAAAATAAAAAAAATCGGGCGAAAAATTGATGCATTTGAAACGATTTCGAAAAGCGGGACAAAAACAAACGGCCTTCTTTTAACCAATTGTTTTTATCGTTCTGTTATTTGCCTTCAGCGCATAATAAGAAATACATAGTCCCTAATTCTCAAGGTGCAGAACGATAAAAACAATTACTTCAAAAAATTTCGCTTCAAATCAAAATCATTTCAAATGCATCAATTTTTGGCCCAATTTTTTTTAATTTTTTTTAGCTAATGACAATCTGGATCTAAAAAATTCCAACGCAAAATGCTTCCGTATTTTTTTCTCGAATTTTTGAAGCGGTTTAAAACATTAAATTAAATTGTGTGAAACAACCCTACCGGTATTGTTTCTATTCACCGATAAGGAATTCTACAATAAAACTGAGAAAAAAATTTGGAGTTTGAATTTGCGCTAAAGCGGTCGTGACGTCATCGGTTTAGTTTTGCGTGTGATCATTTTGTATGTTTATGTACAATAATGTACAATAGTAAATGCTGTTCGAACACTTTGCCAATTTAAAATTTTTCAATTTGGCAACGTGATTTGATAAGATAAGATATAAGATAAGATGGCGTTACAGGGCTTGCAGCCCTACTGCCGCATCACAAATATTCCGCCAGGCGGTTCTATCTTGGCATGCATCCCGCCAATCGGGGACACCCAGCCGACCCGCATCCATCGAGACGTTGTCCTCCCAGCGAAGCCGCGGCCTCCCCTGGGGCCTAGGGCTTGTCGGTCTGCCGTCAAGGACCTGCCTAATGTACCGCGTCGGTGGCGCTCGAGCGACGTGATTTGAACAGCAGCAAAAAATATATTTCTGAACGCGTATGAAAAAATAAATATGGTCGTTTGTTTACCTTGGAGGTAAACAATATGTATGATTTTTTTTATTTTAAAATAGTGATAATAATTAAGAGTGAGTTAATAATGGATATTGTTATTTCCTTTCCCAGCTTCCGAATCCCGTTGCCGTTGCCGTTGCCGTTGCCGTAGCCGTTGCCGTTGCCGTTGCCGTTGTAATATAATGGATCCCGTTGCAATAATGGATATTGCTATTTCCTTTCCCAGCTTCCGAATTTCGTTGCCGTTGCCGTTCCGTCGGCGTGCAATTCATCGATCAGAGCGAAATTCAGATAAGTATAAATTGAGAGATTAAAAAAAAAAAAAAAAAATGTAAAGGTACTTTGTGTTTTTTTTTTATTTTTTTCTTTTTTTTCAGGAAAGAATGCCTTGAAAGGACCTCCACCAGGACCATCCGACCAAAAGACCATCCAAACGGAATATTTGTAAGTCTTATAAATAGATATTTTAATTTTTAACGGGAAATGGATCTATTAACCCTTTGTGGTCGGTGATGCTACTGAGAAAATGATATGACCCGACGGCCAGTGATTTTTTAAATTTTTTTATGGTATCATCAAGTGTTTAGGATCTTAAAGCAAAAAATAAGGACTCAATTCAAACGATCCCAAATTTACGCAATATACGCAATAATGTATTTGACGCAATTTGACATGGTTCGAGTCGTATTCCGCAAGAACGAACATACCTGGTTCAGTGAGCTTAGATAAATAGCAATCACGTGACTAGACCGATGACGTCAAACCAATGAGAAATGTTCAGGGGTGTGGTCACGTGACAAAAAGCTTTTTCGTATTTTTTTCCCGGATTCGGCCAGTAGGGACCGAATATATAACTGTAAGAAAGTGCCTCTTTCAAGCTAAACATAAGTTTTTAAAATTTCGACTATGAGGAATAGCCTAAAAAAGTACATAAATGGCAGTAAGAATATATCTAATGGCACGAAAAAATATTAACACGTTAAAATATTAACGAATTTTTATTATTTTTTCTTGCGTCAAGCAAATAATATTTACTCCATTAAATATATAGTTTTAAGTCTGAAAAAATAAGCTTTTTATTTAGAAAGACATTTCTGTACGTCAGAGCCAAAAAGTTCAATATGCAAATTCAAGATGGCCGTTTGTTATGGGTAAACAACGTTTAGCGGACATCTTTAATTTGCATATTGAACCTTTTGGATCTGACGTACAGATTTAGAAAGAAGTTTTGAGTCGTTAATTGTATAGAGAGGTTAGTATAAAATTTTTTTCTCTGGAGTGCATTCTAATAATGATTATGTCAACCATGACCATTTGTCATTTTGCTTTGAAAATTGAGAAATTATTCAATGGACACTAGGGGGTTTTTCATATCACTTTCAGCCGAATTCCGTTACAAGTGGCATCCCTTGCGGAGAAAACCCAGACCGGCTTGTGGGAAAAGCGCAGGCCAAATTGCGGAGAAAACAGGAACCTGGAATACCCGCTAATTTACGGAAAACTCAGGATTCTATTGCGGAGAAAAATCACCTACGAATAAAAAAATGCCGAGAATATTTCACACACCGGCGTCAGGCAGGGGAAAGTGTGAGAGAGGGAAAACTCGGCGAATTAATCCGTCAGCAACTGACGATGGAAGCGGAGATCACGCGGAAGAAGTAAATTTAGACTCGTCGGGAGGAGAATCGCCGACGAGAAGAGAAGAAGGCAGGGAAACGAGCAATCTGAAACCGGCCGAATCGGAATTGTTCAAGGAAAAAGGCGTAAACAGAACAGCTAAAGAAATTAAAAACAAAATTAATAATTTGAAACAAAAGTTTAATAAAATTAAGCCTAGATCCATCTTGCTTGTTTTTTATTCTAACAAACAAACAAGCAAACAGATAAGTGAACAGTATTTCGAATTCGAAGTAAATTATTCCACCATTAATTGTAGTGGAGACATAAGCATAGGATTGATAAGAATTTTCATTTCTGGCTCCAAAACGTTAATATTAGCGTTTTTCGTAGTATAGGGTGTACAAAAAAATTAATCACTCCTGCATCATTTTAAGGGCGCAACTTTACTCATATTTACCCTAAGGGAACATTCAAGTATTACGTAAGATTTTTAGGGGGGGGGGGGGGCACTTTGCAAAGATCCGTTTAACGGTCCGTACATTCCTATGAATTCCATCCTTATGAACTGTGGAACTTATGGAACTGTGGACTTAATGCGTTTTGTCACTTTTCTGTATTTTTTCGTCTTATTTTGGCTTCTTGCTCAAAAATTTATATATGTATCCAGTTTATGCGAAATGTGATTGAAAATCTTTAACTTCGATGTATCAAGAATATCAACATAAAGAATCATTTTTTTAAAAAAATTCAGGAATTTAAAAGATCCTAAATAAAATTCTCCAGCTTAAACGTGGATTTACAGAACAGTATTCGTCCCCGAGATCATCATAGCGTCAAATAAAACAAATACTTTTTTTTTTTTTTTTTTGGACAATAAGCAAGCTAAATCAAGAAAAATACAAAAGCATCAGTAAAAAAAAAAAAAAATTACAAATCAAATCTGCATCCGTATGAAACACATCAAGCCCTAAATCCGGAAATGATTTACTCCAAAAATCAGGAATATAACAAAAAATTTAACGTCCATAACTAATCAGGAAAACGAAGCAAACTCCGCACGTTTTCTCCCATCGAATTCACGTTTTTTTTTCCTCTGCGTAAAAATAAAAATAAGAAAGACTCTTCCTCCCGAAATCGGAATCGGAAACAATTCAATTGCGAAAGAAGGGACGGAAGTAAAAAAAAAAAAAAAGGATAGAAAAAAAGAGAACAGTGCACATGGAGAAAATTGGAAAGGGTGGTAATTTTATTTATCAAATTGTAATTCATCCCTTATTTAAAATTAAAAGTCATCCTCCGCAAAATCAGATCTATTTAAGCCATCCTACGGGATCCCTTTAACTTGTAAAAATAGCTAGTGGCGACAGTAGATTTTACGTACCCATCTTAATGAACACATTCTAATGCCAATAAATCGTTTCAAACTATAAATAATTTTCGAAATGTCACAACAATTTATAAATCATCAAATTGAAAAACAACTCCGAAATCGAAAGAAAAATTCCTAGTCTCAGATTCCAAATTGCAGAAAAAAAAGGCTCATCAGTCAACGCCACTGCCTTAAAAAAAAAAAAAAAAAAAAAAGGATGGGTCGAACGAAGAAAGTAACCCCTAACGATTTCAGAGATTTGAACGTGGCTATAGTTTAATTTTATATTCATGAACTCTTTTCTAAATCGATTTTCTTTTTTTTTTTTTTTTTTTTCTTTTTTTCTCGACATTCTCTCTTGCAGCCTCATTCGAAAAACTAAACGAATCAGCCAATTTTTTTATTTTTATTTTATTTTATTTTTTTTTTTTTTTACTCCAAAGGAATTTCATATTTTAACAAGGGATCCTTATTTCAGTGACGGCATTAACAAAAAGTCTAGTTTGTAAAACCCTGCTGATTTAAAACAATAGAAAGGGTATAATGTTCGCCCCCTGTGGTGTTACTGGCGACAGTGTTCTAAACTACCCTTCTGATTTTGTTCTCATAAAGTGTCTTTCATTTTTATATCATCTTATCATTTATCAGTCGGTTTTAAATTTTTTTTTTTTAACGATTCGAATTGAGAAAAGGAATTTGACATGAGAATCAAAATCATACTCAGCAAAAAAAAAATTCATTTGTAATAAATGTCATATGCCTTGAAAAAAAAAATTTGAAACAATTTATGCTGTATTTTTCAAAAATATTAATATCAACAATCACAAGAAAAAAAAAACTAATAAATAATTAATTTTTTTTTTTTTTTTTTTTTTTTTTGGATAGTTTTTGCACGACTGCATTATCGAAGCGCTATAACCCCATTCCGAATTTTAACAAATTGATATTGCGATGTCAGCAATGATGTACGCCACGTGCTGCCATTAGCAACGCCACTTCCGCTAACCGATGCGCATTAACATTATAATAACGAGATTTTCGTCTTCGATTTTTTTTATATTTTTTTTACGTCATCACTCGGTCTGAGCATTTATCACTCGTGGGATGCTCGCTCATCCTTAGCATAATTTTTATGTTATTGTTGAAATCGCAAAATTGTATCGAAGCGAAGAACAAAAAAAAAAAAAAAGAAGAAATTCTAATTTATGGCATAATAACAAAAGAAAATTGGAAAAAGAAATGAAATAATTATGCAAAGGGCTTCGATCGAAAAACAGATGAAAATAATAAAATTGGGCAATAATTTTAAACCCTTGTTCCATTTAAAACGGTTAATTGACAGTTTCTAAAGTTTAAATCGCACTAAAATGGATGGGTTTGTGGCTGTTAAACCTTTATGTTAATCAAACCCCATAACAAGGGTCAAGCCAAGATTTGACCTTTCTAATTGTTTTAATACTACGTTTCGAAACGGTTTATGTCGCAAATTTCAAAAATTCACTCTCTTCTGAGAGAGTGAATTTAGTTGTAAGCCAGTATCTTTCTCAAGTGTCGCATTATGTCGGCTATGTTTCAGCCGAGGTGATAGTACAACTCCAGATATATTGAAAATATGTCTAAGATATATAGTCGACATATCCTTAAATATATTCAAAAAAATATATCTGAATCTGGACTGTATGGCATACAGTTCAGATTCAGATCCCGGATTTTCATCTTCACCAAATTTATTGCGGAAAAAAAGGAACGGAGCTGAAATAAAAATTAAACTTGAAGCAAAAAGTGCAGAACAGTCTAACTGTGAGTATATTCTGCTTTTTAGCAAAAAATTGTTTTTTCACTTATTTAATTAATTATTTATTTATGTTCAGTGACGGAAGATATTAGAATAATATCCATCCGAGAATTTTTACAACCCTATGCCATAACCACTGAAGAATAATCCAACGAACTAAACTAATCTTTCCAGATAAAGGATTTTCAGCAACAGAAAAAAGCAACAGAATTCGATGAAAAAAGGCTGTACCGTACCAAGGGGTTACTTTGTACTCGACCGGGTAACTTTGGACACTTCGATTTTCCCTTAAATTCTTGAAAATAAAACAAGAAAAAGCCCAAACAACGATTACATTTCATAAAGTAAAGCTTCTTGAATATTATTTAGTAAAATGGTCCTTTCAATTAGCTTCGATATAGAAATATTTGATTTTAAAAATGATACGAGACGGGAAAAAACTTCAAAGTTCGGAATACTAAGACCCCCCAACGGTATCTGAAAGCCGTATTCAGGTTCAAACACGTTCGACACTTTGCCGTACATCATCCTTTAACTACCCAAAGAAAAATTTCTTTCCAAATGTATTTTCCCGAGAGCAGAAAAACAAGAATTAACAAAAAAATGTTTGTAAACACTCCATAAACGCCATGTTAATCAGCCATTTTATTCATCCAAACACATTTTATTTTGGTTTCAAAGAATTTATTTTTCTGGATCATTTTCTCCTCTTAAAATTATTTAACGGAACAAAAATTGTTTATTTATTAACGGTAATCTGTTTTGAGAATATTTTTTCGCCCTTTTATTGTTTTAATTACGGAGTTACGGATGCAGAAACAAAAATGTCCAAAGTTGCTCCACTTTCAGATTGTCGAGGGTGTTCGGAAAACTGAGTCATAGATTGATTTAGAAAAAGTGTAACCATTGCAAAAGCTGAAGGATCTTTCTTCATGTTTGTGAAGGCAGATTACAAATCTCCCCAGTATTATACACATAATAACAAAAAAAAGTGAAAAAGTGTAAAAATTAACCCCTCGGTACGGTACTGTTTCATAGCCTATGATCTCAAATCAGCGAGTCAAAGCTTTGTGTTTCGGATTGAAGCCGTACTTTTAAATACGTAAGTAATAGTATTTTAATACTTAAGTACTTTTAAATTTCTTTAAATTTTATTTTAAGGCTAAACTGATATTTTTAAAGTGAATTTTTTAGGGCTCCGTTTCACAGCAAGCCGCAGACCGCAGCTTTTTTTTTATTTTTTTCCGAACCTTAATTTTTATACTTAAAACATGGCAACGGGGTAAAGTGATAAAAAATTAAGTAAAATCATAGTTTTTTCGTTCATATAGACATGATTCGGCATGCAAATGAGATTATTTAATGATATATCTTTTTAAAAAAATATGGAATTTTATTTTTGTTTAGGCGTTGGTTACATTACTCGAACATTTTTGTTCGAAGAGTTTCAAAAATTTTTTCTCGATGAAAGTGTTTACACTTTTCAAACAAAGTTTCGATGATGTTTGATGATGTTCGATGATGTTTGATGATGTTTGACGTTATTTTTGGGGTTGTATTATATTTTTTACGTAATGGGAGGGTACATATATATATAATAACTTTCGAAATACAGCAGATTCCGATTTCGATTCCGATTCCGATTCTGAATAAAAATTAATCGGGATTTTTTTTTTTCCCCCAACTTTTTTTCAGTCTTTTTTTCCTACCGCGTGTAGGAAAAAAATGACTTAAATTAATATGGGTACTCGGTCGATGATATATGTACCCTCCCATTACGTAAAAAATATAATACAACCCCAAAAATAACGTCAAACATCATCAAACATCATCGAACATCATCGAACATCATCAAACATCATCGAAACTTTGTTTGAAAAGTGTAAACACTTTCATCGAGAAAAAATTTTTGAAACTCTTCGAACAAAAATGTTCGAGTAATGTAACCAACGCCTTAGGGGAAAAAATTTAAAATGGCTCCGTAAACAAAAACAAAAATAACATTCGATATTTTTTTAAAAAATATCATTAAATAATGTTATTTACAGGCCGAATCATGTCTATATGAACGAAAAAACTATTATTTTACTTCATTTTTATATCACTTTACCCCATTGCCAAGTTTTTAGTATAATGCTGCTTCTCCATTATGGTCCTAAATTAATTTTACAAAATTAATTTTATAAAATTACCGGAAATTATGCGCTTTTTCATTCTTTTTTCATAACATATTTATTTTTTACAGATTTCTTATTCTTTTTTAAGTCATCCTCATGTTCGATTAGTAAAATAAAAGCATTATTCCCAATAATTTTATAAAATTAATTTTGTAAAATTAATTTTGAGCCATAATGGAGAAGCAGCATAAAAATTAAGGTTCGGAAAAAAATAAAAAAAAATAAAAAAAAAGCTGCGGTTTGCGGCTTATTGCTGTGAAACGGAGCCCTTAAGACAACTTTAAAATTTTTTTATAAAGTTAACTTTTGTTTAAATTTCTGATAGCCTATTGTCAATATATCGATATATACAGCAAAAAAAAAAAAAAAAAAAAAAAAAAAAAGTAAAAATTAAATTCGTATTAATTAAAAAAAAAAAAAAAATCTCCTGAATACTTAACCGTAAATTAATACTAAAAATATTAAATTCCGAAGTTATTTCGCGAGAGTAATAAAGCAGAAAACAGTCCCGGCTTTCCCGGGATTACCGGGAATCCAAATATCTACTTTTCGATTCCCGAGAAATGATATCATCAAAACAAGAATTCCCGTAACCGGGAATGGAAATATGTAGGGAATTTTCAAAGGGCTAAAAAAAGGCAATTCGTATCATAATCTCAAAGCCCGAAATTTGCTCATTTTACCCCATCTCGTGGTTTTGGAACACCATCATTTCGATTGTTCATCACGCAAAATTTGAAAAAAAAAATCTAAAATCAAAACTACGGTCACAATTATTATCTGAAGCATCAGAATTGCCGATAAAACAATCAGATCAACGGATTCCCGTAGACCACCATGCCAGGAGCGGACGCTAAAAAGATTGGCTGAAAGATAAATCCCTGAGGCTGAAATTCTCTATTCATTCGACTTCTTTGATTGAAAACAAACCGGAAGTCGTCTGGGTTTATTTACTTCCACTTTATTAATGGTCTCTTCTGTACAGTATATTCATTATAGTTAATAGTTAATAAAAAGCAAAAATAATTCGCGGACCACTGGTAGCTTTAATAAAAAAAAATTGTTTTCTTTATTTTGCCGACTTATTGGTAAATGAACTTTAAAAAAAAAAAAAAAAAAAAAGAAACAAATGCCGGAATATTCAATTGACCATATGACCATGGCGACTGTTGGGAAATGAATAAAGAACTTTTCAGTTGACCGATTAAAGTTAGAAATGACCACACATCTTGTTAGCAACAAGATGAATCAATGCTGAATCCTTTCCATTATACGTGTTTGCAATTGTAACAATGGCATCCATCTTCGTTTTAATCAGTAATTGTTATCTTTCTGAGTTATCCCATGAAGAAATCAACGTAATCACATTATAAAGGCACGGTTCTTGATTTCCTAAGCAATTCACTTAGATCCTTTATCCGTGGGGTTTTCTTCCTCCCGGATTAAAAACAAAACGGGAAGCAATGTTTTCATTTTCTCTCTTTCATTTCCTCGTACCAATTTCTTTTTTCGTCGGGGAAACAAAAAAAAAAAAAAAATCTTTCAACCCAAGCACAAAAACTCAGAAATAGGGGTTGAACGCATTAAACGCAAACTTCAACCACCGTGACTTAAGCCACGTGACCAGAGAAATTCGAACCGGAATTCAATTGTTACTTTCACCCCTAATGCAACGCTCCCGTCTTGAGAACCTTGACGTTCGCTGCTAAATTTATGATCGGCGGCTTCTTCCTACATTTATTATTTTCGTGAAATATAAAATGACCCGTTCGATTATTCCGAATTATTACGGATGCGTCGTTTTTAAGGGAAAGCAAGCTCCTAAATTTGCCAGTTAAATTGCTTTATGTATTAAGATGCTTGCTTACTTAAACCAAGTTGTTATTGCGGCACTTCCGGAACACATTTTGTTGCACTCGCTTTATTCCATTGTCCTCAGTCAGGCCATTTGCTCATACACGCCTGGTATCGTGTAAAAAGCTGTTGAGTTTCTGCGCGGAAGTGCGACGAACTTGGGTCACCGCCGAAATCAATTTGCTTAGTCACGGGAATAAAAAGAATGAAAAGAACGTAGCCCTTTAGATCATTTTTATTGTCTACATGGCGAATCATTATATATCGACACCATGCATCGGAACAAAAAAAAAAAAAACATTGTAAAAAATGGCCAATCCCGAAACGGATGTGAGGTGCTAAACAGGTCATTCAATCCTCCAGAAATTATTAAATGTCAACTTTTCAACAAACTCGAACTTCAGGTTTGAAACTTGAAATGATCAAAATGTAAAAAAATGATATCGATGAATATTTTGGAATAGCAGGAGGCCGTTGAGCGGCATGACTTTATATAAAACTTAGCACGGTTCGATACCCTACAAGCAAGCAAGCAAGCAAGCAAAAAAAAAAGCAAAATCTGTGACTTGCAAAAACTTATTTTCTATTCGTTTGCCACCGTTCAAACATACACATAATTTACCAGGAATTTTTGCCCTTTTCCTGGCAACGAAACCTACATGCTTGATCTTGGAAACGTTTCAAAACTTTCCCGAAAAGGATTTCAACATTCGAAAAAAATGATTTAGGGCGACAATGAGCGCCACGTTTCGGCCAACTCATTCATTATTAGTCCCATTTAACTCGAATACAGATAACATTATTACATATTAAGTAAAGAAAAAAATCAGGAGAATCGTTGGATGATTTTCTCCGAGCCGTGAATTTGTATTTAAATCAAACTCGTCTAAGGGAAAAAAAAATCAAGAGGGTTTGCCAGTGTAAGAAAATGAAGCGGGCTCAATGAAATAATATTGCTGGTTAGATATCGTCCGCTTTTCTGTAATCGGAGTAATGTAATTGTGTGTATAAGTCTGCCATTCAGTTTTGCCGGTTCATTTTTTTATTTTTCTGAAGATTCTCTCGAGTATGCAATAATCAAAGAATTGAAATCAAAGAGAAGCTTTAGTTAGTTTTACATAATAAACTTTTTTTTTTTTTTTTTTTTACCAAAGGAAAATATGAACAAATAAAATCCATTTAGAGCAACTCTCAACAACAGCCGAAAATATTTAAACACCGGATTTTAATATGACCGATTTTGGAAGTCAAAAATTTCTACAAGAACTGCGTTTTAAAAAAAAAAATTAAATGCACTGAATCCTGACTATGTACCTATTATACTGTATGTATGGAAAAAATTTTGAATTTTTTGATTAATATTTGGAAACCTTGGCATGCTGACCATGTGTGTGAATTTACCAATTTTAGCGGGTCCGCAGGGTGGTCAATAGGGTGGTTCGAAAATCGACTTTTTTGGAATTTCAAAACTCTTATTTCGGGAAAAGTTTCTTTATATAGGTAGAGTATCAACCCTGAATTTTTTCAGATTTTTTGAACGGCCTTCTGAGGTGTCGAATCGGCCTTGAAATTTTCAAAAAGTCCATATAAGGGCCAAAAATAAACCTTTTTTTTTTTTTTTTTTTTTTTTTTGCATAAAATACGATTGATTTCTATCAGAAATTTCGTGTAGATTACGAATTTGAAGTCGGAAATTAGTTTTGGTGAGCGGTTTTTGAGCCTCAGGCAAAATGCCATAACCAGGTTTTCAGAGCTTTTAAATCCGGCCTGTAGCTCAAAAATTATACACGAAAACTAATTTTCGACTTCAAATTCGTAATCTACGCAAAATTTCCGATAGGAATCAATCGTCATTTATGTAAAAAAAAAGGCTCATTTTTGGCCCTTATATGGGCTTTTTGGAAAGCTCAAGGCCAATTCGCCAACTCAGGATGCCGTTCAAAAAATCTGAAAAAATTCAGGGTTGATACTCTACCTATAAAGAAACTTTTCCCGTTATAGGAGTTTTGAAATTCCAAAAAAATTGATTTTCGAACCACCCTAGTGGTCAATATAGACAGTTTGACTGTATTTACTAGTACAACAAAGAATAATGCCTCCTTGCTGATTAAAAATTTTAAGCAACGTATGTTTAATGGGCAAAATTCTAGATTCGCGACCTTAGAATACAAGGGTCCCAAGTCAACCCCCCCCCCCCCCTACCTCCAAAATTTTCGTTTTTTTGTACCGATTTTTGTTCTCGAGTCGGAATCGCAATCGGAATCGGAATCAGAATCGGCCCGAAAAATATTGAAGAATTTTGTGAATCGGCATCGGAATCCGAAACGAAACCGCAGCCCTGTTCGGAATGCATAAGGTCGTAAATCCCGTTTTTTTAATTCAAAAGATTGGTTTGAATACAAAGGTCGGAAATAATTTTTTCCATATAAAAGAGCATTTCTTTACTTAAAAGTTCGATTTTTTTTTTACCGAGAAAATTATTGGGTTGTGGTATTGTGCCCTCTTGGTTTAGTCACATTGGCCAAAATTAGCGAAAACTCTAAAAATGAAAAAAACCGATTTACGTCCTTTGTATTCCATAACTTTTTCAGAAGAAATTTTGATTTCAACATTTTTTATTCCGCGCATGGCCAAATTGGCCAAATTTGGAAAAATTCTTAAAAATATCGACAGGAAAATGGAAAAGAAGGCGACTTCTGAAAAAAAAAACCGAAATTTTCGGTTATTTTTGTTTTAAAGTTTGTAAATCGGATGAGTCTTTTGTATTCTGAAGTCAAGAAAATCACTAAATAGAGTCCTTTTTAGTTACTTTTTCTAAAACTTCAGAAGTTATAGTGCTTCATTTATTTTAAATTAACATCTTAATCCTTTATAAATTGCCTACAGAATCACGATTTTTCGATAGGAAAAAGAATACACAAAGAGTAATTAAGTATCAAACTTTCAAATTAATTGCCGTCCTGTAAAATTTCGAAGTGGCCGATTTGGGACCTTTGTATTCTAAGGTCGCGTTATGCCTCCCTTGCTGATTAAAAATTTTAAGCAACGTATGGGCAAAATTCTAGATACTCCATAAATTTCATTTCCAGGCACACATTTCGATGCCGCTAAACTATAAAATACGAAAAGAAACGTCAACATCGATTACATCAAGCTTTGTGCAAAAAAAAAAAAAAAAAAAAAAAAAAGATTTTTTTCGATGTTGCCTCTGGCACATCTCGAAGGATTTGTAATACCATTCGTGGTAAATTGAACGCTAAAAGCGATTAAAATCAAGTTTCAAGTACCTGACAATTCAAAACGAATAGAATTCTTTTCATTTCGATTTGTTGATTCGCAAACTCCATTGGTCTCAATCATTCAGAATGCATCTAGGAGAATTGCGTGGATTGGATTATACGCATATCACAAGCGGTGCCTGTATTCAAGCTTTAATTTTTAATTGTGCATCAAGGAACTATGTTCACCATTTTATATCATGGGAACACTCGCAACGTGTGTGTTAAATAGAAAAAGTTTTACCTACAGCTGGTGAAATATTATTAAAAAAAAAAAAAAAAGTTCGACATAAATCATTAATGATTTTCCAATCTGTTTCTTTTTGAAATTTGGCAGACAAAAAAAAGAAAAAAAAACTTTTATGTGTGGAAAAAGCAAACTCAAAAATTTATGTTGCTTGAAAAAAAAAAACCTAGCAATAACTAAATAAATATCCAACAAGCTTTTCACGAGACACTTTCCATGACACGTGAGTTTTCTCCAACTTTTAACAGCACGAATTGCCATCTTTCGGGGGCGTGGCAAAAGGGGAAAAACTTTGAAATATTTCTTACGATTAAAATAAATTTCTCTTCCTCCGGTATACAAAAGATTTTGGCAACATTTCGAAAATTCATTTCCCCTAGTAAAAATAGATCAAATAAAGGCATTAATTTTAAGGCGAGATAGGAGGGAAAACCAAATCAAACTAAGTTTACTGCCTTTTCAACTTTAAAGCAAACAATCAAAGTCTATAAAACTGGGAATGGAACTGTTGAGAAGTCTTGAACGCTATAATTTACACGGTGAAATTAATTAAAGTAAAATGGGAGATTCATCCCAAATCCCTTTTTCATTGTATAAAACCTTTTTGCATGGAATTAAATTAACCAAAAAAAAAAAAAAAAAAAAAAAGGATCGTTCGGGAGCTATTGTTACAATTCATTTTTATTTTTATTTTTGTATTTTTTTTAAATCGTATCTTTATTTGCTCTGTAAAGACGTAAGTGGGGTGCATTTTCATATGATTTCAATGATGTTTGTATCCTGCTGGTGCCGTTTAAAGGTACAATACATAATCCAATTCAAATTCTTATTCTGAATTACCAAACAGTAGCTAATGTGCAGGTTCAGACCGTTTAGTGAATGTTTTTTTCAAGTCCGAAAAAAAAAAAAATCTTGAATTTCAACATCTTCATTTTCAACTGCATATGTGAAAAACATCTGGGTACCGACCGAACATGCGAAACACTTAAGCCAATGATAAACGAAACGAAACAAAGAAATTAATAATATTTTTTATCCCTTCCCCCCCTCCCTTCCGACTTACTGACATTCAAATGGACGGCTACAAATTTCTTGACAATTTCATTTTCACGAAATAATTTTCTTCTTGAAAAACACCGAAAGTGATAACGTGACATGTGTTAACAAAAAGACTCATGTTTCTTTGATTTTTACAACCCGAAACGGATTCTTTTAACGTTTCCTGATGTTTGTGACATAGAAGTCAGCTGTTAACGAAAGGTCATTGCTGTGTAGGGAGTTGCCTAGCGACAAAATGCAGGGAAACTTCTCGTCATTTCCCGACATGACAAAATACCCACGATATATTCTTCACTATAAAAAAAAAAAGTTTTGTGGATTTTTCCGAATGTCAAAGAAGTTGAAGTAGGTTCTGTAAAACGACAAACAGTCAGATGGAAAATTTGGTATCGAAAAACTAGCGATGGACATTAAAAATGGCCTGTTCTTTTCAGAAAAACAACAAAATTACAAAATTTGACCTGAATTACAGAAGTAGGTTTCGTGAGAGGCTATTAGCCGGAATAATTATTAGGCATATCAATTTTTTTTAAAATACCAGGATTATCCTCATTTTAAATATGATCCCAAAAAAAAAGTCGTCTTCACATAGTAGTAGCTAATAATAAAAACGATTCCCTACCATTTTTCCTAATTCACTTCTCCTAAAAAAAAAAAAAAATAAATAAAAATAAATTTCTAATTCATTTTTCCTAAAAAAAAAATTTCTAATTCATTTTTCCTAAAAAAATAAATTTCTAATTCATTTTTCCTAAAAAAAAAATGAAATCCTAATCCATTTTTCCTAAAAAAAAAAACCTAATCCATTTTTTCTAAAAATTTTGGTTCCTAAAATTGTTTTCCTAACTTTTTTTCTAATTTTTAATTTTCATAAAATTTTTTGATTCCTAAAATGAAATTTCTTAAAATCCCTAAAATAAACTTTCCTAAAATCTCTAAATTAAAATTTCCTAAAAGCCCTTTAGGGATTTAAAAATTAGAAAAAATATTTAATTTAGGGAATTTTATTTCAGGGATCAAAAAATTCTAGGAAAATTGAAAATTGGGAAAAAAAGGTTAGCAAAAAAATTTTAGGAATCAAAATTTTTAGGAAAAATGGATTAGGAATTTATTTTTTTTTAAGAAAAACTGATTAGGAAAAATGGTCGGGAACAATTAAAACAGTTCCCCACAAGCATTAACAGTTAACCGTTTTCAAAATTTTAAAAACGATTGGCTGCTGCTGAAGATAAACCCTCTACGGAGGAAACGTTCTTCTGTTCTTATCATTCCAAAAATCATAAAACTCCGAGCTCTGGAAAACTCATCTTCAGAATTTAATTTCAACGATAAAATGAGCAAATCTAAGTCTTATACTTTAAGAAAAGAAATGATTTAAAAAAACAAACTCTCTCTAAAGATAGCTGACTCTTACGCAAACACTTATCATCTGAAATCCCATTTTAAAGTGGTACCTTCAATTATTTTGATTATTAATTTCCTGGAAAATCTTGTTCAATTTTCCTAAACTCCCTTTCCGGTGGTTCCTTTGTGGTCAGCAAAGCGTAGGAAATAAAATTTTAACTGTTAATTTCTGTCAGAAGAGCATTTTGAAGAAAATTTTCTGAAGAAACGGTGTCAAGGTTTTAAATGGTCCCTACATTTGGTTTATTTGGTTTGCTTGGTCCGTCATTACGCTCTTAATGGGTTTTTGAATAAGTTTTTCCTTAACAGATCCGCCATAAATATTTTTAAATACACGGCGTAGGTAGCTGATAGAGCTGCGGTTTGTTTTGTTTTAGAACATTCTTGCTGAACATGAAAACGATAGTCCTTTTCCGTCTTAATTCAATTAAATTCACGTAAAAAATGTATGTTAGCAACCTTAGACAGGTTTACACATTCCATATGTAACACTTTTTGAGTTAAAATTTTGGACGTAAACATTTTTCAAAACGACAAATGACGAATTGGTTGGCCAGCAATCAGATTGATGCAACATAATCGTTTTATGTAAAATTTACATAAAAAATATACGTAGCTTCTTTTTTACTAGTGAATTATGTTGCTTTTAGAATACAATTTTTTACCGTGTTCATTCACGGTCAAACTTGAGTGCCACAGTCTATTGCACCTTAAATAGCTCGCTTCTGCTTCCCACTCTTTGTGCTCTGAAATCTCAAATTATTTTCGCTTTCGGGTTTAAAATACACGTTTCAGTAGGTAATTTTTCCGATGATTAGTATAACTGATTAGTTTCTATTCATAATCTTTTATTTAAATAAAAATAGGAATGTGACAAAAAGGTGATTTCAGGCCCATCGATTCGAAATGTAACCAAGTTTCCCCGATAAGGAAAATAGCGCGGTAAAAAAATTCTATGTTAAAAGTAACATAATTCACTAGTAAAAAATAAATATGTAAAAGAGACTACATATATTTTCCGTATAAATTTTACATAAAACGATTATGTTGCGTCAATTTGATTGTTGGTCAACCAAATAACCAATCGTCATTTGTCAACATAAAAATGTTTACACTCAAATTTTAACATAAAAAGTGTTGCATATGGAATGTGTAGCCCTTTTTTAAATTGTTAACTTTTAAATGTTTTACCGTGTGGTAAAAACACAGCTGAGACCTTCCTCCTTATTTGTCTGAAATATTCAAACATTTTTATTCTTTCTTAAATGATTTTAGTCTAAAAAGTTTGGAAATACTCAAAAGATAGTATTTTTGGACAAAAAAAAAATTAACCCAAAATAGTACTTGGTTTTAACACAACCCTAAAAAAACACATAACTTCCTAAAATTCTGATGAAACAAAAAAAAAAATGCATTGATTTTCGACAGTGAGTCGTATTAGAACTCCCCCATCTTTGAGGCGGCGGAGATTTTTAAAATTGAAAAGGCAGAATATTAGCTCCCCCCCCCCCCCCCACTTCCCTGCACTGCATCCCTTCTTTCCAAAAGAGTTATGAATGGCAGAGTATACCATGGAGGATAAAAAAAAAGAAGTGAGCCAAAACATTTTCTTAAGGTGCAAAAAAAAAAAACAATTCTCCTATGGCCATAGGTTTATTTCGACAGAATCTACCAGAAAAAGTGCGATGCAAAATTATCATTCCCGACAATGAGAAAAAATATCTTTGTGATTCAGTGGAGAAAGAAAAGAATGAGAAAAATCATGCGAATATCAAGTCGAAAAGAAACGGCAATCGACATTTTTAAAAAAAATGAATTTATTCTTTTAAAAGTTAAAACAAAAGGAGTTGCTACGACTCCTGTGGCGGGGATAACAAAAGGTCTAGGTGGTCCAACTTCTCAAAATTATCCAACGAAGAGATATTTCTGTGAAATTTATCTTTATATCTCATCTAATATTAAATATTCTACATTTCTCGTTTTTTTTTCTTCTTCTCTTTTCTTTTTTAAAGGCAATCCGAAGTTTGGTGGTAAGAGGAACGATAAATTCTGGCGGTCCGACGCACCACACAAAAACGTTTCATGTTATTGATGTCTCTATTAGGTTAAAACGCCAAGGATCGTTTTATATTTTCTTGCGGCGACCCGAAATGAATTCGTAACATGTACAATATTTTTAAATTCATCAAAAAAAAAAAAAAAAAAAAATGAGAGAAAGAGAGAGACAACAATAACAGAAAGAAGTCTGTTTATTAGCTTAATTTTTCCTAAATCTTTTCATGTCCATTAAATTAAACAGACAAACTAATAAAATAGTAATTAGTTGGCACTCAGTTTGCTGACATGCGATTTTTCGCTTCGGGCTATGTCCAACATACCTTGTGGCTTCCAATCGTCCAGATGACGCCACATACGTTCACATACATCTGTGAAAGTGGTTCTAATGTTCCTGGCCCAGAAAAAAATATATAAACCTTACCGGCAAGCCTACTTCCGGATGATTGCAAATGCGACATCTTTATAACCGACTGCGTCAATGACGACCGCCTTTAAAGCTCAAACATAGCGGATATAACCCTTTTCCTTATATGAGAATAGAGGCGCCCTCAAGAGAAAAAAATAAGGTACGTGCTTGGAAGGGTTTAGCCGACCGCATACAATAAAGGTAATTATAGAAGACGGTGGATAAAAAAGAAATAAAAACCACAGCAATGTAGAAAAAAAGGAAATCCGTCTCTGTATGTAATTATTATAAATTAAATGATATAATTATTCAAAAAATGGAGCCGCGCGCATGTCATATGATATGCAACGAACAAGCTGAAATTTCTTTTTGTTGGGTGCCTCAAAAGCAACCGCATCTTTTGTTCTATTCATTTCTTTTTTTTTTTTTTTTTCAGAAAACCACCCTCTCCACTTTTTTTTTTGTTAATAAAATGGTTGGATAAAAGAAAAGTATTTGGGGAGTTACGATTCGGTAATTTTATTGATTGACTGAGATGTTATTTTTATTCGTTGAATAAAAACAGCTGAAAGATGAGACAATTTCGTCTAAAGCGATGGACGTTGAATATATGAGAAAGAACGGTTTATGCGAATTAAAAACACTGATAATTGAACAAGTCTGAAAGGTACTCAGGTTTTAGTTTGCATGATCTAATTTACTTATGAATGGTACCGAACAAAAGAACCTAATTTAATATCGGGAGCATGGCACGGAAACCTATGTCATATAGCGTAATATGTAAAAGCCGCAAAAGATCGACACATGGCATTGTGCAAGCTGGAGCTTATTTTTAAAACCTGATATTCGTCTCATTGTTGAGGCACGAAGCGGAACGGTCGTTCATCGAACGAATTTTATAACATAAGCTTCCTTTCTTTTATATAACAGTGCTATGCGAATAGTTTTTTGTGAAAATACTATTCGTGCCATTCCTTTAATGTCTCAGTGCATCTTCACGCTGACGATAAGAAATTTTCCGAATGCAAATGCCAACCGATAAACACTTGTGCCCGGTAATTAGTCTAGATATAGCATCTCGATCAATGCTACATCAATAGTAGACTGAAAATCCTTTAAGCTTCCATATACGGACTGAACATTCCTTAGAAACCCTTTTATCTCACTCATTCCCTGAACCTTTTAATCTCACTCACTAAAGCATTAAAGGAACCATCAAAAAGAAAGTGCTTGATCAAAACTTACCTGAAAATAAAAAAGAAAAAAAAACCATTAAAATCAACTTAGTGTGGGAAATAGTGAATCTGCAATACCAATAGCATTTCCGGATTGACTTTTTCACTTCGCCAATCTACATGAAGAGTAAGCGGGAAAAAGGATCAGAGTCAATTGTTTTTGTTTACACTTAGATCTTATGTTTAGCTTTTGTCAAAGCATTCAAAACAAAAACATGAACTCTGATCTTTTTTCTCGATTGCTCTTCACATTAGTCACAAAGTGCACTTTTAGATATATTATTTTGAGAAAAAAGTGGATTTTCTAACATTTTTGTTCACTTTGATGACAGATGGGCCGGCCAAGGGATGCAATGAAAAAAAATACCTAGCCTTCGAATGGACCTATAGAGTCCATCACGACGATTTCCGAAGACTGCATTTTTTTCTTGCAATGACCTACCAGAGGGTGCACTATGCGACCAATGCTATTAAAACTTGAAAAAAATGAAACACTATTTAATAAAAATAAAGCATTTTAAAAAAAAAATGCAAAACTATGTTTTTATGTACAGACTAAAAAAATTTAACCACACTAAAAAGAACGGAATAATATTTAAATTACAAAAATAAAAATTTAAGCACACTGAAAAGCACGGAATAATTTTTAAAGCTTAATAAAAATGAGAAACCATTTTAAATTTAAAAATAATCCAAAAGCCATTTTAAAAATAAAAACATGGCCGCGCATGTCTCATTGCCTTTCCCAGCTAAGGCAGCCGCATAGCCAGGACAATAGAAAATGGAGAGGTCAAATCTCGTAAGGGAAGTCATGAGTCCGTCTAAAAATTAAGAAATTCTAGATCCTCCGGTTACTCAACCGTAAGGCTCCCCCTCCCAATGTTGATCCTCGGTAAAGGTCGAGCTGGGTTTATTAGAACCCTGATATTATTAATTGCTGCTAAGAATATTTTTTTTTGCTTACAATTCCATGAAAGGTTAGAGGATCAGCAATAACCGGTTTTTACAATAGACCGTTCGAACTATGTTATGCATAAAAATTTTAGCATACGCTATTTACTTAAGCTAAGTAGAGTCAAGGCACTAGCTATCCTTTATGCATGTTACCGAACGTATTTCAGGGTTCAAACGGAATGCAATGAGACATGCGCGGCCATGTTTTTATTTTTAAAATGGCTTTTGGATTATTTTTAAATTTAAAATGGTTTCTCATTTTTATTAAGCTTTAAAAATTATTCCGTGCTTTTCAGTGTGCTTAAATTTTTATTTTTGTAATTTAAATATTATTCCGTTCTTTTTAGTGTGGTTAAATTTTTTTAGTCTGTACATAAAAACATAGTTTTGCATTTTTTTTTTAAAATGCTTTATTTTTATTCCGAAATTTTAAGTGATATGATAAAAAAAAAAAAAATTAAAGCAAAAGAAAAAAAATTAAAAATCAATAAACAAATAATAAATATTCGAGTCTATGATAAACCACCGAAATGCAGAACACCGAAATTTGCAAAACCCCGATTCGGGGTTTTGCAAATTCGGGGTTCTGAAAGTACTATAATTTTCCATGAATTATATTCGAGGTTCTGCAAATTCGGGGTTTTGCAAATTCAGGGTTTTGCATGTTTGCATTCCCGACTTTTTTTTTAAATTGTAATTAAAGTGAGGCAGATCAGGTTGAATAAAGTGTACTGCATTTTTTAAGCTAAATCACAATAAGTATATTATCACAGATAATCAGTCATGAATCAGTCATCAATAATGAATTCGGGAAATTTACAATTCTAGCAGTGCACTGCATTTTTAAAGCTAAATCACAGTAGAGAGGTCTTAAACTCATCCCTAGCAAGTGCAGCGCCTTGCAACCCACTGTTAGGCAATCGGTGCATAGGAGTTAAATGTAACGTCGTAATCTCAATTTTTTATTTTTTAGCGATTTTAAACTATGGCCTAACTGTTTTCGAGGTCAGAGATTCCGAATTTGGAGTCTATTTCGACGTAGGAGCCCGAGAAGGCCCCTTACAAAGATATTTCTACGAAAAAGTTCAGAAAAAGTTATTTTTTTAATAGCTCTAAACCATTATACTAATAGCCGTAAGCTAATAATAGGCGCAATATCCGTTTCATCTATCTGTTTTTTCCGAGTAATACTGACTATGCGCAGTTATTAAGGGCAACTAATTATTTTTTTAAGAGTTACTTGTCAAAAATAAAAAAATATAACTTATGAGTTATTATGTTCTGCCATTAAAGAGTCTGCCGCCATTTTGTTTCTAAAAATCGGTAAATTCTGACCTCAAATTCGAGAAGAGCGCCCTTAAATACCCTTACCTACGAAGTTTCGTCAAAATCTGACGAAGTTTTATTATTATTTTCCTTGATTTTGTTGGTGCATCCATATGGATGCATTAGACAGGAAGGGGTTAAGCAAAAAAAAAAAAAAATTGACATACGTCAAACAAAAATAAAATGAAATAAAAAAAAAAATAAAAGTAAAAAAAAAAATAAAAAAAAAAAAAAAAATAAAAATAAAAAAAATATTTTTATCATGATTTACTGGGCTCATTTAATTTCGATCGACAACTTTTAAATCGACGATCCCCGATCGACAAAATTTCGGTCGAAAAAAAACAGTCGAAATAATAAAAAAATATTTTTTTTCAGTCGAAATAAAAATAAAATAAAAAAAATCAATCGACAGTTTAAAAAAAAAAAAAAATCGGTCGACAGTCGATTGGCGCGTGAATTTCGGTCGCAAAGGAAAAAGGTTGTCCTTTGTGGGCTCGTGGCAGTGTATTCTGAAGGCAGCGTTTTAAGGAACCAGTAGTAATGATAAATATTGCGGATAATCATATGGTAAACATAGAACAAGTTGTTTTCTCCTTTTTACAAAAGAATATTTTATGATTTTAAAGTAAAAAAATAATGTCTTTTGTTACATCTGAATGGCCCGAAGGCGATGACCTCAAAAGGGGTGCTATTTTAAATTATTCCAATGAAAGAAAAAAAAAAGTCATATCGGTTTATATCTTATAGCATATTAGGCCTAATTAGTGATGGCGATAAATCTGAAATATATCGATAACTCGATATATCGATATTTGAAATTTCCCGATAACGATATGTCGATATATTGCCAAAAATGATCGATATATCGATATATTTATCGATAAATCCGATATTTTCCTTTTTTGTTAAAAAACTGCATTATACATACAATTTTTGAAAGTATATGGTATATTTACCCATAGAACATGTCATTTTTGTTTTTTAATTCTTAATAGCTTTAAATAATTTTGTATTTTAAAAATTTTTTTATTTCTGAACTGATTATTTTTACTATTTCCGATACGGTTGAACATAAAAAATAACTTCAATAAGGTTACGGGTAAACGCAAAATAACTTCAAACTGTAAAATAGTTCATTAAAATCGGAAAAAGATTAAAATACGAAAATATACCAAATCGGTATATATATACACGTATATTTATACCAAAGGTATACATAAAAATAAATATACAGTATATTTTTTATATCTCTACACCGGAACAAAAGGAATACAATAAAAGAACAGCATAAATGAAGTCGGCCGTGACAATTTGTAAAATTAATTATTTTAAATTAAGGAAAATCAGAAAAAAAAATTCGGAGCTAAAAACTTATCGAAACTAATTATCGGTATAAAAATTATCGATACATCGATATATCGAACTCCGCATTATCGGAAAAAATATCGATAATTTTCCTTCCGATATATCGATATATCGATTTATCGATAATTTATCGCCATCACTAGGCCTAATTATTATTATCTTATTAACTGATATAGGATGCAAAATAAATGAGAATGATTATGAGAGAGTAAGAATCCTAATAGAGGAAAAAAGTTTAGAAAGAGGAAGTCTGAAGACTAAAACTAACCTCTTGCATTTAAAAAATTTTTCCCGAAAAGAAATGATTGGGAACCGACATTTGTATAAACGCCTGTACCCAACATTTTGCTTAATATGTAGGACACGCTTTACATAAGCAATGACGCTTTTTCGAACATGTCAGGTGAAAACGTACAGCTCCGTTTTGATTCGGCGATTAAATCATTTAAGAAATGGGAGACCGAGGGCAGTCTGCTTTTTTTACCTATGAAATTTCGCAACCAAACTCTTCAATTTTTCAAAATGTTACAGTAATCCCAAAATATCTTACTCCTAAATCCAAAGATTAAGACATTTGAAAAAAAAAAGAACTTAGAATTGAAAGCTCAACAATTTTCAAACTATCGTAGAATATTGCTCAAGTTTTTTTAATCAAAAATACTTTGCTTTTGACAATTACAAAAAATCCAAAAATATTAGTTACGCGGGACTTCATTTGTGCTTGGAGTGTCGTATATTGCTATATGAGTTAAGAGGGAGATTTGAAAAAGCTCAAACTTCTTTGGTGGAAACTATTTTTAGCTGAAAGTTCCATTTTGTTTTTGAATACTCGAATTTTACCGACCAATCTTTTGAAAACTCCAAAAACTTGTATGGCAAGTCCGATTTATGTTTCGTTTAAAGTCAAACTTCCCGTTAAAGGTTTCGCCACAATGCAATGTTTATGCATTAGGAAAAACGCTTTTAATAATTTTTGATATTGGTGCCATTTAATAAATTAATTTTTTTTAGCATCCCACGGATGTTGAAATCAAATTTTTTGAAATAAGGTCACTCAACTTTCATTTTCTAAGTTAGCTCAGGAACAGTAAAATCGATTATCATCGTCCAAATTGGAGGGTTGTAAGTTTTACTGGGACCGTTTTTCATTGAAAGCTTTTATAAAAACAGAAGTGGCAGCAGCTCTGTTTTTCAGCCAAGATCTAATTCTTACTTAGATTAACAAAGCAAGCTTTTCTAATTTTAAAGATTATTCGGTAGGCATTGAAAAGTTTTCAAAAAACTTAAGATGCATTTATATTAAACATTTTTTGATTTATCCCAATAAAACTTTACTCCTACGGGTGCAAATTTACTATGATGTGTGGAGATAAGAGATAAGAAAGTGAGATATTGTACCAACGTATTGAACCAACATGTTGGACCCATGTATCATTTCAAAATGTGCCTGCTATAGGGTTTAAAGTTGCTGTATTTTTGAAAATATTTTCGGTGTCGAGGATTTCGAATACGGAGTTTGTTTTCCGAAATTAAGCTTCCGGATGTCTGTAAAGCGGTTTTCGTGGATGACCGACCGTAATATGACACGTATTTTGAAACTATTTTCAGAATCAAGGATTCCGATTCGGAAACTAATTTTTCGAAATTCGGATTTTGTATGTTCGTATAACGGCTTTTGTGGATTACTTATCAAAAAACTAACCATAATTTTTAAAAATATTTTTGGGGTCGAGGATTCCGAATTTTTTTAAAATCTATTTCAATTTGCCTAAAATGAAATTTTTAAAATTTTTATTTGCCATTTTCACGTACAGTTTTTCTAAAAAAATACTTTGAGCCATTACCACCAACGCTGGTTAAGGAGATACCGGTAACCGTTGAAAAAAAAAATTTCTTCTTCCATAAGTTAACTGACCAAAGTCGGCAGGTTATATTTTTTAATCGTGGTTTTTCAGAAAATCCGTGATTATGAGGACTTAGTTTGTGGGATTGGCCAATTTTAGAATATTTTTACTTAGAAATGCTTAATTTTCTCCAATTAAGATTTAATTAACTTTTCCATCATTTTTTAGTTTGGTTTCGTATGCAGAACAAAAAAAAAAAATAAACGGTGTCAAATGTGTATCATCCCGTTTGCGGTCATTTCCACTTAACTATTTAAATCAGACAAAAGACTTTTTTTTCTTTTTACAAAATCATGTTTAAATAAAAAAAAACTAATTCATCTATGTTTACCATAGGTACATACACAGTATATGTGTCTATTATACCTGTTCTTAAAACGCTGCCTGCAGAATACCCAGTTACTACCCCACAAAGGACAACCTTTTTCCTTTGCGACCGAAATTCACGCGCCAATCGACTGTCGATCGAGTTTATTTTTTAAAAACCAGTCGATTGATTATTTTTATTTTTTTTTATTTTCGACTGAAAAAAAATATTTTTTTATTATTTCGACTGTTTTTTTCGACCGAAATTTTGTCGATCGGGGATTGTCGATGGAAAAGTTGTCGATCGAAATTAAATGTCCCGATTTACTGAACCCCGAATTTGCAAAACCCCGATTCGGGGTTCTGCAAATTTCGGGGTTCTGAATTTCGGGGTTTTGTCAGGGTCCCAAATATTCATAAAATCATTTCATAATAATGGTTAAAATCACAACGTTTTCTTCCAAAAATTAATGCCGACCCGGCTTAGATATCATAATAACCGCATCCAGATGGCTTAACTTTTCACAAAAAAAAAAAAAAAGAAAAAAAAAAAAAAACCAAGATTTACATTTTTGTTTAATTCTCAATAAAAGCATTATAAAAAACTCTCAACTCAAAACTCAAATACTCAAAACTCAAATACTCAAATACTCAAAACTCAAAACTCAAAACTCAAAACTCAAAACTCAAAAACAAAACTCAAAACTCAATAAAAGCATTATAAAAATATTTTATTTTTAACAACTCTCACTCCCCATGACCATGTTGCACTTTACAATACCATTTTCAGCTTTCCTTTTTTCAAAAATACCTTTTATTAATCAATTTTTTAAAAAAAAGCAAATAACACACAACCTTCTTAATCAATTTTTACAAAAAAATTAAAAAAAAAAAAATCATGCTTCATTTTACCAATGTGTATGTTTTATATAATCTTAACTCCAAAATCACTTTAAAGAAAAAAAAAAAAAAAGGAAATTCCTCCTCATATAAACACACAACCAAATAAAAAAATGCAAATTTCTCCCCCAATAAACACAAAACCACTTAATCAATTGAAATTTGAATCCATGAGTTAATCAGCTTCCGATAACAACTCATATCCCCACCTCAATTATTTCTTTCTGGAATCTCTTTACGATACCATTTCAGTTTTTTTTCTGGTATGATGTCAAGTCAATGAAAGCATTATGCATGTAAAAATATTTTATTTTTAACAACTCTCACTCCTCATGACCATGTTGCACTTACGATAGCATTTCAGTTTTCCTTCTTTCAACAATACCTTTCAATAATCAATTAAAAAAAAAAAAAAAAAAGCAAATAACACACAACCCCTTCATCAATTTTTACAAAAAACAATTTTTAAAATCGAAATCACTTTAAAGAAAAAAAAAAAAGAAATTCCTCCTCCTATTAACACACAACCAAATAAAAAAAAGCAAATTCCTCCCCTGATAAAACCAAAACCACTTAATCAATTTAAATTTGAATCCATGAGTTAATCAGCTTCCGATAACAACTCATATGCCCATCTCAACCATTTCTTTCTTGAATCTCTTTACGATACCATTTCAGTTTTTTTTTTTCCTCCAAAATATAAAGTATTTAGAATCCATGAGTTAATCAGCTTCCGATAACAACTCATATCCCCACCTCAACCATTTCTTTTATGAATCTCTTTACGATACCATTACAGCTTTCCTTCTTTCAACAATAACTAATAATAATGAATTAAAAAAAAAAAAAAGCAAATAACACACAACCACTTCATCAATTTTTACAAAAAACAATTTTTAAAATCGAAATCACTTTCAAGAAAAAAAAAAGGAAATTCCTCCTCCTATTAACACACAACCAAATAAAAAAAAGCGAATTCTTCCCCCGGATAAACACACAATCACTAAATCAATTTAAATTTGAATCCATGAGTTAATCAGCTTTCGATAACAACTCATATCCCCATCTGAACCATTTCTTTTTTGAATCTCTTTACGATACCATTACAGCTTTCCTTCTTTCAACATACCTTTCAATAATCAATTTAAAAAAAAAAGCAAATACACCTAACACACAACCACTTCATCAATTTTTACAAAAAACCATTTAAAAAAAAAAAAAATCATATGACATATGATCTTAACCTCAAAATCACTTGAAAGAAAAAAGGAACTTCCTCCTCCTATAAACAGAATTAAATTAAAAAAAAAAAAAAATTCTCCTCGATAAACACAACCACTTAATCTATTTTACAAAAATAAAATCAAGTACGTAAAAACATGTTAATTAATTTAAAAACTAATTTAAAAAAAAAAAAGCAAATAACACACAACCACTTCATCAATTTTTACAAAAAACAATTTTTAAAATCGAAATCACTTTCAAGAAAAAAAAAAGGAAATTCCTCCTCCTATTAACACACAACCAAATAAAAAAAAGCGAATTCTTCCCCCGGATAAACACACAATCACTAAATCAATTTAAATTTGAATCCATGAGTTAATCAGCTTTCGATAACAACTCATATCCCCATCTGAACCATTTCTTTTTTGAATCTCTTTACGATATAATTTTAGCTTTCCTTCTTTAAACAATACCTTTCAATAATCAATTTAAAAAAAAAAAGCAAATACACCTAACACACAACCACTTCATCAATTTTTACAAAAAACCATTTAAAAAAAAAAAAAATCATATGACATATGATCTTAACCTCAAAATCACTTGAAAGAAAAAAAGGAACTTCCTCCTCCTATAAACAGAATTAAATTAAAAAAAAAAAAAAAATTCTCCTCGATAAACACAACCACTTAATCTATTTTACAAAAATAAAATCAAGTACGTAAAAACATGTTAATTAATTTAAAAACTAATTTAAAAAAAAAAAAAGAAGAAAACGATTACCGGTACACCATCAACACGCGGCCACGTTTGTTTTGATTTTTTTTTCCCATCAGCCTTTTCAATGACACATTTCACGTACTCAATTTTTTTTTAAACTTTATTTTTTTTAATTTCTCGAAACAATATTAAAAATTAACTGGATGATTTAAAAATAAAAAAATAAATAAATAAATCATTTTCTGTTTATTTCTCTCAAAATGGTCTTATTTACTTGGAACTATTTTACGGTGGAGAGAACAAACAATGAACGTAGCCGACCGAAGATGGCGGCGGATGAATACACAAAACACCAACAAGTCGACTCCCGCCAGAATTTTTTTTTTCGTTAATTTCTTGCTGAATTTTATTCCTGGGAAAGATTTTTTGGTCTTAAAACCTTCCTTGCGTTATAAGCTATCGATCGGTATAAATTTTGTGCGGGTCGGTTTAATAATCAACGTAAACCTAGCGGACAAAGATTTTAGGCTTTGAGTCAAGTACATAAAAACATAGTAAAGTAAAAATGTGCAGTAAAAATTGTCTTTTGACAGCACATATTGGACCCGCTCCTTTTCAAAAGTAAAAAAGCTCCTTTTCATTCATAAACAACAAAATCTACTCCAAAAGTGAAGTATTTTACTCGTGTTTGTCAATGGAAAAAAAAGAAAAAAAAATTGGGTCCCATATGTTCTTTTAAGAAATAAATTTTGCTATAGTTTAGTAACAATGTAGGGTTGAAAATGAAGACATTAGTGGATGAAGGACGTTCTCGTGGTTCTGACGAAAAACTTTAGTCAAAAAATGAAAATCCAAAAGAGTTCCGCTTTTATTTTTATTATTTTTTTCCTAATTTTAAAATTTTCCTATTTTAAACCTAAAAATCAACATCTTTTTTTTTTTTTTTTTTTTTTTTTTTTTTTTTTCCATAGGCTTCACATTTTCAAAACACCGACTTCATACGGTTAAACTCTAGAGTAGAGGTCTGCAGGGGCCGGGCCGGGCCGGGCCGGTTGTTCACTTTGAATCCGATTTTTTTTTAAATTGCATTGAAATGAGCTACTTTGTTGCTTATTCTTGTTCTTCACTTCATAACTGTTCGAAACCTGTTCATACCTGTTTTTTAAATAAAAATATGTAAAACAGACTGGGAAAATATTTTTTGAGAAAACGGGCCGGGCCGGGCCGAGAAAAATCGGCCCGTGCAGACCTCTACCTTAGAGAATGTAGAGCAATTTAGAGATGGAGCTACCATCTTAAATATTTGTCTCCTTAAATTATGATTAGTTCTGTGATTCAACGACTCAAAGCGCTGCTGTCGCTAAATTTGCAAAAAAAAAAAAAAAAAAAAAAAAAAAAAAAAAAAAAAATCTCTAGATTTGATCCCATGACTTGCAGGATGAGAGTCGTCGATCTTACCGCTTCACCACCAAACGGATTATACAAATTTTCCGAACCAAGGGTTCTTGAGTTGTAATCCACTGCTATTTATAAGTTCTCATCCAGTAATACAAAGCTGTGGGATTATACACGACGAAACCGTTCATTTAACATACACCCCCCGTGGTTAAACCCCAATCATAACAATTTTTTGCTATTCACCCAAAAAAACGAATCCACCTAGATCGCAATATAACCTATATGTCGTCATCGCGAATTAAAATCGCTTCGACTCGACGCGTTACAACTTGAAAACAAACACCCACGATCCTTTCAGCAAAACATTTCCACTGTATAGAACTAATTTTTAAACAAATCCATTGTCAATGCATTTTTGCATTGACCGCAAGCAGCAGTTTTTTTGGGAGTTTGTTTTCTTATGTTATGTTTTGCAGTTCGAACCCTAAATGACCCATAAAATGGGACTGATTTTTTTTAAGACGTGCAACAACCTGCTTATCCCCTGATGTCTTCAAATAAGCGTTAAAAAATCCTAGAGTTAAAGGAACAATTTTCACAGCTAATTTCAGTATTTGAACCTTGAGGACATTTCAGCAGAAGTATAAAAAAAAATGGAAATAAAAAACTCTTTACTTATTAGAAAACATATGAAAATTCATATTATTGAGTGTGATTTCAAGTCCTGTCCGCTCAAACAAATATTCAAGGAACTCCTGAGTTTTTTTTTTTTTTTTTTTGTGTTTGTGTGTGTGTAACCACCCACATCAAAGTACTAATAAGTGAGTATTTTTACATCGTGGTGGGCCTACTTTTCAAAACAAAAAGAATTTGACGAAGTCGGCGCCGAAGAAACCTAAATAAAAAGAAGAGCACAAAGGTTACCAAAAGTTAAGGAAAAAAAGAAAAGAATTCATTTTTTATTCATTTTTTATGTGCATATGCAGATCAGGTTGAGTTAGGTTAGTTGTAAAACTATTTAGGGCACATTCTCGAAAAGTGAATAACTGACCATATGTTTAATATAAGTTGATGAAATAATAAAAAACAAAACATGTTTCTTTGGTACGTGGTAGCATCATTTTTTTTTTACCTTTTAACTTCGGGGTAGGTTATCTGGGCGAGTGCGGTTGAGGTTACTTTCAATCTTTTTTTTTTTATAAAAAATGCTAATTATACAGCACGCCCCAAGATCACTCAAATGTGATACCTAATAATCAAACAGGAAACAAAATTAGTAGTCGTTTTCAATTTTCGATATAAAAAATTCATTTTTACCAAAAAAAAAAAAAAAAAAAAAAAATATAGGTATGACCACCCCTGATTTATAAAAATTTTCTTCCAAAGCGATATATAAGCGGTTGACAGTTTTGGCGTCGGGACGCCAACCCCTCGGCGCCGCTCTTCACGCCACCGGCGTCTTCTGCATCACCGGACAAAGCATCTTTACAACCTAACCTCCCCCCCTTTTTTTTCCTCCCGATTCTTCCTTGTCTGAGTGCCTGATCTTTTATCGCTTTCGTTATTTGACTTTTCCAACATAAAAATAAAATTATTTTTCTCTCTTTTTTAACCCTTTTATTTATTTAAAAGTTCTTTAAAAAAAAAAAATAAATAAAATAAAATAAAAAATAAAGTTTTTTTTTTTTTCTTTTTTTTTCCTGTAAACACAATGACGCTCCTTTGGGAATGTTATTTGCAAAATAAATTATCACGTACGAATATCCTCAAACTACGATCCTCTTTTCCGCTACAAAATTATCTCTTTTTTTTTTCGTAGCTGGAAAAGTATAACTTTTAACGGCGTGTCAGTTGGAAAAACAATATTAAAAACGTTAAACGACGACTTCGCCTTTTGCAAACGGATTCGCTTTCCTCGTCTTTTAACGGTATCCGTGAGTTTTGTCCAGAATTTTTTTAAAAGAAAAAATAGTGTCAGTAAAAAGTAAGAAGATGGTCCCTTTTATTGAAAGCAAACGGGGTTAGAGTTTACATTTTGATTTACTTTTCCTTTATCTAATATTTCTTTAAGATTTCTAAAATGTCGACTCGAGAATCCGGGCATTTTTTTTTTTTTTTTTTTTTGGAAAAAAAAAAAAAATCTCCACCCAAAAGGGAAAAAACTTTCCTAAAAGGATAAGGACGACGAGATGTCTTGAAAGTGGATTACCCAGGAGCTAGGCAATATTTTTTATTTATACGTGGGACATGTGCTGTCAAAGTTTAAGCAATAAGGAGCAAAAGTCAAAATCATAACCGGAGCAAATATTCTTAATGTGGCGTAAATAAATAATAAACGGTGCCGTACTTACCCGATGTTTTTAACAAAGGACGTCTTTTTGAGATTGTCATCTAGTTATAATGCATCCTGGCGCCAACTGCTTCTATCCTTGCATCCCATACGACTATTTTGTCCCTTCCTCCAGAACAGGATGGCGCACAGCGAGAAAATACCCCTGGGTTCAAAAAGTCGATAGTCGGAAGCCGAAAAAATTTTCCCTGTAAAATCAAAGACAAAACAAGTTTAGTCTACTCCTTGTTTTTATTTTTTATTTTTAAGAGAAAAAAAAAAAAAAAAAAGTTTACCGGTAGCCAGCAATAGACAATGATAAATGTATGGCATTGTCTACCATCTAAAGACTAGTGTTGATATCAGATATGTAAATAAGGCAATTTGTACAGCATACCATGGCGTCTTGGCTTCTGTGGATTTGTCTCTTGATATAAATAAAGTTAATTTTTTTTTTCTTAGAAAAAGACCTTTTTTTTCGTGTACGAAAAATCTAAAAGTCCATACCGTAAGTGAATTAAACGCCCCCTCACGAAAAAGAAAAGAGAAGATGGTTTTACATAAAACATGGGAAAAAAAAGTCGGGGAAAAAAAAAAATATGAAAACGAAGACCACCGCATTTACAAACCCTAGACTACTAAATACCTTTATCTCTACTATAACTGACTTCTGGCGATGTTGTTATTATTAATAAAGAGCAAGTCGCAAACAAGACTTGAATAAGAATTACACTTTATCGTATTTTACACAGTGGCATTTCATCTCAAACTTATTATTAAAACCACATGAGAAGAGAAAAGGAAACACCATAAGAGACGTTAGGTCAGTATTAAGTTAATATGTTTTCGTGAGGTAATCCCGACGTGAATTCATTATAAACCAATCCCTATCCATTTTCAATTAGCGATGAACCTTCAGGTGTTTTTATTTCCGTAATTTTCAATTAATCTTCTTGCGAGTATTTTGGTTTTTAAATTTTTATACATTCGCCGAATTCGGCGCGTTAAAGCCAGTGCAGTATCTAATCATCATAATTTCGTTCTTCTTGGAACATACAGTGCTTCAAAAGGGTTTTCCCATTTCTTCCACTTTTACCTTTAATTCTTTTACTTCCCTGCATCATCCAGTTTATTTTTAGAATTTTTTTTGGTTTCTTAGAAAGTATCTTTTTTGCTTCCGGAGGTTATCAGCACAATGCTGCTTTTTCTAACAACATTCCATGTGACTTCCAGAGTGTACGACAATTAATCGCTTTCCACTGATTTATAAGTTTTCCTCCAAACATGTCCATTTTAAATTATTTTCGACGATTTTTTGTTTCGGAGAAGTGAATTAATATTTATATAGCCATCTGGCAATGCGCTTACTAATTTTCCAATCCTTTTATTTCTAAGAAGAAGCAACTATTTGCGTTCGTTTTCTGGGTCGAATAGTCGGAGATCTAAACCTTATTCTGTTTATGGTTAAAATCGATCAAACTCCTTATTCCGATATCAAATCCTGCCTTTTAATTTCCAGCAAAAAGGTATGTGACTGAGCATGAGATAACACCTCTTAAAATAAAAATTTTCCAAATCACTTTCTGGTGGTTTTTTAATCTCAATTTGACGTTGAACAAACCCCATTTTTCAAAAATAAATCCGAAAATTCACCAAGATGTGGCGGAATGTGAATTTTTGATTCTTAGCTGATCGATCTTAAACATGGGCGGAACTTTGTTTAATTTTTGAAGAAAGGTTTTTCCGACGACAAAAGTTTCATGGGAACCAAATAAATTAAAAAAAAAATATAAATATAGGAATATTCCTTTTAAGTATTAGCTTGTTAAACCACCGGCGGTAAGAAATTATGCCGATTTAAAAAAAAAAAAAAAAAAAATTGTTTTTGGAAATTTGGTTTTTTACAAGTGAAAATTAGATTGGATCGCACCGAAACCGTGCCAAAAAATTTCGTGATGTTTCAGAGGCAAAGATTCAATATTTAAAATGTATGAAAAAAGCTTTCTGGTTTCTAAACATGATCATTTTGTTAAAACGTTTTAGCAATAAAAAAAAAAAAACGCCATTGTTTATTTTTCGTTGTTGAAATAGTTCCCAATCTCACCGCTAGAGCGCTGTGTACTAGTCTCTCGGAAAGAAACACTGCGAAAACAATTCAAAATTATGAAGTATATTAACAATTAAGTTTTATTCATGCATTTAAAATCATGCATCTGTATCTTTGAACATAACAAAATGTTTTGGCACGGTTTCGGTGCGGTTAGACCCCGCTTTTATGTGTAAAATACCGGATTAAAAAATTTTTGTTTTTATTTATTTTTTTTATCCTTAAAACGTCTCCAACGCCCGGCTAACCGGCCGGTGATGTAATACCTTAAATATTCTCCGCATCTTTTGTTACAGGAAATTTTGATCCCTTTATCATTTATGCTGTTTTCTGTGTGATTTTGTCAAAAAGAGTTCGATGTTTTTTATGCCAATTATTTTTGTAAAGAAATTTAAAAAAAAATTAATTAATAATAAAAGCGAATTTTCATGTAAAAAAGATGTGGAGAATGTTTAGAGGAATATTCCCATACTTTTAAAAATCTTTTTTTGATTTGAATTAAATTTTTGAAGACGGAAAAACATTTCTTCGAAAAATAAACAAAGTTGCGCCGATGCTTAAGTTGAAGGACAACGATCAACTAAAAATCTCTAATCATCGGTGGCACATCCTTAAATGTGGAAATCCTCCCCATCCCGGGGAATCATTTCGAACTCATTCATAACATGACAAAGAATCACTGGCGGACCCAGCATTTTTTTCAGGGTACGGGGGTACCTAAGACCTGATCAGTATACAGTCACATATACCGCAAGATTAAATTCTGGGAAAATTACATACAGGTTGGACAACAAATTTTGGGCTATTTCAAAATTCAAAGCATTTTCGTTTCCAAAATTAAAAACAAGTAATATGGAAAGAAAAAATTAAACGCCAGTAAAAATTTAAAACTTTTTTTTGATCGCTATCTTACTCTGACTTTCAATGTGTACGGAGCCAGCTGCTTTACTCTAATTAATCTACCTCTTCCTTTCTCGTTTGATTGATTAATTGTTTTTTCTTTAAATATTCCTTGATCTACATTTTGGCACAGGGCCGCCAATTTACAAAAATTTTGAAGCAACCCATATGCTATTTTTTCCATACGAAAGCAAATTTTTGCTATACCAAAATAATAATACTTTACTGAGTCGGAAAGAGAAAGACGAACTGATTTTGGGCGTCCCCTAAAATCGACGTAGCTTTTTTGGTAATTAAGCTTCGGTCACGTGACAAATCGCATTGAACCGAATTTCACTAACAAATGGGAAGTTAGACAAGGAACTATAAGTAAAATAAATCTTAGGGGCTTTTTTTTAAATATTTTTTTCACACCATTTATTGCGACAAAGGATTTATGAAAACTAATTTTCTTCATAATAAAACAACTGCTTTGACTAGAATTAATGATAAGGAGCATTTTCGAATGAACGCAAAGTCCCATGGCTAAATCACGCTCGGTCCTCAAACAGCCTTCACCCCTTTCCCGAAAAAAAAAAATTGCTGAGACTATTAAATTGCAAGCGATTAATCGCTTAACAAATATAACATCGGTAAGCGAGAAAAAAAATGTTTAAAAACAAAATAGTTTTTTCCTTAACATGCTTTCTCACATCCCTCGCTAAAAGCCTTTCGCGAATTTCCTTTTTTTTTTTTTTTTTTTTTTAATTTCACCGAAAAAAAGGGAAAAAATCGAATTCCTATCATTTTTCTTCACAATAAGAATCTACTAAAAGAAAATCATAAGTAAAGAATAGAATTTCTCCAACAATAACAACCGACTTGTGTAAACTTTACAAGACTTTGGATCACCTCCCGGATTCCCTGATAACCATCGTCAACTAAAAAAGAAAAACGTTATCAAATAAATAATGCTAGGAAATTTAAAATGGATAGTTTTCCCAGTTGGAGATTTATCCTTCGGAAAGTCTTTTACTTTTACGAAAAAGCATGCAATATCCAACGCGTAGGGTGAAAACTTAAGAAATGGCTAACTTGAAGTTGAAAAATGACTTGAGACATGCGATAAAAAATTACAATTCCTCAACGGAGGAGGAAGAGAAGGAGGAGGAGGAGGAGGGAGAAGAGGAAGAAAAAAAAAAAAAAGAAAATTACAACAGATAGAGGCCATATCTTTAAACTGTATTTTTTTTTTAACTTTCGGTATATGTTACGGGGCACGGAAAGGGACCAAAAAAAACTTTTTCTTTTCCCCCCCGGTAAATTCGAATCCCATTATAAACGCGTCATTTGCTTGTTTTCATTTTGAAACCGTATCCGGTTACGGTGATGGCCAATCTTCAAAAGGAAAAAACGGATATTACGGAAGGTCAGCAATTTAATTTTTTTTTTAAGTCGAAAGTTATTTTTCGACGAAAATCATTATTAATTATAGCCAAAGGAAATTTTATTTTATTTTATTTTATTTTTCTCTGTACGGCATCATGTCCGAATAAAATGAGTGTAATGACAAAAAAGAACAAACGGGTATTATCTTTAGTCAGAAGCGATCAGTTCACTTAAGTCACGGTCCGTTTCTGTATTTCCTTTGAACTGCGCCAGCCCGGTGGCGCCATCTATTCAACATTCATCATCTCCCATGATTTATTATATGTGTTTATTTCTTTTTTTCTGCTCGATCGACTTGTATATATCAAACGGATTTCGTCTCAGACCGCTCTTCTTGTCATTCAGACTCAAAAAAAAAAATTTTTTTTCCTCCTTTTTTTTATTTAGATTTTTTTTTTTCATTTCTTTCCTTTCTTTCGTTTTAAAAAAACGTCCCTTCGGCGAAGAATGCGATAAAACAAAAGCCACTTATTACTTTCTTTTTGACAAACGACAAAAGAAAATAGACCGAAACGAAGAGTTAAAAAAAAAAAAAAAAAAGTGCGATGGCATTTTTATTGAAAGAAATTTAATTGTTATGGATTTTTTTTTTAAAGTACCGATATAATTACTATAGAGCAGGGGAATGTTTCATAAGTGGAAATGAATTATTTCTGATGTTTATGCATAAAACCGTTCTTGGAAATTGGCGTTGTTGAATTTCCGAAAAGGCTAAATGCAAAATACAGCTCCGGTTCACCGAGTCGTATGTAATTATCAACTTCTGCAGGCGAAAAACTTTATACAATCTAGTGTGAAATTATGTGTTTCGGTGTCTTTTGAATTTTTAAACGGGACAAAATCAAGGCTGTTCTAATTCCATAGGGAAGAAATTTCAAAGAACAATTATGTCCTTAAATAATTCTCAACACATTATTAATTAATTGAACGCCGTTTTTACCGCTGCAATAGGAGCTCATCAGAATACACTAGAAAAAGTTTCCTTATCCTCTCTTGTTTTAAGGCTTCATTATTAAAAATCACCTTCTGAAGATTTTTTTGACGTAGGACTATGTCTTGGGGCTCGGTCCTGGGGAAATTTGTCTGTCCGGGTGTCGCACTGTTTGCACCAAAAATTAATATTTTAAAATTATTATTTTAATATTAAAATTTTAAATGGAATAAAATGGCTGATAAACATGGCGTTTATGGAGTGTTTACAAACATTTTTTTGCTAATTCTTGTTTTTCTGCTCTCGCGGCAAATACATCTTGAAAGAAATTTTTTGGTAGTTAGAGGATGATGTACGGCAAGTGCCGAACCACATGATCAAAAACAATAACTTAGAAATTTTAAATGTTCACTACATTTTTTAATTTTGTCCTTTTTCCTTTACCCAAGAATGAGAGCTAAAGCAATGTTTTAATATTACCATTTTAATTTTAAAGACTTTAATTAAAAGTTTGACAAATTTTTTTCAACTTTTGATTTTTTTTATCAAAAATTTTAAAGGTTCTAGTTCGTTTACATAACCGGCCGGTTAGCCAAGCGGTGTACACATTTTAACGATAAAGAATTATGTTAAAATTTTTTTTTAAAATCCAATATTTTGTACATGAAAACGGGATCTAACTGCACCGAAACCGTACCCAAAACGTTTCGTTATGTTCAGAGATAAATTTCCATGATATTAACTGCATGAACAACAGTTAATAGTTCTTATATTTTATAATATTTTATTGTTTTTGCAGAAAAAAAAATGTTTATTTCCGAGAGACTGGTGCAGCGTTCTAGCGGTGAAACCGCAAACTATTTCAACAACAAAAAGAAAAATGGCGCCTTATTTTTTATGTCGAAAAAATTCAAAAAAATTATCAAATTTAGGCACCATAAAGCCTTTTTTATACATTTTCAATAACGAATCTTTACCTTTTAAACATAACAAAACGTTTTGGCACGGTTCCGGTGCGATCCGATCTCATTTTTATGTGTAAAATACCGAATCGAAAAAAAAAAAATTTAACTTTTTTTATTGTTAAAAAATTTTCACCGCCCGGCTGACCGGCCGGTTATGTAAAGGAACTAGAACCTTAACTTTTTTTCTTGCCAGGAAAAAAAATTATATTTTTATAAAAAAATTCGGATTTTTCGACCAAAAACAAGCAAAAAAAAATTCCTCAAAATTTTTAAATCGTTTCATTGTTTAAATTTAGCAATATTAGGACAGTATTCCAAAAACGTAGTCCTACGTAGGGATATGCCCCCATATCTTAGTCTGATTTTTTTAACGGCTTTTATTCTTTATGAACAGTAGCAGACGAAAGAAATTAGAAAATAGGACAGTACTCCCGATACTCCAATTAATTGACAAATGAAGACAAGGTATCAGACGAAATTTAGTAAAAATATGAATGGAGAAATTGCATTTGGTTTTTTTAAACAAGGTATAAAGTGTAAACTTCAAAAGCCTTAAGTGTTTGCATTAAAAGTTGGCATACAAGTGTTTCTACACTTTGAGATTTCCTTTACGGATCGCGAAGTTGTAACGATTAAAATAAATAAAAAACTGCAACAAATTTGAAAAGCCAAAATATGATGATTGAACTGGTATCAAGAAAGCACGGCGCTATTGCTGGCAACGCATTCTTTTCCCAAATTATAAGATTTCCTTAATCTTTAATCTTATCTTGAAAATGACAAGTTATATCTAAACTTTCCTCATCTTTTTTTCATTAAAAAAAAAAAAAAAAAAAAAAATTCAACTTCCCGCTTTTCCTTTTTATAAAATCAACATTTTTATATTTAAATGAAAAACGAGAGGATGAAGAAAACAAAAAACGTAAAAAAAAAGTGTAGCATTTAAGAACTATTATTACTCTTGACTGCAAAATGTGGAAATATCTTCAACAAGCAGTTTTTCCTTTCCCCTTCCAAAACTCTACCTTTTCTTTTTCCCTTTTTTTTTCCATTGAATATTTGCTCTTTTACGGCGAGCAAAATAAAAGAAAAAAGAAAATGTAAGAGAAAAAAAAAAGAAAGAAAGAAATGGAAGAAAAAAAAAAGGAGATGATATGGACGAGAGAGTGGTAATCGTTTCGCGTGAGCTGACACTATAGAAAAGTTCATTTGTTTCCGACGCCCTGATCTTTATAGAGGGGTATCGGCGTCTGGAGGGCGTCTTTTTACCCTCTTCCAACTATCGCCATCCTGCTTTATTGTTATTCGCCAGTTTGTATGTGGAATAAGAAATCTAATCTTTGTAAACATATTTAATCTTCTTAGTGCTTTATGCAGGACCGTCTAAAAGATGCTGCAAATTTTTTTTTTTTATTTTCTTTTTATATCTCCGGATTTAAATCCGTGCATCAAAATTAGAATAATGCGAATTTTAGTTCGCAAAAAATTCACTAGGAAGGCTGTAAATGGAAATCACACATGAACGAATCGGAGCAGTAACAAAAAATGATTTTGCACCAAAACTAAATTAATCCAAACCTGCAGCATTGGCCTAGGCATATATAGCATCGGTTTTGTTTATTATGTTTTGTAGATTATTTGCGGGAGTAAAATCCGCTGCCATTTTATTTTTCCTTTTTTTTTTTTCACATAAGACCCAACACTTTGCCGTCAGACATCTATCAATTCTTTGACAATAGCCTTACACATCTGCTTCAAGAAACATTAATAAATCGATCTCCTTCATAAGCTAAACGTATTTTTACGTAACCATATACAAATTTGTTTAATTGTTTATTGAATTTTCGCTTATCCGATCTTTCCTCAGTTTTGCGTCTTTTCATGAAAACTATATTGGTTTAAACTTAAAAGACTTTAACTCCGGATTTACTACTGACAAATAACTGGATTTCTTCTCTTTTCAAAAATTAAAAAAATAAAAAATATTATTTTATTTAATTTTTTTTGAAACAACTTAAGCATAATCAAAATTATAAATATAAATTTTTAACGAATGAAATTGTCGCATGTAACAATGTTTTTTTTTTTTTTTCTCCTGTCCAATTAAAAAATTTTAATGAACGTAACAATTTTACTCTGTGCAAAAGGCAAAATGTACAGGTGATGATTTGAAAAAAAAAATCGAAGCGAAAAACGAGCCTCAAAACAAACAATTAGAAAAAAAAAGCAATTACATTTATCCGACGTAAATTCAAATAATGGAGATAGAAGCTTTTAAAAATCGAATATTCTGAGGTAATTTTGTGTACAACTAGGGTTGGACTCGGTAAGAGGGATGAAATTTATTTTTATTTGTTGTATTTTCATTGAATTTCAACTCAGACATTTCATTTTTAAGGTACCCAAACGTCATCCGGCATTAGTTGATTGGATTTGTGAATTGAGTTTGCAATTTCGGGTACTCCGATTTAAACAGGGGAATCAGCTCATGTTTTTTTTTTTCTTCAAAAGGGAAATAAACTCCGCCGGCATTTACTTAGCAACATGGCGAATAATTCGTTTTATCAGGGTGTTGATGATTTTGATAAAAAAAAAAAAATTGGGGGTAAGTTCCTTTTTATAAAAAATAAAAGTAAAAGCAAACGGAGGTTTCTAAATACAGGTCAAAAGTTTGTTTGCTTCCTAATTAGCTATTATTTTATGGATGTCCCATCGACAATCGACCAGGCATGAGAAGGTTTATTAGATGAAAAATTTATTTGAAGCTCGTTTTCATAATTTCAGAAAAACATCAGTTTACAGGTGCTTATTATCATCCTACGGATGGCTTAAGACTGATTGGTCTACCAATAGAATCTTTTGAATAACATTTCTTATCCCACTCACAAGTGCAGATATAAAATAATGGAGACGAGGAAGCCTAAGGTCCTTCTCTTATTGACATTTTCAGTAAAATCTTGGTTTGTATAATACAAATTTTTTTTTTTCCTTTAGTACGGCGACTAAATATTAGGCATCATTACTACTATTCCCTTTAGAAGAAATAAGTAAAAGTCTTTATTTATACTATATAGTAATAGTATATAGTAATCGCTAGAAATTATTTGGTCAGTATTTCAGTACGATTTTTGGTCAGTATTTTAATAAAATGACCAGTATTAAAATTAATTGGTCGGTAGAGAAAATATAAATGGTAATATTTTGGTGGCCAGTAACAACTTGGTCAGTAAAAAAAATTAAATGGTCGGTAAAAAAATTAATTAACCAGTAAAAAAGTTAAATGGTAGGTACTTTATTCCAAATATTACCTCTAATTAATATTTTGGTCGGTAACAAAATTAAAAGAAAAATCAACTTTTTAGAAAAAAGTTTTGGCTAGACGCCCGTATGAAAATATACTATACCAGGTCCGAAAATATTTTAGAAATTATTCCCCAAATACGAGAAATTCGAGAAATTATTTCCCAATACAAGATATTAGAGAAATTATTTTTCAAATACGAAAAATCAGAAAAATTATATTACCCAAAAAAAAAAGCGATTTCGTGAGTAAACTTCCGAACTGGAAAATAAAATAGAAATATTTCTGAGTTTAGTAAATATTTCAGGAAGTTATTATAGAGAAATAGGAAATGTCGGGGGTAAATTTTTTAACTCGGAAATAAAATACAAATATTTCCCAGTTTAGTATATATTTCGCAATAACAGCAGCGAAAACGATCCCGATTCGGCAAAAAAGAAAGAGGGGGAGGCCTAAATTAGTTGCACGGGCTTTCCTTGTGGATTAGTGGATAAATGTAAGTATTACCACTCTTAATACTTTTACACATTCGTAAATGCCATTTTATACCACATAAATTTTTTTACATCCCATAAATTCATGTTTTTACTGGCCGAATAATATTAATTTACTGCCCGAAAAGTATTAATTTACTGCTCAGTCATTTTAAATACTGAACAATAATTGAAAAAAATACTGATTAAAAATTAAATAAAATACTCATCAAAAATTTAAAAAAAATACTGACCAGTTAAATGCACAGCTACTTTAAAAAGTATTCCTCCATTATAACTCGAAGTTCCTACTATCAGTTACTATATTGTAGAAACGACTAGTATATTTTTTACTATCCCAAATTCATCAAAAAATTACCGCAAAGTAATCAATGGAATTTTAAAAATAAAACAAAAAATATTTCTAATAATTCTGGAAAATAATTTGCAATTTTTTAACCTTTCCCGACGGCTATCGTATATACAAGATTGGGAAAAACCTTCGGAAAATTTAGGAAAACTTAAGGAGAAGTTTCCCAAATTCGGCCTTAACTAAATTCGAAGCTCCAACCCTAAAGCTACACCTGACAGTATGGCGGGTTGCTTAACTATTTTTTGAAAAGGCTCTGCAATTTTTAAAAAAATACTCCCAAAATCAGTGGTCATGAAAATCGTTTTTCACCAAAATCCGCCGACTAGAAAGGGTTAAGTGATTTTGGAACTTTTAAAGTTTGTAAAGTCGTTTTCAGAAATTAAAAAAAAAAAAAAAAAACCGAAATTTCGAAATTTTTTTCGAGTATTTGAATAATTTTTTTTCCCCTTGAATTCTCGCCTCTATAGGCCGAAAAACTAGTTCCAAATAACATTTACCTTAAATAGCAGTAGCTTTATTCAATCTCACATGAATTCGTTGAAAATTCTCATACCGTTTTTTTTTTTTTTTTTCCTTCTCCAAAAACCTCAAATTATAACGTCATCGACTTTTTTATTCGAAAAGGGCGTTAAACGATCAATAAAAATCCACTCCTGTAAAATTAAAGAGTCTAAATAAAAATAAAACGAATAATTCACTTAGTCTCGATCCAAATATTTACTTAATAAGTCATAATTCCGACTGCTTCCAGAAAAAAAAAAAAAAAAAAAAAAAAAAAAAAAAACGGAGGAAAAAAAAGCAATCGTGAGCAGTCAGTAAAGTAAACGACTCCACTCTGCATAATTAAATTAGGAAAAAATCAGTTCTTAAAAAAAATAATCTTGAAATAAAACAAGTAATGAATGTTAATAGTGATTGGCGTTAAGAAAAGAGAGGTTTAAATTAACATGCATAATGGGAACTCGAGTAAACCAATGTTAATGATTAATTAATAAAATAATAGTCCCGAAAGCTAAACATTTGAATCCATTAGGTAATAATCGATCTCTTTTAAATTAAATTATTATCATTATGTTTTTTTAGTATTTAATTAAACGGTTTTTGTCGTTGTAAGATGAATCGAGTTTATTTTTAAAAAGCGCACGAGGGACACATTTTTCGTCGAGTTGATCTTTTTTTTATTTTTTTTAATGTGATGGAACTAATACGAGCATGAAAGAACTGAAATTTAATATAATTCGGTTCAGTGGTTTGTCCGTTGCGGTACCAAAAAAAAATGGCCGATATCATCTTCATGTTTTATTAATTCGAACGACATGAAATCATAAAAAAGGAATTTTACCGACAACCTTGTTTTTGACGCGGAGCTTTTTCCCAAAACGCTTATGTGAAATTGAAGCTGTTTTGGCTGCATTTTCGCTTTGTTTCCTTACTTTTTTTTTCCTTTCCGTCTCCTTTTTAAATAATAGACGATTTTTTATGAGGTGGTGATTTCCAGGGATTTAGCAAAACGTCAAAGAAAACAGATCTATTATTTCAAAAGCTTTTTCTTTCTGTTTGTTTTAAATACACGCAACCGGACTATTTTTTAATGTTTCTAATGCAACCGATATAAATATTTTAGAAAAACGAAAAATAATGGGGGGAAAAAAAATTACGAAAGGAAAAAAATTTTCTCACAAAACCCGTCGAATCTAACGAGGCAAAATACTTCTTTTCCATGCAACACAGCTCTAATTTTGAAACAATGCAATTTTCTCTTCTGCTATATATATTAAGTGGTATCCTAGTTTGTATTTTTCAATAATTTATTTAAATAATCTATAATTAAACTGTCGTTTGTCGTTTTTGGTTTCAAAAGTAAAAGGTTATATCTAACGGTAATCTCGAGATGGTTAATTGCCCACAAATCTTGGTGCTTTTCAAATGGTTTTGATTTATAGGACCTCACCTTGATCGTTATTTGGTACTCAGTTTTTATCTTAAAGAAACCGGTTGGAAAAAGGGAAATCAAGTCAAACGGTTGTTTTCTTTTTAAAAAAAATGATACTTTTCAAGGGGTTTCAAACAAGTCAATTTTAAAATTCGATAAAAATTTACCATTTGTTGAAATGGAGCAAGCTATGGGTGACAGAATCTTCTTAGACTAAACTTACCTCTTTTGTAAAGACCCGCTGGTGTCAAGTTAATGCTGAACCCGTGATATGAATTTTGAAGTTTGAACTGCAAATCGAGCCAAGTCCGAGTCAGGTTTTGGCAAATACTCCGGGTCGAACTAAATTCAAATCTGAAATGAATAAAAAATTAACTTTAGATCACATAAACTCGAATAAAGTCTCTGGTGTGGCGCAATTTAAAGCTTTTTCTCAATAATATTCTGTCAGATAAATAGTAGTCTTTTTTCAGCGTTTCCTTAAAATTTTCTTCAAAAACATTATAAAAATTTTAAAACTTTTTATCTTCAAGTTTTCACATAGGGAAATTTTTTGATTTTGCCGCGTTAGAAACAAATGGTGCCAAATGCGAAACATTGAAATTTTACAAAAGAGCCATCTAATGGCAAGTCCATACCTGAAACTTTTTTTTGGCATTTCAGTATTTCAGTACTATCAACAAATTAACAAGAAATAAGTCCTGTAAGCTTCATTTTGGTCTTGTACTTACTAGCTAAGTCAATTAAAAAAGTCTAAAAAAAAATCTACAGGTCCACAAGTCGTAAAAATACTTCTATTTTAAATAAGAAAAGAAAGAACTATAAAGATAAAGCCATCGGTTTCTGAATTGTAAAAAATCACTAAAAATTCCCCAAACACAAAGTCTTAAATCAGCCCATGGTAATGTGGAAAATGTATATGTACATTCCAGGGCGTAGTTCTGGATCATTTTAGGACGTTTTGTTCAATTTCGGAACTTTTATCATGGAAATTTAAGCGAGCACCTTTCGGTTCCATATTCAGAATCAAGTTTAAATAGTCAGAGCCTTTTAATTAAAAAAAAAAAAAATGAAACTAGCCAATTTGAATTTTAAAATTTTGAAAATAGGGGTCGAAAGAAGTTAGTAGACGGCGTTCCCTACCATTTTTCCTAACCCGTTTTTCCTAAAAAAATAAATTCCTAATCCATTTTTCCTAAACATTTTGGTTTTCAAAACATTTTTCCTAACGATTTTTTTTTTAATTTTCCAACAATTATTTATTTTTTTTTTTCTAAATTTTCAATTTTCCTAAAAATTTTTGACTCCAAAATAAAATTTCCTAAAATGAATATTTTTGTTAATTTTTTAAATCTCTAAAGGGATTTTAGGAAATTTTATTTTGGGGATTTTAAGAAATTTTATTTTAGGGATCAGAAAATTTTAGGAAAATTAAAAATTAGAAAAAGATAATAGTTAGAAAAAAAATTTTAGGAACCAAAACTTTTGGGAAAAATGGATTAGGAATTAATTTTTTTTTAGGAAAAATGGGTTAGGAATTCTGTACGTCAGAGCCAAAAGGTTTAATATGCAAATTCAAGATGGCCGTTTGTTATGGGTAAACAACGTTTAGCGGACATCTTTAATTTGCATATTGAACCTTTTGGCTCTGACGTACAGAATTTATTATTTTTTTTAGGAAAAATTGATTAGAAATTTATTTTTTTAGAAAAAATGGATTAGGAAAAATGGTAGGGAATTAGTAGACGGGAATGATTCATTTAAAAGTGATTTTCGCAAGGAAAGTCCATTTGGAACCTTTTGAATTTAATCTCGCGACCTTATGTACGAAATTGTCTCTCAATTTTTCTAAAATTTCGTTCGCTTATTTTTAGCGTCCCTTGAAAAATTATTCCGAATAAACTGGAAATTAAGTCCATACTTCTTTGGGTAAGTTAATACAATAATCCATCTCAAATGAGCCTAAATTAAGTTTTAACGATCATCATAAATTAAAAAATTTTCACCGATTCCTAACGAATAAAATTCATTAATTTTATTTTCCTAATTTTCTGTCTATTAAATCCCCCATTTCCATGTTCCTTATAAGCTTAGGAAAGAAAAAAAATTATAAAATCATAATCGATATGAATGATATCGAAAACGTGCATTTACACGGAGAAACTTTTACTCGTGTTCGCTACTAAACGGTTTGGGAATAACGTTTGTGGTAATCTATTCCCATTTTTTAATCATTACGAACCAGCAATTTTTAGTAATCAGTCCTATTCGCCAATGTCAACCGTAAAATAGTAATCGTTGCCACAAATTGATAAAGATTCCTTTTTTAATTGTCAATGGCTAAATACTTTAAACGATCCCAAAACTTACTGGTAATGGTTGCTATATATTTTTGAATCTTTACTATTCGCGCGGGATCAATTTACACAAATGGTTAAAAATGGTCAACATTATTTTTGTATTATAACAAACCGTTGCCACCATTATCTTAGAGCAGGTAGTAATGGTTTATGCATAAGGGTTGATTTTTTTTTTCTTCGAGCACTTAATACCCTTTAGTTTCGACTTGTTTTGACATGGCTGTGTGGTTTAGTTTGTAACGTAGTAGGGTTGATTGATTTAGGTGTGAGAGGTCTTAGGTTCGAATCTTGCTAGGTGTTGAGATTTTTTCAAGGTGTTGAGATTTTTTCAGGGACATTCCTCATCCTGGATGGACATGCGTCGTCATTTAACAACAATAATATAAATAATGAGATTCGAAATAATAAAAAACATGCACTTATTTTTTTTTTTTTATTAATTATTACTATTATTATTATTATATCATTATTACTATTAATAACGGGGGCATTTTCGAATATGTGTGTAACATTTTTGGAAAATGTCGAAATATTCGGGAAACGAATCGGAAACAGAAAACAGAATATTCTGGAAACCGGAAAACTTTCCACTCCCCCCCAAAAAGAAGCTGGATTTGTTAATTTTGAATGTATAAAATACATAACGATGGTATACATAACGTTTGGTAGCCATTGCCAAAAGGGTTTAGCAATACTATCCAACAAGCATTAACAGAAACCACTGGTAATGATTACCAGAGAAACTTGGTTGTCAGGCCATAATACAGAAAGTTTGGCAACGATTACCAGATTCTGACATTGAGCGCCAGAGTGGGTTTCTCCGTGTAAAATGCGATTACGTTTAAAATTATAATAATAAAAATTAATTTTGTAGCATTTAACAAACGACTTCGTACCCCCCTGACTTTGGCGAAACAAGATATTTTTTCATTCCAATTATTTTCCTTCTGTAACCAAACTTTGACACCGGATGAAAAAAATTACCATCTTCAATAGTCAACAATGAATTACCATTAGCGAGTTCCACAATACGGAACCCTTTTAGGACCTTATTTTTTCATCGTGATATGTCATTAACTGAAAACAATCATACAAAATGACCTTAATTCATAGAAATAATAACCGGAAAAGAGAGAATAAAAAAACCATAAATTACGAAATTTCCCGAAGCATAACGAATTCGATTGTCACATAATTAAGTGTACCTAAACCTAATAATTTGTATACCTTGTTATTATTTGTAAATCAAATATAAGAACTAATATGCGTTTTGTTCAGGCGAAGCGACGCACGCAGAACACGCTAGGGAAATATCCGTTAACACGGGCTTGTGAAAATGCAAACAAGTTGACAAGTTTTCGCATTGCCGGATTGGAGGGAGAACCTTGGATCGGCATTAATGAAAATGATAATGATACAACTCTTTTTTTTTTTTCATTGCTTTGATTTTTTTATTTCATTAGGAAGTTTGGTGGGGATGTCGCTTCTTCACAGTTAACCTGCTTAGGAAGCCAATAATGACATGAATGGGAGACGTTTGGAAAAAAAAGTAAATTATACTAATCACGGGATTGGAACCACGATGTGAAAATTCTAAAGACTTTGGCTACACGTAATATTTTTGTATAAGTTAGCGTCTTGAATAATTATAGGTATGATCAATTGGCCATTTCATAACATGCACGAATATGTGTATGTGTATATAGTACGTATGATAGCTGATTATTGTGACAGTTTCCTATTTTTTTTTTCTGTTACGTTGTACTGCGTTATCACACGACCTCCTCCGCTTCCTGAATAGAGTGACTAGTAGCACATAAGTTTTGAAATTTTGCAATGGATTAATTGCTCTTTGCCTTTAATTACATGCAATCAACAAGAGTGTATCCGCTCCCTTTTAGAATTTCCGAATGGTCCCAATAAGGGAAAAGATTTCCAAGAAATTAAACAAGCGACATTTCTATGAGAACCTTGAAGAGCGAAGAAGAAATTTATTTACATTTCCATTCGTAAATTGCGACACCGTCAGCTCAATTACATATGAGTTGACACTCCCGATTCAGGAGTTGCTGTCGTCATCGACTATCAAAAATCAATTTTTTTTCCATCCTTTTTAGCGACCAAAATTGAGTATGAGTCTCTTTTTTTGGTGTGCTGAGAATGTTGTTTACTCATCTTTTAGATCAAGTGTCTTTATCACTTTCGGATGCTTAGCCTTAAATCGCTGCAATGACAGATCCGGATTGGCGAAGAGTATCATACGACGATCTTACATACAGGTCAGACAACTCGCACTGTAAAAAATTTTGTGTATTTTTAACAAACTCGGTCTACACACTTTGTTTGTTATTCTTTTTATGTTAATTTTGACAAACACTTATTGTTATTTTGACACATGTTGCTAGGCAATATTTGTTATTGTATGTTATAATGACAAATAAAAATGTGTGGATCGTTTTTGACTTATAAATTGTGTTAAAATTACACAAAATTTTTTACAGTGCGGGTACCCCTCATATGGACAAAAGTGTCCCCCGAGTTTGAAGCAGAAGAATAGTTCCAAATTTGCTCGATAGATGGCTGGAGCTGTAGTTAGGGAATCACGTGTTCTGGTAGCCATCATAAAAAAAAGTGTTTTGAAAGTGTTGATTGGATGGAGGGCATATCACGTGATTCCCTAACTACAGCTCCAGCCATCTATCGAGCAAATTTGGAACTATTCTTCTGCTTCAAACTCGGGGGACACTTTTTAAGATAGCAGTTGCCTGACCGGCAAGTAAGATAATGTATCATACATATAAAGTTAAACTACAGTTTTCCAAGAGTTAGATGATGCATGTGCTAAGCATCACAGACGACATCAATCGAAATAACTTCGAGCTGATAGGCGGTAATGACCAGATTTGGTCTCCGGACCTCTCCCTTATGAGGCGAGCATGTCACTGTTCAACCACGAGGCGAGTGACAGAGTTGTCGATGACCGAGCGTTTACTCCGGATATAGTAATGATCATTACAGCATTATCATTTTCTTAAGAGTAACGCTCTTAAAGTTGGGAAGTTGGCGAATTCTGGAATCAAGACTGTCGTTTTTGTTAGCAGAACTTCAGAGCTGATATAGTTCTGCCTGTGGTGGCCCGTAGACTAGTTCATAGCGCTCTCGACTCTCAATCATGAGATGGCGACGCGTCGTGCTTCTATCTTAGTTCACAGCTACGAATTTTTCTCAAGTCAAAACTAGTGCTCTAGTCAGAAAATCAACGGTCACCACCCCTCGGCAGGCAATAGCAAACCACCGAGCGGTAATTGCCCCGTAAATTTCTCAAAAAAATAGTCGTTTGGAACCGGCGTTGAACAGTAGGTTCCATATGCCTGTGAGCGCACGCACAGGTGTATGTGAGAGATCACCACGCTCGTAATCGAGCAAAGGACTAAGAAGAATAGTTCTGTCTGCAGACTTTATTGGAGCGTCAATTCTAAAGTGTGCCAATGACATATGGCACTGATAGTAGTATGATCTACTGAGCTGACTGTATCAACTCTGCTAGTAGCAACAGCCACGGTCGTATAGACAGGTCCGGAAACTTCCTATGCCGTTCATGTCCTGCTTATTACGCAAATTTTAGTTCTAAAATGGGCCACTGGCGGCGCTGCGATCTGAGAGCCCCATGTCTAATTGTATAAGTTTGGGCCATGGCCACAATGGCCATATAAACGTCTAAATGGCCTTGTATCGCCATCGTTGTTTACAAATCTCAACGACCAATCAAAAAGCGTCTCGCATACTAGTAGCGCTTACAGTGGTAGAAAAGAAGAACTAATTTTTGAGTAGTTAAGCGGGACATGATCTCCCATATATAATAAGGAATAGGAGTTTCCGGACCTGTCTATACGACCGTGACCACAGCAGGTTGGTTCAATCGTACAACTTTATCGTTTCCAATTAAAATGTTGGTACTGTCAGCCACTGACCTGATGACCAATGAATGCCACCTTTCCCTTTCCCATAGAGTAGTTTAATAGTTGGTACTTAGGCTTACAGTCCATAAAGATTTTATGCTTGGACTCTTGGATTACTAAGGGCTTTAGGCCTTGCATACGCCATACGCTTCAATAATTGTTGTTCTTGGATACTATATTTGTTATTGGCACATTATAATTACTAAGATTGTTCCCGCTATAAAGAGAACCATCGTCTCATTCAGACAATTTCAGGCCTTAGTTCCAGAACAACCTATACACGTCAGTTGGACAAACATCATCCTTATTCTTTGGACTCAATTGCGCAGCCGTCAGCTTTAATCGCATACGATCATTGCAGTAAAAACGACTGTCAGAAAACTTATTCGTTGCCAACCTTTTATCAAGAAAAAAAAAATGCGCTATTAAGACAATACAACAAATCTCGAATGTCACCAACTAACAATTCAATAAAACTTACTGAAGCACTTCAACTTGATTGATGACATGGGTCCCGTATCACAAAGCGTCTTGTCACAAAGTTTTATTGTCATCAAAATTGAATTAATAAAAAATTAAATGCGTGATCTTTTTCATTCTTTTTTTTAATCCTCCTCCAATTTTTAAATATTTCAAAGCATACAACGCATGAACGATTTGTTCTGCGGTTTTTTTCCTGTTTCTTTTTTTTTCTTTCAAACCAAATAACACATATGGTGCTACCATCGTTCCCTAAGCCGACGGCTAAAAAAAAAAAAAAAAAAAATTGCTCGTGCGTGTAGGCTATAAGGTTTTACGGTTAGTCGCCACGTGAGGCCATATTCGATTAATTGCAATATGATCATTTATTAATGGTCAGTTAACCAGTTAACAATATTCGAGGAAATAACCCGTTTTTTCCCTGTTATCGTGGCGTCACAATCCTATAAAACTTTAAAAATTCCCTTTGGTGACAATAAAAGAATACGACACATGTGAGGCGTGGTTTTTCCTTTTTTGTCGTCGATGATGAAAATATTCCTCATTTTTTTCGGGAATTATTAAGAGTAATTCCGAAAATTTTGTCGTACACGAGGTCTTTCCTTCTCTCTTTTATTATTATGTCGCTTTTTTTTTTCTTTTTTTTTTCCCTTCCGGGAACCCCTCTGACGAAATACAATTGAGTAATTTCTTAGTCGTTTTTATTTGAAACGTGACACCAGAACATATTAGATTGGAACGGTTAGAAGAATTAACTGCCCCTTTCGTTTGATGTAGATTAAAAGGTCGTAAAAAAATTTGAAAGGCCCCGGTTTTCACATGCGGGCTTTTTAAGCCTCTGCCTCCTTTTTTTTTCTCTCTTCCCCCTACGAAGTTGATTGGTTAATTATTTTGATTTTTTTAAAGGAAGTGTTGCTTTGGGGGCCTGAGCGCAAGCGCTTGAAAATTTATTTATTTAATAAAAGACTCGTTAATCTGAAATTGGATTTGGGGTAAATAAATTTTATGCGTGATTTCGACGTTTAATTTCATTCATAAAAACTTTGTACACTTATTTATAAAGCTTGCATTTTCTTACAGATTTCCCACTCGAAAACAATGATTTTTAAATACGAAAAATGTTAGCTTTTGATTAGCTTCCCAGCTTTACATGACCAAAAATGTAAAACAAAATAATAGGAACTTACAAAGCATTTTAAAAAAAACCGTTTATTAATTAGAGCCTGTAAAACCTTAACGAGCTGCTTTGTAAGAGGCTATCCGCCATTTTTAGCTTTTAAACGCATGCATAAAAATTATATAAAATAAAATAAGAAACCGATACGAAAATTCATTAAATTACTCCCCCGTTAATGAAAACTCCGAGTTGGTTGGTTCCCAGAGTTTTTGGAATATGACAATTCTAATTCTCGTAAATATTTTATTATTTCCCAAGTCCAAGTAATTGGAAGATCTCACTTGAGCCCAACAAGCCACGAGAGGCTTTTCATTATTTATACGATATCTTAAAAGCACTATAATTCTTCTAAAGTAAAAATTATATTTTCAAATTTTCATAATTTTAAATAAATAAAACATTTTATGCCTACTCCTAATTACATAATTTGTTGCTTTTAAAACCTATAAATAGTTGTTATGAGTCGTGGATCATCTTGAAATTAACAATTTGCTTGAAATTAGACTCACCTAAGTTTACTATCAGTCAAACTCATTCATTTTTAAAATGAATATTGACATGGCAGAAAAAAAAATTCAAAATGTCAAAAAAAAAAAAAAAAGGTAAATCGTATTTAATTAGTTATTTGATTAAACAGATCAGTTTTTCGCTAAATAAAATGATCAGCAAAAAAAAAAAAAAAAAAAAAAAAAAAAAGTTTCAAATTAATATCAGTAATTAAATTATTACTTTATCAGTAAATATTCGGCAAATGTTTAGTAATCGTTGATATGTTAATCGGTAAGACGGGATCTGTTTTTAGATTTTAGTAGTTAATAAAACCCAAAAATTCACTAATTTACCAGTACAGAGCTCAATCCGTTGAAAAAGCTTTTTTTTGGCATTTTTTGGCATGCCTTTTTCGCCGATTTGCCTGACAAAGGCAATTTAACTTTTTTGGATCGAATAATGACCCAAGAAAAAGTGCGTTATAATATTTTATAACTCTAATAACGTTTTGGCCGATTATAAAATTTTATAACTATTTATAAATTTTTATAATTAAGATCTTTAACTGAGCAATATATTAATTTTATGGTTGAATTGCACTATATTTAGCATATGGGGCTAAATGCACTATATTTACTTTATAGGCTGTTTTTTAAGCATTTTTCATGAGGAAATAAAGAAAAAAAATTACAATTTTTTGGAATGGAACCCGAGCCTTGTGGTCGACTTACCAGCCCAATTTATCCACTACACCACTTTTCAACTGATTTTTAAAAGCGGCAATATGGTTCTTAAGTTGCCAATTATTTTGACTTATAATATTTTCCAGCTTTTTCCGAATTTTGGGTTTATTTCTTGTATTTTCAATTTGACAAAGGCTCAAAAATAAAGAAAAACAGAAATAGAAAAATTCGGGAAGCGTTAGAAGAAAATAAAAAAACTTAGAAAAAAGCTGAAAATAATGTGTTATAAAATTTTATAACGAATTATAAATAGATGTCTTTTTTGGCGGGTTATAAAATTCTATAACGAAGTTTAAGTTTTTAATAACTCAAGTTTATAACACACTTTTTCTTGGGGACACCGACAACATGTTTACATACATAGGGTTAAAAAAAATATGGGCATACCCAAATACCTTGTCCAAAGCTACCAACACCAACTTCAGGAAATTTTACTATCCAGAATTTTTTAAAAGCACTCTGTTCAAACTGATCAAACATAATTACACACTTGACGTCATATTCTATATTCTGAAATTTTTTTTACCGCACAGATAGAAAACAATAAAAAACTTTCAGTTTCGTCACAGGCTTTAGGCTCAAATCTAATTTGGTACAATGGTACATTTTTACCCATTCATTTAAATTAATTATCGATCAAGTAGAAAAAAAATCTGGTAGAGGTCCCTATAGTGGTCATAATTTTGTATACAAAATCTATATAAAATGTATACCATTTTAATTTGTTTACAAAACGTACAAATTGTATAGTACATTTTGCGTACAAATTAAAATGGTTTACTGACCAAAAAATTTTTTTAAAACGATTTTTTTTTTTTTTTTTTTTTTTTTTTTTTTTTTAACAAAAAAATTTTGTTTTTGTTTTTTGAATAATAACTGGTCATTAATTTGATTTCCTGACCATTTATTAACTGATCAAAATTTACTAATCAAAAGGATTATTTACTCGTTATTTAAATTAAAGAATTGATCAATGTAATTTAAAAAAACTGATCAAATACCTAAATGCCACCAAAAAAAAAATGAAAATTTAATTTTAAAGTAATCTTGCGAGAGTAAAAACACTACATATATCTGACACTAAATACTTTAAAAGATACGTTTAAAATCCAATTGCTTTCCGAATGAAAAAAAAAAAAGTTTGCCCTAGTTTTGGAGCTGTAAAGTTTTAAAAGTTTTGGGGGTTGATGAAAAAATAACTGTCAGGCATATTTCAATTTTTTTCCTGGTAGAAATCAAACTGGGCTGAAATTAGACATATGTGGACTGAATCAGACCTTCAGATTTTCATTTTCAGCGGAAAGCGAAGCATTCTTTTGATTCTTTTTTTTTTTTTTTTTTTTTTTTTTTTTTTTTTTTGGCATCTTGATAAAAATTTGACTTAATACTACCCCTTTTTATTTTTTACACCACCCTTCCCCTTTAACTTTTAAGTTTTAAAATGACTAGTTCTGAGGGACGAAAACAGACGTTTGGATGATTGCATGATACAGTAATAGCCTACATGCTGTTGTTTGTTTGTTCGAATGGAAAACTTTCGTCTTTATGAATTTTTTAACCCGTAAATGCTGCTGCCATGCAATTTGAATAAATTGGAACACAAATTTGTTGATTCCGAATATAAAACTTTCCACTATACTTTTTTTTTTTTTTTTTTTTTCTTTTTTTTTTCTTTTCTTTTTCTGGCTGTTAAATAGCCGTCCCGCAGTATAAAAAACGTTTCCGTGATGATGACATAAGTGGCGGTGCGTTCTTTATCGTACTCACTCTTTTCACAACAAGTTAAAATAGCCGGAAATTTCCTCTCGCGTTCCCTTTTTTTTACGTTCTTTTTTCTTCCTCCCCCGAGTGCTTTTCAAAGGTAATTTAAAAACTGCTTTCTAAACCAGAAAAATAGGTATCAATCGTTTTCCTTTTTTTTTTTTTTTTTTTTTTTTTTTCCTTCTTCTTCAATGGAATGCCCCGACTTCATGAACCGAACCCGACTCCACTCTACACGAAAAAAAAAGGGGGAAAAATTAGAAAATCCAAGCGTATTAACTGTGTAAACGAATCGTATATCGTTTTGCTGATACTTCCTCTGCATAAACAATTCTCTTGCTGAATTATTAAATAAAATAGTTACAGTTTTCCACGTCAAATTGTACATTTGGTTTCTTTTCATGCTTCCTGATCAGGTCGATGAAACCTTGTCATTTTATGAATTATCCATTTTGTGGTCGCCCCCCTATATAGAATGGATAATAAAAAAAAAAAAAAAAAGACTGAACTTTTTTTGTCTTTAAGGGGGCGTTTTCGATACCCAATCACGAGATTATTTTGATGCCTCCTTATACTATATATGATACATATTTTAAACATTTTTTTTCTCGTTCTTTTAAATTCCCAAAATTAGGCATTTGACGGAGTAAAATAATTTACATTCCGTTCGAATTTTATTTTAAAATCTTTGTCCTTGCAAAATTAGTGGCTCGGTCAAATTGAATCAAGTTATAGGGCTTAAATCAATTTGCTTCTTTGAGTGGCCTTGCTTTGATCCGAAATATTTTATAAATGATTAAAATTGATGGTAAACGCTGCTGAAAAGGGATGAAATCAAGAGGTTAGGGATACTCTCTACTTTTAAACTCCAAATTCCTACTTTTAAAATCTAATGTGGCACTTCACACCTTCGACATTTTTTTTTTCGACATCTAAATAATTGCGTTTCAACTTAGTCTAAAATGAGCTTGGGCGAAATATAACCAATTCGTTTAAATTAAAAAGCCAAAGCTTTCAGTCAGAAAGTGACTAACGATCACACAGTACCCCCACTGGGGTATTATTTTAAGAAAAAAGTGCAGTATCTGGAATATTTCTTTATTTGCGACCGTATCGTGGAAAAAGTAGCTTAGGGTCAAATAATAAATTTTACAGGAGAAACAAAAAACGAGTGTTAGGTGAAAATTTTCGATTTTCGGTTCTTGACGGAAGCCGACTCTTTTGTATCCCAAGAATCTATGGCTATAATTCAGTGTCAATTTCGGACCCAAAGACACTGAAATGGGGGAGGGTTTTAGGTTTCTTAGGTAATAGTTTCAAAAGAAAGTCGTTTATTCGATGGGTTATTATAGTTACAATTTTATTTTCTGAGACATGAAAATGCGGATAACATAACTTCTTAGTTTTCCAAATTCGAATCTATAAATATAGCAGAAACTTAAAGAGGCCGAATTTTCAGCTTCAAATAAAAAAAAAAAAAAAATAACACGTTTAATCAAAAAATTTAATCGCGTTTTTCTCGAAATCGTTTTTTTAAAACCGTCCACTTAAAAGCTTAACAACTCCGTGAAATGGGCGCAAAAAAAGAAAAAAAAATATCATCGTGTATTCATCATGAAATTTTGAATAAGAAACTATACCAAAAAGTAGATTTCGAAAATTTTCACCCTAGGCTACCTTTTCCTGAACACGGTCACATTTATAGTTGATAAATGGATCGATACGATCATCCAGAAGCAAAGGGTTACTTATAAAAGTGCATTTAATAACTAAGTGTCTTTATCATTAAGGCTAAGCTCCAGTTTTTTTTTTTTTTTTTTTTTTTTTTTTTGAAACACCCTACACTTTGAAAATCATCTACGCCTTATTTTTGGAGCAAAACATTGAAATTCTACTTACGAAGCGCCTTTCCACAAGCGAATAAGCATCTTTCCTGAAAATTTTTATATTTCTGCATAAATTAATTTTTCTTAAAAAAAAAAAAAAAAAAAAAAACGGATCTTCGATAAATTTTCAAAATTCCAGGAATTTATCAGAGATCCAATTTTTTTTTTTTTAAAGTGACGAAGCCAAATCTGAGTTTTTAATGAATATGTATATTCGATTATTAAAGGGGGCTCTATAGGTAGAAATCTAAAATGAGTTATACAAATATTTTTTGAAGTATTGGATGTTGAAAAAAAAACTGGGACGTAGCCTTAACTTTTTTTCTCTTAAATTAATTTTGTAAATGTGTGTACGATCGAATATCTAAATTCACAACCAAACGGTCAATAAAAAAAGTATAAGACTCCGGTTCCTACAAAAATAATCAAAAACCAAGCTCTAGAAAATACTGCGATACTTTTCCGTGATATACCTACTCTAGTAAAAATCCTTCTGAAAAGTAACTCGGATCGGCCTCGATTCGATTCGGATCGATATCGGACACCGAATCCACATGATCCGAACTGAATCGAGATCTATCTGCGTTACGTTATACGAGAATGATTTTCACTAAAAGTATGAACTTCTTTATTTAAAAAAATAATTAATTCCGTAAATATTAATTAACTCCGTGCCATTTTGAATTTTTCGTTTTATAAAAAAATCGGATATTCTTGAATACTTCTTGGAAAATAATTTTTATCTGAATGTTTTACCGACATCGAAATCATCGATAGGGACGATTTTTATTTTCCTGATCTTAGACTATGCCTTTTATTCGTGTAATCTTATTCCCAATATGTTACACTACATCCTATTTCTGAAACAGGGTATTAAGCATGATTATTCAAAGCTTCGCCGAAGGCGATAATTATAATTATGTTGAATAATTGGAGCTTTAGTTTGCAACGGCATTTTAACGAGATCTTTATAACAGCCTATAGTTTATACACCGGAGGTGAGGAACTCCTTTCAAACTAAGCAGTTTCTAACCTTATTAACGATGCAGCTTCATTTACCAAATAATCGAATTATGTTCTTTTGATACACGAATTTTAATCATTTTTTTCCTAAAATACGAAATCATTAATTTTTCAACCAAAGCGTGATATACTTATTATTTGAAGGGAAGAAAAGAAGGAAACAAAAAAAAAAAAAAAAAAAAAAAAAAAAAGAATTATCAAACATTTCGAAATGAGCTATTGATGAGAATGAAATAGTTTAGAGGGACGAAAAAAAAGGGTGTTGTGAATTCAAAATGGCGTGTCAAATGAAAAGAATGAAATCTCCCTCCATGGCTGTTCTATTATTCACCCAGGTAACCCCGCTCAGGCTGGCCATGATATTTACAACCTTCCAACTGCATTTGATCGACGCTTTTTATTGTGTCTCATGGTGTTAATACATGGCTTGCCTTTATGGATTTCCAAGAAAGAAAATTCATTTTTTTTTTAAATCTCCCCGGTTCGGAATGAATGGTGAAAAAATATTATTTTTTCCCTGTTTTCATCCTCCGCACTTTTTTTTTTTAAAATGTTAATTTGACATTTACATTATTAAAAATGTTTTCGCTCGTTGCATTTACACTTTTATCGCAAAGACTAAAATGCAAAAAAAAAAAAAAAAAAAAAAAAGCATTTTATTGCTTAAAAATGTACAATTTGGCGTCAATCTGGTAAAAATTTTCAGTAATAATAGTAAATATTTTAATGGGAGAATTTTAAACATGGAATTCAATTTCTTGTACAGAGCTCCACATTAAAAAAAAGGCTTCAAATCAAATTCATTTTTATTTGCGAAAATATTTAAATTTTTTCAACACGAATTCAGACTCTCTCGATTTAGTTATTAAAGGGTGCACTCAGAAAAAGGAAATGTCTTGAACAAGTTTTGTCTTGCAACAAAACCGGAATGTTTCATAGCAAACACAAAATGCTTCATGACAACGGACAGATTGTTTCTTGGCAAGATATTTTTATGGTTTTCGGGTCTGGGTCAAATCCCCGAAATAATTTTTCGAGGATTTGATTCTCGCATTTCAAATATTAATTTAATTTTTAAATAAATAAAATAATTTTATTATTTCGGGTTCAAAACGCCGAAATTTTTCGCGGGAATTTGAATCCGTTTTATTTGTGAGCTTCAGAAAACCGCGTATTTAAGAAAAATTTGTACAATTTCTTTCTCCAATTTTATGACATTAACGTTAAAATGATTGATTATAAACCCAAAAATCAAATCCCCAAAAAATATTTGAGTTTCGAACCCGAAAAAAAAAAAAAAAAAAAAAAAATTGTAATTATTTAAAAACAAAATTAACATTTGAAATGTAAAATTCAAACCTGCGAAAATCAAATCCCCAAAATAATTTTTCGGAGAAATAATTTTGGGGATTTGACCGGACCCTTGGTTTTCGCATTATTTAAAAAAAAAAAAAGATGCGTCTTGTCACAAAATATTTTTTTTTTTGCTGGGTGTGCTCGGTTTGACGTTGAAACGATATTTTTGCGCAAGACGGAACTCGAAATTTCAATAGTGTATTGTTAAACTAGGGAGGAAAATGAATTTTTTAGGGCTAGACCCGAAAAGTTTACTTTCGAGATCATGTAAACAAAACAAATTTTGTTATTCTCGCCCTGAAAACAACATTTCCAAGCCTGGACCGAAAAATTTCGATTTTTTACTCGACCCTCTTGCCGATCCGAGCCGAAGGCGAGGCCTTGGCAACGGCCTGGTAAAAAATCTCACTTTTCCGGTCCAACCTGGAAATCTACTATTCCCGTTGAGGTTTATTAGGAAAAAAACCTCAACGGGGATATTCATTTTCCTTCCTAGGTTAAACAAGGTACTTTCCATTACGAATCAATGATTAATTATTCAGGAAAATCAGAGAAAATGACTTGATAAATTGTAAACAAAGACGTCTATAAACAGGTACAACATTGTTTTGCCCTATTCGGAAAAACTCACTTTCCGCAATGGTGTACGAAGCGGAAAGTGGTTCTTTCCTACTATGAGTAATGAAAACAGATTTTCGGCTCCTCTGCTCCTCCCCCCCCCCCCCTAAAAAAAAAAAAAATTCTACAGATCTACTCTAGGCTTTTCATTTAAGATCCCAATGACGCAGCGGTTTTGGACTACATAGAACTTTCAAAATTATTTTCCTCGCCTTACCTGCTTCCATGAGACAATTGTTACATCCTCCATGCACACCTTCTATGCAGACGCATTCGCGGGCGATCAGATTTACTGTCTGTTCAAATTCTAAGGCTGGTCTTTTCCACTTTTTTAAATGCCATCGTTAGAACTAATGCTTCTGCTGATTTCGGATTTAATGCATTCTTTATCATAAATAGACATGCTATTTAATATTTTTCTTCACCTGCAAGAAAAAAAAAAAAATAGAGACTTCATTAAAACTTTAAAAATAATATTCCCTGGGTAAAGGATACACTGGTTAGAAAACGGCCGGTATCGGAAAATCGTAATAAAACGTAACGCGGATAGATGTGTCGATTCCAAATACGAATCGAGTTCGACCCGCTTTATGTTTCGCAATGATTTTTCCGACATTGAAAAAGCATCGGTATCGTTTCCACTCAAAATTTCTACAAGGGTAAGTTTGACAAAAAAAAAGGAGAAAATGATAAAATGATAACTTTAGACTTTGAACTTTGGACTGGGCTTAAAAAAAAAAAAAGAAGGTAAAAACAGCGTAGAAAAAATTTGTATAACGTCCGACTGCATATTATAGACCCATATTATCAGCAGCCTCGGAAAAAAAAAAAAAAAAAAAAAAAAACACCAAACTAGGATTCCAAATTTTGCTTTTGCCGCTATCCGACATGAAAACTAAAGAACTATGAAAAAGTGGAAAGTCATCGGCTCTAACGAATCTGATGCTGGATGACGTCCGCCGTCTGAACACACTAAAAAACCTTTTTTTTTTTTTTTGTTGCGACCGAAAGAAAACTTGTGGATTTTTAGCAATCCAAGAACAATGACAGTGAAATTTCTGAATGGACTGCTTCGATCATTTTTCAGATTGTGGTAAACATTTTTTTTCTTTTTTTTTGTTTGCTTGCTGCGTGTTTGTCAAAACACCCATTCAGCTTTTAAATTCTGACAAAAAAAGGTTTCTTGGTGCCAAAGAGAGCGATCATTCCACCAGCTAAAAAAATAATTGCAACGAATAGGAAAAAAAATACGACCGCAAAGGCGCTAATGCATGAATCTGTGATTTCCATTTCTTATTCATTTGTTTTTTCTATGCACTTCAAGGCGGAGTTCACCAAACAAGGATTAAACCTTAAACCACGCCTTCGTCCGAGTGAACATATTAATCTTTTTTTTTCTTTTCTCCTTTATATTTATTTACTATTTAGTCAAAACCATCGGTTTGCATAGAGATTATAAGCTAATTTGGTTGTTTGATTTCTTCGATAATTCTACTTGAAGACTATTCGTCAAATGCTAGTACCAAAAGCTCCAAAATAAAAAGGAAGGAAAAAACCCAAGCAGAAAAATTGTTTTTTCATGTGTCTTTATGTTTTTCGTAAAGCATCTAGAAATGTCGTAAATTTTAATCATATCCAATAGAGGACTCGTTTATTTAGCAAATAATTCACGGTGTGCGAATTCGGAAAAAAAGAAATTATAATAATAAAATAAATTCTCCAGAGAAAGGATTCCCCCTGCAGCATCCAATATTTAACTTTTCATTAACAAAAGAGCAAAAATTTGTACACCACTGATTTATTTTCCGGTACAAGACGCTCAACTGACGGACGCAGTGTTTCCTCATCCGTTTTCTGCCTCCGTCAACGGCGCCAAGCTTCACGCGAACGTCTGAAGGCCTGACCTTACTCGGAATTGTTTGACTTTCTTCCGAAAACATTTCTTCCATTTTCTCTCTTTCCCTTTTATTTTTGTCTCTCTTTTCCTTTTCATAACCCATGCATATCAACGGGTTCTTTCCTCCATTCTTCTAAAAACAAGAGGAATAAAATGATTCGCTACAGAATCGATCTACTTCAATTGAAGTTTTGATTCGTAAAAAATTGCAAAGCCCAATAAATTTAAGGTTTTCGCGCACAAACATCTAAGCCAGACAATTTTACAAATTTTTCCCGTGAACGTTTCAAAATATCTTTAAACTTTAAAAATTCTGAACGGAGCCTTTTAAATCGGTTATTTGTATTTGCAGCTGATGATTTCCCAAAAATTTAAATTTTTAATTGAACTAAATGATGTTTACGGTCTGAGGGTAATTATTTAAAAACAGGGAAAGAACTGCTAAACTACCTTCAAAATTTTTAAAATTTAGTTTAAGCAAATTATATCGCTGTAGTTTTTAAGTTATGTTTAAAAGTGTAAAAATTGTTTTCGAAACAGCATTTAGCAAGATTTTGGAAAACTACAGATAACGAAGGGAAGTAAGCAAAAAAACGAGAAAAAAAGGCTAGGGATATATTTAAAAAAAAGAGGGGGAAAAAAGAGAGCTTATTTTGTATTACAAAATAAACGAAACCACGAAGCAAGTAGAATTTCTTTTGTTTCACTCCTGTATTGCAAAACATTTCCGCTCTTTTTTGAAAAAAAAAAAAAATCTTAATAACATATTTCCTTTCTTTTTATTTAACCACATACCATTTTTTCTTTTTATTATATTCAATATTCGCTCCGTTTTTATTTCGCAAGATTTTTTACTATTTTACGCGCGGAAAATATATAAATAAGGAAAAAGAGTTGAACATAGATCTAAATTTTTTTCATGTTTACACACACAAAAAAAGGATTGATTCGTCTCGTGACTAAATTTTTTCAAAATTTGACAGACGGAACAGATGCATAGACTTCGTTTTTTTTTTGTCCTTCTTTCAACGAATTATAACGCTTTCAGTTTTTTAAATTGCGTATGATTCATGTGAAGTATTTAAAAATAAAATAATTAGAGGGGAAAAAACGAACATCAAAAAAAAAAAAAAAAAATATAAGAGAAATTGTTTGTATAAACTCTGAATCGTTTCCTCTTATAATAAAATTTATTTAACGTTTTTAAATATTTCGCAAAATAAAAAACCCAATCAAAACTATTTTTTTTTTTTTTGTCTCTTTGCAAACATAAAAATCGCTTTACAATGGGCTAGTTCGACATTAGGCAAAATATTTGCTAGTGGCAACGGGTTAAAAAGTAGCCAACGAGAAAATAAATTGAAAAAGTTTTTATTACTTTATACCGATGCCAAGCCCTTTAAAAAAATGCAGAGCAGAACTCAAAGGAAAAGAAAAAAAATGGGGGAAAAAAAATGAATAAAAAGAGACTGCATCTCTACACACGTCTCACAAAAGGAACAATAGAAAGAAGATTTCCTAAAATAAGACAAACATAAAAGTCACGTTCAACAAAGCATATTCAGATAGTCTGGGGTGTTTAGGGGGTTTGCTAAATGGCCCCCATCCAGGGTTTTCCGACGCGGTAAATCTGTGTTTCTCCAAAAACGTGTTTCGCATCTTATATATTTTAACGAAACTCCTCAGAATAAAAAGGAAAAAAAAATGGGGGAGAGAGAAAAAAGGATATGTAAATAAAATATAAAAATGTCTCAAAGCGAAAAATAAAATAAAATTTTGAAAAAAATCAAAAATAAAAGCTACCGAATCACGCTCGTAATTAATCCAAGTCCGAGTAAACTTTTCGCGCCGCCAAATTAAAAAAAAAAAAAAAAAAAAAAGTCAAGCCCCATTAGCTTGGCTACGGGAAAAAAATCGACGGTTAATTGCCCTGCTCTTTCTCGCTAAATTTACGATGTGATTTGCACCCGGAGAAAATCATGCCAAAATTTTGAAAAAAGAGGGCGTTCAGTGGGCGTTGATAAAATTTTTCCCATTTTTCTAGTTCTTTTTTTTTTTTTTTAAAGCTTTAAAGAAATTTAAAAAAAAAGGTAGACAATGGGAACAGGATTCTCACCCAGAAACACATACACATAAAAAAAAAAAAACCATGCCTCCCTTCGTTTTACCTAACCCCCACCCCCTGCCCCTCCGAACGAATACAAAAAGATAACAACAAACCGTGACTTGCGGAACGCCGTAATAATATTTACATATGATATAAAAAATGAAATATTTACTTTTAAAAAGTTTCGGAGCTATCCTTTGTGATTTAAATTTTTATTTCCTTTTTAGAGTTTTCCGTCACACGCTAAAATCAAATGATTGTATAAAACACATGCTGGAGCATCGCCGAAAGGTCTTACGCCCGAAGCCAAATGATTACCTCTCTTTGTGGATGTCTTTATTTAAATATAGTTTTCAACTGCGGCATTATCATTATTATTCTGTCATAATATGAAAGAGGATTCATATTATGCAACGTTTTATTTTTATCAAGTTTATATAATCGTTTTGCGCTCTGCTTAGAATATCGTGCCTATAGACATTCTCGTTAATCGTTTATTAAATTTAAAAAAAAAACGGTCAGATATTGGAGAAAAGGGAGTATTTCGCAAAAAAATGTTTATTTCTTATATTTATAATTTCTTATTTCCTCTAAACAGATTAATTTATAAAAAATCGATTAAATTGTGTATATGTGTCTAATAGAGGTTAATCTTCCAATTGGGGCTCAAGAAAAAGTGAGTTAAGTCCGACAATTATGTTATAAAAACTTATAGCAAGGTTATGTTTTATCATCTTATTGTTATAAGTTTTTATAACGTATTGGCCGGACCTATAACTCACTTTTTTTTAGGGAGAAATTCATCCTGGCAGTTATTTATTCATTTTTTTTCCATAAAAAGGTAGATTATTTGAAATTTTAAATTCGATAGTTGACATGTGAGATTGAAGTAAAATATATTAAAAAATACCATAAAAAATGAAAAAATATGCCCAGTGGAGATATACCAAATAATCTATTTGTTTACTGAGGTCGATTATACAATTAAAAAATCAGACGGTGCAAAATTCACTACGAATTTTCTCTATCCAATAGCATGCTTTGTAAAACCTTAGACAAATAGTGCTCACTTTAGACATTTATCCAAAGGCAACATGTACACCATAGCATGCTAGAAAAAATATTTTCTGGTGAATTTGCGGCAAAAAAATTATTAGCGAAATAATTATTTCTTAATTCATACACCCAAAAAAATGAATATGCCTCGTTCGCAATACAAGTGATGTTGCTTAGCGACAAGACTCGCGAGTGAAAAAATTTCACTGCTTAGACCTAAGCTATGCAAAAATGCTTTGTCGCAAAGCATTGACGTATTTGTTTTGCGGCAAAGCATTTTTGCATTGACCTAAAGCAGCATTTTTTTGAGTGCACTCAATTCACACAGTGCAATGTAATTCATCATTCAAGTATTCAGCGATCCATAGAAAAGAGATTATTTGTTCACTTTCACATATTTGTAACCTAAGACTAATTGTATCAAATATGCTCATTAGTGAAAGATCACACTTCGCAATTTTTTTTAAAATTTAAAACCATCCATGTTAACATGGTTTTAATATTTTTCTGATGATTTACAATTATGTCAACATGGTTTTAAATTATCAGAAAAATATTAAAAAGGTAACCGATTATGGATAGCCATTGCGCTGTAAATAAATCGTTTGTCTCAGAAGAATTAATTTTTTCCCTTGGGATTAAGTTGCGAAGTGTGATTTAAATCAAAAATAATTTACTAACCAATAATTTTTTTGAGGTCATGAGAAAGTAGGAAATTGCAGAAAAAATTATAAAAATCGAAGTCGAGTAGAGGAACCGAACCTCGGACCTTTTGATCGTAGACCGACTGCTTTATCTGCTGAGCTAACCCAATACTCAAATTCACAACTGATGCCGTTCCAATTACCGCCAATAATTTTTGTTCGTTTTGCATCGTTTATATACATGGTTCAGTAGCGTCATTTCAAGGTCTTGCCCCCACCCCCCCAAGGCTCTTTGGCCTCTTTAAGGATTTTTTGCTTTCATAGGATAAGTATAGGAACCATATTTTCTGCTTCCCCTAAGCTGGGGCGTGCCTGTCCGTTCCAAGACATCTTTGCCTCTCCCGGAAAAAATCTGAAATAACGCCCTTGACGTAGTTCAAATTAATTAAAATTAAAATTTAAAACAAAATATTCAACTATTCATAGAATATTCTTATTCCACTGATATTCCTACTTGGCATTAGGCAATAACTTTACACACCTCATCTTCAATAATTAAAAAAAAAAATAGCACTTAAAAAATCAGGGCTGAAATTTCGATTAATTTTTTTTCCGGAATCGGAATCGAAATCGGAATCTGCTATTTTAAAAGTAATTGGAATCGGAATCGGGATCCGTATTTTCATTGAAGAAATAGGAATCGGAACTGGAATCGGAATTCGAATCGGAATCTCGTCTGAAAACAGTTCGGAATCTTTGGAATCGGAATTGGAATCGACATCCAAAAAAAATATTTTCAATTCAGGTTGACTTAAAAAGCAAGAAAATACCGATATTACAGTTAATCAATTTTGGTCTAAATCGGAATCAGAATCGGAATCGGCATCGGCATCGTTAAAATATTTTAGTTGGAATCGAGGAATCGGAATTTGAAATTTTTTTCCACCTTTGGAATAGGAATTGCAATCTTACTCATAAATATTCCGGGTTCTGCGGAATCAAAATCGGAATCGGAATTGCAGCCCTGTGAAAAACCAAACTCGAATCTGGGATTTAAAAAAAAAAAATCTACAGAAAGTTATGGATTAAAGTGTAACCTAATAAAAAGTCCACAAGTAAACCGATTTAAGTAAGCTTGGATAAATAGGATTAAATAAAAATAAAAAGGTATAATAAAGTAGAAAGATCGGAAAACCTTCCCAGACACCCATAATGAAAACCGAAGTCGAGAGCTTCAAAAGGAGCAATAAAATATTTTCCCTACACACCCTTATTACCAGACTAACTCCCTTTATTTTCATTTTCACGTCTTCGCCTGAAAAAGTACATATAATTCAGTTCAACCCTTGATTCATCCTCTGACAAACAACAAAGAAAGAAATAGAAAAAGAAAAAAAAAAAAAAAAAAGCAAGAAAAGAAAACCTAACAGCAATCTTCTCGAAAAAGAAATTCACATGATCGTGTGACTTTTTCACGGTTTTAACATCCATAAGAAAACACGGATCGCATATTACAAACATAAATTCCTAAGCGTTTTTTACAATCCGTTTCATCCGTTTCCGCTGTCGCCGTCCGAAAAAAACGCGTTTCGCCTTTAAAATCAAGCACATCGCTGAGTTTTCCTACGATCGCGTTTGATATCGTTTTATCCCATAAAAAGACGGGAAATCCGAAAAAGATCGCCCGAGGAATAGGCATCAACTTATAATCCTTCGTACCCCCTCCAAAGCGTTAAATACTAGTGTCTGCTGCAACGCTATAGATTTTGTCTTGAGCAACAAATGGTGTTAGCTGTAAAATAAACTCGGCGGTTTTCTTTTTTTTTTCTTTTTTGTTTCCTATCGCAAAAATAATTTTTTTTTCGGTTTTCGCTATTTTTTTTTTAAAGTGAAGAAAAACTGTGATCGTGAAAGGAAATCCCCAAATACTTTTCAGTAAAAAAATAGAATTCAGATCCAAAAGTTAAAAAAAGGAACAGCACCGCAGATTTTCAAAAAAAATGCACGAAATTTGACGGAAAACAAATAAAGTGAAAAAGAAGAAGAGGAAAAAAAATTATCCGTAAGAAAAAAGAAAAATAAAGGAATAAAATTGAATTATCTGTTTCATAAATAAAATTAAACAAGAAAACAGCAGATGCTACATAAAAAAAAAAGAAAATAAGCAAAAAAGAGATAAAATTATGAAGAAAAAAAAAAAAAAAAAAAAAAAAAAAAAAAAAGAATCTTTTTTTTCCTAACAAAATACAACTTACATAAGGTGAAAAATGAAATCGCTATTTGAAAAATAAAGCGTAGAGTCACCATCTCACTCTCACCTTCCCCTCTGGGATTGTGTAAGGTTATGAAACCCCCTACCAACCCACGGAGGCGTATGTAACACCATCGTGTTTAGCGTCTAAGCTGAAAAAGGGTGTATAACCCACGGATCGAGGAAGGGTCTTAGTTTCCTTGTGCACACAGAGTCTCAAGTGTGGTTACACGGACACTAAAAATACGCCTTGTGATTGGTCCGTTTCAAGCCAATCCGCGAGATTTGGTGTGATTTGCACCGCTTGCATCGTGTTAAAGTTTACGGCCACAGTAGTCTCATATCCGTGGTGGAATGTGTTTGCCTTTGCTCTATGGCGCGAATATCAACATAGTTTTTCTTACAATAGTTTTCCAGTCATTTTTTTAAAACGATTCGGCTTTTCTTTTTGGGGGTTCTTTCTTTTGTTTTATTTTTATGAAAACGGTATTTAATTTTTTTATTTCATACAACTTTTTTTTTTTTTTTTAAATCGTCTGTTATATGTGTGTTTTTGTGTTTGTTTTATGATATCTCATTTTTGCATTATTTTTTTTCTGTGTCCTATTTGGTGTTTTTTTTTCTTTATAAAATTTCTTTTCGAAATTTTAAAAAAGAAAGAAAAGTAATTTGCCATGTGACCGTTAATTTTTTTTTTTTTTTAAATACTAGGAAAACGGTTGCATGACGAGTGAATGCGCGCGCGTTTGTTCGTTTTAATTACTTTTTCTTAACAAAAAAAAAAAAAAAAAAATAAATAAATAAATAAATAAATTTTAGGGGAGGTGTGCAAATTTTCCTTCTTTATTCGAACATATATTTCAACGAATTTCGTATGAACGCCGAGTATTTAAAAAAAAAAAACCAAACGCCGGTTTGCCTTCCCTTAACTCATCAACCCAATCATAGACACACTTCAAAGCGTTTTCACAACCCCCCATCAAAAAAATAATTACAAACCATCAAAACCCAATATTAATTTCAAATATTTCGACATTCACAAATCCCATAACTTCCATACCCAACCCCGACGGTTAAACAAACTATTATTATCTACTTTTACATATTTTTACAATAACCCATCACCAATATGACGCCAATAACTAACAAAAAAAAAACACCACCTTTCTTCTTTCTTATTTTAAGTACGAAAAAAAAAAAAACGACGGGACTATTTTTTCCGACTATAAACAATGCCCCAAAGCCATAAACGGCTGGCACAAATATTCGCCACATTCTTTTACCTCAAAAAAATTTTCTTTCGAATCTAAATTAGGCCGAAAATGACATTGATCTGACAAATGGTTTGATATTTCCCACGCAACGCATTAGTTTAACAAATTATACAAATTAATTGCCTTTTTATCCTAAAGGATGTAGACTAAATAACAACACTTGAAGCCATTTTGAAATCTAAACTTGTGCCTACCGGGTGATTCTTCGCTTAATTGCGGAATCTTTTTTTTTTTTTTTTTTTAATTTTGTTCTGGTTTCTCATAACTACTAACTCATTCTTTTATAATAAAAATCGTATCGAAATCGAACGAACGAACGGAATTAATAATTCGATTAATCATATATGTGTTTATGTGTTTTTCATCGCGTTTTACAAATCAGTCATCGGTGTCATTATAATTATTATCGCTCGTAACCTATCCTTAAACTATCTACTTTTTTTTTTATTTTTACGATTTTATTTATTAGTTTTTAATCGTGTAAAATTACTTAATCACAGTTTATATATGTTTGTCATATCTAGTATCGAGTTGATGATGTGTGATTTTTGGGCCTAAAATCAAAGATCAAAAAAGAAAAAAAAACGATTAACAGTTTTTTTTTTTATTTTGTTTATTTTTATGAAAATAAAAAGTGATATTGATACAGCGAATGCAAATATCGAAAATGGATTAATTAAATGTTCATGGAAGCGAGAAGGTATCGTACACTATGTAATCATTAGGAAAACTTAAAAAAACACTTGAAAAGGACATTGGGAAAATACAGTGCGAGAGGTTAAAAAAACAAGAAATTTATAAAGAGTGCAAAATGCAAAAAATGAAACACCGAATGTAAATATGAATAAAATACAGTGGGAACTTTTTGTCACGGGAAACAGTCATTTAAAAAAACAACTTTTATTCTAAATGAGTTTCCGATTTTTTTTTCTTGGTAATTCTTATGCATTTTAAGCGGAACAGCAAATATGCTGCTTTTCACAGACAAAGTTTAAAAAAACGTTAATCGAGCTCGATTAAAATTTAAGTACAAAATTTTACAAAAGAAAAGGCAATCAATGTGGAAACATATTTTTTGCATAAAAAAAAAAACACAAGCCGAAAGTGCAGTTTAAAGTCAAACACTGCATTAGAAAGCAACTTATTTTTTATAGCCTAATATTTTTTATCATAAACAATATTAAATTAAAACTCAAATTGGAAAATTGGCAATTTTTCTCCTAATCGCACTACAGAATAATCATTGATATATGGGTCATCTGCATTATTTTCTCAATTAAAGCAAAAAATTTAGCAAAAATGTAAACTCTTTTCAAGGCAAATCAAATTTTTGTCAACACATGACTACCGGTGCTGTCATTGAAAAATATTGATGACTGGCTGTTAACTGATTTTCAAACAAATATTTTGAAAGCTTTCATCTCGTACTGAAATAGGCAATCTTATCTTTAACTCTGGCAAAATAATCCACAGCGAAAATGACAATTCGATTGCCTTTACTTCTTGTCTGTGGAAAATTATTTATTCCAAAATAATTAGGCAAAATGGATACATATCAATTTTCTTAACCTAAAATAAGATTTGAAAATTAAAAAAAAAAAAAAAAAAAAACCAACAGCACCAATGATACTTTTCCACCAAATTTTAGAAAAAACGAAATCGTTTACAATTAAAATAAGAAAAAATGCATTCGGAGTAAAAAAAGACCGATTTTTTACTAAATTCATACACAAATGGCGTTTCAAGGGGATTTAAATGCCAAAAAAATTTCATATTTAAAACGAATGGATTTATTTAGGGGAGTTACCCAATCCCGGACTTCAACCGATGAATTCATTCACAGTAATATATTTTTTATTCTTTAATTTAAAATTTAAAATTTGAAATTATTATAAGAATGAAGAGGGCGAACTGCGATTTGAGATCATCTCAAATTTTACATTTAAAAAAAATAAAATAAAATAAAATAAATGTGAATTTCTGTCAATAATGGTCCACCAGTCAAAACGAAATCAAAATTTAAAAATTAAAATGTAGATTAAAATTTTAGTTGTTAAAATAATGATTTTCATTAGCCTGGGAAATTTTTTTAAAAAAAGTTTTAATGATACATTTTACACCTGTTAAGTTCACCAACTTAGGATTTACTCAAATAAATAAATAAAAGGATCAGTCAAGTCATGGACTCAACAAAAAGAAGCAAAAAGTAAAAGCTGGATAAATGATGGAAATAAAAAAAATCCGGCAAAAGAAAATTAAAACTTGGGAAATATAAAAAAGAAAATTTAAGCAAAAACAATTAAATAAATTGAATAATTAAGAAATACATAATTGCTCAAACTGAAATGCTACTCAAATTTCAGCTGATTTTCAAAAAATCGGCGAAAATATAATAAAAACATTTTGATACATTTTTTAAAATTCTTTCGATCTGGAAAATCGCACTACAACCGAAATCTTTAAACAAACGGTTACCTCCAAACACATTTCAAATTGCTTTTAAGAATCAAAATGCTTCTAAGGTCCTTAATTTACAAACTTCGAGGAATTTAATATGGATGCAAAAATTTAGCACCTGAAAAGATTAAAAAATAAATAAAATCAAGAGAACTGAAAAAAAAAAAAAAAAAAAAATTAAGAAAACTGACTCGACAATATCAGACCATAAGATCCCACAGAAACCAAAAGAAAACAATTTAAAAAACAATCAAAAAGATTCACTGCTTTTATTCAACCCCCTCACAAAAAACAAAGCAATTAATAAAAATCAACTTAACCTTTTAAAAATAAAATAAACAATCACACATCTCAATCGATTAAAAACGAAAAAACTCCAAAACGATGAAAAAAAATTAATTAAAATAAAAAGTGAGATATTTTTTGGGATTTGGTATCCTTAAAAACCCTTACACAATTTAATTTTTTAAAAAAATTTTTTTAAACAAAACAGAATAATATTAATTGGCCCCTGAAAATAACCCGCAATAAATCTTTGTGTAAAAAGCGAGAGGGAAATGTCTCCAACGGGCAACGGAAGATCTGGTTGGCGGTATTTGCGTCCCCATGAGTCGCATGGTCTCCGACTATATTGCCCGTGCTATTACAAAACAAAAACAAATTATTCAAGTCACACACAACGTTAATCCTTTACAATTTATTCAATTCATACAGTTTTTTCATTAAATTCTTGGTAGATTTTCAACAATTACGATCTTGCATTCTTTTTTTTTTTTTTTTACAGATAATGGTCCGATACTAAAAAGAAAAAAAAAATTAAGGGAATTAATCAGGAATTAATCAAATTTATAGAACATGAGAATGTACTTAACGCAATAATAATGATCAAAAGACGGAAAATAATATTTCGCGAAGTTCGGTGATACCAAGTGAATGTGATTTAGTTAATTTTTTAAAAAATTAAAAGAAAAGAAGAGAGAAAAGGGGAAAAAAATCCGTACTGTAATTAGAACACAGTTCAAAAAAGTAATAACTAAAAAAAATTCGGGTGATTTGCAAAATGGCAGAGGTTTAGTAATATTTTTTAACTTGTGTAAATTAATATTAATAATTTTCAAAATTTCTCGCGAGACGGGGCTCAAAAAAGCTCAAATGAGATTCGAGCATACGCGTGACGCGAACTTATCTCCGTCGCCTCAGAGCGCACCTGGCGGAGGGATGGCGTACCATCCGTTCCTGCTATCTCAAAGGCCAACGGATTTCAGCGTCAGCAGCTTGCTCACCGCTAGCAATAACAATAACAATGGCACTTCGGGCAGTGTTCCTCATTATCCTTTCCCGGCTGCGGCTTTAGCCGCGGCTGCCGCCTTCGGTGCCGGTAATCCCGGGCCGCCCGGAGTGGGTTGCTACCCCGGTACCTTTATTCCTAAACTCGGACCTCACCATCCCGGGCCTCATCATCCCCTACCTCCCGGTCATCCGTACACGACGGCCGAGGACGTAGTATTAGCCGCTGCTGCGATGCAACACCATCCCGCAATGGTGAGACCTCTTAGGGCTATTCAACCCGAAGACGATGGAGTCGTCGACGACCCTAAAGTCACGCTAGAAGGGAAAGATCTGTGGGAGAAATTTCACAAATTAGGAACGGAGATGGTCATCACGAAATCCGGAAGGTAAGATCTGACTTTTTTTTTTCTTTTTTACTTTATTTTTCGAAGGAACAAATATTGACAGTGTATAATTGTATTGGAACACGATTAAAGCATGAGATGAAACTTCTCAGATGGCTTTATTAACTGCGGCCACCAACGTTGCTTTACTTTCTCCACGATTTTTCCGCTTTGAAGAAAAAGATCATGCAATATTTTGTTTTAATTTTATACTACATGTGATTTACTGGGTATTTAACGTTTTGAGAAGGTTGCAATGGGTTCAAAGGAGGCCTATGATTAAACCGAGGAAAATAATTATGGACGGAGTTTAAAAATGTTGAAAAATTTAAACTTTGCTCTACATCTTTCTAAAAGCGTCTTTAACTTATTCTTTTTCCCTCAATTTATTCTCATCCCATCCTATATGAGTGTATTCCCTGATTCTTTTTCATTGCCCATTTTTTGAAACCCTAAAAGCTTAAAAAGGCAATCCATTTTTTTTTTTAATGCTCAAAGAATGCTTTTTTTTTTAATGCTTCCTGAAGAATTCCTGAATATCCCGGAGCTCTCCAAAACAAAGCTATGTCACAGCAAAGCTATAAAATATTTTAATGGTCGAATACAAATTTAAGTAAAATTTGGAAGGAAGAAAAAATATGAGGAGGCAAAATTGAGGCAGTTTGTACTTCCCGAATGCAGAAATCGAAATCAATCCCAGAAAAAGTGAGTTATAAGTCCGGCCAATAGGTTATAAAAACTTACAACTAGATGATAATAGTATATTACAAATCAGGTATGGAGGTGGCGTATTGCAGGCCGTGATCAGTCGAGGCCTGTAAGCCACTTCCATGCCTGATTTGTAAGATATTTTTCATTACGAGGGCGGGAAATGAATTTTTTCGTTTTTTAAGCGGGCGGGAAAGTTCATTTCCCGCCCGGAGTGATGAAAAACTTATAACCTTGTTATAAGCTTTTATAAGGTATTGGCCGGACTTATAACTCACTTTTTCTCGGGAAGTCCACCTTCATTTCTTCTGCTTTATTTGCCAGTCAGACTCCACATAATTTTTTCGTTTTTTGTAAAAATAAGTTGGTTGAGTTTCATTCAAGAATGTCCTGCCTCCATTGGCCAATTAATCGAATGGTACAATTAATTGTACCACCGGAAATTGCGTATATTTTTGGACTTTTTTCTTCTGCTGCCACTTCTTTTATTGCTTTGATGATTTTTTTCAAACACCAAAAATAATAAAAACGACAAAAAAAAGTGGCAGCAGAAAAAAAAAATCCAAAAATATACGCCATTTTCGGTGGTACAATTAATTGTACTCTCCAATTAATTGTTTGGGGCTTGGGCCTTCTTGTTTTGTATGCGTATTCTTTCATGGAAATATTAAATTGGATCAACTCTGGATCACTTTCGATAAAACTGACAGGAACGTAACGCCTATCAAGATCGGATTTATGACCTATTTACTGGCGCCCAATATGGTACAGTATTGGAGATCTTACCAAGACTGATCAGCGCCGGCTTTACAGATTTTTGCACCCTGTTCAAAAAATGTTTTTTGCGCCCTGTTTCAAACTTTTTTTACAACACCCACCTCAGGAAAAAAAAAATCTGAGAAATGCAGGGGAAAAAAATTGGAAAATAGTTTTGAAACATTTCAAATATTTTCTCTTTTCATTTTTCTTCCCTAAAATTTGGAAAGTACATGCCTAAAGCCGCTGCTGGACTGGATCAATGTTGGATCAAGACAGACTTATCCCGACCTTGTTTTTTTCTTCAGAAATACGGTCCGTCTTCTTTGAAAAGAGTTGTAGAATTATAAACCTAGGGAAAAAAAAATTGGAAAGCTTTTACCTCAAAAGGAACTTCAAAAACCCGCTGGGCAAATGCAGTTTGGCCCAGCTTTTTTTCGAAAGTGAAAAATCTGAATATCGTTTTTCGGCATTATTAAATCAACACCGCAAACCTTTTAAAGGCTTATTCAATGTATTTTCCGCCTTCAAAATATTCCAGGCAGAAAAAAATCTAGTTCAAACATGTCAACTAAAGGTAGTACGTACATCACATTCCTCCAAAATATTAAGCCTTTAAATTTTTTTTCTGCTGTTTTCTCCTAAGAAACAACTGATTTTCCTTTATTTTCTTTCTAAGGACCAATTCGATCTTAGTCGAAGTATTAAACACTTTAAATTTTTTTTTAAAATCAAAACTTCCAAAAACGTAAAAGGATCCAGGCGAATTTTTTTCTTTTTTAATCTAATATAAATAAACGATTAAAAAAAGTGGATTTGTTTTTATTAAAATAATAAAAAAATAATTAAGGGCCAAGGTGACGGTTAATAATTGATTTCATCTAAACTATATATTTTAAAGAGCCCTAAGGGTGTTTGTTTAGCAGACACAATTATACTGTAATTAATAATACCTTTTTTGAATGGCCAACTATCAATTTTTTATATTATTTATTCCCTGTAGAGCATTTTTTGGTTGTTTTTTTACTTCTTTTTATCCCTTCCTTTTTTATAGGAGAATCGATCATTTTTCAGGTATAATAAAATATTTTTGAGCATCTGCCTTCACATTTTCCATTTTTTACGTAACGTAATTTTTTTTTTTCTTGTCTTGAAGTAATCCATCGAATTTTTTTCTGTTCTATTTTATTTTTTTTTCTCTTCTTTTTCTTTTGGCCCTTCCCCTCTTGTCGTCATATGGTCTTTTGTTAATTCATACCATATAGAATTTCGTTAAAGGCGCCAAAATGAAATTTTGATTTCCGCCCTCGAGCAAAATCATATTACTTGTTAATTGCAATATCATGTCACACCACTAATTGAGACGTCTACCTGGATCGAGATTTTCTGTTATGTCTGTATACTGACGGTATATATATTCTTGCTTGTTGAACAAATTTAATTTAAGCGATATCATGTCAACGCGTTAGATTTGGTTCGAGTATGTTGACGGTAGACTAAATTTAAAAATATATCCATGTAATGCAATAAAGACTAAAAAAAAAAAAAAAAAGTCACAAAATAAATTTAAAAAAAAAAAACTCAAAGTCCGTTACGAAGTTTCTTTGACACCCACAAAAAAAAATCGTGCTTTTTTTTTTTTTTTTTTTTTTTTTTTTCAACTACATTGCCGTAGTCATAGACCTTTTGCAAGTCGATAAAGCCCTCATAAAAGATGTGTTAATTTGAATGTCTGCATATGCGTTATGTCGCGTTGTATTAATCGATATTTATGTTTGCCTTTTATTTTGAAGGAATAATACTGGATTTTAGTGTTCTATTCCTAAATATATAACAAGTAATACAAGACTCTTGGTGCCATGGTGCCGCACTACATTTACAGAATTTTTTTCTTTTCTACTTGGTTATCCAAATGTTCATTTTAATTTTAAAAATAATGTGCGATAATAATTAAGTCATACAATAATTAGATCGCGAATTAGGTCTACGCCTTTAAAATTACGTTTACGGTTAATTTATTTTAATAAATCATTTTCTTTTTAAATTGAACGAAAGAAGGCAACTTTTTCTTTGCGATAAAAGTAGATTTTTTTTAGATGTAGCAAACAGATGCGGATTTTGAAAAAAAAAAATAGTTTTTAACATTTTTATTTTTTTTGGAAATTTAATAATCCAATTAAGGCCGTAATCACACTGGCATTTCGAGCAGCTTTTACAGTTCCTTGTCACATTTTCACTGGCTTTAACAGTGCCCCTAGTGAAAGTATTAAGTAGGATCAATCCGGAGAAAATTGATTGGAACGCCTAACAAATAGAAAACTTATGACCGATTTTCTGTCTTTGAGTATTAGACAATATTGAAAATTTTATCAAAACTGCATCCACTGTTAGGTCTTTTCCCGACTCGGTTTCCAATTTAAATTTTCTGCATATAGCTTTTAGCTGCATACAACTTTAATATCATCATGTATGTTTGAAGAAAGAGTGTCTTCCTGAACTTAGTATCTGTCCTCACTCCTCAGGAATCTTTTCAACAAAGACTTATCCAATTTTATTTTTCAACAACAATTTTGACGAGAAAAAAAGGGCGTTATTATATTTTCCTTGAAAGGATACGGAATGAATCCCTTGTGAACATTTTAAATTAGATCAAGTTTGGATCAGTGTTACAGGAAAATTGACTGGAATATAACGCCCATCAATAGATTGGACTTATGGAGGATTTCCTGCCGTTCAAAATTGGATAGTATTAAAAATTTTACCGAGACTGGATCAATGTTGGATTAAGACAGATTTTTACTGATCTTTTTTCTTTTTTTTTCCAATAAAAATTTCCCCCAGGGATGTAAACAATACATTAAAAGGCGGTTACATACCGGGTGTCCGTTTTTAGAATGTCGAAAGAGAAAACAAACCGCATTTTGAGCTCATCAAAACAAAAGAAGGTTTGCTTACTTTTTCAGCATCCCAAAAACAGACACCTGGTATAAGGAGTGAAGAAGCTTGTTTGATTCGCTTTTTATTTCCGAAATACTTCCGAAGGAATAATTTTTAGTAAAATTTAGGAGACGATGACCGGTTTCGGGTACTTTAGGAGTGGAACTATTCTAACAGTCCTAAGGTCTGATTTTTTCAAATGAAAAAATTAACGCAAATTTAAGTCTGCCGCAAATTTTCTGCAACAAAAATGATCTCGGTAACACTTGACATTAATTGATATATCACGGAAAAATGTCATTGTCACGTCGGTTGTCGACACATTTTCAAAAAACACTGCATGGTAGTGGCGCTTTCGAGGTGGAGAGAGATGGAGATGGATCCAGGGTTTTTTTGACTCCCGGGTCGCCGTCCCGGCACTACTACTTCAAAAACACATTTAATAAGAAAAAAATCTATAATTCAAATAAGCGCCCCAGCACCTTTTTTAGGTTAAAAGCACCACTGCTACACAATTTTAATTTATTAGTAACTTTCTTAAAGGGAATTTTTTAAATGTCTATTTTTTTCTGTCTATTTTCCAATAATGCTTCAATATAGATTTTTTTTTTCTTTTTCAAAAATTTTTCTTAAGTGTAATTTTAAAATTCCTTCCGGTCATTGCTAAATCTACTTAAACGTGCACCATAATCATACAAACTCCACATTTAAAAATTTCCATGTTATCATGAACCATGTCAACTAATATTTCTTTTTAAGGCCTTGTAGGGATTTAAAAAAAAAAAAAAAATTGTACTGCTTGCAATGCGAAGCGCTCAATTATAAACGGGACTTTTTACTTCTAAACCTATTGGCTCAAAAAAAAAAAAAAAAAAAAAAAATATCGGAAATATTGGTCCGCGAGATAAATTAAATCATTTAAGTCATTTTTTTTGTAAACCAATAAAGGCAATCATTTCGAGGTGGGTCTTTAATTTTCAATATTATCAAACATACACGCCTATTGCGCTTATTTTCTTTGGAAGGGTTTCTTTTTTTGTGGATAAGAGAAATTCAGGTACCCAAAGGGTTTCGAATTTTTTTTTCATTTTTTTTTTTAAAGATCAATTAAGATTAACTTGTCAGTAATTTCCGAGGCGTGATTTCAAGGGGGCAAAAGCAGAATTGTGGCTCACATGAAATAAACAAAAAAATATATATTCAAAAGGGTAAAGGAGTGAAAGCGTGGAAAAAGTGGAACTCGTCTCAATGCTTTTTATTTACGGTCGAGTAAGCTTTAAAGTGGGTTCAAAAATTCTCGCTTTTGCCCCCTTTTTTTTTCGTTTGGAAAAAATATATTTTCAAGTGGATTTCAAAGTGTTAAGAACCCAGGGGAAAAAAAAATAAAAAAACAGCGAATGATTAATCCGAAATCCTCTCTTATTAATGAATTATTTTTCTGGGGTTTGGAAATACTAGTCTTCACGGACACGAATCGGCTTTCCGTATATATTAAAAAAAAGGATTTTCTTTAAATAAAGTTGGGGAAAATCAAAAGCGAACAATATCGAAAAAGTAATGAAATATTTAGTATTAAAGGAACCAAAAATGATGCAAAAAAAAAAAAAGAAAAAAAAAAAAAAAATACACGGTAGCGTTAATTTTTGAACATTTTACGGGCAAAATATTTTCCCAACAGTAATAATGGCCGTTATAAGCGTTACACAACAAGCTTTAATTTTTTTTTCCCTTTCCATGAGTGTGTTTTTTTAAAAAGGGGTTTGGGGGCCGATTACTAAAACAAAAAAAATCCACCCTCCCTCATCAATTTGTATACACGCAAGTTTTTTTTTTTTTTTTTTCTTAGGCTGATATGAAGCTTTGATTTTTCATCTATTCGCATTAAATACGCCAACGCGTGTGTGGTGGCCTTGATAAGTCACCACTATTTGAAAAATGAAAGAAGTGTTTTTTAATTGCGATGGAACAATGAGATAAGCGACATGAGCACCTTTAAAACCTGAATACCTAAACATAGCTATAAACTGATATGATTATATAGTATGCACACATAAAGACAAAAAAAGAAGGAGAAAAAGAGAGAGAAAAAAAAAGGAGGAGAAATAAGGACCCCATAGCCGAATGAATGAATGAATCTACAACAGCACGTTTCGTTTTGCCCTAACCTATCATTAAGGTATTTTTATAATTTTAATTATTTTATTAAATAGAAAATATTATGACTTGTAATATTTATTTTAAACGAAAAAAAAAATTTTATAGTCTCTTTTTTTATGCTGCATATCTTACTTCTATATTTATTAACAGAATGACATCTTTTTTTTTTTTTTCGAATTTATCGTACAACTCAATGTAGTAATCCTGTAAATTAGAATCTCAATTGAAAGGGAACTCCTAATTAGACTATATACGTCAAATAATCCTCGTATGAAAGGATGTATTTGTCTAAAACTCTAGACTTATAAAAGGTATGAATAGTTTTCGTACGAAAAGACGATGACTTGAAATTTGCATCGAAGAACAATTATAAAGCAATTAACTGTATGTTGTACATGGCGCCTGATGAATTAAATTGATATACCTGACGTATTATTGTGTCCCGGTATTTCAGGACCGTCATAGGAATTGCTGGCTACCGGTTCAATCAATTTCTTATGCCTTATTATTTTTAATTCGCTTCTTTTGAGATGACTCTGACTTTTCTTTTTACCGCGGCTATACAATACATATTTTTTTCCCTTTTGTTTTAAATTAAACGCACGTCTTTCTTTTTTCTTTTCTTCTTTTTTTTTTTTTTTTTTTTTATTCATCGATAATCTTTTACTAAGTAATGAGAGCCTATTTTAGCTATTGGCGTATCCACAATAAAACGTGCTTTATATACTTTTATCGGTACAAAAAAAAAAAATTATAGTAGAAAAGAAAACACGCTGTCTTCACACATATATTACATGTACGTATGCGGTTTACTTCCATAGCGTGGCCATGCTTCTATTTATTTACTTACATTGTTAACGTAAAATAAGGGGAGAAATTGGTTTGGTCGATTAATCCTATGCTGGGAATAAAATGGCTCTATCTGCAAAAAAGTTCAACTTACGCTTTCAATAAGTTCATGGCTAACGTACTTAATCTTTAAAATTTGTGCAAGAAACTCCCTATCTTGCTTTTTGTTTTTTTTTTAAACCGTTTGGATTAATATTTTTTTTAAGCTTAAAAATATTAGCAAGTAAGTACTGAGCCGGCAGATTGTGGTTTAATTTAAGAAAATTGTGTTACTGAAGCCTCACCTTACAGGCACGGACTCGGACGCCGAGCTACAGGGGAATTCCCGATGCGCCCTCCTGGATATGGTACCCTGGCGCCAATACTTATTTTAGATCAGCTTGTTCAGCATTTCAATTTTTGAAAAATTTGGCGCTCAGTAGCTCGCGCCATAAAGAATTCCCAGTTAGTATCTGTACCTACTCCAGTTAATTTTTGCTAGCTTAAGGTTAATTCGAATTGGGAGATGTCGGCCGATAGCAGAAAATCATACTGAAAAATAATACATATCGACCTCGATTCAATGTCTGATATGAATCCGAACTGAAATCTGAACTTAGGAATTTTAGGGCCAGTTTAGGGCACTAAGGAATTTTAGGCCCAATCGGAATTTGGTATAAAGTCAAGTCAAATCCCGTTTCGACTAATTTTGACACTTATTCTATATGAGTACTTTATTCCGTTAAACCGAATTTAATAGGGGAGTCGTCAATAGGGTATTTTCAGATATTTTTATTTTTGAAAAATGTTGGTGAAAAAATAAAGTACATGAACTTAAAGAAGTATTTGTGTAAAAAAATTTATTAAAAAAGATATTTTTTTCAGTATGCAATAATTTGTTAAAACTGGGGCTTAAAAATTGTAAATCAAAACGGTCTGAATAAGCGCGGAAGCGTTGTGACGTCATATGATAATATCGTTCTGACGGAAATTTTGTCATAGAATCCGATGCTTTCAATGTTTATAAACCAAGCCACCGCATTCTTGGAAATATGTTTTGGACAGAACGATATTAACATATGACGTCACAACGCTTCCGCGCTTATTCCGACCGTTTTGATTTGCAATTTTTAAGTCCCAACTTCAACGAATTATTGCATACAGAAAATATTTTTTTTAATACTTCTTATGACACAAATAATTTTTTAAATTCATGTACAATATTTTTACTCCAAAATTTTTCAAAAATAAAAATACCTGAAAATACCCTATTACTGTTTGAAATTGTTCCTTGAAACGGAGGTCGCAAAAACAGGCCTTCATGACATTCTACAGCAAATTTGGACAGTAGATTCAAAATTAATTTATTTCCCACATAAGGAGATCACGTGACAACTTTCAAATTTTTGGCTGAAATTCAATAGCTCATTGCTCACTTTCTTTTTTGTTTCAAAATATAACAGGAATATAAAATACTCCAAAATACCAAATACCTTCCCTGGTAAAAAGCTCGAGTGCAGAGGATCGGTCCGGTGTCATATTTACCTCGGAAAATTTTTGTGAAACGTAACGCGGATCTATTTCGATTTCAATTCAGATCCATATCTGTTACCGAACTCGACATCGAATCCAGATAAGAGATTGATATGAGTTACGTTTCAGTTTGATTTTCCGATATCGGCCGATTTCTACCACGGTTGGTATACGAATTATTTGAAAAATTCCTCATTTTTAATTATTATTATTTTTTTGACGTAGGACTACGTCATACCCCGTGACCTGGAGATTTCTGTTTGTTTGTTTATTTGTTTATTTGTTTATTTGTTTGTTGGTTCGCACCTAAAAAATTATTTAATATTTTAATATTAAATACGTAAGCGTAGGTGTCCGCGTTATTTTAAATAAATTTAAATTTTAAAATTACTTAATTTTGTTAAAAATTAAGTTATTATTGAAAATTTTCAAGTAATTTTCGAAAATTAATTTTATTTATTTTATTTAATTAATTAATTTTCTTAATTATTATTAATTAATTAATTTTCTTAATTATCACCGAAATAACACCGAGACAAAATTGCCGCTCGAGCGAAGCGAGAGCGGCAATTGTCGAGGTGTTGGGGCCAGGTCAGATCTTCGAAAAACAAATCCCAAAAATTATTTTTCAGAGATTTAAAAAAAAAATTGTCAAAATTTTAATTAAAATTTTCGAAGTTAAAACTTTATATTTTATAATTTTAAAATTTTACATTATTTTTCGTTAATTTTGAAAAAATTAACGAAAAGATGAAAAGTTAGGTCAAAAGTTATGGGTTTTTGCCGAGGGTGTAAGTGTCCGCGTAACTTTAATTTTTGTAATAGTTATAATTTAATAATAATTATTCCCGATTTTGAAAAAGATCTTTTCAATGTACAATATAATAATATAAAATTTCAAAATTAACGAAAAGATCAAAAGTTGGATCAAAAGTTATGGGCGATAAATAACACCGAGACAAAATTGCCGCTCTCGCTTCGCTCGAGCGGCAATTCTCGAGGTGTGGGGCCAAGTCAGATCTTCGAAAAACAAATCCCCAAAATAATTGTTCGGGGATTTAAAAATTTTGGAAGTTAAAACTTTATATATTTTATAATTTTAAAATTTTATATTATTATATTGTATATTGAAAAGATCAAAAGTTAGATCAAAAGTTATGGGTTTTTGCCATGCAACATGTTATGCGGCGGAAATGAGTTAAACGTGACGGTAAATATTTCGATCATTTTTCTCGGAAGTAATCGAGAAATGAATGAAAATTAACCAAAAATTTAAATTTTTTAATTTTTGGTTAGAAAGTTTCTTTTAAATTTTTGGAAAGTTTCTTACAAAATTACTTCTTATTAACTTCTTATGGGGGGGAGGTGTTAATCAAAAGTTATTATTAATAAAATGTTAAAATTAACCAAAAATTAAAAAATTTAAAATTTTAGTGAAATAAATTTAATAAAAGTTTTGCTGTTTCTAAAAGAGTATCAATTAATTTAAATGTATCAATTAATTATGTTAATAACATTTCATTAGTAATAACTTTTGACAACACCTGGACGATTGCCGTCGAACTAATAACACCGAGACAAAATTGCCGCTCGAGCGAAGCGAGAGCGGCAATTGTCGAGGTGTTGGGGCCAGGTCAGATCTTCGAAAAACAAATCCCAAAAATTATTTTTCAGAGATTTAAAAAAAAAAATTGTCAAAATTTTAATTAAAATTTTCGAAGTTAAAACTTTATATATTTTATAATTTTAAAATTTTACATTATTTTTCGTTAATTTTGAAAAAATTAACGAAAAGATGAAAAGTTAGGTCAAAAGTTATGGGTTTTTGCCGAGGGTGTAAGTGTCCGCGTAACTTTAATTTTTGTAATAGTTATAATTTAATAATAATTATTCCCGATTTTGAAAAAGATCTTTTCAATGTACAATATAATAATATAAAATTTCAAAATTAACGAAAGATCAAAAGTTGGATCAAAAGTTATGGGCGATAAATAACACCGAGACAAAATTGCCGCTCTCGCTTCGCTCGAGCGGCAATTCTCGAGGTGTTGGGGCCAAGTCAGATCTTCGAAAAACAAATCCCCAAAATAATTGTTCGGGGATTTAAAAATTTTGGAAGTTAAAACTTTATATATTTTATAATTTTAAAATTTTATATTATTATATTGTATATTGAAAAGATCAAAAGTTAGATCAAAAGTTATGGGTTTTTGCCATGCAACATGTTATGCGGCGGAAATGAGTTAAACGTGACGGTAAATATTTCGATCATTTTTCTCGGAAGTAATCGAGAAATGAATGAAAATTAACCAAAAATTTAAATTTTTTAATTTTTGGTTAGAAAGTTTCTTTTAAATTTTTGGAAAGTTTCTTACAAAATTACTTCTTATTAACTTCTTATGGGGGGGAGGTGTTAATCAAAAGTTATTATTAATAAAATGTTAAAATTAACCAAAAATTAAAAAATTTAAAATTTTAGTGAAATAAATTTAATAAAAGTTTTTGCTGTTTCTAAAAGAGTATCAATTAATTTAAATGTATCAATTAATTAATGTTAATAACATTTCATTAGTAATAACTTTTGACAAACACCTGGACGATTGCCGTCGAACTAATAACACCGAGACAAAATTGCCGCTCGAGCGAAGCGAGAGCGGCAATTGTCGAGGTGTTGGGGCCAGGTCAGATCTTCGAAAAACAAATCCCAGAAATAATTTTTCAGAGATTTAAAAAAAAAATTGTCAAAATTTTAATTAAAATTTTCGAAGTTAAAACTTTATATATTTTATAATTTTAAAATTTTACATTATTTTTCGTTATTTTTTCAAAATTAACGAAAAGATCAAAAGTTAGGTCAAAAGTTATGGGTTTTTGCCGAGGGTGTAAGTGTCCGCGTAACTTTAATTTTGTAATAGTTATTGAAAAAACTGAAAAAATGGTTGAAAAAAGGTGATTTTAAAAACGAATTTTGAAAAGATCAAAAGTTAGATTAAAAGTTATGGGCGAAATAACACCGAGACAAAATTATTGAAAAAATACAGATAAGAATGAAAATGATATTATATTGTATTTATTATATAGCCCCTCCGAAAAAGTTTTAAAACTCAAGGTATTTTTTTAAACTCATTAAAGTGTTCTTCAATACTTTTTTATACATTTTAAAATCTTCCGCGAGAGCACCTCGAAGAGGTATTTTTCGTTAATTTTTTGAAATTAACGAGATTTAATTACGACGTTATTTTTTAAAATTAACGAGATAAAATTTACGACAGTAATATTAAAACAGTACCCCATAGACGTAGTCCTACGTAGGGATATGCTGCCATATCCCAGTATAATTTTTTTTTACCCCTTAGGGATTTTTTTCCCAAAGATGTCCAGGTTAAAACAGTCTAAGGGAGCAAAGTCACTATGGAATATTGGACCAACATTCCACAGTGAATTTGCACCCTAAGGTAGGCTCATTGCAAAATTAAAAGGAAAAAAACCTCATTTATTTTCCCGTATCACCAATAAACTGTTTTGGCCTAAATTTAACCACAACCAAGCAACTTGAACATCAAAACAGTCGTATGTTGTTACATAAAAAAATTATATACTAACAATGCCTTTCGTCATTTTCACAAGGAAAATATTCATATCTCACCGTATAATGATCTGTTTAAACATTACTATTTCTTTCTGGACCTTGTTTAATTGGCATAATTAGACATTTCCAGATTACTGGAAAAAAAAAAAAATTTAAATAAATGATTCGTCTTTGCGTGCATCAAAAGTCTGACGGATAGCGTAATAATACGCAAAACTGGCAATTAATAACAAGATAAGTCTATGGCGTAGATAGTTCATGGCGTAAAGCAAGGTAAATCACACGGACAGAAATCATAATAAAAAATAAAAAAAAATTGTTTTACGTTTGGTTAAAGAATCCAATATTTTGGCGGCATGGAATTTCCGCAATAATTTTGAACCCCGTTTTCAACACAACACATAACGGTTATAAAAACGAATATACATGGGAGGAGTTGAATCACGTGACATAATCATCGCCCGCCCGATTCTTTCTTCTCCAAACGACATTTTTATATTCAAATTTTTATATTCAAACCTTTCTTTTTTCTTACATATATGCTTTTTTTTTTTTTTCCTTTTTTATTAATGAAGATTATTTTATTTAGGCCGAAACGAGTGCAAAATCTCCTCCAGATATTTATTTTGCGAATATCAATGAATAAATGAATATATTAATCATAATTGTGTAATTCGCAAGCGAGGTGCTGAAACACAAATTAAAAAAAACATAAAAACATTTTTAAAAAAAAAAAAAACGGTCGTTTATTAAATTTATAAACGCTTTCAAAAAAAATCACCTAGATGACGTTAGGTCAACGAATAAATAATAAAATTTAATGTAAAGGGGAAAAAAAAGTAGAAGGAAAAAAAAAAAAAAAAAAAAAAAAAAAACTCCAGCATATTAAATTCCTAAAAAGTCGAAAAACACATATAGACAATATTAATATTGATGGCGCCTCCTAGTTTTTAAATGGAAATATTATAAAACTCGCCTAAAGGTTCGTTTCGATTTATGAATGATCCAGGTATATCTGGACCTGTAGATGGAGTTATCAATATAGTGGATAGTGGAGTTTGTTTAAGAAATTGGGTGTTTTTTTTTTGTTATTTTTTGTGAGCTGGAATCAAATTATCATTACTGTTTAATTCAGGTTCGTGTGTAATCACTTCATGCACACGAGCCAAGGGTGATTATGACAGATAAAAAAAAGTTTTCGATACCTGTTTATGTGGTGTTAGCCAGATGATTTTTTATTATTATAATTTATTTTTATTGAAAAACGTTTGGTAGCATTAAAATGATGGGGTTGATTTTACGATACAAGCATTTAGTGTAGTTTAAAAAATGAAAGCGAATAAATTAATTACAAAATAATTAAGCCAATTAATAAAAGATTGTGACAAAAAAATCTGTATGGAAAACATGCCTAAGCATGCATATTATTTAAAACGTCAAGCCTGAACACCACAACAGTATTCCAAAATTTTTTCATGACTTCACCATAGAAAGTAGAAACCATAGAGTGCACGGTTTACAAAAAACAAAATATGTAATTTTCCGAACTCCCTATTATTTACTTTTGAAAATAAAGGATTAAACGATTGTAAATAAAAAGGCAAAGAGCAATCGTATCCATGCCGGGACTCTTTGGCAAAACTCCATTTTTTGATATGCGAAAACTTGGCCTGAGGATGTAAACTTTTTGTTGATGTTTGCTTCAACTACTTGATATCACGCCAGAAATTTCACCCCATTTTTTTCCCCTCCCGATCCCCGAAAATGAAAAGATTTGGGGAAAAAAAATCCATAATTGGAAAAAGACCAGCCAAAAAAAGAAGGGAAAAAAACGGTCTGTATAAAAAGAATTTGTTAAATTGCCATATTGTCGCTACGAAAACGAAAAATCGTGCTAGATCAGGAAAGATTGAACACGTCCTAATTAGATTAACGAGATCTAAAATATTAAGTTAAAATTAAATTATTAATAACAGTGGACGGGTTAAATTTCTGTGGTAATCAATTTTATGGAATCATGCGGGTTGTAATTTCACGGATATTATGAAGGCTCAGAAATAAAAGAGTTTCTTAAATATAAATAAATTCCGGCTAATCTTTATTATACTTTATATATTGATATATATGCTTTATATACCTTTCACCTAAAAATATAAAAATGGGCGTTACCGTGAATGATGAATTTATAAAGATTTAATAAATCTGAATTTTATTATTATTGATCTGTTTCCATAGCCATTTTTCAATTTTCCCCATAGCGCTCATTTCCGTCATCTTCATGTCTTCTATTTCCTCTAATTTATTATTTTCCAACTATGACATTAATACAATGGAATATGATTTGCATTCATTTGCAGTTAATCACGGCATTGATTACGAGAAATCAAGGCTTGGCCTTTTTTATACGAAAAGACAAATATAATTTTTTAAAAGTATAGACATTAAAGAGCTGTGCTCAGAATCAAAACTTAAATATAAAAACATCAGCAGCTATTAAAATTCGTTCTGGAATACATGATGTTCCCTGGATTTGTTGCAAAAATAAGTCTTAAGTCGAATGGAATTTGGGTAAATATGTTTAGGGCATTCTTGGAGCATTTACACTCAGAAAAAGGAAATGTTTTGAGCAAGTTTTGTCTTGCAACAAAACTGGAATGTTTCATAGCAAAACAAAAAATCGTCATGAAAACGGACAGGTTGTATCTTATTGTTTTCACATGATTTTAAGAAAATATTTTGTCACAAGGCATTTTTGTTTTTGGCATTAGACATTTTTTTTTTGTAAGTGTGAATCTGCAGTGTTCGGGTTGGCACTGGTTCCGCATGTTTAACTCATGGGCAACTAGTCTCAACCGGAACAGTGCTGATAAAACTGTCTAATACTGGCGCAGCGCAATGTTTCAGCAAGTTTGTCAAGACAGATTCCCTATATTTTTCCCTAATCCATTTTTCCTAATCCATTTTTCCTAAATAAATGAATTCCTAATCCATTTTTCCTTAAAAAATTAATTCCTAATCCATTTTTCCTTAAAAAATTAATTCCTAATCCATTTTTCCTTAAAAAATTAATTCCTAATCCATTTTTCCTAAAAAAAATTAATTCCTAATCCATTTTTCCTAAAAAAATTAATTCCTAATCCATTTTTTCCTAAAAAAATTAATTCTTAAAATTTTTTTCCTAACTATTTTTTCCGCGATTTTTAACTTTCCTAAAATTGTTTGATTCCTAAAATAAAAATCCCTTTAGGGACTTAAAAAGTTAGGAAAAATTTCCATTTTAGGAAATTTTATTTTAGGAATCAAAAAAGTTTAGGAAAACAAAAAATTAGGAAAAAAGTGGTAAGGAAAAAAAGTTTAAGGACCAAAATTTTTAGGAAAAATGGATTAGGAATTTATTTTTTTTACAAAAAACCGATTAGGAAAAATAGTCGGGAGCGTGTTAAGACATGCTTTGAGCAGGAACTGTCTTGGGTAAAAAAAAAAAAAAAAAAAAAAAAAGCTTTGTAACAACGCACAAATCGACAAAATACTTTTATTGTTTTCGCAAGAAAATGTTTTGTCACAACAAATTTTTGGGTTCGCATTAGTCATTTTTTTTGCAAGTGCATTAATTGTTTTAATGGCAAATTGCGGGAAAACTTTGACACATATATTTGGGTTCATCTGTAAGCATCCTACGGACATTTCAGAATATCACACTATTTAGTTTTCGAGAATATTATTTAGATACTATTCGGACAGGTCATATCTGGAAACGAAGAAAAGGCTTTCTAAAAGATACAAAGTATTTTTCCCCTCAGTTAACGTACGTGAAGATTCGGCCGCATTTTTTTTTTTTTTTTAAATTCGAGATCATGACAACCCAGGATTGACTGATGTAGAAGAATGAGTTAAGTTGTCTTCGCTTTAAATTCTTCCGGCATTTATTCCGTGGGAAGAAAATGAAATTTCTTTTGATTCATGTTTTCGTTTGGAAGTGAAAGGAATCGGCTCATTGGAAACGTAAACCGCTTTTTTTTTCGAATGAAAACGTCTTCGCGTGGTATGAAAATGAAAACGGGGAAACAGAGACAGAAAGAGAGAAAAAGAAAATGAAGGAAAAAAAAAAATTATGAACGTGCGAGTCAAAGGGAAACGTTATATCTTTTGCCTAACACGTCTCGATTTTGGAAGCAGATAAGTGTGGTGTAATTTTTTAGAAAGGCAACCTTTTTCGTAAAGAAGAAAAGCTCAAAGGCGCCGCTACTGGATGCGAATTATTGATTATGCCTTGCATGACTGATCCCGTTCATTTCAGTCATTGTTTCACACTCGATCATACACTTGACTAACTTTTTGAACAACCCTTACTTTGTTATCACCGAATTAGGAAAACCTTTTTTTTTTTTGTTTTTAGCCTTACAATATTTTTTTAAAATATTTTATTTTTGGGCTTGTGATATTTTCGCTAAGCAGCCCCTTAGGTACGCCTGCGATGATTTTTTTTTCGAATGAAAACCTGGTATAAAAATGAAAACGGGGAAACAGAGACAGAAAGAGAGCTATATAAATCTGCCGAAGAGATTCAAAAACAAACCAAAACTAAACGTGAAAGAAAAAAAAAATAATTAAACTTAACCAAGCCAAGTGTGAACCTTTTCCACGTCAGAGCGAGCATGTTATTAAAATATAATTTACATAGTAATTGTCAGCCATTTTCTTTTTGGCACGTAATCGTAATTATCGATTAAAAACATTATCTTTTAATGATATTATCCCAAACAAAACTATAATAATAATAATAATAATTCAACATTCTGATTTTTCACAGAGATATTACATTTAAAAATATAAAAATAAAAATAAAAAAAAGTCACCCCCAAGTGTAATGCAAACACCTCAAATATTTTCCGATATTAATTTTTTTTTTTTTTCTCTTCCCTCACTTTCTCTTCCCCATGTTTTTGTGGGTGGAGGTGCCACTATATCAAGTCTATCCTTTAGTGAATAAATTTCCATTTTAAGTGCCATTTCTCATCTTGCATACAATGAAAATCCTATTTCGTAATAATAATAATAAGAAGCTCTTGAAATTAGTTTAATTAATCCAATTAAATGTTACAATTGATCAGAGTACAAATTTAAAACATTTTTTTTTTGGTTCCAGTCAGTAATTCCTGAATTTTTTTTTTCCAACTAAAATTTTTAACAGTAGCCATTTTGTTTGTTCTTTTTTTATTAACCTTGAATGGTATTTTCAATATAAATGAAAAAGTGATATGGATTTTAAAATTTTATCTGAGATTGTCGTTGATTTTGGCAAAGAAAAGTTTAATTAATTTTTTTTTTTTTTTTTTTTTTTTTAAATAAAGTAATACCTTGTTTTCATTAGCCAATTAATTGGAGTAACGAATTAATATAAGTTCGTTTTTTCTGACACCATTTTTATATATATATATATATATATATAAATTTTATTTTATTTTGCATTATTTTCGAAGAGCAGTGGAAGAAAAAAAAGGATAAAAATATAAAAAATTAAAAATAGCGCAATACTTCCTCCAAGTACTCCAATTAATTACAACCTCCTATTCATTGCTCAATGAAGAGAAAATATAAGAAAAATGTTTGAAGGCAGTCTTTATTATATTTTTCTCAAAATTTTGCATTCAAGGATTAAAAGGAAAAAAAAAATTAATTAAGTACAGAAAAGCAACTTTTAACTAAAATTAATAGACCAACATGATATTATTCCACCCAAATACCTTAACTAAGTGAGAGGTTTCCCGTACAGAAAAATACTCATGTTCGGTTGCAGGAAACATATCAGAAAAACTGGTTGTGTACTATAATTAGGAACACATTACGGCTTGAAAATATTTTTCTTTAACACTTTTGGTTAGCCGGAAGTAACATTAACTTTATTACATTAAATAGCAGTCCTTATATATATGCTCTTTTTCTGGGGGGATTCCTTGACATTAAAATAAGTCATATATACGAGCAAAAAGTATTTTCCTACGCTTATTAATTAATTAATTAGGCTGAGAGGATGTTCGTGAATTTTTACAACGGAATCAAGGCTACAGTTCAATAATATAACCTATAAAGAGTCCATGAACGGTTAATATAAAAAGCTTTTAAAACAAAACAAGCACCTTAAAATAGTTAAACAGCCTCGTCAGTTGTATAACAAAATGATCTGACCTTGGCGAGGAATGGATACTGATTCAATTCAATTAAATATTTATCAGTGTTGCTTATTAACTTTCATCAGTATCTATTTCGAAAAGGAAATTATTAAGCAAAAAGAAAAATCATTTTTATGCATTTAACTATAACTGAGTTACTAAAGGTTAAAATTTTATATCGGAAAATTCTGTTAAGGAAAAGAGAAAATAAGACGACAAAAGAAAACAATCCTTACGTCCCCCTCCCCGAGTTCCTCCTTCTCTCCATTTCGAACTCCCCTTTTCCTGATTTTCCCCTTTATTTTCCCGAAAACTCCTTTCGCAGTCCCCCACCCCCCCCCCCCACCCTTCCCTCACCTTTTCCCGCGAACTCAAAATTTAATTTACTCGTTGAGAACGTAATTTACGAAGCTAGGCAACGTACTGAAGTAATGCCATATCACTGGTAAAGGCACAGCGTTAGATAAATCAGTTTAGCGAACGCACGTTCGAGTAACACGTTCGACACCTCAAAGAACATACAACCTCTAGCGATACGGTTCTTTTCCTCTCACTCTCCTCCTTTCCTTTTCCGCCGCTCCTCCCGATGTTATTTTCCTTTCACGTTCCTCGCATCATACACTATCTTCCGTCTAATTATTTCCTCTATTTCGTGGAACGAATCATTTTGGATTTGAAACACGACTTTGAAATAGCTTTAAAAAACATATTTTTAAAGGGATTAAAATTTGAATAAACGAGGAAAAAAAAAAAAAAAAAGATAAAATAAATTAAGTTTAGAGTAAAAATTATCTTTCAATATGGAAAAGATTTTGGTGAATTAGAAGCTTTTTTTTGGCCCCAATTTCCGCGCAAGCTAATGGGATTTAACCGATAACATTGTCTAGGTAAAGCGACCAAATTTCCTAAGCTCTATTATTGCTGGAGCAAGTAGTAATGTGTCCAAAATCAGTAAAAATATAACACAAGGCGTGTGACTGGATCGTGAAGAATTTGATCGGATCTTATGAACCGTGTGAACAGATCACACACTCGGGCCGAACAAAGCTTCTTTTTCGTTGATGTCATCTGAAGACATCAGTGGAACGATGTCCAACGAAAAACTAGTCAATAAATGAAAATAGAAAGAGGATCCAACATTTTCTATTCTAAATGAATAAAATTGACTTCAATGATTAAAAATTCTGTCGGAATCAAAATGGCGTCCAAAATAAACAGCAGAAAATACCCGTTGTCTGAATTTTTTTCGAGAGGTCCAACGGCCTCCTTCCATTTACTTTCTAATTACACGTCATCATATGTATACGCTTTGTATATTCTTTATTGAGTCCAAGGGACTAAAATGGAATTTAAAATTTTTCCAGGAAAAATTATAGTGGGTATAATATTTTATTGAGTATTAATTATTTATAAGTTCACATCTATATGTAAAGATGCATGTCGATGTCGATTCTCCAATTTTATTAAGAATGTTCTACCGATGAATTTTACAGATTTTTAGTTGATTGTTCTCCTGCAACTTAAGCATGGGCGCAACATTGTTTATTTTTTAAAGAAATATTTTCCGGCCTACAAAAATTTAATTGGTTCCGAATAACTTTTTGAAAAGCATAGGAATATTCCTCCACACAGTAAAAAATTTTACGTGAAAATTGACGCAACTGATATGTCCAAATCTGTCTAAACCAATCTTTTGTTAAGAAAAATAACAAAATTGTTCTGTTTATTGTTCTGATTCCATTAACGATTGCCATTTTTTTGTTGTTTACAAGCAAGTTTTTTTTGATTTTTTAACACAGGAACGTAACTTAGACTTTATGTAGACGGTTTTTGACATATTTACATAATATTTTTTACTGTGCACAACTTTTGTTACATGAAAATTCGCCTTTATTAATACCTAATTAAAATGTTTTATAAACTTTTGACAAAAATAATTTGCAAAAATTGGTGGCATGCTGGTGTTTTGCTTATAAACAAACATAGGATTTTTTTTGAGAACACTTAACAAAAAACGCGACAAATAATAAAAGAATTAACATATCATGTAACAAAAGTTGTGGAGAAAGTTAAAAGGAATATTCCTAAATTTTGTAAAAATTTATTTGGTTCCAATTAAACTTTCGTAGTCGGAAAAACCTTTCTTCAAAAAATAAACAAATTTCCACCAAAGTTTAAGTTGCGGGAGAACGATCAGCTAAGAATCTCAAATTCACCGGTAGAACCTCCTTAAATCGGCATAACGAAAAAAGTACTCAAGTCAGTTGTGGTGAACATGAGAGTTTCTCATTTTGCTTTTAGCAAGATTACGATACCGTGCATTGGAGGTGAACTATCGTATCTCCATCATAAGTATGATTGGAGATAGTCCAAGTCAAGTGGAGATAGTCAATAGTAGCAATTACTTACTACTTTTATTAAAATGGCGGCTACGGGCCCTCTTTCATTGCACCCCAAAAGAGGACTAAAAACACCGAAACTGCAGTCTTTAATAGCAATTCATCCCGCTTAGCAATCAGAAAAATGAAATGTTATGAGCAAGTTCTGTCTTGCAACAATGTTTCGTAACACAACAATAACTAATACGACAAGGCATGAGTTGTAGGGTCGGGTCGCCTAAATGTAAACACTCCCGAAATGTCAACACCCCTTATTTTTTCCTAAGTAAAAAGCGTTTTCGGCCCAAAATGTAATGAAATGTGTTCTTTGTTTCATAATCTTCCTTCAAAAGCCTGATTTCCCCCCGAAAAATGTTTACTGTTTTTCTTATAACGTATTTAAAAAAATACGATTTTTTTTCTCCGTAAAACTCGTCTTGTGGATTTTTTTCGAATATTTATTTTGAACGAAAGACACATTAAAAAAATTTGAAATTCCACTCATTTACTTACATGTTAATGAAGTTTATGTTACCGACTTACATTTCAAGTAATATTAAAGATTTTAATGTTTTTTTCTTAAATTTCCGCAAAAGATCGAAAATCAAGAAGATGTCCGACATGTCAACACGCCATTTTGTCCATTTGATTGTTATGTAAATAAACGAATTTTTCGGGATTTTTTGTTATTTTAAAAAAAAATTTTAAATTATTTCTGTAAACATTGATTTGTAAAAGTGGTATGTATTACTATTAGAGGGATGATGTAGCATTCTGGAGAGATAAATTTTGAACTAATTTCTCTTCACGGAGAGCCGTCTGGTGAGCGTTTACATATAGGTTCATTTTTATGAAAAACAGGTAAAATCAAACTGAAATGTCAACGATATTATATCAACCCTCTAAGCAAAATTTTAAAGTAGTACCTGCATCACATATTTACTTCATGTCTTGAAGAACACATTGGGCCGTTGGATCACTTTTTAAAACGTAATTTTTTGTAAGAAAAAAATATTTGAAAATGCCATGTCCGAAATGGCGGAAAGTGTTTACATTTAGGCGACCTGACCCTAACTTGACAAAACATTTTCATTGTTTGCGTTTCGGCATGATTTTTAAAATATCGTTTTGTCACAAAGCATTTCAGTAATTTTTTTTATTTAAAAACATCTAAAGGATACTTTTGGTGAAATATGTCATTTATGAAAGTCGGAAAAGGATGCCGTATTCAGCAACGAAGACTTTAGAATATAATTCTGACTAGTCAATTTCAATTCGAAGCCTTCAACAAACTTTCCGATTCGACAAGAGAAAGATCGCAAATTTCGTGTTACCACTATCAATTATAACGGACAATAAGAAATTATTAAATCATTTTAACTCAAGGAATTTTCCGGATCAATCACGTCAGAAAAAAAAAATCGCCAGCGTTCAAACCATACATATAAAAAATCAATCTTAATGTTATTTGTCAGTATTTTAAATGACCAAAGCCTTGACCTGACGACACTTACGGGTCACCGAATTTTATTACACCTCTCAAGAGAAAAAAAAAATATATATCAACTTGTTGCTTGACAAAGGGCCTAAAAGTCATGGACCGAACTTTAAAAGAAAACAGACAGGAAAAAAAAAAAAAAAAAAAAAAAACTTGAGATGTTTCTGTCCGTTGGGTAAGCTATGCCATTAGTCATACCAACCTCTTCTAATTTTTATTATATGCTATTTTTACATATCGAGTTATAGCACGTCATTTCTGTCAAGATATATCTCACTTTGATTACAGAAAAATTTGTGACAAGAAAATTCCGAACATAAAACACGAGACGACGAGTCATTTTTTTTTCTTCCGATGATAAAAAAAAAGAGTACAAAGCTCAAAGCGAAGTGCAAGGATAATCTTTTTATACGAAAACATCGTGTGACGATTTTTATATTACCGACGCCGGTTATAAAGATAACAATAAAAATAAAAAAAAATACATTCGCCAAAAAAGGATGAATTTTCAAAAAAAAAAAAAAAAAAATGAATGGATAAAAAAGAATTATCGCATGTAATAAAACATATCAAGGCGATTTGGTCTGTCTTAATCGTGGCTTCCTCCATGGTGCCTCCCCTGAAAACAAATCATCTTATAACATGTAAAACGCGTTTTAGAAAAAAAAAAGTCCTTTTTTAACGTTTTAGATATTGGCCAATAACTCCAGCGGCGATGATAAGGTGTGGTCTGGAGAAGTCGTCGTGTGTGGCGATCAGCCATGCCCCCCTGGATCCCCTCCATAGCACATAATTTTTAAATCATCAACTTGGAAACAAAAAAGCTAAAAAAACTGCCTCACGTAATTCTGAAGGCGTTGAGTTGTTTACTATCGTACGTTCCTTTGCCCTAATCAGTGTGTTTTAATCAGGAATATAATATAGTACGGGTACTTTGCCCCGGAATAATTTAATTTGTGTTTTTTAAGGATGGGATGGTCGCTTTCAATTGTTTCGGATGAAACCATATGCCGTAAGGCGTTCCTATTTTTTTCTTTTTTTTTTACAATTAAAATGGCCGTCAACTTCTTCCAACATCATTAGGGTGACATAAAAAAAAAAAAATGAAAGCAATTCCGAATCCAAACAAAAAAAGGTACTTATCGTGAAAATTCTTACTAAAGTTACTCGACTATTTTTATAATCAGTACCTTACAGGTACACAGTGGTACGAAAACGTATAATTTCGTGCCAGTTATGATGTCAACACCTTTGTTGTATCAATCTCCCAATATAACTGAGCCTTGTTACCGTAGGTACTTTATTCGATTCGTTTTTTTTTTCTGCTTTTTTTCCCCCCTTTGTTTTTTTTCTTTTTTTTTAACACTCATAATTTCTATAATAATCCTTGCATGTTTTTGCAAAATTACGTCACGGTTCAACCATCAAACATTATTTCAAACAACCTTTCTAGATCAGACCGTACGGGTTTGCGTATAAGAACTCATGGGAATAAAGTCCAATATAAATCGATTATCTGCGGTGAACACGATTAAAAGTCGATGATGCGAATAAGCAGTTCGGTAACAAGAAAGTGATTAAACGCACGGAGAGGAACCTTAAGGTCTTCGATTGGGGACCTTTAATAACTTTGCGTTAAAATCGCACATAATTATGATTTATGTAATAAATTACTGCCAAGATCGGACTTCTTTTTTTTTTTTACCCTGTATGATATGTATAATTTTCCTGTGCCTACGTGCATATTGCAAACTTATACGTATCATGTTGGTACATTCAATTATAATAAAAAATGGACGTTATGTTCTATACCTCGCAGAATTCTGTAATCAAACCCAGTAATTATCGATTTTTTTCCATTGTAGTACTTTTTTTGAATGAATTATAAAAAAAAATAAACATTGCAAGCGCCTGGTTGCAAGCAATCAGCGTAAATCAAAAATTAAGAGATGCTTTTTTTTTTTATAAAATACCTGTCAAACGAGATCTTTAATGATTTATGGATTTAATTTTTAGGGAAGAATTTTTTTTTCTTCCTTTCTTATGGAATTGCGGGAAAAACAAAACATTATTTTAATTTTTTTTTTTTTTCGTTTTACAAATTCTTTTTTTTTTTTCTTTTTTTTAATCCAAAATTTTGTACGATAGGGGATTTTGCCTAAATTAACTGACTAAGCGACAGTAAGCAGACATGTTACTTTCCGAAGAAGGGCAAGCTCACACATGCACAACATGGTGCCCTAATTTTAATCCTTAGCTGCAATTTGCAATTTTCAATTCCTGATAATTAGGAAGATGACATCAAAGTCCTTTACTCCAAAAAAAAAAACAGATTTCAAGACAACGATATTTGAACGATATTTGTACTTACGTATGCAGCCTGATTTTTCATTTACTCCAATTAATCGTTGGTAGTGGGTCCTTTCTCGATGAGAACTACAATCCGATGTTGAAGCTTAGTAATTTTTGTTTCATCACATTTCAGAAATAACTAGTTAAAAAGACCAATGACAGCTGGATGCATCTGAAAAGAGAAAAGCAATGCTTCTAAAGCCAAGACTTTTCTAGTCTTTAGTACAATATATTTTTTTTAATGCTTCATTTGCAATATTTGAGCGGCATCAGCAGGGGTCAGCAGAAGCTGATACCGGTGCCGGCGCCGACGTTAGCCGCAGCTGGCTAAAAACTTAGGTCGGTGCCAATGCTGGTGCCAGTGCTAAATAATTTGCTTTAAACGTAGTGCCAGCAACAGCGCTGGCACCGGTTTTGTAATTATGACCCCATGGCAATGCTGAATATATTTGAGAAAGGCCACGAGTTTTGATTATATTAAGTGACCGATTGTATTAACCAGCAGTACTAATTTTATTTTTAAAAAAAAATGGACAAAATTGATGGAATCGGCGCCGCCACCAGCACCACTGTCAAAAATTTTGGCAATTTCCAAAATGGCTCCGACCAATTTTACCGGCTTCGGACCCCTGGAAATCAGTCTATTAATATAATAATCATTTATAATTACTGCAAATATGTACCGTACAAAGGCTCTAAATTCACATCATACATGTCTATGTATACATATTTAAATACATAATGGTATCAAGTCTAACAAATCTCATGTTAAAACTTGCACGCTTTATTCTGCCAAATTGTGCCTTCGAGTCTAAACCTTAAATTATTTTTTTATTTTTGTGATCTTGATTTTTTTCTCCCAGGAAAAAAAAAATACGACCATCACATACAACTAAATATGAATGAACGAAAAAAATAAATAAATAAAATAAAATAAAATAAAGTAAAAATTAGTAATCATTCTCGCTCGTCCCTTTGGAAAATGCTGATCAAAATCATACAGAACACTCTATAATTTAACAAACGGAAACGTACTCTACATCTTCATTCCGAATTACTTCCAACTCGCAGAAGACACGCCGACTGATAATGACGTCATAGCCACCCTCGAATCTGTTCCCCCTCTTGAAATAAGGTGGGGTTGTTTTAACAAGTATTTGTATCAAAATACAACCACCCCTTTATTGAATAGGGGATGAAGTGTATATACCCTATCCGTGTCTAATCCAACCTCTAACCTCAATTAAATACTTACAGTTTACGTCACTGAAATCTTAAAAAAAAAAAAAAAAAAAAAGTTCGCCCAAACTTTTTTTTTTCCTTCTTTCCTGTTACATCACTTTCTTCTTCTCCTCGCAGCCGATTTGTTTTTGTAAAGACTCCGATTCAAATTCTTTTTGATTTCCGAAAATTAGACACCCTCAAACAAATCACGGAAATTCAAAGGAAATCCCTTTCCCGGAAATGAGATTTCTAGTTTCGTTCCTGTTTAAATATTGCGGGGAGAGTTTTCCCTGGGTGCCAAAGGGATATTTGAGGCTATTATTGGCATAGATGTTTTCCCTCGTCACCTTTTTTTTTTCTTTCTTTATCACAAATTTACAACGCTTTCGTAAAATGATCGGGGATCGGTTTCAGAGCGTTTGAGCCATGATCGTCTTTTTACGATTTAATCCGATTTTTTTTTTTTTTTTTTTTTTAATATTAATGCAAATAAAAAAATTTTTGAAGGGTTTCGGATAAAAGAAAACAAAAAGGGGCTGAAGGATTTCTTTCCTTTATAAATATTAGTTTTGGTAAATGGACAGTAAATACTTTCTTGTTGTAACTTGTTTCTGGAAGACCCTGGACAGGGAGCCTATGTTGCCTTGTATCAACCTGCAACAAATAAATGAAGTGCCGTTTACGCACAAAAGACATCGTTTTGTTTTATTTGTTTATTTGTTTATTTATTTATTTATTTATTTATTTTTTGCCAAACTGACAGTAGCATTACGCATGATAGCCAAATGGCAAAATTCACTTCAGTTGCTTTGACAAGACAAATACAGATTATTTTGCCAACAGGACATTGTGAACAATCCAATTCCTTTTACAGGTTGTGACCTGTGAACACTATTCTTGAGGAAACAGTCAGAGGATCGGTTCAATCATGTCCTGCTAAGAGTCTCCTCAACACCGAAACGGTTTATGAGAAGAAAAAAAATTGATTTACCGAAAAGTAAAATAGTAAATTATGTACATGAAAATATGTTTAATACATTTAAACATGCGTGGTTGCATGACAGGAGAGGTGACAAATTGTAGTAATATAGAAAATTTTCGTGACGATGAATCTGATATATTATCAAAAAAAAAAAAAAAAAAAAAGGTTCAATATATGGTATTTTCTTTTTTGTAAAATATTAGCATTAGGTGTATGTTCTGATTGAATCATGGCAGTTACAACAAAACATATCCCTTCTTGATATTTTGATTTACATAAAAAATCATTAATAATTGTTTTTTTTTAAAACCTCGAAAACCTTTTTTTTTTTTTTTTATTTAAACTAGACTTCAAAATTAAATTCAAGTGTGAAAATAAAAGAAAGCTCAGGGGCTTGTTACTTTGTAAAGGGCATAATTGAAATACAAGTCGCTTTAAACTAACTTTCAATTCTTTTCAACTTAATAAAGGGTTCATTATATTAGAGTAAACTTGCACCTCTACCTTCTGATATATCCCCAGGATGAACCTGTTTTTTTTTTTTTTTCAATATGAATGAAATTTTTTTTGTTTCATTTATCCTTTGATCAGGACAACTTATCCTCTTTAAAATTCACAAAAATATATTATGAAAAAACGCTGGAATATGAAAAGGTGACGAAGTATTTAACAGAATTTCAGATATTGCACTCCAGAAAAAAAAATTTTACTTTATAATGAGATCAGGAAGGCGAAAGGTAGTGAAATGGAACCGTCGAGTGTGAGATACGTGGAATCGAGTTATGAAAATTAGCTTCATCATATAATTACAATGGGAATAAGCCATTTTAACACTAATTTAAAATGGTCCCAATTAGAGCCTTTAGGGACTCTTGGCATGAGATTTTATCATTCATTATTTTTTCATCATTCATAATGTTCTTTAATTGGTAGTTTAGTCAGTGTAAATAGATATAAAGCCTCTTCAAAATTACCCCTTCCTTTTTTTTCTTAACAAGTTCCCTTTTTTTTTTTTTTTGCTTTCTTCTTTTCGGCTATAACGCATATTTATATACTCTTTGCGTGTTAAAAAAAAAAAAAAAAAAGATGGCGTTTTTTTTTTCCGCCGTAATTTGAACACACCTTTGGTTCACGATTTTTTCGCAGTAATTAAGTTTTAGACATGAAGAGGAGGAACGATCCGGATATACTGCAGTCTGCGTTTACGTACTGCAATTTCATCTCTTAAAGCAAAAAAAAAAAAAAAAAAAAAAAAAATGTAATAAAAGAAAAAAATTCGGATAATTTTTTTAAGGAAAAAAATTTATACCGCCTGCAGCTTCCGATTATATTTTCAGACACCCACACAAAATGATGAAAAACCATTTTAAGATCGATCAAAAACGTTAGGAATAAATAGCCGAGCGCGAAAATATTAAAATGGCCTCATGTAAATAAAGCGAAATGATTTGAGTATTCCCAACCAAATTTGCACAGATTTTTTTTTCTTTTTTTTTTTCGAAAAAAAAAAATGGCCAGGGGTCAGGAAAAAAAAGACAGAGATCGTTAATATGATCGATGTATGTCCAGATTAATTTCAAAATGTTAGTTAAGTGAATTCGTTTCGCCATTATACATTCATTTCAAGCACGTAGTATATAATTTAAAACATGACTGATATAACCTAAAAATTAGCCCTTAAGGCTCTTTCACACATAACTGGGTGGTTTTTCGATTCATCTCGTTTATTTTTATTTACTTTTTTTTTATCTTCTAAACATTATATGCTTTAAATTTCATTCATTTTTTTTTTCATTCTTGTTTGTTTTTATCTATTATCTTATAAATTTCTACAGTCAAGATTTTTTTTTTTTTGTGAGTGTGTGATGTTCTCTTATTTTATTTAAGCGTAAGAATAAATCGAGACAAAATTCGTTTGGATTTTTTTTTTTTTTTTTTTTTTTTTTTTTTTTTTTACAATCTGGAAAAATTGCCTTCGGGAAATTCGATACATTTGATTAGGTCGAGCTCTTATTTGATAAGCGCCGGAAGTAAAATAACTAGAGGGTGAGTCGTTTATTTTTCATTGAAGGAAAAAAAAATGGCAGCTTTAGGTAGTAGTTACAAACGACTTTTAAATGAGGTGGAATCATTAAGGTATAAATAAATAGAGTAACGGATCAAAAATTTAATTTTCACAGGCTCGGACAAAAAAAAAAAAAAAAAAAAAGTTGTATTAAGAAATGGATTAATAAGCAAAAAGTATCTTGAATTGGACAAAAAAAAAAAAAAAAAAATGAAAAAATCAAGATCTTAATATTCAGCTTAACGGACCCAAAAAATCATTGCCTTTTTTTTTGTATTTGTTTTAGTAACTACACTGTGTATGGGAATCCCCATCTAATTAGTGAAAAGACCAAAAAAAGATCAGCAGTTGTTCTTCGGCTTAGGAAAATTCAATTATCCATAAATTCAAAAGATGTCGTGGAAAAAATACAGTATTATATGGTGCCTCCATTTGAGAAATTAATTTTACTACCGGAACACAGTGGTCCAAAAAAATTTATTTTTGGTCAAAACTCGATTGAAAATTTTCACAATTTTACATAACTGATAGGACAACACAATTTTCAGGTTGTTTCTGTTCCTTATATGAACGAAAAAGTCATTAAAAATACACGGTGGAACAACTTTTGATGTGTGATTTTATTAAGGTAAACATAGGAAACACCGCCATAAAAATTGTTCCAGCGTGTATTTTTTTGCTGTTTTACATTGTTTTTAACTCACTTTTTGTTAATAATGACATAACGCTGTGGGCACGTTCACAAAAATCATATAAGTAATCGAAAATGATTTACTGGTAGTCAGTGCTCACAGAGTTAATTATTTACCAGAGTTAATTATTGTAAGTTATTTATCCTCCAAAAATTTTTTTCTGGCGGTAATTCGTTTTTAAAGTTAATTAAGTAAAAAATTTTATGAAAATTATTTTTCAACTAAGCTTTTAGTCGGCTTATTTAGAAGTCCCTGTCATGTCTGTGGTCTCATTATGAAGCCTAGAGGTCCTAAATCAAAAACTTGCTTACAATTTTTGCCCCTCTTTGAGCCTAAGTTTTGGCCAAAATATATTTTTCTGACCCACTGTGCGGAAGTGTTTCCAATATCTTTATTCTGAGCGGCGATCATTACGCGAAAAATGACGTTTTTTTTTTTTTTTTTTTTTTTTTTTAAATTACGTCACCCGAAAGCTTAGAATAAATGTTTTGGAGACGTTTTTAGTGGTAGAACTAATTGCAAAGTGCAATTAACTGTCCAATCGAGACATAACATTATTTGTTTATTTATTTATTTATTTATTTGTTTGTTTAACAAAATTAAGAGACCAGTACAGCCCTTTTACAAATTTTGTTGAAATAATAAAGATATTTATTTAATAACCAGGAAAAAAAATTTTTTCCTGAAAAATATTATCAACTAAATTTAACATTTACTCACAAAAATGAAAATATTTCTAATAATTTTCTTTTTTTTTTTTTTAGGTAAGTTGCTCATCTTCAGCACCGCAAATTTTTACAATAGAGTTTAAGAAGGTTCCGTATCCATATAATAAAAATAATGATTTACCTAGGGTAAGTAAGCATAAAATCAGACGATTAACATGACCAAAGGAAAATTATATAACGAACGAACGAACGTGATGGCTTTAGAGTCGTCGTCATCAACGATAGTAATCCGATATTTATTTCATCTTTAAAAAAGAGCATCACCCCCCAACCCTTCTATTCAAATCGCATAGCTCATTAGTAAGGATCCGTTCAAGTATTACCTAAGCATCGACCGGGGGAAGAGGAGGGGTCACAAACTGCTTACGAAATCCTACAAGGGGGAGGGGGGTTAGATTTTACCATACGTAAGAATTTAAACTTTCATTTTTCACTTAAAAACCAGCTTACTCCATTTTTTATTTATAAACATTTTTAATAAGGGAGCAGGGTCAATGAAAATCTTACGCAATACTTTATGGAGGGGGTCAAGGAAATTGTTACTAAATTTTACAACGGGGGAGGGGGTCTAAAAACATCATTTTTTTGCTTACGTAATATTTGAACGGCCCCTAAAAGACCAATAAGAACGAAAATCTTCTTTAAACCCCCACTGTAATAACACTTTAAAAAAACAAACAAACAAACAAAAGAATCTTATTAAAAAAAATGTAGGTAATTATTAAGACACATAAGTAGCTGTTCACAACTATGATAAAACCGTTTAATTTCAACGCTCACGATTAAGTATAAAACTGGGTGTTCCCTAAGGTGTAGCTTTAGGCCATATTTCTCATTATTGACATGTATAATATGTTTCTTACGTGAGATTAATTCTTTCCATATCATATTAGCGCTTTGAAAGCGTGATTCCTTCCCTGGGGCATAATACACACTAAAGAAACCATTCCCCCTTCCCTCCTTCCTCCCTCTATCAACTTCATTGATAAAAACTTTTTAATTTTTATGCATCAGATTTGGTCTATAAGCGAGAGAAAAAGTTGAAGGACTGGGCGAAATCAGATTAAGCCGTCATCTCGTAAATTAAAAATTTTGAAAGTAACTGCGATTTAGATGGATGGTAGGGAAAAAAAAATTACGCGATTAAATTAATCGGCCTAATCGAAAATTGCATCGATCTAATTAAGTACCAGGCTAGTTAAAATCGGTGAGAAATGGACGGAGTGTATGGTGTGTGGTGTGGTGTGTGTGTGTGTGACCACCCAAGGTTCTGGGAGTTAAGGCACCAAGATGCTGGAAGGCAGCCTCACACATTCCTCGATAATCACAGTTTTCACGACACGTGATCCCCCCATTATAGTGATGTACAAATTAGCATCGTTTCCTGACGTGAAAATGTTAATCTTATTTAAAACCTATGGTTTATCATGTCTACGCTTTTGAAAAAATTATTTGATTAAAAGTGGCGTTTGTTACCTCGTTGTCGATAACGGCACTCGCATCCGCGTTTCTTCTTTCCGTTAGAAGGTTTTTTTTTTTTTTTTTTCACATATGACCTAAACCCGAGACTCAGGCAAAATCGGGAAAAATTCTCGCATTTTTTTTTTAAATTCAGTCTTGAACTAACCGACGGAGAATATTTCGATTTAAAAATAACTTGTTTAAAAATTAACAAAAAAAGCAAAATTTTGGAACAAAGTAAGAAACGCTACTGGAAATGATTGTTTGTTTTTCATACTTACATAATGGCCACCCTCGACTGATCACTATACTTTATATCCAGTCTAGGTATAACGTATAATTTGTGTAACCTGATCAAAGATCAATGAGACTGTTTAATGCATGAGTTTATTCATTTCTCTCCTGCTTCTTTAAAAAGAATTTCCTGGTTGCCTTTTTTTTTTTCTTTCCTTCAATTTTTTTTTTTTTTTTTTTTTTTTTTTTTTTTTAACTACATTTCTTTTTTCCACAAAATTTAAACGAAATCACACACACACACACAAAAAAAAAGCATAACCTTTAAACTCGTATCGTTTCTTTCCCCCCCTTATTAATACCATCACTTCCATTGAAAGGTGAAACGGAAAAACGACGAAAAAACTAAAAAAGGAGAGCAAGAAAGGTAACGTAGGGAATCCGAGGAATTCCGAGAAAATTGAAATAAAAGGAAGTCCTTTCATACTTTCCGAGAAATATATATCAAAATCGTATTTAAACATTATGCTGTCATATCCTTACGGAATTTATACCCGTGAAAAAGGTTGTCGTTTTTTCGCCTCCCTTTCTCTTCTTTTTTTTTTTTTCTCTCGGATTGCGTGATTCAGCCGATGTGATATACAACACACATATACACACAAAAGGGCTGCGAGATCAAGGAACCTAATTGAAATACCAGGGATCATATGATTCATCGAGACCAATATCTCTACCATTACCATTGTCTATAATCATAGTCTTTCTAACTTGAACCATGTTATTTACAAATTCCTGCATACCTTCTTCATCCTTCTTAAATTATTCCATTATTTATTGATTGATTTTCCACATAAATATCAATCGAAGAATTTAGCTATTTTTTTTTTTTCATTTCAGTTGTACAGTACCTTTTATATCATTAGTTTGTCTAATTTGGTAAATGATGTATATTGTTAAAGAACCGCATAATGTTCACGTGAGATTAATATGCATGAGATCTTGAAATAAAAAAAAGGGGGGGTTGGAAGAAAAGAAAAAAAGACTGTTGATAGGCTAAGCCATAAAATAATTAATCGGAAGTTAATCGTACGATTAAAGAGAGTCATTACTGCTCAAGAAGATAATTTGACGGAATATCGACGTCCATTTTCATAATGACGATTCATCAGTCATTAATGGCAATATAGTGGAAGCGATGGGGAGAAAAAAGATTAGTTTTCCTGCAAGGTTAATACCAGCGATCGGCATTACGGTTCTTTTCTATTATTTTTTAATGTTGCTCGATTTCAACGAGGAAGGGTTGTGAAGTGCTGAATTCAGTACCGGACTGGTCCGTCACTGGATTATCGGATTTGGGGCATTAATAGGGAAAATGATGGTAATTGGGGCGGTGCAAGATTAACAGTAGGCGGGTTTACAGTCTCCAATTGTTTGCTGCTTTCGGATTAATCGAGGTTTGACGTTTGGGTTACCAAAAGATGTAAAATCCAGAAAAAGTTATATCGAGTGAAGTTGAATCGAGGACTTGAACCCAGGACCTTCCGATTCCCGGTCAACCGCTCTACCTACTGAACTGACTCGATACCTTAAACGATAAACATTTTATGTTAACAACCTTAAAAACGTCTGCATATGTAACACTTTTAATGTTAAAATTTGAATTTAAAAATTTTTATTTTGACAAGTGATGATTGGTTACTACTTGATCAGCAATCAGATTGAAGCAACATGATCGTTGTATGTAAACTTTCGGGTGCAAATTCACTCGGCGTACGAGTAATTTCTGCAATTAGTCTATACGTTCGTTTGCCAAACATGTTGGCACAACATTCCTTAGTGACTTTGCACCCATTACATAGAAAATATGTGTAGCCTCTTTTTTTACAAGTGAATTATGTTACTTTTAACATGAGATTTCTTACCATATAATATTAAGAGTCTGAAGGTTTAACTGAAGGTTGGAACATTGCTTAGGTTGTCCAGTTACCATAGGCCACAATTTTATTAAAAACAGAGTTCAGTCGTGACATTAGATATGATCTTCCTTCAATTGGGAAAACTCGTGTTGCGACAACACCGGAAGTTCAAAAAAAAATCATATCGAAAGTCCAACTTTAGTGTTTTCTTTTTCTCCTCAACTTCTGGTCATCTGGTGACATAACTATCCGATCAATAAAAAAAAAAAAATTAGCTATACAGTATATTCATTTTTTGGTTCATCAATAATGTATCCATTTATGTTTTGTAAGTATGCAGTTTCCTAACAAGTTCAAGGCTGCAGTTTCTGACCAAGTGCAGTTCATTAGGACAAAAAATAATTTCATTCGAGCGAGAGTAACCGAACTGAAATCGAAAATAACACTTCAATAAAACAATTATCAAACACTCCTTCCAAAACGCATTCGGCAACAATTACAATCCCGTTTTGTGTAAACTTGTCAACTGTGAGGCGCCTTCCGTATCAAGCAAATGGATTCATTGTGCAACAGTGGCCTTTTTTTAGCGGCAATCCTATACAATTTTTTTTTTTTTTCTGAAAAGAAACATTTTACAACTAACGGTATGACCGCTATTTTACACCAAGCATCACTTAACCTATCACTTAACCTTTTTTTTAATATCCTTCTATATACCTGTTTCACCAACAACAGGTTGAAACTTACAAACATTGGATCAGGAAAAATTAACTCAAACTAAAAGAATTGATAGCTGAAGGAAGACCTGGTACATGCACAAACGTGAAGCAGTCTTTGAATTAAATGACTGAAATTCCACAGCATAACCTCCTTTTATGAAACAAAAAAAATGTATTTAAAAAAAAAGGATTAAAAAAAAAATAAAAAAAAAAAATTGTTGTTACACTTAAAATTTTCTGAGACTTGGAAAATTTTTTTTTAATATTGAAAAATAATTAAGCAAACGCGGGCACAAATTTTCAGTTGAAAGGTACAAACTTCAAACATTCATCCGTGCATTGGGCGTCAACTGACGTAACTCCATCGTAAATATGATTGGAGATAGTTCGTTTCGACTGTTTACAAAAATTAAATTGTTGTAAAAATTAAATTGTTTGTAAAAATTAAATTGAAAATTATGTGACGACAAGTTTATACACGTTCATGTTGGTGTCGACTTTTGGTCACATGGCACTTCCGTGCGTCCGAGGTGAACTAACTTATCTCTATCGTAAATATGATTGGAGATAGTTTGTTTTGACACACCGTGAAAGTGTCATGTGACCACAAGTTTACACCAACATGAGCGTGCAAACTTGTGGTCATGTGATCTTCTCAAACAGTCGAAACACACTATCTCCAATTATATTTAAGATGGAGATTCATCATTTGACCTCGGACGCACAGAGATAACAGAGAAAATAAGTGAATTTTGCCAAAAACCTGTAGTAAATGTCACTTCCTAGCTTCACAGTACTATCAATCAAAAATAATTTTTGTTTTTTTCATTTGCCAAAAAGAGATTAAATTCTACTGCACCACCAAATCGTGTTAATGTAAATTATACGTGTGAAACCACGATATCTTGATGATAAATTCCATAACCTTGTGCGTGAATCTGATCTTCACCTTGAGAAAGAAGTAAAAAAAGCTACAGCTACTTTCCAAATTGCTTCATCTTTCAAAAAAAAAAAAAAAAAAAAAAAAAATTAGAAAAAAGGGTTTCTTTTTTTTTTCCTATCCGTTTTAATCTCGTAAAGTGCGTAACAGAAGTCAACAAGAAAGATTTTCTTATTTTTTTTTCCCTTCTTTTATTCTGTAATTTATGGTTTACAGAATAACAAGAAGATGGGCACGAAAGATAGAGTGTGAAATAAGTTGACGGTTGTAAGTAACACCAGGACCAGGTGATAATAGCCAATAAACTAAAATCTTCTTACTGTAGATCTATCATCAGGGATACCTTTTAAAAAGAAACTGTCACAGATAAGTTGTCAACATTAATAGCGCCGCGTTCCCTTTTTCTCTCAGGTATTGTGATCCAATCCTAAATTTTTTTTAAAAAAAGGAAACAAAAAATCAAATTAACAGTATGTGTTTTAACTTCTGAAAGTTTTTGTTATCGACTTGTGTTATTACTTCTTCTTTCGGCTCTGCGTTTTGTCATTACTAGATTCCAAAGAGAACATTAACAAGCTACCAAAAATCTCTTTTGATGAAACGGAAAGATTTCAATTAATCCCCCCAAATCCGAGTTCCGATCGAATCGGGAAGGTCTTTTCAACGATTTTCTTATTTTTATTTAATTCCCTAACGCGGCAACTTTTTTTTTTTTTTTTTTTTTTTTTTTACGACTTCACAACCTGGACAAAGTACTTTTTATAGATGTATTTTTTTTTTCTTTAAAAAAATATTGTTTTTTAGAGCAATGTTCTTACACTCGATGACAGGTAAATTGAATTATAGGTGCCGTAAAATCTCTTCATCCTGGCGCCAACTAGACAATTTAGTTTACATTCTTCATTCTTCTTTATTGTTTCTTTCTTTCTTTCTTGTTATCTAATTAAATAGCGAGAGTAATTCTATTTTCTTTGAAATATGTGCATTACACCGTTTAAAAAAAAAACAAAAAAAACGTAATTTATACATCGAATCTTGACTCCTTAGTCCATACTTTTTACGAGTTGCCAAAATGATTTAAAACTTTTATCCCGTAATTTTTAAAACTAATGGCCACTTTTAATTTTTTTTTTTTTTAATTTTTTTTTTTTATATTAATTATTTCTATAAGTATTTTCCTCTTGGCTGACCAACCGAAATTATAAAATTTGGTAGTGGGTAGAAAAAACATGGATCCAGTAGTAATTGCTTAATATAAACCGGTGTTGAAAAGATAAAAAAAAATTGATTTTAAAAAGGAAAAAAAAAGAAGCAAGGGGGACTTATTAAAGTACTTATCGCCATAACCAGATAGCTGAACCCCCTAAAAATTGAAACACCAATCAGGTTTATACTTAAGAAATTTTTCGCATGTAAAAGACCATTGATTCATTGCACTGAAATCTAATCTTGATTTTAAAAAAACTGAAATACACTGAGGTTTAATATACCGAAAGCCATTGCCTCAACCCGAAAACTATAGAATCGGTAAGATCCCAACTACACATACAACAATGCACTAACTATTGAAATTATTCATTTTATTCAAAATAATTTTTTATTTTAAACCATTTTGGTGTTACCCACTCCGGGGTGTGAATTACCTGACGGGTAGGGTGCACTCTAGGGTGAATTTTGCCAGTTAAAATTCACTCTGGAATGCACGTTACAGGCAAGTAAAGCACGCTTTAGTTAAATAAAAAGCACTCTTGAAAGTGAATGATATCTAGAGAAAAAAAAAATTCAGGTAACTGGCATTCTTTTTTCTTAATTTTAAAACCATCCAGTTTTTTTCATAAAATTTAAGAAAAATTTAGGGGCAAATTAAAACTTTTCGGAAAAAAAATTAAATAAAAGACGTTTTTTGGAAGCTGTAGCCTCTTTTAGCCTCCTCATGGTGAGCCTCAATAAAGTTTTTATTCAATAAAAGTGGTGACAAAAAACTGACGAAACCGTTGCAACGAAAAACCTAGCTCATTTGCAAAACGGTGTATCTCCAAATTTAAAAGCGCAGAAAAGTCTAAACATGGAGATATGTTGTTCTGCAAATGAGCTGGGATGTTCACTGCAACAGCTTTTAACCCCGTATAATCATTCTGACAGCCCTCTGAAGTCAGTTTTTAAAGTTCTAGCGCAAAAAAGTCTAATTATGGAAATATCTTGTTTTGGGGATCAGCTAGGATTTTGATTCCAACAGTTTTCAAACCTCTACACTATTCTTAATGATTTCGGCGATCAGTTTTTGTCATCACTTTTGTAGAATAAAAACTTTGTTGAGGTTCACCGTGTCCTGTCGTAACTTGCTGAAAGGTATGGAGACTTTAGAGCGACCATTACCTGGGAGAGTTCCCTCCCTCCTTGCTTGCAGGTTTTCAGCATTTTTATGAAAAATTTAAATTCAATTTAAAATAACACTCATTTCCGTTTGCAACCTAAAAATCTTGTCATTTTAATGCTCTTATGTTACATATAAAATGTATTTCTCTCAGAAAAAAATGATAATGAATACTTTAGTTGAGGGTCACTTTCCCGGAGCCTTCTAATTTTGATCTTGTCCGTATTTTACTCTTGTTTTTTTTTTTTTTTTTTTTTTTTTTTTGAAACGATATTGTCATTTCTATAGAATTATAATCCGCACTGCAGTCGACTGGACCGACTTTGTGAATTTACAAATTAATTTGCGCAATCCTTTCGACAAAGAATCCACTTTTGATTACAATTTATACTTAGAACCAGGTATTCAGTCTGCAGTATTGCAACGTTTTGTGGACTGAACTATAAAAAGTACAGTTTTCCTCCTCCATTTACAGAGTAAGCAATAAAAAATAAGTTAGAATAATCAGTTAATTTGGCACGAAGTTAGTTTAGTCTGCGGTAGCGAACTTCTTTCCGAAGTTTTTTAAAAAATTAACCCTGGCTCTTAAATGGCCATCGCATTAATTGATACTCAAATTTTAAGGGTACATAATTCGCTCAGTAAGCACTTTTGGGCAAGAATTAAAAACAACAGAATAAAGCGTACCAAGGATCAAATTGAAAGCATAACAAACAAAACCTGTACTCCACTTTTTATAAAACGAACCTCCGTCCCTTTTGTAAGAGACCTAAAACCGATGAGATTGCCCCATGTTTCGGACATTCTCCACATGGTATCGAGCAGACGTTTTTCTAAGAAAATAATGTCACTGCTCGTTTAGTTTTTTCCCTCCCTCTCAAGTGTTGCGATTCAAAACAATCCCGAACCTTCCCTTTTCGCAAAAACCCAAACTTTAATCCCATAATTAAAAAAAATTAGAAACAAAACAAGTTCAATGAACAAAATCAAGATCTCATTCAGTTCGAATCTTCGATAAATGACACTTCTCATTAATAATTATTTTTAAAAAAAAAAAGTGTAAAATAAATAATGGAAAGAAGAAAAGTAGTCTTTAAATGTAATGAAGCTCAAGTCGTTTGTGAAACATAAGAAGGATCATTCGCATCGCGCTATAAAAGTATACCGATGGATTCGTTTTACTTTGAACCCGAACCTTGTTACAACTTTTATGAGATTTTTAGTACCTGATCTGATAACTATAGGTTTCATCTATAGTACGTACCTTAATATGCTGTAATTTTTAAAACCAAGAGTCCCGACATACTGAAGAGTTTTTTGAATGATTTGAGACGAGCAAAAACAGGGGACGCTGCAAAAATTGTATTTATTTATTTGTTTTCGAATTCCAAAGTAGTTGCAATTTCAAATCCGCAAGGTTGCATAAAACGTTCGAAAAGGAGGAAAAGAAAAAAAATATAATAACTACAAAGGTCCCGGCCTAATTTAGGTTTCGGTTTAAAATCTTAGACGCCCAAATTTTTATGTTAATCCTTGCGTAAAATGGAACGTCTAGACTTAAACCCTCAGATTTCGGATTCTCTTTTTTATTTCTTCTCACTTCTTTGCGCATCCACCTACTTTTTTCTTTAGAAGAAGATTTTCAAGACCAGTGAAAAATATTTGAACTGCATGAAAACTTACAAGAGAAAGGAAGGGGGAAAAAAAAGAAAGAGAAATAAAAGGAGTAAATAAGTATATAAAATGCTCTTCACGGACAGAATCTCTAGCCCACCCCCCACGGCGCACTGACTAGGTTAGAATAGACAGTGGCGCCAGCCGAGGTTTTTGTACAAATAAACAATTTGCTTGGACACACACCCCGTGAAAGAAACGTTATAAGACTCGCCTCAATTCGCGTATCTTACTTTGAATCTTTTTCATCTTATATTAACAACGTCAATACTTATACTTTAACACATTTTTTTTTTTTATATTCCTCGGCCGTAAATTCTCCCATTAAGTTTTCAAATTGAGCGATTGTAAAATGAAATTTTCATTGATGCTGAATTACGAGTTGTTGCAAAATATTAATTTTAAAGATTGGCAATATCCTATCCATTAAATAGATATACAAAGACTTCGACCCCCTAAAAGCCGAGAATCAATAATAATGAATGGGACTCATCGTTTTCTTTTTTTTTTTTTAATAAAGCTGGGGGCTGAAATTATTTTTTATTAAAAATATTTCCCGTATAAAATAGGTTTTATATATCAGATAGGCTCAGAGACAGGTCTGGGACTCTCGGCTGTTGCAAGGATAACATTCGCAACTTTACAATCCTATTTTTTTTTTTTTTTTTTTTTTTTTTGTTTGAAACAAAAATTTATTGCTTAAGAATCAAAAAGAGAGAAAAAAAATCTTAGAAGAAACCATTAAAGTTATGGAATGTTCAAAAGGTTGTAATGTCACCAATCGATTTAAAGTACCCTTTTAAAATTTTTTTAACAATTTTAAATGGGAGAAAAATCGTTAGCGAAAATTCCTGATAAAAATTGCTCCCCCCTCCCTCCCCAAGGTAATTGCGGTGGGGAGGGGGGGGAGCAACTTTTAAACTTTTATCAGAAATTTTTGTTTATCTACAAAAGGTCTAGATTTTTCTAAATATTTACGAACGGCTCCCACGTGCGCCCAGCCCCAAAAGTAACTTAAAAAATTGGTTATCCATCATTTTTGAGCACCCTATACAAACTTTTCATTTTCCCACCCTGGCCCTGCTATTATCCTACACTACTGCACAAATAAACCAAGAACTATTCCTTGAAACTTTTTTAGGCACTTTTCTCGATCACTTCAAAAAATAGAAACAGAACATGGATTTTGCATTTTCTTTCAAGTTGTAAAAATTTTCGAAAAAAAAAAAAAAAAAAAAAAAAAAAAAAATTATAAGATTTTGCCTATTTTTTTTTTTTTTTTTTTTTTTTTTTTTTTTTTTTTTTCATTTTTAAAAATGAAATTATTTTTTATATTTTAAATGCCAGCATATTTCATTATTTAGTCATATATTTTTTCATTAATTTATTCCATTATGACCCATATTTAGATCAAAATATTATTTTAGTTTCATCGAAAGAAATGATTTTGAATCCTGGCAAATTCCTGGGCCCGATAGTGTAATTTAGTATTTTATGCCTGCCCCGTTCATGAGATAGGCTAAAATAAGCCTTTCCAGATGCCAAAGTTGCCCAGTTCATGAACTGGACAGGCTGCTTGCCCCATTCATGAACCGAACAGCAAAATAGCCCAATTCATGAATGGAGCAAGCAGCCTACCATTGCCTACCCGGTTCATTAACTGGGCAATTTTTCAAATGGGACGCAACATATATACTTCGATATTGCCTTTTTTCCCATTAATAATTGATGATAAAAATAAAAAGCAATGTTTCCGTTCTAAAAATATAAAAGGTTAAAAAAAAAAAAAAAAAAAAAAATTAAGAGAAAAAAAGAAAAAAGAAAAGAAACGTCGGCTTATATAAATTTTCCGAAAGAGTTTACGTCTGAGAGGTGAAGATTAGCATTAGACTGAGGGTGGGGTGTAGAGAGTTCTTGAAGTTCCCCTTCAAGCGAAATCACTGCTGTGGATTCGTTTGATTTCGAAAACACCTATTATCTTACAAATATCCCAACAGAGACTTCATATAAAAAAGACGGGGAAAACGCGTATAGGAAAAATATTTAAGATGGCGTTCAATAGTGCGAGATTTTCCAGCTCTAAATTAAGCTTTGTCAGCTTAACTTTTTACGAGTTTATTGTTGACGGAGTAATGATTTGACACAGTTAATCAACCAAATATTTACTTTCGAAGTCAAAATTTTTTAATTAAAACAACAAAATTCTAAAATTGGTTTTATCCGTTTTTTTTAAAAGCCACGTCTTAAAAAAAAAATTACTGTTAAACGAATTGCAACCGTTGTTTTATAATCACTCTAATTATTATGCAATATATTGAATATAAATCAGTAATAAAAGGCATTTAATTATAACAAAATATTTAACTATAATTATTTCAGATGCTGCTTTGGTTTTTTTTTTTTTTTACCTTGAATTTAAGTTAGGCGTGACAATTTGATAATTTATCGGTTTTATGAGACTGCAATTTTCCCACAGTTAGCGAATGAATGAAACGCTCGAAAAAAAATCAAGTTTAATTAACGCGATAGCCATTTATTTTTTATATGGTAATGTGCTCACCGTATGAATAGGAAACAGGACCGAGTGTCCCCAGTTCATCAAATATTAATCGTTTTCCCTTTATTTATTCAAAAAAAAAATTTACCTTCTTTAAGATACTTGAAAATACCGTAGGCCAGACTTTTTTTTTTGGGTACACAGTACAAAAAAAAAAAAAAAAAAAAAAAAAAAAGAAGGGAATGTTTTTATCGGTTCACTAAAGGGGAACAAGTATAGGTTCATCCCCATTGCAGGAAGCCATTTAGAGAGACACCCCAAGTGACAATATGTGATCACAACTTTGCCACGTAAAAAAAAAGGTAAACAGACATAATAAACAAGTGACGGAGCATGCGTGCAAGACCTTTTTACACTGAGTGCTTACGTTTTGAAAAGGTGAAAATGCTCGGATTATATTACCCATCTTTTACTGTGGAAGTTTTTACGCTGAGATAACGTATGTTAAGGATCATACGATACACCTTAAGATTAATTACAGTCTGTGCGAGAATAAGGAGATAATTTTTTCCTCGGCGAAAAAGGTTATTTCCTGTTTCGAAGTCGTTCAGCTTACCTGAAAAATGAAAAAAAAAATCGAATATTATAATCATGGCAGTTGTTATTATTATTATTATCCATTTTTTTTTTTTTTTTTCATATTAAAAATTAATTTTGGAAGCTAGCACAAGGAGCGCTGGCGTCTTAATCCGGAACTTTAAAGCGCTGGCTTTACAGTTGCGCTTGTTCAGCTAAGCTTAAAAAATATACGTAACTCCCATATTTTTTTATTTTTTTTTTAACATTTTCCACGTATAATGCGATCATTTATTCCGTAACACACGTTACTTAATATTGTTATTCTGATATGGTGGGAGAATGGTTTTATTGGCATGGATAGGACGACAGATGGTGCACACGGTTCATTTGTATCACTGAAATGGATGGTGTGTATATAATTGTTCTCTATCTCTAATAGCACAGCAGGATTGTCCGGTCACTTCACATTAACACTAAGGCAAAAACATTGATATCTGTATTATGTCTCCCGAAAGAAGAAGGTTAGGGACCCAAAAAAAAAATTTTTAAACCCCATAAATGACAAGATCAGTTTCAGATTCGACCGTTCCCGTTCCACAGTTTCGTCACTTCGAAAACACGTCAGCAATAATCACCGCTAAAAAATTTTTTTGTTTTACAGGCAGATGTTTCCTCAAATGAAATTCCGTGTATCGGGACTTGATGCCAAAGCCAAATATATCCTATTATTGGACATCGTAGCTGCCGATGACTACAGATATAAATTCCACAACAGGTATTCTTTTATAGAAAGTTAAAACAACCGCCTAAAATCCCGCCCTTTAGGAAAACAATGAGCCGAAAAGGAACCGAAAAAAAAGACGATTTAAAAAAAAACAAAAAAACAAAAATTCAAACTCTACAGCTTTTTTTTTCTTTTCCTTTAATTCCAGACGAATGTTCCCCGCATACAAAGTCAGAGTTTCAGGACTTGATTCTAAGGCCAAATATATCCTTCTTATGGACATCGTAGCGGCTGATGATTGCCGATACAAATTTCATAACAGGTTAGAACAATAATCCTTATTATAATTGTGCTGATGATTGATTGTCAAAAAAAAAAAAAAAAAAAAAAAAAAAAAAAAAAAAAAAAAAAACCTTCGGGAATATTAAAAACAAAAATTTCAAAAACGGGTTATATTTGGCCTTACGATTGAAAGGAAGAAAAAAAAACGCTGCTTAAAATTAAACATAAATAAATGTAAATAAAAATAAAATAAAATCGATGAAAAGCCTTAAATTTTGAATTTTTGTTTTTTCTTTTTTCCTAGAGAATGTTCCACATTTGGTGTGAATAATTGGAACTGAGAGGAGAAGGGCGAGATTTTAGTTTAATAATAATAAAAAAAAAAGCGTTAACAAAGTAGCTATTTTTTTATAGCGCCCTTTAGCAGTTGATTTTAAAGGTTATTACTTTATTAACGCTTGATTATGTTAGTATATCAATTGTTAAGCATGCTATTTTTTTCTTGACGCCGGTTCGGTTTTCTCAAGGCGCAGTCTCAAGATGTTTTTATGTGATATAAATAAAAATGAACAGTATGATAAAAAAAAAAGTTCTCAGCTTTTGTTTTAGGCTTGAACTTAAATTTCATTAAAGTATAATGATTACGATTCCCAATGATATATTTTTAAGTGTTTATGATTCGACTTTTGGTCCTATATCACTTTTTCTGAAAGAAAAAAAAGTTCTGATAGGTCAAAGCACAAGGACGCTTTTTTTTATAATAGCAAACCAGTTTAGGATTGTTCGCATCGATTCGCTTTAAAAAAAAAAAAAAAAAATTGTGGACCCAAATTGCCAACAAACAGCAGAAAATGAAAAAAAAATGGCGACGTTAGAAACATAAAGCTCTATAAGATAAGTAAAAAAATTTTGATTTTGAACAAAAACCGTACAAAAATTTACAAAATTAATTTTGTATAAATATCCAAATCAAATGTGAACCATTTAAGGGACTATCTACAGAAATTCTGGAGCTTTCCGGAATATTTTATGACTAGTTTTGAGTTCTTTATTGCTCAAAATCGATTTGGAACCTTATCTTTTCTTTCTTAGCACCTTTTATCTTTTTCCAAAAATCCTCGGAAAGCGTAGGGATTTCAAAATTTTGAAAACTGAGAGTGCTTGAAAACGTATATGATTTTTGTAAAAAAAAAAAGTGGATTGTCGATGGGGAGGAACGATTTGGAACCTTTTAATTCTATCGTCGCATAAAACAGGTTTATATTTAGCAAATTTTTCAATGTTTCAAGCCTATGCAATTTTTTATGCCCACTTAAAATTTCTAAGAAACGTTTGAAAAAAATCCTGCCCGAAGCTCACAGTCAATCCCTTTACAAAAAAATACAGACTTTTCCGAAAAAAATTTTTTTTAAAATTAATTCACGTCAATTTTTAAATCTGAATTTGCACTTCAATTTAATTTCATTTTATAATACCAACAAGCAAATGGTAAATTGAAATCTCCAATAAATAAATTGAACAGCCATTTCGATTTTCCAGGAACGATCATAGTACGAGTTACGGGATTAACGCATGTTTTAGATCGTTACGGTAAATTTTGAAGGCTTCACTTTTTTCCACTCCCCTCCCCCTTCCCCTCTATTTATCACACTCCCCCCAAGTTGAATTTATACTATTTTTATTATTACTCCGCCCGTGCCATTAATAATTCTTTTAAATTAAAACCGGTACTTCAGATTTTTATAACGATACCTTTTGTAATTACAACGCTTCAAAATTTAATTTTTTTCATACCGTCTTTTTTTTCTTTTAAAGTAGGAAAGGTCTTTATTCATATCAATGTAATTGACATTAATTATAAGTAGAACTTAAAAATTTAAAAAAAAAAAAAAAAAAGTCTCATAAAAACTATCAAGAATGGTTTATTTAAAAAAAATATAAAATGAGTCAGCTTAAATAATTACGGTTAAGTTAAATGGCGATTTGAGTTCACTATATCATTAAAAACATGCGATTTTTTTTCAAACGTCAAACAAACAAAAAAAAAAACGGCGATAAAGAAATGATATTTTTATTTTTAAAATTTTTTAGTCCATTAAAAGAACTTGGACACCTCGTTCCCTACACAAAACCGGACAGTGAATCAGCCGGTTTAAAAAAAAAAAAATTATTTTTTTTCAATGAATTTTTTGTAAATAAGGGTAACATTGAATTAAATGGGGCGAAATCTATACCAAATTGTTTCTTATTTTTAGAAGAAGTAGATAATGCATGTTAAATTTGTCGACAAGCTTAAATTACTGCCAATATTCCCAAAATTTGTTTACATAAAAAACAAAATGGCCGACGCAAAAAAAACATAAACAAAAGCTTAAAGGCCTAAGCTTACCGTCATATTAAACATGTATTATCAATTTTCTCTAAATATAAGAAACCATTTGGTATAAGTTTCGTGCCATTAAACGCAATTTTTGCCTTAAAAAAAAAAAAACGTTCCCGACAATTTTTTCTAATCCGTTTTTTAAAAAAAATAATATCCTAATACATTTTTCATAAAATTTTGGTTCCTAAAATTTTTTTCCTCACCATCCCCCCCCCCCCCCCGCCCCCCAATTTTTGGTTTCCCCTAAAATTTTTTGATTCCTAAAATAAAATTTCCTAAAATGAATATTTTTCTTAATTTTTTAAATCCTTAAAATTTTTGTAATAAATTACCAGGGAAAGCTGCGAATTTCGATTTTTCTTTTTATTCTTGTTTTTTTTTTTTTAAATAAACCACTACAAAAATTCAACTATAAATACAATATAAAAATTATTACAAAAATTTTAGGGTTTCAAAAAATTTAAAAAAAAAAAATTATTTTAGGAAATTTTATTTTAGGAATCAAAAACTTTTAGGAAAATTAAAAATTAGGAAATAAAATAGTTCGGAAAAAAATTTTAGGAACCGAAATTTTTAGGGAAAATGAATTAGGAATTTATTTTTTTTTAGGAAAAATGGCAGAGAATCTAAAAAAAATAATGAAAAAAATTAATTATTTTTAAAAACCGGCAAGTTAACCGTCCGGTTTTGTATAGCGAACAAAGTGCCTTAAATCGAAAGTTTTTAGTAATCGCTTAAAAAAAAAAAAAAAAAATCGAAAGGTGTGCAACCCCTACTTTGCTCAAGTCTAAGATTTGAACAAAGATAGGCCAATGCCAATCCCCCAGAAAGAAAAAAAAATACTTAAAATGACATTAAAAATTCAAAATGGCTGGTTTGACTAATTAGCATTGAAAATCGAGATTATCACAAAATTAACACAACCCTTAATTCGATATGACAATATCCATAGTTACATATACATAGATTAGTGCATGCGTGTTTTTCTTTTTTGTTTTCGGTTGCAGTCGGTGGATGGTAGCTGGGAAAGCGGATCCGGAAATGCCAAAAAGGATGTACATCCATCCGGATTCCCCGTCTACTGGCGAGCAGTGGATGCAGAAAGTGGTATCATTCCACAAACTAAAACTAACTAATAATATATCAGATAAACATGGATTTGTAAGTACTGTACGTTCATATTTATCGTTATTCCTTTTTTTATTTTGGATTGTTTTGTTTGATTTTGTACCGAGTGGTGGCTCTACCGGAAAACACTAACTTAATTTCAATAGGTAATAAAAATCCGTAAGTGTTTGAATTGACGTTACTGATTTCATTTGGAGCCATCGCGGATGAGCAATTAAAGTTATCAGCCAATGCTTTTATTTCGCACTTTCGAGATGCAATTCGCACTTTTTTTTTTAAATCAAGTACCGCCTTAATTTTTTTTGCTCATCTTTAATTTATAAGTTTTAGTGTTTGGTTTTTTTTTTTTTTTCGTCCCCTTTTTTTCGCCTCAAGTAATTTTTTTTTAATGTAACGTAAGCACACAAAACAAAGTAGCGGAAAAAAATGAAAAATAATAAAGAAGCTACTTCTGCAAGGTAAATTCATGAAAGGTTTAGTAATTCTTGCATGGCTGATCGTCAAAGAAGAGCCGACGATGCACTACCCATGCCAATAGTAAACATGACAAGTGTGGGATATTTGCTTTTGTCCTATTCCATCCATTACTTGAATCATGTCCTTGGAGGTCGAGAATCATTGGACAGGTACTCGAAAGTGATTTCGTTATTTTGGATCCCATCCAGAATGATGTTTACCGCAAAAACAAAAGAGAAACGAGGAAGAAAACGGAAATGCTGAAATTAATATTTAAAATCGGATCATGAGCCAGTTTAAATCATTCAACTTCGGTTTTTTTTATAATTTTGCCTCATGGCGCCATACGACGATCTTTTTTTTTTTTTTTTAGAGAATATAAAAGTTCGATATATTGCGAGATAAACCTTAAATTAAATAAAATAAGAAAAGATAAATAGAATAATAAATCCGCCATTTTGATTCTTTAAAAAAAAAAAAGAAACAAGTACATAAAAAAAATTTAATTACATTTTAAAAAATATAGGATAATTTGCATCTTTCTCAAGGTCGTTAGTCTGGCTGTACGAACCATTACAGGATGAATCAGAGATGGATTACTCATTTTCATACGGTGCTATATTATTAAGGTATCTTGTTTTCAACACCGGGCTTGATTATATACGTATGAGGCACAAAAATTTCTGCATTGATTATGCACCATGTAATTTTCCCTCGCCCTTTTCTTATTTAATTTTGAGTTTTCCTACGGAATTATAATTTTTGAAGGTACAATAAACATAAAAATCAATTTTAGTTAGAAAACGGGAATTCAAAAATGGCCATTACAAATCGAGTTTTTAAAAAAATACACCTTCCAGTTTGAACATTTTTTGCACGGCAAAGTCATTGTAAGGGCGCTATTTCACGCCCGATATGTTCACCAAGGGCGCAATTTGACGCAAAACATGTTCGGCGAACATGTTGGGCAAACATATTGGTTCTGGATGAAAAAGGCGAATATGTTACGCAAACATGTTGGTTCTGGATAAAATTGGCGAACATGTTCGGCAGACATTTTCCCTAACATGCAGGGGAAGCTCCACATAAGCGGTGACGCTTTTTTAAGCATGTTGAATGAAAATGTTCCTGTTTGATTTTGATAAAGTGGCGAATATGTTCGGCGAACATTTTGGACAAACATTTTCACATAACATGTTTAAAAAACCGTCACTGCTTATGTAGAGCTTCTCCAACATGTCGAGGAAAATGTTTGATGAAAATGTTTACCCAACATGTTCGCCGAACAGGTTCAGCACTTTTTATCAAACACAAACATGTTTGCCAAACATGTTGGACAAACATTTTCCCAACATGTTGGGGAAGCTCCACGTAAACAGTGTCGGTTTTTTAAGCATGTTGGATGAAAATGTTTGTCCAACATGTTCGCCGAACATGTTCACCAATTTCCACATGTACGCCACTTTTATCAAACACAAACATTTTCACCCAACATGCTTAAAAAAGCGTCACCGCTTATGTGGAGCTTAAACATGTTCGGCGAACAAGTTGATGCTGTATAAAAATAGCGGACGTTTTTGGTCAACATGTTGGACAAACATTTTCGTTAATATGCAAGGGACGCCCTGCATAAGCAATGAGGCTTTTTCGAACATGTTCGGTAAAAATGTTCACCAAACACGTTCGTCACTTTCATCCAACTCTAACATGTTTGGCGTGAAATGCCGGCCTAATTTCTTTTTTTTTTCCCCTCCGAGAAGTTGAAATATTCTAAATTTCCCGATAAGCTGTCTAAACGCATAAAGTTTAAAAGCTTTAAAAAAATCCATCTGCACGTTTTCTAACGCTACAACATTTTCCAATAATATCAAAGAAACGAAATTTCCTTTTCGTTTTAATGATTTCCCATTGGACCGTAAGGTACACGCACAGCACAGACAGCTTAGAGGGAGAACATGACGACGTTAGTGGGAGAGGCGATGATATATATGAGTAAATCATAAACACACCGCATACTATCCCTGTCACCTTTTCCCTCTTTTTTTTTTGTTTTTTGTTAAAACGATCAAAAGCGCGGTTTGAAATTTAATCTAAGTAAACTCGGATCAAGGGCGTATACCGTTGAAAACGTAACGCCAGGAGAACGTTTTTTTTTTTTTTTTTTTAAAGAAAAATAGGAATGGCGACTCATTATTGCACATGCCACAAAAAAAACAAAAATCAAGGGTATCATAATGGAGACCTAATGATATGCAGTCGCCATTTCCATTATGCGTCTGGAAAGCATTTCCTAGCTTGACGAATTTTTTTTGGCAAATATGTCAATTAGAACTAACCTATAGTCCTTACAGTTTAAAACAAGAAAAAAAAATAAATCTATAAAATTAAGAAGTAAATTTCTTAAAAAAAAAAAAAACTTGACGTCAAACTTTTAGTACCGAAACATTGATTATAATAAATTTAAGAAATATGACAACGACAAGGAGATCGGAGATTTAGAAAAGACAAATCGAAAAATGTCAGATGGTACCTTCACAAAAAATAACATGGTATACGGCGCCTCTAAGCCTTGTACCTTTCATACCTGACCCTTCTATCTCTCTCCCGTCCACAAGCTAAACAATGATTTTACTTTTTAACTTGTCGGAAATCGAGTCTTCTAGTTTTCCGCGCCGTCAATTTCTTCCTATCATACCTCGTTATATATTTGTTAATTAATTTGAGAACTTTTTTTTTCTTTTTTTTTTTGTTTCGGCGCTGCTTTTTCTTTATGGTAGGGAGAGTAAGATTTGCTGGATCGCTTTAGGAATGCGTCGGAATTTTTTCCTTTTTTAAAGTTAACGATCGGGGTTTATACGTAACTGGGCAAAAGATTTATAAATCGATATGTTTGAAGGGAGAAGGAAACAAAAAAAGACACAAAAACAAAAGAATGATAAATTTTTTCATTTTTTTAATGGAGGTCGACCACCCCCTGAAATTTCAAACTTTTCCAATATCAGATTTATCTTTTTTAAAAGTCACGGTTCGAAAATAAGATTTTTTTTTTTTATGTTTTGTAAAAAGTTTCACACGGTATGTTGTTTTTTTACGATCTTGGAATAAATACATAAAAATTTGTGTGTAAAACATAAAACTATACGTATTTTTGAAGAAATTAATCTTTTTAAAAAATATATATATATACTGTATATATATATATATTCGCGAATTTCAAAGGCAAAGAGGTCGAAATAGGACACATTTTACAAAGTGGTGCCACTACACAATCTATAGATTCAAAAATGAAGATATGTCAACTTTTTGCATATGAATTAGTATCTATGTTTAACTTAGAAGACATATTTCTAGTACTTGCGAGGGCAATGGCATGGTCAGTACAGGGCTAAATGGCGCCCATGACTTTCCAGGAGAGTGATCTTAAAGTTTGCTCTTAATTAATGAACACTAAGTTAATTTTTAAACTTCTGAGAGGTTAACGTCCGGACGTTTTAAATAAATAGCAAAACGAAAATTTGAAACTGTATTAAGTTTAAAAAAAATCAGTGCAGACCTCTGTTTTTCAAATAAAAATTTTTAAAGAAAAAATTATAGCCGATTGTTAACTAAAATTAGAGATCGATGTGGCACCTTGCTGTGGCGCCGTGAAATCGTTGGCCTGTTATGCTCAAAGCTGATGATCGAACCTTCAGGTCGTAACTTGTCAAACTACAGCCTTTTTAACCGAAACAACTCCTGTTGAAACTTGTAAAAGAGAGAAAATTTTCGAAAATCCAAAAGAAGTAAAAGAAAGGGCATTTCAGGCGATTCCCTAGGAAAAACCGTTTAAACTTTTTACGTCCAAAATTTTTATTTTTTTTTACTTTCAGTCACGCTTTTGCTTTCACACATACGATATTCCCATTACAAAAAAAAAAACTAATGCCGCATTTACGATCCTCGTTTCCTCCTTTACCTTATTAAATATGAAATGACCTGGGTATTCGTATGGGAGGTATTTCCCGGTTGCTGCATTTGTAAAACTCTAGGGGAAAAAAAAGGAAAAGGAAAGGAAAAGAAAACTTCTTACGATATTTTCCGAAGCATCCGCCTTCCACCTAAAATAATTATAAATCGAAAATCAATTAGAATTTCCTCGAAAAACGTCGTTGGAAAAAAAAAAAGGATAAGGAAAAAACTAAAATAAAGAAAAACACTTGAAAACTGGAAAGTAATATTAGGAATAGATAAACAAAACCGGGGAAAAAAAATGACAAAAGACTATCTCCGATTTTTGAAAGCAAACAAAAGAATGCGGTGTCGAATGTTTTTCAAGTTTTAAAATAAAACAAACAATTCGAAAATCAAATTGTTTACCAGAGCATTTAGGAGGCTGTGACTTGGCTGTCGGTGTACATCGATTTCCACTAGATAATATTTAGCTTACCGGGATTATTTATTTGTCGGTGGCTTCTGATTTTGTCAATAACCCGAATGTCGGCTCTGGTATTAAAAGTTAACACAAACACAGCTGTAAATATTTAGTTTACTTTTTTCCTTGTTCTATGGGCGATACTCGGTTTTATTTTTTTCGATATTGTTTTTCTTTCCCTTTAAACCGGAAAGTGGGCCTTAATGCAGTGATTATTATGTTTGAGTTTCTTCGCCTCGTAAAAAAAAAAGAAAAAAAAAAATCTCGTGAGAAATGGGTACACAACGTCGTTAACAAAAAAAAATGGTTGTTGTTAAATATGTTTGAAAAATACCTGTAATTAAAGAAAATGCCAGACAAAGATTCACAGACACCAATTCTGCCGTGGTAAGCGAAATGGGCGTATGTCCATTCTTAGGTTGGCACTTGTCTTCTGTTTTTAACTTATGTAAACAAAGATTCAATTCCAAAATGGACATACGCCCAAATCGCTTACCACGGCAGAATTCTGTAAATAATTTTGTTGCCATAAAAAATGTTGAGGTTAGGTTTTCTTCGGTCCATGATTAATGAATAAAATTTCTTTCAATTTTTAGCCCTGAAGAAGTTTCCACATTAATAAAATTGCGAAATATTCGGTCAGTAAATAAATTTAACTGGTCAGTAAAAATTGGTCAGTAAAAAACATTAATCAGTAAGAAAACGTTTTGGTCAATAATTAATTGGCTGAGGAGAACGGCTCCTTGATAACGAATTTTTTGTATCTTCTATAATTTCTTATTTCTTAAAATTAAAATGGATATCTAGCAGGTAACTACTGTTTTTTTTTTTGGCTCAAATTTTTCTTTGCTTTTGAAACCTGAAGTGTCTAAGTGCCGAATTACATTCGCTTAACATCTTTGAACTTCGAAATCAACTTTTCTTGGTTTTTCAAAGCCACTGTTAATTTTTCTCTTAGTTTTCTGCATCTGTAAATATTTTTAAAGTTTTTCCCCAAGTCTTCATATTTAATTTCCACCGCCCAATTCCATTTCTTGAGAGTTCTCGCCCTTTCGATCATGTACGTTTTAACTTTTAGTCGTTATTATACTCATGTAGCAGAACATTTATCTTAAAAAAACGAAACTTGCTGGCAGAGAGTTGGAAAATTTTTCCTTAATTCAGTTCCATAAATTCAAAGATTTTCCCACACAATAAAAAAATATGTTCTCACAAAAGCTCCGATTACATAAATCTTCACGATTACTCCGTGTAATGAAATCGTCGACTGAATTTTTATTCAAAGAAAAGCTAATAAAACAGACTTCTTCTAGCAGACAAGACAGCTATCTTCTACTTAATTGAATTAAGGTAAATAGTTCAAAAGGGGGGCGGAAAATAGAAAAAGCTCAAGTCAATACATAAAGCCCATAAGAGAATTTTTTTCAGGTGTCCGAATGGGATGCCGGATGAAATCTCGGATCGATGCCGATGCCATATTATTTATTTAACTCCCGATTCCGATTCCGACACCAACACCCGATGCCGATGCCACCAAGCATGAATTATATCCATTGCCGCCTCTGATTTCAATTTAACTAAAAAAAAAATCGTAAAGCCGTTCTGGACGATTTTTAAAATCAGGGGTTTGATTCTGATGCCACCACCAACAATTTTGCAGTGCCGATGCCGATGCCGATTTCGGATCTTAAAAAAAAATCCGAGCATCAGCATCGGCCAAAATTTTCAAGTTTCTGATCCCTGATTTTTTTTTTTTTTTTTTATGAAGAAAAGGGCTGGTTGAAAATTACCAGAATTATGTGTATTCTTTTTGGCTTTTTGAAAAGGCTTTGTGCCCAATCTATTTGACCCCAATCAACCCAATCTTTTTGAAAGTCAATATGCCGAGAAAATCAGCATCCACCCTCACGGCAGGACATATTTTTATAGGAAACTAACAGACAAACATGATAGCCGGTTTAGAGAATAATAGAAACAAAAAAAAATTACAAGGCTTTTCGCATTTTTTATTGCTTATAATCAGAGGAAGCTACGAATAAGTACTAAATGAAGTAGAAAAAGAAAAAAAAATGCCTAATTAAAGCTTCTGACTAACACAAGGCCGCATATTAAGTTTCTTTTCGCGTGATGGCGCATCCGTTAAAATTCTTAAATGATTACAATTTAATTTACTCAGCGAGTTTCTAAACTGGAATCTCTTCTTCGCTTTTTGATCTCCTATTAATCATGCAAGGCGGTGACAACCCAACCTGGCGGCTTATGCTCTGCGGGAGTCATTTCGGGCAAAAGAAAAAAAAAAAAGGAGAATATTATTTAATACGGAAGGTAATTCCAGTTGGTTGTTAGTGAAAACGAAACCAAAATAAATCACCCGACTTTATCGACACTCTATGACAAACGAGCTAAAAATGGCTGAATATCCCTCTATTAAATCGATGAAAAACCGTACAAATAAATAATAATAAAAAGAAAAGAAAGAAAGAAAAAAATGAAATGGCATGGGTCTAAGATTATAAAAGCTTAAGGTTACATGCTAAAAACAATAAAATCCTGATGTTAAACCGGGTGGCGAATCATTTAAGGCGTATTTTAATGTGATAGATGGGATTCGTGTTTCGCCGCCCTCCCCCTGGTTCCTATCTAGAATTACTGATTTGGACGTGAAAGTGCTCACGCCAGGCATACCAGTGTTGTTCGAAGGGAGGTGTAGGGTGTGAAACAACATAACATGCATGCTCTTCTATTTTTATTTTCCAATATTCCATGAAAATACGAACGTGGAAACGACATCGACTTTTTGACGTTTCTCCCTATGCTCTTTTCCAAAAAAAAAAAGCCAACTTAAAAAAAAAAAAATGCCGCGGTTGAAGAGACTGTTTTCAAATTTTCTTTCTTACTTTGTAGCACTCTAAACCCTTTCATTAACAAAAGGCAAATTCTAGAAATTCTAAAAAACGCCCAAAATACCAAACATTTTTTCGGATTTTTTTTTTTTTTTTTTTTTTTTTTTTTTTTGAAAAAAAAAAAAAATGCTTCTTCAAGAATTAAGCCATAAGGCCGAAATTTTATGCTAAATCATGTTGCAGTAACATGTTAAGTCAACTTGTTGCAGCGTTAGAAACATGTTGGGCCGAAATTTCACGCTAAAACATGTTAAAGTAATATGTTGAGACAACATGTCGCTCAACATGTTGCAGCGTTAAAAACATGTTGCCAACATGTTACTCATCATGTTGAAGAGTAAAAAAATGTTGGGCATCATGTTGAACAGTAAAAAAAATGTTGGCAACATGTTGAAGAGTAAAAAAATGTTGGGCAACACTGAAAAATGAAAAATAAAAATTAGTAAATTTTGCCGAACACGTTACTGCAACATGTTTTAGCATGAAATTTTGGTCTAACAATCGGTCTTTCAGGAGCTTTAATTAGAAAAATGGTTCCAATTTTCAATTCTCATCGTTCCCCATGACATTTTTGCTGATTCAGTAATTAAAAACACCATAAGTCCATGGTTCCTTATACGAGTTAATAAAAGACCATTTTTACACAAAAGCACAGACCTCTGACCATTTCTTTTGACCTTTCTTTTTTCTCTAATATTTCCTAAAACTTTCCAATGTACATAAGTTTTTGCAAAGATCCGAAATCTTCAAACTCCAAAACAGAAAAAAAAAGAAAAAAAATTCACATGTTCGGCACAAATAAAACAGTCAATAAAAACGAAATCATGTTCCTACATGAGCTTTTATCTTCATATAGGCATAAGCTTGACTTCTTCTAGGATGAAACATGCTTTCAATCAAATTTTTAGGATGGGGGAAACTCATCCCTCTCGGATGAGTGAAGAGCAAAAAGGAACCCTTATCAGAGGGATGATATGGCGGAAACCACCGCAGTCATTGGGATATAAAATATGATAGTGACAAATTATGGCAACCACAAGAGAAGACGTTACAAGCAATAAAACCCAAGGGGGTGTGTTGAAGAGGCGTAGAGGAGTAGGGAAAGAGAGAGAATCGGAGAGGGGGAAGGGGGTGAAAAACGGGAATTCTCGCATATCGAATTTTATACAACAAGGCTTTCGTAAATCTAATGGAACTGGAAGCGCTCTTTTTTTTTCCTCATATTTTTTTTTTTTTTCTCCCCGAAAGAAATATGCAGTAGATTCGGAATCAAGAAGGACGAAAAAAAAAAACAGCTTTTTTTTATGGTTTTTATTCCTCCTCAGTTGTAAAACGTTTTGGGTTAACGAATTTTTATGTTTTCCCAAATTGTATCGATAAAAGAGGAAACAGCTAATGTAGTTAACATTTTCCTTTTTTTTTCCCTTTTGTTTTTTGGTGACACGTCAATCGGAACGAAGAGGGATGCATATTTGAGACAGCTGAATGATATAAAGTATTTTAATCGACCTTGGAGCCACCCCCTACAGGGCGTCTTCCCTCCTTATGATGTGGGACACGATAGAGGTTACACAATCATCACTTTAAACCGTTTGTTTTAAAATAAAACAACAACAAAAAAAAATGTTTTTATCAATCATCTATTTATCTCGTTCCGCTTTAATATTTCGGTTCAATGAACATTTGAACCCTGATCCGATCCTGATCGTTGCCGTAAAGAAATCCCGACAGCGGACAGACAAGTTAGACAGACAATACACAAATCCATTAACAATTTATTACAACATAAATGGAAAAGTAATATTAACGAGAGGCGCCAGTCATGCAAAGTAAAAACCCTAAGTCATCTTACGGTTCTAAAAGGTTCGAAATAATGTAATATAAATGAGAAATTGTAACTTTAAGATTTATGAAAAGGAGGGCGCCGTGCTACCTTCGGGGGTTGGCAGCCTTGTTAACACTGTGGTCAGTTTTGTTTGTTTATGAGCAGTGCCGTGTGTACTCTCTTAATAAAACCTCTCTTTTACATGGGGGTTTCCAAGTATTTTCATTCTTAGGGGGGGATGGGAGGGGGGGATGGAAAAGCAAATAGGAGCCCTTACTTAAATACACGAGGGTCAAACCATCTATGCACAGGCCTTCCAGTTTCCCAGAAGCTAAAATTACGTGCATCCGTTTTAAATAGATTCGATGGGAAATGATGAAATTAATAAAATATAACGTCTTCTTAAGATGTAATAATAAAAAAAAAAAATAACCTGTCAAAAAGTGCATCCTATTCCATCACATAAAAACGTATAATTATATGAAAAATAAGAGAATATAAAATTTTCCAATTGAATTCAAAGAAAGTGTAGGAATTTGTCTGCTTGGGTGTTCTTTCGCACTTTACCGTATAGAAAATTATCTTTCGAGAAAGATGGTTGAAACGTGCGATTACATAAAAAAAAAGTTTTTTTTTTTTCTTACTTTTTTTTTTAAAGCTGGCTAACAAGGTCACGGCTAGAACCCTTAATTCCCTGTACACTATGTAAGCATTTGATGAATACGTATAATTTTCCATGAGTAAGTGGCGTTTAGCGTAATTGTAAGGTTTACTTCAACCTAAGGTTTCGACTTGATATTATGATTTAAAAAATCGTTTAGCAAAATTTATTCGTTTTGAATTTAGCGATCTGATTTAGGCAAGAAAAATACCGGACTTAAAATCGTGATAAATATTTCGGGTGGATTTATAATAATCTGATGCGCAATTTTCGTCGCCTTTTCAACACTCAACTTTGTACCGCATCAAACGATCCTTGAGGGCTACCTTTATTCTTTTTTTTCTTTATGCATAAAGAAAAAAAGCCGAAAATGACGATATCAAGAGGCCGTGTAAAAAGATACAAAATAACCCACACTTATTGTCACATTATTTACCCCGAAAAAGGACAAAATAAAGTTCACACGAATATTTTTTGTTATAACATAAATAGAAAAGAGGATCAAAAGAAGATGAAGTCAAGACTGCGAGAAGCGGTTTTCTGTGACGGGGTAAAAAAAAAAAAAAAAAGGGACTCTTACACAAAAAGGCTCAATTTCAACGCGCAGGATTATACTCATCTGACATCCTTTGCGGCAAAGATAATCCACCTTTTCATTCCATTACGCTACTTCAAAATCTCTATCTTTATCAGGCGACCCCTCGTGTTACTCCAAACAAAATGTCGTCTTCCTTAATAGTACAAAATTTGCGTTAGAGGATCATTTTTCTTTTATTTTATACAAAACAGAAACAGGGTGGTCAAAAATTTTGATGTTTTTTTGACATGTTGTTATTTTCCTTTGTGTTGTTACAAAATAAAAAGTGTGGATAGTTCGATTGCGTGTTTGCCTTTAGAAAAAAAAAACGCTTCTTCTTTTCTTATTTGGTTTTCATCGTCTCCGGTTGGAAAAAGGGAAATGATAAAATATTGTAAAATAATTTTATGGCCCGTTTTTCTGCTTTTATATGTCTGCTGAAATGATGGATCTTTTTATCTCATGCACGCTGCTGATTATTTTTCATGGGTTGCGAATCGGGTCTTAATAGTCGGGTTAGCACTGAAGAAAGGCATCGTCTCGAGGAAACCGGCATTAAATCATAACTTTTTTTCCCCGTTATTGTTTAATAAGGCCAAGAATTATTAAGGCGAATACGTCACCTACAACAGGAACGGAATAACTTAATTCTAAATATACTCGTTGAGATCGAAAAACAAAGGAGGAAATAAGTTGAAAGTAGAGCAAGAAAAAGGATCTTAGCTTCTGATAGAATCACGTCACAGTTAAAAAAAAAAAAAATTGAAAAAAAAAATTGGTTTGAAATTGGAGAAGTTGTCGCCAAATCACAACACAACTGATCCCTTGGTTAATGTAAAGAACTTGTATAAATTACAGTCAAACTCGCTTATAACGAATTTGAAGGGACCGGCAAAATTTCTTCGTTATAGCAGGGTTTCGTTAAATCCGAACTTTTTAAAACTTTTTAAATTTTGGGCTTACCTTATTCAGATTTATCGGTTGCTTTAAAAAATTAGTCCAAAGTCGATTGTTTTAAGTTCGACAGCTGATGAGAGTTTACTTTATGCAACAACTATATGATGTGGTACTCAAATTCCGGATGTGTTTGTGTTCCGGATCTGTCCCGGATTGTCCCAATCCAAAAGTTCTTTTTTCAAAAATTTCTGACGTCATCCATTACAATACATTTGTTAACTTATTTCAAAAGAAAAATGAAAGAAGTTGAAACTTATAGAAAACCGCAGGAAAAAATTCTCATTATCTGTATAAAAACAAAACGTTTTCGTTATATCAGGTGCGAATTCAGGTAATTTACCGTAATTTTGCTTCGTTACACCAGGGTTTTCGTTACAACAGGTTTCGTTATAAGCGGGAAATTTTTACATTGATTAAATAGCGGGCCAACCAAATGCTCTAAATTTTTTCGTTATCGCCGGGTTTTCGTTATATGCGAGGTCGTTATAAGCGGCTTTCACTGGATATATAAATTATATATAATTTCGGACATTTACATTAACTGATCCATTTTTTAACAAAGGAAACCTAAGGAATTACTAGCTTAAAATGAAAATCGAAAATAAAAATTTCGGCAATAATCCGTTTTAAAAACAATAAATCTTTTAATATTTATCATCCTCCGCGACCGCACTCAATGAAAACGCACGGGATAATTCAACTCCTTCAAGTAAATGAAGATAAATATATCAAAGAGATTCCGACATAGCTTATGGTCTAGGGGGTTCGGCTGACCTCCAACAAACGCGTGTAATGATATTAGACCAATCCTTGATTATATGTAAATATTCCAGTTACGGTATATCGTTCCGAGCTTCCTTGGGTTTTATTTCAATTAGGGATAAAGACAAATTCGAAGACAAACCAAAAAAAAAAAAAAAACTTTCGATGAATGGACCGTGATCATGGAAGGAAAAGATGAATGAGGGCGTTAGGACGTCTGGCCGCATGCGGCGAGACGGTAACGGTTCGTCAACCACTATTTCACACCCCTTAATTTCCATTTCTCTCAGCCACAACAATAATAAAACATTTTAATTTCGTCTTCCTTTTTCTAATTTTTCATCATTTCCTTTTCATTTTTTCTTTTACCGAAAGAAAACCACTGACAGAAATTCCAAATTCCCCCGAAAAAAAAAAAAAAAAAAAAGTTGTTATCGATACCGGATATATTATGGAGTCGAAGAAATAAGGTGTTATGAAGGAAAAAAAATGGCGTCTGGTTCTCATTAATAGCGGTGGCCACAAAATTATAAATACTCATCTTATCTTATAAGCAATATAATCTTAAATGCAGAACTATGTCTGTGAAATTCCACATCTTCTCCGTTGCTTTGTTTTTACCTTTTTAATCCTATTTTTTTTTCCTCTCTCCAATCTTTTTTTAATTAAAAACACTTGAAAGAATGATAGTCCGTTCTCTTTTTAATGGTTATTCATATAGGATTTAAGTGTATTACGAGATAAATACGATTTAAAGTCGATTAGAAGCCCAGCGCTGCTTTACTTATGTCCGAAAGTAGCTAACCTTATAAAATCGTAAATTTATTTTCCCCGATGCAAGATTTTCCGATTTTTAAATATTAATCGCGAAACGCGCTAGACGTGACGGGTATCCTCATTTATGAGCGATCATTCAAGTTTAGACCAGTGTTGGCAGTGGTAACTTTACTCGGATCGTAAGAGATCCAGACATCCTAGACTAAAATTAATTAGCAGCATCGTGTTCTGTGACTCCTCGAATTACGGTCGCTTGATTTCAGGTGTTGCTCAGTGGGGATATCTGTGAAAACCAATCAGTACCTGATTCCCTTCGAAGCCAGGATGCTGGCAAGAGGTTGGGTGTCTTAATTGCCTGAACAGAAGACGATTAATATTTCTGTAAAGCACCCGTAACTCGAGAAGGCTTGCTTCAAAGCTCCACTCCTCCAGAAAACGTATTTTTCAGAGCAAGCCTTGCAAAGACGTAATCCTTTTGTTAAAGGTGTTCGTCATAGACCGTATGCACGAAGGGGAAATAATGGGGGTGGGGGGTTCACCACGTGATAGACCACGTGATAAATTGAAGGGTCGCCATATTGTGGAGTAATTTAAATACAACGGATTACTCCACAATATGGCGGATGATATTATTGAACTAGATTGACGGGATCTCGTTAAAAAGGGACTCTTCTCCCTCCGTGCACACGGTCTTCGGTTTACACCGAAAATGTAATGGCGGCGGTTATTTTTATTTTTATTTTTATCGTTCCAGACAAATAACTAAATCGAAGTAGCTTTCTAATGGCGGCTGTTTTTGTTTTCAAATAAAAACTTGATGTTGGAAATTTTGCAATGAGTACAAAAAACATTAAGCATTGCTTTCATCCATTACGTACAAATAATTCCAAATTTTCCAGTAAGATATTCTGATGAATATCTTCCCCCGATAACATCTCGAAGCTGGAATTGTTTACACTTACAAATTTTTTTATCATCTTAAAGTGATCTTCACAGCAGAACATGACATACGTTTTGGAAGCTAAAGGCCTTTCTACTGCTTCAAACCATAATTTTCATAGAATTTTTTCCGCTGGTACTTTCCGCTGGTATAATTCCAAATTTTCCAGTAAGATATTCATAAGAATATCTACACTATAAAATATTGGAGCAACATGTTGATCCAACATTCCGTAGTAAATTTGCACCCTCAGGGTGCATTTTTATACAGCTGCCTTTTTCATATGCCTCCAAAATTTCGCGCCCATTTTTCCTGTCGGGTCTCTTCTAATTAAGGGTCTCTAGATAAAAATAACCACCGCCATTACATTTTTGGGCTTTTCGAAACCGTTTAAATCGGGTCGAATTTTCATCGATTTTTAATTGGAAATTAACAAATGGAAACGCTTACAATTTACCTAAATAAATGAAATCTGGCTTTCTAATATTTTTTCCTAAATTTCTGGACGGTTTAAAAAATGATTTGAGATATAGTGAAACAACCGTATTTGGATGATTTGCAAATTCACTGCATTGCAAATGATCCAAATTTCTTCTGGAACATTTGCATTTTGGACCTTCTGCAAAATGACGTTTTGCAAATGTTTTAAACAGTTTTGGACGATTAGCAAAATGACCCGCGTCCCTGCACGCGGTGAAACGTTTTTTTAAGGTGCCAAATGAAGACAAATAGACGCAAAATAAGGGAAACCAGGGCGCAAAAATGAAGGATTTGACAATACACCATCCCTACACTTTAAGGGAGGTCAAAATGATTAAAGCCTGCGTTCTGCATATGCAGCAGGCTGTAGTTTTATTTCCCAAGCAGCACATTTATCCCTGAAGTAACGCAGGCAGCTCAGAAAACCCCTTGACTACCTTTAAAAAGTCACAAGGATAAATTCTGCTATGTCTCCATGAAATTGAAAAGACTCGGGATTACTCTTCAACTACTGTCCAACGCAGCTTGCATTATACTCGTTCCAGTCACGATACCCACACGTTTTAAAAACTTGAAAGTCTAATCATCCGACCTTCAAAGTTTCTGCAATCTAAATTACAAATCGCTCAATTAGACAAGTCAGTAGTCGATGACTCCAAACAAACTAAAAATACATGAAATCCTTTTTTTTTTTTTTTTTAACTAATCGCAACGACATCTGATTGAAGATGTATACCTCCAAGGCATCTTTAAAATGAGTCATTCTACCCGAAATCCGTGCTTCTGATTCCGCACTCAAACCAGTCCCCCGGTCCTTAAATCCTCAAAAGAGTCTTCTTCTGATGAAATGCCGCAAAACCCGAATAAAGATTAAAAAAAGATAGTAAACAGAAAAATAAACATGAAGTAAAGAACAGCTTTTCGGTCACACCAAACCAAGATAATATCTATTATCTATACTGTTAATGTTGAATTTACACACAGTTAAATATTGAAATATTGCGGAGATAGAGGAGCCAACGGGTGGTCTATAGATTTATAAATGTATTTCAGTATTTCCATGTTTATGTTCGTGTTCCATTTGGTTCATCAGTCAAACCACCGTATAAAAGAGGAGCCTTTAAAAAAAAAAAAATCGATGAGCCTTAATTTCGAAGGAAGGCTTTTTACAAGGTAGTTTTAATGACTTTACGATTTACCTCTCAATAAAAGCCTGTGTTTTCCCCTGCCAAGAAAAATGATGTTGACTTTTGAAATGACATAGAAAAATATCTTCCCAGTTGTTTATTAGTTATACACCAGAAGAGGCCAGGCCAGACAAGGCATCGCGAAGCAAACCAGTAGTCGCATTCTTTACGAGAAAATTTTTTTAAATTTTATGTGGATGTCCTTCGAAGTGGGATGAAATTTTTATGTAGATGAAACCTTTGGCCCTTAATTAGGATAACACTTTTTTTTCTTCTTCTTCTTTTGATTATGGCAATGATATAAAAATGTATAATGACCTCGTCAAACCGCATTTGATGTTTTTTTAAAGGAAAAAAACCGCCGAACTAATAATTTCCCAACGAAAATTTTCACCGTGAGAAATAGATAAAAGCAGGGTTTGTTTTGGGAAGAAAAGTCGTAATAACGGTAGTACACAGACAATCCTTGACCTCGGCTTATTACACTTTTTTTTTTTTTTTTTTTTTTACGTTCTCGGAAGTCCATTAAAATGCTAAAAGTCTGGTAAATACATCGGATGTGCATATATTATTCGTATTGTTTGATAATTTTAGTTGAAAAAGTTGACCGGGGCAAACATGCTGGTCATTTATTCAAATCACGAAGAAAAAAAAAATTATCGCCTTTTCAGTTATTTTTAACGGAAAAAAAAAATACAAGCTCTTTTAAAGCCAAGCGGACGTGGATAGTAAACTGACGCCTTACTCTTGTTAGTTCAGTCATTTAGATCTGCTTAGCTGTTGCTGCCGGGCGATGGTGGCCAGAACCCGGTGACATTTCCGAATGTGAAAACACAAGGGAGAAAACGATTGGAATAATAAACATTGGAGGTAATTTAGTGATCGCTGACGAATGTGTTTACTAAGTTGACACCTTGCTCATGCCAGGGAACTTTGTCAACAAAACTTTGGTGTACTGATGTTGTAACTTTCAATTTTGAATAGGTAATGGAAAAAAAAGGGAAAACAAAATGTTTGGAAATTTAAAAATGGGAGGGAAAAAAATCACAAGTCGCGGAGGAAAAAAAACAATTTGTTTTTCTCTCTTTTTTTTTTCGTGAGTTTGCAGCGTTGCAAAATTCTACGTTTTTTTTTTATCTATACGAAAATTAAAACGTCTTCTTATACAAACAAGCTGATTATACACTATTATAGTAAGTGAATTAAAAAGGATTTATAAAAAACGGGGTGAGAGAGGTTAGGAGTTAATCGCATTAAACCATGTCGAATGTAATTGAATACCCTGCTGGGAACGATCAATCATTCAATGCACTGACAGATTCACTCGACTCGCTCGCTCATAGGAATAATTTTTCGCTGTTGCGATTGTACAGAGTGTCTGATAAAAAAAAGGGCATTTTACCGGCACATTAATTTCGATGACAGACATTTAAAAAAAAAAAAAAAACGAATTAACATAATAAAAAAAGGGAGAAGAAACGGAGCAAAAAAAAAAAATCGTCGAAGTGTAAAATAAGCTTTGTTTGTCGCAGTTTGTTAGTGCGACACAGGTACGACCAAATTTATGACATCCGTTATCCCAGTCGACTTGGTGACGTAACAAAGCAGTTGACAACCGTTTTACAATGAAATATCGTGTGTTACTTTCATTTAAAAAAAAAAAAAAAAAAACGGTCGTTAGCTCACCAGCAGAAAACAACAACAAAAAAAAGACATGTTTTCCCGAATATAGAACAACGCATAAGAATAAGAAACTCAGGTCATTCATTCCGGACAGAAATCTGTTTCTGATAAAGCTTGACCCGTGCCGACAAATACACGCCATTAGCAATTAGTAAGGCGCCTTTTCACGCCCAGATTAACTAATCAACACAGCATTTCATTTACTGAAATATGCCTCTGTGATGTATCTATTACATCAACAGTGGCGGTGGGCAATTAAAAAAAAAAAAAAATATTCTTTTATAGTCTTCGAATTCGGTGAGAAGGCGAGGTATAAATTTTTTAAAAGTTAAAACCTCATAGTGAGAATCGAATAAAAACAGGGGAGTTATCGGTTGCCGGTAAATGCAAACGGGAAGTGGCGAAATGCGAACACCCGAATGCATTAGCAAAGGATGAGCAAACAATGCTTATTGTCACAGCTAGTTTTTTTTTTTTCTTGTTTATTTTTTGCTCGTTTTATTAATGCGTTTACAATACATCTTGGTATATTTGAATACGGTTGAAGCTAAGTTAAAACGTGTTGTTGTTTTAAGAGAGCTAATTAGCCAATCACTTCGAAATCGAAACTGGAAATGGACCAATTTGCATAACAACTATTTCACCGTTTACCAACATATTCGAATTTTCGCTTCTCGGAATTAGTTTTTAAACATACGCCACACGGTATGTACGTATTTACACCCGTTAAATAAAAATAGCTTCTGCTATACGACCTTAATAAAAATAAATAATTTAAAAATAAATCATTCCGAGGTCTTAAGCTCATTGAAATTTAGATTCTCCACAAACGGTATCAAAAGGTTATCTAGAGATCGCCAAGTTTAAGACCCAAACGGTGCCTTCGAGTTTTACTCCATTTGAACCCCCTTTATACTTTTTTTTTTTTTATATCGGAGTAATAGATCTCCATACCATAAAAAGCGTTAAGTTGGTATTTTATCGACACCAGTACAGTAAATTGATGAAAGAAAATCTTTTTTATTCCTCCTCCACCCTAGATATTTCGTGTTGGTTCCTCTCTAATTCAATGATCCTATCTTTGTATAAAAGCCTCCAGGATTTCATTGATCTCGTGAATGAAGACTGAATTATTTAAATGGTCTTCGATTTCCCAGTGAAAACGAAAAGAAAATTACAAAGAAGAGAGGGAAGAATAATGTACAAACTGACCTTGTTAAAAAAAATAAAATAAAAGAAAGCATTTTATCATATCTGGTTAGGAAGAAAACGGTTTCCTAGCTGCAGGATATGTCTTACATTTAACCTCATCGCGATTCGTGCTTTGTTTCGTAATTCGGTTCTTCCGACTATCCTTCCCCCCCATCCTCCTTTTTTTACCCTAATAAACCAAGGGGAAAGAAAAGAAGCGGGCAAAGTTTTCTTACATTTTCCCCTTAATTTGATTTCTTTGATTTATCCGTGGAAAATGGAAACATACTTATGGAAAATACCGAGAACAAAAAAAAAAAAAAAAAAAGTCCGACAAGGTAATTCTCACCAAGGAATAATGCAGGTGGTTTAAAAAGACACGATTCGCACATACTTCCTGTCCTAACTAACGACATACCACTCACCTAACTAATTTGCATATCACTGAAACATTCGCCGACTGATTTTTCTGCTAACGACTGGTATACATGGCTACCTTATAAGAAAAACCTGATGTTCCGAGCGAATATCCCATAAATTTATGTCATTTTACTAAAGATATCGTGGGCTTATCAAATGATTTTATTTTATTTTTACCTTTAAAATAAAATAAAAAAATATAAAAAAAAGTTGTGTCCGAAATTGTAAAATGTTTGTTAAAGTTACTTCCAAATATTTTGTGTACCTTTTTCTGTTTTTGCAGACGATTCTCAATTCAATGCACAAGTATCAACCTAGGTTTCATCTAGTTAGAGCGAACGATATACTCAAGTTACCTTATTCGACGTTCCGGACGTACGTTTTTAAAGAAACGGAGTTCATAGCTGTGACTGCTTACCAAAATGAAAAGGTGAGTACAGTGATGTTTTTTTCTGGAGTATTTTTCAATAGGAATTTTGTTTTAAAAAATCTTCCATGATGCTAGGAAAACAATATTATTAAACATTATCAATGACTAGGGAGTTCTTTTTGGATAAAAAAAAAAAAATCATTACTTAAAACCGCTGATTTTTTTGAAGTTAAAAAAAAAAAAAATTTCAATGAATTTTAAAAGCAATCAAGTTAACATTTAAATAGAAAAAGACAATTTAATTTCTGCCAGTAGTTTGAATTTTAATGATTTGACTTCAAATCATATTAATTCAGTTGAAACACAAAAAAATTTGAATTCGTTCGAAAATGCTAATTTCAACGTAAGCATGTTGAGTAGGGATTGCAATACCGGGATCCCGGAATTCCGGGATTCCGAGATTTTCCGGTTTTTTCCGGTCCCGAAAGTTTCGGGATTTTCAATCGGGATCCCGGAATCAATCGGGATTGTGGAAAAATTTTTAATTTCCATATTTTAACTTAAAAAGTGGAAAAACAATTTCTAACATGAAAACAAGGAAATATTTATTTTACTTATGTTATTGATCTAATTCGGCGAGACGCTACTTTGCTAACATGTGAAACCGCATTACAATTCGTACTTGAGAAATTAGATGTACAATCGTTACAATTGTAAAAATTTGGCAATCGCTTTAAGGAACCGCATTGGGGAGCGAAGAACAAATTTATCTGGGATTCTGTTATACCTGCATGATTTCGAAAAATTTCAAACTGCCTCTCGGGAGAACGAAGACACCTTTTGCATGCCTAGTAATTATTTAATGCGCAAAAAAATAAGAAATTTGATTAAAAATGCTGTACAACCGAAAATTAACACCTTCTTTAAAAAATAAATAAATAAATAAATAAATAAATGGTGCGTTTCAACTTAAAAAAATTTTTTTTTTCAATTTACGTGGACGTTTGGTCCAGGTTCCCCCGAATCCCCCTTTTCCCATAAGAAGTTGGTCTCACACAACGCGGTTTCCACATACGCGGTACCCCCCTTTCCCCCTAACCCCTGCGTTGGGCGAGGGTCAACTGTATTAGGCTGGGAATGGTTCAGGAGGAAAAAAAAGATGAAATGCAAGAAAAATAGATTTAATGTAAGTACTCTCTCAATTTAAATAAACAATGTATTCCGAATGAAAAATCTTTTTTTTTGATATGCGACATGCGATTTTTGTGTAATCCCGAATCGATTCCGGGATCACTTCCGGGATTAACCATTTCAATCCCGATCCCGAAACATTCAATTTTGGTTCCGGGATTGCAATCCCTAATGTTGAGAAACGCGGGAGGCAGCTTTGAAAAGGGTGGGAGGGGATTGGTAAATTCTTACTTTAAGCGCGAAACAATCGATTTCGAGGCTGAGTTTGGGAGTTGGGAGTTTGAAATCCAGTAAAGTTTTCAAAAAATTAATTTTAGCTTTAGTGAGGATTCAAGTATTACTTAAGGCTTTTTTTCGGGTTTTCCGACCCCCTCACCCCCTGTCGTAAGATTTAGTAAGATTTCTTTGACCACCCCCCCCCCTTTAACTTGCGCCAGATTTTCGCTAACCTCCCCCCTTTTTTTCTCTATCGCCAATTTTAAAAATGTCTTGCAAAATTTCAAAAAAAAAAAAAAAAAAAAATCTTAAAATTAGAGTACAATTTTTTTTTCTTTTTTAAGAGAAGGTGGCAAATAAAGGGGTATCTATTTTGGATATTAATTTTGAATTTTTTTGAACAATAAATAATAATAAAAATTCTTACGTAAGGTTTTCCGGACCCGGAGGGGGGGGGGGGGGACCCTCATGTAAGAAAACGTAAGAATTTCTCGCACTCCCTCCTGCCCTTCCGGTCTTACGCAATACTTAAACGTCCTAAATAGTAGTACTCGTTCCAATTTTTCTTTTCGAAAAAAGATTGTTTGATTTTTGGCTAATTCCATAAAGGTTGCGATTGCTGAGAGGTGTGTACCTCTTCATAAAAAGGTCCCACTCGGCAGATGGCGCAAACCTTTTGTTTGTAAAAAAAAGTGTTTTCTTATAAGTTAAACATCCGCAGCTTCCAAAAATACCATCTCACAGCAGGCTTTTGCAGGACCTGAAGCTCTATCGCCGGATTATAAATTTTTTTCCCATTCAGGCCTCTCTTGGCAGGCATACAACCCTAGTAGAGAAGCATTAAAAGCTTTTATTTTAACTGCGTATTACTGACAACAGCATAAGGGTAAATGTGCAAATGAATAATAATTAATAAAATGAACTCATAAACAAGTCAGCGATGAATATATGAGGCTGTGGATAGAAAAAAACATGTCTTAGGGTGAAAATTTTTAAAATTGATTTTTTGGCGGCTTTTAATTCTCAAATGAATGATAAATATAAAAAAACATTTTCTAAAAATTCACCGATATATGGCGGCTTAAAATTGAGCATAAAAATACTGGCTTCGAGAAAAAGACCTAGAAATATGACAGTAATGATAGTATACTAACACTAATATAATATCAAGTAAAAAAAAAGATTTGTAGAAACTAAATTTAAGGGCGAATCTTTCCCAACTCATTCCTAAGATGATAAAAAATCAATTTTTCAATTTTCGCCAAAAAAAAAAAAAAAAACCGAAAATGTAAATTGAAAAATTCAACTTTAGTTGAATGGAAAGGTTAAAACAATTATTTTTGAATAAGATTGAAAAAAGACGCATTAAAAAAACATTTTTTAAAAACGTCTTTTTGATCTCTGTGTATTTTGCTCTTTACTACTTTATCCTAAGACGTGTTTTTCTAAGCACAACGATATATGACAAGCAGTGAATATAATTTCCATGCAACGTACGTACTTTTCCCGTTAATCCAGAAACCACTTAAGGAGAAAACCTTACAAAGAAAATAAACTCGTTCGTTGCGGTACATCCCTGACCAACTAAGTTAAAAATCAGTCATATCCTTTAGGTATTAAAAAAAAAAATGATGCTAATGCATTACCAGAAATTATAACAGCAATGTGGAAATATAAAAATGATTAAAATGTACCAATTTACCATAACCATTGGATGGCGACCTGAAGGCAAAGTTTTATAATTTTCCAATAATAAACCAGTTCAGAATATATGATAATGTTAGGTGAAGCTCGTATCTGATAAGAGCTCCAATCTCATAACGTCAGTTCCCCGAAAATAAGGCACTAATGCATCCAGCAAGGCGAAAGACAATATTTTCTTCTTTAAAAAAAATGTATCCTGAATCCGCTCTTAAAATAACGATATACTCAGGCTCTCTGTTGACAACTCCTGGTTAACACCTAAACCACGATTAAAACTGGAATAGCCACAATGGCTATAATAAGTCTTAATCTCCAAATTGCAAACACTTTAAAAATTATATTAACCCCTAGGTCTTTTTCAAAACATTTTCCTACCAACCACGACGAACATTTTATTAACCTTAGGTCAGGAAACAACAGTTGCTTATTAAAAATTAACTGCAGGAATCATTTAATAACAATTTCAGCAAGTGAATCACTCTTTCTTAAAGAAGGAAAAACCCTTCACTTATTATTTTTTTTAAAGTTAAAATGATTTAAATACTTAAAAAGAACGACAAGAGTAAAACCCACGGAGGAATCCTCAAAACCCAGCTGACGACAAAGACACTCACCTCGCGTACAAGGACTCTTATTAACAAGCATAAAAAAAAGAAGTGAATAAAAAGCGTGCAAGTATCATAAATTTTTGTGACTTTTTCGTCAATTCCCACGGTTTTTTTTTTCTCTTAAAAAGTTATTATGAAGAATAATGTGTGAAGCTCGTATCAATTATATTTTTGTCGTATAAATGGACTCATCCGAATGATAAACATGAGTCTTCGACTCCTTAAAACGAATCCCGGAGTCCTTAAAGTTTATTACCAGTTTTTTTTTTTTTTTTTTTTTTTTTTTTAAATTCGTATCTTCCAAAGGCGCGTTTTGTTTCTATGTTTTGCAACGGTCAGGAAAACGAGTTTACCTGCAATAATAATAATTAGAAGACTTGTAAAAGACCATAAGATTCGTTTATTTTTAATCGATTAATCGAGCGACATTAACGACGTAGGAGACTACACCATATAACAGCCCCGGAAAGACCACACCGAGTAGATCTTGTCATGAATCGATTACCGAGAGCCGTAAACCGTTACAGTAAGCACTCGAAAGACCGGATTCCGAGGAAACGATGCATTGCAAATAAAACACGGACCTTTGTTTATTTTTTATTTTTTTTACGAATAAATCTCGAAAAACGCGCCGAGAGCATTAAGAATCCCTGTTGCATCCGTTTACCGGGTTTCCGTGAAGGAAATCTACGGAGCGCCTGCTGAAGTTCCCCCTGGTTTTTTTTCGGAAGAATTACCCTTAAGGTCCTTGTCAGAAAAAAGTAAACACCTTTTTTTCTTTTTAATCCGGTTACAGTTTTTTTTTTTTTTTTTTTTTTTTTTGAACAAGATGCGTGTGATTTTATTTGCCGTGAGTGACCAACATTTTTGCTACCTTCGCCTAAAGGCTTTTCGATAAGTATCGAAACCACTGAAAAGCAGTCTGTAATCACGATTCGATCTGATTCGACCGAATTCGAATCGCAGAAATGCTTCGGGGTCAGATGGTGCATTTTTCTTGATGGCTTTTGAACTGCAAGATGCCTCATTGCCGCATTCCGCGTAATAAAATGAGCGGTAACTATTATCCTGGAACGCATTATTATCATCACATCCAACGAACGGAAAGAGAAAACTGTTATGGTGGACGCTCCTTAAAAAAAAATTGTCACTAATTCTTTTTTTAAAAAAATACACAAGTAAAGGAAACGAGGTTAGAAAATGATTGTGATTCGGTTTACGACACTTTTTTTTTTTTCCTAAACATTCATCCAAATTTAAATGTCCACGCCGTGCTTTGTAATCTCCGCTGAGAACAGTATTTACTTTAGGTTTTTGGAACGTCCTATATCTCAGATTAACATCTTTATATTGTTACTCACGTTCGGATTTATTTACACTGAGTACGTGTGCTGCCTTCGGAAATATAGAGCAATGGGGAAAAAAATTTTAACTTTTTTTTTGACCTGGCGATAGCTGACACGAAAGAACGGTACATTTCGCGAATAGTAAATCATAAGCAAGACAGAACCAGATGTTAAAAAGTATTGTACTAAAATTAAAACAAGGAAATGTCAAGTCAAAAATTTTGATATCAATCGATCGACCGATTAATAACACGAAGATTCGATTTTTTTCTTTCTTTCTAGATAACTCAGCTCAAAATAGACAACAATCCTTTTGCGAAAGGCTTCAGGGACACAGGTGCAGGAAAACGGGAAAAAAAGTAAGTGAGATTTTTAGTGTTTTCTTTTTTCCTTTCGAATGAACGTTCCCTGTTTTTCGATCGTCGAATCCCTAAAATCATGTTGTTACTAAAATGGACAATGATTCAAGTCAAACTGACGTGACCCAAACAGCGATAGCGTTGAATTACAACACGTTGAAAATCTGCCATGAGTAACTTTTTAAAAGAGCGAGAATTTTGGCACAGTCATCCGAATGTACTAATATCTCACTCGGATCAGTCCACCAAGGGTCATTCTTTCTGTCAGAAATTGATTGTCTTCAATAATATTTGTTCCTTAGTTCAGGAAACATCTACGAAAAAAACAAAGAATAGATGTTGTATTTGGAAAAAAATATTCGAGTGAAATCTACTCTGTCAGCTTTAATTTCGAAGATATGTTTAACTTATGACAATTTTAGCTTTGAAAACATTAATAAGAGTTTCTGACCAATTCACCGTCAGGAGTGATGAACAGAACCGAACCTAACCGAACCGAATTGAACCAAAGAACCCAATTGGCTTTTAAAACTTTTAAAATTTTGAAGCTGAAATGAATCGAACCGGAGGCCAATTTAATATTTTTGTGCCGAACCGGATTGAACTTTTTCCAAAAATGTTTAACCAAACCGAACCCGAAACCAAAACCAAGGTTCTGGTGCCGCTTAGATTTTAAACGGAATCAGGAACCGTTATCGGAATCGGAATCGATCGGTTCAAAAGTTGAGTGGCATCTGAACCGGAACTCTAAATTTTTTTCATGCAGTCGGAATCGAAATCGGAATCTGAATCTGGCTCGAAAATCGGTCGGAATCGGAATCTTAATCGAAAAATAATTTAGATTCAAACTGAGCTGAAAAGTATTAATAAAAGCTTTTTACGATTAGTTCATTTCTGATTTCTATCGGAATCCACTGAAACATTTTCTAATCGGAATCAGAATCAGAATCGGCTTGAAAAATGTTAAAGAATCTTGGGAATTGGCATCAGAATCGGAATCGGAATCGGATCTGACCAGAACCGACTTTAAAAAGTTTTTAGAACCAGAACCTGAACCCGAACTCTAAAATTTGGACCAAAGAACCCGGGTTCGAACTGCAAAAACCCGGACTTAAGCCCCCAAAAACCGCCCAAACCGACCAGAAGGCAAGAACCCATGAAGAAAAACCTACATCAAAAATAAATGTATTAAAAAAAAAAAAAAAAAAAAAAGATGCGAACCCTAAACTTGAATCCGAACCCAAACCCATTTAGGGCAAAGGCTGAACCGGAGGCTGAACCTGAAGCTCGTTATATTTAATTGATTGAACCGAACCCTAAACCCGAACCTTCTAAAAACCAAACACGACCGAACCCTGACTTTATTACAGAGTCTTTTTCACCCCTCACCGTAAGTGTCTCTTTAAAAAAAAAAAAAAATTCCACTTCTAAGTCCAAATTTTACTTCGACTCCACCAAAGTTGAGTTTGATACAGAGTAAATTTCATTCGAATTTCTGTCCTGTTAGCACATGCATACGTTTTAATTAAGACTATCTTTTACGGTCCAGCCACACTTCGATATCTTCTTCAAAAATGAATATAACAATTTTCTAACCATTTTCGACTGACGATCATCAAAATGACGAACCACGCAAACAAAAAAAAAAAAAGCAAATTTTCGATCAATCCCCCCGGTTAGCGTTGACAATACAAACGCATCTGCACTTGATCAGAACGATCAAGAATATCGACCGAAAGGGATCGGGGATCGGAAAACCACGATATGAAATTTAAATTAACTTGATACAAAATCAGCTAAAAAGAAAAGGGACACGCCCAGTTGGGAAAGAGAGGAAGGAAAAAAAAAAAAAACTAGATTCGAGGCTTCTGAAATTTAATTTTTAGAATGTGTGACATGTTCACAACTTAGGGGAGTGTAAATTTACACTACGACATACGCGATGAAAGCGTTTTTTTTCCTCTATCTGGCTAATTTGAGGGTAAGAAAAAAATTCGAAAATTACAGGGTTTAGTTGAAAGAAAATTCATTCAACTTTTACGATAAAAAAAAAAAAGGAATAAGTATCTTTCCGAGTACCTTTTTAACTTTTTCAAATGAAAAAAAAAAAGTAACGCCAGTTTTTAAAAAAATCATTTAAAGAAAAACCGACATCTTTAATTATTAAAATGAAATAATATTAAAAGTTAAGGAGCTTTACTGAAAAATATTTAAGAAAAAAAAAAAAATTCGATACAAAAAGAAAAGACCATTAAAACGAAACATTTTCAAAATATTTAACCATTCAAGTTGAAAACGTATAGTATTTTGCTATGGTAAAAAAGTTGTCAGCAGTAATAGAAGGGGAATTAAAGACATGGAGAGGGACGACTAAAAGAAGAGATTACGGCAGTCTGTAATAAAAAAGCGGCTTCTAAATATCCATTTATTTCTATCCTAACCCTCGTATTCGATTGTTGTCTTTTATAAAGACTAAAGGTTAAATTGCAAAGGGATTAAAGAGAAGAGGAGAAAAAAAAATTTATGACGTGTTAAGTTTTGATTTGGCAATGTTGAATTTTTCGATAAAATTTAATGAGTCCAATTTTTTTCCCCCTTTCGAAAAAGAAAGAAAAAAAATTACACGTTCCCAAAACCATTTAATGTCAGTGAGAAGGATGAATATTAAATCAAACGGTTTGGTCATTAAACGCGAACGAAAAAAGAAAAAAGGGTCACCTCCCGTCATTCTGTACAACGCCAAAACGCGTACGTACGCCAAGAAGTAGTAAATGCGTTTATAATGATACTTCGTAGCCTTTTGATATTTTTCTTATAATCTATCATTTATAATTGTCAAGCTGCTTCTTCCTATATGATATTGTCAACCCTTTTTGTGTTTGACGAATGTCCATTCTCACGGTTCGTATGTATTTTTCCCCCCGATTAGTTACATTTGCTTTTCCTTCTTCTTTTTTTTTCATGAAAGCTTCTTCGTTTTTTAATATTTAAAACCAAATATGAAGACGTATTCTATTTTTCCTATGCAAAAATTATTAAGTCATTAAGCTCAGGATAATAAAAGTTTTCCTTGATAATGAAGAATTTAATTAGGGTGAAAAAAAAATAGATTAGGGTTGATGGAAAAGAAGACATAAAAATGTAATAAGCTTTTCTTGTGTATGTGAGAGACTTGTAAGGAGGACTAATTGTAAATGTATTTTTCGACTAATTATTGTATCATTGCCCATTTTAAAACCCAAAAATTAAAAAAAAAAAATTGCGGCATCTCTTCTCTTAATTATTCCCGTAAATGAAGTACTCCGTTTATTTCTCCCTTTATCAACCATACCGAAAAAAGTCTTAGCTCTGAAAGTAATTTTAAGATCATCGGACCGAAATCAACCTAATCTCTCACCCGTCATCTTCACCCCTTCTTTAAAAAATAAAATCTGTTCTAAAAATTACTTGCTTCCGATTTTAAAAATTTTTTAGTGCTATAAAAAATCGGTACCTTTAACTGTTACAGATAAACCCAGCAATGAAAAAATAAAAAACACTCAGAAAAAAAAAATGGTTCATGCGAAAACAAAAACTTGTTGTGCCAAGACATTTTCATAAAAATCATGCGAAAACAATAAAAATATCTTGTCAAGAAACAACCTGCCTGTAGTCATGAAGCATTTCTGTTTTGCTGCAAGACGAAACTTGTTCAAGACCTTTTCTTTTTCTGAGTGCAGACTAATTCAAGCACTTAAAACTTCCAAATTTCCGTAAAAAATTACAAATAACAAGAAAATAACTCTAAAGCAAAGTTATGCCAACACACCAGAAGATCCTTCAAAATTTGAAAAAAAAAAAAAAAAAACATTACGTTATTGGAGCATTAAACATTTCAATTCCAAGGCGTTAAATAACCATAAATTATGAAACCGCTTTTCTCTTAATGCCTCTTTTTCTTGTAAGAAAAATCGGCCTACTGTGAAAGATTTTAAATATGAAATACGATCTACAGGTGTTAAAAACTTTGGGAAACATTTTAAACGGTTGATGTGTTTGCTTTGTGCAAGCAATAATGACTTGTCTTGAATATCATTTAAAAAAAAAAAAAAAAAAAAAAAAAACGTGTCCAAAACTCGTCAAATTGTTTAATAATGATACTGATATACGAACACCTGACAAATGTATTTTTAATTAACAGTTGGAGTGACTTTTCGTAATGATCTTAAGTTCTGACAGAGCCGTTGTTATTTTTATTAAAAACCACGTTATTAAATTTTTAACGCTCTCCGCTAAAATATTCGAGCTGGATAGAATTAAAAAGGTGTGAATAATGAAATGATAATGAAATCTTTTTAACCGTTGATATGCTTTAAGCGGTGCAAAATGATATTAATAGCTCCCGAAAAAGGGAACCTTTTAAGAAGGTTCTGAACCATTACCCTTGTTTGAAGTAATAATTTTTATAATAAAAATAAGAGCAAGTAATGTCTGCGCAGCTCCCAGAGCTGCACTGTTAATGGTTCAATCCAGTTTATAACGCAGAAAGGAGCACCGGGATTTCCCCGGTAGCTCGGCGCCCCAGCCCGTGCATGCTATGGCAGACTGATGTTGCACTTTGCTATCTGATCATAAATCGGATGCATTCCAATAGTGACTCCTACAGCCAATTATGACCAGTGTGTGACCAACAGTGACCAATTATGACCACCAATAGTGAGACCATTTCCAATTATGACTCCTATAGCTGTCGCCTACTTCACACAGCTCAAGAGCTTCTTAAAATAATAACGGATTAAATGCGTGCAGCCTCGAACTGTTGAAGCGAAATGTGCGTTTGCCAAATAACCTGAATGCAGTATTTAAAGACTGATGTCCATTGTTTTTTTTCTTTTCTTGAAATCTCTGATTACTAACCTGATTCTGATGAGCCATTATTATCGTAGAAGAATACTACGTCTGTATATACGAAACTAAAGTGTAACAGTTCTCTTTCTTTGTGCTTCAGACAAGCTCTTCTTGCCGCTCAAAGACACCAACCAGACGACTCATCGAAAAGGTCATCGGAAATCCATCACAGTCGAGATCCAGACGATGACAAATTATTAGACGTCGTCGGTACCTCGGATAGTCCTCTTCATTTACCCCATCATCTCCACCATTCTGGTAAGTAAAATGAAAAAAAAAATTGAGAATAAAATTAGAATCCGGTTATAAACTTAACAATCTGTTAATGACTTAACTCTTTATACGTTTGGTGAATGCATCAAATTCAACATATGTATCAATCTTATATGGGAGTGGTCGAATGTTTTTTAATTGAAATATGTTAAACAAACAATCACTCCTACAATCATCTCAAGACACGATGCATGCGCGTGAAGACAAAATAAATGAATGAATTTGATTTCATTTTATTTTTATTTTTATCCTTCCAGGTGGAAACGTCAACAGCTCGGAACCCCCTTCAACTCCGGAGGAAGCTTTGAGGAGAAGACTACAAGAAGATAACAGTAGACACGATAGTGAAAGAGACGACAGCAGTTGTTCCGAAAGCGGGAATACGACAGCGTTTAGACCAACCGGAAGTCCAAATAAAGATCATCCGGGGACTTCCGTGTCGGAAGGTTACCCGAGTCCGAACATCTCCGTCGGCCCTCCGATCCATCCCCCGCCTCACTTGTTACCATATTTATATTCTCCCGGGCTGTACCCGCCCGGGCACTTGTTAGGACATACCCCTCCTCTGGGAGGTTTATTAGGACACTCGCCACCCGGCGGCATGTCTTCTTCTTTACTTTTTAACGCTCAGTTAGCGCTTGCCGCTCAGCATCCTGCTTTATTTGGTCACGCGGCTGCCTATACGGCAGGTTTACATAATCCCACCCATCCGAATCCCCTCCATAATCATTTAAAAGCAGCCATGTCAGGTGCCCATAGGTTCACCCCATATACGATACCTAACTGCCTCGGGAACTCGCTAGGAGGTAGCGCTTTCGAGCAAGTTACCCCCGGTTCCGGGGTTTTCAATCACAACCGAAGCCTAAGCTGTAGTCCTAATTCTAAAAATGTACAAAAATCCTCTCCTACGCCCTCTGTTTCTAATAGTATACGTGCTAGTTCCGTTTCGCCTCTACCGAGACCTCCGACAGCCGGATCGAAATGTAGCGTCGCGATGCCTTCAAGCGATTTAAGGACAAGCTCAGATTCTAACAGTGCTAGTGAATTAAAAAATATCGAAAAAATGGTGAATGGTCTTGAAGTAAAACATAATATATCATCGGATAAAACCGATGATAAATAATCTTACTTCAGGATAAAGTTTTGGTTGTTTGGTTCAATTTTTATTTATTTCTGTCGGAGAAGAAAAAAAAGTGATTTATAACAAATTTAGTCTTTCGAAGTCTATTCTTTTCCTCCCTATTTGACTTTTTTTTTTTCTACGTCATTAAAACTTTGGGGAGAAAAAAAAAAGTTTGATTAAGCAAAAACGAAGCAGGATAAATGGCTATATAACCAGGTGATGTGATAAAATAACCTGGCCAGTAACCTTTCTCGTGATTGACGTTTTAACCTTTTTTTTTTTTTTTTTTTGTGATTCGACGTTAAATTTTCATTAAAAGCTTTAAAGAAAAATAATCATATTGAATCAAACATACTAATAACTCTTACTCTTACTATAAGAAGCGTTGCAATATTATCTTATAATTTGTAGAAATTTGTTTTATGAAAAATGGAAAAAAAAAAAAAGATTTTTTTAAAAAAATTGTGCTGCTTTATTAGAGGTTATTTATATTACTTTCTTGTTGTTACAGCGATTTTATTGTTAATTTTTTTATTGTTTTAATTTTAATCTTATTTTTTCTTCTTTTTTTTTTCTTAAATCGTACTATTTGAATTTTGAATTTAATTTGTGGAGGAAGTATATTTTATGTAAAGAAAAATAAAAAATTACACCAGTGGATAATTCTATATAAAAATTAATTTTTTTTTTATTAAATCGCGATCACGATAAGCAAGTAATATAATTTGTAAGTAATTGTGTATAAATAGATTTAAATTAAATTTGTTTATTTATATGAAAAACAGAAACGGTAGAACACCGAAAAATATAACTACAAGTAGAATTCAATTCAATTTAATTTAATTTTTAATTTTGAATTTTATTCCTTTCCAAAAACGATTCTTATTCCTTCCCTCTAACTTAAAAAAGAGCGATGATGATCCATAGGAAATATTTGGTGGAAATCAAACAAATCAGGTGCCAGGACAAAAAAAAAAAAATAAATAAATAAATGATTGCCTCATTTTGCATCCTTTAATTAGTAATCTTACAGCGGACTAATAAAAAAATTAGCAAAATTACAATCAATGATATTGGATGTCTGTTGGGTTTGAAATGCATCAGTTCAGTTTTAAATCCGAATATGAAAATGTAAGTACAAGGCGAGGGGGTCATTCATACCCAAAATAAATGCTTGCATAGTACGTGCATGGCCTCTGCGGGTTAAAAGGGTAAATTATTGAAATAGAGGAAACGTCAATAAATCTGTAATGCCGAGCATTTATCAATACTGAAAAACAATTGTCCGCATTTTTTTTTTTTTTGTTTCCCTGAATAAGGAAAGTAGCTTATAAGTAGGTAAGCAGTATTTTTAATTAATTCCAAAGTCAGAAAATTTTAACTTGAAAGTTATAATTCTCAGCAATCATGAATCATGAATTTCTTTCCGCATTATTTCCACACTTTATCCATCTTCCTCAGGCTTTTCTTAAAACGAATCCATTATTTCAGTCTAATTCAGCTCCTACGTAATAGACAGCGGGTTGTTTTACCACCCTCCCTTTTCATACGCTCATTTCTGTACATAAATAATTAAAAATTTGAAAACAATGTTCAAAATTAAAATACATGTTAAAAAAAAAAAAAAAAAAGGAAACTCCAAGAAATAAGGTTAGCATCGTGGGATAGGAAAAATCCAATGGAGCCAATAATTCGTGGAAGCCACCCCAACGGGGACACAAAAAAAAGGACAGGGATCAGGGGTCGAACCACCCCCAGTAATTGGAAACACTAGTGCTACTGACGCGGGTGAAGAACGACCCGTATATCTACTGGACTCTGTCCGCTCCAACGAATTTCTTTATTTTCCCATTTGTTTGATTTCCCATTCCACTGTCTACCCAGGCTTAAATTTCTTTTCTTTTGTCAACCTTTTCTTTTCTTCTTACTTTTTTTTTTTTTTTTTTTTTTTTTTCTTCCTCCCGTTTCTTAAACTTGTGCTGAACTTCTTTGATTTTCTACATGGCTCATAACGGTCGAATTGCAAAAGGAACAAACGGAAATTTTCCTCTTATAAATAGGATTCCGAAGAGTAAGATTTAAGCAAAACTTTAAAATTCAAAATTATTGCTGGAAAACTGTTGAATATTAATATTTTCCTGGTCAGTGTTAGGTCAATGTTAGGTTACTGTTAGGTCAAATGCAGTACAAAGTCCTTCTTAAAAAGATCCCTCAAAAATTCCATTTTTTTTCGAGCAGATTGCGTTACATTTTACCGAATTATTTATTATTTATGAACGTGCTGTGTGGAGATTACAATTCAAAGCAAGAGTAAACTTCTATATTGTCATTTTCGCTATTTTTTTTTAAAATAATCATTTGACCTATTGCTCACATCAGAGATAATGATATTAAGATAGATAATTATAAAATTTAATGTGAAAGTCGAACATCAATCAAATTTTGCTTCAGCCATCTTCAAATAGAAGCTTCACTGGAAATGCTGTCGATAACATCGAACTTGGTTCCATTTAAGTATTACCTAAGCATCTTGGGGGAGGGGATGAGGTTCGCATCAATCACTTTCGCTATAAGCTAAGTATGGCGAAATACTTTACATCCGGGGGGAGGGGGTCGAAATTGACCAAAATCATGCTTACGTAATTCTTGAATGGTCCCTGTGCTGAAATGTGAATTGTAAGTTAGTACGAACTAGAAATAGTTCGAGGGAAAGTGTTGAAGTGAAGAACACTGAAATGTTTATGTTACTAAGGTAACGTCTTGTTTTTAATGTTTTCGTTTAGATGGTCTGATTTTCTTTTTAAATTATTATAAATATTCTATCAACTTTTTCATTCTGCTTTGAATACATGTACCCGATGTACTTAAAATATTATTGATATTAAGGAGAGCATGAATTCCACCCCTTAACATTCAACAATTGACACATACCAAGAAAAGTTGATAGTCAATCGAGAACGCTACGGTTATGGCATACGGTAGTGGACCATGACACTTACACTTTTTAAAATTTTGATCTGGCTGGCTCTGCCTTATCTGATCCACTACCAGTGCAAAGACTTTACCAGGAACGCCGAAATGGCACACCGAAGTAGACTATGGAAAGGTAATCAAGAGGCAAAGTTCCTAATGAATATTGGACGATGCCGTTTTAATTCAATATTGCTTTAATAAATAGCAATTGACCAAAATCATGCAGTTTTACCTCGCTATAATGCTATGCTTTCTCTATAAGCTGACCGCAGCATCCAGCTTAGAAAAAAATGATACTTCCATTAAGACATGTTTTAAACCATATTTTCCTAAAACTGGACCCTGCGTACCTGGTTCAATATTTATCTTGATAAAATTTCAGCCACACAGGTCAAGTACAATTCAGTTATAAATCGGACAAAGTACTTAAAACAACTACAAGGTACCGATGCAATACATTTTTTAAATTTGATTTTAATTTTTATTGAATGTAAACATCATTCATGAAATGTTACACTGATTTTGACTTTGTGATAAGTCAGGTGAACAGCGTACTAGTCCCATCAGCCATGAACAGTCTGGAACCAGCGGCACAAATCAAACTAAACAATTAAAAGACCTTAAAAAGCCAAGAAAAAAATCGAAATGGATTTCACTTTAAAACCGGAGAAGAAAAATACGATGAAACCGCAAACCCGGTAGAGTCTAAAAGGGAAGGCAACAATACCTGAATTAGAAGCAAACAATGCCTGGAAAATCATTGTGGGAATAACAGAAACTCAAAAAAAAAAAAAAAATCCGATCTCAATAGTATATGAGTCCCCAAATTTTTCCTAGGGTTGCAACCACTGGCTCCACCTTTGCTACGGGCTAGGGCAACCAAGGAAAGGGCTTTTCTTTTCTTTTTTTTTTTTTTTAGCGGTCACAGTAACTTGTGACAAAACACCGAGAAAAGTTAAGACTCGTCTGAAAGCAAATATGAATCGAGTCATTTCCTGCTTAGAGTTGTTGCCTGGATTTACAGAAAAACAAAAAACTAACAATTTCTTGATATTCATTTCGAGACCATGCCGGAAATCCAGAAGGTTCCCGCTACTGATTTGTTGGTTATGAAACGCAACCCGTTTTCTATGATTTATACGTTCGTGATAAATATAATTAAGACTTATTAATTAAGTAACCCAAGTTAAAAAACGATTCTAATCACCCATTGATCAAACAAAAAATAAATAAATATTAAGATCGAAAATAGTCATAAAATGATAACGTTACATAAAAATAATACTGTTTTCTAATTGGCAACATGACTTTCCAACAACTTTTTAAACAAAAAATTTCGCGTACAAAAAAAAAAAGGCAAAAAACGTCAACTGTCAAGGCAAGGTGTAGACGTCAAAAGATGAATATCTCTAATATTCCACAGCAATCTGATTTAAATCATTTAGAATGATATAACTCAGTTTGACAGTTTTTATAATCGCCATAACAAGAAATTAAAGCCTGATGGAATAAAAGAGATTGAATTCTACCTTCAGATCACAAATGGGCGTTCGAGCTTTGATCAAAATGAAAATATCTACGAAGAGAGAGAAACAAAAAAAAATTTAATGAATCTGATGGTAAGAAAAGTACCTACGCTAGTTTTCACAACGAAACCGTAATAAAACAGGTAGTCGTTTGCACTGCGCGGTATAATTGATTATGGTTACTAAAGTTCACCAAATAACTTAAACTCGTCTTTTTTTTTTTTCAACAGTTAATTAGGCTTTACGTTTGTCATTCTCACCTGTCCTTTACGTTGGTGACCGCGTTTATCGGTATTTTTTTTTTCACCTGTATCTCAAGATCTTTTAGGTCTCCAGCCTGAAAGACGATCCGCAAGTGTGCCGGTCTGCTTTGAAATTTAAGACGCTCAACCGACAGCACACAAGGGTAAAATTTCTTCCGTTTAAACTCTTATTTCCCAGCCAAATGTAAAATTTAATCGAAAGAAGTCAATAGGTGACGGGGTAAAATTCCCATATGGGCATTTCACAAGAAACGAGATGACCGTACAAAGTACTGAAAATGAGTCATAATTTAAACGGGAGTCCGAAAAAAAAAAAAAAGAAGAAACAAAAAAAACTAGTGAATGGTATTTAAGAGGAGAAGTCGTGGAAATCGACGCAATAAAGTTGATTTGGTATCGGATAAAACACGACGAGGGTGAAAATATCATCACTTACGGCGTCAGGTGTTGCCAACGGGCGTCCAAGATAAATGGCTCTACAGCAGACGATGTGTAAACGGAACCGTGGGGATTCAAAATTGACGATCCGAGAGATGCCTTATTTCGGTTTGACACGCTACCCGAATGACGAGTTCGATAAAAGAAGAGTTCGTTCGTGAAGTGCCATCTGTCAGCGAAAAGACGGCCCCAGGAAAACCTTTCTCTTTTTTTAAAGCTTTTTTTCTCGTTCCAGCCCCCCTCCCCCCTCAAAAAAAAGGCAGCTCGTTATCTGGAAAAAGAATGGGTTCCATGTTTTTGCAAATTAAACGCTTTTTTTTGCCGTTGTTAAATGAAAATTGCAATTATCAGAGTGCATTGTACAAAAACTCGTGACAGGTGTTGTAATTCGGGGTTGATTAAAAGCTCCAATCAAAGCATTGTGCACCGAAAAAGGGGGGCTATCGTGGGGGTCATGTTTGAATAACAAATGATATCATTTCATTTCGATTCATTAATTCCATGTAGATCTCTTCCTCCCCACCTCCCACCTCACCTCCTTTTCCCACCTCTTTCTCCTGTGGTTTGTTTGATTATCCGGTAGTTTGCATTTTCAACTTATGTAAATTACTCTTGTACACCCTTGCAACCGAAATTAATTCGTTATAATTGCTCCTCTATTTTTAACTTCTGTAAAATTTCGGGTAAAAACTGGTACAACTGTGATTTTACGAAAGCGGCAAATTGAAAATCTGATTGAAAAAGCCGAAAATAAAGGAAGGTAGGAACTGAATTTGGTAAATTCAGAGTTGCTAAAACTAACGGATCGTTTTCAAATTCCTTGCGTACCGAGTTTTTTCCGGAAAAAAAATCTCCAGCATCCAAGTTTTGTACATATGCGTATAAATGGATCGTATATATCCGTGCGTCGGAGGTGAACTAGTGTATCTCCAACGTAAATATGATTGGAGATAGTCTATCTCGAGATTTCGTGAAAGTGTCATGTGGCCACAAGTTTACACCATCATGAGCGTGTGAACTTGTAGTCACATGATTTTCACAATCAGTCGAAACACCCTATGTCTCCAATTTTATTGATGATGGAGATACGTTAGTTCACCTCCGACGCACGGTCTCGGTTACCAGAACTTTTTTGCATGGACCGTATGTATACGGTCTTGGTAAGGGAGTGGTTAAACCAGTAATGAGTTTTTACTGGAACACTTCTGTAAAAGTATGAAGACCCCAACATTTTTAACATGGACAAACAAAATTGAACTACATCCACTCTACAAAAGGTGAAGTTATTAAGTCTCACATCGACAATCTTGTTCCAATTTGAGTTAGGCGTAACCATCTTTTACAAAAATGCAGCTTAAAAAAAAAAACTGAAATCCCAACTTTGTTTTTTAATTTCTGCACCTTTAAAAACGAGGTAAAAATATTAATGGAAAAGGAAGTAAAAATGCGGAAAGTTCTTTGTAAGCTCTAGTATTACTCTAGTATTACTAGTATAAGCCCTTAAGGTTCATTACTTAGTGCTAATATGTTCACTGTCAGGTTCAAATTTAACCAAGTCAAGTTTAAACCTGACGTTCACGACTTCCTGACTTCCATTGTCAGGTTTAAACTTCAGAATAAATGCTGGCGCGTTGCAACTTGACGATGTCAGGTTGAAACTTGACAGTCCGCAAATTAAGAATAAAATAAATAAACAAGTAAATTAAAAAAAAAAAAACTTCTTTATTATACAAAAAAAATAAACACTTGGTGCCTAAACATTGTGAAAATAATCGCCAGTTTCTTTGCTATGCGCGGCCGAGAACGAACTATACCGAACGATACCGAGTTGTCACGAATTACATAGTCGAGTGGGATCGTAAAAAGACTCCCTCCCGTTATCTATTTTTAATATATTGGGCACGCGTCTTTCAAGTCTTTAAAATTTCCAGATGAATTGAATTGACAGATTCATACAGGTAACAGTGAAACGTATAATAAAGAAGGTAAAAAGACTCCTGAGGGCTCTCATAGTATAATGTAGCCCAATTTATACATTTCGTCGTGTCCTGTCTTTAAAATTGCGGGAATATAACAGAATTTAAAGCATCATTTTCAAAAATATTGAAACAATTTTAATCGCACTACTCATTGAACCAACATACGAAACGAAGACGACATTTAAAATTCGTTGTAAAATGTTTCAAAGGTCGTTTTTTGGGCTGCGGATAAAAATTAGAATGTTTATCCAGATTAAATTTAAAGCTAACAGCTAACAGCTTTTTATGGACCACATCACAGGTTTTTGTGTCGGTGAGGAAATTTGTAGCATCAGTATTTTAATGGTGCAAAGAACAAAACCTTGTGCTATGAAATCACATCTACTACCTAGAAAGACCAGCGATTTCCAATACCTTTCGATAAAAAAGATTGCCTTCTTCAGACGCCAGTTTATTGGGCTTATCTCCGTCTCGTTTCTTTTTTTTTTAAGTCTCGATCCTAAATATGTTTTACGGTTAATAATTAGAAATGTTAACAGGAAAAAATGGCCCTTTGAAAAGAAGCTGATAACGGAAAAAAAAACCGCTAAAACGAAAAAAAAAAAAAAGGTCTACAATTCGCAAACTATTAAAAGTATCCCCATTTAGAAAAAAGAAAAATAAATTATTATCAGGAATAATCCAAATGATTCCTCTTACATCGATATGATAAGCATAGACATATAATATTGAACTTAATTAAACGATTGATTCCAAATCAAGTGCCGAATTTACGAAAGCATCTCTGATGGTTTAATAGACTATAAGTTAATCATATACGGAATATTCTCTATCTTTCTTACGCGTAAGAGACGGCGGCTGCTTTATGCCATTTAGAAGCGTGTTGCCTTAGACACTTGAAGTGAGACGATCAATTTACACTTTAATTTTTATAAAAATTCGGTTTTTTTTTTGTTTGCTGTCCTCGATAATGGGTCTCATGAGTGATGGTTCAAGGTTTATTTAACATTCTTGAGAAGTCCTTGTTTAAAAAAAAAAAGACTTTTCTGTTGGTCTTACTCTCTACACTCCTTAAATTCGCAAAACCTCAAACTTTTCGTTACTCCTCAACCAATGCAAGTGTTGCATAGATATAATCCTGATCTTTCACTTTACATTCATTCCGATTCGTCGATTCGGAATATTATTCGAACGAAAAAAAAAAAAAAAACGTTTTCTAAGTGAATCCCATGACGGAAAGTCATATACCCTCCTTTGAGAACACTAACATATCAAATTGTAATCCGGATCAAGCTTCCCCCAAGATCAATATCAATTTCTGCCACTACGATTCAACTGCGGCATTAACTCTCAATGATCCTTCGATTAACCTTTGTTTTCGAACCGAAGGGATAGTGGTCAGTTTGACCTTGAAATCACTTTTTTAACGTTTCATTTATTTTCATCTTTCTTTTTCTTTTTTTTAAAGCCTATACGCAAAAATACATAAATTCCGTCCCCTCCCTCCCTCCATTTCCAATAAAAATCATTAAATAGCAGAAGACCATGAAAAATCTCATTGAGATGTACATACTGTATTGGAAAAGATGTAAGATAGCGACAAAAGACAAGAGAAAACAGACCACAAAGGAAACAAGAAGACAAACAAACGGAGATAAAGAAATTGTTTCCGAGGGATAGATCCAAAGAGGAAGATAAGAGTTTATCGAGTCAAAGTTTTATTTGCTCGGAATAGGGTCACCGTTCCCTAGGGATAAGCGGTATCATCTATCCTGCATATTGCCTTTTTTTTTTAACGAGATAACAAGAAGAAGAGTGGACACAAGAATCGTATTGTTTTTGTCCCGAGCTTTAAAGGAAATCGATTGATTAAGGAGGAAAAACGGTTAGCAATCAAACTGGAAACTCTTATTCATTGATTCAGCTTTGACGTGTCTCCGATCGTCAAATGATCTCTTTGACCCTAACACCATTGGATCCTGTCAATGTTTCGACACATTCGACGACAACCTCCAGTCATGTTTTCACAGCATTACCGGCGAGTTTCTACCCCTCAGTCTCGAATACTAAAACCAAACTCGCGCAAAAACATTTTATTGGTTTTTTTTTGTTTCTTTCGCTTCGTAATAAATAATGCTGAAGAGTAAAACCGAACATAGATATCCCATTTAAAAGAGACCACCTCGAAAGGTGACAAAGAGTCGCCGAAGACTGTTACCGTCTTGTCTTGTAGCTATTGATAAACAAATTGCTTTAATGTCGCCACCTTGCCCACTTGCCTTCTGCATTTCATGTTTAATGTATTCGATAACTTCTTTTTAAATCATAAAAGGCGCCGATACCGACCAACTAATGCACATTGTTTTCTACCTAGGGTGCATCCTCAATTTAACATGGTGTTGAAGAGCTTAATCAAAAGCGAACCAATCAGTTTTTTCCCTGACTTTAAAAAAAAAAGTATTTGAGAAAACGATTCGTGTTGTGAGAGTATATTGTCTTACTTTGACTTTTATTACTTTTTTCTTTGTTATGATTGCCGCAGTAGTTCTTAAAAGCATAAGACGCATAGCATTATTTACAGCATTATTTTGTTACTATAAAACCGAAAAGCAAGAAGTAAGTTTTGCCCACCTAAGAACCTCCGCGACGGAGGTCGTCAGGCAGGCGATAGAAGGATAACTGATGTGGAGAATTCAGTCACCGTGCAATTCCTGAATGCATTGAGATGCATAAACTGAATTAATGCAATGAGATCTCTAGATCTCACAGACTTGCAGCAGTCCTATCGCATTCATTTTACTTTTAGGAAAATATATGGAGCTGGTCAAAAAACAGATATTTTTTGAAATGTGCCGGATCCTGCCAAGAACATTTTATTGACAAAAACAATCACACATCGTAGCGGTATTTAAAGCCCGAGACTTATATTAAGTATAAAGAAGCATTTCATTAAACTAGAGTTTTCAGAAAAACCCAATTCACGCAATTTCACGCCAAACACGTTTGGCGAACATGTTTGTGTTTGATAAAAAGTGGTGAACATGTTCGGCGAACATGTTGAACAAACATTTTCACCGAACATCTTCCCCGACATGTTGGGGAAGCTCTTGATCGACTATCTTGGGTGCTACTATCTGACTTGATCTTGAACTTGGGTGCTACTATCTTGAGCGACTATCTTGGGTGCTGCGTAAATGATTCTTGGGATTGTAACCAGGAAGTCCGAGCACGTATTGAGCAAGCCAGAGGAACTTTCTTCAAAATGAGGAACCTGTTGCGCAATCGCAACTTGAGTCTCCAAACAAGGGTCCATATCGTCCGATGTTACGATTTCCCGTGCTCTTATGTGGACACGAAGGATGGACTTTAATTAGGGCGTTGGAAAAGAAGTTGGAGGCTTTTGAGATGTGGGTATACCGTCGAGTGCTTAAAATTTCGTGGACCGACAGGGTGAGAAATACTGACGTCTTGACTCGTATGGGAAAGGAGTTGGAAGTGCTGTACGAGATCAAGCGTCGGAAGCTCGATTATTTCGGCCACGTGATTCGAAATGAAAAGTACCGCCTCCTTCAGCTTGTGATGGAGGGAAAAATCGAGGGTAAGCGCAAGCAAGGCCGTAGGAAAACCTCATGGCTTAAGAATCTCAGAGACTGGTTTGGTGTTGATTCCTTGAGTCTTTTTAGAGCGGCGGTCTCAAAAGTGAGAATATGCCAGATGATAGCCAATCTTCGTCGCGGAGACGGCCCTTGAAAGAAGAAGAAGATGTGAAAATGTTCGTCCAAAATGTTCGCCGAACATGTTCGCCACTTTTATCAAACACAAACATTTTCACCCAACATGCTTAAAAAGCGTCACTGCTTATATGGAGCTTCTCCTGCATGTTGGGGAAAATTTTCGGTGAAAATGTTTGTCCAACATGTTTGCCGAACATGTTCGCCACTTTTATCCAAAACCCGTGGAGCGTGGAATTTCGCCCTTACTGTCACAAGCTACACATGGGTAGCGAAAATGTCTTGAACCACGATTTCTTGCAATCACAATCCAGGGAAAATCTAAAGATAAAAGTAAAGGAAAAGGAAAGGGGCGTTCTCCTACCCGAAAGACTTATGTTACTTCCAAACTAACAAATTCGGCGATTGTTAGTATGGTAGGAAGCTAAGAATCTTGGGACTTCAAGAACTGTCGTCCGACGTATAAGGGGCCATTCAAGTATTACGTAAGCATGATTTTGGTGAATTTGAAGCCCCTCCCCCCCCAAAAAAAAATATTACGTAAAACTTGAACGTTCCCTAATTAAGAACTTGAAACGTTTTCTCCACATGTAGCTTATGACATCAGACAGAAGAAGAAAAAGAACCACAGACTATGACGGTATTTCTTTTCTTCTGTCAGAGCATTATCACATCATTTTAGAGAAAAATTAAGAAGTCTCCAATTATTGTTGCAGCAACATGTGGCAAATTTTTGATTTTGATGTCATGAGTTTTAGGCACTTCGTTGTCTAGACAAAACCGGCCGGTTCAACGTCCGGTTTTAAAAAAAAAAAAGTTTTTTTAATTAATATTTTTAAACGTTAATATTGCATTAAATGGGGCGAAACTTATACCAAATTGTTCCTTATTTTTAGGAGAAGTCGAATATACATGTTAAATATGTCGGTAAGCTTAAATTACGTCAATATTCGCAAAATTTAATGTTGTTTACATAAAAACAAAATGGCCGATGTAAAAAAACAAACAATCGGTTCATTTTGCGAATATTGACGTAATTTAAGCTTACCGACATATTTAACATGCATATTCGACTTCTTCTAATAATAAGGAATAATTTGGTATAAGTTTCGCCCGATTCAATGGAATATTAAGGTTTAAAAATATTAATTAAAAAAGCTTTTTTTTTAAAAAAACCGGACGGTGAACCGGCCGGTTTTGTGTAGCCAACGAAGTGCCTTACATTATCGGTGAAACAAAGGCTTGTAAATAAAAAAAATTAATTTTTTACAAGATATTTAATTCATTTTATTTAAATTTAAATTTTTCGTAAGACTACTCTTTTATTGCTACATGATTTTTTAAAATCCGATAATGAAATGGATTCATACAAATTTTCGAGTATGTTCCATCATAAACAGGACACTCGCTGCATACTCCCAAAAAAGCATCTGCCTTCTACAATCCAAATCCTCCAGATTATCACAATGCTAAAGGCAATTTGGAAGAAAACAGTTATTTTCGAAGTATTCAATTTCAATTTTTAAGCATAAAACTTCCTCTCAACGTCATTATTCCAGTAGAAATAGTCCGATATCGAAAAATGATATTGAAAAAAAAAATAACGAGTATCGATCTCTATTCGATACCGGTGACGGATAAGAATCAGCAGAAAATCGAGGCCGATCCGCGTTGTGTGTCAGTACGATTATTCGACAAGAAAGCGACATTAAACTCTGTCGTTTTTCTTAACAAGTCTTGCAGGATAATGTGCGCATGAATCATGTAATTTATCAAATTAAAATCTTTATCTACCGTATCCATGCCCCCATAAGCCGTATATATAGCCGCCATTTTTTCTCAATACTTAGCTTATGCCTTCCCCTCGATTTCCCCTCAAAATGACGTCACATAGATACGACCTATTGCTGAGAGGCCGATATCGTTCACAAAATTACCGAATCTTAGCCCAGTTTATGTTGTATTACACACTACGTGTTGAAGCCTGCATGTGCATGCGCAAGGTCTTAAAAAGATGAAGGTTTATTTAGGTAAACTGCTGGCGCCTTTTGGATTTACGAAATTTCGGAAAAACTTTAAATATTTAATACAGTTAGCTAAATCTCTAATTTTAAAATCACAGCACTAAAAATAATTTCTGCAAATGGATAAATTAACATATTCCGTGAAGCAAAACAGTTGAGTGTAACCCAACGAACAACACAACGAACGCCAATATTTAACCCCTCGTATTTTATTATAAACATTTCCGAAATAAAGCTAAATGATGCAAACTCAGCAATCAGCCTGAAGTTCCTTAATTGAATATTGCAAGGGTTACTGCTAGTTTCTTCCATTCCATTGAACAGTCATTGATGTCTCTGTCGGAGTTTTCCTGCAGCAATAGGGGGTTTTTTTCATCTCTTTGGACGATATTTTATGACTTCGAAAAAGGAAAAAAAAAATTGTAACCAGACTTTCAATCTCCACAAAGCTAAAAACTTGTTAGATTAAAATATTTAACAAAAACAAGTTTCATTAACGATATCGTTGGCGGACTGTCAATAAACGAATTTACAGATAAATCTTATGAATATGCAGTAGATCAAAATCATTGCTGTCTGGTCACCAAGTCTCATGCACAAAAACCAGAACCTTAATTACACACGAACATAACGAAAAAAAAAAATAACCCAATGTTTATTTACATAGTGATTAACAGTGTTGTAATTTGCTGGAGAATCCTCGAATCTAGTTGCCATGTTGATGTAATTATAGCTAGGAAATGCTTTCTTATGCTAACCACAATGCCTTTTCCAAGTCCGTGTGTATCTGATGAGCATTAGGTTAAGATAATAACCCTGTTTCGGATAATAACACTATAATTGAGCTCCTACAACATCAAACTTTGCGCTCACAGCATAAATAATAATTATTTCATCACTCTGCCTAGATTAACACCTTCATACGTCAGTAGCGTCTTATACGCCCCGAGGGATATTTTGAACGGGGGAGCTTTTCCTTCTGAGTTTTTTGCTTTTTTCTCAGATTAGGCGACATGTACGAAACATCTCAATCCAACAACGAAATAGGGCAAAATACGTTCTCTCGATAACCAATATAGTTAATTAATTGTTGACGAATGATAAAAGCCACGTGATAACTAAATGCAGTGAAAGCAAGTTAAAGGAATAAATCAACAAAAATTATGATGTCTTCTTGCAATAAATTGAACTGTTATCCGGCTATTACGGCTACCGTGCTGTAAAGGTCACTTACGGAATTCTAAGTTGACATAAAATATTTATTACATCGAGTTGTGTGATTGTTATCGGTATGGTAAAAAGAGGTCCGTCCTATCATGTTTAATTTTATGTTTTATTTTATGAATCTTTTTTTCTTTTTATGTAAATAAAATTAAATTTAAATTGTACATCTAACACAGGCTTAGAATAAAAAGTGCAAAAAAAAAAAAAAAAAAAAAAGTATGAGTAAAAGTGACAGATTGTAAAAAGGCGATGAAGTGAAGTTATTTATTGTTAATCATATCGGTTATGAAGCTAAAAAATAAGGTAAATAAATTAACAAATTAAAAATGCAGTCTTGGTTGAAGACTTTAAAAGGCAAAGGTAAGATTTAAAAAGAAAAGAAAAAAAAAATTAAACGGTAACGAAGATCAATATTATTATTCTTCTTCTTTTATAGCTACTTATTCCTTCAGTTTGATGTCTTTAAATAATTGGCTTCCAATTTTCGATTCTTTATTTTACAAGCAACAAGTTTGTTACTAACACCCTTAAAAACGAGAACAATTTTAACCTGATCCATAAAATCTCGAGACCTGTTTTTTGTTTTCTTATCAGACCACCGGTGTAATGAAAAAGAATGTCACACTTTTAATTTCGAATTTAAATAAATTGGCCACTGTGTGTGCTAGGGGATTCGGGTAATATGCCGAAAAAGCAAAAGACAGAATCATAATTAATTAAATGTATTGAAACCCGACGACGTTTAGACAGTTGAGATAGATCTGTACTGTAAAATTAAACGGTCTGAGAATTGCGTCAACAATTGATTAATCAGGGACTGCTTGACTTAAGAGAGACTCTAATGCTTTATTGATTGATAAACATCTCGCTGATACGAAACTATGGGTACGTCTAAAACAACTGCAGGACCAATGTTTTGCAAAGGAATGCGTTTCCGACAAAAAAAAATCATACTGGGATATGAGAGCATATCCCTACGTAGGACTACGTCTTTGGGGTGCTGTCCTAATATTGCTAAATTTAAATAATGAAACGATTTAAATTTTAAAGCATTTATTTTTGCTTGCTTTTGGTCAAATAGGTAATTCGAATTTTATGTTAAAAATGTAATTTTTTTTTCCTGGCACGGAAAAAACTTAAAATTTTTGATAAAAAATGTCAAAAGTTGAAAAAAAATTAGTGAAAATTTTAATTAAAGTCTTCAAAGTTAAAATTTTAATATTAAAACATTGCTTTAGCTCATATTCTTGGCTAAAAAAAGGACAAAATTAAAAAATGTAGTGAACATTTTATTTAAAAATTTCTAAATTCTTGTTTTTGTTCATGTAATCTAATTTTAATATTAAAAAAAAAAAGATATTTAAAAAAAAAACGGCGAAAATTTAAAAAAAAAGTTAAATAAAATTTTAAGTCCTTGCTTTAGCAGCTTTAAGGTGGAATACCAGGCACTTGTGAGTCAAATCAGGTCTTGCAAAATAAAAATTAAATCCACCTGCTAAGTAAATTGATCTTAGTTAAAAATCAATTTAAGACTTTTCCTTTTTTTTAATAAGTAGTATAGTTTATTTATTTATATTTACATTTATAATTTTTCGATATAAGATGCTTTGTTTGTAAACTTTTTGCCATTTTCTTATTTTTAGTCTTGTTAATAACCTAAAAACTGTTTTTAAAATGATGGTCAGCCGTGTATCTAATAGCGAAAAATTGTAAACGTAAATACATATTAATAAATAAATTGGACTACTGATTAAAAAAAAAGGAAAAGTCTTAAATTAATTTTTAACTAAGATCAATTTACTTAGCAGGTGAATTTAATTTTTATTTTACAACGACCTGGTTTGACTCACAAGTGTCTGGTATTCCACCTTAAGTTTCTTGAAAATTTACAAGAAATTTTCTAGGTCCTTACTTTCGTTCATGTCGTTGAATTTTACTATTAAAAAATTCTAAAAGTGAAAAAACAAAATGGTCCAAATATAATTGAAAATTTTAATATTAAAATAATTAAATATTCAGTTTTGGTGCAAACAGTGCCCGGACAGACACCCGGACAGAAGGTTTCCCCAGGACCGAGCCCGAAGACGTAGTCCTACATCAAAAAGTTAGGAAAAAAATTGCCTGGAGAATATCTGTTCTATAAAATTTTCGATTCTCAGGTCAGGGGTCGTACATAAATTACGTAAGCACATTTAGGGGGTCCAAATTTAACATCTTACCCATAAGCTAAGCATAGGCGAAATGGGATAAAGCGTGCAAAAAGGGCCTAACCCATGCTTACGTAATTTATGTACGACCCCTCACTTATCAACTTTAACGGTGCAAATTCACTACGTCCAATTCACGTCCAACATTCCATTGTGAATTTGCACCCTAATGCAAGCTTCGAACTAACTTCCAAATCTTACCAGAAGTCCAAAATATCACAGCATTTACAGAAGTAGCAAACGAAATGCCTCCTTCATGAGTTTCAGCAATTAATATCCAACTGGGGGTGCGCACAACAATTTTCAACAAAATTTCGAGAAAATTGCTCAGATTTTGGTTCTGGACGTGTAAGACTTTTACGAATTCAAAATCTAAAATTTCTTGTTAGAGAAATTTTGCTCAAGATCTCGCAAGATTTCAGAAGATGTCGCAAGATCTTGAGCAAAATTCTTGAACAAGAAATTTTAGATTTTGAATCCTTAGAGTCTTACAAGTCCAGAACCAAAATCTGAGCAAATTTCTCAAAATTTTGTTGAAATATGTTGTGTGCATATCGAACACGGAAATCCATCATTGAAAATTCAAGACGTCGCAACGAAGCTAAGGCACTTTGCTCGCTACACAAAACCGAACCGTGAACCAGCCGATTTAAAAAAAAAAAAATTATTATTAATTTATTAATTAAAAAAAATTATTATTAATTATTATTAATTTAAAACTAAAAGTTTCGATTTTTATATTCGAAAGGAAGTCAAAGGACGGTGAAATTTACTTTTGTATATTTAAATAAATATACGAAGCCTCAATCCAAACATTTTTTTCCATTTCCTGACCTTGACCTCTTTCTTCCTGAGATCAAAATCGTTCAACACATACGAAATTCCACGTATAATAAATTAGGATCATTTCAGAATATATAAAGTTCAGTGGAGTGAAATAACAAAAGAAGTTTAACTTCCGTTCCAGGGCCGGAAACGTTATGTATCATGTTTCACACATTTAATGTGTTTCAGTTAACTTTATGTCGTAAGTAATATGTCATCGAATTCGAATGTCGATTCAGGTTAAACCGACCATAACCGTCAAACTTCTGATACGAAAAAAAAAAAAAAAAAAAATACGCGTTTAAATGATTTATGAAATAATATTAATCGCAAAAAAAATTGTTCCGCTGCAATATGCATGAGACTTAAGTATTAAAACAAGTATAAAATTCTTCGAAAGAAGCTTTTCCCGAAACTAAAAGTCAGAAAAGCGAGATAATAAAAGAAAATTATCAGCGAAGGAAGATCGATTTGATCCCCTCACGACTTCACTGCGGCAACAATAAATTTGGAGTGCAATTACTCGTAAAAATGTGTCGTATGTTCCAGTGGGGTGTCATTTCTACTCTTGTAATTGTTCATTTCGTTTACAAAGTTATCGTTCATTCTGAGGGACGATCGTAAAAACTAAAAAAAAAAAAAAAAATGTAGGGAAGACGGAGGATTTTAATAATAAAAAAAAAAAGGTCTTATTGATTTCCGAAAAAAAAAAACCTGATTATTAAACCAACAAGTGTGACACACTAGTATTTCACGGTCTCCCGAATATACCCCTAATGTTATTGTCAAGGCACATCCGACAGTTATACACCTACTAAAGTTGACACTTGGGTTTTCCGAATCGCTGAACTCTGAAATCAAAAGCAATCATTCTAATAATATTTTTTTAATTAACTTCCCGCGTAAAAGAATCCGAATTAATCACAAACCTATAAACTTAAAAAAAAAAAAAAAAAGCGCTGAATTCGACTCGAGGGAGTCATTAAGGCTGGTTAATTTGGTGTCAAAAAAGTCACGGCAGGGAATCGAGGATACAAAAATCAACTTTATCTTCGGTAAGATGACATTTCACGGTCTATTATCATGTGTGCCCCCTAGTCCTCAAACGCGTGACATTTTTAAAAAAAATGTAGATATGCATGTATATTAAAAAGGGAAAGAAAAAAAAACCACGTTTTTTGTTTAGACTCGATTTCAGAATTAAAAAATTCTTCCGGGAAATCTTGGGAAAATGATAAGATGGAATCTCGAAAGCTCTTGACATAACTTACCCCTCTTAAAGTATCTTGACCGCAACACATTCCAACAAACCCCCACAAGGGAAATATATTAAAAACCTCACAATATTGGCAATACCAGTAATTCAGCGTGACAAATTGTCCCTGCTGGTTTCCATAAGGGTGGTCATGGGCATTAGTATTCCATACATACTCGGTCATCCATGATAAACAAAAATATTTCGTTTTCATAAGAAAACAAAAATATAACATTTATCTTTTTATTTATTTTTTTCGCTTTCATTGTGTCAGAGAAATGTGTAAAATGTCATTTTCCCTTTTTTCATCAAAAAAAAAAATCTCATTTCCTTCACTTTTTGCAGAAATAAATGTGACCGATTTTTCCGACTGATGAGTGGGAAAATGAAAATCGGGGTTGACCTTTTCCCCCCTCCCCCTATTTTGCCTCCGTTTATTTCATATGGGGTAAGAGAGAAAGAGCAAGACGTGAAGTAAAAATTTAATGAAAATTATACCAGTTTAAATTGCACAAAATAGTAGGAAAGTTGTGTGAATTACTGTTTGATCTTGACCGATTTTAACGAATCATAGTGTCTGCGATAAACAGAAGCGTCTTTTTATATTTTTCTTGGGGAGGGTAAAGGTGCGTTGGTACGGAAACATCTCAGCTTGGTGGGGGCAAAATATATAGTTCCTATACTTATCTTATGAAAGCAAAAAATGACAGAAAGAAAAAAATGTGTACGTTGGATGCAATGGGTAACTCTTCGTTTTGTAAAAATCATTAAATATACGGTATTTCTGACAAAGGCGGATCTGCCAGGAAACTATGCGGCAGATGAGGGAACAAAGGTGGCTGTAGTCAACCCGATTGTAAAATTAGTGTGGTGTAGTGGCAACACTGGTCACGTGTAAATATTATTGTTGTAAATTGTACAAAATAGTATGTATATACCGTATATGAAGTATAATATGTATATACCGTAATGGAGTGAGTGATTACAAAAGTATTTATCCTTTCCAAAAACACAACACATTGGCGACGAGGATTAAAATCAAAATGTTCCGGAGGGGGCGAAAAAAGTAAAACGAAGCCCTGAAGTGGTTGGTTTTTAGTGAGTCGATAAGTTGACGAAGTTGAAGAAGAATGCTTGCCAAGGGAGATAATTGACTCGGAAGAAGAGTTTACGCCGGAGAGTTTTGGATGTTTAGTCGTCGATTATAACGTGCATCAAAATTTCGCAACTGCTTTGTTGCATGAAATGCATTAAGAAATTCAACATTGTTTAATAGTGTCCATAGGCTTGTGATTTCACGTATATAACAGCATCACCAATGTCTACGCAATTATTTTTTCCGACGTTCAAAGCGGAATTGGAAAATTTCGATTCATACTTGGCAAGGATAAATACTTTTGTAATCACTCACTCCATTACGGTATATATATATATTTACAACAACACTCTTTACACGTGACGAAACCAGTGTTGCCAATCACAACTAGCGAATGAAAGTGCTTTGGACCGATCTGAAAGCCTTAGCTAAAAACCGAATCCGAGAAAAATAAAATTTCGTGTGGAGCAGACAAAACACACAACTGCAACAAATCGAAGAAAGAACCAAACGTGGACAGAAAACGAGGACCTCACGAGAAAAGAAAAAAATTATTATAACCATGCTCAGAATCGACCATACCAGGCTGATTAAAGTGCGTCTGTTTCTGGGAGAATAAGGACCTATCTGCGCTCACTGCAGAGTCAAAATGTCGGTTGAGCACTTCCTGGTCGAGTGCGAAATTGCCTCTTACAGAACGCGGGCAAGCTTCAGATCAGCTGAAATGTCTGTAGGCAAAGAATAGCCCCCACTTGCCAGCCATTCTTGAGTTTCTGAAGGTTCGGGGACTGTATTACCAAATCTATAGTCATGTAATATAGTCAGTGAGGGAGCCTTTACACCTCATCATCTTATTTTGTTTGGAATAGGAAAGCAGGGAAAAATTACGGCAAAGTCGATAGCCTTTAAAAAAAGGCTGTTCTACCTCCGAATTTTGAAAAGACAACAGCTTATATCCTCAAAAAAGCTCCTGGATCCGCCTTTGTTGGAAGTATAGCACATTACGAATTCTTACAAAAATAAGTGATGTACATTATTTAAGGTTGGTTCGTGCAGAATTCAGTTAAACATTCAAAAAAAATTATATTTTGGAGGTACACCTTTTCGGGGAGCAGCTACGATTTTGGTTCAAGCCAAGGTTTGAGCCTCTGCTTAGTCCCTAATGACGCCATGAAGTCACTTTTTTCGAATAAGCGACGTGTTTAGGTTTAACGTGATAGAATAGAACAATTTCCCTAGCCGCTTACAAGCATGTAAATTGAAAACAGGTGATCCTTATAAGTGAACAAGTGCTGTATTTGCAAACAAAATTCGATACAGGAAGTTTGTAAGCATCTTCAGAACTGCGAATAACGCTGAAAGATTTTTCCTCATCAAAACCAACCTTCCCGATTTTGAAAGTTCCAGCTGTCCAGACGAACCATCATAAGAGAAATGTATTCGTCATAAGCATTTTCAGATTCGTTAACTTCCCTCAGCGATGTCCAGCATATTGTTATTGTTAACATGCTAAGCTATTACATCATCTCTCAGCATAAAAGAAGCAACAATGAATGCGATTCGGTTTTTTAATCGCAAAGTGAATAAATTAGCCATTCCAACCATTCTTTTAATAAAATGATACAGAATCAATGGTATATTCAATTGAGTCGGTAACTGCGGGATAATTTTTTTTATTACTCCCTACAATATTTTTTTATGTCCGCTATTAATTCGGTCGGAGAAAAAAAGCGCCCCTTAAAAAGAATAAAAAATAAAGTAAAATGCGATTGTCGTGTTATGAAGCACGCGATTTGTCACTTGTAAATAATATGTTCCCAACTAAGTTTTTTAATTGTCGACTTCCCTTACCATCGTGAGATGGCATATTAAAAATTATCATAAGTCCGAGTGTCGTTGGTAGCTGGTGTCAGCTAGAGCCAAGCACACTCCCTAGATAGCTGATCTTTAAAGCTTTTCCGTTCCTATTACTTTTCCATCAGCAATTTAACGGTTTTCTTTTCATTTTTTTTTATATACATTTTTTTTTCTTTTTTTCTGAGCTTCTACATACCGATCGCCTTATAGCTCGACAGCCGAAATCAAAATTTTTAATACCCAATTAATTATTAAAAATTTTGCGAGAAAAAAAAATTGATATTCAATTTTGGCATTCGAAATTTTTTTTCTGAGAAACCTCAAGCTACCACTCAAGTATTAAAGAGTTATAAGTTTAAAAAAAATGGTCTTGGTCTATTTCCGATCATCCCTTTTACCTTTTCCCCTATCTTTTCTCTAATTTATTTTACGATCTTAACCATTTACATAGTTTTGTCTTTTTTTTTTCTTTCCATTTTTAAAACCAAACCCCCATTAGAAAATGAATAATTATCCATCGGAATTTTATGTGTATCATCTTTTGTTTTCCATTTCTTTCTTTTTTTTTTAAACAGTTTTCATGACTGAAAAAGTTTTAAATCACGACAGACTTAAAACTTTTTTAAATCATGTTCTTGTCAGCTTTTATGAGCCTGAATTAATGAGGGCGAAATTTTCTTACTTTATTAGTACGAATATCCGCGAAACACACGACCAAATTTTCTTAGGCGGCTTTCTTATTTCTCTTTTTTACATTTCGATATAAAGGCCACGGAACCGGTTTCTCATAAAATATATACAGCCGCATACTGAAATAACCCATCATATCATCGTAACTACAATTTAATTAAATCGGACACGATAATTGAGACATTTTTTTTCGCATAACCATTATTTATAATGATAGTTCATTGCTTAATTAATCACTCCTTAATTATTCGCATTAGTGCGAATGGAACATGAAGAGGGTTTGCAAAAAAAAAAAACGTGCGACAACGCCATATGCTGATGCTTTCTAACAGTTACATTCTGGAAAGAGAGAAAAAAAAAAAAAAAAAAAAAATGTCAACTCCAGTAGTTCCGGGTTGATCGGGTTTACCATTGTTTTAGGGGGAAAGAAAATAAAAGAGTCCCAGTTGAGATTTAATAATTCAATCGGGTGAAACATCACGAGACTTGAGTCGCAATTAAGCGGAAGAAATGTTAAAGAATTGGTGATGTGCAGAAGACATGTCAGCATAGGGTGGAGGAGCAAAAGAAGGAGGACACAATTAACAATATCTATCTCATTTTATCTTTTATTACACCAAGTAAATTGCTTTCAAGAAGAAATATTTTATTTTTCTTTTGTCATTTCCATGTAATTTGACACTTTAATTAACTTTTTACAACTTGTCTTTTGCCTTCTGATTCTCACAATTTTATTTTTTCTGTATTTATTGCTCTTTATTTTTCGTTTTATCATTATTTTCATAATGTTTAATGATTGATTGGGTTGTTTGTCGAAGTATCTGATTTAATTTTCCAAGATGAAAATTATAATAATGAACACTAAGAAATTTTTTAACGGTCATCCCAATTCAAAAATTGAAAAAAATAAAATGATTTTTATGAAGACTTCCTTATTGCAGTAAGAGCTTAGATTTTATAAGACTTGATGTCATGCCTATTAGGGTGGCCCTTATTTTACGAATTACCCCCTAATTTTGCGAATGAACCCCCTAATTATTTTACAGTAACCGAAAGAAGATTCCTTGAATTTTTTCAGATTTTTTGGGCGTCGTTTAGCCCCTCTGGGACCTAGAAATTACGAAATTCCCGCCCTGGTGGAGATTTCTGTCGGTCTTCCGAAGTCCGATATCGATTTCAGCAATTGCTGAAATTATTTAGAAAGTTAACGGTCGTCATTATCGGATCGAGCTATTTCTCGAGTAAAGTTCGGTAATCAGAACTTTTTGAAGTCGAAAATTCCGATATAGACCGGTACGGAATACAATATAGTTCGATATCGTTGAGTTGCCAAGTTACCGTGTTAATTATTTTGTGGAAATGGAAAAGAATAATATTGGGGAGAATAAATTTAAAGAGAAGAAACGGCTTCTGAAATTGGTGGATCAACTTAAGAAAGTTTAAATGCATGCCGACATATCCCCGATATAGGAGCCATTACTCAAGACTATGAAGTCCTCCGAAATAGCGGAAATCAAGCAGGTTTTCAAGATCCTTGGTGATATCCTCATAATGACGACGGCCAGGAACACACAAAGGATATACATACCTCTTAGCTTATTGGTATTGTATTGCTCCGTCAAGGAAAAAGGAATTTACATTGCCAAGGATGTTAGGGAACGTTCAAGTATTACGTAAGACTTTTTTCCGGGATTTTGGACCCCCTCCCCCCCGGTTGTAAGACATTTCGCAATACTTAGCTTATGGCGAAGATGGTGGATGCGGATCCCCCCCCCCCCTAAAAATCTTACGTAATACTTGAACGTTCCCTTATTCCATTCAAGCAAAATCTGGTAAAGAGTTTTGGAGCACACAGAGGACTTTCGATGATAAAGAATGTGAATTTCTCAGGGGTGGGGGGAAACTTCATGTACAAATTCGCTTGTGAATTTGATTGGACTGTACGTGGGAAGTTTACCCCGGAGGCATTTAAAGAAGTGTTTTTCCACACTGTGTTCTAAGAGTTTATTTAAGAGTTGTCTAAGAAACCGGAGATACCAGAGAAAAAAAAATCAAAAAGAGATTTAAGTTATCGATTAATCTGTATCGGGAAGAGCTTTACAGAATCCTATTAGCAATCGGCATCAAAATCTGGGTAGGGATCGGGATCGAACCCTACCCAGATTTTGATGCCGAACTTGCACCACAGATCGGCGTCGCACCACCGGAAAATAAAACCAGTCTTCATAGATACTCCATTTGACGGGGGTAAAGTTCTTTTGCCATATAGAGTTTACTATCAATCAAAAAATGAGTTGAATTCTTTATTTTTATCATATTACTGGCGGATCAATATCGTATTTTTTTCAAAACCGATACGCTAAAATTTGTTACCGCTATTCTATCAAATTGTTTCTATACCGAATCGATTTGAATTCCAATACCGGTAAATCAATATCGCAAGCCGTTAACTTTCTAATTGATTTCAACACGGCTTCGGTATCGATCCGGAAATGAATATCCGGATTTTCGGTGTCGATCGGAGATAGATGGTTTTATTTTTTATACCAGAGCGTAAAGACCGAAAATTCAAAAATTTAAAAATTTAATTTCTAAGTGTTTTCTATTCTGTTTTCTATTCGGATTTTTATGCAGATCACGAAATATAGCTAAAAGTTATTTATCTCAATTTCTATATTTATAGTTATACATCTCAAATATCTCAATATTTTGATGATAGAAGCAAAGATAAAAAAATTGGGTATTTTCAGGTATTTTTATTTTTGAAAAATTTTGGTGTAAAAATAAAGTACATATACTTAAAGAATTATTTGTGTAATAAAGAGTATTAAAAAAAATTTTGTCTGTATGCAATAATTTTTAAAGTTGGGGCTTAAAAATTGTAAATTAAAACGGTCGGAATAAGCGCTGAAGCGTTGTGACGTCATATGTTAATATGTACGTTCTGCCGGAAAATTTGTCATAGAATGCGACGCCTTCAATGTTTATAAACCAAGCCACAGCATTCTTGGAAAATTCTTTTGGGCAGAACGATATTAACATATGACGTCACAACGCTTCCGAGCTTATTCCGACTGTTTTGATTTACAATTTTTAACCCCCAACTTTAACAAATTATTCCATACAGAAAAAAAATGTTTAATTACTTTTTATGGCGCAAAAATTTCTTTAAATTCATGTACTTTATTTTTACTCCAAAATTTTTCAAAAATAAAAATACCTGAAAGTACCCTATTCGCAAGATTTGCTATAGCCACAATTTTTTTCCGAAATCCTTCATATTTTTGTCCCCTAGCATCGTAATCACTTGTCATAAATAAATTCTAACTTCATTTTTGTAATCTGCATAAAAATCCGAATAGGAAAAAAAGCATTTTTACCAGGAGTCCAAATCCGATGACAGTGCCGGTGCCGGCCGCGGCCGGCAGAAATCTCGGGTCGATGCCAATGCCAATGCTTCCATATGCCGATTCCATATTATATACAGTATTTAACTCCCGATTCCGATTCCGGCACCGACACCCGATGCCGATGCCGACGCCACCAAGCATCGATCATATCCGATGCCGTCTCTGATTCCGATTTTAGTGAAAAAAAAATCATAGAGCCATTCTAGACGATTTCTAAAAATAATCGGGGGTCCGATTTCGATGCCGGTGCCGATCCCGATGCCGATTTCGGATATTAAAAGAAATCCGCCGATGTCGATGCTGACATAGGCATTGGCCAAAATTTTCAAGCTTCGGACCCCTGATTTTTTCATAAAAATAAAATTTTTGATTTTTCAGTCTTTACGGGAATTTCAAAATTTTTAGGCTTCGGGGGACATGGCTAAAAGACGTCATCTCATCATATGATCTCATGACAAGGGTTAGTTAGATGTTAACCAAGGTATAAAAATCCAAGATGTGACCTTCGCTGGACCGCTCGTTTTCCTAGCGCAAGTCGAGACTCTTTTCCGATGGATTACAGTCCGCCCAGTATGAAATTTCAATCATCAATTTTTAAACGATAAGAACAGCAGAGAACAAAAATGCTCAGGATTCTGAATTAATCGACGAAATCTTATCCTTATCTTTATCTTTCCTAAAGTCAAAAACTACAAAAAAATTCGGAAAATAAAGAAAATGGAGATGCATTGCTTTCAATTAGTCACTTAGCCTTAAGTAAAAAGATATGGAAAACCCTTAGCTTGTATACGGGAAGGTTCACGCCGAGGCGAGAGAAAACAAGATCATCTAATAACATGATTCTCGGAAATTGTGTAAATTGATTTTCCCGGAAAAGCGTCTCGGGTGGGAATCCAATATTTAAAAAAAATGTAATTAATTAATTAGAATGATGCTTATAAAGCAGAATTTAAAAAAAAAACTTCTTAATACTTTATTCTCCATCTCCTTTCAAACTCATAAAATCATTATTTTACAATTCAGTCAACCCAGTCTTACAGTTATTATAGAAGCGCTCCCGTTAATGGTCAATCAATATAATATTTATACAACAATTAACACGATAATAACGTATCGTGTCTAAGCTCAATATCCTTTCCCACAGATAGGAAAGTATCAAATGATCGAATAAGATGAAAACGTAGATAAATAATTAGAGAACTTAGTTATAATTACAGTGTTAACACATGCATTATATCCGTACCAGACACAACGGTAAATTCTGCGTAAGAAGACTTATTAAAATGATTAAAAAGCCACCCGCAATTTCGTTTAATTACGATTCGATTTCTAATTAAAACACACAAAAAGATATCAATTGGATAAAATGTGGGGGGATACTAGTTTGTTATATTTCATGTTTACATAATGGAAGATGGTGTGCTAGCCTGTCAAATGCGAGCTTTTTTTTACGTATAATTACCTTAATCAATTACGATCCCCGATAGCATATTTTATTGCATTTGAAAAAATAAAAAAAAAATGGCATTTCAATTACGCTACATCAGCAATGACTAATTTTTTTTTTTTTTTTATTGTTATCGCTTAATTCGATATCGATAATTAATTACGAGGTAAACTTCCGGTTTAAAAAAAAAAAATGGCTGGCGTTTAAAGAACAAAAAAAAATTTAAAAGCGGTTTCTTTTGAACGGCACTTGTAAAAAGAAATAAAGATATCAAGTTACTAGGGCGGGCTAAACTTTTTATTTTTTTCCTTCTTGTTGAATGCCATTCATTAATTACGAATTAGCATAATAGATGAAAAGTAAAGCAAAGTTTGTTATTGAAATACAAACCACTTCACGCAAAAGAGGTGCGACTAGAAAGACGATTAAATAATTAAGACGGGCTCGGAATTAAAACGGTCTGGGTCTACGATTTTAATTGTGCGATATAACCAAATAAATTATTCACATAAAATAATAATAGCCTTTCTTGTTTTTCAAGAAAATTCCCCTGCCCATCACATTACGAGAGTTTGACCCTCTAAACCGGGATAATTAAATAGGAATCAACAGGATTTTAGTCGATTAAAAATTAATCCGATTTTTCTCTTAAAGTAAAGAAAGGGTCGAGCAAAACTTCTTTTTTTATTCATATTTCCACTTGTTTTCAGTGGAAAAAAAAAAAAAAGAAAATTCTTGACGTTTTTCCCCGACTACAAAAACAAGGCATGGAATAACCAATAAACATTATAACTAATATATCTGTTGAAAAGCATTTCATGGTTAACTGTCATTATAAAACTTATATACCAATTCCCTATTAATATAAATGACAACCGTTTTCCGTTAGTTGTCAACGAAAAAGCATGATTAACTTGAAACTTATTTCTCTCCCAATTATTTTACTTTTCTTATTTTCTTTCCAAAAATATTCCCGGAGATAGGGAAAACGTGAAATTTTCAAAGAAAACGAACTATTTAGATTATTTTAAATGTGAGGAAAAATGTGTATATACATAATAAAACTTTTCCGTTTTTTTCTTCCCTTTTTTAAATAACGATCATCTGGTTTAAATCCCACAAGATAATTTTTTTAACACGATTTTTTTTTTCTTTTCCAGCAGGTAAGATGGCAGTGTAGCTTACACAAAACGAAAATTTAGAGAGGATGAGGGGGAAAAAAAAGTTAATGATCTTTTAAAGAACACTTTAAATTTAAAGAAGGTAAAATCATTGCGTGTTTTAGTTGTAAGATATTATGAAACCACTGCTGTCTTTGAAAAAAAAAAAAAAAAAAAGGAGAAGTCAGCGTCACAAAATATTAACGTTAACAGGTGACACTACGCGATGTCCCTTTCATTTCCATAATACACTAATGACCTCGATATCTTTTAGGTTTCAAAAATTCTAGTTTTCTTAAATAGTCACGGAAACCACAGAAACTTTTTAACACTTCCGATTTTGAAGGAGGTAAAAAATCGATCAGCAGTGAAAATGTACAACCCTTACCATGAGTACCAAAGTGGCCTTTATTTTACGAATTTTTGAATTTCGGCGAACCCACCCCTTAATTCTTTCATAGTAACCGAAAAAAGATCGCCTGAATTTTTTCAGATTTTTTCGATGTCGTTTAGCCGTCCCCGAGTCCTAAATATTCCGAAATTTTCGTAAAGACCGAAAAATCCAAAATTTTATTTTTATGTAAAAATGGTCGTTTCGTATTCGAATTTTTATGCAAATTACGAAAATGAAGTTGCAAGCTATTTATCACAAATCGATTACTGTAGTGATGCTGATATTTTATCGATAACTTCGATATATCGATAAATCGACACAAAGATTATCGATATTTTTTCGATACTTACGATTATATCGATACATCTTATCGATAAATTTTTGGTCGATAATTTGAACGATATTTCCGGGGAAAAAACTGTATATTTTCGAGGAAAACCGGTATTTTTTCGGGAATTTTGCAAAACAAGATTTTAGAGTATGTAGGAAAAAAGTAGAATTAAAAAACTTTTTTCATTTTTTGGGATCAACAACTTTTTTTTTTTTCTGAGAAAATTGGTTTAATTTATCGGTAATTCACTTCGATATATCGATAGGTCGATATTTTTTTATAAAAATATCGATCACTTTTTTCGATTTATCGGCAACACGATTACTGTGCTAAACGACAAAAATCAGGGATGGTGTGCCGAATAGATTTTAATCGGAATCGGAATCGGAATCGGAATCAGATTCGATCGATGGAAACTAATAGGAATGAGCATTGGAATCGCGAATATCTTTCGCTTAATTTAGAATCGGAATCGGAATAAGATTCGAATAATAAGAAACTTATCGGAATCGGGGATATTTTTCCTGTAGTTTAGAATCGGAATCGGAATCAGAATCGCATTTAGAAAATCCTCGAGCATCACTGGAATCGGAATCGGAATCGGAATCGGAATCAGCATGCTATCCCTGACAAAAATATGAAGAATTTCGCAAAAAATTGTGGCTATAGTATGTTTTGCTAATTTTTCTTTTTTTACTTAATTTGGCCTCTATCATCAAAACCGTATGACACATATACATTTTAGCTACACGGTGAAACGAATTTTGTTATGTGATTTTATTGAGGTAAACATAGGAATCACACCGCCGCTATAAAAAATTGTTCCGCCGTGTACATTCCGTTCATTTTAGACATAAATCATATTCCAAGGAAAGTAGCAAATTGATAGTTCAAGTAAAAATGTGGTAGAATTATTCCTGGAAAGCAGAAAATCTGGAATCAAAGAGTCACTAATTACTCGTGGCCATTGTCGTTTCTTAATCTGCATAAAAATCCGAATAGGATTTTTTTGGATTTTTCGAACTTCACTGGAATATTTAAATTTTTAGGTGCCAAGGGACACGGCTAAAAGACGTCAAAAAAATCAGAAAAAATTCAGGCAATCCCGTTTCTGTTATTATAAAATAATTAGGGGGTGTTTTCGCCGAAATTCAAAAATTCGTAAAATAAGGGTCATCCTAATCGGTACTATCAATACTTTAAAGTGTAACATTAAATATAGGATTTTTACTATACTCTCAGACTATCATCTCATCTTATACAGAAATGCCGAAAGAGTACACGGCATTAATATTAATCCGATCAAATCGACAAAAAAAGATGCTTCCTCGACTTGCCTAAACCCTTGTAAAATGTCTCCTTAAAAAAAAAAAAAAAAAAGCGGAAGAAAAAAGATAGCGACTTTATCTGAAGAACATAAAACGCTAAGAAACCCGTGTTCAATCCTGACAGGTTAGGAATGAATTATTTTAATTTATTATTTTCGTCGTCGAATGATTCTTTGTTTTTATGATGATAATTTATAATTATTTAAAATTAGATTGTTATTATCTTCTTGTTTTTAGTGCTCCTAGGAACTAGGACCCCCATCATGTCTTTTTGTCATGTCTGAATACATCCCTGAATCACGCAATTATCCATCTAAATTGACATTTCCCTCGTTAATCTTGAAAATAATGACTTTCCATTTTTTTTTCCCTTTCATGTATATCTTTGCATAGTACGGAAAGAACCGAAAGTAAGAAAAAAATCATGAAAACTTTACCGTTTGTAAAAGTTGAAGAAAAAAAAAAAATCTTTTTTTGTGCTCTTTAATTATAAATCAAACCCGAAATCGAATTTCACTTACGAATATTTCTGGTTTTCGGTCCTGGTCAGTGAAATGACGATACCAGCAAGTAGTTTGTAATTTGTTTCAGCTGCAAAATACCGTCAAATTAATGGGTTAGTTATTGGGTGGAAACACGCCATCTACAAACTGTCACTGGCAATGCTCATAGCTTCAATCAACCCCACCTTGCTATTTCATTCTCTTCTTGTTAAAGTTTTACTTCGTCTTTTCCTACTTTGGTACGATTATCTAGTTCCGGGGAAAATTAAATGTTCGAAAAGTTTGCTTAATATTTGCCTGCTGATTAAAAGAGAGAGAGAGGGAAAAAAAAGACTAAAGTTAATTTAAGACCATGCGAATGACCAACCGAAAATATTAAAAACTGAATTTGATGATGTTTTTTTTTTAAAAAACCGATTAATTACGCAATTGTTACGCGAGATTTTCCGGATTAATAATTGCTGAGAGACTTCGATAGAAAAATAGTACAGTATTCGATCGCTTTATTTAAAATTTTTCTTTTTGCTATGAACCCAAAAAGCGTTTTCGAGATTCTTAACAGTTTTGTTCATTGATCCACTACTAATATTAATTTGACTAAATGTTCCTTGAGGAAAAGTCTATATTTATCTTTAGAAGCCTTTGTTCCTATACCCGAATTTTCCTTTCGATTAAATGTTCGTAGATCCTATCTTTTATGGGACTTTAATATTTTTATGCTGATCCTTTGAAGTAAAATAAAAAAAAAATCAAGTATAACTGGAGAAAAAGATTTTAATGAATCTATAAAATTATTCTGAATAGTCTAGTCCATAATTGTATTATACATTTTATTAGGAGTGGGAAATGAAATAATATCCCCCTTCAGTAAATACACTTGAGTGGAAAAGACTTAATGCTTGCGGTAGCCACAAACAAGAGAGCTCCTCCATCTAACGACAAAACGGTGAACTACATACTACGAATTCAAACCATTTCTTTTTTTACTGGAAATAATTCAACATGTTATTTATTTTTTTGGTACTTGCACCTGGTTTTTAGGTTTTTTGCGAATATTCAATCGAATAATTATTTACGAAGTTATAGTTCCATGGAAGTACTAAAACCGAAACCATAGAATTATTGCTTACTAGGGCTGATTCTTTCATAACGAGCCTGCTAGATGTCTTGTTTCCATTAGGGCTGTTCGATATTCGGGTATTTAGCTCGGTTCCGGATCTAAAATTTGGGCTCGGGTCTAATACTTGCGTTCGGGTCTAACTCGGGTCATCATATCGCAAAAATGAAGAGAACGGCGAAGTTCGAGGCCGGAGTCAAACCCGATTTTCTTCGGGTAGGAATCGAACCCGAGTAGTTCGGGTCTAGACCCGAGTTAGACCCGAACCCGAGTTTTAGACCCAAGCTCGAATTTTAGAACCGGAACCGAGCTAAATACCCTAATATCGAGCAGCTCTAATTAGTGGTATTTTAATGTAAAAAGCCTTTCTTTTAACAGCCGAGCACTGTTCAAGGTATTTACTTCCAAAAGAAAAAAAAAACCGTTGTAGAATTTATATTTGAAAAGAGGCTAAAGGTACTTCCTCTGATTTAATTAATTATTTATATAGCTAATTACATCATGTAATTATTTCACCAATAGAGACACGAGTATCTTTACTCCAATGATGGTGAATTTTCATGGTTAACAATAAGTAAAAAGTTGATCCCACTTCTTTAATTTGGCAAAATATTGGTGTAAGGTTGACTTTTAAAATCGGTACCCAGAAGTAAGTTTGACCAAAGAAAAGTTTCAGGAAGAACTTTACGAAAGGACAAGAGAAATAGAGATGGGAGAAAACAGGAAGAAAATCGAAAAATCGGGAAGATGGAAGAGGTATGAGAACCTAATAACACCAGATCTGCCAAACTACCTACAGAAAACGACGCCAAATCAAGCCGACATTCTACGAGCAAGGTTAAACATTAGTTAAAAAAAAAAAAAGAGAAAAGAGTTTTCCCTTTGTTAATTTCATGTAAACTAAACAAATATAAATTATATACACGGCGGAACAATTTTTATGGCGGTGATTCCTATGTTTACCTTAATAAAATCACACCATAAAAATTGTTCCACCGTGTATAAGTAAGTTTGACCATATACTAGGGTGGGTCGAAAATCAAAAATTTTCGATTTTCAAAATGTCTGATATAGCGCAATCGCTGCGTTTTATCATTTGTAAAAATCTTTTCCTTTTTGAAATTTTGTTTAAACAGCATCTTGAGGGTGCGCAAGAGGGCCAAAGTTTTGGAAAACTCCATAAGGGATGAAAATTCGACTTTTGGATTTTTTGAAAAAAGTATCGTTCCCTGTCGGATTTTTAAAGTAGATTTCAAAAATGAAATCGGTTTGCGTCTAATTATTTTTTTTTTTTTGAGATATTGTAAAAAATGTGATAAAAATATTTGAATTTCAGATTTTTGCCATTTTCATGCTATATTTGACCTGTATCTCAAGAGCGAAAATAATTAGTTGCAAACCGATTTCATTTTCACAATATACGTTAAAAATCCGATAGGGAACGATACTTTTTTCATAAAAATCCCAAGTCGATTTTTCATTCCTTATGGAGTTCTCCAAAACTTTGGCCCTCTTCCGAAACCTCAAGACGTCATTTTAAAAAAATTTCAAAAAGGAAAAAAAATTTACAAATGATAAAAAGCAGCGATTGCCGTATCAGGCATTTTGAAAATCCAAAATTTTTGATTTTTAACCCACCCTTCTATATACGTCATTGTGTGAATTTCGTTTTGTTTGTTTTTATTTTGCTTTCATTGTTGACCAAAGTATAGGAAATCAAAACAAAGTAAATTCTTTTGGCCGACAACGTAGGTGGCCCAACTTACTTCTGAAGCATCGAAAGTTGAAAAAAAGAGACTTAAACTGTGCTTTCGCTTGCGTTTATTTTAATTTACTTTTGTTATAAATTTATTTTTTAAAATCCGCAAAAACCATTATTCGGCTTCAAAATGTTTCGAAATATGGCCAATTTCATTCATTTTTATGCGTGCCCGGTTTTGAAGCATAAACACTTTTTTCCATTAGTGTTGCGGAAATATACACAAGCGAAGGCATACTGTTAAATCAAATTTTTAAACATCTGACATGCTGTTGTTAGAGAAGGCTCTTCTTTAGATAGTATTAAAGATGAAACTTTCGTTTAATTTTTTTGATTTTAGCAATTTTTATCAAAAAAGGAAAATAGTTTCAGAAAAACTGGGAGTATTAAAACAATATTTAACATTATCAAGAACTTTCTTTATACTTGCTCATCAAAATTTAGCGAAATATAATCAAATAATAATTGCTTCAAATTAATTTTATCAATTAAATTTATTTTATTTTAATCGATTAATTTAAAAAAATTTCAAATTTGCCATTAAATAAATTTTAAAAACTCTATCATTTTTCTTTACTAAAATTTTCAGTGCAAGTTAATTCTGTGCATTCAAGTTAATTCAGTGATTAAATCTTAAAGATATGCCTATTTGCATTTTTAAATTTAAAATTTAACTTTTTACATTGCTTTTTTCATATTTTTAGAGTATTTGTCGGAATATATCTTAAAACATCTCACCCCCTGATAAAGACACTTCAAAATTCCAGAATCTCATTTGTTTCAGGTGACGTCACGACCATAATTATGCTCATAGAAAAATTAATCGAATACTTGAATTAACGGGTGCCTTTTTTCCCTCAGCTTCTAGTAATCTACGGCTTCCATCTATTCGTCAGTTCCATTCAACATTCAAATCTCAAATTCGATTTCATTTTATTTGTAAAAAGGATGACAAGATGAAATTTTTAAGAGGTGCTTGAGACCGAAAATAAAAAAAAGTTTTTAGGTCGGGGGGGATTTGATGAAGACATGCTGTCAAAATTTAAAAAAAAAAATTCATTCACCTCATCGCATCAAAATAAATTAGAGAAAAGGGGTTAAGAGCGTCAGGTACTTACCAAACACAGAACAGCAGCAGGAATAACAATCTGGAAAGAGAAAAAAAAAATTATTTATAAAATGAATTTACAGGGGAAAAATATCGACGACAGCTTTACTAGGCGGAAGAAAAAACCTCAACAAAGGAGGGGGAAAAAAATACCTAAATTATAAAAGTTTGAATGAAGTAAAAAAAAAAAATCAACGTAATGTGACCTCACTTGGACAAATGTTATTTTATACTATTGTAGATTTATAGATTAATTCACGGGCTATCGAGTTTTTTCCTGTCAATTGACTAAATGCAATTCATCAATGACAAATATATACCTGGATGAATATTCAGTTACATGAGAGTGCAAGAGAGCGATCGAAAAACGTTTAATGTTTTCCCAAAATCTTAAACTGAAATCGATACTGTAAAAAAAAAAAAAAAAAAAATCGTCAGTTTTATCTTTCCCTTTATCCAAATATTTCTGTAGGCAAATTTCCCACATTCAAAATGAGAAATTATAGCGATTTTTGGGGTATATTTAAATAAAAACCATTCACTTTGGTCATCATTTATTAAATTTTCTTCGTAAACTTTATCCAGATTTTCACCCAAAAAATTTGGTTCAGTTCGAAAATTTCGACCGGCTTATTTGACCTACATTTTTCACTCGCGAAAAAATTGCAATCTTATTTGAGTACTGAAAAAAAAAAGAATCCACGCAATATGTCGAAAAATTTTCCACAAGATTGAAATTGAAAAAGAAGTAAATCAAACAATGGAAATAAGATTAAAAAGAAGAATAAAATAAAAAAAAAAAAGAAACAAACAAACAAACAAACAGAAGTATTTTGTATCTTGTAGGATGGTACGCACAAAGACACTTAAAACATTTTCAATAATACCTAAATCGTTTACCGCTTAAAGCGTTTTAAGCAGTTGTCTTTATTATTTCTGAGTTTGATTGTAACAAAGGGATCCGATTTTGTGTAGGGGTGGCCGGTCGATTGCTACACCCGAAACAACAAAAATAGTTTTTCCTTCATTTAAAGAAGTATTCATCGGTTTACCTAAGACAGCATCATGTATTTTGGGATTTAAGGCGGCTGCCACAATTTTCTTCCCACCAGAATTTTCATCGCTCTGTAAATCCCTTTATTATGGACTAAGATATCGGCTTTTCCGTTTGTGGAGGTCGTTACATTCGAAAACATATTTGGCATTATTTAAAATTTAAAATTGAAGTGAAGTAACAATTTTTGGCTCAAAGCCTGCCAGAAATTCTAATCTTTTCGACTAGATTTTCCAAAAAATATTTCGAAAGAACTTAAGGCTTTAATAGGCAGATTATTGTCGTCGCGGTCGTTACTCGATGTATAACGACCATAAAATCTTATTTCCAAGACAGAAATATTTTGAAAATCCAGCTTAAAAAATTTATTCAAATAAACGACACTTACTGGCAGACTTTAATCCCAAAATTTTCATTTTCAATTTAATTCCAAACGACAAATTCAGTTTGAAAATGTCTCCAATTGTAACGACCGTCACGATGTAATCGCCGTTATTTAAGACTCATTCAGAAGGTTCGCGTTAGGGGTAGGAAATCTTTTTTGTGATGAAAAAAATATCTTTCAATGCAAGAAATGCAAATGACTTGCCCGTCTCAACCAATTTAAGGCTCGAGCTTGAAACTAGGTCTCGACGGGTAATTTTGTCGTTTGCATTCCTTGTATTGAAAAATACTATTTCTTTTCAGACTTTTTACTGGATCACCAGAAAACTGTGAGGAATTGGCCACACAGACAGCCGAGGAAATGGAGATATCCTTGACTTCATTTTTCACCGAAATTAGAACGAAACTATATTTCGCCTGGGTTAAAAGGCGCTTATAATCATCTGGATGACAAGTACGATCAGCGACGACTCCCTGATGTTGATGAGCGTCCCATTCATTCCTCTCGTCGACGTCATAGATATTTTTGTACTCTTGAAAGACGAGATTGGCGATAGGCCACATGAAACCATCAAAAAAGAACATAACAACAATGCCCGATTGATCACTCAATTACGGGGAGGGCATAGAAACATCAAATACCCCATTAAGAATGCTTACTTCCGCAATCAGCGCCAACTGGATAAATTGGTAAGGAATTACGATACCTATGTCGAAGAGGACAGCGTAAACACTTCCTTAGGGCACAATTATATATCTTATTTCACGTATCATCGTCCCATCGCAACGCTTGTTACATTGGAGTCTATAACATAAGAATTCCCACACCCAAAAAAATGCTGCTTTGGGTCTAATCTCTGCTTTTTGGCTGCACGTATTCTAAAGTTAAATCTACCAGAAACTAAAATTCGATCAAAATTTTCTAAAAATGACTGAAAAATTTAAATAATTATTTCGGTCAATTCTAGAAATGCCTAGGCAATTCTAGAATTGACCAAAAATGAAAAAATCTGTAGGCAATCCTAGAATTGACTAGTCATTTCTAGAATTGCCTGAAAACGGGAATAGACGGTAACATACACATAAAAATATACATATGTAATCATAAAAATTACTTTAAATTTAGCAAGGCATACTTTTCTTACCGAGCATGCAGTACCGTGATTTGTTTCCCCCCCCCCCCTTCAAGCCTTCAGCTTCAAAAACAGTTCAAAAAAAACTTATGGACATAAAAAAAGTGTACATATAAATATATGACCGCTACAGTAAAGGACATTTAAAAGAGGACTTCTTGTAAATGGACGTAAAATTATGGACCTTTTTTCTGTGGACCTTTAAAAAGTGGACGAAGCGTCTGGGCATTATGTCATTTGATTTCAGTTCCATTTCCGTACAATCTGTTTTGGAAAACAAAGTGCATGTTGGTAACAATGTTTATTTACCAAAACGAACTAAGCGACAATGGCACTTAAACCAAATGCCATGTCCAGGCTTCAATTGGACTTGGAATCTTGAATTTTTTTCAAACGATCGGAGTCAGAATCTGACTCCAAAAAAAAGTTGGAATCGGAATCGGAATCTTAATCGTCATCGGAAAAAACATCGAAAGATAATTTTTATTCCAACTGAGCTGAAAAATATTAATAAAAGCTATTAAATACTACACAGTACAAAATGTTGTGTACTTTTAACACAATTTATATTTGAAAAACGGTCCACACATTTTTATTTGTAAATAATAACACAATCAACAAATATTGCCCAGCATCGTTGGTCAAAAATTAACATAAAAAAAGTTACATACAGAGTGTGTGGACAGTTTGTTAAAAATGCACAAAACTTTTTACTGTGTAGAAAATTCATACAAATGTCGGAATCAGGATTGAAATCGGCACAATTGAAATATTTCTCAATTTTAATAGGAAACAGAATCTTAAATTTTTTATCCCTATTTAGAATCGGAATCGCAATCACCATCGGAATCGAAATCTCAGCCCTGAACACAAAATTTCGTTCAACTCATTTTCCACGGTTCGTCAAAATCCAAATCTAAAAACCTTTTCTACATGATTCTCAAAACAAAATGCACGGTAAGCCCAAGAAAAATCTCTTTTTTTTTTCAATCTCCGCGAATCCCGTCCCGATTCAGTTTAGAGATTTCTTGAACCATGCAATATGCCTTAAGCAACCATCCATACAACTGCCGCACATCTTTTTAGCCTTTTATGTTATTATTTACCTTTTGTTTAATTTGCCTTCTGCTTCCCCTGGATCAAATACACATAGGGGATGTCGAACTTAATGTCTTATACAATCTTGACAATTAAGCAATGTTTTGACCCATCATTTGCACAGAAATTTAATTTCCTGTAATTAATAAACCACATTCCCCTTGGTTCGTGTACCCGTCTACTTATCAACGACATCAAAAAATATTTTTAAATCACAAAATCGGAGAAAAAAAAAAAAAAAAAAAAAAAAAAAAAAAATTGCAAAAATTATTGGCTTAGAAATTTTACTATGATTTACATCTGTTTTGTCGATCTGTTTCGTCAAAACTATAGGGAAAAAAGAACGTAATGTTCGAAAAAAAAATTATTTTTGTTTTCATCCATTTCAATATAAACTTACCTGAATAGGCATAATAATTGTATGTTCTTTTGTAATATATTTTTTGATCCTTTTCTTTTCATATGTTACTTTTGTTGAAATCATATTTGAGTATGATTTGTATACCTTATGAGTAACGTATTCAGTTTGATTTAAGTAGTGGTGCTGGTAGGTTTCGATTTCTAGTTTGAATAAGCCAGATTTAATAAGTTTAATCACAGAAATGCAAAAAAAAAGCAAATAATGTGTTAGTAATTGCAGAGAATTAAAAAATTAAAAAACGATTGGCTTTTAGTGTGAAAGTTCGATCTCGTGGAGGAATGGTTGCTAATGAACCGAATCGGATTCGAAAGAACGGATACAATATGACACTCAAAATCTGGCACGGTTTTATTGTCAAATCATTTTTTTTAAAGGTACGAAGAGGTTGTAAAGGTCCAAGCAAATGAACATTTAGTTCTCTTTCCTGTAATTAGCGCTGTAACAGAAAATTTTTGCTCAAACGAAATAAAATCTTTGCATAAATTTCACGGAGGAACGTGTTAACTAATATGTTTTTTCGCGTGACATTACGCCGTAAGCCATTGCGTCAGGAAATAATACGATACGTATTGTAACATGAAACTTAAAATCTCCATGACGAGCTTTCCATTTTTAATAAAAATGTAAAACGAAAAAAAAAAGTATGTATGCCAAAAATTTTTTCATCTCGTTCTCGCTTTGATATGACTGCTTTTCATTGAACTTTGGCCATCAGTAAATAGACGTATTTTGAAAATTTTCTTTGCCCTAATTCCTCTCACTCCTTTTTTTTTAAAACATTTTTTTGGCAGTTAACTCGTGCCCCAAAGTTGAGAAATAGGATTAGGATCGACTTCCAGAAACATTTATTTCACACAGGTTATCTATTTCCATGGGATGGTCCCTTATGACCCCTTGGTCGGGAATGGGTTAAGGAAAAAAAATCATAGCGCAAAAATGATGAAAAATTTTAAGATGAGTCGTAAAAGGAAAATCAGTATACCAAAAACTAGCCATGTCCGTAGATTTCGGAAACGTTTGCAAATATGTCGGTCTTCTTGAAAAGACAGTCAACCTCGGTTATAACGAACACGAGCGGACCTACTACAAGTAGCTCGTTATAACTACCAATGGACGACGAGACGAGAATCTCTTGAGAAAATGAGACGAGAAATTTTTCGAGAAACGGCGAAAATATATGGTTTTTGACTGGTCAAGCCGCAAGGTTTTAAAACTATAAACGACAAATCCTGTTCTCATAAGATTTCTCGGGACCCTTCCCATACGAGAAAAAATACGAGAAATTTGAATTTTGGGCTTCTTGGTGCAAAACTTGTCGGGAAACAAAATCTAAACCAATTTCTCGGACACTCCTCAAAATTCTCGTAGTGAATTCCTAGTTATAGCCGAGGTCCTTCATATCCTAAAATAATAAACTGAATCACAAGCCACGGAGAACAAAATATTAACCATATATCCACCTGGAAACGATTTCGAGGATTTATTTTTTTATCAAGACATTTACTACACTGGGTCGGCCACAAATAAAAAGACGGGAATTTATCGCAAAAGTCAATCAATAACATTTTTCGTAATTTTGTTATTTTTTAATTTTTTAAGGATAAAATTTAGAGACTTAAAGCCCCTTTATTTTTTCACAAATATTTTTTTTTACGGTATTTTTGGAAATTACGTCAATCTCCGAAAGGTTTTAAAATCTACATTTTTTAATTTTTTAATTTTTTTTTCGGCGTTTTGAGTAATTTTAGAAGCCCAAATAATAATTTTAATTTTAATTTAATTTAATTTTTTTATTTATTTTGTAACTTTTTAAATGGGACATTTCATCCAAAACCGATCAATTTTTGGCATTATCATTTCAGATTTTTTTTTCAATTTTATGAATTTGTTAGCCCTTGCATATGATTAAAAAAATAAATTTCAAAAATTTTTTCCGATGTCCGCTTTCGGAGTTATGGGGCACCAAAGTTGCGGAAAATCTCAAAAAAATCCGACTTGCTAACTTTGAACCTTTACTACATGCCCGATTTTGAACCCCAATTGGTGAGCTTGATAATCAGCAGTTCCTAAATGACTTCCCAAGTGGAACATCTTTTACCAGCATTTTAAAAGATATATTAAAAAAAAAGACGTCTTAAAGATGTCTCAAAGACATCTTTTGCCTCACCTAAAAGACGGATTTAAGGAAAAAGATGTCCTTAAGACGTCTTAAAGAAAAGAATGTAATAAGACGACTTAAAGATTTTCTTTTTTCTTAAATCTGCCTTCTAAATAAGCAAAAGAAGGGTTTAAGACATCTATAAGACTTCTTTTTTCTTTAAGACATCTTGCTCTACTTGGGTTCAATGAAATCACTGCTCGAAAACCCGAAAATAAAATCAAAATTTTTTTTTAATCAAATAAAAATCATTGAAATTTTTGTGTGGGGTTCTGAACTTGCCCAAAACTCCGAAAAAATAGTTTGAAAAAAATTATTAAAAAATCTAAATTTTAAAACCCCAACAAAATTCGGGGTTATGGGCAGCCCAAATCCCTGAAAAGATGCTTCGGGGTTTTGACCGAGACTCCTCCAAAAATTAGATTAATTTCTATTAAAATCGGTCATTCGTCATTTTTCCTAAAATAGGTGTGATGCAAGTATATGTGGTGCCGATTTTTTACAACCTATTTAGTTATAATTGAGATGATTTATTGCATAGGAATGCAAAATTATTGACCAAAAAATCAATGTTACTGGTAATACTGAAACCGATATTGCAATCTCAAGAACCTAAAGATTGCTAAATTATCCATTTTGCCCATTCAAAATACAAGTAAACCCAAAGAAGTCAACCGATACCGTTATTACCAGTAATACTGAAAAGAATTTAAAGCTGAGCAACTTATACCGCGATTGTAAAAAAAAAAAAAAAAAAAAAAAAAAAAAAATAGTCAGCGGTATTAATCTTTATTATTTATAACGCAGGCCTTCGCTTCTTTAAAAACCATAATAATTTTTTAAACCAATTTAAAACAAACCAAGTAATTTTAAACCATAATAACTAATTTTCGCTTCTTTAAAAACCATAATAATTTAAATGAACCGGAAGTTGAAGCGATGAATTTCTTCTCGAACCTGATTTTATTTCCATTTTTTTTTTTTTTTTAATTTTAATTTCGATATACTTTTGCACGGGGGACAAAAATTTAAAATTTTTACACTTTTTTTCCCCCTAAATGTGAAAGTTCGTTTTGAAGTTTTTAGGGCTCAATAAACCTAAAAAATAAGTTGGTATCACTAGACTAAAATACAGGATTACCGATTCACAAATTTTGGTCAAAAACGGGTATTACCGAAACCGGCAATCCCAACTGCAAAAAATTTACTGCTGTTCGGGAATTGGGATATTTTCAAAAAAAAAAGAAATAAAAGGATGTTCTGAATTTTGTTGAAGAAAAAATATGTAAAAATTTAAAAGAGAAAGACGGAGAAAAGATTTTTAAAATGATTTCATAAAATAAAACCAGCCAGAATATAATAATGGTCCTTCGAGCACTTAAGGAGTGGTTACATTGGGATTTAAATTGGAATTTATGGGAAATTAATGTTGCTACCAAATTGTCAGGTTAAAAAGATTTGTAATCTTAAACAATATATGACAATAAGTACATATTGCCATTAATTTAATAAATTAATGGCAATATGTACTTATTGTCATACCATCACGACAACCGTGCGCCAACGATAATGACAACGATAATGAAAGACCTTCAGTATCACAACAACCGTGCGCCAACGATAATGACGACGGTAATGAAACACCGCCAACACAACAACCGGCAGCATCCGAAAACAGTAATCAGGGATCAGTTTCAAGATCGAGCGATAATTCGAGGGGTATCAACACTCCGGAATTTTTTTTTCGCCAAATGGTCAAGCCCGAGCCTGGAGTTGTAAGTATCATTTTAACGCAAGTATCATTTTTTTTTTTTTTTTTGTATATTTTATCATGCAAATTTTTTTCCTTTTGTTTTTCAGACCGTTGCATTATAGATAAATTAATAATTTATAATTTAATAATTTAAATTATAAATTAATTTTTTAATTAGATAAATTAATAATTTATCTATCACCACACAGAGTGCAATCGTTTCAAGTACGCCTTAGGTATTTAAGATTAATTTTTAATAACATTAAGCATTGTATATAAAGGATTCTAAATACACACAGTAAAAAATATTATGTAAATATGTTTTTAGGAGTCCACATAAATTTTTTCTGTTGTATTTCTCCAAAAGGTAAACATAAACAGAAACAACATAAAAAATTTATGTGGACTCCTAAAAACATATTTACATAATATTTTTTACTGTGCATGAATAATAAAGGGAAAAATACGGATGATGTCGCAGGTAGGAAAACGGGAACGGAAATGGCTTGTAGACTCGAAAGAGTTATTTATTTCGAGATCAGACGAAATAAGAAGACAGTGTGAGGGTCTAAAGGAAGAGGATATATTTTTAGTGAAAGCTCTGGTGGAGGAAACTACAGAATTAATTGGTAAATTTGAAAATATTCAAATTCCCGAACAACTGCCTTTAATAAAATCTCCAGGTAGTTTTGTTATTTTTAATTTTCTCTTTTATTTGGCGCACAAACTCGAAACACCGGCAATTTAGTTTAGCGGACCTTTATCGACCCCTAAAGGATCCACTCATTCAAGATTTAGGGCAATCCGTTTAATGAAACGTATTGGAGAATCTGAGAAAATTCGATTTTGTAATTATTGGAGCTGAAAACTTAATAAGATCTTATCACGGATCGCCTGAATATGCGGAAATAAAGCTGACTGAATTAAAATGAATTTCGAAAAGGAAAATCACTACAAATGATGGGCGAAAAAGAGAGGAAAGACAATCGTAACACTAAAAACGAAAAAGAAAAGCCTCAACCGCAAAAAAGAAAGTCGTAATGGATTTCAGGATTTCCATTTTGAAAGGGATCATCTCCCTTGTAAAATGGGAAGGAAATCAATGCGTCAGACTGTACTTGATATATAAAAGTGGCAAATCATTTGATGGGAACTGTATTATGTCCCTGGGTCGCGTCTGTCGAGTAGGACAGCAAATACAGAACTGGCTGGGTATTTAAGGGATGAGAAAGGGGGAGGTTTTCCAAGGGATTGAAACCCGTCGTTGGATAGCAAAGCTGTCATCTTCTTTACTCCATGTTATCTCGACCGTTTATCATTTAACAAGAAATTTTCTCATTTTCCGAAAGTTTATTTCCAACAGCGGTTTTAATCAAAAGTTCAGGGATTTCCTTCGGTTTTTTTTTTTTTTTTTTTTTTTTTAGTCGTTGAGAATCCGAAAAAGGGGGGACATTCTACAGGTGCAAAAAATATTAAAGACTCCTAATCAATCGAATTTAAATTTGTTATATCATTATTTAAAAAATTAAATGAAATTCATGAAGAAGGTGACTAGTTGAAACACCCACAACTTCCAATCCCGCATAAGCTGCCAGAAGGGCGATTTACCATATCGGAAAAAGGAAACGTTTGAAGGGGGGGAAAAAAAACCAATATCATTTTCCTTGTACGGTCCCTCAGGGAAACGTTGGTTATAATCTATTTGATCAGAGTATTATAAGACGAAGATAATTAAAACTCTGATAATAAACTGCGGAAATGGCGAAGACAGGAGGGAGGACGGGAGGACGGGAGGACGGGAAAACTGACAAAGGCACGGACGGACAAGGGACGGATTCAATTTGCAAAGGGAGAAAAAGGGGTAGGGGAGGATGAGGGGCTGCCGGGGTGGCGAAGCTGACGCGCTGGGCGGCTGACGTGTCGCTTGCAGCAGCCTCGTTACCATGACAACTTATCATCTCTCGTTAGTGTTACAACGATCTATTTTAAAGTTTGTCTGGAATTTATTTATTATTTTTTTTTTTAAATTGTGAGAATAGAAACAAGGGAAACAAAAGCCGTGCATTTTTAATCGGACGAAAATAGAAGACGAATATTAAACATGCGAATTCATGTTTGTTGATATTCGAAATCTGTTTTTTAATTTGGAAACTACCAATCTTTCGTAAAGTTTTTCAGAAAAATGTTTGCATGACCATTTAGTGTATTGGAGGCTTACTATAGCCATAGGAAATGTAAAAAAATCTTACGTGCTTATTTCGTAATTAATTTACCATGCTGAATTCATTAAGAAATTAAAAACTTTTGTTAGTAATGTAGAATTAGAAAGATCCGAATGTTTATTTCGAGAGCCAAAATTTTTACATCAGAGATTTTTCGGTCAGAATTGTCGGAATTGAAAACAGAAAAGCCGGAAGAATGCCTTTTTGTTGCAAAGAAAAAGGTACGAATAATTCTCACTAGGGATGCACACAACGAATTTCAACAAATTTTCGAGGAATTTGCTCAAATTTTGGTTCTGGACGTGTAAGACTTTAAGGATTCAAAATCTAAAATTTCTTGTTCGAGAATCTTGCTGAAGATGTCGCAAGATTTCAGAAGATCTCGCAAGATCTTGAGCAAGATTCTTGAACAAGAAATTTTAGATTTTGAATCCTTAGAGTCTTACAAGTCCAGAGCCAAAATCTGAGCAAATTTTTCGAAATTTTGTTGAAATTTGTTGTGGGCATCCCTAATTCTCACTAACTGTTCTTAATCAGAACTGATACACCAAAATACTTTCACAGGGCACTTTTACTGATAAAAATGTACCGCACGGTAAAAATTTTTATGTAAAGTAACATAAAAAAGATGTAGCCTTTTTTATTAAACATAAAAACGGCGTCAGAAATTCGAAACGTTCGAAAAAATTGAATATTTAACGCAACTCATGTTCAATAAAAAGGGCTACATATTTTCTATGTTACTTTTACATAAAATTTTTTACCGTGTAAAAAATGAAAATGTCTGTAGTAACCTACACGGTAAAAAATGTTATGTTAACTTGCTAAAAAAGGGCTACACATTTTTTATGTTAAAAAAAATAGAATGTTATTGTCCATAAAACATTCTTTTGTTTTTAGTGTTTTGTTCGAGGCTACAGGCAAATTATGTTACGTTTAACATAAAATTTTTTACCGTGTAAGGTCTCATTAGATACTTTCCGATCGAAAAAGGTTGGTTTTTCCAAATTTCGAGAATCCTCTTCGCATTTCTCAGCCCTTTTTATATCATTTTGTTATTTCCTACTATTTTATCATCCGAGTAATGATTAACTTGCGACTGTTAGTTTGAATGGAAACAATAAGCTAAACATTACTCAGTTGGAAAACAGCAGGAGAAATCGTGACTTTTTTAACGGTGGTAACTTTTGCGATGCCATGTTATCGAAAAAGTTATATTTATTCAAATATTTCATTTTTTACATGGACAGCTCTATATAACCTGTTTATATGAGTATCTATGACCATGATGACCAACAAAATTCAATACCCGTGAAATAATATAATGAAAATAAGTCATTGATAAAAAACCAAAATGAGGAAATAATGGGAAAAAATCTTCCGCCCAGACATATATTTTTTAAGTGATTAGAAAGAAACTAAAAAAAAAAAAAAAAAAATAATTGGATACACAAATGTGCATTGCTAAAAAATTGGCCAGGTTGTCGGCGCAGTTCCTATATAATTCATTAAAATTAAAAGAAAAAAAAAAAAAAAAAAACCTTCTTCCAAATTTTAACATAAAAAATTTTTAAGCTCAACGTGGTTTTTGTACGAACAAATTTTTTCCTATTAAAAAAAAAACAGTTTTATAACAATTCCAGAACTAAAATAATGCCAAAGTCGTAACAATGATTTTTTTTTTTTTTTTTTTTTTTTTGCGTATAACTATCGGTCCCACAAAAGTACTTTTTAAATGTTCCATAAACTGGACATCCGTCCGGAAGGCAATAAAAAAAATTACCAGGGACTTTCCGATTCGACTTCATTTTGACGTATTTGGAATATTGGAAAACGATGTTTAAGCATATAATTTAATTTTTCATTTACTTTTTTTCTTTTTTTTTTTTTTTTTTTTTCATCGTCACTTGTTTTATCCGCGACCCAGTCGGAATGTCAAATATTTACACGGTGTAGATAGATCGTTCTGACATTAAAGTATGACCGCCCCGGGCAATTCAACCCTCTGACACCGCCATTTTTATTTCACAATTTCCTTCGCCAAAGCTGTTAAAAAATTTTAGGAAAATGTATAAGTTCACTTAGACCCGAATACCTGGAAAAAAATTTTAAAAAAAGGAGGAAAAAAAATCTACTCTCCTCCTTTAATTCAAAAAGCTTGATAATAAAAAAGTCTATTCATAACAATTTAAATAAATTCGTTCGAAGAATTCTATTTTTAGTCATTAAGGGCGAAAGTACATTCTTTCTTACCCGGAAAAGCGATATTTTTTTTCCTCTTATTTATTACCAGGGACTTTCCGATTCGACTTCATTTTGACGTATACTTCATTTTGACCTAATCTCCTTTGAAACACGGGCAAAAAGATTGTGAAGTCATCGTACAATCAGTTAAAAAAATAAGTTCGGTAACACTAATCCGAGAATAAGTCATTTTTGAATTCTTTTTTGATTGCAATTAAAACAACAAAAAACGAAAGACACTCTTATATGCGACATAATTTATTCAAACAAATGGGTAATTCCTAATTGAATTATTTTAATAAAACGAAATCGTAGAATTGGTTTTCACTGTTTCTTTTAAAACATTTTCTTTTTCAAACGAGTAAATTTTCAAGATCATGTTTGTCCTAATCCGCCCTCAAGTTTAATAAAAATTCTGGAAAATATCGACTTTCGATTCCATCCTTAATTGAATGTTTCATTCATTTACCGCGGGTTTTGAGAAAAACGGGATGAATGTGGGCTAGGTATAAAAAACAGGTTTAGAGTTTTCTTCTCTTCTTAAAAAAAGAAAAATAAAGTTAAAAATATTTATTGATGATTAATTAATATAATATCATAATAATATTTATTAAAGAAAATATTAATTAACAATTTTTGAAAAAGAGGGAACGTGAAACAGTTTTACACGTGCTGTACTATAGTATATATCGTTACTAGAGAGTTATGGGTAAAATAACACCGAGACGAATTTGCCGCTCTCGCTTCGCTCGAGCGGCAATCGTCGAGGTGTTTTTTTACCCATAATTCTATATTGACGATAGATACTTTTCTTTATAAGTGGTACACCTGCAGAGGAATTTTTTGTAAACAAAAACAAATAAAATGAGAATTTAATGCAAAGTGTACCAACATTAATTCTTAGGTTGGCATACTTGCTTTGCATCAAAAACAGTTGGTGGTGACGTCAGAGGCATGTTATTTGTGAAATAACTCCCTAGGGCAGGATATTTTGGTGTTATTTAGGTCTGTTATAAACGAAATATCCCCGAGACAGACGACACTGTTACAACAAGACTAACATTCACGTATAAAGAAAAATTAAATAATTTGCTAATTTTTGATAAAAACAAGACGAAAGTCTGTAAACAAAAATACTTCCCTTAATCGCAACGCAACGAATTGTTGAGTATCAAATTTTAATAGGAAAGCTAAGCATTTTCTTTTTCATTTTATATTTCGATCTATAAATATAAGTTATTAACCCAGGTATACGTGAAACATTTAAAAAATATTGAAAGTAATTGTAAAAAATTGTTAAATTTTGGTGTTAATAAAAAAAAACTCGTTTGAAACACGGGCAAAAAGATTGTGAAGTCATCGTACAATAAATTAAAAAATTAAGTTCGGTAACACTAATCCGAGAATAAGTCATTTTTGAATTCTTTTTTGATTGCAATTAAAACAACAAAAAACGAAAGACACACTTGCAGGAATGCCAACTTTTAAAATTTCAAAATATAGTACAATGACGTCACAATTATATTAGCCGCTTTTTTTGATTTTTCCAAAATGTCAGGTTTTCTTTATAATTTTCGGAATTTTTTTCTCAAATGTGTATCGTTGGCCCTTCCTGATTTTCATTAAAATAACATTCTTATAAAGTAAATAACTCATTTTAACCGAAATATGCCTCAGTTACTGTAACTCTTAACTTCCTTATTATAAGAAATAAGATTCGGCATCGCTCGATTACAAATTTTCTGAATTTTTATTTTTCTCTAACGTTCTTAATAAAAAATAAATAAATAAATAAAAAGACTTGTTTTTACTTCATTAGCACTGTAGTAATCGCGTCTAAACTTGGAATGAAAGTTGGCAGTTTGACACCCAGAAAAAGGAATATGCCTCGTTCGCAATACAAGCGATGTTGCTTAGCGACAAAACAAGTATGCTTTGCCGCAAAGCAACATGGCTCGACTTGTCGACATTATGCATTGCGGCAAAGCAATCACGAGTTTTTGCACAAAACATTTATTCTGCTTAGACCTAAGTTATGCAAAAATGCTTTGTAGCAAAGCATTTTTGCTTAGACCCAAAGCAGCATTTTTCTGGGTGGAGGATTTGAATTTTTCTGTACAAAAAATGCCAAAGAGACCCATATTTTTATAAGTTCATTTAAAGATTTTTCGAGGTATTGATTGAAATTTTGCATTAATTGATGTGTTCCTTGTCTTTTAAAATGTCTTATTCTTACTCAAAATATTAGGCTACATGCAACTGTTGTTGCCTTCAGCCACCATAGGGAAAAATGTTAGGTAACTGTGTCGAAAATTTTTAATTCGAAGTCCAACACATTAGGATTGACTAGACTTGTCCCTAGAAAAATTTCGCCACACGAAGTCAAGGAGACGACTTTTTGTTAAGAGTTTCGACAATAGCATTTTTCAAAATTACGTGTTTTCGGGTTTAGGACACGGTGGTCTTGAAGCACTTTATTATTTCATGCAAATGTCGACGAAAACTAACTTCACAGCAAGACGAGGAATCAAAAGGGGGTTCAAAATACGCAAAAATTAAAATCCTATCAAACCGTCTTGGGGCCCCCATGGGACCCCCCTGAAAGCCCTTATGCTTTTCCTGGTTGTGTTATATATCATGTGAAAGCCCGTTGTAAATGCTGTCGAATAAGACCTCGCCAAGATTTCTAGCTTTCATACTGTGTTAAGATATATTCACTTAAACCAAAATTAAATTCCGCATTAAAAGTTTCTCGCTTTCTTAGTTAATTATTTTGCCTATAGACTGCACCTGTTTACGGGACAAGTTTTAATTCACCATTTCCACTCGTTTATTTAAATGCTGCCGATTCTGCCGTTCTAAGCAGAATCGCCGCAGAAATTGAGCCTTGTTTACTACTCTTAACATACGCAAACATTCATTCAATTCCGGAATGGAGTAACTGCTATTCCGCTTAGACCGGCAGCATTTTATTCACAAAATCAAAAAAAAATCAACAAAGCCAAATTAAATTTTTCCCGATATTTCCTGAACCTCTCAAACAATTTACGATCGAATCGATTTACGAAAGGAATATTTTGGCATAAAAAAGAATCCAAATTAAGTAATAGTATATTTTTAACCTAGGGAGGAAAATTCATTTGTCTTTCTAGGTCAAACAAGATATTTTTCTCCGCGAATCAATGCTTAATTATTCAAAAAAACTAGAGAAAATGATTTGATAAATTCTAAACAAAGTCTTCTGTAAACAGGTTTAACATTGTTTTGCCCTATGCAGAAAAACTCACTTTCGCAAGGGTTTACTAAGCGGAAAGTGGCTCTTTCCTACTATGAGTAATGAAAAAGTTATTACAATTTAAAATACAGATGTTATAATGTATAAAATGTTGAAAATGATACTTTGTGATTCCATATTCCCGCTAAGTTCGATTCGAATATTTTTGTTTGGATTCTTATTTTAACTCGCTTTTGTTTTTTTCTCATTCTTTTCTATTCTGTATTCATATAAACATTAAAAATTTTTTTTTATATTTTTAGCCGGTTTATCCGTGTCAATCATAAAGTCATCTACATTTTTTATTGCTAACCTTTGGCGATTATTTCCTTAATATTCATAAATGAGATAGTTTTTTTAAAATTCCTTATTGCTAAACTCCCCCCCAAAAAAAAGGCACTTAAAGTTTTTTCACTTCGAAAACAGTGCGAACACAATTTTTTCCCCTAAATCTTTGCAACCAGCAAAAAGATAGTGTTTAAATATATTTCCTCTGTAGAAAATACAGTTCATAGCGTCACCGTTACATTAAACATAGCGAACTTTGGGATTTTTTTTTCCATTATCTTTTATAAAATTTTTATTTTCCCGATTCTTTTCTTATTCACAAAGAACTTTCGTTTGAAATACGTTATTCAGACTATATCTGTGAAGAATGAATGATTTAGTCGTATTATCTCTGAAAATGGATAACATAAAGTAGTATGAAAAAAAGAAGATGATAAAGGGAATAGCAAATTTTTTTTTTTTTTTACTAAAAACCAACACAGCAGTGCAGTACATCATCTCATTTATTATTAATAAAAACGAAGGATGAACCAGGCACTTTAAATAAAACGATTTCGCACGTAAGCTGGAGACTGACAAAAAAAAAAAAAAAAAAAAATCGAATTCGTTTCATAAAATTCGAGTTTTACTTTAAAATTAAATCGCTCCAACCGTTACAACGTAAAATAATCTTTTTGTAACGGTGAGTAAACTTTAATGTGAAATAATGAGGGGCTTGAGGCGCTTGTGGGATGCGGTTGTATTAATACGTTCATAAAAAGTCCTCCAATGTTCGTTTTACTTGAATCGATGAAAATATGGCGGTCGATTCAAAATCGGAAACGGAATGCAAGTTCGAAAGATGCCACAATAACAAAAACAAATGATTTTACTCTTTAAAAAAAATTTGAAAATTAAGGAACCTTGTGCACGAAACTTGGAAAAATGAAAAAGGAAATCCTATTAAGCTACAAGAGTATGCTAATCAAATTGCGAAATGCTAAGGAAAACTCGGTTCTGAAAGAAATTTATTTCTCCGGGTTCTAATGTCGGTTTTCCGGAGGAGAGAGAGAAAATTTTAAACTCGTGAAAACGAATTTTCATCATAATTTACGAACCTCTTTGCGAGTTTATACAAAACTTGATGACATCAAAATATTTCAAGGGTGAAAAAAAAAGCTGGTGACGTTTGTCAGAATTTTCAATAACTGAGAATCGAATCAAAAACGACCTGAAAGAACATTTTCCAGATCAGAAAATTATTCCTCTTTAAATTTTTTTTTAAAAACTTTTTTTTATTTGGAGAGAGCTTTTTAAGAAATTTTCAATTTAAAGGCCTTTTCCCCGCCGATTTCGTTGCCTAGCTACCCCTGTGGCGTTTTTTTTTTCTTTATACGTACAACGTACCACATTTTACAGATATGGTGACTTCATTTCGTCGAAAGCCATTCGAAATCGAGCCATTACCTTTTGACAAATAACCCAAATAACTCAATCCCTCCCGCTTACGTTTAACTTGCTCCGTCCCCGATATTTTCAACTCTCGACAAGGAGAAAGAATTCCGGTTGAAAGCATGTATATTTAGCCTACGAACCTCGGAAAATTAATGATAAAATAAATAACAGGACACGGAAAAGAAAATAAGAAGAGCGTTGAAAGCCCTTGTTAGCTTACGAAAGACTTCAATTTCCGCTACGGTGAGATTAATAATCCCAAATAAGGGTGAAAACCAACGCCCGTACGGTGCTGAGCATCCTGAGGTCGAGGGGGAAACTTGGGAAGGGGAGGGGAAAACGGGGGAGATTTTGAAGAGAGGGAAAGATCGGATGATCCCAAAGTGAAGCACACAAATTGACCGGCCATACCAGTTAAATTAATAGAAAATCTTTCACTCGAAGGGTTTGTTAATCTCAATTGATTTCCGTTTCGCAAAAGTTAAACATGAGGTTTCCCGGTCGTTTATCGATGACCTTAAAATTGCTTTGGGGGGACTTAATTGGATTTCTTTTTTTTTTTTTTTTTTTTTCCTTTGGGTTCTGACATAGGAAAAGCTTTGTAGTATATATATTCGCATATAAGCTTTTCGAATTGATCCCAGGGATAAATTATTATTTCCGAGAATACAGTTGACAAAATCTTTTATAACGGTTGTTATTAAGCTTTTTTTTTTCCAGCGGCTGTCTTTTGTTTGGTGTTTTAAATGCTTTATTTCCTCGGCTTGTTTTTTAAAAAGATTTTGAAAAAAGAAAAAAAGGATTCAATCATAAAAAAAAAGCTTTTCTAACGGAACTAAAAACCTTCGTAAAACTCTTTTTGCTTTCGAAAATTAGTTTTTTCTGCCGATTCCATCCCAAACAAATAAAAAATTGAAATTTTAAATACGTTTTTCCGATTCGTCAAAACATGAACTCATTTCAGCTTTGTAAGAAACGAATTTATTACTATGAACTCGATGATAAAAAAATCAATTCAACAGTAACTTAAAAAAAAAAAAATTGGAAATCGAACGAACAAAAAAACAAAACAAAAAAAATTGCGGGGCAAAACTAAGCAGTCGATGATCCTCCGTAATGAATTGTTCAAAGCATTTTTTATTACTCACAGTAGGAAAGAACCACTTTCCTCTTCGTAAACCATTGCGGAAAGTGAGTTTTTCCGCATAGGTCAAAACAATGTTAAACCTGTTTATAGAAGACTTTGTTTATAATTTATCAAATAATTTTTTCTAGTTTTTCTGAATAATTAAGCATTGATTCGTAAAGAAAAATATCTTGTTTAACCAAGGAAGGCAAATGAATTTTCCTCCCTAGGTCAAAAATATACTATTTCAATTAATTGCAGGTCATCGCAGCCATTTTAAAATTACGTAATCGCAGACCAATTTTGGATGGAGCTAAAATCAGTGCAAGTTGTAAAAGAATTTTCCGTAGAGGTTTTATAAATTAACAAAAAAAAAAAAAATTAGATACGGTAATGATCATTTTTCTAGTTGAAATTAATTTCGGAATAATTGAATCACAGTTACTAAAATTTTATGACAATTTTTGCCGATGTCTCAATCTTTCATTCTGACGATATTCAGGATTAAGAACACAATTTATTTAAAGAACACGGCTTTACGGAAGCCCTGAAGAATCACGCAACTTGTTTATTGTTCACTGCCAGTTCCAGAACTGGCAGGGTTTAGATATAACAATGCCAGTTCCGGATTTGGCAGCGCTACTTGTTTGTTGTTCACTGCCAGTTCCGGAACTGACAGTATATGTACTATTTATGTATATGTATATTTACTATTAGTTCCAAAACTGGCAACTGGTTTACTGCCAGTTCCCGAACTGGCAGCGCAATTTGTTTATTGTTCTAAAACTTTTGTTATGTCAAAACCCTGCCAGTTCCGGAACTGGCAGTATGCGTTTACTGCCAGTTCGGAACTGGCAGTAAACAATGAACAATTTGAGTGACCCTTCAGGGCTTCTGTACGACCCAGCAAACCTGCTACACGGAGCAATAATTTTCCGCTCTTCTGCCTTTGTAGCTTATCACCTACATTCGTCTTTGGCCAAAACTCTTTTCTCAATTCACCATCGACTCTTTGATCTTCAAACTGAGTGTTCAGAACTCTCAGAGTTTTCTTTAACAATCAGTTAGTTATCATCCACCCTCTAACGCAAACAAACATTTGTTTCTTAGGGTGCAAATTCACTACGGAATGTTGGACCAACATATTGGACCAACATTCCACACTAATTTTGGCTTAGTAGTAAAATCTGCAATAAACGATTCGTTCGCTTGTCAAACACTTCCAACATTCCAACAAGTTGGTCCAATCTTTCATAGTGAATTTGCACCCTTAGGATGGCATCAACTACAGTACGATGAACTCGGAAAAACATGTTTAACCAACCCAGGTATTCCATCTATTCTTTTAATTCTGTCTTCAAAATTTCATTTTTGCTGCGAGCAGTATACTTAGAAATAAACGTTAGATATCAAACTTCCGACCTGTAGGTAAATCGCCACTGCCATATTATTGTGAAGTCCAATCTCCTTGCCAAAACAATTTGTTTCAATGTTGGACACTGCTTCGAACGAGATTGAAAAAAAAGAACAAATAGTTATAGCGGTTAAAAAGAGGCCCTTAAATCAAATTTTTGTCTGGATTCCATCACTCAAAATATCACGAGTTTTACAGTTCTCACTTTAACTTTCCTTCCCGAAAGAAATTTAATAAAATAAAATGCTGTAAATGAGAGACTGTTTGACAGGCAGAAAAAATCGAAATAGCCCCTACACAGTAAAAAATTTTGTGTACTTTTAACATACTCGGTCTACATACTCTGTATGTTATCCCATTTTATGTAATTATTTTACACATTGTTTTGTCAATGTTAATAAGTATCAATGTGTCAAAAAAATAACAAATATAATATGTTAATTTGACACATTGCCGGTGTTAGGGCTATTTCTAGTTCCACGATAAAAAAAAAAATAAAAGGATTTTGCGGAAAAAAAAGAAAACAAATAAAAAAAATAGTAGTGGCAAATTTAAATAAATCGTGATTTAAGTCACTGAAAGGATTAATTTTTCGAACAGATTAGCATCCTTCTGTTTTGTTGTGCAAGGATTCCGGATTCAAGATTGGATTCAGGCTCGGAATTCGCTTCTTTAAAAAATTATACAATAAATTGCTGGGTTCTTGTTCTTGTTTGGTTTGGTTTGGTTTTGAAATGCTTGATGTATAAGCCTGAAAAAAACAGTTCACAAATACGGGAAAAATTTTCTTAAGAAAACGCCTAGATTAAAAATTTATGAATAGATAAATACGATAGTATGCAAATAATAACACATAAATTTTAGTAACTTTTTAACACATTTTCATTTTGTCAGAATTACAAATAAAAGTATGTGGACCATATTCTACACAGAAAGTGAGTTAAAAGTACACAAAATTTTTTACTGTGTATTTTTGTGTGTTCCCTAAGAATAGAACACTTTCAACGACTTCCAAAATCGCCCGCTAAGTCTCATATGCAAATTTTAAGTGACACATTTCCATTTTTAAGTTGTCCCTCCCCCCATTTTCACACTTCTAGAACTCAAAGTTAAAAAGCTTAAATTGAAAAAAAAATCCAAATACCAGCAATTTATTCATACCTCCCAAAAAACAATCACGTGACAAGTTTAAATTCAAAGTTTGGCTACAGGATTTAAGGCGGGCGAAAAAATTGTTTTATGTAATCCTGAAGTATTATTATTCCCTTTAGAATAAACTCTCGAGTTTTTTTTTTTTTTTTTTTTTTTGCCATTATTACAAATTTTTTTTCTTTCATAAAGTATTCTTATATACGGAAGACTCGCTTAATTTTTAAAATGAATGGTTCAATTTTTCGAAAGAGCTTATTTCTCGGAAAAAATCAACTCAAAAGATATTTTTAGACTTTCTTCAGTGTCTTGTTATTATTTATTCCTACCTTCTATAACGTTTTCCTCGTTTGATGAAGACTTAAACAAGGAAAATTTTTCGATTACTTTAAATCCTTATTATGTAGCTACCTTTTTAATACTACTTTTCCTTTTTCTCGTAAAAAAAAAAAAAAAAAAATAATAATAATAATAATAATAATAAAAAGGTCCAGACTGATTGCAAATAAAAAAAAAACCATTTAAAATCCACCACGACGATCATCTCAATTATAGATTTCCATTCTTTTTGAATACATGAATTCCAAAAATCTTTTTTTATTGAAAAAGAAATAATAATGATAAAAAAAAAATACCCAATCATGTATGAATATTTCTCCCGTTCCTCCAAAACATATTTCCTTCTGTTCTTTGTCTCAAAAAAATTAAAAATAATAAAAAAAAATTCAATAACATTCCTTCCGTACATTTTACCATCAGAGACCACCCTCATATCGATGAAGAAATATTTCATAAGATATAAGGGTAGGACCCTATGTTACAGGGGTTTAGCACTGATTCCATATCATTCCTTTCTAAGTTTCCATTAGCAGAGTTTTAAGCCTAATTAATTTCCGAGTTCACTTTCATATACCCTCGAGGGAAACAACCCCCCTGGAATATTCACTAATGCTGAGAAACCATCCCCTTCCGAAATTGTTTAAATTGATTCTGGATTTGACGCATTTCCGCTTTCGAAAAAAAAAAAAAAATAAAAATCGCGATCCAAATACGAAAGGGGGAAAAAAGGCGTCGGGCTTTTAAAATAATTAATTCATTTCCGATATTATTTTCCATCGAAAAAAATTTTTTTTTTTTTTTTAAATTTTACATAAGACTTACATCTAAGTGACAAAATATAGCGAAATGGACACCGCGCCTCAACAGTAGGTCTGCATAGGTGAAAAGAGACAGTAACCATGACGACATCGATGCCCTCTTGTTGTCATGGTAACTTTGCAAGATGGCTGCGGCCTTCACTGTCCCTCTTTATGCGTCTATTATCATTCGGGAACTTACGCATCATTGCACTTCCAGACCTTTTATCCTTTGATTCCAAGTCCTTTTTACTCGATTTTTTATGATTTCTCAAATAGAATTTCATGTTTTGAAATTTATCGATTCCATTTTCAATGCTAGGGATTATCATTTCAAAAGCTTTTTAAGAAGCTTTCTACTACCAAAAAAAAAAAAAAAAAAAGTCCTTTTTGATTTTTTGATTAGCGAAATGCCTGCTTTCTATACTATCTTTCTTTGGTATGTAAATGGAATTTTCTTTTTCAATACCGAATATAAAATTCGTAAAAAGCATTCTCTTTTTACTTTTGACAAAGTGAAATAAAAAAATAAAAAATGGAATGCCATTATGCCAATCGGAATTTGAACTCCATATTGCATTTTAAATTGTATCATTTTTTTTTTTTTTTTTTTTTTTTTTTTTTTTTTTTTTTTTTTGTGACTTGAAACTGCAAATAAAATTTAATTGACTTGGTTTTTCTTTGGTTTCTATTAAACCCTCGATAATGAAAAAACAAACAGAGCCATGGAAGCTGAATATTTTTAATTTTATTCTGCAGTTGGAATAAGCTTCAATATTTGCACTATTAAAAACGTTAAATGGTAATAATTAATTCATAAAATCAATGACACGCAGTGACTATTTTATTAGAATTTTATTATATTAGTTCAAAAAAAAAAAAGAGTAATTAAAACTTAACATTTGATTGATGCTTAAGTAACCTAAACAATAATCGAATGCTTAAGAGGTTGATTGATCTCAAAAAATCAGAAAAATTCAGCTGTTCTCTATTTTTCCATAAGAGCACTTTTTTTTTAATTTAGGAAGGGCCCAGTCACTAAAATTATTAGAAAAAGGTACTGCACACTTTTTTTGTTGGGAAAAATTTTTTAATTCAGATCGCTTAGTCAAATACAAATTAATGATCAGCTTTAGGATCATTCTCCAAAAAACGAACTTTCATGTCTATAAGACGATTTGCCGTATATGTCGCAATCAAAAAAGCCAGAAAAAAAAAATCAGTAAATTTATTCATTTTAAGTTCAGTTAAAAAAATAAATTCTACTTCCGAACAAAAAATAGTCATTTTTTTCAAAATTGTTCCAGTTTATTTGTCTTACCGACATGACGTAAGTTTAGCCTTACGTTTTACAAACAAGCAGGTAAAAAAAAAAATTCCTACAGTAGGATCTTGTATTATATGTTAAAAAAGATATACCGGTATTCTTCTTCCAGGATAGAAATAATTATTTTTAAGCTCTTAATTTAATCGTTATGTGAAATTATTTGTCCTACCGACATAGTACGTTTTTCGGAGAACGAGCCTTTAATCAAGGACGAAAACAAAGTTTATTTGTTTGGTATCAAGATGATTGTGTACCTCCACATGAAAAGGTCCCACCTCGCAGTTTGTCACATAGCTTCTTTCATTTTCAATTCGAATCATTTCGGTTTTTCTTAGGTAATTTAAATCGCCAGTTCGAAGCTGTCGAAAGACAAAGTACGTATTTATAAAATCTTTTAGATATAAATTAGTAAACCCCGAGAATATGCTGAATTTTTTTAGTGCTATTAATTACAATCATATGATGTGTTTTTTGATTCATTTTAAAACATTATAGCCGATCATTTTCCGTTCTTTCTATTCTTTGTCAATCAAAAGTTAAAAAAAAAAAAATTAAATGAAAATAAAAACGAAATCAAAAAAAAAACAAAACAAGGAGTATTTATTATTATATTTACAACCATGTAAAATGGAAGATTTTCAACCGGAAGAGGCTGCTTTTTCGGAATATGAAAACGATTTTATCAATAATAATATAACGATTATTAGTAAGGAACAAAATGAAAATACACAGTAAAAAGTTTTGTGTATTTTTAACTAACTCGGTCCACACACTTTGTTTTTTACTCTTTTTATGTTAATTTTTACACACATTTATGTTAATTTTGACGCAATATTTGTTATTGTGTTATTAGTTACAAATAAAAATGTGTGGACCTTTTTTGAATTATAAATTGTGTTAAAATTAAACAAAATTTTTTACAGTGTAGCAGCAATGAAGTTAATTTTGAGGAGCGGGACTTTTTTCGGGAAAATTTCGATATTAAGGAATTTGAAGATGAAACAAAGGATCGGTTTAATGTTAAAAATAAAACCAGCTATGTGACAAACTGAGAGATGGGTCCTTTTCATGTGGCGGTACACAATTACCAAAAATAACTCAAATTCAAGTTACCGATTGATCAAAATTCACAATAAAATCCGACAAAAAACTCACGAGTGAATCACTCGTGAATCACTCATCATCTTTGTCATCTTTTTTTTGAATGTATTTTTTCGTATTTTGAAAGTATTTGAAAGTATTTGAACGAGTTCTTTTTTTTGAAAGTATTTGAACGAGTTCTTGTAAATGTTGAGACACATACAACACATACGGACAATTTTTACAATTCAAAATGATAGCGTCTTGCAATTCAAATAAGTTAATTAATTCATTAAATAGAATATACCCTTAGAAAAATGGAAAAATTAGGCGAAAAAAAGGAAGTATTATTCTAAATCATTTGAATAAGGCGACAAAGTTGCCCTTGAAGGGCGTCATTTCAGATTAAAATTGGGCAGGGCAAAGAAGAGTTATTACGGACAGGCAGGAGATATCAACAACTGATTAAAATTTTGGAATAGGTTTTAAACGATTTCATAAAAAAGAGATAATCTCTGAAACTGACCAGATTTCCTATTTGATGGATTGCTTGACGCCGAATCACTACCTTGGAATTGGTAAATGGCTTTCCTGCAAAACAGGAGTGTGGCGAGCCAACACTTGCTAAAATTCAAAATAGAAAAAGCAGGATAAAAAAAAAAAAAAGGAGATTCATTTCTTTTTTCTAACAAAAACTAGTAGACCAAAAACCAAAGAATTATTGAAGAAAAAAAAGAACAAAAAAATAGTCTTTAATAAAGAATCTGCTTCAGTGAACCAATGGCATTTGAACTTTGAAGAAAATGAAATTATGGATACCCAAAACCTCCGTACTTTAAATTTCGTTGCAAATTAAACTTTCAAAAAATTCCCCCCCACTTCGAGATATCCCTCTCCACTTTCTTAGGGAGGAACGAGTGGAAATATTTTACGACTGTGGAATTTTGTTTTGGGTCATAAGCCCCTATCATGTTCAGCCATAATTTTATTTTCCCCCTTTCTTTGGGAAGGAGACCAAAAAATTCTCCGAAAGGTTCATTTTTTTTGCTGATATTGAATCATTTTATTTCCAAGGGGGAACTGGGGAATGGTTTGAAGATGATGTAAAAAGTGTTTATGTAGGGGCTTAAAGTGATACCATTAGTTCGGGCATTCATCAAAAAAATCAGAAGCGCCGAGCAATAGGAAGAAACGTAACTATTCATTTGGAACGGGAGAGAAAAAAAAAAAAAAAAAAAAAAAAACTGACTTAGACTGTGACAACATGAAATATTAAAACATATTTCCAAAATGATTGATTTCATTCACATTCAGTAACAATCAACCACTACAGTATAAAAGTTTCTGTTTCTATTTCTCAATCTAATTCCTTGACAATTTCTGTAAGCAGACTTTTCTTTAATACAAGAAGAAGGGAGAGGGTTTGCGGTCCTTCATCTCCAAATTTGAAATGATTTGCATGAAGTTCCCGCCTGAATTACGTACTAGTTCAATGCTCTCCTTCCACCTTATGTGAAAAATTTCCGCATGAGAAATATCGCTTTCAAACATCAAGGCTTTGAATCAAGTCTAGACGAGTCTTTGCTACGATCGATCTTGTATCCTAATTGCCCTCAATTTTCACCTTCTTGTTTTGTTAACTTCCATAAAAATCTTACAATTTTTAAATGAAAAACGTACTTATATAATTTTCAAAAAAAAAAATCGAAAGCGTTTTTTTCGGCTAAGCCATTCAAGCTAACTCAAAAATATTTTACGCTCCTAAGCCTACGAAAGGCTTTTTATCATTCCAACTTTCATTAACAAGCAGGAAACTTTTTTTTTCTCTCTAATTGAAACGAAATCACGTTTCTGCCTTATTCAAAACAACATGAAACAGATGAGTTTGTTTTCCAAAAGAAAAAAAAAAATTCGATTTTCATTATTGGCTAAAGAGGACAAAAGAAATCTCGATCCACTTTTAGTATTAAAAATTGAAGAAAAAAAAAAAAAAAAAAAAAAAATGATTGCCGCAGGGAATTCGGTGAATTAAAAATTCTAAACAATGAATCCTGGATAGGAGGAAAGGCGAGAGACGCGAGTAAAGGAAAGGATCGGGAAAGGGAAGGGAAAGAATGGCGACTTGAATTCAGCGACGCTGTGTCGACGCCATGATCACTTCCCTACTGTCCCCTCCCCACCACGGGGTTTCCTCTCCTTTACCTCCGCTTTTCGTCCCTGTTGGGGTGTGTTGTCAAAGAACATCCTTGCTGGAAGTCCCCCTCGATATGACTAATTACTTATTCCAGTTACTGAAGCTGGAAATGGTATCTGATGAGAAAACCCGCATTTAAAACGTCCCCTGGGATAAAACTCCAGATTTCTCATTAATTATTTGGAAAAATTTCTCGGATCGACCATAGAGATAGAGGCAACGACAAAATAATATCTGATCGTATGTGATATCGGACCGTATGTATATGTAGTCCCAGGACAAGGTCAACAAGGGGTAATTACAGCCATGTTCAAAGTGGTTGACAGTTGATATAATCGGACACCGTTGTGCATTTACAACAAAAATACTTTCTCAATTATTATTTCAAAAATTGGCAGAATATACTGGAATAAAGAAGGAAAATACGCCTTTTGCCAGAAAGTTTCGGATACGAAACAAGTAACCTGATCCGATATCATCATTTCAATTTGATTCAACGTCATAAATGAAAAAACAAATCTGAATAGCTTAATGCAATTTCTTTAGTTGCATAAAAAAAAAAATGAAAATATTCACCTAAAATATTTAAATTTTTTAAATCTTTTTTTTTTTTTTTTTTACCGGAAAGTTTTACATTATTTTTTCTTGAAAATATGGCAACTGCAATTTCTTCGATCTCAAAAACTCAAAAACAAATACCGGTATCGAAAAAATTTTACAAGGCTGCATGCGTTCACAGAATCAAGACAATAAAAATGCCATACACCCAGTTTTCAGTCTAAAATTGCTACCTTTTGAAAATATTGATTAAATTTGGGCAAAATGCTCTCCTGATGGTTATTATAATATTTCAAAGCTCAAAATACTTGACTCCTTTTTTTTTTTTTTAGGGTTTTTGAAGAAATTTTTCTCCTTAATTTTTTTTTTGGAGAAATTTTTTGGAAGATTATTTTTCTCCGGCCCGTTTTTTTTTTCTCCGAAGAAAAAGAACCCCAAAGTTTTTTTTTTTTGTTTGTTTTGGAGACATTTTTTTCGTAGAAAAAAAAGGCTAATCCATGTATTGCAAGTTGCATATACAAAACATTTGAAGGCGAAGAAAATATTGGAGACATTTTTCCCAGATTTTTCCGACTTTTCTGATTTTTTCACTTCATGAAGTGAAAAAATCAGAAAAATCGGACATAACTGGTTCACTTCGCTTTAATATATGTTGTGATGATATGTATTCGCCGATTCCGAATTAAGGAAGGAAATATTAGACTTGATGATCCAAAAAGAAGACATTATGGCCCAATATCGTCAAGCTGTTGATCGGAAATAAACAGGCGAATCAGAGCGTTAAAAGAGATACGACGACAGGCTCGGCGTTAATTTTTTTTTTAATTCTAATCTAGCAAAATTTAAAAATCTTTTTTCCTGGCCATTTTTTTTCCTATAAAAATCTTTTTCTTTTTTCCTATAAAATGCGATTTTTTTTCTTTTAAAAACCGATTTTTTTCCTCGACATATCACTCCCCCTTTTTTTCTGGCACATTTTTCTTCTTATTTTTTTTTTCCCTGGACATAACCAGGACATTTTTTTTTTCCTGCACGGTAAAAAATTTTATGTTAACTTGCTAAAAAAGGGCTACACATTTCTTATGTTAAAAAAATTGAATGTTATTGTCCATAAGACATTCTTTAGTTTTTGGTATTTTGTTCGAGGCTACAGGCAAATTATGTTACTTTTAACATAAAATTTTTTACCGTGTGGACATAATGATCTCACTCCCTTTTATATATATAACTAGCTGCTCCGCGCTCGCTTTGCTCGCTCTGAGCATCTAGAATAAGTGAAAGACGCACGACGCTCCCCTTGTGTGTACGATTTTCTCCTTAAATTAAATAAAAATACCCCAAAAATAATATCACTGCAACGGACAACGTCCAAACGCTCAAGTTGACTTAAGTTCAAAAACTTTTTTCACCAAAAATTTTTTGGTCAGAGAAAAGTTGTCATTAGAAAAAAAACACCCCATTCTCAAAATTCAACAATCCTAAATAGTATCTTATGGCACTACCGTTAACCTACTGTCCGAATTTTTCCCAAAAAAAAATTTTTTTCACCCAAAACAAAAAAATCACTGCAACGGATAACGTCTTCAAAGTTAAAATTTTTAAAGTTAAAGATGAATGGCGTTCCCAATTATTTTGATTAGTAGAAATGGCGGGAAAAGTTAAAATTTTATTTAAAATATTGAAAAAAAAAAATAAAATAAAAAAACCCTCCATTTTACCATAAAATTTGGTATTCGTCTGTTTGTTTATTATTGTTCGTATATTTGCTTTTTTTATGTTTTTTATTAATTTACTTAAAAATCTTTATTAATTACTTGAAATGGAGGAAGAGTTTTTTATTATGTACTGGTATGGACGAAGACTATTTTTCAATATTTTTACTATGATATTGGAAAATATATATTATAGCACAGACCAGGACGAAACATACAATCTCATTCAAGCACAAGATTACTTAATAGTGCGTTGTGCCCGTGCCGGTCTCATTGGTGTCTTCGACGTTGATATTATTAACGCAGTTGCAAGAAGTTGGGGTTTTATTTGGAACATTGATTTTTTATTAGAAGCTTTAAGGGGGGAGAAGATGTAGAAAAATTACGCGTAGATGTAGAATAATGATCTTAATAAAATTTATTTTTTTTTTAAAGTATAATGAAAATTAATTTATAGTCGTTATATCCGACTAAGAGGATAGATAGACGATAGATATAAGAGGATAGATAGACGTAATTTAATTAATTTAATAAATTAATTAATTAAATTAATTTATTAATTTTAGGCTAATAGGGAAAATTAATAGGCTAATAGGAATTTAATTAATTTTAGGCTAATTAGGAAAGTCACAATCAATATTTTTTCTCGCTAAAAAAATTTTTTTCAACCAGGGATGCGATGCCGGTGGCATTTTATCGGCATCGGCATCAATCCTGGCATCGGAATCGGTAAAAAAAAGAAAATTGAAATCAGCATCGGCATCGGAATCGGTTTAAAAAAAAAAATTCCGTATCGCAATCGGCATCGTAAATTTTTTTTTTTTTTTTTTTTTTTTTTTTTTTTTTTTTTTTTTTTTATGAAAAATAAACCGGCATTGCAATCGATTTCATTTCCGAATTTTTTATTTTTGGCTGGCATTTTTTTAGTCAGTATTTTATTCAGTGTTTTAATTAAACACAAGTATATTTATTTCGTTGTCAATTAAAAAATTAAATGGTCAATATTTCGGCGGGTGGTAAACAATCGGCCAGTAAAAAAAAATCATTTGTCAGTATTTTAATGAAAACCGTAAGTAAAAATATTCGATTGTCAGTACGTTCGGTTACAATGGTCAGTACAAAGTCGAAAAAAAAGCAAGATTAAAGTTTTAAGTTTTGTAAAGAGGTTAATCCGACCCTGAGAAATGTTGTTTTTAGTCCGAGTCGTAGCCGAAGCTTGTTTCTGCAGGAAAAGCACAGCAAGTTCAGCAATGACATTTCATATGTTCGAATTATGCAATTCCGGGATCAAGCATTTAAACTTTGGATCAAGAAAGAACTTTGGAAAAAGAAAACCGGATAGTAGGAAGTTGCACGTGTCCCTAATTTTTTAAATCGTTTATCTACAAACATATTATTGGCATTGGCATCCGTTTGAAGTATGCTAAACCTCCTCCAGCTTCCAAGCAGGTAGCAATGGGTGAAAAACGGAAGCAGGGGCATCCAAAAAAAGTTTCAAAAGCTCACATGTTAAAGTAGTTGTTAAGTTTTATAATTATTAAACAATTTTTAAAATTTAAACAAGAAGTACTGGCCGGGAATATTAATTATACTGACCGAATTCTATTTTTTTACTGCTCAATTCCCAATTAAATACAGGCCAAAACATAATAAAATGCTGCTCATTTAATTTTTATATTGACCAAAAACGAAAAAAGTACTGACCGAAAAAATTTTAGCCTTTTTTTTTCAATCCCCAAAATTTTAGACTTTCGGAACTTTTTACACGATTTTTTTCTAAATTCGTTACGCGCTTTTTTTCAAAAAAAAAAAAAAAAAAAAAAAAAAAATTAATTTTTTTGCCTTTAAAGCTGGTCTTGATTTACAACTTGTTTTTTTATTTTTAAATGAATCGAAATCTGAGCCAAAATAATCACGGGTTCTCCTTCAAAAAAATAGTGAAAGCTTAGTTTTATTTTTTTTCGTTAAAAAATGACAGGTTGTTCAAAGTGTAACTGTCATTCCAAAACTGCAGATTCAGACCCATTTTTAAAAAAATGAACCTTCTGTCCTTCCGAAATCATTTTTAAAAAAAATTTCAAAACTAAAACTTAAAAAAGCGAAATTAATTTTTTAATTAATGCAGAATAGATTCCAGGAACTCCACAGGCAATATAATCTCAGGGAAACATACATATATCGCAATTAAACTCGGGAATCATCCTCGTATGATCTTAGACCTATTTCATTAAGGGCAAATTAATTACGTCCAACATCAAACAATCTCGAAATGTTTAAAATCGATATCCTCGATACAAAGCGCCCATAATCCATTGGGTCACGCAAACAGATCGGCAAATGGTTTTGATAGTATTAATGGATTCAGAGGACATATCAGTGTAATGTATGCTTGAATAATTCACTCTCGGAATCAGTATCCATGACTCTAATATTGAAATCGAGATCTCAAAACCGTAGGATCTATTGTGTAAAAGCACTTTAAATGGAAGTGGCTGACAAAAGCTAAAAAGGGAAAAAAAGAGGGGAGGGAGAAAATGAAAAAAAAAAAAAAAAAAAAAAAAAAAAGTGTATAGAAAAGCTCGACAAAAGATAAGAATTCGCAAAAGAGAAAGAGGGAAAAGAGAGGAGTGACTTGCTGGAAGGGTTGTCATTTCAAAATGTCATGCCTGACAATGGAAATCAATTTGGAAAATGAGAAAATGGGGTAATTAAAAAAAAGGGACGACAAGAGGTGTGTCATTCACTACTTGGGGATTTTTTTTATATTATAAAGGGCAGGATTTTTCTTAGCATGGTGACCTTTTTTTCGATCACTTGGATTATTTTTAATAAACCGCCATTTTCCTCTTAAATCAAGTCATTTCATTTTATAAAAAGAACCACAAAAACTTCGCTAAATATGAAAAAAGTCTGCGATTCGCATAATGCAAAAATTACGGGGCGAATCTTCGCCCTTTTACACTTCCGAAGAAAATTTTCCAAAAGCAAATTAATAATAATATTAATAATAAAGATGATCATGATAATTTTCAGTTTGGTTGAACAAGAAGTTAGTTGTTTAAATATGAAGAACATGAGGTGTCGTGTTTCTGCCTCCGGGAGTACATGTTCCCTCTATGAAGCTTCAATACATCAGCATTTTGTGGTGGCGGATCTAGAATTTCGAAAAGAGATATAACAAAAGTTTACACAAAAGGAGACGAGAGGTTCATGTCAATATCATTTTTAAACAGTGGAGACGGGGTAGAGATGAAGGGCAGCACTCGCTTTCGGCAATTAAAAGAGAGAGAGAGAGAGAAAAAAAACATATGCCTGCAGCTTTTTTGTATTTTATAACAACATTTCTTGCTATTTTTACTAACAATTCTACGGCTTTTAAAAAAGTAAATCCACGAAAACCTATTTTCACTGTAATCCCATTCTAATTCCAATTTCAACTCTTTAAAAAATAAAAATAAAAATCCCAAAATTCCGAAAATTTTTTTAAAAAATCATTTTGTTAAAAAAATGATCCTTCCCTTCTCTATTTATCGAGCAGACGAATAACGGAACTTCTACATATAAAGTATGAGAAGCAAACACTTGACTCACAAAAGCCCCAAAACAAAACAATGTAACACGTGCCGTTAACAAAGTATCTTAATGCTTTTTGCATAAAATTTTTGAATGCCTTAAGCTTTACCGCATAATGAATGCCTTTTGAATTAGCGTGGCTTGTTATTTATTTGAAGAGTAATCGATAAAAATTAAGATTGGATATCATGCTTTTTTTTTGCTTAGCCAAGTCTTTTGAAGTTAAAAACGAAAAGGAACGTGTGGACAGTGGCGTAGCGGAGGGGGGCGCAGAGGGTGCAATGCGCCGGGGCCCCCAACCTGAAGGGGACCCAAAATCTCAATTTAATTTTTATAAAATCAAAAAAGAATCGTAAATAATGTTAAACACTTTGCATTCAAAATTCTCAAAAAAAATAAAAATAAAAAAATTAAAAAAAATTGAATATATTTTTATTGCAAAAAGGAGTCTTGGGAGTCCATTTTTTCTCCAAATTGAGATAAGAACGGTATCGGATGCATCATTTAGGAACAGATCATTTTTAAAAATATTCGATTTTTAAAAAGGTTGGAACTATGCAAAAAAGTTCAGCTTCTTGTTCAGAATTCGAGGCAATCAATCACGGAGGATGTACTAGTAATCCCATTTTGGTTAAGCTGTGCATCTTGTGGTATTTTATATATATAAAATATATATAATTTATATATAATTTATAAATAAGTTATATATAAAAGCTAAATACATATAAAATACCACAAGATGCACAGCTTAACCCGAATTGGTTCACTCTATGATTTAAAAAAAAAAAAAAGAAAAAAAAAAAAAAAAAAAAAAAAAAAAAAAAAAAAAAAAAAGGCGCTGTTTTGTTTTGAAAGAAAAAAACGAAAACAAAAATAAAATTTCAGAATCTAAATAATGAATCTGATGATCCCGCCATAATGGAAAAAAATGTTTTTTGTCCAACAATGTTGGACACGTTTCACAAACGCTATCACCATTTGGACAATCCACTTATCGTCGACTTGTGGTTGTGGGAAAGACGCCGTATTCACATTCCGATACAATTTCGACAACCCTCGTCAGTTCGTAGGAGGCAGCGAAATGTATCGTCCGTCAGGTCGAACATGTTACCTCAATGCAAAACTGGGAGCATAAAGTCGAAGTCAGCACTAGTTCAAGTCAACAGGCTAAAGTGTCAAATGTCACTTTTTTGTTGCAATTTAAATGTTGATTTGAAAAAAACATAACCAAAAAAAAAACGTTTATTCATTGTTTTCATTCGAAAAACAGTTTAATAGACTTCCCAGTCCAATTAAAATGTTGGACTCCAACATTTTCAATTGGACTGGGAAAATAAAAGAAAACTAGAATTATATAAAAAGTTAACAATAAACCGTTATTTTTTTCTTCCCGAAAATTTCTTTTGCCGCTTTTAATTTTGCATTATACGAATCCTCCTCCTCAGTCGATTACCCTGTTGTAGTGGCATCTCAGGAAGTGGTCTGTTTTCTAAAAAATTATTTATTTTTGATGAAAAATTCAATTTTTAAACAAAGCAGACGACTTTAAAATTATGCAGATCAGTTTAGATAATAAAAAAAAAATTATTTGGTTAATATGAAAAAATTATATCGAAAGCTTTGTCTTGTTTTGTTGACAAATTTTCGATAAATTTAAAAATGATTCAATTTATGAAAACTAAAAAGATTACATGTGAAATTGCTTCCAGATAAGCTTCTTTCGATCTTCTAAATTCAATATTTTTTAGAGTTAGTTCGGTTGGTGATCACTGTTAGGTAAAACATTAGGTCTGAAGTTTGTTTTTGGTAAAAAATAGGGTTTTGTCCAAAAGATTAAAGCCTCCGAAAAATTTCTTAAAATAACAATCAAACTAAATACTATGTTAAATTATAACGCGTTAGAGCCTGCAAGACATGTATGAGATTTTTCCGATTTTTTAATCAGCTTGTTTTTTGATAAAACCAGGTTTTGTTCATTTAAAAATTTTATTCATGGACAAGACTCCTTTTTGCAATAAACGAGTTCAAATGAAGAGTAGTAGGAAAAAAGGGTCGAGTCCATTACTTTTGTTAATTCAGAAATATGTCAAAAAAAAGAAGAATATGATTTTTTATTCGGGGATTAGGAACAAAAAGATAAGACAATTCCTAACAGACAGATATTAACTGTTCCTAATCTCCGAATGAATTAAACTCATCATATAATATTAAGGAACGAATTAATTTTAAATCATAATATGATTTTTGCTCCTACTTAATATTAGTAGGTAATGTTCTTAAAATGGATAGAAAACATTGGCATCATTTGGGGGTCCTGCTCATTTGCGAGGTCTTTAGGCGTCATTTGAGACGGTCCTTTGCACTCCCTTCCCCTCAAGCTAGGGCATGCTTGTCCATACATTTGGCGTATCTGCCCGGTATCTTTGCCTTCCCCGAGGATGGAGAACTCTGTTTGGAATTAGAAACATAAAATAATTCATACGTTTCACGTTCTAATCCCATTTAAAGTCCTCCACCAAGCGTCTCAAAAAATGATGCTCTTCGGAACGACACACATTTACTTTAAAATCCTATTTTACTTACGTAGGAATAGATAACAGACGTGATTGCTGATTATGGTGAATAATAAAAGTTCAAAGTTTTTTGGTCATCTAATGGCAATTTTTACTGTAGGAATTTTCTTAGAAATTAAGAAAAAAAATTATAAAGTCGTAAAAACTTTTTGTCACGTGACCCCACTCCAAAACGTTTCTCATTGGTGTGACGTCATTAATCACTTTTAAGCGCGCGGTTATTTAAAAAACGAAACCACGAGTGCACTTGCTCGTCCTCAAAGGTTAACACGGATTTGTTCGTACGACAACTCTTCTTGCTCCGATGGGCATGCCGCGGCATGTTCAACCTGACCACACTTAACATGTTTCATTTATTTTATTCATTAGTAAAAAAAAAAAAAAAAAAAAAAAAAACTGAATTCACGGTTACAGCAGTGCACAATATTTGGAATAATAATGTCGATTTTTGAAAAAATCCAATCAAAACATCCAAATTGAACGATTTAAACACCCATCCATAAAAGCAGCTTAGAATTACTCTGAAATTTCAAGGATTTTGACAAAGGAAATAAATAATGCGGAAAGAAAAATATGCAACTAGAAGTGAACTATGATCCCATGACCTTAACTTGCCAAGAATGGATTCAGGATTTTTAATCGGGCAGGGAGAAATAAAAAAGGCCTCAAACATGCCAAACTTTTACTATAAAGCGAAAACATTTAGCTATCGGCCGCGACATAGGGGACTTTTCAAGATTTCTCATTTAATCGAATGTATTTTTTTTTTTCTTTTTTTTAATGTGTAAAGCAGACAGTTCAGTAGGCAAATTAAAAAAATGATCCCATATGTAGGAGTTGAAATAACCCGTTTAAACTTTTGAGTCTTTGAATTTTTACCCTTAAAAGCCAGTTCTTATAGCAGCTTAAGAAGTTTAAAATTGAGACTGTAAAATGAACGACTAATCTCTGTTAGTGGTTTAACCAAATCATATTGAATACAAAATCAATTAGTTTTCGACCCTAAAAACTGTAAACATTCTTTTTACTTTAATAGGGTGTTTTCAGGTATTTTTATTTTTGAAAAATTTTGGAGTAAAAATAAATTACATGAATTAAAAAAATTATTTGCGTCATAAAAAGTATTTAAAAAAATTATTTTTAGTATGTAATAATTTGTTGAAGTTGGAGCTTAAAAATTGTAAATTAAAACGGTCGGAATATGTGACGTTTTTTGTTAATATCGTTCTGTCCGAAAAACGTTCCCAAGAATGAGGTGGGTTGGTTTATAAACATTGAAAGCATCGCGTTTTATGACAAATTTTCCGGCAGAACAATATTAACGCTTCCGCGCTTATTCTGACCGTTTTGATTCACAATTTTTAAGCCCAAACTTTAACAAATTATTGCATACAGCAAATTTTTTTTAAAATCTTTTTTATTACACTAATCATTATTTAAGTTCATGTACTTTATTTTTACACCAACATTTTTCAAAAATAAAATTACTTGAAAATACTTTATTCCAAGATCCAAGGATTTGGCATAACTGATTTATCAAGACATTCTTAATGCTGATCACCAATTTTTTACTCCTTTTCCGTCGGATCCAAAAAATCTTTGTTGATCTCATTTTTAAAAAATTGTAAAGGTCTCTCAAGCAGAAGCCACTTTAATATTCGGGGTATACCAGGTGGCAACGTTAGAGAAGATAAGCAAGACAATAAAATACTTACTACTTTGCGTTTTAAAAACGACAGATTTGTATATTATTTTACCGGTAAAAAATTTACTAGCTGCAGGTATTTTAATTTTCTGTTGTTTTGTTGTTTTAATAAACAAAAAAAAAAAAAAAAAAAAAATTAGGTTTTCCATTTTCTTTCACCAGACATTTTTTTTTCCCCCGATGTAAAGTCTTTCAAATGGTAAGACTTGAAATGTAAAATTCATAAAATATTCCATATGCAAAATAAAACTGGGGTGCATTAATTTCCAGCAACAACCAACTCACACATAATTCATCAAGATGATTCAAAATTGATACGGTGAGCTCATAAAACTCAATGGAAATAGAATAATTAATAAAATCACGTAAGCCTAATCAGCAAAATCGGAAAGTAAAAAATTTTTAAACATCATCATTCATACAAAGCTGAAACCGATACATTTCAAATAACCCCGTATATTTATTTTTCAATAACAGTGCGATTTTATTGCCGGTATTGATTTCAATCAATCTTTTAAATTTTAATTAAATCGTTAAGTTCTAATTAGCAAAAACCAGTGTTAACAAAATTTGATCTGCTTATATGAATTCAATAATTAACGGAATTTTTATTTTTTATTTTTTATTAGCATGCGGGGGGAAAAAAATGGGACGGTTTAATTCAAATAATTATCGGCATCTTTGCAAGCCCGGAGTGTCAATTGTTTTAATTGATTTCCTCTGCATTGTTTAAGAGCGGCTTATTTCTCGGACGGCGTTCCAGCTCGACTAAAACCGTATCCATTTACTTATAATTTACCAGAATGAAAAGGGTCTAAGTTAATTATGTTCGAGAGTTTAAAAAGCCCTGAAACTTTTTTTGTTAATAAGATTAAACCGTTTAATTCTGAGTAATCCAGAACAGGATATCAGATTACGATCTTGGTTTTTATTTTCCATAGGAGGGATGAAAAACGCGGTTTTCTTTAAATTTCCCACCGATACAGTTAAAAAAGAATTTTTTTAATTAGAAAAAAAAAAATCACTTGATACGTTAATTTAAAGCATCAACGAGAATAATTTAATCCTTTGTAAGTAAAAAAAAAGAAGGAAAAAAAATGTACTTTTTTTTTTACAACCTTTTTTTTTTATAAAGGTTGAATGGTAGGGATTTAGCTAATTACTCGGAGAAAGACGCAGTTAGTTCGTTGTTTGATAGTCATCGTTATTAGACTGATCACAAAAGGCTAAATTCCCCCCTTTGGTTGTTGGGTTCTTGGGCTCTCAGTTTGAAATTGAACCCCAAGGGGACTTACAATATTCCATGTCGACCATGTATTTTTAATTGCAGCGTTTTCTTCTTTTCTTAATCATCCCTACCACGACGGGATTCTTTATTCTTCGTATTATTTTATTTTCGTAAAAAGATGTGATCGTGAGTTCCTCACCCCGCAATAGGGGAAAAGAAAATAAAAAATGAATCACAGCTCGACAGTTATATCAACAATAATCAAGTACACCTAACGATAAATTTTAAAAAAAATATTATTTTAAAAATTTATGATTGGAGCGCTACCGATTGAATCAGAATTGACGTCTTCCAGAAAAAGTACCAAGTTGACGATTGGCGCTTAGAAGGCTGAGAAATACGTATTCATAACAATTTTTTTTTTTTTTTTTTTTTTTTTTGTACAAACAAAACATTTAAAGTTATTTTTCCAAATTGGTTTCTTTTCTAGAGGAAGGGCAGTAATACAAGTTATGCCTTCTTGAATGGCGTTTAAAGGATTCCGTAAAGTCAATGGATGAAACTAGTTCAGATAATGATAAAATGTCTAGAATTCTAGTTTTCCAACATATACCGTTGAAAACATATTCAATTGCGAAAAATATTTCTTCGAAAAATATTTTTCCAACCAGTTTTGAAATTTATTCATGTTCTACTGAATTTCGAATACCGCATTGTAAGAAATCTCAATGAATAAAAAAATCGTTAAAAAGTAACTTAAAAAAAAAAAAAAAAAAAAAAAGTGTTGCACCCTGATGAAACACATGGTTCTATAATATGTGTACAACTTTTAATATTATGTGTTAGAGGTCATGCACACATGCATGTTTTACATTAATTTTGTTTTATTAATTTTTTTCATATTTTTTTTATTAGATATTCCTAAAGTTAAAAGTGTCACCGAGAGCGACACTTGTCAGGAAGCAATATAAACAAAACAACATATTAGATCATTCCTCTGTTTCGCTAAAAATCAGTTTCAGTGTTTTGCACACCGTAATTGTTTTAAAATGTGACGCGACGCGATAAAAGCCAAAGCCCAGATTTTAAAAAATTTGCGTTCCTAACTCTATCACCGCTGACGCTTTTTAACCACAAAAATAGCGAGAAAGGTTTAAAATTGTGCTGTTCAGTTATTATTTCCAATACTGAACGGTATCGGAAATATCAGGTCCAAGTGTCACCTCCATCTTTCGCCCCCCCCCCCCGGCCCCCCCCCTTTCCCGGGCCAAGTTGAACAAATCTTAGTCTTGTACCGTCCTATCAAAGTCCGGGAAAAGTAAAGTGATAAATTTTGCAGAAAGGAGTCCAAGAAACCCTAATTCTATATCAATCCCCTCAAAGCTTTCTTTTTGTAGTGTTAATAAACCCTAAATTTTTTCAGATTTTTAAAATGACGGGAAAGTGTGCTTCATGGGTCTTCAATTTTGAAAAATTCCCATAAGAACCAAAAAATCTATTTTTTATTTTATTTTATTTATTTATTTATTTATTTATTTATTTTGTGAAAAAACACTGGTTTTAACGGAACTTTTGCGTAGATCACGAATCTGAAGTCAGATCTTTTATATCTGCCAAAGTTATTGCGTTACAAATAAAAGTAGGGCAAAAAAATTGCGTAAAATGACAAAACAAGTTAAGTCCTTAATTTTGCTAATATTTTAACCTCTACCTCAAAAACGTAGACAGATATAAAAAATTTGACTTTATATTCGTGATCTACGCAAAATTTCCGATAAAAAACAAGTGTTTTTTCACAAAATAAAAAAAAAATGATTTTTTGGTTTTTATGGGAATTTTTCAAAATTGAAGTCACGTAAGTCTGAACCATTAACTATCCCGTCATTTTAAAAATCTGAAAAAATTCAACGTTTATTAACACGTCAAAAAGAAAACTTTGAGGGGGTTAGACATATGAAATTCGAAAATTTGAAAAATAAGGGACACCCTACTGAACACCCCAGTTCGCAAGTCATATTACAATAATGACTAATGTTTTTTCTGCTTTTTTTTTATAGATCCAAGTTTCCAAATGAATAAAAGCCAGTTCCTCTCATATTTTCTGCGGTTACTTTCCATGCTGCAGTTCACATTTCACAACTATCGAACACCGCAGAATTTGTCATCATCACCTCTAAAAATGCCGAAAAAAATATTGTGAATGAAGTGAGTAAAATGAGGACGATTTCAAACACTCGAATATCATGTGGAAAATCTAATATTAATATTTCCAGAGACCATTTGCAGACATGAAAATGAGGCGCATCCGCCGCAAATATCATATTACTAGATCAGTTGGAATTGAAAGGACTATTCATCTGAAACAGAAGGGACATGATAACAATAAAAGACCGGTTTTGAGCGATAAGCTTCTGCAGGTGTCACATTCAGCGCCCTTATTCAAGACGCTTATAAAACCTACAGAACCGAATTAGATATTTCTTTGTCTTTTTTCTTCCCTGTGAAAAGCAATGAATGAAGAACGTCAATAAGCGGCATCAATTGAAAATTCGAAGAAGAAAAAAAAACGAGAAAATAAAAAATAAAAAACCTTCCTCTGAAACCCACTTTAATAATAAAAAAAAAAAAAAAAAAATGAACACGTATCATTTCGATTTTATTAAAAAGTTCTGAGTCATCGAAGCTGATAGGCCCACGTCGAATAAAAAAGGGAGAGAATTAAAAGCAAAAAAAAAAAAAAAAAAAAAAAATGAATTTTGAAAAATGTGTTTACTGTCCTTGTGATGCTGTAATGCTCCCATGGGAGATTTGTATTTCATCTCCATGGCAACGACGCTTGGACGTCGTCGCCTCCCCTCACCAGGCAAGCGGACATTTTACCGCCTCGTCAGTCATTGGTTACTTTCGAAAAGACAAACAACACCATTGGCTGATCGCGATAAAGGTGTCAAAGATGGCTGAGATGTCGCATAAAAGGATTTTTCCCACCTTATTTTACAAAATAAAAGGGAGAAAAAAAAAACGTCCCCTACACATATTTATTATTGTACCACACCCCACATCCGACAAGATGAATTCGTTTGGGGTGACATTCTCCATTTATAAAAGCGAAATAACAAAATCAATTAGCATTCACCATTACATAAAGCATTCCGGCTCCTTATGAAACGATACCCCCCTCTTTACGTTTTGTTTATTTCCTTTATTAAAACCGAATCCTCTTAAGAGCACGGGGCTTTGTTTTAATGAAATTGTAGCACTTAATTTTTCGGATGGCATTCGTACTATACTTTGGATGGTTTATACGGAATTGTTATTAATAAAAATATTAGCCTGTTTCTGAGAATCACAGAATAACTAGAATGTGTAGAGAAACAATAAATAACGGATAATACACTGAGCTCATAACGCATTTCAACGTAATTTTTAATCAATGGCATTAAAATTCCATGCTTATTAAATTTATATCCGTTCGTCAGAGGTTAAGTGTCTTATCTTATAAAATAAGTTTTTTTTTTTCTTTTTTTTCTCCCTTTTGTTTAGTGAAACAAGATAAGACACTTGGCCTCCTACGTACGGATTTCATGTCACATATACAGTTTTACGTTAATTTCTTCTCGCAGTTCACAAAGAAAGTGTTATGAAAAAAGATAAGCAAATTTCAATCATCAATAGAAGATTCCGCCTTTTAAGACGATAGATAGAGAACTCCGTAGGAAACAAACATGTCAAAATGAAGTATCATATGTGTCTTTTTAGTAAAAAAAAAAATCAAAATTAAAAACCTATGTTCCGAATGAAAACCTAGGGACTACTTTAATTAAAAAAAAAAAAAGAATTTGTAAAAAAAAGGATATAAAAAAAACACTTTTTCAGGGTAAAAAGTTTCAAAAACTTTTTTTCAGAAAAAAGGGTAAAAAAAAGGGTATAGAAATAAAAAACTTTTCAAAAATTGAAAAAAACTCTCTTAAAATAAAGTTTGTGGACATACCTTTTCCCTTTTATATATGTATAGAATAGAAGATATAGAAGATAGAAGATAGAAGATATAGAAGATAGATAGAAGATATAGATAGAAGATATAGATTTCTTCTATGTATCAAAATATTTATACAGTACATTCAGAAAAAAAAATGACTAATGCGAAAACAAAAATGTTTCTGGATAAGACGTTATCTTAAAAATCATGCAAAAGAATAAACATATCTCGTCAAGACACAACCTGTCCGTTGTCAAGAAGCATTTTTGCTTTTTTATGAAACATCCCGGTTTTGTTGCAAGACAAAACTTGTTTAAGACATTTTCTTTTTCCGAGTGCAGCCAATATTACTGAATCAAAATTAATTTAGTTTTCGCAAGAAAAAAAATTCTTTTTCAGTTATTTGTTTGAAGAAAATATAAACATACAATTTTAGTATGAATTCTTTTCATATAACTTCAGACCATTAATGCTTCGGTGGAAGCTGCAGCTTCTACCGCAGCAATTTTTTTTTCCTTCATTATGAGGGTAATACGAAAATTTCTAGTTTAATTGCTAATAAAATCCCTTAATCATTGTCGCCAAGAAATAAAAAAAAAATGCGCCAGTTTCTTAAATAAATCAGACGAATCCGTAAAAAAAGGTTATTCATTCCGAAAAAATAAGAAAAAAAATTGAAGATGTTGAAAATTCCAAAATATTGAAATAAATAGATCTAAGGGCTTAATTAAAGGATCTCAATATTCTCAGAGGAATAATTTTTAATTTTGCATTTGTTCAGGAATGTGACATTTTTTTTTTTTTAATTTCGGATGTTTAAAAATAACATACTTAAAACAATTTTTAAAACAATTTTATTCCATATTCGATTTTCTTTTTTATTTTTTTAAACAGATAAATTTGATTATGCAAATCTCTCAAACTCCGAATAGCTCTTTCATGCAAATAACAGTAATTTTTTTATTAAGAAAAGGCTTCACGGAATACCGGAACGAATGGCTGTTTTGTCTAACACTCGATTTACGAGGAGGAAAAAAAATCATATTTTAGGTATCTAACGAACTTTTTTGACTTTTTCTTGTATTTTTGGTACGAGTTTAAACTTGTTCCAAGCAATTAAAAACCAGGAAAACAAAATCAAAATTTTTCGACCGAAATTTTTTTGAAATTATTTTCACTCCGCATCACATACATTTCAGACAAGTTATAAAACTTGCACTAAAAAGTCCAGAATATACATGAGGAACTCGTTAGATACCTAAAAATTGGATTTTTTCATCGTAAATCGAGTATTAGAGAAAACAGCCATTCCTTCCGGAATCCGTGAAGCCTCCTCTTAAGTTGCAATTTATCCCAAAACTACGCTGGTAACTTAGCAAAAAAATGGAAATTGAGTTGGCTTAAAAGTTTCAAGCGTACTCGATGCCAAATATATTATTCAATTTATTTAAATTAAGAATTTAAAAATATTATTTGTATTATACAAATGGCTCACCCCTTTATGTCAGAGGCAAACTGAGTGGACTTGCGAAGGAAGAACTTTTAACCTTAAGATGCCAAAATAAAACTAGATTTGTAATAAGCTCAAGCAATTTTAATAATCGACCATTTCGTTTTTATATTGAAAGTATCTAGGTACTTCAAATACCAATCACGATCGAAAACATCAATGCAAATCAACATTCAGTTTCAAGACCGGTGGACTACATTTTGACCGGTGGTAGGAGCTGATGATCATGATGATATGGTCCATTATTCAGAATACAGACAATACTAATGTTAAGTCTAAAACTGAAAGTAAGCCTTAATTCTCATTATAATGAATTTAAGAATAAAATAAATGCAAACTAAAACACACTGAAGCAAAGAAAACAATGTAAGTAATGAACCGGTAATGAAGAAAACCTTTCTCGTAAAGCTATGGCACTGGAAACTATCTATAAAGTGGGATTTAAAAGAACTTTCCAGAAATATATTGATTAACCTTTTCTCAATATACGTATTAGATTTATCTCAAGGAGTAACTTTGCAGATTAAAAAGCATCTATTCTTTCTAAAAATTTGGCCTGATTAGAAAAAATATTCTGCGGCTGAAAATGAAGTTAAAGTCCTGAGTCTACAAGGTAAAAAAGAAAATACATCGAGGCTTAGAAGACATAAAAAAATAGGAAACGAAATAACCGACCATATAGAATTTTTCTTTTATATATTTAGAGAAAAGAGAACTGACACGGTAACAAACAAATATAATCTCTGACTATCTTTAAATATACTATATTTCTTTAGTAATTTCCAAGAGTTTAGCACAAAAACTTTAAGATTTAATGAGAACATTTTAATCAACTTATTAATACTACCGAATTAATATTGCAGAATTTCGGTGGAATCCCACGAACAAAAATTTAAAAGATAACCGATTTTTAAATAAAAACCTATCGAATATCATCAATTTAAACTAAATTTCCTATCACGATTTTCTCCTCCTCTTAGTTAGTGGAATTGGCCATGAGGTAAAAATATATGTCAAGTTTTCATACGTTAAAATAATTTGATCAACCTACAAAGATTGCTTTTAAATTTTTTTTCACAAAGTTAAAATTGTTAGTTCAAAACATAAATATTTTAAACTAAAGTTCCGTCATTTCCATTTTTATCCTTTCAATTTCGAATTTATTTAATAATGTAGCATCCGTAAATGCTAACAGATGGAAACAGAGTAACAATTTTAATGTTAAGAGTATTTGTATCATTTAACAATAAAAAAATTTTGCTCTTTCTGGAAACGAAATGTTCTTAGTTTCAAATTCTTCGTACTTTCATTAAAATTTATGAAATCATTGGCAACAATTAGGAACAATTTGATAGGAACTGTTGAACTTATTACTATGAAAAACAATCTCTTTTTTATGAACATAAAAGTACAAAAGAGTCTTTTGAAAAATTTTAATTAAAATTAATTAACATTTCAAAACAGTCAATAATTTCAAAATCTCCTATCAAAAAAAATTTGATAAACGCTTTTTGAAGAACAGCAAATTATACCAAATTGATTTTTTAATTCGACAACGTCAATCGCTAAAAGCGGATCGTTAGAAATATTTTGACTCCAAAGGTAATATTTTAAATTTAAAGTAATAACATCCTGCTTATCCGTACAAAGGTAAGCATACAACATTCCTGAATCTGTTCCCAATAAAATTAATTGTGCATAAAATTTACCACAAGTAACCTTAGCATTTAAACTCTTAGAAGTGTCAAAATCTCTATGAATTTCCCCACAGGCAATATATAAACTAGAATACCGACAAGAAATGTTCATGAAAATTTTTTCTTTCCCATCATTCATATCATCTCTAATGTCCACACAATCGCCTTTTCCAAATATTCCTGAAGCATTATTAAACCAAAAAATATCTCCATTCGAATGCTCTGTCATCATTAATTTATTTGAGTTCATACTGAATTTGGGGTAACATGAAGATGCACAATTGGTATCTACCGGAAGAGCCATTAATTTACAAGATTCACAATACAGCAAAATAGCATCACATCTTACTTCTGCCGAGTTCTGTATTGGAGTCACATATAAACTATCCCCGTAGAACCTGGTTGATTTATCAAGCAGAACACCATCCTTATTGATTGTTAAAATTCTATAAAATATAGAAAAATCTTTGTTATACTTTACTAAAACTAGAATTAAATCACCATGAGTTAATATATCACAAATCTCAGAATTTTCCTTTCCAATTTGCAAAGCAATATAATTCGTTTGCTTAAACTTTGGCACAAACTTTACGAAAAACCATGATTCATAAATCTGCTTCCAATTCTTCGGGTGGGATAGACCTTCAGAATGGGGATGTCTCTTTGAAATGATGTCCACAATGTTCATTTTTTGAATGATTTCTTCCTTGCAACATTTTTTCCAAATGTTTTTGCTGGTCCCTAAATAATCAACAGCAGCAGCAAACATGGGTGATACATTTCTACATGTGAATAATGTTTCCCCATCAGCGTAACTCAAAATTTTCTCTATGACTTCTTGAGAAAATATGCATTTCCTGAAAAGAGTTTTTATAAAAACTTAACTTGAAACAGCTGATGTTATGATTCTGATTTAAAATTTAAAAAAATGAATCGATGTAACTTACATGATAAACAGGCGTAGATCTAACTTTTAAGAGCTACATAAAAACATCTTTTTAAGAAAAATAAATGCAAGACAAGCATAAGTATTTTATAAAAAAAACAAACAAAGCAACAAACCGAGTCAGGGTTAGGTTATGAGAACTCAACCGTCTAACGCACGCGCTGTTCTCTTGTTTACAGCGCGGAATTCAAACATGGTTCTCCAAGTCGTACGTACAGTTTTAAGACAAGTTTTTAGCCAATTTTTTTTCTCATTGAGAGATATTAAAGATGATTACATGCTCGAAATTTTCATGCCGAAACTAGTCTTAAGTATGACACGATTTCTTATGTTTTTATGTCGACGGAGATAAAGATAAGTACAGCAACAAAAAGAAGTTTAATTTAATTTGTTTGAACTATAGACCAATCAGTATAACCTCACAGAACACGTTTCTATTTGTTTAAACGGTCAAGTTCAATCTTGCTTCCTAAACTTTCCTTCTTTCAGTCCCCAAGCCCATCCGCTTGCCTACACGTCTTATCTCAATGTTTTAAAGAAAAAAAAACCGCAGGACTAGGATCCTGCGAACTTCTGTACTTTGGAAGGGAATCACATGGCTTTCTCCAACATAAAAAGGTGATTTTAAAAAAAGAAGAAAAAAAAAAAAATGTCGATCGTTAAAATTAGTTTTCACTGATAGATATTTTAAAATGAAACCTTCACGTTCCGCATTAACTCCATTGATTTTATAGGAAAAAAATCAGTAGCAATACAAAGCGTTAAAGCATAAAAGGATTTTTTTTTTTTAATCATCGGAAGTTAATTAGCATTATCCATGTCTTTATTTTATTCTTGGCAATAACATACATATTTAACGACACGTATAGGAAAGACACAACTTGTTAACCGTGTGCAATGCTGACGAGATTAATAATTATGCAAATGGAATTACTGGTACCGATACTAGTAAGGGTAATTAGCGCTCTTTTCAACACCTAATTTTTTTTTTTTTTTTTTTTTAAGAGAGAGAATCCGATAGCTTAACTAACCAAGGAAATTTAAAGGTTCAAAGCAGAAAAGATTTACGATTTACCATTGTATAAATATCATAGGATTATAGTCATATTTCAATTATTTATGCGATCCCCTACCCCACACCTCCTCCCAAAAAATTTTACCCTATTTAGAATGCTATTTTAATGGAAGATTAATATTACACTGAATTTTACAATGGATAGAATTTTAATTTTTGGGCTTATTTTAGGCTTTCGCTTCCCCTCCCTGAAAAAAATCAGACTAAGGTATGGGGGCATATACCACATAGGAATACGTCTTTGGGGCACTGTCCTAATATTGCTAAATTTAAATAATGAAACCATTTAAAAATTTAAAGGCATTTCCTTTTTTTTTAAAGCTATTTTTAACAGAATACTCCCTCTGTCCGGATATAATGTGTGTGTTTCTAACTTTTAATTCCCATTTCGTAGGCTTTTGATTTTTGACGGAAGTGATGGTACCACATAACTCACCCACCCGAACACTTTTTCACACCACCCCCCCATCCCCCCCTGGGGTCCCCCCCTTAGAAAAAAAAATTCATGAAAAAATGAAAAAAATCGCCAATTTGAATTAATTTCGCCACGCTTCTGAAGCGAAGGCAAAAAATTTGAATGTGACCGGGAATGAGAGAGTACATGACCCTAAACAAGAATCCACCATGAAAAAATTTTTTGCATTACTCGAAACCCCCCAAAAAAAATTGGGGTCTTGACTACCCGGTAAAGGAGGTGAATTTTTTAAAACCTATTAAACGGCCACAAAAATTTGGTCACGGGGGTTTTCGGGGTCGCTAATTTCAAATCTGAGGTCGGTTTTCAAAAATTCAAGATGGCGGATCCAATATGGCGGACTTATGTTAGAAACCTTGACATTTTCCCACGAAAATTCGTGTTCGGGGGGGATATCGGGGTCGCTGATTTCAAATCTGGGATCGGTTTCCACAAATTCAAGATGGCGGATCCAATATGGCGGACTTATGTTAAAAACGTGGACTTTTTGGCACGAAAATTCGTGTTTGGGGGTATATCAGGGTCGCTGATTTCAAATTTTAGGTTCAAATTAACTGTTTTCTTCCAGTTTCAACCATTCTTTTTCTTTCCGTCATCAAAAACCGAATTTTCTACGAAACAATGTGGTTTCGCGTTATGCCGCTGAACTAAAATTTTTTAAGAACATTTTGTAAAGAAAACAGTTAATTTGAACCTAAAATTTGAAATCAGCGACCCTGATATACCCCCAAACACGAATTTTCGTGCCAAAAAGTCAATGTTTTTAACATAAGTCCGCCATATTGAATCCGCCATCTTGAATTTTTGAAAATTGACCCCAGATTTGAAATCAGCGACCCTCATATACCCCCGAACAGGAACTTTCCTGGGAAAAAGTCAATTTTTTTAACATATGTCCGCCATATTGGATCCGCCATCTTGAATTTGTGGAAACCGATCCCAGATTTGAAATCAGCGACCCCGATATCCCCCCCGAACACGAATTTTCGTGGGAAAATGTCAAGGTTTCTAACATAAGTCCGCCATATTGGATCCGCCATCTTGAATTTTTGAAAACCGACCTCAGATTTGAAATTAGCGACCCCGAAAACCCCCGTGACCAAATTTTTGTGGCCGTTTAATAGGTTTTAAAAAATTCACCTCCTTTACCGGGTAGTCAAGACCCCAATTTTTTTTGGGGGGTTTCGAGTAATGCAAAAAATTTTTTCATGGTGGATTCTTGTTTAGGGTCATGTACTCTCTCATTCCCGGTCACATTCAAATTTTTTGCCTTCGCTTCAGAAGCGTGGCGAAATTAATTCAAATTGTCGATTTTTTTCATTTTTTCATGAATTTTTTTTTCTAAGGGGGGGACCCCAGGGGGGGATGGGGGGGTGGTGTGAAAAAGTGTTCGGGTGGGTGAGTTATGTGGTACCATCACTTCCGTCAAAAATCAAAAGCCTACGAAATGGGAATTAAAAGTTAGAAACACACACATTATTTCCGGACAGAGGGAGTATATTATAAAATAATATTTTAAACAGAATTTTCTGTTTAAAATATAATTTTTTTTCCTGCACAAAAAAATTTAATATTTTTGACAGAAAGCTCAAAAAGCTCAAAAAAATTAGTCAAAATTTTAATTAGTCTTCAAAGTTAAAATTTTAGTACAAAAACATTGCTTTAGCTCATATTCTTGGCTAAAGGAAAAAGGACAAAATTAAAAATGTAGTGAACATTTAATTTTATTTACTAATGCTGCTTCTCCACTATTTCTCAAAATTAATTTTCAAAATTTCTGAGAGTACCGGTACTGTGCTTTAATTATTCAAACATGCATTACAATGTACTAAAACTGGCCGACTTCATTTTTAAAGCTTGGTTCAGAAACACATAGAATAATTAAAGCACAGTACTTCCGGAAATTTTGAAAATTAGTTTTAAAAAATTAATTTTGAGCCATAATGGAGAAGCGGCATAAGTTCTTGTTTTTGTTCATGTAATCTAATTTTAATATTTAAAAAAAAAAAAAGATGTTTTAAAAAAACGGCGAAAATTTAAAAAAAAGTGAAATAAAATTTCAAGAAATGTTTAAGTCCTTATTTTACCGACTTTATTTTGTAAAAGTTAAGTTTCTTAAAAATTTACAAGAAATTCTTTAAATCCATATTTTCGTTCATGTAGTCTAATTTTAAAGTAAATTTTTAACTTTAAATTTGTCGTCAATTTTTAAAAAAATGTCTTGTAACTTCAAAAAAAAAAAAAAATAAATAAATAAATAAAAATAAAATAAAATAAAATAAAATTTTGGGTGCGAACAGACCGACACCCGGACAAACAGATTTCACGAGGACCGAGCCCCAAAACGTAGTCCTACGTCAAAAAATTTCTTGATCCCCCAGTGTCCGATGGCCAAAATGGTGCTCGCTAGGGTGTACAGAAAAAAAAAAAGTGTTTGGAATTTTGTTGCTCACCGAAAAAATAGTTTCATTGGGGGGTAAAAACCTCAAAAAAATTTTGAAACATTTTTTTTTTACCAGCTGGAGGTCGCGCTTTGCGGAAAAAGGACCTAAGCCAAGAATTTTTTGAAAGCGTTCAATTAAGTTAATATTTAGCGCATTTTTCAGTAATCGATATTTGTAAAAGGGGTCTAATTATATGTTTTTGAGGTCGTAGAACACGAATTTCACCATCCCGATTTTCTCCGACCAATGCCTGAGTCGCTGTTACCGCTTTTTTAGCGTTTAAGCCTGATTTTTCGGGCTTGATTTTTATTTATGTCCAGATTTGGAGCCCCCAAAAATTTTTTTTTCCTTTTAAAGTTGCTTATACTTATGAAAAAAAGCTTGAGGAACACGAATTTCACTATCCCGATTTTCTCCGACCAACACCTGAGTAGGGGTATAAGTAAGAATTTGGTTTTTTGAGCCAAAAACTAATTTTTTTGTAAAAAAATGGCGACAACTCCTCACCAGTTCGAGTTAGAGGTCATGTTCTATGACATTTTTTAGTCAGAACACTCTAATTAATAAGGCACTTTTGTGTTTTGGATCAATTTTCTAAATTTTTTCACGGACGAAAAGAATTTGGAATTTCAAAAAAATTACTGGTATAATTTTCCGTCCGTTAGAAAATTTTGGAAATTGATCCAAAACACAAAAGTGCCTTATTAATTAGAGTGTTCTGACTAAAAAATGTCATAGAACATGACCTCTAACTCGAACTGGTGAGGAGTTGTCGCCATTTTTTTACAAAAAAATTAGTTTTTGGCTCAAAAAACCAAATTCTTACTTATACCCCTACTCAGGTGTTGGTCGGAGAAAATCGGGATAGTGAAATTCGTGTTCCTCAAGCTTTTTTTCATAAGTATAAGCAACTTTAAAAGGAAAAAAAAATTTTTGGGGGCTCCAAATCTGGACATAAATAAAAATCAAGCCCGAAAAATCAGGCTTAAACGCTAAAAAAGCGGTAACAGCGACTCAGGCATTGGTCGGAGAAAATCGGGATGGTGAAATTCGTGTTCTACGACCTCAAAAACATATAATTAGACCCCTTTTACAAATATCGATTACTGAAAAATGCGCTAAATATTAACTTAATTGAACGCTTTCAAAAAATTCTTGGCTTAGGTCCTTTTTCCGCAAAGCGCGACCTCCAGCTGGTAAAAAAAAAATGTTTCAAAATTTTTTTGAGGTTTTTACCCCCCAATGAAACTATTTTTTCGGTGAGCAACAAAATTCCAAACACTTTTTTTTTTTCTGTACACCCTAGTGCTCGTCTCGTGACGTCACCTTTATCGTTGGATTTCCTGTCGTATAGAAGATTTCTGTTACTCTAATAAAATTTTCTGTATATCAAATGAAGCTTCTGCATTGGGCCCGTAGCCAAGGAGTCCCTGAAAAAATTTATGGTCGTTGAATTTTCCCTTCTCCCCATCTCATAAGTGGCAATTGGCAACTTGTCCAGGAAAACTTCGAAACCAGCCAATGAAGGCAAAAACTGATACATACATTAAAACCTACTCACGCGGTTCTGATTTTGAATCATACAAAATTTGGCTTACGAATCAAAACAATCCTACACATCATGAGCGGACATCCCAGAAAAAAAAATTAAAAAGAAAAAAACACTAGGTACACGAATTACGGGAATAGTCATGACTCACATACACATACATCCCTGAAGGAAAACGTCTTTATAGATAGGCATGGATGAGCTAATAATATTAGTCAATATGCAAATGAGAATATTTTAAATCAGAAAATGAAGATTTTTCCTGCGAAATATATCAGGTCACCTTGATATTACCCGCAGGTTAGGAAAAACATAGGTGCGGATGAATAGAGAGAGAAAAAGATAATGATAACGGTGACACCGTTGGAAACGTTAGGATGAGAACTAATTTTGATTTAATTGCAGTACTAACGCATTAGCTGCATGAGATGGTTTAAAAAATATATATATCTTATAATTTTCCCTTTTGGTCACGTATCTTATGACCGATATGTTTGATCGGCTGAAAAAACTAAAAGTGCGGAATGTTTACACTCGAATCTATTCATTTGCATAGGAAAAAAAAATATATATACGAGTTACGAAAAAGTAATTGTTATGAAATATCATTGGAGTTCCATGAAACCACAAATTAAGAAGAGCCCTGCGAAGAAGGAGAACGGAGCAGTTCAAGGTCCAAAGAAAACTTGCTTTACCTAAACATTATTTTAAAACAGCAAATGAATCCTTTTATTTTTATTTTTATTGATTTGTTTATTTTCCTCTTGCCTTCTCTAAAAATATGGAATTGAATTAAAAACCTGAATTTTGAATTGCATGGCTTACGGCGGTAATTTTTACACCTAGAAAAAAAATTCCACAACTTCATTTACAGTGCGACTGAATACTGCCAATATTTTAAGAGAGGTCGTGATTAATCAGAAATGGATATTCCTTTCATTTTTCAAGTTTAGTTTGCAATGTGAGAGTAAAGCAGTTTGTGCACCTTATACATAAAGGTGAGACACCGAGTATACATGTTTTAAATTTTTCGATTTTCAAAATGATAGATATAAAGACGATACTATTACTAATTACCAAAATAATTGTAGTTTCGGTTTCGTTTTTCGAACATTCGAAAATAAGCTAACAAACACCTAAAGTTGTTAAACAAAACAAAAAAAAATCTTAAATTTCTTTTTCGCGCCTTACCGGAAATAATAGTGCAAAGTGTTTAAATCAAGGTCTAATAAAGATTTTGATTGAAAATAGATAGTGTGAAAAGTAAATTTGGTTTTTTTTTCTTTGTTCGTTTTCAGGGAGTTTCGGTCCAAAATGGACTCAACAAACATCCTAGCGTTATGTCTCCTAGTGTTCATAAAATCTAGTCAAAGCGAATTGGTTTACGATTGGAATAAAATAGATGTAGATCCACTTCCGATTCAAAATTGGCGCCCAACGAGTTTCGCAGTCTCAAAGGACCAAATTTTTTTAACTTTGGTTGACGTCAATCGAAATTCGCCCGGTAACGGACTTCTGGCAACGTTTAATAAAAGTGAGTCAGTACGCATTATTCGCATCATTATCTATGCCCGTACCTATAATTATAACCATTACAACTCCAACTTTATTAAAAAAAATTTTTTTTTAACACATGAATGGTTTAAAAAATGAAATGAAATATGTGAAATGAAACATAAAATGTTGCATAAAATTTAATGGCTTGTATTTAACGGGGCAGTATTTTTTATAAAATTTTTGGGCAGTATCAGGGCAGTAAAAAAATTAAGTTTTGAAGGTAAATTAAAGCATTTCGGTCAGTATAAATATATTATCAGGGCAGTATTATAACCTGGCAGTGTGGGGACTAGGGAATAACCCGACCGTCCTTTCCCTAGGAAAATACAGTTTGTGAAATCCCGGTAGTGCGATTGACCGGAAAAGGATTTTATTATTTTTTTAAAATTTCCTGGAAAATAATTTTAAATTAATTAATAAAATTAAATTTACCACGAGAGTGGAAGATACCGGAAATTAATTAGTTTTTTAATTTCTAACGAAATCCACCCCGCGGTGGTGTTCTTGGCGGGAAAAAAATTTTAATTTTTTATTTTAAAATAATTATAAAGACATTTACTTTACACGGTAGTGGATATTGTCGCCCATTCAAAACCGTTCAACTAATTTTTGAAATAGAAGGAAGAAAGTAAATAGGCAATACAAAGCATTATAAAAAATAGGAAGCCAAAAAAAGAAGGCGATAGTGTATGACCCACGGTTCATAAACGAAAAAATTCTGTTTATCTTAGCTTAATGCAAAAGGTGCAGCATTCGGTAGTGCAAAACTTGGCCGAGGGAGCTCTACCGTGCACCTTCAATCATATGATCAAGACTTGTATCATATGATGACTTAAAAAAATTTAAATTATTTTCCCCTCCAAGAACACCACCGGGGTGGATTTCGCCAGAATTAAAATACTAACTAATTTCCGGTATCTTTCACACCCGTGGTAAATTTAATTTTATTAATTAATTTAAAATTATTTTCCAGCCAAGTACACTCCCGTGGTGGAACTTCCAGGAAATTGTAAAAAAATAATAAAATTATTTTCCGGCCAATCGCACTACCGGGATTTTACAAACTGTATTTTCCTAGGAAAAGGACGGTCGGGTTATTCCTTGGTCCCGCAGTGTGCAACAGTTAAATAAAAATAAGTAACAAATAAATAAATTTTAAAAAAATAATCAAAAAAGAAAAAAGAAATCAATGTACTTGGATCTTGGTTCATCGGCAAATGCACTATCCTCTACAACATGCCATGAATTATTTTTTCAATTTTCAAAAAAATATTTAGAGGTCGCTCAAGATTTTTAGGCGGTAAAATATTTTTTTTCTTGGGCCCGAAACATTCTTTTTTTCTGTTATTTTTAATGATAAATAACTTTTCACTTTAAATCAATCGTATTTCACCAAATAACCTTAACTGCTCATTTTTATTATTATTCTGACAAAACCAATAAAATGCTACCACAAAAAATTTATACTGCTAAAATTTTACCGCCCCCGGAATACTGCCCTTGTAAAATAAATACTGCCCAATTAAATATGAGTCAGATTTAATCACACTATTTTTTTTTTTTTTTTTTTTTTTAATTATTCCCGTTTACTAAAACTCGTCTTATTTTTTCAGCTTCTAATAAATCGCCTATCCTCAAAATATACCCATCGCCGACGCTTTATAAAAGAGTCAACGCAAAAGTTGGAAAAATAATCACGCCGTTTTCCGTTCGAACGGATCATTGCAATCGATTATGGTTGTTGGACTCCGCAGTCAGAAGTATTAACGGAAGTCAAATCAAAGATAATCCCAGCATCTTTATATTTAACCTATCAACGGGAAAACTCATAAGGAATTACAACATCCCGCACTGGAGCGACGAAACATTTTTCGTCAATTTCGTTACTGATTCTGAAAGATCGGAAAGCGGATGCGACGACACTTACGCTTATTTCGCCGATTTCAACAGCAATTCGCTCCTGACCTACGACTTCAAAAAAAATGATTCCGAACTCAAAAGGCATCATTTCTTCAGTCCGGATCCTTTAATTTTCATACCTGAAGATTACATCTACAACATCGAAAACAGGGACGTCAACGGAATCTACGGATTAGCCGTCGTTAAAAACTTCCATAACGAAACGAACCGGTTATATTTTCATCCGTTGGCAAGCCGAAATGAATTTTCGATCCCGACAAATAAATTGAAATTGAAACATGACATCGAGTACAAAGACATTAAAGTTTATAAAAATAAAGGAGATAATACGGAAGCCGGGATTTCCGTATATGACGAACATAGTGAATCAATCTTTTTCGCGGAAATCCACACGGCTAAAATTGGCTGCTGGAATTTAGATTTCGCTAAAGCGAATATTCCTTTTAACAAAATTTATAACAGGCTAGATGCACATATACCGGAAGGTTATGTAATCGACTTAAATATCGTTGATTCGGAATTGTGGATGTTAGTTCGCCACAAATCTAAAATTAGTATTTATAAGGAAAAAATAGCGGATTTGGTCAAAGGAACTTCCTGCGAAGTCGCGAAATCGGCGTCTTTTTTTAATTCTCCGTTTAATTTATTAGTTCTGTTTGCTATTTTCAATTCGCTGATATTATCTGTCTGAGTGGAAAAAAATTGTTTCTTTTTACGTGACTTCTTTTAATTTTTCAATTTCCATTTTTTTTCCTTCTTGTTTTTTTTTTTTTTTTTTTTTTTTTTTTCTAAATAAATTGAAATGGTAAAAATTTTTCAAAAATGTCATCTATTTTTCAACACACCGCCAATTTTCCGATTAAATTAATATATCTCAAATAACTGGCAATAACCAAAAATGTATGAAAAAAAAAAAAAATTCCAACACAACTGGCGAAATCAACATGACATGGCCAGCATTCTAATTCAATTCAAATGATCGTATCGTATTTAAATAGTATATTACGGTACTGCGACAGAAAGAGACGAATTTCACGCAGAGACCGGTTACAGCGCCGAGACGAAGCCTTGGCTTTGGTTGCATCCATCTTTTTGGATGGTACCTCAAACTGGAGTCGGAATACATCCACAAAATATATATTCACTATTTTTTTTACAGGAGGGGATGGAGCTTTTTTAATTATTGTAACTACTACTCTGTACAGTATCTATTATTTTTGGAATTTACTACAAGGTATAATACTAGTTTCCTTTCGTAATAAATAGTTGTCACGGAATAAATCGTTTTCCATTTTCGGAAGAAGAATTTTGATAATAATTGTTTAATTTTTTTATTTTTTTATTGTTTATGTGTCTTTGTATCTAATGGTTTTCATTCTCAAAATAATTAAAAGTTTAAATTTATAATTAATTTTTTTGAAGTCAAAATAATTGGCAATTTAAGAACCATATTGCCGCTTTTAAAAATTAGTTCAATAGTAGTGTAGTAGATAAAGGCGGCTGGTAAGTCGACGACAAGGCTTGGGTTCTACTTCAAAAAACTGTAATAGAATTTTTCTTATTATCTTTTTTGGAGATGGATCAAGATTAAGCTGAATGGATCAATGCGCACAAGTTTTACGGAACTTGTTAACGCAAAGGGCGGTCATAGGAAATATTGAAAGAAGCAAGAAAAAATTTAGCCTTTAACAATTTCTAGTTGTTTCCTCATACATCTAAACTACTAAATCACTAGCTATTATCAATTCCGTGCGTCGGAGGTGAACTAACGTATCTCCATCGTAAATATGATTGGAGATAGTTTGTTTCGACATTTCGTCAAAGTGTCATGTGACAACAAGTTTACACCAAAATGAGTGTGTAAACTTGTGGTCCCATGATTTTTACAAACAGTCGAAACACACTACCTCGAATTATATTTGAAGAAGAAGCGGGAAAAAGCATCGAAGTCCGTGTTTTTGTTTTGAATGCTCTCACAAAAGCTAAACATACGATCTAAGTGTAAACAAAAGCAATGAACTCTGATGCTTTTTCCTGCTTACTCTTCATTTACGATGGAGATACGTTAGTTCACCTCCGACGCACGGAATTGGTGGATGATATGCAGAACGGGCGGAAGACATAGACCTCCAAATAGCTCCGGCAAAAACTCAAATGTTAATCTTTTCTGGAGGAGAATCGATTTTTTTGACGAGACGACGGGTCGTTTTGTCATTAGAGTCCAGGATCAAATTATTAGACCGAGTCATTGGGTGAAATACTTAAGGATACTCATAGATTGCAAGCTAACATGGAAAACGCACATCAAAGATTTAGTGAGTGCGGTGCAGAAACGAATTAATATATTCTGGGCACTAGGCAGAGTATGGTGGGGTGCACATCCATCCGTAATGCTTCACATCTACAAGGGTCTGATACTATCAGACAGTATCAACCTGATACTACTATCAGACTCTGATAGTAGTATCAGATTAATACTACTGAGTTACTATTTCATTCATTCGGTTCTTTTTTTCAAACGCTGTAAAATTAAACGAACACGTTTTTTTTTACACGACAGACATACATAAGGCAAGAGAAAACCGGATTCTTCACTACCCAGAGGTTAAACAGAAAAGTGAAGAAAAATAAGGTATCCGAGCCAAATCGCGTTTAACTACGGACACGGAGAGTAGTTTATTTACAGCAGTTTTTTTGGTAATTTTCTTTTACTGCAGTTTTTTTCAACTTTTATGCCAGAGCAAAAAGATGGAAAAAAAAGGAAAAAAAAAAAAAAAAAAAAAGAAAAAAAGAAAAGAAAGAAAGAAAGAAAGAATTTCTTTCTTTGCAAAAATTTTTCAAAGTTTAAAATAATGTAACTTTTTTTGACCATTTATAAAATTTAGCATTTTTGTGGTTTTGCTGCATATGAAATATATACTTTAATTCAGAGTGCCCAGAGAAAAGGCTCAGAATATTTTTTTTTTTTACTTTTAAGTAGTTTTTGTTCTTGATAAAGAAAGATTGAAAATATAATTGTTTATGTTTCAATAAGCTCTTTAATTTTATCACTGGGTAAAAAATATACTGTCTGACATTTTTAAGGCCGTGGAATCTTATTGCCAATAAAACACCAATTCGAATGAAAATAAATATGACCGGGTCCGGGAAAAGGTAGCTTAGGGTAAAAAAAATCTTTTTCTTCTTCTTTTAGTAGGCTTTTTTAAAAAAAAGGAAAAAAAATGGCCTGTTTTTATCTACAATAGTCTAGTCCGAAAAAAAATCGAATTCAATTTTTTTACTGATTTTGACTGATCCAAAGCTGTAGAACGGATATTCGTCGAAAAATCGAGGTCTAATTCCGTACGTCAGAACCAAAAAGTTCAATATGCATTTTTCAAAATGCATATTGAACCTTTTGGTGGCATGGCATGCCATGTCGAAATATAAAGATGATCGGATAGAACGAAAAGCGATTTTAAAAAGGCAGTGGCTACCGGTATTTACATTAAATATGAAAACAAAACGTATATCGAACGAAATATTATTTATTTTTAATCTTAATTACTTTTTAGAGCGAAATGGACGTTTTAAGAGGTATTTCTTTTGCAGTTTCAGTGCAAAAAAGTTTGTTTTGTGCTGATATTTCTTTAGTTATTTTTTTTTACTCAATTTTTTAAGCATGATTATTGCAAAACCGACTGTAAAAGTTCGGGTAAGAAGGAAAGAAAGAGCAGGAAAAGGGTAAGGTTGGAAAAAAAAACATTAGGAAAAGACTAGTAGCAGCCGGATTGGAGCATGATTATTTTCCTGCTTATTTTAAAAAAATGTTATGCTTCGACTTTTTTTAAAACAAGTTTTTCGAAACGAAAACAAAAACACGGGCGGACATTTTTCCATCATGAACTTCAAGTTTGGATGTCGAGCCGCCATATTGAAAATGCATATTGAACCCTTTAGCTCTGACGTACAGAATTTTTTTCACCCTAAGCTACCTTTTCCTGGACACGGTCACAATTTAATTTGCAAAAAGTTATAGAAAAATCCAAATGAATTCAGCAAAAATAAGTGTTGTGGACCTATTCTGTTCTTGTAAGATTCCCACCTAAAACCCCCTTCGAAATGGATTACTTTACGGTTATAAGGGAATTTATCAGCCTCCTTTCTCCCTTTTTACTGAAGATAAATATTCCAAAGGCCCCTTGCGTTAAACATGATTACGCAGTATTTTAATGGCCTCTTCATATTTTTAGGAGAAATCTCGTAATGTATATAAACAACTCTCTTTAGCTGAAACAAAAGAGATCCACGCCAGCTCTTGTTCCGACGCTGGAGCCGAGGAACACGAAGCAAGTGGAAAACACTATTCTAAGAGAAAGACGGAAAAATTTGCCAGCTTCAGACGAAATAGCAGGGTGCCTTGTAATTCAAAGGGAGATTCCGAAAGAACCCCGCACAAAATAATAGGAATTTGACTGCCGAATGAAATTTGCATTTAAAAACAAACAAAACAAAAACAAAAACAAATGGAATTTTATATATCAGATAGCCAAATTCCTATTATTTTGTGCGGGGTTCTTTGTAAAAAAATTTGACTTTAGAGAAGACTGGTATTCAATAGTATTATCATCCGAAGGATCTGTGAAGTTTTTCGAACAAGTTGTCCCCTTGAGTCAGCCGCAAATGTTTTATGACACAACCTTTAAACTGGGTGATTTCTATGTGATTCCCCTGTCGTACAGAAACATATTGTTCAATGATCTCACTGTTCCATTGATATACATGATGCACGATAGGAAACTGTTACTAGTCCATCAGGATTTTTTTTCGTTTTTCTTTTAATGAAATCACTGAGGGAATTAATGGTCCATGATTACTGACCAGGAATCGGCAATCCGCACATCGATCGAAAAAGAATTGCCACTGTCCCAAAATATCGTCTGTTGGAATCACATTCAACAGACACAACAGACAATACTGCTACAACATTGCTGTGCTGTACGGGATCCCTGGAATAGACAAGTGTAACAGAACGAAGGGCCTTCATATTTTCCAACTAGACAAACAGCTCGAGCAAGTGGAGAACTCACTGAAAATAGATCTTGAAAGATTCGCCCAGCTCTCGAGGATAGAACAACCCGACCTGGTCCGTATTTCTTTCCAGGAAGAAATAACTACTGAGGGCGAAAGCATACACATTTACAATGACGGCTCAAAAACGGAAAAAGGAACGGGAGCGGCCGTCTACGAAAAAACGACGAAAGCATTTCAAAAAATTCGATTGGATAAGACCAGCTCGATCTACACACTGGAACTGTCAGCTCTCCATCAAGCAGTCGCCTCATGTCTAGACAGACAGGAAAAACAATTCCTGTTCTTCTTTAACTCCCAGAGTGCACTTAAAACTTTGGACTACTCCAAAGCTACAGTCAATACTCATTATTTAGTCTTAGAAACAATGCAACTACTGGCAATAGCCAAACAACAACAAAAACGCATAGAATTTTTTTGGATTCCACCACATAAGGGTATTCTAGGGAACGAAGCAGTCGATAAAATGGTCAAAGAAAGTACTTTGCATGACATTCCTCTCACTTTACTACGGGATATAAAGGATACTGCAGCGCTACTTAAGAGTTCCATTATTAGGAAATATGGAAGACAGGATGGAGGACTACACTTGAATCTATAGATCATATACATACAACAAGCACATACAACCAGAATTTAGCAATAAACCTTGGTTCCACGAATTCAGAGGATCAAGGCAGACCATTTCAAGCATCACTCGGCTGAGAACAGGTCATACTAGTGCTCAAGCTCATATATTTAGATTTAAAACAGAAAGAAACCTTGTAAATGTGGACAGGGAATAGGTTGCCCGAATCATCTTATCCTCCATTGTCCTTTAACATACAATGGAAGAGAGGATATGATACAGACATTATAAGAAAAATCAAATTGCGCGTCAATAACTGAGCACTGCATTCTTAAAGAAGGATAGTCTGCTTATAAGCCATTGACTGAATTCCTAAAAACAAACCACATGAAGTTCTAGGGATCGTCTAGTAATCACTTAGTACATGGCCAGGGGTTATGTTACCAACAGCCAAATAAATCATTTAAAATATAAAAAATAGCTGTTAGGGGTCGTACATAAATTACGTAAGCATGGGTTAGGCCCTTTTTGCACGCTTTATCCCATTTCGCCTATGCTTAGTTTATGGGTAAGATGTCAAATCTGGACCCCCTCCCCCCCTAAATGTGCTTACGTAATTTATGTACGACCCCTTATAATTTTATAGCATAATTAAAATCTGTTCTCCTTCACTTACTATTTTAAAAATACCTAACCTAAACCTAATACCTTCCTGCAATAAGACAACCCGTTTCAGAAACAAATGTTTCAAAAAATTTACAAGAATAATTAGGCAATTAAATAAGGTAAAACCAATTCAATTTAATTTAGCAACTATCAAAAACCTATAGTAGCATCACTACCTCGATAAAAATTTTAAAAAAATTTCTCTCTAATTTTGCACTCTATTTATTTTAAATTCTGAAAGCAAACAGAGTAAGTGTTTTAAAAGGAAGAACTTTTGACACTAAAACTGGTAACACTGATTTCTGCTTTGAATATTAATTAAGTATCCAAAGCCAAAAAAATCTGAAAATAAATTCAACTAAAACCTATTGCTTCTTAAGGGAGGTGGTCTGCTGTACTTTGTGGAAACCAATCATGGATTAATTTAATCAGAATTCCCCATTGAAAAATAATTGTATTTATTATTCTGTATATTAGACTAAAGAATGTGTGTCACTGGATTCAATTCCAGTTCATAAAGTTTTGCTCAGTCAGCTAATGTCATAGATACTTTGTTTACAAAGTAAGTAATTTTAATCGGACATCATTCTAAAATATAAAGCTGATCAAGATCCCTTTGATGTTGATATAGTCCTGTGTTAAATCCACCTTTAAACACTGAGATAACATAGGCAAACCATAAACAGTTTAGATTGTTCTTCTTGGTTGAAAGAACAATCAAAGCATGTGCAAGATATCATTGACATTCTAACTAATGATAGAATGTTACATAGTCATTGCATATTGGAAAAGTTAGCTTCAATTCAATCATAGAGGGAACAATGTTATCATTTTGAGCCACATATCGGAATCCACAGACAGAACATCAGTAGCAACGATTTAACTGATAGTTATAAACTACACAATGTCTCTTGGTTAGGGAGGAACAAATTAAAAATTAAAAAGGAAACAAATTGTTTTCATGTGCTCAATATTATGGTTCATTTACTTTTTCAATTTGTTCCTCCTATAGAATTGATCTAGTCTTTAGATACTTGTATTCATTTTTAATTATAATATATATATGAATTCACAGAAGGCCTCTACCTATTGACAAGACAATAATTCTTAAAGACATGAAGCATGGAGATTTGTCATGCCATATTAGCCATAGTAAAGAAAATAAATATGGCTTAGGGAACTCTCATAAACGAAAATAGAAATAAAATATACATCAATGTAAAGAACTTACCAATCGATGTCATAACTGCGTCCATTTTCCATATTCTTGATCCTTAAACCCGAAAACCCGAAAAAAACAATCGACGGCACTCGACAACTTCCGAAGGTAAATTTAGATCAAACTCAATGTTGGGATAATGAATACCCTACCCTACCTAATGAATACGATAATATCGAAACTTTCTAATATCACACCGAATAAAATATTAATTTAAAAAGGCATTAACGAAACACGATTAAACAGATAACGAAAAATATCCGCGAGACTGACGAACACGAACACGAAAGAAAAGGTTATGCCGCTATCCAGTGTTGCCAACACCCATAGTGGTATTCGAAAAAAGGAACTAGGAGAAAAGGAACAAGTACAAAGTACAGTAGTTTTGAATTTTACTAAAATTTCTTTTATTTAATTCTTTGTTTAGGAACTTGAAGGCAGTTCCTCATGTAACGGTTTTTACGAAGAACTTTATGAATATAATATTATTAAAGTGTAATTATTTTCAGATGCTGGTACCATATCACTGAGGGAGGCAAGGATCTACCTGTGACAAGCCAGATGAAGTAATAAAAAAAAACATCAATGTTTGGAGTATGATGGTACAGTGTACCTCAATAAAAATGTGAAAAGTTTGGTTGTCAAAGAGGAATCGATAATTTCTTAATAATATTTTTTTTTAATTTTTAGACATTAGAGATGACTGAGAAGAACGCAAGACAATTTCAATGTCAAGGGAACCAAGCAATCAAAAGCAATGAAAAAGCAGATCCAGTGCATGAAGCTCTTGCTAAAGTAAATGAAGCAAAATCAGAGGTGGAGGATATTATATTCCCGCTTGATTTTGAATTCAGTGAAGGGAATTTCACTTCATGGTTCTGTCCACAAGACCCATCATCACTGATGCCCAGAATGAGCCCATACAAAGCAAGACTGCAGTCATTTAATGATATTCTGGATCGGTGTGATGAAGAGGTAGAATTCTTGGCTCAAATGGGATTTTACTTTGCTGAAGCTTATGATTTTACTTTGGAGGAAAAAAAAGGTAACCAAGTTTGTACAGTTTTGCAAACTGCTTTTTTGTTTAACACTAATTGTTATCTCCTCATTTTTCCAGAATTGCTACGCAAGAGTGTTTTCGATTCATCTTACACACCAACTGATAATTGTTGGTGTTTCTCCTGCGGGATAGGAACATACATTTCGAAAAAATTCCCACGTAAAATACAGCATCATCTTCATTGCTTGTTTTTCAAGTTTCCAGAAGATAAGGAGTATATCAAAAAATCCATAAAACCGGTAAGTTAGAAAACAGGGAAGAAAGTAGTACAGTATTTAATAAATATATTTATTTTTAGTTCACAGGTGTTCAAGATATTGATATTGAATATCTAAATGAAGTAAGGAGTATAATGTTTGGAGAAGCCGCAATACCGTACACGCAATCAGACATGGAAGACTTGGAGGCTAAATTGCCGTAAGTCTTGGGACCTTAGTTTTCGAGCCTATTATCATATTTATCATTTTTATTTCTTTTTTTCACCCACTCAGTATTTGCATGAAATGCGGCAAGAACAAAGCGGCTGTAAAATACATCAAGTGCAATCACTTAGGATATTGCATCGGATGTGCCAAAAGTAGTCAAGATTGCTTGCGTTGTGGGAAACCTTACGGAGCATTAGAGAGATATTTCTATTATTAATTTTAAGTCTTGTAAAATTTGTATAATTAACTGAAAAGAATGATGTTCAGATTTTTATCTTACTTTTTACCTTGGGACTTCGTGGTTGGTTGGTTGGAACCTCCTGACTTGGATGGTTCTTCGTTTGAGCTCATAGAGCAAAACGGTTGTTAAGTACATAGAACTAAATGAAAACTTACAACCTTGGTAATCATGAATTAGTTCTTTTGTTTTACTTCCGGATTAAAATGTTAAACGAAAATTTTGAAAGATCTTAAATATGTGATTTTTTTCAAAACAAACTTATGTTCAAGCACAAAAGAAAAAGTTAAGTTTTATATAACTTTTTTAAGTAATAACTTTTTCTTCTGTGATATGACAATGATGACAATAACCGCTTTTGATTTAATTTATCGAAGGGATTAAAAGTTGTTAATTATTGTCATCCACTCTTTATTTTTTTTATGAAAGAATAAGAAAGACGAAAAAACGCACGCTGTATCTTGGTACAGCGTAAAGAAGAAACTTCTTATGGGATTAAATAAGAATTTTGGGATTTCCACAAAATTGAAGTTGAAAATCCAGTTAAAGAGATGAAGTGAGGAATATAGAACTTTTTCAACAAAAATGCAACAACACACAAGCTCATAAAAAATCTATTCTTCCTCAGGAGCAAGAAAGCCCAAAAGGCTGAGGGAATAAGCGCAAAATACTCTTAAGAGACTCTTTCATTTTTAATTTGGAAGGTAAGAAAAATACACTCTCAAAAATATTTAGGGGACCTCAAATTATTTCACACAAAGGGCAAGCCCTCCACCTCCCCGGTCGAAATGTTACATGTTTAATTCATTACAATAACATGTTAGTTCCCTTATTTTTTCATTTTTTCATGAAAAATACCTAAATTTTTCGTGATTGTACGTGCCAAGCCGTGGTACTGGGTTTTTTGGCCCAAAAGTTATGAAATAATGATGTGAAAGGAATGTAAAAATTATGTATTACATGCTTTTTGCATAAATATTACCACATTTTTTCCTGAAATTTACAAACCCGCTTTTCAACTAGGGCTTACCTCATCCCACTGACTACAGGCCTGCCTGTCAAATTGAAACAAAGAAAGAAATTTTTACCCAAGCAACCTTCCAAACACCCATTCATTCCTTCAAGTCCCCCATTCATGTTGCAACAAGTTGACTAGTCAACATTTTTGTCATCAGCATGTAGTTGGACATTTGTTTCAGAGTTGCAAAAAACTCTGAATGCTGGCTAACACAAGCTCAAATTTCAGTTGCTAAATTCCAGAAAATTAATAAATTCCATTTGTTTTTATACCCCAGTTTAATCCTTGTACATATACTCTCCACCCATCATCTTCGCCCAAAGTGGGCATTCCACATACAGTTTGCATTTGAAGACTCCTCGGGAATAAACAAAGATGTCCAATGCAATGCCGTGGACGTTTCAGTAAAATGCCTTGTAATGTTTCAATAAAGAATTTAGCTGTATCTAACATATTATACATGGGTATAGTTATCTGGTAGTTATTTGTTAATTACCGAGGAGTCTTCATTTGAAATGCTGATTTAATTAATAAATTCAGCTTAAAATATTCCTTATTAATCAACGATAAGGACATCGTTTTGTGCTCTTGAAATGCTATATACAGCCTTTGAAACTCAAGTTTCAGTAAAATGCCTTGTAATATGTTTCAATAAAGAATTTAGTTGTATCTAACATAGATTATACATGGGTTTAGTTATCTGGTAGTTATTTGTTAATTACCGAGGAGTCTTCATTTGAAATGCTGATTTAATTAATAAATTCAGCTTAAAATATTCCTTATTAATCAACAATAAGGACATGGTTTTGTGCTCTTAAAATGCTATATACAGCCTTTGAAACTCAAGTTTCAGTAAAATGCCTTGTAATGTTTCAATAAAGAATTTAGCTGTATCTAACATAGATTATACATGGGTTTAGTTATCTGGTAACCCCCTTTCTGTGAAAAAAGCCAAATTGTTGGCTAAATGCTTGAATAATCCCCCCGAGGAAAGCCTTGCTTGTAGAAACTAGGCCTGTCATTAAAAACGTTTAACGCGGCAGATCTTTAAAACAGTAAAAATTTTATTATTTTTCACGTGCCCAGTTCTATGAACATTCATATCATAAGATTCAATGCAACAAGGATGGCGAGTTTTATTCAACAAAATTGTATATCGTGTCGATAATGTACACGGGCTTGACTGTCATGGCGGCCTCAAATAAAATTTCCAAATGCAACTCACCTCCGAATTAGGTACCAATTACTCTCCGAAAATGATGTTTTCAATTACTACGGAAGCGTCCGTTTGTCCCAAATCGATTAATCAATCTCATACCCCGAAAAAATGTTTAATTAGACATAATAAATTGGACCCGAAAAGTAAACATTAAACCGGCCGAACCGACACGAGAAAACTGAACCTGAACGCGCCCGTACTCGTACAACTAAAATGGCGGAGTTTCAAATTCGATATATCGAATCGAACATGGAATGTTACGAATTTCTAACCAGTAGTTAATTGAACTTGAAAATAAAATAAACAGTAATAAAAATCGATTAATAATGTTTTAACAGCCTTAATAAGCCTTTCATATGGCAATTTATCCGCTTCAATTAGAAATTCAACAGTTTTGGGAATATATAGAATATTTTCCGTCGATAGCGTTTACCCGCGAATGCAATGCATTCATACATCGTGAATTTACCACCTTATAATTATGACACATAAGAAACGTTTTTATTCTACAGTAAGTAACCTTTTAATCAACAAAATAAATAGGTTTTCAAAAAGGGTCAAACCAATTAATTAGTTTAAATAATACTTGTTCTAATTATTTAAATAATTTTATTAAGAAGCAACATAATGCTCCGATGTGCCCCGGCAAACCGAATGTTTTAATGCCTTTTGACTTAAAAAGATGTCTTTTCACTTAAAAAGATGTCTTTTCACAAGCTAAGCATAGGATGCATTGGACAAAATTTTCCACCTGCATATTTTAAATCATCTGGATCGCCACATCTTTGACCACAGCTTAGGTTTTCTGCTAGCTTAAATTGAATGACATAATTTTAGATTTATTCAAATATTAGGGAACGAATGGAGAATGAGGATGAAATCGAACAACCTAATGGGAAAACTCATAGAGTAGATCTCATTATTATGTTAAATTATCTATGTGCATGAAGCAGTATTCGTTTGATATCATTACAAGTAAATAAGTTTCCTCAAAAATGGAATTGAAACCTACATTTCAACTTTTAGAATCTGACCAATTGCTACTAAAAAATATTTTGGCTATTAATGACGTTTCCCTATTATTAATTTACATTTTAATCTTTACTGCGGTTAAGCATTACCACAATGGAATTTAATTTTACTAGATTTAACTGCACAAATTGGCCCAATAATTCTTAATCAAACTCGCCTAAAGCCTGGTTTCATATCAAAATTATCAAGAATGTTTCTGTTTTCACACGATTGATTATTCTACAACATTAATTTTAATTCAGCATCCCTAACATTAAAGCCTAATTTTTAAAATGTTAATTGAACCATTCAAAATGTTTCCATATATTTAAGAACTTGAAACTTAAATAAATTTAAGAACTTGAAACAATTGTCCTCAAAAGGACAATTGAAAAGGTTAAAAACAAAATCAATTTACTTTTCAAAAAAACAAGCAATTCTTGTCAATATAAATGAATTATATTTTGATTTTTTTTCTTTTTTTTTGAAATTTCAGTTGGCACTGTCATTAAGAAAAAAACGCACGCTGTATTTTGTAAAGAAGAAGTGAAACTTCTTATGGCGTTAAATAAGAGTTTTGGAATTTCCACAAAATTTTATTAAATGATAAATAAATCGCAAAAAAAGTTTAAATTATTTTTAACAATATGCAATTTAGAATTTTTGATGCCAGCTTGAATTCAAGGTTTGTGTACAAACATTTTACTTCAAAAAAGAAAGCTTGAACCTATTAAATTGCTTCTGATTGATACTTGAGGTAAAACATAAAGGTCCTTAAGCAGGAGTCATTATTAAAAACCCAGTTTTTTAATTCAGTTTAAAAGTGATCTTTCGGAAAAATCTTTTACAAACATTTATTAAATAATACAATAAATATTACATGTCGAACTTCAATAAAGTTGATATAGCGATAAATAAGAGGCTGTTCCTAAATTAATAAAAAATTCACAGAAATTAATTTTATCCATTTCAACCACTTACTATAACGATTTTTTTAAATATTTTGTTAAATAATTTTTAAAAAACTAAAAACAAATGATCTTAAATTACACAATTATTTACATTATTGTCAGCAAACTGTACTGTTTCACCTTGAATACTAATTTACTAACTATTTTTAAACAATTTTTTACAGAAGTAAATAGACAACCATGTTTGAACTTTCATAACTACTTTGTTCATCGGATATCTCCTGAATCCATTACCAAATTTCCCTCTTTGTCTTTTAGCCTTACTCTCCCGGAAGCGTATCTAGTTTCTTGCGTACCGTCCGCGTAAAGAAGCTTTACCGTGCCATCGGGGTATTCTCTTTTCTAAAAAAAAAATTGTTAAATTATCATAGTTTTTCAATTTTAACAAAAATTTTTTGAAATTGATTATATTTACTTTATATTCTTTTGTATGAATTTCTTTTTGCCCATTTGGCATTAAATGGACTTTATGTCCGTCCTTATTTGTCTTTACGATAGTACCGTCGACAAACCTCCATTCGTCCCTGCCGGATGGGTCACAATAACGAACACATCCATTTGGAAAAGAGATTTCTGAGGAACCGTCAGGGCGCCGACGCTCCGTTTGACCGCTGAAATAAATTTTAATTTTATTCATTTCAAAATATTATTAATGTTGTTATTTTTTTTTGACAATATAAACTTACTTTGGAAATTCTAAAACCTCCAAACCATCTTTATACGTGGTATGCCAAGTCTTGGTTTCGGCGTAGTAATATTTTTCACTGCCTTCTGGTATGTTCGTTTCTTTTACATCCCCATTGTAGTAAATCATTTTAATTATATCATTTTTTGGAGAAATTTTTTTAATGTTACCGTTTGGATAAAAAATTTCTTTTCTTCCGTCTTCGTAAATTTTTTCTCGAGTTCCGGTCTCGCTCACTTTCGTTTCGATTACGTAGTTTCTATCGAGATTGGTACATTTAATAGGGTCCTTGAAACCTGAAAAATTCAATGAATTAATTTAATTAAACAGTTTAATTTGCATATTTTTGGAGTTACTAAGAAAAAATGGACCTTGAAACGAGAGCAAAATAACTGACTGACTAAATCGACAGAAGATTAAAAGACTTTTCGCAGCTGCCTGATTTAGTTGAAAAACTGAGAAAGCTGTTAGGTTTTAAAAAGTTGTCACACTAAAGCATAATGCACTACAATGCATCATAAAAAAATGTAATAAAACATTTCGTTGGTTGAGGTCAAATTAAAAATCCTAAACCATTCCATTTCGTTTCACATCCATTCGTCTTTTACAAGTAAGAGAGCAGTTACCTTTTTTTGGGAAACAAATATCTAAGTCTTCATTATTTATATCTTCTTCCGATTCCTCTTCAGTTTCGTAACAATCATCGCTGCTGCTGCTGCTGGTTATGCTGTTCCTGAATTTTTTTTTTTATCGACTGGGCTCCCTTCATTTGAACTTCCACGGCGTTCTAAAGATGAGTCCGACTTGTCTAAAAGATTTAGCTTTCCTAAACGCTGTTTTATTTCCAAGATTTTAGGGTTGGAAGTTTTGCACTGATCTTTTCCGAATAAAGCTTCGTAGACGGCTTCATCTCCAAATTCTTTATTAAATGAAACAAAAAAAAAAAATTAAATTAAATTAAAAATAATGATACCGAAAGTTTTAAGCAAGTCATAAAGTATTCATTAGGGTGGGTCGAAAATCAAAAATTTTGGATTTTCAAAATGCCTGATAGCGCAATCGCCGCGTTTTATCATTTGTAAAATTGTTTTTCTTTTTGAAATTTTTTTAAAATGGCGTCTTGAGGTTTCGCAAGAGGGCCCAAGTTTTGCAAAACTCTATAAGGGATGAAAATTTGACTTTTGGATTTTTGTGAAAAAAGTATTGTTTCCTATCGGATTTTTAACGCAGATTTCGAAATTGAAAAAGGTTTGCGTCTAACTATTTTTGCTCTTGAGGTACAGGCCAAGTATGGCATAAAAATGGCAAAAATCTGAAATTCCAGTATTTTTATCACATTTTTTACAATATCTCAAAAAAAAAAAAATTTAGACGCAAACCGATTTCATTTTTGAAATGTACGTTAAAAATCCGATTGTGGACGATACTTTTTTCACAAAAATATAGAAGTCGAATTTTTATCCCTTATGGAGTTTTCCAAAACTTTGGCCCTCTAGCGAAACCTCAAGACACCATCTTAAAAAAAAATTTAAAAAGGAAAAAATTTTTTACAAATGACAAAACGCATCAAGTGCGCTATCAGGCATTTAGAAAATCCAAAATTTTTGATTTTCGACCCACCCTAGTATTCACGTAGAATTTAAAACGGGAGGTTTTAAGCTACCTACTGATCTTCGAACAATATAAAAATCAATAGCATGCAAACCTTTAAAATAGTTTTACCTTTCGACTTTGGTTGTTTTTCCAGTTCATCTTTATCACCGGATCCATTTAGATTTTGCATCACCGGATTTGCGGATAGCGGTACTTCCGTCGGACTTTCGTCCGATCTCCTAGAATTCAAAAGCCTGGTATCCGCTGACACTACCCCGCTGTCTGTTGACACAGATAACCGTAAACCATCAGAGCTTTTAATTCTTCTGACTGTTGGCTTTAAATTTGTATCTACTCTAGCACTTAACGACCTATATTTCTGATTAGCAGTAACCGGTTCCGAATTCCTAATAACTACGGGTTTCAACTTCCCCAGTTCAGAATTAATTGCATGAATAATTTTTGTTTCGATGCTTTTTCCATTGTCAAACGTCACTTTTTTAACGATTTGTTTTTTATATTTTTCTATGTCGGTTTTCAACTGAGCGTTTTCTTTTTCCAAAGCTTTGATTTGATTCCGCAACCTCGCTTGATTCGCTCCCCATCTCGATTCTTTCGTGGATAACAATTCCGTTAATTTCCCTACTTCTGTTTTCAAATTAGCTATTTCCTCCCTTTCTTGTTTATTCGGTTGATTTTTAACTTGCTTACAATATTTCTCGAAAACGCTTTTATCCCTCTGCAATTTTTTCTGCTCTTCGTTCATTTTAGCTTCGAATTTTTCTTTATCCTCTTGCATTTGTTTCTCGAATTCTTTCTTTTCCTTTTCGAATTTATTCCTCTCATCTTCAAAATCTTTTTGAACTTTTTTTAAAATTCGATTTTCTTTTCGGAAAATCTCGATTTCTTTTTCTAATTCCTCCAATCTCTGTTTCAATAAAGCTCCGTCAAAAATGATTTTACTCGTCTCTTTTTCAATTTTTTTCGATTTCTCGATTTTCGGTTGCTTAATTTTATTTTTCTTCACTAATTTTTTCGGCTGCTTTTTTTTAACGGATCCGTCCCAATTTAAAAGATGTTTCACGTTATCTTGGAGAGCTTTCCTTCGAATTTTAAGAGCAGCTTCGTGTTGATTTAATTGTCGTAGATCTTTTTTCGGTGAGGCTTCCGTCAACGTGCTGTCTGCCACGTCTTCACTTTTGGCTTCACCAGTTTCAGACTGTTCGATTATTTTCTCACTGATTTGATGCTCTTCGGATTTGTGATCTACACTTCCGTATTCTTCTTCTGAATCTACGAGTCTTTTAATCTGCTCGTCGTCCAAATATTGGTTTTGTATATTTCTAAAATTTTCCATGTAATTAATTTTTGACTGATGTTGATTTTTGGACTCATCGGAGGCTTCAAGCTTTCGAAGAACTTTCTCCTCGACTTTATTTTCTTCGGACTGATTTTTCTTCTTTTTTTCCATTACCACTGCATCTTCGAATTTCTTGATTTGTTCATCGTCCAAATACTGTTTCTGTAGGTTTTTTAAACACTCCATATAATCGGTCTTCAATTGATGATGTTTTTCCGATTCCTCTATAAGTTTCGAAGGAGTGGAACTGATAGATTCTTCCATGAATTTAGCAACGAAAGAAGAATTTGAACAAAAGCTACTGTCATTTACTTTTCCTTCCAGCATTTCAAACATTTTTAACTCTTTATCATCTTTTTTCATTTGTTTCTCGATTTCTTTTGATTCAGGAGAACAAAGATTTTCTAAGACTTTCTTCAAGGGATTGTGAAAACCAGTGGGCGCTGCCGATGATTTCAAAACTAAATCATGGATAGGGGCTTTCGGTAAAGGCGGATCACTCGCTCTTTTACTGTTGTTAAAAGTACCAGTAGGTGGGATCTTTTTAGGCTCCGGTCTATTCCTCACATTTTTATTTTTATTATCTGCTATATAAATATTCACCGGTACTGTTAAACACTTAGGTCTACTCTTTAAATGATTTTGCTCCTGCTTTCTACAATTTCCGATCGTACTACTTTTTTTACTAACTGGATATTTTTTACTAAAAACTGGTTTCTCCTTCAAGTAGGTCTTGATTTTTTTCTCCTTATATATATTTGGAGGGCCTTTAAAGTCATCTAAAGTCATTCGAAATCTTGCTAATCCTTGCCCTCTTTTCAAAAATGGCCTACGACGGCTAGCAATATCTTCGTTCTCTTCATTCGGTATTTCTGGTGAATCTGTCTGTTCTTCCAATGGAGAAACATTTCGGAGATTGATTAAACTTGTCTTTGGTTCTTTTAATTTGATGGGCTGGGTTTTAATCTGGAAAACTTGTTTGGGTGCTTCTTCATATGCTGCATCATTTTCTCTATCAACAAAAGGGTCTGACGATGAATGATCATTGTGATTGTACCTTTCTTCATCTGAAAGAAATCAATTGTCTTATAATAGCTTCTAGAATATTTCTTTTGTTAGGTTGATATGAGGATTCCAAAATGTTTACTTGCTATTTTTCTACATAAAAATCTTCAATTCAAAAAAAAAAAAAAAAAAAAAAAAAAATTAACCTTTGGCATTTAATGTTAAAAAAATTCAAATATTATTGTTATTATTTTTTTTTTTTCTCTTTGTACTATTTAAAATTTTAATTAAACCCTTTACTTACAGTTATAAGTTTTAAGACTATTTAAAAGTTTCCGATGATCAAAATCCAATAACTGTTTTTGAGATTCTTGATAACTCTTTAATTTCTTTTGCTGTTCTTCTTGCCATTGATTTAATTCTGCCAGTTTAGCAGCTATGTCATTTGAACTGTTAAAACTCCAATCTGACATCATCAGAAATGATTTGGCATAACTAAAAATTTAAAAAAATTGCTTAATTTAAATGCCTGCTTCTTCATTAGTTACCAAGTTAGGTTATAAACAATCATGAAAGAAGTTAAGTATCTTTCGCATTTGAGGCTCTTTACGCAGCATTGTTTAACACAACATATCTGGTGCACGAATTAGTTATGTAAAAAATAATACCTTATATCTAAATTGTATGTATAAAATAATTGTCAAAGTGATGCCGCATAAACACAAATAACACCTAAGAAAACAAAAAACCGCCAAAGTTACTGTTTCTAAACCATTTTGCGATAAAGGAATTTTTTACGAGTTTAGAAACGACGCCATTTTTTTCTTCTTGTTGAAGACTTGTGGAAAATAGAAAAATTTATAATCGAAAATGTCTGGAATTAGAGAAAAACTTTACCAATCTCTCTTTAAAAGACCTTCCACATTTGTTTTAGTGGCTGTAGTAGGAGCATTAGTTTGGGATAGAACAGTTGAAATAGCGTCAGATGCTATTTGGGAATATAATAATCCAGGGGTAAGAAAATTATAATAGGGTAGATCTTTTGAAATTGATAACTTGAAGTCCTAATGAATCTTTTTTTTTTTAATTTCAGAAATTGTGGCATCACATTAAAGACAAATACCAACAACCGCAGTAGATATTTCATGTATAAAAGAGGAAATGTAGGAATTGTTTATATAAATATAATTTGTTAGAAAATTATTTTATTTTTGATTGGAAAGCCCATCTCACACAGTTATTAAAGAAAATTGTGCTTTAGTCTGCTATGATTTTGGTGGTAATGGTGCTCTTCTATTTTTCCTTGAACGCTGAAAAGAAGAAAAGTTAACAATGATTTTGTAAATGCTAATTGAAATATAAATTTTTTTTAAAGTAGCAGGTTAATTAATTTACTTTTATAAGAAGCAAAACACCATAAGAGTTAATTTTTGTTTTCCAATAAGTAAACTTAAATCAATAATACACAGGGGGAAAAAAAGAAAAATACACACATTTGTTATTAGTTCTCGAAGCTACATTACATGCCTGAGTTCTTGGTACAGCTCCAGATGATTCACCAGAACTCTGACTCCGTCTAAAATTTTTCTGTCTATCATTATTATTTTTTGGACTTTCCTCAAAATCTAAAGAAAATCTTTGGTTGGGAGAGTGATCATTAAAACTGTTGAGTGGTGAATTCAGCTGCTTTTTATTGGACAACTTTTCATTTCTCCAAGATGGTCTGGAATCTTCTTGGTATTTTATACCTTTAATGCAGAATGACTGAAAAAGAATATTAAAACTTCCATAAAAATACATTCAATAGGAAAAAAAAAAAGAATTATAATACCTCATGAGTATCAATATTTGAAATTTCAATTGATTGACCACAAAAATTGCACTCCACTGTTTCTTCTTCCTCACCAATAAGTTTATTTCTTTTAAAATTAAAATTGCATGTGTCTTGATGAGAGTATAAATTTTCTGCCGGGATTTCTTTTTCGCAAAATTGGCACGGAAGACGCACATTTTGTAAATCATTTTTATCGATATCCTGAAAAACAATAATATAGTTATTAACAACAGTTTATCGGAATGTACATTTTAAAAAAATAAAACTCTACTTTTTTGGTGTAAATAAGAAACTCGTCATCCAAATCTTCATTATAATTTTTAATATCGGTTTTTCGAGTCGTTTTCGCTTCGTATTTATTTTTAAAAATATTCTTAATCGATTCCGTATTATCGATCATCTTTTCATATGAATCCATGAGAATGCCCGTATTTAAAGATTTTTCATTGTTTGATTCCTCAAACAGACCCTGGGCAAGCAAGTGATTATTTATAGAGTCATCTTTATTATTCAATTCATCATTTATTTGAAGAGCTAATAACAAATCGGCTTCCTCTTCTGCAAGCCGTTTACGTTCGACCTCTAAAGCTTCCTTTTGGTTTTTTTCCTCCTCGGATATTTGTAAAGCTATCATTCTGTCCAATTCTAACATGGGATCATTTTCTGAAAACATAAAAAAACCAAGTTTTAGGAATAGTGTTAATTAAAGTTAAAAATACTTTGAAAAATACACTTTGACCGTACCTGTATTGCTTGATTTCTTATCAAATTTATTTGTTGGTTTATCACTGCTTTTCACCCTAAAATCTTGATCAGTATTGTCAAATTTCTTACTTGTGGCTAAAGAAGATGGATATTTTGATGCTATTGTCTTTCTCACAGCTCCTGTTGCAGTCTCTTTTGGGGGAGTTGGCATTGTTCCTAAGTGAATTAAAAATAAAAAAACATTATTTTTTGCACTACTCAATTTGAGATGTCAACGTACTTTTAAATTGATTTGACTGATATATATTGTTTTTTTCATTGGAGTATTGTCCAGCTTCTTCATTCTGGATTTTTTTAGGATTGTATGAGTCAACTGAATTCTTTATACGATTCTGAAAGGTTTTCTTTTTTTGATTTGGTGGTGTTCTAAGGTTCCCTGAGTCTATATCAGACAGAAAATTTCCTAGGAATCTTCTGCCATTTTGCCAAGAGGGTGACGGTCCTGGCTCTGTAATAAAACCAAATTAATGACAAAAACTGGCCTTTGAACTGCATTTAAAGATAAAGGGAATATTTGTTTGACTTTATTATATGACATAAATACCATCTGATAATTTGATGAATGTATGATTTGAATCAAGATGCAACTGCTTATATTTCAACATAACAAATTCACCACATTCCATGCACTTTTCAGTTCTGGATCCACAGTAGTTCTCATGTTCTGAAATATTTGATACATCTGTTTCAATATCACAGATTTTGCACTTTATTTTTCCTAAAAAAAGAAAAAGAAATTTTTTTTAATCTTTACTTCAAAATAATTAAATTGTTTAATATTACTTTTTGGGCAATCATCAGTCAGATGATCATTTAATTTCCATTTTTCCAGTTGTAAATGGCAGCTGGTGCAAAATGTTGAACTGTGATAAGATTCATCATGCTCAGCTTGTTGGCTACGATTAACAGGTTCATCACATTTGGAACATAAATAAATATTTCTTTGGCAGTGTATTGTATGTATCACAAAATTACTGGATAATATATCATGCTTGCTGTAAATAAAAAAAAAAAATAAAAGAAAATTAGGGTTAAGGCTGACCTATTTAAAAATTAAAACAAATTACAGAAATTATCTTTTAAGCATATAAAATGAAAATGCATGACGTCATATGAATACTATTCAGTTATTCTGACCATAAAAAGGAAAAGAAAAAAAAAACCTTCAAGCTAAATTAAAACAAAAGTGATTATATGATCATAACCTAATCTGCTTACCAATTGGTACACAGAATCGTTTCGATTACATCGCTCATTTTTTTCTAATAAATTTACACGATTATAAAACACACTATTAAAACATGTTCAAATGTTTGATTAAAAAACAATTATCACTACTAAGACAATCTGAATTATAAATAGGAACACAACGGGAAAAAAATGCAAAACCGTAATAAGTGGCAAAAGATACACCAGGCAGTGGGTTGTTACCTCCCACTTTCGCTCGTTTTTTTGAATATGGATATGATATTTCTGTAAGACTTTATTTAATCTTTTCAGTCCTTATTTAACAATAGGAAAATCGTTAAAAATAGTAGAATGCGAGGCTGGACCGGGAAAGTGAGATTTTTTAGGAGGCCGCTGCCGATCCGAGCCGAAGGCCAGAGGATGGTCAAAGAGGGCCGAGTGGAAAATCGAAATTTTCGGTCCAGTCTGAAAATCTACTATTTTTTTTTAAATCCCTTCATAATTTTGAACAATTTTCGTTTCTGACTATTTTTGACTAAAGCAAACGCCTAGGAGACATTGGCGCTTTTCCAGTGAGTGCTACAGTACACACCAGGTCTTAATAAACATTCAGTATAATATCAAACCACAAAAAAAAAATAGGAAATTGATGATCTTGTTTTCTAGATGTCATATGCAGCCCAAGCATTTTATGTGAATGATAAGCTCAACTACTAGTTTGTGAATGATAAGCTCAACATGGTGAAAATTTATGAATCTCTTCCTAATTTCCATTTTTTTAATATTTCATGACTGCTACTGTAAATATCTTCTCCCTGATTTACAAAATAAAATTTGGGTCCCAGGAGATGGTTAGTACTTTTAGCAAAATAGGCGCGACAAAAACATTCAGTAATCTTTTCCATTTTCATCGGCTTTTACTTTCAGTGCTTTTATTCAACTTTTTAAACTTCTTACTTTAAAAAGTTGCGTTCTTACGAAAGGTAAGCCTAATTTCTCTTCATCTGGTTCCGCAAAGAGAAATTTTTGATACCAGGGAAGAGTCAGCAGTTTAAGCAAAAAATAAGGCAAAACATTCAAATTGGTTGCGCCAAAATACAGATTAACTTGTGCATCACCTTAAATTTATTGCTCTGGTAATCCATAAAATTCCCTTCCTAAATAGGTTGTTCCAAATTTAGCAAAAGTTTCTCAATATTAACAATATCATCAAGTAAAACTGGAATAAAATGAAATCAAATTAAACGTAAATAATAAATTAAAGTATCTTTATTTAATTTTAACTCTTCTATAAATCAGTCTTAACTAAGTTAAAGAATCACTGCTAATTTCGATTTAATCTGGCCAAATAAGCAACAGCATACACTCGAATTATATTTACACTAGAGACAGATTAAAAAAAAGACAAATAAGCTGGGAAGGCCTCGTTTAATGTGCGTCTTTTTGTATTTATTTTAAAAATTACCGCTAAAAACTTTTCTAAAGATGTAAAAATTACAAAAACATTTTCGTCCTGATATTATGAAACATACATTAACTTTTTTTTTTTTTTTTTACAAAAATCATTAATCCAAAAAACAAAATCAACAATTATAAAATTGAGCAGTTACAAGAATCAAACAATTACGTCACAGACCTTAAAGTGAATCATCATATTTATAAAACGACAACTTTGAAGAAGGTTTTGTCTTTCATGAAAATTAATTAGTAGTTAACTCTAATAGGAGAACGACTTTTTTTTTTATCACATTTGCTTACTATTAAATTCCTAATTAATGTTATCGATTTTCCCATTTTCTTTCGGGTCTTACTAACACAATGTCTTCAGATGAGCTGGACGACATGTCATCTTCGTCGTCATCATCGTAATATCGATCAGATGGGCCTCCTAAGTTCAAAAAAAAATATATATTAAAAAAATTTTGCAATTAACATTCAATTTTTTTTTTTTTTTTACAAACCTGTTAGAGGTCTTCTAAATATTTCCGTTTCTTTATCATCTAAAGCTCCTTTCTCCGGCAGGAGCGAAAAGCTATATTCAAATTTACTTCTGTCACGATGTTTCTTGCAGCACATTATAGTGACAGAAACTAAAATAAGGAGAGTAATAGACGCCCAACTAACTAACATAATAAAAACCATTCTCGGCATGCCGAAAACATGATCTGCTGAGTTTGAATTATTATTTTCTGGAACAATTGAATGGTGGAACGGTTCCCCATGTTTTTCCGCATCATAGGCTTCTTTTTGAGTGGTTAAAACTATCGTGGTTTCATTGATTCGGTTATGGTGAACCGTTATGATTTCGACCTTTGTTTCGTAACCGGGAGCCGAAATCTAAAAAAAAAAAATTAAGCATTTTTTGCTGAAACAAAAAATTTTTAAATAGAGAAACCGAATTTATACCTCCACATGAAATTGTCCTATTGGAGTCATTGCCTTATAATACGCTAAATTAGCCGAGACTCTGGATCTTTTTTCGTACTCCTTTAATAATACATGAGCCTTTCTTATTGGCTGCTTTTTCTCATTCACAATTTGAAGGATAAATCCTTGATTAGCAGCCGAGACAAAATTTTTAAGACTTTCAAGATTCTCCCTCCACAATGTTGACAGTTTCGAGGCCGGCGGATAGGTGCAGCAACTGATGTGTGCTTCAATCTAAAATTTACAAAGCCCAGAATTAATTTTTCATTCACCTTTAAATATTTCACTACATTACTTACAATCGGCACATCAAATTCATGATAAATCCTCTCAAATACAGCCTTTTTATGAAGATTTGGAGTAAAATCGCAAGGGTCCTCATCGTGTTCGTAAGTGTGAAGTCTGTCGCTTTTCTCGTAGTAACGAGCCGAAAATGCCTGGAATAATTTTTTAGCTTCCTCGTTTACGTTGGACGTGGGATAGCTCATGTAAAACCCTCCTCCGTGAACGCTCAACGCCAAGTCGAATTTTTCACTGTGCAACAAATTCCGGAACGAATGAGCCACAGGATCTGTGCTTTTCATCAAAATGATCTGATTCCCGATCTCATCATTAGTAGTTAGCGGATTACAGAGGCCTTCTGGAATCCTTTCAAATTTATGATCAACGGCAGGTACGAAATGCAAAACAGCACGTTTTAAAATTTTAAGTATGTCCGTATCGTTGTCCTTGTGACCGTAAACCATGTGCCTCGCAAATCTGACTAACATTTCCCGTCCGACAGGTTCGCTTGCGTATAATCCTCCGATTAGCCCGATGTGAAATTTTTCTTCTTCCGGAGATCCGATCTAAAAATTTTGGGGGAAAAAAAATTAAGATTTTCATCTGGGTTTATTCTTGAATCAAAAATTTCATACCTCATGGGTTACTTTAAGAGAATGAACCCGCATATTGTCGATATTATCTCCAGCTTGAAATGAGGCAACGGTCGGATCGACGTTTTCCAGAGCCGCAAGAGCTGAATCAACCTCAGATTGAAGCATATATTTATCGTGCTTGGGGGAAACGTTTTCGCTTATGTCAAAATCTTCCGAATAAGACCACTCTTTCGGATCGTCTCGAACCATCGTGAAATTTAAGGATATCCCGTTTTTATCGTCGGGGATCAAAACAGGAGCTTTCAATTTCTCGTATCTAACAAAAAAAAAAATTAATAATATTAAGGGGTCGTCTATAAAACACGTGAGCCTTATTTTTTACCATTTTTGACCCCCCCCCCCCCCTTTGTTAGCAAAGATTAGCATTTCGGGACCCCTTAAAACAATTTTTAAAAAAATTAATATTAAACATTTAAAAAATCTGAATTCTTCGGAACTTAAATTTTGCAAAGAACAGGTTTTTTTTTTTTTGTAACAACTTAAAGCAAATGCGCGGATAAAATTTTTTTTAAAAAGTTTGTTAGGTTACATAATTTAAAAAATTTAAATTTTCATTTTGGCACGTTTATTACATGAGACAAATGCTAACGTTAGATATATAAAACCCCCCCGCTGTTATCAAAAGTTAGCATTCTAAATACTCCCCCTCCCCCCCAACGTGCTCACATGTTTTACGGACGACCCCTAAGAAACAAACAAAACATTGTTTTTTTTTTTTTTAGTTGTGATGATTTACCCTGGAGCACTGATTGTCAAGTTGTACGATCCAGGTGCCAGTAAACGCCAGTAGTCCCCGTCAGCAGCCGATCTGATGGTGTGCTTAATACCCGAGACGGTGATTGTAGCGTTTGGTACCGGGTTTCCAGCTGAACTTCTGATAAATCCATGAACTCCGCGATTTACCTTTAAAATTAAAAAAAAAAAAAAAGTTGTAAATGGATCAAACGTTTTTGAAAAATATAATTCATTTATTTACTTACTTGCTCCATGTAAAGCAACAAAGATTCTCTGTTATCATTCCAATAATTTGGAAGTTCCGTATGATTAGGATATTTGTAGCAACCCAACTCAATTGTCAGTTCCAAGCAGTTAGAATTGAGATAATTATAATCTTGCATTCCCCCTTGTACGGAATACCAAGCTGCTCCGTTCGTGATTCCCCCCGGAAACCGCTCATCATCGTACTTAGGACATGGTTTTCCCAAATGCATTGTTGGATGCGCCTAAAAGATAACACCATTTTTACGATGGAGGAAAAAATAATTCAAATTTTTTTAATTGAGCAAAACTTACGTCGGCATAAATTCTAGCAAGTAACTGAAATATAGGATTGTCAGGAGAAAAGTTCGGAATATTTTTATCGTTTTTCCCTTTCGGATTATCGTCAAATGGGTAATTGGCGACGAGGCTTCCACCGTGTAAATTAGCCGAAAGAACAAACGGTATCGCTTGAATCCATCTCATAACAGCTTCCGTTTCCGGTTGCCGAACTCGATTTTCTTTCGTTTCCCCGTACTGATCGGGGAAATTTCGATTAAGATCGATTTTATTGGCGTTCTCTCTGCCGTGTAGGCTGTCTCGATCTCCTAAATTAAAAAAAAAAATCATAATTGTTATTTAAAAAAAAAAACAAGCAGTAGTGGGAGGGGGGAAAGAAAGAGTTACGGGCAGGCAACCGGTCATCCAAATAAATGTTATCGAAAAAATAATTTTTTTCGAAATTTTCTAGTCACGACAAGGTAAACCAAATACCCGATTTTTCGGCCACGGAAACTACTTTCTTCACCTCTCAGGGTCCAAAATAAAAAAATTAAAATTCTCGTTATGAAGCTTACCTTCTTTAGATATTTCAAAGCCGTCAGGGTTCATGGAGGGCATGATATGTATTCTCGTATTATTGATAATGTGAGTGACCCTTTCATCTGATAAATAATTCTCGCAGAGATATTGAGCAAGTAGAAGAAGCATTTCTCTTCCAACGGCTTCATTTCCATGCATGTTTCCTACATACTTAAATTCGGCCTCACCTGAAACAAGTAATTTATAATTATTATTTTTGTCTTCCTAAAAAGCAGTAATCATAAGTATTCAAAGTTAAGTATAGATTTTTTTTTTTTTTTTAACCGCAATTATCTTGCTTGAGCAAAATTAGGTAATTTTTAGGGTTGAAGAATTAAATCTTAATCTTTTAACATTTTTTAACTTATATATGTAAATAAATATTAACGTCATAACTAACCTGGTTCGTGAACATTAGGATTATCTGAAATTTCCAATACATAAAGCTCCCGCCCTTGAACGCTTTGTCCGACACTGTAGAGGTAGGTAATATTCGGATACGATTTGTTCAGCTCGACCAATTTCCTTTCCAATTCTTTAAAATTATGATACTTGAACTCCGGAGTAGTTACGAAACCGTAATTTTCTGCCGGAGAAGGCGCTTTTTTAATTTTCAGGCTTGAATGAGATCGTTCTGAAAAAAAAATTTTTTTTAATTGAGACAAAATTATTAGACACTTTAGAGAAACAGAATTAAATTAAATTAATTAGCATAAGCGGTAAAGGAAACTTACTAAGTTTCTATCCATTGTGTAAAGAAAGGCATGCGGGATTGCTTTCAAAGGATGAGAGGTTCTTAATGGTTTAATTTTTTTTTTTTAAGGTTCAAACTGCGAAAAATGAAACAAAAAGTTAGTAACATGCCAATTTTAAGCCCAAAAAGCGGTTTTTAACGATTTAAAAGTTTTAAGATATTTTTAATTAATTTGACCGAATTAAGTTAGTTCCTGAACAAAGAATCAATAGCGACTACAATTTTTTTATATAAAAATTAAAAAAACGAATACCTACCAAATAATTTCACCAACCTTAAAGTGCTTAAAAAAAGACTGAGTGATACAAAATATTTTAAAATAGCGTGAAATGTGGAAAAGTGCAATGGTGAGGTAGACAACTCAGTATGATAAAAAAAAACTCTTAAAAAGCTAAGGGAGAAAAAAATTCAACTACACAAAAATTTTTATAACTATTCTAAAATGAATCGAAAAATACAAAAAGTATTAAAAAAAAAAAATTCTCGAAATGAAAATTTTTAGTAACAGAAAATCTATCATACTGAATTAATTATAAAAAATTATCGAACATATCTTGTAAAAAAACATTTTTTTCTTTTTATTGTCACACAAGCATCGTGTATAAAAGTAACAAAATAATTTCCTATATCCCATATACTATTAAAAAGCAAAAAAAAAAAGTAAAGCCCCAATAAAGCATCTTTCTAAAAAAAAAACTTACAATACAGCAACAAATAATCAAATTAATCGTAAACAAGTGCAAACAATTAAAAAGCGGTTTTTAAAAAAAAATCGGAATACCATCCACCAATACAAAAGTACAAAACATATTTCGCTTCGTTCAAAAATTAAAAATCAATTAATGTCATCGTTAAAGCTTAAAATTAAACAAAAAAAAAAACAGTGACAGAAGGCAAACTAAGCATATTTTATGCCAAGAGTGAAAGTTAAAAGCAAAAAACAGTAACAAAAATGTTAGTAAACCATCGGTTTATCAGCAACCCCGTGCCCGTCGCCTACCATAATAGGGCTGGATTTTAAGCTGAAAATCGTGACTTGAAGCTCCGTCCGTCCCGTTAGTGACAGTCACAGTTTTTGGTTCGCTGCTTTGGTATCCGTAAGCTTTGGCAGTAATGACATATGTCCCTGGAACTAAAAGTCTCCAATATTCTCCCCTTGAGGACGTAACGATGTCGTGTTTAATATTTTCTACAACTATTCTGGCACCTTCGATAGGTTTGTTCCTTTCATCGGTCACTACACCTGCGTAACGCGTAAACGAAAAAAATATAAATAAACTTGAAAAATTAATTATCGAATGCATTATTTCAGGTTTTCAATGAACTTACCCTTGATGCCAATGTGAGCAAGCTCCATGAAAGAAATAAGAGATTCTCTGTTCAGGTCCCATTCGTGAGGAAGTTCGGAAGCATTTGGATATTTGCAACAGCTCAGTTCAAAAGTAACTTCAAAACAATTCGACCTAACGTAATTGAAATCTTGCATTCCACCTGGAAAAAAAAAAATCGATTGAAGGGAAAAAATTAATTAGGTGAAGAATAATGCGTGAAATTTCATGCATCTAAAAATAATGTTTTAGAAGACAAGAGAAAATAATAACTTTTCACTAAGCCATAAAAGAGGAAAAAAAAGCTAGGCAGATGTTACACGGTTATCTGGCCGGGAGATACGTCAAATTAATCATAGGATTATTTCTTTGTTCTTCCATCTCTGACTTATACTGCGGTTAACCCCATCACCAATTCATGAATATTACAATCAATGCCAAAGAATTTATCCAATTCGTCAAACGTGGGGAATATGTTCAATCTTAAGAGGAACACTTTTAGTTAAATTTTTTAAAAGCCAAGACTGGAGAGAAGAGAGGAAGAGAAAAAAAAAATCAAAATGGAAAATTTTTGGAAAAAAATGGATTTTTTTAATTAATTTATTTTATTTTAACAAGGAAATTTCATTCTCTTGAACATATTCACCTTCATCGTTCGATTTCAAAAATTCAGGTTTGCGTTGCATGAAATTTCGTTGAGGGCTTGCATTAATATTCGGGTAAAAGTGATCGTAACATTTTAACAAATTTAGCAATTCTGCCCAAAACTGAGTCGAGAATGGAAAGAAGGCTAAGAATAAAATTACTTAGCAAAGAGACATGCACCCACAGGGACCCTGATACACCAACACAAGAAAAAAAAAGCTAAAATTTAAAGTCTTCAAAGTAATTTTAATAGCCTCTGCACAAAATTTAAAAAAAAAAAAAATTATGATTTAATATTTTTCTGCCCTTGCTTGCAAGCCAACGGCATGAAAAAAATTCTAAGATATGACTCCTGATTTCAAGATCACTATGTTCGCAAATCAGAAGTACAGAGTTAATTATTTAAGGCAAGTCATTTACGGCCGGTAATTATTATTTTATATCTATTTCTAGCGCAATTTTTCTATTTTTTTTTCCGGTGTATTATCAATACGATTTTAGTCAATATGTATAATTAGTAACTTAGCCTACTCCTCCTTGTATTTAATTTTTAAATACTTTAAGACAGTCGATAACTTCGTTATGGATATCCATAAGGTAAAGTCAATGACAAAATTATAAGCGTACCTCGCATAAAAAGACCCCACTTGGATCATAGTGAAATCAGGATGTCTACTGAAAATAATTTTTGAAATTCAAGGTTTTTTCAAGGTTTTCAAGGCTCATTTTTAGAAAAAATAAAGGTTTTTCCAAGGCCATGCTCTGCTTTAGAAAGGTACGACTAAGGTAAGGGGCTGTACAAGTATTACGTAAGCACCTAAGGGGGGGGGAGGGGATCCTTCAGATGCTTACGTCAATGTTAAACCTCCATAAGAGGAAGCCTATTTTTGCTTATTATGGGGGGGGAGGGAATCAAAAATCACCAAAATCATGCTTACGTAATACTTGTACAGCCCCTAATGAAAAAAAATAATGTTTTTTTTTAAAACAGAAATTTCAAAATTGGGGCAGTATTAAGTAGAACCCCGACATTGGAATTTTAAAATGATGATTTCAGTACTATTTTGTACTCGTTTAGTACCGTTTAGTACCAGCAAAATAAAATTTTGTACCTTTGATTATCCCCGAGAAAAACGGAAATGAAAAGTTGGGGTCCTACTTAATGCTGAAACCCGCATTTTTTCGAAAAAAAATTATTTTTGCACTAAAGTTTTGTGCTTGTTTAGTATCGTTTAGCCCAAAGAAAATGAAGTTTTGGACCATTTATTTTCCTCGAGAAAAATAGAAATGAAAAAAATCCAAAATGAACAAACATGCGGTAAGGATCACAACGGAATACGGTTTAAATTTAAACAAAGCAATTATTCGCAAATTATAATACGATTTTTAAACTCTGTAAAATAAATTAACTTCATCGTCTTTTGATTCATAATTACCATTTCAAGTGTCCCTGGTGGAAAAAATAAAACGATCGATCTCGGATCGACACTGCCAAACCGATATTCATTCCCGGATCGATACCGAAGCCGTGTTGAAATCGTTTAGAAAGTTAACGGTTTGTGATATCGATTCAATACCGATTCACGATATTAGACTTCAAATCGATTTGGTATAGAATCAACTTTACAGACAACATTACGGAACAGTGTTAATAAATTTTAGCATATTGGTTTTAAAAAAAATACGATATTGATCTGATGCCAGTAAAATGATAATAAAAAATTCGTTTGATTTTTTCATTGATAGAAAACTCTACGTAGCAAAAGAATTTTACCCCCGTCAAATGGACTATCTAGGAATGACTTGTTTTTATTTTCCGTGTGCGATGCCGATCTGTGGTGCAAGTTCGATCCCAATCCCGATCCCTACCCAGATTTTGATTCCGATTGCTAATAAGATTCTGTTAAAGCTCTTCCCGATACCGATACCGATTCCAAGACCTGAAAATAAAACTGGACCATCCTTAGTTTGAACCTAGTATTGACTGGTTCAAACTTGACAAAAATTAGCAATAAACAACGAACATACAGGATCTCCATATTTACGAGTAAATCAATATGAGACCTAAAATTAATTAACTTTTATTTTCATTTATTTATTTTTTCCAAAAATTTTCTCATTCTTCCTCAAATGAGTTAAAATGTATTTCTTGAACTTTTGGATTTGGGTAAATATTCACTTCAATATAAATTTATTCACTCAATAAAAATTAAATTTACTTACACGAACATTATTTTTTCCCGTTTTCACAAAACAATCAAAGCGGTTACTTGGCAACTCAACGATATCGAGCAATATCGTATTCCGTTATCGATCTATATCGGGATTTTCGACTTTAAAAAATTTTGATTACCGAATTTTACTCGAAAAGTAACTCGATCCGATAACGACAACCGTTAACTTTCTAAATGATTTCAACATGTGCATCGAGCTCGAATCGGTATCGGACCTCGGAACACCGACAGAAATTTCCACCAGGGAAAATTGTAATTAAAATAATAAATTATTGGAATAAATTCAAACAAAACTAGAGTAACTAAAAATGATAAAAAGAAGTTAAATTCAATTTGTCACAAAACTTTATTTTCCTGGTACTGAACAGTACAAAACGAGTACAAAACATTAGTGCAAAAATAAATTTTTTTCGAGAAAATGCGGGCCCAGCATTAACCCCGACTACTTATTTCCGTTTTTCTCGGGGATAATGAAAAGTACCAAATTTTATTTTGCTGGTACTAAACGAGTACAAAATAGTACTGAAAACCAAATTTCAAAATTTCAATGTAAAGGTCCTACTTAACACTGCCCAGAGTGGATCTAATTTTAATAATGCATAAGAAGAAAAAAGGAGACGAAAAAAAAAAAGATATTAATAGTTGTGGCTTCCAGAAAAACTGTGAAAGTCCTAAATTCAGGGGTATTTACTGAAAATCATGTTTTAAATTCAAGGTTTTTTAAGGTTTTCGAGGTGTTTAATTTCAAATTCAAGGCTAATTCAAGGTTTAGGCTAATTCAAGGTTTTAAAGGTTTTAAAGGTTTTCAAGGTAGGTAGACACCCTATGAAAGAAAGATAGTGTGCCCACATTCACCACGTGATCAGTACTCAATTTTTACACTAATCAGCTATGCAGGATTTTTCATTTAGATGACGTCACAGCTAATACTGTTCATTTTCATTTATATATTCAAGAAGGAGAGAGCACACTACCTTTCGTTCATAATGCTTGGGATAGGACGTTTAAAACTTTTCGATTGTAAAAAAAAGTTCTTTTTTTTTTTTTTAATTTTCAGTTAAACTTTCACATTCTTCTAATGGCCATTTCCCAAGTATGCTCTATTCATATGGAAATTTGACTAGCTGACCAAACTTCAAAAATTGTAGCTACCAACGCAATGGCTCACTCTCCCTGTTTAATAATTAATGCAGTATATGAAAAAGCAAAAACGCATTTTTAATCAATCCCAACATGCAAACCGCATTCTTAAAAAAGCAAACTGAAGAAAAAAAATCAAATCTGAAGTAAATAAAATTAATGGAAAAAAAAAGGTAATCATCATGCATATTATAGGTATATACCAACGGCACAAACAGAACAAAAAAAATGCTCATGAATTGTGGAAAACAAATACCATCCACAAAATACCATTTTGCTCCGTTAGTGACCCCGTTTTCGAAACTTTTAACGTCAAAACAGGGTTTCTCTTTCATCATACGAGGATTGCGTTTAGCGTAATGACTAGCCGCGTGCAAGAACCAATTATCATCTGGAGTCGGATTTTCTTGGCAACAATCCATATCGGTTAGGCTAAAAAAGCATAAAAACAAAAACAGAAATTCCACCACCTCATTCAACGTTAGATTTTTTTTTTAAATGGAAATAGGTTAGTGAAAAAAAAATCCTTTCCCCGCATCCGTAATATGCATGTAAAATGTACCTGCAACTTCATACCAATGTGCACCATTGGTTACACCATTAGTAAAATTTTCCGGTGGGCAACTGTCGCCTGATTTCATGACCGAGTTGTGAGACGAATACGCCCTTGCTAGAAATTTGAACACTTCATCATCCGGAGAGACGCTATCGACGCAGCACGTCCTGTTTTCTCTGTCAAATACAATGCCATTGTTGATTTATAAAAAATAAAAGCAGCGTTAACTTGATGTTGAAGAATGTCAGTGACCACCGACCAGTTTCGAGATCAGATCTATTTAAATGTCAGTTATCAGTGTTATATATGACATATAAATAAACGGTTAACATATAAAATTAAAAAATGCGACAACTTGTAGAAATAAATTAATTAAGGCTAAATAGCAATGACGAATCCATTTGACTTACATAGAGAAAAAAAAGGGATAACAAGTATAATTACTACAAAAAAAATCGGAAATCGAATCATTCAACTTTCTCAAGCATGATAGCTTTTTCCTAAAGAAGCTTGTAACGGAATATAGTACTTCCCAAAACTGTTAAAAATAGGAAAGTATTTCCAAGTAAAAGCTCAACCAAAAACTGAAAGAAAAAAATTAAAATTTGCTACTTTTGTGCCAGCTCGGCTTCCTTGTCATAAATATTTAAACATAATTTGCATTAACACAGTCAACAGGAATCGAAGGGGGAAATGTGATGGCCACGGGGAGAAACCCCCTAGACCTGAAAAAAATTTCCATTAACATTAGGTACCATTTTGTTTTGAGTTCCTATGCCATGATGAATTCAATTTTTATCTCAAGTGCAAACTGCAAAATCTTCTCAACAATAAGCAAAAATCAATCTTTAAACCAGAATTGCAGTCTTGCCGATCTTCCGAAATTTCCTAAATTTGGATTTTTAATCAATTTTCAAATCGATTCCGAGATTTTTCCCAACTTCCCTGTAATCCCTATTCAAAAATAAACCCAATAAAACTCGGTAATATTTGTATTTGAGTTCCTGCAGTTTTTGTTCCATAAAAATTGCTATTCTTTTTTGGAATTTTTCTAAAACTCTTAAACTGAAAGAAATCTAAAGCATATAAGAAAATATTTATTACCAGCTTAATTTTAATTTATTACACCCCAAAAAGATCATTATTTATATAAGAACCACTGTTTTCATAATCCGAGCAAACAGGATAATACTTCACTGTGACTCAAAATTTTCCGTCCGATCCGATTAATTATTGCAAAACAATAGGTCTATTTTTTTTTTCTAAACATAGCTACATCATGTAATAATTATTGTAAACTTCTGAAAAAATAATAATAACAGCATTATTATTATTATTATTATTATAAACAAGGTGGGCGTTTGTGTATAATCATGTGTTAAAACAACTAGTCTAGCCAAAAAAAAAAAGCCAATTAATAAAAAACTGGTCTGGTAGCTATAAGATGAGATTTAAAAATAGTAGAATATTCCTTTGTGGAAAGCTTTTATACTGTATCTAGTACCCTAGATTAGAGTACACAGATCAAAAATTTGGATTTAATTGAAACTATTGGTTTCACCACACGATTAAAAAAGTTTCAATTTCAAATCTTTAATATTAAAATGAACCCATTTTGATTTCAAGTTGAAACTTTTTTGAGATTTTTCATCTTCAAAAGAATTCAAAAAGGTTTAATCGTGTGATAAAACCAAAAGTTTTAACTGAACCCAAAATTTTGAACTGTGTGAAAAGCTCACAACTGCATATAAGGAACTATGCCCAAACACTTGCTTCGCCTAGATTCTGCTAGTTGAAAAAAAAAATTATATTTCTAAAGAGTAATAAATACCCTATTCACTGCTTTAAATTTACATTTCCATAAGCTAAATTTGATCATTTTATTTTGTACTTGCAGTGCATTTATGTATTGCAAGTTTTATAATTTATTACTAAAGTCATATTTTTTTAAATAATTTTTTTTTTTTTTGTATGCATTTATAAAACAAAAATATCCTTTATAGAATCAAATCCCAAAATTATTCTTTTTAAAATAATAATTACTTATTAAACTTTTCCAGAATCGAATTAGCCTACTATAGCCGTCGGAAAAGAGTTTAAACTACATAACAACTAAATAACTTAATGAAATACAAGAACTATCTTGAAACCAGCTATTCAAAAAAAATGAATAGTTCCAGATCTAATAAATAATAATACTTTAAAGCTAATCCAGTGCGTCGGAGGTGAACTAACGCATCTCCACCGTAAATATGATTGGAGATAATCTGTTTCCAGTGTTATAAAATCACGTGATCATTCGACTGCAAGTTTACACGCTCCTGTTGCCGTAAACTTGAGGTCACGTGACACTTACACGAACGTCGAAACAGACTAACTCCAATCATATTTACGAAGGAGATATGTTAGTTTTCCTCCGACGCACGGAATCGAATAAATAAAATAGAGACTAATGGAATAACCTAAAAATATTAAATCTGAAAAGACTAGTTAAAAAAAAAAATATAGATGCTCAAAAGCCATGAAAAATAAAAACACTTACGGAGAATTGTCGAAAGGGTAACTGGCAACAACAGCACCGCCGTGAAGATTTCCAGATAAAACGAATGGATTTTCGACGATCCAGTCCATTATGGCTAAAGTTTCAGGTTGTCTTTTACTATTATCTTGATGTTCTACACTTTTGTCGAACTGGTCCGGGAAGTCTCGATTCAAATCTACCCCATTTTCGTTATTTCTTCCTACGTAGTCGTGTAGAGAAGAACAAAGCCCTTCCTAAAAATAAAAAAAATTAAAAAAATTAAAAAAATGAAAAGAATGGAAAATCAGTAAAACAAAGAAAAATTCCTCATTTTAAAACTTCATGACATTTAAGTCGAAATATAAAAACAACTACAAATGAGATTCGAAAATTTATAAGTGCAGATCGTGAAACGGGTTACTTAAAACACTTCAGGTTAATTAATTCGCGTCTCACAAAAATAATAGATAAAACCTGTCATTCCATATCCTGTCGGTCAATTGGGGCTAGTGGACCAAGTATGACCTGTTTTAAGAATATACTGTACAATATCTGCATTTGTATTAGCTTCAAAATCTGAACTTTTTTTTTTCTGTGGTTATTCAAAGCGTTTTCTTTTCTGCTTCTTAATGTCTACCAAGATGGCCGTCTTAGTTTACTCCCCTTAAGTTGATAGCAAGAGGGTATATAGTAGGGCCAAAGTAAAGATCAGGTCCGCTTTAGGTAGATTTAGTGATCTTGGAAAACTTTTTTTGCCGATAAATTGCTGTTATTTTGCATGTTATAAAGGACCAAGGTCTGGAGCTCCTCTCAATAAATTTTGCAGTCGAATTTAACTTTTTGTTCTATTAAATTGTAGGACAGGAGATTCTCTTTTTATATCTATGGTAGAAAATGCTCAGTCTTTTTCTTTACCTTTAGGAATGTAAAATCAAAATCAATACAATATCGAGAGAGGGAGAGAGAGTGAAAAAAAAATTTTTAATTTATCCAACACACCTCTAAGTTGGGGTTAAATCGGCATGTGGATCATAAAGAGGGAACAGGGGGAGATGTTCAGTAAAATAATACACCAGAGGTACCCGAAGAGTGGACTTGAACAAAAAAATTATGCAAAGAATTAAATAAAATCCAAAGAACTCATTTGACTCAATCATGTATTTTTAATACAAGTTTCAACTTGTTTCAAGTAAATACGAACCCAAAAGGATTTCAGAAAACAAAACCAAAAGCATTTCGGCGGTATATTTTTTTTTTTAAATTATTTTCCAGCTGCATTTACTGCACCATTTATAGACAAGTTGAAACTTGTATTAAAAATCACAGAGTACTGTAAAAAAGAAGCAACTTCCATGGTAAAGTTCGGTTTAGGATCACATCATGTTTAGCTTATGAAGATATGATTTCATCCGTAAGCTAAACATGATGTGATTCTAAACCAAATCATTCATATAAGTTGCACTCTTCTGTTAAAAATTCCAGGGTACAACACAAGTTCATCAGATACCAGAAATTTGAATTTCTCCCCCTAAATCGAGTATTAGAGAAAATAGCCATTCCTTCCGGCATTCACTCAAGCCTACTCTTAAAAAGGATTTCTAGCAGAATTTATGGATCGAATCCCCTTGACATTTCAGTTAAAACCTATGTTTAACTTATGAAAAATGCATGGAAAATTATGGCTGTAAAAGAAATGCAAAAATTCAGATTCAAATCTTCATCGGAATAATAATAAAAATAAACGAGATAAAAAAAAAAGCAGATATGCATTATTTGCATTACCTCATTAAAACTCTAAAAGAATAAAATCATTATGATCAAGCGAGGAGGACTTGTCTTTATTAGTAACTTGTTTTATTAAAAACTAAAATTACAGAAAACGTATAATTTCAACAACCAATGAAAACATCAACACCTATTCTTATATTTCTCAGCCTGTTTCTCTTAGTTAATTGAATAATTAATCCGTCCATAAATTGAAATATCAAAGTCCAAGCTTCGTCCTGATCCAATTCACCGATGATGCTACATGATCCTGATGGTAAATTCGTCTGCCATTTTACGACTTACATAAGAATCCCTCGGACAATGCAGGTAGCAATGATAATGGCATACGTGTTTGTGTAACGCGTTCGCGGCCTCCTAATGATATCATTGTAAATGACCTTAATAATATAATATACACGGTCGTGGACAGTTCAAAACCTATATTTGACTCATTTCGAACCTTAATGCGGGCATCAATTATTATATTTTTTTGTCTGAAGAAAAAAAAATGATAATAATATTTTGTATAAACAGGTGAATTCTCTTATTTATTTAAAATTAATTTAGCATCTAATGCGATCGCAAATAAGAATTATGTAATGCTATCTATCTGAACTTGTTCCATTTAGATTTTTTTCCTTTTATTTCATGAATGGGAAACGTTAAAAAATTACGGAATTATTTACTACTATTTGTTGGATTTTTTTAAAAAAGAAATATGTAACATCCTATTTAAGGAAAGAAAGAATGGATAGTACTATGCAATTTCCTCGGCCAACTTTTTCAGCATTCCGTTGTCAATATCACATTTTTCCTCTTAAAAAAAAAGCTGAGAAACAGGTATAAAACACATCGTGCTATATTTTTCGATTACAAAATAAGAAATTGTGTAACTGATTTTTATAATATATGGAAAGTCCAAGATAGCGTGAGATAAAATGTATTAAATTAATTAATTATCAAAATAATTCATTTATTCATTCATTTATTTGTTTTACGACTGGATTTTCTTAAACAATATTTGTGCTTCAGTACTGTTCTTGACACATTAATTTTTTTCGATATTATCATTCGTCCTAAGTAGGATTAAAAAAAAAAAAAAAAAAAAAAAAAATAGAACTTCAAAAAAATGCACAGTAGCACCCCTGACATCAAACGCATTCATCATTATCGTATAGAATTTGAACCTGCGTTACCGGCCGTAAGCATTCAGGCCTACGCAGGTTTTACCATGAGCATATCAAGTGCCAACTTGAAAATTAATGGTAGAGTGGGAAAGAACACCGGAGTTTAAGCTGAGACATCTTTTTCATAAAACCGACTTCCCTAACTAAGTGTATTCAAGGTGTCGGTGACATAAATTTGAACGAACAAGAACCTACAAGTTTGGACAAAATATGATCGCCAAACGTCATAGGAACGGGTAGTCAGTTTTATAACTGAGATTAGGGCGATGCACATTGCACAGTGGGCCAAAAAAAATTATTTTTGGGCAAAACTCGATTAAAAATTTTCTTTACATAATTGATCGGACAACAAAATTTTTAGGTTGTTTCTGTTTCTTATATAAACGAAAAAATTATTAAGAAATTTTTTTTTTGATATTTTATATTGTTTTTAATCCACTTTTTGTTAATAATGACATCAAATTAGTTAACGCTGTAGGCATGTTTAAAAAAATCAGAATTCATCGAGCATGATTTACTGATAGTCAGCGATCATGGAGTGTAAAGTATTTTTCCTCCAAAATTTTTTTTCTCACGTTATTTCGTCTTTAAAATTGATTAGGTAAAAAATTTTATAAAAATTCTTTTCAATTAATCTTTTAGTCGGTTCATTTAAGTTTGGCTTGCCAGATATACTCTTTTTAAGAGTATTTACTCTCTTTTTTTGTCTGAAAATACAGTACTCTCTCTTTTTAAAATGTACGGAAATATACTCTTTTTTTCCATTATCAAATATATACTCTTTTTTTAATTACCAAATCTATCAATTTATCGAACTGACTAGAATTTTTAGCTGAAAACCTATGTACAGCTTGAACTCGTCTTCATTGTTTAAAATTTTATTTTCAAAAATCATCACTGTACTCTTTTTATACTCTTAAATCTTCTCTACTTCTCTTTTATACTCTTAAATCTCCAGGTTGTACACTCTTTTTATATTCTTTTTTTAATTTTTATATTCATTTTTTTTTTTTTTTTTTAATTTTTATACTCTTTCCTACTTCAAAAAATGGCAAGCCTAATTTAAGTCTTCTTTGCCCCAAAATTTTTTTTCTATACGATTTTGGAGGAACCAATGTCAAAAACTCAATAATTTTAAGATTCCAACGTAAATCACAATGGTGAGTGCAACCAAGAAAGATTTTCCTTTGATTTCCAGAGCAAAGAATGCTTTCAAAGGTAAAAGCGTGAACACCATAGAAAAAATTCATATCCAAGCATCTACGCCATATTGCTCTATATGACTTAAATCTGTTTTTCTTTCAATTTCGTTTTTACTTCAGGAATTTCTTCAGAAGCATCCAAGATTTATTCTCATCCTACATGCATTGTTGTATGTGTCACAACATTTTTTTCTCCTTGTCTCAAGGGAAGCAAGATAAGATCTGTGATAATCTTGCACAGTCAAGTTCGCCAATTATAACATACAAATTTTCTCAATTTTTAAAGTTGTCTCTTTCCTTTGTAAACCAAATTGCGTTAGGCCTATTCACCTCTTACAGTACTTCCCAAAAGAAAAAAAAAGATCCCTTAGAAGCAGTTTAGTGGAAACTTTGTGGAATTCGTATGGAATTAAAATTGGATCAATCCTTGGAAAGCCGATTTCATTTCGAAGACATTGTTGCTCTCCCTTAAAAACATAGAGGGGTTCCCTATCATTTTTCCTAAAACACATTTCCTAAAAACATTTTTTCTAAAAGTAATTTTCCCCAGGAAAATTTTTTTTTAGGAAATACGTTTTTAGGAAACATTTTATTTAAGGAAAAATTTTTTGGGAAAAATGATCGAGAACGAAATAAGGTTCACAACATTTTTTGTCAACCAGAGGTGTAAAAGCTCTTTGAAATGGACTGTGTGGGGGTGGGGAGGCAAGCAATATGGAAGTGCCCATCAAGAAAGATAACTTGCCAAATATTATTCATCTTGTATGATAGCTGTGGTGCTTTTAATCAAAAAGAAGTGCTCAAAAGGTTTAGTATTTTATTAATAAATTAATTTATGTTTAGGAATTATAAAAATTTTTCCTTCTAAGCTTAAGTGTTTCAGAAGAAAAAGTGTCAAGGCGGCGATTCCAGAAGTCAAAGAAGTCTTGGGGCGAGTCACCATCCCGGTACAAAATCCCTGTTTTACTGAGTAAAAAGCTGACAGTATTTTGTAAATATACTTAAATTTGTAATGCACGCATATCTATAATTTTCCGGGAACAGATCCTGCAACAAGAGAAGACACCCCAAAGTGAGAAGCAATTAACATAAATGCATCGCAAAAATCATCTATTAATGTTTTTAAAAAAAAGGAAATTATATTCACAATTTTTTTAATTTTTTCCTTTACTTCCTTCCATTCATATGTATTCTAGTTCACGGCCAAACTGTCTGTTGCTTCACTGATGTTTTAACCAGATTCGTAATTTGTATAATTGTCTCATTATGACCGTGGATATCGCCTTCAAGCAGTCACAGACATGACTATGACGGGCGAATTGCGATAAAACAAACACATACATAAAACTGGATGAAAATTTTACTGGGGAAAACTTTTTCAATTAAAACAAAAAATTAATGTTACTTTGATTAGGTATAATCACAGTATTTAAAAATTTTTTTAAAGCTTTCGTGTGTAGATTTTCTCAGCCTTTATTCATTTTTTTTTTCCGCTGCAAAGTTCTTTTTCTTAAGTGCTGTTTTTTTCCGTTGGAACCATTAATCAAATAAAGGGGTTTTCCGTTCCAAGTTCAAACACACATAACCAAAAAAACTGAAACTTTTCCAGCGGTTTATTTTCCTAATAACTTCATTCGGACTTTGCAACGAGATCTTTCTAATAACAATCTTTTTACAAAGCCGTTAATTTGGCCTAATCATCGACCATCATATTCTACCGGTAATAAAACATGAAGATTCGTTTTAGACTCATTGATGTGCAATTAGGTATTTCCTATGAAAACGCGTACCATTTCGACCTTGAGACTGTACTCTTATTTAATTTTCCATATTTTCTGCTCCCACATTGGTCAAGTGCCTGACCCACTACATGGAGTTTGTGTTGGTTTTTTCTTTTTTTTTTTTTCATAATCGATGGGACTCATTCCGATTTCTTCTTTTTCATGGTACTTAAAAATTATAAGAAAGGTCGTTCAGTTTAACTTTTGAGATCGAAACAGGTGAACTACTAGTTTTATTTGTCGGTCAAGGACGTAAGAATAACTCGGATTGAATTTTCGATCCATTAATCTCGAAAAAGCTTGGGGAGATTTCGCGTAAAAAATTTGCTTGTTGGGTAATTCAGAGTGGTTACTTAATCGCTTAAAACGAGACTTAATGGGCCGGTTTGTCATTTCATTCGCTTTTTTTTTTCAAATGATTCTTCGAGTTCTGGAATTCATAAAAAACTTTCTTACAAAAAACTGCAGCTAGTTTTTGCTTTTCATAATTAAATTTTTCGGTCAAGTTCAAGATTTTAAAAAATTATTCAAGATATTTTTGTTTTTTTGGCCATTAAAAAGCTTGCATGATTTGAATAACAAGAAAAACCAAGGAAGTGATTATGACGCTTTCATTTTTAATTACTTAATTCTTTTATATTTTATTTTATTTTATTTTATTGATTTTTCGGCAAGAATAATAAAAATAATCATAACGATGACAGATTCCGAGTCCCTACCATTTTCCCTAATCTGATCAGGCCTCGAACCGGTTTCTGGTCTGAAATTTAGGGACTTTAGGGACCAAAAACATGAAAATTAAGGACCTTTTTAAGAACCTAAAAGTAGCCTATAAATTTTTTTTTTAAATTTTGCTTGGTAATAATATCATGTTCTTTATTAAAAACGATGGAAACTTTTCGTAAATGCGCTGCAGATTTAAAAATTATGGACTTTTAGGGACCATTTTTCGAATTTAAGGACTTTTAAGGACTTCCTTTAAAAATATGGACTTTAGGGATTTTCAGGGACGAAGTTCGAGGCCTGCCTAATCTATTTTTCCTAAAAAAGTAAATTTCGAACCCATTTTTCCTAAAACAAAAAATAAAAAAAATAAAAAATAAATAAATAATTTCCTAATCCATTTTCTCTAAAATTTTGGCGCTCCTCGGAATAAGTCCGCAAATTTTTATTCCGATTTCCGAATTCCGACTAAAATTAATTCCGACAACCGATTTACGAATTCCGACTCCCGAAATTAATTTATTCCGAAAATATATTTTTTTGTTATTTTTAATACTTATTTGCCTCGAAATCGATGAATAACAGATCGGTGTTTATCAATTGCATCTTTTAAAGTGTACAAACGCAAAAAATATTATGAAAAAAAAAATTTTTCAACGACTTAGGGGTGGCGCAGAGCGGAAAAAGGGTCTAAACCACAGTTTTTTTCTTAGCATTTAATGAAATCGCTTAAACTCGATTTTCCGGGCTTAATTTTTATTTATGCCCAAATTTGAAACCCCCAAATTTTTTTTCTTTTGAAGTTGCTTATACTTATGAAAAAAAGCCTGAGGAACACGAATTTCACTATCCCGATTTTCCCTGATCAACGCCAGAGTAGGGGTATAAGTGAAAATCTGGTTTTTTGGGCCGAAAATGGATTTTTTTGCCAAAAAATGGTAGTTCGATTTAGAGGTCATGTTGAATGACATTTTTGACTCAGGACACTCTAATTATTAAGGATCTTTTGCGTTTCGAATCAATTTCCCAATCTTTTTTACAGTCGGAAGTTCTACCCGCAATTTTTTTGAAAATCCAAATTTCGAAAATTTATTCGAAACACAAAATATCCTGAGAGTGTCCTGAGTAAAAAATGTCATTGAACATGGCCTCTAAATCGAACTGGTGAGACGTTGTCGCCATTTTTTGGCCAAAACCAAATTTTTACTTATACCCCTACTCAGTCATTGATCGGGGAAAATCAGGATAGTGAAATTCGTGTTCCTCAGGATTTTTTCCATTAGCCCGCGGAATAAATCTAACATAATCTGACTTCATACCACGCTTTAATAGGTATTAAAAATAAAAAAATATATTTTCGGAATAAATGAAATTCGGGAGTCGGAATTCGTAAATCGGTTGTCGGAATTAATTTTAGTCGGAATTCGGAAATCGGAATAAAAATTTGCGGAGATAAATAGGCCAGGCAAATTTTGGTTCCTAAAATTGTTTTCCTAACCATTTTTTTTTCTAATTTTTAATTTCTATAAAATTTTTTGATTCTTAAAATAAAATTTCCTAAAATTCCTTAAGGATTTAAAAAATTAGAAGAAATATTTATTTTAAGAACCAAAACATTTCTGGAAAATAGAAAATTATGAAAAAAAAACGGTTAGGGAAAAGATTTTAGGAACCAAATTGGGACCAAAAATCAAAGCACAAAGCACCGACCCCGCCATTTTTACAAATTCTGAATTTGGAATAATTCGAGTCATGCAGTACTTTTTGTATTCAGATAAAACCGAAAATTAGGGTTCCTAACAGTACATAATTTTATAGTATTATGCCATATTTTGGCCGTATAAAAATAGTATTTATAGCATGCAAGTTGGCAACCCTACCGAAGAATACAGGCCTTGAACCGGTTTCTGGTATGAAATTTAGGGACCAAAACATGAAAATTAAGGACCTTTTTAAGAACCTAAAAGTATCCTAAAACTAGTCAGTTTTATTTTATTATAGACATCTTCCTCTGGTTGACTGATTTTAAAGGTTTGTGAATTGACTTAAAAGCTTTCGAATTCTAGCAAAAAAAAAAAAAAAAAAAAAAAACATTTTAATCGTTTTTATTTATTATTTTTAAACAAACCGTAAAAAAATTGAAGGCAAAAACTTGTTTTCACGAATATCCGTTTAAGGCTTTTTACAATTTATCCGATTAGTATCAGAAACGTAAAAAAACCATATCAATTTAGACTTGGCAATAATGGGTAGAACATTTTTTTTTAATTTTTGCTTCGTAACATCATGTTCTTTATTGTAAACGATAGGAAATGTTTCGTAAGGTCGCTGCAGGTTCAAAAATTATGGACCTTTAGGGACCATTTTTCAAATGAGAACTTTCAAGGGCTTCTTTTAATAATATAAATTTTAGGAACCAAGTTCGAGGCCTGAAGATACGATTAATCCGATTATCGGATTATTCGTATCCACAAGTGTTTCCGTGCCTCCACAAGTGGAGACACGGCTTAACGCTCATTGCCAATATCAAATCAGGAACTCATCGACTGTGCTAATCAATAGGTAAAAGCCATGCTTTAAGTTTGACTTATTATTATTCATATTAATGACACATAATGACTTGTAATCCCACTGAGAATCTAACAGATTAAGAAATATTACGAAAATGTTTTTTAAAAAAGATTGGACATGTTAAAAAAAAAAAAAAAAAAAAAAAAAAAAAAAAAAAAAAAAAATTAAGGGCTATATTACTTAAGAACCAAACAGCATCAACAGAAGCACAGAATGAGTCATTTCATTCAAAGTATGATCAAATCACTCTTAAAGAAAATTTTACATTAATTTTACACTGCAAAAGGTCAAGTTCATAAATGTATTTATATGCAGCAAATGCGGTCGTCGTATTAATACAGCCACGTGAAGAAAATCTCCAGAAGATGCACATTACAAGGCTTAATAAAAACCTTATTGAAAGCAAAGTCCCTACACATTTAATGCAAAAAAGAAAATCATGTTACTACAGGCGTAAAGGTAAAGAAATGTGTGGGGTACATATTAAGGATTTTCCCTATTTAGAAACGTTGGATTGACTTGATGTACCATACGACACGGGAATAGGCGTTTCCATTTATGACTTCTTATTTAGTTTTACTTCGTTGTATGTACACTTTGAAAATTTTTTTGGGAATAACTTGATTAAGCAAATGATTAACCATCCAGATTAAGAAACGCAGCAAAATGTAATAGACAGTCTGAATGTTAACAAACCTAGCGTTAGCATGGGCAAATCTAGAATTTTTTCTAGGGGGGGGGGGGGGGCTAAGAATAGGGAAAAAATTTTTCTGGGGGGTTGCTGACCCTATTCAGGCTATGTAATTTTCAAAATTCTAGAGGGGGGCTATTCTGCATCCTGGGGGCTAGCTTCCCCCAGCACCCCCCCTAGATCCGCCAATGAGGGTTAGCTAAGCTTTATCATGAGTACCAACGGCAGAAAACCACACTGTTCAACTCTTAAAAAAAAAAACGAAAGCAGTCTAATCAGTAATCAGACCCTAATGACTTTATGTGTCACGGTTTGTTGTCATGAAGATAACGACAATTATAGTCCTCCACATTGTTTTGCACCGCTCATATTTTAAGCCCGGAAATGACAACAACCATGATTATCATTCGTTTTATTTCACCAAAAGTTATCTTCCAAAAAAAAAAAAAAGTAACTGCCCTCTTGTCCAAAGAAACGAAAGAAAAAAAAAATTGTAAAAAAAATAAACAGCTCCATCTTGTAAAATTTGCAATGCTCACAGCCTCAAACAAATTTAGGAGGATATATTTTGTTTACTGCTCAAATATTTGCTCTGCACTTTATGAGCTACAAATGCTTCTGACTCAATCCAAATTGCGGCATGATGTTTCTCTTTATTTATTTTCTTTTTTAGCATGCATTAATAATTCTGTACTAGGCAGGTCAACTGAGCTATGTCCATCACAATCGTGCATGGAGATTTACTCTTTTAAACCGTTGCAGCTCAAAACCGGTTCAGGCAGCGATTCAAAAGAGTATATCTCCCTGCACGATTGCGATGGACATAGCTCAGTTGACCTGCCTAGTACAGAATTCTTAAAGTAAGTTTTCAACAAAACACTGATCAAGGTTATTAAGTATTAGTTAAGATCAGAATAAAGAAAAAAAAAGTTGCACAGCAAGACAACTTTTAGGAAACATGTTTTAGGAAGAATCCTGATTAAATAGCTGTTTCTGCTATAATTTAAATTTAGTTCTGAAAAAAGAAGTTGAGACAATTTTTGAATCGTTTCGCTTGGAAAAGCTCTTTTTTAAAGTGTTACATAAAAACATTTAATTTTTTTTGACAGTCAGGCCTACATTTAAAAGCAAAATAAATTGGTTTTACCTTGGAAACTCTGAAGAAAAAAAGTTTTCATTTATTTATATGCATTAAGAATCAAATAAATGAAATGATACTTAATCCTTGAATATTTTTACTCTACTAGTAAAATCATTATGTCTTCTGCAAAATTTCAGCCAACACATAGATTTATCTAGCCATCACAATCATAATGCAAATGAAGAATTACAACCCCCCCCCCCTCCCCCCCCCAAAAAAAAAGAACTTCTTGAAAAATGAACAGACAAGTAAAATTATTGATTAAAGTTATGTTTCCTTTCAAAAAATAACTTGTGAATAATAGTTATTACACTTTTTTCCTACAGAAACATTATTCCAGTTTTAGAAGTATGGAAATATTTTTCTTTAAGACTGGTACTAGTATTAACTCTTAACAGTTACAGGGAATCTAGATGTCCAAAGAGATACATGAGGTATAACTTAGAAACAAAAGGGGCAATTAAAAAGAAAAAAAAAATTATTTTCATTCCTTGGGTCTTAAAATCAGGAAATGGCAATTCAATCATTTAAAGCTTGAACGTATGATATATTTCTTCTAATTCTTTTATTTTTAACCTGATATTTTTGGTTCAACAGCTACATGATAAGTAGTCACCTAGACTTCTAGAGGTTAGGAAAACATCAAAATCTGACATCCTTCTCATATTTTCCTCATCCCTCAAATCTCATACCTGATAGCCCTGATACAAAATGAAAATATGACTTAAATTTTTTTTTTTTTCAACATTAAAGCTTAAGACAATAAAAATTTTACTAATTCACTCATCTCAACCAGAATATACCGGCAAGTGAATTTTGATATAAACATTTTATTCTCAGATGTAAAAAAAACAACATTTATAAAGACAAAACGAATCCCTTTTTTTTTTCTTTGTGGGGTTGATATCTAGCCAAAAAAGGAAATAATATTGAACTATAAAGCTTGTAGACAAAATTGAACATCTAATATTAAAATATTATTAAGATTACGTTTTTAAAATAGAAAATGAATCCAAAAAAATTTTTGTAGGTCATATAAAAAAACATTTCCTTTTTCTTATAAATCTTTCTAATGCTCATAAAAGCATAATATTTCGCATAAAGAAAATAATGAAAACATTTGATGTTTTATTTTCACTCTTTCTTGTTTCCTCCAATCTCAACAAGTTAATTCATGTTTTACATAAAACCTTACAAATGATCATTTGCATCATTTAGTCAAGGGTATGACAAATAAAAAATTAACAAGCAGATGATAATTACTAGATGGTAGGTATAATAATTACATAAAACTGCTTTAATTTGCGCTTACCTTTGAATTTTCGAATCCATCAGGATTCATAGACGGCACTAAGAATATATCAGTTGTGTTGACTAGCTTTGATATCCTTGCATCTTTCCCATAATTATCCAAAAGGTAATCCAACAGGTAAACCAGCATTTGTCGTCCCACAGCCTCATCTCCGTGCATATTTGCCACATATTTAATCATGGGCTCACCCATTGACCGAGAATTCACATTTTCACTAACTTCCACAGCCCAAATATGTCTATTTTTCACTGACTTCCCAATTGAATGTAGTTTAACCAGATCTGGATGCTTTTCACTTATGTCTCGTAACTTATTTGATAATTCTTCATAGTGCAAATAAGATGGATTCTTTAAATAATCAGGTTGTGTTTCGCGTTTAACTGTATACGAATTTGTAATATGACACATTGACATTAAAAAAATAAAACATAATCTACACGTCTCCATTTTTCTTGATTACCATGCTGCCACTGAAACAATCAACGCGGAACTGAAACGGTGAAGAAAGCCGATTGTTTTTCAGTATTGAATAACACGTTATATTCATAAGTTAAACATACACGTTAATAAAAAATTCAGTTTCGAAACATTTCGCGATAAAGTGACTTGGTTAGTTTCATTTCACAACGCAAGAGCGCTGATTATTTTTTTTCGAACAACATGTCGGCGATGCTAAGTGGTTTAAAAACTTTTTTGTCGGTAGATTCGGCTTTAACTAGTAATTTAGCAAGGTAAATTTAGGTAGCATGTGTTTAACAAAGTATAATATAATAATATCATAATAATCAATCGTACCGTTAAGAATAATGCGAATGATAGAAGTAAAACAGCTATAACCCTACTTGACTCGGTCACTACTGTTCACCTTTTAAAAAAGTGATCAAAGTCATCTTCGCTACTTATTCTACAATGAACGATTATGATTTTTATGGAAAATAAGTTTTTATTAATGTTAATTTTACAGGTCAATTGCTACTTCACAAACATGTCAAGATCTATCAGATGGATGGTTCAGCAAGCTTTTAGTAAGAAGGATAGAACCTACAAAAGAATCCCATTCTAGGATGTTATCTGATAAGGAAATATTGTATGAACTGCAGACACATAACATTAGACCAGGAGCCATGGATAGCTATTTACAAAATTAGTGAGTTAATTCTTTATGAAAAAAAATGTTTTGTCTTGTGAAGTTTTCCGGTAGTACAAATCAGCTGCTAAATATAAACTGCAGAAGGCAATTAAAAAAATTGAAGTAGCTTTTAACTGCTTCAAAAAAAAAAGGGTTTTGTTTGAAAAAGAAAGCATTTATCTATCAAAGAATTTATTCATTTAACTTTTATTAATTTTTTTTTCCAGTAAGAAAACTGTTGATTTAGTTCACTCTAAACCAGATTTGAAATTAGAATTAGTGGGATCATGGACTGTTCTTGTAGGTGATATGGATCAGGCTCTGCACTTATGGAGATACACTGGAGGTTTTGCAAAAGTTGACCTTGCAAATGATGTTTTGCCTAAAGATAATGTAAGAGTATATTTTGTAAATGTCTTAAATCTTCTTTTTAAAGTAAAAAAATTTTTTTTCCTAGGATTTTTCTAAGCTACAGACAGAAAGAGGGACATATCTTCGAGCCAGACATTTACAATATCTTCTACAATTCAGTTATTGGCCTCAAATAGAAAATCGTAATGGAGGTAACATCTACGAGTTAAGAAGTTATTCTTTGAAACCTGGTACCATGATTGAATGGGGCAACAATTGGGCCAGAGCTATAAACTACAGAAGGAATAATAATGAAGCATTTGCGGGATTTTTCTCCCAGATTGGAAGACTTTATAATGTTCATCATATTTGGTGTAAGTTTTTCTCAATTTTTTTTCCTTTTTTTTATTTAAGACAGATTTGATGTACAGACTTCTCGCGCTTGAGTTACGAACCTCTCGCAACGAAGCATTCTGTCACTGAGTCTATTTCTCATTATTGTACTTTTCAAAGTTATTATGTAGTAAATTTTTTTTTTTTTTTTAGGTTACAAAGATTTACAAAGTAGAAAAGAAACTAGAGAAAGCGCTTGGAGATCCCCAGGATGGGATGAATGCGTCGCTTACACTGTACCTCTTATTAGAGAAATGCAAAGTAGAATTTTAAAACCTAATGGTTTTTCGCCTACACAATAAACAGATTTTTTACCGTGAAGGAGTTATAAAAGAACTTAAGAGTTTTCCTTCTTTATTCTTTTATGGTAGCTCTGCAAAATTTTAAAGCCTTGTTTTAAAGGCCGTAGATACTTTTATTTTTTTTTTAAAAAAAGAAAAAAAACAATAAAATCAATGGCTCTCTGATACTGTAATAAAATTTGGTAAAATTATTAGGCCATTTCAGAATTAAAAAAATAAGAAAATTAATAGGGCCTATTTTGCTTGTGGATTTGAAATAAAAAGGCATTTTTTTTTATAGCAATATTAGATTGTTATGATATGTTAGGATATTAAGTTTTATAGGAATCCCCTAATGGCAGTTTGTTATTTTGTTTTTTAATCAAAGTTTATTTTTTTTAGAAAATTCAAATCAAAACTGAATCATAACTGTATTGGCGTAAAATCATTGCTTTTGTTACTACCGTGCCTTAATAGCCCAATGTTTAAATTTCAGTCAAATTTTTCTAGTCTACGCGAGTGGATATTTATTTTTCTACATGTTTATCATTTTTTTTAAAAATTATATCCATATTGTATTTAGAAAGACCTAATTTATTTTCTGTTCCATTTTTAATCGTTTGGAGCAATCTAAAAGTTAAGTTGGCGTAACCGCGTTTCTGTACCAGAGGTTTACTGTGGTACAGAAACGCGGTTACGCCAACTGCCAACAGGTTACAGCCAACAGGGTATGGAGCTGTCTGTGAACTCCCTCCATAAATACAATTTTTATTTTATAAGCACTGCCACAGACATCAATCATCCTCTCACAGAAGGGTGTGTGAGAGTGACCTACTATATTTAGATACGGGTTTCGAACCTTGTTGGGCATCACAATATGACGTCACTTTGATCTTATAACAAAAATCAAGAGGTGAATGCATGGTATCCGCATGCAAATCGAGAGTCTTACCAATGGAATACCGCTCCGCTTCAGCGATCTAAAAGGTTGCGGAAGTAAAAAAATTTTGGAAAGTCCGCTGTCAGTCTTTTAAATGGTGATTTTTTGGAGGACGAAAAAATTCGAATCAATCTTAATTGACTAAGAATGATACGGATTTTGCGAAAAGGTTTAAACTTGTCTAGTGCAAGTTTGTTTACCTTTGACTCAAACGTTGAATCTAAACATACAAACATAGAAGTAACTAGTTCAAAAATTACAGTTTAGACGGTTATCTTTATATTCGGCATACTGTACTTTATAGTAATATCTTTGAGTTCTGTCGGATAATTTTTAGCTAGCTTCTGTTTCTTAGATGTTGGAGGAGTGGAGCTATTGAGTGTGCAAATATATACAGACCTCTCAGACAATGGGGCAAAATGAGCCGACGAAAAACTTGAATTTTTGTTTCGTGATTGCTTAAAAGATGTTACAGTCAAAATACCCATTTTTTTTTTTTGCTCCGGCTCTAATCTCTGTGCATAGGGTATATAAGATCCTACTTCAACACATTTTATTTTTGTTTAATACATTTATTTAATCTCGTAGTCGTAAAAAAATAGTTTCTTAAGCTGAGTTGTTAATTTTAAAATTGGAATTGTCCTTTGCTTACCTTATACGTATGTCCCTTTTTAAAATTACCGATTACGATTCAATTTAGGAGAAAGTTATGCGAATTTGGCGCCTCTTAAGGTTTTCTGCCACAAAAGTTTCAAAACATTCTGCGAAGCGAAATAAAAATCAATCAAAAAGTAATTTAAATCCCTATAAAGCAGTTTGAGTTGGATTTCATATTGCATTTAAACAATTGGATTGATCTTGAACGATATATTTTTATGAACAATTAAATCTTTAAAGTTAATTTTAAAAAAGAAAACGGACGGAGTGGTTAAATCTTATTTACTTTTTGCGCATGCGCCAGTGTTTTCACGGCCATTTTGAATTAGTGATAAATTTCGGAAATAGAATTTACTTTGATACTCGGAATGGTTTTTTATTATTTATTAGTTTTAATTAAAAGATAACATTAATTCAGTATTACGGTAAGTTTTCTAATTAGTTTTCATGTGCCATTCCATCTACTTTCTTTGAATACTTACTTTAAAAAGGTCGGACGTAATTGGACTATTTCGAAAGATAAAAACAAAATGGCTCATAATGTATGAATTTGAAGTCTATCATTTTCTCCTCCCTTTTTTAATTACCAATATGTAAGATGGAATATTTACGGGAATAATTTCTAAACCCTGGAAAGAATCAAAATTGTAGGTAAACATTATAATATTGATAAAGCTTTCGTCGGGACTCGTAATGCTATAGGCATTTCCTGTTTGTAAGATTAAAAAAAAAGAAAAAAAAAAAAAAAACCCAGGAAATGCAGAAGCCTAGATAGCCATGCCTAAAACTCAACCCCATAAACTGACAAACAATCATATTTTTAAGTTTTGCTGTTGCCTTATATGAAAGTTAAGGCAGATACTTTGCAAAGTTACATTCATTTTAAATATTTATGATTGATAGTCAAACACTGTGTGATTGGCATTTATTATCACCATATTTGGAACATCCCTGATGCCCAAACGTCATTCCTACCCATAATTTTTTTTTTTGTTTTGCATAATGACTTTTTTCAGTTAATAATTTCAGAGATGTACTTGATTTTTCATGTGATTTACTTTTACATGAAAAGTGGGTCTTGCTCTACTGTTTGTATGCCTTTTGATGCCTTTGTTTACAATTAATGGTTACTTACTTCATGCTAACTTTTCTTTTTATAGCAATCATATTTTTATTTGCATTTCTTTTTTTCTTTTTATTTACTGTATTATAACATTGATTTGGGTGTAATGCCTTTTGTGCTCAGTGAATGAGATTACCATAACCCACACACATAATTTGAAAGAGATTTGCTTTAATTTCTCGGAAAAAAAAAATAACATTGCCAAAGGGATAGCTTGATAATAGGTCAATTTAAATGATTAATCCAACGTATTTGTCATAAAAAAATATTCTTTTAAATTTAGATTTCAAACAAAATATTTTATCATTAAGATTGTAATCAATATAAACAATGAATGATTTAAGATAACAAAAGGACTGCTTTTGATACTATTGTTTCCTTGTTTAATAGTAATAACTAATCAATGAACATAAATTAGAATTAATGATTTTATCTTTGGACATTTAGGATTATTTTGATTACCTAGGAATGTTATCACGCGATTGGCGTAATTTGAGTCAACAACATTTAGAAAATCATTGATTCCAAATCGTAATTGCATCAAAAGATGACTTTAAAAATTTCTTCAAATTAATTTTTATTCATCAGAAAGAAGAAAAAAAAAGAGTTAGATATTTTATGTTAGGAAGCTTTTATAATTAATGAGCTGATGTCAGAGTAACTAATGATCTCTCTTTGTATGTTAAATTGTATGATTTTTAATTTGCAGGAGGAGGTAGGGAGCAAGAGGATTGAAGTTTCATTCGACCAGGGGTTTAATTCAATTGTTTCCACCATAGCTTCCTCAAATCAAACCAACAAAATGCCGGTCGTCGCAAGACCCGGAAGTTTAAAAGACCCAGACATAGCCGAGCTGTTTGATAAGGATGATCCGGAAAAAATATTTGAAGATTTAAGGGAGATAGGACATGGCAGTTTTGGAGCCGTATATTACGCCAGATGCCTCGTCACTCGGGAAATAGTGGCCATCAAAAAAATGTCGTACCTCGGAAAACAGAGCCAGGAGAAGTGGCAGGACATTTTGAAGGAAATTCGATTTTTGAGACAGTTAAATCATCCGAACACTATAGAATACAAAGGATGTTTTTTACGTGATCATACGGCTTGGGTAAATTTTTTGAACTTTCCCTTTTTCTGTAATTTATTTTCCGTTGTTAATATTTTTGTTTTGTTTTTGATAAATTACAGCTAGTCATGGAATACTGTTTGGGTTCAGCTTCAGATATTATAGAAGTTCATAAGAGACCTCTGAAAGAGGAAGAAATAGCTGCCATTTGCGAGGGTGTTCTTCGTGGTCTCAATTATCTTCATTCTCTTGGTAGGATACATCGGGACGTCAAAGCGGGTAACATTTTGCTCACGGAAAATGGAACTGTAAAATTAGGTAGGTCAACCTTTAGTAACTTACATTTGTTTCATTTATGAATTTTTAACTTTGATAAGGAATTAAAGATTGAAATGTCCGCATTTAAAATGCTGGTTTAAATGCGGGTTCCTAGGTTGCCTGTATGAGAATGAGGGTCTTCATTTTCTTAAATTTCACAGAGCAGTCCCTAAACCTGTAAACACATTCAAAGCTTTATAAATTTATCTGTAACAAAAGAATGGATGTTTAGTAGAAATATGAACCATTTATACGACATGAAAAATGAAAATTTTACTCTGACCATATAGCAATAGGTTTGATGTTTATGTGATCATTGATCAATTTAGTGAATTAGCTGATTAATAATGTTTAATAGTTAATTTTTTCTTGACTTTTCCTGCAAACAAAATTAATATCTCAGCGTGAATGAAAAATCGATGCCCTTGACTTCCTGCTAGATTACTTAATGTATTTTTATTTTTTCGTTTCAGCTGATTTTGGTTCTGCTAGCATAAAATGCCCTGCCAATAGCTTCGTCGGCACACCGTATTGGATGGCACCTGAAGTAATATTGGCCATGGATGAGGGGCAGTATGATGGGAAAGTTGATGTATGGTCTTTAGGAATTACTTGTATAGAATTAGGTAAAAATAATAATTTTTTTTATTACGTTTTATTTATTTTGTTTTAAGAAAAAAAGATTCTTTAAGCTTGATGTTGGGCAGATTTGCTGATCTGACGTAATCGTTTGATTTTTTTTTCTTAGCTGAAAGGAAGCCCCCATATTTCAACATGAACGCCATGAGTGCTTTGTATCACATCGCCCAGAACGAGACACCTCAACTTAGCTCTTCAGAATGGACCGACGTTTTCCGGCATTTCGTGGAGTCTTGTCTGAAGAAAAATCCAAATGATCGCCCCACCGCTGGCAGACTCCTGTCTGTAAGTTTAAAGCAATGGAAAAATTTTACTAATGGTTTTTCAAGATAAAAATGAAATCAAATAATCTTTTTTTTTTTCTTTAAAGCATCAATTGGTAACAAGGCAACGGTCTCCGCATGTTCTAATAGATTTAATTCAAAGAACCAAAGCTGCCGTCAGAGAACTAGACAATCTCAATTACAGAAAAATGAAAAAAATTCTAATGATAGATGCCTCGGAGAACGAAAGCACCGTCGGTGATGCTGATGGTAATAAATTTATTTCTATAATGGAAAAAGATGGTTTGTTATTAATTTTTTGTGATTAATGTTTTTTTTTTAAATCTAGATACTCCAGATGAGCAGACCGGTGGAGACTCTAGTAAGAGCAATAGCATCACTTCAGAACATTCTATTCACTCAATGGGAGTAAGCGCTTCATCACAAAGTAGTAGTACAAATTCACTGCCCCCGGCAGATCCCAATTCTGTTAGGAATAGACATAAGGTAAATTGTTTAAAAATAATAGTTTGCTGAAAAGGGGACCAGCAAGAACAGATCTAAAGTGAGAATTTTTTAAAAATTAACCAAACGAAGCTTTTTTAAAAATTGAGAACTAAAGCCGGACTCCCGTCAACAAGAGATGAAAATCGAATATGTGCCGAAGTAAAATGTTATAATTTTTCAAATGAATTTTTCAGGCTACCAATTCGACAACCATCGGAGATCACGGTGGCAACAATTTTGCCACAATCAGAACGACATCGATAGTAACTAAACAACAGAAGGAACACATGCAGGAAGAATGCATGAACAAATGTCCGGATACAAGAGGATGAGAGGGAACATCAAGGAGCGTTGCTAAAATTGGAAGAGAAATGTAAAATAGAAATGGAGCAACACAAGCAACTTTTAGATAAAGAATACGAAACTCTTCTGCAGCAGTTTAGTAAGGAACTGGAAAAGTTGCAAGTGAAACACCAACAGGAATTGGATAGAAAGGTTAAACAGAATTTAGCCGCGGAGAAGAAATTATACAAGGAAATTAGTTGTAGGCAAGAAGCTGATAGGAAAGTTTTTGAAACTCAGAAGAAAAAAGAATATAAAACAAATAAGGAAAGGTGGAAAAGGGAATTGAGTTTAGACGAGGCAACGCCGAAACGGCAGAGAGACGCAACTCTACAGTATGTTTTTTTTAAATCATTTTTTTTTTAAATCTAGATACTCCAGATGAGCAGACCGGTGGAGACTCTAGTAAGAGCAATAGCATCACTTCAGAACATTCTATTCACTCAATGGGAGTAAGCGCTTCATCACAAAGTAGTAGTACAAATTCACTGCCCCCGGCAGATCCCAATTCTGTTAGGAATAGACATAAGGTAAATTGTTTAAAAATAATAGTTTGCTGAAAAGGGGACCAGCAAGAACAGATCTAAAGTGAGAATTTTTTAAAAATTAACCAAACGAAGCTTTTTTAAAAATTGAGAACTAAAGCCGGACTCCCGTCAACAAGAGATGAAAATCGAATATGTGCCGAAGTAAAATGTTATAATTTTTCAAATGAATTTTTCAGGCTACCAATTCGACAACCATCGGAGATCACGGTGGCAACAATTTTGCCACAATCAGAACGACATCGATAGTAACTAAACAACAGAAGGAACACATGCAGGAAGAAATGCATGAACAAATGTCCGGATACAAGAGGATGAGAAGGGAACATCAAGGAGCGTTGCTAAAATTGGAAGAGAAATGTAAAATAGAAATGGAGCAACACAAGCAACTTTTAGATAAAGAATACGAAACTCTTCTGCAGCAGTTTAGTAAGGAACTGGAAAAGTTGCAAGTGAAACACCAACAGGAATTGGATAGAAAGGTTAAACAGAATTTAGCCGCGGAGAAGAAATTATACAAGGAAATTAGTTGTAGGCAAGAAGCTGATAGGAAAGTTTTTGAAACTCAGAAGAAAAAAGAATATAAAACAAATAAGGAAAGGTGGAAAAGGGAATTGAGTTTAGACGAGGCAACGCCGAAACGGCAGAGAGACGCAACTCTACAGTATGTTTTTTTTAAATCATTTTTTTTTTAAATTCAAAAATTAATTCATGACTTAAACTTTTTTTCTTTTTCAGGAGTCAGAAAGAAAACATGAAACAGTTAGAAGCTCAGGAAGAACAGAGGTTAGTTAGAGGACAGAAAGAATATCTTGAATTGGAAATGAGAAAGTTCAGAAGAAAAAAGGTGTTAGCATATCATAGCCTGGAACAAGAATTGTTAAGGGAAGAATTAAAGAAAAGGCAGCAGCAGCTGGAACAAGCCCATGCAATGCTGTTACGTCATCACGAAAAAACTCAAGAATTAGAATATCGACAGCAAAAGGCTGTTCATCAGTTGCGGGAGGAACAGGTTCATAGGCAACACCACACAGAACTGCAAAATCAACAGGATTACATGCAACGGGCTGAGCGTGAACTGAGGAAGAAACATGCGCTTGAGCTTAAGCAACAGCCGAAGAGTTTAAAGGTATTTAGTTAATTTTTTAATATTTTTTTTTTAAAAGAAAATATTTGACCCTTTTAACTTTTTTTCCTTTTTAGCAAAAAGAAATGCAAATTAGGAAACAGTTTCGTGAGACGTGTAAAATTCAAACGAGACAATATAAAGCTTTAAAAAGTCAGATTCTTCAGTCAACGGCCAAAGATGAACAAAAAGCAGTAATTAAAAAATTGAAAGAAGAGCAAATGAGAAAGTTAGCTTTGCTGGGTGATCAGTACGAGCAGAGCATCGCCGAGATGTTGCAAAAACAATCGGTAATTTTCAACTTTTAGCACAAGAAAGATTAAAATTCTCTTAAACATTAAAAAAATTTTTTTTTATAGATCCGCTTGGATGAATCACAAGAAGTGGAATGTCATCATTTGAAAGATAGACTGCATTACGAATTAGAGATATTAATGGCATATCAGTCAAAGAACAAGATGCAGGCTGAAGCGCAAAGAAATAGAGAAAGGAAGGAATTAGAGGATAGGGTTTCGGTCAGGAGGGCTTTATTGGAGCAAAAGGTCAGTTGATTATTGTTTACGATTTATCGAAGTTATAATTTCGACAATAATCGAATTCATACTTTTTATTTCTACAGATGGATCAAGAAACTCAACAGTTCTTGCAAGAACGGTCCGAAAGGATACGGCTTTTGCATGAAAGGCAACATAGAGAGTTAGAACAATTTGATGAGGAGTCTGCGAGATTAGGATTTAGGTAAGTTTGAAAAATTTGAAATAATATTACTTAATCATAAAAGATCTTTCGTACAGAAAGTATGTAGGTATATCAAATAGACTTTATTAATTCAATTTAAGCTTTAGTTTTTTATACAGTATAGCAAGGTTATAAGTACTGGGTTTAGCCTCATTAATTTTCTTAAAGCATTAATGTAGTAATAATAATGACTTATTTATTTTCAGTGCATTAGCGATTTCCGAAGCATGTAAAGAATGCTACGCTGATGACGACAGTATCTCTGGTTCAATGCTTAGTTTAACACACAGCAACAGTTCGACATCATTTCCTCCTACAAGTCTTTAACAACGACGGCGTTCTTCGTTGTAGTTTTTTACACTTCCAGACGATCTGCACACCATATGGACTATTAACCAAAAAATAATTCATATATTAGCTTTTCCTGTATCAAGTTACTAAAATTAAGCAAAAAAAAAAAAAAATTGTAAGAGGAGAAGTAAGCAGTTTGTAGGAAACCAAAAAAAATCACAAAAAAAGTCGTCATTACTTAATGAATTTTTTTACTAATGAAGAATCTCCATATTACTAAATAATCGGAACGTTGAATTAGAATTTAAATGATGTTGCATTCCTGTGTATTAGTTTAAGCTAAATTATCGTTATTCTTATAATTAATATTTTTTTAAGCGGATCGTCAAAAAAAGATTTTGCCGGAGATAATTTTTTTTGATCATTAAGGATTGATAAAAAAGAAAAAAAGTCTTCCTCTTGAATTTTTTACTTCTCCAGTTTATGTATATTCGCTTTTACATGATTGTTAGAATGATTTTACGCTTCGCTTTTTCAATATTAAAAAAAAAAACAGTCAGAACATTCAAAACTTTTTAGTATTTTCAAAAAAATTCTGATTAATTATAGAAATAAAAAAAAAATTGAAAACATTGGTGTGTGGATTCGCTGAAATTGTATGATCTACGGAGTTTTTATTAATTTATAAAGATAATGGATATTACTTATAGGTACAACATGTACTATACCAAAGGTTTTTCTTGTTAAGTCAGTAATTATCTTCCTTTTTTTCGTAATCATTTTTTTAGCATACTAGGCTCCCTCTGTTTATAAAATTAGAAACGGCCACGCTTTAAAAGTAAGATGAATTTTTTTTAAAGTTAACCAAACATTATTTATAAAATTAAAATTTAAATTATAGAAAATTTATTTTACTTTTAAAAAAAGGAATTGTAAAGGTAGAAGCACGTCTATTTCATTTGCAATTTTTTTAAAGGCCGATTGTTCTCTGTCTCGTGTTTAAGAGGGATTTATTGACTCTAACGTTTAATTTGTGGTACAGTGAGCTGTGTGATATATCAATGATTTTTTTTTAATTAGAGAAATAAAATAAAGTAAAATAGAATAAAGTAAATCAAATACAAAAAGTAAAATAAAATCCAAGCAAATGCCTGCCAGAATCTCAACAATAACCTGTGTAATCAAATCAGCTTCTTGTATTAATTTTTTTTATATAATTTTTTTCTGAGACGTCTGCTCAAAGAAAAAAATTTTGTGCTTGCTTTTTTTGATGTGCTTTTACCTTTCCATGCAATTTAGTATTTTTTTTAAAAGCAGAACTCTAGTTTTTTTTTTTTTTTTTTTTTTTTTTTTTTTTTTTTTTTTTTTTTTTTTTGAATTAAAAGAGATCATTAAATAAATATTTGCTCTTGTTGCATATTTAGAATCGAAAAAAGCAAATATTTTTAATCGAAAAAATGTAAAATGAAGAGCGACATATTATTTATTATACGATCAAAAAATAATCGCTTTTGCCCTGCAAACCATTGAATTAAAAAAAGACTTATATTAGTGTATATTATATTTTTAAAAAAAGTAATTGCAAATTTCCTTAAATCGGAGATATAATTGTATATTTATATTAGAGTGCGAATTATTGTGATTTATTTTTTATTAAATTAATTAAATTATAAATTTAAAAAAAAGGAGAAAAGTTTCGAAAGGAATGTTCCCGTATGTTAAATTTATAACAAAGAAAGAAACCTTTCAAACTTCTAAAATACTATTTTAATATTTATTAGTCACTTTAATTCTCATTCCATTTCAATTTTTTTTTTTTGAATATTTCCCAATGGTTGCAAAAAATTTTTATTTTATTTTTTTTTTTTCGTTTTGAACTTTTAACGTATTAAATTTGGGCAGACATATACTCATTTATTAGCTTAAAAACTGACAAATTGTATATTTACACTAAACATTTTTAACTTTTAACATTTTAGAAAGAATAGTATTTTTCTTTACAGGTGTCGAAGATAAATATTTCAAGTACGAGACTAGGTTTAAGGTCCGAGGCGAAGCCGAGGTCCGTAATTGGTCGAGTCTTAAACAATTTACCTGCAAAGAAAGATATTTTTTATTCCGAGTACGACACATTTTAGGGTCTACTTTTCAGTCCTAGGAATAAAAATATAAAAAAAATATACAATTAAAAAAAAAGAATTCCAACGAATAAATGATGTAATTGGAGAAGATGGTTCGGGACTCAAGCATTTCCCTACAAAGTATTGCGCCGCTTTCTGCTGCCGACTGTGGAAACTGCGGACTTAATTTTTTTTACTATTTTTCTAGAAGGGGATGTAGGAGGAGGGTCCGAGAAAGGGGTATTACAAATGATGATAATTTTTAGGGAGAGGGGGTTAGACTAACTATGACGGTCGATAATCAGTGGGGGGGAAGAATTAAAAATGGCGAAAAAAATTACATTGTTTTAATCTCCGTAGAAAAATAAAAAAATAAAATATTAATATCTGTATACTAAGAAGTATAAAAAAAATTCAAGTCGTCAGTTTGCACACCCTAATCGTAGAAAGCGGAGCATCCTTCGGTCGGGAGTGTCTACAGTCTCGATGGTTCATAGTAAAAAAAAAATACAATTTTAATTTTTAATTTTTTTTTATTTAATTTTTTTTTTTTTTATACTTGGTTTAAAAAAATACTAGAAATTGTTTGTTGTACATATTTTTTTTTCCTGAAGAAACTGATAAGAAATTAATTTAAAATTTAAATTGGAAACCCAACAGTTCTATATAGTGTAATACGACTTGTAAATAGTAGTGTATTTATAGAATTTGGAACGGAAATGCGATGTAGATGTTTTTGATATAGATTACCAATCCCCAAACCCATTGTAAGTTATTATAGCGTCTTTTTTTAACAATATACTACTCAAAAATATTTTATAATTTTTTATTCCAAGATTATTCCAAGAAGAGCAAGATAAAAATATTTAAATATCGGTATTGCTAAATCATATTTTAGATGGAGAGGAAAACTCAAAATATTCTTGAAAAGCTGGAATATATGAAATAAATTTCTGTCATAACATAACTCATGTGCTGGGATGAACCAAACCAAAGTAGCGATAGCTGGGGGGAAAGGGTGCGGAACTTGATTAGGGAACTGGGACTGGAGCGGGTTTGGGAAGAATTTTTCACCTCAAAGAAGAGTCTGAAGATGTGGGTCAAAAATGAAATACGGAAAAAGGGGGAAGTTTGGGTTCAGGAAGAACTTAAGTCAAAAATTTCACTTGAAAGGCTGCGGAGTGTTAGGGATAAGGGAAGGGCTTACTATTTACGGGTGGGGACTCGGAACGAGAGGTCCGCGGTAACCTGGTTTCGTTTAGGGGGTGGCGCTGGCAGGGAAGAAAACGGAGGCGGGGGAAGACTGTGCCCATTATGCGGCGAGATTGATTCGGAAATACATATTCTATTAGAATGCAGGGAGTTGAGTGATGACAGGCAAAGTATGATGCCTCCAGGAGGAAGCCTACAGAGGTGGAATATAGGACACTGGTTCAAAACCCGCGACGTCACGGTGTTAAAGAAAATGGGGTTCTTTTTGGGGAGGGTTAGGAAGAAAAGAAATGAGGGAGGGGGGGGATAGTGGATTTTTTTTTTTTTTTGTATCTCGGGCATTTTGTTTTTGTTTTGTTTTTTTTGTTTTGATATATTGTAAATTATTTAAAAATCAATATATAAATTTAATGATAACATAACTCATGTTAAGTTAAAATGAAGCCATTTCTGGAACAATCTGCAATTTTCGAAAAAAATTGTCAGAAGTACCTCGAATTCTCCATCCAGAACGAGAATGGTGCATATGTTCACAAAGAGGGTTTTATCAGGATGAAGTCAAAAAATTCAATACAGGCATGATTTTAACTCCAAAATTGACAGCAAATGAGACTGGCGGGGAATATGCTCTCAGCATTGGAGTCATAAGTATGGATTATTTCGAGTCCAGAGAAAAAAATGGAGACTTTTGTTTACTTACTGAAAAGGTGTTGTATTACTGCGCCTCGTCAGGAAAAATTTCATTGGGCAAATCATTTTCCTAAAAGCTTTTGAAGAATGTTTATGCATAAAAATAAAGTCTCTGTGCAATGTCAATAACAAATCTACGGTTATCCTGGAGCAATTCAAATTCATCGAGATTTTAAAACGCGGGAAACAGGTCACCGAAAAGTTTCTAAAACTAAAACTACCAAATAAAACCAAGCCTTTTTTCGCGAAGGTTTTAATCAATCAAAGAAAACAAAATGTCTATATGTGAGGTGTGTACGTGTTGTTAATACAAATAAGGTTATTTATTTATCTTTATTTTTTTATAACAATATTAAAAGGCCGTAAAAGTCTCCACTGCGGATTATAATAGTTTAGAGGATGTCGTCATTATGGCTACAGCTGGCACTATTCAAGAAAACGAGGAAATTTTAAATTGGACAGACTTCTGCGAAAAACATGCAAAATCCGCAGCTTGTGATTTTGCAAAAGCTTTTTGTAATTATGTTTCAACAAACCTTCCCAACAGTTCACGGACCTCTTCTCACAAGGAATTTGTCTCAAAATTTATGGACTGTTTTGTTCATCACTTTGAAATAGAAATTGCCAAACGAAACTCTTTAAAAGATGTCAGTAACAAAATCCTTAATGGTACACCTAGAGCTAACAGTCATGAAGATTTCAGTGATTATTCCGAGCATGGGAATGATACATCATCACCGAAAACACATCACAAACCTTTTTTCAGGAGATTATCATTTAAAGGCCTAAAAAAAGGGAAAGGTTTTTTCCATAAACAACACAGTGATGAAGCTGAACTCTCACATCACGATAAATCTAGAGAAAAACATTCAAAAACCAAACTTGCTAAAATTGTAGTAGAATGTAGAAAAGAAGGTATAGTTAATTATTTAATAGGGGAAAATAATGATGGAACACATAAATGGGAGAAATGCAGACTGGCATTAGTTAAAACAGTTGGAGGTTATATGCTTGAGTTTTATTCTCCTCCCAAGTCTGTCAAACCAAAAAGTGGAGTGTTCTGTTTTTTAATAACAGAAGCAAGGGAAACAACAGCTTTAGAAATGCCTGATCATGAAAATACCTTTGTATTGAAGGCTGAAAATCATATGGAATATGTTATTGAAGCCCATGACACTGATGATATGAGGGCTTGGCTAGCGACAATAAAATATTGCATGAGGACAGCACATACAATACATGAAAATTTAGAAGCTAGGAGTTTATTATGTACAGATGATAGGAGAAGTAAAATTAGTGCTCCTCCAGCAGAAGCAGTGGAAGAAGGAGGTGGAAATACAGAGCATCAAGCTGTTGCTCCTCCAGAGCTTCCTCCTAGAGTGCCAGGCTCCGGTGGAGTTAGAGGAAATGAAATACCTGGCCAAAGATTATCTAGTAATAGTAATTTTGAATTATGTACATCTAGAACAGATATAGAGACTTGTAAGTAAAATCAAAAAAAACATATTTAAATAATAAGAGAAAAAAATTAATTTATATATATATATATTTTTTTTTAATTTAGTAGTTGAAACAGAATTAGATTTATCTGCAGCTTTAAAAGAGTATCCTTGGTTCCATGGTACATTGCCTAGGTCTGATGCAGCCCAGTTAGTGTTACATGAAGGAACGTCTGGTCATGGGATTTTCTTAGTTAGGCAGAGTGAGACTAGAAAAGGAGAATTTGTTTTGACATTTAATTTTCAGGGACGTGCAAAGGTAAAATCTAATATGTTCAAGTAGTTGTGCTCTTGTGGGGTTGGATAACTTTAAATGAATTTTATTACACTTTCAGCATCTAAGGATGACGCTAAACGATTCCGGGCAGTGCAGAGTGCAACATTTGTGGTTTCCCACGATCATCGACATGCTTGAACATTTTCGGCAACATCCTATACCTTTGGAAAGCGGAGGCACTGCGGATGTGACCCTAACTCAATTCGTTATCGCTGCTACAGCCACAACGCCTAGTACCACCGGCTCCAGGAGTTCAAACAATTCAGAAAGGAGGCTTCCGCCCAATCCCGATCCAGTAGAGGTGATTCCTAAACTTTCATGACGGATTGAGGATATTCCAGAAGATTTTTCATTACTTGAGCATAGAGAGGTTGATAATAAGTTTGAAACAATCATTTAAAATGAATTTTAGAAAAAAGCAATAAGAGACAGAAAAAATTTAATTAAGATATTTTGACAAACAGGCAATACTAATACTATATATTTTTAATTATTAGCCTTTCTTCTAATAAAAAGCTCCATCGGCTTTGGGTCTTTTAGAATAGTTCTTGTAAAACGGCAACGTAATGATTACAATTGTATAAAAACCAAATTTTGAAAACTCAGGGCCCATAGACTGAATGTTACATTTCATTACAGGTTGTCACACACAGTGGTCCTATTAGGACAAGGACCGAATCTATGGAAAGACTGAATGAGTCGAGACAAAATGGATCCGGAGGATCAGTTAGTCAAAGTGCTCGTGCTGTTGAAAATACATACAGTTTTGTATGAGTCATAGATGATAGGTAAAGTAATTTTTGTTTTCCTTTCCAAAAAAGAAAATGCTTTCGTCTAAAAAATTTTTGTTTTTATTTTGACTTGAACTTTTTCGAAATTTATTAGAGCAGCTAATTAAGTAAATTTCTTTCGTGTGCCAGTGGAAGATCTCATATAGGCATTATTTTAAGCTGAATTTTTGGAATTGTGTATACGAACTAAGCAGCAATATTTGTTTTCTTTTTTTTTTTTTTAATGTACAATATTTCGTAAAATAAGTATATGAGTTGGAAGGAGATGTTAAAAAAGACAAAACGATTTATAGAAGAATTTTTTTTTTTTTTTTGAACGTTATCAATTTAGTGCCACGAGATATATTTAGCATATATTTGACCTTTTTTTTTTGTTGTTAATTTATTTTTAGTATGTTATGTCCTTATTTATTTAAATAAGTTTATATTTTTGTGAGGATTTTTTTCTGGGAGAGATTATTTTGTAGTTAAAAAATTCTGTATTCCTTTTTTTTTTTTTTTTTTTTTTTTTGTCTAAAAAATAGCCAAGGCAGCAAATGTGTTCTGAGCAGTGTTCTAGCCGAAAGCAATTTGCTTCGCAATTTGCTTCGCAATTTGCTTCGCGTTGTCGTAGATTTATGTTGAAGGATGTTCAGGGAAATGGGGATTTCGACAAAATTGAAGAATTGTAGTGTTCCTTAAAAGCAAGTTTTGCCTCCAAATATTCTGCAGCTTTTCCGATTGTCTTTGTCTAAAAATGGATTTAGCAATACCTGAAATGAAAATGAAGTAAATGTTTTAATGGTTTTTCTAGGCCATGCCTTGCTAGTAAGAAATATTTTTAGATTGCTTGTTTCCTTTTTTTCTCATGCTCTACTATTAAGTTTTTTACAAGTTTTAGAATGGTATCATGGTCACAGTTTTAAAGATACTTTAATTAAAGCGTCTTTTGGTCTTTTATTAAAACAAGTACGCTGTCAAATATTTGCAGTTTATGTAATGCCTTTAAAAAAAAATGGAATTAAGTAGTCTGAATTTTCAGTAGGTAAAGAAATCAAATTCCTTTTCAGAATTTGCGCTATGAAATAAAAACAATCTATTGAATCTGGAAACGTATGAACAATGTTATGTTTGTTATAGGCTGTTCCGGTCGGTAATAAGTCTAGTTTAAAGATTTTGCCCTTTTTCAGAGCGTAATTTCGATCGCCTTTGAAATTGCTTCTAGGAGATTAAAATGTAAAGTAATGAATTTCGTAGAGCAGTTAGTGCCATCGATTCCTATTTTTTTTTGTCCTTAGTCTGTAGCTTTGCTTTAATTATTTTGTTGTGCTGCTTTTTACTTTTCATAAGCCAAATATGGCGTGTGTTCACTGTTCAGGGGCTGAAAAAAAAATGAAGCTAGCATACTTGTATTGCCGTTTGTTAATGACCTGCTTTTCTATCATTCGTGCGCAATGAGAATGAACTGTTTGAGCCGAAACGCTTGACATGACAAAATCATGAGAAAAATTTCTCAATTATAGTCGATGTAGCGGCTGCAAAGAGTTTCCAGATTTTTGGCCAAAAAAATCTACTAGGTGTCGTTAAATCGTTTACAGAATGATATCTATTCAAAAAGTGAGCTCTTTTTTTTAGCAAGCGATTTAGCGAACATCAGCCACGAATAAATAAACGTCTGGTTGCGGACGTATATTAGCGTCGAAAAGTTTACGAATTGACGATTTTTGGCACTGAATCTATCCAGATTAGGTAATCGTTTTTTACTGTGTTAAATTAATGATTTTAAAAGACATTATGATCGTCTGCTTGATGTTAAAAAGTGTCTAATTTATCAAAAATAACCCGGCTCAACTAACAGGGTCTAGGTTAAAAAAAATTAATTGTCGTATTTTTGTAATATTCTGGCTTACCCTTAAGTGCTCTCACTTTTAATCCAGCATCCTGTTGAATCAAAAAATCGACATAAAACTTTTACTAAAAAAAAAAAAAAGACTCTGATGTCTGATGCTTTGGTTTATTTTAAAAATTTCCGATAACTTGATATAATTTTTTTTTCATTCAAACTTGCCAACATTTAATAAATCTTGACCGTGGGACAAATTCTCAAGTTGTCGATTATTATATTTTTATTGTTTTTATTAATAACCTTAGTGTATTCAATTTCTGAAAAAATTCAAGTCGAAAAAATTTCCACTGGGCAAAAGCATTTTCAAAAAGAAATTGTGGTTTTTTTTTTTTTCTTTTCTTTGCGAACAAAATGTTTTTCTTAGTTGTCTAAACAGTCCAATAGAAAGACACAGTACTGTCACTGAAATATACAGATCAGAACAAATTTCACAAAATTAACACAAATGAATAACAAAACATTTACTGCCGTTCAAAACTTTTTTTTTAATAATGAAAAAAATATATTTTTTTATTTATGGAGTATAATTCTGCGATAAACTATATACCTTGTATTTTCCTCTGAGCAATGACGTACAAAATCTTTTTAATAAACCTTTTTTTTTTTTAAATGACATGTATTGTGTCCGAAATTCACAAATTTGAATTGATATTAAAATTTACAACTATTCTAGTCGTTATCGTTTACATGTTTTTGTATGTATGTATTTGTGCAGTAAAATCTTGCGAAATTTGTCAAATAAAAAAAAAAAAAAGTAGAAAGCTGAGATGAAATGTTCCGGATGGATGAGTGACGGAAAGAAAATTATAAAGTTAATATTTAAAAAAAAAAATAGTTTTGAGTGCTTTAAAAATTGAACGTTTCATCTCAGTTTTGATAAATGTAAGACATCACTTAATACGCTTAATTGTAATTATTGTAATTTTTTTGAGTACCTATAATCCTTTTAAGTTGCACGATTTAGAAAAAAAAAAAAAATATTAAAAAAAATTGTTATTGGTGAGATCGCCGCTACCTCAGTCTAGAATTTTTCAATGTGTTCATTAAAGTATTTAAGCGATATCCAATTTTTATGATTAAAAAGGTAAATACGTTTTGTATTTTACGCCTATAGTTTATTGCTTGCTCGTGATTAAAAATGTGCAACTTAAAAAGAATAACCTTTGAATTGTGAATGTGATGATGAATGCTAGATCATCCGCGTTCAATTTTTTTTCTCTTTTCGATAAGTGTATTTTTGGAATAATTGTTTTCTGTATTATTGCTGTAATAGTCGTTTTTTTTCTGTTTTTAGTGTATTATTATGGTCTTGATTCTTATCTTTTAAAAAGCAAACAAAAGCATTTTTGTCTTAAATGTTTAAAGTGCAGGGAAAACTCCATAACTTTTGGGTGAAATCTTATATAACTTATGTAGAAAACGAAAAAAAAAAGCTATGAAGTTTTTACTGTACAACTATTTATTGGTCTGTTCTGAATTTAGAGCATCTTCGACATGATTGTTTTGGCTCACTTAAATGTAGGTTTAGCGAAAAACGTTCGAAATTCTTCCCCATTTCTTAATCATCCAAAATAAATAATTTGGTCTTTTAATTCATGTTCATTGATGAAGATTTAGGGATTGAGGAAATGGTTTTTCGCTCATACCTTTTTTTTGTACCGTTGTGCTTTAAATGGCAGATCTGATCTTTTTTTTTTTTTTTTTTTTTTTCCCTGTTGTCAGCATATTTATTCTTTGTACTATTTTTTTCTGGCTCTAAGAATTTTTCCTGTACGTTTTACAAGTTTGTGGATGTCTAGCGTTTACATCATAAAAATGATTTAAACTAAAATAGTACAGAGTGGCTAAGATTCATTGTTCGATTTATTTTTTAAGTTTAGAGTAGAATTCAAGTGACTCTGACTATGAATCATGGTGCAATTCAATTACAGAAAGATTATACAATGTAGCTTAATGTTTTATGTATTATAAAGAATCATATATAATTTTGTTGCTTATTTAAAAATTCCTTTTTGACAGAAAAAGTTGGTCTTGACAAGGATGTTTTCTGAGAAGTTCAAATTTTCAACAGTATTAAAAGTAGAGGGAGATTATGTATATCTTGATTTTCATGTCCCTAATTTCATGAAATAAGTTAAACAAAAACTTTGCTTTAGGAAAAGAAAAAAAAATATTAGTCGATAACAAAGTAAAGCACCAAATTGAAAATTAAAAAATTTTTACTTGAGCCCTTTATTTTTTTATTACTTTTGAAAATTTTTCCTACCTTTGAAATCTTTGGAAATATTTTGATTACAGCATTTTCAGTGATGTGAAGCTGTGTAAATGTCATTGCAAAAAATTTTCTGAAAACAAATTAGGATTAAGCTTAAAAATTGGTCACTTTTATAATCTATTCATATTTAATGTTAAAATTTTGACATTAATAACAAACAAAAAAAAAAAAAAAAATTGCAATTTTTGAACCAGATTTTAAAATGAACATCTTTTGATTGATTTTTTTATCACTGATTTATTTTAACGCTGAGCAAGTTTCAAAATATTTCTAACTTAATTTTAATAAATAAAAAATTGTTCACAATTTAATTTTCTAATTTTCTCACTGCATATACATATTGTAATTTTGCCCACACACCTTTACACATATTTTGTAATCTAAGATCCTTATAATTCTTGGCTATTTCATACTGTTCTTTCACTAACTTTTTTGCTATTTTTAATTTATTCTGTTGTATTAAACTCAGTGCCATGTAAATTCTACATCTTGCAGCCAATGGTGGGTCACCTAGTCTTAATGCAATGGAAAACTGTTTGACCGATATTTTCCCTGCTTTTTTTGCCTGCAAAAGAGATTAAATGTAATTTCATGTTGGCATTTTTTAAGAGACTGTAAAATGTTGTACTTACACAATCTTCAAAACTATCACCTAAAGCCGAAAAAGCACCTCCAAGAGTTGACAACCATGACATAGCATGATCAAGCTCCTGCCTTTCCCATACTAAATTTGCTACTTTATCATTCCATTCATAATCAATCACTTCATGTTTTGGGAACACTAGCACAACTTTGATGAATATATCGCGATCATTAGGAATGATATTGCTGACTGACTTCTTAATGTTTTCCACTACTAATTTCCGGTAAGTTTTCGAAGAACTTAATACGTTTTGAAAAATTGATAAAAAATAACCGTCCGCTTTTAAAGTGATATCATATTTTCTCAGACACTTTTTTAAAATTGTCATTAACATCATCTAATTCGACAGATTCCTCATATTTACTGTCTGTGAGAGTAAAACTACATAAAAACTGATTGATGTCATCGAATATGAAAAAATGAAAACCTCTATCTGTCATTTTTCGATTTTTTTTATAGGTTATGAGATCATTTGTTTTGGTTAAGAAGCATTTCTGGAGATTTCTTAAATGTTTCTGAAACTGTTTCTAAACCAAAATATGAAATGTTTTTACATTGAATAATTTTATGTTATGTTTTGTTAAACTTTTTTATTTCATGAAAATATTATGGAGTCGCTAAAGGATTTATCAGAATTTATTAAACCAGACGCTCGGGAAGACTTGAAAATTGTTGCTTTGCATGAATTATTAGGTACGTTTAGGTTTAATAATAACAAACATCCAACCTAACCTGGTTGAAATGCCATGAGGATTTTTTTGGTTTATAAAGAAATGAATTAGCTGAAATTGGTTTTTACTCTTCAGCTCTGACAGGATCTCCTAATGGTTGTGATTCAATTATCAATCAAGAGAATATAATTACTTCATTGATTAGTTCTTTGGAATGCAATAATGAAGTTATTAAAAAAACTGCTTGCCTGTCATTGGTAAATTTAACAGCTTCTGAGAAAGGTGCTAGATGTGTAATGAATGTTAAAAATGTTCATGGAAAGGTAAGTGTGATAAATATTTTTTGATTTAAAAAATAATATATATAATAAATTCAAATACCTCTAGTATTTCATCATAATAAGTAGAAAACTAGCTCCATTTTAGATGACATGGATTAATTATACAAAATTTTTCATTTTCATTTTAATGATAAAAAATATATTCTGGAATTTAGACTAGACTTGCAGACAAAAATTCACAGAAGACATATAGAAGTGGAACGTTCCCATCTAACAGCCACATTCTTCCATTTGCAAATTCTCCCATTTCTTAATTAAATCGCTGGTTTTTTTTAAAACTATAGACATGACAAAAATTAGTTGACAATGTGGCGTTTTGAATTATTCTTACTTTAAATTTTTAATGATACTTAACAATGAACGTTTTTATACATTTTTCAGGACATTATGGCTCTATTATTAAATCTAATTATTGATAAGGAGACCACAGCAGCAGATCCTGCTTGTATGGCATTATCAAATATAACACGAGTCTCAAATTTGGCTCAGAAGCTAATGGATTATCTTAAGGAAACAGACATTCCAGTTGATAAACTTATTAATGCATTTACTAAAATAAATTATAATAGCAAAAATTGTAAACTCAACTATTTAGGTCCAGTTTTTTCTAATTTGTCACAAAGCTCAGAATTCAGAAGGTAAATTAAAACATCTATTTAATTTTAAATTTTGTTTTTTTGAAATTATGGGCAAGGAAAAGAATTAAAGAAATTTACTACTCACTGAACATTTGCAAACTTCAAATTGACTTGAGGTTTACTATGTATTTACTAAAGGCTTGAAAGACCTAATTTAGTGTTACTGAAGCCAGCCTGTAAAGGCAACTACTTGCCAATAGTCTTGATATGTTCTAGTTAGAGTATCTAAAATGGAAATTAAATTCATAATAAATCTAATTCGACTTTTCAGGCAAATTATGGACAAAAATAGATGTTTGATTCAAAGATTTCTACCATTCACTGAATATGAAGATTCTTTAATAAGAAGGGGAGGTATTGTAGCAACTTTAAAGAACTGTTGTTTTGAAACTGGTATGAATATTTTAAAGTTACTTTTTTTAAAAAAATAAACTGAAACAATTTTTAAAAATGGAATTGCTTTATAAACAGATTATCATGACTGGCTGTTGGGGCCGGATGTAGACATTCTTCCTCGACTTCTTTTACCTCTGGCTGGTCCCGAGGAATTTGATGAAGAAGATACGGATAAGTTACCACCTGAGCTTCAATATTTAGGAGAAGAGAAGAAAAGGGAGCCTGATTGTGATATTCGAAAAATGTTATTAGAGTCTATTCTTCAGGTATGTTAACAGAAAAAAAAAAAAAAAAAAAAGGTGAATAGTTTAATGATTAATTTTTCTACTTTCAGCTTTGCGCTACAAAATCAGGAAGAGAATTAATTAGAAATAAGAACACTTATGTCATTTTAAGAGAGTACCACAAATGGGAAAAAGACAGAGAAGCTTTGTTGGCTTGCGAAAATGTGATCGATATTTTAATAAGGTAACGAGAAACAAAAAAAAATTATAAAATTTTGTTAGTGGCTTAGCATGTATACAACAGAAAAAAAATATCGGTAGGGACTTGTATTGGAGGAATGTAAAGGTTCAGATAGGAGCTCGCTAATTTTCAAAGGATGCAATCTCATCGTGGGACAAGTTTCGTTTTTTTGTGACTTGTTTATTGACTGTTTTCTGTAATTTAAAAAAGTAATGATTTTCGTTGGTTAAATACTTAAATTCAAATTTTAACTGGAGATTGTTTGGTTTGTTTTTACTTTACTTAGAACTTTATGATATCAGATTCAACAATGCAGATAGCTTGATTTAATATTTCTTTTCAAACATCCGTGTTTGTTTAAACACTATACCGTGTATTAAATGCTCATAACATTTTTTTTTCTCTTCAGGACAGAAGATGAAATCGGAGAGGACAATTTGAAAGAAATATCTGTACCTGAAAAGTACACAGATCAATTTATTGAAATGGATAAACAATTCATTAAAGATGCTTAGCCAAATTAAAAAGAACGAGGATGAATTAAGTAAGTAAAAAATGGATTACCAGGAGATAAGACTTTTTTTTTTTTAGAAAATCCACATGGTATATTATTATTGTTTTTAATATTTTTAATTCAAAAATATTGCACATAAAGTGTATTGCACATTTTTTTTAAAAATTTAATAGCCATCACCAGACTTAATGATATGGAACATTTTCTTAATTACATTTTCTACAACTGTACACATGAACGAGAATTCCAATAGCAAAAGCACGGCTCAGGTACAAAAAAGAAAAGAAAAAAAATATTCAAATCCACATTAAATGTAAGGACTTAATTTCTCTGACCTTTCACTCTTGAAATTGAAATTTATTTAAGGCAAGTGTTGATATGACCTCTATTTACGGTAATTAAATTCTATTCACGCGTTAAAAATTTTATTTGCTCATCTTTTTTTTTTTTTTTAAGTTACCGATAAGAGCCTAAGCCGTTTCTCGTTATTTTAGAAAAAGAAAGAAAATATTAATCCTTTTACTAAAAAACGGGTTTTCGTAGGTCTATGCCTCACGGCAAATATCCTAAAGTATTTTCCATGTTTGTGCACCTATATGAATTGGATCTCTTATGATGATGTCTTTCCTCTCTTACGTGTCCTGACCGATGAGTTTTCGGCTTCGTATTCACATCGGAAAACAAAGCTGCGATTTCAGCTGATTTTTTAAACGAAAGCGCTTCATTTGCGTTACCGTTTCCATTGTCTTCTTTAGAAATAGCGCTTATTTTTTCTCCTCTGGTACTTGCTCCCATATATAATACTTTCCCTTTGGGATCTCTTGCGGATACAACTAACACTTTCCGCTCGCTGTTGTTCGAAATGGTTTCGGACGTTTCGGATTTCGCGCTTGTGAATAAATCGTAGTCTAATTTGTGAAAATTGTCGCTGCCTCTGCTGCTTTGATAGATTTGAGGCGGGGGCGGAGGAGGAGGTGGCGACGACTCATGTTGACAAACGTGTCTCGGAATTATCAAATCGTTGTGATGAACGATTGCATTTGGATTCTCGATGTATCCGGTTTCGATCCTGTTCAATAAATCGATGTAACTTCCGGTTCCTAAACTGGAGCGTTTGCTAAACGAATTGTAAACGTCCATCCGCCTAGTAAAACGAAGGCTGCTATTCCTGGAATTAGCATGCGGGAACAAGACGTGATTCATGATGTTGTCGCAACTGTGTTTCGATCGGACCGAGCTAAACAAGCGATTTTTGGTACGATACGAATTGCCACGGTAAAATGTACCGTGGTCTGAAAAGTCAATGGAAAATTCGTTTCTCGATCTCATCGAACTGTACTGCCTTCTCGGTCCGTTGTGGAAACGACCGGAATAGGCATCCCTTCTTCGAAAAGATCTGTTCAAGTCTGGCCCGTGATAACAGAAATGGCGAGTCCCTTCCACGAAATTCTGTTGAGGCAGTCTCATTTCCGTGTTTTGAATCTCTTTCAATAGAATGTTTTCCAGGGAGGGGTTTCGGGGTACGTGCTTTTGCATGGGAGGCGGTGGGCATTCGTGGATTTGCTGTCTGGTTTCCGGCCTTCTTATTTGTAAGAATTCCAAACTCCTAGATGTTTTCAAACATTCTTTGGGTTTTCGTAATTTTTCTTCGTTGGTTCTCCACGCCGTCGACGGACTCGCCGCCCTCGATAAACTCGAATCCGAAGCCGCAAAACCCTGTTGCTTTAGCTGCTCGAAAATCGTTTGGCCGTGCTTCTTGCAATTGTTTTTACCGTAATTCGGGCAGTTCAAATTGTGGGAGTGGTCCGTTTGGTGTAAATGAGGAGTTTGGCAAATCCCTTTCACGTCGGATAAATGTAAAATTTTGGGCTCTGGCTCTTTCTCTTCGTTGCAGTAACATTTTTCACTCGCGGCGCAACTTTCCGTATCGCAACAGCAGGATTTCACCGATTCTTTGTCTTTCGTGTCGTAGAGAACGTCCGGGTTTGGAGTGTCTAGACTTCCGCCGGATTTATCCTTGTCCGAAAAATTTGGTTCTACCGTGCTGGAATTGATCTGCTCGATTTTTTTATTCTGTCCCAACGTGCAGTAGCACTTGTCGGCGCTTGTGCAGGTGCAATTTTCGCTGTCGTAACTGCATTCGCTGCAAGAAAAATACCCGCTGGACGATCTGTTGGGACCTCCCCCGCTTTCTGTCGTGTTTCTCATCATGAAAAAATCGCTGTCGTCCGACGTCGTCGATAACTTTTTATTTTTCGCCCTCTCCGGTTTTTTAGTTACCCTTCGCTTGCTGCTGGGTCTTCGTTTGATGTTCGATTTTAATTTAAACCCGCAGCTCGACGTGCTGGAAGTACTCGTTTCGAAATGTTTGTTGCTCGATTGGAACACGATGCTCGTGAATTCCAAATTGGTGGGCCTGGAACTTTTTTGCTTCCCTAATTTCGACGCGGTTTTCTTAAAAACTTTGCTTATTCCCGTGGTCGATATGAACGGTCTTTTTCGTAAATTCGTTTTCCTGCTTTTCTTTTTCTGCCTTCTCATTATAATTTTACTTCTTTGATACAATTCGTCCTTCGTTAATGTCACTGCTAATTTCAACAAAAATTCTTTATAAATCGGTTTTAAATCGTTAAAGGACATCCCTTCGGCGTCGATTATTGCGTTTAATATGTCATCCGTGCTTTCCAGCCCTTCGTTTAGTCTAAATTCGTTAAATAATTCTTTTAAACCTAATGGACTTATGATTTCGTTGTGAGCTTTGGATTTATACCTCCTCGAGTATCTGGTCAAAGGGCCGTTCGCATTTAGGAAACTCCTGCTTCGAGGTATCGCCACTTTCGTTAAAATATCTCCACCTTCGGTTTGATCGTTGACCGTGAACCCGTTGCTTCTCCGTTCGGAAACGCTCCTCCTCAACGTTCTCACCGGTTCATGTTCCACGGAGTAAATGTTCGTCGGAACGCTTCCTCTTCTGGAAATTTTATTTTCGCTTTTTCTTGCTTTCTAACTTCTTGAAAAGTTTCTTCTAATTCCAAAATCAAGTCTTCTTTCTCTGTATCTTTTTTCACTTTTCTAGGGGGACGAGAGGGAACGGGAGGAGGAATTTTTTTCGGAGGAGGCTTTTTCTCTTCTTCCGTTTCCGTCGTCGTACCCTCCGACTTACTGTAATTCTCGTAATTTTTTTTCTCCTCTCTCGCTTTGTTTTTCCTTTTAAGCTTTTTCATCAAAGCCTGATATAAATTAGCTGCGATCACTATGGCTTCTTCAGAGGAATTACAAAGAAACCCGTGGCACTCCAGCTGTTTGTTTAACTGATTGTTTTTCATGACTACGGTAAATATCGGCAAATGGTTATCTTCGTCGATTTTGCCGTGAAAATTTCCTAAAATGGTATTTTTATCTTCCGATCGTAGGTGTCGAAATAACGTGTTTTTATCGATTCCGTCCGGGTCGGTTATCAGCGGCAAGAAGGCGTATTCCGTTCCTCCTGACACGTTCCGGAAAGATAATTTAACCGACGCCCAAACCGCGATCGTCGGGAACGGATTCAAATGTTCCTTATCCTTAATTTTAAATTTTAAACCTTCTCTTGAGATCGCCAAAATATCCGACTGATTTGAAATCCTCTTCCTTTGAAATTCGAAATATAAGTCCCTTAAAGGATCCTGAAGGCTAATTAAACTAACGGATTTATCAGCTAAGGGTTTAGAGCCTAAATAAATGACTTTAAAATCGTGGCTAAGAGTGTTTTGATTCTGCATCGCTTCCTGTTTTTTACGAGTTTTTAGATTCCTAAATGAATTACTTCTTTCGAATCCGTGGATTGATATTTCTTCAAACATTTTTTCTATTTTCTCTTGAATGTTGTTTGAGATGGATCGATCTGAGGATTCTTCGTAGTCTTCGAGGAGTTTCATTCGATTGTCCAGGTGGGATTTGGAATCTTTTTTATTTGGAGGTTTGTTTAAGGATTTGCTTCGATCCGAGACTTGGGATCTGGAGTCGTCAAACATGGAATCAATCCGTTGTTTGTAATTTGAATATCCGGAAACGGAAGTGGTTGTATCGTCGCACATGTCTTTGTTGCTGCATATTTCGGTGTTGTGATTCAGCTCTTGAAGGCGAAACCCGCCGTAATTGTTTTCCATCTGAAAAAGGAAATATGTGTCAATAAATACAGCAAATTAGTTTGAATGCTTAATTTTGGACTGTATATGGGTAGAAATAAATTGAAGAAATCGTATGGCAAGCTTCCAAATGTTAATATTTCCGTGCGTGGGAGGTGAGCTCTGCCGTGAAAAGGGGAATCGACCTATCGCACATGTCTGGGTTGGCCATGTTTGTTTATGTTCAGCTTATAAACAAACATGGCCAACCCAGAGATGTGCGATAGGTCGATTCCCCTTTTCACGGCAGAGCTCACATATTTATATGATTGGAAATAGTCTGTTTCGAACGTTTGTGAAAATCACGTGATCATGCGACTGCAAGTTTACACGTTTATGTTGCTGTAAACTTGTGGTCACGTGACACTTCCACGAAAGGTCGAAACAGACTAACTCCAATCATATTTACGATGGAGATACGTTAGTTCACCTCGGACGCAAGGATTTAAGGTTTATAAAAAGCAGAGTTTGTGCAAATTTGCAAAACATACAATTTATAAGTAGCTTTGCAGCTAAAATCTGTCTGCATCTATCCTAAACTACGCCATGTGGGAGGAGTAGTTTTGACCATTATTAAACTTAATTAATTAATTTTTTTTTGGTTTTGTTTGTTTCAGTGTTGATATCAAGTGAAGTAAAATATGAGACTGCATGCAAACAAAAAATTATGCTTAACGGAAAAAGCAAAGGGCAGAGGACTCGATGAAAGACGATCTTGGAACTGCTACTGCAATCGTTTATTGCTCTACATTGAAGTTTCATTTGAACGTAAAAAAGGACAAAAAGTCATAGTCTTTGATTTCAGGAAGTTTAGAATTTATTATTGAGTATACACAGATCTATATTACAAAACAAAATGTATAAATGACCGTTTGGTAACGTTTTGGTCAAAAATCGTTTTCCATGTTCATGAAAACTAAATTACAATAATTTTTTTAAAAACTGAAATTGCTTTTAGAAATCTTTTATAATTAATTACTTTATAGTCCTTTTAACATTTCGTTTGACATACAGTCAAATCAGGTAAGTTAGAGTTATTTGCGGGCCTTCCTAAAGAAAAAGCGGAGGCGCATCGAGAAATGTGTTACTTAGAACCAAAAATAAAAATAAAAATAAATAAATTTTGTTGTAAAAAAGACCTTTTTGCAAGTTGATTGCAACATATTACTTTATGTGTAAGAGCTTTTATACCGGCATTATATATATCTTTGCCTCAACAGTAATCGCAAATGCTATGATTTTATAAAATGGTGGCAATGTGACAGTCACTTTGATTTTGGAAACATGGTCCTAGGTTTTCTTGATAATAAAAAGGCTGATGTATTTCTGCGCCATCTAAAATTTTTAAATTAAGTGCATTGTCACATTTAGTAGCTCTTACATTTTTAAAATCTGTCTCTTAATTGAAGCTACAAGCTTGGACATCATAAACGTTGAAGCTGTTGCTGTTACTTTTTTCCTAGTGAGATCATTAACAGAATTCAAGCAAGATAAAGGTCTTATTTGTGATTAATCATTTTGTGGCTATACAATCACTGTTGTTTAATATTTACAGTAAAATACACTGCACAGTGAATTTCAATGTCCCTGTTTATGGTTTAACATAATTTATAATATTCAATATATAGATGTAGTTAAAATTGTCCAATATAGTTTAACTGTGTTTAATTTTGTCCATAATGAATAATCTCCTATAGTATATTGTCGCAAGTTCTTCAAATAATGGAAAAAAACAGTGAAATTTGTTCAAAAACATAATGAAAACCATAGTGTGCTCACTTACCCCTTCCATCGTTCCTCCAACATGGCGCTGCCAATCAGTTTGCTTGTAATAATTCGGAACAGTGACGTTTTACGGTTTTAGCCAATCAATCGAAATTCGGAATAGTGACGTCACGAATATTGAGCACACTATAATTTCCATTATGGTTCAAAAAATAGTGCTACCAGATTGATCGAGATTCATAATATTTCCATTTTTCAGGGAAATTTTTAACAATTTCATGCGAACAGAATTTCTGTTTAAAGTTTTTTGAAAGTCATATTCATCCAAAACTAGCAAAGATAAAGAAAGAGAATTTTGAGAAAAAAAGGTGGCAGCACTGCCGCCATATTAATTTTGGTAAAAGGGTTTGTTTGTGGTGCGGTTATGTTTACGGTATCACGACATTGATTTCTCAATGCATCATAGTTTTTGTTTGTGATGCAATTAACGAATTGTTTAATACGTTATACGGTACTTTAGTGAGCTTTTCTATCGGAAAAATATTTTTGTACTCTACGAAACGAGAAGCACGAAAGTGACTCCCGAATATGGTACATCACGTAAGTGAATTTTATCAATTTCTTTCCAATTTCTCTCTTGAGTCCTTAATTACTTTAATTTCTTGTTGATATTCCTGATTAATATTATTAGTGTTTTAAGTAAATGATATTTTAAGTCGTATGCATATTCGTGCAAAGGAAACACCAAATTACAGATCGTGTCATGAATGAGATTGCTCTCTTATTTATCTTAAAAAATAGAGCTTGAAAACATACAGTAAATCCACTTTTAATAATTAAGCTTGGGCTGATAAAGTCATTCGCAATTATAAATATGTCAATAAATAACAATATAAAAACCTGTTTCATATTTCTGTTTGACAATATTCATGACCACTAGATTATTATCTGACCCATTGTATTATTGGTTATCGTAACGTTTGCAGTAGAAAAGTGTAATTTGATAGCTAAATTATTAAACAGATATGTATTTTATTGCCAATTCAAGACAGATTATACATTATTTATATTCGTTGATAAATTCCTTACCCCTTTTCTGTTAATATTGATTTGCCCATTTTTATCCAATACAAAGTTTCCCATTTTTTTGTTGTGAGGAGGTGTATCAAAAAATGAATCCCCCAAATAAGATGGTGATCTGGTACAGTGGAAATTTTCTTGTGTCTTTACCATTACGATTCAGTTGTTGTTCTGAAAAAAATAAAATAATAAAAATAAAATTTAAACAAGAATTCCAAGAAAAAAACAATTTGTCAACTGGTCTGAAATCCTAGTTACGTAGAATAACAGAGAAATCATGGGTGCAATTAAATACATGGAGCAACTTCATTAAGGTAATGATGGAAACAAATTCATCCTCACTTTTCTAATTTAAATATTGTAGGTCTTCTTTTTTTAATGCACATGGGCCTATGTCAGTCTATAATTGAGTTATTTCTAATTTAAGCTGGAATATCGCGCAAAAGACAGTCATTACTAGTTTTTGATTGTTGGAACATAATTGCCATGCAACACTCCAGGATGTGACTGCAATCTTGTGCAATTAGAAAAAAAAGTTGGAAAAAAAAAAAAAACTGCAATCAGCACGGCAGAGAAAATATATCATTGATTGTACAATCGGATTTCGAGAAAATTTAAGTCGAAATCACATTTATACGAACAAAATAGGAAATGCATGGGAAAAATTTGCTTCCGTAAATTCAGTAGTTGATTAATTTATTTTTATGCAGTTTGTTGTTTCGAGGCATTTTAAGTACGGATTCAAGTGTTAATTAATTAAAAAGGGGATTTGTGGTCGGTTTCCGTCCTTTTTACCGTAATTAATACAATTACCGCAGCTTCTGCGACGCGATTTAGATAATTAAAATTAAACTGGTCGTGCAGTTGAAAGTGTTTTCATGCCAGAAGTGTTGTATTGTATTTTTTTTTTTTTGTCTTTTATATTTAATATTACTTTTTTCTTCCATTTTAACCATTTTAAGATAAATTTTATCTCAAGATTTACTAAGGAAAGTTAGTTTTTTCCAAAAAGGAAAAAAAAATTCTGCCGCAAGATTAAGCTATGATACAAGACTTAAATTGTTTATTATGTTAAGAAACCGAGATAATTGGAGACAAATACACAGTTTTTAACAGCCGGGTGTCGAATTAATGTAAAAAACTTGCCAATCGTAAAATAAGAAAGAAAAGAAGTTAATATATAAAAAAAAACAAGTTGTCGAATTTCATACATAAAAATCACGCATAACGTTGTTTATAGTTTGATGAATCCTAAATAAATTATACGAAAAATAATAAAAGTAATACCACGAATCGTTAATTTTCTGCGGAAAACAATGGCAGTTATAATGATCTCGAGAATCTGGATTCCTTTTTTTGCATAGTGATTACATCAAAAGTCTGATCTAGTTTTTTTGCACTCGATTGATTATTATTACATTCTTTTCAAAAAAGAAATAATTTTTTTTTTCACTATTTATTTAACTTTTTCTTCATAGAAAGAAAAGTATGGTTTTTAGGAAAGGAATTTTTTTTAAATCAAAAGTAGCGCGCAGTGACAAATTTATTTTATATGCACAGTATATGCAACAGTGAGATTAGGAAGATAAAAGATTTAAGATGAAATTAAGATAGGTACCTAAGTTAAAGGCGCTAAAAGATTTTATTACTTTAATAACGACTTTCTGCTATTTTTTTTTTTTTTTTGTTTGATATAAGAATTCTTGTTGAAATCCTATGATTTACTTGTAGGATTACTAAAGTGTACAAGATATAGATAAAATAAACTACGTATAATTTACATCGTTATCGGTAAAGGTATAAGGTATACAAAAAGGCGACAAGGTGGCAATGCTGCCAACATATGAATACTGGAGTAAAACCCGAGTATTAGGTGCGCAATATATAAAATCTAACAATTATAAATCTGTGTGCTGCATTTCTGATTTTATAAAATCGCCGTATACGGTCTAATCTTTGATCTTGGCTTTTTTAGTAGTAGTTGTTACTTTATGGCTTTTGTTTAAAAAAAGTTTATATCTATATTGGATTTATTATTTTAAAGTGAATAGTAGTAGCGTCGGCGTTCTTATTAATTTGAAGGAAAAAAGTTAATCGAGAAAAATTTAACATTAATTCTTTATTCCAGGGCTGCAATTCCGATTAAATTTTATATTGGAATCGGAATCGGAATCTCATTTTAAAAAAAATCGGAATCGGAATTGGAATCTTAAATATGTTAAGCTTTATCGGAGCCGGAATCTTAAATATGTTTAACTTTATCGGAATCGGAATCGGGAGTAAAAATTTTAAAGATTCTCGGAAATCGGGATCGGAATTGCAGCCCTGCTTTATTCTCGTGCGTTAAGGACTATGCACCAACTGGTGCTTAGAATGACTCCTTTTTCATTAAGAATTTCAATCTCGGGAATTGAATCTCAATAGCAAATCCAAGTGTATGCAAATTTCGAAACAGTTAAATTCCATACTTCCATAAAGAAACATATAATTACCTTTTTTATAATTTAAAAATTTTGTATTTGATGGTTAGCGAATTAAAATTTTAACAAAATCTAGACTACTTCAGCCGAATTTATCTCTTATTTTTCTGAAAAATATTTACGTGCATTTAACTTTATTATCAAGCATTTTAATTTTTTAAAACTTTTCTTGAAGTGATTTATCTGTATTTTTGAAAATAAAGTTCGATATATGACCTTCAGCTTGCATTTCCTAAATTTCAAAATCGAATTATGTTGTTGTATCAGGAATTTTGTATTTTAGGAAAAAAGAGTCGGAAGTTTTAGTATCAGGAATTTTGGAAAAAAAAATAAATAAATAAATATCAACTACTAATTTCTGGTCAAGGGGGAAAAAAATAAAGCAAATTTTTTTCTTTTAATAATTAACAGGAAGGGGTTTATAAATTTTGTTTAGCTTAGATAAGTTGTACCCCGCTTTGATAACAATCTTCTCCACTCCCATTTAAAAATTATTAATCAAATAATTTTTAATTTTTTTTTTTTTACTTAAGTTAATATCCTCTCCACTATTTACGATATACCAAAACAAGTGAAATGCATCCAAAGCAGCTTATTATTAGGTTGTCAAGTTTTTTTTATATACACTGCTAAGATTCAATTATTTTTAATTACTCTAATTAATCCTGATTGAATTAATTTTCACGCTGAACACCGAACGGAATCACCTTTTTAAAAATCAATTTTTAATTTTATCGATTTGATGGATCATTCGTTTTATTATATTGATATGATAGATCGTGCATTAACAATTTTGCTCGAGAAAGAAAAAATGAATACGGAGAACATTAAAAAAGGAAACTCTGATCGAAAAAAGTCGAATCCATATTTAAAAACTAAAAAAAAAAAAAAAAAAATCATGGGATGAACCGGTGCCCAATAGCGGTTCATTGCCAGTACGTCCCTGAATTCGGTACACATTATGACCTGGTAATTCAGTTGAAGGCTTAGATGAACTCGCTTAAGCCAGAGTGTGTTAGTTGGCCAACTGATCAGTGTAATTTGAAATAGCCATACACCTTTGGTTTCGGCAGGCTTGTACATATTAATAAAAAATTATCAGGAAATTACTTCTATTGTTCGCATTGTTTTTTAAATTAATAACAATTCCCATCAAAGAAGTGGAAAACCAAAATCATTAAATTATTTGGGCTCATGTGAAAATTAGTAATTTTCTTTATATTTATATTTAAAAAAAAGTAACTTCGTGGATAGTGCTTTCGGATTTTTCGTTCTTTTTCAGACAGTAGGAGGGTGTTACAGTCCCAATCTTTCAACACCATAAACCATTATTTCGTGAAAATACGATATCGAACGGAATTAATTCGAATCGATCGAGTTTTGTATGCTATAAATTAAAGTAAACCAGTGATTGGGAACATTCATAAGCTAAACATAGGCCCTAATATGAGTGTTCCCAATCACTGAAGTAAACTGGTTGAGGTAACAAATTCTAGATGAGATTTTTTTAAAAAAAACGACAAGTTAGCCATTTCTTTTCAATTTATTACAAACCAAACTGCTCAATTGATTTAAACGCACTTGAAAATCGTTTATTTATTAATTATTTTTCGCGGTTGAAGTTATGACGGAATTTTTTCTTCTTCTTTTTTAAGAAGTTTTCTAAATTTCAAATCCTGGCGCCGCATTGTTTGAAAATAAAAAAAAAAAAAAAACATCCGGTTTCCCATTTTTTTTTCTGCGTTTACACTCATCAGTCATGAACAGCCTGAAAACATAATTTTACTTAGCTATTCATTTCGTTTCTTTTCTTATTTACCAATTACAAACTGTCACTCTAAAGTTAATCTAACTAAAGATCGTTTTCAGTAGTTAATAACACGATACGGAAATTTCCTAGCATGAAATTTCAAGCCGAAAGCCACGATTATAAATGATAATAACCTTTGTGCCTCTCCCCTCTGATTGAAAAAAAAAAAGTCTAGTAAAAGAACTTTAAGAAAGTAAAGAAAAGTAAGACGAAAAAAAAAAAGTGCCGCGGGGACGTCAAAGGTCATGGTCAGTTCTCATAATGTTTACTGAACTTAAAACTGAAGGAAGTTGCCGGGCTAGCAAGGTAGAAATCGAAATGATAAGAAGAGTATCGTGACATTGTTGTTCCGAGTTTTTTTTTTTTTTCATTTATTTGTTTATGATCGTTCCGTTATGTTAGGCAAAGCACTCTCAATCTTTTTAATAGATTCAAGTATTCGTAGAATGACTCTTTTTATAAAAAGACCTTGAGGTAATAATTTGAATCTTAAAGAGAGATCAGCTGCAAGAAATCGGTTAAGAGTGCCGAAGGTGATATCGTTTTAAGTGGATGATCTTTGACGTTTTCTTTTTCCAATATAGGTGACAAATTAAGAAGGATGCTTCAGGAATATTGGAAGGAATGACTGTTTTGTCTGACACTCGATTTACGGGGGAAAAAATCAAATTTTAGGTAGCTAACGAACTCCTTTGACTTTTTCTTGTATTTTTAGTACAAGTTTCAACTTGTTCCAAGCAAACAAAAACTAGGGAAACAAAATCAAAGTTTTTCGACCACAATTTTTTTCGAAATTATTTTCCCTTTATTTTACCTTTCAGACAAGTTGAAACTTGCACTAAAAATTCCAGGATATACCACAGAAGTTTGCTAGATACCTAAAATTTGGATTTTTTCATCGTAAGTGGAGTATTAAAGAAAACAGCCATTCCATCCAGTATGCGTGAAGCCTCATGTTAGTAGTGAATTTTCAAGCGTAAGCTTGATTTTATATTAAACTTGCCTGTTAGCTAGAACGAAGACAAAAAGACCAACTAAATAGGGTAATAACGCTTAAAACGATTTCGTTTGGGGAAGAATCTTCAACACAGAGCGAAAAGAATGGTTAACATTTGTAAACGTGGCCAGATGACACAGATTAATGCCGTTAGGGGTTTTAAGGGTCGAAGAAGTTTAAATCTCATCCAAATTGTTAAATTCAACAAGGCGAAGGCAAAAATACTTAAAACAATCATTTGTATAGTTTTTGAACAACATTATTTTGATAACATCCACAAACTGAATTGATAAAGTCTCTTTGAGGGTAATCGTTATTCCATTGAGAATTAAAACTTTTACAATTTTATTAAAAAAATTGGTGAATATCAAGACGTTCTGTGTTGTGCTTTTGTTCTATAAGCTAAACATAAACGGAAATAATCAATGATTTGTTCACTTTTTCAATGTTATAATTTTGTTTCATCCTGTATTTTCTTACTTCTCAAATTCTTAATTCTTTGTTGAGGGTTTTTCGACTAGATCAATTTTCTGAAATTGAAGATACGGGGGTTCCTTACCTCCGCACGCGGTCAATTTTTTTAAAAATCCCCAGCATCATCTCCGCATAGAGCGTCTCCTCCGCCCCATAATCCCTTGCATTAGCTCCGCACGTTAAAAAATAGCGGTTTATTTTACGAGAATCAAGTCCGCACGCTGGTTAAAATAATAAATATTTCTTTATATTGTAAAAACGTCGTCTTTTACCCAAAATGCGTGTCAAATATAAGCATTTTTTTACAAAATTTGTAATGTTACCATTTTTTAATAGTAAAATTTAATTTGTTGATGTGCAAATTTTTTGTGCAAAATGCGCCTAATGTCGTCAAAAATACTCGTGAACAGCCTGTTTTGGGCATGCTAAATATGAGCATTTTTTAACAAAATCGCGCCTATTTTCATTGTACTGCTTAATTTGTTCATTTACAAATTTTTCTCTTTCTTTTCTGACTTCCCTTCGAATCACTCTCTTGTTTTTTTTAGCAGAATTCCATTTTGCATTAATTTCTATTTGCATTCGTAAGTTCATGAATTTTTCGTTTGAAGCTTTCAATAAAGTTAGCAACACATTTTGAGTCTTCATTTAGCAACATAAGAGCCTGTTGCAATGAGCCGTTCATGTGATCTTTTATAAATTACATTAAATTTGGTGGCCAGGTATAAAAATGACAAGTGCGGAGTTAGTGCTTCGCGTATTTGACCCTTTTTAACTCCCATGCGCAGTTAATGTTAACATCATGTGGAGTTTTTGCCATGCGGAGCTAATCTACTTGACCGCGTGCGGAGGTGATGTGCGCCCGAAGATACGGCCTTTGATTGGTTTAAAAGGTTTTTTTAGATACGAGCCCATAAACTCGCAACCAAGATCTTACATACAGGTCAGGCAACTCGGATATCCCTCATATGGACAAAAATGTCCCCCGAAATTGAAGCAGAAGAACAGTTTACATATTGCTCGATAGATGGCTGGAGCTGTAGTTCGGGAGTCACGTGTTCTGGCAACCATCATTAAAAAAAAAAAAAAAAAAAAAAAAAAAGTGTTTTGAAAGTGTTGATTGGATGGAAGGCATATCACGTGAGTGCGGGTTGCATTTACTGAAAATTGGCAGGAGTGTAATATGGTTTTTAACGTACAAATGTGGTCCCTAATGTGTTGTAGGTTAACTTTAAATGCAAAATCATGGGAGAAAAAAAAACATTTGGGAAATTTTCTTAGTTTTTCCGGGAAAATTTTCCAAAATTCGAGAGTTAAAAAAACAATGAAAGAGTAACTGAAACAATTAAAGAGTTAATGAAACAATTAAAGAGTTAAAAAAAACATGACTTACAAATGAGATGTTGGTAGGAAAGTAAACGGTTAAAAAAGATTCGATTTTTTTTTTGTTCGGTTTGGTAAAACCGCTTTGTAAATTATATTTTTTCCTGTCGTAAATTCCAGTTACATAAAAATCAGTGAAATGCATTATAAGACATAAAATTCGGCATTTGCATCTTTGAAAGTCGAGAAAATAAAGAAAAAAAAAGGATAAATATAAAACATCAAATAAGTAATTCACGAATGAGAATTCGATACGGTCAAATGCTTAATGCATATATTGCGACATTATATGTTTTTCTTTTTAATTTTTTTTATTATTTCACAATTGAGGAACCCTTATGGCAGGCAGGCATCATGCTGGTCGGTATCGGTAACCAAAATAAGATAATGCCCCTTTGTTATAATTTTGTAGTAAAGTGAAAGCATAAATATTTATTCTGAATGTTATATCCATTGGAGGATGTCGGCCGTAGAGTGAAACATCTGAGGTCGAATGACAATGCCTATGCCCATGCCTACAAAAATTTTATTTATTAAATTTAAAATCCTCTTAACGAGATTTTTTATTACTTCTTTTTTTTTATCTAAAAAACTGTGAAATTTTCATTGACTACCATTCAATCATTACCGGGCTTTTACAACGGATAAAATTAAAATCTAGGAAACGCCAAATTTAATATGCGTTTATAATTTTTATTGTAAAAAAAGGTAGAAGTAACCATCGGCTATTTTTCTTTCTTTAGAAATAAAGTTAATCAGTAATGGTGATTAAAAATTTGATTCAAAAGGAAATACTTAACCATCTAATCGGCGGTTATCGATGTTTTAAATAATATCGATGACCTTAAACGTCGTAAGGTATAAATTCTTTTTTTTTTTAGCCGGTTAAGTTCAAGGAACCTTACGGGGGCTTGACCCCTTGCATCATGATACTTGTGTGTTCTTTAAATTTGAATATTTAACTAAAATTACCGTTCTTCCATCATTTCTTTCAGGAATAAGTCATTTTTTTTCTTCTTCTTTAAGCTTTTAGCCGAAGCTGTTATTTGAACGTGTAGCTGTTGAGTATATAATCATAATTTTTTTTTTTTTTTTTAAATCTTAAGCATTTTATAAAAGGATCAGAATTTTTTAAGTGGCCCTAAAATGACGAAGTAAAAGAGAGGAAAAGTGAAGAAGTTGTGAAGACAGTTCATTAAAATATCTAGGCTGAAGCTATAAATTTGAATGACGCGTGAAGATTTCAATTGCAATATGAAAAATTATATTAATCTTCATTGCCTAGACTTTTCAGTGCAATATCAAGAGATGCCTCCGAGGTTTTTTCGGGTTCGTTTGTCTGTCAAGACTTTTTTTTATATTGAAAATAAAGAATGTAAGGCAAAGATGTTGTGCAGACGGCGAAATTAATAAAAAGATGTTAGAAGCGAGTTTAGTTTTTGATTACGACGGCTATTATAGTATTTTATATATCGTAAAATAGATCGTAGGTGATAATTAAATTTCATTATTTTTAATAAATGATTTTGATATAAGGTTTTTTTAAAATTAATGTCGGATTTATGTGAAACGTTTGGAAGACCTATTGCAAAATATGTGAGCCTTATTAGATCATAACCTACTTTTTGCAAACCCATTTTTTTTCTTCAAAATCTGGTATGCCATTTTTAAGCATCAATATCATCCACGAGATATTTGTGGAATATACGACCGTAGAGATTTACATTTCCGGCTTTTTTGAAATATTTTCGGAGAAATTTATAATATATCATTGCGATTTTTTGTGAAATAGTTATCTGGATTTTTTACAAGGTGTCTACCGACCTTAAGAACCTAATAAACTTAAAAATTTTAAAATGACCTAAATTTCGATAATCAAACAGAAATTTGTCTTTCTGTTTGAAAACGATAATTATCAAGTAAACTTAAATTTTTACATTTCCGTTTAATTTTTCATTAATTTTTCTATAAATATTTTTCGTTAATTTTTCGTTTAATTTTTCATAAATTGAGCTTTGCTCAAAATTAAATGATCAGCAGAAAACATAGGTCTTTAAAAGACACGAAAAAATTAATAGAAAATTTAAGTCAAAAAATTCATGCAGCTTTTAGAATTATTTAGAAAAATATCTCTCCTTTTTTGGATCTTCGGAATGATAAAAAAACCAAGTAAGCAGTAAGGAGTTCAAACGGAATCTGTTTTTGCCAAAGCGGATCTGTTTTTGCCTTCATCGAATAATTTTTCGACCTAAATTTCATAAAAAATTGGACCTGAGGAACCTAAAAATAACCTAAATGAATTTTATTGGAAGAAGGCCCCTTCCTCATCCCTTAAATTTAGAGGCTAGTTTCACCCATAATATTTTCATTCTAGGATATTGCATGTTTTGAATGTTTTTTTTTTAGAATTTTCATTATAATCCTTTTTTTGAATAATGCCGCTTCTCCATTATGGCTCAAAATTACTTTTCTAAAATTAATTTTCGAAATTTCCGGAAGTACTGTGCTTTATTCTATAGATTCCTGAACCAAGGTTTAAAAATTAAGTTGGCCAATTTTTCTACATTTCCTTTTTTTTATTCGTAATCCATGTTTGAATAATTAAAGCACAGTACTTCCAGAAATTTTTGAAAATTAATTTTAGAAAAGGGATTTTAAGACATAATGGAGAAGCAGCAAATCAAAATATCTAAAATCTGCCTGACAAAATTAATCCTTTATTTTAGAATGAATTTAATTATTGATTCAAATTTATTAGGCTTGTGTAAATGTACCGTATTCGAACTTTCTTCGTAAATGTGCAGAATTAAAATTTGCTACGCGACAAGTTTTCGCGAGTTTAATGTAATAATTTTTTAACAGCGGGAAAGAAATGAATAAAATGAAATATATAAAATTTGCACGGATTAATTACACTTTTAAAAAAATTAATCATCAGCATAATTATTTATAAACCCATCCCACTTGACCGCCGATTGGCAAGCAAGTTTGCAAATAACCACTTATCGCAGTAATTTCGTTTTGAAAATGACACTTCCATATTGCAATGACATTTTCTAAGTGTTAAGAATTATAAGGAGAATAAAAAAAAAGAAAGGTTGACTTCTTTCTTTTATATAACATTACTGTCTGATCTTTTCAAGAATTCATAATTTGGATTTTTTAAAATTATTTTTATGACGATTTTTTAAATGTTATGCCAGGAACGGATCCTCTTATCTTAATATCTGCTTTGTCACGGAAATTATTTGCTTCCACGGTAAATTTAAAATATTAATAGTATAAAAAAGTATTATTTATTTGCTACAAAACTGAAGATCAGAGATCCGTCCGGTTGTATATGTTGAAAATTTTTTTCGCGACCTTTTTTCTAAAATTATACGCTAATAATACGTGATTTGTTAAAGTTTGCACTGCACCATCGCACAAGAGTGTAACACGTTTTAACCTGCTGCGACGGCTAAGACAGCCGGAGAGGAAAGGGGAGGGGGGGCGCTTATGTATAAGCAAAGCAGAAAAAATTCTTAGGGAAGGCAAAGCGCAGTCAGTGTTGGATGAAGGCATTTATATGCAACAACCTGTACGTGAAGAAATATTCCGAACACAGTAAAAAATATTATGTAAATATGTTCTAAGAGGTCCACATAAATTTTTTATGTTGTTTCTCCCATAAGGCAAACATAAAACAAAAACAACATAAAAATTATGTGGACCTGCTTATGTTGATTTATGTTGATTTTGACAAAAGTTTTTACTGTGAAGGAAAGAATTTTTTTTTTTGGAAAAATATCCCAGAGGTTCATCGTGCGCCTAATGTAGTTTTCCAGACTCGAAGGGTTAAAGCACTGAACGCCTCCGTTTATGTTCCCCATGTAGCAAAACTTATTCACGGAATCTCAATCTAATTCTTAGGACAATTTGGGATATACCTTAATATTAACCTTTTGCTGTCGAAAGCATATTTTTTTTTTTTTGAAGCGTTAAAAGCGTAGATGCTGTTTATTCTTTTTCGGCAATATTTTGATACAATATGATCCGTAGAGGGCGAGTGGTAGGCCATTGGTAAGACTCTCGATTCGCACGCAGAAGGTCCGCGATCGAGTCAAGTTTATACCATGCATTCACCTCTTGATTCTTGTTATGAGATCAAAGTGAAATCATATTGTGATGCCCTACACGGTTCGGAACCCGTGTCTAAGATATAGTAGGTCCCTCTCATCGCCCATTATGAGAGAGGTAGTTCTTGCGGTCTAAAAATAAAAAATGGAATGTATTGGGCTAGACCGTAAGACTACCTTCCCTTAAGCTTCATTGCAGAGAAGGGTAGGTTTTATCTTTTTTTATCTTTAATATGATCCGTAGAGGCAGTTAGAAAACCTAAAAAAATATTTGGCGGCCTATGTTTAGCTTATGGAAAAAAATATTTTAATGAAATGTTGCAAAAATTGCTAAAAACTAACAGTTGAAGTATAAAATGTAGTAAAATCAAGATAAGCCTCAGAATCTATATTGATATCAATTTATAGCTTTAAGGGGTCGTCCATAAAACACGTGAGCATTATTTTGGCCATTTTCGACCCCCTCCCCCCCCTTGTTAGCAAAGGTTAGCATTTCAGGACCCCCCCCCCCCAAAATTACGTTAGATTTCAGTTACCCCCCCCCCCCTTAAATTTTTTTTAAAAAATTAATATTAAACATTTTAAAAATCTGAAATTTTTCGGAACTTAAATTTAGCAAAAAACAGGTTTTTTTTTTTTAACTTAGAGCAAATGCGCCGGTATAATAGGGAAGTTAAGCATTTTTTTTTTATTTTATATTTTGATCCCTAAATATGAGTTAATAACCGAGGTATATGTAAAACTTTAAAAAAATACCGAAAATAATAGTAAAAAATTGTTAAATTTTGATGTAAAAAAAAAGTCGTTTGAAACGCGGGGAAAAAAATTGTGACGTAATTGTACTATAAAAAAAAAAAGAAGTTTGGTAACACTGATCCGTGAATGGGCCATTTTTTTGTTTATGTTTTGATTTGTAATTTTTCCAACAAAAAAAGAAAGACTCGCGAGCAGGAAACCAACTTTTAAAATTCAAAATATAGTACAATGACGTCACAATTTTATTTGCCGCTTTTTTAATTTTTTCAAAATGTAAGATTTTTTTCGGAATTTTTGGAATTTTTTTCTCCGACTTTGTTTCATTGACCCTTCTTGATTTTCATTAAAATAATATTTTTATGAAGTAAAGAACTCATTTTAACCAGAATATGCCTCACTTGCTATAACACTTAACTTCCCTATTGAAATTTTTTTTTAAAGTGAGTTAGGTTACATAGTGTAAAAAAATTAAATTATTTTCATTTTATCACGTTTATCACATGAGATAAATGCTCACGTTAAATTTGTAAAACCCCTCCCCCCCCCCTTGTTAGCAAAAGTTAGCATTTTGAATACCCCCTTCCCCCCCCCTAACGTGCTCACGTGTTTTATGGACGACCCCTATGAAATTTTTTTTGTCATATTTCGCTTCTGAAAGTTTGATTTTATCTTAGCTCTATAAGCTATGTATGGGAGGAAAAAATTCGTAATATGATAAACATGTCAGCTTACAATTTTTAATTTGGACCATATCACAATAGTTTGTAATTAATTTATTTACATTAATATTATATCAAAAATATAATTTCATTGCCATTAATTGATGTAGTCGAGTCCTTTTATAACGGATCCAGTAATAACGTAATTCCGGTTATAACGTACAAATTAGCCCGGTCTAGCCAAAATCCCATATAAAACCATGTTATTTAAATTCGATCATAACGTAGCAAAATTTCGGTTATAACGTAAATATTTTAGCACAATTTAAAAAAAAATGCGTTTTAAGGTCACTTTTTAAAAAATTTTAAAGATACGCCCCTGAAAAATAAAAAAAAAAGTTTAGGAAAAGAATATTATGCGTTTTGTTTAAAAATGACCAAATGCTATTATAACGTAAATTATGTTATAACGTAAAAAAAGTGCCAGCCCCTTGGATTACGTTATAATAGGACTTGACCGTATAATAATTCAGTAATAATTCAGTAATAATACTCCCATAAGCTAAACATAGAATTTATATTTTCGCCAAAAATTTATAGTTTGATTTTCCCAGTCACTTACGTATAAGTCCAAGTCGATTTGTTGTCGGTTAATTATTAATTTTACAAAAAACCCATAATGTATCCACATGGATACATCCGCCCGTCCTTAAGAGGTTAAGTTACACCCACAAATATGCAGCAGTACGTCCAGTATTTATATAACATCGAATCTCAGAATTTTTTTATAAATAAAAACTTACATTTTTCAACTTACATTTGAGCCGTAAGGTAAACATAGACGGATGAAATGTTCATAAGCTAAACGTAGGGTGTAATACCCATCAATTCTAACAATATTGGACTATACAGTATTATTACAAAATTCTTTAAACAAATCAATAGAAAGTCACAACTTGAAATCGAAGAAATTTTCCTGTTTAAGCGAAACAGAGAAATCATATTTTTAGGGGTGATTTTCTTAAAAAGATTTTTTGGGCCTACAGGGTTAATATGTCAATCCAAGATTACTTAGTAATATAGTTGATTGATTTTCACTTAAAAAGAGTTAGCGTTATATATTTCGCCGCCGCCGGCAAAGGATTTAAAAAAATCTAGCGATTGCATGTTTACCGTAGGCATTCTTGGATTAACAAAGATGCTGTAGACGTTTTGAAAATTTAAATCTCCGTAAAAAAATATTTCTTACGGAAAATCTAATAAAAAGAATCATCAAATCAAATGAAAGAAAAGTCATTTTTCGCTCGCTCGTGCAAACTTATAATAAAATAATGATAATGATTATTTTTTTTAACATTTGAATGATTAGAGAAATGAAATCCGAATTTAATGAAAATCTAATATTTTCACTTCGGAATATATAGCATTTACAAATCAATTTTTTGACGGGTGTGACGTAAGTGTCAATTAAAAAATTTTTAATTTTGACCATTAATTTCCTTTGAAGGAAACGGACCAATTTATATAAAGAAACAAAAAGTGTAATTAAAAACAATCGTTAACAAACTGTGTAATCAGAAGCAATTAGATTGTTTGAATTGTTGGTAATTTCACCTTCGTTTGCTTCCACCGGTTTTTATTGTTTAAATATTGGATTCGCAATGGCTCTTTTTTTTTTTTTTATTTATAATAAACTTCTTAATTTAAATTATAATTATGCAATCGTACTAATAGAATAAGTGCACGGTCAAAATGATTACGTTTAAAATGAATAAATAAATGAATAGAAATATAGGATTTGATCATCCTCAGATTTTAGTCAATTATTTATCTGATTGATACATTTGATAACGGCTTTCTAATTATACGAGAAGTTAATTATGCTTACTGAGATTTTTACGATCATAATTTATAAAAAAGAAAAAAATCTTGAAATAATATATGATATCGGATTCTGATTTATTATAAAGCGTTTTGCAGTTGCTGTATTTGTATTAAGGAAAAAAAATGATTAGGTAATGAGGTTTTTCTATAAATGTGGCAGAAAATTATGATGCACTTTTTATTCCATGACCTTATCATACTAGTGAATTTACTGTATTTTCAACTGATTGTGAAGTTTGCAGATGATTTTTTTTTTCGTATCTCTAAAACTGTTACGTTTACAGTAAATTATATGCTTAACGGCTGTTCCGTTCTTTTAATCGACTTTATTTTATTTTATTTTATTTTTTTTATATTTCAGGTGATTAGCAAGAGTTCGAAATAATTAATGAAAATATCAATAGAGATCTTTTTAAACATCTTATACGGAAGAATGGGTTTTGTATATAGAGGATTCAGTTAATCCAATATTGGGTGTTGGTTTCAATGAGATCAGATCGAAATATGCGGTGGAGTAGTAAAAGGATTATTTTTATAGGTGAGTGCCGCTTGAGTTCGAAAATTTTTAATGTTTCGAAGTTAATTTATGTGCGTCTGTTTTTCAGGAATTTTAATACAGGATGAATCACTGAAGATTGAATTTGACAAGGAAGAATGCAGATGAATATGGCTGTTTTTTCGATTGCAGTATATATGAAAAATAAAGGTAAGCGTTTTCCTTTATAAGATTAAAAGTCAAAATTTAAAATTTTGGAATAACTGGAAAATCAAGTATTCTGCTATCCCCTGTTGGGTTATCAAGGTGATCATTTTTTAAGTGAAAAGTCTAGACGTTGTTGAGGTTGTAAATGTATTGTTATAATTGTTCAATAAGTCATTTTCATTTTTTCTCACACTACTTAAAGATATGATTATTGGTGTGAGGTTAATCTGAGATTTTGTTTTAGTTTTACTGCCGAAAGAATTTTGGATTTCAAGGGATTTTGAATTCAAGAATATCGTTGGGTTATGCTTACGGCGACGACTGACCGTCTCATTATTGTCTGGTCAAAGCGAATTGGTTTTTTTTTTTTTTTTTTTTTGAATGTTTAGCTTGAACCTTATACGGATTTGATTATCTCGTCACAATTTTTGATCGTAGATAATTTAATTTTCATCACTCAGGTAGAAAAATACACTCTTATAAACTCCCTAGGAAGTTTATTAATTTTACCAAAACTTACTTATTTTACAAGTACTTATTTATTTTGTAAGAGACCTATTTTACGCAGAGAAACCGATTTTACCTATTTTGCTCTTCTCGACCTCTTTGAGACCCTCGCCTTCGGCTCGAACTTCAAACTCGATCACGACGATTAATTTTGTTGTTTGCATCCCTTGTGTAGTAATATACTATCATTGGAGTTAAACGCTTTTTATTGAGAATTTTTAATGAATAAAGGTCATTAATGAGTTTTCTTCTCCTGTCTAGTATGAAATAATTTAGGTTTGCAGGTTGGCTCAGGTTTTTTCCCGGTGTTTTCATGCTCTGAGAAAGGCAAGTTGGTTTTACAAGGTTTTTTAAGACTATCCGGCGTGTCGCTTTGATTTAAATGAAAAACAATCGGGGATTTTTAAATAAATTGGATTTTACAATTGGATTTTTTTATATCGCTGTTTTAGTTTTATAGTTTAAAGAAGAAGAAGAAGAAAAAGTAAACTCCAGTTTACTTTTAGAAGTAAATTTAAAGTAAAATTTTTATAAATTTTTAGCTGACTATAATGAACAATAGGGTGGGTCAAAAATCGAAAATTTTGGAATTTCAAAATGCCCGATAGCGCGATCGCTGTGGCTTATCATTTTTTTAAAATATTTTCCTTTTCGAAATTGAAAAGACAACGTCTTGATTTATCGCAAGAGGGCCAAAGTTTTGGAAAATTCCACAAGGGATGAAAATTTGACTTTTGGATTTTTGTGAAGAAAGTACCGCTTCCTATCGGATTTTCAACTTAGATTTCGAAAATGAAATCTGTTTGCGTCTTGCTTTTTCTGCTCTTGAGATACAGGCCAAGTTCGCCATGAAAATGTCAAATGTAAAATTTCATATTTTTTACAATAACTCAGGAACAGAAATAGGTAGACACAAACCGACTTAATTTTCGAAATCTACGTTAAAAATCCGATAGATAACGGTCGGATAATTTCACAAAAACCTAAAAGTCGAATTTTCATCCCTTATAAAGTTTTCCAAAACTTTGACCCTCTTGCGCACCCTCAAGACGCCGTTTAAAAAAATTTCGAAAAGGAAAATTTTTTGCAATAGATAAACCCCAGCGATTTCGCTATTTAAAAGTGCAAAATTCCCTTATGTGCTTGGGTTCCGTTGTTGCAAATTTCGAAATGAGAGAATATTATGTTTTTAAATACTTTTCATTTCCCTAGCCCTTGCACACCTTGAATCAAAAAATACAAAAGAAAATTGTCTGCATTTGAAAATGAAAACAAAAATTTTTTAAATACTACTTTTTACTTTATTATGTATCATAACACCTTATTCATAAAAATGATTATAAACCTCCGCTAAAAGAAAGTGCATAATTTTATTCGGTATCTTATATTCACGGAAAGGATGTTTATTACCAGTTTTCACACTTAATTTAGAAAAAAAAAAGGAAGAATTATGCGACAGAATTGATAAAGGTGCTGATTTATTACGCGCCGAAAATGTTGCCCGACTAACGATGAACATGTAGAAAATAAATATATAGAGAGTGGGCTTTAATGAGGAGAGATAACAAGAAAAAGGCAGACTCAGACACATTATTTTATTTTGCATTTTGATCATTTTTGCTTCCGATTCCACATTCTCGTATTTCTACTAATTTGAAAATCAATAGATTTTTCCTGTCTTTTTTACGAGGTTTGACTTCGTTCTTTTTTTTCCTCCCGCATTCAAATAAATGATAAGATTCATATCTCCCGGTAAGTGGTCTTGCTCTCTATAAGAGGTCATCAGGCCGTGTAAATAACTGGATAACTTTTTTATCTCCTTGTTAAATCGGCGCTGTACCCAAATGAATATTTTTCCTTGTTGGAAGAAGAACGAAGCACGGATTTAGTTTTTTTAAATAATATTTTGGGTCGAAATCAGTGCCAGTTTACGTAAGGTTATGCATACACATTTGGATTTTTTTTTCAAGTGTGAAATTGATGTAATTGCGTTATTGTTCATCAAAGCGTTTAACATTGATGCAATTTTATTTTTTTTCGTAATTTTTTTTCTTATTGACATTCAAATGCTTTTGATAATGATCTGTTAAGGATGAGGAGATGGGAATTTACATTTTAGGAAATCATCTTTGTAATTCTGTAACGGCTCAAAGAGAAATACTCATTTTTGAAGAAAATGGGAACGAAAATTTAAGGAGGTTCTACCGGTGAATTTGAGATTCTTAGCTGATCGTTCTTCTGCAACCTAACTTTGTTTATTTTTTAAAGAAATGTTTTTCCGGCTACATAAGTTTAATTGGAACCGAATAAATTTTTAAAAAATATAGGAATGTTCCTTTTAACATTCTCCACAACTTTTGTTACATGAAATTTTCATTCCTTTAGCATTTGTGGTGTTTTTTTCAAAATTTTCTCAAAAAAAAAAAAAAAAAATCCGATGTTTGTAAGCAAAAGACCAGCATGTTTACAATTTTTGCAAATGATTTTGTAAAGACTTTATAAAACAATTTAATTAATAATAAAAGCTATTTTTCATGTAATAAAAGTTGTGGAGAATGTTAAGAGGAACATTATGCCGTGGTAACCGAAATGGGCGCATGTCCATTCTTAAGTTGGCACTTGTCTTCTATTTTTAACTTATGTAAACAAAGATTCAATTCCAGAATGGACATAAGCCCATTTCGGTTACCACGGCAGTATTCCCATACTTTTAAAAAAATTATTCGGAACCAATTAAATTTTTGTAGGCGGAAAAACCTTTCCTCAAAAAATAAACAATGTTGCACCCATGCTTAAGTTGCAGGAGAGCAATCAACTAAGAGTCTCAAATTCGTCGGTAGAACATCCTTAATGTGAAAACCAAATTCTAAACTAACCGATATCTTTTACAATTTTTTTTAAATAATTAAAAATCGATGATAGGAAATTGCACTTTTTTTTTCTTGTTTGAGGCAAATCTAAATTCTACGCTAATAACTATCCACATGAAGTTGTCGATCTCAATTCAAGAACTGCAAAATAAAATAACTTGCAGTTTCTAGACTTGTTTTTCACGTAGAGAATGATACATTGTATGCATTAGCCACTCTTGCTCGTAACATAGTTTTTAAGGAAAAAAAAAGATATATCTCATATTCTTGGATTTTTTCCCGGAACACAACTATTTCATAACCAATATATTTTTTTTTTCATGTTTTTTTTATTCCTCTTTTTTTTTTTTAAATCTAGTAATATGCATAGCCTTCCGATAACGAATTTTTTCAAAGCGGAATAAATTAAAAAGAAAAAAAAATATATTAGGTACACAAATGCGATCCCTAAGGGCAGATGCTTCAAAAATGACCTCAACATGCATTTGCAGTCATTAGCTCTAAGAGGTCAGTTCGATTAATTTTTAGTAAAAATCCTGTCGGAAGAAGTTTTTTTCAAAAAAAAGCCAGAGGCAGCCATTCTCGTTGTCACATGTTTTATTTTTCCTCGCAAAATGCGAAGACATTTAATAAGTAAATTTAATTAATATGAAGTGTCAAATATCTTAACGTTAATTAAATTAGTATGCAGAATATGAAGTATAGTAATGTGTCAAATGATTTAAATGAAAGGAGATAAGGGATATTCGAATTTTTAAAAAGAAAAGGTCAAAGCTATCGGAGTGTGTGAAACGTTGAAAATGTTAAAAGTCGTTTTTTTTTTTCTTTTCTTTTTTTTTTTTCTTTAAATGAAAATTATAACCTGTTAGGTGACATCTCAAAAAAAATTAATATGTATGCCTAATTATACCTTAAAGATTTTTCGGACGAATCTGTTTTAATATGGTAAATATTTAGGAGATTGACTCCCGAAGTGACTTCTAATTTGCGTTTATTATTCAATTTTGTTTTTTTCTTCTAGCCGATATCAATTTTATAATTACACGTCAGGTATATTGGTCGATGAGGAAAAAAAATGTATTTTCAAGGCAAAGAATCCCAGGATCTTTCGATAAGAGTGAAAGCAGTTTATTTGGATCATGAAATGAATATGTGGTGGAAGCTAAAGTACGATTTATTAGGCAGTTTTTTTAAAAAAAACCTTTTGTAATTTTTAGATGGTTTAAACTATTAAAATGCAGGAAAAACATTTTTTTGAAAAATCACGTATTTTACTGTGTAGGCAAATCATTATTAATGATCAGTCAAAAGTAATGGCAAAGTAATTTGTAATATGTATGTAACGTGAGGAACTTACGTAAAGCCATTGAAATTAAATCCAAAAAGATAAGCTTGTTAAGCTATGATTATTGCAAATAAAGTGGGATTAGTTTCGCTTATTGCAAAATTTGCTTTGGTTTTCGTTAAAGTCTTAAAAGAGGCGGCCTCTTACCCGCAAAATCATAATGCGACTTTTTTGTTCTCAGATTTAAATGAGGGCTATATTTTGCTCGGCACTTCCTTTGAGGCATTGTCGTTTTTCTGTAGTGTGGGTGGTTTTTTTTGTCGAAATTGCATTGTTCTATTTTTAGAAAATTTTACTCTCGAGAATTTACTAATTATAAACGCAATATTAAGAATGCTTATTTGCTTAGTTATAATTAAGAGAGCAATTTTGTTAAAAAAATTTCATTGGTTTTCAGGTAGCAAAATGATTGAGGAAATGGTAGATCACAGTGGTACAGTAGAATGTATCGAAATTTGGAAATTTTCGAATGCGAACATGGCACTATGCGGAAAAGTTGTGTCTTAGGAACAATAGTAACCTGGAGCTTTTTCAAGTTTTTAGGTCAGCACTTTCGGCCGTCTCAATCCGCTTTAATGGGGTCGTCCATAAATTACGTTAGCATTAATTTGGTAATTTTTGACCCCTTTCCCCGTTGTTAGCAAAGGTTAGCATTTCAGGACCCCCCTCTTAAAATTACGTTCGATTTCGGTTACCCCCCCCCCCAATTTTTTTTTAAAGCTTATATTAAACATTAAAAAAATCTGAAATTCTTCGAAGCTTGAATTTTGCAAAGAAAAGATTTTTTTTTTTCTTTCTTTATTATTTTTTTTTTTTTTTTAACTTAGAGCAAATGCGCGGGTGGAATTGAAAGTTTTTTTAAAAAGTGACTTAGGTTACATAATTTAAAAAGTGTTAGCAAAATGTTATGGAAAGTTAGCATTTTGAATACCCCCTCCCCCCCCCCCCCCCCGCAACTTGCTAACGCCGTTTATGGACGACCCCTAAGTTTTACATGTAAAAGGATAGGTGATTTTGGCAATTTTTAAAAATCTTGTAAAAAAATGGTCTAGAAGCCTCAATTACTGTAAAAGTTCATATGTCTGGCGTTTTTGACGTCGATAAATCCGAAAATGACCTAATTTTTGTTTCTAGGGATTTGGCAAAATAACGAAACATAATTTAAAATTTTTTTGGCCCCAAACGTCGAATTTCAATTAAAAACTCCTCTTTGTTCATGTTGCGAACTCTTAATTGATATTTCTTCTTCATTCGGGAACTTGAAATTATATTTTAGATTCAATAAAGTAAACGGAATGATACTAATTTTTAAATAGCGGTAGAATATAATGGAAAATATTTTTTTAAGCCCCAAAATTAAAATGGCGTTTGGCTGATTTTGCCAAACCCCTAGAAAAAAAATTCGACATATTGAGATTTTTCGGTCTCAAAAACGCCACACAGTTATACTTTTACAGTGATTGAAGCTTCTAGACAATTTTTTAACAAGATTTTTAAAAATTCCCAAAATCACCTATCCTTTAACATGTAAAACTTAAAGCCAATCGAGACGGCCGAAAGTGCTGGCCAAAAAATTAGAAAAAATTCTTGGTTACTATTGATCCTAAGTCACAACTTTTACACATAGTGCCATGTTCGAATTCAAAAATTTTCAAATTTCGATACGCCCTATGGTACAGTACACATGCAAATGTATGTTTTTTAAATGTATCCGGTAGTCACCTATCCCTTTATCCAAGGAATAGACTCTGAGATTTTTTAAGGAAAGGATATTAAAAGCCTAATTTTTCGAAATTACGCTTTGATTAATCGCCGAAAAATCCTCGAAAAATTTTCACATTCGTAATCAAGCGGTAAATGCTCATTTATATAATAGTGCAACATATTTGACAAGGCTAAACTGCATCCTCATAATCATTTCGAAATATTGGTTTAGTTAAACAATGCCAGGAAGTTTTGCTTCTCCACAATTCTGGGAATGGAGTACTTTCTTGAAGTTAAAAAACAAAACAAAAAAAAGAAAGAAAGAAAGAAAGACTCTATGAACATGATTCCAATAGTCTAATTTGATATTGTTACATAATTACAAGTGCTCGTATTGTTAAATTGTTCGTTAAAAATAAATACAAGTGAAAAAAAAAGTCCCTCGTTGATTCAAGATCACTTGATACCATAAGGGGGCGTTATTATGCGGTACTGTAGGCAAAGTTAAATTCAATTACGATTACAGTAGTAGGACACTAATCGCTTTATGAGTGCGGATCGTAAAACAAGAGTAACTTCCCACTGTGTCGAGGAAAAGAAGCGTTATGATAAATGAAAAAAAAATTTGTATGAAATATTTCAATTGAAATCTAAGTCAATTTTCCTTTTGACAGATTGATTTGAATCATTCAAGATGACATAACTGTACCCGCTTTTTTGAAGGGACGACAAATATATAGGTCTCCAGTCGCACACTTACGATATGCTACCGTACAATTGTTAAAAGGTCATTGTCGTGGCTACATTATCTAAGTAACTGGGGCATCTCTAATGTTGTCAACATTGGATAAGTATATTCCATCTAGGATTGTTATAGTTTCCTTGCGGTATTCCGCGCAATTCTTAGAAAAGTTAATTGCCATTTCGTCGAGTCTAATAGGCTGGATTGAAAACCTCGTTTTGATCAGACAAAAATATTACAATTAAAGTTAATTCATGTATTTGTATGTCAGTACATAGCACCTGTAGTGTAACGTTGCAGTTTTTTTGGTACGAACATTTACAGTTGAGATGTTTATTATTCATCGTTTTGCATAAAAAAAAAAAAAAAAAAAAAAAAAAAAAATTTAAAGCTTCATCCGAACGAATAGTGTTGAGTTATATGCAAATGACTTTGATGCTGCCTTCGAAAACACCCCATATATTTTTAGGACGATCGGTATGCCTAAACGCCTACTCTAATGTCATACTTATTTAAGGCTACTTCTAGAGTATTTAATGGTTTTTGCGTTTCCTTTAAAGCGATTTCTCGTTTTTTGATGTTGAAAAACCGCACCGGCTGCATTACCTACCGGAAACTTTTGATTTTCCTTGATAATTATATTGATTTTAAATGTTCTAGAAATCTTGATGTTAAAAAAAGGAAAAATATAAAAATGTACCGTTCACTTTCAAATGACAACTGCTTAATAGCCCCTCGAAATATAATTTCTACGAATGACTAAAAAGAAATCAAAAATTTACTTTTCCTTGAAAAATATTAGTATCGATATTTGAAACCTTCTTCTTAGGAAGTGAAAATATATCACTTGAAAAATTATTTACAAGAAACAGGAGTCAACGGTCATTAATATTTTAACACCTAACCCTCATGTTTTGTTACCACAGCCGTTACAGTGATACCACCAATGTTCATTGCCAACAGTCATCAACATAATCAATCAACCATGACGATCGGTAATTAATGTATTGCAGATCTGCGGGTTTTTTTACAAAAGCTGCATTATCTTTAATAAAAAAGTCAGTGTGGCAATGTCCTACTATTATATTTTTCCGTCGCAAAACGATCCTGCATTTTTATTATTATTGTTATTATTATTACTTAATCGTTTTTAAAAGGGTTCCGATTGTCTATGAAGCGTAATGTTTAACGACTCCTACCGGTATAGATTAATCCGTAGTGAATACCACCTACTGTTTTTTTTTTTTTTTTTTTTTTCAAATAATTAATTGCTAAACTTTATGTGTTTTATTGTCAGTCTAATGCTTTCATATTTGCAATCATTTCCATTAAACACTTTCTTTTTTTTCCTGAACATGGCCTTTTTATTAAGATAAATGATATTTTCTTTTGCTAATAAATAATTTTGTTCTTAATACAAAACGGAGATTCCAATCTGATGACTGCAAAAAACTATTTAGATTTTAATTTTTAAAGAAAAAATTCTTCTTCAACACGATTTTAACCTACTAAAACGCTTTAAGGTTAGCCTCTGGTCTAAATTTTTTTTTCTTGCGACACCTTATTTTTTTTAAGCGGTGTAAATCTTACTTTTGGAGAAAAATTTCAGAATCACCTTTTTCACAAGCACCTTCGGTGAAAATTTCAGAATTTCTGCACCAATTACTTTTTCTTAAAAATTAAGGTTGCGATAAATTTCCAAATTTCCCGGGAATTAATCGTAGATCCGATTTTTAAAAAATTACTAGCTAATTTAGAAATCTGAAATTTTCGCTGAAAATGCATTTTTGATTATAGAAGGGCGCTTTGTAAATAGAATTTTGATGTTTAGCTCTTAATGATTTTTGAAGTGTGCTGTGCTAAAGAAAAAATAGACTAGAGCCCAGGCCTAAAGTTTAAGAAGGATTGAACACTTACCCTTTTTGCTCATTTCGTTTTTAGCTCCAAAGTGTAATCCTATAATCCTTTATTTCGTTTTTGCATAATCCACCGAGCATCTGAAAATCAAACATTTTTAATCACTATAACGTTCATCTTCCTATTCAAATATTACAGTGATAATTGTGTCATGCTTAGTAAACAAAAACTGTTTTAAAATTTTATGCCAATTACGGTTTTCTTTTTTTCTCCTTTTTGGGTTAAACATTGATTCTTCTTGTCACTCCGATTGGTTAGCAATTATTTCAAGGAGAGATTTACGTAAGATTTATAAGCAAAATACTCGTCTTATTTTCAATTATAATTTTTTTTATATTTTTATTGTTATTCTTTCTCTCTTCGTTTTATTGAATCGTAACGCATAGCAAAAAAACTGGAACTAATTGAAATAAATAATTTTAAATGGTTGTCGTTCAGTTAAAAATAAATATACAGAAATTAACAGACATAAAATATGACTGTGGAGAGGAAGTCAAATATAATTATTAAATAATTCAACAATTTAATTTAATACTTTTCACCGGCTCTTTTGATGTACGAAATGAATATTATGTAGTGCGCGTTGTAGCGTGCAAAAAAAAATTTACCATTAAAACAGGAAGGCGCAAAAATTGTTGAGAATATTTTAGTGTCTGATATTGATCGAATTTATTAATAATATTCAATAGGCCTAGATCAAGAGTTTGGCATTTTAAAATTGTATCAGCAGAACGTTTTAATAAAGTATTTGATATAACAAAGGAAAAAATTAGCAAAATGGTTCTATTTTTTTTAATATAAATTTTAGTATTAAAATTAACCCGCAATTAAAAATGATGTACAATTATCATAAATTAACACGTTTGTCGGAAATAATACATTAATCTTTTTTTTTTTCCTCTTTCAAAAATTACAGAAACTTATGGTAGAAATATTTTTATAAATCCGATTTTAGTTAATTATTTTGATTGTAAATAAAGATTGAGCCTATTTTGGATGTCATTTTAAAAACTTTTTAGTTTGCCGGCCTTGCACTGAAAGCTGGAAAATCCAACCTCAAATTTTTTTATCAGCTTGAAATGATAAAACAGTAAAACAGTAAAACAGTTACAATGAAATTTGTATCAGGCTTCTTACTCTCAGTTGGTCGTTCTGATTGTCGGAATGAAGATAGAATTCAAGTGAAGTGGATATTGATTAGCCAAAACCCGAATTAAAATTATTTCATTGGATATTTTCAGTCATCTTTTTTCCATAAAAAAAAAAAAGGTTTTCACAAAAAAACCTTTACATAATAGAAGTTTTAGTTAATATATAACTCAGCGACTTATTTTAAGAATAAAAATATTATCAAACGAACCCAGATAGTATTTTCAATCCATTGGACATCCTGTGGATTATCCATTAGATATCCACAGGATATCCAAATCCATGGGATATCCATAGGATGTCGAAAGGACGCTTTTTGGACCAGTGTGGACATAGTTAATCCAATAGACGTCCAATAAATATCCTAATGACGTTCTGAAAGACTTTGCTATCTGGGAACTTGGGAAAGGTAGCTCCTTGGAAAATGACATCCTTAGGATTACCAATTAACCTTTTGCATACAGCGTTTTCCGGAAAAAAAAAAAACCCGCGGTCTGAAAAACTAAAGGGAGTCTAGGGATGCACGATGAGACTTTCGAGATGTGTCCGAGAAATTGGCTTAAATTTTGTTTCCCGACAAGTTTTGCACCAAGGAGTCCAAAATTCAAATTTCTCGTACGAGGAATCCCACGAGAAATCTCATGAGAAGGGGATTTCTCGTTCATTGTTTTAAAACCTTTCAGCTTGACGAGTCAAAAACCAAATTTTTGCCATTTCTCGAAAAATGTCTCGTCTCATTCTCTCATAAGATTCTCGTCTCGTCGTGCATCTCTATAAAAGGGACCTTTTTTTTAAAAAGCACAAAGGCATCTTTTTAAATAATGTCATTTTTCGCTCTTTTCTCGCGTTGCTTTTCTTCGTGGAGTTCAAACTGCTTTTCATGTTGTCCACCAATTTCTTTTAAAATTGAACCTTTTTCCAGCTTTTAGATATATCATTTTCCCAGCATGTTCTTCAATAAATCAAAAGTATAATGTTATTTAAAACATATTCAACCTCTCGTTAGGCAACATCCTATCTGATCCATTGCCATGTCATTGTTTTGTTTTGTTTTGACTTAATTTGTTTCGATGTGACACCGGCACAGTATGGCAATGTAATAGGATCGTCTAAAAAAAGGCTGGTGACTTTTCTGGAGTATTACAAGAACTTAGTAGTAATATTTTTTTGATGAAAATTAATTGCTTTTAAATAACAGTACGCAGAAAGCACCTGTCCCCTTTTTCCTAAAGTTATTTTGTAGATTGCGGTTATTCATAAAATATTTTTCTCACAAGTCAAAAGATTAACTTTAAATTGAAAAAAAAAAAAAAACATATTTAGATGAAAATTTTTAACTACCCAAATCTAAATTAGCAAAATTCTCTTAAAAGAGAACTTCCATATTTTGTAACCGATTAATACAAAGGGGTGATTAAAACTGAGTTTGAAATAAAAAACCGCACAGCTTAAATTGTACAATATAGTTTTTGGCATTTTATAGAAATATTGGCAGGGACATATAATAATCACAATATCACAGATAGCAAAGTCTATCCAGTCCCGAGGACGTCTTCAGGACGTCATGAGGATATTTATTGGACGTACATTGGATTTACCTATGTCCGCACTGATCCAAAAAGCGTTTTTTGGACGTCCTATGGACATGCGATAGATTTGGACGTCCTAGGAATAATTTATGGATTTGGATATCCTGTGGACTATCTGATGGACAATCCGCAGGATGTCCAATGGATTGAAAATGCAATCTGGGATGAACAATCCACAGGAAAAAGCATCCGATCTAATCTTTTTCCCATGAAATCTTCATGATCGTATGTCGTTGTCAACAATTAAAAATATAGTTCGTACTTTATGTCTCTGCCACAATAGCTACAGTATATAATTTTAGCCATAGAACGCTGATGTTTTCGCTACTTCTGGATAAATTGTAAAAAATATGATTTCAATTTATTTATTGAACTTCAACCAAACTATACTATATAAAATTATTTTCATTTAGATTTGCTCCAACTAAAATCTATATTATTTTATTATATTTGATTCTTGTTCTGAAGATTAATCTGGTTAGGATTCTTAGGATTTAGAACAAAATAATAAAGACAACTATTGATTTAATGCTGACATGTTTCGAAAGTTCACATTACTTCCATCTACAGAGCTGAAAAGATTGGTACATATGAGTAATGATGACTAAAAAAGCGCATGATGGTTGACAAAAAGCTTATTACCTAGCATTAAATTAACAAAAATACGCATGATACGACATAATTGTTAATGTTTGAATTAGATTTAATAATATCACAGACAGGAACATGACTAGCTAAACGACATATTATTAAAAAAAAAAAAAAAGAAAAAAGAAAAAAGAAAAGATTTATAAACGACGTCAATTAAGTCTATATTATTTTATTCTTTCATGATTAATCTAAGATTGAATTTCCACACCAAAGGTATGTTCCACAGAAAAATTTTTGGAGTCTTTTGAAAATCGAAATTTTTGATGACAAGTGTGCAAGCTTTTCCCTTCCCACCCTACTCCGACCCTCTACTAAAGTAATGAGTAATAGTTTCTTGTGCCATGAAATATGTATAATCGTTCCAGATTTCTCGAGAATACATCAGAAAACATGTTATAAAATGAAAAGCATTCCTTTCCTTTCTTTCTAATTGATTGAATAGTTCGCATATTTTTTGGTCGAAAACCGTTTAGTTCAATGATACCGGTTTTCAATCATATATTATTTGGTCACGGTTAAAATAAAAGAAAACTTTTAAATTTTTTCTTTGGTTCATTTAAGCGTTGTCTGAATCATTTCAAGCTGGTTTCGTGTTCACGCCAGATTTTTTTTTTTTTTTTTTCATGAAAAAATTAATAATGTAATCTTATATAGTTCTTATATACCATAATTTTTCTATTTATTAATAATATACAATTTCTCGATTTTTTTTTTCTTTTTCGGTTTGATCCTCAGGACATAAGCGCCGTTGAAACGAAACGTTAATGTAAACAATAGATCCGTTAATTGAGGTATAACACCATTTTATTACATCCATGATCGAATAACCTTATAAAATATGCTTTTATGGTTTTTTTATTCTTTGATATTGACCTACACCTTTGAATGCATTAAATTCTTTTAAAAGTTTGATATATGGAACGGATTTAGATCTCTCGATGGAGATTTAGCCGCTTTTTATTCTTTATTTAATTTATTAAACATTTTAGTTTCTTAAGTAGAAGTCCTGAAGTATCCTTCATATCCTTCATATATTTCAAATGAGTGCTTTTAATCCATTAGCTGTTAGGTAATGTTATAACTAGGACTTATGGGGAAAAAATAATTTCTTTTGACTGGTAAAATTCAGTGGCTTTTGTTGATGCTTTAATTCAAAAAACCTAGATCGAAGCAATAGTGGTTTCTGAAGTAAATTTAGATTCCATTTAATCACGAAACGACATAAGAAATAAGTCAATATGGATTTTTTTTTTTTTTTTTGAAAACACATGGAAAAATGATTTAGATTTGAGATTTATTTCCAGTTTCATATTCTTGATTTAAAAAAAATTAAAAAAACCGAATAGTCTTTTTTATTCAAATGGAATTGGTTCATGATTTCGGTTTTAACACATATTCCGGTAGAAAACCTTCCCAGATAAGAAAGTCTATCCAGTCCCCAGGACTTCTTTAGGACGCCATGAGGATATTTATTGGACGTCCATTGGATTTACCTATGTTCGCACTGATCCAAAAATCGTTTTTTTGACGACCTAAGGATATCCCATAGATTTGGATATTCTGTGGACATCTAATGGACAATCCACAGGACGTCCAATGGACTGAAAATGCTATCTGGGTTTGTATATTGTAGAATTTTTAGAACTTTTTGCCGGTCCAATAAAATCGAGCATACTTACATTAAAAAAAAAATAAACGAGCATCCGAATAATTTTTTAATTCATACACCAAACACAAATAAACTATATGACACACATGTAACTAGGATAAAGACCGTAAAGAGACCCGCTAGAAAGCAATAACATCATGACTCGATAAAGCTATGGTTTACAAGAGACTGGCCAGGTACGCGATATCAAACTAAAGTCATGCATCAGATCAGATCATTGGCGTACTGCCATGCTCCTAACAAGTTCTTCTGCTTTCTTTTCCAACTTCTTCAGCTATCTTTTTTTTCCTTAGCAGGTACATTTTCCTGTTTTCCGTTTTCTTAAAGCTTGTTAGTTATGGATTTCTTATTGAAGGGGAAAAATTACAGTCAGAGAAAAAAAAATTTTTTTTCAAATTGCGAAGAATATTTTTTTTTTTTTTAAAGTAGGGTTCACTGAATTTTTTTGAATTCTTTTCAATGCCATCTTTTTGAAAATTATATGATGTTTAATTTTTTTAGGTTAAGTTTCAAGAGTCTTTTCTCAGAAGTTTTGTCTCATTTTTTTTAAATTTTTAGATATTACAAGAGAAAAAATAAGACAAAAGTACGAGATATTGTTATTTTTTAAATAATCTTGCAGTTAGGAAAAATGAGGAACATTCTTGCTATGTCCTTTCCAAGATTGAGATTGGTGACCAATGACCATAATCGCTCTTACTTAATCAAATTTCAGACTGCATGCTTACAAAGAATGAGCCCTATTATGCCGCAGCAGCTCTGCAGCTCTGCTGCTGCTGCTGCTGCTGCTGCTACAACCTTTACATTATGCCTCAACGCAGCTACAACCTTATCCTATGCGTATTGGAAAGTAAACCATTTCGGTTCTCTTTCCTCAAGACAAAGAGACTACTTTTAATTAAATTAAAGACTACTTTTTATTAAATTAAATTATTTGGTTTTATAGCATTTATATGGTCCATTATTATTCTTCTCTGAATTTCGGGAATCAGAGAAAAGTTTACGTAAAAATTCGAAGACCCAACATCCGCCTTTGATTGATCTTGGTGGATCATGATTACACATTTTCATCCAGTCTAGTAATCGCTTCGACTGCCGGACTACTTCATTTCCATCATAGCAAATTAACGCAGTCTAAAGATTCCTAGCTAAATTCTCTATAATATTAAGAAGAGAAAGATAACAATTAGGTCAATAGCGTTTCATTAATGCATAATCCGCCAGACTCGTGATGTCCGATGACCGTTGAGTGCATAAATGAAGTTTTTGTTTAATTTTTTTTTCTTTCTTTTGATTCATTGTCATGGAGAAGTTTATTTTATTTTTATCCGATTGTTTGATTTGATTATGATTCCGCCAGGTGTTTTCCTCCTTTCTGAACATAAGAGTTTCGTCTGCGTTCTGTAACCGTGGAAATCATGCCGGGGATGTACACAGGTTTCAAATTGTCGCTTCCTTTTTGCAAATTATATTTTGGTCTCAAACACTAACGAGGTAAAAGTATGAAAAAAATATAATAGGTTCGTTATTTATTTTTGCAAAGAAAGAAGTATGTCAAGAAAAAGGAAAAAAGCAATTTCAAGTTTTTTTTTCTTATTTAAATTAATCAAATAAGCAGAATATTTTGATACAAACATGTATTCGCATTATTGAAGTAATCAAATGCCCTTTCATTCGCAGTATGTATTGTGTGGGGATGTGACACTTTCTTTGAGTTATTAATCCCTTAAGATGATTTTACATGCACTTGCAATTCATAAATACAAAAGCTTAACGCCTTTATGTGGGAGTGTAATATTACATTTGACCATTTAAAAATATCTTTAATGAGTAAAATTAGTAACCCATCATTTTTTATTCTTCCCACTTAGTAAGTAACTTGCTTTTGATGTAACATTTTGCAAAATTTATCAGTTCCGTGTTGTCCTCTAAAATTAACTAAACAATCCACAGTAATTTTACTTGAAGAGAACGAATTTTTGGGAATGGATTTTGTTGGAATGACACTTGGCAGACTTCTACGTTCGAGAAGAACGAAGAGAAGAGAAGAAAGACAAAAGGCATTCTGTTGATTTCTGATTATTCGGCTTTTACCTTTTATGATATCTAGTCAAATATATTTTTATATTTTTTATATTTTCCGGCTTTTCCAACAAATGGTAGCAGAGCGTGGTTTCTTAAAATCTTTTTCACTTTCCTCCTCTCTCAAGGACCGTGTCAGGCTTTCTATTGTAAGATCCTTCTGTTCTTTGAGAATTTCTGCTTTTCTAGCGAATTTTTGACTTAAACCGCGGACTAAGTAATGCGTTAACTTTTTTTCGGACATCACTTGTCCCAGTGCCGCGCTCTTTGCGGATATGCCTCTTCCCCTTGTAATGTACTCGTTAACCGTCTCCTTGTCCCGCATTTTAATGGACTGCAGCTCCATTTCTACGTCGATCTTGCTCTCCTCCAAGCTCCCATGTGGTAAGTTTTTAGCTTATCCCATATGTCCTTTGCTTTTGTTTCCCCAATAAACATACCCAACTGACTCTGAAAGTCCCAATATTATGATTGCGAAGGCCTCGTCATTTTTTTTCAACCAATCTCCGTAGGTTGCGTCACCGACCCCCGGAGCAGGATTTTCCACGGCTACCGAAAATAATCCTTTGTGTTTTAACACCGCCGCCATTTTCATTGCCCAGGTTTGATATCTAGTACTATCCTCCAATAATTCTATCTTAAGTTTCTCCATCGTGCTATGCGCCTTCGGACCGACCAGAATCCAAACAGCAAAATATTCCTTTATTTAATCCTTTTTACCCGAAATTACGACCGGTTAGAATCGTCAATATCCGTCTTCTTTTAAACCCGTTTTACCCGAAATCACGACCGGTTAGAATCGTTAAAATCTGTCACGACCGATTAGAGTCGTTAATTTCCGCGCGTATTTAACGCTCTGCTACCATTTGTTGGAAAAGCCGGAAAATATAAAAAATATAAAAATATATTATTTTGGGGATTTGTTGGAATGACACTTGGCAGACTTCTACGTTCGAGAAGAACGAAGAGAAGAGAAGAAAGACAAAAGGCATTCTGTTGATTTCTGATTATTCGGCTTTTACCTTTTATGATATCTAGTCAAATATATTTTTATATTTTTTATATTTTCCGGCTTTTCCAACAGATTTTAATATTAATTAAATGCTATATGAATGTGCTCTTAATTAGTGTATCCGAATAATAAATTGTCACACTGTTTCCCAATCAATTTAACTCGGCTTCTATCTTGATGTAAATATGATGCCGTCCCAGATATCATTCTCAATCCATTGGACTGGACATCATGTGGATTGTCCGTTAGATATCCACATGATATCCAAATCCATGGAATATCTACTGTATAGTCCCTAGTATGCCTAGTAGTAGCAGGCCCGTAGCCAGACCGGCATATACAGGGGGGCTGGAGGTTTTTAAAGGGGGGCTGGAATTTTTTTTATGTCTTACACAGTTCCACATTCAATTCACACATGTCTCACACAGTTCAGTTAACACATTCAATTTCCTAAGAGTGTAGGGAATTGAATGATAATTCATTTTTTTCCTGTTAAAATTAGAATTTGATTTGGAATTGGGATATAAATTTCAAATCCACAGGGGGGCTCAAGCATTTTCACAGGGGGGCTGAGCCACCCTATGTCCCCCCTGGCTACGAGGCTGAGTAGTAGTCTTTTGAATCAGTGCAGACATAGGAAAATCCAGTGTACGTCCCAAGAATTTCCTCACGACGTCCTGAAGACGGCTTCGGGACTGGATAGACTTTGCTACAGTATTTGGGATAGAAAATAAAAGTAGTTTATGGCGGAAAAGACTCTTATAATAGCAAGGCGATATTGCTTTGAGGAAATTGCAGTGAGTCAAACATAATGCAAAGGTAGAAACATATGTCTTTGATTTTCCTATGACATAACTCAATAATAGTGGCCTACAGAAAAACGTGCATAAAAAGCCAACCCTTTTCCTTGGAACTCCTGAAGTTCCAATATTACACAGTTGTATCTGCATTGTTCGGGCTGACACTGGTTCCGAATGCTTAATTCATGGGAAACAAGTGTCAAACTGAACAATGCAGATAGAACTGTGTAACCCTGGCGCAGCGAGGAATTTTCACCTACTGATCGATTTTTTTTAAGCTTTTGATTTTTGTATAAGGTAAATCCATTAGGTTAAATCCGTGAGTCTGACGTCGACCAACTTAGTTCCATATAAAATATGATTGTAGGTAGTCTGTTTCGACTTTTGTGATAGAGTCATGTGACCGCAAGTTTACACCAACATGAGCTTGTAAACGTGTGGTCACATGATTTTGATAAACAGTCGAAAAAGACTATCTCCGGTCATATTTAAGATGGAGATAGGTTAGTTGACCTCCGACGCACGGAAAAAATAGTGTAATAGCGCCTGAAACAAGTTTGGTGCATAAGCAATCTTGTTTCAGCAACCAGTTTCAATCCAATCAGCTCCATTTTAGTGATAAACAGTTTATATGACTGAAACCGGTAAACGTTGCCCAAATATGTAGAATAGAGCCCTGTCTCAAAAAACTTTTAGTGGAGTCGCTGATTTCAAATCTTGAGGTCCAAATAGTAAATCCAGTATGGCGGTTTGATAAAACTAAAGTTTTTACAAATATTAATAAAGTTCACTTTTTGCATCCAAAGAATTAAAAACCTGCAATCAGCATTATTTTGCAGAACAACTTTTCATCTTAAACTTTGTGCCTCGTATTTTGGATTGGTTCTTTTCGTGATGATTTCATCACGAAAGTATTCAAATTTTTTTTTTTTTTGCAAAACGAAGGGTGGCACAGTATCGCCATCCTCTACCATGTTCATCTTTATACACTTTGTTTTGACACTATATTTTAGGATAAAACCACTTTTGCTCTTTTTCGATTTTTCTATCGATATTTTGGCAGTATCTATAAGAAGCCAGACCTATCAATTTTTCGAAACTTTCTCATATTAAGTCAAGCCACTTTTGTTTCTGACGAAACAATCAATTTGCATTGAAAAGAAGTGTTCTTACCGTGCCGATTAAATGAAAATTTTAATTATAAAACTTAATTGTCGGTAATTAATCGTCGAAAGACATTTTTTTTTTTTCGGTGTCATTTTTTAAATCTTCGGTTAATGAATGAAAAATTCCGTAGAGCCTATATAGAAATTATACCTCTAATTTTGGTCAGCATCTCTTTAAACTGGTTTCCTGCTATTCGAAATTTTTGTTTTGGCCTTCCCGAATGATATTCATCCCGCATCACAGATTAAATCGTTTAAGGTCGCATGTAAAAAAAAAAAAAAAAAAAAAAAACCATGTGGAAAACAATAGTTTCATGGCAATTAATCGCGCGGTTTAAGATGAAAAAAAAAAAAACGTTCTTAATGGTCTTATTCCGCAAATGTCGTCCTGTATCTCTTACGTTTTAACTAAGCTTAGCATAATGATGGAGTATTACACAAAAACTAACGGTATCACTTCTCATCTTTTAGAAACAAGTTTTGGTTAATATTTACGTTTTTTGCTTTATCGACCGCAGGGAGAATAAAGCATTGCATTTAGCACAAATTTCAGATTTTCAGTTTTCGATATATTTACACGTTTTGAGGTCCCCTGATGCCGAAAAAAGCAAAATTTGAATGGTGGCCGTGTGTGTGTATGACCGTATGACCGTATGACCGTATGACCGGATGTGACAAAAAAGAGGGATGTCCGTCGAAAAGCAGAAAAACGAAAGAGCGGATATCGATGATTTTTGGTGGGTAGCAACTTCTAATGAAATGTAGGTGCTGATTAGTTTTTGAGTTAAATCGATCCAGGGATTCGGAAGCAGTGAGTGAAAATGTTAAATTTTCAACAATTTCAAGATCTTTTTTGACTATAAATCGCGAACGCAGCTACCAATTGAGTCCTATTTTCGTACTGCAGTAGATATTCATCCAGATACGCTACCATTGAAATTTGGTTAAATTCTGTTGAGTGGTTCAGAAACGGTGAGCAGGGCTAAAAGTATGGGTATAGGCCTAAAAACCGATATGTCGACTTTTGAAACGTCACGATATGACGTCATCGATTACGTCAACAAAGCGATTTGGATGCTGATTGGCGGGTTTTTCGTGGGAGCTAACAAAAAACTAACCGTATTTTTGAAAAAATTTTCGGAGTAGAGGATTCCGAATCTGAAATAATTTTTCCGAAATTCGAATCCCTTATGCCAGTATTGCGGCTTTGGTGGACCTCTGATCAAAAATCTAACCGAATTTTTGAGAATATTTTCGGGGTAGAGGATTCCGAATCTGAAATAATTTTTCCGAAATTCGAATCCCTTATGCCAGTATTGCGGCTTTGGTGGACCTCTGATCAAAAATCTAACCGCATTTTTGAGAATATTTTCGGGGTAGAGGATTCCGAATCTGAAATAATTTTTCCGAAATTCGAATCCCTTATGCCAGTATTGCGGCTTTGGTGAACCTCTGATCAAAAATCTAACCGAATTTTTGAGAATATTTTCGGGGTAGAGGATTCCGAATCTGAAATAATTTTTCCGAAATTCGAATCCCTTATGCCCGTACTGCGGCTTTGGTGGACCTCTGATCAAAAATCTAACCGTATTTTTGAGAATATTTTCGGGGTAGAGGATTCCGAATCTGAAATAATTTTTCCGAAATTCGAATCCCTTATGCCAGTATTGCGGCTTTGGTGGACCTCTGATCAAAAATCTAACCGAATTTTTGAGAATATTTTCGGGGTAGAGGATTCCGAATCTGAAATAATTTTTCCGAAATTCGAATCCCTTATGCCAGTATTGCGGCTTTGGTGGATCTCTGATCAAAAATCTAACCGTATTTTTGAGAATATTTTCGGGGTAGAGGATTCCGAATTTAAAATTATATTTCCAAAATTCAGATTCCGTATGCCCGTACAGTGGCTTTGGTGGACCTTTGATCAAAAATCTAACCGTTATGTATATTATTTATAATATACATTTCATAATTCGTCGATAAAGCACTTTGATCGGTTCACCGATCTCATTTTTTTTTTTTTTACTGGTCATTTTGCACAAAAGTTAATATCTGATCTTTTTTTTCGTAATTTTTCCTGAATAAGGGTTTTGTGCGGCAGTCATATTTGGCAATTTTAATGAAATTACTATTATCTTTTTTTTTTTACTATTAGAACTTAGAACTACTTAGAACTATTTTCGTTGCCTTATTCCGTTTTCGAAAGTAATGAAACGGAAAAAAAAATCTTTCGCAGAAAAAAGAAAGAATATAGCCTGATTTTGATAGATGAAAGAATTTGATGCATGATTAATATTGCAGCTCTCATTGAAAGTTTTCAAGCGTGTTTATAATAATATTGCATATTGTCAGGCGAAGAACAGATTGCATGACTTTGCAATGTAAGTTGTCGGGCACTACTGACATATTTGTTTTTCTGTTTTGTCAGCGCTATCGATTGAAAGAATAGAACGAGTTTAAAATGAAACTTTTATCAGTTTGTGTAAATGGTTATTAATTGTATCGTGTTTTCCGCAATTCGACATGAAATACAACGATGTTACGTCAACTGGCATATGGTGGTGGTTCTGAGATAATACCAACATATGACCAAAGTTTTTAAACTGCGCCTTAAATTTGGAAAGTATGTTTGAGCATGACAGCTGCGAATCACGAATCGACTAGTCTTTCAGGCTCGTATGTACCATACCTTGACAAAACAGTTTCGTAATTTTCCCGATTCACGCTAGATGGCTCTACTTTCCAAATTGAATTCGTTCGTAAGACGCTATGTAAACACCATATAATCATTCTGCAAATTAATCCTATTTTGTTGACCTAGGTCTATCAGGTCTTTACCCCTAGTTCTGATTAAGGTGCACATTTCATCCTATTATTATTCCGCCATGTTTGGGAACTGGTTGTATCATTACCCTCCCATTCTAGCTGTTGTCACGCAATTTGATAGTGTCAGTTTATTATTTTTCTTGAATTTTTTATTTTTATATTATTTTTTTTTTTTTGGCTCACCACCCTGGGCCACTGAAAAAACCGTTAAAATCGTCCGTGGGAACATAATGACTATCATACTTAATCCTCTTCAATTTTTCCTCAGTAACCTACCAGTGGGACATAACATCCTGTAGGTATTGATTGAATGAATTATTCCTTCCTTCCTTTCGGTCGCACAAAAGCAAGTCAAAATATTTATAATCTTACCGTCGTAACAAAGTCATAAACCAGTATTCATATCATAGATCTTGATTCAAAAATTGCATATAAAAAATGATTGGCAGTCTTTTTTTTTTTTTTTTTTTCATCCAACAAAAATATTAACTGCCGGTCGTAAATTTTAGCAATTCGGCGCAGGGAGAATTTATTATCATGTCTGAGAGAGTAGCTGGAGCCTTTGCTTATATACATATGCTTATACACTCATCGATAAAGAAACAAGAAAAAAAAAATTGGCATTAATCGTTGTAATGACCCAAGAGTCCAAGGAACTTGTATTTCGGTATTTTCAGGTTCAAAGTCCGTTTTGCAATCTTACAAAAATTTATTTTTAGCTCACACGAAAAATGATTACGTATTATCATATTTTCAATTTCTTGATCTTGTTGGAAGAAGAAACGCACTTGCATAATAACTGACATGTTAAATTGAAGGTTTTTTTTTTTCATAGTCTAACATAATGGGACTGCGGCCAGCAGATAAAGTCACCTTTAACATTGATAAGTATATCTAGAAAGGAAAAATAATTTAAAAGACATGGATTAGGTGGTCTTACCGCCTGCTGTTGTATTTGGAGGTCTCGTGTCAAGAGGAATTCCGACTCTTTTTTTTTTTTTTTTTTTCTTTTTTTAAGAGTTTGTTTGATGATATTGCAAACATCCACAAAAGCAGAATCCTTTAAGAAGATGTTTTAGTTAAATAAGGTTTTCGAGACAATATAACGTAGCCGTTCTAAAAGAACAGCGGTGCATAGCTAGTTTCATAATAACCGATCACGATCCTGGCATTTGGTTACGTTAGACTGCGCATCTTCAGTATCAGGGGTGATCAAACTTTTTTAGAAGGTGATAGAGCGTTTCGTACTTCACCTGTTGTAATTTCGGTATTATTTGGGCCGGTGAGATTTCAATAGGAGAAAATTATGAAGCTAAAGTCTCAATCTCGTTTCTAATTAGGTTGCTTTCCAATTGTAAACTCCGTAAAAAATTTCAAGTTTGAATACAGATTGCTATTGGGTGCATTATTTGCATTAAGAAGTTGGCAAATTTTGTGAAATGTTTTAGTTGGGGGGGAGTCAGTGCTGCTAAATTTTGGAAAAAAAGTAAGATGTCTTACTTACTTCTTTTTCTAAATTTCGAAACATATGATCCAATTCGCTGTAAAATAATTCTCTCGGGTATTGGCATCAGTTGCTGACAGAAGAATATACTGCATATTTACCTATTGCTCCTGCCAATATCTGTCATAGGTTCCAGCAATTTTGTGAGTAGTCTATAGTCAATATTCAAGTAATTTAGGGAATTAAAGCATCTTATGGAGCCGATCCCATCAACATGGATTAGGCTCTGGTTACATTACGCCACTTTTTTTTTTCCAAACGATAAATAACCAATTGTTTGGAAGAAAGGCTGCAGAACAACTGCATTAATTCCTCATTAAGGAAATATCTCAACTACGCGAAGGGGGTTTAAGTATGTACGCAAACAAAATGTCAGCTGGAAAGAAATCGAAGAAGAAAAATACCTTCAGTAAACTGTAGGTATAGTCTTACCCTGCAAATTCTGAAGGTAAGAAATGTAGGAGGCGACAGTTTGTTATTCATCTTTTTACCACCGTTTTTATATATCAAAATTAATTAGCACCTTTGGAAGAAAATTAAAGTTTTCAAAAATTCTACCCACAATTAACTTTTAAAACCCAATTCAAAGAAAAAAAAATCCAGATTATCTCCTTATTCTATGTTGATGGGATCGGCCCTTCTGTATTTTAAGATACATGTTTGAATACATGTTTTCTTGCGAATTTTCCGCCTTAGGATACCAAGAACTTTAAAAAAGCGTACATCTTATTACTCTGCTCAGTTGTTTCCTTCATTTGGCTTGTACCAGTAATGCGATCTTCCTGTCACTGTAAAGGCAACGCAAGTTTATCATCAATCTCGTGGACGTTGTTTTATCTTGTGTAATCTGAGCACTATATCTAATGGCCATCTTCATATTTAATGCCTCTCATATAAGAGATTTTTGTACTTTAAGTAATCATCTTTTAAAGGGAAGACATGCAGAGCCCTACAACCTACAGCACAACTGGGTTTTCTGGGATAACACCACCGTAACACAATAAAAAAAATAAAAATACGTGCCACACTATGTAAGATTCTGGTTGGTGTATTGGTAGTGGACGTAATGATATATTATTTGTATTAAAGAATCTTGCAGTATGTGAATGTCTCTGCTGCTGCTGCTGCTGCTGCTATGTTGTACTTCTTTAATGTTTATAACGCTTCACGATTTCGCGTGGCATCCTTGAGCAGGGGCCATGCTAATCTTCTCTGTATCGTTCCAATTTTATTATATGTACCGCCGAAGCGAGCACTACTTCGTAAATATATTTCATTTCATAGCTTATATCTGCGTTTACAAACCCCAAATCCGTTCCGTAAGTTTTTTTTTTTAAATTTAAAAACCGTTTCCGCAATGCTAAAGTTTAAGAAGCTATATTACACATTTTTTTTATAAAGGCGCCTCATGAATCCGGCTAACCTTCAGTCGGTAGTGTCTTCAAAGACTATCGACCCACGTCAACAATTATACGTTGTTCTCCAGGCTTGAAGTGGTTGTTATTATTACAGGAAATTCTAGACTTGTACAATCCTCCGCTTCTTTTTTTGGGATTTTCTCAGGGATTAACAAAAATTATATAAATATAATTTTATTTAATGTAACACCACAAGTATTTTGACAGCCCTGAAAAATGAAATCACGATCTTTTTTTTTCTTATGTGGTACTCTTTTTTTATTTTATTAGTTAGACATCTTCGTTTGATGTATTTTCTAGTTACATGTTTTCCTTTCGTTGCGAACTAAAATCACCGGCGAAAGTTTACCACTTTATATGTCTATGCTTTACCAGAAATTGATATGTAAAACATGAATCGTGACGTTTCTTTCATCGCATTCCAGGCTTGTTACATGATATTTCATTTAACGGAGATATCAATATAGACCAATGATCGTGAAAAGATGAGAAATGTTTGCCAGCGACTGATCAATCTACATAATCACGGAGAGAGAACCCAGGTAGAGCAGGTAGTAAAGGAATCTGGTCTGTGAGCCTCAGGGCTTTTGAACTAGGCCTTTACAGTGTACTGACCGACATAGGCTCTGTCTGTATGCCAAAACTACCTCTAAAATACACACGCAGTTTGCATCTTTTTTTTTTCACACGACGTCGTATCATTTGCTTTCCTTATTTGTTTCTGTGAAACAAATTGAACGGGATAAAAACCTACCTGAAATTAAAATGGAGCCATCATAAAGGCCAAGAATTTTTTTTTTTTTTTAAATAAGAAAATTTAATTCATAACATTTCACGTTAGTCACGATGGGTCCTCTCCTTCATTTTGCTCAGCTTATCAAATTTTATTACGATTTTCTTTTCTTTTAAATTTTAAAGTTTAAAAGAATCACGATTTTTGATCCGCTTTCGGTGCATGCCATCTTCGAATATAAACGATGATCTAAGAAAACCCTGATGATGTTCCTCCTTGTTATCCTTGAATAGCTTCAATAGTCAGATAAGCTTCACTTGACAATTACGTTTCTCTAATGCCTTTCTTAAATTGATTATTAAAATTGTAAATCGCTGCTCGAGGCAATTAATGGTATCCGTTTCTAATATGGAAATCAAAAAGTCGGTTCTTGTGCAATATACAATGGGGAATCATTCATATCTTGATGGAATATAATACCTTAGCATGAAGTCCGAAAATATGTATAAAAGTTGAGTTTAAATTAGAAGTGGAAAGGAAAAAAAAACGCCCTTCGGCTGTGTTTAATTATTTACTTACCTTATTTTGCGATTTTTTGCAGAGTCAGTTTGAGATCAATTTTTGTTCTTTAGCCAGAAAAGAAAACAACCGAGTTCTTGTTTGTGTTTTTGAGATATTTCCTCAAATGACTTTTTCTCAATACCCTTACTTTTTCTGCAGTTCGACGATTTTAAGCTTTTCCGCCATTTTTTTTTTTTTTTAAATGTAATCTCTGCGGCGTAGGTAGAGACTTAATCGATAATTACACCGTGAAAGTTTTAATACAGCATTATTGTATAAAAAGCTTTATTTTAACATTTTTTCGAAAAATATAAAAATTTATAACACAAGGAACGAAACATCAATTTTAATCGCAACAGTAGCAAGTACATTGCGTGTTTATAATACTACAAAATCCACCCCACGTGCCTTCATAGTTGCAGACATCAGGGCATAGATATTTAGGCTGGCATATGTCTTCGTTATGCCACATTGAATATATCTTGTCTCACATACTTTGCTGCCGATGCTACCTCCTACTGTTGCAACAGCTAATTGAACAGAAAGTGGTGTAATAGTTTTTGAAAATAGTTCTGTAATTGAGGGTAAAATCTTAAAATACGGTATCTATTGCCTAACTTTGACAGACATGTTTGGACATGCAATCCCTCCCAATTCAAATACCAAAAACCACCAACGCTGCTATTGATCGTTTTTGATCGTAATTGATCATTTTTGATTTCTTTGGTCGTTTTTGATCTAAAAGGGGTCACGCTAGATCAAAAACGATCAAAAACAGCGTTGGTCGTTTTTGGTATTTGAATTGGGAGGGAAGTTGTTGAAAAGAGCTTTCAAGAGAACTTAAAAGTTCTTGAAATGATTTATTTTATCACTGAATATTTACCTGTAACTTTGGCAAGCGTGAAACATGTAGGTTCAATCATGTGTGTCTAGACTTGTCTGCCAAGGTGATGCACACATTTCACGTATGAATTTTGAAAGTAACATTCGATCCCAACCCTCATGAAAAATATAAATTTGTTTGTAAAATTGATTTTCAAGATGTTTATCTAAAATATTTAAAAACAAATCGAGAAATTATTGATGAGACCTACGAAAGATTTTTTGCGAATCCTACAGCCGAATGTGCTTACGAAATGCGAATTAATGTGTGCAGCACCCGAAGATTTATGTCCTGAATTTGCCACTTTGCTGCGGTGAAGAGACACATTTTGAGGTGAAAGATTCTCACTTACCTAGTAGGACGAAAAGAGCGAAGACAGCAGTGATAAGCTTTTTCATTTTCTTTGACCAAACACCGTATGAATTTTATATTGCTATGTGACTATTGTATTTTAAAATCCCGACTTATATATTTAATGAGCCTAATCATTGATCTGCATGTAAATAAATCTGATCTAATAAGTTGATAAGATGGAATGTTTTGATTGCACGATGTAAATAATATCGAAATCTTATAGAATTCAATCCAAAACATAGCTTACAGTCAATAAACTGCGTGCTGAAAATTTAAAATAAGTTTCTTTTTACACAAAAAAGTCTGTTCTGCAGTACTTGCTTGAAATGTAAAACCAAACAGATCTTATTTCCTGCCGAATTAAAGTTGCCTTTAAATTCATAGGTGTCGGCGTTACCGATTCTTTCAAGTTCTATACCAAAAACGAGTAACGTAAACGTCCCTTTAGCCACTGTATATTAAACAAGCTTACATTATTTATTGTAAAATTTCGACGAAAGTCGTTGTTTAACATTGCATACGCTATAGATTTGGTTAATTTAATTTGAGAAACGGCGAACAGATAATCTTACAGCCTTCATCTCTATAACATAAAGATTCTGATTTTATCAAGTCGTCTTTAATGTTGTGTAATGAATCGGAAAAAGAGAAAAATAGTTTCTGGGATTTAAAATAAACCTGTATCCCTTGATCCCTTGAAATATTTTACGACCAAAATCTCCCGCAACTTTTTATGTTTGTTTCTTATGTGAATAAGCAGAATGGGTCGTTGAAATATTGCCGGAGGTATGTGTCGCACCTTGCGGGGCCACTTTGATTCAGGTATTTTTTTTTTCCTCAAAAAGCGGAGGATGATACACACTTTTTTTTTGCTTTTTATTTGCTTGGATACAATGGAATATATAAGGTATATTCACTTTCGGCTATAATTTTACACAGCGGTGTCAAAGAGACATTTCAAAGACATAACTGTAAAATATTTCACAGCCTGTCAAGGTGTCGATGATTAGGCGCTTCGTACCTATTCATATCGTGTCGATATCTTTTTTTTTTTTTTTTTTTTTTTTTTTTTTTGTATGAAAATTTCATAAGATTTTTTTGCAGATTAGCTTATCATACGTCTAAAAGCATTGAATGATTGAAGATTTTTGTAAACAGGAAAAAATTCGAACTCTTAAGAGGCAGGTTAATTGCGTTGCATTTTCATTGATACAAAAAAACTGTGTCATTTTTTTTTTTAAGCTTGAAAAAAATTACGATTATTTTGTAATCTGAAAACGGTCAATTTATTATATCAAATTCGAATGATGGTTATTTACCCCTAATTAAGGTCAAGTAGAGAGTACGCAGAACCGCCGGAAAAACGTCCTGTCACTTGGTTAATATCAGTGTACTTTCAAAAACGTTTTACAAAATAGGATGGTTTCTTATATTATCTTGGAGGGATTAATGAATCGAAAACGTCTTCTGGGTTTTTTTAAAGCCTTTTTTGTGGGCCTCAGCCCTATGAAGTGATACCTCGGAGCCTCATCCTGTAAGATTTCAATCCCATGCATCTTCATTCATATTGCCTTTATTTTGGATTGGAATCAAATACAATTGATATTGAACCGTAGTATTGCTTGAAAACAAAATGGATCACCCTCTGTTTTATTTACATATATTTTTTTTAAATCACTTTTTCTTTTTTACGAAACGCACGCTCATTCTCCTACAATTTTTTTAAAGGTAATCGAATTCTTCTTCCACTTACATTTTGCCATTCAAATAGATCTCACCTACTCTTTCCAAGTATCTTCTTATTTTCTTCTTACTTCAAAAAAATATAATTGGTCGTTGTCGAATAGGCTTAATTTAATTTAAGTTCAAATGAATTAAAATCCTCAGTTTTATTTACTTTTTTTAAAATTATTATTCATAAAAATTATTTCTTGATATTCCTCCATCGATCGAGCTCGAAAACGAAAACATTCACTTTTACAAGAAGATAAAATACTTTTTATGCAACCGTAATTGCTTCTAATACACATCATAAACGATAATTTCATGCTTTCATAAATTTCGCATTTCAAGAAAAGAAGAAGAAAAAAAAAATTGTTCTCGCACCTTACTTTCGTTGATGACACTCGAAAGGTGATGTGCAGTAATTTTAATTAATTCATATTTTCAAAAAAAATAACATTAAATGAAATTAACGTCGATTTCGATTATGATTGTGATTGTTATTGCGATTATGATTATGATTATGATTTCAAGTTGTTATTCAATTCGACATTTTTGTTTTATTTTATAAATCTGGAAAGTGATTAATAGTAAAAAACGAATTAAAGCGAATAATTACGTAAGGCAAATCTAAAGAGTGGATCATCCATGCACAAAATAATTTCACGCAGTTTGTTCATAATTTATACGTTTATTACTAATTATAATAAAAATTATCTTTTTTTTTTTTTTAAAAAATTGTATTCCTAACAGGCTAATATTTTCATTAAAATAAATATACAATATGATTATAAATGAATAAAAAAAAGGTATTTCTAGAATTTAAAGAGTTTCTACGTAGATGACTGATTTTTTTTTTAATTTAAAAAAAAAAATTTTTTTTATCCCTGCCAATACATTTATATTAAATTATACATTAAAAAGAAGGGGGTAGGGAAGAGGAAAATAAATAAATGGAAAATATCGTCGTCTTCATAGAAACTCCTAAATAAATAATTATCTGTAGCTGCCTTTTGAAGGTACACAAAAAAACAAATGGACGATTTTTTTTTTTTTTTTTTTTTTTTTTATACAAAATTAATCGATGCAATGATGTAGTTGCCGAAAAATGCATTTCCTTACCGTTCAAACGTTTTAAAATCGATGATTAATGCGGTTTATGTTTTTATAATTCGATTATCATTGAATATATCTTTTTTAAAACGTCTTCACGTATTGTGGAAACCGCAAAAATTATCAATCGTAATGAATATTGGCACCTTTAACAGGAAACATTTCTCGACTATGCATCATATAAAATTTTTTTTCTTTTGCAATTTTTTTAAAGCCTTTTTTTTAATATATAAAAATCGTTAACTGGCTTTCTAACCAACTTTTTTTTTTAATATCAAATTTCAAACAAAATATCAGAAGTAAATAAACAAGAATATAATATATACAAAACTAACAAATAAGCTCCTGTCGAAAACAATCATAATAGTCTTTTAGGTAACAGATTAATTATTTTGAGCAATAAAAATTGTGTCGCTTTGAAAAAAGGAGCGTAATTTCGTTATTTCATTAAAATAATAATTATAAAACAAGCTACTAAAATATTTTGTCAGTGCAGAGCCTAAAAATAAAAATGTGATTTCAATTCGAGATCACTTTTGTAAGTACATTTACTTAAAGCCTTTAAGTTTTTGTTTTTATTTTTTTTTAAAAGTCTTGTTACTTGGCATTTAAAATGATCAGTTTAACTTCTCGTTCTTTGAAATAGCTATACTTAACAATATGGCCCTGGTGCGAACGTTTTGGCAACAGCGTGATGACTTCTCCAATTTTTTGATCCGTCCATCCAAAATCTGTAACATAAAAGAAAGAAAAATAATTAGTAGTGATTGGCTTTCCGAAAGATTCTGATGCTGCTTTGTTTTTTTTTTTTGGTATTAATATCGATGCGGTATATATGTGGAATGCATATGTGTGCGTAATAAAATTCTTTCAAAACAAAAGGGAAGGCCTATTGTACGAAACCATGAAGGTGTTTAGGGTCAGGATATCCTTTTGAATCTATTGTATGGATATTCTGACAATGAAGATTATGAATATTGATAATATGATAAAAAAAAATAAGTGATGAACTAACAGCACAAGTGATGCATGTCAGAAAGTGGTCGGCTTTCTTCACGTCTAAGGTGATGAAGAACGGTCAACTGTTTTTGTTTTTTTTTTTATTTCGGAGAAAGCGTTATATATAGGCCATGTAAATACCTATGGTGACAAAAAAAGCTGAAGAATTTATGACCGTTATGAGACAATTTGCATATTGAGCGGTTGAAAAGGTGTATAGTAAAGAATACTATACTATTTTATTTCTTTATTAGTCTCTTGTGTTGAATTTTGATTTGAACCGTAACGGGCGAATTTTTTGTTTATTTTTCATGTCTTTTATCCCTGTCTTCTTTTTTGGTTTGACAGGTAACTTCATAAATTCGGGAATTTCGGGCAGTCGATATTGCATTTAAAAAAATTGAAACTCTTTCAGCCCCCCTAAGGTAGTTGTGCTCTTCTAGTTATGATTTTTGAGTAGGTACCCTTGAAATTAGAAAATCTATTCATTAGGGTGCAGATTCACTTTGGAATGTTGGACCAACATGTTGGTACCACAAGCGGGAGAAACATGTTGTTCCAACATGTTTGACAAACGAACGAATCGACTATTGCAGAATTTACTCTTACCGAAATTAGTGTGGAATGTTGGACCTACATGTTGTACCAACTTATACCAACTACGACCAACATGTTGTACCAACTACGCCGAAATTAGTGTGGAATGTTGGTTCAACTTGTTGGAAAAACGTTCCACACTAATTTCGGCGTAGGAGTAAATTCAGCAATCGTCGATTTGTTTGTTTGTCAAACATGTTGGTATAACATGTTTGTCCAAGTGGTACCAATATGTTGGTCCAACATTCCATAGTGAATTTGCACCCTTACTTGTTACACTTTAAGCCCTAGGGATTTAGAAACCCCGCTGCCCAGGGTGAAGAGCTTACGGTAAGCTAACGGATAATTAGCTAAGCCGGCTAAGCCTTTATGGCTCAGGAGTACTTCTTTTTTAAAGCTAACAAACCATTCTCAGAGGAGCAGTTATAAGTGTCCAAGTTCATATCACCACTTAATCAACAGAAAGTCACCTAATTTGAAATGATTTTGAGTATTTTCCAGGGCTGCAATTCCGATTAATTTTTATTCGGATTCGGAATCGGAATCGGAATCGAAATCGGAATCTGCTATTTTAAAATTAATTGGAATTGGAATCGGAATCGGAATTTGTGTTTTTTTTGAAGAAATAGGAATCGGCATTGGCATCCAAAAAAATATTTTCGATTCAGATTGACTTAAAAAGCACGAAAATACCGTTATTACGGTTGAAATCGGAATCGGAATCGGAATCGACATCGCTAAAATATTTGTTATTTGGAATCGGAATTGGAATCTGAAATTTTTTTCACCTTTCGGAATTGGAATCTGAATTTTTTTTTCACCTTTGGGAATCGGAATCGGAATTAGAATTGCAGTCCTGGTATTTTCTTTTTACGTAACCAGCTTTTCTGAATAAATTAAAGAATTTTTATTTGTTTAGACAACCTTCAGATTCTTAATTTGGTAATTGAGCATTGCACTTTCTTCTTCAGTCATCTGCTGAAAGTTGCATTTTGCTTTATATTGCTTGTGATCCTAAAGTTCGCAATAGAATTTTCTCCAGCTTGATTATGTTCAGTTAGGTTACTTCCTTTATCTTTTTGGAGTTAAAAGCAAAGCTTTACTACCGAAACTACTACTACGTCTTTTTTGACTCTTTAATAACTTTTCCGAGTTATTTTTGATGAATCCTCGTGAAAGAGACAACGAGTACCGAGCCCATTGTATCAAAATGCATTGTACAGCTCTTAATTTAAAAATTCTTTCATTTGGCGAGACACATAAAATTGTAGATTGAAAAAAAAAAAGAAAAAAAAAATCAAGGTGAGCAAAGTGAATGTAATAATCATATTACCCATTCAGAACAAGAACGCAACACCCATGAAGTTTTTTTTATTTTTCGTTCTTTCTTTCTTAGTTCCCCTCTCAGGTTTTCATTTTATATAAATATATCAAGACGTCCGTCTACGCAAGTTGAATGAATTGAAATTAATTAAGCATGAAAAATTAATTAATGTAAATTACACTTTTATGTTATTAACATGCTATATCTTCGGTGTCTCCCAGTAAGAACAATACAAAAGCGGAGGAAATGCATCACATTTTAATGACCACATACAGCTTAGTAAGTTTATTTAATCTAAACTCGTATGTTACCATAATTCGAATATAATTTGGATGTTTTGGGTATTATAAAAAAAAAATTGTGTGGTGTTTCGAGCAGTTTTCAATGTTTGTGCAAATTTTAAAATGATGCTGGCGTTGTGTTTTTTTTTTATACATTTTATTAATTCAAGTGATGTCATATTCCTACAAGGGCAATAATCAGCGGACATTTTTCATCCCATGCATATCTTACTATCTTAGGGACAGGATTCTTAATAAACCGCTTGTGACGTCGGCGTAAATTACAAATAATAACTAATTTTTCCCCTCAATGATCGCCCAATCGGGCGTTTTTTTTTTTTTTTTTCCTTTTTTTTTTTTTATCCATCGCAATATCATGATTGAAATTAAGACTACTTTTAAAGCGGAAACGGTCATGTCATTGATTTGCTGCCAACCAGAAATGCTGTCATATTAGCATATTGGAAAAAACAGAAAAAAACTGTCGCGTTTCTTATCGATTGGAAGAATGTTAGTACTCGTAGGCTCACCAGCGACCATGCCTAATAGGGTGGCTCTTATTACGCGAACTTTTGAATTTAAAATGCCTCACCCCCGGAATCCGGGATCCCTGGTTCACATGTGCACCCTATTTTTTTTAAAAGTCAAAATATGAGCAAAAGCTGAGGACTTAGCATGTTTTGTTATTTTTAGTACCTTTTCAAGCCATATTTTGGCTTCCAGCTTAAAACCCGCAGCAGAAATTAAAAAAAAAACATACTTCAGATTCGTGATCTACGCAAAATTTCCGATAGAGAACGACCTTTTTTCAAGAAAAAAAAAATTAACGACTTTTTGGTCCCTATGGGAATTTTCCGATTTTTAGGCTGAAGTCGGCACGCTTTCCACTATGGATTGAAAATCTGAGACCGAGTCAAAACCCCGACATTCAAAACCCCGACATTCGAAATCGGGGTTTTGAATGACGGGGTTTTGATTTTTGACTTTTATATATTTTATTTTTAATTTAATTTAATTTATTTTTTATTTTTAAAAATATTTTTAAATTACGGGGTTTTGAAATCAGCAGTTAAGTCCTATATACATGGGCGGATCTAGGATTTTTTCCTAGAGGGGGCTCAGAATAGGGAAAAATATTTTCTGGGGGGGGGGGCTGATACCATTCAGGCCATATAATTTTCAAAATTCTAGGCAAGGCTAGCACCCCCAGCCCCCCGAGATCCGCACATGCCTATATATTAAAACGCTAACGAAAATAAGCGATGCCCGACACGTACGGAGCCCCTTCCCGACCGATTTTGATAAAATTTTCAGGGGACAATAGGTCCTCCTGACTTCAGAGTCTATGAGCTTTTATGAAATGAACATTTCCCTGAAAGCTTTAGAGAACTGAGAAGTTCTAGGGAGCTTTCAGCAGAAAGTCAAGATACCACACAGACCGGCAGAGACCGACGGAAATTCCACAAACCGAGTGCAGTATAGGACTAAGCTCCCCATAGGAGGTGTTTCAGTATTTCGTAAGACCGGAAGGGGGAGGGGGTTCTCGAAATTCTTACGATTTTTTATACATGGGGGAGGAGTTTGGAAAATCTCTGTAAGAATTTCTATTGCAATTTGTTGCTCAGAAAATTTTCTATATTTTAATTCTTACTAGTTCTATTACCTTCTATATAAGTGCTATTAAATTTAAAAACCCCGACATTTCAAAAATTTTAAAAAATTAAAAATAAATTAAAATAAATAAAAAATAAAATATAATAAAAGGCAAAAAGCAAAACCCCGACATTCAAAACCCCGATATCTAATGTCGGGGTTTTGCTAGGGTCCCGAAAATCTAATTTAAAAAAAATTAGGTAAGGTTAATAATATGAAAGCCAGGGATCATGGATTCCGGGGATGAGACAATTATAATTCAAAAGTTCGTGAAGTGAGGGACAACCTAATACTTAGCTGCTTAACTTTTTTTAAAAGATAACTTTATTGCATCAGTCTCAAGCAGATATAAATTTTATGTTCCTTTCCGATCAGCGAAAAAGACACAATGACAAGCAGCTCCCCTTTCAGCTGCCATTTTCGACACCAAATATCAATCGACAATCAAAACAGTGATGCAATTATTAGCAGACGACTTGGATGCCATCATTTTTATTTTATTTTTATACCTCCGAGAAGTTCAGTCACGAGCCAACGAAATAATTTTTGTTTATTTATTTTATTTTAAAAAAAAAAAAAAAGGAATGAATAGCACATACGTAATACAAGGCCAAAATCAAAATTTCGTTAATGAAAGAAATGGTGAATCGTTAATAGCCCTTCAGACGCTACGAGAATCCCTCAACGATCTTTATGAAAGAAATGTAAGAATAGATGAAGAGAATTCGTCCTTGAAGAAGGAAGTTAGCGAAATGAGAAAACAGGTTGGACATGTTTTAGAGATCATAAAAGTGCTTAAAAAAGATTTAAGAAAAGTTCGTGATCTTTTAAAAAATTCCGATAGAGTTGAATGACAAACATGATTTTTATATTTCCATGAATTTATTGGCAGTTAATACCGGAATACCAGTCGGTAAAAAAAAAGGTAGTAGCATCACAGTGAAGATGTTTTGCATTTTCATACGAGATTGAACTCTACATATGCAAGTTGCGCACAGAAATTTCTTCTTAAAAAAGAAATAAAATGAGTTTTTTTTATTCGTTTACACCTTGGCTGCCAGACCTTCAATTAATTTAAAAAGAAAAAAAAAATAATATTATTGAATGTTTGTTTCTTTTTTTTATTCATTCATGTAAACTTAACCACGTGACTATTATACACTGCCTTCTGTACAATTTTCTTTTTATTTTTCCTCCTTGATCAAAAATTCGGAGGCAACGACCATGAAATGTAATCAAAACCGTTCTGTGAAACAAAAATAATAAACATTTCGTGTATTTGTTTTCGAAGAATAGAAATAAAATTCGCAGTTATGCCTTGTAAAAATTTTAAATGGATAAATTGCGGCAAAAAATTAAAAAGTTAATATCGAATGAGATACAAAACGAGGTAGATAAACTTTTTCTGGAGGCGAAAGCGGAGGAAGAAAAAAAACTGAACGATTTGCAGAGCAAAATCGACGATTTGAAAAAGGAAAACGAGGCGTTGAGGAAAAATTGCCCGACCTTGCTGGAAAATTTAAAGAGGACCGTCAGCAGAACCGCCGAAGTTAGCAAAGAGCACGTGAGAAGCGAGATCGAAAAAGTGAAAAATTTTGCCAAATCCAAATTTAAAACCCTTGAACAAGCTCAAAAAGAAATCGACGAATTAAAAGAAGAAAGGCAGAAGCTTTTGGAGGAGATCAAAAATATGAAAGCGGAATTGGAAAATTTAAAAAAGAAAAAATAAATAACAATGAATAAAGGTAAAAAGGAAAATCCATCTTGTTTTGATTCTAAATATTTTAACGACTTTTTAAAATCTTCGGAAGCCATAATAAATGAAGGTTTGGATGAAATCAAAAAAATCAGTTTGGAGGCTTTGGCGGAAAATAAAAAACCGTCAGAGAAGGACGTTGCAATGGCTTTGACCAGGGTTCAGTGTAACATTTTAGAAAAAGTGTCCAAAGAAAGCGAAATGATAAAAACGAAATTGCGGGATTTTAAAATTTGCATGTATTTCCATCCGCCCAAGACCACCGATGAAAACGAAGAAATGAAAAGGGAAGTAGAAAATCTTATAAAAGAAGTGAAGGACCTATTAGATGAAATGAAAGCTCTGAAAAAAAAGAAATGCGGTTAAAAAGTTTGTTTCGACTGAAAAATACAAAATTAGTTGCGGGCACCCAGATAACAAAAATTAAAAATCGTGAATAAATAAAAAAATCCCGTATTTTTTTGTAGTTAATTTTTTTTTCCTTTTTAGCTTCGACTTTTTTTTTGTTTTTTCTTAAACTATGTTTGCGTTCTGGATAATAATTCTCGAATGAGTTGGTCGCGCTTGAAGAGATCTTTTTTTTACAATTTCAGAAATAAAAAAGGGGGAAAAAAATGAAAGCAAGATTTTGTTGTCTGGAGATTTTTTTTTTTTTCGTAATCATGTTCACTGGAAGAAAAAAAACTCAAATCCTTTTTTTTTTCTTACTGCACGTTGCCTCATATTTCATTTTTCGATTGACAGCTTTCGCTATTTATAACTTAATTAGTTTAAAATTAATTTCGCCTAACGGTGAGGAAGGAATCGAATAATAAAATAGTATAATATACGAATTGGAGGTATTCGAAGAATTTGTGTAAGTAGCTTATGTTGTACATTAGGTTAAATAATTGGATTCGAAAATAGAAGAACACAGGACATGCCCCGGGCTGAATCGATATCGATGACTTATATTATTTTAAAATTTGACCTCGGATTTTAATTATTTTCGTAATAAAATTTGAGACTTTCTTTTTGTATAGGATCCAAAGTCATCCTATTCGAGAAAAGGATGCTTTTATGTGGATTAAACGGTTTTCATTGTGATACAAATGTCAAAAGTGATATTAGATCTTGTAATTTAGATTTTTTTTTATTAAAAAAAAGTTTTTGGGATGCGTGTCTGGAAGACGTGCATACTTGGACAATAAGATGGAATCAGATTTTTTTTTTGTTATATTATTGCTTTTTTTTTATTGTGTAAACGAAAACAATAGATCATTTCTCGGTGCGGTGTTGTCATTTAACTTTATTATATAAAATTAACACCTCACGAATTTCTCAATCTGTGACAAATTATTGCGTTTTGTTTCTTTTTCCTGTCATAATTATCTTCAAAATGAAGCAGATATTGTGCTCTATTTTTTTTTTTTTTAAGTGAAGGAAGTTCTTTGCTAATGCAATTTTCTTTTCTGCAAAGTGCAATAAACCACCTATTTTGACAGTTTTAGGGCAAAAATAAACTCTATTTAGGGGCCATTCAAATATTACGTCAGCATAAAATAGAAAAATTTGGACCCCTTTCTCCCTCGTCAGAAAAAGTCAGCAGCGCATGAATGTGTCTTCTTTAAAAACTTTGGATTTAGGATACCCCCCAAATTAAATAATAAAATGTTCGTGAAAAAAATGCTCAATAATTTAAATAAATAGGTTGTCAAGTTCATGATCAGTGAAAAAATTGACATATTAACCGTCAATTTTTTAACTGGTTCCTTTCGAGTTTGAACTTGTTCATCTTAATTATCACGACCCTGAAAAAACCCCATAGTTTTTTTGGATCTGAGAAGTCTGCAAAAAAATGACTAGAATTTTTATTGATGAAAACAAATTTTAAGATAAAATGCTGATATCTTATGTGCACAAATTGCATTCCCCTCCTTGTCATCGTTTGATACACCCCTTGGCAGCGTGCTTTGGGAAAAATCTGAGAAAAATTGCTGTCCTGGAATATAGGACAAAAATGGATAGTATTCCCAAAAATTCGTTAATTCGTTTCATTTTCATTGATTCTAAGGAAATCTGTCATTTTCATTCTGCACATGGGATTAACGTGCCCTTCATTTAAAATAAAAGTAGATTCATATGTATACCCAAATTACTGTGGTCATTAAAAAGTTAAAAAAAAAAATCCAACGAGAAAGCCTTGTTTGTGATATACCGTAAAAAATTATTTTGATCTGTAAAACCAAAAATTGTCAACCTTGTTATCGACCGAAACTGTTCAACCGTCTTGTCGGTTTTCAATATTTAATTAGTTCATCTTAACAAAAAAAAAGACAGTTTTTTTTTTTACTAATTTGTTTGGACGGTAGCCGCTTTCAATTTTGGCATCATTTCCAAGTTCTGTTTGCACTTGCTTATAAGGCTGAAATACTCGACAAATGGCTTTCACCTTTTTATTCACACACTTGTTTCGATCGTGCCTTCAAGCCAAATATAAAATTCGGTCTTTTATTTGCATCGTTCATTTAGAAATCTCAGACGTTTTTTAATAAGGATTTATTACAGACTATGTATTTAATATCATCTGATAAATTCTCTATTTCTCTTTTTTTTTTTTTTTTTTTTTTTTTTTTACTCATTAAATGCTAAATGATGCGATTTCATATTTTATAATTAACCGTCAGATCTGTTATTATTGTTTTCTGGTATATCAATTTAGTTTGCGGTGTGTTTACTACTGTGCATTTTAGAAAAAAAAGTACGAGAAAGTAACGTACCGATTGCTTAAATTTTAAATATCGTTTAATACCAAGCCGATGATATTCACTATATGCATTTAATAATAGGAAAACACATTTGAAGATTCCAGAAGAAAATTTTAATAAAGAAAATAATATTTACAAAAAAAAAAAAAAAAAAACCAGCATATGAAGTGAGTTGCAGGGACGGTTGTACCAGAGAGAGATGGAAAGATATAGAGAAAGATTGTCGCTGGAGGTTCTTGACACCTAAGCCTGACCGATTGAACCTGTCTGCCTGACCTTCATTCTCTTCATTCTACTTGATTATCATACACACATACTTCCTTCCACGGTGGAACCAGAACCACTCATTATACGCAGTCGAGTGAACTTTCACATGGTATCCCCGGCTGAAAGTGAAACGAATTGGGTTGTTATCTCCAAACGGGAGGAAGGTCCATTAATTTGACCAATTAGATCATAAAACTAGGATATGAGATCTCGAAATAATAAGAGAAGTAGGTTTGTGCAAAAAATGGATCGAATCGGAGATCCTTCTAAAAAACCAGTTGACCAGTCGTTTTTTGGTGGCTTGTAAGTCTTAGTCTAGACGATTTCATTCATCTATGTACTAAATATATTGGTAGCTGCTAAACGGTACATAGTTATAAAATTGTGTGACTAACCATTTGTATTTATTTTCAGGTAAGGGAGATTCGTTAGTGCTTTGAAATTTGGGAAACTGGGGATTTGGAAGAAATTGTCGCAGAAATGACATGTGCCATATGCCTATAGTTAACAAGAATGGACAGCAACGACGGCAGCACCATCATTAGTCAATCACTCGCCCAACTTAGTGAAGTGAGTTGGCTGAAAGAATACAAGTTGAAAATTCGTCACTCCCTGGTCCAATAATTTTGGCAAAGAAGAAAACGTTATTGAACTACTCTTTTCTCGATCTCCACCCATAACTATATATCTTATCGGCTTAAAAAGAAGATCCAGAATGAATCAAGTAGGTTACTTTTACCATTTTTATCTTCTCTTTCCGTTGTCGAAACTTGTTACAGTTTAACTTTTAGATTATTAGTAAGAATTAGCCGAATGGAAAGCTTTTTTGCGTTTTCAGGAGGACGTTTCCGTTTTCTTGGTTTTTATCAACCTTGCTTGCACAATTCTATCGCTCCATGCTTCACTGAATCAGGTTGACCTTATGTTATACATCAAGCATGACATATCAGGATCCGTTGCCTTGTTTTTCACGTACCTCTTTAACTTCTGGGGATTTTTTTTTTTTTTTTTTACCCCGATGTAATCATTCAGAAAAAAAAAATTGAAGGTCCTTGGTCGCAAAAAATCGTGATCTTGAACTTAATGTTTACGAAACAAGTGGTTAAACATGCATTCACGTGGACTTTTTGTCCAAATGAACTGTCATTTACTATAATAAAGTCGGATGACCAGTGAAATGCAAAATAAAAAAAAAAAGAATGAATGAATAAGATGTGACGAATACCGTTTCTAAGCAAACGAAAAAAAAAAAAAAAAAAAAAAGTAGATCCATAGGCCTAATGGATAACAGACATCCGGTTTTTACTGTATTCTGTACATTGTCAACAAATAGTAAACCTACTTAACAAGGATAGATTGTACACTGATGATTGGTTTAGTTAATTGGTGTCGATGCCCTTAGTCTTTTAGAAATTGGATAATAAATATTATCGATATGTCTCTATGATCATGACCATAAAGTTTGATTGAAGATGAAAAGATTTTTCTTTATAAACAAGGAAAAAAAAAATTAAGAGATGAAATATTGATAAGTCACCTAAATATAAAACCGATCAAGTGATTCCAATCTTCTTTTCTTTTTTCAAAATTAAATTTTACAGTCTTTTAAGCAAGATTATACTCAATGTTAACATTAATTTAAAAAAAGAAAAATTATATTACAAGATCGAATGGATTTGCACAATCAATTGAAATGTCAAGTACCATCTAAAGCGGAAATTGTTATCTCGATTGTATTTCGAGGCACGTGGATGTCAGATTCATTGACTTTTGTGCTGGAAAAAAATATTATCATGTAAAAACGTACCGCCAAATCGTTTTAGGCTTGTTACGATTGGGAGAGGCGGGATTATGAAATTTTCAAGATGTGTAGAAATTTTTAAATAGACGCGACCTACCCAAGTGAAAATGTTAGTGGGAAAAAAGATTAATGTTTCAAATAAAATAAAAACAAATTATACAGATGGAAGTAGGCAAAAGATGAGAATTATGTATGGTTTTTAGTGGCACTAAAAATGATTCGCAGAATTGATTTTAAGGACGGTAGTAGCCGGTACTTTTGATGTACATTATCAACAAGTAGAAGAAATAATATTCAGTTTAATGGCCTTTTATGCAAATTGATAGAATTTTTCCCATATAAGGAATTCTCGATATAAGCAACAGTATATGATAATTTTAAGGTCATTACGACTACTAAGAGGTACTAAAAGTGATCCTAATGAATATATTTTTATAAATGTTTAATCGGAGAAAATTTACAATTATGATTAAAAGCAGAACGCACGAATGTCAATTTCCATGTTGCCGTGGTCGGGTAGATTGAAAAAAAAAAAAAAAAAAATGGAAAGCGAAACGTATAAAATATTCAAATTCTGAATTTGTTTTGCAAGTTAAAATTTCGTGGCACCAGAATTATGATCTTTTATGTAAAAGTTCCCAGTATTGGACATTTAATTTTCCATGTTAATCTTGTGGGAATAACTGGGGTTAACCTGAATAATGGAGGCAGTGCTAGCAGCCAGAAATATTTAAAAGACTTCGTGCAAAAAAAGGTGTAGAAAAATAATAGTTTTGTGATACACTTACCAGTACGGACCTCATCTTCGTAGTTTCCCGTTACTCGATCCTGCTGCAACCGCTGCAAGCCGTTTGCTTTCATAAACAGCCTTGGGGACTTCAGACCTTTCTATTTCGTCACCAGATAAGTCCAAATCCTGCATCATCTGCATTATTTCACGTTCCTTCTTGGAATCTTCTTTAGGTGTAAGGTTCATACTGTAACCGTTTGCATTTCCGTTATGCATCGGAGTTGCAAATTTTAAATTAGCCAGACTTCCGTATGACCTACTCCTATGTTCCTGACGAATCGAATAACTAAAAGCACGTTCGTTCAAATGTCCTTTTTTCCTATAAATCCCGGTGTTGAATGGGCTCTCTTCGTCGTTTTCAGGCGACGTCCCGATTCCGGGTTCGTCGTTGGGCGTTGAAATGCCATTTGGGATCGGACTAAATGGGATATCTACCGGTTCGTGATGACCGTTCATTGGGGGTGGCAACGGAGGATTTCCCATGTAAACTCCTCCGTTTGGCAATGGTGCTGGTATAGGTACTGGTACTGGTACTGCTTTCAGCATTTTATTCTTTTTATTCTTCTTATTTTTCTTTCCCGTATCCATCGTCGCGTATTGTTGAAGTAAGTAAGCTTCGTGAGGGAAATGACCAGGCTGGTAACTGGCTATCGGAGATAAAGGCCTAGCGGATGGCATGTAAATGGGTTCTTCCATTGTATATATAGGTTGGGACATGTTTTTGGCTTTTTTGGTAGGGATGGGGATCATCTGGGGAGGGGGAGGCACTGGAATGAATGGGGGTGGTGGCATTCCTTTGGCGAGGAATGGCATCATGTTCTTAGGGCGATGTGAAAACGTGCCTGCGTGGTGCATCATTTTTTTCTTTCCACCAGGATGAGGGAGCGTTGATGTCGGTACGTACATAATCGGACTTGGACCATATCCATTTGGAATTGGGCCTGGGGGACCATATCCATTCGGTCTTAACATTGTTCCATTGCTATATATGGGTTGAGGAGGAATTCGCATTCCCCCGTTTGCTCTTATTGGAATGTTACTGACGCTGTGAGCATGCCTTATCAATGAACCATTCATAACTGGATGGTGTAAATCTTCCCTACTTCCGTTCATTAATTTTTTACGTTTCTTTTCCTTTTCCTGCTCTTTCTTTGACTTTTTCTTATCTTCTTTTAATGGAGGCGGAGGCGGCGGGGCAGGTGTTATAGCTTGCCTCGGTCTGGCCGCTTTGCTACTTCGGAGAGTACTTGAACTATATGTGGGGTTTGCTTCCCCGTAAATATTTTCATTTACAGACATCCCAGCCCAGACTTTATGATTTTCATCACCGTTATAAACACTTAGATCATCTCCTATCGTCATTTGATCGACCGATCTTAACGTTCCTGAGGTTCCATTTCCGTTATGGCTATTTAAAGTCATCGTACTTCCGTTTTTACTATTATTCTTCGACATCTGTCTCCATCCTTCGACTCTGTCGATTGTATCCACCCCTTGACTACCATTCCTTAACGTCCCGTATATACTACTTTTTTCGTCGATGTGTTTTGCGTAAGACGAATCCGCATACGCGTGGAAACAGCAGCGTACCAACGCGTTCGCAGCCATCTCTCGTTTGCATATGAAAGCGTGACATTCTAAGACTTTTATACCTGTCGTCCTTCTCAAAATAGCAGCAAACAATGGCGGATGGGAAGGGTTTGGAGTTCTTGCGAATGGACTATCAAGAGGTAAAAATCGTGGATTAGAAGGATTATTTGAAGCTTTTTCTGGGACTAACACGTAGCGCACTGCTGCGCAATAATGAAGAGATTCAATGGGAAAGAATCTAGTTACTTTTTTGTGGTTTTCGTCCACGTTTTCTAATAGAAGTCCGTTACTCCAGACACTAAGCCACGAGTCTATACCTCTAGCACCTAAAGCACCTTGTTCTGGGTAAAGCTCCCTTAGCGGCTCTTGTATTCCTTGTAATCCGTCTTTTGTGATGTGCGGAACTGCAGAGCCCATATATAGAACCCGACATCGACATATCGGGGTCGACTCGGCACTGTCTCTTCTCGGACCCATTCTCATCATAATTTTTTTCACTTAAATCTTTTTTATTTCATTTTTTTTTATTACAATAGTAATCACTTTTCACTCCACTAAAAATAATAAGAAAGAATTATTGTAGATTATGAAGTTTTGTAGAATGAATGCGGGTTAAGCGAGCTTTTTTTGTGAATGGCGCAACCGTATTTCGCATTCGCGGTTGTTAGTTTTGTCTACAAGAGCGTTCACCTAATTAAAATCGGCCTTTCTGCATACGTGAATTATGTTTTTTAATGCCCACACAATTATTGGGGATTTCACGCCTCTTCTGTACTACTTATGAAAGAAATGGTTAAGCTTTTTAATGGCAGATTGTTCCGCACCTTTAAAAATTAATTGTTAAAACAATAAGAAAAAAAAAATATGATGGCGAGGATCCGTGACGCAAGCTACAACTATTACGAATGACCTTAACATGACAATGCACACTTGGGAAGAATATTGACTAAATTACATTCGTGTCATCAGGGGGAAAAAAGAAAGAAGAAGAAGGCAGGCAGCAAAAATAATGGCAAGCGATTATTTTTATTCATCCCAAAAACGGATGACGATTGTTTCGAATATTTATTATTTCTTTTTTAGGAAAATCTATTAAGGCACATAAAAAAACAGCAAGATGCAGTTTTTACATTTTATCTAATAGAGATGCGGCGGCGCACAATTCGTGGGAAAAAATTTTAACGGTTTAGTTTTATATATTTTCTTTTTTTTGTTGATGTTATAAAGACAAATCTACATATTGAGGTTTCTTTTGATGCTCGCTTAATCCCGATTCATAAACTTCCTGCATCCAATCACGATTTTGTACACACTTGAATCCAATGGAATCTGCAACAGAAAATAAAAAAAGAGCCGTTAGTTATTTAAATTGACAATTTCTCTTATCTTATTTTTAGCCATCTTGTTTGTACCCATTACGTTTGCTCCCTGGTATAAAATTCTGTAACATTTTACTACTTCATTACTTTGGCATTTAATGGTTGTATGCTGGCTATACGAGGCTGAAATCTCATTTTCTTACTCATGCTCCGAACACAAAAAATAGTAGATTCCGTCACAAGGATGGGTATGTGAGATTTATCCTGTCGAGACCTTGTTTGCCGCCGAGCCGAAGGCGAGGCGAGGCAAACAAAGGTCGAGACAGGATTAATCTCACATGTCCATCCTGTGACGGAAGTTACTTTTTATTGCTAGTGGGACTCCCGGTGAATATGTTTTGTTCTTTTTTTGTTTTGTTTATCTTTTTTTTTTCCATGTTTTTTTTTTTTTTTTCCTTTTTCAAAACGCGGCAAACAATACCATAGAGTTTTTAAATGTTGTTTGTCAACAATGACACGAAATCAGTGAGGATAATTTCAATTTATCCTCCCTAGGGAGGATAATTCTTGTTATCTATATCGTTTTTAACTCTATGGGTAAAATCGTGTTTTCAATATTGAAAACAGTGTTGGTAACAATCATTTATACATCACGTGTAATGAAAAAATTTTAAAATGATCGAAGAAGTTAAACTTGTTTAAGCTTGCCAAAGACATATATGAACGCGGATGGTCACTTAATTATTAGAATATGACTTATTTTTTAATAATAAAAATCATAACGAATCGACGTCCTTTAAAAAATTTTTATAGCTATAATTTTGCGATACTTCAAGTCCACGCAAAAGGTTAATGACTTACACGGATGAGATTAAGGAAGAGTAAGAGATAATTGTATGTTATTGCAATTGAAACGGAGCCAAATATTACTAAAGTGACAGAGGTATTAGAACTTGCGGCTAGGTGTATTGAGTAACTGACATGGAATAACACTAATAATATCTGGTTATTTTATATAGAAAAATAATGAAAAAACCACGATACCTCAAGAAAAAAAAAAAAAAAAAGGTGCATGGGCAGATATCCGTAGAAAATACTGTAATTTTCTTTTTGCGATTTTTTTTCCGGTTACAATAGATTTTTTTTTCTTTGATGGGTTTTCTTTTATCGAAGAAAATAATAATGTAAACCTAACAAGCATGCACCTAATGTTGTTTTATTATTATACAAGCAACTGCTGCCAGGTCGGGCTTCGCCCGACCTGGCCTCAATTGCTCGTATGCATGATCCCTTTTTATACACGGTCCGGTTTAAGAGCAGCTGGCCGCAAGAAAAATTTCTATGAAAAAAAGAAATAGCTGACAGTTTGGCCAGATCGGTTGAATTTTGTTTAAGCGTTCCATAACTTTAAAGCGAGGTCCTTTTTGAAAAGGGCAGTCTCCACTTGATAACGTTCACGGCATTCCCGTTGTCCGTCATCGCGATTAACGTAATCGCACCGGAAGTACTTTGCAGGTTTTACTCCCGTAAACGTTTGTGGCATAAAAAGACTATCGTATATTTCATTAAGTATACAAAATTGGCTTACCCAGAATTTGTTTTGGAACAGATTTATTATCTTTCCCATGCCCGAATTAAATTTTTCTTTTTAAATCCGTGAAATTATCTTTCAAACCGCCATTTTTAATGATTGTAAATAAAAAAAAGCAGAAGATGATCAAAATATCGTGGTAAAAGATCCACAAAACTTCCGGTGTGAATTCGTTCATCGAAAAGGCGGATAACGTGAATGCGGTGAACGTCATCAAGTGGAGACTGCCCTAAAGAGCAACACCATAAACCTTATTTTGCTGCAGCATTGTTTCGGCTTTTCTGGTATATTAAGCGGAGCATTAACATCATTATTATTAGTCTTATCATACTTAATATAATCTGGTAAATTTCAGAGAAAGATTCTTACATTATGTTTTCCGAATGTCTGATTAAAAGATTTCTTTTTTTTAAAATTACCAGTGCTGTTTAAATGCCTTCTAAATTTTTTTTTACCTTTCAAGACACCCAAAAAAAAAGGAAATGAATATAAAAGAGCGGTGTTCTCTATTGAACATCCATGCAATAGAGTGCTGAAAAACAGGATGGAGTTAGAGTTAAATAAACTCTTTCTCCAGAAATGTAATTAATAACTGAGCCAATTCGTTTATGATTAAGGATAGGATCCTCAACGATTACTCATATGAAATTGGTCCCATCGCATTGTTATAATATTATTGGAATATAAGTTCATGCAATTTTATAAAATGATTATAAAATTGTTTAGGTTACAAAATCAAAGTTGGGATTAAATTGAAATCAAAATATCAATCGAGCTCACTCTTTGAGTGCCTCAGGTGTATTCTTTTACTGAACATCTTTCCGGTTCCCTCTTTGATCCACATACCGATAGCCCCAACTGAGAGGATTACGCCCCTCCTGCCTTAAAGTAGTTTTAGGTTGGTTGGAAAATTATACAAAATATTAAATTTCATACAAAAAAAAAATTTCAATAGCCGCTCGGTATTCTTTCGAAAAGTTTGTTCGCATAAACAAATTCGCAAGAATGTCTGGATTTTTTTTTTTTTTTTTTTTCATTTCAGTAAGGTTTTTTCAGTAAACAAAAAAATCGAAATCACCGAAATCTTATAGGCCATTCGCTGACAAACAAAGCTTTTTTCAAAAATTGCGCACAAAAACGTTTAGGGTCGGGTTGGCTAAATGTAAACCCTCCCAAAATGTCCACACCCCTTTATTTTTCCTAGGAATGATGTAGCATTCTAGGGAGAATGACTATTGTTAATGTCAAACTGACTATTGTTAATTTTAAGAAAAGTGTGTTAAAGTTTTTGTAATTTTATTTAATTTTTCTATTTGATTTTTATAATTGTTGATGTTTTTAAAATAGCGTTTTGCTAATTAAATAATTAAAAAAAAAAAAAAAAAAAAAAGATAAATTTTGAACTGATTTCTGTTCATGGAAAGATGCCTGGTGAGCTTTTACGTACAGGTTCATTTTCACGAAAAAAAAGATAAAATCAAACCGAAATGACAACACTATTACATCAGTCCTCTAAGCAAAATTTCAAAGTCGTACCTGTATTTACTTCATATCTTTTAAAGAACAATTGCGATGTTCATCACATTTTAAAACGTAATTTTTTGTAGGAAAAAATATATTTGAAATTCGGTTCCAAAATGAAGGAGAGCGTTTACATTTAGGCAGTCCGACTATTTTTTAAAAAATAAATAAATAAAAAAAAGGTTGAAGTCTCGTTTAGCCCTAAAACACTATATGCTTCAACGTAAGAGTTTCTTCCAAAAACATCAAAACCTGTGTTTTCCACCTGCTTTATCAAATTTTATAATTCTTCAGCCTTTTGTATACCTTGAAACTAAAAATCTGGCAGGAAAAAAAAAAAAAAAAAAAAAAAAAAAAAAAATCAGATTATCCCTATGTAAGACTACGTCTTTAGCATAAACTTGAAGCCTTTTTTTTATTTTCCGGGGTTTCTGGGGAACAGTTTGGGATAAAGTTCTTTTTTTTGTTCCATATTGGCATTATATTTTTGCTGATTCGGTGAATAAAAATCCCATGGACACTTGTTAGAAAAAGGGTCAAATAAAATTAAAAAAAAAAAAAATCTTTAAGATTTTAAACCGCACCGGAGTCAGCAAACCAAACCAAACCAAACCAGTTTGATAGATTAACAGCCCCCCCTCAGCTATTTAAAAAAAAAAAAAAGTTGACACCGAGATTTGAACAGACATAGCCTGCATGAAAAAACAAACAAAAAAAAAAAAAAAAAAAAAAAAAAAAAAAAAAAAAAAAAACGCCAGGCACTCTGGCTCTTGCCCGAAACCGCTGCTTGTTTCAATTCATCGTTCATAAGTAACTCTACTTCCCGCTATATGAGCCCGACCGAAGCACCCAACTTTGAGCCCCCATTACTTCGTCATTTACAACCCGATTTAAATTTTGAAAACACCGAAAATTTCTTTGAGATTTCCTCTGTCTAATAAGTCCAAAAAAACATAGATCGTCACTGAAAAAAAAAAGTTATTCGCTAGTGAACGAACCCCTTACGTTTCTTTTTTTTTTCTGTATATTAATTATGTCTAACATCCACGGACTAAAAAAAAAGGGAATTTTGAAAAATCTGTTTCTCGGTTATTTTCCGGCCGATTTTTATTTTGAAAAATCCTAAAATTTCTTTGGGATTTCCTCTATCGAATGAGTGAAAAAAAAGCATGGGTCATCACTGAAAAAAAAAAGTTCCTCGCTAGTGAACGAAACCCTTACGTTTCTTTTTTTTTTTCTTCGGCCGTAAGTTAAAGCTAGGATTTTATCGGATTTGGTTTTCCGGGTTTCTCGGGAACGGTTTGGAATTCCGAAATGAAAGTCTTATTTATTAAATGATAAATCGAAACGAACCTTTTGCGAAAATTTCAGATTTTTCGGGCCGCGGGATATATGAGATCTCGTAATCTATTATTATGAGTCGTTAAGGACAATCAGTCTTATATATATAGATAATAGCTTTTGCATTATTATGATCATCCCGAATTCTCCCGCCTCTTTTGTGACTTGAAGTGTAAATTTATAATATTATGAAGAAAATCCGCGAGAGGTGAAATGCGGCCTCGTTGTTGAGTGCTTCGATTTTTGTAAAAAAAATATATCAAATTAATGAAAAAGGGTCATCATTTAGTAACGAGGTTGGCCATTTTCTAAAACGTACGGTATAATGGATATGGAACATTATTAATATTAAAATTACTTAGCACCTCTTTAATGTTTGGAAATATTACTTTTAACTTCTGTTCCTTTACAAGTTTCAAATCAATGTGAGTAGAAGTCAAAGGGGCAAGAGGTTAAAATGATGTGAAGCTACCTTATAGTTTGAAATCAAGTAGGAGTTTTTTAAACTGAAAGTGGCTATGCTAATTCGTAGGTACCATAAAGAATTCGACTCATATATTCATCTTCAAATAAATGATTAAAAAAGTTGATTTCAGTCAAGAGGGCATGCGTCAAAAAAATACTGATTTTTTTTTTTTTTTTTTTTTGTGAACAGTTTTTCATTCTTCACAGAGCCAATGGGAGTGGCACGGTAGGCGGCCAACCTCGAGCGATAGCCTTTGAAAGAGAGCAAAAGAAAAACATTTCATTTGCAATATTGAAAAATTCAGGAAGGAAAATGCATGTTCAACAGATGCTGCATTTTTATTTTGAAATATTTACTAGTTCTTATGAGATGTCTATATGGCCAGCGGCTTCACATGAAATTCAGGTTTTTCTTTGCATAGGGAAGGGGGTTCTTACTTTAAAAGAGGAGGGCGCCTTGTTATTTTTCCGCGGTCGTAAAATTTCTTATTACGGTTCTGATTTTTCTTATATTAACCATTTATTGACGGCGGAGTTTTGATGAAAAGTGATTTTCGTAGGGGCTGATTTTAGGAGTATTTTTTGAAAAATTGCAGAGCCCCGTAAAAAAAAAGCCGCCATACTCTCAGGTATATCTTTAGGAGCGGAGCTTCAATTTTGGTTAAGACCGCCCAGATAGCATTTTCAATGGATTGGACATTAGGGTGTGTCATTTTAAAAAAATTTTTGAAATGTTGGGGAGCGTGTTGAAAATCGGCTTCTTTTAGGTGTAAAATCACTAAAAAAAATTTTTTTTGAACTTTTTTTAACCCCCCAAAGCCACTTAAGCTTTTTAAAATTTTTACAATCAAGGTCTTTTTAACTCCATTTTTTTGTAACCACTTTAAGGGCCTACAAAATATTTTGAAAAAATGTTTTCTTATGTTTTCGAGGTCGTAGAACACGAATTTCACTATCCCGAATTTTTCCGGTTAATCCCTGTGACGTCATTAGCGTTTTTATCGAGCTTGTACCTGATATTTCCGTCTGAAATTCGGCTTAATCTCGATTTTGGAGCCCTGAAAATTTTTTTATTCCATTGATATCACTCATTCTTATCCGAAAATACCCGTAGGACACGAATTTCACCATCCCGATTTTTTCCTATCAACTCCTAAGTAAGGGTGTAAGTGCAAATTTGTTTTTTTTTTTTTTAGCCCAAAATGGATTTTTTTGCCAAAAAATGGCCACAACTCCTCACCAGTTCGATTTAGAGGTCATGTTTAATGATATTTTTTAGTCAGGACACTCTAATTAATAAGGATCTTTTGTGCTTCCAATCAATTTCCAAAATTTTTTTACGGTCGATAATTTTTCTACCAGTAATTTTTTTAAAGTTCCAAATTTTTTCCGAAGTAAGTTTCAAGTTTAAGTCATTTCGACTTTAAATGAAACCATATTGGTTTCGAATGAAACTTTTTGATCTCAAATGAAACTTTCTGAGCTCATTTGAACTTTTTTTCTTCCAGATGAAACCAAAAAGGTGAAACCTAAAGGTTTCAAAAATTTTGAACTGTTCAATCGTATATATACGATAGCCGCTGATAGGTAGGACTTTTCCAAATCACATATATATGATAGCCGCGTCTGGAAAGGGTTAATGAAACATGAAAAAAAAAATCTGAAATTTTCCATCTCTTTTATACGCTTACTAGATGTTCATCATTAGAAATAAATTACAGCCTTTCCTATCAGACATCAAAACGAATAGACCACCCCTTACAACTTTACATGAATTGTTTCACTAAATTAATTTTTTTTTCTTATTCTGTATTAGACGTATGTAATGATAACGCGGTTATTACATTAAAGTGCTTTTACCAATCTCTCATTTATCTTATTCCCCGTAAATAGTTGAAGGAAAAAAAAAATGAGAATGGGATTGCCTTTAATCATTTCATTCAACAAGCTCATAACTTACGAAATGAGAGGGAAAAAAAAATTTTTTTAAATGCGTTATTATCTCTAGGATTTTAATATCAAGTTCTGCATGTTTTCTAAGTAATTACGGCCCCCTTTTCTTTTTCTTTTTTTTTTTTCTTCAAGATGGGGAGATAATTAGTTGACCGAAACGAACACCTCATTTAAAAAGCCATTAATTATGACATACTGATGACGAGTGAAATCTATGAAAATAAATGTCCTTCTGAAAACCGCTGATGGTCATTAAAGGACACCAATCACTTTTTAAAGTGTGATTCATCAATGTCATAAAGGTGAAATAGATGGCGGTAGCGAGCTCCTTAAACAGGCCCAAGACCGAAAAAATCGTGATCTGAGTATCATTAAATTGGCACGTTCGAAGATGCATAGCCGACGTGGGCTGTTTAAAAAAAAAATAAAAAAAATGGAATTGGGCATTATATGCATCTGCAAATTTTTAATGACGATGCCCTTCAGTCTATAAAAATAAATGATTCAACTTGAGTCCCACGAATTTTTTTTTTTTTTCTCTAGCTTATGTCCGGGCGTGTGAATTTTATTCGTGAATTAAATTACAATACTTCACATAATTAATGCTAAATAGTCTAAGTCGGAATTATTTTCGGACCCTTTAGACTGCAAACCCGAAAGGGCTTTACAAAATTTCCATGTTACGATATATTTTCCGAAAAAAATTCAGTCCATAAACCGTGTCGCGGGTTGCGTTTTAATTCAATTATCTAACACCAGATCACGAATTGTTACTTTCACTTAAGATTTTTCGTACATGAGGAAATGTGATCATTGCACCATGACCGTTATGTTTGCACGTCAAATTTTATGTATATCATTTTCCACCGGTGTGGATTCTGTATATATGGGGGAATTTTATTTTCGGCGCCGAAAAACTCCTTAAGACACTGCGTCTTGAGCTTACATATTTGATGTGTTTGCGTGTGCGTATTTGATGGGATCCCAAGGGGCTAAGTCTCTTAATGTGGTAGAATCATGCGAGTGTTGTAGAAAATTTCACCTAAAGGAGAATGCCTAGTCCCAAAGCCGGTTAATCTTTCAATCGGGTTTGACTTGAATCTAGGGTAACAATGGTATCGCTGGCGTGCACGTGTTTTAAAAAGTTGTCCAGCAATCAAGGGGATTCGAAAATTATTACCGAAACAAAAAATGATGGTAGTTTTTACTATATATTGATGTTATACCGGATTAAATCCGTGTCATCATAATTATTAAAAGTATCTATACTTTTTATTTTCCATCGTTTATAGTTGAAAAAGAAAAAATTAATTAATGGTTGTGTTTTGTGAAATAAATTTGTCAGTTTGTTTAGGTCATCCAGCTGATGTCTCTTTTTATCTAAATCAAATGACAATAAAATCCGATTTGTCCTATCTGCCTAATTTCGAAACTGATGACTTTTTTTTTCTTTTTGTTTCAGAATGGATTACAATCTCGTCAAAGAAGATTCGGCATTGATGATCTTTCAAAAATCGAGGACGTCAAGAGACGCTAAAAATAAGGGTCTTTAGATGGGACAAAAATGCTGATGCGAAGTTCATTGCTTTTGACATGTTGGTGCTGGTACAACTCACAAGTTAGAAATCGTCTTCGAATAGAGGATTTGAACATCCTCATGATGATGTCCTCTTAGGCGTATCTTAGCCTGCGATGCTATTTTCCCTTATTGGCCACAGTGTATACAGAACCTACAAGCAATTTGTACGGTACGTTCCCGGGAATAAATATTAATAATCGTATGACCGTGGCCCAGTATTTTTCAACTTGGTTATTCTTTTGCTTTTTTGTTCCAGAACGATGTAAAAGTCCAATTAGCTTCACACGATTTAAATGTTATGTTGGTAAATCAGGATTGAAACGAAATGCCGTGTAAAAAAAAATGCCTATCTCAAAGCGTAACCATATCACCGCAAAACAATTATTTTCGGTAAGCATTAAAAATTCAATCAATTCATTTTTCTTAATGCCTCTCGTGTTAAAGGCAATTAATGGAAAGTTAACGACATCGTCTTCTCTACTCTGGAAAACTAGAATCACGAGCGTATTGCAATTTGATATAAGGAAAATTGATCGGACAGGATATCTCGTTTCCCATTTCCATTACGCCCCTTGAATATTAAAAACGAAAATGATGAATGTTTGCGCATACCGCGCCCTAGCACGACTACTAATTAAATCAATGACATTTGGCCATTCTCGAATAGGATCGAAAATCGATGAACTCTTCCTTGAAATTTTTTTTTATGCCAATCTTCCATAGCGTTTGCGAAGTAAGAATTTGAAAGGTAAACTCAGATATATTGGCTTTTTTGTTTGTTGTTCAACACTTCGACGTACTAAATCGAATTTATTGCCTATTCTGTTCCTGATGTAAATTATTCTCCAGTCTAATAATGTTAAAAGGACATGCATCTATTGCTAATCGTTGGATTTATTTCAAAAAACATTGCGAAAAAAAAAAAAAAAAAAAAATGAAGTACATGGTTTGACATTTCATTGCAAAAATACATGTGTGTATCTGGCTCATACAAGGTAAAAAAAAGTGATAATTGCATTTGGCCGACACGTTTCGCGACAGTAAAATAACTAAATGGAGCCATTACATTTTTATTTAAATGCATTGATTTGTGTAATAATGATAAACATGTATTAAAATCTTGAGAATATTTACATATTTTTTTTTTACTTTAATCGTTAAAGAATCGTCGTTATTGTGTAACTTAAATAGCTCTTGATTTTTTTTTCTCTGTTTGTGTCATAAGTGTTGCATGTATTTTTTTTTTTTTTTTTTTTTTTTTGCCCATTTAAAAATTTAATGTTAGCGACAGTCAGCCTACTAATGGCCGATATTTGTTTTCTGGTATTGATAATCATCGACAGGTCTAGATCTGTCGCCACTTATTATTATAGCTATCATTTATTCGAATTAATTACCGATTGGATGTATACAGATTATTAATTATAATCAGGATCTATGGCCTTGTTAGAAATGGAGATTGATGGAAATCGATAGCACCGGTGGCTGTAGAGATAGTTAGACCTAATGACATTTGTTCAGGAGTCTAATAAAATGAGTTCTGCACATCTTATAAAGATATCAGAAGTAGAATTCTTGATTCGTTAACGTTGTACTAAAAATTTGTAAACCAAACCATTTGTTACAAAACTGGGACTCGTAGCCAAAACAAGGGAACAGAAAGGCGTCAAAGTTTCGCAGCGGCCATTAGGAGGCCGCCTATAAAACGGAGAATAGTCCAAATACAGTGTCAGAAATTTTTCCAAGAAATTTTTTTTCCTACCGGCCCGACAGAACGAACTATTTTTTAGAGCTACCTCTATGTTTGCCACTGGTTGACAGAAACACAGTCGTGTAGGTCTTTGAAATCTCTTTGATCTCGTTCCCAAAGCAACCTGTGCCCTGCATTCGTATTCTCTCCTCATCCTCCTCATTCTTTGGTGCTTCAAGCACAATTCTTCATAAGATGCATTAAAACACAATCTTTATAGCTTCCTATTTTTAGTTTTGCTATGTTTTCCCATCCATCGGCCAACGAGATTGAAGAACCTTAAAATTTTTAAAATTTGGGCTTCGAAAGACCTCCTAACACACAGAAGACAGGGAAAGAATGTAAACAAGAAAAATTCACATTGGGGAAAAATGCGAAGGTTTGATCTTTTGAAAATGATGGCTTATTGGGATTACCTCTAATTTTACATTTGTCCTGCGAAATCAATCATTTTCTGAAAGAAAATTTGAATATGTTTCGTAGGAAGAAAAAAAACAAAGGCCGAAAAGAATTGTCATCATCCTGGGTGGTAACAGGAATGCGTTTTTAAGGACAATATATCATTCTTTTTGCTGTCATAAAAAATGAACCCAAATCATAGTCATGCACAGGTGGATTCAAGCTCACCTTATAATAATAAGTCCTATTTTATTTTATTTTTTTTATATTCCGTGAGGGTGCAAAGTTACCTTCAGGTGCGGAGAGTCCATTTTTTTCTTATACTCCCCTTACATTTATAAAACCTTTTTTTTTCCTCAACAATTTTCTTTCTCTATCACATAATTCTTGGCTCTACATTTCCAAGAATCTTTTACGATTCTCAGACCAAACTTCAAAGCCATGAATAAATAATTTATCATTAATACAAATGATTTTTTTTTCCATTCGCATTGTACTAATTAAACCTTTGCCACTTAGAGGTCTTGATGGATGTATGGAACCTTATATGTTTTGTTTAAAAGTCGTGAAAGATTCGTTTAGGCTGGAAAACAAGTTGTACGGACCAAGGTCATTTTCCTCTCACGTTAGAAAAACGATTGATTTGAATCAATATGTTGGCATCCCGGTCAATGCACCTTCGCCGAAAAAAAAATCGAACTAAAAAAGTTTACTCACACACATGTAAGTACTTTTCCGTTTACCAAAGATTCCTGAACAGTAAATAAATTAGCATAACTTGATTAGAAGAAATAAGAAAAAAAAAAATTGTGTCCATAATTTTTCGTGATCCCATCTAAATATCCGCCATGTTTGAACCGTTATTTACGTCTGCTATTAAAAAATTTTCGACTTGTAAAAGTTTTATCGATTTTTTTGAATTAAAAAATTTTTGGGCTTTAAGTCGGCTTCAATATTAGTATTAACATATATTTAATCCAGATTTTACTAATTCATTTATTAGGTCACAAAACCGCTCGATACCTAAAAAAAAACTTGGCGTTCTGGAAGAAAAATGATTTTTTTACGAGGACTGACAACCCACCTTTTTAATTGTAAAATCCGAAAGAGTCGAATTGTATTAATCCAATTTTAGCGCAGAACACTTCACAATTAACGTATTGTTATATTTTTGAAAGAAAATAAATAATAATATTGATAAAACCGATCAGAATAGTAAAACGCACGAGACGAACTTGTGAAATGGCTCGACGTGGCCTTTCAACTGAGCACCACTCCCCAGGTCGCATTCCTTCTTCTCCCACTCTCTACTTTTCAGGTATACATCAAACTCTGATATCGAATACGGTTTGTTGCTCATCCAGGTATCTCAGGTTTGGTTTCCGGTTTTTGTAGTTGAGTGTATATCCAGTCATTCTTGTTTATTAAAGTCATATCTAAGTATTCAGGTTTTGAAACTTTGATTTTTGTTTAGGGAATTTATATTTTCTTTTTTTTTTTTTGGAAAAGTTGCTCTCGTTTTTTTATTTTTTTTTTATGGGTGTTTAGGAAAATTTCGCAATATAATTTCCCACGATTTAATAAAAAAAGGAATAGCATCGCGGAATGACTTGTAAATTCTTGGTTTCACTTTTATTATTAGGGGAGGGTTTTATAAACGGAGAAATCGAAGACGAGGGTTCCTGTTTTTATCTTGTAATTGAATATGTAAGGTGTAGACCGGAAAACATTTAGTGGAAAAAAAAACTTGTTTTGGAGGGGTCGTTTAATTAAAAATTTTGTCGAAATTAAAAGTTGAAAAAAATTTAGGTGTTTAACCCTTGGACTTTAATGGTAAAATTGAAATCTGAAATCAGAATTTCAGAAATTCCTGGGTTTAAAAATCACAGCAAAATGATGAGTCTTTTAGTCGAATGTTCATGAACCTGACAAGATCAATTACTTGACACTGGCCTTCCGTATATGTTAGCATCTCTTCTTGCGTTTAGTTATTTTATATCAGTTAGAAGTCCCATATTTTTATTTATAGTTTGACTCTCGATTTTATTTTTTGAATGGGAAAAAGGACGAGAATTAGGGTATTAGATTTTCCATGAAATTGCTCCAATTTAGGCGGTTAACCTTTTAGGGATCGTCCATAATAAACCATGTTAGCATTATTTTGGCTATTTTTGACCCCTTCCCTTCCTTGTCAGCAAAAGTTAGTATTTTGGGACCCCCTCCCCTAAAATTACGTTAGATTTCAGTTACTCCCTCCCGTATTAAATTTAAAAAAAAAAATTAATATTAAACATTAAAAAAATCGGAGATTTTTCTGAAAAAATCTGAAATCTTAAATTTTGCAATGAAAAGGTTTTTTTTAACTTAGACCAAATGCGTGGGTAAAATTAAAATTTTTTTTTTAAGTGAGTTAAATTACACAATTTAAGAATTTAAATTATTTTCATTTTTTCACGTTTATTACATGAGACAACGTTTGATAATGTAACCCTCCCCCCCCCCCCCTTGTTAGCAAAAGTTAGCATTTTGAGTACCCCCTCCCCCCTAACGTTCTTATGTGGTTTATGGACGGCGTTTGACCTTTTAGGTGTCGTCCATAAACCACTTTAGACTTATTTTGGCCATTTTTCACACCCTCCTCCCCTTGTCAGCAAAGGTTAGCATTATGGCTTTCAGAATTTTCGGCTAGCCAAATAACCAGAGCGGGTCAAAAAGGCGCTGAACTTCCCTGTATTTAGTTGAACGATATATTTTCTCCTTGAAAGAAGAGGGTTTTAAAACGGAAAATCAAAAAATGTCCGTGAGAAAATGGTTTTGCATACCTGCAGCAGAATTTTGAAATATTTCTTATTTTGTCTTTTCAATCCTAATCCGCCAACCCAAACCGCAAAATACTTGGATTCATCATATTTTAAAATTGTATCTGTCCATCTATTAATAGTGTACCAACACACTCTTTATCTTCACCATCCAACTCTCCTTTATCTTAAAAAGTGATGGAAATCTGGTGGAAAATATCTTAGAATTAGTTTTTTTTGGCTAACCCAGCAACAAGAAAGAACCAAAGAGGTGCTGAGCTTTCCTGTATTTGGTTGAACGACTTATTTTCCATATTAAGAAATTGACACCAATCTCAGTATCTCTGATTGAGAAACTGCATTGTTTGGGCCATAGAAAATGAGCCAGGGGTACGAATCCGGTGCCGGTGCCGATGTTAGGCACGGCCGGCTAAAAACTCAGGTAGGTGCCGAAGCTGTTGCCAGTGCTAAATAATTTATTTTAAACTTGGTGCCAGCACCAGTGCTGGCACCACAAGCTTTAATCATATTAAGCAGCCGATTGTATTAAGGGGCACTACAATAAGCGGCGGTTACTGTACCGGTAACCATTTTTTTTTTTCAAGTAAAAAATAAAAAATAAATAAATAAATAAATAAATTGACTATATTGATGGTGGTGCTGACACCGATGCTGGAATCGGTTCTGATCGGCACCAGCGGCAAAAATTTTGCTATTCCGGCGCTGGCGCCAGCTCCAGCACTTTGGATATTTCGGTGCCGATGCCGGCGTCGGCTCCAACCAATTTTTACCGGCTTCGGACCCCTGAAATAAACCACCTTATTTATAAAATTCAAAGACCATGAAATTTTGTCTTGTGTATTAAACATATGAAATTATTATTTAGCTTCTTAGACAGCTTCATGGAATTAAAGAAAAAAAATTATAATTCAACGAATGTGAAATACCTAGCTTAAATTCTGACAATTTATTAATCGAATGCAGCAGACTACATTTCTAGGCTTCCCAGAATATTTTTTTTGATTAATGATATGCAGCATTTAATGACGGTGTTGCATTTGAGAAATGTTATATGCATTCCTCGATTGGGTTGATTATCAGGTTCGGATTTTCCCTTTTTATTAAACCTTTTCTTCATCAATAAATTAAAATCATTATTTATTTTGCTCTAAATAAATCCAGCTACAACAACAAGTTTTTTATTTTAACAAATGTATTAACATTTCACCTTGGTGGAGTGCAAGAAAAAAAATTTGTTAAAAAAATACGTGAACCACCCTGATTGACAGATTTGATTATTTAACATACCGCAGTTAAAAATGATCTTTGAAATTGAAATATTCTTATGTTTTTAAGATCACGAACTCGACTGAAATTCCTAATTATTAATACCATGCAATAATTACTTCAAATCATTGCATTATTCTTTTAAACGACACGTTTTGAATATTTCATTATAATTTTTTTTTCTTATCTATCGATACGAAAATTTCTTTTTTTTTTTTTAATATTTCCGATATCACGCGAAGCATACTTTTTTTTATTTTTTAATTAGAAGCTGGATGCTTTGTCTTCCCTTTCTTATCAAGGCAATGACTCGATCAAAAAAAAGGGGGCAAATCCAATGAAAATGGTGGGCATGATGCCAACCTGAAAACACCTCGGGTGGAAACATGCATAACAACCGAGATCATCAAGCCCTAGCCCACATTGAGAGCTTTAATGTCAACTCCCATAACCAGAAAGAAAAATTCATTAGGTGGCCTCTTTGTTTAATAGCTTTGAGGTGTTCATTAATTATCATTAATTAAAAACATGTTCCCCGTGTTTTTTCCCTTTAAAGAAAAAAAAAGCCAATCACGTAATATTTTCTTCATTTTTTGAACTTCTAAACCCCCCCTAGATGCTATTTAAATTCGGATAAATATTCTGGTTATCCAATCAATCCAACTTATTGGAAAAAAACTGTGAATGTACCGCAAAAAAGTGATCTAATTTTTTTCGCGGAGAAATGATTGTTCTGCAAAGGGTCAAGAGTGAGTTCTCGGACCTATGGGTTTCACATTTCCACACCAGATGACCTCCAGATAAAAAAGAAAAAAAATGTATTTTAATGCACAGTACTGTCTTTTTTTTTTTTTTTTTTTAATAGTAGCGAGACGATTGTTAAATGCTGACCTTGGTGTACCGATATCCTTGAAAATGAGCCCGACGGATTATGGTTTTAGCTATGCGGAGGTAAATGGTGTGCCGGAAAAAGTATTGAAAGCACCTAAAGTTTTTGCATCGTGATTCGTTGTAATAAGGTTTTCTGACGGAGAATTGAAATTTTCGGCTATAGGTTAAAGAATGCGAGTTTTTTCTAACGTCATAGGCTAATTTTTTTATTTCATTTTTCTTAATTAAGATGTCATATGATGATGTTAATGTTCAGGAAAAAAAAAGTAGGCATAGGCTTGTAATAAAGAAATTGCAAGCGCATTGCAATTATCTGTTGGTAATTTGATGAGAACAGTTAATCGGTAATTAATTTTGGATTAGTCCAAATGTTTCCTTTGATTTGATGTTCGCTTTTTTTTTTCTTTAGAAAGTTGTAATCAAAATTGAAGTGTTCAAGGAGTACAATTTACGGGAGCCGTAAAATGTAACACATCGAAGTTAGGCATTAAAGTAGGTAAACGGAAATCGGTAAAGGAATTTTTTTCAGTGCACATAAGTCGATTCCTTTGAATTTTAAATTTAGTTCAAAATATTGCTTGTTGAGTTTTTGGAATGTAAAAATTTCATTTTGTTTGTATGTTATTCCCAGTTAATGATGGCTTCCAAAATATGAGAATCTTTTTAGGTGTATATTATGGTGTCCGTTATTTTGGTAATTTTCAAATTGAATATGGATCCCTTCCCCCTCCAAGTCGGTGCTTTATAGACCAAATATAAACCCGATTTTTTTTTCAGATTTTTCACTCTAGGAAAAGCGTGCCTTGAAGGTCGAATATTTCCCATTAGGATGATATTAATCTTGTTTTCCGTGAATGAACACTCGTTTTTTTTTTTTTTTTTTTTTTTTTTTACAAATGTGAAGTTTGTATTCTAATATCAGCTCCGGTTTTTGAGCTGGAAGCCTAAATATGAGCAAAAACTGAGAACGTAGCAGCATGTCCGATTAATAAAAGTCTTTTACAAAAATAACTCCTTATTAAAGTGACACTTATTTTACGAATTTTTGAATTTCAATTGATGCACCCCTAAATTTTTTTACAGTGCCCGAAGTAGGGTTTCCTGATTTTTTTCAGAAGATTTGGAGGTCTTTTAGCTGTGTCCATGAAGGAAAGGGCGGGGCTAAAAGTTTCCAAAAGCTTCGACAAAGAGGCCGTTCAAATATTACGTCAACACATGGGGGGGGGGGGAGGGGGTATGTTAAATACTGACATTTGCTGGCAAATGGAGAGGGGGATTTTTAAATCTGACAGCAGAATTTACTAAAAAAGTACTGAGGTTTTTGCTGCAAAAAAACTTTTGAAAAATTGTAAAAGTTAAAAAAAATTGGAATTACTCAAGAATATCCTAATTTAAAAATTATTTTGTAAAAAGTTTCTTTATTTTCGAAACTAGATTCATTTACCAGTTCAAAGATTCCCGAAAAATGCTTACGAAAAAAAAAAAAAAAAAAAAAAACAGTACCATAGATTGGGGTAAGTTGAAAAGGTGGGGTGAAGTTGAAAGGAAATTCAAAAAACAATTCTAGGTTTATTTTAGGCAATAAAAATAAATTTTTTTACTTTCATTAAATGGATATTGTTTTTGGGATACTTAAGTAAAAAAAATTATTTTTAGTGTTTAAAATAAACCTAGAATTGTTTTTTGAATTTCCTTTCAACTTCACTCCTATCTACGGTAGTTTTTTAAGTTAATTTTAGAGGGGGTGCCAGGAAGCTGACAGAAAATGCTGTATCCACAATTTTCTTAAAAAATTGCCACATATTTTTGTCCTCTAGGGTCATAATCGTCTGAGATAAATAAATCTTGACTTTATCTTCGTAATTTGCTTAAAAATTAGAATAATATACGACCATTATTGCAATGAAATAAAATTTTTGATTTTTAAGTCTTCACGGAAATTTGGGATTTTATAAGCCCTCATAATGGCTAGCTATAACCATTATAGAAGACTAAACGACCTCGAAAAATTCTGAAATAATTCGAGCAGTCTTATTTTGTTTACTATTAAAAAAAAATTAGAGGGTAGTCCAACGGATTTCACAAAAATTCGTAAAATATGATGGTTAGCTATACTGCCCCTGTAAGCAAAATCACCGTAACTGCATTTTTTTAAATTCTGAGATATGACAATAAAAACAATCGTAAAAAGTAAACAAATATTTTGTTTCTTTGTATTTTTAATGGAGATCGTCTTTTTTTCTTCTTTATTTACTTTTTATTTTATAAAAATAAGCTTTTTCCTGCTTCATATCTCACACTTTAGGTATAAAATGCAATTTGTGAGATTATAAGGATTCGATCGGTACTAAAATCGCCATTGTTTACAAAATTGAAGTTACGGTGATTTCGCTTACAGCGGCAGTTTAACCATTATAAAAGGTCATGAAGCAGAGGCGGTAAAACGAAACCGGGGAAGGATTTTCTTCTTCTTTGAAAAAATCTGGAGAATACAAAATACACTGAAACCCAGTGTTAGGCCTATGCCAATACCAGAAATTTGTAAATACAAATGTACGAAAGACTTGAAAAAAAATATTTTTATTTTGAGAAATTTTGTCAATCTTTCCGAAATTCATAGCAGCTGAGCTGGATTTTAAAAAATGACGCCAGTTATTTTGCGACGACTTTAAACTGTTAATTTCAAAGTTCGGAAAGTTATAGACTCTATAAATTTTTCTTCTTTTTAAGACAAAACTACCTGCCGCCGGTTCTGCAAAAAACACGAATACCTAAGTTCGTTTAACAAAATATCCACTCATATTTCATTCATCTTTAAACCGCCTATAATTGTATCTGTTAATATTAAGTCAACCAGATATATCGACATAGTACAAAAAAAAGGATATCCATTCATGGAGAGCAGGTATTAGACTGTCTAGAGCATCCTCGGAATGCCTTCTCGGCATTTTGAATGTAAAAATACCAAAACAAAATCATTTTCATTTCTATATTGTCACAAAAGTTCACGATCTTACTTTCCATTTTAGTACATTCATTTAGTATGTCATATAGGGTAAAAATAATTGTTTAGATATTATCAGCCATAAAATATATTGCGACCATGATTTTTAGAACCTTTCTCGCATATTTTTTATGTGGTGTAATGCATGAACTTAAATCGTTCTGTCATGGAATGATAATATTATTATTTTTCTTTCTTATTCATTTCACGGCCTTGATGCGGTCATCGTACGAATGCAAAAAGTATTTTTCAGTGCAATATCAGAAATGTAAGCCCATTTTTTTCGATAAGTAAGACATTATTCCTTTAGTTCAGTGGAATGGAGCGATTCCCTACCCCGAAAGCTATTTTTGAATTGATTTTATCTTTGAGTACGCTTGATTTAAAATACAACGGTCCGGATTTCCTTTTCTGCGTTCACGACTTTTTTTTTTCGATATATAAACATAAAGAAAATAAAAAGCCGAATGTTCACGCAGTGTGAATTTTGCTTTTGAAAAGTTCGTTAACATGGCAATTAAGCGCATGTTACTCCTAACAAATTTAAAATACGAAAATCACGCGCGTTATAATTGTTCCCACATTTTCCTTACAATTTTTTATTTTATTCATCTCCATAATATAATGATAAATTATTTTATTTCCTTTTTTATATCAGTTAGAATGGACTCTCTTGTAATTTTTGTAAAAGCAACAATACTTTTAAAAAAAAAATACGTTTTGTTTTAACTTGAACTCCTGAGAAAAATAGTAGCAAATGGACGGTTAAATTTAATTAAAACGATTTATGTAACTTAACTTCCATGTAAAGTACAAGATCGATTTTTTTCTAAAATGCGGTGAAAAGATTCTTTTTTTTTTCAAATTTAAATATAGGGCTCACCAAGTTAGGGGCTATTCAAATTTGGCGTAACAATTTTTTCTACAAATTTTGGACCCCTCTCACCCCCTTGTCAGCGTTCGTCATTATAGCCTTGACCCCAATAGATGACTACGTCATCTTTTGACGAACCTTCCTATTACAAAATATTTTGCCATAATATTTTTTTTTCGTTTATAAATTAATGTTTTCGTCAATTTGTTTTTGTTGTTGCTGTCCTTATTGTTTAAAGCCGCAAAATCGAGCAAAAAATCTCGAAAATATACAAATTCTGGGCTTAAATAAAATTCCCCATACTGAGTCGTATTTTAAAAACAGTTAAAACTTTTACTTTTGCTTGTGAAAATTATTTAAATTTATTTGTACTAAATTAAGTTTAAATGAGTTTTGTAAAACTTCATTTACCTTATTTTACCTTATTTAAGTTTAAATAAACTTGTTTAAGTGTATTTAAAGGACCTAAGCAGAAGCTTTGCTTTTGCTTGTTTTTAAAATACGACTCACTGTACGACTTCATCATTTCACAAACTCTTCCCTCCCCCCCCCCCCCTTGGAGTGATAGATCGCGGGCCTGTAGCCAAGGGGGGACCTGACTTGGTGCCCCCCCTGGAGTAAATTGGCTGAACATGACAGGTATGGGGAATGAAGGCTAATTGCCCCCTTAACAAGCCCAACTGCCCCCCTCCGGCTCTTCGTTCTGGCTACGGTCCCGGTTGATCGTGAAAGTGGTGACCCCTCCAATGCTGGTGTTATATTTGAATAGCCCCTCAGTGTAGAAATTTTAGCAATAAATAATCCTTAGCTGAACTTTTTAACGTCAGATAATCAATTTAAGGCGTACTAGAGCTCCCTCGTCAGACAGACGGGTATAATGTTAAAACTGTCGCGATGTAAAGTTTGGTCGGTAAAATGGGGAGCTTCGGCCCCTTATCGTTCCTGAAAATTTCATCAAAAGCGATTGGATAAGAGCTCCGTACGAGTTGGCCCAAGGTTCGAAAAATCAGGTATAGGGAATTTAACATGGAAAAATTTGTTTTTCCGCTCTCGCCGGAAAACGGAAAAAGATATCGAAAAATTGAAAAGAGCCTGCAATTCTGTACCCATATACCTATCGTTCCTTTAAATTCCATCAAAACCGGTCGGGTAGGGGCTCCGTACTTGTTGGACATCGCTTTTCCTTAGCGTTTAAATATAAAAGATTTGCATTGGCCCCGAAATTTAAACTTACCCAAGTCTACATTTGGCCCAGAATTTAAAAAAAGAAAAGCCGATAACCCAGATTTTTGCCCCCCCCCCCCCCTCTTTGCTAATACTTTACGACGGATAATTTACCATACATGAAAATGTCACTATAATTTATTTTTCATTCTGTTGAAATCACAGTCCTGTATGAACATGCCGCCACCTCCAGGAGGACTAATGGCGCATGTTTTTTTGGATTCGAATGCGTGATCGGATCACAAGATTCATGTAATCCGATCACACTCTTGAATAGACCAAAACGGGAATTTCGAAGGCGGTGGCATGTTTGCACAGGATTGAAACTTTTACAGGATGAAGCCGGTATTATAACGATACTTTGATGTGCAAGAAGTTATATGTCGAAAACTATTAGCGGAAATGGCAGTGGGAGCCCAAAACCCAAGTTATCGCCTTCCTCCTTTGATATTTTTTTTTTTTTTTTTTTTGAAATTATAAAAAAAAAAAAAAAAAAAAAAAAAAACCATTAAATCGTTTATGTGATTGATGTCCAATCCACTCACATATCTACTTCAAGCCTTTTAAATTTGATTATGCAATTTGCATACACTAGAGCAGTTTTTAGTAGAAAGTATAACGTATGAATTACATTGTTTAGGGTCAAGTGGGGGAAAAAAAAAAACAATTTTTAAAAATTATGAATAACGTAGCAGTTAATGTTTTAAAAAATTTTTTTTTCCGGTAAAAAGTTCTAATTTTATATCTAGTTTATGTTTCAAAAGCAAATATGCGTCTGTTTAACGAAATATGGCCAAAATCTCCGAAAAGTGCTGCCTTTTTTTTACCCGCAAAGTGGGGCAAAAACGAGCCAAACATGAGGTAATAACGTGACACCCGCGAAATTAACACCACATCGAGTTTTAGAAAATTTTTTTCGCGGTACAAGGCAAGATAATATTATTATGAAATGATATTTTGCCGTAGTAAAGCGTTTACCTTTCCCAAAAGCATTTTTTTCGTCATCTTTCACAATTTTGACAAAACCAAAACATTGCACTCAATTAACGAGATAGCGAAATATAAGCTTCAAACTATTATTCTAAATTTTTCGGAACTTTAAAGATCTGTCATTAATCCAATATTCAAGTGTCTTTTTTTTACCTCAAATTTTTAATGGCCGTTTTTTCCCCCACTTGACTCTAACTTTGTTTTGCCCTACATTTTCGTTATTTTATTTAATTCTAAAATTTTATCATTTGTTTTTAAAATCTGATATAATTCATGAGGGTGGGAATAAATTTTTTAAAAATTCTGGAAAACATAGTTTATCAATTTTATTTAAGTTAATAAATATGCTGGACCACTTTTAAAACACATTCATTTCGTTCATAAATAAAATAATAAATAATTTATGAAATAAATATACTCTGCCTACATGACGAATAAGTTACAAAATAAATATTAAAATCAGTCCTTTTTTTTCTTCACTTAACGACCACCGCAGCCTTTCTTTTTATTTCTGGAGCCCAAGCGATAGTCGGCGTCCCCTCTGTCATCTTCGTCTTCATCATATAAATTAGAAACAGTTTTCACCAAATTTTTCCATTTTGAAGATACGTAATTATCTACCTGACCTACGATCTCCACAAAAGTCAGCAATTTTTCAAATGTTTTGTGGATCCTTTCTGCTTTTTCCGCTTCCGTTTCGTCCGGATCACCTATCGACTTGAATCCCGGAAATAAATTATTTAAAGGATTGTCACCTGGATCGTGTGAGTTTCCCTCGGGTGTGATATCATTCCCATCGATTTGACGTTTTATCAAGACTGAAATTCAAAAATTATTTTAGTAATAAAAATTTTCTTTCAAAAATAAAATCGCTAAATTTTGAATTATTTACCTGATTGAAACGGTGTCAGCGGGTTTAAATTTGACAATGCCGACAGAGGATTGGTTCTGATGTTTGAATGAGTCCATATGGCGGAAGTTTGAAAAATCTAAAAAAAAAAAAAAATTGTATGATTTGAACTGAACTTTTCACATTTAATTTTAATTTCTGTTTTGAAGCGCGAAATTCGTCTTTTGCCTTTTTTAAAAAAATATATTATTTACCTGGCTTAAAAATACGGCGAACAAAGTTATAGTCAAAACATATGATTTTAATCGATACATTTTTTTGTCACGTTCAATTATCACTAATACGGATCACAGACAGAATGACGTAATCCAGGTATAATAGTTTTTCTTTTTGACTGAGGATTAATCGATTGTTTTTTTGTATTAAAATGGTTTATAATGTAATTTTAATATCCTGCTCAACTCTTTACAATGATTTTTTTTTCTTTTATGTTAATAGTTGCTGCCTTGATCTAATCTAAAATTTATTTTTAATCTAAGGCTGCTGCTGTGAGTGCGGTGATTTTGTAACTTCTATTTTTTGCAGTTTGAGGTTTTAAAGGAGTAGCATACAATGCTCTAAAACTCAACCGTTTCTTGTAGTTGTTAGCATTTGGCAGAAAAAAAAAGTTGAGTTTATTTGCTGAAAAATGACAAAAAATTTGTTCTATTATTGTGCCCCTTGTAATAAGTTGTTTAATAACATTACGGTTATCCTGTCGAAATTAAGTTGCTTATTGCAGTTTTTACAAAAATTCCATTTGTTTTTGGTGGTCAACCGAGGATTTACACCTGGTATTATCGGTGAATGATTTCTGGTAATCCCAATAAAGAGACAAGTCAGCTGCAAATTTCATATGGCAGAGTCTTTGGTGAACGTCTTCTACTATCTCCATCAGAATTTTCTCCTGTCAGGTTAATTGTCAACAGAGCTCTTTTGGGATGACAATAATGTGATTACCATACCAAAAATATGTACAAATCCCGAGGGATGAAAGTGCTGTGCTCCTATTTTCTCTTCCCTTTCCTTCCATAAGTAGTTTTATGCTTCTGTCGGGTTTGCAGGGCAAACGTTATAAAATCCAACCTCCTGTTTCATCTTTATTTTTTGGACCTTTAATCTCATTCATTTCTGGAAAATTAGGAAACGAAACTTAACTTCCGTTTTTACCATTTTTTTAACATTTTATCATATATTTCTTTATTGCATTTAAATCGTTTGACATCAAACAATTAATAAACGTAAACAAAAATGAATTTAAAAAAAAACTGGGTTAATAAGTCACGTGTGCAATTGCAATAACTGATTGATCGATTGGATTGACCAGAACCAGGGCCAGGGTCATTTCAGGATATACATATCTTTTAATAAGGACGTTTATCATTTAAAAACTTCACTTCTGAGACGGAAAAAAAATTGATGAAAAGAAAAAAAAATAAATAAATAAATAAATAAAAATAAAAATAACTGCTGGCCATCTCTTGGAAAAGCAAAATTTCATAAACGTTTTATTGGAAGTTGGCACTGATCATATTGCACGAATAGAGGTTTTATTTTTATTTTATTTAAAAAAAAACGAATTTGGTGCAGCTGAAAAAGCACATTTAAAAAAGCGGATATAAACGATTTTTGAAATTTTTATCAAAATAAGATTCATGTAATAATTTGACTTTTTTTTAATATTCTGAACTTTTCTTTGAAGTAATTAATCGTTTAATATGATAAACGACACGTGATTCATGTAAAAAATTGTTGTTCGGTTTAAGAAAGCACTTTTCTGAAAGTATTATCTTTTGCAATGGGGTACTTATTGAAGAACTTTGCACAAAGCCTTTTGGTTGCATAATGAGATTAAAATGAGTTGACGTTTTGTTTTTGGTAAATTGACCTTCGAAAAAGTCTGATTTTCTTTTGTCAGTTTGCTTCAAACTAAAATTTTTTTAAAAATATGATGCTAGAAAATAAGTCGTATAATTTTTTTGGATGAATTTGAAAGGGCACTTATGGCGCCCATGAGAAAAATTTTACCACTCATTTCTATATTTTACCATAAGTTCTTTGGAGTGTTATTAAACCAGACTCTTAAAAACTGATGAGGAAAATTAGGATGTTTTAATTTAATATCGCTTTATACTGTATTCGTCTAATCAGAGGATGCAATTGTTTTAACCCCTAAAAAAAAAAAAAAAAAAATAGGAAATTGTAAGCAAACGTTCAGGTTTGATCAACAGGAAGTTTTTTACATAGTTTGGCTCCGGAAAATTGAAATAAAATTTATTTTTTGCGCGTTACCTTGGAAAAATTGCTGCAATGTTTTTCCTAATTGCGTTCTTTTTTTTAAAAATAAATAGTTGATGTTACAATTTTTCCCCTTTCCTTTAATTTGTCTTGTAGATTTTATGCTCTGTCTCCTTCGGCCAATTTATTAAAAAGTGCTGTATGTTTTTCGACTTTTTTCTTTTACTTCAACTTTTTTTTTTTTTTTTAATTATTTATTTTTAAAAAACTAGAAATAATCAGAAAAAAAATTTGGAAGTAAAAGAAAAAAGTCGAAAAACATATAGCACCCTTTAATAAATTGACCGGTGGAGACAGAGCATAAAATCTACAAGACAAATTAAAGGAAAGGGGAAAAATTGAAACATCAAGTATTTATTTTTTAAAAAAAAGAACGCAATTAGGAAATACACTGCAGCAATTTTTCCAAGGTAACGGAGTAAACGTAGGTAACGTAGTAGAATTTTTCCAAGGTAACGGAGTAAACGTAGGTAACGTAGTAGAATTTTTCCAAGGTAAAAAAATAAATTTTGTTTCAATTTTTCGGAGTCAAACCCTGTAAAAAACTTCCTGTCGAGGAAGAAGAAAAGAAAAAAGTCGAAAAACATACACCATTTCGGTGCCACAATCAATTGACTGATGGAGACTAAAAATAATCAAAAAAAAAGTGGTAAGAGGAGAAAAAAGTAGAAAAATTTACAGCATTTCCAATGGTGTAATATTAATTGTCCGGTGGAGACAGAACATTAATATAATTTTTTTAAACCCTATTATTTGACCCTCAAAAATTGAATGAAAAATTTTTATAAGCTTCAGGAATCCTAATGCGATTTAGGACTTTTATCTTCCAGGCTCATTTTGAAAAAGGAGCAAGTGGCAAATTAGGAGATTGTACAGATTTTCAGAAGTCGTTATTAATATTTTTAAGGGGAAGTCCCTTTCGATCTTTCACTTCTTTTCTACAATTTTTGCACCCTGGCAAAGGGGTCATTCAAGTATCACGTCAGCATTATTTCAAAAGTTATGAACCCTTCCTCCCAGACCCTACTTAGCTTATGGGAAAATCGTTGAATCGAATCCCCTTCCCTTCTACCGTACCGCCGTATTGTTTGGAGGGCCCCCAAAAGCTGGAAACTAAAGAAGATGCAATCTTTCATTTAAATTTTTTGCTTTTTAATTATCTTTTCTCGGCCTTGGGCACATAATACATTTAAAATCAGCAGGGGTCCGAAGCTTGAAAATTTTGGAGAAGAATTTTTTTAATATCCGAAATCGGCATCTGCATCGGCATCGACATCGGGTGTCGGTGTCGGTTCCGGAATCGGAATCGGGAGTTAAATAAATAAAATGGAATCGGCATCGGCATCGGCATCGACCCGAAATTTCAGCCGGCCGCGGCCGGCACCGATATCGGATTTGGACCCCTGAAAATAAGATACTAAAAAATATGCCAAGTTTAATGCGTTCTGTTATTGTCTTTAATTTTAATTGATTCAGTGTTTCTCTTGTCCATCCGGAACTTCTTGGGCTCTGCATAATAAAAGGTAAATAAAGGGCCAAAGACGTTTTGAATATAGTAAATCATATAGAAAACGTTTTGGACATAGTGCCAAATTAAGTTATCAGGCTAAATATCATAATACAGAAATTTGATGCCGTCTAATGTCATGCCGTCTTAATACTAAAACGACTTTTAAAAAAACTCTAATGCAACTGCCGTCTTTTTCCGTGACGGTATGCAATGAATTTGTCTTACAGGATTTCCACGTAAACAGTTCATTTGTCTTAAATGGAAAATTTAAGATATGTACAATTCAATAAACCCTGTCTTTACCGACCGCGATTAGACACAGTTTAACGTGATTCTAACTGATTTTTTATCATACGATCCGTGATAAGTTAAAAATGTCGACCTCCATTTGATATCAAAAATATTTCCAGCAGTCATTCCCTCCTACGATTATCGCCGGGCATATGACAATTAATTTGCGAAAAAAATAGATAAGACGACCAATTATTTCATGATCGCTTAATCGCACGTATCCCATTCTTATCCGCCATTACCTGTGGAGATAACCATGAAACAGAACAAAGCTAAATTATTCTGTTTTCAGTTGTAAAATTACCTTGATAAGAGTAAAACATCTTTGGCGATAAACATTATTGTAAATATAAAATTGTACAACTATTAAGGACGTGATATTTGGACCAAATATGAGATGGGTTTATTTAACTATCCTTCGAGACGTTAATAGTACCTTGACTATTTATACTAACCCTCACAGATTTTCCATTTCAGTTACGTTTCAATTATGCGCCGGGGCTAAGGTGTTTATTTTAAATTTAAAAAGGGATAGTTTTTTCGTAAACATCCTCTGCCAAGATGTTGGTTTTAATGTTAGTGCTGACGGGGTGCGCTTTCAACTTGGCCCAAGTAAGTTCAAGGATATTTTGAAGGAAAAAAAGAGCGGAAATAATTTGATATGCTCGTTTATTAAATTTTTGCCTTTTTTTTTTTTAGGAAAATGTCCCAGCAGTAGACCATTATAAAAAATTAAAACCTGGAACGAAAATTTATTTCCATAGCATCGACGATAAGTTAGTTGTAGGACCGAAATTGAATTCGGAAGGAGACGTCACTATTTACCAATTGGGAAATGATGGAATCTTCAAGAATCACGGGGAAAATGAAAATACCGGAGGGAAATCGGTGAAATACACGGTGACTAAAACTGGAGTTTTGGTCCCGAAACCGGGAGAGAAGAGCATTAAGTACAATTACAACGAAAACGGAGACTTGGTCCCGGATGGTTGCAACCAGTGCGTGTTCAGAAGTGATAAGCCTACTTATTACGTGAAAGGTTTCAAAAACATTTTAATACCGGTGGAGATGTTGTATTCGAAAAATCAACTCCAAGGTTTATTTAAGGATAAAGTGTTGTTTTCGAAAGCTTTGGAAGAGAAAAAGAAAGTGCAGAAGGAACTCTTGGTCGATGCTCCACCAAACAAGACTTTGGAAATTGCTCCTGCGGAAGAGAAAAATTTGGCGGAAGGGATGGTTCCGGATAAAACCTGCAACGGAGAGATCACGCTTTTTATTTTAAAAAGCGACGGATCTCTGAAAAGGACGCCATCCGACCCGTATTTGCCGACCGGCATGAGGATGTCTTATAAAATCATGGATAATTTCCTTCTGAAGCCTCTCTTTGAAAAGAACATCAACGATTTTGTGATGTCGTATTTGATCGGAAAGGACGGAGATCTGATACCGAGCAGAAAAAATCAACACGACATCAGAACCGAACCGGGTCGTCTACTTTCTTTCATGTTAGGGGAGCGCGGATTCATTTTCCCCGTGAAAGAAATGATGGACTCCGGGAATTCGGTCAGTTATTATTTCAACGGGAATTTAATACACAGGAGCAGGCAGTTTTCCCAAGTTTTCTCCAACTCCTCGACCCTTATGATTAATAACGAAAAGTTCGAGTTACCTGATTTAAGAACGGGACCGAGTTTAGCTTGCGGAATTAATGGACTTTGTGAACGGAAACCGGCGCATAGAGTGGCAAAACGCCATGCGTCTTTTAAAAACCCTGCTTTGGATAAAGCATCCCACGCTCCAAATCCACAACAGTATCGACGATATTATGTAGAACATCAGCCTCATTATTCCCATCCGCGTCCAAAATATCAAACGGTTTACCATAGTCCTCCAGTAGTAGTGGCACCACCACCGCAGCCGCCAGTGGTTGTGGCACCCCCATCACCTCCCGTGGTAGTTTCGCCACCGGTCCAACAAGTAATTATTCCGCCGTTTAGCGATCCACATTCCTGCGAAGTTCCATCTTTACCGGTTATTCAAGCACCTCCGTGTCGCACGTCTTTTACAGTTCCGGTATCTTACAGAACTGCACCAACTCAAAATTACGGAGTCGTCCCGACTCAGAAGGTTTCTTCCTTTGCCGCGACTCGTCCTGTAAGCAAAAATTGTAAAACGTGTTCGCCTCCCATACCCATACCCGAAAATCCAATTTCATGCGACAAGCAAACGATCATCGTTCAAAATTGTAAATGTCCTGTGGTACAACCTTGCCTTGCAGATTTGCCGCCTGCAATCAATTGCGAATCATGCGAGTGTAAGGAACCGAAAATAAGAACCGACATCGTCGTCCACGATTGTAGAGGAAAAGAAATCCCCATTATCCCGGAAATCACTGACAACTGCGACGTGGTCCTTTACAAACTCACGTGCAAAGGACATTTGATCAGATTTCCGCAATGTACGGAACCGGAATTCGGCTACGACATCCTTTTCGAATTGTTGTTGGACGAGTTCATTTTGGTGCCGACGTCCCGCCCGAAAAATCAATTTACCCTAAGCTACGCTCTTCAAGAAAACGGAAATTTGGTCCCGGAAAAATGGAACAAAAACACGTTCAAAAAACCTCCCGGTTCGTTGTTGTACTTCATGTTGGGAAAAAATAACATTTTGTTTCCGGTTCAACAAAGGTACGAGGTGGACGGAAGTTTAAGTTACTTTTTCCAGAATCAATTTTTATTGAGGTTGACGAATCCAGTGGACAAGCCGGTTTACTTCACGACCTTGCAATCCCCGGTTTACGCGTACGTCAACAACGTAACGATGATAACTTGCAGCTCGAAACCGAGGATCAATCCGTTGAGAGGATCCAACTGGAGGAAATTCAGATCATCGTCGGAATCTGTGGAATGTTGCAGTAAAAATATTTTCCTCACTGGGCCGAGACGTCAAAACATCAAAATAGCTCCCTATCTTAACAAGAAAGGCATCCCTGTTGTTTACGAGTTGGACTGCAACGGCATCTTTTACAGGAGCCCTAAAGACAAAAAGAGATGCGTTATATTACGATCCTACATGTTGCTGAAGGAGCAAATTTTGATCCCCTCCAACGAAACCGACGGGTACATATACGCCGAAGCTAAAAACGGAGATATGTATCCGTATTTGTTCCCGGGTGGAAAAATCGCAGCTCCCGTGGGACAATCCGTTAAATATTTGCTCTGCCAAAAAGGGATTTTGCTACCGATCTGCGTGGAGGTCATCGGAGATTACATTTGTTACCTCTTCAAGGATATCGTCGTTTTTAGGGAAAGGGCCCTATGCAAAAGAGGTTTCGGAGATGACGACTGCGAATGCCAGGAACTGACCCCCATCTTATATGATTGCAAAAACGAGCCGGAATGCGAATTGTTCAAGGACGAAGATGGAAATCACGTGTATTTCGAAAAAGACGGAAAGATATTACGAAGACATCCCGAAGAGGATGTCCCAGAAATCGTTCTAGGGAAAGAAGGGTCGTTCAAAATCGAAAAGGACGGTTCGCTGACATCGGTGCCTCCTCAGCCGCCGCACGGTGAAATCATAAATTTCAAAATCGAAAAATACGGCGATCTCCTGGAAGACGAAAAGAACGAAAGAGTCGCTCCCTCGAGTTATTACGTTTTGGCTAAAAACGCGGATTTGATTGCGGCCACCGTCAAAAGAACGAAACATTGCATAACATTGTACTCCAAATGCGGAAAGAGATTTTTCAAAGTTTGCGAAAACAAAAAGTCGTGTTGTTGTAAAAAATGCGAATCGGAAGAAGAAAAAAATCATTCGAAGGGAAAAAACCACTCCAAAGATGAAAAACACGATTCGAAGGAAGAGGACCATCACGACTCGGGGGAAGAACATCACAAATCCGAAGAAAAGAAACAACGGAAACACAAACCGAAAAAGATTCACAGGCATCGTTGCTCGAAAGAAAGGCACGAAGATTGGAGCGGTTCCGGGGAAAGACATCGTGATTGCAGCCGCAACAGGGACGATCATCATCATCATCATCATTCCGAGGAGGATTCTCACGAAAAATCTTGCAAGCACAGAACCCCGTCCGGGAGGGATCCTTTGAGGCTGTTCGACGATCCCCCACCGAAAAAATGCTGCGACAACGAACCTCAGTCCATTTACATTCCGATCCCTTTGAAAAACGCGGTGGTCGAGGACGCCTGTAAAACCTGCCCGGACAAATTGAAAAGCAAATGCGAAAAATGGAAGGACGCTTTAAATTTATTGACGAAAGACAGCGGTCTTCCCATGAATCTCGAATTACAATTAGATACTCAATGCGTAAAGGAAATTCGCGATTGGGCTGAAAAATGCGACAAAGTTTTGAACAGAAGAGATTTGATGACGAGATTTAATGAATGTTTGAAAAATTTGAAAGCAGCTGGAGTAGCAGCAGAAGACGAGTAAAATAAGTTAAGCCTTTGTTATCAAACTCCCGTACCTGAATTATTTTTCTGCTCAAATTTTCCTAATTTTTTTAGTTTCCCGTATTTTTTAAAAAATTTTTTTGTTATTTATTATTTTTGTAAATATAATCATTTTTTCTTTTTTTTTCTTTTATAAACTCATTTTTTTTTCCTTGTAGAATGAACCGAAAGACGGACTTTTTTTTTCTAGCCTTGATTTTGCTTATAAAGGCCTGCATCAAAATATTTACTGATGAACGTCACCTTTCCAATGTTTATGTTTTTATTCTTGTCAGCAGTTTGTTGCCTTGCTATTGAAATGATTGCAATGCGGATTTTAATGCAATTTTTGTGACATTTTAACCATTTTCCCTTGTGTATTGTTTTATTTTGACTTTCTGGAATTTTTTCACGTAACGCGAGTCGGATTTATTTGACTTTGACATGGGCCAAAATCCGAATTTTCTGAAAATAGGTTTTGCAATCCTGTGCTGTGCCCTTTGTCACATTCCCCTTTGAAAGAATTATAAATTCATTAATACCTTGTTTCTAATAAATATTGTAGGTAATTGGAATTAAAATTGTATTTTGTTGTACGGTAATTTATTTATTTTAAATAGTGTTTATAGTTGTGATATTTAATGAAATCGATTTTATAGTCATGGAAATGGCTCTAAAATTATTTGTATTTTTAGGATGTGGTATATTAGTTGGTGTTGCCAGCCAGGTAAATTTTTTTTTCCGAATCAATTTAGGAAGTTCAAGAAAAATGTTTTTATGCTACGCAAGTCCCTTTTAGATTTTTCTCTTGCTGTGATTCTGAGTTTTTCTAAAATTTAAAAGAGCGCACGATGTTTTTATTTATTGTAGTTTTGTTAGATTTTTTTTTAAGTTCAGCGAGGTCGTTTCTTGTAAAAAATAATAAAGTAAAGTGATGGTCATTGACAAGGTACCACAGTGGCACTTTTGAGAATTGACATGTGACAAAGTAATTATTTGTAAACAAGAACCGGTATATTGTAAATGTTGTCACTCGAGATTCAATGCTGTTGGTACCTTGTAAACAACCGTAACATCTGGTTAAGGCATTCAGAGACGCCTTTACAAAGAAATTTAAAAACCGTTTTATGTGTCGTAGACAATGCCTGAAAACAATTAATCACGCTTTTTAATGGCCCTTTCTGTGCAAAGCTCTTCTGACCTTTGAAGTTCTGAATATTTTGGAGAGCTACCACCATAGTAGGATTTGTTTAACAAAAATGTTTATTATGACTGAAAGTTACCAAAAGTAAAGTAAGTTAGAGAAAACACCCAACACAGTTGTATGTCATTTTAATCAAAAATAAGGAATTCTCTACCATTTTTCCTATAATCCATTTTTCCTAAAAAAAAGAAAAAAAAAAAATTCATTTCTAACTAATACATTTTTTTTCTAATTTTTAGTTTCCCTAAAATTTTTGATTCCTAAAATAACATTTCCTAAAATCTCTTAAGGGATTTAAAAAATTAGGAAAAATACAGTATTCATATTAGGAAATTTTATAATCAAAAAATTGTAGGGGGTACCCAATTTTAGGAAACAAAAATTTTTTTTAGAAAATTAAAAGTTAGGAAAAAAAATTATTTGGAAAAAAATTTTAGGATCCAAAATTTTTAGAAAAAATGGATTAGGAATTTATTTTTTTAGGAAAAACAAATTAGGATAAATGGTCGGGAACGAAAATAAGGACTTTGAATGACGGATCTTTCTCTCAGTGCTTTTATTATCATGCTTTTTTTTTTTTTCACCTTGTTTTTAGGGCCTTCTTGATGCCGGCAGGTTGATAAGCAATCAAATTAACAAGTTTCTTCCTATAAATTTGCCGTTATTACCTCACGCCAGACCTAAACCTTCAACTTGCTCTCTCTGTGCTTTAAAAAATGCAGGGAAGTGCCCAAACGAAATTTCCAAATCAGATGATAAAGGTTTGTTGTTAAATATTTAATTTCACCCTTCCTTTTTTATGACCAAAAAAAAATTTTAATGGCAATTATATTTTGATTCAGACACTGTCGGGCAATATCAGCAGTATCCAATTAATCAATTAGCAGTGAATAACAATGGATTCATGGATTTAATCGCGGGGATTTTAAGAAGCGTCCATACCTCCACCCAGGCCGATGTGGAAAGGGCTAGAGAAAAAGAAGAAAGAGAAAAGTTGATGGGTTCTCATTTTCACAATCACTACTACTATAGAACTTAATTTTTTTTTTTGAAAAGGTCATTCGATTTACTAATTTAATGTGTGTTATTTATTCATTTGTTTATTTATTTGCTAATATAGATTATTTCTTTTTTTTTTTCAATTAACTGTAAGTAAATCTGTACGTCAGAGCCAAAAAGTTCAGTATGCAAATTAAAGATGGCCATTTGTTATGGGTAAACAACGTTTAGCGGACATCTTTACTTTGCATATTAAACCTTTTGGTTCTGACGTACAGAAATTTTTTCTGTATTTTATGAAATAGGGTAAAATAACTATTTTTTTTTTTTTTTTTTTTTTTTTTTTTTATTTTATTATGGATGATTATTGGGAATGCTGGATCATGAATTAACACAGTCCTTTCTTAGGCCGACGTTTCGACAAAATTTATTTATGTCTTTATCAAGGCTAAAATGATAATAAAAACACTGCAATTGAAACATTGATAACCCTAACAATAACCAGGTTAGGTTACCTACCTCGAAAACTATTGGAAATTTAAATTAGCAAGTTCATATCGAAAAAACATTATCTATTTTATCGCTCATAACAATGTTTTTTCGATATGAACTTGCTAATTTAAATTTCCAATCGTTTTCGAGGTAGGTAACCTAACCTGGTTACCGTTAACCTTTTTTACCGTTAAGGTTTTTTTACCGTCAATGTTTCAATTGCAGTGTTTTTTTTATCATTTTAGCCTTGATGAACACATAAATAAATTTTGTCGAAACGTCGGCCTAAGAAAGCACTGTTAATTCATGATCCAGCATTCCCAGTAATCATCCATAATAAAACTATTTTTGTTGGAAGGGGCTTATGCAAAAAGCGTGATTTTTTTGACCGCAAAATAATAATCTGAGCTTTTCCGAAATCTGAGAAACTATTTTATGTTTTTCGACCCATAGAATCCGAAAATGGCCTTAAAAATTCGTACGGTTGCGGGAAAACCCCGATATATCCACACTAATTATCAGTTTTAACTATTATCATTCATTATCAATTGTGGTGTAGAGGTGTCTGGTTTTTCCCGCAGCAGTACGTCAATTTTAGGGCCATTTACGGATTCTACGGATCAAAAAGCATAAAGTAGTTTTTTAGATTTGAGATTGGTTAACTTTTATTTTGAGGAAAAAAATCTCGCTTCTTGCATAAACCCTTTTCTAGAATAATTTTGCCTGAACTTAAGCCGAAATTCCACGCTAAAACATGTCGCAGCATTAGAAACATGTTGCAGCATAGAAACATGTTGAGTAACGTGTTGGCAACATTTTTCTAACGCCGCAACAATTTGAGCAACATATCTCAATCAGGGATCCGAAGCCGGTAAAAATTGGTTGGAGCCGATGCCGGCATCGGCACCAAAATATCCAAAGTGTTAGGGCTGGCGCCAGCGCTGGCACCGTAATAGCAAAATTTTTGCCGCTGGTGCTGGTGCCGGAGCCGATACCAGCATCGGTGCCAGCACCACCACCAATTGTCTTTTTTTTTCTTAAAAAAAAAAAAAAAAAAAGCTGTAGCTGAAACATGATTTTTGAAAAATGTTTTTAAACACTAGACTAGCGTCTTTTGGCAAGCGAAGGGACTTTAAAATTAATTTTTTGTTTAAGATAATTATCAAGTTTTTCGATTCTTCAAATACAAAATTATCACAAACCAAAGACGGAAAAAAAAAGATTAGGCTTAAGCATGAAGTTTCGTATTGATTTTGTACAAAATTTTTGTCAGTTCTTTCACCCCGACATATGATTAAACTTTATTTTTAAATTTAGGCCATAGGCGTTGGTTACATTACTCGAAAATTTTTGTTCGAAGAGTTTCAAAAATTTTTTCTCTATGAAAGTGTTTACACTTTTCCAACAAAGTTTCGATGATGTTTGATGATGTTCGATGATGTTCGATGATGTTTGGTGATGTTTGACGTTATTTTTGGGGTTGTATTATATTTTTTACGTAATGGGAGGGTACATATATATAATAACTTTCGAAGTACAGCAGATTCCGATTTCGATTCCGATTCTGAATAAAAATTAATCGGGATTTTTTTTTTCCCCCAACTTTTTTTCAGTCTTTTTTTCCTACCGCGTGTAGGAAAAAAATGACTTAAATTAATATGGGTACTCGGTCGATGATATATGTACCCTCCCGTTACGTAAAAAATATAATACAACCCCAAAAAGAACGTCAAGCATCATCAAACATCATCAAAACTTTGTTTGAAAAATGTAAACAATTTCATCGAGAAAAAATTTTTGAAACTCTTCGAACAAAAATGTTCGAGTAATGTAACCGACGCCTAGACTCAGCAGTTTTATTCTGTTTTATGAGGAGTCCAGCATTCGTTTTCTTTCAAAGCTGAAATTAAGCCTGTTGTTATTCCTTAATCGAACATCCTATTTTGCTTAACAAAATAAAAGCTCTTCATTACATTCGCTATTACGATATTAAACTTTTTTTTACACGAAGAAGATTAAATAATTTTCGCCTAAAACATTATTTAGGAGCATAGTTGAAGTCCGAGGCCCAGAGATAACGTTATTTATGTCAAAGTTCATTTTATAAGACGAGAAAAATGAATCATTTTCCGTTTAGAAATCGTTTGGAAAACATTAAAAATGGTGTCGATTAAATTTGCTTTGGTCCTTTTGGCTTTGGTCTGCATTTTTCATGTAAGTATTCACCTTTTTTTCTTATTTAAATATTTTCATTGTACTTTATAAATTTTTTGGTTTCAATAACTAACTAATTTATTTATTTATTTATTCTTTTACTGAAGTATTTCACATGTTTTGATTTATTTTTAAGCTGCAGGAAAGCTCGGCTTTTCTTGTGAAAAGAGATACAAGCTCACCCAGTACAGGAGGTGCTGAAGATCCTTTTAAAAAAGCAATGGACGATGTTCAAAGTTTTTTCAACGACTTGAAAGACAAGGTGGAGAAACTTGCAAAAGAAACTGATGCTCAGGGGAAACTTAATCAGTTCACTGAAACGTACGTATAAATTTGTTATCTCGGATAATTTTTTCCCTCTGGAGCACATCGGAAAATTAAGTTTTTAAAAAAATGAAAGAGTGAGACATGACTGAATTTTTAATTTTCTTTTTTCAGGGTTAAAGAGTGGAGTGACTCCGTACAACAAAAAGCTCAAGAAACTGTTTCTGACATCCAAAAATCAATGGGATCATAATGGAGTGTTTCGAAATAAATGAAATCGTTTAAATAATGAAAAAGTGTAGTATAGTTTTATAAAAAGTAATACATTTTGTAGTTTCTTTAGTGATTTTAGTTTTAATTTTTTTAAACGAACGATTACATAAATCTTCAAATTGTTTAAAGCTTTTTTTAGAGAAATGGGAAAATGAATAGAAATATTTAGTAGTACAAAGTCTTAGTTCCGCTCTAAAAGTATGTCGTCCTGCGAGGAAAAATTAATACGTAGAAGTTTAAAATGAACATTTAAAGACAAAATTTTCGATAGAGATTATATCGTAATATTCGCGCGGTCTTGTAAGTTCAACGCAGTAGTGAATTTCTTATCTGATAGATTCTTAGATTTTTTAAGTTTTAAGTGATCGTGTTAATAATTTTCCGTACATATAGATATAATTTATTTAAAATAAAATTATAATTTAGTATACAAGGATACATTTTTTTCCCTCGGCAAAAAGATCAGAGTCCATTGTTTTTGTTTACACTTAGATCTTAGGTTTAGCTTTCGTCGAATAAGCATTCAAAACAAAAACATGCACTCTGATCCTTTTTTCCGCTTTGCTCTTTGAGTACCTTTCAATTTACATGGTATCGACTAGTAAATCTGATTTTTTTAAAATGAATTGCTTGATTGTAATTAATTTTTAATTGTGGCTTGGAATCTTTTCAACTTTTCCTACATCGTTATTTTTGTCGAAATTTCTTTTTCTTTGAAATTATTAAGTATAAGTTTCACATCATCATTATCATCTACCATTAGAAATTTTTTTAAAATATATTTCTCACATCAGATGGATCTAGTGAAACAAAATCGAATTTAATTGAATAGTATATTACGCAACAGGAAGAGGAAGATACCGATTTCGTTCCCAAAATTTCGGAGTCCCCAGATTGTGGTAAAAAGAAATAGACGGAACGAAATCTGTGACTTCCGCTTCCCGTTGTGTAATATACTATTTCAAGTACAGTCACCTCTATAAGTGTTTCCGTAGGTATTTTTGTCTAGAATTTCAGCTCGAGATTGATACTGAAATATTTTTCATAAATTCTTAAGAATACTCGGGAAAATTTTCGAGAAAATCGTGAAAATTTCCCAAAACTGAGAATTTTGAAACCTTGAGTCTCGACAGCTTTAAAGTTTGAGATTTCGAATTCTCAAAAACCCGCAATTCTCGAGAAAACAGGAACTTTAATTTTGTCAGTGTAGCTTTGAACAGGATATTGTTTAATTTCATTATTGAGTTGTTTGCGCCAATTTAAAGCATCCTAGCTGTTAATAGTATAGATTATGTTAAAAAGAGGCAGAGGAAAGTCTGCCGACATTACGGAAGAACGAGAATATTACAGATGATAGGCTCTATATGCGTGGTTTTGGGTTCCGTGGCAATAAATTTTGTAGGTCAACTTGGACGGTAAAACGGTGGCCTAAGGGCTATAAGGCCGATATGGCGAAAGACGCTAAAACGATGGGAACGTTCAAGTATTACGTAAGACTTTTTTTGGACCCCCTCTTCCCCCCGGTTGTAAGATATTTCGCCATACTTAGCTTATGGCGAAGATGGTTGATGCGGACCCCCCCCCCCCCCTAAAATCTTACGTAATACTTGAACGTGCACTCAATATAGAACAAGATCATTGCAACAAGTTTCGTTCCTAATCCGTGTATGATCCTTGAGAATTAGGGAATTTTTTAAAATAAAAGCTTTCAATGCATCCGATATTGCAATATCCAGCTTTTCTACTGCCGGTACACTATAATTAACATAGTTTTTCATATCAAAAGCAAACTTAAAGGTTTACTATGTGGTGTGTAGTCAAATAAAAGAAGTCATTCTAATAAGATGGTATTAATTGACTTAATTTTGTTCTTGTGGCTTTATCGCCTCCTAGTTTCATCAGATCGAAAATAAGCAATTTTTTTTTCTCGTTTTTCACCTCCATCAAGTGGCAGCAAGAGTGAGATTTACTTCAATCCTTCCTACAAAAGCATCACTTAAATTTTAAGGTCACAACCCGAATGAGTTTTTATCTCAACTCTTTGTCTATCTACACGACTAAATTAATAATTGCGCATAAGTATTCATTTCTCCCCTTCCCTCCCCTCCTCAGTAAAAGTATATCTTTCTAAAACTTCTCCTTTTGCCATTCTTATGTAACATCTGAATGGTCCAAAAGGCATAGACTGATTAATAAAACAAAAAAAGTTCGTCATTTCTTGATTAGAATTCGTTTGGAAAACATTAAAAATGGTGTCGATTAAAGTTGCTGCCGCCCTTCTGGTTTTGGTTTGCATTTTCCATGTAAATATTCAGTTTAATTTTTAATTCATAAGTTTTTTTATTTTTTTTATTTTACTAATAATTAATTAAATACAAGATATTTGTTTAATTATTCATTCATTTATTTTTACTCTACGTTCTGCATTTTTTAAATTGTCTTTTAGTTGAATGAAAGTTCAGCTTTCCTTGTAAAAAGAGATGCGGACACGACCGACAGTTCTGAAGAATCAGTTCAAAAAAGCTTGGATGACTTAAAAAAATTATTCGACAATCCTGATGTGAAGAAACAGGGTGAAGAGATTATCCAGAAGGTTAATCTTGAGTACGTAATTTTGTTGTCATATTAATTTTTCCATTGCAAACAAAGGAAAAGTAAAGCATTAATTGGCATTGCATTTTTTTCAAAACTTCAATAAATTTTTGGTTTTGAAAATGGGGTGATCCGGTTTACTGACGTGTTACCTTTGATTGCATTTTTAAGTTTTACAGAGCATAGTGCTGTTAAAAAATTATACCAGCTCGCCATATAGAGCCGCTCTTTGAGATTTTTAAAATTAATTTTGTTACTAATATTACTTGGAGGAAAAGTAGTAACAGTTTTTTATTATTGACTTCATTTTTCAGGATTAATAAATGGAAAGAGGAGGTGGACAAAATGTTCAAAAATATTGGGACGGAAAAATCTGACAAACCTGCGCCTTAAATTTGTCCTGAGGGACAAATCCTCAGGGTTTGTCCTGAGGATTTGTCCTGAGGATTTGTCCTCAGGATTTCTCCTGAGGGACAAATTGTAAATTTTGCATAGTTTCTAATTAGTACTTTTTTTTTTTTTAACCGTTTATAACTACAATTTTTGTTAAAACCAAGGATGTCTTCAATTCACAAAAGCACATCGAGAACGTGGCTAAGTAAAACCAAAAAAAGTTTTTTGAAGCAACGTTTTAAGCGTTCGTGTAGACCAGCGTCATGTGGCAGGTGAACCGACACCTTAACATGTGTAAATAAATAAATATGATGAAACTACTGACTTTTAAAAATGGGCCAAAAAATTAGATGAATAGAAAAGTCTATTTTTTTTAAATTAACATTAATTTTCCTCCTTGAACTTGGTGTTGTATCGTAAGGCCAAAAAAGATTATAAATAATAGGGAGGGTCGAAAAACGCAAATTTTTGAATTTGAAAACGCTTAATATGGGAATACTATTCACTCTAATTTTTTTCCAGACTTTTTAAACGACATTTTGAGATGCCGCAATAATGGTCATGAAATTTTCAAAAAGCCCATTTGAGGACCAAAAATGAAAATTTTTTTTTGCATAAAAACCCGTCGTTTCCTATCGGAAATTTTGCCTAGATTACGAATTTGAAGTCAACAATTATTTTCGGTGCACAGTTTTTGAGCCACATGCCGGATTCCAAAATTCTGAAAATCTTGTTAATGCTTTCTGTCTGTGGCTCAAAACCAGTGCACCAAAAATAATTTTTGACTTCCAAATTTGTAATCTTCGCAAAATTTCCGATAGGAAACAACGGTCTTTTATGCGAAAAAAAAATTTTCAATTTTGGTCCTCAAATGGGCTTTTCGAAAAGGATGAGGGTCGATAAGGCTGTTTTTCGGACTACATTTTCTTTTTTCGTGGAATTTGATCCTTGAGTCCTGGCAAATGACTTCCTAAAAGGATTTTTGATTTCGGTCATCGGTACCCCTAATATTCGCCTAAAAACCATGATATTTTATTAAAGAAAATTTTAAGAATCGAAATAGGAATTTAAAAATTTTAATGCGGCAGGGAAGTACCTAAGGTCTTTTAAGGGTATTTTTTCATGTTCCGAAAAAGGTGTGGAACCCCCTTAAAAGGGTCCATTGTAGGTGTTTTTACTTTTTTTTACACCGTGTCCGTTGGAGTCCGTTAAATTTCCGGTAATATATTATAGGGCGACCTAAGATCGACCACATATAACTTTCCCGGTATACGGCGTTATACGGCCCTATGTTAAAACTGCATAGGATGCGGTTTTAGCGGTCTATTCGAGCACCCCGGTTGTCAGATTTGTATTTTTTCAAAAAAAGCATAATTTAGGAGTGACAATTGATCGATTCCAGCCGTTTTTCCGTTCCATCCATGATCAAGTTATCTTAAAAAAAAATAAAAAAAATAATTAATATTTAAATGGAAAAGCACTTTGCACTTGCTGTGTTCCATAACAAGGTTTTGAAAATGGAATATGAAAAATAAAAATAACCTGTATATTTCCTTCTTTTTTTCGAATTTAGTTACTTGTTATCCTTCATTTAATCATTTACCCTTCACAAATGATGTCTTGCATCTAAAAGAACAATTTAATACGTAAAATAAAAGGAAATATACATATTGTTTATATAAGGCCATTTCAAAATGCCATTTCGAAAATGTCAACCTCAAAATGTCGTTTAAAAAATTTGAAAAAATTAGAGTTAATAGTATTATGAAAAGGCATCGATTCCCATATCAGGCGTTTTTAAATTCAAAAATTTGCGTTTTTCGACTCGCCCTATTACGGAGTGTATAGTCAAATAAAAGAAATTTTTCTAATAAGATGATATTAATTGACTTAATTTTGCTCTTGTGGCTTTATCGCCTCCTAGTTTCATCGGATCGAAAATAAGCAATTTTTTTTTCTCCTTTTTCACCTCCATCAAGCGGCAGCAAGAGTGAGATTTACTTCAATCCTTCCTACAGTAGTATCACTTAAATTTTAAGGTCGCAACCCGAATGAGTTTTTATCTCAGCTCTTCGTCTACACGACTAAATTCATACTTACGCATAAGTATTCATTTCTCCCCTTCCCTCCCCTCCTCAGTAAAAGTATATCTTTTAAAAACTTCTCCTTTGCCATTCTTATGTAATATTTGAATGGTCCAAAAGCCATAGACTGATTATAAAATAAAAAAAGTTCGTCATTTCTTGATTAGAAATCGTTTGAAAAACATTGAAAATGGTGTCGATTAAAGTTGCTGTCGCCCTTCTGGCTTTGGTTTGCATTTTCCATGTAAATATTCAGTTTAATTTTTAATTCATAAGTTTTTTTTTTTTTTTATTTTACTAATAATTAATTAAATACAAGATATTTGTTTAATTATTCATTCATTTATTTTTACTCTACGTTCTGCATTTTTTAAATTGTCTTTTAGTTGAATGAAAGTTCAGCTTTCCTTGTAAAAAGAGATGCGGCGACGACAGAAAGTTCTGAAGATAGTTTTGAAAAGGGCTTAGGAAAATTAGCCGATGACGTTAAAAAAGCATTCAATAGCTCTGATCTGCAGAAAGCGGGTAAAGAAGCTATGGCGGAATTAAATAAACAGTACGTAATTTTGTTTTTAAATTAATTTTTCTTTTGCAAACAATGGAAAAGTAAAGAATCAATTGTCATTGCATTTTTTGCAAAATTTAAATGAACTTTTGGTTTTGAAAATGGGGTGTGATCCGGTTTACTGACTGACGTTGTCTTTGATTGCATTTTTAAGTTTTACAGAGCATAATGCAGTTTAAAAATTATAATAACTCGTTATATAGAGCCATTCTTTAAGATGTTTAAAATTAATTTTGTTATTAATATTGTTTGAAGGAAAAGCAGAAATAGCCCTTTATTACTGACTTTTTTTTTCAGTTTTGAAGGCATGAAAAACGAGTTGGACAAACTTTTAAAAAATATTGGAACGGATAAATCTGCCAAACCTGCTCCTTAAATTTGATTGGAGAGATAAATTGTAAATTTTGCATAGTTTATAATTAGTACTTTTCTTCTTTTTTTTTTTTTTTTTTTTTTTTTTTTTTTTTTTTTTTTTTTTTACCGTTTATAACTTCCATTTTTGTTAAAAGCAAAGATGTCGCTTCACTTCTCAAAAGACGCTGGTCGAGAACGTGGTTTCAAATTTTTTTTCTTACGATTTCAGCGTCGTTAAACCATATTGGGTAATTAAAACCAATAAACTTTTTTTGAAGCAACGCTTTTAAGCGTTCGTGTAGATCAGCATCTTCTGGCAGGTGAACCGATACCTTAACAATTGTAATAAATAAATAAGTAAATAAATAAATAAATATGGTGAAACTATAGACTTTGATAAGATATGCAAAAAAATTGGGTAATTAGAAAAGTCTAATTTTTTTATAATGTTTATTTTCCTCTTTGAACTTAGTGTTGTATCGTAAGGCTAAAAAACATTATAAATAAGTTGAGTTACATCTATAGCCACAAGTGTTCATCATGGAGATTGTTGTGATATCTCTCGCCGCGTTTTGTAAGTTGAGCCTTTGTACTGCAGTAGTGAAAGGGTTATTTTATGAATTCTTCGACTTTTTAGTTTCAGGACACTTATCGCTTTTATGGTTGATAAATAATCAAAGTATATACAGTCGATTTATAAAAGCGAAAATAAAATTTTATTTTACTTTATTTTATATTGGAAAAAAAAATGCAACAAAAAAAAAACATTTTCCTATATACATTAAGCCTACAAACTAAATAACAATTAATCATTCGAATAATAATGCTGATCTTTTAGGACTAGCATGCAAGATCGAAAAGTCGTAGATAATGAGGTCAATAGAACAAAGAAGCCTAACTAAGCAAAGTCCAAAGTAAGTAAATTGTGATGTATGAAGAGTAAAAAATAAGGATAAGTAAAAGAAACAGAAATAAGAAATAAGAGGATTTAAAGTCTTGCAACACGATTTTGCTACTAGTCTTGCACACTTTTCAATAAATATTAATGCCTGTTTAAAGGTTGAGGCATAATTTTTTGTAGCCGAGTCCACAGCCTCCGCATCCGAGTCCTCCGCATCCAAGTCCTAATCCTAACCTGTTGTAGCCAAGACCTCCAAGACCGCAACCTCCAAGACCTCCAAGTCCGCAACCTCCAAGACCTCCAAGTCCGCAACCGCCAAGACCTCCGAGACCAAGCCCGCAACCTCCAAGACCAAGACCGCAACCGCAGTTTGTATCCAAAAGGCATAATTTTCTGCAGGGGGAAAAGTCGTGGCATTAGTAAAATCTTAAAATAATAATTTTAAAAAATTATTCAATGAAAAAGCATGCTTACTTGTTCAACAATTTCTTTCTCAAGAGCAAGCACTTAGTTAATAATCCTGGTTTGTTGATGTTGATAATACTGAAAAAAGAAAAAAAATTAGTTAAACGGTTGTTTGATACAAATTTTCACAAATTCCAATTTTCGTTTCTTACTTGGCTCCTCCTCCTAAACCGCATCCGGCTCCTAGTCCGCATCCTAATCCTGCTCCGCATCCTAATCCTGCTCCGTAATTTCCATATAAATTGAGCCCTAGAATTTTAAAAAAGAAATAAAGTGTAAAACTCGATTAAATTTTTTTATTTTTAGCGGTGAACTGAGGGGGGGAAAAAAAAAACTTACCTTTATAGTATCCCAAAGCCGAACAGGAGTGAGCGAGGTACATGAAGCAAACAAGTGCTGCAACCAAACTGATTTTCATTTTGAAATATTCTTTACTTTTTTCTTGACTTGTAATTGAAGAAAAAGAAGAATTGTTAATGATTTTTCTGGAAGATTGCAACGATTTATATGATTCCGAATCATTAGTTTAGATTAATTTCACGGTCAGGATGTTGCCATAATAGCTTAAGTGATTCAGAAATAATAAGGAAACAAAAATGTTTTCATATTGTTCAGGGTAAATTCGTTAATTAGAAGGTGAAAAAAACAAAAAAGACACTGAAACTTTTTTTTTCCGTTAAGAAACTGAGGACGATGAATGAAACCTAAAATTTTAAAAACGGATATAACTCTATGAGTATTGCAATGATTTTTGGAAATTCGTAACCTCAAACTTGTAATGTTTCTGAAAAAGAAAAAAATATGCGAAAAAGGATATTTTTTCTATTTTAAAAATCAAATAGCTAAAAATGTTTGGATTTCGCAGCAATGATTATTTTTATTGTAAAAGTTAATGCGTTTAGGCCATGCTATTTTCCGTCATTGACTTTTATGGAATGTAGCAAGAAAAATAGTTTCAGTAGTCACATAGGTATTATTTTTAGTATATATATCTTTTATGAAATTAAATCTTGTGTTAATTGGAAGTTTTCGGTTTTTAAAAAAAAAATAAAATTACTTTTATAACAAAGGAAACTGGAAATTCTAAAGATGAAATCCCTTTTTTTGTGAAAGCAGGGACTTTCCATTCAGATCAACGAGGTCTATATTAAAATCATAAAATCCACCGCAAATAAATTGGGGGAGGAGGGGGAATCTCAGTTTGTTGGATGTAGTGGTTAACGGTTAACTTAATAGTAAGGAGCTTGTTGTGAAAATGGCGCATAGTTATTTCAACATGGGCAGGCGAATCACCTTTGATAGCACCCCAGTTTAGATTCACCACTTTCCGAAATTCGAAAGTTCGAAAGCCAGTTTTCCAGATAAAGGAAATATAAAAGTGTTTTTTGACCCTACCAAAAATATGACTAAAAATGATCACAGCAGTCTTAGTCATTTTTAGTCGGTAGGGGTTTCAATTAATCATTTTTGATCAATTTTGGTTTTTCATTATTGTTCTTGATCATTTTTGATCAAAAAAGGGTCATATTCGACTACTTTTCTTTAAGTCATTTTTAGTCGCAGTTTTATGGTGGGGCGAGAGTCTTACACATTCATTTTTTTTTCTTTCCAGACTTTCGGAATATAAGATCTTTTTCTTCATTTTTTTTTTTTCAAAATTTTAACACACTGCTTTTTTTTTGCAAATGTTTTACCTTTTTTTTTCTTTAATTTTTACTTGACTTTTGAAAATCCGTTTTTCGTTCATGTTTACAGCCATCAGTTTTGAACTTTCATTAAAGGTTTTCCTCATTAATGAAGACGACAAACGACTTTTTTTTTATTTTTTTATTTATTCGAAAAATTGTAATAGGCTCTTCCTGGGCTCTAATTTTTTTTGTACTAAAAAAAAAAAAAAAAATATCCGCAAGCCAATAAGTCTGTCCATGCAAAACCACACAAAAACCGATTCCTTTCGCAAATCCACATCAAAACACTCTTGGTGCTGATTTGTCAGTGCTTTTTTTTTTTTTTTTTTTTTTCTCCATAACATAATATATTTTTAATAAAATGTTTTCTGAAACTTTCTTTTAAATAGGGTATTTAGCGACAATTTAAAAACTATGAATTGATTTGATATCTCTCGATTTCGCGGACAACATTTCATCATCATTTGATCCCAGGATCAGAGAACCAAAAGCTCGCAGGGATTCTAATGCCGAAAATTTCCATTTTTGACTTGCAAATTCTGATTTTTCTGATAAAATTAAAAAAAATATAGCTCAAATGTCCTTTTAAGCCTTTTTCTAAATCGCTCTCTTTTTTTTTTCAAATTGAAAACCAGTGCTTCCATTTTTAGCTGGAAATTTTTTGCTATAAACATTGATATCATGACGTGCCCATCAAAGCTGCCAAACAATTTTTTTTCCCCCGCAGAAAGGCAGATTTTTGTTGTCGTACCGGGAGCTCGTGATTTAGAATATTCCGATCGTAAAATCCCAGGATTAAATGTATCGTCCGGAATTTAGACCCCTGATGCAGGCCCCAGCCTGAGAAGCAAAGAGGGGCACAAGATATTCAAAGAGGGGCTACAAAATGGCCCCTTATAACATGGAAGATAGGGAAAATACATGGACCAAGTCAAATTTACTGGGGGGCTCAAGCTTTTCCAAAGGGGGGCTGAGCCCCCCCCCCCCCCCTGGCTACGGGCCTGCCCTGATGAAAACGTTTTAGATGTTTTAATCCAAATCGTGGAAAACTTCATTTTAATCAGGATTAAAACCATTCTACCGACCGATCTACTATAAAATTGATCGTTTGAATCATTAGATCATGTCTTAGAAAATAGTGCCAAATTATTTCTGATTTCCACTCGCCATTCTTCCATGTTTTGGAAAAGTATTTTCTGATTTTTTTAAAAGTTTATGAAACAGATATTGCACTCTGCAAAAATATATCTTATTCAGCTCCTCACAATTGCCGTCAATGTCCTTTTTTTTTTTTCAATATAATTTAGAATGTAGGCTAAAAGTCAAAATAAAGTGGTAACTTTTTTTAAAAGAAATATTTTGTTAGGGTAGTGTGAATTTTAAAAAAGAAAATATGATTAAATTTTGCTGATTCTGCATATTCTTGATTTTTTTCAACGGTAATTGAAAGTCGCGAATTATTACCAAAGGTTTGCAACCTTTTTAAATGCAATAATGGGCCAAAATTTCAATTTTTTTTAGTTGAGTGTACATGTTTTCTACTAAATCCGGAGTAAGAAAATAATTCAATTTTAGATTATTTATATATAATTAAGATTTATTTAAATATTTGAATTAAGTTACATATTTTATTTTTTATTTTTTTTAAACAATAAATTAAGATATTTTCTTTAAATATTCAAAGGAAACGTTTGCTCTATCCGTAAAAGGGCTGCTGTCTTTCTTCGTACTCTCCGGCGTTTTGGAATTGATTTGCATCATTTTGAAATTGTGATTGTGAAAATTGTTGTTCTGATGGTCTGAAATCTTCAAATTGAGAACCTCCTGCTGATGGTCCACTAAAAAGAAATTTTTTACATATTTAGTTAATCCAATTAATTTCGTTGCTCATTTTTTTTTTTTTTTTTCATTTTGAATTAGAAATTTACTTTTGCTGGTTAAGTTGCTGTTGGAAACTAGGACCACATTGTTGAAAAGTCTCTTCACACTTTTGATTTGGGCCTATGCTATAGATGCGATGCTCGATCGGTGTACCAAATTTCATTGGTTCGGAACTCATCTTCTGAATTTGTTCTGTTAAAAAAAAAAAAATTAACTATTAATATGATAGCGTAGGGAGTATTTCATGAGTGAAAACATTTTCACTTCTTTCCTGAAGGAAAACGAAATTTTCGTTCTTGACTTACCGAATGGAATTTGAATATTCTGAATTTGAACGGGTGGATTCGGTTCGTTAGGAAGGGGACATAGTTGTACATTTTGGAAAGGTGAACCTTGTAAACTCTGTGGGGCGGAAAGAGCTGGTCCACGTAAAGCCTGAGGGGCTGAAGCTTCAAAATTAGGGAAGGCTGAAACTTGTAAATCTGAAAGTGCTGATCCTGGTAAATTTGAAAATGTCGCGCCTTGAAAATTTGGAAGAGCTGAGCTTTGAAAATTTGGAAGATCCGCACCTTGGAAATTAGGGATGCCCGCACCTTGGAAATTAGAGATGCCCGCACCTTGGAAATTAGAGGTGCCGGCGCCTTGGAAATTAGGAAGGCCCGCACTTTGGAAATTAGGAAGGCCCGCACTTTGGAAATTAGAGGGGCCCGCACCTTGGAAATTAGGAAGGCCCGCACCTTGGAAATTAGAGAGGCCTGAGCCTTGCAAATTTAAAGCTGATGCGCAAGGTGGGGTTGCAGATTGTAGGCAAGATGGGGAAGCTCCTTGCAACTGTGCAGCTGAAATTATGCTTGGTTGAGCATTGTAAATTTGTCCTTGATTAAGATTGTAAAGCTGATCAGGAAATCCATTAAACGGCGAGTTTAATTCTTGCAGAGGCAGCTTGTTTTTCAGCAATTGTTGAGTAAATAATTTGCTGCACTTGCTTTTTATAGTCTAATGGCAATTTGAAAAAAAAAAATTATTTAGCTTCCACTAAATTTAAAAAAGGAAAAAAAAAATTTAATTCTTACCTGAGCTTTTCCAAGAGCGTGTTCACATCCCAGACTTAATTTATTCCAATTTTTTATGCTTTTCAGCCTTAGAGCCTGGAAAAAAATACTTTATCTTTAATAACCTATAAATTAGGAAAACTCGATCATTTTTTTTAACTTACCAACATCGGATCTGCTACTCCCAAATTTGACCCATAACCTTGTAATTCGTATGGGGAATTAAATCCTGGAAACTGAGAATAAGCGGACGATATAAACACCGCTAAAGTGCTGACACAAAAAAAATATATGAATTTTCATATTCTTTTTTTCTTCGTTGGTTCGCTTGATACAAAAACTTTACTGATGGTGGTGCTACGATCCGAAACCTTTATATATAGGCCTAGTATCTTTACATTTTGTTTTTTGTTTTTGTTAATTTTTTTTTTCAAGGTAGAGGAAGTTCCGTATTAGAATTTTATTTAAAACGAGAAAACAAACTTTTTATATGATGCCTGAGAACGCCAAGGAAAAAATAATTAATGGATGATAAGATGGAAAATTTTACATTGTTTTTTAAAACACAGTAATTTTACATCCCTCCAAAAAAAGGAGACAATGTTTTAGCCGTAATTTATATTTAATAGTAAAACAAATGCGCACATTGCATTTTGAAATGTGTGCAATGTAATAGGCCTACGAGGAATTTCTTTTTTCGAAGTTCCTGTTTTTAACTGTAGCTGGCACAATCATTTAAGTGAGTCTTACAAATATTTAGTCTACCCCGATTTATTTACGAATTTAAAAAAAAAAAGCGATTGCAAGGGTAAAAAAAAATGTACAAGAGCTGAATTGTTAAGCATTTGAAGGAAGAATTTAAAAAAAAGGAGCTAAAATTAGGGGGAGAAAAAAGAATTGGTAAAAAGATAGTTTTAAAAAAGATATTATGGTTTTAAAAAATGTTTAATTTGCTCTTTTTTGATTTATCACATTCGGTTCCAGATTAGAAAATTATGATTTTACATTTGAAAAAAAAAAAAATATCAGGCTTGCATTTATTTGGCATTTTTTACGAGTTAAAAAAAGTTTTCCTAAGTAATCGGAATACATATAAATAAACATTCAAATATTTACCGCTATTTTGTAAGACTCATTCAGTTACATTCATGTGCCATCTACAGTTGAAAACAGGAACTTTGAAAAAAGAAATCCCTCATTTATAGCGGCAAATTCAAAAATCCTATCTTCAAATACTTCTTATATAGTCTGTCAGTGAGATTCATTAGATTTTTTTTAACTATCTTCAGGTGTTTCTGAAGAAATTCAGTGTTCCATGTGTTCTGTGTTCCAGAAATTCCATGTGTTCTGAAGAATTTCTATAGTCCTTATTTCGATCAAATAAGCATAAAAACGAAAAAAAAAAAAGATTAATATACAATAGCTACGGGCATTTATTCGTTGGTACAGTGTATTGTTATTATGGTGTATATATATACGGTGTCACAGCGCCCTCTGCGCCACATTTATCGCGTTTTCTCGCGAGATCTCGTCATAGCAAATTGCAAATCTACTCTTTTTCTTGTTTGTAAATTTGACGCTGTAACACGCCCTTATATTGCTTCTTAGCCAATGTTTCAAAACAATTTTGCTTTTACCTATTTGACAACGTTGCAGTAGTATGCGTCATGTTGTAGCATTTTTATGGCAACAAATAATAGAATCAGATAAATATGTTGTTTTATTTTATTTTCTGCTGTGAAGTACATAATTTAATGAAAAAGTTACTGATTATCCTGAGCTCTTAGATATATGAATATTGTGTTACTGTCTGCTGTTTTTCACATTTAACGACATACATTTTAATTTAAAAAATACGCTTTAGTATGGATATACGAAAATATTCATTTAATACACCGCTTATTTAGCTGCATTTTCAACGAAGTAACAATCAGCGTTTGATGTTATATTTTCAGATGTTACGTGTTTAATAACTTTCTTATTTGCCAACAAGGAGAATACCTAAATTCTCGAATCCTATAAAGGTTAGAAAAAAACCAATTTTTCAAATATCTCATTTTATGATATAAATAGGGAACTCTGTGAATATTTAAAAGTAAAGGGAAATAAAAAGCCACGCAGTTTGTTAATAGGGAAGTTCAGTAACTAAAATTTTGAGTTTGGTCAACACATGTTATACATTTCACCTTTTTCATGTAAGTGTTTTTACAGTAATCCCTAAATTAGATGGCGAAATATTATTAGTATAATATCAATATAGCCTCAGAAAATCATTGACTTTTTTATTGTACATCGTTATAGTTACATTTAAGTGGTGATTTATGATCAAATGGTATGATACAGTCCCTTTAGCACATTAAACAATAAAAGTTCATATTAGTATTAATGATGGAGAATACCATTTCAACAGCAAGAAATGTTTTTAATATTTTTTTTTTGTAATATTGAATTTCATTCTTTTTAAATCATGTTATTCTCAGGCCCAACCTCTTTAAATGAATTTTAAAGATACAAAAAAAGGGGTCATGTACATATTACGTAAGCATTTTTTTTCCATTTTCAACCCCCTCCCCCCCCCCCCCCCCCCCCGCCCCGTTATAAGCATGAGTAAGATTTTGGCACCTACCCTCCATATTACGTAAGTTTTTTTTTTTTTTTTTTTTTTTTTTTTTTTTTAATGGAACCAACGGCACTGGACTTCGGTAATTTTCCCCATAATTCATGGAACTGAAATAAACCAATATAACCTCATTCAAACCTAATTCAAACCTCCCCTTGGTTTATTTTTATATTTATTTTTATGTTTATTTTTATATTGTTTTAATTTTTTTTTTTAACCAAAATTTATAATAGGGTTTTTTTATAAGCCTGTAAATTTTGAGGCCAATAAACACCTATATTGAGAAAAATTAAAGAGAAGGTTACCTTTATTAAGACGGTAACAAAATAATGTAATATTAGCTCGCCGCAACATTTACAATATTTTAAAAAAACATGAAATTAATTAATTAATTATTTATTTTATTTTCAAAACTTTCTGGCCAGATTAGAATAAAGCTTACGTAAGAAAGTGTGAGACCCCCTCCCCCCTCCCCTTGGTAAGGTGTCGTAAGCATTTACGAGACCCCCTCCCCCCCCCCCTTAACATGCTTACGTAATATGAATCGTTAATTTAAAAAAGGGGACTTGTCCTTTGTTTACCTTGTGCGCCATGTCCCCTTTTTCAAATTAACGATTCAATGTACATGACCCCAAACGACAGTGCATTCAAAGTTATTGTTATTTATTTCAGTATTTGTCTATACTTCATCTATTCTTTTATTTCAAAAATGTTTTTAAGTACCTGAAAAAGGGGATCAATATTATTATTGCGAAATTTTTACCAAATTTTATGTTAAGGTGGACCATTTAAAAAAATTTTAAGAATCAGTATAAGTCAGGTAGCTGACCCTGAAAAAAATTTAATAACATGAATGATGCTCAGCAGCTCACCTTTATGAGCCAATAGAGTCGATTGTAAAAATAAAGTAATTTTGAGGAAATAAACACTTTTTAAATAAATTATTTAGTTGATTATTGAAAATTTTTCTTCAAATCTAGGAACTAATATTGAAATAAAATAGACATAAAGTTGCCGACCGGTTTCGTTCTATTAAGAAAAAAATTTTTTTGAAAATATAATGACAGTTGACCATTTTTATTTTAGACTTGGTAAAGATACCATTTTACTCAAATTAGAAATAAAAAATTGAAACGTACTTGAAAATTGTAGGTAATATAGGATTAGGAATTTAAAGAATTTGTCCCACACACATGGCTCTCTGAAGTGGGTTATTAGTAAGTTTTATGCATCGTGTGGGAAACATTCGACTATTTTGACACCATATGTTTTATTGCAAGACCACCCATTCAAAAGTAATCATTTTTCTAATGTGAAAAACTTTCGAATTGCGCCCTGAAAATTTCCTTATTAGTTCAGATAAAAAGTCAGCAAACATTTATTTGCCGATAATCCTCCCATAAAAATTATATTATAATCCAGGTCTGAAAAATAACAATGAATACGATATCGTGCAGTACACATATTCCCAAAAAAAAAAAAAAAGAAATTTCAGAGCTTTACTTAAAAATTGCAAGGAAATATGAAAAAGAATAAAAAAATGTAAGTCTGTGACACGTGAAGTTTATTCTAGTCTTCCTCCATTATTCCATCAACACTTCATTAATGCTTTCTTTTTTATCAGGCTGTAGCAAAAGACGCATATGAATGTTTTCATTTTTTTAAAAGGAAGCTGCATATTTTCTGCAAGCTGCATTTTATAACCGCATTCCGCATTCCTAATTTTAAAAGAAAACGGGTTGTGTTCATCTGTTTAACAAAGCTCTGCGAAAGTTTTTTTTTTTTTTTTTTTTAAGTGTGGTGAACATTTTTTAAAGGGATGAAAACAAAAAAAAAATGCTTGTCTACACTTCTGTTTTTTATCCTTTTCAATTTGTTGTTAAGTTTTGTTAACAAGATTTAACGCCTGGCGACGGACCTCTTCAACCCGTCTCACATATTGATAGTGAACAGCCATACTTAAATAAAATGATTATTTGTCAACTGTTTTTATAAAAATCGATGTTATCAGTATTTTGGTCTGCAAAAGCTGTAACCAAATCTTAGGCGTCAGGAGGGAAGAAAAAAAAAAAAAAGATTTAAAAATTTTCGTTTTATTTTATAAATAAAACCAATTAAGCAATTCATTATAGGCAGCTTTTAAACTGGATTAAATACTTTACGTGCTTATTATGTTTATTTTGTAATCACAGTAAAAGAACCGAAAAGCCTACCATAACGAACAGTCAATAATCTATCATAATCTTCAAAGAAAGTCATTAAAATAAAGAGTTTTATGCCGTCATGGACAATGAAAACAGTTGGGTGCTTTGAAATGCGATATGCAAGTGTACCCATAAACTTTGGCAATGTCGCCAATATTGTTACAGATGTGTTGGGGTTATTTTACGATTCCGTACCCCCGGTCGGATTGGAATTTCTTTTTAAAAATCTCTTTCAAAAAAAAATTCGGGGATTTCTTTACTTTCTCTTAATGTGATGTATTTTCACGACCCGCCTAGCCGCTTCCGTCGTTAATTTTAATCGGTAAAAAAAAAAAAAACTTAATGTTTGCTTTTGGAACTAAAAGCGATAAATAAAATTCAGCCCAATTAAAAAAAAACACGGGGAGACGTAATCCATACTGTGACACTTCTTTTGTATTGCGCTGCCATGCTGATCCAGTTTATTTTTTTTTTTATTTCCATCTCCATAAGTGTGATATCAAAATCAGTAAATTTCCGTTTTATTTTTTCAAAAATTTTAGAATTTGTCCATGCCAGTAAAAAAAAAGGAAAAAAAAAGTACATAAACATTTACGATGGATGTTAACATTTGACCAAGAGATATCGTTTCTTAGCGTTGAAATAAACGACTGTCAATTGTTCGGAATCATTGTTTATTTACCCTTATGCATATCTTTGTCAAATCGTTTATACGAAATTGAACATTTTTTACCAGAATGTTTTATGTTCCCCTCAATTAGGAATGTCTCTTAAAAAGCCAATTTTATCGAGAGAGCGTTGACCATTTCATTTTTTTTTTTTAACCAACTTGCATATTGTGTTTCATTTTTTATTCGCATGCAACAGCGGAATTTTCCCATCGTTCCCTTTTTAGATGATTTTATGGTCGTCCACATATTACGTAAGCATATTTAAGGGAAGGGGGGAGTCCGTAAAAATCTCACGCAATGTTAAATCTCCATAAAGAGAAGGCCTAATTTCATGCTTCCAGGGGTAAAGAATAGTGTCCCTTATTTTTCGAATTTTTGAATTTCATATGTCTAACCCCCTCAAAGTTTTCTTTTGGGAGTGTTAATAAACGCTGAATTTTTTCAGATTTTTAAAATGACGGGAAAGTGTGCCTTATGGGCCTTCAATTTTGAAAAATTCGCATAAAAACCAAAAAATCTTTTTTTTTTTTTTTTGTGAAAAAACACTTGTTTTTTATTGGAAGTTTTGCATAGATCATGAATCTGAAGCCAGATTTTTTATATCTGCTTAAGTTATTGTGTTAGAAATAAAAATCGGGCAAAAAAATAGCGTAAAATGACAAAGCATGTTTAGTCCTTAATTTTGCTAATATTATGACCTCTAGCTCAAAAACTTACGCAGATATAAAAAAATCCGACTTTAGATTCGTGATCTACGCAAAATTTCCAATAAGAAACAAGTGCTTTTTCGCAAAAAAAAAAAATATATATATATTATATAGATTTTTTGGTTCTTATGGGAATCTTTCAAAATTGAAGGCCCATGATAACCACTTTCCCATCATTTTAAAAATCTGAAAAAAATCAGGGTTTATTAACATTCCAAAAAGAAAACTTTAAGGACGTTAGACATGAAATTAGAATAAAAAATGGGTAATATATAATTGGGTAGTATTATATTATCAATTTGGCAAGTATTTATATTGAACCGGCAGTATAATATTGAAAGGGGCAGTATTTGATGGTCAGTATAGCAATGGGCAGTAAAAATATTGAAATGGCAGTATTTTTCAAAAAGTGTCAGTATTTTTCTAGAAGTGTCAGTATTTTTAAATAAAATGGCATGTAAAGGGCAAAAAAATTTTTTTGAAATAATAACGAAAGATTACGTTCAATCGAATGAAAATTTGAAGGGGAAGTTTCAAAAATTTATTAACATAATTTACTTAATTTTTTTTTTTTTTTTTTTTAATCGGAAAAATCCCTTTTTTTAAATGTTTAATATCGCTAGGAGGCTAATATATTTTTTACTTTAAAAAAAAAATAATTTACTTAAGTAGGTATGTATGTTTTTTTTATAATGCCTCCATGGAAATAAGCGAGGCTAATGTTATTTTTTTCCCTTTTTTCGAAGAGAGCCAACTAGCCATGTTTTCCGAGATAAATAAGATTTAATAACGAGCCGTTCTATGGGCTCTTAATTTAAAAAAATGTAGTGAACCGGCAGAATGCTTTTAAATATAGAATTTATCACCTTATCATAAAGTCCCCAAAAAAATCATTCCTCCTATGATTGAATAATTCAAGAACACCGTAGTAAATCCAGCTAAATAAACAGAATTATGAAGACATTAAGAGGAAGCTGTAGGCGATATGTGGCCCCTGAGACAATCTTGTCAAAACAGTGTCATCCTAAATAATGTATTTAATAAATTACAAAATAAACATGTCAAATGAAGCGTACGGAACTAACGGTCGAACATTTAAAACGTTCCAACTTATTTCGGGAAAAGATGAACATACACTGTTCTTGTATTAGTCTCAGAGTTCTCACGACTCTTATCGTTTGTTTATTTTTACTGTTATATTATGTGTTCTTCGAAAAAGAAAAATATCCTTTATTATTGGGCTGAGAAAATCTTCGTCCAGTTTTAAATACAAATATATTTTTTTGAGAGAAAAACCGTAAAGAAATTTTTGAAAAATTTTCTTTTTTTCTGTTATTTATTAAATTAATGAATGTAATCGCATTTAAGACGATGACACTGATTAATCTTCAGCTCAAAGTAAACATTTTTATTGCTGGCGCCTTGACTAAGGTTATCAAAAGGATGAAAATAATTGTAATAAAAGTGCTGGCATTCTCTTCTCATCGGCGATATAATTATGCCATTAATAATCATTTTTTTTTTTTTTTTTAGAAATTTGTCAAGTTTTGTTGTCAGCTAAAATCTAATAAATTAGCCACAATCGTTCGGAAATGTTTTTGTTCTCAACGGATTCAGGTTCAGGTCGCCTAGCGTCTGCTTTTAATGCGTCAGCAAATAAATAAATAAAATAAATAATCGTTTTATGCGATACGAACTAGAAACACATGTTTTTTTTTCTTAAAAAACAAAAAAAAAGGGGGAAAAAGGAAACCCCATCGAACTTGTAAAAAGCATACTTGAAAAATGATTAATGATTTTTGATTGTGGGTGTCCTTTTTTTCAGGATCAAGGAAAAAGGTCGAGATATGTTACAAGTTTAATCTTTTTTTTTTTTTTTTTTTTTTCGTTCCAGATTTAATTGATTTAAAGAGATCGCTTATCGTTCGTTCCCTTTTACATGTTCATAGGAAGAAGAGTTAAAAATGAAAAGTTTACACGGATAAAGTCAACAAATTTGTGAATATTTGAAGCGCATCTGAGCGAAACACCCGACTCATCCTTCCTCGCACATTCTCAGACCCCAAGAAAAAAAAAAAAGAAGAGGAAGAAGGGAATGTGGCAATAAATAAGGAATAATGTGAAAGGTAAAAATACAAATGAGGTCAAACGGGGCGGGGGTGACAAACAAACCCTCACCGTGATATTAATCTTCTTAAGATGTCATGTTAGATATGTTTATTTTTGAGGAGATATATTTTGTTACACTTTTTGATGTGCACCATATTCGTTACAATTTTTTTTTTTTTTTTTCGGAGGAATCGATTAACTGAGAAAGGCCGCTGGAAAAACTTTTAAAAGATTGAGGGATTTGATTTTTTTGGAATTGGCTAAGAGCCCGTAGGTATAATGAAATACTGTTACAAATTAGCCTGTTAGTTAGTGTTTGTTAAAAATATGTCGTTTATCCTGGCAGGCTGCCACCCTCTATCACTTTCTAGATCAAATATGCTGTCATACTGTTAGTGTTCAGGAATCAATTACAGATGGTTTCCTCTGTGATTTTACCGAAGTATATGGTCGATTAAGCAAGCAAAAAACTGACAATGAGGGAAAAAAAAGAAAAAGGAAGAAGAATGAAGCATATGCATATGTTAGAAAAGGCAAGCAAGACATTAGGGAAAAAATTCATTGGGAAGGAGGAATGAGAAAGTTTATAGAATTTATACCGATTAAAGACGTTTAATAGCATTCTAGCCATTTGGGGCAAAAATTTCTTCTTTTATTGGTAACAGGCCTGCAGGCAACTCAGAAGACCCAGGAGGCGGAAAATGTTCCGAGGAGTTCCAAACGGCCCCTTTTAACATGAAAGATAGAAAAATTACATTGGTGAAAGGGTTTTACAAGAGAGCCAAAATCTACTCACAGGAGGCCGAACACCCTGGACTTTCCTTGCCACAAGCTTGATTGATAGAGACGTTATAAGAAAAAATCGCTCTTAAAATGAGGCTTCACGGAATACCAGAAGGAATGGCTGTTTTGTCTAACACTTGATTTACGGGGGGAAAAATCAAATTTTAGGTATCTAACGAACTCCTATGACTTTTTCTTGCATATATTTGGGACAAGTTTCAATTTGTTTTAAGCAAGCAAAAACCAGGAAAACGAAATCAAAATTTTTCGACCGCAATTTTTTTTAAATTATTTTCCCGCCGCCCATATATTTCAGAGAAGTTGAAACTTACACTAAAAATTCTAGGATATACCAGAGGAGATCGTTAGATACCTAAAATTTGGATTTTTTCATCGTAAATGTAGTATTAGAAAATACAGTCATTCTTTTCGGCATCCGTAAAGCCTTTTCTTAAAAGCCACCAGAGGAACGATTGGCTCTGCTGTGTCCCTAAGCATTGCTTGTGCCCTTCTTATCGAAAATGGATTGACGTAAATCATTTTTTCGGCCTCAAATTTTACCAAGAGCTGTTTGAAGCCTTTTTACAGCGTTTCCTCTTTTGCCGGAGCAATAATCCTGGTTTTTGGGTTAAATAGGTATAGTTCCCATTCTTATTGGACTAATACCACTCGAATGTTATTCGATTTACTAAAAGAGTGAGCTAACCGGTTATCATTTAACTGACGACTTTTTCACTTGAGCTTCCGTCGCAAATTTTCAAAATGATGAAATGGTCAGATATCTAAATACCAAAATACCAGAATATTGGTTTCCTCTTTTTTTGTATAATTTTCTTCATATTTCGGAGTGCCCCTGATTTGATAGTTAGTATTTTTTTTTATGTCAAAGGGGTCGTCCATAAACCGCGTTAGCATTATTTTGGAAATTTTTGACCCCCCCCTAAAATGACGTTAGATTTTAGTTAATATTCCCCCCTTCAATTAAAAATTTTTTTCTTTAAAATTAAACATTTAAAAAATCTGAAATTCTTCAAAGCTTAAATTTTGCAAATTTTTTTTTTTAACTTAGAGGAAATGCGCGGGTAAAATTGAAATAGTTTTTCTTTTCTTTAAAGTGAGTTAGGTTATACAATTTAAAAATTTTAATTATTTTCATTTTTTCACGTTTATTACATGTGACCAAAGCTAACGATGGATATGTAAAACCCCTCCCCCCCATAGCGTGCTAACGTGGTTTATGGACGACCCCAAGTAAAAATAAAAACTATTCTTTTGTGCCGATTCCGACAAAACATGCCAGTTGAATAAGAAGTTGTCTTAAAACTTTCTATTATTTATGATTCACGATCTTAGACCCGAAATGTGATAGACTGACTTTTTAGTTATTAATTAGCTACAATATACTTACCTTCGACAGTATTTTATTTTGACACTGTAAATAGCCAAATGTTAATCTGAATTTTCGTCCTGACGTTTTGAACAAGTTTTTAAAAAGGAACAATATCGTGCGTCGAAATGAACTAATGTATCTCCATTGTAAATATGATTGGAGATAGTCTGTTTTGAGTGTTTGTGAAAATCACGTGATCATTCGACTGCAAGTTTACACGCTATGTTGCTGTAAACTTGAGGTCATGTGACACTTCCACAAAACGTCGATACAGACTAACTCCAATCATATTTACGATGTAGATACGTTAGTTCACCTCCGACGCACGGAATTGAGGAAAAACACATGAAAACTGTTTACATAATTTCACCAATTTAATTTTTGTTTAAAATTTCCATTCACAAATAATATACAAGTTTAATGGCTTTATTAAATTTTTTTTTCTTCTTTTTGCGAGAGAGACGATGAAAATCAAAATATATCATTTTTATTAAAAACGGTACTGATAATACTTTCCAACATTTTCATAATATCGTGTTTGCGCTGTGAAAAGGGTCCGTTTTTTTTTTTTTTTTTTGTTAAGCTTATTTTTCTTTACATTTACATCGCGTAATTTTAAAACGCAAGGACGATAGGGTTTTATTCTTGTAGCATATACAGCTAAATTCTTTGGCATAATTTTTCACATTGGTTCACTTCATCTCGGAGAATATTCGTGGTAACTCTGGTTTGGATTATTCCTAGCATAAAATTGATAATTAGTAGAATACGGACTAACGGCCGCGGTCCCGTGAAGATGGTGGTGGTAAATCGGTCCATAATTGCAAATATCTCCAGGGTACGGCGCTCCTAAACCTCCAGCAGTAGCACCCAAATTAGGAATGCCCGTTATTGCATTAGGACCTACGATAAAACAAAAATTTACAATAGCGGCATCTGAATGAACGCTTTCAGTTTTGTACGTTAGAGGAAAGTGCAAACTTCAAATTACTTAACTAACTTGAAGCGCAAAAAAAAAAAAAAAAAAAAAAAAAAAAAAAATTACTGGTGAGAGTGTGGAAGTTTGAATGTTTGTCAGTGGACTTGACTATTGAATAAAAAAAAATTTGACGCGGAATGGGAATTGAGCATGCACCTTATTCGTTGTTTTACATATTTACCTGTTATGTTTCTAGATGAATCCGAAAGGGACGTCAACCCCGGCGTCGGAGAGGTTATCGAAGATTCCAACGTTGTTGCAGTTAACGGGGAATTTAAGGAACCAGATATTGGAGTGATGTGAAGCGATGAAGCTGACGTTGCTGAATGTTCAGGGCTTGACATGGATTCGTCATCTTTAAAAAATAAAAGAAAAAAGAAAGGTAAGTTAGGGTAAAAACTTTTTAATGAGTCGATAAAAAAGTTATATAGGGCAGTTGAGAAATTATGAGGTGGCCCAGAATTTTGGCAGCCGGCGGGAATCGTTTTACAAGCCCGTTATGCCTTGTTAACTTCAGAATGACTGATGAGTTTGCTTTTGGAATATTTTTGTTTTGAAAAGATCATATCCTCCCTCTCGGAGTTTTTTTTCTTTTTTCACGAATAATTTACTAAGAAGGGTATTCTGCCTAAAAAAAAAATCGTAATATGTAACAACGTAAGGAAAAAAAACCTTTTTTTTTTTCTTTTTTTTACTAATCGTTTAGGATTGAAGTGTAGTGTGAAGTAACAAGAGCCCAAACGCTTAATTTAGATTCCAAAAACTGTCTTTAAATGTCATGGCTTGTTGGCGTTTAATGTGATTTAACAAAATCTTTGGACAGGGGTTACCAGATTTGTAATAATTCTAAATCGATTCGATTAATTTAATGCATTGCCACACTGTAAATAATAAAATACGGCCACATAAAAGAAAAGATTATGTCATTCATTTCGCATTAAATGACTGGTATTTTCGTAATTAACATTCACTAATTTGACGGTCGAGTTAAAAAACTTTTTTTGGCCATCCATGAAAGCTGTCGGGATATACTGACACCTAGAGACAATTCATCAATGTCTTAAACTGTCACCTTATTAATTGATTACTCTCTCGGGAAGATCACCCGCAGTTGAAACTTTTGAGATAATAAAACGTTAATTCCTCAAGTCCAAATTAAACAGGATTTTAAAGAGTAAGCATTAAAAAAATTTTTTTAAAAACATTTTGGTAGCGATTTTTCAAACGAAATCGGGAATGAGAATTTTTTGAAAGTGATTAATATTTTTCTTCGACTCCGAAAAACGATTTCCGATGCTTTTAAACAGGATGTTGTTCAGGCTTTACCTTTCGATGTATTATTGTTTGTTCTATTTGGTGTTCTCCTTTGGTTTCCTAGCTGAATGTGATTCATAACGTCTGTTCCACAGTCATCGGGATCGCAATCTCGAAATCCTTTTGCAAATGGATTGCTGGCTATTTTTAATTGAGTTATCTGAAACATTTTAGGTCAGATATTTGAAAAACGATTTTCATTTTTTGTAAAGGTTTTGCTCGAGAGTTTATCTGTAACTGCAAGCGCCTTTCAATTGGTAACACGCCGAACTGTTCCGACCAGTTTCTAGACGTCAGCTGACGTGGATCCAAAGTAGAAATTTAATTAAATTTAATATCCACAGACGCGAGAGAATAAGAAAGCTCAAAAGTTTTCCAGGGCTCCGATAACCCCCTTGTAAAGGGATCCCCATAGCCCCTCGTTCTTGCTATGAACCCCGTATGGTCCCACACCCATACACTCAAAAAAAAGAAAAAAAAATTACTAACGAAAACGCTAAAATGTTTTGCGACAAGACGTTTCAATGAAAACTAGGTTTCGAAAACAATAAAAATGTTTTTTCATGAAACACCTTGTGCGTTGTCCCAATGCATTTTTACTTTGCAACGAAACGTTGACGTTTTATCGCAAGACAGAACTTGTTCAAAACATGTCCTCTTTCTGAGTGTGGAGCAGATATGCAATGAGGATTTTAACGGCAAACTAAATCCGCTAAGGGGCTGTCGGCTGCTATCATGGTAAAATGGCGGCCGGCTTGGGATTGGTTAAAAAATGACTTTAATATGAGAACGTAATAGTTATTAACCAATCGCCGAAGCCGGCCGCCATTTTACCATGATAGCAGCCGACAGACCCCTAGCGGATTTAGTTCGCCGTAAAAATCCTAATTTCGTGCGTCGGAGATGAACTAACGTATTTCCATCGTGAATATGATTGGAGATAGTCTGTTTCGACATTTCGTAAAAGTGTCATGTGACCACAAGTTTACACCAACATGAGCGCCTGTAAACTTGTAGTCACATGATTTTCACAAACAGCCAAAACACACTATCTCCAATTATATTTACGATGGAGATACGTTAGTTCACCTCCAACGCACGCAATTTTCCTAGGTGAAGAATACTTTTTATTTAGGATTGGATTTTGAAACATACCCTATGATTTTGATAAGCTGTAACCGCTGTGAATCTAGTCTCTTGAAAAATGAAAGTTTTAAAATTTTCCGTGTTGTTGAGGTTGACCTCCGATTTCGGTGGTATATATAAAACGTGAAATCGAGGCTGGTACCGGTGCATTGAATTTAAAATTATCTAGAAAAATAATCAAACAGGAGATGCAGTAACAATTCTCGAAAAGTTTTGTCCAGTTATAAAAGTAAGTTATGAAATTGTATACTTACAAAATTTCACTCAATGAAAGCTTTAGTTAAAAAAGATTCAGTTAAAATCACTAAAAGAATGTTATTGCTGTTAGTGAAGGTGTTTCTTAAAAAAAAAAAGAAAGAAAGAAACGTACTTACATGTCCATTATCATCTAACTGATTATTCGTTAATTTTAATTTATCAAATGAGATCACTTGCTTCATCCATTGCGAACCAGATGCTGGGGAATCTGGATGTACGTGTATTCTAGGGGGAGATATTGGATCTGCTTTACCTGCTACTACCCAACTGGAACTTTAAGAAAAATAAATAAAATGAGATTTTTTTAGTAAAAACTTTCCGATAATTCCGTGCGTCGGAGGTGAACTATAACATATCTCCATTGTAAACATGATTGGAGTTAGTCTGTTTCGACGTTCGTGGAAGTGGAAGTGTCACGTGACCTTAAGTTTACGGCAACATGAGCGTGTAAACAACATGATCACATGATTTTCGTAAACACTCGAAACAGACTATCTACATTAATATCTACGATAAAGATACGTTAGTTCACCTATCCAACGCACGGAATTATGAATTTTTTTAACATAATTTTTTTGTATTTACCAACCTGTGAAAAGCGTATCTATATCGTTTATCATCGACAGGCACAAAATCCATCATAAGCATATAATCAGCTAACGGATCTAGGCCATACAGTCTTGCTTGGAATGTAGGAAACATGCGCCTAAAATAAGCAAAAAATAATTTTTGAAAGTTTTTTTTAAAAATTCGTTTTATCGAAGCATTGTAGCTAATTATATTCTTTAAAATCTAACCTGCCTGCTTTAGTAACTATCATTTCAGTCCCTAACTCATTAAATTCGTCCCAGAGAGGTTTCATTTCGAGTATGGCTCCGCAACTTACTAATTTCGGATGGAGAGGTAAGGATTTTTTACTATTGTTATTCGAAGGTTTGTTTAAATCACTTCTGTTGCTGTTGACATGAGATGAAGCATTTTCGCGCAATTCTTCTAATTTTTTTAAAGCTGGCTCTTCGTGAATGCTTTCTTGGTTGGGCCCTGTTCTACTTTTTCCGGCTGTGAGAAGACAGGCTGTAAGAAAGAAAAAAGTTCACAATGCTTCGAAATGACATATGCAGCAGCGAAATTATTAATTCGCCATTCCCACAATTTAAAAAAAAAAAAAAAAAAAGTTTGGACCTTCAGATTGCACTTAATATTTACCGTAGGCCTGGTGAATTTTTTTAAAAATTTTTTTGAGACAAGTTCTGCCGTCTTTAGTAAAATGACCTATGTGTTTTTACCACAATTACGTAAATTTGTGGTTAATAATTAGGATTGAGTCGCAGAATTGATCTAAAAGTGGAGACTCTTGAAAGAATCAAAATAGGGTTGTTTCACACAATTTAATTTAATGTTTTAAACCGCTTCAAAAATTCGAGAAAAAAATACGAAAGCATTTTGCGTTGGAATTTTTTAGTTCCAGATTGTCATTAGGTGAAAAAAAATAAAAAAAATTGGGCCAAAAATTGATGCATTTGAAATGATTTCGAAAAGCGGGATGGCCTTTTTTGAACTAATTGTTTTTATCGTTCTGCACCTTGAGAATTAGCGACTATGTATTTCTTATTATGCGCTGAAGGCAAATAACAGAACGATAAAAACAATTGGTTAAAAGAAGGCCGTTTGTTTTTGTCCCGCTTTTCGAAATCGTTTCAAATGCATCAATTTTTCGCCCGATTTTTTTTATTTTTTTTGAGCTAATGACAAGTTAAAACAAAAAAATTACAACTCAGAATGCATTTTTATTTTTTCCTCTAACTTTTTAGGCGGTTTAAAAAATTTTATTTAATTATGTGAAACAACCCTATTTTAGTGGCATAAAAATAATAAATTTAATAATTAATATTTTTAAGTTCGGTGACGATCAGTGGTGGGTAGGGTTGCTCAAAAAAAAAAATCGAATTTATTTTTTTTCAGTCCGGTAAAAATTTGCTTATTTAGACCTTAAGAAAGCTCCATTTAAAAGCGCGGCCAAAAAAAAAAATTTTTAGGGGTCGCTACCGCCTCTTATTGATTTTGTAAGCAAAAATCTTAAGTTTTAAAGTTAAAATAAAATTGCACATAATTGCCATAATTCACGCAATAAAAAATTTTTACCTTCAGCTTATGTAAGACATATTCTGAGCTACAAAAAAACATATTTTCCCGATCGAAAATGTCACCGGTTAAGTATTAAAATCAATTATGTGCCTAAAGTTTAAAGTATGAGTACCAGACGAAGGCAAGGGATTATAAATTTTTCAGATCATACAAAATGTCCTTCAACTAGATAGGTTTAAGGTGACGATTAAAATTTTTTCCGGGTTTGGTTTTTCACCTTAAAACTTTGAAATTTTTCAATCTTGGAGGCAAATTCTTCAAGTTTTTGGCATTTTGATGCAAAAACTTCGAAAGAATAAACACGGTAGAGAGTAATTGAATCACATGACCTAAGATATAAAAAAAAAAAATTTTTTTTCAACCTTTGGTCAGAATTAATTCAATTTTCGGAGTTTCAATTTAAATTTTTAAGAATTATACTTTTTTTTGGCTTCGGGAATTTTTTTGTATTAGTAACGGTAGCGACCCCTAAAATTTTTTTTTTTTTTTTGGCCGCGCTTTAAAATAGAGCTTTCTTAAGGTCTAAATAAACAAATTTTCTCCGGACTGCAAAAAAATAAATTTGATGATTTTTTTTGAGCAACCCTATTCGTGGGCCTGCTCAGAACGTTTTGTGCAATTTGGTAATAATTTTTGTTTTTGGTAATTAATTAGGTAAATGCTAAGGATAGACTTACTGAAGATAGCTATGGTCTTCTTGGGTGTTCTATTACGATCATGTTTACATGTTCCTAGAAGGGACAAGATGAGTCAAAAGACACTGTTTGATTTTAGTTTTTTTTTTTTTTTTTTTTTAATAATATTTAACGCGTTAGTAGCTTACCTCGAAAATTTCAAATGTGTTTTTCAATTTTGCATGATGCCAAAACGATTTCTTTTCTTTTTTTTTTTTTTTTTTTCTTCATGATAAACCTAATCAAATTGGACTTTAATTATTAAGAATGATAATTGTAGGAATGAGAGGTCGACCGTAATGAGACAATAAGAATGATAAATCGCTAACTAAATCTTGGAAGACGAGAGTGATTTAAATGGAATGGTGGTAATGAAGCGGTTACAATACAAAAACCCAGAACTCAAATAATTGACTATTGTAACATATCCGAGAAAAAAGTTAGGCAAAAGTCCAAAAAACAAAACTTATGGGATTCGTAAAAAAAAAAAGAGAAAATTACTCTCCCAAAGGTGTAAAATTTACACTTTAAACGTCGCGTTTTAATGTCGGAGCAGCGTTGCTTACATCAAACGTCAGAATAATATTCAAGACGATATTTGAAAATTGTGTTGTCTAACATTGACAAATCCTTTCATATTTTTTTAAAAATGTTTAACGACGAGCTTTTAAATTTCAAATAAAGTGTCAGATGATTTGATCCATCCCATGATACTTATTTACTACAAGAAAAAAAAAAAGTTTCTACAAAGGAATATTTGGACTGGATAAGTGCATTCCGTTGCGATGCATTTTTTAAATGTTTAAGTCATGTTAACTCTGCCCTGCTAATTACTCTCTTAGTATATCAAGAGTAACGACGTCGGGGAAAAGTTGAGGGAGGAATTGGCTTTGCTTGTTTATAAAAAACCTGTTGCTACTTGTTCAATATTAAAATATTTATATAATAGATATTTAAAAACGACCATTTAAAATAGTGGGTTAAATTATTTAAAAAGTTTCTCTCTTCCAACTGTTATGGTAACATAGGATCGAATCCTTTCAGGAATTCAATTTGCTTTTACTAGTGATGCCGATAAGTCAGAATTATCGATAAAAATTAAGAAAAAAATATATCTTTCGATATATCGACCAAAAAGTTATCCTTACGTGACTTATCAATAGCCGGTTTTTTTGGAAGAGAAAAAAAAAAACGAATTCATTTTTTATTTTTCTTTATATCTGAAGAATTTACTTTGCAAAATCATTGAAGAGGATTAGACATAAACCGGCATAAGATATATTCTGTGGCTTAATTTCCCCGAAAAAATGTTTTTTTCCCCCGAAAATATCGAAAAATTTATGGACTAAAAATTATCGATACATAGGAATGGCATGCTGATTCCGATTCCGATTCCAGTGATGCTCGATGATTTTTCAAACGCGATTCCGACTCGGATTCCGATTCTAAACTGCGGGAAAATTTTTCGCGATTCCGATTCCGATGCTGATTTCCATAAGTTTCTTATCATTCGAATCTTATTCCGATGCCGATTCCGATTAAAATCTATTAGGCATATCATCCCTGATTATTTTGTTTTTAAAAATATCTCATTTTTTAAAGAGATTTTAATAAAAAATTTGACTTTGTTTGTAAAATAACTCATTGTATTTGGGAGAAATTCGACCCCTGATGCGGATTCCGATTCCGATTCCAATGATGCTCGATGATTTTTCAAATGCGATTCCGATTCCGATTCTAAACTACGGGTAAAATTTTCGCGATTTCGATAAGTTTCTTATCATTCGAATCTTATTCCGATTCCAATTCTGAATTACGCGAAAAATTTTCGCGATTCCGATGCTGATTCCGATTACTTTCCATCGATCGAATCTGATTCCGATTAAAATCTATTCGGCATCCCTATGTCGATACGTCGAAAAATATTATTGATACGTCGCGCCGTATTGATAAATTTTTAAGCATCGAAAAAATGTAGATTTTTTTTTTTTTTTTTTTTTTTTTTTTGCCTCGATTTATCGATAAATTATCGGCATCAAAAACTTCAAACATTATAATGTGTAAAGCTTCTTCCTATGCTTTCGCCGCTTTTTCGGAATTAAAAAACTCCTATGTCAGTAAAAGTTTCTTTTTAGGTGGTGTATCAACTCTAAATTTTTTCAGATTTTTTGAATGGAAATTTGGATATCAAATCGGCCTTTAAATTTTCAAAAAGCCCATACAAGTATAAGGGTCAAAAATGAAAATTTTTTCTGGTATAAAAGATTTTTGGGGTATATCCAGCGTTACTCTTGTCACATTTACAACCTTTTTTTTTTCATATACTGCATGCTATATCTGGATTGTTCGTGAGAAGATTTCGACCATTTTTTTTTTTCAATACCGCTGGAAAATGATCATCCTTGATTTTTTGAGCTTTTTTGACGCTTTTTGAGCAGTAGGTCGGTTTTAAAACTGCAAATCTTAAAATCTTGTTATCACTTGTTTCCTGTAACTTGAGAATCACTGAAATTAGTTTTGGACTTCATGTTCGCAAAATTTCCGATGGGATTTCGATAATCTTTTATGCCAAAAAAAAATTTTCCTTTTTGACCCTTTTTGAAAATTTTACGGCAAAATTGATACCTCAATATGCCGTTCAAAAAATCTGAAAAAATTCAGGGAATTTTAAAAAAGTTCATTTTTGAACAAGGTGTTGCCCTTCAAGTTCCTTTCAAAGCGTGACTATAGGACCACTGAGGTCCTGAATTCTTTTTTGTCTCGTTGTTTTTTATCGTCTCTCGTCGTTTTTATCGTGGTTTTTATAGTGTTATACGCAAATGGATGTAATAGCAGGGGCAAAACCCTTAATACTAGAAAAGAGGCTAAAATTCACGACTGCCCATCCATGTACTGAATAATCCGGAAAGGTTAAAATATTTAAAACAAAAAAAAAAAAAATTTACCTTCCATTTGCTTCATAGGAGTTCCGTACATTTGAGGTGATAAATGTCCGCTCCAGTCATAGCAGCAGTCAGCTGGAGATGTTCCAGAGGAACTTGAATAATGATGCATTTTCATTTCACTTTCACAGTCAGATATGATTTCACGTGTTTTACCTTTGGTATAATGCACAAATTATGTTTTCGGTATTACATTTTTCGTATCATGTGTTTTTTTCTGACACGCATAGTTTTTTAAATGGAGATGCTGGATCTATAGTTTGATTGTCACTAGGAATTTTTTTTTAAAACATTGGATTCACTGCGTTCTAAAATTAAAATTAAAAAAAAATTGAAAAAAAAAAATTAGGTCTTTTATTGATTTAGTTGTATAATTGATTCAGTTTGCTTTGAAAAAAATAAAAAAGGAATATCTGTTTTTTAAAAACATGTCCGGTTCTAAAATTTGAAATGCTTAAAATAAGTAAAACTTGGACCATTTTTCGGAGAACCAAACTTGTAAAATTATAATATGCTGTATATAAATCCGGCGGATACCGGATTTTTTTGGGAGAGATAGCGAAAGTCTAAAACATGCCTGAAACTTAGATCTTGGCCATCAGTTTTCAAACACATTTTTTAGCGATGAAAGCCTATTCGGGCTTTCAAAAATCAAAATTAATTTCTATTACTATACGTTATTTGAATTCGGTTGTAAAAGATTACTGTAAAGGAAAATTATTCGGGAATTGATAGATAAAATAACAAAATGTATGTAAAATTTGAAATTCAAGTTGTCCTAACTAAAAATTTTGAAAAAGCCAAAAAGAGCTGTATATTTATGTTAAGTCTCGTTTCCAGTACTTTAAAGCTAGTCCATGGTCACTTTGAGAAACTGATTGATTTGGGTTTAATTAATTTTTTTTTTTTTTCTTTGAAATATTTTGAAAAAAAAAAAGTAAATTTCGTAAGATTACATTCTAATAACAGCTCTTTTTATGAGTGACTTTTAAATGCTAAAATAATAAAGTAGTCAATAAACGGAGAATTTTTTTTTCTTTTTTAAAAGTATCTTTCTCATAAAGGTAGTTCATTAAAATACTAGAATTTTCAATGGTATTTTTTATTTAGTTTAAAGTTTCCCGAAAAATAAGGTTGGGAACATCATGATGTACCGTCGCTGTTGTAGCAAATGCAAAGTTTAATTTTAAAGTACCTAGCGAGTTTAATTTTTTTTTTTTTAATTTTACCGGGAAAAAGGTTTTTTATAAACCATTTAAAACATTCACCGATTATGCATCTGGTGTTTAGAGCAAAAAAACAAATTGAAGTGTGATGCGAGTCTTTGACGAATCAACATCGAAATCACATAACCGATGATCTATCGAATGCTAGATTGAGATTAGGGTGGTCCTTATTTTACGACTTTTTGAATTTCAGCGATTGCATCCGCTAATTCTTTTATAGTAACCAAAAGAAAATTGGCTGAATTTTTTCAGATTTTTCGGACGTCATTTAGCCGTGTCCCAGGGAGGCTGAAAATTTCGAAATTCTTATAAAGACCAAAAAATCAAGAATTTTATTTTACTATAAAAACAGTTGTTTCCTATTCGAATTTTTATGCAAATTACGAAAATGAAGTTGGGATTTATTTGTGACAAACGATTCTGTGCTACAGGACAAAATTATGAACAATTTCGCAAAAATTTGCCTGTAGTGTGTTTAGTGTTTTCCTAATTTTTTTTACTTATATTGGCCTCTTGTCATCAAAACCGTATGAGATATATCACTTTTAACTATATTTTCGTGATCTGCATAAAAATCCGAACAGGAAACAATCATTTTTACATAAAAATAAAAGTTTTGATTTTTTGGTCTTTACGGAAATTTTTAGGTCCCCGGGAGCACCGCTAAACCACATCCGAAAAATCTGAAAAATTTAGGCGATCTTTTTTCTTTTACTACAAAAGAATTAGAGCTTGAGTTTTTCGAAATTAAAAAATTCTTAAAATAAGAGCCACCCTAATCGAGATGAGTTTACGAAATATGTGAATTCGGAACGGGTACGGTACACAGATTGAAGTTACCATTTGGCCATAAATCCAATAATTGGATCACGAATATTCGGTATCGATTCGGATCCGAAAATCGAAAATAATTTCTACCTGGGTTACGGATAAATTGGCCGAATTAGTAGACCTAATTTTTTTTTCTTTTTTTGAAATTTCTAATGATTCGCAATCGAAATGTCAATTTAGTTTTTATGACAATATCCCATGCAAGGAGTCAAATTTCAAAATTAAATTTATAACTTTAAAAAAGACTTCCAGGTCAAAAGAGTAACTATTGCTGCATTTATACATCTTTCGGGTCATGACAGCTGTAAAACCAAAAAATTCGAAGAAAAAAAAAAATTCTTCTTCTTATCTTTTACAACATTATGTCCGTAAGATAACGTTTTTAATTTGTGACAACACTATCGATTCCGCTTTTCCAAAGCTATACGAATAAAAGCCACTGAACTCGAAGAAATCGAACTTTGAAAATAATCCGTTAAGCTGTCATTTTTTTTATCCTTGTAAACGATTTCTATCATTGCGAATTTCCTTTTTCAAAAAAACGGGGAAAAGGAAAAAAAAAAAAATTCGCCATAGATCCATCAATAAAACAATTACCATAATGTATCAATTATCAAGGAACAAATGGTCATTTGTTTGCACCTTTGTTGATAACGATCACATTGAAATACCGATAACGAATCACAATTTAAATTGAACGGTAGCCATTTAATTAAGACAAGTGCGTGGTTACCATGAATGAAAGGTATTTTCAACGCTAGATATTTTTCACACCGCGATAGCCTTTTGTCACTCACGAAAGCTTTGCTAATACTATTCCACATCTTTTGTCACTTACTATTTTCACCATCTTCGTGTAACCCACGAAAATAAAAAGAAGAGGGCCCGTTAATTATACCATTCGTTTAGCTAATGACTAAATCGATTTTTTTTACAGTCATCTTGCTTTAAAATCCAAATCTTTAGATCTTTTTTTTTTCCTTCTGTTTTATCGGTTTCGATGAGGCCGGCGAAGACGGTTGGTTTTTTACTCCGTTTAAAAGCTCAGTTTTTTTTTTTTCATAAAATATTTAGTTGTGATGTTACACGGAATTTTTTTTCAAGCGAAAAGTTTGATTTATTCTGCAAATGGTAAGAGCAAGAGAGGCGTATGGTGACGATAGAAGAAGGAAGGTTTAATGCGAATTGGTAAAAAAGGACGAAGCTTTCGATCTTGAGGCTTATATTTACCTAATGCAAGATTTCGTTTCTGATGGATAAATAGCTCGATTCCCAATTGAAGTTTTCTAAACGTCCCGCTTTTGTTTAACTTAATGTCGTTATCAGTTTACAAGCTTGACGTTAGGTCCTCCCACAAAAATGATGCCTTCCTGAAGGAAATTTTATAGTTAAAAAATATTTTTTTAAATTTATTTATTTTATTTATTGATTTATTTTTTGTGAAAAAGAATACGTTAAATCTATACTGAGAAAGTCTGTCTCGTTAATTTCTTAGGAGATCGAGTCAAAACCTCGACATTCAAAACCCGGACATACGAAATCGGGGTTTTGAATGTCGAGGTTTTGCTAGGGTCCCAAATTAACGGACACAATTAAGGCTAAATTAGTCATGTTAAATATACCGTATATTTTATCGTTGGTATATATATATATATATATATAAATATATATATATATATATTTATATATATATATATCCATAAGTTAAACATGTACTTTTTTTGGGGTTGAATTTCACATATTATTCCTCGCTTATTTTTAATTTTTAACAGCTTTTTTGATTATTTTTTAATGAATTACAAGGTAAAGAAGCATTTTCATTTGTCATTGACTTGTTGATCAATGATTAGCAATTGATAAATATGAATGGTGGTCCGGTGGTCTAAGGCAGCCATTTTTGTAGAAGCAGCCATCTTTAGGCGCGAAAATGAAAACTATTCTGAATTTACCTTGGTACGGTCAATATAAACGTTTTAAAATCATTTATTTTACTGTTTTTAATTTAAATATTTATTCTAAACAGACTTAGAACGTTTATTTCAGAGAATATTATCTGTTTTACGAAAAAATTAAAAACATGTGCAATGTACCGTATATATATAGTATATATATATAAGTATACAATGAAAAGCTTCATATATATATATATATATATATACGTATATATATACGGTAAATATATGTAAATATATATGATTAACATCACTAGGCTAAATGAATCCAGTAGGCACTCCCAAACGAACGAAGTCTGGAAAACATGATCGCAAATGTTGGGAATTTTTTTTTTTTTTTTTTTTTAATGACTGCGATAAATAAAGTGAAACAATAATAATTCAAGAAAAACAATAATAGAAAAATATACAAACAATATATTAACAACAATATAAAACAGTATATTATAATATAATATAGGGAGCGTTCAAATATTTCGTAAGACCAGAAGGGGGGATAAGGTGCAAGAAATTCTTACGATTTCTTATATGGGAGAGGGGTGAGGGGGTCCGGAAAATCTTACGTGAGAATTTTTATAATTTTTTATTGTTCAAAAAAATTCAAAGTTAATATAAAAAATAAACACCCCATAATTTGCCACCTTCTCATTAAAAAAAAAAAAAAAAATTTACTCGAATTTTAAGAAATTTTTTTTTCGAAATTCTATAAGACATTTTTAAAATTGGCGGTAAAGAGGTAAAGAAAAAAAGGGAGTGGTCAACGAAAAACTTGCGTAAGTTAAAGGGGAGGTCAAGAAATCTTACTAAATTTTATGACAGAGCGGACAGGGGGTCGGAAAACCCGAAAAAAAAGTCTTACGTAATACTTGAACGCTCCCATAATTTATAATATATACAGTTTATAAATAATATTAATAATATACAGTATTATGAATTATATATTATAATATTAAGTTAATATCGATAGACCGTCCCTTATTTTGCGAACTTTGGAATTCTTTCGGACGCCCCCCCTAATTTTTTTCCTTTTGGTTTAAAAAGAAAACATGTAAAATTTTAGCGCTCTACGACAAGTCTAAATGGTGCCGCACGAACCCCCCGTTTTGACTATATAACTTAAATAGGGCCAAGTTCCACTGGTCGGGTTCTTGCATTTCCCGTTTTCCAAAAAAACGAAAATATTGTTCCTTACGTATTTTGACCTGAGAAACTCAAATCTGCAATCGAAATTTTAATAGCTTTTACCGTTTTTGATTTATTCAAGTGCTATTTTTTTGGCCAAAATTTTGCTCAGCTAAACTTTAATTTAATTCTTAAAAAATTTTAAAATTGATATTCTGGTCCTATAATACATCTTTTCTGATCAATTTTCGACGTTGAATCACCTAAGAGCACTTAAAATCTCCTATCTACTTTTGTTTTTATAATATAAACCAAAAATCAAAAAATTTGAATATTTTTCTTTAATTTTCATAAAAATTATTATTTTTTCAAAAATAAAAAAAGATTTTAAAGTTGATATCCTGGTCCTATTATACATCTTTTCTGAGCAATTTTCGACACTGAATCCAGAGCTGAGAGCGAAAACCTTCTAATGCTTACTATTTTTGAAAAAATAATAATTTTTATGAAAATTAAAGAAAAATATTCAATTTTTTGATTTTGGTTTATATTAAAAAACAAAGTAGATAGGAGATTTTAAGTGCTCTTAGGTGATTCAACGTCGAAAATTGATCAGAAAAGATGTATTATAGGACCAGAATATCAATTTTAAAATTTTTAAGAATTAAATTAAAGTTTAGCTGAGCAAATTTTGGCCAAAAAAATAGCACTTGAATAAATCAAAAACGGTAAAAGCTATTAAAATTTCGATTGCAGATTTGAGTTTCTCAGGTCAAAATACGTAAGGAACAATATTTTCGTTAATTTTGGAAAACGGGAAATGCAAGAACCCGACCAGTGGAACTTGGCCCTATTTAAGTTATATAGTCAAAACGGGGGGGTTCGTGCGGCACCATTTAGACTTGTCGTAGAGCGCTAAAATTTTACATGTTTTCTTTTTAAACCAAAAGGAAAAAAATTAGGGGGGGCGTCCGAAAGAATTCCAAAGTTCGCAAAATAACCCAGGAAGGGAAAAAATCGTATTTTTCTATCCTACTCTATCAAATAGTACATTTTTTCTTATTTTTTTATCCAGGGATATATTTTTCCATCGTCGGAACTATATTACGATATTAGATTTCATACCGCAATATAGTTTGCATGATACCAGAATATAGTCCTCTACAGAAAATTTTTCCGATTTTTCGAACCCCGGGAAAACGATAGTTCAAGATAATGAAATATAAGCATATTAGATAATGTTAGATAACATGCTTATATTTCATTATCTAAAACTATAGCTTAGATATATGCTTATATTTCATTACCTTGAACTATAGTTTTCCCCGGTTCGAAAAATCGGAAAAATTTTTTCTGCAGACAACTATATTCTGGTATCCATGCAAACTATATTGCGGTATGAAATCTAATATCGTAATATAGTTCCGACGATGGAATACATGACTGGATGAAAAAATAAGAAAAAATGTACTATCTGATAGAGTAGGATAGAGAAATACGATTTTTTCGTATATTTTTGCATATTTCTCTATATTTCTTCGGTTGCAGCTTAAATTCAAGTTTTATCACTCTTTCTGTAACAAAGACTTGTAGCTTATAGGTATAGCACTGGTTTAACAAGCGAGAGGTCTGGGATCGAATCTCAGGCATGGCAAGGGATTTTTCCAATGTGAAAAAAATTGGCATGGGCTGGAAATACACGAGAATAAATTTTTTTAATTTTTTTTTTTTTTTTTTTTTTTTTTTTTTTTTTTTTGTCATAAAATCCGGGGAGGGTCCAGCCCCCGTTTTAGAGCCCCCATGCTATATTTTAATATAGTTTTAATATATTATACTATATTTTAATATAGTTTGATATGGCCAATAGACTCTTTTCAATCAGGCAATTTTGGATATAAAAGCGTATTTTTTATATAAAAAAATATGCCGCCAAAACTATGAAATACTATAGAAAAAGATGTTTTTTTCCTTCCTGGGAAGGGACGGTCTAATCGATATGTAACATAGTATATAACAATAATAGTTTAATGTTAGCGCATGAACGAATATCGCAGGCAATATAGAAGGAAAGTAATTTGTGCGGAGTATTGTAAGCCACGGCCGGCTTTACCCTAGCCGCAGTTTTCAACTAGGCAACACTGTAAATTTTAACACTTACCCAACTTATGTATGGGCAGGACTGAGACCCCCCTCACTGCGAAAATTGGGCATTTTCCCTTACAGGCCATTTGAATAAGCTCGACTTTTAAAATCTTGAAAAAATACTCAAAATAATCCAGGCATGCAGTAAGACTAATTTTTGCAGTGTATGTCATTCACCTAAGTTTAACACAGGCGCATCAATTTGGAAGATTGTGAAACTAGCAGTGAAATAGTTGACCGTGTCCAAGGGTACTAAATTTTTAGCAAAATAATTCTTTTAATAGAAAAAATTCGCAGTAAAATTTTTTTCAGGTTTTCTGTTTTTTTTTTTTTTTTTTTTTTTTTTTTTTTTTGGAAAGGGATTATACAAGTATTACGTAAGGGGTCGTCCATGTATTACGTAACGCAAAATAGGCCACTTTTTTACCTCCCCCCCCCTCCCCCCTTGTAACACACTCGTAACGCAACCTGTAACCCCCCTTCGTTATTACGTAACACGGGTTCTAATTCCCCCCCCCCCCTCTGAAAAATATTTAAATTTCGTTTATAGAAGTCAAAAAAATTTTCAGCTTCATGGTAAATTTTAATCAGTTTTTACAAGTTAGAAAAATTTTTTATTTTTATATTTTGAAGAATAATTGGGAAAATGTGTTGAAGAAAAGTGAAATAAAATTGCAATAATTTTAATATTAAAATTACGTAACACATATAACCTACGTAACACCTCCTTCGACCTCCACCCCCCCCCCCCCTTCCAGGCGTTACTTAATACATGGACGACCCCTTAAGCACTTAAGGGGGGGGAGTCTTCAAAATGCTTACACTAATGTGAAATCTCCATAAGAGGAAGCCTATTTTTGCTTACTGTAGGGGAGGGTCTGAAAATGGCAAAATAACTGTTGTGTAAAAAATACTTGTACAATTATTTTAAGTAAGTTTTTTTTTTGTCAAAGTAAGATTTTTTATGAAAGTTTAATAAACCAGCAAAAAATGTTAAAATGTGCAACCATTTTTGAAAGATATTTCGGAAATGATTGTCTGGAAACCTTCGATTTGAGTGACCGATCTATCGCTTATGTTCGTATAATATAACCAAACTAATAAATGACGGAAAAGAAAAATGGACGGTCATTTTTTACATTTTGTTTGCTAAAAATGTCCATTATTCGACCCGTAACATTTTCTTAGGTGACATCGGATTTAAAAGTGAAAAAATTAAAAGGTTCATAATTTTTACTCGACTTAATTCAATTTCTGTTTTTCAAAGAACGCCCCATAATGGTTTAAACGTTAAGGGAATCAATTCGATTCCCCAGTGAATCAAAGTGAAATCCCAAAAGCTATACGTTTATTCTTTTATCAGCGTACATTCAAAAAATATCAAAACCCCAAAACCAATGAAAAAGAAAAGTAGAAACGAAGCTCCACCTTCACAGCCTTTCTTTTAATATTTTCCGACCTTCATATTTCTATTTTTCATCACCTTTTATAGCGCTCCGCAATTCATTCTTTGACTAAAATATTGTTTATTTTTTTAAAGCTCTTTTTTCGTTTTTAATCCTTCCGCCTAAACGGAATTCAATTATTTCCATTGCCGAAAATGAAAAAGAAAAGAAATTCGAAGGTCTAATGTCCGTCATATCCGTTTCCGCTTTCGTATTGTTAAAACTCGAAAGACACTAATTTGTTTCCGGGATAAAAATATTGATGGACAAACACGTTTTATTTTCGTTTTGAGTCTTTATGAGTTTTTAAAGGAAAAAGTAAAAAGAGCCATCTAAAATTAATGCATTTTGAAACCCGCCGAGATTTGGTCTATAAAGATTGTTTATCCAAAGTAAACTGCGTATTTCAACAGTCTATAAGATACGAGGTTAATATCAGAGAGCTTTCAACACTTGAAAGCAACTGCAGCTTCCTCTGCTTTCTTTTCTTATTCGAAAAGGGAAAAAAAATTAAAAAAACTTTGTTTTATTTTTCCGTCTGGAGATCTTAGTTTAATTTTTTTTTACAAAGTAATCTCTTTGGTTTCAATTTTTTTTTTTTTTTTGTTGTTGTTTTGCTTGAAATACTGTGAGAAAAAATGAGTGACATCAATAGCGCCATCTGTTATCGATAACGTCATAATACGTAAGTGTCGTTAGATGTGTCTTCCAGAAAACGCGTCTTCGTTTCAACATTTTTTTGAATCCCAATTTTTGGTCTTTGGTGAGCCCGAGATCAGCTCCCTAGAAAGATGGCTATCTGATCTTTATATCAAGTTTGACTTTTGACAACAATAAAGGTATCTGTTCGTTTACATCACCGCCATAAAAAAGGGGTCGAACAGCACCGAAATCGTTCCAACACTCAGAAAAAGGAAATGTCTTGAACAAGTTTTGTCTTGCAACAAAACCGGAATGTTTCATATAGGAAAACAAAAATGCCTCCTGACAACAGACAGGTTGTTTCTTGAAAAGACATTTTTATTGTTTTTGTATGATTTTTAAGAGAATATCATTGCCGCAAGACATTTTTGTTTTTGCATTAGCCATTTTCTTTTCTGAGTGAAACAATTTCGGTGCGTTCAGAGATAAAAATCCATTATTTAATAATTTTAATTACTTTTTCAATATAAAGAAATTATAACGCCATTGTTTGTTTTTCTTTGTTATGGTTTAGTTCCAGGTGTGCTAAAGCTCCGTAGTAGTTTTTTATTTTTTATTTTATTTTTTATTGCAAAAACAATCAAAAACAATCAAAAAATTAATTAAGATTTTTTCGTGCATTTTAACTTGATCTTCCTTTATCTCAGAACATGACAAAACGTTGGCGAACGGCGAACGCAATCCCTATAATTCTTTTATAGTAACCGAAAAAAGATTCTGAATTTTTTTTAGGCTTTTCGGAAGTTCTTTAGCATGTCCACGGGGATTTAAAAATTTCTAAATTCCCTTAAAGACCGAAAAATCATCAAAACCGTATGAGACTTATAATTTTTAATTATATTTCCATAATCTGCATAAAAATTCGAATAGGAAACAACTATTTTTACATAAAAATAAAATTTTTGATTTTTCGGTCTTTGGGGCAGCCCATAAATTACGTTTGCATTATTTTGGTCATTTTTGCCCCCTTCCCCCCCATTGTTAGCAAAGGTTAGCATTTCGGGACTTCCCCCCCCCTTAATTTTTTTTTTTTTAAATAATATTGAACATTTAAAAAATCTGAAATTCTTCGGAACTTAAATTTTGAAAGAATAGGGTTTTTTTAACTTAGAGCAAATGCGCGGGTAAAATTGAACTCATTTTTTTTTATTTATTAAGGGAGTTAAGTTACATAATTTAAAAAATTTAAATTATTTTAATTTTTGCACGTTTATTACACGAGACAAATGCTAACGGTAGATATGTATTAAAACCCCTGCCCACCCCATCCCCCCATCTTTGTTAGCAGAAGTTATCATTTTGAATACCCCCTCCCACCTAACGTGCTAACGTAATTTATGGACGGCCCCGGTTTCAATTTTCAGGTCGCCGTGGAGAAGGCTAAGGGACCGTTCAAATATCACGTAAGACTTTTTTTTTAGTTTTTAACCCCCTCCTTCCCCCCCCCCCCCTCCTTCGTAAGAATTAGTAAGATTTCTTTGACCCCCCCTATTATATTACGTAAGATTTTACCGCCGCCCCCCTTAATTAACGCCAATTTTAAATTGGGGGAATATTTTTCTGAAATCTAGATTTATAGTTTATACTCATATCCCTGAATATCGCTACAATTGGCACAAGATCTCATCAAAAAATAAATTTTTATTTCTAAAATTGTTTGAAAAAAAATTCGATTTTTCTACTTTAGACATTTGAAAAAAAATTAAAACACCTTAATTTTTTGAAATTAAAAAAAAAAATGCTGAACAATAAGTTGCAATGGAAATTCTTACGTAAGATTTGCCAAACTCCCCCCCTCCCCCAAGTAAGAAATCGTAGGAATTTCGAGTACCCCCCCCTTTCTGTCTTACGTAATACTTGAACGCTCCCTAAATGACGTCAAAAAAACCAGCAAAAAATTCTGGCAAACTTCTTTCAGTTACTTTAAAAGAATTATTAGGGGATGTATTCATCGAATTTCAAAAATTCGTAAAATAAGTGCCACTTTACTGCCCTCAAGCCAAATATAACAAACGATTTAAAAAAATTTTAATTTTCCAGTAATTTACGAGACTTTCAATGGCTTTTTCCCCCTGATCGGCACGTGCATCTAATAACGAAGAAAAATCATTTTTTTTTTTTTTTTTTTAGAATGTATCTAAATTGTAAGAAGGTAAAGATCGATGGAAGTAAAAATAAAAAATTTGATGAAAGCGACGATATTTTTCAATAATGAAAATTAATAGGAAGGAAGAAGCAAAGGAGGGCGAACCGATTTTAGATACACATCGAGCCACAGCCAAGCATGTGGCTCGATAAAAAGTCTGGTAAAAAGTTTATAAAAACTTGGAGGCAGTTAATTTGTCATCGAAGGAATAATTTTTGTATTACAAACTTTGAGTTTCCTCTTTTACGGTAGGTGTTGAAACATCCAATGTTATTTTTCATTTAAACAGGACAGGAAACTTATTGATTCTACAATGCGAAAAAGTGGATTTGTTGTCTTGTGGTTTCAAAATTATTTGTTGCAGGATTTCTTCTTGAAAACGCCGATCTGTCTAAAATTTTAAATTTTGATTGATTTAATGGAGAAACGCAAATGAGATTTCCATTCGCGTAAATATTAGTGCTTATCCATTGCTCCAGTGATAAATTCGCATAAGAGCCCAGATAGCATTTTCAATCCATTGGACTGATACGATAATGCCTTACCTTGAAGACGTTTTAAAGACGTCATCCTCTTAAAGATGTCTTAGAGATGTCTTAAAGATAAAACGTCTTAAATAAGACGTCTTCAAGGTGGGGCATTAGCGTAAGACCTCTTTTAGAACTCACAACTTTTCAGCCTTACCTGGGCATCTTCCCCAATGGATCATTTGCATCTTGCCCAATGGATCTTTTGCATCTTGCCTATTCTTTTGCATCTTACCCAATCTTTTGCATCTTACCCAATCTTTTGCATCTTGCCCAATAAATCTTTTGCATTTTGCCCAATCTTTTGCATCTTGCCCAATCTTTTGCATCTTGCCCAATGGATCTTTTGCATCTTGCCCAATGAATCTTTTGCATCTTACCCAATCTTTTGCATCTTGCCCAATGGATCTTTTGCATCTTACCCCAATCTTTTGCATCTTGCCCAATCTTTTGCATCTTGCCCAACGGATCTTTTGCATCTTACCCAATCTTTTGCATCTTGCCCAATGGATCTTTTGCATCTTGCCCAATCTTTTGCAACTTGCCCAATGAATCTTTTGCATCTTGCCCAATCTTTTGCATCTTACCCAATCTTTTGCATCTTGCCCAATCTTTTGCATCTTGCCCAATGGGATCTTTTGCATCTTGCCCAATGAATCTTTTGCACCTTACCCAATCTTTTGCATCTTGCCCAATGAATCTTTTGCATCTTGCCCAATCTTTTGCATCTTACCCAATCTTTTGCATCTTGCCCAATAAATCTTTTGCATTTTGCCCAATCTTTTGCATCTTGCCAATCTTTTGCATCTTGCCCAATGATCTTTTGCATCTTGCCCATGAATCTTTTGCATCTTACCCAATCTTTTGCATCTTGCCAATGGATCTTTTGCATCTTACCCCAATCTTTTGCATCTTGCCCAATCTTTTGCATCTTGCCCAACGATCTTTTGCATCTTACCCATCTTTTGCATCTTGCCAATGGATCTTTTGCATCTTGCCCAATCTTTTGCAACTTGCCAATGAATCTTTTGCATCTTGCCCAATCTTTGCATCTTACCCAATCTTTTGCATCTTGCCCAATTTTTGCATCTTGCCAATGGATCTTTTGCATCTTGCCCAATGAATCTTTTGCACCTTACCCAATCTTTTGCATCTTGCCCAATGGATCTTTTGCATCTTGCCCAATCTTTTGCAAGTTGCCCAATGAATCTTTTGCATCTTGCCCAATCTTTTGCATCTTACCCAATCTTTTGCATCTTACCCAATCTTTTGCATCTTGCCCAATGGATCTTTTGCATCTTGCCCAATCTTTTGCATCTTACCCTAATCTTTTGCATCTTGCCCAATGGATCTTTTGCATCTTGCCCAATGAATCTTTTGCACCTTACCCAATCTTTTGCATCTTGCCCAATGGATCTTTTGCATCTTGCCCAATCTTTTGCAACTTGCCCAATGAATCTTTTGCATCTTGCCCAATCTTTTGCATCTTACCCAATCTTTTGCATCTTACCCAATCTTTTGCATCTTGCCCAATGGATCTTTTGCATCTTGCCCAATCTTTTGCATCTTACCCTAATCTTTTGCATCTTGCCCAATGGATCTTTTGCATCTTGCCCAATGAATCTTTTGCGTCTTGCCCAATCTTTTGCATCTTGCCCAATGGATCTTTTGCATCTTACCCAATCTTTTGCATCTTGCCCAATCTTTTGCATTTTGCCCAATCTTTTGCATCTTGTCCAATGGATCTTTTGCATCTTGCCCAATCTTTTGCATCTTGCCCAATGAATCTTTTGCATCTTATTCAATCTTTTTGCATGTTGCCCAATGCAACATTGCATTGAATGTTTAACGAAGTTTTTGAAGAATGATTGTTAATAACCATATGTAAAATATCTATGGCATTATTTGAGCGCACACAACCATATGTGATTTTATGTATTTAATTCCAAGTGTAAAATTGGTGTAAAAAGTCTTAAAAAAACCGGATATTATCGAGTTCAATAAGTGGTGTATTACACCAAACGCACACCCGATATTATCCGTTTATCATCCGGGTACTTGTTGTTTGGGAGCCCACGATGTTAATGGCGATGTTGGCACTATCAGAAAGTTTTTAAAGATTATATATAAGTATTGGCACAATAATGTGCACTAATAGGTATCTCTTAATAACGGACACCTTGGGGCCGAGAGTTTCTGTCCGCTATTTAATGGCGTCGGCTATTGAGAATGTTGACTTTTTTTTTTCGATCATATGGTAAAACAATTATTTAAAAATGTGCTTAATATATATTAATAAACTAATTATCGGTTGTTTTTAAAAACTCATGAATGGATGCTTGTTTGCCGAAAGAGTCATTCCGGTTAAGATAGGGGTTTTGGGCCAAGACATAGATTTCGCTTAAGCTTTGGGGTATGATACTATAGGGTAAGGGTAACTTTACCTGGTATGGGTAACTTCACCCCAAATTTTCAGCCCTCTAACGTTACTTGCTTTTGCCTCAGAGCCAAATATGTGGTTTTTTGAAGGTTTTACAAAATAATTCAAAACGTCACCAAAATGTAACCGATTTGAACGAACAAAGCGCAGTTTGATAGCTTAAGAAAAGGGCTTTAAAGCGTTATGTATGGCTGATAAAAATTCCGTTACCAACAATTCTTTAAAATTAAGAAAAACAATTTTCAAAACTTTTTTTTGATTTTTGAAAACAGCCTCTCGCCGTTTTCACATATGTTTTAGAGGGCTTTGAGAGCTTTCAAATGCTTTTTTAAAAACTAAAATCGGTTGCACCAAACAGAAGTTATGAATTTTTTCGATTTTTTCTCATTTATTTCCATACTGTTACATACAGAACTTGCAGTATGAAGTTTTGATGAAAACATACAAATTACTTGTATATCGGTCAAAAATCTATCTAGAACCATCTTATTTCTCTTTAAATTCTGCGTCGAATGCTTTCTCATTCGATTCTCTCCGATTAATAACGCAGGAAATATAATGTTTTTAAACAAGTGTTAATTATATGGAAAAATAATGAAAATCGGCCAGAATTCTATTATTTTATTCTTTTATTCTAAAATATACAATTCTTATAATTAACATTCTTTTATTCTAAAAAGTATAAAAAATAAAAAAAAGCAGCTATACATGTATAACCCTATAGTTTTGATTCCACTTCAATAGGCACTTCTGCTATTTCTTCCATTGCACAAGGAAATTTTTTTACATTAGGTTGTCATGAATAAAAAAAAAAAAACTTAGTTGCAAATGTTTTCAGCTAAAACAGTTGCAGGCACTCAAATTTCTGTTGTATAAGGTTTCAAGCTCGTGGAGATGTAAAAAATGAAAAAAAAAACGGTAGTTAACAATTTTTTAGCAACATTCAAACAAAGATTTTTCCCGCTCTTGATTTAGAAACAGTAACGCGGTAAAAGGCGTTTTTGTTTCACACGTTGCGTTTTTTCTTGTTGTTTAAAAGTATCGCGACTGTCATGATCGATCGGCTTCCAGAATAAAATAGCCATTTTAGACAGTGTTTTTGTTTTATAATTTAAAATTTTTAGTAGCATACTCATGTCTGAGCCCCAGAGTGCTCTCCTCCTTAGAAAACAGTTAGCAGGTAATGTTTATAAATCCGAAAAAGTCGGAAATGCGACGGAAATTACATTTTTTTAAAACATGCTAGCCTTCGAATGATTTATAGATTTTATTATCCCTTTTTTCGTATTCTTTTTCTGCATTTTCTATCAGTTTTCAGCTGTTTTGTTTTCACCTGTTTTTTCGCTTCGTAATAGTTAACCGAAATAGATGATCCATTTAAATTTCCAAATTTTAAATGCTTTTGTGGCCCACTTTCTCATTTAAATTATTAGCTGGCCTTGACGCAAGTTTTTGCTAGCCTTGAAGGACCTCAGTATTTGGCAATATCGAGGCTCGTGCATGGTTATTTCCTGTTTCCAGGTTCGGCATTTTTACTACCCGGGGTTGAATCTATTAGATTTAAGGGTGGGTTGGAATAAATATTCATTTCTTTTCAATCAAATACCTCAAGCATTTTATAAAGCCTCCACATTGAATTATATAATGGATGTTTTGAGGTTATTACATCTTTTTGAACATGAATTTTGCAATGTTTCTTTGTTTTTATGATTCAGCCCTCGATTTTTATTGAACTTATGATTATATGAATAATGAGATAAACCTTTTTATGCTTGAATATGATAATTATTAAATGTTATATTATTTCCGTTACAGAATTGAATAAGAATCCTGTTGAAGGATTCTCGGCAGGACTTATAGATGACAATGATATTTATAGATGGGAAGTCCTCATTATTGGTCCACCCGACACATTATAGTAAGCATGACTTTATTCATTTCGATTTTTTTTTTTTTTAAATTTTAAATTCATGGAAAGCAGGTTGAATGAAATCGATTTTGGACATTCTGCTTTTGAATAATGAATATGAACTTAATTGAATTATTTATAGAAAAAAGATTAATTTTTCTTTTTTTTTTCTTTTTTTTTCAGTGAAGGGGGTTTTTTTAAATGTCATTTATTATTTCCTAAAGAATATCCACTTAGACCACCTAGAATGAAATTTATTACAGAAATTTGGCATCCTAACAGTAAGTTTTTGCTTTATAAGAAAATTTTGAATCAATAAACTTGTAATAAGGACTTTTTCTCCTCTACTTTTTTTTTTTTTTTTTTTTTTTCAGTTGAAAAAAATGGTGATGTATGTATTTCAATATTGCATGAGCCTGGTGACGACAAATGGGGTTATGAAAAAGCATCAGAGCGATGGTTGCCAGTACACACAGTTGAAACGATATTGATATCTGTTATATCAATGTTAGCTGATCCTAATGATGAAAGCCCTGCCAATGTAGATGCTGCAGTAAGTGTTTTTTTTTTTAAGGCTGCCAGTAATGAATGTGGTATTACATAAAATCGTGAAGGTGTAGAAAATATCTTGAAAATTTTATACTTCCAATTGATTTTTAAATGATGATTCAGAAATTTTTCCTTCTTGCCACAGGCATTGCATGTCAGTTAGCTCCTGTGAATAAAACATGATATCATTTTCTATATTTGGATTATTGTTTTATAAGAAAAAAAAAGCATTCAAGAATAAGGTAAAACACATTACTTACAGGTTAAGAAACCACCCATAAGCTAAACATACTTAGAAACATGGCCAGTAATTGTAAGTGAATGGGTGGTACATTATGGATGATGTTTTATTATTACTGGTTAGATTTATTTATTATTATTATTATTATTATTACTGGTACTTATAGAAAATAATTTTAATGAACTTTGTTTTCCTCTTAAAAAGGAAAAAGTTATAGATTTCTTTGAAAAGAAAAGGTAACAGAGATAGAAAAATTTTATACTGATCCTTGGCTTGTTTTCTAAAATGAAAACGATTAGTCCAGTTTTATGCAAAGTAACAGCATTGTATTATGGATGCTCTTTTAAGTTTGATATCTCAGCGCTTTGCAAATCACTTTTGGAAATGCTCATTATATTTCAAATCATAAAAAAAAAATGTTTATGCTTTTTAAAAATTTGGAATCTTTCAAAAATTACTGGTCTTAATTAAGATTTTAAAATAGGTCATTTGAAGATGTTACTTTTTTTCTTGCTTTTTTTTTAGCAATGAGGCTTGAAGAATTATAACTTGGCAAAACTTTTTTAGACGTTTTGCTTTTAGCTTCCAGTTAAAGAGATAGGAAAAATAAAAACTTTAGGTAGCGATAGGGTTCTTTCTTAAAGATTTTTTGTGTTTTTTCCTTTCTTGTAGAAGGTTTAACATCTAGTTTAGTCTATTTAACTTTTTGTTTATTGCAAACCCTATAAATAGACTATTGTGTGGTTAATTATGTGATCAGTCACTTTAAGTTACAAAGAATGAGCTACAAGCATAGTAATTGATCATATTGCTTGGTGGCAGACGAACCGTAAACAGTACTTACTTTATGAAACATTTTAGACTTTTTTTTTTTAAATTAAGCTTGAGAAACCAATTTAATTTTTTTTCAATCCAAGGTTTCATGCTTCAATTGACTTCCTAGAAACAAAACTGATATTTTAAATAAATCAAATTTCACTCATAAAACTTAACATCAACTACAAAATAAAAAATATTATACCAATTTAATAGCCTATTTTTAAATGAGACATTGCGGACCTTTTTTCAGTTTTTGATGTTGGGCCTGTGGCAAATGATGTAATATTACACAATTTAAAAACTTAATTTAAGAAATAAAAAAACGATACATTTAAACTGAAGCTTAACATTTTTCTTTTAAATTTTTAATTGCAGAAAGAGTGGAGAGAGAACTATTCAGACTTTAAACGAAAAGTTGCGAGATGTGTGCGAAAAAGTCAAGAAGAGTGCTTGTAGGGGTATTATGTTTATTAATAAATTAATTTTTCAATTGGAATGATTTTCACTTATATGAAAGGTGAGTTAATCGTTTTGGAGTTATTTAATTAACCGTTTGGCCATGTTTTCATTATTAATTTTTCGCATATTTTTTTTTTTCCAGATGTATGATCAGGAATTAAACATCTGTCAATTGGATTGAATGTCAAGTAGCTAAAAATTTAAAAACAAAAAAAAAAAAAAAAAAAAAAAAGAATCATGTATCATACATAAACTCCGACATTTTAATTCTCTTAGCATTTTTAAATTATAATAATACAATAAATTTAATTTAAAAAAGAAAACCAACAAAACAAACAAGCAAAAAATAATATGAACTATTTTTTTTTTTCTAATCAAATATTTCAGTGTGTTCAAGTTCGTAAGAGAAAATAAAAAAAAAATTCGTTTTTCTCTTTATTTTTATTTCTTAAATCGAGCATCGTTATAATTTAAAGCTTCTTACTTTAAGTTGTGTTGGTTTTTTTTAATTTATACGTGAAATAGTGTGAAGTATTTAAGTGTAAAAAAAGGGATTATTTTTCGACGTCTCTCGTTCACAAGATGTAAATATGAAAAATCGATATGACCAAATAAAAGATTATTTATGCTGGAGCGGCTACGAATTTTCTGCAGCACAATTAATCTTTATATTAGGAATTATTTTTCGCAGTTGATACATTTTAGTTCTTTTTAAATTAAAATCCAATAAAATGCTCTAGTTTTTAGTATGGTTTTTTTCTTCTTCAAAAAAAAATTTGCCGCTTTGTTCTGGATTCCATTTTTAAACAAAAAAATCATGTAAATTGTTAAAGAGACGTCTTATTTTGTGCCTCGTCGTGACTGCGAAACGGACGTAACTTCTTTATTTTTTTTTTTAAATCGAAAAATTCTTCCTTATGTAACTTTTTTTTTTTTTCTTTAATTTCAAAAATCGATTTAATCGCGTGTACCGTCTGAAATTTTACAAACTTTTGATTTGTGTTAACGAATATTTGTACCAAAAAGTGAATTCGAAAACACTAGGTTATGTTTTGTTTGTCTTTTTGGAGAAAATAAAAAATTAATTGAAGTCGTAATTTTTGAAAATAATGGATTAACTTTTGCACTTTTTTAGCGTTTTCTTGGACAACATGTCGAGACCTGAGAACCATAAGCGTTCAACTGTTTTGATATTTCCTATTGTTAACTTATGTGACAGACCAAATCGTTGAACGCTTATGGTTCTCACGTCACGATGTGGCATATAACTGCTCCAAATTTAACATCATGGAGTAGAAAAAGAAAAGCTTTGTCAGCTTTTTGAAGTACGGTACCATTGGAATGCTTTATATTAAAATAAAAGAAATCATTTACAAAAATTGATTTTAAGCCAAATATACAGGATGGAACGATTTTGCATTGTAACATTTGCTCTAATACCCGAAAACGCTTCATTTAAGACGCTTTTAAAGTATTCGTAACTTTCTCGATATTAAACCTCTCTCAGGAAATTATAACCCATACGGGTTTTTGCAAAACACATTTCAAATATGCTCGGATTCTGCCTGCAAGCCAAAAAAACTTTACTTAATGTTATAGTCAAAAGACAGATTATCTAGGTCTTAATTACTACGCATGTTTTTAATTCTTTAAGAATCATTCGTTTTAGGGATGCAACTTAGTCCTAAAATTTTGAGAAAAAGTGGAACTGGTCTTTTTTTATTCCAGTATGAAAAATGAGAAATAAGAATAAGTAAACAATCGATGTTTTAAAAATTAGCAATACCAATTACCAATGATTATGCTTTTAAAAAAATTTTGAAAAAAAAACCGGGTACTAATAGCCTAGACTTCCAGATTGGAAAAAAAGACTCGTATTAGAACTCTATAACAAACGCTTATTTCGGGAGATAAAAATAACTATTTCCAAAACTAAAAATTCTAGGCAATAAATTTCAAATATTAAGCTTTTAAAGTGTTAAGAATGAATTTAATACGGCTGACTGTATCGGTAGTTCTGACAATCCCAACCAGAGGCGTGAGTATCTGTTGTCACCCAATCAGTTGGTTGGCTGTGTATGAAGTATTATAAATTATTTTTCTGACAAATAAATTTTTTTCGTCCCCTTCAATATAATACAAACAAAAATTTGAAATTATTTTTTTGGAATAAAGAATTTTTTTCAAGGTTCAGAAAAAAAAACCGTTAAGCATTAGTTTTAAGTTCCTGTGATAGATGTCGCAGTTGTCTCATGTTTGGAAACAGTTTCAGAACAAAGTGTTTATAAAGATTTCGCGATAACAGTTGTCAAAAAAGCATAAACCGCAAAATGGCTTCGTTCTGCTGCATCTGCTGTTGATTTCGCACATAAATAATATTTTTCATGCTTGAAATATTATCGCTGCAGTCTAATCTCAAACCGGAAAGCATTCACTTTTATCGTTTCTTACCGTTCGGCTAATAGAATAAGGATCTCACATCATGTCTAGTGATTCCGTTAAAACAGTAAGTTAACGATAGTTTTCTTCCTTTTTAGTTTGCATTTAAATTAAACATAAACATGTAAGAAAGTTCCTGTTGAAAGATTTTACCCCACCCATTTTTAAATACTTTCAACTCGATTATCATTTATTGGGTACCAGATTATTGTTCCCCCGATTTCATTTATAATTCGGCTCTAAATCATAACATTGGGTGAGCTATTTTCTTTATTTCCTTCTTCTAAGGCCAATTAGACGATTGATAATTCTTCCGAATCTTTTAAAAGCCAAAGAAAACATCTGGTGTGTATCTGGAAGGCACTTTTTTTTTTTTCTTTTCTTTTTGTTTAGCATGAACTTTGGAATGTGAAAACAATAAAATATCAACAACTGAACACACTGAATGATGATTCATTGGATGTTTTAATTTCCTGTTAATGAAAAAAAAAAAAAAAAAAAATCATACAAAATTTTTAGAATTTTTTTTAATTACATGCTTCATTATTATTGCATAATTGCTTTTTCTTAATTTGTTCTTGGAATTTTACCATCTGCTTCTCATTGAAAACAAAACTTTTCTGTTAATATTAAAAATAATGAATAATTTTTTTTTTTTTTTTTTCTTTATTTTAGTTTAATAGTCTGGAAACTCCAGGATATGTTGGATTTGCTAATCTCCCAAATCAGGTCCATCGAAAATCAGTTAAAAAAGGATTTGAATTTACATTAATGGTTGTTGGAGAATCTGGGTTGGGTAAATCGACATTGGTCAACAGTTTGTTTTTAACTGACTTGTATCCTGAAAGAGTTATACCTGATGCAGTAGGTAAGTTCAGAAAAAAAAAACACTGACTGTATTTCTTTTGATTTTTGTTTTTAGGATCCTAATTTAAAAATATTTTAATGATTTTAGAAAAGACACATCAAACTGTAAAATTAGATGCCTCAACTGTTGAAATAGAAGAACGAGGAGTGAAACTTCGTTTAACTGTTGTGGACACCCCTGGATATGGAGATGCGATTGACAATACTGATTCCTTTAAAGCCATCATACAATACATAGATGAACAATTTGAAAGGTTCCTGAGAGATGAAAGTGGTCTTAACAGAAGAAACATTGTTGATAATCGAATACATTGTTGTTTTTACTTTATATCCCCTTTTGGACATGGGTATGTTTATCAAAAAAAAATCAAGAAAAAATCTAAACATGGCTAAAATTAATTTTTTTTTTTTCCTTTGTAGACTGAAACCATTGGATATTGAATTTATGAAGCAACTTCACAATAAAGTAAACATTGTGCCTGTCATAGCAAAGGCTGACGTTTTAACTAAGAAAGAAATGCTCAAATTAAAATCTAGGGTTATGGAAGAAATTAATGCAAACGGCATTAAAATTTATCCTTTACCGGATTGCGATTCAGACGAAGACGAAGATTATAAGGAACAGGTAAATTGAGAAGATGGTCGAACAAGCAACTAATGGAACTTAACTGGGCTTACGACTGTAAATCACAACCGGAAGTTCACCGAGCGATAATTGATCTAAATTTAAAATACTTAAGAACTTTCATATTGAAAATGCTTCGTTTTATTACTGTTCCAATGATATGAAAACATTTTGTTTGATTTCCATTTTTATTAATTGAAGGGGAGCTAAAATTTTGATGCAAATGGAGCCATTGCTTTTTTTTTTAATTTTTGCTACTGCTTAATTTTTACGGTCAATTGTAATGTTTAAAATTCTGTTTGACTTTGTTTTGTTATAATTCAGATGATAGTATTGATTATTTCTTTCATTTATTAATATTTATTTTCAATTATTAGGTACGACAGTTGAAAGAAGCTGTTCCATTTGCCGTTTGCGGAGCCAACACGTTGTTAGAAGTTCGCGGCAGGAAAGTCAGGGGAAGGCTGTATCCTTGGGGAGTGGTCGAAGTAGAAAATCCCGAGCATTGCGATTTTATTAAATTGAGAACCATGCTGATAACTCATATGCAAGACTTGCAAGAAGTAACTCAAGAAGTTCACTATGAGAACTACAGATCTGAAAGACTGGCTAAGGGTGCTCCTCTACCGAGAAAACAACCGTACGTTATTTTATTCGAAAAATTTTATTTTAATTTTAATTCTGCTAATATAATTTACTGGTATTTTTTATTCGCTCTTTTTCAGAATACCGGAAGTAAAAGATCTGTCAGAAAAAGATAGGATTCTACAGGAAAAAGAAAGAGAGCTGCAGCGAATGCAAGAAATGCTTGCTCAGATGCAAGCTCAAATGCAGGGACAAGCTAATTAATACTCTTTAACAGTCATCCGAAAATCATATATTTTTAAAAAGTAATAAAATATTCTCATTGTTGTGCATTCATTTTTTTATATATATTAGATATGTAAGGGTAAATCCAAAGACGTAATTATAAGTCATTTGTAACGAAAAAAAAGGACTTTATCCGAAGTCTTTTGCGCTGGGTCCTCGAGTTCTAATTTTTTGTTTTGTTGCTTTCGTACTATTTTTTAAACATTCTATTTTGTTCTTAGCAAAGTGAAATCCGTGACAAACGATGCAAGTACTGATTGCTCGAATTACATCTTGAAAAAAATGGCATCGTTTGTTATGAAGAAACATAAATAAATGTACTTAAAAAGTCTTGCTGAATGGGTTTTAGTTACGTCCAACTTTTTATTTAATGACATCTTTTTTTTTTTCCATGGCCTAAAGGTCTTATTTTGATATCTTCCATTTTAAGTAGTTATTCTGTATAGTTTTATAACGACATACGTTTAGTCTGCTTAATTAATAATATGAATATTGTTATTGTACTGTGGCACCATGAATGTGACAACTGCCTTTAGATATAACAACTTTTTTATGATGAGGTAATCGTAGAAGTATTAATTTATATACATATAAATTATTACATATTACATATTATTTTTCTAAAATAAGTGAAGAAATGGTAAAATTATTTTGTTTTCTACGATTTACCTATTTTATAACTTTTTTTTCCAAAGGAATATACTTTAATTATTTTTTTAATTTGATAAATTCTAAATACTAGCACAAATTTTTTTTAAAAATATTTTTTTATGAATATGAATGAAGAGGCTTAATGAATGATTTTGACATATCATGAGAAATCGAAATATTAAGGAAGTAATGTCACCTTTAAGGCGCAATAGTGTGTATTCGTTTTTAGGTAAGAACAATCAATATTAAAATTAATCTTAAAAAATTCGATATTTTTGTATTTATTTTAATTTTAAGCTGAAAGACTATTGGTTTTTATTTTTGGCAATGAAAGATGGTATTTTAAAATATTGGTGTGACTTGAAATTGTTACAATTTTTAGATTTCGTATTCCCTAAAATTAATAAACAAATATTTTTTAATTATATATTTTGAAGTTTTGACTTTTTAAATTCTTCCTAAAAAATTCCTAAAGTGGCACAACCATGTCGGAGTGCCAGGAGTAAACATTGGTAGGGTTATTAGTGCTGCAATAGGAAAAACGTTGGTGGGCCCGCCGTCCACGTTTTCACTCCCAAAACCGAATTTTAATATTTGAAATTTATATTTATTGATTTTGAAATTTACAATATTTAGATCAAAAACAAATGATACAATATCCCCCTTTTTTTAACTTTGAAAAACCTCCCCCCTTTTTATTCTAGTCCCAGCCAAAAACCCTCCATCCTTCCTTTCCTTTTGTGCTTCACAAGTGCTTCACATTCACAGTGCTTCACATTCCCCGGAGTGAGCATCCCTTCGTGTTCTTCCATTCCCAACAATTCCCAAATTCCCAACAATTTCCACCCCTCAAAACCGAATTCAATCATCACAAATGTACAATATGGTCGTCCAGGAGGCGGAGGGAGGGAGGGGATCTTAAAAATTACAAAGCACAAAGCTTTTGCGAAACGTTTTTGCGTTAAAAAAAGCGAACACTAATTTTTTAAAGCATCTTTAAAACAAAATTACCAATCCTTCTTATTTGAATTTTTTTTTCAAATATTTGACTTAGTTCTTCAAATAGTTTAATTTGAATTTTTTCCCCCAGTTTTAATGATCACCAATTTTTCAAATTTCTTGCAGACCCCGCTGTGACCCACATTAGATATATTGGTGACATAATGCGACTGGTCTAGTTATACTGTCAGTCATTTCAGTCAAGTCAGTTGTGGTGTCAGTAGTTTCGAAAAAATTAGGTCAAAAAATTAGGTCAAAAAATTAGGTCAAAAAATCAGGTCAAAAAATCAGGTCAAAAAATCAGGTCAAAAATTCAGGTCAAAAAATCAGGTCAGAAAATCAGGTCAGAAAATCAGGTCAGAAAATCAGGTCAAAAATCAGGTCAATAATCAGGTCAAAAAATCAGGTCAAAAATCAGGTCAAAAATCAGGTCAAAAAATCAGGTCAAAAAATCAGGTCAAAAATCAGGTCAGAAAATCAGGTCAAAAATCAGGTCAAAAAATCAGGTCAAAAATCAGGTCAAAAATCAGGTCAAAAAATCAGGTCAAAAAATCAGGTCAGAAAATCAGGTCAAAAAATCAGATCAAAAAATCAGGTCAAAAAATCAGGTCAGAAAATCAGGTCAAAAAATCAGGTCAAAAAATCAGGTCAAAAAATCAGGTCAAAAAATCAGGTCAAAAAATCAGGTCAAAAAATCAGGTCAATAAATCAGGTCAAAAAATCAGGTCAAAAAATCAGGTCAAAAAATCAGGTCAGAAAATCAGGTCAGAAAATCAGGTCAAAAAATCAGGTCAAAAAATCAGGTCAAAAAATCAGGTCAATAAATCAGGTCAAAAAATCAGCCGAGAATTCGAATTTTGGAAAAATTATTTCAGATTCGGAATCCTCAACCCCGAAAATATTCTCAAAAATACGATTAGATTTTTGATCAGAGGTCCACCAAAGCCGCAATACGCCATAAGGAATTCGAATTTTGGAAAAATTATTTCAGATTCGGAATCCTCTACCCCAAAAATATTCTCAAAAATACAGTTAGATTTTTGATCTGAGGTCCACCAAAGCCACAATACGGGCACAAGGAATTCGAATTTTGGAAAAATTATTTCAGATTCGTAATCCTCTACCCCAAAAATATTCTCAAAAATTAGGTTAGATTTTTGATCAGAGGTCCAACAAAGCCCCAGTACGGGCATAAGGAATTCGAATTTTGGAAAAATTATTTCAGATTCGGAATCCTCTACCCCGAAAATATTCTCAAAAATACGGTTATTTTTTCTTTAGCTCCCACGAGGAACCCACCAATCAGCATCCAAATCGCTTTGTTGACGTAATCGATGACGTCATATCGTGACGTTTCAAAAGTTGGAGATATCGGTTTTTAGGCCTATACCCATACTTTTATAGCCCTGCTCACCGTTTCTGAACCACTCAATTGAATTTAACCAAATTTTAATGGTAGCGTATCTGGATGAATATCTACTGCGGTACGAAAATCTGACTCAATCGGTGACTGCGTTCGCGATGTATAGTCAAAAAAGATTTTGAAATTGTTGAAAATTTAACATTTTCACTCACTGCTTCCGAATCGCTGGACCGATTTGGCTCAAAAACTAATCAGCACCTACATTTCATTAGAAGTTGCTAACCACCAAAAATCATCGAGATCCGTTCTTTCGTTTTTCTGCTTTTCCTCCGACAGACACTTTTTTTTCCACATATATTCATACATTCATACACACATACACACCTACACACATACACACACACGGCCACCATCCAAATTTTGGTTTTTTCGGCATCAGGGGACTTCAAAACGTGTAAAAATATCAAAAACTGAAAATCTGAAATTTGTGCTAAAAACAATGCTTTATTCTCCCTGCGGTCGATAAAGCAAAAATCGGGTCAAAAAACCGGGTCTCAAAATCGGGTCAGAAAATCGGGTCAAAAAGCGGTTCAAAAAATCGGGTCAAAAAATCGGGGCAGAAAATCGGGTCAAAAAATGACGTCAAAAAATTGGGTCAAAAAATTAGGTCAAAAAATTAGGTCAAAAAATTAGGTCAAAAAATTAGGTCAAAAAATTAGGTCAAAAAATTAAGTCAAAAAATTAGGTCAAAAAATTAGGTCAAAAATATAGGTCGAAAAATTAGGTCAAAAATATAGGTTAAAAAATTAGGTCAAAAAATCAGGTCAAAAAATCAGGTCAAAAAATCAGGTCAAAAAATCAGGTCAAAAAACCGGGTCAAAAAATCGGGTCAGAAAATCGGGTCAGAAAATCGGGTCAAAAAGCGGTTCAAAAAATCGGGGCAGAAAATCGGGTCAAAAAATGACGTCAAAAAATGAGGTCAAAAAATGAGGTCAAAAAATGAGGTCAAAAAATGAGGTGAAAAAATTAGGTGAAAAAATTAGGTCAAAAAATGAGGTCAAAAATATAGGTCAAAAAATTAGGTCAAAAAATCAGGTCAAAAAATCAGGTCAGAAAATCGGGTCAGAAAATCGGGTCAAAAAGCGGTTCAAAAAATCGGGTCAAAAAATGACGTCAAAAAATGACCTATGGTCATGTATCAGGTCAAAAAATCAAAAAATCGGGTCAAAAAATCAAGTCAAAAAATCGGGTCAAAAAAAGGCGTCAAAAAATCGGGTCAGAAAATCGGGTCAAAAAATCGGGTCAGAAAATCGGGTCAAAAAGCGGTTCAAAAAATCGGGTCAAAAAATCGGGGCAGAAAATCGGGTCAAAAAATGACGTCAAAAAAATGACCTACGGTCATGTATCAGGTCAAAAAATCAGGTCAAAAAATCAAAAAATCGGGTCAAAAAAGGGGGTCAAAAAATCGGGTCAAAAAAAGGCGTCAAAAAATCGGGTCAGAAAATCGGGTCAAAAAATCGGGTCAAAAAATCCTGGTCATCCTGGTGACCTACGGAAGTTACTAGTTTCCTCCTGGAAGTCCTGAGACCATTAGATTTTCTGAATATTGGCCAATTTTCCTGGCCCAACCCCAGTTTTTCTGAACTAGTTGAACAATTTTCCTGACATATGAATTCGTCCTCATGAACCGGTCCTCATATGTCCTCAATGAACTGATGGAAAACTGATTTTGAACGGAAACTGCTGAATTAAAAATAAGACGAAGTTACTGTTTGTAAAACAGTAACGCAAATATGCTATCAAAAAATTTGAAATTAATTTCCTAATTGATACTGGGTTAATTACTAGTACTTGATTAATTACTAATAAAATTTAATTAATTAACTAGAAAAATTGGGGCAGGCAAAGTGGGGTTTGGAAAACTGATCCAGGAAAATTGATTTGAGGGTGCGGTACGTGCGGTGCGTACGTACTGGGTGCGGTTCAAAAAATCTTACGGTCATCCGTCTCCTGGGCGGGGGGAGGGGGGGGGGGGTCAAAAACTGTAAGAAAATTTTTCTGGACCGCCCCATGTCATACGGCATTTGACGAATCGATGCTACTTAACTCAATTTAGTTTATGTGGGAACATGCTGTCGGTGGGATAGATCGAAGACCAGCCGAATGACTTATAACCTAAATCTGTAGCACTATCGACTGTGACCTCCTGTATTCCAACATAGTTGTGCCAACTTTCCGGACACAAGGCTACACTCAAACGTTTTTCGGCCAGTCTGCATATCTCAAGTCATATATCAGTCGGGTCAGATCTGCATATCTCAAGCTGGTGTTCGCTAAATTCTTGTAGAATAGCTTTTTTAATGTTTGAAAGGTCATAAACTGAAAGCATGACGAAATTTTCTTGAAATTCATTCAATGCACTTGTAAAAAAAAAACAGCAAAAGCTGACAAAGCTGGATGCAAAAGAGTTAGGATAATGATAAAAAAATAAACAAACATGAAATATTTCTTGTTCTATCTTAAAACATAGTCTCCAATTTATTACATAATCCTAACACATAATTATCAACATAAATTTTTTTTCTTCTTTTTTTTTTCATTTTTTTTCTATGAAAATTGCGGCAGGCTTGACACTCGACAATGATTCAGACAAATATTTTTTTCTTTTTTTTCGTAAAATTTCATATACAAAATGAAAATTGGTTCCTAATATCACATATACAGCTTGTCGATGTTTTCACATTTCCCGCACAGTACATTAGGCTTCTTTGGCATTTCAGTATCCCAGAATGCTTTTATGAAGGTTCGGAAACCGTATCTATTTTAACGTAGATTCTGATTTTACTGAACAGTAAGTGCTCTCCACGGGAAGTTTGAGTTTCGCATTAGATTTTTTTTTTCGTCCAAAATTTTCTTTTAAAAAAATTTTAAGCGTTTTCGTAACCCAAAGTTTGTTTTCTCAAAACAATTTTTTGAGCTACAAAAATAGTTCTGACTTCAATTGAACGTTTTTCAGATTTCGTTGCATTTCGAAATGGCTTTGAAACCTAACGTGCTGTACAGGAATTTACTCAAATAGCAAATTCCGATATTTTAGAATTCTTCTCGTTTTCAATAAGTTAGAAAAGTATAAACTATAAAAATAATACTGTTTCTCGTTTTTATTGAGAGAAAAAAAATACAAGTAAAAAAAAATAAAATTATAAAAGTTTATTTTATTTTTTTCAAATTCAGATTTTAACAAAAATCAATAGATTTTTTTAAAGTTTAAAGTGAATAAACACCGAAATAGGATAAGATTTGTTCATCGAATCACAATTTCAGTTTCATTGCATTCAAGCTACTGATTTTAATTTTTTAAAAATAGGTAAACTGACCTTCAATCAAATACGGTGATAAATGAAACTGGTTTTTTATTTTTAAAAAAATTAACTACTCGGATGTGCTAAATTTAAGCAGATATTATTGCAAATACATAATATGTTCGTTCGTTCAACAGACTGGTTAAAAAAAAATGATTTTAAACAGCTAAAAAGGTAATTTTTTTTCATTATGCTTAAACTATTTTTATTTTTTTTCAAACATGCAATACACATATAAACTAAACCTATTTCTAATTTTGCCGGAGTTGCTCATTAACTTGAAATTAAAATTCATTTTTTCAAACAATGACGGTCAGTGTTTAAGATTTTTTTTCTTTCGATAAATACAACCGAAAAAAAAAAACAATAGAAAATAAATATTTTCGTGAGATTTATTGACTTACATAGGTCAAGTCAGTCGAAAAAGAATTACATAATAATGAAGTCGAACGGGTCAAGCCTTGCCATCACACTGAAAATTATATTCATAAGTTAGACAGTACTGTGGAGGAAAAAAGGCTATCGGCGGAATGAAATGCAGTTTTCAAATTTAAAAAAAAAAAAAAACAGTTTCCAACTGTTTTTTTTTTCGTCTCCGTCGTTTTCGACTTAAAAAAAAAAGTATTTCACTTTTCTTTTTTTTAAGTGGAGGAACGCCTGAAATTGTATTTCTAATTTTTTTTTTATCTACACAGTTAGACAGTAGAATGAGGTGGAACCGCCGATGGTTGACTAACTACAACCATTGCCGCTCCTGGTTTAACGATGTACTGACTCATCATGGGCATAGAGCTAACAGGCTTCAGGCTAAGCGGTGTCATTACCTATAATTAAAGAATAAGATCGTTAGTTTAGCTATAAAAAAAAAAAATTAAAAACCAAAATTCTTACCTTGCCTCCTAATTGTGGCGACGCTGTTAAAATATGAGCTACTTGGCTCCCCTGAGATACAACCGTCACTGGAACCGGAGTTACTACATGCCCTCCCGGAATAGGAGCTACTACATGTGTGATTCCTGCTGACGTTAAATGTGTGGGAAGAATTGATGTTCCTTCTAAAAAAAAATTAAGAGAAAAAAAAAATGAAATAAAAGGATTATTTACAGGGAGGTAAAAAAACTTAATCCTATCAAAGATACTTCATTTAAGACTCTTTTTCAAGAAAAAAAAAAAAGAAAAACCTTTCTGGGAAATTTTTTAATGATAAAAAAAAAAAAAAGAAGCACAACAAGGGTAAAGATTAAATTTAGTTAAGCAAGAAGAGCGTCTGACCGTGAGCTTCATTTTTTTTTTCTTTTTTTAAGGAATTTGAAAATATTTTAACATAATTTGTTTCTATGATCCACTTAGAGCAAGACATTTTTTGAAAAAAAAAAAAAAATAAGAGGGGGAACTCAAATGCGCACTTCTTGACAGGTGAAATTTAACCTTAAGATATTTGTAAGTAAAATTGTTATGAAACCATAAAAAAAGGTTTTTATGGTTAAAAACAATAAAAAAGCTCAGAAAATAGAGGTTCTGTTTTCCTCGAAAACTTTAATCGGAAAACGTAAAATCAGTTCCAAACGTTGTCCGTAAAGCGAAACTGCTCTATCCTGCAACTGTCGAGAACCACTCTACGTCATAGCGTCCCTCATTTCTAGAATTGGCAATGACTCACCCTCGGAATAGGTGTTCCTTCATGCAAATATGAACCCTTAAAAGGCTTAAGGGTAAGAAAAAAACAAGCAGTGAATTTTAGAAGGATAGATATTCGTGGAATCCAACTTTCCAGATTTAACCGAATATTTTCTAATTTAGTGTCGTCAGCTGAAGAATCCTTTTTATTTTTATTTTTTAGCTATATTTATTTCCTTTTCTCTTTATTTATTTTTTTATTTTTTTCCTTGATATATATATATATTTTTTTTTTCATTCATATAATAGTTTCTAGAGGTTCTGTTTTCCTCGAAAACTTTAATCGGAAAACGTAAAATCAGTTCCAAACGTTGTCCGTAAAGCGAAACTGCTCTATCCTGCAACTGTCGAGAACCACTCTACGTCATAGCGTCCCTCATTTCTAGAATTGGCAATGACTCACCCTCGGAATAGGTGTTCCTTCATGCAAATATGAACCCTTATTTATTTATTTAATTTTTTTTTTTTAATTTTCTACTTCACACACAGTAAAAAATATTATGTAATTATGTTAAAATCGGTCTACACAAATTTTTTCTGTTGTTTTTTCCAAAAGGTAAACAACATAAAATTATGTTAATTTTTACATAATTTTTTTTACTGTACAGGAATCGTAAAGGAGTTTAGGCAATTTTTAAAAAGTAGCAGAAAAAAATTAGAGCTTAAATTCTTATGAAATATGAGAACGCCGATTCTGGGAATAAGACGTTACCAATTCTAAAGCACGAATAATACACGGTAAAAAATTTTATGTGAAAGTAACATAAAAAATTTGCAGCCCTTTTTTAATTACACGAATTGTGTTAAATCTTCCATTTTTTCCACATTCGAACGTTTTGAATTTCTGACGCCACGTTTTTATGTTAAATAAAAAGGGCTACATCTTTTTTACGTTACTTTTACATAAAATTTTTTACCGTGTAGGGATCACTCTATTTCGCGTATACGGCATCAACCATTAAGCCGGCTGTTTTGAAAAGGATGAGGAGAGGATATTCCAACAGCAGAATAGAGCAATTAGGCTAATTTGTAAATTAAATTAAAGTAAACGAAAATCGAAGTGTTAACTTCGATGGAAACCTTTACGATCCGGAAACCGCATCGAGAATCTTTTCCGTAATTTTTATAATATAATCTTCAATTTCATAGAAGTGTGTATTAGATTCGGTTTTGAGTTCTGGGTACTTCCACTAAAATTGAGCGGAGAGCAAAACGAACGGCACTTTGCGAGAATAACTTTTCATAACAAAACTATTTAAGCAAAGTCCGTCTGTCCGTCCGTCCTCATTTTTTCGCGGTTTGATCGGAGACACGATTACAGCCCGAATGATCCCAAACTAAGGACAAAAACTGCATAAGTTTGGTCGAAATCAGTTCGCGTATAAGCACAATATGGCGTATCGAAATTTGGAAATTCCAACATAGCACTATGACCTGAAATTTTTTCAAATTTTTAGGTCAGCACTTTCGGCCGTCTCAATCGACTTTAAGTTTTACATGTTAAAGGATGGGTGATTTTGACAATTTTTAAAAATCTTGTTAAGAAATTGTCTAGAAAGCTCAATTACTGTAAAAGTATATCTGTCTGGCGTTTTTGAACCCGAATGTGACCGAATTTTTTTTCTAGGGATTTGACAAAATCGGCCAAAAGCCATTTTAATTTTGTGGCTTAAAAAATATTTTCCACTATACCTATACTAATATTTACCGCTATTTGGAATAAGTACTAATCCGTTCACTTTATTGGATCTAAAACGTAATTTTAAGACCCCAAATGAAGGACTGATATCCATTACGAGTTTACAACATGAACAGAGAAGAGTTCATAAATAAAAAATTCAACGTTTAAGGCCAAAAAATTTAAAATAATTTTTTTTTTTTATTTAGCCAAATCCCTGGAAAAAAAATTCGGTCAAATACGCACAAAAACGCCAGACAGATATACTTTTACAGTAATTAAGGTTTCTAGAAAATTTTTTACCAAGATTTTTAAAAATTGCCAAAATTACCTATCCTTTTAACATGTAAAACTTAAAGCCGATTGAGACGGCCGAAAGTTCTGACCTAAAAATTTGAAAAAAAAAATTCAGGTTACTATTGATCGTAATACACAACCTTTCCGCATAGTGCCATTTTCGAAAAAAATTCTAGAAGTTCTTTCTGAAAGTTCTGGGAATATTCTAAATCATTACGGAATATCCTGGAACGTTTCAGAAAATTCCGGAACGTTCTACAATATTTTCAAATATTTTAGATTATTCTAGAATATTGCGGAACATTCTAGAATAATCTAATTTGCCAATGAATTCTACAGAGAATTTTCCATAATGAACTGAAAATTTTCTAGAATGTTCCAGAATATTCTACAGTGCATTTAACAACCACTACACTCAAAACCCAACATAATATTCATTGAAATTTTTACCCGTGCGAGTAACACTTTTATAAAATTGAAGAGTATCAAACAGTGGTAACCTCCACTGTAGCTTATTACAATCACAGCAGTTTTTTTTTTTTTTTTTTTTTTACTTTAAAAAAATAATTTGATTACGAAAATTAGGAATACCTATTTTAATGTTATATAAATAACTCCCTTCGCTAAGACCGTTTGAAGTGACTACATTTTCTCTAAATAGTAGATGGCCATTTTGGACGTTTTCATACTTATCAACTATACCTACAAATTAACATAAAAGAAATAATGAATTAGGATGGTAGCAGGCAAAATTAATGAAGTAATTTTCAACTTCACCGAATTAAATATACTGTGGTTGCATTCAAAATAATAAATTTTACAAATAATTTTTGGAGCAATTTGGTAACGATAATTAACAGTTAAACGAAGGCAATTCGTAGCAAATTATTTATCTCGAACTCCCAATAGATTAATTTACACCGAGGAACCCTTCGATTGTCTGAGCCAGAGAAACTAACGAATTTTCTGAACAAACCATATGCTAATGAAATGGTGAAAATAATGAAAATCTCTTTAATAGTAGACTGTAGTAAGATAGGCATAAGATATAGAACCCCCATCAAACCCCCAAAGCCTCATCCTTCTTTTTTTTTTTTTTTAAATTGAGAAAATTTGGATCCTAGCCTATCTAAAAATTGACTCCGATTCACAAATTGGACTTCCGATGATCAATCTAATAATAATTTGAGCGAGTTTTTCAATGATTGACAAATGTTTTTGAAACGCTAAATAATTTGCGACGAATTGCCTAATTTAAATAGGTATTTGGGTAAAATTTTAAGTAAAAAGAATTCTCGAATTAAGCAAAACGAAAATCTTGCGTGAGTTTATATGATTCGAAAAAAAAAAGCAATAATTGTTCCAAATTTAGAGTTCCGAAACTGCTTAGGTTCTCCGAAAATTTGTGAAACGAAAAATCTTCTGCAGATGCAGAACCTCTACTTCCATTTTGTTTTTCTACATTTCTTTATTTTCCGCCATTTTCAATGCTTTATTTTTTATTGCATTAATTTTCTTCTGGCTGGTTTCAATTTTATAAGTCCTTTTTTTCCTTCATTTAGATTCAATTTTTTATTTTCTTCATATTTCTGTTTTTTTTTTCTTTGGACTTTCCCGTTTCCGTTCTTGCTTATTTATTTATTTGATTTTTTTTCCTAATTTTTTTATTGCTTCATTCAATTTCGTTTCGAATTTTTTTCTTCCTTTTTTTTCTTTTTTTTTTTTTTTTCAGGTTTTATCTTCTTCTATCCTTTTTGCACAGGATATTAAGGGAACAATGAAAAAAATACGCTCCTATTTTTGTTCTTTGAAACTTACCCGAAACTTGGGCCTGTTGCTTATAAATAGTTCCGTTTTTAGCGGTGAGACCAGGAGCCAAAGCCCCATTTTGAATGGCAAGGCCGATTGGATGGCCTTTACCTCTTATTCCATTTGTTTGTATTAGACTAAGAGCTTCCGTAGGAGAGTCACCGCTTGTCGGCTTGTGCACAAGTGCCACACCACCTTGGGAAATAAAAAAATAAATAAATATATAAATAATTTGAATAATATAATAAAAATTCATTTATCATTTTATTTCGAGTTGGCAAGAGCTAAACGTATAATTTTGGGTTACCCCAACATTATCAGGGTGTCTACTAGGGTGTGTCATTTTAAAAAAACTTTTGAAATGTTGGGAGGCGTGTTGAAAATCGGCTTCTTTCAGGTGTAAAATCACAAAAAAAATTTTTTTCAATTTTTTTTAACCGCTTAGTGGCCCCCATGGCCACTTTAGTTTTTTAAAAATTGGGAAATCTAGGTCTTTTAAACTCCATTTTTTTTATCCACTTAAAGGGCCTACAAAATATTTTGAAAAAATGTTTTCTGTTTTCGAGGTCGTAGAACACGAATTTCACTATCCCGAATTTTTCCGATTAACCCCTGTAACGTCATTAGCGTTTTTATCGAGCTTATACCTGATTTTTCAATCTGAAATTCGGCTTAATCTCGATTTTGGAGCCCTGAAAATTTTTTTATTTTATTGGTATCACTATTAATTAGAGTGTCCTGACAAAAAAATGTCATTGAACATGACCTCTAAATCGAACTGGTGAGGAGTTGTTGCCATTTTTTGGCAAAAAAATCCATTTTTGCCCCAAAAAAAAATTTATACTTTTACCCCTACTCAGGGGTTGATAGGAAAAAATCGGGATGGTGAAATTCGTGTTCTACGGGTATTTCGGCATAAGTATGAGTTGTACCAATAAAATAAAAAAAATTTCAGGGCTCCAAAATCGAGATTAAGCCGAATATCAGACGGAAAAATCAGGTATAAGCTCGATAAAAACGCTAATGACGTCACAGGGATTAATCGGAAAAATTCAAGATAGTGAAATTCGTGTTCTACGACCTCGAAAAAATAAGAAAACATTTTTTCAAAATATTTTGTAGGCCCTTTAAGTGGATAAAAAAAATGGAGTTTAAAAAACCTTGATTGCCCAATTTTTAAAAAGCTAAAGTGATCTTGGCGGGCCACTAAGCGGTTTAAAAATAACTAGCTGCCACCCCGTCAAAATTTGACGGCCCGTCATTCGTTGCTAACTGCCCAGTACCTCTTTATAAACGACATTTAAAATTTTACTACTTTCGGAATGACTTCCAGCCTCAGATTATCGAAGGAAGAGGTTCTAGATTTGGCCACGTAGAGTTGGCCATGACTAAAAACAGTATCCGGCAGTTATGCGCCGACCTTTTGGAAAGTTTGGGCTTGTTGATTTATTGATTGTCATGTAAAAGGCAAGGCGGATAGGAAATAGGCGTTTTTTGAATAAAAAGGTGTTGATGAATCAGAAGGTCTCAGGTCAATTTGAGGAAGTAGAATCCTTCTTCCAACTTTTTAATTATTTCCAATTCTAAAATATTGTCAGACATATTTTTTACAATCAAGCGAGTCCCATTTCAAAGCCCTACCTTGGAATCAAAAATTTCTCAACAGAATAACAATAGCGCCTGGTTTAAGGGTTAAGGTATGAGGAGGCAATGACCCAATTTCAATACTATCTAAAATTCTGTGGGATATTGGAGCATTTCTTGTTTTTCTTACGTGATGAGGATTTTTATGCTTACGTAAGCGCAAGAGGTACCTGATAAAAGGGCAATAATTTTGTTACTAATGATACTGCAATGATCGTTTTTAATTAACAAAATCGTTATTTTAGGGAAAGTTTCACTAATTGTTTTCAAATCAAATTTGGTCCCATAAATTTCGGAAATAATGTTAGTTTCGGATGTTATTAAACATTGCGGAGTGCAACGTCAGGCTGCTTTCAAAGTGTAGGATACGTCCCGTCTCCGATTTTTTATGAGGACAGCGAACTCGATTTCTCCTTTATTAGCCCTCATATTTCTAGTTAATCTAAAAATCTTAAAAATCGGCCACTTTGGAGTTCGGTTCGGTTGTTTATGAGTTGTTAGGTGTGTTCAGTTCGGTTTTGGGGGTTGTTTTTCCGACTTTTCCGGAAAACCCAGGAAAATTTTAAAAATCCCGACCAATTGGGCAAATCTACGCGCCAAGAGCTTTCATTCAAAAAAAAGGTCGTCAAAATCGGTCGGATAGAAACTGCAGGGCGACTGGAAATACGTTTGAAGGGTGTTTTTCCGACTTTTCCGAAAAACCGGGGAAAATTTTAAAAATCCCGACCAATTGGGCAAATCTACGCGCCAAGAGCTTTCATTCAAAAAAAGGTCGTTAAAATCGGTCGGATAGAAACTGCAGGGCGACTGGAAATACGTTTGGGGGGTGTTTTTCCGACTTTTCCGGAAAACCCAGGAAAATTTTAAAAATCCCGACCAATTGGGCAAATCTACGCGCCAAGAGCTTTCATTCAAAAAAAAGGTCGTCAAAATCGGTCGGATAGGGACTGCAGGGCGACTGGAAATACGTTTGGGGGGGTCTTAGCGTTTTAATATATAGATTCAAAAAAAATTTTTTTAGTGGTTTTACACCTCAAAGAAGCCGATTTTCAACCCGCCCTCCAATATTTCAAAATTTTTTTTTTAAATGACAGACCCTAGTAGACACCCTGTAAATTATGTTTAACTTCTGCAATCCTGAAGTGGACCGGACTCCACAAACGTAATTTTCTTCCTAAACTTACTCGATGTGACGGATGAAGGGTGGGAAAGACTTAGCGCTAGCGATTGATCGCTAGGCAGCATCCTGATACCCGACGAGGTTACCAATTGAATAGCCGGAGAAACTAGGGTAGCAGCTATATGTCCAGGGGCGGTGGAAAGTATAGGCGTAGACACAGGTAGCTGTAAATGATGACCGCTAGTTTGTGATGAGATGGACACGGGTGCTGACTTTGTATGAGGTGATGTCGCTGTCGATTTTGGGCTTTCACGCCGGTTTGGAATGGAGATCAATTTAGGTACTTCCTAAAATTTCATTTAAAAAAATTAATTTATACATTTTCTTAAAAAATAAAAATTCAGGTACTCACTTCTCTAGAAGCAATATGTTTAGGACTATTATTATTTCTTGGCGAATGTCGATCATCCGAGTTATTATTAACAGGTAAAGAATGCGGCAATAATGGAGAAGCCGATGTTGTGGCCGCAGAACTTAGTGATGACGTACTGCTATAAATGATTCCCCGCCGCTGAAGAATTTCTTCATTGTCTGACGTTACCATGACTTCTTCGTGCTCTGTTGGTTTAAAAAAAAAAAAAAAAATTAAAAATCGACTTTCAAAGTTTACATATGAAAGGCCTAAAGCGGAAATGGGTTAATTAATTGCGGGCGGGAGTCATTTTTTTTCGGTCTCTCATTTAATATTCCTTCAGTTACAAAAAAAAAAAAAAAAAAAAAAAAAATACATTCGTCGTCTACTTATTTTTCATTTAAATTCTTTTATTTGACTACCGACTACCGTATGCAAACGTGATATGAGTTTTAAAAATTTTATATTTGCTTGTTAATAATATTTCAGCAGGAAAAATCGTATAAAAATTCGTCGTCAAATTTACCCGAAAAAAAAAACTTTTAAAAAATTCCAATTTCTTAATTTAATTAAGATAAGCCATAATTATTTTTTGTAAAAATATTTAAAATATAAAATTTAGGAACAATCCTGTGCGCAGGTCAACTGAGGTATCTCAATAGTAAATCTGATTGAAGGTGGTCAGTGCTGCTTTTGACCAAATAAAAGTGCAGGGGCAGTATTTTATTAGAATTTTAAGCAATTTTCCTTCTAAGCTGAAGAAAAAGTGCCGGAGGAGCTCCGGAAGTCAAAAAATTGCTGGGACGAATTTCATTAAAGAATGACAAAACTTCAGGCAGAAAATCTAATTTGGTGTCGAAAATCAATTGTTAACCGTTGTTAACATTAAAACGACTCCGCCATGTTGGATTTTAATTAGTTAAAATCCAACATGGTATGGAGTCGTTTTAATGTTCAAATCAGAAACTAAAACTTTGGTCCTGAAGGTAAAAATTCAGATGATTTTGATGAAAAGTGACTAAATTTTGATCAACTAATCTCAAAATTAATCTCTGAGATGTCATCCGAAAGCATGACTAAATAAAATTTCTCTTAAACTAACTGTTTAAGAGAAATCATCATCGTGGCAGCAGACTAATCGTATTTTACCATTCCATTCAATCATAAGTCAAGCAACTAGGAACACGATTCATTCTAATCGTATTTTACTTTTTACGAGGAAACGAAAACAAATTTCGAAACAAAAAATATTAATTATAACATTAATATTATTTGATTAATATTATATATTAATCAAATATATATTATTAATATTATTTCAGGACAAAATCCGAAAATTCCTTAATATTTTTTGTTTGCCTTCGTTTCCCCGTAAAAAGTAAAATACGATTAGTCTGCTGCCACGACTGACGATTCCTCTTAGCAGCCCAAAATATCCTTTTCTGTCAAATCTACTTGTAAATGCTCTTAAGGGCATATTCGAGGCATTAGACCCATCATGATGATTTTTGTTGGATTTTTTTTTTTTTTTTTTTTTTTCCTTTTACGCTTCTGCGTACTCACCTGAAGCTACACTGGAATGTGTTCTATGCCCAATTGGATCCACCACCATTACATCTGGTATCAACGTGTTAAAGTCAATATGGTCCCACTGTGCGGATAACTCTTTCTTTAAACTAGCAAACCTTTGCTGAAGAGCAATTTTCTCTCGAGCCAGTCTTTCCATCTCATGTTCATATTCCCTTTCTTTTCTCCTAAGAGTCTGAAAACAAAGAAACACACATTATTAACCATAACAATATTTCATTCGGAAACTCCCAAAACGATTTTTTTTCTTGAATTCGCTCCATTTTTTTTTTTTTTTCGAGAGCCTCGGCTTATAGCCTAATTTACTGCATAAAATCCTGAAAATTAGGTCATTATCCATCCGAAAAAAGATGAGATACATAAATAACCGGTTTCGCAATTCAACCTCCATACCAAACCCTGAGGGTCACCAACGAAAATGGGATATGTCAATTTCGGAAAAAGGAATCGCGCAAGTCAACATGAAACGTCAATATTTGATAGAAAAAAAAAGGGAGCCACGTGCAGAGTTGAACACGTGATCAAAGCGGTGTTGCTTTTTTTTTTCCTTTTTTTTTTTTTACTTGTTGATGTGTGACGTCACAACATCACACCGTAATTAAACTCTTTTTATTCAATTTATGCTGTAACAGGGCTTCTCAAATAACTTATCACTATTCATTTTTATGTATATCTTATTTATTTATTTATTTATTTATTTTATTAGCACCGAAGGAAGAGTAAATCTCACTGATAGAAATTTTTGCTCGTGGCCCAAAGGAAGCGCAAAGAAAACGGTTTCCTTCCTTCAAAAAAAAAATTATATTCTCTTATGAAAACGAATAAAGAAAAAATTAATTAATTAATTTCTTGTTTTCATTGAAGGTTACGTAAACTTTAACAATCAAGTAATAAGGCGGAAAAATCATAACCGTTGGCTAATAACATTTACACTCTGTTGTGCACCCAATTAGGCCAAAATAACTAGAGACCCTTAATTAAAAGAGACTGGCCAGAAAAAATGGGCGCGAAAAATCGGTGTCAATGTGACATGCGCTTTGAGTTAAATTTTTTGAAGCAGCCACCATTTGCAAACCCGAGCAAAAGAAAATGGCGATTGTTTATTTTGGAAAAAGTTACATTAATCAAATATTTCAATGTCAACATTTTTTAAGTTTTATTCTCACAAATTTTGATTATTTCCACTCATTTTATTTGAAACATTGAAAATTCGTTTATTTATTGATCACTTTGATTTAAAAAAATAAACAATCGCCATTTTTGTTTGCTCAGGTCTGCAGATGACAGTTTGCTTTTTGAAATAAAACACAAAGCGCATGTCCAGTTGACACCGATTTTTCGCGCTCATTTTTTCTGGCCAGTCTCTTTTAATTAAGGGTCTCTAAAAATAACGAGACGATTTTCAAAAACTTCAATTAATTAAAATTTTGTATTAAACCATATAGAATCAGGACCTCCAGAAAAACTATTATAAATAGACTAGAAACTTAAAACAAAAGTAGGTCGCAATTATGGGCATATAAAGGATTTAACGGAAGGTTTTTAGGCGCCATAATCCGAAAAATTTACTTTTATCAATAGCAATTTTGAAAAAAAAAAAAAAAAAAATTATTTTTGATTGAAAATCAGAAACTCGAAGCTTTAAGAGCAGGGCAGTGTCGAGATTATATTTTTATCACGAAACATGATATAAAAGGTCTTATCAATTTAAATAAGCCACATAAAAACTTTTTAAGAAGTTAATTTTAGGTAACACAATATATTGTGTTTTTGTATCAACTTTCTTTCCTTTTCAAAGTTTTACATGGCTTCGGTTCTGTTAAAATCTCAAAACGTTCACCTTTTTACCCTTTGAAATGATTTAATTTCGAAGGAAAATTGAAAATTGAAATTGGAAATGCGAAGAAAAAAAAAAGATTTATCCAAATAAAAATTCGAGTTTAAAAGACGAAAGAAAAAAAAAAAGGATTGAATCATTTCATTATCAGTCAGGTGCTCAGGTCGAATGCCATTGTCGAATTATTTTCGGAAATCCTCATAAGCTAAGCATGTAGCCTTCGGAAATTTTCCACAGATTTAATTTAAAACCGCTCAAGTAATTTAATACCGTAAAATGTAAAATTGAGACGATAGGACCTAAGGGTGGCTAAATCGATTTTTTAATTGACACTCGTCTGTTATTTTTAACGTACGAAAATTACACTGTTCTCGTATATCTATTTTAGCATTCTTTTGCCGTAATATTCAACTATTTTTTTCTGCATGCAAAATGAAAAAAAAAAAAAAAAAAAAAAAAAAAAACGTGAGTTTTAGACTTATGACAATTTTTCTTATATTTAAATACTCCGGGCATTTTGCCCGCCTCATTTGCCAAAAAAAAAAATTGCTTTCTGAATGCGCCATTGATTTAAGGGAAAAAAAAACAAGCATGAAATTAAAAAAAAAAAATAATAACAAACCCGAAGAGTCTTCTATACCTACTCGGATTAACTCCTCCCTTTTCTTTTTCTGTTTTAAAATTGTTAACCCCACGCTTCCCGCCCCCCCCCTCTCACTTTCTTTTTCGCGCGCTGAATCTTTCCGTTGATGAATTTAAGAGATTCCTAAATAAATGCCAAGTTTATTCCGTGTCTTCTAAATTTGTATCGAAAGGCAGATCGGTTTCAAGGTTCAAAAACGTTCTTCTTTTTTCTCTCTTTAAAAATGTAATTAAACTTAACTGCCCCAGTGCCCAGTGGCCTGACCTGGAATTTTCTATAATGTCCAGTATTTAGAACTGGGACCATTCAAATATTACGTCAGCATAATTTCTACCATTTTAATCCCCCCAATACGTATAGGAGTCCGCAGCGCCGGTGCTGGCACCGGTCTTGTAATTATGACCCGATGGCAATGCTGAAGCTTTTTTTCAAAAAAAAAAAAAAAAAAAAAAAAAAATTACGAAATTGATGGTGGTGTTGGCACCGATGCTGGAATCGGCTCCGGCCACCAGATGCAAAAGTTTGCTATTCCGGTGCCGGCACCAGCTCCCTCACTTTGAATTAGGGTGGCTCATTTTAAAGGTCAAATTTTTAATTTTCGCTCCCTGGGCAAAAAATCATTCATTTATATGTAAAAAGAAGCCTGAATTTTTATTTAGGCCGAAAAAAAATTTTTTGGCCCAGGCCCAGGGGTTTGAAGTTTTTAGGGCAGAAATGGTACTTAATTTGGACGAATTTCAAAAATTCGCCCAATTAACATCTTTTAATATAAAAAATTGTCCTTTACAGGGTATATTAGGTATGTTTTGAGCTTCCTAAAAAAAATATTAGGTTCGAAAATATTGACCCGTTGGCCGCCCAGGCAGGGTTATAGTAGAAAAACGGGGATGGCTGTAAAAGGGTAATGGCAGAAGATTTTGAAAATTCAAAAATAGCCAAAATGTGCCCAAAATATGTAGGAATAATGCCCCAAATGTAATTTCGATGCCAAACATTTTTTACCCTATGTTAACCCCATTTTTCCTTATTTTCAGCTCTTTTTTTTCTAAAAAATTGCCATTTTAAAGCCAAAAACTGAATTTCCAACGCATGGAAGTACCCAAATTAACAAAACTTGATAAGTTCATCGAAATAAAAAATTGAAATTTCAAACTTTTGGGAATTTTCAATTTTTTTTTAAATTTTTACTTAATTTTTAATGTTCGAAAAATGTTTTTAAAATTTTGGCTCTAAAAACTTCAAATCCCTGGGCCTGGGCCAAAAAATTTTTTTTCGACCTAAAAAAAATTCAGGCCTCTTTTCACATATAAATGAATGATTTTTTGCCCAGGGAGCGAAAATTAAAAATTTGACCTTTAAAATGAGCCACCCTACTTTGGATATTTGGGCGTCGACTCCAACCGGCTTTGGACCCCTGATACTTATTTTAAGAGGAAAATCTAAGTAATAAATTTTGAGCTTACACTTTTTTTTCCAGCCGTCATTAATCAACGACGGGGTGGTGCTAATTTTTGAATTTCGATGAAAGCATCCTCTAATTTTTTTTATAGTGACCGAAATAAGAATGCAGGGTGTCTACTGATTCATAAAAGTTAAAATATAGGACTTTTATAGGACTTTATAGGTCCATTTTTTCAAAAAATATAGGACCCAAAACAAGCCATTTTTAAGAGAAAAAAATTTAGGCACACAAAATTCTAGAGGTAAATTCTGTCCTCCAAAATTTATAAATAAAGAAGAAAGAGGAAAAAAGGTAAAACTTGTAAAACGGGTAATTATTAAAAAAGGTAAAACAAAATTCTACAAAAACATTTTTATAAAAAATCTTGGGATCAAAAAATCCCGATCAAAAAAAAAGTTCAAGCCTCTGCAAGTGTTTTTCAGAAGCCCCCAAGGTTATATGAGTAGTTCAGAAAATCCGCCCCAAGCTAAGAGCTAAAAAATTTAAAATTTTATAAACGTAAAAAATTTTTAGACTACACGTAAAAATTTTTGAATCCCCTATAAGCCCGAAAATATTCCACAAATGATTCCATAAAATCGAAAATATAATTTTTAAATTTTATAAACCTTCTTAAAAATTATTTGAACTGGAATTAGTTTAAAATTAATTGCCTAATGGAACCCCGCCGTCAAGATTTAAAGAAAAAATTTCCTGAAACATTGAACTTTCTTTGAAAATTTCCCCAAAGTGCTTTCTCAACTATCAAAGCATAAACTATGAATCGTTCGTAGCCCAAAATGATTGGTTTTCCTCGCTTTTCGGAATCTTTAGAAATCTAAATTATGACAACCTGCATAAATCGAGCGAGGCCGAAGGCCGAGCGAGAAAATTTGTTGAACAAATTGAGTGAAAATATGAAAAATTACCTCACTTTGAATTAGGAATATAGGACCAGTTGTGCCCCTGCTCAAAATTACTTTTTTCGGTTAAATTATAGGACTTTATAGGATTTTATAGGTATATAGGACCAAAAAGAAAAATATAGGACTTTTATAGGACTTTATAGGAATATAGGACCAGTAGACACCCTGGAATGCCTGATTTTGATAAAAAATTATCTTATTATGAGAATTTGGAAATTTTCTGGGGGAAAACTGACCGGTCTAAATAAGTCAGTAACTATTGTTCGCTTATATTTTCCCTTAATATAATTACAATAAAGTTTTTCTTTCTTTCTTTCCTATTTTAATCAAATTTTGAAAAGTTTCGCTAAAAAGTACCTTTTTTTAAAATAGGCAGTTTGGCATCAGTTTAATGTACTTCTTTCGTGGGCCGAAATCGTTCAAAAATTTTAATTAGAATATACTTTAAATTTTAATGGTATATCGTTATACTAGGGAGGGAAATGAATTTTCTTGTTGAGGTTTTAATTAAACCAGAGCGAAGCGAGCAAAAATTCAATTGTAATTTTTCAAAATTATTCATTTCCCTCCCTAATATAACAATATACTATTTCATAACTAATTAAAATAACGTTTTAAGTAATTTTTCTCAAAAAAAAAAAAAAAAAAAAAAATACCTCATTTCCTATTTGTTTACGAACACTAAGAACATGGCGAGTTCCATAACAGGAAATAGGCTTTCCCTTTCGGTTTACTTCGATGGGAAGTGGCTCTTCCTATAGATGAGTTATAAATAATTATTTTACAGAAAGTGAATGCTACATCCCTTCTCCCCCTTTTCATCGTCCAAAATTAAATAAAGTGTATTGTGCATAAGCAGTTTTACTGCAAGCACAGGAAAGACTTTCATTGAAGAAAAACCGGGAGCCTAACGAGCCAAACCGGGCTCAAAATAACATGGCTTAGGTCACCAAAAACTGACCTCTTGAAGGGTTTTAAATTTATCACGTATTACTGAAAGCGTGAAAAAATGAGTTAGGAACGAATTTTTTTTTTTTTTTTACAAAAAAATTCAAGTTTTTTCCTTGAGGAAATAATTTCCGAAAATGGAAATTATCCTCAAGACAAAATGTTTTTTTTTTTTTTCTTAACCTTGCCATTTTGTAGTAATAATCGTGCCTTTAAAATTCGAAATCTTAATGGCGTACCAGGTCAATCTCGGGTTTAAAGGCAACACGATAGTTTCGCTCTTTTTACTTTTTAAGTTGAATGCATATCGTAAACACCCAATCATTCGGCAAGAAAAACTCTCTAAAACTTTTCTGATTGGCTAAAATATGCAGGTAAAAAAAAATAAAATAATAAGGGGATTTCCTCATAGTACGAGATTACTAATAACAAATTTAAACTGTCCATGAACCGGCAATTGAAGAAACTGCGCACGTGGAGACTTTCAGCGCAAGGTCGTCGATTATGCAGGCTCTGTTACGTTTTCTTTTTTCTTTTTTTTTTTTTTTTTCCACGCCAGTCAGCAAAACTGCAATGCCATATGTGTTAGCACACAAGGTTAGTGAACAACAACAAAAAAAAAAATTGAAATATCCACACAAAATGCGGAAGCAAAATTAAATAATGAAAGTAAAAGAATTTTTTGACAGATTGCAATAACCATTTTTCGCTCGTTAAAAAGTATAAACTTTTTTTCTTTTTTTTTTATTTTATTTTTTCGAAACGTGAACTTTCCTCGACTGAAATGCCTTCGGGTATGAAATGATAAATGTGCCAACTTTTTTTCGAGAAAAAAAAAATCAAAAATCGATTTTTCTTCTTTCTCTTCGATAAAACAGCAAAACTTTTTAAACAGCTTAATTTTATTATTTATTTTTTTTCCCCTGAATCCATTGTTTTCTGCCTGTAAATTAACTATGCCTTCCCCTCTTTCCCTTTTCAATTCGAATTAAACTGATATGCAAATAACCAAACAATAAAAAAAAAAAAAAAAAAAAAAAAACAATCAAAATAAAACAATAGAGGAATTTTTTAAAATGAGTATAAGTACCTGAATAAATCGTAGAGCGCTATGCAAAATATTGAGATTAGAAGCTTTTTTATCTTCCTGCGATTGGGGTAATTGTTTTTTTACAAGTTCAAAGCATTCTTTCAAGTGAGCTCTCCTATTCTTTTCCAATTTGTTGTGGACTTCCCGAGTACCAGCCCTGCAAAAATTTAAAAAAAAAAGTTAGAGACTTGATAAACCAGGCCGCATGGTATTCACACGGAATAATCAAATGATGTTGCTAGGAAATCTTGGACGAAAGGGACTCAACACATGTTACGTAAGCCAATATTTTCGGTTTTTGACCCCCTTCCCCTTTTAGGCGTAAAGCTGCCTTTTCATAGACGGGGAATTTAACATTTTGTAAGGATTTCATGGACAGCCCCCATCTCCGAAAACATGCTTACGTCACATGTGTAGGATCCCTAATTCCATCATTTTCAAAATAAATATTTGGTACATTAAAGATTATTGTCGTGAGTGCAGTTCATATACCAGAAAACCAAAACGCCAATAGTATATTGTTATATTAGGGAGGGAAATGAAAAATTCATTTGCCTTCCTAGTATTGCAAGATACTTTTCATGACGAATAAAAGTAACTTTTTAAGTGATTTTTCTCGAAAAAAAAAATACCTCGTTTCTTTGTTTACGAACACTAAGAACATGGCGAGTTCTAGAACAGGAAATAGGCCTTCTCTCCCAATTTTTTCTTTTGCATCCATTGTGTTGTAATATACTATTTCAGTGTTTTGTTCAAGGTTTTACAAAATGCTTACTTAAAAGTTCAAACCCTCGAAAAGTTCGGTTCAGAATTCAGAGTTTTTAAGTAAATTAAAAAGTGTAATTTTTTCAAAGAGTTGCTTTTCTGGTTTCTGAATTAAAAATTTTTAATTTAATAAGATTTATTTCATTTCTTTTATTTTGCCATATGGGAATTTGGATAGAAATAGGCGAGAAGATGACATAAACTATCATTTTAATAATAAAAACATGGGGAAATCCCTAAACCAAAAAAAAAAAAGATTTTTTGAGAATTCTAACTTTCAAAACTGAATTTTTTTTTTAAACTTAGAATTCAAAGGTCAGAAAAACCAAATTTCGAAAAAATTACTTTCAAAAATTGAGTAAACTAAATTCAAAACTCCAAATTTTCAGAGGTTCATAACTTTCAGAAATAACATTTTTTACAACAAGAACTGAAAAAAAAAATAAATAAAAACCGAAAAGTTTTGTTTTCCTGGTTTCTGCTCTGAAGTCGATGCCGATAAAAAGTCAGCATATGGGGTCATTCAAATATGATGTCATCATTTTTTCCGCGAATTCTGACTTCTTCCTCCCCCTTGTCAGTATTAGGCATCATAGCTTCGACCCCCTCTACATGATTACGTCATCTTTTAGCAGCCCCCACACCCATTTAAAAAACCTTCTCATTCTCGAAATTTGTTTAAAACTGAATATTTTTGCTGAAATTTTTTGTTGAGTTTTTCAGAATTAAAAAAAAAAGCCAAAAAATCAGCAAAAAACTTTTAAAACTCTGCCAGTTCTGGACTTCAAAATGAAATTCTATCTAGTGAAAATGATGACATCATTATCTCACAAATTCCCCCCTTTTCAGCCGTCAAAAATGCGCATTTGGCGACGCCTCTCCCCCCCCCCCCCCCGTCCCCTCCAAAATGCTGACGTCTAATTTGTATAGGCCCTAAAGAATATTTTTAGCATCAAAGAAGAGTTTTCCAGGAATTAATTTGTACCAATTCATTTAGACCAATAATTCATTTTAGGAATGAATGATACCAGTTACTCCTTCATAAGGGAGCGTTCAAGTATTACGTAAGACCGGAAATGGGGGGGAGGGGGTGCAAGAAATTTTTACGATTTATTACATGGGGGAGGGGAGAGGATCTGGAAAATCTTACGTAAGAATTTTATTATTATTTATTGTTCAAAAAACTTCAAGTTTAATATGAAAAATGGACACCCCTCCATTTGCCACCTTCCCTATAAAAATAAAAAATAAAAAAAATTGAAAAAAAAATTGTCCCCAAATTTTAAGGAACACATTTTTTTTTTAAATTCTGTAAGACATTTTGAAACTTGGTGGTAAAGAAAAAAAAAGGGAAAATCTTACGCGAAAATCTTACAGCGAAAATCTTACGTAAGTTAAAGGAGCGGGGGGTCAAAGAAATCTAACTAAATCTTATGGCAGGTGGGGAGGGGGTCGGAAAACCCAAAAAAAAAGTCTTAAGTAATACTTGAACGCTCCCTAAGGAAAACAATCGTTTCGATTTTTTTTTTTTTTTTTTTTTTTTTTTTTTATCTCGTTTTAAGGTACCAAAAGTTACAATGGAACCGACCTCTTTGTGATTTCCCTACATCATACTATTTTTCGTTTTTAAATACTCACCCAGGTCGTCTTCTGAGATCATGTAAATCATCCTGCTCCCTCGAACTATCCCTATGATAAGACCTATGGTCGTCCGCGTCTCTTTCCCGAGCTGGAACATTTTTGGCTTTTTCTGTCGGCGGAGGTTGATGAAACGGAACCACTGTTTCTTGTTTAATTACCACGCCTGAGTACTCTTCTGTCAACAAACAAACAAACAAAAAATCAGAATGTTAAAAAAAAAAAAAAAAAAAAAAGTAACTACAATATTTTATGGTTTGCGGAATTCATTAATGTTAAAAATTGACTAAATGCTTAAGACTTTACATGAGGATCACATATGACTTTTTTTTTTCCAACGCTTTTCTGCTTCTTCAACCGTTGACCGATTTCGCATAAATTGCACCCGGTCAAATCCAACATTACATTAATTGAGGTCAAAAGACGTAAGGAACCGTATTCATTGAAAGCTAACTAACCATCGTTAATTAATGCCGCTTGAGGCAAAGAGCGGATCCGGACATTTTTTTCGGTGGTGGGTGGACCGGAGGGGGTGGCTGAGATTTCATCAAATTTTTGGTTTTCGATTTTAACTTTAAGAGACGCTGAAAGTTTTTCCAGTTGGAAGGGATGGGGGAGGGGGGGGGGATCTGTCGACCCGCTTAAGGCTGTTCCGACATGACTTTTCTCATTTCCAAAAAAAAAAAAAAAAAAAAAAAAAAACATGGCTCATCCGTTTGCTTGAATGTTTTCTACACTTGGCCCAAGGCAGAGCAGGCAGAAAGCAAATATGGAGTATTTTATTTCCGTTTGAATTGATATCAAGATTCCTTACATATATCGTGTTAAAATCCCAATGTTCTAGTCCTATAATATTATTATTATTATCGTCTGCTATCAAGGTTGATGCATGTTGCGAAACGTGTATAATAACCGCCAACTGATAGTATAGCTTGTTGTGCTTTTCCTAGACAATTGACAAGGATGCCACGCGCGGACACAAACTCTGCGTGTCAGGCCTTAAATTAATTCCTTGCGCTGAAATTACGTAAATCCGTTCGAGAAGAAAAAAAAAACAATTTTCATACCATACAAAACTATAAAAAAAAAAAAAAAAAAAAAATCCCCCGAAAAATTGCGCTAAGAAAAAAATAACAATCAGCTCACAGTTAATTTATTTTCATCTGAATCCATTCACTTATTTTTCAGCAATTTAAAACCCGTGATAATCAAAAGGAAGCAAATTACAAAAAAAAGCATGTTATTAAAAAATCGAATCAGCGGTTTAACATCGCAATTTCCTCGTGTAAACAAAAAGGAAATCATTAAAAAAAAATTCTTTTTTTTTTCCTATCATTTGAACTGTTGCATAATTTTAACAAACAACCTTGGATCATCTTTGCAGCTTTACAAAGGCGGGAAAAGCCTCCTATTTTTTATTCTTTCTTTCTTCATCAACACTGATGAGTAAACAGGAAATGAGAAATATCGAGTTCGATTTTCAATTTTCCAACTTTTTTTTAATATAAATTCGTCTGGAAGTTCAATTTCGGTACACCTCTTTTGGATTTGCGACACCTTTTTTTTTTTTTTCTTTCTTTTCTCGCTCTTTTTTTTTTTTATAAAAAGGAAAAAGCTAGTCCTTTTTAATTACAGAGGAAAAAAAAAAAAGAAATTAAAAGGAAGAACAGGTTAATTATTTACATTATCGTGAGTGCGTGCTATGGTTGAGAAGGGCTATTGTCCTGGGACGCCATGCAATCTCCCGGGGAGGCTCCGGTGTTCCATATAGTCATATATTATTCCCTGGGAAAAAAAAAACCGAAAATTCGTAACGGATATTTAACGACCTATAGGGAAAAAGATAAAAAACGATTAATGGCATATTTTCGGGTCTTACCGTATTTAAATGAGAAGGCAGTGGCGATTTGGAAAATTGATAGGGATTTATGCGCGTGCGTGGAAAGCGATGGACATTTTAAAAAAATATGAAAATTAATACTGTATTTTCAAAACGGGCGTACCGTATTTTGAGAAATGAAAAGAGCCGCAAAAATTACGCTTCCTTGCAAAATATTCAGCAAAATGCAAGAATTTTTTTTGGCTATCAAACTTGGTATATTTTAACTTGGTTTGAAAATCAAATTTAAAAAATGGTTTAAAAATTTTAAAGCATTTTTTTTTTGCTCGTTTTTGGTCAAAAAATCCGAATTTTTTGATAAAAATATCGTTTCTTTTTCCTGGCACGAAAAAAAGCTTAAAATTTATGATAAAAAAAGGTCAAAAGTTGAAAAAAAATTAGGCAAAATTTTAATTAATTTAATATCAAAAAATTGCTTTAGCTCATATTCTTGGCTAAAGAAAGAAGGACAAAATTGAAAAATGTAGTGAACATTTTATTTAAAATTTCTAAGTTTTCGTTTTAGTTCATGTAGTCTAATTTTAATTTAAAAAAAAAGATATTTTAAAAAAGCGGCGAAAATTAATTAAGAAAGTTAAATAAAATTTACACGAAATTTTTTAAGTCCTTGCTAATTTTACTATTAAAAAAGGCCAAAAGTTTAAAAAAAAATAGTCAAAATATTATTTAAAATATTCAAAGTTAAAATTTCAACATTAAAATAATTAAATATTAATTTTTGGCGCGAACAGGCCGACACCCGGACAGACATTTCCCCAGGACCGAGCCCCAAGACGGAGTCCTACGTCAAAACCAAATTTTACAAAAAAAAAAAAAAAAAAACCAAAATTTCTTTTAAATTTAATTTCCCACTTCAGTTAATCTCTTTTTTTTTAAATCCAAATTTTTATTTATTTACTCTTTATATTTTTTACTTCAAGCATGCGAAACTTCCACAATCTTGTCACTGGATTCTCAGAATCAAGGGGGAAAAAAGCGTTCACCAGCGGGATTTCTCACGCCGGGATCTCAAAAGAGGAACTTAAGCAGGAATCTAAATTTTTTTTTTTCGTTTCAGCTTTTCATGTTTAAAAAAGTTGAGACGGAAAAAAAAAAAAAATGCGATGTAAATTTTTAACGCGAGAATATATAAACTATACAGAGTATTTTGAATTTTATATAAAATAAAAAAAAAGTGTGCATATAAATTAGAACGAAAAAACTGAATTTTTCAGAATTTATGATTAAAGTAATTTAAAATTTATAATGATTTTTTTTTTCGTTTTTTAAAGGCAAAAAAAAAACGGTTTTACCGATAATTTTGAACGTTATAATATTTTAAGCTTATTAGTAAGGAGCAGTGGCGTTGCGGAGAATCCGGGGGCCCTGCCTGGTGCGAAAATTTTAAAAATAAAAAAATATTTTTCAAAAGTTTTTTTTTGAGAATGTTGAGTGTATTTTAGCATTATTTACGATTCTTTTTCGATTTCATGAAAATTAAAACGAGATTTTGGGGCCCCTACAGGTCGGGGCCCCGGCGCACTGCACCCTCTGCGCCTCCCAGCCTTTACGCTACGCCACTGGCACGGAGGAAAATTTGTTTTAAAACTAGTGGTTATTTCGGAAAAGCAAGTTTAAGGATACATAATTTTACAACAAATCAAGGATTTCGGAATAATAGGCGTCTTTTTCCCTAGCAGGGGAAACGATGAAAAATTCGGCAAAATTTAAGGAGTTTTTTTAAAAAAAATTGCAAAATTCTGGTTTTCCCCCCTGGACCCCTTAAGTTCGGTTAGCATTAAGTATAAGGTATTTCAAACATGAAAGTTCTTTAAGCATCTTCAACCGGGATCCAACGGGGGGGGGGGGGGGGTTGAAGCTAAACCCCCCAAATAACCCATAGGCATCTAAAACAAATAATTTACCCTTTTCAATTGTTCAATTAAACTACCTATAACGAAACCCTTAAAAAATTGTGCTAACTAAACTCCTTTGCACCGAATATTCAAATCATTTTATTGCTCTCGACTAAAAAAAAAAATTATAATCAAACATTCCCAGGGCGAATAAATGAAAAAAACATATCTTGTTACAAGTGGCGATTTTTTTTCCAACGCTCAAAGTACTTAAGTTACAGAACTTAGGTGTCCAATGGCGTGATATTAAAATTATAAAATCGTCTGCTTCGGAATTATTTCCCAGAATCCGCGAGTTTGAATCGAAATGTTGTGTGTGATATAATCGTTATTTTATTCACACTTAAACGAATAAAAGGAAAAAAAAAAGCACGTGTAATCCAGGATTAAATAAAATATGTTCATTATCTTTACTTTTCTTTTTATACTTCATTAAGTATGCAAATATTTCGATTAAAAAAATCAAAGTTCAAATTAATCAAAAAAAAAAAAAAGCTTTTCCTTATCGCCAACCCTAAACCTATATACAGAAGCCCTTGCTCATCATCGGTGACGTAATTGAAACTCATCTCGATATTTTTATTTCCTTTTTCTTCCTAAAGCAAAAAAAAAAAAAAAAAAAAAAAAAAAAAATTGCACGAGTCATAATTTGATATGCCATCAATGAACGCCCACAAAGGAAAGTGAAAAAAAAAAATTAAGGGTTAAAAAGTCTTTTATTGGATACGAGAAATCATAGGAAGAAACTGGGTCGGGGTCAACACGTGATTTTTAACAGGGACAAACTTCCTGCGCATGTGCGAAAACAAATTTTTCCACGTGTGTACTCAGAGAATGACGTTTAGCTTACGAAATCAATAAGCTCAAATGAATCTACATACGATTCCCGTATGTTTAGCTTACATTTACCTAGGATCTTACAGGATGTGACATAAGGACTAACACGCGCTCGGCTATGTTTAATGACCACTTTGCTAAGTTATGAAAGACATGCTTGCGATGTTGTCAAATTTGCAAAAAAAAAAAAAAAAAAAAAAAAAAAAAAAAAGGGAAAACTTTCAAAATTATCGTGAAATCAAAAGGAAAATTATGCATGTGGCTTTTCGCCGCACGAGTTTTCTTTTTTAAAGCATCTCCTTATCAAAAAAAATAAAATTATCACAATTCTTGATAATACAATCATTCAAAAGTCTTGGGACGTAAATAAAAAAAAAAAAGAGACAATCTTGAAAATATCACAACACACGTGTGTCGCACACACCGTATACGCGATTTTCTCGAGAAAAAAATTTTCATTTATTTATATACTTTTTTTTTTTTTTGTCAAAAGCATGATTTTTTTTTTTTTTTTTTCGTTCATTTCTAACCTTTGAGAAAAAAATAATAATTTTAGTTTCTTTTTCAGATTTATACATAAAAAGACATTCCTTTAGCAACTCGATTCAATGAAAGTATAAAGAAGAAGAGAAGAAAACGCGGAAAAAAAGGGAAAAGAAAAATTTGCTATTTAGAAAAGTTGAACCCGATGAAAGTTAAACTTTTTTTTTTTTCTCTTTTTGAAACGTTTTAAAAAATTTCCTCTGCAAAATTTTGTTATTTAAAAAAAAAAAAAAAAAAAAAAATTTACTGCTTCCCGTAATTTTTCCTTGTCACCCTCCCGGTAAAAGCAGACGAAACCAAGGAGAATCAAGTCCCTCCTGACCTGTTTTGGGCTCCTTTGCCTAAAAACTTTTCCTGGCCAATATATCCAATCCCTGGACATTTTTCGGAAATTCTGGAAACGTTTCGGGCTGTTTTGAGTCTGTTCAGAAAATGATGCCCCCCCCCCTCCCCCCAATGCTTTCCGGATTGGCTACATGGCTACATCCTCTCACTTTGACGATTTTTTCGCTATCCCACCTAACACACCTGATTACGGTCATATCCATTAAAATAGGAAAATAAAAACAGGTTTTGATTTTTAAATTGTGACTGATGTTCAATGTCATCGTTCAGAAGAGTCGACCTCGCTATAGACACCGACCATGCAATTTCAAACCGGGTCAAGTGTAGGGAATAAATGCGACTTATTATCCTAAAGGGGACATCGTCCATACCTGATTGCATTAACTTCGGTTCAGCTTTAAAACATTAAAAATCACATGACCAAATGTAAAGGAATTTTTTTTTTTTTTTTTTTGCATTCTTAAAGTAACAAAACTCAGCGAAAATAACAAACCGAACGAACTTCGGACTCGAGCAGCCTTGTTAATATTATTTTAAGTCGGGACCAGTTATGCAAAGATGGCAGAAAATTTCCTTGACCTTAGGAAGCGAATTCACATAAGTTTCCTTTTAAATATTTTCTTTTTTAAGTCAAAAGAAAAATAAATAAATAAATAGCAAAATGACCTGCGTCGCTGATCTAAATTTAGAACAATCTTCCGATGAATGAATGAAAAACTTTGAAATCTCATTAGCGAAGAAGAAAAATAAAATAAAATAAGAAATGTTTTCCAGCTTTTCACGACTTCTCGAGTATGACGGAACTTTTTATTTAAAAAAAAAAAAGAAAATAATTTAAAAACTTTTATTATTTTACCTGATAAATAATGCCTAATCCATTTTTTCTTGGGGGGCGAACGCCAGTATAACCCCGTCACTCCGAGGTCCTGAGATTTATCAACAACTAAAACACCCATTGTGGGTTTCCGAAAGGAAAAAAAAGAAAACCGCAAAATAAAAACCACGCGTAAACGGAAGTGATATATAAAATAAAGTGTTTTACACAAGTGTAAATGATCCGCAGGCTAACTATCGCCGACTATCGATAGGGAGATGGGTTGGGAGTTACGAGAGATAGTAGTGACAATTCCACTCCACGCGTTTCCCCTCCTTGGCTTTGCAATGCTACACAACGTTGCCACATTATTCAAATATTACCATTCAGGCTTAATTATCTCCTGTTGCAATTTTTTTTTTCAAGTTCTTTCTTTCATTCTTTCTCTCTTTGTTTTTTGTTTACTACTGTATAACGTGCTATTAATACTGTTTTCGTAACATATTTTCTTGTTGAGATTTTTTTTTTTTTTTTTTTTTTTTTTTTTTTGAAAAATTGAGGCAGACTATCAACTTTATTAGCCTACGATTTCGTTTCCTCCTATCTGCACATTTTGAACACGGTATGGTAACCGATGAAGGGCTATCAATAAAAATTGCCATATGATTTATTGTATTGGAAAAACAAATTGCACCATATAGTGAGGTCCTAGGGAAATCAAGAAATAGTATATTGTTACCCTGGGGAGGAAAATTCATTTGACTTCCTAGGTTAAACAAGATACTTTTCATTACGAATCTATTCAGGAAAAGTAGGGAAAACGATTTGATAAATTGTAAACAAAGTCTTCTGTAAACAGGTTTAACATTGTCTTGCCCTATGCAGGAAATGTCATTTTCTGCTCTGATTGCATGCGCGGAAAATGTCTTTTTCTATTTATGAGTAATGAACAATTTTTTTCATCACTTAGGATAAAATTAAAATATTATTGAGCTACCCCCAACTTCGGGGGCCACCCCTTTACAGGGAGCTTTAGTTTCAAAAATCAAAACTTCATAGAAATTTATAAAATATCTCGTAATATCTGTAAATTTTCCCCCAATCACGGTGCAAATTCACTTTGGATTGTTGGACCAACATTCCACACTAATTTCGGCGTAGGAGTAAGGGTGCAAATTCACTATGCAATGTTGGACCAACATAGAGACCCTTAATTAAAAGAGACTGGCCAGAAAAAATGGGCGCGAAAAATCGGTGTCAATGTGACATGCGCTTTGAGTTAAATTTTTTGAAGCAGCCACCATTTGCAAACCCGAGCAAAAGAAAATGGCGATTGTTTATTTTGGAAAAAGTTACATTAATCAAATATTTCAATGTCAACATTTTTTAAGTTTTATTCTCACAAATTTTGATTATTTCCACTCATTTTATTTGAAACATTGAAAATTCGTTTATTTATTGATCACTTTGATTTAAAAAAATAAACAATCGCCATTTTTGTTTGCTCAGGTCTGCAGATGACAGTTTGCTTTTTGAAATAAAACACAAAGCGCATGTCCAGTTGACACCGATTTTTCGCGCTCATTTTTTCTGGCCAGTCTCTTTTAATTAAGGGTCTCTAGACCAACATGTTGGTACCACAAGTTGGACAAACATGTTGAACCAACATGCCGTACCAATATGTTTGACAAACGAACGAATTGACTAATGCAGAATTTACTCCTACGCCGAAATTAGTCTGAAATGTTGGTCCAACAAGTTGGTACAACATGTTGGTCCAACATTCCGTACTGAATTTGCACCCAAACGGAATGTTGTACCAACATGCTGGTACAACAAGTTAAACCAACATGTTGTACCAACTAGTTGGACCAACATTCCTCACTAATTTCAGCGTAGGAGTAAATTCTGCAATAGTGGATTCTTTCGTTTGCCAACATGTTGGTACAACAAGCTGGTTTAACAACTTGGTACAACATGTTTGTCCAACTTGTTGTAACCAACATGTTTGACAAACGAACGAATCAACTATTGCAGAATTTACTCCTACACCGAAATTAGTGTAGAATGTTGGTCCAACTTGTTGTACCAACATGTTGGTACCACAAGTTGTTGGTACAACAAGTTGGACAAACATATTACACCAACATGTTTGACAAACGAACGAATCGACTATTGCAGAAGTTACTCCTAAATTCTATTTCTACGCCAAAATTAGTGCGAATTGTTGGTCCAACATTCCGTAGTGTATTTGCACCCTAAGAAATAGAAATTTCGCAGCCGACAAAAAAAAATTTTGAAAAAATAGTTAAAGTTTTAGTTGCCTAAAAAATTGAAAGTCCAATTTTTTTTTTTCAAAAAAAAAAAAAAAAAAAAAAAAAAAATTCGCGAAATCCGAAAATTTTGATGAAAGGCAAAATTTTTTTTCCATCAAAAATGTTACCAAAAAAACTTTTTTTATCTCAAAAATTTTGCCAAATTTTCATCAAAATTTTCGGAATTTTTTTCCGAAATTAAATTTAAACCACCTGTTGCCGGGCATGTTGACTGACTCCGAATGACTATTGCTGCTTCTCCATTATGGCCCTAAATTAATTTTACAAAATTAATTTTATAAAATTACCGGAAATTATGCGCTTTTTCTTTCTTTTTTCATAACATATTTATTTTTTACAGATTTCTTATTCTTTTTTAAGTCATCCTCATGTTCGATTAGTAAAATAAAAGCATTATTCCCAATCCCAGTAATTTTATAAAATTAATTTTGTAAAATTAATTTTGAGCCATAATGGAGAAGCAGCATATGACGTTGACTATTCGAATAACTTTTTGACCAAAAAGTTTTGGTAAAGAAAAAAAAAAAAAAATTTCTTCATGTGCGTCTCATATTCCCGGTCGGGAGAGGCGCAAAGCGCCGCGCGGAGTAGGGAGGCATCTCAAAAATTTTGCAATTTTACCTAAGGGGTCGTCCATAAATTACGTAAGCATGTTTAGGGGGGGGGGGATGGGGTCAAAAATACCATCTTTAGTGCTTACGTAATTAATGGACGACCTCTTAAATAATATTCTTGGGTTAAAAAATACTTCTCCTGATTTCCCTAGGACGGCACTGTATGATGCAGATATTTTCGCAAATACTGTATTTTCATTTCCCAACAAAAAATCAAAAAAAAAAAAAAAAAAAAATGAGAAGTACGACCAGGTCAAAAAATTGAGCAAGGTACCCAGAGAATTTTCCGGTAAAATCAAGTAAAATAAAATAAAGTAATGAAGAATAAAAGAGCAAAATGAGGAAAATCGGAAGGGAAGAAAAACAAGTCTTAAATTAAGGAACTGTAGAGTTTCATTAAGTTTCAAAGTTTCTCATTCACAAATTCTACAGACCACATTAGGATAACATTGGTGTTGTCGGTTGGGGGACGAAATAGAAACCATTAGGTGTACAAATCACTTCTCCTATGAAATATCTTAAGTTAAAATTGTCTTGCATTTTCATTTGTTTTCCAATATTAAATGAATGTCGAATCGAGACCGATACGTGTTATGATAATTCAGATTTCAATTTTCCGATGTCGTTGGATTTGGACAAATTTCTAACCATTTCCATTTTAAAACTTTATAGAGTCGCGCTTTTTGAAAACTATCCCCACATTATGGTTTTCTGGTACCTTTTAGGTCCTAATGCACGAATGTTCCAGATGTGGAAAGGTTCGAAAATTTTTTGTCAAAAAGTGGCTGGTCCATGGACTAGTATTTCGACCGAATACTTTTCAATTTTACCGCCCTGGGCCGCATTGGAAAAACAGCATGAATTTATTTACTTATTTTTTTAGTGCTGTTATAAAAAAAAAAGTTGGTAGATTGGGAAAAACCTCAAAAAATAAAAACCAGCAGTTTTGCTCCATTTATTTTTTTATTTTATTTTATTTTATTATTTTTTTTTTTCGTATCGTGAATTGCAGAACAAAAAATTCCTATAATACAAATTTAATCTCAATAATAATCTAATCTTATAATATATTTTTACGAGTATTACAGAATATATTTTTAGGTTTAATTTAAAAGCTTACTTCTCAGCATCCAGATAGAAAATTACTTTTATTCGAATTTGCAATAAGAAAACTTCAGATGAGATTTCAGTCAATAACCAAGTCCAAAATAAGAAAAAAAAAAGTTATTTCTTTGAAAAATAAAAATACTATAACAGGCCTATTAATTCCATCAAAAGGAACAAAGTCTTGATCTTAAATTTTGAAATTTTAAATATATTTAAATCGGGGAAAGAAACAATCGTTGTTAATTTTTCAATTAAGTTTCGGCTTTAATGTACTATTTTAATAGACCCATAAATAAGTAGTAAATTGAAAAATTTTTAAATTCTTAGAAACCAGCGCTTCTATGAATTAGGACGCGAACTTTTATTGAAGATAATATACAACATTCATATTTTTCTTTTAATAAAATTCGAGGAATAGTAGATTGTTATACTAGGGCGGGAAGTGAATTTTTCCGGCAAGGTTTCTTGAAAATCCGAGCGAAGCGAGGATTTTCAAGAAACCGGCCGGAAAAATTCACTACCCACCCTAGTATAGCAAGGTACTTTTTATAACGAATCATGCGGAATGAAATATCCCGTTTTAAAGAAATATTTATAAAAATAAAAAATTCGTGTTTATTTTGTCCATAATGGCGGCATTAACTGTTTCCGGTTTTTTGCCGCATGAAAAAAAATGTAAACAAAAAAGATGGCGGTCGGTATTTCTGCAACGAATATTGTGGGTTTTTTTTTTTCTAAATTTTATAAAAATTAAGCTTATAATTCCAACCTTCAATCCCTATTTAAGTTAAAACTAATGGATCTAGTTTGAATTATGTGATTTTTATTCTTCGTTTTGTATTGTAACGTGAATTGCCAACGCCAGTGCTGGGATGGTTTTTGTTATGAATTTTATTATTAAAAAAAAATCACTATATCAGGTATATTACTCTTTGCAAAAGCAATGGTTGTTTTGAATGCTTGAATTGGTTTGATTGGGAGACATATATAGTGCTGGTATAGAGATTTTTTTTTTTCAGGTTACATACAGTATAGAGATTTTTTTTTCAGGTTGAGTCCAAGAAAACTATCTTATTCAGGATTAGGTAGTTTTTGAAAGTAAACGTTGTTCCTGCAACCTTGCTGCTTGGTATGGTTAGCTTAATTGACATTCTTTTCTTTTTTTAGAAATAAATGTGTGTCTTTAGACATTGCTCGACAAGTCAGTAAGGTTGTTCAGAGGGACTGTTTCTATGCTTCAATCTAATGTCTCAGACATTATCCCTTATTATCGCAAGCAAACAGGTAGTATTTCTCTTTGCAAAAACAATAGGTTGTTTTCGATAATCTGATTGGTTTGATTGGAAGACATATAATATAGGGATTTTTTTTTTTTCCCCCAAAATCAGAAAGGAAATACATGACTATGACTATTAGAATTTCTTACATTTTCAAATGATTTTTTTAATCTGTATAAGATTAAGAATTAATATTATTTTTAATATGAAACGATTATTAATATCACTTAATATTAGTTGATGCATTAGTCTTTCAATCAAACTGATAAGATTGTTTAAAACAACCATGTTTTTGGCAAGAGAAATACTATGCATGGCTATTTGAATTTATTTGTATAAAGATGAGTTATGTCCTGGGAACCAAACTGACTCTCAATAATCAGGGATAATCTCTGGGACACCACATTCAAGCGTAAAGAGAGGTTATCTGTACAATGTCTAAAGACACATACTGATTCGTTAAAAGAAAGAATGTCAATTAAACTGACCGTATTATGCATCAAGGTTATAGGAGCAAAGTTTACCCTGAAAAGCTACCTAACCCCAAATAATCCAGTTTTCTTGGACTCTTTATGTTAGTGATTTTGTTTAATATAATTCAAAACAAAAGGCATCCAGCAGTGGGGATGGCAATTCAATTACATTATAAAAGGAAAGATAAAAATCACATCTCTGTAACTAGATTCATTAATTGTAACACTATTAAGGGTTAGAGGTTGAAATTATGAACTTTTTTTTCTTTTTTTTTCTCAAATTAAAAAAATAACTGTGACGATATTTACGATGTCAATACCGACCGCCATTTTTGTTGTTTACCTTTTTTTTTCTGCACCACGGTGCAGAAAAAAATTTGCCGTCCAACCGGAAATGAATAAGCGTGCGGAAAATTTCATTTTCCGCGCAGATAAAAGGAACGGAAAATGCTACTTTCCATATATGAGTTATGAAAAAATTTTTTAACTCGTGAGGGACTCGAACCATGAACCAACCTTACGCACAGAGAATTGCATTGAATAGAGTTACCATAATATTTTGTACTAAATAAATGCATTAGAAAACTGTTAACAACCTCTTCCCATAAGTATGCTATAGTGACATAACATGGAAATCATGCTTATAAAGTCTGTGAAGCCTTAGCCGGTCCGCATAAAACAAAACAAACAAAAAAAAAAAAAATTTACGATATACGAATTTAGATCTCATTTTTGGAAAGAAAAAAAGAATTACAAAACCAAGAACTTTTAAAGAATGAGTTTAACAGGATTCCGAACCAAAAACTAAACCTAAACTCGCTGTTACTTGTATCGTTTCATTAAACCCTAGTATCTGGAAACTTCTTCCTTATTAAACAACATTTTTAATGAAAGCCAAATGTAACAAAAACATTACCTTTCCAAGTTCTCAGTTAAAATTGCTCTTTTATATTTGCAAGAGAGAATCTCTTTTAATTTAATTTAAACTTTTTTATTTTTAAGACTTGCAACACCCTTAATTTATACTGTCTGGGTTATTACGAGGGGCATCCAGAAAGTAATGTCCAAAAGTGAAAAAACAGGCCAAATTTTAAAAATTGATATTTTTATTTCGGAAGCTCTATTTCAATTCGGATTTTTCTGCATAGTCTTAAGCACTTTTCCATTCGGGAAATCGATTTTTCAGCGCCAAGGTTGTAAAAGGTTCTGTCCAATTTTTTAAGCCACTGGATTCCCTATCATTTTTCCTAAAAAAATAAATTCCTAATCCATTTTTCCTAAAAAAAAAAAAAAAAAAAAAAAAAAATAAATTCCTAATCCATTTTTCATAAAAATTTTGGTTCCTAAAATTGTTTTCCTAACTATTTTTTTTCTAATTTTTAATTTTCCTAATATTTTTTGATTCCTAAAATAAAATTTCCAAAATTTCTAAAATCCAAATTTCCTAAAATCCCTTTGAGAGATTTAAAAAATTATAGGAAAAATATTCATTTTAGGAAATTTTATTTTAGGAATCAAAACATTTTAGGAAGATTGGAGATTGAAAATTAGGAAAAAAAATGGTTAGAAAAAAAATTTTAGGAACCAAAATTTTTAGGAAAAATGGATTATAAAACAAAAAATAGGAATTCATTTTTTTAGCAAAATCGGATTAGAAAAAATGGTCCTACCCAGGTGTTCTTTTCAAATTAAATATCAGCCTAAGATTTAAGTGTTATCATGACAATATTAATATGATATAAATTGTATAATACAATGTTATTGATCAGACATCACAATGATTTAAAATAAAGAATTCGCACTGTAAAAAGGTTATATCATAATGATATTAGTGACATTAGTTTTTTGAAAATTAAAAAAAAAAGTCGCCACTGAGACTAGAACCCACTCCGTTTAGATTTCTATTGTCACAACTCCTTCACCTTACCATCTTCACCACTCCTTAAGTTACAAAAATGGTTGATAATTTGATTATTTAAGCCCACAAACGATGGACTTAGAATTTTTTTGACTGTTTTATTCTTATCACTTTTTCAAGCGGAAGAACAAAAAATTTCAAAAAACGAAGGGCAGAACAGCCAAAGCTCTTGAATCGTAGATTACGATTTTGCCTATATTCTTGTCCCCATTTCAGGTATAAGGTGCGAAAATTCAAAAAACGTAAAGTATAACTTCTAAAAAAAATTTTCAAAGAAACTTCACAAAACTTAGTGATGTTACCGCAATATCAGGCTCACTTCAGACCGTTATTATTCTATTTTGTGAAATCTAAATTTTTTTTTTGCAAGTTAAAACATCTATTACTGTCATTATTATATTAAGTGAATATTTGACCGATATATGTTTAATATAAGTCAACGATCTGACATTGGTTTGATGTTAGTGCTACATAAAGTTAATATCAGACTGATCACATTTTTTTAGAACACCTGGGTAATCAGTCTGGGTTACCCACCAAGGACAAATTTTGCTGTATCCTAAATCTTCGCTCACTATTTCATGGACAATACTCCTACTGAATTTTTCCTGCAGCTCAGTGATGGTGATTCTCCTGTCGGATCGAAAGAGACCATCGATTGCAGAGATTAACGAAGGGGTCTTTGCTGTGGGCCTCCCCGAACGCTGCAGATCATGAATTTCGGTCCTACCCTCAGAAAAAAGTTTACATTTCGTGAAGTCCCTCTGACCAATAACATCACCATAAGATTCGCTTAAGAGTATGCAGTACCCGTGGCAGTAGGTAAATCGTGTTTTTCTTCTTATGGGAAAACGAAAAAAAATCTTGGAAAAAAAAAACCAAGAAATCTTTGAGATTTTTTTCTGAAGATTTTTTTAGTTTTTGTTATTTTAAGATTTGTCTTCGTTTTTCCGTAAAAAGAAAAATACGATGTATCTGCTGCCACGGGTACTGCGTACTCTTCATCTTCGAAAACTATCAACAGGTCGCTCACCGTTAGCGTACAAAAAACGAATCACCCCGCGAACTTCCCAATTGGTTGGATGGACCATTTTTTCCCCCCCATTTCAAACCCTCTTAACTCGGTCAAAATTTAACAAAACCTAACGAGCCAGGTGTCATTTGAAAGGGGATTACAGGTAGAAAGAGAGCTTTGTACTGCGGGAACTCTAATTATAACGGTGTTTAAGCTATTCACCTTTGGACATTACTTTCTGGATATACCTCGTATATTGATTTTTAAAGCATTCGACGGTCAAGGTTAACTTGCGAGCAATAAAACAAATTAAAAAGAAAAAAAAATGAAAGAAAGAAAAAGAAAAAAAATAAGTCCTCAGACTGCGTAGGTTTTTCAAAAAAAATGAAATTCCAAGGAGAAATTTTCCCAACCTAAAGGGGTAGGGGAGGGGAGAAATCAAGTTTCATATCTCCGCACCAAATAATTCCATTTCCACTTTTATTTCAATTTAATTCACCTAACAATGCTTAAAAAAAACCTCACGTAATTTTTTATTTTCTTATCAGACGCACACGCCGTCTATGTTATCTTTTTTTAGCCGCAACTGTTAAACCTTAAACACGGGTCGGCGCTGAGGGAAATTTCGCTGTGGCTTTTTTTTTTTTTTTTACTCCTTGTTTTTATATATTTTTCAAAGCTTCTTTCCTTTTTTTTTTTTTTTCGCGAGGAGTAGCCAATTTTACGTGACGTTTCGACTTTGACCTCGCACCGCCTCGTGCATTTGGAACATCATACATCACCAATGCAGATTAGGTCTTTGACATAAGGTCACCAACCCATCATCACGGGAAACGGCCACGGGTTCAGTGTCATATACGTATAAAATTACCTGCAATATTTAAAAATATACAATTTTTAAATCCAAAGGGGATGAAGTCCTGGGAAACCGAAAAAAAAAAAAAAAAAAAAAAAAAAAAAAAGAATCAAACATGATGAAACTGGAAAGGTCATGGATGTTTGGAAAAAGCTCGACCTCATTATTTGGAAATTAGTTATTATTGTACAGATTCTGAAAAAATGTGCTACAGGAGGATTTATTTTTCCCTTTTTTTTAAATTAATTATAAGTCGAATTCAAGTACCTCTTTTTTTTAATAACTTGACATTAAGAAGTATTTTTTTCCCTCTGTTACTAAAAATAGCAAGGAATGAGAAGAGATTTAAATTTTTTCCCGGTTGTAAATTGAGGAATATTTTTCAAGCGAAAAATTAAGATGATGCATGCAGAAGAGCACAGTATCAAAATCCAGATTTTTTTAAGATAGAAAAATTTAATATAACACCAGGAGGCCCTTTTTTCAGGGGATATACGTACAATGTTTTCCTTGTGCGTTGCTGTGGGAACTAAAATATTGGAAATGTCTGAATTTCACCTGGTAGGCTGTAATTTCCTTTAAAAACACTTAAAACTTACGACTAACATTTTTGACTAGAAAAGCTCATATAAACATATTTTGAATATTTTATGTCTCTAACGGTGACCAGTAGTCCAGTGTATAGTCTTCGACTTTCAATCATAGGATACGATGTGTCGTGCTTCTATTCCAGTTCACAGCTAGAATTTTTCTCAGGCGAGACTTGCGCATTGAAAAATCAACAGCCAATAGAAAATCACCGAGCTCATAGCAGAAGAAAGATAGTCATTCTCTACAATTTTTCCTAATCCATTTTTCCCAAAAAAATTAATTTCTAATTCATTTTTTCTAAAAACTTTGGTTCCTAAAATTGTATTCCTAACTATTTCTTTTCTAATTTTTAATTTTCCTAAAATTTTTTGATTCCGAAAATAAAATTTCTTAAAATTAAAATCCCTAAAATTAAATTTTCTAAAATCCCTTAATGTATTTAAAAAATTAGGAAAAATATTCAGATTCATTTTAGGAAATTTTATTTTAGGAATCAAAAATTTTAGGAAAATTAAAAATTAGGGAAAAAAATGGTTAGGAATTTATTTTCTTAGAAAAAACGGAACATAGTATGCCAAAGTCGGCGATGCGCAGAAACCACCAATCAGAGCGAGTTGCCAGATGCACCAGTGCAATGGTACACGTACCGCTATTGAAGAAAATGCCTCTGTTTAGCTTATGGGGTACCACTATTGAATCCGTGTAGAGATTCCAAATTCCCGACGTTTTTTCATTCCCGGAAATCGGGAATTCCCGTTTCTGAAAAAAATATTCATTCGGGGAAAAGGAATTCCCGTTTTGGTTAGCTTTTCATTTCCCGGGAATAAAGAAATTGACACACTTAAATTGCCGGGAATCTTGGGAAAACCGAGAATTTATTTTTAAGGCGAAAAGAAAAGAAAATAACTCCAATTTCCGTATTTTTGGGAAGCAAGTTCGGAAATGAGCGGAGCCATGTAAAAAATTTTTTTTCTATGGGCTCATTATTTATAAAATCGTCGGATTTAAGAATTTTTTACCGCTCGATGTCGTCCGATTTTAAAAATATTTTGACCGTCGAAAGTCCTTACCTTAACTAGAAAAACTGCGCAAAAAAAAGTTTTTTATCTCTTACCGTTCGGAAGTTATAGCCTCCTAAAGTATTGGTGATAGGGTTCTTTCCTTGATTTCGCTGCGTATTTCGATCCCGAATATTTCCAAATTCGAGCTATACAACTAATCAAAATAAATTTCAAAGCAGTCTATGACCCTAGTAGGCTATGTAAAATACCTTTTCGCCGAACCTGATTTTCATTTCGTTCGGGAAAATCGATGCTAAATACAAGTCAAAAAAATCAAAAAATCACCACTTTTAGCAATTTTTTTTTACTAGGTAGGGTATAAAATTAATTATTGCTATTCCGTGGGATGAAAGTACTTAGGTTGAAGATTAAGTGGGGTAAATTGGAGATGTTTATCATGAACCGTATAGAAGTGGTGCAAAATTGAAAAATCGAATTTTTTAAAAATTGCACATTTAGCCATTGCATTACTCGGAAGGGGTAAGTCCTAAAAATTTGAAACTTAGTATGGAAGTGTCTTACTATAAGACCAACTTATCCTGGAAGTTTCGTTTTGTTTTTCGAACGGAACCGGAAGTTGGGGGAAGGGGTGATCGGTGATTTTTTTCTTGTTTTTAGGGCACCAAAATTTTTTATTGTTTACTTTAATTAAATAATTATTGAAAAATTTTAAAAACGAGTCGCTAAGAGGTGTTTATTGAGTCATTTTATAATTTTATTATAATTGTAAAATGGCTTAATAAATGCCTCTTGACTTTTTGCGACTCGTTTTTAATAATTATTTAATTAAAGTAAACAATAAAAAATTTTGGTGCCCTAAAAACAAGAAAAAAATCACCGATCACCCCCTTCCCCCAACTTCCGGTTCCGTTCGAAAAACAAAACGAAACTTCCAGGATAAGTTGGTCTTATAGTAAGACACTTCCATACTAAGTTTCAAATTTTTAGGACTTACCCCTTCCGAGTAATGCAATGGCTAAATGTGCAATTTTAAAAAATTCGATTTTTCAATTTTGCACCACTTCTATACGGTTCATGATAAACATCTCCAATTTACCCCACTTAATCTTCAACCTAAGTACTTTCATCCCACGGAATAGCAATAATTAATTTTATACCCTACCTAGTAAAAAAAAATTGCTAAAAGTGGTGATTTTTTGATTTTTTTGACTTGTATTTAGCATCGATTTTCCCGAACGAAATGAAAATCAGGTTCGGCGAAAAGGTATTTTACATAGCCTACTAGGGTCATAGACTGCTTTGAAATTTATTTTGATTAGTTGTATAGCTCGAATTTGGAAATATTCGGGATCGAAATACGCAGCGAAATCAAGGAAAGAACCCTATCACCAATACTTTAGGAGGCTATAACTTCCGAACGGTAAGAGATAAAAAACTTTTTTTTGCGCAGTTTTTCTAGTTAAGGTAAGGACTTTCGACGGTCAAAATATTTTTGAAATCGGACGACATCGAGCGGTAAAAAATTCTTAAATTCGACGATTTTATAAATAATGAGCCTATGTTGTTTGAAGGGCATGCTTTAGGCGAATTATGAAAAAAAAAAATTCTGATTTTTATAAATTTTTTCTAAAATATCGAAAATTTTATTTGATGTAATGGTCAAAAAGTTGATGAAATTGATATTATTCCCGTTCCGGGAAAAAAACTTTTCGATCCCGGGAATCGGGAATTCTTGAAAATGAGTAAAAATTCCATTCCCGGGAAGCGGGATTCCCGACTAGTTAAGAAAAAATGTTGCCGGAAAATTTTTTGGGGAAAAAAACTCGGGATCCCGGGAAATCCCGGGCGGAATGTCTAAATCCATGATAGTGGTACGACTGTAACCTTACCTATGTCTAGCTGTAATTGTCATGCCATTTCATATGAACAACTCCGACGAAAGTCTAATTGAAAAATGGATAAAAGCAGAAAAAAAATAATAATAATAAAATCTGATCACAATTTTCTATTTTTGTTCCCTAAATTCAAGCACGGACTGAGAAGCCGAGCTATCCTAGAAGTAGCATCCTCCGCCCTTAATTTTGTCTGATCATCTTGTTCAGCATTCCAATTTTTGAAACACTTTGCGGTCTTTCCAGTCAGTAGCTCGCGCCCTAAAAAATTCCCAGTCCGCATCTGCCTAGATTCAGCTAATGAAAATCGCCGTAACTGACTTGTGTTTTCCAGTTCATACATTCGATGCAACTTGATTTTGAAATGCAGAGCTTTTCAAAATCAACATCGTATGCTTTGCCTACAGGGAATCCGGCCCTTAATAACCTCATTGATTTGGGGTTACAATCATTAAACTTCGCAGTTTAACATGGGAATCGTTCACATAAGCTAAACACTAAATTAATTAATAATGTTTTCTAATTAATTAACTACCATTATTATTTTAAGGAAAATCGTGGTTTTTCAAAGAAGACGACCTTAGAAATCCTAACTATTTTTCGGTTTAGTAAAAAAAAAAAAAATTGATGTACGTAAATATTTATCACACGGTATGCTTGCACTCTATTTGAAACACGTGAATCAATTCGAATTTTTTTTTTTTTTTTTTTTTTTTTTTTTTTCTCCTCCGAACATAAAAACGTAAACAAATTTTTGTTTTCCTATACATTTTAACAATGCTGCAATAATTCGATGATAATTGCAAACTAAAGGTAAATCGTGAAAAGCCTGGCGGACAAGTAGATGCCGATGACACTTGGTTTTATTTTTACCCGGATAATGCGTTTATCTACAAATCGATTCCTACTATATTCAAAAACCACGTGACATCTAAACGTGCTGAGATGTCATTTTCCTTCTCAAAGCAAAAATTGAACCGGTGAACTGCTAGCATACTTCGGGAAATCCCTTCAGGTATTGCACTCGATCGATACATTATTAATTTTATAAACTCGTAAAAAAAAAAAAAAAAAAAAATTGTACCTAAAATATTTGTCAATTATTGTTTTTAAACTTTGCACCAAGTTTAAAAAAAAAACGACACGCCTTTCAATCCAAAGGGAATAAATCCTATATCACGTATTGCGCAAAGAATATAATACATGAGAAAAAAAAAAAAAAAAGAAAGAAAAACAAGTCCAAAAATATGTGTAAAAAAAAAAATACTGGTTTGTGCTATGGGTTTTAATATCTATAAATTTGAAAATTTGAATAATGTAAAAGCTAAGCATCCCACAACTCTCTTTCAGTTTGCATTGTTCACATTGTTCCATCTGTTTAGCTGAAGGGAACATATAGCAGACATTTTCATTTTACAATACCTTACTTATAAAATATTAAACAGAAGTCATCCTCGGTAAATTCTTCCCCGAGTAAACGATTCCTTTCAAAATAGAAAAGAATGGATATGCCATGCATTCTCCCGGGTGATAAAGTTTTCCGTTTATTACGTGTCTTCACGATTCCTTCAGAAAGAAAAAAGACACATTAATTTTGAGATATTGATTTCTTATGGAAAGGGGAATTTTTTTTTTTTTCCAACTCACAATATCGTGAAGACTTAGCAAAATTTTCTTTGAAAAAATATAAACGAAATAAAAAGAAAAAAAAAAAAATTAATCGGTGGGATTTCTCCGCATTGCAGGTGGCTTGAAAAGAGGAAAATTACATAAAGCATAAGGTTTTAATTAAAATACTTTTTTTTTTCAGTTATTAAATTTAATTTGAAGTGTACTTGTGTTATACTTGATCCTCCGGTTTATTTCATTTAGTAAAAGCGTTAATTCTTTTTTTTTTCGAATTTTAGTTTTTTTGGTATCGTTATTAATACATGCACTGCACTTTCCTGTTCGTTCTCCCGGCTCTTATATAATGTTACTTAGGTTAATGTAAACTAGAGATTCTAAAATTTTATGCGCATGTTTTGAACTTTTAAGCTTTATTAATGCGTTGAATAATAAGAAAGAAAATATTGCTTTAAAAAGAGTTTTTCATATAAAAGTAAACTCAAAACTTGCCAGAATATATAAAATTTTCTAGTAAAGTTAAAACTAAAAAGGATGCCCCTTTGTTTTAAAAATTATTTCTAATTAATATTACTGGCCTAAAAATAAAAGAAATATTAAGGGAATTCAAAAGACTTCTTTGGTTGCCAATCCATATGCTGCAGTATATATGTTTCATTCAAATTCTGGTGAAGGCAAATCGTTTTTGTCAGTATGTACAATACTCCTCATTTAAGATGACAAACAATCTGTAGGATTCACGCCTGAGAGTTACATAAGTCGATATTTACTTTGCTTGAAGTCAATAGCAACACAACAGTCAACAATATCATACACTGTTGAAACCATCACTTTGTTTTTGGTAATCTTTAGGCTGGTCAAAACCTTATTTTGAACTATCAAAACCTGGCCAGTTAAACTATTTAAATGCACATTTACAGTCTAGACCTTTCACGGCCAAATTTTGGAAAATTTCCCCGGAAAATTAAAAAAAAAATTTCCTAATTGTTTTTTTTTCCCCATGATTTCGCATTTAAAGTTAACCTACAACGCATTAGGGACCCACACTTTGCCTTATTAGACGCCTACCAATTTTCAGTATATGCAACCCGCAACACATAAATGCAATACAAAATGTAGCACAAAATTTATTTCATTCCGTAAAATGATCGGGAAAACTACTTTCTATACGTTTTCGACGTCGCTGATTTCAAATCTGACGTTAGATTGATCTAATCCCACTCAAAAAATCTAATATGGCGCCAAAAAAAGAAAAAAAAATTAAGATTGATTGAAAATACAACGGCTCCACCATATTGGATTTCAGTTTTTTCAGAATTTTGACTTCAGATTCGGAATCAACGGTTCAAATTACCCCTAGAAACATGTATTTCATTATTGTTTACTGAAAAGGAACTTTATAGAGCCGGAAATACCCAACGGGAAAGGAAAAGGGCTAGTACTCGAAAAGTGACAACATTCTCGGTCTCGGACTCAAAAAGCCGCGCTTTAGATCCGCGGCAGTAAAATCTACTTTTTCCAAGACTAACTCTTAAAAAACCACTGCTATGTAAGAAAGCCCGTTCTTCGATAACATAATTTTACACCCCCGATTTTGGATTACTAGACGTGACTCTGAAAGCGTAATCAATTTAATCTTTAATCTCTGGGATTCCGGATAATTTTTGGGAAATTCGCGAGAATATCCCCCCAAACGTTATTTCCTATTATTTTAAATGTAAAGTTTACCTACAATCCCTAACGTAACCTGTGCTACCCGTTTAAACCTATAAAAAAGCGCCTACCGAACTTCAAATAGGCAACCCCTACATACATGTAACGCAAAATATCGTACAAAATTTGTTTAATTTTGTAAAATAGGCCTAATCGGGGGAAAAAAAATGCCGTCAATATTTTTGATTCAATAGATTTCAAATTCATATTTGTCGTAACTGAATGACAAAATTTCTGGCAGGGAATCCAATATGGCGCCGAAAATCAAATTATTAATGTTTAAAATGGTAAAATTAATATTAAAATATACATCTCAGATTTAGGAGTTACTAGTGATGACTCTAAAAGTCAAATTTAGCCAAACTTAGCCCCGTGTTTGGCCAAATTTAGTCAAATAGAACACAAGTTGGCAACCCTGATTTTTATAAGCAAAATCCCAGATCGCTACTAAACATATCAACATACCGGGCTGAATATCAATTTTACCTATTGACGTATTAAGCCCTCACAACGAATTACTTACCGTTCCCGACCATTTTTCCTAAAATTTTGGCTCCTAAGATTTTTTTCTTATCTATCATATGTTTTTTCCCAATTTTTAATCTTCCTAAAATTTTTTGATGCCTAAAATAAATTTTCTAAAATGATTTTTTGTCCTAATTTTTTCAGTCCCTTCATAAATTCCTAATTTTCCTATTAGGCCTACTAGATTCTTAATTTTTTAAATCCCTAAAATTTTTCATCAAAAAATTAGGAAAAATATTCATTTTAGAAAATTTATTTTTGGAATCAAAAAATTTTAGGAAAATTAAAAATTAAGAAAAAACATAGCCTGGATAAGAAAAAAATTTTAGGAAACAAAATTTTTAGGAAAAATGGATTAGGAATTAATTTTTTTAGGCAAAATTGATTAGGGATTCATTTTTTTTTTTTTTTTTTTTTTTTTTTTTTAGGAAGATGGATTAGCAAAAATGGTAGGGTATCATTTCTTACTTTCTTATGACAAATATATAGGAACCATATTTTCTGCCCCTCCCAGGTGGGGTAAATTTAAGACATTTCTCAGTCAAATTTACAAAAGCATACTAGTACTACAAAAAACACGCATGAATATTAAATCGTTTCCTTTTATTTCCTTTGCGGGAAACTATAACGAAATTGAATCTGTACCGAAAAGGAGAACAAATTACACTGTAGCCCTATCTGAGTCTGAGAGAAAACTGGAAACATGAAATTCGTTAAGGTCTGTTTTCGATAATTATAAACGAATCAAGATCTAATTTTCAGTCCACGAAACCATGTCCAAACCTTATTGCAAATTCAGAAATGATTAGTCTCACAATCCGTTTCTTAATTTAACAATTAAATGCGCGTCCCTTTTCTAGCCTTCTCAAATGACCGATTTAATAAGGATCGAAATAATCTTTTAGATAACTGCTATAGCAACAATGTAATCGATACTCGCCTAAGACAAAAAGTTTGTCTATTTACGTCTTCGCTATTCTTCACTTTTTATTTTTATTTTAAGAACTTTATTTACTTTGGGTTTTTCCAGGACAATGAAATTTCCAATTTCGTACAAATCTAGAAAAATTGAAAAAAAAATTACATGAAAGGACAAGAAATATAGTAAAAGCCACTTTTCTAAAAAAAAAAAAAAAAAAAAAAAAAAAAAAAAAACGATCTCCTCTCAATGATTTCAAATAAATTTTAAAGCTCTTGCCCAAATATATATTTTTTTAAAGTTTTTAACTTAAATTTTAAAACCGTGGAATTTAAAAAATAAATTACAAGTATGAAATTTTAAATATTTGGCTGACACATTTCAATCAACATTGACACGTAAGAGCTCAGTCAACGAAATCTGCAAACCTAATGAAAGTATAAACCGAATAACAAGTGCCTGTAAGCCTTTCCGTTTTTATTTTTCGTGTTTTTGAAGCCAAATTTTTTTTTTTTTTTTTTTTTTTTTTTTTTTTTTTTTTTTTTTTCAAATTGAATAATTTGCATCAAAGCCAACTCGTGTGCTTATTTTTCGCATTTAAAAAAAAGGTAAGTTAAATAAATAAATATATCAATCAAAAAAATCAAGTCTTGGGATTGAAACAGATTCGTTGAATTAAAATCGCCTATCAAAATGCAATTAGGCAAATGACAAACTCCACGATGTAATCATTATAATAAAGAACAATGCTTTTTTTTTTTTTTTTTTTTTTTTTTTTGTATGTATGTGGAATATGCCATATTTGTACCATTTCGTCTTTTTTTTTTTTTTAAGCGAAACAACCGGAACTGTGAATCTTGAGGTTTGAACTCGCTAGTTGCCTAAATATTATTGCTCAACCATGAAGAACCACTACTACGTGCAATGGTACCAAATAACTGGTTCTAACGTTGAAAATTAAAATTTAAGGGAACAATCATTTTTTAATCAAGACATACTGTTTCATCGTTGTTCGAAAAAAAAAAAAAAAAAAAAAAAAAAACAGAAGATTTATGATAAAAAAAGGCTAATTAAAACCACTTCGGGAATTTTTTTCTTACATGGTAAAAATAAAAGGGTAATGGGTTCGTTTGTTCTAATGAAAATTTGATTCGAAAATACTAGGCCTTTAAGCTCTTTTACCCATCCTTCTCGTTTGTCCCCTTCCCGCCTATACTCCAGAAAGCAGATTAGGTGTGCTTTCCTCTGCCTCCTTGTTTGAGAAATTATTTCTGGAGAAAAGCTTCCTTTTTATGGGAAAAATTAATAGGAAAAAACTCGTTTTTAAACGCTTTTTTTTTAAGTTTCAAAAATGTTCAGATTTCGGGACTTTTCTCCAAGAGAAAAAGAGAGTGGTAGCGCAAACGGAGGGCTACCACGAGTTACGTGGAGCATGATCGTTTGATGATTTCTGACAAACAAACAAAGCACAATAGGGAAATAAAAATCGCTTCGGATGAATTTTTCATTTTGAAGAAAATATGAAAAGTCAGCGGGGAATAATTTACTTTACATTGCAATTTCCGTTTAAAAAAATTTTATTTCAACATAGTTTTCTATTCGAATAAAAATATTCAGAAAAATCCACCACAAGTTGTATTTTTTTCCCCTTCGTTTCATTGATTCAAACACTCAAAAAGACCAGAAGAAGTATATGCAACTAACACTGTTAATCCCAAGTGTCCGAAGTATCCCAAACAAAAATATGCTGTATTAACCGAAAATTTTGGCAGAGCCAAAAAATCACTCCGGCAGACTTTCTATTACCTCAAGAGGAGGTATCTTCAATTTTTTTCACCATCAACTGGCCAATTTTAATTTTGACCACTGCCCATTACTCTAATGTCGAGTGGAACTACCCCATAATACCATTTGAGGTTTTTGCCACGTGTTCCTTATGACGTCAATGGCTGTTTCAAATGAATACATTTTTCATTGCTCATATAGTAGGAAAAAACCACTTTCCGCTTCGTAAAACGTTGCGGAAAGTGAATTTTCCCGCATAGGGCAAAACAATGTTAAACCTGTTTATAGAAGACTTTGTTTACAATTTATCAAATCATTTTCTCTAGTTTTTTCCGAATAATTAATCATTGATTCGTAAAGAAATAGTATATATCGTTACTAGAGAGTTATGGGTAAAATAACACCGAGACGAATTTGCCGCGCGAGAGCGGCAATCGTCGAGGTGTTTTTTTACCCATAATTCTATATTGACGATAGATACTTTTCTTTATAAGTGGTGCACCTGCAGAGGAATTTTCTGTAAACAAAAACAAATAAAATGAGAATTTAATGCAAAGTAACATTGTTTTTTTTGTTTTGTTTGAACAAGTGTACCAACATTAATTCTTAGGTTGGCATACTTGCTTTGCATCAAAAACAGTTGGTGGTGACGTCAGAGGTATGTTATTTGTGAAATAACTCCCTAGGTCAGGATATTTTGGTGTTATTTAGGTCTGTTATAAACGAAATATCCCCGAGACAGACGACACTGTTACAACAAGACTAACATTCACGTATAAAGAAAAATACCATGTTTATCTAGGAAGTAAAATGAATTTTCCCCCTTAGACTAACAATATACTATTACAACTGATGCAAAAAGCAAAATTGACAGTTTACGATAAATTCAAGAAATACATGTTCAATATTTGAAAATTTCGAGCCAAACAGCGTTCCGCTCTTTTAAGATATCAACTCTTTTGTTTCTCGTAAAATGACAAAGAAAAAAAAAGACTCCCAATAGTGATGTTAAATATACCATATATTTTATCGTTCGTATATATATATATATATATATTTACGTATATATATATAAATATTTATATATATATTTACCCATAAGTTAAACATGTACTTTTTTTGGGGTTGAATTTCATTAATTATTCCTCGCTTATTTTTAATTTTTAACAACTTTTTTGATTATTTTTTAATGAATTACAAGGTAAAGAAGCATTTTCATTTGTCATTGACTTGTTGATCAATGATTAGCAATGGATAAATATGAATGGTCCGGTGGTCTAAGGCAGCCATTTTTGTAGAAGCAGCCACCTTTAGGCGCGAAAATTGAAAAGTATTCTGAATTTACCTTGGTACGGTCAATATAAACGTTTTAAAATCATTTATTTTACTGTTTTTAATTTAAATATTTATTCTAAACAGACTTATAACGTTTATTTTAATGAATTATGTCTCTTTTACGAAAAAAGCTAAAAACACCGTAAATATATATGGATATACAATGAAAAGCTTCATATATATATATAAATATATACGTATATATATACAATAAATTTATGTAAATATTTATGATTAACATCACTAACTCCCAAATATCGATTCACGGTCGTATAGACAGGGCCGGAAACTTCTATCCCTTATATATTGGAGATCATGTCCCGCTTGACTACGCCGAAATTAGTTCATCTTTTCTACCACCGTAAGCGCTACTTGTTAGAGAGACGCTTTTTGATTGGTCGTTGAGATTTGATGCCGATAGCTGTATAGACGTTTATATGGCTATGGTCCCAACTTATACGATTAGACACTTAGACCATATAATACTCTAGACACGCCATTTAAGCATTGTCAAATGAGAGTCGAGTGAAGCAAACATGAATCGTGAGTAGTGACGTCACTTGTTGTCATAACGTTCCTCGTGTATAGGGGTTTTACTATGGTAAAGTATTGTTAACGGTTTTATATTATTTAAAAAAAATGTTTTTCTGGTCATTTTATTCCTTTTAACTAAATTACATTTTAAGTAGGAAGCTATAAACTCGGTTATGATGCTTTAATCGTGACAAGTACTCCCTCTGTCCCAAAATACTTTGTTTCTCATTTTTATTTCCCATTTTATAAGCTCTTGATTTTTGCCGGAACTGTCTGTACCACTTAACCCACCCACCCAAGCACTATTTCATACCACCCCGCCATCCCCCCTCCGGGGTCCCCCCTTCGGGAAAAAAACTAGTGGAAAAATGGAAAATATCAAAATTTTTTATTATTTTTGTCCCGTTTCAGAAACGGAAGCGAAAAATTTGAAGGTAGTCGGAAAAGAGGGGTACATTACCCTAAACAAGAATCCCCCATAAGAAATTTTTTTTCAATTGTCGCAACCCCCCAAAAAAAATCGAATATGTTGACTGTCCGAGGAAGGGGGTGAATTTTTAAATTTCCATTAGATGGTCGCGAAACGTTTGTTACGGAGGTTTTTTTAAGTCGCTGATATCGATTCCGAGGTCCGTTTTAAAAAATTCAAGATGGCGGATCCAATATGGCGGACATTTTTTTTTTTAAATCGATTATTTTTTACTTAAACACGTAATCGGGGGGCTATTGAGGACGCTGATTTCGATTTCGAGGTCGGTTTTTTAAAATTCAAGAAGAAAGAAAGGAATGTCAGCTGTAAAATGCATTGAGAAATCCAAGGAAGTTATAGCTGATGAAAATAAACAGATTAAAATATTGAAACAGAGAAATCGGAGACTGTCAGTAGAAGTAAAATTACTAGAAACACTTGTAGTGCATCCTCAAAATAAGCAATTAGCTTCAGAAAAAGCTTTATCAACAATATTAGTACCTACTTAAAATTTTTCTGGACTGTTTATTTATCCTCTAATCATAATTCATAACAGTAACTTTTTATTTGATTAACTATCTTCTGTGGACTCAGTCTTTCAGTTGAATAGTGATCATAAAATTTATTAAAAAGGCTTTTGTTCTGTAGGTAATACAAGGTGAAACAGAATTTAAGTTTTGATCACCTGTTTAAAGTTATTAAAGGCATTAAAACCCTTAGCGCCGAAAAATTAACAATAAATAAAGTATTATAGAGAATTATCAAAGCCTATATTTTTCCCAAATTAAAAAGCCACGGTTTCGATGAAAATCCCCTAAGAAATTATATTGTTCATTTTTCAAAGTTGATTATTAGTATAAAAAATAACATAAAAACATGAATTGCAGAAAAATACATGCAAGAAAAAATAATGTTACCATTAAATAATTTTTTTCTTTTTTTATATAAATCTCCTTTAAATATGTAATAAGAATTTTTTCTTATTCCTTTATTCATAAATATTCCATTAATAAAATTTTAAAATTTTAAAATCCAAAAGAAAATCCCAGAACTAGAAAAAATTCATTAAAAAGTGGAAAAAATACCATATAGAGTGTATAGAGCGGGAATCTTTTTGACAACAAGTGACGTCATCACCCCTAGTACATGTTTGCTTCACGAATCTACTGGATGGCGTGTCTAGAGTATTATATGGTCTAAGATTAGACATGTTGCGGCTGTCAAGATCGCAGCGCCGCCAGTGGCCCATTTTAGAACTAAAATGTGCGTAGTTATAAGCGGGACCTGTACGGCATAGAAAGTTTCCGGACCTATCGTGTATCGACTCTTGCGCAGTCGCGGGTTGGACTCATAGTCACTACTAGTATAGCCGAAATACAGGATGGTTTGTGCCGTGAACTCTTTTTTTTTTTTTTTCGTAAATATTCTGTGTATTCTTTTTCTATCGTTTTTTAAATTTCGTATATTTTTTCGTTGTGAAATGACAATCGAATATTGTTCATTTTTGGTGCCGAAACCAGGAAATAACGGGAATATTCTATCAGTCAGTGCTCTAAAGTTGGGTCCCCTAGGTCTAGTGTATCATAGGTTAACATAGTTGCGCAATAGTTCGGGACGTTGGAAAAAAAAGGTTTTCGGAGGTGTCCGCGTTAATCCCTTTCGTGCTTTTTTTCGGATTTACCATTTTTGCAAATAACTGGGTAAAGACTTATATTGCGCAATAACGATTATGTTGCGCAATAACTTTCCGTCCTCCCCGCAACTTCCTGTGAGCTAACATATTATGCACTTACGTTATGTGCTGATTGTCGGAAGAATGTTTCGTGTACATTTTCCTAAGACTTTTTTTTTTCTGGGAAAATTATATGCATCGGATGTCTGCATGCAATGGGCAAGGATGTTGCATCGAACTTGTGATCTCTTTGTTCTTATCAACTAAATAAAAAGGCTATAGCGCTCACTTTTGAGCAATTATTAGTAAAGCCAGCCAACGTAAATTGTGTGTTTGTTAGGTTAAATAGGTACTAACGCCTATCAACGCTTGTGCAATCTTGGCCAGGGTTGTTTTTCGATGAAAAATTGCCTCTTGCGCTGCTGTGGTAATACGGGACATTTACTATTTGATATTCAGACTATGGAAAACTATCGTCGCTTTCCGAATGCTTCCAGGCATCAAAATTCTCCGGATGATAACCCTGCTGTTTGTTCATCCCGAAAAGGAACTTTCATCGGACTTCATTTTGCTCAATGGTGGGATCGTCCAGCCAGCCAGCCAGCCAGCCAGCTCCAAGAACTCTAGTGTAGTGCTGATCTGCATCTCGACTACGAGGCAATAGTCAGTTTGGAGCCGAAACTAAAAGACTTAGGCCTTCAACCGCTGTTGTACAACCAGAAGCTCCAGACTTGCTAGCCTGTTACTCGTCCTCTGAGCGTCTGCTGACAACATCACTCCTCGGTGTCGCCGCTACTTTGACAGAATCCGTTATTTAACGCCGCTTCAATTCCCTGACCTCGTCAGCGGGGCCAGAATGGTCAATATTTTGAATATTTCGCGGCAAAGAGCAGCGTTCCGCTCTTTTAAGATATCAACCCCTTTGTTTCTCGTAAAATAACAAAAAAAAAAAAAAAAAATACTCTCCAACGAAGCCAAGTACCAACCCTTGCGCAGTCGTAGGTTAGACTCATAAAAATATGTTGTTTTTTTTCGGTCTTTATATTTCGTATATTTTTTCGTTTTGAAATTACAATCAAATATTGTTCAGTATATACGATATATACTGTATACATTAAGTTGGCTACACGCAAAAAAAAAGGTTTGGAAGTAATTACTCAACGCTAAGATCATGGGCTTGGAACTTTTTCTCTGAATTTCACTATCTGCTTTCTTTATTCCCCAAAAAATCTCATTCCGCACTTTTAGGGTAGCAGAAACTGAGAATGGCTAAAATATTATATTTTTTTAAAAACTCAAGGAAACATAATGTACTAAAAAGGGGTCAACCCATTAACTGGTCTTATAGGAATGATGGATTATGAAAATGCACCAAAAATGTTTACTAACATCTGATAGTAAGTTTCCTAGTAAGCCCGCGGCAGTTCGAGTCCTGCCAATAAGCAATGCTGTTTAAGTGAAATGTGCATGCTCCATCAAATATACAACTTAATCAACCCTTACGGTACTAGGGTATCATCCTTAACTTACAAATTTAATCAAGAGGAATATATTCAATTAATAGGATTCAAATCTTAAAAACTTGGTTTTGCCCATCTAAGTGGTTTTACAAAATCCCTTTTATTTATTGCATACATAAGGCCAAAGATTTCGCTTTTTGGCAAGTGTTTCAATCTATATTACTTCCAAAATCCACCGAACTTCGTGAAAGAAAATATTTTCAAGTAATAAATTTCCGGGAAAATATCGTCAATGTAATAATCTAAACATTTCCCCCAAATGAAAATTAAAAACGTCATACAAATGGAAGAACCCCTAATCAGCTGGGGGAAAAATTTTCACCAACGAGCAAATTACATATCGATGAAGATATTTTGCGATGACCTAATTCTAAATCCAATGAAAAATGGACAAAACAGAATATTAACGCTGTATTTCCGTTCGTATATTCCGCTTATATTAAAAACATCGAAAGAAAAAAAAAATTATATGCTTGTACAATAGTCCTTAATCAAAATCATGTGGAGAGAAAAAAAAAAATCATGTGACAAGGGGCCCCAAAGGACAATAAAAAGCATTCCGCATATACTTTATATCTCTTCATATCATGACGTTTCAAAATAAAACGTTGGCATAGGAAGAAATAGGGTTGGAAAAAAAAAAAATTACCGCTTGTATGGCCTTAAAAATCGCTCCATTCAACTAAGGAAAAAAAAAAGGGGACAAGAGTTTTTAAAAAAAGGGGGGAGAATTTTATTTACCCCTCCGGTTCTTCATCTTGGGCTACTATTTTTTTTTTTTCTCTCGTTGCAAACGGAGGCTGACGTGATGACCATTACTTGAAAACGGGTTTAGATATTTATGTTCAAAACAATGCTTCGGAGATTTTCATTCTTTTTTTCCAAGCCCCGGCTTTTTTTTTTTTAAGATAAAAAAGAAACACTTCTCAAATGTCCCCTGCAGAACTCAAACACGAATACATCCACGCAACAACCGATACACAAAATTGCAAAAATGTCAGGTTAAAAACGATATTTTACTTACGAAAAGGAAATCAAAACATGTCGGTTTTCTCAGATGCGATTTCGATATACAAAAAAAGCACGCGACGAAGGCGAAGAGATATGTGGCAACGTCGAAACCAAATTACTTGACGTTTTGCTCGGTACAGGGCCGCACACGCGTAATTGCAGGGCATATCAAACCGGAAAAATTAGAATCCCTGTTTCGCTCGTGTTTAACTTGCGAGGACCTCAAACCATTCAAACCGTAATCAATCTATTAGAACATGGTGAAAGGTATAAAAAAGCAATGAACAAAATATGTTGACTGCGCTTTACCCTGGCTAAAAAAAAAAAAAAAACCATGTAACCTTGATTTAGGAAAATTGAATCATTTGAAGAAAACCCTTCCTGAAAAGCCAGGAATAAGAGCATAATCAACCATAAATGAAAGTAAGGATGTTCGCATGAATACAAATTTGGGTCTCTCAATATAATGAAACATGAGATACCGTTGTAAACGTTGAACTTTTCGGAAAATTCTATTCGTGATAAGGAAACGTTTTATTTTAAACCTTTTCACATTTTCCATGGAGAAACTTTTAGGGCGATGTAAGAGATGAGCTTTTAGTTTTGACTCTTAAGATAGTTCTTTTTTTTAATTTGCACTTTTACCTTCTGTGCACATGTTGGAAGACTGGCTTGTTATGGGTGGTTAAACACCTACAAAGAAGGGTTAAGAGTTTTTTACCCCACGAACGTAGACTTAATGAAGAAAATTGAAGTCCAGTGGAAGTAGGTTTTTTGACTTGGAGTATTTTAATATATGGATGAAAAAAAAAAAAAAAAAAAAAAAAAAAGGCAACAAAAGTTTAATAAAAAAAAACATTTAATCTATTAAACTGTAAAATCCCTATATTATTGAATAAAAAACATGTGCATTTTTCCTCAGAAAATTACTATGAATTTACCAGAACCTGGCCACAGACCTGGAGAAATCATTCTTAGTATGTAGCCTAATTTGTTTCAATATTTATCTGACAAGAGGATCAATTGAGAGGAGCATGGGCCAATCCATTTTGGGGAGAAAGAAAATTTTGATAATCCAAAGAAGTTATATCTATGAAAAAATAAAAAGACATTTTTCTCACAAACAGCAGGGAGAGGGAAGGGGCCCAATAATACAAATATTCTCTTTACTAACATAAATGCCACATGCAGAAATCTTCTTTTTCTTTTTTTCCAATATGTTAATTTTAAAATTATGTTCTGTTTTTCATTTTTTGAACTGGACTTTGGTATAAAATTGATAATTCCCCTTTAACACACAGTCAATATCTAGGCAATTTCTAAAATTTGTTATGTTTACTTCTTGTCATTTATTTTATTTGTAATTTAAGCAAAGATATTAGGATGATGTTGATGATGCATTGATGATAAGAAAATATATGCTTCCTACCCATTCACAATTTAGCTAACAGGACAATTATTTTTCCAAGAAATTTTTACCTTTCTTAGAATTTTAACCCCAAATATTTTTTTTTTCTTTCTTGCAATATGTAAAATAAGGCACCAAGCAAAAAGACTCAAATACAGTAAGGAAAAAAATAAACTGATAAGAGAAAATCTTTAAATAATCACAAGACATAAATTTGATCTTGGGCACTGTAATACACTTAAAAAATAAATGAATTAATAAATAAAATAAAATAAAATAAAAACAATTCAGTCTTTATATTCCAATTGTAAAATATTATTAGATATCCCCAACCCCAATTGACTTTGTATGACCTCACTACTACCTAAATAATTATCATAAATAAAATTTTTTATTGTTAACAGAAATAAGCCAAAACATGTCTATGTAGTCATTCTTTTAAATAATGCAGGCTATAGGTAAGAATCATAACTTTTTAAAAATAAATTGATATCAAAAGTAACACACATCAAAAAATAAAGCCTGCTTTTTTTTTCCTTTTTGCTAAATTTAGGCCAAAAACCACAGAATTAAAATCACCATGAGATTATTAAATGCAGCAAATCTAATTATTAAGGGGTAAATAACAAGTACTAAGTAATATAAAATTAATAATTTTCCACAGTTTAATCTCAGCTTAGAAATCCAAAGGAAATTTTATTTTAACAATAAATGATGCAATTACAGATCCATGTTTCTTATTATGATTATAATTATAATTTATTGTACAAAACCTTCTAATGAAATTAACCTTGTTACTATTGCGGCGGGGGGTATTGATTCCCCATTCCCATATCCCCCGCCAAATCTCACCCACATCATCAAAACAAGAAAATAAACTTTTTTTTTGAAGAACCTAAACGTAAAAATAACGGTAGGGGCTAATTTAACTAAACTTATAAATAGGCCAATTAACAGTTTAAAGTCAAGAACCTAACCAAAATAACAAAAATAATAATAAATGAATCGCGAAATCAAACGAAGTTAATCTTAACGTTATTTAATTAAGATATAAGAGATAATCAAAAGCAATACGAATTATTAAAAACGAAAAAAAAATTTTATTGATAAGAAAATGTAAAAAAAAAAAATGTCAAAACACTGAATGGTCACATGACCTAAACTTACCACGTGCATTATTAGACTCCAACGCTTTCTTTTGTTCAACTTCTTGCAGCTCCACAAATTTTGCAGCCTCTAATAAAGTCTCTAAATTCATCTTTTTCTTCACCGAACCGAACCCGATTTTAAAGCCGTGTACCATATAAACTCAAAAAAATTAAAATTTTAAGACATAAAGTATAACAATATTTTTTACGTAAGTAAAATAAATATTTCTATCCGTATAAAAATTTACAAAAAAAGAAGAAAAATAAAAAAAAACAAAAAAAAAAAAAACTCCACGTCTACATGAGCTAAATAACGACCCAGGCCGAAGTCATGCTGTCGCGAGCCAATCACTAATATCGAAAAATGACGTCATATTACGTCAGTGTGAAAACGTGTCCCGATTGGTTCTTTCATGAACTTCAAACAGACGCCACGCAGTATATTTTATGACTGATTGTCTATAGATTTCATTTTCTTTTCAGCATTTGACGTAAAACGACAGCAGCATCCTCACTAATCGTACCGTCCTCGATATATCTTCCTTATCCCGGAAGGATTCACTTCCAGATCGGTACGTTTGTACCGAAAATTAAATAAAAAGCGCAATCAAAACAAAAGATTTTATAAAAACAACACCTGGCTCGCAATCAGCCTCACGTGTCCGGGCACTGAAATTGACCAATGAGAGAGCTAGATGTGACGTCATTAGTAGAAGGGCGTGTAAAACTCAGTAACACTTTCCTACTTTCAAATATTTCACTATTTTAAAGCTTAGATGTTTATATTTTATACAAATTTCACTTTTCCCGGACGAAATGAACGGTTAGAATTTGAACTGAATCACTCACGTATCCCGCAGGCCGATTTAACGTCCCGAAATGAGTTTTCTAAGCGATCATTGCCCGGGACTTCAACTCTAGTCAACGCATCATATCCAACTCTTGAAATCACGCTCCCGTTTAGTCACATGGTATACTCCGACGTTGTCAAATTTCCTGTTTATTCGACCTTTCCGTGGTATAGGTAAATCGTACTTAGAAAAAATTAAATAAAAAGAAATCAAATAATCGGTAGAATCTAAACCCTTTCCTATTAAATCAAAAGATTAAAAAGTTTAAAATTTAATGCAAATCCCATGCACGCAATTTTTTTTAAAGAATAGTAATAAACCTATGGATTGCATTTTTATACTTCCCAAATAAAACTCAGTTTCGTAACATTTTTATTATTTTAAAAAGAAACTCCACGCCACTGATTTTAGAGATTTTCGTAAGTTTTTCTGATTTTCTGACAATTGACAGTGCCAGCTGACTTTAGTTAGCATGTAGGCAGTTTTTTTGGCAAAAATTTTAAATCATTTTATTTTGTTCCGTTTATTTTTTTTTTTTATTTTTTTTGATTTACTACAAATAAGGGTTAATACCTTAATATAGAAATATCGGCACACCTACGATCGTTAAAATAAACCCACGCTTCATAAAGCTGGAAAGGGAAAAAACAAAGTTTTTAATCTCTTTTACAGTTATCTCCTCAGCTTTTGATCTTAGTCAAATAGAAGAAGCATAATCAATAACAGAAAAATACGGATTATAAAAACAAATATATTGTCTGTCAAAATTAAAAAGCGTTATTATTCTGATGAAGTTAAATTTTGCGAATAATGCGTGAAAGGTTTGTTTTCATATATTATTATTTCTAATTCTAATTTTTGGAGTTTGAATGATTCGCGCGCTTTTTGTAGATTTGGAAAAAAGCCAATCTTTTCCTGTTTCCTTTATTCCATTAAATTGAAAATTACTAGATCTAATATCCCAGCACTAAAAATTATTTTATAATTCTGGAAGCATTTTACATCTTCAAGTGCATAGATGCTCTTATTGATAAAATAAAAGGGTAAAATAATTCTACTTTTAAAATTTCTTGTCTTCCGCAAACAAAAATAACCTATTGAATCTACTTGCAGACTTTCACTTCTTAAAAGTAATTTTCGGCTCAGAGTGCAACCTCGAATTATCATTGATAGGGGAGGCAGGCGCAAAACGCACCCAAAAAAGTTGGATGTAATCATTGTTATTTGCTGTAACGGTCATAACTTGTTGTTGTCGTCGTCCAATAATTAATATCTTTGCTTTACATTCAATCTAACTGGATTACAACAATGTGACCACTACATATCAATGGTAGGAAATATTCCCAGGCGACCCTAACGAGCGACGTCTGCGTCTGGCTCTCCCATTGAAAGGCACTCGAGTTTTGATGTAATGGCGATTTCGATTGTCGCAATTTTTTCAACTTTTGTTAAGGCAGGTATTTTTTTTAAACTTTAGTAGAGGCAGCTCAACGAAGCATACTCATTTATAGACGGCATATCGCGATCTCAGTCGAATAGGGTTCTGCAATGTTTTGACTGAATTTAACAGGACAGCGTTTTGAAAGTTTGAAATTTTTTTACTCTTCATTAAAAATCATTTTTTACTTTTTTTTTTTCTTGACAAAACATAAATTTAGATTTGCTGAAAAAGAAAATGCAAATAATAAGATGTTAATCTATGAAGTAAATTGAAAGAGAAAAGATATCGAAAATTCAATTTTTTTTTTAAATTGCGGAATTTATATAGGAGGGGGGGAGGGGGGGGGTTCAATTGGAATAAATAAATTAACCAACAGACCTAATGTCGACCCTGTCAATAAATTAAGCAGTATTTTGGGAACCTAGGATTATGTTTGTTTTATGTCAGACGGCGATCAAGTATCAACGTTTTTGAAATTATCCTCGCTCATTATTTAACGAATCGTTTTTCCAAATTATTCACGAAATAAAAAAAATATATTAAAAAAAACCAATACACGAATCTACGAATTAAATTCAAACGACTTTTTAAAAAAAGAGGAACTAACGTCGAAAAGCACGAATGAATGAGCAAACAATAGAGTGAACCAGATAATCAAATAAATTTGTACGTTTTCACTGGTTTGAAGGTGAGGGTTTCTCGGAAATACTCGTACGTTCCAATCCATTGCTTCATTTTCCTTTATAAGCTTTTCGAACATTTCAACACTTTTAAAAGCTTTCAATTTTAAAATACAGGAATTTGAACAGGATTCAATTTTTTGTTATTGTTTTTTTTTTTTTTTTTTTTTTTTTTTTTTGTTCCTTTTTTGGAATTTAGAATAAAATGAATTAACACTTCATTTAATTTCTTTTATTAAATTTATTTATCACATTTTCATTTAATAGAAATTTAAAAAAAAAAGAAAAAAACTTCTAAATGAAATTAATATTTTAAATTAAAAGTCTGCAATGATAGCGATCGAAAATGTTCCCAAATTAATTTTTTTTTAAAAAAAAAAGATTAAAAACAATCCTAAGATTGAAAATTTTCGAATGATTCAAAAACTAATTTTTGGAAGCCCTGCTGCTGACTTAAAAAAGATCGTTTTATTCATGAATAAGAATTATAAATTCGTTTTTATGGCGGTAAAAGAAAAAATTAATTTGATGAATTTATTTAAATTTTGTTAACAACTAAAAAAAAACTGGATGGAGTCAGATTCTATTTTATGACGTCGGATTTTAAAATTTTTGGATTATAAAATCTCTCTTTTTTAAAGAGCTATCGTATTCTCTATTCAAAATTGTTTTTAAAGAGCTATCGTATTCTCTATTCAAAACAATTAAAAGGCACAAGAGTTTAAAAAAAACGTTCATTCTCAGGTAAAATATGTAAAATTTCAAATACGTAATAATATTAAAAACTCCGATTATTTTGTTATTTAAAATAATTTTTCAAAATTTCAATCATTTGAATTACAAAATTTTTTTATTTATAAACGATTAAAATTAAAAAATTCTGAATTTATATCAGATGATTGCCACGGGTAACTTTACGAAACCGTAGTAAAAAATTCTTTCGCCCAGCTTACAAGCCAGTGTGGAAGATTTGAAAAAATCTTTACGATGCTTCAAGCAAAGTAAATAAAAGACCCTTTGTAACAATTCTGGATACCCGTGGTCAAGAAGTCCAGAATTCATCTTCGTTAGCTATTATAATTTTTTTTTTCCGCAAGGAAATAAAAACTAATTTTTAGTCTAAAACAAACAGACTACTAATAACCTTAAAAATAATTTCAACTGCTCGAACGACTAGAAAATTAATATAACAAAAAGAAAATCAACAGACTGTAGTTATTTTTATGTAAATAATGAAAATTGGGAAATCTTATTTTTATCGTAAACTGCCGAATTAATAATTTTCATTAAAATGATAAAAGTTGAATCGAAAAATCATGGCTAAAATAGAAATTCATACCTTGTTTAAAAACAGTCAACAAGGTTTAGGAATATTAAAAAAATTGAAATTGGAAAAAAACGAACTAAATCATACCGTTGTTATCGACTAAGGTTGTGAAGGTATAACTGTTTTAATTCAATTTTAGGCGAGTTTTCGAATAAGGCAGCTCTGTTCTGATCTTCTCCCTTCTTCACCCAATGGCCGTAAACTCTGAAGGCACAACCATCGATCACCTATAAAAAAACAATTCGAATAAATAACTTATTTTACGTAACTTCAGAAAAAAAAAAATACTTCACCTTTCTTAGAGCTTTTAAGTGGTAAGGATCTGCAATTGCAGTCTCTAAAGAGAGCGGCTCTGGAGTTAAATGTATCCTCTTGATTCGGACTATCGCTTGAACACATAGTAAGGCATATCGAAACTTTTTTCTTGGGTTAAACGTAGATGCCTTTAATTCCTGGAAAAAAAAAAAATAATAATAATAATAACAAAAGATTTTATACCATGTTCAAAATTAATTTTATAATAACTTTTTATGATTCTCACCTCTGCCAGTTGAGAGATTCTACTCAGTCTCCTTGATGTCCCAGATAAGCTACGTTTTAATGGTGCAATATCCTGGTCCCAAAGCTTAAATAATAATAAAAAACCAGAATTAATTTATCTATAATGAAATTATCTTACCTATAATTAATTATCTATAATTAATTTATCTATAACCTAATTAAATGTAATAACATTTAATTTCATTTAAAAAGGAGAAATAGAAAATAATATTTGAAACTTACTAAGAGTTGAAAGAAGGGATGATTTTTGGCTTCTTGAATAGTGAGCCGCTTCTTAGGATCGACGACTAATAATTTCCGAATGAGATCTTTGGGCGGTTCCGAGATATCCGCCCATTCAGGTGAAGAAAATGAATACTTCCCTTCCATTATATTCCTTAACATAATCATTTGCTTTTTATGCCAAAAAGGAGGGCAACCAACTAGCCTGTTAATATTTTAAAACATAAACAAAAGGTATTTAGATCCAAGTTTTTTCCTTTCAATAACAATTTTTTTTTTTTTTTTGATACTCACAAAGTAAACATAATAACACCACAAGCCCATCTGAAATGAAAAACAATAATTTTTTGTCGTTTTTATTCATTTTTCTTTCTATGTACTTAAAGTAAGCCACTTACATATCAACTTCCTTCCCATAGCCTGGAGCATTTTCATGCATAGTAGCTTTTAACGTTTCCGGAGCTAAATATCCAGGTGTTCCACATAATTCGACTAACTGTTCATCTTCCTTCAAAACTCTAGCAAAACCAAAATCCGTAATTTTCACATTCATAAATTCATCTAACAGTACGTTTTCAGGCTTTAAATCTCTATGGACAATGTTTTTCCCATGAATATATTCCAGCCCGTCAAATATCTAAAAAATAAATGATTTATCTAGATCATAAGAACAGAACAGTTTCATTTTGATGCATCATATAATGTAAATATAAAAGCTTACCTGCCTCATAATATATCTAGTCTTTTTTTCGCCCAATGCAACTACAGATGTCAAGTAATCAAAGAGTTCTCCATTTCTGCATAATTCAAATACTAAAAATATGAAAGTAGTCGATTCAAAGACGTCATGCAGTTCCACTGAAAAAGTAATAAAATAAAGAGCTTTCAAACTATTTATAAAGTAGAAGAAAAATTTAAGGGATTCACTTAACACTAGGAGAAGCAACAGGTTAAGTACAGAACAATTAAACTGACTTTCCAGGTAGTAAATTGAATGTAAAATTGAACACTTACCTATGTATGGATGACCAGCAACCATTCTTAATATATGAATTTCTTGAATAGTTGCTTCTAACATTGTTTTCCCTTCTCCTCCAAGTCCATTACTGTCATTGCTAAGATCAATTATTTTAGCTGCAAATTCTTTCCCAGTTTCCTTTTCTACGCATCTTCTAACAGTTGAACTAATTCCCCTACAATCAAAAGTCATCAAAATCATAAGCACTGAATTCGAAGATCCATATAAACTACAACATTTTCATAATCGTAGAACAAACTTACTTTCCTAAAACTTCTTTGGGTTCATATTTGGCATAAAATTCTTTAGCAGCTATTTTATCCGGTAACAAATCTTCCGCATCATCCTTTACCATTTTTGACTAAAGGTACTAATTATAAAATCAGGACAATCCAACGTAATTAAAATTATAAGAACTAATAAGTCCGTTTAACGGGGTATTTATTTACTGAGACGGCATTTCGAGATTATTTACAAATAATACGCAATTATAAAAACTTTACAAATTACGTTAAATAGGCAGTTTAATAAATAAATAAATAAAAATTATATTGATTTTTATGTTTCAATAATAACAATCACAGTCAAATTAAAGTACACACAACAACCAAGGTATTTTTCCATTTAGATATAGAAGCCATCTTGCTAATGTTAAAAACTGTCAAAACAAAAAATGGCGAATAAAAAAAAAGTTAAAAAGTGCTTTTTTAGCGTTGTGATGGTTTTGAAACTATTTTAAATTGTAAAAAAAAAATTGGCGCATTTTTCCCTCCTGTATATTTCGATTTCATTAGAAAAGTTTTGTTTTTCTTTAAATATTTGGTTGCCGATGAAAATGTAAGCGATTAAAAATAATTTTAGTTGCTTGTATTGTATTTTGGAAATGACTAGCGTCGATGAAAATTTATAACGTCAGTGGAACCTGCAACAAAAAGAAAAGGACAATAGATAAAATTAAGCATTGTTTTTATCCAACAGAGGGAAAAATTTTACTAATTGAACATAATTTTAACTAAGGGAAAAAGAAATAATATTTGTTAGGTAATCCGAAATTCACAAATTTATTGTGATTTTGCGGAGTTAAAATTGTGCGGGAGAATATACATTAAATTCCCTAAATACATAGCATTTTCGGAAGAACATTGACGGTAACTTTTAAAAATTTATGACTCAACGGTTTTGAAAGATCTTCGAAGCGTATAGAAGGGGGAAGAGATCTATAAATCCCTTCTGCCTGCTCATATGGGGGGAAATTGAAATAAATGTAACGAAAAATTAAATAATGATGTACAAAATTGAAAGTAAAATTTAAATTTAAATTAAACTTGATTTTTTGATTAACGATCAATTTATCGTAATAACCAGGAAGCCACGGCCATAATGACACTGCCGCACTATTGGAGTTCTTCTTTGGGTTACGTAATTTAGCGTTTTATTTTCCGTAAATTTTTTGGCCGAATTTTTCATTACGTGGCTTTACAATAGACCATGATCTTTGCTCTTTCCCCCCTAGAAAAAAGGGTTTTTTCTATGTTTCAACTTCGTTATTTTGACATAAAAGCTATGTTTGTGCCCCTCCGCTCTCCTTCAGCCAACTTGCCTCTTCGGGTCAAAAAATGTGGCAATATTAGTGATAAGATTTTGATCAGCTTGAAATGCCAAATGTTAATTCTACTCCTTTTATTTCACTCAAAATCCAATAATGTTGTACTTTACGAATTCTTCTTGTTCGGCTTTCCAGTTATTTTTTTTTTTCAGGACAGATCATAAAGCTTTAGAGGAACAGTTCTTCACGGTAAAGGGTAAGTTGCTTAAGGCTTTTTTTTTTTTAGGGAAAACGTTCCACCAATGATTTTTTCAACACATCTTTTTTTTACATTTATCTCTTTCACTTGTTTCCTATTTCATTTTCTTTCTTCGCCAATCCTGAATCTTTTAAAAGTAAAAACGGGTCTTGCTGGAAGAAATAAAAATAAAGTCATAAACAGAATAAAAGGAGTTAAAACAAACTCTCATTTTGAAAAGAAAAATAAATAAATAAATAAATAAATAAATAAAAAATAAAGTTGCCGTGTGAGGCAAAATCATAGTCATTAACACGTCATCATTTAAATTTTCTCTTAAGCGAAATCAATTAAGTGTCACGGCCTTTGAAAAAAAAAATCAATTAAGGTTTTTAAGGCTTTAAAAACCTCGAAATGCAAACCAAGCAGTGTGATCCAATTACAAAAATATTTTTCATTTCCGTTTGCTGACTTATTAAAAATTTCGAAACATGCAAAAATTAAAATTTTACGAGAAAACAAAATTTTAAATGCCGTGTGATTAGGCTAAAAAAAAAAAAAAGAACCTAATTGCTTACCTTATCGATGGTCGACGAGGAATTATTTTGCCTCCCTCTGATGAAAGAATAGCATATAAATGTTAAGGCGATCACAAAAATGAAGTAGCTGGCATGAATAAGGCGGAAATAAATAATCCATCTTTCTTGTTTCGATAAAAAAAATTCTCCGTTCAGTTCGTTGCTGTAATTTAACCTTAATGACGATCCTTCTCTGCAAAAAGAATCCGATTTATTTGTATTGACAGCGCGGATACTGCCGATGTGCGTTACGGTTTTCTGCAAAAGAAAATTAGAAAATTAATAAATAACGAGTACTTAATGATAATCGAGGCGGTAGCTGGCAAAACAGCTGATTACCCACAGAGGCGTACTGAAGGTTTTCGATATCCCGGGCGGATCGATTTTCGTTTTCAAGTAATTAAACTTGACAGGGGGGAAATTCCGAAATTATCCAAATATATAGCCGAATGGCTTTCCATTTTGATGGGAAATAAATGGATTGATTTCAAATCGGAAAAAGATTTGAACTATTTTCGGCCCGCCATCTAGTTCCCCTTTCGTGTTCCGCAGTATGGCAGGATCGAAAAAGTGGGAATATTCTAATATTTAACAACTAATAAGTACTAATGATTTACTGATAGGGTAGGTAGATAAAAAAAATTTCAATGAAAAAAAAAGAAAAAGTAAGTCCCCCCCTGTTAATAGGGTGTGATTGATTCTCTGACTTTTATAATACAAAAGTCGAAGAAAAATGAGGATGACTATTTAGTAGGGTGCTCCGAAAAAAGCAAATTTTCCAATTCAAATTTGCCCCCCCCCCCGGAATTAGTTAATTTGGGTGCACTTAAACACCTGAAATTTTTTCAGATTTTTAAAATGATGGGAAAGCGTACGACGTCGGCTGAGTGGCGAGCGTGCTCGACTCCGAAACGAATGATCGTGTGGAGTCTTGGTTCGAACCTGATTTCAGTCAGGATTTTTTTCCGCCAGCATTCACCTCTGATACTCATGTGTGTATCATGTGAAGAAGACCGATGTGTCACAGGGTTCGGATTCCCTGTCTAAATAAAGTAGGTCCCGCTCATTCGTAAAATACCTTTGCGATATGAGTGCCCGTCTTCGAGCTCGTCACTCGATACAATAAGGGGTATGACGTAGTAACGCCTAAACCTTACACCAGAAACCGAACTTGGTAAAGGTAGGCGCCGGGTCATAGGGCTTCATGTCCTGATTATGCCGAAAAAGAAGAAGAAGAAATGCATTCCGCACAACAACTCTGCATTTAATGGTTTGCTCCTGCAATTTGTAAAAACACATTTCCCCTGGAAGTCGGACCAGTCTCTTTCTCCCTGGTTTTCTCCCTGGCTGTACGAATCTGAAGTTCGCTTTTTTGCCTCTGCTACGATTTTTGCTCTAGAGCTCAAAAATAAGCGCCAAACTATGGACCAATTATGTTGTCACTTAACGCCGTTTTTTTTTTTTTTTTTTTGGTTTCTAGCTCGAAAACCTGGCGGAAAACAAGAAAACGTATTTCGGATTCGTGATCTACGCAAAATTTCCGGAAGGAATAGACAATTTTTCGACAAAAAAAAAAAAGATCGACTTTTTTATGGGAATTTTTCGAGCTTGAAGCACACGGCGGCACGCTTTTTCATCGATTTAAAAGTCTGGAAAAATTCAGGGTCTTTAGGTGCACAAAAGGAACAAATTCCGGAGGTGGCCAAGTTTGAATTCGAAAATTCGCTTTTTTTGGAACGCCCTTACTATTTAGGGTGAGTTTTTTCGATTTTGAGGAACGCAAGAAAAAGAGTATTTTGCTTTTAAATAATATAAAATCGGAAGAAGATTCCAATTTTTATCACCACCTAAAGGTACGCCACTGATTACCCAGAACTATATAAACCCATTTTTCCAGGGACCTTCTGCTCTTCGACTAAAAATATTTTTCATCACTCCGAGGGGAAAGTGGACTGTTCCGCTTGCTTGAAAAACGAAAAAAATCATTTTCCGCAGTGGTGATGAAAAATATCTTACGAATCAGGCACGGAGGTGGCTCGCAGGCCTCGACGGGCTACGGCCCTCGAGCCCTTCCTTCCAGCCGTAGCCAATCGAGGCCTGCAAGCCACCTCCATACCTGATATGTAATATACTATTAAGTACTTACGTTTACTAAGGAAGGGGAACAAACACTAGAACGCACTCCAAAAGGCATAAGTTCGATCGGGCCGGTAACCAAAATGCATACTTCTTTAGTCTCTGATTCAGTCAAATCCTCAGGTATCACGAAAGATATGTTAACAGTAGTAAGGGTTGGAACTGTATCGTAACAGTGTTTGGGTCGTCCTGGAAATATTAAATTTTTTTTTTAAAACGTAGCCGTTCATTTTAAACTAAGCATATCGTTTAAAATAATGCCAATACCTTCTACATCGAAACTCCCCGAAACTGCCACAATGTTATTTGCTGGAAGTTTTTTTAATTCCCTGGTCAATTTAACCGAAGCTTGCAGAGTTATAACAGCCATGTTTTTACCCGTTGCATTATAAGAATCGTCCATAAATTGGAAAAATTCACTGACGTCTGATCCTTGGCTAACATCCGGGACAGAAGCACAAAGGTTTAAAGAGCCAAGGCTTTCTAAAAATTTTCTCCAGTTCTAAAACGTTGTAAAAATAAAATATAAATTGAATTACTTAAATTGAAAAAAAATAAAATCGCTGCCGGGGGTTCTTCCCAATCGCATAATTACCATTACGAAACTTCCCATAACGTAAGTTCCCACTACGAAAGTTCCCACTACGAAAGTTCCCACTACGAAAGTTCCCACTACGAAAGTTCCCCAAACGAAAATACCCATTCCCAATGGACGAAAGTTCCCAGAAAAAAAAAAATAATAAAGGAAAGAAAGGGAAAGGCTGTTATTGTTCTATTGAAAAATTGGCTGTTATTGTTCTATTGAAAAATTGGTTACTATTACAAAAATGAAGTAATAGAATACTGAATGCATTAATGAATGTAAAGGGTCCTTTTGTAGCCATTTTTGGACCTTAAAGTTTTAACAAATCGATTTTGTCAACATTATATTCATATGTTGTTTTAACCCTTTCCTGTCTAGGCCCATTTTTAAGATTGGACTCTCCCGGACTGAATTTATAAGACTGATGTAAATGTTTTTTCTGGACTACAGAGAGGTCCTAAACTCATCCCTAGTAAGTACGGCGCCTTACAACCCAGTTTTAGGCAATCCGTGCATAGGAGTTAAATGTAACGCCGTAATCTCAACTTATTATTTTTTAGGGATTTTAAACTATGGCCTAACTGTTTTTGAGGTCAGAGATTCCAAATTTTGAGTCTATTTCGACGTAGGAGCCCGAGAAGGCGTCTTACAAAAATATTTTTACGAAAAAGTTCAGAAAAAGTTATTTTTTTAATAGCTCTAAACCATTATACTAATAGCCATAAGCTAATAATAGGCGCAATATCCGTTTCATCTATCTGTTTTTTTCCGAGTAATAATCACTATGGGCAGTTATCAAGGGCAACTAACTATTTTTTTAAAGAGTTACTTGTCAAAAATAAAAAAATATAACTTATGAATTCTTAGGTTTTAAGATTGGACTCTCCCGGACTGAATTTATAAGACTGATGTAAATGTTTTTTCTGGACTACAGAGAGGTCCTAAACTCATCCCTAGTAAGTACGGCGCCTTACAACCCAGTAAGGGTTGGGACTTATCAACCCCATTAAAGGGTCTGCCGCCATTTTGTTTTTAAAAATCGGTCAATTCTGACTTCAAATTCGAGAAGAGCACCCTTAAGTACCCCCACCTACGAAGTTTCGTCAAAATCTGACCAAGTTTTATAATTATTTTCCTTGATTTTGCTGGTGCATCCATATGGATGCACCAGTCGCTATGGAGTATTTTGCTGTCTAATGCATCCATATGGATGCATTAGACAGCAAGGGGTTAAAAACACCGCGAATTGTATTCGTGAGATGTATCTCAGTTTTGGGCTCCATTAGGTGGCCCTGTAGAGGGCCTTCATAAGGCTCTTTGATATTAAAAAGATAAAATCACTCGTCTTAGATTTAAATCCAAAATAATCAAATTAAGGAAGCTCCATAAGCTAAACATAAAAAAATTGACCATAAGCTAAACACAAACGGCGCAATCTCCGTAAATAAAATATAGGGACTATTCAAGCGACTTCAGAGCAAGTGAAGTTTTTTCTAATTTCTTAAATAGTAAATAGAAAAATTTTCAGGGAACGTTCATAAGCTAAACACGAGAAAGATGTTTCCATAAGCAAAACATTAGAATTTGTTTCATTACCTCAAGTCGAATAAAGCCCTTGTTTCAAAATAAAGATACCTAAATAAATAATTATAGTGAATTTTAGGATTTCCTATTGCTTGTACAGCAAGAAATTGATCTCCCATAAGCTAAGTATAGGATTTAAAAAATTTTTAAATTTTGAACTTAAAATTTGTTGTATAACCCATTGTAGGTCCTTCCATTACCCACTAAGAAGTCAGGAATTTAAAAAATCCCTATGCCGCATATATGCGGTCCCTTCTTTAACAACATAAAACTCCCTAACGCATAAGAAATTATCCGAAATTCACTTTGATTACTAAAGCATTTGTTTTCTGGGAACTTTCGTACATTGGGAATGGGTATTTCCGTTTTGGGAACTTAGGTTATGGGTAATTTCGTAATGGGAACTTTCGTAATGGGAACTTTCGTAATGGTAATTATGCGATTGGGAAGTTCCACTAATAGCCAAATAAAATAAGAAAAATGACGTCATCTTTTTTAACAAAATTATAATGTATGAACAGATTCGTTTTCTTTTACACATAAAAAATAAACCTCTAATGAAATGCCATGTATAAATTTTAGCAGCAAGAAACCTACAAAATATTATATATATACTGCATAAATGCATAAAATTAAAAACGTACAAAAAAAATCATGGGTACGAAAGTGCTCCCACAAAATTTTGATTTTTTAATTCAAACCCTTAAAATATAAGAACTAATATTATAAATTAAATAAATATTTGTTACTCGATCGCGATATTCGATTTTTTGTTTAAATATGAAAGACCAAAAATTGGATAAGCATGCAAAAATTTATATTTTAAATTAAATACTGAATAAAAAAGATTTGAAAAATTTAAATATGCTTACAGAGAACGATAAAAATATTTTTTACACCCATTTCTATATGAAATATTTAATCACAATACCTATTTACCTTTCAAAGGTTTAAAACTATACATGAAAAGTGTTATGCTTCGATGAACAATTATTTCAGCATTTAAATAATACCTAAATGCATTTCAGTTTGGGAATTAATAAAAATAATACACGATAAAAATAATTTTATTATTTTTTCGGAATGGAAATAGTATATTTCTATACAAGGGATGCTAACGACAAAATTGCCCGTCGAGACCCAGTTTTAAGCCCGAGCCGAAGGCGAGGGCCTTAAATAGGTCGAGACGGGCAAGTCGTTTGCATTCCTTGTATTGAAAGATATTTTTCATCACAAAGTACAGCGTAAAATAGTCTGTAAATACTTCCATTTATCCGCACTAGGGCGGATAAGTGGATTTATCTGCCCTGTGTGATGAAAATGATATTTTAAAAGAACTTGACAGAGTCTGTCCAAGAAAAATTCTAAGCACTGACTAATCATTAAATCATTCACAAAATAAATCGCAGATGAGGCCTTAAAAAAAATTGTTTTAGAATAATACTGGACTACATTTTTTCTTTGTGTCCTCATAAGCTAAACATGAACAATTTTTTTCCGGCTCAAATATAATTATTAAACAATAAAACGTCTTACACAACGTATTACATTTGAAGCGGTAGTTCCGAACTCTGCCGCTTTCAGATTATATAAGCACGAGGAGGGCGCCACCTGTCATTAAAATATCTTTGTCCCGTAAAACAATTAATAATAAACTCATATTTTTGTGATTTCGATTTCGATAGTTTTCTATTCAATTTATCTGAAAGAAAATTTTTTAAAAAACATTTCAGTTAAGTTATAACCTTCAAACAGTCAAAACTTGGAAGTTATCGTCGAATTACTAATATTCCAACATAAGCGCCAATGGATTGTGGATATTTCTTCGAGCGCTGGTGTCTTGCGGCAGAGTTCGTCCCTAACAGTCCTCTTGTGTTTCATAAATGAATTAGAGTTCTTTGATAAGAATTTACTCCAATGTCTTTTTGTTCTGGCACAATTTTGCCTGTTTTATTTTACATCAAAGTATGCAGGGGAGTCATTTCAAATTTTTCTTGGGGAAAGCAAAAATGTCTTGGTACAAACTTGGCTGCCCCAGCTTGGGGGGGGGGGGGAATATGGTTCCTATAGTTATATTATGAAATAAAAAAATCATTAGGGTAGAAGAGGAGCCTTGGTAGGGGCAAAGTCCACCCCAAAACACCCAAATGACGCCACTGTCAGAGTGATAATCAAAATAATCAAAATCTTTGATTTCTTCATCTTTTTAATTTTTTTTTACGTAGGACTACGTCTTAGGGCTCGGTCCTGGGGAAATCTGTCTGTCCGGTGTCGCACTGTTCGCACCAAAAATGAATATTTAATTATTTTAATATTAAAATTTTAATTTTGAAAATTTTAAATAATATTTTGACTACTTTTTTTTTAACTTTTGGCTAATTTTGAAAATTTTAAATAATATTTTGACTACTTTTTTTTTAACTTTTGGCCTTTTCAATAGTAGAATTAGATGACACGAACAAAAGCAAGGACTTCAAATTTTCTTGAAATTTTATTTAACTTTTTTTTTTAATTTTCGCCGTTTTTTGAAATATCTTTTTTTTTAAATGTTAAAATTAGACTGCATGAACAAAAGCAAGAACTTAGAAACTTAAATTTTTTCCTTTTTCCTTTAGCAAAGAATATGAGCTAAAGCAATGTTTTAATATTAAAATTTTAATTTTGAAGACTTTAATTAAATTTTGACTAATTTTTTTCAACTTTTGACATTTTTTATCAAAAATTTAAAAGTTTTTTTTTTTTTTTGCCAGGGAAAAAATTATATTTTTATCAAAAAATTCGAATTTTTCGACATACAAAGACGTAGTCCTACGTAGGGATATCTCCCATATCCCAGTCTTTTTTTTTTTTTGGAGAGAAAACGACAAAATTAATATTTTAAATAAAATATTTTCTACTAAAATTCTCTCTTAAATAGTGTAAAAATCTTAAATCCTACAATATTACACAAGGCAAAGTATAACCTCCATGTTTGGGCGGGCATCCTATAACCTGGAAAATTCCTTATCCCATGTATTGAGAAAACGATTACCTCTAGTGATCAGCTTTTTAGGACGAAAATTAGGGCCAAGTTACAGTGAACCTTGCATTTATATGGGAGTAGGCTGTTTCATAAAAAAATGCAAAAATGGTATTTAAAAATTTAGAAAATTTTTCAAGAGCTGCAGATGTCCGCCTTACGGAGATTTTACTTTGTCGGAAGATATTTTTTAGATAATAAAATCATAACAATCCGATTTTATGCTACTAAAAAGAATACAGCAAAAAGATTAATAATTCATTATTTTTCAGCTAATAAACTATTAACATATTAATAACTATTATTAACTAATAAACTAATTTTTATAAATATCACACCGTGTAATATTTTTTTTAGAAAAAAGTCACAAAATTTTTAGAGCTCTTTGCCAAAATTTCATTTAATAATCCTCAAGAATTTTATAGAAAAAATAGTTTCATACCTGTGATGTATGACTCTTTTTTCCTTTTTGTTTTCAAAAAAAAAAAAAAAAAAAAAAATTAAAAGTAAAATTTTAAAATAAATCGGTAGGTAAAATACACAGCCCTGATCACTACAGATATGGCACAAAAAAATAGCAATTAAAAAGAATTAATCGTCATCCTTCAAGAATGATTCTAAAGGATTCGGGCCCCTCCTTTTTAAAGGGCTCAAAGGAGTCGTAACGTTGACCGGAATCACATCCCGGGTGGATGTTCTCTTATAATCTAAACAATTTGTCCATTCCGTAATGCTGATCCTCCTATCGTTATTAACATCACAAAAGCGCGGAAGACGTTTCCCACATCTCCTTAGATTTTTATTTCCCGCAACTAGAGCTCTAAACGTTTTCCACTCCTTCCTTTCTAAATATTTGTTGTTGTTGTTGTCGAGGGAGGAAAAACTCATCAGGGCTATTTTCTCTGCCGGAGGTCGAGTCACATTTTTCGGAATAATTTTACTGGCCAAAAAGTCCATAAGATCGTTTAAGAATATCCCTTTTTTCTCTCCCGGGCATCCTTTCATGGGACGAACCGGAGCGGGGATGGAGTCGCATTTAGGCAACTGATCCTTTACAGACGTCCCAGGGATAGGCTTTCCATCGTCTTCGTGAACGCACCAACAATACCCAGTGGATTTATAACATTGGATTCGGTTATAACGTCCGTCCTGAGTGCATTCCGGAACGTAAAGATTATTTGAACGTTGCTCCGATAAAACGGCTTGCCTGTCTGAAAAACAGTCGTTCGCTTCCGGTTCGTCCTTCCTTTTAAAGTGTTCGAATCCTGGAAGCTGACCGGATAAGGAAGCCACAGCGCCCGTTTTTAAGGGTATTATGCTTTCCCCTAAACAAGCCGACCATTCCTCCTTCGATATTTTTAAATCATGATCCATGTCGCATAATTTAGCGAAAGTCTTTGCACATTTTTTAGGTTTCACCAACTTCTTTAACCTTCGAAGCACTCGATATTCCGGTCTTTGTAAATAATCGTCGTCGTTTCGATCGATGGATTCGAATTTCCAGTTTAAAATCTTCTGATTGATATATGCGGGGTCCTCATCCCCGGAAATCTCTTTCCCGTATTCAGCCCTAAACAAATTCATTAAATTTTCGTTGAATTTTTGTTTTTCCGATCGTCCGCAAAATTCTCGATCGCTTTTCCTGGCGGACGCTCTTCGTCTCGTTTTAAACCTTTTGGAACAGTTCGGTTTCTGATACAATTTTGATGTATTCGGGATAGGTCTTCCCCTCGGAGTGACGCACCAACAATATCCGGTTTCTTTGTGGCATTGAACCGGGGAATACCTTCCGTCTTTTAAGCACGTCGGAGTAAACGACCCATTCGGTTTCCGGATTTTTTGCAGTTTTTTAATGTCCTTGAAACAAGGTTGTTTGTTGCGGCATCGACCGATATGTTTAACACCGATTTTATTCCCTTTACACACTTCCATTTCTAGGTAACATTTATTAATGTATGTTACGTTATCTGTTCCGCATAGCAATTTATTATCTTTTAAAATTTTCTCACAGTCCGTTTTATTTTTAGCGCATTCGTTCGTTTCCCCTCCCCAAACCGAACCGATCATTATTAAAAAAACTAAAGTTATCAGTAAAACAAAATCTTTCATTGTGACAATTTTTTTTTTCTTAGAGATCTTTATATTAATTAATTAATGACTTGAATATGAGATCTTATGTATTATGAGACCTTATGTATTATGAGATATTTTTTCATTATTGTTCAGAACCTGGATCAGGATGAAAAAAATTCAACCGGCTTCCATCTTGCTTGAACCATGAAAGAAATGAATGATGCATTTTTGTGGAACTGTGTTGCAGTCTTCCCTTCGTTTTTCGACTTCTTTTCACGAGACCTGCAATTATAAATGAAACGAACTCAGTTCCATAGCAAGCCATCATTCCTTTCTCTATGGCTAACAAAACAAAAAAAAAAAAAAAAAAAAAACTACTACATTCAATACAGAGATAAATTTAATTCTTTTTACTCTGAGTCTTATTATTAGTTACATTAAGGCAGTATTTGAGCTTTTTTTTTTTTTAAACTGGACAATTTGACTTTAATCACAAAAAATAGCACAAGTTTTCAATGACATATAGGCCTATCTCATTTACTTTTGACAAATATTTTTTTAAATATATAAAAGCATAATAAAAATAATTCTGTAATGTTGGAATAAATAATTGGATAATTTTTTCAAAATGCTTGTTATTTAAATAATAAAAACTCAATTTTCAAACACTGGTACCAAAATGTTGGAGACTGCTGCATTTACAGTAATTTAATTAAATACGTTGAAATTTAACTGTGAGATTTGAGGAGAACAAGAACTTTTTTTTGAAAAACTATTCCCAATATTCTTAATAGGCAAAATCTTCATACCAATCTTTCAAAAAGCCTTAAGCAATTCTGCCTTCAATAAATTAAAGCATATTCAACTATCTGATGGCGTATATTAGATTACTTATTGATCTATTTCTTCTGCCTGCAGACTTTCAGGCACCTTCGAAAGCAACTCATTCACACTTTATATACTTACCCCTTTAATTTCGGGGTTGACCACTACCTCCGTGTGATCAATAAAAAATGCCATTGCTAATGTTGCACATGCAAAGGAAATGAGGCAGATCACAAAAATAACAACTGGAGGCCTACTAGCTGAAAATCCTTTCACATTATGTAAAGGTGAACTAAATCCCATAACTCTATAATAAAAAATAAAAAAAAAATTAATACAACCAGATAATTTGCATTTAAATGATAAACAGTTATCCATCCGGCTTTATTGGTGCAAGAAAAAAAAAATCGATACTTTGAAATGTTTATTGCCGCATACAAAACGAGAACGAACCCCTCAACGTGAACAAAAAGCAAAAAGCGTTGTATTGATTTTTTTCCGTATTGTACAAAACCTTTTGTTGGGATTTGAATAAATACAATGTCAATAACTAAAAAAAATCTAAAGATTTTGAGAATAAATCCATACTTACATTAACGTCTAACAAAATAAAAACTATGTAACACATAAAATATAGAAAAGCATTCAACGATGTTTTCAAATTACTTTTGAAACAACCTATGATACTCTAACAATAACTATTTGTTGTCTATAAAAAAACTTTTTGACTTTTTCATTTAAATGTAAAAACAACATACGGCCATATTGTAGTTTGACGCTATTTTTCGCGTAAAAAGTGTAGAAACAACAATTTGCCGTTCAAAGTTTCAAAACAAATTTGCCGCCGTTACGCTTTTAAAAAAATCATTTCTCATTTCTGGTTCTAAAATTTCGCTTTCGTCATTCATTTTAAGATGGCTGACTAGTTACAAAATGTGAAATTTCATGATAAAGAGTAAATAATCAAAGATTCATAATCTTATCCGGTATATTATTGTTCGCGATAATGATTGTCGATATATAATAATATTCCTCCTTGTTTTCGTATATTTTTAACTTCGAAAAGGTAAAAATTAAGCTTTCGTTTTGTTTAATTTTATTTACAAATTGACTCTTAAAAAAAAAAAGAAAAAAATAATGAGGACAAATGGCGGCATAAAACCTTGAAAAGAAATCGACATTATTGACCTCTGCAAGCGTATACAAATATTGATTATTTGCGAAATCTATTTTACGTTTCCGAATGGCTTAGCTTTCGCGATCTGATAGAAATTGAACCTTTCATTTTCGGATGATATTTTAATGGCGGATGTGGGTTTGGGACGTAGTCGATTTTTTTGTATTATTTGCTATATGGGGATTCGCCTCCTATCAAATCGTAATCTTGTTGTCCTCATTTCGTAGATTGAATTGGCAAGACAACTTACGTATTTAGTCTGCATTGCTGTTTTGCGGGTTAATAAATCGGCAGAAAAGGAATTATTAATATAACGTCGAATGAAAAAACCAATTTTGGTATGACGTATTTTCGAATATATAGGCAAAACTTTAAGTATCACAGTGAGTGCTTTTATTGTTTAACTTAATTGTAAGGAAAAAAAAAAGTCAATAAAATAAATAAAAAGTGTTTTTTGTTGAGGATAAGTGAAATGATGAGTTGTAAGAAATGAAATGCCTGGGGTAGGGGTTGTGGCTGTTCACTTTAAAAATCAATTAAATATGGTTCCTGGTGCTTTTTGTAGTTTTATCATGTTGCAATTAATATTAAAAATCAACTTTGATTCTGTTTCTAGATTCAGGTAATAGGTCATTGTTGAAGTTCTGATAATTTTGATCAGTTTTAATAAGAAAGATTGTTATGCAAGTAGTTGATATGTAAACTTTAGAAAGTTGTTCTATTAAGGTGATTAATTGCTAATGCTGAATGTTTTATAAATATGATTTTTAAGATAGTATAAACAGTGAAAACAGTTGTTAATAAAAGAGAAAAAAGAAATAATAATGCTTTTCATGAAAGTATGTGAGTGTTTTCAGGATTAAGTAAAATATCCATTGCAGTATACTGCCTGAATCCTTTCCATTATTTTCCTCCAAAAGATTTTGAAATGATGTGCAATTTTGGTTTTGAGTAGTTCATTTTAATTGTATGTGCTGTTTTTCAGAATTTTATGGTTATTTACAGAAAATATTAATAATAGATAGTAGCAAAATTTTCCACTTTGATCAGTAAAATTTTTTTTTTTTTTTTGATTCATGATCATGTTAGTGTCATGTTTCAAATTTTCTTTTTAAGTTTCATACTTGTGCATTTTAAACCTGGTCATGACAAACCATGACTAAACAAAAGAATGATCAGGACTTTTAAATTGACTAAATACACTAGAATTCTATTTTTTTTTGAAGAAAAGATTGAGATTTCATAAATAGTGATTTTAGTATTTAGCGTTATTGAGTCTCAAGTTTACTTCTGCACTTACCAGAAAAATTTTGAATTTTCTGGTTTTGATAAAAATTTCATCTCACTACTTTCTGAAATTGCAGGAAAGGTTTTCTTCTCTTTTATAAACAATTTATTTGAATAAAGCTTTTCAAGCTTGAGAACTTTTATCTTGAATTTTTTGGTCTTGAAAATGTATTTCCTTGTAATGAAGGTACATACGTGACCGATAATTTTCCTGCGATTTTTCCTGATTGAAAGTTTTAAAGATTTAATGAAATTGTATTGTTTTTCGCCTTTTTTATTTTTTTGCGGTTTAAAAACAACTGTGGAAATACTTCATTACTTAGATTTAATTTTAAGGTAGAATTGAAGTTTTTTTTTTTTTCTGTTTGGAAAAAATAATTTTTTTTTTTAAACATTAAAGTTACATTTGGGCCATTCTCAATTTATTTACAATTTTCGGAACGAAAAATGTCCCTTCAAAAATGTAAACAACCCATATAAACAGTATTGTTTTGATTGCGTTAGTGGAAATGTTATTTTACTTAATTTTACTATTTCTGTGCGGTTTTACCCAAAAAAATGTTTCGGAAAGCCGAAAAATCGATCGTATGACTTGTTAGTGAAGTTTAGGTGAGCGGTTTAATTTTTTAAAACGATTTTCGGGCAGTTTTTCGGCTTGCGTTAGTGGAGTTTCGCTGAACTCCACTATCGTGATCATCGATCAAACGTTAATTTCCCCTTTAATTTATAATGCATTTTTATTTTAAAAATTTTATTTAGAGTTTTAGAGGGAATAAGAGTTTGTTTATTGATATTTAGTGCTTTATATGAGTCGTTGTAATTTATAAGTCGTGAAAATAGATGATCGGTAAAAAAAAACACCGTTAGTGGAAAAAATGGAGGACAAGTTTTAAATCCTTATTTCAAGAGAAATTATAATGGAATCATTAAATTCATTTCAAATTATTGATTTACTTATATTTCTGATTTCTAATTGTGAAAAAAAGATTTTTCCTGAATTAGTTTACGTAAAAAATCGAGCTGTTTATCTGGGAATCTCGAAATCGGGACAGCCATTTTTTTCCGCTATCATAGCAGTTTTTTTCGTAAAAGAGCCTCTTTTTCTATCTGACGGTGCCGAATATATTTAATTTACTTTCAAAAAACATTTTCTTGTTCGTTTTATCAAAACATAATGTAGTTTTTCATTCAAATTCAGAAATAAATCATAATAAAATGCCCGGGACCTGAATATTGTAAACAAATTGAGAATGGCCCATTTGCAGTTAGTAGATTATTTTCCTTTTACATAAAATATTTGTCAGCAAATAATTGAACAAACAGATTTGACCTATAGACCGCTCGTGATTATCTTATTATTTTTTCCCCAAAAAAAAGTAATCAATTAACGATGTAGGGCAAGTTTTTAAACGATTGATTTTTTTTGCCCTGTTTTTTTAAATTTTATACACATAAAAACAGCTGACAGTTTAATGAACTATCCCTTAGACTGCATAAACTTGGCAACTTGTATTAATGAGTCTTTTTGTTTGGTAAACAAACATGTATTAATTAATATTAGCATCATTTATAGGATACATTTAAAAATAATTTTTCTTTTCTCCTCAACAGGCATTGTTTAGTGAAAGGCCTGACACACCAGATATAACAATGCATTTGAAAATGATTAAGCAAAATAAATGTTTTTTTATGCTTCTGTTCTAGTTTATCAAAGCTTTCTTGGCATAGGTTCAATTCCTGTTACAATTTTATTAAGTTACAATATTTCCCCCAAAAAAATTGAAATTTATGTTGTTTCGAAATTGCCCTGAACTTTCAACATCATGCGTGTAATTTCTTTTTGATATCTTTTCTTTTTTCTTTTTTTTTTTTTTAAATCGTAGAAAATAATTTGGTTATCAATGGATCAGCTGTGTGCCTCACCGTCCTTGACCTTGAATTTTGATATCTCGGCAGAGTTGCCAGATTGTGCTCTGATACGGATTTCGTCCTTGATTATAATTATTTTCATCCCTTTATTTCATTTTTTTTTATTATTTTTCAGGAATCTATAAAATCATGGACAATGAACAACCATCCTCCATTCAGTCCATTTGTCACATAAGAGCTTCGGAATTATTTCCAAAAAGACCTTTGGAAAGGGAAGATAAGCATCTTCAAATACCATTTAAAACGATATGTGGAGAAGCCGTGGAATACCTGGGTCGGACAGCGAATGGCGTCCTTGCATTGTCGAATTATAGGATTTACCAGCAACTTGAAGACACTTACCATAACATCCCCTTGGGGTTGGTAGAAACTATTATCATTGACACTAGGGATAATACTGAACTTCATATCGGTTGTAAAGATGCAAGATCTTTAAGGTATTTAATTTGGTTTTTTTCGTTAATTTTTTTTTTTTCTTCTTTTCCTTAAATTATTTGAATTGTTTTTCAATTTTTTAGATGCAAATTCTCAACAAACGAGCACTGTCAAGACTGGTTTCGAAGACTTATTAGGGCTACATCTCCACCTAAACAGATTGAAGACGTTTTTGCATTTGCTTTTCATGCTTGGGCCTCAGAAGAAGGAGGGGAAGAAGTATTGACAAGACTTGCTTCTAAAGACAGTGAACACTATTACTTTAGGAGTGAGGTAAGTTTAAAAGTTTAAAAGATGAGATCTTCCACATCACTTTAGGGGATAATAATTGTGATGACTTACAAACTTATCACTCTTAAAGATGACTGGAGCTTAATCTTCTGAAAACAATGAAATCGTTTTGAGGGCTAATTTTTTTAAATTTTTATTTTGATTAGGTGGAAAGATTAAAATTCGACGTGAACGGTGCCTGGCGCATAAGTCACGCCAATTCCGAATACAAGCTTTGTTCTTCCTATCCTAGACTATTATTGGTGCCAGCTTGCGTTACAGACGAGACTTTAAAAACCGCTGCTAGTTTTCGAAGTGCTAGAAGAGTTCCAGTTGTAGTGTGGAGGTAATAACAGTTGAAAAGAATCTTTATACCTATGAAATTTTTTTATATACCCATGGACTTTCTTTTTTTTAAATTTAAAATTTTTAGGCATACTGGTAATGGTGCGGTAATAGCTCGGTGCAGCCAGCCAGAAGTCGGTTGGTTTGGGACGAGAAAATTTGAAGACGAAGATTTGATACGCTCAATTGCTGACGCTTGCGCTTTTGATAAAGGAAGGAGCACGGCTGTGTATAATTTAGATGAATTTCAAACCGACGCAGGACCTATAACATTCAATGGAGATAGTGACCATGCTATGGGAAAAGTAATCATTTTTCTTTCTTGCGATATTTTTTCTCTTATTTTTTTTTTGCTGTTTTCGAACAGAGGAAAAATAAAAAAAAATTTGTATTTGCAGAAAGTTCTGATTATGGATGCAAGGTCGTATACAACAGCTGTGGCCAACCGGGCACGAGGAGGTGGTTGCGAGTGCCCCGAATATTACCCTAGATGCGAAATACAATTTATGAACTTGGCTAACATTCACACCATTCGAAAGAGCTTCCATGCAGTTCGGCAATTGTGTTCTTCAACTGAGACTACTAGGTGAGTCAATCATAGCAAAACCAAGAGGGATAAAATAGTTTTACAATAAATTAATGATTTATTTTTCTGTGTTTTAGTTGGTTAAGCACATTAGATAATTCACAATGGCTTCAACACATGGCAGGTCTCATACGTGCGGCAGTGGGAGTGGCTGCTGCCATTGAAAGAGAAGCAAGACCTGTACTTGTACATTGTTCTGATGGATGGGACCGAACCCCGCAAATCGTAGCTTTAGCACAAATTTTGTTAGATCCATACTATCGAACTATTGAGGTACGAAAAATCATCACTTGAAAAATAAAATCAATTGATTTTAATTTTCCAACACAGCTAAAAACTGCTTTTAAAGGCGGGAGAGGTAAAATCAATTGACTTATTTGTTGATTTTGGTTTTTTTGATAACAGGGATTCCAGACATTAGTAGAGAGAGAATGGCTAGACTTCGGGCATAAATTCGCTGACCGATGTGGACATTCAGTTAGCAACGAAGACTTAAACGAACGGTGTCCCGTCTTTTTGCAGTGGCTAGATTGCATTCATCAATTATTGATACAGTTTCCTTGTTCATTTCAGTATTCTCAGGTAAATCTTTATTATTTTTTCATTTCTAGTTTCAATTACTTGAATTTATTTTTATTAATATTTAAAATTTTATTTTGCTTTCAGGATTATTTAGTAACGTTAGCCCAACACACATATTCTAACCTTTTTGGAACCTTTCTTTGCAATTCCTCGCAAGAAAGAAATGCATGTAGAGTATCTGAAAGAACATTTTCAGTGTGGAAGTTCTTGAAAGCTCCAAATTTCCGAAATCATTTATATTCTGATGTCAGTCAGGTAAATTTTTTTTTTGTAGTTTTCCATGATTTTGTTGCCCAGATTCATGCTAACCTGAGATTTTTTTTTTTTTTGCTGCTGCTTCATCATGATACGTTTTCCTTTTTTAATAAAAATTTTACTTTGTTGTAGGTCTTATGGCCCTCCTGTAACGTCCGTGATTTAGTTCTTTGGACTGAAGTATACATAGGTAGTCTCGAAACGGCTGCTACAAAATTACCAAGTCCGACTGATGAAACTTTGGTTACCAACGGGATGAACGGATTGGGATTAAGCAAAACCAGATCATACGACGATTTAATGACGGCAAGCATGGAAGAATCGCAAATGCCGATAGCCCAAGGAAGGAGATCTAGTCATCCTAATATCGCCACTGAAATGTACGTAGGGAAAGTCAAATTACTTTATGAACTATGGAATTCAATGAATTATTAAATTTTTTCCCCTCCAAAATAACAGAAAATTGGATGGTTTACAATTAACAAACGGCGACATGGAACCTTTAGTCCCTCCTAGTTTGGAAAAAAAAGTAATTAACGGAAACGGAAAAAAAGAAGGTGATGGTGAAGATGAAGATGGTGAAGAGGATGAAGAACTGACTAACACATTGCCATCCCGATCGGTTTATATGAATGGAACTTCTAATCACGTTCACGAGGATATTAACTCCGTCGTAGAGGATCTGGACGAAGCTAGGTAAATTATAAAGACAATGTTAAAAATAATGATTTTAGTCCTTAAATATGATTCCTTGTACTATTTCATCAAACTCTGGTATAAGCAGTACAAGGTAGTCCGAAAAATGCTACAAACATTTGATATTCAATTTTCAAATGCTATTGACCAAATTTTAATAAAGCCAACCTTGTATAGATCGATTCAATGCTACCTTTTGGAGCAAACTGGGGCAGTTATATTTTGTATGGTGGAATTTATTATATTACTTCGTGATATGATAAATTCCATTTCATTTTCCATTTCACATTATTTTTTGGCAAAACTGTCCGATTGAACGGAGTGATAGAAGACTTAAGCACCATTTAGTAAAACGTTTTTTGTTAAATAATCGATAACAATTTTTTTTTTTTTTTTTTCAGCAGTAAAATTAACGAAAGCAAAAACCTATCGGATTCGGAAGCGGAAGTAGACGGGGATGTGGATGATGAAGTGGAAGAGGAACAGACCTCATCCGATACATGGCGATCTGAACACACTATAGTATCGCGGGAAAAACTCGTAGAAGCTAACAATAATAATATAAATAGTAATCAAAACAATAACAATAACAATAATGTAAATAATAATAGTAACTCGAATTGTGAAAGTGAGGGTGAGACGCTGAGCGTGATGTGCGGGAGTAGCGTGCGCCGGAAAAATCGGACAATCAGCGAAGAATTATACGAAAATTTTGTGAATAAAAGTGATACTAATTTCGATGTTTGCGGAAGTCTTGAAAAGCTAAATGGTGAAGATCGAATACCGTCTGTCGTTAGTTCCACGGATACTTTAGTTAACGGGGTCGTTCCACCTTCCTGCGGAGGGGATTCGTGTCGGATTTGTACCCACGTGAACAGTAATAAAAAGTAAGCATTTGTTTTCCTCTTTTTTAAAAAGGTATGAAATTTAATTTAATTTTTTTAATTTTAGGGAGGGTAGTGCTAGCAGTTCAACAAGCGGACGGAACAGTCGATATTCTACTCCTCCTTTTTATTCTCGAACACCTAGCAGCGGTTACCCGGCTACTCCGATCGAACCTAATCATCATCATCACCACCATCCTCGGTATAAAGGGAGTTCGTTCGATATTGATGGACTTCAGCACTGCCAAGATGACATACAAACAAGAGTGAGCCAGATTATAGGAGAACATAAAAGTAAGGAACAAGCCTTGGAAAGAGAGCTTCACACTACAAGGCTGGCGCTTATTCAACAAGTCTGTCATCATTGCCCTCATAATAATGTTGAAGAAACTGTAAGTTATGGTTAATTTTCAATTTTACTAAGTATATTAAATATTTTTAATCAAGCAAATTTTTTTTCTCTTACTCAAATATTTTTCTCTATATCAGTGTGTCGTTTCATCCTTTGTTATTTTTTTAAGGGGGGGTTAACGCAGGCAAAATAATTTTTTTAGCGCAACTAAAATTTCTTACATTTTTATACCATTGATATGACGAGAATCTTCTCATTAAATCCGATCAAAAGCCGCCTTCGAATGCCTTTACTTCTAATTTTTTACTTTTAAATTCGAACTTCTTAAGTAAATTAAGTCGTGAAATTTTAAGCCTTAGGAAAAATTTAAAAAAAGTGAATGAATGAAATGGTAAGGCGTAATGGCCAATTCGATTAATCCTTTTACGTTTACTCGTTTGTTTTCCTTTTTTTTTTTTTTTTTTTTTTTTTTTTTTATTGCGGGTAACGGGTATTATTTCAGATAAAGTTAGGCTTAATGATTTTTTGTTTATCCATCTAAAATAAATAATGCTTAATGACCTTTAATCGGGATACATCGGGATACATCAAGGCCTGTTTTCCGTAATAAAAATAAGTACTGCATTACATTTTTAAAATTTAAGTTAAACAAACGTGGCAGTAGAATTGTTGGTAGAAGAAAGGCCGCGACCACACACTGATAGTCGAACTGTTTAAACATGAACCCGGAAATAAACGAGTTAAACGAGTTTTACGCTTGACTCTGGTTTATGAGCTTTGCTACAAGGTTCCCGCTATTTATTTGAAAAAGAATTAAAATGAAAGTAAATTAAAAGATTATGTTAAAATCCAGCGACTCGGAAAAAAAGAAATTAATGGTCAATTAATTTTTTAAAATTTTTGGTTCTTTAGGTATCTAGGCCTGAATCGATGTGTAGTGAACCAAATCCGTCGTCAATACCTTCTGATCAGTCATGGGAAGCCGTAGATGAAAACGAGGCAAAGCCCACTTTATGGGTTCCGGATCACGCTGTAGCAAGATGTCAAGGCTGCGATATGGAATTCTGGCTCGGTAGAAGAAAACATCACTGTAGGTTAGTTCGCGGAAAATAAAATTTTTGAATTGCAAAAGTTGGCTGTTGTTTTTCTAATCCAAATTTTTTTTTTCTTTCTAAGAAATTGCGGGAAAGTTTTTTGTTCCGACTGCAGCGAATACACAGCTGCTCTACCCGGTGAACAGTTGTATGAACCAGTTCGGGTTTGCAACGGATGTCACAGCCTTTTAGCATCACTTATATCATCGAGTCGGATGGCTAAAACAGAAACATGCAAGAAGGCTTCAGGTTCCGGTGCCGAAAACGGGAAAATGGCGTCATCAAAAACGGCAACCACTTAAGGAAAGTGGGGAAAAAAAGTGCATTTCAACGTTTTTAATTTTTTGTACATAGGAAAAATGACCAAACTCAAAACGTGATTAGAATATGAAATAAGGATTCCGTACTTTTCTAAAAACGAATAATTGAGCTTTATAAAACGCAAAGTGTTTTTAATATCTCTTTTTTCTTTATTAATTTTAATTAGGTATAATTATATTTTTTTTTCCTTTTTTTTTTATTTTTTTTCATAGAATATATTTTGAATTTTCTTATAAATATTTTTTTTTTTCGTTAAGTTTATGCTAAAAAAAAGTACGTATGAGATTTTAATAAAAATGTTTTTAATAATACTCCAGCTTTAAAAATATTTAAATTTAAATTCTTAAAAAATTAATCAAAGAACGCTTTGCCTTAGAAAAAATATTTGTTTTTAGATTTGTACATATTTAAAAAATGTTTTCATTAAAAAGTCGTTGATGACTGATCGTAGTTAATCTACATTTTTAGAAAATTTATTAAAAAATGATTTGGCGTATTTAAAACGCTTTCGCCATTTTTAATGAAAAAAAAAAAAAAAAAGAAAATTTTAATTTTAGATTTTATGGTTTTTGGAAGAAAACAAAATATGAAACAAAAACTATTTTCCATCTTGATGATACTACTTTCTGTAGTTTTAATAAAATCTTACGAAGTTAAGTAGACCTGCAAAGTAGACAAAATAGTACTAAACCATTTTTGCTTTTAGAAGCCATGAAGTTGAAAAATATAAATCTTCCCAAGTGAAAATTTATTTAAAAATTATAAAGTAAATTAAGTTGAACGATTCCATCGATTTTTTTTTTTGACGTAGGACTACGTCATACCCCGTAACCTGGAGATTTCTGTTCGTTTATTTGTTGGTTCGCACCTAAAAAATTATTAAATTATTTATTAATATATTAATATTAAAATTTTACCTTGGAGAATTTTAAAAAATTTATGGTCAAAATATAGTCAAAATTTCAAATTTATATAATTTTCGAGAAAAAAGAGCAAGTTAAGCTTATAGCTTAATAAAATAACATTGAATAAGTTAAGCTTATAGCTTTTAAAATAACATTGAGACAAAATTGCCGCTCGGGCGAAGCGAGAGCGGCGAGGTGCTAATCAAAAATTATTATTATTATTTAATTGTTATTATTTAGTTATTACTAAAATTTGAAATTTTGACTATATTTTGATCATAAATTTTTTAAAATTCTCTAAGCACCTAAAAAATTATTAATATCAAAAATGCGATTTTTCGCTGCAAATTTCAAATTTTTCCGATTTTTTTTTCAAGAGTTATCGATTTAAGCTTATAGCTAACAGCTATAAATTAATTTAAGTAATATTAATTTTTGAGCGTTTTTGCTCCAAAAAATCGAATTTTTTGACACAAAAAAGTTAACATTTTTGGCAAAAATGTCATTTTTCCAATCAACAGCTTTAGCTGTTAGCTAAATAGCTAAGCAATGTTATTTTAATAAGCTATAAGCTCATTAAGCTTATTACTTAATTAACCAAAAAAGCAATGCCTTAAATCGATAACTCGACGATAGACGTAGTCCTACGTCGTAGGACTACGTCATACCCCGTAACCTGGAGATTTCTGTTCGTTTATTTGTTGGTTCGCACCTAAAAAATTATTAAATTATTTATTAATATATTAATATTAAAATTTTACCTTGGAGAATTTTAAAAAATTTATGGTCAAAATATAGTCAAAATTTCAAATTTATATAATTTTCGAGAAAAAAGAGCAAGTTAAGCTTATAGCTTAATAAAATAACATTGAATAAGTTAAGCTTATAGCTTTTAAAATAACATTGAGACAAAATTGCCGCTCGGGCGAAGCGAGAGCGGCGAGGTGCTAATCAAAAATTATTATTAATTAAGTGTGATTAATTTAAGTAATATTAATTTTTGAGCGTTTTTGCTCCAAAAAATCGAATTTTTTGACACAAAAAAGTTAACATTTTTGGCAAAAATGTCATTTTTCCAATCAACAGCTTTAGCTGTTAGCTAAATAGCTAAGCAATGTTATTTTAATAAGCTATAAGCTCATTAAGCTTATTACTTAATTAACCAAAAAAGCAATGCCTTAAATCGATAACTCTTGAAAAAAAAATCGGAAAAATTTGAAATTTGCAGCGAAAAATCGCATTTTTGATATTAATAATTTTTTAGGTGCTTAGAGAATTTTAAAAAATTTATGATCAAAATATAGTCAAAATTTCAAATTTTAGTAATAACTAAATAATAACAATTAAATAATAATAATAATTTAATTTTAGGCCTAACTACAAAAACTTTAAATAATATTTTAGCTATTTGAAATTTCATTTAATTAGATTTACAAGAAATGAAATGAAAATTAAATTAACAAGAATATGAGTTAAAGCATTGTTTTAATGTTTAAATTTTAACTTTGAAGACTTTAATTAAAATTTTGACTTAAAAAAATTAACGGATAATTTAGAAAAATTAATGATGAATTAAAGAAAAAATCAGTTTGCAGTTTCACAGTCTGGCCCACAAGAAGATAAAAAAAATAATCAGCAAAGGCAGTGTAAGTTTTTCTTGGAAGTAATTAATTTTAGATTTTTTACCCTTAAGGTAAGGGTAGGGAAGTGCGACCATCTGAAAAGTGCGACCGGTTTAATAAAAACTGATAAAAATCCCATACTTAAAAAAAAGATTTCAAGGGACGATTTTTTAATGTTTTCAGAACCTATTATGATCAAAGAAATGTATTTTTGTCGTCCATTTTTGAATAAAAAAAAATAATTTTACAAAAGCAAAAATTCATATTCGTCGGAAAGTTAGACTGCCTCATTTTCAATTTGATTTAATTTTATGTAAACATTGGCTTATTTTATGAAATATGCTCCATTCAATTGTCAATACCTTGCATTTTTTTTATGCTATCAAGAATTTTTTACTCGACTTCCTATTTGATAAACCTTAATAGGTCGCACTTTTTTGGCAAAAATAATATTTTCGGAAAGTGCGACTAGCAGACGACTTCTTTAATTCCTTGACAAAGGAACATCTTGTTTTTATTTACATATGCAATTCGGAGTGCCACTAATAATAATTATTAAATTGTAGTTTTAATAAACAAGGATTTTGTTTTTTAACGGTGTTCAGCAATTTTTGAAAGAAAATTCATCGATCTTTTATAAACAATAACTTTTGCTTTGGAGAATTCATTTTTTTAAAAAAAATAAGAACGGTCGCACTTTTCAAAACATGGAGGTTTGAAATATTATACGTCGGCAGTCAGAAAAATATGTAACTCTAAATCGCGCCGTTTTTCAAATTTGAGGCTAATGCACATTAAAGCTTAATAATGGAGCAGTATATTGTAATAAAAAACTTGGCTTGATTCTCTTCCTATTAAGAACTAATAAAGGTCAAAATCAATTTTTTCTAGAACCCGGTCGCACTTCCCTACCCTTACCTTATCATTTTAATGTCCGTTTGTTTTGTTTACGATTTACCATAATATTAAAACAGTACCCTATAGACGTAGTCCTACGTAGGGATATGCTGCCATATCCCAATATAATTTTTTTTTTTTTCGAATTTGTCGAATGTACCGAAGAAGTTTAAAAAAAATATTAAATTACAAAAATATTTGCAAATCTTATCCCAAAAGATTGAAAAACAGTTTTTTCTTGTGGATTTAAATAAAAAAAACATTGTTTTCGGTTTTAGAAACGTATATTCTGCCTGTAAACGGTTACCAAATTTAGGATTAATGAATAAATTTTCAAGCTTTACCGAGGAGATAAATTGTAAATATAGGGAAATTACTTTTGAAAATCGAGGAAAAAAAAACATTGACCGCGAGAAGACATAGGCCATTAAAAGTCAAAAGTGATTAATTTTTGGATTTGATGTCGACCTCTGTAACCGCTGAACAATGTCTTTTTTTTACGATTCTCGTTGTTCAAAAAGTATCGTCTGGAAGGAAGTTTTCCTGAGTTGGCAAATGGGCTGAGTTATAGTCTGCTTATAACCCAAATTTAAGCGTAGAATTTTGTTATTGAATTCGGTGTGTGCGGGAGTGTTCATAAATTGAGGCGTAATTACCGTATCATATAAGCACTGTTAAGTTAAGACGAATTGTCATACCTACATTGCGGAAACAAATACTTGTTTACATTAGTTTAAAAGGAAACAAGGCCCAATTTCAAAACGCAAAATCGTACAATTTGACTTAACAAGGCAGAGTAATATATTTTTAAATCATTACAGTTTTTTGATATGCATAACAATGGTAAGGGTTTGTTTATGCTTACCATTTTTCATTACAAACCTAAATAATAGACTGTCTTTAAAGATGTTTATCCTTTCGGTACTTCCTCTAACTCCGTATTTTCGCTCGTGATATACCTGTCCAAAGCCTAGAGTTAATTAGGATAAGCTACATACATGTCGTAGGCAATATGTCAAATCCGTCATTTTGTAAAATGTCTGATCGTTTTATAAAAGTCAGTCATTTTGTCAAACAATATTACATTACAATTTCATGTATTAAACGTTTTGCAAAATGACTGGAATTTTGAATCATTTTATAAAACGTCTAACACCAACTAGTAGTTTTATAAAATGATAAGAAATGATTTAATTTTTTTTTCCAATTTATCAAACGAAGAAAAACAATAATAAAGACTCTATTAAAAGTTTTTTTTTTTCATTTATTGTCGTCAAAAATTAATATTTTTTTGCTTGAGGTAATTTGAAATTGAACCTAAATTTTAACCTAAATTAAAAAATTGAACCTAAAATTTATAAAACAAAAGGAATGGAATTTAAAATACATATTATTTGTTTCCGCAGGTTAAAGAGTGGTGGCACCGGCTATTACATTTCATGCCGGCCTTATAACAGGCACACCGTTTATTAGCACACTGATTTTTGCTAATCTTACAATTACATTTCTTAAAGCCCTGGCCCCCAAATAACGATGTGGAAGATACGGCCTCTCGGATGGTAATAAATGTATTTTCTGGAATGGGCTCGGTCATTTCTGCTCCGCTTTCAATCCACTTGATTGCCCAAATATATTGGGTAAAATTACTGACATGAGGAATGGCGTATATCGCATCGGAACTCGTTCAGGGACGTTAAAAAAACTGGTTCCCTCGAAGTCAGTTTTCGGAATCGGGAGCAGAAATGACCGAGCCCATTCCAGAAAATACATTTATTACCATCCGAGAGGCCGTATCTTCCACATCGTTATTTGGGGGCCAGGGCTTTAAGAAATGTAATTGTAAGATTAGCAAAAATCAGTGTGCTAATAAACGGTGTGCCTGTTATAAGGCCGGCATGAAATGTAATAGCCGGTGCCACCACTCTTTAACCTGCGGAAACAAATAATATGTATTTTAAATTCCATTCCTTTTGTTTTATAAATTTTAGGTTCAATTTTTTAATTTAGGTTAAAATTTAGGTTCAATTTCAAATTACCTCAAGCAAAAAATATATTAATTTTTGACGACAATAAATGAAAAAAAAAAACTTTTAATAGAGTCTTTATTATTGTTTTTCTTCGTTTGATAAATTGAAAGAAAAAATTAAATCATTTCTTATCATTTTATAAAACTACGAGTTGGCGTTAGACGTTTTATAAAATGATTCAAAATTCCAGTCATTTTGCAAAACGTTTAATACATGAAATTGTAATGTAATATTGTTTGACAAAATGACTGAGTTTTATAAAACGATCAGACATTTTACAAAATGACGGATTTGACATATTGCCTGCGACATACATATACTTCAAAATCCGAAAGAAGACGTTACTGTGCAAATTACACTATCTGAATGATTGAAGTCATTTTTTTTAAAACAAAACAGAAAAAAATTGGTGGCCATTTTTTTATAGAAAATAAATTGTTCATGCTGATTGTATCTAAAATTAACTAAAACAAAAAAAAATTTCTAATTTTTCTAAAATTCTTTGTTTAATATTTTTAAAATTTTTTTCTTTTCTTTAATTTTTTTAAAATTTTTTCTTTTAATTGATTGTAAGTTTGGCGATCCATAATTTATTATAAAGATTATTGGCGGGATTGGATCTATATATTTCGAAATTATTATTTTATCGATTATTTATCGATTATTTTTTCTTTCTTTTTAATTTCTAACGTTTTTAATTCAGATTTGTTTTAAGCCCAAATTGGTTAACCATATAAAATAAAACCCAATTGGTAGTTTAATTAACTTAATTCTACGCTTAAATTAGAAAGAACGTTGTAACGAATTTCTCATTTGTTTTCAAGTATTTAGTAGAGGTCTACTTCCTAATAATTCTGCACTCGAAATAATTTGTAAAGTCGGGATTATAAAATTTTGACGTTGTAGGAAAAACGTTTTTATTTTTTTTTAATTTTTTAAGAGTAGCCTTTTTAATTAAGGTCTACTTTTGTTTGTTATTTTATGTACAGAGATTATAAAAAAACGATTCAAAGGATGATTTATTATTATTATTCATCATTATTGTAATATAATTGTACGGAAACGAAATAAACTGTTTTTTTTTTTTTTTTTTAATTCTGCAAAGTCAAGCTGTAGGAATATACGAGTAAATCGTAAGTTTTTTTAAACTAGAGAAACCAGATACGTTTAGCATATAATAAGGAAAGTTTATACGAAAATTTGGCAATCCGTTACTCTATTGAGGACTGAACTCACGTCATGTTACTGTATTGCCTGACCTGTTCAGACCTCAAACTAAACGAGTCGACTTGAAGCGTAGTCGAAATTAGGATCTTTAAGACTTTTGGTCGGTTTGGAGATCTCCGTTCACTAGCCTATTATTGACGAAAAACTTCGATCAGCAAAATTAGTCAATGATATCGACTAGAAAATTACGAGCACAATGGTTGCAAAATAAATACAAATTCATTTCTTTAGAAGTTTGAACGGCTCGGATTTAAATGGAAAGAGGGTTGCAATCTTTGGAAAATTCCTTCCATTTTTTCTGATTTGGGGTTTACTTTTTGCACTGGACTGTACCCCTGCTTAGCATATAAAAGAATTTTTTGAGTGTCGTCTAAATCGATTGTTGTTTTGATGACATTACTCCACATTCAAAAATAGAAAGATTTCCAGAAGAAAGGATAAAAAAATAAAAATAAAAATAAAAATGTGATTGAGGAGAAAGGTTAATGATGTCATCTGGAGACATATTTATAAAGAAAATACTCTGCTGACACGTCTATTTCAAAATAACGGTCGAGCAAAAAAAGGAAAAAGGCATTACATTAGCATATGTTCTTTTTTTAGAAATGCAATCACCGAAATTTTGTTCAAAATAAAATTTACACAAACCCATTTCGAGCGTAAAGGTCCTTTTCATCATTATCAAAAACTAAAATGAAAAATCCGCCTGAATTTTTCTCTTAATAAATTTCATCCACGACCTTATTTTTTTTTTTTTTTTTAATTTTATTTTATTTTCTGGAACTAACCAACCGGAAAAGAAATATTAGAAAGCGAGATGCAACATCTGATAGAGTATCATAAAAGAAGGCCTTGACCTTCCCCGTGGGAAAAAAACCGCGACTACCCTAAATTCGCTAGTTTTCTTGTTACCGCGAGGCGGGTTTATTCTCTCCCGCGGTTCAGTCTCCCGATTCTTTTTTATTCCAGAGACATCTCTAATATCGATTTCAAGTTAACTAAGGGTGTGTGAGTTCCCATGGCGACGGTTCCAGTTCCAGCCAATCAGCTTCCGTTAACTCAGTTTCGTTCCAGCCTTAAAGCTGACATCATCTACGGATTAAAACTCAGTTTTGTGTCTCGATCCGTCGCCTGTGGATGAGTCATGATAAATTGGTAAGCTTCTTGTATTTTGAAAAATGAAAAGCACCGTCGTTTAAAAAAAAAAAAAAAAAAAAAAAAAAAGAAAAAATCTTTTCGTACTTGTGTTTTATTCGTTGAATTGAATACAATTTTTTTTTGAAAAAGCAAACGACTGAGGAAAAGCTTTGGCTGAGGTTGATTCATCCGACGGAGGAGAATGCAATGATTCGCATGAATAATTTAACGGTTGTGTCTTTTCTTTTTGCTTTCGTAAAAAAAATTCATTGTACGTTACCGACGATTATTTGTATTTGCCGTTCCATTAAAAAAAAAAAAAAAAAAAACGGTAATAGGCGGTGGGAAAAAAACCAAAAACTAATAATAAAGTAAAGTAAAATAAAATAAAATAAAATAAAACAAAAACAAAACTTTGTTGACATTCGATATATACTATGAAATAATCTAATAAAAACAATAAAAGGAAGTTTTATAGAAAACTCCGAACTTTTTTTTTTTTTTTTTAACGACATTTGAGAATGAGATAGACAGCCAGCGGGGGGAAAGAACTTAAAACAAAATCACGTTTCAAACAAAGCAGGCATGAAAATCGAAACCGAAGAGAAAAAAGCAAAATATAAATAACTCAACTTCTTATACTACCGGAAACGAAAAATTTTCGAAGCATAAATCTTTTTTCAGCGGAAATAGAACCGAAGGGATTTTCATGTTTACATTTTTATTATTATCTATTTATTTATTTATTTTTCGGAAAATAGATTTCTCTCAAACATTTTCTTCTTAAGTTTTCCACAACCTTTGCAATTACTGTCAATTTTCTTTTCAAGTTTAAAAAAAAATCGGATTACGAAAATGAAAAAATAATTACTTATATAGGACATCCACGTGTAAAACCTTTTTTTTTTTTACGAAAGGTAAATCCTTCTGAAATACTTTAAAAAAAGCGAGAGAAGAATGAAAATGGGTCTGCGAGGTTTTTAATAATTTATTCGGGTATAAAAAAAAAAAAAAAAAAAAGAGGAGAGCGGGAGGAAATATAATTTTGGGATTGGAAATACCGCCTATGTATATTTTTCTTTTCTTTGTGCAAAGAAAAATACAAACATCTAAATAACATTATGGTCTACACTTTTAGACTTCCTAGCATACAGTTGCAATAAAAGTTTTTTTTTTTTTTTTTTTTTTTATAGTTTCAAGAGGAAGGAATGAAGATTAGTTTTTCAGTAGCAGAAGAATTTTGAAGATATAACTCATCCCGGTTTTTATTAACATCTCCATAGAGGCAAACAAGAAGAGGAAAAATGAGGGAAACGTAATTTTGAATATTTTGCATTTAAAAAAAAAAAAAAAAAAAAAAAAAAAAAATTGCAAAACAAAGAGACAGTCTGCCTCATTTTTCCCCAAGTTTTTTTTTGTTTTGCAGTGCACTCCAGCTAAAAAGTTAAGAGGAAAAAATCGAATCCTATGTTTAGCTTATGTTCTTTTTTAACAGGACATACCTAAATTGCATGACAAAGACTAATTATTTTGATTTTGCAACGTAGGCTTAACAAAAGCAAATTAGAATGCACAGTTGAGTGGACTGAAAATTGAAATTTGGAATTTAGATGTAGGGGGGGGGGGGGGGAGCAGCAGCCTTAAACTTTGCACAGTAACAACTACAATTTTTGTACCATTTTTCCACAATTTTTAGTTGACGTCTGGTGTGCGCAACCTGGGCCGCTGGGCCTAAGAATTTCAAACTCTAGATGAAATTTCATATAAATGTAAAAATTTTTGTGTAATTTGAACACAATTTTAATTTAAAAAAAAAAAAAAAAAAAAAAAAAAAATGAACACAATTTATAATTGAGAAAAACGGTCCACACATTTTTATCTGTAAATAATAACACAATAACAAATATTGCCTAGCAAAATGTGTCAAAATTAACATAAAAAGAGCTACGTACTGGATGTGTGGACCGAGTTTGTTAAAAATACACAAAATTTTTTGCAGTATCCCTAAAACGTAAATGAAGGTAGAATTTTGTTTAAGACGACATGAAACAGTTCTGTGATCTTTCGTACATTAAAGTCCGTCAGAAAACGGAAACCTATGTCCTTCACAGTAAAAAAATTTGTGTATTTTAAACAAACCCGGTCCACAAAATGTTTGGGGGCATGTTGAAAATCTGCTTCCTTCAGGTGTAAAACCACTAAAAAATTTTTTAAAAAAATGGTTTTAACCGCTTAGTGCCCCCCAAGGCCACTTTAGCTTTTTAAAAATTGTGCAATCAAGGTCTTTTAACTCCATTTTTTTTTATCCACTTTAAGGACCTACAAAATATTTTGAAAAAATGTTTTTTTGTTTTCGAGATCGTAAAGCACGAATTTCACTATCCCAATTTTTTTCCCGATCAACCCCTGAGTTGGGTTATAAGTGCAAATTCGGTTTTTCGGGGGGAAAATGGATTTTTTTGCCAAAAAAATGGCAACAACTTCTCACCAGTTCGATTTAGACATCATGTTTAACGAAATTTTTTAGTCAGGACACTCTAATTAATACCGATCTTTTGTGTTTCGAATCGATTTCCAAAATTTTTTACTGTCGGAAAAAATTTGGAACTTCAAAAAAATTACTGATAGAATTTTCCGAAATTCGTGTTTTACGACTTCGAAAACAAAAGAAAACAATTTTTCAAAATATTTTGTGGGCCCTTAAAGTGGATAAAAAAAATATGGAGTTCAAAAGACTTTGATTGCCCAATTTTTAAAAAGCTTAAGTGGCCTTGGGGGCCCACTAAGCGGTTAAAAAAAAAATTTTTTTTAATTTTTTGTGTTCGAAAAAATAATCAAAAAAATAAAAAAAAAAGCGGTAGCAGAAGAAAAAAGTCCAAAATTTACAGCATTTCCGGTGGTCCAATTAATTGTAGCCTTCGATTAATTGGCCAATGGAGGCAGGACATAAGTTATCATCGCATGACTGGACTCTAACTTTAAAAAACACTACGATACCACATTTTTTTTTCTGATTTTATATTTTGGTAATGTATACAAAATTTTAGTTTAGATTATTTCGCTTTTTAACAAAGTTTAAGCCCTGGTTCATGTTGTGCACTCCAGATGTAGATCAAAAAAATGGAAAAATTTATGTATATCTGTCGGAGTAATTGCTCATTTTTCGAACTTTCCCCCTCTCCCTCTCCTTCTCGATGGTAAAACAAAAATCCGGTAAAGCAAAATCACGTACATTCATTTTCATGCTATCGATGTTCAATGTTTTTTTTTTGTAGATATTTAATTATCGCTTTTTGATCAACGAATCTTCTACTGGAAAATTTATAGAATGTCGATGAGCTCCTTTGAAGGGTACCTTGATATAATGACATATCTTACCTTCTCTCTGAAAGGGATTTAAATTAACTACGGGATTTAATAAAAGATCAGAGAGATTATGAAAATTCGATTTAGTATAGAATCAGTCGAATCTGGAAGCAAAATCTGCTTACCACAGTTAAAATATTTGAGACTTAGAAATTACGATACTATATCGACTTGTAAAAAACAAAAAAAAAAAATATAAGCTAAACAAACGAGGAAAATGATGGATTAAAATTTAAATTAAATTGCACAACCCTTATACCACCTCCCCCCCAAAAAAAGGAAAAAAAAAACATGGAAACTGATTTCTTTCCCTTTTTTTAAATTCCCAGTCCCTTGAGAATTAAACCAATTTGTCGGATCTACTTTTAACTTCTGTCAAAACAAGGAAATGGCAACCACTCTAAAAAGTATAAGTACAACCAAGACTATATTGCTGTAATTACGTTCCAAAATAGGAGTGAGAAACTCACTAAATAATTATTGCGGTTGATGTAGTTTATTTCGGAAATTTCGTTATCGTGCCGCAAATCTCTTTAACTTCAGAACGATTCAATTTAAAAAAAAAAAAAAAAAAAAAAAAAAAAAAAAAAAGGAAAATTAAAAAGGTTACGGGAAAATGCTTGTTTTTTGAAAAATCGATTTCCCACAATTTTTTTTTTTTTTAAACCACTAAATTTTTATGTACCAGGGGAAAATATCCCAATATTGTGAGTGACACATGTACCATATTTATGAGCGCCGTAAACACGGGATTTTTTTTAGTATGTCGGGAGATAGGGAAAAATTGATTTACATGGGAATATTATCTAAACGTCGTCGTGACTTGAAACGAAGGGAAAAATATGTTGTTTTGTCGAAAAGTAAAAAAAAAAAGTTAAGGGAAACATAACGAACCATATTAATAAACGTCTATTTTTATGAATCAAACAAGAAAAATCTCGAAGAAGGTCGTCAATATAATATAATGTGTATATAAATATATACAATATACAAAAGGAATAATGGAAGATTTTTAATAAAAAAAAATTGTAAAATATATGAGAGACAGTGCGATTGTATTTCCAAAGGGATTCGATTTCTGTCCCTTTCAATAATATTGGTTCGTTATGTTTTCCTTTCATATCCGTTTTCTTTTCTTTTCTAGTAGAAAAAAAACTTGTTATTTGGAAATAAGCCTCTAGAAAGGTTCCTGCCATTTAGTATATCATGATATTTATAATTTAGCTCTTTTCCTTCAATTTTTAAGAATTTGAAGACAACAAATAGAAAATCATCTAGATCATCATACTCCTCCAATGCCGCTACCGTTCCCGACCATTTTTCCTAATCCGTTTTTTCTAAAAAAATAAATTCCTAATCTTAATAGAAATATAATTTCGTAAAAATTTTGATTCCTAAAATTTTTTTCCTAATTTTTCTAAAAAAATAAATTCCTTAAAATTTTGGTTCCTAAAATTTTTTGATTCCTAAAATAAAATTTCCTAAATTGAGTATTTTTTCTAATTTTTTTCCAAAGGGATTTTTAGGAAATTAATTTTAGGGATTCCAGGAAATTTTATTTGAAAGATTTTAAGAAATTTTATTTTAGGGATCCAAAAACTTTAGGGAAATTAAAAATTAGAAAAAAAATAGTTAGGATTTTTAGAAACAAATGGATTAGGAATTTTTTTTTTTTTTAGGAAAAGCGGATTAGGAATTTATTTTTTTTTAGGAAAAATGGGTAGGAATTTTTTTTTTTGAGAAAAAATGGGCCAGGAAAAATAGTAGGGAATCTGCGCCTCAGAAAAAAAAATTTTTTTGCCAGTCTAAACTGATGCAATGCTTTCCTTCATAAAAAAGGTTAACAATAAGGAAAACTATCTACAACAGTTCTTGGCTTTAACAAACCCATTAAATGTGGTTCGTTATATCCCAAAATTCTAAATTTAACTTAAAATTAAATTAAACTAGACTATGAAAAAACAAAAAGTCGACCATTTATGTGCTTCGACCACTTTTTAGAGTACTTTTTTTGGCCTGTATTTATTTGGTCAGTAAAAAAAGCTGAAATGGCCAGAAAAAAAAATTCACTTGATCAGTACAAAAATTGACACTAAGAATAACATTTTTTGGTCAGCAATGGTTTAATTTGGGTCGGTAAAATTTTTTAAGATAAATGTTCTGCTACATAAATATAATAAGGAATAAAACCTGAATCGTACATGATTGGAAGGGCGAGAACTATAGAATTTGAATTGGAGGTGGCAACTAAATTTGAAGAATTCTGGGAAAATCATTCAAAAAAATTAACAGATGAAGAAAACTAAAGAGAAGAGTTAATATTGTAATGGCTTTGAATAACCAAAAAAGCTTGATTTTGAAGTTTAAAGATATCAAGTGAATGTACTCGGCACTTCAAGTTTCAAATACTAAGAAAAATAGAATTTTGTAGAAAAATCGGATTCAAAAAACCAATAATTGCCTACTAGATATTGATTCTAACTCTAACTTGATATGAGAAATTCGTTACAAAGGAATCGTTCTCCTAAACCATTTTATTATTGACCACGAACGTTTTCTTACGGGCTAATTTTTTTTAATGTCCAGAAAAGTTTTTTTTTTTTTAACTGAACAAATTTTTTTACTAACCAGTAATATCTATTTAATGGCCAAATAATATTTCGCAATTTTTTTTACCAAGAAATTTACTACACTGTTTCGGAATCAAATAAAAACATTGAAATGGTGAAAGTCAAGATATTTTTCGTAGATTTGATTTTAAACATAAAATCGGATTTTTTTTTTTTATTTCTTAAGGAAAAAATCAGACTGGGATACGGGGGCATTAGGGTGGTTCAAAATAAATCGAGGTTTCCCGATTTAGCTGCACACTTCACAGTAGGTGCCTCTATGATAGTTATGACCTCTGATAAGATATCTTTGCTTAAATTAATTTCCTTAAGCAGCGCCGGGCCTTTGAAGGTGTCTGCGCACGTTTTCGATTTTTTAATGCTTTTCAATGGGATTTATTTATTTTGTCGACATGGAAATGCATCGCATTTGCATAGAGTCATAAGAATATTTATTGTTTTAAAGAATTAACACGATTTTAAGAAATTTAAAAGCTCCAAAAAAAAGCAGGGTGCCTAAAGTACGATTTCCTCAACTTGGCCGATTCGTTTTTGACGTCTGTCATCCCGAAGGTCGATCCAAAATTGAAAACTGGGGTTTGCGTAAAAAACTAACCTTAGTAGCATTGCAAAAAAAATTAATATTGCAATTCGCATACAGGGTGTTTGCGAAAAAAAATTATTTAAAATCTTTTCTCAACTTGACCGATTAATTTTTCGACTCTATGACGCGGAACTGTGATCCTAAATTAGAAAATGGGGTTTACGGAGATAACTAACCTTACTAGCATTGCTGAAAAAAATAATAACGCAATTCGCATATAGGGTGTTCGCAAAAAAAATATTTAATTTTTTTCAATATTTAAAATATTTAAATTTTTTTTTCGGCTTTTTCAAGCCTAACTCGGATCCAAAATTAGAAAATATGGTTCACGGAGAAGACTAACCCTACAAGCATTGCTAAAAAACATTAAAAGATAGAGAGATATATAGATATATACTTATAGGCTACAGATCGATCTTTTTTTTTACACGATTTTTTTTTCCATTTTTTGAACCATATTTTCTAATTTTGGATCCGAGTTGGGCCTGAAAAAGCCGAAAAACATTTTTAAATATTTTAAATATTGAAAAAAATTAAATATTTTTTTTGCGAACACCCTATATGCGAATTGCCAATGTACACCCCCCCAATATAAATAATATTGAAGTACCAAGCTTATACTACGCCGATGACACAACTGGCATATCCGAATCAATTATTGGTCTTCAACGACTTTTAAATACCTTAGAAGCGTATTGTCAGAAGTGGTCACTCGAGGTTAACATAGGCAAGACAAAAATTATGATCATAAGCAAGGGACATAAACACAAAAGGTGTGAAAAATGGTTCTTTAATAAAAAGCAAATTGAAATTGTAAGTAGTTTTAAGTTTTTAGGAGTAACCTTAGCTTCAAACGGAAAATGGAAAACAAACACAGAAAATAAGATTAACCAAGCGAAAAATGCTCTCGGTGCTGTGAGACGAAATTTGTACAGATATAACACATACCCTGTTGAAGCAATAAGAAAAATTTTTGTTAGTCGTATTCAACCCATTTTACTGTACGGAAGTGAAGTGTGGGGTCTAAAAGAAGAATCGAAACGAATAGACAGCGTGATAAATTCTCTAGCTAAAGAAGTTCTAGGCGTAAAAAAATCATCTAACATAATGGCTACTTTAGCTGAGATCGGGTGGCTCCCTTCCTCATTAATAGCTAAAGAAAGAGCACTTATATATTATATTAAATGTTGTAAAAATGGTTCCAAACCCCTATTGAGTGGTGCACTATCAGAATCGCAAAAGATACCGTGCTCAAATTCATCATATAATTTAGTAAAAATGGAACTTGATAAACTTAAATTAAATGCAAGCACTTTAATACAAAAAAAGGAGAAAGAGTTTATAAAACTAATTAAAACAAAAATAAGAACAAGCTACTCGAATAATGTACTAAACGAAGTAACTAAACACAGAAATCTAGAATTGATTGCAGTAAAAAAAGATATCTATGTTCCAGAAAAATACATATCAATAGGCACAAGAGAAACAAGAAGCATAATAGCGAAATTCCGGTTAGGAAACTTTTTCTGGCAGTCAAGTAGAACAAATGACAATACGCGGATATGCCCACTATGCAGGGGTGCGGAATCATTCCATCATATTTTAAACGACTGTCCCCCAATAATACAATTAAAGTCTGAAATAGGTTTCATAAATAAATACTTATTTCCCAAAAACAAAGAAGAAATTGTAATTGTGGAAAAATTTGTTAAAGAATACTTTGCAATGCGGGCGGCAGCCCTATAGAAGTGCAATAAATCCGAAAACTGTAAATTTATACAAGTTGTTGATATGGAAAAGTCAATATAATCTTATATATATATATATGCGAATTGCGTTATTATTTTTTTCAGCAATGCTAGTAAGGTTAGTTATCTCCGTAAACCCCATTTTCTAATTTAGGATCACAGTTCCGCGTCATAGAGTCGAAAAATTAATCGGTCAAGTGAAGAAAAGTTTTAAATAATTTTTTTTTCGCAAACACCCTGTATGCGAATTGCAATATTAATTTTTTTTGCAATGCTACTAAGGTTAGTTTTTTACGCAAACCCCAGTTTTCAATTTTGGATCGACCTTCGGGATGACAGACGTCAAAAACGAATCGGCCAAGTTGAGGAAATCGTACTTTAGGCACCCTGCTTTTTTTTGGAGCTTTTAAATTCTTAAAATCGTGTTAATTCTTTAAAACAATAAATATTCTTATGACTCTATGCAAATGCGATGCATTTCCATGTCGACAAATTAAATAAATCCCATTGAAAAGCATTAAAAAATCGAAAACGTGCGCAGACACCTTCAAAGGCCCGGCGCTGCTTAAGGAAATTAATTTAAGCAAAGATATCTTATCAGAGGTCATAACTATCATAGAGGCACCTACTGTGAAGTGTGCAGCTAAATCGGGAAACCTCGATTTATTTTGAACCACCCTAGGGGGCATATCCCTACGTAGGACTATGTCTTCGGGGTAGTGTCCTAATGTTGCTAAATTTAAAAAGTGAAACGATTTAAAAACTTTAGGGCATTTTTTTTTTTGCTCGAATTTTTTGATAAAAATATAATTTTTTTTCTTGGCACGAAAAAAACTTAAAATTTTTGATAAAAAAAAATCAAAAGTTGAAAAAAATTAGTCAAAATTTTAATTAAAGTCTTCAAAGTTAAAATTTTAATATTAAAACATTGTTTTAGCTCATATATTCTTGGCTAAAGAAAAAAGGACAAAATTAAAAAATGTAGCGCACATTTTCTTTAAAATTTCTAAGTTCTTTTTTTGTTCAAGGAGTCTAATTTTAATATTTAAAAAAAAGTTAAATTAAGTTTCAAGAAATTTTTAAGTCCCTGCTTTCGTGCGTTCATGTCGCCTAATTTTACTATTAAAAAAGGCCAAAAGTTAAAAAAAATTGTTAATATAGGCCTACTATTTAACATTTTAATAACTAAATAAGAAAGTACCCGAATCCTGACAGGGCACCTAAACCTGACAGGGTCATAAGCTAAACATGTTTTCCTTTTACGGTATTACGTGTTTAGCTTATGACCCTGTCAGGTTTAGGTGCCCTGTCAGGATTCGGGTACTTTACCTTAATTAAATAATTTTTGGTGCTAACAGACCGACACACCCACAGACAGACACACTAATTTTTATAGGACCGAGCCTCAAGACGTAGTCCTACTTCAAAAACCTAGGGACTGGCAGCCATTTTATCTTTTTTTTAAAAAAAGATTTCTTCCAATTTTCCAAGTCGATTATCCCCCAAAAATTAGACTAATTTGTTGTAAAAACTGATGTGCTTAACTGCTGATGTGATGTGATTAACTGCTTTTAAAACTGGCTATTTATCCTGGCTCGTTATAACCAAGGTCTATTGTATTTTACTTTCTGAATTCTGCTTGAGCAAATAAAGGAATGGCTCAAATAAGTATATTGAGCTTTTTTATGTATTAAAAATCGAATTGATTCCTTTTTTGTTTTTTACTGAATATTTCTTTAATCCCTCCTAATGAAGGCGTAGCTTTACTTTGTAGTACAAAATAATTTTGATTCCTTTTAGTTGAAGGTTGTCCTACAAGATAAACATAAACGAAAATTTGTTTCCAAAACTTATTACACGCTAAAGAAAAGTTTTTAATCCTTTGCCACGAACGCCTGAACGGTGACCACCATTAATTTAATTATTCTCTAATTTTCCAGGATTTGTTTTTAAAGAATTTCGTTCATTTATATAAATTCAAAGCTTATTTCACATGCTACTTTTCGAAGCTCTTGTTCGTGGCTTTCATTTAATGGTATAACGAACTTCCCTATCTCCTATTCCGAGGGTCGCATTTTACCTTCATACAAGAAAAGCGAGGTTAAAAAAAAAAAAAAAAACAAGAGAACATTTCCGTAAAATGCGTAGGCTTCACTGATTTTTTTTTTAATTCCCTATATTGCACAGGATTAATTGTAAAGAGATTCATTTTCTTATTATTTTCCTTTTTGATAAAAAAAAAAAAAAAAAATTCACATAAATGCTTTGCTACAGTAAACAACACTTTTTTTTAATGAAAATCCTCTTAATACTCTTAAAAAAATTATGCAATTAAAAAAGAATTCAAAATTTTAATGCCACTTCGGGATTCCAAGAAAAGATTGAAAGGATCAATACTCCATTTAAGGATTTTTTTCGTTTGCTTATTTTTTCAATAAATATTATGAAAACAGTCTTATTAATTTCAATACTTAACTAGGATTTTCTTGAAAATAAAATAAGTGGTATATAATGCCGTTTAAAATATTCACAGAAATTATAAAATAAACGAAAATACATTTAAACGAAATTTTTAGTTGATTTGTGTTCCGGCATAATAATTTCGGTTTTTTTATATGGGCATTCATTACTTTTCAAGTTCGGACCTGTCGACTTTTCACCCCACTCCTCTCTTCACATCTTCGATCTCTAGGGTTCAGGGTTGCCAGATGTACCACCATTGGAAAAAGGGTCTCTATATTTAGCTTATGGGGTACCACTATTACGTTTGTGAGAGTGGTACGCTGTACCACCCAAGTAGTTTTCATATCAGGTGTTGAGGTAGCATTTGAACGTGGAGACGAGTTTAAGACCTTCACTTCGTTCGGGTCGCAACCAGTCGAGACGTGCAAGCTATAGTTTGCACGTCTCGACTTGTTACGACCGTTACGACTAGTTTCGTCGGTACCGACGCACCTGATAAGAAAAGTATTTTTCATCACGAATCAAAGAAAAAGCTAAAAATCGCGATTTTTAAAAACTCCCTAGGAAGAGAAATTACATATTTCGCCTATGAGTGAGGAAAAAAATTTTTTCTAATGTTTAGCTTATGGGCGTACCATTTCCGGAAGTTGAGGCGTACTACTTTCGTAATTTTTAATCTGGCAACCCTGCTATTGTTTTAGAAATTATAGTCAGTCACCTTTTTATTTTGCTATTCCAATAATAATTGTTTTTTTTTTAATGATAGATATAAAAGTTTATTTACCTATATGAATTTCCGACATTTTGTATTTTTTGGAGCACCATTTAAAAAAAAAAAGTCAGTAATCAGTCTGTGACTCGTCGACTGTAAATGCAGAAAGTCTTTAAAATTATGAAAAAAATTGAAATATATTCGTTTGGGCAATTTCGATTTAGTGGATGAAGGAGGTTATTCAAGAAACAAAAGAACATCATGACATGAAAATAAGTACAAAAAATTTCCTTCGATTTGAACAACCTCCTTCATCCACGGATGTCTTGGCATAGCTATCAATAAGCTTTCAAATTAGAACTTCACCAAGAAATTTTTAAAATTGAACTCCTCACGGCTGCCGTCTTCGGCAAAAAACGGGCAAAAAACGGACTCAAAAGTTGCAATTCGTATTTGAATGAGTGAATGAATTTTTTTTTTTTTTTTTTTTTATACCTGTGAAAATTTCAACTGCTTTTTATGTTGGCTTTTTTTTTATTCTTTCTCCTCATTTCTTTTATAAGGCAAAATGCAATCATAATTATTTTTAAAGAGGAAGAAAATTACGAAAACAAAATTGCAACTACAGTACAAGAAAGGGTCGAATTACCAGACCTTCCGATATTTTAAGCATTGCTTTTAAGATTTTACGCAGTGCTTTACTGAAAAGCAATCAGGAAATAAAACTGAGTACAATTGAAATAGGTAAAAAAAAAATACGGCACGTGCGTTTTTAGACACAAGTTTTCAAAGCAAAAAAAGAAAAATAAAAAAAATAAAAAAAAATTGCTACTACTTTTTCTAAACTTATTTATTCTGGAAAGGGGTGGACAGAGATGCAAAGCTGCTGGGATTTTTGTAGGAATTGGTATTTCGGAATCGAAATCAAAATCAAAATCGGAATCGTAATTATTTTAACCAGAGCCGAATTTAACACAAATGAGGCCCTAGGCAACCGTCTCGATGCGGCCCCCCAAACCTCCCTTCCTTAATACACTAAATCAGATATTTACCTTTTAGGAATTTTTCCAGAAAGTTTTGTTTTAGTTTTGTACGATTTGACTTTTTTCCTTTGGCTTAAAGTATATTGACTTTTAAAAATGGAAGTTATATTCTATAACAATCGTTTCTTTTTAAAGTTCTTTTCCCAACTCACCATAATTTAAAGCTCTACCTTTCATTCTTTTTTGGCTGCACAAAGGTCGATGATAGATTCAAAGTCGATTCACTAATACTTTAGGTTTAGTTTTAACTTATATAATATCATATAAAATATGATTTATCTTAGGATCGCTTTCTAAACTTTTTGAAAGTGCGTCTGATTGAATTTTCTTCGCCTTTCTCTTTTTTGCACCACTGTCTAAATGAGCTGAATACACACTTAAACCTTTTAAGTTTTACAATTTGTAAAAATAAAAATAAAAAAAATTAAAAAATAAAAATTGAAACCAGACTAAACGACGGAGACCACGAACCGATACTGAATAAAAAAATTTCAATGACAGAAAAAAAGCGAGCTGGAATGAAAGGCAAATAGTGTACTTAGAATGAATGAAGAATGAAAATTCGAAGAAAAAAACACCCTTAAAAAGTTGAACGGCCGATTTTTGAATAAGGCTTCCGTCCGAATAATTAGTAAAATAAGACCGCTTGTTGATGTACTTTTTCAATGGCAGGTACAGAAGTTATGCTGGGTAATAAGGTTAATGTCTCCACATCATAACAGCCTTTTTTTTATTCATAATTTTAACGAATGGATTAAAAGGGATAGAATTTGTTAGTTTTTTTCTTTTTAACGGCAGGTCTGCATAGTTTGAATAACAATGCAGGCGATTTACAGTAGGTACAGTCATTGTGAAAAAAAAAATTATTTTTGCAACAAAGTTTTTAAAAACTGTAGTTAAGAAATAAAAAAAAAAGTCTTGCCATCTCATATACGCGGGTCCTCAAGGACGTGCGGCCCCCCTAAAAACGTGCGGCCCTCCGCAGTTGCCTATTTTGCCTACTGGAAAATTCGGCTCTGATTTTAACGAAACACCCTAGCATCCGAATCGGCATCGGAATCTATTCAAAATTTTTGTTGGAATTGGAATCGGCATCAGCATAAAACTGGTATCAGATTTGAAATCAGAAAATATTTTATGACTTTTTTCTTTACAATTTTTGCTTATAGCTAATCTGAATAAAAAAACATGCACTTACAAAGGAAGTGTAACGATTTACCTATTTTAAAAGAACTTAAGGACAACTTTTATTATTAAAAAAGAAATATTTTAATCTGAATCCGGTTATATTATTTACTAAAGAATCGGAGTCGGCATCGGCATCGGCATCGTCAACGGCATTAACATATAATTTTTTTAGATTAATCGGCATCGGCTTCCGCATTAGCGTCTGCCAATTTTAAAAAATCGGACTCGAATCAGCTTAATAATTTTAAGAAAATTGGCGGCCGAGGCCGGCATCGGCATCGGCTTGGGTTGAAAAAAGATAGGGCGACGCGATTTTTCTTCTTCTTGTTATTTCCTAGTAAGAACATTTTTTAAAACTGATATTACATACAAACAGGAGTCTTATTTCTGTGCAGGGGTCCGAATCCCATGCCGGTGCCGCCCGCGGCCGGCTGAAATCTCAGGTCGATGCCGATGCCGATGCCGATTCCATATTATTTATTTAACTTCCTATTCCGATTCCGGCACCGACACCCTATGCAACCAAGCATCGATATCCGATGCCGCCTCTGATTCCGATTATGTGAAAAAAAAAATCATAGAGCCATTCTAGACGATTTTTAAAATCAGGGGTCCGATTTCGATGTCGGTGGCGATGCCGATGGCAGCACTAACAATTTTGCAGTGCTCGGATCGGATATTAAAGAAAATCCGATGCCGATACTAGCATTAGCATCGGCCAAAATTTTCAATCTTCGGACCCCTGTTTCTGTGTTAAACAATTTTTCACCTATCCGCCCCTGTTCTGTTGGTAACACAAACATTAAAATTCTTTCAAAAACGAAAGATCGCCCATACTAATAAATCCAGCTTTAGAGAGTTTTCCCTTTTTATTTTGAATTTAGTTATATATAGAGTCTTTGGTTTCCCTTCCCATTTACAAAAATCTTGTTTTGTTTCCGGTTTCATGGACACAAGTTTTGAAAAAAAAAAAAAAAAAAAAAACTTTGTTTTATCCGGTTTGAAAACTTTTTTATCTCGTTTTTGTTTTTTTCTTATCTTTTTTCGAAAGTTAAAATAAATGATCTGAAATCAGCAGATCCTTCTCTTTCTTACAACTATAACTGAATTTAATCAATTATGAACTTCGCAAACAATATATAATATAATTTTTTTTTTTTTTTTTTTTTTTTTTTTTCAGATAACCTGAAAGATAATATGCCGGCATGAACATGCAGAACAAACCGCGACCGCAAATATTTGATCACAGACGAAATTTATCGTCGTCGAATATATTTCCTTATAAAGTGGCCAAGAGTTGAAACGGAGCAGTCATACAAAATGAGTGGTATGGCGAAATGTTGACACAGCTCTCGAGGGGTCGAATTTGCGCACTTGTAGTCCTCCTCAGCGTGTATCTCCTTGCGGGGGTTATTATATTATCCACGGTTACCATACAAGAACAGGAAGGAAGGGCTCGTAACAAGCATTTAAGTGCCGGTAAGTTTCTCCAACTTGGCGTAATTGATTTAATAAATTAAACCGCAACGTGTCAAAAAGATAACACAAACTCGATAAAAGTATATTATTTTACGATATCGTCTTTTGTTTTTTTTTGTACAGGAAGGACGAGAGGTTTCGACTTTAGTCCTGATATAAGAGCATCTGCAAGGAGACCAAAAATGCAATGGTGTCAACCCCTTAAATTTTTGAGTGGTTTCAACAGGCCGACCATAGCACTCGTTTCGTTTCCTGGGAGCGGGAATACATGGCTGCGGTACCTGTTACAACAAGCAACAGGTAAATTTTAATTGATGAGGATAGGAATGGAGATGTCGATGTGTCCTGCCACAGACGCGAATGCGAGGGACCTACTACTTAAGAAAAATCATCAGTCGTGGCAGCAGACTAATCGGATATTACTTTTTACGGGGAAACAAATACAAATCTCAAAACATAAAATATTACGGAATTTTCGGAATTTTTTCCTCAAAAGTCCTTAATATTTTTTGTTTCGAAATTTGTTTTTGTTTGCCGGTAAAAAGTGAAATACGATTAGTCTGCTACCACGATGATGATTCCTCTTAAGAGTTCGCATCAGTGAAATTTAAGCGATCATCGATTCATAAGTTAAGCATAAGCGGAAATATTGAATCAGTAGACAGGTGACTGTCTACTGCCACTAAATTTAAGAGATCATCGGTTCATAAGTTAAACATAAGCGGAAAAATTTAATCGTGGCAGCAGACAAGTGACTGATGCTTACTCTTAAAGGAATCATCAGTCACTTGTCTGCTGCCACAATTTAATATTTCCGCTTATGTTTAACTTACGAATTGATGATCGCTTAGATTTCACTGATGATTCCTCTTAAGTTAAATAGTATTTTTCTTTTTACGGAAAAACGAAGAAAAATCTTGAAAAAAGAAAAACTAGGAAAACTTTGAAATTTTTTCCTAAAGATTCTTTAATTTTTGTTTTTTTAAGATTTGTCTTCGTTTTTCCGTAAAAAGAAAAATACGATTTATCTGCTGCCACGGGTTCTGCGTACTCTTACGAACCGTATAGGGTATCGTGATCTAATTTTACAAGATCTCAACTTACAGATCACTGATAATTAAATCATGGATTTCACTCAATCCAAAGCAGTACTTTTTTATAAATGTGATACAATGCAAACCACAATCACTCTAAAAATCTGGCCTATTTTTCCAAAATTCCCTGAATTTTTTCAAATTATTTTTTCAACGTCGATTAACAATGTGACTCCGGGAACCTACAGATTTCGAATTTCCCGTAAAGACCCAAAAATCAAGAATTTTACTTTTATGTAAAAATGGTTGTTTCCTATGGGAGATTTTGTACTGCGGTGAGGGCTCTAGCGGATTTTGACGGTATCAGCGAAATAACGGACCAACGACATACCCCCGTAACATGGGTAACTTTTTATTTACAAATTTAATTGACTTTCAATGCCCGGAAAAATAATCAGGACCAAGAAAGAAACATAACTTATTCTTGCATATTTTACTAGAATTTGCGCCCTTATTAAAAAAAAAAAAAATCTTTTTTACGGCCATAAATTTGGCCTTTTACGGGTGTGCTGCCATCTGGTGGATTTTATTTCGTCCGGCCAAACAAAATCTCCGATTCAAATTTTTATGCAGATTACGAAAATGAAGTTAGAATTTATTTATGACAAACGATTACTGTGCTAGAGGACAAAAATATGAAGAATTTCGCAATAAAACAGTGGCTATAGTATATATTTTGCTACTTTTTTTTTTTTTTTTTTTTTGGCCTCTATTATCAAAACTGTACGAGATGTATAACTTTTAACTATATTTTCGTAATCTGCATAAAAATCCGAACAGGAAACAACTATTTTTACATAAAAATAAACTTTCTTATTTTCTGGCCTTTATACGGAAATTTCGAAATTTTTAGGTCCCCACGGCTAAACAAAATCCAGAAAAACTGAAAAAATTCAGGGAATATCCTTTCGGTTACTATAAAAGAATTAGAGGGTGCATTCACTGAAATTCAAATTCTACTATCCAAGCATTGGAAATCTTTTGGGGGAGGCTAAAGTTTTAGTCTATCGAAGCCTTTGTTTGCGCAAAATATTTTCTACAAAAAAAGAAAATCTTCGCTCCGTTAAAATATTCGTAGGAGAATCTCCTCTTCTACGTTTCACAATTAAGCCCACGATTTTCTATCACGTTCAATTGGCTAATCCCCAATCCAATTACTTTTCCTTTGTGAGGGCAAAACACCCAAACAAATCGACAATTTTTACTTTTCTTTTCTATTTACCAAGGATCAAAACAAAGAAAAAGCCTTGTATTTAGTTCCACCGATTAACCTAATGGAATGTAAAAATAATTAAGAAAATAACATTAGTTATTGAATCTTTCCGGGATTGCCTTTTTTTCCCTCTTGTTTTTAATTATAAGGAAAATCATAGCTTTTCTTTTTAATGTTCCCAAAGTTTCCCACTCAAGTAGCAGCCTCAATTAAACATTATTTACGAATGTTTTCTCTGACGTTTGTAAGTGCAGCTTTTTATTTCGTTAACGACTACTGGCAAGGGCGGATCCAGGACCAACAAATTGCGGTGGAAGAACTTGGGGCTTTTCCCTCCTTTGCTTTTGGTTCCTAGGAATCCATTGCTCGGATTTGACCGACGGTTATTGCAGCATTCATGGACACAACTAGAATTTTTTTCTGGGAAGGGGCTAAGAATAGGGAAAAAAATTTTCTGGCGGATGCTGACCCTATTATTTTCAAAATTTTGGGGGAGGGGGGTTCTATATCCGCCCGTGGCAGCATTTCTCTTAAAACTTCAGAAAAACGCAACTAATTGTACGCACGTAATAATTTTTGTGGGGAGATTTAGCTGATTATACATAACACGAAAATTGTACCACTTTGTACAAGTGAAATGAAACGCACGATTAAAAACCAACCGCAAATTAAGTAGCTGACGTCAAATCTCGGGTTTTTTTACGAATTTGAAAAAAAAAAAAAAAAAAAAAATACAAATTGTAAAGTCCGAGCCTTATAATTATGTACAACTGAAAAACCGAAACCCACTTTCCCCTAATTTTTTTAATTAAAGAGGAAATTTTGGATTTTGGGGAAATCTGGCAAAGCGAAACAAAGACTGACTAAATCTGTTTCGGGGACGTAATAAATAAACAACTTTTTTACCATTGAATGTAAAAAACAAAAATAAATATAAAACCCGAAATTCGCAACTTTGCATAGGCCTAGTAAATTATTACAAAATTTTAGGGACTCAAAAAAATGAGGAAAAATATTTATTTCAGGAAATTTTACTTTAGGAATCAAAAAAGTTTTGAAAAATTGAAAATTAGGAAAAAAAATTGTTAGGAAAAACATTTTAGGAACCGAAATTTTTAGGAAAAATGGATTACGACTTTATTTTTTTTAGGAAAAATGGATTATGAAAAATGTTAGGGAATCTTATAATATTAGATTATGAATAATATTATTATAATATATTATACATTTATTATTGAGAAGGGGAAAAGTAAGCTGCCAAACGAATTATCCAGAATATGACAAAACCGAAAACTTTTTTTCCCCCCACAGGGATTAACACAGGATCCGTCTATAAAGACTTCGGGCTTTTGAAAAACGGTTTTCCCGGAGAATGCGTCGTCAATTCATCCGTCATTGTGGTCAAAACTCACGAAAGAGGGCCCGCAGCACATCAGGGCTACGACAAAGCTGTTCTTTTGGTAAGGGATCCAACGCAAGCCATACAAGCGGAATTCAACCGTCAAGGTGGTGGGCATATCGGTTTTGCATCACCCGATAGATACAAAATAGGAAAAGGGAAATGTAAGTGTCAGCTGCATAATTTAATAATAAAGCCAAGAAAATTAGATTCATTATTAAATACATATAACAGCAAACGCATAATCGATACATTTAACGTTATTCTCCGACGATGACCCGGGGTCCCCACGGGGGGGAAAATTTAGTTGACAACTCGGCAATTCCTAATTGGATTCAATCAAAAAGTAATTGCATCTAACTTTTTTTTCCTTTTTTCAGACTGGGAAAAATTCGTCAACGAGCAAATAGTCAAGTGGAAAAACACCAATTTGGATTGGTTGTTTAATTTCACGAAACCTACTTACGTCCTCTTCTACGACCAACTCGTCAACGATTTGGAACCGAACCTAAGGGAACTTTTAGGTTTTCTGGAATTAAACGTAACCGAAGCTCAATTGCAATGCGCTCTGGAAAGGAGGGAAGGGATTTACAGAAGGAAAAAAAGGATGTTGAATTTAGACCCTTTCACGAAGGAGATGAAAACGAAAATCGATGCAACGAAGCAAGAAGTATACAAATTAATTTACGAATACTTAGAGGGTAAAAAACAAAAGAAAACGGACGACAGATGATAAAAGCGGAGAACAACGGTATTGATAAAGGAAAATAAATGTTGAATATCAAACTTGGAAAAGCGGCTGTTGTGTTAGATGCTGCTAAATATGCCAATAATGATAATAATAATAATTGGAAAATCGCTTATGGAGGATTATTCTTTCAATTTTTTTTATTAATTGCGGAGCAAACGAAGATAAGAAATTTCAAAACCATGGAAACGATACACGATTTTCAATGCAGAATTACATTGAGCTACTCTGTCGGAGTATTACACTGCAGTTTTGTAGGAAATTTCGAAGAAAAAGCATTTGAAAAAAAGTGCTTAAAAAAGTTTTAGTTTAGATCAATTTGTTGTTATTATTATATGAATGATTGTTCTATTCTCGATTGTTAATCTTTTCTTTAGTCTCTATATAGATTTTAGAGTCGGGATTTATTAAATCTTATACCTTGTCTTCAGCAGAGGTATTTTAATATCATTTTTTTGGACAAATAAAAAAAAAATGAACATACATCACATCATGTACATTAATTCCTTTTTTTTTTTTTTTTAATACTTTAATTTTTTATGCGAAATTAAACCAACGTTTTTCCTTCTGTAAATGCAAATTTTTTAAATTCACCGATTTTGAAAATTTTACAAGCATAAAATGTTATTTTCGAAAGATTTATGCAATTAAAAACTTTATTTATTTCCTAATAATTTTTTTTTACACATATCTTAAAAATAATTTTTGAAATATTTATATCGAATAATTTGTTTAAAGCTGTATCTTATCGACCAGGAAAAGAATTTAGAAAATCGTAATAGAAATAGACATAGGTATTTATATAAATATACGTAGATAAAATAAATATTCATCCATCTCATTTAACAAAGATTAGAGATAAATTTTTTTTACTAAAAATGCAAAACAACTTTCATTATACAGTTTTCTTTCTTTCACAACTACACACATGTCTTACTTTTAAAAATTAATTATCGATTAGCAATTATACGGTACATCCCGTAAAATTCCTTAAATCATAAATGCACGTAAAAAAAAAAAAAAAAAAACTAGAAAAGCACATAAATACGTAACAAAATAAGTAATAATGAATATAAGTAGCTATGTTTATATTAGAAATATTATATTCAATTTTATAAATGAGGCAAGGTATAAGATCTGATAAAAAAAATTTGTGAAACCGAATTTGTTTTCATCTTTCCAATGGAATATCAAAATTATATTTATGATTAATTATTTTAGGATGATAAAACTGAGAAGGGTTAAAGACAAATCTGTGAAAATTTATTGATTACCTTATGTTGTTCCTACCATATTCTAACGCCAAATGAATAAAATTGTTTATTGGAATTCATTTTGAAATGAGGAGGCCTTAAGCTTTTGGAATAAAAAAGGGCCTAAAGATGGTGAAATCAAAATATTTTGTTTGGTTGTGAGATTGATGCAAGCATAACATATTCACTGCTTGAGAATTATTATAAGTACAATTTTACTTTTATATAAAATTTATTTTAGTTGTGGAAAGACAAATTATTTTGGTATTTTCCTTATTCCTATTTTAAATTAATTACAATGTTAATGAATTTTTAAATGTTACAATGTTAATTGAAGCAGAAATATTTAAAAATTTAAATTTGCAATTTCGTAAGGATTGTGCTTTCTATCAGAAATTTAAATTTTAAAATGAGTGCAGATTTTCTTGAGAAACTCTTTAATCGGAATTCCTATTCAGTTTTTTTTTTTTTTTTTCCTTCCGAAAGAATACTGATTTTGATTTCGATTCCGCTTTATATTTAATTCGATATAAAGAATGCTGATTCCAATCCCAATTTAATATAAACAAGAGTGCCGATTCCGATTCTTATTGATATCGCGATTTAAAGAGGCTGATTCCGATTAGAATTTCAGTTAAATTAAATTTTAAAAAAATGATTCTGATTCCGCTTCCATTTAGTTTTAATCACTCGATTCCGATTTCGATTCCGACCTCAAAGGTAATCGGAATCGAACCCCTGCTTTCCGGTTATGCACATAGTCATTGTATACGGTGCACGTGGCATTGCTGTAATTTTAACTGCATGTATTCGTTTTTTTTTTTTTTTTTTTTTATAGACTCTTAGAACAAAAACAATCATTGGGGCCATGTATGAGCCCAAATTTCAATCGCCGGAAGAATGGGAAAGCCATATTGAAGAAGATGGCGCAGGGAAATTGGAAGCGCACCAACGTGAGTGAATTGGAATATTGGTGGTGCGAGCGTTTAAAGGGAAAAGCTCAAACACTCTCGTTGGACTTAAAAAGCTTATACTTCACTTGCTGAGGCAAGTTACAATTATTTTTTTAACATTAATAACCCTGCTTTTTCGCAATTAAGCATAAGCAGGGGGTGTTACACCACACATTACTCCCTTGACTTTATATACACACATATACTACACTCAGATTTGTCAACTGATAAAATTTCGCTTGCTTAATCACGTCAATGTCTAGCTTATGTGAAACTACCGTTGTACCTCCATCGAAATTTACCCAGCGCCTGCATGGGAGTATACTAGCAAGTTCCAACTTACTCCGCTAGATAGAGCGAGGTTTCGATGGTCACACCAATCCGTGTTTTGCGCCGCGAACTCAGAAGCTTAACTTCGTTGTTCGCCATCACGTTACGAGACCAGTCATGCCAAGTCGACCTCATTACTTATACTCTCTACTTATAGATTAAACATTGCGCTCATATTTGCGCTCTTGACCATGCCAAAAAAATTTCAAAAATATTCCCGAAACCGCGATAACAAAAAAAAAAATAATATTTTTAATAATAAAGATTTTGGAAATGAAAAAAAAAAGGGATCCCCGAGAAAAATTATTCCGGAATATACAGTATAAGGTTGGGGCCGTAAGAATTTCCCTAGGTTTTCCGGAAGAAGTTCTAGTAGGGAACCATCCCTTTTTGCCGCCGAGCCATAGCGGTTAAATTTTCCTAAAATTTTCCAATGAACAGGTTTGGGGCTGTGCATAAATCGAAAATTCTTACGTAAGCATGACAGTCAAAGAAAATTTTTTTTTAAATTTTAATTAAACTATAGGGTAATGAGAAATTGTATTTTCAAGTATCAGGCTAACATTTTAAAGCCAATGGGCTTCCGTAAATACGTAACAAAAGAAGTAAAAATAATGAATGTAAGTAGCTATGTTTATATTAGAAATATTATATTGTATTTTTTAAGTGAGGCAAGGTATAAGATCTGATAAAAAAAATTTGTGAAACCGAATTTGTTTTCATCTTTCCAATGGAATATCAAAATTATATTTATGATTAATTATTTTAGGATGATAAAACTGAGAAGGGTTAAAAACAAATCTGTGAAGATTTATTACCTTATGTTGTTCCTACCATATTCTAACGCCAAATGAATAAAATTGTTTATTGGAATTCATTTTGAAATAAGGAGGCCTTAAGCTTTTGGAATAAAAAAGGGCCTAAAGATGGTGAAATCAAAATATTTTGTTGGGTTGTGAGATTGATGCAAGCATAACATATTCACTGCTTGAGAATTATTATTTAAGTACAATTTTACTTTTATACAAAATTTATTTTGGTTGTGGAAAGACAAATTATTTTGGTATTTTCCTTATTCCTATTTTAAATTAATTGAGCAGTATTTATGATAAGTTGTCTATTCATATCTGGCTGTTCTTTTACATTTTTAATTAAATTCATGTATGTCAGTCATTCAAATAAGCATGTTAAAATTGGCAATCTTTGTTACAATGTTAATTGAAGCAGAAATAATGTGATAATTAATTAATTAATTTTGTGATACACAAAGGTAACAGCAAAAGCCAAATTTTATGAACATTCAACAAACAAAATAACATGAAAGGAAAAACAAATGGAAAAATACTTACTTCATTATGGATATTTATAAATCTTCAAGCTTCTGAAAATATAAATTATTTTCTTGAATATGGCTGAAACACTTTGGGCACTCTGTAAGTACAATACAATTTTCAAAGGTTCTACGTCACTGTAATTTCAATATTAATTTGGTATTTTGATATATCGTAAATATGCCAACAACTACAAAATTGAATATTAGCAGATGAAATTTCAAAAAACCATAAAAATTCGTTTGGTATTTATTTTTTGGAACTATTTACTTTAACTTGTTTTAACGTAACATACCGTAACAAAATAAAATACTAGCTCATCAAACAAAAGTGTTTTTTCGCTCAAAATGCATGCACATAAACATTATCAGAGCGAACATGGAAACTGAAATAAGACGGTTTGGTTTAGAATCAGTTTTAGAAACAACCCCATATTTTACTGTTTCAAAACAATTTTCGCGACAGAGTCGTGCCTCGCTTCCAATTTCATAATGGCAGGCCGCAGTGGTTTTGATGATCGTGACTCGAGGTGGGTATTTTTTTGCAAATACAGCTTTAAAATAATGTTTGAACTTTAATTAAAACAGCGGTTCTCATTTATTTAAACCATATTTCATTATTATATAAAGTTTGTAAATCTATCTTTCGTCAATATCCGAAAACCAAACATGTTTATTCGGCGAATATTGAGACGTGATGAATTCCAACTAACAGTTTCATTCTGAGTGTGGTTTAATGTCCCTTGTTTTTGCAGGGATTATGGGGGCGGTAGAAGAAGACCGTTGCCAGTGGAACCTCCATATACAGCTTATGTCGGACATTTACCTAAAGGAATCGTCCAAGGTGATGTCAATAAAATTTTTGAAGATTTCAAAGTAAAAAGCGTTCGCCTTGTACGTGATCGGGACACCGATGAATTCAAAGGATTTTGTTACGTTGAATTCGAAGACTTAGAAAGCTTAGAAAGAGCAATTTCATTAGACAGTAGTATAAATGTAAACGGACATTGTATCAAAGTAAGTATTAATACCATACATAATATACTTTATTGTTTACATTTGTTAACCTGTTGCAATTGATTTCATTTTTGAATTACATGTTTTATGTTCAGTACTTATTATTGAACCAACTAAATTTGTCAAGAAAGTAGATATATATACGGCATGTTAACAAATAGGTTTTTGTAAGAATAGCAGTTTTTAATCAATCATATTCATTCAGGCCAATATATGACTGAAGATATCACTATATCAATATTAAACTGGTTTTATTGAATTGATATGATTTTTTTGTTGTGATAAGATTAAAATTTGCAGCTTTGGAAAAAATTTTCAATTTTTTTTTAAGATTGATGTGGCTGATGGAAAGAAAGACAGAGGAAACTTCCAAAGAAATAGAGGAGGCGCAGGCGGTGGCGGTGGCGGTGGCGGCGGTGGTAGGCCAGGACAATTCAGAGGTGGAAGACAAGATCATAGGGGTTATGATGACTATTCTAGTGGCGGGGCAGGTAAAACAAAGTCTTCTATTTAGTTGAAGTTCATGATAAATATTTAAGATTTAAAATATTTCTAGGTTTTGCTCATCGTCCACAACAGGGACATAGGGGAGGACCTCAAGGATATCAGGATAGAACGAATCGGGGTAGCTATGGACAGTTTGATGAAGGTCCGCAGAGTCAGTGGCAAGGGCGACAAGGTGGTAGGGAAGGAGGAGGAGGTGGAGGACCAGGCTTTGGAGGAGGTAGACCCAGGCAAGATAGGCGACCTTTTAATGATGACCTTCCTAGTAATCCTCCACCTGGTAGGTTTTTTTTTTTTTTTTTTTTTATTATTTATTTTTTAATGTGACACTAAATGATATAAACAAAACGCCATTTTTTGCCAGATACGTCGGGTAGACCTAAACTTAAGTTACAGCCTCGTACAAAGAGTGATCCGTTGAACCAAGTCGCAGAAACAAGTCAATCAGTATCGATATTCGGCGGTGCGAAGCCTCGCGAGGAGAAAGTGGTAGACAGTGCTAAAGAATAATCGATTTAAGAAGAGAATAAATTGTAAAAGTAAATTCAAACTTTTTTGTAAGGTAAGGATATTTTTTTCATCATTTTTTTTGATAGATTTTATTTTACATTTCATATGTAATTGTTTTACTTTCAGATGAGTAATTACAAAATTGACCACTGCGCTGACATACCATTGGACCTGTGGCAGTGCAGGGTCACTTTATTTTTTAAGTTTTTTTTTCTCTTTTTTTTGTCTTTTTGAAATTATTTTCTCATACTTACTTATTTAAAATTTATTTTATGGACCCCGGAACCCATCACCGTTTTTCAGGTTTTCAATTTTTTGTACTATTTAAGCCGATTAATATAATAATACAGTTATTATAGTTATTTGCAGGATCAGTGATAAAACCGTTAATTTTTTTTTTTTTTTTTTTTTTTTTTTTTTTTTTGCCGATCCCTTTAGCAAAAATTAAGGAGATAACGCCTTGAATCTGATCAATTATTGGCAGATAAAGAAAAGAATTATTTCTTTTCGCAATTATTTTCTTTTATTTATTTATTTTTTTTTTTAAGCGTACTAAAAGAAGAAGAAGAAGAATTATTTTCTTAATTTTTTATTGGTATGATCGGCTTTTATAGTTTTTATATTTTTTGAGTTATGTATTTGCGAAGGAGATGACCAAAATTACACAACCTTCGTGCCAATCTTAAATCCTGAATTTACCAATAAGACATGTAACTGGGTTTTTGCCTACTAAGTAGGCAGTTCACATTAGTGGCAGAATGTTATGCCCAAACATAACTTATCATTGAAAAGATATAAGGACTTTGCCATAACTGATAAATAAGATTGCCTTTGAAATAGCGATACAACCTTTATTTTTCTTCATTCAAAACTGACTTAAAAACATTTTTTACCGGTGCTAATAAAATGATTCTCCGTTTTCAACATATTGTTGAAATTCCAGTAAATGACAAGATGTTTGAAACGCACATTGAACTCAATGGTTGAATCGCTATCATAAGTAAAAGATCTTGCAAATATTTTTTTCAATGTTACGTTAATTTTTTTTCTCTTTTTTTATTCTTAAATTTTGTCTTTAGATATTTATTATTTTAATTACTAAATTAGGATAATACAAAGAAACAAAAGCTACGGTTATAAAATTTTTCAGCTTCGTGCTGCTTCAACAGACTTTGAAACGAAAAAAAAAAGCTAGTAAATAAGTCGATGCAGATTTAATTCCTGTATTTCCACTGTGAAAATATTTTGTTGTGTTGCGAGTTTAAAAAATTAAATCCAAAAAAAAAAAAAAAAAAAAAAAAAGTTACAAAGAATTTAAATAAAAATTATTGTAATGATTAATGTTGGATAAAAAATCAAAAGTTTAGATTTATTAAACTCGATCACGGGTCACAGTCAATAAAAAATTGCTCTTGCTAATTTTAACGTTATACTTGTACAGAATAAAAAAACCTATAAAAAGTCGGCTTTATTTATGATATAATAAAGAAGTTTCTTTTGTAGCTTATGTGTTAATTTGTAACCTACTTTTGAATGCATTTACTTAATATGGGTTATTATTAGGCTGAACTTGAATTACGGTAAACTCTCCAGAAATATCAGAGCTCAGTCTCTTTTTACTCGGTTACGAGCGTGTGATCTACGGCTACTTCGGTACTCATAAACAGAAGAATTAACAGACTTAAGAATCGATCCAACTTCTTTTCTTTTAGATGGGACTTATTGTACTTAAATATAACGAAATAATTTTTTTCCCTTTTTTCTCCTCTGTGGTTAGCCTAAGTTATTAAATTAAAACGAAGTTACTTTATATTTAGCAAGTACGAAAATGGGAATATCTTGAAGCAGTCATCGGGATGGTTCGACTTAAGCTCGATCAATGGTACATTGTTAAATTAATGCAGGATATTTCTGCTTTACTGGCTTGCTTAGAATTCAATAAAATAAAAGCAGCTTTTTTCCCATTTTTTTTTTATTTAGAAAATTGGAGTGTTAAAATCGTTAAAACGGTCATGCCACCGGCCACGAGGTGTTTTCGCGGGCTTTTGAATTTAGCCATTTCAAACCGTGAAACTTTATTAACTCTACAGGCGAACCTGGTTTATTCCTAATGCACCTCATTGACTAATATGATTTTTTCGAAGTTATAATCAATATAATCAAGGTGGGGCAAGTCAAAAAGAGCAAAATACAACATGCAAATCTAAACGTAATCTTCCTCCTACATCTATAGTAAGAAATGATTTAACTTTTAAATAAGGATTTTGTCATTAACAAAAATTGTTTAATTGTTCCATTTTTTCTCAAGGGTTTCATTTATCAAAATTTTTTCCGTTATTCATTTTCTGAAAAATTGAGAAAAGACGCCTTGTTTGTATTTTTATAATATAGCACATAGGACAGGCAGTGCATTTCCCTCTCTGTATAGCCATACTTTAGCGTAGTTACTGATGTTTTGAAACAATTTCCGCGATAAAATGGCTTTCGTGAATTAAAAATTTAGTAGTTTTCGTGGTCGGGTGCTGTGCAAAACAAAAAACATATCTTGAGTGAAACGGTGTACAAATAAATATATTAATTTAATTAGAATCCTAATATAAAAAGAAGATGAAATGCTAACGATGATTGGAGTCATTTAAAAATGTCATAACGTATTATTTATCGTAAAATCGTACGGGTATAATCCTCCATATTTGTTGACATTTGTTATCGGTTATTGTTTTTATGAAAAGATAAGTATGAGCGGTTCACTGTATTTTATTTGTGTCAGAATACTTCTTTGACGTTTCGAACGGGATTTGAGGTTAATTCATTCGTGATGTTTAATTTTATGAAAAAAGGCGCCGAGAAAGATGAGAAGGATAAAAGGAAAAAAGAGAAAGAAGGAAAAAAGAAAAGGGAAAGAGGGAGCATGACAACGGAGGAATTGCTTCGTCTGGACGAGGTGCGAAGATCTTTGAAAATCAGAGGTCGCCGAAAAGAAAAAGAGAAATTGCCCAGCGGAATCACTGCGGATTACACGGAGAATTTTTTCGCTGAATTAGAACGAGATCCGGAGTTTAATCGGACGGGAAGTTTGCCGGGGCACACGTTATCTAAAGGTTCGCCTTCGATAAATCGCGGTGAAATTTCAACCCATAGTGATTCTAGTGAAACTAGTTTAAATTCACTAAATGCACCTCAAGCACCTCAGAAATCACTTCCTCCATTACCACCTCGCCCACCTAAACGAGGAATATTAAAAGGATACAAATCAAACGTCACAACTTCAGAGTATTATGAAAACCATGACCCAAGCAGTACAAGTTTGTTAGTTAGAAATACATTACAAAATGAAGTAATCACATACCAAAACGTTCAACCAAAAAATTCAAATCACATTCAGAGAAATCATGATTCAAATGTATATTCATCACCTGAACATTCAGCTAGTCATTCCCAATCAGGTAGTAATTATTTAACCCCTGTGAATGACAAAAATCATTTATTAGGCATCACATCGACAAGTCCAAGCGCAGAAAGTTTAACGGATACAACAAACAGCAGTTTCGCAACACCCCCATTTTCATTATCACCTGTTGGTGAAAGTCAAGGATTCACAAAAATTCATTCAAGCATCGATGACAAAAACATAGATGTTCCATTACCAGATATAATACCAATTCAATTGCCAAAAGTAAGGGAATTGACCATTTATAGGACAACAAGGGGTGATTTTGGATTTCAGTTACGACGAGCTATAATTACAGATAAATTAAGTAACTTGAACAAAAAGACTGTTATATTTGCAGAACCTGGTGCTATAATTAGCAATAGAAATGAAACAGGCCTTTTGCCTGGAGATGTTTTGCTAGATGTGAATGGAATCGAAGTACATGATAAATCCAGGGAGGAGATTATTGATTTAATCAAGGGAAGTGGTTCCAGCGTCACTGTCAAGGTAAGATTTTCATATACAAATACCTTCAAATTTTAAATAATGTAGATAAGTTATCAGCAGATTAAATCCTTGACCGTGAGGACTGTAATAGAGATAAATAGCTCCTAGCGGATTTCAATTAAAACGTTTAAAGGCTATATTGAATTTTTTTTCTGCTTTTTCTATTTCTTTTTTTTTTTTTTGTAATTAGTTCATTTCTTTAAAGATTAAAGGCATGTTTGACTTGCGAAAAGACTGGTAGACCAAATCACAAACACAGGAAGAAACGGTGTTATTTTCCTTTATTGTAAAGGAAGTTTGATTCCTGAATACAAATAATAAACTCTGTCAATGCCGTGTTTGACTGCATCCAGGGCTGTCCAATTTATAACTTGAAAAAAAAGTTTTGCAATTCAAGAAGTTTCACTTATTGGGAGAAGTCTGAACCAGGAGTATTAAATAAATAAAAATGTTATTGTTGTTTTAAGCATTCGGTAATGAATGAACCCAAATACAATGTTAATTTTTCTGAACGATTTTTCGTTCAGACGAGAATGCAGTAAATCAAAAGTTCCTTTGATATGATCGTAGGGTGTTTGCTTTCGAAAAGCCATCAACTATTAAATGACTAGAACGAGTAGAAAATAAAAACTGAAAAAAAAAATGCGTTGAAGGAATAAATTAGTTTTAATTGATACGTATAAAAAAGATGATAGAAAATAACAGTTTTCCTACGGGGCATTCGAAAAAAAAGAGATTATTTATTATTTACCAACAAACATTTTGCCGATTGATAGTTGATTGAAAAAGCATGTTGCCTACGCACGCAAGGTCACGGTGCATGTTCTCAATTAACTCGTACATCGGTCACTCTGGTTTACATACCAACAAATTGCGGTCATAGCTTCTGTTTTCGCCATTGCTAAAAGTTAAACATGAGCCTGTGCCGGGGGAATACCGTTTGACAAGTAGTTTGTTTGAACTCAATCGAGTTGTGACCAAAGCCTTAACTATGGATGAGCAATAGTTTTTTAATAAAATGACGTTCCTTAGGAGTTTTATTTTTAATTCGATTTTCATGGATTCATTTGAGCCTAAATATATAGTGTTTTAAGGAATCATAATTTTTAAAAAAGAAACAAAACAAGATTTAGAAGAATCAAGATAAGCCGATGATAGATAAATCCATTTTGTCACTTGTTCAGATCTATAAAAAAATCGTTTGACTTTGCTTGATTTGATTTTTTTTTTCTTTTTTTTTCGCATTATCTATTTTTCTCTTGATAAGGAAGCAATAGAAAGAAAGGCAAATTCCTTAGGTGATTAATTGTCTTCGAATTTATTTTCTTGTTAATTTTTTTAGAATAGGGTAATGTTCATGTTGCATTAAACTAAAGTCACCGTACAAGTTCTTAGTCCAGCAGCCAAAATGAGAAGCTCAGGCGTGCAACAATATTTAAACAGGTGGAGAAGGCAAGGGGCGTTCTAGGTTACTTTCTTTAATTATCAAGGAGATATTTAAGTTTTCAAAACAGACTTTCTGGGGCTCCCTGGAGGTTCGAATTATCTTAAGACTGGTAGCATTGATTTTGGCTGCAAAATTAAGGTGCTTGCCATAATCCCTAACTTCAAAACCCCTAAATTTGCAAAATCCCTAATAGGGGTTCTGCAGTTAGGGGTTTTGCAAATGGCGAAAATTCAACGAAAATATTAATTACAGTCGACTTCGGTTATAGTTGACTTCAAGGGACCGAAGAATCTTGACCACTATAACCGGGGGTACACTATATCCGATTTTTCTTTTTTTTTTCTTTGATTTCTTTTTGCTTCATTTTTTGTAAAAATTAATAAAATAGTCAGTACTTATCACTGAAGATCATATTTGTATTATCAATTATGTAAAATTAAGAAATTTCTGAATGAAAAACAAGAAAGACGCATCGCTGCAATGATTTACTTCGTGAAAAAACCTGAACGAGGAAACATTATCGAGCCTTAAAAACATTTTGTCCACTATAACCCAAGGTGAAACTTCGAGTCCACTATATCCGAAAATTTTTATACAGTGTCTTATGGACCATGAACCAAACCGAAATGAATATTTTGACCATTATAACAGGGGTTCCGTTTTTTTCCCAGTCCACTATATCCGGATGTTTTAACATGGGGCTTATGGGATTTTTCAACGGGACCGGACGATCTTGTCCACTATAACCGAAAATCCACTATATCCCATGTCAATTATACCCGGAGTCGACTGTATTTGAATTTATTTAATTTAATTAATTTTTTTTTATTTTTTTTAAATTTACCAACTTTTAAAAACTTATCAAAATAATCAACGCCAAAACTTTTAAAAACTTATTAAAAATATAGATGAGCATATGCATCCCTCCCAGACTAACGACAAAAATTGGGGACCGCCTTCCAACTTTAATTTTGGTTTTAAAGCTTTACAGCTGCTTGACTTATAAATTCGACATTTACGTTTTCACGTGAAAGGTATTTTTTATTAATAATTCTTGATGACTTTAAAGCCAGTTTAGGGTGTTTACTGAAAATCATTTTTGAAACTCAAGGTTTTCGAGGTTTTCAATGTTCAATTTCAAATTCACGGCTAATTCGAGGTTTTAAAGGTCGGTAGACACCCTGCACATTTTTAAGGGAAAATAGCGAATCTTTCGTCGGTAACTTCATCTGTGATAATAATAAAAATGTGATAAATATATAACAAGAACATGTGATAACATATGTGATATATGCCGGTAAAAATAAAGATATTTATTAAAAAATCCTAACTTCCGTCATTTTATAATGATTTATTATTATTTTCGACAGTTGCAAAACTCTAACTGCAGAACCCCTGTTAGAGGCTTTGCCAAATTAGAGGTTCTGAAATTAGGGGTTCTGCCATAGACTAATTTAATTTCGTTGAATTTTCACCATTTGCAAAACCCCTAACTGCAGAACCCCTATTAGAGGTTTTGCCAATTTAGGGGTTTTGAAGTTAGGGGTTCTGTCATAGATCCCAAAATTAATTATCAATAAATTTTAAAAAATTTTTTTTTTTTTTGGACTTTTGTATAAGGTCTGATTTTTCGATTCGCCTTTTCATCCAGATTGAATTGATTACTATACTTTAACCTTTGGCTCCGGATTGAACCCTATAAGTTCATTTTTCAATTAAGTGGAGGAATTTTCCGTAGACTGCCCGTGTTTCTCGGAATAATACCCCAGAGGGTGCATTGTGCCACCAAATGAAACTTCCGGACTGATAGGGCTAAACTTAAAAGATTTTCTTTTCGAAGAGATTTAGGTAGAAAAGATTTTTTATTTGGGCTCGTATTCATTTAGACTGTTTTATACTCTTAAGCTCAGACAATAATAATATAAATTTTCCGTTTTTTTCATATTTCTTTCGTACTTTTTTTTATCGATAATAATTTTGATCCCTGAATGAACAATGAGAAATAAGATATTTATTATTGATTTTAGCATTTATTTGAATGAAGCATTTATCTGTCTTTATCCTCTTGCCTGCGTTACAACGAAATCCTTTTAATTGGAATTATATATAGCCATTGACGAATCTAGAATTTTTTTTTAGGGGGAGGGGGGCTAAGAATAGGGAAAAAGATTTTCTGGGGGGGCTGATCCTATTCAGGCCATATAATTTTCAAAATTCTAGAGGGGGGGGGGGGGCTATTTTGCTTCCCCTTTTTAGATCCGCCCATGCATTTAGCGAAGCATATCTTTTACTTTAGCGTCATTTGCAATATGTATATGGCTAAAGTCTTGCGATCAATCCGAAATTCTAATTTTTAGTTTTTGCGAATTTTTAACTTTTTTCGATTTTTCCCAATTGGGGAGATTACTCTGTTTGTCTGTCTGAACGGTTTTTGAAACTCATTATCTCCTGAATGGAAAATGAAATTTGGTTGGTTTTCAACTTATGTTTTCCCTTTACCACTTGAAAGGCCAAGAAAAAACACCAAACAATCATGATTAAATATTTTGATCTTATACAGTCAATCAAATCGACAGGCTTCGGGAACTTGTGCTTTAATAACTGTTCTAAATTATATGCATTTTTAACCTTAAGGCACTTCACGGCATTGCATGTCATATAATTGATTTTCGAAAAAAAAAATTAAATGACTTTTTCTTTTTAGGTGCAACCTATTCCTGAGCTTTGCGAGCTCACCCGACGATCCGGAGTAAACGGTCAAGATATAGTCTTGGATGACAGCAACATACGAGGAGGGACTTTAAAAAGGAGCGGCAGTCAGAGATTTAAGAAGACAACGGTAAGCTTTAAGAAATAATTTACAGCGAATGTTTTTACCTTGTTGAAAAGGAATTAATTCGAACTGTCTTAAGATGTTAAATTTCAAACATATATCACTGAGCGTTCCGGTTACAGGACGCTGGACGCTCTAATTATTTACACAATTATTGTTACCTAATATCCGTGGTAAACGTTTTAAAAATAATTTTTTTTTTTTTAAAGTCCACTTATCGTTAACACGCGAGTAGTAAATCCTTAGGATGTTGAAGTAGACAACTGGTCATGCTGAAATGTGGAACTAATGAATAAATCGTTTTAAGTGGGAGTTTAATGTAGAATCACTTTTCCGTTTGTCTGTTGAAAATAGTTACCTTACGATTTAAATGGGATGTAAATGACGTTGAGTTATTAAATTTTGGGGAAGAAAAAACAAAGTGCAGCTCGTTTTCGGAATTGATGCATTCTTAATTATATTATATTTCTGGATTTCGTTGTGGGTTCAGGTGAACTAAAAATAGAAGCAATTATGCCTAATTTTTTTTTTTTTTTTTTTTTTTTTTTTTTTGTTTTTTTGTTTTTATACAAAATCCATTACGTGTTTTTGAAAAACATTAGCTTAAATATAATGAACAGAGGGATGCGAGTGGGCACTAACTGTGGGCTGACAACCTGATTCAATGACAGAATGACACAGTTATAAGACTCTACAGACTTTGGTGGGTGTATTATTTGTTATTCCTATGTAATAAAGAACTATTTTGATGGGCTGAATCATTGGCAGATGAAATTGGCTGATTATCTAGGACATCTGGCTGGAGCTTGTATTGTTGGGACACCCTTTACCTTTGGTTTTGCTTTTTTTGAAACAATTCATTAACCTTACTTTTTTTTTTTTTTTTTTTTTTTTTATATGTATGACTTAGGCGGACGTGTAAATCGCTTTTATTACGTGAACTGTTTATGAACCAGGAAGAGTCTGGCGTTTCCTTTTTTCGAAGTTTGGATTTTATCGGATAAATGCGTTGAGTCTGTTTTTTTTTTTTTTTTTTTCTCAAGTTTTACTAAAAGCGCGACTTGTTGGTCGTTCAACTTAGCCACTCTGGTTTCTAAAAAAAAATTGTTTTAAAGTGATTTTAGAAATATGATGAATGGCGCATATGCTTTTTTCCGTTATTTTTATGGGGTTAATTCGCTTTATTTCAATAACTTAATCGACTGCATTTAACTGAGTATATTTAAATAATTGATGAATTTGAATTAAATTTACGGAAGGCTTGAAGATGGATAGATTTTGCTTGAGGCGCAGTAGGTAATGAAAGCCACTTTTTATTGCTTGTGACAACTTTTATTATTGCTATACTTTAAAATGTAGCAAATCAAGATGAGTTGTTTTTATTGGGCCTAGGGTGGTCCAGATTTACATGACATGTCGCGATTTTGTCTGTCGCAACTTGTAGCTTTTTTTTGGTGTGAAATAATTTTAGTTTTTTAACCCTTTACCCGCCTTAATTTTTTTTCTTTTTTTTTTTTTGCCTGAAGAAATTAATACTACAAAAATATTGAAAAGATTTTTCTAGCCTGTTGTTAAAAATCTGGAAAAAAAAGAAAAAAAAAAAAAAAAAAAAAAAATTAAAGTCCAGGATGGTGGAGTCATTTTAATGCATATTTTTCATTTGAATTTCCGGCTTCATATTAAACAAAAAAACCTTTTATAGGTTTTAACGCGTAGCTTTTGTCTATAAAAATATAAGTGAACGTTCTTCTTCTTCTTCTTAGTTTTTTACTCGATTACAAGCTTCGTGATCTCTCACATACACCTGTGCGGGGGGGCATATGGGACCTACCGGGATGTCCAAACTCGTACACGGTTCCTCATGGCCTAAAAATTAATATCCAAACTCGTACACGGGTTAAATTCTTGTTTTTATGCGCCTATTTTTTAACAACTGATCTCGTACACGGTCAGGTTTTAATGCAGAAAATACATTATTTGATCCTGGGTGAAAAGCTTTTTCATACTGACAAGAATAGACTGATATTTTAGCCACTTTAGATCAATTTCCTTGGAAGAAAAGGGGGAAGGGGAGTATAGCAAGAGCTGAAGGAATGTTAAACGGCCTTAAAAGCTTATTTTGGTTGAGTAACGATTAGTCGAGGGTAAAAAGTTACAGTAGTTGTGCTCATGTAGTATTTAAATGACCCGTTTGACCGAATTAAAAAAAAAAAAAATTTTCTTGGTTTTAGCCACATTGGATCAGTTTTGGATAGGGTCAGTATGGACTCTCTTGGGACACCCTACAATAATGTAAGCCTGAGGTTTGGGCTACGCTGTTACGACCTGCCAAAAAAAAAGTTTTAATTAAAAAGAAATTTTTGGGGGGAAATCCGGAAGTTTTCCGAAAGTTTAAAATATTGTTGAAGTAGCCGTTTCAAAAAAATAGTTTTTAATAACCTTATTTCCCATGTATTTTCGCCATAAGGGCTGTCCGAAAAAAATTGGGTCACATCCGAAAAAAGTCATTAGAGGTGGCCTATGTGCTCCCAAACTGTCGTCAAAATCGGCCACCGGGGCAGATTTCTTATGGATATTCAATGGAAGCCTTTCCCTACGAAAGAAAAACATGATTAACGAGGTCATTTTACATTTTTTCCTGGTTGAAAACAACTTTGATTTGAAAAATGCTTGTTATATCAAGTAATTTTGCTCAATATTTGCTATTTTAAATCTTATACAAGCTTATCTTTAATAAAGCTGACCGTGTACGAGTTAAGATATTGAAAAAGGTCTCTTGTAATGTGTACCTTTTTCCATGTGTACGAGATCGGATGTTTTGTTTTAGGCCTCGAATCCTAGAGGATTAACCGTGTACGAGTTCGTACGCACCCGGACCTACAGTTTAAAGCCGGTTCCGAACGGCTATTTTTGAGAGATTTACGAGGTAATTACCGCTCGGTGGATTGCCATTTCCCGCCGAGGGGTGGTGACCGTTGATTTTCTGACTTAGCGCACTAGTTTTTGACCTGAGAAAAAATTCCTAGCTGTGAACTAGGATAGAAGCATGCCTCGTCGCATCTTATGATTGAGAGGCGAGTGGGCTATGAACTAGGCTACGGGCCACCACATGTTAACTTTAAGCCCTAAATAATAGACAATACAATTTTGAGGAAATATTTAAGAGTTTTAAGGAATTTCCTGTAATTTTGAAGTTAAAAAATTAATGTTAAGAACAGACTTAGGCGATCAGACTAAAGTATGCTAAGCCCTAAAGATTTCGAACGCAGATATTTTTAAGTTAACATACCTCCAATCTTCCCTAGAAATGGTCTGTAAAGGTAAAAAATTCCCTTTCGTCTGATCGCCTATTTCTGTTTTGAACATTAATTTTTTAACTCCAATAATATTCCGGGAAATTCTTAAAACTCGGAAATATTCCCTCAAAATGGTATTTTCTGTTATTAAGGGCTTAAAGTTGACTAAGACTTTTATAGACCCAACTTGATTGGTAAGACGTACACACTGAAAAAAATTGTACGCAATCAAATTTTAATTGTGCCCTTTTGATTAGTGGCTTGTAAAAAGTTAGTCATTAGGTAAACTTTTTTTGGCCACTAGTCAATTTTACACTAGACGCAAAATCTGGTTAGTTTTTGACTGACCACCAGAAAACACTTTTTTTGAGTGCAGTATTTTCGTTGTTGTTGTTGTTGGTCATTCTGTCTAAAGACAGGTTGTGTCACCGGCCATAAGGCGGGGTTCAAGGAACTGCAATGGTACTTTTGAGGAAGAATTTCCCCAAGAAGGTGGTATTCCTTTTGCCTTCCTTTTCTGACATACCATTGGATATTTGTACTCCAAATGGAGTACTGGCCATAATTTTAATCTTGCACTTGTAACAAGATTTTCCTTATAATAAGGTAATCCGCCGTACAAAGTGCGTATTTTCGTTGTTATACGTTAAAAATTGTCTGTGTTGCTGAGGATACAACCGGATCCATTTACAGCATTGAAGGAATTTTCTGATTTTTTTGAGACTTGTATAGTTTTTTTTCTATATTTTTTTGAGCAGTAATGCTAAAATAATTGTCCTATTTCAACAGCACCGGCTTTACAGGTTTTGACACCCTGTTCAAAAAATTCTTTTTGGCGCCCTGCTCCGAGAAATGCAGGACAAAAAAAAGAAAGAAAAAAAAATTGAAAAATAGTTTCGAAACTTTTTAAATATTTTCTCCTTTAATTTTTCTTCGTATTTTCGATCTAAAATTTTGGGCAGTAGTGTGCATGGGCACGGAAAGAACATGCCTAAAGCCGCTACTGCATTTCAATATAAACAGGAATTTTATTATGAAAATAGTTTTGCAACAAAATGGCACCAAAAGTTTTGTTAGCTCCAGAATCGTAAGCTAGAGGCTTAAATGGTTATCTGTCTATCTACAACAGATCTACATACTATATTATGGTAATGATTGCACTTTTGCGATGATTACCGTATCTCAGTCCTTATTAAACGGGGTCCCATTACCGCCTTGTACTTTGTTCATCTGGAAAATGGGATCTAAACCCAGTTCGTTTACAAGTGCATGAAAAACACATCCAATCCAAACAATATAAACGCTTAAAAAACTTCTGTAAAAGAATACGATTATGTTAAGTTATGCAAATTCAAAAATCAGAAAAAGGAAAAAAAAAATCGTGAGGGAATACACGATCGAATCCACCTAATTGATCCCCTTAAGAGATTTCCGTCATACGGATGAAGTTCCGCGAATGAATTATAAATGCGAAAAAAAAAAATCAAATTTTTGATTTGTGCGAAGGATGATTCCCGATTTTCCTATATTTATCTATACGAATTTGCCGGGAGCATCTTCAAACAAATTTGCAACCACTTATTAGGATATTAATAACATTATGAGAAAAGAGTTTAGGAATTAAAAAAAAAAAAAATGAATTGATTACAATGTAATGATATCGAATGAGAGTGTTCAAGATTTGAATGTTGAGCCAAAGCCACTTTTGAAAACCACTCCAGTCGCTGGAGTTGGCTCGCGCGTGGTGGTCATGTCATTCATATTAATTCTTGGATTATACCTCGTGGCTGGCATGAGTTTCGCGGAAAAATTATCGATATGATTTTGTTTTTATTTATCGATCGGTTCGGATCGTTCAGAGGTGATAATTGTCTTATGTGAGGTGTAACATAAATCTTTGACATAAAGAACCAAAGTTGGATTCATTTTAATACGACACGAATGGATTATTTTATGTTTATGTTTTTCAGCAATAATGACAAACGCATTGCTAACAATGACTTAACCTTCGGCTCTTAATTTTTGTTTCAAATTTTTTTTTTCTTTCTTGTAACGATGAATTGGCAAACTAGTTTTTATTTATTTTGCATTCAGCAAGCCTCCACAAGGTCTTTTTATATTCTTATGTCATTGATTTCGTTCTCATTGATTCGATTAGGAACCCTTTAATTATTACATAACGTTTTTTCGATCCTATAAAAAGAAAAAGTGTTCTCTTCTTCCGAATATCGTTTTTAAAATTTATGATCTTGTCCGTTCCCGATGGTTTCATAATCTTCCGCTTTGATATAAAAAATTGGTTATTTGTTGTTATTGTTATTTATTGTCTAATTGCATTTTTTTTTCGAGTATAAAACGTTTGCTTTTGATATGACGTCTGTTAGTTCAGTTAAAAGATTTAGGTAATAATAATTTGTTTGCTGATGAACGGTAGTTCGGTAGTATTAATTATCTTCCTACTGATATTTTTAAGGTTCGAAAGCGGCAATTAATTATTACCTCTGGTGTTTAATGATAATGCTTTTTGAAACGAACATATAAAATAAAAATGTATAAGAATTACATTTCCATATTGATGGGGGTTCAGTTATTATTTTATTATTGTAATTTCTTAAAAATATCGACGAGACTATTTTTTTTTTTTTCATTTGCATGTTACAAACTGAAATTAAATTCGGAGAATAAGATCCCTTGATTTTTGTCTTTATTTCGAATTATGTTTTTAATCCAGCTTTTAATTTTAAGTTTTATGGGCAAATCATAAGTAAGGATTTTGAAGAGTGAGCACATCCTTTATTAGAAAAAAATGAGGACAGAAGCTGGCTTATCATGACGTCATTTGGAACCAGAAGGTTCAAAACCTTTTGGTGTCAAAATTGTAGCTGTTCTTGAAAATGATATATCCAAAAATTTTAATTTTTCGAACTTATAAATGGAATCTTAGACGAACCAACTGATGCATATCACACTTTATTTTGTAAAAATAAAAAAAAATTATATACCGTACTTCAAATATAGGCATATCCGCCTTCAGAGTTTCCGGTGACAAAATCTCTTCTCAAAATACATTTTTCTGCATCCGCCTCTGTTGGAAATGCAGTTTATTTATTTTTTTTTTTTTCGAACCGTTTAAACTTACGGTATTGTGTTTGCTGAAGTAAAAGCTTCTAAAAGTAACGTTTAGCTGCATTATTTTAGCTCCCATGTGCAGCCATTGAACAGCAATTAGATTTTGGGGGTTTAAGATGTTACATTTCCCGTTAAAAAAAAAAAAAAAAAAAAAATGATGTGTTAAGGTTATTCAAAAATTCACCAGAGTGGTGCTCAAAATTTTTTCCAAAAGTACTTTTTCCGAAAGTACCTCACGTTGAACTTGTGTTTCTCCATATAAATCTATTTTGTTCGATTTGATTTCTTTTCCTCATCCTCATTTTGCTTTCATTAGCAGGGAAGAGAGAATCATTTTTTAAGTACCAAAAAACATACAGAGACAGTCTCCTTGACTTACGGTTTAAAGAACTAAACGCGCTTTTCATTTTTTTTTCCTTTAAAAAAATCTTATTAGGCTGGGTTAGAACTTCATTTTGCCTCTTATGTAAATGGCGAATAACTTATTTAATGCAATATGATGCTATCGTGACGCTATGCGTAATATGAATAACCATTTCTCGGTTTTAATTTCATACATTCTTTTCCAAGTCAACCCCTCCCAGATTTTTCGTTGAACTTTTATTTCGTAAGTCTGCATTGTTTTGATTTATGAGGCAGAATATCATTAAAAATAGATATTGGCAGAATCGAGGGAGATAAGATTGTCTCTGAATCTTCCAAAAGTAATTTTTGATACCTTAATTTTGGAATTTTTCTTTCTCTCTGAACTGCTGCATCTAAATAATTACACAATAATGTATTGAAGGAACTAGGAAACGCTTCTCAAGGGCCTTCGCGGCTTTTTCTTGTTCCTCTTTAGTTCTTTTCTCGAGTATAAACGTGGTGATCTCTCATATAAGCCTATGCGTCCGCTCATAGGTGTATGGGTAACGCCTAATTTGAACGGCTATTTATGGGATATGGTGGTATGGGTTAATTATGCTTGCCGAGGGGTGGTAACCGTTGATTTTTTCTGACTAACGCACTGGTCTCACCTGAGAAAAGTTCCTAGCTGTGAACTAGGATAGAAGCACGACGCGTCGCTTCTCATGATTCTGGACTAGGCAGGTCAACTGAGCTATGTCCATCACAATCCTGCATGGATATATACTCTTTAGAATAGCTGCCTGAACCGGTTTTGAGCTGCAACGGTTTAAAAGAGTATATCTCCATGCACGATTGTGATGGACATAGCTCAGTTGACCTGCCTAGTACAGAATTGAGAGTCGACCACGCTATGATCTAGGATACCGGTCACCACCTTCTGTGGCCTTTGCTTGTTGGATACCTGAAAAGTTGGCAGGGACTCTTGACTCGACAGGGTTAGGTTAGCAACCTAAATTTTAAGGATTGTCTAAAACATTTCCCGTATTTGCCTGTCATCCTTAACCCTGGCCGATGAACACCGAAAAAGACTTTCATTCCCGAACGTATTTTTAAGGGATCTGTTAACGGCAATGCGTTTTTTATTATTCTTGTACACAGAAATGTTGAATCCAACCGACGACTGATTTTAACTTTGGTTTCTATTATGTGTTAACAATATTTTATTTCTGGAGAATAGTTAATCACCGAAAAAATCTAATTACAAAAATAGAATGCATCGTTTGGGAGTTTTCGAAAATTCATTAAGAAGCAGCGATGGTTACAGCAAAATTACGCCGAAAAAACGAAAAGACAACCTGGAAAGCAATCAGTCCGGAAACAAAGTATCCGATTTTCAGCACAAACATAAATCATGCACAGGGAAAGCTCACGGTCACGGGGTTCAAAAAAGCAAACCAGAACCATGCAAAATCAAGGGTCACACGCACGAAAAAAAGAAGAAACCATTAAACGACCAATGCGTTCCGATAAGCAACGAATCCCTAACGGATTCCACTGCATTCGATGTCGATCAAAAAGTACCTGGATCTAGTCAAGAGGTGTCGAGTTACGATTCCAATTGCCAGAGCGAATCCGATAATGAAAAATTAAAATGCATCGTTGGTGATAATTACGAAGGCACGGTGAGAAAATTAAATGATCGCGATGAAGTCGCTAATAGAGTTACATCCGATGTGGGCAGTGTTAAACCGAGTGTTAGATTCGCGGAAAGAAAGAGTCGAAGTTACGATAGTGTGGATGCTTGCTGCGTTTCCGCAGATATGGATACGAGGGCTTTGAAAATCCGAGGGCCATTCGGGTCTTTAGTGAATTTATCCAATCCGTTGGACAGGAGTCCGTACAGTTCTCCGCATGCGAAACGAAAACAGTTCGACGTGATCAAAGACATCGAGATTACTGATTGGAAACGGAGGGCTAGCGATCCGGGTCGTAAAAAGCTGACTCGTCAGTTTAGTTTCGACGACGACGACGAATTTGAAATCGAGACCAAAGGAAACCAAAGCGATGAAAAATTATTAGAGGTAATCGATACGTTAGGGAAGAAAAGTAAAAAAGGGAATAAAACTCCTGAGGTGTTTGAGTCGCTCGACGTGGAAGAGTTTGAGAAATCTAAAGTTTCGAATCTGTTCGAAAGGTTGTTTGACAGTAAAGAGATGGAGGAAAAAAAAGATGATGGGATCATTATAGAAGAATTAATAAATAGTTTACAATTTGTAAATTCTAAGAAAAGAAAGAAAGATTCGAAATGGAGCATTAGTAAACAAAATATGACTAAACCTCCGGATAAAAAAGCTGTGTCGAAATCGCCCGTAAAAGCGGAGCGCAAGCCTTCGTTTAAAAATAATAAAAAGGAAGAGTTTAGTCTAGTTAAAAGAAAAGACGTAACGCCTTCCAATAGCTTTAAAAAAAACGATAGCAATGAAAATAAATGGAAAATATCAGGAGTTTTAAGGAAATCAGCCCCTTATTCTGAAACGATCGACAGCGTCAGGTTTGCAACGAGAGGAAAAGCATTAACGCACCAAACCGCGGATTCGTTAATTTCGAAAAGCTCTATCACAGGTCAGAAGCCTCCAGGAGAAAGTACTTTGTCCATCAAGCTTACAATATCTGGTAAAACAAATGTAGAGCCTACAAATATTTCCACCGCGCAAGATAAAACGAGAATCCTAAATAAATACAAGACGAGTCAAGACGGACCAAAAGCAGAAATGATCCTCATAGAGAAAAGATCCGAAAGCAAAGAAACAAGTAAAAAGGATCATACGCCAATTTCAAAACCGAATTCAGACCTTCGCAGCTTAGTTCGGAGACGAGAACGAACATCAAAAGTTTTAGAAATGGAATCAAGGAACAACACTAAAAACGAGAATCAAACTTTATCCGAAAAATTGTCTTCGACCATACAGGAATACCTTAAGACGACAGATATTATTAAATCCGAAGCAGACGGAAATCGGAAAAGCTTGAGAAACGAGGAAACTTCTAAAAAAATTCAGGAAAGTCTGAACAACGCTAGGAAAAATGGGGAGGAAATAAAAAAAATGGCGGAGTGTTTGGATAAGTTGCTTTTGGAAGATCAGTCGAGAAAAGAAAAGGAGCTAAACGTAAAGGATGACAGCCTGGGAAGTTGTAAGAAAACGTATCCAAGAGTGCCGGGGAGCAGCCCCGGGAAAGTTAAGAAGTTGATCTCTAGTTTTGAAGTGAATTCCTCTGGAAAAGATCGTCAGGAATTCGCGTTTGGAGAAGTTATCAACAAGCCTGCTTGTCGCACTTCATTTGGATTATATAAAAATATGGACGATTTTAAAAAGGTAGGAATAAATATAATGGCAGTTTTTAAAAATGTGTGTTGATTTTCGCAACCTTGATACGAGAACCTGATCTTGGTAATTTTTTTGCAATTTAAGTTCACTTTGTTTTGTCTATGGTATTAAATGGTTCAATTATATGTTTATTTTTACGTGTTACCTAAGGTGTATGATTTGTTTTTTCTCTGCATAAGGGCCACCACTAGACATACCAATTTATCACACTATGATCTCAAGCATCTAAACATTATTATTTTGATGATTTGCGATCCGAATCCATCGTACTATGTCTTGTTAATTGCATTTAATAGTGAACTTAAAATGCAAATAATAGCTTGACGTGAGTTTTTTTAGGGCTTTGGAGCTTTTTTTTTTCTTTTTCTTTGTAACTGCTTTTTGACAGATGACGCCGAGGAATGACGGGATGAAAATCCTGGCAGGCATTCCGCAGAAAATATCCGTTTTTAAAAAGCCCAAGAAAAAGGTTAAAAATCAAATTCAGACGTTGTTGTTCTCACTCTAGAAAAAAAAATGGCTAATGGGAAAATAAAAACCTGTTAAGAAAAGAAACAACCTGTCCGTTGTCAAGAAGCATTTTTGTTTTGCTATAAAACATTCAGCTTTTGTTGCAGGACAAAACTTGTATAAGACATTTCCTTTTTCTGAGTGTGGGACCGCTTGAGTATCGTATATTTATGGTTTTTTGAGTCAATTTTTTTTAAAAACAGTGCCGCAGTGTATTTCTATATTAACGTCATATCGATCAACATGGATTTCATACTTAATGAAATCCAAGCTTATTTGAAATAGGAAAAGGAGTTCTCCTTTTCAAATGAGCTCAATTGGGAGTTTTTCGCACCTTAATAAGATCTGAACAAACCAGTTCTCTTTTAGAGGAGTTCCTTTAACACTTAATTGGGAGAACATATTTTTGATGGAAAACGAATTTTGCCGTGCTTTAAGTGGTACCCGAAAAAAAGAAAAAAAATACACATGGTACAATATTTAACCAAGGTTAGAATTAAACATGTGTTCCGTATACTTTGATTATCAGTTATAATAAAGAAGCACGCTTTGCGTGATTGCTCTTACATCATATTTGTTGTTTTGACTTCAACGGTGCCAATGAAAATTATTTATTCAAGATTTGTTTACTAATAATATTACAGGCGTGTTTTTTTTTGTATGTTTAAATGTTAACGAAATACCTTCTTGTCAGTTAGAAAAAAATTTATTAATGAATCGAACAAATACTTACTAGTTTTTTTTTAAATAAAATGGGTCAAAACTTTTTTTTATTTTTAAAAATAGGTTGATTGGATTCGAATTTGAAGTCGATTTTAAACCGGATTCCAGGGTGATTGGAACTTTTTTTTGGGACTTCCTACGCGTTGCTTATTGTTCCGAGTCTGCACACTGTTGACTCCATGTCGACATCGTAGGTTATTGCCCTACGCTCTTGGAATAATCATCATTCATATGCATTTTTAAATGCACATTGATGCTGTCACGTGCAGTCACGTGCTTTTTCTCTTTACCGGATATGTTATTTTTTCGGCTGACAGTTTACTTACTTAACTTTTTACTAATTCGTCGGTTGAAGAAAAAAGTAGAATTTGTTTTTTGTAGACATGTTTTGAATACTGGAAAAAAAATATTGAGATAACTGAAAGCTGGATGCATTGAATCATTTAAAATAGAATTAACATTTTTGCTTCAGCCAAGCAATTATTTACTATAGCAAATGTTTCAAAACCTTTTTTGAAAATTTCTTTCTATGGAATATTTTCTTTCACGATGAGCACACGAATGTAAAGGAATTGTATCTACGAACCGATGGTAAAAGTAAAAAAAAATTAATACCAAAAATCCGCTCTTTTCCGTTATGAAATAGTTTACGGGGTCCTCCGAAAATGTTTACATTATAATTTGAATCTACATAGTTATAAATTCGGCAAAACATTATTAATTGAAAGCAAGGCCCTTAGCTTGATTTTTTTTTTCTTTTTTTTCTGCCGGGAAAACCTTAGTTTATGATACAAAATTTTTCTTCGGTGGTTCGGTACAAAATGAGTTCCATCTGGTACAATTGTTCAAGTTGAGTTTCGGTGATGTATGTCAAAAAGCATGTCCCTGGTACCACCCACGATGATTCAAATTTCCCGGAAAACCGTGCCGGTACAAAATCGTTTTTTGTGGTACATTTCGGTACAAAATGTGTACTGAATTTCTACAGAATTTCTACACCATTTTTATTTTTTATCTCATTGGGTCGAACTGGAGACAGAGTGCCATTATGGTGCTGGGTTTAAGTAAAATTTTAAGTAAACTAAATTCTTCAGTGATGACATTTACAAAGGACTGTCGATCGTCGTCCTCTAGCTTTTCCTCCTCTTTTCAATATAATTTCCCAAGACAATTAACCCTTTAGTACATGCACATAATGTTGTATATAAGTCAAATTAATTTAACCTTTTGTAAGGTCTTTAATCATGGTTCTTTTCTTCGGCTGAGGAACTTGTGCTGGACTCGCATCCTTTTTATTCCCTTTATGGGAAATGTCGGAGACCTTTCCTACAACTTTTTGTAGTTTTCCTACACCTTTAAGTATAAAATTAAAGTTATTATTGTTAAGACTTAGAAAATCGAGATAACAGTGTTTAAAACAAAATTACCTTCGACCAAAGCAAAATTTTTCTTGAGTATATGCGAGTTTTCTCTGCGCAGATCGAGGTTTTCCGAGGACAAATCCCGGCATTTCCTTATCAGCTCATCCCTGGTAAGATTTTCAAAACTGTTATCTGATCTGTTTCCTGAAATGCCTGAAAATTTAAAAAAAAAAAATATGGTTAGGATGTAGCAGTAAGCATAAATAAAATTTTAATTGCTTCTATGTTTTGAACTTACTTTTTTCTTAGTCAAAATTTTTCGTTTCGTTGGTTTCGAAGAGCATGAACCTTTCATTTCTTTTTCCTCTTCCGATGTTACATTGTTTTTTGCTTCACTTTCCGATGACGCTTTAGATGTATCTTCTTCACTTCTTTCCGATGGTTCAGACTTTTTTGCATCACTTATTTCCGATGCCTTAGACGTATCTTCTTCACTTATTTCCGATGATTCGGAATTTTTTGCTTCACTTATTTCGGATGCTTCAGATTTTTTTGAATCACTTATTTCCGATGATTTGGCCGTATCTTCACTTTTCGATCATTCTGAATATTCTTCTTCAATTTCGGCTTCTTCCATCGGAGTCATGTCATCAATTTCGTCGCCTTTTGCAGGCTTATCGTTGTCAGTTTCTTTGGATTCCTTTATATCTCCTAAAATGTCGTCGAGTTCTTTTTCCATATTCATCGTTATAATATCCTCATTCGTCGTTTTTATTTTTTTAACTTGTGAGTCATTATCATCTATTTCTTTATCCCTTTTTTTTCTGGGCTATAAGTAACTATTTAATTATTTATTAATAATTATTATTAGTAATTATTATTAGTAAATATTTGGGCTATAAGTAACTATTTAAGTATTAAAATTACATGCTAATATTGTGTCAAAAACCTTCCGACTGCTTCATCTGCCAGATCCTGATCACTTCCATTAACAGCTTTCTTTTGTTTTAAATGCCATTCTGCTTGATCTCTGAAATTATTAAGCATGATTTTTTTAATGTCCGTTATTAAAAATTGGTAGATAAAAAATATTTATACTTTACTAAAAACTAAAGTCCTTGAAGAATCATTATATTCTGCAATTACATTAGGCAAATGAAGGGTGGGGATTGCATCGTCAGTTAAACTTCTTCTATTTCTGGGCGAATATTTTAATACTGCCTGCTGTAGGTAAAGTATACGCACAATAGGCAGGCTCCAAGTGGATTGAACACACCAGTATTACAATATTACATTTGAAGACTACACGGGAAAAACGATCAAGGTCAAATATTTTTGTTGACATTCCTTTGCCAAAAGTTAAACATAAGAGCAAAGTGTCAATAAAAATATTAGACCTTGATCGTTCTTCAATTTTTTTCAAAAATTAAACTCACTTGTATTTGGCAAAAGCTCTCCTTAACCGCAAGCAATCCTCCACTTTTGTCTATAATATTGATGGTTGAAAAGAGTGGAATTTGATTCTCCCATATTCGAATCTTCTTAACTTCACATTTCGTTGGCTGTTGAGGTAGCCAATACATCGCGCATCGACATTATTAACGATTTGGACGATAGTGCTGTCTGGGAACATTCTCTTAGACAACATTTTTTTTTTTGTTTTTTCATGTGTTTTACAGGTCCTATTCCGGTATGACAAATCTAAAACTTTTTTTGACATAGGGTGCAAAACGCTGCGGTAATAACCTTTTCCACTTTTTGGATCCAGGAAGCTAGATCTGGATGCTAACTTGGATCAATCCAAGATTCTGGATAATGAATGGTGCTTTTACCCATTATTCAATATATATCGTCGTTGTAAAGGAGCAATATGCAAATGTTTCTTTGAAAGGTAAACATGAACATTCTTTTTCATATTGCTCCTTTACAACGCGCAAGGACGAATATAAAAATAGATAAATAAATAAATAAAAAATTAAAAAAAATAAAAAATAAATGAAGCGAAATAGTTTAAATTTACTATAAAAAAAACACTTGTTAAAAATTGAAATTGTTACTATTAACTTATCATTCTTAATCAGTAACAAATCATCATTATTACATTATTTCTATTTCCATACCTCATTTGTTGTGAATTTCTCTTGTACGTTTTCCTCAGTTGTGTTTTCTTCTAATGCAGCATCAACTTCACCTGATTCCGAATCAATGCTGAAGGGCACTTTGTTGATAATTATGTCCAAATTATCTTCCGATGACAGCTGGCAATCCTCATCATTCTGGAAAACAACGATTTCCGTATTCGGATAATTTAAACTAAAAGAGTATTTCATACGACTCAGCGGCAATTATACCGTGCCTCGCAAGAAGGGGGAAAAAAAATAATAAATAAGTAAAAATTTTCCCAAAAATACCTGTTGTTGTAACCTTTTACTTCGGCCTCCTTGACAGCTGTAACAGCCGCAAACATATCTCTTTTGTTTGGGAATAATATATACTTACATCATCGGTGTTATTGATTACGGTTTTCAATAGAGATGCATTGAGTCGTATTTTAAAAACAAGCAAAAGCTTTTGTGTTAAAATTATTTAAGTACTATTTAATTAAGTTTAAATTGAGCTTTGTAAAACTTAATTTACCTTAATTACAAATTAAGTTTAAAATACGACTATACAAACTGTACTTAATATACAAATTAAGTATAAATAAGTCGTATTTTAAAAACAAGCATAAGCTAAAGGTTCTTTAGCTTATGCTTGTTTTTAAAATATGACTCATTTGGTGATTTCCTTCAACAATTGTAAATCATCTTTATTTCTTTCCTTCGCCGCGAACTTTCGCTTTCCTTTTCCTTCGTTTTTCCGGCTGAGGAGTTTGTAGTCTTGAGCCCCAAAAGCCGCTTCTGCTGCAGTTTCTGTTTTCAGCTTATTTCTTTTTAAATTGTGGGTGTAACTGAAGGTCTTGAAACTTCTTTCAGTAAATCCGGACGTAACGTACGCGCTTGATATCCGAAGAGCTATGCGGCCGAGATCTGTTTTTTCAAAATTGCTTTCCCAGCAGTTGAAAGGTTTGAAAGAGAAAGCCTGAGTTTCCAAAAAGGAAACCTGAGTTTCCAAATACTTTCAGAATAAATCCGGTTGTTGATTTCATGTCGATTTTGTCGCTCGCATAATCAGGATCCACATATCCCATGACTATCGGTCCGACATCATGCTTTTTGAAAACTAATTTTAATTCCATCGTTCCCTTCATTTATTTTAACACCGACTTTAAACATGTGTAAAGTTCATGACTAGCTCTATTCTGATGACGACTTAAGATACTCACGGCAGCAGATAAATCAGGTCTTCTTCCTAACATAGCATACATAAGATGACCAATCAGTTGTTTTTTAGAAATAAAAGTTTGCTTTTTCTTATTTTTGCTTTTAAAAATCGTAACTAATTTTGAGGCTTTTTCAGGACTCAATCTATTCTTCAACTTATTATGCACCAAACCAAAGGTTGAGAATATTCTCTCGATTCCGGTTGAGCAGGCCGTCGTGAAGAGCTGCTCAACTACGTCAAAGGTTTCGGAGAAAATCTCGTTCCTATTTCTCATCGCTTGCCACCATATTAATGCTGTAATGTCTTCGATCTACTCTTCTTCGAATAATGTATCGTTATAAGGAGCTTTTCTTGCCTCCAAATTTGATGATCTCTTTACACAGACCTGGATGCATGTTTCTCGAGAATTTCATAGCTGTATCATGCTGCGAGTCTATTAAATTCTTCCAATATTTTCGATGTAAGGCCGTGTCTTCACATCCGATCGCAATAGTGAAATGTCACCGTTCGGTATTGTCAATGGTCACCAAAGTACCGGAAACTGAATCAACCATACCACTGTCACTTGGAAAGTTTCCTCGTTGCTGTAATGAGCTGCCGTATTTTAGAAGCACTATAAACAAATCTGCGATTTTAAAAAATACAAAATATATTTCTTGTAACAATTACAATAGGTAATGGATTTCTCAACACAAAAAGAACTTTTTTTTTTGTTTTTATTGTTGCAGCAAAACTTTTTAAAAATTATAGAAGGCAGTGATGAATTCAAATTCATTTCTTTTACGGACTTTCGTTGATTCAGTTTCCGGTACTTTGGTGACCATTGACAATAGCGAACGGTGACATTTCACTATTGCGATCGGATGTGAAGACACGGCCTAAAATGTAAGCGAATAAATGCTCTGGTTCATTCTACTCTTTATACGGGCCAAAACAAAGTCCATAACCTCATTTCTGCACAGCGTTGTATAGGGAAGGAGCAAAAAGACTACAAGCGTTTGACGCGGAATTATTTATAGCTAAGGGTGTGCATGAAATTGTAAACAAAGTGTGGTTTGTTTACAATTTCATTCATCAAGAATTCGTTCATTTGTAGTACTCATTTTGTAGGAAATAAAAAAAGTATGCACCCCAATAATCCTGCTTTTGTTCCTTCCATTTTCCCCATTGTTTATCGAAAGGAAGGCAAAACTACTAAAGATAAAGCTCGGTTTAAAAGAGTTAAGAGGAGATCAAATGCAGCCACAAGAGAAGACTTTTTGGACAATAAAATGGAAGACAATGTTGAATTAGGAACAGTGGATAATTCTGAAGTTCATGCGGAATTTTCGTGCATTAATTTTCTTATCACTACTGGCTTTTCTTTTTTTTCCTGAGGCTTATGGTTTAATAGCATTAATTCGGATATCCTTTTTTCTTTGATGTACTTCTTCTTTTAAGTTGGACGGTTTTCCCCATTGGGGGCAATGGCCGTTGAATCCTCATTTGGGGGAAAGGAACCAATGACCCCTCCGAGGTCACTGGCCTTTCGGGCCCCCTCCCTCATCATTGTGTTGCCCTTCCCCTAAGGGACCTTCATGATTTTCTTCCCCCCCCCCTCCAAAATGTATCATGAGCGAAAAAAAAAAACAAAAGACTGAAAATTCGATATTTGAACCTCCACCCCCTATTTCTGCACACGGTGGCTTTAAGGCCTAGGGAGATACCCTTTGAAATTCTTGAGCAATGGACTTTAAATAAGTTGTAGGAAAAGCTACTTTTTTTCTCCCTCTCCAGTTAATGAGTAACGGATTTGTTCATCTCTGTTCATAAGCAAATCTAATAGGTCGCAAGCCAATCTGCTCGGCTTTTATGTTCTGTACGACTGAAGTCTGCGATTTTTGTCTTTGTCGTCTCCATCCATTAATTCCAAAATAGAAGGCTGGAAAATTAAAAAAAAAATTGATTGAAAATAAAAGAGGTGAAAAAGTTAAGTAATTATTAAACTATTACCACAATTTTTCTAGCCTACCAAATAGGTAGAAGTAAGATAAACTTGACTTAAAATCATTTCTTTCTCTAGAATAGGCTTAAAATGAGCAGTTGTTGTAGCAAAACTGCATAAAAGTGCTCATTCTTGCAGCCCTACAAGCAATTGGTTTTGAATATTAAAACTTAAGTGTATTATAAAAAAAGAATAAATCACAAAAATTTGTGAATGAGAAAAAAGCATCCATTTAAAAATTAACATTAGACTTTCTGGAGGGCCGCAAGTGCTCCAAGTGCTTCCTGCGTAAAATTCGATGTTAGATTTGAAATCAGGGTGCAGGAAAACATGGAAATCAATATCCATATGTTATTTATCTAATAATTTTAAAAAAATGTTTTTTTTCTCAGGGGCCACCAGAGGCCCCTACGTAAAAACTAATTTCAGATTCGGATCAGCGACCTCTAAAACCCTTAATTCATGAATTAAGGGGTAACGAGTATAAACTTCGTTATTTGTTAGATTTATGCTACTTTATAGTATGGACTATAAAGTAACATAAACTTCGTTTAGTATAATATAACTCTCCCTGAATCTGATGATAATAAGGATGATCTGGATTTAATTTCCATCCGTCCTTCGAATAAAATACAAAGTACGTGTCGTCAGCTTGCAAGACGGTATCAAGATCGTGGTTTCGATATTTCCAGGGACATTTTACTTCAGCATTGGCGTCTTCTCCAATTAAGCCATCGGGGCTAACACTGAGGAATCCACAAAAGTCAAGCCACAAGTCGGTTGGTTTTACTTCCAGACCAGTTTTTTTTTTTTTTTTTAAATCGTTGATGGCTCTTCTTTCATGGAGCAGGCCATATTAATTTTTTAGCAATAAATAAGCCGAAGCCAAAGCCAGCTTGCGCATTAAAATTTGTTGGAATCTTACAGCTGTTCACAAAGAATTTGTCTTTCAAAGCAGATAATGCCGACAATTTAATTGGAACATTTCTGTAATTAAACAATCAAAACGTAATCAGCGATCACTAATTATCATTATTGTCGTTGCAAAAGAGAATATAATTGCTTTTATTGTTTGCGGTTTAAAAAATGATTTATTTAATAAATATTGAATCATTTTGAAAAGCGCGATGAAAATTAAGTTGGGGAAAAATATTGTTTAAAAAAAATATATATAAGATTATAACCTAAATTTCTTATTAAACATCGTTTGAAAACAAATAAAAAGCCATTTTTACAGCGTAAGGCATACATTCAACGAAACATGAAACTTATTTTAATGTTAATAATCGAACAGATATTTCATAATAATTATTATTGCCTTACCTTTGCATTAAAAAAAACTTTTAAAAATATTTATGTGCAAAGCAGTATACTAAACAGTGTTATCAATGGACCACGGTTGAATTTCGCGGTGTTAACAAAGCAAGTGCGCATGCGCGAATTGGAGGGGAAATCGGGTCCGCCATATTGACTTTCTGGCACACTGTTTCTTTCACTATGTTTTTTGTCCTGTGAAATTTAATGTATGGTTTTCCGACCTAAAGTTTTTGTACACCAAACGGCAGTGAAAAAATAACATCGATCTGAGATTTTATGGGTTGTATGGACCGTAAGGGTTTTTCAGCGAAGAAATTGTCAAATTGCTAAGAATGTAAACAAATCATATCGGCAGTCTTCGCAGGTGTATGTGATCAGGATTGAACTTAACCAATTTAACGTATAGTATGGTTGTTCCTGAATAAATGAGTTACTCATCGCCTGTTTTATGATTTAAGGTATTTTTAGAGTACGATTAATTATGCAGTTTACCTCAGTCTGTACCTTTTCCTAATTTTTTTTGTCTCCAAATTGTAGGTCAAATCTTCGTGATGTCGTTTAGGATCAACGTCGATAATTTGCAATGGAAATCCAATCTGAGCTATGTTATATCACTTTGGGAAAGACCAGACATAAAGCAAAAGGTTAAACGATTTTTTAGGTTTAGCAATTATTCTAAGGATATTGAAAAAGGCGAAAAAAATTGGGCAGCTCTTACTCGAGACGTTTTGCACGAAATAGAATGCTTACATTTGCCCGTGGCTTTAGCTGCCGAGTTAAGACATATGGTTAAATCCATAGGACTTAATTACTACAATTTTATAAAGTATGTAACTAAAAATCTAAAATTTACCTTTAAGTGGTCTGAAAAAATTTATTGGACACCATATGGTACAGTAGATCAAAAGAAGATGTTTTCCTCGATTTGGAAGAATAACAAGAATTTATTTGAAGTCCAGACTTTAAATTGGTTTTTTGTGGCTTGTGGTTGTGGATTGTTGGATGTTGTCAGTGATCATGTGGATATTTTAACAACAACTTTAGAACGCTATTATGATCCACTGAACTTCAAAGATTTACTTCCAAATAATAGAAGATTACATTTAATGGCATGCACATTGGTTTACTTGAATCATGATATTGATGACATTTGTGTGAGTGAGACGGAGCTTAACTTAAGGAATAAACCAATACAAGTAAATCTTTTTCGAAAATGTGTTTTAGAAGGTTTCATTGATGGTGCCAAGTTTTACTGGAATAAAATGACTATAAATGAGAGAGAAAAAAATATCTTCTTTGCAATTAAAAGCTGTATAAGAATGCATTTTAAATCCAGTGAAGAAGGAGTTCGAAGATACATTGCCAATCATTACATTGAAATTTTAGCTTTTTTGTTTTGTGAAATTCCTAAGGAAGTATTATTTAATGTTGTTGATAGTGACTTTTATTACTTTCAAGCATTACAATTATTTTCATCAGTTTGGCCTTGGCAGGATCATTTTTTAACTTTATTGGGAAAAAATAATTTGCGTTTTTGGCGCAGCGGCTATTTTTTTTCTTATATTACTAGTGCTGTAGCAAAAAACATAAAAACAGATTACGATTTAGGATATGATATCCAGAAGAATATGAATCACAGATTATTAAGAATTGTCTGGTATAAGATTCCCAAATGGATAAGAACAGAACAAGATCCATATGATTTATCAGATCAATTTAGATATACTCTCATTAGCTTATTAGAAGCTTTTGATGTTCGTAGCATTAAAATGATATTAAACTGCGAAAGTTTTGAAAATAATGGGATTTATATAATTTCATGTTTTTGGAATAAGTTCAAGGAATGGATAGAAGAAGAAAGGTATGATTTGTTAGATTGGTACATGAAACAATTTATTCCTACAGATGATGATCGGCGTTATTTTAAACATTATATGGAAATTTTTTACACTGAACTTCTTCAACAGGGCTTACTGCCAACTACTGACAAACTTTTGGATTGGCAATCTAGTACTGTTGAAGAGAGAAATGATTTAAAAAATAAAATCGATGTTTTTCAACTTTGTGAACACTTTGTTTGCAAAGATGAATTTGATTCAGCTGATAAATTCTTAAATTGGTATTATAACTCTTTGGAAGTGGTTAAAGCATTTAAAACTCTTTTCGGGGCAAATAATTATAATTCAATGCGTATTATTGAAATTTGGTGTTACCAAAGGAAAGATTTCAGTAGCATTCGCAACCGTGAATGGCGTTATAATCTTTCTGAAAAGGAGCAAGAATTTGTACAAAGAGCAAAGGAAAGATCCTTAGCATTTTTAGCTTGGATTTTAGAGCCTGAAGAAGACGTGCTTTTTAAGAATGGCCTTGTGAAAATTGATGTTGTGGAAAACCTGTTTAAGGCTTTATGCACCAGGCGTGATTCCATGCCGCTGCCATTTGGAATCATCATTCATTTTCTTGAGTTTTTATCAGCAACTGAATCAGAAATAAAGAAGATCAAAGAATATTTTTTGGGTAACATTAATTATTGGATAAAATTGGCAATAGACAAAAACCGTTTTCATGTAGCCGAAGGATTAGTTGATTGGCTTTGTAATGATGAGAAAAATAAATTAAAAATAATTCGAAATTTTTTAAAGTGTTCTGATTGTGCTGTTCTATGTGATTCATTGACAGTAAATGAGGAAATATTTGGCAGGGATGGTCTTGTTAAATTTTTAAACATTTGGTTAAAACCAAATGTGAATAATATAACAGAAATCAAACATAAGTGGAATGCGATAGCTGAAGAAAAAATTAAAAATAGTTATGAAAAATATTTAAGAAAGTTAACAGCGGAATTTATCTCAAAAATGGTTTCAGCTTTTGATAAATTAGAAAATGGTAATGATATCAATATTAATGATCTAGAATAATTATTATAATTTGATATTTTTCTATTTTAATTTTTAAATGTGTGTACTAAATATTTTTTAAATACTTGTTTTATAAGTGAATTTAAAGTTCTGAGAATTTTTTATTGCAAAATATTTCTGTTAAATTAGTGCATCATGTTAATAATATTTTTCTTGGCTTTGCTATTATTTTATGAATCAAATATGAAGACTCCTGGGGAATAAACAAAGATGTCCACGGCATTTGCATTGGACATCTTTGTTTATTCCCGAGGAGTCTTCATATATTTTTCGATTTTAGATGATAAGATCTAATTATTTTAAAGAAGTTGTATTCAATTATTTGATAAAATATAAAATACATAGCAAATTACAAATAGCAAAACATTGAAAGCAGTAAACTCTTCCATGGCAAATCATGATCCAGGAAAGCATTGATCAAGATGTAAGTTCATGCTTTTTTGGCGTTAAGGTTAATTAGGTTCCTTTTTTTTTTTTTTTTTTTTTTTTTTTTTTTTGTTTTTTTTTTTTCCTAAACAGAAAAATGAATGCAGTAACAATATACTTGTTCCAAAGACCAAACTATTGTCTTGAAGTGTCAATTTTTATGAGAATAAAGACAAAACAAAACTAAGGAAAAAATTAAAGATTTGTCATTCAAATAACTATTGAAGCAACGAAAGCAATAGTAACATTTTCTTTTTGCTCAAATGCAAAAAGGTTTGGTTCTTAAGCTGAACAAGTATTATATAATGGCCATAAATTTTTGCAAAGCCCAAACATTAGTTGCATTTTATTGGCTTTGCATGTGTCGGAGACGAGGGGATTTTTAAATTTGAAGGAGAATAACCAATACTTTTTTTAAAATCGCCAATTGATTCCTTTGTTTTTCTTGACGCATCCCCATTATAAAATTTCTACATTTAGTTAGCCACTGAAAACACTCTAAACATTTGAGTTTATTTATACACAAAACAACACACCCCAGTTTATTTCTTCTACGGATAAACTTTAGCTTAAGAAAATAATTTATTATATAGTTGAAAAAATTGGGAGAAAAATGAAAACTTCTAAGGGAACTGCAATCCAAACATTTCGCGCTGTGCGGCGCTGTGATATCCTTTTAATTTTGATTGGCTGGAGCGCACCGCACAGCAGACGAAATATATGTGAGTCATGTCACATGGTTGTAGGCTTTATACAATTCGCATATTTTGTAAAATAAATTTGACGTTTTAAATAACACATTTTTTTTTTATTAATTTCATAATACTGACGTTAAAATCGAAGTAAGCATAGCTTTTTTGTGAATAAATTATTGTTCTAGTTATTTATGATCTGTTATGCATATGATACTCGTTAATTTGTTTCAGGTCGTAATCTTTGTTTTCATTACATTTAAGATCAATATGGACACAGTTCCAATATTAAAGTTTCACTTTGACCTTAATCTTCAAAATTTATCCGCGATAGCCTTTGCAACAAGGTTGTGGAAATTACCTGTGATAAAAAAAATTACACATGACTTTATGAATAATCAAAGCAATAATAATAAAAATAACAATAATGTAGAAAAATTTAAGTACAAATCGTGGTATGCAGCTACTACACAAATCTGGGATTACATGAAATTGATGCCTATTTGCTTGCCAGATCTAATCCAGTCCTTCTTGAACGATGCAATTGTTAATGTTGGGGAGAACATATTTAATTGGATTGAGCATTTGACAAAAATTTTAAAATTGGATATATCATTCTCCGAAGATATATATTTCACACATTATGGAAGTGTTGATGCAAACAAAACATTTAACTTATGTTGGGCTAAAAATTTAAGGGCTGATGAAGTTAGTGATAATAATTTTTCCATTTTTTTAGTTTCTACGATATTTGCACAAGTTACTTTTATAGACAAACATAAAAATGAAATGATTAAATATGAGTTTTGCAATTCAGCAAGGAAACAATTTGAAGTGAGCAAGGATAAAGTATATGTAGTTATGACTGCGTGGTTGTGTCATTACATTATTAAAAAAAAGGAATTTGATGTTCCTATGAAATTGCGTTTGACATTGGGGGGTTTTGATCCATACAAAATGTTTGATTTATGTGTTGCTGTAGGTTTTAATGATGCTGCTAGATATTATTATAACTTCATTTATGCTTCTGAAGCTTTTAATCTAGGTGATTTCAATGCACTTCTTGAACGTACTATTGAAACTTGCTTTAAAAAGATTCGTGCTCAATCTCAAACAGCTTCATACCTAAAAGAAAAACAAATAGAAATTCTTCTAAATGTTTTAAATGCCTTACCTGTAAAAGAAAGACTGAAATTTATTTTGAAAGAGAATACTTACTTTTTGCGGATGCTATTCACATACCCTTTTCATTGCTTCTATCCACTGATATTAAAATATGTTATAGTGTTTTTATCTGATAATGATTTCATGGTATTAATTTCAGATATCATTAATAATAAAATTGTGAAAGATTCAGAAAGTAATTGCCCAATTAAGAAGTATATGTACAAAGTGCTGCTTTTAACAACTTGGTCCAGAATGAAAGACACAAGTAAGGAATTTGTTCTGTTAAACAGTAGAACTTTATCTTCTTTATTTAGAGTTAAAGATTATTCTTGCATAGGTGCATTGCTTAATGTTAAATTTTTATCAAAAAACTTTGATTTTTTAAAACTTGATTTATATCAAAGCATTTTAAGATTTGTCAACAGAGGTTACTTTAATTGTTTAAACACATTTCTGAGGGAATGTTTTAGTCCAGATGAATGTGAGATATTTAAATTGAAAATAATTAGTATTCTTGACGTTTTGATTTTGAATGATAATTATGATCGAGCAGAAAGAGTTTTAGAGCTAATGGCTGTATCTACTACTCATCCAAAATCTTATTATAAAAATCAGATTGAACCTAAACATATTATTCAAATGTTTTTGAAGTACAAAAAAAATGATTTAGTTGAAAAATTTTTGTTATGGAGGTTTGCTACAGAAAATGAGAGAAGCCAAATCAGAGCTGAACTGGGAATGAATTAAAAAATAAAATAAGCCATTAGTGAGCCATGAAAGGTGAATAGTCTTTTAAAACTATACATATAGTTTGCCCAGTGCCTGAAGTCGTAGTAGGATTAACCCGTTCGTGATTCGTCCGGAAACTCTCAGGGGTTTGTGAAAGTTCTAGTTGTGGTTTACCCGAAATTTTAAAATTGCATCCATATGAAAAAATTTTGGGTAACAATGATGACGAAAAGAAAAATTGCTGTCCAAATTTTTTCAAAAGAATGCAGTTATGTATAGTCAGGTACTCTGAAAGTAACTTTTATAAATCACTGGAACAATTGCTGTTGAATGGGTTAATCGTAATACAAACTTTGGCACTGGGCAAACCATAATTATGGTTTCGAAGAACCGAATTAAAATTTTAATTAATGACTGCTTAAAATTAAAATTGTTGATTGTTAGTCCAATTTTAATGTATAATATTTTAAATAATGGCTCGGTATGGCTTTCTTCTCTTAAGGCTGTAAATAAAAACAGTTTTCCAAAAAATTTTAGAAATAGAATTTAATAGATAAAATAGAATTTAATTCATAACAAATAAATTTAATTATAATTTTCCAGCAAACCTATTTACTGCTTTAAAGTAGTGGGATGTGTAATTTTTTTGTAAAGCCTTTCGGTCTAGGAATCAAAGAGGAAACCGGGGAATGTTTAGTGAAAGAACACACCACTCACTAGGCAGTCGAAAAATGGACTCGAATTACTGACCTTCCGTTACCGTGACGGCTGAACTACCACTGTACGACCTCTGGCTCTGAAGCATCTCTACTTTACTAGGTTGCATTAGGTGTAAAGAGAATCATATGAAAACTTTCAAGATGTGAACTTGCTATATGCAAAGTATCAACACGCAAAATCGATTTCGGGATTCAAATATCGTGGGTTCAGTATTATTTTGTTCTAGATATACTTCCAGGGTTGACACGCGTTTTTCATAAGCTAAGTACAAGGGACTAGTGTCAACCTGGGAAGTGTATCTAGAACAATATAATACTGAGCCCACGATATACTCTATAATGCATTAACGTCTAAATCTAAGCGTTCATCAATCCATAAGTTAAACATAAGCGGAAAAAATCGAATATTACAGTAGTACGGTTCATTATAGTAGCATTACAATAGTACGGAATATTATAGTAGTACAGTTCACTACCACGTCTTGCTTGAGGGCGAGCCTGAGGTTTGTAGCAGGATTGAAAAGACTTAAGAATTTTATGTTTTTCTTCATATTAATCAATACTGTATGAAAAGCAATTTTTTGAAAGTATTTTTGAAGTTAATAGGAAAATTATTTCCAGGAAAGACAACTTGTTTTTTACCGGTTTTGAAAAAAAGGGTGTAAGCGTATAGTCCGCGATTCAAATATTTAATCTTTAAGCCCTATTAAGCACGAACGTTTAGTGGAGTCTCTATTTTAATAAATGCAGCTCGGGTTATCCCTTACATATTTTTAAATATCATTTGCAATTCTAAAAGTATTAATACGGTAAAAAAAAAGTAATATCCTACTGGAATCAAAACAATTTTAAGACAATCGCAAATAGGCCTATTATTTGATTGCGCATGCGCAGTTGTAATATCTTTTCGCACCCACGCAGGAATTCGTTAAGATTAGGTTAGATTATGCATCATTGTGGGAACATATAAATAGTATTTTTTGAAGGCAAACCTTGAAAAAAGAAAAGCTAAGAAATCTTTGCAATCTTTTCGTAACGGTTTCTTAGCTATTCTTTTTTAAAGATTTGTCTTCATTTTTCCGTAAAATGAAAAATATGATTTATCTGCTGCCACGACTGATTTGTATCGTTGTTTTGTTTACTTATTTTTGTAACTTTATACGAAACAATGACAGATCATTTAAATGTTCAAAAATTGCATTAGTTTTCTGCGTCACATCGATGAAGCAAACACGTAAGCTTAAATATTACAATGGTTTTTAACTTTTTTAATTTTTTACCCTTCATTTACCTAGGTACCTTTTTTTTTTCTTTCAGTTAAATAACTTGACCTATTGCAATTGTAAAATAATATGGCTGAAACGTTCAAAATTGAGTTTCGATTAAATCTACAAAACATTTCCCTCATAGCAATATGTGATTATTTGTGGGAGATCCCATCTGTTAAGGAGAAAATAAGGCACCATTTTAAATATTATGAAGAATTTGATAATAACTGGTGTAAGGTGACAAAATATGTATTAGACTGCTCAAAATTATTTCACCCAGTTCAGTTGCCAATTACAGTTGAACTTTCATTCCATGATGCAATTGTAAATATTGGGGAAAGGATATATCGTTGGATTAAGTTCTTGACAAAGTGCATTTGTGTTGATATCTCTTATGCAGACAAGATTTTTATAACAAGAATTGGAACAATTGATGAGAAAAAAATTTTTGATTTGGTTTGGTTAAGACAGTGGTCACTACATGACATGAATGAAAATACATTTATTAATAGAAAAATAATTACACTAGCTTGCATTTATGCTAAGATTGACTTTATTAAAAAATATACAAAAGCAATTTTAAATGAGATAAAAAATTTTCCGATGTATAAAAAAATAGTTCAAAATTACGATGATACAACATACCTGATCATTACTGCATGGCTTTGTTATTTTGTGATAGGTGCAAAAGATGCTTTTAATATGTCTCCTTTTCAAAATCTCCTATTTAGATTTCAGTGTTCTGGTATTTATTTAAAACCAACTGATATGTTCCAGTTATGTGCAGCTGTTGGCTTTAAATATGCTGCAGAGTATTATCTTGCTATGCTTGATAAATGTTCATTAAATATTTTGTTACCGTATGTAGCTGATAAATGTATAGAGCAAATTAAGGAAGACAAAAATAGCTATAAAAACGATAATCATATAGATATTCTTATGAGAATCTTAAACGCACAATCAGATCTGGACAGACCTTTATTTGTTTTTAAATGGAGAAATCATTATTTAAAATTGTTTTTGAATTGGCCATATGAAACTTTTTTTGATGAAGTAATTGAAAATTATTTTAATTATTGCAAAAACTTTGATGTACAGAATTATTTAAGGTCTTTTTTAAAAAATGTTGTTAGCTATATAATCTCTGATTTTAATGCTGTGTTACCAGTGAAAAGAAATTCATTAAGGAATGCACTCCAGAAAACATGGAGTAAAATTTCTGAAGTAGATAAAGCAAGCATTTGTATAAATGAGGTCATTTTAAATCAACTGTTGGAAATAGAAGATTTCAAAAGCTTAGGATTGTTAATCAATGTTAAATGTCCCCCTGATAATATTGATATATCTTATTATAGTATTAGTTCTGAAATCAAAGACTGGGTTTTGACAGGGAATTTCCATAAGCTTACAAAATTTTCTAATGAAACTTTCAGTCATGATGAGGATCGTTTGATCTTCAAGCAAATCATATTTCATTACATAGAAGAAGTATTAGCAAATGATCAATTTTATTTAGCTGATAAATTTCTGGATTGGATTTCCTCATCAAGTAATATTCGAACTTTATTCAAGAAAAAAATCGAGCCGAAATACATCGTTCGATCTTTGATTACAAATAAAAAATTTTCAACTTTGGAAAAGTTTTTAGTGTGGAGATATGATACAGAAGAACAAATTAAGACTGTAAAAAACTCATTGAAAGTGGATCACTATATTAGAACAAAAATATATACAATTTGGGGGGAAGGGAATTCTTTAGCTGATTGTAAGAAAGAAAGCTTCGATATTATTCAGTATATTTGTGGATCTTATTCAGAAATTTTAAGATACAAAAATGAAATGCTAATGGAAAATGAAACTTCTGTTTATGATTTTTTGTCTAACTTGGTTAAAATTCAGAGAAGCGAAAATTTTTCGGTGATTGAGGATTTTATGACATTTTGCGAATTAAATTCAGAAAAAGAAACAGAGATCAAAAATAAAATCGTTGATCAAATCTACGATTGCATTAATTATTTTGCCATTAAATTAAATTGTTTTAACATAGCGGACGATTTGATAAAATGGGTTTTAAAAAACCAAACTGATCAGAAAACAGTAATAGGAAATTTTATGAATTCTCAAAAAGGACTTATGTTGTGTAACGGAATGTTCAATATCAACGGATGGGGAAACGAAAATAACCAAGAATTTGGAAGGTTTAACGAATGGGTCAAAACTGTACGGAATATGAATTCCCTAATGACCGATTTAATTCGGTTAAATTTAAAATTGGGGGAAAAAATTAGAGCGGTTTTTGAGAATTTAAAGCAAGATCAGTTGTTTAACACTGATACCCAAATGAATTTGTACGCAGTTAAAAATTAAAGAGTTACCCAAAATTCTTAAGTTAAATGAAAAAGAAAACGCTACTTATAATTGTTTATGTAAATTATTTCGCAGTTTCAATTTTCAATTTATGCAGTACTTTATACAGTATAAAAAATTAAAATGTATTAATAATTAAACAAGTACCTATAAATAATGGTAATGTAAAATTTTTATTATAAAGAACTTGAATATGGAAAAGCTTCTAATATTATTTTATTTTATAAAATTATTTATTATTATTTTCCTTGGAAAATTCGGTGATTGATCAAATTGTGTAAATCGTATTCTATTAGCTAATCGATTAAAGAAAGAAAACAGTAGTAGGCATATACTACAGTATGTAATGAAAACCAAAAGTTGCTGTTAGTTTTAATTTCATGATTCAGATTTAACCGGGTGGTCATAGAGTATTAATCAATTACTTTTTTCCGCTTCGTAAAATTTGTCAAGTTCATAGAAGGATTAAAAAATTACAAGTACTATTCATTTATAGACTTAATTTTAGACATAATAATTGGATGAATTTGGAACAGGTACTTTTATATTTTTTTAAATTCACTTTCCAGAATCTGGTTATTACTGGCTTCTCTTTTTTTGTGTGAACGTAATTCTTGATTTCGGCTTGGATAAAGTTTTTTTTTTTGCATATATTTATATCGTTTTAGTTAAAATCCTATTTAAGTTTTCTTAATTGGTAATTCTGCATTCGGGGTGAAAAAATTCATTGTAGTGACAGAGATAATCTCCGAAGAAAAATTATCTAAAATTTTTTGAATGATTAAAAACACGGAATGCCCGGTTCCTCATTTAGTCCATATGAAATAATTAAAATTTTTAGCTTGTTATTTATTGATATCGGGAATCACCATTGAAGCATCACCAATCTTAACACGAGAAAGGCGAACCGTGGGAGTTAAGCCACGGGAGTGCCGCTTGAAGACCTTGTACAAAATAATGATAACATGACTCTTTTTTAATTATTATTGATTATTAATATCAAACATATTATTTTTATTTCCTTTGATATCCGCGATGTCATGGCTATTAAATTTTTTTTGCAAATAATAAGAAAGCAAAAAAAAAAAAAAAAAAAAAACAAGTGCACTGTGTGCCTTTTACTATTTTATTTCTAATTATTTTTACTGAAAGTCACGTGACTATTTGCAGAATGAAAGGGACTTGGAAAAGGAATGGGTAGTTGGAATTTAGGATTGACTTTAACCGACAAAATGCTGTTTTTTTTTTTTTTTTAATTTATTGGATTTGTATTTACATCTACCATCTACACGATTGCCAACTATTTGCAATTTAATTTGGTTTGCCGTAATGAGTTTTTTATAGCTGGAAAAGTCTTCATATTGATATTTTTTAAAATTTTCTGTAAATTGAAAGGAGATTTGGTGTTCACATTCTAAAGTTCTTGTAGAAATTCTTCTCGCGATGATCTATTTATGTTGGTACATTGAAAAAATATCCGGTGTATCCTCCTGTGTGATCCGGTGTATCCTCCTGTTGACATGTTGAGTATAAAGGTGAATTTTTTACTCCTCTTCTGTTAAGATGTTTGTTGGTTGAGTAATGTCCTGTTCAGATTCTAATGATCATTGTGATAATTGGTCTTAATGTTTCGGGGTCGTACATAAATTACGTAAGCACATTTAGGGGGGGGGGTCCAAATTTAACATCTTACCCATAAGCTAAGCATAGGCGAAATGGGATAAAGCGTGCAAAAAGAGCCTAACCCATGCTTACGTAATTTATGTACGACCCCTTCGATGTTTTTGAACCATGGAGTTCCGCTTTTGAGCTAAGTATAAGCTCAAAAGCGAATGGAGCTCCATCCATAGCTCAAAAGCAAATGGGAGTTCCGCTTTTGAGTTTATAGCTCATAAGTTAATTTAGTACCTTTGATAGCCACTTTATTATTCCAGATACTGTCCCATTCTTTTTTAATCCTGTTGCGACTTTCCGCGATAATATCGGCAATCGGTAATTCAGATTGTTAGAAAATTAAACTGCTGTCAACTGTCAACTGTCGTAGGAAGCCATTTTGTCTTCTTTGATTTCTGCTGTTTTCTTTTATTTAGTTAAAAAAAAAAAAATCTTTCCCTTTTGAAAATCCGGAAATTTTTTCATCACATTATTCATTTCTTTTTTAAATCGTGAACTCATGCAGCCACATTGCATGCAACTTGCATTAACCGTTTTCCTTCAGTAACTCATCCATGACCTTTCATGGTTTACAGAAATCCGGCTCGCCTAAAACAGGATATATGTTTTTCGTTTTTTTTTTTTTTTTTTTTTTTTTTGTTTGTTTGCCGTTTTTGTACTGAAATCTTGAGGATTTCCACCTCATCTTATTGAACTTGTGATGATGCTCCTCATACTGTAAAATGTTCATCCCACTGTTTGGTAACTCTCCATAATAAGGTTGTACTCAAAGACTATGATCTAAACAACTTGTTATATGATTATCGTTGCTTTTCCTTTTTTCAAAAAAAAAAATAATAATAATAATAAGGCACTTTAGCTCAAAATGGGAATGCATTAAAGTTATTGGCCCTACCTTACCTTGATTAATTAAAAAAAAAGTAAGTAAATGTTATTCTTTGCTGCCATGTTGATTTTCTTCGACCGCCTTTTATAAGTCCCCAAACCTAATGGGCATCTTAGATTATGTGAATTGTATAATATTGCGAAAAACGGGTTTCCGACTGGTGTCAGGTATGATTTCCAGTCGGGTGCTCGAGGAGTTTGAACCGCACCCTTGATTGATGTACGTTTCAACCTACTAATCCTGGAACAAGGAAAGGCGTAAAATTCAATTGGAGGCTTTAATTCTTAAAGGAAAAATTTATTAGGTACGAGCTGTTAAATATGTTCAGGTTAGCTTGGTCCATTAGACAGAGCTACGGTGCGACTTTTCTTCCCCCTCTCCCTAGAGATCCTAAAAGAGATTAGCAATACGTGTAATTCCGGTTCTTCGATATTCTCCTGAAAATTATTCGCCCATTAAAAACATTTGTGGAAAATTCGAAACGTTTTGTAAACTTCAAAAATTTCATATTTCAGTCGGAGTTTTATTTTTTAGATTTATCGAAAAACCGGAAATGGCTGAATTCCTAATTTTTTTTAGGCTCCGAGCGACTTTGACTGCAGCGCCACCATTAAAATCATGTTAGCTTATAAAAAAGCAATATTTTCTGCGAACTAATTGCGTGATGGAAATATATACGCTTGTATAAGGTAAACAGGTATATTTAAGTGTATATTTATAAAAAAAAAGTCGCTCGGAGCCTTTAGGATCTCTATCTCCCCTTCTGAAAAATTATTTCCTTCGCCTTTGAAGTCTTATAGCAAGTTCTGACTGGAAGGACAAAATCGTAGTTTTTTTTGGGGGTGGGGAGGGAGGGGAGAAAAAAATTGTTTATTTTTAATGTTTATGGAATAGGTAATGATAATAATTTTTTCTTTATTTCTTTTCTTGCAGGCAAGATCCGACGAAGAATTGGCAAACGAAAGAGCTTGGTTGGATACAGAGAAGCTGTGGCTGGTGCATAGAAGCGGATTTACAGCAGTTAGGAAGGTGTCGAATGCGTCAGGGCATGGTTTGGGTAAGAAATCATATTTAACTAGTAATTAATTGGAAAAAAAAAACAAACTAGAATTTGGATCGAAGGAAAATTGATTTTTTTGCCAAAAAATGGCGCTAATTCCTTACCTGTTCGTTTTAGAAATCATGTTCAATGACATTTTTTACTCAGGACACTCCAATTAATAAGGATCTTTTGTGTTTCGAATCAATTTCCAAAATTTTTTTACGGATTGAAAAAATTTGGAACTTTAAAAGAATTATGAATAGAATTTGGTGACCGTAGCAAAATTTCGGAAATTAATTCGAAACACAAAAGATCCTTATTAATTGGAGTGTCCTGAGTAAAAAATGTCATTGAACATGATTTCTAAAACGAACAGGTAAGGAATTAGCGCCATTTTTTGGCAAAAAAATCAATTTTTAGCCCAAAAAACCAAATTTTTAGTTATACCCCTACTCAGGCGTTGATCGGGGAAAATCGGAATACTGAAATTCGTTTTCCTCGGGATTTTTTTCATAAGTATAAGCAACTTTAAAGGGAAAAAAAAATTTCGGGGGCTCCAAATTTGTACATAAATTAAAATTAAGCCCAAAAAATCAGGTTTAAGCGCTAAAAAAGCGGTAATAGCGACTCAGGCATTGGTCTGAGAAAATCGGGATGGTGAAATTCGTCTTCTACGTCGTCAAAAATACCTATAAAGTCCACTTTTGTAAAATTCAATTACGGAAAAATGCGTCAAATTTTCGTTTCATTAAATGCTAAGAAAAAATTGTGGTTTAGGCCCTTTTTCTGCTCTGCGCCACCCCTAAATCGTTGAAAAAAAATTGTTTCAAAATTTTTCTTGCTTTTTTACCCCAAAATGAACTAATTTTTTTCGTGAAGAACAAAATCGGAAACACTTTTTATTTTTCTGATCACCCTAATACTATACCTTAGTTTCCAGCGAAAATCTCAAAACGTGTGACTTGTCTATTCTTTTATCGATAAGATCATAGTTTTGGCTTATCTTTCAAATATTCAGCTTTTATTCGGTTTGCAAACACACTGTAAATCAATAGGCTGTCAGCAGTTTATATTCCCAGTTATTTATTAAAAGCGATAATAAACCTTAGAGAAATATTAATATTTTTTTCCGGAAGAAGTAAATTAAAAGCAGTGCCAATTCCTGTTGTTGACTTTCATAGTTTCTTGTGTAACTTTACAAAATGCTTTCGTTTTTTTTTTCAGACACGGGAAAAACGAAAGTAAAATTGGAAAGCACCGATCAAGTTCTCGAAGTGGATGAAGATGATTTGGAGAAAGCTAACCCTTCTCCTCTGGACAAAATCGAAGATCTCTGTCAGCTGCGTTATATTAATGAAAGTAGCATTCTTCATGTACTTCGACAACGATACGGCAATAACTTAATCCACACTTACGCTGCCGGAAATTTAATTGTCATCAATCCGCAGTGCTCACTTTCAGTTTATAATGATAAGGTTTGTTATTTATTTCGATTTTTAAAGACGTTAGTCTTGCTTTAGCAGACTGGTAATTCGAGTGTTTTAAAAAGAAAATGTACGAATTATTTTGTACCTTCTATCTCAGTTTTGATAAATAATAACCCTGTAAACTTTTCAATATACGATTTAATCATTTTTGTTATAATGCCTAGACTTAAAAAAAAAAAATTCTGGAGGGACTTGTTATGTAAAATATTGTATTTTTATTTAATGGTCATTTTTATTTGACAGGTTGCTGCACTATTTCGAGGCTGTAAGTCAGAGGACATGCCGCCGCACATATACGCTTTGGCACAAACTTCTTATCGTGCAATGCTCTCCAGTAGAAAAGATCAAAGCATTGTGTTATTAGGGAGGAGCGGTTCCGGAAAAACTCATAATTTTAAGCATATTTTAAGTTATTTATTACATTCATCAGGAGCATTTAATAAGGTAAATTAAAAAAAAAAAATTTCTACTAAGTTTAGTATTTTAAATTCTTATTTGACCATTCTTTTTTTTTTTTGCAGGTATTAACAGTCGAAAAATTAAATGCATTAAATACGGTTCTGGAAGCTTTTGGAAATGCTCGAACATGTGTGAACGTAAACGCTACAAGATGTACAAATTTAATCAGTTTAGACTTTGATCAATCCGGACAAATCGCATCCTTATCCCTTCAGGTAATAAAAATTTTACACAATAACGGAAATGTAACTCTTATAAATTTTAATAATTTTGCAAGCACTACTTAATCTACCGATTTTGCTTGCAGATGTTGATGGTTGAAAAACAGCGAGTAGCTCGACGGCCAGAAGGAGAAGCAACTTTCAATGTGTTTTACTGGTTATTAAATGGTGCAGACGGGTCCTTAGCAAAACAGTTGTTTTTAGATTCTGCTGCACAAGGCCCAAATCTTTTTGTTACCACTCTTCATAAGGTAATTACTATTTATGATCGAATTTATATCGGTTAACTTCGTAAGTTGAATAATTATATAAAAGCTTAATTAACGCATTATTCTGTATAATGAATTCATCAATTAATCAAAATGTTTAATTTTTGATTCGTTATAGAACGACGACCAGCAAAGAGCCGTGATGGAATTGTCCAAATTAACACTGGCTCTCAAAGCCTTAGGAGTCACCGAAAAAGAATGCTTTGTATTGTGGTCAATAATAGCTGCTATTTATCATTTGGGATATGCAGGAGCGGTTAGAGGTGATTATTCATTCTTTTTAATTATTATAAATTCAATTATAAAAGATATGATTTATTTGATTTCTTTTTTTCTGCAGTTGGAACAAATAAATGGCAGTTTGCGGATCCCGTTCATTCATCGCGAGCCTGTAGACTTCTTGGGACGACATCGGAGGAATTATCCCAAACTTTATGGGACAGCCCAGGGTCACCATCCAGGACTCCCTCTCCAACGGATAGAGATAAATCCGTCACCGGTTTCGAAGCGCTTGAAGGCTTTGTTGTCGGCCTTTATGCTGAATTAGTTAATATCGTGAATAATCTTATTAACAGGTAAAAGTTCTTAAGGGTCTTAAATTCGGTTTTAGAATAAAAATAATAATAATAAACATTAACATTTTTTAAATTATTTTTTTAAATTTATTTTTAAATTAACATTAGTTGGTTAATATTTCTTTTTTGTTAATATTTCTTTTTTGTTATGTTATTTCAGATGCTTGACGACAAATGTACACAGCACAATGTCGTTAGTCCTCGTTGATTCACCTGGTTTGCAAAATCCAGCTAGTTGCGGGCATCAGAGAGGTGCTACATTCACAGATTTATGTCACAATTACGTACAAGAGCGTCTTCATCTATTATTTCATAACGTCAACCTAGTGGCGCCTCATGATAGATATACTCAGGCAATTACTTTTTATTTTTTATTTTTTTGGTGTATAATGTGAAAAATTTTGATTTTCTTGTTTTATGTTGACAGGAACATATCGAAGTAAACATAGAGGAATCGTATGCGGAATTAAATTCCCCGAGTCAGCTTGTGTCTATTTTGGATAAATCCCCTCCCAGTGGAGTTCTAAAAACATCGCAAACGGATTTGAGAGAAGTTGATCGACGAGGTTTGCTGTGGATGTTGGAAGAAGAAACAGTTTACCCAAACAGCAGTGATGATACCTTTTTGGAAAGATTGTTTCAGCATTATGGAACCAAAGGTAGTGTTTAAAAAAAAAAATAGTTGAAATTTTTTATCATTTTACTGTATTTAAATGTTTTTATTTTAGAGCATCAAATGTTCATTCGAAAATCGAACGGACTTGGTCATTTTGTTGTTAATCATCTTCAGGGTACTAGTCCGGTTATGTACAGCGCCCATGGATGGCTTAAAGCTTCCAGAGAAAATCCTTTGTCAAGGACTGCTATAACTGTCTTGCAAGAATCTTCTAAGTTAGTATTTTGATGAAATTTGAGAGTGTAAGAAATGGTTGCCAACGGACAGTCAGCAGAGAGAGATATTTGAAAATAATTTATAATGTCCATTCTTTTTATAATAATATTGGCTTGGTAAACACTGTCATCAAAAGATGTTTTTTCTTTTAAAAACGTTTGTGCCATATCGTTTCAGTTCTAAGGGTTGGTCGACCATCTATGGCTACCCACCCAGCTATGGTCACTGTTGCACATTTTTTTTGATTTTCAAGACAAATTTCGATTACTATTAAAAATTATCGTCACTGATAGGCCTAGTCTGTTTAAACGCATAGACTAAAAAAGATGGCCAGAAAAGTGTGTTTTTGAATATGTAAGTTGTTGTAAAAAATGCATTTTTCGTATAATTATCAAGCCATTAAACTTATTAGTATCTGAAAACTGTTTAAAAAAACATCTTTAACATCACTGAAAGAACCAAATAAAATAAAATAATATAACACCCTAAAACATTTTCGCAAAGTCGAGAAAGTTATGAAAAAATAATCGATTTTAATTGAAACGAGACTTTCACTGCTTTCTTGCAAATAGTTAGGTGTAAACAAATTTTTGGTTTTTAAATTTAAGCTTTATTTTTATGACAGATTTTGGAAAAATCATATCTGTTTTATAATTTTTCTTAAATTAGGTTTCATCATAATTTTAAACTTGTAAAGCTTTTTTTTTATTTTATTTTATTTATTTCATTTTTATTCATGTTGGAAAAGACCCTTTAACTTCAGGAATGCAAACCATGAAAATTTCAGTTTTGAAACGAATGTCCTTTTAGGAAACCACTAAACTCTGAAGGAAGGACTTATGGTCCAAGCTCAGAGGGACTTTAAAGCCCTTTTCCTAGAGCCCAACTGATTTAGGTAGTATTTATCGAAGTTTTATTCGATGGTTCTTTGAAATTAGTAATCATTTTTAAACATTATTCCGTAGTCTTAAACATATTAGTACATTTAAATTTAATAGCCCTTGTAAGTTTTTTTACGCCTTTCGAAAATTAATTCAATAACTGAACTGTCTGCTGGCTGGCAATTTGCCTAATTTGCAACTTTTTAGCGTTTTATTAAGGTGGAATATCAGCCACTTGTGAGTCAAATCAGGTCCTTGGAAAATAAAAATTAAATTCACCCGTTAAATAAATTTATCTTAGTTAAAAATTAATTTAAGACTTTTCCTTTTTTTTAATAACTAGTATAATTTATTTATTTATATGTACGTTTACAATTTTTCGACATAAGATGCTCAACTGAGCATCCTTTTAAAAACAGTTTTTAGGTTGGTAACAAAACGGAAAATAAGAAAATGGCAAAAAGTTTACAAACAAAGCATCTTATATCGAAAAATTGTAAACGTATATATAAATAAATAAATTATATTAGTTATTAAAAAAAAGGAAAAGTCTTAAATTAATTTTTAACTAAGATAAATTTACTTAACGGGTGAATTTAATTTTTATTTTCCAAGGACCTGATTTGACTCACAAGTGGCTGATATTCCACCTTAAGAGATTTATTTTTTGACTATAAAATTTTTAATGATTTTATTTTTTTAAAGGGAAGAAATAAGCGATTTATTCATCATGGGCAAAGGAGGACTTCTTCCAACTGGCAGCGAAAGCTCTCAGTCTTTAAGAAGAGTATCCAGCATCAGAAGAACATGCTCGGCGGCTATTAAAAGAAAATCGATTTGTTTACAAGTGAAATTTACAACAGTAAGATCAATATCTGATTCAATAAATATGTGTAGAACTTGGACAGGGCAAAAAATGAGTTTGGCGTGTCTATAAGTTAAAATAAGGAAAATAGCAGGCCATCTTATTCTTGCCTCCTTCAGACTTTACTTATAAGTTTTTTACACTACAATTAAAAATAATGTTATCTATAGCGGGGTAATGAAGTAATTTTTTTTTAAAAATCAAACCATAAAATTTTTCAAATCAGCTACTTAAAACATTTTTTTCCATTTTTTTTTTTTTTTTTGCTTTAGACTTATGTCCTTGTTTTAAAATTGTCTTCGGAATGCAATCTGGAGCGTTTCCACGTTATTTATGACACTTTTTCATCAATTAAATTTTATTAATAAAAATATCGTGCTGACAGCTTTCCATATAAGTCTGCCCATTAGTCTTTGTGTAAATACGCGCATTAAATAAAACAATATTTTTCAATTTTCAGGATAGTTTAATTGAGACATTGAGGAGAACTCGACCAAGATTTGTTTTCTGCATGTTACCTCATCACGCCGCCGGATTGCCTGATGTTATCACCGGACAGTTAAACAGCGAAACCATCATCAACGTTCCTCTTCTAAGATCACAAGTAAGATTGAAACTTCAATTTTCTTTTTTTAGTTTTGATAAACGTATCCTTATCATTTCTTAACTTTAGGTGCGCGGAGCAGAAATACTACCGGCAATAAGAATGTTTAAGCAGGGATTTCCCGAATATCTCTTTCACGGAGAGTTCAGACGGAAGTTCCGATTATTGGCTCCGGGCAGTGGGAACGTTTCGGACCAAGCTTCTCAATCAGGCGTTTCCATTACGATTAACGGGTTGGAACCACCGCTTGAATCTTTGGATGAAGCAAGGGCCGTCGAAGAAATGCTTTTGCAAATGGACGTTGATATAATGAGCTATAGGATAGGGCTTAGTCAGGTAAGATTTTTTATTTTTTTTTTTTGGAAATGATTTGACAGCGAATCGCTTCTGGTAATTCGTGAAAATTTTCTTGCATATTTATCTTGTTCTTATTTTTTTTTTTTTTTTTTAACGTGACACTTACAAACGGTACTTGAAATGTGTTTTATGCGATACCGCAGTAGTAAATTAATGATGTTTGTATGTAAGCATCGTTAAAAATAATGCATCTCATGAAGATTTTTACCAAGCCTTTAACTGATATTTAGGATTCGTTCTAGGTTTGATTAATTTAAATGGAATAATTTTCATTATTTAAAGAAAAATATTAATATCGATGGTACACAGTAAAAAATATTATGTAAATATGTTTTTAGGAGTCCACATAAATTTTTTCTGTTGTTTTTCTCCAAAAGGTAAACATAAACAGAAACAACATAAAAAATTTATGTGGACTCCTAAAAACATATTTACATAATATTTTTTACTGTGTACTGGAATCCAATTTATCCTCAGTAGTAGGCGGATGCGTATATTTTAAGGGATCGAAAATAATTTTAGATGCATTTTGTCAGACTGATGGGAGTTGCTGTCAGGGCTGCAATTCCGATTAATTTTTATTCGGAATCGGAATCGAAATCGGAAGCTGCCATTTCAAAAGTAATTGGAATCGGAATCGGCATCCAAAAAAATATTTTCGATTCAGATTGCCTTAAAAAGCTTGAAAATACCGTTCAAGCTTCCGATGCCGATTTTCAAGTTTCGATGCCGAATTTTTTTTTTACATCCAAAATCGGGATCGGCATGGGCACTGCAAAATTGTTAGTGCCTGCATCGGCAACGGTATCGACCCGAGATATTTAGTCGGCCGCGGTTGGCTTCGGCATCGGAATCGGACCCCTGATTTTAAAAATCGCCTAGAATGGCTCTATGATTTTTTTTTTTTCACTAAAATCTGAATCAGAGGCGGCATCGGATATAATCGATGCTGGGTGGCGTCGACATCGGCATCGGCATCGGTTGTCGGTGCCGGAATCGGAATCGGGAGTTAAATAGATAATACGGAATCGGCATCGGATTCGGACCCCTGATACCGTTAGTACAGTTATTCAATTTTGGTTTAAATCAGAATCGGCATCGGAATCGGAATCGGAATCGGAATCGGAATTGCAGTCCTGGGTGCTGTCGAGGAAAACGAAGTTTATTATGATATTCAAGAAAAAAAATTTGCCATTTCGGCTTTTTAGTCGATTTCAGGGAAGAACTGTTAGATCCCAGACAGCGGATATACGTATATTATACGAATAATATACGTATATCTATGGTTTATTATACGTTTTTCTACACCGTATAATATACGTATAATCAACGTATATTTTAAGACTATATATACGTGCTTTTAATGGTAATTTTTATTCATTTTTTTTTTTTTTTTTTTTTTTTTTTTTTGTGGTTTTTCGACAATTTTGAAAAATTATTTCAGGGATATCCACATTTCACATATGATTCTTAAAAGCCATTACTGAAAAACTTTGTCAAAAATTTGACTTGTCATAAAATTGATTTTGCATATATAATTAAATCACAAAACAAACTGTACGCCAAAAACCACCCCTCGTAATATCTTCCTTCCAAAATCGAAATTCCAAGATGTCTCAACTTGATGATCCTATATAGGCTAAATAAAATGTAAAAATACAAAAATCAGAATTTTTGGAGTGGATCCTGATTTTTAGAACGAGATTTTCAGTTTTGACAATATGAGCTTTTGGGAAAAGTCAGGAAATGTAAAAAAAAAAAATTAACATCTCCTTTATTTATAGGGCTCGAGGGATAAAATTTTGCATCCTATGGTTTTTCGATCCGAAAAATCCAAATCTGAAGTCAGATTTACTAAAATGTGAAGTCTAGTCGAGCAGAGTTTTATATACGCTGAATCTACGTATAATAAACGTATAAAAAGTCTTAAAATATTCGTTTATTATACGTAGACAGTATACCTAATTTATACGTATAATTTCGGGCGATTATACGTATACCGACTGTCTGGGTATTTTCAAAAGTTATTCGACCTCAACATTTCCACTTTTTTTTTCTTGGAATGGAGAATTTGGATTTTGATAATAAAAAGGGAAACTTGATATTATAAAAAAAATAAGCTGGAAGTGTGATGGAACATGATTTGAATTCGAAGTGATTTTGCATGCCTAATTATATAAACTTGAACCCTTGCAACGGTACATAAAAAGTAGTAGATTCCTGACATTTTGCCATAGGTCTTGTACGGCTCAGCCATATTGGTCACGGATAGTCAGCCCTGTGGTTAATTATTTAACGCAGATAAACTAACCTCCTAGCTATCAAATGATCATTCTGATAAAAAAAAATTGCAACTTACGAGCAATTTTGTCTGTAATATGGTCGGAGAAATACAGAAGAGAAAAAAAAAATTCACGACGAAAGAAAGTTGTAACAAGATACAGTAAACTGAATTTAAAGAAAATATAAAGTTCTTTTAAAATTCGACAAAAAAAAATTGTCCTATAAATGGTTTAGTTCATTTGATTTAATAAAAAAAAGTGTTTCAATGATCGAAAAATGCAAAAATAATGAGCTTATTGTCAGGTATTTATTGTCCGAACATGCAACCAAGTTTTTTCCGTGACAAAAACGTAGAAAAAAGTGCGTTTATAATAGATTTTCTGTAAATGACTGGTTAAACCGATTTTAAAGAATGCATGTGTCGAAAAAAAGTAGATCAGCTTTGTAAGTCATTTAGCGCGTTGATTTTTGATCAGAATGGATTGAAATGTTTATCACCATTTTCGACTGAGATTAGCAGTTTTTAAGTTTTGATAAAATCCGTGATGTAGGGCAAAATTTTTTTTTTCAAATTTTTTCGTCTGAGGTTTTTATCCAGTCGGCCTATTATCGGCATTGACATCGACTTCGGAAGTTAAGGGATAGGAATCGAAATCAAAATTGACAGGTTCGCAATTTAAACTCGAGGAATATCAATTTTTTTTCCTGCATCATATTTGTATTTCTTACCTTCGCATTGATTTCATCTTGAAGAGTTCAGAAGAAAAATACTCAAAGTTCTCCACGCCTTAATAATAATAATAATATTCATAATCATGCAAGTCCGTAAATGTTGTGTTTGCCAAAAAAGCCCACACATTTATATGGCGACCCCTGTACGAGGGAGCGAAAAAACCGAGATAATAATAATATAATTTAGTATCATTTTTTTGCCACAATGCAAATACCAAAAACCACATTTTGCGGTTATTTGCAGTAAATTATTTTCAAACCCGTAAAAATGTCGAGAAAAAACGATTTAATTTTCGGAGGACTATACCTTATCAAGTCAGAAACTTTTCATAGGAAAAGAGCTCGGGTTATTCAATCTTCAATTTTTTTATTCTTTTCTCCATATCGACAGATTACTCAATACTCATCGTTAGATATTGTTACAGATAACTTGATAATCAGATGCATCACGTACGGTAATTTTCTTTTTCTTCACGAAGGAAAGTGAATGGATGCCACGCGGCATCCGGAACATAAAAAAAAACTATTGTTTATGTAAATCAATTATTAAATGCATGGCGCTAACAGTTCTTTTGCATTCTTGGATCATTACTTCGAACCAGGTTTTCGATGCATTTTGATTTCAGGAATGTTGCCGAAATCAAACTGGTTTTTTTTTAAATAGTGTCGAAATAGATCTCAGCTTCTATTTTTATATCGGCTGAATTTTTTAATTTTTTAGGTAAAATATCAATCGAATTTTTTAGCCCCGAATGACCTAATTAATTTCTTACCAATTTTTTTTTCTTTTCGCTCTCATCTAATTATTCATAATTGCGGCTATGAATATTAATCATGGAGCTTATGTATACACGTTGAAATAAATATAACAAAAAAAAAAAAACTTTTTTAATAGGCGACTATCCGGGCCACACATGTACCTGTTTCTTAATGACGTTGTTCGGTTATGTTACCTCTGGACATTATAAGGTCATACCCGTATACCTACTACCGAGGTGCCTAGTACCCTTTCACGTACAATTTCGACACATCACGATCTTCTCACATCATTTTGCATATCATATCCCCATATGCTCTTCTATAATATGGATATGATGCTTTGCGATCGTGAATTAGTTCGCACGAAAATCCTTTTTAATGATTCTACCGGCGAAATTTTTAATTAATAAACGCAATCATTTCAAGAAGGAAACTATTCGGTTTTATTTTTTTTTTTTTTTCAAGTCATGTTTAAATTATTTAAACCCTTGAGGACTGAGGCCATGCACTGTCTCGGGTTAAAAAAAGAATTTGAAAACCATCGATCCCATGGTCTATACTTGTTTTTTTTTTTTGCCATCGAAATAGTTCCACGCGGTGTATAGCAGGAGGGTGGTGTCATGATAGCATTAAAAATTCTTTGCAAGAGATTAAATGATAGTGTTCTTGTGTAGCTCCTATTTCTTTCATCCGCAAAAGGCACGTTAAAGCTTGTTTCTAAATCAGTGCGTCGGAGGTGAACTAACGTATCTCCATCGTACGTATGATTGGAGATAGTCTGTTTCGAGTGTTTATTGAAAATCACGTGATCATGCGACTGCAAGTTTACACGCGTAAACTTGTGGTCACGTGACACTTCCACGAAACGTCGAAGCAGACTAACTCCAATCCGATCATGTTTACAATGAAGATACGTTAGTTCACCTCCGACGCACGGAAATGGTCATCACCTTTTGCAAGCTTAAGTCTGTACATTAGGGTGCACTGTATTTCGAGAATTTTTGAATATGATGTAAGGCACCCCCGATAAGTTTTTTCTTTGGGGTAGTAATATAGCCTGACTTTTTAAATGACTACTGTTCATTGCCTTCCCCCATTTTATTCCGTTGTCGATGAATGCAAAAAGTGCATGACAGTCATTATGGCATTTTTTTTGTTTGATAATTCGGAAAAATTATTCTAAATTGATATCTACCGCGCTGAAAACAAAATTGAATATTATAAATCAGACTTGGGATATGGGGGCATATCTCTACGTAGGATTACGTCTTTGGGGTACTGTCCTAATATTGCTAAATGTAAACAGTGAAACATTTAAAAATTTTGAGGCATTTTTTTGCTCGTTTTTGCTCACATTTTTTTTCCTGGCACGAAAAAAACTTAGCTTTTGATAAAAAGGGTCAAAAGTTGAAAAAAATTAGTCAAAATTTTAAATTTAAGGTGCAAATTCACTATGGAATGTTGGACCAACATGATGGTACAAGGGATGTTGATCCAACATGTTGATCCAACTCAGAAAATGCTCAGAATTGATATCTACCGATTTTTGTTAAAAAAGTGAAATAAAATTTCAAGAAATTTTTAAGTTCTTGCTTTAGCAACTTTAAAACATCCCATAGGGATGTTGATCCAACATTCCATAGTGAATTTGCACCCTTAGGTCTTCAAAGTTAAAATTTAATATTAAAACATTGCTTACCTCATATTCTGGGTTAAAGGAAAAAGGACAAAATTAAAAGATGTAGTGAACATTTCATTTAAAATTTTTAAGTTTTGTTTTTGTTAAAAAAGGGAAATAAAATTTCAGGAAATTTTTGAGTTCTTGCTTTAGCAACTTTAAGTTTCTTGAAAATTTACAAGAAATTTTCCAAGTCCTTGCTTTCGTTCATGTCGTCTAATTTTACTATTAAAAAGGGCCAAAAGTGAAAAAAAAAATAGTCAAAAATATTATTTAAAGGTTAACTTTTTTAGAAGTAAAATTTACAAAAAATCTTTTTAAGTCCATGCTTTCGTTAATGTCGTCTAATTTTAAAATAAAATTTTAACTTTAAATTTCTTTTATTTTACTTTAAAAAAACTGAGACAATTTTTAAAAAAAGTTAAATAAAACTTTTGGTGCGACAGACACCCGGACAGACAGATTTCTCCTGAAACGAGCCTCAAGAGGTAGTCCTACCTCAAAAAAAAAAAAACCTTGCTAAGGGTCCCAAAATATGAAAGTTTATATTTTGGGCCCGATTGCCGATTAGGGCGTTCAAAAAAAAGAAGTGTTTCGGATTTAGTGCTTACCGTAAAAATCGGTTCTTTTGGGTGTAAAAACACAAGATAAATTTTGAAACATTTTTTCCATCACTGCTTAGGGGTGCCGGTAAGCAAAAAAGATTCTAAATTAAAACTTTTTCTTTAGCATTTAATCATATGAAAATTTTAAGCATTTTTTCACAATTGAAATTTACTGTACAAATAAAGTCAGAATATATGTTTTTGAGGTCGTAGGACACGAATTTCACTATCCCGAATTTTTCAGATTAACCCCTGTGATGTGATTAGCATTCTTATCAAGCTTATACCTGATTTTTCCGACCGAAATTCGGCTAAATCTCGAATTTTGAGGCCTTAAAATTTTTTTATTTTATTGGTATGGCTCATAATTATGCTAAAAATCCCGTAGAACACCTGAGTAGGGGTGTATAGGTGTAAATTTTATATTTGGGGCAAAAAGTTTTTTTTTTTTTTTTTTTTTTGCCAAAAATGGCAACAACTTCTCACAAGTTCGATTTAGAGGTCATGTTCAATGACATTTTTTACTCAGGACCCTCTAATTAATAAAAATCTTTTGCATTTCGAATTGATTTTCGAAATTTTTTACAATCGAATTTACCCTTAATTTTTTTGATAAAGTTCCTAATTTTTCTAGTGTTTTTACACCAAAAGAATCCATTTTTATGAAGAGCTACAAAATCCTACACTTTTTTTTTTTTTTAACGCCCTAATGCCGATACCGATGTTGAAAATAAACGGGACTTTTAACACGAAAAAATGGAATATAAAATGACGTAAAACGATATAGATAAAATTTTTTTGCATTTTATAATGATCCGTTTTTAGATAATACTGTAGGAATTTTGTCTGCATAGGGTTAGCGAATATATTGCTGACGATTAGTGTGGCGTCAGGACCTTGAGTATTTTTGTTGTTTTTTCGATGAGCATTCGCACAATGTCTTTCGTGGTGCCAAATGCTAGTTCCTAGCCAAATTTCCTTCCGAGGTTATTGTACTAGTTTTTTTTTTCTTGTTTAATTCCTTCGTTTCCTTTAAACGTTTTTATAGCTGCGTAGTCAATTTCCAAATTAAAAATGATTTTCAGGTCCGTGCCGACCGACAGCTGGGGACCGATAAGATGAATTTTTGCGATGACGATGCGGTAGTTTAAAATAATCTGCTGACCCGATAACCTTATAAAACTTTAAAAAAAAAAGATTCATTATCGAAAGTACGAAGATTCGTTCGTAACGAAAAAAAAGTATTCTTTTATTTTTCGATTTTTAAATTTAATTAAATATATCTCATTTTCTAAAGGGGACGGGTTTGGAACATTTCTTTGAAAGTTCTTAATGGATACGCCCTTTTAAATTTGGGGTACGTGAAGACCTAAAGGGTTATCGCGGGGAATAAGCGGTGAGAATTATTCATATTTCTTTTTTCATTTTGTTACGGGCGGTACCTACAATATGGTTTTAAAATATATTTGTATACTTTTTTTTTTAACTGGGGAAAGTCGTCTGTCGAAATGTTAACATTGTTGCAATTCCCTGAAAGGAAATGGGTGTCCGTCGTGCGAAATTTAAAAACGAAAGTAGCTTAAAATATTAAAATTTTGTAATCGTTTTTTTTTTTTTTTTTTTTTTTTTTTTTTTTTTTTTTTTTTATCTGCTGGTCATGGTCTAAGATCTTTATGTAGCACTTATGAAAAGTTATAATTTGCATTCTTTGAGGTCCTAATTTTATTCAGAAAATAAAAAAAAAATTACAATATTCAACAGTCATAAGTGAGAATGAGCTGTTTATTCTAGATTTCATTTTCATTTTTCTTTGGTTCTGTTAAAAACCCTAAAAAAATACGGTTCTAGTTTTCCTCGAAATAAGCAGGGCTGCAATTTCGATTAATTTTTATTCGGAATCGGAATCGAAATCGGAATCTGCTATTTCAAAAGTAATTGGAATCGGAATCGGAATCCGTGCTTTTTTTGAAGAAATCGGAATCGGAATCGGAATCTCGTCTGAAAACAGTTCGGCATCGGCATCCAAAAAAATATTTTCGATTCAGGTTGACTTAAGCACGAAAATACCGTTATTACAGTTATCAATTTTGGTTAAAATCGGAATCAGAATCAGAATCGGAATCGGAATCGGATTGGGAATCGGCTTCGGCATCGCTAAAATATTTGTTAGTTGGAATCGGAATGGGAATCTGAAATTTTTTTCCACCTTTCGGAATCGGAATCATAGAATCTTACTCATAAATAGCAATATTCTGCAGAATCGGAATCGGAATCGCAGTCCTAGGAAAAAGGAAATAATGCTTAAAAATTAAAAAAAAAATTTTTTTGTTAATTTTAATAGAAGCCGGTTTTTTTTTTGCTTAATTCGTTCGACCCAACTTGATGTCTCGAATTCCGATTTTGTTTCTTCCTAATTAATCCTTTGACGGACTATACGGCACGAGATAGTAATCTAGCGTAACAAAAATTTTAAAAATACCCGCTGGATCTGAGAAACGACTAATGACCTAAAATGCCCTTATAATTTATATCATTGGTGGTATTCGTTTAAGTTCGAAACAAACCCTTGTTATCTAAAGGAATATCAAAAAATATTCCTCGGAGAGTAATAATGGAGAGTTTAAAATTTTTTCGTAGGTGGTTTTTTATTTTGGTAAAAATTGTAATTTCACTCGCTGAGATTGTTACCAATTTTTTTTTTTTTTTTTTTTTTTTTTTTTTTTTGTACATTGAAGTCTTAAAATTTGATTTTTTAGAACTGCCCACAGACGTAGAGAAAAGGAAATTTTCTGGGATGAGCTTTAGGGTTTGCTTCATTCAAATTTTTCCCTTTCTAAATAGGTAAGCAATCAGTAAACTCAAAATTCCAATTTTCTCATTTTTAACGATACCGAATTCGAGACCATTTTTTTTTTCCTTTTAAAACTCTTAGCAGAATACTTTCTTAGTTCATGGCTGCTAATTATCGCGACACCATCTACATTCTTACAAAAGGTATCGATTGCTTTGATGAGTTTGTAACGGATTTTATATGATTTGTTTGCTTTTAATTGTCTGTCTCTGTTGACTCTCTGCAAACATTCCAAGGCATTTGGAAGCTTGACCCTCCCTATTTTACAGTGAGAGGGTCAGTGTCACTAAAAATATTATTTTCCCGACGTTAAAGTTCAGTTTCATCAAAAAAATATATCTTCTTGTTGAGATGCTGAGAAAAATAATGAATTAAAAAAGAATAAAATAATCAATTCTCATGACTTATGATGTAAGAGCGCTTTTTGAATGTATCAATACTTCGCATCACGTTTTTTTTTTTTATCAGCTGTTTGTGGTAAAGGCTTCATCGCAAATATCATCAGTATTACCATAATTTTACATAAAAGCGTTTTCATTTTTGTTTTTGTTTTTTTTGTTTTATTATTTTTGCGGTCGTATGTTTAATTTGATTTATATTGTATTGATGGGTTATAGGTATTCCCACCGGTATCACTGTAATTTTTAGGCCACATCTTTTTTTTTTGTTTGGTCTACGTGACGGCACGTAAGTCGGCCGGGATGGCTAATAATATTGACATCGGCGATTGTTTTCATATTCTTAAATTCTTTCTTTGACTTTATCTTTTTTTTTTTTTTTTTTTTTTTTATTATTTAAAATTTCAAGACCGTAATATGTGCGTTGCCAGAATAACAGGATCTATTTATTTTATAATTTAGTAAGGCTTGTTCGGTAAAGTAACCTAATTCTCATTTGGCCAATATTTTTTTGAACTTTGTTTTTCTGGGGAAAAACAGTCCCAGATGGCATTTTCAATCCGTTGGACATCCTGTGGATTGTCCATTAGATATCCGCAGGATACCCATAGGACGTCCAAAGGTCCCTTTTTGGGTCAGTGCGGACATAGGTAAATTCAATGGACGTTCAATAAATATCCTCATGGCGTCCTAAAAACGTCCTCGGGACTGAATAGACTTTGCTATCTGGGGTGTCTTGAGTCAGTCTTCAGTCTTAAGGTCTACATTTGGCGCATTGTACACCCACTGCGGCATTATCCCGAAAGATTGCTGCCTCCGGAACATTACTTGATTCAGTTGATAATGGTACCCCTATGGGCTCATCGGAGGCTAAGGCAAATGGTGTTGGATTTTATTTTTGTTTGGGCTCGGGATCATAATTTTTGATTTGCTCTACCTTTGAAATGATTTTGTTTCTATTTCTGGCTTATGATTCCGCTGAAGAGAGAGATGTTAGAAAATAGGCATTGCGAGCAGAAAGTGATGATTTTTTTAAGATGTTAACCGGAACCAATTTTTAGGTAGCGATTGACCACCAGCTAAATACTTTTTTTTTTGTTTTTTTTTTTTTTGGAGCTTGCAGTTAAAAAATTTTTCAAAAGATTTGACTCAATTTCATTCAAATAATTGAATTAGCCCAAGCTCAATTTCGTTCATTTTAGTAGCTTTGGTTCTAGTTTTTGAACAGGATAATAGAAATACCAATTAGTAAAATATTTTAGTTTAGTTGTAGCAATACTTTATAAAATATTTGAAGTCGATCCAGTAGATGAAATAATCTCAGAGTAAAGTAGTTTCAGAAAAGCCTTGTATTTAATTGGTCAGTATTTTATTTAAACAGTCAGTATTTTTTGGTTAATCAGTAAAAATCATTTTTTGGTCATTAATAAAATTATATGATCAGTTTATGAGCTGCACCATTTTGCACAATTAATCTCGTTTTTTGCGAGCAGAAAGTCTCAATATTTAATGATCCCACTTCTTTTGAAGCTATAAATAAGGGGGGAGGGGGGTTATTTCGGTAGTAGCCCTAAGGTTGGCAAAATTTTGACGAATTTCATTAACCGGTTGATTTTAATTTTGTTATATTCATAATTATAAACTGTTTTTAGCCGATAATCAATAGACATTATTGGAAAGGCCACCGTTTAATAATGAGTTTTAAATGGTTGCTTTAAGTCTTTTAAAAGAAAGGCAAATCTTTAAAAAAAAAAAAAAAAGGGAGAAGATTTAATAAAAAATTGTGCTTTAAAAAAACAGATATGAATTCGCTCGGCTCGTTCGCTCGGTTTGTTTTTTTACAGTAAGGTTTACTGCTATCTATCAAAAAAAAGCAATATTACAGTAATTTTAAGGGTTTTTTCCCAGTTTTAAAATTTTTTTACAGTTGAATTTTTTACCAACTAACGGGTTAATTGTAAAATATCAACTGGTTAATTTTCGGTTAATTTTTACTCCGGTTAACCGGGTAAACGGTTAATCGATTAACCGGTTTGCCAACCCTAAAGCCCAAATGGCTTTTAAGCTAGAAAATTTTATTTTAAAAAATGAATAGTTCTTTCTTATTAAGAAAAGCCGAAAAAAAAATCTTGTTAATTTCATCAATTCAAGAGTCAATTCTTATTTTTCAGAATCTCAGAATTTGATTCTGCAATCCATTCCAATCCATTCACCAAAAATTAGTAATGAAAAAAATGTTCAGATTTTCCCCCCTTTTTAAAATTTGCTATGTACTTGGACCGGAAAAAAATTAATTTGGAAGCAAAATTGTTTTACTGAACAAATGCGAATCAACAACTGATCAAATCGCATTAGGTAATTTACTGGCCAGATATTCATTAAAATACTGATCGTATTGTAATTAAAACACTGACCAATTAAGCACAAGCCTTCAGAAAGCTTTTCAAAAATTAAATGCTCCGAAAACGTCAGCACAAATGCTATGAAACTTTTAAGATTATTATTATTATTATTTTTTTTTTTTTTTTGTTACTTAAAACGTTTGAAAAGTTTATCGTTCAAACCATGCAATTTTTAAATTCAAAAATCAAAGTTTGGTTTCTCTGTTAAAAAAAAGAAGTATTTTATTTCGATTCTATTTAATTTAAATGGGCCTATTGACGAAGTATTTGATTTACTGATTACTCGACAGCTGACTATACCTACCAATTAATTTTAAAATCTTGACCAAATGTGAATTATTTACTATACCAGATAAATGCCAGCGTTTTATTATAACAAGGGATCGGTACAATTTAAGTTCGAAGCGATGTAGTGTTTTTTTTTTTTTTTTTTTTTTTTTTTATGTATCTTAAAGTAATAAGGATTTTTTTTTGTTTTAATAACCGTAAAACGAATTTAAATTCCCGAATGAACGATTACGTTTAAAAAGAAAATCGGTATACGAAACAAACGGTGAGAAGTTTGGGATAAAAGGAATTTTACGATCCTCGATAATGAAGATGGTAAAGGAGAAGAAGACCCACCTGAGGCACCTGAGGAACTGGACTGTGGTCTCGGTAATGGAGCAATTCTATAGAAACAGTTACTTGCAATCAGTAAACGATGTGACCGCGATCGGATGAGTTGTTTATCCATGTGTAACATATTTGATTTTTTTATTTCGTGGGTGGTTTCGGGTTGAAGTGAATCTTTCTGTAAGATAATTTTTTTTCTTTTTTTTTTTCTCCAGCGCATTCCGTAATTTATATATTTTTTGTTTCCGTGAGATGGAATTTTTTGTACACCGGTGAATAATGGTGCCCGCGACGGAGTTATTTTGTGTTACATTGTGCGTATATTGGATTTTTTTTTTATCCATTTAAATTTTAAATAGCCGATTTTTTTAATAAAGTTTTATTTACGACAGCTTAAAAATTGACTACATTAAAGTTTTTTTTTATCGTTAAGAGAGGAAAATTTTTCGAAAAGAAGCTTTATAAGCTCGAAAACTTTTTTGGAAATTTCTTATTGATTTGTAAATTAGAATGTTAAAAAGAAAAGAAAAACGGGGAGAGCTTAGCTTACTTACTTTTCACTGTTGCCTTCCTCCATTTACAGCTTTTTTTATTTTTTATTTTTTTTTTAATTTTACCGATAGGCCAAAGTTGAATTTTTAAACTTGCCGTAAATGAAACTTTTTTTATTTATCTCCGGCTAATCTCAATTTTTTTAAATTTTTTTAAATTCAATCATCTCAATGGAATTTCAGTTCGGAAAATAAAAAGCTGACCAACGTACATCATTGGACAGTGTTATTGTGTCTGCTGATCAAGTGGAATATGATACCTTTCGAGGTATAAACATGACAGAGTCTTCCTTTCGCTTTGCCATCGACGTAATTTACGAAATAATCACCTTTATTTGGCTAACGATAGCACTCTCGATCGCTTTAATCGTTTTGGTCGGTCGAAAAATCGAAGCGATAACGATGCCGACATTTCGAAGTCTTAATTTCGGTCAAAAACCTCGGGAGGAAATCGCGGAAACGGAAGAAATCAACAGCGGACTCCTGAACAGGAGAATAGTCGTGGAAAAAGTGAAAAACGTGTTCGGTAAAACTCTCAAATCAAAGGATAAAGCAGACGACGAGGATTTCGACATCAAAAGAGTCGTCAAATTATTTCAAAGTAATTCGAATAAAAAATGCGTGACTTTCGCGGATAAGGATGAAGTCATTACTGTCGGCAACGATATTTTAACCGAATTCGAAACGAGCACTTCTTTTATCGAGGACGGTCCCGTAGTTGATTCGAAAAACGAGAACGAAGTGGAGGACGAAGAAGTTAAGAATTTATTGTTTCACGAAGTCGATGAAAATTTTAACCCGGGGGAGATAAAATCGCCGATTAATTATACGAATTTAGGATTTTGGAAAAACGGAACGATACCCGGTGATTTAATTACCATAACCATCGGGAAAGAATCTCCGAAACCTCCGAGCGAACCTCCTCCTTTGCCTCCTAGACTTTGTCAAAAATTTAATCCGAAATTAAGGCCGTCGATCCCTCCTCCTTTACCTCCGAAAACTATAATCGAAGTAGATCCGCCTCTGGTTAGAAGGGACTTAAAGAAATCGAAATCGGAAATCGGTCCTCAAAATATGACGGTCACGGAGCTCGTTGAAAATTTTATAAAATTGCAAGAGAGCGTATTGGCTGAGAATTCGGGCAACGGCACGGAAAACAAATTAGAGCCTTCGGATACGTCGACGATTAAAATTGAGAAAATCCAGGAAAAACACGACGACAACGTGTTTAATTTTAATGGATACAAACCGGTGGATTTACCATGTGCGAATGTTGACGAGGTGGATTGTTCGAAAAATCCTATCCCGACTTTTTCCACGTTCAAACCTGACCCTGTGATGAAAACACAACCCGATTGGAAAGAAGAATTTTTCCAGCCGGTGAACAAAACAATAACGGAACAAAAACCGAAAATTTCGAAAATCCCGGTGCTCGAACATCCTAAACCAAAACTGGTAAAACCAAAAATAGTTCAGTCAAAATCCTCTAAAATCCCCAAATTAGTCGAAGAAATAATGGGGAAATCAAATAACGAAAAAAAACGGGAAAGTTTTACCGCGGCAACTTTGAAAAAGTGTAACGTTAAAGTTAGTGAAATTGTAAATAATTTCGAGCAAATTCAAAAGGAAAAGGGGAAAAATGTGAAAGTGACTTCTGTTGAAGACCTTCGGACGAATGATTTAGTGAAAAAATGTCACAAACCGATGGATGTCACGAACCTGATTTCCGATGGAAATCAGATAGTCGACAAAAAATTGGATATTGGGTTTATTGTTAACTCCTTTGACGGGGTTTCCCAGGGAAATTCGTTTGGAAGTGAGATTGAACCCGTTGAAGTTCCACAGGAGTCAACTAGTGTGGAGCCGAATCAAATCGCCGAATGTAACAATCAGGTCAATTGCTTTTTAATTTAAAAAAAAAAAAAAATTATTTGCAACTCTGCTGTCCACTAGAGATCGTAAAAGAGATTAGCCATTCAGCTATTTCCGGTTTTTCTATAAATCCGAAAAATAAATCCCAGACTGAAATTTAAAATTTTTGAAATTTAAAAAGCGGTTTGCATTTGTCTATATTTAGGCTTACGTTTTGAATTTTTCAACAAATTTTAATGGACGAATACTAATTTTTCTTTATACGTGAATGAGTCTTGTTGTAACAGTGTCGTCTGTCTCGGGGATATTTCGTTTATAACAGACCTAAATAACACCAAAATATCCTGCCCTAGGGAGTTATTTCACAAATAACATGCCTCTGACGTCACCACCAACTGTTTTTGATGCAAAGCAAGTATGCCAACCTAAGAATTAATGTTGGTACACTTGTTCAAACAAAAAAATGTTATTTGTTTTTGTTTACAAAAAATTCCTCTGCAGGTGTACCACTTATAAAGAAAAGTATCTATCGTCAATATAGAATTATGGGTAAAAAAACACCTCGACGATTGCCGCTCTCGCTTCGCTCGAGCGGCAAATTCGTCTCGGTGTTATTTTACCCATAACTCTCTAGTAACGATATATACTATTTAGGAGAAGAATATCGAAGAACCGGAATTACACATGTGGCTAACCTTTTTTAGGATCTATACTGTCCACAATTTTTGAAATATATACTGCATCCCTTATACAGCTATATGAGAGATGTTTGTAATGGAGAAAGAACAGGAAATTTAATTGCTTTGGTGCTTTCGTAATAGCATTTCTGCTCAGGATCGCCTGTTTTCAAAGTTTGGTAAACTGCAGTCACAGTTTTTTTACCGATGAAATCAAAGTTAAAATGATGATTAATAGTGAAGTAGACCTAGAATTTCTGAGAATGGCTATTTTCGAACGATTCCAGGGCTCCATTTTCAGACTGTAGAACTTATGCTTAAGTCTGGCAATTAACATGCCAGGGGATTAATTTTCCAGAGGCAGGACTTGTAGAGGTAAAAAGAGGGGGGGCAAAATTTCTAAGGCTGCACATTAGAGGTTTTCCATATGTATGTAATAGGGTGGGTCCAAAATAACGAATTTTTGAATTTGAAAACGCCTGATATGGGAATCGATGCCTTATTAAAATATTATTAACCCTAATTTTATTTTTAGGTTTTTTAAACGACATCTTGTGGTGCCGCAATGACCTTGAAGATTTCGAAAAGTTTATATAAGAGCAAAAAATCAAATTTTTTTTTTTTTTTTTTTTTTTGCTGAAAAAAGTATTGCTTTCTATCGGAAATTCTGCTCAGATTACGAATATGAAGTCCAAAATCACTTTAAGGTGACGCAGGAGTGATTCATTTTTTTGAACACCCTATACTTCGAAATATGCTAATATTATCCGTTTAATGCTAGATATTAAAATTCTGCTTCCGAGCAACAATTCTTATCAATCTTATGCACCTTCAAGAAAAATTCCATACCTGACCATACAGTTCTTTTTTGGGAAATCTTAATCTACTATAAATTTCCGGGAATTTATCCTGGATCAAGGTTCTCAAAAAAAGTACTGTATGGTCAGGTATGCAGTTTTTCTTGAGGGTGCCTAATCTTGATAAGAATTGTTGCTCGGAAGCGGAATTCCGATATCTGGCTCCAAGACGTTAATATTAGCGTTTTTCGAAGTATAGGGTGTTCAAAGAATTAGTCACTCCTGCGTCACCTTAAGAAGAAACTTCACAGGATTCCGGAAGGAATGGCTGTTTTGCCCAACACTCAATTTACGGGGGGGAAAATCAAATTTTAGGTATCTACGAACTCCTTTGACTTTTTCTTGTATTTTCGGTACAAGTTTCAACTTGTTCCAGGCAAACAAAAACTAGGAAAACAAAACCAAATTTTTTCGACCGAAATTTTTTTTTTAAATTTATTTTCCCGCCGCCAATACATTTCAGGCAAGTTGAAACTTGCACTAAAAATCCCAGGATATACCAGAGAAGTTCGTTAGATATCTAAAATTTGGATTTTTTCATCGAAAATAGAGTATTAGAGAAAACCAGGGATGATTGTTTTAAAACAAATTGGTTTAAAACACGGTGTTTTAAAACGTTTTAAAACATTTGAATAAAAAACACCGTTTTAAAACACTAACTTTTTAAAACACTGTTTTAAACCGTATTTTATTAGGTGAATAAAATACGTTTTAAAATGCATTTTTAAGAGGCCCGAGCCCTCAATTTGTCGCGCACGACTCATTTTATACAATCTCTGGTATGGACCGTACCATAGATTGTATGAGCCGCTCATATTCGTAATGGTTGCTTAATCGCAGGGATGATTGTTTTAAAACAAATTGGTTTAAAACACGGTGTTTTAAAACATCTGAATAAAAAACACCGTTTTAAAAATTTGAATAAAAATAGAAACGAATTTAAAACATTTTGAACATTTTAAAACATGTTTTAAAACGTTTTAAAACATGGGAAAATAATATAAAACGTTTTAAACTGTTTTTTATTTAAAAATGTTTTAAACAGCAACCCTGCAGAAAACAGCCTTTCCTTCCGGCATGCATGAAGCCTCCTCTTAAGTGTACGGTTTTTAAGCTAAATGGGAAAAAAGTCTAAAGAATTTCAGTATTTAAAAAAAGACCTAAAGCTCAAGAACCGTATACTTTAAGTGGACTTGGACTTTATATTTGAAATCTACGCAGAAGTTTTGATAAAAAGCGATACATTTTTCAGCAAAAAAAAAAAAAAAAAATCCTATTTTTTGCCCTTATATGAGCTTTTCAAAATCTTCAAGGTCATTGGGGCACCTCAAAATGTCTTTAAAAAATTTGAAAAAAATTAGGGTTAATAGTATTATAATACGACATCGATTCCCATATCAGGCGTTTTCAAATTAAAAAATTAGCGTTTTTCGACCCAACCTACTACGTAACGTCTGGAGGAGAGCGATTAGGGGGGGGTTGAAGGTTGCGTTTTTACATAAGACGCTTTATGAAAATTAAGTGAAAATGGGGAAGGAAGGTGTCAAAAGTAAGTGAAAATGGCGTTACGTAGTATATGGACGATCCTTAAAAGGTAAAACGTACAGTTCGATTTTTTGAAGAAAGCAAATAAACAGTGGCCGTTAAGTTTACATTTTATTGATCAGTTAAGGACATAAGTTGATATTCTATGGCGTTTCGTTGATTCAGTAACTCTGTTAAATTTGATACCGCGCATTTTGTCTGTTCGGCCCTTCTAAAAGCTTCGATCATGCTACCCGTGTGTCGAGTTTATTAAAGTGTCGTGTCCAATTTTACAGATTTCATGTTCTCAAAGTGTTTAGCTTTCATACTGTAGCATATTTTTTGTATGTACCGCGGATGACCTATCTTAATGTCATATTTTACTGCCATCCATTGCCAATTGAGAAATGACCATTGGTTGTCATCTGAGGTGAATTTAGCTGCGAGGCAATGCATCGCTGAGGCATTTTGCAGTTCAAGTCTTTCTTATTAACAATGTCGATTTTCCTTTTTTTTTTTTTTTCAAAAATGGATTTCTATCATTGTATGAAGGAGTGAGAAAAGTTTCGCACTACTACTGCTACTGCTAGTTTATCTAAGATCAAACGAAGGGTGAGGTGGGGGGTGTTTAAAATTTTACAATTAAAAAAAAAAAAGAAATTCGTTTGTGAAGGAAATTTAAGCATCCTTTCCAAGAACTTTTTTTTCCCAAGCTTTTTTTTAAACTTGGAGTATTTAAAATTGTTTATAAAATATGTTTATTTATCAAACGTAAATATTGAAAGGAATAAACTGTGCTCCGAAAAAAATCTTATTAAATGTTTTTTTGCGCTTATAAATTATAGGCTCATTTCGCACTTAGTCGTTTTAAACAATAACAGACACTGTTTTAACCTCGGATGTGTAAATCGGAAATCGTTTATAAACACCACGTATATAATTAAAATTATTGATATTAATACTAATATTTTCATAGTTGGTCACTTCACTTCACTGAAAAGAGATGTCCTTTGAAAAGCAAAAAAACTCTCTTACAATTTTAGATTGTGAGCTAATATTCATTTGATGAATCCTTTTCTTTCAACAGGAAGCCTAAAGCCAGGTCCGGACCAAAGACAAATTTTTATCCCTAAGGACACATACAGTTATCCAACCCGGGAAATAACAAAATCAAATCTTTTCTAAATAATTTTTTTTTTTAATGGATCTATCAAAAACCTTATTAATTTCTCTCAACTTATATGCATTTTTGATTAGACGAAAAGGAAAAAAAAAAATTCGATTAATTGTGAAATCCCACGTTTACAAGTTCATCAGATGCCGGTCTTTGTTTGTTCTGAATATGTTTTACCTCCTTTGGTCCACATGTCTGAACATCCAAAATCGGCTAAGTCGACTTTTTCTAACTGGCCTTGCTCCATAAAATATTTATTTCCAGAGACATCACCAAGTTGGAGGTGAATGTTCTTTAAGAAAAATAAATCTCGCTTTGCCAGAAGCTAAATTCGTGTCGAGAATAAAAAAAAAAAAAAAAATTATAATCGCATTTTGCTCAAAGGTTGTACCGGGATTTACGAAAACGTAAAAGATCTAACGATGTGTTTTGTTATTATTGCAGGTTTTCTTCAGGACAGGAGTTTTAGCTCAGTTAGAATCGCAACGGGATGAGAAACTTGCGGATTTGGTCATTCATCTTCAGTCACATTGTAGGGGTTACTTAGCCAGGAAGAAATTGGCAAAGTTAAAAGTAAGTAATAAATTAAATGATAGGTAATGGTCGTGCATGAAAGCAATATTTTAATGAATTACGTTTAAATTAGTTGGTATTACAGTATTAATAGAAGGCTCAGATATTTATTTAAATATACCAAAATAAATTTCCCTGGCCTAAACCTTTTTTTTGGAGATACAAATTAAAAATCTGGCTTCGTAGCGAACTTTATATTCATACTGGCATCTTTCTTTCAAAATTTCAGATTCTCAGGTTGTAAAGAAACTCCGGAAAACGTTTTTAAAAATAAATGTCGGGAATATATTTCCAAAGCGTTTTCCGGAGTTTCTTTACAACCTGAGAATCTGAAATTTTGAAGGAAAGATGCCAGTATCAGTAGGAAGTTCGCTACGAAGCCAGATTTCTAATTTGTATCTCCAAAAAAAGTTCTAAGCCATGGAAATTTATTTTGGTATAATTAAATAAATATCTGAAGCCTCCTCTTAATGGTTGATATAATGAAAGGCCTATAATTGGCAGATTATTAATCCACTAATGGACTGATTGATTCAATCAATACTTTAAATTATTTCAAATCAGTATTTTTTTTTTTAATTTTCAGATACAAGACCTTGCAGTTAGATGTATCCAAAGAAACGTGAGAAAATTAATGCAGATCCGGGAATGGCCTTGGTGGAGATTATACGTCAAAGTCACATCGTTAATGAACGTTCACAGAACGGAGGAAGAATTAACGGCACGAATCCAAGAATTAGAAACTCTAAAGACCAAACTTGAAAGACTGGAAACCGAACGTAATCAGCTTAAGCTGGAGAATGACAAATTGGAAACGAAGGTAGGTGATCAAATGAAAAAAAAAAAGCCGCTTAAACGTTTCTTTTTTTTTTTTACTCTTTAAAAAATGTCATTAAGAAACCTTTCAAAAAAAACCGAGGGAAGAACAACGTCCTTGAGTAGTTTATTACGTAATCCAAAAGGACAGTAGGCAAATGATGCGAATTTTAGTTGTAAAAATAAATAGTAGGAAGTGTGAGAATATAACGTTCAGGGATCCGGGGAAACGAAAGACAGTTTTAAGAAGATTTGCGCAAGTTATTTTTTACACATAGACGATTCCGTTTTATTTGAGTTGAATGGGAAAACTCGATCAGCTGAGCGATGGTGTTTTATCTACTAGTTTCAAAATTGGCACTTTGCCCTTTCATGTCCACCACATGTTTTTTTTTTTTTTTTTGTTCCTTTCTTTTTTTTCGAATTGAATGGATTTGATTTTTTTTAAATGGATCTTTTACGACTAAAAAAGGCCATGCAAGATTTTACTTTAAGTAAAATAATTATTATCGAGTGGGATTTCGGTAAAAGTTGATAAAAAAGCTTTTGCGTTCAATTTTTAAACGGCAGTTTTATGGTAATGACGATTAAGGAGCAAAATTAGACGTTATTAGCCACTGCCTTGGATTTAACGATTTTAAGAGAATATACCTCGAAAAATGGATGTACAGAACCTTATACCGAGGAAAATTGAAATTGTTATAATTAAACGAGTTTATGACGTTCAGAGTTTTGTTTGAATGTGCTGTAAAGTACACTTGATTTTAAAAGTGTTTAGATGTTGGATTTTTATACATAAATTATTTTATGGTAATTGGGTAATAAACGATTCGAAACGTTAATTAAATTATTCGTCATTTTTGATGGATTGTTATAAAATTTTTAAAATATGGATGGCCACAGATCGATTTAGAAAGTAATCAATTTAAAATAAAAAGGCCCAATATTAATTTACCATTTTGAAACAATTTTTTTTTTTAAATTACGCTGGGGATGGCTTAAAAAGATTCCTGTACATTAAAAACTGCAAGCTTTTTAAAAGTCTCGAACAAAAACACCGTGAGCAACTTCTATTCTCTGCATAAGCGTAACAAGGAGTCATGGGGGGGATGCAGTTTATGAAAACGAAAATTCTCTAGAACGGCCAAAAACATTTTGCTTTGCTTATATGTAGGCATAAGGAAAAGAATTTCCTGTAAAGGCTTTTTTTGAGCTACAACCCTGAAACTCTGCACCTGCATTGGGGCTCTAACCTTTAAAACTTTGAAATTTCCCAAACAAAATGCTTTTAAGATTTTTTAATTCACAAGATGTTTATTTATTTATTTATTTTTTTCTTATGCAATAGAATCAATAGAATAAACAGCTGAAAATTCCATTTTTTATAAAGTTACATCGGACCTGTAGCCAGGAGGGAATAATAGGAGGGGCTCAAAATTTTCCAGGAAGGGAGGGTCTTTAAGGATTGATAAAGTGAAAGATCGGGGAATAGTCAGGAGCTTTTTCAGGAGAATGCGTTATAGTGGCCCTTATTTTAGGAATTTTAGAATTTCGGTGAACGAGCCCTAATTTTTTTATTTTAACCGAAAAAAGATTCCCCTATATTTTTTCAGATTTTTTGGAAGTCTTTTAGCCGTTTCCCCGGTGACCTAAAAGTTTCAAAATTTCCATAAATACCGAAAAATTAAATTTTTTATTTTTATGTAAAAATGTTTTGTTTTCTTATTCGCGTTTTTATGCAGATCACGAAAATATAGTTAAAAGGGGTTGTATAGTAAACAATTTTTACATAAAAATAAAATATTTTATTTTTCGGTCTTTACGGGAATTTAAAAATTTTTAGGTTTTCGGGGAACACTGCTAAACAACGTCCTAAAAATCTAAGAAAATTCAGGAAACCTTTTTTCGGTTATTGTAAAAAAAATTACAGGTCGCGTTCGCCGAAATTCAAAAATTCGTAAAATAAGGTCCACCCTAGGATGCGTGAGAATGCCCCTCTGTCATCCCCTTTACCCTTGGCTACGGGTCGGAGTTACATGCATATCTGCGTAGCTTTCAGAAAAGTTTCAACTGAAGTCCTAAACTTTTTTTAAGGAGTTGCAAATGCCTAAAGCTCCTAAAAAAGGACTGAAGACTCAGGGGTCCGAAGCCGGTAAAAATTGACACTTGGAGCCCACGCCGGCATCTGCGCCGAAGTATCCAAAGTGCGGGCGCTGACGCCAGCAAATAGCAACATTTTTGGCGCTGGTACCTGTGCCAGCACCACCATCAATTTTGTCAATTTAAAAAAAAAAAAAAAAAAAAACTTGCTACTTATTGTAGTGCTGATTAATACAATCGACCGCTTAATATGGTCAAAACTCGTGGCCTTTCTCAATTATATTCAGCATTGCCATCGGATAACAATTACAAAACCAAGTGCCAAGTGCCAGCACTGGTGCTGGCACCAAGCTTAAGACAAAATATCTAGCACTGACACCGGCATCGGCACTGACCTAAGTTTTTAGCCAGCCGAGGCTGGCTTCGGCGTCGGCGCCGGCATTGGCTTTGGACCCCTGCTGAAGACCTTATTTTTATATCATTAAACTCCTTCGATAAAAAAAGGTTTTAAAAAAAAACTCTGAAAATTACTTGATTTTCTACTTCATTCGTTTATCTATTGTAAGTTGGCCCAAGAATGTAATTTTCACTTCTATTTCACTTCTAAAAGAATTAAAACTTACTTTGAAAATCAAAGCACTTCCAAGTATTTCAAACAGGAAAATTCATGGTTTAGATCTGAATATTCACTGGATATTCAGAATTCGACTTTTTCACTTTCTGTTTTGAATTCTGTTTGAGGGGGTGGGAACAACAAAAGTACTCTTCTATTGTTTTCATAAGGGACAACCTCCAATGTTAGCTGAAGCATATTATTTTTTTAAAAAAATATTAAAGACGTAGAAATTTGAGTAACTTGTAATTCGCAGGCATCGTATTTTTTTTTTTTTTTATCTGTTGTTAATACCTCATATCTCGATTCATTGTTACCCAATCGTTATTGACCGAATCAAAAATTCCATTTAAAAAAATTTCGAAAAAAGCTTATAATTTTTGTCAATTATTTTTTCTCATAATCAGTTACGAAAATGTTTTTGATAATTATTATTCGAAAAGAGTAAAAAGCAGAAAAAGCATCGGTTTCGGTCTTGCAAAATCATAGTTCCGCGTTAGATTTTGCCAAAACTGATAAAAATAAAAAACGAGTTTTATTAGTTATCTCGGTATTGAACTTCACACATTTGGGGCGTCGCCCCCTATGAAGAGTCAAATAACGGAATGCTACTTTAACTCTTTAGTTCTATCATGAATAATAATTTTTTCTAATCGGCTATTTCTATATATGTGAATGAGTCTCCTTTTAAAAAGTATGACAAGGCGGTTACACACCGAGGCAAGAAACAAATTGAAAAAAATAAAAAAAAAAGTAAAATTAGTGACCGATTATTTTAGATTAATAAAAGAAGCAGAAAAAGCTTCCTTGGGAATTCTCTTTATAACTTTAATCTCCCGTTGTTCTGATTGAAAGCTTGATGCATTTTAAAAATGGTTTATTTTATGTTTTCTGAAAATAAACTTTAGCAGGCCAGTGTACTGCAGGAAAGGGACGGAAACTGTTCCCGCTTTTGAAATCGTGAGCGCCATCAGTAGATTCGGTTTAAGCGTCTTTAAACGTTATATTTTATCTCGTGGGAAATGTGGTGTCGGATTTGATTTAATTTATTACGGGTTTCCCGTTACTTTCGGTGTGTGTCTGTCATACATGCCAAGGATTTTAAAATTATATTTTTCTTTTAAAAATCTCTTTCCTTTTTGATAATGGGAAATTGGCTTGATGCCACATGTGATATGGAGAATTGGTTTCAATTTATTTAAAATGATGCTGTTTATCATTTATGAAAATTTCGCTTTTTTTTTTTTTTAAATACGATAATTTAGCGGTATCATTCTTGAGCTTAAAAAGAAGTCAGATCAATTACGTTAATTTTTAAATATATCTAAACTTTTATTGGCGGAAAAGCTGACTTTATGTTGGCGTTTTTATATTTTGCCGTACGGCACTTTCCGTAAAGTTGGAACTCGCCGGTTCAAAAAATCCCGATTTTTCCTTGGAAAAAATCGGATTAATTTTTAGAATTCTATATGATACATTTAAAACAGCCTTTTTTTCCTCTAATTAATTCCCTTATAAAAATGTCGTAAGTAACGGAACATTTACAATTCAGCCATCGTAACAGAACAATTAACGATAATTTCACCGGCGAGACTTTAATCGAAAATTATTAAGAATAGAAAATCGAGATTTTTTTTTTTTTTTTTCGTAAATGTTAAATGGTTACGTGCATTTCGAATAATTATCACACGAAATGTCAATTTTAAAATATTTTCCGCAATCAGGGCCAAATCGAACTTAAAAAAAAAATTTTATTTTATTCTTGGAAGTATCAACCGAGATTATAAAGTTTACATTTCCTGTTATTAGTTCTTTCACCTTTCTCGATGACGTTTTACCGGTTTTAAAGCGATATTTTCGATGTATTAATTGTTTGACGAATGAAATTTTAAATACGAAAAGATTTTTAGAAGAAAAATTTTATTTTTGACATTTCTTTTTTTTTGGTTTCAAAAGACGAAACATGAACGAAAGTCGATTAAATGATCTGTGATTTCAAACTTTGCCATGTTAAACCTTAGTTTTTAATAAAAGAAAAACATGAAGCGAAAGAAAACTCGGCCTAAAAAAACCGGGAAGAAATGGATAAAAATTTAGGAATATTCGACCATCTCAATAAAACATTCGGAGAATTTTGGAATAAGAAAACTCCGTCCGGGAAATCAGAAGAAAAAAGTCAAGGAACAGGCGGGGACGCTGCGAACCTCGACGGAGTCGACAAACAGGAAGTGACTTATTGGTCACTCCTGAACGAAACCAGGAATAAAAAAGGAGAAAGGAGAAGATCCAGCTCGAGGGACGAAAGCGAAACCATCATAAGATCGGGAGAAAGAAAGCTGAAAATGGGGAATCAAGAAAGTTTGAATGGGATCGTTCCGAAAGAAGAATCGGAGCAGTTGCAGCAGTACATACCGTTATCCGACAAGGGAGGAAGTTCAAGTGTTAAAAATTCTTCGGCGAATGAATATGCTGTAAGGGATAAAGAAAATCGAGTGATCGATCCTGACTGTGATGTGAATGAAACGAGAAGGACGGGTGAAAAAAGGATTTCGAGGATCGGTGAAAATAAAACGCGGACGGTGAAAAACAGCGGTCAGAAAAGTGCGATTATTTATTCACGGGAGGAGTACGTCGATTCGAAGAAAGGGGAAGATACGGAGAAAAGGTTGAGTAGCAGTGAAGAAGTCAAAAATGATCCTGTAGGGAAAATCAAAATTAGTGAAAGCCGAAGCACCGTTGCTGACAAAGCAGGAGACACTGCCGAAGAACTTGGTAGCAGCAAAAAGCCAGAATCAGCGTTACTGAAGATACTAAAAATAAGGAAAGTAGGAGAGACATGGATCCCGTTAAAAAAGCTGAATCGTCCGATGTCAATTCCAAATCCCAGAAAAATAATTGCAGCACTAAGGACGAAAAGACCGAAACATCTGTGAATTTTAAAACGGGAGGAAGTTCGGAAGTTTCAGAAAGAGTTTCTTTAGAAAGTGAAGAAATTAGAAAATTTTTGAAAAATATCGGAAACGTCATAAAATCAAGTGAAGAAATAACAGACGAGAAAGTGAAAATCGAGGAGAAACCTGAGACTATTGTGAACATCATTGATTCGACAGAAACTGCCAAAATAGAACTGCCTCCTGCACCTGTACCTGAAAGATCTGTGTCCTGTATCGAAAATGTTGAAAATAAAAATAAAAATAATGCTGAAAGTCCAAAAGTAGTAAATTCGCATAAGACCGTAGGATCATGTGGGAATCAAGAAAAAGCCAAAGTTAAAACTGATATCAAAACAGAAAGTCCGACTGAGCCTGAAAAATTACCACTTAAAGTAGAAGGTGAACCTTTAAAAAATTCGAAATTAGAAAATCCAAGTAAAATATTGGCCTCGATTAGTGCAGGGATGGAAATCAGAAAGGCAAGTTTATCCAAAAATTCGAATGCTCAAGAGCCTGTGAAGCAGGTAACAGAAAAATTAATATCTAGCGTGGTATGTGGTCACATAATGGAAGTAAGCGAAAAGAATCCTAAAAAATTAGGAACCCCCTCGAATAATGTAAAAGGAAATGGTGCACAAGAAAAAGGGAATTTAGTGCCGACGATAGGTGACGTAGGAGCGACTCCTGCTCAGAAAAACACTCTTTCTGACAAAAGAGAAACAGAAAACTTATTGACGGGAAAACAGGTATCAGTTATTGAAAAAGACACTGAGAGTATTGATCCAAAAAGTCAAACGGACGGTAAGGAAGAGATGACGGTAGAATTTACAAGAAATTCTGCTTCGGAAGTTAGAAAAGAAAACGAAGATAAAGATCCCAAAAAAGACGAAATGCTGAAAAAGAACGACCAAAATCATGAAATCAGTGGAAATATCCATGAAGGGATCAAAACCGTAGATTGCAAACTTGATACAGATTTGGAAAATTTGACTGAAAAGTTTAGTGAAATTGTACAAGAAATAGGAAATAAGCAAGAGGTACCAACCGTCATTGAGCTTTTAAACGATAAAAAAATCGCTAAAGAGCCTAGACCAAATGAAATAACTGCAGAAATAAACCTCTCTAAGTGTCTCGTGTCAAAACAGGATCAGTTCTTGTTAAAGCATACTGCCACAAAAGATGCAGCTATTGATGTGGATAAAAAATTAAATACAAACATTTCAGCAAGCAGAACAGCTTTTGATGGCACTAAATTAACCGAAACTACTTCCAAAATGAATAATTGTGATGATGAAGAAATGGGAAAATCCCAAACAGTTCGCTCAGACCCGCTCAGAGGTATTGACAGAGAGGAGACTGCAGATGCACCCCGACGAAATGGTACAGACGTTCGTAATGTAGATTCGGAAAAGATTCTTGGAAAATTAAATAGTTTTGAAGAAAAGGAAAGGGCAGCTAATTGTATAAATCATCAAATGGCTGACAAAGACTTAGTAAAATTATCTGAGCAGGAAAAAGCACCCACAGTATTAAAAATTAATTCGTCAAATTGTGATAATGAGAACATAATTCTTCCGAGAGAACCAACATTGGATGCTAAGCAAAGTAGCATCAGTGCGGATAAATTAAATCCATCAAACGACAAACAGAAGTTAGAAAAAACTTTTGGAATAAAAGAAAATAAAATTTTAGAGGCTGATAAGAATGAAGTACAGAAAGTACAAATGACAAGTATGGCTAATGACCAAAGACAAAAATTGACCAGGTCCGAATTCCAAAATTTAAACGGCGAAAAAAATATTCTAAAAAATAGCGGAAACATGACATCAGTCAGTAAGAATAGCGATAAAGTAATCGTGGAGACCGAATTGAAACAATTACCGGAGCCAGAACTTGTCGGTGAAAAAGAAGTCTCCGTCAGTTCTGTCCCAGACGATATTGTCAACAAGAAAAGTGAAGAGCTGCTTTTAGCTAATTCGGTTAAAAACGAGGCCATTCCGAAAACTGTTGCAGAAAAGAACAAAATTACGGTAACGAATGAGAATGAAGTCGCTGTTTCAAAACTGGCAGATGGAGATGCCGATAAAATTGTGAAAAATGATGATAAAAAAGTTGAAGACCCTGAAATAGACGAACTGAAAAGGCTGTTGTTGGATAAATTGAAATTAGCCAATAGTGCTCCAATAACCACAACTGACATCAAAGATAGTAAAAAGTTAGCAATCGTACATGAAGAGGACTCAGAATCGAGGTGTAGTGGAAAAACGTCTACGGTGACTGATCAAAAAACCTCCAACGTTTCCTCAAGTCAAGACATTTCAAACACCGAAGTCAAAAAGGAAGCTAACATTGAAACTATCAAAAGCAAAACAGATGTCTCGTCTCACGAACTAAATATAATTACCGAAGAAGAAAGACAAAAAGGCACGCAGTCATCTCTTAGCAATAGGTCTTCGGTAGATTTGGACAGCAGAGCCATGTCTCCGTTTTCAGACGCAGGCTCGGGAACAGCAACTCCGAAAAGAAGACGATCCGTGAAATCCAGGCGACCAAGCTCCGGAAATAAATCTTCGTCGGAATCAAGCAGTCGGAGAGATTCCCGTGGTTTTTCCCCTTTCGAATCCAACAGTCGTCGCGGATCACGGGCTTTATCTCCTTTGAGTTCTTTTTCAAACATACAAGAGAAAATCCAAGCGTTATCACGCGATAGCTCTCAAACTGAAATCGTTAAAAAGACACCGAAGATACATAAATTAGATGACAAAGCTTTGATTATCTGTAAGGAACCGGTCAAAGTGGGAAAACCGAAAGAACCAATTAAAATTACACCCAAAATCGATTCCACGCTCCAAACAAAAATATTGAAGTTCGGAATGCCGTCTGCAGCCAAATTGCCGAAAAAAAACGAACCGATGAAAGTAGAGAAGCCTTATTCCGTCATCGGAGGATTCGCTATCAAAGATCCCGAGGAGCAGAAAGAAGGAGTTACAGAGTCTTCGAAAGTGAAACCTCACCGTCGGAATAAGTCGAAAGCTCCTTTACCTCCAGGGCAACAAGAAAAATCAGACGGAGGAAATGATGAAGGGGAATCTGTACCGAGTACACCGACTGCTAACAGGCACGAAGTAAAAGTAAGGAAAGTAAAAGGGAAAGCACCCCTTCCGCCGGTTCAGAATGACGAATTGTCCAAAGAAGCTGCTAAAGTACATGGGGATATAATTAACATGACGAATGAAATTAATCAGTTGCTGCAAGATACGAAAGACTTGCATAAAGAAACGAAAACTTTACCTACTTCTCCGACAGCAAAGAGGAGGTCGTCGAAACCGAGTACACCGTCTTCGGTTAGGAAATTAAATATGAAAGAAACAGAAATCGGAGCTAAAGAAAATAAGAATTCGGATGATAATAATAATAAAGTGATGACTGATAAAAAGAGACGGTCCTCTAATTCAGATATTTCAAAGACTGCAGACTTTGTTCAAAAACCTGAGGTGAAGACTGTGGCCTGTGAATTGACTTCGGAAAATCAAACGAGTTTGCTGCAAGTTTCTACAAGGAATGAAATCTCAAGCAAGTTGGACATTGCAGCGAATGAAAGTAAAATTTTGGTTGCGTCCGACAAAAATGTGATAGATAATCAGGACGAAAAGAAGAATTCGGCTGAAACTAAAGTCGGGGATTTGGGAAAAGTTGCGAATAAAAAAGAATCTGGAGTGAAGAAAAGCATTTCCGGTAACGAGGCGAAAGGAAATGTTAAAAACGTTGAAGCAGAAGCGTCAAAAGTACAATCGGAGAAAAATATTCAAGAAAAATTGGACAAAGTAGTAAGCGACGCAGGCTTAAAAATTATCAAAACGGAAAATGTAGGTGAAGAAAAAACAGTTGAACAGGTTAAACATAGCTCAAGAGAAGTGTCTGAATTTAAAATTAATACAGAGCACAACAAATCACCCGAAGAAGCTGTTAGTAATAAAAGCAATAAAGCCGTTACGAATGATACGCGATCGTCTAAAACGGAGCTGTCAGATAAGAAGGAAATTACCAAAGAATCGAAGAAAGATCTAAATTCTATTGAAGAATTGACCTCAGAGCTCCAGACAAAAGCTCCAAAAAATGCTAAGAATAGCACGAAAGAAAAGAAAGCTAGTGATAATAAATTGATCGTTACTTCTACGGAATCAGATAAAAATAAGGTGGCGAAGGAGAGCAGTTCTAAACCAGCAACCCAAAACCTATCGTCAAAACCTGCGATTGATGCTAAAGACAATGCAAAGCTCCCAAAACTTCATTCCCCTAAAAATATAACCGAAAGCAAAATCCCAACACTCAAACCTGGAGAAGAAAAAGGGACAAAAATATCTCCTCTAATTAATCGAAAGGATCAAAACTCGGCTGAAGATTCTATTTCCTTAGCTTCATCTTCCTCACGAGATAGTTTTGAAACTTTGAAATCGTCCAGAAGTCCGTCCCCTAGCAGCTATGAATCATGCAACGAAGCAGATAAAAAGAAACAGGAGAAAGATTCCGAGCCGCAATCATCACCAGAAGAGAAAGATTCGAAATTGGCTGTCGAAAAGAAAGTGAAATATTCTTCAAGAGGAGAAATTATCCCGGATGACGGACCCATAAAACCGCTGGGTCTTTACAAATGTATTTTAGAACCAGTCAAAGATAGTAACACCATCACGTTGGTACCTGCTTATCGTCCTGCTGTAGATCCACTCAAACCCAAACCGATCAATGACTCCAATAGTTCCCCGTTAGGCCCTGAAAAATCTGCGGATGTGCCAAAGTCAGAAGGAGTAAAACAGGAGCCCAAATCAAAGACGCATACTTTGATCGAATCTATCCGGAAACAATTACAAAGTTCGGAATTATCAAAGAAACCGGATAACGAGCCTAAAAGTGAAGATGACTTATCGCTCTCTGATTCGTTAACAATTAGTTACGGTGCAGTGAAAAGAAAAGCAAGTGCTGACATAACTTTCCAGGACAATAAGTTCGAGAAATACGAAATGCATTTAAAACGTTACGAAGAAATGTTTTCCCCGGATCGGACGCCGTTCACTCCTGAAGGTACTCCGTTCTCTGATTTTAGCGACGATTCTTACGACCATTACGTCACGTCTGATTATTCCCTGGATTCCTCCTTTAACGAAAACCAATCATCCAGGCGATCGTCAAGATGCTCCTCCACGCCGAGGAGGATATTCCCTCAAATTGCCAAACCCGTGTTGTACGAAGATGATAAAGCCAAAGAAGATTCTCCTGTGATATTCGACGCCGGTTTGACCTTCGATTTGTGTTCCAAAAGAAGTCGAACTCCTGTCCGTCAACTGTTTCAGCCGCAACCCGCGTTTTCCGAGCCGCAGACTGTTTCGAATTCTTTAAGCACGAAAATCGCGGACTTTTTAAATAGGACAGATCACGTCATGGAAGAATGGAAAAGATTAGGGAAATCCGATTCCGGAGATTTGAAATCGTGCGTCGAATTACCGTCGTATGCCTCTGCCGGTCATCCGAAATCGAAAAGCAAAAGTGCTACAAATATCATGATAAAAGGCTTGCTGAACTATTCGCGTGGGAGCAGCGTTTCTTCCGTTAGGAGCCCATCGAGATCGAGATATTCGGAATCGTCTGATAGGACGTTGTCTGATTTAGACGAGGTAGGGCTGGAAAAAAAAACTGGAAAGTAAATAGCATAGAGTTTGCGTTTGGGAATTCTATAAAAATTTGACCCGCGTGATCCCTAAATAATTGGTTACCAGATTTTTATCTAAAAATTTCAAGTTGAATTTATTATCTGATTTTTGAGCACCAACTCTGTTCAGATTTTTAAATCGATTTTAATTTTTTTTTCTCTCTGTATGAGGAAAATATATCTGTCGTAGGCTTTTGGTATAATCAGTCATTTAGTAAAATGCCGAGGAATATGGTAAAAGCTTGGGCAAATAGTAAAATGGTTTAAAAATGTGATCATTTGATTAAATGCCTAGTCATTTCTTAAAATGCCAGGCACTTTTTCTTCATTTTATAAATGGCCATATAGTAAATAATATTATAAAATTATAAAATAGACATATAGTAAAAGCCTGGGCAAATAGTAAAATGGTTTAAAAATGTGATCATTTATTGATTAAATGCCTAGTATAGTCATTTCTTAAAACGCCGGTCATTTAATAAAACGCCCGACACCACAGTGGTCCGGAAAAAAAAATAAGAGGCCAAAACTCATTCCCAAATCTGTGTGAATCTTAGAAAGAAGATGAAGGTGTCAAGGGCTTCGATATTTTGTGCAGTTAAAAACCTGCTGCCCGTGCCCCAAAATTCAAAATGGCGGGCATAATATGGAAGCCAAAATTTTTAATTATGAAGAAAATTTCATGAATATTTATTTTTAGGTATTTTTGTGGCTGCTGATTTCATATCTGGAACAATTATTTTGAAATTCAAGATGGCGGACTTAGTATGGCGACAAGTGTAAAAAAAAGTTGAAGTTGCGAAATTTTCATGAAAATTTGTACTAAGGGGTGTTCGAGGTCGCTGATCTTGAGTCCTCTAATAGTTTTCTAAATTTTTTCTAAGGGACTCAATAAATCGAAAAAAATTAATTTACTCGTTGTATGTTTGAAGTTCAGAAAAACGGATTATGAATTCGAGATCAGCGACCTCGAAAACCCCTTAGTACAAATTTTCATGAAAATTTAACAACTTTAATTTTTTTTACACTTGTCGCCATACTAAGTCCGCCATCTTGAATTTCAAAATAATTGTTCCAGATATGAAATCAGCAGCCACAAAAATACCTAAAAATAAATATTCATGAAATTTTCTTCATAATTAAAAATTTTGGCTTCCATATTATGCCCGCCATTTTGAATTTTGGGGCATGGGCAGGAGGTTTTTAATTGCACAAAATATCGAAGCCTTGACACCTTCATCTTCTTTCTAAGTTTCACACAGACTTGGGAATGAGTTTTGGCCACTTATTTTTTTTCCGGACCACTGTGGACACTTCTTTTTCATTTTATAAAACGACTGGTCTGGTTATTAAAAATCAAGGCAAATAGGGAAATGATACAATGGAAAAAGGAAAGAAAAAAGGCACCACTATTTAATTGTTAATCATTTAATTTTTTAAAACTTACAAAAACATAATTAATTTTTTTAAGGGGCCTCAATCTACTTTTGGACCATTACTTATCACCACTGGCATACCAACAGCCTTTTCACAAAAATTTTCAGCAGAAGCTTGAATAATTTTTTCTGCTGTTCTTTTGAGCTCTGGGCGGTTTTTTCAAAGTTAATATGGTGGTCTAGGTTTCAAAAGTAGATTGGGACCTCTTAAAAAAATTAATCATGTTTTTGTAAGTTTTAAAGGATTATTATTGAAGAAATTATTAACAAAATTATTATTAAGAAATTATTAACAATTATTATTAACAATTAATTAGCAATTGCCTTTTTTCTTTCCTTTTCCCATTATATCATTTCACTATTTGCCTGATTTTTAATAACCAGACCAGTCGTTTTATAATATGAAAAAAAAGTGTCGGGCGTTTTATCAAATGACCGGCGTTTTAAGAATTGACTAGGCATTTAATCAAATGATCACATTTTAAAACCATTTTACTATTTGCCCAGACTTTTACTATATGCCTAGGCATTCTACTAAATGACTGATTATACTAAAAGCCTACGACATATCTAATTTGTTACAATTTAGCCCTTTTCCTTGGTGATTTCCTGGTTTTTTCCTTGCCCATTTTTTAATATTTTACAGTTCGTTATGCGGTTTCTCTTTCCCCTTCATTTTTTTTTTTTTAAATTTTCGCATCTTTTCCTGTCATTTTTCGGTAGACTAGTCCCCTGCCTCCAATGTGAAATACATAAAACTTCCGCTTGTTAATTGTTTTAAATCATTCTAAAGTTTCACTGTTTTGGACATTTTTCTTCCCGGAAAAACAAGAAACTCAAAAGATGATTTAAAGAATTACATCAAAGTGTAGCTCCAGATCGATTTTTCATTCATCATGTCATTAATTAATATGTAATCATTTTTTTTTTTTTTTTTTTTTTTTTTTTATAGTTGAGCGAGATGGCCGTAGACTTGACGGAAGAGCGCTCCACCGCAAACCTCCAAGCCGAAAGACTGGAAGCCGAAACCGCCGAACGTATTAGACTAGAACAGGAATTGTCTCTAATTCAGCATGAAAAGAAAAATTTGCAACAAACTTCCGAAAGGCTCGAGATGGAATTATTTTATGCGCGGGCGGATGTCAATGGTTTGTCAGAAGGGTACGTATTCTAACAAAGTACATCATGCCAACGTCAACGATAAAATTAGTTTTAAAGCTTCAAACTTGACACAATGTTTCATAACATTCGTTACATCTTTTTTTTTTTTTACCGATTTGCTCGTAATGTTTTGTTACGTTTAAAAATCCGTGTAAAAATAGAAATTATAAAATGAAAGTTAAATTTTTACTTTTCCGTTTAATTTCAAATGATTTCAGGGACGGATCCACTGGGTGGGGGGGGGGGGCGGTTGGGGCGATCAGGAAACTCTCTCAAACAGAAATCAAAAGATGATTCAAAAAATTACACCAAAGTGTAGCTCAAGCCGTTTTCTATATGATCTTTTTGCAAGTGCCATTAGTGCCCTAAAAAAGTTCCCTTGTTTTTTTTTTTTTTTTTTTTTTTTTTTTTTTTTGGAAAATATAAGTTTTTTTTTTTTAATTTACAAAATACCCCATGATTCCTGATGACAATAATGTTAAGAGGAGGCTTCACGGATACCGGAAGGAATGGCTGTTTTTGCTAATACTCGATTTACGATGAAAACATCCAAATTTTAGGTATCTAACGAACTTCTCTGGTACATCCTGGAATTTTCAGTGCAAGTTTCAACTTGTCTGAAATGTATCGGTGGCGGGAAAATAATTTTAAAAAATCATACTGGGATATGGGAGCACATAGGACTACGTCTTTGGGATACTGTCCTAATTTGCTAAATTTAAACAATGAACCAATTTTAAAATTTTAAGACATTTTTTTTTTCTTGTTTTTGGTCAAAAAATTCGAATTTTTTGATAAAAGTATAATTTTACCATAAGAAACATATACTGAAAGATCTTTACCTTCCTTCGTTGTCTTCAGCAGTTGTCAACATTGGTCGTTCACAGTGCCTGGTTTTTTTCTACGATCGAACAATTTCCTGGGGGTCGGAAAAAAACGGGAAGTACATATTGATCGTAGGAAGCTACCACCACAACACCGTTTCTTAATTCTTAACGATTTATCGGCAAATGGACCATTTACAAAAGTAGCAATATCTCGTTAGCGCATGCGCACAATCGAAAACGCTTTTGGGGATTTATTAGTCTCAAGTGGAAGTACTGATTCCGCGGGAAAAAAAAATTTGACCTCCGCTCAAAAAGTGGCCTTATGGGCCCACGTCCTTTACAAGAAATTTTCCAAGTCTTTGCTTTCGTTCATCTCGTCTAATTTTACTATTAAAAAAGGCCAAAAGTGAAAAAAAAAATGGTCAAAATATTATTTAAAATTTTCGAAATTAAAATTTTAATATTTAAATGATTAATTTTTGTTGCGAACAGTGAGCACACGGACAGAACCCGGACAGACAGATTTCCCCAGGACCGAGCCCCAAGACGTAGTCCTAGTATCAAAAAATTGAGGTCGAAAAACTTTGATTTTGTTTTCCTGGTTTTTGTTCGCTTCACTCAAAAAAGTGTTTACGCCAGTCAAAAATGAACTGGATTTTGCGCTCAGTAAAAAATTGACTAGTGACCATGAAAATTTTACTAACAACTAGTCAAATTTTTCCAACCCTAATCAAATGCACCAATCAAAATTTTACTTAAGTCTTATTTTTTTTTAGCGTTGGAAAAGTTGAGACTTGTACCGAAAATACGAGAAAAAGTCAAAGGAGTTCTTTAGATACCTAAAATTTGATTTTTTTTTCCCGTAGATCGAGTGTTAGACAAAGCAGCTATTGCTTCCGGTATTCCGTGAAACCTCCTCTTAATGTCAATTATTTTAAGCAAGTTTCAAGTCATAGACCTGAAAATTTTAGTACTTCCTTTTCACGAAGGCAATTTGGACCTTAGCTTTTAGACCTAATGCCACCGAAATTGTTTTTAGGCCTTGATTTAATTTTAAATAGATTACAATTTTCCCCATTCCTGCATAACATTGTTGCAATTATATTTTCAATGACTCCCGATTTTGCGTCCGTTTATTTCTTATTTCCCTCCTTCCGCCTTGTTTTCGTTGAAAAACGTTTTTTCGAAAACGAATGACATGATTTAAAAATTCAAAACGTCCATCTGCCAAAGTTTTATTCGTAACATTTCAATTTCCAATTGTTTTAAAGACGCGAAAAATGAGTAAATCGCCTTCATGTTTAATAGCGCATCCAGTAATGTGTAATAAATATGTTTACGGACTTTGAACATCTGTTAAACGTTTGTAGACAAATTAACGATTTTTATTTTTTGAATTTATGTGTTCGCAATGAAATTTTATGAATATGATAAAACGTGATTTGTTACCAATGTTTTTTTTTTTCCGTTACAGGGAAGCTGATTTGGAAGACGGGAATGCGGATGCAGGGATTTACAAGCAAAAATGTGAAAGGATTATGAGAGAATTGGAATTTACGAGGAGGAGATTGCAGCAGCAGCACGAAGACGATTTAGAGCAGTTGGTCGGGCTTAAAAAACAATTGGAAAAGAAGGTGTGAAAATGTTACGTAGTTTCGGCGATTTCAATATGATTGCTTTTGGAGAAGCTTATGAGCTTCAAAATAATTTTTTTTCCATTTTTCTAAATAAAACTCAAAATAGTTTCGTAGTTTTTTATTTATGTAAAGAAAAAAAGCTATTAATTGTTGGGGGCCCTTAAGGAACTTTAAATTTTCCAAACCCCGAATCAGGCTTCGGGTTTTATGAAGTGCGACATCGCAGAAAAACGATATCGCGTTTTCTGAACCCCGAATTTAAAAATCGCTGAATTAGTTTTCGGGTTTCATAAATTTCGGGGTTTGAAAAAACGCAATAATGACTGTTTCTTTTTTTTTTTTTTTTTTTTTTCGTCAATTTTATATTTCTGGGTTTTTAAATTCGGCAATATCATAATTCGGGGTTTTTAAAATCGGCGATATTAAATTCCGGGGTTTTTTAAATCGACGATTTTAAATTTCGGGGTTTGTTAAATTTGCCAACTTCATATTACGGAATTTTTAAATTCCGCGGTGTGAAAATTACAGGATTTATATTGAGTATTTCAAAATTACTTAATTTATTTAAAAGTTGGCGAATTTTGGAAAGTTGGTCCGAATCCCGATTCGGGCCTTGGGTAATTCGGGGTTCCTTTATAAACCAGATTGTTTAAAAAAAAAAAATGTTTGGATAATTTTTTGCTGGAGTAGGAACTCCGCTTCATATCGTCGAATTTAAAAACCCAGAAATATAAAATTGCTGAAAAAAAAAAAAAAAAAAAAAAAGTCATTGCTTTTTTCCAAACCCCGAAATTTATGAAACCCGAAAACCAATTCGGCGATTTTTAATTTGGGGTTCAGAAAACGCGCTATCGTTTTTCTGCGATGTCGAATTTTAAAAAGCCCGAAACCCGATTCGGACCTTGGGAAATTCGGGGTTCCTTTATAGACCAGATTTAAAAAAAAAAAAAAAAAAAAATGTTTGGATAATTTCTTGCTGGAGTAGGAACTCCGCTTCATCTTCTAGCTGTTAAAATTACAATTGCACCATTTTGTGACAGAATTTTTATTTTTAATAATCTTTAACGTCTTTGTCAAATTTACATGTAAAAATTTGATTCGGCAATTCAGCAGTACGGGTTAAGAACATGAAATATTTTATTTTATTTTTTTTTATTTTTTATTTTTTTTTTTTTTTTAACGGGATATGGATCTTATATGATGAAATATTTTAGTTGCACCGCATTTACTGTAATATTTCTTCTAGGAAGCCACCCTTGAAAATTCTTCTCTAATCACTTTTTTTTTTTCTCTTTTAGTTATCTGATGCTTATGAGGAAGTAGAAGAACAGCGGCAGGTCGTGGGCCAATGGAAGAGAAAAGTTCAGAAGCTTCAAGCGGAAATGAACGATTTGAGATTACTGCTTGAAGAGCAAAGTTCTAGGAATAATTTGCTGGAAAAGAAACAACGGAAATTCGATTCGGAAATTCAAATGCTTCAGGACGAGCTTAGGTCAGAAAAGAATCAACGCGATCGAGCTTCCAGAGAGAAAGAAATCGCTGTTGCCGAAAAATATTCGATGGAGCAAAATCTTAGCGTAAATAATTTTTTTTTTTTTTAATTTTAACTACTTAATTTTTATTGTTGGTCCTCATTTTTTTTTCTTCTTTTTTTCAGTCGGTTCGGCTTGAACTGGAGCTTAAGGAAGAAAAATTAGCTTCATTAACTCGGGAACTAGACGATTTGTCAAGAGGAGGAGGAAGCGAACAAGAAGTGACGCAACTAAGAAAAGCGAAACACGATTTGGAGATGAAATTAAAAGAACAGGTATTTGATTAATAATTACGAAATGATTTGTGTGGTTTGGATTTTTTTTAGTAGATTCATTTATTTATTTATTTTTTTTTTTTTTTCTTATTATAGGAAGAAGAACTAGACGAATTAGCGGGACAAGTTTCGATGTTAGAAGGTAATAAATTACGGCTAGAAATGTCACTTGAATCGTTGAGGAAAGATCACCGCCGTGAAATGACCCAAAGAGATGATGAATTGGATGAAGTTAGATCGAATGCGCATAAGAAAGTTAAAGGTAAGAAAGAAAAAAAATTAGCACTTACTGAAAGACTAGAATTTGTAAAAATAATATTTTTATTTAGAAAATCACATTAAATTTCATATTCCCTCACGGTTTAAACTAATCATTGGAAAAATTTGCACCTTAATCAATTCATGTGCGAAAATTGTGAAATATTTGCAATATGCTGCCACAAAAAAAAAAAAAAAAAAAAAAAAAAAAAATATGTTTGACTAAGCCTAATAAAATATTTTTTTTATTTTTTATTGTAGCACTGGAATCCCAGTTAGAAAGCGAACACGAAGAAAGAACACTTTTACTTCGGGAAAAACACGAACTAGAAAGGAGGTTGAACGAGGCTGAGGAGCGGGGACGTCATTATCGAGCTGCTGACGAAGACGCTTTACTTAAACTTCGAAGGGATTTGAAAAAGACGAAAGCTTTGCTAAGGGATGCTCAAGTCATGCTTGAAAGAGCGAAACAAGACTCTCCCAGCAAAGCTGCGCTTCGCCAGTTAAAAAATCAGTTGGAGGACGCCGAATTGGCGAGAGCATCCGCTGTGAAAGCGAAGCAGTCGTTAGAGTCGGAATTGAACGAAGTTTCAGGGCAACTGGAAGAAGCTTTGAGAGCCAAAGGGGACGCTGAGAATAGGTATCAGGCTGCTCAGCGGGATTCGAACGCTCTCAGGACGCAGGTCGATGAAAACGAAGAAGAATTAGCCGAGGTATTTTTCTTTTCTTTTTTTTTTTATTAATTCCAATTAAGTTACCTTTGCTAATTTTTTTTCTTCGATTTTTCAGTTACTTAAAAAATACCGTTCGACTGTACAACAACTATCAGCGGAACAACTCGCGAATCAAGAAACAGCTGGCGCCTTAGCGGAAGCAGAAGCGGAGCGTGCTTCTCTCAGGGACCAATTAGCTGAATTGACAGCTAAATTAGAAGCTAGTTCTTTGATTGATCCCGCAAGTGGATTAGCACAAAAAAGACTCGAGATTAGAATTAAAGAATTGGAAAGTAGATTGGAATTAGAACAAACGACACGTGGACGGTTAGAGGTAAAAACATTTTTTTTCCATTTTATTTTTTTTTACTCGATTTTTTTCCCCAAAATATATTCTTCGGAACTTTAAATCGCAAGAATTTTCAGGTACTGTGAATAAGTGTTCTAAATATTTTTTCCCCGAAACACTTCCAGGTCCAAATCGCAAGACTAAAAGAAAATGTAGAGAGACTGACTGAGGAATGTGTGCAAGCTAGAACTAAGGAGCAAGCAGCAAGTGATTTAACTAGAAAACTTCAGAGGACTTTAAGAGAGACCAAGGAGGATCTAGCGCAACTGCAAGCCAAGGAGCAAGAATTCAATCACAAGAAGAAAGACTTAGAAAAAAGGTATTTACAATTTGTTTCTTTCTTTCTTTTTTTTTTTTTTTTTTTTTTTTTTTTTTTGTTTCTCTCTCTCTTCTAATTTTTATGTATATTTTAATCTTTAATTTTTAACTTTTCAGATTGGAAACTGCAGAACAAGAAGCAATGTCTGCAAGGACCGATTTAAGATTAGCCGTTAAAAGAATAGAAGATTTACAAAATGCGATATCTGGTGAAATCGGAAGCGATTCAGAAAGAAGTGACAGGTATTATTATTATTTTTTTTTAGAACTTTCCTTGTTATAGTTGAATCTTTATTTTAACGTTGTTTATTTCAGTGAAGTGGATTCGGATAGCGGAGACGATTCATTAATTTCGCAATTACCGAGCGGCTTGAGTTCCGCAAGAACAAGTTGTACTCCGGACGTCACACCGAGATAGTCAAAATAAACTTCGTTTATACTATAAAAATAATTAAATGTATTCTCTGATGGTTGTTAGTAGACGTGATTCAGAAAAAGAAAAAAGTTTTTAACAAATGATTCACACTCACAGGTGCAGTGACTGTTGACAATTTGCAATTTTTCCCGATTAGGGATTTTAGTAAAATATTTTTATTATTAATTTTTTTCCTGTTGTTACAAAATCGAAAAACATTTTTTTAGAATTGGATTTTTTAAAGTTATAGTGTTGTAATTTATACTTAATTTGACAGCATGAAAAGTTTTTACGAAGAATATATATGTCTGATAATGCATATTGCAGGCCTTGTATTTATTTTTTACATTCATTGCGCCGTTTGTGTAATTCAGTGTAGTTTCAATAATTTTTAAAAAATGCGCCATGGCCTTTGAAAGCTCGCGCTAGGCAGTCGCTATTTATATTAAAAATAACTTATTTACCCTAATAGCTTTTTTATTGATATTTTACTTTTCACACTACACTGTGAATTTAGAATAATTCTATTTACCCTACTTCTGTCTCTCGAAAATGAACGAAATATATTATTTATTTATATTGAAAGAATTTGTGATTTTTTTGCCAAGACCCCAAAAAAGCCAAACAATTCAGTTCTGATCGAGTTGGTCATATTTCTGTTTGGTTTTATAGCTTATGTGTACGTAAGAAGTGCGTTAAAATGGATGAAGGACGACTTTAGTGATGTCGAAAATTATAGTAAGTATTTCATTTTTTTTTTCTTTAATTATTATTAATTATTATTAAAAAATTGTAATTATTAAAAAAAATCGTTATTTATTTTTTTCTTTTAGCTTGGTTCTTAGGTTCTGAAGAAACAGTAAATCAACGAAAGATTTTACGAACCTACAAATATTTTCATGTGAACTGCATTACATTTCCAGGAGACGAAGTTTATGAAATTATTATACGGAAGGAGACGATACCGGATGGCTAGGTATATAGTTTATTTGACATTCCGGTCGGAAAACACAGGTATGATAGGAACAACTTTTACAATGAGGTTAAGATGATTGTATTAGTAGTTCCTACAATCCCTTGTTAGAGGGAGGGAGTGTCGGTGGTCACCCATCCACTAACTGGCCGTGCTCAATGCTGCTTAACTTCATTGATCACTCTGCCGCTAGATGGAACGAGTCACCACTTCGACCCCCTAGAGCAATTTTTTAAACTTGTCACAATTGATCATGATGAATCTTGCGATGATAGCTGTAACCACGACCATCAAACGTCCGCGTTATGATCATCAGACGACCTTTAATTTTTCTTTTTAAGTAAACATTTTTTTAAATCTCGGATTTACGGAAGCCCTGAAGGGTCACTGCCAGTTCCGAAACAAGCATATGCCAGTTCCGAAACAAGCATATGCCAGTTCCGAAACAAGCATATGCCAGTTCCGAAACAAGCATATGCCAGTTGCGCAACAAGCATATGCTTGTTCCGGAACTGGCAGTGACAGAATCGGCATAGGCAGTGACCCTTCAGGGCTTCCGTACGGATTTTATTTTAAAAAAAGCGTAAAATTTTGGCAAACTAAAAGAAGAAAAAAAAAATTAATTTTTAGAATTATATAAGTTCCTATGTACGTAATAAGAGTTATCGGAGAAATTAATTTTATTTTTTACTGAGATTTGTTTAAAAAAAGAAATGTTCAAGGTGATTTTAGTAGAACCACCAGTAAACGATTTCTACGGTTCATAGAAATTTACGTCGTCACGGGTTATTTATTATTCATTTTTTTTTTCAAAGTATTCCTGTCAAATTCTATTTCACGTGTACCTTTTTTTTTCACTGAAACTTTAAATTAGGTTAATTTTATTATGTTCTTACAAACGTATCACAATTTTTTTTTCATTAAGTTAAAGGGAACGTTAAAATAATTGATTTTTTTTTTTTTCAAATAAGCTTTAAAGTTTTTTTTTGATAAAAGTAAAGGTTTTTGATAAGTTTTTTTTTGATATTGTGCTACTAAGTAAAAGCATAAGAGTAATCTGACTGACATTTGTAATAAAATAATACGGTAATAGTGATCATTTTTTTGAATAATAATTTTTACTTGTTTTTTTTATATCAAAATATATAATTTTTAGAATAATCGAAAAATTAATTTACAGTCATTTACACACAACATTGAGGAACTGAAATGATCTAGGCGATTTATGTATTTATTTTCTTTCATTTCTTTGTTATAATAATTATACTTGATCTTTAAATGTTTGAGCACTTGCAACTTGACTGAATGTTTTTTTAATGTGACAAAAATCAACCATATACATTTCATGATTTTAATAAGTAAAATAAAAAATAGAAGTGAATATTTTACAATCATTTATAATTTTAAAATGTTTCCCTTGGTAAGAAATTACCATTAATTTTGAGATTTCAAGAGAAGTGTTATGTAAAGTCAATGAAAATCGTTTTCTTCATAAAATTTCAATCTGTGAGAGGGCCCCAAAAATATTTGCTGGGACTTTTTTCGTTTTCGCTCAAGAGGTAATCCCTTCCTAATTTTACGAACTCTTTCAAACTTAATTTTCCATCTCCGTTTATATCTATGGTTTTGAATGACATCACAGCATCCTAAAAAAAGCAAAGGCGAAATTATAAGTGAAGTCTTCTGAAAAATAAAAAGAATAATTATGTTCAACGGTTGAGAAATAAAGTTTACCGTATCTGAAAGCCCTAAGCATTTAAAAAACAATTTGAATTCTTCGACTGATATTTCACCGCTTTTATCTTTGTCAACAGCCTAAAATATTAAGAATGAAAAAAAAATGCATTATAATTCGCTGTTAAATTTGGATTCGACAAATACAAAGTATGAAGACAGGTTTACCTTGAAAAAGTATGGCAAAAACTTATGCACTTTCTTCCTCAAAGCTTTATCGTTTAGGACGTGATGCATTTCCTCTAAAAACTGCTCCGTTGTTACCAAATTATACGGATGGACAGCTCCTCTCTGAAGTTCCCAAGCCTCCTAAGATTAAGGATAACAAAAATGCAATAATATTTTTATGAGGTCAAATATGGAGAAAAAAACAAGTAAATAAATAAAGTCTGACCGACCTTCAACCCGTTCAGAGTTTGAGGAAGGAAAATTTGTTATTTTTAATAAAGAAAGTTTTACCTGTATTATTTCTTCAAATTCTTCGTGGTGTTTTTTGTCTAGGTGACCCAGATCCGTAAATCTGTCAGTCAGAAGTTTGAAATCGTCAAAAGAAACTACCCCGTCTTTATTTATATCTAAAAGCCGATGAAGAGTTCTCATTTTTTGGCGCCAAAAGGCGGATTCTCCCTGCAGATAAAAGATTTGAAAAAAAAAAAAAAAATTATTGTCTTGAAATTTTACCAATCTCGAAATTCACATTGGAGATTATTCACCCTTTCTTTATAATAAGTGACTTCATCGTCGCTGTCTGAATCTGATTCCGCATCGATCTTTGCAGGATTCGATTTTTGTTCTTGTTTTTTGAAAGTACCGATATGTCTGGCTACAATTTGAAATGGCCTACATGTTGGCTAAAAGCAAAAATAATCCATCTTTACCTATTTCAGAAAGATTGATGTCACCATTGTGTAATGCCCGTATTTACGAACCCGAATTAACGGAGGGGCCAAATTGCCAACCAAAACGGCCTTTTGCCTTTTTTGTATAACCCGAACCCCAGTTCGGAAAAAGCGATACACTATACGCGACCCGTTCATTTTCAAAACCCAAACAAAACTACCTACACATTTAATTTTACCTGTATATAGTGTATGTGCCTACCTGAGATCCAGTCACGTAGTCCACTTTATTTTCGGGGCGAAATTTTAATCCTGTCAAATGATTTACATAAGCGTAATTTCTTTTCCACTTCTTTTTCTCTTTCACTCGGTTCGATGAATCCTGTACTTTTTTTTTTAAATATAAATCTATATCTTATTTTTAATGCAAATCCAGGTTTTTTAACGGAAATGTGTCTTTTTTATCTAAAAAATGTTTCCTAAAAATGCTGGAAATAAAGCGAAAAAGTCAGCAATTTATTTGGGGATAATCGAAAATGATGGAAAAACACCAACTATCAAGAGATAACAATAAATAGGTTAAGATAAACAGGTACTCTTTTAAAAAATTCCAGGTAAGGGTGACAACGATCTTTAGAAATATTTATAATAATCCAGATCAAATTATTCCTTATTCCAATGTATTTTAAATAATTTTTCAAACTCTTAAATCCCTCTTAAATTTTGATTAAACAATTCGAAAACATATTCTAAAGCAAGACTGCCAAAGTAAGTCTAAAAAGTGCAGCCTGACTTTTTCCCAGTCACACCATATAAACTTTCCTAGAGTTGAATGTATCAACTTAACGGAAATTTTCTAAAAATACTCAAAACAGGCTCGAATAGGGTTCGGAAATTTACCGGATTTTTATTTATCGGTAGTGCGGTAAATTTTTTAAAATGTACTTTTACATAAAAATTATAAAAACTGTAAGTACGATCAGAGAAGTTTCGTTCTTTTCCAATTAAGTCTGATGACGAAGTTACTCTTAGAGATTCTGAGAAATCTTTAAAAAGTTATCCTTAAAATTATAAAAAAAAAAAAAAAAAAATTTCACCACTCGCAGTCGGTAGGATTCGAACCTACGCTCCCAGAGGGAATCTGATTTCTAGTCAGACGCCTTAACCACTCGGCCACGACTGCACACCGCTGAAGAGGGGGAATTTCGATCTTTTAAACACTAGGTCATCTGTACTTAACCTGTTTCTAATTTTAAAAGAATTATCGTCTGCTTTGTTTTTCTTACGTTTTGATATTTGAAAGCCACATGGTCGTATAACAATAAACAATGGACAGAAAGAAAAGAAAATTAAAATCAGAAAATGATGAAGAAGAATATGAGGTGGATCGATTGCCTGTTCATAAAATGCCCGTTGCACATATCCGGGAACAAGAAAAACGTTTAATAGTTATATTAGAAGGTGCTCAGTTGGAAACAGTTAGCGTAAGTTTCTTTGAAATCTATTCAAAAAATGTTCCTGGACTTGAAGAAGTTAATCCTCTATCTGTTATATTTGTTAATTTCAACATCAATTAGAAAATCATTTATAGTTTCAACTAAATCGGATCTGTTGCTTTTACAGAAAATTTTCATCTAACCTAACTTTGTCAACGTTCTTTTTTTTCTTAATTTAGGTGGGAAAAACATTTGAGCTTATGAATTCCGACGACCATGCTCATATATTAAAAAAACATAATCGAGAACCATATGCTTGTAGACCTGATATTGTTCATCAATGTCTTTTAATGTTATTTGACAGTCCTTTAAACAGAGCTGCCTTGTTACAGGTATGAAACTTTTTTTTTTTTAAGCACGAATAATTTTAAAAACATGCTAAAAACTTAATATTTTTTCTTTTTAGGTGTATATTCATACAGAAAAAAATATTTTAATAGAAATTAATCCTCAGACTCGAATTCCTAGGACTTTTAAGCGATTTGCTGGGTTAATGGGTAAGCATTTAAATCAGTAAATATCGAGAAAAGGAGTCATACCATTTCTGCCATTATTGTAAATCTCATTCATTCCTTTTAGTTCAATTGCTACATAAATTTAAGGTTAGAGCTGCTAATACTTCAATGAAACTTCTTAAGGTTATTAAAAATCCTATCAGCGATCATCTTCCTGTTGGCTGTCAAAAGATTGCGACTTCTTTTTCTGCAAAAAAAGTTGTTAACCCTAGGGAGTTAGTACCTGCTGATAAGCCTATAGTATTTGTCATAGGAGCAATGGCTCATGGATCTGTAAGTTCAAGTTGTAATATTGTTGTATATTGACTTTTTTTTTTTTTAAGTTAAAAATATTAATAATGCTACTGTATGATTTTTTTTTAGGTTAATGTAGATTATACAGAAGAAAATGTTAGCATATCCAATTATCCATTATCAGCTGCACTGACTTGCACAAAGATATGTTCTGCCTTTGAAGAAGTCTGGGGTGTTGTTTAGAATTAAGACAGTTAAAGAATAAAATTGAAAATTATTTCATATTTTTAATTCATAATTTTTTATCGATCCCAAAAAATGAATGCACCAGGAATTGGACAATTGGTAATTTTCTTGAGCTAAACTTGTTGCAATTAGGAAAATAAATATTCCATCTTTAACTGACAAGGATTTTTATTTTAATTTTTAAATAATAAAATGAATAATCTGTCTGTTTTTTTTTTTTTTTTTTTTTTTTTTTTTATTAATTGAAGCACTAAAAATTAATTAATAAAATATAGATGCAACATAATAAATTTTTACAATATTGGAAAACTTTCTTTCAATAGCATGCTAAAATCTGTCTGCTTCTAAAAAGCCCTATTAACTACCCGATTTATAAATTATTTCCATTAACCCTGGTGGCACGCAAAGAATGGATCTTAAAAAATCTCTTTTAAGATGATCTTCCTGGGTAGAATGTAGTATTTTCAATAATTCATTGGATACTTCTTCTTCTCCTTTATTTTCTCTCATGGTATTTGCTATTGCTTCAACTTCTACTAGAATTGCATAGAGTAAACGTCTTTTATGCAATATTTCAAAGCCAGCAACAAAATAATTATACAATTGCTCATGCATTAAGAAATTAAATAAAGTTTGATCATATGGAATATATCCTATGATTTGTTTTGATCCTCTATGATAACCTATGGCCATAGACTTATTGTTTTGATGGTCTATCACAATTGCCGAAAGTCCACTTTTGAAAAAGTTTAAGAGTCTTTCCGATTTAGAAGTTTTTTCAAATTTAATTGTTACAGCACACCATACTTTTTCTGCATGTTCTATACTTTGAAAAACGTCAAACTGATCATCATGCAAGCATTCACCATTATGAGAACTTGCTTTCATCAGATAAGTAACTACCATTCTTGATACATAATAATTGTAAAAGAACCCAACCTTCAAATATTTACACATAGACTCAGGCTGCCAATTCATAGTGCTTCCTTTTGGAGTTATTTTTGCTTGAATACAATTAGTAAAAGTCGTTTTTCCCGCTTCACTGGCCAAAGGGTAAATCGTCTCTTCATTCTCAACCCAGACAAAAGATCCTCTCCAAGATCCTTTATACCACTTATGCAACCATTTGAAAAGTGAAATAATTGAATAAAATGAAGACAATACACAATCAAGAATAAATTCCATGTACAGAGTTAAATGTAAAATAATTGTGTCCATCATCTTTGTGAAATAACCATAGCAAACAACGAATTAAAGGTTAAATGTCCAAGATTTTAAGAGTTTAAATGTCCAAATTCTCTTTTTCTTCCTTTCTAAAAAAAGGTTAATCACGTGATGTTGCGAAACATTGAATAGGATAAGTAATGCTATTGAGAATCGTAAAAAAAATAGAGTTGATGATGTTAAATGTGTATAAGAACAGTTCACCATAGAGTTCGAGAATGAAACATATTCAGCTTATGGGCGGATTTTCAAGCAGCACTGTATGAAGACGAATTCGCATTTATTTAACTTATACCGGTACCGTGTTTCATTATTGCGTGTTGTGTAGTCGACGAGCATTGTGTGAAGGTACATAGCGGGGTTGTTTTGATCGCAAAGAAGCATGCTTCTTGTGTAGCCTTTTAAAAAATTATCGTTATTATTGGCTTTTAAAATAATCATTTATTTCCTGGTAAGGTTTGAAATTTATCGTATTTGATTAAGTTAGGTTACGAAATAAAATATCTAATAAAACCGTGGTGCCTTGCATCCCCTATGCAGAATTGATTCTGAAACGACGTTGAATAAAATATCATTTTCTTTAAATATTACGGTATTGTGTGATCCGTTTTAGTTTAAGGGATTTGTTTATTTCTCTTGTTACTTATATTACAAAGGTTTTATTTAATAAATAGGAAGGAGAAGTGCAATAAAGGATAGGACCAGGACCATCTGTTCGACTGTGCCTAGGAAAAGTGCTTAGAGTTAAAGAAGATAATCGACAATTTTCTGTTTGGTATCACCCAACATGCTATTAGTATTGTAGAATATGAACTATATCAAAAAATTTACATCAAATATTTTTCACAGAAAGTTTCTTTTTCTATGCATATGGTCATGTATACCGAATAAATGGTCATCCTAAGCAATAATTATTTTAAAAATAAAAAAAATTTCTGTTCCTAGATATCTAAGTAGAACATTTACGTTGAGTCGATACAGTCCAGTTAAAGTAAAATCAAAGTTGACTTAAAACTTTTTTTATTTGTTATTTTTAAAAAATATTCATTCGTTATTGAATTATCCATATTTTTATCAAACAAGGATAAAGAAGTCATGGATGTTAAAAGTTTTGTAGTACTAAACCCTAATTTGGCCTAGGCATAAAAGAAGTTAGAACTTTAGATTTTATTATTGGTTTGACACCTAATCATGTTAAGACGAAAGTTAAGACAAAAACTACCAAGCAGTAAATATTTTGGAGATGGAAAGATGTAAAAATTAAATTTTTAAGATGTAAAGATTAAATGTGCACCTAAATTATAATGATAAATTCATTTTAAGATAAAAGGAAATAAAAGAAGATAAAGGGAATTGGATAAACACAATTTTTGTCGTAGGTTTAGTTACGTTTTGCTAAATCATCATTTTTTTTTATTTTATTAATTTGGTGCAATGGGACCTCGAGTGAGGTATCTGTCCTTGTTCAGCAATAATATTAATATTTACAATAACAATATATTCTTAACTCAATAACAAAAACTTATCTGCAGAAAAAAAATATCATTTATGGGATACCGGTATACCTACTTTTAATTAATACATCTTAATACATCATTTTTTTTTTTTTTTTTTTTTTTATTTAAAATTTTTTCAGATAAGTTGAAAATGGATAGTCATATTGTTTTACAAGGAGCCAGTTTGAATCTCCAGCAGATTTGTGCTGCTTCAGTATCATCCAGATTATGGGACAATATCCAGGTTAAGCAGAAAATAAAAAATTTTTTTGCTACCTTACACTGTATGGATTATCACATAAAAATTTGGAACAATGAAATAATAAATCTAGTGCTTCAACATTTCAGTACCTCTATTATTCTTCCTAAGCCGATATCAGCGATGATTGAAGAATTTATTTACATGATGGGAGGTAAAATCTGGAAATGGACCTTTCATGTCAAAAATGTTTTAAAATTTGATTTTAAGTTTGCTGAAAAGATAATTTGGACTTGCCTTGGCACTATAGATGAGAAAAAAATTTTTAAAAACATCTGGAAAAAAAAATTTGATGATTTTAAAGAAAAAGGAGTTTTTAAAGTTCATCCTTTGTTCAGTGTTGGATGTGCTCTTGTTGAAAAAGATTTTCTTACTGAATTTCAAGAGGAAATCATCAGTTCATTAACAAATGAGTTTCCTCTTGAAGGTGTTGAAATCAATGATATACCGGATCTTGTTGCTTTAACATTAGCTCTTGATGCAAATGCTAAAAATGAAAGTAACAATGAAAGTGAAGATTCTGTTTCTGTTTCTGATGCTATAGATTCTATGAGCTCAGCAACTGAAATGTTTGAATTGTGCCTTCATTCTGGATATGTTGAAGCTGCTAAAATGTTTTGGGTGAAATTAACTGATCGTGAAAAAAATAGATTATTAATGAGGACAATTGAAATTTGTTTGCATAGGTGTTTTGGAGAGGAAGGCATCATAACTCACAGGAAGGAAAAACAAAGTGAAATTGTTTTCTTTTTGATTACTGAAACATTAAAGTCCCAAAATGTTTTTAATATTTCAATTATCAGGGATAACTTCATTCAATTTTTTGAAATACTTCTGTATGCTTGGCCCTATCAAGAGTCAAGTGTAAATATCTTTTATAAATTTTCTGATACTCTGCCATCAATGGTACAAGGTCAAGCCTTTTTACTTATTGCTCAGTCAATTAAAAAAATCAGGGATAAGGAGAGTCATGCACTGGAAAGCAGTTTTGAAAACATTTTTATTGATATGTTTCTTCAGTTGCCAGATTTTATGAAACAAGATATCTTTACAGAACAAAAATTTGTCTTACATGAGTATTTTAAAATTCTGGATAAATTTTTTTTAACAACTATTTTTGAAGATAAAGATTTGAAGTTTTTTAGTGCTGTTATTATTAGAGAAGGGTTGGAATTCTTTGAAACAAAAAAGATAAGCTTTTTAAATGAATTTTTAGATTTAATTTCCAATATATTTGAACAAATTGATGCAGACCTTCAGGACTCCTTTGTCCGTTTATGCGAAAATTTTGCCATTAACGGACAATTTGATGCTTGTGATTTAATTTTAGATTTTTTGTCAAAAAATGATGAAGAAAGACTGATATTTAAAAACCAAATTGATACTAAAAGAGTGTGTAAAAACTTAATTATTGCTAAGTGGAGGTATGATTTGGCAGAAGAGTTTTTAAATTGGAGGTTTTATATGTTGGAAGACAAATTGGCTTTAAAAAAATCTCTACCTCCAGATTGGTATATTTATGACAGGTGTATGAAGATCTGGACAGAAAGATACTCCAATACTGACGCTGGAGAATTAAACTTACGTAAAAATTTTTACTGTATGGAGAAATTTATAGATAGTATTACTGAAGTCTGTCCGTTTAAAAACCACATGTTACCTGTTTTAATGAATGCCAAAAATTTTAATGAATTAAAATCTCTTCAGGATTCAATTACATTTGTTTACAAAATTGAAGTTGAAAGGCAGAAAACTTTCATAGATAATTTAGTTTGGTGGAAGAGCATTTATGGAGAAGAATTTAAAAATTTTGAAAATTTTGATTTTCTTTTTGAATGGACCTACATTGACAGTCAACCAAAAGAATACCTTGCTTCGGAATTTATAAGACAGAATTGCGGATATGTCTTAATTAGAATTTTAATCCTTTTAATTGTAGGTAGCAGAAATATTTAATGACTCTTAAAATAAATGAAAGAAGTAAATAATTAGCTAACTTTTAAGAAATTTTAATGATTTTTATCTTTTTAGAATTTTAATGATTTTTATATGCCAATCTCCGTCGCGGAGCCGGCAGAAGAAAACTGATTTCTATAAAAATTAAATGACTGATTGTTCAGGGATATTTATTTAATTTACCTAGGTTATTCAATTTCTAAATATATTTTCTAATGAAATTTTTGTGCCAAGAACTTGTATTTAATTCTTTTTAAATTTTCACCCCAATCAAAGTCCTTTATTGATAATCGGTAATAAGTCCGAATTATCAGTAAAAAACCACCGATTGTCAGTACTTTGGTGGTAAGAACAGTGTTTTTTTATTGGTAATTCAAATGATAATCAATGAGACTTTGCCTAGGAATAAGGGTGAATCTTCTAAGATTAATCCATACAATTTAATTTTTTATTTTTAAAAAATTTTTAATCTTTTTTATACATATGGACATTTTATTACCACTTTTATTGTATTAGACTTTCAATTGGATCCGCTCTTTTGGGCTCTTTCAGAGTCGTTTAAATATTAATTTACATTATAAATCTTACAAATGTTTAAATTTACATTTAGTTGTAATTTTTAAGAATTTTATTTCAATAAAAAAAATATTGTTTAGATATTCTTTTTTTCTGATTACCTAAATGGAACGGAAAAGTATAGAGAAAGCGATGCTTGCACAGCCGAAGGTAACAGCATTAAATATACCATTTGAAAGTTTATGATCTTTCACACCACAATTTACGTTTTACAATTAAAAAAAAAAAAGGCTGCGTTCACAAATATAGGGACAGTATACATTGAGAAATTTTTAATCTGAACAAATAGTTGTGACGTAAAAAAGGAATACGGACATACATGTCCTTGCAGTCAGCCCGAAAAATTTTAAGGGAACTTTATGTAAAGTTTCAAACAGAAAAAATTTAGCGCTGTTTCATTTTTGCATTTTCGATATTGGCAACACTGATAAAAAATGTCTGCTTTATGTTGACATTTTTTGTGGCTTGTTTGTAACCATTGAAGATTAATTTAATATTGAAATGGTCATAATGATGGGAAATAAAGGTAAAATGAAGTTTTGTGAATCATTCTTGCAGTTAAATCGAAAATTAATCAGATTATTAGACTCATATGGTTTATATAAAGAAAATAGATCGTATTGATGGAGGCTTTTAAAGCCTACCTTTTTTTTTATTTATATGTATATTTTTTTTTAGGAGGACCAGATACAGATGACCGATTAAGATTCCAAGTTGAATTGGAATTTGTTCAGTGTTTAGCTAACCCCAATTATTTAAATTGTATGTCAATTAGATTTTATAATTTTTAAGTACGGCATGATTTTAATGTTTCTCTTGTTTTGCAGTTTTAGCCCAAAGAGGTTATTTCAAGGATCAAACATTTATTAATTATTTGAAATATTTGTTATATTGGAAGGAACCAGAATATGCAAGATATCTAAAGTAAGATAATAGCTTGTTGCTGCAGAAATAAAAAACAAAAATTATGCTAATATTCATTCATATTTGTTTTCTGTTTTTTTTTTAGATATCCTATGTGCCTGTATTTCTTAGATCTCCTTCAGTATGAACATTTCCGAAGAGAATGTGTTAATGCTCAGTGCACTAGGTTTATAGATGACCAACAGATTTTGTTGTGGCAGCATTATACAAGGAGAAGAACAAGATTATTACAACAACAAGCAGATCAGAATCCTCCACCTGCGCAAGTTACTAACAATAGCAATTCAAACAGTCATAGTAACAATAACAACAGCAGTAGTAATAATCCTGTGATAAAACGAGAGCCCTGATACAGTTTCGAAGTATAATTCTGAAGGAACAATAATGTTTAAAGAAAATTGGCTGGACGGTGAGTTAAACATTCTTCTAAAAGTTTCAAATTCAAATTCAACTTAAAAGCAAAGTGAAAAAAAAAAAAAAAAACATTTTGTGACGAAATAATGGATGTACAAAATGTAAATATTTAACTGTGTTGTGAAATTGAAAAATTTTTTTTGAACAATTTCAATCAGTGGCAATTAAACCTGAATTATTCTAATAGAAATGAAGTGGGTAAGATCAGACCTATACCAAGGTGTAAATATTTTAATTTTTTTTCCCAAATTTTTAAAAATGTTTTTTCTCACAGCAATGGACGTAAAAAAGTATTAATTAAAATCAAAGAATGGATTATTTATTTCTTATCGTATTCTATACGCATTTTGATACCGTTACTATTCTTAACCGGGGATTCATGGATCGTTTTTTTTTTTTTTTTTTACTTTTGTTTGTAAGTTCATCCGTCAAGTCGACCATTACCTAAGAAGAGATTACTTTATGCGAGTTACCGGTAATTATCAGTTTAATGGTAACCAGTTAAATTGAGAACAATGATTCGTTCTATCAGAGGACCAACCTAAAAGTAAAGTAAATTAAATTCCAAGACCGAATGACGATCCGTTTTTTTTCTAAGAAGGAATTCATAGCACGCACATCCTGTGTCCGAACTTTACAATAATAATTGATTATTTTACCATACTTTAATGAGCGAAATTCTTTTAGATTGAAATAATTTTTTTTTTTTTCTTTTCTTTTAATAAAAGGATCCATTTTCATTTAATCATGATTCTGTTATTTACACTCTTTAAAAAAAATTATAAGTGCATGATAACCCAAATAAACGACTTTTTTTTTCGTTTGAAAAAAAAAATTAGTTAGCTCCTATTATAATCCATCCTTTACGCTTTAAAATGTGGACATTAAGCAACCTACATCTACCAAAAGAAATCATTTTAATTTTATATGATTTGTTTACATGTTTTAAGGCTACCGAAGACGTATTATTTAGCATTCAATAGATTCGACAAGGAAAGATGTGACCTCACGTTTGACATTCTCGGTATCATGTACTTACCATACGATTTGAAAATTTTAAAGGAAATCGCGAATCGATAAAAAAAATTGGCTAGGTAGTCGCTAATAACCGGATGTTAAATTCTTTCTTTTTTTTTTTTTTTAGAATAGGAATTTTGAATTTGAACCTGAAATTCCGATCGTTTATATTTTTAAAACAGGGAATTCAATTATGTATTGAGAAAAAAAATGTGAACCAATTTTGACAAAGACTGTTCATTTGAATCGGTTCATTGTTTGTTATGTGCATGTCATTTTTCGTAATTGCCCTGTAAACAGATTTTTTATGTAGAGGATTTTACAGAACTCACGGTCTCACTAGGAAAGTTTGGAAAGAAGAAATCGATTTTATTTTTTGGTTTTGGGAAAAATTTGATAATGATGTATTTTATTTATCTTTAACATTAAGACGGGAAAGGTGAAAGGTTTGGTTTTCTAAAATGAAAATTTCAGAACTCTGTAAATTAAAACATTTCGTGGGGTGACTGGGTAAATTAAAACATTCTCCAAAAATGAAAGGGTTATTTTCAATTTTTTTAAAAAATCAATGGGAACTTTATTTCTTCTTTGGTGTGTGTTAACAACGACCACTGGTGGAGCTAGGTATTTTGAGGGCGCCCTACACCCCTCTTTCCTCTCCCTGAATCCACCAGGGACAACGACTTAACACCGACAGAGGTTAAGGGTCGAGGGGGACCAATTCATAGTTGGATATTGAATTCTTTTTAAATTTGGAATCTCTTAATCCCGGTTTTTTTTTTCTTTCAATTTTATTTACATGTATTAGGTAATTAATAAATATTTATTTTGAGTTGGCTCCAATCATTTTGAAAATGTAAGCGTTTAATTTCTATTATTTTATTAATTAAAAATCGTAAATTGGATATGGTGCATTAGTAGCTTGAACCGTTAAAGGGAAATAGAGACCTAAATAAAAAAAAGTGATTTTTAATCTGCAAACTTTAAACCTATAAAAAATTGTTTTTTTGGCTACCTGTTTAAATCCTTTCAAATATCAATTTAACAACAACGTATTTGAGTACTGAATTGTCAAGTTTTTGGAAAAAAACTTCATAAACTGTGATGCCCCTGGGTTGCCTAAACTTCTTTTTGTATTATAAAAATGCAATTCCTTTCTTTTCTTAGTGAACCCTTTAGGATCACACGTCCTATTGATTCCGTCTCGCCACTTCGTTTCTTTGGAACCAAGGGTCTGAAGCTTAAACATTTTGGCCGATGCCGATGATCCGCATCCGATTTTATTTACACAGTAAAAAATTTTATGTAAAAAATTTTTTTAATTATGTTAAAATCTGTCTACATAATTTTTATGTTGTTTTTTTGTTTATGTTTACCTTTTGTAAAAAACAACAGAAAAAATTTGTGTAGACCGATTTTAACATAATGAGGATTCATTTTTTAGGGCAAACTAAATCCGCTAGAGGCTGTCGGCTGCTATGATGGTAAAATGGCGGCCGGCTTAGGATTGGTTATTAAATGTCTTTAATATGAGAAGGGAATATTTGTTAACCAATCAGAAGCCGGCCGCCATTTTACCATGATAGCAGCCGAGAGCCCCCTAGCGGATTTAGTTTGCCGTAAAAATCTTCATTACATAATATTTTTTACTGTGTAATATTCGAAATCGGCATCGGCATTGGCATCGGCACTGCGAAATTGTTAGTGCTGGAATCGGCATCGGTATCGGCATCGGGTGTCGGTGCCAAAATCGAAATCGGAATCGGGAGTTAAATAAATAATACATGGAATTGGCATCGGTATCAACATCGGCCCAAGATTTCAGCCGGCCGCGCTGCCGTCTTTAGCGAAACTGGCGTATCTGCTTTTTGTAAACAAGCGGAATAGAACCTTTGTTTACATAAGCTAAAAATCGGAAAAGAGCATTGTTTACAAAATGTCAGTTACTCCAGTTTCGCTAAAGACGGCAGCGCGGCCGGCACCGGCATCGGCATCGGATTCGGACCCCTAAACGCAACTCCCTTTTTCTTTCCCAAAACCTGTATTTTTTAAGGTCATCACCGAAGTCCACTTTCAAAGAAAGTAAAAAAAAAAAAAAAAAAAAAAAAAAAAAAATGCGTTTTTATTAGAAAAAAATAAAAGAAAGAAAATGAAAGTGAAAACTCAAAGTTACGGTATAACAAATTCCTTTACGATAATACAGAATTATTGATAAAGTACCAGAAATTGGCGCATTTTTAATTGAATTTTTACATAAGAAATTCAAAAGCTCTCAGCTGTTCAAAATCAGTTTTCCAGAATTCCCTTTGATGATGATGAATTTGTTTTTTTTTTCTTAAAAGTGACCTTTCAAAAAACATTTTTGGGCTTCCAAACTGCCCCTTGGAATGACTGCACCACTTCTTTACTTCAACTTCGAACTTAGAAATATTTAACTGACGACATGGCTTATATATATGTATATACATGTCTAGACATGTAACTGAACAGTTTTTTAAGTTTTTTAAAAAATGATACAGGTCATCCAAAAAGACGGGGCTTAAAAAGACCGGTTACTGTAAAAATCAATGTTTCATGAAATTTTTTAAGGTAAACAAAAAGGGGGAAGGGAGAATTTTTTTTTTTTTTTTTTTTCTATTTTTTTATAATGACCAGTAATTATAAGCAGAGACTGGCGTGTATTCACTGACATAATTTAATGCTATAAAGAATCTTGCGTATACTCTTGCCGCCTTAGCTAGTTAGATGTTATTCGTGGTTAGGAACTACCATCGTGTGCCATGTGATGTGTACCGTTGTCAGTGCCGTGTTTTTATTTTGTCAGTCTTATGAATGAAGTCTGCTGATATCCATCTCTTGAAAATAAATTAACGAATTTTCTTATTGGTCGTTATTTTCGATAATTTAATTATTTTTATATATTATCGTGACAGTAATAGTTTTTTCAGTGTTGTTTATGAACTTTAGGTTTGTTTGTTTATTTTTTTTTTTTTTAAATAATTAATTTTCATCAGCGATACTTTTATTTAGATCTAATTTTTTTCCAATTTGAAAAATTTTTGGGTGATGTGCTTTACTTCAATTTTTAAATGCTTTTTTACTTTATTGAGTCTCCTTTAATTTAATTTAATTTATTTTGTTTTGTTTTTGCTGAGGAAAATTTGTGATTTTTTTTTTTTAGCAAGGTGTACACACTGTACATAACTTTCTTATGCATAATTCATTTGTTTACTTTTTTTTGGGGGGTCCATTCATGCTCTCTTTCAGCTAAAAGAGAAAAAAAAACTGATCACGAGACCGTGAAAGATCATTTCTGTACAGCCTCATTTCTTTTTTTTTTAATTGTTTAGCAGAGGCATCTCTTTAAATCCTAAAATAATTTTTTTTTCCTGCTTTAAAATGACCGTTGGAAACGTTTTCCATGAAGTGTGAAAGTCACGGTTAGCTATGATAATCACACCAATTTCGATCGATTAAAATACAATCGAGTTTTGTTTTTTAATAATAATTAGTTTAAAAAAAAAAAAAAAAATTCTAAAGGTCTTTTATGTACGTCGGTAAAATTTCGCAAATTAAATATTTTACTGGAGATCTTCGATTTCTTCGTTCACGTTTCTCGTGTTTTTCAAATTTGCAGTTTTCAAAGTTATTTGAAAAATAAAAAGTGAAAAAGATTTAAATCGGTCTGATAAATAAAATAAATAAGTAAATAGTTGATGAATACATTTGAATAAATTTTCATTGGGCAAAAATTTTTTTTCCTTTTTTTAACTTTTTTAATTAAAAGTATACCCTTCAGAACTTGATAGGTTAAAAGAAGAAAAGTACCGGTGAACCAATGGGTAAAATCACTTTAGGGCTTAGAAGCGACACCCCAACTTATTAAAGAAAACCCGACGATTATTCCAGTATCTCCTAAATACCGGATATCAGGTTCGGAGTGTATATAATCGTTTCTCAGAATCTTCTTCTTTTTGTAAACATATAATGTCACACATTAAAAAAGAAAGTAATTATCGCACGGTTAAATTTTTTTTATTACCCCTTATATTCCAAACTTCATATTATTTCAAACATCTCATTTTAAAAAAATTTTCAACGGAAATGTTAACTTTTTTTTTTTACCGTCATTAACAACGAGGAAAATTCAATATATTCCTGTGGACTTTAATTTAGATTTCTTTTATTTTTTATACGGTATTATTTTGATTATGATGGATTCCCACTGCGTACCTGTCGGGAAATAACCTTGACATTGGCCTTATTTTCAAAAAATCTTCATTAGTCATTAACATTCAGGTGAAGAGCCGTAAGGGTAATCGAGTTCAAATAGTCCTACTTAAGAAAAAAAAAAAAAAAATAGGATTAGATCGTGTCCGATTTTTTTATTTTTTTCATTTATAAAAATCAACATACCACCTACAGCAACTGGTGTAGGAGGTTTCGAAAATAAAATAAAAAACATTAAGTAATGCGCCAAGATCGTCTTGTGAGCGTTAAATACCCTCATTGATATCGACTATTTTTTACTGACAACTGACAAGATGCTATAACGTTTCGGTTTCATATGTCTTTTGTGTTTTTCTTTTAAAACAGACTGTCATAGAAAGAATGCATTTAAATCTTTGGACTTCGATTTTTTCTGCCGATGACGATATTAACCCGAAATCGTCAGTTACGCGACACTTTTAAATAAAAGTGTTTCACAGCACTCGCTGCAACAATTCACAGCAATCGCTGTGAATTGTTGAATGAAGTTTTGGAAAACTTCATAAGGAATGAAAATTCAACTTTTAGATTTTTGTAAAAAAGTACCGTTTCCTATCGGATTTTTAACTTAGATTTCGATAGTCGATTTGCGTCTAGCTATTTCTGTTCCTGAGTTATTGTAAAAAAATATGATAAAAAAATATTGAAATTTTAGAGTTTTGACATTTTTATGGCAAACTTGGCCTCTATCTGAAAAACAGAAAAAGCTAGACGCAAACAGACTTAATTTTCGAAATCTGCGGTGAAAATTCGACAGGAAACGGTACTTTTTTCACAAAAATCCAAAAGTCCAATTTTCGTCCGTTATGGGATTTTCCAAAACTTTGGCCCTCTTGCGCCAAACCAAGACGCCGTTTAAAAAAAATTTCGGAAAGGAAAAATTTTTTACAATGATAAGCCACAGCGATTGCGCTATCAGGCATTTTGAAATTCCAAAATTTTTGATTTTTGACCCACCCTAATGTATAAGGAATATGGCAAAGTTTACCGTGGTTAATTGTGCGGGAATTCGTCTAGTTGTTTCCTACTTGCCATCCAGAAAGTAAGTGGATTTGCTTTTGTGGAAGGCAGACGAAGAAAATATTGAAATGTTCATCGGACGGGATCCCTGACGATATCGTTCAATGCTCAAACAAGGTATGACCCACAGATATCCAAAGGATTGTTTTTACATGGAAGACAAACATTTGTGCGATCAAGGATGAATGAGAGCCTGCAATTATATCCCGAAACCTATAAAAACGAAGTGGAAAATGAACTATAAAGTGACACCCATTGATTTCAGATGGTCCTACAGTAAACACCTTATAACCCAAAAGGATGCCTCTTTGCTCGTTCCGGATCATTTTTCCTAATCCATTTTACGTAAAAATTTTGGTTCCTAAGTTTTTTTCTTAACAATCTTTTTCCTAATTTTCAATTTTCCCGACATTTGTTGATTCCTAAAATAAAATTTCCTTAAATGAATCATTTTCCTAATTTTTTTTAATCCTTAAAGAAATAGGAAATTTTATTTTAGGGATTTTAGGAATTTTATTTCATTAATCAAAAATTTAAAAAAAAAATTAAAACTTAAAAAAATAAATAAATAAATAAATAAATAAAAAATAAAAAGTTAAGAAAACAATTTTAGGAACCAAAATTTTTTGGAAAAATGGTAGGGAATCTTCTTAGCCTCTGGATTAAAGTGGCCCGTATTTTGTGGATTTTCGGACTTGGGTGAACGCACTCCTCCCGAAATCATTTATTGTAGGAACCGAGAGAAGATTCCCTTAATTTTTTCAGATTTTTTGGGCGTCGTTTGGCAGTGTCCCCAGGGACATAAAATTTCAAAATTCTTGTACGGACCGAAAAATTAGAAATTTTATTTTTATGTAAAATTAAAATTAAATCGCACATTAATTTTATTTTTATGTAAAAATAAAATTAATCCGTATAAAAATTCCAATAGGAAACAACCATTTTTACGTAAATATCAATTTTTTAATTTTTCGGTCTTTACGGGAATTTTGAAATTTTCAGAACCCCGGGGGAAAAGGCCAAACGACGTCCAAAAAATCTGAAAAAAATTCAGGGAATCTTCTCTCGGTTACTATAAAGGAATTAAAGGGTGCGTTCACCGAAATTTCAAAAATTCGTAAAATAAGGGTCACCCTACGCCGGCTAGACTGTTTTTTTGTCAAAAGTATGCTAAGGAAAAGATTGAGTTGCCTTTTTCTAAAATAATGTTCTTTTTGGCCAATCTTTTTTTTTTTTTTTTTTTTTTGGTGAATAGCCTACACGCAGATATACTTTCTATTACTAAACATCGAGTCGAAACGAGATTCCGACCACTGTGAAGGTAATATTTTTCTGCGTGTACAATCCTCTTAACTCTATATTATACTATATTATATTATATTATGTTAAGCCCATCAAAACGTTGGTTTTCATTGATCACATACTTCACACCTTTGAGATATTATTTCGAGAAATAAATGCAGTATTCAGAATATTGGTCCAGATAATTGTCAAATAATAACCCAGTGCTGTCGTCATTTCAGATTTTTCTTGGGAAGGGCAACTATGTCTTTTTACAGACAGCCATGCCTCAGCTTAACGGGGGGGAAAAGATATACTTATCTTATGTAAGAAAAAATCCTTAGGGGGGTAAACAAGCCTTAGGGGAGCCAAGTGCCCTCCCCAAGACCCCCAATGACGCCACTGCCAAAGGGGGAGGAGGGTGCAAAATCATGCCTTTGGTGACTGAAACATGAAAATAGTTTTGTATACCTTCCTGTAAATACCGTACCAATGAGGAGAGCAACAATCTTATTGAACCCACCGTATGATGTCAATTTTAATGTAAGTTTTTCTTTGGTCATAAAGACAAAATTTAAGCTAATGTAGCACCCAGGCTAAAAATAAACGTAGAATGCACATGGACTCCACTGGTAGATACTCAATGAAAATGTGGTAAAAATTTCGTGGATCACGGATGACTGGTAGAATTATTTGGAAAATTGGTGGATAAAGTCTTAAAATCCACCAGTTCTGGTCCACGAGTTTTTTTGTCTGAGCAGTAGCTCATCCAAATCTTAATAGGTTGTTCAAAAATTTGCAGAAGCCTTGCAGAAGATTCCCGCAGTAATAAGTCATTCAGAGTTTCAAATGGTTTATGTACCAGAGAAGGTATTAAAAAAGAAAAAAAAAAAAAAAAAAAAAAAAAAAAAAAATATGCATTCAAAGTCATCATGAAAGTCGAACATTACGATTTAAAAACCGACTGTTCTTCAAACATAAACACATTCATAAAAAACTGATTGCATCTCATCCGCTAATGATTTATTATTTTATTTTAAAGAGTATCGAATATCCATTTTTAATTTTAAATTTTTATTATCCATACAGCTGTAAATTGCAGTTCGACATACTTTGCTCACATGAGCCTCAGTTAAACCGCCCGATTTAAATGCATGTACATAAGTACCGTACATATTTCACACGTTGAAAAAAATAAGCTCAAAAACGATCTGAGTACATATTTATTTAGAACGGAAGAAAATAATAATAAAAAAATAAAAAATAAAAAAAATAAAGAATCATTTTTTGCCCTTCGTTATCAAATGACTCAGCTATCCGAATTTCCATAAATAAAAAACCACTTGTTATTTGTCAACTTAATCATTTTACCACAAAATTTAATGGAAAGTGTCCGCGATCAAATGTTCATATTGTGTAGAATGATGCTACAGAAAGTTAGTTTTTTTTTCCGAAAGAAGAAAATAACCTGAATTTAACATAATGAAACATATACGCGCGAAATTATAATGACGGTTTTTATGTCTGGTAATTTTCAAAGTACGCTCTCTTATGCAAAAACGTTTGAAAGATGTATGGCGAAAGGCAAAGCTGTTATTTTTAAAAAAATTGTAGGAGTTTCGATCGTTGATCATAAAATTATCGGGTCAGTTAGTTTTGGAACTTTATGCTTTTCGAATAAAAAGCTACTGGTCGAATTTATTTATAAAAATGAGAAACCTTTACGCATTTGCTTGTGTAAGTTTCTTTAGCTTTTTTTTTTTTTGAATGACAAGAGTTTTAAAATAATATTTATTTTGCAAACACTTAGAAAAGCAAATAAAGGAAGTGTGCACATCACCCAAATAATAAAATAAAGATGTTCATCACTGTTGAGTTGTTTAAAACAAGTATGAACGCCAATATTGAAAACAATTAATAAATTGTTTTCTTTTAAATATTTTTTTAATGTATTTACCCATTTTTTAATTTTGGTTTTTAATTTCAGATGAAAATAATGTTGACAGTTGTAAGATAACCTACATCATTATTTAGGCGATTTGTATTTTAAATTATAAGAATGGGGGTCCGCCATAAATTGATGTGTTATACAGTCGTCATTTTATTTATTTTTTTGGTAAGTTTTTGAGATAATTAGTTATGATATTATCTATTTTGGTAAAAAAGATGTGACAAACTATATCGGACACTTAATAGTTTTAAAACACGGTTCATCTTTAAGAGCTTTTTACAGCTTATATATGGGTTGTCCATAAACCACGTTAGCATTATTCTGCCGTGGTAACCGAAATGGGCGTATGTCCATTCTTAAGTTGGCACTTCTGCCGTCTTTAGCGAAACTGGCGTAACTGACATTTTGTAAACAATGCTCTTTTCCGATTTTTAGCTTATGTAAACAAAGGTTCTATTCCGCTTGTTTACAAAAAGCAGATACGCCAGTTTCGCTAAAGACGGCAGACTTGTCTTCTATTTTTAACTTATGTAAACAAAAGATTCAATTCCAGAATGGACATACGCCCATTTCGGTTACCACGGCAGTATTTTGGTCATTTTTTACCCTCTCCCCCCCTTGTTAGCAAAGGTTAGCATTTCGAGACCTCCCCCCCCTTAATTTTTTTTTTAAAATTAATATTAAACGTTAAAAAAATCTGAAATTCTTCGGAACTTTAATTTTTTTTAACTTAGAGCAATAGCGCGGGTAAAATTAATTTTTTTTTTTTTAAAGTCATGTTACATAATTAAAAAAATCAAAATTATTTTCATTTCTGCACGTTTATTACAGGAGTCATGTACATATTACGTAAGGATGTTAAGGGGGGGAGGGGGTCTCGTAAATTCTTACGACACCTTACCAAGGGGAGGGGGGTCTCACACTTTCTTACGTAAGCTTTTTTCTACTCAGACCAGGACATTATTTTGTTACCGCCTAAATAAAGGTAACCTTTTCTTTAATTTTTCTCAATATAGGTGTTTATATTGGTTTATTTCAGTTCCATGAATTATGGGGAAAATTACCGAAGCCGAGTGCCGTTGGTTCCGTTAAAAAAAAAAACTTACGTAATATGGAGGGGGGGGGGTTGCCAAAATCTTACTCATGCTTACAACGGAGGGAAAGGGGGTTGAAAATGGCAAAAAAAATGCTTACGTAATATGTACATGACCCCACATGAGATAAATGCTAACGTTAAATTAAATATACAGTATAACCCCCCCTAAAAGTGCTAACGTGGTTTATGGGCGACTCCCTAAAGTAAAAATCTAGCCTGACTGCATTTTAATTTACTATGTAATGATATTGCATATAAAGGCAATTTTTGAATTATTTTTGTATTTTAGAAGTCGTACACAAAATTACGTAAGCATTTTTTTGTCGATTTTTAACCCCCTCTTTGGGGCCATTCAAATATGACGTCATCATTTTTTGAGAATTTTGGACCCCCCCTCCCCCCTCGTCATCATAAAATAGGCTTTTCTTATGGACATTTAACATGGACGTCATCATTCTGAAGACCCCCCCTCCCCCCAAAAATGATGACGTCATATTTGAACGACCCCTTTATTGAGTAAGATTCTTGAAGTTTTTCTTTTTAAAAAAATGGTGCTTTCCATGTGTTACTTACAGTCGAAATCGAGTGCAAGAAATTGTTCTAAAAGAATAATTACATAAGATTTTTTGAAACCCACTCTTTTCCCTTCATAGGCAACCGTAAGAATTCTTCCGGACACCCCCCCTCCTAAACATGCTTTCGTAATGTACGTTCCCTGATGAAAAATGGTACTTTTATTGCTCTTGCGATCGTTCAAGTATTACCTAAAACCGCTTAGGAGAAAAGGTTTCCAGAAATTCTCACAAAATCCAAAAAATCTATAAACCTATAAATTTGTTCTATGTAAAGCTCTAACGACCCACTTTTATAACTGAACAAAAAAATAGGCTGCATCGACTGTGTAATCCACATTTAACGGTAAAAACTTATAGAACACAAAATAATACGTAGTTATAAATTATCTTGTTCTACACCCCGAAAGAAAGTCCTAAGGTTTTTTTAAACAACGATGAATTTTAAAGTCCCTAGTAAGTTCAATCTCTAAACTAAAATTCATCTTTGACATAAAAAAATTTTATTTACATAGTTTACAATTTTCTGCCCCTGAATAAATTACGTTTACTAAATCACTCATTGTACAATCTTATTCTTTACGTTAAAGTTTTTAATATGAATTGTCTGTTTACTTCATTTTTTTTCACGCACTTTCATTCATTTTTAATTCCAACCGTCATGACAGTCTTTCAATTTTGCACCAATAATCTCTGCCTTGTGTCTTGAAGCAACTGCATGTGTTCCGCTTTAAATTTTTTCAATCTTTCTTCCAGAGATTTGATTTGCCCTGAAACAAAAACATCTTACTTATATTCTCAGGGCTTTCACAATTTTTTCTTTTTTTTTAGTGGAGGCTTTTCAATTAAAGAAAATTTTTGAGGATGGCCTACAGACACGGTTTAACAAACTTTATGCAAAATCCTTAATTTTGATGAAAAAAATTCAATTTTTTTAAGTACCATACTAAAATAAAATCTTTAACAAAAATCATCTGCCTTTACTTCAAGCCTTTTAATATCTTAATTAACAATATAAATACACATAGTTTTCAGAAGATTGATCACAATCAATTAATCTGATATATATTTTTTGAAAATAAATACCTTCATATTCCTGAAATTTCAAAGTTTGCTCTTCAATATACTTTTTAAAATTATCCTTGAAAGACATTTTTCCAAAAATTCTTTTCTCTTAATTCTAATTCCATTTTGTGTGCAGCAAGTATTTCTGACATCGTTTACACCAATCTTTCAAAAACTGCAACTTTCTTTCAAATTTTTATTGTTATCACAAGAAATCAAATGTAAAGTTTAAAGACCGATACAGCATTTAACATAAATTTATACGGACCCAGACCCGTAACCCGGGGAGAGGGCTATGGGGGGGTTTAGCCTCCTCGTCCTGATTTACTCTCTCTCCTTGGAAAATACTTTTTCAATAACTTCCCTCATTGCTGAATTTTACAGTGAGATGGGTCATTTAAACTCCCCTTTAGAAAATTTTGTTCCCCCCTAAGCTCTAAGGCTGGCAACGGGACTGCGTCATTTTCTGATAAGTTTTATTTTCATTCGATTATCTTTAATTATCTTTTTAAAAAATCGAAACAATGCAAGATTACAGAAATAATACAAATTAACCAGTCAATTTTTTTTTTATTTTTCATTTCAGCATTTAGCCGAAACAAAACTCAGAAAAAAGAGCAAAAAGAAAAAACCTAGCAGTGAAACGAATTTATTCAATTTTTTAAGAATATTTCTTCTGAGACTGGTCTACGGATTTGCGACAATGATCGGATTCGAAGACGGTATATCCGAATTCATGGGAGGAGCGTTGGTCCCACCTGGAGTTGAAGATTCCGATTACAGAGACTACGGTGACTACAAAGACGGCGAAGACGAGGAGCTGGACTATTAAATGCTGCACTTTTTTAAAGTAACAATCATGACTCAGACATTGGACCTAATTTCGAAACTGAAAGGCTTTAACAGAAATATTTTTACCGTGAAGCTATATACTTAGTTACTACTTAATGTGAAAATTGATTACGGAAAGAATGAACAAAATGAGCGTACAAATTCCATTTAATTTATTTTTCAAATTGTTTTAATAATTTATTTATTTAATTTATTTATTTATTAACTTAAAGTATTATATAGATCTATGCCGTTAGATTTTAATTATATCTCGTCAGAATCCAAATCCAAGTCATCTGTTTCTTTGCTTTTTATTCGACTATAACAACCTTTTTTCTTTCGAATTAAATCACCCCATAATAGCACAGCTTTGCATTTAGGGCATGATCCTTCAACCGGTAAAATGTGGTCGGATAATTGTTTGCTTAACTGACTTGAATATGAATTTAAGTTGGCTTTTTCTTCGTCTAAAAAGATTTCCGCCAAGCACAAAACATGCCAGTTTGTTCTACAATCATTGTTTAAACATACCAATATGTCTTCTTCATCTATTAGATCTTTACATAATTGACAAAGTTTTAAACTAACATCAGCTATGTCCGATTCCTCTTCGTTATTCTTTTTAATACTTTTTTTAGGGGATTTTAATTTCTCTGATTTAACGGGGCCGTACACTATCGGCATGTGCATAGGTGGACATAAATTGGGCTGTAAAAAAAAATTGTGGTTAGTATCAAACAAAATAAATTGTAAAAGTTTTAAGTACTTACAGGTGCCTGAACCATTACTTCAGCACTTAACCATCTAACAGTCAACGGTAATCTGCGCCAAGGTGCAACAGTAAGCATTGTAAACATTATTTTTAAATTGTAGTCGAAAGAAGTTTCAGCTGCTCTTTTATTGGGTATTAATGACTTCAAACGGCGAGACCTTTTCGGATGTTGCCAAGCCCACTCAAACTGGAATTTAAATTTATAAAATTAAACAGGGACTTTGGTGCAATTGAAATGAAGCATTAAAGGTAAAGCTTTATTACTCTTAAAGCTGCAACATCTGATGGAAATCCATGCACAGTTAAAACCATTTCCCTGGAAATATAAATTTGCTATAAATTTTTACTTTTGTTTCTATTTTTCATTTTAAGTTATGGTCTTACCAAGGACCCTTAGCACTTGTTCTCCAGGCCCCGCCAAATTGTTTTCCTCTATTATGTTGCTTTATTCTTCGATTAGGATCAACAGTATAGCCTATATAAGTTCTTCCTTTATATTTTGGATTCAAACATCTTAACAAATAGACTCCATAAAATTCCTCAACAATATCAGTCTCTTCCATTATTTTTAAATATATATTTGTTTGGACTTTATTTCACAAGAAAAGAATGTAATATTCAGTCTTTGAGCTTTATTCTTTTTGCAATCCCAAAATTTTTTGGAAATACTCCCCGTCACCCCTGGTTGCTTGTTTATTAATCGCTAAGTGCCTCTCTCTGCTAACACATTCTTCCATAATTTCTCCACTGCCTTTAATTAATCTATAAAAAAAATTAACAAGTTACATGAAGTTTAGTCAATGTATAAAATCATAATAAATATATGGATTTAATATTCTACCTTGTTCTACCAGTTTCTTCATCATACACACGTCTAAGAATATTTTGCTGCTTTTCCCATTCTTCTTTGGTCATAGGAGCTAAAGCTTTGGCTTTTTCCATCAAAGCAACATTAACATCATAACTACTTGTTCCAGCAGCTTCATCAGATTTTTTTTTTTGTTCTTTTTTTTCCTTCTGAATTTCTTGCTGCAATTTTTCTTTGGCTAATTTCTTAAGAGCTCTTTTTTCCTTTTTTTTCTTTTTTAATTTTTTAAGTTTCTTTTTTAACTTCTTCTTTATTTCCTCATCAATGGAAGATACGGATGAACTACTGGAAGTTTCACTAGAGCTGCTTCTATACTTTTTCTTTTTTTTGTGTTTATCTGTTTTTTTACTTCCCATTTAAAAATTTAAGAATCTAGCAAAATAAGATATGAAAGTTCCATTCCATGACTTTGTTTATAAATCACAAAAAATCATAATGCGGTTTGAGCAAACCAAAACATCAGCTAAACTTACATTATTTTATAATTTATGATTCTCTGCATAAGATAATAATAAATGGGAACTATCTTTTACTTTCAAAAATAATAACTTTCGTAGAGACCCTTATATAACAGAGACGCAAAAGCGACCATATTGGAGATTATTGTAAGCTTTTCTTATATCTCGTTGGCAATCGTCACAGCAACTGCCATTCGTAGTAATTCGGGTCTCTAGGCATGCGCATTTTGTTTCTAAACGTATACTGTTTCAAAACCACTTTTGTTTGTAAAAATGTCCTTCAACGTCCTGAATGACCCGGTCATAGTAAAGTCAACAGCTGATACAAGATTTTTTGATAAGAAGTCTGAACATATCTGATTTTTTTATATTTTTTCGGTAAGTTCTTATATATCTTAATCATTCCTTTGATGTTGTGGTAAACTTGTTGCTTTACAAAAAAAAGAATTATTAAGAGTATTAAATATCCAAAGACATTATGCAATAATGTTTTATGTCATGCCTGTTGCTAATATTTTTCCTCACTAATATTTAATCTTTTTTACAATTATTTAGTGAACTTTGACATCATCTAATGACGTATCCATTACGCGTGCTTATGAATGAAGAAAACTTGTACAGAAAATAATTTTGATAACTTTGTTGTAAAAATTATTATCAAATTTCATCATATAATGTTCTAATTAGTTCATTGTAAACACATTAAATTGTAGACCTTTAAATTCTTGCATGTTAATTGCCTCTAATAAGAGGCTTGACAAGGTTTCGTTTTGAAATAATTGAAAATAATACCTATTTTTTGGTTTTGATAAAGTCAAAGATAAATTGACAATTTACTAACCTAGGCTACGTCATACGGTTTTTATCTTTGTGGTGTTTTATACATGTGAAGGAATTTTTTTTTTAACTTTATTATTATTAAAAATTGACAAAAATGATATGCAGTCATGTAATGCACATTTGATAAAATTTATTTTTAAAAGTAGAAAAAAAATAATAGTAACTATGGTAATTTTAACTGATGTGACCCTCAGAAAGTTCATGTTGAATAAACCAGTTCTTGTTTTCAAAAAACCGGATTAAAAATTTGACCCTTGCCATGATGTGGTCTGATGGTACATTTTATAGCTGAATTAAACTATCCCCTTTCTCTATATTTAATCGTAGGAGGTGTTGTCTGTATTGAAAAAAGGTGAAGGTCATTTATTTCATCATTCGTGATCACAATGCCTCCTCTGAGAGATTGTTGATCTTTCTAAAATCATTTTCCTAATTAATTTTATGCTATTGCCCTTGCAAGGCTTAAATGTCACGTTGGAATCTTGTGATCTGATTTCTTTCCTGGTGCTTCCTGTTACAATTTTTGAAAATAGATGACATTTTCTTTGGGAATTAAAATATTTTGTACACATTTCAATTTTGACTGGACTCGCTTCAGCTCACATTTGATAAATGAACAAAAATGCTTCTGAAAATTTTTTTAAGTTCATTAACCAAGAAAAATTAAACATCTATTTATTTTTCAAAATTTCTAATATTACTAGGGAAATGCTGTGAAACGGCTTTTTTTTTCACATAAAACTGCAGTTTATAAAGGGTTGGAAAATGGTTTGCTAGGATGTCAAAAGAAGATAATTTACAATGTTTTCTCCATTTCTTTTCTTTTTCTTTTTACCTGAAGAACCTTTAGTAAAATAGAAAAAAAAAAAAAAAAAAAAAAGAAGTTCTATATACAGAATTTTAAATTAGTCTCAGAGTTATTTAGATTCAGCAATGCTGTCGCGTTTTGAAAAACTTTCCATTGGGAAAAAAAAAGTAATTTGATTTTAATTCTTTCTGTCTTCCTTTTTTCAAATTAATTTGTGATAAAAAACATTTTCTTCGTTTAATAATTGTGCATGATGCACTCATCGAACAATAATGAGCCTTCCTTCTAATAAAATTCTTTCTTTAGCTCGACTGTTTATATTGCTTTTTCCTCCCTTTTTTTTTATTCTTAATAATGAAAAAAGCCGCAATATACGGAATACTGAAATGATTAAATTCTGCAGTAATTCATTTTCTCCGACAAAGAATGTTTTTTGTTCGCCATAAAGTGTTTGATCGGATGAGTTGTTTGTAAAAATATAGGAAATAAAGAGGAATGAAAAAAATCCGACATAAAATTATTAACATTTTTCTCTTTTTTTTTCCCCCGATACGAGGATATTTTTACTAGAGCAACGCAATGAAATCAAATGATATCTGAATAAGTCACAGTGTGATTGCTAAACCCTTTCGCTGAAGTAAATTTTTTCGACTAAATAATTGTTTTGCAAAACTTATGACACCGATGCTGGACGGATATCCCTTAAATTTTTATGTTTTTATTTATTTTTTTATTTTATTTTCATGAATTTGTGTATTTCACGTTTCCAAATTTTTACGAGTAACTTTTCTATAGTTGTACCTGGTGCAGATGGCAGCACTGTCATATTTTAGAGTTTAGCACGGCCGTATAGACAGGTCCTGAAGATTGATGAAAGTTTTTCCCAGAAAGAGATTCCGACAAGGAATTACTGGAATCCCGGAAAAATTTCAATCCGAAATCCCTGGATTCAAATTTTTCAATATTTTTGCATTTTTTTCGTTTCTTAGCAGTATTTTCCCAGGGTAATTCAGGGTGAATTACTCAGAAAAAGGTAATGTTTTGAACAAGTTTTGTCTTGCAACAAAACCGGAATGTTTCATAGCAAAACAAAAATGCTTTATGTCAACTGACAGGTTTTTTCTTGACGAGATATTTTTGTTGTTTTCGCATGGTTTTAAGATATTTTGTAACAAGGTATTTTTGCTTTCGCATTAGGCATTTTTTTTCCGGTGGGATTTTCCGTATTCGAGGAATTGTATTTTTCGTACTTCCAAAAAACGGGAAATCCTGAATTCCGGATTTTAACATATTTCTGAAAACTAGAATCACTAGTGTGTCTCCTTTCAAAGCTTTCAGAAAATCGGAGCAAAACGAAAAAAATTGAGTTGACTCAATTATAGGCTAGGTACCTCATTCCGATGGTTTTTTTTTTATTCCCTACAAATGAGCGTTTATTGATTTGCTTGGGCTCATAAAACCCTGAAAAGATTCGAATTCTTGCTCAGAATCATCTGCGACAATGGCAGGAAAGGCCGGTCCTTGGTAACGCGCTTTAGACAGGTTAAAATTTTTGAATTTGCCCTTGTTGTCTCCGATCCAACGGTGCTCGATTTCGGTTCCGATTCCGATCAACGTTCATATTTGCTTCGAATAAAATATTGATATGCAATCTCATCACATGCTGACGTTAATCTTTTATCAAATGTCACGCTGGGATTCTCTTATGTATTTAATCTAGGAATATGTTGTGACTCTTCCTAGTCGACTTTTGTCGGTTGAACCGGTATTACGTAAATCGTCTTGTGTGTGTATTTGTGCCACCTTAGGTATGTTTATACCATATTTTTTTTTTTCTTCAAATACTTTTTTTCCTAAAATTCTACTGCCATCGTTTTCCATAAATTATTTTTTAAATTCCATTCCAAATCGGGGGTAATTAAAAAAAACCGAAATCTCTTACTTGAAATAAGCTTAATTATGTAAATTTATCGGGAAAATGTGAAAATAATTGGTTTACAGATTTACGAAAAAGAAAAATTTATATGTAGCGGCCGCAGAGCTTTTTTTTAAAATTTATTATTGCGCCGTGGTGGATCTTTTTACATCGTTATAATATATTTTTTTCTTTTTTTAAGTGAATTTTATTGCTCATATTTCACAGGCTTTTAATCTTAGTCTCCCGGTCATTTTTACGGTTTTTTTTTTCCTCGAGGGTAGAGTCTAAAATTTTAGGCTTGCTAAAAATAAAATGGAAATTTTTTTTAAAACTTTTATTTCTGTTTGTTATGTATGTATCATTCGGGGGCCGGTTCAAAGGTTATAACCGCTGCAAGGAAAAAAAGGTCGAATTAAATTTCATTGGTCGAAAAAAGAATTTGCCTTTTTATAATTCAAAGATTATTGGTCATTTTTAATATCGTGAAGCAAATCGATAAAGGAGCTTTTTAATATAACAATAATAATAATACATAGTAACACATATCGTTATAGATAAATCGTTATTGACGACCTTGAATTATCATTGAATATTAAAATTTTTGAATGTTTTTTTTTGCCTTTTTTAAAAATGATAAAGGCGTAACGGTCGTGCGAAAAAGTTAAAGGAAAAATCGTTTGCAGTTGTTTATAGGACACTCTTGTTTTGAAATTCAAAAGAATAAGTAGGTACATGGCTATGTTAGGATATATTTTGGCAGTCCAGCTCTTTGTAGTAAATAATGAACTTACTATAAATAATGGAAAGGGGAGAAATTTTTTAAAAATCAGAACAATCAAGGCTGAGATGTTGAAGGACGCTGTAAAAATCTTTTAAAGATCCTCTATGTTGTCTTGCTTACATGATAGGTTACAACATGTCACCATATAGTGTCATACACCACCATAGTGTTAACACCATATAGTGTCATAGGTTTTAGAAAGTTGGGCTAAACATGTCAAAACTGGCATAGCAAGACAAACGGAACATTTTAATATACTTTTTTTAGCTGCTAAATCTATCTGAATGTTGAAAATACGGGGGGGGGGGGGTATTAGATGTAGGCATTGTGATTTATGCTCTGTCTCCATTAAACAATTAATTGGAGGTTAAAATTAATTGAACCACCGGAAATGCTGCATGTTTTTGGACTTTTTCTTCTGCTATCACTTTTTTTTTCATTATCATTATTTTTTGTGTTCGAAAAAATAATCGAAACAATAAAAAAAGTGGTAGCAGAAGAAAAAAGTCCAAAATTTGCAGCATTTCCGGTGGTGCAATTAATTGTACCCTTCGATTATTTGGCCAATGGAGACAGGACATTACACTTTTTTGACAAGTGATTTTCTCCTTGTGAAAATATCTGCTAAAAATGGAATGTTTTGTTGTTCAATATTCTGTTTTTTTTTTTTTTTTTTTTTTTTTTAAGCATATACCTATGGATGACCCTAATACTAATTACTACTGTGAACTTTATATATGTAGTAACTTACATAAAGTTTATGGCTTAGCACCATATAGTGTCATAGGTTTTAGAAAGTTGGACTAAAGGTAAAGAAGAGAAATCAAAGGCAAACGGTTCTACTTAGGTAGAAGATTTGCAGAGCCTTTTTTTGGTAACAGTTAGGCTGGAAAAAGTTCACTTTTTCAATTGAATGCAGTTAACAGAAGTCTGAATATCATAGGTTTACCTGTCCTCATAGTGGAACAATTTTTTCAAGAAACTATCATTTTTTATTTTTGAAATTCGATTTTTTTAGCGAAGCTTTGGGTGCTGCATTGTCTTCAAATTTCTAAATCGTGAAATAATTTATACTTGATTTTAAAATTTTATTATTTCGTTCAATAAGATTTTTTTATGTGCTAAGTTGTCCAAACATACCTTCTAAATGTTAAAAATTTTCACTCATTCTCAAAAAGAATACCAATCCCATCGTATCCCGTATTACGTAAAAAAAAAAAAAATAAAATAAAAAAAATAAAAATAAAAAATAAAAAATAAAGAATAAAGTAAAATAAAAAGTAAAAAATTTAAATTTTACTGAAGTACAATTCCGGGAGTTTTTTACTCTCTCTCCCTCTTCGTCAGCGAAAATAAATCTTTTATGGGGATTCCATACTTGAGGTCTATTTTGGATCTTGAGTTGAAAACAAGTTTTCAAATGTTATTTTTTGTTAAGTAGTTCTTTTTTTTAACATTTTATTTAATTAACTAATTAATTTAATTGTTATTTATTTTTTTTCTGAGCTTGCAAAATGCAGGGGTCCGAATCCCATGTCGGTGCAAACCGCGGCCGGCTGGAATCTCGGGTCAGTGGCACCGACACCCGATTCCGATGCCGACGCCACCAAGCATCGATTATATCCGATGCTGCCTCTAATTCCAATTTTCATGAAAAAAAAAAAAAAAAAAAAAAAAAAAAAAAAAAAAAAAAAAAAATCATAGAGCCATTCTAGACAATTTTTAAAATCAGAAGTTCGATTCCGATGCCGATGCCTATTTCGGATATTCCGATGCTAGCATCGGCACCGACCAAAATTTTCAAGCTTCGGACCCCTGACAAAATGTAAAGCTGTATATAAAATTGAAAAAATCGAATTAGCAACAATGGCTCCGTCCCAATTGTAACCGTTGTTAATGTCTAATTATTGCAATGAAGCGTTTTTTTCCATAGGCCTATGGGATTATTAACCAGGGAAATTTAATTCAGCAGTTTTCAAAGAGGGGAATACAAAGTCCATTTATCTTATAGCTGCATGCTCTTTTTCCGGCAAAGTCCGTAATTCATTTTCAAAAGCAATCATCTATGGTTTCTCTCATGCAATTTATAAATTCTGCAAATTTCAATAATTCGCGGGGTAAATGAAAATTTAAATTCAAGACTTTTTTTAATTAAGAAAATCTAATTTAATTTTCGCTTCCTGTGACAAATCGCTGAAACATTTAAATACAATTTTTAAACTTTCTTCCGGAACTTTTTTTTTTTTTTTTTTTTTTAAAGATAATTTATCGAGATGACATAGCATCACGTATAGTGCATTCTTTAAACTCAACAAAGGCACCAGCACAAGTTTTATTTTAATTTTTTTAATCCCTAAACTTATTAAGTTTTTAAAAAGACGTTTTAAAATTTGAACAAGAAAATTAATCTGGTGAAAGACGATTCCTGAAATAAACCGTGTAAAAAATCACGATGTCAAACACGTCGAGGTTTTTGTATGCGGTTGGTAATTGATGATCATTTTTTAAAAGACATCGATTAATTAATTAAATTAATTAATAACAACCGTTTTACCCTTAACGAACGTACCCAGGGTGTATTTTTGTCTTGGAGAACTCTGCATTGCGGGAGGAATGAGCCTGCGCTCTCCTTTCCCACGCGCTCATGACCTGTTCGAATCCCGAACTTTACCGTAGTCTTCGTTCGCACCTCGAAACGGTCGAACGTTGTTACTAACCTTTTGTGCAGGGCCACGAACGGCCCTGCACTTTTTTTTTTTTGCTTATTTTAATTTTCATTAATTAACTTTAATTTTTTTTTTTTTTAAGTTTCCATTAGTTCTTTTTATTATTCACAATTTTTTTTTCACCACATTATTTTTCTGGCAATGGCTTTGCTGAATAATCAGGTATGATCTTACGTTAAATTTATTTTCCTTTTCGGTTCGTCACGCTTTTGTCATTAACCAACGGCCAAACTTTCTAGAATTTTCCACGCTGCCGGTGTTTATAAAGTTAATGATGCGGTTTGAAAAATAACAAAGGAGATAAGCTGACAACCTCATTTAGTTTTACTTTTAGATTAGTCGTCAGTTTTCTTACTCCACTTCTGGAAAAAATTTAGAATAATTTTAAATTTTGCAAATTGGTCTAATTGCAATTTTGTAAAAAAAAAAAAAAAAATTGACAGTTATATTCCATGAAAAGTTTTTAATAGTAAAAATTATACTGTATCTTTATTAAATGGCATAATGGTAATAGGGCTCATTATTACATTATTCCACCAGCAAATTTTATCGTGACTCTTTATCGCTACTGACATTTTTTTTTTTTCATTCTTAATGATATAATGACATTTATTGTCTGTTCTTATTTAAAATAGCTGATGTTTTTAAAAAACCAGTGAAACGAAATATTTAAAGTTACAGTGACAAAAATGAAAGTATTTAAACTAAAAACCAAATTTTTTTGACGAAAAATTAGATTTTTTGGTAATTGTAGAAAATTTTGTAGGTGATTGTATTTTAGCTTACTAATTTTTTTTCTTTTGGACCTGTTTTTTAATGGTAATGAGCCTATGATAGCTAAAATGCATATTTATTGGGGACTAATTATGTATTTAGTCTATTTATAGCACTTTTGCCACCTTCAGTGGCTCGCCTCTAGTCTCATTTGTGTGCTTGTTATTTAATTTTTTGCAGTACACGATTTTCCCTTGGGGTTCAATGACGAAGACTCTGGTAAGGGCATTGGGGCAAAACCGCCAAATTAACTGTAGGTAATCAAACTACATAATTTGGGCCAAGTAAATGTTTTGTTTGGCTACCAAGGTAAAGGCTGCGTTCATTCACGACATCTATCTTATAGGTAGCTGGTTCAAATATATGCAATTCGGGTAATGTTTTTAAATAAAAATAGTATTTTTTATACCAAGGACAGCAAGTGACACTTTTCTGAACTGGAGACAGCGGGGTTGCTGTCTCAAAGGCTGTCAGCGCTGTCTCAAATTCAGATAAGGGCCCCTTGTTGTCCTTGGTGTAAAGCATATTTTTTATTACGAATGAAAATAGGGAAATGTTTTAAAAATGAATTCTAACGGTAGATATTAGGATGAGGTGTCTATTTCTTTTAAGAACTCTTGTTTTGTGTTAGGAAAGTGTAAAAGTTAGGAGGTTAAACTTTGGAGAGAGCACGCACGTGAGAATTGGAACAGGGTTGCCAGTTTTATTTTCTGGCTCTTTTCACCAGGGATGATTGTTTTAAAACAAATTGGTTTAAAACACGGTGTTTTAAAACGTCTTAAAACATTTGAATAAAAAACACAGTTTTAAAACACTAGCGTTTTAAAACACTGTTTTAGTGATGGACAGGGTTGCTGTTTAAAACATTTTTTAATAAAAAACAGTTTAAAACGTTTTATATTATTTTCCCATGTTTTAAAACGTTTTAAAACGTCTTTTATTCGGCCTGGTTTTAAAACGTTTTAAAACATGTTTTAAAACACGTTCAAAATGTTTTAAATTCGTTTCTATTTTTATTCAAATTTTTAAAACGGTGTTTTTTATTCGAATGTTTAAAAACACCGTGTTTTAAACCAATTTGTTTTAAAACAATCATCCCTGCGATTAAGCAACCATTATGAATATGAGCGGCTCATACAATCTATGGTATGGTCCATACCATAGATTGTATAAAATGAGTCGTGCGCTACAAATGAGGCTTTTTTAAGAGGCTCAAGGCTCTTAAAAATGCATTTAAAACGTATTTTATTCACTTAATAAAATACGGTGTTTAAAACAGTGTTTTAAAACGTTAGTGTTTTAAAACGGTGTTTTCTATTCAAATGTTTTAAAACGTTTTAAAACACCGTGTTTTAAACCAATTTGTTTTAAAACAATCATCCCTGGTGATGGACTACAAGCGAAAACAAGACAATCCAAGACAAGTCCTCGGTCAAGCTCTTGTCTTGTTTACATAAGCGAACTATTATGTAAACAATACAAACATTGAAAAACGCAAGAGTCTTGTCCAAGCTCTTGTCTTGTCATCCATCACTACACTGTTTTACACACCGTATTTTATTAAGTGAATAAAATACGTTTTAAAATGCATTTTTAAGAGGCCCGAGCCCGCAATTTGACTGAAAATTTCCTGTCGCGCACGACTCATTTTATACAATCTATGGTATGGACCATACATAGATAGTATGAGCCGCTCATATTCATAATGGTTGCTTAATCGATGGCAGGGATGATTGTTTTAAAACAAATTGATTTAAAACACGGTGTTTTAAAACGTTTTAAAACATGTTTTAAAACACGTTCAAAATGTTTTAAATTCGTTTCTATTTTTATTCAAATTTTTAAAACGGTGTTTTTTATTCGAATGTTTAAAAACACCGTGTTTTAAACCAATTTGTTTTAAAACAATCATCCCTGCGATTAAGCAACCATTATGAATATGAGCGGCTCATACAATCTATGGTATGGTCCATACCATAGATTGTATAAAATGAGTCGTGCGCTACAAATGAGGCTTTTTTAAGAGGCTCAAGGCTCTTAAAAATGCATTTAAAACGTATTTATTCACTTAATAAAATACGGTGTTTAAAACAGTGTTTTAAAACGTTAGTGTTTTAAAACGGTGTTTTCTATTCAAATGTTTTAAAACGTTTTAAAACACCGTGTTTTAAACCAATTTGTTTTAAAACAATCATCCCTGGTGATGGACTACAAGCGAAAACAAGACAATCCAAGACAAGTCCTCGGTCAAGCTCTTGTCTTGTTTACATAAGCGAACTATTATGTAAACAATACAAACAATTGAAAAACGCAAGAGTCTTGTCCAAGCTCTTGTCTTGTCATCCATCACTACACTGTTTTACACACCGTATTTTATTAAGTGAATAAAATACGTTTTAAAATGCATTTTTAAGAGGCCCGAGCCCGCAATTTGACTGAAAATTTCCTGTCGCGCACGACTCATTTTATACAATCTATGGTATGGACCATACCATAGATAGTATGAGCCGCTCATATTCATAATGGTTGCTTAATCGATGGCAGGGATGATTGTTTTAAAACAAATTGATTTAAAACACGGTGTTTTAAAACGTTTTAAAACATTTGAATAAAAAACACCGTTTTAAAAATTTGAATAAAAATAGAAACGAATTTAAAACATTTTGAACGTGTTTTAAAACATTTTTTAAAACGTTTTAAAACCAGGCCAAATAAAACGTTTTAAAACGTTTTAAAACATGGGAAAATAATATAAAACGTTTTAAACTGTTTCTTATTAAAAAATGTTTTAAACAGCAACCCTGCTTTTCACTATAAATAATAACATAGAGTAAACAAGTTTTTTTTTCATCACACGGTACTGAAAAGTCCACTTTTCAGTCCTAGTCAGTTTATTTACAGACTATTTTACGCTGTACCTTGTGATAAAAAATATCTTTCAATGCAAGAAATGCAAACGACTTGCCCGTCTCGACCTATTTAAGGCCCTCGCCTTCGGCTCGGGCTTAAAACTCGGTCTCGACGGGCAATTTTGTCGTTTGCACTCCTTGTATTGAAAAATACTATTTCGGTTCTCTTATTCTATGGTACTAAAAAGTTAACTTTTTAGCCCGTGGAAAAAAAAAGTAATGCCACTTTTGTTATTTCAAAAAGTTATGCTTTTTGCTCCTCCGAACAGCATCTAAAAAGGGGCTTTCTTGCGTATATGAGTAATAAAAATGTTATTATTTAAATCTAGTATTGTTAAAAAGTTTTTTTAGTACTATCACGGAAAGTAGACTATAAAATCGTATAAAATGTGCATTAAAAAAGATTGAACTTTTCGTCCCGCTTGAAAAACGAAAAAGTTCATTTTCCGCAGTCAGAATGAAAAATATCTTACGAATCAGGTATGGGATGGTTTACACGGGGAGACTGGTTACGGCCCTCACTTCGTTTGGACAGTGAACTCCAGTCTCGACATGCAGTAAGTCACCTCCTTACCTGGTGTGTAATATACTACATCTTCGACACCTGTAATAAAAAGTACTATTAATATCAGCATTTTTTTCCCCCTGGGGCGTCCTATTTGTTGTAGCAAATGATCTAGTTTTTTCCAATGTAGAGATGAGTTTTCATAGAGATTCTAAAAGAGATTAGCCATACTTGTAATTCCGGTTCTTCGATATTTTTCTCCTAAAAATTATTGATTCATTTAAACTTTTTTTGAAAAATTAAGAACGTAAATATAAACAGTCAGAAACCATTTTGTAAACCTAAAACATTTAATATTTTAGACTGGAATTTATTTTTCGGATTTATCGAAAAACCGGAAATGGCTGAATGGCTAATCTCTTTTAGGATCTCTAAGTTTTCACTCTTTGATAATTGGAAAATAGAAGGAATATTTTCGCTTTCCAACATTTTTTTTCTGTCCATTGTCAAAAATTAGCCCCATTTTTGCCAACTTTCAGGTTAGTGAAGAGATCAATTTATTAACAAAGGCAATAAAAGACATTTTAAAAAATCGTCTAGCTGTTCAGTTTTTCTTGCATCCATCCCAGAAAACACAGGACCACCAGAAAGCAGGATTCCATTGCTTATGAACTGCCGTGGATCATGAATTAACGAACGTAAATATTCAAGTATGAAAGTCCTGTTTCCATTGGCCAATTAATCGAAGGGTACAATTAATTGCACCACCGGAAATGCTGTATATTTTTGGACTTTTTTCTCCTGCTATACCACTTTTTTTTGTTGTTGTTTTGATTATTTTTTCCAACGCTAAAAGTAATGAAAGCGAAAAAATAAAATGATTTTAGGAACCAAAATTTTTAGGAAAAATGGATTAGGAATTTATTTTTTTAGGAAAAACGGATTAGAAAAAATGGTCGGAAGAATGAAGACAAAAGTCCAAAAATATACAGTATTTCCGGTGGTTCAATTAATTGCACCCCTTCGATTATTTGACCAGTGGAGACAGGACATAAGCGTCTTAGTGGGGAGAGGGTCCGAATTAGCGATTTTTGCCGAAAGCCAAGCATTGACAGAAGAGGGAGGGAAGGCGTCAAAAATTATTAAAAAAGTGCTTGAGTGATATTTGAACAGCCCCTTCGTTTTTGAACCAAGATTTTTTCATGTTGGTTCAAAGTTTTAATTTTTCAGTTTTATTTTTTCAAATTCTAGACCAATTTCAATTGAAACGCGAATTTCAGCCAATCAAATTTATTTGATTTTATTTTATTTTTTTGCTTTTAGCCGAATGAATTTTTTAAGCTTTCGTCTGAAAGGTTTACTGCGATGAAATTTTTTACCCCTCCTGTAAAATTTTAATGATGGACAATTAAGAAAAAGAAACATCGTTAACGAAGCAATTATTAACGACATTTTTAATTGCCAAGTATAATTTGTAAATAAAATCGGCAATGATTTTGAGCCTTTTTTTTTTAATTGTTTTGTTGTCATTAGGACCTAAAAAACGATACAGTAAACTGCCATTCTTACAAAATATCTAGATTGCCAAGTTTTATTTTCGTTTTGTTTTGTATCTGATTTCTTACAAATCAATGAAATAAATTAATATTTAATAAGCAATTCTTTTATACGTAAAAAGCTTTTTTTTTTTTTTTTTCTTTCCTTTTCTTTTTTTACTTGAGTATTATTTTAAGGAGCTTTTGTTTTTTCCCCCGAGGAAAAAAAAGGAAGGATTTTGAAAATTTTATTTTACTTCTTTCAAATTATAATGAGAGTAATTGAATAAGTTTTTTGTGACTCTTATAAAAAAAAGTTTGGAATTTAATATGTTAAGTACTTCAAAGGCAATGCTATAAAAGATTTCTTTACAAATATTTTTTCAGCGCTTTTTTTTAAAAACCAGTTTGATGTGAATCTTTTTTTTTTTTTTTTTTTTAAAGCAAAAACGTAAAATTTGATTGATAAATCAGTTTATAGCATCGACGTATAAAAAATTTGTAACATTTTGTTTGAAGAAGGTTTATTTCGAATATGAGAGGCTGACCTGCAACTCTTACATCGCAGTTCGCAGTCATTGTCGTGATCCAATCCGGGTGTATAAAGTTTAGGGTGCTCCAAAAAAAACCAAACTTTCGAATTCAAATTTTAATCATACCGAAATTTTTTCCATTTTGTGCGCCTAACACCCTGAATTTTTCATATTTTGAAAATGGCGGGAAAGCGTGTCGCCGGAGATCCGGAGATCTTAAAGGTCTGAAAATTCCCATAAGAACAAAAAAGTTATTATTTTTTTTCCTTCGAAAAATAGTCTATAGCCTACCTATCGCAAATTTGGCGTAGAACTAAAAACCAAAATACAGCAAAAAATCGGCGTTATGTGACAAAACGTAATAAGTCCACAGTTTGGCTTTTTGTGCTCTAAAGCAAAGTAGGCGCAGAAAATCGGACTTCTGATTCGTGATTCAAAATTTTCGATAGGAATAGACTATATTTTGATGGGGGAAAAAATTGGCCTTTATGTACTTATGGAAATTTTCGACCTTTAAGATCAATGCGACACTTTTTCCCGCCATTTTAAAAACCTGAAGAAATTCAGGGTGTTTCGATGCACCAAAAGGAACAAATTTTGGGGGTGGTCAGATTTGAATTCCGATAGGAAATCGACTATATTTTGATGAAAATAATTTTTGGAACACCCTAATATGTAGTTATTTTAGAAATTGCAAAATCAATTGGAATCCTCTTAGGGAGTAACGCAACAGAAATGTTTGTCTCAAGGGCAAATTAAACACCCCATGAATTTTTCCCTTGTTAATGAATTCAAAAATAGTATATTACGCAGTGAGTAGCGAAAGTAAGATATCTCGGTACGAGACTAGGTTTTAGATGTAACTGGTCCAGTATTGAAACTTAGCTTCTTTTCCGGTTGGGTACGATGTTTTTCCTAACGAATGATAACAATTTTAAAAATTTGTAAGTGGCGGAAGTAACTAAAAAAATAAAACAGCGGAAGTAACTAAGCAAAAAAATATGTATTCCTGGAATTACATATCGAGTGTTTAAAGGTAAACCATTCTAAGGGAAAGATGTTTGCGCTAGATTACCCCATTGGACGAAAATAATCATGTAACTTTTAAAGCAGATGATATCCACTTCCTGCATTAGCTCAACATATGCCATTCCCTACCATTTTTCCCAAAAAAAATTAATTCCTGATCCATTTTTCCTAAAAACAATAAATTCCTAACCCATTTTCCCTAAAAAGAAATGAATTCCTAATCCATTTTTTCTAAAAATTTTGGTTCCTAAAATTGTTTTCCTAACTATTTTTTTTTCTAATTTTTAATTTTCCTAAATTTTTTTTGATTCCTAAAAGAAAATTTCCTAAAATCCCTTTAGGGATTTAAAAAATTAGGAAAAATATTCATTTCAGGAAATTTTATTTTAGGGATCAAAAAATTTTGGGAAAATTCAAAATTAGGAAAACAATTTTAGAAACCAAAATTCTTAGGAAAAATGGATTAGGAATTAATTTTTTTAGGAAAAATAATCAGGAACGGCCATAACCATATCCTTTTAAATTTTTCATTTTTTAAAAAATACGCCCAGGAGTCGCTTTTACAAACGTTACTTACTCTACGCTCAATGTTACAACCCTGGAATTTTTTTTTTTTTTTTTTTTTTTTTGCAAATAAATTTCGAATTCCTGCGTAGAAAATTTCTTATGCAATACGACTGTAGTTGAAAAATTTGTGGACCGCATAATATGGACTGCTTATGTGCGCTTGGGTGGCGTCAAGAATTTTTTTTATTTTTTATTATTATTTTTTTTTAAACATAAAAAGCTAAACCGCTTTCACCTCTTAAATAAAATTACTATGAAAACATAAACGTTGTTGTTTGCTTTCGAAACAAAAAAAGACAGAAATAAAGAAAAAGTTGAAAGCTGTAATAAAAACACGATGACAGAATTTTTTTTTTCTTTTTTCTTCTTTCTCTTTAGTTTTTACGACGTAACCGATCACTTTGTTCATTTTATTGAAAGTCTTCACTTTTTTTTTATTTTCATTTTCATTTTTTTTAATTTGCAGATAAAACATGACTACCTACTTCAACTACCCAGATCCAGCCCTCCAGGAAGAGCTTAAAAAAATCGCAGAGGCTATCGTGGCACCAGGAAAAGGGATTTTGGCTGCTGATGAATCAACGGCTACCATCGGTAAAAGACTGAGTGACATCGGCGTTGAAAACAACGAAGAAAACAGGAGGAAGTAAGTTGGGAAATTTTTTTAGGAAATCGTTATTTTACGGAGTAAAATTAAAAAAAATAGCGACAGTAGTTGGTTGGTAACATTTCTACATGTTGCGACAAGTCTCCCCAGGGTTGAACGAATGCCCTGGACCCCCGGTCTTCAAGCGATCCTTTAATGCAGAAAAAAATCGTAAAACGGTGCTGTAGTTCTTCTGCATTTATTTTGTTGGCGCAAAGCGCTGTAACATTAATAAGGACTCCCAGGCTTTAAAAAAAAAGTAAAAATATTATTTTGAAAAGCGGGGTACCATATTTTTCAATCTTAGAAAAAACACTCAGAAAAAAATGGCTAATGCGAAAGCACTTGCCTTGTGACAAAATATTTTTTTAAAAATTGATTAGAAAATAATAAAAATTTGTTGTTAAGTCACAGCCTGTCCGTTGTCATGAAGCATTTTTGTTTGGCTATAAAACATTCCGGTTTTGTTGCAAGACAGAACTTGTTCAAAACATTTCAGTTATTCGCTAATTAATCGAAGGGTACAATTAATTGTACCACCGGAAATGCTGTATATTTTTAGACTTTTTTCTTCTGCTACCACCTTCTTTAATAGTTTTGATTATTTTTTCGAACACTACAATTTTTTTCTTTCACAAAGAAAGGAAGAGCGAAAATTTCCTGTGCTTACTTGCGATTACTTGAATAACTCCATTGTCCTATCTCCATTGGCCAATTAATCGAAGGGTACAATTAATTGCACTACCGGAAATTCTGTATATTTTTGGACTTTTTTCTCCTGCTACCACTTTTTTTTCTTTTTCATTATTTTGGTGTTCGAAAAAATAATCAAAACAATAAAAAAAGTGGTAGCAGAAGAAAAAGATTCCCTACCATTTTTCTTCCAAAAATTTTTGGTTCCTAAAATTTTTTCCCTTAACTATTCTTTTTCCTAATTTTTAATTTTCCTAAAATTTTTTGATTCCTAAAATGAATATTTTAATGGCTTTTATTTAACTTGACCAGCGATATATAGATATATATCAACAATATTCAGAAATATAAGAAAACGTTGAAACCCATTTCTTTACGTTAACTTCCCCTTTCAACTAACGATAAAAAAAAAAAGAAATTTAAAAAGAATCCAAGCTCCATCCCATTATAGTAACTTCCGCGTTCAACTAACGATAATGACGGTTGAAAAAGCAGTCATGCGCAGTTTCATCATGTTCGTTATTTCTTTTATTGTTATCAGCGTGGATTTTTTTTACTGTATGTAAAATAAAAGCCATTTTAAAAATTTTAAATTTTTATACGTTTACTTATTTCCTAATTTTTTTAATCTCTAAAATTTTTTTAATAATTTACTAGGCCTATGGAAAGTTGCGAGTTTCGGTTTTTTTTATTTATTTTTGCTTTTTTACGTTTGAATATTTTTATCGTTGTTTTTCTATTTAGTATATTTTAATAGGTATTTATATTTTTTTACCGTATATTTTTATAGTTGTTCATTTTATAGATGCATTTTTATAAAGATTTAAAAAAAAATAGAATAAAAAGAAAAGGCTAAATTCGCAGCTTTGCCTAGAAAATTATTACAAAAATTTTAGGGATTTAAAAAATTAGGAAAAATATTCATTTTAGAAAATTTTATTTTTAGGAATCAAAAAATTTTAGATAAATTGAAAATCAGGGAAAAAATGGTTAGGAAAAAAATTTTAGTTCCTAAAAGTTTCAGGAAAAATGGGTTAGGAATTTATTTTTCAGGAAAAACTGATTAGGAAAAATGGTCGGAAGAATGAAGAAAAAAGTCCAAAAATATACAGCATTTCCAGTATTGCATTTAATTGTACCCTTCGATTAATTGGCCAGTAGAGACAGAACTCATTTTGTTCCCTAAGGTCTTAAAGGATGCGCCCCAAGAAAACGTGCGTTATAAAATTTTATAACTCTATAACGTTTTGACCGAATATAAAATTTTATAACTATTTATAAATTTTTATAATTAAAATTTTTAACTGAGCAATATATTAATTCTATGCTTGAATTGTACTATATTTAGTATATGGGGACTTTACAGGCTCTTTTTAAACATTTTTCACGACAAAAAAAAAGGAAAAAAAAATTATAATTTTTTGGAATAGAATCCGAGCTTTCTGGTCGTCTTACCAGTAGTTACCAGCCGCCTTTACACTGAAGAACCCTTTCGATTGACCCAACCAAAATGATAGTAAACCAAATATCACCTCAAAAAGTTTGGTTAGGACAACCAATTTTTTGGTTCAGCCTATCATGATCAGCTGAACCAAAAAATTGGTTGTCCTAAACAAAATTTTTTGGGTAATAATTGCTTTACTAACATTTTGGTTGGGTCAACTAAATCGTTTTTCAGTGTATCCACTACGCCACTTTTCAACTGATTTTTGAAAGTGGCCATATGGTTCTTAAGTTGCCAATTATTTTGACTTAAAATATTTTCCAGATTTTTCTGAATTTTCGGTTTATTTCTTTTATTTTTAATTGCACAAAGGTTCAAAAATAATGAAAAACAGAAGTAGAAAAATTCGGGAAGCGTTAGAAGAAAATAAAAAAAACTTAGAAAAAAACTGGAAATAATTTTTGTTATAAAATTTTATAACGAATCCTATAAATAAATAGATGTATTTTTGGCGGGTTATAAAATTTTACAACGAAGTTTAAGTTTTTAATAACTTAATTTTATAACACACTTTTTCTTGGGATAACCAGAAACATTTCAAAGTTAAGAGAATAAATCCAAAAAAATTGTGTTGACCAGGTACCGACAGTTACTGTTTACTGTCGCTCCTGAACAAGCAGAGAACCTCAGCGGAGTTATCCTCTTCCACGAAACCGTTTACCAAAAAGCGGAGGATGGAACTCCTTTCATCGAACTCCTCCGCCAGAGGAATATTATTCCCGGCATTAAAGTAGATAAAGGCGTCGTCCCCTTATTCGGAAGCGAAGACGAATGCACGACGCAAGGTAAATGCATCCTCGGATTCGGTTTTTAATCAAATTTCGAAATAACTTCAACTCCCTCCCTCCTCCCCATCTTTTTAAGCTTCTCGTATGGTAGTGTGTAAAAAAAAGTTATTTCGGAAAATTACAAACCGACCGAGGAATTTTTTTTATTTACGGTGTTGGCTTTAATGTGTGTTTTTTTTTCTCTTCTTTTTTTTCTGAAAATGAGGTTGCGCCAACTTCTTTTTACTACTTCTAATTTGGAAAATATATCGGGTGTCATTCTTTTCCACGAAACTTTGTACCATAAAACCGATGATGGAACCAAATTCGTTGACATTTTGAAGAAGAAAGGGATTATTCCCGGAATTAAAGTAGATGAAGGAGTCGTACCATTGTTTGGTAGTCTGGATGAAACTACCGTTCAAGGTTTGAATAGTTTAAAACAATATAGGGATTTTTTTTTCTGGGGACTTCATCATTTTCATACATTGCAAATTTAAGAAAAGAATTCATAAATGGGAAAATTGCTAACTGCTCGTTGCTGCTTGTCATAGCAGGTTATCACAGAAGCCAAACATGCTGTTTTCCGGCCCTATCATTCTTAGATGGGGCGAGCAGCATCTCATTCTCGTATTTTTTTGTAAACATAGTATCTCAGTCTATTATTTCTGATTCCCTATTATTTTTCCTAATCCATTTCTCCTAGAAAAGAAAAAATTCCTAATCCATTTTTCGTAAAAAAAAAAATTCCTAATCCATTTTTCCTTAAAAAAATGCCTCATCCATTTTTCCTTACCAAAATTCCTAATCCATTTTTCCTTAAAAAAAATTCCTAATCCATCTTTCCTAAAAAAAAATTCCTAATTTATTTTTCCTAAAAAAATAAATTCCTAATCCATTTTTCCTTAAAAAAATGCCTCATCCATTTTTCCTTACCAAAATTCCTAATTCCTTAAAAAAAATTCCTAATCCATTTTTCCTAACAAAAAAAAAAAAAAAAAAAAATTCCTAATCCATTTCTCCTTAAAAAAAAATACATTCCTCCTAATTCATCTTTCCTTTAAAAAAAATGAATTCCTTTAATCCGTTTTTCGTAGAAAAAATTCCTAATTCATTTTTCCTTAAAAAATAAATTTCTAATCCATTTTTCCTTAAAAATTAATTCCTTTAATCCATTTTTCTAAAAAAAAAAAAAATTCCTAATCCATTTTTCCTTAACAAAAATACATTCCTAATCCATTTTTCCTAAAAAAATAAATTCCTAATCTATTTTTCCTGAAGAAATAAATTCCTTTAATCCATTTTACAAAAAAAAAAATAAATTCCTAACCCATTTTTTCTAAAAATTTTCATTCCTAAAATTGTTTTCCTAACTATTATTTTTTTTTCTCTCTAATCTTTAATTTTCCTAAAAGAACCCCGCACAGAATAATATATGAATTTGGGCACCGGATGAACTTTAAATTGAAAAACCAAAACAAATGGGATTTCATCCGGTGCTCAAATTCCTATTATTCTGTGCGGGGTTCTTTTTTGATTCCTAAAATGAAATTTCTTAAAATCCCTAAGATTAAATTTCCTAAAATCCCTTTGGGATTTCCTAAAAAAAAAAAAAATCCTAATTCATTTTTCCTAAAAAAATACATTCCTAATCCATTTTTCCTTTACAAAAAATGAATTCCTTTAATCCGTTTTTCGTAGAAAAAATTCCTAATTCATTTTTCCTAAAAAAAATAAATTCCTAATCCATTTTTCCTTAAAAAAAAATGCCTCATCCATTTTTCCTTACCGAAATTCCTAATCCATTTTTCCTAAAAAAATAAATTCCTAATCTATTTTTCCTGAAGAAATAAATTCCTTTAATCCATTTTACAAAAAATAAATAAATAAATAAATAAATAGGCCTACATTCCTAACCCATTTTTTCTAAAAATTTTCATTCCTAAAATTGTTTTCCTAACTATTATTTTTTTTTCTCTCTAATCTTTAATTTTCCTAAAAGAACCCCGCACAGAATAATATATTAATTTGGGCACCGGATGAAGTTTAAATTGAAAAACCAAAACAAATGGGATTTCATCCGGTGCTCAAATTCCTATTATTCTGTGCGGAGTTCTTTTTTGATTCCTAAAATGAAATTTCTTAAAATCCCTAAGATTAAATTTCCTAAAATCCCTTTGGGATTTCCTAAAAGAAAAAAAAATCCCTTTGGGGATTTAAAAACTTAGGAAAAGTATTCATTTTAGGAAATTTTATTTTAGGAATCAAACATTTTTAGGAAAACTGAAAATCAGGGAAAAAAATGGATAGGAAAAAAATTTTAGGAACCAACATTTTTAGGAAAAATGGATTAGGAATTTGTTTTATTTAGGAAAACCGGGTTAGGAAAAAATGGTCGAGAACGATTAACTGTAATTCCTTGCAGAATTCTTTTAAAATTTTCGGCATAAATATAATAGGGGGACACCTGCAGCATTTTAAGATAAATTACGCAGTATAATACTAACAAAAGAAAATAAGGAAAATTTCATAACTAAAATTGGCTCAACCTAATTTTTTTTTCTTGTTATACGTATTTCTGAATGTAAATTTAGAAGTAATCAATCATTTTTTCATTTATCATTCCATCACGATCTATATCAATGCGTATACATATTCAGAGTGAGTGTGATAAAATTTTTGCACGCAATTTTTTTTTTCCCTTGGTTGTGTTGATGCGTGTCTAACTGGCGAAAATGTAAATATTATAAAACCAAGTTAAGTTACTAACGCATAAAATTTTCGTAATATTCATTAGAATAAATTTTAAGTAAGTTTGATAAGACTTAAAAAAAAATGGAAAATTTTCCTTAATGCCATATAGTAGATTATATGTAAAGATACATAGAAAATCTTATTGTGTTTATAAAAAAATAGATTTATTTTAATGAAATGTTATGGTTGAGGTATATTATTTTTTTTAATTTAATTGAAAACATAATGACTTCTAGTGTCGATGCACCCCCTCCCCCATCATCTTAGGGAACCAGTTTTGAGTTGGGTAGAATATTATTTTTTGAAAATCTGATACTAATCTCCAATCTTCACCCACCACGAAGAAATCTTTGATCCGCTTTTGGATGACGAAAAGTGTTGGGGGAAAAGGGGGGGGGTGGCTAGTAATGATTAATGATGATTCTGAATGGGAGGGTAAAAAGTGACGAAAAAAGTGATGAAATAATGCTTGAAAAATTCTGGGAAATTTTCAGAGTAATTATTTACCCCCTCCCCCCCGGTCTTTTCCTCTTTCTCTGACTTTCTTTTCGCTTTCTCTGACTTTCTTTTCGCTTTCTCTACTGCATTTCTTTATGTTTCCGTACCATTTTTCCTAGTCCATTTTTCCTTAAAAAAAAAATTCGTAATCCTAAAAAAATTAATTCCCAATTCATTTTTCCAAAAAAAAAATTTATCCTCCTAATCCATTTTTCCTAAAAAAAAAAAATAAATGAATGAATAAATAAATAAATAAATAAACAAATAAATAAATTTCTAATCCTTTTCCCTGAAAAGAAATCATTCCTAAAAATTTTGGTGCCTAAAATTGATTTCCTAACTATTTTTATTTTTTATTCTAATTTTCCTGAAATTTTTGGATTCCTAAAATAAAATTTTCTAAAATCCCTTTAGGGATTTAAAAAGGAAAAATATTCATTTTAGGAATAAAAAAATTTTAAGAAAATTGAAAATTAGTAAAAAAAATAAAAATAATTAGGGAAAAAATTTTAAGAACCAAAATTTTTAGGAATTGGATTATAAATCTATTATTTTTAGGAAAAACGGATTAGGAAAAATGGTCGGGAACGTTCTTTTATAGTTAGTCTCTCCGACTGCTTACGGCGCTGTACTTCTTTGCTCTTTTTCGAATACATTTGTGCAAATAAGAACCGCGTGAAAACATTTTTTAACCTACCCCCACACAAAAACAAACAGATTGAAGAGCGATTAAATCAAATTTCACATTAGTTTCCGCTCAGGAAGAATGGAATTGGGGGAAAGGGGAAAGAAAACAAAAAACAAGCTGAAAATAAAGTAAATTCGATTTTAAATAGATTATGACATGACTGGAGTGTTTGGGTGAAATATAGGTCAAATCATTCAAGTTTGCATGTTGGAAACGCTAAAAATCCTAAGAGGAACCTTCATGTCGTAAGATTGTTTCTCGTGTATATTTGTGGGCGAAATAATATTGGACATTGGTTCATGGCTCTCAGGCACGGAAACCATGCTTTTTTTTTCCTCCCTGCCTTGCTTTTTATTTTTTCTTTAAAAATCATTTTGCGCATTTGACCTTTTTTCAATAATAACACCTTAAATCTGTTGGAAAAATTTAGGTCTTGACGATTTGGCCCAAAGATGTATTCAATACAAAAAGGATGGGTGTCATTTTGCCAAATGGAGATGCGTTTTGAAGATCGGACAAAACACCCCTTCCCCTCAAGCAATCAACGAGAACGCCAATGTCTTAGCTCGTTACGCTTCTATCTGTCAAGCCAATAGGATCGTGCCAATTGTTGAACCCGAGGTAAGCATGAGAAAAAAAAAATTTTAAAAGCTGGAGAGAAAGTGATTTGTTGTTTATTTTATTTCATAATTTTTTTTTTTTTTTTTTTTTTAGGTTCTCCCGGACGGTGAACACGACTTAGAAAGAGCTCAAAAAGTAACAGAAACCGTGTTAGCTGCAGTTTACAAGGCTCTCAACGATCATCATGTATACTTGGAAGGAACCTTGCTCAAACCGAACATGGTAACACCAGGCCAATCCTGCAAAAAGAAGTACACTCCGGAAGATGTTGCCAAAGCTACTGTTACAGCTCTTCAGAGAACCGTACCAGCTGCCGTCCCTGGTTAGTTATGATAAAATTATTTTTGGGTTCCGTCCTCTTTTGCAGTTTTATACTAAGGGTGTTCCAAAAAAAACGAATTTTCGAATTAAAATTTGGTCACCCCCGGCATTTGTTCTTTTTGGCGCGAATTTTTTCAGGTTTTTTAAATAACGGGAAAGCGTGCCGCCGTGAGTTTAAAGGTTCGGAAAATTTCCATAAAGTCGACTTTTTTCCTTTCGTAGAAATATGGCTTAATCCCATCGAAAATTTTGCGTAGATCACGAATCTGAAGTCTGCTTCTTTGTATCTGCTCTGCTTGAAAATAAGCGCCAAACTATGGACTTACTATTTTTTTGTCACTTAATACCTTTTTTTGCTATATTTTGGTTTCTAGCTCGAAAATCGGAGAGAAAACTGTCTTCGGATTCGTGATATACGCAAAATTTCCGATCGGAATAAAATGTTTTTCGGCGAAAAAAAAGATCGACTTTTTTGTTCTTATGGGAATTGTCAGACCTTAAGCTGTCAGCGACACGCGCTTTCCCGCCATTTTAAAAATTTGAAAAATTCAGGGTGTTCAGGTGCACCAAAAGGAACGAATTCTGGGGATGAGCAAATTTGAACTTAAAAATTCTATTTTTTTGGAACACCGTATTCTATACTTATGAATTCGAGTGGACTCCCTTTTGTCCCGGATTTTGAAGGTCGTTCCACTTCATTCCATCCGCCATTTGTCAATTGGTCGACTGTCCAATGTTTATTCGGACGTACACGAATGGCAGAAAATAAGGAAAATTATTTTCAAAAGAGATGTCTGTCCAAAAATAAAAAATTAAACAATTTAATTGCGTTCCCGACCATTTTTCCTTATCCATTTTTCCTAAAAATTTTGGTTCCCAAATTTTTTGCCCTAACCATTTTTTTCCTGATTTTCAATTTTCCTAAAATTCTTTGATTCCTAAAGTAAAATTTCCTAAAATGAATAATTTTTTCCTAATTTTTTAAATCCCTAAGAACTATTTTTTAGGAAATTTAATTTTAAGGATTTTAGGAGATTTTATTTTAGGGATTTTAAGAAATTTTATTTTATGAATCAAAAATTTTTGGGAAAATTAAAAATTAGAAAAAGAAAGTAGTTAGGAAACAATTTTAAGACAAAAATTTTTAGGAAAAATAAATTAGGAATTTATTTTTTTTAGGAAAAATGGATTAGGAAAAATGATAGGGAATCACTTAATTGTATTACTTTTTACCATTTTTTAAAAATGTCCCAAAGAAGCACATATTTTTCCTTGAAGATATTCAACCAGGTGACTTTAGGCTGTCCCCCGAAGTCCAGTTTCTAACTCCTCACAAATTATTTTTAAAAAAATAATTAAACTAATTTTTTTTTTCTTATTTTTCTTTTCTTGTAACAGGAATCACTTTCTTGTCCGGTGGTCAATCCGAAGAAGAAGCTTCTGTACATCTGGATGCCATCAACAAATACCCCGGAAAGAAACCATGGGCTTTGACATTCAGCTACGGTCGTGCTTTGCAAGCTTCCGTGCTTAAAGCATGGGCTGGTAAAGATGAAAACATCAAATCTGCTCAAGACGAACTTGCTAAGAGAGCTAAGGTATTTTTTTTTAAATGCTTCCTTCTACATGAAGAGTCGACAACTTTTTTTTTCTTTTAGAGTGTACGCGCTTTAAAAAAACTTTTTAACTTCTAAAAAAATCTTTCAACTGCAGCTGAAAGATTTGGCTTATTTTGTTTCCCTTGTGTTAAATTCGCACTTTTTTTTCAGGCTAACGGTCTTGCTTGTCAAGGACAATATAAAGCCGGTTCAATATCTAGTTTGCAAGCATCCAAATCCAACTTTGTTGAGAAGCACTCTTATTAAAAATATAAAAACTCCCATCAATGTGCATGACCTATTAACAAAAACAAAACCTTTGCCGCTTAATATTTACCTTGGTGACGGTGTAAGTATACCTTCTACTATCTGTAAATTTCGAATATCTTTTAAAATATATATTACCTTGGGTGGCCCTTATTTTACGAATTTTTTTTATGCCGGTGAACGCATAACTAATTCTTTTATATAGTAACCGGGAAAGAGTATTCACTGTATTTTTTCAGACTTTTTGGACGTGTCCCCGGGGACCTAAAAATTTCAAAATTCCTGTAAAGACCGAAAAATTCAAATCTGCATAAAAATTTGAACAGAAAACAACCATTTTTACATAAATGTAAACTTTTTAATTTTTCGGTCTTAACGGAAATTTTGAATATTTAAGGTCCTTGGGGACACGGTCAAACGACACCCAAAAATCTGAAAAAATTCAGGGAATTTTCTTTCAGTTACTATAAAAGAATGAGGGGGTACGTTCGCCGAAATTCAAAAATTTGTAAAATAAGAACCCCTAATATTACCACTTGCTTTAAAAACCTAGTGACGGTTTGACCTACAAAAATGCTTCATTTTTCCGACCTACAATTTAAAAATGTGACTCAAAAAAATGGTGAATAATGCTTTGCTTAAAAAAAAATTTTCGCAGCTTCATTAAGTATTTTTTTGAAAGGTCTTTACCGATGGTTTTTTTTCCCTCTGCCAATAAAAAAAGGAAAAAAATTAAAGCACACTAATTTTTTTTTCCGCCTTTTTCAGGCCAACGGACAAGCCTCAATCGGAAAATACGCAGCAGGAACCATTAGCGGAGCGGCAGGGGAATCCAACCTCTTCGTAGCAGGTCATGCTTATTAGACCAACACATCAGTGCCTATTTAGTGTCACCACTAACCCCCTTAAAAAGAGTCCTGCTGTTCTCTTTTTCTGTCTCTCTTTGGATGATCATAGTCTTCTGAAAATTTCTTTCTCTTTTTATTTTCATTATATAAAATTATATTATTATTTATTTATTTTTCTTTCTTTCTTTTCTTCTTGTTTGTTATTTTCCTTTTTCTTTATCTTCTATTAATTGGAAAGCTGTTAATGCCGATATAAGCTGAATTTTTTTTTTTTTTTTTTTATCAAGTCATAAATCATAATCGAGTTCAAGTTATCGGTATTGGCATATTTTTTTTTCTCCTTATTTATTTCAAAATATTTTATTTTTATCAATACTATAATGGTTACTTTTATACTTAGATATAAGGCAAATAAGAAACAACATATAGTAGCAAAAAATGAAAACTCCGCATTTATTGGGTTTTTTTTTGCATTTTTCTTATTTGCAGTAAATTTAAAATTACCAAGGTGTCGGAAAAACAACGAAAAAAAATTATTGAATTTTGCATCTTTTTAAATTTAAGAATCTATTGTTGTGAAACGTGAAAAAAAATATTTACGAAAGTCACGGAATATAAAATTAATATAAAATATTATATAATTCTTCGTCGGGCACCTTGGTTATCCTTTTCAGTAATCAGTGTTATAATATAAAACAAAGAAAAAAATAGTGTGTAGTAAGTGTTTTATAGATGTTTCATTAAATTATAGGGTATATTAAGGGAAAAAAAATCATCAACTCCAAATAAAACTAAACAATCGTAAAATGGAAAGCAGAAAGACTCTATTCGTTTAATATTTAAGTGTAAATAGTTTTAGTCGCATAATATTTGTTAACGGAAATTCTTCGCTTCATGTTTAAATATAACGTTTTAACAAGAGCTGAGTGTGTTTAATGATGAAACCTTTTTTCGTTGTTTAAGAAACTATGCTTGAAATTAAATGTAAAATAATTGAAACGCATAATGTAAAATAAAAGGTTATGAGAAGGTATGGAAACTTGTACAATGTGAATGTGTTCTTTCAAATGAAAAAAAAAGTGGTGATGCATTTCTACTGCAGCGGAGCGAATCATGCACGAGATTAATTCAACGCAGCATATCAACGTGATATCAAATGAACTGCGAATTTAATAGTGCAAAATTCCATTTGAATAGATGTTCACACCATGCACATAAAAGAGAATGACAAACCAGTACTGTCAGAGGAGACTAGAGCATCTTAAATTGTTCTTGCCTCTTATGTCCCTGTAAAAACGATGTCAAAGGATAACAAAAAAAGACAGGATTTTTTTGAAAGGATATCAAATTTTTAAAAAATCTTATTTAAGAAAAAAAAAACAATTTTAATTTTCACATTTACAGAATCTCATTTAATTTCGCAAAGTTTTCACGAGTTTCGAGAAAACCGAAAGCAGTCTTTCATAATGACTACAAAAAAATTACATGGAGAGCACGACATATTTATATTGACGACTGATAACACAATTATTTTTTTATTTAATTTTTTTTTAAATTAACTTCTTACTAAGACTCCGGTGCCTCACAGAAAAAACCAAATATTGTTAAAAAGTCTAATCTCAGCTTTACCAACAATATTTTTAATACCACTAACACAGTCGCCTCGACGAAATATTTTCTTCGTTTTGTGATCCGCATATCCCTTGAGTTTAATTAACAGAAATGAAGTTGATGCATAAGCATTAAGACTAAAATACACCGATGTCTACCTTTCATTCCATTTTTATATTTCAAAACGAAATGTTCGCTTCAATCGGCGCCCTATGCTCTAAAAAAAAAAAAATTCGTCATTTTCAGATCACCAGCTTTCTTTTTTTAAATTCGATGGAAACATTTAAAAAAGCGATTAACTGAACGAATAATACTTCAAGACAATTTTTTATAAAATAATTTTAAGGAAACAAGGCAATAGTACTAATACTGCTTTTTTCTACACAATTTGTAATTTTCTCGCCGATACGGCAAAGAAATATTATCTTAAAATTTTGGAAGCTCCGTTACCTTTCTATTACACGAGCAGTATGCTTCTGCCTGTTTGTTCCTAAATTGTCTATAAGTGTTTTTAAAAAAAAAATACGTTGAAGAAAGTACAAAGAGTCGAATTAAAGAATTCCAATCAAAATTTTTGTTTTAAAAAACATTTTTTTTCCACTTTACAAAAAATTCGGCAACTCCGCCGATAACGTTTTTCTTTTTTTTTTTTTTTCCTAATCTTAATTTATTCCCTTCACAAATATGTACAACGCCGATTTTGGATCGGCTTAATTTAATAGAAGAAAAATTATAATACAAAGATTTTTTTTTTTAAATTTACATGTATGTCCATTATTTTGGGTTTCACTAACAAAAAGGAATTGAATATTTTAAAATTAAAAAGGGATATTCCTCTTACACTACGAAGCTTTTTAGGACACTGTTCAAGGTTATAAAGTGATCATGTCGCCTGTCTTTTTTTTTTTTTTTTTTTTTTTTTTTTTTTTTAGCCTTAGTAAAATAAAATTTTAAAAAATATAAAAGAACTAATTCAATAAGAAAATAGCTGATCAACAATTTAAAATTTTCAATAAATAAATTATTAAATGATTGTGAAATAAATACATCCGAACGCTAGTCCCTGAGATTCATACTACAATTTTGCTCCAAGAGACGAAAATAAGTTAAAAAGTTCAAATAAAAACAGCAAATCGTTATTTCGTTTTTTGAGACCTTTATAAAAAACTGATTGAAACTGTAAATCAGCTATATTTCTTCGTCTAAAAAAAAAAAAAAATAATAATAATAAAGCTTTTTTTTTAAAGATATGTGAATTTCTGATAGGTCATAAAGCCAAGTGTTTTTAATGCGATTAAGCACTAAAATTACCTAAATCTTTAAAATAGTGGAGTACGAAGCTGATGGTCTGTTAATAGAGTACTTAAACCACGGGGTTGTTGGTACGAAGTGTAATATGCAGCTAAGAAAAAGGAATTTTGTAAAATGGCACGTTTCGTTGTAAATTTTTCCTTCCAACAAAGAAAAAAAAATTTAGAATTGTTAAAAAATTTTCTGAGCTTTTCTTATTGTCTAAATGCAGAGCGGTCGCATGTTTTCCGTTGTAGATCAATTAAAGACGAGGTCAGGTTATAACGATTTCATTAAAAAAAGAATTGAAACCAAAAATTAACAGAATTTTTCTGGCTCTTGAATAATGGAATGTTTTCTAAAAAATTAATAAAAATTCGCCATTTTCGTACACAAAAATTTTTTTTAAAATGAGACATCCAAACTGTATTCAAATCAAAATTTTAAATACTGGGAACAAAGGAAATTTTTTAAGTATAAACCTAATGGCTAATTTTTTTTTTTTTTAATTCTTCTTTTAGCAAATCGGTATAACCAAACAATTTCCCTTAATAAGACTTTTAAATGATCACTTTAAAAAAAATAAAAACAACAAACAAACATCATTTAACATATTCTAATAATGGTAAATCTCTTTTCTTTTAATTATCTTGTTTCCAGTACAATTTTAAACACATTATATTTCCAGGGCATTTTTCATTTGATTTCATTTCAACATCACAAATCAGTCCTTTCTTTTTTTTCCAATGAATAAACATCGGCTTGTGCTGTTACAGTTCAATATATAAATGCACCTTATCGCAAATAAATAAAAAAAAATGGTAAAAATGATAATAACGCAACGAAATCTTTTCGCGCATATAAAAAAAAAATTCTATTTTTTTTTTCTTTTTAAAATCATGTCATATCAACCATTAATGTATTACCGATTATTCTACCGAATTTAAATCAATCGCTACCGTTCAACGGCACTTGATTAGTAATTATAATAAGATCTTTCCTTTAAAAAAAAAAAAAAACTGTAAATAAAAAAAAAGCGAAAAAAAGGTGATTCTTTTTTCTTTTCTTTTTTTTTATGAATTAAATAATAATTAATTAATTAATTAATGATCATAAATTACTAACAAAATTATTTTACTAATACACCGTAAAGCACTAAATCGAATGATCATGCCTCTTGAAAACTGGTAACGTTTTCAAATTCCAGACGATTGGTAGTACGTAATGGTTAATAAAAAAATGATCAAGGAATTCTGAACACTTTTTCCCAAGATTAGATCCTTTATAGCTTCACACATGTTGTAATTTTCATATTTTGTTTTCACAGACGTGCGAAAGTCCCTTCAGTCTTTTTTGAGTAACCACGGTTTTTATCTGGAAATTAAGAAAAAAAAATTAGTCTGATACTTTTCGGGAGCAGTGAAGGCCTGATGCAGCTTATTTTGGATGGAAAAAATTTTAAATGGTAAATCAAAATCAAAAAGTTGCCATTTTAATTAAAAATTTCCTCCAAAAAATATTTACGTGTAAATGCAAAAGAGATTTTTAGGCGAGCAGACGTTAGTTTGGGACCATCAAAAAAATTATTTTTGATACGTTTAGCCATCCATTTCTTAAAGCTCTTTTAAATAATTTGTTACAAATTACCTCGAATATGTACATTAATTAAGAACGGGTGCTGAATTCTGCTGATGTCTTTCCAACTCTTCAACGCTGACCATGTTTACAGTCGAATCCGCTTTACCGCTTCTGGTCTGAGCCTGAGCCTGAGCTAAAAGCTCGGGTGTAAACCAGTGGGCCAATTGATTCGATGCGGTTGGCGAAGTGGACAAATCTCCATCTCCGTTTCCAGGAAGAAATTGGTGGAAAGAATTGCGAATGTCTGAAAAATAAAAAGTTTAAAATTATTACTAATATCTTCCCCTTAGCATTTCACTCAAACGTCAAAAGATTTTTAATGTAAAATCTGATTACATATTTACATCAAATATAAAATCTGAAACTTTTTACATTTTAATGTAAATATAAATATGTAATTATCATTTTTTAAAAGATTTAATTTACAATAATCCGATCACCGATTTGCCGATTTGCAGCAATCACCGATCGGCACCTTAAAATTTTATTTTTAACTTTTTAAGCTTAACTATTTCCATAATTTTATTTAAAAATATTTTAAACACAAGAGGAAACTAACGCCCAAAAACACAGAAAAAAAAAAAAAAAAAAAAAAAAAAAAGACATCATACCTGGTTGTTTGTAAACATTCCTTTGCTGAGCTGATGTCATATTCTGAGACATCAATAACTGCTGAAGAGCAGGATTCATGTTGACATTATGTTGAGCTAGTGGCCCCATCTGCGGAGCGAATCCTGAACAAAAACATTAATCATTTAAACTCTTGTCACTTTTCTTTTTTTTTTTTTTTTTTTTTTAAACGAATTCTTTGACATTTCACAGTCATAAGAATCTTTAAAAAATCATAAAAAATTACTCCGATTGAGTTTTAATATTTTCTAAAAAAAAAAAAGTATTTCGCTGGAACATGGGATTTACAAATCGGGACAAAAAATGCAGGTTGATTTTTTTTTCTCAATTCATAACTTAGTAATTAATTAAACTTATTGATACTAAGTCTGTTACAGCATGGCCACAAGAGAATGAAGCAAGGAAAAATACAGGAAAATTTGGATACCCGAAAAGCTTTAGATGCGAATGTTATCAAAGGTCTGAAAATGCAATAAGGGCTTTAAAATGACATAAAGCACCTAAAAATATTTCTTTTTAGTCTGCTCTGCTTCTCACTTTTTTACTGCCAAATTTTCATTATTAATTATGTTCACATTTTATTTTAAGAGAGAAATTTTTGAAAAATTTAGTAGGCTCTTGGTATTTTAAACTTTATGAAAAATTTAGTAGGCTCTTGGTATTTTAAACTTTTTGAAAAATTTTTCACATTTTTTTTTTTTTTACACAAACTTTTGAATAAAAAAGGTCAAATCATGAACCATACAATTCGTTTAAAACAATAAATGCGGCTGTTAGTCAATTTCATATTCATTGTAATAAATAACTAATTAAGACTACGAGATTAGTGTTATAATTAACTCCTAATTACGAATAACTTCCCTTTTCCTTCTTCCCCTACTTGAGAAAATAATTATTTATGATATTTGCACAAGGCACGTATAATTTATATCAAAACGGGCAAATTCTCAGTTATTCTTTATAAAAAAAAAATCCGGAGAAGCATTCGAAACAAAAACAAAACTGTTGGAGCGGAGCTACTGAATCCAATTAGTTTTTAAAAAAAATAAATTCAATTTTTTTCAATTTTCGTTTGCATCCAATAAAGTTCTTCAATATCTATATTCTATAGTAGGCTCCATTTTTAAAATTAGAACACTTGCATTTCGTTTTTTAAGACACAAAGCCCAAAGACATAGAAAAAAAAAAACTTAGTAGCTTAACTGATATTTTATCAGAGCGCTGTGGAATCCAATTTTTCCTCAAGTCACTTCGGATATGCAGGAATCATCATTTAAAATATCAGATAAAGCATCGCAAACATTCTAATTTTTTTAAATAGTACTTTTAATGCCAAGGACAACATGGAGCACTTTCCTGAACTGAAGACAGTGCGTTGCCAAGCCGAGCGAAACGATGCTTGGCAACACTGTCTCGAAGTTCAGAAAAGGGCCCATATTGTCATTGGTAGAAATAGTATTTTTCAATACAAGGACTGCAAACGACAAAATTGACCGTCGAGACCGAGTTTTAAGCCCGAGTCGAAGGCGAGGGCCTTAAATAGGTCGAGACGGGCAAGTCGTTTGCATTTCTTGCATTGAAAGATGTTTTTTATCACAAGGTACGGAGTAAAATAGTCTGTAAATAAACTGCCTAGGACTGAAAAGTGGACTTTTCCGTACCGTGTGATGAAAAGATATTTTTTCATCTAGCGCGGAAAACTTATTTTTTCGCACTAGATGAAAAAAAAATTTTGGTGCATTTTAAAAATACCTTTTTTACAGTGTGATGAAAAGTAGCTTACAACACAAGAAAGAATTGTCCGTCGAGGCCTTTTTTCAAAATCGGCCTCGATGGTCAATTTTTTTTCTTTTCAGCCCTTGTGTTGTAATATACTATTTCAGGCCTAAATAAAGCAGCAGCAAAAAAAAAAAAAAAAAAAAAAAAAAAAAAAAAAATTGGATCTCAAACTTAACTCCATTTCAATTTTCAGTTCGTAATTTTAATGATTTCTTTAAAATTAAGATTTCTATTTACATCAAAAAACATGCAAAATAATTATTTATCACTTCTTCCATGCATTTATTTCGGATGAATTAGGTCGCAAAGTTAATATTGAGAACAAGCAGAAAAAAAAGAGATTTAAATAAAAATGGCAAAATATCAAGTAGGCATTTTAAGTTAAAATAAAAAATCAATGCAGGAGAAAAAAAATTTAATTTGAAAAAAAAAAAAAAAAAAAAAAAAGTGACTGGATTTAAGGATTAATGTGCATGAAAATTAAAATAAGCAGATCGGGCCAAAAGCGAAACAACATGCACGTCACAGAAGCACTTTACCACATAAATTTTGTGCAGTAAACATGTGTCAACAGGAAACTGTCAAGTTTTTCATCGTCTGACACACCAACAGAAAATAACTACCTAATTTTTTTGAAACTGGGTGAGGATGCTATCCTAGCTAGGGAAAGTACTCAACACTCTTCTCAAGTAACCTATCATATTTTGGTCAATCACAAATTAAGGAACTATACCGAAGTGTTTTTTCGGTAGATGGGATAGACGATTTCGACGATCCAGTTTCTCAGAGCACTCTGGGACTAAAAGGGGACAAACAAACAGACGATGCGTTTGTGTGATTCGTAAGTTAAGAACACGCGGTACAGTGATTTTAGCTATTTCAAGGCATTTAATTTTGAAAATTCTTATAATTGATGCCAGCTATTTTTATAAAAATAATTCCGAAGTCAAACCTACATAATTTTTTCCTGGAACCGAGCAAAATGAATTTTAACTTCCATGTCTATACTTAGCTTATGGGAAGCATTATTAGAATGTACTGATATGACAAAAAGAAGCAGAACTCAAGACGAGTCGATTTGCGATCGACTCGTGCTGAGTCTCGGGTAATACTTCGTTCCGATACGATGTATATATTTATTTATCTTTATTATATTTTCGGTAGGCTTAAGAAGCCTTGTTATATTTATTTATTTACCGCCGCCTTTTGACTTGTCAGTACCCGGTCAGACGACACGATTTGCAATGCATTATGGGATGAAACGTCATTACCGAAATCGTCTATTTACCATTTACCGAACAACCCATTACACTGCCTATTACATCAAAGAAAACGCCATGTAAGGGGAAAAAAAACTGTAAGGCATTTCTCGACATGTAAATGTGACCGGGATCCTTCAGAAGAATATCTGTACGTCAGAGCCACAACGTCAAATTCGAAAGCAGAAGACGGAAAGGGACGATAAAGACTATCGGCCATTTTGTATTTTTCAAATTTGACGAATTGGCTCTGACGCAGTGGTACGGTGCTTGCTTGGAAAAATATTTGAAAATTAGATTTAAGGAGGTTCTACAGGTGAATTTGAAATTCTTAATTGATCGTTCTAGTTCAACTTAAACATAGGCGAAACTTTGTTTATTTTTCTAGAAAAGTTTTTCCGCCTACAAAGTTTTAATTGGAATCGAATAATTTTTTTAAAATTATGGGAATATTCCTCTTAACGTTCTACACAACTTTTGTGACATGAAATTTGGATCCCTTTAAACATTTATGGTGTTTTTGTGAGATTTTCCCCAAAAAAAGCCCGATGTTTACAAACAAACCATTAGCATGTTTACAATTTTTGAAGATTAATTTTGTAAAATAGTTTGAAAACATTTTAGTTTTTAATAAAAGCGAATTTTCGTGTCACAAAAGTAGTGTAGAATGTTAAGAGGAATATTCCCATAATTTTAAAAAAATTATTCGATTCCAATTAAAATTTTGTAGGCGGAAAAACCTTTCTACAAAAATAAACAAAGTTTCGCCTATGTTTAAGTTGCACGAGAACGATCAATTAAGAATCTCGAATTCACCTGTAGAACATCCTTAAAAAAAAAAGTTCAAACATATTCTGCCACATGTTCAAACTTGAGCAATAGGAAGCTATGTGTTTTTTCAAGTTACCAGTAATGTTATTTAGGACGACAATCACACTTCCATTATTTGGACTATTAATTTTAACGAGAAAGAAAAAAAAAGGGGACACTGTACCTTGTTTCAACATCCAAAGTCATGCAAAAACTGGGTATGAGATTAAAATCTACTGGAAGCGGGTTAACGTTACTACAGAAGCCAATTAAAAGCACTAAAGGATCGCATTTTGTTTCATTTTTATTTTCTTGAGCTGTGACTCACCTCTGTTCGGAGGGCCGCGATTTGCAGACGACGGAAAATTGTTATACAAATTGGGTTGAACGAGAGGTGTTGTTGTCATCGTCAGTTTGGACCTTTGAGGGTAAACGGGTCTAGCATTGTTCCCGTACGGTAGATCTACCAATCCTGGTCCAGGAGGAGGAGCAGGAGCGAAGTTACCACTTCCTTTCACAATGGCACGACCTAGAAAAGTTTGTTCATGATCGTTAGTATTTTCTTCTTTGTCTTTCCTTTTTGAAAGAGAATAATAAAAATCATACTTTTATGCAAAACGATTATAGAACGATAGCAGAACAAACTTTTCAAGGTTTATATCTAGCCTACTGATTTTTTGATGATGAGACTACCATTTGCAAATCAATGGATGAAATGATCATTACATAAAAAAAAATTAAAAGTGAATTTGATATAGCCTACAAAAATCATTCAATGGAGCTTGTCCTTCAGTTGGTTTCTTTTTTTTCGGTAAAATGTCAGATTATTCCTATATTTGTTCCACCATCGAAAAATTAGCTGGCTAGAATGAATTTTCAAGCAAAAACTTATAACTAAGGATGATGATAAGTTTTTTTTCAAAATTTGGGCCTTTCCAAATTAAAGAAATGACAAAATGGGTTAAATTCAGGACAAAAATAACTTTTTTTTGAGAAAGAAAAAAAAATGATTTTTGCTTTTCACCATTCAGCCTCCATATTTTTTTTGGAAACGACCCAATGATACTTGCTAGACTATAAATTTTTCTTGTATCATAACTTTCATGATTAGCCGCCTACCGATAACGAGGATAAATGAAAAAAAAAAAATTGCTTTTCTAATGCACGAACATACCTTGCTGCATCGGTTGTTGCATAGTCTGCTTTGGCATGGACCACTGCTGCTGAGGGCTCCTCATGTTTAACAATTGATTATTAGTTAAAAAACGACTAGATTGTGCGGCCTGAGCCGCTTGTTGCATTTTAATTAACTCATTTTGACGCTGCTGTTGCTGCATATGTTGGAGCTTCAACAAATCGTTGTATTGATTTTTTTTACCGTCTCCATCCTTTGGTTGGGGCTGCTCGGCTGTCATTTTACGAAGCACAGAGGTCGGAGTGAAAGCTAACGGGGTCGGTGATTTCGTCGCACTCGTATTGCTGTTGTTAGTGACTCCTGCGGCCGCTGCCCCCGTCGTCGTGGTCGTTGTCGTAGAGGCTGCGGTCGGGGTTGAACTCGGGTTGATATTATTGTTATTGTTGTTGTTGTTTGTCGATGGAGTGCTTGTCGGGTTGTTGTTCGCGTTATTGTTTGCGCTACTTGTTGCGATATTATTTGGATTCGGTGATTTGGCTCCGGCTGCTACGTTAGGTGAGGTGGCTCTAAAAAAAAAAGTAAATAAAAATGATATGAATGAATTGCATAAACCCTACACTTGAGTTTTAAATTTTCAGGCATCGAACCGTTCTAGCCCAAAAAAATAGGGACTTTAGGGACCAAAATTGAGAAAATTAAAGACCTTTAAGGGACCAAAAAAATTTAATTTTCGAACTTTTTATTAAGTCCAGGCTTGATTTGAACCCCCTTATGCCCAGTTTTGATTCACTTTGATCCTCACAAAAAAGGCCGAAATTTCATAGAAATCTTTGTTTGGAGGACTTTGAGAATTATGTGGTTAATTTTGCTTCAAAACGGCTGAGACGGCTCAAAAATTTTTGGATTTAGCTTTAGCCATTTTTTTAGCAACAATTTTTACCTAAAAATTGCAGTCACATGCATCTCTTTAGTCAGGTTACGACAAGCTTCTTGATATAATATTGACCTGACAATGATTTGATGAAAATGGTGAAAATTTTTTCCCATATTTTAGCTTGGAAGATAGCTTTTGAAGCAGGCTGCATAGCGCTAACTTAAAAACATAACTCAAAATAAAATAAGACCAAAAGCAATATGGAACAAAAAAAAAATGGGACCAAAATTTAAGCTAAAATTCGATTCAAATTTTTTATTTTGATTTAAATTTCTTAAAAATTTTCTCAAATATTATTTATCCCAGTTTTTCGGGTCCATTTTCACTTTCACCTACTTTTTTGTCTGAACTGCATTACAATAATTTTTAAAACAAGCTAAGCGAGGCCGAAGGCCGAGCGAAAAATTTTAGAAATTTTGAGAAAAGATGGACTATTTCTTGAAATTAGCATCATTGCCTGTTTTAATAAAATAATCCAGGCATGAAAATTAAAACGAAGAAAAATAGGGACTTTTAGGGACTTATGATAAAAATAGGGACTTTTCCGAAAAAAAGGGACCCAGGTTCGATGCCTGAATTTTTAATTTTGGGAAAAAACTTACCTTTGTAATTCTTGACGCTTTCGATAATTTTCACGTTGCTCTTCAAGTTTCTTTTTAATTAATGCGGACTGCATGATGGTTTGCGTATGAAGCATCAATTCTCTTGGAGAAGGAACTCGATGCGGCAAACCTACCAGAAAAAAAATTGTGTTAAGAAAAAATAGGTAAATTTAGTTTTCGATTTAAAGCGGATGGACAAACATCAAAATTTCTGCATACATTCTCAATCTTCGTGCAAAACAAGGAATCGTGGCTAAAATTTAAATGACATTAACACAATAAGAATACCAGAGTGTTCCCAAATAAAAAAGAAAAAAAAAAAGAAAAAAGAATTTCTCAAGAATTTGTTTTCGTAAGCAGTAAGATATTTTGGTCAGTGTTCCGAACCTGGCGCCGGCGCCAGATGATTTGCTATCATTGTGGTGCTGGCTCCGGCGCCAGCACCACAATGAAAAAACATGACAAACGCAAATCATCTGGTTTTTTACGTACGGGTACGCCGGCGTCGAAGCCAGCGCTGACGATTGAAAATTTTTTTTAAACACAATTTTTTATAACGACCTCTTTCCGTCCTATTTTTTTTTTATTTTTTTACTTTTAGGTTAATTACACAGTGAAAAATTTTGTTTAGGATAGAGAATTAGTTCAATACTTGGTATTCATTGATTCATAATTTTTGATTTTTTAAATGTTTATCTCAATTAAATTTTAAAGTCTTTTCTTTCCTCTCAGCTTTTGCTCTTAAAAAAGAAATAAATTTTTTTAAGTACAAAACGTGATTTTTTTTTAAACTGATAAAGCCTTCTTGCTTCTTTTTGCGAAATAAAATAAATTAAAAATTTATGCCGGCGCCGAGGCCGTCGCTGGCATCAATTTTTTTACAATTGTGGCGCTGTCGTCGATTTTTTTTTCTGAAAATTTTCGCCTTAATTTTCACCGGCTTCGGACCCCTATTTTGGTAGACACTCTGGGGTGGGAAAAAGCAACAAACACAAAAATTAAAAAAGCCAGGGCAGGAGAAAAAAATAAAAAACATCATAATCTATACAAGTCGTCGACGAGTACCTGTATGTTGGACTGTTAAAGTGTTCGGGCTCGTTCCTAGAGGGTTTGGTGAGATCATAGATGATTGACAGAAAGCTATAAAAATAGACGTATACGTTTTTTGTTAACACGTCCAAGGCAAGTTACAAAAAAATTTCGTTTCACGAAAATAACCACTTCCGAGATCATTTAAAAAAACCTACCATTAGGCATAGGAGGAAGAGGGCTAGGAATTCTCAACTGTTGTTGAAGCATAAACTGCTGAATCAATGCCGGGTCAGGAGGAGGAACCATGAGCGGACTTGCAGGGCGGGGAGATCCCCCGTGAAGTTTTAAAATCGAAGCTAAAACTTCTCGATGACGCGGTTGCATAGCCTGATTTTGGAGTTGTTGTACTAAATGCTGGGGGGTGATTTCACCTTGTCGAAGTCCTGTTAGTAAATAAGAAAAAAATTAATTTTGTTTTTAAAAGCAGTTTAAAAACTGAAGGTAACACATTCATGGTTCAGCGCTAACTTTCAAAATTATACGGGTTGACCGATTTCCGCTCTGAATCAGTTGACATCAAAACATTGAAATTTTAACCTTTTTGGTTCAGCCTATTCGAATTTTTTACTTTATTTAGCTCTTTCCATCTTGAAAGAGCTAAGGCCAAAAATCATACAAACCTTGAAGAATTGCTTGAGCTTCAGGGCGATTAAGCAATTCAGGAGAAGGTTGCGAATTGGCCACCAAAACTTGTAACTCTGGGGGAAGAGGGGACAAAGCTCCGTGAACCTGAGGCGGTGCAAGCCTTCCACTTTGAAACAACAATTTGTTGATTTCTTGCTGCTGCTGAACTTGGCGCTGTTGCTATTTATAAAAGAAAAGATAAAAGTACATGGAAATTTAGAAACGTATCAAAAATTAAAAGGAAAAAAAAATGTATACATTACGAACCTCTTGAACGTGCAACAACTTATACACCAAATCCTGAGGAACATGCATGGAAGCTGCAGCATTGGGCTGATGAGCCTGTCCCATCATGTCAGATGGTTCTGGAGGTTTATTCAGCATCTATCGAAATAATTCGAAAATAAAAAAAAATTAGGGAAATAAAACTGATTTTAAAAATGAGAAAAATTTCACAAGCTCCCATTATTTTCTTAATTTTATTAAGCTGCATGCTTTTGTTTCAGAAAGCGTCAGAAGCGGTTAGTAAAAAGGAAAAAGTGTTTAAAAAAGCTGTAAAAAAAAGAACAGAATATAAAAATTAGGAGGAAATTACCTGATTGAGTGCAGGTGAACGAACGGCTTGCTCGCGTATTACACTTGCCGGAGTGGCACCTCCTTCAACAACCTGCTTTAACTACATTTAAAACGGTCAATACAACTAATAAAAGAGTACTGCTTCAAGCAAAAATAAATTTAAGCAATAAAAATTAATTTTAGAAAAAAATAAATAAATAAATAAAAGTAAAATAAAGAATGCGTTGCAATCATAAACAGAGTGAGTGATTTTCTAAAAAAATCTATACAAGAATGTTTTTAGAAAATCGCTTTTTTTAAAAAAGGATAATAGCCATTCGTAAGTGTTGTTTTCAACATAACCTAAATGAGTGTACTAGCAATTAAAGTGAATTAAGAAACTTGCTCTAAATGACAATTCAAATATTCTCACCAATTTCTTAAAAGCGATTAGTTCTTCGTCTTTCTTGCTAGTGGAAACTCCTTTTTTCAGTTGGTTTTGAGAATTTTGAGTAACAGGACTTTGAACAGCTCCTTGACGCATCCTTGCTTCAAGTTCCTCAAGGCTTGTCAATTTTCCTGTGGCCTCTGGAAAAGAAAAAAAAAATATAATAAAAATATATTACTTATTAAAACTTGTTGAATCGGTCTTTAGGAGGCAACGGGGACGTTAGGATTGGTAAAGCCTTCGATTTAGGATAAGGAACGTCAAGGTCCGTCTCCTACCTAAATCCTTAATGGACGGTGGCTTGCCGCGATGATCGTTCTGCTGATGGTTACCTTGAAGCATTTCCAGCAATGAATTACCTGAAGTAGTCCCAGCAGGGGAAATGGGAGCAAAATAAGCATCTGAATCCTTCATGTTCGGAATGTTGATCGAAGGTTCACTGATGTCTGTTTTTATATGGCACATAACAAGAAAAAAAAATTGTTTTGATCTACTACCACATTTGTTTAAAAAAAAAAAGGAGGAAATATTTCCGATGTCAATCTGACTAAAAAAATTTTATACTCAAATTCAGGGTCTTCAAAAATTATGACCGAAAAGGTCACCTGTCTTATTTATTCGAAAATTCAGCTGGGGTGGGCAAATCATTTTATGTCCGTTCTTAATCTATTGTCCCAGCGAAAAAGGTGACGTCATCCTTTAAAATCGACGTCTTTTTGACGTCATATTCGGGTCATTTTTTAAGAGATTCCTTAAGTTTTGCCGTCACCCTAAAAAACCATGACGTCTTTCGAACGTCATTTTTCTCGCTGGGATATGAAGGCAATAGGAATAGTTCAACACAAAGCGGAGATGCGATAAATTGCGCATAAAGAATTTTCTCTAAAATTTATAACTTTAAAAAAAAGTCAGTGTTGAGTGTCAAAAAAAAACTACGCACCGTTGATAATATTTTTGATAATTTCATCCTGAATAGAAGATCGCCTGGTATCATTTACATCTGGCGGAGAATCTCGACGAAACCATTGAGAAAATCTAGAGCTAGATTGATTACCTTCGCCGCTTCCTCCGTTCTGAAAAAAAAAAAAAAAAAAAAGGTCATATACCATTCATTTCTTTATCGAAATGAATTCAATAAATGCTAACCGGTAATCCTAACAAAGGTAAATTATCTAACTGTAGAAAATCTTCTAAATTGAAGTTATAATCGTGATTCTCAGTTCGGTTCGCTTCGTCAGCTGGAGGTAAATCGGATTCGTTTTTCGGATGATCTGACTTCGGTGATGAATTTGCAGCAGGACGTTCGAGCTCGGAATCTTTTAAATTCCCCTTCTGAAATGAGATTTCCTCTGAAGAGCTTTTTCGACTCTCAGTATTCGACCTCGAATCCTTAGCATCTGAATAGAAAAAAGGAAATTATTATTCTTATTTGAACTTTTGTTAACTTAAAAAAATTCAAAAAAAAAAAAAAAAACGTACTGAATTTATTTAAATTTTTAGATGCTGGTTTATTTTTGTTACGGTTTCCATTCTCGTTAGTATCTTCAAATCCTCGTAATTCTATCGTATCATGCTGAGACGTCGGTCCACCTGAAACATAATAAAATTGATATGTTGATTTTTTTTATTTTATTTTTTTAATGATTAAATACCGGTAAGAGTAAGGACAAAAGGATGCTCAACCGTTATACTTGCCGAAGGTTTTAACATAGGGCACACAAAGTCTGGGAGGGCGGAAAGGTCGAGGGAAGGGAAGTTGTAGCGGCGACCAAGCGACAGTTCGCAACATGTGGAAATTTGGACCGCGGCGAACAACCGGTGGGACAGGGATTTCGCAGTAACCGTACATATGATGACCGGGCGGGCCTAAGTATAAAACTTATTACTAATGGGTTTAAAATTAAAAGTAAAGAGACGAAAAAAAAAGTAATAAAAATCATAACGATCTACTACAATTATATTATTGTTATTATTGGTCGCTAACCTTTTCCCTCCCCCCAAGCCAAAGATTAGAAATTTTTCTAAAAACGTCTCCCTTTACAAACCTGAAAACCATTCCGGCTCCTCGTTTTCAAACCTCCGACGATCATTCGAAAACCTTTGCATCCTATCGCGATCTCTTCCCGCCCGCACATCCGATCTTAAATCTTTATCCCTCTGGAGCGATTCCCTCGACATGGGCGCCATTAGTTCTCTATCCATGGATATTCCAGAATAATTTCGCCGTATGTCAAATCTGAGAAAAAAGAGAAAACAATTTTAGATAATTTATTTTTAAAAAAACAAATAAATAAATATATGAATAAAAAAAAAAATGACTGTACCTGTCATCCCTTTCTCTTGGATTAGGCCCAATCGACGTCCTGTAATATCCATCCTCATTATTTTCTTTATCCCTATAATCCCAGTTATCCCGGTTCATAATTCGACCACTTCCGATGCGTCTAGGCGGCGGAGGCCCATCTTTAACGGGCTCAGGTCGAGTAACCGGATTTTGAGTCACGGTCACAAAACAACCAGAATTAAAACTCCGACGTTGGGGACTTAAAACAATTCCATCTTGCTCTTTACGAACTCTTTCCCTGGGATCGTTGTTAGATCGCCTCTGTAAAATAAAAAACGGAAGCAAAATATGTAGTAAATTCATTTAAATAATTTCTTCATGAAAGGACGAGGCAGAGTGCTAAACTACGAATTATGCGCAAAAATACATTAGTGCAAGGTTATCTATTTATTTTTTATTATTTTTTTTTTTTTTAAATTTTGAAGTAAATTTTAAAAGTAACTAAAATAGCCTAATCCGTTTTTTCTGCTGCATGAGCTTCTCAGCAGGCTCAAAGATGGGCTGAAAACTAAAAGATTTAGAAAATAATTCTGCCTCAAATACTTTTTAGTATGCCTTTGTCAGACATAAAGATAAAGATCCCTATAAACTATGTTGATCTTTCATTTTACGCATTCCTATTACCTATCTCAAAGGCATGAATTTGTGCAGGAAGGACTATTAAAAAAGCATATTCTTTAAAGGTATATATAAAAAAAATTAGTGCTCCTAGCTGAGCTGAATCATTCCCATTGGCTAAGATTGCAAGAATTTTTCCCTGAAATAACGATATCGTTTTATTGATAAAACCCGCAAGTTTCCAAAATAAATTCTCAGCATTATAAATTAAAAATTAATACTACCGTTACCTCGATAAAAAAAAAAAATTCAACAAACCATCATTCTTACGTTTTTTCATTTTAATTAAAAAAAAAAAAGTTTCACAAAAGAAATGCATTAAAAATATAAATTCGTAAGAGTCAAAACCTGGGAAAACCTTTCTTTTAAAAAGTTTCTTATCTTCTTAAGTGGCTTTTAGCCATTTTGAATCAAAGCTATTTCCAACGCTTTAACTTAAAAACATCACAATTAAGATCAAGGGTGACCTAGAATTTTTTTCTACGGGGGGCTAAGAATAGGGGAAAAAGTTTTTTGGGGGGGAGGGCTGACCATATTCAGGCCAAATAATTTTCAAAATTCTAGAGGGGGATATTCGGGGGCTGGGGAAAATGCTAGCCCCCCCCCCCCCAAAATCCGCCCATGACTAAGATGGTCTCTAATAAAAAATTTTAACATTTAAAATCGATTTTTTACTAAGTCATCACGTTCAGATACAAACGTTCAGAATTAAATTCAACTAACAGGAAATAAAACCGAATATCCCAGCAAAACGTTTATCTAGCTTTTCAACGAAAAAAATAAAATGGAAATTTATTAGGTTCGGATTTCGTGTTTATATAATAATGAAAATACCTTGTAAGAATCGTCTCCCCTATCAGTTGGAGTGTCAGATCGCTTGTTGTAGTTATTATTCCATTTCAACCAGCAGAACAAATTTTCAATGTCCGAATCGGTGACAACGGGTTTTTGCCGGGACAGCGGGCTGTCAGAATATTTCAGCAGTTCCTCCCTCGAATACTGATAGTCCGGTTTGTAAGGAGGCTTGCTGTCTCCGGCGGTTTCAACCTTTGCCATTTCCTTCTCCTCCGATTGATCTTTTTCAACTTGAGAATCCATTTCGTTGTCTGTAAATTAAAAAAAAAAAAAAGGTTAAAATTAAAAATCCAGCAACAATTTATCGGAAAAAAAAAGAACACAACCTCCCCAAAGAATTTTTTGCATTTTTCTTATCCTTTTTTTTCCCCTTTTCTTAAAAGCCGGAAAAAACTGTTTTAAACTTTTATACTTTCTTCGCAACAGGAAAGCTTTTAATCGAAGCTGCTACAGAAGCCTTTGCCCGACCTTCTGGACTGATAACAACTGTCATAAGGATCTTGCTAAAAAGGGTTGCATAACTGATCCGTTATGAAATCTGTACAGATGGATTCAAATTTTGTTTATATAATTTGATGAAGCTATGAGCATTAGATCAATTTGATCGAAATAGATTCCCCGTATTTAAATTGAAAAAAAAAAAAAAAAAAAAGTATTTAGAAGGGAAATTTTCAAAAGTTTCTTTAGCCATGTTGGCAGCGATTTTCATCAACTTTTCCCAAAATATAAATACTGATATTCGACTTAATTCTCGTAACAAGCTCTTGATGATTCTCGCCTTTAACGTTTCAGTATATTTTTCTTAATTCAGCGGGAGGAGGGTGTTTTCCATCTTTTAAGGCGCCGGAAAGGCAGCCCTCGATTAATAAACTTTGTCAACAAATCAATGTCAATTGATGTTCATAAATGTTGATACATTGTCGAGAGCAAACTTTTTAAGCTTTGTTTACCCCTTTTTAAAAAAAATAAGTATCTAAATAAAATTACATTTTTCCCTTCTACCTCTTTGACCTTTTCATTATCTTAACATTTAAAAATATTTCATCGGTTATTTATCCCCCGTGTTATTGACTTCTCTTGTTATTGAAAGAATTTGTTCTTTCAAACCCCTTGAGGGGCTTCAAATTTTTTAGAAAAATCAAACGATATGAAAACGAATACTTCAAAAGGAGGGGGAAAAAAAAGGAAGAAAACAGTGATTTTTACCTTTGCTTACATCAACCATCACACTTATTAACAATAATCAACAGAAAATGATAAACTTAAAACAAAACTGAGTCCTTTTCTTTTTTTTTTCAAACGATGACAAATTACTGAACCGGGCAAAATATGCGAACAGCGAGCTGCTTAAAAATCTTTTTTTCTTCAAACTTAACCTATTCAACAGAAACCATCTGAAAACAATTTCTCACGTAAGAGAAAAAAACCTCAATTGTTTTTTTGTTTTTTTCTTTAAGCGGGAACAAAATTCTAGAACAAAGTTCGGTTGTTAAGGTTTTCGATCCGATTGCTGAAAACAAATCTATGTTAATAAAATTCGGTTGGGAGATAACTTGGAAAATTAATTATAAGCAAATTGAAAGCGAATGAATTTTAAGATAATTTTAAAGGTGAACACATTATTTTTCTTTTTGTTTTCTTTCTCAAAACAAAAACAGAAAATCATATAAAAGGTAAACAAAAGAATGATTTTAATGTCTAAATAAAAAAACAATACAAAAATTCACATAAAAATTAAATTTTTAGATCAGTCGTCATAAAATGTTTCGCAAAATTTCTTAAGCTGTGCTTTAGCTTGTGGGCATTTTAAAATCCGAAAAAACCGGAACAAACGTTGTCAGGTTTTCCAAATGTTTCGAAATATGGTCAGTTTTATTCAATTTTTCTATGCGTACAGTAAAATTGATCAAGTTTTGAAACATTTTAAAATTTGATAACGTTTTTGCGGATTTTAAAATAGGCACAAGCGAAAGCACAGCTTAAATCATGAATCATTTTTAGACATGTCTGAACTGTAACTCAGATGAAATGACTATCATTTTTATAAGATACTTAGTGCCTAGTTTATCTAAATCCTGAAGAAAATTCTGCAGACGCTCATTATTATAGAACGAATATTTTCCGAATCTAGTCAGTAAACTAAATCAATATTTTTTAAATTTCTTTATTTTCCATTGCCGACAAGTATTTGATATGAAAATCGCTGATTGCCTTTCGAAAATTATCCCTTAAGATCGAACTTTCCAAATGAAAAAGACCTCAAAAAAGCCTTACAATAGTACCATTTTTTTTTTGTTTTTTTCTTTAAGCGGGAACAAAATTCTAGAACAAAGTTCGGTTGTTAAGGTTTTCGATCCGATTGCTGAAAACAAACCTATGTTAATAAAATTCGGTTGGGAGATAACTTTGAAAATTAATTATAAGCAAATTGAAAGCGAATGAATTTTAAGATAATTTTAAAGGTGAACACATTATTTTTCTTTTTGTTTTCTTTCTCAAAACAAAAACAGAAAATCATATAAAAGGTAAACAAAAGAATGATTTTAATGTCTAAATAAAAAAACAATACAAAAATTCACATAAAAATTAAATTTTTAGATCAGTCGTCATAAAATTTTTCGCAAAATTTTTTAAGCTGTGCTTTCGTTTGTGCATATTTTAAAATCCGAAAAAACCCCAATAAACGTTGTCGGGTTTTCCAAATGTTTCGAAATATGGTCAGTTTTATTCAATTTTACTATGCGTACAGTAAAATTGACCAAGTTTTGAAATGATTTTGAAACCGGATAACGTTTTTTGCGGATTTTAAAATAGAAGCAAGCGAAAGCACAGCTTAAATCATGAATCATTTTTAGACATGTCTGAACCGTAACAACTCAGGTGAAATGACCGCCATTTTTTTAAGATACTTAGTGTCTAATTCATCTAAATCCTGAAGAAAATTCTGCAGACGCTCATTATTATAGGACGAATATTTTTCTAATCTAGTCAATAAACTAAATCAATATTTTTTAAATTTCTTTATTTTCCATTGCCGACAAGTAATTGATATGAAAATCGCTAGGATTGCCTTTCGAATTTTCCCTTAAGATCGAACTTCCCAAAGGAAAAAGACTTCAAAAAAGCCTTACAATAGCACCATTTTTTTTTTTTTTTTTTTCAAAAAAAAATCGTCAAATTTGTTTTTTTCTAAATGAAACGATTACGCCATTCAAAAAGATTGGTCTGAAGCACCCCCGATTTGTTAGCCCAATTTCTCCTTATTACTATAAATTATAAAAATGTATGTTTTATTTTGCAAATAGGAAAAAAAAAAAAAAAAAAAAAAAAAATGCGATTTTAATATTTTTAGCGACAGAAGGATAACCAGCTGAAAGTTTTTAGCTTACAGGCAAACATTAATCTCCGGTTTAATTGTTTTCTGATTAAAGTTACTGGTATTCTTTCCTTTTTTTTAATATTTTTTTTTTTTAAATCGATTGTGGACTAGGATGCCAGATAATTAATTACTTTTTCAGAATAAAGCTTAATCCATGTAAGCACCTCTGAATCCAGGAAAATAATCTTATTTCTTTGTTAAATTAATTTCTGCTTCGGGAATTTCCGATAAAAAATCTTAGATATTTTTCTCGTCTGAAAAGAAGAAAAAAATTCAGGAAAGAAAATTAGCCCCAGGAAGTTACATGGTAAAACAACTTTGTTAAATTCCTCTAATTTTTTTTTTTTTTTACTTTCCTTAATGATTTCAAAGTGAAGGATTCTGAAAAAAAAAAAGCTAAATATGCAATAAGCTTAACATTTAGCACTTTGGTTCATGATGGCCCATATCCAATTCAAATGTTAGAACTTACACTTTATGTCCTTTACTCAAAGTAAATAAACACCTTTTTAGGGACCAGAAGTAATGCAATTTAAAAAGGGTTTTGTTGGCATTAGAGATAATGTTCAAAAAATTTGCTTTTTGCTTTCCAAAAATTTTGAAAAAACATTCAGTCAAATTTTTGAATAAATCAATTTAATTTTTCCAATAAAATTTGGCATCTATACGCCAAATTATTCTAATAATGTCTTCATCTGCTAAAAAGGAGTGAACTGCAACAATTAGTCTAACAACGTCCATAAATGTACGTTACTATAAATATTTCAATGCTACCCCCAAATTTTTGGAGGATTCCTATAAAAATTATATAGAAAATACTTCAGGAAAAATCTGAAATATCTTATGCCAACTTGGCAGGAAAACATTATTCAACATCTAAAGCTACCTTAATGAGTATGTTTTCAGATCAAAAATTTTTAGGGATATTTTTTTTTTTTTTCAAATGCAGTTCTATTGATGGGTCTGCTTGAGAAAATAGTCAAAAACGGGGACCAAATGCGAACGAAACACGCATAATTAAATTTGAAAAAGACAAAGTTGATGGATTTGATCTTAATAAAAACCTTTAAAATGTTAACAAATCAGCAGTTTGGATAACGGATATCGTAATCTAAAAAAAAAAAAAAAATAGACAAAATGCAGTTTATACCTTTCCAAATACGAGGTCTTTTATATGGTTTCCTCTGTCGGTACCATCGAACCATAGACATCGAATTCGCCGAAGTGTCCGCGCGCCTTTTTTCTCTTCTAGATATACGACTTTTCTTCGACGCTGATTTTTCTGGGACCGACATTTTCCCCGCGTATTTCGAAATCGTCACCTCGACAGCAAATTCTTTTTCGATACGCTTTGTTAATTAACTTACGGATAATTTTATGCTTTCCTTCCTCCCGATATAATAAAGGAGTATAAGGGAAAAAATTAAAAACTGTCAATAAAACAACCTTTACATAAACTTTTTTCTTTCTTCTTCGTCTCTCCACGTTTTCATTAACTTCAATCGACCATGCTACGAATGTTCCTGTTTGTATGTATTTTAACACTGCAAAATCTAATAAAGTTAAAACGTGAGGGGAAATCGTAATGAGAACAAATATTAATTTAAGGCACATATTTTTTGAGTTGCTACCATTATTTATATACATAGATATTTTTTTTTATGAGAGATTGTTTTCTGCGTGATTTCAGGAAAAAATGAATTCCGCTCAAACACATGCCTTAAAATAACACTCGATTTTTTTCTTTAAAAAAAAAAAATGGGGCTTCCAAATTTTACAAATATGAGAGTCCTGTTTAAAATCACAGCAACAGCAAGCTGACAATATTTTATATTTTATACTTAAAATTACTTTAATATCATTTTTAAGGACCTCATTGCCGCGAAACGGAAGCCGCCATTTTTTTTAATTAACTTTTTTTTTTAATGTTCCAAATGGATTTTTCTTTAAATTTTTCCTACCATAAATAATGAACAAAGATAAAAACAAAACGTCTCAAAAATTAAAAGAAAAAAAAACGTATCGGAAAAGAAATACGCCACACTAAACACAGAGACATAAAAAAAACACATGTAACGCACAAGCCGCTGGAAACGAAAATGAACGAGACAAGAACAACCTGATGCAAGTTTAAACTTTTTCGCATCCTAAATCTATTTTCCCCTCTTCTCTCCTATCTTTTATCTATTGTTCAATAAGTCATAAATAAAAAGCAAGTTCGGTGATGTTTTCCGAAATGAGATCGTAATCCAGCGTGATTCAATATTTGAACTCATATGAACTGCCTCTTTATGCTAACAGAAAAATTTATTAAAAAATAAGGAAAGGAGCATTTTTGTTTTTATAACAGTGACATCTCCATTATCATGTAATAATTTAATAAAAGTTGGGGGAATTTCAGGGGAGGGTTAAAGTCATGAAAGTCATTTCTTTTTTAATGTTTAAAAAAATTAAAACAAAAAATGTCAGACAGCAATTAAAATTTTTAAATCTGATTGAAATAAACAATAAGGAGCTGCTAAAATTACCTTGATACTGAAATAAAAAAAAAACAGTCAAATCTTTTTCAAAATTTGAAAAAGATCATCAAAGCAGAAGATCATCGAGCAGAAGTATATACTTCTGAGGAATTATTTATTCCTGACAGTCTTTTCAAATTTTATTCCTGGTATGGATTCAGATTTTTCAAACTATGAGTTTTTGATTGTACAAACTGGATCTCTAAAGTAATTAAATAATTAAATAAGGGAAAATTTTTTAATGGCTTATTCTATTCTTCTACTTCTTCACTTCTCTAATTTATTTTCAATCTTTTTTTGGGATAAGTCAGTTTCAATTTACTGGGAAAAAAATTAAAATTTTTTAAATTTTCAAGCATTTCTGATTACTAAATGACAATCATGAAAGGAAAAACATGGTAAGCATTTGGGTTAAAATGGAAATTATTATGAGTTTGGTCAAAATTAACAACCACTGCTTTTCTTCAAATATGACCTTAGTACATTTTTCTTATCATTCATTACTTTATCTGGATAAAAAATTTTAAAAATATCAAACCTCCCAATTTTTTTTTGTTTATTTGTTTTAATTTGATTAATTTCTGCAATTTGAACAGATTTTATATCAGCATCAATAAATGTTTCAAGTCTTTTAATGAATCAAGCAAACAAAAGATGATTTATATCACATAGTACTATTCATTCTTTTACTTTTTTTTGATGGATAGTTAATCTTATGATTTGCCGAATATCGTGGTGTGGTGCATTACTGTCATTCCTTTAACATACTATGAATAATAAACTTTACCATTTTATCACTCAATTATTCTTTCAGGCCATAATGATGCTAATTGCTGAATAAGTAAATTTTTCTTGAAATACCTATTTTCTAGTTACTTAATCACCTCTTGAAACATTCAAAAATTTTTTTCATGAAGTTCATGTAAATTTCTATTACTTATCAACCGGAAATAAATAATTTTAAAATTTGACTCCCATCAAAATTCTAGAAGTCTAAATATGACATATGTTATGAAAAATCCTAAAAAATATCATCAAGCACAGATTAATAAAACTAAACACAATTTTCCATGAAAATTATTCTCCAACATGTTTCGAATTCACATCAGTAATTAACCAATCAAAACACAACAGAAAGCTACCAATTGCTTATTTCAACACATTTCCATATGTTACTCTCCATACCAATAACCCTACAATACTTTCAGATTGCATAAATTGTCAACTTTAACTTTTCTACAATCGGATAACGACCTATAATACGAATTTGAACCCTTTATAAACAATGAAACAAACAGCTGAAAATGACATTATCAAAATATAAGCTATAATTTTACAAAACCCGTCCATTTTACTTACTTTGTTGCTCCGGATCATCCCTTTCGTTGTCTTTCGAAACAGAATTTACATCCAGCATCGTTTAAGTCTTTTAAATTACCCCGAAACGTCCGTTGAAAAAAACTATCTACGTATTTTTTTTTTCTTCTTTTTGGCCTTATTATTAAGTATCACAGATATTTGTTTTGAACTACGTTTAACATTTATCTAAATAACTTCAATGATAAAAACACTTATTTTATATGAATTGAACCATTCATAAGCATTATTTTACAACAATCACAGGTCGGATTTTAGTACATAAAAACTCACAAATGCAAAAATAGTAAATGTCGGCCATTAAAAAAACCAACTTCTTTGCCAGAAAATTTACACCACAGGAAGAAAGCGAAAACAAAAGGCAACACGGTTTTGAAACGATTTCCGCGATAAATTGCTTTCTGTTTTTGTTTTTGTTTACATAGATGGCAGGACATATGCTTTTAGCGATTTAACAGTCAGCTTGTTTTTTTTTATTTCAAGATATTTCGCGAGCAAAATTTAATTAATTTTAATTCTATAATTTTAATTGTACTAAATACAAAAAGAAAACATCATTTATTTTTAGTAATTTTTTAAACATGGCGCGTCTTCCATTTAGAATGATACCGCTATTTTTAAAACAAACATAACCTATTCTAGAGCTTTAAGTATTTTTAGTAAAAATAGAAAATTAAGTAATTATAGCTACAATTATTCTACAGAAGGAAAAACAGCGACTTCTAGTCATAAAATAGAAACTCAGTTCGGGTTCGAACAAGTGGATCCTGAAAAAAAGCAAGAAAAAGGTAGCTGAAATTTTTTATTATTATTATTACTAATATTAAAACCGGGCCCATAACCAAGGGAAGCCGGGGGACATTGCCCCCCTGGCCTGACTTGGTGCCCACCCTGGAGTAAATTAGCTTAACATGACAGAAATCAGGAATGAAGGCTATTGCCCCCTTTCAGCCCCTCCTGGCTCTTCTGTCTGGCTACGGGCCCAATTCTAACACACTGACCTTGTTATTTTTTGCAAATAATTTTGTGCAATTCAATTTTTCAGTGGATGATGTATTCCATTCAGTAGCTCAAAAGTATGACTTGATGAACGATGCAATGAGTTTTGGAGTCCATAGAATATGGAAAGATATTTTCATAGACAGATTGTCTCCAACACCAGGAACAAGGCTACTTGATGTGGCTGGAGGAACTGGTGACATTGCATTCAGGTTTCTAAAATATTTAAAAAATATAGAGCCAGCTAGTCATGTTACAGTCTGTGATATCAATGCTTCAATGTTAGAAGTGGGGAAAAAGAGATCAAGCGCTTTAGACTTCACCCAAGATAAAATGGAATGGGTTGAAGGAAATGCAGAAAGTCTTCCATTCTCAGAAAATGAATTTGATGCTTACACAATTGCATTTGGAATAAGAAACGTAACTCATATACAGAAAGTATTAGAAGAGGCTTATAGAGTGTTAAAGCCTGGAGGAAGATTTATGTGCTTGGAATTTAGTCACGTTAAAAATGAAGAACTTTCATGGTTTGTAAATTTTAAATTGGCTCTGCATTTACATTGTATAAAAATTTTTAATCAAAATTGAAAATGAAAAACTTTTTATTTATTTCAGGTTATATGATCAATATTCTTTTCAAGTAATCCCAGTGATGGGCGAATTAATTGCGGGACAATGGAAATCTTATAAATATTTAGTAGAAAGTATTCGAAATTTTCCAGATCAAGAAAATTTCAAAGAAATGATCGAAGGTGCTGGTTTTAGGATTGTAACTTATGAAAATTTGACGTTTGGCGTTGTTGCTATCCACTCAGCATTTAAATTATAATATGAATAAAATTGTTTTCTAAAGATGTTCAGATTTGTTTTTGAAACACTTAAATTATTTTAAAAATTCTTACCAACAGAAGTTTAAAATATGTTACTCTTGCCATATGATTTATTTATTGGCTGCATAGTTGAATTTTAATGGTTTTTTACGTAAGGACTTATTTAAGTTTAAAAGCAACTTTTGTAAATACCATAGACATATATACTAGACCGGGCATCCTGTACAAAAGAGCTTCCCTAACATGTCTTTTGTTTCTTTTAAATCTAGGGGAAAACAGAACGGTAAAATGGCGTACAGTAGGTAAACAATAGAAAATTGATTTGTAAATTAATTTCACATTTTAAATTCTTTTATATATAAAACGTTGTCTTTTACTATTTTTGAGGTAAAAGAAGTAATTGTTTGCAATTTTTTACACATTACGGTATATATCAATAAATCTTTTGTTTACCAGTGTAGCCATATTGTCGTTCTGTTTTCCCCCAGATTTAAAAAAAACAAATGACATCCTAGGGAGACTGCTCCCATTAGGATGCCCGGTCTAGTATATATGTCTATGGTAAATACTGTGTAACAGCTTATTTCTTTTCTATGACTATTCCAGCTCATAAAACTGATTCAAAAATAAAATGCAGGAATCTAACGTCTTTTCTAAATTAGGTTTTCTGCTGCATGAGAATGAATGAAAGCTTTTCCGTTATGGCATGCGCTACTTCAAATTTCATATACTGCAATAGATGATGATTTCTTCGTATGTAGTTTTTGCGAGCCCCCACAAGAAGTACTTCATATGTTTACTAATCAACGAACTGAATGTTGACCGATATTTTTACCGTTTTGCTGGGTATTATTTTTAGAACATTAATCGTGGAATGGAAGGCCGGCATTACGGAGAGGATTCCAGGACCTCTAGTCAAATGTTGCAATATTTAAAAAATTTTGGCTCATATGTAAAAGCATTTAAAGGAGGCGGTTGCCACAGCGCTTGAAGTCCTTCGCTGGCATTTCAAATTTTAAAGCCAGCTGGTTTGGTGATTTCTCCTTTGACTCTGGGTAAAATAATCTAGGAAAAAAATGGTTCTTACAAGTTTTAAGCTTTGATCGCTTTATTTCGTCTAGGTAAAGATTGCAGGAATAAAACGAATTATTTGAGAACCAGAATAAATCCTTTTATATTTGGTCACTGGCAGTTTTTTTTATTTACATAAAAAATGACATTCCATTTTATTTTTCTTTATTTGATTTCATTTTTATTTATTTTCTTTAATAAGAACAGACAAAACGTCAACAAATGTGAGGAATATATTGAAAACCTAACGCAATGTTTTACTCTTCTTTAAAAAAGTATCAATTTTTTAAGAGCACATGACTAGTTGTATAAGCGTTGTCTAATCGACAAAATCAAGGCGTTTCTCAAAATTGTTTGAGCGAGATGGAACAATTTCAACACCTTCCAAGGCGAAGTAAAAACATCACCAGGTTTTCAAAGAATACTTTCTTGAAATATCTATTCGACTGTTTTAAAATTTTGGAAACTAGTATGAAAAATTTTTATAAATTTAAAAAGCATTTTTTTTTTCCACATTATAAAACACATCTTTTAATTTTGTTAAAACATTGATTTTCTTTTTCATCGATCGATCACGTTTTACACGACATAAGGTAATTTGTTCGGACATGATTCGACTTTTAATCCAGAAAAAATGGTACAAAAATGGAGGAAGTATGACCGTACCTCGATTTTTTATCTTAATATTGCAAGTTGAAAGCAAATTTTTTTTTTCCCCAATTTGTAAATTTAAAAAATGTTAAAGTTTAAGTTTCAAACAAATGATTAGAAGAAAAGAACATGCAAATAAATGAAATAAAGGAAAAGGGATCATTTTTAATGTTCCGAACATGATTTTCGTTCATGAAAAAAAGCCCATTTTTTGAAACTTTACAGCGACAATAAGAATTACATCAAGGTTTTTTAAATCATTTTAATTTACTGTTTAAAAAATTAAAACGAAAGAATCAACTTACAATACTTTCATCCATCCATTTCAAATTTTCTTTCTTTTCTTCCTAATTTAATTATCAAAAAAGCTTTACTCATGACAAATTTTTTAAAAAATTCTTTTTCAAAAAAAATTGTGCGCAATATTGCAATAAACACCGAAGTACGACAGTACGACACTTTATTTTTTCTTCAACATCTTACAATAGATTATAATAAATAAAAAAATTGAGAATTTCTTTAAAAAAATTTTGATAAATTTTTTTTTTTTTTTTTCAAATATATTTTTTCATATATAATGAGTTAACGGTGATGCAATGATAATAATAATAATTTTAATAAAAAAAAAAAATAACAATGGTAAGATGATATACTGATAAAGATTAAAAAAAAAAATTTAATGATGATGATATAATTTTTAATTATATATTACAATTATCTACTACAATTAATAATTTATGACAAATGAACGATCATTTTTTTCTTCAAGAGAAAAAAAAATATTTTTACAAAGATGGAATTAAGAAACGAAGGGCGCAATGGTTACATTTAGGAATTTTTTCATTTTTTTTTCTCTTATATTTTAACTAGAGAGCCTAGAAGGAGAGAGTTGACACACAATGTTAAACAGCTCGATCGTTTCTGATTGGTTTGTTCAAAAAGTGGCATTAGCAATTCTTTTTAACCTTAACTGGTTATTATTATTTGTTTGCTTGCATCGGATGTAGAATTCTATATTCATTTATTTATTTATTTATTTATTAAAATTTTTTTTCGGGCTCGGCACGGAAGCTGACACAACTGAAAGCCGTATAATCGATTTTTATTTATTTATTTATTTATTTATTTACATATAAATTTTTACTTGCGAAGAAGTATATTTTATAATCAGGTGTGATCAATGGGCATTATCATAAACACAGGAAACTGAAATAAATTTAGATGAATAGATTATACAACCTATGCACTTGCTGTCCAAGAAGAAAGAAAAAATAATGGAAATCTCTAATATGTCTGAAAACAGTGAATGTGAGGTAAATATGAAGTTTTAGTAGGTTGATTTTAATTTCATTGATTTTTTAGTACTGACATTTGATATTGATTTTTTTTAATAGATGCATCATGGCAAGAAGCAACCAGTCAACCAAAACAGTATAATTCAACGTGAACTTCAAGCTGAGGTTTTGCGATACAGTGAAATTAACTCATTTGGTAGAAAGGTTACATCTGCAGAGATAGAAGGTGCCCTAACCAATGGAAACCCAAGCCTTTCTGAATACAGTCAAAAATATCCTGAAATAGACCCTTTACAAGCAGAGATAAAGCGACTACAAAAAGAAGTGGCATCTTTGAGGAAAGAATTACGTAAAAAAAAAAAATCTATAGCAGCTAAAAAAAGAATTTTAGACCTATATCCTCTTTTTGTCAGTGGCATATTGGAATCAAAAACCGGTGACTAAAAGTGTTACATTTAAATCCAGTGAATTGCGAAAATAGTTTGGCTTTTATTCTAAAAAAAGTTTTTTCCTATTCTTTTATTTTAATTTTTTCTACTGATTTATCTATTTTTTGATGAAATCATAAAGTATATGTTTAGTCGCAACAAATCCAGTGCTTATTTTATTAAGTAAAGAATGAAGTTCTATTTATAATTTATAATTTTTAATCTACAATAATTAATTGCATGACTATGTTTTTGTAACCTTAGGGAGCATATTTTCAAAAATAATTTTGGCTTTAATTTAAAAAATTTTTTTTTCCAATTTATTTTTATTTTTTCTATTTATTTATATCTATTTCTTGATGAAATCATAAAGTATACGTATTGTCGCAACAAATCCAGTGCTTAATAAATATACAAATCACAGTATAAAAAATTTTAATGACAATCCTAATTCAATAAAAATATATGCATTTTCTTGTAACATGAAAATTTTCTTAAGCCTATTTTACATTAAAGATTGAGCTTAACAGTAAGTAGCTCTAATAGTTTCAATAAATATTGCTCACTTATAGCAAATGCTATTTCTTAAGTATTTTATCAAGAGAATTGTTTTACAAAAATGGGTAACTATAAAAAAGTTCAGTCTTTGAAAATTAATTGTTAGACTGGCAGTCTTTTCAAGAAGTTCATCCATTCTTCAGTTTTGGATGTATATTTTTCTCTGAAGTCAATCTACCTGTCTTTTAAACCCAAGTTAATTCTGCCTTTTGAAAGTGTTGTATCTGTCTGCAAGATACCGCGATCCCATGCTTTTACTACCGAGTTGACTTCCAGACGCTTTTCCTGAATCTTTTTTTTCTGAAAATTGTTGGAGACGCATCTGAGTGTAGTATTGAACAAGTAAAGACTTCACATCATGACATGTCAACAAAACATGAGCTGATACTCCTTTTTTAATTATAGGCCCTATTATTGACCAAACAGATTGATCGTTTTTAATAAGATTTTCTTTCCATTTTAGGAGGTTAAATTCAATTTTCCTGAAAATCTGAAAAACTTCGTCCGATACTTGAAATTGTAAGTCCTTTCCGTCGTAATTGGTTTCTTCAACCCATTTAGCATTTGGATGACGATCATTACCCTTATGTTTCAGATTCTCGATGCAAATTTTGCACTTAATTGATTTTCTATTGATTAATTTTATAACAACATATCCTGACATCGAATACAAAACATCCTCCTCATACTTTAAAAGAAACGGAATTCTCCCTGGCTCACTCCAAGTGAAAGAAGTCGATAACTGATTTGAGATTGTGAGATCGGGCTTTTTTTCTTTATTTTTTGCTAACAATAACAAACCTACAGGATCTACTCGGTCGTCTTTATCATAGCTTGAATTTGTTACCTTATCGTTTAATTGGCTAAGAACTATTTGCCGCAATCTTTGTTTAAATTGAAGCGGTGTCGGTTTAGGCCTCTGGTATCGCACGATGGAAAATAGGTTTTCAACGATGTCCTGAAGAAAACGTGCTGTTTGCACGAAAGAATATCCTTTCTCGTTTATTAAGATCCCTTGGATATCAATGATGGCCTGTGTGGCCATCATGATATGGGTTTGAACGCATTTCCAGCGACCTTCTTTTCCTATCTTAATGTTTGCCATAACTTGAATCATTAACTTTAAGTGACTTAAAGCTTCCTCGTAAGCTTCTTCGTTCCTTTTACTTAAAGCTAACCACAAATTTCTCGACGTCATTAGTTCAAACCACCGGTTCATAAAATTAATGAACCAAGCCGTTGCATCCACATGTTCGAATCTTTTATCTTCTACTGCCAAATAATCTAAAGCACATCCCACTTTATGGCTAATGACTGATCTTGCATTCCCTACTTTCATTTTATTAAAATGGTCACCCTTTTTGAGGTTTCTTTTATTTAAACGAGGGGCCAGCTTGAAAGCATTACCTTCCTGCAATTCTTCAAGCCATTCTATATGCTGAAAATTTACTTCTGCGGATGACAATTTATAAATTTCTACAATGAAATCTGGGAGAATAATTATTTCATTGTTCATGAAACTTTCTTTCAGTGATTTAAATAAATGGACCATATCCGGAACTAAATATAAAGATTTATTTGCGTTTGCAGGATTCGGTATGCAATACACCATCTGGTTTTTCTTAGTCGCGAAGCCTAGTTCAGTTAATACCGTTCTGTTTCCCATGTCGCAAACTAGTGCCATAGTGTTTAATTTAAGTTCTTCAGATTCCACCAGCAAATCTTTAATAATTTGGGCTTCCGCTTCTGGATGCGAAAAGTCATCGGTAAAGTGATATCCGGCTGTCACCTTCCAACGTGATCGAATGCCTCCCAGTATGTAAGCCATAGCCTTCGTTGCTTTCGCATCTACCCCAGGGATAGTCACTTTCCCGATATATTTGTTGGTGCTGCGGTCAAACTCCTGTCGTGCCTCAATGCTCATTTCGTCAAAAAACAACACAGAGTCTCTGTCGCTTTCCTTATATTGTTCTACAACTGGTTTAAAGGCTGACAACACCTCTTTCAAAATTCCGGGTTCGAATTTTACATGTTCGATTCGTCTTAATAAAGTTCTGGTAGACGGCATTGGCACAACTTCATTCTTTACCTTTTCATAACCAGAAGTACCGCAAGAATACCTATATTGTAGTCCTTTCTTGATGTCTTCTAAATCCCATTTTCTGCCTTTTGTTTTTTCAGTAACAGCAGCTTTAAGTTGCTGTGGTGAAAAATTATTTACCATCCATTGAAACCTGTCGTCGTTTTTAAGTTTTTTTATCTCCCTGTCAGCGGATGCCACTCTTTTTTTAAGGTCTCCGATTTGTTCTTCCAGTTTCTTAATAGTCTGCTTTGCTTTTTCTGAACATGCCGGATCTACATTTTCTTTATCTTCCTTTTCTCTAAAAAAAGATACTTCTGGAAACACAGATGGAATGCTAGAAAATTTTTTGTAACAGCAATCATGTGTCTCATGCTGTATATTCTTTTCTTGTAATGGAATCACACTTTTAAAATAACTATGATCAGCTGTTCTATTTTCCTCAGCATTACTAGAACCGAGGTTTTCCTTGTTTTCTAATGAATTCAAATTAGTATAATAGTTGTGTTCAAGTTGTGTTTTAACTTTCTTTGCAATCTTTTTTGGACATTCAGCATCAACCAGCCTTTTCTTTCTTGGGCAAATATTGCAATATACTGTTGGCACAGCATCTTCTTTCAAAGTAATATATTTTTTTATCCACTGGTCGTCGTCAAAATGAGCCTAAAAAAAAATTTGGAAGTAATTTCCACATTATATGATAATAGAAATATCGAAATCTCCCAAAAAATGAAGCTAAAGTATAATCAAACTTACTCCACAAATCCTGCTTGATGGCTTCGGAATTAAATCCCTCAAAAATAATAACCATTTTTCTTGCCTTTCTTTTTTTTTTGGAATCGGATGAAATTTCAACTTTGAATTATAATGGGAGTTGTGGCAATTATCCACGCAGCAGACCCCCATTATTGCATATTTCTTTGGATACTATTGAAAAGAACTAATAAAAGATCTGGAAAAAAAAATTTAAATCCAATTAAATATATGCCATCTTTTTAAGCATTTAACACAATAACTATTCACCAACTAACCCTCATAATTGCATATTTCCTTCGATATCATTGAAAAGAACTAATAAAAGATAACTGGAGAAAAAAATTTGAATCCAATTAAATATGTCATCTCTTTAAGCCCTTAACACAATAAATATGAAATGCATGTAATATAAAATCAGGCTTTGATTAAAATCAGAAAATTGAATTTACCGTTAAATCGGTTGATGAAAATAAAAACAAACAAACATAACGCACAACCAAATAAGGTTTGAAAAACTCCTGCTGCCACGTTTTGAACTAACCAATCAGAGAGCTCCCATATGAGTGTCGACTCTCTCCTTCTAGGCTCTCTAATTTTAACGTCACCCTGCGATTTGGAATAAAAAGGAAAATAATTTTTTTTTCTTTTTGAAAAAAAAAAAAAAAAATAAAATAAAACGAAAAAAATTTTTCTTTTTTTGTAGAAATGTGTTCAAAAAAAACAAATGACTTAATCACTAGGTGAGAAGATGATTTTGAAGAGATTCGATATGAAAAAGGAGTGAGGGCGAAAAGAAGGTGGAAAGAATGAAAATATGAAGTAGTAAAAAAAATTTAAAAAAATAAAAAACAAAAATTTTTTTAGCCGCTTTTGAAAAGCAAGATGGCGACCTGACCAAGGTAAAAGTAAATGAAATGCCTTGTCTCATGCGTCACGTAACTTCCAAAATTCCTCCCGACGATGCAATGCCACGTTGGATTGTATTTCTTGTCAAATTCTTTTTTAATATAGGCTGCTATATCCTGGAGAATGAAAAAATATTTCGCTTAGAAAAAAAAAAATTCACATTTTAAATAAATTTTTATTTATTTATTTTTTACCTTTTCTATGTTGTATTTTTCTAAAGCTTGAGTCGCGCAATCAACTGCGTCCTGCTGCATTTCTTCCGACATGTCGGCGTTTTTTATAACTGCTTTCCTGTCAGACATTTTGCTAGGTTTTTTCCTGGAAAAAAGAGAAAGGAAAACGTTCGTTTAGAATAAAAAATAGAGAAATAATGAATCTCTAGGGAACATGAATTTTTTTTTTTTTTTTTTTTTTTTTTTTTTACAGAAAAGTTATTGATTGATCGGTGGACGTGCCTGGTATCGAATTTTTATATTAAGTAACTACCTACTTCTATCTATATAAAATGCTAAGGGAAAATATGAAACAAGTGGGAGATGAGCGGAGGCGAAACATGCCGCATTTTCTATTGAAGACTTTACAAGATCGGATTAATAGACGTTTTATTACATAAGGGGTGAAAAGGCTTCTGAGAAATAAAAAATGAACTCGGGAGTTATCAAAAACATTTTTATCGTGATTCTTATATAAAAAAAAATTTGAATGTAAAACGTTAAAAACTTCAAAAAAAAAAAAAAAGTATTGTATGGTTATTTCGAAAGTAAATTTTGCCATTTTATATTTTTCGAATCCTAGAATGAAAATACGACCTTTTGAACTTTATTTTAAGAAAATTTTGTGACCTTCTATTATATTGGCCGATGTCCATCTACGTTTGATTCAAAGTTAGCAATAAGACAAATCGCTGTTAAAAATTCTTCAATTGCAGTTTCTTCCCCCCTCCCCCCCCCCCCCTTCCCTTTCTCCTCTTTATTTACAAAAGACAATCTAAGAAATTATCTCCATATGTTTTGTACAATATTGTTTTCTTTAAAAAATTGAATAGCCTAAGCTTAACAATCTACAGGCGGGAGTTTATTCTCAAAATTTAGGGAAAATCGATGTCCCAAAATGACATTTTTATTACTCCGGGTCGAAAATAAACTTTTCGGCTCGCTTCAAAAACGAAAAAGTTCATTTTCCGCAGTCGTGATGAGAAATATTTTTACAAATCAGGCACAGAGGTGACTTGCAGGTCTCGACTCGCTAAACTCCAATCTTACCTGCAACACGCCATCTCCATACCTGATATGTAATACACTATTTTGTTAGGCATCTCTACACATCCCTCCGTCTCTAAAGCATTTATCATCCGAATACTCTGCTTGCACCTAAACTTTGGAATCGAAGGATAATTTTGAAGTCTAGAATTCTAGCTAAATTAAATGCGATAAGAATACGACCAAAATTGGAATAATATTTAATTAATGTGAACATAATCCAAATCGAAAATGCTAATTAGTTCTTTATCGGCGTTAGATCCAAAAAGTAACCGTTTTTTTTTTTCAAAATGTAGTCGTAATCCGAACCGAAACAGAGAACTCTTTTAATCATAATTCCGAATCATCATTTTAATAAGAATCAAAATTAGAATCAAAAGCTACTTTGCAGCCCTGGATTAGGCCTGAAGGATTTCGCTTTCTCAGAAACAACCTGACTGCGCCCACACTAGATTTTCTCTCTTAAACAGAAGTCTCGCTCTTTACGGGATAAAAAAGATATTTGCTTCATAATTTTTGAGAATCTAATTTCGCTGACATACAGAGTATATCCTCCCTCGATTATTTTAAAGTCCCGAGATAGAAAAAAAATAAAAATTTAAAGGCGGATAAAGTTTACGGAAAATATAAGAACAAAAAATAAAACCGTATGCAGTGTTGTCTCTCCAGAAAGTGCCGCATTTCATTTCTCAGAATCATTTCCGGGAAATTTTTTTTTTTTTAAACGAAAACAAAGTAGAAAACTGTTCAAAAACTTCGAAAAAAATTGTAAAAAAAAAAATAATAAATAAAAAAACAGATTTCGAAAACGTATTTTATAACACGAAATTGCTTTTTCTTCCTTTTTTTTTTATAAAGGGGTATTATTATTCCGCTCTCAATCGGATTATTCACTTCTACGAAATAAATTTTCCTAACCAATTAAAAATTTTGATTGCCAATACGATCTCCCTTTCTAAATATATTTTCCGTAGAACCCACGACGGCTTTGTGAATACGAAGTGAAACCTACAAGTCAGAGTTTAACTTTTATAATGGAACATGTTTTTCTTCCTCTTCCCCCTTTTTTTTCGATATATAAATAAAAATGCATTTCAAACAAACATCAGACAAATAATAAAATCGTGACATTTGCTCTCCACTGTATTCGTTTTTTAGTATCGGATTGTCAATTTTTCCGGGAGGAAATATCGGATATTCGGTATTTAATTATTATTTCCTTTCCAAACGATCTTTAATCTTTTATCTGCCCCTTGGAATAATCAAATATGTACTATTTCTGATTGCCCCCCCCCCCCCACATAATAAGCTAAAAAATCATCAAAATTATCAGAGTCATAGTTTTCTTAAACGTTAAGAGGAGGCTTCACGGAGTACCGAGAGGAATGGCTATTTTGTCAGCGCCGGCTTTAGGCATGTGCCTTCCGTGCCCATGCACATACTGTCCAAATTTTAGGGGCGCCAAAATGAAGAAAAATTGCTCGTTTGCCGTTTATTATTAAGGTAAAAGAAGATTATAAAAGATGTAAACTAATATTGGAAAAAAAAAAAAATAGAAAATAAAACTGGGGGGGGGGGGGCGGCGGTGGGGTTGGGGAAATGTTGTAAAAAAATTTGAAGCAGGGCGCAAAAAAAGATGTTTGCACAGGGTGCCAAAACTTGTAAAGCCGGCACTGTATTTTGTCTAATACTCGATTTACGGTAAAAAAAATCCAAATTTTGGGTATTTAACGAACTCCTCTGGTACATTCTGGAATTTTTAGGACAGGTTTTAACTTGTCTAAAATGTACGATGAACGGGAAAATAATTTTAAAAAAAATTGCGGTCAAAAAACTTTGACTTTGTTTTTCAGGTTTGTATTTGCTTGGAACAAGTTGAAACTTGTACAAAAGTACAAGAAAAGGTCAAAGGAGTTCGTTAGATACCTAAAATTTTAATTTTTCCCCCTTAAAGCAAACTTTGAACAAAACAGCCATTCCTTCCGGCATTCCGTGAAGTCTCCTCTTTAAAAAAAATAAAAAAATATACGGGAAAATCCTTTTTACGAATTTTAAATTGAATACTTGACCAAAGCGTTTTTCAGTCAATTAAGAAAAAATTAATGTGAGGGAAACGGTGTCCCCACCTTCGGTTTTCCCAAAAAAGAGGAAAGCTCTGCCTTTTTCTTCGAAACACGTCCCACGGTTTTCAACTTCGTTAAAATCGGTAAATAGTTAAGGATGTCGCCTTTTTAAAGGTTTTACCGAAATTTTCCCTTCGGAGAGGTTTTGTTTTCCATCTAAAACATCGATAATTAGAAGGAAGGGAATTCTGGTTGTGTTATTCAATTAGAGAAGAGCTCGATATCGATGAGTTATTTTAGTAAACATAATTTCAAATTGAGACTCATCGCTCAACAGCCAATCTGGAAAACAATCCTCGGCTTTTCTTTTTTACTTTTCGCTTGCTTTTAAACAATTTAAAAATAGGACTAAAAATATATATATATATATCTTTTTTTTTTTTTTTTTTTTTCATTCGTAAAAAGTTGCAGTCTGCAGACATTTTCCCTTAACATTGAAAAATCCAATAGAAATAGTTCACAAGAACGGGAAGTTAAGATGTAACAATGTACTAGTTGGTACAAAAATCTCAAATCAATAACCAGATTACGAGCTAAAGTATCCCCCCCCCCTCCTCCTTTTCCCCAGTTTTTTTTCCCCGTTCTGTATCGAATAAACAAGATTGCTCATATATTCCTTTTTCAACGATCGTGTCCACCTTATTATTTTGATATCTATACTAATGAACTCTTAATTACTTTTCATCGCTACTTTCATTTGAGGTTGAAAAGCTATCAGGCCTTTAATTGCTTTCGATTAGCGATTCTTTTTAACATGAAGGTGAAGAATCTTCAGAATCGGAGTCCGTTATAATAAAAGGACAAGTAAATTCTATATAATGTGGGGCTTATGCTAGGCCTTGGTTAGGAGCTGCCGCAGTCAACAGTAATTTTGGATAAGGGTTAATTATATATTAATTTTTTCTTGCCTAGATCCAATAAGTTAATTTATCGGTATGCAAACAAATCAATTAAATATCGTTTTTCTCAGCCAAAAAATCAGATTTCCAAAGCTATGCCGGAAAAAATTTCACTTTTCCGGTGTAGCCTGGAAAATTCCTGCAAAAAAACTAAAAGATATAATCGAGTTGACTTTCAGCCCATGCAAGTATGAAATGGAAGTTCGGCCATAGAGAAATATAAGACTACGTAGAGAGGTAACTCCAATGCTAAAGTTTGGTTTGGATGACATCATGCTTAGCTTATGATAAAATGACGTCACCCGTAAGCTAAACATGATGTCATCCAAAACGAAATCGTTCATAAGAGTTGCACCCCCCCTGGGTTCGGCATCAGAAGCAGTTGGAAAAGCGACTAACATTAAGACTCAAAAGTTTTTTTTAGAAAATAAACTAAGGTATTTTAAGGTCGTGTTTCGAGCCCTATCACTATCGTTACGTACTTTGTCATACAACTTCAAACTAAATTTTATCATCAAATTCCATTGCATCCTAGCAACCCAATAATTTTCGAACGCATCTTAAGTTTTTGAATTACGAGGAAAACTCCGAAAGTCGTTCAAAAATCGTGATAAAACATGCGGTAAAAAATAACTTATATAGTCTTTGTAAAGTAATCAAAGAATGAAAGTTTTTTTGTCGAGACGAATCTACACGGTGGAACGATTTTTGTTGTGTGAATTTGAATCGTTTATTGCAAAAAGGAGTCTTGTCCACCATTTTAAAAAAAGGAAATTGTTTGTTTTGATTTTTCAGAATATAAACAAACATACGTTATCAGAGCAAAACCAACTTTTTCCACTTTCTAAAATGGTGGACAAGACTCCTTTTTGCAATAAACGATTCATTTATTAAGGTAAACATAGGAAACACCGCCATAAAAAATTGTTCCACCGTTTTATGTCTTCATATGAGTAATCGTACTGTCGCAAAAAATGATGTTAAAAGCTTTTGCGGCAAGGCTAAGTAGTGCTTTTTGCAGGCATCGTAGTCTCTCCTTAACAAAAAATGGGAAATTTTTTGAAAAAATATAGGACCAGTTTTTAAGAGAAATATCGGACAGAACAAAAACTCTTTAATTTCCTTTTTTTTTCTTTTTCTTTTTTTTTTTAATTTATTTTAATAGGGATCAAAATTAATTGATAAAGAAATTTGAAAGATAATTTTTTTATTTATTTATTTTTTTTTTTTTTATTAAAAAGAAATAAGTTTGTCAAGTAAAGAAAAATTATCAAAGAAAATCAAATATTGCAGCAGAAAATAACAAATTCATCATAAAATATTAATTTTGGCTAAAAAAAAATTGATTTTTTTAGGCATTTTTTAATTATAACTATACAAAAATACAGGAAAATTCAAAAAATAAGACTTTTATAGGACGTTTAATCAAACTACACGATATATGGGACATATAGGACAACTATGATGCCTGCTTTTTGGAACCGGAACTTTTCAACAAAACATTACTTTGGGCATTACAGTTCCATACGTCTAATGTTTAAATTTTTGAACAAAATCATTTTTGATGGTGTAAAAAGCATTAAAGTGCCGTTATTTTTATCCGTAATAGAAAGCAAACTATTTTTTTACAAATATACCTATCCCATTCGATTTTAACGTTGCAGTTTATTTCCATAATAGGCGGCATCAATAATAATATTTTTTAGTGAGGTGTCATCCATAAAGTCTCAACAAGTAAGATTCCGCATTCAACCGCATTTTGATAACTTGGCTAAAAACTTCATAATCTTTCCCACCGCGAATTCAAACTTTCCAGTTCGGAAATAACGATAAATTCCCATGGAGAGCGACAAAAATTACATTATTGCAAGGTAGGGATTTATCTTAATTAAGAAAACTTCAAAGCGAAAATCGAACAACATTAAAAATTTTTTGTTCAATTATCAAATCTCATCTTATAAACGAAAATCTTTTTCCGAGATATTTGCACATTTTCCACCTGGTTTATAACTATTCAAAAAGTTTCTTGTGAAGTACTGAAATACAAACTCACTCCTTACAGCTAAATTTTAATAATCCTCGCAAACATCCCTAAAGCTCATAGTAAAATAATTTCAACTTCGAATGACATATCAAACGATTTCCGAAAATCATACAACTGGGACGATGATATTACCATATAGCCATGAGCAAATAATCTCAAATATAAGATCCTGACGCGAAAACAGAAACATTTCCTTTTGCGTTTAGCATGAGCACATGAAACGCTAGAGAATAGACAAGAGAGGATAGGGGGAAAAAAATCTTGTATGAATGAAAACATAAAAAATAAACTTGGAAACCCTTTCCTCTTTTTTTTTCCTTTCAAGTCATTCGATATTGTATTTGCTATTTTCAAAAAAAGAAAAAAAAAAATATTTCCCTCATTTTTTCAGTACAACTACCAGCTACGTTTATTTTTAAGGTTTTCCTGAAGATTTCTTTATTTGTCATCTCCGGAAACCGGATATTTTAGAAATCATATAGCAACAGCCGTTTTTATGAATGGAGAAAAAAAATTGGATTTATTAAATAATTGATTTCAGTGACAGCATTCAGCGACTTTACTTTTATATTTTAAAAAAAAGTTTTCTGAAAAGTATATCCTAATTTAAATATAGGAAAAAAAGCGCTAAAACACAAATTTTTTAAGGGATCCGTCATTTGTATAACTTATCAGTATATAAAATCTGTTTTTCGATACAACAAAATTCTCGACAATTAACTCTTTACACAATGAACCATTGTCCGTCTGAGTGAAGGGAAGCAGGATCAACTAAAAAATGAAAATCCGTATAAAAAGCTTTTTTTTTACAGTTTAATCCTCTTCAGCTTTTTCCTCTGCATATTGGAAAAATCTTTTAGTGGAATAAGGCGATGATTGCACATAATAAAAAATTAGGTCAATTGAATTATTCATTAAAGAAAATTCACTGGAGTACAATTTAATCACTACCTGCTGTTATTTAGTTACGGGAAATCAAATAAAAAATAGAATTTTTTTTTCATCCTGAAAAATGTATGAAGTCTCGTCATATTTTAAAAAAAAGTTTTCTCAGAAGTTGGAAATCGTGCAAATCATATAGACCTCGTCATCCATTTTTCCTGACAGATTTCCAGCTTTGAATTAACCTTTTATAATTTTTTAACAATTTAACCTTTTTCCCTCTCCCTAAAAGTCCGTCTAAATTTCACCGCATTATCCCAGCTTTTTTTTTTTTTTTTTGGCAAGGAAATCGACAAAATTGAACCAACGCAACCCTTTGCCCGGAAACTACTGTACTCAGCTCCATTAATTCATATCTCATAGATCGCACATCACATCGAACTAGGTCAATACACTCACCGGGTTTGGGTTTTTAAGACGACACACGCGAACTTTCTTACATAAATCTTGCAAATGGAAAAATGATTTATGTATATTTAACGTGGATGATTGACATGAAATCAGCGCATGGTTTCGCAGCAAAGAAAATGACTGAGGAAAAATGATTAAAAGAGATCTGAAGAGGTAGGCTTTAAAGAACAGTTAAGAATGTATTTCCGAGAAACAAATCCGAACAGAAAAATATTAGCAAAAACTCGAAGTTATTAAAAATCTGAATGATTCTTGAAAATAAAATTTCTGTAAAAATGTTTTAAGAGGAGGGGAAAAAAAAAGTCTTGAAATAAAAGAATTATCTCAGAAGTCGAGTTATGAATTCCAGCATCGATATCATCTTCTTTTTATTAGAGTAGAGATAACACAAAAATTCATTTTGACGTTTGCATGAAAATAAATCAGCTCTAATAAAATAATCGGGGAAAGGTCTTGAAAGTATCTTAATCAATTTAGTTTCCACTGTTTGAAAACATGAACCCAGAAATATATGAAAAAATGATTTAAAAGATTCATAAGTAGCGAAACACAGATATTTAAAGGGGGGGGGGGGGGGAATTCAGTATATTTATTGCATATTGGTTGAATGATTAGTGAGTCAAGAAAATCAAACTGTTATCCCAGTATGATTTTGTACTATTTCACTTTGCCTACTCTGTGCATATAAAGCTTAGGACAGTAGAACAGCATAAATCCTAAAACAATAATTGCTTAGCAACACAATATTTTAATTTTCTCCCCACCCCCATGGTAAAGTAAACCATTTTGCAAGAACGACTTCCCGAGGAGATTTCGGGAAGGCGTTCTTACGAATTCTCCATGAGAATTCGTAAAATCATTAAACAAAAAATAAATAAATAAATAAATAAAAATAAAAATAAAATTGAAAATTATAAATTTTAAAAAAATTAAAAATTTTAAAAAAGTTATTTAAATTTTTCGAAAGCTAAATATAAAATTTTGACAACACGAATCATGAAATAATACTATTTGAATTACAAAGTAAAAAACAATCGACTCGGTTTTATAAGAAAAATATAGACTCGTGATTTACTTTCCGGGAAGCAATTTTTTCGACTGGTAAAGGAGCTTCATTTTTTTGCTCAAATGAGCCGTCAATCCGAAAAAATTCATTAATTTACTACCATCATTAATCGATATTTGTAAGTGACTGAAAAACGTGCTAATTTTTTTCCCACCTAAAGCCTGTCTCAGATATCAAAATTCGTGTTTATACTTGTTCTATAAACGCGTCATGCGTCTACGACAATAGTACCGGTATATCAAAACTCAGTCTAAGTAAAATATCCTGCACTAGCATTAAAATTGGGTGTGCATTCAATGGTACGGTACATGATTTATTCGTACCTATTCCTTCCATATGCGCTTTTGATTTTGATTTAAGACCATACACAGACCTACTGTGCTCGAATTTTTAAAGCCAAAAACAAACCGAAATCGAAATCAAAAATCAAGATTTGTTATATTAAAATCGAAATAGTGTTTTTCCCCGGTGGAAATGCTTATTTTAATGAGAAAGTTTGACTTCTTAACAAAATGCTGTACATAGCGTGGAAAAGTAAAAGAAACAAAAGTTTCATAGAAAGATTTCCTTCTTTTTACCTTTTTCTTAGAAGTGTGCTTTTTGAAGTTGCCAGGCTTTAGAAAAACTTCAAAAACTGTCTTCTACTGATTATAGGGTTCATTAAAATTAAAGTCAGAGAAACTAAATCACTTTTTTTTCATAAACATTCTATTCAAATTTTTGCATCATTAGAACTTAAATTAACCAGCCTAAGCTTCATTTATGAACAGGTACACCAGTAGTAAAATTAATATGCATGATAACGATTTTACTGCAAAAGTAAATTTATGTTTCAATTGTGGTCTTGAAAAAATTGAAATTACAATGAAAAAAATTTTGCAGTGAAAAGAGAGAAATAAAAGTTTGATCCAGTAATCTCATGTGATAAACAAGTCACATTTAGAAAAATGAATTTTTTTAGATAAAGCATCATTATTTCACTCTCTTTCATTTTTTTCTACAATAATATGAGTAGGCAACTGCATATACTCCCATGCATTTTGCCTACCTAAATCTATCAAGCATCATATATGACTTTATACAAGCTTACTCTTACAAAAACCTTCCAGTAACATTTGTCAATACAGTTGAAATCCATTGTATTATTAAATAAAAATTATTAGGGTGATTCCAGCAAAAACGGTTTTTTAAAAATTTTAATATAAAGAAAAAAAAAAGGATGGAATCTGATGGTTAAACAGCCATCATTCTCATTTTCTCGAGTCATACTTGGCCCCAACAGATCTTCCGAGTTAATTCTATTCAAGGCAGAAGAATTTTTTTTTTTTTTTTAATTCAACGTTTCTTCCAAAATGTTATCTTTAAAATTAAAACCTTTTGCCATGTGGCTTTTATATTTTTAAACTTCTAAAAATATATTACCTTAACATGTTACTAAAAAAAATTCATTCTCAGCCTATATCGCAGATTACTATTATCCCAAAAAATGAGTAATTGCAATTTTCCAGGGAAACAAATACTTAAAAAGAAATCAGCATGAAATGAAAGTACTTCATATGAAAGTAAATGTTACTATAGATCATTCAGATTTCGACCGGGCACATTAATAGCGGTTTCCTCTATTAATTACCAGTTTAATATTCAAAAAACCCACGTGAATTATTCTTCGTAATATATAAATAAACAAATAGGCAAGGACGTTTAAACTTAGGAGAAAAATGGATCGTAGGCCGTTTACTCTACGCCTACCGGTTTTTTTTTCTCCCAATTCTTTTTTTTTTTTTTTTTTCCTGCATCGGGCCAACGAAGACAAGCGGGTACAATCACACCTTTATTGAAATATGACATATATAAACGATATAGGGATTAATTCCAATTCATGCAATTCTATTTCATCGATTCTACACAATAGAAACGGATTTATAATGATAATTAAAAAAATAAAATCCAGGTGACATCCCTACGATAATTTTTATAACCGTTTCGGGGTTCGAAAAAAAAGATGAATTTATCTTTTGAACAATTAATGAAAACATGCAAAAACTTACCTGGTTATACGATGTAAGCTCTAATATATAATTATATACAACTTCAAGCACCAAATAAGAAGGATATTCAGTAAGATATTAAAATTAAAAAACGTATTGCTCGCGCTGGACACCACAATTTTCTGTTTGATGAAACGAAAATGGCTGACATGAAAAATGAATACACGCTCTCTATTGGCTGGATTTCAGAGTCTTCTATCAGAGTCTTCTATCATCCCGGCATGCTCTTCTACAAACGAGCGCAAATTTAAACCAATCAAAGTATAGATGGAAGGTTAGGAACTAAAAAAGCAAGTATTTGTGTCCGATGCAGTGATTTTTTTTAAAAAAAATCTGTGAATAACTTTTTTTTTTTTTATTAAAAACATTAAAAGAAATCATGCTTTTTTTCTCAATAAAAAAATGAAATAAATACCAAGTAATATTTAATTTATAGTTATCTGAATATGTTGCTCTTACAGTACTCTTCATGAACTTTTTTTTTTTCTATAATAAAAGAAGCAAGAATGAAATAAACAATAATTAGGTTGAAAATTATCCGTAACAATCTATTCTCCTTACCTAACGCTTCATTTGCTGCTTTTTAGGTCGGAAAAAAAGAAAATGCGGTAAATGAAACTCTCCATTTAAAAATAAACGCGGGCAGAAAATCGATAATGCGGTTCGCTATGATTCTTGTTGAACTGTCTACCGGTACAGGGCTTTGGACTACAGAGTGATTTCCCAAATTCAGAATTATTTATTTATTTATTTATTTTTGACAGAAAGGTTTGGGATTTGCTGCCTTGATGATATATAATTTTCTTGTTAAAATTTTAAATGTTAGCCTACCGTAAGGTCACAAAAAAAGCTTCTAATGAAAGCCGAAAAAAGAATAGAATTATCAAAAACAATATTTCGATTTTCTCTAAGAAAGCCATTCCTTCTATTATATTTCCAAGTATATCTATTCAAGTTAGTATCTATTTTCATGTAGCCGGGCAATCTATTTCCGAATACAACTTCGCCGCTTGAGAGCTTCTTCGGAGAGTACTCAACCTGAATTATTTATACCACCAAAAAATCTACCCCTCTTCTATCGTCCCTTATTTTCAAGGCATGAAGCATGCAACTTTCACCTTAGCGAAGTTCCGTTCAGAAGCGGGCTGCCTGGCGACTAGTAAACAAGCGGTGATAGAAAGGATGGATTTTAGGGATGATTTTTGGGTGGTACAAACTACTCTCGCTGAGTACTCTCCCAATATACCTTCGCCCGGGCGAAATTCCGGTCGGAAATAAGTCACCCGCAGAAAGTTAACGTATTATTTCCTCATATGCATGCTATGCCGGTCATAAATGAGTTTGACTGTCTTACAGCATCATTATTAGCGTTATCATCACCATATTAAATTGAACTCTGGGAACGTACAGGCTTTGATTCTGCCTGGGATTTAATAGAAAGCAGAGAAAAACAATGATAACATTTTGCTAGCCTATTAGCTTTTATGAAAAACATACATCCTTCTTAAAAAAGGTAAAATAATTCCTTGTAATTCTAATCATAAACTGTGCATGAAACATTCAAAAATGACTTCTCAAAATGACTTTTTCAGATAAAATAACAGAAATTATATTTGATTGTTTGGAATAATTAAAATTCTATCTCATGTTCAGTTCTAAAAAAAACGAAGAAATCGTTGTTGTTATTATTTACTGGACGTTTTAAAAATAATTAAAACAACACAAAAATAAATAAAGAACAGAATAGAAGCTAAAGATGGGCGATTTCGATTCGATTCGTCGTGAATCGATGATTTACCTGCTATTTTTTAGTTTTTTGCATTCGAATCAAATACTAGGTCTTTATCTGATGATAATCATTGTTTGCATTAACTTTCAAACTTTGATATAATTACTTAACCTGATAATCATCGTTCATAACGATGATAATCATGTTTAAAGTTATGTTGTCTTCGGATTCCTCCCCTAAACCTGTTTTGAACGATTATTTACGATATAATGCAAAAGGATGATTATCATCAAGTGAAGAGAAGGCAATACTATCGATTCGATTCGACAATCGCGGCAAACATTGGTCGAATCGTGAATCGATTTTTTGAACCATTAGTTTTTTCAAATTGTAAAAAAAGTCCACTTTTTTCTAATTAATTAACACCTTTTTGGCATTTTATGACAAGAAAAACGAACATCTTCCGATTCCTGTTATCATTCCATTCAATGATAACGAATAAATTTGGTTGGTTGTGCCCTATTTTTAATTCTGTGAATTTATGTGTTGCGTAGATTTGCTTTTAAACCCTTTTAATTTTTTTATCTTACTTTATTTTATTTTATTAAATATGTTACAGCAGGCTAAATTAACCCTAAAATGTAACAATTACAGTCACAATACCATCAAACTGTTAAAAACAAAAAACAACAATAGAGAGATAAACTGAAAAAAAATAAAAATAAAATTGAATTTTTTACAATTTTAGTTACTCATGTTTAGAGGCAATTTCTTTTTTTATAAACTCAGCAAAGAGCCCGTCTATAGTCGGTATTTTTAAAATTTTGAGGATAAAAGTAATATCGAATAGATTCATGATTCATGATTCAGGTCAAAACCCTTTTTTGTGAAATCGAAATCGGTGAAACGATTAATTAGTTTGTAGCGAATCGGTTTTTCCGAAAAAATCGCCCATCTTTAACAGAAACAAACAAGATAAAATCCCTAGGAATTTCGATCACCACTACTACTTCTTGAACTCCTCCTACTTCTTTTATTTCTAGAACTTCTTTCATCGTCACTTCCCCTACTTCTCTTTTTTTTGGATTTCGAATGTTTTCTAGAATTTCTGTCTCTGCTTTCATCTTTTTTGTGTTTTTTTCTTTTATGTCTTTTTTCTTCTTTTCTCGAACTTCTAATTTTATCACATTTGTTTTTCCAATGGCTATCATCAGAATTTTTTCTTTTTTCTATCTTTCTATAGTCTTCCGAGTAATAAACCTTTCTTTTATCGTTTTCCTCGCTACTTGAGGAATCACTAACCCGATCATTTACGTCCCTTCCTCTCGATTCCTCTGAATAGCTTTTTTCTCTTCTCTCCGATCTAATCTGGTGGTGCTTCTCCCTGTGTTTATGCCGTACACTTGAACTCGAAGAACGATACCGGTCCTCATGCCTTTCTTCAATGTACCTGCCTGGACTAAATTTAAAATCCTCCCGCTTCTGATGTTTTTCCACTTTTTTATTATCTTCTTTGAATTCTTCTATTATTTCTGGTATGCTTGCAACATCGCTATCATCATCAGTTACTCTTTCAACAACTTCTCCTCCAGGAAGCTGAGGTCCGTATAATGGAGCTACTTTTATTTCTCCCGATTCGGATTGCAAGGTTTTCAGAAAGGCAGCAGCACGTCGTTTTCGTTCCAATTGAAGTTGCTTTTCTCTACTGGCTAGGGCTACTTTTTCACGTGCCGCAGCGGTTAATTTGTCTTTCAGTCTTTCAGCAGCTAAAAAAAGAAAAATGAAATTTTTTAAATACAGATTTCAAACTATAACTCATTCATATTATTATTGTTTAAAGTAAAAACTTGGACACTAACCCAACAATTTTCGATTTCTTTCTTCTTTTTCTTCCATTGCAGCCAAGTCAACAGTCACAATTTCTTCTTTGGCTCCTTTTTCTTTTTCTTTGTCTTTGTCTTTCTCTTTCTCCTCCTTTTCCTTCTCAATTTCTTTTTCCTTTTCCTTTACTTTTTCTTTTTCATTATCATTATCATTAACATTATCTAACTCTTTTTCTTTTTCTTTTTCATCCTCCTTTTCTTTTTCTTCATTACTATTTCCTTCTTTTTCTTCTTTTTCCTTCTCTTCATCATCGGAACTTTCCTCGACAGGCAATGCACTTTTTTCAATAACTGGTTCAGTTTCTTTTGGTTTTTTAATAGAAAAACATACTGGAGCTAATTTTCCTTTTGCTTGATCCTCTCTTAATTTAGCATTAGAATTATCTATTTTACTCAAATATTTTTCATTTGCTTTAACAGGTTTATCTAAATTTTCATACTGCCTAACTTTGTGTTGATAATAAGCGTTATATTTATGGGAAGAATTTAAAAAGTCGAAACGTGGATCCTTTTTGGACTGAACTACAGTTTCGAAATCTCGACCGTTTTTAGCCACATACGAAGCCATTTTATCAATTATCACTTGCATATCGTTAGGTGGAATTTCCATCGGTTGAGAGCTGACATTTACATTATTTTTATTAACTAAATTATTGCTAAGCAAAGAATTTAATTTGGATTTGATGCTTGATCTGCTGCCTTCACTGCCATTTGAATCACTAAAAAGAAAATAATTTAAATAACTTTATGTTTTAAAGTGAATAACAGAATTAAAAAAAAAAATTACCTGTCATTACCCGAACCATCTTCAGACGCTTTCTCATCTTTAAACCTTTCAAGTGCTTGTTTCAATTTACTTAAATGAGAAGATACTGTTTGCTCACTATTTCTGGCTTTTTTATCTTTAATCTTATTAACTAGCATGGAATATGCACAATGTGCTGATGGTTTGTAATTAATACTAGGTATTGAAGGCGCCTAAAACATGAAATGCAATAAAGATAAATAAAGGCCATATCAGCAGCTTTTGCTGAATATTATGTTTGTTACTAAAACAATAAAAAAAAATGGAAAATTTTTTTAACAGTTGGAAAATATTCTTACCAATTCCACTTTTGAAACAGATGAAGCTAAACTAGGATGAAGGTAATGTTCATCTTCATCTGGCTCTACATCTGCAACAGAATTAATAATTTTAATATACAACACATAATATATTTTACACTTTCATATAAATTCAATTTTACCTTTTTTCTCACTGTTTTGCTCATCAGGTTTGTATCTTCCTCCTTTAATAGCCATTAATAACAGTCTATAATAACTATGAAGAGGATTATCAAATGCCAAAAAATTAAATTGAGGATTTCCAGCTTGCTTCATTTTTAACAATATTTCCATTTGAGGTCCTTGGTTGCTAATAAACATGGCTGTCTTTTCAATAATGGCATTATGTTTCATTGTTTCAGGCTAAAAATCAAAAATTGATTATTAATTTAAAAAGGTAGGGCAAAAAAAAATGTAATGATTTCTTACCAAAACCATATTTAATGGAATATCAAGTTGAGGGTTGGGAACAAAAGGTTCATCATCAGCACCATCATCAGATTTATTATCAGTCTTTTCAACTGTTTTTTCTGCTGTTTCATCAGTATTTGGTTTAGTACTTCCATCATACTTGTACTCAACCTGACCATATGATTTCCCTTTGTCTGCTATAGCACAATGCAGTCTTTTTAGCTCTTCTTCCTGATACATGGATTCCTCTTCTTCATTTGTCATTAACGCTCGGTACCTTTCTTCATCACACATTGTTTCCACCTGGCGTTCAACATCTGTGAGGCCAAAAAACCTATCGAAGCCCCCACTTGGGGCTTCAACATGTGTCAAATCATATAAAGTCCCTCTAGCATCATATCTAAAAAAAAAATTGAAGGAAAAAAATTAATTATTACATAAATTAATACTAAGAAGTTATCAAATACTGGTCAAAATTTTGATATCTTAATAATGTATTTGATGTACCTCAGAATTATGTTTATACAAATGTAAACATTACATTTAATTAAAACAGACTAAGCTTAATAAGAATAATTATGCAGTGAGGTGAGGTGATTGAAAATGATACAGACAAAAATATTGAATGCTTTAATTTTATTAAAAATATCAGTTTTTCAAACTGTTGAAATAAGAAGATAAGTTTAATTATTTTTACGGCTGTTGCAACAGAAACATTTTAATGTTGCAGGTATCCAAAACAATGCATAAATAAAGTTTCTGATATCATACTATCATACCTATCTATTTTTAACGACTCATCTCCCATCCATGGTATCAAATGTTTACCCTGATCAATGTATAAAGCTTTTTCATCATCCCTAAATAATTTACATGAATAACCAAAAACTAATAATTCTTCAGTCTCGTCATTTTTATTTCCAAAATTATCATCTTTTAAACGAGAAGCCATTTTTATTTTTCTCCCATAAAAACGTGCTTTCTACAGTGTGATTTCCTTCTTTTTCAGCTCCTTAAAGTCATTCCTTTGAACTTATAATTTAAATGACCAAAGGAAACGAGAATTGTGGAAAGCTCTTTAAAGTTTCAAAAAACAGATGGCAACCTTTTACAGCAACAAAAATGCTTTGAAACAATTTTTTTTCTTTTTTTTCTCAAGTTTCAAATCAAAAATGGCATGTGATAATTTGAAAAATCGTAAACAAAAAAAATAATTTTGATCCGATTTTATAATCTAATTAATTTCGGCATGGTTTTATAAAGGGATGCAATAATGAATGCACCTAATCGCTGCGTCTGTGATTTCATTCTAGTTTTATGATAAAATGTCAGAATCATGTAATCAAACGATATTCGAAACTTACGACGGTTATATAGAAGAGGGCATTAAAATTATGACCGCATATATAAATGTTTACAGAGCAGAAGCTTTTAACTACTTCCATCACAATGCTCAATATTTATTTATTATTGTAGTAGCTTACATTATATTTAGTTGCATATTTTATTTTTCCTTGGTTCGATCTAGTTTACTTCTTGAAGTTGGGAAAATACAGAGTTGCAAGAATATTCTTTTTGTAATTGCACATCCAGATGATGAATGCATGTTTTTTGGACCAAGTATTGTATCATTAACAGGAAAACCAAATGCCAATGTTTACCTTCTGTGCCTATCTAGAGGTAATTAAACTATTTTTTTTGTAGGTATCATGAAAATTAAAACATCATTTGTAATCCTTTTTTTAACTTCCAGGAAATTATCAATATTTGGGACGAATTAGAAAGGAAGAGCTTTATGAAAGTTGTAAAATATTAGGAATTCCAGAAAGTAATATAACTATTATGAATTCAACCTTATTACCTGATGATCCTGAGAAGTCTTGGGATCAAGAAATTATAGCTGGAATCCTTATTAATTTCTTAGAAACATATTCAATAGATACAGTATGTTTTAATTTATTGGATTTAGATGGAAGATTCAAGAATGACCAAAATTGAAAGGAATTTGAAAAAGTTAATAAATTTTCTTCTTTTTCAGCTAATTACATTTGACAAAAATGGTGTCAGTAACCATAAAAATCATATTGCTGTTTTTGATGGACTCTCCCATCTTTGTTTAGAAAAAAAACTTCCAAAAGGTAATGGTTACATTTTATTTCTTTGGGGGAAAAAAAGAAATTTAAAATTCATATAAAAAAGTAGTAAAATTATTTAAATTAAGGAAAGATAATAGGTTTATTATTATTATGTCTCAGGGGTATTTTTTCTTTTTTTTGAATTCTCATTCAATGACATTGGAAAAATACAGAAAATATTATTTTCTTGGGATTTAAAGAAAGCACAGCACTATTTGGCTAAAAATAATACTTATCTTTTAACTTATAATTTTTTTTTTTCAGGATGCAAAGCTTATGTCCTAGAATCTGTTTCTATAATAAGAAAATATGCTGCCCATCTTGATCTACCTATTAGTTTTCTGTTGTCTTCCAAAAAATATATAGTGCCAATGGACAAACGTTATCAAATAAGAAAAGCTATGGAAGCACACAAAACCCAGTATGTTTGGTTTAGAAAGTTATATATGTTTTTTTCAAGATATATTTTTGTTAATACGCTTAAAGAAGTTGATGTTCTTGATTTAGAGTTAGAATATGAATTAGAAGATATTCAAGAATAATAATAAAATTATATTGAATTTTTGTTTCACATTATTTTTATTCTTTGGTTTTTCAAAGCTTTAGGTACTTAATGTTTACCTGTCAATTAGAGCTGATAAATGAATATTACATGAGCATGATAAGAACTGAAGTAGAACAACTCTTATCTTTAAATGCAAGATCTAACATAAGCTTTAGTAATGTTTTGATCATGTTAATGAGGAATCAGGATCATGATAATGATTTAAAGTAAGAATCATGTAAACCATCGTGTTGTCACGGCACTTCACGTGAAAACCGTTTCTTGATTTTTGTGCTGCAAATTACATTTTTAAATAAGTCAGATTGGGATTTAAAAATGAGAATCAATTGTGATTGGTTAAAATTGGAAAATCCACTTTGCGCATGCGCAGATTTTTATAAATAAATATGTCCGACATTCCTTTACACATTCTCTCTGTACTTCAATAATTTAATTATTTATTAATTAGTTTTAAGTAAAATGGATAGTCGTAAGTTCGTATCGCCTTTTCCCAAAAGACCGTGGGTACAGGAAAGCGGTTGGGCTGCGGCGGCTGCACCTGGAAGCACTGGTTTGAAAGGAATCATAGCAGGTCGGTGTTTTTAACTTACTTGTAAGAAATAAAGTAGCATGATTCTTATATAAAATCCTGTTGTCTTACGTAATATCGGTTGATATATTTCCGACTTTGATTTACAATAAGAAAAACTTAAAGAATTTACGGACTTTCAAGGGGGCAAAAAGGCGGGGTTGGACATAACCTCAAAAATGATGCGTCACTTGGCTATTAACGTTAAAAACTTGTTTATCAAGCAATATAAAATCCAGTCACATTACAACGCTATGGTACTATATGACCTCTCAAGGTGACATTACCAAGTCAAAGAAAGTGATGAGTATGCAGTCTAAAAATAATTCAGAACCTGCATTTTTAGTGTAAGGAAGAAAAAGTATAATATGCTTATATTTTCATTTAAAAATCAAAGGTCAAGCTATCAACAAGTATACACCCCCCCTGAGTTTTTTGCATAATAGCTGTCAAATAGATCCTTGAAAATTTTTTATCTTAGTAGTTGGTCTTGTTTGTCAGTTGTACAGGAAATTAATATTAAAATTAAAACATCTGTAAAAGGGAATATCATTCAAAGTTTTTAAAAAGATGCCTCTGAATTATTTTCTTCCGCTGTGAAAATAATTGGAGTTGCCTCTTGGTTCTCGAAGGCATGTGTTTTCCTACCCACCTTATGCAGCCAAGGTCTATGATTTTTTTTTTTTCTTTTTTCACTGCCAATAGCCCAGTTCAAATTTCAATAAATTGAGGTATGGAGATCTTTAATTGAAGCTGAAATCTTTTTAAATAAAATATGGGAAACATGTTCTTTGATAGCCTGAATGAAACCAAAGAAAACATTTCTCATATAACAATTAAAATTTTATAATTACATACTTTTGAATTACATACTGAAAAACGTTTTTTAAGCTCCCTAGGTCTGCATCTCCCGCTCCCCCTCTTGCCTACTCGCGCCCAAAAAAGTCTGTCTTTTTCTTGAAAAATATATACAATTCTTAGCCAAAAAAGGTTATACTACTGCACGACGAGAAATGCAAATTTTTTTAAAACTCGCAAAAATAATTTTGGAGGAAGATCGACTCGTTGAAAACATTATTCCACAAATTTTATATCAATTCATCCATTGCTGAAAAATCTGTTACTTATTCTAAATTTTTAATTTATTTTCAGGCGGGATCACCGGGGGTATTGAAATTTGCATAACATATCCCACCGAATATGTTAAAACGCAATTACAGCTTGATGAAAAAGGAACGAAAGCTGGCGGGACAAAACAATATAATGGCATCGCCGATTGCGTTAAAAAAACAATACAAACTCGTGGTTTTTTCGGGCTTTACAGAGGTCTCAGTGTTTTATTATACGGCAGCATACCGAAAAGTGCTGTGAGGTTTGGTGCCTTTGAAACTTTTAAAAAACATGCAGTCGATGAAAGAGGGAACCTATCAGCAGATAAAAGAGTATTGTGTGGATTAGGAGCTGGTGTATGCGAGGCTATATTTGCCGTCACCCCGATGGAAACGGTTAAAGTAAAATTTATAAACGATCAAAGATCGGCACAGCCGAGATATAGAGGGTTTATACATGGTGTAGGCTTAATTTTAAAAGAACAGGGTAAGGCCAAATTTTAAAACAATATTTTTTAACGAAAAACGTATAAATTCAACTGATTCATTTTTTTTATTTTAAAGGTTTTAGAGGTGTATATCAAGGTGTCACTGCCACAATCATGAAACAAGGTTCAAATCAAGCCATTCGATTCTTTGTAATGGAAACATGCAAAGACAAGTACCGTAAAGGTGATCCAAATGCACCCGTTCCAAAATTACTCGTGGGACTTTTTGGTGCCGTAGCCGGTGCTGCCAGCGTTTTTGGCAACACTCCCATAGATGTAGTTAAGACTAGAATGCAAGGGTTAGAAGCTGCAAAGTACAAAAGTACAATGGATTGTTTCGTCCAGATATGGAAACATGAAGGGCCTACAGCGTGAGTATTAATCACAAATTATTTTAAGGGCGAAGAAAAAATATAATTGTTTCTAATCATATATTTTTTTTATAGATTCTACAAGGGCACAGTACCTCGTTTAAGTAGAGTTTGCTTAGACGTTGCCATTACTTTCATGATATATGATTCATTCATGGATTTGTTTAACAAAGTTTGGCCGTAACAACGAAATATAATTTATAACTGTAGTTTATTTTGAATCGATAATAGCGCTCTGTCCAGCAACAAAAATAGTTAATTTGCATTTCATACGCAAATAGCATTCCTACATTCCATTTCGCTGTAATATTTTTAGTTAGCGATGATTGTATTCGAAAAATGCTTTTTTTCATTTTCTAGTAATGGCCAAACACAGTACTTATTATTTTTTTTTTTTTCACAATGTTGTAAAAATGATTTATTTACATTTTGCTACTTAAAAAATGATATTATTTTTTGACAAAGGATTTTACAAACGGCCTAAAAAAATAATGAAAATCTTTTTATCTTATATTTTTTAAAAAATAATTTAAAAAATAATTTGGCCAAAGGATTATGTTTTAAGGGTTTAATAAGGTCTGCGGTTAGTTTCGTGTTGTTGCTTTTGAGTACATTCTTGTAGGTAGTAAGATAGTGTTTTAAAGGCTTGAATTAATCAATAATTTTTTAGAATTAACATATTTGAATCCATTCCCTTGCCTTGAAATTTTACAAAATCTTGCTCAACTTTGCAAAGTTGCCAATATTTTTCTAATGCAAAGAAAAAAAAAAAGATTGTTTAGATGACAAAAATTTTTATTTATTTAATTTTTTTTAATGCCAAATTTTATTTTTAAATATTTATTTTGTTGATTTACTTACATTCCATAACAAATATTATTATTTAAGCCAAAGTTAAAAAAACAAAAAAACAAAATTAGCATTCCTGCTCTCTTGTCGTTCACAAACATTTTTTTAAAGAAAAAAGTGTATTTGTTATTTTGTTTTTATTTATTTCAAAATTTTTCTGAAAAAGATTTTAATTTATTTGTTAATTAATTTTAATTTTTAATGTACTTTATACTTTACACTTTACTTATTTATTTATTTCTTGTATAAAAATTAAGTTTTGCAATTTTTTGAAAATATCATCTATCGTTTAAAAAAGAAAACCAGTTGTAGCAATACAATTATTCTGGAGACTGGAAAAGAAATCTGTAATTAAATCTACATAATTCGCTCCAACATCTAAAACGGCATGACGATATTGTCTAAAGGCAAGATTTCGCATCGGAAGACTTACTTTTTAATTTTTAATGAATGACAAAATTGACTTAATTACTTTTCAAAACACTCTAATGAAACAATCCTTGAATTATTCTAAACAAAGACTGAAAAAAAAAATTTTCCAGCGGAACCTTGCCTTAACACTTGTTAATTGTTGTTATCTCTTTGTTATAAGGTTGAAGTAAGCATTAATGCCTATCCTTTTTTAATTTATGTTTACAATATATTTGTCTTTTGTAAAAAAACAAATAAATATATTTTTGTAAATTCTCAAACTAAAAAGATTTTCTTCTTTAAAAAAAAAGGTCTTTTTCCAAAAAAAAAAAGGTTGTGTTGTCATTAATTAAGATTCCCTTGTTAATTAACTAATGAACGTTACATGAATGAAATCGTTTTTTAAGAGATAAAACAAGGTATTGACTTTCTTAACAAATTAGGATGACATTATTTTAGAGCGAAGCGGACAGGATAATAACATACGAAGATGGAGAGTAAGGCAGAGGTTGCTATGACGACGACGTTTGAAGATGAAAACTCTAGAACCGATGTTATATCGAACTGATCAAATTTCATCGGATGCCCTTTTGCTATTAAACACGTATCAAAACTTTTTTCTACAGTTTCCGTTTATGATCGTCTTCAGAAAACCAGATAAATTACCAAATGATTTTTCATTCCATTTTATTTAATTTTGTCTTAAAAAAAAAAAAAGTCAGGCTTGTTTTGGGATTGTAGCCAGCGAGAAGCATGGGGTGGCCCCAGTTTCCTATGAAGAGGTTTGATTTTCCCCCCGTAAATTTTTTTTGATGAATTAAATTTTTTTATCATCCATGTCGAAAGCCCCCTTTAAATATCATTCCGCCCCCTTGGTATTCCGGGCTGAATACGGGCCTGGAAAAAGAAAGAACACATTCGGATTTAGTTTAAATACAGGTAATAATTGTTGTTTTAAACTCGGATCTCGGTATATTTTGAAAAGGTTAAATAATAATGATAATAATTTCACGCGGTTAAACTAACCTTCGGAATACAAAATGAAAGTAAAGCGAAAATGCTTTTCTTAGTAAAGTTTGATGAAGAGTGTCTTGGAATATCACTCTAAAGCTAGTATTCTACCATTAGACGCGTCGAGAATCAAAACGGTAGAAAATATTAAATTTGTGTAAGAGCGTTTTAGCGAACATTAAGTAATCAAAAGATAAACAAATTATTTAAAACGATTTATTTCAAGTTAAAATAATAAAACTTTGGGATCGAATCACGGACGGGAAATTAAGATGGTTTACAATGTGGATTTTGAAATATTTTATGATTATCAATTACGACTTTAGAAGGATATTAAGTCAAACATAATTTAGTATTAAAAGTCTATGATAAGCCTATAAATGTGTAACCAGCTCGAAAGGATAAGGATAGGGGTAGCGGTTAACTCTCAAAGGTTAGATAAAATTATAAAACTATAATTTATTTTCCTGGCACGAAAAAATCTTAAAATTTTTGATTAAAAAAATCAAAATTTGAAAAAAATTAGTCAAAATTTTAATTAAAGTCTTCAAAGTTAAAATTTTAACATGAAAAATGGCTTTAGCTAATATTCTTGGCTAAAGGAAAATGGACAACATTGAAAAATGTAGTGAACATTTTTTTAAAATTTTTAGTTCTTGAATATTTAAAAAAAAAAAAAATTTCTGAAAAACGGCGGAAATTTTAAAAAAAAAAGTTCAGGAAATTTATAAGTCCTTGCTTTAGCAACTTTAAGTTTCTTGAAAATTTTCAAGAGATTTTTAAAGTCCTTGCTTTTGTTCATGTCATCTAATTTTAAAATAAAAATTTCTTGTGGGAGTAAATTTTACTTTACGTAAAATTTTCGAAGTTAAAATTTTAATATGAAAAAAACTATTTAAAAATTTCAAGGCATTTTTTTTTTTTTTTTTTTTTTTGCTTGCTTTTGGTCAAAAAATTCGAATTTTTTGATAAAAATTTAATTTTTTTTCCCTGCCACGAAAAAAACTTAAAATTTTTGATAAAAAAGTTTAAAAGTTAAAAAAAATTAGGTACCGGTAGTCAAAATTTTAATTAAAGTTTTCAAAGTTAAAATTTCAAATACAGGTACCGTAGTCAAAATTTTATTTAAAATTTTCGAAGTTAAAATTTTAATATTAAAATGATTCCATTTTAATTTTTGGTGCGACACCCGGACAGAAAACCGAACAGACAGATTTCCCTAGGACTGAGCCCCAAGACGTAGTACTACGTCAAAATGTGTATTTATCCATAAAAATATGGGGCTTATAATGATTCCTATTTAGAAACTCCGTTTTTTAATATCTGTCAATAAGCCTTTAGAGGCAATATTACAGTAATACCTCTCAATAATGGACACCTCGGGGCCCAGAATTTCTGTCCGCTATTGAAAATATCGATTTTTTTTTTCGAAAAATAATGGTAAAACAATTTTTAAAAAATGCTTAATATTAATGTCTTTTGCGTAGTAAATTAATTATCGTTTATTTTAAAAAAGCTCATGGATGCTTGTTTGCTTACATTTCTTGTTACTAATGACTTTAGTTTGTACGTGACTTTGCAAATGGTCGAGCAGTTTTGTCTTTTTATATCATCACTTTTACGTGACCATGACGTCCAACTGAAAAGAAAATCAAATTAAAAAAGAAGTTTGGAAAAATATAGCGCTTGCGATAACTTGTTGCGATTTCTTAATGCATCTAAAGTAGGTTGAGGATTTTTCCTCATCAGGTTGACTATTTTCCTCCTGTATTTAGAGGTATTTTTGCATGTAAAATATCGGGAAAACATTTAATTTTAATGTATTGCAGGAAGTCCGTTATTGAGAGGAAAAAAATACGTAGGTTTATATGGGGAAAAATCCGCCCCGGAAAATTATGTCCGTTATACGGGGGTATCCCCATAGAAAGGTATTACTGTATTATTGAGGACCATATCCAACCAGGGACAAAAGATGGCTCAAACCCTCTCTAGTCCCACCTGTAAATTGTTTTTTTGATAATGTAATTTTCCTATCTTCTATGGTAAAAAGGACTACTTGGTGCCCTTCTTAAAAAACTTACCGCCATCTTGGCGGCACGTACGAAGGCTGACTTCGGTCCTGTATCGAAGTACCGACCTGGCGCTACGGACAATTATGGCGTGATATTAATATAAATTTATTTTAAGCTCAAAAAAAGGTATCCATTTTTAAAAATTTGGGTTCATGTTCGCAATCTAAGAACAATTTCCAACACGAATACATCGTTTTCTTACGAAAAACCAGAATGGATTTTGGCCGCGCTTGAGGGACTTTCTAGACTTTTATTAAGCTCAAAATCGGCATTCACCGAGTACAAATTCGGAAAAAAAGGCGGTTTGCATAAGCATACAACAGCATCGACTCCGAAGATAAGACGTTCCAAATACAGAATTTAAAAATCACGGGCTCCCTATTTCAAAATTTTCCAGGGCGATGCAAAGCTTATGAAGTTGTGACCTCATTCCTATTACAGCTCACTTTGTATACATCTAGAAATTTAATACAGAGCTCTCCACTTCTCATTTTTCTAGTTTACCACACCCTATAAAAGATCAAATTTTAAAAATATAATATTTGTCAGGAACATTGTAACACGTAGGATTTCGGAAATGATTTTGACAGATGTCTATATATAAAAACACTTTAAGCTGTTATTTATAAATTTTTATTGACTGGTTAAAGTAAACCAAAATGTTTTTCCTATTTTTGGAAATATTTTCATATGACGTGACGTAAAAAATTTTTGATCCTATGCATTCTTAACGATTAAAACCGTCTTATGCAGGTTAAAGAGCAATGGAAAAACGAGACAGAATTCATTCAAACGTTATAAAAAGGGATAAGAAAATCTCTTTTCTCCGATCTTTCCATCTAGTGGACACCTTGTCACTGCAGTCATTTAAAACAACGTATAAAAAAATACAACCAATAGAAGAAAGTCACAAGTTATTTCAACTGAAACACACAGCATGTTAGTCAATGCCCCAGACAAAAAATTCACGTTGAATATTCATGGATTCCGGATTCCGCTAGTGGAATACACGTTGACTTTAAGATAAATGGTGGAAAACTGGTGGAAAAAGTCTTAAAATCCACGCGTATTCTACCAGTTTTCATCCACGAGTTTTTTTGACAGGGGCCTAATAGGAGGTGTAGTTACACAGTAAAAAATTTTATGTCAAAATCAACATAAATCAACATAAGCAGGTCCACATAATTTTTATGTTGTTTTTGTTTTATGTTTGCCTTATGGGAGAAACCACATAAAAAATTTATGTGGACCTCTTAGAACATATTTACATAATATTTTTTACTGTGTATTAATAGTCGGGCAGTTGTTTATTTAAAGTGGCAGTAAAGGCTGCCACCGGGTTACTATAAGGTTTGTGCCCCAAAATTAAACTTTTTTTTGACTTTCATCCATCGAATTGGACTTTCATTTAAGTCGAAATGAAAGCCGTTTTTGAGGCGGGGGGTAGGAGTTCTAATTTGGTTTTTATTTTTTTGACAGAGAATGGGTTGTCCGATTGAAGAATCGAAAAAACGAAAAAACGAAAAAAAACCACTTTCAAAGGACTATCTAAGGGCATAATTGTTACTTTTTTAAAAAAATTGTCATTTAAAGAGAAAAAAAAATTATTTTCTTCATGTTAGCGTCGCCGGACCAAAATTTCGCTATTATAGTAAAAAAGTACGTCAAAAATTGGCTTACATACATTGCTTCTAAATTTTTCTTCCAACGAGAAAGTGGCCAAAAAAATGGCCAAAAGTTAAAAAAAATTTTTTCGCAGCGAAGATGACATATACACAAATTTCGCTATCATCACGTGAGAGTACGCAAAAAACTGGTCTACGTATTTTTTTGGTTTTTCCCCAACGGCATAAGTGGCCATAAAATGGCCAAAATCTCAAAAAATTTGTTTCGCCACGAAGACCACACTGGACCCAAATTTCGCCTTCACCATGTGAAAGTACGCAAATTTAATGGCTAAATTTTTAAAAATCACAAAACATTTTTTTGACTGATAAGACCAGGCTGGTTCAAAATTTCGCTATCACCACGTGAAAGTTCGCAAAAAAATAGCCTAGAAACATATTTTTCCGTTGGAGAAAATAAGGTCGAAATTGGCCCAAATTTAAGTATTTTGGTTACTTTAGGCCATTAATTTGGGTCAATTTCGACCTTATTTTCTCCAACGGAAAAATATATTTCTAGGCTATTTTTTTGCGAACTTTCACGTGGTGATAGCGAAATTTTGAACCAGCCTGGTCTTATCAGTCAAAAAAATGTTTTGTGATTTTTAAAAATTTGGCCATTAAATTTGCGTACTTTCCAGCGTGGTCTTCGTGGCCAAACAAATTTTTTGAGATTTTGGCCATTTTATGGCCACTTTTGCCGTTGGGGAAAAAAACCAAAAAAATACGTATCTAGATCCGTTTTTTGCGTACTCTCACGTGATGATAGCGAAATTTGTGTGTGTAATGTCATCTTCGCTGCGAAAATTTTTTTTTTAACTTTTGGCCATTTTTTTGGCCACTTTCTCGTTGGAAATTTAGAAGCACATGTACGTAAGCCAATTTTTGACGTACTTTTTGACTGTAATAACGAAATTTTGGTCCGGCGACGCTAACATGAAGAAAATAATTTTTTTCTCTTTAAATGGCCATTTAAAAAAAAAAATAACAATTATGCCCTTAGATAGCCCTTTGAAAGAGCTTTTTTTTCGTTTTCTCGATTCTTCAATCGGACAACCCTTTCTCTGCCAAAAAAATAAAAACCAAATTAGAACTCCTACCCCCCGCCTCAAAAACGGCTTTCATTTCGACTTAAATATTTGGTCCAATTACCCCCTCACTAGGTCCTATTTATGGATGAAAGTCCAAAAGAAATTTAATTTTGGGGCACAACCCTTACGGTAACCCGGTGGCAGCCTCTGCCTAATGGCCAAAATCATAAAAATCACAAAAAATATTTTTCACTGATAAGACCCGGCTGGACCAAAATTTCGCTATCACCACCTGAAAGTACGCAAAAAAATAGCCTAGAAACATATTTTTCCGTTAGAGAAAAAAAGTAGAAATTAGACCGAAGTAACCAAAATGCGTAAATTTGGGCCAATTTCTACTTTTTTTTCTCCAGTTTTTTTCAGGCCTGAATATGTGTACGGGATCACATACACCACGGAAGAAACATAAAAATTATTCTAATTTATTTTATGTTAGGCACTTTATTTGGTTTTTTCCAAGACTCCCTTAAATCAATTTAAGTCTGTAGCTGCATAATCGTAAGGCTTTATAATTTGAGTTTTCAAAAATAGGTTATGGCATTTAGATCGCAAAATGGAATCATATCACAAAAGTTTGTAGCAAGCGCAGTTATATTAAATAAAAAACTTTTTATCATTTTAGGGAAACCATGAAAGCAGTTGAAATCCGTTTTAACGCGCTTATAAAAGACTCACAGTAATCGAATTATATTTATCGATTGTGCAATAATATTTTAATGGTTGACTATTGTTCTGTGAATAAATGAAGCACCGGAGGAAAATTGAAATTGAAAGGGTGCCGGCCGCTTTGAAATGTCCGGAAGATGTTTGGCAAGGGTAAAGGATTTAAATCGTTTTCTTATGGAGGTCTGACCTTTCTTCATGAGATTAAAATGTATATAAAACGTAGGAAAACAGGATTAAAATACGGGTTTTTCAAAATATTTAAAAAAAATTTTCTTCGTTAAAAAAAAAAAAAAAAAAAAAAAAAAATACATTGTATGGAAACACCGTAAATATGAAACAGCTTCTGTTTGAGATTTGTTATGAAAATAAAGGATTATCGTAAAAGATTGAGAGAACTGCCGTACGTGGGAACGTCAATCATTAAACCGCACTTTTCCCGAGTTGGGAAAATGTTAACTTTTACTGGAAAGAAAACGAATTTATATTTTACGGATTAGCGAATTTTTCTGTTTTTCCGATGAAAAATAAAAATATGAGCTTAAGCTTATTTATTCGTTTATTTTGGAAGCATATTATTTACTTCCCATTTATTTTAATTTTGATTTTTGTAAGTCGTTTCTAATGACGTTTAGAGACGCAATGAATTTCCATGTTTCCTTTCATAAAATCGAAAAGAGATAAAAACAATTTCCAAGAAAACGGAGACAAAAAAAAAATACAACAGATGTTCTGGTGAGAATTTCGCGGTAGTTCTTGGAATTATTTTAGCGATAAAGATTTTCCATTTAAAACTTTTTTTTTATTTTAGCGATTCGCTATTTTCAACGGTTTATTTTTCAAAACCCATTAAGTAATTGCTGTTAAAAAATTCCGTAATTTCGACCCGCTTTTATGTTTATTTACTTGTTGCTTTATAGAATAACAGCGAAAATTTAGTAATTAATATCAATAGGACCAGTTTTGGAACATAAACCATGAAGCTCCCAGATTCTCAAAAATGTCCATATTTTTATTTTTTAGAACAACAATTATTCCCTGTCCTCTTTAGATACTCGCCCAATGCGTTAAAAACTATATTGAGCGCCTACCGATTCTGAGTATACGCAACCAGTATCACATGCTTCTAAAACAAAATATCTCATCATTTTTGTTTTTTCGTAAAAAAAAATTCGGGAAAAGAGGTCCTTAATTCCAGATTTCAAATCTAATGTCGGAACGATGACAGAAAAAGCAATATGGCGCCAAAACTAAAATTTTTAAAAATAAAATTGCTCCGCCATTTGAAATTTTAATTTTTTCAAATTTCTATGACTTCAGATTTGGAATCAGCGATTCGAAATACAAAAGTAGGTCAAGTTTCAGCTTATCGCAGTCAATACTAACAAAATTATGGATGCTTAATACCGCGAGTCTTATACATATGAGGCAACGGTCCCCAGACAAAACAGATCTTGGAATACACGTGTATTCCACGAATGAAAATTAGTGGGAATTCCCCGATTATTCCACCTGGATTTTAGTACATTTTCCATCATCATTCAATTTGATATTTCATCCTCCACTTGGTGAAAAAAAAGGCATCTACTTAAGTTGTTAGTATTTTTTATGAAAGCGTCAGTAATAAATTATTATTTGTCAGCATTTACATGGCCAGTTAAAAAAGTATCAGTAATTTTAATAATTTTGTCAGTAAAATCAATTATTTATCAGTAATTATTAGACCGTCCCTTATTTTGCGAACTTTGGAATTCATTCGGACGCACCCCCTAATTTTTTTCCTTTTGGTTGAAAAAGAAAACCTGTAAAATTTTAGCGCTCTACGATAAGTCTAAATAGTGCCGCACGAACCCCCCGTTTTAACCATATAACTTAAATAGGACCAAGTTCCACTGGTCGAGTCCTTGCATTGCCCGTTTTCTAAAATTAACGAAAATATTGTTCCTTACGTATTTCGATCTGAGGAACTCAAATCTGCAATCAAAATTTTAATAGCTTTTACAGTTTGATAGCTTTGGTTTATTCAAGTGCTAATATTTTGGCCAAAATTTTGCTCAGCTAAACTTTAATTTAATTCTTAAAAAATTTTTAAGTTGATATCCTGGTCCTATAATACATCTTTTCGGAGCAATTTTCGACACTTAATCCAGAACTGAGAGCGAAAATCTTCTAATGCTTACTATTTTTGAAAAAATAATAATTTTTATGAAAATTAAAGAAAAATATTCAAATTCTTTGATTTTTGGGGGCCGTAGTAAAACCCCGACGTCAAAATCCCCGATTCCGTCGGGGTTTTAAAATCAGGCCCTTTTAAAAAAAAATAAAATAAAAAAAATAAAAATAATATTAAATTTATCTTTGCTAAAACCCCCGACGTCAAAATCCCCGATTTTATTTAAAAAGAAAAAAAAAATTAAATTAAAATTTTGTTTTAAGAAGGCTGTGCGGTGTTATCGTTTACCCCAATTTGCAAAGGAACCTTATTTCTAATCTTAAACGTACGAATAACATTAACGCCGGTTTAAACTCGTTAAATATATCCTTAAAATTCTTTCTATCCGTAAATGAATGAAAAGCTGGTCTCCACAGTCAAGAATCTAATATAAAACTCGGTTTGTTTACATAAACATAACCTTATCCTGATACTTTGTTTATCTCTGTCAACTTATACTGTCTCAAACATGAGTATGAAAGCTTGTTATACGTGTAAAGCTCCGATCCCCTCCCACGATACATCAGCGATATGCAACAAATGTGGAAATAGCTACCATGTTAGCAATGATTGTTGCGGGGTTTTTCCATCTGCGTGGACTACCAAGAGCAAGAATTCTAAAGCCAAGTGGACCTGCAAAAATTGTAATGACAAATCTGACAAACCCCCTGGTAGTGCAACTTCTGAAACTGTCACCTTGACAGATATCTTAAATGCGTTAAATGGCGTCCGCGCTGACTTAGGTCAACGCATTGACGGATTAACCCATACAGTTGAGTTCCTTTCGGCGAAGTATGATGATTTTATCTCAGAAATGCAAGAATTGAAGTTGGATAATGCAAATAAGCAACGACGAATTGACGAACTTGAAGCTAAAACTCTCTTTTTAAATGCAGCTGTTGAGAAATGTCAAGATGATTTAAATTCATTGAACCAGTACACTCGAAACAGAAACGTTGTTGTGCAGGGAATTGATTATGTTGAACAGGAAAATCTGCATGATATTTTAGATCTTTTAGCGCGCAAATTAAATCTTCCGGCAGATTTTGATGTCTTCCACAGGCTTCGATCACGGAAAGGAATAATTATTCAATTCTCGACTAGATCTATCAGAGATGCTTGGCTCCAAAAGAAAAACACTGGTCTTGTGTGTAAAGACGTGCTGCCATCAGGTTCGAATTCTAGGATTTACATTAATGAAAATTTATCTCCCTTCCATCAAGAGATTTTTCGTCATTCTAAGGAATTTGCAAAATCCTTTTCTTTCAAATTTTGCTGGACAAAAGGAGGGAAAATTTTTCTCAAAAAGGATGAAGGCCCTAGTCGCAGCATTGAAATAAGAAAACTACAGGATCTTGATAAGTTGCGTTTATCTCTCGGCGAAACTTCGATTACGAAGATTCCCAAAAATTAAAATTGGCTGATTCATTGGCTGATTCATTGTTACTTAATTGCCCCGACATGGATTCTGAGCAATCTAGTTTAAATATTTTTTCTTGTAATATTAATTCACTTAGGGCAAATTTTGATACGCTTGAGCTCTTTTTGGCTTCGATGACCAAAAAGTATGATGTTATTTTTATTGGCGAAACGTGGATAAAGGAACATGAAACACATTTATATCACCTACGGGGGTTTAAAACTTTTTCCATTTGTAATGAATTTAATAGATCTGGGGGAATCATCTTTTTTATCAGGGAAAGTTTAAAGACAGAGCGAGTATACAAATTTAAATCTCCTGAATTTCAAATATTGCAGATCGAATTACTTTTCAACCACATACCTATTACACTAATAGGTTGTTATCGCAGCCCTAGCTACAAGGCTGACTCCTTTTTATTACAACTGAAACATATCTTTAAATCTTGCCACCAAGAAAATCTTTTTCTACTAGGTGATATGAACATAAACATCTTTCCTAAACCTGAGGGGAATTCATTAAGGTACTTAGAAGTTATTGCTGCGTATGGTCTTTCCCCGCTTATCACTACACCAACCCACATAACAACTCACAGTCAGTCTTGCATTGATCATGCTAACGGTAGATGGGGAAGCCACATTAGTGCTATGGCTGAAACAATTGATATCAATATTACAAACTCTCTAACGTTCCATAAAAGCATTAGTCTGACCATTTCAAGCTCTTTAAACAATGACTCCAATACCAAGAAATTTCCATATGTATGTCATGCTACTCTTACAAATATTTTGAAAAATACTGATTGGACGCCAATATATAATGAACAAAATATTGATAAGGCTTTTCACAACTTCATACAAATTTTACAGACAGCCAAAACAAATGCAACAAAAATTATTACACTCACTTCTAACACAAAAAAAAGAAACCCCTGGATCACATCAGACTTAATAATAAAATGTAATGAGAAAAACAAACTTTATAAATTAAAACAAAAATTCCCATTAAATCAATTCCTGCAAGAACGATATTTATTAATAGCAAAGGAACTATCATTTGAATTGAAAACAGCAAAAATTAATTACTTTAATAACAAGTTGAATACTGCAGATTCTACAATCTTTTGGAATGTTATTAACTCACAGATACTAAACAAAAAGAAACCACAAAGCGATATCCTTGAGATCTTTGATGATAAAACAAATGAAATACTCACAGTGAAAGATAATGCAAAGAGTATCGCTAACATGTTCAACACATTTTTCATAGAGATTCCATCAAAAACAATTCATGAGGCTTACGGAATAACTCCGGCTAACATGCCGATAACAATACAATCTGAAGAAAATGACACATCTTGGTTATTAAAATCTATCAGTAAGGCCGATATAGAAGACGCAACAAATTTACTTACAAAGCTCCATTCTTTTGGACCTGATGGTATTACACTTTCAATGATAAAAAATAACATGGACATTTTAATAAATGTATTACATCATTTATTTAATATGACAATACAATCCGGTTATTTTCCTAAATGCTTAAAACAATCTACTGTCATCCCTATACTTAAAAGAGACAATCCAAAAGATGTTTGTAACTATAGGCCTATTTCCCTTATTTCTACAATCTCAAAATATTAGAGCAAACAGTCAAAAAAAAACTTCTATCTTATTTAGAACAAATAAACTTTTTTGCTGACAATCAATTTGGTTCCTACGTGGCAGGAATACACTGCAAGCCTTATTCTCACATATAAATCAAATTACAAAGGGACTAGAAAAAAAACAATATACAGCTGCCTTATACCTAGATTTAACCAGGGCCTTCGATCTGGTGCATCATGACATCCTACTTCTTAAATTAAAAAACTGTGGAATAGTTGGTAATATGCATAGGTGGTTTCGTACTTATCTAAAAAATCGCATACAATGCACGAAAATTGGCGATGTATTAAGTGATGGCAAAGTCATAACTTCTGGTGTCCCACAAGGATCAGTATTAGCACCAATATTATTTATAATTTATATTAACGAGCTCTGTAAGTTGCTGATCAATAAAGGATTAATCTCTTTCGCGGATGACGGCTCGCTCACCTCATCAGCTAGTACTAAAATAGACCTAAAAAATAAAATGCAACATATCATCTCATTTATCCAAAAATACTTAAAGCAACACCTTCTTGTCTTGAATAAAAAAAAATGTAAGCTAATGTATTTCTCTTATGCCTCATCAACTGCAGACACATTTTCCTTAATAATACACGATAATTTCGACACTCAATCTTCACCTCATATCTGCACTTCAGATTGTGTAGAATTATATCCAGTTGATTCAGTAACTTATTTAGGCTTAAAGGTTGATTCTAAATTAAATTGGAAAATACATATTGATGATTTAGTAATAAAATTAAAAAAATTAAACTATTATTTTTATCGTATAAAAAAATTTCTTAACAAAGATGTTCTTCGAAAATTATATCTTTCAGTTTATCAATCTAAATTGATATACGGAATTTCTATTTGGGGGGGTACTTTTAACTATATTATTCATCCAATAAAAGTTGTGCAAAACTCTACAATTAGAACTTTATTTGGGAGCTTTCAAAATTTTTCTGCTACGAACCTGTATAACCAGTATAACATTATGCCATTACCATACCTTTATAAATTTATGACGGTCTTATTTGTTATAAAAAACCCCGAAAAATTTCATTTATACCAATTTACAAGAAATACGCGAAATTCCAGTTTACCTCTGCTTTCGATTCCAAATTCTTTAACAACAAAAGGCAGAAACAATTTACCGTACAAAGCACCCCTAATATATAACAATCTTTTACAAAATTATGAATCATTTCAAAATTGTATTTTAAACTTCTTTTCTTTTTTCACAACAAAAAAAACCCTAAAAAGAGAATTAATCGAAGACTTAAAGAGCCAAGCTGATCAAATAAACTAATTTAAAATTTTACTTTATTTCCTCTGTAACTATTATAACTTTTCTATTGTAACTTATTTAAAAAAAAAAAAAAAAAACAGGCTGCCCCAACGCGCAAAAATTTGCTTTCGGGGGGCCTTACATTATGTTATTTTGAAAAAAAAAAAATAATAAAAAAAAAAAAAAAAAAAAAAAAAAAAAAATTAATTTGTCAGAAACCCCGACGTCGAAATCCCCGAAATTCGAAAATATTGGAAAAAGGAATAAAAAGCAGAATTATGCAGTGTGCTAAAATTATTTTTAATCACAGTTAAAAAGTAAATATCACAGTATAGACGTAGCATCATTATATAGCGGAACAATTAAGGTGATATATGAGTGATTTTTTTTTTTTTTGGACACCCTATACTTCGAAAAACGCTAATTTTGATGTTTTATACCCAGATATAAAAAGTATGCTTCCGAGCAACAATTCTTATCAATCTTGTGCACATTCATGAAAAATCTCATACCTGACAATACAGTACTTTTTTGGGAAACCTTGATCCAGGATACATTCCCGGGAATTTATAGTAGATTAAGGTTTCCCACAAAAAGTACTGTATGATCAGGTATGGAATTTTTTGTGATTGTTGCTTGGAAGCGGAATCCGGATATCTGGCACTAAATGGATAATATTAGCATACTTCGAAGTACAAGGGGGTTCAAAAAATTGAATTACTCCTGCGTCATCTAAATCTGTAATAAGTGGCCTACATTGACAACATGTTACTGGCGGGTACTGGCAGACATTTTACTGGCTGCTTCTTAGGCTTGCTTACTTTAACTGTCATAAAATATAATTTTAGTACACTGCATAATTCTGCTTTTTATTCCTTTTTCTAAATTTTTCGGGGATTTCGACGTCGGGGTTTCTGACATAAATTAATTTTAATTTAATTTTTTTTTAAACCCCATCGGGGCGGGGATTTTGACGTCGGGGATTTTAACAAAAATAAATTTAATTTAATTTTTATTTGTTTTATTTAATTTTTTTTTAAAAGTGCCTGATTTTAAAACCCCGACGGAATCGGGGATTTTGACACCGTCAGGGTTTTTGACGTCGGGGTTTTAGAGCGGAGCCGATTTTTGGTTTATATTATAAACACAAAAGTAGATAGACGATTTTAATGGTTCTTAGGTGATTCAACGTCGAAAATTGATCAGAAAAGATGTATTATAGGACCAGGATATTAACTTTAAATTTTTTTAAGAATTAAATTAAAGTTTAGCTGAGCAAAATTTTGGCCAAAAAATTAGCACTTGAATAAACCAAAGCTATCAAACTGTAAAAGCTATTAAAATTTTGATTGCAGATTTGAGTTCCTCAGATCAAAATACGAAAGGAACAATATTTTCGTTAATTTTAGAAAACGGGCAATGCAAGGTCCCGACCAGTGGAACTTGTCCCTATTTAAGTTATATGGTTAAAACGGGGGATTCGTGCGGCACTATTTAGACTTATCGTAGAGCGCTAAAATTTTACAGGTTTTCTTTTTAAACCAAAAGGAAAAAAATTAGGGGGTGCGTCCGAATGAATTCCAAAGTTCGCAAAATAAGGGACGGTCTAGTAATTATCGATATTTAATCGGTAAATTAATGCAAACAAATTTTTTGTTGAAATTTTTTTTTTTTAATTTTAAAAATGTAAATTTACATTAACGAAAAAAACTTCAAAATTATATCAATGAATTTCGCTTGGTTCTGCAGGGTTCTGTTGCTAAATACGAATTTTCGAATTAGAAATTGCCTGATATCAGAATCATTGCCTCTGAACGATACTAATAACTTAAATTTTCTTCAGGTTTTCAAAATGACGTCTTCACTCAGAAAACAAAATAACTTAGCATAAGCGGTTATTATGCTTTGAACGCTTTTGCTTTCTGCCAAGATATTTTCCACTTGTCGCAAGTCATTCAGTCGGCTATCGGCAAGTCATATATTGTAAACAAACAAAATGGCGACTTATGTAGCATTTATACATTATGTTATGATAATACTCTTCATGCTCAGTCTTTTTTTTAAATAGACGAAATTCGTGTAAATAAATATGCATGCAAAACCATTATAATAAAAGTGATGTAACTTTTAAGATTTGTCATATGATTTTTAAATCTTTATTTCATATCTTATATGAATAGTAATAACATAACCTAAACATAGCCTCTATCCTCTGCATTGGACAATGTTAGATTTCAGTTCAATTTTTTTAAAGAAAATACTTAATTTAAGTTACTTGAATATAAAAATCCTGGATATCCATCTTGGTTAATCTATGATGTCCACTTACACGTTTTTAAAATAAAAATTAAATAGATATTACGCTTTTATTTCATGAAATAATAATTATGGTTTTCGCGAGCCGCCATTTTGATTCCGATAGCGTAGTATAAGAAATTTCCGCTAGTGTCGCATACTGTTTTGTGGCAAGACATTTTATCCCAAGGCAAACCAAAATGACTTATCACAAGACATTTTTTTGTTTTCGCATTAGTCATTTTTTTTCTGAGTGATGAGGGGGAGCAACGATCTTGAAATTTTTTGAAAGCTAAAGTTTATATTAGGGTAAAAAATAAATTATTATTTTTCTACTGAAAAAAGTATAGATTCCTATTGGAAATTTTTGGGATTAGAAATACTTGAAGTTTAAAATTAAGTTTAGTATAAGATTTTTAAATTATTTTTAATTATAATTATATTTTTAACCCTAAAATGAGCTTTTAATAAGGTCATTACGCCACCTCAAGATGCCATTTTACCATTAAAACTAGTCATTAATTATCGGTTTACTGATAAAAATAATATTATTTACTGACAAGAAATACATTTTTTTACCGACAGGAATCACTTTATTTACCGATAAATTCGATATTATTTACTGACAAAGAATTATATTTACTGATCGATTCTACTGGTAAAAAAAAATAAAAAAAATTACTGACACTTTTATTAAAAATATTGACAGTTTTAATATGTTCCAAAAAAAAAAAAAAAAAAAAAAAAAAAAAAAAAAAGAAAAGAAAAATAGTGGAAGAATGGTGGAAAAAGTCTTAAAATTCAGGTGGAACACTCGTGGAATACACAAGAATCCACCAAAAATTCCACATGGAATTCATTTTTCCACAAAATTTTTTTGCCTGGGTCCTTTAGGGGTTAAATTACAAAGTATGAAAATATAAATGGTAAATAAAAAAAAAGGTAGTTAAAAAAATGATTTGCCATGCTTTCGTCAAATTTTTTTTTTTTTTTCTTTTTTTTTTTAAGATTCACGGTAGCGATTATATAAATGAAATTCTGAAACCTATGAAGAAGAGAAATCCTCACCTGTTGCTGATCTTAAATCTTGAACAAATATATTATTACCCAGCATGCGGTAATCAAAACTTGAAAGGATTACATCATAAACGCACACAACCGAAATCTATCTTCCCATGTATTAAAATCTTCATCCAAGAAACTAAATTCCGTTTCCTCGAAATTCTTTAACTTTGGGAATACATTTCTAAGAACCACTTCAGGGATAAATTTTATTCATTTACCTTTACCCAACCCTTCTTGTATGTGATTCCTTTGGATTCAAAAGCAACATAAAACTACGTAATGCATAAAAGCTTACGTAAAAATATGAAATACTCTTCTATGTATCTTTCTCAAAAAGTCAAAAGTTTGTCCACGTAAATGTTTACAATAAAAGGACATCCTATTTAATCAAAATTACTGTCATAAAGGCTGTGTTCTAATTCAGAATTACTGAACAGGATTTTTTTTTAAATTTTATTTTCTTTTTAATCTCGGAAAAGTGCTTGATTATTATATTTCTCATTTTAATAATGAAGATTGAATGGACAGAAGGAATCAATTTTATAATTAAATTAAATTAAAATGGACTTTTTCTAAAATTGGAAAAGGCAAAAGTAGGCCTAGCACATGTAAGCAGGTAATCATATATTCATGATAATTATATTAATTTAACAGAGTTAATCCCCGATGGCTGAACCACAAAGCATCGTGAAAGCGATGATAATGGAATTAACGTAAGAAGAGTTAAATCCTCATAAGGTGACTGTAACTGATAAACATTTTCTGGGTTTAAGAGCTGGGTATTATTTTTAAGAAATAAATTTTAAAAAATATATCATTTTGTCGGGCGCTCAAATATTTGCATTGATTTAGAGTACGGCTTACTTTCAGGCGAGTTTCCTAAACGAGCTCAGCATTTCAAGAATGCTTAAGCATTGCTTCGGCGACTTGGGAAATCTGGGCATTAAGAACTCGACAGGGTATTACATGTCGGACTTCTTGGACCGAATGGTTTTCGGAATAAACTACTTATAACCTGCCGCCGGTTACCATTCTTTCGCTAAAAAAAAAAGAAATGTTCACAAAGTTGGAGGAACTACTTGTGGTAAACGACAAAAACTCCCGAACTTAAGTCGAGCATGAGCTGTCCTGAGCCACGAGACAGGCTCAGTTTAATTATTTATTAAAACAAACCAATACGGATGTATAAAACCATATGAAGAAAACTTTATGGAAGGAAAAGGGTTCAATAATGTTCTGTACATTCTGTCCTCCCTTGCGTTACACCCCTGATAAAACTTTATATACGGTCGCATTCATAAAAAAATTTTCATTCTTCGCTCTCCATATTAAAATCACACATCAGTGACCGAATTCCACATTATTATTTTTTTCTCCAGATATGAAAAAAAAAAAAAAAAAAATTGCAAATGCTTTACTTTGGATACATACCTACTTTTAAGGAGAGGTTTTTAAAGAACTTTGGGGTCGTCCATATATTGTAACGCGAAATAGGCCCCTTGTTGACCCCCCCTTCGTTATTACGTAACACGGGTTCTAAGCCCCGCCCCCTTTGAAAAATATTTAAATTTCGTTTTTAGAAGTCAAAAATTTTTTTTCAGTTTCTATATAAATTTTAATCAGATTTTACGAGTTCAAAAAAAATTTATTTTTTTATTTTGAAGAATAACCGGGAAAATTTTTTTTAAAGAGTGAAATAAAATTGAAATAATTTTAATATTAAAATTACGAAACGCAAGGCCCAGTTCCCCCCACCCCCCACCCGCCCGTAACAATGCGTAACACCTCCTTTGACCCCCACCCCCCTCCAGGCGTTACGTAATACATGGACGACCCCTTTGCAAGAAAATATGACTTTTTGTGAAAAAAATTTCAGAAAGGACTAAAAAGTCAAAATTTTAATCCTGCCCACTGTCTTTGGATTAATTCACGATTACTTAATGAAAATTTTAACTTGGCTTAAAAACAAACCATTACCTACATTAACATTGCCTTTACTGTCAGTTTTTACTATTTTTTGAAATTTGAACGCAAAGCTAGAAACAAATAAAAGAAGTTTTGCACCAAAAGGATTTGTATTTTTTTTTAAAATTTTTATTTATTTATTTTTACTTTGAATTTGCATTCTGAATTGCTATATCGAATAGCTGTTAATGTAAGCCCTCCCACCCATGGGTGTATCCGCAATTTTTCCAATGGGGTGGGGAGTGAGAGTGGGTGCAAAAACCTTTTACAAATTTTTTTTTCCGACCCAATCCCTTTTCCCTCCGTCCCTCCAGCCTTATTTTATAATTTTTCCCCCATTAAAAAAAAAAAAAAATATAATTATTTCACATCCATCCTAACGCAACCATATCATGGGAGAAGAATATTGGTGTAACCCTCCATTTAGTTCGATTTCATATTACAGACAAAGTCCATGGCAAAAAAAAAAAAGAAAAGAAAAATTAATAAATAAATAAATCTATATATTAAAACTAAGTAAATCCATAAACTCCCTAAATAAATAAATCTATAAACTCCCAAAACTTATTTCCAATCGCCCTGCAGCCCCTATCCGACCGATTTTGACGATCTTTTTTTTGAACGAAAGCTCTTCACGTGTAGATTTGCCCAATCTGAAGCTGGAAGTCATTCTGAGGGGTAGTTAAACTTTAAATGCGGTTTGTAAAGAGGTACTGGGCGGTTAGCAGCTGAAAGAGGGGCAGTCAAATTTTGACTGGGGACAGCTAGTAAATAAATAAATAAATAAATAAATAAATAAATAAATAAATAAATAAAAGATAAATAAATAAACAAAACACTTTTTCAATACTCGAAAGTCCCTTTTTAGGTGCTGTTCGGAAGAGCAAAAAGCATAACTTTTTGAAATAACGAAAGTGGCATAATTTTTTTTTCCACTGACTAAAAAGTGAACTTTTTAGTACCATAGAATAAGAAAAACGAAAAGAAAAAAAAAAAAAAATGGTTGAAAAAACTCCCATTTTCATTCGCAATAAAAAATATGTTTTACGTACCTCGGGAAGTAATCGCCTGTTTTTCTCCCGCTTAAGAAGTAAACATTTGGTTTTTCTCGGTGCGTAAATTAACTTACTGCACTAGAATGGAAGAGACTTTTCACGTCTCAGCACGTTGAACACCTCGGCTTCGCCTCGGTGTCTCAACTCGTGTTTCGACGTGAAACAAGTCTCTTCCATCCTAGAGCAGTAATCTACTATTACACCAAGGAAAACAAGAGGCCCTTATTTGGATTTGAGACAGCGTTGCCAAACCTCGCCCTGCTGTCTCCAGTTCAGAAAAGTGCCTTTTGCTGTCCTTGGTATAAAAAATACTATTTTCCCCTTGATTTAGATCAAATGTTTTTTTTTGCATAAATACATTGCAGTACTTTGTAGTTCAGTAATAAAATAAGAGACGTTGGAGGGGGGGGGGGGGGAATTTTCCACAGGGAGGCAAAACTCGAGACTTGTAAATATCAGAATGTCAAACCAGCCCGAGAAGGCTTTATATGACTTCTTTTAACACGGCTTCTTTCGTAAGGCACGGAAAATACGAAGCTAAATAGCAAATTGCAAAACCGCTTTAGCGGTTTTGCAATTTGCTCCTCCACTGGCTATAGGCTTGTAGTATGTGGAAATACTGAAATGTAGTTCAAGACATCGGGTCAGGCAGACAGGAATGTAAGGGCTGTTTTAGAAAAGGAATGTAAGGGAAGGTTCAAAAGACTTTTTTTTCGGATTTTCGGACCCCCTTATTATATTACGTAAGATTTTCGCGGACCCCCCCTCCCTTGTTTTTAACGCCAATTTTAAATTGGAGTAATATTTTTTTTAAAATCTAGATTTGTAGTTCATACTCATACATGCATCCCTAAAGATGGCTGCAATTGGCACAAAATCTCATCAAAAAAATAAATTTTTATTTCTTAAAATTTTTTGAAAAAAATTTTCAATTTTCTACTTTAGACATTCGAAAAAAACTGAAAACAACTTAATTTTTTGTAATTAAAAAAAATTCTGAACAATAAGTTATAATGGAAATTCCTACGTAAGATTTGCCAAACTCCCCCCTCCCCCAAGTAAGAAATCGTAAAAATTTCGAGTACCCCCTCCCCCCCTTACGGTTTTACGTAATACTTGGACGCTCCCTAAGGACTGGAGCTGAAAAGCTACTTTCTGAAGCCCTTCCAAAACTTGCTTCGGGGAATGAAATCAGGAGGAGGATGGCTACTCGTCAATTAATGTATTAATGATCACAAATAAACCAAAGCAGACCTTCAGTCAAAAGAACTATGCTTTTTTCTAGCAACCTTAAATCCCTTACTCCCCCACCCCCCCCCCCCCCCATTCCCTCCAATCAACACCTAGATTAAATTTCCCGCTTTCCCCAGCCTAATGGGACTACTACTGGCCAAAAAAAAAAAAAAAAAGGCAGCACAGACGTTAGGAAATCAAAAATTTTAGTTTTTGCTAAAGACTCGACAACTGAAAAAAAAAAATTCATTTCTCGCGGATTCATTCGACCTTCGAATTAATAAAATATTTTAATACAAACAAGCAACTTTTTTTTTTCTTTTATTTCTAAAATAAAGAGCGATTTTGATTAAAGTTGTTTTTGTCCTTAATTAATACCAAAGCCGGAAGCTCCTAAAAGAACATGAAGAAGTGGAAAGTCCATCACATCGCAGCGTTGGAAAATTTCCTCACCCTCCATTAATAAAAGTATCGGTTTCAAACCATTTATTCATCTTCGTAACATAATGTGAAAATGAAACGATTTTTTTTTCTGGTGGTAAAAATAATAAAAAGAAAAAAGAAAATGGAGAAAACTGTCACTTAAAAAGTGGGTTTTCTAACGGACGACGCGTGCGCCCTTTTGAATTTACAGATAGACGTATTCCGTTATCTATTACCTCAGTTACTGATTCACCATCCGCGTGTTTTGAGTTTTTAAAAAATATGTATTTTTTTAAAAAAATGCTTGTTTTGTTGATTTGAATTTAAATTATGATCCGTGATTATTGTTGTAGCAAAGTGGAATTCCGCGAAATAGTAGTTTAAAAGGTATGTATTATCAAGTTTCGGAAAGGAAAATCAATTACAGTTTGAGGTTTAAAGTCGTTGATAACGGAAAATTCTTTACGGGTCATTCGCCGGTACCATTATTCATCTTCTTCAACTTTATCACTTTTGCACGAGGCAAGTTGATTTTAATTATTATTGATTTTAACGATAAAATTATAATTCATTGGTGTATGAATAAATAATTAAGGAATATTTTACTTTGGAAAAACTTTTAAATTATAATCTGATGATTATGATTACGATCAGCCTCAGAGAGCTCATCAGTTATTTCTGAACTTGGCCTAGGTCTGCATTTTTAAAATATTTTAACGGTTTTTATCCCGAAAATTTAATTCGATCCTTGTTTTTTAATTTGATTCGATGAATTTTAACAACCTAAAACTAATCATTTTTTGAAACGGATTTTATTAAAATCGGGACACATTTTTTATCGGAGTGTAAAATAAATTATGCGAAAAACTTTTTCGGGTCAAAGCACTGAATTTAGCCGGAAATGCCAAATTATCAGACAACGGCTAAAGATGACGTGACATTGGGCTTATTTACCATACGTACATTGAAAATTGATCAAAAAAAAATTTTCGATCTAATGTGCAGGTCATAGGGTTGCGGTTGAAAATTGGAAAAGAGCCAAAGAAACATGTGATTACTCGTCCACGTGAATTTCGAAAACATCTGTAGATATTTACCAATTTTTTTCGTCAACATTTATTTTTCTTATTTTCCTAGAGATTGAGCTACCATAAACTTTCTTCTTAATTTTTTTTTAAACTTTATTGGTTAAGTAATTTAACAATTCCCAGCCATAACAGTCTTTTTCCTTTTGTCAATGGGCATGAGTTAACCTGACTATGGGTTACTAAATAAGTATCTCTGAACATACAAAGCAGAAAAAATTAAAATCTTGTAGGATCAACTGCACCTTATCTTCACTTAGTTGAAGCTTAAGGAAACTTACAATTTAGTACTGGTATTATAAGATTCTGAACAGGAAATAAGCGGCATTATGACTGATTTTATGAAGAATTGTCCAAAAATAGTAAAATGGGATTTTTTAAAAAAACTAAAAATCTGTTATTCGCAAAGGAGCATTCAAGTATTAAGTAAGACCGAAGGGGGGGGGGGGGGTACTCGAAATTCTGACGATTTCTTACTTATGGGAGGGGAGGTTTGGCAAATCTTACGTAAAAATTTCCGTTATAACTTAGGGTGCAAATTCACTATGGAATGTTGGACCAACATGTTAATACAACAAGTTGGGCAAACATGTTATACCAACTTGTTGGAATGTTGGACGAACTTGTTGTACCAACATGTTTGACAAGCGAACGAATCGGCTATTGCAGAATTAACTCCTACGCCAAAATTAGTGTGGAATGTTGGCCCAACAAGTTGGTAAAACCAGTTGGTACATGTAGGTTCAACTTGTTGTACCAACATATTGGTCCAACATTCCGTAGTAAATTTGCACCCTAATTGTTCAGAATTTTTTTTTAATTTCAAAAAATTAAGTTGTTTCAATTTTTTTTCGAATGTTTAAAGTTGAAAAATTGAAATTTTTTGTTTCAGAAAATTTTAAGGGTGAAAATTCACTATGGAATGTTGGACCAACATGTAGTACCAACTTGTTGGACCAACATTCCACACTAATTTGGGCGTAGGAGTAAATTCTGCAAGGGTGTAAAGTCACCATGGAATGTTGGACCAACATGTTGGTACAACAAATTGGACCAACATGTTGTGCCAACTTGTTGGACGAACACCCCACACTAATTTCGGCGTAGCAGTAAATTCAACAATAGTCTATTTGTTCGTTTGTCAAACATGTTGGTACAACACGTTTGTCCTAATTGTGTACCAATATGTTGATCCAACATTCCATAGTGAATTTGCACCCTTGAAATAAAAATTTATTTTTTGATGAGATTTTTTGCCAATTGTACCCATCTTCAGGGATATGAGTATAAACTATAAATCTAGATTTAAGAAAAATATTACTCCAATATAAAAATGGTGTTAAAAAAAGGGGGGGGGTCCGCGAAAATCTTACGTAATATAATCGGGGGGATCAAAGAAATCTTACTAATTGTTACGAAGGGGAAAGCGGGGGTCCAAAAACCCGAAAAAAAGTCTTACGTAGTACTTGAATGTTCCCGAAGGGCCCCCATCTCGTCATCGCTTGATCCAAAACGGCTTTAAAACTGTAAAACATTTCTGTACATACAATCCAAAAATATTGTTATGGAAAATTACAATTCCGAAAAAATTTGGTAAAAAACAAAAAATTGTAATTATTAAACAAAAAAATTGTAAAAGTCCAATTTTTTTCCCGTAAGTTCAAAGGTGCAAATTTACTATGCGATGTTGTACCAACATGTTGACCCAACATTCCGTAGTGAATTTGCACTCCATTCACGAAACAAAAAGAGGGCAAAATTCAGATAATATGATTGGAAATATTAGAAACGCGTGAAGGCGTAAAAATTGTTTAATTAGCACCTGTTTGTTCTAGAATAATATTTTCTTTCTCATGAGGGATCGAATACACGAGTAATGTTTGGTCGACAATACCGTATTCGACCACGAAAACAAGAGCTTTTTCACGTATACTAAAATTTTTAAAACGTCTACTGCATTTTAAAAATCTCGTACGAAGAACTCGCACTCGTACGAAAAATCAGTCTTTCACATTTTAATATCTCACGGATCAAAAGCGGTGATCTATCTTATTTCTTGTTTATTTTTCTCCCCGGTTAATGATCTAAAATTAATTAAATGTCAGTCATACTAAAACTTCCATAATTTTACCCTAAAACAAAATCTACAAAAATCTTAATTTTTATTACTAGCCCCACTGGAGAACAATCCATTTTAGCAAAAAAATAGTTAAGTCATTGATATATTCCATAGGAAGAGATCGTTTTCTAGAAACAAAAGCTTGGTCGATCCATGAAAATTTAATTGCAAAGGAGACAAGCAAAGGAATCCAAAAGTTAAAAATAGAAAAGTCGAAGTGGCTCATCTAACTCTTTTGGGAATCGATTAGAAATTCGAAATTAAATCCCTTTGAAATTTTTTTTCCCTCTAGCAGCAAAAAAAGATTAAGAATTCGTTAAAAAAAGAAAAAAAAATAGAGTTCGCACGATTTGGACTTATTAAAGCTCGTTATTTGTAAACAGATTGATCTATTCTATGTTATTTTTTCATAAAATTCCTCAAGTCTGAATCCTGATTTTCAATTTTAAAACTCGACCAAAATTTGTCCTTACGAGGAAACTCATGAGTCTAGTTCAAATGAATAAGCAAGAAGCATATTCCACTCAGTTTTCCTTATACAAATGAATTTCATATACCATTCTTCTTCTCAGAATCCTCCGAATTTAAATGGGATTTAAACTATAGATATTAGCCTTTCATGTGTCGCCTCAAATGAATAAAATTATGTTGCCTCTTTTTACATTTTACGATACCATATGGATAAGGAAAATAAAGTTTTCTTCAATAAAAAAATTGAGAAAAAAAAATCCAGAACCTTTTGACGAGCCGAAGGTGATTTCATTACTTCGCGCGCATCTTTGACCGTTTGACCTCTCTCAAATCTTACGGTCACCAGGTTTAAACAATAGCTTCACAGAATAAGGTCTTCTTTGCTTATAAACAATACTTCAGAGTAGAAAGTTGAAAGTCGGAAGTTCAGAGTTAAAAGGTGTTTCCTAAGAAAAAAAAAAAAAAAGAAAAGAAAAAAAAGGAAAGAAAAAGTGGAGCTGAAGAAGAAAAAAGAAACTGTGGTGTCTTTGTCAGCGCTTTGCGTTCTTTTTTGAATTACCTTCATTTGAACTTCAGTTCGAAAATGCAAATGCAAAATTTTTTTTTTTTTTTTTTTTTTTTTCAATTCCTTCGGTGAGATCGACACGCAAAAGTTTGTAAACATTCAAAAATAAAAAAAAGAGCAATTCCGAGAAATGTTTTTTTTTTTTTTTTTTGACTCGCTAACTACCCGAATGAATCGGAAGTTACTTTTTAAAAGACTAACAAATCAAGTCACCTCCGACGTTTTTCCATCCCATTATAGGGATACTAGCGGTTGTAAAGCTCTTTATAATATATCTTTTGTTCTAAAAAGGAAACTAACTCAGTACAGTGATAAAGAACCTGTTTCTTTTACTCGATATATTGAAATTCGCTGACGTTATTAAATTCCTTCTATTCCGTTCAATTCAAATATGACGCCATGCTACTACGGTGTCCCACAATTTTCAAATCTTTTTTCATTCCGAAGAACACAAGGAAATATCGGCTTTTTTAGGGGTAAATATAAGAAATTCGATATAATTTTGTTTTTGTTTTTTCATCCTTTTGAGATCGTGACGACTCGTAAATAGGAACAAGTTTTTTCAGCCATAAGCATTTTCGCTTTTTTAAAGTTTTAAATTCTTGCCTCGAAGGAATTAATTTTAAATAAAATAAAAAGTATTAGGAAATACGTTTTTAACGTCATGTCACCAAATAGAATTGACTACAACTAGGCCTAACAACAAATTTCATAACTTCTTGAATTTTTTTAGTAGCTTCAATCTTCATTTTTTTTTCTTTTTGGAAAGTCTTTTCACGAAAATAAAAGTAAGCGAAATATTTTGGAAAAAAAACTTAACGGCAAAACTTACCGGACATATTACTTTTTTGTCTCCTGAATAAAAAAAGTCCAATAAACCTACTTTTGATCTTACAGAATCAATCGTTATACCTAGAATAAATACGATCTTTTTCCGTAAAAAATTTTCCGAAAACCCAAAACTATGGTCAATCATGCCCCATTCGAAAAAATTTAATCACATCAAATTTTCGTTTAAGAACATTATAAAAGTTTTTAAAACTTGTAAATTATATCGACATGATGGTATAATTCCACCATATTTCCAGACATTGGACCTCCACAGGAATTCCAGAATGTTAGTCTTTGGGTTAGAGGCGAAATCATGATCAAATAACTCAATTCTACGTTAATTACGGTGCCCTTGTGTTCGTTCTCATCACATTTTTTCTCAGGCTTCAAAGCCCATAACGGAGGGTAAAACACCGAGTTAACATTCGTAATATACTCAGAATTTACAAAGCATTATTTTCTTACGAAAAAAAAAAAAAAAAAAAAAAAAAAAAAAAGACTTTTTGTTTTCCAGTCGGCAAACGAGTTCCAATCCGCAAACGAGTTACATTCATAAGAGAGCACCGATTATAGGAATGAGGCATATTAAATTCGAAAATTCGGAAAGTAAGAGACAATCTAGTATTTCCGTTATAAATTAATATGACTACATTATATCACCATACATTATGTTACCATATATTCACCCATTGCGAGGGGGGGGGGGGGGTCTCACACCCCCCACCCCCCCATAAAAAAATCTGAGACGGAAAAATAAAGTACGTAATAGAAAAAAAAAATAATAATAATAATAAATATAATCAATAAATAAATAAAAATAAAAAGGTCGCCAAAAATATTTAGTCTTTTAGTCGGCAAAATTTTGGATTTACACGCCTCCCTACTAAAATACTTCGCGCCGTTACAGCTTTACTTGGGATGATAAAAGGGACGGGGGGATCCACGGCCTTCACAAAAATGACTACCAATTTTTGGCTTGTATTTATCCGGTCAGTATTTTAATAATTTGACCAGTATTTTTTATTATGTTTTTCGGTATTTATTAATAGAATACCAGTAAAAAATTTAAATGATCAGTATTGGATGGTCAGTAAATAAAAATAAAAAATCAGTAAAATATTATATTTTTGCCAGAAAAAAAAAATTGCGAATGTAACATTTGCGAGAAGTTTATCTCCCCATTTAAATACTGAAAACTTGTCGCGGCAGGAATATTTGGGTGGTTAAAATTTACCTTACCTTTCGCGATTTTGTTCTTCATGCGATTTTCACTTTTCTTAGGGTCTAAAAAAATAAGGTAATTTTTTTTCAGATTTCTTCGATCACGTTTAGGTGGCTCACAGCCATTTTGTGCTTGAAAAAAAATTTTTATTCGGCATTTTTTTAAACAAATTTTTCCGAAACTTTAGGAGCAATTTTTTGGGACCAAACCAAGTTGTTTACATGTTTTCGACGTCGTAGAATCCGAAGGTAAAAAAGCCTTCAAACCTTCAACCCAGCCGTCTCAATGCCGACATCTTCACACAAGGCTACCAAAGGATCTTTTCGTTGACTGTCGATAAATGCCGATAAAGACATGTTTGATGTCCCGTGTCGATCAGAATCACCCCTAACTGGCCAAACACCCCTTTTTGGCCAAAAATAGCAATTTTTTGTTAACAATTTCGAGTTAACTATTGTCTTTCTAGTCACCTATTTTCACCGTAAAACAGTTCGAAAGTATGTTTTAGACAACGGAGAGTTCGAATTTGACCACCCCGATTCGATTAAAGCTACCCCTAGCTTAATTAGACCCGGTTTTTTTTTTTTATCTTCATAATAATATTTATTTGGTTTGTCAAAAAATTACTTTTTGGCATGTCAAAAAATTACTGCCTAAATGAATTTAAATACTTTACTGATTTTATAAATAAAATACTGGCAAATAAAATAAAAGTATTGCCCAAATCAATTTAAAATACTGATTTTATAAATAAAATACTGGCAAAACAAAATAAAAAACAAAAAATAATGCCTGAATTAATTGATGTTACTGACTTTCTACATACAAAAATACTGAAAATTTCAATTAAAAATACTGCTTTTAATATTAAATACTGGTGCAATAAATTTAAACCTCAGTTTTTTATAGACCTAACTCAATATTCAATTAAAGGAATTCTAGGAAAACTTAATCCTATAGCTTGGTGCTGTAAAATTAATCTGTTCCAAGAATATGACACCGAATTCGGAAACTCCTAATGCAATTTGAAATTACCTATTAGATAGCAGTACTACGTACTTATTAACATTATCCACCATTAAAAAAATGATTTTTACTCACGATTTTGATATTTTGCTTTTGTTTTCATCAGAAGGTCTGCTTTTTAAAATCTGCGAATCCAGATATACTACATCTAACTCTCCCACAGTGCCGAGTTTCTAGAGCAATATCCTCCATTTTAAATAAATAATGATCTAGAAAAAAAGAGAAAAAAATTAAATTAAAAAAAATTATACATGGATCCAATTCACATAGTTTTCCTCTTGCTTGCCTCAGACATAAATGAATTAAATATTATAAAATTAAAAATATATTAGGAAAGAAAAACAGTATTAATATAAAACCACTATTGATCATGCAAAACATTTAAATGAAATTAGTCCGGCGTGAGACACCCTCGTCCTTTTGTATTCTACAAACTTGAATGATATTACCGATTCATAATTAAAATCACTCCCAGCCGCAAAACTTAAGAGGTTTCAGTTGTTAAGTAATTGGAGCATAAGTTACCGGGAATTACATTTCATCTATTTTCCATTACATTTAACGACGGATGCGGTTATATTAACGATTCAATCACCTATGTAGTTTAAAGCGGGTAAAAATTTTCTCGACGGAAATCTTGACCTTACTTAAATTTAATCTTATCTTTCTTTTCAAAAAAAAAGTTGAACTTTCACGAAAAAAAAGTTTGCATATATCATAAAAAGAAATTTACAACATGGATGTTGAAGGTAAGCCCAAAGGATGGAAAAATCCTGTGAGAGCATAATTTTTATTTTTTATTCCACGTCACCATTACTCTACATAGTAGTACAACTACTACGACATTATTCGCGTATTTTTTTTCTTAAAAAAACAAAACCAAGAGTGCGCAGTATTTGAAGATCGAAAACAAAAACATTTTTATAAGCTTACAGTTTTTTCTATTACTCATGTTATATAAAAAGGCCCTTTTTAGCTATTTATTCAGAGGCATATAGAAGTAAAACTTTTTGGAACTGGATATGCATCCACTTTCTAAAACTTTCTACGTACTTAGAAAGTTAACTTTTTACGACTCGCCATGGTCAACCTCAACTACACTCTTTTTTTTTTTTTTTTTTATTGAGAGAATTCAAAAGTTGTTTACTCTATGACAAGGGCCCCGATAAAAACAATCCTGCTCTCATTCGTAACAGAAAACATCTTTTGCTATATTTCCCTCCCCCGCCCCCCTCTTCCCCTTTTTCAACAAGAAATCTTTTCTAAGAAGCTCAAAAGATACTTAACACTTCCCAAGCGACGTTAATAAATTTATTAAGAAGGTTTTTTTTTTTTTTTCAGGATTCGGCAAAATTTTTTTTTTTGAAAGATCTTAGATCTGACTAATACCAAACGATAAGGCCCAGATACAGGGCTTTTAGTTGAAGACGTTAAATAACTTCATACCTTTATTTTTAAAATTGACGAAAATTATTGCCGTCGTAAAACCTAAAAAATATAGTTAGACTTGACGGTGGGAAAGGGTGTCGAAATTTCAATGTTCGAAATCGTCGAAATTTCAGGGAAGTTAAGCGTTATAGTAAGTGAGGCATATTTTGGTTAAAATGAGTTCTTTACTTCATAAGAATATTATTTTAATGAAAATCAGGAAAGGCCAACGAAACAGATTTGGAGAAAAAAAAAAAAACTGACAATTTGAAAAAATCAAAAAATTGGAAATTATAATTGTGACGTCATTGTACTATATTTTAAATTTTAAAAGTTGGTATTCCTGTTAGGGTGCAAATTCACTATGGAATGTGGGACCATCATGCTGGTACGTACGAGGGAATGTCAAAGGGAATGCTGTACCAACATATTGGTCCAACATTCCATAGTGGATTTGCCCCCTTAGGGCGTACTTCGTTTTCTGTTGGAAAAATTACAAATCAAAACATAAACAATAAATAGAATTCGGAAACGGCTTACTCTAGGATCAGTGTTGCCAAATTTAATTTTTAATTTACACTATCACATCACAATCTCTTTCACGCGTTTCAGACGACTTTTTTTTACATCAAAATTAAACCATTTTTTACCGTTACTTTCAATACTTTTTTAAAATGTTTTACATACTGCATATCTAAGTTATTAACATATATTTAGGGATCAAAATATAAAATTTAAAAAAATGCTTAACTTCCCTGCGATTTTCTTAAAACGTCGTTTTCGATTGCTGAACTTTCTAGTCAAGCGACTAAAATAAAATCCAACAAATGTGACAGCATCCCCATCTTCTTACAAGCTGTCTAAACATTCTTGTTCTTATACGTCGTGGGCTCAGTATTATTTTGTTCCAGATACACTTCCCGGGTTGACACTAGTCCCCTGTACTTAGCTTATGAAAAGCGCGTGTCAACCCGGGAAGTGTATCTAGAACAATATAATACTGAGCCCACGACGTACAGTATTTAAGATATAGATTGCACAAAAAAAAAAAAAAAATTATAAAAATTATAATAATAAATATTTTAAACTTGGCTCACTGCCATTAAAAACCAGCAAAAATATTTTAGTCTCTGATTAATTCAGTAAAATACTGTAAGAAATTTTTACAGGTGCAAGAGGAAAAAATTATAAATTACAAGGCCGGATATTTCGTAAAGATTTTATCGCCCAAGTCTTGAAATGCCCTACGTTTAAAGCGGATGAAATAGTTTGAATATCCTTTTCTAATTTAAATGACGAAGGTAGCTTCAGAATCAAAACTAGAAATGAACGGTTGATAAGAATGCGGGATGGAATTATTAAAAGCTATCCGTCTTTTCCAATTTAACATTTATGACATTTCCTTCTACTACAGAACATCCAAAGATTTACAATATTCTCTTTTAAAAGAATTTAGTATTACAATGGATGTGTTTCTGTTTTAAATGAAATTTGCCCTACCAAAAATATGACTAAAAATGATCATTTGACAACAGTCTTGGTCATTTTTAGTCGCGAGGGGTTTTCGATTAGCCATTTTTGATAAATTTTGGTTGTTCTTTATTATTTATAATCATTCTTGATCGAAAAAGGGTCATATTCGACTAGTTTTCTTTAAGTCATTTTTGACCAATTTTCGAATGAAATTCAAATCTCACCTTCTCGGAACAAGAGTAAAAGGGATAAAAAAATCTAAGAATTATCCCGCTTTCATTTTGATGGCTAATACAAGTTTCTGATAGCACGACTGCACGAATAAAAAGGGCAATTACACTTTAAACCAAATGCCTATGATAGAGTTCCCATAATCGAATCTGTGTAATGGAACCTAATTTTACGAGATTATCGCTTACCGCTTATTTCGTCACATTTACTATAGAAAATTAAGGGACAGAAAAGTGGTCGGTTTCAGTCATTAAAAAAAAACTAAAATAGAGAAAATTTTTCCACTGACACGTCATACTGCACGGTACCATAACGGAAAATAATATGGCTCATCTTTACAGCAAAAAAAAAAAAAAAAACTTGGTTTGAAAATTTCCTTTAAAAGAAACCTCGTAGTCGAGACTTAAATATTCCTAAATTTAAAATTCTTAAGTTTCCTTGGTTTTATTATTCTTGAAATTATATTAAAAGAATATCCTCCAGTTACGCAACGTCTTGTTCCTTGAAATAATATCCCCTGGTAAGTTATAACATATATTGTATTTGAAGTAGCTTAATTATAATAGCGAACATGTTATTATATTAATATTAACGTATTGTGTTTGAAAATTACAAGCTTGTAGAGATTCTGGAAAATCTCTCATAACATTGCTCGTAACGATCATCTCCTAAAGCAAAATCGACCCATTCATCTCCCGAAAAATAAATAAAATACGACAGCTTGGCCCCTTTGAGATTTCCTTTTTTCTAGAAACTTTCGGAAACTTGTGAGCACATTTTAAATGAATTATACATGAAAATGGCAACCTGACCGTAAAAAAAAGTTCCGAACGTTCGGATCAGATTCGTCGAAAGGGATACTTGGAAATTGGAAAATCAAACGCAAACAAAAAAAAAAAGACAAAAGGTTATTATAATTTATGATTGTAGGCTATTGAGTAACAATACACGCGTGCAAAGCGTTTTCGTTTTTTTTTTTTGGAATTTTTACAATTATTCTACCTTTTTTCCCCTTCTCAGCCTATCACTTTAACTAGAGCTGTAATTCATTATTTTGCAGAGAAGAATGTTGCGAACGACACAACAATGGACACCAAAAGAGAAGGATTATTTTATACGGACTAATAAAGCATTACGGGATAATTATTAATAAATTAGTAATAGAGCACGAGAGATTATAAAATACTCTGCGAACTTAAAACGAAATTAAATATCATACACTCCATTAGAAATTTTAATTTTTAAAATGTAAAAAAATTTGCATGAATGAATATTATTTTTGGTATGAATTGAAAATGACGAGATGCGACAGATCGATTTCATGCTCGGAAAAACGTTCATGTCTCATCTTAAAACCGTGTAGGAGGAGTGCGTACTTATGGTTGAGTGGGACACGTAAAGAGCTACCAGGAGCATAATCAAGCGGTAACTTTAATAGTTCATTTGTAATTTCATTGCTAAAGCAAACCGAATGTAACGGGAGTGAGTTATTAAAAAAGCGGAAGTATGCTCACCGTGTGTTAACAAACTAAATATTTTAATGATATATTTTAAGCAAATACACACACATTTACAGAAATGACCAACCTCCGCATTAAATGATTTTAAACACTCATCTGTAGCTCATCAACCCTGTTTCCGAATTTTTATTCTGGCAAATATCAAAATATGTAAAGATAAAGCATGCTATGAATCTTCAGTCATTTTATTGATTGTCATAGATAATTTAACCTTTTGGTTATCAAATCAAAATTGGTACACTGTGCTTCCGATGCAAAATCAATGCTTCAGCAAGTTAGTATTGACTCAGATGGGATTGCATGTGTCAGAAAAAATTCACCATTAAATTTTTGGTCAAAAAAATGATTCCTATGTTTAGCTTATGGGAGCAATTTTTAAAAATTTCTCTTATTAATTAATGGAATTAAAATAATAATTGCAATATTATTGTAAATAATTACTTGAAATAGATTGTAACATGGTATAAATTAAAGGTAACAAAACGCCATGTTTAGCTGGTGAAGATTTTTCCTGCATCCTCCCCTGCTTAGCTTTTGGTGATATGATTAATTCCATTTTTAAGATGTTATATAAGCTAAAAATTACTAAAACAGTTCATAAGCTAAGCAAGGAAGTCATTTATTAATGGTTCTCCCAAGAAAAAGTGTGTTCTAAAATTGAGTTACTAAAACTTAAACTTCGTTATAAAATTTTCTAACCCGCCAAAAAAGACATCTATATATAATTCGTTATAAAATTTTATAACAAAAATTATTTTCAGTTTTTTTATTTTTCCAAGTTTTTTATTTTCTTCCAACACTTCCCGAATTTTTCTATTTCTGTTTTTCTTTGTTTTTGAGCCTTTGTCAAATTAAAAATACAAGAAATAAGTGGAAAATTCGGGGAAATCTGGAAAATATTTTAAGTCAAAATAATTGGCTACTAAAGAACCATATTGCCGCTTTTAAAAATCAGTTGAAAACTAGTGTAGTGGATAAAGGCGGCTACTGGTAAGTCAACTACAAGACTCGGGTTCTATTCCGAAAAAAGTAATTTTTTTTTCCTTTCTTTTCTCATGAAAAATGTTTAAAAAAGAGCCTATAAAGTCCCCATACGCTAAATATAGTGCAATTTAAGCATAAAATTAATATATTGCTCAGTTACAAATTTTAATTATAAAAATTTATAAATAGTTATAAAATTTTATAATCGGTCAAAACGTTATAGAGTTATAAAATTTTATAACGCACTTTTTTTTGGGTCTGGCACTTGTAAACGTTATTGCGGTTCATTTCATTATTGTTCAAAAATATTTATTATAATTTCACAAAAAAAAATTTTCCCCTAAGTTAAACATAGGCCACCAAAATTTTTTTTGGGCAATGCCAACGACCTCTACTGACTCTCTACTCTATGTATCAAAATATCAAAAAAATTAAGAATTGCTGCCGCCGCTGTGACGTTATAAGGGAGATAGACTTTGGACTGCAATATAATGTGATCCCCATGATTTTCATTGAAATCGTGATCCCCATGAAATTCATTTGAAATCGTTTCAAATGCATCTATTTTTTACCAACATTTTTTTAACTGTCATGAGCTAATGACACATTGAAGCAAAGAAATTCCGACACAAAACGCGTTCTTATTTTTTCCTCAAATATTTTAAATGATTTAAAAAATTTAATTAAATTATGTGAAACAACCCTATACTAATTTTTTATTGTCTGCAATATTTTAAAGTAGTAACTTGGGTTTTAAAAAAAAATGTAAAATCCGATATACCGTATACATGCTTCCATAAAACCATGTATATTAGCCATTTTTTCTCGATACATAGCTTACGCCTTTGGCTCGATTTCCCCTCAAAATGACGTCACATGGACAGGTTTATTATGCAATTTCATGTCTACTAACGATCCACTGACTGCCGAAAATACCTTATAAAATACCAGCAGTGGATTAACTCAATTTTTTTTAAAAATTATTTCCGAATTTTTTATTACATTTTATTCTGATTTTGCAAGACTTCTAAATATTTTTTATACATTTTCTATACTCATTTTATACTCTTCTAAATCTCTTTTCCATGCTCTAAAATACTTTAAATTCTAGAAGGTTCCATACTCTTTTTTTGTTGAAAAAATCTGCCTGGTCGTTGCCCGCAGATCAATGAAATTTTGACCAAACTTATTATTCAAATTAAATTAAACCTCTAAAATATTCTGTTCAAAGTCTTCTGCTCTACAAAAGATTTTGATCTCACAAGGTTTTGCTTTTACCTTTATAAACGATTTTCAGCCCCGCGGCGTACAAGTTATCGTTTTTATTATTTGGTTTCATAAGAAAACTCAAGACAGCCGCAATCGTAAGGAAGCTGAAGAAGTTAAGACATTTTAGCACCTTTCAATAAGAAAAAAAAAAAAAAAAGAAGAGAGAATGGCATTGCATTAAATAAATACGCACATTTCAGAGCAACTCATCGAGTTTTCACAGCCTCAATCAATAAAGGGACACAATAATTTTTAAAAAAGGATCCCAGACAAAAAATAAAAAAAATAAAATATATATAAAAAAAAAGCTTCCGATTCTCTAAGTCTTTACGATCAGAAAACCAATTTGACTGATCTATAAAAGTATTAAATTACGATCTTTTCCCCATCTTGAAATCCGTTGCAGCGCTCCTTTTCTTTCATCTGTTTCGAGTTTATTTCTTGTTGGAACAAGTCAGTATCGCGATTTCACAAAAACGCCTCTAATTAACATGTCAACTCACAATTTCCTTGTTTTTGTGCCTCGAGGGAAACAAGCTTCCCAGATTTCGACGTTTTCGAATTGAATTCGGGTCAAGGTGGATAAAATCGTTTGTCAATCCCTTTTTTTTTTTTTCATCTTCTTTTCCATCGCATCATCATTTTTCTCTTAATTCTTTTTTTTCCAGCCGCCTAAGATCCTTTTCCTGCTGCTTCGCTTTTTTATATAAAAGAGAAAGTTTAATTCAACAATGTGGGTTGCATGATTCGTTAAGTGCCCTTATGTTTTTCAAGGATGATGTTATTTATAGGTTAAGTTGGAAATAAGTTTGTGCGAACTTTATGCAAGAAAAGGATTTTCCGTTAAAATGGTTTTGAAGTTGAGAAAAAAGTTACTTCTTTTAAAAATATGAATCAGGTATTGAAAACAAGTCAATATAAGAGTAATTCGAACGTAGAAATATTAATTTTACAAATACCATTGTATATTTCGATACACAGTAAACAATTTTATGTCAAAATCAACATAAATCAACATGAGCAAGTCCACATAATTTTTATGTTGTTTTTGTTTTATGTTTGCCTTATGGGAGAAACGACATAAAAAATTTATGTGGACCTCTTAGAACATATTTACATAATATTTTTTACTGTGTACTTTTCCAAAATTTTCAATTTTGTTTCTTTCTGGTGAATTCCTCAAAATATCTAACCTAGCTTTTATTTAGTATTTAGAAAGAAATAAAAAAAAAAAAAAAAAAAAATAGAGCGTTCTATCCTTCAAAGGTAAGCTTGAATGCGCAATGAGTCTAAAGACCCTAATTTTCCACAAAAAAAAAAAAAAAAAAAAAAAAAAAAAACTTGGAAAGATGCCTCGATTTTCTAGCTAAAATTCAATAGATTAAAGCAAAAAATTTATAAAGGAAAAGTGTCGGAATCGATTTTCTTAAAGCGACACAACGACAGGGAATATGTAAGAGAAAATTTTTTTAAAATTTCCAAGTGACCAGAAAGCGGAAAGTTTCACTTTTTAAAGGAATATACTTCATAATCTAAAGAAATATAACTGAAAAATACTGTTAGGTCATACCAGAGTTTCAAAAAAGCCGCCCAAGAAAATTAATATTGGGGGTAAAACGATGTTGAATGCGACAGTTTCCAATTATTTTTACAGCATTTTATTTATTTTATAATGAACCGATCAATGCTTCTCCAGCGTTGCCAACTGATTAAAAATAAAAAAAAAGGACAGCTTGTGCCAAAAAACTAGTATTCCCTATTAAATTAATTTATTTTATTTATTTACTTATTTATTACCATTCTTTTTTTTACTACCTTTTACTGTTCTTTTTTTAATAACTCAAATTTAAAATTGTTAGCGTCTAAAGCATTAATTTTTAAGACCTTCTGTACTGTAATTCATTAAAATAAACCACAACTTCAAAAAAAAAAAAATTAGTTTTTTGTACAGTAACTTTTTTTTAAGAAAAAAAGACTGATTTTCGAAAAAATTTTTATGGTACTATTTTGTACTCATTTAGTACCATTTAGTACCAGGGTCCATTCAAATATAACGTCATCATTTTTTCAGCACTAAAACCCCTCCCCCTTTTAAAATGATGACGTAATATTTGAATGGCCCCTCCTTAAAAAAATTTTGTACCAGTTAGGCTCCCTGAGAAAAATTAATATGAAAAGTGAGGGGTCCAACTTAATTACTGGACCCCGCTTTTCTCAAAAAAATTTAATTCTTGCACTAAAATATAGTACTCGTTGAGTACTATATTGTACCACAGAAAGAATGTTTTGTACCAGTTATGTAACCTACGGAAATCGGGAAAACAAGTGGGGGTCCACGGGCACCTCCCAATCGGAGCTAGAAAGTGCTGCGATAGAAAACTGAATTAATGAAATGAAATGAAATGATAGCTAAAAATATAGGGGCCATTACGTCAGCATTATTTTGGCAATTTTTAACCCCCTCCCCCTAAAATTGCGTTATATTTCGTTTACCCCTCCCCATAATTTTTTTTTTTTTTAAAACTAATATTAAGTATTTAAATAATCTGAAATTCTTCGGAAGTTAAATTTTGGGCAGCATTAAGTAGGACCCCACTAAAAAGCGGGGTCCATTAATTAAGTAGGACCCCGGAATTTCATATTCATTTTTCTCAAGGAGCCAAACTGGTACAATTTTTTTTTTTTTTTTTTTTTTTTTTTTTTTTGTGGTACTACCCGGTATTAAAATAACTGAGTAGAAAATAGTGCCATAAAAATATTTTCGAAAATTAAAAGTGGAGGTCCTACGGGATCATACAAGTATTACGTAAGCATTATTTCGGCCTTTCAAGACGTCCCCCTCCCTGTTAGTAAGCAAAAATAGGCTTCCTCTTATGGAGATTTAACATTAGCGTAAGCATTTCGGAGACCCCCCCCACCCCCTCCTTTCTTCAGTGCTTACGTAATACTTGTATAATCCCTACTTAATACAGCCGTTTATTATTTTTTTTTTTTTTGGGAAGACTTAATACATGATAAGTTAACCATTGATGGCCAGATTGCCCAGATTGTCAACAAAAATTAAAATTTCTGGGTCAAAAATTAGACTAATAGGCTAATGCTTTAAAATCAGAATTTTTCGCTAAATTGGCAAAAATAAGAGAACAAGACTTCAGTTCGAGAATTCAGTACGTAAGCTTACGAGACTTCTTCGAAAATCAGTATTTTTGATGGCCGGAAAGAAGTAATTCAGAACGGAGGAAGGAATACTGATTTATCAGTTACGGTTGGGAACGCTAGCTCCGACTCTAACCTTATCCAAACTGGAATTACGTAAATTGCAAATCAGAATAAGGCAGTCTGCGAGAGTAAGTTCTCAAAGATGAAATGATAAACATTGCTGGGTGATAGGAAATTAAAAAACTTTCCAAGAATTCATGGTTCCTTCTTAGACGGAACGATATCAGATTTTTTTTTTTTTTTTTTTTTTTTATCAACTAATTTCAACAACTTTCGATTTAATCTAACTTGATATTTATTATAACTTTCTATTACGTTTCTTATCTCAGTATTATAAGGCAATCGGCATTTGTGGGAGATCGAGATATTTCCTTTTTGATCGAGTTTTTCTATTTGAGGAAGGAAATATTCCTTTTTATTTTTGAATGAAAGATTGGAGAAGATCACGTTTTGGAATAAAATAACAATTTCTTTTTTTTGTTTTCTCAGTATTTAAAAAAATGCTGCATATTTCATTTTAAAAGAGGAATACGAAAATTATATTTTGAGGCAAAAAGCTTTTTGACAGATTTTTCTCGCCGGAAGGAAGAAATCGTTTTTTCAAGCTTAATGTCTTTTATTATCACGATATCATTTGTTTTTCACGATTTTGTAACGCTGCCTTTCTCAAAGATTTCATTTTTTATGTATATTTAAAAGGCACTATCCGTGAGGGTTATGCACCGACTATTAGGCGTGAGGCGTATGTCCGATATCAAATAGTATTATCGGGAGTTGCCATACCACCAACAAAGTCTCAAAAATAATTTTTAATTCCTTTAGAAAGGAATATATTTTTGCAGTAACTATTTTTGTCCTTAAAACCAATTGCAATGGGAAACCTTGGTAACTATACTTACTAGACCTATTATCTAAATTTTGATTTTGACGATATGTATAAATTGGCGAAAGGGGTAATTCATTTCTACCAAATTATTACTGACAATAGACCGACCACCAACAATAAAAGTTAACGCACAACTTAGCAGTCATCTGAATACAAAAAGTCTTAGTAGATCTTTTTTATAAATGTGTGGAATATGATCCTTGCTAGTTACTTCCAAAAACTATTATTCAATCATCGACACGATGAGACATGCTTGATTTAACAGCGCGAGAAGGTTTATTACCGTAAATAAGGTGTGATATGCCTTTCGAAGCGGCAGCTCGAATTGGCAAGTTTAAATTGGTTGAGCTTGATTAATTGCTAAGGTGTGTAACATGAATGGGTAATCAATAGCATACATTGTGTTTGTCATGAAGCAAAATTCTGAGCGTTGATTTTCATTCTCTCGATCGTGACGGTGACGATCTTTAAACAGAAGCAATGTTTTTACTTTTTTTCAAAACAATGACCAGGTTCAATGAAGGCTGGTTTAGGACAAAGGCAGGGAATTTAGGAGGGGTAATCCACTAATCACATAAGCATAATTTGGGCGATTTTGATCCCCTGCCCGTCATGATAAGCATAAACATAATTTATATGGAGACCCTTAACTAACTTTTGACTATAATACACCAAAATAGTAAATGCATTAAAAGCTGAAGATGTACCTTCGATAAAAAATTAAAAAAAAAAAATCTTAAGACGAACTTTTGCAATTTAGGTAGTCCATTTAAAACCTAAAAAGAGTTAAACCTAAACAAATCTCTAATTTAGACAGGTCACGGTTAAACTTAGAAATCATACTAATCAATAAGACAACAAGAAATCCTTTCTTATTAAATCATTGAAGATGGGCTCCGGTTTAGCCACCTCAACCTCCTAGGTTACCGGTATGAATGGATCATTTTCAGGAATACGCAATTTATTTTGCTTCTTTCCTTCTTCTATTATGTAATATGATTTCATGCCACTTAATTTTAATCGCATATACTGTATTTACATCAAGAACTTCCCAAAATTCATGACACACAGTTAAATTTAAACGCTGAGAGAATATTTGCACATGCTACACTTAAAATTAGACGTTAAAACTTGTCATATACAAAATGTGTACTTGACGTGACGTTGCAAAAATATATGATGATGTATCCTCATCAAAACTTCATATTCAAAATATTTTATAACTGAAAATCAGAAGGAAAATCACGATGTAGGCTTGTTAATTATAGTTCAAAAGTCAAGAATTTTCTCACATTAATTAGCTAAATAAAACGCTCCTGGTAAATTCATCTACCCCTAAAACCCCTGTAAAAAATGTCAAAAAGGAAAACAAATTTTCTTTTTGCCCCTTTATCTTTTTTTTTTCCTCTTTTCGAAATGACGTTTTTATATTTAAACCGTAAAAAAAAAAGCTTCAGCTTTTATTGAAGTAAAAGAACATGATTTTTAAGGTAAACAAAACTGACTGCGCTAAATTGAACCCCGGTTGCGTTGACTTGGATTTCAAGGAGCAAGGTCTTGAAGTGAAAATGTTTGAAGAGTCCACTCCACTAAGCGGCTTGTTTGTTTTCTCTAAAATTTCACCAATGTTGATGGCATTGTCCTTGCTGTTTTTCTTGAGTGTTTATTGTACACTAGTGCTATAATCTGATCTCTTTTTCATCAATATCTTCAATTATAAGCTTAAACAATAACAACAACAACAACAACAACCACGACAAAAAATTTCTGATCTCCGATCTCCGATTTCCTTTTTTTCATTTTCCTTAACTCATGCAAATATTTTTCATAAAAGTAAGTCGACGGCCCTGACCATACCCAGCGAAAAAGACAATAAAACAAATACTTTAGATAAACTGTGAAAAATCTTTATTGGTCCTCTATTTTCTTCTTCTTCTTTTTGTATATATCGTCTCAAATTTTCCTTGTAATCTGATTCTCCTTTAGAAAACAAAAGACACCGGACGAAAGAGCGTCCTCCGGAAAATCATATTTCCCATGGCAAAAAGATTCTCTTGATCTTGAAGCCTCCTTATACAGAATGATAAACATCACTTACAAAAGCGGATCCTTTTTCCTAAAACGAGATGTGATTTGAGAGGAGAAGCATAAAATGTTTCCTTGAGAAGCATGGGAAAGAAAAATTTTTCTTTAAACTTTTCTCTAGGATTTACATTTCTTGGCGAAAACAAGGAATTATATTTGACAGCGCGCTATGCGAAGAATTTTCCACTGAAAGGTCATCTGTCCCTTTTCAGTTTCGAGCAGCATCGTCCTGTTGTTCCATAACAGGATATCCGAAAACGGAATTCCACCTCAGGGATATAAAATGATTCGGATTTAATTTCCATAAAAATAACAATTTTGCTCGGATGATTTCAGGTTGAAGCATGCACGAAAAAAAAAAAAAAAAAACCTTTATCCTGTCATTTTAAATTTATTATCGACAGGAAAATTTTTATGCGAGATAACAATGTGCATACTGTAAATGTTTTCTCGTCTTCTTTTAAACTTTACTCTAATTTGGTGAAAAGTAAAAGAAAATATAGAAAGAAAAAAAAAAAAAAATGACATAAATTTTTTTCACTGACCCATAAAAATTTTTCACGAATCCCGAGCATCTAATTCTCAATTGTTGTTTCATCGTTTTAATGTCCCTTCATTTTAGCAGTAAGTGCTGACATTTACACCGTCATTTTGATTTCTTTTCCTCAATTTTCCTCGTTTATCTAATCCATTTATTTTTCTTTTTTTATTTATTGCGCGAAAAAAAAAACAAAAAAAAAAAAAAAAAAAAAAAAAAAAAAAAAATCTTATAAAGATTAATTACAAAGATGCAATATTTCTTGAGTGGCATTTTTTCCACTTTAAAAAGTTTAGCCGTTTATTAGAAAATTGTCTTTATTTCGGAAACGATTCCGAGTAATACTTAAAAAAATATCTATAATGGTGCATCTAGATTGCTTACGCTATTGTTTAAGATCGGACGGGAAAATTTACTACTGTATAATTTTATGGATCATTACAGTACAAAAGGAATTCCAGCAGCAACTTTAAAGACTCAATGCTTTTAAATGCGATGCATACGTATTGTTCATTATTAAGTTGCCGGACGCACTTGAGATCAATATCCAGGCTATGATTAATAGGTTTTGGTAAAGACTACTGATGTCGATTACTGCATGATAAATGAATGGACGTAGGTATCGAAGAATTTTTTCTTCAAACTAAAATAATTTTTTTGTGCATCTTTAAAGTTCGTCAAGTACCAAAAGTCAAAAAACGACTTCTTGCTACCCATACTAACAATCAACCTTCTAAACAACGAGAAATGAATATTTTAACAATATGTGAAGCTCATGTAAAAAGAAACTCAATATTTTAGCAAGGGGGTTCATTTTGTAACATAATATACATAAATGAAATGGTTAACTAGGCCTACACGGTAAAAAATTTTATGTAAAAGTAACATAAAAAATGTGTAGCTTTTTTTATTTAACATGAGTTGTGTTAAATCTTCAATTTTTTCGAACGTTTCGAATTTCTGACGCCACGTTTTTATGTTAAATAAAAAAGGGTTACATCTTTTTTATGTTACTTTTACATAAAATTTTTTACCTTGTAATGTAAGAGTTTTAATTCTCAGTAGTTTATCATTACTTCATTCCCCAAAAAAATATTTAGGTAAAAAACTTTAAATTTATTACTTGTTAAAAAATGAATTCTTACCTTACACGATTAAAGCTTGTTGTGTTACATTCATAAAGCAGTCGGAGCTTGAGGCATTTACAATCACGCCATGTCTGTTTCTTCCGTTGGTCCAGTTATTAAACCAACTTATTTATAATACTCCATTTCTTCCACTTTCTTTATTCATACGTATAAGACGTTTCTTATTCCAAAAACTGAAAAAAAAAAAGATCAAACAAAAATGACATGTAGTATTAAATTAAATCAAATTGCTTTAAGACAAACAACAGACGGGGTTAATATACGAACAATGGATTTTTCTCCGACAAACGTTGACAGATTTTAAAGAAAAAAAAAGGAAAAAAAAAAGAAAAAGAAAAATAAATAAAACTTATGACGAAACCATAGAGATTCAAAGTCAATCTTCTTTTCCAAAGAAAGGGAATCTTCTAAAAAGGTTTTAATCTTGCGTACTCAAGTAAGATGTTTATCTAAGATGGTAAAAGTGCTTGTTCGGAAAATTTGCCTTCCGGCAAAAGTTTTATTTTCATCGATAATCGTTTTATGCTTACTTTACAGTTATCTGTCCCTGACGGTTTTATTATCGCCGCGATTCATTCCTAACCCATATTCAACGGAATTCCTAGAAAAAAAAAAGAAAGAGAAATTAATATCAGTAACCTGAAATATATATTTTTTGACTTTCTATATTTATTGACTTTCATAATTTTTCTTGAGAAAAATGTCAGATATTTTTCCGGATAAACACAGTGTATTTTTAACAAACCCGGTCCACACACTCTGCATGTAACTCTTTTTTTTTATGTTAATTTTGGCACACGTTGCTAGGCAATATTTGTTGATTATGTTATAATTTACGAATAAAAATGTGAGGAACACATCCATCGTCCAAATACAAAGTATGTTAAAATTTGTAACGAATTGTGTTAAAATTTTGTAACAAATTGTATGATATAATATGATATAATATGATATGATATGTATTATATTATATTGGATGCTAACAGCTACACAAAACCTATTACAAGCGATTTCTGTCGATTGGATAACAAAAAAAAAAAAAAAAAAAAAAAAACAAGAAACAAAAAATAAATAAGGGTGCAAATTCACTATGGAATGTTGGACCAACATGTTGGTACAACAAGTTGGACAAACATGCTATACCAACTTGTTGGAATGTTGAACGAACTTGCTGTACCAACATGTTTGACAAGCCAACGAATCGACTATTGCAGAATTTACTCCTACGCCAAAATTAGTGTGGAATGTTAATGCAACATGTTGGTCCATTTTGTTGTACCAACACGTTGGTCCAACATTCCATAGTGAATTTGCACCCTAACAATAACAAAAACAAAAATCAAACAATGTAGAAATAAAAGTTAACTAAAAATTACAAATTGTGTTAAAATTTGTAACAAATGGTGTAATTTTGTACAAATCGTGTTAAGGCCGAATTACACACGGCTAGTGTACTAGCTCGTCTCCTATATTTAACTTAAGTATAAGCTACTCGCTCCTACTAGCTAGCGAGTAGTTTGTACAAAAGTTAAATATAGGAGACGAGCTAGTACACTAGCCGTGTGTAATTCGGCCTTTAAAATACACAAAATTTTTTACTGTGAAGAAGAACGAAAACATAAAAATATGCCATGTAGAAATTACTCGCATAGGGCATACTCTTTGGGTCTGACATACTGGTACATAAATTTACATATAGTCAGCATAGGGATGTTAAATAAAGAAAACAATTGAAAAAAAAATAAATAAATAAATAAATAAATAAATAAAAATAATAGCAACAACCAATTCTTGTCCCTCTCGCCGCTTTTCTTCTTCTCGCTTTATCTTTTAATCTCAAGGAAAGCCTCTCCTACATCCCCCCCGCCCACGCCACCCCCCCCAAAAAAAAGATTTATACCAGGGCTGCAATTCCGATTCCCATTCCGAAAGGTGGAAAAAAAAATTTCAGATTCCGATTCCGATTCCAACTAACAAATATTTAACGATGCCGATTCCGATTCTGATTCCGTTTTAAACCAAAATTAATTAACTGTAATAACGGTATTTTAGCGCTTTTTAAGTCAATCTGAATCGAAAAATTTTTTTGGATGCCGATGCCGATGTCGATTTCGATTCCTATTCCTATTCCTACTTCTTCAAAACAATCACAGATTCCGATTCCGATTCCAATTACTTTTGAAATAGCAGATGCCGATTTCGATCACGATCACGATTCCGAATAAAAATTAATCGGAATTGCAGCCCTGATTTATACCACATTTAGACTCTGATTGTTTAAAAATACAGAGTCCACCGGTATTAACATAAAAGATTTCAAAAATGGGGTGTAGATTTTAATGATACACAGTAAAAAAGTATTATGTAAATAAATAAATTTTAAAAAAAAAGAATACCCCTTCAACAAAAAGAACTAAAAAGCAAAAAATAATTTTTTTTTAAATTATAAAAAAGAACTGAAAGGCAGAAAACAATATCAATTTTACAACATAGGTAAGAATTTGATTTCCGAAAAAATGAACCACGACCTTCAGATTTGCAAAAATTTTCACTACATGCAATAATAGGCCAATAAAAGTGGATTCAAAGGACAAAAGAAGCGCAGAAAAATTTTTGTTGAAGGAGCAAGTCCCCCTTTTTTTTTTAAAACTTGCTCCTTCAACAAAAATTTTTTCTGCGCTTCTTTTGTCCTTTGAATCCACTTTTATTGGCCTATTTATTGCATGTAGTGAAAATTTTTGCAAATCTGAAGGTCGTGGTTCATTTTTTCGGGAAATCAAATTCTTACCTATGTTGTAAAAATTGATATTGTTTTCTGCCTTTCAGTTCTTTTTTTATAATTTAAAAAAAAATTATTTTTTGCTTTTTAGTTCTTTTTGTTGAAGGGGTATTCTTTTTTTTTAAAATTTATTTATTTAACGCTTTTTAGTTTTTTTTAAATTAAATTAAAATTTTTAAAGGTTTTTTTTTCTTTACGAATTTTTCAGCGCATTTTAGTATACCGGTAGTAAAATCTTTTTTATTTTTATTCTGATTCTGACTTTAATTAATTTTTTTTTATCTCAATTTATTCCGATTCCTATTCCAATTGAAATTTTTTTTGCTCTGAGTGTCGTTCTCATTCCAATTCTGATTCCAATTCTGATTCCTATTTGATAAAATTTATTTCAAGATTCCGATTTTTAGATGTTAAAGAAGTACATTCAGATTCTTACTGCAAGATTTCGATTACAACAATAAATTTTTATACACTCAAGAAGTTGATCCCCATTCTTTTTTATCAAATTTACTCAAGATCAGGGGTCCGAATCTGATACCGATGCCTATTCCATATTATTTATTTAACTCCCGATTCCGATTCCGGCACCGTTACCCGATACCGATCCCGACGCCAGCAAGCATAGACCATATCCGATGCCGTCTCTGATTCCGATTTTAGTAAAAAAAAAAAATAATAAGAGCCAATGCTGGCGATGCATGCCAATGCTGGCGTCGGCATCGGATTTTTTTAAATATCCGGCATCGGCATCGGCATCGACCGGAGATATTTAGCCGGCCGCGGCTGGCATCAGGATCAGCACCGGCATCTGAATCGGACTCCTGATTTTAAAAATCGTCTAGGCTCTATGAATTTTTTTTTACTAAAATCGGAAACAGAGGCGGCATCGAATATGATCGGAATCGGTATCGGAATTGTTAGTTAAATAAATAATACGGCATCGGCATCCTCCCCGTGATTTCAGCCTGCCGCGGCCGGCACCAACATCGGATTCGGACCCCTGTCTAATTTCCCGCTGGACTCGCAATGCAAACCCATTAATTAATTCTATTTCATTTTTAATTTTATTTTAAAAAATTATTTAAGAATGCTTAGGCCTACTCCACAAAAACTAATAATAAAAAAAAAAAATCAGCTGTTCATAAATTACATTTCTTCCATCTTTTTTTATTTTTATAATTTGATAAATTATAATATAATGTTATTTCATATTCACCGCGAGTCTTTTAACGTTGTACTGTTGAATGAAAATTATAACATGATTAAACGCTTATACAACGGTCAAGGGGCTTCGCCGTCATCTTATGTGTCTCACTTCAAGGTTCCGATTACAGTCACACAAATACTCGAGATCTGAGTACTCCCCTGTAAACCACCTTAACTTTGAAACCCCCTTATTCCTGTTGATATTGTCGGATTTTAATTTTGAAAATTTTAAAAATTACCTTGGACCTTCCTCTGTCGGATAAGCCCAAAAAAAGAATAGGTCATCACTGAAAAAAAAAAGTTTCTCACTAGCAAACGAAACCCTTCCGTTTTTCTCTTTTTTTTCTTCCGCCATAAGTTAAAGCTATGTGTTTTGTACATCTTAAATATTTTCGGATTTCTCGGTTTACTCAAAAACTGTGGGGAATTTCGAAAAAATAATTGCAATAGGTCCTCTGGGAAAATATGTAGAATCAACTGTGAAATTTTGAGATTTCTACACTTTTCCGTTTCAAAGTTACAAGGGAATTCCAAAATCATGCCACACGGCAGTCAGTCAGCCAGCCAGCCAGCCGTATAGACCATTAACCAGACGAAGCGATAAACATAACGCCCTTCAAATTGGTTGAAGGGGTAATATGTTCTCCACACACAAAAAATTTATGTGGTCCACATAAATTTTTTCTGTTGTTTTTCCCAAAAGGTAAACAAAAACAAAATAAGAATTATGTGGCCCTACTTATGTTGATTTTGACATAAATTTTTTTACTGTGTATTAATATAACTGAAAAAAAAAAAAAAAACTTTATAAGTCGCACATTGGTAGGTTTAGTGTAGATAAATGAATTAATCAATTAATCAAATAAATGATTACATAATTAATTACTCAACCAATCAAAATAAAAGCCACATACCCAAAAATGCAATCTTTCTCGTCATCCCAATGTGGCCAACCCGGTAACTGGAGTAGCTAAAAAAAATTCTATACTAACTTCTAACTTCCGGAAGAAATCCACTTCTCTCGTTAATGAGAAAAGCAGATGTAAAACTATTCCGCTAGAGAATAACCAATCAGAAAAATGCATTTCCTCTGCTAGTAATATGCTGATAAGTTACCGCCAAGCCCGTTAGCGGGATAGTTTGCCTTCTTCCACCCCCATTATTCAATCATTAAACACATAAAAATGATTTAACCAGTAATGTATTTATTTCCTACCCTCAAAGAGAAAATCTTCAAAAAAAAATTATGCATAAAAAAGAGGCAGGAAAACGCTTACTTCCCACATGTTAACATTCTAGATTGAATATTCAAAGACTTCACCGTGCCGGGAGGAGAAACACGAACCGTTTCCTCGTAGCCCTGAAGATATTAGATGTTCAATAAAGGGCAAAATGCCATCTTAGGTACTCGACTTCCTTTTCTTTAAAATGAAAGTTTACAAAGTTGTAAAGTTATGGGAAAGGAGAGCCGCCGCGTCAGTTCAGCTTTAACCTTTTGCGAAAGAAAAACAGGTTGTAACCTCCACGAAAAATAAATCAGCTATCTAGCTTCATAACGGTTGATCGAGTAGAACGTATTTTTGTATTTTTTTTTTCTTTCGTTAAGTTCAAAAGTTCGTAGTTTGGAAAGTTAACTTTTTAAGACGTAACAAAGAGAATAAATCGTTCCAAAATTTATGTCCATTATTAACGAGGGAGGTTATCGAACTTTTTTTCTTTTATTTTATGCCCAAAAAACTCAAGAAAATGATTACGATTTCTGTTAAATTAGCTTCATTTTTGTCTGACGGCGCTTTCCTTAAACTTTTATCCATGATTAAGTCTATAAAAAGGAATCTCTTCGGATGATTTAACAAAGTCGAAGCTGAAAATCGGTCACGGTCAAAGTCATTAAGAATTGAATTACTTGTTAAGGTAATATTAGCTTCTTTCTCCATCAAGGGACAATTTTTTCGAGCGCCAGAAAAGTCTCAACGTGTCACGAATTTCTTTTTACCGAGAAAAAAAAAACACTGTGTATTTTCTTCTGAATTTGCTTTGTGACAACATCTGTTTTTACCACTTAAAGTAAGGCAGGTTAGGGCAAATACGATCAAGGCAGGAGTTAAAATGAGCAAGTTCGATAATTTAATGCTTGGTGTCTTCTCGGCCACAGTAGCATGATACATACGTTTATCTCATTTATACCCAGGGTTTTAAAATTGCCCGAGAAGGCTTCATTATCTCGAGACATTATTAAAACTGATTTGAATGTATAATTAATTAAACCAAATAAAGCAATCTATTAGTATTTTTAATAGTAGAATTAATTAAAATCATATAAATAAAATGCATATAAAAAGAATACGAACCCGCAGTTGTGGGTAATCTAAAAAAAATTGGCCTAAGCGCCACAAACCAGCAAGTCGACCGTAAGCAAATCTTAACTGTATATTTTTTTAATTACTTTCCCTGCAGCTCTGGAATTAATTATAGTGCTGTGCGTTTTCTCATATTTACAAAACCTTTCAACTTTACAAAAAAAAAAAAAAAAAAATCTAGTCAGTTATTTAAAGCGTCAAATAACGGAAAAGTCTTTTAATTTTAATGTATTCCGCTCTCACGTAAAAAAAGGACGCAGAAAACTTCGGGCACGACAGCTTTGTAATCAGACCATAGTCAAGCCGTATACACGCTTGAATTAAAAAACATGCTTGGTTTGCTCAGGTTAATGACGGCAACCTAATTTTTTTTTTTTTTAAAGAAAAAAAAATTTGAAAAGAAAACAAAAGGTTTACTTTTTCACGGAAAACAGGGGGATATACTTGATACTTTAAGCATGAGAAAAAAAATTGAATTTATCTTGAGCTTATAAAGATGTATTCAAAATGAAAAAAAAAAAAAAAAAAAAAAAAATTATAAAAAATTAAAACAAAATTCGAGACGAAAACTAGCTACAGTAATATTTAATAAAATTCATATGGAACAAAGCCGTTTGTAAATTTCATATCGTTAATGGAATCGTTAATACCCCGTTCTCTGAAATTCCTAGAGCTATTCGGGCAAGGAGGTAGAAAAGGGAAAAAAGATTCTTTGTCACGATGATGATCATACTCCCTCCCCCAAAATTTTAAAATGTCATAATTGAATTCCTATCTCAGTACTGCAGGCCATGATTTTTTTCTACTGTCTTCCGAGTTCCGACCTCAAAGTTTACGCGCCTAATCAAACAAAATTTCAAAAAAAATGTAATCCAAAACATGAAAAATGAGAAACAAAACTAACTTTCAAGGAAAAAACCTATTTCCAGTCATTTCCGGAGTATAATTAACTTCCTAACCTATAGTTGGATATTTAATTTAAAAGGCTTTCCTATTTTTGGCAGATTATGAATTATTTACGGTTTAATTTATTTTTTAACCTTTGATCTCAGCTGAGACCTTTCTGTACTCTTTTAAAAATAATTTTAAAATTACATTATCTTCCATATATTCATTAGCAAGGAAAGCGGTTAATGCAATCGAATACCGTATTACCGAGGGAAAAAAAAAAAAAAAAAAAAAAAGGAGTAAATTACAGATAAATTATACTTTTGACACTGTTTTTCTGAATTTTTCCTTCTGTTTGACAATTTGTTTGAAAAAGATCCATATTGATCAAAATTCTTTTAAGAAATGCGTAATCACAGACCTTCAAGATTTCGTATTTTTGGCCGATTAATGTCATTTTTCTTCGTTATAACAAGAAGCGCAAAAAAAAAAAAAAAAAAAAAAAAAATTAACATTTTAAAATAATGATGACGGATGATGTTTACATTTTTCTCCGATTAAAAATAAAGCAGCGGAAAGACAAACACCTTGAAGCGCTGGTATTTAATGGATTCAGCTGGTTGGTTCAAAAACGTTCGTTTACACACAAGTCTGGAGTAGTTTATAAATATTTTTTTTTTTTTTTTTTTTTTGCTAAATTCTGACGAAAAACTAGAAAAAATTTCAAATTATTCATGCGTTTAAAACTCAAAATACAAATAAAATACAAATATAAATATAAATTACGAGGAACAAAAAATCAAATAAATACGGAACGGATCGATTCGAAAGTCAAAAAAACTATAAAACTAACAGGGTTAACAATCCGGACCTTGAACGACGTAAAATTTCCAAGGATCTTTCAGAGAGAGAGAAAAAAAAAATGTTTTAAATTTTCGATTTCCTAGTAAAACAACAGAGTTAACAATGTTATTTAAAGATTCAAAATTCCCTTTTTTATGTAGTTAGAAAGTTGAGAGAATGAGGAGGCGTGTTTCTGGATCAGTTTATTTGAAAACCGGGCTGGAAAACGTGAAAATGAGTTATATGCAAATCGGATGCCTTTGTTCGTCTCCATCAGAGACTCATTTTATTGAAAACAGGAAGCTATGTACTCCATTAATGTATTGATACCGTTGCCCCTATGGGCAACTGATGTCTAGCTTCAATATATTGTAAGACCCCCATTTCATTAGGATTGACTTTGACTCTGAAGGTCGTTGATTTGTTTTATCGCGGAGGTATTTTAGAGGGTTTTTTTTTTTTTAAAAGATGGAATGTGCCTTTATTTGTTATTATACAGTACAACTGGACTCTCATACAGCTTGCTGTTTCCAAATCAAAAATAACATAAAATATTACAACACTGCTAATATGCTGGCAATGTTGCTGGCAATGCAATATGACCATGCAAATATAGCTTTTTACTTTCGTTAATACCTACTTAGAGTGTTAAAAGCTTTCATTTGCGAAATAAAAAGCCAGAATTTTTTCAAAATTCTATTTTACAGGTATGGTTAGTTAATAAATTTTGGAAAAAGGGCAGAAAATTACCTATACTCTAATAAAATAGTTTTGTATGTTTTCAATGTTTTTATAGTACCTATAAAAACATGGAATTCATACATTAATATCCTCTGAAATATAAATTTTTAATCTTGTTAAGCAAACAACTAAGTGCAACTAAGTAAAAGATTAAAAATACTTTAATGCCTATAGGCATTTTTCTTCATACTATAGTACATGAAATATATGAATTTACCAAGAAAAATTAACTAAGAAAGCTAACATGAACAGTATATCAAGAAAAATTAACATCAATCTCACCAGTACACAGCTGCAATAAGTTCAGAAGAAAAATATACTTTGAAAGGCAGAAAGCAGTCATGCTTTTTACATTGCATAACAATTTCTCCGGAAAATAAAAATGAATCTGTTTTAACAAGTACTCATAGTCACCTTGTCCCATTGATCAGCACCCACTGCAGGGTCATCATTGCAAGTGCTGTATATAAGTGCTGTATGCTATTATATGTAATCCTTATTTTTTTTTGCACATGGTTGCTTGCAGATTTATTGCAACAGCAACAACTGATGATTTTTCAACTGATGATAAACTCAGTTTAAAAATGTTCTCATAATGCATGATTTGTGGTAAGCTGAAAAAATTAAAAACGAAAGCATAAGACTACAATCATATTTGTATTTATCAATCAAAAAGTGTTTATTTTACTCACCATTAAATAACATGAAAAGTAAAACCAATGAAAGTTATATTATGTCAGTTTATATTCCGTTGCCACAAAACAATCATTAGATTTATTATGCGTCAAACTAGATTCATTCATGTGGATCATAAACTTTTAATTTTTACTTATTTTACTCAAAACACAAAAAAAAAAAAAAACAGAAAAAATTCTTTGCTGTTTAATTTATAAACAAATTATGGATGAATGGCGAGAGGGGAAGCAGAGAGACGGAGAGAGAGAGAGAGAGAGAGGAGAAATGGAACTGCCAACTTTCCAAAATATTTTTCCCGCGTTTTTTGCCGACCATTGTTAGGGCGATTTCAAGGCTGTTACCGTTAACTGTATAAGCTAGAGAAAAAGTTAAGCAAAAATTAACTAAAAGTTCATGATAAGAGAATTTATTCATTTATCAGCGAAACCCGAGGCCTTAACCCGATTTATTATTTTGTTAAACATTCGAGCGAAGTAATATCGCACTTAGGTGTCAGACTGACAAAAAATTTTCTCAGATCTCTTTGATTACTGCATTCTGAATAAGAAATTAAATTTTTATATAGAGCAAAGAAGGAAAGGAAAGAAAGATTTATGTTTCTTTCTGTAATAATTAATAATTAAGATTATAAACATTTCAGCATATATTATATTATATTACAAAATTTTAGCTATCAACTCATAGGTTTAGGTACCCATCCTAGACGATGATAGATAGCACACAGCCTAGTTGATTAGAGAGCGGCCTACATCAAATCGGAGACATTCGGTGTAGTTTGACTTTAATTCTGGCACAGCTGTGCAACGTTTTCCTTGCCTTTCCTTTCTAAAAATCAAAGGCTTACTAATTTATTTATTTGATCGATTGATATAAACGCATCAATTACATTTTTAAATTATTACAATCAAAAGTAGGAGAAACAAAAAAAAAAAAAAAATTTCGAAATATATAAATCCAATTCGCCAATAATCTTTATAAAAAAAAAAAGTTACATAATTTAATTAATTTAGATCCTTAAAAAGCAGGTAAAGCAACATGCAATTCTACAGCCTGATCACAAAACTGATTCCAAACTCCCATAGCCGCAACAATCGCGGGGATATATACAAACAATCATTTTTACGGTTGTGATAATTATTTAAAACGGCAGATAATCATTATTTATTATTAACCAAGCTCAGTCAAAGACCAGTCTTTTTTTATTTACTTAACTCAGATTACATAAATTCTTGGTCATAATTTAATATACTTAAAATTAATAAAATGAACTTAAAATTAAAAAGGGAAATTTAAGACACTTAAGAGTTCTGAGAATATTATCCTTGAATTTTAATCTTTTTTCTTTTTACATCTGAAGCAGAAATGTAATTACCTGTTTGTACTTGATGTAACAAATTTTTAATAACTGTTATAACAGATTCTCTGACAAAACCGTTATTGCAGACATCTAAATTCATTTTAATTTTTGCCATATAAACAGGGTCGTATGGTCTTATCCAAGTGTTAAACAACTGTAGAATTCCTGTTCTAGAATTATTGTATTTAAAAGATTTTAGAATCAACATAGCTCCCTTAGAAGATTCCATATATTGTGAAATAATACGTTTTCTTTCCTCCTTATTCTTAAAAACCCATTTGAAGAATGAATGAACCATTAAAAAGTGATTCTTTTCTGCAGCATAAGTGTCAATCCACCATTCAAAATTGTTTGCAATTTTTTGTCTGAAATGCTCAATTTTTTCTGGTGACCAAGCACAAAAATCTAAGAAATCGCCAAGACATTCAAAAGAATAATGGTAAAATAAACTATTCCAGTACTTTTCTATGAAATAAAATTCATCTTCAACTAATTTTTTTTCTCGATATTCTAGCACGGCTTCATCTGATCCTAAAAACCAGTATAGCAGTTCTTCACATTTCCTTTTCACATCAGCTATTATAAGATTTGGCCCTGGTTCTGTATGCATGCACCATATCTGATAAACTTGATCGTGAAGAACTCCATTTGAAATCATGCTTTCTTTTATCTTTTTTTGTTCTTCTTCATTATCACACTGCCAATTTAAATACTCACTTGCCAAGTCAAATCTGTTTTTCTTAATTAAATTGGTGCATATTTTTATACAATCAATTTGATTCTTCATTGTGATTATTGTACTTTGGTTGTTGTCACAAAGCCAATGTAAATGTTCTTCTGCTAATTTCACATTTCCAGATGTTAAAAATGTTGACAAGAAATTGTATTTTTGTTTGACCAATTCCTTATCTTCACAAGAAATTAAATTTATCAATGCATTCACATTCTCATAAGAACTTTTCAATATTGATTTTTGTAACTGAATTTCTAAAATAGCTAGCATATCATTTCTGTAATCTTTTAAATCTCGATCATTAACAATTGAATTTAAAATATCATAATTAAATATTTCTAAAGAATTCAAATGCTTAAAATTTTCTTTCGTAAATATCTCTTGCTTCTTCTTTTCTGGAATTTTTTCTAGTAATGTCTGAAATATCTGATTGTATATTCTATCTTTTCCAAAATATGTTACTTTGTGGCATGTACTATAAAAATCTGTAATCATTTTTTCCAACAGTGTGTCATGAATTTCAGGCAAATAAATTTGGTCATTTAGTAAAAGTTTTAAACATACTTCATGATATGGCCACACGTATAAAAGCCTCTTGAACAAAAAAACATAATTTTCTGTTATAAATTGTAATTTCCTACAATCAACCATATTTGCAACCAAAAATATTAGTATTTCCAAGTAGCATTTTTCCTCAAACGCAAAAAAAATTGCCTCATTGCTTTTACATAATGCTACACACTTAGAAGCAGCTCTTGTCAGCAACTTCTGTTTTTCATCATTATCACATTGGATCTTAGTGAAAAAATATTTTGTAGCAAATTTTAAACCAGATTTTACGCTCATTAAGAATAATTCATCTGCTGGAAGTTCCGGTAAAGTATTAGAACTTCTAAAATATTTTACACCAGACGATTTTGTTTTGTGATGACAAAAGCTTATCCATGTGGCAATTATTGCATAATCACTCCAGTTCATTTTCCTATGTGAAACTAGCAAATACTGAAAGACTTCTTTTTTTATTTCTTCCAAGTGGCTATGAATAAACTCTTCTTGAACATAAGCAAAAGCAATACAAAGCAAAGGTTTTTTTAAAAAACACCTGTGTTGTACAGGGTCAAACTCTGCGTTGTTCTCTAACCAATACTTCACTATTTTCAGTTCATCGATTTCACCATTTGAAGTCCAATAAATGTTTTCGACATATTTTACACCACAATTTAAATTACAAACTGCATACCTTATCCAATCATACAGCTTATCTGCCAAAATGTTAACAATGTTTTCAACCCTACACAATAATATCTTCGGAAAATGGAGCAAACTGATCTGTTTTAATGTGTAAGTCACTATGTTACTCCAGTCAGATTTATTCTGATCTTTATAATGTGACAAGTAATTGCTGATCTTCTCTCTAACAACTGGTAGTTCCCATACCCATACTGCTACAGTCACAGCTGACAATTGTTCCAGTGACAAGTTCAATCTAAAAGCATCTTCAGTAGCCATTATAACTTTTTTCACCTTAAAGACAAAACAAGAAAATGAGATGTTTCTTCCAACAAAAATAAAATCTTAATTTTCATTTTATTTTTCATACCTGTCATAAAATCAAATCAAAGGTTTCAGTGTTTAAAAAAAAATTGCTTTTGTTTATTAGGATAAGCCCTCATAACCTTGAAAAATTGTTGTTTTGTGAGAAGGTAGGATGGGATAAATACTAAAGCTTACCAACATAACAAAATGAATCTTCCCTCCCCAGACCGCCAGACGACGCCATCTGGAAGCCAATTCTGAATCAAAAAAAAAAGTAACGTCCACGTTTAACTAATGAAGAAAGGAATCCAATTTAGAACTTCTTGGCGGAATAGAATAAAATGTAGCGTAAAAAAAATGAAAGAAGAAAGAAATAAAAATAGTGTACCGAAAAAGTAGGGAATCGGAAAGTGCTTTGTTAAAATTGTGAATTATAGTTTGCGAGTTACAGGATCATGACGGAAAACGTAGTTGTAAGTTTCTGCTTTTTTTATTGACCAAAAAAATACTAATGGATTAGATCGCGAACGCATAGGCCAGGCCTTGACAAGGATTTCTTGAAAATCTTGCCCCTCAGCGGATTGGTTAATCGTTATTTCTTTGTTTACCATAAAAATGTTAAATGTATAATCATAAGTAGTAAACATTATAGTTTTATGTTATGAAGAGATAGCGCTAAATGTTCTGGTTACAATGCATTTAAAAACATATGAAGGCACAAAAGGTATTTACTGAAATTGAGAGGTGGTATTGAAAAAACAGACATTTGTAATGCTCACAAAGCATCCAGTAATAGTAGTTATAATAGTCAAATGGGATCTGAAATATTATGTTATAGATATAATACGTCAGGTCTTCATGTAATCATTTAAAAACCATTTTTAATATTAGTTTTTAATCCTCGAAGAGCAATAATACTGCAGTAAAAATTTTTGCTCCATAGAAACACATGCTCTAAATGCTCAAAGCCTTCATGCCCTATAGAAACTTATGCAGCTTTTCAATTGTTATGTTTTAAGTTATTTTTATTGAAGATATTTTACTCTAGCAACTACATAACTGTACACTTACATTTTTTCAATTCATGCAATTGAAAATGGAAATAACTCGATAAGCTTACTTAAGTGTTTAAAAATTAATAGAGACACAAAAGCACATGCTCTTTGAAGCATGTTCTCTGAAGCATGCTCTCTTAGCATGTTTAATTTTTTTTTTTTGGTTTCTGGTAAGATGTTCAGACATTTTCTTTTTTTGAAGTTGTAAGAAAAATTTTCATTCATTCGAAAATCCTATTATTGTTAATAAACCTTAAAAGGAAAGAAGAAAAGCTCTAATCCAACACAATTCTTTTTTATACATTATTAAAAGGCATTAAATCTCAACTTCTTTTATTATAGCTTTTATCATTCATTATTGGCTTGTCAAATCAAAGTTTATTAATTTTCGGGATAAGACACGATACTAACGAATAAATGCTTTTCGGATGATCGGATTGCGCTGAGTTTTTCCAGATGGAAAACTGTATTACTTGTTAAAAATTTTTATAAAATCAAATTAAGGTCGAGGAAAAAGAAGAAATGAAAAGAATAGTTAAAATATTGTGTTTTACATTTTCTTGTCGGAGCTTGAAGTACTTGAAATAGAAAGAACCAATATCTGCTTTTCCAAGTCATTTAATTTGGTTACAGATTCAAGCTCCTGCAGCTAACTTATTTGTCTTTCTTTAGCTGTCATCCTGTTATTCAAAATCACACACTACTATTTACATTGAATAAGAGGAAAGCATGACCCCCACTTCTTTTTGCTTTAGTTTGTCAGGTATTTGGAATACAATAACACTATAAATGAATTTAGGTTATGTAGGGAATGAGTTTATAAGAGAAAAGAAATATGTGCAGCTAATACCATGTCTATAAAACTAAACAATCATTTTCTTAACAATTCCGCAGATTCATCACTCTTGTGTTTTAAGTAATTCGAAGTTTTTTTTGTTGCAAATATACCTACACAGTTCATGAAATTGTAAAAGAATTACAATAATAGGTAATTGGTAATTTCCATTAATTACTAAGGGGACAATAGATTTCTGGTGGGATCGGATTCCACTGTTAGCTCCGTCACTGAATTGATGATGAATTGTTTTGTTCGAATTTACCATTTGGAATTAATTTGGGGTTGATAATAGTTTAAGTTTCATATGCGTGTAATTGCTAAATGATAGATGAAGTTATCTTAGTTTTCACTTTTACACGCTTTTCGGCGTTGTTCTCGCAAGAACATTAAAATGTAATAAATCGTTTATTCTTCCCGCGCTGTTGTCTTGATAAAATGAATTTCCATTGTGAAGCTGTAGTGACACCTGACCATTTGCTTTCGCCTTGTTTAAGTCAATTAAATTATGAATGCTACTACGGGCTATAGTCATTTCTAAATTACAATAGACAGAGGCGAGAATAGACGCGAGGTTTGCTGACTTCGCTTTTGAAATTTAATATAGGTCTTTGTTAAATAAAAATGCTTATTGCGATTTCGAATTTGATGGAAAATAGAATTAAATTATAATTATATGTACTTATAGCAAGAGATTTACTGCCAGAGAGTACAATCATAGTTTTATTATAAAAACCTCCAAGATAAAACCTGTTAAGTTTAGTATACTTTTTTTTTTAAATCTGCAGGTTTGAGCTCGTCATTATAAGCAAAATATTTTCATGGGTATGATTTGAGCGAACTCCTTAAGCCAGCTAATTTTTTTTTATGGACCAGAATATTAATTATTTACCATTTTAACTTTTTTGGAGATTTTTGTTAAAGCCACCTTGGCTGAAGCACATTACTAATTAATATGTTATCATAAGCTCATGGCAACGAACGTTGAAATTTTTGGCAAGATCCATAAGTTTTTATTTTCTGATAAAAGTTTTTATTTAAAACTGAGAAGAACAGGAAGGGTAAAACCGATATTTACAAACCAGAAGAAAATTTGAACTTTCTTATTTTTATTTATTCATTCATTTATTTTTTATTTTATTTTTTTTTTTCAAAACAGCTTCTTTCTAAATTTTTATTTATTTTTTAAATGTTTTCTCCAGTTTGCATTTAATTGAGAGGCAAAAAAAACTTCAATCTTGAATTTCCCCCGGCCGACCCTTCTCTTCTTATAACAGCAAACAGCTCGAAACTTATTTTTTTACTTTAAGATAATGAAGATAGACATTTTCAAAGTCGGTCGATATTTCAAGTTGTTTTTTGATTGGTAAAACAAATATTCGCTCACCGATTCAAAATGAGAGAGGTTTTGCTTGTATTTACCGTAATTTCCACAAAGAGCACTATATTATGAAAATAATTGTGGCATTTAGGCTTGCATGCTTCATTTCGAGCGTCATTGACCCATTCATCCCGTTATTTCAGACGAATGCTTCAATCAGAAAATTTAATAATTTATTATCATACAGGCAAAAACATTTTCCATTTAGCATAAAAGCATATTTTCATCAATTCAAACCTTTTTACGTGTTTAACGAACGGTACCAATCATTAATATACAAAATTTGAGATGAGGGCTGATATTTTAAAATTGAAAGAAGAAGATTTAGGTTTTTAATATCTCTGATAATTAAAACGCAAGCTTTCATTTTAGGTTAGAAAACCGTAACAGGTATTAAAAAGTTTATAAGACTTTTCTGAAAACTTTGACTTTAAAAGGAGAAGCGAAAGAAAAAAAAAAAAGAGCGAAGTTTGTTGTGAGATTCGTTTTCATGAAGTTAAGAACATTAACACTGTGATGTTAGTTTGGCTTTAATTTTAATTTTGACGGTTTTTCTTTTTTAATGAAAAGTGAATTGAATTTAATGTCGTAAAAGCCGCTCCACATTTATCTTACAAGAAATAGTATTTGATTTGCAAGTTAAAATTAAAAAAAAAATTTTTTTTATAAAACAAAAAGATTTTTATTTTATAGTTACGAATTCCCTCCTCGTTTTTCATTTACACATCTTACATTCGCTTTCAATTGATATTTGATACCAATCATGAATTTCAATGATTGACGAAGTGTTTGCTGAGCTTAAGAATGTTTTTTTTTTTTTTCACGCCCCCCTTTTTTCAAGCTGGCACTTGGTATCATAATGATTTTCTCAGTTCCTTCTTGCGAGAATTCCGTGACATTTGTTCGTTTATTTCCTTTCCATTGTTAGTAAATTTCCCTTTCTTCCGACCCATTTCCTCTTCCCTCCCAGATATGTCTGATTCCCTTGCTTTTAATAAATCGGTTTCCATTCAACAAAATTCATTACAGACACTGATTTACTACTAACTGTTTACTGTTTTATATCAAAACTCATTCAACGGAGGCAACTTCTTATAGTTGATTTATTTCCCTTCCTGTGTGAGACCTTTTCAGTTTTTTGATTTCCAAATGAACAGACTAGTCGTAACGGATAATTGTGAAGCAAAATGGAAGGATTGATGGTTTAAACTAGTGTGAGCAATTACATTCCCATTCGGGGTCATCTAGACGTATTTAAGTACCGATGATTGATTATAGACGTATTTAAGAGAAGCTAATAAATCAGGAAAACCAAGAAATCGAAAAAACATTTTTTTTTTTAGGTTTATGAAATAGCAGAACAGGTGTTTCATGAACGTTTTATTAAGATGCCCAGGGGCCATTCAAATATTATGTCAGCACGTAAAGTGGGGGGGAGGGGGTGGATGAAATGTTGGCTTTTGCAGACAAGGGGGAAAAGGGGTTATGTGCCCATATCTGACTTCAGCATTTTACCATGAATTTCGTCTAAAGCTTTTATTTTAATGAAAATTCTTGTCTATTTTTTTTAGGGCCAAAAACATTCAATGCGTTTTTCTGTGTATCGGTAGTTCTATCAAGATTTACAAGTTTTAGCATAAAAGAAATCTATAAAAATATTGACAGATTGAAGTTAAAAATTAGTTCATTTTAATTAATTTTTTTAAAAAATTAATTAACGAAAATTCTCTTGAAACACATCAAGATTTTAAAATATAAATAAAAATAATGTGTGCATCCATGTGAAAACCTGTCTTCTGGGGAATGGTACTTAGATGGCTGTGGAAGTTTAACTTATTGAAAATCACATTGTTTACAAACAAAACGTTTTCTCCGCCATTCCCCACAAGGCAGGTTTTCATGTGGACGTCCACAAATGAAACAAAGTTCATAACATTCAGAAAATTGAATCCGCCTTCAATACAAGCGATGTGTCGTCGTGAATCATAATTGCTTCGGCTCAGCTTTAACACAAACACTCACGAACCTTCGAGCAAAACATTTCCACTGCATAGGCCTAAGTTAAAAAAAATAAAATGCTTTGTCGCAAAGCATTTTTGCATTCTGCCGTGGTAAGCGATTTGGGCGTATGTCCATTCTGGAATTGAATCTTTGTTTACGTAAGTTAAAAATAGAAGACCAGTGCCAACTTAAGAATGGACATACGCCCATTTCGCTTACCACGGCAGCATTGACCTAAAGCAGTATTTTCTTGGGTAAATGTACTTAAATTTTTTTTTCATTAACCTTTTATTTAATACGCGGGGGCACAGTTCAAAATTTTAGATTCAATTCAAGCTTTCGGTTTTACCACACGACTAAGCCTTTTTGGATTCCTTTTGAAGATAAAAAGTTTCAAAAAAGTTTAACTTTCTTTGAAACCTTTAATATTAAAATGAAGCCATCTTTGTATCAATTTTAAACTTTTCATTTTCAAAAAAAGATCCAAAAAGCCCAAGAAAATGTGAGTCATAAAATTTTATATCTCTATAACGTTTTGGCCGATTATAAAATTTTATAACTATTTACAAATGTTTATAATTAAAATTTTTAACTGAGCAATATATTAATTTTATGCTTGAATTGCACTATATTTATCATATGGGGACTTTATAGGCTCTTTTTTAAACAATTTTCATGAAAAAAAAAAAAAAAAATTAATAAAATTGCAATTTTTTGGAATAGAACCCAAACCTTGTGGTCGACTAACCAGCCGCCTTTATCCACTACACCGCTTTTCAACTGATTTTAAAAAGCAGCAATATGGTTCTTAAGTTGCCAATTATTTTGACTTATAATATTTTCCAGATTTTTCCAAATTTTCGGTTTATTTTTTGTATTTTTAATTTGACAAAGGCTCAAAAATAAAGAAAAACAGAAATAAAAAAATTCGGGACGCGTTAGAAGAAAATAAAAAAACTTAGAAAAAACCTGAAAATGATTTTTGTTATAAAATTTTATAACGAATTATAAATAGATGTCTTTTTTGGCGTAATTTTAATAACGAAGTTTAGGTTTTTAATAACTCAATTTTATAACACACTTTTTCTTGGGAGATTTAATCGTTTAACCGAAAGTTTCAATTTAATCCAAAATTTTGAACAGTGGGGGCTAAATCTGACCTCTTACATATTTTTGAAGGAGAGTACAAGAGCTTTTGACTTTTACTGACAAATAGAAAAGGGTCAAAACTTGCAACTTAATGCTGACGTAAGATTTCAATGGCCCCCAGAGGGCAGAAACTTTTAACTATTTGAAATGTCTATTCTTCTCATATATGTTACATGAAAAACATCGGAATCAGTAATTGAAACGTGGAACGAAGAAAGTTAATTACTTACACTACGCGTGGAACGGATTGAAATCTAAATGAAAGTCAGAGGAAAAAAAAAAACCTTTTGCCTTTCGTATATTATTGCTGACCTTATAACTTAATAAACGATTTGAATCTTCGAACCGCAATAACATTACTTCCGTTTTATTTGAATTTTTTTCCCTTTAATCTCTATATGAAATAGGTTAAGATTTTCTTTCGTCCTGCTGGTAATCTTCACATTGTAGGTGAGAAGATTTCATAAAAACCTTTAGTATTTATACTTTAAGGCACTTGGCTCGAGCATAATTTAATCCAGGACTTTGCTCATATCTATATTTAGATCTTCTTTACCGGTCGATCCGTACCAAATCAGCCAATTGTGAATACTTAAGCAGGATGGGAAATCATTTTCTAAAGGAGTTTTTTAAATTTTGCAAAGTTTCATTATTTATTTCATAAAAGATGATATATATAAACAGCAACTCTTGTTTGAGGCTAGAATTTTTAACCTGCTTCTTGGAAATCATTTTTCGAAATATTTTTCAACCGGTTTTATTCATATTTAATTTACGGTGAAAAAAAATTGGATTTTAAGAGGTGAAAAAAAAATCTGAAAGCTTGCAACGAATTGATTAACGAATTTTTATCCCAGGAAATGCTTTTTTTCCCCTGCAATTGAGTGTGGTATCGTTAAGAGTACCGTCATTTTTTTAAAGTGCGAACAAAATCACTGACCGGAAAAACATCGAAATCTTATTAAAACCTATCCTTTGTACTATTTTGAAAATCCGTTTAACTGGATTAGTACAAAGGAAAATAATTCTAAGAGGACTCAAGAAAAAAAAAAATACAAAATTGGCAAAGCATTAGACGGGAATAATATGCTTCGCACACACATTTTGCATTCTTCCCTCCGTTATATATTCTTTATTATTTTCAATGCAAGGCTAATCATTAACTTTGTGCATAAAAGGTTCCGTAAAAAAAAAATTTAAAAGGTATTTATTTCAATTGGAATATGCACTTGACTTCACAGTCAAAGGTAAATCAAAGAGCAATGTCGTTCATTTTTCATTTTTTATTATTATTTTTTCTTGAATCCTTTTCCCTTTTTTTAAAAATAGGTTTCCTGTCTGAAACAAAAAATCGTTATTTGGAAAAAGTCGGTTTATGTTGCAAATAATCACGAACTAAGAAATCAGGAAAAAAAAAAAAAAAAAACATTGACGTCAAATTTTTGACATATCCATTATCCTGGCTTGTCAAAATTTAGATCGATACCTAGCTGTACGTCGAAAAATTCCGTCCAGGCCGATTTTAAAAGAATCGTTTGATTTTGATGCCCGATGTGGGGGATGCGAGAAGGAAATCCGAGATTATTAAAAATTCGATTCAACTTTCAATGCTAAAGTTGCTAAGGGCAATAAACTTTATGAAACTATGAAACATTCATAGAAGTTTGTGAACTCCCGAAAAAATATGTTTGAAAACAGTGCTTTTACCAGTCACTTCAATCCTTCTAAAGCTAAGCTAAAACAAAAATGAAAAAAAAAAAAAAAAAAAAAATTTCGATCTGTAAATGATAAAATTAAATAATGAAAAAGGTTTTGCGTTATTGAACGCGGAATTTAAAGTCGGTTTTTAAATCTGTGTTAAAAGGTCAGCCATATAAAATGAGAAAATACGATGGTGTTCTGATCAATGTAAAGCAAGCATGAAAACGTCGGGAGACAATCCGATTAAGCGATGATAACTCCATTAACAGAATCCGAAATCTCTCCCCAATCATTTTGACCCGACCTGGTTTAATGTAATCGATTTTGTGCCATTTAATTATGCGTTATTTAAACTGTTTAGGAACTTTTTCAAAATGAGATAAATATGTCGGTTTGATGAATTTTATTTGTATTTTATGTTGTCAGGATTATCGTTACATTTCTCTTTCTGTCTCTCTTTTTGAACAGAATCACGAGAAAACGAGATAACACACTTTAATTCGAAAAAAGTAATGTCCATCTAGCTGCTACTCTCTCTTTGATAACCCTTTGACGACCGAGACCATATATCTGTAAAAAAAAAAAAAAATAAAATAAAAAAATAAAAAAAAAAAATAAATAAAAAAAAAAAAAAAAAAAAAGCTCTGAAGACCGAGACCGTAAATGTATACGATACCTTTATTTAAAAATAAATTACAGTATTAAATCATTAAATATTATTTTGCCGTAATTTATTTATTTTTCTATTAGCTTGGCAATTTAGTGACCAAGTAATTCAGTTGGCTATAATTATGCTTTTGTAAGAGTATATCACAGCGCCAAACTATTACTGTCTCTTAACTAGCACCATATTAACATTTTCCTCGCTACTACAAATGCTTAAAGCAATTATTTACCGTAAACGGGGGTGAAATTGACCAGTTTTTAACTTTGATCGAAGCTGCAGTTTTTCCGAGTACATAAAAATTAAAAAGCATTTTTTGGAAAAATGCCGAAGTCAATTAGATTTTTTGATACTATTTTAGTTCTGTTGCTAAAAAAAATAATTAAAACCGGTCTTTGCTTGCTTTTTTTTTGTATGGATTTAACAGGAAAAAATGAAACAGGCTCTACGTGGGTAAGCCTAAAGAACTTGAAGTGAAACTTTTTCGTGCGTTTTACTATTTTTTCAACCAATTTTACCTTGAAATAATTAATTTCTTTTTTTTTTTTCATTGTTTTTTGCTTACTTAAATTTTAATAAAAAACACACCAGAGTTAAAATTGCCCAAAATCGACCAATCGCCTTTTTTCAATTTTTTTTTTAAAAATCACCCTTTTTCAACCATTTTCAAAATTCGTTTTTGAAAATCACCCTTTTTTCAACTATTTTATTTTCAACACAAAACCAACATTCGTTTTAAAAACCCCGAGTTGGCTGTGTGACCACACGGCCGGAAGATTTTTCGTGGATACGTCAATAAAAATTGCTATTAAAAACATTGGCATCGAGAAAAATTGCCATTAAAAAAATGAAAAATTGAAATAGGTAAACATGAACATTTGAAATAGTTAAACTTTTACAATTTAAAGCAAGGAATAAAAAATAATAATTAATCAAAAAAGAATTATTTTAATTATTTAAAAATTAAATTAATATTTGAAATGCAGAAATCCCCGAAATACTTTTTCGGGGATTTCGGGGGCAGGAAACACTCTAGAGTGTATGGTGCCTAGGCAGGAAACACTCTAGAGTGTGTGGTGCCTAGGCAGGAAACACTCTAGAGTGTGTGGTGGCTAGGCAGGATACACTCTAGTAGAGTGTGTGGTGCCTAGGCAGGAAACACTCCAGAGTGTGTGGTGCCTAGGCAGGATACACTCTAGAGTGTGTAATGCCTAGGCAGGAAAAACTCTAAGAGTGTGTCTCGGTGTTATTTCGCCCATAACTTTTGATCTAACTTTTGATCTTTTCGTTAATTTTGAAAAAATTAGAATAATCGGAATTTTCCATAAGTTTTGAAAAAGTTTTGAAAAAAGATTTTTCGAAAAGTGAACTTCACATAAGTCACAAATTTCGGTCGAAAATTTTATTGTTTTACGGGCTCAACCTCGCCAAAGACTATCCACGTCAAAAATCACACATTTTTTAATCTTTTTTCAAAATTCAAAGTTTTTTTTCAAAATTGGCTACCCATCAATCACCCTTTTTCAACCATTTTCAAAATTCGTTTTTGAAAATCACCCTTTTTTTGACGTAGGACTACGTCAAACCCCGTAACCTGGAGATTTCTGTTCGTTCGTCCCTTTGTTGGTTCGCACCTAAAAAAGTATTTAATATTTTAATAAATTTATGGTCAAAATATAGTCAAAATTTTCGAAAATTTTCGAAAATTTTTTTTAATATTAATTTTTGCGCGTTTTTGCGCAAAAAAATCGACAAACGCGGACAAACGGAGGGGTTTTATTATATAGGTAGATAGATAGATAGAAGATAGATACTTACCATTTTTATTAAAAAAAAAAATACTTACCAAATAAATACCAAAAAGATAACACTTAAAAAATGTTTACCAAAATAAGAGGAGACTTCACGGATGCCGGAAGGAATGGCTGCTTTTTAAATATTTTTTTTCCAGGTCAAAAATCAAAATTTTGTACACATAAAACCCTAGACAATGTTTTTCACCGTTTTTTCAAAAGTTCACATTTTTCCAAAAGAAATTAAAGCCGGCTTTTGAGTTTGAAAAAAAAATGATAAAAAAGTTTTTGAAACAAAATAATGGCTTCAATTTCATTTGAAAAAATATGAATTTTATGTCAAAAGATAAGGAACATCATTACCTTGGGTTTTATGTGTACAGAATTTCAATATTTTGCTTAAAAAGCAAAATATTTATAAAAAAGCCATTCCTCGCCATACTCTAATGCAGAAAGGGTCTATGTACATGACACCTCCTCTTTTACCACTTCTATTTAAAATGCTTACCATTTTTATTTAAAAAAAAAAAAAACTTACTATTTAATTAGAACATGTTAAAAATTATAACATTTTTTCAGCTTTGTGATTTTAATACAAAATTCATGTAATAAGATTATTGTGTGATTAAATTACAAAAATTTTGTAATATTTTCACACGGTCCAAAAAATTAGCAAATGATTTCATTGCATAAATCTTTGAATTATATCACAATAGAAAAAGAAAATTTGAATTTCAAGTGTTATTTTTTTTCTCCAGGAATGAAATTTGGGCAAGTTGGTTGGTATACCACGACAGTGTTATAGGGTCTATCCCTGCTTTAACGTGTATATGGAATTTAAAGAGCCAAAAAAAGCCTATTCTTCACCAACATCCTTTTACACAAATTACTCTAGTTCTCCGTCTATTAGCGTTAATTACCCTCAAAATACCGTTAATTTGCCGTCGAACAACAATAAAAGATTGAGTTCGCCTTTTTTTTAGCTTTATTTTTTTTTTTTTTTTTTTTTTTTTTTTTTTTTTTTCGAAGTATTAAAAATATATGTCGTTAAAAATAACGAGCGTTAATGATGTTGCCTCTACATATTTTATTATTATTATTCTCGCTTACCAAATGTGACACGTTAGGATGAAAAATTGCTATCAGACTCCACACTATAGGGAATTGATTTGATCACGTGTAATCCGGAGATTGAAAAGAAAAATGAATAGTTGGAAGACTTATAGGAAGGAAAAAGGATTTCTTTTCTTCATCTTTTTTTTATTTTTTATTCAAGTATAAGACTTTTAGTACGAGGTTTAAAGACAGAGTAATTTGAAGAAAGTTTCTCTTTTGATATAGGTTCACGCTGGAACCCAAGATTTTTGAAGTTTTCTATAAAGAGGGATTTACCCGTTGAACTCAGATTCCAGTTCAGTTTCAAAATTTATAATTTTGAAATGCTTTTAAGTAACGTTTTTTAATGAAAAATATACAGTAATAATCCGCTTTTCAAATTCTCTTTTTTGTTTTATTATTCGACACGTAAATAAAGCGAAGTAATAAAGACATTAAAATGGAAAAGGTCAGAGGAATTAATCCGAATCTTTTGCTTAAAACCTTTTAATCCTTAATTTGCTCTCTTGCCAGCACTCAATATTTAAATAGTTCAGGATGGTTGGCTAATGTCTAATTTGCGTAAACTTAAACCATGGATCAGCGGTGGGGAAAATTTAAAAATCACTACTTTCAGCCACTGACGTAAACTTTTTTTTCCCTCCCCTGTATTCTTTTATTTTTTGTCACTCACGCTAGCGTGAAGTTTTCCTAGGATCGCACCCTAAAAAAAAAAAAAAAAAAAAACAAGAATAAAGGAGAAAATAAAAGAAAAATCTTTCGATTTTTTCCTGGTTTTAAATCCCTTAACAATGTACGTGATAGTTTCGTCAGTCTTTACGTTTGTTTGCTTAAATCCAGGCGATCGCTTAATTATTCTCTTTATTCGGAGAATTCATCTTCTTTTAATTTCCCAGACATTCATTTAGAACCGGTTTTCGGTCCTCTTTCCCTTTTTTCTGTTTGAAACAAAGTAAATGAATGTGCGAATTTTAAAGCCTTCAGCTCCAGTTTTAATTAGGACGTTTATGTATATCTATATGTTTACTTAATTTTCTTTTTCTTTTTCCTTTTGCAGTGCCGATTCCGTAATGAAGCTCAGCGTATCCGCGTTTCGCGCTCAAGCATCCGCTCAAAGGAAAATCCTATCCTCTTATCAGAACCAGTTAAATTACGGAGCGTGTTCAACGTTTCCGGCCTCCTCTGGGATCAAGGTAAGATCTTGTTTTTTTTTTCTTTTTTTTTTTTCCTTTTAAAAATGCATGTAAAAGGTTTCACACCTTCCACAAAGTGATGATGAAATCACACTTTAATTAAAAAAATATGATCGGGATTGTACTGTAGCTTTTCGCATCTTTTTTTTTTTTTTATACCCTAAAACCAATTTTAAGCTTGCTGTACGCTGACGCTAATAAGGCCTCGTGTACAAAGAGCAGCATCGAAATGATTTTTTATTTGAAAATAATTTCGTTATATTTTTTTTATAAAAAGTAGTTGATTTATTTCTCTGCATTGTTTTTTCGGGAAAGTTTATGTTTCATATTAAAACTTGAAAAAACTGGATATTTCAAGTACGAAAAAGAAAATCGTATAATCGGAAAATCGGATTTCTATGGGGAGAGTCTTACGAATTGCTTACGAAAAAGTTGACAAAAGCAAAACAATAGAAAAATACAAATATTAACATCAATATTGGCATGAGATTACAGCTTTAATAAGATAAATTTTTTTTTGTATAAAAATCCTGTGTTTGATCTTTTTATCAATTTTAACAATTTTCGTACGAATGGAACAGCCTTTTCTCGAAACAGGTTTTGTTTTCGGTTGCTTAATGTAAAAGCATAGACTTTTGTTTTTTTAAAAGGCTCCAATGAAACTGGTACAATGGAAACTGGTCTAAAAAAAATTAGACCGATTAGATTAGTTTCCGGAAATAATTTTTAGTCCAGTTTCCCAGAAATGGAAGAAACTCGTCTAAAACATAATTCTAAAAAACCGATCGAAAAAAAAAAAAAAAAAAATAGTATTTTTCAATAGAAGGAGTGCAAACGACAAAATTGCCCGTCGAGACCGAGTTTTAAGCCCGAGCCGAAGGCGAGGGCCTTCTTGCATTGAAAGATATTTTTCATTACTCAGAGTAGAAACAGTCGTCTTTCAAACATAGTTTCTACTCTTGAAAACCGGTTTTTACAAGAGACCTTGAAGCAGGGTAAATATTTCACTTTTCATCCCGCATACTCACTTTTCTACCTCACAGGGGGGGTTTGAGTTACCCCTTGCTCCTGCCCTGGCTACGGGGCTGCATATTAATTTTTTAAAAAAGTCCGGCTTTCCTTCGTAATGAAAAGCAATTTACGTTTCTCGTCCTTGAAAGTTGTGTTTCGCAACTCGGCCGCTCGCGCTGCAACTTTGCGCCCTCGTTGCAAAACACAACTTTTAAGGACTCGAACGTAAATAGCTATTTCATCACAAGGTACGGTGTAAAATAGTCTGTAAATAAACTGACTAGGACTGAAAAGTGGACTTTTCAGTACCGTGTGATGAAAAAAAAATTAAATGACACACATAAGAGAGAATGAAACGATAATAAATTGGATTAAAATTGTTTAGCTGGATGGTCATCGTTAAAATTATGATTAACTTATGAGAAGTCAAAATCAGGTATAACCATATGTTTCATGAGCTAAACATAATTTTAACAAAGTCGTGTATTTTCCTGCACAAATTTCCTGAACATAATTTTTTTTCCCCAGCATTTAAAAGATTACCGGTGTAATCAAAATTTTTTATTTTCATCATAAAAAAATTTTGGAACCCTCTCTTTTCACTGAAACCGCCAAAACTGCTACTAAACACTTTCCATTAAATTATTAACATTTACCAGAAATTCGTGCAGGAAAATACACGACTTTGTTTAAAATTTGTTTAGCTTAAAATGGCTAAAATTATGTTTAGCTTATGAAACTTGGTTGTACCTGATTTTGACTTCTCAAGAGTTAATCATAATTTTGACGATGCTCGAGCTAAACAATTTTAATCCAATCGATTATCGCTTCATTCTCTCTTAAAAGTCATTTAACTTTTTATTTTTTTAAATTCGTTTTTAAGAATTATTTTAGACAAGTTTCTTCCATTTTTGGGAAACTGGTCTAAAAATCATTTCCAGAAAATAGTCTAAGGAAACTGGTCTAATTTTTTTTAGACCAATTTCCAGGTTACCTTTTAAAACAGCGAAATTTACCCTTGAATAAGCATAGAAATATGGAACGCCGTATTTTCGCATCGCCTAGTGAGAAAATCTTTAAAATCAATTTATGCTAATATCTTATTAATCTAAAAGCACGCTACATGTATATTAATTAGCATATCAGCTGTCCTCGTATTACTACTAATTAACTAAGGTGAAGGTGATGCTATATCTTTTGCAGCACGCTTAAAAGGAGCCGTGTATTCTTCGATTTCGTGTTTAAATTAAGGACTTTTTGATAGACTCGCACTTGGAAGAAGGAAATGTCTTGAACAAGTTTTGTCTTGCAACGAAACCGAAATATTTCATAGCAAAACAAAAATTCTTCATGACAACGGACCGGTTGTAACTTGACAAAACTTTTGTTCTTTTCGTACGATTTTTAAGGGAATGTCTTGTCACAAGATATTTTTGTTTTCGCATCAGCCATTTTCTTTTCTGAGTGTGTAACTTGTTTGCTATACTGCTTGTTTTGACAGGCATGTGCTGAACATTATTTTAACGATCCCATTAACCATTTTTAACTTCGGACAGTATCTCGTAGCCAGTGATTTCAAAGAATAATATTCTGGTTATTATGTTGTGATAATTGCTTTCTTCTCTCAAATTGATTTCATTAATTAGAAATGCTAATTAATGAAATTCTAATTTAGCATACAATTACATTACCACAAGTCCAGTAGTGCCAGTATAATAGTGTTGATGAGGTTGTAAATAATGATTCCTATTTCTCCTATTCTCATTTTTCGAAAATTGTTTTCCACAGAAATATAAAAAGCGGCAATGTCTGTATTTTCGAATTCGAATTCATCTCTCTCTCCGTTCAGGGTATAACAAAAATGTAAAATCACGTCCTTTCATAATGCTAGTGTTAAAGATTGGCCTTTCTTTTTTTTCGAACAAAAAAACCGACGTTATTATTACCGCTTTCAACGTAATTAGGTTGTAAACGTTTGATTAATTACTTCCACTTTATTTTCACTTTTTTTCGATACTTGACATGCTTTATAATAACATTTAAATCTCCTAAAAAAAGAGAAAAAAAATAGATATTTTAAAAATTTTAAATAGGAGAAACAGTTAATGTAACGGAAAAAGGGATAAAATTCACTAACGTAGGACATTAATTAACAATAATAAACAAAAGAAATAGTCACCCCTTTTTTCCCGGATTAAAATAGTGAACAATGGGGGAAAAAATAACTTGGCGCTCCATTTTCCATTTTCATTTTTTTCCTTTTTTTTTTCACTCCCTAAAGGCTGTGGTTTTTTCTTCACCTTGTTTATTGTTATTTCTTTTTCTTCTCGCAATGAGAAAATTCCAAGTGTTTTAGATCCTGCTGTGATTTTAGATTTGTTAATTGGGTAAATTTTATCAAAAGAAAAATTTAATGCGAATTTTTTTTAAACAAAATGTGTAAAACAGTCGGAAGAATAATTGAAATAGAAGGGTGAAACCAAACTCTTTTTGTTTTTAGACTTTTGTAAAATTTTTAAAATCCAGGCGTATGGTTTTACTTTTAACTGAAGGCGTCAGTGAAAGGAGGTCGTTTAAGAAACGAAAGAAAAACGTCATTTAGGTAAATAAAAACAAACAAGTTTCGTTTGATCTAAACAGGCTTCTAACTGTGAGTATATGAGTAGAAACAATGAGCAGAGCTCATATTCAGTTATCATATTTTAAGGAGATTCTACCGATGAATTTGAGATTATTTGTTGATCGTTTTCTTGCAACTTAAATATAACCGGAACTTTGTTTATTTTTTCGAAGGAAAAGTTCTTCCGCGTACAAAAATGTAAGTGGAATATTAAAATTTTTAAAAAATATAAGACTATTCACTGAAAAAAGTCCGAGCTAAAATTTACCTATACTTTTTATGAGTAATCTGAGTAAAGGTAAAATACACCATAAAATAGTAATTTTTACTATTTTATAGATATTAATCGCCATTTAATTTTAACTAATATCTACGATGAAAGTAAAATAAAATTTAATATTATTAATATTATTAAAATTTATCTATAAAATAAGTAAAATCTACGGTGTTTTAACTAACTTTTACACTGTAAGGGTGCAAATTCACTATGGAATGTTGGACCAACATGTTACACCAACTTGTTAGAATGTTGGACGAACTTGTTGCACCAACATGCCCGTATGAAAATTTACTACCGAGTTTTTGTTTTTAAAAAGTAAAATATTTTTGAAAAATTATTTTCGTCTCAGACGGTAAATTGGGAAATTTTTTAACTATCGAGATCTCGAAAATATTTAAAAAAATTTTTCCGAATACTTTTCAAAAATTATGAGTCTCAGAAATTATTACCGACTTATTTTCAAAAATCTCAGAAATAATTTTTGTTGTCCTGTCGGTAATACTCTCGAAATATTTCGAAATCTCAGAAATTATTACCCACCTACTATTGAAATCTCAGAAGTTATTTTTGGTTTCTTTTCGGTAATATTTCCGAGACTTCAAAAATCATTTTAAGGAGGAAATAATCGAAAATAAAAAATATCTCCTTGAAATTTTTTAAATTTTTTTCAATTTTTATTCTTTTTGTTTAAATTGTTGATTCGCGTCTTTAAAAAGGTTAGGATTTTGTCCGTCTCCAAATCTTCGTTCTTGAAAGTTGACTTAACATATTCTGAAACAGAGAAAAAAGTAAGACATATTTCAGAAAATCCGGTAAGAAATGACAATCAACAACTTACCAATTATCGACTTTAGATGTTTTACTGGAACCGCTCTCTTGTTTCCCGACCCCGTTAGCGACATCTCATTTAGCTCGTCTCCTTCGATGGCCTGAAGGAGATCACCAGACAGAAGACTAGCTTTTGACCCGTTGACCATCCTGAATTTATTTTCATTAATCAACTGTTTTATATCAAGTATTGCAGAATTTACTCCTGCAAATTCACTATGAAAAGTTGGACCAACATGTTGTAGCAACATGTTGTACCAACTTGTACCAACTTGTTGGACCAACATTCCACACTAATTTTGGCGTAGGAGTAAATTCTGCAATAGTCGATTAGTTCGCTTGTCAAACATGTTGGTACAACAAGTTGGTATAACATGTTTGTCCAACTTGTTGTACCAACATGTTGGTCCAACAGTCCAAAGTGAATTTGCACCCTTGCAGAATTTACTCCTAGGGTACAAATTCACTATGGAAGGTTGGACCAACATGTTGGAACAACAAATTGAACCAACATGTTGTACCAACTCTTTGGACCAACTTGTTGGACCAACATTTCACACTAATGTCGGCGTAGGAGTAAATTCTGCAATAGTCAGTTCGCTCGTTTGTCAAACATGTTGGTACAACAAGTTGATATAACATTCCATAGTGAATTTGCACCCTTAGAGGAAAGAAAACATGAACTAAAATATCTTTAATAAGTTCAGATTATAGCTCCTTTCAAAATGTTTTTGAAAGTTTTGGTCCAAAATACTTTTTAAAAGGACTAAATTTTTTCAAACCAAAATTCAAGGCCGCAAATTTTCTTGGAAAATTCCTCAAACCTAAAAATTATCTTTAGGTCACTGTTTTTTTTAGTTTTATGAAATTACAATATAATCGTATGCCAATTTTCTTTCCTATTTTTTATTTTTTATTTGTAGTTCTTTTTTTTTTTTTTTTTAATAAAAAATTTATTTAATATATTTCAGGGTGAAAATTCTTACAAAATTACATGTTGCACCAACATGTTAATCCAACATGCAAAAATTTTTGCAGGTATTGAAACTTGTTAAAGTATTCCTACAGTATTAGTATAAGGTCAGCATGTCTAATCTGTATAATCTTGAGGATTAGCGTTCGATTTTTTTCTCTGTTAAAAGCATCTAGTAGAGATTTATCTCGTATCAAAGGCTCATATATAAAAGTTGCATTGGGAATCAATGTCCGGACGACTTTTCCATTATTCATCGACAGATTGAGCTATGTGGATAATTATTTAGATTAATGTTGAGGTAATGCTATTTTAGGACTGGATTTATCCTGAAGTTAAGCTCTGTTAAAATTTGTTTGGTTCGTCTTTGCGAATGTTTTATAAGTCTTGAATAATGAAGGTTTTCGGATTTTGAAATAACGAATCCTTTTTAACTAATTAAAAGCACAAGTTGGGATGTCAAAATAAATGTTTGACTTCTTTTTTTTCCCCCGATATTCCTGACTTTACAATTTTTTTTTTTTTTTTTTTTTTTTTTTTGCTTAATTAATGCAAAACTTAAAGGCACATTTTAAACCCCTAATTTGAAATTAAGCGAAATTTAACGATTGACATGCATAAGAATCTAAAGGGAAAACTTTTTAAAGGTGAAGTTGCTGGGAAACAGCAAGCCGTAATGACACGAATCTCTGAAGGAAAAAAAAAAAGATTACCTACTTCAATTTTTAATCTATCTTAATTTTATTTTTGATGAGGGCTAAAAACACGTTTTAACAAGTCGGAAAAATCTTAGCAGAGGCAAATGAACTTGATCATTTTATTCTGACATTAAATTTTCTTATTTTTCAAGTTTGCTGATTTACAAAAAAAATGACGCAAAGCATATTTAAACGTTTAAATTCGTTTGACGTAAAAATTTATCGTATTGTCAGTTTCAACATATGACTCGTCAATCTGAGCATAACGATTTTAAGAATAAATCGACCAGAATTTACGTAAATATTCAATATATAAAATGATCGAGAAATCGAAAGTTCGAAGCCCTTGTCTCGAACGAGAAAATTTCCTTTGATGTCAGGCAAAAAGTTTCATGTCGGTTGTTTTAAATAATCCATGGTGAGATTCTTTTTTAGATCATTATTTTTTGAGGAAAAATGTTTCTCGTCCAATTCCCAAATTAATCAATCGACTTGGAAGACCCATAAAATTTTCTTTCATTTCTCTTTAAAAAATTTCGAAGTTACATAAACTTTGAATGAATTCTATAAAAAAAGTTAAGATATGTCTGGTTTTTCTGACAAATGTTAACCATTTTTTCCAGGATTTGGATTTAAGTACGAGTCATTGAGTTAAGTAAACAACTCCCCTCGAAACCTCTCGGATGTTCCGTCTCCTCGTTTATTGCAACCCTTGGAATGACATTTTTTTTCCCAGCAAGACACTCTTCCTGTGTAACATTTCTTCGTCAGGTGCAGAAGTGCTTGGTTGAGTCCAATCGGCGATCAGCCGGGTCTCTATCTTCAGCAAGTGTAATAAGCATTCTACTACACGGATTTTAGAAGGTCTGCTAAATTCACTGAGAAAAAAAAATCTTCGTTTACGTCTCAGACGTCCCTATAGCCCCAACGGCATGATGATGTTAATTTGCAGTAGTAGACCTAATAATATGAAGTCTTAGACGTCAGATTTATAAATCTGACGATATTAATCCGGAAACTTGGATCCAAATTGATAAGACTCTCGCACGATAATCACCGGGACATTGGTACTGCAAAACGAAAAATTTTGGTCGTTAAGAAAAAAAATTAAAAGCAAGATTACAAAATAGAAAAAAAAAATAAAATCCCATTTTTAAATATATCGGACTTACCGTTTTGAAACCATCAAAAAAAATTATTCCTATTAATTGAACTTATTAAAATGAAAATTGTTTTCGTGTTGACTTTTTTTTTCTTTCACGTCGTTTTTTTTTTTTTTTTTTTTTTTTTTTTTCACGAACATTCCAGAAAAGCAAAGTGTCAAGAATTTATGACTTCATATTTTTTTTCTTTTTAAACAAAAAAAAAAAGTTGTTATTTACGAAGCACTTATGTCTCGTTACAAACATTAACGTCCTGACTTTTTTCGATTATTCCGAAAATAATTCCGAATATAATCCCGAACTGAAAGACCGTTACAAAATAATCATTAAAAATAAGATATGAGTAACACTATCTTAAAATTTCTTTAAGATAGTTTTAAAACATTTCAAAGATGTTATAGATAAGACATCTTTAAGATATCTTATGAATATCATCTTAAGTAATACGTATACAAGACGTCTTGAATACTGTTAATGCCCCACCTAAAATACCTCTTTAAGATAAATACCAAGAGCTTTATAAGAGGGTTCAAATACCTTCATCTTAGCAAGATCGAATTAAGATCCAATTAAGACGTTTTCAAGAGCATCGGTCTTACCTGGGTAAGATCAAAGCTCAAAATTTTAGGTTTATGACTGCAAATTAACATATCATGGCGTTGGGGCTATAGGGACGTCTTAGACGTAAAAAATAAGGTTTTCTTAGAGGTTTTTTTTCTCGGTGTGATGTAAATTTATTTTCAAGTAAGATAAAGGCTCATTTAGCATCTCCAACAACAAGTCCACTTCTTGATCACCGGTTTTGAATTTTTCAATGACTTCATGCCATCCATTTGCCTGGAAAAGAAAAGAAAAATTTTTCAATGATCCCTGGTAAAAATAATTGAAATATAGACAAACAAGTCCATATAAAAATTAAGTATGCCGTATCTCTTTCTTATGAAAAATAAAGACCTTACCATTTTCAGGGTTCCCAGACGGATTATATTCAAGTGTCGTACCAACGTAGACAAAAAGTCGTACATTACAATGTAAAATGCTGTAACATAAAGTAGAGAAATAATTAACACAAAACATTAATAAAAAGAGGCATATTTTCTAAAATTTCTTACCTTTGTTGGTTCTTCTTTTGATTCTTTGGAGGCGGATCATCTGCATCTTCTTCTTAAAGAGTAGATTGCCTTTTGGTATTGGAAAGTAAAAACGAAAATTATAAATGTTGTAATATGAATATGAATCGCGATAACAGCAGCAAAAAGAAATAAGTCATAACACATTAACTGAGTAACTGTCAAATTTAATTAAATCAATTAAGCTTACCGAATTATTTTACCCATTATTTTAAAAATCAAATATTATTTATGAAATATTCTATATTTGTGACATTTGTGAACGTTGTAAAGAGATCCTATACAAGCCCAAATGCGACATTCACCTCCTTGCGTTCCTATTAGTTGAAATTTCCGTAAGTTAAACTTTGCTAAGCGCCGCCATATTCGATACCGATATATTTTAACATTTAGAGCTAGAGAGCCTAGAAGGAGAGAGTCGGCAACTTAATTGGAGGGTTGTGATTGGCTGAAGATCGATTTTGTTCAGTTTGGTTCGTTGATTCAATTTTTTCGATTGTGTGATTGGTGGAAGATCACACGGGACTTACAGAGATTGTACATTAGTTGCCGACTCTCTCCTTTTAGGCTCTCTATTTAGAGCACTTTCAGGAAGGAAAGGAAACGAGACGATTAAATGATTTTTATTGTTTTTCAATTATCATAAAAAAAAAAAAAAAACGTTCAATCGTACAATAGTCGTACATATTATAAATAGTCGCATTTTTTTGCGTACGACCCTACCCTCGGTCGTACACCGTACAAAACAGTGAAATAGTCGTACGCGTACGACTAAAATGGTCAGGGTTCCCAAACGTACGACTAAAGTCGTACGTTTGGGAACCCTGACCATTTTGTCAAAACTAGCTTTGAATTTTTTAAGAGCCCTTTCAGCTGCAAGGTGAATATTATTTTTTTCTTCATAGGTTTTCATGGCAAAATCTATAGCTGCTAATATTTCATCCGACTGAGTGTCTAATAAGCTATGATCCTGAAAACCAAAAAAGGAGTTATACACAATCCCCCTAAAGCTATCTAGTTTTGTTAATGCATTTGTTTTTTAGGGTTTGACAAGAACACTTTCGCGAAGAAATAAATATTTAATTGGAAAATGTGAGAATTTAAAACGTCACCGATTCTCTTATGTTTCTTTTTTAAATCCTGATTATCAATAAAGACAATTAAAATCCACAAAACGGTCGAATACACAGACATAAATTAAAAAGAAAATGGAATTTTTTTTCCATCTCTTTTCTTTCTTTCTTTACTTTTTTTTTATACCTCAAACGAAATGAAATTTGGGACCAGAATTAAACGAGTCGCATGGTTTTTTACTGATAAAAATACGTTTTCTCGGAAAAAAGTACATATCCGTTGAGCGTGGCGCGGGGCCAAAAAAAAAAAAAAAAAAACACGAAAAGAAGTGGGAAATGAAGGACGAAAATGACATCGAAGATTGGGATCTTTATTATAAAAAAAGAAAGTTTTTCAATTTTCTTTTTTTTTTTTTTCTTTCCTTTTTTTTTTTTTCTTTTTTTTTAAAGAGAAGAGTTTATTTAATGAAATAGATGGACAACCCTATCGCATTCGCTTAGCGAATCGTTCAACCTTCAGTTCGCGAACGGATGCCTTACTATTCCCTTGTTCCTCTCTGTTTCAGCTTAAAGAAGACTTACGAGTGATTTTTTTTGTTTATAACCCATAGTTCTCGATCTTTCTCTTATTTTTTCCTTTTAATTTTCTTTTATTTTCTTCGTATTTCTTCTGTGTGTTTTTCTTTCTTTCTTTTTTTTTCGAAAAACGTACTTACTTGCTTTTTTGTAATCTGGAAATTATTATAACAGATGCTCAAAAATATTTGGTGTTCAAAAAGCGTTTTGTTGTAAAAAAAGGCTGTGTTTTTTTCTTAATAAAAATTTTTGAACTCGTCAATTCATCGGTGATTTTTTTTTTTTTTTTTTTTTTTTTTTTTTTGCTTCTAGTTCCGCATTTTGCCGCAATGTGAAGCGCTTTTGTGAAATATTTTTTGGTACATAAATTAGTGTTGTAAATTGTAAATTGGTTTCCTCTAAGGTAAAATTTGGGGAAATATTAAATTATTTTGCTTTTTTAATTTCTCAAGTGAAGGGAAAACTGGCAAGAATAATTAGGAGAAAAAAAGTTAAGGCTACCTGAAATTATTTTTGCTTTAAAAAATAAATTTACAAAATTATCCGAATATGGCTATGTTATTTTGCTTTCGAAATAAAAATAACATCGAGAGAATGAAAAAAAAAATCAGGAAAAGAAGGAAACAAACGGAAATTAACTTAGCTCTTGGTATTATTCTGCTGTCTTGTTTCATTTCGCTTAATCCTCATTAAAAGTGGTCGGAGTGTAATCCCGTGCTTTCATACATGCTATCCTACAGTACGGAATTCATCATTTTATAATATGAAAGTTTCGGAAAACCGATACAACCATGAGTACGTTTGCAGTTTTAACTTTTTACAACCATAAAATGGAAAACGAAAGTTTATGTAGACGTAACAACACAACGAGGAAAATTTTTAGTTTGGATACGTTGCGTGTTGACTGAAATAATAATATGTTCCTTCTATTTTTCGGGATTCATTATTTTGGTTTGGTCGGAGAAAATACAGAATGTTTAATGCTTACAGCATTGAGAAATGGTATTTCCAAAAAGGGATTCATGTTCTCTGGGTTTACGAAACAGCCACCTATTCCAGAATCCCTATGTTTCCATTAGGATATTCTTCTCAAGGATCATACATTTTTTGGCTTTAAATGCTGCAAACTATAGAGGCGAACTGAATTTGTAAATTTTTGAAGCTATCCCTCCTTGAGGTTTCTTTGTCAGCGCCATTATTGTATTGGGTCCTCTTCTACTTTTCAGTGTCAAATAAAACAATCGATTCGGTTTAGGTTTACATTATTTTGTTCTCTCTCGTAGATTTTCTGCGGCTTGTACTTTATTTTTGTCCCTCGTTGTTAATTTTAAGAATTTACGAAATAATTGCCGTCTTCAGCTGCCACCGTGTCATTGTAATGAAATATGTTTCGGCGGTGGGAGTGTGAGGAAATGCCATTAAAGGATAATCATCTTGTTACACTGACTTTTTTTGGATTTAAGTTTAGGCCATCACGTGAGTTCAAACTCATTTCCTTGATTTTTGTGATTGCAAAATTAACGCGTATTTTAAAAGTTAGTCAACTGATAATGTTTTCACTGACTGAAAATAGTCATCCTTTTGATGTGTTTCTCTCGCCACTTCGCAGCTACAGCTCTGATATTCATACAATGTGAGTATGCGCAGGCTATAGTTGAAAATAAACCAGGGATATACATCATATAGGCTTTTATGATGCAATTGTAATTTTTGAAATCGCTTGTGAAAGAAGACCGTTGATTCCTGAAGGTATCCTCGCACAGTTGCTGTCATATTCGTATAACTACGCATATCAAAATCCACCACATAAGTATGGGCAAGCGAAATTACAGCTTAAAGATACCCGTATACCTTTATCCTTACAGACACTTTTTTATATATATATATAAGAGAGTATTTTATTATAGTAAAAGAGAGTGAATTATTTTTTCTGTCTTTGACCAGGAGCTGTAAAGGGTAGAGCTTCCGTCCGGCAAACGGAGAGATCGGGGTTCAATTCCTCTCGGCTAATGGGCTCAGACTGGGAATTTTTTTCTCTCTTATATCTGAATTTATTTAATTATTTCAATTATCGCTTCTCGCGTTAAAAAGAGGAAACGTAGGTTTCAAAATTCGAAATAAAAATATATATTATCAATTCGATAGGATCTATGAACAATCAAATGAGCTTATCTTTTCGCCTTCCGCGACTTCGAAGTTGTACGTCTTATTTTATGTTTTATTTTTCCATGGGTGGGAATTTCATAAAAGATCACCAGGTGGATTTCAAGCCGGTTAAACCTGTGTGAGAAAACTGAGTTATTTATTTCTTCGAAAGATTTACAGTTGGTTTATTATTATATATCTTTCAAAGATATTTTTTGTTTCTTAAAAATTAATTGCGTAAAGGATTTTGCATGTTGTCGAGTTTTAGGAAATTTTTTTTTTTTTTTTGAAGGAAGGAAGGAAGGTTTTACATTTGTGCAGCGTGCACTGCAGAAAAGCAATGCAAGCACTTACAGCTGCTAAAATCGATTAAAATTCCGTTCTTTTAGACTCCAGTGGAGCAAAGGTTTTAATTGAATATAAAACTTTCGAGGGGAAAGCTTTATAAAAAACCAAACATTTACAACACTAATTTTGAATTGTTTTTCAATTGGAACTGCGTTTGTTTTTTTATATAAGGAAAGTTTTAGCGCCGACCTATCAATTAAGCTTAAATGGGACGATGTTCCGATAGAAAAAAAAACTGCATATGAACGATAAAAAAATTGATAGGTTTATGACGGTTAAAATAAATACTAAATAAAACGCTGCTTGATCGACTAACTAAATAAATAGAACACTGAATGTCAGAAAAATGGCTCGCCCTACTATTTTGTCTTGTTTGAAGAAAACTGGAAGACCTACTTCGGTTCAGTTTGTGGCAACCGAGAGAAATCGATTTTTTATGCCAACTTTTAGATCTCTCAACTTTTCGGAGTATCAAAGTTTAGCCAAAGTCGAGGAGGTGAGTTTAAATGCATAGACCTTACTGCACAGTATTATTTCAGCGAGGAAAGAGAAGCCCATAAATGTTGTAAATGATTGTAAAGCCTTTTCCTATGAACTTTTCCCCCCCTTGTTTTTAACTAAATGCGAACAAACTATAATAAAGCGCCATACAATTGGATTACTTGACCGCTTTTTATAACTTTTTTAGTGTTTTATTTTTTTAGATATTTTTCTCATACACAAAAACTTCTTTATTTTATTTTATTTTTTTTTTTCGAAATAGCTACTAGAAAGAACTCCAGTGACTTTTTTGCGTTTTACTTTCGGTTATGCACTAACGTCGAAGAGGCGGATAGTTTTATGCTGGGATTTTCTTTCAAGATAAAATTATAAGAAAAATAAATGGCAATTAGAAAGTGTTTATAATCATATAGGCGTAATGCATTTGTAGGAATAAAAATCACGGGTGCTGCTTTCAAAAAAATTCAGATGCACTAAAAAAAAAAAAAATGTCTTGTGACAAGACATTTTCTTAGGGTTCAAATTCACTATGGAATTTTGGACCAACGTGTTGGTCCGACATTTCATATTAAATTTGCACCCTAAGATTAAATTTAAATTTAAATTTAAAAAAAAAAATGGGAGCTTTTTTTAGTTGGTAAAGAATTGAATTTCAACGTCGGAGCAAATTCTGCAATATTCGATTTGTTCGTCCAACATGTTTGTCAAACATGTTGGTGCAACAACAAGTTGGTACAACATTTCATAGTGAATTAGCACCCTATGGAATTCATCATATCATTCCATAATTCATATCATTATGGAATGTTGGATCAACATGTTGTACCAACTTTGTTGGCCCAACATCTTGTACCAACTTGTTGGACCAATATTCCACACTAATTTCGGTGTTGGAGTAAATTCTGCTATAGTCGATTCGTTCGTTTGTCAAGCATGTTGGTCCAACATTCCACAGTGAATTTGCACCTTTGAAACATTTTTTGAATTTTATCTGAATGTTGGTCCAACATATTGTACCAACTTGTTGGACCAATATTCCACACTAATTTCGGCGTAGGAGTAAATTCTGCAACAGACGATTCGGAATGCTGGGTGTTAGAGTTAGTTAAACCAGCAATAAAAATTGTTGTTTAATCTTTCTACCATGCCACGTGGAGACAACCTTGATCCTAGATGTTCCTAGATTATTACGACAAAGTCGTTTATTCGAAAATTTTCGTCCTTCGATTGTCTTTCTCTACCAACCGAGATCTAAGGACCTTAACAACTGGCGCCCGAACAGGGACCAATTCCGTAGCAAAGTCAAGTATAATTTTTTTTCCTTATCGTAAGTTACTGAAAACTTTTTTTTTTTAATAAAAAATTTTAAACGCCCCCCTATCCCTCCTTACCACCCCCTACTTATGTAAAGAAGGCATTCCTTAACCTGTATAAAGCAAATATACTCATTTTCAAGCTGAAAGCAGTATACACATCGTATCCTTTTTGGATCCGTCATATTCACCTATTCACGCAATTTTAAGAATCAACTTTTGTTCATAAAGATTGGTCAACTTTGGAAAATAAAGATTGGTGAAAAATAAAATATCGTGACCTTGGAAAGGCCTATACACAAAGGCCCTGAAGAAAACTTTTAAGATTTATTTGGATATTTCTTTTTTTCTTTTTTTAACTATTTAATCAAGTTTGAAAGGTCAGATAAAAGAAGGAATAAAAGCCAAAGGCAGGAATCCTACTTTTTACGACTTTTTCGAAATTATTTGAAAAATAAATCTTTTTCCTTTTTTTTTTTTTTTTTTTTTTTTTTCTTCTCTGAGATCGTCTTTTTTTATTCGCATACATAATATCTGAGGGATATTATATAGATTTTAATTACGATGGTTTCGGTTTTAAGAAGGGATAAATTCACGTTGCATCTGAGTTTTGGAATGCAAAGAATTCTAATTATGTGAAGAGGGAGAAATGCGAATTTCTTAGAATCACTGTGAAGGACGTGTTAGAGCAATATTTAACGAAAAACTTCCCAGTTTCAAGCATTTGCGTTCTCATTAACCTCATTATGAAATTTAAATTTTGGAAAATAGGTTCCTATTTTATTAAAAAGTAAAAACAGGGTTTTTTTTTTAAATCTTTATCTTAAGAAGATCAGTATTAAACTTTTTTTTTCTTTGTGATCGACTTTCCTTTGTCTGAAATTAAAGTAAAAAGTAATTTTTAGTCTCGGGGTGCAATAACTGAAAAATGTAAGAAGGAAGACAAGTGAAAGAAAAGCAAGCAACCTTTGAGATGCTTGAATCTCTTGAGGATTTTTAAAGTAACAAGTAAAATGACAGAGGAAACAAGAAATCAGAAAAAAAGGGAGGTTTTCAACCTTTAACAGACGTTCTTGAAACTTATAGTTTTACAAGTGATTTCTTGCACCAATTTTGTTTCACACATTTGTAATATTGATGTCATACGACTGCTTTTTCCTTTTCCTTCTCTTGGTGGCACTGAAGATCACTTTTAAAACAATTAAAAGATGACACGCGAAAAAAAAAAAAAAAATGAAAAATAACCCGTGATGAATGAAAATCTTTTTCTGACATGGTTCAAAGCTTTTAATATTACTTTAAATTCAAACAAATTAAGTCGACGGTTTTCTAATCCGCTTCATTTATGGGTCTGCATTTTTACGCTTTTCCTTGAGTTAAGCTTAATTTGTGGTGATAAAATTTTAAAATTATATTCCACCGACATTGTTTCGCGACAGTGGATGTTGAATACAAGAATCTATTTGGTCTGGTGTTTCTTTTTTCTTCCGATATTTTCATCAGCTTCTAAATGAATTAAACAAAGCTCATAAAATCTCTTTCATTTTTAGCACCGGTTGCGACGTAATTCGATATCTTGTGCTTACTTCAAAATTCTTTCTTACCCTTTTTTAGATTGTTTTCGTAATGCAATTTGAAATGAAGTGGTGTCACCGTGACCCCACTTTGTTTTTCATTTTAATTTTTTTTTTTTTTATGTTACCAAAGGAAAGAAAGACTTTTCTTTACAGATTTTGCAGTGCTAGGGTTACCGAAAAATGAAATTATTTTGGGATCATTTACTCGCAAAAGTATGAAATTCATTTTTATGGTCATTATGAGTATTTTTTACTAAGAAAACTTATACATGATTTTTTATAGTGGTCGTATCTCTTGGATTGACGGCGTGTCCTACTAACAGAAATTTGGGGAGATAGCCTAGGTTTTTTAAAAGTAGAGTTTATTGTCCGAAAGATAATCCAAAAGCTAAAACCCTCCAAAATCACCGATGTTTGAAGACAACATAAGATATTGGTAATTTCAACGCTATTAAATTTTTTACCGGATTTTCAGTATGAATTTCATTTGAAGAAACTTCAGCCAATACAGGAGAGAATGAATGTTTTGTCTTATGCTCGATTTACGAGGAAAAAAATCCAAATTTTAGGCGTCTATCTAACTCTTTTGATATGTCCTCGAATTTTTAGTTTTAGCTATTAGCTAAATATTTGGAAATATTAAATGCGAATATTTTCTTTAAAAAAATAAAACTTACCTATACAGTATTAAAAAAGGGTTTCAGACAAAGAAAAAAATATGAAAGATAACAAAAGAAAAATCATTCGAATAAAACTTAGATAATAGAATCCATAGATACGACAATAGCTATCCCTTACGTTGTAAGGCGGTGTATCAAATCAAGCAGAAGTGACTAGGCTCACTTTTTAAAATTTTTGTTCACAACCCAGAGGAAACAGATCCATGGATTAATCGTGGATTACACGTGGAAATGGTTGTGGAATACTGGTAAATGTTCCACGAGTATTCCAGCAAGATTTTAAGCCTTTTTCCACCAATATTCCACCACTTTTTTCCATTAATATTCCACCACATTTTTCCACTACTTTTCCACCGTATTTCTTGGTTTTAAAATTTTTTTATGGTACCCGCGCTGCTGATCATTTTTTACTGGCGAATGAAGGAAATAGTGAAAGTGATAAAGAAAAGAAGCATCATTAGTGATTCACTAATTGTATTACATTTTTCAAAGGATTCAGTAAGTATAAAGTACAAAGTAAGTGTAAATTAGCTAACGCCACTAATATCATTTGTACAAAATACAAAGAATCATAAAAAAGTATAAAAAAGAAATAATACACTGAAATATGAGTGTGTGAAAAATTAATTAAATTCAGTTTTTTTACATCATATCCGGAAATAATTACGAAAAAAAAAAACAAAAGATATAAAATAACAATGTTTTTTGTTTTTTTTTCCCCTTTTTTTTAAAATGATCGGCTGTTTACTACAATTATAGGGAAAAAAATTCCAGACAAAACCAGGCTTTGATCAGAAATACATGTAAATAGTCAATTTTGTAAGTTGGGTCTTTTTGAAATTATTATTCACCGATTGCTTTGGTGTCGACCGTGAAATTTTATTTTCAATTATCGAAATATTTAAACGTTTTATCTGCCTAAGGAATGCATAACTGTGTTGTACTACACAAATTTTTTCGAAACAATTTGTTCCGACAGAATTTCTTACTGATATTTTTTTACGAGTTACGAGTTTAGAGTGAGAGTCTGTTCATTGAAAATTTCAGATCAAATCATTTTTACTGGGATTTTTTTCTTCCTTTTTGATAAAACTAATTTGTTAGACTTTTTTTTTGACAGAATTTTTTAAGATTAACTGTTGACATAGTTATCATTATAGAAATTTCACGAAGTGGGTCGAATTTGTTTTTTCGTTGAATTTCAGTTAAAAAATTTTTTTTTTTCGATTTCTTGTCGACAATTTTCAATTTAGTTCTGCCAAGAAGTATTTTTTAAATTACTGGCAGAAAAAATCTTTTTAAAGACTTCAAATTGTAAGCTTGAATTATCCGCTGGGAAAAATTGAAGCTAGAAAACGTTATCATTAAAAGTTTAAAGGAACATATTGTAGAAATGAATTATTTTGACAAAAACGATTTGCAGGACTAAAAGCTTATGACAAGTCATTTTTTTTCAAGAGTAATAAAGAGTCGACAAAAAAAGTTTTCTGGTGTAAGAAGTGTCAATAAAAAATTTTTTCCAAATCAAAAATTTTACGAAAGAACATTTTCCAAATTTGAAATAAAAACTTTTGACAAAACTTTTTAGAGAAATTAAAAACTATTCTTAAGAACTTTTTACACAAATAAAAACATCATTTATTTCCTCTTTTTGGCATTCTGAAGCCATTTTTGAATCACTGTTTTCACCTCCTTTTGAGAGGCAGTGTCAATCTTGAATTTCACAGTAGAATATACCAGGTTACTTAAGCGAGTCCCTTTAATCGCTTTTTTTCCCCCATAGAGCCGTGCCAACTAAAATTCCTGGCGTACTTGTTCGTCATTAGAAACGGCATTACAGCTCTCACACTTTCTTCGACTTTCTTCGACACTTCTTTTGAAATATATGCAACTGCGCCTATGTAATTATCTTGATCCTTTAAAGAATTTTCCAACTTTTTGAATTCTTTAGAATTTTCATTAGGTCCCTTGGGAAAGTCGGCTGGCGCCGGATTTAATCCAAACTGCTTTCCTAAAAAAGCAGCCACTACTGCTTGTTTTTCCAGTATTTTTTGGTTCTCCCTCCTCAATTCCCCTAAAGCTTCCTGAATACTGGTACACCAGGAAGGTGGGGGCCGGTTCTCTTTGTCGCAAGTTACGTTTATTGCGCTATTTAAAAAAAAAAAAAAAAAAAAAAAAAAAAAATTTAAAATATAAAATAAGTACATTTGCCTATAGTTACGAAGAAATAGAGGTCGCATGAATTAATAGACTTTAAATAAAATACGCCAAAAAAAGCCTTCAAGAAGCAAAAATCACAGTTTGTGAAATAAACTTAACAACCTAAGTATGTTGTAATATTTTTTAACTAGGCGACAAGATGGCTTCCGCTGCAAGAACTGAATTTCCGGATATGATGAAAAAAAAAAACTGAATTTAATTAATTTTTCACACACTCATATTTCAGTGTATTATTTCTTTTTTATACTTTTTTTATGATTCTTTGTATTTTGTACAAATGATATTAGTGGCGTTAGCTAATTTATACTTACTTTGTACTTTATACTTACTGAATTCTTTGAAAAATATAATACAATTAGTGAATCACTAATGATGCTTCTTTTCTTTATCACTTTCACTATTTCCTTCATTCACCAGTAAAAAATGATCAGCAGCGCGGGTACCATAAAAAAATTTTAAAACCAAGAAATACGGTGGAAAAGTAGTGGAAAAATGTGGTGGAATATTAATGGAAAAAAGTGGTGGAATATTGGTGGAAAAAGGCTTAAAATCTTGCTGGAATACTCGTGGAACATCCACGACTTTTCCACCGTGGAATCCACGTGGATTCCAGACTCTGCTTTGTCTGGGAAATGAATTCTAACACTGCAGGTTTTTTTTTCTTTTCATATGATTTCAATTTTAAGGTAATTTAAAAAAAAAAAAAAAAAAAAAAAAAAGACCATAGTTGGATAAATAGGAAAGAGACTGATAAATGAAGGTTGGGTTGAAATAAAAGTGAATAAGTGTACCCGGTTCTAGCACCACATCCCGATACGGAACAACTAGGCATTTTAAGGGTTTGAAGGAAACATTAACTACTTGAAAAAAAAACATTAAAAAGGAAACATTAAAATACTTGAAAAAAAAACCATATAATGTTGGATTTCTCAATTATTATAACAATCAAAAAATTAAGAGGTTAAATTCGTCATTCATTTTTTTTTCAAATGTAAACAAAAAATTGCGCCTACTTCGCGGAAATACCCGAAGTTATACGATCCGTGCCCGAACGCTATTGTCGTATCTATGGATTCTATTATCTAAGGAATAAAAACAAAAATAAAAATAGAATAGAAAAAAGATTCGAAAAAATGAAGTGGAGTCGATTAGCAGGTGTCGCTACATAGTGCAAGTTTCAACTTGTCTGAAATGTATGTACGGTCAGAAAAAAATGTCAATTAAGCTTGCGGTTCAAAAACTTTGATTTCGTTTTCCGAGTTCATATTTACACATGAAACAAGTTGAAACTTGTACCAACAACACAAGAATAAGTCAAAGGAGTTTGTTAGTTTCCTAAAATTTGGCTTTTTCTCGGATATAATGTGTTTGACGAAACAGCCGTTCCTTCCAGTTTTCATTGAAGCTTCCTCTTGAGGAATGTCAAATGAAGAATTTATAGAAATACGAACTTTTTTTATTTTTCGACTAATTTGAGCAAATGACGTATCGTTATTTAGGACTTTTCTTTGAAAATTTTTTAAACTGACCGTATGAAATAAGATCTAAATGCTTCTTTGCTTGAATCAACTGGAAAGTGATTCATCCTGTGATGTTGGCTATATTATTTTTTGGCCGCTTCAGCCGCAAATATTTTTCTTTTTAATTTTTGTTCCAATTGTTACTGGTGGTGATGAAGATAAATTATCGATATATCAGAACAAAATTCGATAATTTATCAAATCATTCTAGTGATGGACGACAAGCGAGAACAAGACAAGCCAAGACAAGTCCTCGGTCAAGCTCTTGTCTTGTTTACATAAGCGAACTATTATGTAAACAATATAAACAATTGAAAAACGCAAGAGTCTTGTGCAAGCTCTTGTCTTGACGTCCATTACTAAATCATTAATTTCCTTTTTTCTTCTAGGCTTTGGCGTTGTCACTTTGTCCAGTCATCCTGTAATTAGCAATTCTATAACTGTCTGCTAATTTTTTACCGTTTTAATTGACTTTAGACTCAAGATATAAGCATTCGAGAATTATTCGTCCGCCATCTTGAATTTCGACTTTAAGGAAATTTTGACCTCTTTTTATTTTTAATTTCAGTTTTTAATTGCTATAGGAGTATATTTTCTTAAATTGCCTTCCCTTTTTCCATTATGGAAATTTAAAAGTAAAAATTAAGTATTTACATATTTATCGATAAACATATCGACGTATTGATCATTTTTGGCGATATATCGACATATCTTTATCGGAAATTTCAAATATCGATATCTTTTAACTTATCGCCATCACTAGTTACTGTTAGCTAGTTACTGTTGTAGGCTGATTGTTCTTTGGTTTTGATTTGAGCTATTTAAGTTTATAGGGCACGTTTATAGTAATATTGAAACGACGTATATCTTTCTGTCGGTGTCCCTTTTTTTTGAAATTTTGCTTTGTTTATTGAGCTGCATTAATTGTGTATTGCGACACGAAGCGCATGTTAATCATCAAAAGGATTTGATATAGTTGTCTACACGCATTTTCTGGGATGATGAAGACCCTCCTTTTCCCGATTAGTCGATGATGCTCGTTTTAGCTTTTTATTAACAGAGATAACATTTTAATTAGAAGCTAAGTATCGATTTTGATACATAGACACAGTGTAAAAAAATTTATTCTCAAGGCTATTAATAGAAAAAAAAATTTTTTTTCTTATTCTTTGTATGTCATTGGCCGATTGGATTTAGTAAGAAACCTAAAATATTTTTCAATATTCAGTTTTCTTCAAAACTTTTTTCAATGATTATTTCTCGATGCCAGTTCATTCATTTATACGATTCATGAATTAACGGGTTACAGAATGAACTATAATGGTTTTCTCGTGGGAGTCATTCAATCTAAGAAAAAATAAATCCAGAAAAAAATATTGAGGAAAAAAAAGAAAAAAGTAAAGTAAATTGAAAGAAAAACTAAACTTCCGCTTTGCTTTTGTTGACAATCTCTTCATGATTTCCGATATTTCGCATCCGGTTTTCACTGATCCGTTTCAATGTAATGTAACTGAATAAAATTCTGATTAAAAATCGATGAGCTGAATGTGATCACCGTTAATAGAATGGGTTAATGCTGCCTGCATCTTCTCACCTGAATCCCCGAAAGACGTTTCATTTGCGTCCCTTCCATTTGATATTGGAACGCGAGGAAATATAATCCGGTTTCCATGCATCCATGTCGATTGCCTTTAAAAGGAAAGATTCAACGATGCATCAGTAAAGAGCACTTATGGAATTATATTTATCTCGCTGAAATTTCTCTTTGAAAGGAAAACTGAAATAAAGTTATCCATAGTTGTGTGAACTTTTGAAATGATTTCCGAAACGGTACGAAGTTACAATTTAAAAAAAAAAAAAGACTTGAGTGTTTTTTTGAAAACTCTTCCGATTCACAGGTTTTACGATTTTTATTTAAAATTCATATTTATTGTGTTATTTTATAATTGTATAAAGTTGCTTTAGATATTAAAGGCAAAAACAGTAGAGTTAATTATCAATGAAATAGAAAACTTACACCGCGCAAGCTCTCGATTTTATATGCTGATTCCGTTGACAGAGTAAATTAGTTGTCACTGTTTGGGAATAGCAAACACTTTCAAATCGAAACTGAGCATAATTTTTGATACTTCAGTGGGGACGACGATAATTTAAAGTTCGTTTTTTTGTAATATTATTCCTGAACTGAAAACCAGCATTAATGGAAATGGTAAATTTTTCGTTTGCCAATTTTAGACGATGTTATAGATCTATTAACCAGAAGTAGTTAATAGTTCTAGATCTATTAACCAGAAGTGGTTAATAGTTATAGATCTATTAACCAGAAGTGGTTAATAGTTATAGATCTAATAACCAGAAGTGGGTAATAGTTAACCAGAAGTGGTTAACGAAGTGGTCTCTGAAAGTCTTTAATTCTGTAAAAAGTCTTTAAAAGTCTCTTTTTTTTTCAATTTCTTGCTTCTTTTTTCTCAATTTCTTGCTTCTTTATTCCTGTAAGTATTATTTATTTGACTGAATTTTTAAAAAAAAAACCTTCTGATTCATTTCTCGCCGAGTTCATGGAGGTCATCTTATCTTTTATTTTTCGGTTAAAGAAATTGCAGTAAAAAAAAAATCCATCGAGGAAGCGGACAAGAAAATTGAAAAACTAAGAAAAATAAAGAGAACTTTTTGTTTGAACAAAAACAAAAAAGAGGAAAATATGATATTACATTTGTTTAATTTGTAATAATCATTACTGTTAAGTTTACAATATTTGACGGAAAGAAAAATCTCATTCTGAAATTTAATGAAATAGATAAATAAATAGATGTTTTTTAAAACATGTGATAGATAGTTGTGATAGATGCGATAGATAGTTTTAATTCGAATCCAAAAGGGTTTTCTAGTGACTTTCTTTTTGTTCTTTCTGAAAAAAAGATGGGATTTTTTTGTTTAGAAACACGAATAACTTGGCTTTTCCATAAAATGAAAATTCATTTTTCGCCCGCTTATATGAAAAAATGGCGTTTTATGTTTACAAGTAATGGAAAATCGATTTTTTTCAGTCTCTAAAAGTCTCTAATTTTCCGATTTTGGTCTCTAAAGTCTCCAATTTTGAGAGGATAAATGACTTCGATGCCTGATTGACGTACTTAGTTCAAGCAATCAATTAGATCGAATTAATTAGAACACTGGTTTTCTGAGTTAATAGAGAAAAAGCTACAAATAATGGATGGTTTACCACAGAGGTTCGTTCTGTCTGTATTTTTTTTAAACAGTACATAACGGCCGACGTGACAAGACGCTTCTTAATTACCTTTAAACTATGCCTGACAATTTAAAACTCTTGTATAATTTTTTTCCCATAGAAATGTTTTGGGCCTAGCTCCACATTTCGATATCTTCTAACGATTTTCATTCTTTTTTCGATTCCTTCGAAAGAAGATATTGGAGGAATCGAAACGTGGATGAAATACGATCAAATAAATTTTCGTTTCCTTCAAATTTTTGGAATCGATTTTTGGAAAAAAAAAGTCATTTTGGAAGTATCAAAATTTGGAGGGTATGAAATCTTTACCAAAAAATTTTTAATAGTACGGCGAAATAATTTCTTCTGAAAATTTATTTGGTTTCATTTCAGCCCCAATATATTTCAGTTCCTTCAAAACCCGTTGGAGGAATCGAGATGTGGAGCAATCGAAGGGATCCCCACTTTTTTCTATCTTCATCAATTCATTTTTTTGACTGCTGTGCTTTTAGCTCCTTTAGCAGTAAACCTCCCTTTTTTCTCTCTTTCTCCCTCTCCAATTCTTTCTCTTTCTTTTTTTTTTTATGTGGCTTAAAATCCAACTCGATTATGAATGCAGACAACAAAGTCAATAACATGCACCCGATTTTGGATTTAAAACTCTATTAACCATCAAATATTTTTGTTTGCGTGTATTGTATAAAAACCCTGAGTTAATTTTCATTTTCCGCCAATTTTCTTCATTTCTCACAAATTGTATAGAGTGTTCTGTATTATTCATTTACATTAAAAAATTCTAAAGTTAGCGGAATCCAAATTTCCTTTGATAAAGATGCTAGATTTCTTTATGAAGCTCAGTCTTCAAAACTTTGTACTTTTATTTTTATTTTTTAGCGAAAAACCTGAAAAGTTTTCGAAAAGTTAGAATATAAATCAAATGGATTTGAGAACTTACTCCATCTAAACCAGAAATCGGAAAACGCGGTTAGTTGATGGGTTTCCCGTTTCGCAGCGTTGGTGTACTGTTGTTTACAACTTTCTTCCCGGTTTATTATGCCTCATTTTTTTGAATAATATCCGGATTTTTATACTTTTTTTTTCTCTTTTTTCTTTTCAAAGTTTGTCTCCCTCGACAACTTGTTTGTTTGGATCAAAGCACAATGCTAGTCATTGTGGCGACTGGCGACATTTATTAATCGCCTTTCAATATTTTTCTATCACTATCAATTTTCGTATAAGAATGATTTTTTTTTCCGATAGACGATATTTTTTAGCGTTTTTTTTAAAGCAGCGATTTTTTTGGATCTTTCTGGAATATATAGAATTTTATATTATAAAAAATTACATTCCCTTTATTTTATATCGAATTTTTTGTTCCTTTAAAAATTTTGACCGGCTGCGTTAGTCTTATAATCCAGGGTAAACTGTATTATTAGCGTTTTAATTATTTTTTCGTCCACTCCCTCCAGATTTTTTCCTGCTCAGCGACAAGAAACTGGAAAAAGTCTGAGCGTGGTGGAAATCAAATTTAAATTTTATGTTGAATTTAAAAGAATGTACTGTATCCTGCAATTAGTCGTTTACGAATTTCTTGAATTTTTTCAATGTTCTCAACCAAGAAATACTCAGCTTTACTGGGTTTTAGAACTTTGAAGAAAAATTTCGTTGAAGAAATTTAGGAAGAACGAAAAGGTGAGAGGAGGAAAAAGGGCTTTACAGCTCAGTTAAGTCGTCTGTAATAGTAATATTCATTGAATGCCGCCCTAGATTGGCTAAATCTAAATTTAAGCACACCGGTACTTTGAAAACTCTTAAATTATCTTATTGGCTACCTATATCTGACACTACGTGAAATTAAAATTAAATTAACCGAAAATTAGTAACACAAACCAAGCCTTGAAACATAATTTTCAGTTCAAAATGATCAAAGTTTTGTTGTTGAGAAATATCTTGTACTGTACTGCAAAATAATAATTTTTTTTTTTTTTTTTTTTTTTTTTTTTTTTTTTTTTTTTTTTTTTTTTTGCAAAATAAAAAAGACAAAGTCAGAAAGTTTCATTTGGAACTTTTCTCAAAAAACGAAATAAGTTACAAAATGAGCGACATGATGACAAAGGAAATTCTCATCCCATTTTGAATTTCCATTCTTTTTTTTTTTTTTTTTTTTTTTTGTACGTGCAGCTTTTAAAAAAAAAAAAAATTCGGCGCCGCCACTGACTATACTTATAACACACGGATGGAGCGTGAAATGAATTTTTAGAGTAAAGGGTCATTGCTCCTTTGTACGTTTATCGTTTTTCTAACAAATTTCTCTTCCCTTTTCTCCCATTTTTTTTTTTTTTTTTTTCAAGCTCAGAGTTTTTTAATTCTTAAAACAAAATCAAATAAAAACTTGAAAGATAAAGTAAAGATGTAAAAGATGGCAAAGATAACTTGAATGTTCATAAAAATTCAATCAATACACTTTATATGAATGGGTGACGACTGACGCCTTTTATATTTCGAAAAAGAAATGAACATGATTTACGATTCAGGTTTAATTACAGAAAAAGTTTTTGTTAAAAATGAGCTATTTTACGCGGCCTTTTACTGAATATTGAGCTTGTCTTTGAAGATCCTGACTAATATTTAAGAAAAGAGAAATTCAGCCCAAGATTTCTCTTTTCTTTATCTGCACAGTAAAAAATATTATGTAAATATGGGATTAGGAGTCCACATAAATTTTTTCTGTTGTTTTTCTCCAAAAGGTAAACATAAACAGAAACAACATAAAAAATTTATGTGGACTCCTAATCCCATATTTACATAATATTTTTTACTGTGTGGTGCGGTCTAACTGATCCTTACCTATATGTAGAGTAGTGAGATGATATATTTATTCCAACAACTATTTGGTCAGTGAAACCCATTCCTAAATATTGTGCTTATTTTACTTCACTCGATTTCCTAGGCCATATGACCACCTTCTCTAGTTTTTAGGAAACAGTCACTGTTTGCAAGGCTGTGGTATTCACGAGTGATCACTTAAATGATATGACTTTTCACTACTAAATTGCGAAAGCAAGTTAGACAATTTTGCGATAGATCATAGCATGGGATATTTGAATTGTGATTAGTAGTTGCCAATATCAAGACAATACTGTTTCAATTTCTTGTAAAAAGGGTAACGCAAAACCTTTTTCCTACTAAAAAAACCACCGAAATTTCAGAGGAAAGAAAACTAGAGACCCTTAATTAGAAGAGACTCAACAGCAAAAATGAGCGTGAAATTTTGGAGCCACGTGACTAGGGGCATTGATTTTTTCTTCTTCTATGTTTTTAATTGTTTTCTCATAGAACTTTTTATTCAACTGTCTTTTGCAAAACGAATGCGCATGATCATTAGCCTCCAAAAATTTTCGCGCCCATTTTTTCCGTTGAGTCTCTTCTAATTACGGGTCTCTAAAGAGAACAAATCCTTCATTTTATTTGAAATACCGGTTTGCTGAATGCAAATTTGAGCCACAGTGATCCAGTTGGTAAATAGCACAAAGTTAGTTGCGTACATATGTTAAATTCAAGGAGAAAATGGTCTCAATATTTCTGACTGGTAGTTACGTATTCGAGGTTGGAGAAACCATATCGAAGTGCCAAGTCGGGACCATATGGGGTCGTTTGTGCTACGTTAGTGTTGGTCTGTGTTGTAGGTATTTTTTTTGTGCCGCTCAGGGTCAAAGGTTATTTAAAAAACACCTGACTCTAACTTCCACATCCACCAAGTGGGTATTGCACCCGTCCGTAAGGTAGATCGGATCCAGATAGCGCAATCGTTTGTGCTACTTTTGTGCTAAAACATAACACAGACATCCCTGACGCACGACATCCCTGACAGTTTCCTCCCTTATCTGCAAGGTACAAGAGTATTTTCTTCCTTACAATTTTAAATCAAAAGAAAATTTTTTTTTTTTTTTTTTTTTTTTTTTATTACACGGAAAAAAAAAGTTCGGTTCCTATTTACTGAATGTTAAATTTGGTCTTGTGATGTCTAAACATTTGAGTTGATAATACTAAAAATTAGGTAATTATTACTAAGCGTTTTTAATCATTATGAACGCCTAGTAATAATTACTAAATTTTCGGTTTTATCAACTTAAATGCTTAGACGTCACAAGACCCAACTTAACATTGAGTAGCAGGAACCGAACTTTTTTCTCCTTGTATTGGTACATTGAAATGAGTTTGGAATTTGTGTTTTAAGTCTTCGCGATTGGAATGGAAAACCATGTACAAGGTTTTCGGTTTCACTTTGTTAAGTAGCACGGCAGCTAGGTCTTTCCAAATTTGGACCTTTGGAAGAGGGACCTTATTCTTTTGATAAAAGAAAAGCGATGCCTTCAATTTTTTGGCTTCCGCTTTTGGCGCCAATATGTCCTCATGTTTAACCGCGACTGCTTTCGGCATTGTCTGATGTCTGGTTTACTTAACCTTGAAAGGGCTCCTTCCTACGATAAAATGGATGTCCAGAACAAAGTAACTGATAAATCGTAACCATAGAAAAAGAAATGAATGTTTGACAATGAAAAATTTTACTTCGAGGCATCAGCTAAGGTTTATACACACTCACCTGTATGTATGTCAGATATTTTGTCCAATTTTCGAATGTCATAAATTTCTTATACATAATTCTGTACCTCAGTGCAAAGCTGGAGCAAGTATCCCTCATATGATGGCCAAGTAAACCCCCAGCAGCAAGTAACACCCCATATGATGGCCCCGACCTGGCACTCCGATATGGTGTCACCAACTTTGGATACATGTATTACGTATTCAGCATTAGGATGCCAGTTTGGAGCAAGCCACCAACCGCAGTTTTTTTTTCCGAACATTTTTGTTTATGGCCATTGAGCCATACATTCACCCAACAATGTTCGACCAACGTTTTCCTTAATATGTAAGGGACGCTCTACATAAGCAGTGTCGCTTTTTTGAACATGCTCGCTGGAAATGTTTCCAATATGTTTGTGAAAATGTCTATCAAACATGTTCGTCGTGAAATTGCGCCCTTGGAGGTCAAATTGGGTTGAAAAATGTATGAAATACTTTACTTCCCATATAAAAGAGCATGACTAAGTATTTCGGTGCACTTATAAACTGATATAAGGTCGATGAGGTCCTTTTAAGAAAAACACCTTCTCTCTCGAAACGTCAACTATATTCTGATACTTAAAAACTATACGCGTTACAAGACGTTCCGCGACCTACTTATGAGACTAGGCCCCTGACCGATCGCTCATTCAGCGTTTTGTCGGTCAGGAACCTAGCTCGCGTTTTTCGGATGAGTTTTTCTTTCCCCGATATCACCGTATCATATCTTCCCCCCAAAAACTCATCCGAGAAACCTTAATTTTCCTTACAACTTACTATTTAAATTACGACGATTTTCTTTTTTTTTTTTGAAATACAGAAATAAATCTTGATTTTTGAAAAAAAAATTTATTGCTATCGCGGTCAAGGCGGATTGTCCATACTGTTTTTTCTTTACTCTCTTTCTCTCTCTATACTGTTTTTTCTTTTTTCTTTACTTCTCCACTCACGACACTGTTTTCCCCCGACAATCTACACGGTTTTCGCCACTTTTTGTTTTACTTATTTTTCTTTTATTTTATTGTTTTTTTTTTTTTTTTTTTTTTTTTCTTTTTTTTCCGCTACACGATCACCGTCACCTGATCGAGGTAGGAAGGGCCCTGGTGTATGATGGGTCCCTTCGACGGCGGACTATGGCTTCGCCTACCCGGCAGGATTGCCCTGGGTGGTCCTGGTGGTAACGGTGGTCTCGGTCGAACCGGCATTCCCATGCGGACGATTTTTTGGATGATCTCTTCCACGAACGCCGCTGGGGGGTTTGCTATGACCTCTGCTGCCTCGTTCGATTTTTTCCTGATTTGAGTTGCTAGTTTTCGCTTGACACACCATACTGCTCCTGCTGTCCCCGCAGCTGTGACGACAGCTAACGACACTATTGTAAGAATTGAGACTTCTTTTACGATTTGCCGTTGCTGGTGCCCTTTGTTGGATTGCAGCTCGTGCACTGAGCGTAGGATCTGAGCTGCTCTCAACCCTTCTTTGACTTCGGCTACTGAGTGTTTTCTGGCTTCGTTCAGTATCGTGAGCACGTGTTGATAAGTAGAATTGTCTGCTGGGATTATCGGGTCGGAGTGGAGTGTTGCTGTTGCGGCTGGAAAAGTCGTAATCAAATTTGAAACGTTTATTGACGAATGGCCGGTGAAGACTGATTTAAAGATTTTTTTGTTAATCTCCGCCTTGCACGGATACGGAATCTGCATAAGGCCTACTCCCTGAATTATTTTAACAAATGTTTTGACATTGATTTTCGGTGGGCAGAGCCACTTAATTTGCTCTTCTCGAGCGACTGCATATAACCACTTGTCAGCTTCAGTGCGAAAAAAGAAATTTTCCGGTTTGTCTGTAATCCTATATTCGCATGTTTTAGGTTTTTGCCCGAAATAAATTTCGGCCGCGCATACGGTTGCTTCGGTTGTATGCAGTGGCTCTCGGAGTTTTATAATATTTGTATCTTCATCTAATTTTTGGAATTCGATTGACTGTAAGGAATCTATGGGAAGGTACTGTTGCTCATCCTGGGTAAGCACGAGAATGGTGTTTTTTAGGTCTACTTTCTGGTACAGGTTGTGATGTTCGGTTACCATTGTGTACAACGGTTCCAATCTGAGAATTTTGTAGAAGACATCTTTTTCTTTTAGCGGTAGCTCGATAAACATATGGATGATTCCCAGATTGGAAATACCGATTTCTACTTTCGCATATTTGTACCATTTGTATAGTTGTAGTTCGTGAATATCATGAAGAAATTCTAGGGTATCAGGTAGTTTGGAATTAATTTCGGTAAGAATTCGGAGATATTTTTCGGAATGCAGGAAATATTCAGTGAGGCGACCTTGCGTTAGGTCTTGGAATGCGGTACGAAATTCCGTTAACGCTTGACTTATTTCGTCAGCGGAACTTCGTAACGCACCTATGATAAAAAATAGTTTCGCGGTTGCGGAAGTCCGCGCGGCTATTGAGGTAACATTGCCCCTTAATGCATCGAAAGCTAATGCTAGTTCTTCCGCGGTACTCGTCAACTTGTCGAGACGTTGTTTGTTTTCGAGAGCTCTGATTGACGTTTCATTGACTATCGTAAGTTGTTTCGCTTGAAGATCCAGGGCTGTGCCTTCTGAATCTTCAAGGTACTGGACTCTTTCTATGAGTTTTTGCACGTCGCTATCTTTAGCTGTCCCGAGCGTATATTGTAAAATCGTGCTCCCGAAATCAAACACCGCTCGTTTTTTTCTGGGTTGTCTAATTAAATCCTGCGTCTCCTCGCTTTGCTGATATACTTCCCGGATTTTGTTTTCTAAACTGGTGAAATCGGCTTCGGACATTCCGTAGTAAGCTTTTGCTCGAGCGTCTGTTTTGGCCTGGATGATCATAGTTTGAAGGTGACCTGCGGCTTCGAATACTGTGCTTGGATTGATTGCCGTCCCTATTGTCCAATGGCTTGACACTTCGATTGCTTCCCCTATTGGTATACATATTGCCCCATTTTTGAATTCGACTGCGCTGACTAAATTGATTGAAACAAAAACTGCAACTTGAAAGATTTTTTCATTAATTATTTGCTAACTTAACGTGATGCGAGAACTGCTGTGATTCTGAAAATTATGTCTATATATATTTTTTCGTTAAGAGCTTCCCGAGGCTAAAGATGCGTTTTGTCATTTTTTTTTTTTTTTTTTTTTTTTTTTACTTAATTTATTTAATTTTTTATTTCTTAAGATTTTGAAATTATGCATTTATTTATTTATTTATTTATTTATTTATTTATTTTTTTTTTTTCCTTGGGCTGCCGAAGCCGCGGACTTCGGTGAAACAAAGTTTTCGAGCCCTTACACCACGTAAGGCGCTTTCTACTTTGTGCCTTTGGAGATTATGTATTTATTTTTTGTTTATTACATTCGTTTCTGACGTCACTTTAGCCTAGGGATTCCCTTTTTATTTACTTATAAAATACCATACTCTCAGCTGAGATTACTGCATGCATACGATTTGATTAAGTAATGCTGACACAGCACCAGGTGATTTAACGCGATGTCCTTGCATCAGTTTTTTTTTGTTTGTTTTCTTGGACTTAGGTTTTGCGTGGTTTTGTCCTTGAACGTAGATTGTACGGGTGATGCGTTTTCATCTGCTCTGGCGTTTCTTGTTTCTGGCACGGTTGTTTTTGAGTTTTTTGAGCTTCGGACGTTTCTTGGCTTTCTGGGTTTTGCCCATGTATGATCTTTAATTTTGATAAATTTACCGTTTTTACATTTTTCGGATTTTTTATTTCTTCTACGGTGGCCGTTGATGTCGTTAGTTTAATGATTTTGAACGGCCCTAAATATCGTGTTACGTATACTTTGTTTCGCCCCGGTTTTATAAAGTCTTGTTTAACATACACTTTGAGGCCTATCTCTAATTTCACTTCATTTGCTGACTTATCATAAAATTCCTTCATTCTTTGTTGATAGTTTTCTATATTTTTTTTTGCTATTTCCATCGTAATGTTATACAATTGCCTATGATAATTTTCTTTATCTTCGCTTTCACTGTATCTTTTAAACTGTAGATCGGTTCCAATAGGTATTCGCATTTTTCGGTTATACAGCAATTCAAACGGGCTGTATCCGGTTGCCTCGTTTTTTAAAGCCCTCAGGGCCACTTTCGCATGATGAATGAAGTCATACCATGGGACTCCGGGTCTATCCGCTAGTATATTTCGGATAAATTGTTTCGTTTCCCGTACGCTTTTTTCCGCTAGACCGTTTCCTTTCGGATAACTTGGGCTCGATGCAGTCCTGTCAATGTTAAATTCGTTGCAGAAATCTTCAAACGCCTTGCTTGTGAAACTCGGTCCCCCGTCGCAGATGACAAATTCGGGCACACCATATTGAGGAAAAAATTTTTTGAGTAAAACGGTGATTAACGTATCTGCTGTTTCGTCCCTCAAGGGGTAGATTTCGACCCATCTTGTGAGTCTGTCGGTTATAATGAGCGCGTGGTCGTACCCTTTCGGATTTACTGGTGTCCGGATTGGTCCAAAATAATCAAAATTTACCCTTTGAAACGGGTAGTCGGGGATCGGCTGTAGCTTCATTGGTGGTTTGATGGGTTTTAAATTTGGTTTTGATCGAGCACATGTGTCGCATTTTTGGATTACATTTTGTATCCGTTCTCTCATGTTGGGAAAATGGAACTGTTGTTTTAGTAGCGCTAGCATTTTGTCCGTCCCTGCGTGGGCTATGAAATATGACGCGTGATATTTTTCGATTATTTTATCTATTAACTCGTCTGGGATTACGATTTTATAATTTTGATCGTCGTCGACGAAATACAAAACGTCGTCTTTGTCAAGGACGTAGCAATTCGTTGCTTCTATTTCTTTTTTTTCTTCCTTTAAATCTTTTATGATTTTCTGCATTTTCGAGTCCTTCTTTTGAGCTTCTTTAACTTCTTCTCTGTAAAGTCTTTCTTGTTCCGTTATCACTACGATCTGCTCTTGAATTATTTCGAATTCGCCTTCATCCGAACTTGTCTCTTCCGAATAGCTTGTTTCGCTAGGTTCGTCTTCGGCTTCTAAAGACCATCCTCTCGTCTCTGTTTCGTCTCCTAGATTATATTCGTCGTCGTTATCTGTGTTCGCTTCCATGTTGTAGTCTGAAAAATCGCTTTCATTTTCCGAGTCCGGGCATACATATTTATCTATGATTCTACAAATCTGATTTACTAAATTTTTCCTTTCATTTTTTATCTCTTGTCGGTCGTTTGACTCTATCTCGTCCGCTTTTTCTAACATTTTTGTTAGGTTTTCGTCCCATTCGGCCTTTTTCTTCTCCGTAATTTCCTTTACGGTTAGCATATTGTTTTTGTAAATTTCTACTTCTTTTTTCAAATCTTTAATTTTTTGCAAACTGGCTTGACATTGAAGGTCGTCCTTTACTGAACCTTTGTTGTCAGTTGCCTTTTGGGGGATCTGAGGTTTCTTTTTCGGTTTCGGTTTCTCTCCGGTAGGTTCTTCTTTTTTTTCCGTGTTTGTGTTTTTATCCATTTCGTTTTTTTCCTGGTTCTGTGCGTTTAGCTTCTCAATAAAATCTTCGTAGGTTTGATATTTTTCGTAACATTCTTCATCTATGAATTTAAATTCGCCGTCTTCGCAAATTACTCGCGATAAGGCGTCGCTGGCTTGATTTTCTTTTCCTTTGATATATCGTATTTCCATGTTGTATTCGCTAAGAAATATTGCTGCTCTTTCGAAAATTGGTTTTTTGTTTTTCGCGGTCATTAAAAATTGTAAACATTTGTGGTCTGAATAGACGATAAATTTCGTATTTTGTAAAAAGTATGAGAATTGCTTTACTCCCCATACGAGTCCTATTAATTCTTTTTTGGTCACGGAATAATTTCGTTCTGATTTTCGTAATCGTCGGCTGCAGAATCCTAACGGTTCTTCCGTTCCGTCCTCACTTCGTTGGCTGAGGCATGCCCCTAGTGCCTGATCGCTTGCATCGACATATAGAATTATTTCTTTATTGAAATCTGGGTGGGCTAGCATCGTTCTTTTACATAATTCGTCTTTTAATTTATTGAAAGCTTCTTCCTGTTCGCTTGTCCATTTGAACGTTGTTCCTTTTTCCAATAATTTCGTTAGTGGATACGCTATGCGGCTAAAATTGCTTGTGTGTCTTCTGAAATATCCGAATAATCCGAGGGTCATCTGGATCTGCCTGACATTTTTTGGTCTTGGGTATTTTTTGATGATTTCTATTTTTTTCTCTGACGGTCTGTATCCTTTACGATCTATATCGAAACCTAGGTATTCGACCTTTTCTAAGAAAAATTCGCATTTCTCTGCTTTTAATTTTAATTGGGCTTCTCGCAACCTTTGAAAAACTTCTTCTAATTTCGCTAGGTGGGTTAATTCGTCCTTGGTGTGAACTAAAAAATCATCGACGAAGGCCGTTAGATTTTCCGTTATGTCTCCTTGAAATATCATGTCGACCAGTTTCATGAAATATACTCCTGAATTTTTCAAACCCATTGGTAGTGTCCTGTATCTGAAATTTCCTAATTCACATGAAAAGGATGTTTTTTCTCTTGCAGCCTCGTCTAGTAAGATTTGGTGATAAGCCTTTAAACAATCTAAGCGGCTGTAATGGGAATTTCCGGCCACTCGAGCGACAGTATGGGTCACATCCGGAAACCTGTTGTGCAAAGTGTTGGTTACTTTGTTAATACCTGTAAAATCCACTACTAGCCTTCTTTTTATGCCGGTTTCTGTTTTTTTTGTTATCATAATGATGGGTGAATTCCACGGCGATAATCCTGTTCTTTCGATTATTCCTTGCTCTAATAGTTCATCTAGTTCTTTTTTCAGAGGTTCTAATAAATTATGCGCCGTGCGGTATGGCTTCCTAGAAATTGGCGGGTGCGATCCGGTATCTATGTCGGCTATGATTTTATTAGTTGTTGTTAACTTTTCCCCTTTTTTATAAAATATGTCTGAATATTTGTGCAATAAATCAATTAATGCTTGTTTGACATTCCTAGGCACGTGATCTAATTTAAATGGGAAAGATTCGTCGTTTTTGCTATCGGTGCTTTTTTTTCTTGGCTCCTCCTCCTCTGTGTCGCTCTCTTCGTCTACTATTTCTTTAGCTCGTGCATCTAATGAGTATATTCCTATTTTCTCTGGTTTTTTGGTATTTTCTTCGTCTAATTGTTCAATTTCGTTTTCTATGGTTTTCTCTAAACTTTCTGAATTAAATTCGGTTATTTGGCCTAATTCGGTTGTTTTCTGTAATTTAATCGATGTAGGACCTGCATTCAACACGCATATCATAAATTTATTGTTGTCTTGAAAATTATGCTTAGATGCATAAAATTCTAGATTGCCGTTTAATTCTTCGTTTGGAATGTAAAGAAATTGGCCTTTTATTTTGTTGCCTATTCGCGCTGGTAGGCATGTCATACTTAAAGGTGGAATGACCGTTCGTTTTTTGGGTGTGACTGTATAGCTGACGTTGCAATTGGTGCGAGTGCTATTTATTTCTTGTGCCGATTCTTTTTTTTCCGTTATTGCATGTGGCTTATCTGCTTTTCTTTTCCTGTCGGTTGCTTGCTCTTTTTTCTCTTTAATTTTTCTCGTTTCGATTTTCAATTTTTTGTCGATCGTTTTTTGAGTGTCGTCTACTTTTTTCGTTCCGTCTAGGCCATACGTGTTGACAACTTCTTTTGATTGTAAATTCCCTGTTGGGTGAGTCATGATGGTTTGCTTGCAATGAGCGATTGCTGACTTTAGGTTTTTTGCACATGTTTTACTCTTGGTAGCGTCCGTTGACTTTACGTTGTCCTCGTTTTCGATTTGCATATTTCCTTTGTCATCTTTTTTTTCTTGCTCCCTTAAATTTAGATTATAAATGTCTATTTTTTTATTTATATTACGTATCATCGCCTCTATTTCTTTATTATTCCCTTTTAATGTAACTAAATTATAATATTTTCCCTTAAATAAAATCTTGTCATTTTTCCCTCTTATGTACATTTTGTTTTGAGCCAAAAAGTTTCGGGAGATTATTCCGTCCGCTCCTTCCAGGTCTATGGCGTTGTCTCTGACGACGTAGACTGGTCCCCAGATGTATTCGTCGTCTAATATGAATGGCATGTCAATTCTTCCGATTATGTCTATTGGATGGGCTGTTATTCCTGTTAATTCTGTTGTTTGTTGTTTTATTTTTCTCAAGTATTCTTCGGGGCATTTGGATGCTTTTAGAATTTGTGTGCCGGCCCCCGTATCTAGGAGCATTCGGGATTGATTTTCGGGTGTACCTGATCCTATTTTTAGCACACATGGAGCGTCGGTTTCCTCGGTCGGTTCTTTTGACTTGTTCGTTCGTAAGATGCCCGTTTTTTCCTGCTCGCTTTCCGCGTTCTGCCTCGGGTCTTGGGCAGAACCGTTTAGTTTTCCTGATTTGATTGGTCCACCCATTCTATGGCTGGTGGAGCTCTTCCTGTCGCCCTCTGTTGATTATTTGGTGGTTGCTTGTTCCTGTATGCTTGTCGACTTGGTTGACGGCAGCCCCTTGCATAATGACCGGGCTGGTTGCAATTGTAGCAAACTTGCTCGTCGGTGTCTCCTTGCAACCTGGCCTTTAATTTGTTTATTTCGGCCCAAAGATTTGAGCTTTGACGTCCTCCCCTTCGGTAGCCTCTGGATCCTCTGTAGTAGCCTCGTGATCCTCTGTAGTACCCTTGTGATCCTCTATTTTCTCGGTACGGTTGGACGTCCGTACTATTGCTTTGAGGCTCCGACCTGTCGGTTTTATTAGTGAAACAGATCGCCATCCGTTCTAGTGTTTCTGAAAGTTTGTCAATTCCGTCGGGCTGACGCGCTGCTGTGGATTGATTTTGATTTTTGATTTGGCCCTGGTTGTTTGCTGTCCAGTTTTCTAGTAAATTTGTTAGTTTTTCTACGGCTCCCGCTACGCGATCTTCGCTCGGCTCTGAGCTTTGTGCAGCTGCTCCTCCCATTTGTTGCAGCTGGTTTTGCACTGCTGCTGCATGACTGGTGTAATTTATCATGAGTGGGGCGGGTGTATCCAGCGTAGCCTCGCATTTTAACGCTGCTTTAATTGCTTCTGTGAAACTTTTTGGATTTTGAGCTTCTATTTTATTCTTCATAGCTGCAGGGAGACCATTTAAAAAGTACGCTAAGCTAAACTTATCTACCATTTCTTTTAGTCCGATATCCTTGTTGGCGTCTCCTGTTAAAGGGAGAGCTTTTTTGCTAGCCTTGGCTACTCTGTTGGCGTACGACTCGATATCCTCCGCGGTATCCAACGTCAGATTAAATAGTCTAGCATGCGCCGTGATTAACGATTCGAACTTTTGAAATTTTTCTGCGAGTTTCTTTTTAAAGTCGTTCCACTCGTTGATAGTAGCGAACGTAGAATCTGTTTCTTGGATTTTTTCGGCGAATGTCGCCGTTTTTATTTTTGCTACTTTTAGTTTAATGTCGTCGTCCCAATTTCCAAGGTCAGCATATAAGTCGATTGTCTTTATGAATTTCGCAACCGTTTCCTTATTAGGATCGAACTCTGGGATACTATTAATGACAGTCATATCTGGCGAAGGCATCTCGTATTCGTTGCTGTCCTGCTCGGATTCGTCCTTATTTGATTCGTCTTCACCCGATTCGACCTTATCTTCGCTGTTATTTTCCCTTATCGTATAATCTAGTAAATCGACTGACTGTTCGCGATTTTCGTTGAGGATCTCGATTTGCCTGGTTAATGCCTCCGTTTCCCCTTCGAGCTCCGAGATTTTTTGCGATAATTTTTCGTTCTGTTCGGCTAACGATTGTTTTTCTGCGCGCGCGGTTTTTAATTTCTCTGCGAGGATTTTTTTTTCCTTTTTACACGTAGCTAACTCTTCTAACTTTTGGGTTACTAATGCGTTTAATTTGCCTAACACGGTTCGTAATTCGCGTCTTTGAACGTCCGCGATTGGTTTCGGTAACTCGGATGTTATAGTAGCACAAACACCTATAATTTCGGGTATTCTGTTTTCGTAGTCCTTTGAGCTTACTTTGTTGTCTACTAAATTTTTGCGTAAATTTTCGAAAGCGGTTCGCGTCGTTACTGGCCCTGACATCTACCGTGGAGCTCGAAAAAGAAACGTTGCGGATGCGGAAAAAAAAATACACACTCCCGGAAAAGAGAAAAAAAAAATGATGTTTACTAACCTGTGATGAGGCGTGTTCCCATTTTTCGTCTGCCACCACTGATATAAGGTCGATGAGGTCCTTTTAAGAAAAACACCTTCTCTCTCGAAACGTCAACTATATTCTGATACTTAAAAACTATACGCGTTACAAGACGTTCCGCGACCTACTTATGAGACTAGGCCCCTGACCGATCGCTCATTCAGCGTTTTGTCGGTCAGGAACCTAGCTCGCGTTTTTCGGATGAGTTTTTCTTTCCCCGATATCACCGTATCATAACGTAATTTAACCTTATTTTTCACAAAAATATAAAATTAAATTTTTGTTTATTTTTCAAGGCGAAAATAAAGAAAAAAACGTGGAAAGTGCACTAAATACCCAATCAGGTTTTCTATATGTGAAGACATCAGCGGAAGAAGGGGGCTGTTCAGGTTCCAACGAAAAACTAGTCAATAAATGAAAATCGAAAAAGGATCTAACATTTTTCTACTGCTTGTTTAAAAATAGTAAATTAGTAAAAATGACTTAAATAATTAAAATTTCTGTCGGAATCAAAATGGCGTCCAAAATAAACAATAGAAAATAGCCCGTTGTTTGAATTTTTTTTGTGAGGTCCAACTGCCTCTTTCTTCCACTGATGTCTTCATGTGAATTAAAGAGTTTCATATATTTTTCGGCCCGATTTGACCTCCAGTGGCCGCAAACACAAATGTTCCAAAAAAATGAAAATAAAAATATAAATAAAATAAAATAAATCTGCGGTTAGCTGCTTGCTGCGAACTGGTACCCTTAGATTGCAAATAATATAAAGGGGGAAAAAAACGATATTTTACTTAAATTTTCCCGCAGTGTAATACATCAACGCAAGTCACCAAACTTTTTCTTTTAGATATACCGTAAAATATTACGTGGATTACGTTTTGTGAATTTGAAAGAAACATACGCATTTTAGAGTATTAATATATTTAAGCTCTTTCTGTTTTTCATGTTTTTGTAAAATCGCAGAAGCAATAAGTTACTGGAAGAAAGAAGTCCTTCCATTTAAAAAAAAAAACCAATTTGAATCATTCCCATCCCCTTTAAATTCTTTTTAAAAAATCAAAGATTGTTATTGGAATCCGATTCTAATTTATTCCTGATCATTGATCGAAATATATCTCGAATCTTTAAAAAAGGCTGATTTGAAACCTCTTTTCGGTTATGTAATTTTTTTTTTCTTAAAAAATCGATTTAATGGGAATGGTTCTCATTTTGAAAAGGAAATGGAAATACCGATCGGATTCAATTACACGCATTAGCGTTTAATATATTTCCATAATATACTTTTCATCTTGGATTTTCAGTCATACCGAAGGAGCATTGGCTTATCTTTTGAAACTAATTTCCTGATTTGTAAAAATTAAATTCGTTTCCGGACTTCTAAGTAGAGTGTCTTTTTTAAAAGTCAGCAGAATTTTTTTTTTTTTTTTTTTTTTTTTTTCATTCATTCGACATTTTTTTCCTCGTTAACAAATGGACGAAACATCCGCCTTGCTAATTTCCGATCATTTTTAATGGATTGAATTAGAATTCCATCATTCAATGCATTTTAAAAAAGAAATCTCTTAAAATAATCACTCGAGATATTTTGACTTCTGTTTAAAAAAGAGATGGCATAATCCATTATGATAACAAAAAAAAAAAAAAAAGAGCCAATGTATTGTGAATATAAAGAAAACCGAGTAGGAAAATTATCCTGAGTTTTTCGGACCAGCTTTCAGTTATATATACGTGTTCGTGGAAGACGGACCAAATCTGCGCAGAATCCTAGAAATTAGTTTCGGGTTTTTCGGATGTTTGAATGTTTTTTTTATCTTTTTTACTTCTTTCGTCTTCTTTTTCTCTGGAACCACGAATTTTAATTTTTTTTTGTTTCGAGTAAGTTTACGCTTGACTTCATTTTTCCGTATTCACAAAATTATTGTTGTTAATGATTACGAAGTAGGAAAAAGAGCTAATTATGATAAGTTGCAGAAAATAGGGATCAAAGGAAACAAGCAAACTTCTTTTTTAGCAGAATAAATGAAATTAGCCCTGAGTTTCAAAATTTTTTTCATTTTTATTTTTTAAATAAAGTAAAAAATTAAAAAAAGAAAAAAAAAAAAAAAAAGGAAAGAAAGCTGCCAATTGTCTATTTGATTACTTTTTTTTTTTTTTTTTTTTTTTTGTTTGTTTTGCTATTGGAACTTTAATTGTAATAAATATTGAAATAAAGTTATCGAAATCCGAAAAATCGATCACATTGTTTTAACGCTTTTAATATTATAAAAAAAAAGTTTGATCATAAAAATAAAATAACTCATCTCGATAATTTTATTTATCATCCTCGTGTAAAAGAAACGACATTCGGAAACTTTTTAATGTTTCAAATGGAATTAACAACTTGAAAAAAAAAAAAAAAGACGAGAGGAAAAAATAAAATTATAAAAATAACGGTTTCTGACTTTTGATAATTTTCACACGGATTAAATGATAAATGTTTCCCGCAGGCGAAAAAGGTCGCCTTAGATATTTTCCGCTTATCTTTTTACTGTGCGAATGTGCTAGAAATTTGCACCGGGGAATCTTTAACAGATTTTTTTGAATGGAAATGTCCGGAGGGTTTATGAGTTCTCTCTACCGTGATGCGAAAAATTTAATTTTTTTCCCCCTCGTTGTAAATATGATACAGTTTTGGTGTTTTATTTCCTTATCAGTCAATAATCCGTCGGTTATTCTGTTCCTAGAAATTTTTTTTTTTTTGTTCCTAATATCATTATCTATGGATTGATTTCGTTAATTTGAAATCATAATACGTATAAAAGGTAATCGTTTTGAAAATGTGAATAAAAATGACGTAAGTAAACGAAAATGTTGATATCAAAATCCGAGTTAGCAAAAGGTTAAAATAAACCACTATTTTAATTGAGTTGATTTAATTTAATGTTACAGAGATTAGGCAGGGCGTTTTTCAAAAAAATATCAGTAACGTACGGAACTGACAGAAAAGGATTAATTTGCTGCAGCTTCAACAACCGATTTTTCTTTTTAAAAGATCCTGCTGTCTGTTCTTTCTTTGCAGTTTATATATTAAAATGACTGTGCCTGCTGTGAATGTTCATACATTTAAATGACAGACTGTGCTATATCTGCCGGTTAAAATAAAGAAATTCGTCATTTATTATTAGCCTATTTTGGATATCCCAATACATTCTTTGTTTCATATTTGCCCTGTTACACCCTAAGAAACCCATTTTTTTACTGCGATTCTTCTGGCTTTATTTTGATACGCAATCCATCCGCAGAGCATATAACTGGAAAAAGCTTACTTGGACTATGTAATTTGCTGTTCTCCCACTGTATTTTTTTAGTAGAACTTTCATCCTTCCAAATCCGTAATATTGGTTTCTTGGGGCTGCCATATTTAGGATTACCAACTTAAAAAATGGAAAAGTAAACATCCTTTATCGACCGCAGAACCAAATGTTAACCTCCCAATCCTACCTACGAGAGAATAAAACACGTTTTTGATACAAACGTTTTTTTGCTTACATAAAAATAAAAATGTAATTAAAACACACTGCCTTATATTTATATTTATTAAAATTTCAGAAATTTAAAAAATAAAATTTGTTTCGGTAAACGATAAAACATTTAAATATTATTAAATCTTATTAAAGCTTGAGGCGAAAGGTGAAACGATTTTAGTATTTTAATTTTTTGAAGGTTGGTATCGTTTAGAGATTTCTAACCGCAATATAAAAAATTAAAAAAATTATTTTCTATACTGCCAATAGATTTTTCTAACAGGGTGTCTAACGACCTTGAAAACTTTTAAAACCTTGAATTAGCCTTGAATTTGAAATTGAACCTGGAAATCTCGAAAACCTTGGAAAACCTTGAATTCCAAACATAATTTTCAATAAATGCCCCTGAATTTAGGACTTACACTGTTTTTCTGGAAGCCACAACTATTAATATCTTTTTTTTCGTCGACTTTTTTCTTTTGATTAAAACCAGACCCATTCTGGGCAGTATTAAGTAGAACCTCGACATTGGAATTTTGAAATTTGGCTTTCAGTACTGTTTTGTACTGAATTTTGTACTCCGTACTAAACTTTAGTGCTAAACGAGTACAAAACTTTAGTGCAGAAATAAATTTTCTTCGAGAAAATGTGGGGTCCAGCATTAAGTTGGACCCCGACTTTAAATTTTCATTTTTCTCGGGGACAATGGAAGGTACAAAATTTTATTTTGCTGGTACTAGGGATGCACGATGAGACTTTCGAGAAGTGTCCGAGAAATTGGCTTAAATTTTGTTTCCCGACAAGTTTTGCACCAAGGAGTCCAAAACTCAAATTTCTCGTATAATTTCTCGTACGAGAAATCCCATGAGAAATCTCATGAGAACGGGATTTCTCGTTCATTGTTTTAAAACCTTGCAGCTTGACCAAATTTTTGTCATTTCTCGAAAAATTTCTCGTCTCATTCTCTCACGAGATTCTCGTCTCGTCGTGCATCCCTAGCTGGTACTAAACGAGTACGAAATAGTACTGAAAACCAAATTTCAAAATTCCAATGTAAGGGTCCTACTTAATACTGCCCCCATTCTGAAATTTCTGTTTTGAAAAAAAAAAATTCATTTTTTTACATTAGCTTAAAAAAGACTGTTACACTTTTTACCTTAGTCCTTACCTTTCTAAAGTAGAGCATAGCCTTAAAAAAACTTTTTATTTTTTCTAAAAATGAGCCTTGAAAACCTTGAAAAAACCTTGAGTTTCAAAAATGTTTTTCAAGTAGACGCCCTCTCTAAACAATACCAACGATACCAAAAAAGTAAACGGTTGGTAACCCTAGCTATATTTTGCTCTCCTATTTCACATTAATTCCAATGAACCAGTAGAAGTTTTAAAATATAACACTCAGTTGAAGGAAATGCCTTGAGCAAGTTCTGTCTTGCGACGAAACAACACCGCAGTATTTCTATTAAATATTCGTATGAATTTTGAAAAATGTTTGGACAGAAGGCATTTTTGCTTTCTCACTAGTCGTTTTTTTTTTCTGATTTAGGAAAAAATCGATATACAGTACGATGGTAATCCAATTTTTTGTTAATAATTCAGCGTTACGGAAATCATTTCATTTCATGAGTGGTTTCTAATGGACTAAAATCGTCACAGTTGATTCAGCATATTTCAATTAAAACCCTCATTAATAGTCAAACATCCGTAAACGGAGTATCGTCCGCCCCCCTTTAGTGTTACCGATTCCTGACTTGACACGCTTACTGTGTTTGATCGTTTATATGACATGATTTGCCCAACCCAGGTGAATGACGGAATTCTATTTGAATTCCCCTTTCTTAAATATTGAAATTGTCAACTTTTGGTTCTAGAATATTACCCCGTAGTAAAAACTTTTTGAAGAAAGCACATGCATGAAACTATTCAAATAAGTTTTTATGTCGAACGAGTTGAACATATCGTAAAGAAAACAAAAACTGGAGTCGGAGTCAAGTAAGAAGAGCAGAGATCCCTTGTGTGCATAACACGGAAATTCTCTGGAAGACAGGTCGAGATTTCCGGCAGAATATTTTATTTTATTCAATTTTTTTTTTTTTAGTTTGATTAACATTTTATAACATTCAATTTTTTCTTCCTTTGTACCCCGAAGAAGCTCGGGACCTTCGAAAATCGATACTTCTTTTGATGTTTTCCTTTTCACCTTTTATTTTAAATAATCGTTTGCTCCCCTTCTTTTTCGAAAGCAGAACAATCATCAGCAGGTTGTTAGTAAATTATTTAACATCGAACAAAAAAGGAAAAGATAAATTTTGAGAAACCTTAGTGCTGTTGTCAGTCATTAAACTAAACTACTTTGGTAACTTTTCCCTCTTCAAATCTTGATGAAGAATTGCAGTGGCGTAATAAAAATGTTTATTTTCTTGCCATTTTCCATTTAATCCAATAAGTGGTAAACTATTACACTTTTTAAGAGCTCGAGTGACATAACATTTTGTTTACTGCCCCGTTTTAGGAGAATGATATAGGATCGATTTTAAATGAACGATTTGATCGTCAAGTGTTGCCGCGCGGAATAAGGGTATATATGTATATCTTAGCTTGCTTTATTAGAACAATAAAGAAAAGATTAACTTGAAAAGTTAAAGTAAAATTTATGTTAAATAATCTTTCATAAGTAATTTGTTGGAAGTTTATCTCTGCAATTCGCGATGGTTTGTTTTGTTTTAAAACTTTTTAATGATTCGTCATTTTGCACTCTTGAATGAATATCGGAGTCAACGTCGGTTTGTAAATTGCCTGTTGAAGTGTCTTTCCTTATTAGTGATTTTATAGTGTTAAAATTGGGAGTCTTGGGCCTAATTTTACAGTTGTTTTTGAAACATTTGTGGTATATTTCACGAAACATTTATGTATTCAATTTATAAAATTTAGTTAAATATTAGGGCATAGCTTAAAAAGTCAACTTTTGATTTTCGGTACCTATTCAATAGCCAATTTTGGCTAAAAGTTCTATAATTTAGCTATATTTTAGCCACTAAATGAGTCGAAAACAGTACAAGGTATAAAAATTTTGATTGCAGATCTGATTTCTGGGGGTCAAAGTATTTAAAATATAATGCCCTGGTTTATTTTGGAAACGGGAAAAGCGTGACCTTGTTTAGGGATGCTTGGCCCAATGTAAATTATATGGCGAAAATAGGGGGTCCTTGGGCGACCCCTTAAACAAGACCGATCGAGCTGAAATTTTAATTCGTTAAATCTGTTATATACTGGAACAGTATTAGAGGGTGACACGACCCTCAAAAGTTGACTTTTTAAGTGTCACCCTATTAAATATACAGTATGTATATGTTGAGATGGCCGTAAAAATTAGATAAAAAATTACATTGAGTCTTAATTAATAAGCTGGAATAAAGCAGTTACTGGGGTGGCCCTTGTTTTCGAATTCTTGAATTTCGATGAAAGCACCCCTTAATTATTTTATAGTAAACAAAAAAAAATTTCAAAATTCCCGCGAAGACCGAAAAATCAAAAATTTGATTTTTATGTCAAAATGGTTGTTTCCTTTTCGGATTTTCATTCAAATCACGAAAATATAGTTGAAAGCTATGTATCCCAAAACCGTATGGTTTTGATGATAGTATCCAAAATGAGTAATATAATTAGTCACAATTTTTTGCGAAATATTCACATTTTCGTCCTCTAGCACAGTAATCGTTTGTCATAAACAAATTCTAACTTTATTTTTGTAATCTGCATATAAATTATATGACTCATTTCCAGACCTTGACATTTTTTCGAGCTCTGGTTGTTTTTCCAATCGGCTCAAACTACTCTCAGCAGTCGGTAGCTAATGCTCAGTTTTTTTTTTTTGCTTTTAGGGTGCAAATTCACTATGGAATGTTGGACCAACATGTTGGTACAATTAGTTGGAGAAACATGTTATACCAACTGGTTGGAATGTTAGACGAACTTGTTGTACCAACATGTTTGACAAGCGAACAAATCACTATTGCAGAATTTACTCTCACGCCGAAATTAGTGTGGAATGTTGGTCGTTGTGCAACGTGTTGTACCAACTTGTTGGACCAACATTCCACACTAATTTCGGCGTAGGAGTAATGCAATTAGTAACGGGAATAGCAATTGCAGTAGTCAATTTGTTCGTTTGTCAAACAAGTTGGTACATGTTTGTCCAACTTGTGCTACCAACATATTGTATTTTAACCCCAACTGAAAAAATTACACCCCCCTGCCTTAAAAGCAGTTTTTGGTTTGTTGGAAAAATTAAAATATTGTATTTTATTTAATAAATATATTGTAAATTTTTACAAATAAATATATTCAAATAGCAAACGACCATTTTTATATAAAAATTAAATTTTTGATTTTTCGGTCTTTACGGGAATGTCAAAATTTTTAGGTCCCTGGGGACACGGATAGACGACGTTCAAAAAGTCACACAGCGAAGCTGAAATCCGTTGGATTCAATCCCCACCGAATCTAAGTTTGCTTATCGGCTCATTAAAATTTCGAGATTATTTTAAACAACAAAATTTTTTTTGATTTGTGCTTTAAAAATGTTATGCCTACGCCTCTTAAGCTAAGCACAATTTGTTGCTAAATTGACACTATTCTTATTTGATAGACTTGGAAGGGGTATTTGTTAATTGCACCCACGGTCAAAAATTTCGTACTAATGATGCGTCAATTGCACCCAAGAAGATTTAATCCCCAAATTGCAGGTACATCTATTGCACCCGTAGGCCTATATCCAGCAAAAAAGTTAAATTTTACGTGACTTGCTCAGTTTTTAACTCTTTAACAACAGAAGCGCGGAATCATTTTTTCGTCTGTCTCTAAAGTTGTTTCCAAAGCTAAATAATATTTTTACTAAACATTTATTGAAATAGTATTTTTACTAAAAAATTTTAAAGGTACCCGTGTTTACCTTATGGACAAAATTTTTTTAAAGAAATGTCTAAAAAATTCAGTAGTTGCCAGAAGAACTCGATGATTTCCAATGCTAAACTAATGCTAAACAATGCTAAACTTATGGCATCACTTTTTTCATGGGTGCAATTGAGGGGTATATTTATTACCTCTAAAAACGACTTGGGTGCAATTGATCTGACCCCCTTTTACCAACTTTCGTGCTTAGAGGATTAGGGATTAACCGTGGGTGCAATTGATATCACCCCCTTGGAAGACTGAAAAATCTTTTTTAAAATTTTTTAAACTTTTTTCAGTTAATATTTTAAGTTGAATCAAAGTTTACAAATGACATCTTTTTTAATAGCAAAGTGTTAACAGGATTTTGCTCCATACGCACTCTTGTAAAGCTTCTCGATGACGCAGATCCTCTTATTCTCATCATTAATCGAAATAATAAAATTAGTTCGTTTCCTTACAAATTTAAGATTTGATCGACTTGAACAGGGAGAACATGAAATCAAATTCCCGAGAGAATTTTAAGAGAAAGTTTAACGTTTTCCTGACTGCTTAATGTTGAATTAAATTTTAATTACCATTTTCAAGAAAATTTAAAGAAGTGTAACTGTTTTGTTGCTTTTTATAATGTATAATTAATTAAAGCAGACGTTATTATGGTAAACTTACGAATTTAACTTAGAGACAAAAAAAAAGTTTTATTTCAGTTTTTTTATCTCATTATTTTATTTAAATATTTTTTTTTTCTTTCCTATAATTTTAGCTTTTTGCCTTATCGCAGAGAAATCCCTTGTAGAAGCATTTTAGTAGTGGCTCTTAATAATCTTTCTGAAAAAAAAAAAATTCCTTTTTTATTTTACGTTTTATATTAATAAATTACATCTCTTTGAATAATAAAAAAAAATTATTTCCCAGAGCGATGTTTATATATAAATAATACATTGTTAAATTTTCTGGAAAATTTTCACAAGTCTCAAAGCTTTCTCATAATTTGCGTGAAAACCTAGTTTCCGTAACGCAAAAATTTACAGATGAGGGATTTTTTTTTACTCTCGTTTCCCACCGAAACTAGGCTAAAAGATATAAAGTTTTCCATTTATTTTTTCAAAATGTTTTTCGAGTTAGAAAAATTTGGAGTTGGTAGATGCAGATTTGGGTTTTTTATGTTAAGCCGTGCTCCTTCAAATGTTTTTTTCTTTTTCCTGGCCACGGTAAAGTGAACTTTAAACAAAATTGGAAAATGAAGTAGATTTATCCATCAGTTCTATAGTGAAAAATAAAGGTAAATCTAAACCAGTGAAACCACGTCAGTAAATCATAAAATAGATGAATGGGCTTAAAATTTCGAGTTTACAAATTGTATATAAATAAATAGGGTTGAAAAAAAAAAGTTAAGTTAACGTTTAAACAAACATTTGAAGAGCTTCCAAGTACATTTTTCAAGCTGGGGAAATTTTCTTGTTCGAACACAAAACGGAATTGACCTAGTGGTTACCGGAATTGGCTTGTTTGCTTTTTGGTGAGAAAAGTTTTACTTGCCAGTGTTCACACCCTTGAAGTCGGGGAGAAGATAAAAAAAAACAAAGATTTTTCGCTTTTAACATTAAATATGAAAGAAGCTTTTTATGAAAAAAAAATCATTTTTTTAATATAAATTCTTGCAGTTTTTCCTTCAAAACTTGCTATTTATGGGTCTCGTATTCCCCAAATTTTTTTAAGAAATTGATATGATGATATTGAAATTGAACCTTAAAAAATCTGAATGGAGTCCATTTTTATTAATGAAAGGATATGTGGTAATAAGGCTAAAACATATGTAAAGATACCTGCTAACAACTCCAGCCAAAAAGCTGGATATTTTGTCTCTCCCCCCCCCCCCAGTTTGGGGGACAAGAAATATATTCATGGGGGGATACAGCCTATCCAGCGAGGTACAATGTCCCCTCATCCTCCCCTGTTGTTACACCCCTGACAGAGATAAAGCAAATAAATGAATATTAGAATCAAATAAGAGGATTGTGAAAAAGTGTACGAACAAACTGAAATATTCCCAACGCTTGCAAAAGCCTCCTACAGATATTTTTCTATATTCCTGATTTATTGTCTCCGTGTTATTTAATCTGAAAAGGATGGAAAAAAAGGAGAATAAGAGAGAATAAAACGGAGGCAAGGGCAACTTTTTCGGTATGCAAAATGTTAGTTTAAGGATACTTGCTTTTGGAAATACGTGTTTTTTTTTTCTTTCTTCTTGTAAAAAATTCTACGCTCCGACTTTTTCATTCTTTATATTTCTTCTGAGTTCTTAATTTGATCTGACAGGAAAAATCAAAAGTGAATGATGCATTGGAGAAAACAAGCAGTCTCGTAACTGGCTTAGCCGACTTGGAGGTTTTATAACTCCCATCCTTTCTTTGGAAAATAACCCAAACACCGTTCTTTGTACATATTTCCAGTATAAAACTTCAATAAACTAGACTAGGAACTAAGCTATTGTAATGAGAACTAGTCAAAAGTCAAACACAAAGAAACCGCTAGCTTTAATTGATTTAATCGAGAATTTTTTTTTTTCCTTTTCGTTTTCGTAAAAGCCGTCATATTCTCATGTTCGGCTTTCTGATGATGAATGAGAAGTCTTCATTTACCAAAAATTGATGAAAAGATTCATTAAACAAAAGCGGAAAAAAAAAACAAAAAACAAACGATTTAGCAACATTAACCACCTGACTCGAGATGAATTTCATTTAAAAGAGGATTATTTTTCTATCCTCACAAGTTGGAATTCGAAAAAACAAACTTTGATTTGATCCTAGCAATACCATGTTGAAGCACGTCCCGTTCCAATGTGCGTATCTCTTTTCCTAATTTATCTGTTTGGGAAACAATGAGCGGAAGTTTTTTTAAAGCATTTCATATATCCTTCATTATGATCCTTGGATGATCCTTCGGATGACTAATAAAAGTTCATGTGCATGCATGTAAACCTACGCTGCGGTGCCACTTTTCGGAAAAATCATGAGTCAGTCGTTTTTTGTAGAAACAATACACTGTTGTGCTTTTTTTTTTTTTTTTTTAATCGTCGATTTGAAAACTTAGTCATTCGCCAAATCAAAAATTTCGATGGGATACAATCGACCAGTTTGAAATAAAATTACCTCCATCCCTTTCCTGTTAGTTGATTTAATGTCTTTAAAATCCGGTTATCCGCTTTGAAACATATGTGAGCCTCTGTTTATGTTGAAACGCTTCCATTGTGTTAACATTTTTGTTTTGTTTCTTTTGAAAGCTTTCCCGCGGTTGTGTGTGGTCGTAGATAAAAACTGAAGTTTAGACCTGATAGTTGTGGGATTCAACTGCATTTTGTGCATAATTTCGGTTATGTTGAAGATGTTGCGTTGCATCATGAGTAAACCCCAACCTAATTTTTATACGAATCAGGACTTAAGTAAATAAAGAATAATGTTTTGAGAGACCTGACGAGAGTTTACGTTAAAAAAAAACCGTATGTTCTTTTACCATATTTTTAAAAATTGACTAATGGGACGACAGGCAAAGACTTGATCGTTGTGACAGAAGGATATGACACCACCATGCCTACTATGATTACCAATCGAGTTCACAAAGAGGCAGGGAAAATTTATTCATGACTTTAAAATAAAAATTTACGCAGCCGAAGATGCACAGTTTTTCTTTTACAGGAGCAATATCTTAGGAAAGTGTGCATTTCTATGCAAATATGGCCCTTATCGGCTCTGTACAGTAACTGTCTGCCATTTTTTTCTTTCTTTTTTTTTTTTGGACGAAAGAGAAAACAATAAAATTTTGAATTCGTGAGGATGTAATCATGAAACTTCTAGAAATACTAGAGGAAAATCGTTGGATTTCTTTTTCCGCAGGAGAATAGGGCTTTTGGAAAAAGCAGAGTATAGAAATGTACGACTCGCACATAAATTGATATATTTTACATCAGCATTCTGAATTAAGTAAGAAGAAAAAACATTCGGTATATAAAAAAGGAGTAGAAAAAAAATCAGTGGTTACAGGAATGAATGGGCGAATGGGTAGATGGAAGGAAGGGGAAAATAAAAATACTGACCGGATATCTCGCTTTTGCTAGCTTTTGATTTCATATCAAGTTTTTAGAATTTCAAATAAATTGAAATCGCCTTTCTCTGCTGAATATAACAACAAAAAATAAAAACCAAAAAGGATTTTTTCTCGTTTTTCTTCTTTTCAGCTAGTGTTTAAGGTAATGCATAATATTCAGGATAAATGACATTCGGCAATATGAGTTTTAGATGTCCTTTTCACAGATGTTTTTAACCGTTTTGAAATTACCGAAATACTTACTTTATTGCATTTTGAACAGGGGTTCGAAACCGATGCCGGTGCCGACGGCAATTCCGTTTCCTTATTATACTGTATATTTAACTCCCGATTCCGATTTTAGTAGAAAAAAAACCATAGAGCCATTCTAGAAGTTTTTAAAAATTATCATTTTATGAATCATGCGGGCAACACTGCCGTGAAAAGGGGAATCGACCTATCGCACATCTCTGGGTTGGCCATGTTTGTTTATAAGCTAAACTTAAACTTTTCTTAAAGTTTAAACTTTTCCTCTTACTCTTATTTGTACCCTTTGTCTCTTTATCATTATCGCTATCATCATCACAACCACCATCACCATCATCATCATCATCATCATCATCATCATCATTATTATTATCATCATTATCATTATTAGTTTCAAGTTCTACTGATATTTTGCTAATTTCACAAAGTTTACAACCATATCGGGAGTTGTAAGAAGTCATATTCATTACCGCACATCTCTGGGTGGCCATGTTTGTTTATAAGCTAAACTTAAACAAACATGGCCAACCCAGAGATGTGCGATAGGTCGATTCCCCTTTTCACGGCAGAACATTCTACTTAGCAGCCTTGTTTCTTGTAAAATCACTTAAATCTCGACTTTTAATGTCAGTACCAGTGCCAGTGCCGGCTCCAACAATTTCGCCGGTGCCGGTGCCGATGCCGATTTCGGATTTTCAAAAAAATATTGATGCCGGCAAGCATCGATATCGACCAAGATTTCCAAGCTTTGGACTCCTAATTTTGAAGTTTGTGTTTGTTGTGAATAAACAAACTCTTCGTTTTTTTCGGAGCTACTTTGCTAATCCTACTTCCATTCAGGCGCTCTGTTAGTAAAAAGACGAATTTTATAAGTGAAAATTCTAGATGGTGAAGCTTTTTTTTTTTTTTCGATTAAAAGCGTTGGCAACAGCACGATTCCGCCAAAATTATATCCATTATATTTTATTGTATTCTCATAAGTCAGGCATGAGCGTCATGAATTGTAAGAAGATAAATAAATTAGTGTTAAGTTTACAAAAAAAAAAAAAAAAAAAAAAAAAAAGTAGTGACAATTAAATAAAAATTTAATAAACAGTACAGTCAAACCTCCGTAACTTTCCACCTTCGGGGCTGTAGGGGAAGGCATTGGAAAGTTATGGAGTGCCCCCACCTCAAAAAGAAAATGTCGATTACCCCTCCAAACAAATGATTTATTTTGTAAACATAGAATGTTTTTATAAAAGCGAAATGCAGTATTCTTTTTTTCAAAAACAAAAATTTTAAAATCAAAATAAAAACTCTGAAACGACCGGAAGTCAATGGAGCGAAAATCATTTCAAATAGGTTTAATGTGATGCCCGAAAAGCCAGAATTAAAAAAAAAAAAATAAAGAAGAAAAATTTTTGGTTTATGCCCTTTGCTTTTACTTTTTTGAGGGCGCGAAAGGGTTAATTTAAATAGGATTCTCCAATCAAGCGGGCCCGTAGCCAGAAGGAGGGGGTAGGGGAGCTAGAAGTTTTCATGCTGGGGCTCCAAATGGCCGTTATTAATAACATGGAAGATAGGTTTTTTTTATCAACGACATTTTTAATTTTTTTTTGTTGATAAACAAATAAATTTTTCTGCTGTCAAACCGTCAGCCATTTTCTAGTGGTGGGGGAACGTTCCATTGGTACTTTGCTCTTCAGGGAAACTTAGAGAGTGGAAAGTTATGGAGGTTTGACTGTAGTAGGTAGGTCGTTAGAACTAAAAAATCAAATGTCAAAAGTCGTAGTGTTTCAGGCTTCATGTTTTTTAAGGAATGACTACTCTGTCATGTTTTCATTTATAAGGATTTGGAAGACACAAAAAAAATCACGACCTGGTTTTTATTAGGCCGCAACTACATAAACATTGATGTGTAATTTTTTTGTGTGAAACATCCAAAAACCATTCGAAACGTTTTAAAACGTTTTAAAACGTTCTGCAATGTAATTTCTTTCTTGTGAACTTTTCAAAAAAATTTGAAAAGAAGAACAGAACTCTAAATTCAATATTGACATTCAGATTTCAAAGCCTTATAACAATCATGTAAGGCCGCGACTACATAAACATTGATGTATAAGTTTTTTGTGTACATTAAAACGCGTTTCGAAACGTTTCAAAACGTTTTAAAACGTTCTGCAATGTAATTTCTTTCTTGTGAACTTGAAACGTTTTAAAATGTTATGAAATTTTCCGGAAATACTTAATAACGAGTTACATATTAACTTGGCCTAACTTGTTTATTAGGTATTTAATAAATTACTTTGTTTGAAATGTATTTGATTGTACTTGAAGATACTTTTAGTTTTTCATACAGTAGACTTCTCAGATCCTGCTCGAAACTCCTCGCTATTATTCTCGAATATTTTCCCATGAACTGTAGTTCGAAAGATAAATACTTTAATTAACGAGAAATAAAACAAAGTAGCGGTGATTTTCCAACTCTATGAACCTTAAAATGTAAATTAGAATAATTTTGAGTTTTAAAAAAAATTACGGTAAGCCCAATTGAGATATAATGTTGTATAGAAATTAGTCTATCACATAATAAATGAAAAGCTAAAAATGTGTGGCCTGGATGTGTACTTACTTCAGGGGTATCAGATTCCTTGTCACTTTCAATTTCTGTTCCAATCTCCTTGTCACTTCGTCGTTGCGCGTTGTAAAGGAGCAATATGAAAAAGAATGTTTATGTTTACCTTTCGAAGAAGCATTTGCATATTGCTCCTTTACAACGCGCAACGACGACCTCCTTTTCCTCGAGTGTCTAAAGCTGCCTTTTCTTTGGAAACCTGAAACAAAGATGAAAAAAGCAAAGTTTTTAGGTTTGGGATTCAACAAATTGTCAAACTCAATCGGTCAGGCCAATTGAGATGTGTTTCTAAGGTGTGCTGCATGTGTACTTACTTTAAATGTACAACATTCTTCTGGACCTGCTACGAAGAAACGTGCAATATTTTTCTGCACCATTTGTGCTACTTTTCCTCTGCCTCTTCCTCTTCCTTTTACTCCTCCTCTTCCACCTCCAGCTCTTGATTTTTTCGCTGGGGGACCTATACTGTCTTGTTCATTCATTTTATATCTGTAAGCGAAATTACAAAGAATAATGTTTGATATACAATTTTTTTGATTATAGTCATATGTGACTTGATTCCCCAGTCAAAGTGGTCAATAAGTTGATTAATTGATAATCAGTACAAGAGTTGTGATATTCAGGTAAAAATTCTGGTTATCATTAAAGTAAAGATGATCGTCAAACACACCAATAAAAAGTTTCTGATTATCATCTGAATTATCAGTAAATCTTTATTGATAATCTAGGAATAAAAAAGAACATTGTCTGGGAGTCATATCGAAGATATGGATTTCCAGAGAGGCTCTATATAATGATAAAAGAAACGGATTGTCAGTCTGGAAAATCAATTAATTTTTTCTGGTAACCCAATAAATTTTTTTTTCCTTGGGAACTTTTTGAAAGTCGAGGGTAATCAATAAAATAAGTTTTCTGATTATTAGATAGGTGATATTGATTTTCAGGGACGTTCAACTTTCATTGAAAAAATTCTGATTTTCAGTCTGGCAATCAGTGAAATGCATATGGTAACCCCAAAACATTTTTTTTCTTACCAATTAAAAGAGAATTGATGATAATCATTAAAATCATTTTACTGGCAATTAGATCAATGCTACAGATTTTCAAAAAGGCTGAATTTATACCAAAAAATATACTGCTATTCAGCCTGGCGATCTGAGAATTGCCTATGATAACCACCTACAATTTTTTACCTTTCAAATGTCGATGGATGTGTAGGATAATCATTAAAATAATTTTACTGGTAATTGTAACGCGGTTACTGGTTCCCATGGAGGCTGAACTTTGGGCAAAAAATGAATGGTTTTCAATCTGACAATCAACTTGTCTGTAATAAAGAGCTACCTTTCTTTTTTTTTATTGCTGCCTGATTATCAAAGTGGCATATTTACGAAACCCAAAATCCTCATTTTTCCTCCAAGTGAAGAACGTGGTACATTCGTATTTAAATGACAAGAACAACTGCAGTGATTAAATTTTTTTTAAATTTATTCTATTAAAAATTATGCAACATGTGGATCTGAAATTTTTAAATAAAATTTTTTCAACTGTTTAGATTTTTAGTTTTTTCATTTGTAAAAGTAGTCTGTGCACGAATCCAATATGTAGCCGATGTCTTCTTGCGTTAGGCTATCTCTTTCGTAGTAGAATCTTATCCAGGCAAGCTCAACTGTAACATCTATAATGCCGCGGTACATCTTGTGGTCAGGTACGCCTGCGAAACGTGGAATCTTACTGTCCATACAAATAAGAGTTTGAGGTTTTCGAAAACAAGGTGTTACGTTTAGGAACGTTTAAGTATCCCGGAAGACTTCTTTAGGGTTTTCGAATCCCCCCCCTCCCCTATTTCTTTCGTAAGAATTAGTAAGATTTCTTTGGCACCTCGTATTGTATTACGTAAGATTTTCAAGGACCCTCCCCTTTTTTTTAACGCCAATTTAAATTGGAGTAATATTTTTCTGAAATTTAGATTTATAGTTCATACTCATATACTCCTGAAGATGGCTAAAATTGGCATAAAATCCCATTAAAAAATTAATTTTTATTTTTTAAAATTTTTCGAAAAAAATTCTCAATTTTTCTACTTTAGAAATTTGAAAAAAAATTAAGACAACTTAATTTTTTGAAATAAAAAAAAAATTTAAAAAAAAAAAAATTCTAAAGAATAAGTTATAATGGAAATTCTTACGTAAGATTTGCCAAACTCCCCCCTTTTCCCAAGTAAGAAATCGTAAGAATTTCGAGTACTCCCCCTCCCCTTTCGGTCTTACGTAATACTTGGACGCTCCCTAGGGTGGTTCGAAAATCAACTTTTTTGGAATTTCAAAACTCCTATATCGGGAAAAGTTTCTTTATAGGTAGAGTATCACCCTGAATTTTTTTAGATTTTTTGAACGGCATCCTGAGGTGTCAAATCGACCTTGAAATTTTCAAAAAGCTCATAAAAGGGCCGAAAATGAACCTTTTTTTTGCATAAAAGACCATCGATTCCTATCGGAAATTTCACATAGATTACGAATTGAATTAAAACTAATTTCTTTCGGATATCCTTTGCACATGTAATCCGCAAATTATCGTCAACTGTGCATTTTCTGATATGAGACGGAAATTCCAGTGCAGCAGTAACTTTCAGTTCCTTATAAATAATAAAGATGGTGTCATCCGATACGTTGGCAGTTTGGGAAACAAAGTCAGTTCCTTTTTTTGACAAAATCCTTGTTATAATTACTTCTTTTCCGTTAATTAATTCCACGCAACTATCAAATGTTTTTGTCATCCTGGAGTACGAAGTATCATGAATGCTGAATGAGTTGACTATTAAGGTGTGAGAACAAAGTATTTCATTTGGAGATAAACCGATTTCTTGAAGCAACGCAGACTCCTTAAGCGGTAAAGTTTGAATGGTCGGCTGACCTAATAAAGTCACTTGAAAATCCTTTTGACATTTTTTGTTCTTTTTAACGGTGTTGCAAAATTCCTGAACTTTATCGGATACCTCCAAGTTTTGCAAGTACAGATCTCCCTTTTTTATCAAGTTAAACTTAGTTCCGATTTGGGTTAAAACTCCCACGGTCCCGTTTACAAGATCTATAAAGTTTTTGTTACCGCTTTCAAAAAAAAAATTGCTGTAAACCCATAAAGGTCCGTTTAGGCTGACGCATCTTGCGAGGTGGATTAGAACATGAACGTTGAAGCGCATACTAGGCTCTCCATATAATTTTGGAAATTCTTGGACAAATTTATACAATTTTTTATTGCCTTCGTCAATTTCCTCATGGGTAATCGATTCTTTCGAGAAAGTATACACGGTGGACGCTAAAAGATTATAATGCTCCAAATATTTCTCTGGCAAGACATTATGTAGGACTGGTACGCTATAATATAAAAGCCAAGAGCGCCATTGGTTAGCTTTCCATTTTTCAAAAGATTCTATGCATCCAACTGATCTTGATAAATATTGCGGCAATTTAATTTCAGACATGCGTCGATTGATTAATTTCAATATTCCTTTGCTGCCAATGAAATATTCTTTGGTCTTATTTTTACTAGACGTCCAAAGTTCCAACAAATGTTCACAGGTCCCCAGCAGAATTGCGTGCATGTAATCTATTACAAAACTGTCCACCAAGTCAAAATCCTTGAGCAAATATAACGGAGAATTTCCTTTTACGCCAGATACTTTCACTTTCTTTAGCGGGTTTTTGCTCTTTAAATTTTCGGCTCTTTTCATGTGATTTACAAAGTTTTCGTGAGTCCTTAATTTGGCAAATCGATTAAAAAAATAAACTTGCTTATTTTTTTTTTTCTTTCCTGTTTTTTCCGTATTATTTGATTGATCTTTAATTGTTTCGCCTCGGTCCAAACAATACGGGCAGCCGAAAAATCCATTGAACTGGGAAATATTCATAACCTTTGGCTTGGCTGTTGAATCGCAAGACACCATCATTAATTGGAGAGTCACCTTGATTTTTTCACCTTGCCGCGTTACGAACTCGATGCCCTTCCTTTTCAATTCGTTCACGGCTTGAACGAACGGTCTGAAAAATAAGTTCATCGATGGCTGAAAACCTCCAAACCAGGCGCCTGAAAATATGCGGTTTCTAAATTTAAATCTCAAACTCGGCGGCAAATCGTTTAAGACCAGTTGAATCGGCCACAGAGAATTTTTCACTGAATTGAAAACAGCCACGCCGTCTGTATTCATCAACAAAGTTAAAATATTTTCCGTTTTCTCTCCAAATCTCAAAGCATTGTGACAATCAGTTATTTCATTTTTTGGCACTGTCTTTAATTTGTCTTTGTACTTTTTTATCTCCTCCCAGTTCTCTGCTACCAGTTTTGTAATTTGCCGTTTCAAATTTAGCGTAATGAAAAAGTTATTGTTCGATGTCTTGCATTCTATAAAGTCTTTACATATTTTGCAATACAGAAATTTATTTTCTTCTTTTTGATCCATAGTTCCTAAATGTAGATAACATCTGTTGCAAAAAAATTGCATTTCATATTCATCTTCATCCGCAATGCCGAAAATGTTTCGGAAGATGAAATAAGATTCCGGAACGGTTTTAAATCCCACAATTAAGTTGATAAACCGGAGGAGATCTGACAGGAATTCTTGCGTAATGGCATACTTGATGTACATAAATAACACCATCAGGAGCACCTCAATTCTTTTTAGGGCAGATCCGTTAAATAGAGGTTCTTCTAGCTTATATTTTTTAAAAGTGTAATTTTTTTTGAATCCACCACAGTCATTCATATTTCCCATATTGGCGCACGTGTAGACTTTTGACGACCTGAAATCATAAAATGGCGAGTTAGCTATGCATGAACAATTTTTTTTTTTTTTTTTTTTTTTTTTGGATTTAAAGTTTGCGGGAAAAAAATTGAGAAGGCATATAATTTGGAAAAGTCTAAAAGGCCTGAAATTTTTAAAAATAAAGGAAAAAAGCAAAAACTTGAAATTCTACACGTTTTAACCTCGGATTAAGATTTTGATTAAGAAAGATTTTTTGGATTCGAAAGTGTTCTACAAAAAGCAGATCTTGAAAAATAAATTTTTGACCAAAGGAAAGAAGGTTGTATTCTGATTCTAAAATTTGCAAAGACAAATTAAAATGGCATTGTGATTGCCTCTCACTTTACAACTTAAAAAAAAAATTTTCACCATCATTTTTGGAGGTGTTTTTAAATGACCAAATTTCATTATTTTTCCTACTAGTCCGTGTCGGCTGGGACTGGGCTAAGAAACTCTTTTATTAAATTTATTAAAAATTGTGTCCTTAAAATCCTTACCTGCTGAATGACGATGAATAACTAGATGATCCATTTTCAAAATTATTTTCTGCGGATCCTGTGCGATTTTCTGCGTCGTTCTTTTGGTGACTAAAAAATTCATTTTCAAAAACTTCTCTAACGTTGGTTTCGTGTACAGGGGCAGAAGCTTGGACGTCAGCTAACCTGAAAAAATGAAACAGTATTGTTACGAATTAAACTTTTTTCAAACCGGGCCAATGGAAATTTTTTTTTTTTTTTTTAATGACATTTTAAATTTAAAGAGATCCGTGGAAGCTAGCTGTCATCAATATTTTTCAAATAAACTTTCAAAAAAAAACCTAATTACGATGAATCTTAATTGCTTTGTTTCTTACAAAGGGGCCACTCAAATTTTATGTTTGCATAATTTTAACAAATTTCGGATCCGTAATGGCCCCATATTATATTTGGCAACTACAAAACCTGGTTTGAATTTTTTAATAAATACTGAAAACAATAAAAGCTGAATCGAATCATAATTTTGGTAATAGTAAAAATTCGAGTTAAATTTTTAATCATACATGAACTGAAAAGCTTGATTATGAAATGGGAAGCTTTGAAAAACAAACTGAAAAAATCTTAAACAATAATGTTTAAAAAAAAATTATAACGTAAAAAAAAGGTGTATTTTTGGATTATGGGTCCAAGTGGAATTTTCGGATATTCCACACAGCTTCCTTTTTAAAAATTATTTGACATCAATGAATGGATTCTCACGTTTTAAATGACGACGAATAACTAGATGATCCATTTTCAAAATTATTTTCTGCGGATCCTGTGCGATTTTCTGCGTCGTTCTTTTGGTGACTAAAAAATTCATTTTCAAAAACTTCTCTAACGTTGGTTTCGTGTACAGGGGCAGAAGCTTGGACGTCAGCTAACCTGAAAAAATGAAACAGTATTGTTACGAATTAAACTTTTTTCAAACAGGACCAATGGAAATTTTTTTTTTTTTTTTTAATGAAATTTTAAATTTAAAGAGATCCGTGGAAGCTAGCTGTCATCAATATTTTTCAAATAAACTTTCAAAAAAAACCTAATTACGATGCATCTTAATTGCTTTGTTTCTTACAAAGGGGCCACTCAAATTTTATGTTAGCATAGTTTTGGCAAATTTCGGATCCGTAATGGCCCCATATTATATTTGGCAACTACAAAACCTGGTTTGAATTTTTTAATAAATACTGAAAACAATAAAAGCTGAATCGAATCATAATTTTGGTAATAGTAAAAATTCGAGTTAAATTTTTAATCATACATGAACTGAAAAGCTTGATTATGAAATGGGAAGCTTTGAAAAACAAACTGAAAAAATCTTAAACATAATGTTTAAAAAAAATTATAACGTAAAAAAAAGGTGTATTTTTGGATTATGGGTCCAAGTGGAATTTTCGGAGATTCCACGCAGCTTCCTTTTTAAAAATTATTTGACATCAATGAATGGATTCTCACGTTTTAAATGACGGCGAATAACTAGATGATCCATTTTCAAAATTATTTTCTGCGGATCCTGTGCGATTTTCTGTGTCGTTCTTTTGGTGACTAAAAAGTTCATTTTCAAAAATTTCTCTAACGTTGGTTTCGTGTATACGGGCAGAAGCTTGGACGTTTGAAGATCTGAAAAAATTAAAAAATTTGGTTATGAATTTCCGACATAAATAATGTATGAAAATATAATAATTACGTGCTAAATGAAGAAGGATTTTCATTATCGGTAAGTATCTCATTATCCACAAATATATCAGTCGCAGTATTCCTGAAATCAATATTTTTATGACGGACTTTCCACATTAAAAAAAAAATGTTTTCAATAAATGGGAATTTTTAATACTTACGCAGAAAATTTATTCATAGCATATTTGGTGATCCGTTCGCCTCTAAGCCACTTTTTGTAACGATTTTCATCTTCAAAGCTAGTATTTCTCTTCATGTTTTTGTTTAAAAAAATATCAACAAAACAAACTGTTGGCAACACTTTTTTCCCCTGTTCCAGATTTTGTAACAAAACAAAACAACTGAATCAGAACGTCGTTTAAAAAAGATTGAATTTTGTTGTTTTAAATTATTTATATAAATATGAATAACGGTAATTATTTTGTGTATGCAAAGTATCTAAGCGAAGAAACCGGGGAAATTGTTCACGTTAACCGGATTTTTAAATTTAATTTGCCCGTAAAAAAAACCGCGACGTACCGTGTTTATTGGTCACCTGAAAGTAAAGACTTAGAAAAAAATTATCAAAGTCGAAAGGACATTCCTTTAATAGACGGAAAGAGAGATGTACGGATGCTGCCTGGGTTTTACAAAGCCATTATATTGGAAGAAGGAGGTAAAATATTTTGAATTTGAATTTGTTTTTAGTTTTTACTGTCTGCAACATTTTCCTAAATTGTTTTGTAGAAACCGCAGATATCGTTAAAGAAAAAATGACAGAAAAAAGAAGGAGAGTTCCTGCTCAAAGAATTATAGCGACTTATAATAGTGCGGCAAGCAGTTCCAACGAAAGCGATGAAAATATAAATAGAAAGGTATTTAAAACTTTTTTAATTATTGATTACAATTTTTTTATCTTTTATATAATTTTTACTTTTAAAACATCCTTTTCATTCATCTGTTTTTTTTTTTTTTTTTTTTTTTTTTTTTTTTTTTTTTTTTTTAATAGCAAAAATGTGCTGTAAAATTGAAATTAAATTAATCCATTGCTTTTCTTTAGATGCCTTATTGTGCTTCACCTGGTATTTTTATTTTTTAGCCGCAGACGAAATCTTCGAAAGATAAAGGAGGAAGACTGGATACAGCCCCACCATCATTATTTAGCAATATGGAAAACAAACAAAAAGTATGTTTAAATTTTTTTTTTCAATTAATTAAGGTTTGGGGAGGGGGGTTAGTAGTTACAAAATTACTTGGGGGAGGGGGGGGATAAATCAGGGATTTATTTTTTCATTTCTTTATTTTACTTTTTACTTTTTAGGAAGAAGAAAAACGACTAAGCTTCCTTCGCGAGCAGGCTAACAAATTGAACGCTGAAAATATAATATCAAGCAGCGATGTAAGTGATTGACTTGATGGCAGGATCGACATTCGCTATGCATTTACCCGCTTCTTCGATTCCGGGCCCGTAGCCAGAACGAAGAGCCAGGGGGGCAGTCGGGCTTGTTCAGGGGGGCAATAGGCCTTCATTCCCTATACCTGTAATGTTTTGTCAATTCACTCCAGGGGGGGCACTACGGCAACGCTCAAGCGTCATCTCTGGGGGGGGGGGAGTCAAAATTATTTAATGAATTATTTTAATGATGAAAAATAATTTTTGACCCCCCAGAGATGACGCTTGAGCGTTGCCGTAGGGCACCGAGTCAGCCCAGGGGCCCCCTTTGGCTACGGGCCCGTTCGACCCAATAGGCCTACTGGGCATAGGACGGCATTATAGATGGTAAGTTTCGAACGGAAAATAATTTTTGCGATTTTTTTATTGATATAGGAAGAGGAAAATGATAAGAAAAAAAATTCGAAAACAAATCAAGCGAAAAGACCAGTCTTGAGCGAAAGCGAAGATGTAGACTTCAGTCCAGATGATGATGACGTCCCATACACCCCCACGAAAAAAGGCCCCCCAAAAAAACGATTTTGCAATTCGTTATTAACGGCTAAAACGAGTCAGGGAAAAATTCCGTCTAGCTGTGTAGGAAAATCAGCAAGTCCGAAAGGACAAGTTTCCAGAGAGTTATTTCCTGCCGAAATGGATTCGATGAAAATTCCGTCTGGCAGTGGAAAACAAATAGCAGATGCTGCAGTGAGCCAAGCTCCTAATCTTTCTGAAGCTAAAATTAGGGAAATAATTCAATCTGAACTAGAAAATTATTTCCAAAATTCGTTTTGGCCGAAAATGGGAAATTATTGTGGGTCGAAAAACAATGAAGACGAACCAGGAGATCGCTGGCTTTTCCAAGAGAAAATAGATAAAAGAAAACTTGTTGTAAGTGTCACATTATTTGCAAAATGTCTTGGATACTCATTTGAAAAAAGTCAACAATCATTATTTCATGATTCACGCAATATGTATTTCACCTTCTCTCCTCGGAAATATCATGTGATTCTTCGTCTTAAGCTATAATTGATTTTTGATAAATTATTTAATTATTTATTTATTTTTCCAATTTTAGCTTCAGGAAAATTTGGTTGTTTGTTTATAGGGATCATCAATAGGGTGGCTCATTTTGAAGGTCAATTTTTTTAATTTTCGATCCCTGGGCAAAAAATCATTCAATTATATGTAAAAAGAAGCCTGAATTTTTTTCAAGGTGGAAAAAAAAAATATTTTGGCCCAGGCCCAGGGGTTTGAAGATTTTAGGGTCTAATTGGTACTTAATTTGGACGAATTTTCGAAATTAACATCTTCAAAATATTTTGCTTTATAGGGTATATTAGGTACGTATTGAGCTTCTTAAAAAAAAATATTCGGTTCGAAAACATTGACCTGTTGGCCGCTTAAGCAGGATTATAGTAGAAAAACGGGGATGGCTGTGACAGGGTAAGGGCATAAAATTTTAAAAATTCGAAAATAGCCAAAATGTGCCTAAAATATGTGGAAGTAATGCCCCGAAAGTAATTTCGAAGCCAAACATTTTTTTACCCTATGTTAACCCCATTTTCCCTTATTTTCGGCTCTTTTTTTTTTATAAAAAATTGCATTTTTAAAGGCAAAAAGTGAATTTCCAACGCATGTAAATACCCAAATGAACAAAACTACATAAGTTCCAAAATAAAAAATTTTTAATTTCAAATTTTGAGGAATTTCCAATTTTTTAAAAAATTTATTAAAAATGAATTTGTTAATACTAAAAACTGAGTCAAACTTTTAAAAAAAATTGGAAATACCCAAAATTTGAAATTCAAAATTTTTTGTTTTGGAACTTATTTAGTTTTGTTCATTTGGATACTTACATGCGTTGGAAATTCACTTTTTGCCTTTAAAAATGCAATTTTTTATAAAAAAAAAAGAGCCGAAAATAAGAAAAAATGGGTTTAACATAGGGTAAAAAATGTTTGGCTTCGAAATAACTTTCGAGGCATTACTTCCACATATTTTAGGCACATTTTGGCTATTTTCGAATTTTTAAAATTTTATGCCCTTACCCTGTCACAGCCATCCCCGTTTTTCTACTATAATCCTGCTTAAGCGGCCAACAGGTCAATGTTTTCGAACCGAATATTTTTTTTTAAGAAGCTCAATACGTACCTAATATACCCTATAAAGCAAAATATTTTGAAGATGTTAATTTCGAAAATTCGTCCAAATTAAGTACCATTTAGACCCTAAAATCTTCAAACCCCTGGGCCTGGGCCAAAATATTTTTTTTTTTCCACCTTGAAAAAAATTCAGGCTTCTTTTTACATATAATTGAATGATTTTTTGCCCAGGGAGCGAAAATTAAAATATTGAACTATCAAATTGAGCCACCCTAATCATCAAATATTACATACTGTAAGCAGCAAATTTTTCATTCTTAAGGGATGGTTTAGCCCAATGCTCAAAGTATTAAAAATCCAAAGCAATTGAAATCCTGGCTGATCATTAGGGTGTTTCATTTTGAAAAATTGTTTGAAAAGTTTGGGGACATCGGTAATCGACTTGAAAAGATGCAAAAGGAGAGGATAGATTTTTTTTATTTTTTATTTATTTATTTATTTATTTATTTATTTATTTATTTATTTATTTTTTTTTTTGCTGGATTTTGTAAATTCCCGAAATCTTTCCAAAGCGTTATGTTCGATTTGGCCTAAACTGTTTCTTAATATTTTGCTCATTCATATAGCCATAAAATTAAGGTTTATTGAAAAAAAAAGAAATAATAACAAAATCAATCATTGTAGTAAATTTCTGTGCATGATGTACAATCTGAAAGATTTTTTACCGAATATTCGACGTAGTTTAAGGGATAACGAAATTCAAAAATATGAGTACCAAATTTATCGGCTTATTAAAAATTAAATTTATAAAATAATTTTGTAGGTTTCCAAGTGCAGTCTATGTAATGATTGCAAATATAATTTAACTTTATTTCCTTTGCCTTGTCTTACACAAGTCTCTGAATGAACTAAATTTTGGCGGTTCGCATCTTCCGATGCGACCTTTGCCTTTTAAATTTTGATTTCAACGGACTTTCCAACTTTCAAATTTTAACGCTTTAATAGAAAAAGCGTCTTGCCTATTTATCTCTAAGAAAGGATACATTTTTCAAACACCCTCCGCCTCCCAAAATATTTTCTTACATTTTTCTGTAATTGATTAAATTTAAATATAAATATAAATATTTCAGGAAGGAAAAATCGAACTGTATGAAGATGTAGCTGTCCCGCCAGAAAACTGGATATCAGGAACCAGCCCGGTACACGGGGACTCCCAGTTCGTCAAAAACTTAATTGATATGTTCTACACAATAGAGGACCAGGCGAAAAGGAGCTGGACTGGCAAGCCGTGCAACAAAAATGCTAAAAATGAAGAGTTGTACTTTGCCAACATGAAAACAGCAATGACACCGGAAAAAAGAGACCGAATTCAAGGTGAGTCTTTTACTTATTAAATTTCATTCTTTTACATTTATTAGGATAAGGTAAATAAGAAACATTATGATTTCGTTCCCTTATTTATTAATTGTTCGAATTAAAAGAAAGTAAATAACCTTTTAAAAATATTTGAAACTTATGTGGAACCGTTGGACTCTAGGTGATGGTCCAGTTTTTTGATTCCAACATGTCTATGAGATCGAAAATGTTGAAGGAGTTATACGGGGAATTGCTTCAAATTAACGGAAAAAAATTATAATTAGAACTTTCAAAAGCTCATTTAAGTTTTCCAAATTAAGTTCATTATATTAATATTGCGTATTATTTATTACTTTTATTATTATTTACAGATCTTTTCCAATGTTGGATGGAAGTGCATAACCCCAACATTTCTAAAGGAGCCCTCGAAAGAAGATTGACGAATTTCAAAGAAATCGTACAGGAAAAGCTGGCGACAGCAGACAAGCAAATGAAGAAGAAAAGAAAAAGTGCTGCGTTAAAAGTCCCTAATGAAGAAAATGAAAGCGAGGACAGTGTTCAAGAAACGGAAAAAAACAATGGAAAACCGCAACAAAGTGATGAAATCAACGAATTCTAAATTTCAAGTTTTGGAAAACACTGTTTTTTAAGAGAACTTTATTCTTCAATTTTTAGTACTCGGATTAATTCATTTTAGGATGTGCGTCAAAATAAATCAATAGTAAGGTATCCAAAAAAAAAAAAAAAAAAAAAAGTTATCGCGATTTTTTTGCTTACCCGATTTTTTCGTTCATTTAGATATAAAAATAACTATTGGCGCAAAACAATTTTTTTTTTTATTTTTATAATGATAATTATGGTAATTTCAGTGCCCGGGCTCATTATTTTCTTGTCAAAAATGGTTTTTGTTATGTGTGTTAAAACCATCGTAGTAAACGAATATAACACTTTCAATTTGAGTTGAAAACCAAAAAAAGCCAAAAATATAATTTTTTTCGTCATAAGTCGTAATTTTGTGGCCATGTTTATGAGCAAAATATTAAAAAATAGTTTTTTTGCACAAAAAACTGAAACATTTTTTCATACAATTTGAAAAAAAAAAAAATTTTTTTTATCGGATGAAAAGAATTAAAATTATCAAAAAACAAGCTTTGTGACGTTCCTTTCGTGCAAAACAATTTTTCTTTTAATATTTTGCTCATCAATATGGCCACGAAATTACGATTTATGACGAGAATATTATACTTTTGGCATTTAACTCAAATTTTGTCGCTTATGTCTTTTTTGCATAAAATCGAAAGCGTCATATTCGTTCCCTACAATGGTTTTAACGCATATAAGAACCATTTTGGACAAAGAAATAATAAACCCGGATACGGAAATGATCATAATAGATAAATCTTTTAAAAAAAGCTGTCCATTTTCGAGTTAAAAGTTTGACCTCCTAAGATTTATGTTTTGATGTTACGAACTTTTGAATTAAAGCCAATGAAAAAGCCCGTTTTGTACCCGAAATAATCCCGGTGGAGAACTATGAAATTTTTTTTAAGTCAAAAGAAAAATCCAAAGGTTCTTTTGCACTCTAAGGGCGCAATTTCACGCCAAACATGTTTGGCGAACATGTTTGTGTTTGATAAAAAGTGGCGAACATGTTCGGCAAACATGTCTGAGAAACATTTTCACCAAACATTTTCCCCAACATGCAGGAGAAGCTCCACATAAGCACGCTTTTGTAAGCATTTTTGGTGAAAATGTTTGTGTTTGACAAAAGTTCCGAACATGTTCGGCGAACATTTCGGACAAACATTTTCACCAAACATGCTTAAAAAAACGTCACTGCTTATGTGGAGCTTCCCCTGCATGTTAAGGAAAATGTTTGGTGAAAATGTTTGTCCAACATGTTTGCCGAACATGTTCGCCAGTTTTTCACAAACATGTTTGCCAAACATGTTCGGCAAACATGTTTGGCGTGAAATTGCGCCCTAAGAAATGATTATTTTGATGGGCAAAAATTAGACACTATCGATTTGTTTTGACGCACCCTAGATGCATAGCACGCGGGGTCTAGTTTTCTACAAATTTTTTGCTACTTTTGAGCTCAACGGCCGAAATTTTTTTTTTTTGGTGAAAAACATGACGCATTTGAATGCATGCTTTTCCTACAGAAAATTCAGACTTGGTAGTTTTTCTACATCGGTTTTTTGCGCTGGAAGGCGAAATATGGCAGAACAACTCGGGCTGTTTTTTTCAATGTTATAAAACGTAAATTGTCATTGCTCATGGCTCTCTTGATGGTTGCAAAATACAACTGTTCGTTTTTGGCATTCTTATTGCATGGTTTTTTCGCCCAACCTCGTTGGGCTTGTTCTTCAATTGGATAAAATAAATCCGTGATGTTATAAAATTTTTCGACTTCGGGTTAAAAAAGTGGAGCAAGGATAAAAAATTTGCTATGAAAATTTCGGATAGGATGATTGTTTTTTCACAAAAAAAAAATTGGCATTTCAGCTTAAGATGAGCAAAGAATTTAAAAAAAAAAAGTGTTTATATGTACTACATATAGTCGTTCCAAATCAAAAAATTATGGACCGTAAATGTAAAAGATTAAAAAATAATACGAAAAATTGTCTAATTGTCTCTTTGCCTAAATTGTTTCTTTTCTTATTAAGTTATAAACATTAATATGTTATACATTATAAATGTTATCATTATGTTACTTTATTAAATGTGCATGATTAAAAAATTATGTTAGTAAAATTTTTTTTTATTCCTGGAACATTTACAAATTAGAAAATTAAAAAAAATGTAACGGACGTTTTCTGGAGTGGCCGAAAAATTTAATGTTTATTATTTTATAAGAATTATTTTACGATCCTCAGTATGAATTATTAATGATGTTTCTAGGAAATCGGATCGGTTTGCAAAGCCTCGAAATTTTCGAGGCGCAATTAACAAAAGAACATATTACTGAAAGTTGAAGAAGGATAATTCACCCTTACGCTAACTTCGACTGATTATTTTATTCATTATATGGATTTTTAGGAACATTTTAACGACTATCCGTTATATCATACCAAAAATCTGATTTTCGCTATTGATTATCGTAAAAGGCCTTTTGAAATCAAATGAAAAGCAGTATTAAATTACCGATCGCCCATTCATTCTTACAGTTTATCGGATTTTGCCGACTGATTATCAGTTAGATCATACCGAAAGTCTGATTTTCGCTATTGATTATCGTAAAAGGCCTTTTGAAATCAAATGAAAAGCAGTATTAAATTACCGATCGCCCATTCATTCTTACAGTTTATCGGATTTTGCCGATTGATTATCAGTTAGATCATACCGAAAGTCTGATTTTCGCTATTGATTATCGTAAAAGGCCTTTTGAAATCAAATGAAAAGCAGTATTAAATTACCGATCGCCCATTCATTCTTACCGTTTATCGGATTTTGCCGACTGATTATCAGTCGAATTACCAGTAAAATCTAATGGGTTACCCTTTAATTTTGGTCAATACATTTTATTGATACTCAGTGCAAAACTTTGACTGGGGTTAATATACTCTTTTCAATACTTTTGATTATGTGTTATCATTGAGTCATATATGAGTATATATGACTCAATGATAACACATTATGACATGATTGTTTTGACTATATTTTTTAATTGATATATACAATTTTTAATGATTCACACTTACTATTCATACTTACTTCTGACTATACACCTTTAAATTAATATTAAGTTTTAATTGTTTCTCGAATACCGTAATCGACCGTAATCAAATCACACGGTATATTGGGCACTATCGCAATCCACCAGAATGCGCGGCATGATTCTAGACTACCTTGAGCGAACCATAGACCAATCAGAATCTCGTTTCCCTGGGTTCCTCATAAAGGAGGCAGCGATTTTGGTGTTCTGAACGTACACACTTTTCGACCTTATGTTTACATTGTTGGCTGCGGTGAAATCTAGACGTCAACCCGCGATGTTATTGAATTCGAATTTTTTAAGGATGTTTGAAATACCTTAAAATTTTATCCCTCTCTTAAAAGCTTTAAAATAAACAGATTGGCTTATCCATATCCAGAGTATTGCTTATGAATTCCATTTTTATTTTAATGAGAAGGGAGTATTGGTGTCATATGATTCGAAAGTATAGGTTTTGTGGGAATATTTTTTCGATTTTAAATTCCATCATTCTAAATTATTAATTTAAAAGCCTAATGTAATCATCAACTATTGTGAGAATTAATGAGTAGGAGGCATATCTACAATTCATGCTTGGCAAAATAAAATCATGGAAATTAGAAATTATGTGATAAAAAATAGTATTTTTCAATACAAGGAGTGCAAACGACAAAATTGCCCGTCGAGACCGAGTTTTAAGCCCGAGCCGAAGGCGAGGGCCTTAAATAGGTCGAGACGGGCAAGTCGTTTGCATTTCTTGCATTGAAAGATATTTTTTATCACAAGGTACGGTGTAAAATAGTCTGTAAATAAACCGACTAGGACTGAAAAGTGGACTTGCACCCTTAGAAACAAATAAACATCCACCGCCTCTTCAGCAGATGCCGGTGACGGTGGAAGTCCTTCCGCTTGTTGCAGTAGTATGCACAACTGGGACAGATCCTCGTCAATATCATGAGTTGCCATGCACTGCGCCTTTAACCTTTGAACATCATTTATATCCGTAACGTTCACTCCACAATCTCTTTTATTATACGCCTCCGGAAACATGTACATGTTGACTGGTCGACCTCCCGGGGAGATGGTGTTCCGGGAAGTCCTAATGATATGGTGGTTCCACAAAAATTATTTTGTCCCATGGACAAAATAATTTTTCATCACACGGTACTGAAAAGTGGACTTTTCAGTACCGTGTGATGAAAAATTATTTTACGTACCTCGGGTAGGAATAGCCTGTTTTTCTCCCGCTCGAGAAGCGACCAATTCGTTTTTCTCGGTACGTAAAGCACCTTACTGCACTAGAATGTTTCACGTCTCAGCACGTTGAACCACCTCGGCTTCGCCTCGGTGTCTCAAACTCGTGCTTCGACATGAAACAAGTCTCTTACATCCTAGGGCAGTAATGTACTATTTCTTCCTCAAAAACATTTTAATTTATCAATATCTAGGCATTTTAGTCTTAATCGACATTACAAGTTATAATCAATTTCTTCAAATCGAAGTTGAAATTGTTGCTGGAAAATAGTAAAATAAAATCCAAAAGCACATGGTTTAATCTTCACTTCTGAACATTCATTTTTATATCTGTTTACATTTTGTAAAGAGTCAAATCTTTAGGTAAATACTTGTATATATAACCTGCTTTAACCGTAGTAGAAAACTGATTAATATGGCGTATTACATTTTCTTCTTTCGAACATTCCTAGCTCATTCTTAAGCTCCCTTTTTTGGAAGTTGATAAAAGTCCATTAAAACGGATATCAACAGGAAGGGATGGTAAAAAAATAGAGGTTACTTACGCTTAACCAGGTAAAGCCATTTTGAAATGCAGGTTTAGCTCTTAATAAAATTGAAAATCAAAACAGCTGATGATGAAACCAATCTATATGGCGAAGTTAGATTGCCAACCCCGAAAAAACAAAATATGATGACACCATATAATATGGCACCAGATTTTGAATTTTGAAAGTGCCGTCTCCTCGACGAAGATTGGCTATCATCTAGCAGATTTTTTCTTTTGAGACCGCCGCTGTAAAAAGGCTCAAGGAATCAACACCAAACCAGTCTCTGAGATTCTTAGCCATGAGGTTTTCCTTCATATTATTAAATTTTGAATCTTGGTCTTTATAAAGTTTTTTATCTGGGGAAGAGAAGTTCTGGCAGATAAATTTTCATCAGAAATATCTGGACTTTCCTTTTTTATTTTCATTACCAACAATTTTTAAACGCATTGAAGTTTTATCGGCGTAAGTTTCGGCTTCGGTGTAGCATTGGACTTATTTTTGCATTTTTTTCGAGTGAAGCTTCGCTGTTTTAAAGTGTCTTTCCGCAGAAGTGAATATGCAACTTCTTGAGTAAATTTCGTATCATTCAAATTTTTTTCAAGAAGGCATGCAGCAGTCTAGCTTATTTTTTTCAACAGTAACTCCGTTTATTACCTCCATCCTTAACGAGCTTTCCTCTTCGGCTTTTCCAGAATCATTTTCGAATTTATCATCATCATCATAGTCAAAGCTTATATTTAAATCCTCTATGTCCCATTCAACAGTGTTGAATCAACACTGCTATTACTATTGTTTGAAATGTCACTTTTCGTATTTTTTTCTAAAGAGAGCCCGAATTAATTTTATGGTATACAACAATAATTAAGATGTACTTAATGATATATTTTGGTATCTACACCATTCTAATGGTGTAAAACAATAATTACGATGTACTTAATGATGTACTTTGGTATCGACACCATTGTTATGGTGTAGGTAACCAATCTACATCATTCGTATGGTGTAGAACAATAATATGCCATTTTAATGGTGTTTTATGGTATAAACTTGTTTTTTTATGGTATAAAACAGGTGTATTATGGTATCCGGTTCCACATGGGCGGAAAGTCGGGGGTTCGAGTCCACTCTTCGAGTGCCTCTGGTGTATTCTCTTACAGAACATTTCCCGCGGTTCCCTCTTTGATCGAATATACCTGAAAACCCCGATTAAGAGAATTACACCCCAATGCCCAAAAAAGCTAAAATTTAGGTATTTTGGATTTATGAAATGACTGTTTAGTTTTATACTCAATTGACGGGGATAAAACTTATATTTTAGGTATCCAATGAACTTTTTTGACTTATTCTTGTATTTTCAGTACAAGTTTCAACTTGTGGTTTCAATTATAGGCTTCTGAAGATGTTTATGTTTAATAAACGGAACATGTCAAGCTAGTGAACCGTATTTTTAATTAGTTCCACTTCCCAACAAAAACTTATCGCACAAGTTACAACTTGTTTGTACTGCCTTTGTAAACGACTTCAGCGTAACTCCATTTTGAAAACAACTCGAATAGAACCGTTGTTGACAAAAGCTAAACATCAGAAAGAAGCTATTGTTTACAAAATGGAGATACGCTGAAATCGCTTACAGGGGCAGTGTAGTAAATAAGAACCCCAAAAACAAATTAACGCTTTTTCACCTCAAATGAATATAATGCGTATATTCAATTTAGACAAGATGAAATTTGCTCTAAAAATTTAGGGATACACCAAAGGATATAATACCTAGGTAATGACTACCTAGTGACTTACTAGTTGTCACTACCTAAGTACAATAGAATATCTAAAATTTGGATTTTGTTACGTAAATCTGATATTAGACAAAGCAGCCATCCTTTTTTGTATTCTTCACTGAAGCCTACTCTTAAACTTAAAAGAACAGGAAAAAATAAAAAATAAAAAAATTACCAGTAGCCCTAAGATTGTGATGGATGCTATAAAAGAGTGGTTTTGATTACTCTCAAAATCAAATCGGATTCTGAGATGCGGAAGAGATAGCACACTGGGATCGATGAAAGATAAATTGGAAAAAGAAAGTTTCGACACTCAAGCATTTGGATTTAGATTTACTTTCCCCCCTAATAATTTTCTCCCCCTCTCTTCCTTTTTATATTTATTGAGATAGTCGAACTTTCCAGTCGAAAATCCGCATTTATTGATGACATTGTTTTCGTCAGATTTTGAATCTCTGTCTGACGTTAAAGTCTTTTAAAGTGTATGCCGTAAAATTGTTAGAAATACTAGTGGATATCGTTGTGTAGATTATCTTGGATTATTTACTTTTTTGTTGAAGAAAGCAAAAGACGATTACCGAGCGTCCAAACAGATAAAGATTTTAGGTCGATTTTCAGGGAGGCAGATAAAGGATCCAACGGATCTACTAAAAAGTGAACTCAAGCATTTTTTACACTTTGAACGTTACCCCGTTTCAATTCCTGAGGGATGACTTATATAAAAATTCATTTAAAACTTTTGTAAAATGAATTTTCAGAATTTTTTTTTAATACATTAAAAAGTCACTAAAAAAAATCGACATGACAGAGATACATTGGAGGAAGTACAGGAGTGAAATTAAATTCAGAATAGAGCGATAAAGGAAGAGGAGGAAAACTTCAGTTTAAATTGACATCTTTCAGAAGCTGAAATAACGAAAAAGTATAAAAGAAGAAAAAATAATAATTTTTTTTTCCGCTGTTTTTTTTTTTCGGAAAAAGAAAAAAGTAAAAGTACTTTTTATTTTCCATCATTGGTATCCTTGAAATGTTGCACAGTGATTTTATGAAATATAATTTACTTAAGAGGTGATGGAAATCGCTGGCAATTTTCAAGCGAAACAAAGTGAAAAGGTAAAGAAAATAAAATCTTCGTATTTTAACGCGTTGTTCGTGGTGTTTGTGTCAGCGAGCATTTCTTTAAATCAAAATTCCAGAAAAAAGTATTCAAAATTCGACCATTGAATTGAAAATAAAGAATTCCCTCTTCTCTGATATGGTTGATTTGGTTTTTGTCCTCGGGTTTTCGAGTTGTTTTCATTCGACTTCGGTTTGATGACTGATATTCTTATTTTGGTTTAAGGTTTCCACTTTTTATCGTATTCGTTGCTTTGCCAAAAAAAAAAAAAAAAAAAAAAAGAGAAAAAAAAACTTTTTTTTTTTTTCTCGAAAAAATGTATTTTAAAAATATTTTCCTTTTTAAGTTTGTTTCTTTTCTTTAGGATCCCTGTGGTGCTATTGAATATTTCATAACGGTTTGTTTCGAAAATTTGATCACATATACTATAAAATGCTTCAACTTTTATGATCTTTTTAATTTGAAACGAATTGGTCTGGCTGTAGGAACTGCGCAAACGTTATTCTTTGTCAACTATACGCTACTGCGAAAGTATTTACCGAAAGGCGTTGAACTATTCTTTACTATTTAAGTAATTTCTCTAGTTTGAATATACTTTTGAATGCTTAAAGGCGTTTAAAATGATCGTTTTGAACGTGTAAACTTGTATGTTGACAACACCTGTTGTCTCTCAAGCAGTAACGTTCACCTCATTTTGTTATGTCGTTTGCTGAATAAATATCGTTTTGAAATAAAAGCGAAATAGAAAGATGTTTCAAAAAATGTGCGATTTCACATCAAATTAATAACCAGTCATTTTTTACCGTTCTCATCCCATTTTTGCAATTAAAAAGCATATAGCAGAAATCGATTTCGAGTTTCAATTATTACGTTGGTTTCTGAATTCTAAAAATCCACTTCATTGCTGTATATAATATCGAAATAGAACAACCCCAAACAAATCACTACAACGCAGTTTTCTGCGTTACGGAAACCACTTAATTGCCCCGCATTCGTTTAATGAGCCGGGAATCCCATGCCAATACCTCTTTCCAAAAAGGTTATGTTTAGTTTATTTGTAATAATGACCAACTTGTGCGTTTTACATGATTTTTTTTTTATTATTTTAACATTCGAATTAAACCAATTGCAGTAGACTCCCGTTATAACGTAATCGTCCGGACCGATAAATTATTACGTTCTCACCGGAGTTACGTAATAATCGTTGATGGTCCAAAGTTTGATTTTTACGGAACATTAAAGTAAATTCAGTGCGTAAAACTAGAAAAAAAACTTGTTGTTTTTGTAAAGTAAATCAGAACAGTAACATTTGTTTTTTAAGGAACCACTTTAATAAAGTCAATAACTTTAGTCTGGATCCTTTTTTTTCTCCAAATCTTTTTCAACATTATGCAAATTAAACAAAATATTTTCATTTACAAATACATGGGTTTGTGTGGAACTTCGGCCGGACCGAACAATTTTTTACGTAATAACTGGAGTTACGTTTTAAACGATGGCTTTATAACGGGAGTCGACTGTACTTCCGAATTAAAACAAGTTACAAGATTTTTTATGAGTTAAAATAAGAAGTTTACGAATTGTGAAGCATGTCAGATACAATTTGTAAAAAAAACCTTTTTTTTTTTTTTTTTTTTTTTGTGATTTTATTTCCTTGTTGGATGCGTGCAAGAGATCCGTGTCAAGTATGCTGGAGCGAGGTTTTACATCAATGCCGTTTTCTTTATCCCTGATGTTTAAATTCGGGGTATCCTGGAATTTTTAGTGCAAGTTTCAACTTGTCTGAAATGCATATGCAAGAATTTCAAAAAAAACTTTCTGTCGAAAAACTTGGATTTCGTTTTCGGGGTTCATATTTATTACTAGCTAGTTGAAATATGTACCGAAAATACAAGATTAAGTCAAGGGGTTCTAAAATCGCCGTTTTTTCCGACAGACTAAACAGTCATTCTTTTCGGCATTCACTAAAGCTTCCTCTTGACAGCATTCTTTTGCAATGAATTTTCAAACTCCTATACCGTAGATTGGGGTGAAGTTGAAAAGGTGGGGTGAAATTGAAAGAAAATTCAAAGGGGAATTCTAGGTTTATTTTAGACAATAAAAATAAATTTTTTTTATTTCATTAAGTGAATATTGTTTTTGGGATACTTAAGTAAAAAAAATTTTTTTTAGAGTCTAAAATAAACCTAGAATTTTTTTTTGAATTTCCTTTCAACTTAACCCCACCTTTTCAACTTCACCCCAATCTACGGTACTCCTGTTTTTATTCCACTAGCATTATTGTGTTTAATTTTAGCGTAATATACATGGAGTGCATAAAACGCTATTAGTAATTATTACCCATATTAAGGGTAGATGTATAATTACTAATAGGTTATTAGTAATTTTTATACATATTATTAGTAATTTTTACCATAATAATATTGATTATGGTAAAAATTACTAATAATATGTATAAAAATTACTAATAACCTATTAGTAATTATACATCTACCCTTAATATGGGTAATAATTACTAATAGCGTTTTATCAGTGGGATAAGAAGAAAAAAAAACGTCAACCGTCCGAAGGATAGAGGCTGACTGTCGAAGGCTGCTGACAGTTTTACGGTTGAAGGAAGACGGTTGTTTCATCAGGCAAATTTACCCGCTTTTGAAATCATTTTTTTCTCTCTACTCGTTACCCTACTATAAGCATACATAAAAAACTATAAATCGCTTCTTTTTGACTTTTCCTTATATTATCATTTCCATGAGAATAGTGCTTGATTTATGAGAATCGGGCAAACATTTTACAAGGAAGGAGGAAAAATTAAGGATAAGAAATCCATTTTCAATCCGTTTATAGTCGTTAACGATGTAAATACTGAACGGCATCCTAACTAAGTTAAAACGCCTTTACCTTCTTTTCTAGAGAAAATACAATTTCAAAAGGCTCTTGTAACGAAGTAGGGATTGCTTTTGAAATTCGCCCTCGACAGTATGAGGTCATTTTAATAATTTTTCACCATTTTTGAGCCAAGGGATATTCACACAAGTCTTATCACGCAAATTTTATCACAGAGAAAAAAGTTCGGTCCCTGTTACTCAATGTTATGTTGGGTTCTGTGACATCGAAACATTTGAGTTGATAATACTAAAAATTTATTAATTATTACTAGGTGTTTGTAATGATTAATAACGCTTAGTAATGATTATCTAATTTTTAGTATCAGTAACTCAAACGTTGCAAGAGCCAACAGTTTTAAGAAAAGTTTTAAAACTGAAATAATCATGCTAATTTCTTCTAGGTCGCTGTAAGTACTGAATTGCATTATTTATGGTTGTGTGAATTGCTGTCTCTTTAGTCCGTTTTTCTTCCGGCACTTTCCTCTTCTTTTCGACTCTTTCGACGAATTCTACGAATTCTGAAAGAAAACAAAGAAGAAGTTTAGAATCACCTCAAATATGGTAACAAATGTCTAAAAAATCATTTGTAATTGAAAGGAATTAATGATGTCTTAAGACATCATTTTACTGAAATCGTAGGTAATTACCTACGATTTCAGGCGTGTAATGCAACGCTTTCTTGTCTCCAATCCCTACACGGAAAAAAAAGTTCGGTTCCTGTTACTGAAAGTTAAGTTGGGGCTTGTGACATCTAAACATTTGAGTTGACAATACTGAAAATTAGGTAATTATTACTAAACGTTATTAATCATTACGAACTTTTAGTAATAATTACTAAATTTTTTTGGTATTATCTACTCAAATGTTTAGATGTCACAGGTTCAGTAACAGGTACCGAACTTTTTTCTCCGTGTAACGCCGTGAACTTTCGTATCAACGGCCCTTTCTTATAACAACGTCTCATCACAGTGGAGATAATTGCGCTGATTGTTTTTGACCCGTTTAACAACGTATTCCTTTCCTTAGCATTAATGAGCAAAGACCCATGGAGAACTAATGGCGTCACCTAGAATTGGGAAGAAACTCTTAGTGTTTTTCCTAATTATTAAAGTACTGTATCTCGGAGCTACTTTTTACACTGTTTTACGTCTTTGATCAAAAAATATATATTTTTTAAAACTTAAGGGTCGTCTATAAACCACGTTAGCACATTAAAAAGAAGTCTCTACCATTTTTTCAACTTATTCACTTTTTATTAAATGCACCTAATATATTCTTTTTTTTGTGCGTTTTGTCTATAAAAAAAAATAAAAAAATAAATAAATAAATAAATAAATAAATAAATAATAATATAGTAATAAAACTAATTTTCATAGTACATTAATAAATACGTTCATTTTACATTATTTTTTCCGTCTCAGTGGTGCGCCGATTAATTCTTAAACGAATCGTAAATTATGTTTTCAACATAGCTTTCATCATTTCCGAAATCTATTTTCATTTACTGCGACACTGCGGAGAATTGGTTCAATTTCGCACATGCGACAAAAAATAAAAGACTCCCAAAAAGGGGGGGAAGAAAGGTTACGTATTACTGCCGTATAAATGATGGAAAATTATCGAAACCTTTGGTATTACATTTCCGAAAACCAAATATGTCATGATTATTGTTTTATCCGGAGTCGCACGCAGTAATGTAACTACCGTCTATTGACGCTTAAGACGGTACGCTGGCTGCCTGTTTGATTGATTGGTTGATTGGTTAATTGTTTGGTTTGTTGAACCGCTGCCTGGCTGGTGAATAAGAACTTTAGGTGGATCAGTAGGCGTCCGTCGCGTTTAGTTTTGCCTGAAAATATAACGACAAATGGGAAAAGTCATTTCTACCGAAAGAGCATGATTCTAACTAGTTTCACAATATGCATCTGTTAAAAAGATGCGTAGCATTGCACCGGTGCAAAAGGTTGCCCTTCTTGACAATGCCGCACAACTTGCAGTCACCTTTCGGTGCTGTAAATAAACTAATGCAGGGGAAACGAAGAAAATTATATGCCCGACATAGTAAACATCCTAGCCAGTGGCACGTTTTCACTTCCGTTTGGACTTCCTTATTCCTTTCCCGTTGACGTATCAACTATTTCTCCACTGATTTGGAAAATTTTGTGCCCGTATAGCGCATTCAACATATAGCTGAGATGTAATCAGGTAGTAGGAAGAGTTAGGTTGTTCTTGGATTTACCGCTTCCATTTGTGCATGAGATTCGGACCTCTGAAAAATCGTTGCGCCCATCTTTCGCTTATGCAAGGCCGAAAAATACTGGAAAAAAAAATTTCCAGCTTGGAGAAACATCTAAGCTCCTTTGAATGTATCGAAAAAGGACGGTGCATTTTGTTGCACAAGTTTTTCAAAATTTTCATAAAATTTTTATAAAATTTTTATAAAATTTTATGAAAAAATGACCCAGATTCTCCAGTCCAACCGAAAAATCTTATTTTTGAAGCAGGAGAAAAACCTGTCGTAATAGTATATTACAACACAAGAGCTGCAAAAGAAAAAATTGTCCGTCGAGGCCGATTTTGAAGCCCGAGCCGAAGGCGAGGGCTTTAGAAAGGTCTCGACGGGTAATTCTTTTGCAGTTCTTGTGTTGTAAGCTACTTTTCATCACAAAGCACAGCGCAATAAAGGTTTTTTTAAAACGCACTAGTGCGGAAAAATAAGTTTTCTGCACTGAGTGATGAAAAAGCATTTGTACAAAGGAGTTGACTGGAGCAATAAAATATGGAGAATTTGTTTCGGAAGAACAGTCCAAAGTGTTGTTTTCATAAGCAGTGACGGAAATAGCTACTTTTCAAGTGTGTTGTCTTCATCAGGCACTCGACGGGAAATGAAAATAATTTTCAATTTTTATTTTATTTTTATTTTTATTTTTAAAGAGACAAAAACAACAGGCGATTGAGCCCTTTTACAGTTTTGTTCCTATAACGAAGAAGAAAAAAAAAAAAAAAAAAAAAAAAAAAAAAAAAAAAATACATTTTTTTAAAGAAACAAAAAAAAAAAAAAAAAATTACAAAGTTATTACAGAGCTATTTAATTCTCTCAGGAATTCAGTGACGGATTTTTTAAAAGTACCCAGGGACATGCAAAAGAGATCAATATCAATATGTTCGGTTAAGGTGTTGTATAAGTTAAGCAAACGGTCGATAGGAGGTAAAAATCGAGATGGTGAAACAGATGATGGAGAGAATAGCTTTCGCTGCCTGGTTCTTCGACCAGGAATATGAAAATTGAGTGAGGAGAGGAGGGAAGGACTTTCAACCAGGTTATTACAAAGTCTGTACAGTAATATTGCATCAGCAAGATCTCTCCTATGTTGAAGAGATAATATGTTGAATTCCTGTTGCATGTCCCTAGTACGAACAGGATGCCGATCGTAGTGGGGATAAACACCATGTTTACGATAGTAAATATATCGCAGGAACCGTTTTGGACTTTTTCAATACTTTCGATTTGAGCCACTGTTCGACCATGCCAAACGGAGGAGGCATATTCAAGCTTCGATCTTACGAGCGCGTAATATAGAATAATCATGGTTTTAATGTCGCGAAATAAATGACATGAGCGAATGACAAAGCCTAAAGTTCGATTTGCTTCAGAGACCATTGACCTAATGTGATTATCAAATGAAAGTTGAGAGTCGAAAATCACCCCCAAGTCGCAGACTTCTTCCTGCGGATACAGTTTAGTATTACCTATGAAATAATGGACGTTATCAAACCGAGATTTTCCGGAACAGAAGACCATCAGAAGGCATTTAGCCTCGTTAATAGGGAGGGAATTATACTTCGACCAGGCAACAATTTTATTTATATTATTCTGCAACACACGCATATCTTCAATGGAGGTGATGCTCTTGAAATTTTTAAATCGTCTGCAAAAAGAAGGCAGAGAACAAGATTTAGGGTGGTAGGTAAATCATTTATGAACATGAGGAAGAGTAGGGGCCCAAGATGAGATCCCTGAGGTACTCCACTCAGCACATCAAAACAGAAAGAATTAATATCATTGAATGAAACAAAGCTTTTCCGATTAGTTAGGTAAGATCTAAGTAACATAAGTAAATAAGGAGGAAGATCAAAGTTGGATGACAATTTTTCAATGAGCAAAACATGATCCACCCGGTCAAAAGCTTTAAGGAAGTCGAAGTATATCACGTGAACCTCGTTTTTGTTCTTCAGTTCAGCGGTGACAAAGGTCAAGAAAGAGACTAAATTTGTTGTGGTTGATCGCCCTTTTACAAAACCATGCTGTTCAGGAGCTATTGATTTAGAGAAAATATGATAAAGGCGGTTGTACAATATAATTTCAAAAATCTTGGATATAGCGGATAATATTGATATAGCTCGGTAATTTTCACCAACAACTTTATCCCCTTTTTTAAAAATAGGCTTGATGCGTGACATTTTCCATTCATCAGGAAATTGCATTTTAATTAAGCAAAGATTAAGAATATGTTTTAAGGGACTGAGTAGGGGATCCACACAATTTCTATAGACAGCTGAAGGTATATTGTCAGGGCCGCAAACAAAAGAGTCTTTAAGGTGTTGGAAAGCTGCTAACAATTCGTCATCAGAGATTAAATTTATGCAGGATGTATTGTTAAGATTGTTACTAAGTTGCAGACTGGATGTATCAGAGGCAACAAAAATACTTTGAAAAAGACGAGCAAATTCATCCGCTATGTCTTTGGGATTACTGTAAAATTGGTTATTAAAAACAAATGATTGAGAAGATTGGCTTTTATTGGTTTTAAAGTAAGACCAGAATTTTTTAGGGTCAGCTTTAATAACCGCTTCAGTATGTGCCGCATGAACAAAGCGGGCTTTTTTCAACTCCTTTTTTAATTCCCTCCTATAGGTACTAAAATTTTCATAGCTGCCATTACAGTCGATATCCCCCCTGGTTGTATGCTCAACTGTATTAGCCTTCTTTAAGGATCGCCTGGCCCTGTGCTTCGCTTTTATCAGTGCAATAAGCTTTTTGCTAAACCAGGGAGGATACCGGCTGCTATGAGAAAAAGATTTTTTAGGAACAGATGCATCTACGGCAAGAAGTATTGGCTCATAAATAAGTTTAAGACTTTCTGAAATTGAGTCACAATTCAGAAGTGGGGAAAAATCATAATTTTGAATTCGTTCCAGTAGCACGTCGTAATTGCATTTATTGAAGCAGTATTTCAAATCCGACCTTATAGCTGATTGATGTTCGGCATTTTTCGTTTAGTTTTATAAATATGCAATTGAAAAAAAAGACTGGGATGGTGTCCATCCTCACGAACGATCGGCACGCTGCATCGTAATAGCTGATGTGGAATATTTGCCAAGACAAGATCCAAGATTCTATTATTTTTATTAAGTACAGTATTGCACTGATGAAGACCATGGAAATTAGTAAAATTGATAAAATCAGTAAAGTATTCATCAGTACAAATAGAGATTGAAGATTGCGATAGTGTATAAAAATTCGGAATATTAAAATCCCCACAAAAGAGCAGCGCAGTATCAGGTTCCAGGGTTTCAAGACAAGAGTTAATAAAGTCGTAAAGTTTCCGATATTGAGCAAGAGGAGTCAGTGGTGTGATATAGATGACTCCAAGAAAATAAGGTTTGCCATGGAATCTGATTTCTGCCCAGCAAGATTCAATAAAAGGGGTGCAGAAGATATTCGTTTTCCTTACTATATTTTTATTCTCAACCGCTAGAAGGACACCGCCTCCACGTTTTTTGACACATAGTTCCGAATTTCTATCACATCGAATGATCTCATAGTTATCTGGGAAAAATTCACAATTTAAAAACCCATCATGCAGCCATGTTTCAGTAATGAAGTAAACATCAAATGCCGTGGCTAAAATGGACGCATAAACTTCCTTGGCTTTAGTTCTTAAACCTCTGGTATTTTGGTAATAAAAGGATAGCAACCTATAATCCGTCACATTTTTCTTTCGAGAAGCATTATTAAAATCTAGATTACTGCTATTTTTAAATTCATTTACAGCACTAAAGAGCGATCTAAAAAAAAACCGAACACCTTTTTACCAACTTTATTCAAATGTAGACCGTCATTAGATAAATGGTAAAACGAAACTACCGAATTCGGGTTACAGAATGAAAACTTGAAACAATCTGATAACCATTTCAAATTAAAATTAATGGTCCTTATATAACTAGAACTAAAATCCCTCCTTTTAATGATACCGGAAATACAAATTTTCGCATTTGGAAATTAATTTTTAAGTCCTCAAAGGAATTGTAATAATTTCCGATCAGAAAATCAGGGTTCCGACAGTACTTAATATCGTTGGTACCGACATGCACTACGATTCTCTGAATAAACTCATTCACCGGAAGATTCTTTACAAATCGAGCAAAAGATTTAGAATTTAAGCCCGGTATACACTTAACCTCAGTTTCCTCACGTTCCACATAGTTCCATGTGCCTCTCAGCAAAGAGTCACCAATAATTAAAAACTTTTTAGCACTTGTTTTTTTCTTTCTTTTATCATGTGCAAGAGTCTTTTTTAATCTAACGTTATCATATGATCTACAAGAGGAAGAATCAGAATAACATGACTTATCAGCCTTATCGAGAAAATTAAAATTTAAACTTAGAGATATGTCATTTTTATTTTTTTTAAACTGTTTTAAAACTAGGAATCGAAGCATTTCTTGGCTTAATTCAGATATATTGTTTCGAATAAGATTAAAATTATTTAGCGTACCGAATTTTCGGAAAAAAAGAACCCCTTGCAGTAGGTTACCGAAAGACTCATAACCACATTCATATCCGCTCGTCTGAGAAGGAGTTGGAAATTCCTGATATGTAAAATGAATGTTTAAAAATTGTGAAAGGGTGTCACAGATTAAAGAGCCATAAGTCGCATTCATTACAGAACCGGTGGAATCTAAATGGAAACACTTTGCATTTGGTAGATCAAACAGAAGTAATGACCAATGCGATCCGTTACGATAGCTTGATGCAACACTATTACCGTTTTCAAAGTTATTTTCCGAAGTAATTAATGAGCTAGTTGAACAATTATTAACGAAACAACTTAACATTTTTTTATTTCCCTTCAAATTTAATTTTTCAAGTTCCAAGAAGAGATCAGATTCTCAATTCTGGTTCCTTTCTAGCATTATACAAATTGGTCTCGAATTGAAATTTCTTATACCATCGAAAAACACTGAGTAGTACAGTTTGGCGTATATAGTATATGATGTAGTATAGTAAACATCTAGCTCAAACACTGAGATTAGGGTTTGCAATAGGGATTGCAATTTACCGGGTTTTTGCCATTACCGGTAATACGGTAAAAAATTTTTTCATTACCGGTAAAACCGGTAAAACCGGTAATAAAGGTGTAATATGGTACTCGATTTCAGGCTTTCTGGGGTCGTAGGTTTGAAATTTTAACTCAGTTTTGAATTTTACCTAAAGCATTGTACTTTAGATCCCATGCTTAAGATTTTTAATGGTTTTCCCGTTTCCGCAAATAAAAGTAAAAATAAAATAAGGAATTTAAGGAGTAATTATTTTTTACTTATTTTTGTTTTAAAGTTTTAGATACTGTATTATAATTTTCTGCTTTTTTAGATAAAAAAAAAAACACCCACAAAAATGTTTAAATTTCAGAGGAAAAAAAGAAAAAAAAAAAGTAAAATAAAATAAAATAATAGGAAAAATCTCAAATCAAATCACTTTTTCAGTCAAGTCACAAACTTTACCTAGTCCTTGTTTTTTAAAAATATTGCGTAAAAAACAAATTGAATCTAAGCTGTCGTCTCCCAAACGGGTCCGAATTTTCGAGCAAAAGTATCCCGCGATAGAAAAGGCTCTTTCGGCCTCTACACTTGTTGGTTTAATAGTTGTTAAATAATCATAAACTTTATCTAAATATTTGCCTCTTACATTTTCTTTTGTAAAAAGTGTAATTTCTTTTTTAACTATCTTGAAATCTTCCTAAAATCGGAAATTGAATTATTTTCAGGAGGCAATTCCTTTTGAACTTTTGACGTTTTTCTTCTTTTTATTTCTTCTTTTAATTTTTCTTTTAATGAAAGGACTGGAGTTGTCGAGGTAGTATCTTCACCTGGATCATCAACGTTTTCCTCTTCATTTGATTCTCTTACTTCAGCAGCTTTATTTTTATTTTGAGTACTTTCAGGAAGGACTACTGGGACAATAACTGAGTCTTTTACTAGTACTCCTTCCTTCTGCTTTAATAGTTTTGTTGCAACCTTCAATTTTGCATATTCCACTGCCTTTTTTTTTATCAAAATAAACCCAAACGGATTCGCATTTTGCACTTTTATCCATTTTTATTACATGTATAAAATATTGATCTCACTTTTAAAAAAACTAACTATTTTAATTTTACATATCAAAAATTTTAAGACAAGAACCGTCCATTCATTCCTCGACACGACTGAGAAATAAAAGCTAAATTAATGAATGAAACGGCAGCCTCATATTTTTAAAACGAAATTATCAAAAACAAAATTGAAGTCCGAAATCAGTTTACTTCGCCGAAAAATTTCTTGGAATTGTTTTCGCCGCGCTTGAATATAATTCCAGGAATTAAACTGAGTCAAGATAAGCTAGATTCTGAAAAATCGCATGCATTGAAATGAATATTTTAGATAAAATAAAAAATTTCACCGTTAAAAAAAATTTACCGTATTACCGGTAAATCTTGGACGGTAATACCGGTAACGAAATTCACCTATTTACCGGTAAAACCGGTAACGGTAAAACCGGTAATGCAATCCCTAGTTTGCAAGCTGGTTATTTCTTTTCTAAAGAGTTTTTCACTTTATTTACGTAATGATCAAGTACGGCTGGAGAAGTTTTTCGAATTTAAAGTTTTTCCTCCTAGTCTAGAACAAAAAAATAGCTCTGTTATGGAATAATAGGTCTTCCTCTGACCCACGCTTTTTATAAATAGGTCTTCTTTTGTAAAGAAGAATTTGACGCCAACACGAATGGTACGATAGATCTAGACTTTTATGCGGAACTTAGTCAAAGAAATTAACCTTTTTTTTTCCCCGAAATAGGGAACGAAATTGAAGAAATTTAAACGGTGCAGTGGATCGTTTAATCTCTTTTGAATTATTCAACAACTCGAAATTCAAGAGGTTAGGCTTGAATATTTAGAGGAAAAATTTCTGTCTTGTGCTACATGTTCACATATCATCTCGGAAACGTAAGATGATGTTGCCTATCGGAAAGATTTAAATTTCAAGATAAATCTTTCAATTTTTTTTTTTTTTATTTCAAAAATTTCTAAAAACACGTTAAGTTGATTAAAGTTTCCGTTATCAAATCCACAGATCGAATGGTTTTAAAAGATTTCGCATTAGTGTAAAAAAAAAACGGCTAGAAAGGTTTTTCCGAACAAAACATTGTGCGAAAGTGTCAGGTGATGTGAATTTGCATTTGTTTGCAAAGCATATATAAAAAGAGAAGAAAAAAAAATCAAATCAGATATCAATTTTGTTTACCGTATATTTTTTTCTCAAAAAAAAAAAATCCATTTTTCTCCGTTTTCTTTTTTTCGGAATGCTGAAAAAATCCCTAGAATTATTTTTTTCCCCGTTTTCAAATGATAAAAGCAAAAAAAGTAAATAACTATGTCTTCGTAGCATTAGGTTAAAAAACAACCGAGAAAATCGGGACTTTCCTGCAGCAAAACCATCATTTGCTCGTCAAAATATGATAAAATAAAATTCTGTAAAAATATAAAATAAAATAATAAAAAACAATCAAGTATCACATCAAAATGAGCGATGCAGAAGATCGCATTTCTACGCTTCCCTGCTTCATGTCTGTTATTAGTGAATTGTTTTAACATTTTTCTCGGCGGACGACCGACTCCCGCCCTATCCATTTTTTTCTCTTCACTTTTATACCGGGAAAAAACTTCCTGAAAAGCGGACATGAATTATTAAATTTTTTTTCATTTATTTTTTCCCTTATTTACGAATATTTTTTTTTTTAAATATTGGAAATCTTATTTTCTCCACTTGGATGTCAATTTTAAATTTAAAATATTGTGTTTTTTGTAGTCGCGCTTTAAAAAAAAATGTGGCAGATGGGTAATAAATGTTGACAGCCAGATTTGACAAAATTGAAAATGCTTCACACGGAAATCAATCTCCTTTTTTCTCGCGGCTATTGTTTTGATCCACTGAGGAAGTTATTTCTATCTTTTTGGAAAACAAAAATTTGCATAAGGGGTTGAATGATTCCCCCATATCTAATATCCATTGTGTTTTGTATTATTTTCTTTTTCGTAATGGTTTGGTCTGTTTAGATTATACATTCATGGTTTCGTAAATTAGTTTTACCTTTTTGAAATGGTGAAATTCGAAATCCATCTCCGGATTTCGAAAAAAAAAAGGGCAACATATTTTTGTTAATATAGAAAACGGTTTTAACTTTGTTTGTTTATTTAGGAGTTTATTTTTGTTTGGTGAAACCTTCCTGGCGGCTTTTTGGGCGACGAGTTGGCGTAGATTTTTGTGGTGCCTGCCATATGCCTGCTATACATCATTTGTAAATTCCGTAATGTAAAACTCGATTTCAAAATTTTAAATGAAACTGGGGTTTACTTGAAGCCTGTTTTGTACCTAGACTATAAAACAGCGATCTAAATTCGATATAAATTATAAAGCGAAATAATAGCTTTTGAGATTCTTTTTTTTTCTTTCTAAATTTTTATGCTCCATTCTTCGACTAAATAGCTTGAAAATCGTAAAAAGTTATTTTTGACTTTAGATTTCTCTTTTTTCAATTCTTTCTTATCTTTTTTGGTTTTTCTCTTTTTCATGCATGAAACCTCGGAGCTTTTTTTTTTTTTTTTTTGTAAAGATAATTTTTTCTTAAGACGGTATGGTTCCATTATGTTTTTCCACTGAATCACTGACATTTATCTATTTTAGCCTTATTCCGAGCAAAAAAAAATATACGTAATTTATATCCCTCACCCTCCCACAATCGTATATCATTGGGTGGTAACAAACGAAAAATCACGATTCCAAACGTGTAATTCCTAGATAAATCGACCCATGTTATAAAAAGGCTTATAGCCTCGAGACTTTCTCAATATCATAAACGTTTTTTTTTTTTTTCCTCCTCTCGTTCTCCCACAAATGGTTCACGCGACCCAACCGTCGTTCGTCTTGATGTCATCACATTGAGGCAATTCGATAAAATCTACATCAGCATGAAAAATATCGAAGAAATATAAAAACGGTTTTTATAAGTTTGATTTAATTGTGAGGTTGCCATGGTAACGAGTGGTACATTTTTGTTCTTTTATAACTCGGAATATGCCGTAAGGATATGGGGACGAGGGAATTGACGCTGGAATATGTTGGTGGTTTTGTCATTTAAAGAGCATAAGTCATGACATTCGATTCGATGCGTAAGCTAAACATTATCCTCAAGCGTATTGATTATGGTGTTCGAGAGTAAAGGAATTAACAGGATTCAGACGACTGAATCGTAAACAACTGATGAAGTGACTTCATTAATGTTACCATTAGAATTATCATTATCATCCTCCTTTGTCGTTTGCTTAAGAAAGATAAACAGCTTATTTCTTATTCATCCAGTTCCGTTTTTACTTCTTTACTTCTTATTCGATCAGATAAATATTATTTAAGAAAAAAAAAAAGAAAGAAAGGAAAAATAAATTGCCCGCAAGTCATTGTTTTACAATTTTATTTTTGCCCTCAAATGGGAATTTGCCTGTCAATATTGCTTCAGAAACTTTTGTTCTGTTTTTCCACCGCACAGTTTTTTATTTGCGTTGTAACGGTCTTGTTTTTTTTTTTTTTTTTAGGTGGATGAAGTGCCTCAAATGATGGTCGATAAAACAGGGATAGGGCCTTCGAACACACAAAAATCAAACGACCAATCTCAAAGCTCCGAAAACTCTGCTATGACCTCGCAAGACGAAGCAGATGAAGAAAAAGTCGCCGATGATAAAGATGAGCACAAAGTAAAGGATAGAGAAAAAGAACGAATGGATAATGGGACAAATCAGGGGAAAAATGGAGAGGAGGGAGTTACTAATTCTGATAAAAGTCCAGGAGGGCAACGGTAAGAATTTTATTTTTTTGCCTCTGTTTAGCTTTGGTATATTTGGGCTTTACAGCTGACTAAATAAGTATTTTAATCTAAGTCGTGTTGCACCAGGATCAGCATTACGTTACTACTAACATCTTACATCACTTGCAATTATTTTCCTTTTGAATCTCGGTGTAGCTACTCCGAGTCATAACCTGTCCTCTTCTGTTTCACACCAAATATTTGTGACCGTCTTATGGGAAACTAACATAAATGCAAAGAAGCGAATATAAGGAAATAATTTTTCTCTAGTGACATGAAAACGACATCGTAAAAAAAAATAAAGGAAAAACGCCTTGAAAATGCTGTTTAGACTTCCGTGTATATATTGTAATGCAGGAAATCTAAACAGAATATTTCAGTTTAGGTTCGATTTCACCAAGTTACGGAGAGGTTTTTTCAAAAACAAGTTTTATCATCCATAAATATAGTGCTTCACTTCCGCAGATAACGTAGAAAAGCGCAAGCTTTTTCTTTACCTCGATAGGTGGAAGTTCCAAGTTGAACTTGATGTGGGTTCGATAAGTGAAATTTTACAATTTCCATATATAAATCTCGAAGGGAAGAAAATCATTTTCGCTTTAAAAAAAAAAACATTTTTCTGGGTAATTATGACGCATATTTCCGCGAATAAAAGTTTGGAGTCCAATAACAAAGCCTTTCCGGCTGCCACTTCCTTAAAATTAATATTCAACAGCTCAGCGTGATTCTCACAGGTCTTTTTCTCCGAGGAAGTGAAATGAATATGCGATAATTTTTTTTTAAACATAGAATATTTTTACCTTTTTTTTTTGTTTTGGGAGACAGAAAAAAAGTCAAATTTGATTAGGCGTCCGAAGCGGGAATTCGATTCATTTAAAAATTTTTTGAGGACACATTCGTTGATTTCGATTTATCGGGAAAAGCTTTTTTGTGACGTTAATATTGAGGTTTTAATTTATCCGAAAGGATAAGTCGCAAAATCTGTTTCAAAGGCGGGAAGGGCTAGACGGGTTTTTATTTGATAATTCTCACTGGGGCGAGCGGAAACACCCACGATCGCCCACTCTTTCACGAGAAAATCTCAAGGGAAAATAAAAAAAAAAGTTATCATCCGCCTGCAAGAAAGAATGTAAACTTAACGAGAATTCATTTCTATCATTAAATAAAAGGCACGAATTAAAATCATTATTTTAATGATAATGGTGATGATCATATAAATGATAATGATGCTTAAAAAAAAATTTTAAAAAAAAAGGAAGGAAGGAAGGAATTTGATTTCTTAAAGGTTCTAGTTCGTTTACATAACCGGCCGGTTAGCCGGGCGGTGTACACATTTTAACGATAAAAAAATACGTTAAAAATTTTTTTTTAAATCCGATATTTTATACATGAAAACGGGGTCTAACTGCACCGAAACCGTACCTGAAACGTTTCGTTATGTTCAGAGATAAATTTCCATAATATTAAATGCAAGAACAACAGTTAATAGTTCTTATATTTGATAATATTTAATTGTTTTCGCAGAAAAAAAAAATGTTTATTTCCGAGAGACTAGTGCAGCGCTCTAGCGGTAGAACCACGAACTATTTCAACAACAAAAAGCAAAATGGCGTTTTATTTTTTTATTTCGAAAACATTAAAAAAAATTATCAAATTTAGGCAGAGTAAAGCCTTTTTCATACGTTTTCAATAACGAATCTTTACCTTTTAAACATAACAAAACGTTTTGGCGCGGTTTCGGTGTGATCCGATCTCATTTTCACGTGCAAAAACCGAATTTCAAAAAAACAAATTAAACTTTTTTTTTACCGTTAAAAAATTTTCACTGCCCGGCTGACCGGCCGGTTATGTAAACCAACTAGAACCTTAAGATTAAGGGTAACCTTCTAATTTTTTTTTTTGAAAAAAAATCTATTTTTTTTTTTTTTTTTTTTTTTTTTTTTTGCATTTTAAAAAGGCATAAAAGCGTCTACGCTAAGAAATTGCCAATCGATAATATCGTTGGTGTAGGTGTACGGATTCGTTCCGGTATTTAACTTTAGGAGTAATTAAAGTTGGAGCAACAAAATTTTAAAAAATTAAATTTTTTTTTAACACTGTTTTTTTGCGGTGAGAAAATTTTTGCAAATACTTTCATTTTGAGTCATTCCACGTCAAATCGACCAATGCCATTTCGTTAGGTCGCGCGATTTTTTTCATATTTTTTTTTTAGATACTACCACTAGTAACTAGTAAAAAGCGACATAAAAAAATTTTTCATGTTGCTTCGTTTAAGTGGAATAAGGGCCTAAACACATAATTTCGGAGAGAAATTAAAATTTTTTTACTTTATTTCGCACCCCTAATACTTTTGCACTGTTGCACAGTGAAAATTGGTACTGCCTGTGGTTAAAGTTTATACTTAAGCCTTCTAAAAAATGCAGGTTGAAAAAATTGATTTTCACCTGGGTAGTCAGAAAAAAATTTTGAACTTACCCCATAAAAAACGAAAAATGAGCTATTTTTCAGCTATGCTGCCCGCTACAGGGTGCATCCTTCGGAAATCTGAATTTCGTCAAAAAGTACCTTGGTATGTGGACTTCCTACCTCGTAAGTCGATTTCTCCCTGTCATGCAATTCCCGCCACTTTCAGCGCGCCAAAATTGGCAATTTTTGAAAAAATCGCTATTTTTCCACTTTTTAAAGGCCTATAACTCCAGAAAAACTAACCCGAAAAAAATTTTGAAACTTTCCACGGAAAGTCCCTTTAGTATGTAGGTTTTCCACGAAAAAAAAAGTTTGGCTATTTGCATATCCTGGAAGCTGCAGGGGCTTCAAAAAACTCAAAATGGTTAAAATCAATGTTTTTTTTATTGATTAAAATGGTACAAATTCGTTCTTTTCTCATAAAAAATTATGATGAAACATGTTTTCAGGTCTAGCGTTAATGCAAAATTTGGGGCGGACAAATATTGGGGGGGGGGGGGGGGGTAAAAATTAAAATTTTTCCGCAATTTTTTTTTTATTTCTTAATAGCACTTTTTTGGGGAAAAAAGACTTAAAAAATTCGAAATAAATTGAGAGATGTGAGAATGTACACAATATTGTGAAACTGATTGTCGGTTTTAGTAATGCCGCTGTTCACCCGTTTTTTTTGGATGGCGGTATAAGTAAGGGAGCGCTCAATTATAATGTAAGACATTTTTTCGGACGCCTACCCATTCCCCCCTTTAGCTTACTTAAGATTTTGGCTAACCCCCCCCCCCCCCCCTCCACCTTTTTTTTTGTTCACCGCCAATTTTAAGAATGTCTTTTAGAATTTCCAAAAAAAAAACCTTTTTCTTAAATTTTTTTTTTTTTTAAGTAGGTGGCTAATGGAGCGGTGTTTAATTTTTATATTAAATTCGAATTTTTTGAAAAAATAAAGAATAATAAAAATTCTTAAGTAATATTTTCCGTATTTTCCCCCTCCCCCCCTCCGGTCTTACGTAATACTTGAGAGCTCCCTTGTTACGTAATACTTGAACGCTCCCTCCAGAAAAGGAAAAGATTTTTTTTTTTTTTTTGAAATTCTAAAAGACATTCTTAAAATTGGAGGTGAACAAAAAAAGGTGGAGGGGGGGGGGGGGGGTTAGCCAAAATCTTAAGTAAGCTAAAGGGGGGAATGGGTAGGCGTCCGAAAAAATGTCTTACATTATAATTGAGCGCTCCCTTACTTATACCGCCATCCAAAAAAAACGGGTGAACAGCGGCATTACTAAAACCGACAATCAGTTTCACAATATTGTGTACATTCTCACATCTCTCAATTTATTTCGAATTTTTTAAGTCTTTTTTCCCCAAAAAAGTGCTATTAAGAAATAAAAAAAAAATTGCGGAAAAATTTTAATTTTTACCCCCCCCCCCCCCCCCAATATTTGTCCGCCCCAAATTTTGCATTAACGCTAGACCTGAAAACATGTTTCATCATAATTTTTTATGAGAAAAGAACGAATTTGTACCATTTTAATCAATAAAAAAAACATTGATTTTAACCAATTTTGAGTTTTTTGAAGCCCCTGCAGCTTCCAGGATATGCAAATAGCCAAACTTTTTTTTTCGTGGAAAACCTAAATACTAAAGGGACTTTCCGTGGAAAGTTTCAAAATTTTTTTCGGGTTAGTTTTTCTGGAGTTATAGGCCTTTAAAAAGTGGAAAAATAGCGATTTTTTCAAAAATTGCCAATTTTGGCGCGCTGAAAGTGGCGGGAATTGCATGACAGGGAGAAATCGACTTACGAGGTAGGAAGTCCACATACCAAGGTACTTTTTGACGAAATTCAGATTTCCGAAGGATGCACCCTGTAGCGGGCAGCATAGCTGAAAAATAGCTCATTTTTTGTTTTTTATGGGGTAAGTTCAAAATTTTTTTCTCACTACCCAGGTGAAAATCAATTTTTTCAACCTGCATTTTTTAGAAGGCTTAAGTATAAACTTTAACCACAGGCAGTACCAATTTTCACTGTGCAACAGTGCAAAAGTATTAGGGGTGCGAAATAAAGTAAAAAAATTTTAATTTCTCTCCGAAATTATGTGTTTAGGCCCTTATTCCACTTAAACGAAGCAACATGAAAAATTTTTTTATGTCGCTTTTTACTAGTTACTAGTGGTAGTATCTAAAAAAAAAATATGAAAAAAATCGCGCGACCTAACGAAATGGCATTAGTCGATTTGACGTGGAATGACTCTTTTTTTTTTTCTATAAATTTAAGAGAGGATGTAGAAAAAAGTGCAGATAGTACTGGAAGGTCTCTTTGGCTTTCCTCTCGGTTGCTATATTTCGCAGAACTAAAATATAATATAATTAAAGATTAACGCCGCTGCTGTTTTTTAATTGAATTTTTGCCCCACTGCTTGCGATTCGTGAATATGAGTTGCCTTTTTTTTCTCTTTTTCATTCTCTGCATACGTTTTTGCAGAAAAATGTAATATTTTGTTTTAATAAGAATGAAGTGTTCTTGTGTTTTCCAAGTTTAGTAACGCTTTCCCATAAGTCTTACTATTCAAAAAAAAAAAAAAAAAAAAAAAAAAAAAAAGGCTAACAACGAGGTTTTGCTGTATTTAAAAATTTTTTATCCTTTTTTTTTCTTCCGTAATAACGGTATCCGAGCAATAAAAGGCTCAAACGCAGAAAAGCATTATTTTTAAAAAAATATGTACAAAGCTCAAAGAAAGATATGTAAAACGATTGACTAAACGGTGAAAAAAAATTACTAAACTGGAAAAAAAAAAAAACCTAACGTAATCAAAGTCCAGCAATCATCGAAACGATGGAACGAAATCCCCAATACATAATCAAAAAAAAAAAAAAAAAAAAAAAATGAGATCGGTGAACCGATCAAAGTGCTTTATCGACGAATTATGAAATGTATATTATAAATAATATACATAACGGTTAGATTTTTGATCAGAGGTCCACCAAAGCCACTGTACGGGCATACGGAATCTGAATTTTGGAAAAATAATTTTAAATTCGGAATCCTCTACCCCGAAAATATTCTCAAAAATACGGTTAGATTTTTGATCAGAGATCCACCAAAGCCGCATTACGGGCATAAGGGATTCGAATTTCGGAAAAATTATTTCAGATTCGGATCCTCTACCCCGAAAATATTCTCAAAAATTCGGTTAGATTTTTGATCAGAGGTCCACCAAAGCCGCAATACTGGCATAAGGGATTCGAATTTCGGAAAAATTATTTCAGATTCGGAATCCTCTACCCCGAAAATATTCTCAAAAATACGGTTAGATTTTTGATCAGAGGTCCACCAAAGCCGCAATACTGGCATAAGGAATTCGAATTTCGGAAAAATTATTTCAGATTCGGAATCCTCTACCCCAAAAATATTCTCAAAAATACGGTTAGATTTTTGATCAGAGGTCCACCAAAGCCGCAGTACGGGCATAAGGGATTCGAATTTCGGAAAAATTATTTCAGATTCGGAATCCTCTACCCCAAAAATATTCTCAAAAATTCGGTTAGATTTTTGATCAGAGGTCCACCAAAGCCGCAGTACGGGCATAAGGGATTCGAATTTCGGAAAAATTATTTCAGATTCGGAATCTTCTACCCCAAAAATATTCTCAAAAATTCGGTTAGATTTTTGATCAGAGGTCCACCAAAGCCGCAATACTGGCATAAGGGATTCGAATTTCGGAAAAATTATTTCAGATTCGGAATCCTCTACCCCGAAAATATTCTCAAAAATTCGGTTAGATTTTTGATCAGAGGTCCACCAAAGCCGCAATACTGGCATAAGGGATTCGAATTTCGGAAAAATTATTTCAGATTCGGAATCCTCTACCCCTAAAATATTCTCAAAAATACGGTTAGTTTTTTGTTAGCTCCCACGAGAAACCCGCCAATCAGCATCCAAATCGCTTTGTTGACGTAATCGATGACGTCATATCGTGACGTTTCAAAAGTTGGAGATATCGGTTTTTAGGCCTATACCCATACTTTAAGCCCTGCTCACCGTTTCTGAACCACTCAACAGAATTTAACCAAATTTCAATGGTAGCATATCTTGATGAATATCTACTGCAATACCAAAATCGGACTCTATCGGTTGTTGCGTTTCCGATTTATAGTCAAAAAATATCTTGAAATAGCTGAATATTCAACATTTTTACTCACTGCTTCCGAATCGCTGAACCGATTTGGCTCAAAAACTAATCAGCACCTACATTTTATTAGAAGTTCCTACCCACCAAAAATCATCCACATCCGTTCTTCCGTTTTTCTGCTTTTCGACGGACAAATTTTTTTGCACATATATTCATACATTCATACATTCATACACACACACGGCCACCATCCAAATTTTGCTTTTTTCGGCATCAGGGGACTTCAAAACGTGTAAAAATATCGAAAACTGAAAATCTGAAATTTGTGCTAAAAACAATGCTTTATTCTCCCTGCGGTCGATAAAGCAAAAAAAAAAAAAAAAACGTTTCCTCATTTTTCAATTTCATTTCATCCCATTCATTCGTTTTTTTTGCCGAAAAAAAACCAATGGAACATCATCCATGTTTGGCTAACAACATAAACAAGAAGGATACGATCATATACAAACCATAAAATTCTTTTTCTTCTTTTTTAACTAAAAAAAGGAGTTTTTTGGCCGAATCGTGATTTTTCTTTTTTCTCGGATCAAAATGGAAGAAGGGAATAGGAAAAAAAAAAAACTAATTTATGCAATACACATAACCAGACTAAGTTATCAATCATGAAAAAAATGAGGAAAGAGAAGATACAGAAGGAATGCTAAGAAAGAAAGCTGCTGACACTAACAAACATACAATTTATCACTTCATCTTTTCTGGTAGCGTTCACTCACCCCATTAATTCGGGGGTGTTGAACACACCCCCCGAATTAATGGCTCTTTTCATAGAAATTCGGATGGAGAGTACATAAAAAAAACATTAATAATAAAATCTGGAATGAGAAATCCACTTTGAATTATGTTTTAGGAGAAGGAAGACGTTATAATCATAAACAGTTTTCCGATACTGATTTGTCTTTGATATCGAAAAAATTTATTAATGAAGGAGAAAAAGCAGAAAATCGTTTTTATAAGTTTAAATTTTCTTTTTAAAAAAAAATCATTCAAAGTAATCAACCGTTTTATACTTTGTTCATTTGTTTCATTTTAATGTATCGCAATCGACCCGTACTTTTTTAAGCGAATTAGTCAGATTCGCACAATCAGTTTATTTTTAATTGAGGAGCAGTTAATTCTCTTAAAACGCAGTTCGCTGATTTAAGTTAATTCGTTGATGCAATGGGACGGGACGGTTGATAATTTTGAGAGCCCAATTTTTGATCGATCTTTTTTTTTCAGATCTGTTTAAGGGTCGTCCATGTATTACGTAACGCCTGGAAGGGGGGGGGGGTGAGGGTCGAAGGAATTGTTACGCATTGTTACGGGGGGTGGGGGGAGTTGGGCTACGATTTACGTAATTTTAATATTAAAATTATTGCAATTTTATTTCATTCTTTTTAAAAACATTTTTTTAAAAACATTATTCTTCACAATAAAAAAATTAAATTTTCTAACTCGTAAAACCTGATTAAAATTTACCATGAAACTGAAAATTTTTTGACTTCTAAAAACGAAATTTAAATATTTTTCAGAGGGGGGGGGGGGGTATAACCCGTGTTACGTAATAACGAAGGGGGGGTTACAGATTGCGCTACGGGTGTGTTACAAGGGGGGAAGAGGGTTCAAAAAGTGGCCCATTTTGCGTTACGTAATACATGGACGACCCCTTAGGAAAAAAGTTACATTTCAAAAAAATGACATCTAGTTTAATTAATGGTTTCGATACGTTTTTTAAGAATTTGACGTTTTATTATTTGTCAGCTGATTCTAATGAAATTTCAGCTTTTAAAGTTAATGGATGCATTGAAGACAAAAATTGTCATTCCAAATTCCTGGAATAATAAAAAACTTTATAAATAATAAATTATATATGGCAGTGGACGAGGTTAAAAACACCTTGAGAGAGTGAGTGCATGTTCTCTTGCTGAAAATAAGTTCATAGTTTTTTAGTCAATTTCATTGGCAAATCTCAGTAAATGTAGGCACAAACTTTTTAACAGTTTAAGACAGGGTATCTACTGACCTAAAAAGCCTTAACAACCTAAAAATGGCCTTAATTTCAAAGTGTGACTTTAAAAACCTAAAAAACCGAAAAATGACCTTAATTTCGATCACCGACGAAAAATTTTCCCTTGTGCGACCTTTTTCAAACACGGAGTCAATCAAGGAGGCTTTAATTTTCACTCAGTTGAATATTTCGCTACCTCAGGATAAAAGGCTTGCATCTCGTTTTTCGAATTGATACTTCTTAGGCATATTTAGCTTATAGCGAGACGAATTCAATTCGAAAAACGAGATACAAGCCTTTTATCCCCAGGTAGCGATTTTACAAAATTTCCCTCTCTCGGCCTTCGGCCTCGCTCGGAGTTAAGTAATTAAAACACTTGGGTGTTTTAAAACCTGAAAAAAAAAAAAGAAAAAAAAATGAATTTCAGCTCAAATATTCAAGCAGTTTCATAATTAGGAAAGTGGCTTCCTTTGTAGGGCTGTTCGGCGATATTCGGGTATTTAACTCGGTTCCGGTTCTAAAATTCGGACTCCGGTCTATCTCGGGTCAAGATCCGAACTACTCGGTTTCTATTCCGTTCGGGTTCAGTTTTCGATTTTTACCCGAAAAGAGTCGGGTTCGACTCCGGACCCGAAGCTACCTGTTCTCTTCATTTTTGCTGTATAATGATCATGTCGCCACTGATCATCCCGTAATCGTTGGTATAATATTAATTTTCATCTTTTTTTTATTTAATAAATGATTTTTTTTTAACGGGTAACTTCGGGTCCGGAGTCGAACCTTTCTCTTCGATTTTTTTCAGGTAGGAATCGAAAATACCCGACTCGAGTTAGCTCGGGTACGGACCGGAACGGAATCGAACCCGAGTAATTTAGGTCTAGGCCCGAGTTATACCCCAACCCGAGTTTTACACCCGAGCTCGAATTTTAGAAACGGAACCGAGCTAAATACCCGAATATAGAACATCCCTACTCCTTTGTTCCTAGAACTTCTGAGCGATAAAAAGACCAGGCAGAGCCAATTTCGTCCTGCTAAAATTCTCTTTCTTGACTACTTCGAAAGTTTTTCAGACCTAAATTGTCTAAAAAAGGAGACCTTAAAAACCTAAAAATGTCCTCAATTTTGAATCTTATTTCCTAGTAGACACCCTGTTAAGATCTGCGAACCTCTGGAAATATGAGCGTACTAAGCTTTCTTTTATGAACCAGCATAACGCTCTGCATTATCGAATGATTATTTTTTATATTTTTTTATAACAATTTTGTTTTTCTTTTTCGAGGAAATAAAAGGTTAAAAATATTTTAACGGCTTTCGAATTTTTAAATTACGCGTAATTTAAAAATTCGAAAGCCGTTCTGAAAAGGTTAAATATTATAAATATATTATAAAATTACTTACATAAAGCAGTGAATATATTACACCTCAACTCTGCCTCTTTTTTTTGAGAACTCGTTTCTTTAGGCCCTGATGCAGGTTTTTCTACTTTTCTGGATCGTTGTGTCAAGCTAATGTGATGTTCAGTTTTTGGTTCTGGTGAATGGACTAATATTTCTTGGAGTTTAGGTGATTCTTTTTTCATTCTTAAAAAAAAAAAAAAAGGTTGCGAATTAACTTATGGCACTTCGTTGTCTAGACAAAACCGGCCGGTTCACCGTCCGGTTTTTAAAAGAAAAAAAGTTTTTTTAATTAATATTTTTAAACGTTAATATTGCATTAAATGGGGCGAAACTTATACCAAATTGTTCCTTATTATTAGGAGAAGTCGAATATACATGTTAAATATGTCGGTAAGCTTAAATTACGTCAATATTCGCAAAATGAACCGATTGTTTATGTTTTTTTACATCGGCCATTTTGTTTTCTATGTAAACAACATTAAATTTTGCGAATATTGACGTAATTTAAGCTTACCGACATATTTAACATGTATATTCGACTTCTCCTAATAATAAGGAACAATTGGTATAAGTTTCGCCCCATTTAATGCAATATTAACGTTTAAAAATATTAATTAAAAAAACTTTTTTTTTAAAAAACCGGACGGTGAACCGGCCGGTTTTGTCTAGCCAACGAAGTGCCTAACTGCCAACTTTGTGGTCTGTTGGATAAATTAAAAATATTATCGGTTATCCAAAATGTTATATTGTTTGAATAAAATTGCATAATTTGTTTTAGAAAAGCAGAAGTCCTTTAGACCTTAGGAATTCCTTTATAATAAAAAGTATACTGTATAATACAGTAAATCTTGGCAATGGCTGGCTTGAGACAGATGGTAGTAAACAGTTCGTTGAATTAACTTGTAATTAATATACAGTATATTTGTCAAGTTAAAGTAAAGAAAAAAAAAATTGTCTTCTTTGCTATTAAAGTGACAGGACGGGGACAGGGGACAGGGTACAGTCAGGGGTCAACAGGGTCAACGGCTAACAACATCTGAAACAAAAATAATGAAAACGGTTTTAGAGCCTTAAAGCAACGGGATCGGGAAAAGAAAACAGTCTTTTAAATAACTGAATAATATGGAAACTGGAAAATTAATTAAATCTAATTAAAGCATTTAAATTTTTATTTTTCACTTAAAAACCAGCTTATTCAATTTTTTGAATAAAAAAAAAAAAAAAAAAAAAAAAAGAATAATTTGCTGCATGAAAAAAACGACAAATTCACGTCAAAATGACGCCAAAAGGTCAATTTGACGTTATTTTGGTCGGACATCTGAACCATCAAATTTACGTCAAAGCTTGACGTTTTTTTGTCGGCACAAAAACGTTTTTTTGACGTTTTTTTGACCATGCGGTGTTATCGCAAAATTTAAATTTTGCTCGGAAAAAGGAAACTCGTGATGTATCGGAGAAATGCGTTATAAGTAACAGCGGTTATTTGTTTTAGAAGTTATCGCCTATTTTTCCAGTATGATTAATCGTACAATTTTTTTTCACCATGGTGAGAATCCCATCAGCTAAATGAAACGATTTGTCACTGCGGAGCGCTACCATATACACTCACATTTTACACTTAACCAAGTCGGCTGTAACCGGAAGCCAATGAACTGAGAACAACGAACTAAAAGATAATTCCGCAAAAAAAAGGCCTTGAACTTTCTTCATTGCTGTGGTCAATGAGTAGGAAACTTTTTTTTTTTTTGTTTCCTTTTTTAACAAAAAAATAATTTTTTCATTTTACTGAAAATTCCCTTTGGTTATACCTAAGAATTTTACAATTGAATAAAAATCGTCACATACTGTGGAGCAATCAATAGATTGACGTAACCGACTTTCAAGTCAATGTTAAACGAGTTTTTTTTTTTTTTTTTTTTTTTAATCCCTCTTTTTACTTTTTTTTAAAGTGTCTTTTATTTTCCTGTTATTTCATTAGAGAAAGACTTGCTCATGCTCATTGTCAAATTAAACCTCAAATGAAATAAAAGTTAAAATTATAAAAGGTGAGGGAAGAGCTTTTTAATGGAATTTGTTTTTCCTTCGGAACTTTTTTAAGCATTCTCAAATTAAAGATGTAATTTTAACAGAATTATCGTTAATTAGTTCAATTAAGGAAACACAATAGAATTTATTTTTATTTTTATTTTATTTTATTTTTTTTTTCCGATAAGAAAGAAATACACTTTTGTTGTCTCATATTTCCGATTTATGACTTTTACGAAATCTCTGCAATAATTCATCGGGATTTCCAAAAAAAAAGAAAATGGTTCCTATTTTAAAAGGCGCCATGGATCGAACACGTGTCGCCGAAAATACCTATCGGACTTTGTGGCGTCTTTCCCTTTCATCTGTACGCTTTTTTCGACTATCGTTTTGATTTCAACCGTTGGTTCAATCTAGTAGTTAATATTTGTTCGAATATGAACTGAGGAAGGAAAACGAAGACGAAGTGCCGGACTGGCACCGCATTTACCATATTTTTGCCTGTAATATGAAGTGGTAAGGCAGTAAGGCCTGTAAGTGAAACAGGGTTATGTGAAGTTGGCATACCCTATTCTCTGAACCATTTTGCAAGTTTTGCATTTTATTGATAAATTCATAATTTGTAATGGTCTAGTGATTTTTTCCAAATATTCTTGAATAGAATAAGACCATTGACCCCTTCAGAATATTAATACGTTAGTTTAGTTAGACTATGTATCGTACGTTAGTTGAGGGGGGGTCAAATTAATGTTTGCAGAATCCAAGTAAGCGTGCATTCAACGAGCTTTAAAATGGCTGAACAACCAAATCAGATAATACCTTCAAAAGTTAATCATTCTATACAATAGTTCAAAAAATTAAAATTCAGATATCGTCGAGTTCCGAGATTTCCGAACGTACCCCATTTCGAGACGATTTAAAACCCAGTCCGGCCCTGATGAATCGGAAGAGGCAAGAAGAGTCGTTATTACGTAAATGTAGATTTTTCCCTTACCGACTTTGACCCAAGTAATTTACATTGTCAATTCTAAGTCGGGGTCCTGCGACTCTGAAATATAAAAGTAAAGGAATCGGCGAATTTTTCCTTAAAAATTTAAAACAGAAAAATATCGAATGCCTGATTTTCCACTCCTTTTTTTTTCACTTTAAACCTACTATTTCTTGCTAGATATTTCGTGATTGCACTCTATTTGTGGACGTCCACATGAAAACCTGCCTTCTGGGGAATGGCGGAGAAAACGTTTTGTTTGTAAACAATGTGTTTCTTTATAAGTTAAACTTCCGCAGCCTTCTAAGTACCATTCCCAGAAGGCAGGTTTTCATGTGGACGTCCACATTTAACTTAGAAAGGTCAAAGAAAAACTTTAAAGATCTAAAAAGGATGTTATGGCCGGAGTACCGATGCTCCAAAATCATCAGTCCGGTTTTGCGGATTTGAAAATCTTCTCAGAAACCATAAAAATTTGGAATCTGATTTGATATCCTTAACTTTTCAAAATTCGAAAACCAAATCTGAATTCGTCGTTTTAAAAAAATCTGTGCTGTGAAAAAAAATTTAAATATTTGGGTTTTTCCTACCTTGCATAATTAGAGAAAACAATAATGATCGGATCGATCGCGAAATATCAATATTGAAATTGCTGATGGGTGAATGATCGAATTTGTATTCCACCTTATTTTACCCAGTCCTTAATGCCACTTTAGAATTTAAAAACATTTCAAAGTTTCATCAATTTTTTTTTTTTTTTCTTGTTTTTTTTTTTTTTTTTTTTTTTTTGTGATTTTAATGGGATGAAGCTTCTTTACTTAGATCTTAAGAAAAAGATGGTGATGGATTTTTTTTTACGGAAACACTGTAATAATAAGTTAAAGCATAACACAACTTGTATTATCGTAAATAGTTCAGTTCTTTTATTGCCAAAAGGGAAAAAAGAAAACGGTTGAAGATAACAAAACTCCTCGTCTTTAGTCTCACTGCCCAAGAAACTTAATCTTACGATAATTTAAAAAGACTCCCTACTTTTTTATTTTAAATAAATCCTTACAATGATTACTATTTTTTTTTTTTTTTACGTTTTAATGGAAAATTTCCCCCTCTTTTTTTTTAAAAAGTAAATGTATCATTCGTCTCGTAAATAATTGAATATTCCATTAAAATTCTTGGAAACAGAATTAATTATTTTAAGTAGAATAATCCGAGATTTTAATTAATGAAATTGCTGAATTTTAAATATTTGATTGCTATTAATAATATTACATGATTCACATAATTTGTTTTATGTTTCATATTTGGAACCGGTAACGTCTGCGTCGGGGGGCGAAAATCTAAATCGAACACTTGTAAGTACATTAAGTTTGATGGATCGAGTGCCGTAGTGAATACAAAAGCACCGTAGTTCTTGTCAAATGGAACGATTCATGTCCCTCTTTTTTTATTTCAATGCATTTTTGATAGAAAGAAAAAATAATTTCGAACTGGACACACTTGTTTTATGTCTCCTTTAATAAAACAGCACAAAACACACAATACAGTTTTATTATATTTGTCCCGGAGTGTAAAAGTGCCAGATTTTTATAGTGTTAGATTTTGACCTTCGAAAGATTTTGTGGAATATTTTTTGCATGGCACTTTAGCCCCGTAATTGATTGACACAATTAATCCAACTTTAAATGAGAAATATTTCTCGAGCGTAAAACGGCGTAATAAACACGTTTTGTCGTGAATACGTCGTCAAAGTTTATATAATGTTATGCGATGACACAACTACAAAACATGCAGTACCCTGCACGAAAAATTTCAGTAATTATTGTTAAACCCTTTCAAGATTATGAGAATTAAAAGATGTTATTTTTTTTTCTCTATCTTAATAAATGAAGTACGATATATGCCACTAATTGGAAACTGCGTTATACTAATATCACTGAATTGGAAGCATTTATCATTGTTTTAACGTATTATTTGACAGTGCATGGCGTATAGGAATGTATTGGTCGTTACCCCAATGTTAAATTTTTCCCAAGTGTGATAAATCTTAAAGTAATAACATTTTATTTAGCTTAGGATGACGCAGGAGTGATCCATTTTTTTGAACGCCCTATACTTCGAAAAACGCTGATATTAACGTTTTGGAGTCAGATATAAAATTCCGCTTCCAGGCAACAATTCTTATCAATCTTAGGCGCTTTCATGAAAAATTCCATACCTGACCAGACAGTACGTTTTTGGGAAACCTTGATCCAGGATAAATTTTCGGGAACTAATAGTAGATTATTATTTCCCAAAAAAGTACTGTATGGTCATGTATGGAATTTTTCATGAAGGTGCCTAAGCTTCATAAGAATTATTGCTTGGAAGCGGAATTTTGATGTTTAGCACCAAAAGGATAATATTAGCATATTTCAAAGTATAAAGTGTTCAATGAATCAGTCTTGCGTCATCTTAATTATATTGACATATCCAACTTGAGTCAAATCAACGAATGCAATAAAAAATAATAAAATAAAGACAGACTGTAGCTCACAGCGACCTCTTTTTCATATTTTAAAATAATTTTTATTGCGTTAGATTACATTAATTTTCTTTTCTCTAGGTTGTCTGATTAGCAGCAACATTTTGCCTAACTTCTCGAATATTTCAGGTTCTCTATCCTAGAGATGTGTACTGTACAGTATTAAATTCGCTGAGGTTCAGTTGGAACCTAGTCCCAATATTTTCACATCCCTTATTATATCGTTTAGCAGTTTGCGAGCTAGACTATCCTTCACGGCCGCCAACTGGCAATTATTATCGAAGTTTGTTGTCCAAAAATTCGATTTCACAGCAAGATAAGGAATCAAGAGGGAGTTTAAAATACACAAAAATTACAATCCCCCCTGATCGTTTTGGGGCCCCCATAGGACCCTCCCCAGAAGCCTCGATTTTTTTCCGGTCATGTTGTATATCATATGAAAGCCCATTGTAAATTCTGTCGAAGGAGATCTTACAGTGGTTTCTACCTCTTATAGATATGTAGATATCGCCATTTAAATAACACAAAATTGAGGAGTCAATTTTAGCCCTTTTAAATGGCGATATCTACATATCTATAAGAGATAGAAACCACGGTAAGGTCTCATTCGATAGCATTTACAATAGACTTTTATATGATATACAACACGACCGGGGAAAATATCGGAACTTCTTGGCCTTAATTCCCTATACCTGTCATATTTAGCCAATTTACTGTAGGGGGGGCACCGAGTCAGCCCAGGGGGGATGCGCCCCCCCCCCTGGCTACGGGCCCGACAAAATTAAATTGCCAGTAATTTGTAGAAATTTTTGAAGACTTTCTGTTAGACAAGATTAGGGGATCATTCAAATATGATATCGTCATTTTTTTTTAATTTTAGACCTCTTCCTCCTCTTCATCTTCAAAAAATACGCCTTTCTGATGGGTATTTAACATTAGCGTCATCATTTCATACACCCCCTACCCCCCTAAAATCTCAATATTCAAATTTCAAGAAAAAATATTCAAAAATTTTATGGGAGCCCCAAGACGATCAGGGGGATTTTAATTTTTGTGTATTTAAAACTCCCTCTTGATTCCGTATCTTGCTGTGAAGTCGAATTTTTTGGGCAACTGACTTCGATAATAATTGCCAAATGGCGGCCGTGCCTTTTCTTCAGGCCATACCTCCCCTCGCCATTTCCCCGTTTTATTTCCCCTTCTCTTACTTATCTGCTTATTTTTCATATATTCTTCCATTCCGTCCCCACTCACCTCCTAAAGTATTTGCATTAAGAGCAGAACTCGTATATAATTTACAAAAAGAAATTCCTGAAATAATAAACTGCAACTTGGCGTACGTTTTAGTGCGGCATATATGCTTCATTCTCCCTCCTTTGCAAAAAAAAAAAACAAATTGGCACAGATAGCATTTTTTGTGTCGTGATAAAATAAGTAATTAATATCGAGCACAAGAGAAATGCATCTTTCTCTGGTAGGTAGTGACGAATCAGACAAAAAAAAAAAAAAAAAAAAAAAAAATATATTCAGACCACAAAAGTTTTGGCAAGCCAATCAACTGCATATTAAATCACTGAATTATTGCGTTTCATAAACGTAAATCGCACTCAATTGCATTTAACAAAAAAATGAATGAAAGTAACATGCGAAAATTTAGTTCAGTGAGAATTTATTCCCCGTTCAAGTGCATACTTGACGATGACGTCAAAGCGACATTACAAGCACACTTTACCTCCGCCTTTCGTATTTTACGGCAAATATTGCAGTGGTTTATACTCGTTTAACATCTGCTTTTCTATTCTGTGTTTGAGAAACGCAGTCTTTATTAAATTAACTTTTAAGAGGAAATAATGCGGAGAAAACTGAATTATATTTATTGTTTTTTGCCTATATGCAAAGCTTCTTTAAAAGAAATTCTCGGAATTGAATTTATTAGCGCTGTCTAGAGCTGCTTTAAATTATAAAAAATTCTCTATTTTTTCCCCTTATTTTTCAGTTTTTTTTTCGTTTGTTTTTAAAATTCATAATAAAAGGAAAACAAAGCGAAGTGGAAAAGCTTTTGCAATACTTAAACTCAAAAAAGTACCGGTCAGATGTCGCAGTTACTGCAACTTTTCAATGTTGGCACAGACTTTGTTTCTATAAGTGATTTGCTTTATCACAACAACTCTATACTAGGGTGTCCCTTTTTTTTGCGAATTTACGAATATCAATAAGTGCACCCCCGTAATCGCTTCTCTCTGGGGCACATATGAACCCTAATTTTTTTCAAATTTTTTACCCAATGGGAGGGGCTCCCCGACTTGCTCTTCAAGGTCGGAAAATTCCCATAAGAGGAAAAAAAATCGATCTTTTTTTCTTGAAAAAACAGTTATTTCTATCAGAAATTTTTGCGTAAATCACGAATCTGGACTCCATTTTCTTTATCTGGTTCTCTTTTCGAGCTAGAGCCAAAAATGAGCACAAAATCCGCGTAAAGTGACAAAACATGACAAGTCCTTATTTTCGGTTCATTTTTTGGCTACTGCTCGAAAACCGAACCAGACAATAAAATGGAGCCCAGATTCGTGATCTGCGCAAAATTTCTGATAGGAAATGACTGTTTTTTTCAATTTAAAAAAAGATGGATTTTTTCGTTGGGGATTTTCCGACGTAGAAGCGCAAGTCGGTGCGGTTTCCCGTCGAGTAAAAAATCTGAAAAGAATTAGAGTTCATTTGTGCCACAGCGAGAACCGATTCCTGGGGTGCACTCATTCACATTAGAAAAATTGAAAAATAATCTATACCTAATAATCTAGAAATAGTCTGGAGATAGTCTGTTTCGGCATTTCATGAAATTGTCATGTGACCACAAGTTTTCACCAACATGAGCGTGTAAACTTGTAGTCCACATGATTTTCACAAACAGTCGAAACCCACTATCTTCAATTATATTTACGATGCCTAAATCTATACCCTAATCTATACTTCTTGCAATAGAATGTAATACATATGGAGGTAGAGATATTTCCCAGTGCCGCGTGGAAATTTAAAGGAACAAACCTTTGCAGGTCTGCGTTTGCACTGCGCTGACCTCGGCTAATGCAACTGATAGAAGTATATTAATTTTTTCTGCTTTGGCGGAACAAAGCAGAACATAAACAAACAAAATAATAGGTTAATAATTCCGTGCTTCGGAGGTGAACTAACGTATCTCCGTCGTAAACATAATTGGAGATAGTGTGTTTCGACTGTTTGTGAAAATCATGTCACTACAAGTTTGCACGCCCGTTGGTGTAGACTTGTGGTCACATGCCACTTTCACGAAATGTCGAAGCAGACTATCTACAATCATATTTTTCTATGGAGATACGTTACTTTACCTCCGACGCACGGAATTGCTCTACCGATAAACTTTACTTTCATAATAAGGCAATTATCTTGTCATTTTCTACCATGTGAGCTTGGGTCACTTGTCTTTGTGGCCTAAAAAAATGTTAAGTTCGATGGAGAACTACACGAATAATTCTCAAATACTGTATATTCTACACAATAAAATATCTTCCCCAGAGAATAACTGAATCGTTTGATCCATTTGACAGGTTTAGATGAGTTGAACAAAAAGTACAATAAATGAATTTAGAGAAGAAAAAAAAAAAAAAAGAAAACTTGGTAACTCCCAGGATGACGGGTATATATCAAGTTTTGAAGTTTAAAAGAGGATGAAAATTCACAGTAGGAATATCATAGATGTAGTTATAGAAAATGGACTCTGATCTAATATAGTTTGAAAGTAATTTTAACATTTTATAATAGATAAAGAATTTTTGATTTTTGGTTATTTTCGCTGCTGATTTTTTTTTTTGATACGCTTTAGTCACTACTTTTACATTTGGAATGTTTTGGTTTTTATAAAGCTTTTATCCTTTACATTTCCTTTTTTTTAGGGATGGCTTTCGGCGGAGTGTTCTAAGTAGTTATAATTAAATTCCGATTCCGAACAAAGTAGAACAAAACCAAGTGTAAGGGCGAAGAAGAACATGTCATTGAGTTGATAATACAACATCCCTTTTCATCTTTATTGCTGGAAAGGGAGAAAAAAGAAAAGTTGTTGCTTTTCTCGGTTTCAAATTGCTTTCACGAATTAAGGAAAAACAATGCTCCCCTAAAAGAAAGAAAAATAAATAATAAATTCCCCGCTTTTTCGAAAGTTAAATGCATGCTTTGCAACATTTTGCTTGCCCAACTGCTTTCTTTTTTTAAATGAAAAACGGACTTATTCGCTTCGGTAGACATTTTTTTTAGAAGCACGCTTTTTTTTTCTTACTGCAATAGTCTTATACCTAATGAAATATAAACGCGTATATATTTTCTTTTAGAAGATAGTCATTTAAATTGCAGACTACTACTGGTACGTGATTCCATTACTCCCAAAAATAAGGCCTATTTACAAATTTTAACTTTTAGAATTTCAACTTACATGTTTCTTACCGGTTAAGCCATCATTATGCTTCATTATATTATTTTAGTTGTACAAAAATCTCATTTGTCCTACTTAATCGGAACTAGTTCAAGTTCAAGTTCATGTAACGACCAATTCGCATTTTCTCGTTGTCGTCCAGCAGTCTGGCCCTAAAAAAACCCTTCTTTGCGCTCCGTCGCTTAAATCAAAGAAGGAACATAATAAAAAGCACCGCTTTGACGGAATCCTTTAAAGTGAGAATAGATCCTAAATTTTCCAAGAAAATGTTTTTGCGCTTATAAAGAACTATTGTTTCCTCGCCCTTTCCTGGTCTGAGAATATAAGCTACACTTTAAATGTAGTGCTCTCGGTCTTGACCTTCGTGATCTTGGCTTACATTTCCATCGCTTGGAGAGCAGTTTAATTTCAAAGAGAGATTTTTGAGATCCTCCAACCAAAGTTACTTTACTATTTTTATCACTAGCCAAGTGTTGAGCTTGATTTATACTGTTTTAAATAAGAAGACTGTTTCTTCCGTTTACGTTATCTCGCAGCAATGAAATCTTGAGAGACAGTTGCGGTTCTAAACGCAAAAAATTAAGCTTATCTTAATGATTAGGTTAGCGCTAGGTGACATTTAACGGAAAATATCAATTTCAGATTTAATTAATTGCACACTATCATTGTTCCGAGAGCGATCAAATGTAATTAATTGATTTTTGCTGTTGTCGGTATTTTATGACTGTTCTTCTTAATTTTTTGATTAAGAAACCATTTAGTTCACAGAATAAAAAAACAAAATAAAATAAAATAAAGAATAGACTGTGACATAAAATATGGTTATTGTTGTGACCTAAAAAGTGCGTCGTTAAGAGGAGAAATGACTGGTTTGCCTATACTAAATTTAAGGGGAAAAAAATTACAATTTTTGGAACCTAACGAACTCCTCTGATTTATTTTTGTATTTTTCGTACAAGTTTCAACTTTTTCAAAGATTAATTTTATGCGTACGTTAAAATTGAAATCAAAGTTTTAAAACCAAGTTTCGAAACATTTTAAAAAGCAATATAACGTTTTTTTATCAATATTGCGGTTTTTTGCGGATTTTAAAATACCATGAAGAGAAAGCACAGCTTAATTCATGAAACCATTTTTACTATTTCAATTTTCGCCGATGAAAAAACAAAGGAAAGTTATAAAAAGGAAGGGTTCCCCGCTAAAAGTAAATTTAAATTAACAAATGCCAGTTATTTTATGATTGATGAAGGATTTTTTTTAGAGCTCGAATTTATCTCACCCTTTTAAGAGGGAAACGCTTTCTAGTATTTTTTTAACGGAATTTTTTTTTGTCTTGGAATTTTGGATTTTTCGCTTTAATATTCTATCGACTCTTCGATCTTACTTAATTTTTATACTTGGATATTGTATCCTTAAAAATTGATATTATATGCAGCACATGCTTAAAAATGAGACTACTTTATGAAATTAAAATTAAAGAGTCATATACGAATAAATATTTTTCATCCCAACAATGTTTTCGAGCAGAATCTTAATGTCGCCATTGTCCCAGTTAAAAATCTTTTCTTCGATATTAAAGCTCCGTGATGATTTCATCAATAACGATTTGCAATATTTTGGGGTTTTAAACCCTTTATTACTTTTGACAGGTTTTATATATAAAACGCCGGAAGAAATTTTTATTTAATTCTCCATTTTTTATATTAAAGAAAACCGATTTTTATCGGTTTCGTAATGGAGCTTTTTTTTTTTTTTTCGGGATGTGAGAAAGGTTTAAACCGGGAGAATCGATTTGGAGGTTTGTCTTTTGTCGGATAATTCGGCTTCATCGGGAAGGCTTGCTAAATTAAAAGGCTTGATCTTAAATCCTTGCGATCCAAATACGGAAATCGATTTCGGCTTATCTAGATTCCAGCTATGTAACGGCATTTTCTTTGATTGTTTTTTTCCCCTATTGGGACGTGACTATTTTCAAGAGGAAAGAAAATGTTATCCGATGAACTAATATCATGTTCGGGATTGCTGAAAGAAATCTTTTGCGAAAAGGGGGGAAATAAAATTAGAAGAGAAATTAAGTTGAATTATTTATTTAAAAAATCGGAGGGAGGCATTTATTTTGTTTTTCAAAATCAGATCAAATTCCCTGCAAAAAAAAAGTTAAATTAGATATATTGCCGATTTCAATGTAAAATTTTTGGAAGCAACTAACAGCCGCAAAAGTTTTCATAGTTATTTTCTTTTTAGCGAAAGTTAAAGTCAAAAAGTTTTTGAACATAACTAATCTATAATCTGAAATCTTTTTAAATCCTCGTAGGATTTAAGAGAAAATCGATAAAATAATCATCTTCCGCTAAATGTGCTGTGGTTTCGTTGTAGTTTTTGTTCTAGGGATTGAGCAGCAAAAGATTTACAATTTGATAAAAGTTTTGGTTTGTCTTATGAACCGGCGAAAAAAGCATTGCCTTCAAAATGAATTTCACTCTCATCTCTTTGACTTCGTAAAAGCTCAGAGGAATTCGAAAGTATCTCGGTCAAGTATGCGTCTTTATATCCAAAATTTTCGGAAAAGTACACGACGAACAAGTACTTCTCAGCAAAGTGCTTGAGAAGTTGTAATCGAAGATTTTTTTACAAAGTCGACAAAGCTACTTGAGTACCTTGTGTAAACGGATTTTTTTTTTTACTTCGTTCACTTTTTTTTTTTTTTTTTTTTATACAGTTTGTAGTTTATAAAGCAAGGAAAACCCCGAAAGAGAACTATCGGAAGAGTCAAGCTTTTAGTTTTTTAGTTTTACCTCAGAAGCAGATTTGATTGAAAAATCTCGCAGTATAATTCAATCGAGCCCCAGCTGCTTTTGAATCATTTTTCCAAATTACATAACCACCCTATTTTTAGCATCATCCTTTTTTTTACTTTCTTCTTTTTCACTTTCGAAGCAAAGAATATTTGAGATCCCTTTCTTTGTTCCAGTTGCCGTTGTCATTTCGATTTGTTCTCGCTTTTATTAACTGGTTATTGAGTAGGGAAAGGGAAAAATATTAAATTTAGGTATGAAAACCTGCTGAAACTTAAATTAAACCCCGTTTGGTCCTTCAAGTTGCATGAGGAGTTTCTTAAGACATCGAAAACTTTCAAGTTTGAACTACAGTTCCAAGCACGCTGAATTAGGTAACAGATGTTTGAGATGGATTTATCCTGTGCCCAGAGTTAAACCTAAAGCGAAAAATTTTTTCCCCCGTTTTTTTTTTTTTTTTTTTTTTTTGTTTTTTTTGTTTAACTTTTTTTTTCTTTTTCGCCTATCCTACATGTTAATTCGTTTAATTCTTCATATTTTTGAGGGGTCGGATGATGAATTTTACAAAAAGAATACCGTTACATGTTGAAATTCTTTTTTCAAGCCTCCCATGCAATTTTTTTGAGCATTTTGTTTTCATTTCAGTCTGATCCCTAGCACACGGATTTTATTTTTAATATAAAATAAAACGTGTTAAAATTAAATTGAAAATAAAAGAAGTGATGAAATCTTTTTTTTTTTTTTTTTTTTTTTCTTTCTCCTTCTTTTTAACATATAATTTTTTGAACTTTTTTTTGATAAGCAAGTTCATGAAGCTGACATGGTTTTTTTTTTCTTTGTCAAAAAAATACCACGTCGATCAAGTTCAGCCATCATTAACGTTGGTTACAACACGGCCTACGGAAAATCTTTTCAAAAACTTTATTTAATTTTTTTCTCCTTTTTTTTTTTCTTTTTTTAAAACCGTTGTGGATTTTACCAAGTCTGTTGAACTTCTTAGACTGCTTTTATTCTCGAATGTTTTTGTTTTTTTTTCTGCATTTCCTCCTTAATGATTTTCCGATCCAACAAAAAGTGTAAAAATGATTCTTCCTTCACAGCCTTTTTTTTTTTTTTTTTTTTTTTTTTTGATTCATTGATTTGAAAACTGCTTTTTTAAAACCCAAAACACTTTATATTTTTGTTTTTCTGCGTAGCTGGCTCTCAGCAAAAGCAATTTATTGTGACTAAACTTTTTTTCAGTCACAACCCATTGCCTGTCCTTTTCCTTATTTATGCCACGTCGTGAGAAAATTATTTTGCATCATCAAAGGCTTGCCAAAAAAGGGTGACTTTCCTCTACCGTCAAAAACGTAAATTTATCCCTTTCTTGAACGCTGCTCTTTTAAGAGCCGTTTTTTTTTAAATTTAATATTTCTAAAAATAATAAAGATAATTAGGTAATTAAAAAATGGCCTAATACTTGAATTTGAGTTTCTGATTTTGAAAATGAAGTCAATGTTTTGCTAAAAAGAAAACTCAAAACGGCGCGCGGTTCTTTTTTTTTTTTTTTTTTTTTTTTTTTTTTGATTTATTTGAAATAAAATACTCAGTTGGGCATCGAGATCTCCTTCGTAGGTTTTATTTTACAAATTAAACCTATTTCTGACGAAAATGTATCAGTAATTTCAGAAAAAGAAAGATTTGACCTTTTTTAAAAATGTTTGCCCTGTATTTAGCTTATAGATAATTTATTTATTTATTTATTTATTATAATCACTGTACAGTTGCTTGATCTGCAGATGCAGATGCAGATGCAGATGCAGATGCAGCTTGATCTGTCAGGTTTTTTATCAAAGTTGGAGTGTAAACGCCCAAGTCTGTTAATTTTAACAAATAATCTTCGAATATTCTATTAGGAAGCTTCCGGATATCGGATGGAATGGCGGTTTTGTCTGAAACTCAATTTACAGTGAAAAAAATCCTAATTTTAGGTATCTAACGAACTCGTCTTGTATACACTGGAATTTTTAGTGCAAGTTTCAACTTGTCTGAAATATACAAGCGGAAAATAATTTCAAAAAAAAATTGGGGTCGAAAAATTTTGATTTTGCTTTCCTGGTTTGTATTCACTTGGAACACGTTGAAACTGGTACCAAAAGTACAAAAAAAAGTCCAATGAGTTCGTTAGATACCTATAATTTATATTTTTGCTCCGGAAATGGAGCTTTACACAAAACAATCATTCCTTCCGGTAGTCCGTGAAGCCTCGTCTAAATCAGTTTCACAATGGTCTCCTCGAACTAAATCTGTTCTTGCAGAATTATCAAACTACTTCTTTATATAAATATATCTTATTGAACCGGTCAAGGCAAAAACTGACTAACTAGCAGAATATATTGACAATGTTTACATGTATAAGTTAAGTGTCACGGCCGCAAAGACAAATCCAGAAACTTCTATTCCTTATACCTGGAAGATCTTGTCCCGCTTAACTAGGCAAAAATTAATTCTTCCTTTCTTCCACCGTAAGCGCTACTTGTACGCGAGACGCTGTATGATTCGTCGTTGAGATTTGTAAACAACGATGGCGGCACACGGCCGTATAGACATCTACGACCATAGTCTCAACTTAAAAGATTAGACATGTTGCGTCTCTGAAGGTCGCAGCGTCATCAATGGCCCGTTTTAGAGCTAAAATGTGCTTAGTTAAGCGGGACATGAACGGCATAGGACGTTTCCGGACCTGTCTATACGGCCATGGTTAAGTGTTTGCAACAACGTTCTTTTCATTCTGCTAGTTAGTCCGTTTTTGCCTGGACCGATTCATTTTAATTTTAAATCAAAATTATTCGTTTTGAATCTGAATCATGATCAGCTGATCCTGATAATTTTTTCCATCCCCGGTTTACAGGTTTTAGTCATATAAATTCTTTTTCACTATAATGGAGCTAGTTTCATAACCAAACTTCATTTAAGCGCTACTATACAAATTTTTAAACCTAATTGGTTTATTTTCCTAGTCAGAAGCTCTAAAAAAATTTGCTCGGGAGGTGAAAACGTTTTCTACAGACTTCGATCAAGATATGGTTAAAAACAGCCTACTGTATATGCTTATTCGACGTAGTTTCGACGGTGCTGGCTAGGTCATCCCGTTTTACGGTAAATATCGTGGTCAGAAAAACCAGACGAAAGTTTTTTTTTTTTTTCTTTTATTATTATTTTATAACTTTTGAAAGCAAAGCAAAAAAAAAAAAAAGATCGATGAAACGTCAAAAGTTTTGTTTGCATTGATTTTACACGGAGATTATTGCTCAAGACTTTTTTTCTCTAAATTTCTTTTTCCTGAAGCTTTAAGGAGGAGTGTTTACTTCCTGGGGCAAAGGAGGGAACCTTTTAACTCAGTTTTCTCTTTCAGCTCATCGACTTTTTGGAGACTTAATTCCTGGTGGAAAAACCGGATCTCGTTGAGGAAAAATAAGATGAAGAGCTTTTTTTTTTTTTTTTTCCCTCGTAATGGAAGGGAAAAAATCCAGCTTTGTAATTGTTATTAATAAAATTGTTGAAGATGTCGATTTTTGAAGTTGAGGTTAAAGGCAAAGCGAATTTTAACCTTTTCGGAAATATTTTTCAATATCTGAATATTTTGTTCGTTTGTTTTCGGGAGTTTTATTTTTCAAATTAAATTTCATTGGAATGCGAATTTTCAAGCAAAAGTTTCAAAAAATCCAAAGCGCTTTGAAAACCGATGGAAATTTTTATTTTCCGTTACGTTTGAGCGGCAATAACTGAACGGCAAAGGAAATGTTTTGTAAACGTGTCAGAGTCTTAATATTACTTCTAATTTGATCTGCCATTATAGGATTGGGATGAAAAGATCCCTTCAGGGCACCGTTGATCGGTTGAATCTCGTCCTATGTCTTCCAGAACTTTGAGAATTCCACCCATTTAAAGTCTCGAATTCGGTTTCGAGCTTAAGTTTTAAATTTTGGCTTGTCGCAGATTTATCCTTTGACGTAATGTTTTAACTCCACTAAATTTTGTTGCGTAATTAAAATGTCGTACATTTTTCGAAAGATTTCTTTCCTTTTTTTTCGGTACATCAGTAAATTGATATTTTGAGTTCCTTTCAGTCGTTTCTCTTTGTTCTGGAGTTATCGAATGTTTTGCTGTATAATACTACACAATACGATGTTATGGAAAACCTAAGTTGAGAGATATAAATTTTGAATAGAGTTCTTAATTTAATACGGGGGAGTTATTGTCATAACCGACTCCAATTTAATAAAACGTTGCTAATTATTTCGAATAATAACGGAGTCACACTTTCTAATGCAAAACTTGGTTCTTTTGCATCTTTTACAAATTGTTCCGAATATTGTTTTGCGTAGTAAGCTTATTGTAACTATATTCTAAAATTTGGATTTTTTTTTGTCCTTTTTTTCGGATGGAAAATCAATGGAAATCGTTTCTATTCCGAAAACCACAATGACTGAAATTGCAAAGCAGAAAGAAAAGCCATCATGTTAAAACATAACAATTTTCTTCCATTCCCTTCGGCTTGTTTAAACTGAAGTTTGGCTGTCGAAATACATTTATGTACTTTGACAGCTAAACCTCCGTCGATTTCACGAAAAGGAATAAACCTTATATGAAAGAAAAGAGGAAAATTCAAATTCTAGGAGACTTTTTGAATCATTCGAGGAAAGTACGTAAAGCATTCAGTTTTCGGTTGCAAACTTTCACATTTTATTTAAACTCTAATGATCGATGACTTAAACCTATTATGAATCTGTCTTTAAAACTATTTTCTTATTTGGGAATTCCCTTCTTAGATGGCTAGAGCCCTATTTTCTCTAAGTAAACAGTACTGTACGCTTTCGATGTAGTATTGAATTTTATATAAAGTGGCTTTTGACTGATTTAATTTTTTTTTTTTCAGAATCGATGCGTGATTTAGCTTGAGAGAAAACGGTTGGTTTAAACTTCGAGCTGTGTTGGCGGTTTATTCTCGCTTTCGCGGAATTCGAAGGTTAATGTTATTTTTTCCCTCTGCCCTTAAAGTTATGCTTTTTTCAGGGAAATGGAAAACAAAGCAAAACAAAACAAAACAAAACACGGCGCTTGGTCGAAAATTTGAAAAGTTTTCTTTTTGAAAAAAAAAAAAAAAAAAAAAAAAAAAAAAAGGATATAAAAGAATGGAAGATCGTGCCCTGCTTCGAAATCGAGCATTGAAAACAGTAGGCAGTATATATAAGAAATCAATGAAATATAAATAAAGATGGACCCGTATTACAGACGTTTAAATTTGTTCCTCGATTGGTTTATTGTTGTTTACTGTTCTTCCAGAATCGAAATATTAACAGGGAGAAAATGGGAGAAGGGAAGTGAAATAAAGTGAGTCGCGGATTATTGACGAACGTTATTCATTTAGAACGTTATTTTCGAATATTGTCAGCTGTATATAGTCAGATTCGTTTTGAAAAGAAGTGCTTGGCTTCGCAAATTCGTTAAGCTTGTCATACTTGAATGGAAACCCTTTTCTTAATCCCAAGCCAAGACGTTAAGTGATAAAGACAAAATGGTATTGTCTTTTAGCTAAGATCCCCACTTTATCGTGGTATAGCGTCGAGGAGTGTACGACTTTTGTAGTGAAAGGCGATTTAATATAAAGCAAAATCAAAGGGAATTTTTTGTTTGAGCTCAAAGGCGCTGTTTATATTATGAAGATAAACCTAATTAAGTAGTTTTTTTAAAATCAAAATTTGATTTAAGGTGTTGTAAGAATTTAAGGCACTGGTAGCAGGGTTCGAAACACTAGGTACTCGAATTACATTAGTATTTTTTAGTGTCGTTTAAAATCTCAACAATCAGAACTCCAAATCCGAACAATAGGGTGGGTCGAATATCAAAAATTTCGGATTTTCAAAATGCCTGATAGCGCAATCGCTGCGTTTTATCATTTGTAAAATTTTTTTCCTTTTTCATATTTTTTTAAAATGGCGTCTTGAGGTTTCGCAAGAGGGCCAAAGTTTTGGAAAACTCCATAAGGGATGAAAATTCGACTTGTGGATTTTTGTGAAAAAAGTATCGTTCCCTATCGGATTTTTAACGTAGATTTCGAAAATGAAATAGTTTTGCGTCTAAATATTTTTGCTCTTGAGATACAGGCCAAAATCTGAAATTCCAATATTTTTATCACATTTTTCACAATTACTCAAGAAAAAAAATAGTTAGACGCAAACCGATTTCATTTTTGGAATCTACGTTAAAAATCCGATAGGGAACGATACTTTTTCTTACAAAAATCCAAAAGTCAAATTTTTATCCCTTATGGAGTTTTCCAAACCTTTGACCCTCTGCAAAACCTCAAGACGCCATTTTAAAAAAATTTCCAAAAGGAAAGAATTTTTACAGATGATAAAACGCAGCGATTGCGCTATCAGGCATTTTGAAAATCCAAAATTTTTGATTTTCGACTCACCCTACCAAACAACCGAAAAAGAGATACGGTAATAGGGGGTTACTTTTTACTCCGGGCAATCGATTACGTTCACTAATTTTTTTAAATAAACAGCGATAGTTATTAATAGAACACCTAAAAAGGTACAAATCGTTTTATTAAGACATTTTCAGTTTACCACAGAAGCTAATACTTTGTCATATCCTCTTCAGTTATTAAAGATATTCAGGTATAAACATGATCGTAAAAAGTAACCCCATTTTTGTTAGTACGACACCTTTTGGAAAATTGAGTTTTTATTCGTGTTAGAACAAGTATAGGTATTATAACAGGAAAGCTAAAGGACCACTCTTGATGTTTGTATAAACAGATTTTAATTTGGTTTTAAAATTTATATCTGTTTCGTGGAATAACCATCAAAAAGTGTAAAAAGTAGCCCCCTGCTACGGTATCGCGACTATTCAGAATTCCGATACAATTTATAAGGCCGCAATTTCAGGATAAAACACGTTGCAGCATGTTCAACATGTTTGAATCATTATTATTATTATTATTCATTTATTTTTTCTCCCTTTTACGGGGTATTTGAAGATGAGAGTCATGTGGGCTCAGTACCACTGGGCAATCACATGATCCCATAGCCAGGTATTATGGCTGGAGCCTGTGGGACTGAGGAACCGACTCTTGATTACGGATATCTCTTCATCCAGTCTGTTCCCCAACCGTTGAAGAGGGGGGGCGTTTGCATTTAAGCGGTCGCCCTGACCCTCCTCTGGTTTTGTCCTATGGCTCTATGAAATAAAAGTAAAATACATAAAAAAAAAAAAAAAAAAAAAAAAGGGGGAGGGAGTATTATTATTATTATTATTATTATTTGTAAGAAACAGTCGGAGTTGAATAAAAAGGCAGGTGATAAGGTGCGCAAATTAAAAAAACAAATAAAAAAGTCATCGCATCAGACAGCAATGCGAAAGGGATTCCCGCCCAGCAATCTGGTTTTATTTTCAGGTTTTGTGCTTTGTGGAAATCAAACCGCACCGTTTTTCTCACTTTTCCGTAAAATCGTTTTGTCGAAAGTGTAATTTTAGGTAATGAAGCTTCGTTTATTTTTTGTCAAATGGTCGATTTGGTTTACTTTTTTCTTGTTTTCCTTTTTGTTAGATTAATTTTGAATGAGCTGCACTTTCATTTTAAATGGATGACGACTTAAAAAAAAAGGCTTTATCCCCAAAATCCTATTAGATTTTTCTTCTAACGGGTTTTTCGTTTCTTTTTTACTCGATGTAAATATTCATAAAAATGTAGATTTTATACGATTTTTTAAAAGTTTTAAAAATCCTAAATACGAGGAAGCTCGTATGGGAACTAACACGATAAGAGGTCAGCGAGGAGGGAAATGAGATCAATTTCCGGAATCCTTCGCCCTAATATATGTAATACACACAAAGTACGAAATTCCCGAATTAATTACGGAACCATTAACATGACAAAAGGGTCGTCGGATATGCTCTCGAAAGACGAGACGACTAAGTTGATTATTGCTTAGATTTTCCTACGAGGATTCCCAAATTTGTTTTCTCTATCTATTTAATTTTAGGCAAATAAATAATTAAAAGACCAAAAAATCAATATTTGAAAATTTAGTTTCTCAGCATGTCATCATTCCTAATCAGGCCGCAAATTAATGAACAAATTCCACCTTGAAGTTCCTCAGGGGAATAATTAATACAAATCATCAAACAGTTCCGAGTTTACTTTAGACCACCATCTCCATAGAAAAGTTAGTCTCTGTTGTTTCGGCAAACTCTGCATTGTTATTTTAAAGTTGAACGGAAATGAGGATGCCTTTTTGGATGAGATGATAAATAAAAGCAGGAAACATGCAATGAAGCTGTTATTACATCTGATGTTCACACCAATTTATACAGTAAACATTTTGAGAATTTTGGACTTTGGCTTATGACATTTCACTCGGTCGGGAGTATTCCCAAGGCGGATTTTAAGTCTGATATCTTACCTACGTATTTACCGTTAATCGATAATTCCCGTTTACCTATTCACGTTAGGATCTCACGTCGGAAAAAAAGGGATAAAAAAAAAAGAAAAGGGAGAAGGAAAGCTCGATTCCGAAAAAAAGTTTTTGAGACGTCCCTTTGTATCCTGAGGAGGATGTTCTTATACGCGGACCGAATACTAATGATGTTAGCGGATACTATAAACCCTCTTTTCTATAATAATGGGTGTCAGAAAAGAGTTTTTAACAATAAAGATTTTCCTCAAAGTTTTACATCGGGCATATTCGTTATAACGTTTTTTTTATGATGTTTCGTATTGTATTGTATTGTATTGTGTTGTGATGTGGAATGCATTCTTATCGTAAGAAGTTCTTCTTCCATTCAAATATAAAATGGAAAACATGAATGGATTCGTAAGATTGAAGATTTACTATTTGACAATAAGTCGAAATAATCTAGGAAAGCAGATTACCTAATACCTAAAGGTATATGGATATCCCAATGGTTTCAAAAACACGGTCTCTCTTTTCAGCGTTTCGGTGTTGCTTTCAGGGTTCGTTCTTTCAATACTCACCGGTTCGTTGCCAAGCGCTTTATTGCACTTTTCTTCACCTAAGGAGATAGAATTTATATATTTTTTCCTTGGAGGTAATACGTTTAGACTGTTTGGCAGGGGCCCGAATCCGATGCCGGTGCCGGCAGCGGCCAGCTCAAATCTCGGGTCGATGCCAAAGCCGATGCCGATTCCATATTATTTATTAACTCCCGATTTTGATTCAGATTCCGGCACCTACACCCGATGCCGATGCCGACACCACCAAGCATCGATCATATCCGATGCCGCCTCTGATTCTGATTTTAGTGAAAAAAAGTCATAGAGCCATTCTAGACGATTTTTAAAATCAGGGGTCCTATTCCGATGGCGATGGCGATTCCGCGATTGAAGTGCCGATGCCAGCACTAACAATTTCGCAGTGCCGACTTCGGATATTAAAAAAAATCCGATGCCGAACACCGGCATCGGCCAAAATTTTCTGCCTCTGCTGTTTGGGAGCATTCAAGTATTATGTAAGACTTTCTTTCGGATTTTCCGACTCCCCCCCCCTTAAACTTTCGTATGATCTTCGCTGACCTTCCCCTCCTTCTTTACCGCCAATTTTACAAAATATCTTGTGATTAAACGTTTACCCGCTTATTTTATGCTGGCATAAACTTATCATAAATTTTACAAAAACCGCCAAAACGAACTATCTCCAATCATGTTTATGTTGGAGATACGTCAGTTGACCTACGGCGCACGGATTTAGAGAAATTAATAGTTTATTAAATCGCATTTACAATCTAAATAAAATATTGGGTAAGCTTATATAATTTGAAGAGAAACTAGAAAAAGTTTATTGATGGGAAAACTCACATCACATAGACCGCTTTTGAAATGCGGTTTTATAACAAATAAAGCGGAAATGATGATGTTATTTTGAATAATTATGGTGAATGTTATTATTGGTCTGAAGGCGGTTTTACAATCTTTGATTGAGCTTTTTTTTTCTCTCTCTCTACGATCGTATAAAATCGAAACTCCTATAGTTATTGTTCTGCTGTTGAACGGAGCTTTTCGAAAATATAGAATCGATCAGGTCTTTAAAGCCTGGGTCTTAACTTGGAATTTTAAGTATCTGGTGCTAAAGCTTCCAGGGTCTGGAAGTAATTCGTAAATAACATTGCTTACTTTCTAATTAATTTTCTGTTTACGAAGAAAAGTATAACAAACTATTATTACTTGTTATAGGGACTTTTTAAAAAAAAATAAATACTTTTTATTTTTAAAAAATAAAAAAACCCGAATGATAATGAATAATAAATAAATTTGAATAGTTTCCCAGTTTTCCAAATGAATTTTTCATTAAAATTCTCGTGTAAATCAATTAATTCTGTCAATACGTCAGGATTTTCCGTAACATGGAAAATTTTGAACCGTGACATTTAAATCGTGCGTGTATATGTTGATAAGAGGAAAAAAAGGTATCGTCGCCGACTCATGATCCCAGATTTTAGTTAGAAACTTTATATTATTGCTAATTTATGAGAATTTTTTTATGAGTTTCTTTTTTTCTTATAACTATTTTACTAGTTTAAAATACTTTTGCGAAATTATGCTTATGTCATGTCAGTGCTGCGGCTTGGGACGGGAGATAGATGTTAACGCATTCATCTGATGCTTAAATTAAGCCGACGTTAAATAATTCGTTACTGAATCGCTCGCATCTCCGTAAAATTCAGAGCCTTTTTTTTTTTTTTTTTTTTTTTTTGGTTTTTTAAGAACTCTCAATCTATTAATTTTTCGTGTGGAAAAATGAAACTTGGAAAAACGAAAGGTATTTAACAGCGCCAAAATCTCGAATCCCGTTTGACTTTTTCTTGTATTTTTGGTGCAAGTTTCAACTTGTTCCCGAAGCAAACAAAAACCAGGAAAACAAAATCAAAGTTTTTCGACCGCAATTTTTTTTAAAATTATTTTCCTGCCGCCCGTACATTTCAGACAAGTTGAAACTTGCACTAAAAATTCCGGAATATACCAGAGGAGTTCGTTAGAAACCTAAAATTTGGATTTTTTCATCGTAAATCGAGTATTGGACAAACCAGCCATTCCTTCCGGCATCCATGAAGCCTCCTCTGAAGATGCCTGTTTCTAAAGAATATGCTGAAGAACTGAAGGTCGTAAGTCAATGTTATGTTTTGTCTTGTTTCATACCCAAGTAACACACTACCGCCTTCTAGACATGTCGAATCTTTCTATATTCTAAAATGATGATATGCGCCATCTTTTAAAGACGGACATTGCTGTAAGATTTCTTGGTCTTGTATGGGTTTTGATTGTGATAATTTTGGTAACCCGGCCTTTGGTAAAAGAACTTTGAACAAGAAATTAATTTCTTGGTCCAAAGACAGTCATGTTTTGTCTTGCTCCCTGTCATAAAAAACATAATACCATGAAAGTGGTGAAGTACGTGATATAGTATGTTAGTTAAAGAGGTTTGAAATTTGAGTTGTCAAAAATGTTTCATTTTGTTACGAGTTAATACCTGCATAAGGTAATTACATCACCGCTCAATTCTCAAATATCGGCTATTAAATTTCATCCGACTTTTTCCGGTTTGACGCGGCGAGAATTTTTAGGATTATAAAAAACCAAATATGGATAAATTATGGTGAATGATTTTTTGATTTAGTTTGGAAACACGAGAATGAGTTTTGAATTTTGCATTGATTTTTGCGTTTGATTCTATTATATTTTTAGCATGAGTTTAAATTATGCATAACTTGATAATGACATGATTTATTTGGATACACACTTAAAACACTTTATAAGACACTTTATTCTGTTTTTTATATTACCTTTTATATTTTTGCTTGTTTTAGGACTAAAAGCAATCAAAGGTGGATGAAATTAAGAACCACTGTTCAATTATCAGGAGCAATAAGCAGCACAATACAAAAATCAAAACCTCCTCTGAAAAGGGAGGATTCCTTTTTAAAGCGCTTTTCAACAAGGCAAATACCGGAAACTCAGGTGAGTTTTTTTTTTTTTTTCAAATTTTTTTTTTATTAAAACGGTTCTTTGAAAAATTTGAATTTTTTTCCGCTTAACAACTCAACCTTATTAGCATCCCGAATATTTAGTACTACTTTTCTTACTGATCCAAGTTGAACGTTAGTGATGGGCCACAAGCACGTATAGACAGATTCGGAAACCCCTATCCCTAATACATGGGAGATCTTGTCCCGATTAACAACTCGAAAATTAGTTCTTCCTTTTACCACCGTAAGCGCTACTTGTACGCTAGATGCTTTTGATTGGTCGTTGAGATTTGTAAACAACGATGGCGGCGACTTTCTCTTGTTGTAAATTTTGCGATTTTTTTTTTCGTGAAAATATGATAAAAAAATACCGAATGGAATAATGGTGCATAATCTATCGTCACCATTCGTAAACAAGTAAAAAATGGTAAAAGTAAGTTAGTAATGAACAAATAAGTATGACCGCTACGAGAGTCCCAGTGGGAGTCACAACTTAAACGATTAGACATGTTGCGTCTCTCAAGATCGCAGCGCCATCAATGCCACTGTTTAGAACTAAAATGTGCATAGTTAAGTTATATTATGAATGTGTTAAGTTATGTGCATGTATTAACATGCCGTTAATGTGCATAGTAACCCATGCCATGAACGGCATGGGAAGTTTCTAGACCCGTCCATACGGCCGTGACCACAAAGAACAACAGCCTTGTGTTTTTCACTTGTTTCAACAAGTTGAAACTTGTACCAAAAATACATATATAAGCAAAGTTCGTTAGATTCCTAAATTTCGAATTTTTTTTCTCCTAAATGGAGTAGTAGACACAACATCCATCTCTTCCGATATTCACTTGGCATATTGGATTGGTGTAGAATCTACCGTTTAACTCACGGAGTTAGTTTAAACGCACGTAGTGTCAAAGCTTTAAAAGCAGAATCATGCGTTTTTTCTTCTTGAAAGAAAGAGTATGTAGGAAAGCGGAGGAATATGAAATATTTAAAATGCGTTATGCTTTCCATTCGTTAATGGATGCCGTGTCTCCTATTGTGTGTTTTGTTCGAAACTTTTTTTTATTCCACTTCCTCCAACTTGTATCAGTTACATATCTCTCTCAAAACTTTTCAAAACAAACTTTAGTTTTCCTTTTTTCTTTTTAGGAAACGGTTGACACTGGAGATGAGACCGAGCCAACCAATGGTTCTCAAACACAAGACGAAGTTAACAGACGTCGTCGGAAAAGACGTAAACAATTATCGAGGACAGTCGTTAATCCGGATGAAAATTTTTTTTTCTATTGGTTGATGACGGTGACCGTGTGCGTTTTATACAATCTTTGGACGTTAATCGTTCGACAAAGTTTTCCGGAATTGCAATCGGCTGCAAGTGCATTTTGGTATACAGCTGACGGCTTCACGGATCTCGTTTTTATCTGTGATATTGTGGTGCAATTTAGAACGGGTTATTTAGAACAAGGTTTAATGGTACGTTCGCAGCATATTTAATCATTGTTCTAGAATATTTAATGAATCGGTTAAGGGGGAAAGGCCAATCGTTTTTTATCCGTGAAATCCATGCTATTCTAATTAGTCTGGATAATGTGACGGGAAGGTTTAAAGGGCATCTAGTGACAAGATGACGTCATTCGTCTCATATGTTCGATTAAAATTTTAAAGTCAACCTCGGTATTGATTTTCAACTAGCGAAGCTCATGATGACCTAACATTTAATTTTGTGGGAGATCAATTTCAACTCCGATTGCTAAAAAAGGCTTTGCCTTTTTTTTTTTTTTTTAAGGATTTATTTTAGTTTTGAAGAAAGTTTCTTTTCAAAGAAAACTTTTTTTTCTGCCGGAAGTTTCAACGCCTAGGGTTTTATTCTCATCGATTTCTTTTTCTGGGCTATTAAATAACTTTTGTAATCCGAACTTAAAATAGCCATTTTTGACTGATTTCGTTATTTTGTTAAAAAAAATTGAATCTGTTTCGACAGCTCTCTTGAAAATCACTTCCGCATAAGCGAACTGATATGAGTTTTTCATAAAAACTTGTATTATACGGTTCTAAAGCTTTCAATTAAAATTATTCATCTTATTTTGTTTTTTCCTACAATATCCGTTTTACATTTCCGTATAAATGAACTGAAATCATAAAAACGCGGGGAAAAAATGAGTGAATTTTTTGCGGCATAACTGCAATCAGTGTTGCATACGTCGCAGCTTTTCAATTTCCATTGGTTCTACTTTTTTTTTTATCTTCCCCCTTTTCCGGTTTCATTTAAAACGTTTTTCCAAACCGGATTCATCAATATTTTTTTTTTTTTTTTTTTTGTTTTCCACACAGGTTTACGATTCGAAAAAATTAGCTGGACATTATTTAAAATCAAGGGCTTTTATATTTGATCTGTTATCGTTGTTACCACTGGATCTTATACAAATAAACATTGGTGTTAATCCAATTCTTCGATTTCCGAGATTTTTAAAAATATACAGAGTTTATAATTATTATTACATAGTGGAATCGCGGACAGTTTATCCTAATTTGTGGCGTGTGGTGAATTTAATACATATACTTTTGATACTTGCTCATTGGTTCGGGTGCTTTTATTACCTTCTCTCAGAGGCAGAAGATTTCAAAGGAGACTGGGTGTATCCTTATCGCGCTGGGGATTATGCTACTTTAACAAGGAAGTATTTAGGGAGCTTGTACTGGTCGACATTAACGTTAACGACAATCGGGGATCTACCAACACCGGAGACAAATGCAGAGTGAGTATTACAAAAGAAAATGGCTAATTCTTTTTTTTTTTCAATAGTTATAAGCTTAGTAAGCGGAATGGTAGTATGCTCTAAGAAAATGAATTTTTAGTAAAAGAATTCAATTTCTCAAAGGCAGTTGCTTCTACGACACAATGAAAAGCCTTTTGGTTGTCAGAATAAAAAAGCATTCTCTGGATCAAGACTGGGAAAAAATTGGGCTCCAAATTTGATTTTAAATCATTCTAAAACCATTGAATCGACTGTTGCAAACTTATTTTAGTCACGATAACCATTTCCCTAAATGTCCAGGATAGATTTTTTTTTGTTCTAACAACTGGGAAAAGTTTTTCATTTTTCCTATTTTTATTGCATTTATTTGTATTTATTGCCATTATTTGACTTAAGCCAGCCAGCCAGGATGAAAATGGAACGTTGGCATAAGCTTTATTCAGAAATAATTGAGCAAAACAGATGGAGCTTTAGCAAAAAAAAAAAAAAAAGTTGGCCTTAGAACCAAAAGGTTTCAAATCTACTGCATTAAAAGATATGGGTTTCACATGTTTAACTTATACATAGCTAGTCTTGTATTGATATTATGGTGGTTATGGACAACTAGTAACCGATTTGGAACTTTTCGGTTCTGAAGTCATGATTTATCTGTAAGCTTATTCTTTTAGTCTTTGGGCCGGTCCAAAAAAAACATTATTTGACTAAAAGCAAAAGGTCAAAAATTCCTTCAGATAGTACTTTCCCTACGCCATAAGGGTGCCGGGAAACCATAGCAGCAATCTCAGACGGGTAGCTTTTCTAAATGGCGACCATATGTAGGGGAAAAAGTGAAAAATAACGAGTCACTCCGACTAGTGCAAGTTACTCAAAAGTATTCATTATTCTTACATTATTTTTCACTTTTTTTTTTAATTTACAAATGGCCGTCATTTTGAAAAACTACCCTCCCGAGAAGGCCATTCTTAGGACTGACGATTTTCAGTATCTTTTCAGCGTATTTATGGACTAAGGAAAGTACCATCTGAAGGAATTTTCGCTCCGTTCCCCCTCTCCTGTCTTTTACTCAAATAACGTCTGGCACATGGACTATTTATTTTTAGCTTGGAATGGTTTTATCTCGTTGTAAATAGCTTTTGGAATATTTGCTCTCTAAATACTGAATATATTGCGGTAAAGTTGTCAATCGGCAAATGTCATTCTGTCCTGCTAGTAAACGTCGACATTTCTTAAAACGTCATTGTCGACATTTGCTGAGTTTACACCGTTTTCCCATTATGCATTCAAATTAAAGAATAGAGATTTCATTTGTCACGTTGATACGACCATGAACAGTAGAGATCGTAAAGACCTAAATGACCTTGTGTGCCGAAGCAGATTTAAAATCGTTATTTGATTTATTCCAAAAAGATTTAGATATGAAAATAAAAATAAAAACGTTCTGCGAAAAATGAGAAAATGCAACTACGATGTGAGTTGAGATATTGACTCCAGTTTTTGTATCGTTTTCAAGAACGGATAATTATTATCCTGGTAACAGTGTCAGCTCATCAAAGGGAAGAATGGATGGAGCATTTCGATTCGACTAATAATGACTCGAATAAAAGTTCCATTTTCAAGTCTTTTTCCTCGTGACATTGACTGAAATGCGAATAAAAGCGTTGTTAAAATGTTGAAGAAAACTTTCGAAAAATGAATAGAGGAAAGCAGAGAAAAATGTGACAGAGGAGGGGAATGGAGGTGAAGAGGAATAGCTTGATATAAATATTTTAAAAAGCGAAAGAACCGGAAAAAGCTCGGCCTATTCCTGGAAGTTTGAATTAACGCCGTGACACTATATAATTACAAACGTCCGTTAAATGTATTTTTGCGATCTGATGGATCTAAAAGACTTACGAGATTCCTCTTTTTAATACACTTTCTAAACAACTTTCGACTTTTAAAGAATTACAAAAAACGTCCTCGTCGTTTCTTTTTGAATCTTAGATTTAAAATTTGAAATGTAGCTGCAGGTTTTCTTTCGTTATTTTTTCCTTTTTTATTTTAAAGAGATTGTTATTGCGTAAATAATTAATTTCGATTTCTTAATGATGCATTCTTTAATTCTCTTTTTTTTTGCTTTGGTTCATTTATCTCATTTTCAAAAACAAAGTCACGGATGATGAAATCCGCAAAGTTGGTTTTGGGAAGGCATCTCAAAACTAATGGTAAATATAAATTGAAACAGGAGCTGACAAAGTTACGTTCAACGCAGTAGACCGTACAAAGTTTAAATAGGTCACCACCACTTTGAGGTTTTCGTAAAGAAGGGGACAATGAGAAAACAAGCCATGGTCAAATTTGTATAAAGCGATTTATTTCACCTGGATTTTTGTGTACAAATCCGAGTATAATCAAATCGTATAATCAAATCCAACGTCGGCTTATCCAGCGGGGGGAGGGGGCGCCCCCAACTGAAACAATTTTGCCCTAGATATAATGCAATTATATTGGAATATTAATTTTACACTGGACAGAAGTCGAATTTCCGGGCTCATTTTAGGCTTCCCCCCCACGAAAAAAATTGCAGGGTCCGCCAGTGGAATCCAAATCTTTCACATTTTGCTGAATGTATTATTCAGTTCTAGCGTCCGATTTGAGGTAAAAAAAAATTAACGATCCTTTCGGCTAGATTTTTTTTTCGAACATTTTATTCTCTTGCCATTATCAAGGTTGATCAAATAAACGGAAATAGTAGTCCCGTTTTTTTTTTTTTACTTTTTTTTTAACCTGCTTCTGGCGTTTCTTTCGCTTTTTTGAATCGCTTGCAATCACCGTTCTAATTTTTTTCCTCTTTCAGAATTTTTCAAAACAGACTTTTTTTTTTTTTTTTTTTTTTTTTGAAAGCACAAAGATGTTTAAAATATTTTAACATTATGAACGTTCTCGACAAAATTAAACTCGAAAAAGAGCAAAAAAGAAAACACTTAAAAGTTTCCTAGATACGAAAACCTCGAAACTCGATTTATCTTTGTCTTTCCATTTACACCAGCTATTCGGGAAAGGGAAAACCGCCGAAATGCCGGAAATTTGATTAGAGGATATCCTCTCAATTTCAGTTTGTGATATTGAGCAGAGACTTAAAACTTTTATTTTTCTCCTAAAAAAAAAAAAAAAAAAAAAAAATGATTAAATATATACACGCGGGATTAACGTCTCTGCGGAAAACCGTTTTCAGATATAATTTATTACGTATAACAGCAAAACAAATAAAAAAAAAAGTTTTCAGCGTTTTAACATTTTCCAATCGTGGATTTAAAAGTGATCGCGAACTCCGGGATATGAGGGTAAAAGGTAATCCTTTAATTGACCCTTTCTAACTGGAGTTCTGAATTAAAAATTTGCCGTTATTCTGCATTAATTTAAAAAAATATTTTTCACTGCGAGAGGAATTGCATTGTTAGCCTCAATTCGAATTTCAATGTGCATTTTTACCGCAGACATATTCTGCTAGGGAGCTGCCAGGTGCTGTCCTGGCAAAATAGCTGTCGGCTTCTGATTGGTTGTTAAAATATTCCCTTCTCACCTTAAGACCGAATTTATTAGTCAGTCCGAAGCCCTCCTCCATTTTACAGATTCCCAGCAAAAAATGTGACGGGCAGAGGCCTATGGGTGGTGGCCCGTAGTCTAGTTTATAGCGCGCTCGACTGTCAATCATGAAATGCGACGCGTCGTGCTTCTATCCTAGTTCACAGCTAGAAATTTTTATCAGGTCAAAACTAGTGTGCTGGTCAGAAAATCAACGGTCACCACCCCTCGGAAGGCAATGGCAAACCACCGAGCGGTAATTGCCTCGTAAATCTCTCAAAAATTGCCGTAGGGAACCGGCGTTAAACTGTAGGTCCCATAAGCCTGTGAGCGCACGCTCAGGTGTATGTGAGAGATCACCACGCTCGTAATCGAGTAAAGGACCACGATCTTACATACAGGTGAGGCAATTCGGATATCAGAACAAAAGTGCCCCCCGAGTTAGAAGCAGAAGAATAGTTCCAAATTTGCTCGATAGATGGCTGGAGCTGTAGTTAGGGAATCACGTGTTCTGGCAGCCATCATAAAAAAAAGTGTTTTGAAAGTGTTGATTGGATGGAGGACATATCACGTGATTCCCTATCTACAGCTCCAGCCATCTATCGAGCAAATGGAATTATTTTTCTGCTTCAAAATTGGGGGACACTTTTCAAGACAGCAGTTGCCTGATCTGTATGTAAGATCATGTAAAGGACTAAGAAGAAGAAGAAGAAGAAGAAGAAGAAAGAGATCTATATGGGAGAGAACGGCCATTCAAAGGATTAATTTTGATTGGTTGTTTGCAAAAGTAGTGTTCAGCTTACCGGCCTCCCTTTTACCGTCCCATGGTGAGGCGCCATGTTACCGTCCGGTTAAACATAGAATAGCATACACCATTAGTACAGCAGAAGACAGTGGGGTGGCTGTTCTTTCCTATGTAGGACTCTAGTGACGGGCTCTAATCGTGATAAAGACGTCATCAAACGTGTGGTCACTTTTCGGAACGATTTAAAAAAATTTTTGACGTGGAAATGACATCGCTCAGAATGACAGTGTTTCGAAATCGAGGTGACGTCATACATGTATTATGTGTTACAGACGTGTTTCTCATTGTGAGGTGACAAATTTATCAGTCGTACTCTGCTGACGTCAGAAATCTTGTAAAAAAAGTCCTGAAAAATGACCATGTCTGATGACCAAAATGTTACTCTGTCATCATGACATCACCTTTTTCGTTTAGGATAGTACCCGGCAGTTCTGCCTCTGTAAGCGACTTCAGCGTAACTCCAGTTTGAAAACAACTCGAATAGAACCGTTGTTGAAAAAAGCTAAACATCAGAAAGAAGCTATTTTTTACAAAATTGAGATACGCTGAAGTCGCTTACAGGGGCAGAGTTCCCTACCGAGAGATGGTTAGTGGACAATGGGGCGGGGGGGGGGGAGGGGGTTAGGGGGAGAGCGGATTTGTTTTGCTGTAGAAATTATCGTTACTACGATCTGTGAAAATAGTTGTGTAGCTCCCACATGAAAAGGTCCCACTTTGCAGATGGTGCTTAGAATTTTTTGTTTGTAAACAAAGGGTTTTCTTATAAGTTAAATTTCCACAGTCCTCCATGTTTCCATCTGCCAGGTAAGACCTTTTCATGGGGAGGTTCACAGTTTAGGCTAGTACGGCTGATATTCATAGTTGCAGGAACCAAAATTTTTGTTCGACTTCTTACGACTCTCGTCATGGGAGCCGTACGTCATAAGGAGTCAGGAGTCAGGAGTCTTATGTCATATGACGTAAGAACTTAAATGACCCAGACTTAAACACTTTCGGTCCCAGAAAATTCCAACATTTGCAAGCTGTTTTCCGTCCTTTTGAAAGCTCTCATGTTACTAGAAACCTGCCTACAAATTAAAAAAAAAAGAAAAGAAAAACGAGCAATACACGTCGCCCAAGAGAATTATTTAAAAAAGCATTTTACTTTTTTTCCATCCTTTCTCGTCCCGAACTTTTTTTTTTCTTTTGAAAAGTTCACCGATCTCGAAATGTAACAAATGTTACTTTTTTTGAAGGACATTAAAAAACTTTTTGAAAAACGATAGGATAAAATAAAATAAAATAAAATAAAATAAAATAAAAAAAAAGAAAAAAAGAAAAACGGGGAGTATAATTATACTAACGCCGAGAGAGACAAAGTCACATTTCAAGCCGAGAAATGTAACTTGGAAGAGGATGGAAAGGATAATAATTAAATTCCCTAAGAGGTCTTTTGTCGCTTTCATTAATATTAATATAACCATAAAATAACAAAAGGGTAATTAAGAAGTGATTTGGTAAAGCATGATCTCATTAAAAGGAGCGTCGGCCTCGGTTTTTTGAGCCGATCTTTATACACGGTTCACAGATCATATGGCAGCCATTTTTCATGAAAATATGTTTTAAGAAAGAAAAAAAAAAAAAGTCACCAGGAAAATGAAAGGTGCTTTAATTTTACTTTATTGCAGGAGGGTAAGGCTTGGAAAAACTGCAATTAAAAAGAGATTAAACATTTTTTTTACTCGTTGATTTTTCAGCTTGGTAGATGTAATCCAGAAAAAAATGGTTGATGGTGTTTTTAGAGATTTACGACCTGTTTTCGGCATTTCCATTATGAGGGGTTATTTTTATTCTTTTTTTTTTATAAGAATATCAATTGTAACGAAGAGTTATATGAACGTGATTAAGGAATGTCACCCACGAAAATACCTTTGAATCGACTTGCTCTATTAATTTTCCTTTTATGAAAAGCTCTGAGAATGATCATTAGTTTAATGAGAATTAAGCAAACGGTTTTTTTTGTTTTAGCATCTGCGGCGCAGTCGAAATAGCTTTTCTTTTTCCAGAAATATATCTTCGGGCTTTTTAGACAGTTGAACGGAGTTTGGCACAATTCAAGACATTTATTTCTTTAATAATCGGCGCCTTTTAAATGATTTAATTTCTGTAAAAAAAATTCATTTGTAAAAAAAAAAAGGAAAAACTGTTGATTAATTTGCGCTTTTAAGCTTACCCAGAAAAAAGGTGACGTCATGATAACGCGTCATATTTTTCTCATTAGGTGCACTGAGAAAAAAAAAAATCTTCGTTTACATCTCAGATGTTCCTGTAGCTCCAAAGCCACAATGATCTTAATTCGCAGTATTAGACCCAAAAATTTTAAGTCTTAGACGTCAGACTTAAGATCAAAGTTCAGAATTTTTAGGTTTATGGCTGCAAATTAACATATCATGGCATTGGAGCTAGAAGGACATCTTAGACGTAAAAAATAAGGTTTTCCTTGAAGTTTTTTTCTCAGTGTGGGATCATTTTCGGAGACAAGATTTTCGACGTCAAGATGACGTCATAAAGTCGTGACCTTTAATTTGCGACTGTATGACGACTTATTGACGTGATATTAACGCCATCAATTCGAATGGAAACGTTTTGACCGTGATGACGTCAATAAGACGTACAATCGACATTATGCAGTTATCTATATCTCGGCCACGGCCATACTTAATGGGCTTATTTTGCCGTCGAGAATCTGGAAAATCTCGTAGATTAATCTCGGTAAATGACCATGCCTATAATGACGTCTCTGCCAAGTATATGGTTGACGTCTTTATGACGTCAAGTATGTCAATTTTTTCGCTGGGTGTCGATTGTAGAGGGTTTATTTTAATTGTAAAATCGCCTGAACCAAGCTTTAAGAATAGTATCGGTTCGCGAAGAGATAGTCAAATTTAAGGTGACTCAAGAGTGATTCATTATTTTGAACACCCTATACTTCAAAATATGCTAATATAGAGAATGTCATGTAAATATATACGTATATAAATACTGTATATAAATAGTATTTATATACAAAAATATACCGGAAAAAATATACCATGTATTTTTTCTATACCTCGGTATATTTTTAAAAAAACCTTATTTATTAGTCTAAATAATGCTGTGGAATAATCTTTTGCATGTTAAATCAAAGATTAATTAATATTGAGTGATATAAGAATATAAAATATTAATGGAAACTGGTAAAAAATTAAATGAGATGGATTAATTAAATCAATACAACCTCCATTTTGAGCGCCATTTTCAAAAAGCCCCATTAACAAATATGGCTGGTATCAAGTAGAATTTACATCATGTTGGCGCGTTATTTTATTTTGCTGTTTATTTTTAAATTTAGGATGAATACCAACCCGGGAAAAAAAGAAAACACCCTGTTTGACCTTGATTCTTAAAATTTATTCAATAAAATATGATTAAAGTGTGATTAAATTATAAGAAAGAAGTAAAAATAAAAAAAAATACCATAAATACCAGTCTGGTATTTATTTACGTATTTATATACGTATTTATATACGGTATATATACAAAGCCTTCGTATACCGTATATTTATGTTCTCTATGCTAATATTATCCTTTTGGTGTTAGTTATCAAAATTTCGCTTCCGAGCAACAATTCTTCCATCTTAGGCACCTTCATAAAAAATTGCATACCTGACCAAACAATACATTTTTGGGAGACCTTAATCTACTATAAATTCCCGGGAATTTATCCTGGATCAAGGTTTCCCAAAAAGTTCTGTATGATTAGGTATGGAATTTTTCATGAAGGTGCATAAAATTAATAAGAAATTTTGCTTGCTCAGTAAAAAATTTTGTGTACTTTTAACACGACTTATATTTGAAAAACGGTTCGCACATTTTTATTTTTATTTTTAATTAATAACACAATCAAAAAACATATTGCCTACTTACGTGTGTCAAAATTAACATACACAGTAAAAAATATTATGTAAATATGGGATTAGGAGTCCACATAAATTTTTTATGTTGTTTCTGTTTATGTTTACCTTTTGGAGAAAAACAACAGAAAAAATTTATGTGGACTCCTAATCCCATATTTACATAATATTTTTTACTGTGTAAAAAAAGTTGCATACAGAGTGTGTCGACGGAGTTTGTTAAAAATACTGTACACAAAATTTTTTACTGTGTGGAAACGGAATTTTGACATCTGGCTTCAAAACATTAATACTAACGTTTTTCGAAGTATAGGGAGTTCAAAAAAATGAATCACTCCTGCGTCACCTTAATGTAAATTGTTCAATAATCTCGTCCATTTCTGAACGTTTCTTATACGTCTAATTAACTTTCGATTTAAAAGTTTTTTTTTTTTTTCGCCCCATCACATGTGCTTTTACGATCGTAAGTATGTGGAGGATCTACCGTTTATATTTTATACTTTAATGGAAGTTTTCTCCCCGTGAACTCTCAAAGGATTAAAAGACAAAATACCTCTTCTAGCTAAGGCTGATGGTGATAATGCACGGAAAAGTCGTCAAAAGTGATAATCCTCCAAGTCTGTAATTTAAGTAAAAGGGAATCACCAGCAGCGGGGTGAAAATCTTAAAATCCGTTCCTAATAATCATTATAAAGGATTATCAACCACGAGTTTCCCTGTGTTACTTGTGTTAAAAGTCTTACTTTTTTGTTTCGTTTTTCATTATTTTCGTATTTGTATAAATTAACATTAAAAATTAATGATGCTTTCTTCCTTAGATTTTAATTTACAAAAACCAAAAAAGTCACAAATTTTTCAGGAGGGAAAGAAGTAAGTTATGCAATAACCAGATTGTGAAAATCTATGTAATTCCGAAATCTCCGGTAACAAACTATAACATGTCAAACTTGATTATTCTGCAGCTCATAAATTTAAAAACAAAATAAATGAGACTACTTTATCAAAGCCTTTAAAAAAGATTTGTCTGAATCAGATTTCAAAAAGTCCATTTTTTTTTTTTTTTTAACGTTTTGGTGTGGAAATTCGGCCCCTCAAATGCACATTTTGCACGTCTTATTTTATACATCACGTTTTAGGAGACTTTAAATGGATGAAGAAAAAAAAGAAAGCTGTATTTTGCGAAATGATCTAACCATAGCCTGCATGTTTTTTGTATATAAATGAGTTTTCAACCCAAATGTACGTTTACTTCAATCAATTTAATTTAATTTTTGTTTATATGCTACACTTAATGATGCAGACTGTGGAGACCTAAAACCTGTGATCAATTTTTTTTTCTTTATCTCTTATGGTTGTAAACGCATTTTTTTTTTTTAATTGTGATATTTTTGATCCGTTTGTCGCAAAAGGTTGTGTGTTACTAACCTTCCAAACTAACATTGTCATTGTTTCATTAAGGTCTCGTGATCGTAGCAAAGCGATGACTCCGCCAGGAGATTCACATCCTTTACGTAGAAGAGGACACAAATCACGCCTCCTTCAATTTAATTCGAATTCTGGGTTAGTAAGTTAATTTTAACTTCTTTTTTTTTTCATAAATTTATTTTAAAAAAAGGAAAGTAATTATTCCGTATTAGAGAGACAATATTAACGACATTGATAGATTGTTGCACCTTTTAAATGCGTATCCTAATTTTTCAAAAAAAAAAAAAAAAAAAATAAATAAATAAATAAAATTGGCTTTGAAATGGAATTTGGAATTTCGATTTTGTGAGATTTTACGTAGGCCTAAGCTTTTTTTAAAAATGAGTTTTGTAGCAACAAAAATGATCGGAATGAATATATACTCGTTTTATTTAGAAATGATTCAAATTCTCAGCATAATAAAACTTTTTTATTTGAAATTAAGCATTCGGCGTTTGCTACATTGCTCGAAAGTTTTTGTTCGAAATGTTTCGAAAATTTTTTCGCGAGGAAAGTGGTTACATTTGTTTTCGAACTAAGTTCGAAAATTTTCGATGATGTTCAAAATTTTTGAAGATATTATAAGTTATTTTTGGGGGTCTATTAAATTTTTTACGTAAAGGGGGGATACATATATCAGCGGCCGAGTTCCTTTATCAATTTAAGTCAATTTTTTCTTACACAAGGTGGGAAAACAAGACTGTGAAAAAAGTTGAAAAAAAATCATACTGGGATATGGGGGCATATCCCTACGTAGGACCACGTCTTTAAGGCACTATTCTAATATTGCTTAATTTCAGCAGTGAAATGATTTAAAAATTTTAAGACATTTTTTTTGCTTGGTTTGGTCAAAAGATCCGAATTTTTTTTTGGCGTAGGATTACGTGTAAGGGGTCAATATGGATGCCTGTCACCGTCGATTCAATTTTTTGATATAAAATTTCTGTACATATTGTATACAATTGTCTGCAAATTATATAGAAATTTATGCTATGTCCCCACGAAAGTAATTAATTAGACTATAATTAATTATACTATAATTAATGATGGAATAATTATTGTTCGAATTCGAAGTACTGTACTTTTTTCGCGATTCAAACACGCGGGCTCAATCTTTTGTGTTCAATTTGGTTACTTGAAAATTTTTTCCTAAGAGAAAATAAAAATAAATATTAATTTTCCAAAATGTAGGAAAAAATTTTTATTTTCTCTTACGAAAAAATTTTCAAATGACCAAATTGAAGACAAAAGATTGAGCCCGCGTGTTTGAATCACGAAAAAAGTACAGTACTTCGAATTCGAACAATAATTATTCCATCATTAATTATAGTCTAATTAATTACTTTCGTGGAGACATAGCATTAAATAGAATTTCTACACAATTTCAATGCAGTTTAACCGAAAATGTTGCGAAAGGTAAAGTAAACTGATTAATTTTTAAACAAACAAAAACAAGACAAAATTAAATTGTTATGGTAAACTAATAAAAGACTTAGAAAATTAAAAAGGGTTCAAAAAAATTTTTTTTTGGTTAAAAAATTCGAGTTTTTCGATAAAAATTGCTAAATTTAGACAATGAAACGATTTAAAATTTTTAGGCATTTTTTTGCTCGTTTTTGGTCAAAATATTCGAATTTTTTGATTAAAAAAAATATAACTATTTTTCCTGGCACGAAAAAAACGGAACATCTTTGATAAAAAAGGTCAAAAGTTGAAATAAAATGAGTCAAAATTGTAATATTAAAACATTGCTTTAGTTCATATTCTTGGCTAAAGAAAAAAGGACAAAATTAAAAAGATGTAGTGAACATTTTTTTTAATAGTAAAATTAAACGACATGAACGAAACCAAGGGCTTAGAAAATTTCTTGTAAATTTTTAAGAAACTTAACTTTTTCAAGAAACTTAAATTTATATTGCTAAAGCAAGGACTTAAACATTTCCTGAAATTTTATTAAACTTTTTTTTTAATTTTCGCCATTTTTTAAAATATCTTATTTTTTTTTAAATATTAAAATTAGACTACATGAACCAAACGAAAACAAGAACTTAGAAATTTTAAATAAAATGTTCACTACATTTTTTAATTTTGTCCTTTTTCCATTAGCCAAGAATATGAGCTAAAGCAATGTTTTAATATTAAAATTTTAACTTTAAAGACTTTAATTAAAATTTTGACCAATTTTTTTCAGCTTTTGACCTTCTTCATCAAAAATTTTAGAGTAAGTTTTTTTCCTTGCCAGGAAAAAAAATTATATTTTTATCAAAAAATTGAAATTTTTTGACCAAAAGCGAGCAAAAAAAATGCCTTGAAATTTTAAAATCGTTTTATTGTATTGTTTAAATTTAGCAATATTAGGGCAGTGCGCCAAAGACGTAGTCCAACGTAGGGATATGCCCCCATATCCCAGTCTGATTTGTTTTTACAACTTTTTCCACAGTTATTTTTTCCTACCTTGTGTAGACAAAAGTTGACTTAAATTGATAAAGGTACTCGGTCACTGATATATGTATCCCCCCATTACTTAAGCAATATAAAGAGCCTCAAATATAAAAAACAAACATCATCAAAAATTTTCGAACATTTTCGAAAGCATATGTTACCACTTTCATCGCGAAAAAATTTCCGAAACGCTTCAAACTAAATTTTCGTGCAATGTAACCAACGCCTTTTCTTATCCGGTAAAAAATTTTGCTTTGAGTGTGCGTTCTGCCATTTAATGGAAACACATATAAACGAGCATCAGATTTTGTTTTATACAAACTTTTGTAAAGTTTGTATAAAACAAACATTTGCCATGGAGTTCGACAACGCCAAGAGCAATAGACGTCTGTATTAAATCAGTTCGAAAAGTTATCATTTCGTTACTATTAAATCCGGTCTCGTCGTTATTCAAGTTCATCTAAAGGTTCGTTTACAAATTTTCAAATGTGTGTTTTAAATATTTTTATCAGCAAAATTTTGTTTCATTGCGTTTCCGGTTTTCAGTCAGATGCGAGTTTTAATTTTTATTCCTCTGACATGATTCAGAACTCACGGTAGTAATAAATCTTTTTTTTTTTTTCGGTTAAAACGTCGGTTTACGAATTATTACATCGAAAGATTTCATTAGTATGAGATAAAAGCTCCCCGTGAAAAGAAATAAGGTTTTCTTTAACCTTCTCTTTCCTTGAATTTATTGGGGGAAAAAAAAGGTGGAACTGGTTTCCCCCAATTTTATTTTTTATTAATCTCATTTCAAACTTAAGATTTCCGTTTTAATATAATGGGATTTTCTGTGAAACTCCCTCAGGAGGATTCCGTGGCAGTGTTATTAATCCAGTCTCTCTGATACCGCTTTTATTAATGTCTTATTTTCTAAATCGGAGGCTGTTCGAAAAGTACCGAAGGCTGTCATCGCTTTGCTACCTGTTGTAAATCAGATTGGAAGTAAGTTTTCTAAACTACTTTTTTTTCATACAATTTATTGTATGTTTCGTTTTTTAAGTTTTCGAACAGCCTTCAATTTTTGAAAGTAGTTTTGTACCGTAGAACACCTTTTTGTTATAATTTTGAAAACTGTTCGAAAACCTCGAATCCGACCAATGTATTTCATGTGTATGGTACATTGATTTTGCACGACTAAGTAAACCCTAATTTTTTTTTTTTTTTTTTTTTTTTTTTTGACGGAAATATATGCACGATTGATTGTTTGGATCCTCCTTATGTTTACACCATAAAAGGAGTGATACATCTTTTCTTTTCTTCTTTCTTTCTTTTTTTTTTTTTTTTTTTTTTTTTTTTTTTGAATAGTGTTTGATAATTCAACATAAATCTTTTTACAAGCGCGCCCTGCCAGATTCGCCGCGTTGAATGCAACCGTAAGTGATAAATTAATTCCGTGTCTATCTTGGGTAGAAAAAGGAAATGAGAAATGTTAGTTACGTTATCAGAAAATATGCGCTATTTTTAAAACGTCTAAAAAGTATCCCAGATGATTTTTTAAAAAGCTTAAAAAGATAGAGGTGGAAAGGGAGGATCTTTTTTTTTTTTTCAGCTTTCAATACTCTTTTTTACAACCGTTTTTAAAGTAATCGATCAACATAAATTTGGTATGGCGTTCTGATTTTTCGCGCTTTTTAGTACACCTGTACCATTTTCCATGATGAAGAATATCAGTTTTTTTTTTCTTTCACTTGTTTTTAAACTTTTAGTTTTTAGATTTATAACTTTGTTAGGTTTTTCTTTCAGATCATGGCTAACATATTTTGGATGATAATCGCTGTATTTATTTTCTTTGGTATATTTTTGTAGACGTAGAGCTTAATTTACTTTGGCTGTAACAGTATCTGACCTGTGTTGGCTTAAGCAAAGGTTAGAAAAGGCAACAAAAATTATTAAATAAAAGGTTTAACTCGTTCCAGAGATTTAATGACTTGAATGCGATTTTCGAAATTGAAATGCAGGTTGTAACCTGTGTTTTACATCCCGAGAATCGTATATATAAACACGAAAAGTTTTTCGTTTAAAGAATAGTAGTGTTTGTTCTATTCTCGAGATTTTGAAATTCTCCGAGAATCGAGAAGCTCGGTTTTCAGGAAAACAATTTTCTCCAGAGCTGCAATTCCAATTCCGATTCCGATTCCGATTCCGATTCCGATTCCGATTTCACAGAACCTTGACTATGAGTAAGGTTCCGTTACGGATCCCTATTCCGAATGGTGAAAAAAAAATTTCATGTTCCGATTCCGATTCCAACTAACAAATATTTTAACGATTCCAATTCTAATTCCGATTTCAACCGAAATTGATAACTGTAATAACGGTATTTTCGGGCTTTTTAAGCCAATCTGAATCGAAAATATTTTTTTTGGTGCCGTTGCCGATTCAGATTCCGAAGATTAAGAACTGTTTTCTGACGAAATTCCAATCCCGATTCCGATTTCTATTTCTTCAGAAAAAGAACGGATTCTGATTCCAATTACTTTTAAAATAGTATATTACGATTTCGATTCCGATTCCGATTCCGAATAAAAATAAATCGGAATTGCAGCCCTGATTTTCTCTAAATTCGACAATATCGAAAATCGCCAAATTTATGTATGGGACCATTCAAGTATGGCGCATAAGAATGATTTCGGTACATTTGCACCTCCTCTCCCCCCCCAAAGGTGCTTACGTAATACCTGTAGGGTCCCTATTCTCAAATATTAGATTAATTTTTCGAGATACTAGAGAAGTTTTTGGAGATTTTTTTTCTCCAAATCAAAAAATCAGACTGGGATATGGAGGCATATCCCTACCCAGGACTACGTCTTTTTATATTTTAATAAAAATACATCATTTTTTTTTTCCTGGCACGCTTAAAATTTTCGATAAAAAAGGTCAAAAGTTGAAAAAACTTAGTCAAAATTTTAACAATAAGTCTTCAGAGTTAAAATTTTAATATTATAACATTGCTTTAGCTCATATTCTAGGCTAAAGGAAAAAGGACAAAATTAAAAATTTAGTGAACATTTTATTTAAAATTTTTAAGTTCTTGATTTTGTTTCCTATGTAGTCTAATTTTAATATTTAAAAAAAAGATATTTAAAAAAACGGCGAAAATTTAAAAATAAGTTAAATTAAATTTCCAGAAATTTTCAAGTCGTGGTTTTAGCAACTTTAAGTTTCTTGAAAAATTACAAGAATTTTTTAAGTCCTTGCTTTCGTTCATGTCGGCTAATTTTACTATTAAAAAAAAGGCCAAAAGTTAAAAAAAGGTAATCGAAATATTATTTAAAATTTTCAAAGTTAAAATTTTAATATTAAAATAATTTAATAATTTTTATTAAAATATCAAAATAAATCCTGATTTCAATCAGGATCGAAAATGTCTTCTTAATAAATAACTTTTTGGTGCGAACAGACCGACACACCCACAGACAGACAGATTTCCTCAGGACCGAGTTCCAAGACGTAGTCCTACGTAAAAAAAAAAAAAAAAAAAAAAACTAAATATTTTAACTGCAAAAATACTCTCCTTAGTTCTACTTCAGAAATAGTGTAATTAGCGTAAGTGGGTAGCGTGGAAGTAGCGAAAAATAAAAGTGTTTCATACAATAAAGTCAAGTTTTGATAAGGGGGTCAAGACAGCTTTCTTTGGTTCTAAGTTAGCGATGCGTTGCTCAAAGGGCAGTCTCCACTTGATAACATTCACTGCACTCGCGTTGTCCGCCTTCGCGATTACCGTAATCACACCGGAAGTACTTTGCACATTTTACTCCCGTAAACATTTTTGGCATATAAAAAATACCGTATATTCCATTAAGTATACAAGTCTGGTTGATCCAGGATTTATTTTGGAAGAGATTTAGTATCTTCCCCATGCCCAAATTAAAACTTTTCTTTCTAAATCCGTAAAAACATCTTGCAAATCGCCATTTTTAATGTTTGTAAACAAAAAAAAGCAGAAGATAATGAAAAAAAATCATAGGCGAAAGATCAAAAAAATTTCCGGTGCGAATACGTCAATCGCGAAGGCGGATAACGCGAATGCGGCGAACGTTATTAAGTGCTGGAGACTGCCCTCAAGTAAACGACATTTTTTTTCCCCAAAAAATTCAATTTTCTCACCAGATAGGTACCGACAAATATAATTCTTATTATTTTTTTTTTTTTTAAGAAAAAAATATTAGGTACTTCTGATTGTAAATAGTAAGAATTAATCATCATCTTCATACTGCCAATATCTAATTTTTTTGCCAGTATGTTTTTAGTAATTCAGATGAAATTCCGGCACAAACAAAAAAAAAAAAAACTTTTTACAAAGTACGAAAATTTCATGTCAGTTTTGAAGTAAAAACAAGCACCGATTGAATTGAATTGAAATCAGTTGACATTTAAAAGTAAAAAAGGAAGAGAAAAAAAAGCTAGCTTTTAAAAAATTGGTTATAAAAAAAAACTTCTCTTAATGTTTAGCCGCCATCCCATCACAAAATGGGAAGTATTTTCAGGGAACACAATTCTGACATTAAAAAAAAAAAAAAAAAAAAATCTATTTTCTTGAACTTCAAATACACACACCGAAAAAAAGGTTGTGTTTCGTCTGAAAATAAAAATCAAACTCTTCAATCTTGTTAGACTTTGAAAAACGTCAAAAATTTCATGAAGGAATTGATAATTGAACCGGATGTCACATTGACATTTCTTACATCCATCCATTCCGTATAGACGAGACTTCTTTCTCCATATTTTTTCTCTTTTCTTATATTCTTGATACCTGAGATTTTCTTTCCCTTTTGATATTTAAGAAAAAACCCACGAACAATAAGGTGCGTAAATATCGTCATAAAGCAAAAAAAGAAAAAAAAAAAGTTGAGCTAGTTTGTCTTGTATATTTTAAAAAGAAATATCTCGGTTTTTAGATGACGATAACACTTTTATCTACCAAAGCCTGGTAAAACACATCCGTCTATCCGACCGGGGTGACTTTTTCGTATAAAATATACATACATTTCTCCGAAATGACGCTAAGGGAACCCTCGCGATTTTAAAAAAAATATTTTTTTAAAAAATGAAATTGAAGGGAAAACGAAGCGAATTTGCTGAATTAAAAAGAAAAAAAAAAAAGAAGACCTCGCCGATCGCCTTTTCTGAATTTGGGAATATTTAAAATCAAAAATAATTTAAATGGGTTAAAATCCCTGGTCTCAAATGAAGAAAAGTGTTTTTAACGTTACTTATTTAAGAAAGAAAACGCGGGGTATGATGATGTTTTTCTTCACTTAAAATGCTTGTGTTAAAACTTTATTAATTATTTTGAGCTTTTTGAATATTTCCGCAGACGTTTAAAATTCTTACACGTCTGATTTAGTTTATAAATATTTTACTGACTTTGAACGTGCAAAACTTTTTTTTTTATTTTTTAATATGAGCAGAAAACTTTTGAGCTTTTCGTTTTTCTAGCGGCTGTATTAAAGTTTGGAAGCGAAATGCAATAACGGAATTCGGAATTCCAAAAATTTCAATATTAGCTACGTCCGGATCTGTTTGATTGCCCATATGGGCCGCAAAAGTTTTGGAAGGGGCCTCATGTCTGTAAAAAATGGGAGATTGAGAAAATATGCAGTAGAATGTCCCTTATTTTTCGATTTTTCGAATTTGAATAAGTGCGCCACCAAATTGGTTCTCCCTGTGGCACATATAAACCCTAATTTTTTTCAGACTTTTTATTCGACTTGCGCTTCAAGGTCGGAAAATTCCCATAAGGGTGAAAAAATCGGTTTTTTTTTTTTTTTTTTTTCTCGAAAAAAAAAACATTAATTTTCTATCAAAAATTTTGCGTACATTACGAGTCTGAACTCCCCTTTTTCTTATCTGGCCCGAAGCTTGTAAATTTCGGCCGATTCCGGTGCTAGCATCGGCATCGAATTTTTTCTAATGTCCGAAATCGGCATCGGCACTGCGAAATTGTTGGCGCTGGTATCGGCATCGGATTCGGACCCCTGCCAAGAAATGAGGACTTATCATGTTTTGTCACTTTACGCGGATTTTTTGCTCATTTTTGGCTGAATCTCGAAAACCGAAACAAATAAAAAAAAAATTGAGTTCAAATTCGTTATTTACGCAAAATTTCTGATTGGAAAATGACTGATTATACAAGAAAAAAAAAAAAGATCGATTTTTTCAACCTTATGGAAATTTCCCAACCTTAAAGTAGGACAGGTTTCCCGTCTTGTAAAAAATCTGAAAAAAATTAGGGTTCATAAGTGCCACAGAGAGAACCGATTCCGCGGGTGCAGCCATTCATATTCAAAATTCACAAAATAAGGGACACCCTAATATTAGGGCGGGTCGAAAAACGCGAATTTTTGAATTTGAAAATGCCTGATATGGGAATCGATGCCTTTTTATAATACTATTAACCCTAATTTTTTTCAGATTTTTTAAACGGCAATTTGAGGTGCCGCAATGGCCCTGAAATTCCTAAAAGCCAATTGAGGACCAAAAATGAAAATTTTTTTTCGCATAAAAGACCATCGTTTCCTATCGGAAATTTTGCATAGATTCAGATCTGCCCCTGTAAGCAATTTCATCGTATCTCTATTTTGTAAACAATAGCTTCTTTCTGATGTTTAGCTTTTGTCAACAAAGGTTCTATTCGAGTTGTTTTCAAAATGGAGTTACGCCGAAGTCGCAAACAGGGGCAAGTCAAAAATTAGTTTTGGTGTTCGGTTTTTGAGCCACAGACAAAAAGCCATAACAAGATTTTCAGAATTTTGGAATCCGGCATGTGGCTCAAAACTGCGCACCAAAAATAATTTTTGACTTCAAATTTCTAAATTTGTGCAAAATTTCCGATAGGAAACGACAGTCTTTTATGTGAAAAAAAAACTCCTCAAATGGGCTTTCGAAAATGGGCCTCAAATGGGCTTTTCGAAAATTTCAAGGCCAACCTATTGGCCTGGATCCAACCTATTGCGGCACCTCAAAATGTCTTTTAAAAAATCTGAAAAAAATTAGGGTTAATAGTATGAGGATTTTTACGGCAAACTAAATCCGCTAGGGGGCTATCGGCTGCTATCATGGTAAAATGGCGGCCGGCTTCTGATTGGTTAATAAATATTCCCTTCTCATATTAAAGCCATTTATTAACCAATCCGAAGCCGGCCGCCATTTTACCATCATAGCAGCCGACAGCCCCTGCGGATTTACTTTGCCCTAAAAATCTCATAAAAATGCATCGATTCCCATATCAGGCGTTTTCAAATTCAAAAATTCGCATTTTTCGACCCGCACTACCTAATATACAGTGTGGATCAAAAAAAAAAATGTTAAATAAGTTGAATCTTATTAGGGGTTGAGCTAAAGTCTTTAATAATCTTTGATGTAGGTAATGATATTATGCAATGGTTCAAAAGAATATTTCAGCTAAATCTTTTAAATAATTTGTAGGATGCTATGCAAACAACAAGAAAATCTGTGATGAATTTTCAGTCACATGCAACATGAAGTTTTATTTACAGATTGGATTTCCGTTTTTCACAGGCTAATCTCTGCCTTTTGATATTTGACTTTGTAAGTAAACTTTCTCCTAAATAACGATTTTCGAAATGTCCGGACTTGTCCGATTGTGCTTCGAAATCTTTTCTAAATAAATCGTTTGCATAAAATCTAACTCTTTTTTTTTTTTTTTTTTTTTTTTGCAAAGTCGTAAAAGTGAAAAAAAAATTTACGTCGAAAATACCAAATAATAAAGTAGACCCTTTATTTCCCTTATAGATTTTTTAAAAAAAGAGATTCATTTTGAATTTTCATTTTATCTTTTGGCAAAAGCAAAGCGAGTTTAAAGATCTCGATAATGCCCAAGGGAATCATTTTATGATAATTTTTTAATTTCCCTGATGACTAGCGCGAACACAAACGACATTTTTTTTTTTTTTTTGGTTTACAATGTATAAAATGCAAAAGCTTGAAAACATTTTTAAACGGGAAAAAGGATTTTCGAAAATAAAATCGAATCGTTTATCAGAATTTTAAAAATCATTTTATACGATACCGATGTTAATAAGACATAACATTTTTTTTTCTGTTAAAGAGAGACATGATCATCAAGACTAGATGGGATTTGCGGAAAAAAGTCACCTAGTTCCTCAAATTATAATACATTCGTTATTAAAAATGTTTTCTTTCAGAAAATGCTTATAATTATTTTCTTATCGTTTTCCAGATACGTTTTCACGATTGTGAGTTACCTCATCGGCGTTTTTATTTTTGCCACCATCGTCGGTCAAGTGGGTAACGTCATCACAAACAGAAATGCCAATCGATTGGAATTTGAAAGATTGTTGGACGGCGCGAAAACTTACATGAGACATCACAAAGTTCCCGGAGGGATGAAAAGGAGGGTTCTACGTTGGTACGATTATTCGTGGTCCAGGTAAATTTTAATTTTCTTCCCCTGGAATTTTCATTAGGCTTCGAGAGGAACTAATCAAACGAATTCGCAAAGATAAAGTTAGCGGTAAAGATAACTTTTTTTTTTTTTTAGAAAAGCATTTTTCTCTTGAATGTTGTACTCGATTTCCCCAGAGAAGCGATGACGAGCCTATTATCAAAGGAATACAATTCCTTTGAAATACATTTCCTCTTTTGTGAAAACATAATATTCAACTTTAACCGTTGGTGTTGTTGTTTTCCATTTCTTATTTTTCAATGAATCACGTATTCTTTTGATTTAGAATTCTTTTACAAAAGGTTTTTAAATGTTCTTGATTTTAAAAATATCGTATTTCAATTTTTTTTTTTTTTTTAAGAGGAAGAATTCAAGGAGGAGGAGATATTAACACCGCGTTGGGTTTGCTCCCGGATAAATTAAAGACTGAACTAGCACTCCATGTAAATTTAAGCGTGCTCAAAAAGGTACGTTAAAAATGTTTTTTTTTTGTTTTGAATATTTCCGCGTGCATTCGTTTGTAATTATTTTTAATCATTTTTTCCCCCCCTTCTCTTTAGGTCACCATTTTTCAAGAATGCCAGCCGGAATTTCTTCACGATCTCGTGCTAAAGATGAAGGCCTACATTTTTACACCAGGAGACCTTATCTGTAGAAAAGGAGAAGTAGCTAGAGAAATGTTTATTATAGCAGATGGAATTTTAGATGTTATCAGGTATTATTCATTTTTTTTAAATGATCTAAGTCCAAAATCAGTAAAATTCGCTGAAAGAACTTTGGATTATTCAAATATTGCATAAAGCTCGAAGGAGGAGGAGGAGGGGGAGGGCTTTGTGTTTCGTAATATTGGGCGTCAAAATTATTTCAATGTCATGAAAATTCCCCCCACCCTTTCCATTTTTTTTTTCAAAATATTTTTGTTTCCTTTTAAATTACTCTCTTAATTTTTTATAACTGAGAAAATATTTTAGATATTTGAAATATTTTTTATTTTGTATGTTATAACTTTAAATTTTCGAGGGGGGGGGGGGGAAGCAAAAAGTCTGTATGCAATGACCTTTTTTTTTGCTTTTTAATGAGTGGCACCATTTCATCGTTTGCTTGAGGGGTAGGGAGTGGGTAGTGAATAAAATTTATAATTCAAAAAAATTAAAATTTTTGCTACAGAGAATTATACATTGTTTTAACGGGTATCGCCTTTCTTTTAGGCCATCAAATGCATCCACTAGAAGTTCCAAGTCAGCTTTTTTACTTCCTTTTTACCATCGCCTGCACTGCTTGGGGGGGGGGGGGACAAAAAGCTTTGGGTAGCGTAAAAAGACCATAGGGGCAAAACAACCTTGGGGGCGATGCTCCCCTCGAAATTACGCCACTGGTTACGGAATTGTAAAAGGGTTGTTACAAGTTGTGTTACGAGTGTTACAAACGGGAAAGGGGGATTAAAAAGTGGCCAATTTCGCGTAACGCGATGTTTAAATGATCATTTTACTTTAGATCGTGATAAAAAACCAAAATTAATTTTAAAATCCGATTTTAGAAATGTAATTGACCTTGTTTAGATGTATTCGATTGTTTATGATTTTCTTCGATTTTTTCAATTTTTTGAAACAGACACTTGCATTTCTAATGTCAGAATTAAATACGAAGCGTATGGCTAGTAGAATTAACGTTTTGACGTTAAAACGTTTTTTATGTTTTCTACTAATTTTTTTTAAAACAGAGTTTAATCTTATTTCAAAAGTGTACAACATAAACCACTTCCAGTTGCGATTGATAGTCGGCAAGGTTAAAAAAAAAAAAAAAAAAAAAACTTCCATCCTTCCATCGTTTTACGTTGATTCTAAATTTTTAAAATAACAGCAGAAGATTGAGATGAAATGGCCCGATAATCTGGTTTTTCTTTGTCAAAGTAATGAACTTTTTTTTTATGATTAAATGCTATGAAATCTAAACTGAATTTTCTTTTCAAGAAGAAATAAAATACAAAAAAAAAAAAAAAATCTTACCATATTTTTTTCCTTTACCTCAACCTACTTATACAACATTGAAATTTTGCTTCCCCGCCTATTTTTTTTTTTAAATCAAGAGAAACTTAACCTTTTTCTCTTAAACTCGGCAACCGTTAAACTTTAGTAAAGAAAACAAATTTATTTAATTATTATTCTCTTTCCTTTTCCCTTTCTACAGAATGCAATTTTAATTGTGACGAGGAAAATTTTCCCTTGTAAACGATCATTCTGATAATTTTATTTTTTAGCGAAAACGGGAGAGTTCTCACCACGATGAAAGCAGGCGACTTCTTCGGGGAAATAGGGATACTCAACCTGGACGGACTGAATAAAAGGACAGCGGATGTTCGGTCTGTTGGTTATTCAGAGCTTTTTAGCCTTTCAAGGTATTTGCATTTGTTTTTTTTTTAATATTTTTATGAATAGAATCTTATTTTTAATTAAAATTAATCTGATTTTAGGGAGGATGTTTTATCGGCGATGAAAGATTATCCTGAAGCGCAAGAAATTCTCCAGAGTCTCGGTAGGAAAAGATTAATGGAAGCCAAGAACGCTTCTAAAATGCATAAAGCGCAAGGTAATTAAATATTGTGGATATCCTTCATACCGGAAAGATAAAATCAGTAATGATATTTTTTTATTTGGTGGTAGTCCAGAAAAGTTTTCCCTTTTTACAAAAAAATAAAAGGTTTGTGTGATTTAAGAGAATCGAGTTTTAAAAAGATAAGTTGCCAAATTTGATCAGTTTACTTAAAAACAAAAGATACAATATTATATGGCATTATTTTATATTTCGCAGCCGAAATTGACTGAAATTGGGCTAAACGCTTTAATTGTAGCTAAAATGCCTCTTTCTTGCGCAGCAAACACTACAAATGTAAATATTTTGATTATGGAACCGAAAGGTTCCAAATCGACCACTTTTATAGATAGTGGTATCACATGTTTAACTTATGGGTAACTGGTTTTAGTTCGACAAATCAATTCGGAACGTTTTAGTTCTAAAGTTGCAATTTTAAATCACAACAGTTTCTCACAACTCTACAATTTGAAAGCTGTTGAAAGAACATTGCGGTAAATATTATGAAGAGAAATAAAGCAGAGTTATAATATCTTATTATAACGATTTGCTCTCCTCAAACACTTTAAACGTTTCTCTATGCCTACAGCTATAAAGTGTAAAAAATTCATTCTGAAAATAGTGACGTCCAAGCCCGTAGCCAAAGGGGTCAAAGGGTGGCTCAGTCCCCCTTTGAATTTTTTTCTCTTTACCAAAAAGAGAATGGCTTTATTAAAATTTTCCTAAAGTGATGTTTTAAATCTATTTTTTTTAAAACATGTTTGTTCGTTATGAATAAATTTATAAAATGTTAACGATTTATAATTTTGTAGCGTTTTGAGTTTGTTCTTCTATTTAATGGCTTGTGGTTAAAAATGTGATTCAAAATTAAAACGTCAGCCATTAAAATTAAATACTGCGTTTTTTTTAGTTAAAAATTCTAAAAAAAAAAAAAAAAAAAAAAAATCAGACCGGGATATGGGGGCATATCCCTAAGTAGGACTACGTCTTTAGGGTACTGTCCTAATATTGCTAAATTTAAACAATGAAACGATTTAAAAATTTTGAGGAATTTTTTTTTGCTCGTTTTTGGTCATTTTTTGGTCAAAAAATTCAAATTTTTTGATAAAAATATAATTTTTAAAAAAAACCTAAAATGTTTGATTAAAAAAAGATCAAAAGTTAAAAAAAATTAGTCAAAATTTTAATATTAAGTGTTCAAAGTTAAAATTTTAATATTAAAACATTGCTTTAGCTCATATTCTTGGCTAAAGGGAAAAGCACAAAATTAAAAAATGTAGTGAACATTTGATTTAAAATTTTTAAGTTCTTGTTTTTGTTCATGTAAGCTTATTATAATTTTAATATTTAAAAAAAACGGCGAAAATTTAAAAAAAAAGTTGAAAAATGAATAGTCCAAATATTATTTAAAATTTTCGAAGTTAAAATTTTAATATTAAAATAATTGAATATTAATTTTTGGTGCGAACATATCGGCACACCCAGACAGACAGATTTCCCCAAAACCGAGCCCTATGACGTAGTCCTACGTAAAAAAAAATCGAGCCCCCTTTTTGAAAACGTCTATCCCGTTTTATTTGCCGTTCTGGCTACAGGCCTGGTGACGTCGGGACACTTTAATTTTTTTTATCTGTGTCATTTCTTAGTAAAACATTATTGGCTGCAAACGATTCACCCCCTTCGCATTTATGTTTATGTTTTACATTTTCGAACCCCTTTTTGTTTAAAAAGATTCCAAAGAAATGTTTATACCATTGACCTTCTTATCCAGTGTAATGAATAAATGTTTCTTTCCTGCATGATTTTGTGTGTTCCAACAGTTAAACAAGTCAAAGACCATGATTCCTCAGGAGACAGCGATACGGCAGGGAAACGAATAGTCGAAAAATTACGATCCGATGTTAAAGGATTGAAGAATGCTTTAAGAAGAAGTAGAAGAGGAACTCGGACCAAAGAGACTTTAGAAGGTGGAACAGAAATGGCGATGCCAAAAATCTCGGATAAAAAGCACTGCATTCTGAGAAGGATGAGTCACGTACAAAGCTCCGACGAATACGAAATCAATAATGATGTTGCTCAATCACCGATAGGGGCAGGTCTTCCACTTTTGCAAAGGTTTGTCGTTCATTTTTTCTTTAATCGAGATTCAAAAAAAAAAAACCTAGAAGTCACCTTATTATTGATATTAACAGGTTAAAAATGCTCAAAGAAAAACAGGAAAAAGAGAGAGAAGAGAAAGAAAAAGCCAAACCAGCTTTGCCTGATCCTCCACCTAGTAAAAATGAGGAAAAACCTGAGACGGAAGTCATCGGGGCTGGATTGCCTTTGATCCAGAGACTGAAATTGCTAAAGCAGAGAGAGGAAAGAGAAGCAGCAGCAGTAGCTGCAGTAGCTGCTGCCGCCGCCGCCGCTGCCACCTCTGGTAGTACTGCGCCGTCGCAAGGAGGTAAACATTTATTTTCATTGAAAGTCGTATGAGAATTTAAAATGAAATTTATTAATAATATTTTTTCTTTTCTTTTGAAATCATTTAGGATTATTAAATGCTGAATTTACCTTTTCCTTGACAATATATGTTAAAAAATATACCCTATGTCATACAGTTTTGTGGGATAAAGTTAATTGGTTATTGAAAGTAGCACAACCTAAGATTTTGCCCAAAATCGCACTTCCATCCTTCCAATGATCGTGAGCTGAAACTTGAAATCCGAATAGCATGCTTTTGACTATCGTCAAATGCACAATACAGTTTGTCATGTGTTTCCCCATGCAACGGACTCATTTTTTTAATTTGTAAGAATTTTTTTTTTTTTTCATAATTTTTCCAGATTTTATTGTAAATTTTTTCAAAATAAAAAAGAATTAGCAAAAAAGTTTCTTTCGAAAATTTGAACTGTGTAAAAAAAATGATTGATGTTTTTGTAATCCGTTTAAAAGATTAATTTTTATTCCCTTTGTTTTTTTAGAGGGAATGGGGAATCTATCATCTTCGACAGTGAGAACTCAGCTGACAGGTCTTCGCTTCGATAAACAGATGTCTAAGTCCAAATTATATTCAACCGGCGGTCCTGGTGATATGGAAATCCAGAAGATCGAAGAAGAGCTTAAAACTAGCGAAGAAAACGATTCCGATGTCGATACGCCACCCCCTGCGAGGAAAAGCGATAACATTGCAGCTCTCCGAGAAAAATTAAAATTGTTACATTCTGCTCAAAGCAAGGAAAAAGCGACGCCTTCGAAAAATGCTCAAGATTCGGATTCGAGTTCGATTTCGCCAAGCTCAAGAAATCTCCTCCTCGGAAATATCCAACCTGAAACGTCCAACAATGTGCCCATTATTACTGAAACAGCAAATACAGTGCCAAAGCAGTTAGAGTGTAAGTCTGAAGTGCCAAAAAGTAAAGATAGTTGGGGGATTTTGAAGCGGTCGTCTATAAGAGGTTTTAAAACCACCGATAAGAAATCCGTCAAAATGGAGGAAAAACCTGTAGAAGAGGAAAAGTTGGTGAGGAAAGTTTCGCAGAAGAAAACATATTTGTCCAAAAGCGATACCGTGTTAGAAAAGCAGCAGAGCGTCGAGGGAGACGGTAGGGAAAAACGGTCGCGATCCATATCTCCCTCTGAATGTCAGAAAAGAACCTGGAAAGGGACAGTGGAGCATTTGATACGTGAAAGAAGAAGGACCAAATCGTTAAGTCAAGCTAACAGAAAATTATACGATGAGATCGTGGATGTTAACGCTTGGGAATTTCCGGAAGCCGCATTTAAGAATTTGGATCCGCCCGAAAACGTCGATAAGGAGATCCGAACAGAAGACTCGAAAACAATGAAAAAATACGATTCGATCGATGATCTGAGCCCGGAATATTCCGGTCTGCCGTTTGTTAAAAAATTGAAAATTTTAAACGAGAGACAGAAATTAGCAGCGTTAGAAAAAGAGTTGGTGGTGAGGAGCTCCAGTTTAGACGTACCAGAACGTACTCTGGATGGGGATGAAGTCTTGTTGATTCGTAGTCAGTCAGAAGCCAGTGCAATAGAATTAAAAAAAGGGGGGAAGAAGTCGAAAACTCCGCCGAATGAAAGTTGGAGAAATGTAGCCACATCCAGTAGCGGAAGTGCTAAAAATACTGTAGAAGTAGCATCGTCTGATACTCCTGCTGATGTCGTGAAAAGGTTATTAATTTGAATACTAATACAGTAAATGTAATATAAGTTCTTCCTGCATTAAATTAAATCCTTTTTTTTTTTTTGCTTTATTTTACAGAAGCGATGCGGTTATCGAACAAATACCAAACAAACGAACGGATTCGGATGGATCTCTTCCCTCCCCGGAAAGCAATGAAACCATGGAAAGACGTCACCTGAAGAGCATTCTAAAGAAGTTGTCAGCGGAAGACAGCGCCAGCGATGAAGATCAGTGCTCAAAAAATATTAAAAGAACCATGTCACTGAAGAAGAGTGGCCACGTAGATATTAAAAAATTAATGAGAGCTCCTACGGTAGAAGGCTACGCTGCAAGGCACACAAAACTTACAAAAAGCGTTACCTTTAACAGGGATACGTTGCAAAGTCCTCCAGGATCCAGTCCATTAGAACCGGCCGTTGAAGAAGCAATTGGAAAAGGTAAGGGAAAATTAAAATTTGCTCAAATCACACAACGTAGAGCTATCCGTGTATTTACGATTTTTTTTTTATTATTAAAGGTTTCTCGCCAACGAGTCCAACTGCTATTTTAACTCTTCAATTGTCCAATTTAAGTATGATACCAATAGCAAGTCCCACAAAACCAGAAGGAATAGGAAATGTGGAAAAGTCGAATGATGAGATCACGGAGCAAATGGTATCGGAAGAAAAAGTTAAAATAGCAGAAGCGATTATGCCTAAAGTTTTAGAAAAGTTACAAGAAGAAGCCCAGAAATTTTCTTTAATAGAACAGGATAAAGGATTACCGTATGTCGTCCAGGAAATAAGTGATAGAAGATATTTTAGAATGTTGCCTTATTCAAAGAGTCAAGACCAAGAATATTTCGGAGCTGTTGGAGATGTTATTAAGCAAGTTATTCAGGGACATTTGGTAAGTTATACTTTTAAAAAAAAAATTATAGGAAAATTTTTAAATACAGAATATAACCAAATAATAAAAAATATTAACAGTTTAAATAATAAAATATGAAGAAACCATTTTGAAAAATTTAAAGGGAAGACGATTTTTAATTATCTATCCTAATTAAAATAATTTCAAAATTGTTATTTTGTCTCTAATTTTTATTTTTAGGAAGACGTCCAAAACAAATTTGAGTCCCAATTCCAAAGTTTGGAAATGGAAGTTAAAAAACGAGATGACATTATATCTCAACTACAATCTAAGATACAGGAACTCGAGGTTAGTGAAAAAATCATTAAAGAAATATTTTATTTGGAAATAAGTCCCCTGAAAATACTCAATTTCGAATACCGTAGGAAGGGGTTACTTTGTACTCGACCGGGTAACTTTGGACACTTTGATTTTTCCTTAAATTCTTGCAAATAAAACAAGGAAAAGCCCAAACAACGACTGCATTCCATAAAGTGAAGCTTCTTGAATATTACTTAGTAAAATGGTCCTTTAAATTAGCTTCGTTATAAAAATATTCGATTTTAAAAATGATGCGAGACGGGAAAAAACTTTAAAGTTTGGAATACTAAGGTCCCTCCAACGGTATCTGAAGGCCTTATTCAGGTTCAAACACGTTCGGCACTTGCCCTACATCATCCTTTAATTACCCAAAAAATTTCTTTCCAAATCTATTTTCCCGAGAGCAGAAAAACAAGAATTAATGAAAAAATGTTTGTAAACACTCCATAAACGCCATGTTAATCAGCCATTTTATTCATCTAAACACATTTTATTTTGGTTTCAAAGAATTTATTTTTCTGGATCATTTTCTCTTCTTAAAATTATTTAACGGAATAAAAATAGTTTATTTATTAACGGTAATATGTTTTGAAAATATTTTTTCGCCCTTTTATTGTTTTAATTACGGAGTTACGGATGCAGAAACAAAAATAATGTCCGAAGTTACCCCACTTTCAGATCTTCGAGGGCGTTCGGAAAATTGAGTCATAGATTGACTTAGAAAAAGTATAAACATTAAAAAAGGTTATCATTTGAAAGCTGAAGGATCTCCCTTCATGTTTGTGAAGGCAGATTGCAAATCTCCTCAGTATTATACACGTAATAACAAAAAAAAGTGAAAAAGTGTAAAAAGTAACCCCTTCATACGGTATTTAAAATCGCAAAATTACGAACAAAAGAATGGAGGAAAACAAAACCACTTACCTCTTTAAATAAATTACGAGCTTTTTGTGTATATCCCATGTAAAGTTTGAACAGAGGAAATTTGGGAACCATTTAACTCGTTTTTAAAAGGATAATAATAGTACTTCATATCGGATTCAAACAGAAGTTCTTGTCAAAATTTTTCCATCCGGACCTGGAAAATTTCTAATATTGAAATTCTGGGTTTTTAAATATTCGATATTTCAACCTTGACCCGAATATTTCACTTATTCTTTTAATTTTTTCATTTTGGCTCCACAGAATCCGCATGCGAGGAGCTTCTCAAGCAAGACAGAAAAATCTGAAGACGGGAATACGGACAGCGGAGGTACTGATCCTGAACTTTCAGATGTGCCTTTTCTGGTTTGTAATTTTTCTTTTTCAAATATATAGAAAAGCGTTGTTTTGTATTACAAAATATAATTGATTTTTATAGCGCGGAGATTCATTTGAAACCATATTAGGCGTTACGTCTCCTCAAGGAGAACCTTCAAGCATATCAACCTCACCAATCGCTCCTGTGTCAACCAGAAGTCGGGGCTGTTCACCGATCTTGATTGAGGAGCTAGACTGCGAAGAAAATGTTTCAGAAGCCAACGAAACAAATCACCAGTCAGATTCTGAAACTCCATTCGATTATTTAGGAAATGTTATTCGACACGACGACAAACATGATACGTCCGAAAACGACGAGAACGAAGACGATCTATTCGACATTCGAGACAAAATCAGACTGTTGTCCAGCACTGATCGGTCTTTGAAAAGAAGATTTCGAACGCCGTGGGATCCTCAGTCCGATGAAGAATTAGAGCTTTTAGAACTCCCGAAAAAACCAAAATCAGAAAGCGTTAGAAATTACGGGACAGAGTTGAAACTGAGACGGCATTATAGCATCGATGAAACGAGCGAACCGGTTTTGAAAAATCGGCAAAGAAGAAGAACGATAGACACAGAAAGGGATGAAACTTGGGATAAATTCGACAATAAAAGGATCGCTCGACCGAGGGGCAGTCTCATCAATAGGGTATCGGAATTGGGGAGATCATTTAGCCGATCCACCGAAAACCGAGATTTTATAGCTTTAGATATCGATGATAGTTCTAGTTCTAGCGATTTAGAAGATTCTCACAACAAAGACTGGGAAATTCAAATGCTGGCCGAAGAACTTGACAAAAAAGAAAAAAGTACAAAGGAACAAATTAAAAATGAGGAAGAATTAGACGATTGGGACGAGGGTATCGGAAGTAACAGAAATCAGTTGGAGGAAATGAAAAGATTGGAAAACGAGGTTAAAAAACTAAAACAAGTCGTTTGTGAAAGCGATTTATCTCAGCTAAGCAATTCAGAACTGGACATGTTGGAATCAATAATAGAAGCGAAAGACCAAAAAATAGCTCAAATCGCTAAATCTAGTAGCTTCGACAGTCGAAACGAATCTTTTGATCCAAAACAGTTGAAGCATTTGGATTCCTCCGGCTCTGATCATTCGAGGAGGTCGGATGAAAGACCGAGAGAAATGGATCAAAGGAGGAAAACCTCTTTAAAACAAAAGATTGGTCAAGCTTTTAGTTTCGATTTTCACGACATAGACAATCGGAAGCGAAAATCACCACACGAATACGGTAAAAGAAAATCGTTTTCGCTTAGAAAACAAAAAACCATATCTAGTTCCTACCAAGAGCGTCAGAGTTTAGATAATTTGTTGCACACTTCGAGTTTTTTGAGAAATAGAGTTTTAGAAGATTCCAGCAGCTGCACTCGAAAAAATAAAAACAATTCTTCTTCAAGTACAATCAATTCTAGATCAAGTTTACCAATTTTAGTTACGAATTCAACTCTAGGAAAAAGTTTCGATATCAGAACTAGTTTACCTACGTTATCGGGTAAGGAAGGGAAAAAAGAGAGCGCCAAGTTAAATTTGTCGGAATGTTTAACTTCTTCCATTAGTTCTTCCGATGATACTTTTCAAGAAAGCTGTGATTCGGTTTTCGAAGAAAACGCCGTTTTCAGGGATTCCAATCCTGCAGACAGTGAAACTTTATTAGAATATCGAAATATCAATTATCCGACAACTAGCAAACCGTTAAGTCCAACTGATGCACATTCCAACAGTAGCTTGAACAACTTTATCAAATCAATGGGGCAAAAAGTGAAACAAGCAGTCGTCGGGGATGTTGTAACAATCAAGGACCAAGTACCTACGATTTCTAAATTGTGTGATGATCAGTCCATTTTCAAACAAGCCGATATTGCATGCTCAGATGAAATATTAGTCAGAGATCCGATGGTGAGTCCTGAAGAAGAAGTCAAAGTAACGGATGATGATTCATCTCAGAAGGTGTTGGACTCTTTGGATAATAATCTGAGGACAGAACCGCCAGATCTCTGAATTTTATTTTCTGTTGTTATTTTTATTGTTTTTAGATTATGACCGATTTTATTGGGAAGAATTTTAATAAAGAAATTTTATTGTACATATACCTTATTGATTAATAATTGCTTACTGATGAGTCCTATGAACAAATACACATTAGAATCCCAGCCAGACCTTTGCCATCTAATAGACAGCTATTAGATGTCTAATTTTTAAAGTAGATATCTATAAGATATCTTGATATCGCTAATAGATAGCTAACAGCGAGCTAATTTTAGGCTAAATTGCAAAATGTCCGCTTTTTTCGACGGCTATGGGATATCTAATATTTTAGATGTCTAAAATAGGGATACCCATTAGAAATAAATATACCGATTCTGCTTCAATTATCCAAGAATTGTATAAAAAATAATTTAGGAACGGTAAAAACATTTAGAAAAATTTTTGGAAAGCCTCAAAAATCATGGATCACTAAAGAACTTTAGAATTGCTGAAAATGGATTTTATACTTATTCAAAGGTTACAAAAACTATTTGGAGTTTAAGATTGTTGGAAAATTTATTTAAGGAACTCGAAAATTGCTAATTGCCCAAAAACCATTCCAAAAATATTTTTCAACTATAAAAATAATTTGTTTAAATAAAGAGGAGTAGCCAAATCGGCTCACAAAGACAACTGCTTATTGGGCTTTTTCCCTTAACGCTTTAGCTGCCTGTCCGCGCCTAATTTCCGTTGCACCTAGAATTTGGCAGATGAATTTATAAGAATTCCTTAAGTATATCATCGACATCTGTAAGAAGTCTCATATATGTCCAAAAGATTCAGCTATTAGATATCCCATTTTTAGCGATTAATAGCCATAGGTAGGGAAAGAAAATTTTGGTTTTTCTATTAGCGATCTACAAGCCATTTAGTAGATATCTATTATATGGCTAATTTTTTAGCCATGTCTAGATATCTGAAAGCTAAAAGGGTTTGTCTGGGATGTCCCTTAAAAATGGAAATATGAAATTTAAAAACTTCCCTCTAAGAAATGATTCTAAATAAATAAATAAAAATATGTCCCAAAGCTGGACTTCTTAAATTGTTTCTAACCTGTGCCTGTACCTTAACCCTGAGGCCTTGTTTTTTCCCATATGGGAATTTTCATAAACTATTTGTGTTAAAGAAAAAATGAAAAGAAAATTCTGCCAATATGGTGGAAAAATGTCTATGAATGAATATACCCCAGGCAAAGGGATCAATAAGTGCTTTTAATGATAATCAATAAAAAGGTGATGGAATTTTACTGATAATCGTAGAAATCAATTAAAGCTATTGAACAACCATGTTGAAAACTCAATTGGATGATATTGATTGTCTAACGATTATAACCCCCTGGTTTAAGATCAGTGCGAAGAGATGGGTAGTCAATATATTTGTTTACAGGTAAACAATTTCATGGAATTGATTTTCAAAGTCTTGCCAAGATTGATGTAATGACCATGAGGGAAAGCAATTAGTTTTTTATTGATTTTCAATTGTTATTGAGAATCAATTACACTTTCCTTTGAATAACTGGTAATCCACAAATTCGAAGTATTGAATATCAAATGTCGAATCAGTCAACTGAAAAAAAAGAAAACTTTATGATTCCATTACGGACGATCATTAAAGTTACTTGTCAGTCAATAAATTTATAGAATTGAATATGAATATCAATGTCGCATGTTCCCATTACGGACAATTAATTTGAGGGTAGGTTAATAAAGTGTTCGTTAACTTGCAAAATTTCTACCTGGTGTTTAATGTTTCCCAGAATCGATGTAACTTGAAAGCGATAGGTAAATGTTAATTATTATTATTTCACGATTGAATGCCTTGTAGTATCTGAGGTCGAAAAATGGAACCGATGAACAAAATGAACAGCAATGTAAAAAAGAATAATATTTATTTCTACACTTGTATACATTTTAACAAATAAAAAGCACTAAGGATATACAGTAAGATATACCGCTAATTAATGAATTGTTTTTAATGAATTGATAAGCATCATGGTAAAAAATTGTATGTTAAAAGTAACATAATTTGCCTGTAGCCTCGAACAAAACACTAAAAACAAAAGAATGTCTTATGGACAACCAAAGATCAAGCATTACCGTCTACAGAAGTAAAATTGGAAAAAAAAATGGAGGCGGAAAAAAAAATGTGTAGCCCTTTTTTAGCAAGTTAACATAAAATTTTTTACCGTGCATTTTCACACAGAAACGTAAAAAATGATGACCGGGTGATTTCGCCTATTCGCCAGAAGACAAAACTTTTTTCATTCTGAAAGATTTAAGTTTGAGCCATATGGGATTTAGAACAAAACATTATTATTTCCTGATAATACCAGATTATCACAAACGAGTTCAATAGTAAAAATGATGCGCCAGTTAAATTAATTTTTTATAGGATCAGTCTCCTTCAAATCGATTTGGTATTTCCGAAACATATGAACTATCGTCAAAATTAATAAATACTAACTTTTTATCAATATCGCTGGCACAAGTAAGCTTTTCCTTCTTGAACACTACAAATTTTTATATGTTGAGGCAGATCAGCAGATTGACTACAGTTAACTCTTTATACAGAATGAAAAAAGTTTTGTCTTCTGGCGAAATCACCCGGTCATCATTTTTTACGTTCTTGGTAGAAAAAATTTTAGTGATTATGGCCCTAGTCCCATCTTTTAGCTCCACGCAGCTGTCGAACGTCTTATTTAATCGAGCATAATTAGTATCGTGTATTACAAAACTTTTAATGATTAACGTGTGAGCTGAAAAAACTTTTCCAGGATTTAAGCCAAACTCTTCGAGCAATTTTACTTCTGTAGACGGTAATGCTTTGATCTTTGGTTGACCAAGCAAAGTTACCGATTCACTTTCACATGAAAATTTGTTTCTTTTCATTGATTCACAGAAGCTGGCGACTTGCTCTGTTATTTTGCAATTTTTTAAATAATTTTCCGCTGTTTTGCCCATTGAGAACTTTGCCCCTATTTGATGTAACACGGCAACCGTCCCGTTGACAAGGTTCAGTAAAAATCTGTTCCCAGATTCAAAAGCAAAATTAGAATAAGCCCACAGAGGTCCATTTCGACTTACGCATCTCCCAAGGTGCTTTAAAAGGTGAACATTGAATCGCATGTTTTCCACTCCATAAATTATTTCAAATTCATAGACAAATTTGTTCAAATCTCTGTTGCCCTGATCGATCTCTTCATAAGAAATTTTTTCTTTTAAAAATACATAAATCGTGTTCACAAGCAGCATGTAATGATTTAAATATTTATCTGGTAAAACTCCTTAAGAACTACCACACTGTAAAATAAAAGCCAAGATCGCCACTGGTTGGCTTTCCAATTACCAAAAGAATCAAGCGATCCTATTGATCTGGACATATGCTGTGGTAGTCTGATCTGGTCCATTCTGTCCTGGATTTTTTTTAAATTCTCTTGCGAACCAATAAAAAATGGCTCATTTTTATTGGTCTTATCGGTCCAGATTTCAACCATGTGTTTTGTATTTCCCAAAAGTGGTCCGTGCATATAATCGATCGCATACGATTCCACTAAATCAAAGTGATCAATAAATGAGAAAATCGGCGTTCCTTTAACCCCATAAACTCTTATGTCTTTCGTTGGATCTAGTTCCCGTAGTCTATCTGCTTCTTTCATATGAAGTACGAAATTCGAGTGTTTTCTTAATTTTATATCTCGTTTCTCATGTAGGTAGATGACTTGTTTAGAATTAGGTAGTGTTATGCCTTTTTGTTGGCAGTTGGGGCACCCAAACCAGCCGTTAAATTGGGTTATATTCATTAATTTCGGCTTGGCAGTTGAATCGCAAGTTACTAAGATTAATTTCACTTTTATATTTATCTTTTCACCCGTTTTCGTAAAAACTTCTAAGCCAACCTTATATAATTCATTAATAGCCCATACGAAAGGTCTGAAATACAACATCATTTTCGGTTGAATGGTTCCATACCATGCGCTAAATAAAATACGATTTTTAAACTGAAAGCGAATACTCGGCGGCAGTTCATTTAAAATGATTTGGACGGGCCATAATGAATTGTTAACGGACTTCATCACTGCAGCTCCATCAGTATTCATCGAAAGAGTGAAAAAATTTTTTGTTTTCTCCTTAAATCGTAAAGCATTATGGCAATCTGTTATAACGTTTTCAGCCTCGTTAGAAACTGTTTCCCTATACTTCACGATTTCTTCCCAGTTTTCCTTGATTATTTTTTTCATTTGAGTCTTCAAATTCAATGTCACAAAAAAATTCTTCCCCAAAAAAGTATCATACTCCACATCTCCACCGCAGGCGATACACTTTGTGGCCTTTTGTTTTTCTTCTTTGGGGCCGATGTACATGTAGCATTTACTGCAATAATAATGCACTTCCAGATCCTGTGCTTCAAATATTTTATGAAATATAAAATATGATTCTGGAAGTACCTCCTTTCCCACAATTATATTTACAAATTTTAGTAAGTCGGTTAAGAAGTCTTGTGTCATGGCGTATCTAATAAATAAGTACAATATCATAAGAAACACCTCTATCTTTTTCAACGCTGATCCTGCAAACAGAGGCTCCTCCAAATTATATTTTTTGAACGTGTAATTCTTCTCCGTGTTAAAATCCCTGGACCTGAAAGAAAAATTAATGATATATGTTATAAATCAAAAATGCATGAAGAAATATGATTTCGGTGATCCGATAGCCTTGAAAATGTTACATTTCCGTGGTTCTTGAAAGAAATGATTAAAAATTGTCTTATTTAATAAATCATTTTTTTATATGAAAGATAAGAAAAACATTTATTAGTTGCTCATAAATATTTTGCTTTTATATGCAATCCCGACCAAAAGAATTAAAATTAAATCTCAATTACAATTTAAATGCAAGGTATTATTTTTACCTCAAGAAACCAGTTTTTTAACCTCTTCATCTAGGTTGTATAATTTTTTCAACATTCAGTATTTCAATTCTTAGGTCGGTGATAATTTTTTATTTATTTTAAAATAATTTTTTTAAGATTAATCTTCAAAAAATAAAAATAAAAAATAATAGTAATAATTTTCTCTTTTCATTCATAGCCATAAAATAATTCATATACCTGCAATCTTCTTCGTTTTCCATTTCTTTATCTTTCTTTTCAAACTCATGCCCAGAACTAGATTCAGCAGACGAATTTGTACTGTATCGTAAGTCCTGAATGAAATTTAAATTTTGTAAATGAGCGATTTCCTCAAACGTTGTTCCTTCCCTAAAAAAAAAAAAAAAAAATTATCATATAAAAGGTAAAACTACATTACGAGCTACTTGAAATCTTCTTAGGTTAATTCAAAATTCATAATGAGGTTTTTAAAAATGTTCAATGTTGTCTTTGCCAGGGACGAATTCACTATTTTTAACAAGTAGATTTTTATTTTCAAATTCTAAAAAAAAAATTATTTATACATAATAGGTATTAATTAATTTGATTTATAGGACTAAAATCATTACCTGCTAACTTGTTCCTTTTCCATTCTTTGATTATTATTTTGATACTCGTATCCAGAACTAAGTTCAGGAGTCAAACTTGCTTCAGATCCTACATTTTGGTTGGAATTTCCATTTAAATCACAAACGGTTTCCTCAATAGTTATGCCTTCCCTTAAAAAAACAAAAAATATAAAAACTGAATAAATAATATACATGGTATATAAGAACTTGGGTATGAGGTCTTTGACATCTTAACTTGACTCAAAATTCATAATTAAATGACATGTCTAAAAATGTTCGATATAACTTTTTGTAAGGAGGAATTTACTTTTTCAAAAACAAATTTTTATTTTTATTTCTAACAAAATTAAGAAATTGACAGCTATTAGCATATTTGCTTTACAGGCCTAAAGTCATTTAGGTTTACCTGAAACTAGTAGCAAATCCAAAGTCCTCACTGGAATTTGCATTTTGTAGATTAACCATTTCCTCGACAGCAGTTTCTTCCCTATAAAAGATTTACAAAAATCATATAGGTACAGTAAAAACTAAACTACATTGCAAGTTAATTTGAAATATTCATCACTTCAATATAATTTTTTCTGAGAAGAAATTCACTCGTTAAAAACATTGTTTTCTTTGCCAACAATCTTTAGTGTAGGTATATTCTAGATTAATAGAGTTGGTTATGATAATTTGAACCTGGCATACCTGGCAAGTTGTTCCGATGAAGCAAGCTTTTCATTGTTCTTCAATTTTTTATTATGATCATATGCAGAACATGTTTCATTCGAATGCAATGAAGTTATCCAGTATCCACCTCATTCCTGCAAAAGAATAATCAATAATAGGATGACTCTTAATCACTTTTTTACAATCAGGTCATTCTGCAGTAAACTACTTTAATTGAACAATGGTATGAAAATCGTTAAGAAATAATGGTAAGGAATAAAACATTTTCTGCAAAGTCCCTCATACATGTATACATTAAAAAAAACAACAGGAACTTACGGATGTTTTATTGACGAGTTGAGGTACCTTTTGGCGGCATATCTCGACGGTTGGGAAAGGGGTGAGTCATTTTCCCACTATTTGTTCCGCACAACCATGTCTTCTTCATTTTTATTAATTAAACTCAATGAAATATGCGAAATAATCAAAAACAAACCGCCGATGCAACAGCCATTTTGAATTTTTCTCGACAACACAAAATTCGACAAGACTGCGCAATGTAAATACAAACCGTTGTTGCCAGCTTTATGCGGAACCGAATCATGTATTATATGCATTAAACGCAGGAAAAATATTTGATTTTAGAAATAAATTGGGAGTGGATTTGTATTATTATTTTAAATGCTTCAATTGCGACATGAAAATTTTTAACGAAAGTTGAGTGAAATGAATATAATCATCCACGGAGACCGTTACCCCTAATGAAGTTTGGCAACGACGAATGAGATTCTAGAAACGACTGTGCGTTGTCAGTTAATCATCGATCGTGTGACCGTTAGTCGTAGTCGTGTCGCGGTTTTTATATAGGTGTAAGTTCATAGTGTGTAAGTTGATATGCAATTTTGATTGTAAGCTAAGTGAAGACAAAAAAAATGTATTTATATGTCAGATATCTGTTTTGCGGAAAACAAGAAATCGTCGAATCGAAGAGGATTTACAATTTTCGATTACCCATAAAACCGAACAATGCATACAAAATATTTTATAGCCCTGGAGATGTTGAGGCAGCTTTCAGTAAATTGCCTCCGTTGAAAAAAGGAACCAAACCTAATACTATTCAAGCAAAAATAACAGATTCTGCAGAGGCCGGTTATTACAAATGCGTCATCCTGGAGTGGGGAGGTAAGAAAATTGATTTTTTATTGAAAGTGAAAATTTAAGAAGTAGAAAGTGATAAATGATGAAAAATTGTTCATGTAAAAATTATTGTAAAATGTAATAAAAAAATTTTTGTTTGGCAGAAACTAAGGAAGAGCTGCAGTCAAAAATAGATAACAAGAGGATAAAGATTCCTTCCTCGAAAGCTATTGTTGATGTGTCAAGTGACTGCAGTATAAACAAGCCAGAATCCTTGAGTAGAAAGGAAAAAAGGGAAATGGTAACTAATTTTTTTAATACTTTTTAATATTTCTTTATTATTATAATTTTTATGCTGCTGAAGAGTTAGAAGTGGTTACAGGCAAGGAAATCAAACTTGAGGTAGAAAGTAGTTATTTGTCGCATATTGCTTTATCAGTTTTTATGAATTTTATTTTGGTTAATAGGTAACAATTTAACTGCGACACCTTAATTATAATAAAATTAATGACCTCCAATACTAAATTAAGCGGTATCATATGGAGTTGATAAGAAATTACATCCAATAGGCCTTTTTAGGTATTTTTCCCATACAAAACACGTCTGGCTTCATGATAAAAAATGCACAGCAAATCCATATTAAAAAGTACCTAAAAACTAAGTGAAATTTAACCTGTTAAGACAGTTTTCGGTATGTTATTGATCTAGGTCTGCCATTGCTATAGGCTACTTCCGCTTTAAGTATCTTTAACAGATTAATATAATAGGAATTGAAGCTGAATTTCAGTTTTTTACAAAATGGTTTGTTTAGCAACAATTTTTAACAGATTAATGTAATAGGAATTGAAGCTGGTTTTTCATTTTTTTACAAAACGGTTTGTTTAGCAACAATTTTTCCTTAACAATTTAGAAACATTTTCCTTTCTATTTCTTCGCTAAGCATGGATCTCTGATCTGATTTTTTCTTGATATTTTCAAGATTTTTTTCCATGCGAAATTTCCGATTGAAAAAAAAAGTCTTAACTTTGTGAATAAAAAAAAAAAAAAAAAAAAGAAGAAGTTCTAAAAATGCCTTGATTTTTTTCGCATTTTCAACGGTTTATGCATTAAAATAATTTTTTGGTTCGGGGACTAGAAAATAATGTTTCCCCATTTTTGTACATAATTTTTCTTTTTCCAAAACATTTTTCGACGGATTATTTTAGCCGGGGGTATCCATTTTCCAAAAGCATTTAAATGAGCTATTGCCGCAATCCTCTGCCGTGTTCAAATCTGAACTTGTCACGGGCGGCCGCTTTGTTGGGAAGGTCATTTAATACTTTGCCGCCCATGGATCCGTATATGTACCCATCAATTTTTACAACCCTGCAAAGCTTTAATTTTCTTAAAAAATTCGAATTATTCTTATGAACTTAAAAATGCAAGTAAATAACGGATGGACAGCCATTTATGAATTATTTAACAAGAAACCCTCACCTATGTTTAACTTATGGAAAAACAGCTTTTCTGTGTAGAAGCGTTTATTCGTTTAAAAATAATAAAAAGAAATATTTTGGGGGGTTTTTAACTGCTAATTCTGAATCAGAAGTCCAAATTTCGAAAAAATTTAAATTAAAAACGGCGGACTAATAACTTTAAAAATCTTTAGTTTTCTGAAGTACTGTTACTCGAAAAATGATAGGTTTTTGAAAAATAAAGGCAACTTAATTTTCCAGAAGGCAGTTAATTTAAAACAAGGTGATTTTCTGGAGGAGTCGCACATGCCCCCTACGCAAAATCCGATGTTAGATTTAAAATCAGGGTGCCGGAAAACATAAATAGATATCCATATGTTATTTTTCCGGTAATTTAAAAAAAAATCGTTTTCTGGGGGACCACCAGTGCCCCCTGAAAAAAACTAATTTTAGTAGAAAAACTCGCAAAACCCCTTAATTCATACAAATAATGTTTTTAAAATTTTCGGAAAAAGGGTTAAAAAAATTAAAATGGAGTTTGCATCACCGATTGCATAACTGAAAAATATCGGGCGCACCATTTATTTATTTATTTTTTTTTAATGTCTCTTTGGCCTAGTGCTTTATCTTTATAGATATAATACAGAAAAATAAAACATATTTCGGAGGAATGGAATATTTTGCAAAATTTTAAAATTTGGCCGGCAAAAGGTTAAGAAGTCTTGGTAATATTTTGCATAGGGAAAATAGTTTCACAGTTTTTCTTACTTGTTTAAATTTAATATACAGTTTTCATATCTAGGGGAAGAGGGAGAGGAAAGTCAAATAGAAAATGAAACCTAACGGGTTTTCGTAGATTCAGCAGCATAATTTAATTTTAACAGATAGGCTATTTATCGTTTCTAAACAATTTTAAAAACAATTGGCGACCGATTTTGCCACTTTCGAAAAATTGCAGCCTGAAGCTGTCGCTTCTTCGATCCAGCCTCACGCTGGCCCTGTCGGTATAACTTTCATACGCTGTAAAAAAAAGGTTTGGAGAAATTCGTTGAAATAAATTCAAAATTCGGTTCCGGATTTTTCAAATTCCATAATAATGATGGAAGAATTTGGAGGAAAAAAAAATTTTTCGCTGCCACCGAAAATTTTAGTTTGAGCCCAAAAATTTTTTTTGGAAAATTTCTTGACAGGAAAAATTAAAACTTTCCGTCGCGTGTGAAATTTTTTTCAGATTTCTCAACCAGAAAAAATGCTTGCCCTTTTTAAAAATTTCGGTTCCGATCTGGAAATTTTTCAGTTATGATTCTTTAAAAGAAATTACGCTGCCATTTTTAAAAATTTCCATTCAAGCCCAAAAATTTTTCAGTGAAGATTTGTGTACATATAGTATTTAGATGAAAATGAAAATAAAGTTTTTATTTTTATTTTTTAGTGGGTGATCCCAAATTTAACGTAATTTCGGCGGATAAGGGGTCAGTATACACTTAGAAAAATCCTTGGCCGCCGATAAAAAAGATTTTTTTTTTTTTTCAAAATCAGCATAAACAGGTGTTATTTTCTTACCGGAACTTTTTTCAGAAGTTGTGGGTTAAAGAAAAATTGTTATTAAGTTTAATTTTTTCAAATTTAACATCAGTAAAAAATGATATTTTAGCAGTTCCTAATTGTTTCGCTCTTTTACAGGTTCGAAAAGAAAAACAGGCTTTGTTCAAAGCAGAAAAAATGACTTTAAATTTACGGCAACGACCTAATAATAAAACTAATCCAACCGTAAATACCCTGTTCGGAGATTCCGATAGCGATTCGTCAGGAGATTATTCGGCAGACTCTGAGGATCATGACGCATCTTTCGTACCAGAAGATAATAGAAAGAAGACACGCCAATTCAATAAGTTGGATTTGCAGGCAGCAACTCCGATAACTTCAAAAGAATCTGCAATCTCAACCAAAAAAAAAGCATCCCTTACTTCCTTGGGAACTTCGTATGATTCGCTAACCACTAACAAAGAAAAACATCATGCATCCTTTAGGTCCCCGGAAACTCCGAGAGAATCTCCAAAGTTGAACAAAGAGAAAGATTCCTTATTCCCTACACCACCATTAACTCCGAGCGACGATTCAATTTCACACGAACAACGGAGTATTTCAAATTTAGAAGGCGAAAATGTGCCATGCAGCAATGAAACATGTAAAAAATTACAGCTAAACTGGAAGAAGAGAACGAAAGATACAGATCATTAGTTGAATATTACGAAAATCAACTATTTGAAAAATTTGAAAAAAAATTGAATGATTTCTTTGAAAATAAAATTCCTAGCGGATCCGCTGGGCCATCACCACCAGAAATTACGGCTGATGCAGATGCATGGCTATTTGAAAGGGAGTTGGATAAGAATAAATTAGTCGTGAGTGCAGACATTTATCTCCAAACATGAATGAATTTATTAATACTTATTTTTTTTTCTTTTATCATTTCAGGGTGAGAATGTGAAATTGTTTGAAGGGATTGAAATTCCGGCTACAAACTGGAAAATTGCTGCAAGTAGCAAACACGGGGATTCGATGGTGGTTAAAAATTTCATTGATATCTTTTGGACTAGGGATCAACAAGCGGAAAGAAACAAGACGGGCAAAGTATCAAGCCGTAATGCTAACGTGGAAGACGTTTATATGAATTTTCACAAAACTGTTATTACGCCCGAAAAAAAAGCAAGAGTGAAAGGTCAGTATTATAAAATTATTCATTATTTTAATCTATTTATCCCCCCCAAATCATAAAATCCTACTTGCAAATCATGTGAATTTTATGTTAAATTTAACATAAAAAAAATTAAATAAAGTTCATGCGGACAATTTGGAACATAAGTAAGGTATATGACTTAAATATTGCCCATGGCTGTAACATTGCCTCCCCTCTGAAAACCGTTTCAATCAGTCGGATTAAAATTCCAATGAAAAATTTAAACACTGCATTTAATTTAATTTTTCTTTCCTTTTTTGCAGAATTATTCAAAGCGTGGATCATTAGCAATAACCCTGCAATCGATGAAACAGCACTAAAGAGTCGTTTGCAGCAAACCGACAATTATTTCACGGAAAAATTTGCCACGGCTGATAGAGCTAAAAAGAAGAGGAAGAGAGCAATTGCATTGGAGCCAATGATGGAAAATCCGAAAATTCAGAAGAGAAAGACGAAGAAAGCGAAAAGAGAAAAGAGATCGAGGAAGAGATAGAAGGAGGGCAAGGAAGTGTTACAGGACACGGAAAGGAGTTAAGGAAAGACACAGAAGGTGCTACGGAAGACACGGAAGGAGTTACGGACGACAGAGAAAAAGTTACTGAAGAAACCGAACAAGGAGACACAATTGAGGAACTATTGAACACTCTTGAAGATGGTGAAACAATAGAGATGGCTCAACAGTGATGCAAAATAAATACATGATGAAAAAAATATTGAAATAATAAATAAATAAATAAATAATTAATTAATTAATTAATTTAGTTGATTAAAACCCTAATTTTGAAATATTCGTAGAATCCGCACCCTTCCTTAAATTGAAAATCCGTAAAAACCTGCTGACCCCCCTTTTCTTCAAATAATGATAATCAATTTCGAGTTACCGGTCGTCAGCAGCTTGAAATATTTTAAAAATATTGATGATCAATTTCAGGTTAATGATCCGTTTTAATTGCACTTTTTATGGAAAATGATTATCAATTTTGCGTTGGTGATTGTCATTAATTGTACATATTAAAGAATAATGACAATCAGTTGTTAATAACTGATCGTCAGTGTCGATTTCTCAATAACTGTTTATTGATCCCTTTGCCTGGGGATAGGGCTTTCCATTTCCTTCTTTTTGTTTACTTTAAAAATAACAGCGGGTGGTTGTGAAAATCCCCATGCATTTTAAGTGGAAAAAACAAGGCCTCACAAGCACGGGTCAGAAACAAGTTACGAAACCTAGCTTGGGGACATGTTTTTATTCATTTAAAAACTTTTTAAGGGGGGACGTTTTTATTTTCTATTTTTACAAGGCACCCTAATACGCATCTTTCATGGTTACCACTATTACATTTGTGAGAGTGGTGCGCTGTACCACCCAAAAAAATTTCCCCAATGTTTAGCTTATGGGCGTACCACTTTCGAAAGTTGAGGCGTACTATTTTCGAAATTTTTGATCTAGCAACCCTTAAGAGCTTCAATAATAAAATAAAGCTCTCAGTTAACATACTTAATAGTTTTATATTAAATGATAAATGCAGTATATAAACGGGTCATACAGTCTTAACTCAACATGGCTGCACTCTGGCAAATTGTAATCAGTTATCGTTTTTCTTCTTTTAGATCATCCGTTTTTTGATGATTTTTTCCATTTAATAGGGTGTAGCAATAAAAATATATAATAAGAGGATACTAGTAGCAATAGCAGTCTGTATGCATTTAAAACTTAACGAAATCTTTTTGTTAATAGTCGCCGGTACTGCCATCTATAGTTTAGATTTCTTTCCTTTTGTGATTGGGGCTTTGAAAAGTTGGTAACACCGAATCCGGAAAATTGCAAAAGAAGAAGAAAGGAAAGAAACCCGAAGGCTGTATTGGTGCACGTGAAACTGGCTAAATGAACAGGTACGAGAATTGTTATCATGGTACTTACATTTTTAACTTGTAAAATTGTCTTTCTAAACATGTACAAGTTTCATAGTATCTCGCGTTATGAACATAATAAACGAAAATTTTTGGATTCATCTCAACCTAGATCAGAGATACAGGCATTTTTTGACACTCCTAACCACTAATTCAACTTGAAATCTAGCTTAGTAATTTCACTATATACTCAAATTTATTCTGTTGTGGAATCTAGTTAATAGTTTTGAAAAACATTATTGGATGCCTTATTGCAGTTTATTATTTTAGTTTGTTTGATTTCAGATCTTGTAAAAAAAGGAACAAGGAAATGCCCCATTTGTAAGATTGGAAACAAACAAGTTTTTTTCAGTGCCATGGATTCAAATATGAAATTCACTGTATCAGTAAATCTGCAAGAGAAGTCAAGCATTTCTGCAGCCATTCAAATCTGGGGAAAATCTGAAGTAAAACAGAGGATTGTAAAATTCTTTGTGGAGAATTCTGTATTTCACAGCAATGAATATCAAATGAATGAAAGATGGAGTGATGTGACAAAGCTTGCAGTAAATGAATTAGCCAAAACAGACTTGACTGAAGAAATGACAAAGGACATCAGGAATAGAATTGATATTTTAGGGAAAAAAATTTATTACTGGGTAAGACACATGATTAATGGTGTTGAGATGTTTGAGTTGGATTTAATTCGAGCAATTCACTGGACGGTTTATGGTACCATTGATGAATCAAAAACTTTTGAATCTGCATGGCAGAAAACCAATGATAACAGATCATCAGCTTTCCCTTATGCTTGCTTGTTTGTTCAAAAGGAATTTATTAAACAAAATATAAACAAAATGACTATTTGGATTCAGTCACTATTTGAGCCATTTAGATTAAAAAACTCAGAATATAATGTTTACACTATTGTAACAATGTACATTTGTTGGCGTTTAGGTAAAAACTCCATAGGTGGTAATAAAGTTTACAGAAATTTGAGGAAATTAAAGTATCCAGCTTATGAGTTGCTTAGAATATGTTTAGCATTGGGATATGTAAAACCAGCTAAATATTTTTATTCTAAATTGAAAAAAGTGGAACAGCCAAAAATTTTAATGGAAGCAGCTGAATGTGCTTTAGATCAGCACAAAGTGGATTTAGGAGAATGTAGAAGGGAAAAGATAGCAGAGCTGCTGATGTTTTTAATAAATAATATGTCACAGGCTGTTCAAATTAATTTTATAACTAAAAATTTGACTGATGTACTTAAATTGATTTTGTTTTTGTGGCCGTATCAGAATTTATGTTGGCCTATTCTTGATTTTGTTTGGCCGAAATTGTCAGAAGCAGATCATGAAACTGTCTTAGATTTAATTTTATCTTGTTTGATTAAAGACTCAGAAAAACATTGTTATATTAATAAAAAAGCTCAACAGGATGTACTCAAAAGTTTATTAGAGCGACTTTCAAATGAATTGGTGCAGAAAAAATTTTGTCAAGAAAAGTATTGGTTACAACTGTTTAAATTACGTGATTTCACTACATTGTGCCTTATAATTAGTCATTCAAATTTGTATAGGGTCAGAAACGACTTCATTAAAATGTGTTATGAAGATTTAAAAAGATACGTTTCAGATGGAAAATTTGAAATAGTAGATTTATACTTGTCAGTTCTACGTTTGTCAGACACTGAGAAAGATAAATTTAAACAAGATTTTAATCTATTACCTGATTTTATAGATAATGGGCAGTTTGAACTTGCTGATAAATTCATAAACTGGCGATGTAGCTCCGAGGAAGAAAAAATTCATTTGAAAAATGAAATAAATCCTGATGTATTTTTTAAAAAATTTACTGCGAACAAAAACGAAAATTTAGCAAATTCATTTGTAAATTGGTATTTTAACTTTACGAAGGAAAAAAACCATGTTAAAGAAGTCTTGAATAAGTCGCTTTGTGCAGCTTTTTTTACCGTTTGGGGTAAAACTTGTGTTTGTGGCTCGAAATTTGCCGAAAAAAAATGTTTAGAATTTTTAAAATCATTTTTGAAAACTGATGATGAAATAAAATTGTTTAAAAAAGAAGCTTTTGAAAAAAATGAACAATTTGTGAAATTGTTTTGCCATCATTTGACATTCGTCGAAGGATTCGATACATTGGACGAATTGTTCAGATTTTGTTTAATAGAAGTCGATGAAGTTAAAGAAATAAAACGAAAAATTGTTGATAACATTGACTGGTGGATTGATGAATTTGCAATTAAAACTAGCAATTTTTTGATGGTCAATGCTGTAATTAATTGGTGTGTTCCGAATTTTGTGCAAAGAAAAAATGTTATTGGGAAGCTTTTTAGTTCCAAAAGAGGAGCAACATTATGTGTTGCTATGTTGAATAATTACAAATTTGAGAAAGACACCCCAACATTAAAATTATTCAATACATGGATAAAACCTTACGCCAATATTTCTGAAATTAAGCAGCAATTAAAATCAATGAAGAATGGAGATATAACTGAAAAAAAAATTTTAGGCGTTTTAAGCTTACTTGATAGTTTGGAACAGGAAGACAAAGTAACATCATCTAATATTACATCTGCTGGATTTAATGATGTAAAATAGTCTTTCTTATAATCCGTTTAAAATGAATTAAATAAGTTTTTTCTCGCAATCTAAAGTTTTGTTTTTGAGATAATAATATCTAGTGAGAGTTGCTTATTGTAATTATGGCATTTTTTTTAAATTTTAGTTAAAAAAGAAAATTGTTTTTCTTTTTATTTTTAAAAATATTGCTTTCATTGTAAGTTTCGTACACGCACGTTCATTATTTACGTTTTATTAGAATTCCTAAGTAGCTTCTTTTTTTCTTATATTTTTTTTATCATACTTTTAGATTTTTTTTTCTTCCATTATGTTTATAATTGTAAATTTTAAATTTGTAATAAAAATTGTTTTATGGCACATTTAAGGTTTTGATAATGATCTTTTTTTTTCTTTTCATCATCGTGATGGGGGGCATAGAATGTGACTATCATACAGCTGAAGCCTATACCTGATTTCCTTACAATGTACAATGTTACAGATGTACAATGTTAGGATATTTCCTGGGCCTTAAACCTATAAATGTGTCAAATGACAAGTTTGTAGACAGGTTCACTCATGGTTCACTCATTTTGCTTGCCCTGAATGGGACTTCATAAAAAAATTTTCAGGTATGTTGTGTCATTTTTTTTTTCTTTTTTGTGCTTCAGGAGGACGGTCGGAAAATCACAACCTTGAACCAATTATTTATTTTATTTTATTTAACTTATGACCCCTAATATGTGGGTTATAAAAAAATAAGCTACTGAGCTGCAGACGGTAAGGCTGTACATATATTAGGTATAACAGTAAAAGGTTTATCCTGATAAGTGACTTAATCAGAAAATTAAGTCAAGAAAACACCTGTATTTCTTATAGGAGGATCTAGTTAATCATTCATGATTCATATTTTTTTATTGGTTTGTTAGTTGAAAAGAGATATTTTGCGGTGCTGTACAGTAACTCCTGTAAAGAATGAATGAACCCCCTATTTGTTATCAATTAAGTTACTTGAATGTTTGAAGTATTATTTGTAATATGCAGTATTAAGTAACTTATTTTATATTACTATTTTAGAAATTCATGTAAATAAAAGAGACATTATAAAATCTGACTAGGTGTGTTACAATAAGAAATCAACATGCTTTATATTCTACATTAACATTATATTCAGAAAGTATAACTCACTACAAATGAACATGTTACAGCTTGTTTGTTAAATCCAATTTTGCTGATGCTCTTCCAAATTATCCAGTCTAATGATAATCAAATTTATGTGCTGCATGTTCTTCTTCCTTTCGTTTCATCTCTTCAAACTTGGCTACGTTGGCTGGTGAGCAAGACAGCTTTTGAATTTTGTAGAAGATCGGTAAGCAGATCAGGAACGAAATAGTTACATGTCTGGCGTGCGGATTATGCTTCCAATAAAACTTGTACGGAAATTGCCTGAGTCTAGAAGCGATAGTGTACGGATAAACCATATCTTGACCTCCTGAATTTGCCATTTTCTCTACTTGATGAGTTTTTTATCAAAATACTAATTACAATTTTCTTCGCAGCAGCAGAAGAACGAAAAAAAAATTAATACGATTTTATAGCGAAAATCAATGTTTCAAAACTTGCTGATAGTTTCAAAACGTAAAACAACCAATATTCGCTGCAAAACAGAAAATTTAATCTTGTCAAAAGAAATGCCTGATTGTTGCTTTCTTTAGTAAAGTTTCTTGAAAATGTTAATCATACGCTTATTTTTAATAAAAATGGCATTATTTTGTCATGTTACGAATTTATTTACCATATCATGAATTAGATTCGTATTAAATTAGGTTTTATTACTATATTTTTTGATAAATATTGTGTGAAGTTCAGTAATAATGGCTACTACTGCAGCAGGTTGGTTTAATTTTTTACCAATAATTGATTATGACATTTTAAATATGGTTTTAATAAATGTTGTTAAATTCAAAACCGACCATTAACAGCCTTGTAACATTTGTTTGTAACAGAATAATAAGTCTTGAATCTTCCAAAATTTTCTTCACACCCCTTTGACCTTGGCTGATCTGATTATTTTTCCTTGGGTTTCTTTTTTGTTTTCAGATAAGGATTACAAGGAGAAATTGATAAAATGTGTGAAGAAAGAGGTAACTTTTTTATTTTATTTTTTTTATTGTTACCATTTTTTTTAAATTTTTTAAATTCACTTTATTTCTTTTTATTTAGGTAAAGCAAATTATGGAAGAAGCAGTGACCAGAAAATTTGTACATGAAGACAGTTCATCTGTTACATCCCTATGTGGAGCAGTGGAGGCTTGTTTATCACAAGGATTACGAAGGAGAGCCCTGGGACTTTTCAAAACAAGTTCAACTACAGCTTTGCTTCACAAAGTAGCTAAAAACTATGAACCAGCTGCTGTTATTTCAAAAAAGATTCAAGATATTGAAAATTGTGACCCAAACAGGTATCTTTTAATTTACTTTGCACTTTTTAATTTAATTTAATTTAATGAAATTTATTTATTTATTTATTTTACCTTCCTTTATGAAAAAGGAAATCATGTTCAAGTGCTGATAATGGAACTAGACCAAACAAACCTCCTCTTCATAAAAACAATTCAGCTGGATCAGTTGCAGCCCCAAAATATTTATGGATCAGATTAGCTCTCTTTGATAAGCAGTTATCAAAAATTATTGATCATTTGGTGCAGCATGCAAAGTAAGTTTTTAATAATTTAAAAACATTTTGTCTACTATTGAAGTATGGTGGGTTTTTCTCAACAGCTGCTAGTAGCTATACAATACTTCAAGTGCTTGAAATAATGCATCCATCAAGTACTTTTATTACTAATAAAATATCTTAATGTACTTTTGAAATGACTAACATTAAATTTTCTCATTTAAAATGTTTTTTAATTTTCTTATATGAGAGAAATGGATGGGATGTTTTTTACTTTTCAAATTTCAAACTAACACACTAACAATATTTTCAGTAAATATTATGAAAAGGACTCTCTGGTGGCAGATCCTGATTATGGATCCATTCTTAGTTCATTATTAGGTACGTAATCAGCTTGAAACACAAGAAACATTCTTTTTGTGGGAAACTTTGTGCATTTAAAATGTATATCTGTTGTTAAACAAATGGTTTTAACTTTCTAGTTGGACCTTGTGCTTTGGATTATTCCAAAACCAAAACTCAAGATCATTACTGGACGGATCCACCGGCTGATGAACTTGTTCAAAGACACCGAATTTCTAGCGGACATAGCACACCTCCTACCTGTAGAAGACAAGTTTTGAATGTAAAAAAAAAAAAAAATTCTATTGGTTATTTAAATACAGAATGTTTTAAATAATGATTTTTTTCTGTTATTTTTTACAGTTTCGTCGCAGTCTTCATGCAGTTAATTCTGAAGAAAGCATTCGATCGGTTCCCATGTCTGCAAAAGATTATGTCGAGTCTTTACATCAGAATAATCGAGCGACTTTGCTCTATGGCAAAAATAACGTTTTAGTCCTTCCTGTTAGTAATTTCAATAGCACATTTTTAAAATGATGTAGTGCGTCGATTTCAGTAGAGTTTCTTTCTTTTTTTTTTCAGAAGGAACATACAGAACCTATGCCTGGTTATCTGTCTCTACATCAAAGTCCTCATTCGTTGACTATTAAATGGACTCCGAATCAATTGATGAATGGCTATGTTGAGTCTGAAATGCAAGATAAAAGGTACTACGTAAAAGCAAGCACAATTACTTTTGCATGACGGATAGTTATCATTTAAACATATCTTTCTTATTTTCCGAAAAATATTTCCAAATTTTTCATCTAATTTTTTTAATTTTCTTAAAAAAGATTTTCATTCTTTAAGTTTGGTGAATTGTTTTATTCTCTATTATAATGCTTTGTTTTATTTTTTAAAACTTTGATTTAAAAAAAAGAAGTGCAGTTCTGAATTTTTTTTTCTGTTCAACTCTTCTCAATTTTTCTTTACTCAATTTTTTTTTTCTTTTCTTTTTCTTTTTTTCAACATAGTTTATTTTATTAACTTAGGCGAGGCAGTCTTCCAGCCGATTACCATTCTTTACCATTCGATCGACGTGCCTCTTTTAGGCGAGCAACAATTACGCATACAGAACTTATGTAGTAAGTTTTCAAGTTAAAATAGACTAACTTGTGGTTATGGGTTTTTCCTTCGCTTCTTTTATAATCTTTTCATTTCGGTTGCCTTTTTTTCATGTATAGCATCTGTGTGGAAAAATAAAAATTGTTCTTAAAGCGAAAAGAAATTAAAGTAGAATTTTTGTTCTTTTTCATTCGTTTGTTTAATGTAACCGCTGAGTATTTCGCAAAACAATATTTTATTATGAACTCTTATTTTCCATTTTACAAATGTTGCTAAACGGCGTAATTAAAACGTCCATTAAAGCAATCTGTGCTCTTCAGTTTTTAATATTGTAAAAAGGCTGTATTTGTGCTTTTTGTGGTAAAAATTGACTAAATCATCGATATTATTGACTTGGTAGAAAGTTTAAAATATAAAGATTGTATTAATAATTCTTTCTGCCTATCTTAAAAAATTCAGAATTCAAATATTTTTTCGGTATTAAAACGTTAATGCTACTGCCGTGTTATTAAATACTGCCCGACTTATCTGAAAAGGAACCTACTAGTTAAACTGTATCATCTATAGAAATACGAAACTTTTTTTTTTTTTTTTTTTTGTAAAACTTAAATATTTGTTTTAAATGCTTTGAACTTTTATTTACAGTTTATACTGGGAATACGCCATGAACGTAAACGTAGATGAAATCGTTTATGTGCATTGTCATCAAGCTGGTGATTCAGGCGGAACTATTATTTTGGTTGGACAAGACGGGGTGCAAAGGCCGCCGATCCATTTTCCCAAAGGAGGACACCTGCTTGCATTTTTAAGTTGCCTGGAAAATGGCTTACTGCCTCATGGTCAATTAGATCCGCCGCTTTGGTCTCAGAGAGGAAAAGGTATTCATTTATAATTAATTTCCTTTACTTTATTCAAGTAAACCCAAATCAATATAAAAATGAAAGTAGTGAAATATTTTTAATAATTGAAATCTTAAGTCTTTTTTTTATTAGGCAAAGTATTCCCGAAATTGCGACGCAAAGGACGTATCGTTTCTGCAGTTAAACCGGATGAAAATGATGATGATTCAACTGATTATGTCTTCCGAATTGTGAACAAAGTTCGGCGGGAGGATATTTGTAAGTAAACAGTATTGGCTTTTAAAGCTATTAGAAATTTATTTCCCTTTTTTTTTTTTTTTTTTTTTTTTTTTTTTTTTCATGTTAATACTAGTGACAGGACCTGAATTCATGGATCCTCGATACGTCGAACCGGGGCCTAGCAGTTTACAGCGCTTTCAGTCAAGAGTTCGAGCACAATTGCTGTCCAGCTCCACGAGTTCTACTTCCAGTTCCAAAAGTCTCAGTTTGGATCCTGCAAACGGAAATGACGCTTTGGATTCTCCCAAAACGCCGAACGGCTATTCTACAAGCCCATCTCAATTAAATCCTGGGTATATATTCTTTCTTAGTCCCTACAAGCAGGACTATATAAATGAAAAATTTATTTTTCTAGGGAATCAATACAACTGGTATGTGATACAATGAAACGTCAAATCATCTCCCGCGCATTTTACGGATGGCTAGCGTATTGCCGTCATTTATCAACTGTTAGAACGCATTTATCTGGGTTGGTTCATCCCATCATTACCTGTCCTGATGATGCCAACGACGGATTGACAGTGGTGAAATGGCAAGCCATGATGGTCGATGGGGTTGTCACCGATTCCGATGAAGTATTTCGTTTAGTCTATTTTGGGGGAGTAGAACATTCATTGAGAAAAGAAGTAATTATATTTATAAATTAGCTGTCAGCATAAAGTTTACATTTAAAAATAAACTATAACAAATGGAATTTTATCCAATAGCCAAATTTCTATTGTTTTGTGAGGAGTTCTTTCTTAATTTTTTGATAAAATTGGAACAATCGTTAATTTTTTTTTTCTTAGGTATGGCCATATCTCCTAGGTCATTACAAATTTGGAAGCACTCCAGACGAAAGAAAAGAACTTGAACTCACCACCAGACAGAATTACGAGACGACAATGTCGGACTGGCTAGCCGTGGAAGCAATCGTTAGGCAGAGGGACAAGGAAACTATGGCTGCGAACATTGCAAAACTTTCAAGTGAAAGCACAAGCGGAGAAAATGCTCCTCCAACTCCAGGACTGAACGCGAATCTGAGCAACGATGTACGTTACCCATAAAAAACCGTTTCATTTATCTTTGTGTCTTACGCAGTTTTTAGAAAACAAAGCTTTATGGGATTTTGCAAGAATCCTAAATGGAAAAAATTTGAATAGAAGCTTTAAAGATTCATTTTTACTGCATGCAAAGTCTTGCGAAGCTTTGTTTTTTTTTTTTTTTATTATGATTAATATTTGATTGCAGGTGTTTGAAGACAATTTAAGCCTTATATCGGACGATGATGAAGATTTACAAGTCGAGGGAGGAGACGACGAAACCGAATTCAAAGAAAATGAGAACAATTTACATAGATCAAATGAAACCGAAGAGGTTCAACAAAATGAAGTCAATACATACATTGAAAATGTTATTTCACAATCTTCCGACGTAGGGTTGGGAGAAGAGGATAAAAGATTACAAAATATAAAACGAGGTAATTTTTCCCTCTAATTTTTATTTTTTTATTTGTTTTAAAAAATTTATTATTAAAATAGGCCTATGTTTGAAAATTATTTACAGGTATTTCCAATACTGTAATTATAACGAATCCATCGGTGGATTCAGGAATGACTACTGAAGAACCTGCAACTGAATTTACAGCGATGGAACCGATTGTTGAAACCGAAACTTTGGCGGTAGCGGACGATATAGAACAAATAAGCCCTGGATCGAGATCTACATGTGGATCGCCTGCGAGTTCCCAAGGCGGGGTGTATTCTGTAATTGTCATTTTTATTTTTTTTATTTTTTTTATTTATAATCTATTTTTCAATCTACACTTACAATTTTTTTTATATTATTATTTTTAAAGAGTGAGCTGCTGGAGACTTTCGGCTTAAACGTTCATAGAATAGATAAAGACGTACAAAGATGCGATCGCAACTACTGGTACTTTACTACAGAAAATTTAGAGAAATTAAGAAATGTCATGTGCACATATGTGTGGGAGCATTTAGATATAGGATACATGCAGGGCATGTGCGATTTAGTAGCACCGCTCCTAGTTATTTTCGATGAAGAGGCGTTGACTTACGCTTGTTTTTGTCACTTGATGGAGCGAATGGGTGATAACTTTCCAAACGGAGGAGCTATGGACGCACACTTTGCCAATATGCGATCTCTCATTCAAATCCTTGACTCCGAAATGTTCGAACTAATGCATCAAAACGGTGATTACACCCATTTTTATTTCTGCTACCGATGGTTCTTGCTGGATTTTAAAAGAGGTAATATTTTTGCTGTTTTTTTTTTTTTTTTTCAAAAATTATTTTTCTTACATTTTAAATCTTTTTCAGAATTACTATACGACGATGTATTTATCATATGGGAAACGATCTGGGCAGCAAACATGTCGCTTCCGCACATTTTGTCTTATTCATTGCTTTAGCCCTTGTTGAATCATACCGAGACATTATTCTGTCTAATTCGATGGATTTCACTGATATCATCAAGTTTTTCAACGGTAATCTGTTATAACAAAAACAAACTTAAGTATCGTGATTTATTATGTTTTTTTTTCGTTTTTTCTTTCAGAAATGGCTGAAAGACATGATGCCAAAGCCGTGCTTACATTATCGAGAGATCTAGTCTTACAACTTCAAACTCTTATTGAAAACAAATGAAAATCGTAAACTCTGTACTTAAGTCATTGCTGTTATGTATTCCTACCTCTTAAAAGAAAAATCGTGGTTTATTTTATTTAAAAAAAAAAAAGAAAAAGAATAGGAAGGTATGAAACGAAGTACTCGGCTCGGAAAAGATCAACATAAGATATTCATCTAAACTATGTAGTATAAAATAATGTTTTTTAATCAAAAAAACCGAAAATCATGTTAAAAATTCTACCGAAAATACGTAAAAAAAGTCAAAAGAAATTAATGCATTTAAAAGTATTATTCAGTACGGCCTAATTGAAAATTTTTTAAAATTAAACGTGATTTTAATGTCGTAAAGGTCTGTGCCAAGAATTTTAAGATTAATTAACTGGAATGACAATCTTATACCGTCTCTTAATATACCACGCTAGTGGTTCAAAATAAAATAAAATGAAACAAAATTAAAACGAAATTTAAAGGGCCGAAGTAATGAAAGGCTGAATTATTGTGAAAATAGATATGTTATTCCTCTGCTGGAGTTTAGCAATTAAATTTCGTATTTATCGTCACCAGAAACCTATATATTTATTAATTATCAATGATGGACCAGCTCCAGCAGCGGAAATTTTGCCTTGTTGGATTCAAAGTTATTTATTTTAAATTTATGGTCGTAAATGTGTAATTTTAATCTAAACGAGAATTTCGTCATACGCTGGTTCAAGGTTTGATTGATTTAATCAAAACCGTTATTTATTTATTTATTAACTGATCATTAATTTATTTATTCGATTAATTTTAAATGTATTTCAAGCTGGTCTAAAAGTGTTTATTTTTTTAAAATTGAAACGTGAGTTTAGGTAATTATTTCAATTACGTTGCACCAAATGCCTTTTAGTTAAAGAAAAATTTTGAATTGTACATGTTATTCCTTTACAAAATTGTGAATTTTCAGTTCAAATGTATATCAATATTTTTTTAGGACCAGTACTTATGTGTAAAAAAAAGTAAAAATGCCAAAGAATTATTTGTGATCTGCATTAGCGAATCTTAAACCAGTTATTATTAAAACTATCGTCACTGTTGATCAGTGTTCGTTTCAGTCATAAGTTATAAAATTTATATTATCATATAGAAATATAAAATATATTTTTTTGTTGGTTTTAAGTAATATTCTAAACCAAAAATAAATTATTTATCGAATATGTTGTATATTGTGCTTATTTTCTTTCATTAATTGTTTCTTTCTCTGCTACAGATATCCAAAAAAATTTTTTCTCTTTTACATTGTTACCGTGTTACGTCAGAAAAATTCTGCGTTGTATATCATAATAAGAATTCACGAAAACGGTCTGCCCTAGACGAAATCGATGTGATCGAGTGCATACCCATTGAACAAGGTGACGTCTTTTGGACATGTTCAAAGATGGCACTGGACAGACGTCTTTTAGATTTCCAGTTCTAAAATAATTTTAAGTCTTAAAGGTGTCTTTTAGATTGCCCAAATGATGTGGTTAAGTTATTCAAGTCTTTATATTTTCAATTGATTTAAGTTCCTTCCTGCTGACTGTATTTCTCTTATTCAGATAAAATTGATATCACGGAGGGTTCTCCACAGCGCCGGACTTACAGGTTTTGGCACCCTGCTCAAAATTTTTTTAATGCCCTGCTTTAATTTTTTTTTATTTTACAACCCCTCTCCCGCGCCCATAATATACCCGCTTATACATTAAGAGTAGTCAGCGCCATCATTTTTAGCGGAATAGTTTGTCCCTAAAGGTCCTCTATGAGCGTTAATTGTACATATATTTATACAGTTGACTACCCTAAATGTATAAGTGGGTATAGGGAAATCCATGGTGATTCGATGGTTATTCGAGTCTCATTTAAATTGCCAAATTAGAATTATCTTGTATTAGTACAAAAAAATTTACTATTAGTAACAAAAATTACCAAATATCACGTTTAATTTAAATGCTAATATCGACTGCTCCGAAGAAAAAGTACCTATTTTTTTTTTTAGCAGTACAAAAACTACCTATCTTTTTTTGGACAGTTGAAAAAATACCTATCTTTTTTTTGTTACTGCAAAAACGATCTATCGTATACAACAATGGCCATTTAAATAGATAGTTTATAAGTCGTCAAAAAAAGATGGGTATTTTTTCAACTGTCCAAAAAAAGATAGGTAGTTTTTGTACTGCTAAAAAAAAAATAGGTACTTTTTCTTCGGAGCAGTCGATATTTCGTTAGGAAAAAAAAAATGCAGATGATTCATGATATGACGAAATAGCTAATTACAAGTATGAACTCTATCAATATGATTTTCCTTTTCTTTTTTCTTTCAGATACACCGTAACCATAAAGTTGCACCCCAGAAAATATATTTCACGTTGGGTACTTATACTAAAATTTATTTTATTCCTAGGAATTCAATGGTAGCGGCTCGTCTGAATCCTTGCTGACATTTGATTCTAATCGCCCTCAGAATACTGAGCGTGATAAGTATGTTGATGTATCGGATGACTTATTGATAGCATTAGCCAGAAAAATAAATCAAACTGAAGATCCGGAGACCTTAAGAATCCTTCTTCAGGAGGCAAGAGACTTAGAGGCTAAATTAATGGCAAAAAGTTATCAGTCAAAGTATGAAGTGGCTACATTGTTAGCAGAGCTTATCATCTCCAAGCTGGACGTCTTTAGTGAAACATCTGCCCAGGAAAGAAAGACTCAACGAGTAAGAAGAGTGATGAGGCCATATTATATGATGGCCTGTGTGTTAAGTATTGGTGCTGTCATTTACTTAATTAGGAAATGAGTTTAAAATAAATAGACTTTCATTAATTAAGTAAACTCGGGCGAGCGGTAGTCCATTGGTAAGACTCTCGATTCGCACGCGGACGGTCCGCGGTCGAGTCAAGTTTATACCATGCATTCACCTCTTGAATCTTGTTATGAGATCAAAGTGAAATCATATTGTGATGCCCTACACGGTTCGGAACCCGTGTCTAAATATAGTAGGTCCCTCTCATCGCCCATTATGAGAGCGGTAGTTCTTGCGGTCTAAAAATAAAAAATGGAATGTATTGGGCTAGGCCGTAAGACTACCCCCCCCTTAAACTTCATTTGCAGAGAAGGGTAGGTTGTTATATTTCATTCTAGTTTAATCACTTGCTGTCCTGTTCCTAAATAAACGAATTATAATCTCAATGTGTTCCAAACTTTCCTGTGCTGCTCTAATGATACGAAATATGGATTCAAGTGTACTGGTGACTGCCGTAATTGACGATACACTTATTTTTCCTACTCCTTGGATTAACTTGCTTTCTTCTCCTAAGGCGTGACAAATTTGACATTCCTAAGCTTGAAACGAAGCCTAAAAGCCCAGCATAAACACATGGCTTGCTTAAAAAGCTGTCCTCACAGCAATAGTTTTTTGAGATTAACAAAGCTCCTCCAACAGTAAAAGGGTTAAACTATCTTTCCCGCGCAATTCGACTTTAAAATAGTTTTTTTTCATTCGTTGGCACTTGGAACATTATCATCTTACTTTTAGAGCGAAATCGATTTTGAAACTGTTTCTAAACTGTTTAAATGACCGTTAGAGGACCATTCAACTGTTTTCATTATCTTTCAATGGGCGAAGATTAAATTTGTAAGTATGCTGGTTTTTATCCTGATTTAAGTTTTATAGAAATGTTAATTAACAAAGATGTAGCTGTTGCCTCACGGTAATATTTTAAGGATCTATATTTACGATTTTAATTGTAATTAGAGCTTCTTTAACTTTCTTTTGTCCGATTGTCCAAGGTTTTCAAGGCAATTTTTATGTAGACATTCTTCAAACCTCATGAGGCCCTTATTTAATTGCTGCTGACGTTTTTGCCTGCTTTCCCTTCCCTGTAAACCTTAAAAACAGAAAGGTATTTAAATTCTTACCTGTTACGATTCAATTGTCCCATCAAATTTTTGTGTATGGCCGAAAAATTATTTTAAGTTGAAACATGCAGGAACTTGATTTTTTTCTTGTAAAATATTGTGGATTTAAAAATATTTTTAATATTCAATATGTCAATGGTTAACTTTACTTGCATTTTTAAGGATGCCTCGAAAATCTAAAAAAAGACAAAATCGGAAAAAACATAATAAACCTCAGTCTTATAAAGAAAAGAAAAAAATACATGAAATTCAAAGCAAACAAAATTTCAATGAAATAAACAAAAAAATCAGGTAAATTAATTTGTTAGAAGCAAAATATTCATGATAAAAAACAAATATTTCACTGATTAATTTACAGATTAAACGGGATAGAAGTACCTGAATTTGATCATTTTTATCCTACCAAGATAATTAGGAATCATTGTGATTCAGATTCTGAACCTGATTGTTATGATTTTATTGCTGAAAATGAATTAAGTCGAGCTAAAAGTGATTCAGTTTTGAGCAAACTTCAAAAATATTCATCAGACATTAGCACATTTGATGAAGACTCAACTCACTACGAGTCTGAATGTGATAGAATTGATTTCTCTTATTTCAATCAACGGTAATAATTTGCTGCCTGTTTTTAAATTCTTCAAGCAACTAGATAACAAATAACTTTTTAATTCCAGATCCATAACTTCAACAGAATATGAAGAAGTAGAAGCTTTTAATTTAAGAAATAAATTAAAAATTTATTCACAGACCCAAATTAAAATGAATACAATGCAAACACCTCCAAGAAGTTCACCAGCAACAGATTTTATTGATCAACTGCATAAGGATAATGAAGTCAGTTTGATTGATGGAAGATTAGGACCCTGTGGTAATAGGTAAAAAATTTTTTTGTTTATTTTTTGAAAAATTCAATAATCCCTCAAGCTCATTCAGTTATTTTATTTATTTATTTTTTTTGTTTTTCCAGTTACCTTGAATCTCAGAAGCAATCCAATATTAAAATGGAGAAATCATTTGAAAATTTAAATCAGCAGTTGGCCATGAGACTAAGCGATGAAGCTCAAGAGCTTGGCATTACAACCATACCACCTAGAAGACTTGAATCTACTTCTAACATTTTATCACCCAATCTTTTCGCCAATTGTACAGCTGAATCAACACCTTGTAAAATTAGCTCTACGCAAGAGAGTGCTATTCAGATTTTTGAAAACAAACAGTTTTCTGACAATTCACTTAAAGATTTTAATCAAATAGAAGGTTTGTCTTTTTTTGTGGTTTTTGAAATGGTTCCACTTGACTTTTCTTTCAGTGCATTTATTTTCTTCCTTAATTTTGCAGATAATAAAGAAGAGGAAAAAATTTACTTAGAAACAAAGAAAAATGAAAAAGACCTTTTAAATTCCTCTTTACTCAACGAAGAACCGAAGAACAGATCCACTCCAATTTTAAAATCATCAAAACCACGTGATCGAAACATTTCATCTCCCAATTTAAACATGGACTCGATCGTTTCAAGCTCTGAAACAACATACAATGAGTATCATTCATGCTGCAAAGAATTTTCAAATAAAGATGAAAGTTTGGATGAAGATGAATCATTATATAGCGCCAAGTGGTTTGAAAGTTGTTCTGACGAAATACCAAACAAGCCCGTTGAACATTTGAAAATCGTCGATTATGGTGAAAAAAGGAAAACCGAATCAAAGTTTACAAATACTTCAGTTCAATGTAATTTAATGCAGTCGATCTTGGAGGAAGAAGAAAAAGAAGTTGAGTGCGACTCCAGTACCGATATATTTAAAAGTAGTTCGAAAATAGTCCCATCGCCTTTGAAACAAAAGGGTCATAATGATAACGATATGTCGACATCGTACCCAGATTATTCCGATAAAGATCCATTTAGAACTTTTAAGCAATTGTTTAGTAAGATATCCATACAAAAATTTTTGCATGTTTTATCTGTTTTACCAGTGGATAAAATTTTGGAATTTTTTTGTTTGACCTTTTCGATACCGTTCGTTGAAACGATGGCCATCTCCATTTCCTTCACCAAAATTATGAACGTCTTAGCAACAATATTGACGTTTCCAAATTTTAACCATGAGCTGAAAAATTACGGTGCAAGAATTTTGAACTCAATCAAAATAGGCTTTTACAATTTCTTTGATATTTTTGGAAAAGACCCCGTGGAAAAAGTCAAAGGACCCCCAAAGGAGTCAGTTTGTACTTGTTATTGCGACGTACAAAAATTCACGGACTTGGAAAAAAAATTGAAAAATTTGGAAAACGAAATAACGAAATTGCTACTGGTTGATAAAGAAATAGAGAAATTGAAAGAGGTAGCCCAGACTTTAGAAAATGCAACCAAATCAGTCCTAAAACTTTCATCGGTTGAAAATTCGAATTCTCATCCTCTTCCTTCAGTAGCTCCTCCACCACCACCACCACCGCCTCCTCCTCCTCCTCTGCCGCCTCCTCCCTCACTCGTGTTCAATTCTCCTTTGGTAATCAACAAAAAAAATTCGAAACCGGAAGATTCGGTATCGAGGCCTTCGATCACAGTTGAAGACCTTCAAAAAGTCATTTTAAAGAAAGTTTCAACGAACAGAAAAGAAGACGATCAAACCAAAATTCATCCAAAGCAAGGGCCTGTTGTTTCTTTGGAAATGTTGCGGTCCGTGAAATTAAGATCAAGCGCGAGGAAAAGGACGCCTGCCAGTTCTCCCACGAGAACACCAACAACAACGACTTCCAGGGATAGGATTAGAAAGCTAAGATCACCTTCTGTACGATCAAATAGCCGCTCTGGTGACAGAAAATCAAGATATTCAAACATTCCATTATCAAAAATTTTAAACATGGATGAAAATTATCAGTTGTTGGATAGTAAAATCATTGAAAACCCTAGAATGTAAGGCTAATCGTTTGTTATATTCAGATTTTATGTACTGTACTATTTTATTTTTGTCTGAAATTTTTTGCGCGTTGTATTTATGCAAGAAATGAGTGTTTCTTGATATCGGTACTGAAAGTTAAGGTATGGACAAACCATGTCACTTTAGACAAGGAAATTTTTAGTGTCATTTTATGTATATTGATTATTGATTATTGTTGTCTAATATATGAAATAAACGTAATATTTTTATTTTTAATATTAGATTTTTTTTTATTTAAAGTATATTTATACATCGAAAAATGTCTTTTATTAAATCGCAGAACGAAAATAATTTTCATTGCATTTCAAATGGACAAGACAAAAAAAAAGATCATAAGATTTTACAGGTTTTGCTCTGCCGAACCAAGAGGTTCCATCACAGTTTTTAAAAACATATTTCCGTTAATAAGCTTAGTAGTTGCTACTAAAAACTCGACATTTGCTAAAAAATAAAAGAGATGATTGTTATAAGAATGAAAAAAATTGTGACTTTTTCTTAAAACTTACAATCCTCTTGCTGAGATAAAAATCGAAGCGCAGAAACTTCTGCAAACGTGCATCCTCCAATGAAAAAAACTAAAACCACACGAGGACTATCGACTGGATTTTGAGAGCTAAGACTTCCTTTGGACCCTCTTCTTACGACTCCCGATGGCACTACTTGCGATCCTTCCACCGTCGGCCCAGGTAACAATTGCAAAACATCTTGAATGAGTTTCCAACCTCCTGGCTTGACCAAATGTTGAGCTAATCTTGCTGTAATAGGTGCATAAACGGAATGAACGTAAGAGACATCCGTTGGTTCTGTTTCACTATCATCCTCTACGGTTAATCGAAACGTTTTTCTAAGCACGGTATATGGTCTCGAACTTTGCTGGAATGAACAAAAAAAATTAATGCCAAACATCAAAACTGTAAGGAGGACAGAGAAGACAAAAATACCTACCTGAACTTGAAGTAAACCGCATTTTTCCATATTACTTAATGTCAAGATATGCTGGAAACCGTATGTCTGAATTATTTCCCGCTTATAATGCTCCAAAACTTTCAACTTGAGTCCGCTATTGGCTAAAGACTGAAGACACAGCAGTCTAAGAACTCTTAACAAAGGCTGCTTTTTCGCTATTGAATCTTCTATAAAAGGGTGAACTTTATCGGTTTCTACACCGCTAAGAAGTTCTTGTTCTGTTTGAAGGGCGTCCAAGAAATCTGAAGTGTCAGTCTTTTCTTTAATTAATTCAGCTATAGTTGTATCTAAAAAGCACAATAATGAAAATTGAAAGACTATGAATATTTAAATGTATCATCAAAAAAATAATTTTGACTTGTACAACTTACGCATTGCTAATAATTTTTTTGATATTTGCAACTGAGGGAGCATTTGTACAAATTTTTTCATCTGTTCTATAGACTTGCCGTGCCTTTCTTCAAACTGATTTGAGATATGTTTCGCTTTTTTCCGTAGAGCAGGTCCGACAGCGTTAAAATTCTTATCCCTGATATCGGCATACAAATCATCGCTTGAATTTAAAATGATTTGTCTTTTGTCTGCAGTCAAAACTTGAGGTTCATCTTCAGATTTTAGGAATTTTTCGGCCGGAAATTGAGCAGTTGCTAAAAAATATTAATACAAGACTTTGGAGTTTTTTTTTTTTTCAAAACTTTCATCATTTATGCTGAACATTCTTACTGTTATTAATTCCAAACAACTCGTCAATTAACCCCTCATAAGTTAATTGTGTCGCTAAAGGAGTCAACAAATCAACACTTCTGTCAATCAAAAGTAAATGATCTATTTGAGAAGGCTGACTAAATACTTTCTTTTCTCCTCTACTTGTTTGTTCTCTAAACATTTTATTCATTAATTCCCAAACGACTTTTGCGCCGTGCCCTTTTCCGGAAACACGAGGTATGACTCCAAATTCTTGTTGAATTGTCATTAAAGCTTGAGTGACTTGATATAAACATGTTGGATCATTTTCTAACGTTAATTCCTAGAAAAAAAATTGATTAATGTTTGGAATATTAAGCACACTACTAACATTACATACTTTAAATGCATACTGAATTTCCATAGACATCAGATCATTGTCAAACGGGAACAGTTCACACGTAAACTCTTCTACAGAAAGATTTCCCCGGACACCTTTGTTTATTAACCTCTTTTCGCATAGCAAACTTTTCCGAGGAACAATAAACAAATGATAGTCTTTTCTGATTCCTCTAGATTTATCTTCTCTGCAAATTCTGTATCAAAAAGAAGTGCCATTACTAACTTCTGATTTTTAAAAGGATAAATTGCTTTCCTAAAATTTTATTTACCCATGAATGTAATCTGCAATGATGTCCATTAATGGCAGGACAGGCCTTGATATAAATATAATATTTTTGACATTCACATTAGGCAGACTATCCACTTTAAGTGGAAACATTTTTTCCACTCCATGTTCTTTTAATAATTTATATTCTGTAATGAGTCCCACAGGACCTGCTAATGTTTCATCCCATATTAAAGCCTGAAAAGAATTAATCAGGCTAGGTTATAAATCTTGTTTGGACGAACCATTTCAAAATCAAAAGAAACTTTAAAGAATCAAATTTCCAACATAAATTACCTTGGAACCATCACATTTTTCAAGCAATGTTAGTAATTTATTCCTGGACGATTCTTGAATTTGACCAATGTTTATTTTCCCAGTTGTCAAATGAGTGGACATTGTAAACAGGTGTAACTCATGGTCCAATTAATATGATAGTGTGCTACATGAAAATCACGTGACTTTTATGTGTGACGAATCTGGGCTTGAATTTCAGTCAGATTAAGAATGAGAGCTTTGAGGACCTTTATAATCAAAGTCTCTCTTATTAATAAACTAAATAAAGGTGCTCTAAGCAGGACTTTTCATTTAAACATCAACTTGTCCAACTAATATGTCATCTTCAATGAAACCAAATGAAGTCACAGTGAATTACTTGGCTAATTGAATCGAAGTTGACAGCCGTTTCTTTTCTGCAAATTTCATAAAGGCGGTGAATAAATATAAATAGCCACTTATTATGACGATAAATATTATCTGCCACTCATTTGTGTACGTCCACATGAAAACCTGCCTTGTGGAAGAATGTAACATAGAATGTTTGAGTTTTAACCCAATCAAAACAAACACTTTTTTCCAAAAATTTGAATAAAAAAATTTTAGAACACTGCAAAGTTTTTTAAGTAATTTTGGATAATTTTCTATTTAATTGAATTTAATATCATTTGCGCTTACATTAAAATTTTCTTCCACCTCTTGCGGGATATCGAAACTTATTTTCCATGTCCATTTTTTAAAATAAAAACAATTTATTTTGTAAATAATAACAATCCTCCATCTTTAAGAGCTTCTTTTTGTTTTTTTGTTTTGGTTGGGTTGAAATTCAAACATTCCATGTTACATTCTTCCATAAGGCAGGTTTTCATGTGGACGTACACATTTATATGTTCTTAGTATCATTTAAATGTGATGACTTGTGAAAATTTAGTTTTCTTGACTGTTTGAGTGGCCTAAAAAATTTGTTGTTGGTTATATCACTGTAGAAACCTTTTAAAAAATTAAAGAAAATGAAGGCGGCAATTGCTATAGCTCTCGTATTCGTCGGTTGCATGAGCAACGTCGTTTTTTTAGAGTTATTAGTTAAAGAAGATCCCGGCTCTGGGAATTTAATAACGTTCTTACAGTTTTTATTTATCGCACTTGAAGGTTTCATATTCACAAGCAAATTTGGAACTCATAAGCTGCGAATCGGTTTAAAGGATTACCTTGTATTAGTGATTATGTTCTTCGTCGTTAGTGTTTGCAATAATTTAGCCTTTGACTTTAATGTTCCTATGCCTTTACATATTATATTTAGATCAGGATCATTAATAACGAACATGATTATGGGTATTATTATACTAAGTAAAAAATATCCACTTTCAAAATATGTATCAGTTTGTATGATCACACTCGGAATTATTTTGTGTACCATTGTGTCTGGTAAAGAGGTGAAATCAACAGCTACAAGAGGACCACCAACTACTCCTTATGAAGATTTCTTCTGGTGGACCATTGGAATCATTCTACTAACTATTGCCTTATTCATATCAGCAAGAATGGGCATTTATCAAGAAGTTTTGTATTTAAAGCACGGAAAACATTCTAGAGAAGCATTATTTTGCACTCATGCATTACCACTGCCGTTTTTTTTAATTGTAGGAAGTAATATATATGAACATTGGTTGCTGGCTCTTGAAAGTGAGCCAGTAGAGATTTTTTCTAATTTGTATTTACCAAGAATGGTATTGTATCTGATTGGCAATGTTTTAAGTCAATATGTTTGTATATCATCTGTGTACTTTTTAACTGCAGAATGTTCCAGTTTGGTTGTTACACTTGTTGTTACTCTAAGGAAATTTGCAAGCTTACTATTTTCTGTTATTTATTTTAGTAATCCCTTCACAGTAATGCATTGGTTTGGAACTTTATTAGTTTTTATAGGAACTGTTATTTTTACTGAATTGGACAAAAAAGTACTTAGTAGTTTAAGGGGAAAATCTGAAGTGCAAATCAAGAAAAAGGATTAATTTTTTGTTTGTTTTAATTAAATCTTGTATTTTTTTTTTTTTTTTTTTTTTTTTTTAATAACTTTTTTTAAGTTATTTATTTATTTAATTAGGGCTATTTTAAAATTATTTCAAAAATGTTGTTGATTTTAAGATTTTTAAACCTCATATTTTAAACCAAAGTCATCTAAAATGAAAAAAAATGATCATAAATGTAAATATTTCATCATAATCAAGCAGGAAAAAATGGAAACTGAGAAGAAAATTAATTTTAAAAAAAATGTTGTTTGAGAGTTTTGAAAATAAATCCCGGCGTCATAAGAGATCGTTTTCTTAAATTTTAATTTTAATTTCATATATATCACAAAGTTTCTTTTGAAAATAAGATAACAATTTCACTGCAATTTAATTATAATCAATCAATCAATTTGGATTTTCCAAATCAAGCTAGATTACATTTTAATTTATTTCAATGAAATCTAACTTTTCTTCATATCCGAAAATTTGCAAATGCTGAAAATTTTAAAGTTCATAAATTTAAATGGCTAGTAATTGATTTAATGATCTCATTGTTCAAGATTCTTGATGATATCAGCACATGATATTGTCAAGATTAGTATTCAGAAGGTTTTTTTTTTCTTTTTTTAACTAAACCTTTGTCAAAAATATAATCTAATCAATTATAACTTGTATGATGTAGCTTAATAGTTTTTTTTTTTTTTTTTTTTTTTTTTTTTTTGGTCAGTAGTCTTTTGTTAATTAAAATCAAATCATGTGGTCTAATATTCGAATTTTACTAGTTTGTGCATGTGCTGTTACGGCCCAGTTAGATGATTGGGAAAATGATAGCGACGAGTGGGAAGACCTAAATTTCGGATGGGAAGACGTAAATTTCGAATGGGAAGATCTAAGCCCAAAGGGGCTAATATCGGATAAAATCAACAAAACCATAAATGATATAAAACAAAATTTAACGTTGATTCCGATAAAGAATTTTCCTTTTAAAACAGGAGATCAAGAATTCGGAAAGTATGTTATGCAGTTTTAATGTTTTATTTACTTTCTTTTCTGGTGTTAAAAAATATTTTTCGGGGAAGAATGGCTTTTAAATCTGTTGAAGCAGTTTTGGGTCGTTCAGGCACTACGCTAGGGGGGGATGGAGTCTAGGAAAACCTTACTTTTGTTTATTAGGAGCATACAGGCGGTTATTGGTAAATTCTCTATCGTAAGCGTAAAATAATCAATTTTAAGGGTGGTTCGGGACTGAAATCTTACTTGTTAAAGTGGGAAAAGGTTTCAAAAAAATTGCTTTAATTTACAAGGGGGAAGGAGGTCAAAATTTCCAAAGTCATGCTTACGTAATTCTTGAACAGTACCTTTTCTCTTAAACGCTTTTATGTTGAAAGGTTCAACAGCCTGTTTAAAAAAAGTTGTTTCTTTTTTATCCTTTGAAAAAAAGCTTAACACCTGTTTTTCGACTTTGTGCCACCGGTGTCAGTGTATTAAGGCCTCTCAGATGAAATTTTAGGCGAAAAAAATTTTTTTTTCTAGGCGGCCCAAAAATCGCCCTTGATTACTTACATCCTTTCTTGAAATGAGAAAATTAAAAAAATTATTAAAGTTCAGTTAGTTTTTAAAAAAAGATTCATAGTACGTTGTATTTTAGAAATTTTTTTTTTGAAAAAGCTTTCTCAAATTTTATTTTTAAGCTGATCATTGCTCCTGGAAGAATAAAAATTGTGTGGGGAAAACTATTTCTGATCGAATTTTTCATAGTTGTTTTTAAAGAAACTGTATCAAGAAATAAAACTTTTCCCGAAAAATGTCTTTCAGTGGTGATGGATTGTGACCTTCCATGTTTCACAGTCACTTTCTGAGAGTCCTTTTTCTCAATCGCATGACTTTTAAAAACGAAAATGTAGTCATCGATCAGCCATTTACGATTATCTAAAGTTTACTTATCTATTTCATTGAAACTCTACAAGTTGTGCATAGCAGAGATGTAGACCATAATCCGAATGTAGACCTAAACGCTTTTGCATTTAATAAAATAAAGTGCTTTCAAAAGCACTTAAAAAAATTTTATTCAAATAAAGTTTTTTTTCAAGTTTTTGCTTTTATTTATTTAAATAAATTAATAAAATTTGTTTTTGCTTTAATTTATCAATTTTAAAATATTGTACCTATTCTCTTTTTGCAATTCATATTTAAGCAATAATTCTCTTTCATTAAAAAGCTATATGATGTAGATGATTTAAACCGTTAATCATAATCTATTGTTCATCGAATAAATTAAAGCCTTGTAATAGCGCAGCTTTATTGTTGAATTTTTTACGCAATTTTTTGTTACAGTTTTTAATATATTTGTTTTTAGAAAAATAAATGTCATTTTTATCTCTATGCTTTGACCAAAAATTTATTTACAGTTTAAATGGGCGATTATATGAATTAGAGATCACCGGATTATCGGAATTGGTAGCAACCACTATAGATTTCGCTGTATTAGGTTTAAAACTAAAAAATTTGACCATTCAAATTCCAACGATTTTAATAAAAGGAAAATACTTTCTTGATGGAAACCTGTCCTTTCCTTTAGGAGAAGGGGATATTCACTTTTATGGAGATGGAAATTTGGAGTAAGTTTTAAATGCGATAATTCATTTTGACGTTAAATGTGTGAACGGGTTATGCATTTACGATTTTTCACAGGTTGAGTCTGCTGGACACAATGATTTCATTAAAATTCCATGTTGGATACGAGAACGCGACAGCCGTTGCTAAAGATTTTGAATTTTTTCTTGATTTTGAAGATGTCAAAGTACGTAGTTTGATTTAAAAATAACGATTTTGAATCAATTTTTGACGATTGCTCACCTTGCCTCATTTTAAATTTTATTTTAGGCACATCTAACAAATCTCATGGGCGGTGGTGAGATGGAAGACATTTTCAACGATTTAATTAACGATGTAGCATTGGCGATTGTTAACTATTACAAAGATCCTCTTTTAGAAAAATTAAAACCTGTCATGGTTGAAAAACTTAATGAAGTAATTAAGAACATATTTGACAACATAATAAACCAAACCCATGATTAAAAAAGAAGAAAAAAAATGTATTAGAAGAATAAAATATAAAGAATACTGATAATTATTTCAATTCTATATATTAACTATGGCACAACTGTACAAAATTATTTTGATTTATAATTGAACCTCAGCCAAAAGAAATTGTAAAATTAATACCCTGAAAATGCATTAAACTTTGATATTTACAATATAAAACTTGGAAAGTAATCATGAAAAACCAGAGTTTTCTTTTGTTTCCTAGCCAGAGTTTTTCATTTGATGTGTCCACCTTCTTTCAATTTGGCCAATAATGTATCAACATCTTCTAATACGGTACCACCTTGCCTCACAGGTGGTTCTTCCACACTAACCACTTCAATTCTTGGAGCTACATCAACTCCTAAATCTTTAGGAGTAACTTTCTTAACAGGTTTTTTCTTAGCCTTCATAATATTTGGTAGGGTTGCATATCTAGGTTCATTTAACCTTAAATCAGAGCTCAGAACTGCAGGTATATTGATTTTAATTTTCTCTAAACCCCCATCAATTTCTCTTGTGATATTAAGTTCTTTCCCATTAACTTCTACCTTGGAGCAAAATGTTCCTGAAAGAAATTTTCAGTTATTTAAAATAAACTTTTAAAGTTTTAAACAGAAAATGCTTATATAATAAAATGCAATAATACCTTGAGGCCAATCTAAAAAAGCTGCAGTCATCTGTGCAGTTTGATTAGAATCATCATCAATAGCTTGCTTCCCAACAAAAACAATATCTGCTTTTTCATCTTGTGCTAGTTTAGCTAAGATCTTTGAAACATGTATAGGCTGCAGCAATTCATAATCATTTCCTGCTACTTCCACATGGATTCCACGGTCAGCTCCCATAGCTAGCGCTGTTCTAATGACATCTTGAGCACTGGCAGGACCACAAGAAACAGCAACCTGAAATTATGGGCAAAAAAAAAAAAAAATGTGTAGTCATAGTTAGATTTAAAAGTCCGGATTTTTTGATTGTTTGCATATAAATTTATAAATACTTACAACTTCAGAAGCTAAATTTTTTTCTTTCAATCTGACAGCTTCTTCTATTGCTATTTCATCAAAAGGGTTCATAGAATGTTTTACACCTTCTGTTACTACTCCGGTTTTATCAGATTTAACTCGAATCTTAACAGCATAATCTATAACCCTTTTAACGCCGACCAGAACTCGAGCCATTTTTGTTATAAAAGAAAAGCACGAAATCGAATAAACACTAATTAATTATGCGTACTAATTATAAATCATAAATGAGTTATTTATTGGCGAAGAATTCTTTAAAATAATAAATACTCTATAACAGAAATGATAAAAACATAAGAACTTTGTACCACGAATCCGTTTGTGGGCTGCCAACTGAAAATCAACGTTCAAGGTTACATGTTGGCAACTTACACAAGATTTGACCGCTTCTTTTTTTTGTTGCCCGAAAAATTTTGTTAAAAAAAACCTTTCTCCTATGTAAAAAAGATTAAAACATTTACTACTTTCAACATTCTTCTACACGGGAGTGAATCTGAAAACATTCTTTGCTACTCGTATGGAGAATTTAAAGTCCGAGCATTGGGAGTTTGATAATTTCCAGCTCGAAGCTCACTAAGAAAATTATTTATGTTCAATAGACCTTATGAACTCCCCAAGCAATTATTACCTTACATTAATGATTCAGGATGTCTACTGATTAATGGGAACAAAAATATAGCACTTTTATAGGACTTTATAGGTCCACTTTTAAAAAAATATAAGATCCAAAACAAGCAGCTTTCTTTAAGACTTCCTTTAGAGCAAAAGGATTTCTTATGTCATTGTGTAATTCGTAGCCCAAAATTACTTCATTCTTGTTTTGCCAAGACATTTAAAGCCCAAATAATTTTAAATGGCAAAATTTTGTAAAACATTGCATGAAAATATGAAAAATTAACCCTTCCCAACTTCTTGTAGTAAATATAAAGGAGGATTAAAGAAGTTTATAAGATTATAGAACCAAATATTAAAATATAGGAGGATTATAGGAATTATAGGACAGTAGACAACCCGTAAGATCAAATGCCTACCGATTACTAATTTTCTTACCTTATAGTGCATTCAATCGTTTCGATTCAATAATTTTAATTGATAATCATAAGTCACAAACAACACATTTTGAAAAGAAAATCTGTTGAAAATGTTCCAAATTCATACTCAAAATCTGATGATAACATGCTTTAGTGAGAAACAGGCAAACGTTTGCCTGATGACGTAAAAAAAAAAAAAAACTTGAACCGAAGATCTGCCACTTTATAATTTTTTAAAAATTGTACTATATTGCTTTCAGGCCAACAAAAAAAAAACGACATTTTTGCACGAAAACGAGCTGATCCGCTATTGTACGGTTTTCATGATGAGATGTTTGTGAAGCTACGGTTCATGCCAATAACTTAAAAAGATTAACATAAAAAAAAAAAAAAAAAAAAAAAAAAAGATCTACCAATCTGACTGTGACAATTACTTTCGCATATATTAGAAAGATCAATACGATTCATAATAATTGTAATCTTACAATTTAAAATCCATCTTCTATTTTCTTTTGCGAAAACAGTTTGAAACTGAATTGTGTTACAAAAAAAAAATGTATTCTAGGACTCATAGTAGTAGCTCACATCCACTTTACGATGTGTAAAAACTTTAAAAACTTTAGTTAAAAAAAGTTATTTTCATACTACAAGGACCTTAACAATTGGGATGCGTTTAATGTCCTCTTTTGTCTACTTAAATATATTAATAAATAACTAATTTTAAAAATAAATTCGGTCCTCGATAAAAATAACCTTTAAAAGAAAATTTTAAAAGTGTATCATTACTTTACAGTGATCTTAGTGTTTTAAGTTCATTTTAAAATGCTTTTCCATTTAACACTAAAACTTAAAGACAAACTTGGAAAAAAAAAAAAAAATTTAAAATAAAGTATGTAAAAAAAAGATAGAATGATTTAAAACTGGAAGAGAGGAGGAGGGTATCCGCCGCCTCCGCCGATTGGGTTGTATCGATTATGTTGAAGTTTATTTGAATTGACTTTAGCACCTCCACGGCCGCGATTTACTCCCATGTTGACTCCAATCGATTGGGCTCCGCCGCCTGTAACAGAGTCATTAAAAAACAACAACGTTGTTAAGATTGTAATAAAACTTAAAAAAAAAAATTGGAAAAAATAAAATAAATTAAATTAAATTAAAAAAGGTTAGAAAAAAAGATTAAAAAAAAAAAATTTTAAAATCAACTTAAAAAATCAGTTAAACTGTTTTCCTTAGTCCGAATTTCTTTACTTCTTTTCACAATTTTCAAAGTCGCATTTTTGGATGATTTCAATTATTATGAATTAATCTGGTATAGGAAGATGAAAATCATGTAGTGTTAAAATGGCGATTTTGTTATCCATTCCATATCCCCAAACCAGTCTAGATTAAAATGCCACGGTGATGTACAAAGTAAAGCGATCCATTTACAACATTTAAAAGACTTGAAAACACGAATTGGAAAAGTACGAAAATAATTTGAAACTGTGAAAATCTATACCAAAAACATGAAACTGTAAAAGAGCTTTAAGATCGTCACTAAAAATTATGTACCCATAAATTATGGGTACATAATTTATGAATATATCCAAAAATCAGATAAGGGCCAGGAAAAAAAATGCTTATAGAATGTAGCCTAAAAAGTATCAGGCACTAGATATGATGGACGAAAATGAATGAGTGAGTAATGGGATTCATAACAGAAATCAAACATTTATTTTCGGTTTATTCAGAAATGTTGATTTCTATTTAGTAATTTAACGTGTACCGAATTAATACAAGCCTGAGCAATAAAATTTTAATTTGTGACGCGAAAAACGCCTATCCAAAATATTTATGTACCTTCGCAAAGGTACAGACGAATTACTTTACGTCGGCAATGCCAAAGGGGAAATTACTCGCCAAGTGACTTGTAATGTAGTAGCATGTCTTTAAGAGTAAATTAACAATTTATTTGAAAAGAGTGAAGTTTAAACTTTTAACAGTGATTTATTACCATTAAAGACAGCGAACATAGTAATATTCCACGCTAAGCTGGAACGAGCTATGTGGAAAGCAGCCGCAAAATTCATCCGCTAGAGTCGCTAGCGAATATCATTCTGATATAAAGTGGTCACATGACGATATGCCAGTGAGGGCCGTGCTTGTATTTAACTAGATCGGATATAGCAGATTCTATTCGCTAGTGGTCCTAGAGGATGAATTTTGCTTCTACAACTTCCCCTTGATAATAAGTGCCCTCTGGTCGATGAGCTTCGTAATCGTCTTCAAAATTCCATTTTTATTCTTAAAATAGCGATTACGAACCTACATTTAATGCCAATATTAGTTCGTTGATTTATTTTCTATCAGATGGTGTTATTTGCATAGCAAATTACAGTCGCAAAGTACATCGCAATGTTACAGTCATTTAATTTAATTCTGAATTGGACAGACGTTCTTTAGTAAATAGTTGTAGCAATCTTAATTATCGAATTTCTTACAAAAACATTTTATCAATGAAACACAATTATATTTCTTGTCAATTTTTCTGTAATTCTAAAACAATGTTACATAGTGGTATATCTCAATTAAATTTTTAATGTTTGAGAAATTGAATAAGAAAACAAATTTTACAATCATCAATTTTTTTTAAGTACATAAGCAAAAATTTTAGAAAATGGAGAAAAAAAGTTAAGCAAATCAAGAGTAATTCAAGGTTATTTCGAAAAAAAGCGGCTTTAATCATTAAATTCTACTTAATATATTTCATAAAGAATGTCATTATTTCAGTAGATCATTTGAATTTTGTTTTCGTCAAATCCACATGTAAACTATTCACATTTCCAATAATCTCAAAAGAAAAAAAAAATCCAATTCTTATAAATGGATTCAACTTTAAGTTGATTATCTCAATTCGGAAAACGATTCAAAATATCAAGTAACAAATTAGTTTCAATGTAAAAAAAAGAAAGAAATTCAAAAGAACCTGAACGTCTAGTTAATTTAAAATTTAAATGAAATTTTTATCTTGACATTTTTCTAATAAAAACCAAGAAAATAAGGCCAGTCGAAAGCAACAACTAGCATCGGCTGTACTAAACAGACATATTTCCAGTTTCGATATCCATTGCTTTAATAATTTAATCCGTTTGGTGAATTTGAAGTAGTGGAATGTGACAACAATATTCCTGATTATCGTGCCTTCAAAATTTGTAATTTAAATCTTAACCGCACTAATCCTATACATCAAAAAATATTTTTTACTGATTGCTTCATTGATAGATAGAAGTAGTATAGATTAATGGCCAAAATGTTAAAAAACAGGTACTTATTTTTGGCTACTGCTATTTTCGGCTGGCTTTTTGTTTCTCTTCTGTCTTCATAAATGCATTCACAATTTACCTTTCCCTCAGGTATGAGTCATGAATTTATTCACATTTTAAATTCAAAATAAATTTAAATTTAAATTTACGTTTTCCTTTGTTTCATTTTCGCACATTTTTAAACATGAAAATCCCAGCTTTTTTTTTTTTTTTTTTTTTAAAGTAATTCCTCTAAGCAAAAAATTACAACTTGTAAAACAATCATTACACTATTTAACTTATAACCGGGCTTTTTGTGCAATTTTTCAAACTAACTACATTTAAAAAAAAAAAAAAAAAATTTCACTCAAAAAAAATAAAGAGTTTTACATTTTATTGTTGAGTATGGCACGTTTTATAACGAAAAGCACTACTCACTATTAGATTTGAAATCAATCTAAAAAAAGAAAAAGAAATCATTCACAAATTAAAATTATTAGAAAACTTTGGAATAAACTTTTTGTAAGAAATATTAGCCTATGATAAAATACATGAAAATTTTACATCTTTTATATCTATAACCGATTATATCTACTTTGCATAAACTAAAGAGATCATTAAAAAAAACATACAATTTTCTTCAAAGAAAATAAAAAATTCGAACTTTCTGCGCTTAAATGAGAAAGCAAAGAAAATGGAATTCTTAAATTGACCATAATCAAGTACTAAAAACAGAAAGTACAGTTTTAAGTAAAAAATATTAACACTTAAAAAAAAAAAAAAAGAAAAAAAAAGTATACTACTTTGTTAACATTTTACACAAAACTGTCCAATTGCCAACGTTATACCATCTTTATTTACATCAATAACCTTTACAATAATACGTTTTTGTGGAAATATGCAAGCAATGACTTTGTATTATTATTTTAAAAAAATTATTTCCTACATCCTGCAGAAATCAAAGATGTCCGATGGCGAGAAAAAAAAGACAATGAAATTAAATGATAGCAAAGCGCGAAAAAATGTTATGATTGCGGAATTATTTTCAAAAACGATGATGGCCAAATAAAAGAATTAAATTCAAAATCAATAATCATGACCTTTTATTGATTTAGAAAATAATTCCCAATCATCTTAAAACAGAAAAACTAAAGCTTGAGATGAGAAGAAGCAAAATTTGTACAATTCCTAATTATATATCACAAAGATGAATCCTATTAAACTGTCCATTTAATAAGCTTTATTTTTTCTTTGGTATTGTATTATAATCAAAAACAAAAAAAAAAAAAACAGATAATAGCTTCTGAAACTATTCAGACGATTAGTGATATAAATATTCCTGTCAACTTTCAAAAATGAGGAAAATGCAACGAAAATTCTTGACAGTATAGGGTACTCGTATAAAAAAATTTCGAATGCAGAGTATTCATTATTTTGTAAAAAAGGTTTAAAACGTATGCTTCTTATGTTCGTCTTTAAAACGCGTTTCCACTTTATAAAACGATTTACAATCAGCTATAAGACAATCAAAGTTGTTGACAGAATTTCAGAAAAGTAACTTTTTCTGGAATTACTCCAACATGCGGATCATCGAAATTGGGAAAAACCGATAAAAGTTTTGCACGTCTTAAAACGGAACTAAACTGTTTCCGTTTTAAACCCTTTACTTGACAGTCTTAAACAGGGCATTTAAAGTCTTTGTTTTAAATATGACAACCTGAGAACTGTCATTTAAAAAAACAAGATTCTTTCTTTGTCACTGTTTAAAACATTCACCATTTTATTTATAATTGATAATATAAGAACAAGTTTTGTAAACCCTAATCAATATTTTAATGAGGTAATACATTCTTGTCTAATTTTTCCATTGCTCAATCTTTTCAAGCTCTCCTCAGTCAAATTTCCAAACCGTTCTTCTTATATCATCTTTCCTATTACAAATATTAATTTCTACAAAGTAGATATTATCTCAAAAAATCTTGTTTAAATTTTTCTCAAAAAATTATCACAACTTAAGCAAAATAATACAAACATATCGAATACTATTCAGATTAAATACAGCCTTGGTGAAGAAAAGCTAAATTTATGTAAAATCCCGAACATCGAAATTATTTAACATACTTGGCTAATTCAAAAAAAATTTTAACTTTCTGCTTTGTAATACTAATGAGAATGAAATAAAACTTGATAAATACTTTCTTACTGTGCATAAAAAGCTCATCCTTTCCTATTAGTCATTACCTATGGGATTGTTAAAGAGATGTTGAAGGAAAATTACCTCTAACATAAACTAACTTGGAAACTAAATTATAAAAGCAGTATGGCAATTTTTTTGTAAAAAATTAATACCAAGAAAACCAAATTAAGAACAAATAAAATGTAAAAAAAACGTTTTGACTTTGCATATCAAGTGCTTGCTATAAATATCAAGTATTACATTAAAAGTCAACAAAAACTTTTTTCTTGAGCAACCCCTACCATTATTATGGGTAAGTATATTACTGGTTTACTGAATAGTACCCAATAATTATGAAAACAAGATAATTTTACCTAAACAAAAAAAAGTTTTTCTTTTTTTACTTGTTTAAAACTTTAAAATATTTTTAAAAAACTTTAATTTGATTAATGTAAAGAGAAAATTAGCAATGGGAGTGGTAATTGTTACCTTTATGCGAGAAACCGGCCTGCCAGCCCGCATAATAAGCTGCTTTTTGCTTCCCATGTTCCTCCGCAATTTTAACTTGCATTGCTTCAGTTCCCCCCTCTGGGATGACTCCATTTAAACCATTTAATGCTGCCTGGGCTTCTTCTTTTTTGTCATATCTACAAAAAAAATTTAGGATAAATATAATAAATTATTATTAAAAAAAATAAATCAATAAAAAAAATATTGATGCTAACCTGACAAAAGCTACACCTCTAGGCATACCAGTCACTTTATCTTTCAAAATATTTTTTTGAACAATGTTACCAAATCTCCCAAATATATCTTCTATTTCCTGTTCTGTAACATTCCTAGGTAGATTTGTAACATATAAATTGGTTTCTTTGATTTCTTCACCTGCTGGTCTGGCATATGATACTTTTAATCTTTTATTTTGAACTTGTAGTCCATTCAGTGTTCCAATAGCTCTGCTCGCATCTTCTTCCTTACAATAATTGACAAAACCAAATCCATATGAATATCCGGTCTGAAAAAATGAAAAGAAAGGCATAAAAATAAAACATCTAATGATAATGCAATCCAATTCATTAAACAAAAGCAATTGCAATTTTGCTCTTTCCTCGACTTCAACACCATTTGCTTCTAATTAAAACAAGATTCAACATCAAATGCATATTTAAAACCTACCTTATAATCTTTCATGACTCTACAGCTCTGCACAGGTCCGATGGTGACAAACATTGAATACAACTCCTTATCAGTCATGTGCTGAGGCAAATAATTAATGATCAAATTTGTTTTGGCATTATCTTCACACTCCTTTCCTTGTCCTTGGTTCTGGTAATCCATATTGGCTTCCTCTGGTTTTGATCTTCTTGTGTACAAGCAGCACGTCAAGGGAGAAACAAAAATAAAAACAAAAAAAAAATATGGCTGCTGTGGGCATTTTGACATGGAACATTTTTTAAAAATTTAAATTCAACAGCAATTGTTATTCTGGGTTTAAAATAACTTAAATGCTCCATGTTTTTTTTTTTTTTTTTTTTTCCTTTTTCTGATTTTTAGGGGTTGGGTTGTGGAGAAATGGCAGTTGAGGACCGTCATTTAAAAAAAATATCAAAAAAAATTAGGCCCTCAAATTTTCCTGTTAAAAATAAAAAAATCAAAAAATATTAATCCTTCTGAACTTTGTTTTTTCCAAATTGTTTTTCACAAAAAAAATTAAAAAAAAGAGAAAAAAAGAAATTTAAATTTAATTGAAAAAAAAAAAAAAAGAAAAAAAAAGGAAAAAAAAAAAGATTCAAGTATCTGACAATTTGATCAACAATTTGATGTTATTAGTGTTGTACAATATGTACCATATAGTCTGAATAATAATAAACTTGATACAAACCAATAAACCCAGCTTTTACAAATACTATTTAGATTAACGATAACAAAATAGTTACCCAGAGAAATTGCAAGAGCCTGTTAAATGCACAACTATTTACAGATCTATCTATAGCACATTACCCAGCTTTATTCCTTATACTGGTTTGTAAAAGGAAGCAAGCTGGTTGAAGAGTGAATTTATCTCCTAATTATGGTCAATTTATCTGATTCAACAATATACTGGAAAGGCTATCAGTAATTATGTTATCATCAAACCGTTTCCCTTTCACAAAAGTAACAAGAAAATGCTTAAAAATACCCACAGCTGTATTTATTCAATCGTTTAAAAGTATTTTACTGCGGATTAGGCCTACTCATGCGTTTGATTCAAGCTTTGGCGGTGCTCGATATTCCGCTTGTATTATAATCAGTAAACCAATAAAACCTTTTAAATTTAATTGTTTACAAGAAATACATGTGACCAAGTACAATTTTTTGCTTAAAATCTCATTAAGCATTCAAATATTTGGAAAAAGCTTCAGTTCCTTACCTGAGAAAAGAGGCGACTTGAGGCTTTGCAAAACCCGGAAACGGAAACTATGACTTGATGCAGTTAAAAAAAAAAAGTCAACTTGATAATTTTCTCATGTAGCAATGTAATAGCTCTCGCTGTAAATGTACTAGAGCTTTTTGATTAATCATTAAATTATTTAAGGTAATTAAAAGTAATGTCATTTGTTTGTCCAAGGTCATCAAAACGGTGCAATCAAACTATCAAAGACTACGTAGTTACGCTCTTGGCGCTCCTGATCGATTGGTAGCCATTTTATAAAAATGTTGTATATTTCAGGGAATTTAGGAAATATTCCTGGGAATTTTTTCTTTGGATCCAATTTTTGTAAGACATGACAACAAGTTCTTTATTACAAGCTATTTTTTTTTTTATTTCTTGTTAAAGTGTAAGTGTTCACTCTTTAAAAACATGTCCATCAGAAAACCTCAGCTCTCTGTAAGTAAAGTGAAATTGGAAAATTTATATTTTAATAAGAATGAAAATAATGCTGCTTGGTATTGTAATTAATTTTAGAAAGAAGAAATTCTTAAAAAGTTTGATCTGCCAGAGAGAAAATCCAAGATTGCTACACTATTAAAGCAAGATGAGCAAGCATATTGCATCTGCAGATCTTCTGATTCTTCCAGGTTCATGATGTAAGTAGATATTTTGTGAAAGAATGGTTTTGTAAAATCTAAAAAGCAATGACAACATCATGTTTTTGTTTTAGAGCTTGTGATGCTTGTGAAGAATGGTACCATGGAGATTGCATTAATATATCAGAAAAAGAAGCAAAGCATATAAAACAGTTTTTTTGTATTGTAAGGAATAACTTGGAATTTGTTAAATTAGTTTACTTGAGTAAATAATATTAAACTCTACATTTTCTTTTTTTTTTTTAAGAGATGCAGAGAAGAAGACTCAACATTGATCACACGGTACAAAGTTCAAAAATCAGATTCTGAAAAATTGGAGTATCGAAAGCGAAAAGAGAAGGAAAAATTTGATAGAAAGGAAAAAAGAAATACATCCAAAAAGTGTGGAGAATGTAATAATTGCTTGAGAAAACATGATTGTGGGAAATGTCCTGGTTGTACAGATATTTATAGGCAAAAATGTGTTTATAGAATTTGTGAAAATAGAGATAGGACAAAATCTAATGATGGGGTAAGAATTTAAATTTTTTCAGCACGATTTAAAATTGTTGTGTAAAATTAATTGAATTTCAGAGAGATTCTAGGTATAAAAAACAAAGGTCAAAGTTGAAGCAAAAAGACCCTTCTAAATCCAAGCAACGAAGAAAAAGGAAAGATTCAGGCTCTTCAAATGAAATTGTAGTTGATAATACACCTAGGCAGTGCTATGGTCCAATGTGCACAAAACCTAGCAGACCAAACAGCAAGTACTGTTCTGATAATTGTGGATTAGCTCTTGCTCAGCGAAGAATTTATGAAGTACTTCAATTAATTTAAATGTTATAATTCTTTATGTATTGTTTTCACACAACTTTTTTTTTTCTATAACAGGTACTACCATATCGTATTCAAGAATGGTCTTTAACTCAATGTATTTCTGAGAAGAAAAACGAAAAAGCATTAGAAACAGTTCGAAAGCAAATATTTGAAGTTCAGATGATTCTTCAAGAGCTGGATAAACGTCACAAGGAATTGGATGTGGTCATCGCTCGAGGCAAGCAGTGCAAAATTGAAGAATCTGAAGACAAAATGGAAGATGAGGAATCTGAGACTGAAACTTCTACCATGTTTGTACCTTCATGTTAAAAAATGCCATTTGTTTGCATCATTTTTCTCATCATTTTTATTTTTCAGGTACTGTATTACATGCGGCCACGAAATTCATACAAGAACGGCCATTAGGCACATGGACAAATGTTTCAACAAATATGAAAGTCAAGCTTCATTTGGTAGTATATATAAAACAAGAATACAAGGAGAAAACATGTTTTGCGATTTTTACAATTCAGCTAATAAAACTTATTGCAAACGACTCAAAGTACTTTGCCCCGAGCATGGCAAAGAACCCAAAGCAAGTGCTACCGAAGTTTGCGGCTGCCCACTAGTCACCAACGTTTTCGATTTGACGGGCGAATTTTGTAGAGCATCCAAAAAAAATTGCGTTAAACATTATGCTTGGGAAAAATTGAGAAGGGCCGAGATTGACATGGAGCGAGTGCGTCAATGGCTAAAAATGGACGAATTGATAGAGAAGCAAAGGCAGTTGAGATATGAATTAGCTTCGAGACGAGGTGTTCTGGCATTGATGCTCCATTCAACTCGTGACGAACAGTTAACGGCAGAACAGCAGCAACAGCAACAACAACATCAACAAAAATAAAATGCAAACAAAGTAAGCTGAGTTGTTTTTGTGATAATTAGCCTATTAAACTGAAAGGAAATGATTGTAAAGAAATAAATGAAAATTTTAAAAATTGTTATATTGAAGTTACATTATCCATGATTCCAGGAAATACATATTTTTTATATCCAAAAAAAAAATCATAAAAAAATTATAAAAATAAAATATGGAATGCAGCTTTGAGTAACAAAAGTGACCGTTATAGGCTTCTAGAATGGATTGAGAGAAAATTTTCCAAAACTAAAATGGTATATTTTCGGGAACGTTCAGAAAAGTAGCTCGTTGATATTTGCAGCATACTACGAGAGGTTTCATTAACAGTCGGTACTCAGGAGGTGCTCAAGGCGGTAACCTAAGTCCGTTGCTAAGTGACAAGACACACATGGCTCCCTGACACTTACCGTTCTTAAAAAATACTAGTATTATTCAAGATTTTGTTTATATATAAACAAATCTTATATTGATTAAAATTTTAATCAATATTGAAGTGGAGCAATGTTTTAACGATGATAGTACTAAAACTAAGCGATAGACCATAAACTATAGCATATTGTTGATTAGCGCTGACAGGTAGTAAAAATTTTAGCTGCTATAATCTTGAACACATTCTTTGCTGCAAAATGTTTTATCATTTTTAACAACAAACTTTCCTCCCAACAAAGATTTGAGGCATTGTGAACAACGAAAACATTCGGGTGAAACGTGAAAATTTAGATCCTTCCACCCAACTCTCTGACTTCCTGCAGCAATTGGCTGTGAGCATGTGTTGCAACTCTTAAAGGGAAAAAGCAAGTTAAAAAGTTAAAAAATTAATTTTTTATGATATTGCTAAAATATTTGAAGCATTATTTGACATACCTTGCCATACTTGATTTGAAAACAATTCAAACAAACAGGGTGATTATCTTGAGGAATATATTGTTGTCCACCTAATGGTTCGTCGCAGTAAAAGCAACAAAAATGACGAAAATGGAATGATTCTCCTTCTGCAACAGTATACTCTTTCACAAAAATAAGCTGGAAAAAACAAAATTGTATTAATTTATTTATTCTCGGTTTTTTAAAAAAAACTTCTCTTTTTACCTCGTCACAGGCAAAACATCTAGGAATTTTCATTATTTCAGAATAATGACGTCCACAATAAACTTTTCCTTTATTGAAAAAGTACATCAAGTCAACCAAAAGCTCCTTACAAGTTCACAAATGAAACATCTTGCATGCCACAATGCCATTTCACCACCTTGATGAGTCTGAACTACAACGTCGTTGGTATTTAAAGTTTCGTAACACTGTTGGCATGTTTCAGGAGGTGATGGGAATGCTTCAGTTAATTTTTCTGAAGATTCCACTCCAGTGATTTGCTTGATGGGCAACCTTTCGATTTCCTTTAATTCTTCTTCATGACGTTTTCTCGGTGAAATAATTTCGCTTTCTTGAACAGGAACAAAAGGCACTTCGTTAGAAGACACATTTAAACCATTAAAATTTGGCACTAAATCTGAGTCAAAAGCAGCGGCATAAGGTTTCTGATAAGGCACTGAGTTATTTTTCATAGATAAATTAGGGCGAGCATCTGAATTCTGAGAATAGACCAAATTAGATGATTGGAATGAATGCTGCAATGCATCATCCAATGGCAAAGGCTCTAATTTTTCATTGCAGTTATCATCTTGATGTTGAATAGAAGCATTGTTGTTTTGCTTATCAAATCCTGGAGATTTCCTCTGTTGGAATGAACTTGGAAGTCTTAAAGGAGAGGTTCTTCCTTCCCTGCTAAAAATTTCAGAAGTGTGTGCCATCTGTTCACTAGGATGGTTTATATTTTCTACTGAATATGGTCTAGGACTGTGTAGCAAAATATCAGCAACTTGTGATTGAGGGTTAACCAAATTATTCAGATTTTGATTTCTTCCAGATGTTAGTTTGTTGTGGGTAGAATCTGAATTTGCATAAAATGATTTTGCATAGTGCGGAGAGAATAATTTTCCATTTGCATGTTCAGAAAAAATTTGACTCTTATCAAAAGGTTCTCTTTTTAAAATACTATCAACAGGAAAAGATTCTGCATCAATTTTTTCAGATGCTGCATGATTTACAGCTGATATTTTATCTCTAGTCAAAAGTGCAGGTGTACCAGCCCATTCAGGAACAATTTTTTGATATTTATTTATTGCTAATTGACAAATGGGAGAACCTGTTGGCAAGATTTTTTCTTTATAAAGTTGCTGTAAAAAAAAAATGATATACTGTAAGAAATGATTAATTCAATTAAATATTGACATTAATTTTGAAAATACTTACAGGCTTTTGATATTTCAAAATTTTTCCTTGACCAATAACATTATTTCTTAAATTGTCAAGATATTTCTCAAATTCTTTCATTTCCTTTTCAGTCAAATCATGGCATGCTTTCGGGTCAACATCATGAAGTGGTAATTGCTTTTCCAGTTGTTGTTTTCTTGATTTTGCTCCTTCACTGTCTGATATAGGTAATTTAGATTGAGGCAAAGCTTGAAGATAATCAACTGCCTAAAGGCACACATTAAAAAAAAGTTCATTAAAAAAACAATTGCAAAAAAATTTTTTTAAAATTATTTACCAGATCTTGGGGCACATTTGGTGGAATCCAGTCAAATGTTTTATTTTGTGTATTATATTTTAGTGTGGTTCGTTTAACTTTCTTTGCACCAAAAAGTATTTCAAACTGGGCATAATCTTCTTCATCTTCAAAATCATGGTCTTCCTTTCTGCATTTGCATTCAATGCAAATTTTTCTGGAATAAGCATTGATTGATAATTTTTAATAATGTGCACAAGAAAGTATTTTAAATCAATTTAAAATGATTATCAGTCAAGATGAATCATACCTCCAAAAATGCAAGTTCAGCCCTTTGCATTTTTCCTTACACAGAAGACATGGAGATCCGGCACCGATTTCGTGGGCAAGCCGGTGAGGCTTTTTTTTTTTGTTTTCCAACGCTTCCAACCATTTAGGAGTTGTCAATACGGGGCTGGTGGGTTCGGAGACGGCCATTATTGCTATAAGAAGCCACAAATGTCGATCCTGTTCCAATGACACATGATAACTAAGAACTGCATTTTTAAATCATGACATCATCTCTGCTTTGTAAACAAGTTACTGTGTTGTGTTCATTCACCTTACAATGACGTCATTCATCAACCGTCTTCCTCATTCATTAGATGAGGGTGAGGGAAAAAAATTCCCTTTCCGTTAAAAAATTAAGTTCGATAAGTAAACCCATTCAATAACAGTTTTCAAAATTGCAGTTAAAATTTTTTGAAAGAGTGAAATCAAATTTGTAGACATGTTAAATCGAGAATAAGAAATAAATCATTAGAACTTATGCTGCAAAAATACAACCAATTCTATTTTTTCAAAAATAAACTCATGAGCAATATTATTCTAGAACTTTTACATTTTTTTTTTACAAAATTTAAATGGGAGGCTGGTCTTGCATTTATTAAAGGTAAATCATATTTAATAGATGCTATTTATCAGCATCTATATATTCTTTGCAAAAAATATATCTGTGACCAATCCATTCAGTTTCATCTTTTAACTGATCCTTTATTAGCTCCTTCATAGCACCCATATTTGACAAACTGTCATAAAAAAAACGGTGTAAATTTAAAAAAAATCAAAAGGAATAAAGGAAAAAAATGTAATGGCATTGTTTTATACAAAAAAAAGTACTTTGATTAAGATTACTGCAGTATAATTTAAAAAAAAAAAAAATTTTGAAACATATGCATTTTATTTTCTGATTTTACAATTATTTAAAGACTGATTAAGGCCATAAAGAATATTTTGGCGAAAAAAAACTCCATTTCCCTATTATGATAACAATTTACTTGAAATTTGCAATCTGAATAAATACTTGTGTGGTTAAAACACAAGTATTGAGAGCATTGTAAACTGCATTTGTTACTTTTTTAGACATTGCAAGTCGTCTCATTTAATACTGTTAAAAAGAATTTGAACATTTGAACATCACTAATAATTACTTGGGTGCATTCCCCAACTGCCGCCTCTTCCGCCTCCGCCTCCGCCTCCTCTTCCAAAACCTCCACGCCCCCTAAAATTTCCGCCGCCACCACCCCCACCTCGATAACCAAAGCCACCCCTGTTACCAAAACCTCCTCTAAAGCCTCCTCCCCCTTGAAAATTATTTGAAAAGGGCTTTTTATTAGGAGGGCCTGAGTAATTGCCACCTCCTCCGCCACCACCGCCGTAATCACGAGGAGGTCTTCGAGATGCAAATCCTACCGAACTAATTTGCTCCATACCATGCCTTCCGGCATTCAATTTGCAAAGCTTTTTCAAAACGTTTATAATTGCTTCATCTGACTGTGATGGCGTGGTGATCGACTCGGGATCTTTTGAAGCTCTTATAATTAAACTTTCAAGCGCAGGCCGCAAAGCTACAATGGAAGCAGCAATTTCTGGTTTCATTTCCAAATTGATCCAACCGTCCAATTTTATAATGTTGTTAACCAATTCTACTTTACGAGCACCGAAAAGCAGTAAATGAATGGGAGTTACCATTGTCATTTGTTTACAAGCAACGGCTCTTGTTCTGATTTTTTCACCGTACACGAAAAAGGGGAAAGGAAACGTTTGCTCTAGATTGCTACAATTGACGGACGTTTTATGGATCAAGGCCACCTTGCTTCCCGTCGTAAAAACTTTTCTTTTGGATACGTGATACGCAACGTTGGGGTACAATCCCATGACCATTAGAGCCACGACCATGTCCAATTTTGGGTCGGGTCCGTTGTAGTTGAAGACCTGAGGGACCATTGTATCCTCAGGAAAACCGCTCGTGCTAGTCAACAATTGAATCAATTGGTTTTTGGCTTCCCATGTGACTCTCAAAGTGGGCATAGACAACATCTTAGCGTCGCAAAAAGATTCCTCTACTTCTACACCGTTCATCCTTGCTTCTTCCCAAGCTTGAAAAGCGTTCAACATGGCGACATGATCGGAAAATCTGTTTCCCGCGAAAGCTTTTTGTTGGAATGTCAAACGTCTTCTTTCTGGAGTCTGTGTAAACACTTCCGGGAAAGTGGTACTATTTGCTGCCATGGTGGCCAAAGCGTCACCGCAATAAAACAAACAACCCAAAATCATCATTTTTCCCAACCTAGGTTCAATTGGTAATCGACCGAGAATCTGTCCCAGAGGAGTCAATTCGTCGTTGGAATCTAGACACTTCATTTCCCTTAATAAGACTTCGGCTTCAATCACAGCGTCGATCGGAGGTGGCTCAATCGCTTTCGATAAAAACTGTCCGATGGCGCCCAATTTGAGCATTTTAATGGCCAGCGCCAATTCATGAAGCGGAGTACGAAACATTTCAGGCGTCATGTGTTCATCCAATTTTTCAAATCTCGCCCTGGAGCACAAGTGAAAACAAATGCCCGGTCGAACTCGACCGGCTCGTCCTTTTCTCTGTTCCATATTGGTTTTCGAAGCCCAAACGGTAGCATAATGGGTCATGTTGTTGTGCGTTGTAAAAATTTTTATTTTGGCCTTGCAGGAATCGATGACAAACACCACGTCGTTTATCGTGATGCTAGTTTCGGCAATGTTTGTGGATAATATAACCTTTGTAACATTTGGGGGTACGGGATCGAATACTTTCCTCTGATCCTCACGCGGAAGTTGCGAGTGAAGTGGTAAAATACAATAATCGTTTCGTCCAAATATAGGATGCTGTTGCAAATGCTTCATTAAAGCAAATATGAGATTCCATCCGGGTAAGAAAATTAGTACGGCTCCGGGAATGTCCAAATTTTTTATATATTTCAACAATTCTTCAATCAATTCAAAACTAATTTCCTTTTCGCTCAACAATCCCAAAGCGTGTTTCGTTTCCAATGGGTAGTCATCGGAAATGACTTTATTTAAATTTTCTTCGACGTCATCGCCCATTTGAGGTAAATCCTCTTCGTCATCATCATCCTTGTTGTTTGCCCCTTTGTTTTTTCTCTTTTTCCTCGAATCCATCGGTGGAATAAACTTTAGCATTTGGATGCAATCTTCCAAAAAATATTCTTTTACAGGATATGCACGGCCTGGAATTTCCAAAATGGGACAATCCCCAAAATAAGAACTAAACATTGTTGTGTCGATCGTGGCCGACATGAGAATTATACGTAAATCTGGGTATGTGTGAACCATGTCACGTAAAATGACCAATATAAAATCCGTGTTAACATCTCGTTCGTGTATTTCGTCAACAATTACATGAGAAACTCCCCTTAAGCCATTTTCCAATTTTTTCAACAAAACCCCAACGGTGCAAAAAAGAATTGAGCCATACGGCCTGGGGAAACAAGATTCAAATCTAACGCTGTAACCGACGCTTGTTCCCGTTGATTCAGACCTTTCGAAAGCGACTCGATCCGCAACTGAAATGGCAGATATTCGCCTAGGCTGCGTAACCACGATGTTACAATATGCCCCTTGCGCTGTTTGAATGTAATCATCAAGAATAAACTGACAAACTTGGGTAGTTTTTCCGCAACCAGTATTACCCCGAATTATTATAACTGGGTTGTCGTTAATGAGCTGCATAATATCCTTTCTTTTTGCTGCCACCGGCAGCGTTTCCCGATCTTGAAGCATTTTTTGTAAATTTTCATCGTTTTGCAATTGATCCTTTAGTTGACTTTCCAAATCTTGACTAATCTCGTCCAAACTAGCAGTGGCCAATGGGCCTTCATCGATGTTACAACCCGCCCATGGGTTCCAGTTGGGCAACGGAGGGGCCCAAGACACGACTCCTGCCGATTGCGGTTTACCGGAAATGAATTCATCCAAAACTGTAGAACTTAAAATCGAAACGGCTTGATCTTGCTCCAATGAATCTGGGGCGGGTATCTTGGTCGGAATTACATTTATAGATTTCAACGCGTCATTTATTTCGTTTTCCAGTTCAGGAGCAATCGCCACAGGATATGGTTTGATTTCGTTTTCTTTATCTCGATTTTTCTTCAAAGTCCCGCTAAAAGGTTCGATTACTCCCAGATGATACAACTGGCGAACAAGTGACAAAGCACAGCTTTTCGAAGCTGATGCTTTATTCGATCCAGATTCTCGCCCCGTCAAAGTACGATTTAATTTCTTCACGTAAATGGACATTTCTGCTACGAAATTGCGAGAGTGATCCGAGCCCATCATGGTGTAACGGTAATCGGCTTTTATATTATACTGTTGTAGAAATTGATGCAAACGTGATTTTCCATTCTCGATCGTCCAATTTCCATGAATAGCAGCATTCATGTCCAAATCTTCGGCATCTTCCATTTTTTTTTGCTCGGCTATTCGATCGATGTATGTGTAAGGTCTGTCCGAATTTCCTCCCCCGCTACTATCCTCTCTGTAAGGACGATACGCTTCTCCCATTAAATCGGGTTTCATCCCGGGTTGGAAAACTGGTCTGGTCTGCATGAGGGGCACTGGTCCCCCAGCATTATTTGCAACTGCATCGCCATCGTTATTACGGCTACCACCTGAATATGAAAGAAAAAAATTATGAGTCAAACTAGCATCTGAAATCTAAACTAAGCTGCAGTGTTTTCTTGGAATTTACATGACTTTAGAATTTTGAATCATGCAGTAATGAATTTTTAATTTAGAATTTATATAAGCTTTACAACAGCTCTTTTTTTTCTTACTACAACTGCAAACATAACTAAGCTTTTAAATAACATACTGATTAATAAAAAGCCAAAAAAAAATTAATTGTGAGGGCAATATATTACATCTTGAAATTATACATTTCAGCAGCAAACCAACATGTTGAAAACCATTATTATTCCTACTATTTATATAATAACATTAATGATTTTTTTCATTTGTCCAAATTATTTAGGAAAAAAAAAAAGATTTTTTAAATTTTTTTTTGAAAAATTAAACTTTTTAAATGGCTTTGCAATTGCCTCATTTAATACTATTGATGATACAAGATTTATGGAAGTAGTTAAAACTGTTTATGAATTGATAAACATTATATACTTGCCTCAATTTTTGATCCATATGTTCCATTTAAAAGCTCTTTATCCATTGACATGAATCACAGTCATTGACAACTCCACACAGCCAAAATGAACTAAAAAGTCAATTAAATAATATTAATCATCTCCCATGTTTATATCAGCATGAAGAAATAATTAAAATTATTTATAGCTTTATAATCGAAATAGATTTATAAAAATACAATATACTAATAATTAATTCAACTGTTCAAAAGTACTGATTCGACAGAAGAGTGTGATGCAATTAAAAAAAGAAGAAATCTCATCTTGGGTTTGATTTAATAAACATTTGATGAAAGCTTATTGCAAAAAGTTGAAAATGTGAGTAAAGAAAGTGGCTGAAAACTAAATGAAAAAAGGAAAACAACTTAACATTAAATAAGGATACATTGAATGCAATTTCTAGATTAATTTCAGGACTTCACATCTTTATTTTTACAAATCAAACATTAGCTAGGTATGTTTTAGTACTGAAGAACAGTTGATTTGAATTTTTTTAAGGTTGCTTGTTTTTTTTTTTACTGTTTTCCATGTTCCCAATAATAAACATGAAAAACAGTGACCATATAAATTTACTAAATCATTTTGGCTGTGTGTGTGTTAAAAATCAGAAATGAGCTCTTGAGTTTATTCAAGAGTACATTTCATATAGTCTTCTCTTTTATTACCTCTGAGGATAAGAGCTAATTATGGCCATATCCATTATTTTTATCAACAAAGTTAAATTGGCCTGCTCCTTGATTCACACCAACAACTATCAAGTTAAGCCTACCTGCATTGAAAGCATCACTTGGCACTTCGGAAGCGTTGAGAAAATTCTGACGAACCAAGTACTGGACGAAATCTCTAGCAGCATTAAACTGAGCATCTTTTTTATTGGTGGAATTACCACATCCAGTATAAGGATATCCGTCTACTTTTACTTCGCATAAAAATCTTTGACGGTTTTTCGGTCCTGCCGCTCGTACATCAAAATTTGGACTTTTTCCAAGCTTGACACACCAAGCATGGAAAAATGATTTTATATCCATGACTGCACCTTTTTTAATTGCTTTTCAAACTATAGTGAATTCGTTATGGCCATACCGGCTGGAAACGAAAGTTCAATCAATAAAAACAATATGGCCTCCAACTTTCGCACAAGGGGAAATTTCTTTTTACAGGTCGGTGAGCCGGCCGATTCGCTCGTTTTGCTCTCTACAACCGCTTTTTGCGCCCGCTATTATTTTGCTTCCCTCACACATGTTTTTGCGATCGTGCAATGCATTTATGTTTATGATCATACTGAATTGTTTACATACGGTGTATTTCCCCGGTAAAGTGTAAGCCATTTCACCAGAAAAAATGAATTAATTGGTTTTTATTAAGAAGTTTATAAAAAAAATTATTTCATTGCTTTTCATTCGCATTTTAGGGAATTTTGTGTTCGTGTTTAATATTTTACTCAGTCTTTTATGCAAAGATTTTAATTTTTGTTGATAAGTAGAGAGCAAAAGTCGGTGGTAGTAGTTTTGTACCTCAGAGGTTAACTTATCTATTTTAATTGAATTCGATTTTAATTAAACGAACTAATGAAATAGTGAATATGCCGATCGGTCACCGAAGTGGTTTGGGGAAAAAAAAATGTGCCGCCGGCATAAGTCTTTTATTGTATTCTGCCGCGACAGGAACGATAATTTTCATTAATACTAACTAATATTAAATTAGTATTACGTTATTTAATACGGATCCAATATTAAATTAATGTCCAGTGTTAAATTTTTTGTTTCGAAATATTATGCGCTTTGTTTTCGCTTCTTTTCAAAAATTTCAGGTTTTTTTTAATAATACAAAGGTTAAAAAAAAATTCAGTTTTGTTTAAATTTATTAAATAAAAATTCCGCTCCGTTTAGGTATTTTTTTTCTTTTGGCTTCGTCACGACTTCAGAAGTTGTGCCGAAAAGAGGTGCGCTGCTTTTCTTTGTTGCAGTCCTAATTTTTAAAAGGGTAAAATGTAACAAAGCAGCTATGGAAAAAAAAATTCTAACTTTTTGAAAACAAAAACAATTCATTTATTTTTTATTTTATTTAATTTATTTTATTTTATTTTTAATCAAAAAAAAGTATAATTTGGAATGGTAATTAAAACTTTACAAAGATGCAAACACCAGATTTCCTTTGCTAATTGTGAAATGACTGTTAATCTCAGGAATATATCCTAACAGGTGAAGTTTAGCTCATTTAAATATTTCAAGGCATCAAAAAATGACTTGGAAAACATTTTCTTTCTTAAATCTATAAAACTTTTTCCACATGTTAATTCTTAAAATCTATTAATTAATTTTCACCAATTAATAACGTGAACTTAAGCCAACAATATTCGTTTTATGTGATAACATTAACATAAATTTTATATAATGTACGTTAATATTAACTTAATATTGCTTTAATATGGGTTATTATTAACTTAGTATTCGTTTAATATGGCTTATATTAACTTAAAATTTGTTAATACGCAAACAAAATATTTTTAAAGGTAACTTTACTTAATAGTGTGATTCTAATGACTAAATACAGCCTTGAAAATTAAAATGCCCACAACTAGTACAACTTTTGTTCAGACCTCAAATATAAAAAAGTTTTATTGTTTCAGAGTCTAGAGACAAAATAAAAGTTCTATGGAGGTAACTTCCCATGACAAATTTTGAAATTTTTGCTTGTCTTTCTTTCTTGTAATAACCAATCTTTAAGTTTGAAGCAAAAAAAAAAAATTGTCTTTTTTCCTCACTAGCTTATAAATAATTAATAAAATCACCAAAAAAATATTAATAAGGCAGAAAAAAGAAAAAGAAAAAAAATCAATTAATTAATTAATTAAAACAAAGTTATTTTCTGGTGGTAATTTGAGATCTACCATATAATTTTCAACCACTTCAGCTAAATTATGTGGTCTTTTCCTCTTATAGTGTAGATGAGGCCGGCTTAGTGGTTCCGGTTTTTTCCCAATATTATAACTATGCTCTTTGGCATAAGAGCTTTTCAAAGGCCTACCAGAAACGGCAGCTTTTCTCCCACCGTATTCACATTTTCTTCTCTGCACAGCGCCTGGTTGGACACCTATTAGGCTAGTGCCAGCGTTACGCTTTTTCGCGCCATAGCCGTGAAATTTTCCGAAGGAAAAAACGGCACTTACTAAAAGACGAGTCGGTAGCGGTGTATTTTTTGTAATTTTTTAATAATGCCGAAACTCCGTTAGCGAAACATTCTGGGTTTGATTCTTTCCTTAATGTCGGAAGTAAATTCGTCAAACTCTTTTAAAAGACTTGAAGCTTCTACCGTCTTCCCTTCGTTCCTATGTCGGATGTCTAGTAAAAAAAAATCGAAAAAACCTATGACAGTATGAAGAAGGGATTTAACGAACAGATTACATATTTAACGAATGAAATGATTTTTAATAAATAAAGAAACAACTAATTACCTGTTACAATTTCATAATCGCTTATGGTTGCCTATCACCTTCCTATATTCCGTATTTTCAATTTCTCTTAACTGCTTATGCACAATTAAAATATTTTTTATTTAAAAAGCCGGGAATTTAAATGTGAACACCAGCGAATCAAGTACGCGGCTGGCGCTGGCCCTTTGCGACGGTGTTTACAGAAAACAAACATTGGTGCCGCTGCAGAGAGCAAAACGAGCGAATCGGCCGTCTCACCGACCTGTAAAAAGAAATTTCGCACCCAGGGAGAGAATAAAGAATTATCAGAGTGCCTACTAAAACGTGAATGACAAACTCCACGATAGTCTTATTTGCTCTGTGAATATAATAAAAAAATAATTGAGAGAGTAAATATGCAATTTAAATATAAAAGGGTGAATATACCTGAAAATGATCAAAGTGGTATTAATACATACCTATCTAATAAATATGTGAGGAAAGAAAATCTTACATTAATGCTCGCGAATTATGAAGAGCGTAGAAAATGCGCGAGGCAGATGAAGCATATAAAACTAATGAAATTCTAAGAGAAATATCAGATAATGGAATAAAGATTCCACTTGGGATTTATTTTTAAATTTTGTTATAGGCGTAAAAGAGACGGCATTTTACTTAGCAATGAGTGTAATTAATGGATATGGTATAACCCATAATGAATTCCTCATGTACCTCAATAGGGCTATAGAGTCAAGCTTGGTGATGAAAAGACACTTGAGCTAGTAGGCGATGAAAAGATACCAGAAAACAAGGTATTAGCAGAAAGATGCATGGAGCGTATAAATTTCATAAAGAAGAGTTTATAATAGAGACGTTATGTGGGAAGAAATTATGGCACGTGGGAAGGATTTCGATAATCTAGTAAAATCAGAGTCAGGGCATTCATATTATGATTCAATACCGAATCAAGGTACAGTAATGAAAAAATGGTCTGTTTATGTAGAGCCTATTATAGAAGATAATGCAAATATACAGGTAGATATGACTGGACAAGAAAGCAGCTGTTGTTGCTGCGTAATTATCTAACAATGACGAGCAGATGCTCAATGACTTCTACCTTCTACCATCATATCATCTATAGAGGCATCAAGAAAGTTTGCAAGGGCAAGGGTTGTAGCAGCACCGGGCGTAGCACTGACGTTAGGATCTAGACCCACAAGCAAATATGTCGTTTGTAAACCATTATACAGAGATTTAAAGAGTTTCAAAACAATTCCAAGTGAAGGCGCGGTTTTGAATTTTTTTTTTTTTTAAATATATAATGCTTTTTATATCAGATTACATATTTACATGAATTTTTTGCTTAAATTTCTTCAAGCTTTCATTTGGCAAATATATTAAAAAGTAGTTTTCAAAAAAGTTTTCTTATATTCCTGTTTTGTACCTTTGAAAGTGCATGCATCTTGAAAAAGAATATGAAAATTTCTATTAAAGTTTTAAAAAAAAGAAGAAAGGGCTGGTTGCAAATTGCATATTAATCAAGAGTTTCTAGCCAATTTTTTATACTTGAAGTAATGCTTTATATCAGCAATAAAAATATACAATTTCAAGAATTGATAAAGTAATATTTCATAATGAAACCTAAAATAATTAATAAATGGCACAACTTTTGTATTATTGATGTCTAAACTTATTTCCTTTTTATCATTCTGAACATTACAATTCTTTCAATTTGAACATTACAACTTACAAAAAATTTGTATTATCTGAACATTTTATGCTATTTTTTCCTATCAATCACATTCATGAACATGCATTCATAATCCTTTAAATTGTTATAAATTGACATTAAATACAAAAAAGGTTCAAGTTAGACGGTTTATCATAATTTACAATAAGAGGACAATTAGAACTGTTATTTAAAAAAAAAAAATTGAGTTTCTAGAAGTTAACCTTTTGGTGAGAAAAGTGGTCCTCTCTTGGTTGATTACAATGTAAGAAGCATATCATCTGTTATCCCCAAAATTTTGGCCAAAGGCCGATGTTGAAGCCATTGCTTCACCATAATTTAAGGTTGATGCTGCTGAAGCAGCAGTAAGGAGCAATCCACCCAAATTTCCTGTTTTGTCAAATAAGAAACATTATTTGCACAATTACGCAGATTAATTTACTTAGAACTTATTATTCCATTACTACAAAAACTTAATGTTCCGTAACACCATTTCTATTGCATTGTGGCAAGACTCGAAGATCGCCGCTTCCTTCTGCACTAACATGCATTTAACTCTTAATATCCTTAAATATCCTTGATAGCAATCAACTCCAGTTAGCCCTGTCAAGTTAGGAATAGCTGGCATTGTAGGTGTTCTGTACATCAGAATCAAATGCTGAGGAACACCTGAAACATGTAACAAATCAATTAATAATAACATGATTTACTTGAATAATTTAATTTCTAATGACTTACCATTTGCTACTGCCCGTTCTAAAATCTTGCTGTAGCGTTCCTTCCAGTCTCCTTTTTCCTGAATGACGTTTTCTAAATCCTCATGCGCTAAACTGATCGCATCAAAAAGATATCTAAAAAAAAAAGAAACAAAACTCGTATCAGAATTGTTAATTTGAACAAAATACAGAACTAATCAAGCACCTGGGGCACGCCAATTCTGCATGTTAGTGCAGAAGGAAGCGGCGATCTTCGAGTCTTGCCACAATGCAATAGAAATGGTGTTACGGAACATTAAGTTTTTGTAGTAATGGAATAATAAGTTCTAAGTAAATTAATCTGCGTAATTGTGCAAATAATGTTTCTTATTTGACAAAACAGGAAATTTGGGTGGACTGCTCCCTACTGCTGCTTCAGCAGCATCAACCTTAAATTATGGTGGAGCAATGACTTCAACATCGGCCTTGCGAAACGTAGTCTTATTTGCTCTGTGTGGAGGGAGTGTTGGTGGTCACCCATCCACTAACTGGCCGTTCCCGATGCTGCTTAACTTCATTGATCACGATGATGCTAGATGAAATGAGTCACCACTACGACGCCGTAACCACAAATACATGTAATTACAAGTAAACGAAAATTAGTAAATAAAAATGCTTGCACCATAAGATTTCAAATAAGCTGGTTGCAAATTGCATATTAATCAAAAGAGTTTTAGCCAACCTTTTATGCTTGACCTAATGACACTTATATTAGTAATAAAAATATACAATTTCAGGAATTGAATAAGTAATATTTTATAATGAAATCTATAAGAATTAATAAATAAATGGCTAAACTTAAATAATATCAAAGTCAAAAGTAATTTCCAATCATTTATTTTCAAAATTCTGCATAGTTTAAACACTGGCATTACACCTTAAAAAAGGTGTGCACAATTATTGATAAATGCATTTGTAACTTCTTCAGATTCATAAATATGAAGATAAATACATAATCCTTTAAATTTTGGTAAAATTCTTACATTAAATAAATATTTGATTTAATAAAAGTTGTTTTGCTTTTAAATCCTGTTGTACAAAAAGATCAATATAACACACACTTTTTTAAAGTTAGTCTTTAAAGTAATGCATTCATTTTTCCTTCTTTGGATTACAACATGATGGTTTAAATTCATTATGTTTTACAAAAAAATTCTCTGCATTCAACTTTTCTTGTATTCAATTCTTTCTACTTTAACTTCATCTCCCACCAACTGATAAACATATGTCACTACTGTAGAACTTTGAATATCCATTAGAACAAAAGATGGAATGATAGATCTGTACATGAATAAAGAAAACAAAAAATTTTACATTACTTTCAGGAAAAAAAATGATTTTCTGCAAAAGAATATACAGCTTAGCAACTTACGAATCAAGGGGATTAAATGCACCAGTTGCAGATCCAGGATTTATATAAAATTTATTATCATGCTCATAAGCTTCAAACTTGTGTGTATGGCCTGATATAAGGATATCAACATCCAACTGTCTTTGAATTAAAGCTAATGACTCTGGATCTCCCCATGGCACAACTTGATGACCATGTGAAAGCCCTATTCTAAATTGTCCAACAGTAACCACTTTTTGTTCAGGGTAATTCAAATTCTGTAAAAAAAAAAAAAAAAATGATCATGATTAATTAAATTCTGTGTAAGATTATTCAAAATAACAAGACACTTGCCTCATCAAAGTCACCTCTGACAACATGAACATCACTTGCTAATGTTTTTAAATAATCATATGATTCTTTTGTGCAAAGATTACCAGTACAAAGAATATGTTGAATTCTACCTGGCACCAACAGCTTTTTAAATTTAGCTGGTAAACTGCTACACCTATGAGGTATATGCAGATCTCCTAATACAAGTACAAGCTGAAAAAAAATGACAGTGATTTGTGTTTTAATGATAACAGAGATCTTGTTTCCTTTTTGTACGTCAAAATGTATCCCTATAAAATTGACATTATCTTTTGCCTTGCAAAGGAAATATAGTTGGACATGGAAGAAAGTAAAAAAAATTTTAATCTTCTTTCGTTATTGCAGCTCAACATGCACTGCTTTAATGGTGTTTAAAATATGTACTTGTTAAAGCCGGACACTACTCACCATTTTAATTTAATAAGACGATTTGGATTGAAAGTTTTTAAAATGATTTATAATGAACTCTGATGATAGCAACAAAGGCTTAAAAATATTCTTTGGTAGCTTAATTATTTAACGTCAATTCAAATTATTCCGCTTTAAATTTTTTAACAAGTTATCATATTTTCATGAATAACATTATTATTTATACAAAATATATATTTGCAAAATGGAGATGATTTTGTTTCAAAACTTATTGTCGCGACAAAAGCAATTCTTGTTTTGATTTTTAAAACGGTGTTGTCAGTCATCCGGAGAATTGTAAATATGTCATCGGACGAAAAATCATTTTTTAGAAAAGCTGTACAGCATTTAGCAAGATCATTAGCTGCAATTGACAACACACCATGGGAGAAGGCAAGTGTCATTAATTCCGTAAATGTAATAATGTCATAATTCAAATACTAAATATTTCGCTAAGGTCAAGTATTATGGTGGGAAAATTTACCTGTTTAAGTACACAAGTATATAAGATTTCTGTGTGAAATAAATATTTAAATAAAATAGAATGCTTAGTTTTTTTTTCATTGTAAAAGAATCCGCTTTCAGCTAATATTAAAGTACAAGAAGCAGCTATAGTTTTAATAAAAACATTTTTTTTTGCACACAAACTTTAAGACATATGTATCAATAAATCTTAATTACTTCAGGTTGAAAAACTTCTAAGACTTTGCCCTCAAGAAAATAATCAAGGTATCTTTAGAATCGACCAGAGAGGACAAGATGCTGTCATAGCTTTGGGCATATACCTTTTGGAATCAAAATTTCAACATTCAGATAAAATCATTCCTTACCTAGTCAAGCTATTAAAAGGCTTGGCAAAAGTTGTCTGGCTTGATGAAGTCAAAATATATAAATCAGAAAGTAAGTTATAAGTATAATTTAACAATTCAAAGAATGAATCGGATAAGTTTTGTAAGTAACAAAATTTTTTTTCCTAGAAATTCCAATTGCAGAAAGATTTACTTTCTGCTTGAGCACTCTGTTATCAGACATAGCAGCTAGATGTGAATGTGTTAGAGAAGATATTATATTAGCACAAATTAATTTATTTGCTACATTGACTAATGTGCTTACAAGTCAGCAAGAAGAATTAGATTCTCCATCTCAGAGCTCCGCTAAAGGTATATAAATAAGCTTTTTCTTTATACTAAAAAAATAGTTCAACCAATACCTTTTATTTTATTTCTATAGCATTAACACTATGCAAAAGTACAGTACCTACAATTATTGGTTTGGCCAGATCACTGGGAAGATTTTGCACTTCAGATCCACCACTTTTTTGCTGTTTATTCCCTAGACCTGATCCACCAAAACCTGCAAATGAACTTGTTCCACCTCCTTTGAACAAAAAAAAGAGTTTTACAACATTTAGAAGTATCATACCTCGAAGTTTAAGTGGAAATTTGAATCAAGCAGCCTTGGATGCTCTTGAAAGGGGATATGAACCAGATTTGAATGGGTAAGGTTAATTCTAATTTTTTGAAATCCAAAAACTAATTGATATTGTTATTTTAGAACCTGGAAAAGGTCATCAATCAAGAGCAATTATGATCCACAAACATATTATTTTTCAAAGTTCGGATCTAGTTTCAATCAGTTTCCTCATATGAGGATAACCGACTCTCCAACAAGAAAATCAACTTTGAAACTTTCCATAGTTCATCTTCAGGTAATTCTTCTTTAAAAATTTTATTTAGCCAATAATTTTCAATTTTTTTTTTTTTTCAGAGCATCTTAGCCTTGGCAAAGAAATTATTGACAAAGAAAATGTTAACTTTTTTAGATAACAAAGCGACCGACATTTATGTTTCTGGTCAGATAAATATTTTTCCTTATAATACATTTAGTGAAACTTTAAATTTAGTTATGGTTACTTTATTGAGAGAATTACTACACCATCAAAAGGGTAAGTTTGCTTAAAAATATATATGGATTTATAATTTATTTTAAACTGTATATCAACTTTTTTTTTCAGATTTGCCGGTTCCTTTCACGAGGGACGTTCAAGAATTTGTAAAAGAATTGTTTCTATCTGGTCAGACAGAACTTCAAAGTCTGCATCATGATGCATCTGAACGTGAAGACAGGGACACAAATTTTTCTACCGTCAATAAGTTTAAAGTGAACGTCATGGCTAATGCAGCATGTGTCGACTTATTAGTTTGGGCTATCGGAGACGAAACAGGTAAATTTAAAACAAGTACAAAATTAGTATAGTTATTCAAATCAAGCCTTTCGATAACGTGGTGCTATAAAAATTGCATATTTTTGTGAACAAAAACGCAAGTCACCGTATGAGAATAATTTTTTTTTCTTCAAGGGATTTATTAAAAATTTATTTTTCAGTGTATGAAGGCTACGATGTATCTTCCCTCATGACAGCTTTGTCATCTGTTCTGAATCCTGATTTAGATGGTGATTTCGGTTTTCATGACTTGTTTTTGTTGAAATTAACCCTAATATTTGTGTTTAAAAAAATCCCAAGTTTTTAATTTTGTTAATATCTTGGCTATGATTTTTGTCGCAGTTAGTAGCAACTATTTTCGTTTTTATTCTTGCTTGCTTAAAATATGCTAAAATAATTAATTTTTTATTGTTTCCGAATTAACAAGTTTCACATGTGCGAAATGCCGGTCGTGTGCTTTTGAAATCATTTCCCAGATTTTGACGATCCAGTTTAAATCCGATTTTTTTCGAAAGATTGTAAAATCATCTGTGCTTGACTAACATACGTTTTAAAGAAAAAAAATTGTTTGTATTCAAATATTTACACTGCCATTTATTTCCTGATATAAAGTAGGATTCAATTATTTTTTCAGGTGCTGATAGTCTTTGCGGCAAACTCACTTCAAAAATCGATTCCAGTCAAAATTATAAATTAATATTGGCGCACATGCCACTCTTGTTGGTTTGTTTGGAAGGACTCGGGAAATTGGCCGATAAATTTCCCAATATTGCTAGCACGTCCATCGCTTCTTTACGGGATTTCCTCGTAAAACCTTCTCCCATTTTAACTAAATTACACAGACGTCAAAGTGAGAAGAAGCAACCATTACGCGTTCAAGGTACTAAAAGCAGTAAATTTTTATTAAGTGGTCACTGAACTCATTTTTTTTAAAATTTTAGTCCAGGGTAAGGACATCGACGGTATGAACAGCGAAATGTCATCTTCTCAGTCTGCTTATGATAAATTAAGAGATGTAGCAATAGAAAATCTGTGCATTGCGCTGGAAGCTGCTTTTATTGTGGATCCTTATTGCGTACCTGCTCTTGTGGCAAGCGTGTCCAACCGACTTTTCACAGCTGAAAAACCTGATACGTGAGTACTGCATTAAATTTTTGAAGCAGAGGGTTTAATTTAAAACAATTAATTACATTGCATTTTTTTTTTAGGGATAAATTACTTATAACAACAAACATCGTTATAATGCTTGGTCACGTAGCCGTAGCATTAAAAGATACCCCAAAAGCAACGGAAACGATCCTTCAATTTTTCCAGCAACGATTTTGCCGAGATCCATCATCGTTAGACAATTTGATAGTTGATCAGTTGGGGTGTATCGTTATTTCAAAATGTGAAACTCACGTGTACGAAGAAATTATGAGAATGTTTACTACTATAACTGTTGAAGCAAGTTCCGCTGCTTATACTAATACAGATGACAGAAAACAGCAGTATCGGTTAGTGACGAGTTTCAAGAAAAAAAAATGGCAAATTTATACCATTATTTCATTTTAATCATTTTATTGTGTAGGCATGTTGCAGCCTCTGTAGTAAACGCGCTTGCCAATATAGCCGCTAGTTTACAAGGAGACGAAGCGAGACATGAACTGTTGGTAAGACTGTTAGAACTTTTCGTGCAGCTTGGATTGGAAGGAAAGAGAGCTTCAGAAAAAGCTCCGGCTGCATTAAAAGCTTCTAGTAGCGCCGGTAACTTAGGCGTTCTGATACCAGTGTTGGCCGTACTTGTAAGGAAGATGCCACCCATTCGAAATCCAAAACCTCGGTTGCATAAATTATTTAGAGATTTTTGGCTTTATTGCGTTGTGATGGGTTTTACAGCAGCAGATTCCGGTAAGTAGGAAATGAAAAAAGCAAAAAATAAAATAAAATAAAATAAAAAAATAAATAAATAAAATAAAATGAAATAAACTAGGCATCATTTAAACTTTTTAAATTAAGTAGCAATCTGTTTTTTTAGGTTTATGGCCTTCCGACTGGTACGATGGTGTGAAAGAAATTTCTGTAAAATCACCTTATTTGGTAACTCAGACATCCTCCCGGTCTGAAATGAGGGAATTGCAATATACATCCGCTGTCAGGAACGATAGCGTTTCTTTGGTAAGCAATTTACTCCAATTACTGTTTTCAATATACTGCTTTCATGTTTTATTTATACATCTGTTGTATTTTTTCGTAAAAGACGGAGTTGCAAGAGTTGAAGAACCAAATCCTGACGCTTTTAGATCATCCAGCTGAAATAACTGCATACATTAACAAGCTCTCCTTCGCTCAGTGTTGCTACTTGCTATCCGTTTATTGGTTGGAAAGTCTTCGCGTTCAGAATTCTAAAGAACCTAGTTTGCAACCAATTTTAGATTACTTGAGCGACACTGCACTTCAAAAAGATAAAGCCGGCATGTGGGAATGTGTTCGAAGGTTCGATTCAATTTTTTAAAAACCCTATCAGGCTGTAGAAGTAGCACGAAAGTAATTTTTCCTTGGTGCTTTTTTTAGTGTTGGAGATAAAATATTTACTCAATTCTTGGATGTCATGTCCAACAAACCGAAAAACGAATCCAGGGAAAGAGAATTGGAAAATCACGCTCAGTTTCTTCTCGTTTCTTTCAATCACGTCCATAAACAAATCAGAAGAGTTGCGGACAAGTTTTTGTCTGGTCTTGTGGATAGATTTCCTCATCTTCTGTGGAATCGGCGACTTCTTCATACGATGCTTGACATTCTCCAAGTTTTATCTTTCTCTTTGGAATTTGATCCCAACGAAGAAAATCCAATATTGGAAATTCCTTCAACTCCATTTACGCTTCAGTTGATGGATACTTTAGAAGCGAGAGAGGTCCGTCTAATATTTTTTTCGATGCTATTTACGTTTCTGATTCATGGTTTTTTTTTTCTTACATTTATTTATTTTCCTTTTGCAGTGCATTGTAAAAGACTTTGCGTCCCGTTGTAAAGGCATCATTCAGGAGGCGATGAAATGGACGCCTCACGCTACTAGATCACATTTACAAGATTACTTGAATCAGTTGCCCGATTCCGGTTTGTGGCATCACACAGGATTGTCTTTAGCGACAGAGAGTGTCTTGCAATATACTGGGTTAAATGCTAAATCGGCCCCATTGAGCGTTAGTCCTTTTTTTATTTTATGACAAACAATAAATTTAAATTACGTAATTTTCTCTTTCCAATTTTCAGTCAACTGCTTTGGATAAAAGGCCCCGTTGCGTTACCAGCGATTCTTCTAGATTTGTAGTTTCTCTCAGTATGCGTTCTAGATATATGGGGGAAATCGAAGGGTTGATAAGTCGAGGTGAGAAATCCCAGTTAACCGATCAGTTGGTCGCGAAAGTGTGGGAAGCCTGCGACACAAAGGACGATGGTATGCATGGACCGGCTTTGTGGAGAGTTACAGCGTTTTTGATTTCAACTCCAGGTAACCGATAACTTTTGGACAAAAAAAAAAAAGTTTTTAAAAAACTGAATTTAAAAAAAAAAAAATTAAATTCTAGGAGTTGATCGAAGGTTACTTCACGTGGTAGCCTGGTCTCAAGTCGGTCTGTTTACTGAAGTAGCGACTGAAACAGCCGTGGAATGTTGGTCCTGGTTAATGACAGCGAGACCTGATCTTGAATTGCGATTTTTGCAGGAAATGTGCGCTGCTTGGCAGGTAAATTTTAATTTTTTATTCGGTTCTGAAATTTTTTTATAACGAGATCGGCTGAATCTTTCTTCTTTTTTGCTTTGTTTCTTTTGCTATAGTACACTGTTGATAAGAAGCTAGGCTTATTCTCGGAGGAGATAGAAGAGCCTAGTCCTCTAGCCGCTTACGAAGGCTGTGAATTGGAACCAAAGCCTCCATTCGTCAAACCTCATGACATTTGGGTCAATTTTTTATCGGAAATCGTGGAGACGGCCAAATACAAAAGCCAAGAAATTGTTGAAATGATTGTTTCGTTGTTGCATCGCAGTTTACCTATTACCGTCGGAGCCAAAGATAATCATCCTAATCGTCATGTCTCTGCGATTGGAGTTCGCTTCAAGTAATTATGAAACAAAACAAAAAAAGAGAAAAATTCGTAAAATGGAAATAATCTTTAAAAAAACTTGTAAATATTTTTTGACAGGCTTTTGTCTTGTGGATTATCTCTTCTCCAAGGGGATATTTTACCTCGTTCGTTGTCAAAAAACGTTTTGCGGCAGCGTATTTATTGCAACTGCCTTGATTATTTCTGTTGCGTACCTAGATGTCCGACTTTGAAAGGAGCCGAATTGAGAGAAGTTATTAATTGTCTCGTGAGATTTTGGCAAACAATGCACTCTGATAAAAAACATTTAAAAGCCAGTGTAGTAGGAGGTTGGTTTTCATTAATGTAATGTTGATTTAATTATGCATTTTTTTTTTTCAAACGTGTTTTGTTTTACAGATCTGGATCTTTACAATGCCCATCAATATGCCGCTAATATCAGCGAAACTCGATCGACATCCAGCGAATTTACAAGAGTTCCAACCGGGTGGATTAATACCGTTCCTCTCTCTACTAGTACAAATACTTTATCAAAGCGAAGCACACGATCCAAGCGTGCTGTTAGTGGAGACGTATTTGTAAAGGATTATATGAAGAAACGTAGTTTAATTTTGGAATTACTGGTAAGGAAAGCTGTATAAACACTAAAATTCGGCTGTCGTTTTTTATTGATGCTATTTTTTGCATTATGCATGTATGATTTATTTAAACGTTCAAGTTCTTGAGCTTCTATTTTAATTGTAATTTTTTTTGTTTTTATAGGCTGTGGAAATTGAGTTTTTAATAACATGGCATAATCCAAGTTCGTTACCTGAGTTTACTGTAGCTGGTGAAGATACTATTGCCGCATGGCGTGCAAAAACAGTTACCGAAAAAGTTTGGAGGGACACGGCTAGACTTGCTTGGGACATCAGCCCTGCTTTGGCCGTTTATTTACCGATAAGACTTAAAAATGCCGAAAGTATAGTTAGAGAAGTTTCGCGGCAGGTCCGTTTAAATCCGATTCTCGTTTCTCATATTCCGGAGTCTCTGAAGTATCTTTTGACAACAGACACCATTTTAAATGATGCACATGAAGTGAGTAATAAGTTTTCCTATAGAAATTATCTGAAAAAGAAAGCGTGTTTTCATAAAATGATAATTTTTTCCAGTTAATTTATACATTATCTTGGGCTCGCGTGACTCCGGTTCAAGCATTGTCATATTTTTCAAGGCAATATCCTCCTCATCCCATCACCGCGCAATATGCCGTTAGAGTCTTGAGCTCTTATCCAGCCGATGCTGTTTTGTTTTACATTCCTCAGCTGGTTCAGGCTGTTCGTCACGATACCGTACGTACTTGTAAAAAAATGGTAAAATTAAAAATATTGGGTTGATTCAATTTTTTTCAGATGGGATATGTAATTGAATTTATCAAATTCATCTCCAAAAATCCCAGTTGGTGGGCCATCAACTAATTTGGAACATGCAAACCAATATGTTTATGGATGAAGAGAAACAAATCAAAGATGCTGCTCTCTACGACGTTTTGGATTCTCTTGTGAATTCCATCGTTAATACTCTTTCAGGGAGCGCAAGAGACTTTTACAAGAGGGAATTTGATTTTTTCAACAAAATAACTCAGATATCTGGAGAGATTCGACCCTTTCCCAAAGGTGATTAGATATTAATTATTTTCAACGATATCGAATGTCTTAAAAATGATTTATTTTTACAACAGGGCCTGAAAGAAAGAGAGCTTGTTTGGAAGCTCTTAGCAAAATAGTAGTTCAGCCAGGTTGTTACCTTCCTTCGAATCCGGAAGCTATGGTACTCGATATCGATTACAAAAGTGGGACACCAATGCAGAGCGCTGCAAAAGCTCCGTACTTGGCTAGATTCAAAGTTTTGCGATGTGGAATCAAGGAATTGGAGAATCTAGCCATGGCGGTGAGCGACTCTCCAACGAAAACTTTACCTATTAGCACCAAGGGTCCTGAAACTTGGCAAGCTGCCATTTTTAAGGTATTTTATTTTTCTGTTTCGTATTAAATGTTGTTGATATTTGAAAAATACGTTCCTACTGTATCTGGTTTGGTATAGGTTGGTGATGACGTTCGGCAAGATATGCTCGCTCTTCAAGTGATTGAAATTTTCCGAAATGTTTTCCAACAAGTTGGATTGGACCTCTATTTATTTCCATATCGTGTTGTAGCTACAGCTCCTGGAGTAAGTGTTTTAAAAAAAAAAAACTTTTAACGTTTCTTACAATACCTTTTATTTTAAAGTGTGGAGTGATCGAATGTGTGCCTAATGCTAAGTCAAGGGATCAACTGGGTAGAGAAACCGACATTACGCTTTACGAATACTTCTTCAAACTCTATGGAGATGAACATAAGAAAGAATTTCAGACTGCGCGCCGTAATTTTATCAAATCAATGGCCGCATATAGTGTTGTCGGGTTTTTGTTACAAATCAAAGACAGGCATAACGGTAACATCATGTTGGATCAGATGGGCCACATAATTCACATTGGTGAGAATGAAAAAAAACTGATGTAGGCTAAATTTGGTTTTTTAATTCCTTTTTAAATTCCAGATTTTGGATTCATGTTTGAAAGTTCTCCAGGAGGAAATTTAGGATTTGAACCAGACATCAAACTTACTGATGAAATGGTCATGATAATGGGTGGCAAGGTCGATTCTTCTCCTTTTAGATGGTTTATGGATCTTTGTGTGCAGGCTTATCTGGCAGTCAGGTAAATTTTTAATGTTCAAACCGGCGAAATTTTCTTCCAAGACTTTGGATTTTATACTTTTTTTAGGCCTTACCACGAAGCCATCATTTCTCTTGTTTCACTCATGTTGGACACCGGACTTCCTTGCTTTCGGGGCCAAACTATCAAGCTTTTAAGAGGTCGATTCGCACCTCAAGCTTCTGAAAAAGAAGCTGCAGCATACATGTTATCAGTGATTCGGTCGTCGTGCCAAAATTTTAGAACGAGAACGTACGATATGATACAGTATTATCAGAATCAAATTCCTTATTAGATTGTAAATAGAATTATTTCTTTGTTGATTCATGTAAATGCATAGATTATCAAGTTATCTAAATGATCTTGCTTTTAAAAAAAGTCACAAATTAAGATGTATTTAAAATTTTAAAAATATACATATCTTTATTTTTGTTGTTATTAAAAGCTTTATTGTAGAATTCTTTAAAACCTTGTATAAAATAATGAATAATAGCAATCATTGGATTGGTACAATTATTCACTATTTGATGATTCAGAAGGGTTCTAATCATCAATCAACATCTATAAGAACATCAATGAGTCCGAGTCCTGCGTAAGAGGAAAGTCATTTTTAATTTTGAGCCTTTCTGCACAGGGTGGAAAAATGATAATTGGCTATACAGGCCAAATCTTTACCTGATAAGATCGGAAAAAATCCATAAATGGATTTTGGTGGCAAGGTGAAGCAAAACTATCGATAGAGTCTTTAATTGTTAGAAAAACAGATCTCTTCGAAAATAAGTAATAAATTATTACATATAAAATAAATAATTGATTGTTATTTTCGAAATCCTCCTTGAGCCAAATTTCGAAATTTGGAAAAAGCACATGAAAGTCGAGAATTTAAGTAGTCTTTTTAAAAAAAAATGAAATCGAAAAAACATGAGATAGAACCCTGTTTGACTGAGGTCGCGAAATGACGATATAATTACTAAAACAAAAACTGTTAGTTTTCGGAGAAAACTTAGCTGATAATTTTGGCATAATTTACGTTTTTCAAACTGCAGAAATCCATATAACCACATAAAGTATTTACCCAACAGTAAAAAATTCATTTTTCAGCGAAAAATTGATACAATAAAGTAAGAGAGATTTTGTGTGTTTAAATAAAGCAATTAGGGGAAAGCTGGGTCGTAGGGACAGCTTATCCGGCTGGCAGATACTTAATATCGGATTTGCATAGGTTTGCCAGTAACGAAGCCTGGGCGACGATGGAGGGCTATGTCTGACAGAGCTGGAAGGAGTTGGGAAGTAAGAAGCAGAATCGTGCTGTATTGACTGTATTTTTATAAAATAATGTCAAAAACGTATTCTAATATAATTAATTTCATGTCAAAAAAATTCAATTCATTGGTTTGAAATGTCCCATTTCTGAACAGGGGCTGGGTATTATATGAAATTTGAACAAGGCATCCGCAATGCGTAAAGAAAAACATTCATAAGATTAAATTACCGCTATATTTCACAGATGTGAATAACAATACCATGATTCATATATTTCAAACGTACAATGCTTTACATAAATGAAATACAATACTTTTGCTTGGAATTATGAGTAGGTACTTCAAACCAGAAAAGCTCCGTAGGATCCTAGACTCCACGTTGAGAGACTGACATTTCCAGATCAAATGTTTCTACTTATATACTTGATAGAAACACAAAATGGAACTTTCAGTAATTTCCATTTTTATTGCCTTTAAAAAGTTTATCATTTCAATAAAGATATGTCTATTACTCCTAGTGAAATTATTCTGCAAGCATAAACTGTGATAGCCCAATATAAATTTACAAGCTTCCAAGAGTGATTTAAAAGTTTGTGCTATAATTACACCTTTTTTTTAAGCTCTAACAAATGATATCAAAAAGTCTTTACTGAGCTAAAGCTACTTCATATAGAACCTACAGCGCCAAGTTTCAAGAGAATAAAACACTCAATAAAACAATCATCAACCAGTATTTAACAAAAAATAAAAAATTAACATTACATTTATTCTTACATTTATTTCCAAACATACATTTTATCAGTAAATAATATCAGTAATAGTCTCATTTTTTATATAATATTGTACAAAACTTAAATTTATAAAATTTAAATTGCATGATTCTTAAAAATAAACAAATAAAGATTATTATTAAGAAATATATTAGTGTTTCACTTTGGAAAAAAATTCACTACTCTAAAAAGGTACTCAGAATAAATGTTTACTTAATTTATTTCTTTTTTAAAATTCGATTCATTTCTTTGTTTTGTTTATTAATGGTAAAATCTGCTTTTTCAGCTTTATACATAATATTGTCAACCAACTCATTTTGTGATATAATCTCTTCCCCAAGATTTGTGGCTAGTCCTTTCAATGTTGTTATTGAATATGCCATTTGATCCAAGTTCTGATCTATTCTATCATTAGCTCCTAAGCTATCTCTAGGATCATCTTCTAATCCTCGAAGTTTTAACCCTAAAAAACAACAGGAAATTAGAATGATATTAAAGAAATAAAATTGTAAGTTTAAAAAAACAAAAAAACAATAATACTTGCCTGGATGTACAGTAGGTGGTAACTGATTACTTCTTGCTTCATTTAAATAAGATTCTCTATCTATAGGGGTAATAGGAGGCTCTTTTGACCCACCTACAGCACTCTGCTCAGATTTCTTACTAAGATAATTTTTTATACTACTAAAAACACTTTTAATACCATCTATATTTTTTTGGGTGAAACGTAATGTTGAATTGATATTATCTAGTGACTTTTCTGTCCTCTCTAATTGCTCCCGTTGTTGTTGAAGTTCCTCAGCAGTTGCTATACCAACTTGCTCAGACTCTCTCAATAAACCCAACGATCTTTCTGTTGATGATAAAGTTCTTTCTTCAATTTCCTTTTTCTTCATTAAAAGTTGTAATCGTTTTTCTTCAAGGCTATCAGTTGCTTGATTACTGTAGAAAGGGTTAGTGTTTGAATGACCTCCATATGATGTGTCTCTGTTTGACGAAGAATAGGAAGTCCTGGAATTTTTTAGAAATTGCTCGTCATCGATGTCATCCTCTAATGAAAAAAACGAACTTTTTGGGTTGCTTATGTAATTTTTAACGTTTCCACTAGCCATATTCAAAAAGATTTCTAAATTAAAATATCACTGAACTATTAGGAATTCACGCTCACAAAAGAAATCTGCATTCAAGGAAAAGATTTATCACACACAAATAATTTATGTCAATTAAACCACACTAGCGCCATCTAGTTTCATTTTTCACTTTCAAAAGAGTAAAAGACAAAAAAAGTGTGTCGTCACATCCGCCTTCCCCTGGACGCCATTTTGTTTGTTTACACCGCCAAATTTAAAGATGGTTCCTTGGTTCCCTCAACACAGTGCAACTATATGGAAGTAAGTAAAAATTACCAATATTCTGTGGATGATAACACCCTCCCGCAGCCCGCTTCACAAGTTCATGTGTACTATACTGTGACGTCACTTAATTTGGCGCCATTGCCGGTTTTTTTAGTGTTTGTTTTGATTTGAGGTTATTATTTAAATATATACAAAGTGATAGGCAAGATGTAGCAGTAACAAAATGAACCCTAGGAGCAGGGGGTTGGCAGTTTTAATCTACAATATAAAATATGAAGACAATACTGTAAGGCTTGGAGCGGAGAATGAAAAAACAAATTTGTTAAATTGCTTAAAGTACCTTCATTTTACGACTAAGTGTTTTCAGGACTTTAAATTAGATGAATTACAACATAGGAACTAAAAAAACCTAAGTTTCCTGAATATATTCAAACCATCCTCTGTATTTAAGTTATTATTTATTTCTCTGGATATTATAGTTGTTGAATCGAACGATTTGAACAACTACGATTCCATTTTCATTATTATTTCCTCTCATGGAGATAAGGATGTAGCAGTAACAACCGATGATAAACATCTTCTTCTTCTTCATCTTCTTTTCGGCATAATCAGGACATGAAGCCCTATGACCCGGCGCCTACCTTTACCAAGTTCGGTTTCTGGTGTAAGGTTTAGGCGTTACTACGTCATACCCCTTAATTTATCGAGTGACGAGCTCGAAGACGGGGCACTCATCGCAAAGGTATATTTTACGAATGAGCGGGACCTACTTTATTTAGACAGGGAACCCAAACCCTGTGACACATCGGTCTTCTTCACATGATACACACATGAGTATCAGAGGTGAATGCTGGCGGAAAAAAATACTGACTGAAATCAGGTTCGAACCAAGACTCCACACGATCATTTGTTTCGTTCGGAGTCGAGCACGCTCGCCACTCAGCCGACGTCGGGTCGGTAAACGTAAAATGGTAAAATCGTGACGATAAACATCTTAAGTTGTCAAAATTGGTTGAAGACGTCTGTAACTGTACACACCTTATCGGAAAACCGAAGGTGTTTGTTTTCCGATGCTGTAGGGGTATGGAGTTTGACAAGGGAAACCCCTAATTGATGCTCCAGACACTAATGTGAAAGAAGGTAATTTCCTTCCCACAGGAGCAGATGCTTTAATAATATATTCTACTCGCAAATGTCATTTCACACAGGTTTTTAAAATTAAAATTTATAAATTTATAAATTCTACCCTCTCTATTATTTAGTTTAGGGGAGGTAGTCTTACAGCCCAAACCCACTATACGTTAGGCATTTTTGGCATTTTATTTAGGCAAAGGGCGCAAGAGCTACCACTCTCATTAGTGGGTGAATGAGAGGGACCTACTATATTTAGACACGGATTCCGAACCGTGTTGGGCATCACAATATGATTTCACTTTTAATCTCATAACAAGAATAAAGAGGTGAATGCATGGTATAAACTTGACTCGACCGCGGACCTTCCGCGTGCGAATCGACAGCCTTACCAATGGACTACCGCTCGCCCTATTTTTAAAATTAAAATTGCCTAACTTGGTGAAATAATGTTGATTTCTTTTTTTTTTTTGGCAGCTTTTGTTTCGTTTCGGGATCCATAGTTTATGGTAAGCCCACAGTCAAGATCACCAGTTACAATGATTTTTTTTTTATTCCATTTTTTTTATATGCTAATTATCTTCTAGTAATTAAACTAAAAAGACTCTGGTGACCAATAATAATCATATCCAAAATTTTTTTTATTCCAGGCGGTATCTTCATGCAGGAGTTTATTACTGCTTTAAGAAGGACCCAAATTATGGACATGTATCAGAGGGGTCTAAATCTGTTAAATAAAGAGCTGGCTAAATACTCTAGCTACAGCACCGAAGCAGAATTTAATAATATGAAGCAAATATCAGTGTTCGAATCGATGCTTCGGCGTTCAATACATTTTTATGACAAGGAAGGACAGAAAAAAAGATAAAAGAAAAAAAAAAAAAAAAAAAAAGAAGTATATTTTTTTATTCTTTGCATGCAATTAAATCACCTCTTATTTTTCAGGCGCAAAGTTCATTTTAGCTTGCTGAGTCCAAATGAAAGGCAAGAAGAAAGCTGATTTTCGTTTTCTAAATGGCTTTTTTTTTTTAAGTTAAAATAGTAGTTTATGAAACTGTTTTAATTATTAAGTTGATTATCAAGTACTATGCAGGCATAAAATGATTTTGTTTTTGTTTTGTAAATCGTTTTTTTTTTTTTTTTCATTTTTTATTTTTATAGAATTTTTTTCAGAATTTAAATGAGCTAAGATACTTGTTTATTAAGTATTCTTTATTTATGGATGTTTATAAGTTTAATATCTGATTTTAATTGATCTCAAAAAAAAAAAAATGAAGTAAATGGTTAGATTAAATTTGGTTAGTTTACGTTTTAGTTCAATTTGTACGTTATCTAACGCGGTTTTCCTGTTAAAAAATTTTTATAAATTCAATTATTTTCTTCTACTTCAAGTTTTTTTTTTTAAATAAATAAGGGTATTTTTGTATACTTTTACTATTTTTAAGCGGTATATTTCTATCCTCCCCAGACAGCAGCAGCAAGTTATGTTTAGGAATTAGAAATGACTTTGGCGTCGGAATCGGAATTTGCTATTTCAAAAGTAGTGGGAATTGGAATCCAAATCCGTGCTTTTTTTGCAGGAATCATAATCGGAATCGGATTCTCGTCTGAAAACTGTTCAAAATTTTTGGAATCGGAATCTGCATCGATATCCAAAAAAATTATTCTCGATTTAGATTGGCTTAAAAAGCACTAAAATGCCGTTATTACGGTTAATCAATTTTCGTTTAAATCGGAATCAGAATTGGAATCGGCACTGTTAAGAAATTTTTTGGTTGGAATCGGAATCGGAATCTCGATTTTTTTTACTATTTTTCGAAATCAGAATCGGAATCGGCACCGTTGAAATATTTTTTGGTTGGAATTGCAGCAAAAAACACGATAAAACGCGCGAAAAACAAGCGATTAAAAACTTTTATAGGAGTGTTATATTAAATTTTTTTATGGTATAAGTCATGTATTGTCGTTTAGCTCGACTGACATTTATAATTTTCATACAAGTGTAACCTTGTTGCTTTCCATTGTCCAGCTTTAATGTTGAAAGTCTTTCCTGCAAACCTGGATGCCCGTCAGTCCTAATAAAATGTTTTATACCTAACACCTCTTTAACCCGTTTTAAGTAAATATCCCAAATAAGATTTTTTAGGCTTTAAAGTGAAGAGTAAAGAATAATCCGATTGGAATCACTTTCTGATGCTACGCCAGAACTGGGTCAGTAGTAGGGTGTACAGAAAAAAAAAAAGTGTTTGGAATTTTGTTGCTCACCGAAAAAATAGTTTCAAATGGGGGGTAAAAACCTCAAAAAAATTTTGAAACATTTTTTTTTTACCAGCTGGAGGTCGCGCTTTGCGGAAAAAGGACCTAAGCCAAGAATTTTTTGAAAGCGTTCAATTATGTTAATATTTAGCGCATTTTTCAGTAATCGATATTTGTAAAAGGGGTCTAATTATATGTTTTTGAGGTCGTAGAACACGAATTTCACCATCCCGATTTTCTCCGACCAATGCCTGAGTCGCTGTTACCGCTTTTTTAGCGTTTAAGCCTGATTTTTCGGGCTTAATTTTTATTTATGTCCAGATTTGGAGCCCCCAAAATTTTTTTTTCCTTTTAAAGTTGCTTATACTTATGAAAAAAAGCTTGAGGAACACGAATTTCACTATCCCGATTTTCCCCGACCAACGCCTGAGTAGGGGTATAAGTAAGAATTTGGTTTTTTGAGCCAAAAACTAATTTTTTTGTAAAAAAATGGCGACAATTCCTCACCAGTTCGAGTTAGAGGTCATGTTCTATGACATTTTTTACTCAGAACACTCTAATTAATAAGGCACTTTTGTGTTTCGGATCAATTTCCAAAATTTTCTAACGAGCGGAAAATTCTGTCAGTAATTTTTTTGAAAATTCAAATTCTTTTCGTCCGTGAAAAAATTTATAAAATTGATCCGAAACACAAAAGTGCCTTATTAATTAGAGTGTTCTGACTAAAAAATGTCATAGAACATGACCTCTAACTCGAACTGGTGAGGAATTGTCGCCATTTTTTTACAAAAAAATTAGTTTTTGGCTCAAAAAACCAAATTCTTACTTATACTCCTACTCAGGCGTTGGTCGGAGAAAATCGGGATAGTGAAATTCGTGTTCCTCAAGCTTTTTTTCATAAGTATAAGCAACTTTAAAAGGAAAAAAAAATTTTGGGGGCTCCAAATCTGGACATAAATAAAAATTAAGCCCGAAAAATCAGGCTTAAACGCTAAAAAAGCGGTAACAGCGACTCAGGCATTGGTCGGAGAAAATCGGGATGGTGAAATTCGTGTTCTACGACCTCAAAAACATATAATTAGACCCCTTTTACAAATATCGATTACTGAAAAATGCGCTAAATATTAACATAATTGAACGCTTTCAAAAAATTCTTGGCTTAGGTCCTTTTTCCGCAAAGCGCGACCTCCAGCTGGTAAAAAAAAAATGTTTCAAAATTTTTTTGAGGTTTTTACCCCCCAATGAAACTATTTTTTCGGTGAGCAACAAAATTCCAAACACTTTTTTTTTTTCTGTACACCCTAGTCAGTAGCTTTAAAAGAGTTATGTAGCATGATTTGCAATAAAATTAAGCTTTATTAAAAATTATAAAAATGATTCAAAAACAATTACAGATTTATCATTCAAAAAAAAAAAAGTATTGAAGTAAGTAAAATGCATTTCAGTATGCAAGCAAAAACTCTCCAATAATTCATAAATTATCATAAACTTGTAAGTTCACTTTACACAAATGTCTTCTTAAGAAACCATTTCAAAAAAACTTTACACTAAGAGAAAGGATAATATTGATGAAATTGAGGCGTCGGTTGCAGATAATGACTTCGTTCATTTGGTACCATTGGAACTGCTGGATCTATTGGTCTAAAATTATTTTCTGTTTCCATTGTAATAACTTCTAATTCTTTTTCTTTTGCTTCGTCTTCCTCTCTTTGTTTTTTGACTTCTCTTAGTTGGGCCCCTATATCTCCCGCTGGAGGCTGCCACAAAACAAGTGCCATTTTGGGTCTCTCCCTAATAAACATTAAAAAAAAAAAAATTAATTACAAAATATTTTTATATGATAAATACAGAAATTCATAAAGAGAAGAAAAAATACTTACAAATTATTTAAAATAGACTGCGGAATAATTGGTTCAGTCTTTATATTTTTAATTTCTTCACTAACTACAAGTCTAGGGAGTCTTTCATGCTCCATGGCATCATCATCACAATTAATATTAGCAACATGGGATTGAGGTTTTGGTTCAGTTCTAGTCGGAGTTTCAATGTCAGAAATATGGAGATTACTCATATGAGCTGCCATTTTTTCTTCAGTGACCAACTGTTTAGGTGGTGGCCTAAAAAATGTTTTTTTATTAGGCATGAAAGTCAAAATAAAATAATATTTTTGCCTTACAGTTCAATATCCGGATCTGTTTTCCTTTTCACTGGATGATGATTCTGAAAAGGAACAATATCACCGGCAGTAAAGCGCATGACAGCAGGATGTGCACTAGGAGGTAATCCCCATGGCATTGTTTGTGGAGGCACATGAACCCAGTTGGTTGTTGGACCAAATGAGGGAGGAATTTCAGGATGTGGATACGCTAAATTCATCATAAATGGATTACTGTTGTGCCAATCTTGACGTTCATTCATTCTGTAGCCTGTGAAAGAAAATTGAGGCAAAAATGCCATTAAATTAATTGTATCAAAAATTTATATTTTTTAAAATAGGTCTCCAACAAGTGCTGTGACTTACTATTTTAAATTAGCAGATGACAAAAGCAAATCATTAAAATGAGATGGGGTAACTTCAACAGTTTTTGCCTTGTTAAGTACACAAGCAAGCATGGATGCTAATACATGTTTGCATGTGTCACTAGATCCATGTGCAACTTGATATTTAAAAGATGGACAGGGGCAATAGTTAATGGATGGAAATATTGCATAAATATTACCAGAGCTTCCTTCTACCTAAAAGAAAAACTTTTTTGAAATGTGACTTTCTTAAGACTAAAAAACATGACATATTTACCTGATATATTCCAATTGATTCCTGACTTGTGTGAAAGTAAGTCACACTATTTGATTCAACAAGATCCAATGCTTTTCCTAATGTATCCTTGAACACAGATGATAAAGCTCTTAAATGTTCATCAGAAACTAAAAGAAATATATTTTTTATAAAAAATATTATCAATCAAACTTTAGTTTATTAAAAAGCATGTAAAAGTTTCAGATAAAAAAATTTTAAGGTGGAAAAATAAAATCACAATAGAGTATGATCTTGAGCCAAAAATTAAGAAACATTTCTCTTTGTAAAATAATTGCAAATATATTTTCTTGCAAATCTCTTCAAACAAGTGCAGTTTGAGCAAAAACTATAAATATCAAATATATATTTTTTAGATTTGTCAATTTCAGCAAACTTGCAAACTGCAGGACAAAACCAGAAATGACTCCTTGTTTTTCACATCAACAATTCAGAATAAAAAGCTTATTATTTCAAATATGGCAATTTTTTTTTAAATTCATAAGTAAAAATCAAAATGAGTTCACCTAATAAGATCAACACTAATATGATATTTATAAACTTGAAATAAAGAATGCAATTGAAAATTTAAAAGCATTTTCCAAATTTAAAAAAATTTAGAGTACATGACCGGTTCTTACCTAAACCATATTTACATGATTTACTGTTTAATACAGAAAAGTATTTTTTAAGGGTGATCCTTACCGTTATTTGATCTGTTGTAATCTTCTTTAAGATTTTTGAAAATTTCTAGAACAGTCTCGGATATGAATGTATTTTTTTCCAACTGCGATGGTATGGCGTCAAATTTTAACCCTAAAACAACATATATTATTACTTTCAGTGATCCAGAGTAATACTTTCTCTTTTTGCAAACTATTTCATGTTATCGTACGTTTCGCCATGTAATTCTATGCAAGAATAAATCTCGGTCTTATTTTTAACCGAAGACGAAAACAAAAACAGTCGGCCATTTTTTAGTCATTGCCCACATTTCAGGCAAAAAATCCCTTTCTGGACTGGTAACTTAAAATCTTTTAAGTTGGTAACAGAATGGCGGTCAATACAAAATATCAATGTGCAAGTCGGAAAGTATGAAAACTTCAACATTTTTACAAATAACTTATTTTGTTTTTAAATTGAAGGTAAAATTTTAGAAAATGAAAAGGTGATTTAAATTTCTGGATTACACCGATGCTTTCTTTTCATATTTCGACGCGGGTTCATGAGAAATCGATAAGGACGGCGAAGAATTCCTTCCATCTTTTTCCATGATGCCATTTTTTTGCAGCTGATGGCGATTACGCATTGGCTGGAAGTGTAAGTAAAGCCAAGGTTATGGACTATATTTTCGGGACTATCCACGATTTAATTTGTTCACGATATAATTTAAGGAATTATTTACGGTTGCTCTGCTGATAAGAAAACAAGTTAAAAAAAAAAAATCTCATTTTACGAAAAAAATTTGGATGGATTTAAATACAAGAAGGAGTCATTTGTCCCGATTAATAAATTACCATGTGTAATCAATCAATCAATTTACCAATGTCGCAAGTCCCTAAACAATTGGAAAGATAAGTTAAAAAAAAAAGACCCTAAAAGACAAGTTTAGATTCTCAAATGACGTAAACAGAGGACATTACTGGCTCAAGAATTGATGCACAATTTTAGCTAACTTGACATAGGAACGTAATGAGGAAATCCCGTAACAAGTTATTATAAAATGTTGTCCATGTGCTTAATTTCGAAATGTAATATGTTTGATTTTAAAAGCGGATCCGCAAACAATTAAGACGTTTAATTCGCCATCTTCCTAGCAAAGACTAGGGAAATATAAATTCGCCCAAGGTAATTAACAAATATAAAGCTCAACCATTGGAATAAAAACACTAAACAGGTTAGCAATGAATGCATTTCAATCATTATTTTAATGAAAACATTTTTAAGTAATTGTTGTAGTACGTATCCAACGTGTTTCGAACGTTTTTCATAGATTTTTTAATTATATTAATCCGTAAAGACGACTGCAAATAATATCGAGTTTTATTTAACAAGAGAAAAAAAGGATACATAGCCGTTTTTAAATCTCAGCTGGAGAATCAAGAAAAATATTATTTTGAGCACAATAATTATAACAAATTAATTCGTGTAAGTTAAACATATGAATACTAACCGAGGTTAGGCTACTTTATCGTGGTGGTGGAGCGAAAGATCGAAGATCAGTTACATTTTTCAATGTCGGCGAATAACTTTGTGTAATGTGAATTTTGGTTGGTTTTCATCCTCGTGGTTAAGGATAGTAATCTCGGATTATATTATTCTTAACAAAATTTTGTGTATGGTAGGTAAATGACCACGGCTCCGAACTAGTTTTTTTTTTTTCATTTTCGATAATGACCTCGGGCATTTATTTATGCCTGGGAAGACGAGTTATGGCAAGTCAAAATAAAACACGCAAATAAGAAAAAAAATATCGCGCAGTTTTCCGAAACACAAATCATTAGGAAGCTTACAAAGGAACTAGCCCTTATGTTTCAAAATTATTCACATAAGAAAAAAAAAAATCCTTTTTATGTTGAATGATCGCCATCTTCAAGGTTTATTTACATTTTCCCGGATAGCTCATTATCAATATAAAAAAAGAAGCGAAATATCCATAGATACAATCAAAAAAAAGTAGTTAAACGGAATGCTTTGTTGATTTATCCCATAACCGCAGAAAAACTTAATTTTCTTATTAATGAACTATTAATATACAGATGAAGCATTCCGAGAACTGTCATTATAATTCTGATAATAAACGCGTCAGACAAGAAAAAAAAATTCCAGAATTTTCCATTCAAGTTTTTGGATTCGCATATAAAACTAAACAAATTTTTGCAAATCGAAAATATTTTTAAAAATAAACTGTCAAATTTTACTTGCAAACCAGTTCAAAAGTTGAAGTATTACACACACCACCACTTTGGCATTATATTAAAAGCCGGTAGATCGCTTGTAAACAAAGTACGGAATAAATAATCAGTCAAAGTTTTCCTAGTTCCGGTTAGCATTTGCTTTTCTTTTTTCGTCGGACTTTCCGAATGTTTGCAATTTATTTAACGATTTGAAAACTGGATTTAAAAAAAAAAAAAATTATATATTAATTGTTTTATCGAATTTGTAATGTCTTTTCTAAAGGAGGTCACTGAACTTGTCCGCCAACAGGAATGGCAAAAATGGTCAACGTACTATTAATTTAACTAGGAAATATTGATAACCATTGAATCAAGGTTCTTTCATGCGTACCGTAAATAAAGTAGCCGATAACACACCTGACAAATGACAATATATTATATTCTTTCCAGAAATAATTCTATACGTCAGAGTCACATCATTCCAAGCAGATGAAGCTGAAAATAGTGGAACTCTGACGTTCAGAATTATTAATAACTCTAATGTGTTAACATAAGATCATTTTCCAAGAGGATGGTGAGGAGGATGAGAATGAGAATTATAGATCATATTTAAATGAGTTTCATTCAAGTCCATAACTAGACTTATAGATCCAAGTAAACAGCCCGAGAAATTTGTACGGAAAATCTAACAAAGCGAAAAAGATACTTTTTTAAGATACCCTCATAATGAAAAAAAGGTTTAGTAAAATAAAGTATAAATAGTATTAATAAGTATAAATAAAGGTAAAGTAAAAAAAAAAATTTAGGAAGACTCCTGATTTCAGACTTTTGATCAGGTGGGAGCCAAGTGGTCCAGTACTCGGATCCCTCCTCAAGAGGATCTCAAGACCCCCACAGATTTTTTATTCGTTAATTTGTTTTCCCTATTGTCGAAAATCCCCCTACAGCATTTTATGCCCTACATACATTCTTGGTTTCGCAGGTTTCGCAGAAGTGAATTATTTATTCGCAACAATTTTTTATTTATGATCCTCAAAAATATATAAAATACCGACAATTGCACTTACCTCAATGGTTCCATATTCAAATATCTTTCCTGGAAGTAGAGAATTACATTTGTAAATTAGAAATGTAGCATTAGGGGGCAAATGGTGTAAATAATTAATTCTCGATATGTGATGTCAATCAGTTCTAGCGATGCCATTACATACGCACAATTTTTGAAAGCTCCAATTTAAAAATTGAGATAGGTCATAATTGAATGTCACCGAAAAAGTTCTGTGAGGAATTTAGCTTTTAAGGTTAAATTCTTTAAAGAACCTTGCACAGGCTGTAACATTTTATGGCATCAATGGTTGTTGAAGTGAAGCTTTTGCGTGTGGATGGAAGTACTATACATGAATTTAAAAATTAGACGTTTGAAGACATTTTGCAGACATCTTCAGTTACTAGGACTATTTCCTAAAAGTACAGTACTTGGGACCCGGAAGGAGTTTTTGGCAATTCACTCACGTTTACGATCTCTGTGTCACAAATTGGTAACAAAAACGAGTAGTTTAACGATTCCGATTTTTCATCAGCAGTCGTCTACTAATAATACCTATTGCTAATGCTGGCACTACCGTCAGAGCCTCATTTTCCATTTCTCTTAATCGAAAAAAAAAAATTGATATTATTCTAGGGAATTTGAGCTTTCAAAAAAAAATTAACAACCAAAACTTGAGCTTTTTTCTAAAACGAATAATGAAAGAAGCCACAGCTCAAAGTTTTCATCAGCAATTTTGGCACTACCGTCAGGATGACATTTTTTTGTCTCATAATCGGATAAGAAAATTTTTTCTACAAGCTGTGAGCTTTCAAAAAACAGCACTAACAGAACCTGAGCTTTTTTCTAAAAAGAATAGCTAAAGTCAAACTACTGATTTTTTATCTCAAGTGTCCCCAGCACATGGGCGATTCTAGAATTTTTTTCTAGGAAAGGCTAAGAATAGGGAAAACATTTTCTTTGGGGGCTGGCCTTATTCAGGCCAAATAATTTTGAAAATCCTAGGGGGGGGGGGCTATTCTGTTCCTGGGGGCTAGCCCCCCAGCCCCCCTAGATCCGCCCATGCCCAGCACATTATAAAGATATGTCTCCAGCAGTTTCATATATTCTAGCTCATAGTGTCAGCTCAGAAAATTAAAATTCATTAAAAGCAAGTATGATGAAATAAGTCAGACATTGAGTTATCAGAATACTAAATTTTCCTCGACTTCTACTGATTAATCCGATGATCGGATTTAATCGTACCTACGATTTTATCTGAGTACCGGAAATACTGTACGATTCGAACTATTCCGAATTCAAAATTTATAAAAATGGCATAATCGTAGTTTTGTGATCTTTGAAAATGCCGAAGAAAAATTATTTTAAAATGAATAATACCTTCCAAAATAAAAGTTAACGATTAATCCAATCGTTGGATGAATCAAAAGATGAGACAAGACTTTTTCTTTTAATAATGAAATCAGAGGAAGTTCCCCTTAAAGAGTTTTTACGCCCTTCCTCCTCCCCCTAACGTCTGATTAAAACGCTTGAATCTATGAAAAGTGAAAATACATTCAGGCCCGTAACCAGGGGGGGGGGCAAAGGGGGGCTCAGCCCCCTGAGAGGAGGCTTGAGCCCCCCTGTGATGAAAATTAAATTACATAGGTATATACTGTTAACTTCTTTTTTTCAATTTTATAGATAAATGTAGTTGTCTAAATGCAAATGAATGTTTCGTTTAAAGCAGTTAGCATAACTTCGTTATGTGTTATTTCAAAAATTTTTATTTTGTAGAAAAAAGTTTAGCTATAAAATAACATTTAAGCCTACCATTTGGGATTCGAAATCTAGTCACTCAATAAAATAAGCTATTTAATAAAATTGAAAAATTCCTTTTTAATCTCTTTTCAAACTAGAAAAATCCGGGCCCCCCTTCGAAAATATTCCGCCCCCCTGAGGATGCCGCTCCGGTTACGGGCCTGAATACATTATAAAATACAGTAACGGATAAAAAGGGGTGTAACCTAGACATCGCAAAAAAAAATTAATTACTTTTTATTAAGTTTACATTAATAACTAAAATTAAAATTAATGAAGCACATCTAATCATAGTCTTCGAGAACCAATTGGTTAATTTGTCAATTTTCCTTGTTTTTCTGCCAATTGATGCAACCAAATATTTTCCGATGCTGACATGATTTTTTATCGGAGTTTTTGTTTTTAGTTTTCTGTGCATGTCTTAAAAAACATTATTTTCACATAACGTAATAAAAACACGATCAAGTCTTAAACAATATGTTGCGTAAAAATAAATAGGGTTAATAATTCTTTTCATGAAAACTCAAGACTTTTTATAGATTTTTTTCCATAAGTAACGCTACATTTTTAGTTTTCTTAATTTAAATTTTTTATGACCATCGTACTTAAATTTTCTACTTTGAAATTTTAATTAACTCGTTTATGACAATTAACTGCATTGTATTCCTGTTTCTATAATAAAAAAAGATGAGCACCAGAATTTTCTAAGTTTTTTATTAAAATCAAATGAATATATCGCGTATTATGACCTTGGCCTTGCCGATTATATACTAATCTCTGGTTGTAATCACGAATTAAACCCTCAGATTCGCTATTGTTTATGTGCGGCAAAAAAACTTTTCAGTCCCTTTTTTTTTTTTTTTAATTCTGGGAATAGCATCATGAAAGCTATAAAAAAAATAATCGTTTTGGGTTTGGATTTTACGTGATTCAGATTTAAGAGGCTGGCATTGGTCTAAGATGAAGAAGGCCGGATGCCTCACAACAGATACTTTTCTGGACAAATAATAACAGGTTTCGATTTCTGTATAATTAAGCTTTAAAAAAAGTCTGCCGCAATTTTTTTTTTGTATTTAATTAAAACATGCATTATGTTTTGAAACTAGGGACGAGCCAACTTAATGCATGTTCTTATTCTTCTAAATCATTAATTACAGGAGAGATATCCTCATGCAACTAAACAAAGCGGATTAACCCAACGATAATTACCTTCATACTCTTTTTTTTTTTCGCAGTTAAACTTAGCGAAATTATATTTATAAACTGAACAAAATACATGCTTTGTAAAAGGTACATTAAAGAGTCGAGGATTTACACTTTAAAAAAGAATAAACATTAAAATATACGGGCTAAAATTCTAAGAACTCAGTTTGATGTAAATGCGAGTGAAAAGGAAAAAACTTAAACAAAATAAGCCTAAATAAACTAGTACGACTTTGAATCGAAACGATCGATTTTGTGATTTGTAGTCTTCTCAATCACTAACTGTCAAATAAATTATTTTTCAAAATACTAAAAAAAGATATCATTTCAATGTTAATGAAGCTACAACGCCAAACAACTTCCAGAAGTAAGCGATGTGGTCTACAGTGGCGTCGCTAGGCCCTTTTTTTGGGGGGGGGGGAGGCCATTCCAATGTTTGATTCCCCCCCCCCAATAATTTCTAATGACGCTTCATTTTCAATGCAAAAGGGCAGTAAAAATCATTTTAGGCCACGTTTTTTAAAATGTTTTTTCCTTCCCCCCCCCGCAATATTTAATGCCTAGCGACGCCACATCAAGTGGACACAGTGACAAGATAATAATAGGGTCTAAAACCTTTTTGGTTAAGATTTTAATGGTATGGGGGCATTCAAGTATTACGTATAAGCATAATTTTTTATTTTTTTGTTAACTCCCTCCAACCGGTATTAAGCAGGGGTCAAATTTTTTTGGAGCCGACGCCGCCATCGGCGCCGAGATATCCAGAGTGCTGGAGCTGGCGCCAGCGCCGGCACCGGAATAGCAAAATTTTTGCCGCTGGTGCTGGTGACGGAGCCGATTCCAGCATTGGTGCCAGCACCACCATCAATTTTGTCAATTTTTTTTTTAAAGTTGAAAAAAAATTGTTATAGTAACCTCCGCTTATTGTAGTGCCGGTTAATACAATCGGGCGCTTAATATGATCAAAATTCGTGGCCTTTCTCAATTATATTCAGCATTGCCATCGGGTCATAATTACAAGACCGGTGCCAGCACCAATAAATTATGTAGCACTGACACCAGCTTCGGCATACCGCATTGACCAGAGTTTTTAGCCGGCGCCGGCATTGGATTCGGACCTTTGGTTGTAAAATGTAGTAAGATTTCCATAAGCCCTCCCCCTTTAGTATTATGTAAGATTTTCGTCGATCCTCTTCTCCCTTTTTACAATTTTTAAATTTAGTTTTCAACGGAGACTTTATTTTGGAAAAAAAAAATCTCATATATATTTTTCCTTTTTTAAGGGAAAGTTCAAGTATTACGTAAGACTTTTTTTTCGGTTTTTTAGACCCCCCCCCCCCCCCCCCGCCTTTGTAAGAATTAGTAAGATTTCTTTGATCCCTCCTATTATATTACGTAAGATTTTCGCGGACGCCCCCCCCCCACTAATTTTAAATTAGAGTAATATTTTTCTTAAATCTGGATAAGATTAACTATAAAGTTCGTACTCATATCCCTGAAGATGGCTACAATTGGCACAAAATCTCATAAAAAAAAAAAATTTTTTTTGAAAAAAAAATCTTTGATTTTTCTACCTTAGACATTCAAAAAAAATCAAAACAACTAATTTTTTAAAATTAAAAAAAAAAAAAAAAAAAAAAAAAAAGTTAGAACAGTAAGTTTTAATGAAAATTCTTACGTAAGATTTGCCAAACTCCCCCCCCCTTCCCCAAGTAAGAAAACGTAAGAATGTCCAGTACCCCCTCCCCTCCCCTTTCGGTCTTACGTAATAGTAAGTTTCCTCCCCTCCCCAAGATTTTTCTCTTGAAATGCGAATTAGGCTAAAGTAGTATAATTGTCTGTTCAAATTTAAGTTTAATGATTTTTTAGCGCTACTTAAATAAAAATAAATTCTAGTGAGATTAATAAGGACTCTACCCTCTTAACCCTGGTAAGCAATCGTAAACTTTTTGAATACCTTAACCATCGGTGCTTACGTGTCATAAGCACCGATGGTTCCCAAATTATTCCCAAAATTTCCAAAAGATTATCTCTTGGGCCTTTGAATGTCAGGCAGAACCTATAAGTCAATATAGAAATTTCACAGTAAGACAGCGCCTATATAATGGTAAGATGGGAAACGTTTTACAAAAGCGTGTTATGGACTTGCACAATGAGACTTGTATGGACTTATTAAACAAAAAAAATGTTTCGTATCTTTTTAACGTTTGCAGCTAATGCAAAAAAATCAAAGCGGGGGAAATAATTTAACTTTTCTTCAGAAAGGAGGATTAGGTATTTTTTGTCCAAGAAATATATACTGCAATTTTTAAACAAAAAGTAGTTTTACCCCACGTAAAACAGTACGTTTAAAGTGGGGTATTCGGTTTTCCAATTTGAGATTTAATAAATCACCACTTATTTCCGTTTGCAATAATATATCGTATCTGCCTTATTAATTTTCACCCACAACAAAGATGATTTTCCGTAACTGGGAATTATCAATCACATCCTGAAGTATTTCCTATTCCGGTACCTTGAATTGTGAGACTTGTCCTTATTTAAACTTGACGTCTTGAATTATAATTCTCGCACTTGTTAAAATAAAGCTTGAGAAAATTTTTTATTGACCTCATGAATTCAGTTCAAATGTTTAAATCCAGACGACCTATTTAATTTATTGTAAATTATTCAAAGCCATATCAAGTTTATATAAAAATATTTGGTTGCTTATGACCTCATCAGTTTTTTTAAAATATTAATAGATCAGCCAATGTGAATTTTGTTTTTCAGATGGCGATTTCATTATGGATAACGACCGTAGCAATGTTAACCTGCGTAGTAAGCCATTTTAACTCAGAAGCCGTCCCTTCATATAGTAAAAACAACAAGGAAACTTATCCTCAGAAAATGGTAGAAATAATAGAATTAATGTTATCACCGAAAGCGAACGGCACTGAGAAAAGGGATTTCGGCATTCAAAAAGTGCCACAAGAGGAACCGGCAGGTTACAGTATATTTATAACGCCGAATAAAAATGAACAAGAACCCGAGGGAAAACAAAAAATCAAAATTTTTGTTGAAGCGGACGAGTATGACGATAAAGGGGCGGATATGCTCCCGCAAGAAACGAAAACTTTCACTTTTGTTCAAACTAAAAATAATAAACAAAACATTTTTGAAGTGTTACCCCTCAGCATAGAAACAGCCGGTATGATTTTAGATGATTATCAAAAAACTCACACTCCAAACGCTTACAAAGCTCAGTCGGAGTATGATGATACGTCTCAAAAAAACTCGGGCTATCCTAGCAAGAGGCAAACTAATTCGGGGACGACCCAAAAACCCAAACAGAATTCAAGGACCACAATGAAGGTTCATCAACCAACGGAAGAAGATAGAACAACAACGACCACAAGAAGGGAAACGGCTAGGACTACTACTACAAGAAGCACAAGTCGCCACGTTATTCAGAATATGGAAGATGATACCAGAAAAACGAGTACTGCTTTTTACAGCGAAAAACCGAAACCGAATTCGTATGGATTAGGCAGCACGTTAGTTTTGACGGTTAACGAAGAACTTCCCTTAAGTACAAGTCAAATAGAACCGAGTTATGTCGATCAAACCCGTCCGCATTTAATTTCTAATTTTAATAAAAATGAAGAAACTCCACGTCCCTTAACTTACGACGGTCAATTTTCAAAATCTAGTCAAACGCCGCAGCAGGGAAATGCTAATACCGGGTACTCTTCTCAGAATGCAGACACTTATTCAAAAGCTGTACAGGTCCCAGATGATTACACAAGAAAGCCTCCCGCGCAGTACGAACAAACATATGAAGAAAGACCCGTCTATAACAGGGAGCCGGAGAGAAAGAAAGAACCGAAAAGACCAGTGTATGAACGAGAGCCTGAAGATGTAGATGAAATTAAATACGAGAGAGAGCCAGAAATGAGACCGCCGAGGGAGAAAAGGCCAGTTTACACAGATGAAACTTACGACGATCATAGGGATGACAGAAGGCCAAGTTATGGTCAAACGACAAGCAACAGACCGGTTAGGGAAAATGACTATTCTGGTAAGTTTAAAACTACAGAATAGGATATAAATACCTATGACAGTACAAAATCTTTAAGCTGCTTAAAAGCGGAAATTTTAGGGTAAATAAAGATTGCAGTTTTACAAAAATTATCACTATGATAAGACATATTTGATAAACGGTGCAAATCATTTTCCACTACCTAAAATTAATAAAAGCAAGCAATCGAACAAAGCAACATTTCGTAATAGGCATAAAAGATTGTTTACCACACAAATAAAAAAATAAAATAAAAAAATCCTCGGACTATTCAAGTCTTTATTGAAAAATCCTTGACTTGATAGCCAGAACTCAAAGCACACAAGTACCAATATCCATACCTTCTTGTAAAAAATCGTGATACAAGATCAATTGCCGTTATTTATTTTAAAATTCTTTTATTCTCTTTTTCCAAAGGTTTCCCAGAAAGCTATCAACCAGCAAATGGTCCTGCATATTCTAGACCTCTCCAGTACGAACCGGCTAGAGCCTTTCCAGCTAGTCCGTGTTTACAAGTTTTTAAGTATGAAGGAAGAGAGCCAGAAGATGACAGGTGGCAAGCTGACATTTACGTATCCACTGATGAAGTTCTCATCGGAATGAGATTGGATATCACACTTGATCGACCAGCAGATCTCTTGGCGGTAAAGAAAAAAAAAAAAATTTAATTGAAATATTTATTTTGCAAATTTAAAAATTTATTTTAGACCTGGGCTGCAGAAGTGAAAACCAAGGATAACGTGCACTTCACTATATTATCTCTCAAAAAAAGACTAGTCCCAGGTCCTGCTGAAAATGTTAGGATAATGGTAAAATTCGACAAAAATAAGCCAGTGCCTTATCTTCAATCAATAAATTTGAACGGACGAAGGATTTGCCCGGGTCGATCGAATAATCACAGTAAGAAATCGAAAAAATATCAAGGCGTACATTTCTGTACGTCATAGCCAAAAGCTTCAATATGCAAATTAAAGATGGCCGTTTGTTATGGGTAACGTTTAGCGGACATCTTTAATTTGCATATTGAAGCTTTTGGCTCTGACAGATTTACAAAAAAGAAAATCTAAAATGATGAGTTTTATAATAGGTCCTCCAGTGCAAAGAACGACTACAAGACGACCTGTATACGAAAACCCGGCTGATTTGCAAACGAAACGAACAACGGAATACTATCCAGAGGGGCCGAAAAGATCTACTCCATCTTTCGTCGACGAATATGAACAGACGACAAGAAGAACTACTAGCCATGTTTACCCGGACAATAATAAGAGGCCAACTCAGCATAACGACAGGTAAGTTTCTTAATAATATAAATAATTTACCAATTTATGGTCAATAAGTCGACATGTCGGATATTTTGTTCTTTTGCAGAAGAACAACCGAAACATTTCAGCACACAACATCCAGGCCGACAACCGAATATTACAACCAACCAAATCCAAATCCAAACGGCTATGAAGAAACGGATTACAACGATTTTAACAGACCTGCCACCAAAAAACCGACACAAACCCGACCAAATAATTCCAAACCTTCTTCCTCTGGTACCCAGTCATCAAGACCAAGCAATAGTAACAACAATAAAGGTATGTCAGCATCTTCCTCATCCTTTTCTTCTTCTTCTTCTTCTTCGTCATCCTCATCCTCATCTTCGTCTTCTTCGACGTCGCCTACGTCACAGACACCAAATTTATCTAACAACAGGCCTATTAATACGCATCCAACTAAGACAGGTGGGCGTAGCATTATTTGAATAACAAAAAATTACCCCAAATTACCCCTGAAAAAGTAGATAGAGCATGAGTGTTTATGATTCCATGCTAATTGGTTAAGCAATTTGCTGAAAGTATTTTGATTTTTAGGTGGTGGTTAATTAAAAGCTAATAAAAATGTAAAATGGAAAATGAAAAATTACTGGAGAAGGATATAACGTATTAAATTTCTATCAAATTAACGATTTTAGCTGACACAATAATCATTATTCTTTAAAGTACCTACTGTATATCATTTCAACATCAATAGGTTTTAATTGATCTTTATAATGCCTTAATTTTAGAACAATCAAAATCGATCCCTTGTGGTAAACCCTCCGTGCAGCCCAGACCACTAATCACTAACGGACAAATGACAGCCCGAGGACAATGGCCGTGGCATGTCGCTCTTTACAAAAATGTCGGTGCTGATCTTAGCTACATTTGCGGAGGATCCCTTATTAGCAATCAACATGTTGTAACAGGTATCATTACGATTTAAGCGCCAAAAATTTTGAATTTTCGGAGGGTAAAAAAGCTAAATTTTTATAATTTTCCTCTCATTTTTAGCTGCTCATTGCGTTACAAAACCGTATGACGTAAAACCTCTGGATGCAAATATACTCGTTGTTTATCTTGGAAAATATCATTTAAAATTATGGAGCGAAGGAGGAGTGCAAAACAAGCAGGTATATAAAGCTCATGAGATCAAACTTATTAAGGTCTATATCATTGTACAGTAATTTTTTTTCGAATTTTTTTAAAAGACGACTCACATATTTTTTAAAATGCTATGTCTACACTTAATGGTAAATACGATAGTTACTACAGTCGTTCCATGTGTTTAGCTTATGGCAAAGTAGTTACTATCGAGGATAGGAACCACTAAGTGTAAACATAGCAAAAGAAAACAATAAAAAATGGTGTTGGAAAACTTTCAAAGTTCACGCATGTACTTATTGTTGACCTACTGAAGGAACTTTGCAGTTGGGGGTCGTTCAAATATGACGTTAGCATTTTGGGAGAGAGGGGGTCACCAAATGATGAACAATGATGACGTTGATGGATGGGGGGAGTTTGTGAAATGATAATGTCATCATTTATTTTAAATAGAATTTCCTTTTGAAGTCCAGAGTTTGTACAGTTTTGGGCTTCAAAAGATGAAGTAATCATCTTTTGGGTGGGTCGAGGGTATGCGGACAAGGGGGAGAGGAGTCAAAATTAATTTTAAAAAAATGATGACGTCATATTTGAATAGCCTTTTGTTTAAAAATTTTATTTTACTTAGGTATCCGAAGTGCACGTTCATCCAAGCTACAACAGCACAGATTTTCGTGCGGATTTGGCAGTTTTAGTATTATCTAGCCCGGTAGAATTTACTGAATACATTCGACCAGTGTGCTTATGGGATAAACGTAGCACACGAATCGAAGACATTGAAGGAAAAGAAGGAACCGTAAGTTCATTGCAAAGAAACCTGATTTTTTTTGCTGAAAAAATGCAACCAAAGTGATAATTTAAAAAAATTGTAAGTAAATGAAAACAAAATCAAATTTTCTTTCTATAGGTTATAGGATGGGGTTTTGATGAGACTAAAAGACTAACCGAAGATTTAATGCAAGCGAAAATGCCTGTAATCAAGCACGATGTTTGCTTATGGAGTTATCCACAATTCTTTCCTCAATTTACTTCAAATTTAACTTATTGTGCAGGATTTAAAAACGGTAGGCCTAATTTTTTAAAATCTTCACTCTCTTACAAAGAAATCGATATGCCATTTAAAATGACTAATAAGGATTGGGAAAATAACACATTTTATATATATAACAAAAAAATCATCCTTATTAAAACATTGTTCATACTGAAAAATGGTTTTGTTCAAACACAGGTACCAGTGTCTGCAATGGAGACAGTGGTGGAGGAATGTTCTTTCCTACAAATGACAGTAATGGGGAACAGCGATGGCACATTAGGGGATTAGTCAGTATATCTGTCAAACAGAAAGATTCTGTATTATGCGATCTTAAGCATTACATAGTCTTCACAGATTTGGCTAAATTCGACACTTGGCTAAATAATTATGTCCGAAATTGAAAATTTCAACGCGACTAGGAACTATTATTTGTAAATGAATGGTGTATCGATTTCTTGTTAGTTGATCAATTTTTTTTTCTTTTTTTTAAAATTACAGTGCGGCCTGTATAAACAAATCTGACATTGCCCATTTTTACTGGTTATTTTTATTTCAGGTACAAGTGTCTGCAATGGCGACAGCGGAGGAGGAATGGTTTTCCCTCTTAAATATAATGGAGATGAACGTTGGTATATAAGAGGGCTAGTCAGTATTTCTGTAGCTCAAAAAGACAGTAGAGTGTGCGATACGAGACATTATGTGGTGTTTACCGATTTAGCAAAGTTTTTAAGTTGGCTTGGTAATTTTATATCAGATGTTTGACAACTTAAAAGATTAAAGATAACAAATTGTAATTTTTAGGCTGTAAAAAAGAGACCTCTTAGCTACTTGTGCTTGACTTTGTCTTGCGTTAGACAGTAGCATTATTTATCTTGACTAGAAGCTTATGTTTAATTAGTACTTAAGTTTATACAAATGAAAACTAAAACAGTCTTTCAAATCTTAGTTGTAAAAACGACTGCTTCTTTTATTAAAGCCATATATTGCACGAGGTCAACAGTGTAGGTTCAATTTACCAATTTTATATCAAGTGACAACTTGCAAATAAAATTAATTTTTTTTTCACGGAAGTTTATGATGCATTAATTTTGAAATGCTCTTTAATGTTATTACGAATCTTCTAAATTCGGGAACAAGCTAAATATTAGGCAAGCTTTTCATCAAGCAAATTCAATCACCTGTAGTGGTTACTTTTGCGTTGAAATCGATCAAATTACTACTACTAACTGAACTAACAAAAAACAAATAATATGTATTGATAATTATCACTGACCATTTTGACTAAAGATGGCTTTTTTCACTATCCTCATTTACTTAAGGAGTACATGTTACTATATTCTGTATATGTTGTTCCAGTTACGATAAAAACAAATAAATAATAACAATCATTAGAAAAGCCAGTTTTTTTTGATTTGACATTATATATTCCTAAAATGTTGTTCGTATTTAAAGACACGAAAAGAAAATTTTAATAACTCCCGCAGTTGGTTACGGAAGAGGGAGAGGGGGAAGCGGAAGGGAACCAATTTAACAAATACTATACCGATAATTGCAGATGGTGGGTAATATAAGTCCTTTTTAAAAATATTGGGCGTAACCATTACTTATAACAAGCCAAGCTTATCAAGCAGCAAAAGAATTAATTTTTCTTAATATGTGTAAAAATTTCATTTCAACAAAATGACCCCCCATGCGTGTGTTTTATCATAAAATTAAAAAAAAAAACAGTTCTTGAACTTAACTGAATAAAATAAAATTCATTAAAAATATTGGGAGACTTTTTAAACTTAAAATAATAATGCCAAAACCAAACTATAGACCTAAAATAATCAAAGCATTGCTTTACCTTTAACATTTTATTTTTTATTTTTCAAATATTATCACAGTTTATTTATCACTAACTCCAGTACTTTTATAGTTTATCTGTGGTCATACTACTTCCAGTATGTCTGTTACCCTTTAAAACATAAAAAAAAAATTAATTAGCATAAACCTAGCAATTATTTTACTGTAGGATATTCAAATTAATTAACTTACACATTAATTTGTTGAATTATGAAGAAATTTTATCAAAACATTCAAAAATTGTTGTGGCTTATCTGCATGTACCCAATGGCCTGCATCTGGAATGTATGTAAACTCTGCTGTTGGAAAGAATTTTTTGATTGCTTCTTCATCTTCTTTTCTAAAATTAAGAAAATAAATTTTTGATATTTATCTCAAATGCACTCTTTACATAGAACTTTGCTTTCTTCGAAGCTTTACCTTAAATAATCAGAATTTCCTCCCCCAATAAAAAGTGTAGGACCATTATAAACAGATGAACCTACATTTGGAAATCCTGATATATTATTTACAAAATTTTTTGTAATTGAATCTAAGTTGACTCTCCATTTATAATGACCTCCTTCTCCCTCTACTAAATTAGTAATTAAAAACTGACGCAGACCAGGATCCTAAAAATTAGAATACAAAAACTTGTTTAGCTAGTCATTAAAAAAAAAAAAAGATTTCAAAGAAATCAAACTTACAGAAATGTAACTTGATAACTGGGAATCAGCAGACTTCCTTGCCACTGAAAGAGGCAGCTTTGGTTCTAATTTAACTAATTTCATTGCTTCAAAGTATTTAACCATATGTTTTAAGCTGGGACTAGATCCAATTGGAGATATATCAACAACAATTAATTTTTTAACTATTTCAGGCTTAAAAAAAAAAAATTACTTAAAATTGTAAATGCTTTTGATATAAAAATTACAAGTAAAAAAAAAAAAAAAAAAAAAAAAAAAATACTAACATATCTTAAAGCCACTAACATCATGGTTCTTCCACCCATTGAATGGCCAATCATATTGGCTTGAGATATCGACAAATCTAGTAACAAAGCTTTAACATCAGCAGCTAGATGATTGTAAGTGTGTTCTACAGTGTGAGGGCTTTCTCCATGATTTCTGGCATCAACTGCAATAACCTATAAATTATTTGAAAAATAAAAAAAAAAAAGAGTTATGATAAAAAGTAATAACTTACCTTTTTTTTGGTCTGATTATGTATTGCTTTTGATAATGAATTCCAATTACTCTTGGATCCCAAGAGACCATGCATGATAACAATTGGTTCAGGATCCTTGCTTGATGTTGTTGATTCATAAGAAGTGTAGGCCATTTTAACTGGCACAACACTAAGAAAAAAAAAAAATTAAACTGTGAATTGTAACAGCAATTAATTCAAGGCTATCTTCGGCAGAAAATGATATCACAGAGTTCTGAAATGCTAATCAACTCACTTTTGGGATGACTGAAAATCCTCAAGTATAAACAAATAGCTTTTATCATTTAAAATAAAAACTAATAGCAAAATATTTATAAACTACCTGTTTTCAATAAAATCTCCTACATTTGTGTTTTTCCTCGAACCTCGACTACTTAATCCCTGTCCTGTAGCCGGGTTTGAAATCAAGAAACCAGTCCGAAAAAACTTGCAATTTTGAACATTCCAAAAGGAATAGCAATTTTTTCCATTAAATGACAATATATCGGGATATCTTTTAAAGGATACTACTTTGTGCATTGTATTCACTGTAAATTTTGAGGTCGAAACAATTTTTTAGTTTTTATGTTCCAGTTTTACTATTTTTTTGGAAATTTTATTTAAAATATATCTAATTCATTTTGAGTTAACGTAAGTACATATTCATTTGTTTACATCCTTTCAGCAGACGGATTTTTACCGGATCGAAGGACCGGAAATGAATGTTCATTGGTACACCGGAAGTAGCTTTGAAAAAAAGAAAAATAGGCAAAATAAAATGTTTGAATATTAATTTTCATTGACACACTGCAACGAATTCGAGAGGTTATAACAACAAAAAACAGGAATTCAGAACAATGCAAACAATTTTATTGCTTCTTTTTGGAATGTATTTAAAATGAATACATTATTTAAATTACAATCAAATATTTCATAGAATCAAAAGACAATTAAAGCATTAACACTCTTATAAAAGTCATTGTGACTAGATTAAAACTGATATCAACAGTCAACTTATTCAATATTAACACTCTTTTCTTCATAATTAGATTCAAAAAAAATTTAAGTGACTATATATTAAAATTGAGATCAACAATCAACTCGTTAATTTATGGTTTCAACAAAAACAAAACTTTCATAAAAAAAACAAACAACAAAATAGGCCTATGAACTAATTAATTAATAAAATATGTAAAAAAATATAAATAATTAACAAAATTAAAATAGCTTGCAAAATTTTCATCCTATTCTAAACTTGAAATGTTTCATTAAAATGCAATGATAAAATACTTCTTATCAATTTTAATAAATTTTAAATAGGAAAAATTCCTTTCTTCTTTCCATAAAATTATTGCGTTCTACATTTACTGTGATAAATGCATAAATGCTTCTTTAAAAAAAAAATATTCCATAAGGTGTTTAATGTTATTTATATTTTCAATCTAGCTGAACTCTAATCTTGATTGGATTTGATTTGATTTAATTTAATTTCTTTTTGATAAATATCAGATCTATTATTACTGATTAGTAGATGATGCTAGATATTTTGAAGCAAACAGTTGGAAGCTGATAAAATTTTTCAACAATATTGAATAATTTGCTACATGTGAAATTGAAGCAAACTAATTCAATTAATAAGTAATTATTTGTTCATTACATTATGATACTTTAAAGCATCCAAAATAACTTTATATCAAAACTGTAAGTGCAATATCAATTCAATTAGGCTAAATAAGTATTTTGTTAAGTGGCAAAAACTATTCTCCAAACTAATTCAAAAATTTGTACTTTAAGGAACAAGTTAATTTTTGATTGAATATCAAAAAATAAGAAACTAACTCAACATAATCTAGTAAAATATTATCTAAATGGGTAACTGGCTTTTTCAAGCCAAAGTCTTGAAAATCATATAGTAAATTTGTAAGTGCACATGCAAGTTTTAAAAGTATAAAAAAATTGGGTCATCATATATAAAGGAAGTATTCCAGAAGAAATAAAATTAAGCTGCAGTGCCACTCAAAGCTTGAAATCGGCGATTCACTCCATAACATTCAACTTTTTGCAAATCTAAAATATTAGACAAATGATTATGATTTATGCAGTAATTTTTTTAAACTGATTTCAGTACCTAAAAACTTAACATATATGTAAAGCAACTTTTTGTGACATTTCATAATTACTTCTTTAAAAATTGCCTCATCTGTTTGCTTTGACAATGAAGACTAAGATCAGCCTGATCAGCTTTTGATATGAGAGAATCCAATTTGTCTATTTGACTACCTACTTGGGCATCAATGTCCTTATGACCAGATGACTTTAGCATAACCTTTTTTGGCTCTGTTAAAGCTAAAATAAAATAAAAATTTTAACATTACAATTTATTTTTCAATGATACTTTCTTTAACAATTAATTCAATTACCTCCATTCTGATCATTGGCAGATTCTTCTGCCTCTGTTTTATTTTGGTCAACATTAACAGAATGCTGACTGCTTGTTTCACTTATGTCACCTTCTTTCTTAGTCCCAATTTGCAGCTTTAAAAGATTTGTAAAACTCCCACACACAGTCTAGAAGAACATATGTAAAAAACTGTGATTCCAAAAAAATTTTATTATATAAAAAAAATATACAACTTACTTTGAATCGATTAATTTTTTTCTGGGTAATCGACAAGATGTTATTGAGTTCATCCAAGCCACCAGCAGCTCTATTAAGTTTTTCACCTTGATCATTGAGCTCCTAAACAAAAAAAAGCACAAGTAATAATACATCACAGTCTATAATTCTGTCCGGAATTTGGATTAAAAGTAGAAAAAAGACTTCGTTTTGTTAAAGTGAGTTTCACCACATGTAATGAAGATTATCATATAACTAAATAAACTAATACCTCGGCTTCATCTGATTTTACATCATCATTTCCACTTGCTTCTACAAACTGAGTTTCCTCACGTTTACGTGCTAAAAATTCTTCCCTACTAGGTTTAGGTATCCCTAACAACTCAGCCCTGCTACATTCGTATTCGTAATCGGCGTCAGTCATCACTAATGCAAAAAACTGATACAATAATATAACGAACCGAATTGATCTATTTATTTACAATTTTTTTTCTTATCAAAATTATGTGTTCCAAAAATCAACGTTAACGCTCTCTATTCAGTTGGTAGCACTCTTCTGTTAAATTTTCGAATAGTCAACAAAGATGGCCGCCGAAATAGTCATTAATGGAAAAAGTAAACATTTTTTCGTTTACTTGAAATTGAAAGTCTTAAAGTGAACGTTGATAGAACTTTTTTTATTTTTTGATGAGGGAAAAATGGATTTTAATTATCCAGTTTCCCCCCGAGTTTTTCGAGCTCTTCAGATGGTCGATATAAATGAACTTTCAAATTGTTCGCACAGAGAAATACGGCCGATCTTACCATGTTTGGTTAGAATGAGTTTAATATCTCCATTGGATTCAACGAAAGAATGTTCTGAAGGAAGAAAGGAATTATTGAAATTATTAACAGGGATTGAACATGTGAATTCTATAGTAGCCTTACTTTCTATAGATTTTCATGCTTTGGAAGTAGATGTGAAAAGAGAGCAACAGATAAGGTTGAGTGTTATTGGTTTAGACTTTTGTTTTCCTGTTTTCGTATGTGCAAATTGTGATTAAGATTCCTCTTCCAGGCAAAAGCATGGAGCTCAGTCTGAGAGCATACTGATTCATTCTACCCAAAATGGATTAGCCTGGAATTTGAAAGAAGTGATTCAACTCGTCGTCTACGCTTGGTTTTAAGTGAAGTTCTTAGTATAGCATCCCAAGTTTGTCAGTATACTGACACGTACATGAAACAATCCGATCTATTTGATAATGGGGTCTATTTAGAAGAAGTGTGTGATGTTTTATGCATAGCATTGGCAGAATTGCCTGCACTTCTTTTGGTGCAGGATGTTGTGGAAACACTGCTTCATGTCAAGTATGGGCCAACAATTATATGCTGGGTTTTAGCTAATGCCCCAGACTATTTTAGAGAAGGTATTTGTTTGAAAAAAATGCCACCACAAGTTCAATGAAATTAAATAATTATTTAAAAATGAATTTTGAATTCTAGTTTGCACAGCACTGATAGCGAATGGAGAGAGACAAGATGAAGAGAGCATAGGAGGTAAAATCAGAAACAAAACTTTGAGAATGCTTTGCCAAATGAATCCATCTCAAGCTTTGATGATTCGAGCAAAATGTGTAAGCGATATATTTTCTCTAATTCAGTAAAATTAAATTATTGAATAAGTAAAATGTTGCTTTTTCCTATTTTAGGTTGAGTTGTGTAGAATGCCAGCATTGGCAATATTATTGAGTTTAGACACTGGTGGAGTTGGGGATATGGTTGCCTTTGTCTCTGGGTTGTTGTTAGGCAATGACCAAGTTGTTAGAAATTGGTTTGCTATTTTTATTAGAAACGGACAAAAGGTTAGTTTTTATCAAATTTCCATCTAATAAAATTTTATTTTTCTTCATTTTTTCAAAATTCCATTGCAGTTTTTTAATACTTTTTGCAAAACATATTCTAAATTACATTCATTTATTTCAGAGAAAGGGTGAATCTCATACTGCTTTACAGTTACTTAGAGAAGAGCTGCTGAAACAGTTGAAAAATATTATACAGATGTCAGTTGATGGGATCATTCCAGAAGCATATGTTGTTCAAGCATCTGCATTTTTACGGCTTTATTCTGCCTTGAGATGTATTGCTGGTATCAAGTGAGTTTATTTATTTTTTTCTTTTCTTTGTTAAAAAGTGTCTTTTATTACTTTTTCTTGCAGTTTAGCATGTGCCTGACCCACTAAAGCTGGCGTGCCTAATTCCTCTGGTCCGATATATTTTAATTGTGCACCCACCAAATTTTCAAACCGGGTTTTAACAAATCCCCAGGCTCCCATATTTTTCGGTTCTTCTTGAGACCAAACAAACTCCCTCGCATTTGTACATTTTTCCATCAAGGTTTGCAGTTCATATGTCGGGAAGGGGCACAAAGATTCAATTCTGATTATTCCCACATCTTTCAGATTTCTTGATTTCCTCTCTTTATCTAAATTGTAAAAATGTTTACCAGATGTGAAGACAAGTTTTCTAACCTTTTTAATATCTACAGAATCATCGAGAAGAATATTATGGAAATTGGTATTGACATCGAAATCTCTTAACGGGGAAACCGCTTCTGAAAGTCTAATAAGCGTTTTAGGGGCAATAACAATTAAAGGTTTCCGGTAGTTTCTAACGACTTGACGACGTAAAAGATGAAAATACTGAGCTGGAGTAGAAGGATTAACAACTTGCATGTTTACATTATCTGCATCTGCTTGATTTTCTTTGGAATCCGTTAACTGTAAAAATCTTTCAATGCGTGCAGAACTGTGCTCCGGTCCAGCACCATCATAACCGTGAGGTAGAAGCATGACCAATCCTGAACATTTCATCCATTTAGTTTCGCCACTGGCTATGAACGTATCTATTATTATTTGCGCACCATTGAAGAAATCCCCAAATTGAGCTTCCCATATTATTAAATTATTGGGGTTTTCAATGCTCATGCCATATTCAAATCTGTTTTTATAAAAATTATGAGATTACGTTATTGCCTGTTTTCTTGTTTTGTTTCGCGCGAAAAAACTTACCCTAAAACTGCTTCTTCCGACAATATACTGTTGGCTAATTCTAATTTCCCTTTTTGATCCTTGTGTACATGATTTAAAGGGATGTAAATATCATTGGTCTCTTGATCAATCAGCATGGCATGTCGATGCGAAAAAGTACCTGGAACCACGATTTTAACATAACGTTGAAAAAAATATTGTTTTTCTTAAGAAATTGTTATGGATTACCTCGCCCAACATCTTGTCCGCTGATTCTGACATTAAAACCTTGATAAAGTAACGATCCGATAGCCATTGCTTCTGCAGTCGCCCAATCGATTTTATCAGTCATCGTCGTTAGTTTGACGATCCTGGCATCGACATGGATTTTTTTCAAATGTTTATGCACGTTAAAATTGTCTGGATATTCAACGGATTTCATTCCGATATATCTTAAAATCTCCGTACTTAATCCCGTGTCCCAAGATGTCACTTGGCGACTTGCTTGATTGATCCCATACCACTGTTTCGTGAAATAACTTTTTTCGGGTTTGAAATTTTCGTCTTTTAAGTCATTATTTAATTTATCGTAATATTTCTTTTTGATTTCTTCAATTTCTTCTCTTGGTACTACATTTTCACTTGCTAGTTTTTCGCTGAATAAATCAGGGACCGTTTGTCTACGGTGAATTATTTTATACAGGGCCGGATTCGTAAATGTGGGGTCATCTAGTTCATTGTGACCCCATTGCCGGTAACAGTTCATGTCTATAAATACGTCTTTACGGAACATTCTTTGATATTGAACTGCTAAATCCGTAACCTGAGCTACTTTATCTGGGTAATCACCATTGACGTGAAGGACTGGTGCGGATATTATTTGGCCAAGTCTGAGGCATATTGACTAGATCGACCCCGTTCGGAGGGAGTAGTAAATCCTATTTGATTATTTACTATTAAATGAATACTTCCCCCTACATTAAAATGAGGTACTCTGGATAAGGATAGTGTTTCTTGATTTATACCTTGACCTATAAAAGCCGCATCTCCGTGGACCTTGATTAGAAAAATTAAATTGTAATCGATTAAAAAAATTAGGTCCGGATGCATTATTTAATTTAACTATTTACCTGAACATTTACGATTTTAGTCCCGAACTGACTAGAGCCGTCTCCATAATCGCCTTCTTTTATGCTCATTTGCTTCGCTCTGGTTTTACCCATCGATACTGGATTAACAGCTTCTAAATGCGAAGGATTGGGTAACATGGTGACATGTACTGGCCCTATATTTACCGAGCATGTTAAATGACTTAATACGTCTCCAGTAGCCTCTGCCGATTCGTCAAACTCTAATAAGCCTCGAATTTTTCTGAAAAAAATTGAAAAAATGCTTAATTCTTAAAAACTCTAATTACACTTGAAATTATTTGACTGGTTTTTTACCTGAAAACTAGTTGAGGAGGCACTTTAAACATTCCCGTCAATAAATTTAGTCTTCCTCTATGAGGCATTCCTACCACAATGTCCGTGACTCCATAGATCCCGCAAGATTGGAGCAATTGCCAAAAAAATGCCATCATACTCTCTGCTCCTTCGCCTCCATATCTTTTTAAAGTACCAAATTTAGTTGCTAGAAAATTATCGAAGACTTGAGATTTCAGTAGTTCCGTCATTATTTTAGTTTTTTTCTCGTTGTTGAGTTTTTCCAGTGTCTCCAGTTTCTCACTGATCCATTCGCTTTCATCGCTTGGTAGATACGAAAATTCGGCACCGATATGCTGACAATATGTCTCTTGTAAAAATTGCACTGCCTCTTGAATACTACCCTCACGTTTCGTATCAAGTGCGATTATCCCATCGTATGGAATGGTTTGTTTGATATCGAGATCATATTTTGATATTTGCAGCTCTGGAATCGATTCTGATGTGGTTAAAGTTATGGGGTTGATCGAGGCCAATTGTGGCCATGTTCTCGATAAGCTGTTACTAATCTAAAAAGAAATAGTGAATAAAACATGCATGTTTTCGCCAGACCTAGTTCATAAAAGCATTTTGCGAAAGGTAGTGATGAAAGATAAAGCGGGTAACTTAAAGCTTGGTTTACCAATATTGAGGTAGATTTCTTTATTTCATTTGCTCTTCACTAACAATACAGCAGCAAAAAATTGGCCACATTTGCTTCACCGCATTTTCACACAGTCAGACTAAATTAAAATATTGTGCATGCACCACTTCTACAACTTAGAAATAAAAAATGAAATGTGCCTTCACAGTAAAAAATTTTGTGTCATAATATTTTTAACATACTCGATCCACGTTGACTCTGTAGTGCCGTGTCTACACCTAGTGGTTCTTATTGTCGGCAGTAACTACTTTGCCATAAGCTAAACACATGGAACGACTATAATAGCTATCGGGAATGTGATCCATGAAGCTCGGCCCGGTCCTAGGACCAAACCGAGCTTCAGGTGAAGCACGAGGTCCGGTCCGATCCGGTCCTAAAGCAATTGCAACTACATGCGACTAGGACCGGACGGGACCGGACCGGACCAACCTTCAGGGATCACATTCCCGAACGCGACTTGTACATAGCTGGTATCGGGATTACGGGGGTAGCTATGCAATCCGCAGTACGCGAGAATTCATAGTGTAATAAAAGGAGCCTGCTAGAGCCATAAGCACAGTATAAAGCAGGCGAGCAATTCTCGGTTGTTTTTTTTTTTTGTAACACAAGTTGCCTATATGTGTTAGCTTATGAGCGCCCGTTTTCCCGATACCAACTATATGCCACTTTTTTATGTCAATTTTGACATATTATGTATGTTGATATTAAACGTTGCTATGGCAATCTATGCTAAGTTTACAAATAAAAATATGTAAACACAAGTTTTTTACACAAAAAAGTCAAAAACACAAAGTTTTTTTCTGCTTATTTTTAAATTAATAATGCTTCAAAAATATACCTATAAAAATTGCTATATTTTGCCCTCGCCCTAAGAACTTCCACTGGGACTTCATGCTTTCTTTTGCTCCTCGGCAAATGTCCATAAACTCCTGTTTTAGTCTGGTATCTTCGGCAAAATAATTTGCAACCATTTAACATCATTTTTATTTTATTTTTACTGATGTTTCCTCATCTAAAAAAATAAAAATTAAACTTTTTTGTTTAAATTTAAATGAGTTTGTCTTTTACTTAAAAAATGAAGATGCCGAATTTTTCACCCGATCACTCTTTATCTGATTTTACATTCTTATCTTGGCCGATGTCAGCTACATCTATGCTAATTGCACGCATTTAAATGTTTATATATTTATTTCAAATGAATATTAGTTCCTTTATCAAAAAAAGCTCTTCCTTAATCGAATTTTTATCTTTTCTTATGCTCACCTGAGATATTTGCATCCGATTAGAATCGATTTAAATACCGATCGAATTGAGATGCTGGTAGTGATTGCACTGATCACTGAACAAATCAAACTTCGTAAGGACCTCCTCTATGATAATAACGTATCAACATGGTTGATAGAGTTGAGATAATTATGCATTTTATTTCACGTTTATTTATATATTTAGAGAAAGAATAAATGTTAAACGTGCTTATATCGATCAAATCGATTTGATTGATTTATGCAACTGATAAAACTTTGGTTTGTTGACAAACATGTAAAATTTAAATTTGATCATTTTTCCATGATTTTTGTTTCTTCTTTTAAACAGATTTCAAGACGATGAAATATCATCTTTGGTTCAGCTATTAACATCCAGACCGCCACCGACTCCAGCAGGTGTCCGATTCGTTTCTCTGGGATTGTGCATGCTGATTGCTTGCCCTTCCTTAATTGCCGCGCCTGAACATGAGAAAAAATCGATTACATGGGTTCATTGGCTAGTTAAAGGGGAGAAGTATTTCGAAAGGTAAATGGAGAAATAAGAAAGCAACATTTTATTTTTATTTTTGTTATTACTAAAACTCATCTGTTTTTAGTTGTGGGATCACAGCATCTTTTGGGGAAATGTTACTGTTGATTGCCATTCATTTTCATAGTAATCAATTGACGGCAATTGGCGATCTAGTTTGTGCCACTTTGGGGATGAAAGTGCAACCTAGATCAAACAACATGGTTAGGCTAAAACAAATATTTACTCAAGAAATATTTACAGAACAGGTAAATTCGTCGGAGAGTAATCAAAGAAAATAATTGACGATGGTGAATTTTCGCTTTTCTTATTTTCAGGTGGTTACTTCTCATGCTGTCAAAGTTCCAGTAACTCCGAATCTAAACGCAGGAATATCTGGATTTTTACCGGTCCACTGTATCCATCAGTTACTTAAAAGCCGAGCTTTCGTAAAACATAGAGTGCCCATTAAAAATTGGATTTACAGGTACCCATCAAAGTTAAAAATTTCCATCAACAATTTTTTTTCGAGCACTAAACTTTTTTTTTAAAAATTACTTTTAGACAAGTTTGTAACAGTATAGCTCCTTTGCACCCAGTTTTACCTCCGTTAATTGAAGTCTACGTTAACTCCATTCTTGTTCCTCCAAGCTCAAAGCTTTATGATCAAACAAATACAAACAAACCCCTTAGCGAGGATGAGATTAGGCGAGTTTTTCAAAACTCTGTGTTTGGTAGTCAGTTTGATAAGAAAACAAAATTAAGTACCAAGGTAGGGTTTTAGTTGAAATTCTCCACTACAATTGATGTCCTTAAATTTAGAACGGATTTTTTTTTTTTGTAGGCTCTATCTGCTCAAGGCTGTGAAAAATCCGATGATGACGATGAACCTGATTCGGAACTAAACGTTAAACCTTCGTTAACGTCACAGCTACTGCTTTTGTATTATTTACTTCTGTATGAAGACACGAGATTGTCAAATAGTTCGGCTTTCATTGCAGCTGGGAAACCTGTCATGAGTTATTCATCTGAATTCATGTCTGAACTTCCAATAAAATACTTATTACAGCAAGCTCAGAAGGATCAGGGAAATTATGCAGGTGAAAAAATCAACAGTGTAATCTTTTGTAAACATGAGTTGTGCATTAAAAATGTCGAGCCATTAGGCAATTCACAAATTCCGTGATTCTCGGAGATAACCTAAAAAAAAAAAAAAGAAAACTTGTAACAAACACATGTCACATTTGCGCCTTTTTGTTCCTTTCATTTACATATTTCTTCTTTATGTTTTTTTTAGGATTATTTTCGTCTCTCCTTCGACTTTTAGCTACTCACTTTCCGCATTTGTCTCTGGTAGAAGACTGGTTAGACGATGAGATTATTACAATCGAAGATGGGAAAGAGTCTGCACCCAATAATGCCGCTTTGGCGGATTCAATAAAAGAAGGTAAATTCCAGTGCATCGATGTGTATTTTCTCGCCAAATGTTGACGCCTTATCTCATGCGACATTTTTTTTTCTCCAGCGTTCAGTGTAATCGACATTCATCCCTCAAAAACCGGAAGGCTATTAAAGAAATTGCTAACCATGCGGCCTACGGATGTGTGGCCAAATGCTGATTTACTTACAAGTTATTTTAAAACGATATTAGACGAAGGAGTTCCGAAATACGTACAAGACTTGTACAAGCAGTGTTGGTTACATCTCAATACCGTGTTGCCTAGATCATTGTGGGTTATGACGATTAACGCGCTATTACCAAAAGAAAATCATGTTGTATTTTTAACTCAAGAAAATATAGCTGTCGATCCGCTACAAGTTTTACGCTGCGATCAGCGAATATTTAGGTATGACTCGACAGCGTTATCTTTGCTTGCACATTTTTTTAAAATGCGACCTTTGTTTTAGGTGCGCTAGCGGTTTGGCCATCATCTTGAGGGTTCTACAGGCATCTTTAGCCGCTTCAAGGTGTCAGTTATCGCGTCACATGCTTGATACACCTCTCACAGAGCGGACGGGACAACTGACCAGCGAAGCTGAAAGAGAAGAACTGCGATTGGCCCTCGTTTCGGCCCAAGAAAGTTTAGCCGTACAAATATTGCTAGAAAGTTGCTTAGAAACAGAAGAAGATGCCGTAAGCTTTTCAAACGTGAACACAATTTTAAAAAAGATTACAGCTTACATTTTTTTTTTTTTTTTTTTTTAGACAAAACCTGGACAACTATTGGCCCTTCGGGAAGTTCGGAGTCTTATTTGTTCTTTCTTGCATCAAGTTTTCATAAGCGATCCAGCATTAGCTAAATTGGTTCATTTCCAAGGCTATCCTCGTGAACTGTTGCCCATTACCGTCCAGGGAATCCCGTCAATGCACATTTGTTTGGATTTCATTCCTGAACTGTTAAGTCAGCCATCCCTTGAGAAACAAGTGTTTGCTGTTGATTTGGTATCACACTTGAGTGTGCAATATGCTTTACCGAAGTCATTAAGCGTTGCAAGACTTGCAATTAATACACTTTCGACTTTGCTAGCGGGTAATTTTTATTTATTATTTTACCTAGTTTTTTGATTCATTGATTTTTTTTTTAACGTTTTTATTTCTGATTGCAGTATTACCAAGTGAAACTAGGCCTAGTCTATTCGGACCAATACTTCCATCATTAGTTCGGATATGCGAAGCTTTTCCACCATTAGCTGATGATACGATATCATTATTAATGCAATTAGGAAGGGTCTGCGTTTCTCAAGCTTCTTTAGGTGATCAAATTGATCATTGTAAAGTGAACGGAAATACTTTCTTCACAAGTGATGAATGCAATTCAGAGCTAATGTCAGTTAATGAATTCCTCTGTGTTCAAGTACAAAAAACATTTAAGCAAATCGTTGAAAAATCAGTTTTTAAAGTGAAAATTTATTAATAAAGATTCTATACGTTATTTTTCTATATTGCGTATTTAAAATGTTACGAAATATAGCAATTCTTGCTCTATTTACAATTTATAATTTCATTTTCAAAATATTTTATAGCCTACTATCTTCTCGATTTTCTAAAATTTAAATTCCCGGTACGTTCGTAAAGAATATCAAATTCGGAGTTTATATAATTTCTCCTTAAGTTTTGAAGCTATGCAAACAAACATCGGTGACGTCACCCTTGCGATCTCCTTTCGTAGTGTTGCCATCCACCACTAGTTTTTATTTCTTTTTTTTTTTTTAAGATAAGAAACCAACTTTTCTAATGAGCCAGTTTAACATAATTGTTTAAAAAATAGATTATAGTTGCAAACTGAAGTAAACTTAAAAGTTTTGACGATTCATTTGTGCCTTATTTATTAATTTGTCTGAAAAGGTTAGTTTTTTACTTTATTATATTACTGTCACATTTACCCCATGCTTTCACCAACTCAATATAATTTTTAATTACATCACCTTTGCTTACACAAATGATAAGCTAATCTTTAACTTTTTTCAGTGGAGAAAACATGTCGTCTGATGCAGAATTTAACCCTGTTGACCATGGATTGGATTCATCCTTTAGACTAACTAATTATGCTGAGCTTAAAGGATGAGGTTCCAAAATCCCTCAAGCAGTTTTAAATAAACTTCTTGAGGGGTTTATGCGAGATGCAGCAAAAGAAGACTCAAAAATTGGCAACACTCCATTAATTGGCATAGGATTAGATTCAGCTGTCATTCCCATTAAAGGGACAGAATGTTTTTTACTTCAAACATGTGATTATTTTTACCCTCTTATAGATGATCCAGTTCTGATGGGCAGAATTACCTGTGCTAATGTTGTAAGTGATTTATATGCCATGGGTGTAACACAAATAGATTCATTACGCCTATTGATCAAGATTTCTACTGCCATGTCTGACATAGAAAATGAAGTGATAATGCCATTAATCATTCAGGGATTCAAAGCTGCAGCTTTGGAAGCTGGTTGTAAAGTCAATCAAGTAACTGTCCTTTCAAATCCTTGGTGCACAATTGGAGGAGTAGCAACAGCAGTTTGTTCATTAAAAGAATTTATCATTCCAGAAAATGCTAAAGCAGGGGATGTTTTAGTGTTGACCAAACCATTGGGTACACAAATTGCCTGCAGTGTGCATCATTGGATTGATGTACCAGAAAAATGGGAGAAAATTAAAAATGTAGTAACAAAAGAAGATTTAGAATTGGCTTTTGTTCAAGCAGCCAAGTCAATGGGTCGCTTAAATCTCGTGGCTGCAACTTTAATGCACAAATATAATGCACATTGCTCTACAGATGTTACAGGCTTTGGTATATTAGGACATGCTGAAAATTTGGTCAAATTTCAGAAAGATGATTTAAAATTTGTGATACACAGTTTACCTGTTTTTCCAAAAGTGGACAAAATAGCAAAAGCTTGTAATATGACCAAATTAATAAAAGGTACATCTCCTGAAACTTCTGGAGGATTGTTAATTAGTTTTACGAAAGAAGACGCGTTAGCTTTTTGCCGGGAAATAGAAGAAATAGAGCAACAAAAAGCTTGGATTATTGGCCATGTTGAAGTAGGGAAAAAAATTGCTGAAATTGTGATTGATCCAGAAATTATACAAGCAGAAAGAAAATAATAAAAATTAATCTTAAAAATTTAGTAATTCTTTTGTAAATGTTAAGAAAGTGGCTCATCATAAAACTGGAAAAAAAAACAGTTTGTAAAGTCAAGTTTTTTTTTTTTTTTTTTTCTCATTTTTTGTTTTAAAAATAAGGATTATTTTTTAAATATTTTTCACTATCTACTGTATGTTTATAATGATTTTATTTGACAAAGAAACTTATGACTAATTGGAGACATCTCAGTAAATGAACCTCTAATTATGATGACTTTTATTTCTTTGACAGATAATAATTATTAATAATTTTGAATTACTTAGAAATACTGTTTAAAAGTTTATTTTTATACTTTTTAAGTAAAATTTATTGTTAAAATTCATTTATAACTTTTTATTTTCAGAATAATAATAGGAGTCAAGCAAGTTTTATAGGAAGCATGCCCCTATATATTTTATTCCTATATCTTTTTCTATTTATCCTATATTTTTTTTTAAAATAATTTATTTCCACAGAGATCATGAAAAAGAAAACTCTTAAAAAATACGCATTCGATTCTGCATTGATCCATCAACCATGTTTGAATCTTGTAGTTTTAAAGTTAAAAAAAGAAAAAAATATATTACGTGAAAATAAAGTGGCCCCACCCCCCTTCCCCAAAAGTTCCCCCCAACTTTTAACATTGTAGGTAAACTCAACTGTAAAGATTATTTGATTTGATTTATAAAAATTATAGCCTTCTTTGGAACTTAAAATAAGAAGAAATAACTTATGAAAAAAAATGTAATAATAATAAAGACCAGATTTCGATTTTAATTTTTAAATCCGCATTTATTTAACAGCGCAACGAAACTATGCATTCGTTGACGGTTATTTTTGTACAGTCGCCTCCATAAGGTATCAAATTGGGATATTAGTCTTTAATTTTTCTTAAATAAATTTTTACCTGACTGGCAGCTCTTCCACTAAACGATTTTTTTAACTTGCTTTTAATTCGTAAATTTTAAAAACTCCTAGAAAACATTAAATTACTTTTTCATTTTAAAGTAAATGCAATTTTTAAATATCAAAACAACCTGAACGCACCCTTGAAATGGCGACTTCATAACATACGCGGATTAAGAAATAGTCCCAGCTTCTCGTCAATAAAAAATGGTTTACAGGTGAGACCGCCGTCAGTTTTTTTTTAGATTGTGTTAAGTTTTAGATTAATCGTTCATAGTACACGTAGTTTTTAAGTATTTGTAAGCCCGGAGATGTAAATTTAACGATAAATAAGATTTTTCGGTTCGAAGAAATCATTATTTATGATTTTTTCAAAATGTTAACAAACAACTCATTATCTGCATCTTAGATGAGGGTGTTTATTTGGGAATCGCAAAATGGAATTCAAGGAAGAAACACGACCGTTTATTCTTCCAAAAATGAAAAATACAATTGGAGTACAGGGACAGCAAAGCATAAAAAGGTATGTGAATTAATGGCGAATAGGATTTTACTGAAAATCAAAACACACAGTCGCATCATTTATGCAATTATAAATGAATAATTTGTATATACGGACATACAAGTAAAGATGTTTTGTTGCCGTTTATTTAATCAAGATGCAAATGATAATCACATTATGACAGGTAACAAAAATTTGCATCATTAATTCAATTTTTTTCCTGTCTGTAAAGTGATGCATTTTAACAAAGGCAATTTTTGCCTATTTAATTTTTGCTTGGTAATTACCATTATGTTTATTAACATTGTATGTCAACCAAATTATTCTATTATTTTAAACGGAATAGAAATGCAATAAATGATTCAACTGCATGCCTGACTAAGAGTTTGGAAGGTAGAAAAAATTCAAATGAAAATTGTTTTAATTAATTATTGTAATGAATTTTAGGAGAAGAAAAACAAAAGGCATTTTATCCACACGTAAAAAAAGGAATAAAGGGCCATCATCACCATCAATACCAACATGGCTGGACACAATAAGGTATGCTTGCTTTTTAAAAATAAAAGGTTATAAGAGTTGGAAAAAAAAAATTGTAAAATTTTACGATACACATGAAATCGACTGCTCCAAAGAAGAAGTACCTATTTTTTTTTAGCAGTACAAAAAGTACCTATCTTTTTTTGGACAGTTGAAAAACTACCTATCTTTTTTTTGACAACTTATAAACGATCTATTTAAATGGTCATTGCTATATACAATAGATCATTTTTGCAGTAACACAAAAAAGATAGGTAGTTTTTCAACTGTCCAAAAAAAGATAGGTACTTATTGTAAAGCTAAAAAAAAAATAGGTACTTGTTCTTCGGAGCAGTTGAAATGGGAACCTCAGACTTTTATCCATAATTGTGTTTTACATTTAATGTTGCATGGTAATCTTTTTTTTTTTTTTTTTCAGATTAAGTTCAGCTCAAACATTCAATCATCAAAATCAGACAAGTCTTATAAGCCTAAATTCTTCTAACAATTTGACTGATAAACAAGAAAATCAAAATTCATTAAAAATATTAAATGGAGTAGAAAAAGTTACTAAAAGCCCACTTATTGGAGCTAAAACAAGTGTCAAAAACTGCCATACTCTAAGTGAGAAAAATCCTAATCATAATGTGAATCGAAATCATAAACTGACTGAATATTTTCCTGTGAGACGCAGTGTACGAAAAACAAAAAAGACTGTTTTGGAAGAGAAGCAAAAGAATTTAGAAGAATGTGTTTTATCTCAGAGAGAAGAAGGACTCAAAGTAATTGAATATTTTTTTAATCAATTTTTTTTTTATGATGTAATTTTAATTTATTCATTCCAAGCTTACATTTTTTTTTTTAAAGGTTGTGAATTTTGAAGGAAAAGGCAGGGGTGTTGTAACCACTAGGAAATTCAGCAAAGGAGAATTTGTTGTGGAATATTTTGGAGAGCTAATAAATATGGGAGAAGCTAGGACACGAGAAGAAGTTTATGCTGAGGATCAAAACACAGGATGTTACATGTATTATTTCAAGTACAAAAATAATCAATATTGGTAGGTGTCAACATTTCTTTCCTTTCTTTCATTAGTTACAATAATCCATTTTATATGACCTCTTCTTAATTTTGCAGTATTGATGCGACAGCAGAATCTGGTCGTTTAGGAAGACTGGTTAATCATTCACGAAACGGAAATCTCACAACTAAAATTATTTCAGTCGGTTCGGTTCCTCATTTGGTTTTAATTGCCAAAGAAAATATTGAAATTGGGGAAGAGGTTTGCTATGATTATGGCGATCGCAGCAAAGAAAGTTTGAAATATCATCCTTGGCTGGCCTCTTGAATTCTACAATTGTAAATGGTAAGTCTCACTTTTTAATTTTTAGAAACTGGCAAAAAGGTAAAAAACACATGAATTTCTGGTGTATTAACTGACTGGTAAGGGATCCCGCAAGATCAATTCCAAAGACGGTCGAGTGATATGTTGTTAGATAAGACTTCTTAGAAAGACAATGACGCTGCGCATACAGTACTGTTGTATTTTCAGGCTAACATATGTTATGCAAAGCCAAGTTAAATTTTGTCAGAAATTCAAAATTCAGTCAGTCCCGGGCGGTACTTCGCAAACAATGTAAATAATTGGTTGTAACTTAAGGGTAAAAAAGCTTGAATAGCTCCAGATTGCCAAAACTGGCCAACTTTGTAGTTGGATACTGGACAGCTACATTTGGTTTTTTTTTTTGGCTCGTCGACATATTTGGTCATATAGCCTTTTTCGATTATTTATTTTCTTATTCAGACTTTCAATCATTTCATAGTTTATTTGACATTGCTGCCGGAAACACAGCTAGTTTAATTGACTTTTCGGCCAGAGACTTTCAACTTTTTGGTAGCATATATGACATTGCTGTGGGAAACACAGTTTTATTGGCAAGTTTAGCTTATTTTGAATTCCTAATCAACATTTTAATGCCAAATTTGGGCTCATATTGCAATTCCTTTAATCATGCGATCCTGCGGCATCACGTACCCCAATTTCGCAAGCTCGGGATCAGCTCTTGCAAAGTTATAGCCTAGGTCATATTATGGTTTAAAATGTTAATCAATTTTAAATTGAAAAATGCCCACATTTAAAGGCCTTGATGCTACAAAGATAATGAAAAAAGTCAAGAATTTTACCAGTATATGAATTTTCAGTTGCAGAATTTGTAGGCAAAATCTCTTTGTCTCCGTGCGATAATTAATTAGAGCACAAAAATGCTATCTTTCTTTTTTTCCTTTACAAATTTCCATGGTTCGTATATATTTGACGTGTATTGCTATATTGCTTGTTCTTAAGAGCAATCAATATTCTAGATGGAAGACGATGCAAATTTTCCGTAAATGCCTTGAATTTAGAATGAAAGCTCCCTTTAGAATACAAATTCAAAAAAAAAAAAAAAAAAAAAAAAATTAGTACTTTATAGTCGAAATGGACAAATTCTGATAACAATTGCGGAAGAAAATTGAAGAAAGTACATGTTGGTAATACTTTTGCATCTTCAATAAAAAAAGCCGTACGCCGTTTTGGTCAAAACTTTCAACCCAAGCAGACATTGACTAAAATTATTAGAAAATGAGACTGCGCACTTTTAAAGCCGAGTGAAATTTAGAAATTGCCTTCCTACATCATTCTGTTAAAATTTAGTTCATTTTTATATTTAATTTTTCTGTCGCTAAAAAAAAAAAAAAAAAAAAAAAAAACCTTTAATTATTAGCAAACTAATCATCCAACACGCTTCCTGACTCTGTTACTTAACTTCTGAGCTCGAAAATTATAATCTGAGCTCCAGAATTGTGAATCTGAGCACGAAAATTGTGAAACGAGCCTACCTGTTGACGCATTTCAGGTTTTAAAAAAAAAATTATTTTCAGCTCGTTTTTGCATAAAACATGCGAATGTACTTCAACTTTACACTTTTAAAATTTCCGATTCTTACTGCACAAAGTGTGAGCTACTCACACATTTTTAGAGACTGCAAGCAAGGATTTTTTTAAAAACAGCATGACCAACAATAGTAGATTTCCAGGCTGGACCCGAAAAGTGAGATTTTTTACGAGGCCGTTGCCGATCCGAGCCGAAGGCGAGGATCGGCAAGAGCGTCGAGTAAAAAATCGAAATTTTTCGGCCCAGCCTTGGAAATGTAGTTTTCAGGGCGAGAATAACGAAATTTGTTTTGTTTACATGATCTCGAAAGTATACTTTTCGGGTCTAGCCCTGAAAAGGTGCTTTCCCTAAAATGTCCATCAAATGGTCAACTGTCAATTCACCTAAAATATGATACTTTTGAAAATCCTAGATATTCATACCTTTCCTGCACATTTTCTTGAGACAGGTGAGACGAATTGTCGTTGCACCTTAAGGATCGGTTGAAAAATGTTTCTTCAAATAAAGAGTTTTTTTTTAACTCTCTAAGGCACAACGACGATATGCAGAACAAAATTAAACCAGTTTGAAAGTCCGATAATATTTTAATATTAAACGTTTTCTTTTGCACATCTTAATTCTCCTTACAATTTAAAATGCAATTCTTATTCCTGTAAGCTGTCTAAAGGTACGCGCTAAAGATCAGATGGGGACAAAATAGGTGCTAAAGGCTAGGAAACGGGGAAAAAAGCCTAAAATTCAGGAATCCGAATCCGATGCCGTTGCCGATGCCGATGCCGATTCCATATTATTTAATTAACTCCCGGCTCCGATTCCAGCATCGATCATATCCGATGCCGCCTCTGATTCCGATTTTAGTGAAAAAAAAAAAAAAATCATAGAGCCATTCTAGACAATTTTTAAAATTAGGGGTCCTATTCCGATGCCGGTGCCGATGCCGAATTCGGATATTTAAAAAAATCCGATTCCGATGCTGGCGTCGGCATTTGCCAAAATTTTAAATCTTCGAACCCCTGCTGAAATTAAAAAATTTTTTCTTTTAACAATTTCATTAAAGTTTTTTGGACTCATTTTTTCTTCCGTAAAATTGCTTATGACCATAAAACATGATAATTTTCAGAATATATGAAAGCCAAAGGTCTTGAATTTCCGTTCATACAACTTATATATACTGAACATTTTTTCTGATATCTGATAGATTCTACAATTTTCTAAAACTGTTTATATTTCAGAGATTCCTGGAAATGTACCTCTCTACATCGCCCACGCGTCTTATACCCTTTCCCTTAAACTGCGTTGCCCAGGGCAGCCACTAGCTCGATTCTGTTTCTATTTCCGTATAAACCCATTAAAACATTTCGTTCAGCAACCCTCCACAACCCCACCGACTTCCAAATTTTTTTTAACAAGCCTCGACAAATCCCGTTCGTCTTTCTTAACCCTTTCTATATTTCTTCCCTTCTTATTACCCCATCCCATATTTTAGAATTGATCGTATTCCAGTATCTAAGCAAACTTTAAAAACTATATGACCACGGGGGAAATGATCGATTTTGTTGATCCCCTTTCTTATCACACAAGATAGGGTTCGGTTTCCTTACTTCATCGCTTTTCAGTATTTACTCTCCCTAAATATCCTCATAGGCAACTGTTTGACAAAACTTAATTTTATATATCCGACTGTCTTGAATCGGTTTTTTCCATCTGTTCCCATTTATTAGTTTGTCAATTTTGTTTTTTTACAGGGCTCGACATCCACAAAATATTTTTAAACTAGTTATTAGAAGACTGCAAATTCGGAACAAGTGTCATTTGAGGTCCAATTGTTCCACTATCATCATTCACCAATTTTTACAAAAAATGGTAATAAAACTTTTATTTATTTAATTTTCTTCTTTTTGTGTGAAGTTATTTTAGTCAAGATGTCTTTTTAATCGGAATTTAATTATGTCGTATGATGTGTACTTTTGAGAAAAAATAATCGATTATTAAAGGAGGCAAGTTTTCCAGTAAAATTCGTAGGTACCAGTAACATAGCTTTATTTCATTTTAATTTTTAAAAATTATTCGTATTCAGTCGGTTTTAATCCAATCAAAAAATTCAGACAATTTCATTTTTATTTAATTTAATTTAATTTTTTTTTTTTTAAATTGGACCTTTTTATCAAATTTTTGCTTTTGTTGTAATAATTATTTCATTCACATGCCATTTATCCTTACCTCAAAGTGAAAACTTTGAATTGGAAAAATGAAATAGGCGCCTATTTATTTATTTTTTCGCATCAATAATCTCTTGATAAACTTCAAATTCGACGTTTTGGCCCTTGGTGTTCAGGATCAGAAAAATAAAATAGTAGAAAACAAATTCTGTGTTGATACGAATTCATTTGTGTCAAGGAAAAATTCAGACCTGTTTTTTACTTTTCATAAGCTAAACGTTGATATTTTCTTTACACGTTTTTTTTTCTTTCTAAAAATTGAGCCTACTCTATTTCGTTCGATTAGAAAATTAATAAGTTTGAAAGCTTGCTTCAAAATAAAAGGAAATAACAAAAACCACAAAAATCAAGTTGCTTAGTTATTACTTTAAAATTCTTACAACTCCAATGCACAAAAGATGTTCAGCTTGTACAGTTTTACGGTTCCAGTTTTGCGAAAAAATTTATTTTATCGATTTTTAATCAAATAATAATTGTAATCTTTCGAAATTTTATGCTAACATGTTTAAATAGAATTTTCGAAAGGAAGGGCTTTTTAAAAGCCATGAATTATTTATCTTATATATATAAATTTGTATTGACGGGCTTAGGTCACTTTTAAATTAGTAAACAATTCCCATTTTTGAAGAAGGAAAAAAAAAATATACGAGGAAACAAATGTAGGGTGTATTTTTCGTGGTATATAATAATGAAAATTGGACGACCGATATGTTTTTTTTTTTTTTGGAAAAATTCTGTATATTATTCATTTAATTAAAAACAATTACATTTGAAGACATCAGTAAAAGAAGGGGGCCGTTCAGAAAGAACGAAATTCGCTTTGTATTTATTTACATTGCGTTTTTCTTTTTTGAACGGTCTCCTTCTTCCACCGATGCCTTCATTTGCTCTTATCAAATATCAAGTATTCTTTTCATGTATTAATTTTAACTGTGCAACGTAGAAATAATTTTTGCGATTAAAAGTAATGTTAGTTAATGACATAATTTAAACTGTTTGCGGCGCTGTCCTTATCGATTAATTGAAAGCGCCTTTTTTTCAGTAAATATCTATCAAAAATACCCGTACGTCAAATTACATTTTTATATATTTGAATTATATTCACATCTTTTTTTTTAAAACTTTATAATAAAAATAAAAGAATCTTAGCATTAAGAACTTTTAATCATCTTTACATAAGAAAAAACACAATGCGTAACTGAGGATTTTTTTTTTTGGCGCGTATTTAAAATTTTTTGAAAAACGTCAACGATATCTTTATCAGCCTTAAGGAATCATGTTCCCTCTTCTTGAAATGATAAATTAAATGCGTGCCTGACGGATTAGGCCAAATGATCGAGTTATACAAGAAGCAAAGCTTCAGTCATTGCTAGATCATTTTTAAACCCGATTCTCTTTTCTTTACATAGAGAGCAAATCTCATCAATAAAATTCAAGAAGGTTATCGACAAGGGAAATAATTCGTTTTTGAAAATTGTTTTGTGCATAATTTGGCTAATCGAAATCGGGCAGAGAAATCTTTGAATTGGCCGTTTGCCTTTTTAAAATTCACATGTTTTAATATTTTATTCTGGATTTGCTCTAATTATATGATCATGTAAGGTTCCAAAAACCACAAAAATATGACTGATGCCCTGCTTTTTTGTATGCTTTCTCGGATGTGTCGTTTTCGTTTTTAAGTCACAGATACCGATTTTCCATCCGTTATTGTTTTTATATTGTCTTTTTATTTCCTGTGAATTTCGTTCGTTTTTATCTTAATTAATGAATCAAGTAATGGGTTAATTCCATAAAAAAAGACTTGTGTAAAAATATAGACTTCCGTGTTTACGAAAAACTCAAAAATCAAGTTTCGTTTTAAAATGTGATAACAGCTTGACGTGCATTCTCATCGGTTTTATCATTTTTCCCCTTTTGTACAAAGTAATTCATGACTAGTGATTAAATAAGCTTATTTTATTTTATTTTGTGGAAAAAAAGGAAATGAAAACCGGTGCGAATGAACTGTTGATTTAAGTTTAAATATTATTCAGAGTTTTTTCTGTTACTGCGTTGAGATTATTTAGGTACAGTAGGCCTATTTTTTTTAAAAGAAAAAGGTAAGAAATATTTTTTTTAGACATGTGATTTTAAAAAAAAAAAAAAGTCGAACAATTTTATTGTTGGAATTAAAAAATCAGCTGCAAGTAGCTTTTTTCGGTGTTGATTTATAGATATAGGTGTACATTTTATACTGAAAATACCAATTCTTGCTTTCAAAGGAAGAAAAAAAAAATTATTAGAGGAAACTGGTCAGTAATGACATTAACCCCTTTAAAGGAAAAGCGTATAAATTTTAGGGCGATGAATTTTTATCGATGTTTTCCATCCATTTAGTAAATTATTAACAAAGTTGCGGGGTTCGTTCCTTTTAACCACGCATGGCACGATGAGCGTCTTAAAAACGGGACGGACTCTCAGCAATATTCTGTTCAATTAATCGTTATAGGGAATTGCAGGGTGTTCAAGACATACTTTCTCCTATTAATTATTTATACGTTATAAATGCGTAAAAAAAATGTATGTCGTATGATTTTCCTCGGGCTTTTTTTAGGGCGTTTTTTACGAATATTTTCGTATTTGAAGTGCTATATAAAATTTTATTAAACGCTAATTTTTTAGCTCTCGAAAAGTCGTTCCTTAAATTTTTTAAATTTATTATTCAGTCACCGTTCTAAAAAGCGCCCTAAATGATTATGCTACCATATTTAATAAATAGGATTTAAAAAAATATATATCATGTAGAAATGTATTTTAAGAAGGGAGTAATGGTCTTCAAAAAATTTTGCAAAAAGTTTTTTTTACTTTGTCGCAATTATATTCTGTCTTTCTTAAATCTTTGAACCTTTTTATTACTATTATTTATTTACGTGTTTTATTTTGATTTAATGAAAGACTGGAAAAATGTTTGCCTTAGTGAAAATCAGAATTAAATCTAGTCATAAAATTCGGTCGAATTTTTAAAGAGGAATTACCTTAAAGACTCTGTTTTATCGGTCCTTTTTTTTACACACCGTAGCATCCAAACTGATTTAATTATTTTCTCGTTAATTAAATAAAGGCCTAATCGATTTTGTTTAGCCGAAAGTAGAGCAAAAGACTTTTTGCAATATTTTTTTAAAATAGTAAAAGTATTATGATATACGTAAGGGCTAACAATTTACAAAAGAAGCTGATAACTTTTAAAATTGTTGCTCAGGTCACGACCTTTGAAAATTGACATCAGCTAGTCAGTTCATATATGATAGGGTTCATTATATTTGAAAAATCGAGCCTTATTAAAGACAAATCCTTTTGTGTTGGAAACAAATAAATAAATAAATAAATAAACAAACAAACACATGAATAGCCTTAATGATCTAAATGCAATTCTAAGAGTTATTGCTTTAGCAAGACATACTGCAGCTTGAATGCAGTGAAATAATTATTTAATGTATCATTTCTTAATTTATTATAGTTTTTAAGTTTTTTTTCTAGATGAGCTTTATTGTATTTGCGAATAAAATTCATTATTATTTTACATTACGGTAAATTCTTTTAAAAGTTCCTGAACTTGCTAATTCCCCAACTCCTCTCCTTATCGATTTTAGCGGTTTCTATTGGGAGGAACTAATTTTCAGACCAACGCAAGTATCAACAGGCCACCTTCTTCCCGTTAAAAATGCTAATAGGCTATTGAGAAATATGATGCTGCCGAAAGATAATAATCCTTAAACTTTCGAAGTTGAAGTTTTTCATTAAATCGAATTTTACGAGAAATGAAAGCGTGTTTTCTCGCGAAGGGGATCGGATTCCCCTTCTCTATGCGAAATCGGGCCGTAATTCCCAAAAAATTTCGAGCTTTTCAAGTAGAAAGCTCGCTTTTGTGAATTTGAATGTCTGTTCAATGAACAGAAAAAAAGTTGACAGGAAAGCATAGAAGAATCAAAAAAACTTCTTAGCGAAGTTCCTATCGCATAGCGGGCCTTACTTAATTCCAACATTGGGTTTTTCGTATTATACCGCCTCAAACAGCCATCTTCAGGCGATCGACTTGCCATCTGCATTTAATTTCGAGTTTCAATTTCTCTTCAAGTTCAAATGCATGAGAAAAAACGAATTCGAATGCAGATTTAAAAAATTCGTTGATACATGCGTATTTGATCGTAGTTTAAAAGGCATATGCTTTAAGCGATTCTAATTTTCTTATGCCTTTGTTACATGAAATTAAATGACGCAAAATGGTTTTGAAACAGTTGAAATTTATCGCTATAAAAGGGTTGATGATTCATTCGTAAGCTAAACATGAAACTCCCATAGTTAAAAACGTGAACTTTTCCATCTTTATAATTTTTTAATTTTTTATGTTGGCATTGATTGGATGGGAGACTTCTGGGTAATTTCAATATGGCGTTAAGAGGACGCATTCGTTAATTTTTTTGCGATTATCTTTACAGCAAAAAATGTGGCTTTTTAGGAATTTTGTAAGTATTTGCACTCAATTTCGGAAAGAATTGATAGAGGAAGTTACGAACTTTGCAGCTGTATTCATTTTAATGCTGTACAATATGTAGTTCATGCCTATTTAATCGATAAAAAAATGCATTTTTTTTTGTTTTTTTATTTTTAGGCTGTAAAATGGAGACTTCCCGCTTGATGTTTGTTAGTGAAAAACGTTTTGTTTTTAAGTGATATTTATTATACTATGGTGATTTAAGGTATTATTAAGTTTAGGAATCAATCGATATTGAGCCAACGCCCTTCGATCCTTTATTTTCCTCCGTATAATCTCTGAGGAGAATCTAAGTTTTCTTATAAGTCACCTTCGATTTTCTTGTCGCTCTTTCAAGACATACGATTTATTATTTTATAAAGATGAGGTTTTATTCTTAAAATAACAGAAAACCTAAAGCCGCAATAGGGACTTATATTTTTTTTGTGGGGAAGAAAAGTTGGAAATACCTAAAAAGAAACTTAATTTTAGATATTAAATCTTGAAGCAAGTTGCATACCTCAAGTCAAAAACAAAAAGTTTGTGCAGTATATTCATAAAATTTTTATATCAAAATTTTATTGGCTGTAATTTACTACTTATTTGCAATTTATAAGGATTTCTTTGATGCCTTGTAGTGCTTTGACTTCGAGCTCTTATTTTGTCTCCATCAAGTCATGATACAGAAAAGTAAAGTATATGTTATTTGAAGCATTAAGTAATATTTTTCTTCTATTAATTACAGCGTGATTGACTATGAAAGCAGTAACTGTTTTAATATAAAAATATTAGTGGTGAATTTATATTTAAAAACAAATGTCTGGGAAAAAAAAGAATATGAAGGACGATGACAGTGATCCAGATGTCTCTTCAGAATCAGATTCTGACTTTGAGGATCCGGACAAAATTGAAGTTCCAGGTAATTTAAGTGAGATAATACTTTTAAAAATGATACAAAAAGTATTTCAAAACCCAAAAATTTACAGGAGGGGGAAAAGACCTGGAAACTGCTGTGAATGCCATTAATGCTTCTAACAATAGGGCAGGTATGGCAAATGCCACTGAAATGAAAACTTCAGGAGTATCCTCTGCAGATGGAAAGCCTGGGAAAGAGATGAAAGGGAAAAAAGGAGGTCCTAGCACAAGTAAGTACATATACTTAATTTTTTTTTTTTTAAATGTTTGATATAACTTATTCTTAAAAGTTATTATCAATTTTAAAGCTAAACATGATTTTTTTCTTAAAATTAACTTAAGTTATATGATTATAAGACAACAAATTTATTTTCACTCAGGTCTTGACAAATTATTGGGACTGAACCTCAGTTACCCTCAAGGTAAGATATTTGTCGACCTTACCCCTTCCTAAAATAAGTTAATAAACATTTTACGTTATTGTTATTATAATTACATATTATCATTTTTTTGTTGTTGTGATTGTTTCACATAAAAACATCTTCCTAAAGTGATAACCAACATTTTTATGTTTTTTACTTGTAAAAAAATGAAATTCATTATTGAAATTTAATTTTTTTAATTTTGATAAATTATTTGTTTGTATTTTTTTTTAGCACCTCCTATTCAACAACCTCTTCCACCTCGTTTTCCTGGAGGATTGGTAACCAAAGGAGGAACACCAGGCTATGAGATGATACCAATACCAGGTGCTCCTGGGAATACAGGAGTTATGAATAATCCTTTCCCACAAATGCTTGGAGGGATGAATTCATTACAAGGATATCCTGGAATGAATATGAATATGAATCCAGCCACATTACTTCAGCAAAGTAAGATACTTCAATGTACAGGGCTTAGTTTTTTGTTTTATTTCATTTTCTTTTCTTTTAGTCAAGTTTAGCTTTTGATTTTTGAAAAACTTGTGCCTTTATTATTCATAATTTGAATAGTCTTCATCATTCATTCTATTGCTGTTTATTAATTATTTGTATTTAGTTTTTTTTTTTTTTTTTTTTTAATTTTTTTAAGTTAAAGCTTTAAAGCCTGTTGTACATGTTGAGATAAATCTGAAAAAAATGTTCTTGAAAATGAATTGCCTAACTTTCTACTTATAAGAGTTGTTTTATGTGAGGAATATTGTAAAATTAAATTCAGTTTTTTACTTGCTTTTCTTTTATAAATATTTTACAGCAATGGAAATGTCTAAAATGTTTGGCGGCATGGGCGGCATGGCTGGAATGGGAAACATACCAAACCTTAGTCAACTCAATGCAATGCTGAATCCTTTCCAGCAGTTCAACTCTGGAGCTTTACTCAATACTCTGTTAAATCCGACCATGGGAATGACACCTGGTTACCTTCCTGGCCAACTCCCCGGCAAAACCGTTAGTCAAATGTGGATGAATAATGAAAAGGTACAGGCATTTTTTTTTAATTTTTTAATTCATGAAATAGCTAACTTTGTCTTCTAACTTTTGGGTTTTACTGCTAAGTAACATTTTCCCCATGTTTTCCCAAATGTTTCCTTTTATTTTTAAATGATGTTATGCTTGACAAAAAAATTTTATGAACTTTAAAGGGGTCGTCCATTATTACGTAACGCAAAATAGGCCACTTTTTTACCCCCTCACCCCGTTGTATCACACCCGTAACGCAACCTGTAACCCCCCCCTTCGTAATTACGTAACACGGGTTCTAATCCCCCCTCTGAAAAATATTTAAATTTCGTTTTTAGAAGTCAAAAAAATTTTCAGTTTCATGGTAAATTTTAATCAGTTTTTACAAGTTAGAAAAATTTTTTATTTTTTATTTTTATATTTTGAAGAATAATTGGGAAAATGTTTTTAAAAAGAGTGAAATAAAATGGCGATAATTTTAATATTAAAATTACGTAACACATAACCCAACTCCTTCGATCCCCCTCCAGGCGTTACGTAATACATGGACGGCTCCAAATGTTTATTTTAACATATTTCTGCTATTCCGAAAGAAGCATGGGTTTATATTTTTTATAGCCTTTACAACATATACTACGACCTTTTATATAAGTCATGTTTACTGACTAATTTCCTTGAGAAATATAAATACGTACAAGCTTATTTGAAAATTGGGCCCTCATTGTTTTTGGTAAATAATTGACTGCTGATTTCCGGGTAAAGATACAAAACATCCCTATCACTATTTAACTACTAAAATCACAAAGAAGTAGTGTATAGTCACAATGATCTCACACCCGTTTTATAATTAAAATAGGACTTTATTGAACCATAAAATAATTCCCAGCTGATGAGCGGTTCTGCATTTTAAATTAAAATTAATTAAGCAAGGAGTGTTTTTTTAACGTTAAGCTAGGTTAGGACAATTCTTGAGTCGGTAAGTTAAATAGAAGTAGCGGACTTATATCGTTATGAAATTGAACCTTGAGGAAACACCCCCATCTTATGACTGAATCAAAATGTACCATTTCAACCATATCATTTTCAATAGATCCTCTTGATGCTCATGATATCTAACAACTTTAAAATGTATTTTAGGGATTGCATAAGAACAGTAGATTTTTTTACGATTATGATAAACTTGTGGATCGGTGATCGCTCAGGTGCTCTGGATGCACCCGGCTAGGGTTACCAACTCAAAATGTGGAAATAATAGTACCATGAAGATTTCTGAAGAGAAAATGTAGTATTTTATAGTACGCTTGACTTTACAGATAGAGGAAAAAAATTTATGAGCTACCATTTCACTTTCAGTGCTTTATTCGTTCTATTTTTTGGCGTTAACTTAATCAGTAATGCAAAAATGGCTTTTTCAGTGTACTATGCACTATGTGGTTGTTGCACAGTAATAGTACAGAGGGCTTTTTTTTTTTTTTGTTTTTATTTTGGATTTAGTTAAACAACCATTTACTCAATACTCTTTTAGTTTTTGAATTGATTTTTCGGTTAGACTTTAATTATTATTTGTGGTTTATTCTGCATTGCCATCAGAAACAGTTTTTATAGGAACTACTTTTACAATGAGGTTAAATGACTGTATTAATAGTTCCTACAATTCCTGCTGGAGTGAGGGAGTGTCGTTGGTTACCCATACTCGAATTGGCCGTCCTCAATGCTGCTTCAGTGATCAGGCATAGTGAAAACATAAGTGTGCTGGATTGGCCTGCCCGACTTGCGCATGACGTCACATTGTTGCAATTGAAAAAAAATCAAAGTCGATTAATTAAGTATTATAGTTCAAAAATAAGAGCCTTTTAACAAATATTTTAATTTTTTTGGAGATTATTAATAATTCTATTTACTGAACTCATTAAGTTTTTGTTCAAATGCAACAACCTGACGTCACGATTGAGGTCTATCACGTGACACCTATTGCGCGTGAGCACATTATGTTTTCATGCTTAGACGGAACAAGCCGCTACTCCGACCCCAACTCCCTAAGGGCTTGAAAATAGTACTGTACTTTTCAGAATAGTAAGAATGGTAACAATGTGCACTCGAGCACACCATGCTCTCTTGCATAGTGTAATAAAAGGATAGTGTGACCACGCGTCGATTTGATCACGTGACTACTACGTAATTTACGTAATTTTCGTCATCATCTTTACTTGCAACCAATCAGCGCATCTGAAAAAGTAAAGATGATGACGCGTTTTACGTCATGCGCGACCTTGACGATTTTAAAAACTAAAACGATCACCCCCTGCTCTCTTGTTTATCGTTCGGATTTGGTGTATAGTATATTAAGCTTTGTCGTTTTTATTTATTTTTGATATTATTAGCTTTTTTCATTTTTCCGACATTTGTTTTTGTTTGTTTCATTTGTTTTTGTTTGTTGTATAATTGAAAGTATTCAAAATTAAGTGTCATCATGGACAGAGTGCTAGAGGATAATCATATTATTCCCAATTTAAATAATACAATTACTACAATTACGGACACTAAAAAACCTCCTAAGAGGAAAAGACAAAACACGCGAACGAAAGGAACAAGTATTGAAGACTGGCTAAAGGTATAATTTGTGTTTTTTATGTAAAAGATTTTCACGCGCTGAAACGATGCTAAATGGCGAGCTTTTGCAATACTGACGCACAGAAGGGGAGCAAAGCAACATGAGATGCAAAAATATTCGTTATAGTTGAAATTGAATTTCTTGTTAATTATTTGTTTATGCTTTTGCAGAAACGTGACACTTCAAAGATTTGAGTTATTTCTTTGGAAATATCCAAGTTTATAATTTTTTTTTTCTTTATAGTTTGGACTTCCAGGTCAACAAGGTGAAGAAGAAGAGGAAGAAGATGATATGGGAGTAGCAGAGACATATGCAGATTATATGCCTTCAAAATGTGAGTTGGTATGATTTTTAAAAATTTTGAAAAGTTCTTGATTTTTATATTCTTCTGTTATAGTAAAATTAGGAAAAAAACATCCAGACCCTGTTGTAGAGACAGCTTCCTTGTCAAGTGTTGAATCTTGTGACGTGTGGTATAAATTATCCTTGCCTGAAGAATGTATTTCTTCTGGTGCTCTTTCTGCTTTACAGTTGGAAGCTGTCACATATGCAAGTCAACAGCATGATCACATTTTACCTGATGGTAAGACATGGTTTAAACATTTTTTGTTGATGCCTTCATAATAATTTTTGTTCGTTTATTTTGAATTCTTTTATTTTTTAAAGGGAAACGGGCTGGTTTCCTAATTGGTGATGGTGCTGGTGTAGGCAAAGGCAGAACCATAGCTGGTATCATTTTTGAAAACTACTTAAAAGGAAGAAAAAAAGCCCTTTGGATATCTGTTTCAAATGATCTCAAGTATGATTCCGAGAGGGATCTTCACGACATTGGAGCTTCAAAAATACAAGTCCATGCTTTGAACAAGGTTGGTAATTAGCATAACACTTTACTTGAGTAGTTGAGCAATTTTGTTTACAAAAATTTTTTTTTGTACTAGTTTAAATATGCCAAAATATCTTCTCCTACAAATGGGAATGTCAAAAAAGGTGTCATATTTTCCACATATTCAGCATTGATTGGTGAAAGCTCACAGTCGGGAGGAAAATACAAAACACGTTTGAAGCAGTTGCTGCAGTGGTGCGGAGACGATTTTGACGGAGTTGTATCCTTTGCAAATTTTTTTCTTTTGATTTTCATAATCAGTTTGATATGCTTTTCTTTTGTTTGAATATTGTACTATTATCCTTAATCGTAATGCTAGGTTGTGTTTGACGAATGTCATAGAGCGAAAAATCTGTGCCCTGTGGGCTCTAGTAAACCGACAAAGACTGGCCTAACTGTACTGGAATTACAAAATAAATTACCTAAAGCTAGAGTAGTATATGCTTCTGCTACTGGAGCTAGCGAGCCGAGGAATATGGCTTACATGGTGAGACTGGGGATGTGGGGAGAAGGCACACCTTTCCCAGATTTTAATGATTTTATCACTGCTGTCGAAAAAAGGTGGGTAATTAATGGCAATGTCATTAGTAATAATAAACAAGCTGCAGTGGAGGTTTCCACTGTTCTATACTCTTCAATTTCACTTATTCTTATTCGGAAACGTAAAAATATCGATGTTATGCTGGCCAGATTTTAAAGTAAACGACCATAAAAAGTTACGAAACGTAAACTATTTTTTCTTGTGCCTGCCCAAAAGCAAAAATGACTCATCACACATTCCGGAATGTGAGATAATCATTTTAGCTGACATAAGCTCAAAAAGCAAAAGAGATATCTGCTTGTTTATACGAAAAACAAAGATAAGAAAACAAAAGTTGAGAAAAAAAAAATGATGCCCGCTTCGTTAAATTTACTATGATTCCTTTCGAATGGCTGCCGTTCTGGTATATGCGAACATATTTAGACCAAAATTTATACAGTTCTTGTCCTTAGTGCCCCCTATTCATATATCAAATTTGGAAATCGAAGCACGACAAGATGAGGACAGACGTTCGTAAATAGTTTTGTTTTGAAAAGTTACCCTCGCCAAAGTGCCATTGGTTTTGCTCTCCGTTCACTATTAACGGAGATACCCTTAACTCAAAACCAAATCTAATACTGTGTACTCTTCTATGAAATTGAAGAGTATAAAAAGGTAAAACTAGAATTTAAGTGGATACTGAAGTGACGATCCTTTTAAATTTTCAGGGGAGTGGGCGCTATGGAAATCGTTGCCATGGATATGAAACTGCGAGGCATGTATATTGCTAGACAGCTTAGTTTCCACGGTGTAACTTTTAAAATAGAGGAAGTTCCTTTGACTCCGGATTTCATAAAAATGTACGACGACTCTGTCAAACTTTGGGTTGAAGCGATGCAGAAGTTTACTGAAGCTGCGGAATTGATCGACGCTGAAAATCGAATGAAAAAAACCATGTGGGGCCAGTTTTGGTCTTCACATCAAAGATTTTTTAAATACTTATGTATAGCGGCCAAAGTTAGATATGCCGTGAACGTTGCCCGAGAGGCTGTAAAATGCGGGAAATGTGTTGTCATCGGTCTTCAGTCAACCGGTGAGGCAAGGACTCTTGATCAGTTGGAGAGGGATGATGGCGAATTGACGGATTTTGTGTCTACTGCAAAGTAAATTAGATCTTTCTTTGTATTTTTTTTTAATTGCCACGTTAAATGTGGTTGTTTTTTCCAGGGGAGTGTTGCAGTCTTTAGTGGAAAAACATTTTCCTGCACCCGATCGGAATAGAATACATCGATTACTTGGTATTGATCTCCCTAAAAAAGAAGAAAAGGAAAAGAAAGCCAAGCATGACAAGAACGACAAGAACGACAAGAATGGAGTGGATGAGGATGCTGGTGGTTCGTCAGTTTCGTCATCTGGCAAACGTAAAGCTGGTTAGTTTTAAAACTTTAATTTTTTTTTTCTTGGAAAAAAAAATGAACTGAAACATTTACAGCTACATTAAAAATCATTTTCTTTTTTCGTTTTGCAGTGAGGCAAGCTGCGGCGCGCGCAACAAAGAAAGTTAAGTTTTCTAGTTCGGACACGGATGATGAAAGTGATAATTCCGATTCGTCCGAATTTAAAATGAATTCGGAAGATAGCGATTCTCCGGAGTCTGAAGCTCACAGCGACGATTCCAATCAATCTAGTGATTTTAATCCTTTCCCGAGCGATTCCGACAGTGATGCAGGTACTTGTATGAAAAACGATAAAACTTACATTTTAAAGTTAATGGCAAAACAATTGGAATTTTTTTTTTTTTTTTTTTTAGATCCTTGGGTAAGTGGAGCTAGGAAGAAAAAGAAATCGAAAAAACAGAAAACAAAGAAGCGCCAGACAACGCAAGATAAAATTAAGGAGATCCTTAGTAAAAAATTAACCAATAGTAAAGCCAACGGGAAAGGAGAAGAAACGAATTATGCAGTTCCTCCTAGGGATGCCATTGAACGAGCCTGTAACATGAAAGAAGAGCTTTTGGATCAAATCGAAAAGTTAGGTGAACGGTTACCGCCAAATACACTAGATCAGCTGATCGATGAATTGGGAGGACCTGAAAACGTTGCAGAGGTAATTTGAAATGTGTTAACGACTAAGGAATTATAAAATTCTTGAATTATCATAGAGTAAATTGTATGAAACTTGAGGTGTAAATGATCTGCACTTCAAAAATTGAAGGAAATTCTGGCAGGGCTTTAATGTACCACAGTAAAATAATTCGTTGCATTTGCTTCCGGTACAATTTTAGATGACCGGACGAAAGGGTAGAGTAGTTCAAACCGAAGACGGGATTCAATACGAGTCGCGATCTGAAACTGATGTTCCTTTGGAAACGTTAAATCTGACTGAAAAACAAAGGTTTATGGATGGAGAGAAGGACGTTGCTATCATATCTGAAGCTGCTTCTAGTGGTATCTCCTTGCAGAGTGATCGGAGGGCAAGGAATCAAAGGCGAAGGGTTCATATTACATTAGAATTACCTTGGAGTGCTGATCGAGCCATCCAACAGTTTGGTTAGTGTAATTTTTTTTGCTTGCCTGATTAAAAAGTTCTACATTTTAGCATGTGCATTCTTAAATATTACTTTGCCCGCAGCTGAGGTTCCGCAGCTCGAGGAACATCCTAGATCTCTTTTGATTTTAATCAAGTCTGATTATTTTTTTGATATTGTAGGTCGTACACATCGTAGTAATCAAGTAAATGCTCCAGAATATTTTTTCTTGATATCCGATTTGGCTGGAGAAAGGAGGTTTGCTTCAATCGTCGCTAAACGTTTGGAAAGTTTGGTGAGTCGATTGCTGCCGCCAGTACAATGATGTAGTGTTTTTGTCGTGATTAAAAATTGTTGGTTTTAATTTTTAGGGTGCTTTGACTCATGGTGATAGAAGAGCAACCGAAAGCCGTGATCTCTCTAGGTTCAATATAGATAATAAATATGGCCGTGCCGCTTTAGAAGCCACTATGAAAACAATTATGGGCTATGAACAACCTTTAGTACCGCCCCCGCAAGATTATCCTAAAGGGAAAAATTTCTTCAAAGGTTGGTTTCCGAATGAAACAAAATCTGCCCTTCCGCAATCTGAAGAGTTTAAAAGAAATAAACCCATTATTTTATTTTTTGTAAACAGATGTTGCGGACGCTCTCGTCGGTGTCGGAATAATTACGAATTCAGAATCGATGCCTGGAGTGTTGATGCTCGACAAGGATTACAACAATATGTCCAAATTCTTGAACAGAATATTGGGCATGCCAGTCGATCTACAAAACAGACTTTTTAAATATTTTACGGATACTCTTAACGAAATTATTAAACAAGCCAAAAAGACGGGAAGGTTTGATTTAGGTATTTTAGGTAAGTATTTTTGTTTAAAATTATTTTCGAAAAAAAAAAAAAAATTCATTTTTCAACGAGTTGGATGTAATTGAATTTTTCAAATTCTTTGCTACAGATTTGGGAACGGCCGGTGAAAATGTAAAAAGAGTCAAATTATACACATTCTTAAGAAAACATGCTACCGGCACCGCTACGACGGAATTGCACATTGTACATGTTGAAAGAGGAATGAGTTGGGACGAAGCCATGGAAAAATGGGCTGAATTAACGGGAGCAAAAGAAGGATTCTGGCTTTCTCATCAGGTACTTTCGTTTTTCGATTTTTTGCTATGAGTTTATTTTAATCTACTATTTTTTCCAGGTCCGAAATAACAAACAAACCGCCATTTTAGCCGTTACCGCTGATTCGAGTAAATCGAAAAAATCTGACAGCAAAAAAGATACATTGTATACGATATATCGACCAAATACAGGGCTTCAACTTAAGCAAGAGACTTTAGGCGAACTTGAGAAAAAATATAAAAAAGTGAAAACTGAAGACGCACAGCAGCACTGGATTCAACAATACACTGCGAGTGTTACCACTTGTTCTCATGCATACTGGTTAGTTTTTCTGCATTTTTCTCTTATTATTTTTCTTGTCAAACACTTGAATTTAAACGATTTTTTATATTTAATTTTCAGGAAAGGAAATTGTAAAAACGTTACGTTAAACTTAGACTGCGAAGTTGGACTTAGAAGGAGAACATACAACGTTCTTTCTGGATCTGTTTTGTCGGTTTGGTCTCGGATAGAAGGAGTCTTAGCAGCTAAAACAGGTCACAATACAAAAATGCAAGTAGTCAGATTAAAAACTGCTGAAGGCATCAAAATTGTAGGTAAGTAATTTTTTAGTTTTATCGAAAATTTTTATTTAACCCTTTCTCTGTCTTAAAGACTTTTTTTAAAAAATGTATTTTCCTTTTTTTTAAAGGAACCTTAATACCAAAAAGCTGCGTAGAAGCGTTGCGAGAAGCCCTTTCGTCGGATGCCGAAAAAACTGACATGAAAACGTTTGATAATGAAAAAACGTAAAGATGCGTCTATTTCCTGTGGCGTTCCGTGTTGTTTTTCCTACTTTTTTTTTCTCTTGTATTTTCGTTTAATTTTTTGAATTAATTCTAGACCAATATTGTTCCTGTAGATGTAATTGTAAAAATTAAATAAATAATGTATTTGTATTTATCTAAGTTTTGTACAATGGTCTATATTACGTCTTGCTGATTTGTACTGTAAAAATTAATTTTTTTTAAAAACTTGGTTTACTTTACTATTATTTCTTGAGTTAATTTTTTTTAAAATGCAATTCGGATTTTTAATAGGTGCTGTTCACAACCTTTTATTAATCACTTCACGGGATTTCTTAGTGAGCCCAATGTATGTTCTATTGTTCTCCTAGAGAAAAAGTGTTTCAATTTAAATCAATCCTACATTTTTATTGCATGTCAAATCAGCAGTTATTTATTTATTTATTTATTATAAAAAGTAATTCATTACATCGCGTGTAGCTCTGAATATGTATAAAACTGAAACGCGGTACTGAGAGGAAAATTTCACCGAGTCGGATGCTAAATTTTGTTGAAAAAAGTTAGCTTGTATTGTAAAACCGAGAAATCGAGACGACAGAAAAGTACCTTTTTTAAAAAAGGAATATTTTGCACAGAAATTAGGAGACTTAAATATACTTTTATCTCATGTAGTTAGGACAAACATTATAAATGCCAGATCTGTGTCATTTATTTCTTATTTAAATGTTAAAATTAACTGGTCAATTTTTAAAAAAGTTTTCAAAATATCGAAAACCGAAAACCTACGTTCAAAATGTAAAATCTTATCCCAGAAAAGAAAAATGCAAGGTTTTAAGTTTTTTTAACCACTGTTCTTTCCAATTTTGTTTAAATTTTTTTTCTTTGTTTTTAGTAAAGCTACATTTTAAGTTTCATGAAATTAGCTATAGCCGCTAATCTTTTAGTACATGAAAAAAATTTTTTTTTTATATAATTTTTTATTACATGCTGAATATAATTATAAAGCAAGTCGTTTGTGATTTTATTAGGTAAAAGTATACGATTTTATTTTTATGTCGTCAATGTCAATTAATATTGTTTTTTCGTTCTTTTTATTTTGCGACTTGCCAAAGACTAGACAATTAATAATTTTTCTTATTCTTTTTTTTTAAAATTGGTGTGAAATGTATAATAATCATATACTTTTAAAATAGGATTAATTCAAAAAATGTGAATTATAGGCAAACCATTCCGACAAGTTTTGTACTAAAGTTTTGTTTTTTGATAACTGTCTTGAGTTACGCTTTAATGTAAATCATTATAATTTAACGCCATTGCATTGTATTATATTATATTGTATTTTGCATTACGTCTATAATCTTTCTTTGGTTCTTATTTTGATGGTATTCATTAACTGACATATCTGTTTTTTTTTCCGGGCGGTAGAACTTCTGCGGTAAGTATACAATTTTCTTAAACGAAGTCATACCATGTAGGTAAATTACTACAAAAACTTTACGCAATTAATTTAATTGTAAAGCTTCTCAATTATCCTGCTTCTTATCGTTCAACAAAATAATGGATGGAAACGAGTATTCTAAAAATGTATGTCAAGCTCATTTACGTTTTTGATTAAATTCATTGGCAAATAGCTGTAAATTTTTTTTACCTCAAAAAAAAAAAAAAAAAAAAAAAACAACTAAATATTCTTTGCTTAAGCATAACTTTCTCCTTAAAAACAGACTGTCCCAAACGAGCTTCCATTTTTATTTTCAAGTAAAATAAATCCTACGGAACAAACATGAAATATTCGGTTTTTTATAAATCCAGTGGTAATGTATTACAAAAATAATTTACACGGTCAACAATTTCGCACTTTTCCAACAAATCCAAGGATATACCCCTTCAGTTATCCATCAAAATTTTCGAATATTAAATAATTTCAACAAACTGAAATATTATAGGTAAGTAACCAATTTCAAATCAGAATCTTCTTTTAAAAATAATCATTAGTGATGTGCTATTAAAAATCGAATGATGTAATGATGTCAGATAAACGAATCAAGTTGTTTTTTGTTATCTCGTACAAAATTGAATTATTTATCAAAACGTCAGAAATGAAAGTTGGCTTTAGGAAAAAATATTAGGAAAACTTAATTAGGATTTTTTTTCTTTCAGGAAGAATTAATTTAAGAAGAAACCATTTCATGAAGAAAAGCAAATAAGGAAAAATAGTATAGTCTTCTTTTCAGTTTGAATTATTCATCTTCACCATTTCCCGGCCTAATTTTTAAAATACGTAGAAGTCATTTTTTGAAATTTCATAACTGTGTAGATTAAAGAAAAAAAAACGGAGTAGGTCTATCAGTAATTAGGCTTGTGTAAATGAAGACCAATGATTTTTACTTCTTTTTCAGCGGAAAATAGCATCGAAAATGTGTTTAAAAAAGACTAGAACGAGGAATTATAGTTTTCCAGTACTTAAAAGTTGGTCCAAAAAATAAAAAACAACCAGAAATCCTGCCCTTAAAAAAAAAACGAACGGTTTGAAAAAAGACAAGCGGGCCCGTAGCCAAGGGGGGGCCAGGGGGGGCGTTGCCCCCCCTGGGCTGACTCGGTGCCCCCCCTGGAGTAAATTGGCTAAACATGACAGGTATAGGGAATAAAGGCCTATTGCCCCTCCTAAGAAGCCCAACTGCCCCCCCTGGCTCTTCATTCTGGCTACGGGCCCGAAGACAAGCAGAAGGAACTTAAGTCTTTCCCCGAATTTGAATCGGATTTGCTCCGAAAAAGAAAAAAACAAATCAAAAACATTATTTAAAAAATATGTATATGTATAAAATGACAATATAAAATACTGATATTAGCATGTATTAGAAATCCATGTACCAATATTGTATAAATTCTTTTTACAAATAAGTTGCAAAATAGTACTTTTTAATAACAATTGTAGAAAAAACTTAAACATATGAAATTATTCTAAAACAATTTAAATCTTTATCGTTTCAATTTATTTGGCTAAATAATAAACGACGAAAAGTAGCCCAAAAGAATAAGATTTAAAAAAAATTCTTTTATTTAGTATAAAAAAAAAATAAATAAATAAAATATAACTAATATTTTAAGGAATAAATAAAATATGTAACAAAAATTAAAGTAAATAAAAATAAACCAAAGAGATTAAACATTGTTATGCATCATGGCAAGTTTTTTTTTCTTTCTGCTTTAATTATACTCTAAATAACAATATTTTTCAAATCGTCAGAAAAGAGAAGAAAACTATTTTCGTGACGCACACAGCATTAATAAGTATCGTAATCACTAATCATGGCTAATTTTTCGACAATTTTCAAGGGTTTACAAATCCGCGAATAAAAAGTTTAAAGAAATTAAAAAATTTATTCATTGATCTCTACGATTTGTAGGTAATTTAATTTTGAAGTAATACAGCATATCAATAATAATGTATCCATTCAATAGAAAAAACATTAAATAGTAGATATAATATTATTTTTGATAATTAATTTTCACATTATATTAATGTTTTAATTGAATAGATAAATATGATTAATATAAATATTTATAAAATAATGAATTTGTATAAATTCGTCGAATTTCATTATATTAAAATACTCTTGCTCTAAAAAAATAAAAATAAACAACAGACATTTTCTTTAGATTTCTAAAAAGAAAATTTTTCACAAATTTTTTTTTTTTGTGAAACAAAAAACAAAAAAAACAAAAAAAATTTTTTTGTTTTGTACTTCAGTCATATGCTCTCAATATGATCAGTCAGGCTCCAACTCAACATCTCAGCAATTTATGTATTCTTCACTTAATTATGTAAAAACCATACAATATCCAAGAATATCCATTTGAAAAGAAAAAAAAATGTTTTTGTATGATACATAAAAAAAATATGCAAGCTACAATTTTGAAAATATGCAAATGCAGTCTTCATCAGTTCCATAGCTAAGTCTTGCTTTGTTTAATGCTGTAAAACTCATTACGCAAACACCTAAAATAATAAAAATAAAATAAAAAAACGATTAATTTTTTGTACAACCAAATAATGATTTAAAGTACTCACGATTTGAAAATGTAGGATTTCTATAGTAAAGTTTTTTCCTATTTAAATCATAGCCACATAAGACAATATAATGCCCATGGTAACTAGCTACCCAAGGTAAACAATTCATTAATTCATTTGTTAATTTATTTTTCTTGCAACGATCACAATACAAATAGCTAGCATTTGTTAATAATATTACAGGGCCATGTTTTCTTAAATGTTTCAGTAAATCGTTCGTATTCATTGATTTTTTTTTCACATTAACTCCATTAAGTTTAGCATTGTTAAATCTTTCAGTTACTCTTTCTTCATCCTTTAAAACATTTCAAAAAAAAAAATAAAGATATAAAATATCAAAACAAAAAACTTATTTAATAATTATACCTTATGTAAAATTTTTTCGTAAAAATGTTGCCCTTTGTGCTGTGGGTGTATACCTAATGTAGTCGTATAAAATACAAAATTCATAGAAAATCGTTTTAACAAATAACATAAATCAATTGTCCATGTGCTTTTGCTGAAACCTTCCTCCTTACAAATGGTATGGAAGTTGTCAATAAAATTATCTCTTTCCTCACTAGGTAATACCATTAATACACATGATACTCCACAATCCCAATTATATCTCTGTTTGTGATGAACTAACTTGATTTCATACTCAACAGGATCTGAAATATGAAACATCATACATTTCTATTCTCAAAATAATTTAACAATTTGCTTTTTTCTTTCATTTATCTCTATAGTATAACAACATGACATCAACACATTGTTCATTGTATAGCAGTATAACCATGATGTTTCAAATGGATGATTCATGTAAATATGAATGATACATACTTTCAGAGAATCTAATTTAAACAGGAAAATAAATTTTAACTTTTACTAAAATTTATTTTCAATCCTTTTTGTAATTGTACTTCGAGAGACACGGCGAAAGTTGATGTCGTACATTTAAATCCCGTCGGGAGTAAACGTGTTTCTCATCCTTTGACATCTGAAATTAAAATTTAAAAATCTAATGGCTAAAGTTATACCTAATGAACTAGATTCTTCCGCAGACATCCTGCTGCCAAAAGATATACATTCATTAAAAAAATTCAGAACAAAATGTAAAGCAAACCACGATAGGATTATAAACTTATAGCGAAACTTTTAGAAACAACAACACAAAGTTTATAAACAGCGCCAAAAAGTTTTGAAACAACACGAAAAAAGGCGTTGTTTCTAATGTCTGATTGTTTTGTTATTTGGTTATTAACCAACCGGCTAGAAGTCAAACTGTAATATTATCGGAATCAATCCTTGTTCCGTAGCATTATAAATTGAAAAATGTCGATCGGTGTTCCAATTAAAGTTCTTCACGAAGCCGAAGGGCATATAGTTACGTGTGAAACTATAACAGGTGAAGTATATAGAGGAAAGTTAATAGAAGCCGAAGATAATATGAACTGTCAAATGGTTACATGTTCAGTTACTTATAGAGATGGAAAAGTAGCTCAATTAGAAAATGTTTACATTCGTGGATCGAAAATTAGGTTTTTAATATTACCTGATATGCTGAAGAACGCGCCCATGTTCAAAAGGGTTCAAAAAGGCTCCGGTGGAGCTGGCCGGGGCAAATCTGCTATTCTGAGAGCACAGGGTACGTACATGAACTTTTTTATGTTCATCAAACATGATGTGAGAACGAATTGTAACGTAAAAAAGAAATACGAGCCCCAGATTTAATTGTGACTGTGGGAAAAGACGGGCTAATTCCATTTTTTTGATAAATTAAAATCGTAACCGAAACGTTCTGACCGTGTTATGTAAACAATAACCAACTTAGGAATCAAAACAAAAATTTTTTTTTAATGTATTGTGAATGTTTTCAGCTGCAAGAGGTAGAGGAAGAGGGGCTGGAGCTGCAAGTCAACGAGGCGGCCGAAGTTGGGTTGCTGGAGCTGCAGCGGGCCAGAAAAGGACTTAATAGTTTTACTTCCAAAGTTTTATGTGAAATTCGTTGAAAGTATGGTGTGCTTTTAAGTGTTTCATCCATCAATAGTTCTACTTTCAAACAAGTGTTTTATTTTTTGTACCTTGTATTTTCTGGCTACCAGCTTTAAATAAAAAGCAGTGAATAAGCATGTTAAGAAAACGAACAAAAAAAAAATATCCTTTTTGCTCTGGAAAAATTATACTCCAAATGAATAAAGGTAAACCTTTTACTCAGCTAAACGGTTGTGTGAAAAAAAAAAAAGTTGAGAAATGGGATGCCATTGTTGAAGTCAGTCAAATGTAGTAATGAAACTGAAGTTATTTAAAACGACAATTAATAATTAAAATTGGAGGAATTTTCAAAAATGAAATATATGAATTATAGTTTTCTTGAAATTTCTTTCTTGTGAAGCATAATTAAAATTCAAGCACCTAAATATGAACTTATATAAATATTATTCTTTTAATGAACTTTTACCTTTAAAAGTAACTGTTTAAGTTTGCTTCCAAGTATGAAGTGAAGAACTTGTTTAGCATCATTCTGTGTATTTTAAGTTATTTTTAAAATTATGATTTTAAAATGTCAGTTTGATTAAAATCTAAATCAAATCTGTCATAAGTATAATCAATTGCTCTCCTTTAAAAAGAAATAATTCACAGATAAAGATTTCTAAGTGCTTAATATTAATTTTCAGGAAAGTTGACTGATCGGAAGACTCAAAAATTTTGCTTGAAATACTTGTGAATTTTCACCACACTATCCATATTAATTGTCTGAAGAAAAAGTAAGTAAACAGTTATGACTAAAATTAATTATATTACTTTATTTCAAATGGTCTTGAAGTATGACAAATATTTAATGCATGATCATGAAAAACATACGAAGTTTGAAATATGCTTGTTTTCCTTGTTTTATATATAAACTGGAGATTTTATGCATGGAAAAATGAAAAGAAAATTCCATTTAAAAATCGAAGTAGATTTTATTGTTATACGAAGATGCCGTTTTTTAAATACCAAAGGCATTTTATCGCGGACCGGCGGGAAACGACAATTACATTTTACAATAAATTAAGATTTTTTTGGTGTAAAAAGAAAAATAGGACTGGGACTACGAAATTTTTGATGTTTAAAAGTATGTTTTTTTGGTGAAAATATTTAAAAAATGGCAGAGAAAAAATGCTTTTTATCCAAGTGATTGAAAACATTTAAAAAGTTCTTTGTTTCAAAACTGTTTGCTTGAAAACTGTATTTTGAAATATGTTAGTTAGGCAAGGAAAGAAGATCGTGTTGGTGTTGTGTTGTAGTGTTCGCATAACAATATTTTATAACCTTTTTACGAAGTTTGCATTTAGTTTTACTGACTCAACAGGCTTTCTTTTTAAAAAATGGCATCTTGTAAGTTAAATAATAATTTTATGAATGAAATTTAACGTTTAATGGGATTTCACCTTATTATTTTTTGAGGTTTTTAATTCTCTGACAGATTCACTCCGGCAGCTAAGAACCTATTCAAATCGTCATAGTCGACAAATTTGTGTAAATATTTTAGAAACAAAGAAATCTTTTTCAATGAACAGCATCCTGAAATTAGAAAAAAGCAGTGAATCTGAAATTAAGAAAACTGAAAGTAGTAAAATGTACGCTGGGCCTCAAGCGGTCGAGTTAATCCCTAACAAACTGAGTGAGTTGTAGAAATTAGGCTCGAGCTCTAGCCGACCCGGCTCCATGAAGAACCAGATTAAAGTTATACTAAGGCAAAGCACTAATATTTATTTGACAACTGTTAAGTTTTTAATAATTCTTGTGAAGTTTTTGTTTAAATTTGTGATGATAAGTGATTTATCTATAATTCTATGTTTGATAGGCTTCATTTGAATCATTTGAATGATGCTATATTATATAATAGACTAACTATCAACTCCCATATCTATATTATTTTGTTTCCTTGAAAAATTTTCATCCAGCTTATTTTTATCATTTTTCAGGTGAACTGACATTGAATAGCATTGACAAATACAGGGAGACATTTTATTCAGATGCTAAAAATGTTCTCGCACTTAATGCTTGCACAAGAGCAGATCCTCTTGAAGTAAGTTATTTGAAAAAGTAATGCTTAATAATCTTAAAGGCTTTTGTGCTCTTCAAATAATTAATGGTGTATTGTAAATAAAATGTTTTCTTTTAGGTGTGTACATCAAGGAGAAATATGGAGTTAATTCAGCATGTTTATCAACATAAAGTAGAGGTTGATGGAAAACCTATGACAAACCAAAAATCAACTGGCCGTTGCTGGATTTTTGCTTGTTTAAATGTTATTAGAATACCTTTTATGAAGCATTTTAACCTTGAAGAATTTGAATTTAGTCAGTCTTACATATTTTTTTGGGATAAAATAGAAAGATGCAATTATATGTTAAATAATATTGTAAAGACAGCTAAAGCAGGAGAGCCTGTAGATGGTAGATTAGTTTCCTTTATACTTAATGTAAGGATCTCTTTGGCTTTAATTATTTGTTTTCCTCATTTTTAAATTTAATGCTTATTTAATTGTTTTTAAAGGATCCTATAGGTGATGGGGGACAATGGGACATGATGTGTAATATAATTAACAAATATGGGCTAATGCCTAAAAAATGTTTTCCAGAATCATTTAGTTCTGAATCAAGTATGAGGATGAATGCAATTTTAAAAAGTGTGGTACGTACTAGTTATGTATTATTTAATCTCCAGATATCAGCAATTCATGAGCGTGTTCCACATGAAATTCTGTGCATGGGATGTGTATATATTTTTGTTATTTAAATGTGAGATGTGTCAGTAAGTCTCCTATGCACAGAGTTTAAGATTGTTTTTTTTTTCTTTTCCTTTATTAGAGATAGCTGTTTTTTTAAACAGATTTCTTGGTTTTTTAAATATCTTTTTGCTCATTAGTGTGGAGCAGAATGAAAAAGCAATGGAAATCTCTTTACTTTTTTAAATTATGGAAATAACGACATCATTAAGAAAACGTTTCGTCGGGTACATGAGCCGAAAGGAAATCGATTCCCCGTATTCCGCTTGCCGGGCGGGAGCTCTACCACTAAGCTACCGACCCGCACTCGACGAATCTTCTCAATGATGAACTAAAATTGCAGCACGACTCTTGTCCTAATTGCCTACCTAAATTGCAACTCTTTTACTTTGTTTAGACTTCACTTTATAAATTTATGAATTTAATAATTTGATCTTTCCTATCTGAAATTGTTATTTTTTTTTTTCAAGTTGAGGGAGTTTGCTAAAGAACTTCGAGTTCTAGTTGAAGCAAAAGCATCAGATGAAGAAATCAAAACAAAGATTTCAGAGCAGATGTCACACATATATCGCATAGTTGCCATCTGCCTTGGGATTCCTTCAGAAAAATTTACTTGGGAATATATGGACAAATCAAAAGTAACCCATTCTATTGGGCCAGTCACTCCTTTAGAGTTTTATACAGAACATGTAAAACCCTTATTTAATGTAGATGACAAAGTGTGTTTGGTGACTGATCCTCGGCCAACAAGTCCGTATGGAAAAGCTTTTACGATTGATTGTTTAGGAAATGTGGTTGGCGGAAGACCTATTGTTTACAACAATCAACCTGTTGAGTTGCTGATGAAATTGGCTGCTGAATCAATTAAAGAAAATGAAGCCGTTTGGTTCGGATGCGAAGTTTCTAAAAGATTTGCCAGCAAAGCTGGAATAGAGGATTTGGAGATGTAAGTTTTTGTAATTTAACAGCAAATTTTATTAATGTCCAAAAAAATATTTTTATTTTTAATTTTACAACGAGCAAATTGTTGCGATTATCGGTAGCCAGGAATGTTATGAAAGAGGTGTCTGAGGAAGGTAAAAATTCGGAAAATATTTCATCAAGTAAAATCTAGTTGAAGACTTGAACCCCGGACCTTTCCACTGGTGATCTACCTACTTAGTTACCAAGTACTGAAATCGAAAGAGCCGAAGTTCAAGTACTTGACTTGATGCAATTTTTTCTGAATCTCCACCTTTTTTCAATACTTCTTACAAAATATTTCTTCTTCTAATTTTATTCATATTTCAAAAATGTATTTTCAATGCTTTGCTTTAAATTGATTTTTTTTACAGTCATGATTACAAGCTAGTATTTGGCATTGAACCTTCTCTAGGCCTTACTAAAGCAGATCGTTTAATTTACGGTGACAGCGCCATGTCCCATGCCATGGTTTTCACAGCTGTTTCATTTGATGTAAATACTCTTTTGAACTAATTTCAAGCTATACTTGAAGAGTACAACGCCTAACTCTGTATGTTATTTTTATAGAATGAGGGCAAACCATGTAAATTCCGCGTGGAAAACAGCTGGGGAGAAGATCGTGGTCAAAAAGGATTTCTTTTGATGACTTCTGACTGGTTTAAAGAATTTGTATTTGAAGTCGTTATAGACAAAAAATTTGTCAGCGAGGAAGTGCTAAGTGTTTTTCAACAAGAACCCAGAGTTTTACCGGCTTGGGATCCTATGGGAACTCTTGCTCTTGTAAAATAATTTTAAACATCAATAAACGTTTTTATATCAGTATTTTAATATGAATTGGTATGTTACATAATTGATTTCCTGTTTCTAAATCTCTTTAGGATCTTACTAGGTCGTAAATCTTAAATACTATTTTTTTTCCCACTGACATTCTTTTTTAAATAATTCATTTTTACAAAATTAACTAAAAAGGTAATTGGATTAAAATTTAAATTATTCATGTAATTTTGATCACAAATAAATGTTGGATACATTAGAAATGCTAATAAAAATGAGTACAATTACTTGTATTTTAAATGTTGATAAGTACAAGTTTTTGAACATTTGAATAGGCTGACGGAAGTTTCCCCCAATATTTGTTATCCAATTCCAAATATTAAAGAAAATGGCGGGATTTTCAGGATTTAAATGCCTATTCTTACCTTCTACCTCACCTAAGTCTTCGATGAAAAATATCTTTCAATGCAGAAATGCAAACGACTTGCCCGTCTCGACCTATTTAAGACCCTCGCCTTCGGCTCGGGCTTAAAACTCGGTCTCGACGGGCAATTTTGTCGTTTGCATTCCTCGTATAGAAAATATTAATCAGAATAAAAAATTAAAATTTTCCCGCTTTTTTTAAATTTGGTGATGCAAAATTTCATTACATGTTGCTTCATTTGTTGAATGAATTATTAAAAACATCACAATTACTTAAAATTAAAATATTTGAATACGAAAAATAATAAATGGGCTTTTAATAATCAAATTCTGATTTTTACCTATTTTAATCGGGAAATAAAACTTTTTTTTTTTTTAAACATTTCTTTTGACATTGATTTGATTGTCAAAATCGGTTGGCAACACTGCACGGTGGCGTGGAAGGCTAGTATTGTCGGCCATATTTATTATCCATATTGTATGGACGATTGTAAGGTTATAGTTGAAGTCGGATTTTTGTTAATAAAAAAACAAAATGAGTCGATTTTTTGCAACCGCTTCAGATTCGGAAACTGAAAGCTCGTCAGAAGATGAGCAAGTACCGCGCCAGCCAACAGCTGTTTACACCGTAAGTTTAGCGTTATTTTTAATCCAAATAAAATGCCATGCTGGGTTTTCGTTTATTGCATAACTTTCCCCACATTTTCGTTCTTAAATATGTGTAATGTGACAATGATTTTGTTTCACGTTTACCTGAAAGTAGTAAAATTTTTACTTTAAAGTATTAGTGCTATTGTTTTTTTCTTGTATTGATTCTAGTTTTCTGATGAAGAGGAAGAAGCTAAAAGAATCGTCAGATCAACTAAAGAAAAGCGATATGAAGAACTGACAAACATCATTAAACAGATTCGGAATTATAAGAAAATTAAAGACATGTCTTCTATGTTAACTGCTTTCGAAGAACTTACAAGAGCTTATGGAAAAGCCTTACCAGTTATTTCAAAAGAGGAAAGTGGCAATACACCTAGATTTTATTTAAGATGCCTAGTGGAAATGGAAGACTTTATTGCTGAGGTTTGGGATGATAAAGATGGAAGGTAAAGAATACATTTTTTTTTTCTCTAAATTTCTACATGTTTTTAATTATTATTATTATTATTATTATTTTTTTTTTTTTTTTTTTTTTTTTTTGTTCAACAGGAGGAATATGTCCAAAAACAATTCCAAATCACTCTCCACATTGCGTCAAAAACTAAGAAAATACAGCAAAGATTTTGATGATGAAATAACAAAGTTTAGAGAAAATCCCGATCAAGGGGATGAAGATGAAGATGAAGGGGAAAGAGAAGAATCTTCTGATTCTGAGTCAGAGGCAGAAACAGGCCCTGCATCTTTTAAAAAATCAACATCTGAACCATCAGCAGAATCTAAATTGCCAAAAACAACTTCACAAGATGATGATGGAGGTAGTGATGACTCAATTGACTGGGGGACAGATTCAGAGAGTGATTCTGATTCAAGCGAAGATGATGCTCAATATACTAATATTAGGGAGCGTTTCTAAAAAGGTAAAGCAGTTGTTTGGGTGAAACATGAAGACAGCAAAATATAATTTTTTAAATTTTCTTTCCAGAACAACTGATAAGGAAGAAGAAGAGAAAAAGAAGAGAGAAAAAAAAGAAAGGAAGGAAAAAGAAAGAGTTAAAAAAACTCGTAAAGATGAATCTGATAATGAAGGAGAATGGGAAACAGTGAAAGGAGGGGTCGCAATCCCATCAGAAAAGCCAAAAATGTTTGCCAAGGATGCAGAAATTGATACTACCCTTGTAGTTAAAAAGTTAAATGAAATAGTTGCTGCAAGAGGTTGGTGTTTTTTTGAAAAAATATTGTTTTATTTATTTTTTTCCTCTAAATTTTAATGTTAAAATTGATTTTAGGCAAGAAGAGAACCGATCGTAGGGAGCAAATCGAACTTCTACACGAGCTGCAAGCTATTGCCGAACAACATCGCCTAGGTGCTGCTGTTGGTGTAAAAATTAAATTTTCCATTGTTAGCGCCATTTTTGATTATAATCCTAAAGTTTCTGATGCTATGAAGCCAGAATACTGGTCCAAGTAAGCATTTTAGTGTTCAACTTAACTTTTTATTTTATTTTAATGAGGATTATGATTTTAGATTACTAGAAAGGGTTTCTGAATTGATGGATATGTTGCTATCAGAAAAGGAAATTATAATGGGAGAGCACATCTTGGAAGAAAATGAACAGTTTGATAAAACACCTTATAAAATTAGAGGGTGCACTTTGACAATGGTTGAAAGATTGGATGAAGAATTTACTAAGTTGCTGAAAGAATGTGATCCTCATAGTAATGAATATGTTGAAAGGTATGGTTATTCCAACAAATATGTCCTTGTTTTACTTGATAATTTATTGCATTTATTTTCAAAGGTTAAAGGACGAAAAGAAAGTTTGTTACATAATCGATAAGGTCCAGGAATATTTAGAAAGGCAAGGAGTTCATTCTGAGTTGTGTAGAATTTATTTAAGAAAAATCGAGCATTTATATTACAAATTTGATATAAATGTTTTAAAACAAAAACAAGGAGAAATCCCTCCGGAAGAAACTACATCCCTTCAAGTAATGGATAAATTGTGCAAGTACGTTTATGCTAAAGATTCGACCGATCGTTTACGTACTAGGGCTATTCTGGCGCACATCTATCATCATGCTCTTCACGACAATTGGTTTCAAGCTCGAGATTTAATTTTGATGTCTCATTTACAAGAAACCATCCAACACTCAGATCCATCCACTCAAGTAAGCTTATTCAATATTAAACCTGATCGTTTTTTTCCTCTTATGCACATTTAACTTTTTTCAGATTTTATACAATCGCACTATGGCTCATCTCGGTTTATGTGCTTTCCGGCATGCAAACATAAAAGATGCCCATAATTGTTTGGTCGATTTAATGATGACTGGAAAAATGAAAGAATTACTAGCCCAAGGATTAATTCCTCAACGCCAGCACGAGAGGAGTAAAGAACAAGAAAAGGTGGAAAAACAAAGGCAGATGCCGTTTCACATGCACATAAATTTGGAGTTGCTTGAATGCGTTTATCTCGTTTCTGCTATGCTAATAGAAATCCCCTACATGGCAGGTAGGTTTTGGAGATATCGCTTTAATAACTTATATATTATTTTTAAATTTTCTTTAAAATTATAGCTCACGAATTTGATGCTCGTCGCCGGATGATTTCTAAAACATTTTATCAACAGTTACGATCAAGTGAACGACAAAGTTTGGTAGGTCCACCTGAAAGCATGAGAGAGCATGTGGTGGCTGCCTCAAAGGCAATGAGAAATGGAAATTGGAGAGCTTGCAGGAATTTTATAATTAACGATAAAATGAATGCTAAAGTTTGGGATTTATTTCATCAAGCTGACAATGTTCGCGAAATGTTGACACGTTTAATTCAAGAAGAAGCTTTGAGAACTTATTTGTTCACCTACTCTCATGTGTACGATTCGATATCTATGCCAACGATGGCTGAAATGTTTGAACTAGATCGTTCTGTGGTTCATTCCATTATTTCAAAAATGATAATAAACGAAGAGTTAATGGCCTCCCTTGATGATCCAACTCATACAGTCGTTATGCATCGTTCCGAACCAAGTAGGTTGCAGTCCTTGGCATTGCAACTCACTGATAAAGTTATCAACTTAGTTGATTCTAACGAACGCATTTTCGAAACTAAACAAGGTAATTATTTCGCTGGCATATATATATTTTTTTTTCTTTTTCATTGTTCTTATTATTGTTTCAGGTACTTTCTTTAACCGAGGAGGAACACAAGGAGGTTTTAGAGATCGTCAGAATTTTAATAGATCGGGGCAAGATTGGAATCGTCAAAGGCAAAATAGAGCCTATTAAAGATTTAAGTCGTAAAAATATCGAAGTATTATAATTTTGAGATATTTAATAATTGTTTATTTAATAAAATTCCATTCTCTCCAGGAAAATATTTGGTTGATCTTATCTGACCTACCAGGAAGACCATAGTTTATCTGTGAAGTTATAAAACGTTCTGAAATAGCTCCATCTATTAGGCAATGACCGAACAGCGAATGATTTGTTGAAAAAGCTATTATCTACCTGGGGTAATATTTAGGTCCTATGTACTTGTTAGAAAATGCCATTGAAAAGAGGTCACTTAAAATCGTAAAAAACAATTCAACACTGCGCAAAAAATGAAAATGATTATATACTCATAATTTACTCCACAGTATCGAAATAATGATCTATAAAAAAAATATTTTTGGTGATATTTAGTTATAGGTAATAATTGCAAACGTAATTAATTCTGAACAAGGTTTATAATACATAAAATAAATCAAATATTTCACTGATTTTAGCCTTAATGTCACAAAGTGAATTACCAGAAAAAAAAGCATGGCCGTATAAGACAAATTAATATCTATTTATTTATATTTATTTGACTTGATTTTAACCTAAACCTGGCATCATGTACGCTACGTTTTGTAATATTTTACTGAGCACTGGTTTAGTATTATTGGACTGGATTTCTTCTACTTGTTGAGTGAGACAAAGAAGAGGACCAACAGCACATAAAAGAGAATCTAGTAATACTGACAAACTACCGGATACAGCTATTTGTCCTTCATGCTCCTAAAAAGACAGTAAGAATTGAAATTAATGCTTTTCCAAAAACATTTAAAAATTTCCAATACCTGTAGCCTTTCTCCAATAATAAATAATGATTCTCCCAGCAGTTTTAAATGAGCGGCAACATCTATAGGAGCTATACCCGTCACTTTATATAATCCTGGGCTAGTAATTACTTCTTGAGGTTTCCTCACAGGCGTTATTTGTTGCTGCAAAATGTAACATTCTCTTGGTAAAATTAAAAAATGACTTACATATCAGTAGTATTAAACTTTAAAAACCATTACTTCATTTTACCATAAATAAGTTAATTGATATATGTAAAAGCAAAAATTTTTACCTGCTGAGGTTCAGGTGCCGGAGCTGGAGGAGGGGTTGGAAGTGTCTTGGCTTGCTGTGAAGCTGGAGTGTTATTTAAAGGTGGAGCTATTAGCCCTCCTTTTTTGTTGATAAATTTCCTAGATGGCATTAAGGGAGCTTCTTGTTTTGCTGCAACAACAATTAAACAATAAATAAGTGAAATGGAACAGAAATAAATGTAGCATATAACAGGCATTTTATTCATAAAACTCACGCTTTTGCTTCTTTGCTGCTTCTCGTTTTGCTTTCCTTCTCCATAATTCCCTCTCAGAATTAGGAACAGTACCCCACAGCTCGCTCAGTCTTCTTGCCATTGTTGTAAAGTCCATATCAGGATACTGTTTACTTAGCTCTTGTCGAATTTCTTTTGCCCACATCATGTAGGCAGTATATCTTGCTTTTCCTTTATCTTTTCTTTGAGCTTTGGCAGTTCCAACTACTTTCCCATCTTTTATAACAAGTTTTTTCTTGGATTTTTCCATCATATAGAGTGACTGAGTAGGGGTTTTTTCATCAACAACAAGTTGTCCTTCATTGTAATCATCATCGTCGTCATCATCGTCATCCTCTTCATCTAATTCAAAATCTTCATCTTCTTCTTCAGGCTGGGGGTGGTATATATCATTGTCTGTATCTGAATCTATAAGCATTTAAAATTTAGCAATTTTTTTTTATTCTGCTGCTAACTAATAATGTACTTTTTGCTGAAGAGCAGATCATACCATGTGGTGCAAATCCATCTTCATTTTCATGGTTACTATTATCAAAATGTTCACTCTCATCTGGCAATTTTGGCTTTGAAATTTTTGGTATTTTTCTTGGTTTTGGAATGGGATGTTCTGATTTATCTAAATTTTAAAAAAATTCAAGCATTCAATAATTTTACACTGAGATCAGGTAATTAGCACATGAAAAGCAATGATTGCCAAAATTTGTTCACTAGCTCTGTAAAATAAAATATTCACCTGTTTGTAATTTCCTTTTATGCCTATTGTCAACTTCATCAGTAGATTCAAAATCCATTAATTTACTAGATTTTTTTCTAACTCGTCCTGATCGTGAAACTCCGGTGACTTCCAGGCTTTCATTTTTCAAACGTTTTGAATCTTTGCCCTCCATCTTTGTGCCTTCTAATATGATAGCTTATACTGTAAAAATCCTCTTTAATAATCATAAAATAATAATACCTACAAACCAACAGTGTTAACGTTAATAAATAACGAAAGAGTAATTGTGGAAAATTACAAAAAAATTCGTTGCCATTGAGAATTAAATTTATAGTCTTTAGCTAGAAAAACTTGAAAAGGAGCTAACCATAATTCGAAATGTAAGGTAAGAGAAAAATAATTCACCTAGTCGCAAAAAACCATTTATGCATTAATTTTCAAACATCATTTTTTTATGGTAGAAACGAAAATTTAATGACGAAAAAGCTTTTCTGTTGAAAAATATGGAACCATATAAACAAACAATGTTTGGCTAAAAACAAATATGGCGTGGAAATGGATCAATGAATAGCAGCAAATTTAAGACGCATTTGCTCTTGCTAAACTTGGAAAAAAAGGGAAATCGACAGTTCAAATTTTATTTGATTTTCTTGATCTTCTTTTATGGTTATAATATTTTACTGCAAAACCTTCAAAACGCAGACTGCAGTGTAATTTTACATGAATTGAAGTGGAAAGTGTAAGCAATAGATCTTATTGCTACCGAGAATCATTACATACTGCAAACCAAATTTTAATTTTTCTTCAAGAAATGAAGTGAAATAAAATAAAATAAAATGATTCAAATAATATTTAACTGTAACAGGCTTTAAATTTTTTACATAGGCACTACCTTTGAGAAACTCCAGTCCATGAATTTCCTTAATGTGGCGGTATGTATGTATAGTGTTTTCGACAAAGAACACTAACGCCATCTTTCTCGAAATAGGAGATTTACCTCTCAAAAAGATTCCTGTTGTGGAATTGGACTGGAAATTGATGTGTCCTATGGAATGATACTGATTAATTACTAGAACGATTACTTAGATCATAAAGACTTTGAATTTAACGAAGGAGAAATTCGAGGTGTATGAAAGTATAGGGGAAAAAAACAAGAAGGGGTCTTCCAAAAGTTAAGTAAGCGTGAACTTGGCTATTTTAGACCCCCTCTCCAACGTAAACTAAAATAGGCTTCCTTGTATGGAGATTTAATATTAGCGTATAAGATTTTGAGCGACCCCCTCCCCCTTCCCTTTTAGCCGCATAAATTCATGGACGTCCTGTATCCCCAAAGTGCCATACATCTTATTCACAAGAAAACAATAAAACTGCTCCAAGGGTATGAATTTTTAAAAATGCTTTCTATGCTGGGTAGCTAGCTACTTTTTAGTTTTAAGAACAACTTTTATACAGTAAGAATTTTTTTTAGCAAAACAAAAAGTTTTTATGACATCTTAAATCATGGGTGTATTTGGGGAGCTCGGCAAAACCGGCTCCAGCCGTCTTGAACCGTCCATGACCGGTATATTTGCCACGGCAAAAAGTTGTTGTATCCATTTTTCGCCGTGGCAAAAACCGGTCACGGACGGTTCAAGACGGCTGGAGCCGGTTTTGCCGAGCTCCCCGAATACACCTCATATTACATCACTTTTCTAAGGGGTAAAAATAAATCGATGAAAGGGCCCAAAGCGCATATTAAATGGAATTCGTTACAAAATACGTATCAGTGTTTCACTCAAAAAAAAAAAAAAAAAATTAAAGAATAAAAACAAAATCTTACATGACTATGTATATTTGTATATTTAAAGAAAAGAATATTGATAATAACGTCTCTTAGCAGAGAGCAAAGACTAGTGCGACTTGATTGTACGCTTCTCACCTAATTAGAAAAACCGTTGTGGAGCCCGACAGTCTATTTTGGACTTAAATTTTGTAGACTCAAATTTCTTCCAATTTGTTTAAGATAAAGTAGCTGCAAATATAACTTTTAATCGTTACTTCGGTTAATTTATTAATTTCTCGTGTCTAGTAGAAAATGAGTTCTGTAAAAATTAATAGAAAAATAATGTGTAGCATCATAGATCCAAAAAATGAGCAGTCTTTTTTTTTATCTTTCAACAATTACAATTGCATTCTTTAGATTTCTGTCCCCATATTTGTGCCGCAGTTCGTTTTTTTTTTTTTTTTTTTTTTTTTTTTTCTTGTTTGGGGTAGACCGTAACAGATATCCTACTAGGTAATAAAGAGATATTTATACTTCATTGATTGATAAATTAAAACCTCCGTAGATATGTGATATATGTTCAGAAAAAAAATGGGAAATGTCTGAAGTTACACCCTACATATTAATGACGCTTGTTAGGCCTATTGAAACGTCATAAATTGATGAAAAGCACGTGATTTTGACCTAAAATTTGAATTTTACCGGGAAATGATTTCGGACTTTGACGGTAACTAAATTTAGAGATTCAAGCACATCGATTGGTGAAACACGGTGACGTCACATCCTTGGCGCATGCGCGTTCCGACTTTAAAGCCACTGAACAGAAAATCAGATCGTAATGATGAAATAGCTTGGGTTTAAGTTATTGTAATTATGGTTTTTAAAAAACATTATTTACCTTTAAATTTGACGTGATATACGGGAAAGAGGATGTAAGCATATAATAGGACGTTTATAATTACAAATTTTATTATTTTGATTGATTTTTTGGTGTATTATTGTGGTGTAAAAAGGAACGAAGTAAACGTTTTACGGCGTGTTTCACGTATTTTTTTTAGGGTTTTAATTTTTTAAATCCTGTCTGTTCAGATTATGAGTTGGATTTTTGTTTAATCTTTTATTATATTTCCTTTTTTTTAAGAGTAGGTTATAAGTAATCTATTCGATATTTTTATATGAAAATAAAAATAACTATTATGAGGTCAGAGGCATCAGCCATTTTGTCCGGAGTTGTAGCCGCCATTACATAGATTGTTTTTTCTTTAAATATGCTTAGGGGCTGTAATATACGAATTATTATCCTATACCATGCATCGAACCAAAATGCAGTTGATTATATGCAATTAAAGAGATTAAATTTTGCCATTAAAATCTTAGACTCAATTTACCATACAATGTTCTGAAATAACTCCAAAAATATTTTTGATATAAAGCATAAAAATTTTAGATGCTAAAATAAGCCAAATTTTTTTTTCTTAATTGGATATTTCACGTTTTTTTGACTTACACTTCCTGAGATGAAATATTTTGTAAGAAGAATTAAGCAATTAAATGAAATATTAAAAAGGAAAAAAAAGAAAAAGAGGAAAATTAGGCTAGGTAACATAAAAAAGTATATTTGGACAAATCAGTTGTTACATAAAGTGGACAGGTAATTAAATTGATGTATTCATTGGTTTTTTTTTTTTTTATTTATTTTTTTTGTAGATATTAAATCATGTCCCAATCATACACCGTTTCTGGAGAGGAGCTTCATCTACTTTATCCAAATTTACAAACAGAAACTACAGATGGAATTCAGTATATCAATGAAGATCAAGTAATGCAAATAGCAGATGCTCAGGTGTGTGTGCTTGTTTGAAGGATTGATTTAATTTTCCTGATATTTGCTCTCTTTTTAAAGTTCTGTTAGGTATGATTAGAACTTATTGTAAGAATTTTTTTCATTTTTACTCCTTTTTAATAGTTGTTATTTTTTTTTTTTTTTTTTTTGCTTTAAGGCAATAAAAAAAAATAAATACAAATTAATGGAACTTTAAAAATTTTATTTCATTGTTTAGGGTTAATCAATAAAAGGGTGAAAAGTAACTTAAAAACTTTGAACAAGGAAATTCATCACAATTGCATATCTATAGGTGTAATGGATATTAATAAAAAAAAAGGATTGCAGTTTATAGCAGCAAATTAAACAGATTGAACATACAGTTCAAGAAATTCCAGCTAAGATAATAAGTGTTTTCTCACTTTTAAAAGCCATTTTAAAAATATTTTGAGGCCTACAAAGCACTTTTTAGCCGTTTTCAAAGTCTTGATTAGAGTCTTTGCATTTAAAACATAAAGTTTGGCTACTTTGGCATTGCTTGGATGTATAAGATTAGAATAGAAAAATGTTGTTTAGAAGCTTAAGGAATTATCAATGAATGAAAATCACTCATACATATTTTTATGTCCATCAGGTTTTTGTGGAGCAAACTGGAGTTCAATTGAATGCGCAAAACCCGGGAATTTCTTCACAACCGTAAGCAATTAATTTTTTTTAAACTTTTTTTTTTTTTTTTTTTCCCCTGTACTTATATAAAAAGTTTTGACTAATTATTACTACGTATGTGTTTAAAATTTTTTTGGTTTTGTTTTGTTTTAGGTTTGTAATCCTTGAAACTTTTGATAATGATCCTAATGATAGCAATAAACGACAAATATTAACATCACCTCAACATCAAACCCAAGAACAGCGAACAACTCAAGTTGTTATGCAGCCAGTGGATCAAAGTGGAGAAGTAGTACCCACACAGCATTTTCAAGTTATTCCTATAGAAGGAGGTGGAAATGAATCATATGTCCTTCAACCGTTCATTACAGTACAACAAGTCATTCATAATCCAAATCAGCCTCAGTATATAAATCAAAACACAAATGTTAATAAAAGTCCACAAAATCAGAAGTTTATGGCCCAAACAGCTGAATCTTCTCAACAAAATCAGCAACAATTAGAAGTAAATAAACAAAATCAGACAAAAGCAGTTACACAGCAATTACAAGGTAATCAGCAAAAACAAAATTCATTACAACATTTGGATTCTAAACAGGCACAGCAGCATCATCTTGCAATGCAACAAGTGATTAAAAATCAGCAGATTGCTTTACAACAATTAGAAGCAAGTAAACAAAATCCGCAATTTATTCAAAATTCAAATGGGAATAAGCAAAGTCCACAACAGTCAAAGCAAAAGATGGAATCCAATAAATTAACTCAACAGGGACAGTTTATGACCCCTAATAAGCAACAGAATCAGTTTGGGATGCAAGTCAAAAATATACAGCAGCAAATAGCAGTTCAGCAATTGCAGGTAAACAAATCAAATCAACAACTTACCAGTCAGCAATGTCAGACGGTTACTGCTCCGTTTGACGGGAATAAACAGCAACCAACACAGTATATTATTCATCAAAATTTAAATGCAACTCAATATACTTTACAATCTCAGAAGGTATGATGATAGTTCTTTAATTTAGTTATTATGGTCTGCATTTTCAAAATAACCATTACAAATTTATGCTATAGAAATCACTAATCAGCAAATACTTTTATTTTAGGAGGAGGGGAATACTCAAAGCCATCAGTCAAATATTCAAAAGCTGCAGCAGCCATCTCAGCAACATTTTGTTATTAAACAGGAAAATAACCAGACTTTTATTTCTCCAGTACAAGTTCAGACTGTTGTTGGACATCAGGTACATTCGCGTCAACCAATGCAAATTGTTAATGCTGTAGGTGCAATTCATTCATTGATTTGTTCATTCATTCATTTTCTCATTCAATTCATTCTATTCTATTTTTCTAATTCTTATTCTAATCTATGTAAAACTTAATTTTTTTCTTATATGTAAAGCTTCAAACCCAAAAAATTCATTATTAATATTATTTTGATTGGAAATTTACTTGTATATTTACAGGGACCAAATGTAGTGGTACTACAAAATCCAGGACAAGATATGTTTCAACTACAACAGTTCCAGAAACAGCAACAAAAACAGCAATTACACCAACAGCAGCAACAAAATTTGATCAATCAAAGAAAGTCAATGCAACAAATGGTATTACAGCAGCAGCAGCAACAACAACAACAACAACAACAACAACAACAACAAAGACGACAGCAACAACCGCAGCAGCAGCCACCACAATCTCAACCGCAACAGCCACAACAAATGCAAAATAGAATTATACAACAAGGTAATCAACAACTAATGACTGTACAACATTCTCAACTAACAAATCAGACATCTCAGTTTCACAACCAAGTGAGAGTACAAGTAGACCACTTTAAACAACCTAACAGTAAGTAATCTTTTTAAGGCAGTTCAAATGGCAGTGTTAGGTAGTGGTTTTTTTTAAAAAGTAAAATTCACATCATTTTTAAAGTAATATGCAATTAATTTTGTTTTATTAACAGTTACAATTGAACATCATTTTAATCCTAACGAAAATGTGGAAGCAATGCAAGAGCAGAACCGGCAACAACAGATGCAGGCACAGCCACAGACACAGTCCCAGTTAAAGCAGCAGCCGCAACAACCACAGTCACAGCAACTACAGTCGCAACAACCACAGCCACAACAAACTCAGGTTCAGCATTTAATGCGACAACAGAATGTTCGACAAGCACCACCACAAATGCGACAAATCCAACAATTACAGCAACAGTCAAACCAACAACTTGATGCTCAAGATATTAAACAAGGTAGCCCCTGTCAGAGGAATCAACAATCCCCGGGATTTCAGCAGCAAATATTACAATCACCTAACGTAATGAAAACACCGCGAGGAAAAAAAAATCGGAAATCTGCTTCCGATTCCGATTCTTCTCCAAATCAAGGGACAAATCAAGTTTTTATCATTCAGAACGTAAATAATCCTATGGTAGTTACACAAACGCAATCAAGGGCAAGGTAAGGTTATTAAATAAAAAAGGAGAATAAATATAACTAAGTATCAACCAGCAAATTTAATGACCTTTTGCTTTTCAGGCTCCCAAACCCACAGCAAAATATGCAAAACGTTCAAATCAATAAGCAAGAAAATAAGGAAGAAGGAAGCCCTTTTCAACAGAATTCAAGTCTGCAAGTTAGGAATATTGTTCAGAACCCAAATATTGTTAGGTTTCAACAGCCTCAACAACTGCAGGTTAACATAGAGCATCAACCGCAACCGCAGTTGCTACCACAACAGCAGCAGCAGCAGCAGCAACATCAGCAGTCACCTAAAATGCAAAATTTGGCTGGTATGAAGATATAAATTTTAAAATATTAAAGTATTTTTTTTTTTTTTACAAGTTTGTACCTAAATCTTGTTTATCGCCGATTTTTTAGGTGCTCAGATGCAAAATCAAAGATTCATGTCACCAGGAAACCAAGTACAAAACCAAGTTAGAACTGCAAACCCTGAACAGAATTTTAGAACAAGCGAGCAGATAAGACCAAGATTGGTTCAGCAAGCTATGAATCGAATGCCAACGCCAATCAGCAAGACAGTTGAACAGCAAACTGGTACGTTCTTAAAAATCTCAACTTTCGAATCTCAACTTAATAATTAATTAGTTACTTCTTAATTTCATATTCTAGCTTATAGCATCAAGTAATTTTTGTTTGCTATATTTTATTTTATTTTTTTTTTTGTTTAGAATCTACTATGACGGAAAGTGATATCGAAGAAAATCAATCGTTCGACAGGTCAATGGGTAGCCCTCCATCAAATCTCAATCAAATTGCGAATCAAAATCAAAATCTAATGTCTCCAAGAGGAGGAAGAGGTGGTGCACGGGGACGAGGAAATATTTCGCTTCCTAGAGGGTATGTTTAAATTATTTTAAGTCTCGTAGTTGACTAGGAATAGAAAGCTGGATTTCTCAAAAAAAAAAAAAAAAAAAAAAAAAAAAAAATAGAGTAATTGACTGTTTAATTGAATGCAATGAAATCCTTGTTAATACTACCTTGGTTCGGTGGGCTATTTTTTCTTGTCTCTTAGCGATTTCATAAGTCCAATCTGGGTCCTCTTCGCTGTTTTCGTTGCAAGAGGTTACATTGCATTTATATATTTTTTTAAGAATGCGAAGTGCATTATGTTTAAATCTATATGATTTCAAATGTTAATATTTTACAGGGGTCTGTTTGGCCCAAGGGGACGTGGTGGCCAGGTTCAGTCCTCTCCGCCATCACCCCGATTGCCAAATGCCGAAAGAGGCAATGGCAGAAAATCACGTGGGGGTAGAGGGGGGAATAGAGGAGGCAGGGGTGCCTGGGTCCCTCCAGGACAAGATAATCGGTAAGAAAATGCATGTCACAAATAATTGCATGAATTTCATTTTTTTAACCCAATACGAAATAGCTGCAAGCATGCATTGCATACCAAATTTATCCCCTAATTTTAAAATATGACTGCACTTCCTATAATTTTTAATTTAATAAGGAACCAATAATTGAGTCAGCTTTCGTAATTTGAATCACCGCAATTTTTCTTCGTTATATTGATTATATTTGAAAGCTAGCAACAAAGACGAGCGTGCGATTTGACTTTTTGGAGGATTCAAATTAAACATTCCCTACCCCGGATTTGAACAAGTTCAAAAACAGCCGCCGTTCCCCCCGCATGAAGGATGTTCCAAAGCTTCCTTTTTAAAGTATACAATAGGTTTTTGGTTTTGACGATTTTCATAAGAAGGGAAGTAACAAAAAAATAAGTTAAAAGTTATTAGTTTTTGGAATATTATCGTCCCGAAATAAATTTCGAACCGAATTTAACTAAGCGGCAGTTTATTTTAAAACTAATTTTATATCTAAAAGTACGCTTAAAATCATTTATTAAATAAATGATTTGAATACATTATGACTAGGGATAATTAACTTTTTTTCCGAACAGCGCAGACTAAATCTACCTTAAGAAGAGAGAGATTTCTATTTGGAAAATGTGGAAATTACAAAAAATTTCACAAGACTGTGAAGTAAAAGTTATTAATTAAAATTTACTTGATCATGGGTCAGATACCTTATAAACAGAACTTTTTGCAATCCATAGCTTTTTGGGCTGTTATATTATTTCTTGACAGAAATAATTTTGCTACGAAAAGTAGGTCTTCGATTGCTTCGGATTTATTAACTCTCACTTTAAAGCATGATAAATGAAAATATTTTAATATTAATTGACATGACAATTCTAAATAATTTCGAATCACTTTTTTTTTTTTTTTTTAATATTTAAGGCAAACAAGCCCTGTAAAGTCTGGCTTAACTCAGACATTACCGCCAGCAGTAGAAACGCCTTCGAATTGTGAAGTACAACTCCCTCTGGAAGGAATGGGTGAGCAAACGAATATGTTAGTGCTATTGCCAAATGGTGAACGGAAATTCGTTAGGTTTTCTGCATCTACTTTTACTGTCAATCAACTTTTGCAGCAGGTGGGTTATAAAGCTGAGCTTTAATTTTTAATATAAACTAGGTGTAAACAATTTAAACTTTTATATTCTGTTATTTTTTAAAGGCCGGTATAAATATTGGAACAAATGCTCCGCTTGTAGCTAGCGAACAGACTGTGGAAAGTAACAGTGCCGGACGCTTAATTTTGAAACCAGCTTCAAATCCCCAACAGGAAATAGCGGTGCTAGAACAACCACAACCACAACCACAACCACAACCACAACCACAACCACCAACTCCTCAGATGCCTGCATTGGCCAGTAACGTGCCGAATACTGGGTAATTGAAAAACTAATAAAGCTTAATGCTTAATAAAATGCAAATTTTAATTTCAATCTTGTCTAATGAAAACTATTTATGGGGTTATTGTAGATCTATTCCTAGAAGCTCTGTGGCGAATTTTCAACAAACAAAAGTTCGCGCTATGCCTCCGAGAATGCCTCAAAGTCCAGGATCAAATATCAACACTTCCAAATTCAATATGGTGTACGGTCCCCGTATGAATCCTCCACGTATCGGAAGCCCTCGTATGCAATTATCCCAGCAACAAATAATCCTTCCAAATTCTACGGCTTCCTGCACGCAGGCAGTACAACAGCAGAACAATCAAGCACCTACTGTAGTTACTGCCACTACGAATACTGCTACTCCTACTACTATCCCTCCCCTTGCTTCCGCTCCTTCCTCTTCCTCTGCCTCTGATACTCCTCCGCCTTCGTCTGCTACCATTATTCCCACACCGCCCAAAAAAGAGGTAAAAAAAACCTTATCATATTACAATGGACTATTTTTTATTTTAATTAATTTTTACAAATTAAATGTTAAAAAATAATGTTTCAGGAATCAAAGTTCAAACCAGGATATGTTGCCATTTGCCGGTTTTGCGGGATAGGGTCGCCTGATTTTGCAAGGTGTGTACGATGCAGGAAAAAGTTACCGGAGAACGTGAAGGCTCATCCAATCTCGGATGCTGAGAAAAAGAACAGTGGGGTAAGTTTTTTTCTTTTTTTACACAATTACAATTTTGCTAAAAAAGTGGAAAATTAACCGCAGTTAATTAAGATAAAACTTCCATTTAATATCTCAAATACTTTAAGTAAGCTTTTCAACTTTTGCGATACTTGTTTATTTTTCAAAAATAATAACAACATTTTATGGAAATATTAATTATAATACAAGCATCTTCTTCATTTTTGTGTTTCTTCGACCATTTGTGTGTTGTGTTGTGGAACAATTTTTTTGGGGAAATGGTGCCTTAGTTTTATAAGTAAAGCATGTCATGCAAACACTTCTGAATGTTCAACACTGCATGTTAACCACTAGGAGGTCAATAATTTCTAATCCCTCTTTTGTCCTGAATGCTCCTACCCCTGTAAAACTTTAAATGAAAAGATAATAAAAGAATCTGAATTGCCTTATTGATCCCTGATTTGTCAATGCTGTAAGATAATTGTGTGGCAAACAAGATTTTCACTTAAAAGTAAATGTTCACCGAATTTCTATGAAATTCGTAATTACTGATTTGAATGTGGCATATGGTTTCGTTGTCTTAAAGGTACTGCAGTTCTAGGGAAAACCGAAAGTCAGGGGTTCATTGGAGGATTGACCTTTCAAACTTTTTGTATAGGAGTGTTTCTTTTATTTCCTAGTTTTTTCTAACCTCTTTAATGAAAATATTTAATGTATAATTTTAAAGTAACCGAACCACTTTACTCAAAACAGTAATAATTTAGAGGTATATATTGTAAAGCCGAGAAAAAAATCTTGGTTTCAATAACAAAAATAAAGAAAGGAAAACAATTAATCTTTATTAAGCGTGGTAAAGGAATGAAATCATTTTGGCTTTAAAGGATAGCCACTTTAATTTCTTGCATGCAATTATTACGACGATTAGTTGATTTTCTGATTTTAAAATTCAAGCACAGCTTAAAATTTTTGGTGCAATCTCAGACATAATGCTTACCTTAATCCGAGTGCTGCGATCATCTGCAGCTCTGGCTTACATATGCTTGTCTGCATGTAGTTAAGAAGAGAAGTAACTTCATCAGAAATTTCTTTATATTTAATTACAAATAGTTTTACTATTTAAGAGTGTAATGCATCCAAAAAAAAAACTTTTTGTCAAACGAATCGTTACTGAGGTAATTTTTTGAGACAGTGTTGATTCTTTTTGACAATTACGTACTAATTATTTCGAATAGTATCTTTCATAAATAAAAGAAATTAGATAAAAAATTCGTTGAATATTAGCGCATCAGCAGGCTGTGAATCAGAGCAAATTCCCTTGTTTACAGTCGGTTGGTACTTCCTTTACGCTCGTTTTCAAAGCTTATAAGGTAAGTTAAACATTGCGAGTGGGTTCAGCGTATCACTAAAATCAAATTGTAACAAACTTAGGTTAGAAAATGTATTTTGGGCTATTTACACTGATGAAGCATGCCGTGTATTTTGACAAAAAACATGCACGGAAAACACGTAAAGAGTTATGAAGAAACAAAATCATTCTGTAGCCGGAATGTACCTTTTAACTATAAAGACTGTGTACATATTTGGAAAACCGTAAAAACAATTTTTTTTTAATGGGCAACTTCTCTTCCACGGAAAATGAGGTGGCGACGAAAACGGTATGTTACCTGATTGTTCTCGCCATAATATGCAATTCTTTGATGTATTGTAAAGTAAATGCTCGTTTAAATTTATGATATGGTGGGTTATTCCTTATTGCTATTATAAAAAATGTATTATTTTAGACATGGAAGAAAACATGGGCAGGTAAAAGTTAAACTGAAGAAGAAATTATTATTTTCTTTTTAAAAAAATGACCTTACTTTAAAACTTTATTTGGATGCAGCTAATACTCAACTGTTATGCAAACCAATCTTCTTTGTCGTTATTTTAACTTGGTATAACATTTGCTTGATCCATTGACATTGTAAAGCATTCAGTCATTCAATTTCAGAAGCCTACACTAGGAAGTGAAGGAAATACATCTGATGGTAGTAAATCAGGAAATGAAGAGAAACAGCTTAGTGATGTAAAAGATAAGACAGCCTCTCCTGGAAGTGATAGAAAAAAAGCAAGGCCAGCATTAAGGAAGAAAAAAATTATAGAAGAGCCAGGTGACAGTCTTTAAAAAAATGGTATTGATTTAATGTCGAACCTCTTACTTATTGTTAAAATTTTGTTTTAGCTGAGATATTAATATTATCATCGGATGAAGAGGAAGAAGAGAACAAAACAAAAAAGAATGAGCTGCCTCAACCTCAGTTAAGAGTGGTATCTAAAGAACCAGATTATTCTCACTGTGACAATATGACTCATGAGGAAATGTGCAAAGCTGTAGCAGAAACTAAACTAGAAGACATTTTGATGGATAATTTACAACCTGGGCAATACACCACAATTACATGCAGAAGTATTAGAATAGGATCTTATAAAGTAGTGCCTAAAGACAGAGTCCTTATATCTTCAGAAGGAATTAAATTTATTGTTCCTTCCTTTCAAAACGGTAATTAAGAATGAAACATTTAAATAATAAAAGAGCCAAAAAAAAATTCTTTTTTTTTGCAGAACCTGTTTCAATAATAATTCCAATGGAGGCTATTTTAAAACTTCTTGTTAGTTTTGGGAAAGAAACTCCTGTAATGTTTGTTTATCCTCATCCAAAAATTGGAGTTATCATTCGCGAACTCCTTTCGATGACATCTTCAGAAGGTCCTTACTATGATCCAGCAAGCAAGACTGGTAAGAAATAAAATTTGTGAGCATAATTTAAAGATATACTAACAATAGTTGCACCTTTTTTCATTCAATTAATTTTTTGTTCCATAGTACAAAGTCACAGACGTCTTACGCTGTTGATTGAGAAAGTTTCAGAAGATAATAAAACAGCTTTACAGAATATATTTGCTAACAGTGAAAAATTAGTAGAATTACATGATAAAGAAGCAAATGAAATTTTGGTTATTTCGTCACCCGTGGAAAATCGAAATTGTATTCTCTCAAGACCACCTCCTGAAACTATAAAAAAGTAAGTCTCTATTTTATTTGAATTTGAATTTTTTTAGCATTATTATTACATTTTATTATAAATTTTTTTTTCTTTGTAGAATTCTAGTGTATCCACCTCCACCAGAAAAAGGTGGGATTGCAATAAATAATCAAGATTATGCTTGTTTAGGAGAAGATCAGTTTCTAAATGATGTTATTATTGATTTTTACTTGAAGTATGTAGATTTCTGTTTCTGAAAATTAAATTTTTCTGCAGCTTTCATTTTTGTAACCTCTTTTTTTAGGTATTTGATGTCCCAAGTTTTCAGCGCTGAGGACAGAAATAGGACACATGTTTTTTCAACATTTTTTTATAAAAGGTTAACTACTAAACCTAAAACGATGCGTAAAAATGATCCAGAAAATGATCCTAAATTGTCACCAGCCGAAAAACGCCATATGAGAGTGAAAGGATGGACGAAAAAAGTTAAACTATTTGAAAAGGATTTTATAATTGTTCCTATAAACGAACAGTAAGTACTAGAAAAAATGCACTAGGGTTGTAACGTAGATTTTTTGTTTAATATTTAATTTTTTTTCTAGTTCTCATTGGTTTCTTGCAATAATATGTTTCCCTGGTTTGACTGGTCCTGTTCGATTCTCTGATAACACGCCAATCAAAAGTGAGGACATCCCAGCACCATCTCCACCAAAGAAAAGTACTAAAACTGTTGAGGTGCATCAGATTGGAAATACTACAATCACTCACATCGTGAAAACAGAAAATAATACTATTAATTTGGAAATGGATTCTGGTTCTGATCGTGATGAAGCGGAAGGGGATCAAGATGATTTACACCCTTCTTCTGATGATGAGGTAAAGTTGAATTCATTTTTATCACTAACTTGCAGTTCAAAATAAATCACATTACCTACTTTATACATTATTTCTTTTATGTAGGAAAGCGAGCAAGCTGAAGAAGAAGTGGCTGCAGCAACAGCCCCACCTCAAGTTCAAATACCTCTTTTAGCACCACTACCTCCTCCCCCTCCTCCTGCTCAAAAAGAAACAAAACCTAAACCTGGCAGGAAGAGAGCCTTTAAAGAACCGATAAAGCAGTAAGTTAAAGTTGCAGACTTATGTAAAAACATGTTAAATGTATTACCTTATTAATAAATTTCTGATGATTTTTACAGGCCATGTATTTTAATTTTCGATTCTTTGGCTGGAGCTAGTCGTGTTCGAGTAGTAGCCACACTTAGAGATTATTTAAAAGTAGAATATAAAGCACAGTTCGGAGAAGAAAGAGATTTTTCGAAGGATACCGTAAAAGGAGCCGTTCCAAAAGTTCCACAACAAAATAATTTCACAGATTGCGGATTGTATGTTTTGCAGTATGTCGAAAGTTTTTTTCAGGTGTGTTATATTTTTAAATAAGGAATTTTTTATGTGTTGTAAAGCAGAACTTATTCACATATATTTTTTTTTCTTCAGAAACCATTACATGATTTCAACTTACCTCTAAAATATCTTCAAGACTGGTTTCCAGAAGAAATCGTTTCCCGTAAAAGACAAGAACTGGCAGCTCTTATAAGGACATTAATGGAACAGCAAAAGCTAGATGTCGAATGTCTTCCGCCTTTGTTGTTTTCAAATGGAGCTCATATGGAAGTAAGTGTTGTTTAAATCTTTTAGACGGTGGAAGTAACATATTGTATTGCAGTATATAAAATCATTTATCATATTACTTTATCTTTTAAAAATATGGTTGCTAAGAAGTATCGTTTTAAAATACAAATTTCCACATAACCGTAGCATATCGATTAGCTTTTGATGATTATTTTGACATCATTAATGTTTTTTTAGGATCCGAATGATATGGAAGAAGGAGATGAAGAAGAGGAGGAAATGAACGAGGAAGAAGAGGAAGAATTAATGCGACAACATATGGCAAAAATAGAAGGTAAATTTTAAAGCGTTAGTTGTCGTTTTTTTTTTCCATAGCTCTTATTTTCTTACGTTTAATTTCAGCATTCGGAAATAACGACGAAGATATGGAAGTAGGTGATGAAGAAATGGAAGAACATGAACCTCTACAGCACAATTTAGCAGGAGCAGTATTTATTAGGCAACCAATTCTAAATTCTTCCTTCCGACATGTTCAGTGTAGTGATAACATTCTAAAACAAATTTCCTTAGTCGCATATGATGATTCAGATAGCGATAATGGCGAAAACCATGTTTTGGAAAACCCAGGGGATGCATCGGGTGATAAAATCGGCGAAGAAAACGAGGAAGAAGGATATTCCGAAACGGGGCACATGATTCAATCAGATCGTAGGAAAACAGTACCTTTAGCTGAATTGCAAGATTTTGAATCGCAAATCAGGTGCACTACTATAGAAAGGACCGTGGAAGGAAGGACTAGTGATAGTGACATGATAGTTAGCGGAGGTGACGATGATGAAAGTGATTTAGAAGGACATAAATTACTTAATAAAAATATTATTGTGAAACCTAGTACAAACGCGATTACTGACAACAGAAGTTTAGAAGAGGCCAAAGATATATTAAACAAATTAGCAAAGGAAAAAGTCATTACGATTAAACGAAAAGATGATGATTTGAACTTAAATATATTTAAAAAACAACAACTGGATTTAAGTCGATTGAAGACAACTAAAGACTGTGATAAAAGTGAAGAAGTTAAAACAGTGGGTGCAACCGGTGTCCCAAAAACGAATGTCCCTTGTTATAAGCGACCGTCGGATTCCTTAAAATCAGTTAGGATTCAAAAAAAGACAGATAGAAATGAATTAATGAATAAAAGGCAGAAGATTGATGAAAGATAAAAAAAAATGCTTTCGTACTAGATATTTTAATTTTTGCTTGTTTGTATGATGGAACTTCAGATAGTTGATGAGATAATTTTATAGGTTGATCAAGTAAAATGCTGATTTCAAAAAGGGAATATGGCGTAATAAAGTAAACAAAAGAAATGTTTCCTTTTTGAATTCAAATATTCAACTATTTCCGAAGCGCAGTAGCAAGTTTTACAAATATAAATATTTTAAAAGAATTTTTTTTTTTTTTTTATATTAAAAAACTGTTTTTTAAATATAAAAAGTCTCGAGAAGTTACTACTGAAAAACAAGTTATGTGATTTTTATTTAAAATAATTTTTCCTTTTAATGTCATAATATAATATTTAGTATTTCTCAGATAGATGAAAAGAACATGGAAATCGTTTATTTGATTTGTTTTAAAATATTTTTTTACAATCAAAGACTGACTGACAAATTTTTTTATTACTTAGAACACTTCAATAATTTAATGCAATATGTTACATCTATGTTAGTTTTAGCAATGTTTCCACTTCCATTTAATAAACAGTCAAGTTATTTATTTAATGAATCTGAGTTGTGTGGCGTGAAACGCCCTTTATTGAAATTTGAAATTAAAAATTAAGAATATTCTTTTAATTTGTATTTTAGAAAGTCCAATTGGTGAATTTATTTCATTGCCTGGTGAACTTAGCTAAAAAGTGTTAGTTTGCCAAACTATTTTATGTAAATTCGAAAGTGCTTCTTTACAAAGTGCTAATCGTGAAAATTCCTTTTTTTTATAATTTCAATAACTTAGGTTGCAATGTGACTTTTTTTTTAAATTTGCCAGAAGAAAAATTGTTTCTGTTGCTTTTTAGAAAGTTATTGCCCAAATTCATTTCTTATTCGTTTTATTTGAAAATGTTTGTTATAGAAAATACTACCGTAATATATTTCATGTAAATAGTGTATTTGTAATTTTCAACACACCTAACTAACTACTTTAAGGTGGGGGGAAGTGTAATTAGAATTTGATGTGATTTTGTGGAGTGATTTTTTTTGAAGAGTGGACTCGAAACCAATCAAAGACTGGTTCACCAATTTTTTATTCCTTAGAACTTTTTAATGACTCAGTGCAATATAATTTATTTATGTTAGTTTTAGCAGTGTCCATTTCATAAGCAGTCAATTTATTTATACAACAGACGTTTTGTTTTTGAGACGGCTGCTCTTGTGCTCTACCACTAAGCTACCTCAAGCTCTGATGCATCTCTACTAAACTAGATTACATAAGGTGTTAGATGAATCATGAAAACTTTCCAAGTGTGAACTTGCTATATGCTAAGTATATGCGAAAAGATTGATTTCGAGATTCAAATGAACTTTTTTAATGCATACAAGCGGTTATCGGTCCGAAAATAAAATCATTAATTTTCCAACAAATATAATTGACTATTTTAAGGTAGGGGGGAGCACAGTTACAATTGCAACATACAGTACAATTATTTCTTCCTGAATTCAGCATTATCAATGCCTTTTGCTGTGACGTCCTCTAGTTAGTCTGCTAGGTATGCTTTTCTCAAAGGTAATTAAATTGGCTAATCAAAGGATATAATTTAAAGACTAGACTTAATTTCTTTTAAGATTCATGCAAAGGGATTTTAAAAGTATAATTTTTGGGATTTTTAATCGATATCATTTATTACTCTTTTAAGGGAATTTTTCTTTAAAGTTGAGTATCGTTCAAATTGAAAAAATGAGCAATACGTTGCAGGGATTTTGTTTTTTATTTGCAACTTTTAGCTTCTAATTTTTTTCAGTGAAATAACAAGAAAAATATATTGAAAAATTTTAATTTATTTTAAAACGTTTCGATTAATACGGTATATTTACATAATAGCGATCATTTTTGTTAATTTCATTTTACTTTTATAAGTATATCTAATAGTCTGCAGTGCTAAGCAAGATTTGTCGCAATTCATTTCCGGAATTAAATCTTTGCTTGCATAAATTAAAAAGTAGTAAACAAGAGTCAGTTACAGAAACTCAGCTTACCACGGCACTAATGGACTATTTCGCGAAAAATAAATCACATTAATTAAATTAAATGTCCAACTAAAAACATGTTCGTCCTCATATCGCAAACTATTTTTCGTATTTCGTATTTCGTTTTATTTAATTTAATTTTCGTTTTTTTAAATTTACTTTAATTTAATACACTTTTTTTATTTTTTAGACTAATTAAATCAGTGCTCAACAAATCGCCCGCGAGAGTGCTTCATGGAAAATTATATAAACTTTGGAACTGATTTTACACAACTGGTAATACACTCACAGGACTCGGCGATGGTGCATTGGAATATTTCGGTTTACAAGCGCATCCGCTTTCAACTAAAACGTAGTCTTGGCCCGTAAGTGTAACTGGACCTAAAGGAATCACCAAAAAAAGGTAAGGGACATAAGTTTGCGTACATTCCCCTCTCACGACGTCGCATTCTGAAGACCTAAAACGTAAAAGAAGAAATAGGTGTATAATAATATCGACATTCCTAAACTGCATTTTTGTTTCAAACAATTTTTTTTTTTTTTTTTACTTACTCGCATACTTCAAACACGACTTGCTGCAACAAATCTGGAAACTTTTGTACAATAGTTACAGGTTGACCACTTGTTAAAGAAACACCGTACATCGGAGCTGTTGTATTATATCTAGTTTTGCACAGTCTAGAAGGAGTGGGGCAACTGTTTTCTTCCCTCCCTGTTGATTTCCCTAATTTAACAAGAAAAAAAAGAAAAAAAAAAAAAAACGTTAGAGACCTTTGTTTTTTGGGCATATTATATATTTTATTAAAAATACGAACCTGTCCTCATATTAGCGAAATTTTCGTTATTCGCCATCTTATAGCTATTTAATAATGCTTTTTGCATAATCTTTGGATCTAAAGTTTGTTTAGTTAAAAGTCGGGCTCTCCTACTAGACGGCCAAATTGTATTCGACCTTTCGTTTGATGGGAATGATCTAGCTATAAGATCCCTGAAAAAAAAAAAAGGCAACGTTTTATTGTAACTTTTGTTTAAAAAGTGTAATTATCGAATTTATAATTATTTTTACTTGAAGTGCTATCGAACTTTTTTTTAAATTACTTACGATGGATAGGGTAACCCGTTTGGGCCTATGCAATCCTGTGCGTCGCTTAGTGCGTCTCCATAAAGATATTTGAAATTTTTACTACATCGTTGAACTGAATCGGAAGACGATGACGATCTGTGGGCTATTATGCAAAGGAACACCTGTAATATAAAATTCAGATTGATTAAAATTGTTTTATATCAAAAAAAACCAAATAATGAGGAAGTATCATTACCTTATAATAAAAAAATTTTACATTCATTTTGTCAGTGGCGACTAGTCTCCATCAATGTTTTTGTCACGAATAACTCCAGTGCGAATGTCATTGTCTGTAAATTTGAAAGTGAATTAGTAAAGCAGACTGATAACGCATATTTTAATACAAAAAAAAAAAAAAAAAAAAAGGTTAAAAGTCTTTTATATAGCTCAAGAGGGAGCTCCAAATGACCGTTTATTATAATGGAAGATGGAATTATATTTATAATTCACTCGTTTTCCCATTCATTAAATCAGGGGAAAAAAAGAAAAATCAACAGGGGGCTCAAGCTTTTAGGAAGCTCAGCCCCCTTTGCCTTTTTCCTGGCTACAGACCACACTGAGAAAACGCAGAAGAAAATGTAACTAAATATATTAGTGGAAAACGCTTTTAGTTAAATAAACTAAAACTATTTAGACTAATAATATTTAGTCAGCCAAACTATTTTTTTAGTTGATTTAAGTAAAAAAATTTTTTCTTATTAGTTAGTCTAACTAAAAAAATAGTTTGGCTGACTAATATTATTAGTTAACCGATTTTCCACTAATATATTTAGTTAGATTTATTGTTGCGTTTTCTCAGTGCAGGCCATTTTGCAGTAAATGTTATGCATTCAATTTGGAACTACTGTTTTTGATATAACGGTGATTCTCACTATAAAATAATTTTTATGTTGTAATGGCTCAGCTAGGCCTTTTTGCAAAAGAGCCTCGCCCTCTAATGTTGAGTCACTTCCATTTCTCCCGCCCCCGATAATTTCGAATGACTATTACTTTTGACGCAAAATCCACTAAAAAACATTTCAGAACAAAGTACTTTCCGCACCCCCCTCCCCCCCCCCCTGCTTACCCAATATTTAATGCCTAGCTACTCCACTGATTTTCGGATGTAAACATGAAATGAGTGTCAGCCCCAAAAACCCGATATTTATGATTTGAATTTATTTTTTTTTTTTAATAAAATATCTATTTAAGTCTTATCATAATAAGTTGCTGGCACTAAGCGAAATTGAACTAGGATTTTTTTTTTTGGGAAATGATTTTTGCTCATTCTACTTTGCAATAACAAACAATCGGACTGTATTGCAATTTGAGCTCTCTTAAGGATCTAAATCAAACGTTATATCTAGGAACGATTGATCACTACGGTATAGCTATCAAAAATTTAAGTGTTGACTTTTTTTTCTGTATTAAAAAATATACGTAATACGTTTGATAAAAAGTATGATTTTATAACTTGGCAATTTCCAGTAATGTCCAATATTTTTATTTTTGCTTCATTTACCGCTAAAAGTTCTTATTTTTCGGCAAGTTTGAAGAAAGAGACAGCTAATACACGGAAATTTACTTTTGAACATTTAACTTGTGCTGCCAAAAATTTTTATGAGTTACCAGTTTAATTTCATTATGAAATGACAAAAAAAAAAAAAAAAACTAGCAAGTGCAATGAACTATCAATGATTACTCGAAAAGCACGTGGTTGGTGTTTTTATATGGTCGATTGGTTCCCATTCACCATTTGCAACGGTATATAAGGCGTGATGATTCCTTATTATCGTCCGCCTCATTAAATATCCTAATTCAATTTAGTTGGTGCAAAACAAAACAAAAAAAAAAAAAAAAAGTTACGCATACTATAAAATTATAAAAGTAATAAAAAAATAAAAACCTATGAAAAAAGTTGCTCGTTCAAAAAGAATGCAATTCCAGGTATAAAATAATCCATCTTAAATCATTCACGATGATTTCCGGTCTGATTAAAAAAAAAAAAAATAAAAAAAACAACAACAAAACTAATTGATTGCCTAATTAAAATCCGAAGGCAGCCAGTGCAACTTCATCACTTGAAACCGAGCACACGACGGTGATATAAAAAACATCAAAGTTTTAAGTTTCCGAAATATAATATTCTGCGCGCGTTATGTTATCGATAAAATATGAAACGAGACTGAAAGCCTGTGCCTGATTACGTGATTCACAGTTAGGTTTGAGGTAGACTGGGATTTGCACCTAAACTGTCAGGGGTTTACAAAAAACTTGAACCTTGAAAAAATGAATTTCTTGTTTCAGTAAAATCGTTTGCGGACAATCTCAGTGGTTTAAGGGAATTCTGAAATTGGGAGATGACTCTTATACAACGTTTATCTCATTAATTTGCTTTAGAATATATCTGAAGTAAAAATTTCAAAAAAGGATCCTTTCCAGAGTACACAAATTTACATCCAAACGTTCTAACTCTGCTTTTTTCTTTCAGGGTAAAAAATCATCCGAAGAAAGTAAAAAGTAGTGAAAAATCTGCTTTGGAGTATCACATTCGGAAATAAGCTGGTTTAGACACCCCTGCTAAAAAACATTCAAAGCTCGTCAAACATTTAAACTGTATATGAAGTAGTTAAAGAAAGGTAAGAGCAATTAGGTGTATGTTTCTTAAACGGAATGATCCGGTCAACTTGGGATATTTGAACCTGAAAACGAAACCAACGGTTCTTTTTTGAATCGATTTTTAAAAGAGCAAACTTTATTATGTTGAGGTTACCTAATGAGCTTACTTTTTATAAGTTAATATTAAAAATGTACAGTACCCGTAAGAAGATCAGCCGCTATGATCTTTGGTACGTTACGAACCTGAATCTTAACATCAGGAAAACGGCTGGGACAAGTCTATTGAACGCGGTCGAGGCAATGAACTTTTTGAACATCATTTTCATTGAAATAAACAAAACCCTTCGATTTTATTCCGTAACTGTTTTTTTTTTTTTTTTTGAAAAGGAAGCCGAAGTCATTTTATTGTGTGTTTTATAACACCGGTATTTAAAGTGAGGGTGTAACAATTTGCAGATATAAATAGCTATCCAATTCATGTTCCATGCAATTTTAAAGACTTTTCATTTTTCAAAAACGAAACTCACATAAGGGATGATGGAGAAAGTATATTCTTTCAAAACAATTTTTCAGCCTTTGCCATATGGTTTAGACATGTTACAGAACTTTTCCATGGACGTTACACTAAAAATTTAGATTTTTTCACCTTTTCATAATTTCTTCAAAAAAAAAAAAATATTGTAGAAGCGTGAAATATTGAAAACGGGAAAACCAACCTTTAAAAGTCGGTTCTGTTGGATTTACCGTTAACTTTGTAGAATTAAAGATAAGCATGCTTAACCTACTCTCGAAAAAAATATTTTTTATAAAATAATTACAAGGCACACCTTTAATTTGGAAAATACCGAAAACGTGACATAGGTCGTGAAAATTATTTTTTTGTCCGAAATATAAATCTTCACAATTTTTTTTTTTTAAACTTACGTTTAAACCTTACGAAGTTCTACTTATGTCTCTGTGTGATAGGTTGACACTGAAATTCTTTTAAAACTAGTTTGACAAAATCAACCGTGATTTGAGGCATGGAGACACACGGAAAACCGTGCGTAATGTCATCTTGTAAAACCGTTATTCCGCCATGTACGAAAACCACACATTTAGCGTTAAAAATTGTGAAATATGCAGTTAAACTTATAGCGGTATGTTTGTTTAGATTTTTTTTTTTTCTTAAAAAAAAAATTATATATACAACATTAAGCTTGTTTTGTTTAAGGTGAATCATAGACATGAAATTTTTTTTTATTTTTTAAATGCATTAACCGCGCCGGTGGCTTGCATTGTTGCTTACGAGTAACATGTGTATAGGAGATTGTCAGAATGATTTTCCTTTCACCGTATCATATTCGACTAAAATTTTTACAATTTCTTTTATCTGTCTTGTCAACGATGTCAAAAAAAAGTACAAGGTCTATTTATTCCTTCCATTCAGTGACCCACTTAGCTTGTTGTTTGACTTTTTAAAAAATATCCTTTTTTTTTTCTCTGTGAATTAAAAAGATGAAGAACAAGAAAGTTGCCATGCAAAATTCTTGAAAAATTTAAAAATTTCTCCGTGTAACATTTATGAAACTATTCTAAACTGTAAGCCTTGTTTTCACTCCCATTCCAAAGAAATCGGTTATGATACGGCTAAAATCAAAGTTCATAATTTTTTTTAAATTTAGGTAGAATCACAGATGTAAAATTATAAAAAATTGAAGGAAAAAAAAACAAACTCTTATATATCATTATTATTTAGTATCAAATTTGGTATTGTTGAATAGGAGTTATTTCGATAAACTGCCTCGCTTTCAAGGATAAAATAACAAACACTTCATTACTAAAAGCCCGAATAAATGGTGATGGGTTTCCACTGAAAAGTTTAGGGCAAACCGGTTCCCTCTTTCTGTTTTCCACATCTATAGTGTCCCACAAGTCCACCATGCTACAGTTTTTCCTAGAAAAAATTTAAAGAAATCGTTCAGTTCAGTGTTATTATTTTTCAGAGATTTTAATTTTCTAAAATTTTAATTCAATAATTAATTAACTGAAAAAAAGAAAAAAAAAAACTACCTGCTCCTTTGAAAACACCATGCTTCATCTAAAATAACATAATCCACCCCCATTTCCACTAGTGTTGCGTATACATTTTCAGGAGGCTGTCTACTAAATATAGAATACACCTTGAGTGTACGTTCCCTGAAATAAAAATTAATTAATTTTTCAAGGATCATTTTTTTAGCTAGTTTTTTAAAAAATTTTACTATGGCGTTAATGCCAAGTCCAATGCCCAAGATTCATCGGTTATTTAACTTTGTTATCGATAAAAGAAGTATTCAGGCTCAATAAACCAAGAAGTTTTAGTACAATTCTTCATAAAAATACAACGTACCTTATATTATGATGCTCGTAATGTGGATGATTCACAATTCTTCTACCAGTTGACAATAAAACGTTTGCCATAACACACATGGGCCCGGCAAAAACATCCGTGGATAGAGTTTCTGAATTAATCCAGTTTAATACTTCTTCAAATGGTAAATTTACATATTCACCTTTTAAAGAAAAAAAAAACAAAAATTAAATTTAAAATAATTTCAAAAAAAAAAAAAAAAACCGTACAATCTTACCAATAATATTTCTTTGCTTAATAATATTAGTAACACCCTGGTAACTCATAGCAGCGATAAGTAAAGCCAACAGAGAATACCGCCAATTATTTTTGGATTTCAGATACTAAAAGAAAAATAATTATTTAATTTTCAATTAATTTTTTTGAAATCATTAATGAATCTCTCATATTACCTTTGATGACATAATCAAAGATGCCATTATACACAAATGCGGAGTCCAAAAAAGCTTCAGCCTCATTATAAACACAGCCATAATTGTGAAAGCTCCCAACTGGAGAATATTGTAAGCAACATCAGGCTCGACTAGTTTATCCGATTCTAAAATTTTTAGCTTCCACAGAAAAAAATTCTCTCCCCATTTGTATAAAACTAAACCGATAACTGCGGCTACCGTCGGTATCAAATATGTTTTGGTTAGTTCATCTAAAGTAGACATAGGCAAAAAGTCAAACTCCGCAGAACAAGTATACAAAAGCGTATGAAAGTTTTTAAAATTTGTAAGTTTAGCTCGAAGGATATCAAAAATATGCGCCTAGAAATATATATATTTTTTTTTGTTAAAAAATATTTCAAAATTATACGTCAATTTTCATACTTACATCATGATCACCGTAAAGCTGGCTTATTTTTGTTTTCAGGGTCAAAGTCAGTCCGGTAACTGCAGTAGCCACCAAAATACCTCTCACACTAAAATATGGCACCCTCGTTTCTGATGTGGATACTACTATGATCGACGACAATAACAGACTAAATAAAATGGATTGGAAAAGAAATTCATTTCCGAAAAGAAGAATAGCCGCTTGTAACAGACCCATCTGGAAAAATGAGGTATTTTTATGTAATAATTAAGTTTTCATTAAAAAAATCGAAACCCATAAAAAAACCTACCAGTTGAGACACCAAAACCATGAGAATAGTAATTTTTGGAATAACTCCAATGGAATATAACAATAATAAAGCTACAACTTGGGTTGCCAGTACAAATTGCGAGAATTGCCAAAGAATTAAGGACAATACAGTTGACAGAGTAATGGACCAAATCTGCAAAGAAAAAAAAAAGGCAAAAAAAAAAAAAAAAAAAAAAAACAACAGGTTAATATTGACAAATTACCACAAAATTGTTTTTAAGGATTAATTACATCCCATAAAAATAAAAATTACATTCCCAATCAAAAAAACTCGTGGATGAAAACTGGTGGAATTCACGTGGATTTTAAGACTTTTTCCACCAATTTTCCACGAGATTTCCACCAGTTTTCCACCAGTTATCCACGATCCACCAATTTTCCACCAGATTTCCACCAGCTCGTGGATATTTGGTGGAAATCTCGTGGAAATTGGTGGAAATAGTCTTAAAATCCACGTGTATTCCACGTGAATTTTTTGTCTGGGTTGCTCCAAATTAGGTCGTGGACGACTCGAACCTGATCTTATTTGCTCTTGATATTATCAACTAGTGAGCGTACTTACATTACGTAACACCTGAAGGGGAGGGGGGTCAAAAATAAGTGAAAACAACGTTACGTAATACAAGTACAACCCCCTACATTAATTATAGTACGACGAATGCAGTATTTTATTCAATGCCATTATGAAAAACAAAATAAGAATCAGTTTGGTAATTTTTATTTTTTATTATCAATTTTGATTGGAGACTTAATGTGTGGGATTTTTTGGTTAAGAGGATGGACAACTCTAGCCCTACACGATAAGCGGGTTCGAGTCATACGAATGTGATTCGAATTTATTTTTGTCAATGTTATAACTCCGAAATAAGGATTTTATGAACTTTTCTCCTGAAAGATTGAAATTATGATACAATATTTTACCTGAAAAGTGATCTGCATTTTCTGGAGAACCTTATCTGAAAATGATCTTTTGAGACAATAAGTTACTGTTAACATCTGTAAAAGGCAAAATGGATAACCAAAACTTTCCCTCGATGGGGGTGTCCACTGAATTCTAGTACAATGACCGTGATTGTATAAAAAACTTAATATTGTCAGTAAACCTCCGCTGAGCGATTCACTAGAAAAAAAATAAATAGATAAATAAAAGCTTAATTATTTAAATTGTAAAAAAATTATCATACAGAATCTTAGAAATATAATAAAATTTTCGTTATGACGCTTTTCAAGAAAGGTTTGGAAAGATGTTTTGTAAAGCTTTTTGCATTAAATATTCCAATTTTCTTCTTGATTTAAGCATTATATATGGGTTTACTTAATTTTTAAAAATATAACGATTTTTTTTTTGTACCTTAATAAAACTGCATATAAAAAAAGTACTACTTTCGCAAGTCCAGCACAATACCAGACAAATTCCAAATAAAAATACATAGGATCCCCAAGACCTTCACAGCTATTTACAGGAGGTATCGTAGGACCTCTACTAACTTCCCAACATTGTTTTGTCGGAATACCATAATATTTGGTGACTTTATCAAAAATCCTGTAGATTCCTCCAATGACAATCTAAAATCACAAAGAGGATTTACCCCTTGGATTAATAATAAAAAGTGATTAACATGGCCAATGGTTAGCTGACCGAAAGCCAAATAAAGTTTCATTTAAAAAAAAATAAATAAAAAGCGATAGATTATGGTTTAAAACCGAAGCTTACTTCAGGGTAAAGATTGAATCTTTGTACGGCATTTATAACATCTGGATATTCAGTACGGTTATCATGTAAAAGCTGCTTTAATCCTTGCTCAAATGTTGGTGCCTGAACTATGGTCTTATAGTAGTAATAGTAAAAGCCCATCTCAGTTCTGAATGTCATTTCTCTTTCCAAATTTGATAAATGGGAAAAATGCCTGTCATTTTCAAAAAGTGTGGATACATGGTACATATGGATAAATGCAAAACCAAGTGCTAAAATAAAGAAATAGAACAAATTAAATGATTTTATTTTAATTTTTAAATGAGACAGTAAAAATATCAACAGCAATCAAATTAGGTTATTCCAATTTTTTTAACTTACAAAGAAAGATAATGGATATGACATAAAAGAATCCACGACTTTTGTCTCCCATTTTTAAAATCTTTTTATTACATTGCGTCTGAATAATATAAGAAAGTGGGAATTAATTTTTAATTAATATAAATATATTTTAAACATTTTTTTTTGTTTTGTTTACAATTTTTTCAATTGGAAACAAGATGAACTTTTGCCACAAGCCTTGACGTTTACGACAGCCATTTTAAATCGTCTTTTTGCTTTGTCCGTTTTGTTCGTAGTGAAAACCACTATGGTTTTGTTGTGAAAACGGTTGCTTAGTAATATTTGTTTTTATTGATTCTTAATCTATTTTTCTTTAGTATTTTCTTCAAATTTTCCATAAAAATGTGAGAATATAAAACCAATGTGATTTTTCTTCGTTGCCGTTAGTCATTAAATGTACTTTAACGTTAATTTTTAAAATGTTTTGTTTAGTTTTGTTATTGTTTTGAAATTGGGATTTTAAAAAAAGGGTTTTAAGTGTAAGTATTTAAAAGATATTTCTGATATTTATTTTTTTCTTGGAACGAGAAGAAAATTACCTATCACTTGATCGTTAAAAATGCAAAGGTATTTTTTAATTTTGAGGAAAGGTTTTACAGAGCAAAATTTTTAATTTTCATAATTTATTTCCTTACCTCAATCATGTATATTTAATTTCAGTAAAGTTGATTAAATATTAAAATAACACGAAATAGTAGGAAGGTAAAAATTAAAGTGAAACTACTAATTCATTAATTCAGGAAGTAGTGAGGTAGTAGGCTAGTAAGGTAGTCAGTAGGTATCTAACGGAATTCTTAACCATCTTACTAAATGTGTTGACATGTTAAATAACTGCAGAGCCTCCGATTTAAAAAGAAACAGATTTTATTTTGTAAGAAAATTCCATTGCCTTTTTTGTTTAGAGATGAGAAAAAATTTTAGAATGCCATAGTTGTTTTTTTCCAGAGATGTCATGTAATTTAATTGCAAATTTAAAAAAAACCATTTAAACATGTATTCATGATGTACTTGAAAAAAAAAAAAAAGATTTATTATTGATTCGAAAGGATTTTTAGGTCAATTGGGACATTAACCTTCCATAGATTCTTTATGAGCTCCCATCATGAAAATGGCAAAGAAAATGTTTCATTATGTACATTTTTAGAAATCTTTCTCCCGAAGTTGAGCTCATTTAACAATATTTGTTGGTTTTCTTTCCCAGTTTATAACGTTTTCTGCGGTCTGGATTTGAATGAAATTGCCTGAAATTCATGACATTAATATTTAATATTAAAAAAATATTTCATCAATTCCCGTTAAAAGCGGAAACCTCTGGTAACCGGAGGAAAACTTTATCAAATATCAAATTGAATTCGCGTAAAATAGCACGCGATCTGTGTTGGCGGGTCATGGTTGAGATTGTATATTTTTAAAATCTTAGACATGTTTAAAAATAAAACCATATCGATTCCATTCACATCTTACTCATTCATCTGGAGAAATAATATAAGTGTTTACTGTTCAAAAAGTACCAAACTTTTCCCCCGAGAATTATGTCTGCGTATCATCAAAACTCATGTTAATAAATATTTCTCAAAAATTAAAGCTTTTCAAGGTCGTTATAATGTCGTGTCTTGACAGAAAATCATTTAAAATCGGCTTTACCGAATCGATATAATGATATTAATATTGCATAATTGGTCAGGGTATAGAACAGATTTCATTTTTGGCTACAATATTTTTCACTCTGGTTTAAGGGCACGCCATATTTTTACTTTTTATCATCACTGAAATCGACATTTAGATGTGGCTTATCATAATTAGACCGTCGTAGTATTATATTATATGCTTTATATTTATATCGGTTCGCTTTTGAAGAGGAATCCTTATTACAATAATTACGTTAATCATGAAAGGAGAAAATGACAACGTGCTTTGTTGTTTTACGTTGTAGTAGTAAAATTTTTAAAAATTAGTATACTAAAGTTTTTTGAAAAAACTGGTGGAAAAAGTTTGTAACTAAAGCGACGCTCAACGATCTTAATTACGAAAAGGAAAATGGAAATGCAATAACGAGAAACTTATTCTGTTCATGGTATCGCCCAGCACAGTATTCATTAATTATTAAATCAATCAATATGCTCTTTTACACCGTGTTATTATTTAGTAGAATGACTTTAATAATAAGATTCTCAAAGAAGCACTTGCGCTATATTAAAAGCATTATAATTCAGCAGTTTTTTCGAAAACGATTTTTTTTTTTTTTATTTCAGATTTTACATTATGAGTTACGGATGACGAAATGGAAACGCAGAGCCTACAGTCTAATAAAAACAGCAAAATCACAGTGCCGTTTTATAGTCCACCGACCAGATTGTACGGTCAGACGCCTGCTGAAATTATTAAAGAAGCCAGAGCTGCTGTGATGAACACTCCGGTCATAGGAATAAAACCTGTATTTACAAGTAGACCATTTACTCCGAAGGAAAAGGAGCGGGTACTTTTTGGGAATGCCAAAAAGAAAACAGCTAGACCTCCTAGCGCGTTTAGGTCAGTTTTTCAAAATCCAAACTTAAGTGAGATGATTTTTGATTGGTAAAGCAGAGAATAGAAATAGTATATTTTATAGCAAGGACAGCAACGAGCACTTTCCTGAACTCGGGACAGTGTTGCCAAGCCGGCTTGGTAACGAAGTCTCCTTCCTGTATTGAAGTTAAAAAAGGGCCCCTTTTGTCATTGGTATAAAGATGTTTTCTATTACGAATGAAAGGGAGAATTTTCTTCCCCTAATGATTCACTTGAAGAGTTTTATATACCGACCAACAAAAAAGAGTATTAAAAAGTCTACTTTTAATACTCCGTACCAAAAAGTAGACTTTTTAAGCCCCTAAATAATTCTTAAAAAGGATCTTTTTATACAATGAGCAATAAAAAATCTTTTTCTTTTTACATTGCAGTTTGAGTTATCTTCAAAAGCAAGAGGCAGTGCCAAGAATAAAGCTTCCATCTATAGGAATAACCCCGAAGAAAAAGCAGTATCGTGGAAATTTTAGAACAACTTTTTCTTTGGATAATCGTGCGTATTGAATTTTTTCTTAAAAAAAAAAAAAAATTGTATTGATAATATTTTCTTTTGCAGTTACCGAGGAATATGAAGCAGAAATTTTAGAAGAGAAAATAAGAGAAAGCAATATAGAAAATCTACCATCTTTCCGTAAATCGTTTTCCTGTCCTCAAGAAAGGCATATAACAAGAGCTGTGTCATGTACCGAAAGGTTATCATTCTCAGACATGGATGATTATCGTGATTGGATCGGATCCGGAGACTACGGCGAAAACATGCCTCCTCTTCGAACAGCCGATTGTAACTCAACCCTCTCAAGCGACAGATATTCTGATGACAGTTATGATTTGCCTAGGTAAAATAAACATGCTAATAATATTAATTAAAAATGGACATTTCATATTTCCACACTGATATAATGATTATCTGTTAGGTATACAGCATCAGCCGGAAGAGACAGACGCGAAGAATTAAGTAGATGGTCGTTTGACGAGCTACCGAAGGACGATTCTCATAATACTTCTTGGAAATCAAGCGAAAAGCACGGGGCAGGGGATTTCGATATACCGAAATCAAGCGAAAAGCAAGCTTTAATTAAAAAAACTCATCACTTATCAGACCAGTTACACACGACCGATGATGGAAGTAAGTCGTGACCAGCTCTAAATCGAACTAGAAAAAAATTATAATTTTGTTTTGTTTTAGATGGAATCAAAACAACGAAAAAGGAAAATCGAAAGTCGAAGAACAAGAAACAAGCGCAAGGAATTACGGTTAACAAAGAAATCAATAGCGAGGTGGAAGATAAATTCGATACCGCAACCGATGAAAATAAAGAAGAAAAATCGAAAGAAATAAAAAGTCTTGATGTGGAAATGGTTTTCGAGGAAAACCAATCAGCTGAGTCGGATATAGTGTCGCAAGTGTCTAAAGAAATTGAAGATTCAAAAATGGAAACGGTCAGCGAAAAAAGCGTGGAAACGGATATAAAGTCGGATTATATAAGCATGATGGAAAGTCAGAAAGTTAAAGCTCCTACCGAAGAATTCACTCTTACGTCTAAACCGAGAGAAATTTTAGAATTGTACGAAACTGCTCGTTATTACGGTGTTGTACTAGACGAATCGAGTAAGTTATTGGAAATTATTAAAACAAAGCGTTGATTTCTAAAATCGTTTTTTGTTGGGGGGGGGGGGGGTCCATTTAGAAGGCGGTAAATTGAAAAAACATTTCGCGTACGAAACAATTTTTAATGGGGGCCCAAATGATAAGAAATCATTTAGAAGGCGGTGGATCGAAAAAAAATTTAGAAGGCGTCGATTTCTAAAATTGTTTTTTTGATAGGGGGGTCGATTTAGAAGGCGGTGATCGAAAAAACATTTCGCGTACGAAACAATTTTTAATGGGGGCCCAAATGATAAGAAATCATTTAGAAGGCGGTGGATCGAAAAAAAATTTAGAAGGCGTCGATTTCTAAAATTGTTTTTTTGATAGGGGGGGTCGATTTAGAAGGCGGTGATCGAAAAAACATTTCGCGTACGATACAATTTTTGATGGAAGCCCAATGATAAAAAAATATCATTTAGAAGGCGGTCAAAAAATCGGACTTAACTGGTTTACTTCTTTTTTATTACACACATATATATGTAAAATAAATAAATGTAGTGATAAGTCAAATTCGTGCCATAGCTTTGAATTTTTATTTATTTATTTTAGAAAATATCGTTAGTTCAACTACTACCAACTCACAAGATGAAAAACCAAAAACGGTAGAAGACGTATTTGGAGAAAAGGAATCGGAATCAGAATCGGAGAAGAAGCCTATAAACCCTAATGATTATTTGGAGAATTTAAGAGCAAACTTCAAACATATCGATGAAAAAATGAAAAAATTAAACGGTAGCATCGAAAATTTTGAAAAGAAATTGAGTGCGAAAAGCACCAATTCGACGAGGGCAGCAAAAGACAATGCCATTAACGAAGCTAAAGCCACTGGTAATCGTAAAATCTTAAGCGATAAGGAGTTTGTAATGAACAGCAATAAGAGGTATCATGTGAGTAACAGAAATTCAGAAAACGGAGAAAAGGCGTATAAAAAGTGGGCGAACAAAGAGACTTCTAGTAAACCGACTGACAAACAATACTCGAGGGAAGGTGGTTGGGATTTTTTCTGGAAAAACACTTACTTTAGAACTAAGGAAGATCTGGAGAATAATTCAGGCGACAAGAGCAAAGAGGACTCGGCTCTGGAATATTTGCAGGATATGGTTGATAGGTTAAATGGATTCATTAAAGTAGGTGAGTTTTTTCTTTTGCTTTTGTTCTGACTGATTTTTAAGCCGGACCATAGACTCAGTCAGGAAACAAATGGCTCTTTGGAAAGGATGATCTCTTAAAATATTCTTTCTTATATAGGTTGCGAAGATCAAGAAATTATAGATACAACAAATCAGTTGTATAAAGCAATGAAAAGCGGAGGATATTTTAACAGCAATACGTTAGACAATAAATTTAAAGCGAAAATTTTAAGAATTTTATACCAGTTTGCCGACAACGAAAACGGCGAAGTTTTACTGTGTTTAGCCAGGATTATTTTTGCGGTATGTAAAACTATGAGCAATAATTTTTTTTTTTTGAAAATTTAACGCAATTTTTCGATATATTTGATTTTAATTTGAAAATTTCAGATGAGAGTAGAAAGTAGTTTATCGGCGGCTTGCAAAATGGTATTTAAGGTTGCTAGATCCGACGCAAATGATCATTTGTTTATAGAGATGGAAGATATTTTAGGTAATAACTTGTTAATAGTTAATATGGTTTAATATTGTTTGAGGCCATTCAAGCATTACGTGAGAATCTTAGGGGGCCCAAATTAGCGATGTTTGCCATAAGCTAAGTATTGACAAAGGGTGGGGAAGGGGCCAAAAATTATCAAAAAAATGCGTACGGAATTCTTGAAAGGCCCTTTTTACGAATATTTCTATTTTACTTTTATCTCAATTTTTTTTTTTTTTTTAGAGTTATTCCTGGAAGGAATAGGACGAGCGTCTCCGCTGGATGCAGCTGAAAGTGTCATTTACGGTTACGGTGCTCTGAAGTTCCTCACTATGAATCACAGTATTTTAAGTAGGGCTCTACATTTAGGTGCAATGGATTTGATGACGCTTCACATGAAAATGATAAACACAACGGTGAGTAATAAGAGGATTACCTTTTCTCGTTCACTTAAGAGTTCCAGCTGTTCTGGATCATGAATGCATTTATTAAATTCGTTTCAGACTATGGAAAACAGTAATGTGGGCGAACAAACCCAACATGCTTTATTTCAACTAACGGGAGCTTTGAGGCATATTGCCGCTGGTGAAGGGGCCTTACCTTTATTCGTTACCACTAACTGCATACCCATCATGTGTAAGGTACGATCGGTATTTTTTAAAATTCTTTTTAAAAATTTATTGCAATCATTTCCTTGATTTTTTTTTCAAATTTAAAATCGAATTGTTTAATTTTTAGACGCTATTGCTCTTTAGACGAGACGAAGATTTAGTTACCAATATTTGTAGAACACTGAGTTTACTTTCTACAGATGAAGATATAACCCAAGTTTTGATGAATGTGGATAACATTCTCAATGTCATTATTGATTTAATAGATCAGTATAAAAATAATGATAAAATACTAATTCGACTGTCTTACTGCTTAGGAAATATTGTTGCTCACAGCGATTTGGCCAGGGTTCAGGTAATTATTTCTTTACTAAGTTTTTACAAAAACTTTTTGAATAGAATAAATTAAACTCTTGTATAATTTCAGCTTTCCCGCAACGAAAATTCTTTAAAAATTTTATTAGGTGTTTTAAAATTATACATTGATAAAGATTTGGAGTTATCGATGAAAGAGAAATCGGAAGAAATCAATGATGAATTGGATCCGGACATAGTTGACGATGTGATAGTAAAGGTGAATTGAATGAATTTAAATAAATATTTTGTTTAAAATAAAACTTATAAAACTTTTGAATTCGCTTTGCAGGTGATAAGAATTGTTGCTAATATGTCCATGAATCCAGTGGTGGGGAGCAATCTTTCTCCAGCAACGAATGAAAGAAATTCTCTTCAGCTTTCTCAGTTGCTTTCAATATTATTGCTTCGAAAAGATCCGGGAATCACGTTATTAGCAACTCTCGGATGCTTAAACAATATTTCTTATTACTGTAATACTCATTCAACACTGGTTGATATTACACAAGGTGAGTTTTACAAGCATGGCTCTAGAAGCTTAAGATTTCTTATTTAATTTTTTTGCGTAACACGCCAAAGGTGTCGAGCGAGTTCTTGGTCTGTCTTCTGAAGAGTGCCAAGCTGAAGCTGCCAGAGTACTAGGTAATTTAACAAGGCATAAGGAAATTCGAGACTTATTATTTAATACTGGAGGTAAGGAATTAAACATTTTTTTTAGTCCATATTTGGGGTCATTCAGTATTACGTAAGTATCTTGGAGGGCGGGTTCAAATTCGCGATGTTTGCCATAAGCTAAGTATAGACCAAGGGGAGGAGGGGGGTAAAAAATTGTGAAAAAAATGCTTACGTAATACCTGAACGGCCCCATTTTGTGATATAAAACATTTATGACATTTTGTTTTGTTAATTATTCTAGGCGTTGAAAAGTTGTCGAAACTTCTTTCAAGCCAAGATAGGGAAGTAGTAAGATGTGCTTGTGGTGCATTAGTTAACATGATGTTGGATGGGGAAACTAGAAAACAATTTGTAGAAAATCAAGGAATAGATAAGTAAGTTTCGAGAATATATTAGTATTTTACAAAATTTTATTGTTGTAATTGTGTTTCTTGTAGGCTCATTCAAGCTTTTGAATTCTTTGCCGACGATTGGTCTCTAGCCGGTCTTGTTTGTAGAGCCATTTGGAATTCTTGTGCTGAAGATGTTTCATCTGCTATGGCGCACAACAACATGGAACATTTATTAAATACTCTGGCTAATTCACTAGGTAAGTCATTTGAATCAGTTAAAAAAAAAAAAAAAAAAAAGTAATACAAAAATTCTTATTACTGCTACCTCACACCTCCAGAGGAAGAAAACTGGAATGATGGTGATGCGGTCTGGGAAGAATTCGCTACGATAGCAACAGATTTACTTGAAAGAATTAACGCTTATTTAGAATCAACTTAATTAACAATAGATTAATAACGAAAAAAAATTGTAGTTAACAATATAATGTTACGGAAACCAATAATAATAACGTGGACTCTTTCCATTCATACTTATTAATATTGGGAGTATTAACAAAAAGTTAACCATCTAATATTTCCCAGTATAAGTCAAATCTTTTCTTTTTTTTCCGAGAAACGTTATAATTACATTTTAGTGATAATTACTTTCAGTTAGCAATAGCTTTTCCAAGACAGAAGGCGTAAGGTAAGACTTAAGGAATATTAAATCAACGCGGTTATTTCTTATTTGTCATCGCGCAGAACGCGGTTGTTTCTTATTTGTCATCGCGCAGATAACGAACGATAAGATCGATTTATGTGAGCGTGATTGTGGGAACAAGTGATACAAAATAAAGTGACAGGACCCTGCGATCAATTTTTCACACGATGCTCAGTCTAATAGCAAGTTTGGCGGCTTTAGTTTCGGTTGCGATGGCGCAATCGGTTATACCTGACGCTAACGAAACGATATCATGGAAAGAAGGTACGTGGCTTAATACTCCAGAGTTAGCTCAATTGGATGGTGAAAATAACCTGGTAGTTGTCACTAAAAATGCGACTGATTTTTGGAGGCTAACGTCTTACGGTTTCATCCATGATAATGGGCACGCTCTTTTGGTTCCTTTTCCTCAGGATTGCGCGTTCGAAGTCACTTACATATCCAATTTCACAGGTAAGTTTCATTTAAAAAAAAATAAATAAATTCAAAAATGGTTTCATTAGTTTGAAAATTCATACCATTTATTATTTTTTTTTAGATCAATTTGACCAGGCCGGTATTATGGTTAGGGTCGACGAGAAAATTTGGGTGAAGTCTGGAGTTGAATTTTCTGATGGTGTTCCGCAATTAGGTGCCGTAGTTACCAATGACTTCAGCGATTGGTCTGTGGCTCCCTCTCCAGGCTGGATTGGTGTTGCTATAACAATGCGAATTAGTCGATCAGGCAATGCCCTTACTATAAGAGCTAAGAGGGAAAATGATAATGTTTGGCAGTTAGTTAGAGTGGCACCTTTGGATGAAAATGCAGAAGCTTTAGTCGGACCATTCGCATGCTCTCCTACAAGAGAGGGCTTGCAAGTAAAATTTATCAGATTCGCAAAGGGACCAGCAGATACGAGTCTGCACCCGGAATAATAATAACGTTTTTTTATTTAAAATGTTTTGTTTAAAAAATGATAAAACCATTTCATTATATTCTGTACAAAAAAAAGCGAAATATTTTTCAGGGAAATTGAATCGAAAAATGTTATTCGCGATTAAAACTCTTCACTCTAGCTCAATTTTGTTTTCACCCTACAAAATTTTTACTTCGTTCTCCTTTCATTCTGTTATCGTTTTAATACTTTTAATCGATTATCAATGTACGTCCTTGCCGTAAATTAGTACATTCTATCTATTGAAATGCTGATGAAATGTTAAGGATTCTAATTTTCTGATTAAATGTAGAATAACATGATTCCTCATTCAACTTTCCTTAATTAATTTGTAAATCGCACTTCATTGGAAAATCGTGTTGGAAAACTAATCAAAATCGAAATTCATTTTCAAGAACGGAATATTATAATGTTATATCATTATTATGATAATGTACAATTGTACACTTATATGAATAAATGTACGTACAGAAATATCGTATAAATAAACATCAAAAAAGATGATTTTCACCCGATTTTTTTTATCACACCATAATATAATTATCGACATTAAGTACAAAAAAAAAATTACAAATATTCACACACTGAACATATAATATATTGCACAAAAATTGTAAATAATACCGGTATAGCATTCGCAATTTTTTTAAAAATGTCTTGCTTTTTCTTTTTCTTTTAAATTAAAAAACATTTTGACTCGCTATAATGTCTTTAGACGCTCTTCAAACTAGCAATCACAATGGCACTAAACACAAAATTATATGATGAGCAATGACAATTTTCTTTTCAGTTTTTTCAGTATTAATAATTGAGCGTCATTTCAGTAGCTATTAATGCTTCTTACTTTTCAAAAGTTTTTCCAGTCGTACCCTTTATCGTTTTTTTTTAAATACGAAAAAGTCCTTAAACTAATAAATAAATATATGTATATCTACGTAAGGTACATATAAATATAATATACAATGAATTTTTTAAATTTACAACAAAAATAAATAAATATGGTTTTGTAAAGAACAGATCATACTTTTTTTATGCATTGAAAGGCATTAAATTTGGCCTTCAAAAATTTCGATTAAAAGTCCTCCTTTTTTGCTTAGCTTTTGTTTGACATGTTTCATTTACATATCGTAATCCACTCTGATGCGGATAAATTCTTCTGCTATATATCAGATTTTAAATTTTAATTTCTTATCTGATCATATCAAACCATATTAAATTGACAATCGCTTTAATAATAATTTTAACATGCCTTTAATGATTAGAATAGAAATCTGCACTGTTGGCATTACTTTTTCCGATGATTAACTGTAATTTAACTTTACGTAAATTTTTAATTTTACTGCTGACGTCCAATAACGATTTAATGAGGCTAATATAGGTTGCTATCTTTGGTATGTATCCAATTAATATATTTTGGAAATGACTAATTCTTTTTCATACTTCTTGCTGAACGCTTTGAATCCTATTTTCCCATTCTTGCAACAGAGAGAATTTTTTTCTTGATGTTCTTCTGTTAACCTGTAATGTTAACAAAGAGAGTTTTATATTTTATTTCCGAATTTTGGAAATAATGACAAATTGAAAAGTAAATTACAATGTATCGTGCATAAGGGCAATTTTTGACGTGCAAGAGAGTTGTTTTGCGCTTTATCAGCAATTTCTTTACATTTTAGTAAGAATAGTTGAAGAGAAAATAAAGGCATGGTTGCGGTATCGTTGACTAGATTTAATGAATCTTTTTTGAAGTCAATATACCTCAAAGAAACGTAAATCCACAATGTTATGTGCTTAACCAAGAATAATAAACATGTAGGCTAGGTACATTCATCATATACGGTGGTTATTGAATTTGAAAAAAAATAAGAAAATAACTATTTACAGTCATTTAACTTTATATAATTAAAGAAAAGTAATATTAAAATAAAAGTAAAGTCATAATAAATATATATATAAATAAATAGTATAAATAAACAGTTTTCGTGTAATATTGGGTATGGCAGTTAAAATTTTTATAAGACATTTTTGTTCATGTTATCGAATTTTTACAGTAGACTTGAATCACGTATTTAAAGTTTTTTTTTCTTCTTATTTACAATATTTACAATTTTATTCTTCATTCGTTTCCGTTACCTTTTCTAAACCATCGTCCAACAGATTTGGATTGGATACGGAATGTGACAAGCGAGGAACAGCAGACTTCGTATCGTTTTCTTTATGGCTCGTCCAACTCTGTAAATCTTCTTCTTCTTGCGTAATTTCTAATAAATTCGGTTGTGAACGAGCAAAAGCTTTAGAACTTTGCATGTACGCTCTTTGCAATCTGCAATTCGGAGAAACAGTATAATAAAAATCAAAATTAATTAGAGAAAACGTTGGTGCATACCTTAATTCTTCTTCCCTCTTTTGCATTTCTTTTAATTCCTCTTGGATTTTTGCCTCTACGGGAGTGTAACCCTTTCTAACTGGGGTAACCGGAGGTTCTGCATCTACCGACTTGCGAGGTATGAAGCGCCTTGGTGTCGGTTTAGAAACGTTATTTGTTGCAAATTTTGTGGGGGTGCTAATTGGGGACATGGATATTTGTCCCCCTGTGGCTATAAAACGTTGCATTAAACCTGAGGAAAAGAAGTTTAATTCGTATTAAATTATTTGTGGCTATAAAATGTTTCGAGGAAAAAGGTTTTTGATCTAAACCGTACCTTTTTGAGCGGTATTTGTAGCAAACTTTCTAGTGACTTGGGGAACGTAAGTTTTAATCGGTGTCGAATTGTTAAGTTTTGGTTTTTCCTCATTATTCATAGAAACTATTAACTGCGACATTGAAGATGATCGTTTCATTGGTTTTTGTTCCTTGTTAATACGATTTTCTAAAATGGCAGATTGCGCCAATTGCGTAAATCTCGTCACCTTGGCGTCGACCGTTTCTTCTGACGTCGTCAGTATTTTTCCTTCTGTTCTTAATTCATTTTCTCTTTCATTGGCTTCCTCTATTTCTTGTTGAATTCTGTTTGTTGCTAGACGGTGTTGAACTCCCCTTGTGTCGTTTTGAAGCGCATCTTTTTTATTTCCTAACTTTGTTTGTATCTTAAATAAAGAAAAAATGGAAATGAAGCAAAATTAGTAAAAGATTAGAAAAAAAAATTTCACGAGTCTGGAACTTTTTTTTTTTTTTTTTTACCTTATAAATGTCGGATTCAGTATTATTATTATTATTATTATTGTTGTTGTTATTAATGATTAATACTCCTTTTTCTCTTTTTAGTTCTTCCTCTCGTTCTTTGGCTAATCGAATTTCCCTTTCGATGGGAGTTTCCTTATCATTCCTAAAAAAAAAGAAAACGTGACATCATGATTTAAAAAAAACTTTCCTCACGGAACAAATGAGTTCCTTAAGCCGTTAAATGAATTGTTTAATTAAAAAAGATAACAAGTTTCGTGTTTATTTGCAGTCCTAATGCTATAGTCTCTACAAAGTTCAAATAAAGATAATAGCATTAGAACATAAGAAAATAGCAAAATTCGATTTATTGATAATAATTGATAAGAATTGCGAAAGGGGCTCCTGGGACTGATATCATTGTGGCGACTGTGAAGCTGTCTTACATTTTAAATATAGTTGTTGTTTCTTCTTTCTCTGGGTCTTCGTATGGCCTGACTAAAATCTCCTTCTTGTTGACTCCCTTTCGCGGTCGTTCAGCGTTGAACCACTCCCCGAACTATGTCCAGAACTCACTGAATCGAGTGACTGGGTTCGCCGGTGCATGAAATCTTCGGAATAAGGAGTGTTTACTCGACTGGAAAAAAAGTCATTAATTAAATAATTAATAAATTTGATTGAAAATAAAATTTATTTTATTAATTAGGAGGTTGAACCGATCTCCTCCTCGTAAAAGTGGGTCTAGCAATAAATTTTCTTCTTACCTGTTGTTACCGTCTAAACTATGTTCTTTTTCCTCGCTGCCATATTCGGAATAATTGCTGTCGTCAGTTGTATGAAGACTGCTTAATTCCTCTATCCCGTTAGTGATGATCGTGTCCTTTGGAGGCGACATCTCTTTGCTGAAATAAGACGAAATAATCTTGAAAATGCCGAAAAGATTGTAAATGAAATATGTGCTTACCTTGTGTCTAATATTAATTTATTCCTTAACTGCTTTAATTCTTCTTCCCTTGCTCTCATTTCCTGAAGTTCCATAGCTATTCTGTCCTCCATGGACAATCCCCCGTAACTATAATCGGTTCCGTTCCTGTCTTTCTGCAATCGAATTTCTCGTTCTATTCTTCTTTTTTCATCTTTTACATTCCTTAATTCCAATTCTACGTCTGCTTCCGCATCTCCATTTTCTGTTATTTCTTTATGATTATTTATTGTTTCCTCTGTGTAGTCATTGGAACTGACTGAATTCCTATATAATCATTATTTTTTTTAAAACGAATGTTATTGTCATTTAAAGTAAAAATTATATGATTATTTAACTTTAACAATTACCTATTACTCTGCGGGTTTGAATGAGACGTCTCATTAATTTCCCAAGTCCTTACTTTCACCATATTTTGATTTTCAGATGCTGCCGCCATCATTAAATGTTCCCAATAACTTTTGGTCCGCTCTTTGTTTTTGATGATGGAATCTCGGACTATAACATCTATAAATTAAAAGAGAAGGAGATAAATTTTAAAATAATTGTAAAATATCCTATTTTGATGTTAGGCGCCGTTTTAAAATTAATTTCGATTCCCTAATTTATGCTTAATCGTGAATACTGTGTCTTAAGTTACGCAATATGGGTACCGCTCATGTTTTGCTCTTTTTTTTTTTTATCAAAATTGTTAATGGGATGTATCTGGCTGGGACCGTATTACCATTCAATTACCCTCAACTTTCCAACTCACCTTCGGAATCGGAATCACTTTTACCGTCAGCCATTGTTTTAATCAGTTTTAATTAATTATTTATAACTGTAATCAAAGTTTACACATCGCCGGCTATCACTGTACTGTTTTGTTATCATGATAGCATACTATGTCACTTCTGTATAAACCAGTGGCGGAACTAACAATACTCTTTTCAAAAGAAAAAAAAAAAAAATTTACAAGCTTAAGGCAAAAGAATTTTAAAAGACATTTTTTAGTTTTTTTTTTGTAGGTAATCAATAGAATAATTTGGTATATTTCGTATCAGATTTTATCAAATTTTTTTTTTTTATTATTGTCATAAACATCGAAAATGTTTCACGTGGATCACTGATTTTCTATACTGATCGATCGGCTGAAACTGATTAATACGATTTTTTTTTTTGTAATCTCCTTTTTTTGTATTATTGGTTTTCTTGAATAAGACATTAAACCGATGATTACTATAATTTTGCTTTTCAGAACTGCTCTTTTGGAAAATAAACAAGTTTTCTTACTTTGGTATCGGTTTAATGCTGCCCCCGGAAGCAAAGAAGAAGAAAAAAAAAAAAAAAAAAAAAAAAGATATTAACCCGAAATCAAAAGTCCTGCCACAGGAAGTCATATCAATCAATTTTTATAAGTTAAAAAAAAATGCCTTTGATTTGAAAAATATATTATTGATTGATGAGGGAGCTAATACGATTTTTTTATACCTACGTATTTGTTCATAAAATAATTACGAGGATTGTTAGGATATGAATGGAATAATTATAGATCTACTTTAGGTATATAATGCATGTTTTTCAACTAAATTCGTTTTCATGTGTTACGACGATTCTATGTTGTATTGGCGGATAAACAGATAGTATAAAAAGATAACCTCTGCAAAAGTAATAACAAATTATTGTCGGTTAGTGATCCCGTAAAGTTTAGATGTTAAATTTCCATCCATTTCCATCGACTAATCAATGTCAAAGAACAAACGAAACGGGTTTTTTCTTAAAGACATCAATGCTCCCTGCTCAGGGTAATGGAATAAGGAGAAGAGGAAAAGCAGTTTCAGATCCTGGAGAAAAGCAACCAAAATGAGTGTTTGATCTAAAATATGTTGGCACGGTTTATTAATTTAAGATCCATTCACCATTCTATTTTGTTTTATTTACCGTGAAAGTAGCAGGAAAGCTTTAGCGGTTTGCTGCTTTTTTTTTGTTTCAACAGCTTTAATCATTGGGGGTCGTTTATAAACTACGTTAGCACGTTAGGAGGGGTATTAAAAATGCTAGCTTTAAATTTTTGCTAACAAGGGGGGGTTTACATATCTAACGTTAGCATATGTCTCATGTAATAAACGTGCAAAAATGAAAATAATTTAAATTTTTTAAATTACGTAACCTAACTCACTAAAAAAAAGCGCATTTGCTCTAAATTAAAAAAAAAAAAAAACCTTTTCTTTGCAACATTAACTTTGCACAGATTTTTAAATGTTTAATACTAATTTTTAAAAAAAATTAAAGGGGCGAGGGGGTAAAAAATGGCCAAAATAATGCTAACGTAATTTATGGACGACCCCTTGGAATAAGGAAATGATTTTCACTCAAGTTTTTACATTGTCGAACTTTATAACCGGAAAACCTGCTTTAAAGATTCAATAAAAAAGGTACTTTGGCTACGGTGGAGGAAATAATATTTATCTTTATTAAACAAATTTTCATATTCTTTTCAGGGAATAATTTAGATTTTGGTGTTCGAAGAAAATTTGATTTCTTGCAAACAAATCCTATGTTCCTTCAAATTTGCAGTTTAAATTCCGATGAAGCCTAAAGTCTGAATTCGGAAGTTTGTTCGATTTTTTTCTTGTCCACTCTACATTATGAAAGAAACCGTCATAATCATTAATCTTTGGTAAGTATTTTTATTTATATTTATACCTATTTATTTTTAAATAATTTTAACTGAACTATTCTGATAGTATGTGACAGAATCATAGCAGAATGCAATACCCTCTAGTAACTACCAAAGCTAGGGGCTCTAAGCTACGACAGCTTAATTTGGACGGTTTTTGACCTCATCCCCCCAAACGTGCTCAAATAATATTTGAATGGTCCCTTATACATAGATGCAGAAAGATCTTCATCGTAGGCCTATAAGTTTTTATAAAACTAGAAACTTATTATAATGTTAAAATTTCATTGTTTTAATTTTCGAGCTGGTATGATGACTGTATGGGTGCAATATCAAACTTTTCATTTCCTTTTCTGTTTGTCATATTTATCGCTCTTCCGACTTTGTCTTTTCTCTGTCTTATGATCCTCTGTGCAAACGCTACTATGATTCAACTGAATTTTAATTTTTTACAAAATAAATAATGTAGCAAATATTTTTCCGAAGTCCGTGTTTGGTAGAGTGTGCTGCGAAAACCACATCATGTTTTCGTCCAGTTTTACCGATTCGGTTAATATCATAGAATAATCATTGACTTTATTATATCCAAACATTGCAGCCTTTGTAGCCCACAGAAGGGTTCTTGATCAGAAATAGTAAAAGTACAGCGAGAACGGAACCTACGTGACTATTCTAGACAGAGAATTCCTTTCAAATTTAAACTATATTCGTGATGTAGACTGGGCGAAATCGTCAAAAAATCGCTTGCAAGCGGCATTTCATATAACATTTTGTTAACCGGTGTTTCTAGGGTAATTCGACCCCGCTGATTACGATTTTGCCGGTTAACAGTCCGAAAAATGAACCCAACACGCAGAATCCAAGATGGCGGCTCGAAAATCACTACTTTTATGCATTTTATTTAAATAACATCCTCCATAGTTATTTTTTCACATGATAATAAACTTCCACTGAGTAATTCGATCCTTCTAATTACGAATTTGCTGCTTAGCAGCTCAAAAAACCCAACACAGTGCGCAGAATCCAAGATGACGGCTCGGAAAACTCAAGGTTTTTGCTTCTTATCGAAATAACTTCCATCGGTGTTACTTTTTTACCTGATAATCAACTTGCATTGAGTAATTTGACAATGCTAATTACGAATTTGCTCAAAAAATTTAACCAAGATGGCGAATGAATCCAAGATGGCGAATGAATCCAAGATGGCGGCTGTATAAAACCGGCACTTCTAACTTTTTTTTCGGAATAACAAAATAAAAAAATTAAATTATGCCTGGAATTCAAGATGGTAGTCTGTAAAAACTCGGATTTCTTACACCTTCTTGTGATAATATTCTTTTTATTACCTTAGAACATTTACAATAAATTCTAGAATTGTGCAGTCCTTTCTGATGTCACATCGATATTATTAGTGGAGTAAGTGGACTTGGAAGGTCAGAATTGAAAGAAGTATATTAGTGATCAATTATACGAATTATAATTTTGCTTAACAATTTTTCGTAAAATATTGGATTACAGGATTTTGGTCAACTGAAATGTACTTTAGTTTCTTCATCTAACTAAATAAGAATTTAAGCCGAAATTAAATCATGGGTTGTTTTAGAAAAAAAAATTTGAAGCTTTTCTAAGAAAAAAAAATAAGTTAAAGAAAAAAAAAATTTGAAAGAAAAAAAAAATTTGTCGCTTTTCTAATTTTCCAAAATCGAATTAGAACAGTAAAGTCACTCTTGTTAAGTGTAACTATTGTCTTCTACGATAGTTTTAAATGATAAGTATACGTGAAAGCCATGAGAAGAAATGGCTTAAATTAAAAATTTTTCTCCTACTAAATTCCTACATGGTTTTAGTTTAGATGAAGAAACCAAAGCACATTTTAGCTGGCAAAAATCCTGTAATCTTTTACAAATTTTACAAAAAATTGTCGCGCAAAATTATTATTCGTGTAATTGATCACTAGTATACTTCTTTTATTTCTAACCTTCCAAGCCCACTTATTTCATCATTAATACCGATGTGACATCGGAAAGGACTGCACAATTATAGAATTTGTTGTAGTAAGGTTGTCCCTATACGAAAAAAATTACCAGGTCAAAAGTTGTCAAATATGTACCCCTTAATGATCAAAAATGGCTAAATAAAATTAGGAACAACTAAAAATGGCCAAAATAATCATGCAAAAAAATATTTTTTTTTTCGTTTAACCAAAAATGATCAAGAATAATCAACCGTGATCCTTTCTGGTTATTTTCAATCAATCGGGGAATTTTTTTTTTTTTTTTTTTTTTTTTTTTTTTTTTTGCGTGATCATTTTTTGTTGTTTTTAATTTTTTCTAGTTTTATTCGGTCGTATTTGATAATTAAGGGGGTTATTTTAATATTTGATGACTTTCGACCAGGCATTTTTTGTAAATGTGAAGTAACGAAAAGAATATTATCACAAGAAGATGTAAGAAATCCGAGTTTTTACAGACTACCATCTTGAATTCCAGGCATAATATTTAATTTTTATTTTGTTATTCCGAAAAAAAGTTAGAAGTGCCGGTTTTATGCAGCCTCCATCTTGGATTCATCGCCATCTTGGATTCATTCGCCATCTTGGTTAAATTTTTTGAGCAAATTCGTAATTAGCATTGTCAAATTACTCAATGCAAGTTGATTATCAGGTAAAAAGTAACACCGATGGAAGTTATTTCGATAAGAAGCAAAAACCTTGAGTTTTCCGAGCCGTCATCTTGGATTCTGCGCACTGTGTTGGGTTTTTTGAGCTGCTAAGCAGCAAATTCGTAATTAGAAGGATCGAATTACTCAGTGGAAGTTTATTATCATGTGAAAAAATAACTATGGAGGATGTTATTTAAATAAAATGCATAAAAGTAGTGATTTTCGAGCCGCCATCTTGGATTCTGCGTGTTGGGTTCATTTTTCGGACTGTTAACCGGCAAAATCGTAATCAGCGGGGTCGAATTACCCTAGAAACACCGGTTAACAAAATGTTATATGAAATGCCGCTTGCAAGCGATTTTTTGACGATTTCGCCCAGTCTAATGTACTTATTAATGTATTACAATTAAAAGAAAACCGTTACAAAAATGATTGATTAATCGACATGTAAAAGGTTACAGTGAATCACTAAAAGGGAAATTGATTAGCATCTTTATATTTTAATTTCTAAAAAGTCAAGGTTCAATCTTGACCCTGAACTTGAAATTAATAATTATTTGCAATTTAATAAAAAATTAATTGAAAATAATTGGATGCGTTAAAGATGACTATCTCTACATGTTTTTTTTTTTTTTTTTTTTTTTTTTTTTTTTTTTTTTTTTTGAAGTGAACAACCCTACTTAAAAGAACCGCGATTAAAGTTAATCCTGGATTAACTAAGCAGTAAATGAATGAAATAAGCTTAGGATTGGTAATTTCGGGAGTGATTCTATATCGCTCCGATTTAAAATCAAAATTTACTTAAAAGTATTTTTGAAATTGGCACAAATTTTTATTTGATTTTGAATTTATTGACGTAAAAATTAGTTTCAAGTTCTCGCAAAAGGTACCTTATTTTTCAACGTTTCTTTTTAATTTATTAATATTCATATCGAAAACAGAAAGCATGAAGATTACTAACCATTTTATACGCGATTATTTCCTTTTAACAAAACATAGCAGGTAACCGTAAAAAAATAATAATCGCGTATGATTTGCCATATGCTTACTTTAATTAAAAGTCATAGTCCTCTAAGTTATTTTTTTTTTTTTTATTAAAAGGCTCTTCGTACTGTGCATTTTCTAAGAAAAAAACGGTTAGATTATTGCTCACGAATTTTTTCTTCTCTTTTTTTTATTAATTTGAAATTTAACACAAAGGAAGTCCCACCATACACAAGCCAGGAAAATTAGAGAAATTACTGTGTTAAAGCTACCATCTACCATAGTAATCTTCACTTATTTTGATTACATCTTTTCAAAAAAAAAAAAAAAAAAATGCGTATTATCCATTACTCAGAAATTTGAAACTCGATGGAAATCGTGTAATAACATTTATGATTTGATCTCGTATAAGTTACAGGTACTTCTTTTTTTTCTTAAAAAAAAAAAAAATCATACTTAGCTTATTCGACTAAATCTAATTAAAATCGTTATACTCTTGGAATATCACATATCCTGGAATATCACATATAGCAAACGTTATCATTGCACGTCAAAGTTTAATGCAATATCGCCTGATATCCAGATATTAAAGATAAAATGATCATCCCCTCCTCATTTCACATGGTTATTTATTGTTTGCTTGTATCTTTAATCTTTTGTTTTGGGATTAATTTTTGGCCTTTGAAAGAAAAAAAACTAAATAAATAAATAAAAAGGTATTTAATCGATTAATTTTTTTAGGAAAGAAAATGACATAACACGTTTTAGTTCTGTAAAAACCTTTGAACATAACTTTTTTTTTTTTAAATGGTTGAGCAACCTTGTGTTGACTAACGATAAAGCGTGAATTTATAGTCTTCATTCAAATGGAGAAGAATGCGAACACCGAAAGCGTATTGTTTAATTTTTTTTTTTTTTTTTTTTTTTTTAGGTCCATTTGTCGTTTTTAGGGTTTTATTTTAGTTCGATAAAAATTATTGCCCCATCATAAGAAAAAGAAACACTGGCTACAAAGGGGTTACTGTTTAATTTAAAAACAAAGAGCTTTGTGTTGCCATTAAACAGGTGGTGTCAAAAAAATTTCCTTTTTTAATTTTCAGGTCTAGACGAAATTTCAATATGCACGAGGAATGTCGTAGGAAAAATGAAATAGCAGCTGATTTATCATATTCATTTTGATTTTATCAGATAACCCTGTAAAATGGAAGATAACGTTTCTGGTGACAAGATCTATTTAGTCATATTTATGAGAAATTTTTGACTCGCGGAAGGTCAAAACGTATGTGAGGCAGTCTACGATGAAAAGATGAAAGACAGATAAGTTAAGATAAAAGCAGGAAAAAAGGGTTTTCCATTATGTTTCTGCTCGAAATTTGAAACAGCCTTTTGAGCAGCAGATTATCTTTCTGTAAGAGGATAATCTGTAGCAATTATAGTAATTGTGGATTTTTACGGCAAACTAAATACGTTACGGGAATGGTCCTGTAAAACGGTTTCTGTCCTAAAAAATTAGCGGCCTGCTTTGAATTTGGTGAATAAATGAGAAGGCAATATTTAACATCAATTCGAAGCCGAGCGCCATTTTACCACGGTAGCAGTTTTAGCGGATTTAAGCTTAGTTTGTCGTAAAAATCATTATTATTACTTAGAAATAAAAATGATAAGAAAGTACTAAGTTAACAGTTAGTAGGAGAGAAACCTTCAACAGAAGGTAACCGACTGCATCTTTCCTCATATTTTCTTTCATTTTTTTCGTCAAGAGCCCACAACTGAGGGTAGAAAAACAGTTGAACTAGATTTCAAAACAACATTTCATTATTATTGTTTGCCATTTGAAAACTTAAAAAAAAAATGACCGATTGAAAGTCGTACAAATTTTAAAAAATTTTGACCCCTTCCCCCCCCCCCCCCCCCCCAAAAGACATCCTGGATTCGCTAGTGAGGTTTTGTACCCGAACGAAAATACTTTATCCTCCAATGCGAAGAATAAGTTTTTTTAATATAAGTATTTTGGATCAGTAAGAATCTTTATAACGTTCGGTTCTCACAAATATTTTTTCGGATCAAAATTCGGGTTTTAAAAATTTTCACTAAGATAAGATGTGACTGTTGCAACGAAAAAAAAAATATCAAGATAATTACATACTTTTGAGGAAAACTAAGATTCTGTTTTTAAGTACGCTTTAATTAAAAGAAATGCTTTATTTATACTCATTAAAATCTCATTGTTTTTTTGCCATTTTAATTATTAACATAGGCAAATATTATGCAGAAATTTTAATTATGGTTTCCCTCTCTGATTCTGCTTCTTCTTCTTCTTCTTTTTTTTTTTTTTTTTTTTTTTTTTTTTTTTTTTTTGTTTTGTTTTGAAAGCTACAGGACTAATTAAAATGTTGATTACGATTAATTCAAAATGTGCTATTAAGAATTAAGTCAAAATATCGCATCAGAAACGAATTGTTTGTTTCCCTTTCTTTCTTAATTTTTTTTATTTTTAAATGGCCATTTAGCTTAAAACAAAAAAAAAATGTTGTGCAAGTTTTTGCAAGACATTTTATGTTCATTATTCCGTCTATTTTACAATCTTGTTGAAAAAAAAAAAAAAAAACTGTTAAAACTTTTTGCGTAAAAAAAAAAAAAAAAAAAAAAAAAAAAAAAAAAAAAAAAATTAAGCTCTTGTTAGTCGGCGCGGTTTTTTTCCAGACAGGAAATTTTGCACTACATGAGAAACTTTAGATTTTGTTGCGATGAGTTTCCGCACCATATAATTTTTATTTCTTCGATGACTTTGTGGTTTTATTTTTATAAAAATTTCATAGACAATATACTTCATGCATCAATGATTAAATAATTGTTTCTGATATGTAAATGACAGTCAACGTTTCAAATGATAAAATGGCTTCAAGTAAACTGCTTATCGAAGGTTAAAAACTTATAAAACAATTACACCATTTAAGTCCGGACATAATTTTTTTTTTTTCTTTTGAAGGTATTCAGCCTGATGTTGTGTATTTCATGAAGAATACTTACAAGCTTATGAGGCTGGGGGTATTTACTTTTTATATGCTTACGAAGAAGACTTCTTTGTGCGGTCATATTATAGATAATGATCTTATAATTATTATTACTGAAATAAAGATCTCGTGCGGAAAGTTGCAAGAGTAAAGAGTCACAGGACTGCAATTATGATTTGAAGTTCCATAACCCACATGGCTTTTCCTTTGTTACAAAACCGCAACACTTAACAAAAAAAAAAAAAAAAAAATATTTTAAAAGTATTCGTGCTCAAAGTTAGGATCTAAAAAATGCAAAAAATGCAAAAAATGCATTAAAAAAAAAAAAAAAAAATTTATGAATACAGCATTCGTTTCCTATCTAATAATATCATATCTCTCACAAGAATTTAGATACATCTGCTTTCGATCGATATCGAATGACGTAATTGATACCTTTATCAGCAATCATTGTGTTTTGAACCGAAAATTCGAGATATGATTTTGATTTGATTCATGCATTCATTAATTTTTTTTTTTTTTGAATAGGTTGAAAGTATTCGAAAATAATAATGTATTGAAAACATCAGCGCTCTCTTCTTTTAGTTTTACTTTATCTCAACATGATTTACCTCAAACGGTAAATTCGCCACGGTTAGACGAAAACAAATAACGATTTGAGCAAATTTTCCGGTTTGATCCTAATGAACAATAATTCGCCGCATGGATTCCTCCATTGATTTTATGGTACTTTCGTACGTTTGATTGTTTCAAATGTTGCAGTGTGTATGATTTTAAAGAATATAATGATCATCACTTCATGATCAATTTAATAGTGAAAAAGAAATTTGCACTAGATTTTTTTTTTTTTTTTTTTTCAAAAATTGTAACTTTTCATTTTTTTTTTTTTTTTTTTTTATCCGAGTCTTATGTTTAAAGAAAATTGTTACGCGATAAAAACCATTTATGTAAAAGTATTTTACAGTGCATAATTTGTTTTCTTTTTTAACGATTTCAAATTAGAGATGTTATCCTTAAAAGCATGGGAAAGATCGCATGCAATCATTCGAAGTGTTTTTTATTATTATAAACAAGGAATGTGGAGTTATGAAGGAAGAAAAAAAAAAAAAAAAAAAAACTAGAACTTCAGAAAAAAAGAATAAAACACTGACATTGATTTTTTTGTTTAAAATCTCGAATTTGAGAATGAAAGTTACTTTAAAAAAAGAAAATACTAATTGCAATCCATTCTTTTCTTACTTCTAACACTAAAACAGATCATTTTGTAAGGGACCTTATGAATGATTCATTCATTCATTCATTCATTTCCTTTTTCCGAAGAAAAGGGTCTGTGGCATCTGCTTCAACGAGCAGATGCTCTAAAAAAATTTTGGATCATATGCAAAAGTATGAAATTGCACTTCGTTTAAATTGCATAGGCATATGCAAGTATTATGTTTTTTTATATTATATTGCATTTGATCCGGAAGTTTTGAAGCAAGTGCTAAGGTTAAAAATGTTGACTTGCATGTGCTCCAAAAAAAAAAGCCAATTGCTTGTGCCCGTCTCGTTTATTTATATGTTGTTAAATTTTTAAATTGCGTAGAAGCAATAGGTTTTTTTTTTGTTTTGGAGGATATGCAAGTCAAAATTTTTAACCTTAGCACTTGCTCCAAAATTTTTGGATCGAAACCAATATAAAAAACACATAGCCTAATACTTGCATATTTTATTTAATTGCAATTTCATACCCTTGCATATGATCCAAAGGTTTTTGGGCCTTTATCTGCTCGTTGAAGCAGATGCAACGGTCCCCAAAAAAATACTGAAATAAAAATTTGCATATGAGCATTTAAATAATTTCTCAGAAGAAAGGTAGATGTGAAAAATATTGGAAAAAAAAATTGCATATCATCAGGTCATATGGTTCAAAATAACCATACATAGAATTATAATAACCACACTGAACATTTTCACTTGCAAGAAGCCCAAACGGAGGGAAAAAGCGAAAAACCATTTTCAGGTGTACATGCATAGCCAAGCAGAAGTAATGAATATATTTTTTATGCACCATTGTTCCATATACGGCAAATATACCGTTGCAAAAGATGATATTATCTAACGAATATTTTATTTTTTTTAAAAATTCAATTTTCATGCATGATGCAGTAGGAAAAGATAAAAAAGCTGATGATATGAAAAAAAAAAAAAAAAAAATCACCGCCTTTGTAGATGTTGGCGTTAAATGGTTTTCAAAAGAAGTAAAATAGCATAACAGCCCCTTGCCAGGCTTTTTTTATTTATTTTTTTTTTTTTTTCAGGGATCAGCCATGCAAACGTTTTTATCCGGATCCGACTTAAATTTAAAATTAAAGAGGACGCTTTTTTTTTTCTTTCTTTTTTAAAACCATTTCACCGAACTTAATTGAATTCCGTCAAAGTTCTCCGTGAGTAAATATAAAAAAAGCGTACGGTTTGCTACTTCAATTAACGCAATTTATTAGCACTTAAAGAAAGTTCAGAGAAATTAAAAGTAAAGTTCAATTTCGAGTTGAAAAGTCGAACAAAATCATCTTTTTTAACCGGTCATACTATCATTAATTATTTTTTTTTATATGAATGCAATATTTCCAAATTACGAAAAATTATAAATTATGCAGTATAAATAGATAGTTTACCTACGACGGTTAAACGATAAAACACCTCGAGGCAAAAAGTTAAAAAAAAAAGCAAAATCAAAAAATTTTAAACTATATATTTATAAATAAATACCGTATAATCTTTGCTGCGGGGGCGCAAATAACATTGCAAACATGTCGCCCATTTGAAGAAAAGATACATATTCATTATCATTTCTTTAATGGTAACCGGATTAAATTTTATGGAGGAGTACCAGTATAAAAACGTTACAATTTTTTTTTTTTATTTTTTTTTAGACGATATGGAAGTGCATTTGGAATGTACTGCAACCGCAAGTTCTATATAAGCATAATTTTTAAAAAAATTTTCCCATAATTTGAAACTGCCTTGAATGATACTGATTCGAATTATTTAGTCACGGAGTGAATTACGACATGCAACCGAACGATATATCTCCAAAAAAAGAAATAACTTTACAGGTACAACGAACGGTTGCCAATGCACAGTACAGGAAGTCCGAATGGATGTTACAAAAAAAAAAGTACGACCTAGCGTAAAAAAAGCACGGTATTCTGCAATGAATAAATGGCCAAAAAAAAAGAGAAACACGAACAAGCTACTGAAAATGGTTAAGTTAAATATTGGCTTATAGTTTTAATTTAAATTTTACAATTGTGTGTGGAGAGAAGTATTACAGACAACACACGATTTGAATGTGGAATGACAGTGTATGACTAATTATCATTTTTCATCGTTATTAATGTGTTCTGTACTTTGTTAGAGACTCTGATTGATACTTTTTTCACAACACTAATTTCTGGATTATGGGGTTCATTATCCAGAAAGCAGATAGCGCTATTCAGATTTGAATATTCGTTTCCAAAAAAAAAAAAAGCTAAAAAGCTTAAAAAAATTGTTTTTGCATACTGTAGACTGGGACGTCATACAGAATAATAATGTGTCTTGTATTTAAACCGATCTTCGATCAAAAAAAAAAAAAAAAAAGCAGCAAATTTCTTGGGTCACATTAGCCCAAGTAGCCAACATATCGCTTGAAAAATGCGTGATTTTCTTTCTTTTTTTAAATTGTTGACATTAAAGAATTTCCAAAGGCAGAGTAGGGTCTGCAGCCGGGGCAGTGTGGGGGGGGAGACAAGGGTTTTAACGTCCCTGAAAGGTTTGATCTCCCTGTACGTTTTAATTTTTACCAATGTATTTTCCCTATCTTCCACATTAAAACAGGCCCATAGCATTTTAGGGAGGAGAATAGTTTCCAAAGCAAGCCCCAAATAATCCTTTTGACATGGAAGGTACACGGTAAAAAATTTTATGTTAAAAGTAACATAATTTGCCTCTAGAATCGAACAAAACACTAAAAACAAAAGAATGTCTTATGGGCAATAGCATTCCATTTTTTTTTTAACATAAAAAATGTGTAGTTTTTTCTTAGCAAGTTAACATAAAAATTTTTACCATGTAGGAAAGTTGCACGAATAAAAAAAAATTGCAGGGATGAACTCACACTTCCCCTTTCCCCGCGTAATTTTTTTCCATGGCTGGCTACGGGCCCGTCTTAAAAAGATCATTCAAAGTTTTCTTAGAGAACTTTGAACCACGTGCACTTTCAGGCTGGCTTCAGGCCCAAATACTATTTTTCCTGTCTAACGCAACCTATATACTGGGGTCGTCCATAATTTACGTTAGCATTATTTTGGCCAATTTCGACCCCCTCTCCCCTTCCCCTTGTTAGCAAAGGTTAGAATTTCGGGACCCCTCCCCATTAAAATGGCATTAGATTTCGGTAACCCCCTACCCCCTTAAAAAAAGTTTACAAAATAAATTAATATAAACATTAAAAAAATCCGAAATTCTTCGGAACTTAAATTTTGCAAAGAAACTTAACGGAACTTCGGAACTTAACTTAACTTCTTAACTTAAAGCAAATGCCGGGTAAAATTAAACTTTTTTTATTTTTTATTTTTTTAAAGTAAATTAGGTTGCATAGTTTAAAAAATTTCAATTATTTTCACTTTTGCTAACGTCAGATATGTAAAACCCCTCCCCTCCCCTTGCCTTGTTAGCAAAAGTTAAAATTTTGAATACCCCCTCCCTCCCTAATGTGCTAATGTCATTTATGTACGACCCGACGTACTGCAAGCAAAGTGTAAGAAACCACACCCAAGGGCTTCTTTTTTTTTACAGATACAGTCAAATCGGCCAAAATCGATTGTTCTCTCTTTGCACACTTTGCCCAAAGACGTAGAAAAATCTCTTGTCATCCCTTGTGCAACAAAGAATTTGATCATCTTCAATAATGTGCTGGTATCTTTGTAAAATGACAACCGAACAATGGTCAAAACAATGATTTATGTTACGACACTTTCATTCAAAGATTTTGAAAGAATTTATGGACAAAGGCATATTTTTTTGGAACATGTGAATCTTTAATTTTTGACGGAAACTTCACTTTCATAGGAAAATTCTTCATGCTTTCGTAAAAAATTTTTTTTAATAATATTGCTATTAAACAAGATGGTGTTGGTTGCAACGTCTGCTGTAAATTCTTTGTGCAGCTTTGGTTTCAAATAAATTGGGTCAGGTAGGAAAGTCTAGTTGAAGCTTCTGCCTTTTGGAGTAAGTTGTAAATTTTTTAAACTCTCAAGTAAAAACTGCGATTCTAAAACGCGGAACATATGCCCAAATAACCCAGCTATTTCCCGAATAAATGTAAGTTTTATAAAAGTTAGTGAAAACGTCTAATTTCCTTATTCATGCTATATTAACTAATTTTGGAAATAATGACAATCAGAAAAAAAAAAATACGTTTAAAGGATTTTAAAACAATTACTACCACCTCACGTCAGCCACTTTAACGAGGTATGAGAACCAACACGCAAACCTCAAGCTCTTTTTCTATTATAGTAAAATTTTGAAAGTTTGACATTTTATTCGCACAGACTGAAACTAACCCAATTATTTAGGTACAAGTAAAATAAAAAAAAAACCAAAAGAAAGCTTGTAAGAGAATGCGGGAAGCGAAGGAAATTCGTGTGAATTAGTTTTTTTTTTATTTTTATTTTTTTTTTTTTTTAGAATGTCATGAGAAGCAAGAATGAGGTGAAAGTATACCTTGATCTTGGAACAGAATACAACCTGATCTGCGGACTGAGGTACATTCAACCTGAATGTCATACGTCATACAGGCCATTTTTTTAAGATTTCGTTTAAAGAGCATAATGTACGCAAACAATTGAAATGTCTAGGAGGAATTTTTGGCGATGTTTTAAAATGCGGTCAAGCCTCCTATTCGATCCAGACTAGTATGTTTCATTTCGAGTTAAAAATACCTTCTATTAATCGTAACAACGAGGTAATTTTACACCAATCAATTAAATAATTATAAGAAAAACTTCTCTTATTAATTGATTGGGGCATTAAATAATTAACTGATTTTATTGGGAAAATTGAATTCACTCTCTTTCAAGAATAGGATACGCTTTACACACTTTGAAAGTAAAAAAAAAATTATGTACTAAGAGAAGAACTGTGTAGGCTAGAAACTAAAATGCATGGAAATAGTAAACATGGGTTTTACCGACTCATTTTGTGGTTTTCGAAACGAGAATGTCTTCAAAAAGAAAAAAAAATCATAATCATAATTTATCGGTTAATTTATAAAAGTAGAACGTTTGATTTTGCCTTAGGTCTGATGAGTAAAATAAAAAAAAAAATTTGCTTGACTAGGACGTTATGGTCCGGGTTATGAATTTTATAAATTCCATATTTTTAAGGCCGAGAACACTCTCGCTTTAAAAAAAAAATAGGCTGGTGTTTTTAGTTAAGCTTTCATTTTATAATAATTAACTTTTCAAAGCGAATCGCATGCGAAATTTTTTTATATTTTTTTTGTGTCAAGGCTGGGAACTGAAAATCGTCGAATTAAAAAAAAAAAAAAAAAAAAGGAAAAAATGCATGCAATTAAAAGATTTTTTATAACATACCACGAAAGTTGTCAATCATTAAATTAAATGTAAAATAATTAATTTTTTTTTTTTTAAATAGGGAAAATAAATATCCAGTTTTGCTACAACTCATCGTTTATGTTAAAAAGTCAGTCTGGCAAGTTTTCTTTTTAAACTTGTTTAAAATTTTTTTTTTTTTAAGCGCGATACTACATTGATATTTTCGTTTGTTGTGAATAATGTATCACTTTTTAATTTAGCACGTCTACTTCAATAAAGGGTCCATATTTATGCAGATTAATTAATTAATTTCCTTCAGATTAATTTTGGAAATGAAGTTTTAGTCTAAGGCATCTGGAGCATGAGGAGGAGGAAGTGTAAATGTTGGCTCTGTGGCTTAAATGTTGGTTCCATGGCTTACTCCAGTTTGATAATTATTGGAACTTTGATCATTTTTTTAAGGGAATTTCTGTGTTTGGGATATTAGTATTACCTTTCGCAAAAAGCGTCAGAACGAAAGTATGGTCAGGCATTGGATTTCCTACCATTTTTCTTAATCCATTTTTCCTAAAACTTTTGGTTCCTAAAGTTTTTTTCTTAATTTTTAATTTTCCTAAAAGTTTTTGATTCCTAAAGTAAAATCTTCTAAAATTTCTTCAGGGATGTAAAAAATTAGAAAAAAATATTTATTTTAGGAAATTTTATTTTAGGGATCAATAAATTTTGGGAAAATTGAAAATTAGCAAAAAAATGGTTAGGAAAAAAATTTTAGGAGCCAAAGTTTTTAGGAAAAATGGACCAGGACTTTATTTTTTTATAGGCAAAACGGATTAGAAAAAATGGTCGGGAAGGCAGCCATGGTGCACAGCTTTGACTGCATTATACGGAATGAATATCAACTTAATGCTTTCTTTTATAAACCTAGGCTTATAGCAATTTTTGAGCTTGGCCACTTAGGTTAACCCTAAATTAGGGCAAATAAGGTGAAAGCCAGTCACCAGGTCACGTTTTTTAAAAAGGAAAACGAGTAAATCGGAAAATCTTTACTGGAACTGGACGGCATTTCGTGTCATAAATTTACTCAGGCATAATGTTATCATGAAAAAATAATGAAAATTTCACGTTGAGAGTGCAATCCCTGACCATTTGTTCCCGGGACCATTTTGTCAATTCCGCGGGATCCCGGGATTATTAAATTCTCAATGGGAGCTCGATATTTTATCAGTGTTGTATTTTGATTTTTTAAAATCTGATATTATGTTTTCGTTCCATGATCGAACGTTATTGTCACCCTGAAAAATTTTTCCAGACCTTGATACCAGAGTTATCATCACATTTAATATCATTTTTTGGCCAGGCTGTACCCTAGAAACTAAGCAGCAGTTACTTAGAGCCGCGGACGTCCATAAATTACGTTAGCATTATTTGGAAATTTTTGACCCCCCCCCCCTTGTCAGCACAGGTTATTATTTTTAAACCCCCAGCCCCCCTTAAAAAAATATTTTTTTTAAAATTAATATTAAACATTAAAAAAATATGAAATTCTTCGGAACTTAAATTTTGCAAAGAAAAGATTTTTTTTTAAACTTAGAGCAAATTATTAAAGCGAGTTACGTTACATTAATTAAAAATTTAAATGAGGTATTTTTATTTTTGCACGTTTATTACTTGAGACAAAATGCTAACGATAGAAATGTGAAACCCTATGCTCCCCCCCCCCTCTCTTGTTAGCAAAAGTTAGCATTTTGAATACCCCCTTTCCCCAGATGGACCTTTTTAGCCCGTAGATATCTAAACATAACTAAAAAATTAGCGAAGTAATCGATATCTAGCAAATGGTTAATAGATGGCTAATAAACAGATAAATTACTTTTTTATTTCGTAGATATCTAAACATGGCTAAAAAGTTAGCGAAGTAATAGATATCTAGCACATGGTTAATAGATGGCTAATAAACCGACCAATTAACTAGACTATAGACATCTAATAGTTAAATAATTTAATTTTTTTAAAGTTCATATAATTTAAAAAAGTGAGGCAGATATTTTATGTTTGACTATCCTTGAATCCATTTTACGTTTACATCCTACTGTCGGCACTTGTTCAGTTTATTGTTGACATGTTACTACGAAACCTATTTTACTTTGAGTCAAATAATTTACGTTAAAATGCCTTGAAAATATAAGATGTAAAACTTTATGCTTAAAAGAAGATATGCCTTTATGCATAAAAAATAACTTATTAACAATTACATTTTTAAAGTAAGTTTTAGATCGGAATATTAGCGATATACTAAAGTTCATAAGGAATTTTTTAAAAATAAAAGAAATGTACATGATATCTTATCAGTATCAGGAAATTTTTGCCTGATTTTTTCTGACCATTTCAGCCACTTTTTGTTTGCTTTAACCATACTACATAAAACCCGAACCGACGGGCTAAAGCCGGTTTTAGTAGCCCACTACAAAATGGCTAATTTGAAATCTAAAAGATAGATTTTAGATATCCATGAATTAAACGTATTGTAGTTGGCTAATAGCGCGGACATTTTCCCGATTATCTGTCTTTTAGATTTCTTCTAGTCATCTAAGAGCAACTCGCAGAAGTCTATTAGATATCTAGTGTTAAAATTAGATATCATATAGACGTCTCTTAGATGGGAAAGGTCCATCTGGGTCCCTAACGTGCTAATTTAATTTATGAACTACCCCTTAAGAAAATTTACTAAGTGCATCAGCTGGCATAAATTTTTACTGCTTTCTTGGTTTTGTTTAAAAAAATATGAATGAACCCTTTTTTTTTCTCACAGTTTTCTTGTTTTTCAAATTTTGGACTTATATATTTTCTAAAAATATTTTATTTTGTGGGATGGAAATCCTGGGTTTTTTTTTTTTTTTAATCCCAAAATTTTAGGGATCGCGGGATTATCGGATTTGCAGTCTTTTCCACGGGAAATCGTTGTTGTTTGAGTTGCTCTTTAGATCAAAAACATATGATTTGAAGCACCTAAGCCTTTTCCCTTAAAAGCAAGACCCTGATGCCTTCCCCCTCCCCGTCCTCGTAAAAAACATTTTGCCCTTTCCCAGCGATAATTTACCTACCTGGCCGCAAATCATACCTAATATCACGCTTGCATTCGAGTGAAAAGTTCCTGATTATTATAAGGTTTTCCCCAGAGTTCAAGCACTGGAAAATGAACAGGAAGGATATGCGCAAAAATTAAAACCGACTTTATGGTAATATCTGCGCCTTATCAGAACATAATAATCGAAAAATCTTTTCTTGCAGGAAAATTCACGGGAAATGGTTCCAGAAATATTTCTCAGCACTAAAAAAAAAAAAAAAAAAAAAAACTTGCTCGACGTCCTTCTGGACATTCGCAGAAGTTCCTGAATTTTAAACGCGATAGCCTTGGTAAAGCAAACCCTATCAAAGCATTAAAACAAGCCATCATTTTTTTTTCTCCTTTGTTTTATTGTATTCGTCTGCAAAAATATGACTGAAAGTACTATTCAATTGTCGGTTAAAATCTCGCTAAACAGACCATTACACGGTCTCCTGCACAATACACCACCGCAATAACCAAATTACTTTTGTTTTTTTGTTTTTTCAATTCCTAAAGGAAGTTACTTCACAATGCAAATCGAAAATAAAAAATCAAAAAAATGCAATAACCACTGAGAAATTAAAAATTTATATTTAAAAAATGTGGACCGATATAGTGCATTTACTTCTCATGAGAACATGGACCCTTATTCACACTTGCTAGGCTTTCTTTTGGTTAGGCTATTGTTATAATGTATGGGTACTGCGTCCTGTGTGAAACCAGCCGTTACACATTTTAAAATCTGATTAGATGTACATTCTTTCAAGTTCGTCGAACCAAACTCTCATTTCACGATTATTTATGTGTGTGGGTTTTCTTTTCGACACGAAATAAACTTTCTTCTGGAATATATACCGCTAAACCCGGAAAAACGTAATAAATGAAATCCGCCCGAAGATAATAAACTTGTTGACTCTGTGCCCAGGCACAGTGGTAAATACCTTGACTTTTAGCGCGTTTTTCAACGAAGTAGGCGAAGCCGCTTGTTGTTTATTGACAATCGATCAGACATGTAAATAAGTAACACTAAACCATATATGACGGTACTTTTTCGTTATTGGAATCAGATTGACCTAATTTTTTTTTTCTTTATAGTTTTTATTTTCTTGCTACTACACGTACTTAAAAATGATACATTACTCGTATTACTAAATTTACTTATTAGTAAAAGAAGAGAAAAAAGGAAAACACAGATGGTATGGGGCAATATCGTTTGAACACGAACTGACATTAACATTTAAAAAACAACCTATAATTTTTTAATCGGGGTGTTATATAACCCAATGCACCGGGTTTGCGTTAAATGGATCTGAAATTTTCTCTTCTATATAATCGGACGTCGTATAAACAAGAGAAGAAAAAAATAAAACATTTCTTAAAAAAAGAATCAAGACTTGCGGCACTTTTTGATTGACCGATTAATTAACAACGGGATTAATTACTTTCACGAGTTGGGTTTGTTACGTGATTTTGTCTTTCTTTTTTTTATTTTTTTGGCTAAAGCGTTTTGAATGAAAGAATGAATTAGTTCATTATTACGTTTATTAAAAAATTTTTTTTTTAACTTCATCAAGCTTTTTTTACGGTATTGTCCCTTTAAAAAAAAAATAATAATGAGATAAGAATGGACGAAATAAAATTGGAAGAAGTTGTAAAGATACTTAAAGAAAAATAATAAGAGATGGAAAGAAAATATGATGTAATCACGTCAACAGCAAAGAATAGACATAACCTATCATTTCCTGATACGTCTAATAATTTATGTCCGGACGGCATTATGATAAGGGTAAATAGTTACTTATTATTATTACATTATGCATTCGAAGAATCACGTAGTCTGGTCCATTGTCTAGTACCGCTACGGATGATACTTTCGATGACTCGAGTCGGATTTTTTCTCTTGGTTATTGGACACCATGCTGCATGATTATCGGTGTCATTTAAAGAGAGACAAAAGTAGAATACCTTTAGGAAAAGAGATTTGTTGCAATAGAGTAAAGTCTAGTCGCTTCTGTGTTGAATTTTGCTACATTTCATCGATTAATCATTTTTGATCGGTTTAAACGCGTTTTTAAACCGGTAGGACATCAAAGAGGAAAAGTAACATTTTCATTCGAAAGTATTTAAAAATATAAAGTCGGAATTTAATCCTTTCCTATGTTTGATTTTAAGAGGACGTCACAAGCAGATAGGGGCTTATTCCACTAAGGTGCCCTATCTTGCGGGAAATGGATCGAAAATTAAAATTCGGCTTTCATTTAAACCTAGTAAAAATATTTAAATTACTAAACTTACATATTTCGGAGCTATTAGGTCAGAGGCTATTCCAGGATTTTACATTAAAATATTTCATTTTCGTAAAGTCCTGGAATGACCTTTGACTTAATAATTCTGAAATATATACTAACTATATTCAGTAATGTAAATATTCTAGGTCACGATAAAGAGAATTTAAATTTTTGATGTGGTTCCCCGAGATGGGGCACTTTAGTGGAATATTAGGCCTATCTACTTGTGACGTCCTCTGCTTGTCATCTGCGCCCGAAACACGGCCGTATAGACAGGTCCGGAAACTTCCCTTGTCCCGCTTAAGTACGCACATTTTAGTTCTAAAATGGGCCACTGGCGGCGCTGCGATCTTGAGGGACGCAACATGTCTAATCGTTTGAGTTGGGACCATGACCGTACAGACGTCTATACGGCTGTGTGCCGCCATCGTCGGCATCAAATCTCAACGACCAATCAAAAAGCGTCTCGCTTACAAGTAGCGCTTACGGTGGTAGAAAGAAAGAACTAATTTTTGCGTGGTTAAGCGAGACAAGATCTCCCATGTATAAGGGATAGGAGTTTCCGGACCTGTCTATACGGCCGTGGCCCCAAAGTTAGAGGATAGACCGAACAAAAAGTCGAGCAGACCATTTCAAAGCAAAATATTTAGGTCTAGCTTTCTTTTTAAGTGTAAAATTGGTCAAAACTAAGGTGAATAATTGGCAAAGTGTTTTACCAACCTGATTCTTTTTATAATTTGTTGGTTTAAAAAAATTAAGAACATTAAAAACCAAAACAAAACTTAAAGAAGGCTACAGGCCACCACAAGTACGACGCTACGTTTAAGTATTACGAAAGCAAAAAATGATATTTTTAGACCCCCCTTCCCCGTCCTTATTAAAATTTTATACTTAATTTTAAATGCCCCCCCCCCGCAAAAAAAAAAAAAAAAAAAAAAAAAAAAAAAAAGAAAGAAAGAAAAAAAAAATTAAAGGAAAACCAATAGGCTAAGAACATTTTTTCATAAAATTTGATTAGGTTTATAATTTAAAAGAAATATTTATTTAAGTTAATTTTTTTCTTTTTATTTATTTATTTATTTTTTTATTTATTTTCTAATGCGAATATTTTTGGCGCAATAAGTGTTTTTCCTTTTTACGTGTACAAACTAGATAAATTCTTTTTTTTTTTTTTTTTTTTTTTATAATAAAAAAATTGAGTAATCTGGTATTTAAGTGAAAAATAAAAATTCAAATTCTTATGTAAAATTAATTTCTTTCCCCTCTTAAATTTTAGTAAGCAATTCGTGACCCCTTCCCCCCTGGTCGGTACGTAATCCTTAAACTTGGCCCCTAATACTAGAGACCCTTAATTATAGAAGAGACCCGACAGAAAAAATGAGCACGAAATTTTGGAGGCATATGACCATGCGCATTGATTTTTTCTTCTGCCTATTTATGTTTTAAATTGCTTTCTGAAAGCACTTTTTATTTAACTGTCTTTTGCAAAACTAATGCGCATGATCATATGCCTCCAAAATTTCGCTCCCATTTTTTCTGTCGGGTCTCTTCTAATTAAGGGTCTCTACCTAATACTTAAAGTAATGGCATCTTTTATATAAGTTGTTTATATCTCCCTAACCACGGAGCAATTTTAGAAAGAGTAATTCTGGAACAGAAGTGAAAAAATTCTTGAAGCCAAATCCAGATTTATGACTGTCAAATATTCAAATGAGATAAAAAATACATTCATTCGAAATTTAAGAGACTGACCACCTCTCAGAACTGAAAATTTTAACGATTTCTATTATGTAAAGTCACTCGTTCAGAGCCAAAATCTCCGAAAAAATCTTAATAATAAATCCTTCCGAAAAAAAAAAAAAAAAAAAAAAAAAGAATGACAATAATTTTTAATTAAAATTTAATTTTCGGGTACGCTTTTTTTTCTTAGGAATATCCTTTATAGTCAAGGTACATTTTTCGATTTAACACCTCGAAGGATGTCGAATAGGTACTTCAATGGAATCTACCTAAACATACAGGTATTACAGTCCAGTGATTATGAATTGTCAAGACAGATGTGACCTATGAGCGGCAGCCATCTGCTGCTTTTTTTCAGGGTCGGAATGAACTTTTGCCGACATCCTGTTTAATTTTAAATAATTGAAAAAAAAATTGAGCTTACCCTGTTGATCCACAATCGGCGACATTGGTGATAAAATACAAGATAGTTTATATTTTTTTCATAAGAAAGTCTTTCCCATTCAATATAACACTACACCAACACTAATTAATTAATCCCAATTTCATTGAGTTACCGGTCAATGCTTAACAGTAAATATAAGACAAAAAAAAACTAAGAATCCAAATTTTCTGCACCCGACTAACTGTTACGTACATTCAGTTTAGTAGATTACATTTTTTTTGTTTGAGGTGCTTTTTTTTTTATATTCTATTCAAATTCATGAGAATGAAGCAAAAAAGCTGTTATTGTATCATAATATAACGCTACATAATTACGGTAATAATAATTACCCGCGAAATGTAGTTTTTTGACTCAATGAAAAAATTGTTATAGTTTTTTTTTTTCCTTAATTTTTTAATGTATTGACAAAATCAGAGAACGATGATACAGCGAAATTTCTTAAAAAGAACTCAACTTCCTTTTAAAAGCTCTAGAAATGCTTTAACAGGATTATCGATGTAAAAAGCTCTTTTAGGTTATTTTGTCAAATTAATGGGAATTAAGGGATATATAATATTTTAAATTGGAAATGGACATGCATGTTAAAAATTAAAAATTCATCCTCTGCCATTTCTTTTTTTTTCGATTTTTTAAAAGACTGGTAGTTATTTAGGACTAAAACCTATCTGATTTCTTTTTGAATTAAGGTTATATACGAGACAATCATTGTAATTTGTACAGATCAAAGAAATACTATATTGTTTTTATTCGGTTGCTATAATTATAATGCTATTTTTATTGTCAAGGATTTTTCACATAAGACCGTGATAATAGAAATCAAATAAAATTCAATGGAATTAAAATAAAAGTATATCCCTCAGAAAGCCGAAAATATCAATTGAGAGAGAGATCCTGTTACATTACGAAAGATGTTTTTTTTTTTTTCCTTTCTTATTTTATTTTTTTTTTACGTGCCTGAAATTTGAATATCGAAATGACTCAATTTACGACTAATTCGACATTTTTAGTAGGTATTTAAGAAATAGTTTTGTCCTTTAATAGCTAGGCCAGCACGATATCGAGCCTAAGACATTTTATTTTATTTTCGGATGAGATCTCATATTTCAATAACCTAATAAAAATGGACATGAAATCTTTTTTTTTCTCCTAAATCATGACTCGTCACTACAATTACATAGACAAAAATGTCAAACGTTTTAAATTTCCATTTACTTAACGGAATCATTTTATTTTAGACCTAGTTTAAAAGATTTTTTTTTTACCAAAAGTTACGGTAAAAAAAGGTGACATTTTAATTGATCATGAGTTTGTTTTTAGCTATGTAGTGATAAATGATTTTAAACTTTAAAACATAGTAAAAGGGTACTCGGTTGATGATATTTACAGAAAGGCATAAAGAAATTACTTTTAGATGCTACAAGTCTAATTAAAATTTAATTGGACTGCAATGTACTATCATGATTTTTTTTTACGTGCTCCAGGGATTATCCGCTTTAAATTTTACATGAATGATTAAGCATTTTCAGATGGGAGCCTATTTTCAAAGCTGACTCCCAAGGCGGACTTTGCCGCTAATTGGGCATCTCCGTCTCTACAAGGGTTAAATAAATAATAGTAAAACATAATGTAGTGATAAAAAAGAAATGCTTTAACAATTTAAAAAATCTTCAAAGTTAATTCAAATTTGTAATAAATATATAAAAAAACTTCCAGGCATTTCCCAGTCTCCTAATTGACCTAAAAATTACTCATATTTTTAAGATTTTTCATTTAGCAAATTTATATAAGTTGCATAGTGTATACCCTTATGGCACTTTTTCAGTGGACCCTGTGGGATTTGTCTGCAAAAAAATATTTCCCGGTATTTTTTTATTTTATTTTATTTTATTTTATTTTATTTATTTTATTTATTTATTTTTTTTTTACGTGCCTGAAATTTGAATATCGAAATGACTCAATTTACGACTAATTCGACATTTTTAGTAGGTATTTAAGAAATAGTTTTGTCCTTTAATAGCTAGGCCAGCACGATATCGAGCCTAAGACATTTTATTTTATTTTCGGATGAGATCTCATATTTCAATAACCTAATAAAAATGGACATGAAATCTTTTTTTTTCTCCTAAATCATGACTCGTCACTACAATTACATAGACAAAAATGTCAAACGTTTTAAATTTTCATTTACTTAACGGAATCATTTTATTTTAGACCTAGTTTAAAAGATTTTTTTTTTTTTTACCAAAAGTTACGGTAAAAAAAGGTGACATTTTAATTGATCATGAGTTTGTTTTTAGCTATGTAGTGATAAATGATTTTAAACTTTAAAACATAGTAAAAGGGTACTCGGTTGATGATATTTACAGAAAGGCATAAAGAAATTACTTTTAGATGCTACAAGTCTAATTAAAATTTAACTGGACTGCAATGTACTATCATGATTTTTTTTTACGTGCTCCAGGGATTATCCGCTTTAAATTTTACATGAATGATTAAGCCTTTTCAGATGGGAGCCTATTTTCAAAGCTGACTCCCAAGGTGGACTTTGCCGCTAATTGGGCATCTCCGTCTCTACATGGGTTAAATAAATAATAGTAAGACATAACATAGTGATAAAAAAGAAATGCTTTAACAATATAAAAAATCTTCAAAGTTAATTCAAATTTGTAATAAATATATAAAAAAAACTTCCAGGCATTTCCCAGTCTCCTAATTGACCTAAAAATTACTCATATTTTTAACATTTTCATTTAGCAAATTGATATAAGTTGCATAGTGTATACCCTTATGGCATTTTTTCAGTGGACCCTGTGGGATTTATCTACAAAAAAATATTTCCTGGTATTTTTTTTATTTTTTTATTTTTATTTTATTTATTTATTTATTTATTTATTTTTTTTCTTTTTTGCAACACTCAAAAAATTTCAGAATTCCCCCGGAATTGATCGTAAACCCGATTTTCTAAAAAAAGCAATTGATGCGCAAATCTTAAATTTTCACCGAAAATATTCGTTCGCTAGTCAGGTGAGTAGAGCTTTGATATTTTCTTCCAAAAATAAGATATAGGCCTAGACAACTTTCAAAGTATAGGGTGTTGCAGCAAAAAACAAAAAAAAAAAAAAAAAAATGGACAGGAGTCTAGCCTAATTAGCTCAACACAAAGTCCCTTCCGGATTCCTCCGAATGTGAAATGAGTTCTTTCTATACATAAGGACTTCCTAAACCCCTTAGCGTTAACCTTGAAAATGAAACGTTTACTGGTTTTATTTTCGAGATGCAACTGATTTGGTACAATTAAAAAAAAAAAAAATAAAAAAATAAAAAGCTTTCTTTTGCTCTGAAACATTAAAAAAAGTACATCCTAAATTTCTGGGAAGAAACTTTGTACACTTCAAAACGCTTTTGACTACATTAGAATTTATTACGCCATTTTTCAATTAGAGTAGCTTTTCTATTGATAAATCTTGGACAGCTCAGAACTACAGTATTCTTCGCTCCCGAAGTTTTATTGTTCATAAGGTAATAATAGTATATTACTGTCCTATGATGGAAAGAGACTGATTTCATGCTGAAACACGATTTTGCGGCACCGAGGCGAAACCAAAATGCTGTAACGTGTTGAAACGTGAAAAGTCTCTTCCCACGTAGTGCTAAGATATTTTTCATACCGAGGAAGCAGAAATTTAACTTCATTGGTACCAAAAACAGTTATTTTCGGTCCTAGGTATGAAAAGTCCATTTTCAGGGCTAGACCCGAAAAGTATACTTTCAAGATCATGTAAACAAAACAAATTTCGTTATTCTCGCCCTGAAAACTACATTTCCAAGGCTGGACCGAAAAATTTCGATTTTTTACTCGGCCCTCTTGCCGCAACGGCCTCGCAAAAAATCTCACTTTTCGGGTCCGGCTGGAAATCTACTATTTGATCCTTCCGGGCTGAAAAGTGAGCTTCTCGTACCGTTTGAAAAACGAAAAGATTCGTTTTCTTCGTCATAATGAAAAATATCTTACAAATCAGACATGGGGGTGGCTTGCACGTCTCGACTTGTAAACTCCAGTCCCTACGTGCAGTAAGCCATCCCCCATACCTGTTATGTAATATACTGCTTCACGCCTTTCATTAACTCTAAGAAAGGGAGAAAAATGTGATGAACTTTTAAAACAAATTTGGAAAAAGAAAATGCATGACCTAAGAAGAAAAAACGGAGAAATTCTAAGATCCTTGGAGAATTTCATTTCGATTTGAAAAATTTCACACCCATAGATCTCATTTTATTTTACTTGGTTTATGTTTTCCTAATGATCGAAAAATATTTTGCTCGTTCACTTCTTTCAGCACACATTGCATGCCTTTCTATTTTTTTTTTTTTTTTTTAAGAAGCTTATTAGGAAGTGAATGAAACCGCCGCATCATCGTTCATCATCATCATTTATTCGGTTAACTAGACTTCATTTTCAAAAAAATAACCGCTCGCGACTTTTTTTTTTTCTAATTTAGTTTTCAACCCGAGAGCCTAAACCGAAATAGCTTAAGATTTTACACGTTTCTCATCTTAATCGCCGTTAAAGTGATGACTTTTAGCTTCTGCTGCTAAACGCTATAAAATTTACCTCAACGAACTAGAAGCGCATTTTTCCGAAACCGACCATTTTTTATAAGTATTATATAGATTGCGGATTAATGATAATGACTTTACCGAAATACACTCGAAAATATTAAACATCATCTAAGTTTACATACATTTTTTTTTTTTTTTTTGTTTTACACGTGTTACGAAAGAAAAAAATGCAAGAGAAAAAGAAAATTAACTTTCAAGAAAATAATAGCCAAAACCAAAAGATGCATGAACAATTTATTAGGATAGAAAAATGGCTATAAATAAAAATTTAATTAATACATCAGTCAAAATGTACGGTATTTATCTTTTTTTTTTTTTCGTTTATAGCTTAACCTTTATTTTGGTCATCGGTGTCAACGTTGGGGTCATTCTCCACATTATATCATTTTCCTGGCGGTATTAATCCGACAAATGAGCTGTTTATATGGTGTCAGAGGTCGGATTTTCGTACGGTATTACATGCGTCTGTAATGTTTTGCCCCAGACAATTCTTTATATGGAAAATATTTGCAAAAAATATGACTTTAATTTATTTTCGTGAATTCGCCGAAATCGTTTTTTTTTTTTTCTAAATTCCCATCTAAACTTCCGAATATAAACAACTAATCATTATGCAGACTGGTCTATAATTTACAACTGGAACACATTTTTTCACAAGTGTAAAATCTTCAGGATAAATCTTGTAAATCATCCCCTCGGGATATTGACCGATATTTTGGCTCTTATCCGATTCGTAAAACTATAATTTTAGGAACTAAATGACTGATGTCTGCATCATTTTAATATTATTTCGAGATCATCTTTTTTTTCTGCGTTTAAAGAAAAAGTTTTGATGATGATAGTTTAGTTTTGTGTTAAATTTTTTTTTTTTTTTTTTATAAAATGATGGTAAAATCGAGTAATGAAATTGAAAATAATATCGTGGGTGTTATTGTGAGGGTACCTGTATCGCAAAATAAAAAAGAAAAAAAAGAGAAAATTTTTCATTTGGAAATTCTCACTTTTTCTTTCTTATCAACTTTACTTCATCTATTTTTCGCCACGATCTAAAAAATTCTTAGCTCACAATTATGTAACTTTTAAAACCCCTTTTAATTTTTTCCTATAAAAAATTATTTTTTACTTGTAGCCAAATTCGGGAAAACCCCGTACCATTATTATTTTTTTGCTTACTTTTTAACCGTTAATTGAAAATAAAATTGACCGGCGACTCCAATGAAATTATTGACACATACACTCATAGATGCTGCAGTATTATTCACGAGAAAATCGAGGAATTATATAAACCGATTAATTAATTAAGAAAAAAAAACGAAATTAATAAAATATACATTAATCCACACACACAATATGTAAACAAAATAAAGGTATATAACCAGGTATGCGACGGTACAGCAGATACTGACTGTCTAAACAGGCTGGCAGAGGAACTAACGGCATCGGGTTTAATATCAAAAGTTAATAAAAGCCAGATTTTATCAACCAGTATAGAGGTCATGGTCGAGTGGCTACACTAACTACTAAAATAGAGAAATATTTAATTAAATGTATACTTTGAAAAGATGAAAAATAGATTATGAAGGATTTATTGGGATGTCTAATTTGGCAGATTGTTGTTCTTTTTTTTTTTTTTTTTAACAATGGGCTCTTCTTTTTGTATTGCAGGAAGTTGGATAGAACAAATGGGCTCGGAAAAAAATTATCAGTGCTGTCACATCTTTTAGCGAAAAATGAGAAGTTGAAACACCTACAGGAAATTTCTTTTGATATCTTAAAATAAAAATTTTTGGATACTGAAGGATGTACTAATGGCTGACAGTTTGGGATACTTTAATCAGCAATTTATTTTGAGCCTCTGAAATGAGCTACTGTTACGATTTCGACCTAGGCAGTAAAATCAAAATATGAATGGAATATTCATCAACTGAAAAAAAAAAAGGTAATCAAATACCCATGTGGATCAATAATATCTAAAAATCTGGTAAAAACCCTTAAATTAATTTTTTATTTATATTTAAAAAATTAATTTTTTAATTCTTTGCTTCTTTTCCCGGGTAGGATAGGCTGTCTTACAGAAACCCAGCGCTGACTTTTTTTTTTTTTGTCAATTTTCATAAAAAAAATTTGTTACGCTTTTGTTACAAAGGACATTAACTTTTAATAGCTAAAGGAATTTAGGCATCTCTGCATGTTGCCCACAACTGTTGAAAATATTTTTTTTTCTTAGGAAATTACATAACCAAGTATTAAAACCAAAAAAAAAAAAAAAAAAAAAGCGAAAAATAAAATAAAATATTGATTAATTGCAATGTTAAGCCTAAGATTAAACTCCAAGCTTCTTCCTGACCAATACCAATCAATTCAATAAAAACCCAATCACTTTCCGAACGTGATTTCACACATTCCACTTCTGTATTTAAAAACGAACTTCCGCTTTTTAATGGTTGATGATCGTACATACCGGAAACATTTCAATTTTTTTTCGTGCCTCTCGGTGGTCTTTTTTTTTTTTTTTCGATTCAAATAAAAAAATATTGCATTTAGTAGTTGCGTCGTGTTATATATTTAAAAAAAAAAAATATATAGTTGATTCCATCAAGCACGAAATTAATAACATCAACGAATTTTATTTAACGAAAAAAAAAAATCGAATTGGACATGACACGTTATGCCGTTTAACTTAACAAGGTAAAACAGTGTTCAGGTTCAAGCAATCCTAGCTTAGTCTCGAGTTTTCAGTCTTCTTACTCCTATTGCATTAACGACTTTAATGAAACCCCCACTAGGATCTCACTTTTTTTTTAACGAAAAAAAAAAAGGATGCTTTAAATTTGGGAGAAAAAATGATTTCCTTTTCGGTAATAGTATTCCGTACTTTATGATTTATATCATCATTCATTACCACCGGTATTACAGTTGGGTGATTTCAGACGTACGGGATATTTCATTTACAACAAAAACGTCTGGAAAACTTAAAAATGCATGTACTACATTCTCTTATTTCGTTTCGATCGATTTTTAATATCCCGTTCTATAGAATGAAATATTGAACCGATATAAAAATAATTCCTTTCAAAATTATAACTATGTATTATAAGTCTTAAATAAAAAAAATATTATTTTCATGAAATAGTACATATCATAACCAAAGGTCAATAATTTATTTAATATTTTTCGTGGATGCGAGATTCTCGTAAATAAGTAGGCTAGATCAGTATACCAGTTTTATATAATGATACCTTTTAGTAATAGAGAAGCGTATAAAAGAATGCTGCGATTGCCTCACTTTCATCCGATACAAACATTCAATTGTTACACATTAGAGAAAGTAGCTTCTATTATAATCTACTAATTTGTATTCAAGCGCAAGACAGAGAAATCAAATAAATCCCAGTCATCTATTATTTCCCATTCAAAGGATCCAAATATCGCTACTGTGTTACGTGCTATCTGGATTTCGGTGCAATCTTTTTGTTTATCTGGAAATTAAGTCCAAGATGTTAGGCTCTTAAATTAAAGTAAAGAACCCGGTGAATTTTATATAAGGATTTAAGAGCCTTCACTTAAAGCTTAAGGATATAATGAGCACATGGAAAAAAAAAGGGTAAAAGTTACTGCCAATGGAGAGAGTGGTCAGAATTCGGCTCCGAAAATTTGATGCTTTCAAATGTGTCAAATGTGAATATATTCAAAAAATGGGATTTTAAGCTGCCATTTTTCCCATCCTTTTTACTAAGTTAAATATATCTCAAAACTTAGCTACAATCTTATTCCAATGCAATCCACTTTGCGTAAATCCGAAATTCGAATTAGGCCTACAGGGGTTAAAAATGCCTTCAAAGTTTTATGCAAAAAAATTAGAAAACCTATTAAATAAACGATTAAAACTAAACGATTTTAATTTTGTTCTTTTTTAATCCCACAAATTAGTTTTTTTGGGTTAGTAACGCATTTTATAAAACGTACATTTATGGCGCGTTGACTTACATAATTTTTACATTTTGAAAGTATGCCAGGTCGACTTGCACTTTTTGGAATTTGATTAATCATAGAAAACCAAATAAATAAATTAATTTGATTTATTTTTATATTTTCTATTAAATAAAGGACTAAAAATATATTTTTACAACTAATGGGTACAATCACATTTTTTCAATATTAAATATTTGTTTGACATCTTAGTTTTTCAAAACTATATCATTTTTCGCCTCTGCGATTATCCTTTTTTTCATTACAAAAAAAACATTACTATCCTGATTTTGGAGTTATATCAGGATGCGAAAAGTCAGAATCTACATAAACCAAGAATAGGTATAGAAAAAAGAGCACATTTGAACAGCAAGCAAAAGAGCAAACCACGAATTTCTTTGAATTATTTCGAATTCTTGAAAAAAAAATTCTGAACAATTTTATAGTGCTTGATCCAAGAAATATTATCACGAACATAGTCACCACTGTAAAATAATTCGTCGCTGAAATATCACTGCTATTAAAGATCAAATAAAACAGAATAAGGAAAAAATGCGCATAAAATGCGTAGCCTAAAACACCGAATACCTGCAAAAATTTAACTGACTTCTGCCCCATTTTGAAAGCACCCAAAAATTACTGAGGTAAAAATGTGATATGCTATTATTAACCAGTTCGGATGTATTGCCGAGATTTGATTCATTTTAGAGTCTGGATGAAAACTTAATAATATAAAAAGTAATAAAATAGGACAGCTTCCATAAATATCAACATCTACTTTGTTTATCCAAAATTGAAATGATCTTAATATTCTGTAAGATATTCTCTTCCCTTCAAAAATGAAGTATGGTTTTAAATTTCGAATATAATCCATTTTTCATATGATGAGATCAAACAATGAAAAACCAATATTGCTGATAAAGTTTTTAAAAGATTTAAAATAAAATTACCTGAAAATTTACTACACTTTCATCGCAAATCACATCTGCTTACTTTTTCTTTCTAAATCATCTCTAATTTTTTTCAGTGCATCAATCAACTTAGTTTGATCTAATTGTTTTAAACCTGCATCTTCTGAAATGGCTTTAGTTCTGTTAAAGAAATACACTAACATCCTGGCTGCTTGCCGAATAGGATATGACTCTGCCAACCGATTCACCAATTGTTCATTACTCCCAACAGATCGAAAAAATATTCTAATAATAAATCTTAACATCTTTCTGTTTACTTCTGTTTTGAAAATGTACACATATTACGATATTTGTTGAGTAACTGCCTTTTTAATGAAAGCTGCTTCCTTAAATTTTCTATTTGCTTTAGTTGCTCTTCTTGACTGTGTTCTATCCCAGGGAGTCTGTTTATCTGTAAAAAGAAAATTTTTGGTAAGTTCAGAGTGACAAATGACATTAGTAAATGTTTAAGTTAAAAAATTGTACCTGCTCTCTTGCTTCATTCAACTTCTTTTCCAGATCTAGAATTTTAACAGAGGTATCCTGTGGATCTCTAGGTTTTTGTGTGCTATCTAATGAAGGTTCTCTTTCAATGCTGAAATTTTAAAATGAAATTGATTGTAAAATATACAAGATAAAAATAAACTAAACTTGATGCAATGATTTCACAAATAATCAAAATATAACCCTAACTGGTTAGGCATAAATTCTTTTTTTTTCTGGCCTTGTTGTTTTAGAGACTTACAAAAATTAACTCAAAACGAATTATGTCACTTCTCTTAACTTTATTTTTTATCGGTCGTTGTTTTTCTACTAAAGGTCAAAAGTGTAAAAAAAAAAGGTAAATGGCCTAATCAAAGACCGCGACTAAATGGAAATCTAAATAAGGTCTAGTAAAAAGAAATAAATATATACTTCACCTCTTAATTATTTCGTAAATTAATGGCAAAAATTCTAAATCGATCTCGGTTTCGTTAAGGCCGTTTGTATTCGCATTTATCTGTCCATTTGGCAAATTGTCCATAACTATAAATAGAAGAATGTAAATATGCGTGATCCGTTCACGGTTCACCGTTCCTTTGCAAAAATTCGTCTTGTTGCCATAAGATTTGAATATAGTAGCGAGGGAAGAAGTTTGAATTTAGCAGTCTTCATAACTTTTGTTAATTGCAATTTAATGATAAAACCTTTTAATTCCAATAAATTATTCTTATATTTACATTTTCAAATACATATTTCTAAAAAACCTCTTTTGGTGATAAATTAAAACCGATTTCACATTCACTGCAAACTGTTTATGAAATAATTTCATTTAAAATAAATTTAATATATTACAATTTTTCAACGGACAAACCAATTCATTATCTATTTCTACTTCAAAAATCTCAAGAACCTTTCTTTTTCATATCATTTTGTACAAAAATAAAATAATTTACAATGAGCCTATCAGGTTCTAAATATTTTTGTAAGTAAAAAATACAGGTAAGCTTAAATTATGTACAATTAATAAGTATTTAGTAAAATCATTTACCAGTATACTATTTAATAGTTGCTTTACTATCAAAAACTAAATCCAGAGTTTATTTACAACACCAGGGTAATAAAAATGACTCATTATAGAATAATACAAGCTTTCGAATTTTGTTGATTGCCCACTTTCTCCTCCATTTCTGAAAACAAAAAGACCATTTTTAATCTCGTATATAATGGATGATAAGTTAAAACATCGGTTAAAAACTTACTTTCCGTCACTGCCGAGCTTGGTGAATCTTTCTCATGAAATTTATCATTGACAAGCACGGCACTGACTGACTTTTTCCTCCGAAACACGTTAAAAAATTTTTGCATCCGATTTTCTTTTTTTATGATAACATCATTTTCAACCTCATGATCTTTTTCTTTAAAGTTTGACTCGTTTCTCGTTGGACTCACATCGATCGGCTCCAATTCCGCAGACTCTTCATGATTTTCCTCGACCCTAATGTCCTGTATTTCCGTATATATGTCATCCGTTTGTGAATGAGCTTCGTCGTTGTTTATGTTGCTCTCTGTATTAGATTTATCATCGCATTCTTCTTCTCCGTTAGTTTTTTCTTCCTCACAGATTTGTTCTAAATGATCTCCGTTCCTCAAAGGCTCCTTATTACTGTTTCCATCTTCTATTAAGCTGTTCGCTGCGTTATCGAATTCATTTACATCTTTTTTAACCTTTAGAGGGGGGAGTGTGGTTAATTTATTATGAGAACAAATTATGTCTAAAATTTAAAAAAAAAAAAAAAAAAAAAAAAATAGATGTAAAATAATGTGACGTTTAAAATGTACATTTAAAAAAAAGATGAAGTCACCTGGATCGTTATCGTCTAATCTTACTCTAGCCAAAACCATGGTGTGACAACCGCCACAGCTGACTAGCGAACAAAAATAATTATCGAATAAACTGACTAGAGTAGGTGATACACAATTTGTGGAGTCGTCTTCGTTGCACAATTTCCCGTGCCGAGCGTCACCACAAGTATATAACTCTCCGTTTTCTAAAAATTATGTTTAATTTTTGTTGAATTTAAGTTTTACTCGAAGTTTCAGACAATGAAAGTAACTTACTTGTAATAAAAGCTGAATGACTCTCCCCGCAAGAAATATACACGATTTCTGCGTCTTCACGAGGAAACTTTATTTGAATTGGCACAGATGATTCTGGGTCGTTTGTACCTATGCCCAATTGCCCAGAAAAGTTACTGCCGAATGCAAAAACTGTACCTTCGCCTGGAAAAAATGTGCATGTAAAAACAAAATAGATAATTATAAAAAAGTAAAATGAGCGTGGTAGGCATATGATTATTAAATTAACACCAACACTGACCAAGCCAAAATTAAAAAAAAAAAAAAAAAGTTATATTTACCTGTTAATGCAAGGGTATGACTTCCTCCGCAATTAACTGTTGAAAACTGAGAGTCTATATCTAATTTTTGAGGAGTGTTATGTGAAGTAATATCGCCTGGAATGCCCAATTTACCATTATCTCCTTCTCCAAAAGTATATAAAAAACCTTGGCCTGTTAAAAAGAATTTTGTTTCAATTGATTTTTTATGATCATTCAACACAATATTTTACACAACTAGTATGAACACAATATGGCCTTTTTCATATATAAATTATGGTATATAATTTATATATAATTAAAATATATATATAAATTATGGTATATAATTTATATATAAAATAAAGCATATAAAAACGCCATCTGCTTTACCTTAACCAAATATTTAATTCGGAAATTAATTCTATTTTCACATCGGAGATTTTTTTGATTAAATTACCACTTACTAGTGAATGCTGTGTGATAATATCCACAAGAAACTGAAGTTATCGATGAATCGAAAGAAAGTTTAGTCGGAGTTAATAACTGAGCATCTACATCTACACCGCATTGTCCATCGGAATTGCTGCCCCAAAGATATAAAGCCCCTTTATCTAAAATTTTAGTTGATGTTTAAAACATCAAAAATTTCACAAAACATGTGTATAAAAAATTGCTTGACAAAAAAAAAAAAAATGATGTTTTTCCTTAATCAGATTCATTTGCAGACCAAAAAATTACCTGTAAGATAAGCTGAATGAAGACAACCAGCCGCTAAAGCTGTGATTTTCCCATCGTCTGAATCATCAATTTTAATCATTTGAGGCACCAGCCTGTCGTTTAGATCACCAAGGCCCAACTGTCCATCTGAATTAGAACCGAACGAGAATAATTTTCCGCATTCTGTCGAAACAAGCGTGTGCCCTTTTCCACATGCGACATGAAGCGAACGAAAAGGTTTGAGATATTTCAAACAGCTCGGCTTCGTAATTGTTTTCGTGTGACCCAATCCCAATTGCCCGTAATCGTTATGTCCAAACAAAAATACCCTTCCGTTTTCTAAAAAAAGAAAAAAAAAGATCAAACTTAATTTTCCAAAAAAAAAAAAAAAAAACTTTCTGTAGTTGTTACAGGCAATATCAAGAATGGAAGTTAAATCATGTATACGCCGTTAATAGATGCTGGGCAATGAACGATTTCTTTTTTTATTGTCACGCATAACGATATTCTTAACCTTAACAGACAAAAAGCCAAAGAATAAATGCACGACATGTGAATTATATATCAGCAAAAGTGAACATCAATAAGAAGTGTTGATTTAATATGCAAGAGGAACGAAAATAAAAATCTTCTAACGTTGTATTAATTTGTGATTCAGAAAAATCGATTTAACCACCGTGCGAAAGGAAGAATTTTGAACTTGTTAACGCGAAAGGGAATTATTAATCATTCTATTAGGGGTGAAGCGTGTCAATGAACGGCTATGTATACAAAGGATTATACTATGCCCATCAATATAATGGACGATATTAATTTTGTTAATAAAAATTTCAACCGCAGAGAAAATGAAAAATAAAATTATCGATAGTCATTTTTAATTATCATGCGGTAATCTTGATTTTAAAGAAAACGAATAAGTTAAAATTGGCTAACTTAATAACTTTCCAATAATTTCTAAAAATTGAAAATAAAAGCCTTCATTTATAATACATGAAATTCGTTTGATAAATACATTAAAGCTCTATAGCTTTTACTTTCAATTTGGTGTTATTGAAAAATAACAATTTTAGTAGGTCTAATAGTGAAAACAATTTTAAAAATTTATCAACAAGGAAAAATAATTCGAAAGACAATATTAAGCGCTGAAAAAAAAAACTGAAAACCAATATTAACAGATTAAAATCTAATTTACACATTAAATTCATCATTGATACCGATCCCAATCAATCGACATTAAAATTAATTTTTGAAAATCGAAAATGAAAATTATAAAATAAAACATTTCAATTTTACTTACTGCAGATTAAAGCAGTGTGTTCATCTCCACATGATATTTCCACGATTGGATCATTTCTAATAAAGAAATGACTTGACTGATTATCAGCGAATCTACTTCTCCCAAATGTAAAAACCGCTCCGGTATCTGTAAAGTAGTTTGGAAAGAATTTTATAACATTAAAAAACTAGGTTTTTCAGTCAAATGTAAACGATTCATAATTTTTATTTCTTGATTGAAGTATTTTAAATATCGTACGCAACACTTAATCAATGTAAATTACAAACAATTAAAAAATATATATACATCACCTGGAATTTCGTAGTCATCGTCACCAGCCATTTTGAGTAAACAAAATTTAAAATCCACAACAAAGGAAACAAGACGAATCTGAATGACCGTCGTCATGTGTCTTGTAGTTCTAAAAACTGCCTGCAGATCGCACTGCAACCATTTATTTAATTCTGCTTTAAATGGAAGCAAAAATCCTGAAACGGCGATTAGTACGTTAGTTTTTAAAAATAAAGACATAAATTCATTATTATATCGTATAAAACTCCTTTATTTATTTTTAAATATAAGTCATTTAAATTGTTTTTAATTGTGAAAATAACTTGTACTTATTTTGGACATGATATTTTATCTTGTGACGGAAAGTTGGTTTTGAGGTTGACACAAGCTGATATAAAACCTTAAACAGTTATGTATAAAGTTCGCTTGCATGGATAGTTTTCCCTTTATATAGTACGCAATAAAATAAAATAAGTGAAAGCATTACACTTGAAGATTCGTACCGGCTAATAGTGACAGAGTTGCAGGTGGTATAACCAAAGCTGGTTAGAAGCTGCTACTTGCAAGTTTTAATTGCAGCTTTTTAAGAAAAAAAAAAAAAAAAAAAAAGATAAATTTATAAATAATATTTATGTTGGAAAAAGATAATTGAAAAACATATGCCAATTTGTTGTTATCATTACATTGATTGACTTGCATCAAATTCCAACTGCAGCATATGAAAGTAAAAGAGATTCTAATTAACAATGGAATCAAAAAAAGTGGACGAATCAGCAACTGACTTAGCAGAAGCAGCTGGAAATACTGTTCATGAATCCAGCTCTGAAGTTGAGAAGAAAGCAAATGAAAATGAAAATAAGAAAGACATATCAAATTTAAGCACTGAAAACAAAGAGGAATCAAGTAGTAAGGAAATCAAGTCTGATTTAAGTAGCAATAGTTTTGATAAAGGTATGTCTGACTTAGCATTTTTTTTCTTTTCAATTTTAATAAAAAATTGATTTCTGAAATTCATTTTTTGTTAAAGATAAGCAGCAAGAAAATGTGCATTCAGAAAATGGGCAATATATTTATACTGATCCAACTACAAAAGCAAAATACATCTGGAATGATGAAAAAAAAGAGTGGACACCACAGAACCAACCAATATTTGACGGTACAAATTATAGTTATACAGATAGTAACAGTGTAAAATTTGTTTGGAATTCTTCAAAGAATGAATGGGAAAAAGCAGAAGGTCAAGAAGGTGAGTCATTTGCTAATTATAAAAAATTTACCTAGTTGATATTTTTTTTGCACTGAACCCAAGCTTTTATTTTACAGAAACTTCGAAACATGCAACTCCAGACTTTTCCCAAAATTCTCAATATGGTTTTGATGGTGTTCACCACACATACACAGACCCAAGGGATAACACAGTTTATATTTGGGATAAAGATAAAAATGCATGGTTCCCAAAAGTTGATGATGATTTTTTAGCACATTATCAAATGAATTATGGATTTGTGGATAATACAGGAGATGAAAAAAAGGAGGAGTCTAAAGAAGCTGAGAAAAAGGAAAAAGAAGCCAGTAAGAGGAAAGCAACTCCACAAGAACCAAGTAAGTAAAATTAATCAAGATAATAAAATTTTACATTGCATACCAAAATGATAAACAATTTATTTTAAAATATTTTCCAGCTTGGTTTGAATTAGATGAACAACACAACACCAAAGTTTATGTTTCAAATTTACCTTTAGACATTACAGAACAAGAATTTGTTGATTTGATGCAAAAGTGTGGCTTAGTCATGAAAGATATTACAAGTAATAAATGGAAAATAAAATTATACACAGATCCAGAAAAAAATTGTCTTAAGGGAGACGCCCTTTGTACATACATCAAAAAAGAATCTGTAGAGCTAGCTATTAACGTTCTGGATGGCTATGAATTTAAAGGTAAAAAAATCGAAGTCCAAAGAGCGAAATTCGAAATGAAAGGTGACTACAATCCAGCTCTGAAACCGAAGAAAAAGAAGAAGAAGGAAAAGGAAAAAGAAAAGAAAATTCAACAAAAGTATGTAAATTTGAAAAGTTGAGTGATTGTATGCCACCGTAACTAATTATTGTAATCATGTGATTTCAGATTATTCGATTGGAGACCAGATAAACTAAGAGGAGAGCGTGAAAGCCACGAAAGGACTGTAATTATAAAAAATCTATTCGATCCAAAAATTTTTGATGAGCATGTCGAATTAATATTAGAATATTCTCAGGATTTGAGAGAAGAATGTTCTAAGTGCGGCGTGATTAGGAAATTGACTATACACGACGTAAGTATTTTTTTTTAGGGCTTTAAGAGGAGGCTTCACGGAATTCGAGAAGGAATGGCTATTTTGTATAACACTCGATTTACGGGGGAAAAAATCGAATTTCAGGTATCTAACGAACTCCTTTGACTTCTTCTTGTATTTTTGGTACAAGTTTCAACTTGTTCCAAGCAAACAAAAACCAGGAAAACAAAATTAAAGATTTTTGACCGCAATTTTTTTTGAAATTATTTTCCCGCCATCCATACATTTTAGACAAGTTGAAACTTGCACTAAAATTTCCGGGATATATCAGAGGAGTTCGTTAGATACCTAAAATTTGGATTTTTTCATCGTAAATCGAGTATTCGACAAAACAGCCATTCCTTCTTGTATTCCGTGAAGCCTCCTCTTAAAAGCACTTTTATTCTAAATTTTTTTGTTTTTAATTATTTAGAAACATCCGGAAGGAGTGGCCCAAGTAGCATTTAGCGATGCAGAAGAAGCGGACTTATGTATTAAATTACTAAACAACAGGTGGTTTGGTCAAAGGAGGATTACCGCTGAAACTTGGGATGGTAAAACTAAATACAAGTAAGTTATCGTATGTTCTATGTTTATTGCTGCCTGAATTATTTCCTCTTTAGTTTTGAAATCGAATATCTATCTTGTTTTAATTTCCTAAATTACCTAATATTTCATTTATTAAAAATCATTAATTTGTTGAAACTTAATTTTTTCAGGGTGATTGAAAATGCAGAGGAAACTCAAAAGAGGCTAGAAAAATGGAATAAATATTTAGAGTCTGAGAAAGGGAACGAAAAAGCTTAATTTTAAATATTAATAAAGAATTTTAAAAGAATATAACAATTTTTTTTAAAAAATAACTAATTTTATTTATTTATTTTTGTTTTTTTGAATAAAAATGATGGATTTAACATAATTACGGCTGTCCAAAAATTACGCAACTTTTAATATTAATTAATAGCTTAAACAAACTTAAGTATTTTCATTAAAGCTAAAGACTAATAATATTCGGGATTGGGGTATATTATGTTCGATGACTGGGATTTCATCCCAATTAAACTAATATTTTTTTAAACATGAAAACCTGGTAACTATGAATGAAAACAATTGTAAGAATTAATTCTACTTTGATATAATTCAATAACAGACTACATACAATTTTTCTTCTTAAATGATGGATTTAATTTAGCAACAAAAGAAAAATTTAATTTTTGCCGAGTTCGAAATTTTCGGACGGGCGTATTGGACAACTCTTCAAATAATTTTCAATTCAATTCAAAAATTTTAAAGCGATGCAGAAAGTGGAATTCTTTTTAAAAAGAATACGCTTTGAAACAAAAAACAAAAAGAAAAAAAAAAAAAAAGACTGGCAAAATTCAAAGCAATTGTAAAATAATGCTTTTTCTAAGATTAATTTCGTTTTTCTTAAGAGCTATTAATTTACGCATATGCTCAGAACCTCTTAAGCATAACAATTATCAGTTCTTTCAGTTCTGGAACATAATTTAATATTTTTTTTTTCGCATATAAAAATTAAGATTCAATGTATTAAAGTATACAACTTAAATCAAATGACTATAAAATTATATCATACAATAGGCAGTGTCGATAATGACTATCTGGTTTCAAAATTATACTCTTTAGGTTATTCGTTGATGCGGTATAATAATAAAAACTGCAAAATCTACAGTGTCATTTTTGAAATACTCACTTTATTTATTTATTTTTATCTTGCTTTTCTAAAACAAGGGCAACGCATTGGTTCGTATCATGGCAGTGTTTGTTAGAATGCTAACTTTCATATTAAAATCAAGATGTCGCAGGACAGAATTTTTATCTTGAAATCTTTTTTTCAAGGTAATAATGGTTGAATAGTTTTGTCGAACTATTTGAATTATTCGATATTTCGGTAATATGAAAGACGCAAAGATCAGTATAGTCTTTTCCACCTAAAAATATTCTCAACCAATTCTCAACCATTAATCTAACTTCACCATTCAAATAAAATTTAAGTGAACTGTCGTTAAATATGAGCAATAATCTTAAAAAAATAATAACCTAACTAGAATCTAACAAGAGGGTTTGTCCTTTGTCCATAATATGATCTATGAGGTGATTTTACAATTTGTTCTGGACGGATATTTCCTTGTTTCATTACTTGGTTAAAACTGTTTGTTTGAGTTGGAGTTTGCCTTGGTACCGGCTTTCGCTTACTGTCGGTGTTTCTTTTTATGTCTATTTTTTGTGAGCTTCCTGCCGCATTTGAATACGCTGGTTTATTAGGATATGAGATTCTGCTTTGATAAGATTGAGCTGATGAAGGATATAAATTAGGATCCGTGTACCTAGCTGGTTTAGCGTGAGCTATGTTGGGGGCGAAAAATGGAGATCTTAAATTAAATTGAGGATTATTTTGAGATTGGCACTGCTGGCAGGGATAAGGCACTGGATATGCTTGAGGGAAATAAGGCTGAACAGCTTGAGAATTTGTATCGTTTCCTGGGCAATAGGGATAGAAAACAACAGGGATAAACCCTATAACGCCATATGGTGGAGGGTACTGAGGTTGTTGGTTATTTTCATTATTTTGATTATCAGACGACGGTTGCTGGGCCGGGGCAGAAGGAGGCTGAGAGGGCGAAGTTTCGTTTTTAGGCGAAACTAAGTAACAAGGGCAGTTTCCTGGACTAGGAACTATAGGCACAGGGTATGGAATAATGTAAACTGGGGGCGCACCTCCACAGTTAGAAGCACAACCTGGTGAAGGGTTGACTTCGTTTTCTGTGTAAGACGGAGGTGAAGCTTGAGGCTGGCCAGGTGCAGCTGGTCTATCGGTGTGGGGTTGACCTGAAGGGACAGGTCTGTCGGTTGGTGATTCGGGTGGAGCACCAGGGGGATGAAAAATTTCTGCACTAGATGTTGTACTTTCGCTTGGATATTCAGGAGCCGAAGTAGATGCGTCAGGAGAAGGGCTTTCAGGTGCAGAGATCTCAGGAGATGAAGTGGATGCTTCGGGGGATGGCGACACTTCTGATGCAGTTTCTTGTGAAGTTACTGAAGAACCTGGAGGACCAGTCGATAAACTTTCCGGATATCCTGTGGGATGTACATCCGGCGAGGATGTGGAAGGCGACAGTATTTCAGATTCTGATGATGTTTCTTGATGAGGTGATTCGGAGTTACTCTGTTCAGAAGTTTCAGTTGCAGCACTACTGGATTCTGGAGACAAACTTGAATGTGTTGGGCCTTCAGCTTCGCTTATACTAGGCGTCGATTCTGGAGCAGAGCTGGTCTGGTCTACGGCTCCTTGAGGAACGTTATTATCAGGCTCAGGCGAATATACATTTTCGTCTGGGTTTTCGGGTTGAGGGCAGCCTTCGGGAGTGTTGGCACAGTTTGGAGACTCGGAGGATGGTTGAGATTGTTCAGGGAGAGGAGTAGTCGGTCTTTGTGGGTAAGTAAATGTTGGCTGGGGCCTTACACCTGCGGGTGGGTACGGACATTCTTCTTGCCCCGGTCCACCGCAAGATGGAGGTGGGTACGTTGGATAGTCTGGCTGTTCTGGCCCTTGTGAACCAGGTTGTTGAGGCTGTTCTGGTTGCTGAGGTTGTTCCGGAATTTCAGGTTGGCCAGGCTGTTGCGTTTCTGGACCGGTAGGTTGTTCCGGAGTTTCAGGTTGACCAGGTTGTTCCGATGCAGGACCTGTGGGTACTTCTGGAATTTCAGGTTGACCAGGCTGTTGCGTTTCCGGACCAGTTGGCTGTTCTGGAATTTCGGGTTGACCAGGTTGGGACGTTTCAGGACCAGATGGTTGCTCTTGACCAGGTTGCTCTGGAGTAGGCTGCCCAGGGGTTTCAGGTCCTGGACAGCTCGGTTGTTGATATCCACCACAACCTTGTTCTTGATTAACTCCTTCTCCTGTACTACCATCTGGTACATTTTCGTTCTCTCCTCCTATAAAAAAGATTCATCATAAATAAAAATAGTTAAAAATAAATTAGATCTTAGGACAATAATTTGAACCTGTAGGTTGAGGCTGCTCTGGAGGCTGTCCTTCCGGTCTTTCAGTCGGACCCTGAGGATAACCTGTTACTGGAGGCTGAGTTTGTCCAACTCCTGGTCTGCTAGGTGTTACTCCTGGTCTGCTGGGTGTCACTCCTGGTCTGCTGGGTGTTCCTGGTGTTTGCGTTATACCTCCGGAAGGTCCAGGAGTTGGTCTTGTTGGTCTACCAGTTGGGAATGGCGATGGACTAGGTCTTCCAGGTGTTGGCCTGGGGGGTGTTGGTCTTGATGGATATCCGGGTCCACCTGGAAGAGTTGTTGTTGGTCTTGTTGGCCTGGGAGGAAGAGGTGTTTGAGAAGGTTGAGGTTTTTCAGACCCTGGACCTTCTTCCGGGCCTGATGGCTCTTGTCCTGGTTGAGTTGGTTGTTCCGGACCTTCCTCAGGACAATTCGGTTGTCCGTAACCTCCGCAGGAAGATTGGCCAGGTTGTGGACTTTCCGGCTCAGATGGCTGTTCCTGTTCTGGTTGTCCTAACTGTCCTGGTTCTCCCGGCTGGCCAGGTTGACCCGGTTGCCCCGGCTGCCCTGGTTGACCTGGCTGACCTGGCTGTCCTGGTTGCCCAGGTTGACCCGGCTGTCCTGGTTGCCCAGGTTGACCCGGCTGTTCTGGTTGTCCTGGTTCCCCACTAGGGCAACTCGGCTGCTGGTATCCTCCACAACCTTGTTCTTGATTAATTCCTTCTCCAGTACTACCATCTGGAACATTTTCACCTTGTTCTCCAGATGGCTGAGGTTCCTGCGGCGGCTGTGTTTGTCCACCAATACCAGGTCTAATGGGAGTAGGTGGGGATTGTGTAATAGGTCCTGAAGTGGGTCTTCCAGTAGGGAAAGGACTTGGTCTTCCTGGTGTAGCAGTTGGGAAGGGAGAAGGACTAGGTCTTCCGGGAGTTACTGAGGGCCTAGGCGGAAGGGGTGTCTGTGGTCTAGGCGGTGATGCAGTAGGTCTAATCGGGGATGAAGTGCCTGGTGCGGGAGGTTGAGTTTGGCCGTTACTGCCCGGTCTGACAGTTGGAAATGGTGATGGACCTGGTCTGCTCGGAGTTGGAGGAGGTCTAGACGTTTGACCTGGCAACGAACTAGGTCTCGGAGGAGCTGGTGTCTGAGGTCTTTGTGTAGGAGGAGATGATGTGCTTGGTCGTTCACCGTCTCTATGCTGCCCACAACCTTTCGGAAAATATAAATTTTCCCATGGTGTAATGTCACCATGATGTTCGTGATGCTCGTGATGTTCATGATCTCCGCCATCGACTTGGTTGCCTGGGAAAGGCATATGAAGCTTAGTTAACAGAACCGCCTAAAAAATCTTCCTGAAACTTACCTTCGACTCCATGATCATGACTTGAAGGATCGTGTGGATGTAAAAATATTTCCACCGGTTGTCCAGGCTTTACGGTACGGTATCCCCATCCATCCGAAAGATAATGGTAAGCAACGAGTTTACCATTCGGATCTATGTACCCGTAACAACCGTAAGTAATACCGTCTGGTCCGCGGTTTTCGTGATGGAAAATTCCGTCAGGACCAACTTCGTAGCCAAATTCGTATTCGCCTTTAACAAAAAGAATACCATTAACCAATCGAAACTTCGAGTAAAAAGATTTTAATCAAAAGACAATAAACTTACCTTTTTCAGCATTTTGCTCTAAAAACTGAGTTTTGTCCTCATCGTGAATATCTAAAACCAATTCTCTATCAGGATTTGTTTCATTGCTGATTTCTGGGGAGTCTTGCCTTTTTTGTCTTGGAATAGCTTCACACAACGATCCTAGTAACTAAAAAAGAAGCCCAAAATTAGCCAAATAAATCAGCTACTTGTCAAATCAAATTTGCACTGTACACAATACTGCAAATAACGATTTATGAGGTGTTAAGTAAAAAGATAATTTTCTGATCATGAAATTTTTTTCAAGGTTTTTTATTACCGTAAAATGAGGTGAAATTGACCGGCGGGGTGAAATTGACCACAAATCCCAAATCAGCTTTTGGCTTTTCTGGGCTGATTTCTGGGACATTTATTGTATTTTAAGATTTGTCATAATTATTTTGAAGGTTAAGACAGAGCTAAGCATGAGAAAAAATTTGGGCATTGTTAGGTCAACTGGGCTAAAATTTGAATTTTATTTTGATATAAAAAAGCACGTTTTTTGAAAGTTGTCAAACTTTCATCTAAATAAGGCCCTTTTGATTTCGCGAAAATTTTTTATCCTGGATATTTTGTTTCTAAAATTATTTCAGTTGAAGATCCATTCGTTAATATTCGCATGTTTTTTGCGTTTATAAATAAAACCAGCCAATTTTAAAAAAAAGGGTTCTAATCTTTCAGGTATGGGGTGAAATTGACCAGGGTCAATGCACTAGTTTTTTATTCTTTTAATGCAAATGAATGAAACAAAAGGCAATACCGGAATTCAGAACAGGTATTGGCATGGACAGATTACAAGCATTTCATTCTTAAGTCAATTTTGGCGAGAGTAGGCCTATGAGCCATTAACTAAAATATCAGAAAACCTCTCGGTAATTTAAAAAATCTTGCAATCTTTCGGGAAAGAAATTTGCGACTAAATGGAAAACCAAAAAGTTACAGGAAAATGGAGATGAAAACTCGGAATTAAAGAACCGAAAATATACACGGGAAAAGTAAAACAGTAAAAAAAAAAAAATTAAATTTAAAAATAATAATAAATAAATAACTGTAAATGACACCCCCAGGTTTCCAAAAATAGTCAAATTTTTTTTTTTACTGATATTTTATTTTATTTGTATATCTATTATAAGTTTTAAGGCCAATAACATTTTTTCGAAAAAAAAGCTGGATTTTTTGACATAATTTGTCATTTTGCACCTTAATACATATAAAATACATGCCGGTCAATTTCACCCCTATACGGGGTGAAATTGACCAAAAGCTGTTTTTAATTTTTTTTTAGCTTAAGACCATAACCTGCAAATTTGAACTTCATAGGGTTAATAGATCTAATGGTCCCAGATAGTATTCCTTAATTTTTTTTTCGACTTTTGTAATAGAAAAAGCTACAGCTTTAGTCAAAGTTGAAAACTGGTCAATTTCACCCCGTTTTACGGTATATGATGCAAAATTCTTTGCGCATCCGTTTTGAATCAACATTTCCGCATCTTTTTTCGACATTGTTAAAAAAAAGTTTTTACGGTATAATTGCTAACGAAGGACACATAAACAAAGAAGAAAAAAAATCGGCGACATAAAAATTAACGAACCCAACATCACTTTTGATTAGATCATAAGCTTATAAATTTTTTTAACAAAAAAAAAAAAAAAAAAAAAAAAGTATATATATTTTATTTACTATTTCCGTAACAAATATTAGCCTAATAATGTATTTTTTTTATACTGCTGTCACTCTCAATTCAAAAATGCAGTTGACACATAGCAAGAACTGGTTTTTCCAAATTTAAGATGAAAGATAAAACAATTTTATAATACCGTAAAATGAGGTGAAATTGACCGGCGGGGTGAAATTGACCACAAATCCCAAATCAGCTTTTGGCTTTTCTGGGCTGATTTCTGGGACATTTATTGTATTTTAAGATTTGTCATAATTATTTTGAAGGTTAAGACAGAGCTAAGCATGAGAAAAAATTTGGGCATTGTTAGGTCAACTGGGCTAAAATTTGAATTTTATTTTGATATAAAAAAGCACGTTTTTTGAAAGTTGTCAAACTTTCATCTAAATAAGGCCCTTTTGATTTCGCGAAAATTTTTTATCCTGGATATTTTGTTTCTAAAATTATTTCAGTTGAAGATCCATTCGTTAATATTCGCATGTTTTTTGCGTTTATAATAAAACCAGCCAATTTTAAAAAAAAGGGTTCTAATCTTTCAGGTATGGGGTGAAATTGACCAGGGTCAATGCACTAGTTGTTTATTCTTTTAATGCAAATGAATGAAACAAAACGCAATACCGGAATTCAGAACAGGTATTGGCATGGACAGATTACAAGCATTTCATTCTTAAGTCAATTTTGGCGAGAGTAGGCCTATGAGCTATTAACTAAAATATCAGAAAAGCTCTCGGTAATTAGAAAATCTTGCAATCTTTCGGGAAAGAAATTCACGACTAAATGGAAAACCAAAAAGTTACAGGAAAATGGAGATGAAAACTCGGAATTAAAGAACCGAAAATATACACGGGAAAAGTAAAACAGTAAAAAAAAAATTAAATTTAAAAATAATAATAAATAAATAACTGTAAATGACACCCCCAGGTTTCCAAAAATAGTCAAATTTTTTTTTTTTTACTGATATTTTATTTTATTTGTATATCTATTTAAAGTTTTAAGGCCAATAACATTTTTTCGAAAAAAAAAAGCTGGATTTTTTGACATAATTTGTCATTTTGCACCTTAATACATATAAAATACATGCCGGTCAATTTCACCCCTATACGGGGTGAAATTGACCAAAAGCTGTTTTTAATTTTTTTTTAGCTTAAGACCATAACCTGCAAATTTGAACTTCATAGGGTTAATAGATCTAATGGTCCCAGATAGTATTCCTTAATTTTTTTTTCGACTTTTGTAATAGAAAAAGCTACAGCTTTAGTCAAAGTTGAAAACTGGTCAATTTCACCCCGTTTTACGGTACCGCATAATAATAAAATAGACCTACCAACACGGATGGGAAGACGACGCAAGGCCGTATAAGGACATTTTTATTCAAATTATTTTTAATCCCGTAAACGTTTTTTATATGATTATTCGTTTTTTCCTTCAAGGGTTGTTCACCTGTATTTATCCGATTTTGTCCCTCTTACAACACATTTTCCAATCGTGAACATGTTATTCAGTATTTTTTTCGGACGAAATAATGTTAAGCAGGGCGGTTCATTTCAGTATATTTTGGGGAAAACAAATTGAAAAACCCACTTTCATGTCTAAATAATAAATAGGTTAATGAAAAAAGTGCTTTTTTGAGTTCAAAATTTATCATTTGTCGAATTCAAAGTAAGAAAAGCAGCAGGGGCTCCGATTCCATTTATCAGAAATAATCGTAATAATACTTTTTATGTAGTTTTCATGATCTTATTATTTAGATTTGAAAATAAAATAAAATAAAATAAAACAAAAACAAAAAAATATAAGAGTTGAGATAATGAATCTTGTTACAGATATCGATTGTTATCGTTAATAATAATAAATTAAAAACATCCAGAAAAACATAAGAAACAATTAGATGAGCCCATGAATCGTTAGGAAATGCGTGGAGTTCAAGGCTTTTTTTTTTTTTACTTTTTTACTTGACTGTTGGTTAGTTATGTAATTATATTACTTTCTTTCCAAAACAAGTTATCCATCATTTTTGTGACAATGTATTTTGCAAGAGAATAGAATTCAAGAAAAAAAAAAAAAAAATTTCCTACTATATAATTATTAATAAACGATATCATTCTTGATTTTTCTGAATTAATTGGACAAGAACATCTTTCAGAATTAATTTAGATAACACGAAAAATAAATTTTGTAATTTAATTATTCTATTCACAAAAAAGTACCAACGCAACCAATCAAACGACTATAATATAAACAAGTAGACGGATTCATCAACTTCAGTAAAAAATAAGAAAAGTATGTGAGGAATGGGGAAATATTTTCTATTAGGAAACTGGAAGAAAGGTGTTTTTAAGCATAGAATTGCAGATCATGAGCTAAAATAAAAATAGTTTTTCTTAAACAAGGGGAATCCAACATCGATTAATTTATCTTTAATCTGAAAAAAAAGATAAGTAAATAAATAAATAAATAAAAGGATCAAAAGAACAGCAAAACAATTAGGAAATAAGTATCAGAAAAAAAGGAAAGATTTGCAATGGATTAGACAGTGGGAAGTTTCTGTTACAGTAAATGTGCCACTTTTTGGAAAAGAAAAGCATTTTCCGCTTAAACGGACCTCGTATTTTAACTTCCAAAACTCCATAAAAAACGACCACTTACAGCAGAACCGCCACTTCAGCGAGATCTCTGATAAGTGCAAAATTCTGGCATTAATGATTACGTTTTCAATGAAACTTAGTGTTTAAATCGGAAATAGCTTAAGAGGGAAGAAGAAAGAGGAATTAAGCTTTTACTTTGCTTTCTTTTTCGGAAAAAAAGTGCTGACAAACCTGAAAATTGCATACTACGTTTAGTAGAATGCCCCTTATTTTACAAATATTCGAATTTAAAGTCGCACCGGGCGGAATCCCGTTCTCCATGGCGCCCATGCACGTACACTCTATTTTTTTTTCAGATTTTTTACCCACCGGGAAAACATGCCGACTTGAATTTAAACATCGGAAAATTCCCACAAGAGCGAAAAAATGGATAATTTTTTTTTCCGCCAAAAAACAGTTATTTGTTATCGGCAATATTGCAGTAAATCATGAATCTCAAGTTCGTTTTTTAATGTCTGCTCCGGTTTTGAAGCTGGAAGCCAAAATATGACGAAAAAAGGACATAAAGGGACAAAACATGCTAAGTCCTTAGTTTTTGCTAATATTTTGGCTTTCAGCTCAAAAACCGGAGCAGATATTAAAAAACGGACTAGAGATTCGTGATCTACGCTAAATTTTCGACAGGAAATAACTGTTTTTTGAAGACTAAAAAAAAGAAAAAAAAATTAATTTTGTCGTTTTTATGAAAATTTTCCAATCTTTAAGCTCAAGTCGACCCGCTTTCCCAACGAGTCAAAAATCTGAAAAAAATCAGGGCGTCTAGGGGCGCCATAGAGAACGTAATTCCACTCGGTGCGACTTTAAATTCAAAAACTCGTAAAATAAGGAACACCTTAACGTATAAATAACAATATCCGAAAAAAAATTACTCAGTTGACAATTCGGAAGAGAAATGCCATCGTGAGAAATATGTAAAAAGGGGAAAAAACTTTCAAGGTCAACAAGAGGTCGATTGCATAACTTTTATATACCGGTACCGATGAATTAAGTAGGCGATAACACAGTGTAAATTTATAGCGCAGAATTCACTAAAAATAAATTTCAAGTTCTAAAAATAGAAATTCATAAACGTAGGCGGTGAGGGCATGCAGGGTTCGATTTAGGTTTCAGCTCCAATAATAAATCAGGCACGCGAAGCAAAAAAAGAAAAAAAAACTGAATAAAAAAATCACTATTGATGAATTAAAATTCTCGCAGATGAAGCTTAATTGAAATTCCACGACCGGTTAACTTTTCTGAGGCGATAAAAAAAAATGCAATTTAAGAAATTCATGGACGGTACTGACATTTTTTTTTCACTTGAAGACCAATGAGCAATGATTTCGGAATTAATAAATCAAAAAATTCTTCCGAATTAAATAGCGTGCTGTATATATGTATATCATCACGGTAACCCAAAGACTTAAGGCAAGTCATGAAACGTCATTTATGAGTTATAGGCAAGTTGCATGCTGTTTCCATTATCGGATATCACATTTCTTCAACCTGACTCCAGGCTACTTCCGATTTTCCGAGCACGAGATTTCGTACGCTTCTCATGCATTAATTGCATATTTTCATTCTGATTCATTTGTCACGGTGACGTAAAACCGAAAAAGTTATTAATCGGGCATCGGTTCTATTGACCGCGGTTCAAAAGGTAAAAAAAAAAAAAATTTAGTTAATTTTCTCTGTGATGGATGGATGGATGGATGGATGGTTGGTTGGAAGTCGCGAGGATACAACGCCTTTTATATGTTCGCATTACAGTACAAAGATAAGTGCAAGGCCGGATCAAAGGGTATATTATGATTATAACTTTCCTACCAAATTCATCTTAAGGCGGTTAATATTTTTAGCTAAAAGCACATTCGGAGGTACACATATACATTTTTGTTCATCGATTAGTGAGGTATGAAGGATACCAAGGCGGTGAAACTCTAACGAAAAAAAAACTAGATTTGGGGGCCAAGGCTGTAAAACAATGTGCCGGAAAATTTGCAGGGTGGTTACTGGTTATAGGGATCATTTGGTTAGGAGCATGCAAAAGGTCTTGCCCGTAGTTAATAGAGTTAAATAATATAAACACGCGCCGTGGAAAATCACCCTCGTTAAAGATGTTACGCAAAATTTCCGCATTGGAAAATGCGATTTTGCAACGGATCGCGAGATGTGGGCTTCCATGTATAATTTAAATCATTAAGTAATGGAAAAAATCTGCGATTTGCAACGGTGGATAGTAAATTAAATATGGAAGGCGTTTTTAAAAAAACTTGAGTCGACCAGGCAACAAAAGAAGTAAAAAAAAAAAAAAAAAAAAAAATGCGTGCGTTTTTAAATGGTGGTGCAACTTCTTCCAAGTGAGAATGTTATTAGGTGTCAAAAGCCAAAAGTATAAATAGAACTATTTTTTTTTTTTTTTTTTAAACTGACAATTATTTTACATAAATCGATGGAAATAGTTTCTTCCAAGAAGAGAAAATTCCGAAATTCTAATCTCTTAGAAAATAAATCACAATCATCATTTGCTGATTGATTCTTGATTGATAGGTGTAGGCTCTACCGTGAGCACCAAATCTATTCAACGATATTTACAAATGATAGAATGGTGACTCAATCATCAATCGGATTCATTTTTTCAAAAATAAAAAAAATCCTACTTTTGCTATTGGAAATCATAGAAAAACATGTTATGTTTGTCACTTTCCAACAGTAAAATCATGACGCTTGATTGTGTTTGTCAGTCGCAACGACAAAATGTAACCATCAACCCAGAATTTGGCACTGCTAATAATATTTCCAATCAAATTCGAGTTTTTGTCAAAACTGATCATACTGACATGCCATTACAAAAATATGATGAACCTTGATGATACTGTATTATGTTAGCACTCTTACAAAATCCGGAGTGACTGCTCAAGTAAATTTAAAAAAAAATGAAAAAGATATCTTTCAGTGTAGCATACTGTTCCCTACGACAAATTTAATTTATTACTGAATTTGACGACTCTCCATTTGTTCGTTTCCGATCAGGAGAAAGAAAAACTCTCCATATTTTTTACTAGTCGGGTGATTCTTTGCCAAAACTGATTTCTTTGATTTTTATTCTTGAACAGGATCCAACTAAATTTTACTTGAGGTGTAATATATGTTTACCATAACTGCAGGTTCTGTACATTGTCTTCAGTTGTACAATTAAAATGATTAAAAAATTAAATTTTTACTAGAGCACCCCCGTCAGACAGACGGGTAAAATGTTACAACTGTCGCGGAATAGGGAATTTAAAATGTGAAAATTTGTTTTTCCGCTCTTACCAGAAAACGGAAAAAGATATTATATCGGAAAATCGAAAAGAGCCTGCAAATCTACACCTATATACCTATCTTTCCTGAAAATTTCATCAAAATCGGTTGGATAGGGGCTCCGTACGTGTTGGACATAGGTTCCAAAAATCAGGTATAGGAAATTTAACATGGGAAAATTAGTTTTTCCGCTCTCACCGGAAAACGGAAAAAGATATCGAAAAATCGAAAAGAGCCTGCAAATCTACAACTATACACCTATCTTTCCTGAAAATTTCATCAAAATCGGTTGGATAGGGGCTCCGCACTTGTTGGACATCGCTTCTTTTTCTTAGCGTTTTAATATATAAGATAGTCTTCTTATAGAGCCGGTTTGAAGGAATAAGTTTCATAAGTTGTGTCTCGTAAGCAGTGTCTCTTGCTTTCGAATCCTTTAAAACAAATATGCAACATTTTTACTTCATACAACGAATCATGTTAGCAAAAGTAAAACAAAAACAAATCTTCACTTAAGGAGGTTCTACCGGTGAATTTGAGATTCTTAGCTGATCGTTCTCCTGCAACTAAGGAGGAACTTTGTTAATTTTTGAAAAAAGGTTTTTCCGACTACAAAACTTTAATTGGAACCGAATAAATTTTTTAAAAATATAGGAGCATTCCTTTTAACATTCTCCACAACTTTTGTTATACACAAAATTTTAATCCCTTTATCGTTTGTAGTGTTTTTCGGGAGATTTTCTGAAAAAAAAAATTCGATGTATATAAGCAAAACACCAGCATGTTTACAATTTTTGCAAATTATTTTATTCGTAAAGAGTTCATAAAACATTTTAATGAATAATAAAAGCGAATTTTCATGTAACAAAAGTTGTGGAGAATGTTAAGAGGAATATTCTCATAATTCAAAAAAATTATTCGGAACCAATTAAATTTTTGTAGGCGGTGTGGAGAATAAATAATCTCACCATAATCTAAATAAACTAATAGTTTCATATATTTTGGAAGAATATATATAATAATAAAACTTCTTCTCTTCCATATTATGAATCAGTCATACCAACCATAGTGAAAACCCTAGTGTGCTCAATTTCCCCTTCCATCGTTCCCCCAACATGGCGCTGCCAATCAGTTTGCTTTTAAAAATTCTGACATATGACATATTAAAAACTGAACTTATTCTATATTATTATTATACTTATATTATTCTTATATTCTGACATATTAAAAACTGAACTGACATATGACGTTTCACGGGTTCTAGCCAATCAGCAGTGATATATTTAATATTCTGACACATGACGTCACGAATATTGAGCACACTATGGTTTTCACTATGATACCAACGTAATCATAAAATAACGTGGTTCTAACCAAGTAGATGTCGCTATCTCCGACAGGCGGAAAAACCTTTCTTCAAAAAATAAACAATGTTGCGCCTCTGCTTAAGTTGGAGAAGAACAATCAACTAAGAATCTCAAATTCGTCGGTAGAGCATCCTTAAAGCAGCCGCCATCATTTACAAAAATGTCATCGGGCACATATCAAGAAATTGGGATCTTCTCAAAAAGAAAATAGCGATTAGTTCTATTTCATCGCCGTTAAAAAATCCTGGGGCGTTGATGACAATCATCCTATCAGTTTTAGATGTATGGAATCTTACGATTAAGGACAAAAAACAGTTTTAACATGTATATAAATTCACTTCTTCATTCAGAAAAAATGAATATTGAACATTGACGAGTCCTTTAAAAATCAAATATTTCCATCTTCAGCCTTTCCAGATCAATGATATATAAAAATAACAATACCGGAGTCAGATAAAATAATCACTGATCAATCTCTTAATTATTAGATGACGAAGCCAAATTCAAAATTAAAAGTACTTGGATAAACTTTTGTGCCGGAGGCAAACGCAACTTCTATTGTTTTATAAGGACTTTTAAATCAAACAAACTGTAATTCACATCTTAATAGATGATGATCTTGATATAAAGAAATGGGTAGGAGAAAGTGAAACTACTGTTCAAGGTCGTGTTAAACAGTTTTAATTTTTTTTTTTATTTTTGCTGAATAATAATATAACCTAATTAAAACCGTTTTCACACTTAAAATGGAAAACCGGCCTTGATATCTGTGGGATCGGATGCACGATCACATTTTTTTTTTGGATAAAAGATTATCCTTAGGAATGACTTTGCGACATTTAGGTTTTTTTTTATACTGTTGACAGTCCCGATCAAAAAGTGCAAGATCATTTAGAAGGAGTTCCTTATTTTAAGGATTATGTATGCAGATAACCGAACAAAAAATATCCTTAACACTTCGTTATTGTAATTTCGCATTGTATAAAAAAAATGGATGCATTTCAATGCATTGGAATGACTTTCGTTGAAGTTCAATCTCAGACTTGAAAATGAAAAGATACCCGAACCTTGTCAGCGGCAATGTTGACAGTAAATATTTACTTAGGCGACTACGCCGACGTTGTTATTTTTAGCATAATATTTTAATGTACTAAATTTATATTAGCAAAACGTAAGAGGTGTATTTTTCATACTATAAATGCACATTCAAGGAGGAAGTCGAGACTGTGTCAACAGAGACATCGCACAAAATATGAAAAAATCATGCCCAAAAAGACGTAAGGTTTTGAACCATCATTTTTCTTACTCAATTTTTTTCTAACAGCTCATATCCCTATCGAAACTTCTTCGGTGGTTATTTACACTCATTAATCATTCGAAAGAAGGAGCTGTCAAAATTTTAAATCATGAAGTCAGTATGTCTTAAAACTAGACAATAAAAAAAGCAAACCGACCACATCTGGGATGATATTATAGTACAATGGAAATGATTTAATTTTTTTTTTTTTTGTGGTCATCTCATTACCTTTAAGGAATTGGTGGTTAGCTTCCTTGCTAAAAAAGGAAGAATTCTTTATTTTTCTAAGGGACACTAATCGCTTTGGAGGTAGGAGGGGGAATTGAATGACGAGATATTCACCTCGTTGGAAGAGATTCATTAACTTAATATTTATGAAAAGGTCCGGAATTACGTAAGGCAATTAGCAATGAGGCTGAAAATAATAATTCACTGATCTGCAAGAAAGTAAGAACGTAGTAATTTGTATTCCGCTGTGTTGAGTTGAGAAAATTAAGAACACTTCCAGATTTCCGGGGAAAAAAACTGACCTCTTGCTGGTTAGTTCTAAGCAAACGATCTTTAAATGTTAAGAAATCTTAAAAAATTGCAATCTATTGGGAATCTTAAATAAAGTTCATTGTAAAAAAAAAAAAAAAAAAGATCTGCAATAAGATGGCACAAGGGTTGAAAAATATTATAAAATAACCTACTTAAAAGTCTTGAAAAAAACTTAAAAAAAAAAAAAAAAAAAAAAATTCCTAAATAATGCTGATGATGCAAAATTTTACGTAAATGAAAATTATGAAAATTTTGGATAAAGATCCTCAAAGGAGAACCAAATCGCTAAATCTAGTTTTAGAAAGACTAAGAAAAATCTCCAATCTAAAAAGACGTTGCAGACGAAGAGATGGATAAAACCCCTGGAGAAAATGATCGTCAACCCATGTCCCGAAAAAAGCGAATTTTAGAATTCAAAGTTGGTCACTTCCGGAATTTGTTCTTTTTAGTGCACAAAACACCCCTGAATTTTTTTTAGATTTCTATAATGACGGAAAGCGCGCCACCGTGAGCTTAAAGTAGGAAAATTCCCATAAGAAAAAAAAGTCGATTTTTTTTTTTTTTTTTGTCCAAAAAAAGATCATTTCAATCGGAAATTTCGCGTAGATCACGAATCTGAAGTGCGTTTTCTTATTTTCTCTCTCGTTTTCAAGCTTTTCTTTCTGGGACAACTTAATGATCATGGGCAGAATTAGGGGACGGCTAGGCAACCAGTCCTTCCCCCCCCCCAGTAATTGGGAATCCAGAACTACACTGTAGTTATTGATAATAGTGTTCAAAAGGAAAAAAGAGAATGTAACCCTTTCACAGTGGTCTTGGATGACTCCGATGTTGAACTTGGAAACAAACCTGCACCTCCACAGGATTTGTTAGAAGGAGAAAAAGATGAGGCCAGATGTTCACATGATCAGCTTCTAGAAGATTCATCCAAACCAAAAAAGAAAGATCATGAATCATCCCTACCAAAAACATGACTAAAAATGATCAAATTTGACAACAGTCTTAGTCATTTCTAGTCGCGAGGGGTTTCGATTAGTCATTTTTGATCAATTTCGGCTTTTCTTCATTATTTTTGATCATTTTTGATCGCAAAAGGGTCATATTCGACTAGTTTTCTTTAAGTCATTTTTAGTCGAATTTTTGGCAGGGATAATTAACCAATAATAATGAAGTTCATTTTTCAATGTTGAAATCAAGTTTTAAACAAATTCTGCCGTAATTTTATTTGAAAAAAAGATCTTCAGTCTTTGAGGACTGAAATCTGAATTCCAACTTTGAGTACTGAATTAACAAAACTTAGTTTTTTTGTCGCAACTTTAAGGTTTACATTCAGAATCATGTTATTAGCTTAAGTAAGTCGGCGAAACCAATCCCACGAAAAGCGACTGGGAGGTGCGTCTTGTAATGTATCTCTATAACTTTACAAGCAGAAATTCTGAAAATGTAAATAATGTACAATTTCTAAAAAATCGGCTGAAGTACGTTTTGAGATCGAGGCTCATTACAGGCGGGACCACCTCAATACAATTTTAATTTCAAATACCGCCGAAAATATGGTGTAACAACGATTGCTAACCGGCTAATCAATATTCTCATGTGAAACCAAAGTAATAAAAAAAACTAGGCCTACGAAAAATTCAAGAATATCCGCAGAAGGGTAAGATGTTATTCAAATTGTTTGAATTGAGATAAAAATCAGATGCATGCATCTGTGAATTCATTGCCACACAATCTGCATTGTAATGTAGGTTAAACCGTTGAACTGTTGCAGAACATTGTCTGTAATTTGGTTTCTGGAGAATCCGTAACCTGTTACGTTGCGTATGACCCGAAAAAACAATACACACATACTCATCTTTCTTTTTCAAAATAAATATTTTCTTAGGCAAGCTTGTGAAACTTTTCCACTTTTTTTCAAGAAAAAAAAGGGAAGTGAATAATTTGCCATTAGCAGTAAGGCCAGCCCATTAAATTACAATCATTTTTTGTTAAATGGATTCATTTAACGAAAAAAAAAAAAAAAAAAAAAAAAAAAAATTCTGTCACGGTATTATGTTCCATAATTCAAACTTTATTAAAGAAAAAGTCGCAAATAAAGCGGGTCCTATCGTTGGAGTTTTCAAACGTCGATTTATTTTACATCTTGCATAATACTGTCGCATAAATCTTTGCGTTTTTTTTTGTATCTCGGAAATATTTAAATGGTTTATAAAATTTTTTTTTCAGAGGTCGCATTTTTCTGAGATTTAGAATGAAGATTTATATCCCTTAAGGTGCGGCTCTAACGAGCTTTCGGACCGTTAGCGTCATTGAATTCTTTTACTTTTTACCGAGTCATTCACGGGTATGCCATTTTAAGAATTGAAAAAAAAAGATGTTAAAAAAAATAAACAAGTTCATTAATTGGTCAGACACCAGGCAAATCCCGCCGTTAATTGATGTTCGATCAAGTGAGTAGTCGGATGAATAAATCATTTGCGAATTTACTTGCAAGGCCGTTTGTATGAAGTCGGTCAAGGATACGATCACTATAACACGCGGTTTATACTGCCATCGTCCAGAGTCATGGTCAGTCTGTGTAGAAGAATAACCCTTGCCATGTCTTCCATTTGTTCCGTCGTGCTTATTCAGTGACATCATGCAGTAATTAATTTTTCCTGTATTTTTTTTTCTTAATATTTTATTTACATTTCTTTATTAATTTTTTTTTTGAACGATAAACGACTATGACGCTTTTTCGCTTCGTTAAAAATATCCGAATCATTAAAAATTTAACCTAGTCATACCAAAGGTCAAATCCCGATTTTTTTTTTTTGAAGATTCATAAAACGAAGACAAAAATGAATACAAATAGGCAAACTTGAATAGTTTTTAGCCATGGCGTAATGTGTAATTATCAGTTAGTCAATGATAATTTCATTATTTTCAAGTGTTTCTTCCATTCATTAAAGGAGCACGAATGTCCGTACGTGCGAGGGTACGAGAGAAGAAAGATGATGAAGAAGAAAAAAGATGAAGGAAAGATTTTCGACTTGACAGAATTGGTACGCCCCTAAAAGTCGCGACTTCATATTCACGATCTCGTAGTACGGTTCGTGTCTCTTGCATAGATTTCAAGATTCACGCATAATACTTGGATGTCTTGTGTTATAAAAGACATCTGCCGTTTGATACGGAAGTTGATTTTTAACGTTTGATAGGAATTCACTTCGAGTCGAAAACAGGTCCGGAATTGGTTGTTTTTTATATTTAGACACTACGACGTTTTGGAGGAAAAAAAATTGACGAAAGCAACTATCTTCTTGCCTAGATTTTCTTTTTTAATGCGATAAAGTCAGTCAAAGTAAGCTTAATGAGCAAAAAACGTTTAAATAACCAACTTAGCATAAAGTATTCTAAAGAAAAAAATTGTAAAAATTTTAACTCGCACAAGCCTACGTAAACCCTTGCTATTTTAAAATCTTGAAACACGATAAAAGCTGTCAGAAAAGAACCAGTATTTGAAAATAAAAATTTTATTGACAGGGAGCCGATAGTGTAGGCAGTACGCATCAAAAAACCAATTTTTAGGTATTTTCTTTTCATTAGCAAAACAACGAAAATCTGATTTCTGATGATTGCAGAACTATGACCGTGATACACTTCTTTCTTCGTTATAGCCTCGAAAGCAACTAGAAAAACACTAATTGTTAAGCACGAAAAGTAAATAAAAGTTCTTGAAAACTGATTCGATTAATTATGTATGAATCAGCAACATGTAAAAGAGATCATAAAGACAGCAATTGGCTATGCTGTGTGTTGTAACTTTTGTCTGGTTTAAAATTAAATTTCCGGTTCCGGAAAGCTCTCGTTTCCTTAATCTTATTCTTTACCTTCCGATTTATTCGTATTTGTTTAGAAATATCAATAATTAAAAGCAATTTTAAAAGCGTTGGAACTTTATAGTGAAGGGCGTACATATAATTCTGAGTACATCTGCGGAAATTCTTTCGCTTCCTCTAGCCTTTTTGCACACTAATTTCCTGATTTCCTGTTGAAAGAAGAAAGGAGAAAAATAGTACAAGGAAACCAGAAAAGTTATAGATCTTATTGCACTTACTCTTCATATTATTAAAACGACTGACAACTTTTAAAAGAAACTCCAACATTGAATATTTCACTGCCGAAAATATAATTTCTTATTTCAAACATTGTGTCCCATTTTTGGTGGTACTTGCACAAGTTACGGACCTACAGATTACTCCAATTTTAGATTCGAGAAACATATCACCATACTCTGGTTTGTCGAAGACTTGCAAGGGGAAGCAACCTTGGATTTGAATAGTACTGCACATTCCAATTCGTCAAATTATGTCAAATGACTGCTAGTTATTATCGCAATCAGACGAGAATTTATCAGTCGGGACGAAGCTATACCGATCATGTTTTGGTTGCAAGCGACCGGATGTGATATTTGGGCCTTCTTGCTGCTTTGCTTGTGAATGATAAGAGCATTGGTATAATATCATAGACGTCCTCAAAAATAAAAAAGCAAAGCCTTCCGGGTGCACATAATCAAAAAAAATAAATAAATTAATTAATAATTAATAAATTAATAAATTAATTAATTAATAAAAAAAACTAACACATGAAAGACAATAAAGTGGTATTGAAATGACCGAGTCTATGACAAACCTCCGAAATGCAGAAGCCCGAAATTTGCAGAACCAAGAATCGGAGTTCTGAAAATTCTGGATTCTAAAAGTAAGCTTACTATATTTTTTTATGAATTATATTCGAGGTTCTGCAAATTCGGACTTTTGCAAGTTTGATTTCCCGACTTCTTTTTTGTAATTTTAATTAAATTAAAAGGTGGCTTTAATCGAATCAGGGTGGTCAAATTCGAACTCTGCGGTGTCGAAAACATACTTTGGCACAATTTACGGAGTCAATAATTCACTTAAAATAGATTTTTTACAAAATATTGCTATTTTTGGCCAAGAAAAAGGGGTTCGGCTAGTTAGAGGTGGTTCTAATCGAAACGGTACGGTCATCTTTGGATTCTACGACGTCGAAAACATAAAAAATTGGTTTTGGTCCCGAAGAATTAGGTACTCCTAAAGTTTTGGAAAAATTTGTTTAAAAAAATGCCAAAAACAATTTTTTTTTAAACCACAAAATGGCGGTGAGCCACCCCTAAATGTGATCGAAAAAATCTAAAAAAAAATCACCTTTTGTTTTTAGACCATATAAGAAAAGTGAAAATCGCATGAAGAACAAAATTGCAAAAAGTAATGCGAAAATCGCGAAAAATATGCATATTAAAAAGACATTTTCAAGAGTCTCTTTCTCTAGCCAATACGGCGGTAATACGATCGTATATACGGTCGTATTTTTGCTCCGAATTTCACGACGTATTACGCTGTCGTATTTTTTAAAAGAAAAGCGGTTACCAAGGGTTACCAATATGTCTGACCGTTTATCACAAAAATGGCGATGTTTTCAAACACCAAAAAATTAATCGTCCTAACATTTTTAATAAATTTGTTGAGGGAAGATGTGGAGCTGGAAAACCACATACTGGAGAGTTATAAAAGAAAAAAATGCGACCCTCTCTTTAAAAGTCAATGCCAGGAAGGGGCATATGTGATTCTGATAAAAAGGCATATAATGGACTGTGAAGAGAAATTTATAGCATATTTTAGAATACCCCGGCACATGTTTTCTATGGTCTTAAATAGAATTAAAATTGTTTTAACAAGGAAAGCAACGCGTATGGTGCAAAAAATTATATCTGCCGAAGAAAAATTGTGCATAACTTTAAGGTTCGTCCATGCATCTTAGTTAAGCCAAAACTCAATCGATTCATAAAATATTTGTTAAATGTTGAAGCTAGAAACACTTTGGACTGGCTTTTTACATTTTTTTAATTTAGAAAAAGATTTTGAAACCTCTTTTCTACTTTATTTTAGGTACTTAGCCACAGGGGAAAGTTTTTCCTCTCTTGCTTTTCAATTCAGAATATCAGACTCTTACATTTCCGTCATTGTAAAAGAAACCTTACTATTTGTTTGTTTATCTCAAACTTCGCCATTTTTTGATAAACAGTCAGACATTGGTAACCCTTTCTTTTAAAAAATACGACAGCGCAATCCGTCGTGAAATTCGGAGCAAAGTAACGACCGTATGTACGATCGTATTACGGCCGTATTGGCTAGCGAAAGAGAGCCTTCAGGATATCACAATTTTTTTATTAAAAAAAAAAAAAATTAATAAAATTATAAACCCATATTGATTTGATATTACGGCAAGAGATTGAATCCATTTTTATTCAAGTATGAAAATTTGGCAGAGGTAAAGATGCTGGGTATTTTCAATATAAAATATATATAAATTTTATAATAAAATTTGCAGGTATTTTAGTAATGTTAGTTTGTACACTAAAAAATTCTTCTGATTTTTTTTTTAAGTTCTTCCATTAAATCACTAAAGCTGCAATGCAAGGAAAATTCGATTTTTCTAATGCAAAGGAAATCAAATTTTTGATCACGAGAAAAATTCTTATCTATTCTATGGGGATTCAAAGATTCCATAATATTGACCAATTGCATGATCCATCATCACAAGAACGTTATTGCTGTATCCGCCCCAAAATATTTTTTCCATTGATGCGCTTACAACTCATTACTGAACATAGAGTGCGAAATCGAAGACATGACCATAATTACACCGGAAAAAATCATCATCGTAAGTATGATCCTTAATTTTCAACAAGTCTGAAATATTAGATAATTTTTTTTAAGACGCATCATTGAAACGTTTAAGCGTGACCAGTTATGTCGTCGATACCTAATGAATGATAACTATAGTACTATCACATGATTCAATATTTTTCGCATGCGGTTATACAAGTAAACGATTATTTAACGAGAGTGCAATAAAGAATAGAATTTTAGAAGCATCAATCATTATTCGCAATAAAAAAAAATGATTGGTTGCAAATGACTTTTTTTGTTTTTTCACTTTTGTTTTTATTTTTTTGCGAGATTTTCTAGTTTGATATTAAACTTCGCTATTGGCTTTATCTTGCATTCAGTATTAAATGCTTATTTAAAAGCACTTCACGGTTGAACTATCTGAGGGCGGCCATGCGGTGTGATGCTTGAGATGGATTCAGGTGCACGACCTTCAATTATGTTACTCCGTAAATCCCGATGTTTTTTAATTTAAACTTTAATTCGATCCACTAATGTGAAAACAATGACACTATTCGTCGTTTTCCTATTCGAATTTCGAATCCACTTGGAAGCTTTGACTTGGCTTTCTTTGACTTAGTACATAACAGACATAAATCACTTTAAAAAAAGAAATATGAAATAACAATTTTTCTTGAGATTTTTCTCATGTTTTTGTGTTCGTGGCCCGGTCCAAAGTCAGGTTTTATTTTCTTGCTAGAATCAGACATCTGAGTCGATTCTGAAAATATCGGTCAAAGTTCTCTTCCCGTCCCTAAAAGGATCCTATTCCTCAATTATATTAAATGATTTGACAGAGAGTGTTTTAAAGGCCAAGGAGATTTTTTTTCTTTTCCTACATACAATTTAAGTCGAATGGCACTCTATGATTGAGCTTTTAAACGGTAAGCTGAAAACGACAAAAAAAATATTAAAAACTGGTCCTATATATCTTAGCTAATAATGAGTCACTTGGTAGCAGAAAATTCTGACTTTGGAGGCGCAAAGCCTATTTGCAGTCATGATCCTTTCTTTGAGCAAAGTGTTCTTCTTTTATTGAGAAATCGCGGGATTAAATTTTGCCAAATCGAAATATCCGGATAAAATTTACGGAAGAGATAATTTTGGCAAAAGAAACTACATTAAAATTTGACTCGTAATAAATCAATAATTTCGCTCTTTGAAATTTTAAATGACCAATTTTCATAAGTGACAAACGAGCATGGTCCGTTAATGCATAAGCGTGTAATTTTGACACGAATAACGGATTTCATCCTTTCTCACATAACAGACCATACCTTTTAACCTTTTTCATAACTTTTTGCAGCAGGATATTTAAAAAATTATAATGGCAATTTCAATTTAAAAATGTCACTCTAAGCCATTCCTTTGTTTTGACTCCCACTTAATTTTTCTTTTCTTTTCATTCAGTACATCAGACACACTCAGACTGTGTAATGTCATCGAGCTATTGATTGTTGATTAATTAATCGCAATGCTGATTTATTGTTTTCTATCAAGCATGTGATTAGTTTTTAAATGATCGAGGTTTAACAAATTAAGCGAAAAATTTGCAGCTCAATGTATAACTTTTTTACTTTGAGTTAAGGTTCCGAGCTCTGAACCGGGTAATGATCTCGATTGATTCTTTGGCTATCATAAAAGTATCATTTGGTGGTCGAGATATACTTGCAGCGATGGGTATAGCGATTTGTCGAGAATCTGACTAAAGAGTAACTTTATCAAAATGTTCCCTTTAAAAGTTCAACTTCTTTAAATTTCATTTATTTGCCTATTTATTTATGTAATTCTGGTCAAAAATACACGAAATAATGTTTAAGGAGTTTCATTCGTTTTCTCGGAATTTTTTTTTTCTCCGAAATTTTTCCTCTTTTTTTCAAAATTTCCAAAATTTTTTAAAAAAATTAAATTTTGAAGGAAACGAAACAAATGCTTATTTAGATTATTCATTTTCGACCTGTCCAAAAGAACCTGTGGGTATTCAGATGTGGAGGCAACGGGCTTTGCCCAATTAATTAGTACCACAATATAGGGATAATACAGAGCAGCAAACCAACTATCAATGAAAAACCGAGCTTCAATCTAAATATAACAATCACCTGTAAAAAAAGTACCCGTAATTCTGCGAATGATTCCACTTAGGCTTAAAAAATTTGCGAAAAAAAGAAAAAAAAAATTTGCGACATCGTAATTTCACAGCACAACATTCATATTTACTTTTTATTATTTCTTTTAAAAAGATCATGTAATCTTCATGTTTGCTTTCTCAGCACATTTGCTCTTTGTTAATTATTATCTAACACACTACCAGATTCCGCTATACATATTTGCAATAATAACACACTTCTCGAATAGAGTTCACCATAAAAATACTAACCGAAAAATAATGATGAAGTTACGATTTGAATGCGATAATAATTGGGAATGATAAATCTTTCTTTTAAAAATGCAATAAAATATACTGATCATATAGTTTCAAGTTAAATCACGTAAACAACTGTTAACAAGTTTAAAAGAAAAGTGTAGAAAATGATATCGGTCTACCGGTTTCCATCGATTGCCCATGTTTTTCCGAATAATTCCTTTCGTAGAAAACTTTTTTTTCCCGAAAAATTCACCGTCCTAATCTTAAGATTTAGTAAAAATAATTATTTGGAAAATGCCACCCCTTAGAAAGCTTTTTTTTCTTAAAATTTTGCTTATGACCCATAGCACCATTTCATTTTCCGTCTTTTCTCGAATTTTCCAAAAAGCTCTTACCAATAAAAAAATTATCCAAAATTTAGAGCCCATGGCGAATTAAACTATACACCACACATCACACACTCAAAAGCACTAAACATTGATAGCATATATGGATGGGTATTTAAAAACGACCGATATCAATTTTGCGCATAGCGAGAAAAAGAATCCCAGGTGCATTTTTTAACTATGTATATGTGCCGGTGTTGCGTGGAGGGAGATGGTACATGAGTGTGAAGACCCCCTCCATTGTGGGGGACCAGTTACCTCATCTTCTCTATTGATAGCGGGAAAATACTCAGAGGGATTAGTAATCATTGATTTAAGAACATTACCTTTGGGCAAATTAAAAGATCTGTCAACTGTCCTTTAGGAGTTCAAGTGCTGTTGTCGCAGCAGCGGTTTTTCCATTTTTTTTTCATTCGGTTATTTAGACAAATAAGTCACGTTTAACTTTTTTTTTTTTTTTTTTTTTAATTAATAACCGAAATTCACAACCGATCACCAAGGGAGGCACATGATGTATGCAACCCATTCAGGCGATTTGAAACAAAAAAAAAATCTTTCTTTACCGTTACATCATTTAAGGATTAACGAAAACGAAAAGAAGAAAAAACTTACGATTTACCTCACAAATATAAATCAAAACAAATTAAATACGAGTGTAGACACTGGAATATGACATTGAGATACACATCTTTACGTTTTACGTCAAACAGAGTACTTTCTCCATCACGAAGTTTTTTTTTTTCTCTCTCCCGAAAAAAAAAAAAAAATGAACAATTTTTTTAAAAAGATTTTTCGAATTTATTTTGCATGGTTTAAATTCAAGAAATCTGTGACATGTATAAAATTATTGTTAAGTAATATCGAAGAAACTGACTACTTCGTGTGGGGTCATAATTTATAATTACCGAATAAATGTAATTAAATAGTTAAGCTAGTATGAATCGATCAAGTATAAATTACTGAATAGCGATGGGTAAATTATGAAAAAAAAAAAAAAAAAAAAAAAAAAAAAAAACAATCAATACATTAAAAGCAGTTTTGATTTTCTTACGTCATATGAAATAATCGAAAATGATTTTTTACTGCAGAATATTTCACGGAATAATTGCAGCTAACGAACTGCATTTTTTGGAGCCACCTTGAAAGTCATTTCAAATGATATACCTATACATGATTAGTGTTGCCGATAAATCGACCTATCAATATATCGATTGAAAAGCTACCAGTAAATGAATTATCGATAAATTAAACCAATTTTTTCAAAAAAAAAAAAAAAAAAAAAAAAAAAGATTGTTGGTAAAAAAAAATTAAAAAGTTTGTTAAGCCAACTTTTTTTCCTACATACACGGCGGAACAATTTTTATGGCGGTGTTTCCTATGTTTACCTTAATAAAATCACACCACAAAAATCGTTCCACCGTGTATATTCTAAAAATTTTGTTTTGCAAAATTCCCGAAAAAATACAGTTTTTTCCCGAAAATATCGTTCAAATTATCGACCAAACATTTATCGATATGGTGTATCGATAGAATTGTAAATATCGAAAAAATATCGATAAATTTTGCGCCGATTTATCGATATATCGAAGTTATCGATAAAATATTCGCAGCACTATACATGATCTCAGGTACTCCTACGGTGAGCGTTTGATCTTATTTTGTATGATTAAATGCCAATGCTATGTCAACACTGATAGGTCCAATTCTGACAGGACCGTAACAGGATTAAACAAGCCTTCTAATCATAATTATTGCGCGGTGCACAGACTCACAAAACACTAGAGTCCAATCATAATTGATGATCACTTCTTTGGGTCACTCAAATAATATATCAGCATGTTGAAGGACCTGCCAAATGCTGACGCCAATGTTAAATTTCAATAAGAAAGGCCAATAACGGGGAATGGAGTAAAAAATTGCTGAAGTTATGCTGAGGTAATTTTTGAATAGGGCGACTAAAAAAATGGGACAGTAAAAAAATATGGGTAGGGCAGTTGTTTTACCATAAAATTCGACTTAGTAAATATAAATCAATGGGGAAATTTTTTAAATAAATTGGCAGTGGATTAATTTTTTTTGGGGCAGTAAATTTTTATATATTAGGGAAGTTGCAGAGTAATCATGTAATCATAATCATCCATTGCAGAATTTAAACTGAAAAATTGTAACTGGTTGTCAGAAACGGATATCCAAGAAATTAGTTACTGGGATCAAAGAAATCATTTCATCAGTAAAATGTATCACTTAATCCTAGAAAAAAATTTAGGAAAACTGTTTTTTTTTTTTTTGCTCCAGAAATAAATTCAATCCCGTTTGCTTTTCTACTGTAACAAGCGTTGGTTTCGTGCTATCTAGTTTTCTGGGAAAAAGTTGTGGGATTCAGCAGGAAAATAAGAATCATTTTATTTTAAAAGTAATGCTGAATAATGAAACAATCCTTATTTCTAGCTTAAGAAAGTAGGTAAAAAAAAGCTGCACCACAAATTCTCTCTATAGTTGTGCTAATTCTGCTAAAAAAGATTCATAACAATCGAAGAATACAACGCTAATACAAGATTGAAGGGGGGGGGGGGGGGGGGTGGGAAGCTAAAAAAATCGGCAATTTTTTTTTTTTTTTTTTTTTGCCGAACTAATTGTCTATGAACCTAATTTTAAGGCATGTTTCAGAAAGAGTTCTTAAGGGCAAGTTCATCAGAATCCTGCTGGAACTTCCTTCCAGCAGGATTCTGATGCCCCTTAGGAACGAATTCCTTTAAAGCAAATGATTTCTTTTAATAAAATTTAAAAAATTTCTGCTTTTAAGATTATATTAAGTTTAATGGGCCAACACTCCGGTGACAACTACAGGAAAAGAACGCTTTAGATTCCAATTACTACAATGAAAACTATAGACTGGACTGCTGAATACGATTTCTTCCTACGCACGAGTCAAAAGCTGACATTGCGACGAATGATCTTCAAAATCACGATGACTAGATTGATGATTCTTGCATCATTTGAATAAACACGAAGTAACGATTAAACTTGTGAATGAGATGATGTCATATAAATGCTCGTTTCGTACGTATTTTCAACATTGACATTTTTAAGCAAAAAAAAAAAAAAAAAAAAAAGTTCTCATGCTAGAAAAAAATTAAGGTCCTACTTTTTTTTAATGGCAATGTAGATAATTTCACTACGCTTCGGCAAGAGGAAAAGAAAAATTAAAATCCCTAAACGGCTCTTTTATATATATATTTTTTTGTTTTTGAAAAAAATGATAACGACAGAAACACACTAATTAACTCTTATAATTTGATTTTAGTATCATGGATATAAAAAAGAAGAGAAAAACTGCCCTTAAGTGGTCTCACCATTGTGAAATACACAATTAAAAAGATACCAAAACTACGAGATTTGCTTTATATAAGCATTTTCTATATAAAAAAAGGAAAAATATAATCAGCGTGCCATTTTTTATTGGTTGAATCATCCACATGTCCAGTTCCAGAGAATTAAATATTATAAACAAGTTTAACAACGAGGATTCGACACGTTTTGTGTGAACGTTATCGTATTTATTACCATTCAGAATGGATAATTTTTCGTATAAGCACGGCTGCCGATTTTTTTACTTATGTTTCTGTTTAAGTAAAGGATCACAGGGCTTCAGTCTTCAAAAATGTCCAATGTAAAAGTCATAAAAAAAAAAAAAAAAATGCGATTTCCTAACATTGACCAACTAAGCCTTCAATTCTAAAACCTAATTCAGGATTCCCTCTTTCTGGTATATATATATTTACTTTTTTGATTCTACTTGAATATATATTTTTTAAAGACAAAAAAATAAAAAAGCCGGATATGACATCATAAATATATAAAAATATTTATGATAAGCAGACAACAAAGCAAAAATTAAAAGTCACCATGAAGTGGCACCAATACATAATATTTGCTTGTCCAATTTTGATTAAAATTAATAATTTGAAAGGAAAATGCCAATAATGATCGATCTAAGAATTTTTTTTTTTTTTTTTGTTTTCAACGAAACTGGTAACAATATCGATTTTTTATAGTTTTTTGTAGGTGATGAGGCACGTGTTGATACGTCAGTCATTACTATTCACGTATATTGATAAATATTTAAATTAATGAACGTTTTTGATATTTATCTCTTACATCTTCGGACATGTCTTTTAGAAAAAAAAATCTTATATCCCACGCCAAAAAAAAACTCTTTTATGATGGCACTTTAAAAGTTTGCATAGGCGGCTTACATAAGGAAAATTTACCACATATAATTTTTAAAATTAAAAAAAGACCGACTTTTACATTTGAAAAAATATAAATCCAACTATCGTTTCCTCTCGAAGAAGTAACAATATCGCATCGAAACAAATTACAATATATTATTTCAGAGATACAGTTAACGTATTTCGTTAAAAGTTATGCTAACATTTCACCTTAAATCGAGAAAAGGATTTAAAACATTTCTTTATTGGTACAAAAAAGATGTTGCACAAAAATTCCAACTCTTCCGCGTTTTTTTTTTTTTTGGACGTACTTCACGGCGAAAGAAGCATGATCACCGGGAGGTGAAAATTAGTCATTCCCATAAATCTGAAGGTCCTACTGCCCAAAATATATCGATACGCAGGCGAACTGATAAAATGAATTTTGGCCAGCTATGGGATGAGCATGGAGGAAGCTTTACGATGATCGAATTTAATACCTATCAGGTTAAATCTTCCATGAAGGAACTTCCAAGGTTTCTTATTCAAACCTTGAGGAACATCGATAAAAATAACAAAAAATTCATCAATAAACGCTTAAAATATCCATACCTTTTCATTTGCAATATAGCATTTTCGCATTCGTCACCTCAAGTAAAACATGCGTTATTTTTAATTTTATTTTACGTGCAGAACGGCGTGAAATGAGCGGAATTAAAGCGTGGATCTGATGTTAAATATAACACCAAAGAATGGGAGCGTTTATAAACTCCAGGCTACTTGAAGAATATGTCTGAGGGCGAACCCCTTCTAATTAAGGTCCCAACAAACCACAACAGTGATTGAACATGAACAGTCACATTTCCAGTTCAAAGACAGAAAATGTATACGAAGAAAATCTTACATATTAAAATGCTGAAAATAAGCGATGTCCAACACGTACGGAGCCCCTATCCGACCGATTTTGATGAAATTTTCAGGAACGATAGGTATATAGGTATAGATTTTCAGGCTCTTTTCAATTTTTCGAGATCTTTTCCCGTTCTCCGGTGAGAGCGAAAAAAAATTTTTTTGCCATGTTAAATATCCTACACATGATTTTTCGAACGTTTGTTCAACAACAGCGACAGTTGTAACATTATACCCGTCTGTCTGACTGGGGAGCACAAGTTAGTATGATTGTAAAACAGGAGATATAATACTGTACACAGTAAAAAATATTATGTAAATATGTTAAAAACGGTCTATATAAAGTCTATGTTAAATTATTATGTTAAAAAATCAACATAACTTGTTTGTAAACAGCAAAAAAATGACAATCGTTAATGGACGCAGAACATTAAACAAAACAATTGTGTTATTTTTCTTAACAAAATATTTATGTAGACCGATTTGGACATACAATTTGTGTCAATTTTAACATAAAATTTTTTACTGTGTAAAGGCCAATAAGGTTTAGAGCTGACAAAAAAAAGGAGAAACGCTAAAGTTAAAAAGTAATAGGACCCATGAAAATGCAAGAGAAAATCGCAAAAAAACATTTTCCAATTAAAAAACAAGTATAGTGTCTTACTCTCTTGAGTAAAAATGTTGTACATTTGTAAATATTATGTTGGGTTTTTAGAATATTTCAGAACGTTTTCGAATGTTCCGGAATGATCTAGAATGTTCCAGAATATTCCCAGAATTTTTAGAATGTTCTATTCGGTTGTAGAACGAACCCCTCTTCGCCAATACTTACCTTATGGGAAAGTAGCTGACTTGAATCGACTTTCCACGCTAAGGTGCTTGCGTAATATTTAAAGAGCGCTTTGTATCATTAATTTCAGACATATTACCCCCGATGTCCGGAAAAGTTTGATAACTGTGCAAAGTTCATAATTTTGCTTTCTTCGAAAAAAAAAAAAAAAAAAGAAAAAGAAAAAGAAAAAGAAAAAAAAAAAAAAGAGCCGTATATAAAATTCTGCTTTCAGGGTAAGAGAATGGAACCTTCAAAAGAAGAGATTTTAAGAAAAGTCAGACAAAAATCATGGTATAAAGGGTAAAGAAATTGAAAGAAAGAAAGAAAGGAAAAAAAAGATTTTATAAAGAATTATGATCGCCGGATCATCAGAAAGTAAAAATAATTACTTGAAGTTGGTGTAATGTTGAACCAATTTTTTCAGTAGTGTCCTGCTTTATGTTCCCTTTTAAAATTAATTTCCTTTAATGTTTCCTTTAAACGAGACATTCTCATTGCATCTACTAACCAGTAAATCCGACACTCTAAATATTCTAGAGCCAGAAAAGCTATCCCACACGGAGAAAAAAGTTCGGTACCTGTTACTGAACCTGTGACATCTAAACATTTGAGTAGATAATACCGAAAAAATTTAGTAATTATTACTAAGAGTTCGTAATGATTAATAACTCTTTAGTAATAATTACCTAATTTTCAGTATTGTCAACTCAAATGTTTAGATGTCACAAGCCCCAACTTAACTTTCAGTAACAGGAACCGAACTTTAGTAACAGGAACCGAACTTTTTTTTCCGTGCAGGTGGAGACGGTCACAAACCGATACTAATTTGGTAACCATTAGTTATACCAAAGGGATGCCAAAAAGAAATCAAAATGATGACTAGACTAGACTAGACTGAAAGAGACTAAACTGTATATGTTATTGCTATACTGATTTTCGCTAAAAGTTCAAAGTTACTGTAAAATGATAATGTACTGAAATCTATATGATGGATTACTGATGCCAGGTAAAGGAATTTCAGTACACCGTTTGGACATCAGGAAGACACTTAATTGATTCCGTTATGATACGGTACTGAAATCAGAACGATGCCATTACGATACCTTTGAAAAGGCAGCAAAATGGTTAAACAATGATGACGAAATGACACTATATTGAGGCCATATCGATTTGGTATCAGCTCCAACTGGGATCATTTTTGGAAACGATTTATACTAGGAAAAGTCCGAATTTGTAAAACCTACGCTATAGTGCAAAAGGTGTCATGTCACCGGTATAATGTTTACATGCACATTTTTTTTTTTTTTTTTTTTTTTTTTTTTTGGAAGTGCAGTATTAGACATCCGATTCGCAAAGCCTCGACGCCAGTAAACCCTATTTTCTCACTGCACCGACGTTATGGCAATGCTTCTTGTTGAGTTTTAGTATTGTTATGTAAATCCATTGTAATGAGGGGTCAGAATGTTGCATGAATTTATGGTACTAACGAAGCAGTTTAAAATATTAGGACATTTATTAATTATTAACGCACCTAATCGCCCGCAAGCCGTTGAACCTTCAACCTCCCTCTTTTCCGAAAAAAAAACTCAACGTTTTCATTTCTTCAAAACTTTCCTTTTTTTTTCACAGGAAACAAGTAAAAGTAATTCTGATCCATCACCGTTATTGACATTAAAGCCGCAAATAAAATCTCAAGGCTTTTTATTCGTGTCCCGCGATAGGAGAAAATTAATTTGAAAATATAATTTCGTGACAGTTGGAAATTTGAAAATTGCTGGCGTTAATTTTTTCCACCTTGAATCAAACTTTACACGGTTAATATATTTGTTTGTTTATCGTGATATTAAAACCTAAACGAGCTTTTTATTTTACAAAAAAAATTTTTTTTGACATCAATTAACTCTGATTATTTTCGGTCAAAGTTATGGAATAAAAGTGACTAATAGGACCCTAGGGGTGATTAAAAGAAGATGGCATCCCATAAATCAGCGGCGTAAAAGACTACACCGAATATTTCCTCTTACTGCAACTTTATGTAGATCAAGGCGAGCAAATTAGTTAAGCTGATATCCTGTTGTGATGCATCATATTCGTGCACCACATCAATAATCGAAATATCGGACGATGGTACACTGTTTTATTTTTGTTTTGCATCTTGTTACATTTTCACGGTCACTATTTTTACTAGTTTTCCAAGTTAAATATAACAAGGATTAAAATGATTTGAAAAAGGTTCAAAAATCGTATCATCTGTAACAGGCTTAAAGGACAAAATTTTACCCGCATTTAAATCCTCAAACATAAATTTTCATTTATGCAATAAAAAAAAATAATCCTTTTTGCTGGAATTTTTTTATTTTATTTTATTTTTTATTTTATTAAAAAATTAATAATTCATAGTCGAGTTTTATTATTACACTCAGGGCGCTAATTTACTTAATACCAGCGGAAAACCTGATTTGGCCGTATTTATGACATATGATGAAAAGTATGACGAGCACAAAAAATTTTAAACTAAATCACCTTCAACTTGTTTAAATCACGAAAATTTTTATCCTTTCACAATTTGCTAATTTTAAAGAGCTACCGGTGAAAATTTAGAGCAGTAGCCTTTGCCATCAAAAATTTTCCAGGAAATTCAGCCAAATGAAAATGATGTTTTCCAGTCTTGGAAAAAATGAATACGCAAAGCATTAAAACTCATCTATCACTTCCGGTCTTTAAAAAAAAAAAAAATGATCGCACGCTGTAAAATGTTCAGACTAGCATCAATTTAAATGACTGGGTGGGCTTTTCGGTTGTTTTCATATGCATCTTATCATCACCTGCAATTGGCGCGGAGGTGATGATCGCGTCTTCATGGCAAGCGATTATTTTTTTTTTTCCAAATGATATCAGTTCACGGCCTTGAGATCTTTACTCCTACATCTTGTAGTACTTTCTCCGCTGGACGTCGGTCGGCCGGTCGGTCCATCTTCACTCGACCTAGACCTCAATGGGAAATGCATATTTAGCTTACCTACGGGTCGAGCAATAAACTATATCAGTTTTACTTCACGACAAATTTAACACTGATTCGATTTTCATTAAACGGATTTACAAAAAAAAAATGTGTAATTACTTTTTTTTTTGTCATCTATTATATAATACAACAATAAATTAAATATGAAATAAACGACGAATCATTTATGCCCATTACTGAAAGTTAATAAACTTCGCTGCCGTCACTTATTAAGGGTTTTACTCGTTTATTCATTTTCACGGAGTAAGTCATAAATTTATCTTAATTGATAAAATAAATGTTTGAGTTTTATTTGGACTTAATGAATTTATTTGTCTGAGCACAAGCATACAACCTTTTCTGTTAGTGAATTATCTTTCCTAAGATTCGTCTCTCCACTTCCCGGAAACGGCAATTTTTTTTTTTTTGGATCAGGGCTCAAATTCAAATCAAACAAATTGGTGTAAAAAAAAAAAAAAAAAAAAAAAAAAAAAAAAAAAAAAAAGTGATGAACATGTTGGAAACATTTTCACAGAGGCGTATTGAGGTACCTTGGTCCCTCAATTTCGGCATCATCATTTTTGGCAAAATTGGTTTTTGCACCCCCCCTCCCCCCCATCCATCGACACCGATTTAATAGTTTAACTGAGAATTCGTTTTTCAATGATTAGGTACTTTTTCTTAACATTTTTAATTTCTAAAAATTTCTTTAATTAAAATTTTATTTTAACTCAGTTTGGTGTCTTTTTTTTATGTTTTAGAGGTCATATTTTCCATTCAAATCATATTCATTTTGACCGAAAGATTTTTTTTTGGTAAGAATTAATTTTTTCACCTTTCTTAAAAATCTTGATATTTTTTTGAAATTTATTATTTTCTGTTTCTTGTTAAGCTTCCCCAGACCAAAATCAATATTTTTGTTGTTTTCACCTCATAACATGTGGTGCCGCCCCCTGCGCCAAACCCTTAATACGCCTCTGCATTTTCACCCAATGTTTTCGAAAAAACCTCACTGGCTGCTTAACCTACATATACACAGTAAAAAATATTATTTAAATATGTTCTAAAAGGTCCACATAAATTTTTTCTGTTGTTTTTCCCAAAAAGTAAACATAAATAAAAACAACATAAAAATTATGTGGACCTACTTATGTTGATTTTTACATAAAATTTTTTACTGTGTACTGGTGAAAATGTTTGATTCAACATGTTTGCAGAATTTTTCACGTTTTTTTTTTTTTTTTTTTTTTGAGCGTGTAGGGTGGAAATTTTTTCAAAATCTTCGGTGAACATAATTGGCCACTTTTATCCAACAACATCAACTGAAGTATGAATTGGCTCCCCTACCAGATCGGTCTGGTTCATTTAAGTCCATACCTCACACTATACAATCCCAGAACACATTATTTAAACTGTTGCCGCCTCGCCTCTTGCAATCTGGACCATTCTCGACCTCCGACCGATCGCTTTATAAGTATAAAAAAAAAGAGACTTCTCTTTATGGATATTGGATTTTTTGACACCCTTTTCCCATTCAGTTGCTTACGTTCGTTACGTAAATATTTGATTGCTTCCCTAGACGTTGGGAAAGGAGGAAGAAATAAAATAAAAAATGTGACAAAGAGATGCCCTATATGTCACCATGCGTACCTTATATTTATTAAATTAAATATGAGGCAATGGTTCTATTTTTAGATTTTTTTTTCATACTAAACCCTTTATACTGTATATTACTAAAATCTTGGTTTGAGTGATTAAACAGTAGCAGAAACCCACGCATGTTTAATACAAAAATGAACTACGTAATTGTTACATCTCCCGCAGTGAGTACATCTTGATGATAATGCTAAAATCAATTATAATTTTTTGGCAAATGGGCGGTGTAAACTCATATTTCCTCATTTGGGGCTTATATATGTCTAATAATCATAAGTACTCATTTAACACAGGTGAGAATTCTCGATTTAAAAATTATTTATGGGAAAAACATTTTCTACCTTTTTTTTTGACCGTAACTGGACATGATGTCATTGTTTGATCAAAAAATTCTTTCTTATATTTTAATTACTTTTTTTTTTGTTTGTCTGACTGCTACTGTAAAATTAAACGTAGGAAAACCCATCTAAAAACGGAATATTCGTATACAAAAAAAATCTTCACAAATTTTTTATTTTGATCTTCCGGCGATTTTGTAAAAAAAAAAAAAAAAGACCTTGCACGTAAATTAAGGATAGATAAAACGGACGGATGCGGTTAAATCGAGTATTTGATGGGATTGACACGGAAGAATGCTTGCATTTTACCTGTTAAATTATAAAGACGTTTATTTACTTTGGCTCTAAGAAAAATTGAAAGATCAAACAAGAAAAGGTTTGAAAAGACGGGGTTTTCAGAGTTTTTCCCTTTTTAAAATCTGTCAAACTAGTTAGTGATGGTTTAAGGTTCATAAATACACATGAATCATCCTTCACCAAGATGACTCAATTTTATCAAAATATTCTACGCCTTTAATAAATAAATATTATATTTAACATGCCATTAAAAATCATATTTTTTTATTATCCAACAACCCTGGAAATATGTTAAGCTGCCTACACGTCACTAAAAAAAATTCCCTGGGAAGCGACCCCGACGACCCGGAGATATTAAAAGCTTGCCGGCATGAGGATTTCCCTATATATAAAACAACCGAATTAATGCTTGCTCCCTGAACCCGAGAAATCGCCTGCAAAAATTTTTGACCGTTGTACTAGTAAAAAAAAAAAAAAAACCTTTTCTTAAATGAATTCCAAGGTGACGGATATGAATTTCATCACGAACTTTTTTCGTTATTTTAATATCCGAATATTAAAAAATAAAACGCCTAAATGACTTTGCTGGGGTTATACCCTGAGCAATCTTTATGGAACTATGATCAACTTGAACTATTGCCATAATATGTTGAAACAATCTTATTTGCGAGTGGACCACCTAATGAGTAACTGTTACATTTCTTGTATCATTTTTTTTTTCATGATATATTACATGGAAAAAGACCAGTGGGTCATCGATTGATCATCTCGAATTTTTTTAAAAGATACAAATCAAAAACTCGGATCCGATCAATTCGGCATGAGAATAATGATAACGGTCGTTGTGGAAATCGTAACAGAATGCAAAAGAATCATTATTTTCGTTTACAAAATCGAAAGAAGTTGCGAATTTAAATACAGCCTAAGAATATTAACCTTTGATTCGATCATTTCCGTAAAAACAATCTTCCGATTGAAAGTGTTGTTACGACTACCGAATAGCCAGATTTTGTAAACAAAAATTCTCATGATTTGCATTAAAAGAAGCTTTAATTATTTGCACGAACGATGCATTTCGTCTGCGCATTTAGTCCTCCAATTCTTATGGTATTGTACAGAGTTACCGATGCGATTGCGATGGATGTAACATGGCAGAAGAAACATTTTAAAGGATTCTGTTCCTCACAATTAAACATAACCTTAAATTTTCCAGTTTGTAAGATAAATGGTTATTCAAAAGGTGTACAAAGAAATCAATGCCTGAGAATAAAGAGTATGATTTAAGGGCGCACATTCACAATAAACCTGGCTGGGCAAGGAGTATTCCATTTATTGGAATCAGAATTGCGAGCCTAAGCTTATTTCGGCCTTCTTCTTAGTCCTCTACTCGAGCGTGGCGATCTCTCACATACACCTGCGTGCGTGGGCTCACAGGCAGATGGGACCTACAGTTTAACGCCGGTTCCGAACGGCTATATTTGAGACATTTACGAGGCAATTACCACTGGGTGTTTGGGGCGGTGACCATTGATTTTCTGACAGCCGCACTACTTTGACCTGAGAAAAATTCCTAACTGTGAACAAGGATGGAAGCAAGGCTCGTCTCATTTCATGACTGAGGGTCGAGTGCGGTATGAAATAGGTTACAAGTCACCTGTATTTCGGCCGAATCTCGGCCAATTTCGGTTTAAGTTTATTCTATGAAAAAATTCAACAAGCGATAATTGAACTGCCTGGTGCAGAAAGAAAGCCGTGAAGTCTTCAGCCCCCCAAAAATTAAACTTTTTTTCTGTATTACACGCCAGTGGTTTTCTGAAGGAGCGCCTGAACCTTTTAGTCCTTGAGCCTGATAGCTCGGATGGCGGTTTCGGTAGATCGAAACTACCAAAAAACTGGGGATACTCCGCCCCTCACAAAAAAAAAAAAATTACTTAATCTGCCTTGCGTACACGTCATTTCCTATAGGAAGATCGAGCGTACCGGTCCGGCTTTCGGTTCGGCTGGTTGGTTAAGATCTACAAGATCTCAACAGAAAATTGCGGATACTTAAGCCTCACGAAAATTAGCTTCATTTTCGCCTGCACGCCAGAGCTTTTCGAAAAAAAAATTAAACGTGCCAGCTCGGATTCCTGTTTGGATCGAAGAGGAACACAGGTTGATAAGAGAAAATTACGGATCCTTGCTCCCCCTTAAAAAATAGTTCTTTCTGGCTACAATCCAGGGGCCTCGGCCTTCGGAAAGGAAAATAATTATTTTCCTTTCTGAAATATTTTTTTAAACCTATGTATTTAATTGTAATTGTTTATAAAAAGGTAAACGTTTTTACGGCTTAAGCTACACAACTGAATAATCTTAAAAAAAATTTTTAGCCCTCAAGATATTTTAAAGAGTAGTTTTCCTTTTCTATTTATATTTGTGTCATCATTTTCCCGTATCGCAGCTGTAACCTCGAAAGGAGCCCGAGCCGGAGCCCGAGCCCCAAATCGAGCGCAAAAGCCAAATTGAGTCGAGCCCAATCCGGAGTAATCCCAATCGACCGCAATCCGAGCGCAAATTGTTGAGTCGAGCCCAATCCGGAGTAATCCCAATCGACCGCAATCCGAGCGCAAATTGTTGAGTCGAGCACAGTACGAACCAAAGCGATTTGTTCCCGTGTCGAGCCACACGAGAATAAAAGGTAAAATTTTTAAAAACTATTTAGTTCTGGTGATTTTTAAGGAAGCTTTTGTCTAAAATTATTTATTCGAGGTCATTAATTTGGGAAATCCGGGAAGCTATTAAATCAGGCAAAGTCCCGCACCCTATTTTGTACTAAATGCGATAATTGTACACCCAAAAAAATGCTGCTTTGGGTCAAAGCAAAAATGCTTTGCGACAAAGGATTTTTGCATAACTTAGGTCTAAGCAGTAGAAATGTTTTGTTTCAAGACTCATGAGTGCTTTGCCGCAATACATAATGCCGTCGAGTCGAGTGATGTTGCTTTGCGGCAAAGCATATTTGCTTTGTCGCTAAGCATCATTGCTTGTTTTGCGAACGAGGCATATTCATTTTTTTGGGTGTAAGGAATAAATACACGCTGGAACAATTTTTATGGTGTGATTTTATTAAGGTAAACATAGGAAACACCGCCATAAAAATTGTTCCGCCGTGTATTTTAATTAAACTATATTATTTCATTTATCCTAACTACAATCCTTAAAACTTTTAACTTTGTGATTTTTTAAAAAAATGTTTTACTCCTTAAAATATTAAAAAAAAAAATTCAGCGCTCGGGAAATTTTGAAGAGTAGTTTTTCTTTTCTATTTATCTTTGTGTAATCATTTTCCCGTTTTGCAGCTTTAACCCCGAAAGGAGTCCGAGCCCGAACCCAAAATTCCGTATTTCAGCCCGAGTCGACTGATACAAGTTTCCCCATCCAAACGACAACAGGTAAAATAAGCAAAAATAGGCTTCCTCTTATGGAGGTTTAACATTGGCGTAAGTATCTGAAGGACCCACTCCCCCCCTAAGGTGCTTATGTAATACTTGTACAGCCCCATAGGTACATTTTCGCTGGGGGTCGAGGATCCCACATTTTATACCGTAATTTGGAAATTCTCTTCCAACGGAACCGGAATCCGTGTTGGCATGCTGGATTTTCCTTTTGAAAAGCACTGGCACGCCAGACCGAAGCAAGTAAATTGTCGGGGGGGGGGGGGCAAAAATCATAAATTTATACAGCAGCAGTCCGGTAGTTTTCATTAGGTGCAAAGGAAATCCAGTTCGGAATGCTAAATTTTTTTCTAGAAAGGCTCCAGCAAACAAGTTAGAAATAAGTTTATTTTTTTGGGAACCAAGGATTTTTTATTTTATATCGCTATTTGGTACTTGAAGAAAAACTTCTGCATATTTCCAAAATAAAAAAAAAAAAACCCCGATAACATGGAAAAAGAACCTAGTTGCCTTTTTACTTTTTACATCACTTGGACATTCTTCTGCTCATACAAAAAGAAACGAATTTTATGGTTTGAAAAATAAACAAAGATTCTGAATTTTTTGCACATACTACCCTGATCTTTTATCGTCATAAAGGTATATTCGGGGCAGGCTAGTTTCTTTAAACCATTTGCTCGTTTTTGGGGATGAGTGAGCAATGAATCTAAGAAAAAAGTAGCATACCAGGCATTTTTAAGTGTCAGATGTGCATTAGGGTGTCTCTTAAAAATGTAAATATGGAATTTAAAAACGTTCGCCCCCTGAAAAATTTCTAAATAAATAAATAAAAACATGTCCCGAAGATAGGCTTCGTAACTTGTTTCTAACCCGTGCCTCTGAGGCCTTGCTTTTTCCCATATAAAATGCATGGGGATTTTGACGACAATCCGATATAATTTTTTAAGTAAACAAAAAAAGTAGGGAAAATTCTGTCAGTATGGTGGATCAATGTCTATGAGAAGGGCTTTCCATAGGGCCTATCCCGGACTTTCTCCCCTGACTAATAACGGAGTTCAAAATTGAATTTTTCTCATTTTTAGCCCCCATTATCTCCGTTATTAGTCAGGGGAGAAAGTCCGGGATAGGCCCTATGGAAAGCCCTTCTCATAGACATTGATCCACCATACTGGCAGAATTTTCCCTACTTTCTTTGTTTACTTGAAAAATTGTATCGGATTGTCGTGAAAATCCCCATGCATTTTATATGGGAAAAGGCAAGGCCTCAGAGGCACGGGTTAGAAACAAGTTACGAAGCCCATCTTCGGGACATGTTTTTATTTATTTATTTAGAAATTTTTCAGGGGGCGAACGTTTTTAAATTCCATATTTACATTTTTAAGAGACACCCTAATGTGCATAAAAAATTCTTAAGAAATCTTTTCCTTGCTACAGTATTGATCTTTCCGGCATATTCAGCATATACATTACTTATAAAATAATGCAAAATGTTTCCGAGTAGAATCTCATAAAATAACCTTTGTTCTGCACTATTATTCTGTTCACATAGATAATATTATTTATTACATACAAAATTTTTATTCGATCATTGACACGCGGAAAGCTTGTATTCGATATTTTTCTATTGCTCGCATCAAGGAAACATGATCGTCTAATGATTGCAAGATTAACAATAAATACCTTTATAATTGTAAATCTTTTACAAACAAAACGTCTGAACGAAACCAGCGAAAGGGTTAGAAGTTCAAAATTTCCAACTTATACATCAAAACTCAAGTTTGCTTACACTTTCTCCACATACACAGGCGGAAAATCATAAGACGTCTAACATTTCAAAAGTTCAAAAACACAATCAGTCTTACAAATATTAAGAGTATATATAGGGTCAGGCTAGATACGCAATATACTTAACATGTTTTCATCTCGTATCAATGATAAATATTGTGAATAAAGCTTGAATCCTGGCTTAAGAATCATTCAAGGAGCACTTGTTCAAGGTAAGTGTTGCTGAAAATAAAATGATTTCATTGTCCAGGGACAAGAAAAAAAAAATAGGATTTCTGTTTTTTTAAAACAAAGCCCATTCATGCGGAAATAAAGAACGATTCACTTTTTTTTTTTTTTTTACACATTCAACAAAAACTGATACACACGTGCTTAAAATGGGCGGCGAATTTTCAAATTGAAAAAACCGCAGAGTAATCTCTTCTTATGAGGGTTTAAGAAATCAACGTCTTAAAAACAAACGAAGAAGACACTATTTAACCAATTACATAAGATGAGGCAATTACATGTAAATTAGATATTACATCAGGTTTCTATTGTGTCTTTTTACTTTTTATTGATTAACTCAACTAATTTAATTAAATTTAATTCAACTCTAATTTCAAGGTCTTTACATTTCCTATTGGCTCAGTCTTCTTTTTTTTTCGGAAATATGCAGTTGGCGAAAAAATGACCACGAAAATACAAAAAATCTTTCTTTTTTTTTTCCATGGGAAAAAATTAATACTGAAATGTATTTCTGGTCAGTTAAAAAAAAATTAGCGTAAAATTTGGTTAATTTGAATGACCTTATGCCATTTAGAATTTTTCTCTCGCCCACTACAGGCAATAAAAAAGCACTCCTTAAAGTAAGTTTTGTAGTATTTAAATATTAGAATTTCTCCCAAAATTTTGCATAAGTAGTCCTTAAACGGAAATACGGTAGGTCACATCGGTCCAGTGTTTGCATACATCAATTGAAGAGGCATTAAAGATTCGCGCCATTAAGATAAATTTATATAAATATTTGCGGAAAATAATAATATAGTATTAGAGTGAATTTTAAAGGAAAAAACAAAATGATTCCTTCGGAGATTCAATTCAGCCCTTACTGCTTCCAGCAATGCAAAAGAAAGTAGACTTCATTTAAAGGTAAATTAAAAACCGATTTAGGCTAAATGTTTTTGGTATGGTGATAATAGTTTTAATTTGACGATTTTAAATACATCTCGAAAATACACAAAAATTGACAGTGGAAAAGGGCTTACGAGGAACATGCGGAAGGAAAAAAAATCCAAGTAAGGATTGATTTGGACGTGGATGAGACAATAGGGAACACAAAGAGGGGGAGGGTAAAGCATCGGAAGCGAGATAAACGATTAACGGCATTGCTCTGGTAAAAAGCTTTTGGAACTCTCATCGAACGTAAGTGTCAAAAATTGTCAAAATTATGCTCAAATGTACGAGCAATGTAACCACCGCCTAAGGCGGTGGTTACATTGCCCGTATTATTTATCAACAAACAGTTTCGAGCAGACGAAAATTTTTTAAAGTTTTCGAAACTACTCGGAGCTACTCGAGCATGCCCGAAACTCTTCGAAGGTGTTCGAAGGATTTCGAGAGCTGGATTTCGGCATTATTCATAAATTCAGATCATATTTTTAATTATAATATTCCGGGGGTGGTCAAAAAATATGATTTGATTTATAATCTGAAATGTTTGTTGATAAAATAATACGGACAATGTAAGAATTAAAAAATTAGTGCTTACGTTGTACTTGAAATGCCCCTAACTAATAAAAGCCTTTTTCCTTTTTTCCCAGGTCCTAACAGTTTCTATCCTACCAAGGTCCTTCATCCTGAAGCATATGAAATTCCAATTTCTACAAGATTCCGAAGAAAGCCCTGTTTTTTTTTTTTTTTTTCATTCTATTTTTGCGTGTATAATTTTTTTTAATATAACGTTATGCGATTGCTTTAACCTATATTTTTTTATTTATTGGTGAATTAAATAATCGTAATGAAGGAATTGTGTAAAATTGACTTTAAAAATCCAATTTTTTTTCTTTCTTTCTTTTTTTTCTGTATTTTTTTTTATTTGTTTTTTTTTTTTTTATAAATAGTTTTTATTTGGTCTAGGTAATAATTCTAGGGAGTTAAAAGCTGCTTTATAATATTTATTTTTCCGTATCATAATTCAGCTTTTTATTTAATTGGCTCTTGTATATTAACCATTTACCAGTTTGGATTAGGTTACTGATCCTGAGATAGCGGCTCAATGATAATAATTTAGTAATCCCGAAATCTATACACTCAATTAATTCCGGATCCCCGAAAAATATAATTACTAGTTCGAAATCCCCTCTAAAAAAGGAAATCATGACTTTAAAAAAATTTTATTGAAAGGAAATTTGAAATATAAAAAGATAAAATAAAATTAAATTAAATTAAAATTTTTCTGGATATTTCGGTGGGAAAGGTTTCATATTTAAAATTTTTATATTCAAAAGTTGGCTCTGGTGGTTTTCAGTTCTACAAAAAAACGACAACAATTGTGGAAAAAGTTATTTGAAACAATGTTATGGATCTTAGTGTAATTAAGGGGTGCAGTAGGATTTCTTTTATTTTTACTTTTCGTTGTTTATCCTGAGGTCGTAGGATGTACCCCTCCTGATCCGGATATTCATTCGGTAGGTATCTCTTTGATAGTCAATAGTTTAAGTAACATTCATATTTCTGCCAGACAAAATAAAAGTTTATTTTTCTTTAATTCGAGAAATCGTCACAGACGTCTATGACGATTTCTCGAATAGAGAAATTATCAGAGTTTCATAATAATTTTATTAGATGGATTTTGAGAGCACAAGTAGCAGCAGCGATAGTAGCTCGAGCGATAGCAGTTTTAGTAGCAGCGAGAGTAGCTGGAGGGTATTTTTTCAGGAAAGAAAAGTTTGGTTCCTGTAACTTAATGTTGAGTTGGGTCTTGTGAAGTTTAAACATTTCAGTTGATAATAGTAAAAATTAAGTAATTATTACTAAGCATTATTAATCATTACTAACGCTTGGTATTTATTAATAAATTTTCAGTATTATCAACTCAAATGTTTAGACGTCACAGGATCCAACTAACAGGAACCAAAATTTTTCCTTCGTATGGTGTCTTTACAAGGAGCCGTTCAAATATTACGTAAAAACGATTTTTGGAATTTTGGACCCCCTCCCTCCGCTTGTAAGCTAAAGTAAGTTTTTTTAAAATCCCCCTCGCCTTCTCAAAATCCCTGGGCCATTCAATCCATCCCCTGACGTGCTTACGTCAGGGGATGGATTGAATGGCCATTTAAATGGCCCCCGAATTTTATATGATATTCGGACCACAATAAAAACATGAATTTTAAAGAGTCTTAAAACTTGAAGCTTTAAAACCGTAAAAAAAAAAAAAAAAAAAAAAAAAAAACTTTTTATAAAACCCCCAAACACTAGAGTTTTGAATCATTCTTAGAAATAATTCATTTTTTTTTACAAAATGCAGATTAAATGCTATACTTCTTTAAAAAAAATTATAATAGAAGCAATTAAAGCATTTTTCTTGCCACTGCACAGATTTCATTGTAGTAAATGAATCTAATAAACCGTATACTTGTCATTTATAATCGTTTACTGTTTACCTTTATAACTATTTAGGAGGGTCTCCTTAACGACGAGATAAACATGTGCCCATTATAATTCTCATCATTCAAACGGCCTTAATTAAGATCATTCATAAGTTTTATGGCAAAACTTGTTTCAATTATATCAAATAAATCTACTCATCCACGAAAATACGGATATCTAATTGCAATCCCAGGGGTAAAAAAAAAGCTTTAAAAAAATTCGATGACGATTAATCATTATCATTAAATACGTAGGCGAACTGCATTTTTAACTTTTTCAAAACATATCGGGATAGAAATAAAAATTGTGGCGAACATGTGCTCGAATGTAAAAAAGAAAAACCCGCCTTGTCGTAAATCATTCTTTTAAAAAAGAAAAATAACTTAATTATTGTATTTCCTTACTTCAACAAGACAAATATACTCTCATTTAAAATCATCAGCAAAGGTGGAAAAAAAATGAATGTTACGCAATGAAAATAAAGTACCTTTCTTAAAATCAATCAAGATCCCGTTAAATTGTAATCTGTCAATAAAAATCCTTAAATCATTATTAATCTTCTTACAACCTCAAGCCTTCTTTTTTCTAGGCCGTTAAAATTCGATTCGCTTTACATCTTATAAAAGAAGAAGATGCGGTGCGAAAAGAAAAATAAAAAATCTCCCTCGAACTGGATGGAGTCCTTGACCAAAAAAAAAAAAAAATCCAAAATTACATAGCTTTGCCAAAAATGCCTTTGTTCGACCGTATGCCTATTATTCATACCGACAATTAAAGTAAGCCAAATATAATTTTGAAAATGTCATTCCATTGTTGAGAATGTTCGAGCAACATATTAAAAAAAAAAAAAAAAAAAAAAAAAAAAAAAATTGACGAGGCAAATTTTTTTAAAAAAAAGTAAGTATATTTAAAGCAATGACGTTCGTTATTTATGGACAGAAAATGCAAATCGGCGCCCATCTTGGACTTTGGGTTAGCCTATAAGACAATGATATGGAATGCAAATGCATCGAAGATGCATATGAATAATATATCCTGTGAGATTGCGTAATTCTTTACGACAGTACTTTCCTTAAATTGGCTTTAGGCATCTTGATTATCTACAACATTGTCAGGTTTAAGTTTAAATTGGACAAATTTATATGTTAAAATTTTTACGAATACATTGTTTGGTTGGTTTTTATAGAGCGGGTATCAACGCTTATATGCGATTAGTTAAAATTGGTTTGTTTAATATTGTCGTGTTTATGGTTTTTTCTACTTAATGAAAAGAGGAGGGGCCGATAGCTATTTTTAGCCTCTAAAAAATGAACTTGATTACATGTAATTTTTTGGTGACTTTGAAATGGAAATAAATAAACAAAGATCGAGATGATTGGTCGGCGACACTGTTTGAACTTGGATAATTAAACACAAGTTCTTGTTATGAATGTCCTAAACAAATTAATGAATTTACGGGACAAAACAAAGTATTAACAGGTTAAAATGGTGGGTGTTGTAGTATAGGGCCATTCTACTATTATTTCAGCACGTTAGGGGGAGAGGATACTTGAAATACTGAAGTTTTCAGTCAAGGGAGGGGGAGGGGGTTTGTGCACAACCGTTGCCACATTTCATCATGCTTAAAAGTTTTCGTCATTTAAAAAAAAAAAAAAAAATCAAGTCTATTTTTTTACCTTTTGTGTACAAATTCCCTATGGAATGTTGGACCCACATGTTGGTACAGCAACCGTTGTTGTACCAACATATTTGACAAACGAACGGATCGACTATTGCAGAATTTACTCCTACGCCGAAATTAGAGTGGAACATTGGTCCAACAAGTTGGACAAACATGTTATACCAACTTGTTGGAATGTTGGACGAACTTGTTGTAGCAACATGTTTGACGAGCGGACGAATCGACGATTGCAGAATTTTATCCTATGCCAAAATTAGTGTGGAATGTTGGTACAACATGTTGGTCCAACATTCCGTAGTAAATTTGCACCCTTTCAATGGCCAAAAAAAAAATGGAATTACTTCATGTAGGATAAAAATGTAAACACGCATGCAAAAGAATACGGTTGTAGAAGATACTTTTTAATTTTCTTGATTCGAAAATTTTTTAAAATTTTTTCTTGATTTAAATTGAAGTTCTAGTGCAGTACATAAATAGAGGTAAGTTCTGAGTTACGTTAAAGTTATTTATTTGGAGAATTTTTCCAAGAATATTTGTAACTGTAGAAGAAACATGGTGGTTTAAATCAATATATTTTTTATCACTTTTCCCTTGGAACCGGTTATGAGATTTCGCGGTTCTTTGCAATCCCTAATGCTAACATTTGCTGACAAAAGGGGGAAGGGGGTAAAGAATTATATTTCATGCTGAAATAATATTTAAAGAGCCCTTATACTTGTGCTTATCTTCCTTAATAGAAAAGAAGAGATATTTCTGCTATAAATTTGTCGTCGAGTGAGAAAAGCTTACAACATACTCTGAAGGAAGGAATGATTCATTTTTTTTTACTCTATTCAATGGACTAAAGAAAGGCATGAAATGATCCGATAAAATTATCGGCTTTTAACAGTTAATGGCATTTGAAGAGGCATCAGGTTTCTCCCTAAAAAAACCTCATAAAATTTGAACTTTTAGTACCGCACGTTTCAAAATGCAAAATCCCCATGAAATAGTTCAAAGTTGATCTAGAAACCATTTAAACTGTTCTTTCCATTTTCTTTGACAAGAATTTGGTTTTAAAACAACATCTTAAGTTTAAGCTCATAAATTCTTTTTGGACAAGTTTGAATTGTGGAATTACAAAAATAGTATTAAAACATTAGAAACGACCGGCAATGACTTCTCGGCTGACAAGTTCGTGTTGCTTCTATATGTGCAAACACATAAATCAGGTGAAAAAAAAAACCTATTAATTATGCAGTCTTCGTTTACTAAACCTACGGTCAAAGGCAAAAAAAAATCAATAAAAATGATTTGAATCCCAACTAAAAAATTTCGAGGAAAAAAAAGAATTCTTAAACGAATAAACGGTAAGAAAAACTTAATTTCAAACAGGTATTTCTTAAGAGATAATTTCATCCATCTACTTTTCTTCAACGATTCATTAACACAAGGGAAACATAACCGTCCATACTTTTCACGATACCCAGACCTTAACTGTGGATTTTTAATTGCACCCCCTAATTACGATTACTTTATAAAATTGAAAGCCTGTTTGTATTTTTATCTGAACAAATGAAGAATATTTTTAAATAATTAAGAAGGTGTAAATTGATTCGACGCATTTTAATCCTTTAATACACTTATATTAAAATCACAATCTAGATTTATTTCCCTCCGCAAAGTGTTTTAAACTTGGCCTTAAAACTCAACAAACCACGAAGGTTCTTCTTAATCGAGCTAGTCTTATTCCAAGCATTTATACCGCTTTAAATTCGAAATCCCTACTATTTTAAACGCGAATTCCATCTTTTTAAATCAATTAATATCGTTTTAATAATCACTCAAATGCGATTAAATCTATCTGCTAAGCCTTTTCAAGATTAAAACAAGAAACTATCAAATGTAGCTTATGAATTTAATTTTTCGACGTCTAAATATTGACATATCTTTTTTTTTTCTCCCAGTCGCGGAATGTTTTGACAATAAACACGAATTTTAACTTGTTCACGTATCATTCAGACAGATTATTTTTTCAGTTGTTGGATACGTTTTTAAAAAATAACAAGGGAATTAATATTTAACAGTTTCTTTTTTCTTCTGGCACGTGTTCTTTATGAAAAAAAAAGGGTAAGAAAAAAAAACCATTCAATGTTTTCTTTATTAATCGTTGTCAGGAAGAGGACCACACTTTGATGCAACGTAAGTGCAACGTAAACATTTAAGGATTCCTCAGAGATTCAATAACAAAACCTGGAAATCATCCTCCTTCCATTATCAACCAAAGGATTTAGCCGGTAAATAACAATAACAAGCAACAAAGGAAAAAAATAAAGGATTTATTCAACTGGGGTTAATTAATATTTTTCTTTTTTTACATAATTCCTCAGGAGGCGGCGAAAGTTCATCGAAAACATGTTCCACTTAAAAAGAAAAAAAAAATTCAAAGAGTTAACCCAAGTTAATTCAGTAGTTACTTTATATGATTTGTTTCTTCGATTTTTTGTCGCGTCATCCACATTAATAATATCAATCATATTCTTATGTAAAAAATTTATCGAAAAAAAAACGAATATCAATATATATATTGTTCTTTCGTAAATGTGACTTTTTTGAAGGCCTAAAATTCGACATGTCGACTTAATTGAGCATCTAAAAATAACGAATTGGGGAAAATGCCAATTGATTATATTCTCACACATATTTTTTTAAATTTTCACAATTTTTTCGGAATTGATTGATAATGATGATGATCGGAAATGTGAAGTTCACGGAAACATAAAAAATGAAGAATAATGTCCTTATGACTATTTTGATGCAATATGTGAAAACTCAGCAATAAGATAAAACAATCTTGCTATAAATTTAACGGCCAAGGAAATATTTTTTTTCAAAAAAATTTCGAAATGAACTAAACCGTAAGTTACGGGAAAAAAATGAACATTTTTTAAATAAAAGTTGATTTTTCGTGGCTGAAAATTAATCGCTTAAGGTAAAAAAAAAATCTGTGTAAAAAGTTAAGAGTTCGAGAAAGCGAAAACGCCCAAATATCGAATAAATCTAACCTTAATTATGTTAACGCAATTTTTCCCAAAAATGAAATAAAAAAAAGTAAATAAAATGATTAAAGTTATTATATTTGAGGACTCGACATTTTAAAGTCATTGTAATCGCCCCTATGTAATGAACATCTCACGCACGGTATTTTAATAAGATAATGACAATAATTGAAGATTTCAAGAATGTGATAAATAATAAAACCAATGCCGACTGAGCAAACCCTCAGACACGTACATATTGGCATTTCAAAATATTTTAAGTAGTCGGTCAATGCGTCCGCATATCAAATTAATCATAGTAATGTATACTCATCTTTTAGATTTATTCTTTTTTTTTTTGGCAAAATTTTCCGCTTTCTGTATTTTCATCGTCGAAAAATGTAGCGGTATTTGATAACAAGCGACTATATGGCTCATATTGACGAAAAAAGTCTTCAATATTACCTTCTAAAAGAGACGGATTCAAGGACATGATAGGAAAATTATTTTTAAAACGCAGTACTAGAGAGTTAATTTTAGACCAGAACTTTAAAAAAAATGGCAAAAAGGAAAGTGGAAATCGGGTGAGAATTTTACTGGTTTTCCAGCAATTATTTCGTCGAAAGATAACTAAATTCAATTAAATCTCAACATGTAAGGTTCACAAAATGATCTGCACCCGACAAATATTTCGAATACACGTTAGACTTTTTTTTAACATGCCTTACTTCATTTGAGCGTTTCTAAATGAGCAAATCGATCGAATCAAACTATTTGCAAATTGATTTGTTTCAACGAATTGATGACTTCTTGAGTAATACGGAAATGTGCATTATTATCATTGGTGTAATATTTGACCACCCTTAATTGTGTTCCGTATTTTTATGAGGCTAAATGCAATTTTTCCACCTGTCATCCATCGATCAATTGAAACTCGATACTAATTACCTCATTATGCAATATGGTGGGAGCACTGGAAAGGAAAATAAGAAGATGGTTAAAGATCGACTGTTTTAAACCGATAAAATATGTCACGATTTATCATTTTTATTTTAAATAATAATTTTAGTGAGAACACGAAAGCCTGAGATCACCTCTTCGGCACAAATCTTTAAAAAAGAAGGAAGTCGTATTTAATTTACTTTTAAAATGTTGTGACATGAGCTGAATTCACCGAGAAATGGAAAAATAAATACATAAAACGTATGATCTAAAAAATTGATAAGATGTTCAATTGATTTGACGTAATCATCCGTTATGACAATACATATTTACGAAGTGTGGGAGTGATTTTGTCGTTACTCCTACTTTTATGTGATAACTGTCACAATTTAATTCCGATGAATAGTAAAGAAATGACATAAGGTGATGTCTCCATGGGTCAACGTAAAATTCATCCACATTAAACATTCGAAATTTTATTTCGAGTAATGAAAAACACGCCAAAAGATGCTATTCCGCATACCAAGAACAGCATGCTTTACAAGTATTGTTTAATTTTTTTTTTTTTTTTTTTTTAATTTTTTGAGTTGCAATTATTTTATTTTATTTGCACGAGCCGTAGACTTCCCTCTGCGGCGATTATTATCTAACACCAAATATAAAATCTCTTACGGGCAAGAGGCTAAATTAGCTCCATGCAGTCGAAAAGTTTTAAACTTTTCTGACGATCTTTCAGTTCGGAAAAATGATAAACTTTTTAAAATTTTCTACTTAGAGGAAAATCGATAATCAGCTAAACTAAGGCACACATTCCTTGTCTCCAATTACTTGCACTTGATGCATTTTTATGATCATGTAATTATTCAAGACACAAGCTCTTGACATGTGCTCTTTAAATCTCTGCATGATTATAAATGTTTCAGATCAAGAAAGCACAAGGGCTTAATTTAACATTCACGTCGCATATAGGAATAACCACCAATGTCGCATCCTTCAATTTTTGTAGAACAACACACCCGCTGAAGTAAAAGGTGTCAGATCTCAAGAAAAGATGAGGCTCGAGTGAGAGTCTGTTGATAAGTCAGCTCATAGCCAATCAGGCAGTCAAGAACTTATTAAGGTCAGTGTTCCTCATTATAAACAGTATTTTGCTCGTCGTTAATGCCAACTTGAGATTTTTTAGCTGCTCGTTTGTCCTTTTTTTTTTAAAAACATCATCATCCTTAAACTTCAAAAATTTAAACGAAAAAAAAAAGAAAAAAAAGAAAAAAGGAGAAGGTCTTCCAAATCATTTACGAAAGATACTTCCTATGGTCCCACAAATAAATAACGAAAAAAAAAAAAAAAAGAAAAATCATGTTAATATTCGTGTTCATTTTTCATCGCATCATCGCAGCATTGTTTGTAATCATGTTAAGTGAATTTAACAGAAGGTTCGTAACTTCAGAAGCTGTTTTGCCATTATTGGTGAAATATGTAATTCCTCAAGTGTCGTTGTAGTGTCTGTTAAATAATTGGCTGATCGGTCTTGCTTCGTCTGGTTTCTTGACTGAGCAGTAAGGCATTCTAAGAACTGTCGTATTGCGCGTTGTCAATAATACGATTTACCTAACTCCTTTCATTTCGGTAACTTTGCCAGTGATAGCCACATAGTGCACCTCTGGTATGATTGAGGGGGAAAAAAATGCAGCCCTTGGAAATTTGTTTCACTTAGTTAATAATGGACTCCATAGTGTCCATCCGGAATAAAGACTGCAGCAGGCCCGTAACCAGCCTAAGAAGCACAGGGGGGCGCAAAGTTTTCAAAGGGGGGCTTCAAATGGCCCCTAATAACATGGAAGATAGGGAAATTACATGGGCCAAACAAAATCTACAGGGGGGCTCAAGCTTGACCAAAGGGGGGCTGAGCCCCCCTTTGCCCCCCCCTGGTTACGGGCCTGGACTGCAGTCCAGGAGTCTTGGGCCTAATGAAACTCTCCTGACGATTTTCCATGAGAAAAAAAAAAACTTTGCTTCATATTTTTTGGACAACACCATGAAAACTGTAAAACTTTATGTCAGTTGAACTTAGTAAATTCATTTCAAATAGATGTAGCTTTGTAAGGTACAAAGTTCCACTAAAAAGTGATAACCTAACTCTGATAATAAAATCTGAAAATTTTTTTAACAACGGTAACATAGAACGGAAGCATAATTTAATTTTAAAAAAAATTCAAAATCGAACGATTTGATACAATCTTGGGATTGAAAAAAAGGTACAGGATTAAAATCTCTAAGGGAGCATTCAAGTATTACGTAAGGCTTTTTTTCGGGTTTTCCGACCCCCTCCCCCCCCGTCGTAAGATTTAGTAAGATTTTTTTGACCACCCCTTTTAACTTACGTACGATTTTCGCAGACCCCCCTTTTTCTTCGTCACCACCAATTTTAAAAAATGTCTTACAAAATCTCAGGGAAAAAAAAATTTCTTAAAATTAAAGAACAATTTTTTTTTTTTTTTTTTTTAAGACGAGAGGGTGGTAAATGGAGTGGTATTCATTTTTTATATTAAATTGGAATTATTTGAACAATAAATAATAATGAAAATTCTTACGTAAGATTTTCCGGACCCCCCCCCCCCCCCCCACCCCATGCAAGAAATCGCAAGAATTTCCTTTCCCTTCCGGTCTTACGTAATACTTAAACGCTCCCTAATCCTGGAGCTAGGCATTTTTTTCAAAGGATCCAACAGAGGGTTCATCCGGCGGCAAAGATCTAAAGAAATAAATCGTTTTGGATGTGCTACAATTTTTGTTACTAAAATTACAATAGCTCATGATAAATTAAGGAAGCAACCTCATCAAAAAAATAAATATATTTTTTATTTTTTATTTTTATTTCTATTTCTATTTCTGTGTCAATACACCCATGCCTGTGCCGATCGTTTTGAAAAAACCTAATGCGAAATCCCTTAGAATTATTCCAAACCTCAATTCCCCTATTTCCCCCACTTCTGCTGCAATTCTTGCTCACCAAAATAGCAAAAAGGACACAAGCGTATGAAACCGCATCAATTCATTTGTTTACAAAAACTTTTACCAAAACAAATTAATCGGAATCGGTTTTATATGCAATTACACTTTCAGGAAAATGCCAGTGTTACAACGGACCTTCGGTTATTATCATCCTGAAAGTTTTAACTGTTCAGTACAGAACTAACTTTACGACCAAGACCCAATAGTTTAACCAATATCTTTACTTCTGCATGACAAACGTTTAAATTAAAATTTATAAAGAAGCATTCCAGCATGTAAACATTTTATTTCTTTCTCCTTCTTCTACTTTTCTTCTTTTATCGGAAGATTTTTGCTCTGAAGGAATTTTAATAATAATAAATAAAACTTGAATCTCAAAGCAAATGAGATTTCCAATATTAATTTACACGTAAATATATCAAAGAATTAGGCATGGTTAAAAATAATGACAGTATATTAATTAAAGACGTAAGAATTTAATTGCATTCAATTTGCAGTTTATATTGATTGACTATTTCTTTATCGCAAGATTGGATTCAAAGCTACCATGAAAACTGAAAGGGTTACAATGCCCACAGCATAATTATTAGCATCATAACGTTTTAATGACGAGGAAGACGTTAAATAAAGATCCCTGTTAACTAAAAAAAAAAATTTTTCATCAACAGTTTCAATCGGCGATGATGCATAGTTATTTGCGGGAAAAGTACCTGCAGAACTTTCAGTGGCTGTGCATATATACCTTTTTCATCCAGACTCATTTTTTTAAACTTCTTTAAAGTGCATAACCATAAATATAAACTGACGTACGCATTAAAAATTAACATGCGTATGAATCACGCAAAGATTTTTTTTGAAAATAAATTTCCCTAATCCAACGCATATACATTTAAAAAGAACAAAAAGCTAAAATTTATTTTAAGGTGGTCAGCCTGAAGACAAAGAGCAACACCATTAGTAGCTATAGTTGTAATTTGACAAGATAATAACAGTTCATCAAAACGGTTTACACTTTTTTATTCAAATAAGAAATTAATTATTATTAAAAATTATTCTAATTTCCAGAATCTTCCTTTAAGGAGCAACATGATTTAACACTTTATTATCCTCTGCTTGCTCTGTCATAAAACCGGAAAACAGCGATTTCGAGAAACGAGGGGAAAAAAAATCACGGTAATCTAAAATGTCGTTAACTCACGTGGACACGTGTGTCCTTCGGACAATAAACTCGGCGTCGTCTTTTCGTTTTTTACAATATTTTTTTTTATAAACTTCGGCAATCGGGCAATGCCAGCGTGACCAAATGCTATCTTAATTATTTGATGCAAGTTGACCAACAGAGGGGGACCACACCTCAACACCATCCTCAAACAATTTATTGTTCCTCTACCTAAAAATTAATTTAACATTATTGAAGTTTCATGTCATCTCGCCCGAGGCCTAATCGACATTCTATATTCGGTTTGGAACATCGAGGGATTAGGCCTTGAAAAATCGTTTTCTTCCTCTTTACTAGCCATGATGACTCGGGAGACATACCGGTGATGGACTGTAGAATGCTTGACGAATGGATTGTATTATTAAAAATATTTCCATGAAGACACAATAACGAACGAAATAGTTTGGGGTTTCGAAAACCTGAAAATTTTTTGATATTGTCATTTAATTTTGAGGGGAAAAAATTCAGCCCTACGAAAAACAGTAACTGAATAAATCGAATTTTGTCAATATCCATATGCACCTATGTTTCACGAAAAGTGGTCAAAGATGGGTAGAATAATAAAAACTACTATCTTTATCCTTTTTTATTATTTTTAATGGTATACGTATCAGTCAGATAAGATGCTTCTTTAGTCTATGGTTTTTGCAGTAGGCACAGCTGCGAAGTTAAAGGGGACATGATGAACCTTTATAAAATTTCTAAAATGAAGGGGCGGGCAAATACTAACCAGAAAAAGTTTAGTCTCTCTATCCCCCTTAAAGATGGGAGGTTTACATTGTTTATTACTTAAACGTACGTAAAAGAGCTATTCAGGGATTGCAGTACCAGTAGTAACGGAACCGGGAGACCTGCAACTTGACCAACATTAGGTAGTCGATAGTACCGGTACGATTACTTCGGTACTGACGGTACCATTGCCTGGGATTTTTTAGAAAAGTGATAAAAATGAAGATTTTGAGAAAACATTCGTGTTACAGACTTACATGAGCTACGAGCTTTAAGATTCGGCGGATTCGTAATTTTACAGAAACTGATTTTTTTTTATAGTCGCCACTCCATAACCTTCCACTTAAGCCTCATGTTTAACTTATGGAAAATTCAGGGAAAGTTATGGAGGTTTGATTGTACCAATAAGATTAAAAACAGGTCAGCCCGTAGCCAGCTAGGGCTCGGCCTATCTGTGAGGAGGTTTGAGCCCCTCCCCCTCCCCGTAAATTTTTTGACTAATGCAATTTTTCTATCTCCCATATTAAAAGGACTCTTTTATTTGGAGGCCCCCTTGAAACTCTTTCCGTTTCTCTCGGCCTTTCTGGCTGTCCCATAGTCCGAGAGACTAGAAAAGTGCAAGGTTTCATAAGGTAGGCTTTATGCATTTCCAAATGACCTTTCATGCATCATTAAACGTGATACATGCTTTCATAAAATGCATGTATTCCCTCTTCTCTACATGCCCCCCCCCCTCCCCAAAAGAAGAAGAAAATATCAGAGGAACTCAAATTTTCTCACAAGAGGAATGAACCTCTTTGTCCCCTCCCTAGGAGCGTTCAAGTATTATGTAAGACTTTTTTTTTTTAATTTTCCGACCCGTTCCCCCACCTGGTAAGATTTAATAAGATTTCTTTGACCTTACGTAAGATTTTCGCTGACCCCCCCCCCCCCCCCTTGACTCCCCTCTGACCACCAATTTTAAAAATGTCTTACAGAATTTCAAAAAGAAGTTTTTTTCTTAAAAGCAAAGTACAATTATTTTTTTTTTTTTTTTTTTTTTTTAGAGGTGGCAAATAGAGGGGCCTTCTTTTTATTATATTTAATTTGAATTTTTTGAATTTATTATTTCAAGATTATAAATTTTTACGACAAGTTCAGATCAAAGCTTTTAGTACGCTCTCATAACCGTAGTCGGAAAAATAAAAATTCAACATTCAAACTTTTATATCATTTCATTCATTATAAACAAACGAATAAAATGAATAAACGCATTTCTGTATGCTCCGAACAATAAGTTGACCATTTGACAAGTATCCCGATATGGAAAGTCTATTCAATTAATTAAATTATAAGTAATTTCGGCTACGTTCTGACAGAAAACATTAACTGCACCCCTTTTTTTGTATTCGAATTAGTACGTCTCCACTGCACTTATTATTTTCATTAGGATAAAGGTTGTGTAACATTGCTCAATGATGTATCAAAAGGAAAAAAAAATTGTAAAACAAAGGGGCATCAGCGTAATATGGTATAATCATTTAAAACATCAAGGTACATTCCGGCTTCCGGCACTATAATCAAAATATTTTTTTTGTCTATTTTCTGAAGGTTTTATTCGATTCATTCATTTTCTCCAAGCATCATTTGATTAACTGACTGACTGAAATTGATAGGGATCAAATAGATGTTTCGACAACATAAATATCCTTTTGGTATTACATATCACACAAAATTTGCTTAAAAACTTTTTATTCCTCGTATTTACAAGTTCTCAAATCCGACCTGACATCTATCGCACACCCTCTCAACAAATAGTAGAGTTACAACCCCTTTATCGATTTAGTATGTTTCAAAATGTCGGAATACGTAAACAAAGAAATGTCGAAAATAATTTAAAAGTATTTAATTCGATTCCAACGGTAATTTACTTTCCTGTTTAAAAAATTTAAGTGGAAACCACGTGGAGTGATGATGCATCCGACCTCGTGACAAAATGGTAAATACGCATAAAAAATAAAATAAAAAAATAGCTCAAAAATCAATACACTTATGTTTTTATATCAACAAGTGAATTCGTATATCTTTAACACAAAGAAAAAAAATAGGGTAGCATTTAATACAAAAAGAATATTTTATAACCTTTGGCGATGATTATCATTATCGTTTCAATTAAAAACTATAATTTTCAAATCATCCGAAATGCATCTGGCATAGCAAGAATAAAATAAAGCTAAAGACAATAGTCCCATTTTCTCATAAAGGTTTCTTTCGTCGTAATCAATTGTGTACTAGATAATAAATAGCTCTCTTAAGATTTAATTATACATTGCACTATTAATAAAAAAAACAAATACATGGACGATTTTAAATGTAGTTCATATATAAAAATGAAACATTATCATCAATAAAATTTTTAGAGGCAATATTTAAAAAAATTCTTTAAATGGCGATGTTGGTATGTGCACTTATTCGAATGATGCAACAGCTTAAAATAAAATAAAATAAAATAAAAAATTTTAAAAAACAGTAAGCAAAATTGTCAGATAGGTCGCTCTAAAAGAAAATCCTCTCTGACTTATTTCAAATAGACCCTATCAATCCGACACCAGCAACTATTTCCCTAGCCTTATTAAAATTGTCGCACATGTACCTTTATGCCCATTATAATTACTACAGAACTGCCAAATTTTTTGTTTTCATAGCCAGAATAATTAATTCCGCTGTTGTGCTTTACTCATTTGCATGAAAGGTGCTCGAATTTTTTAAAAAGAATAGATAAACAAATATATGTTGCGAACAGATCTGAAAAATCCTTAGATTTTAAATGTAAGACGGGAACCATTCATATAGAACCTTTTGTTTCTAAATTGTAAGCAATCACTGAAAATTCCCCAAACACAAGTCCTTAATCAACACATATTGGTACCTGTATGGAAAATGTTTGCACTGCACATTCTAGGGGGTTTGACTTGTATCGTTGATGACTTTATATCGTTTTTACTAGGAAAATAGTTCGATTGTCAACAAAAAATGGAAATCGGAACTTCTATTTTTTCGGCCCAAATTAGTTTTTTTTTTTTTTTTTTTTTTTTTAACAAAATTAATTTTTAAAAAAAACTGCACGGTAAAAAATTTCATGTAAAAGTAACATAAAAAATATGTAGCCCTTTTTATTTAACATGAGTTGTGTTAAATCTTCGATTTTTTCGAACGTTTAGGGCTACGTCTTTTTTATGTTACTTTTACATAAAAATTTTTACCGTGTGATAGCGAAATTTTGAAAAATAATAGAAGTAAAGCTTCAGTTAATTTTTTTCATTTTTTTATATCACGGTATTATTCAATTTTACTCCCGGTTAATCTTGTTAACTTTAGCCGGTTAACTTTAGGTATTCTCCACCGTAATAATCGAAAAGGTGTACTTTTCTGAAAAAAAAAGAAGCGATACGTTTTGTCGCGTATGAACGAGATAACTTTATATGTTTACCATTTCTATTATTTTCAGTTCAAATTAATTGATTATTTTCTCATTTTTACAATTTTTTTAGGCAAAATAAAATAAAATAAAATAAAATAAAATAAAACAAAACAAACTACATTTAAGTTGAAAACGATTAAAAATGCGCAAATATTTACTGTTGCAAAGTAAAAAAAATCAGGGGTCCAAATCGGATGCCGATGCTGGCCGCGGCCGGCTGAAATCGCTAGTCGGTGCCTACGCCGATGCCGATTTCATATTATTTTTTTACTCCCGATTCCGATTCCGGCACCGACCACCGATGCCGATGCCGGAAACCACCAAGCACCGGATATATCCAATGCCGCCTGTGATTCCTATTTAAAAAAAAAAAAAAGCAGGTGCATGGTGTGCAGACACCATTCTACTTTGCAGCCTTGTTTCTTGTAAAATCACTTAAATCTCAACTTTTTAATTACGATGCCAGCTTTAAAAATTTCTTCGATGCCGGTGCCGGTTCCTATTTCGGATTTCAAAAAAAATTCGATGCATCGGCATCGGCCAAGATTCCCAAGCTTTGGGCCCCTGAAAAAAATTACTAATTTAAGGTAATGTGAACAAACATATGATTATTTCCCAGACAGTCGGTATACGTATAATCGCCCGAAATTATACGTATAAATTAGGTATACTGTCTACGTATAATAAACGAATATTTTAAGACTTTTTATACGTTTATTATACGTAGATTCAGCGTATATAAAACTCTGCTCGACTAGACTTCACATTTTAGTAAATCTGACTTCAGATTTGGATTTTTCGGATCGAAAAACCATAGGATGCAAAATTTTATCCCTCGAGCCCTATAAATAAAGGAGATGTTAATTTTTTTTTTTTACATTTCCTGACTTTTCCCAAAAGCTCATATTGTCAAAACTGAAAATCTCGTTCTAAAAATCAGGATCCACTCCAAAAATTCTGATTTTTGTATTTTTACATTTTATTTAGCCTATATAGGATCATCAAGTTGAGACATCTTGGAATTTCGATTTTGGAAGGAAGATATTACGAGGGGTGGTTTTTGGCGTACAGTTTGTTTTGTGATTTAATTATATATGCAAAATCAATTTTATGACAAGTCAAATTTTTGACAAAGTTTTTCAGTAATGGCTTTTAAGAATCATATGTGAAATGTGGATATCCCTGAAATAATTTTTCAAAATTGTCGAAAAACCACAAAAAAAAAAAAAAAAAAAAAAAAAAATGAATAAAAATTACCATTAAAAGCACGTATATAGTCTTAAAATATACGTTGATTATACGTATATTATACGGTGTAGAAAAACGTATAATAAACCATAGATATACGTATATTATTCGTATAATATACGTATATCCGCTGTCTGGGTTCTTAAAGAAAAAAGATGATCATGTTAAAAGTGTCTTTTTTCCAGGCTATGATCATGTTATTAATGTTTTTAAAATGGTAGGTATAAGTATATGACGATGGTATAGTTGCATTCTCCTTGAGGTGCTGAATTTATTTTTCATAACTCATATATGGAAAGTAGCATTTTCCGTTCCTTTTATCTGCGCGGAAAATGAAATTTTCCGCACGCTTATTCATTTCCGGTTGGACGGCAAATTTTTTTCTGCACCGTGGTGCAGAAAAAAAAAGGTAAACAACAAAAATGGCGGTCGGTATTGACATCGTAAATATCGTCACAGTTATTTTTTTAATTTGAGAAAAAAAAAGAAAAAAAAGTTCATAATTTCAACCTCTAACCCTTAATAGTGTTACAATTAATGAATCTAGTTACAGAGATGTGATTTTTATCTTTCCTTTTATAATGTAATTGAATTGCCATCCCCACTGCTGGATGGCTTTTGTTTTGAATTATATTAAACAAAATCACTAACATAAAGAGTCCAAGAAAACTGGATTATTTGGGGTTAGGTAGCTTTTCAGGGTAAACTTTGCTCCTATAACCTTGATGCATAATACGGTCAGTTTAATTGACATTCTTTCTTTTAAAGAATCAGTATGTGTCTTTAGACATTGTACAGATAACCTCTCTTTACGCTTGAATGTGGTGTCCCAGAGATTATCCCTGATTATTGAGAGTCAGTTTGGTTCCCAGGATATAACTCATCTTTATACAAATAAATTCAAATAGCCATGCATAGTATTTCTCTTGCCAAAAACATGGTTGTTTTAAACAATCTTATCAGTTTGATTGAAAGACTAATGCATCAACTAATATTAAGTGATATTAATAATCGTTTCATATTAAAAATAATATTAATTCTTAATCTTATACAGATTAAAAAAATCATTTGAAAATGTAAGAAATTCTAATAGTCATAGTCATGTATTTCCTTTCTGATTTTGGGGGAAAAAAAAAATCCCTATATTATATGTCTTCCAATCAAACCAATCAGATTATCGAAAACAACCTATTGTTTTTGCAAAGAGAAATACTACCTGTTTGCTTGCGATAATAAGGGATAATGTCTGAGACATTAGATTGAAGCATAGAAACAGTCCCTCTGAACAACCTTACTGACTTGTCGAGCAATGTCTAAAGACACACATTTATTTCTAAAAAAAGAAAAGAATGTCAATTAAGCTAACCATATTAAGCAGCAAGGTTGCAGGAACAACGTTTACTTTCAAAAACTACCTAATCCTGAATAAGATAGTTTTCTTGGACTCAACCTGAAAAAAAAATCTCTATACGGTATGTAACCTGAAAAAAAAAAATCTCTATACCAGCACTATATATGTCTCCCAATCAAACCAATTCAAGCATTCAAAACAACCATTGCTTTTGCAAAGAGTAATATACCTGATATAGTGATTTTTTTTTAATAATAAAATTCATAACAAAAACCATCCCAGCACTGGCGTTGGCAATTCACGTTACAATACAAAACGAAGAATAAAAATCACATAATTCAAACTAGATCCATTAGTTTTAACTTAAATAGGGATTGAAGGTTGGAATTATAAGCTTAATTTTTATAAAATTTAGAAAAAAAAAACCCACAATATTCGTTGCAGAAATACCGACCGCCATCTTTTTTGTTTACATTTTTTTTCATGCGGCAAAAAACCGGAAACAGTTAATGCCGCCATTATGGACAAAATAAACACGAATTTTTTATTTTTATAAATATTTCTTTAAAACGGGATATTTCATTCCGCATGATTCGTTATAAAAAGTACCTTGCTATACTAGGGTGGGTAGTGAATTTTTCCAGCCGGAAACCTTGCCGGAAAAATTCACTTCCCGCCCTAGTATAACAATCTACTATTTCTGAAATGGGCTTAATATTTTTCCATAAGGATACAATCCAAAGTTATAACAAGATACGATATCCCATACATGAATTAAAGTCCGCAATTCATTTTCGATATTGTACCTATTTTGTGATAAAGAGGAATGAGGGTTATCAAACCGAAACTTTTAGAATTTTCTCTTACTTCCGACCGACAACACTGATTTGCTAAACTTAAAACTTACAGAAAGTTATAAGTCATTCTTTTACCAATACTAGTTAGATAACATCCTGTTGAAAAGCAAAAGCAAAAACAATATAACTTTTATGTCGCTCTGCTTTCATATAAATCAAAATATTACGATTAAAAATAAAGAAGAAACCGATAAAAAATCTGTGCCGTTATTTTCTTTTAAATAAGACACAAAAATTGTTTATTTTGCTGGCTCGAAGCATTAATATGCAAATATAAACCCATTTGGAAAGAAAGCAGTTGTCAGGACAGTGGAATTTACTTTTCATTGTCAAGGGAAATGACTTGTTGACAAGTTTAATATCCAAGTTTTTTTTTTTTTTTTTTTTTTTTTTTGCTTATTTAACGAGATATTAATGTTTTCGATAATCACTACAAAACAACCCCCCATTTTTCCGCTCCACAAATTTAAAAGTAAAGGACTAAACTTCGAAAATAATTACGACTAAAAAAAAACATTTTAACGAATTTTTTGAAAAAACAAAAAAGGTAACGAAAAGCATGTTGTAATTCGTACGACAGGTAAATGCGAAGTTTTAATTTTTTAAACGACAAGGGTCGTCATGTAAAAAAGTTATGAATAACTAATGCGCATTCCACGATAGAAATGTGAAAAATTTTGTTTTCTGTTTCAGATAATGTGCATGTGTAGAGAAAGAAAAAAAAACCAACACGAGAATGCTTGAAAAAAAAAAGGAGGGAGTAAACCCATAAAAAAGCGATTTGGCAGGATGTCGTTCAGCGGTACAGATGGGTTAGGGCCGAATCGAATACCGCAAACCTGGATCGAAATCGGCCCGGCCGAAAATGTCACATGGGAATTCGACGGAGGCGTATTTAACTACACTGCTCTTCTCTTTAGTAAGTACACAAATGAATCATGCCAAGCTTATGAAGCGACAAACCCGTGTGAAAAGGGTGCTATTAAATTAATTGAAGGAAAACGGTTAAGCAATCTAAATATTTGACTTTCCCTGATCATTTACAAAAAAAAAAAAAAAAAAAAATACTCCGGAAGTAAATTACGAAGAAACACTTAAGTGATGTATTTTCTTCGTAGGTTGAATAAGGCATTATATTTTAAAATGCGAAACGAGTTGACTTTTGTTATGAATCAAATCGAAATCCTCCGGAACTTCTACAATTTTTACACGTTGTTCTTCGACGTTTTTATGGCGAATCCATTAAGTTAGCGTTTTACAGTGTGTAAGCAAATTTTTACAACGTCTTACATGGTTGGGTGAAAAATACTTGTCACCTCATTAAATAAGTTCAAAAGGTCAATTTAGTTTTCTTCTGGTTTTGTTGTTTATAGAATGCTTACAAAAGAGATACCTCCTGATCTCGGTTTTATTTTAACGTTCTTTCTTTAAATAGTAAAAAAAAAATAGAATAGTAGAAATAAAAAATAGTATAAAAAAAAAAATAATAACAAACGAAGTTATTTTCGAACAAAAACCAACCTTATCCTTTTTTTGCTTAACTCTCTCACAACAACTTTTAACTGCTTCATTTTTCAATTATGCAGAATTATTCTTATTTTCGTAAAAAGGGCAACAATAAATAAAGGCTCTATATTTGTCAACTCAAAGGTCCTTATGCGACATAAACGGACAATGTTGAAATGTTGTAACAGTTGCATAGTTTTAAGACGTTTTTAAAATTTTATAACTGGTTAATAAGCGAACCTAATAGACAATTTTCTGCTAGCCCACATATTAAATAAATAAAGCCGACCATACTGTAGAAAAAAGAATAGGTTGAAAATTACCTTTAGAAGTTTAAATTCACAATTTTTCGAACAGAGTATGTTTATGAGCCAACTACGTAAATAAGGCACATACACGGCACAATGTACCATATGTAATACGAGGGGTATCCAGAAAGTAATGCCTAAAGGTGAATAACTTTTGCTGACACTACAGTAACATTTTTTCAATTATACCATCTCAATCTACATTTAATCTAGTTTAAGGACATATGTGGTTTTTTTTTCTTTTAAAAAAAAATTCACTGAGTTATGAGATTTTAAAGTGGTGTAGAAAATGGTTTTTTCTTCCATTCTCTGCAATCAGTATTTGGTCTATTACTCGGCCAAAAAAAAATTTTTTGCGGCAAAATTGTTCCTAAATATCAGAGTCACATAATATGGGTCTGTGCAAAGTCATGTTTGTCAAGAAATTTGACAAAAGTTTCGCTTTAAGCATCAGTACACTAAAATTCAGTTGCCGCAAAGCATCTGCAACGCTTTTTTCTTTCCAAAATTAAAACATTTTTGGCGAAATTTTTGGGAAATTTCAAGTTTAAAAACGATTCTGAGTTCTGAAACCTGGATCAATAGTTCATATACAGAGAACTTAATTGATCCGGGGCATGTTTAGGTATGATCCTCTAAGAGATCTGCGCCTATTTTCGGCGATGACAGAAACATCTTGGAAATCATGTATGTATTTTAAAATGATGGTGTTGTGTTGTGCTGCAACTGAGGTTTAAAAAAACGGTGAAAAGGAATGAATTATACAAGAAAAAGATCTATGCAAAAGAAACAAGATAAAACCAGATACGCATTAAAAATTTATAAAGATAGCTAAGGAAAGAAGGAGGCTAAACCACACGCACAATAATTTGAAGAAAAACATTTTTACTTCACAGAAAAATTTTTGAGGGCTAGATTTTTAAAACCGATCGAAATTGTAAACTGTTTTTGTTTTATGAACAATTTATAACCGCCCTGTCTTTACTTTGAAATTATGACGCATCCCAAAGAAGCAAGTAATTTTCAAGATCAACCAACTTTATCAGCCCCCGTTTTCCCGGTTCGATTTCTTTCAGACACCGTGATTTGTAACTTGAAAAATTTAGCAATCTAGAATTACCTAAATAGAAAGGAAACAAGGTTCCAATCAAACACATATGAAAATTCATCATACGATTGTCTTATTTCAAAATACGGACGCAATGTCGTTGCTTAAATCTTTTCCGTTGCTTTGTTTATTTCGACAAATAAAAAAGATCTGAACTGAAAGCTGTGACCTTTAATCAGCTAGAAGTTAAAAAAAAAAAAAAAAGAGGGAAATAATAAAAACGCAAATGAAAATTAATTAATCTTACCGATTCTTCTAATTATTATTTATCGACCACGAAAAACGATTTATAACGTAATTCAAGCGTCAAAATCCATTCTTTTAAATTGAAAAAAAAAAAAAAAAAAAAAAAAAACTTTAAAAGATCGACTTTATACAAACCGGTAGTTAATTAGAAAATGGAGGACAGTTTTAAAAAGTCAGCAAACCGAAAAAGGAAGGGTGGACACGACTTATAGGGATGAAATACTTTGGAAAAAGGCCAAACTGGGGTGTACACATACATAACATCGGAGCCAAGTCGGAGCCACTTCGGTAATGAAAAACTTCTTGAGTTCGGGCTTGGAAAACGCCTTGAAAATGACGATTATACTTCGTATGTATCAATTTACACGTAGTATAATCGGTTAAAGTAAGGCGTTTTCTTACTTCCGGATGAAAATTTGAAAAGGAGAGAAAATCATTAGACCTTTGAAAAAAAAAAAAAAAAAAGCTTGGATTGTACAAATAAAAATGGTTCAATCAACTGAAAATAGCCAAAAAAAAAAAAAAAAAAAAAAAAAAAAAAAAAAAAAAAAAATTTGTAATAGCAAATCGATGCAATGCGATTCGAGCAAAACCGAGGAAAGAAAATTTTAGTTCAACCTGCATAATCAAATAAAAAATCTAGAAAACGTTTTGAGGAAAAAAAATTAAATAAATAAATAAATAAATAAACTGCGGGAAAAGTTTTTAACTGGGGAAACACATGAGGTTTTGTCTTAAAGTTTTTCAGAGCGATATGGTTTTTAAAAAAAACCGCATCGTATTTACGGGATATCAGCATGAATCAGATGTGAACATTTATTGCAGTCAGAATCCCTTACATTGAAATTCGTCCAAAACAATGCTCGAAAATGAAGCTACATGTGGTCTTAGCTTTTGTTAAACGAAGCGAACTGTAACGCCTTATGCTCCAATTTCGTTTCCAAGAAGAAAAAAAATGATATAAGAAACTCAAGACTGTCATTTAAACTTTACTGCATTGCTTAACGACCAGCAGGACATGGGAGACATATTCGACTTTTAAAAAAATTAAAGTTGAAAAGACAAATCGAATAATTAAACAATTTTTTGTGCATAAGTTGAAAAGAATTCAATGCTGAATGACCAACCATTTTGAGTCTAGCAATGAAATCCTGAACAACAAATTTTTGAATTTGACATGAAAACGCGGAATAAAATAATATAAAATAAATGGAAGAAAATCAAATTTGACCGCACAAAGCGACGGATACGCTTTATCATATGTTTCAAAAGTATTTCTCAGAAAACAAAGTTCACAATCCGTTTGCGCACATTGAGTCAACGGAGGAGCATATAACGCCGGCAGACGGTTTTTCTATTCAAAAGTTAAATTTTCCCGCATTTAAAATATAGTAACGGTCAATTCGAGTGGCATGAATTCCGTTTTTAAATTCATCGGGTTTGGTTAGTGTTGTCCTTTAATTTCCGATCTTTTACAAGTCTTTTAGACCTTTTCTCAATTTAACATTATTTTTTTATTTCACCTTTACAAGCGGGTGACATTGTGACGACACTATTTTACGCCATGCGGTTTGTTACCAGTGCCGCATCGAATGCCAGTTCATTATAATCCATGATTTATTAGTTTAATTTTGCTCCCCTATATATCATTTTATTTCTTTAGGATCTTATTCCATTTGTAAAATAATTGGAAAAAAGGGGAGGTTTAATTAGTATTATATTTAACCTCTTTTTTTTTTTTTTTTTTTTTTTTGATAGACACAATCGGATGGTGCGAAACATGGAGAAATCCGCAACACATACTCTTCCAATTGGCGAACATTTGTTTTTTTATATCATATGCGGCACCTAGTAATCGAGTAGGATTAGTAGTGATGCATTCCGTGTTAGTGTTAGGTAGGTAAAGAAAGACAAACTGGAGAGAAAAAAAATATTAGGAGGAAAAATCGAAAATGGTTGGTCATGATTTTTTTTTCCTTCTTTTTCAGGTTTTATGTTATTTTCCGGTTGGGCTTGGAATGTTGTATGTGCCCCAGATGTTTTTTCGTGGAATTTAGCGTTTATGTTTTTGAATCTCCTTCAACTCTTTTACATAATTTATCTCATGAGACCGGTCAAATTCGATCCGGAATTAGAAGATGCCTATCACACATTATTTCAGCCTTTTAAAGTAAGTTTCATCGTATGAAATAATAAAATATCAATTCCCAGTAAGTCTCAACTTTTGTCTATTTAAAAAAAAAAGTAAATAATAAAAAGGGATATTATTGTTTCCTTAGAAAGAAAAAGGCAAAATGCCAATGCAAATCGGTATTCAGCCAGAATATCAAGATTACAATGCAAAACTAACTTCCAAAACAGTTGAAATAATCATAACATATTCTCAAGCTAAAAGTTTTTTCTCCCCCAAAAAGAGAAAAGAAATGAATGAAAGTATACAGATTTAAGAAGAGAAACCGTTGTAAAGATACGATTTCAAATTTCTTTCTTTTTGAATGGTAAATGAAAAATGAGTTGAGCTGATATACGATTTGGGCATTTTAGCTGAACATAAAAAATCACCTCTATTTAAAGCTTGATCGATCCTACATACGACAATTCTACCAAAGTTTTACATTTTTTTTTCTTTTTTTTGTCTACTTTTAAACTATTTTTTAATTTTTAGGTGTCTCGATTAACGTTTAAAAAATTAGTTAGCGCTGAATTCGCCCAAATAGTATCGCTGCACGCAGGAGAAGCTTACGCAATGCAAAATCTCACCCGAACGGATCGACTGGGATTATTACTAACAGGCAAGGTAAAGATCCAATTATTAAAAAGAAAAAAAATTCCTACATATCGTAAAATTATTTCAAAACATAACACGAACCCAATACCGCAAAACTTAGCACTACAATAAATTGCATAACTTCTGGCGACTATTTTTATCACTTCAAGTCGCCGAAGCTTTTTACATTTAATGTTTATCTTTCGCACACAAAACATGAAGAGGAAATCGCAAAACCCTTTTTACGGATTAGATGAATTTCATTTGTTTACAAAATTTATTTATTCATTTTTTCCATCTTCATTTTTCTTTTTGTCAACAGGCCAACGTCATGTCAGATCATCAGTTCCTTCATCCTATCCTCCCATGCGAATTCTTAGATTCTCCAGAATTCGAATCGTCTCGAGCGAATATGGATGAAAAATTCAAGGTAAATTTATGATAATGGAAATGAAAAGCACAGCCTACTTTGCAAAATGAGAAAATGGACGGACGCCCACACGCCTTAAGACAAAAATAAAAATAAAAGGGAGAAGAATATCTTAATGCTTGCTTATAAAGCTTCATTCGATACGTAAAATTAAGCTCTTGTAATCACTAAAAGGAAAAAAAGCTTTCCTTTTCTTCTTCTTTACTTTATTTGTCTTTCACAACCTTGCGAATTAAATTAAAAAAGGAAACGTATTTTCTTTTAGGTATCAATTATCGCTGCTACATCTTGTAGATATTTATATTGGCAACGTTCGTCGTTAGAATATTTATTCGTAAAGGAGACGTACTTAGCTACGGTCGTGACTACACTTATTGCAAAAGATATCGCAACGAAATTATATGCAATGAATAACAAAATTATAACGGACAGAGGCTCACATTTAGACATAAGGCTTCCGAGTATAACGACATCATTAGCGTTTAGTGAGAGAAAGAAAAGTCCACTCAGGAAGTACAAGCCTGAAGTCATTTTAGACAAGCAAGACGCACCAAACAAGGACAACGGTAATTTGGCAATAGCATTGACAATTCGCTCAAAACAAAAAAAAAAAAAAAAAAAAAAAAAAAAATGTATTATTTAAATTTTTTTTTTCAATGCCGATTTGATTTTTACTTCCAGCCTACGCTCAAAGAGAAAGACTAACAAAAGATAACTACAAGCTAACCGCTAATGGAAGAGTCCCGGAATTGCAGCCTTTAAGAGAATTACCGTCTTCGGATGATATTGAAACCTGGTTGGACTCCTCTAGCAAATATCACAGTTGCGAACTTGTAGAAGACTGATCATCATCAAAGTACTATTTTTTCACTAAAGCAACTAAATATTTTTACGAAAAAAAGGACGAACATCTTTTTTTGTTGTTTATTTGTTTTAGAACTGTCTATTTGTAATTTGGTGCTCAAAAGGTCTAAAAAAAATTAAAAAGAATCTGAGCTCCATCAACAAGCATGCATGATTGTTATTGTTGTTAATAAATTAATTAATTAATTGCTATTTAAACGAAAACGATTTTTTTAAACTTTGCTGTTAGCATGATTTTTTTGTATAAATTTTATATGGATTAAAGAGAATTAATATCTGGAAAAATGAAGTGTATATATTTTTTTAATTTTTCTTTTCGCTAAATGTGAACCTGATCCTCTTTAGTCGAATCAATTCAATCTCAAGAAATCGAAACGACACAATAACGGGAGATATAAAAAACAACTAGCATTTGCAGACAAATAGTCGGTAATAAATAACGAGTGCAATTAACTCTAAGCTGCAGATTTTTCGTTTAATGGCCACTTTACAAATTCGTCCATAAAGTACATTTACTCTTAATGGCGATAAACGATCGATGATAAAAGCAAATGTATTATGTACCATTTTTTTTTTTTTTTTTTTTTTTTGAAAAAAAAAAAAAAAAAAAAAGTTGGAAGAAAAATTATCTTCAGAGACTGATCTATCAATGCAGCTTAAGTAAGACTAGACGGATTAGACTAAAAGCTTCAGTGGTCACTAAAAACAATCTGGTTATTTATATTTTAAATTTGTTAAAAAAAAAAAAAAAAAAAAAAAAAAAACTTTAAAACTAAAGTCAAACTGCACAAAGACCGTTGTTTGCATAAGTAAAACCATCAATATTTCAGATTCTCACAATACTTTCATTCGGGATGGTCATTATTGAAAATTTTCTGAGGTTCACTTCAGAGGTTTACATATACATTAGGGTGTCCCTTATTTGGCGAATTTCCGAATTTAAAATCGTATACCCTCTAAATCGGTGCTCTATGGTGCACTGATAAGCGCTATTTTTTCCAGATATTTTTGGACACCGGAAAGCGTGCCGATTAGAGCTTTAAGTTCCGAAAATTCCCATAAGAGAAAAAAATCGACAATTTTTTTCCCGCGGAAAGACGTCGTTTCTATCGGGAATTTTGCGCAGATCGCGAATCTGAAGTCCGTTTTTTAAAATCTGGTACGGCTTTTGAGCTAGAGGCCAAAATATGAGCAAAACTTAGGACTTAGTGCGTTTTGTCACTTAACCAGGTTTTCTTGCCACATTTTCTCCTCTACCTCAAAAGCCGGGCCAGATATAAAAAAAAGAGACTTCAGATTCGTGATCTACGCAAAATTTTCGATTGGAAACGACGTCTTTCCGCGAAAAAAAAATTGTCGATTTTTTTTCTCTAATGGGAATTTTCGGAACTTAAAGCTCAAGTCGGCACGCTTTCCGGTGCCCAAAAAAATCTGGAAAGAAATAGGGTTTATCAGTGCACCATAGAGCATTAATTTAGAGGGTATACAATTTAAAATTCGAAAATTCGCAAAATAAGGGACACCCTAATATACACCTAAGCAGATGAATGAAATTTCAGAAAAAAATTTTTAATGTAGTTACCGCTGAAAAAAGGCAGAAGAAGAGAAACCCGTTGTTGCGTGCAAGAATGCCCTAACAGAAATAAAAACGCATGAAAGCGACGTTCGCGCAAACATAAACAAAAGATTCGCACAGCAGCGAGAGAAAATATAATTAAACATTTTATTCGTACGGGTCATCTTGATTGAGTTAGTTCATTCAGCTGAAAATGGTATAAGGTGGAAAATTATATATTTTTTTTGTTTTTTTTGTGTGTTATTTAAATACTTGGAAGATTGGATACTGATTATTATCAGGTAAAGTGATTACTGATTTTTTTTATTTTACTTTTATATTTTAGTTTATCATTTAATATAAAGTAGAGTTAGGGAAGAAACAGATTTTATTTTCTTTTACCGCCTCCGGTGAAAACACCACAAAACACCATTTACTAGGATAAACATCTTGTTTGAAAACAAGAATACTTCCAAAAAGGGTTATTTAAGTCCTGCATCAGCACAATTTTGGTAATTTTTGACCCCCTCTCCTTGGCAAGCAAAAATCTGCATTCTCTTATGGAATCGAAATTTTGAAGTCAGCATTCTGTAGGCCCCCCCTCTCTTTTTCATTCAAATGCAAAGTAGCATTTTAATGACCCGGAAGGGTGATTTAAAAACGTTACCCAAAATTCCAAAAGGAACATGATTATTTTTTTGTCCCTACAAAATGCTTTTTTTCATAGCGATCTTCAAGAAGACATTTATATGGAGCAACCAGAAGGATATAAAGGCCAGGATGGCAAAGTATTGAAATTGAAAAAGGCGCTCTACGGCTTAAAGCAAGCATTGATGCTTGTATGACAACGGTACAAGATTTCTAAGCATTTAAAGAAGTTAGGCTTTAAACAAAATAAGTATGAACCTTGTGTCTTTACAAAAGTTAAGGGAAATGTTACTATGATCGTAGCGCTATATGTTGATGATTTTATACTATTTACCAATAGTGTTGATGAAAAGAATAACTTATTTTCGGATATTGCCAACTGCCAGTCAGAGCATAGCACTGTCACACTTCGAGTTAGCAACCATTCCTGATGAAGATGCCACTGCTCTTCAGTTTTTACTACTGACTTTTTATTATAGGAACTAACGCGACGACATCATATTCGCAGTAGTCAATTTCCTACTTACAAATTTATTTCTTCCCGTGCCTCCTGAGCTTTATACAGTATTAAACGATTAAGATTAAGTTGTAAAAGACTTTTCCGCAATGGCATATGACGGTCGTCAAGCTCACAAAAGAAAATGCTCTTCGACTTTTTAAAAAATTTAAAGAAACATTACTGCATAAGTGAAAGGGTTAATGACTTTCGGGTCCGAAACTTTTCCAAGAAAATTACCATGGCAGACAGTACAAAAAAAAGTTGATTAATTCCTCGAGGAGCAGTAAGGGTTTGTACTCAAAAAACGCAATTCAAAAAGATTGAAGAGAGATTTAATTCAAAGTGAAGATACCGAAAGAAAAAAAAAACAAAGCAATTTTGACATTTAGAAAACAAATATAAAGAAAAGTTTTATTGCAACTTGAATGAGCTTACGTTTTTTGCGCATGCTCCGGATAATTGATTTTTGTTACGCTGAATCTATCTAACATGGTATTTGTTGTTGTCTTTGATGCATTTGCTTGAATAGTGTTTGTTTAAACGAGATGCAAACATGACCTGAAATAAAGGTAGGTGATCGGATGTCAAAGGTTGTTATTGGGAGAAATTAAAACACGAACGGGGAAATATTCGGGGGGAGTAAAGAAAACGCTTTCGGAAAAAAGTGAATTGTGTACAATCTACAACTGTCGTAGAGGTTATATTTATATTTTTATTTATTTTCATGATAAATAATTTAAATTATGACAAATGAAAATAAAACGATAATAATGTTATCATATAAAATAAAAAGTGCCTTCAATTAAGTCAAAATAAATGAAAAAAAAAAAAAAAAAAAAAAAAAAAAAAAAAAAACAGGCAACCGAGCAAAGGATTTTCGTTATGACAGGGACAGCGGAGTTTTCACAATATGCAAATTCTGAAATATTTGAAATATTAATAAAATTCCGCTGTTAATAAAGATTTATGAACAGAAGTAATAATAATAAGAATAAGAATTTACGATAAAGCATAACAACTAAGATGCGTTTATGAACCGTTTAATGAGGTACTGACGCCGGTCTGGAATTAACGTTTTTAAAGCAACTGTCAGACCTGCCGTCGTCGCCGCCTTCAAGCAATTTTTCAAATGCGTCATAAAAAAATCAAGAAAAATGAAGTAGTGAAACGCTAAGTCGGAAGAAGCAATTAAAGTCGATTGAAAGCTTTTTAATTGATTGCTTATCTCGCGCTCAACCGGTAATTAATTAATGGAGTGCTATAACCCAGGTAAGTCAAGTCCTTAAATTGGCGATCACACCCACGAGAGATAACATCTCCAGAGTTGCAAACTATACTTGTATTAATGTAAAATGATGATAGGTTGAAAGATAAATTATATATCGCTAAAATCGCTACATTTTTAACAAAAAAAAAAAAAAAATGGATGAAAAGCAGAAAGACTAAATTGGAAATGTCAAACTCCTTTCATCTTTCCAACCTCTTATCGATGGATGGAAAGTTAACGTCAAGTTAGAGAATTCGATTTTAATTAAATTAAAATTTTTAAATTAAGAAATTAAGAATATCTTCTTAGGATTTCTTATGACCAGAAAGTCTTTGAATAAGCACGCTCTTGAAAATGCCTATCAACTATTTAAACGTTAGAAGAGTCAGCTTTTGTGCTAATTGAACATTTTTTTTATCATAAATCAGAATCGAACAGCATTAAATTAAATTCGAAAATATTAAATTAAACCGTTTTTAGTCCTAACGCTGAAATCGAATTTATATAAGGATTAGCTTTGCAGCCCTACTAAAATAATGGAAAATGGTACTTACTATTAAGGGTTTTGTTAAGCATAAACAACGAGAAAAAATAAGTAAAATAAATTCTTGCCTACTTTGGTAAAACAAGAAAAATATTCTAAAAGAATAAAATGAATTTTCTAACTAGCCGGTATTTTTTCCTTTACCATGGTAAAGGTATACCTTACCATGGTAAAGGAAAAAATAGACCTGCAGGTCTAAAACCCCACTTTACATTAATTTTCAAATAATTTTCGTGGTCGAGAACGAGAAAAAAAAATTTGAGGAAAACCAGAGTTTTTACATTAAAATCATGAATAAAATCAAATTAAGTCAAAATAAATGAAAAAAAAAACGAGGAAAATTACCAAGTTTTCCTTGAAAGGGAAAAGTCGGAATGAAATATCATTTTCTTTTTCTGCACAACTAAAATAACTTTTGGTACTTTCAATAACATGAAAAATCGAAAACTTTAACTTTTCTATTACGTTTATCCTCCAGCTCATAGCATAACAGGCCATAGCTCATATCACAAACTCCTGCTATATGTGACCTTCCACAGGAAAAAGGACCGGAGGGTGAAAATTTTTTTCGTCAACTTTTTGTCGGTTTTTGACTCTGTATTTAATACAAAGTCAAAAACTTACAAAAAGCCCATGAAAAAAAATTTTCACCCTAAGGTCCCTATTCCTCTGGAAGGTCACAAAGTTTTTACACCCTTATGGCGATTTCTATCGATGGAGAGAAAAAAAAGTTTTCGTTACACCGTGAAAATGACAGCAGCTCCTTAAGGGTAAACAAATTTAGACGACAGGAGTTTGAACTAGATTCCTCCAATATTCACCGAGAATCGAGTGAACCGTGTTAGGTTAACAAGCAAGTCTATAAATTCTTTACTGACGAAACGAGTAGCAGAATTTAGAAGAAAACAATTCCGCGACCATCAGCTTCAGTTAACTGCTAAAAATTTTCCCATGTTTCCCATAAGAAAAATAATGATTAAACCAAGAGTGTGGTCGAAATTAGACCACGAAACGAAACCATTACCGTAACAGGAATTTTCATTATTAAATCAAATACATATAAAAAATGAAAAGGAATGCGCTAATGACAGCTCTATTACATTATGAAATGCTGATGTGCAGTGTCTTGACAAGAGATAAACGAAAAACGTCGACTTAGAGAAAGCAAAATCTCGATTAAGACAAAAAAGCAAACGATCAAACAACTGTCACTGTCAAGGCAGCGCCAATTTATCCATTCGATCTTGATGCAGTAGTTACATAATTATAACACCTTATGACGACTTTAATCCATTTTTTTTCGTTATATACAGTAATAAGACTTTAAACGAACATCTAAGTGTTAATACCAAGCCATAATACTGTATTTGGATCAGAGCCGAGCATCATCTGCTTCGTTACGATATTCCATAACTTACAAAACTGATGGCAATGCTCCAGAAGATTGAGACTTCTGGAAAATCGCCTTTATTTTGCACTTAAAATTATTCATTTTAAAAACTTTTAAAAACTTAGATTTTTTTAAAATTTAAGTTCCCTGTTAATCTAATATTAATAAATCGAAAAAACTTTTCTGTTTCAAAGGATAAAACAACGAAGAAGACCATATAAAAGGGGTATGGAGGATCGAAGAAATGAAGAGCTAAAATATAGTAAAAAGAAAGAAGCGAAGATGGATGAAAACATAACTGAAGCGATTAAAAACGGGACCGGTTTCGATTTTCTAACGTGGGGCGAACCCGAAAACTCCACGCTATACAATGGATCAGTATTTAGCAACGAATCCATGGCATTTAACGAGACATATAGCACCCCGAAATTTTGCGACGTGTGGGAAGAAGCTCAGCATAATTTATTTCAAACGGCGAACATGTTCCTCGGCGCTGCTTTTTTAGTTCCGAAAAATTTTAAACAAAACATACTTATCGTAAGGTCAGTATTACCCTACATTTTCGACATTAGATATTTCGCTTGGCATTCATGCTAGACAAAATATATATCTTTCATTTGTGTGGTAAATAACCGTTGTAACATCTCTTCAACTTCGTAAAAAGAAAGTCATTAATCTTCCTCGATCAATGCAAATCGTGAGATTAAGAATTCACGATAGAACACACAAAGATTGTCTTTATGTATACCCTAATCGTAGACTCAACAACAATAAACGTTATCCGTCAAAATGCACGATATGATAATAATGCAATGCATTATATATTTTTTAACAGGGCTCTTCTCAGCATTGGATTCCTATTAGCAGCCATTTGGGGAGGATTTAACGTTTGCGGACCAGACATCCTGGCGTGGAACGTGGTTTTATGCGCAGTCAATATCGGTCACACGGTATCCTTAACTATGCGGTTTTTACCCCCTCGACTTAGCTTAGAGCTTACGGATCTGTATCTCAAACAGTTCAAACCGCTAAGGGTGGGAAAGAAACATTTCAAAGAATTAACCAAAGAAGCCCAGATTCTTAAACTTCAGACTGGCGACACATATGCGGTGGAGGACATTACACCCGCAGATGAAAAATTATCTATTTTGTTACGTGGAAAGTAAGTGAATGGAACGTGTGTTACGTAGATTTTTTTTTTTTTGAAAAGATGAATTACTAGAAGATATGTGTTAATAATGATGTTTGAAAGGAGTTTAAAATAGTAAAAATAACAAGTGACATGTGTCATGTTACAGATTAAAAGTAACATGCGATGATGCTCACCTTCATTACATTCACCCATATCAGTTTATAGATTCTCCGGAATGGGAAGCTTTCCATGAGTCGAGTGCAGACATTTTTCAGGTGAGATTTTATCAGTTTTATAAATAAGAGGGGAAAAACGAAGTTAATTTCAGCGATTACCAAGTCGCGACATAAATCCTTATTATCACTGGTGAGAAAATATTTCTAGTCATGAAAGCAAGTAAAGCTCATTATTTTTAAATACTTTCTTTGAATTTTTTCGCATGCGACCGATTCTCTTTCTCTTAACAAATGTTTGAATGCTTGTACAAAAATATTTTAGGATGGATTGGAAATTTTTTGATGCAAAACTTACATAAAGTAAAATTGCAAGAATGCTAAATTATGCATTAAGGCAAAAAAATTTTATCTCCGAACGCAACAAGTAATTTGAAAAATGTGTTAGATGAACAATTTTATAATGACGGAAGAAATAAAAAGTTCTCTACTACAGAAGGCGTAAAGCATAAAAGTAGCTAATCTTCATTTAAACCGGTAGCTTTATTGCATGGAAGTTCAGCCAACAGGCTGCAAAATAAAAAAAAAATTCAAATTCAAATATAATTACAATCGTTCTACCTGACCGTACGGTAATAATTTTTTCAAGTCTGAAAAAAATTATACTCGTATATTTGCGTGGAATTTAATCAAACCGGAGGTGCTGAATACTATATATTATATATTATATAAGCTTATGACTTGAAGCTTCGATACTAAAAGCTTTTAGTAGAATGTATTAGCAGGATATAATGCGCAAAAAAAAGTCGCGATTGGCAGCATACAGTTATAGAATTCGAATTCTTTCTAAAAATCATTAGTTAATCAAAAAAAAAATTATAAAGTTCTTAAAAAGTAAAAAATTATTTTCACATTATTTTCATACTCTTTTAAAACTAAAGGGAATATCCTTGGAAAATGATTAAAGGGATGTCTTTTCAATGGCTGTTTAAAAGAACCCAATTCTGTGGAATAGCCCTTACCGAAAATTTGGCTTTCATATTTTCAAACTTCACGAGGGCGACTGAGATATCGAAAAAAAATATGCATACTTAGTTTAGGATGGTCATTGATAAAACAAAAAATTTCGGAGGTACTTTGGCACTGAGAAAAATATATGATTTAAGTTGATTCAGAACTTCTCGTGTGATAATTTGGGATTCGAGTTGAACTTTGACAATAAGGGCAGCAATACATTTCGGGGCAGTTAGTACGTACTGCATTTATTTCCAATTTATACTTCTTAATCTAGCAAAGTTATTAGAAAACACAGATTGTAAATCATTAGTAACTGTGCGAAGAACAACTGTAACTATTTGCTTATTATTTAATCAAATAGACGGATGTAGAGAAAGAGTGCATATGATCACTTGCCCAGGATCTTTTTATAAATATGCAAGAAGGCGGGGTACCGGTAACTTCGATAAAAAACTTTTTTATTGCAGATCCTTGACCAGTTAAATTTATGGATCTAATTTCCAGCAAATCGGAATTTAATCTAATTTAAGTTTTATTTTATTTTATTTTATTTTATTTACAAAAAGAAAGAAAAAGTTAATAGAGCTGAAGATGACGAAATTTCTTGCCATGCCTTGCACTATTCTAATTCTATCATACCAGTTAAAATATACTTCATATGCTAATTTAAGTAACATATTATCATTTGACCTAATACATTTACATTTTTGATTATTTACCGTAATTGTTTTCATACTTCTTAAGTGACTTTAGATGATTTGTTTTGTAAATAAAAACTTTGCAAAGTACACCGATTCACAAAAAAAAAAAAAAAAAAAAAAAAAAATTATAATAATTATGTAAATTAAGATCTTTGACCGATAACTCTTCAAAGAAACCACGATCCTAAAAAACCAATGCTTGCTTTTTAAATTTGCAATAATTTTCTCCATTAAGGAAACCGCATTATAGTCTCATAAATTTTCAAACTGACGTTTGTTATTGTTATTATAACCGTTAGAATAATGGATGTAACAATTTTCCCATATGTGACAAATTTCTCATAAGATTCTGTACAAATGGATTTTACAACTTTATTTCGTCATTTGCATACGTTTAGGTCAAATTCAAGCAAGTTCTTTTATATTCTCTGGCAAAAATTTCAAACTTCAACAATTCACTACAAAAAAAAAAAAAAGACATTTTAGGATTTGACTTTTAATGAGCTATTATCCTCTCAGAATACAAATGACGATATTTCATCTGCGAGATTACATTTTAATAATAATTATATAGAAAGTTACAATGTTTATTTTAGAAATATTTATTTTCGTTATTACATACTCTTCAAAATAATCATATGGACGACCCCGTGAAACGAGAGCATCGTATGTGTTATCCAACACCGAAATATTTTTCCGACATGAAGTACCGCCATTTATGACTTGCTACCGTAATTGAACTGTAACTTAAATGATTTAAGATCTTATTACAGTCGAAATTATATTATCACACAATTTCATTACTGCCACGACTTGCTCTATCATCGTTTTCATATTACACATCGACCTATTTTTCATTTTCCAGGTTACAATAGAAGCCGAAGAAGATTGCCTTTATCTATGCTGGCCCAGGTTGAGACTTGAAAGAGTCCTCAGGCATAGGACGCTATTGCGACAGGTCTTCGAAAGTATGATAGGTAAGAGCACCCACACAATATATATAAATATTATTAGCTTTTCCCACATCACGCTCTATTGCCTTCCCGTGTAGCACAAAATATTTATCCAACGTTTCAGAAATGTTGCAAACGGTTAATTTACGTTGGTTCGATTTACAACGTTTATTTAAGTTTAAATAATGTTTCTAAAAAACTTTTAATGGGTAAGTTTACGATGGTTAAAATTAAACGTTATTTAAATGATGTACAATGTAAAGAAGCAACTTAAAATTTGTAATGTCAAAGAAGTTGAGATTCATCTTTAGTAAAAGATAAATAAACGTTAAGCATGGCAACATATTTATCATGATTTTTTGGTTGCTTGAGAAACGTTAATATTTTATTAATAAAACATTTGTTTTATAACCTATAATTTACAAAAAAAAAGTTAAATATATATTTTAAAATAACGTTTTACAGACGTTAATTAAAAACAAAATTACTGAAAATGATCCCTTCCGGACGCTATGCATATGTGGCTACTAAATGCTTGATATTTTAAATAAATATACGATTAAAATTACTTATTTAGCATACGGTTGGAAAAAATTAATATTTTGCAAAAACTTTGGAAAATCGATGTTATTTGCATAAGCTAAATATATAAAAACTGTTTAACACTATCAGTGTTACACTTTTCACACCCTGTAAATGTTTCTGCAACGTTGAATAACTCAATAGGAGACACAGCAAATTGCGTTCAGGAACATTTGTAAAACGTTTGTAGAACGTTTGTAAAACGTTCCGCAAACGTAAGTGCTGCGTGGGAAAAATGACATCTTAAGTTTGATTCAATTTTGCAAAAGTTTATCAAAAGTTTAGGCAACGTTTAAAAATGACAAAATAATGCGCAGTAGTCTAACGCGCATAGTTTTCGTCACAGAACGTGTCAAGAGTTATACTTAGCTGCCGCATGTCTTGTCGTGTGTTCGATAGTCGATTAATAATAATAAATGAATATTAATGAGAATAAGTAAATATTAGTGAGAATAAGTGAATTAACTGGATAACGCAATGACAAGGTAAGATTTTTATGTTAAAAGATAAAGTGAATTTTCAATTGGTAAAATCTGATTAATGTAAAGTCATTTTACAAATGAAGCCATATAGAGTTTTATCATTAAAACATGCATGCGGATTATACGGATTACACGAAAATCAACTATTTCACCTACAAATTATATTGCAAATAAAAGCAACCTAATTATCAATTATTTTTGAACCAGTAAGATGATTTCAGTATTTTGGAGAAGGTGTATATTTTCAACCATAAGCCATTAATTTATTCTAACTTAAAAATAATTAAAAAAAAAAAAATTTTAAATCTTTGGTGTCTCATCTGCGGATCCTTACCTAAATTATTGGTGTTTCTTCTTATACTGAAGTATTAAATAAAAAAACAAAATCAGGCCTTCACTGTTAACCAAAATAAACATTTTAAATCCGCCCTAGACAAGAAAAATATTAATTTCCCATTGAACCTTCACCGATTATCAGAATCATCATTAAATACTCAAAAAAATTTTATGATCCATATACCGGTAACCCCAACTGAGAGAATTACACCCCCCTGCCTTAAAAGCAGTTTTTGGTTTGTTGGAAAAATTAAAAATTTTAAATCCATTTTAATGTGTCACATGTCTGATATCCTATTGGAACCTAAATCTCTACTTCTGAACCGCCCTAGACAACAAAAATATTAATTTCCCATTGAATCTTCACCGATTATCAAAATGATCACTCTCATCTCTTTGACTACTCAACAATTTTATTTCTCCATTGAACCTTCACCGATTATAAGAATCATCATTAAATACTCAAAAATTTTATTTCTCCATTGAACCTTCACCGATTATAAGAATCATCATTAAATACTCAAAAATTTTATTTCTCCATTGAACCTTCACCGATTATAAGAATCATCATTAAATATTCAAAAATTTTTTTTCTCCATTGAACTTTCACCGATTATCAGAATCATCATTAAATACTCAAAAAAATTTTATGATTGGTATTATCTTAGCAATAGGAAATTTTTTCAGATTTTCAATCATTAATTCATCAACTATTATTGTGGATAAATAAGAATCTGAGGTGAACCTGTTTCCTTTTTTTTTCAGTCTATTTGGAAAAGAAATATTGTGTTTTATTTTCACCGTTATTTGCTGATGTTTAAATCATCTTAGGTCCCAGATTTTCTAATACTGTCAATAAAAATGAAAGTGTTTTGTTTTGTTTTGTTTTCAGATCAGAATATGTCTAGCAAAAACCACATTTAAATTTGACAGCAAACAGAAAACCCTCTGTTTGAATTTGAATAAAAGATATTATTTTATTTTTACCGTTTGTTTATGTTTAAATTATCTTAGGTCCCATATTTTCTAATGCTGTTAATAAAAATGAGTGTTTTTTTTTTTTTTTTTTTTTTTTTCCTGTTTTGTTTTGTTTTCAGATCAGAACATGTCTAGCAAATAGCCCCGTTTAAATTTGACAGGAAACAGAAAACCCTGTTTGAATTTGAATAAATGAATAAAAAATATTATTTTATTTTCACCATTTGTTTATGTTTAAAATCATCTTAGGTCACATATTTTCTAACACTGTCAATAAAAATGAAAGTGTTTTTTTTTGTTTTCAGATTACAATATGTCTAGCAAAAAGCCCCGTTTAAATTTGACAGCAAACAGAAAACCCTGTTTGAATTTGAATAAAAAATATTATAATAGGTTGGTCAATTTTAAAGGTATGTTATACAGTACAGTTTTTGTGTTAAATTATGGTGAAAAAAGAGCTAAAGTTTAAAATTTCTTTTTTATAAGAAAGCATACAAGAATTCTTTTTTGTAAGTAATAGCATCCTAAAGAAAATATTAGATCAATTATGAACGCTAATCGTTTTTCCTCCTATATGAAGGAAAAAAATAAATAAGCTCCTTGATTTCTTAACTCTATGAATTTGAAACCATGTCTTTGTAAAAATATTTCCCGTACTAAAAAATCACGTATATTTTTCATACAATTTTGCATTATTTTACAAATGAAATTCACCTAGAATACCTATATTTTTTCATCTATTATTGCTTCGCGTTTCATATGAAATGTTTCAAAACCGTTCCAATTTTATAGGAATATTGGTGCTTCTCAATTTACGAAAATGCGGACGAATAATATAGGTACTGTATATGTATTGTCAACGTCATTTGAATTCCACGATTGCTATACGATTATAGCAAATTAGGGTGAAACGCAGTCGAAAAAAAAAAAAGGTTAAATTGAATAAATTATCAACAGAGGGTATACAAAGAACCTTAGCAAAGAACATCAGGTACAGAAAAATCTTAACTTAGATAAGTTAACATTACATAAGCTAAACTTTACAAATTACACTATTATAAATTCACAGTAATATAACTAATACACAATTTTGAACCATTACATAATGACAACAGAAAGAATTTTTTGTATATATAGTGCAAGACTGAAAAGCAAACTCACCGCGAAATATGAAATTTTGTTTTAAATCTTGTTTTAAAAATAGGCTTTTAATTTTTACGGTAAAATTATTACATGATACTTTTGTAAAAGCCAAAACAAAGATCATCAAGTTGAGATTTTTTTCAAAAACGAATTAATAAGCGAGATATAACTTATTGCGACATGTCATAAGCTAAATACATCACAGGATCATAATTACTAAATTTTATAAACTCAGAATAAGGAACGAAATGTCTCGTCTATTACAGCTAGTCGATTTATTTTGCATAATTTAATTACTAATAAATGTTTGCCGGTCACATTAGATTCGGGACCGGCGTCGGAAACAGATTTGAACTGAGCAAAAAACTTTCAGAAAAGTTTCGGAAAACGAAATGAAATTTTTAGACCATTTTGTAGGAAAAAAATACCTAAAAAGACCTATTGGACTTGATTTTTATCAACTTCATATGAATAGCAAACCCCTTTTTCAAGTTCGGCATGAAAATTAGATCAAACATTTTGCACATTCCCTTCGGCTAGAAAATAGCTTTTCCACTCCTCCAAAATTTCTTTTTGAAATAAAGAGTTCTAGTAGAAGCCACTAAAGAATGATATATTTGTTGTATTGGAATCTTATACCTCCATGGGTTTTAAACATTTTGATTTGAACCCAAATACAACTTTTATTCCTAATATTCCTCTCTTCAATATATATATTTAAAATAGATGTAATACGAAGGAAAGAGGGATGTAGATCAATTGTGGATGAATATTATACCTAACTTAAGTTTTTCCATCCATATAGAATTCAACTATTATTCCTATCACATTCCTCTCTTAAAAATATATATTTAAAATAGATGAAACTCGAAGGAAAAAGCGATGTAGATCAATTGTGGACGAATATTATACCTAACTTAGGTTTTACCCGTTCATATAGAATTCAACTTTTGTTCCTATAACATTCCTTTCCTCAAAATATATTTAAAATAGATGTAAGTAGAAGGAATAAAGATGTATAGCAATAATGGATGAATCTTATACCTGAATGAGGTTTTACTTATTCATATAGAATTCCTATCATATTGCTACTCTCATTTATCTAAAAAATTGTAGCTTGATTGAATGTAAATTATATGAATAAAAAATGAAGATGAATAAAATAGGAAAAATATTGCAAAATTATATGTGCATTTTACATCTCTAATTCCTACATTTTTGATATACATCGAAGTTGGGTTTTTTTTATATGAAAGAAGATGAATCTTATATGAATCGCGGATGTAAAATTCGGGTTTTTAGGAAGTTTATATCAGTTCTATATGAAATGGAGACGTAATTTTTTAGTACGGGTTGTAACTAAAAAATTAATCATCGAACTATGGTTGTCAAACTGCAGCTTTACAAGTTAAGTAGTAATGTATCTCCCAGCTATTTCTTCTTTTAAAACTTATTTCATTCTAATAAAAAATTGAAAGCTTTGATATTTTTTTAAAATTTTTACAAAAATTTAAGAAAAATTAATTTCGTTTTTTTCTTTTTTTGAAAGTGAAACAGCGCAATATCGGCTTGGTTAAGGGGTTTTCCAAGTGTTTAACAAGGAATGCATACGAACGTATCTTACATAGGCCTATACAACCAATTCCAGAAGAAGAAGAAGAAGAAAGAATTCAAGTTATAGAACCAGATAATGGTTCTGTAAATACTGAAAATTCAAATAGAATACAAAACGAATTCGAACCTTACCCTATGCTAGATGAAGAATTAATAAAAAACGAATTCGAACGTTACCCTATGCTAGATGAAGAATTAACAAATGAAGAAGGGCTGTACTATAGGTACCTTAGTGACAGCGAAGATGAAGAAGATGCCAATGACAGTGATCTTACCGAAAACCTCCTCACATGTAGTATTAAACAGAAGGCTGAACTTTTTGAAAAAAAATTTGCTAGCCTTTGTTGCGAATCTAACGTGACACATAAGTTTATTAATGCCTTGTTAAAACTTTTAAATAAATACTGTTTTGAAAATCATTTGCCTAAAGATGCGAGAACAGTTTTAAAGACTCCCCGTAAAATAGAGATAGAAGAATTTAAATCCGGAGGCAATTATCATCATTTCGGAGTACAGTATGCCATAGAAAAACAATTTAACAAAAATTTAATTTTAAAACAGGAATTACTGAAAGGTAGAGTTAATTTAATTTCAATTAAATTCTGCGTTATTATATAAATCATAGGATGCACTAACTATTGATAATTTAATTTTTTTTAAACAGATCCTAAAAGACCTGTGCTGGTGATTCTCAGCACCGATGGATTACCTCTCTCAAAAAGTTCGAACAGCCAGTTTTGGCCCATTTCATGCCGATTCCTCTTGAACGGAATAATTTCAGATGTTTCCTTAATAGGATTGTACCATGGAGCACAAAAACCATCTGATGTTAACGAATTTTTGAAAAAAACAATCAATGAAATCATTTCCTTTACTACGACCGGTTTCCGCTACGAACATGAAACGATTAAATTAAAACTTTATGCTACTGTGGCAGATGCGCCGGCTAAAGCAATGCTAATGGCCATAAAATCGCACACGGGATTTTATTCCTGTTTAAGATGTACAATTAAAGGAACATCTCTAGAAAATCGAGTTTGCTTCTGTATTGACTTGGAAGAAGAACGAATTTTACCACGGACTCATGATACTTTCATAAAGCGTAGTAAAGAAGATTATGATATTGATTTTCATACAGGCTCCACCATTTTGGAAAATGTTCCGGATTTCGATTTAGTAAAAGACGTGGTGAGTGAAATAATGCACCTTCGCGACCTTGGATTGACAAGGAAATTAGCTAAGTATTGGATAGGAGGCAAACCGCCTTGTAAACTTAGTTGTAAAATGATACAGGTGGTGAATGATAAACTAAGTGAGTTTCGTCAGTGGGTACCGTTAGAATTTTGTAGAAAGGGCCGACCGATTACGGAGTGTCCAAGATGGAAAGCGACCGAGTGTCGATTATTCCTCTTGTATTCGGGACCGATTGCTCTCTATGAGGTGCTAGAAGAAGGAGCTGCTTTTAGAGCAGCTTTCCTCCATTTTCTCTGCCTCCATTTGTCCATGAGACTCCTGTCATTAAAAAATTTTAAGGATTTCCTTCCGCAAATCAGGCGATTTATAGAGATTTTTGTGCAAGAGTTCGGAAATTTATATGGTCAAGAAAAGGTCAGTTACAATGTCCACGGTCTGCTACATGTCCCGGACGATGCGGAAAGATTCGATGGATTCCAAAATGTAAATGCCTATGCATTTGAAAATGAAATGCAAAGCTTATTGCGAATGGTGAGATCTCATGATAAGCCTTTGCCCCAGGTGGTCAAAAGAATTTACGAAAGAGACAGTACTGCAACATCGGGTACGATTAATAATAAAAGATATCGAACAAGAGAATCCAGCACTTTTGACAAGGAACACTTTGACGGACCTTTGTTGGCAAATTCTTGCACTTCTCCTCAGTACAAGAAATATTTTTTCAAGGACCTAACTTTAGTGATTTCTGACGAAGCCAACAATACTTGTGGAATGAGTAGTGGAGAAATAGTTAGGGTGGAAAATTTTTGTTTTTCTCCCACTCTTAATAAAATGGTCGTAGTAGGCAGAAATTTCAGATGTGTGAATCCCTTATTGGATGAGCCGGATGGCTTTAGTGCGGCATTATGTTTCAAGGTTACTGAGCTGTCAAAAAATTTAAAAGTTTGGCCAACCGAACAAATTGTGTCGAAGTATTTTAGGCTTCCGTTTGGAGAAAACCAATTCGCCGCTTTAGGCATTTTACACTCAGATTTTACCTCTTGAATTAAATCACTTAAAAATGTCGATATTATTGTATATATGTAAATAATTATAAGGCAATGCAAAATACGATGTTAATTTTTTTTTAAAAATTGAGTATAGCCACTGGAGATTTCAAGTCGTGAGGTTCCTGAACGAAAAATTATCCTACTGTGTAGTGTCAAAAACATGGATATTTCAAGATGGAGAGGATAGTTTTAACTGTTGGTGGCCGGTGCATTTGAAAACAGATAAAGACTTGCAGGAGGCAGTGCAAAATCACGACGCAGTTAATCCTGTAACCTGGAAAGCTTTTCCAGTGAAACTGTGTGGGAAAGACCATGGTAAGTTTATACGCAATTTTATAATCATACTTAAAAATTATAATTCTATATCATCATGAGTTTTCGTTATTACAAAAATTCACTTTCCATGAAAATAACGGTCCGAGTTTAACTATCTTTATTTTTTCACAGGAGAGATTACTTTAGCAAGGCAGCATTTAAACAAAATTATACAAGCGGAAAATTCGGATGTGGGGGACGACTCATCGGGGAGAAGAATAATTCGCCCGCCCCCGAGGTTTTCCCCACCTCTACAAGATAAGCCTGCAGACGAAAAACCTTTCAAAAGAATTATTGGTCGGATGCCTAGTTTTACGTCGGAAAGTCAAAGTGTAAAAAAAGCAAAGAGAATAGTAAACAGGAAAAACTTGCAGCCAAAAGGGATCGTCTCTAAGAAAAGTCAAAAACAAAACGAAGGAGCGAACTTAGAGTCTGGTATGTATCAACAAAAATAGACCGTTTCAAAATTTCAAATAATTTTTTTTTTAAATTACAGACAAAGCGGCTCCAAGTTCGGCTGTTAGTTCTCAACAACCGAAAGGCCATGCCGTTTATGTTGGTACGTAATAACAAATTCATGGTAAAAAAATTTAAATTTAAATTTTGAAAATTTCAATTTTAAGGGGGACAGATGAATTGGCCTTCTTTCCCAACTGCATCTTTGGAGGTCAATTGTCGTGTGGGAAATCCGATTGAAAGCAGTACAAAGACACACAATTCTGATCAAAATTTTGGTATGTAAGACCTATCAAGATCGAAAATTCATAAAGTTTAATTTTTTAATTTTTAATTTGTTCTAATTTAGAAAAACAGACCAGTTTATTTTCTTTCCCACCTGCATCTTTGAGGGACAATTATCATCCGGGAAATCCGATTGATAGCAATAAGACACACAATTCTGATCAAAATTTTGGTATGTAAGACCTATTAAGCTCGAAAATTCATAAAGTTTAATTTTTAAATTTTTAATTTATTCTAATTTAGAAAAGCAGACCAGTTTATCTTCTTTCCCACCTGCATCTTTGAGGGACAATTATCATCCGGGAAATCCGATTGATAGCAATAAGACACACAATTCTGATCAAAATTTTGGTATGTAAGACCTATTAAGCTCGAAAATTCATAAAGTTTAATTTTTTAATTTTTAATTTATTCTAATTTAGAAAAACAGACCAGTTTATTTTCTTTTCCACCTGCATCATTGGGGAACAATTATCATCCGGGAAATCCGATTGATAGCAGTATAAAGACACACAATTCTGATCAAAATTTTGGTATGTGAGACCTATCAAGCTCGAAAATTCATAAAGTTTAATTTTAAAATTTTTAATTTATTCTAATTTAGAAAAGCAGACCAGTTTATCTTCTTTCCCACCTGCATCTTTGAGGGACAATTATCATCCGGGAAATCCGATTGATAGCAATAAGACACACAATTCTGATCAAAATTTTGGTATGTAAGACCTATTAAGCTCGAAAATTCATAAAGTTTAATTTTTAAATTTTTAATTTATTCTAATTTAGAAAAGCAGACCAGTTTATCTTCTTTCCCATCTGCATCTTTGAGGGACAATTATCATCCGGGAAATCCGATTGATAGCAATAAGACACACAATTCTGATCAAAATTTTGGTATGTAAGACCTATTAAGCTCGAAAATTCATAAAGTTTAATTTTTAAATTTTTAATTTTTTCTAATTTAGAAAAGCAGACCAGTTTATTTTCATTCCCACCTTCTTTGCCATCTGCATCTTTGGGAGACAGTTATCATGCGGGAAATCTTGCTGAGAGTGTTGTTCAACGTTTTGGTATGTAAAATCGATGGAAGTTCGAGAATTTCTCAAGTTCAATTTTTCAATTTTTAATTGATTCAATTTTAGATAAGCCGACTAATTCATCGGGCGGCAGTTTTTTTCCTATTCGACAATCCATAGATATTTTGAATAATTCTCAAAACGGCATTGAACAAAGGATGAATGATTCGTTGGACAGTGGATTCAATGACAATGCTAATTCGAATGATAATTTAGCTGTCGCTGTTTTAAGTAAGCAACAATTGCAAGTAAACAAAGTTAATGAAAACATTTACTTTTATTCTTTTGATTTTCAGGTGCATTGAAAGACATGTCCACCGACCTGACAATTTTAATTGAGCGCCAAAAAAGGCAGGGCGAAATACTTGAATTGCTGGTGAGGAACAAAACCAATAAAGATAGAACCAATGCGCCGCCTCCAGCAAGGTTAAACGAAGATGAGTTTCAAATCTTTCCCTTGAAAGATAAGGAGACTTTGGACAGAGTAGAGTTCAGACTCTCAACAGATAATGTGTTCAAGGCGAATTTGGTTTGTATTTAATATATAATACGTAATATTTAATATTACCGGTAGGCAAGAACACGAAAACTTAATTTTTATTTCTTTTATGCTTTCAGGAAAGTTTTTTAAACCGAGGCGGAGGCACAAACGTGGTCGATGTAACCAAGAGGATCATGAAGAGGGCGATGGCTGACGAATTAGCCCAATTGTTTAGTTTCGTCGGGAAAAAAAAAAAGGAAAGGTTTGACCGCCTAAGGTTGAAATCCGTCGTTTTCAGTAAGTTATTTCCCAATTATCATACATGGATTTTTTTTTTTTCAGAAATAATTGCAATTTTTTTTTTCCTTTTTTAGATGCAGTCAGAAAAAATAAACTTACGGAAAATGCGACTGACGCGGAAATCGAAGCGCCTCTAAAGGACTACTTAAAATACGCCAAATTTCGTTTGCGGAAAGAAAATCCAGCTCCGTCGAATGAACAGGGTCCCAATCCAGCTCCGTCTATTGAACAGGATCCCAATCCAGGTCCGTCGACTGAACAGGATCCCGTGATTCCGCCACAGGAATAAATTTAAATCTCCTTCAGAATTGGTCATTTTTTTCGTCAATAACTCGTATTATAGTTATAAAATACAGACCACGAAATACGAAGTACTAAATAAAATTTAGGCAATTTTTAGTTAAAATGAAATTTAAAAAAAATGTTGCTCCAGAAAATAAGAAGTAAGAAATACGGACTAAAAACTGCGACCTACTGACTTTAATTTTTTAATAGTTGGCAGAAGTTTGTAGTTTGTAATCCGTATTTCGTAGTTCATATTTTCTAGGGTCCTTTATCGAACCCCGAATTTTCCAAACCCCGAAACCCGATTCGGGGTTCATAAAATGCGTTATCGCGAAAAAACGATACCGCGTTTTCCGAACCCCGAAATTAAAAATTACCTAATTTATTTTCGGGTTTCATAAATTTCGGAATTTGGGAATCCGGGGGTTATGACGCTTTTTGTTTTCTTTCAATAATTTTATATTTCAGAGTAAAAAATTTGGCGATTTTAAATTTCGGCGTATGTTAAATTCGTGTTTTTTAATTCGGGGCTTTTAGGCCTAATATGGTTGCCAACTCGTAAACAAGTCGTAAACGCTTGAATTCGGGCTGTCAGGCCCCGAATTAAAAAATACGGATTTAATAACATACACTGAAATTTAAAATCTCCGAATTTTATTATCGCCGAATTTTTTACACCGAAATATAAAATTATTAAAAGAAAAACAAAAAGCGTCATAACCCCCGGATTCCCAAACCCCAAAGTTTATGAAACCCGAAAACCAATTCGGTGAATTTTAATTTCGGGGTTCGGAAAACGCGGTATCGTTTTTTCGCGATATCGCATTTTATAAACCCCGAAACCTGATTCGGGGTTTGGAAAATTCGGGGTTCCGATATAGACTCATTTTCTTGAACAATAATTTTATTAAAATTTCATTTTAATTAAAAATTGACACTATTAATCTTTTATTGTATTTAGTAGTTTGTAGCCCGTAGTTTCTGGCTTCTAATTTTTAAAATCTTTATTCCTCATGATTTTCTTAATAAAATCGTAATTTTCTTGAATAAAATTTATTAATTATTTGAAATTTTTACCTTTCTCCCAATTATCAGAGTCCAAGCGCTTTTTTTTCTGGGCTTTTGGGAAAGAAATGAGCCACCTGCCCTCATTAGCAAAATGATCCTAAGTCCTTTTATTATGGGGCTTAGGACTATTTTGCTAAGGATGGCAGGTAGCTCATTTCTTTCCCAAAAGTCCAGAAAAAAAAGCGATTGTGGGGGGGTGGGGGGGTGGGGTAGGATGGGATATTTTTGTCGGTAATGAAACGTTCATTAAACATTAAACAACAATAAATAAAAACGTTTCTAAACGTCATTTAACGTTAAGGCGCCTAACAAATAGAACATTGCAATGTTAAAATATAACTTTAGGGAACTTCCCTTAAACGTTAACTTAACTTTCCGGTAAACGTTTGACAAACTTTTGTTCAACGTTTGAAGCAGTACATTCGTATGTTTATTAACGTTTTTCATATGTTAACGTAACAGATCTTAAATATTTTTTTTTGGTTGTACAAACGTTATGTGCTACACGGGTTACTTAGATAAACTTAAAATGGAAATGGTTGTATTTTTTCATCAACGGTCTAAATGATAAAAGGTTTAATCAGTAAAAATCATTAAATTTTATAACTTGAAAAGTAGCCAACCGATTCAATGCGCCGGACTGGTCAACAAGTTTAAAGCAAAATTTGACATACTAACATGCAATCTTTGTAAAAATAGCAATTAAATAATCATAACCATTTTTTTTTCTCTCATTCGAATTATCATGCTTCCTGAAAACAATTTGCTTTGATGCCGAAATATACTATTTATGACGATTTAATTTCTCCAGGTAAAGACATAACTCATAAACTCTACTCCCTCAACGAACACCTCGGTGGCTTGAAAACTTCCGAAACGGAAAGATTTAACGAAGCTTGCAAGAAAAATTTAAGCAGGAGCCTAAGCGTCGATGCAGTTCATACGGGAAGAAACGGGAACGTACGAAGTGTGTCATATAGAAATGTAGAGCGGAAAGGAGGAAGCCTTTATTCTCATAGTAAGTAACAATCTCATCTAGTTTTCTTTATGAATATTTATAGAAAAAAAAATTTACAACGATCTGGGCGTTTACCATTAATAAAAGAAGGATTAGCATTTTTATCTTACTTTATTTAATTGAAAGTAACCTCGTCCGAAGAATCAATCTAAATTAGTCACTTTGTAAACTGATTTATGATTGATTAGTCATGAGAAATAGAAGTTGATGTCAGTTTTTCGCAATATATTTAGGTTATAATTACAATCATATGTAATATTTTTTCAGGCCCGTCGCCGGTGAGGAGTAGGCACGCACACATGTGGCTGCCTATCGTGGCCAGTCATTTTTCTCCTGATTACCCTTTTATACAGCCACGAATACCATCCCAAAGCCCTGCTCATCTTCCCGCCGCGGTGAGAGGAGTACCGACTCCTCTCATTACCGAACATGGGCAATTACATATACCTCCTGCTCCGGCGGCCCCAGTAGCTCTAGTACCGGTAAGGAGTTTTCAGTGAGGGAAATAAAAAAATATGTTTTTGAAAAACTTACCTTTTTCGTTCGTTGTTGCAGGTAATGGTTCCAGTTCTAGCTCCGCAATTAACAGCCATACCGATTCAACCGTCACCTGTAAAAAGAATAAAACAAACAAATAAAAAAGCTCCATCAATTAAAAAAATATTTTCTAAGGATAAAGAAGTTAAATTCGAAACGCCCGTTTGACAGGATACGGACTCAGAGGAGGAAGTCACCCATAGTTGCCAACAAAACCTTTTAAAACGATCCATCGACCGTTCTTAATTGAGCTTGGAAGTCAATCAAATGATTTTGTAAATAAATGAAAAACTGAACGGAAAAAAAAAAAGTTGTGAGCCTCGTTTCCGCGAGTTCACATAACACAATGAAGTGAAACTGTTGTGGGATATCGTTTAGGTTAAAACTCAAAAAAAGGCCATGTCGTAGAAGGGGTTTCATTATACTATCCTAACTTAAATATCTTTAAATTAAAACCGTTTTTAAAGTGATAGCTATAGACTAAAAAATTGATTTTAAGCGGTGTTTTTAATGTCAATAAACGACAGAGCATGTTGCAAGAAATTTTCAGTAGGTGACAAAAGACCAAAGATATTATGCTGCAAGTCCCTACCAATTTTTTTTAAGTAAAGAGTTTTACCTTAAGGTGTTTCGATAGTAAAACTCGAGATGTTAGATATTTTTCAAACTCTCACAGATTTATCAGGTATCCGCGGACCTACCTTAAAAATTTAAGCAAAAGTTATTTTCTAGTTAACGAGTTAAAAATTTTTAAAAATATGAAAAAAATACATGGCGTTATATGGGAAGTGTCAAAAAATAAACAAAGCGTTTTCATTTATTTACGAAAAAAGTTCATTTCTAGATGTTCCGATTTTTTCAAAAACTAACACAACATCTGTTAATAGGTATCGAATTGATATTAGCTTTAAAAAGCGCATATTACTTTCTAGTTTGAATGTTTCAGTAAAGAAAATCGGAAGCTTTGTTTATTTTGTGCAAAAAAAAGGACGCCATTTTTTTCTTTTCCGTAGGCTAACAATAGGATAAAATTTTTTTATTTTTTCTTGAATTTTAAAGAAATTATAAGAAGACCGGAGAACGATGCTTTTTCAACTAATAATGAAGCGGTGCTATCGAAACACCTTAATTTCTTGTTTAGAGGGTGATTTTACTCTCTTTACCATTTCGGTAAAATACTCGCTTTAAGAGTTGTGAATTTGGTCGAAATTTCAATAAATTTTAGTTAGCTGAATAATCAGCTGTTAGAAATATCCGCGCGGCATCAACTCCGAAACTTTTTTTTCAAATTTAATTTATTTTATATTTTCCAACAAACCTAAAAACTGCTTTTAAGGCAGGGGGGTGTAATTCTCTCAGTTGGGGTTATCGGTATAGGGATCAAAGAGGGAACCAGGGAAATGTTCAGTAAAAGAATACACCAAAGGCACTCGAAGAGTGGACACGAAGAGTGGAGTGGATAATTTATTTAATTTCATTTTCTTCCGGCCTTGACTATCGTAAACTAACTAACTAAAAAAAGTAACCTTGAATGAACTTCAGATTTTGGGGCGGAGAGGAGAGGGAGACATAGAAGCAGGTACAGTCTTGAAAACTGGAAAGGAAAGAGGTATTTGAACTTTGCTTTGAAAACGTCACTATTTGAAAAAAAGACCAAAAGCAGGCAGCTGAAAGAAAAACGTGCCTTATGAATAGATGTAAGAAAGTTGTAAATCAAAGAAAATAATTTTTACCGAATAGAAAAGGAGAAGAGAATAAAAAAAAAAAAAGTTTGCAGAAGTCTTTGACAGGATTAAATTTGAGTTACCGCCGGGTACCTTTTCTCAATGAAAAAAAATATTCAAAACAATGCAAAAAATTCTTGGAAGGTTATTATTTATAACGTTGATTTTTTTACAACCAGCTTTCAATGGAAAAGAAAAATAATAAAAATAAAAAACGATTTCCATGGCTTAAAATAAGTTTCTAATAAACTTTTTTCTTGTCACCTAAGCGATAAAAATTTTCTCTCACTCGGTGACAAATTTTGGGCACTAGGTGACATAAATATCACCCAGTTGCAACATGCTCTGATAAACGAAACTTTATTTTTTAAAAGGTCAAGTTTCGCTTCTGCGAGATATTTAAAAAAAAAATTGTCTACATATCTAGGGCATATTGGAAAACTGTCGAGGAAAATCTGGACATTTCGAACACAGTCCAGTTTCCCATGGTTTCACTCTCCCTCATGCCGCTATTGATACTCGATTTTTTCGTCATTCCGTGAAGTGTTTACCAGCCGCGGTTACGCGATACGTATCGCTAAACGAGCCTAAAGAAGTTTCACTTTAAAACTAACTTTTAGACATTTTTCTTTAAAAAATTTGAAAGCAAATGGTGCTCTTTCTTTGAAAGCATCCCTTGGTTCCAGCACTTTTATCAGCTACCCCTTTAATTCAAAACGATCAGGAATTTTTTTTTTCGGATATAGAAGAGGTAAAAAGTCCTAAACTTTTAATCTTTTTTTTTAATCGAGGTTTTTCATTTCAAATCCTAAACAATCAAAATAACAATTTTTTTTTATCATTTATAAATACTCACATATTTTTGTTAAGATAAGTATGATGACTTAAATTTTAATATGATTCGGAGATGGAATACTTTAAATGTGCTACAAAGGGCTTGTATCAGATTAAATAAATCTCCTAAAAAAACCAAATTTACCCTTTTAAGCGGGCTCTTGGACGGATATTTTTAAAATGATGATTACTTATTTATTTATTTATTTTTTGAAAAAAATTGCCTTTCAAGTCTTCTTGCTAAAACATTTTCCTTTTATACGAATTTTATACTAATTGTTAATAAGGTATACATATTTTTATAGCTCAAAACCGAGGAAAACTGTGAAATTAATTTAAAAATAAAAAGCACGAACGTTAGCTTGCAAATTATTATAGTTTTTAATAATTCAGCATGCTAGCGAATAGAAAAAGGGTGAAGATATTAAAAAAAAATTTATACACCCACCAAATCCCGAGCTGAGATAGATGATTAGTAAAGCACAAGAGCCGATTTTATTTTACTTGATTTTACCTGGAATGCAAGTGTTGGAATAAAATTTTATACAAAAGAAATTGTTGCAACGACTCTAAGATTAGTTAAAAAGAATATCCGGGATTTTTTTTCCTTTTTTTTCGAAAACAAGGAAACGAAAAGAAAAACGATGTTATGTTCTGAATGCTTTCTTGTAATTTGATATTTTTATTTGATATTATCAGTAGGGATGCACGACAAGACGAGAATCTTGTGAGAGAATGAGACGAGACATTTTTCAAAAAATGGCAAAAATTTGGTTTTTGACTGGTCAGGCTGCAAGATTTTAAAACAATGAACGAAAAATCCAGCTCTCGTGAGATTTCTAATGTGTGACTTCTCGTACGAGAAATACTACGAGAAATTTTAATTTTGGACTCTTTGGTGCAAAACTTGTCGGGAAACAAAATTTAAGCCAATTTCTCGGACACTTCTCGAATGTCTTATCGTGCATCCCTAATTATCAGTTGTTTTAACATGGGAGAAATTATTGACTGCAAAATTCGGAAATAAATATCTCTTGAAGGAAATGTAAAACAGAGGATACATTAAAAAATCATCTTTTGCTTAATTTATACAATTATTAAGAAATATTCAAAAGTAGCCTATTCTATTCATTTAACTTAGAACAAAAAAGAGGATTAGACTGCATTTATTTAATTTTCAAAAGTTCCAAAAAGTTATAATATTACTCAGCTTTCTTGGGGTTCAGCTAAAACCACAACAGGTCGAATCTTGAAAAAGAAATCTTGTTATACCAATGACATTTATTTATTTAAATTTATATATTTCATATCTTATTTTACTTTTTCTGTGTCCCAAAAGCATTAAGAAAATAGCTTATTTTCTTACGGCCCAAAATTAACAATTCTGAAAATCAATAAACATTAATCGGCATTTGAAATAGGTAAAAGAAACCATAAATTCTAAAATTCGGTACTTAAAATCCACTACTTACACGTGCATGAAAATATATAGTCACATACAAGCTGTCGCTGATTTCCATTTAGAGTTATAGCTAACATTAAATTTATTACACGTGGAATTGATGTGTATAAAAAAAACAGTTTTTTTCAGTGATCTACCTAAAAAGTAGCACGAACTTTTTTTATTGAAAAAGATTGCGTAATATGCCTCTGTTTACCTTAATTTAACAATTTTTCTCAGAATCGCGATTGAATTTTTTTTTTTTTTTTTAAATTTAAATTTCAATCGCGAATTTTTAATTTCCAAGAATATTTAATGCTTATAACTGACAAGATAATTACCTAAATGATTCAAACAATCATTAAAACATAAACACAAACACGAATACTCGTTTGCTTCGTGGTAGAGCCCTCTTAAGCATGGAAAAACCTTTATTCTTTTGTCATTCATGAAGATTTTCTCTTACATGTCAAATTCAAACCTTGAAATCGCGATTTTTGTCATTAGAAAAAAAAAAAAAAAAACTACGTCAGACAAAATTTTTTATTTTTAATCACAATGATTTCGATTTCTAAGACACGGATAAACATGTTCGTCGAAACATTTGTCCTCCAGGTCACGATCTAAGGGCGCAAATTCAGTGACGAGCATTTTCATCCAGCATGTTCCTCATCCCACGCAAAAGACGTTTGTCAGTCAATTTGAACCCTTAAACCGGTTTCATGTGTTTTATGTTTGATGTGCTCTAAAAATTCATTAGGAATTAAAAAAGAAAAAAAAAACTGAACGTTATGTTGGATTATGTTTTTCAGATTAGATTGATATTGAAGGTTAATCGTTCGTTGTAATTGTCGTTAAATCCCATATCTGTGATCTCTTAACATCTCCCAAGAAAAGGGGGGGAGATATATTTTAAGTTTCAAATTGTTGATTCATGAAAATGATTTTTGTTGATTTTTATCCCTTTTATGATTGATATGTTGAGGATCATTTTACAGATTTTAACGGATGCTTATTCACTAAAAAAATTAATAGCACGCACAGAGGACAATTGTCATTAGTTGCGATAATTTTGTAAAAAAAAATGAATGCTTTTTTTTTAATAATAATAAAAAAAAATGAATGAATGGATTTTCATTTTTATAATTTGATTCACGACAATCTATATAATATCTGATGCATTTCAGAACTTTTCATCTAAGGCTGATTAATGAATAATCAAAAACCAATGCTGAAATACTTTCATGTATTTCGGTACCGAAACCTAAACTGAATAATAAAAAACAAGTCAATGAATCAAGTCTGTAAACAAAACAACTTAGGCGCTACCGTAAAATGTTTTGTAAAATGTCCCAGTTTTAGCTCCCATAATTATTTTATAATTAAAATTTAAATGTATTTACAATATTTATTGTGCAGATTCATATTATTATTACCTTTATTACGTCAATATAAGATCTCATGTTAATTGTCTTAAACTTTCTTTTTTCTTCTTCTTCTTCTTTATCATCTTTTTTTCAAATCCATTCTTTAATGGAAAAATTTTAATTAGGCTATCAGATCATAATTTACTTATTATGTTTCTTTGTTGTCAGCGCAAACATTTTTTTTTTTCAAAATAACGAATACAACTAGAGTTTTCTAAACTAAATATGATCGTAAAAGAAAATTTTAAAAATATGTTATATAATTTAGCACTTCGTCGTTAAAAAAAAAAAAAATAATAATTCAAGGCATTAATGTTTAATAACATTCAACATGAACTTTTTAGGTATTTATTTATTTTCCAAAGCATCTTATTTATTTGCTGCGAGTGCATAAATAATTTCTATATGTGAGATAATAACACAGTCAACAGGGCGAAACCGATTATCTGAACACCCTATATATATTATTTAGACTTTTCAATAAAGCCCACATTATAATACGAAGAAAAAAAAAGTGCTTTGAGGGATTGTTAAACAGTCGCAAATCTTATCAGAATCTATACTTTATAATTGGTTCCGATATGTCATGTATATCACGTTAACCAGTTATAATGAGCCATATTACTTGCATTATTGTTTGCAACGAATTATACGTGTCGGATTGCATTCTCGTGGGTATCTGCATTTTTAGGATTTCCGCCACGATAGATAGCATGTTTAATGTTTTTTTTTTTTTTTTTTTTTTGCAATCTCCCCATCAAGATTTGTCGAAATCGAAAAGCAAAGACCTTGAATACACTGACATTTAAAAAAATAGCATTGTGTATAGCAAATTGACAAATCCGTATATACACACAAATCGGACCAATTACGTGGACCAACACGCGAATCCAATTTTTTTTCTCGAATAAATGAATAGGCTTTATATTAAATTAACCTGTTACACGGATTTATAGATTATTGATTTTTCTTTTTTACCTAAATGCATGACCACCAGATAATCCTTACAATACCAAAATAAATAAATAAACACGATGAATGAACGGTGACTCAATCGCTTCGACCTTTGTGCATATCAAAGTTAAAAAAAAATTGTTGTGGAGATAGCATGCAATGCTATTCTTTTTCCTTTTGCTTAAGAACATCGTTTCATTATTAACCTATTAATTAATTATTAACCTTACCTTACTTTTAACGATATCCATTAGATGAAAATGTTATTTCAATTAAAATTTTACATTGTATATTGTAGGGTTTCATTCCCAGAATTGATTAGCGCAGTCTGAAATTAAAGAAAAAGAAAAAATTTAAGTAGTGTTTTTAGCAGGTTCCAGCAAATTTCTACGTGTAATGTCGTGGCCGACGTGTAGTGGCAACTACGGATCTTCTACGGTCTTTTATACTATCTCTCGCCATGGCAACGCAAAAAAATTTGTTTTGTTAGGGGAAGAGCGGAAGGGTAAAGAAATCCGTGTTGATCCCCGATCCGGTGGACCTATATAGTCAGGCGTTGGGTAAAATCCAGTGTAGTAAGTGCATCATGAGAAGTCAATTTCAAGAGACTCCAGGCCAACAACTGTATATGTGCAAAATAAAAAATTAGGACGGCGCCCGCCTCCGTAGTTGGCACCACAAGCAAACGTAAGAAGAGCCGGAAACTTAGAATAGACCTAGTTTTCTCAAAAAAGCAATAGTCCTAGTTTGTTCAAAACCTCTTATTCGTTTTAAAAAATAAATCATATTGCAGTAAAAATTATTTAATACATTAAATGTACAATATTATTTGTAACTAATTAACTTTAAGACTATAATAATGCTTAAATGGAACCTCTTCGTAGGTTCATCGGGGTGTGAAAAATTGGTATTTGATTCGTGGTTTGAGTCGTACAGACTTATCTCAGAAATATCTCAGAAAACAAAGCAACATTGGTCGACGTCCTTTTCCAATCCATTTTTAAAATATTTTGAAGTCTATCTGACGTCGTTTCAGAAAAATACGTCATTTAAAGTCAATAAGGCCTCAAATAATCTTAAAAATGTGTGTCCTCTGACGACCAAAGTGGATGCGTCATTAAAGACGTGGTTTTGCTTTCTGAGTTAGACCTTCGTATATTACATTCAAATAAAGTTCGAACAGTTAGCCACAAAACTGAACTACGAACTACTGATCTACTTTCATTTTTTTCATTTTCATCTGAGAAGCTTATCTATAAAAAGAGCAATCACAGGAAAAAGATATGACAAGCACAATCACTATGTAAACTGAAACCAAAAATTCAAATTTTAAATCCAATGTATAAATCACGCCCTGATTTGTTTTCTAAAATTCATTCCAATGTTTTTTTTTTTTCTTCATCGAAGATTCCGTACCAATAAAGTCAGCTGTATAAGTAACATAGCAGAGCGTGATAAAAGGTGACTTGAGGTAGAATTGCTTATACAGAAGCCAGAAAAAAATAAAAAAAGAAGGAATTAGCTGTAATTCTTAAATCGCTTAGAGGCATAAAAATAAGAGCGGAAAACGTGATGCTGATTTTAGTGGAAGCCGTCCTGAAAAAGTTAATCTACTATCTGTTTTTTTTTTTTTAAGGAAGAAAAATGTCGGTCTTGAAAAATACTTCAACTGGAAAATCAATCGCCGAAATAGTACTTAAGGACCAAACAGAACTTAAGCGGAAAATTTTAATAACCGAATCAAAGCAAGGTTTTTTTTTTCGACGGAATTTAAATCAAGACCATCGAAAGGAAAATCATAATTTTTGGTTTTCCTCTAACAAAATCTTTCTTAATTCTTTTTTTTTTTTTTCAGTCATTAACTTTGAATTTTTTTCTTAAAACGGCAATCGAAAGAGTAATTCAGTGAACGTTAACTGTATTTAATTCTATATATGAGTATCATTTAAAAATTCTGCAACAAGAAAATTATAACCTCCGAGATTTCCTAAGATGGAATCCGAAAATTCCTTTCAAAGGAACGGAAACAAGGACTTCAGTCCAGTCGATAATAACCTAGAGTGAAATGGAATGTTGCATACCTAGGTGTACTAAAATCTTGCCAAAGCTTAGTCTCACAATGATTTGAACACAAATACGTTTTACTCTATAGTTTTGATTTAATGTAATAATATCGTTGTGAGGATTAACCAGAAACAGTTCCAATATTTTTGCGGCATTGTTTACAAACAAAGTTATTGGCAAACTATAAATGACCGCTCACGTGCAGGGTAAGGACTCTCAAAACAAATTTGCGGAAAATTAAAAACTGATGTAAAAAGTGTGTAATATTTTCTTGTAATAAAATTTTTCTTGTGCTTTTATTTCAACATACTAATATTATTCAAAATTAACTTCGCAAGAGTGAAAAGAAAATTAAAAAATTAGAAATTAAAATTTTACATTTCATTTTAGCACAACCAAAAAAATAAATAAATAAAATAAAATAAAAAAATTTTAAAAAAACCTGACGCATTCAGTTTCAAAAAGTTCTTCCGATTAAAAAAGTGTTCGAAAAAAATTAAATCTTTTAAAGTCAGGTTCAGGTTCGCGCGTTTAACCAGCGAAAATACCCGAACTCGATTTTATTCGTTGTAAAATTAGAACAAGGTATTCCACGAATCACTCACCAGTCAGTAGTAAACGGATACTTGCCGAAGAGAGTACAATCGATATTTTTTTTAAAATTTATTTTCTTATAAATGACGTCAGTATAAACAATGAAGCGTATGTCATTTGTTTAAATTTCATCTTTCAAAATGTAGTGACAGTGTTCTGTTTAAATCATGGCGACCCTGCCAGGATCGGTGCTGTGGTTGTTCCTGTTAGTGTACTTAATTCATGGACAAAATGTGGATAATAACTTTAATTCGGATAAATCAAGTTTAGCAATAGGTAAGTTTAGAAAGCTTCCTGTCAAACTAACCAAAGGCAAGCTTTGAGGGGTAATGGGAATTAACGAAAGCGAAACTTAGCTTTCCTAACGAATTTTATTTAATTTTTTTGCCCCAACCATTTTAAAATGTTCCATCTCAAAATTTTTTATTTTATTAAATTTGATTAAATTTTGTTTCCTTTTTTTTTAAATTTCAAGCTTTCTAAATTAAAAAAAAAAAAAACGATCCAGGTCAATGTTCGAAAAGTTTTCTCTTTCAATAATCTGATCTGCAAGACTTGTTTTTAATTCATCAATTAAACGCACTCTCATCTTGGGATTGCCATAACCACGTGAAAAAACTTATCTCGTCTAGACTCGTCCTTCCTTTTACTTCTTTCGCACTTTTTTCTTATTTTTTCGAAATCTGTTATTTTGCAACTAAAAAAAAAATCTGATCAATCTGTGGAGGAGTAATCAATCACACTCGTTTTAGGTATTACCGACACCGATAATCTTAAAAAATATCGTGAAACACCTCGTTGACATGAAATGTCTGGAAGGTAATTTGCTTCAATGAAATGACACGCAGCATTTGACCAAGTTTAATAAAACACAATTTACTATCCTGCGGTTTTACTTGTTACCAAATCGAAGAGATAATTTATAATCCGTCGATCTAGGGAAAGAGGAATAAATAATAAATAATAAAAAAAAGCAATCTAGGTGATTGTTGGAAACAATCAAAACCAATTCTACAGCACCCGTACTGTGAACCATGAAGAAAGATGGGATTAAATTAGTTTCAATAACAAGTTTTTTTTTTACCTTATGTGATTTGGGTTTTGAACAGTCATTTTGACGGCTTGGTTCATTTACTGTCAATTTCAAGAGAGACGGATAATAAAAAATGAATGAGACATCTATGATGCAAGTTGAAGGCGCGGTCAACATGATTACGAGAAATTTTTTGGCAACTGTTCTATTCGGGTGTCATCCTTCGCATAAGGTATGAAAACGATCTAGTTTTGGCATGATTTCTATTATTCCAGGTTAGGTTGGTGACCTGCAGTTGGAAATAATGGCACGGAAACGTTTTTAATAACTCGGATGCGAAAAAAATTCCGGTTGAAAGGAAAACATGAAACGAAACGAAACGCAAGCGGACGATGCAGCGATTATTTTTACTACTTGGTTAGGGATAAAAACTAAAGAAAAACATTAAAGTTTTAAGGATCAAAACATTAAAGGGAAGATAAGTAAGGTAAACCGCAATCAGCCAGACAAACAAAACCACAATATGGATCTCAAGTCAGGCAAGCAGACAGAAATACAGTTTATGACAAAAATCTAGACCTGTTTGTTCAACCACGTGTTGTTACGTGGATCATCCCAAGAATCATCTAACATATTTACTGCGCAAAACTCTTGTAGATTTGTGGCTAAAGATAGACTCGGGATATTCCTCTATTTTACCAGACGCCATATCAAATGTCAAAATGGTAATAAAAAAAAACTTTAAATACTGGGAAAACCATGGATTCATTAAATTTTAACACAATCATAGAAATAAAAACCGGATATACTAATTTTCCACAGTTACACGAACCAATTCTGAAACCCACTTCCTACGCTTAATTATGTGACAAACCAAACCGGCTAACTGCGGGATGAATCGGAAAATCGAATACGGAAGGTATTGAAATTTAAAAATACTTTGAAGAATAACACTGAAAATGAGACTGAATATGAAGATTTAGTACACTTGAGATTGGATATCGGAAATGGAATTTAGAAGAAAAGAGCAATTCGTTATTGCAAATGATTCCGTTGGGTGTGATAAAATGTTTTTTTTATTTAAAACCAAAATTTCATTTCGTACAAGACGAAGGTTCGAGTCCTGCATGAGTGAGATCAGAATTTTTTCTCGTGATTTCCTTTTCACATCATGGCCTTCATTATCCTTTTAAAAAAAAATAATGAAAAAAGAAAACCTTTAAAGCAGGTCAGTGGGGGCCTGAGTTCAGTGGAGATGCATCAGAGCCGAGGTAGCTCAGCGGTAGAGCAACCGTCGCGAAAACGGAAGGTCGGTGGTTCAAGTCCACTCTTCGAGTGCCTCTGGTTCCCTCTTTGCTCATTGGAACATTGCCCTGGTTTCCTCTTTGATCGAAATTACCTGAAAACCAAACTGAGAGAATACCACCCCCTCCCCCAAAAAGGCTAAAAATGTAGGTTCTGTTGGAAATATATAAATTTAAAGCAGGGTTAGTGTACGTTGGACCCGGGAATTCCCCTAAAAAATTACTTCAGATTTATGGCCAATATACAGAATTCGGGAAGGCAGTTGAACAGAAAGATCTCAACACACTCCGCTATAATATTAATAATAAGCTTGCATTTTCAATTGAAGGAAGAATTTTAAAAAAAATTCTTTCGCGGGGCTTTAGCTCCGATTTTCCCCTTCTTGCCATGGAATTAAAAAAAAAATTTTAAGTGATTTAAATAATTTGATAAGCGAAAGATTGAAAAGTTCGTTCCCTACTGCAACCAAACAAATGGTTCCACGAGGTATGTAACTCCCAGTCTGTATTTTTGCATTGCATACGTATATAAAAGCAAAAGATGAAGAACAAAGTCACTTCATACTGTATAAAATGAGAAAAATAAAATCATAAGAAATAAGGATCACTTATTCGATATTATTATGGAACAGTTCATACTGTACGAAAGTACTTCAAAGTATGAGGAGGGCAAACATGTGGCAATTTCTCTCGTTTTTTTAAAATATAAAACAATATAATATTATAATAATAATAATTATTATTATTATTCAAATTTTTATCAAGAGTATTTTTTACTTTTAACATAGTTCACGTTTCGACATCTTTTTTTTTTATATGAAAAGAGTCGATTAAATGTTTTAAAAACAACACAAACTTTTATCGATTTTAAAAATCAAAGTTCGATTAAAATGTTGAAATTCTATGGATTGCGACATACGATAAAAAGCAAAAAGGTTTAAAAAAAATAATGATCGATGAAAAAAAATTTAAAAAACGTACAATCCTCATCATCATCACACTTATCAGTCATCGATATTAGGAAAGCATCATCATTATTAGGGTGATCGTGCCGGTAATAAAATATTTTTTAAAGAAAAAAAAAAAACTTGGAGTAAAATGAGTGTCATGGTTATGCCAAAGCCAAATTGAGTGAAATGGTTACGCAAAAAATTATTATACCCCCAATAATTTTTTCTTTATATGATCCACCTACTAAGTCAGTGTTTCTACAGCTAATTTATCCAGTAACATAACATAAAAAACAATAAAACATGTAACAGTATGGGTTTTGGTTTCATTTTTTTTTTTCGCTGTCTCATATGCGTACTTCAAATAAGTTATAAATTGAACATTACGACAGGTACGGCACGCAACCACTCCTTCATTTTTTTTTATAAATGTGTGGGTATAAGGCGCAGCAGAAAAGTGTGTTATAGGTTATCCGTTTTGTTTCCTACCCGGCAGCCCATCATTCTTTTTTTTTTTTTTTTTTTTCTTCTTTTTTTTTTTTTGCTTCTTGCAATAACAAAAGTAGTAATTCCGTGGAGGCATTGTAACTAGATCCCATAGAGTAGGCTCGATATGCAAAACGATTTTAAGGTGCAATAAAATCGGAGGAACTTTCTTTGAAAAAGGCGAAGTAACAATAGCGAAAGAGAGAGAAAAAAAAATTGCACATGTTTTGAATAAAAAATGGCGCATCCGACTAAACCGACTCGTGCCATTGTCTCGTTAATTAAGATAGGTGGCAGCTAAAAATCTATACTTTAATCAGTAACAATTAAACTATCTGACTTATCTTAATTGAACTGGAGCACTTAAAGAAGTGATACCGTTTTGTCACCAGTTTAATGACACCAAATAGAATAAAAGGATGATAAAACAAGATTTTTCTTTTAAAATTCTTCTAATTTTATCAAGTGGAAAAACCATTTACGGACATTCTTTCATCTCTAAATTCCTACCGGATTTTCAGGAAGTCTTGAGGGTAAATTTCCAACAGTAAAAATAGTAGTTGTTACTCATGGATCAATTATCCGTTTTTAATGCAACATTAGATCAGAAAGATGATTGGACAAACTCGCAAAAGTTAATCAAATTGATTACAACTCAGGGGAGATTTCATAGCGGTTGAGCGGTGCATTATAAAAACTCATTTTGATTTGCAAATAATGATCATAGGCAATTATTTATCGAGTAAAAGTTGTAGTTTTTTTTTTTTTTTTTTTTTTTTTTTTTTTTTTTTTTTTTGCAGACGTAAGATGAGATCGACCGTTGAAGTAAAAACAATATTTTGAAATATATAATTTAAATTTGAAATCCATTTTTAAAATAAAAAAAAAAAAATTTTTTTTTATTCGTTTCTTCTTATTATCGGTTAGAAAAGATGTAACTAGATAAATTGATCGTTAGTTGAAATACAAAGATTGGTCAATTGAAATAAGCCAAATTAAATTTTTTGAATGAAGCAAATAAAGTAATTTAGGTAGAGCTGATGAATTCATTGTGGTGTTTAAAGTCAATTACTTGTCTAACAGTCGTTTAATAAGGCATTAACTGAAGTAGAGTAATTTTATATTGTTGGCCAAATAAAGTGTTTACTCTGTTCTTTTTTCCCTCTAATGAAAAATCAAACATTTTTTAAATGTGAGCATTTGAAAGCAAATATAACGGCTGTATGAATTTGGATGGGGTAATAGCCGGTTTTAATTCGTTGTGAGTTTCAAAGAAAATTTTTTTGGTTTTAAAACTTTGAAATCACTATCATTAACAGACTTCCGAAGATACCTAGTCATAATTTTTTTTAGTTGTTTGAAGAATTTTTTTTTAATGCATGGACTGTTTGAATAATTCACTTTTAACAATAGAAAATGAAATCGCTTAAGAGCTGGCTAAAGACATCGGGGCAGAAGTAATGAAACTACCGAAGAAGATAATAATAATAATTTATGTTAAATAGGATCGCAGAGGTCTTGTATGAAAACGCTTGAAAAGAAAAACTACTGGATTTGACTTTTAAATTTTTTCCAGTCAAGTTTCGACAGGCATGGAATATTAGGAAAAATCCATAAAATTTCATTTCTTGCACGGGGTCAAATTTTTAGTGAAAATTCTGATCGTCTTAAAGGTTTAGATGCGCTTCTGTAAAGCTTATTTTTTCGCGCAAATTAAGGCCTTCCTTATAATTAGAAGTGGATTTGATGCCTTTTAGAGCCAACTGACATTCGACTCTCCAGACCACTTGAGACTTATGTTCTACTACAACGGTATCGTATTCAATTATCGCTGTCAGATCTCATCTTGAATGATCCGAAAAATGTCTTGAACGTTTTTATTTGTAATATGTACTTAGGCACGACTTCGGTTCAAAGCTTACCTTAAAAAATTCTCTAAACAACGGATTTCTTCTTCGGTTTAATACCTCTAGCTTGTAGTCGTCTAAGGCATTGCTCTCTATTGGCTGTATTTAATTTACTGGGCTCTAAAGGTTTTTAATCATTCCTTCGCTTAAATTAAGGTACGCCACTGGTTCATAGTAAATACTTCTCCGGTGTGTTGTCGAAAGAAGTCACGATCCATCACTGCTTCATTTTATTGAAAACCTGAAATAAAAATTCGTTTATTATTTTATTTACTCTTTATACAGTAAAATTTTGACGAGGTTTTGAAAGATTGGATGATTGTAGAACACTAAAAAAAAATCAAGACAATTATTTTTCAAACGCAACACTGCATTTTACGATTTCCGATTCTTGTATTTTAATTTCTGTAGCTGGTCTATTATTTCCAACTTTTTTTTTTTTATTTTCATTTATAAAAATCTAATTTATATTAAATCGTTAAAAAAAATGGGGAGCTCGTCTAGAAATTGCTTCTTATTTTATGTTACTTTTCCTTATTTAAGACTATTAGGTAAAAGTTCAATGAATAACAATTCATTATTCATCAACTTTAGCCTTGGCTAAGATTTAAAATCTGTCAATGTAAAAAATCATTCATCCTTCTTGAATGACTTGATATAAATTTAAAATTCATTTCATGATGCAAAATTAGGTGAAGGTATAAAAACGAAAAGTAAAGAAAAGAAAAGCAGATGCTAAAAAGCAAGTAACAAAAAAATTGCGCTATGCTTTCACTAATTGAAAGACCAAAGCAAAAAAAAAAAAAAAAAAAAAAAAACGAAACAAAAACAAGAAATTAATCATTTTAGATTACTTTTGAAGCCTTCATACTAATTATTTGACAAAACTGTTCGAATTTAAAAGATAAAAAAAAAAAAAAAAAAAAAAAAATTTACAACTCTCATATTTCTAAATGAACAGGAAATTTATAATCGAACCGTAATTAAAAGCTGTTTAAACTATTATTACCTCAGAGCATCTATAAAAAAAAGTGTTAATCAATGGCGAATATCATTTCAGTATACGTGTTTTTTTAACGGCCGCTGTTATTTCTTCATTTATTTCTCTAAACCATTTAAGCAACGCCTTTACTATTTGCATTTAATTTAAAAACATGAAAGAAAGAAAGAAAATAAAAAAAAATAAAAATCGTGGAAACACGAATCATTAAACGTGATCCAAACCTTATACATAATGAAAAAGAGCAGCGCTATTTCCGATGTTACGGCCTTATCCTCAATAATAATACAAGAGTTTTCCATAAATTTACTAAGATGAAAAAAAGAAATGAATAAAATACCATGAGAACAACCTGATTAAAGTTACAGTTAAAAACGAAGAGTTAAGGTAATTGATAAAAAAAACGGAGCATTAAGCATATAAAAAAAAATGAAAATGACGCAAACGTTTTCTATTTTAACATAAATTTAAAAAAATCTAGAGCTTGCGAAATAATCTTTTGTTGTCGGTAAAAAGAAAATAAAATCAGCACTGGTAGGTTTTGCAGTAAACCTGAAATCAAGACATATAACGAAACAGACGAGAAGAACCGGAAGTTCTTGATTTTTTTAATATTCGAAATGACCATAAAAACAACTATAAAACAAACGAAAAAAAAAATGTTATGGGAACTTCCGGTAATGTTTCAGTAACAACTTGTTTAAATACAATATGCAACCACATCATTTACATGAATGACCAGAAAAAACGATTTAAGACTAAAAACTTTACGTGCAAAAATTTGACCTTAGGGAGAAAAAATAAATAATAGGTTGGCTCAAATTTTTAATCTCGGATCAAAACTGTGGGAGAAAAATTGAATGGACTAGTAAAATACACAAAAAAACAGTAATTAACATAATCATTAAACTACTATCTTTTTATCTGAAGACTCAATTACAAAACAACATGTAATTTTGATTTTTTTTTATTTCGCGAAAAGGCATATTTTGCCAAGTAATCTAACAACTAATCATCAGATGTATTCGCCGTCACTTTTTTAAACTTCTTAAAAAGTAAAATAAAATGATTTTGTATTCCTTTATTTACGTAAGTGTATTTGATACGCGCTTTTGATTTCTGCGAAAAATAAGACGAAAAAAAAAACGAAGGTCTACATGCTTACCGCATGAGCTAATCTTCTTTCTGATTTTTCTAACGCACGTGCATCACGATTACGCCCACAATCCTGGAAACGATTATTTTCGTTCATTTTTTCTTCCTTTTTATTTTCCCTGAATCAGCAACATGGATGGTACTAATTTCCAAAAATGACTTATTGTTTTTCAGTTTTTTCCCCTGCAATTTTTTTTTGAGACCGACATGACTGAACAGATTTTTTTTTCGTACGAATGCGTCCATCTGTCCATGAACTGTGACCAACTCCGTACTTGAGTAGACGATCACTATGAAAATTTCTTGAAGGTCGTCTTCTCTATTGTCATGATTCATAAATCAGGTTTTACTTCTGAAATTTTCATAACTTCCAAAGGAGGCATTGTCGTTTCAAAGCTTAAAGCCATTCTTTTTTTTTTTTTTCATTCAAAGTTCTAATGAGGCATAATATTTCAAAATAACAATTGTTGTTATTATAAGTTGGTATCATCCGCTATAATGAGAACGGATTCACGCCGATACACAAAAAAATAAAAAAATTGCCCCAAATGCGATATTAATAATACATAAAAAAAGTTATTAAAAATCGAATTTATCCTAATCCCTTTGGTCATGAATATAAATAAGAGAAGAAAAAAAAAGACTGCCCATTGATTTTTATTAACCTTATAATCCACATTCGTGAAAGAAATAGGATCGGACATCTCGCATGAGATGTTATGGAATTTTTTATTACAAATTTTCACTTTCATCCAGTCGGGACAAACGAACTTTATTAGTTTGAATAATTTTATTTTTAATGATAATAATAGTAACTGGAACATTAGAACTTGAAGCTGGAATCTAGGAATAAAGGTCAAATTAAAGATCACGGACTTAAAGATTGGTTATTAGAGACCTATTGCCTTATCAGTTTGTCGTATCTACGATACTCGACCTTTCATTGCATAAACTTTTGGCGTTGTTTTCTCTTTGCATTTTCTTCTTTAATTGAGAGAGTAGGTGTATACGCGGATTAAAAAATAAAAAATTCCTATTTATAAATAAAATTTATAATAATTACGAAGGCTGTTTTCCTTTTGTTTTTTCTGCTAATTTGTTTTTTTTACGGGCAATACGCCTTCATATTTTCATGATTTTGACCCCAAACCGAAATGTTAAATGGCTTTTTTTGTCTAGGGAAAAATATAATAATTTTTTTCGAATAACGCCTCAAGGTGTTGAAGTTTTTTTTTATATGACTCCAAGTTTGTAAATATAAGCAAGTGTATTTCGATACAAGAGAGAAAAGAGACGTTGAACTAGTTCCACTTATTAACTGAAAGTTAATAAAAAATTAATTTAATGTCTTGTTATATCGGATAAATAAGGAAGAAAAATTAACAGCAGGTGCGTGTGTCATACTTATCTCCGTCACTCTTAAAGAAAAATCCTTGGGCAGATTTTTTTCTGAATTTTTTTTATATCCTATGAATTCAGGTGCAGAATAATTACAATGTAATTTGGTGAAGCTGATTTTGGTATATGCTATTGGCGATGTTCAACAATTCTGCAAGATACGTTTACATAAAAATAACTGATTTTTTTTTTTTTTTTCTTGAAAATCATGTATAATTATAAAGAGATTTAGTTGAGTAAATCGTTGTGACTGAATTTCATTAAAAATCGGAAGTGGCCTGATGGTAAAATTTATAATTCTCGTAAATATTTTATCAGAGCTAGTGGATTTAGTTGTAACGCTGCAGTCGTGACTTTAGTCTATTCGGATTTTTATTATTTTATGATTTTCGAGATGCTAATAAAGTCGTGAATTTAACTTTTTTCAGTTTTCAATTTTTATAATAGGTTGTCTAAAATTTTTATTTCGTAAAAAAAAAAAAAAAAAAAAAAATGATTTTAAACGACTAAAATCTGGTCAAATATAAAAACTGCTCTAAGATGATAGGACGAAACTTTAGTCCTGCTTTATACTCATGGCATAATAAACTTCAAATATAAACGTAGATTATTTGTTTATTTGTAATAAAACATCCTCAGCGAAAGCTGTCGAAACATTTAGAAGGGATTCCGGTCAAACGAGAGACTTAAAGCCGAATCAATGTTTTTTTATAAATGGGCTAAGATCGAGAAAATTATGATAGTTTATAAAATAAAATCTGGTAATTAGTTAAACTTTCTCACACAAGGTGGAATTGAGTTTCTGGCATGGTAAAATGATACGCATAAGGATCCAGGCGTTTTCCATTTCCGTGCGTCAGAGGTAAACTAACGTATCTCCATCGTAAATGTAATTGGAGATAGTGTGTTTCGACTGTTGGTGAAAATCATGTGACTACAGGTTTACACGCTCATGTTGGTGTAAACTTTGTGGTCACATGATCATTTCACGAAATGTCGAAACACACTATCTCCAATTATATTTACGATGGGGATGCGTTAGTTCACCTCCAACGCACGGATTTGACTAATATTTATCAGTTCTTGACTCTTCCCTGTTTTGTTCCAAATGGAAACCATTAAGTCGAATGGAAAACTTGTACAAGGAATCTGATCCGTCTAATGGACTTCATTTTCATATTTTTAAGGAAGATGATTTTAATGTGTGGAAACTATGTGGAGACGAAATGTTTTTAGGATTCATTACACGCTTAGCGGCTTTTGAATCTTGCTGTGATTTCAACCTCGATGATCGAAGAAGTCCCTTAGTGTCGCTTTTTCAAACTTTTTCGCTAAAATTATATTCTAAAATATACCCGTATTGTTTCAAAATTCGATTTTATTACCCTCAATAAAGTCTGAATAAACTTCTTGGCATAAATCGTTAGAATGTTCCAATTTTTTTTTTTTTTTTTTTACTAGAAAAAATCAATTAGTACAAAAAGGGCTCTTATTCATTCTCTTTTCTACAAAACGTCGCAGCACGTTTGGCTCAACAGACAAAATAAACTCATAAGCAACTCTGTGCAGGATATGAAGCACCCAAAGTCCAAATAGAACAAAGTGCACTTGTAAAAATCGCTAACGACCTTTCATTGACAAACACTTTCTCGGTAACACCTATCTTATTAGATTCCCTTGTCTTCACATATGGTCGATTTAATTAAAAAATGACCGCAAACCTCCGTTGACATTTAGCATTCTAGCACGAAGTCCAATGACAACTAGTTCAGATATCATTTCGAACGGATTGTCCAAATGTCGAAAGAAAAATGACCTATAGCAAATAAGGTATCGATCGTAAAAAAAAAATGGAATAGCTAATTAGATAAAACCGTTTTTGACTTAAAGCAACTTGAATCTTAAGTTACTTTTTCTTCGGGCAGTATGGCCCTGCACTATACTAAGCAATTATACCGAATGCGATATTTCTAGTCTAAGCTTGCCTCATTGGTTTTATACAACTTGAAAAAAAATAAATTTAAAAAATCTCGCTCGAACATAAAAATTTTGCGCAATTACTAATATTTTAATTACAAACTATAACGATCTTTCCTTACTTTTTTTAAACCATTTTGCCAGAACTGAAATCAGATATTTCCTCTAATCCTTTTTTTTTTCTTAAAATCGTGAAATTCACAACTAATTATCCGTTTAAACAATCCGAACCTATTTCCCTCGCAAGGGATAACATCGCATGCTAACAAAGACTTTTGGCATCATAAACCGTGTTTTCTTTCACTTTACTCGAATGCTTTAGAGTAATTAAACTTAAAAAAAAAACGATGTTTTTTCTTGCCAAACGGAATAAAGATACGGAAAGAGCGATCTTTTAATTGATTTACGCTCTAACAATCATTTAAAAAATAAAAAAAACGGGAAACGATCGAAAAAACTCGTGTAACAATACACGATATCAAGAATTAATAACTCCGATAATTTTTTCGTTTGAATCTTCGTTAAATTGAATACCTATGTAATCCGACTAGTAGTAATAACCACAACCGTGCCATTCGTGACGATTTGTTTGATAACGATCGGATCCATTAAAAAAAAAAAGTAACGATTCTGTTTCAATCGTCAACCGAACCATGACTTCTGCCCTGCTCGCCGTTTCCTGGATGAGCCCTATAAGTGGAATTTTTGAAAACAGTTAATTTACGCCTTATACCTCCTCATATTTTTTTAATTTCTGGTAATGTGTCCTAGAAAAATGAAAACGCTTGAAAGCAAGACACAACATAATAAATAAAGACTCGGGAACTCATTTTTTTAAATATTTTTAATACTTCATACCTACACTTACTTTTTCTTTGAAATAAAAACCATTATCCTAAGTACGGCTAATTAAAAAAAAAAAATCTTGAGGAAGAGGGAAGTAATGCACCGCTTTTATATTTGTTCGGTAAAGGTCGTAATCATTCGACCAATTGGAAGAACACCATGCTACGTCTAATGAAGTACCATCGTCACATTAGAAAAATCTTAAAGGTTAAGGCATTCGAAAATAAAAATAAAAAGACTTTCGTTTGATAGCCACTGCACTCCGCGGCTTTCATGGTTCATGCGGAACCAAAATGTTTGTCCTGTTCAATTAATAACGGAGTCGTGCGTGGCCGTGTCGTGATTTTGCTGATTCTTCGCCCTTGAACTTGGTATTCTGAATGCTCTCTGGATGAGTTTTGTGAAGGGAAAAAAGGGACGAATTGATGGATAGTTGTGTAAATTTTTGACACCTCTTAAAGGGCAACTGTAATTCTATTATTAATAGTTAGCTAATTTAGTCATTTACAGTTCTTTTTTCAAGGTGCATGAAAGCATGCGAAGCATTCCATCCAAGTAATTTTTGTTTTCCTCTTAAAGACTCTCATTGCGAAAACTTTGGACGAGCTTCGTGATTTTTTTTTTCAAATCTTCATGATGAATTTCGAAAAAAAAAAAAGAAAAGTTTGACGCATAAGTTATTAGGCACTATTATCATGGTCAGTCTAAGTTTTACGGCTGAAGACTCCGTTTGACACCAAACACAAACTTAATATGAGAATTATTCTTCTCCGATTCTCATGATGACAGCTAATAAGTTTTCAAAGTCTTTTGTTTTCAACTTTTCTTCTCTCAAAATAATGAGCTCAAATCGCCATTAAAGCTGAGAAGCTTCAAATAACAAAAAAAAAAAAAAAAAAAAAAAAAAAAAAATACTCCAAAACAAAAAGAAAAGAAGTTTTTCTGACATGCGATCATGTCCTTCGCGTTCCTTTCATAACCTTAGAGATTATAGTCCCAGATACGAAGGGTGAATCAAGGATATCTAAGGTCATGATTCTTGTAAGGTTTCCGCATTAGATTTTCGCGGAGAATTTCCATTGTGATTCGTGGAAAAATAAAATCGTTGGAAATTGCATCTTTAGAATAACTTAAATGGTTTCTGTTGTGCAACCAGAGAGGGTGAGGAAGCAGTAAATGTAATAAGGAGTTCAAGTCTGCAATCTGGACTACAAATTGCTTCGTTCAGCTCAGCAAGGGTGCAAAATATTTTGCAAAGTGATTATTTAATGGTATTGTGTTACATACTTCACAGTTCTTCTTCAGTGAGATAATGAATCAGAATCATAGCGATTAAACATGGAAAAGAAAAGAAGCGTTAAGCACAAATTTGGGGCAAGATTTTAGACTGACTTTTGGACACTTCCTTAATATTTATAATTCACGGTGGAATCCCTTTAAAATTTGAAAATCCGGATCTTAAAGAGATGCAAAATCATCGACGACTTAAAAAAAAAAAAAAAAAAAAAAAAAATCTCAATCCTTACAAAAAAATATACGAATTAAAGATGAATGATAATGTCGACTAATTTTGTCCATGTTATTCTATAGAAATATGTAGAAGTGGGTTGAATAGAAAAATGTTAACAGTTTCAAAAAAAAAAATTCAAATGCCATATGCAGCATAGTTGCAAGTTCGTTGTTCGATTGCATATAACTGCAATCATAGGAAGTTACGCAATTTGTAGGTAAAATTAATAGCCACAACGCTCCTGGAACATTAGTCACTGCTTTAAAACGTATCAGGAACACGATCTACAAGAAAAATAGATTCATGAATAAGCCGAATATTTCTTTACAATCAGAACATGATCAGTTAAAAAAAAAAAAAAAAAAAATGCGCTATCACCGGAGAATACGTGCCGTGCACATTATATTATTTCCGTCTATTTATTTTACTGATCTTCTTTTACGAAAAATACTGCAACGCATTCAAAAATCAGATCATACAACATTCAGTTGCGTTATTAGCTTACTCTGAAGGTTGAAGACGGACCCAAATATGAAAAAAAATTTGACATTGACGGATATCACAGATTTTTGTTTCTTGAAGTGCAATATATAACACACCTTGGTAACCATCCTTATTTGCTTTGAGCGGGAGAGTTAAAAAAGAATTTAATTATACGGTTCTTTTTTCTGTTAAATTCTTTTAAGTAACCTTCTCCTATTGATTTTTTTCAAAAAAGGAATTGACAACATGAAAAAAAAAAAAAATGGTTGATTACATAAAAAAAAATGACAAGAAAAAGCAAATTCGGCTTTCACCGTACACGACCTTTCATCTCGATAAGTAAATTCTATCCAGCCGGCTCTAGTGGTTTTAATTTGCCTTATTCACTTCTCAAGTTGTTATGAAAAAACAAATTATAATTATAGAGCAATTGTTTAAAATTAGTAAAGAATAGTTCAACAGATAATTTGATCTCAATTTCATAATTTTCAAATCTTTAATATATTCACCTAGTTTGCATGTTTTCATATATTATTCTTAAACATTTTCAAGTGCGCTTATTATGTTCCAAACTTCACAGACTCATTAGGACTGTCTTTCTTTTCTTATTTTAAATAAGAAAAAAAAGTTACGATTTCGTTTTATTTATCTTTTTTCGCTTTTATTTAATTCTCCAACGAGTTCTCCAGTAAGTTGATTTATTAAGGAATATGAAATGACGTAATTGCCCTTGATATGAATTCAACAAAAACGTTATTATTCCTCCATATCGATTTCATCAAATAAACCGATTGAATCATGTCCATACGAATTATTCGTCTGCCCTCATTTAAAAAAAACAATGGGAACATAAGCCACGGTAAAGGATTCTTCGAATTGTTTTTTTTCTTTCTGTTTTTAAAATAAGATAAGCCACACACAATCCTCTGGGTAATTGTAACAGCCTGAGAACATATAACACGAAGATGTAACAATAATTGTATAATTATCCATGCAAACGGGATTACCGTCTTATCGCTAAATTAATTAAGCTTGAAAATTTTTAAAGCACATTTAAACCTAAATGACCAACCTTGAGATTACAAACTAAAAAGTCATTTTCGGATTTTGAAGACATTCACGGCTGTTTATAATTATTACAATGGCATGCATACTCTCATCAACGAATACAATCAGAGACTTAAAACAATTTGAATTTAATCCGACGCGATGTAAAATTCAAAGAATTCGAAAGAAATGCTGGAAAAATCGATTCGATTACATGATCAAAATCGCATAACCCGAGGAATGTTTAATATGAAGATTCACGAAGTCGAATAAAAAAAACGAATTTTAAACATGTATCACAAGATAAATGAACATAATTATCCTTCGGCAACGTCCGCCTTTCGTAAAATAATATTAACTGTAATGATTATGCAGACTTACTTTAGGAAAAAAAAAAAAAAAAAAAAACTCCCGTTTGGAAGATCCTCGGGAACATCACGAAGATAGGTATCTATTTTCAATGTCAAAACCGATAACTTGCCTTTATATTTCAAAAAAAAAAAAAAAAATACTCAAAAACCTGTACGTGTCTTTCGCAGATTAGAATGGTAACTAATTCTTGTAATTATAGCAATTAGAGTGAAGATGAGTTTAAAACAAGAAAATTCAAGGCCGTATGTTACTTTGCTTGATACCAAATTGATCTCATATAACGCAGAACCTTTTGTTTTGTTTTTTTTCTCCCTTTTTGACTGATAGCCGATTGTTATTTATGTGAAGACGATCGACAGATTAAATGAAATTAAATATGTCGAATCATTCCTCTTTGTTACGAATAAAAAGGGTACTAAGAATCACTGTATGAACTTTGAGGAATGATACTGCTATAGTTAGCGATAAAGGTATCTGAATAATTGGTTTTTCCTATTAAAAAGCATTCGTTTCGTGAAATTATTCTTTTATAGATCAGAATAATAAGATTCGGCGGAATAATAAAGTTATTCGACTAGTCGTCTTCATGAACATAAAAATAGAATGGTAGTCTTAGGTCTTTATAAGTAAAAATTGCCCTCGGAAAATTTTAAAAATGGTAATTATTATAAAAAAAGAACAAGTAATGCAGTCGGTTTGCCTTAAGAAATGTGTGTTCTTCTGGATTCTTAAAACTGATATCATTTTGGTTTGTTTACAGAGTTAAAAATTTCCCATTGGCGATGAGGATGTCAGACTCCCTCTTTTTTTTTTTGTCTTTTTATTCCACTCATAAAGGATGTAGGTTGATATTAGCGATTTAGCTACTGTTTATTTTATTTATTTTTTAAGTAAAACGGGGGAATTCTACATGACAATTTTTAGTTCTTAATATCTAAATTTCAAAAGGCATCAGATAAAGTTTTAATTTAAATTTCCGGAAAAACAAAACCAAGCAAAATGCTTTTGGAGATTACATTATTTACGTACCTAGGGAAGTAATCGCCTGTTTTTCTCCCTCTCGAGAAGTGAACATTTCGTTTTTCTCGGTACGTAAAATAACTTACTGCACTAGAATGGAAGAGACTTTTCACGCCTCAGCACGTTGAACACCTCGCCTTCGCCTCCGTGTCTCAAAATCGTGCTTCGACGTGAAACAAGTCTCTTCCATCCTAGGCAGTAATCTACTATTTCTGAGGACGCCCAACACTTAAAAATAAAGGCGCAAGACTTTTATTACTGCTAGGTATTCAACTAAAAAGAAAATTCTTATTTTTAGTCGAAGACGATCCTCGACAATTCTATTCTAGTTTGACAATTCTTGCACATGTTATAATCTTGCTTTAATTTATAAAACTACTCGTTTCAAAGTTTTAATCGTCTAGATCCCCATCAGCCGAAAATCCAATTTATCCAGCAGCCCTTCAGGATATAAGAGATCTGAAAGGGGTATATTTTTCTAAGTTTTTTTTTATTATTCTCGTATGTTCCATTCTTAATTGATTTCGTTTTTTTTTCTTCTTTTTCCCCTTATATTAATATGACCATCTTCTTTCCTTCCTTCGATTACACTGTAAGGTTTTTAGCCATGCAGAACCCATCAATTTGATAAAAAAAAATTCCACACTTAATAAAATATTACGCAATACTTCAATCGCAAACCCATCATTTTCCGAAACATAAAAAAAAAGAAAAAATAAAATTTTGAACGTGTCTAACAACTTCAAATTAAATTCGGGTGTATCACAATGAAGACGATTAACATCACCGAGGCAATCTGGGATCGTCAAAGCACGATTATTATTCCCTCATCGGCAAAAAATGTGACCTAAACAGAAAAAAAAAGAGAGAGAGAGAAAAAAAAAGGGTACACGAATAAATTACACGCCGATCCACTTTGAATTAGCAAAATTTTAAATAGGAAGTAATTGACAGCACTTATCAATATAAAAATTGAAAACTAAAACCATTTAATTAATTATTTACGCCATTTAATTCGAATGATTTACCTCGTCATTGTGTTGCGAACTTGGAGCAACCAAGCCATGCCTCCCTAAACAAAAATCTCTCGCAAGATAATAGAATCCTAAATAGTTTGATGGTTTCGCTTTCTTTTTCCATCATTATCCTCCATCGATTTTACTAATCGCTGAAAAAAGTTTTTCGCATGACCCTTGAATGGCATCAGCGTCCTTGTCAGCTTTGTCCTGGTGGATCTAATGATAGTTCTGGATGAGACATAAGAGCAGCATTGTAACTGCACTGACATATATGTGTTCCGCCCACAACATATGTCAAAACACTCTCAAGGTTTCCGGCAGTCATTGTATTATTATTCCTAATGTATATTGAGCCTTTTGTCAACCAGATCATCATCATCGTCCTCATCGAAAACTATTAACGAGCCTCTTGTCACCGTCGCCGCGATTTAAAATTAGAAAACGTTGTTCGTCTATTTTTTTTTAGGTCAAAAAATATAAATTTTTAATTTTTAATCTTAAAAAACTTTTCATTAAGACCGTTTTAATTTACATAGATTATGAATATTAAATGGAGTGAAGAATTACCGTAGGCGTTTTCTTATTGTTTTAAAACTTAAATAATCATATTTGATTTAGATTTCTCAGAACTCATCTGCTTTTACGTGGTAAAAAGGCTCACGTCTTTTTCGCCTTTTCCCATGTGGGTTTAAGTTTGCATTATTCAACGTTAAAAACGATTAGGGTTGAAGTGATGTACATAGGGTGAGGGAACTTTGAGACGACAACAGCAGCAGACAAGGACGATAACGTTTTTCTTTTAAAAATAAAACACAAAGTTAGCATTAAATGCTTGGGGATATTTGGAATTATCCTATGAATGCCCCAAATATCAAAAATATAAATGTAACATTCATAAAATATTGCAATGAAAATCTAAATTTTCTGGTATTTTCTGGTTATCATTATATTTTTTTCCAATCTTAAATACCGAAATATCATTTAATATTTATACAATATTTTTGATATTTAAGGGATGACATAGGGGCAAGGGCGGGTCGAAAATCAAAAATTTTGGATTTTCAAAATGCCTGATAGCGCAATCGTGCAGTTTATCATTTGAAAAATAATTTTCCTTTTCGAAATTTTTTTTAAACGGCATTTTGAGGGTGCGCAAGAGGGCCAAATTACTGGAAAATTCCATAAGGGATGAAAATTCGGATTTTAGATTTTTGTAGAAAAAGTGCGGTTTCCTATCGGATTTTTAACGTAGATTTCGAAAATAAAATCGGTTTGCGCCTAGCTTTTTCTGTTCTTGAGATACAGGCCAAATTGGGTGTAAAAATGTAAAAAATCTGAAATTTCAATATTTTGATTATACTTTTTACTATATCTCAAAAACCGAAACAGATACCCTCAAACCGACTTCATTTTTAAAATGTCCGGAAAATCCGATAGGAAACGGCACTTTTTTCACAAAAATCTAAAGTCGAATTTTCATCTCTTATGGAGTTTTCCAAAACTTTGGCCATCTTGCGCACCCTCAAGATGCCGTTTAAAAAAAAATTTTAAAAGGAAAATAATTTTACAAATGATAAACCGCAGCCATTGCACTATCAGGCATTTGGTAAATCCAAAATTTATTATTTTCGTCCAGCCCTAATAGGAGCTTCTTTAGGATATTACAGGGATATAAATGGGCTATTTTGCGATATTCATAAAATATTGCCATGATAGAAAATGCAGTTTAGGTATGTGAAGCATTTTGAGTGATTGACTAGTGTTTATAGACCGTTTTATGGTTTGTTACGACTTTCAATTTTTTTAACAAGAAAGGTTGTGACTTAATGACACAGGTTGTGACACGTGTCTCATCAATGAGATTTTGACTGGATACCTTTGATTAGTCCCTAAAAAAATTTAAAAAATTGTTGGTAAAATTTTTTTGGTCATTAATTTATTATTTTACTAAACGCAAATTCTACTCCGATTTTTATTTATTTATTTATTTTGAATAAGTTACCAGTAAACACTATCACCGATTCAAGTCGAAGTCAAAAATTATGTACGAAATAAACGAAAAACCACACATTTTTTGATGGGCCTAATCGTAAATAAAATATACTGCTTATGTAATCCGTTTCTTAGTCTACCCCAGCTACCATTTTTTTTTTTTTTTTTTTTTTTTTTTTTTTTTTTTTTAATTGAACTAATTTTTTATGAAGTAAGGAAAAGATCTCACTTTTTCTTCCATAAAAAAATAAAAAAATAAAAAAAAACGCGGTAAATCCGTTACAAAGCAACTTATACTCCCAACTTGCTCCTCTGGGCTTCCATGGCGGAAGCACTTTGCAGCACATGTCAAATAAAAGAAATATTAAAACTGTAAATCTTTCTTTAGAAGGAAAAGAGATTGTATAAAAGATATAAAACCTGGTCTCATATTTTATCAACTATTTTTAAAAAAATGATTTGTTTTAAATTAATCTCCTGTTAAATTATTTTCTAAAGGCAGTCAATATCACAGCCGATATTTATGTGATCGTGAAAAAAAAGAATCCAACAAAAAATATTATTTCTACTATACGTCTGTCCCGATTGTAAAGAAGACCTTACGTTTTTTTTTTTTTTTTTTTAGGAAATAACACAAGTCGAGTATGCTGATTTCGTAGAACTTCAATTGCGTTTTGCATCAACCGGTTTTTTTTTGTTTATTTTATTATAATTCTTTTATAAACATGTGACGTCGAAGATTCTTGTTATTATATTTTTCGATTCGTTAAGCGATCAAACCAAAACGATACGTCACCTTAAAGTTATTTCCTGCCGAAAGGAAAATTTTTTAAAGTCCTTTCATCAAACTTGTTTTCTTTTTTTCTTTTAATCGTGAAAGTTGTGGGAGTATCAGTGATGCCCCCAGCAAGGATTTACATGAGGAAGTACTCAGCTTAGTACTCATCTCCTTGATTTAAAACTCTTCCACAATATACATGTCGAAGGTGAGCAACAAGTATCAGTGGCGGGTCATGCATGAAATTTCTTCTGACCGCCCTCAAAAGTAAGCTTTATACCTCAAATCTCCTATGTGTTCTTTCCTGGTTGTTTTTTTTTTTGCTCTTATCTATTCTTGTTCATGAAAGTGTTAACCTTTAAGAATATCTTTAAAACGTGCTTTTTTAGTCATAAATGTCGAAGAAAGGTGATTCCGGTATAAACGGTCGTGGCTTGTTTGAAAAAAATAACGGAAAGAAAACGCCACTGTATCTTAGAACAATTCGCATAAAAGAAGATTTCAATAATAGTGTAAAAATATTATAATTAAAAAACGATTGTTACGTCATAGCATAATTATAAGTGAAATTAAGCATTTTACAGTATCTGATTGTTGATATATAATTTATAATTTGGAAAAAAAATAATAATAAAAATATATATATTATACTGCACATGAAACGAATTTTTTAAATGTTTACTAAGCCATGAAGAGAGATAGTTCGCGTTATGGCAGACGGCTACATCCGTTTGCAACATTTCTCAGGTGCAAGAAAATAAAAAAAATCCGACAATAACAAAAAGTAGGAGGTTTAAATACATTTTTTTTAAATAAATAAAAACATGTTTGTCGGGTGCAGAGATGCAAACTTTTTTTCGTTCATATTTTTTCGATTTATTGCACCGTAGTAATTTTTACGCCAGGTTCCTTGAATTCGTTTTTCAATTAAACAAACAAAATAGATAATGCAATTGTTCAGAGAATGATGGATTGCGGAAAATTTTCGACGGAAAGATTTTTCTGCTAATCATGATTGGTATACTCTGTAGATGATACTTTAAGAAGCTGAGAGTGTAGCCGCAGTCTGCACCAAGGAATAATATTTGGAGGATCAAAAACTTGAAAGCTGCTTGAACTTGGTTAAAACTTACGTCTACTTTAAAAGTACTCAAATAAAGAATTTAATGCTTAAAACTGAAACTTTTGAAACCCACCTCAATAAGTCCAGCTGAGACCCTTAATTGGAAGAGGCTTGACAGAAAAAATGGGCGCATATGAGGCATAAGATCATGCGCAATAATTTATATTTTGAATAAGAGAAAAAACCAAGTAGAGTCCTATTTCCAGAAAATATAAACAAACGGAAAAAGAAATCGATGTGCATGATGGTATGCCCCCTTCCAAGTTTTCGCGCCCATTGTTTCAGTCGGGCCTCCTCTAATTAAGGGCCTCTACTGTCGCTTTGGAATGTTTTTTGTTAAATAGGGCAGACAATCCGGAAAGAAATAATTTCAAATTGTGGCGCAGTTAGACTTTGAAGTCTAGCTGCAAAAACAAAATTTTTAGAATTGTAATAAATTTTCGAAAATAAGAATCAAGCCATTCTGCAGTATCTCTGACCTTTCAAAATATTCGATTAGTCCTGGATGGTGACTGCGCACAGTAAAAGGGAACTTCAATAAAAATTTTCGAAATATTATTTCCATTGTTTTTTTCTTTTTCTTTAAACAAATCAAAAAAACAAAAGAACAATGAAAAAAACTGATTTCTAAAATTGTTACCTTTAGGTATTTTATTTTGCGGCGTCACCTTTTTAAACATTCTTCTGTCATAGTTTTACTTTCGATAAAATATAATAAACGCCAGATTAGCACCTTATGAATTTTCTAGTGTGATTCACAGAAATACTTATAAGTTTAATATTGGATATGTTTAAATTAGGTGAAAAGCTTAGTTTTTAGTTCTTAATATATAGCGATCATGTCAATTACGAAACTTCCGTTGATGAAGTGCAGCCAGTCTCATTACTGTAATTAGTCCCATCACTATCTGCTTAGGAAAAAGAAAAAAGGAACAGAAAGGGATTCGTCTGCTTAAACTCCTCATATTATTCGAGAATAAAGGCTTTAGATGCTGAATAAAAACTCAAAAATTATTTTCATAAAAGCACGATTTTATCCATTACTTTGATATTTCATGAAACTGACGTCAATCGTCCTTTTTGTGAAAGTGAATACGTGATTATCAAATTCCAAAATGCATAATAAAAAAAAGTGCAAATTACATTAGAGTAGGTGATTACTTCTACAGTTTTTACCGCCCGATATCATTTTTCGCGTTCGCCAGAAGCTACGAGTTAATCTAAATTGCTTTCCGGTCCAAAAAAGATTTCGAACCACAGTTCGTTCAACTGTAGAAATCTTTACTGATATTTAAAAAGCAAAATTGGTTTTAAAAAAAGAACCCCGCACAAAATGATAGGAATTTGGGTACCGGATAAAAATTGATTTGTTTTTGTTTATTTTTAAATGTAAACTTCATCCGTCGCCCAAATTCCTATTATTCTGTGCGGGGTTCTTTTTTAACAAGGGTTTCAAATCAAAAGAGGCTCAACTTAAGTGACAGATCTAATATTTTTAGATACGATCGTGCAACCGAAAGCAACGAAAATGCATGTCAAGCGAAAAGTACCAACCGACAGGTTCACGGGTCGGACTCAAATATACATTTTTTCCGGAACCCGTAAGGATTCATTTCATTATTCATAATGGGATGAAATGAAATTTTGTGATTATCTTAGATCTTCACGTTATGCATAAAATTATATTCACTCTTATGCAAATGGAATAATATTTCTAACAATTTCAGGCCTGCAGTCAAAAATAAAAATACTCCTTCCCATTTACAAAAAAAAAAAAAGAACAGAACGTTCGTGTCAAGCTGTTACCAAATAAATTTCCAACTTTTTGGCCTCATACCTCTCTTGCTCTCAATTCATTAAATTTAGAGGCATAGTTCTCCAACCTAGTGTTAACTAAATAAAAAGTGCGAACGACTAACAAGTGATTGTCTGTAATCAAGCTACCGTAACTCCGTTAAAAGGGAAGCACAATAAAAGAAAAATATTGCGAAAATCTTGTAATTGTATACGCGTAAAAGAAAAGCCTAAATGTTCACGCCGGCTACGATACTAATTGTGTCAATCCCGTTTATCGATAAACGATTCGGCACCTACTAATAGCATTAAGAATTTTCGAGAAAAAAAAAAAAAAAAAAAAAAAACATTAATTGTTTCCATAAGTTGCATGCACTCATTTTCTATAAAAATACATTGTAATGATCGAATCTTGAGATTTTCGTTATTTATCTCGGGATGATTTAGATTCATGAGACTTAATTACTTTTAAAAAAAATCGTTTAATGCACACCACACTGAAAGTACCTCCCCGGCTCATCGATACATATAGTAAAAGTGAGTCTTTGCACACGACGGCGGTAATTGTTATCATTCAACATGGGAGTCCAACTTTCACTTGTGCAGTAGCAACTATAAATAATTCCATCTTGGAAATTCATTATGCGTGTTGTGTATGTAAACATAGGATTGCACCTCTTTTTTTTTATGTATTACTCTGATAAACCTAGTTTAAAGTATATGAATTCAGATCGTTTTTTTTTTTTTTTTTTCTTGTCTTTCCTTTTCTTTATTTGCCTGAGAACATACCTGTAATAGGTTGTACTTTAACATGAGCAATAAAATCTAATTAAAGCGTTATTTACTTTTCATTTATTAATTCCGGCCGAATGCACTGTTACAAGAAATGCCCGCCTTCTTTATAAGAGAAAAGACTAATTAAGTCCTTCTCTTCCTGTGAGACTGTCTCGTGGTAGAAATTCGTGAAGGTGTACAAGATTTACAATTATGTAATTGGACGCACACAAAAACAAAATTAATGAAAACGTTCCCTTTCATATGTTTGAAAAAGATAGATGGGTTTAAAAAGGAAAAAAAAAATATATCTAGGTATTCAGACATTTCTTTAATACGACATGTTTTTTTAACGTTATCAATAGCGCGCTAATATCTCAACAAGTTTATTTAAATAATATGAAACATATCAAAGTGACTATGTAAATACACTTTAATTTGAATGTCTATTAATCCGCGAGTTACACCTAATTTCTCAATAACTCATAAATCTTTTCAAATGAAAATTTATACCGTAACGCTAAACTGTCTTTCTATGTAAAAACAAAACAATCGAAAGTCTAGCGTTACCTAAACGCAAAATGGAAATATCAGGAAATATCAAAAAAGCTTTTAAAGTCGACTTGCAAAAATTAAGAAAAAAAAAAAAAAAAACTGTGAATTTGGTGACACGAAGTTATTAAATCGTTTTTAATGGATCCGTTGATTTAGAAATCCAACCTCCTTATAATACAAGAAACGATTACATAATGTCATTCGATGCTTTAGAAAATATCATAAGTTAAACACTAAAAAAAAATAGTAACATGCGTATGAAAGTTATCCAACATTTTTTTTTTTTTTTTTTATAGTTTAAAGACGACTCTGACCAGAAGGGAGTACGTACGGGTTTAGGGTCGCTTTCACTTATGTCATGTATAAAAATTGTTGATACTTTTTTAGACCGCTAATTTGAATCGGAAATTAAAAGTAAAACCATAAATTTTTCGTCCTCAGGCCGTTCTCTCAAGTATCACGATTTCGTCTTCTTGTAACGTAAATATTACACCTTCACGGTTTTTCTTTTTGGTAACTCCTCAGATTCGACTACCGGCAGGTGAGGAAAAGAGTAAGGGCCGTATCAATCAAATCGGAGGAATTCGATGAAGGTCAGAGAAAACTTCCTACCTTCTTTTTAAACCGATGCTTCGTTAAAAATTAAACGGTTTTTATGTAAATCGTTGTTTGATCTAAGGAACGTGGATAATTCGGAAGCTTAATATTTCACATATTAAAAAAAATTTTTTTAAATATTCTTGTTTCTTTTCTGAATCATGGAAATTAACGTGAGGTTAAGAAATAAAATTAACTGAGGAAAAATTCTCCCGAAGAAAAAAAGTTTGACGCCTTAAATTTTTCTTGCACTTTTGCCGTGCTATTTGTTCATGGTCGTCGAGATCGAGGATTTACCAACATGAGCCGCCAGGTTGACAGCTTTAACAAACAATTATCTTTTTTTTTTTCTGATAGGCTTATTTCACGTGTGAATTTAATAGGAGAGAGTGGTTGAAAAATAACATACACCTTTGATCTTGGACTGGTTATTTATTGGTTGAATCCGATCTCTTTCCGCTGGCTCGATAATTTACTGAAAATGTTTCCATTTTAAGAACCATTTTTATTGTTGTGAAAAAATATGATAAAACACGATCCCTATTATTACAAAATCGCAATACAACTAGTCGAACTCGAGATATTTGAAGCCTAATTTTACTTATTCTCATATTAGGAAGAGAAGACAAGAAGTAAGCATAAAGTGACTGGTCTCTTTTATGTCATTAGTCTTCTAGTATTTGTATGTTTTGCCTTAAACATGCGAAATTTATAAAGAGAAAGAAACTTAGAAAGTACATTTTTTTTTTTTTTTTTTTTTTTTTTTCTTCCTTTTTCTTTTTAGGCCCAACATAATGTTCTTCGATTTTATAAAAGTCGAAATATAAACGAAACTGAAAGAAAAAGTGGCTTAATATGTTTTTTAAATTATTCCTCAAATTTTGTATTTTGACTTCCAGATCTTAAACTGAAAGAAATACTAAAAAAAAAACCGACTTCAGATTCGAAATGTAAGGTTCTGTTTTTCCACGTAAAATATATCAATTTTTTTCCTCATTTAGTTTTCCGAATTTTAAGTTTAAGTCGAGACGTTTTTCCGTCAAGTAAAAAATATGAAAAAATAAATAAATAAATAAGGATTGACGTGTGCATTATAGAGAATGGAATTTCGGCCATTTATTTTAAATTCAAAAATTTGGAAAATAAGGGACACCCTGGTATTTTACAATTTTATTTCGTTCTTTTCAGTTATATTTTATCTACCTTTCTTTATTATAGTGGTCCACTTTTTAAAAATTTCCTCCAATTTCAATGCCTCAAATTTATGTCAAAGTTTCCAAATTTAATGTAACGGATTTTATTGGAAAGTTTTCCCACAGACCAGGTGAAAAGGCTATCATTTTCTAAGGTATAAGGGCTGGCGCTTCGTAAAAAGTCATAGTGTCTGACATCTTCAGGGTATGCTTAATTTGCATAGTATTAAGCATCCCAAGGAGTGAATTGAATAGCAGGAAATTCACGTGCATTTATGCACTCGTGTTGCATTTATAAGCTCACTGTTCCACAGAATTGAACAACGAAGCGAGCTTTTTAGAAGATGCTAATTAAAATTCATTCCATCTTTTGAGGCGTACAGTTGCACTATGCAAAAGAAAAAAAAAGATAGTTAACAATTTAAACCTGCGAACCTAAAAATTCTTGATAATAAATCCTACATATTTTCCAAGATTGAAAATTGTTACCTATTATTTTAAATCGCTGATTGATTTTCCTTTTCTTTTTAGGTAAGTTGTCAGTGAAAGAGGTTCAAAACGTCAAATAAATTCCTTGAGCTCCACCAGAAGATCAAAACATGCTTCACACCGAAATTTAATCTCACTTATGGAGAATTTGGTATTCCGTCGGTGCAAATAGCAAACTGTTCAAGTTTATGTCATAGAAGTCAGCGGAGCGAAGTTGTCTTACAAATTGCTTTTACGTATTCAAACACGAAATCCGGTATCGGAAACTCGGGCTTCCACATGTATATATATATATGCCATAATAAAAGTAATTAACTGACCTTAACTTTTCGACACATGCGAATACGCTTAAAAAGTTTCAATCGATTTGGCATAAAAAAAACGAGATATCAGCTTACTTCTCCCCAATCACGGATAAATATAACTAACAATATCAAACGAAAAAAATTCTTACTGAAACTTCAAAATTTTTAAAAATCATCGCAATAGAAGAGTTACGTAGGCAGACAAATTAAGACGGTTGACTACAAAGCGGGACTAAATAAAAGTTTGCGTTTTAGATTCAAGTTTTAATTAAAAACGACAGGTAAAAGGATTAAGTCCAAATAAAGTCGACAAACTCTCTTTCAAAAAAAAAAGTACACTATATCAAACTTTAAAAATCGGCATTCGGTTAGCAGTCAAAAAAAAGAGTAATGGGTAGGCACTTATTATGCTTGATTAATGATTCTCTTCTTTCACCTATTTCTTTCTAATTTTTTTTTTTTTATTTTAATTGTTACGCCCAATACTAACATATTGAGAACATTAAGAGCATTTCATCCATAGGAGTAAAATTACCGATGATTATCTACATTAAATGAGTACCTCTAGCCTCCCCATGTACGCGGTAAAAAGTGATGAAATATATGTTTTAACGTTTGCTATATAGAAACCAGACCTTTATTTGTTTTACTATTCTGACAAGCGGATTGCATAAAAGTGAGGTCAAAAACTGAGTAATAATCGGAATAAGGTATGAATTATGAAACCGACAGAACAAAAACTGACTGCAGGTTATCGGACATATTTGCCTCAGATATGAGGCGAAAAAAACACTTTCGTTTTTATTTTTTTCCTCTCTAATGGTCTGACACTGAACGTGTATTCATCCCACGCTACATTCATTGTATTATCCTGTTCGAGTACAAACGATGAACAACAATGAATTGGAGACACAACCCATGTATTTCCTCTACTCCCCCAATTTTTTTAAGGACCACACACCTTCATTGTCGGGGACTTAATTAAATTTCGGACTTTCCGGTCTTATCAAAATAAAAAAAAATATATTAAAAAAAAGCAAGCCAAATCTTCAAAGGGTTTAGATGAATTTGTTCTCATGAAGTCGTAATGTAGCTGCAAGTAATTTTTTTTTCTTGGGACCTTGCTTGCGATATATCAACCAAAAAAAAGGGAATCGGTTAATTTAAAAAAGGAACAAGGGCAAACGTCCTGCACATTTAGCGAGACATAACGCTCCGGCATTTAATGAAAAGCACTGCATCATTAAAAATAACTCTAGACGCCTTTAATATTACTTAACTAGAAGAAACGAGTAGAGAATCCAAGTGAAAATAATAAAGCATGAAACATTAAAAAAGAAACAAGATAAAATTTCCTCTAACAACCACAGATTTTTCAATTATCGCGTGATAAAGCCAGCCATCTGGAGAAGAACTTCCCGAAAATTAATTGGATGATATCACTGAATACAGGTATTTAAAGTGTTCAAATTAATAGAGCCTCGCAAGATTCTCAGGAATTGCCCAAAGCGTTTCGAGCGCGGAGGAAAAAAAAAAAATAAAAAAATAAAAATAAAAATGCGTGACGGTATATTGGGAGAATCGTTAATGAGGATTTATCATGTTTGATAAGAACCATTGTGCGGATCCGGCAAAGCACAAGGTGATGCCAGTGTTGACAAGTCTTGAGAAAAAAAAAAAGTTATGAAATTCATTTTGCTGGAAGAAAATACTCGCAAAATCGTTGGAACTTACAAACTTCGAAGTGAAGGTTAAACAACTTGAGAAATGAAAGTGAACACTTATAATGATAACGCATGCGCGGATGAGGGCTATTAGGTCACACTTCTTTTGTCTTCTGAAATGATGTGAGAGGAGTATCTAAAATAAAAATGCGATTTATTTGATCCACTGTATAGAAATACAAACAATCCACTTCGGTTAAGTATCATTTTTTATCGATAGATAAATCAGTTCACTCCATGACTATGAAATAATAAATCCTCCTCTTACAGGGGCGTAACCGACGTTTGATTAGGCGTCGGCGAATTGAAAAATATCAAGCTATCGATTTTACGGTTTAAAATCGGCCAAAATGAAGAAGAAGAAGAAAAAAAAAAATTATGAAACCGTACCTATTAATCTATCCGTTGGCTTTCGAAGAGGTAGTCACTAAATATCTCTAATTTAAGGATGGATAGCGAAATTAGAAATTATATATCATAATTATGCGGTGAAGAGAAGATGAGTAGGTCAGGTTTTCCTCACTACCGAATAAATTAGATTAGAAGGCTATGGACAAAAGAAATTAGGTTCTTAATTTACATAGAAACTGAAAAAAAAAAAAAGATTTTTTAAAACTTTTATTTACGCAATTACGTAATTCGTACGCTGCAAAAAATTTATTTTACAGGGATTGTATAAATTGACCATACAAAAAATTTTGAATATATTAATGGAGAACGTTTTTGGATTACTCAGACTTTTTTATAAGCTTCGCTTAATTTTTGTTCTTTTTTTTTCGAGATGAAAAAAAAATTTTAATGATTTTTATCTTTTGGCGTTTTTTAACCACACAACTATGAAGCCGTTTCAAATGCGAATATAAGTACTGTGCATATCTAATTACATTTATTTTTACAAAAAAAATTACGCCTCCCCAGGACCTTGTCCCAATAAATGCTAAAAGAGGTATTCGTTGAATAAGCTTCAAGTGATTTCACCCTCAGTCATTTTGCAGTTTTTTTTTTTTTTTTTTTTTTTTTTTTTTTTTTTTTTTTTTTGCAACTACTTTTATAAACGATTTTAATAAAATCGAAAACGCTTTTTCCTGCCATTAGAATCGATAAAATAAAGTTAAAAGTTTAGTAATTATGTTAAGTGCTTTTTTTATTTTAGTCTTTAGCTTTAGCCGAAAGTTTTCGAGAACAATGCATTCGATCATTTATTTTTTTTTTTTTTTCAAAGATTCAAAATCAGACACCCATATTTTCTTTTTATTTAAAATCATCGAATTCGGATATCTTTCGCAAGAAAAAAAAACGTCCTTTACCTATACAATAAGATCCCAATTTTACTTTTTTATTTTTTATTATTCTTTTTCAAATAGAATAAGATTTTCGGCTTTCATGAGCATAAGGACACCCTCAAGATTCGTTGTCGCAATTCCTATTGTTGCCTTTCCTTTCCAACATTTGAAATCAATAAATTTATAAGGCAAAGACCGGCAATAATAACTCCTAAGATTAATTTACAATGCTAAATAAACTAGGTTTAGCTTATTAAGGTAAAAGTGACTTCCATCGGATGTGCAATTAAAAAAAAAAAAAAAATTCAATATTATTTTTGTTCGTCATGCTTCCCCTATAGATACCGCAAAAAAAATCGTGATCTGTTATATCATGATTAGCAGATTATTATCACTAGAGTATTTATATAAAAGGTTTTTGCCCTGAAGTCGTTTGGTGTGCCTGATTCCTTCTAAGACGGCTACTTTTCTTTTGACACTGAAGAAGTCCTTCATCAATACAACTTTCTACGTCATCATCTGAGTGCATACAAAAATATGAACTCCTTGTTTCCCACACATTTTTTTTTTTTTTTTGTTTTGTTATTGTTGCTTTTACTTCTCGCATTGAAAGTTTTAAGAGGATTTCCATTCTTTCAGATTTATATTGTGATCTATTTTTTTTACATAGACCCTTCCAATGAATTATAAGCCACAATAATCATTTTGGAAACTTAGTCAATAAACGGTATTTAGCATTTCTCAGAAATTTTCGGATGCTTATTACCGACCGTAAATTATTAAACTTTGAGTTTCAGTTAATTTCAACCGATTTCGCTCTGATTGAATTTAAAAAAACTTGCATTTCTTCGGCAAAAATTATTTAAGTATTTTTATTTTTATTTTTGAAAATTACATACTTTTATTTATTTTTTTCACGTTACTTAATACTATTAAATTTTTCTCATACTAATCTACTGATTGCCTCCTGTTACTAGTTTTCTGGTCATCAATTCAAGAAAAAAACTTAGAAAATCCTTGAACTAGTCTCTTTAAGGTGCTTATATACTTTTTTTTAATCAAACATTGTCCGCATATTAAATTCTAACAAGGGAGATCGTGGTTAATTACTCTACGATTTAATTATAAAGAATAACGTAAGCAACGATACCTTAATAACTTCCCTTCCGTGTGCCATGACCCTCCTGGCCTGAGATCCATCTACGGCTTCCCTTTGCCCTGAAGTGCTTAAATAATACCACCTGACTGATCTTCGGATGATATGCGGAAAGTAATATGAGAATGCGTACGATCGTTCTTTCTAAGTGAGCAAGACCTGTCTCCGGACTCTGAAAAATATTACAAAAATAAAATTATAATTTCAAACGATTTCCTCACATTTTACAATATTTATTCTAAATAAAGAAATCATTAATTAAAAGATAATATCGTGCATATGAGTTAATCCGCATTGGATCCGCATTAATATTTAACATTTAAATTAATATCTCGCATCAACTATTTTTCTTTTTTTTTAAATTTCCAGAATTAACATTTTTGCTTTCCGGCAAAAATTCGAGCACGAATATATTGAACTTTTCTTGTATCGTGATTTATTGCTTGACAACCACTAAATTGTAAAAAAAAAAGATCAAAAGTAGGGGACGTGTAACCGATTAAGCTTTAATAATAATCTATGTATAACAGTTCATAATTCCTGTCTAATTTATTTATTATGTTTCTAAGATGGGCCTGATTCGACTCCATTATTTTTATCGACTTCCGCTTTGATCTGCGCTAAAAGCGTACTAAAAGCAAAAAAAAAAATGTGAAATCTTATTTTAAGCGATTCGTTTGCGATAACTTCAAATCGAAAATCTCGTTACATAAAAACTAAAATGTCGAGCTGGTGTCAGAATGAATCGTGCTTAAAAGGGTGATGCCGAAGAATCAATAAGGAATCCGGGCCTCATTTCCTCGTAACCTATTAAGTAATATATTACCAAAATGTGCTGGAAAATGTTAACGATAACTGCTGAAAACCTAACCACGTAACTGAGTTTTCAAAAAATGCTCGGATAGGACAAAGCTAAGCTTTTGGTAAAGAATAGTAAGAAAAAAATATATATATATATATATATATATCCTGATTTTAAAATGGAGCCTAAACTAGAATTTTTGATATTCAGTTCTTGATTTTTGCTAAATATATATTTTCGTTTGAGGAAAGATGCTCAAGTATTCCACCAAAAGGATTGAAAAAAAAATATTATTTTTGCACTCGAAGTCTGAGAAAATGAAATATCGGGAAAAACCGCAGGATAAATATGGTCCAATAAAGGCAATATAAATTTTCTCGGGATAAATCATGTCACTGGGGCGTCAGAATTGTCAACAAGATTCCAAACCAGTTCATCAAAAAAAAATTTTCCTTATTGATTCATAATCTGAATTCCCACTTGAGCACACAAACGGAAGTAAATATCATATTAACAATAAAACGTGACCACAATTATTCACATTTCATCGATATTATCATTTATCTATCGTGGGAGGCAGCTATTTATTGAAAACGTAAGAAATCTATACTACGATCATCAATCACGAAGCAAAAAGAAAAAAAAATGCAGATCAAGCATTAGTCATTACTTGAAAAACTGGCAGTGGTAAAAAAAAAAAAAAAAAAAATGGGGGATTTTTTTAATGGCGGAACTCTTAAATTAGTACAAATGAAATCGAAATAATAATAATTCCAACAATACAAAACAAGTAATAATCCAAAGAAAATAATAGTTTGGCTAATGAAGACATATCCAGGTGCTGGTTAATGTGTTACATTCTACTTCAAAAACAAAATACACACAGACGCTAAAATAAGAAGAAAGAATAATTAGGGGTACCGTTACATAAGATAATAAGAACCACCATATGATATGGAATCCCTTTCACTTATTTCACTTACACAACCCATTAGGAGGCAGACGGTCATTTGCTGAAATTAGATCCTCTTAGTTCCGTGTCGAATCGGTACGATTTTTTTTTTCCTCTCTTATCAAATAATTCGCAACCTAATGACTTATTTAAGACGTGAGAGGTTTTGATTACTATTTTTCCATTACATTTACGAAAATTTTTTTAATCGATTTCGAAAGGATTATTAAGGTCTTTGAATTATCTGCAAAAGTCATAAGTTCGCACATTAAATCGTAAGGGCAAATCATGGTTTTTTTAATACATATATTTCAATTTTATTATAAAGACAAGGCGACCTCCGTCAGTCATATAGGTTCATATATTAAGAAACAACGATATGTAGCATTTCATTGCTAATTGCTATTAAAATAATCTATATCTCTTCGTCAGGTAATAAGGTTATGCCTTTGATATAAGACACCGCCCATCTCACTTTGGGTGCAATGTAAAATAAGAAGAATCAAGGGCTTCTAACCGTTTGAGCCATCACTCATGATTCGTTATTTTGAGCGACTGTTTTTTTTTTTTTCTCCGGTTAAAACAATTCTTTTTTTCAGTGAAAAATTTTAATGATGAACCGTTTCGCAGAAGAAACGATAGATAACCGCATCACAGAAACTTTTATGAGTTTTAAGTTTAGAATTATACGACTAAGGGAAAGGCTAGAACAGAGAGACCGTTAGTTATATCCTAAACCTTGACGATACGGGGAATTAAATAACAGTTAACGTTTTGATGACTGCGTTCCGTATTAGTTATATTTGTACAGCATGTAGAAAAAGAATCGTAAAAACGATTTTTAATTACGCATTTCGTAATGTGAAATATTTATGACTCAAAAGTTTCGGATGTACATTTAAAAATTTTACATCGATATCTGTGCCACATTTAGGCTCAGTAAAGATTCTCCATGATAAGTTCGATTACCGAAAACAATAGTCATTTCCACTGTTTTAATTACACCATATGAAACAATTCTTTTGTTATAAATGAAAAATTATGTAATAGTGATGCTACTTTTTTTGTATCATAGGTGGATTTTTTTTTATACACGCCATATGCTTGGAACTGTGGGCTAAAAAAAAAAAGTTTATGTTATAATTTATAAGTGTCTTTTGATGTTTTTGTTGCAAAAGCGCTTAGTAGGAGTCGCTTTACAATTTCGATATGTAGAACACGGGGTGACGCATTCAAAATCTAAATATAATGAGTTAGTGTCACAAATAAAACCGATCTCTTGAATCGACACTTGTTGCCGATCTTTGCTTTCATGCATCCCATTAAAAAAAAAAAAAAAAAAAAAAAAAAAAAAAAAGAGGAAGAAAAAGTGGTATCAGACTATACGAAAGGGGAAAAAAATCAAACGAATGCTGGGAAAAACAAAGTTTGGAAAAATTGACAGCACATCATCGAAATTTCGCACTTGCTGCTAGGGTTTCCGCATTAAAAAATTTTAGATTTGTTGCTAGGACTTATAAAACTTTTGTTCGAAAATAGCATACTAAGCAAATAATTCTTGCAAAAATCAATGGCAAATCCAGAAATTTTTTCCGGAAATAAAAGGGCGAAAGCCTAAAATGAGCCCGAAAATGTGAATTCTGTCCAGTGTAAAATTGATAAAAGGGGGACGCAGGGGGTGTCCCCAACAGCGAGAAAAATATTTTCATTTGTTTCAAGAAAAGCTTTAATTTAACTCCATTTGCATGTTTTTGTCAAGTTTCTACATAATTCAAAGATGTTTTTGAAACACTAAACCAATATTATAACGCAAAATTTGGTATGTTTCGCTATAATTCCCAATATATATAAACACATCTATCTATCTACAATTATTCCCATTATTTCAAATATTGAAATAAACACGACTCTTTTGCATGCCATTCTTTCAATTCAATCCCAGCCCCATTTTCTGGGAAATCTTTTACATGAAGACTAATAAACCTCAAAGGAATTTGGAATTTAAAATTTACAGATACATCGTGTCACTTCCCTTCAATACAAACTCCGTTCGCCGATTTGCCGATTAAAAAATCGGCAAAGATTTTGAAAGCGAACAAACCGAAAACCATCGCTAGTTTTGCGATGTCATCTGGAGCCCGTCAAGAACTTCCTTTAAATTAAAACACTTAACAACTTCACTCATCGCTCCTTGAAAATATAACTGGTCCTAATTAAACATAAACAAGGAAACGAAATAACTGACACAAATGGCTAATCTAGTTCATTTTTTATTTATTTTCAGATGGTGCAGAAAAGTCGGTAAACAGAACAGAAACGCGTCATAATGAAGAAGAAAAAACAAACGAAAATACGGAACTGGAAAAGAAAAAAGAAGAAGAGGCAAAAAACAAACAAGCAAGTTCCTTAATAAATAAAACCGCGGCAACAAAACCACGCTCAGCCATCGTGAAACCACAAGACTCCAATGGCATTCATTTGTCTGAATCTTTCAATAATAGAAACAAAAGAAGGCGAGTGGTTTATAAATCGAGAAATGTAACCAACGTGACGGACGTACCGTTAATGTCGGTAGACAGGAAAAACTCGTACAGGTCCATAGCGGACAGAAGGAAATTTTACAACAGGACTCGACTAGCGAATAAAAAGTACGAAAGCATCGATAAAGACCTTTTGGAATTGCAAGAAACGACGAACAGGCCGTATCTGCAACATGAAAAAGTGATACAAATGAATGAAATCCGCGATAAGCAAGGTGCATTTAAAGACTCTAGTAAAATAGTTACCGATAAGAAAAACGAAACGATTAACCAAAGAGTAAATGTAAGTAATTCCAATAATGAAACGTTACCAAAGCTGGCTAACGTAAAACAAACTGTGATACACCCGCGTCTTGAGTTTGGGCAAAAATTAAGTTGGACGGACAGCAGTAAACCGAATATCAGGAATCAAAGTATACGCTACGAAAAGCAGAGAAGAAGGAAAGAAAAAGCAAAGGAAGAATCTACAGTAGAAAATAGTACAAATAAATTTAATAGCAAACATTTTCAAACTCAATCTACAAAACTTTTAAGGGTGGATAAAAACCACTGGTCAACGACTAGAACTCCAAAAGCGGAAACAGACGTGGATAATTTAGTTATGCCTTTGTTTAGAAATCAATCACATTTAGAAAAATTGTCCAAATATACTAAGGCTAACACGACAAAACCAGGAGGGGTTGAAGCCACCGTTTTTTCAAATGTTGTTACGTCCATTTCGATAAAAAACAACGGCGTCACTAAATTAGCTAATCAAACGGAAAGTCCAATATTGCAAAACGATACATTGGTGCCGTTGCCTCTGAGCTTGGAGTCGGCTCGACCGACATCAGATAAATTAGCAAAAGCAACGGAAATCACAGACTTGAATATAGTCGTACCAAATATAACGACTGAAAAGCCAACACCAACGACAACACCCAAACGTGAAACTACGCTGAGCTACGAAGAAGAGCTGATTCGTCGCCATGTATACGGCCAAGAAATTTATAAGCTAAGCAATGCGACGAGGAGGCCTCTATGGAACAGGACGAGAGTAGAAGAGACCTCTCAAAAATCGGTATCTTTCACCGTAAATAATACCGACGGTGAAAGACCGCATAAAAGATTGTTTGTAGATTCAAGACTAGCTAAATCTTTAGATAATTCAAGTAATATTTCAAGTACCACAGAACCTGTTAGATGGATTAAAGTTTTAAATGAATCGACGACAAGGAGACCGGTTTCAGATGAAAATAAAAAGTCTAGTTCAACAGTTAGTAATAAAGACAATTCAGATACATTTGTAAGAAGACCTATAGTAGTTAAGGAAGAAATCGAAATTAAGCCAACAGAAGCATCTGTGGTGACTGAAAAATTTACTGAGAGTCAAGTGACGAAATCAACCCTTCGCGGCTTTACAAGAACTTATAGTGCTAAAATAAATAGTGGAAACGAATCGAGATTTCCAACATTAACTCCCAGGACTGAAATAACCAAAACTCAACAATCGCCGACGTCTTCATTACCAACAACAACCACAACCACGACCACAACAACAACTACAACAACAACTACGACAACAACTGCTCCAGAAGTGTTTAGTACAACAGAGGAATACCCGTTGACGATAGAAATTAACGAAAACAACAAAAGGGTTCTTAGCGAAATGTTCCAAACAACCACTATGACAGATTCTACGAAAGCGGATGCACAAGTGGTGCCATCGACGAGGTAAGCATTTCATTTTTTTTTCTTTTTCCAGAAAAAAAAAAAAAAAAATATTCTCTTATAACCTCACAAGTGGTTATTATTGTATTTTTTATTGTCTCATAATGGAAAAAACAGCGTGGGAGAACAGTCGAATATCATCCACTACATGCTTATTAAAATTACTTGAAGGAAAACTCTTTAGAAAAAAATAAAAAAATATTAAAGCCATCTGCGAAAGCAATGGATTAAAGTCGTAAAAGCGACTCATACTCTAAATACTTTTTTTTAAATCTTTCATTTTCAAATACACAGAAGCAGTTGCGTCATATAATCCGTTCACACGGTACCGGAAATTTTAATTTTTTTCTCTAATTTATAACATTTAATTTCTCTTTTTTTTCTGATGTATATCCGATTTTCTAGTATTGGGAACTCTTCTTATCGGTCCGATCGAAAAAATTCCAATACTGGAATTTCCAATTGTTTGGCGTTCAAGGTTTTGCTTAAAATATTCTACTCTAGTGATTTATAGGTTACAGGTGTATAATTTTCACTTGAAAAAGTAGACTTTTTGTTCTTTTTTTCTTTCTTTTTTTTTTTTTTTTTTCAAATTATCCACAGTGAAATATTTTGGATCGCAACAAATGACGTATTTTACACTGAGAGCTGAACTGACTTAGTTCACTCCAACCTAAATCGCATGGCAGGCTTAGGGCAAAACCCGACTTAGACTAAGCCCAGAGATTCAAATGGAACGATTTAAAAGTTTTCCGCTATTTCGTAATTTTATGCTGAAAAGAGAAAAAAAAATTTATCTTGCTCCATTTTCAACTGAAACCATATTCTCTCCAGTATAGTACGATTAGATAAAATAACTAAAAGACGGGTATCATATCCTGACAAAACGTGATTGTGATATGAAACCGAACTGCATTTATGCCAGATGATTCATTTAAGTCGGTATAGGGAAAGTTTGCCTTTAGTTACAATTAAAATTTTCCGGGGTTTAAAAAAAAGAGGCCTCAAGCTGGCAGGTACTTAGCAAAATATCTGTAAAAAAAATGAATTAAATTATTAAACTGATAAGTCATTGATATTCAAATATGATTTATCAAAATATCAAAATCATATTCCATATTTTGTTGGAAAATTTTACCATCACATCCTGTTATTTTCATGCAAAAATTTCGTTCGAAAATTATAATTTTTACTAGCTTAATGCAGTACCAGGTTACATGCTTTTTGTTTGGATGACTTTGGATTGACATTGCCTACCCATCTATTTCTTTTTCCATTCATTTTATTTAACATAAAATTATCCTTTTTTTTAAATTTTAAATTATCATTCTTCAATTCATTTCAGTACAACACATCCGCCATGAAAAATAATTAATATCGTGTTATCATAAATTCATTTATTTAAAAAAAATTTTCTTTTCCTGTTTGCTTCAATCAGAAAAAAAAAGAAACCGAATGAATATGGCAAGCGAGAGGAAAAAATATTCCTAAGATCATCCTATAATCGCGATATTAAAATGCAAATTTTCGAATGAGATTCTCACGCCTGGTGGTAAAAAGAAAAAAAAAGTAAGCCTTGGCTTAAAAATAAAAATCAAATTCCGCCTTTTCACGCGTGATGAATCATTACGCCTGTAATTATTAAACCGATATTATTTTTCCACTTGAACGTATATCAACTGCAATTATGGTCTAAAATTGTAGTAATGGAAAACTGAAAGTGATATGCAAATATTCGTTGCACTGTTAAAAGTTTTAATTAAAAGGCCTAGACGGAAACGATTTTAAATAATTGAGCGAAGATTCGCTTTGATTCTGAGGGTTCGTGATGCGTGGCTTCAGCGACATTATGAAAGTATCAAAATATTTCGTCAAAGATGTAAAAATTTTTAAAGTCATTGGACTATGATGCGAAAATAGAGGGCGTGGAAATGTAGATTAGTATACTATAGATGATGGAATTTTTGTCTTCCTCGATTTCGTCTTATCGTTTCATTGTTTGATATTAATGAAGTGTTTCCTAAAAGTTCATCGTTTCCTTTATTCTTTGCCACGAACTAAAACGTCATTCTTTTAATGATCGTTTCGTGCAATCATCAAAAGAAGAAAGCGATCGAATCACTGTTAATTTGAATTTGTTTGTTTTATTTGCCTACAGTCGACCGAAAGAAATATCGAAAGCGCCGATTTCAACGTCGACGAGCACGATGAAGACGACAAGCAGGAAAAGCGAAAACCCCGTTATGACATCATCTACTTCTAGCACGACTACGACGGAATCTTCTCTGATAAATGTCGCGGATGACACCGATTCCGATCACGATCATAAATCAGTAGGAACAAGTTTTAATACGAAATTTTACATAGTTCCGAATGTCACAAGGACAGAAGTCATAAAAATCGTAGAATCCGACGAAGATGGAGATGAAGAGGTTTTGGTATCTGCTCAGACTGTCGGAATTGCAATATACGTATTAGCCGCTTTCGGTCTCATCCCTCTTTTGTTAGCTTTAGTCTTCGCTGCAAAATTCCTAGTTCAAAGACATCGAAGAAAGGTAAGTGATTATTCTCAAGAACGTTTTCCGAAATAAAAATTCGAAACACGCCTTTTAAATTTCGGAATTGCCGAAATAATATACTTGATTCAACACTGCCACTCACATATTTGCCGATTTTTTATTAGGATGACTCCGATTCCGATATGAGATCGGATATAAGCACGAACGAGACGAGAGGAAGACACGGTAAGATGAAAGGCTCGACGGAACTGAAAAAATCTCCCAGCAACGTCACAACAACAACCCTCGTGGCGACGACGAGACTCCCTAGGGTACAACACTGGGAAAATCACGAAAAATACAGCAGCAAAACTTGGGAATTTCCCAGACAAAAATTGAAATTGCAAACGATTCTGGGTCAAGGAAACTTTGGGCAGGTAAGAAAAAAAAAAAAGACAATTTTGTAAATTAGATTCTTCCTCTCTGTAAATGAAAGTAAATGTGATCACGAACTTTAACATGAGCGATGCACAAAGGCATTTAATCGTTGCATCTGCATGTTCCGAGAAAGTGACAGGTGAAAGGACATTCAGATACGATCAGTCAAAATTTCGCATTGCATTTGACTTAATCTCCTGAAGATTACATTAGGAGAGATTTATTTACTCTTTTTCCTTCTTATTGTCGTAGGTATGGAAAGCAGAAGCCGAAGACATGGCGGGACACGAAGGACTGACGAGATTAGTGGCCGTCAAGACTGTAAAAGAAGGAGCGACTGAAAAAGAACATGCAGAACTCATCAAAGAACTCGAAATAATGCAACAAATCGGATCTCATCCAAATATTGTTACATTATTAGGATGCTGTACAGAGCAAGGTTTGTATACAACGATAATAATCTAGATCGACTGTTCGTGACGCTTTTTATAATAGCTTTCGAAATAAAAAAATCATGCGCTGAAAATTAAAATTCCTATATTTTTGACTTTTTTTTTTTTTTGAATTTGTGTACCTGGTTGATTTAGACGGTTCCGTAATAGTTACTTAGAAGTTCTTAATAGCATACATAATTCATGACATTATACCGTTTACGTTTATTCTTTCGCATTTCGCCTTGTAGCGAATGATATGGAGTGATTTGGAGAGATAAGTCTATTAGGTACACCTGCGATGAGAAGTCTGCGGCATTCTTATTATATTTGATGGCCTAACCTTGAACTCATTCCCCTGCAAACGAAAAATGTAGAGGTTAAAAGCGGGATTTAAGCTAAAATTAGAAACCTACGGCCGAGGCGGTTAAAAATGATGTGCTTTGCCTCCTCCGAAACCCAAGATTAAAGTATAATTTTGTTTAAATGATCCAGCAAGACGTGAATTCTTTTGTCTCCTAAAAAAAAAGATCGTGACGCCAAAGTTTTTGTCATATTTCCTCTATATCGATTGATCTTAAAATTTTAGTTAGTCTTAAAAAAAAATTGTTTTCAAGTAGATGATCGTCTTGGTCCCTTATAAGAGAAACAATACATGTAAAACTATAAAAAAAAAGTTCAACGCATTACGTTGTTAAGCTACATATCTAAACCGCTGATTTTCTTTCAGCCTAATTCGAAATTTAAAAACGATTTTCGCACTCTTCCAATCTTTCAAATAATCTCAAGCTAAACGATACCGTGCTAGGAAAGGGAGGTGTTATTAAATAAGATTGATTTTTTTTTTCCAGAACCGTATTACCTGATAATGGAGTATGTTATGTACGGGAAACTATTAACATTTCTACGAGAGCACCGAACAAATGAAAACTATTATAATTTCTCGAATAATTCAGATGCTCTCACATCACGAGATTTAACCGTTTTCGCATACTGCGTCGCGCGTGGGATGGAGTATCTTGCATCCAAAGGAGTAAGTGCTATTAAATCAAGCGCACATGTTAGCAGATACGGAGTTCTGCAAAACAAAGCAGTGCAATTATTCTGTATTTTATATGTGACACTAAGGAATATTTAATTTTAAACTACTTTTCTTCCTTTTCCAGATAATTCACAGGGATCTTGCTGCTCGAAACGTTCTAGTCGATCACAATAAACTTTGCAAAATAGCTGATTTTGGAATGTCAAGAAGTGTTAGAGATTCTGAGGATGGAGAAGTTTATGAAGAAAGACAGCACAAGGTAAATACAGCATATATATAGTATTCAAGCCAATCCAGGATGAAATGGAAAATAAAGAAGAATATGAAAGCAGATTTTACTCTGCTTTATTTTTCAAAGAAAAAGTTTTAACGTTAGCTCTTTAAAATCGATTCCAGTATAATGAAATAATTCGCTCAGCGATGCATCTTTTTGCGAAACTATATACACTCCCGAAGTTGCCAAATTGGCCAAAACTATTTTTCTAAATGGTAATTTAAAATTTTCGAAGGAAGTCAAAGATAAAACGCGACCTAAAAACCATAAGGTTCTAAATCGACCCCCCGGGCAAAATTGACTTTTATATGGAAATCGTTTTTACTTCATAAGTACTTTCTACCCTCATTTTCAAAATTTTCAAAATCAGCCCCTTTCCATCACTTTTTGAAAGCCATTAGGTTCTAAATCCTTCAAAGGCAACAATAATTTAGAACCAGAAGGTTCTAAATGTATTATTTTTGCTTTTGCGTCGGATAAGGGCCGTATAATTTACTAATTTCATTATCAGTTACTAATATTCATACCAAGAAGTTATTTTTTCAATAATACCAATATAATCAATAATGTTAAAAAAAGTCACTAAAAAAAAATAGCTCACTTTAGGACCAGAAGGTTTTAACTTTAACATGCAACTTATGGGAAAAGATAGAACCTTCTGGTTTTGAATTTAAAAAAGTCACTAAATGAGATTTATTTTAGGGACTTTTTTAATACCGTCGTTATTATTTTAGATATTGGAAAAAAATTTTAACAGGGCTATCATCGATAATGGGTTAATAAGCTGACGGTTTTAAAATATTTATTAAAAAAATTACCGCCGAATTGTAACAATACAAACTTTCAATTCGCTCTCCTGTAAAATTTAGAAGTGGTCGATTTAGAACCTTATGGTTTTTAGGTCGCGAAAAGTAAAAAAGAAAACTACCGAAGAACTTTTCCCGGAGATCTCAGGCTGTTTCATAGCAGATATAACGACCTGATCTGCCTTTAACTAATGTTACTCATTAATTTCCAACAAAATTTTTTTTTTCTTTCAGGGAGCTTTACCTATTCGGTGGATGGCACCCGAATCTCTTCTGTACAGCGTGTTCACTCATAAATCCGACGTTTGGAGCTTCGGGATAGTGATGTGGGAAATTGTAACTCTCGGCTCAACGCCATATCCCAATATGGGTGCTCGGGAAGTAATGAGAAAAGTTCGCGACGGATATCGATTAGAACGTCCGAATCATTGCAAACCCGAATTATATAGGCTTATATCTCATTGTTGGTCTCACGACCCAAACAAAAGACCTGATTTCACGGAGCTTAGGCACGAATTAAGCAATCTCTTAGACGATCCGACAAAAGACGGTTCTTACGTCGATCTAGAACGCTTTGCTATAGACAACCGATTCCCTATTTCAAACAAAACGAATGATCTTAGGTTACTTGAGAGAAACGAATTTAAAAGTTTAAAAAGGTTAGGAGAGTGGGAAACACAAGACTGGGTAACTGAGGAAACTAAAAAAGGTAGATCGAAAAAGAACAGAAACAATGGGAAAGGGACTGTTACTTTAATGGGTCATGGAAGCTTTACTGTCAATTCTAGGATATTAGAAAAGGAATTTAAAATGGTATAGTGATAAACTTTGACAGCTCAAAATAAATATTTCATATAAAATATTTCGGTAGAATGATTTTGGTTGCAAGCAAGAAAACAGTTACTTTTATTGTCAAGATTATTCTCGACAAAACCAGAAGATATTTTCTAGTTTGTGTGTCGTACAAACATATATATATCTTTGTATTTTACTTTTGATATATCGTTCAATGTGACATTCTTATAACAAGTAAATCGTTATAATCTCTTCCAGGGTAAGGTCTTGTGAAAAACTTGTTAAGGATTTCTTTTTAAAAAAAAAGTGTTGTTGACTTGCATCATGCTACTCTTTTTTAAACGTAATATTAATTTATAATATTCGTGAAACTCATACATAATGCCAGTAATTTAAAACGTCAAGCTAGGTATATTTTTAACGATGAGCCAAAGTCTTGCAAACATCAATTTATTTATTAAGCTCGTTAAATGCTTAAATAAAAAAAAAAAAAACCTTAATACTGTAATTGTTTTGTTATTCTATGGTTTATTATTTTATCAGTTTTTATAAATTATTTGTATGTTTCTTATCGGAAACAGTTTGTGCTTCCTATTTATTCAGTATTCTTTCGTTTTTTTTTTGTGTAAAATTTTGTACATATGAATATTGTAAATATTAGCGGAATATATGTAAGTGAACGATGTTAAAAATATTTTTTATCATACCTCAACCCCACAGAAATATTTTAGAATGACTTATAAAGCTTTTTAAATTTTAGGTCACAAGTTTAGGCCCGTATTTATTATCACCGGCTGAATGATTTTGAAACTCGTTTTGGAACTCGTTGGAGAACACCCAAATTAATAAACACCTCTCTGTTAAAATCTTTGTTTAATAGAAATTATTTATAATTTCAGTGCCTATAAAAATGTTAAATATTTAATCGTGAACTATTGAACCTATGACATTGTAATTAAACGAAAAACCTACGATCGAAAAAATATTCACTAATTGTCGAAGGTAAACTACAAACGTGTGGTCTAGGTTAAAGTGCAAACGAACCTTATGGTTACGTAACGACAAAGTAGTAGTTTAATGTATTGAACTGCGCTTTGAAATTGTTATTATGGAGACCTTCTTTACAAAAACCGCGTGCGGATCATCATCAATTAAGGTAATTTTTTTTCTTTAATTTTAATAAAGCAATTAGACATTCAGTTCAGTAGTAATAATAATTACATGGATATGATCTCTAATGTAAGATCAAGGTATCGTTGAAACATTTTGGTCGTAAACAAAAAAAAAAAAAAAAAACCGAGTTTTTTCTTAAATAGGTTCAATTTGAATGAAATCTGAATTTATATGGACCGGTGGCGGTCATGGAAATCTCCAGCATTGGAAAAAGAAATCAACGGCTCCCATGGCCTGTCGTTATTGTTTGCAACCTTTTGTATCATAGACTTGTTTGGAGTATTTCCGATTATTACTTTACCAAGACCAATAGCAGACTGTGGTAAGTATTTGGCGTAAGTAATAGTAATGGATAGTTCGAAAATAAGTGAAACGTACTATATTTCCTCCAATCAATTTACTATATAAACATTCAATTTTAAAAAAGCACAGAACAGTAAAGACTAGTGTCACGTAAAAAGGTTCAAATCGCCTGTTTCTAGCTTCACGAATAAACCAGTAATTTTTTTTTTGTCTGAGAAAAAAGTTGTTGTAGTTTTTTGCAACAAAAATTTCAAATCCCATGTTTAAAAAATTAAAAAATTTCAAAAAAGATTTAGTGGCATCTGATTACGTAATGATGCAGGTTTTGCATCAAATCGGCATCACTTCTCATCAAACGTATACAAATACGAAATGAAACTACAGAGTCTTATGAAAGAATAGTATTGAAATAAGAGCCAAAAAATAAGTTCCAGCTATGAATCTTTCTATCGTTTAGCAACAACCAGTCTTTTTTCCCAAATTTTTACTTAAATTTTTAGGATGGTTCGGTTTTCCACTTGCGTTCATGGTCTTCGGGATTCAAATTTATACTGCCATTATGCTAGGAAAATGTTGGATTATGGCTGAGTTCCTTAACCCGAGCATCGTGTTAAAAAGCAGGTAAACCCTTTTTACATGCATTTAGAAAAAATTTAGTAAAAACCCAGTCTCTTACTCAAATGCCAAATACAGTACTATTAACGATTTTCTATTCTTTCTAAGGTATCCATATACTGCCTTGACTGAAATGGTTCTTGGTGAAAAAACGGGAAAACTGATTACATTTCTACTAGACGTAACGATTTTCAGTGCTGGAATACCAAATTTAATTGTAGCATCACAAAACATGCAAATAATCGGCTTGAAATTAACCGATTACGAGTTTAACCTCAGCTTTTGCTACTGGCTGCTAATATTGGGTTTGATATTATGCCCTATAATGTGGCTGGGAAGCCCCAAAGATATGAAGTTAGTTTGAAGGTTTCATATAAAAATATTAAAAATAAAAAATATAAATAATTACGGTTCATTTGCAGGTGGCTAGCTTCGCTGTCTGTGATAACAGTCATCTCCTCAGCTGTCCTTACTTGGATTTGCATGATACGAGATCCGATACAAGAACCTCCAGTGACAACCTCAATGACTCGGCCGACCTGGGAATCAATAGCAATAGCATACGGTATATTATCATTTCAGTTTGATATCCATCCAACGATTTTATCTGTCCAAGTCGATATGGAATGCAAATCAAAACTTGGAAGGCCGATAATAGCTGGATTTTTAAGTAAAGTCATCAGATTAATAATTTTAAATTACCTAAATGTACCTGTTCTGAAAATAATTTTTAACTTTATTAATTTAGTAACAGCTACATTATTTACTGTAACGGCTGTGATAGCTTGCCAGAAATACGGCAACAACATATACTTCAACATACTTCAGGGTCTCCCCAGAACGGGAACTTTGGATTTAGATCTCTCTTTGATAACTGCCCAAATATTTTTATCCATGGTCATTGGAACAAGTGCTCTCTTTCAAGACATAGAAGACAAACTCGGTGTTCCTAGGGGTAATGAAAAAAACAAACATTTTTTAAATTAATTATTAAAAAATTATATTGTTATTTTTAGAATTCAACTTCAAAAGATGCCTTCTCCGATCTAGTCTAGTGATACTCATAACATTTTTAGGCGAGTCAGTTCCTCGTTTGGATCTGATTATGGGCCTCACCGGTGGATTGTTAACAGGTCCTTTAATGTTTATACTCCCGCCTATTCTTTACGCTAAATTTCGATCGATATTGCATCAGGAAAAAGTACGAACAGAATTAAAAAAACTTCACCTAATCAGCAAATACCAGGAAGCCCAAAGAGATGTCATAAGGATGAGGGGACCGTACCATGAAGCTGCTCTCTACGAAATTGAAAAACAGCATGGGCTAAACAGTGGGTTTAAAAAAGATTACAGGACGATTTCCAATGGAATCGAACACTGCTTATATGCTAAAAATGAATACATTGGAGACGAAGAAATTGAGTCATGTATAGAGAACGAGGCGGAAAAAGCGCTTTTAAAAAATCAAGTTCGAATAGAAGCTCTTAAACTACTGAAGAAAGAAGAGAGGCAGGAACTCCTTCGCATTAAATTAAAGAATTACTCAAATAAAGTCTTTTCGTTCGACGAGTGCTTGCAAGGAAACGCATTCACTTTATTCGAAAAAAGTGCATGTTTAACTATTATTGCATTAGGAATTTTGGCGACTATAGCCGCTACATATTTCAGTATTAAAAACACGATACTTTATGCAGAGTTTACTCCATCCTGTCTCATGAATTCTACAGCCGCCTCTTACTTGATAGATCTGTAGAGATTTTTTATTTACGATCAATTCAAATTTATTTAGCCAAAAGGGTCTATTTAATAAGCAATTTCTTTTCGGTCTACGTTTGGCATTTAGTTATACTTTCTTATTTGCACATATTAAATCGGATAGTTAAGTTAATGTAAACAAAATTAAAAAATAAAATTATAAGACGAAGCATGTTTTATTTCGCATTTTTTTTAAACAGGTAATTTTTTAATTCGAATAAAAAATAAAACAACAAAAGGATGCTTACTACTTTTCTTACAAAACAAAAAAAGAATATTGTACATAATAGGAAAAATAACCAATACTATAAGCATTTTTTTTTTTTTTTTTTTGAATATACTAAGTAATACTTTGAGGAAAAAAATCGGAATGAAAATAAACTTTTAACAACTTTGTGCAAGAATATCTAGGCAAAAACACCGACTTAGGTTCTATTGACCAAAATAAGGCAATCCTTTTTCTTTGAAAATGAGCATGTTCGAAAATAATTAGTTAAGAACCTGAAGTATTTTTCGCAAGTAGCTCTGGAGAGATGTAGAAAATGATCAGTCTAAATTTACAATTAAAGTTTGAGTAATTTCTAGGCTCTTCCGAATGCCTCAGTATTTCCGTTAATGCTAGGGATTGGGTAAGTAAAGGACTACAGTACAATGCGTAATTTATTACGTTATAAGTTCAATCTCGTTATTTTTCCGAGCACAAACTACTTAGCCTACTTAGGCATTTTAATTATCATTAAGCATTCGATATACCCGTAAAAATCTCATTCGACTTTTATTTCCGCTGTAGATTGAATGCATACTGTATCCTTTAAATAAGTCTTTATCAGACGGAAGGTGTCTGCGCTGACTTTGATACTTTGGGCAATTGCGACAATCTATGCAATGATAAACTAAGGAAATCAAGTCCTTATAATGAGCATTAACATTTTCCTAGTAAAAAAAAAACCAATACTTATCTTGTTTTAAAACTGAACTTTGTTAAAGGGCCGCAACATTGTGCTTGATGTTCACATATTAGTTATGTAATCGGTGTGGAACTAAGCATTACTGTAGATTCAACGTGAATTCGTGATACACATTTTTGGTGTTTTATTTATAATGTAACCAATATTATTATTTTTTCGCAATTTTGATCAATTGCGGAATTTTCTCAGAGTAAGTACATACAATTTTATATGTAGTATTCATAAAAAAAAAAATGATACCAACATTGTACCACGCTAATTAATTATAATTATACTATTCATATAAGAGCACCTCCCATATCATCGATTTTGTTCAGGTATGACCAACAATCAGGACTTGTTCCGATTGACCGGAAACGGAAGGAAAGTAATGCGAATCGGGGTAAAAAAATAAGCTTCAAAGAAGAAGAAATCAACTAAATCTACCTATGGTCGTCAAATTTGGTGTCATTTTAAAAAACAGCAGTATCCAAACGCTTCAATTTCAATTATTTGGCTATTCATTTAAATCATATGGGGTATGTTACTAACTTAAAGCCGCAATCAAAAAAAAAAATCAAAGTTTATAGTAACCGCGGCACGTGTGAGAATGAAAATTACTTATCAGATAAATTGCCCTCTTCAAGAATAGTTTCAAAGTTTTTGAGGTTGTAAAAGCAACATCCAGCTTTTTATAAAATGAATTTAAAAAAAAAAAAAAAAACAAGTAAGAAATTATATTGTGGTCTATCATCCGAAATATAATGTGGAAATTTACCTTTACGTCAGAGTCTCCTGACTTGGAATCATTTCTAGAAAATATTCATGACGATAATAATCAAATTTTAAACTTGATCTCTAAGATAAAAACGACAGTATTCGATGCTTATCAATGCTATCTTATCACTTCTTCATACATTTCTAATGCAGCGTCTTTTGTATGTAAACATCGAGTCTAGTCGAAAAGAAATTTTGAATAAATTTAATGCGGTTTCCCCGTATTTTTTTTTTTCCAGAACTATGGAGGGTACTGAGAGAATCCCTTTATTGCGGCAACTATCAGTTACTATCACATCCACACAACTGACGCTGTTCTTCGCTGTAGCTTGCATTGTAGATCAGTTTGGAGTCAATCCAATTATTGTATTACCTAGAGCGATTATACTATGCGGTTGGTAATGAGTAGTGACATTTTCTTAAGTTAATATCTGAACACAGAGACCAGGTGTTAATTCCGAAATATGATACGACGGAAGAAAAACTAAGATAATTTTGGTAAAAAAAAATATTCTTCGTGATAAAAATCTCAATAACACAGTAGAGCATACAAACGGAATAATGGAGTGTAAACCATTTATGGAACTCTACCATCATAACTGTCCTCGTACCAGTTACACAATCTTTTTCGCACAATATTTCCAAAAACTATTATTGGTCAAAGTCTAATTCCCTAAAATATAAGCTCCCTATTAAACTGAAATACTAAATACCATAAGTAGACGTTTTTCGAAAATTCTGCTATTATTAAATCTCTTTTTTTAAGTTAGAAGGCTTTTTCAAAAAAAGTTAAACCTTTAACAGATTTAATTATTATTTGCATTATTTATTTTCAGGATGGGTGGGCTATCCATTGGCCATTTTTGTATTCTTAGTTACAATATACACAGCTATGCTACTAGGAAGATGCTGGGTAATAGCAGAACATATAGACATACAGATGCATTCGAAAAGCAGGTAAATCGATGAAAATCCGACGAAAAGATTAAATCGTAGAAAAAACGGTACCATTCCAAAGAGCTAACTTTATATTCAGGTTTCCTTACTCGGCTTTAAGCAAAATGGCTTGGGGCGACACTGCTGGTAAAGTCATCAATGTGTTGTTAAATATTTTAGTATTCGGTAGCAACATACCACCACTGGTAATTGGTGAGTCTCGAATACATTTTTACTCCAAAAACCATTATATCACTCTTTTTTCTTTTTTTTTTCCAAAATTTAGCTGCGCAAAATTTACAGACATTCGATGCTAAAGTTTCAAATTATACATTCAATTTTTCCTATTGCTACTGGCTTATCATTCTCGGAATTGCTGTTTGTCCGCTAACTTGGTTAGGAAGTCCGAAAGACACTAAGTAAGACATTAAAATGATCCTAACTGCATGATATAAGAAGAAAAAAAGAAGACTTTCAACAATTAATTTTCTTTTTTTTAGATGGATATCGGTGACCTCAGCATTTTCAGTATTAACCTGCGCAATACTCACTTGGATTTGTATGCTGACCGACACCACAAAATCTACAGTGTATAGCGAAGTTCCTGCTCCCAATTGGCAAAGCGTTGGAATCGGGTTTGGGATTTTAGCTTTCCAATTTGGATGTCATCCTGCAATTCTAACGATTCAAACTGACATGAACAACAAGACTCAGCTTTCACAAAGCGTGCTCTTTAGTTTTTTCAGTGAGTTCTTTTTCCATCCCTTTGTGAATTGTATATCTGAAGATTTTTTCAATTACCACAAGGTGGTCAAAGATTCCATTCTCACAATGAAAATCCGGATATTTCCAACAAAAAACTCGATTTCTACTGTGTTCTTTATCATATTAGAGCACACGATTACATCTACCCTACATTTAAAATTTATCAGATTAGGAAAATAAAATTCTTGGAATAAAATTATCCTTCATTGTAAAGGTGAACGATATCCATATCGTTTCCTTATTATTTTATTCAGGAAAAAAATGGAAAAGAAATTTACAGCTTTAAGGGTCTTAAATAACTGTAAAGGTAATCCGTGAATAAAAAAGAAATCAAAGGGGACTTAACTTTTTCCTTTCAGCAACTGGAAGCTTATCTCTAATCACAATATGTCTAGCAGCTTTATTATACGGATCTGGGATCCATGCGAACCTTGCTCAAGGACTTCCTGCAACTCCAACAATGTATATTGACATTCTGGTTGTAACACTTCAATTATTTCTATCGACTGTTGTGGGCGGATGCAGTCTTTTTCAAGATATCGAAGATAAACTCGGAGTTCCGAGAGGTAAGTTCTAAATAATATTTGTGAACCACTATGGTACACTTTCTATATTTGGAACATGAAATATCAAACATCCGTAAAATTTTAGTTTTTTTTTTATTATTAGAGTATTTAATTAGAAGATAAAGAAACGCTTTAAAAGAATTGTTTAATAATAACCTACATCGATAGAAGGTAAAAAAAATAAATACAAATAAATAAATATAAACTTCCTGATGAATAATCACATTTATCACATCTTCAACGAAAGTTACACTTTCGCTGAAAAGGTGGTTTGACGGTTTGACTCTTTAACCATTCCTTATAAAAAAAAATGGAAATAATGATGACTCAAAAGAGATGGATTCGTAAAAATGATAGCGTGAATTCTCTCGCCGGGGCATCTCTTTTCGCAGAACAATGACTTTAACAATTCTTGAAACGGCGAACTCATCTCAAAACTTATCAAACATTGCGATGATCATGTTGAAAGAATATGATTAATGTCGTTTGATAATTATCCGAAGCGGATAACATCGAAAAATAAAATTTACGTTGTCAGTCACCGGTTATAAATAATAGTAAACAAAAAAAATGGGCAACTTTTGAAAAAAAAAAGGTCTACTGATTAATTTCATTCAAAAGAAAATAAAGTAATTCGATTGTCAAACCGTGCAATTTGGATAAATTCGGTATGGACTTCGATAATTCCCGTCTTTTAATAGGGATAGTTTCAGTCGTGAAATTACTAGAGATTGAAATAACCGAGAACAACTTTACTACAATAGTTAGATTTAAACAAAAACCTTTATTTCATGCCGAATATGTTTCAAGATTCAAATCCGGTATTGATCCTAACGTGTTTAAAAGTAAAAATCTGGGATAAGTACAGATTTTTTTCGGCTTATCCATCTGCTTGATATAATAATCCATTTGCCTTTGCATGGATGACGTAACATTTTTACCAGAAAACAAAGAGAAAGGACGTGTCTGTCATACAGAAATCGAGGATAAAAACGCGCGGAATTTCGAGTTTTTTTTTTTTTTTTTTTTTTGTTTCATATAGAATGTTTAAGCGTTTTAGGGATTTTTCCCATCTCAAATTTTATTCAATTTTTTTTCCTCGTTCAAAACCCTTTATCATTATACTTAACTCTATCAAAACGGTTTAATATATCGCCTTATCCATAAAATTATATTATAAATAAAAGCTTTGACGAGTTCCTTCTCCAGATCTTTGAATATTAAAATGGTGAACGAGGGGTGAAAAATGCATTGGATTAAATTCCTAAAAACCCGGAAGAAAATTATTTCCGGAATAAAAATTCCAACAAAATCCGATTGTTATAATTTTATATTTTACAACCTTTTTTTTTCCAGAGCTATGCTGGCAAAGATGTGCGATCAGAACAACAATCGTCATGCTGTTAGTATTAATTGGTGAAATGTTACCTCGGTTCGATCTTGTCATGGGATTACTTGGCGGTTTACTAACCGGTCCTCTCACTCTCATGTTCCCACCTTTACTGTATAGAAAATTCCGAAGCATGTTAGCTCAACAGAGAAACCAAAAAGAAAACGAACGCCTAATGCAAACAACGGAAGAAACCTGCCTTTTAATCCCGGTGTCTCAGGAGAAAGGGAGCAATACGAACCCTGTTTGGATGTTTACTAAATCAAGGAAGCGACTCAACTTACAACAGTTTTTGAAAAAACATTTCTTCAGCCTAGACGTAAATTTGGATGCAGGGGAGCTTTCCACGCTTGAATCATTCATCATTTTTGGCATTTTCGGCCTGGGAATAGCTGCAACAGTAACAGCAACTTATTTCAGTTTAAGAGGAGCAGTTTGGAGCAGTCAATTTGTACCTCCTTGTTTATTTGATGTAAAAGCAGCTTCGAACATTATAAACACGTAAAATGTCAAATGCCTTCGTTCTTTTTTTTTTTTTTTTTTTGTTCCATTACTCCGCACCTTTATAACGAATGAATGAATGATTCCCTCAGACAAAAAAGTTCCAGATTCAAAAATTCTAGGGCAGGTACACATGTCAAGACATTCCTTGATATTGTATAGATTGATTTCACCTCAGTGTTTACTTTAGCATCATACCATAAACTAAAAACATTATTAATCCAGATCATGTCTCGAGCGCTAATTTCAACCCGTGTTTTCTTTAAATCGGTGGCACACTTAAAAAACCATTTATTCGTAGAAGAGCTTACTGCAAAAGATTTTACGCTGTAACAAGTCCATTTTAATTACTTAATACGAGACCAATTTTCTTATTCGTATTTCAAATCACGCTATTTGAATACCTTCAGTTTTCATTTATGCCGCTGTGGGCAAAGCAAGGAGCGACCAGCCGATATCTGGCGCTAAATTTCTTAATATTCTTCAACCATTTCGCTCAAACTGCCAAAGAATTACTTAATTACTTAATATGATATCCACTTTTTCTTCATGATTTGTCTTAACGAAAATTCCAGCAGCTAATCTTCAAAAGCATTTTTCTAAAATTTATAAACATTTATTATTTAATTTTCATTAGTCAAATCCGCGATGAATCAATTAAAATTTTTATTTAAAGTTTTCACCATTAGAAAGCTGCGAAGAAAGAGTTAACATTTAAAAAATTTCAAATTGAAAATCAGTAATGCGGATAAATTCGAAAATGTGGATGGAGCAAGGTAAGGTACTTTGAGCAATCTATTTTTCTAAGGTAGATTATCAATATGAAAAATGTGTGAAACTTATGAGAACTAGAAAGGTTTTATTTTAAATTATGAGACAAGCAAATAAGAGTTTCAATTTTCAACCTTAAAATTATTTTTGTAATTCATTGCCAGATAAATGTTTGGTAATGCTCTGCAGCATCCATAGAAGGTATAAAAAGCGGTAAGCATTTCATCAAATAATTCTAAAATTGCAGATTCATAAGTGTTAAATTAATGCAAATTTGTATTGTTTTTAATTTAATTTTTGAAGCCTTTCCTCTGGAAATAATGTGAAAGAAAAATCATATGGAAAAAAAATTAAGTAACATAAAACAGCAGATACTGCATTAGCTCTTAATAAACCGCCAGAAAATCTCTGTTATGATATTTTACTAATTATAAAACATAAAAATAATCAAATGAATATAGAAGGATTGAACGATTATTAAATCGAACAATATTCTTTTTACAATATTCATCGCATGCGGGCTACTTTAGCATGAAAATTATGATAGAAGACTCATAAAGTGAAATAATAAATAAACTAGCGGTCTTTGTAAGTTAAACCACAAGCACGAACCGTTATTCGGTGGGTTGTCATCTTTACGTTGCCTGACAGAATATGGCAGATCCCAAATTCCAATCTTTGAAACATCTAACATCAAAAAACGTAGGTAAATCGCAAAAAAAAAAAAAAAAAAGTTTATAGCTGAGAATAACTAGATGACCAAATGAAACCATTTTCAAAAATTTTTAAACGAGATAAACCACTACAATTACGCACATGATTAAATCGAATTTTACCGCTGAAGGCCTTTGGTAATGAATATGCAATACGAGAAAGTTAAAACGTGATGGAGAAGCTTCTGATAATAACTTATGCACTATCAGCAATATAACAATAAAAACTGTTCGAACTACGGTAAGTCTCAAATTTAATAAGAAAGCCTAATTTCACATTATTATTAGGTGTAGGTAAGGGCTATAGCTTCAAGCTATGAAGAGAAACGAAAGTATCCACCGGTAAGTTATTTCACTGTCAGCTGCGTAACATTAGATCGACGTATAAAAATTAGACAGGTGTATCTTACTGAAGATTGACATGCCCTGTTAATACGTAAATAAGAAAAAATTTAAGAAAAATCCGAGCTCGACAAGTTTGCAAGCGATGACAAAGAGTTGTATCGCACCTAAAATTTCGTAAACGATAAATAATTGCACCCTTTTTTTCTGAAGGGTGTAAATATTTCAGCTATAGCAATTTAGAAAGAACTAACCTATAATAAACGAAATGCTACTTGAACGAGATACAAACCCTCTGGGGAACATTTTTCCCGGTTAACCAGGTCAGGGGGAGAGAAATAAAATTTAGACAATACGTAATTTAACATGTCAAAACCCTGTGTTTGCACTTGAAATAATTAGGCTCGCAATTCCAAGATTGAACTGATTTTCATACTTTCACGTTTTTATCGTGTGTCGTTTATCTCTTCACTAACGCCGGCAATTTAAAAATTGAGAGTTTATAAAAAAAAAAAAAAATAGATTAAAATAGAAAGATGTATAATATAATCGTGAGGCCTGCCTTCGTACAGGAAGAAGTGGTAATACTGTAATGAGTGTCTCCAAAGTACCCGAGTAGTTAGCTGCTCAGTCTTGTGCGTGCCTTGAAAGTGTTGTACCACGGAATACTTAGAACTCTCCGTTTCGTTAAGTGTGTTAAAATGTACGTAAACAATTCGGGTTCATTACTAAAAATATTTTTTTAAAGTTTAACACAATTACCGGCTTGAAAAAATATGGCAGCTATTTATTTATTTATTTTTTATTATTTTATTTTATTTTATGTTTCACGCTAAGATTTTTTAATGATGTCTTTTTGGGTTACATGCTGGCAATTATTTAAGTGAAGAGTGGTGATGATAAAAAAAAAAAAAAAAAAAAAACCGGTGAATTCAAAGTAAAAACAAGGACTGAGCAAACAAAAAGCAAATCGTTTTTTATATTATTTCTTTAGTTGTTTTTCATCTCATTTCCTTTGTTTCTTTTCGATGTTTATTCTCAGGCTAACATTCAGCTATTTCAAATTTTTGTATTAGATTTATACGGTTTTTCTCTTCTTCGCCCCATTGCTAAATGAAAATGAATGAGGTGCGTACTGCGAGCTAAGTGAGATTATACGAAGTTTTAATTTGATTTATGAAACCTATGGTGAAAGGATGATGGAAGCTGAACTTCCCTTTCGTATTCCCGTATAGCTATTCAAAAGTGCAATCTTTACTTTGTGATCGAACTTATTAGAGCCACTCTTGTTAATTTTTAAAGTACCGAACATTTTTTTTTCGGTTAAAACTTCGAAAGCGAAATCAATAAAATTAATATAATTCAGGAAGGTAGGGATTTCCAAACAAAAAAAGAGCCCAAATTGTCAATGGGTTTAGCCACTTCATCGAACTGATTGAACATAATTTTAAAATGTGTCATTGGTAAATATTCAAAAACAATGATGTTCTTTCCAGTAATTTTTTTCTCCGGTTGCTCATAATATAGTTTAGATTCCATAAAGAAAACGATTTCATAAACCCCCTGCACGAATGCGGCGCTTCTTTTATTCTTCTCCAAATGGATCATGTGGGACCATGATCGAACGTTAAAAAAGTAAACAACTTTTCGATCCCATTGAAAACAAAATACGAAGATTCGTTTGGTGTCCCAGTTAGAAAAATTGTCTAACTTCCAATATTCCGATTTCATCCACAGGATTTTGAATGAAAATTGCACATTTAATCCAATGCTTCTTTGTTTCTCGACAAAGTCTCTTTTGAAGCAAAATAGTGCAAGTTTCGTAACGACTTTAAAAATGAATTTGGCATGGTAAGGGCCTTGGAAAAAAGAAGCTTTTTTCGACTTCGTTAATTTCTATATACACATTTGAGAACTCGAACGGAATCGACCCTAATAGTACTTGTCTTAGTATACCAACCAACCTGTCATATTTTCTTTACTGGAGGAAACTGGTGACGAGTATACTTAGTAAAACATTTTTTTCCGTTTTGCATATTCATTATAAGATTTGTGTAATAAAATCATGTGTGATAAAATTACATAAATTCTGTAATTCTATAATACAGTCAAAAACTCAGAAAATGATATCATAACATAAATCTTGTGATTTTATCACACTCCAAAAGAAAAATCTGAAATTCGGATTGTTACCGGTCCGCTCCAGGAACGAACTTTCGCCAGGTTGGTTGATATACGAAGGAAGAGCTATAGGGTCAATCCCGTTCGTGAATCTAGACGTCCACGGGGCCGAAAAAGCCTCTTATTCTCAAAGGTCCTTTCCCATTCACAACGTGCGACTGAATTTTCGGATTGAACTTATAATCCATAAATAAACCACCAAAAGTGATTCGTTTATCTTTTGATCGTTGCTATAAAACAGAAATGCAGAAATAACTTATTAGAACGTAAATAAAAAGCAGAACTGCAGGATAATAAAAATAATTAATACAGGTGTACCTGATAAATAATAAATATTCTTTGTCCATACCGTTAGATTTCAGTTTTAGAAAATGCCTGCCTAAAGTTATCTCATGAGTAGTTTTTCCGATATGAAACTATTTCAGGCTTCAACCTATTACCCTTACAAAAAAACTCAAAAAAAGGAACTTTTTATATCCTGAGAGATTTTACGCTAAACATAAAACACATCGGAAAATTAAATTTATATTTGAGTTAAACATCACCTAGATTTAGATTTTAGGGTTGGTTTAAATAGTTTTCCGCTTTTTTGATACCCGTTTCGCTTTATCCACTGCGGTGTTTTCAGTTTTTTTTAATAGTTTTCCTAAAAAAGGATGCCTTCAACGAGTTCGCTCTTTTCCTAAAGCAAGCTTTTCCTGCTAGAGGAAAAACCTGTATTGTATATCTGATTTTAATTGTGCCCAGCAATTTTTCCGATAGATCATCATCTATCCCTATGGACATCTCCCTTAATTAATGAACCAATGCATACGCTAATTAATTTATTAATTGATTGATTTCCACATTCCCATCATATGGCTTGAAGTGCACATCATTATAATGATTCATCGGGCAACGAATTCGTCGCTTTTAGGGGTTTAATATTTAACGATTTATCAGTGTTATCTCCAAAAATCATGATCTATTCAAGAGGAAATTTCCCTATGCGATCTTTCCGTGGCATACCACACACCAAGAGTTCAACTGTTCCTCTCATAAGGATAAAATTTAACGACAAAGTTTCAAGACATTGATCTCAGTGTAGAATATAAAGACGCTGCCCGGTATGTAAATTATAGGAAATAACGCATTGCAGAACACTTAGGACAAATAAACGCCGCACGCTCGAGGGTTCCTCATAGTTAAACTTGAACCTCTAACTTCATTTCTGACCTAGATGTCTCTACCCTCAGGCTCTTTAGCTGTAACTTATTTGCTAATTCTCATGATACGATTAATAAAACGATTTGAAAATATTTGTGAATGACACTTCATTAATTCAGCTACGTTTTTTTCATTTTATGATTAAAAAAAAAAAAAAAAAAATGCGGAAAATAAAAAAAGTTATACGAAGAAAAAAAACATATTTTCATGAATCAATAATTAGACCTAGATTTCGATTGATTGATGAAGTCGATCCAGAAAATTTAGTCGTTTCAGACGTTACAATCGCATACGATACAACCTCGTTCATTTTAGCGCGTGGCTTTTTGGTTCGATCTACTTTTCTGATACGTCACCCGTCAAAAAGAAAAGAAAAACGAGGCGAAATCATTCCCAAGGTGGTTCGATTGTATTTGTCAACTAGATCTATTGTATGATTTATTTTAATTGTAGTTTTTTTTTGTAAATATAAATGCAGATGTACTGCATTGCGAAATGAGACTGCGGAATGTCATGGTAGCAATAATTAGATTTCGTTCGATATCTGATTGTTAAATTTCAAAGCACCGAGAAATATTTCCGTAAGAGGAAAATTCCAGCAGAATGCGGTTGCTAACGAATATGATTAGCATTCCAGAAAATATTAAAGATGAGATGTAAAGTACATTCAAGGTAAAATTCCGAGAAAAAAAAATTTACAAACATACTCCCGGCTGAAGTTTTTCAATTGATCTATACAACTTTTCAAGCCTGTCAATTTGTAACTCCGAAAAGTTTCAATCAATTGCCCTGTATTATACCTTATAATTCTTACGAAGTATTATAAAAATCGTTTCCTCAGAGACTGTATATTATTCAGCAACGAGAAAACTCAAAATTTTGTCTTTTTTTTTCATATATTTCAACCTCCCCTTTTTTTGTCTCTTCTTCCTAAGCCCTCCTCAATTTTCTGCGTGTCCGTCACACTGTTTGCTCCTTCGCGTATCTTCCTAGACCACTGAACCGCAGCTGGTACGATTTATCGCCATTACATTTCAAATTCTCCTATTCTTTTTTTATCTTGGTTTATTGAATATTTTATTGAGTGCTGTCCTTGAAAAAAGTAGGCAAATCTTGGAGTCTATGCTTGCCTAGCTAAAAAACCGCGACAAATTTTTAGAATCAGAAATGCTCTCTCAAGCGATCTCATCTTTTTACATTTTACGCTCTTTGATTCTTTTTTTAATATTTCAATGCGACGTCTGAGAATATTCCTCGGTGTATTTTGTTTTTTCCTTTGACATTGTTTATCATCTGTTTGTTTTCAATAATAAATTGGTCCTATGTATTGCATTAAGTACATTCTTCCTTTGACGGTATGGAGGAAAATATAAGTACCGAATGGAACCGTATGTACATACTTTATAACAGTGTGTAAACTATGATTACAAACAAGCAAATATTTCCTGTTTATTAATGAACGCTCAAATGAATTAAATAATTAAAAATGTTTAAATTAAATATATGAAATTACAATAGGCTTATTCAAAAAACGAGTTTTTTCCGCTTTTTTGATTTTATATCCTAACAATTTGGAGATGGCAAGAAAGGTTAAATCGGCTTCCGTAATTACCAGCGTATAAAATTATTTGCTCTTTATATTTACACTGCAAATCAATCATTTTGAAAAGAAATTATCACTCAACAACAAAGCTGCCATGTTTTCTCATGATTTTTTTAAAAATGCAATCACCAGCTAAAGTAACGTTTTGCTCTTTCTTTCACAGATATAAAGTCTTCTCCATGGTATTACGGAAAACATAAAATAATGAAATTTTGTAAAAGACAAACTGAAGTTGAAGCATTAAACAAATATCAAAATATTATTAGATAGTGACAAAAAAACCATGTGACTGAAAGTGGATCTATAGTAATAGTTTTTACAATATGAATACCTCTACTCTGTTCGTGGTAAGTATGAAGTTTTGATGAAATAAATATGTTAATTTGCCTGAATGGAATCCGCTATTACGGTAAACACGCTTTTCCGGGGGTAGCTATTAAAATGATTTACACTTTTATTACCGGCGAACGCCCCATTAAAAAGCAGATTAAACGTCGACTGCTCCCACACTGTGCCTTATTGGTTCTAAATATCTATCGAACTTCGGCGAAGTAAGACGGGCGCGTGGGCTTTATACAATTTTCTTCAAACAAAAAAGTAAATTCTAATGTTTGACAATTTGGCCGAAATCCGTTAGCGAATATAAAAGTAGGTCAAAACTGAAATAAAATGCAAAACTTTAGATTCAAGATTCATATTATTGTTTTTTTTTTTTCATTTTGATTAATATCGTGGTCGGATGCTAATAAACAATAAAAATAAACCGCTGAATTTTTTTTATAATCAATATAGTATTACATGTTATCTAGTAAATTATTGTTATCAATGCTCGATGAAAACAAAATCGAAAGGAAATGCGATCGGAAAGAAAAATTGATACATGCTGACACTTAATTTTGGTGAAATAAATAAAAAAACACGTATGATCTTACAATTTCACATACACTTTCAAAAAAAAAGTACGAGATGCGGGAACGCCTACCCAACAAGTGCAGTCATGTGAGTCCAAGTTCGTCATCTAGCTGTATAATTACTGATCAAAACGAATGAGTCGTCATCTATAGCCGCATTCTACTTTCACAGACCTTATAGAGTAACATATCCAATCATACTGACTTTCGTTGAAGAGTATTCCAGATGCTTTTATTTGTCCATTTTGTTTACCTTTTCTTTCTTTCATTCATTCATTAATTCGTTTAGATGGGATACTCGTCTCGGACATTTTATGACGTAATTCTTTTCTTTTTCTCAAACGGAAGATCACAAACCCCGAGTTTAAAATTGCCTATACATCTCAAACCTATGGTATAAACTAGGAATGGACATATCAGAAGCTTAGATTAATCGAGATGAAGGAGAATTCGACCGGGAATTGAATGGAATTTATTAAATGGAAATCGGGAAACCGTCCCAATAATTTTTTTAAATAGCGGTTAGAAGCTATACCGATCGCATTCCATTAGAAAGTTCGGACAATCCGCTGTCTTTTACGTAAAGCACAAATGTAAGTCAATGTGTATATCAGTCATAGAAAATAAAATGTACACGATGGAACAACTTTTGTTGTGTGATTTTATTAAAGAATACATAGGAAACACCGAATACATAGGAAACACCATAAAAAATTTTTCACCATCTATATTTAAAAACAAAATATAACATTCTCGATTTTTTCCTTTACCCCAATTTGCACGATACATAGAGTTAAGGCCTTTGCACTCGTAATTACACGACAGATTGATCTTTAAATACATTTGGCTCTACCTGAATGCTCACCCTCGGTATACAAGGGGTAACAAAACCGTAATGATCTAGTCAGCTTTAAAGTGATCTCAACATTATTTATTACTTTACATTATTATCTAAATTTCTAAAATTCATAAAAGGTCACCCCTCGTCCCTTCTATTATGAAAGATCACAACCACCAAGTGACTTACAGTGCAGAGTTAAGTTCTTAGACAAAATCCTTCTCCAATATTTTATCAGTTGAGATGGTCTTAAAACTTGTAAAGTCAAACAATTAAGCTATTCCAAGTACTATGATAACCGGATAGCCAGAAAACGATTCCTAGAAAACTCGACAGCAATTTACGTCTTCCCCAACTTTAATAAGGTGTGAGGGCAGGATTCTCTTTATCGAGAAACCTGAAAACCCTTTCCGCTAATAGACGACGGTATGAACGTTTCCCGAGAATTTCAAACAAGGACTTCAAAACAATAAGTTTTTGAAACGAGAATACATCCTCGAGATTTCAACATTTTTCGAAGTCATTAATTAAAGCAGGTGACAAAACAAAATAAATTTAGCGTTAAGAGATGTAACGCACACAGTAGTTGAGTGTCAAAACTTCCGGAATTAAACAGATCAAAACTTTACCAAGGACAATCACTATAATTCCTTTTTAACATCATGCTCAGTATTTGAATTGTTTTGAAAAAAAAAAAAAAAATCGATTTGCACTTGAATTTTGTTTATGGTAGAATTCGTAAAAATCGACCGACTGCGATAATTTACTTTAAGCTAAAATTATAATTAATAATTAGAAGATGATTGTGGTGTGAAAGAGATATTTAAATTATAGTTTTGTTTGTGTACTTGTTTGTAAAATACCATTATGTGTGGATTAAGAAAATAGTTAGCCCTAATAAATAAATTCAAAATAAAAGAATGGAAAATCAATGTCCTAGAATTTCAGTGCATGTATAAAGGTCCCTTTACATCCTCTTATCTATATCAAAGTTTTCTATGCAGCACCCCAAATGGCGAAATGGACATAGCAGCCAAAGCCTAAGCCTCTACCAAAAAAAAAAAAAAAAAAAAAAGTGCATGTAGAATGGACGCACCGGTTACCTATCGGTAATAAATTTTTCGACATATCGTCTAAAATCCAGAAAGGACCAACCGGGAAACATTTATATCAAGTCCAAAATATCGCTTCATGAGAATGTTGGTTAATGAGAGCAATAGATATGGTAGTTATGGGCATAAATGGGCAAAGATATGAACATGAAGGGCAGAAATGAAAAATTGATACAAAATAAGATATCAAAGTCCATACAACGAGAATTTAGAGATCCTGAGAGATTAGCCATTCAGCCATTTCCGCTTTTTCGATAAATCCGAAAAATAAATTCCCGTCTAAAATATTTAATTTTTTAAGTTTACAAAATGGTTCCTGGCCGTTTATATTTGAAAACATCAGTGGAAGAAGGGGGTCGTTCAGGTTCCAACGAAAAACTGTAGTCAATAAATGAAAATCGAAAGAGGATCTAGTATTTTCTTACTGCTTGTTTACAAATAGTACATAGAAAATCCTGTCGGAATCAAAATGGCTTCCAAATAAACAATAGAAAATAGTCTGATGTATTAATTTTTTTCGAGAGGTCCAACGACCTCCTTTTTCCACTGATGTCTTCATTTCCGTTTTTATTTTTCCAGAAAAATTTTTAATGGACCCATTATTTTCAGAAGAAAAATATGAAAGAACCGGAATTACAAGTATTGCTAATCTCTTTTAGGGGATCCGATCAAAATCCCGAAGGTCGAAATCCCGAATGGTCAAAATCCCGAACTCAGAATCCCGAATCTCAAAAACCCGAAGGCAACGAAATCCCGAAAGCGACGAAATCCCGAATGGTCATAATCCCGAAACTGGAAAATACAAAAATCCCGAAAGTGACATGAAAGATGTAAAACAAGGTTAATTCCATTAAATGTAAAAAATACCGATTAAATATACTCAGGCCCAATCTAATGGGACTTTTAATAAGTACAATTTTCCGTAAGTACAATTTTTCTAAGGTCACGAAGTATAAAAATTAAAACAACTTACCTATAAACTTAAATTGTGAGAGATTCCTCTTAAAATTTCAAAAATATAATTATTTTTGACCAGAACTCGAAAAAAAATTGTTTTTTCTATCTTACATTATGTAATTAAATTTTGTTACCCTCTACCGTGCTTATTATATTGAAATTTTTAGATCAAAAAGCCAAAAACTTGAAAAATTCGCCACAAAAATTGCAAAATTTCGAAGTTTTGAGGTGGAAAACCAAACCCGGAAAAAATTTTAGTCATCACCTTAAACCTATCTGGTTGAAGGTCCTTTTTTACTATTTGGCCGATTTATAATCCCTTGCCTTCGTCTTGTACGCATACTTCAAAATTTCGGCACATAATTGACTTTAATATTTAACCGGTCAGATTTTCTTTCGGGAAAATATTTTTTTTTTGTAGCTCAGAATATGCCTTACATAAGGCCAAGGTATGAATTTTTTCTTGCATGAATTATGGAAGTTATGTGCTACTTTATTTTAGCTTTAAAACTTTAAGATTTTTGCCCGAAAAATGAATAAGTGGCGGTAGCGACCTCTAAAAAATTTTTTTTTCGGCCGTGCTTTTACATGGAGCTTTCTTAAGGTCTAAATAAACAAATTTTGATATTTTACATCTTTCATGTCACTTTCGGGATTTTTGTATTTTTCAGTTTCGGGATTATGACCATTCGGGATTTCGTCGCTTTCGGGATTTTGAGATTCGGGATTCTGAATTTGGGATTTTGACCATTCGGGATTTCGACCTTCGGGATTTCGTACTAGACCCCTCTTTTAGGATCTCTACGAGGATTTATGTTGCGCTTGACTATCAGCAGCAAAAAAAAAAAAAAAAAAAAAAAACACGATTAATTGGGTAAACTAAATCAAGAAACTTAGATAGTCAAATAAGACCCACAGTTTCAAAAAAAAATTGGAGGGCTATCTTGTAAATGCCAGCGGTTAAAAATCACTTACACTTGTATCTTCCCTGCAACATTATTTTGTTTACTGCTTAGAGTTAGTTTTAAAAGTGGACAGGGACTACTGCTATAATAAGCTTCTACGTAGCTAGTGCTTCCCGTTAAATATAAATGAATAAATAAACCAAAACCAAATCAAGCGAATCAAATGCATTCTTAAATAAGTAAGATCTTACACCTCTAATGCGAATTTTCCTACATTAATACATTTAAGAAATACAGCAGTACAGAAGAAAACATTGCTCAAAACCAGTTAACATGAAGTTGAATCTAAATCCAACAGGATGGCTTCATGCTATATGTTAAAGCATAAACAAAACGAAAATGAACAAAAAATAAACAAAATATTTATTCCGTTTCGCAGGCGCAAGAATGCTAGAAAGTTATTGACAGGCAAGCTTACAAAAAATGTCAAACGTAAAAAAAATAGGCTAATAATACTCTCCTTACTTGAAAACACGGAATCCAATCAGATGAAAACTATACGAACCACTCATTGAAATGTTTTATTGATTTCGCTCGACATTTTATAATTAGGTGTAATGATTTAAAAATTCGTCCACTTTCTTAATTTGACCTCTGTGTCACTTTAATATATGTAAATAAACTGATGATAGTATTTTAATAATTAACTGAAGAGAGTGAGAATAAATAATATTTAAAAAAAAAAAAAAAGTAATTTAAATCACATCTTTAAGTCATGCCCAAATGCGATGAAAACGAATTTAACTTCTGGTATACTGTGTGCTATTGGGTGGTCATACATCTTGGAATCTTCAATTTGCACGGATTGTTAATTTCAATAATAGCACTGTTTTCGATCGTTATTATTACGATTTTTTTTCGAAACCGAATCTGATGAATCAGTTGTGCATGATTTCATCCCATGATATCCGTTTTTCTATAGAAAAATAATTCCATGCACGAATATTATGAACATTTAAAATTTTTAGTTGTTTCATTTAAATTAATGGAAGAAAATATAAAATCGTTATGTGTTAGAAAGTAAAAGTAATAAGAAGATTTTATAACAGTAACAAAGGAAAAAAATGTTTTTGTTTTTTATCGTAATAGTAATTTTGTTAAATTAAAATCATTTTCACTTTTATTTGTTTACATTAACTTGCATCAGGTATAATGGATTAAAAACAATATCTTCGTAGTGCATGGTCTACATTAACATTTTTGGCGTTAATAAATTTGGTCATCACTCGAGAAAGTTTTATATGCAGTATTTTAAACATTTAAATCAATGATGTTTATTTACTTATCTTTTTTTTTTTTTTTGTTTCTAAATGAAATTTAACCTCGGGATGTATTTTCAAAAGTGGATGCTTCTTTCAGTGCTATCAGCAAAAGGCGATTAAGTGTTTCCAGTTAATTTTTTCGTTGGAAATGAGGATTCTCGAGGTGATGAGAACGCCTTGAGGGATGCTTATGCGTGATTTTTCTTATGTTTTCATATATTTATTATAAAAACCGTTTCAAAAATGTCTTTTTAAAAACTTGATTTAAAGAAAAAATTGAGCATAGCATTGATCTTAATGCAGTTAACATTAAGACCAATAGCAGACGGCTTATTTATATTTCGTACGTTTTCCGTGATAAGGTAGATACTTAACCAGTTTTGATGACAATCATGGTAAAATATCAATAAAAAGGGTAGAGGTCATTTCAATGCAATTAATCAGTATCAGATTTCCAATAGATAGACCAACAAAATAGCGGTGTTTATCTTCATCTTAAGATTATACTCACGATAATATCGACCGGTAATTTTTTATCCATGATATGTCCGTATAAGGATTGGCCATATGTTCAAACCAAAAGTATTGATCTAAAAATACAATAACGATACCCCTTGTAAAAGCAAGAAAATTGTCAGTAATGCAGAACAAGTCTGCTTCAAGTTAAGATCATGAACTTTTCTGAAATAAAACCGTTAATATCAAGAATTATTTCCCCATGTTGCAAAAGTAGTGTTCGTTTTCTTATTTACAATTTTTACTACTGAAAAAAAGGTCCGTTCCGATGTTTAGCAAAAAATTTAATAACAAAGATTGATACAAAAAGAAATTCTAAATTATCTTTTTGTGAGCTACTTGTCAAATTAAATTTACTAAACCCGAACCTACATCGGCCAAAACATTTGAGTCACGACAAACAATGTAGCCCAAAATGTCGCTCGTAAAAAAAAAAAAAAAAAAAAAAAAAAAATTGAGTCTTTCATTTTTGCTTCCCGGTTGAAAAATCCCCGTGAAGGATATAGGCCTATTCCCTTCCCAAACTTTTTTAAGTTCAAAAAAAATTTTTTTTTTTTTTGTGTCGATGGGTATCACTATCTTAGAAGATTTTTCGTCTTCTATGCCATTTAAACGGGCAATGCTTTGAAAATGCTTCTCGACAGAAAAAAGTCGCTCCAAAAAAAATAGCCCATTTAAGTACCGTAAAACAAGGTGAAATTGACCAGTTTTTAACTTTGACTAAAGTTGCAGCTTTTCTTGACTGTAAGCTGTAGCTTTCAAAAGTCCAAAAAAAAAAAAAAAATAGGAGATACTATCTGGGATTATTATCTATTAACCTATGAAGTTGAGATTTGTAGGTTACGCGGTCTTAAGCTAAAAAAAAATTAAAAACAGTTTTTTTACAGATTAATTACAAAACAGTTTTTTACAAATTAATTAGTCCTACAAAACAGTTTTTTACAAATTAATTAGGCCTAGAAAACAGTTTTGTTAAACAAATTATTTTAAAAAATCCAGCTTTTTTCAAAATAATTTATTGCCCACTTATTATAGTTATAAAAATAAGGTAAAATATCAGTAAAAAAAAATTTATTTCTGGCTATTTTCGGAAACCAGGTGATGTCATTTACAATTATTTATTCATTTATTTTTTTATTATTTTTTTTTTCGGGTTTACTTTTTCGAGTATATTTTTTATTCTTTTATCTCAAGTTTTCATCCCCATTTTCTTGTAACTAATTAATTTTACTTTTAGACGCGGGTTTCTTTTTCGAGAGATTCGGAAGATTTTCTAAATTTCTGAAAGGTTTTCTGCTATTTTATTTAATGGCTTATGAGCCTATTCTCACCGAAATTGACTTAAGAATGAAATGCTGGGAATCTGTCCATGTCAATACCTGTTTTGAATTCCGGTATTGCCTTTTGTCTCATTTATTTGCTTTAAGAGAATAAAAAGCTAGTACATTGACACTGGTCAATTTCACCCCATACCTGAAAGATTCGGACCCTTTCCTTTTAAATAGGTTGGTTAACTGAAATGAATTTAGTAGCAATATCCTTATATCCAGGTTAAGAAATTGTCACGAAATCAAAAGGGTCTTATTTAGATGAAAGTTTGACAACTTTAAAAAACCTGCTTTTTCATAGCAAAACTAAACTTGAATTTTAGCCCAGTTAAAGTAACAATGCCAACCTTTTTTCTAGAACTTAGCTCTGTATTAACCTTCAAAATAATCCTGACGAATCTTAAAATATAATAAATGTCCCGGACATTTAGCTCAGCCGGACACGCCCAGGAAAGCCAAAAGCTGCTTTGGAATTAGTGTTCAATATCACCCCGCCGGTCAATTACACCTCGTTTTACGGTAACATAGAAGGCGGAAAAACTTTTTAAAGTATATCAGTCGAGCCAAAAAAAATTTATTTCGGGACAAAAAAGGGGGGGTTTATATTGTGATTTTTTAACCTGGGAGCAAAATCTGAGATCACTGATTTCTTTTTCGATACCCTAGTAGCCTGGCCTTGCTTATAGCCAGATATAGTCCCGAACAGGCAATCCAAAAATCTAGTACTTAAAATATGGGAGTAGTCATGCAATCCTGGGATGGATTTTAACCCTTAAATCCTGACGATTTAATAGGCTTTCCATTCCATTACCGAAAAACCATAAATATCCATATATTCTATACAGTAACAAAAGCGGTTCTTATTAGTCACCTCGGTTCATCTCCAATTCTTCGGTAAAGAAGATACAACAAGATTCAACGTTTTTAAAACTTCATGATTTTTTTTCTCCCCAAAAAAATTATTTCTAAAAAGGAAAGAAAGAAACGGGTTCAAAAATTACTACTTCAAGCAAAACTCGAACTTATCAAAAGAAAACGATTTCCTTGAAGAAATTGAATGTGTATATAAACCGTACTCCCTATTTCAACGAAAGAAATAGATTTCCCAAATACAAGGGAAAAAATGGAGCGGTTCTATAATGTCATAGAGAAAAGAGATACACAACTAGGATAAGGATATTGCAAATTTTTTGCATTTTCAATTTCCACTTTTTCAAAAATTCAAAGAGTTTCTCATCTCATCGTCTTTGCACGCCAATATTTTTACGTTCTCCACTTAATATTACCCATGACTGTCCAGATGTATATGATTTACTGAATTTAAACAAAAACAACATCGTATTTAATTTATCCGGCTAAATATTATTTAATTAGGACAAAGGATCAACCGCAATGGATTCGTCAGACGGAACATCTAACTTTGTAGAAAATGTTTCAGTGATTTTAACGTTGTATCTATTCATTTTTAAACTACCTTCAAAACCCTAATAAATTAACAGTTCTATTTTATTTTATGTGAAAAACGAAATAAAATTTTTCAAGTTTAATAAAATTTATGATTTTACTACTGAAATAGACGACTTTGTAGTTTCAGTTTCGATTTCGATCTACCTTAAAAATGTATATATATAAAAAAAAGATTCGAAAGTTGCAGCACACGTTCAGCAATTAATTTATTTTGCCTAATAAAAAGATTCCCTTTCAGTAGTGACATATAACCCTAATCAATTATCAAAAATTTCATTTTCTAATTTATCGCAGTACCGTCACGTTCGACTATTACTTAGAAAATTAGATCTTTTCAAGACATCTCCTAGCTATTTAATGTCTGTTTTCAACTTGAAGAACTGGATATACATTAATAAGAAGGAAAAAAATGTATACTTCACATAGAGACATACAGTATGTAGACCAATTTCACCTTCATCTATAGTAAAATCTAATGAATGATAAATATAAAAAACAAATCAGGTTTTTTTTTCTTCTTTTTGTCATAAATAAAAACAGTCTTCAAGGCATTATAAAATAAGCCTTTTTCTACTAAGTGAAAACAACTAACGACATTAAACAAATAGTATTTAAATTAATTACCGATTAAAAAAATATTTATCCATCTTATTGAAATCATCATCAACAAGTTTGATCGATTCGAATTATCCATAAATCAACAATCAAGTCATTTGCAATTATTTATCGGTCTGTAAAATAATAATTACTGTCATTATTGATGGTTTAAAAAAAAGGCTCACGACATAGTCTGATTGTTTATCGTTCAATATTACAGTGTGATAGATCAAATGAAAAACTCGTCAGATTAAGCACTTCTAAATAAATTATCGCGGTAACTTTTTTTTAACGGTGGCACGGTTGACTAATATTCAGATTCTCAGATTCAAGATAAATATCATCTTTTTAAAAATAGAAACCCTGATACAATCATAAAATTGCTACTACTTACCTACTTGCCGAACAATGGATATTAAAACAATTTTTTTTTGTTAAATTAGACAAAAAAACGTCGCCAAAGTAATTTGATAATGGCTTTATTTTGACTTCCGGGAACTGACAATCATGGTTCCCACAATTTTTTTTTATTTCTGCGCAATTATTTGAAATTTAGAGGGTTCAAAAGGTTGCTTTTAAGAGGATTCGATTTTTTGCTGGCTTCCACGAAAAATAAGAATGGCAATTATTTAAATTTTCTCTTTTACTTTTTTTTTAAAAAACAAAACCAGGTGCTGATGACATTTCTACAATTTTGTAAGCCTGAAGATGAGCCCAACATAACAGTCGTCGTGCAAGACACAAGGACAGAGATGACAATTCAAGAATTCGATGATTCTATAAGTAGGAGTCGAAGCGATGATTATTACGATAGGCTAAATGAAGCGGAGGGTGATGACGATGATCTCGATTTTGAATATGATGATCAACAGGGTTTAGATGGAAAGCCTGGTATGCAGAAACAAGGTAATTCATCAATTATTATTTAATTATAGTTGAAAATCCTTTTAACTCCCATTATTGGATTAAAACTATAAATTGATTTTTTTTTATTCAGATAAACAAACTAAAGAGCAGTTGATGCAAGAAGCACTTTTAGCAGCAATGAAAAAACCTGCCATTAAAGAACAAATCGGACAAGTGATACCAATTTTGAGAGTGATGACGCCTACACAGAGATTAACGTTAGCTGCTTTAGTTTCTTCTCAAATCATGTCCCACAACGGACTAAGTGAGTACAAGAACAAAAAAATGTCGAGAACATAAACAATAAATAAAAAATTTGGTTTCTGACTTTTTGTAGGTGAGTCCAATTTAACCCAAATAGCGTCCATGTTTGCTGGGAAAAATATGGAAAATCAAGATGACCGCCACAACATTACGGAACATCTATTACTGCCTATCAGTATGGACATCGCCAAAATGTTCAGGGGTTTAGGGAGAGAAGTGGGGAGAAATCTAAGGCATGATTTTCCAGTGCATTCCAAACCTTACGTTATTCGTACAAAACCTAAAAGACTCATAAAAAGGCCATTTAGGAAGCCTCCAGGCTTTAACAGAAGAAACGATATAGGTAAGAACTTTAAATTAAAACTAATAAAAAACTATAGGCTAAAAAAGTTTAAAATTTTTTTTTAGTCTTACCTGTAGACAGAAACATAACAACGATTCCATTATCGCCCCCACCTCCTCCATCACCATCTCCGTCACCGACTTTAACGCCCCCGTCTCCTCCACCGTCGCCTCTACCATTACCCCATCCATCACCATCTCCAAGTTTGGCGAATATGTCAACGTCGGCAACTCCAACATCGAATTCTTCATCATCTCCCGCTCCAGTTGCGGAAGCTCTGAAACAGCCAAGTAAAGACGACTGTGAATATTTTTCAAATAGCCTTTGTTTAGAAGTTTCAAATTATCCACTGTAAGTGTATTAAAAAGTAATTAGCATATACGTTTACGGTATTTTTAAAATAAAATGCGTTTTTTGTTTTATTTTCAGAGATGCCATATTATCAAGCATAAAGAACGAAAAAAATAGTATAATGGAGACCTTGTTGACTGATTTTAAAACACCAATGTCGGCCGATGACATGGTAGATGGTGTTTCTTCTCAAGAAGAGAATAAATATCAACCTCAACATTATTTAAATGCAAGGGGAAATAGGTAAATAATTTTTTAACGGTTTCAGTAGTTTGCACCTAGAGTAAAGCACTTATTGGGCTAGATATAAAAAAAAAAATAATGATCTACTTTCATTTAAACACAAGTTTAAAAAAACAATTGATTCGGTAGTAATTTTATGAATTTTTAATTTTATAAACAAATTTTTTATTTTTGACCCTTCAGTCGTTCAGTCGTTGTTCAGTCGAAAAATGCACAAGAGGCAAGCAAAGGGTGAAATTTTATGGATATTTAAACGAAAAAAAAATCAGTTATAAAAGACTAAAATTGCACTTATTACTTATCACAACGAAACACTGCAAAGCACGAAATTCAAATTTGAAAAAAATTTAAAAAAGCATTGAAGATTTTTTTTCCCGCCGAAAATCATCCTTTTTCCGTTTGTAGTTTCTAATACATAAATGCAGGGCATAACAACGTTTTTGGGCCAGGAGGGGACAAACTCCAATTTTAAAAATCCGGGAAATTGCAACTCTTTTTCTTTCTCCCTCAAACAGTCGACAATTTTTTTTCTAAAAACTGTTATCAAATATTTATCGACTTTTTTAATAGGAGTTTTTTTTTTATTCCGGTTCCCGAATACAATGCCTCGGTAGGCACATTTTGAAATACAATCGTTTGCTAAAGGATTTAATTCGAAAAGTTTACGTTTTATTTCTGTAAAACAAAGAAGGCTATTTTGAATTGCATATTAAAAATAAGCAAATGTACTTTTTCAATCGAGGAAAAAAAATAGATCTAATTAAAGTGAAATATCATTACTTTATTATTTTCATTTGGACATAATAAAGCAGGCTCTATAAGTCAACTTTCGATTTGGAGGAGGAAAAACATACTTGTCAAGACCGACATTCCAAAATCCATCAGGAAACAATGAGCCCCCTCCGCCCTGTTGCTACATTTTTGCATAAATAATAGGATAAACTCTCGTTATTAAAACAAAAGAGAGGCGAGATGTAAGAGTTTACTCAGTGCATTAAAAAATTGAAGCAGTGAACATCTCAAAGATAAAACTGCATTAATCTTGGCTTTAATTTTATCTTTTAATTCAAAGTAGAATGAGAACTTGACTATGTGCATGCTTAGTTCTAAAAAATATATGGCTACGTCTGCAATTTCAAGTTTTCCGTCGTCTTCGAAAATTTCAATGCTTGGATTAGTAGCCGGCAATTTTTTTAGCATTTAAATCTGTCAAAGTTTCGAATTCCTAGATTTCTCGTTAATTTTTAAAATGCTGAGGTAACTGAGGCTTCGAACGTAACTCGAGCAAAGCTTAAATTTATGATCTCAATAGAATAAAAAATTAATCACATTTTTTTTGAAAATTGCAATCTTTAAAATATTTTGCCTCCCATTTTCATACATTAAATTCAGATTTTGTATTTCGGAATCAAAGGAAATGGCTCTAGACCTAACCACAACATTAGATTTGATTTTATTCTCCTTTACAAACACTTGATTAACAAATCCAACCCTAACAAACCGAATGTCGTAATTTAATTTCCTAATTAATTTTTGTCCGAATATATTTTAGGAGACAAGACATACAAAATGGACAAAACGAAATTCGAGATTTCGGAGGAGAAGGAGGTTATATGTGCCCGTCATCTGTCAAATATGCTCGGCCGAAGCGAGCTAGAACAACGTCAGGACAATGGAAATACATTGTGAACGCTGGTGACTATACGCAGACACTTAGATTGGAAATGTGTTTGTACGTAATTTGTAATTTGTCAATAGATTGACTTTTAAGAATTTAATGAAAAAGGATGATAAAACAGCTTTCATTATCAATTTTTAGGAAACCATTAGCTGCATGTTCCTACATTACGGATCATTTCAAATCTCAATGCACGCAAGTTTTTAATTATCATCGACTTTTAACATGGGATGAGAATAAAGGATTGCACATGGACATATTTAAGGTAAAAATGATCGGAAAAATCCATTTCGGTATATAAACTAATTACAATTTACATTAGGACATTGCACGTCCGAAATTCAAACAATGGTAACGCAAAATCCAAAAATCTCAATAAAAACAAATAATGAACCAAATGAAAAATGAAACAAGCTGAACTAATAAACTCAAATTAGAAAACTTTGTTAATTTATCTCTTATTTACACGAATTCGTAAAAAGGCAGACTAATTTTGATTGTGAGCTTTCACCGATTTATATTTTACTTGTGTAAATTGACTCAGCTTTCCTTTTCATCCCAAAAACAGCTTTCTTTTTTATTTTCTTCGCATCTGGTTGCAGATCACGTTTAATTAAGAGAGCTAGTATTTCCTATAGGATTCCCTATTCTTTTGAGATGCTCTAAAGTTTTGTTTTGCTCCTTCTCAGGTGCCAAGTTGTTGTTCCTGTCACATTCAAGGATATGCGAGTCTTTTTCCTCCAAATAACGATTTCACTTTTGCGGAAAAGCGGAGAGAACCGATACCTATGAAGGAATTTCCGCCACCGGAATTACCTCAACGGCCTATTTTCAGCGTAAGTCAGTTTAAATACATCGCTTTTAAAAACTGGAATGATGGTTTTTTTAAAAATTATATTTCAGAATATTGGCGGCAAAAGAGAAGTTCCTAGACCGATTCATCCGAACTTTCCTCAGCAGGCTCAAGTGCAAGCGCAAGGTCCCAGTCCTCTTCAAAATCAATATCGACCAGTAGAACAAACTCAGAATTTAGTGGATCATCTTGTACCTCCTGGTCCCCCTTTGCCTTTAGATGAAAGGTATAAACATTTCAAGGGTGAAACTAATTCCGAATCGGTTAGACAATCATATATTCTTAAATTAATTTCAGACACACCAGCGGAACCTACAATGACCTTAATTTAGACGCCACATTTTATAACAAGCGAGGACCAGTTGAATACAATCGACGACATCCTATTCACAATGAAATAAACCGCCCTGCAAACAGAGTAGTAGATAGGGTTGAACTCGGCCAACCTCCAGAAGGAACTAACTACGGTACTAAACTCCATAATAAAAACGTGAACCAACCACAGCCTCAATCACCGCCACTACCACCACCTCCGTCGCAAACCTCGACTCAGTTACGGCCGAATATCATCCCACAAAAGCCGAGAATAGTGTTGCCCCAAAAAGTCCCTCAAAGGATAAATCCCAGTTTCAATAATCCTCCACCTCCAAGATTCCAAAATCAAAGCCCAAACCAGAATTTCCAAAATCAGAGCCCAAACCAAAATTTCCAAAATCAGAACCCAAACCAAAATTTCCAAAATCAGAACCCACACCAAAATTTCCAAAATCATAATGCACATCAAAATTTCCAAAATCAGAATCAAAACCAAAATTTCCAAAATCAGAACCCAAACCAGAATTTCCAAAATCAGAACCCAAACCAAAATTTCCAAAACCAGAACCCAAACCAAAACTTTCAAAATCCAAATTTAATCCAAAATTTTCAAAATCCTAACTTACATCAAAACTTTAAAAATCAAAACCCAAAACAAACTTTCAAAATCAAAACATTCATAAGAATGATATAAAAAATCCCGGTCCAACAGATCAATCCCTGTTCGTCACGTCCAGTGCTAGCAACAACAACGAACTTGTCATTCAGCCTGGATCAAAACCATATCCTAAACAACCTGTTCAGTATTTCAATCCTGATACGAATGAAATACCTCAACCAAGTAAGAACCCCCCTTACTTCGTAACCCCTGTTCAAAACACCAAAGTTGTCTTCAAGGAGAAGGAAGTAAGTCCTTACGTACCACCTCCGCCACGGCCAACGCCACCACCGACAACAACAACGACAACAACAGTGAAAACCCCACAAAAATCCGAAGTCATTTCTCCAACAGGGCAAAAAAGGATAAATTATAATTATCATCCTATAATAGACTTTTTTACGCCGGAAAGTAGTACAAGTAAGCCATTAGTGTCTTTCCCGACCCCGATGAATCACGAATGGACACCTGTGATCGGTACAAGTGGTCGTTAGTATTTAAAAAAAAAAAAAAAAAAAAATGAAAAACAATTTTTATAATCGAACAAAGACGATTTAATTGAAAATAAAAGCTGTGAATTGATATAGTGATGAAAAATCTCTAAATATTTTGACTTTTTCAGTCTAAAAAATTATAGACTGGTTAATAATCAAATTAAACGCAAAAATTTTGCAAGCCATATTATAATGAAATTAACTACAGTGAGATGTGATCAAAATGTTTTTGCTATATTTGTTGCTAGCGAATTATTTATTAATTTATTTATTGATTTTTTTCCTACAAGCGTTTTTTAAAAAAAAAATTGTTAATAAAATGTTTTGTAAATATTCTGAAGTTTTTGCCAACCTTATACTGTTTTCTTCAAGATCTTAATTTTAAATTCATCTCCAGATTCTCGTTTTTTAACTTTTCTCTTTCCAGTACGATATATAAAATCTTAAATAAAGCACTCATAACACCTTTTTTAATTTGCACCCTAGGAGGCTGTATACCTGGAAATCGCCACAAGATAATTCCCAAAATATAGTTCGAAATCAAATCGACTATATTTTGGTGAATAAGCGATTCAGGAGTAGCATACCGAGTGTAAGAACTTATCCGGGAGCCGATATTTCGTCAGACCATAACCCTGTTGTAGGAAAGCTGAGAGTAAGGTTGAAGTCGATAAAACGGGGACCCACAAGGACCCGGATTGACATAACCAAACTCAAGGACGCAGATTTGCGTTCTAAAGTCCAGCAGGACCTGAGTATAGGGTTCAGTGAAATTTCTGGTCAAGAGGACGTAGAAGAGCACTGGAATAAGGTTAAAAAGGTTGTCGTCTCAGTGGGAGAGGAACACCTAAAGGCGGATCCAAGGGTAAAGCATAAATCCTGGATGACAGATGAGATTCTTGGGCTGGTGGAACAGAGGAGAGAATGTAATGGGCGCGATCCTGACGGTTATAGGGCACTTCAACGACAAATCAGAAATAGGATCCGTGAAGCTGTAGAAGCAGAAGCTTCCGAGAAATGCCATGAAATCGAAGAGTTGCAAAGCCGGTACGATACGTTTAACCTGCACAAGAAAATCAAAGAATTTACAGGGGAACGGCCTAGGCAGTCTTTCGGGGTACTGCTCGATGAAAATGGACGTTTGGTCACCAGTACTTCCGAAAAACTTAAAGTCTGGGAGAGGTACGTATCCAAACTCTTCGACGACGACAGACCCGAAGATCACGGGATTAGGGAAGCTGATACTGGTCCGGATATTCTTAGAGCGGAGGTGATTAAAGTCATAAAAGAGCTGAAACCGGGAAAAGCTGTAGGACCCGATGGAGTTCGTGCAGAATTGCTTAAGGTTTAGAGTGACGATGAAGATCTAGATGTCCTCACATCCCTCTTCAATAAGATTTATCGGAGCGGTAATTTCCCTAAAGATTGGCTAAAATCCACGTTCATTCCTCTTCCAAAGAAAACGAACACCAGGCGTTGTGAAGAATACCGAACCATCAGCCTTATGAGCCACCTATTAAAGCTCTTTCTGAAGATAGTCCATGGAAGGGTCTTTCGAAAGTGCGAGGCACTTATGTCTGATACTCAATTCGGGTTTTGTGGAGGTTTTGGCACGCGCGACGCTTTGTTTACCTTACAAGTACTCGTGCAGCGATGCCGAGATGTAAACAAAGATGTCTTTTTGTGTTTCATCGACTATGAGAAGGCGTTTGACAGGGTTCAACACCAGAAAATGTTAGAAATCCTTCAGCGCATAGGACTCGACAGTCGGGATGTGAGACTTATTGCCAACCTCTACTGGAACCAGGGCGCAAGCGTGCGGATCGAAAATGAGTTATCGGAGGAAGTCCAAATACAGCGTGGCGTTCGGCAGGGCTGTGTATTGTCTCCGTTATTATTTAATTTGTATTCGGAGATGATCCTCTCGGAAGCTTTAGACGGCCTAAATCTAGGAATCGTGATCAACGGCGAAGAAATCAACAATTTGCGTTATGCAGACGACACGGTCTTACCGACAGGCAGTGCAGAAGATCTGCAAACTTTGCTCGACCATGTTAACGAAATGAGCAATCGGTACGGCTTAACCATAAATTCGCGAAAAACAAAGTTTATGGTTGTCAGCAGGGAAAATGTTGACGTGAGAATCTTTATCGCCGGAAAGGAAATTGAACGGGTCCACTCGTATAAATATCTTGGGTGCTGCGTAAATGATTCTTGGGATTGTAACCAAGAAGTCCGAGCACGTATTGAGGAAGCCAGAGGAACTTTCTTCAAAATGAGGAACCTGTTGTGCAATCGCAACTTGAGTCTCCAAACAAGGGTCCGTATCGTCCTATGTTACGTTTTTCCCGTGCTCTTATATGGACACGAGGGATGGACTTTAACTAGGGTGTTAGAAAAGAAGTTGGAGGCTTTTGAGATGTGGGTATACCGTCGAATGCTTAAAATTTCGTGGACTGACAGGGTGAGAAATACTGACGTCTTGACTCGTATGGGAAAGGAGTTGGAAGTGCTGTACGAGATCAAGCGTCGGAAGCTCGATTATTTCGGCCACGTGATTCGAAATGAAAAGTACCGCCTCCTTCAGCTTGTGATGGAGGGAAAAATCGAGGGTAAGCGCAAGCAAGGCCGTAGGAAAACCTCATGGCTTAAGAATCTCAGAGACTGGTTTGGTGTTGATTCCTTTAGTCTTTTTATAGCGGCGGTCTCAAAAGTAAAAATATGCCAGATGATAGCCAATCTTCGTCGCGGAGACGGCACTTGCAAGAAGAAGAAGAAATAAAGAAGGTGCATTCATCATTTCATGACTGGCAAGTTAGCGAACGTTCATAAAGTTTAAGTGATTCTTCAAATACTTATTGGTGCTACATACGACTCTGGATCTTTGCACTTTCATCGGAATCACCATTTAATACCTCTGGGGCCACAGATAAGACCTTGATTATCAGAAAATAAGGGAATAGACTCTTAGTCCCAAGTTTTAAAAGAAAATAATTGTAAATCAAGGTATTTTATATGAGGTGGATACATTAACCCCTTCATCCAAAAATTTTATTCTCAAAAAAATGCCCGAAATCCCAATTTTTTTAAAGTTCTTTTTCAAAAAATTGCTGCCCTTTCAAAAAGGCAACTATATAAATGGGACAGTAAAAAAATATGGGTAGGGCAGTTTTTTTCCCATAAAATTGGCAGCAGTAAATTTAAAGATGGGGCAGTTTTTTTAATAAATTGGCAGTGGATTAATGTTTTTTTGTGGCAGTAAATGTATTTTAGGATAGTTTCAGAGTGGCAATAATTAATAATTGAAGGGCAGTATTTTTTTATAAGTCTAATTTCTTTAAAATAAATTTTCAATAAATGGTGCGTTATTTTTTCTTAATCGACGAGAAGAGCTTTGGTGAACTTTTTGGGGCGGCCTCTCTTCTTTTTCTCGCCTATGGAAATGATTTTAGGAGACGACGGTGGTTTCACATATTTAAGTCTAATGCTGAGTCCAATTATATGTTTGGACAAATATTGCTTATAGAACGCAGGGCAAGTGCAGGTTCCGTTCATCCAAGTTTTTAGGCTCAATAGCTTTGGCTATCAATTCCTCCATAAGGGTAATTCCTCCGTTATAGGATGTGTCACTTTATATTAAAATTTATTTTTAAATGTCAAATTATTTATTATACTTCCAAAATATTTTTTTACTGCCAAAATAATTTTTCTATTGCCCAAAATTGTACTGCCAACAAAAAACGGTCATGTTATTATTTAATTGCCAATCTATTAAAAAAACGGCCATTTTATGAAAAAGTACTGCCCCTTTAAATAGGCGCCTTTCGAAAATGGAGTTAGACTATTCCGTGAAGCTTAAAATGAAACCTAAGGATCTGGTCTTTGATTATTACAATCATTTAAATTTGTATTGTTCCGTATTATATTTTTGCTGATTCAGCCATTGTTCCAAGGGAACATATAATGTATGTAGTTATGTACCCTTGGGAGGAAACGGGTTAATATTAAGTCAGTTTCACTGAAAATTTAAAAAGTTAGACCAATTCCAGTAAAAGTTTTTAAAGCACACTTTTAAGACCATAGGAAGACCAACAAGGTTCAATTTTTATGTATTTTTTTAAATATATGGTTAAAAATTCCTGCTTAGCGCTCTGCCCAGGAATATTTCCCTAATGAAAAAGATTAAGGAATACTTGATTTTTTGCATAAGCAAAGTTTTACCGGTAAAAATTACCGCCAGTGGCTGATCTTAAAGGGGTCTCCTTAACATTCGTGATGGATCACTACCATTAAAGAATCATATGTCATTTTATCAAGTGCCCGGAAGTGAGATCTTCCGCATAATCGATTGCCCAAATCGTCACCTAATTTTAACTCCACTTCATTTGGGTAACAGACCGTCAGAACACCGATTATCATGGTAACTAATCGGTTCTTTATGCTTCACTTAGCGTGATATATCATGAAAAAATCATTATTTTGATCAGCAATACACAATAAGTATAAGAAGCGTGAGGTAAATGACAAAACAAGGTATAATATCCTGTTCGGCAAACACGTTTGCAGTACTACGTAAAAACATCATTGAATTTTCCTAAATATAAATCATTGAAAGGCAGGAAGAATTTTTTTTTTTAAATAAAAAACCACTTTTGAAATTTATAGCAGCCGTGACGGTTCTCACTGAGAAATTTATCCAATACAAAGCTTGTCTATTATCGTCCCTTGAGCATAAGTTAACCTAAATTAAGAACGAAACATTTTCACACAATGCTTACATTCCCTATGGAAAAAATGTTATTTTTTCTTCTTTTTCACATTTTTATTTGGCATATGAGATCAAGAAAAAAAAGCGTGTTGAAATTCAGAATGAACATCGTAATAAATAGAAAATTTTCCCCTTGCATCCTCTGGAGGGATGAAAAGAATTGCCTTTTTCGTTCGAACAAAACTAACTGTTATTATTTCAACTGACATGTCATTGGTGCATCGAGCCCCCCGTTATTCCAAAGTTATCATTTTTTTAAATATATTTTTTTAATTTTTTTTTTTTTTTTTTAAGAATCAAAATTAGAAAAAGTTTATATTTAAGGATAAATTCGTAGTCATAAACCATATAATAAAAAATCGAAACGAAGATTATTTTTTTTTCCAAAAAACCAAAGAACTTAAATTAAATATTTACTTTCGATTGAGTTTTTGCTTTTATTTTTACTGCGGTTAAATAATTAATGCAGGTTTTTCGATCGGCTGGTTTCTAATCTCTAATGATATCAATTATCTTTCTTACAATTGTCAAACCGCATTCAAAGACATCAAAACTTCATTTTTTCTAGTACCGTACCGAGGGCTTACTTGGTACACTTTTTCACTTTTTTTTGTTATTATTTGTAAAATACTGATGCGATTTTCAATCTGTCTTCACAAACATAAAGGGAGATCTTTCAGCTTTCAAATGATACCCTCTTGTAATCGTTATACTTCTTCTAAGTCAATCTATGACTCAATTTTCCGAACGCCCTCGACGATCTGAAAGTGGGGTAACTTTGGACATTTTTGTTTCTGCATCCGTAACTCCGTAATTAAAACAATAAAAGGGCGAAAAAATATTCTCAAAACATATTAACGTTAATAAATAAACAATTTTTATGCCGTTAAATAATTTTAAGAAGAGAAAATGATCCAGAAAAATAAATTCTTTGAAACCAAAATAAAATGTGTTTGGATGAATAAAATGGCTGATTAACATGGCGTTTATGGAGTGTTTACAAACATTTTTTTGTTAATTCTTGTTTTTCTGCTCTCGGGAAAATACATTTGGAAAGAAATTTTTTGAGTAGTTAAAGGATGATGTTGGGCAAGTGCCGAACGTGTTTGAACCTGAATACGGCTTTCAGATACCGTTGGAGGGACCTTAGTATTCCGAACTTTGAAGTTTTTTCCCGTCTCGCATTATTTTGAAAATCGAATATTTTTATAACGAAGCTAATTGAAAGGACCATTTTACTAAATAATATTCAAGAAGCTTCACTTTATGAAATGCAATAGTTGTTTGGGCTTTTCCTTGTTCTATTTTCAAGAATTTAAGGGAAAATCAAAGTGTCCAAAGTTACCCGGAGTAGTCGAGTACAAAGTAACCCCCTCATACGGTAATGAAAATAACAAAAAGTAAAAATAACTACTGCGGTTACAAATTTTCCGGGGATCATTTACAGCAACAAAAACAAAGCGAAAATCTGTTGCAAATTTGGTTAGGAAGAAAATCTTATACGGCGTTCCGTAGAGGTACATTAGTATAAACTTTATCAGATTTACGGGAAAGAAGGAAGGAATCACGTATGGCATAATAAAGCTTATTTTACTCGTAAAATGTTCTTACTACCAAGAAAAGCGAAAACGTGTTTTTCGTATTCGCCTGTTGACTTCCATTTTAACGGACATTTTCCTTAAGATATGGCAAAGTTAAAACAAAGTTATATCTTTATTAGTTAAAGATTGTAAATCTGTCGGATTTGATTTTCTATTTCCCTTACATTAAAATAATAAGAAAAAAAAACACTAAGCACAGGAATCTCATTCGAAAGATTCGTCACGTCACCAACAATTAAGGTTGAATTTTAAAGTGCGAGACTGTTGATGAACAAAAGAGTAAATGGCACTTGCTGATAACAGAATATATAAAATAGTCTCCATTATTATGCGGATAAAGAGCTCAGGTTAGGATGTTCAAGGGAGAAATACCCAGGTTTTAAGGGCAAAAGCGGCATTTCGAAAATTTTCAATGGAACCGTACGCAATAGCTGGTACTATACCTATCAACTGCCTCGAAAAAAAAGTCCCTATTTTTTTTGGAACAGTTGAAAACATCCCGATCTTTTTTTGTGACACTGCAAAAACGAACTATCGTATATAGGTCATTTACCATCTAAATAGATAATTTATGGATCGTCACAAAAAAAAGATAAGGAGTTTTCAACTGTTAAAAAAAATAGGGGCTTTTTCTTCGGGGCAGTCGATATTAAAACTACGCGAATTTTGCTATTTTGTCGAGTCTTATTTGAGGCACATCCGAGGTTCATCCAAATCAGGTCCTTTAAACGACTTGCTTTCAAAATCGCAAAATCAAAGTTTCAAATCCTGACATAGAGTTGACCACACAAGAGTAAGAATTCGTCCTATTACAAACCACCCACAACAATTATACCACCTTCAAAGTGAAATGTACAGAAATATATAAAAAAAAATAAAAGATCAATTTGTCATACAATCATTGAAAATCAGTATTGGATTTATGTGAATTTCACACCAATCAACTCTTTGATGATTGTTGGACGGACGGAAATTCGCAAAAAAATAATGTCTATTGAAGCATTACATTTTATTAATCTGAAAGTTTTAATTTCTTTTAGTTTTAAAGGTAATGGTGAAGTATTAAGTCGTTGAAATGAGTTCTCGTAGCGATTTGTGAATTTTCGAGATTTTTTTTTACAAAAAATCGACATGTTTTTCGAGAAAACCATAGTTACTACTATTTTTTAAAAGTGTCTGTAAATATTTTTAAAAAAATGAATGTGCTAGCTCAATTAGTTTTAATGTTAAAATTGTTTGCGTTAATAACGGAAAATAATTCATTAATGGTGTTTCCCAAAAAGGAAAATGATTCATTATCAAGTGCCGCTGAATATCATTACGGATTAAAGCCACCTCCTTACAAGAAAATATTACTTCCGAGAAAGGGAAACAAACAACGGAAGGTTTACCGTCCGGCTAATGTGGGTTATAAAGTTTACGAAAATTACCCCAACATAAAGAAGGAAAATTATCCGACTCGCCATCATTATCGACTTCCGATTAAGAAGGAAAACCCAAAACCGATATACATCACCACCACGGAAATACCAAGGTTAAAGGAATATCCGACGTATAATATTCCTAAAAAATGGGCTGCGCCGGTTTCGAATGCGATAGAGGAACCGAATAACAAACATGAAGACGAAAATAGTGAACATGATGTACCACGACCGGTGATAGATCCAGCAGCCAGCTTTCCTTCTTTCGGTCACGAGGCCCCTAGGAAGGGAATGATATACAGCAAACCGGGGGAATGGGCCACACCGGATCCAGAATCAGGTATATTTTGATCCCAAAATTTATAATTTAATGAACTTGCGATGCCTCAAAAAATTTAAGGTCTCAGTCAGACCTGCCGGCATGTCAAGAGACTTTGTCGGTAAACACTGATGTAAATTTAAAGTTGTAGACCATGAAAAACGGCTCAAAAACAGCAAGAGATACATAGTGTAATCGGTTCCTATTGTGAATAAAAAAAATTTTTAAAATAGAATCCAAAACACGGGAGACCATGATTTATACTTCTCTCTGTTGAACTTTCCATACGCGTTCGTTCCGATGGAAAGTTTGATACTAATAGAAGATGGATGCTGAAATAAGTTTTCCAGCTTATTCTCCTAATCTATCATATTCCCCTGCTACAGTCTCATATTCACTGAACTTTGCAGTGAGAGATTCAAAAATTTTCCTCTTTTGCAACCTACGCATTCAATCGCTAGATGCTTTTCGTAGGTCGTTCAAACAAATAAAATCATTCAGCTGGACCTTTTGGGTCGGAAATGTACAAGCATGGAAGAGCATCTTTTGTGTTGTAACTGTTGATATAGGGATAAACTGACTAGATCAAAGCATATAAGTTGCCCTGAAAGGAAAGAAATCGTTCAAAATAGAAATGAAAAGATAAAAATTTCTAGCGTGTTTTTTTCCCCCTAAAGGCTTAGTCGCAGATAATTTTATCCAATCAAAACCGATTGCTAATACAATTAAAAACTAATAGAAAAATAAAATATCCTCAAGTGAACTTGATAAATTCATTTTCAATAAAAAAAAAATTTCATTTTCAAATCTCTGGGATTCCGGCATACCGTTTACAGTAGCACTTAGCCTGAATCTTTTCACGGTAAAAACAACCGATAAATCGGTCATTATTTGGTCCGTAGAATAAACTCTATGAAACCGTGAGATTTCATATTGAATCTTTCTGTAATTTACTTTACCAAATTAAGAAGGAAAAATCTTTTTTTCGATTTCGATATAAACATTTAAAACAAATAAAAAATTATAACGAATTTTCGATCATTCACGTGATAAACGATTTCTTTCGAATTATCTTATGCCACTTATTCTTCATTTTACATTTAAATTATTTTTTTTTTAAAAAAAACAGGGAATTTAATAAATCATCTTATTTTTCACAAGATGGTGCCACATGATTTGTGAAGCGTGGAACTTAATTATCTTCATTATCCGATTACGATCTTATTGTAACAATATTGTCCCTTCAACCTGACTTATTGTGACAAAAAATTGAAAAATTTAGAAAGTCCGATGAGTCTACCAAGTTAACCTAAAACGATTCAGGATTCTGATTCAAAAATCTATTTTTTTTTTCTTTTTCAATGCAGCGACGAAGAAATCTAATACGAATGCTCAATAAGAACTGTATTTTGCCATTTCTCGTTTCGCTTTAAAAAGCGGAAGAATATGCCCTCCGGCATCTTTAATCTATGAGCCCTAATCTCAAATAAGTATAAAAGTAATATTATCAACCATAAATTGGTAATAAATTAGAATACGTGCAAAATAAATGACACTTCTGCAACTTAAGCAACGTCATGTAAAACGATAACCTTTTACTTTTTTTTTCCTCTCCCGAAACAAAAAGGGTGAAAAAAGAATTATTAAAAAAATTGAAAGTGAATCGAAAAATTAAATTAAAAATGTGCGAGAGAAAGAGCGATCGATATTGATAAAAAAAAAAAGAAGTTCCTTCGGTCAATCAGTTACAGCTGATGCCTCATTATCTGCGGTCAGTTCTGTTGTAACGTTCTTTTTCAGTCTTTTCGCCGCGATAGCTTTAATAGCAGACGACTGATGTAAAATTCGTAACAGACTTGGTAAAAGTATTTTTCCATTTCCACAACGAAAGACCAAAGAAAGCGCTTACAATTAAATAAAATGCTAGCACGGGTTGCGATTCTCCTTTTTCTCTGTTTTTCCAGAGGGATTGAGACAAGCGTCTCACCCGGAAATCCCACTTCCAAGTAAATCAATCTATGGGTATAATTGGGGAAAAGAGTCAAAAGTTAAGTCAATTAAACAGCGAAGGTTGAAACAATGCTTTTATAAAACTTAATTTGATCTAATTTAACAAGGCTTTGACCGATGAAAAATAAGCCACTGAAAATCCGAGTAACATCGGTATAACATTAGTTTTGTGTAATTAATTTTTGGTTGCAGAAATAAACCTAGATTTTACTCCTGTGCAAACTTACACTCAAGTAAGGAAAACAAATACAGTAAAACACGTCCCTCAAAGCGAAGCTTTTAAAGACGCGACATCGCAAGAGGAGCTGTTAAACGCTCACAGGCTTAAGGAAGTATTACGAACGAAGAAAATACAAGAGGTAAGTAAATTTCCGTTTACGTCATCAAATAAATTTAATAAAAAAAGAACAAAAAATTTTAAATCTTTTTTCGAACGCTTCAGGTTTATTCAGAGGAAGGATACGAAGACAGCGGATATGATCACGGAGGTCACATCCGTCATGCAGAGCACGATGAAGCTTATGCAGCGGAAGATCAAGGACAATTTAAAATAAAAGACGAATACCACCCTCCTAGTCAAGACAGCGCCAATGAAGAAACGAGAGAGATGCCGTCGATGACAGTTAAGCGCGATGACAAAGCCCAAGAAAATCAAAACGAAGCTTCAAACGTGGAACCTAAAATAACGAGATCACGAACAGAAACTCGAAGCACGTCTGTTGAATATGCAAGATCTCCAAAAAAATATAAGGGTGCGCATAAATTTTCAAGTAAAATAAAAAGTCGTCAAAAAAATGACGAAGGAAAAGTTAAAGTGAAAGGATTCGCATTCCCTCCGACGGAAAAAACTAACTCCGAAGTTTGGGCTTTGCCAACTGTTTTCGACGAATTGTCGACCGAAACATCTCACACAAAATTCGAGAAAGAATTTACATCTTTTACGACGAAAGCGAGTCCTAATCCATTTTCTACGTCTACTCCTTCTCTAGAAAAACAAAACGATAAAATTAATAAAACTAAAAATTTGACAGAAAAAAAAAATCGACCATACTTCAACAAGAATAAACTGACTACGACGACGACGACGACAACTACTACAAGTACAGAAAAGCCTGAAAATATCGTTGCTATCGAAAAACAAATAAATAATTACTCATCAAAATACCTCGGAGCACCCATAAACGTCAATGGAAACGGTACTAAACCTCATATCATGTTGACAAAAAACAAAGAAAAAACCGTTAATAAAACGTCCAAGTACCAAAAGTTATATAACAAACCCCCTAAACGTGCCCGATTGGAGCCTTATAAGTTAAAATTCGCCGCTACAAAATCGGCGCCAAACGTGAAAGAATTCGTGATCGAAACTGATGAAGATCACGGGGAAAAACCAGAGAAAAGAATTGTGTTGCCCACCATAGGATATATTAATTCCTTGACATCAGCTCATTTCGGCAAAGAAGGATTGACCGATAAAAACGAGGAAAAACCCCCAGGGTTAACCACAGCTTTAAATTTGACGCAAGCCATTAATTATTTGAGGTTTAATACGAAAGGATCGTACCCGAGCCCGTTGGAAGAAAGCGGAGCAACCGAAATTCCCGAATTCGAACCAATGAAATTAAAAAGATCGAAGACCACGAAAGTCAAAAGAGATTTAACAAACGCAACGGAACCCGTAGAAAAGTCTGAAACGGTCGATGGGAAAGAAGAGAGTGATTCGGAAATAGTGCACGATAAAAAAAACGATGAAATCGCCGAAGAAGAAAGAAAACGCATCGAAGAAGAAAATCGTGAAAAGGAAAAATACGAAAAAGAACTAAGCGAAGAAATTACAAAACAAGAAAAAAAAATTTTGAAAGAGGCTTTGGGAAATTTAGGTGTGATAGAGGATCCGGGGGAGAGATTCCCGAGCTTCCCGATGGGGAGTCAAACAGGAAAACCGGAGGATTATAAATTCTCGACGACACCAAAGCCGATTGATGTTAAAAAATATCCCTTTTACTTTTCGAAAAGCGTCCCGAAGGATTCGCCTTTAAGATATGCGACGCATCCGGGATATTTTCCGAGGAAATCCGGACATCGGATGGAATTTTACGAAAATCGTGATAGAGTAATGCAGTGTCCGGACGTAAACTTGAACTTAGAAGACATCCCAAAATCTAATTCTACCAAAGACATGAAAGTTCAACCGGGTGAAAATCCGAGAATCGTCGGATTAGGAGATAAAATAACGTGCTTGAAAATCAAATATTTTGACGAGGATCCGTTAGATAGTCCGTTTTTTAGAGAATCGGAAATCGACTACGTCGGAAAGCCGAAACGGAATAAACAACCTATACAAAATGTTAGTGCGAGTCGTAAACACCCAGTTTTAGATTCAAAAGGAGCTTATTCCGTAAATAGCAGAAAAAAAATCAGACGAGACGGTCTCCCTATCAAACATCCCCCCAATACGAATGAAACGACTCTCAGATATCATAGCAGCTACACGTATCACCCTAACAAAACCTTACAAATAATGATCAAGGATCAAAAGGCAGAGAGCAATGCGCCTCTAGGGACCCAAATAAAGTACAATTCAGATGGAAATAAAATCCCGATTCAGAACGAAACGTCAGTCGCGGAAACGAAAAGAATCCCTCAGGTATATAATAGCAGCAGGGAAGCGGTGAAAGACAGAATAATCCCAGTTAAAGAACAAATCGATGAGCCACCATCAAATTATTATATAAAAACTTCAGGGAAAATAGTATCGCCTTATGCTCCTAAAAGGAAAATAATTAGGCCTAATTACTACCGCTCTCCGATACCAATGCCTACTAGAATCATATCGACTCGTAATAGAATATTTATCCCTCACAACTGCATGCATATGATTACAAAAATGAGCGTTTTAGAAGATGATAGAAACCTTATAGTGGATTGCAAAGACGCAACTCTCATCCAGGAATACCGAAACGGAGCGAAGCATATAAAAATCATGCCCAAAATTTACCCCATAATCAAACCTACACTCAAACCCGAAGTCGAAGAAACTCCGCAGAAAAATTCCCCTCAAGAAACTCTGCCGACTCCGAAATCGATGGTGATGCAGAAAAAAAATACCAAACCTCTCCCTCCGAAAATCCGACCCCGGTATCCATTTTCGATTAGCATTAAAGAAACCTACGCAGATCAAAGCGATTGGATTCCTATGGTTTCATATCCCCCTGTACCGAATACGATCGTCACAACGATTTCCCCTCACCGCTTCGGCAGAAAATCAGACGAGATGATCCCCACGACTAACGAATCAATTTCCAACGCAAGCTCGAATCACTACATCATCGACGAATTGAAAGAGGACGAAGACGTCAGAAAGGGAGAAGTAATAGAAGATAAAGCTCACGTCTTTAACTTAATGAACGAAACGGAATCCGCCAACGCAACAACCGAGACTACAACGCAAGGACTCGAACCATTTGAATCTCTGAGAACAAAAGAGACGAAAAGAGAAAAAAGAGAAACTGAAAATTCCAAGATAAAAAAAAAATCAAAAGTCATTCCGGATAAAAAGTTGTTAGACGAATTCCATGGGAAAATCCCAGTCGAGAAAAGCTTAGATGAGGCCACTGATTTGGGAATTAACAGCCCGGATGATTTTACCGGGAAAATTTCAGCGACAAATGATGGGACAACGATAACCTCTCGCGATTTTAAAGGGAAAATCAGTAAAAAATACGTGTTAAAACGACCTTCGAAAAAATCAACGGGGCGGAAGCTTAAAGTTCAAAGCGAAACAGGAAAAATAGACGAGAAGGAACTCGGGAAAGTTAACAAGCCCATCGTAATAGAAGCGACAACTCAAACAAACGAAATATCAACACTATCGATGAAACAGATATCTCAAGTAACAAAAAATCCGAACCCCGAGGAAGGTATAATACAAACTAAAAAACCAAACGACTTGGATACGGATGACGACAAGGTTATGAAAACAATTTCGATGGAAAAGAAAATAATTCATCGAAATTCAACAATCGAAAACGAAAAATCGCCTGTACGGCGAGGCAGCCGGTACGTTCAAGGGTCCGAAGGCCCTATTTTATATTATGTAATCGACAAAAAAACGGGTCAAGGGAGATGGTTGACGAATTACGAAGGGGATGAAACGGAAGAGAAAAATTCGAAAGTGAGAAGCGATCCGGGAAAAGACTCAGAATTTGAAAAAATGAATTATGGATCTAAAAATGATAGGAAAGTACAAAAACGAAAAATAAGGAAAAACTTTTTAAAGAGAAGACTGAATAAATCCACAAGCGAAAGTAACGTTGAAAAGTGACGCTTTTTTTTTCCTTTTCGGTAGGAAACTAGTTTGAATTGTTTTTTTTTTTTTTCGTTCTTCACTTTCGTTGTGTCGTGTAAATAACCGCATTGTGGTCAGAATTTTCGCAGCAAAGTGCTTTTTAAAATCTCTGTGATCGTTTTATGACGTCTTCGTCGGTGTATTTGTTTAATAGTAAATTAGAAAAAAAAAATCAAATAGAGACCGAGTTTTAAGCTCTATACGGATTCAGAATTTAGGAGGCATACTTCTTTCGTTTCAGAGAAATAGTTAATTTTATTGAACTGAAAATATTTTATAGGCCTAAAAAAAACATTCCCCATCAATCCTTTTTAATTTATGAAAATCTAGCATTTTTTTTACAATTAAAAATTGATACATAACAATGATTTTTTATTAGCCCCATAAGCTAAGCATAGACGGACGAATAGTTTCTAAGGTAAACATAGGACGCTGTATTGAATAATTCTGATAAAATTTCACTAATCATTAATAACCTTTTAAATTATATAATATGAAAACGTAATATCAAATTTAAAAAAATCCTCATAAGCTAAGCATAGGAATCATATATTTTTTTGGGGGATTTGTAAATAATATTTTTTATAAAAATATACACAGCACTTCTAGGTTGCCGAGTTGTTGAAATAAGTGACATTTTGAATTAAAATAAATTGGTATTATAAGTAATACCGCCGTAGGGTGGATGCACTTTTGTTGATATTATTTGATATAAAAACCGCCGACGTCCGGAAGGGGTTAACCGATACAAAACTGTAAAATCTCTTGCTCATTTCAGAAACAGATAGTCACAATACAATGACACCATATCCTATTAAGGACAAATTCATTTATTTTATGATATTTGTACGACTGTTATTCAAACACCTGCTTTTCAGAAACAAAATCAAATAAAAAAAAGTCAAAAATCACATTTAAGTACTTCATACACTTCTCGAAAGAATTTTGGAGATACAAGACCTTTTCAATTACAACATAAAAAATTTAATACACAGTTCTTACTTTTTTTTGTTAAAATTCGAAATTATAAGAAAAAAAAGAAAATAATATTTTTAAATTTCACTGACGAATTCCTTTCCTTCAAGTTTCTCCTTTAAAAAGTAATTTGTGGTCACATTTATCCACAGGCTTGTTTAATTTAACAATGGTCACCGGCGACATTGTAAAGCAAAAAAGCGTTAAAAAAACAAGGAATATCTACTTCCACAAGAAATTATCAGTGCCAAGATTCATTCCGTGTAAAATTACTTCAGTTATCAATTTCGATTCTCTTCATTCATTTTCGCTTCTAACTAATATTGGAAATCCTTCAACAAACCTCCTGCATGATAGATCTCATCGCATTAAAAGGGAAAAATTAAATGTCTTCAATTTATTTAATTTTTAAACGGTTCAATTCTTCCCCAATTTTTTCCACTTTTTTTCTTCTTTTTTTTTTCACAAAGTAGTTAAAGAAAATCAATAACTTGCTTGATTAATAACTTTATGGACTACTTTTTCATCGGCTTGTGTTGATGAAATTTTTTAAGGGTCGGTTTTGTGGTCGTGGAACTCCTATGCGACATGTCTGAGGCTGTAAAATTGCAATTACTTCCCAACCCAAAATTGATTTATGTTTAATAGTCTCCAAGTATAATTATTATTTATTTTATAAGTTTTACGAGGAATTGGTTTTTCTTGCCACTTGTGGACAAAACTAGATCAGGGAGGGTCCAAGCTGGCCTTGATCTCTACTTCTGACAAGTCCCCAAAAACTCGTTCAAAAAAGCCAATGCCAATGCTAAAGTCAAAGTCAATTCCAGTCAATGCCAAAAGTCAAACCTTCGAAAAAGTCAATTTTTTTAACATAAGTCCGCCATATTGGATCCGCCATCTTAAATTTTTGAAAATCTACCCCAGATTTGAAATTAGCGACCCCGAAAACCCCCTGGGCAAAACTTTCGTGGCCGTTTAATACTTAGGTTTTAAAAAATTTACTCCCTTGGCCGGGTAGCCGAGACACCCAAATTTTTTGGGGGGTTGCAAGACTGCAAAAAGTTTTCTCATGAGGGATTCTTCGGCAAAATGAAAAGCCTACGAAATGGGAATTAAAAGTTAGAAACACACACATTATTTCCGGACAGAGGGAGTATTTAATTTCGAACTCGCTATATTTCGTCAATATTTAACTCATTTCAAAAACTACCCTTAATTTTAACGGATTGGAATAACATTTTTAGACATAAACATGATGAAAGTGAATTGCACTTCCTGGTCAGACTTGAGAAACCTGAAAATGGTTTTGGTCAAAAGTATATATGTCAACGAAAAATGGTGAGCATTTAAACGGTTTTTGCCCAAATACTTGTAATCGTACATCAAAGGTTAAAAATTGATTGACCATTAAGTTAAACCCAGGGAGATACGACTTTTAAAGGTTCCATAGTAGGTACGACAAAGTTTCAGGTTTCTGTTAAGGGTGGGTTTTTTAGTTACAGTTACAGCTATTTTTCTAATGCAAGCAAAAGCTCAAGTAAAGATTTGTGATTCCCTCCGAAAAAAACCTTTTTTGCCGTAATTAGCGACCGGCCAAGTTATATGGCGCGCACTGTACGGACATGCATGCTCTATTTATGGGAGGAAACGAGTGTTCTCCCTAAGCCCCTAAATTACGCCACTGAATTTTTCCACAGCAGGAAGCTATGGTGAACTACAAGTTCAGCAATAGGCTAACTATAAGTTTGCTTACTAATCAGAAATTTTATACGGGTCACTTCAATAATAAAAAACCTACGATTGTTGTTATTAGAGCTTTGGATTATCAAAATTTATATTCAATTTAAAAAATCACGTAAATAGACCTCTTTTCTAAAATCAGTACTTCAGTAAAATGATAAGAAGTAAAAAGGTTAACGACTTATGTCTAGGCAGAAGGTTTGATACAAGGGAGATTCAAGAACATTTGTCTTGCAATCATCTTTTCGACAGAATTTTCAATCTGATTAGCATTGCTGCTCTATTTATTGCATGTTGTTTTAAATGAAAACCGAACAGGGTTGGCCTCTTCCACCACAAGTGGAATCTTTACCTGGAAAGTTTTAGAAACGTGTGGAGATTGCAAATTAAAATAATTAAATAAGCATAATCATGCTGAGCTTTAATTTAAAAATCAAGTCGTAAGTGACCAGTGACATCATACCCGCATGATCGTGCGGAAAATTCGACATAATAATTTTTTTGTCAAACGACCCTGAGCTGTAACTACCAACGTTGCTTCCCAGCTTTGAACTCCCTTGACACTGCTGAATAAAAATTATTTCATAAATCAAAAAAAAAAAAAAAAAAAAAAAAAAAAAAAAAAAAAAAGTTTAGTTGCAAGGTTTAGAGTCGTTTTTTTCCGTTACCGTATGGAGAAGCATTCCAATATTAATTACAAAAATTAAAAAAAAAAAAAAAAAATCTTCGTAACAATTTCGTAAAGTCAGGCCAAAAAATCCATTTACAGTATGCCGTATATTGGAAAAATACTATTGGTTTTTATTTATTTATCATTTTTTTAAATATTTTTTTTTTATCTCGACAGTTTTACGAATCTATCGCAGTAAAAAAATTTGCAAAAACAAGCTCCAGCAGATGGGTAGGTATGAGAATTGGCATAAACAAAAGGAAGAATAATGTTCTTTTCAAGGTCACGATGTCTGATTTGAATCGTACACTGTACGACTTCAAATATTCGGTCTTAAAAAATGTTTTCACGGTAACTTTACAATCATTAAATTTCAGTTCCTAATGTTTTTTATCGTCTAATAAATCTGAAAAAAAAAAATCCAAAAATCGATCCTGATTCCAAAAAAATGAGAAAATTATTAATCAGAAAAACTAGTTTTGCAAATTTTATGGGTTAGATAACCCCAGGCCCTCAATCACACGACAAAATTTGATAATGAAATATTTCCGAGTCCCTCAGTGTCCTCAGAGGCAAGGTCGAGGCCAGGCGTGGCATGCAGGTACATCAATCAACTCCAGTTAGTTTTAACAGCATGGTTAAGTAGGCTCGAGGTGCTGCATGTGTGCCAACTGCACTATAAGGGTAATATATGGAAAAAATTCCCAAACGTAACCAAGACTAACATTAATAATAATTCGCATACTTGTAAGACTTGCTAATCGGAAATAACTGATCCAAGTAAAAACCGGTATACAAAATTAAATAAGCTAAAAAATGTTTTGGGAGCGGAGCAAAATATGAACCTTATTTTGCCAAATTTAAAATCCTCATATCTACCGCATATAGATAAATCAGCTACAAGCAACTTTATTTTACAGGACTTTTTTTTTCAACCCGGCAGGATAATATAGCCCCCTCTTCCACCACGAACGAGTTTCCGAAATCTGCAGAAAAAGACACGTTATCTCGATTGTTTCCTTAATTAGATGTTCATTTGTTTCTTGTTATCTGAGGTTATATCGTTTAACGATCAAGGCTAGCATTCGTCCATCTGTCTTCCGGACCAACTTATCGGCATTCTTCTCCGAGATCCCATCAGGATAGTGTCGAAACTTTTAACGGAGCTTTTCGAAGACTTTCCTTTGATTATGGGATCCAAAGTGATTTTGGTAAGTAACAAACTTTTCTACAACTTTGAACATTATTATCTACCAAGGAAGTTCGCATTCTCCGAATTTTTTGTTAATTCAAACAAAGGTACCTCAAATTTAAATTTTTTATTTACTTTTCCAAGGAATATGTCAAAGGCTATTTAACGTTCTTTTACATAAAAAAAAGAAAGGTAATTAACACGAAAATATTTACAAGCGGCGAGACCGGTAAGTAATTAACACATGTAAACTAGACAGTAAAAAATGTTTTCTTTCGGCTTTTGATTGTAAACAATACGTAAAAAATTACGTTTTACGATTAAAAGAGAAGCAACTCTGCCTGGCATGAAACAAAAACAAACGCCACCATGCATGGTAGTAGGTGCGGTATACATAATATTTTTATGCCAAAATCAAGGCATGAAGAACAATAGAAGGTTTTAAACATCTTTGCTCAAGGTCTTGGACCAACAAAAATTTTAAAACTCGACGTAGCAATATGATTATTTAAAAAAAAATATATTCAATTAAAAATTTATTTAACAAGCTTCAAGCTTTCGATGACTCGTTTCTACATTCACGAGGGTTTCCAGTACGCAAATAGACAATATGCATTTAACACTGGGAGCACATTAATTTTAATTTAGCTTATTTCGGTAAAATAAATCAAAAAGCGCAATGAAGCTTAATGAAATTTTTAAAAAAGTAGTAATAAAATTAGACCCTTTTTCTTTCTAAAAAAAATCTATCAATTTCGTTCATCTAAACAAAATAGTTCTTCACTTGAAAATGTAGTAAATCGTTTTATTGGTAAAATAATCAGTTTCCGTTGAAAATTTTCAGTTGATTCCAAGAAATTTTGAGACTTTTTTTTAAAATATAGATGTAATAAAAATACATTTGGAAAAGGATTGAGCAGACTTTCAAATCATCTTTTTCTGAAATAAACCCCTTAACATACAGAAGATTTTATTTCTCTGATCTCTTTTATAAACGGATCATTGCTAAACATTTCAACGAATGCAAGTTTTTTAAATTTCTTGCTAAAAGACAAAAATGAAAAAACGTTTTTCCAGTAAAACTCAATCGAAAGAAATTTTTCATCACACAGCGCAGAAAAGTTCACTTTTCCGCCCTAGGGCGGATAAGTAGAAGTGTTTACAAACTATTTTACGCCGTACTTTGTGATGAAAAATAACTTTCAATGCAAGAAACGCAAACGACTTGCCCGTCTCGACCTATTTAAGGCCCTCGTCTTCGGCTCGGGCTTGAAACTCGGTCTCGAAGGGCAATTTTGTCGTTTGCATTCCTTGAATAGAAATCTACTATTTCTGTATAAGATGCCTACCTATGTTTCTCAAAGTTTGCTTGATACCAAAAAAGCATCTTTAAAATATAAAGCATTACAGTAATATTGATCTGCATCAATATTCATCGTCAAATGTTTCACTTTTTCCGGTCATTCTAACTCGGTCGATTGCTGTGATTGGGTTCCTTAAAGGCAGATCATGGAGGTCCTAAGCAAAAAAAAAAAAAAAAAAGAAGTACTTAAAACTTTATACTGGTGCATCTATTTTAAAAAAAAACCTGAACCAATATTTTACACTTTCCCACCAATTAAGTAATACTATAATCGCGCTGGAGTAATAAGGACATTTTCACGATTCTTCCGAAGAAGCATTTAAATATATTCCCCTAAGGCAAACTACCTTGTTTTTGACCGTCCGTGCATAGATAAAAATTCTCCGTTTTTTTAATAAAGATTCATAATCAAGGTTTCTCTTTGATTTTAAAATTGGCTCGAAAACTGGACATTAGAAACATTTAATTCTGATTTAGAAGGACACCCATTGGGTTTGAGCAACAAATCAATATACACAAGTCCAACTTTTACTGTTTCCCCAATCCTATAATTATTATGATTTATAATTTTTATTTGTAATAGCGTAAGAAAAAATTATCCTGAATATAATGAAGTAATGATGCTTTCAGGTTATTGTCATTGCGATTGTGACAAACGTCCTCTGCAGGCCAAATCCAGACAGTGCAGACCTAATACCTCTACCCCCTGGACTAGCTTATGGTAAGAGCATAACAGTAATGAATGTAGCATAAACATGAAAATTTAGGCTCAATAATGATTTTTATTATAATTATAATAATTACACGGTTGAAATTAAACTTATTCAATGTTGGAATAGGAAGAAAGTGGCCTTGTACGGCTTGAAGAAGTATAGAATCATAAATGACATCGAATTTCAGAAATATCAAAGTAAAAGTCTAATTTTGTAATACAGCTGGAAAAAAAAATTCCGACTCCGGAAAATGATCAGAAAACCCAGTACTTATTTTTCTAAACGAAATATTTAGTGTCGGCTTTACGGCACTGTCATAAATCGAGGGACAACTTTCACTGGAAGATTACGATGCTTCGCTGGAGACGTTGCGTTACGGTCCGTCTGTCAGACATCTGTCAATCATAATCAATTAGAGCCAGTTTGTTGACTTTACTGAATACCGCAGTTGCGTCAGCAAAACTGACACATTCACACTTGCGACCTTGACAACCCAAATTTTTGACTTACTTAATTGGGAGGCACGCAATGTTGAGGGTGGCATCCTTTCAACTTTGGCATCAATTTCTAACGATTTTAATTTCCATTGCAGGTGGTATTCCTTACGGTAGTGTGTCTGGTCAATTATCGCAGTACTTTGGACCTTACCAAAGCATCACATCAAACAGCGTGAGAAGAAGCGGCATCTACTCAAACAGTCTTTAACATTTGTGAACGTAAAGTAAGTACAGCAGAGTATTTTTTTTTAGGAAAAAGATAATGCAACTTTTAGAAGTAAATTCCAGAAGAGTTTTCCAGCTTGCAACTTATAACAAAGAGCAGGCACTGCTTGTAAATTATGAGCTCAATTCGATTACTAAGCGAACCTCTACATAACTGTGTGAAAGGCATGAAATGGCCATTAAATTCGTTTTAGAACTAAAAAGCAATAGGTTTCCGAACGATTTCATTACTGCTTGAGTCAATTTTTAGGATATATAGGAGCCATTTATCTCTTCTAAGTTTGAATTATAATCTCCTTGGTTGTTCAGCAATTTCTCAGTTGCTTTCTCAGTATGGGCCAAAAACACTTAGAAAAATTAAATTGAAAATGAAGTCTACAAAGTTTAAAATTTTAGTAAATATCAAGGCAACCACCTTCTTATTCAGCAATGCTGAAGATGCGAAATTCATATGTTACATTTTATTTTAGGTTTCCATTCGATTCCACTTTACATTGTTATTTGAGTTATTAGGTTCCTACCTAATAGCGAATATAGGAAAAAAATTGAAAAGAAAATATATATATAAAACTATTGCTTTTTTAAGCATGAATAGCACATATGTGCTTTTCTCCCTGATCGCTTTTTTGATAAAGGACCTTTCTCAGTAACTTTTGCTCCCGCTTGACTTGAACACCTCTATTAAATTTAATTTCACATAAGTACAACAATAACTTCATTTGCATTCATTCTAAATTTTTCTATCATATCGTATTCCATTCATTATGAGCTCGCCGTTGAAATACTTTTCGACCTATCAAACAGCTTGCTTTGTGGTTTTAATTAATTTTTAACCTTTTTCCATTTTCTCGCCACAAGCCTCTCAAAGGGCAAACACAACGTGGATGGGTTTTATCTGTGTCGAGCATGTATCACTGAAATCAGAACCAAGTATTCTTTATCTGCATTATTTTACCCAGAATTTTTTATTTTGATACCTTTTCGGAGAAAAAAAAACTGAAACTGACTTGCTAATTTTAATTTGTGGAAACACCATACTCACTTAAACCGTGTAAGCTTCTGACATGCTCCACAATTCGACTTCATCGTTTTACCGAACTGCGAACAACCCGGATTTCTTAGAATCTCAAAATTAAAGGAAAACCTTCAGACCTAATTAGAATCTATTTTTGTTCATTAATTAGGTGAATTAAGATAAAGTAAAAAACATTGTTATTAAAATTAAATAAGTCCGTAAGCTTTATAATTTCCAATTCCATCAATTATTACAAGTTTTGCAAAGTCGCGAGTAAAGAAATAGGTAAAAAAATAATATAAAAAAACGGAGACGTTGAATAACCCCGCCGTGATTATCGTCGAAAGTGTTAAAAACCTCCCCAACTTCAAGGTTTTTAAATTTGCAGTTTATTTAATTTAACCATTTTTTTTAAATAATTTTTTTTACATTTTAAAAGCCTCAAAAAATTCGAGTTTGTTAAATCTAACATTACAAATCAATTATTTAGTCATTTTATTTATTTTGTTAAAAGCCTCGCAAAATTCGAGGTTTTTAAAATTTTAAATGTGGTCATTTTCGCTGCCGCGAGTGCCTGGCTCTGGCGATTAACATCCCTTTTTAACGCCGGTCAAAATTGTCGGAAATTTCATGAGAGTTTTTACTAACTGATTTTCGAATTTTGTAATTCAGACGACGCTTCGATAATCACGGTTTTTGAGCACACGGTTTATGGTATTCAAACGAAATATCTAAATTCTCCAATTTAATAAGAACAAGGCTTCTTAAACTCCGGTTAATATTTTATTGCAAAAAAACATTTGCACAAAGAAATTTAGTCCTGTATATTAAAATAAATCTGCGAAGCGTTCTCTTAAATTAAATAAATATTCAAAATACCAGATTTAAAAACCTCGAATTTCGCGAGGACTTTAACAAAAAAAAATGATTAAATAACTAATTTAAAATGTAAAAAAATTATTAAAAAAAAAAAGAATTTAATGTCAGCAAAGTATGGATTTGGTAACCTCGCCGTTAAAAACTCCGCTGAGCGGTTTTTAACGCCTTTGATGATAATCACGGCGGTGTTTTTCCACTGAAGCCAAAAAACAACCTAAAAAGAAAGAAATCGCACCACCAAAAAAAAAATTCTGAAACACAAAGCCTAGACTAACATATGAAAGCAAATCATTCATACCATTCGAATGCGTTGACTCGTAAGATAAGGACATAGCTTTCACGGTACAAGATGTTCTAATAGATGAGACATAGTCTTTAATAATAGGAAGAAGTCAGTTTACAAACCATAACGGATATAAAACTACGAAGAAATAGGTAGTATTGAAACATTCAACTACCACTACCGTTGTCAATGTTATATAGAAAAAACAGTACAATGAATTATCTATACTTAAGTTTAATGTGCCTTTTAATTTCTGCTTGTGTTGAGTGCAAAACAAATTCTACAGGTATGTGTGAACTTTTTAACGGTCCGTAAATTCATATATTTAAAAAAAAAAATCACATAACAGCATAACGGAAAGATAAGAAAATTACACAATCTGAGATGCAGATGATGCCAAATTAAAACTAGAAAGAAGGATAACAATTTTAAATCTCTTTATTAAAATTCAGTCGTTAAACCAAAGGTTTCCTGCGTGAGTGCGGAACCATTAAAAATTTCTAATCTTGATCAAGATAACCGTTGTTATTTTTCAATGTTATTTCCTTCGACTTTTTTTTCTTCACGAAAAATTTCCAAGGATTACAATATATTCCAGTGTGTCACAAATTAACCCAATTTTTCAAACAATGAATAAATAAAAAAATTAATCACAAGTTTAAAAATTTTCACAGATTTTTTCCCTTATGAATCATTCATTTTCAACTGCTCAAAAGAAAAATCCCTGTTTACCTTTAAAATAAAGGCAAAATAGATAAAGGAATCCTTTTAGAGACAGTGTTTATTTATTTTTAAACTACACCTGAGGACTTCACAAAACGATCAAGACTAAATAAAACTTGAGATCTCGAATTTTCTAATAAAAAATACTTCTTCAATCCTGCTAGGATAAGAGTTTATTCAAACTACAAAAAAAAAAAAAAAAAAAAAAAAAAAGCTAAACTTTATTTTTATGGGATTTTTTAAAAATATTATTCAAAAAGCCGATAACTTTATTCGAGTCAGATATTTACGATATTAAATATAAATTGCCGACAAATAAAATAAAGAAAACCGAATATTCAAGACACTGAGAAAACATTTCTCAAATGTAACACAAAATTTTCTCAAAACAACCAGAAGATATGATTTTATTGAAATGTAATCTGAAGTAGTGTCGAAAGAATTCTTATTAAGAAAAACTTTTAAAACTTCATGATTTTTTTAATTAGGGAATAAACCCTTTCAATCCGAAACTTTGAAGAAGTTCAAAAAATGTGAAAACTTTTTAGATGGTAATGGTGCAAGCCTTAAAGATTAATCTTATGTTTATTATTTTTCTACAACGTGCACTGGAAAATTTTTTGTATCTAAGGCTTTGCAGAAAAAGCGGTACATATTTTCATATTGCCCACAACGCAGATTCCTGAAAAAAATATGGTTCAAAGCATTGCTATTCTTATCAATTTTCCTAGATTGCTGCAGTTTAAATTCCATTTAAATTTAAAATATAGTTTCTTAGTTTATGCTACGGCTTTTTACAGTATACTATTACACAGTATTATGGCTATTCGCTGCAAATAAAAATAATAAATCTATAATTTTTTTAAAAATTATCAAAGGACCGAGAAGCTCAACTGCTTCAATGAAAGTGACAAAAGTCCATTATAAAATTACTTTCAAATCAAACCCAACCCAAAGTTAAACCCAAAGTCACATTACCTACAATACCTACTATATGAACTGTACAAAAATAGGTTTAAAATATAATCTCTACCTCAAAAAAAAAGAAAAAAAAAAAAAAAAAAAAAAAATTAAGTTTAATGTTTAAAAAATAATAAGGTCACTATTATTATATTACATAATCTTATTATATTAATATATTAAGGGTTCCCGCTTTAATGCTTTAACAAACTAACAACTAATCACGGCATATTTAAAAAAAATATAAATAATATTTTATTTTTACGAGAGGCTTAATTTTGAATATTGAAATACTCCATTAAGAAATTCACAAAACGCTATATGCATAGTATTTCTGAAAAATTTAACATTTTAAACTTAGTCATCAAAACCATCTGTAGTGTAATTATTTCTCTTTCATTTTCAGAATCTGAAAAAACTAAAAAACAACCAACAAAAACTACAAAAGCAGCGTCAGAGACGGAAGTCAGATTAACGCCGAAGCCAAAGCCAAACTCAAAAACAGTGCAAGTAAATCCGACTTTAAACCCTGGGAGTTTCAATCCTCAACTACATCATGTTCATCCGGGATTCATTCAAATACCAAACCAAATTTTGCCACTTGACCCGAGATACAACACGATTTCGTATTCATCGCCGACGGGTCCGAATTTCAATCTCCAAAAACCTCCAACAACAAAACTTTCTTATGCAGAAGATTCCCAGCTGAATAATCCGAATCAGAACTCCTTTATTTTGGAACAGGACGGAAGGAGATATCAAGTCGAGCAAATGCCATTCCAACGATCCCAACAAAATCTGAACACTGCCATCGGAGCGATTTCCGCGCACATTCTAGCGCAAAACAATCAAGACTACATTCCGTTCCCGCCGAATGGAAACCCTTCGAATTATCCAGCGTACCATGGTCATAATTATCCAACGCAACCTCCATTGATCAGCGCTTACGAGAGAGCGAACAGAGCCGGTTATGGTTTGTACTCGACAGAAAATATAGAAAAATCGGACCCCAGGGAATATTATCCTAATTTTGAACAATTTCACGACTATCCAAATTATTATGATCATTTCGGATTCGATTATTATACAAACCCGTCACCATTTGGTCATTTTGGACTGTACCCAGGCCTTCAAGCGAATAATATAAACAGGAATAATCGAGAACGGGAATTTGTGTCAACCGACAGAACAAGTGAATTTAGCGAAAGAGAAAATCAACCGATCAAAAGACATTTATAAATATAAAATATGCCAAATGTTTTTTTAAAGAAATTAATAAAAATAAATTAGAAAAAAAATGTGATGGAATCATCTCAAAGTCAAGTCTGTTTAAGGGTAAAGTTAACGTTAGGACAATCGTGCAGAAGATTTTAATCTTATGCTTCTCGCTTTAATGGGGCTTTACCATTTTAGCCGCTAGAAACTATGAAAAATATTATAATTTCTTTTTCCAGATATTTTTTTTTTTTTTTCAAACAATAAGTTTTATTTTCCAAAAAAAAAAAAAAAAAAAAAAAAAAAAAAAAAAATCAGGCACAATTGATTAAAAAATACAATTCATTAAATACATACACAGATAAATGAGAAAACTCTACTGTAGGCAGAACTTTAACACAAAAACAAACAAAAAATCGATCTTTCAATTGTCTTCTGTTTTAGCGGTTTAAATAAAGATGGAAGAGACGAGAACTTGTTAAATGAAAATAGATTAGATTTTCGAATTTATACTGCTGCAAAACCCTTCTTTTTTTCCCGAATAAAGTAATGTCATGTTAGAATATGTCATGTAAAATAATATTTATTTTCGTATCTTACAAGTTTAAAAAAGGGAGCGAAAAAGATTAAAAAAGGGGAAGAAAAGTAAAAGCCTTTTTTTGTAAGAAAATTAACTTTTCTAAACTTGCATTTGCCAATAAATCATTCAAACACGATTTCTAGCTTCATTTTTTTTTTTTTTTTTTTTTTTTGTAAACGATTGAGAAAAATTTGATGATTACTACTGGACAATTGTTCAGCACTGCGCGATATGTTTGTCGTCTGCTATTGGAGAATTTGAAAAGGAATCGAAGTTTTTGTAGTTTTTACATTAAAAGACCAATACCAAAGAATTTGAAGAGAAATTACGAGCCGAAAAGAAAAGAAATGATTACGTTTTTCCGCAGTAAATTCAGCCTCAAAGAGTATTATTCGCTTGTTTGTGGGCTAGAGATTTCATCTCTCCCAACCTTTGCTCTGAAGCAAAATAACGAAATAACTTTTGAGTCGAGTTAGAGCGGTAATAAAATGAATCCAAGGATCTCAACGAAACTTATTAAAGTTATTGTTTTCTTAATTTTTATCAACCCTTTCCCTTCTTCACCAATCGGGCGTATCTAATTGATTGCCAAGAATAATATCAATTATAGGCACTAAAATTGAGATCTGTGATCCGATGCAACATAGATTGTTCCAATTCCATGCCAATTCCATGAATAATAAATTCATTTCCGAAAATATTCTCGCGTGCCTTTTTCTGCTTTATTCTGTTTAAATGATTTCTAACTTTATATTACAGTGCAGTACCAATTTTTGGAAATGCTAGTTTCTTTAACCGTAATTTTTTTAATGCTTAAAATGCTCTTTTATGCTAAAATTTGTCATTCGGAGCCCTTCTCGGAGAACTTTGCGCTGACCCTAGCCTCTCACAAACCTCAAGGGCGGCAGCCTGTCCTTCAAAAATTTTCCGTTGTAAAACTTCAACTGAGAACTCAATACACTTCGAAATTAAAGGCAATAAAGTTACTAAAAATCTCTTTCTCCTTCAAAAAATAGACAATGCAAATTATCGTACATTTCAATCAAAAGTTTTACCTTTGAACAAAAGTATTTCTATAAATCTCATGCATGATAATTACATAGAGTACATTTCATATAAAATTATGATGAAACCGACAAAAACGTTAAATCTATTTTTTTTTTTTTGTCCGTCCTTGAGTAAACTGTATCCTTTGTAAGGAAAATTATATGATGCCTAGAAAATTACAACTGACGGTATCAGTTTCCTCCTAAGTGAGGACATTTAAAAATAATCTTATTTCCCCGAACAATTAAAGACATTTATAAGCGAACGTTGCTTTCTCATCACTATCAACTAAAATCCGTTTACATCTGACATCATTATCAAAAATTAGAACATTCAGCCCTTCAGTGTGGCACCAGAGAAGCGCATGTACAGTATTTACGTCTTGTCACTGATTATTATTAAAAACAAACGCAAAAGATTAATTACTGAACCAAAAATTATTGCCATTTTTTTGTAAATAAACCGTACCTTCCGTAATTAAATTTTACGTAATAATTAACAAGGAAAAAATTCAAAAGGCAAACGAACCTACAAATTATATGCACATCTCGTGATCGTTGTAACGTCATTGTTATCCTCATTGACGTATTCAATTATAAATGTGCATTTTTCATTCAGGACTTTAAAACTATGTATTAATTCTTATCCTGGTAAGTTCTTTTTCCCTTCCACTTACCGGCTGGATACTCGAATTAACAATGAAACTCTACCCCGTAATTACTGACTCAGCAAATTACTGTGACTATAAAAATATTTTATTATTTTTCATAAAGGCGAAAAAAAAAAAATATAGACACGAAGAAAAAAGAATTTATTGAAAAGTACTGCAACTCATTGGAACGTAGAAACCATTTTTTAATATTACGATTAAGCACACACTGCAAGCCGAAAAAAATGTAGAAGGAAAATTAACTGGAACATACCACTGAAAAATGGATGCTAATAAAGCTTTGTAATGTATATTACTTAAAGAAATGTTAATAAAGTTTTTAGAGAAAGACTAAAATTTTCAAACTAATATTGTCACTTTAATTTTTTTTCTTTCTCAAATCCAGATTTTTCTCACCCATTCTTTTTTTTTCCATAAAAAAAAAAAGGCCTTGGGTACCTTACTAACTCCCATAAAATTCACTTAAAAGCACACCAAGCTAATGAATGTTCTTGCTTTTGAATCAGCCCAATAAAGCCTTCACAGTATTAAACATTTTTCAAGTCGACAACTCAAATCGATCATTCTTTAATGGTTTTGAAATGGTTTAAGTCATTTTGTTTCAATCTAATCATTCTCAAAATGGTAATTCGAAATATAAACTTTTATTAAATTCTATCTGGTTTATTAAGCTAGACGAAAAATAATAAGGAACACAGGTCAGAGGAAGAAAATGGATCGTAAGTGAACAACAAGGGTGAAAAAAGAGCACGAAATGATTTTTCTTTTTTTAATTTTTTATACAAAATATTTTTAGGGGAAAAAATTAAGGAGTGAATTTTATCACAAGGAGCTTTTAAAAATGCAAAAATGAGGAATTATTTATCGTTTAAATTTTTTTTTAATTAATTAATTTACTTAATTTACCGGTACTTTATTTTGGTTCTAATAATATTTAGCCCAAGATACAAGGGGTAAAATGAATTTCACTCCGGGATTAGTTTGACTCAGCACTGAATTTTATTTCTGCAGCATCCCAAAATTTAATCGAATTGCATAGAATCAAGAACCCTTTTTTCCAACTCAAACCCCTATTTTGTAAAAGTTAATCCTGATTTAAAGATTAATCCTGCTTATATTCTACGGAGGGAAATAATTAGCGTAAAAAATGTTGAAAACTCGTAACAGGCGTTCACAGGCGTAATAACAGGTGCTTCTATTTTTTTTTTTTTTTTTTGCCAGTTTACCAATTAATGACAATAAACTTCTTCGAGACAAGATTTTATAAGATATTGTCATTTGGTTCACATCATACAATATTTTCCCAAAAATCTGTAAAGGTACGATTTTTTCACGAGTTTTTACGAATATTATAACTGGAATTTAATATTACGATCCGTTATAGAATGATAACCGATTACTGCAAAAGCTTCCGGACCTACGTTATCGTACGCTGCGGCAAAATCTAATATTCTGTCTCCAAGGTCTATCGGCTTTATAAAAATGAAAAAATAATAAAAAGATAATGGAAATACATAATCCACATAATTATGAAAAAACTGAAAAAAAAAATAAATAAAAAATAAGAACAGGCATTAACCGAAAAATATTATAAATCAAAACCAAGAAAGGAAGTAAAAACATAAAAAAAAAAGAAAAAAAAAAAGAATTTTCCGATACATCCGCTAATACGCCCACATTTCTTCTCGGCAAAAAAACAAGAAAAAAAAAAAAAAAAAAAAGGAAAGCCTCAGGAAATCCGTGAAATAGAGCACACAGTGTTGATAATTGTTGGTTTACTCGTCACGTACAGAAGTCTAACATTCCCGACATCAGATGAAATTTCTCAAGGAAAATCCTTTCCGCGCGATCGTCTTTCGTTCCCTCTTTCTGAACTTACTTATACTCTCAATTCAGTTTTAAATTAAAAGAGCTCACTAGCAACCAAATTTTAATGTCGATTTTTACCGAAAATACAAATGAACAACTTAAAAAGAAGTGAATCTCCGAATCTCCAAAAACAAGAAAATATCTTCTTTTTTCTTTCAAAAAAACTTTTTTTCATTTTGAGCTTTACAGTTAAGATTTTTAACGAAGGTCAATCCGCAAAACCCGAGCTTAAGCATAGACACCCCGCCGTCTTCGTTTCTGTTTTAATTTTCTTACGTTTATTGTACTTCATAAAAAAAAAAAAAAGGTGCGCGGATTCTTTCTTCCAAACCAGAGCTTCCAGGAGGAAATCCAAAAAGAATAAACTGCTGTTATTTTATAATTGCCTCGTGTTTTTTTCGTGTCGTGAGAAGTGATTTATTCGTTAATTCATTTATTCTGTAAAAAACAGTTTAAGCTTACGTCTCAACATTTAATTTTTTTAAAATTATTTACGCATTTCCTTTACAGGAAACAAAAAACATTTTATTCCAGATACATTATATTTCATTTTTCCTTAAGTAAAAGAAAAATCCTGTTTTACTTTTCGCATTTTACGATTATCAAAAATTTTCCTCATCAAGTGATTAATGGGACCTGATGAAAAAAAAAAAGATCAAAAATTAAAATTTTTATTTTATTTTACTAATCTGTATGCCATGGACACGCTCAAGAAAAATCACGCGTGCATGATTCCTACGCAAAGGAAGCAAATCGACTTCAGTAACAGATTCAAGGTCACTTTTTTGCGAATCGGGTCATCAAAACAATCATTGTTTGTATTTAAATATAAGCGTCTTTCGTTCGAAAATTGAAGGTGGACATATACTGAAAAAATATTTCTGTCGATGACCTTACAGCATGTGCGAAATCACGTGATGCGTTTCAAAAAATTCGTGAATAAAGAAAATTATTCTCATGATTCTTTCATTTTTACTTGGTTTTCGTTTTTTTTTTTTTAACAGTTTATTTATTATTCTTATTCGTTATTTCGCTTTCAAGATCGCAATAATTATTACTCATCTTTCAGCTATGATCAACGGTATTATTTTATGATTGAAGCATATCACTCGGTTTTTTTTTTCAAGGTTGAAATGTGCATTTAGAAAAAAATGGAATGATCGAAAAGCTTCAGTAGGAATAAAATCCAATTATTTTTATATTTTAACTCATTCTTTGATATTATCTGTAGCTGTTGTTCATTTCTCAAGGTTTAATTTTTTTTTCTTTTGCTAATAGCAGGTTAAATGTAAATTTCTGAAGGTTTTCTATGATTCGAATGGTTATTGGATGCTGATCGTGCAGTATCATACGATATCGATTTGCGGAAACCGGATTTTGCCGTAATACACGAATTTTTGATATCCAAGATCCTATCTATCATTAATGGTTATTAAGTAGGGATGGCAACTTTATTACATGAATATTACATGAGTGATCTAAAGCTTTGAAGGGTATCTGCTGACAAGTTTCAATCGTAATTACGATATTAAAATATTAGGCTCCACCACTCAACAGACTACAATTTATTAAGCTGGTCATTAATTAAGAAATTAAAGATGATATCTTAACTTTGTAAGACATTTTTTTTATTTAATTGCAAAAAATTATCTTATAGAAAATATCTGTACTAATCAGTACGAATATTTTTTATGAGCCGGATCAGTGCTTGAAATTAAAAGCTAGTCAACATTTGGTGTGAAATATCCAACCCAACATGATCTGTAAGAAAAGCTGAAAAGAAAAAAAAAAAAAAAAGCTGTGAACAAGTGGCTGTTAAGTGAAGGAGGAGTGATTCATTTTTTGAGCACCTTATACTTCGAAAAACAATAATATTGACGTTTTGGAGCTATATATCAAAATTTTGCTTCCGAGCAACAGTTCTTATCAAGATTAGGCACCTTCATGAAAAATTCCATACCTTACCATTCAGTACTTTTTTGGGAAACTTTGATCCAGGATAAATTCCCGGGAATTTACAGTAGATTAAGGTTTCCCAAAAAAAAAACTGTATGGTCAGGTATGAAATATTTCATGGAGGTGCCTAAGATTGATAAGAATTGTTACTCGAAAGCGGAATTTGGATGTCTGGCACCAAAATAATAATATTAGCATATTTCGAAGTACAGGGTGTTCAAAAAAAATGAATCACTCCTGCGTCACCTTAAAGTCCGAAATTAGATAATATGAGCTCAAAAAAGAGGCTAAAAAAATGTAATGAAACAAAAAACGAAACTCCCAACTCCGATCGAGAAAAGGTTTGAAAATTGGCATCCGATTTACAAGGTGACTACCAAGAAAATAAATTTAGATCATTTGTAGATTTTTTAGGTCCCAATTTCCGAAAATGTAGGTCCGAGAAACTTTCGATGCAGACAAAAAACATAGTTACCCAGCAAGACGAAAACTGACTCTAGCTGAACTCTCTACGCTTACTTGGGTTTTTTAAGATACAAGAAGAGAGCGAGAAAATTTTGGGAAAAATTTAACAGAAATGTAAAAATTAAAGTCTCTTTAGATAGTTATCTTTTACAAACAAGACAAATCTTTGTTTGATCATCGAAACGTAGGTCAATGTTAGGTTTTTTATTTCGGTAGACACCCTGAAAATTAAATGAATAAAAATTGGTCATTCAGCACTACTATTTCACGCTTTGAACATATGGAAGAAGTTATGCTCCCCAAAATATTTTGAAACTTTGATCTTCTCATAGTTTCAACAAAATCGAAAACGTTTTAATCAAAAACTGTCCACCTGAAATAGAGGAAGTGCTTACAGTATAAATAGAAATTCTTTGATTTTCTTTCTAAAATTCTTCAACTTTCAAACTGGAAAAAAAAAAACTGTTTAAAACTGAAAGAATTTGAAATTAATTGTGTTTGAAAAAGAAGATGTATAGTATTTCGAGACGTTTATTCAGCAAAAATACAAAGACCAGTTTTTTTGTTTAAGGACAGCCCCTGTTTAAGGACTTTGTGCGTAGTGGCAATTTTCACTTTTTCAATGAAATGCGTCTAATACAGAACGTTCGCTACCGTTAGAATGCTACCTCCACTAAATGGTTCATTTTTTTTCCCTTGAAAGTAATAAAAAAGTCCAAAAAAATGACCAATATTTCCGTTGTTTAGAAGCAGCAATTAAAACAATGAAAATAAAGTCACAAATAGAAGTAGAAATATGATTTGCGTTCTAGGTGATCACAAAAAAAATGTTGCACAGAAATTTTTGTAAAAAAAAAAAAAAAAAAAAAAAAAGGTATCCTTTATTAAAAGTGCAACAATTTACACCTTCCTACCTAATTTTGACTTTTTCGTTTTATTTTTACATTTACACCAATCGATCATGAGTTCACTTAAATGCAAAATCAAATTCCGAATTTTATCACACGAAACGAAGGAAGAAAGAAAAACCTCTAAAATTTTCGAAGCCGTCAACCATTGAGCATTAGCATTCCGGAAAGATTCCTATAGATGTAATTAATATTAAGATAATGATTATAATGAAAGTCAGCGAGACGCAAGCACCGTAACCACGCATTACACTGTAGTTTACAATTAGGTCAATGTAAATTTTCAGGTGCTAATCGCCTTGGCACAAAACAGCGAATTAAATTGTTATACCCCGAAAAGCAAAGGACAGGACTCTTCCTTGATCATCGTTTCAAAATATTTTATACTCTCCCCTGCTGTCGAAAAAAAAAAGAAATGATAACGAAGACGACTAGTTCGAGATTATTTTAATAAAAAAAGAAAATAAAAAGGTAGGACCATCACGCATCGTGAAACTCAAGTCAACTGGCATCGATCTAAGATAGCTTTGTTATAATCTGCTTCTGTATTTTAATTACTTATAAATTAATAAAACTATTCATGGTCCAACATCAAGGTCTGGAGTGATTAAAACGATCCCCTCGTTTAGGGCTTTTACGGGCAGTTAAAATTTAATTACTAAAACCTTCAATTACTTAAAATTTAATTCTTTTTTTCGCTTTTACGAGTTTTGGTTTAAGTTATGAAAAAATTTCAAAATCAACCACAGCAATTAAAGCAAAAAAAAAAAGACATCAAAACCTTTTAGCTTCAAAACGAAAAATTAATTCCAATATCGAACTTTAAACAGCGTAAACAATAATTATAATTACGATAAATAATGACAGTCTACCATGACCAAATTAATAGAGATTTTATTGTAAGTTCAAAGACCGTGAGAAATTTCCTAAAATGAACCCGTAGTAATTGTATACGCTCATGGAGAGTTCGATTATTTTATGAATTATAGTTGGATCTTACTATTTACCGCACACTGTCAAGAACGCATCCACAATTTCTGCGTTCTATAGTATATACGTTAATTATAAAACTGTTTTCAAGAACGGGGAAGCCTATGACTCTTCCAAACTGTCCACAAATGCTTGAGTTTTTCTCATGCATTTTTGCTTTCATTTTTTTTTTTTTCCGATGACACATTCTTAATTATCTTCTAAATGCGTAGAGCGACTAGATTTGTTTCCGAAACTCAACTAAGCACGCAAAACTGTTTTCCCATGATGAATTATAGGATTGAGGGAGGAAATTTTCCTTAGAGTTTTTTGCGGGTTGAATCCCTTTTTTTTTATCATGACCTATGCTTCATGTCTTAAAGGATTTTCTGGAATCACTTTAGAGTCCCGTGACGTCTAATCAATAAAGATCAGGGCAATGATCCGTATTATTTGTTGGGAGTAACCGAACCAAGTTAGAATTCATAAGATTTTAATATTGTTTCCTATATGTTTCCCAGTTATCACAAGATTTAAAAAAAAAATACATTTGAGTTTTCATTTAACAATATTCTAATAGTACTAAATAAAATAGCACTAATAAAAAAAATCGATCAACTTCCACCTTCTAAACACTGATTTTTGGTTTCAAAAAATCAACTGGGTTCAAACTTTTTAATGAAAAAAATAAATTACAGAAGTATTATTTCTTCTTTGAGCGGTGGGTCTAAATTGAAACTTTTTAATTCAAAATCTCTTTTAATTAATGTCTCATGCTTGATTCCTTCATGATTTAAGTGAATAATTTCGGCAACATGTTTCCGTTAAACCATCGATTTCGTAAGATAAAGAAAAATAAACGAAAATGCCGGTTTCAACATATCTTTCCGGCGACCCATTCAATCATTCCATTAATTGTTAATTAGGACATTCTTAATTGAAAACGAATATTCGATTATATGGGCTTTTCTAAAACGATAAGAACCCTTAATATGGCGGGAAATTTAACGTAGAATAAAAATGAACATCACAGTCGTCTAAAAAAATTGTCTTGTGGATTTTTCTGTAATTAAAAAAAACCGGAGTTCCGCTTTCTCGAAAATAAAATTTTAAATTTCCTCTTCTGGTCTCATTCTACATCCTTTGAAGTGCGTTGATAGTTCAAAATGATTGGGTAAAAGGACGTTTCAGCCTTTTCAATTAAAAAGGTTTCTTTAGACATTTGCCTTCGCTTTTTCCTCTGCTATTTGATTGGTAAACGAACAAATATTATTTCAGAAATTTGCAATATAATTGCAGTTCTACTTCTTAATTTTTTTTCAGCATTCGTTGATTCCATTTTCCAATATTTTTAACTTTTCAGATTTTGCTAAAATCTTTCGAATAAAGACTTAAGTATAAAAAAAAAAAAATAAATAAATAAAAAAAATGCTGCATTACTTATTGAAGGAATTTGAAATCCAGCGGAAATAATAAACTAATTGGCGCATCTACAGCAAAGGGACTAGCTTAAGTCAATGACACTTAAAAATTTTGATGAGAGAGAGAGAAGAGAAAAAAGAAGCTTTCAAACATAATTTTTTACAAATGAACCTTTCTTAGATAGGTTTTTACAAAGGAATTTAAAAACGGTGTCGTTTTATTTATTTTCCGTCTTTTGGATTAAAAAATTTTAATTGCAGATCTTTCAAAGCAACAAATGTACAATATTTCTTTGAGGAAATATTGAAAATCTTTAAGAAAAATCACGGCTTCTTCAATAAAAGATAAAAGTTAATCGCCGTACTGATCTTCTAATCCTTTGAAATTTTCCTCTATTTGAAAACCTTTTTTACTAACATCTTTATCAATATCTTTTACAGTTTTAATCTCTAAACAAGTAAATACGTCAATAAGTTTGTATTTTCTCAAATGATTCGAATTCTGTGTACTAAAAAGGATTTTAATTTGATTCGCATATTAAAATTCCCGTTAGGTAACTTTTCTTTTTAGATTAACTTTCGATAGTCTTCCATGCCGGCATAATTACCAACAAATATCAGCTCATTTTTAAGCAAAATCTTAACTTGTTTATCTCTCTAACTTTTAGAGGATATATCCAATCTTGAATAGATTTTATGCTTTTTGCATGCTTTATACGGTTTCCAGTTAATACGGTTATTCCATTTGTTGTTTATTACATGACGGGGAAAAAAATTAAGATTCGCCGGAAAAAACATTTTTTTAACAATTAAAACAGGGTTTTAAGAATTTTCCTCGATTTCTTTTCCTGGAATACTTTTCCTTATTATTTTTTCCCAATAAATTATTACGTTTCAGAAAAATTAAAAGGTTCTGATTCCGTAAAGACATAAAAAAATGGAGCTAGATGTAGAGTGTATAAACTTTAGAGAAACCTTTAATTATGCCCATTGTTTAAAATATCTCGGAAAATTCTTATTTCAAATTTCAATGAAACCCGCAAAATTACCAGCATCTTTTGTTCGGATTTCCCCAAAAAAAAAGAAACATATTTCTAATGAATCTTTGAAAACGAAAGGAACAGTCCGGAACCAACCCCCTTTTTTTAGGAAGATATCTGAAAATGAATTATCCCGATGAGCGACCATAATCCAAGTCATTAATTAGTTTTACATGTAACCTTGTTCCACTACAATGAATATTATGCAAAATATTCAGAAATTCACATCATATTAAGAATTGTTTTCATTCGTTTCCACAAGTCCGGAACACGAAGAGACTTCTTTTGTTTTACTTACGAACGATACAACAAACTATCGTCCGTCACCAATTTCATTCATTTACTGATGCTAAGGTTACGTCCTTAACCATTCATATAAATTAAAGTATCAGTTTCAAATGGGGTATAGTTGCTTTTCGACACATCGGGACAGAACTCGAAAAAAATCAAAACCAAACCATTTTCAAAAATGGCATCAACCAGCAAAATTGTAAGTATTAAGAGAATTTTTCGTTTTTCATGTTGGTGATAAAGTGCTTATAAGTGATAAATAAAGGATACTACTGGACAAAGAGGATACCCGAAATGTTTGATCGTAGAAAAAATGCGGTGATTTTTCATTTTTAAGTGGGAAAATACTTTTCGAAAATCGGACAAAATAAAGACCATACATATTAAAGTATGTTTGGAACTTCTTGTAATTAAAGACATCAGTGGAAGAAGGGGGCCGCCTCAGTAAGAACATGGCGTTCTTCTTTTGTTTCTTGAACGGCCTCCTTCTTCCACTGACGCCCTTAATTGAAATCAGTACAGAGGGAAGTTAAAAGGACCGATATAACTGATCACTGTTTTAGATTTTCCTATAACCATTTAAAAAAAGAGTAAAAATTGAGTTAAAGTCTTTGGCCAAGAAAGTTTTCTTGAGGTCCAAGAAAATCGTTGTCTTTGATCAAAATTTCTAATTTTTCGTCGGAAAATCGAAAAAAACTATATTTTTAAAAAAAATGTGGTCTTTTTTCCTTAGCGGAAATTTTTTTGTGCGAAAGAACAAGCACGAAGTAAACAGGAAATGAAGTTTTAAAGTTGTACGACAATTTTTACAAAATTACAAGATCGCGGTAATAGTTCAAAAGTCCTCGAATGCGGTCGAATCATTTGTTTGAGAATTAATTATGGTAACTTCTCATTACAGATTTCCCTTACCATTGTCATCTTCGCCGTGATGAGCATGGTTTTAGGCATGCCGCAGCAAGAAGGGCCCAGATCAGCTCCAGCGGGAGGTGACAAAGAAAGTCTGAGGGCGGCCAGCTCTTACGGATTTGGTTATTACGGCTACCCATACGCTGGTTACGGTGGACTCTACGGATATGGCGGATATGGTTACCCCTATTACGGAGGATACTACAGCGGATATTACGGATATCCTCTCTACGGCTGAAAATAATTTATTCCTACATCAAAGATCAAAAAAAATTTTTTTTTTTTTTTTTTTTTACACCTTTACCATTTTTGGATCTCCGTTCATATCATCAATAAAAATAATTTAAAACATTAATTCAAAGTCATATTTATTATTATCATTATCTAACACTGATCCTTTTGACGATACCGATCAACACGTGGTTGCTGAATTAACATACTTGATTAAAAATCATTATTCCCACAATTAACTTTTTTTTTTTTATTTATTTGAAAAAATATTTGGCAAACGGGAAAAACAAGATGATATATATTCCCCATTATAATCCATGCGAATCGGTAGATTAATTATCGGATCACGAGATCGTGTGGCAAGTGTTAAGCAGATAATATGATTGAATAAGTGCTATGTCCGCACTGGAGGTGGTCTAAGATACGATTGCACAGACATAAGCATCTACATATTTGCAAAAAAAAAAAAAAAAAAAAAAAAAAAATGAGATCGGTGAACCGATCAAAGTGCTTTATCGACTATTTAAATAATTCTCAAAAATATAGTTAGTTTTTCGATCAGAGTTCCACCAAAGCCGCAGTACGGGCACAAGGAATGCGAATTTCTGAAAAATTATTTCGGATTTTGAATCCTCAACCCCGAAAATATTCTCAAAAATACGGTTAGATTTTTGATCAGAGACACCAAAGTCGCTGTATAGGCGTAAGGAATTCGAATTTTGGAAAAATTATTTCAGATTCGGAATCCTCTACCCCAAAAATATTCTCAAAAATCCGATTAGATTTTTGATCAGAAATCCACCAAAGCGCAATACGGGCATAAGGAATTCGAATTTTGGAAAAATTATTTCAGATTCGTAATCCTCTACCCCGAAAATATTCTCAAAAATACGGTTAGATTTTTGATCAGAGGTCCACTAAAGCCGCAATACGGGCATAAGGATTCGAATTTTGGAAAAATTATTTCAGATTCAGAATCCTCAACCCGAAAATATTCTCAAAAATACGGTTAGATTTTTGATCAGAAATCCACCAAAGCCGCAATACGGCATAAGGAATTCGAATTTTGGAAAAATTATTTCAGATTCGTATCCTCTACCCCGAAAATATTCTCAAAAATATGGTTAGATTTTTGATCAGAGGTCCACCAAAGCCGCAGTACGGGCATAAGGAATTCGAATTTTGGAAAAATTATTTCAGATTCGGAATCCTCTACCTCGAAAATATTCTCAAAAATACGGTTAGTTTTTCGTTAGCTCCCACGAGGAACCCGCCAATCAGCATCCAAATCGCTTTGTTGATGTAATCGATGACGTCATGTCGTGACGTTTCAAAAGTTGGAGATATCGGTTTTTAGGCCTATACCCATAATTTTAGCCTGCTCACCGTTTCTGAACCACTCAACAGAATTAACCAAATTTCAATGGTAGCGTATCTTGATGAATATCTACTGCAGTACGAAAATCGGACTCAATCGGTATCTGCGTTCACGATTTATAGTCAAAAAATATCTTGAAATAGTTGAAAATTCAACATTTTTACTCACTGCTTCCGAATCGCTGAACCGATTTGGCTCAAAAACTAATCAGCACCTACATTTCATTAGAAGTTCCTACCCACCAAAAATCATCGACATCAGTTCTTCCGTTTTTCTGCTTTTCGACGGACAAATTTTTTTGCACATATATTCATACATTCATACATTCATACATTCATACATTCATACACACACACGGCCACCATCCAAATTTTGCTTTTTTCGGCATCAGGGGACTTCAAAACGTGTAAAAATATCGAAAACTGAAAATCTGAAATTTGTGCTAAAAACAATGCTTTATTCTCCCTGCGGTCGATAATGCTTTATTCTCCCTGCGGTCGATAAAGCAAAAATGCATAGACATTTGAAAAAAAAGCCCTTAAATGTTTTCAGGAGAAAAAAAAATCTTAAAAGTTCAAGAGCAGTTCAAATAAAAGCATTAGATCAAAGCTCTTATAATCTTCCACTATTTTGTCCTAGTCATCACGCGGATTACATATTGTCTCTAACGGATGACCGAAAAAACCCCGAGTTTGGAATTTTTTTAAAGGAACCTGTCATAAAAGAGGAAAAAACAAAGAAACAAAAGAAACAAATGAATTTATATTGAACCTCCAATTTTTTACTTAAAGTTGCTTCAGGAATGCTCCAAAGGTACTTGGTACTTAAAAAATAAATGTAATATTATGTGATATCTTTGGGCAAGGTCGACGTCGAAAAGTACTGACGTAATTCAGGATCACCAATTTTTAAAGTCTACCCCATACACGAACATAGCAAGGAATTTCATCAATATGGAGGATTACTGAAAAGCGTAGCACTGTATCGAAAGCGCCTCAAAAACGATTTTTTCGAGTTAGAAATGCGGTCGAAAACGGTTCCGAGTCAAACAGCGAAGGGCCATTGTAATGAACTCATTTTCTGATTGTGTCCACTGCCTGGTGACCAAAGAGATAAAGGGAACGACCCAGATAATTAAGACACTACTAAAATTTTCATAATTTAACAAAAACATTTTCCAGATGCACAACAGCAAGCATTCTAAAGTAGACGACTTCAACCTCACACAAGAAGATACCTCCACTTAATTACAATTAAATAGTGAACTAAAAGGTACTTATGTTTCAAAATTGAGAATGAACATTTAACATCCTGATAAACAAAATTCAGCGATTGATTTTTTAACTACCTCCGACAATATGTAAAATATAATTTTTCCAAGGTACACGCTGATGAACGGGTGATATTAATATTTCATAATAAATTTCACAATAATCTTGACAATTGTCAACTTAGTTTTTTCTTTGCATAACAAATCTGTTCAGGTTATGGAAACATGAACTTTGATAGTACTTTTTAGCAACGCCAATATATATGTTTTTAAAATCGAGAGAGAATATTTTAATATCTTGGTAAACAAAATGTAGCGATCGATTTTTTAGCTACATTTGGATCCGCTCATTGGTATGCAGTACATCTTCACACATAAGGGTTCCGTAAGCTTTATGAGCGTTTATATTTAAATAGCACTGGCCATACTATTCATCTAGAATTGATATTGATACTGATACTTTTAATTTCTAAAATTAATTTTTATTGAAAAAACAATGAAACTTCAAATTGATTTCTTTGGAAAACAATGCATACGATTTTTTAATCGTCAAATTAAACTTTGCATTAGGAGATACCTGATCTAAGGTAGGTATTATTTTTATAAAGTTCGGGCAGTTCGAATCTTTTTACGAAGTTTTCAATTTTTTGCTATTTCGATTTCTTCAAAATTTTGTTTCTTCTCTCAGGGCCAAATACAATATATAACATTAATCCATTCTTTGTGAATGCACCAAACTTGACAATTAATCCATCGAAATTTTACTTTTCAAACACATCGAAAAAAAAAATCTAAGATAACCTTTGGGGTACTAACTTAATTTTTTTTTCTGCAATATTTTGTAAAAAGATTAGGTATCTCCAAATAAACAAACAAATTTTATTTCAATAATTCAACAATGCTGCAATTATGCCATTCATGAAAACACGAACAACATCATATTTATGAAATGGATGAATGGGCAGGACATATGTGGTGAAGCGAATTCCCGGAGGCTCTCTTTCTATTAGAAAATATCTGATTATTTTCCTTTGCAACACGCTTTTAGTAGCTTTTTAAAACCGTCATCAAGTCTGTAATCCTGTTTAGAGTGAAAAATTTCCAGTTAGACTGATGGTCGATCATGTGCTTAGTAAAAAATAAATGCAATAACCAATCTTTTTACAAAACTTTCAATTTTTCGCTTTTTGATTTCCTCGACATTTTGTTTTTTCTCTCATGGCCATATACAATATATAACATTAATCCATTCTTTGTGAATGCACCAAACTTGACAATTAATCCATCGAAATTTTACTTTTCAAACACATTGAAAAAAAAAAAATCTAAGATAACCTTTGGGGTACTAACTTAATTTTTTTTTCTGCAATATTTTGTAAAAAGATTAGGTATCTCCAAATAAACAAACAAATTTTATTTCAATAATTCAACAATGCTGCAATTATGCCATTCATGAAAACACGAACAACATCATATTTATGAAATGGATGAATGGGCAGGACATATGTGGTGAAGCGAATTCCCGGAGGCTCTCTTTCTATTAGAAAATATCTGATTATTTTCCTTTGCAACACGCTTTTAGTAGCTTTTTAAAACCGTCATCAAGTCTGTAATCCTGTTTAGAGTGAAAAATTTCCAGTTAGACTGATGGTCGATCATGTGCTTAGTAAAAAATAAATGCAATAACCAATCTTTTTACAAAACTTTCAATTTTTCGCTTTTTGATTTCCTCGACATTTTGTTTTTTCTCTCATGGCCATATACAATATATAACATTAATCCATTCTTTGTGAATGCACCAAACTTGACAATTAATCCATCGAAATTTTACTTTTCAAACACATTGAAAAAAAAAAAATCTAAGATTACCTTTGGGGTACTAACTTAATTTTTTTTTCTGCAATATTCTGTAAAAAGATTAGGTATCTCCAAATAAACAAACAAATTTTATTTCAATAATTCAACAATGCTGCAATTATGCCATTCATGAAAACACGAACAACATCATATTTATGAAATGGATGAATGGGCAGGACATATGTGGTGAAGCGAATTCCCGGAGGCTCTCTTTCTATTAGAAAATATCTGATTATTTTCCTTTGCAACACGCTTTTAGTAGCTTTTTAAAACCGTCATCAAGTCTGTAATCCTGTTTAGAGTGAAAAATTTCCAGTTAGACTGATGGTCGATCATGTGCTTAGTAAAAAACAAATGCAATAACCAATCTTTTTACAAAACTTTCAATTTTTCGCTTTTTTGATTTCCTCGACATTTTGTTTTTTCTCTCATGGCCATATACAATATATGACATTAATGCATTCGTTGTCAATTCGCCATTCTTGACAATTAATCCATCGAGATTTTCCTTTTGGAACGCATCGAAAAATAAATCTCTAAGGTATACAGTTTTTACTTGTGATTTAAAAATTTTAAATGGGACTCTTGGTTTGAATTTTTAACGTGTTCCCTGCAAAATTAAAACAAGCTTAAATGCTGATACATCTATGCTGCTTCGTTTTTTCAAAACCTAGCCAGTGTTTAAATTTTTCCAAGTTCCTCACACTTCAGGCAAAATTTTTCGATTTTCTAAAACTCGGTGGCCTAATATTTTTGTTTAAATTTTTTTAAATTTTTTATCTTTAAAACCGACAAATGCTTTGTTGCGATTTCCAACGGTTTTATGCAATGTTTTAATACAAGAGACTAAAATCCTATAATTTAGAAAAAATTCCCTTGTTTTTTAATTTTAAAATTTTTCTGGGAATTAATTTACAAAAATGTAGTAGTCGTTCATCTTTAATTTTAACACATTATTAATTAGTTCACGATATATTCAGAGAGCATCAGTAGTAAAATAACAAAATGATGCACAATTAATCTGCTAATATGGACAAGGGTTGCCATAATTATTTTTTTTACCTCTGTCTAATGTTTCGAACCTTCCGATACGATTACTGCGATATAAGTTTTGCTGTTTTGAAATCACCAAACTTATTAATAAAAATAAAGCTTACGCAATGGACCCCGCATTTTTATTTGGAGTAAATTAGAGACCGATTTACGCATTGAAACATTTTTGGAACGATTTTTTCCTCGAAAAAATTATACTTAAAAAAAAAGATCTTTAATTGGCTGATAACAAATTGTAGCAATTTAATATAAGACGTCAGTTGAAATTTATTAATCATGCGGACGAACAAAAGCAAACGCGAAAATTTTGTACATCACTCACAGCCCGGTAAGGAAGGTCAATGCCAAATCACCCACAACTCATCCATAACACTCAAGAAGAGCAATTAAACGACTGTTTGCAGCAAAAAAAAAAAAAAAAAAAAAAAAAAAAAAAAAAAAAAAAAAAAAATGATAGGAAAAAAAATCCATGAATCAACAATATGACACCGGGTATAAATCCAGAGCTTCAGGTTTCTTTGAGCCAGTTTTGATTTGTTAGTTTTGCGGTAGTTAAAGTTTCCATTACAACATGGTCCCAATCAAGGTAAATCATATCATTCACACACATTTCAAAAATTGTTTTTACTTTTTGGTTTGAACAATTTTTTTTTTTTTTTCGGCGCAAGGTATCGTTTATATTATTAGTGGCAGTCGTCGCCTGTACTCATGCTGCTTGGAATTCGGGTTCGGGTTCCGGTTCAGGCAGACAACAAGGATGGGATCAACAGGGGCAAATGTCTCAAAGCTCAAACGGGAATCGGGGGGGATCTCGACAAGGATTAGGAAGGCAACAAGATGAACAAGGCAACGGAAGAGGTTCAAGGTAAGCCTTTTGCAAAAATAAGTGAGAATAAAATTCCGAAAATGGAGAAATTTCCGAGTGAATTCTAAAAGTAAAATAATACGGCTCAATTTGATTTTGATAGATCACCTTTGTTAAACATACATTATTTAACTCGGAGTCTTCTCTATTTACTTTGTAATTCCTTCTCTTAAATTTAACCTAGTTCACGTTATTCATCCCTCTGTTACTTCTGACTTGTAAACTAAAAAAAAAAAAAAAAAAAAAAAAAGTGCGAAAATGATTCTTTTCACCCTCTTTTTCTTTTTATGATAGTAGACAATTTGGAGGAGAAGATGATTCAAGGAGATACAGAGCAAACCTTTACAACGATGATGACATATATGGATATGATGCTGAAATCCCTGCTGCTCAGATGTTTTACGTCAATTACAGGAATAGCGATGCTAGGTCAAGAAGAGGTAAATTATCGACATTTTAAAAAACACAAACAATTTTTTTTTTTTTTTTTACGTTATTGCTTTATAAAAAAAATCTTATTTTCGTCTCTAATATCTCAGAGCGAGATTGCAAATTTGAAAATACGCGTTCTACTTATTGTACAGCGGCTGAGAGAGGCAAGATTAGGAACACTTCGATAACTTAATTTTATAGGCGAAGTGTTATGCCCGCGAGTTGCGAAAAGCTTGGGCTGAAGCTGGCCCAATAATAAGAGTAGCATTGCTCGAACGTTTGCAACTTCAAAACGATTCTAGTCGGAAATTGAATATGAACATGATGTAATATAATCCTAGCTTAATTGAATTATAAACTCCAAAATTAGGGATAAAACTGAAGATTATAAATCATGACACGAGAAGGAATATATAAAAATAAAAAAAAGGGGCAATACGACAAGTACGAGCGGTGAATTTCCAATTTAAACCCTAAACTTATTTAACAGACTCGTTTTTTCAAATTTTTTAAGATGCATCTGTATTTTTCGTCTTCTCGTAAATTTTAAAAAATTTCTGAGGCTTCCCAAATTTTGATACTCCATTTGAAAGGGGGTAAAAGTATATTTGCCTATTTATAAGTAATTACGAAGAGAGTTAAGAATTTAAAAAAAAACTGTACATTCTACGTACGTTACGAAGGATACATATTTCATTAAATTCAACAAACAGAGAGGATTAAATAGGACAAAAAAACTAAAATTATTTAAATTTTCAGGACCAGATTTTGCCAAATTTAGATCCAACTTTGGCGGAGAACAAGGAAGTGAAAGATCATCATCCCGCCAAAGTCAAAATAATGGTGGCAGTCGAAATGGAGGAAGTAGAACTCAAAGAGGTTCTATGATGATGGGAAGGACCATGCAAGACGAACCCCAATGGTAAACAGAAAATATCGATTGATCATTATTTCTACGATTTGACGTAACGATGTGTTCAAATATTATTACAATTGTGTCATAGTTCAAAGTGCTCTTCCTCTTTTTTCTTTTTTAAATACAAAATTAAAAACTTACAATTAAAATTTAATTAAAAGCATCGATCACTGTTATTTTCAAAATTACCCAAGGCTACCAAAGAAAGTGATTTACTTAAAATGCCTTCAAATCTATTTTAACGGAATAAGCTGCATCGTCTTTTAAGGTCAACAAATCAATGTTGCGAATATTATAGTGATTATCTCACATACTGCAATTATCGCATTAGATCATTCGTTGCGAATTAACTTCGTTTTAAGAAGGCGAAAAAATACAACCCGCTGCACACGGTTGCCTCACAAGTTGAAGGGAACGTTCAAGTAAGGATTTCTGCAATGCAACGAGTATTTTTTCACCAAATTAAAAACTGTATTTAATGCATAATAGTCCTTTCTTATTTTTTATTTTAGATTATGTTTCCTAATAAATGTACTCCATTCCCCAAAATTATTTAAACCTAACCTACTTACAAGACCCAAAAGCAGGCAATTTAATTTCATGCTGAAATTTTTTCTCATATAAATTAACCGAGGGCCAAAAGTCAAACAACTATATTTGGAACGCCGAATATACGCAAACACGTACATGCGTGAGCTACAGAAAATTGGACAGATTAAGTCATTTACTACCTTCCGAAAATTAAAATTAACCAGTTCGGTAATCTTAGATTCATGATTATAAAATAATTTCTTTTTCTCTTAAATCAAAGGAAAAAAAAAATGAGAAATTGCCCAAGGGATTTACAGCAGTTTCAATCGCCAAAGATATTACAGAAAGTAATCGTCGTAATGTTTTAATTGTAAGGACATGAAGATTTTTTTTTTCCTTTATTTTTTTGTTAGAATGAAAAATAAAAAGAAATCATTCATCTGAGACATGTGACCTTTATGCACGGGTCAAACAAAACAAATATCATATGAGATTGACATTTACACCCACTCTTTACCTACTACAAAAAAGACATATCGAACATATTTCAAACCTTCGACAAATTCTCAAATTTAATATTTCATGGTTTTGAAGAAGAACCTTATAAGTCTGCAAGCAGAAAGAATAAATGCTGATCATTTATAAGTAAGTCCCAATGTTACTTTTTTTTATTCTACTTTCGTGTAAAAAAAAAAAAAAAAAAAAATTATAGAAATGTTTCTTTCCCTATGAAAAATTATAAGGAGCTGAATAATCCTTGTTGCTGTTTAACTTCATCATATTCCTAAATTTTGGTTCTAAAATCCGAGTCCAACTGTAAAAAAAGACTAAAGAAAAAGACGAGCGTAAATTTAAAGGTTTTGCAGTCGCATTTTTAATTAAGTTGACCTTACAATAAAATCTGACTAAATGCTAAAGATTTATCGTCAATAAATAAACCGATACGAAGTAAACGTAATCTTCCCTAAAAAAAAAAAATATCATTTGAACTTTAAATATTCGGCTACATACAAAGACCAGGCAAGGATCATCCCGCATCCCGCATACCGCATGGCATTTTAACAATCAAACTAAACAAATATATAAATAATTATTTCGCGCAAGTCATGACGCATTGACGATGTGTTTTATAAAGGTATAAGCGGTTTATTAGCGAATATTCAACGATAAAAAGATAGGAAAAAGTCGAATCAAATTAAAGCGGGATGTGAATTTTTATTGTCCTTACAAAAAAAAACAGCACGCCCCACGATGGTATTCTTCTGCCAAATGAAATTAAAAATATTAAATAAATTAAACCGGTTTGAATTCTTGGTCTTTATAACGTTTTGCTAATGAATCGAAACAATTGCATGATACCGTGACATAACCTAATATTAAGTCGATTTCTAATAATGAGTTATGCTAAGACCTTAGGAAACAAAAGTGGAATGGACCAAAGCTTATTACACTCGAACGTGTGTGGTGTCTGTTACTTGCAGCTTCCGTAAACCTACTTTGTAAAAGAAAAACATAATATCGACCCTTTGCCCTGTTTAAAAATTTTGAGGGGGAAAAAAAAAATTGACTGTTCCCGTTTTCATGAGCCATTTTGAGCCGTTCGACAAAAAGAGGAATAAATCCAGCGATAAAAAACGCTGGAGAAGATGGCAATTTTCGAACTTAAAAAAAAGAGAATACGTTACAGTAAATAAACCTTGCCAAAAGTGCGAAGTGATGTAATAAGAATGCAAGAGACGGGGGCGGACAGCAGTATGATGTTTTTACTTCAACCAACGGAAACGGCTACATTCTCTTTTCAGTAAAGCTATGTAGAGGTAAAACGCCAAATCCATGACAAGTATATCGGATTAGTATTGAGGCAGTATGTTGGTTATAGTTATATTATTAAAGTGAATTTTTATGAATTCCATATTAAAAGCGAGTACAACTTAAAAAAAAAAAAAAAAAAAAAAAAAAAAAAAAAAAAAAAGGAATTTTAAAGGCTCCTAGGTATCAGTAATCTCTGCGCAGGAAGCTATTGTCATAAGTCCTTTTTCCAAATTTTCCCAAATCTTTAAACGAAGATCTACAAGTACCGAAATACAAACATAATCTCTGTTCTGTTCTGCAACAAGGAATCAACTGCAGCTAGTCAATTTTGCCAATTTTCCGACCCCTTGCCCTCTTTAGTAAGCAAAAAGAGTTTCCTCCTATGGATATCTATCAGTGGAGAAAAATTTTGAAGATCTTCTCGCCCCTAAACTGTCAGTGCTCACGTAATATTTGATTGATCTCAATTGGAAAAATTGAAATAAAAATATTCCGAATGTTTACTAAACTTGTAAACAAACCATGCGGTTCTGAAAACATTTGAATTATCTCCATTTCGATGAGTTTTACACAGCTAACTGGTTCTTACTGCATAACGAGGTTTATCTTAAAATATAAAACGTACGTATGTATAGCTCAGGTATTTTCTGACACCGTTCGGAAGATACGGAACAAGAATTTAAGCTCTGCATGAAATTTTCGAAAGTTCTGTATAACAATATTCATTCAAAACGATGTTTCTAACTAAAAGTTTTTTACAGATACCTGTTTGCACCTGAATAGTCTTCAAATCCTTTGAATGGTAATTTTAACGCATTAAAATTTACTGTTTGCTGCAGAAGCATTACTTACTGAAATGAAATCTTCTTACCTAAAACGAAAAAAAAAAAAAAAAAAAAAAATATGAAACATTTTAAAAACTGAATAACAAAAATAAAATTATTTCTCTCTCTTGATAATATATTGATAATAAACGAAATTTTAAGCTATAAGAATTTTGAAAGAATGTTATGACATTCCATTCTACGATCTACACTATTTTTTAAAATGGTAAATATTTAACGTGAAGAAAATGATGCTGGAGGAAACGCTTACCTATAAAGGATGCGAAAAAAATGAGTAAGTACTGCGAAGAAGAAAAACATCAGTTTTCGGAAACAGGCATCTTAGTCAACGATTTAATGACGACTTTAAAGAGTTTTAAACCACAAAACCGCAGGTTTAATACGGCCGCCAAATTCGTCAAAAATGTAATGACATTTTTTTTTTAAATTTATCTTAAAATGACAGAAGAGTTTAAAGATGATATTAAAGCATTTTACTACGTATTAGATTATGAACTCCGCACAAAATTATTTGGCTGTCGGATACAGTTTACATTTAAAAACAAACAAAAGAAAAACAAAAACAAATAGCGTTTTATCCCTTTATTACTTTCTTCGGGCCAGCCCAAAATAATACAACCAGGGTTAAATAAAAACTCAGAAAATTAAGAATGGTGCTTGTTTTTTTTCTCTATGCTTATAACATCTCGGTTTCACCGGAAATTTATATCTGCTTTATTAAACAAAATCACGTCAAACCTTTAACCGTCCGCAAAATATGGTTATTTATCTATTTTCCGTTCAATTTCAAACCCATCACCCATTCATAGGAATTCGATAAAAATATCAAATGGGCTATCGATGTCGCCATTTGGGTATAAGTGAAATTGAGCAATCGATACTGTGTCATCTTCCAACTAGTGATCTTTCCTGAATGGTATTGACCTACTCATCGATAAATGTTTTAATCATGGTAAAATTTCCACCTGATTAAAATGGTTGTCCTATTAACGATGTTTTTAAATCTAAATTCAAGAAGAAAAAAAAAATTGTCGTATGCCAGTGGACGAAAAAATACATCCGACTCCAGTGCTAAAAAAGCTGGAGGTTTTCAACCACTTTCAAAATGATTAAATCAACGTGTGACCTTTTTCGAATCGATTACGATGCGACGATGATAAAGTCATGATGATTACTACTTGTTTAAGAATTTAACAATTTTAATAATTTTTTTTTTCTTTCATCAGATTATGTTAAGGACAAAAAGAGGAAGATTTATAACCATGGGTAAATGTTAACAACAAATGGACAAAAGTTAGATCTTTTTACACTGAATCAAAAGTCGAAAACAGAATAACGAAAATGATTTTTTGCTGAAGTTCTAAAGCAAGAGGTGAAAAAACAACTGACAATAGAAAGCGGGAAAATCTGTCATATATTATCGGAAATCTGGTGAGAATGTTCCAAAAACGATGAAATATGATTTAAATATGAAATCTAAATTTAGAAATTCCACGGAAAATTTTTCAAGAGGCGCAACAGCAAAGGCATAAATTCAATTTTTAAAATAAAAAAGTAAGTCTATAGTATAAAAAAAAAAAAACGAAGTCGTCGAAAAACAAGAAATCTATTTTCAAAAAGCTAAAGGTGAAACGGTTTTGCTTTAAACGAGCCGAGAGATGTCAATCGCACAAAAAGTTATTCTAAATTTCGATCACTATTGTTTCATTTTGGAAATCAACCACATGTCTGCTCTTACATCAAAACCGGTTGGATACCTTTAGTGCTATGTGTCAGGACTCAATGTTTAATTGCAGCCGGCTTTTGTAAGTTTATACGGAGCTTAGATTGACCCATAAAGACTTGATGTCAGGCTTTTACACGCTTCGTAAACTGGGCGTATTTGAAAGAACAGAGTTAAGTATTAAAAGCTTATGTATGCACCCTGAAATAGTCTGTTCACCTAAGCCCTGCCGTCTTTCTTTAAGCCTCTTTAGATCTTCATTTCCGATTTTTTTTTTTTTTTTTTTCAAATGAGAAAATCAAATTGAGTAATTATATATAAAAAAAACTTCTTCCTCGTACTTTTTTTTGAAAAGAGTGCCTGACAGGGGGAAAAAAATACTCTATTTAACCAAAAGTGGGAGCAGTAAGCTGCATTAAATCCATTTATAGATCAAACTGTATAAAACTTAGAGCCAGTTCCACCAACACGGATTTTTTAAAAGCCCATGATTAAAATGTTAACAGGTCGATTTTGGTCGGAGGAGCTTATGAGGAAAGAAAACCGTGTTTTTTTTTTTTCAACGGTTAAGTGCTTAACCAGCGTTGGTGGAATTAGCTCTTAAATTAAGTACATAGAAATGGAAAAATTTAAAATACAGAATTTCGTCATCGGCAACCAAACTCGCAGCATTGCTGATGTATCACTTTTTCCACACTTATAGTTAGTCCTATCAGACTATCAGTTAACCATCTATCTAGTGATTGCAAATCACTAGATAAATAGTCTGTTAACTAAATAATTAAGTGTAGTTTTGTAGTGAAAGTGGGGTTTTTTCAATACCGGTAGTAGGGTAGAAATTCTGTTCTAATACCGTTTTTATCATCCAAACCAATATTTAAAACAAAAACAATATGGAGCTCTATTTCAGTTTTCACATGAGCTAATTTCGAATTCCGGCTTATTTTTCCACCTAACCCTTCTAATTTCTAGTTAATTTCATATGCAGTAAGTATTTTCAATTTTTAGAATTTATGTGCTCTTTAAAAATATATCGTCAGAAAAAAAATGATTCGATGAAAAATAAATAACATACGAAGGGATAAAAATTCCAAGAAAAATCCGTTTTAGAGAGGAAAAAAAGGATTTTGCAGCAAGTAAACAATTCCTAGAAAATAATTCGGCTGGTTAAGTAAGTCCGATAGCGGCGTGAGCACAAAGGAAAAACCGAAAACGCTTTATCTTAAGCGTGCATTATTTAATTTTGATAATTTTTGTTTTTTTCATTCAATAGAATTAAGGTGTTTCGATAGCACCGCTTCATTATTAGTTAAAAAAGCATCATTCTTCGGTCTTCTTATAATTTCGTTAAAATTCAAGAAAAAAAAAATATCCCATTGTTAGCCTATGGAAAAGAAAAAAATGGCGTCCTTTTTTTTGCACGAAATAAACAAAGCTTCCGATTTTCTTTACTGAAACATTCAAACTATAAAGTAATATGCACTTTTAATAGCTAATATCAATTCGATACCTATTAAAAAATGTCGTGTTAATTTTTGAAAAAATCGAATCATCTAGAAATAAACTTTTTTCGTAAATAAATGAAAACGCTTTGTTTATTTCTTGAAACTTCCCATTTAACGCCACGTATTTTTTCACGTTTTCAAAAATTTTAAACTCATTAACTAGAAACTAACTTTTGCATAAATTTTTAAGGGAAGTCCGCGGATACCTGATAAATCATCTGTGCTAGTTTGAAGAATATCTAACATCGTGAATTTTACTATCGAAACACCTTCAATTTTTTTTCTTTCGCTTGGAAACTTTAGTACCGGCATTTTTCAACGGTAGTTTTGCCAAAACTTCCGAAAACACCGGTAATACCGGTATTACCGAAACCGGTATTGCAATCACTATAATTTATTCCCCAAAAGTAATGAATTAACCTTTTTGTATAACTATTTACTACTTAGCACTAGTGATCAGTACCCATGCCACTTTAAATTTCAAACTAATGAGCCGGTAGTGACTGCAAATTGAAGTTAAAAGTTTAACTATTTTCAAGTTTTCATTGGCTTTAGAGTTATTTAAAAAATTTTTGTTGTAAATCTTTTCCCAGATAATAAACGTGAACAAATAATTACCTACGAAAATGAAAACAAAAGATTTTAAAAAAAGAACCGTACATTAAATTTAAAATTCTCTGGATCGGTTAATTCGAATTTTCCTCTTTACAAAATTATTGAATTCCTGCAAACGAATCGCTTTGAAGCGCAAGTCGGGTCAAATTTTTTCCAAATCATCCTGAATTTTTTTTCCATTCATTGATATTGCAAAAAATATTGAACTACCAGGAAATTCGAATAAATAAAAAGCAAAAGCGAAATTGCTACGTTTTCCAGAATTCCTTGTTATTAAATTTTGAATTCCCGAAGAATCGATGCGACCGTGCCAGACATTTAACAGAATTCTTTTTCCAAAAAAAAAAAAAAAAAAAAAAAAAAAAAAAAAAAACTGAAACAAGGATTCAGCTGTGTAACGTTTTCCCCGGTTTGTTTAACCGATTTCGCCTCTCCAACGGTTTGCTGATTTCTTCGGCAAACATTGAAAATAAAGTATTCTCATTCCTTTTTTTTTTCTTCCCCCACACTACAGTTCTCATGGCCGACATATTTTCTTCTTTCATCTTATTTATCTTCTACAATTTGTCCGAAACCTTTTCGCTACCAGAAACAACATAACTGACTTTCGCTTCAAAAATTCTCCGAGATCTTCAAAATTCCATTCCTTCTTTATAAAAAAATCCCAGCTTTTTCTAAATTTTTAAACGTCGATAAATTGTTTCGGACTGAAAAAATAAATAAATAGAAAACCTTAAACTAACCCATAATAAATCAATCGAAACCTTTAAGTTACGAACTAAATGTCCCCAAAAATTCCTACCTCAATAATTTACGGTAATTTTAAAAAGATTTAACGCGTCAATTGTTTAAAATACATGACCTTATTCAAAGACGAATAAAACTCCCCAAAAGAAATTGTTTAGTAAAAAAATAAAGAAAAAGAAAGAAGAGAGAGAGAGTATAATAGCAGTTTTTTTTGCCAAGGTGGAGGTGGTATGAAACGATGACATAACCGATACTGGACTACAATTAAACAATCAAAGACGAGTATCTTGTTTGATATCGGGTATCGAAGTGTATGTTCCAGTTATCTGTGCATATTTATCATAAAACGGTGAGTAATATTGAATCCCGAAAGGAAAAAAAATAAATAAATAACTAAATAAAAAAAAGATCGCCGTCGCGTCTGAGTACGTACGACTGGAATATTGACGTAAACAAATCGCTTTTTTTTTCTCGATCGTGAATGTAACTCATTGTTGCAGCTATCAACTTCGGTTAGGATTTAAAAACGGATGAGGTTCGTATTTTTTTTTTCTTTTACGATAAATTTTCCCTTAACTTCGTTCGGATATACTGGAATCAAAATAATCGTTTGGGTATTTTAATGTTATTAAATTAAATGTTTAATCACATTTTTAAAAAAATAATAAAAAAATTAAAAAAAAAAAGACGAAAAATGACGATAAAAAAAATTGATGATGGCAATGGTTAACATATATGTTTTGGATAAAAATATGCAGAAGACCTCCTTTTGGAAAAGAATTGCTAGCAAAATTCGTTTTGATAAAAATGGTGAGACAACTTCAACGACACGTGTTTTATGATTTGGAGATTTGATATTCCTTAATAATAAAACAAAAGTACAATAAGAACAAAAAGAACAATAGATAACCCAATCGTATTTCCGAGATTAGTATCAAACTTTATGATTTTTAGTTGAAGGATAATTGATTCTGCATTTGGGAATAATGAAGTAAAAAAAAACCTAGTTCCTTTTACATGTTTTCATATACATGTACCGTGCAGGTTCCTTTGGAGAAAATTACAGTTTCTTAATTTTTACTGGGAAAAATTCTAAGAAATGACTTCAAAATAACAATCAGAATTTCCCCAAAGAAATATAAGTCAAGATTTCGCTATTTAAGTATTTATAAGGTCAGTTTATACCCAAATTAAGTTTCTTCCCGGTCACTGCAGTAAAAAAACTGGAAGAAAAGGTGCAATTCGGATCCAAGATAATGTAATTACATAATCATTCGGATCTTTTTCCGAAATTATTTACTTCCAACACGATAAATGTAAGATTGAGAAAAGTTCTAAAGGTAACAAAACATTGAATGCCGTGAAATCGGGTTTTCAACCTTAGGCAAAAGAAAAGCATACAAATGTTTTAACGCATAAAAGTGTTTATGATTTTTGCATTAAAAAACTGAAAAATAGCCTTAGCCTTATCATTAAGACCATCTTTAGAATCCGAAGGGAAATTCCGATAGGGAGTACCTAATTTAAAGCGAAAATTTGTCACCAAAGCTTCGTCATTTTCACGGAATATTCTAAATTTTTCGTTGGTAGCAAAAAAAAAATTCTCTAAAAAAGTTTCAAAAAAAAAAAAAAAAAATGCTTAAGCTTAGTATGTTTGTATTAGGATTGAAAATTTTTCTATTGCGCAACCAAGGGAGCTTCATATACCCTTTTTACGGATTTTATCATTGTGGTAAAAAGGTACTGTAACTTAATAAAAAGTTTGTTATAATTTATAATTTATATTTTATATAATGATCAAGATACTCTTTTTGAAGCACCTGTGCTGACATCAAGTTTTCAATTTTTTTATATCAATGATAGGCCAAACGATCTCGCTGATTTCTCTAGAGGGCCTATTTTTTCTCCTATAAAAGAGCACCTTTATTTCTACTTTTCTTTTCATTTCTTTTTAACTTCGCGAACTATTATATGTGGAAACTGTGCGAACAATAAATGCTTTTTCGTCTAAGCTGAAATAAAAATGCTAAGATTTTTTTTAAAAATAATTTATTACGGCCCATTTTGAACGAATTAACCTTTTTTCATGAAATAAAAAATGAATCGCTTCAAAAGTACAAACTGAAGATCAGTTTTTTTTTTTTTTTTTTTTTTTTTACATTAATTAGTAAGTACCACTATAAATTTTATTCATACCTACAATCCGTATAATTACATAATTAATAAAAAGGTATGTGCTATGAAAAGCGTATTTAACCGCGATCAAATATATCATAATCCTGACCTCGATATTTATTGTAAAACAGTTTAATTTCCACAAATCTCGGTTAACTTACTTCAAAAGGGGAAAAATTGCAGTATAATTACCATTTCTTAGAAGGCAAACTTTTATTAATGGATATTTGCTGATTATGATTCGAAGAGAACTAAAATGGACTGACCTTACCATGTTACATTAAAATTTTTCATCCCGACCATAAAAACATTTTTTTTTTTTTCAAAAAAATATGAACCGGAAAGCCCCCATCAAGACTTATTGAGCCAATTAAAGCTGCAGAAAAAAACGCTTCCTACAACTTGGTAACCATTTAATTACTGTGAACCTTTTTGGTCATTCGTTTTTACCAAAGCACAGCAAAGAGTGTAACCTCATTCATGCACGTTTAAAACTCATTTTTAATTCGATTGTCTTCTCGATAAATACTCGTAGTTACCCACATGCACTATGATTGTACTTCGAAGATTTTTAAAGATATACTTAAAATGGTATTAATGTACTCCACCAGTGGGAAGATGTAATGAGCGGTTTCATTAGAATGTAAATTTAATTGTATAATGTAATCTTTTTAAATAATTATTTTTTGTTTTAATTTTCAATTTCATTGCAACAGCATTACTCTGTTCATCTACGTTAAGTTGGGAAAATTTACATAGCGAGGTAACGAATATTTGAAATTTTATCTTCGCTATTTGTTCCTAGAAATAATTAGTCGGCTCAGAATAATAATGCTACGTAAAATTGTGCCTTACCGCACGATTTTTTTTTCTCTGAAGCTTTTTATACATCCTAAATTAAGAAATAACCAACCAATTATGCGTAAATATCCCGAATGATTTATGTACACAATCTGGAAAAAAGTCATCGACCTATATAAAAAATGGTTCTTGTATATTTTGCATGATGAGTTTAATATTATGATGTGGGCGTCTAGATAGTATAGCTTGAGGGCCCCCTCGAATTTATTGGTACACTGCATTTTACTTGTTTCACAAAAAAGGAAGAGAAAAAAATTGAATTAAAATTAAAATTTTAAATGTAAATATATGAGTATAAGCACGTGCTAGCTGTAACGGATGAATTAACTACGACTTAATCTCGATTTATGTAAATTCCTGATTTTTTCTAAAATTATAAATTTAACTAATCATCAAACGGGTAGCCAGACGCATAGCACACAATGAATCGCTAATTCAAAAAATAGGACATGTCCTCCGATTATTAGATTGGCCATTCAGAGCTAATTAATTTTTTTTAAAATGGGAAACATCCCTTATTTCGGTAATCAAAAAATTTTTGTGCTTATACATTTGTTGCACTTTGTAGTTTTTCTCTTTTTTTTGCTGGCCCTATTATTTATCGATCATCTTAAAACAAAATATGACGTAAGTCAGATAAACCAAAATTCTCTGCCTAAGTCTTATCTAAGTCTCTCCTTTCCATTCATTTGCGATAAAATATTGTAATACATTATACTACGCCATTTATATCAAAAAATTAAAATCAAACCTAAGGTAATAAAAACATAACAGACTCCAAATTTTAGTGTCAAAACGTTGTCAGTTAGTAATCACGTGTGGTCCTAGTAGTTACTAATGTTTCATATGGAATTCACTTCAACTTTTTTAACGTCTTCTCTTTCAGACATTCTCATTTAGATTCCTCCGTCCTAGACCTTCGCTCTTTTCTTTCGATCGTCTTTTGCCCTATACTGACCCTATGTATGTTATCCCTTATTTCGCATTCGAAGACTCAATAGATGCACTTGTATTTTTAATGAAGTTCCGTAATTTGTATTCCTTTCATAACAATAGAATCCATCTATTCTGGCTTGAATATATCACTTTCATTATAAACTAGAGCTCTTCCAAGCATTTCGTGAGTGACCATATTCAACTGGACAAACATACTTGTACAGCGTCGTCGTTGAGCATGAGTGAATGTTTACTTATCCTATGTTTAAAAACAGTATTGCTCCAGTCTCTTAATATGCAAATCATAAGAAAATATTTATTAGAATACTTATGATGTAGGCATTTTAAATCAAACAAATGACAATCAGAATGTGATCGGTCTCGGTAATCCTTTATTGTGGTTCTTCGGAGGATGCAGTGGTTTTTTAACCTCGTGCTGAAAATGAGTCTGAAGAGATTTATAACCACACGGTTAAACCATTATTTTTTAGTACGGGAAAATTTCGAGCTTCTGAGAGCAATACTTCGATACTCTTTTCTTTTTCAAAAAGTGCCGTTGAAGAAATGTCGACTTTACATTTATTTGGCTATTTCATTTCTTTTCATTATTTTTTTCCGTATTTCCTGTACCAGATTCCTAGTTACATATTCAAACTGGAAATCATCTTCGTGTATGTGACAATTTGTCGTACCAGAGTTTTATGAGATTCTTCTCGTCCGAACCATCTTGACCTTTAGTTGCGCAACATGCATTTTTATCAAAATGTTTATGCTTCATTGCGATATGTTGTCATTCACACTTACAAGGCGTAATGTCCTTGTCACAGTGATGTGTCATCTTGTCGAAAAGAGAACTGGAAGAACTTGACCACACTAAAAATTAAGTTGCACAACAATTCGCAATTTAATAAAACAATATCATCCAAAAAAATTTGAAAAGTATAGACCAAGAAGCAAAAAAAAAAAAAAAAAAAAAAAAAAAAAAAAAAAAAAAAAGCGAAGAAATTACAAATCTTATCTGTTAAGCTCACCGCATAAACGAAGGGTACAATATTCACTTCCCGTCATACATTTAAACATAATTATTCTCGGTTAATACTATTTGATGTTTACTGCCGAACTTTAAAAGATTTATAATCAATAATGAACAATGTCGTGATTAAGAGTACATCCTCCGCAGTCGCTTTTCATTTACGATTCATGATAGTTATGAAGCGAGGAGAATCAAAGATGGCGTAACTTATTCGATGACTTTTTAGTTCCGGACTATCGCAATTAAATAATTGTAAAGATTTCGCAGATAGGTTAAAAGGAAAAGAGATACGTAAAAGAGATACGCTTAACATTGCATCAAAAAAAGGCGACATACACCCACAAAAACGCCTTAAGCAACTTAAAAAAAAAGTGGAACTAATAAGAGTTAAAAAGTCACAAGCCGTAAGTCACTGCTTAACGCCTTTGGCATAATTAATACCATTTCTCCGTCCTTTATTATGACTTTGCAATTTTAATTTTTTTTTTAAAGTGAATGACAAGATGCAGACAGATTTTTAGGAAACAACATCAACTGATAAGAAAATTAATGCTGAGATATAAACGGTACCGAAAGTCGTTACATTAATTGAGTTTACCCATTCAGAGCTACATTTGAACCTACCTCTGATAATATAACAATAAGTTGTTCGTCGCGGTTTTCATCCGTCATGTAACCATTAATAAGTCTCCTCCTACAACGTGTTAACGGAAAAACATTCTAAGTTATGATACATTGTCCTCACTGTCACGAATTTCAAAAGTTTCCTCTAAGGTTCAAATTAATCAAATGCCCTCATTAGGTTATAGGAGAATACATTACGACCATATTCCTTTTTTTATTCTGAACCGCGTGCTTATTAAAGCATCTTTGACATTCTTTTGTTTAAAACTTTATTTTGAAAAAGAAAAATAAAAATAAAGAAAAAAACGAATGAAATAGATTTTAAAAAATGAATAAGAAATAAGAATAAAATTTTTTACCGTCAAGAGTGCTAATTTACGGTTGGAAGTCAGTTTCAAAAGCAAATATTTTTATAGCAAAAAAAAGCCTTTTGTACGTGTACAAGACATGTAAAGAATCTTTCTTGAAAAAAAGAAATTTCCAAGATTTCATTAAAAATTTTAATTGATATAACTTCTTAGTGTGTCGACTTTGTTTATTTCGTAACATTTTCTTTTCTCTGTTGGTCGTATAATCAGCAAAAAAACTGAATGCCATCTGAAAAGAAAATATATTTCTTTGAACTTACGTAAAAAATAAGTTACAAAATATTATGAAGATTTATAGGCCTTAAAAATTGAGAATTAATATCACCGCTGTTCCGTCATAACAACAGAACAAGGTTTGAAACGCTATGAGGGATTTTGTGAACGATTCATTATTGATACGCCGTAAAATTTCGGCAATGCCAGTGATAGAGAAAAAATTTTGAAAGAGCCACCCAGGATCATTTGAATTATCGAAAAATGTTGCCCCTTATTCATCAAATCACACGTATTTCAATAATTCAAAAATTGGATACTTCCAACACATCAAGGAACTCTTCTTTTCCAATAAGCAATAACGTAAAGTTAAGATTATTGTACAGTTATTAAGCCGCAGATTTTGAAACCGAAATAGATGTCAAAATTTTATCATAAATTATAAATTTTATTTAATACTAAATTGAATATGAATACACGCGTGTACATTCCCTTGGAAGTTCACGACAGTAACCGCGAATTCACATAAAACGAGAAATACTTAAGTATACGAGAGATAATCATCGATAGTCTTTTATTGTCACGTTTATAAATGACTTGATGACAGATGAAAAGGATAAAAAGTCTTATTTGCGAAATAGGAAAATAAAAGAATAAGAGAATAACGTTGAGTAAGTTCATCTTTTTGCATATGTTGCCATTCAATTTAACCATAATACCTGGAACTTCCATAAACGAATTCGAGGCTTTTTCTTTTAAACCGCCGGAGTAATTTCTCTCTTTGAAATTTTGTTCAATTAATAACAGATTAAATGATTTAAATTTGATTTACTTGGAAAAACAGAGACAACCGAAACCATGAATCAAAAACTATTTAACATCGATTATGTTAAATTGTTCTCAAGTCATATAATGTTCTACCTGATTCCAAGCCTTTTACGTATACGGAATATAATCGTTTTGTGTGTAGATGTGTGTGTGTGTGTAATACAATCATCATCTATCGATTTGTTCTAAAAGAAATGTCTTTTCAACGAAAAAAAAAAAAAAAGAATTTCATAAAGATATCGAGTTCGCGTTCTTGGAAAAACAACTGCTTTCACAGGTTGACAGATCGTTTTTCCTCAAAAGCTCAAAGTAAAGGGTTTGAAAGCTAACATTAAAAATCGTTCCTTGAAAATTACATAATACTCTTGTGATTTCACAAGAGTAAAATCCCTACACACATGACAGGCTGCTGTGATTCATGCCCTAAAAGTAATTACAAAATTAAGGTGAGTTGATAATTTGATGAAGAAATAACCGAATGATCAATAGTTTTTCCGAAAAGAAAATAAACATATGGGTGGCAATATATCAATTTTTTAAAAAGTTATTTTGACAACGGTTTTCGCCAAAAATATTTTTCAAGATAGTTCTAGAAAATATTAAGTATAGCTCCGTGCTATAACTACTTGCTGAAGGCATTTTATAATAATCAATCGTTTTTCTGAACGATCATGAATTCTTTTCATTTTTCACTATGTATTTAACAAGAAGTAGGCGGCTGACGGGAAAAGAAGGGAACCTTGACTTTAACTTCTTTCAGGCGTTCACGAAATTTGTGCCTCCGGATGTCCGTTGTAGAAACAGTTCAATAACAAGCAAATTCGAAGAATAAATCAAGGCTTTTCATATCTATGCTAACATTTGATTTTGCTCTACTTTTTTATTTGACGGACAATGAAAACAATGTTATTGACACCACCAAAATAAAAGTCAAATTCATGATTTAATAAAAAGATAGACTGAGGTTTTCTCAGCTTTTAAAGGCCTTGCTAATTGTATACTTTACTCCACTTTCAAAATGCATCACACTTGCAGCCAAGTTATACGAAAAAAAAAGTTTAGTTTATTTTAGAAGCTTTTAAAATATAGATATGAAAAATTTGAGTTCCTAACTTTTCCAGTTTTCAGCCAGGGTATATTTTTCAAATAGGCGTACATCCCTTATAAAATTTCTTTATTCCGGATATCATATTTCCTCAGAGCGTTTTCTCAGCAGCATAAGGGACTCCGGTTTTATCCACAAATCAAATTACAAGCTCCATATAACCAAGTATACCCAGTTTTACAGGCTCCTTAATCCATAGCACAAATCAAATAAAAAAAACCGTTCCTACCGAAGATAATCTAACGGCCTCGTTATATTACTTTTAGGATTAGAATAAATCACAAAGATAAAATCTTATCAAAAGAAAATTCCTGTAAAGATTATTATAGAACCTAGTAAATTTTCTTTTGAATCATTTTGCTTATGATAGCTCACAAAAAAGTTATTTATTAACCCACTGAAACTCGATTATTTTATGACTTTTAACAGATATAAACGCAAATGGTGTACGTTAAAGCGAAATCGATTCAAATGCTTCGAACAAAAAATTGCGCTATTAAACGTCATGCATTTAAACGACTCGCTTATCCACTAGTTTTTATAGTTGAATTCGAAATCGGAAAATATTTACAAAGTAGACGAAATCAAGATTTTGCGAAAAAAAAAATTCCAATAAAAAAGAAAACTTAAGAAATATATTATATTCCATACATATAGTAGCATCGCATTGTTTGAACCATTAGGCTTACAAAAGTTTACATTAATTTTTTTTTTTTTTTTTTTAATAAATAATGTTTTTAAAATGTTGGAAAATGAAAGCGGCACAAAATACATATCAAACGCCTTGCGTTAAAAAAAAAGAATAAGATTGAAGAATTAATTTGTGTAACGTGCCGTAAAAATGCCATGGAATCGATTTATACCTTTGCTGCATGCTAAAGCATTATGCCTGATGTGTTAATAATACCTGACTAAATGATCATCATTTATATAACGAATTGTAAAGTCAAACGTCTTGTTTTTATAGGGTTAGAAATATTTTTCTTCTCTTATAAGAGTAAATATCTGAATGGTTTACAACTACTGGTTTTCGTAACAATTAATTAAAAATGTCCGATAGACGAATTTAGTGGGTGTTACACGCGTCTTGCTTTACATTTACATTTAAAAAAATTTAATTACAAAAAATAAAAAGACTGCGTGAATAATGCATGAAATGCAACAATGGCAATATCCTTATTTCAACAATAAAATGCTTAGGTTAGGTTGACCTTTCATCCAAAATTTATTATTCCTTATCGCTTTAACTCTCCTATCAAATATTTAATCTCAAAAATAAAACCCTTAAAGCACATAAATTAACTATTTTTTCCCCCGTTTCCGCAAGAAAGTAAATCGAGCCCAACTTTTTTAGCTGAAGGATTTTCATTATACTAACTTACTAGAATCAGAATCGTGACATCCCGTAAAAATAATGTTACAAAAAGTCCAACATTATACCCGGTAATAATTTGGTCCATTTAAAAACCGATTTAACCTTCAAATGGTGTTTGCTCTTATGAATTCTTTTTACACTACAGTTTTTCTCCGTGTCTTGGTCGTTTGGTCTGTTGTCTTCTCACCCTCTTTCGGCGTCCTGAAGCTTTACACTTCATTTTGATTTGTAATAATCTATGGACCTAGCATATTCTCTACCGATCGAACAATGCCAGCTGGCAGTTTTCCATAACATTGACGATCGTTCTATCGTTGCCCATCATATTTTCCATTCTGTTTTCCCTGCTGCTTTGATATACTGTATCACACGATTATCTAACGGATAAGTTCGAAACGGCTCTAAAATATGTAATTTTCTTTCTTATGACAGTGTTTTAAATCAAAAGATAATGGTACGAAAAACGATTCTTGCGTGCAGTCTTTTGAAAATAAACATTTTTCCTCGATTTGGGTTTTTTCTAATGCCGCTTCTCCATTATGGCTCAAAATTAATTTTCTAGAATTAATTTTAAAATTTCCGGAAGTACTGTGCTTTTGTTATTCTACGGATTTCTAACCCTAGATTTAAAAATGGAGTCGGCCATTTTTATTACATTGCACTTTTTGTATTTTTAATATATGGTCGAAAATTCATAGAATAACTAAAGCACAGTACTTCCGGAAATTTTGAAAATTAATTCTAGAAAATTAATTTTGAGCCATAATGGAGAAGCAGCATAAATAGAATTATAAGGATTTGAGGCGTAAGAAATTCTATGACTTTTAAACTGAAAAACGAATAGTGATAATATCCACATAAAAAAAAATTTTATCAAAATTTTTAGAGAAGCGGTCGAACCAAAAAAAAAAAAAAAAAAACATGCGAAAAAATACGGCGTATGCCGACAAACATTAAAAAATTTAATAACCAGGTTGGTGGAGGTGAGAAAATATTTGTTAGATACTGTATTCATTTTTAATATAAAAAGTAGGAAAATTTTAGTTCGCAATTTTTTTTTTTGACAAATTTATATTTATATAAAAGAAGGCATATAATTCGTTCCTCGCATTATTGTTTGCTATTACATAAGAATGCCATTTCGGGATGATCATTCCAAATAGAGAATACATTTTTATAATACATAATGTTATACTGTAAAATGATCATTGTTTCGTTTACGTAAAAATAAGCTTTCTGTTTTAATTATTTCAAATTGTAACTAAGTATTTTATGATAGTTTTTACGGATCTCAAATAAGTGTTACTCTTCTCAGAAAACATATAAAAAAGCTAATAAAAAAAAAAATTCTTTGTAAAAGTATCTTTAAGCTTCTCAGAATTATAAGATATCGCAAATCTGATTTTTCGGTTCACCGTTACTATGTTTATCCATTTTTCTCTCTTTCGAATTGAATTGATATCTGGAGCAAATAATTTGAAATTTCATAAAAACAGCAAATCAACTTCTTTCTTTTATTTTTTTTTTTTTTTAACTTCTGAATTTTTCATTTCGGTCAATCTAGTAACTATTCGTCGGAAACCTATTTCCCTTGGTATCGGTAATAATCGTAAACATTAGATCCGCGAAAAGAAAAATTGTTTTACTATTATTACCTTTCGAATTTGAAATTCAACCTCATTGTAATAAACTGATCGAACAATACGTTGTTCCTTCGGGAAAATACGCTGTTCGATTCTGCCGTACTAAAGTAACAAAAGCAACAAAACGGAGAAAATGTTGCGGATCCCTCTCGAGAATAAAAAAAAGGAGAAAAAAAAGGATCATAACAAGGAAAACGTCGAAATTTATTAGACCGAATCCCGAATCTTGACTTTTCTGCAGTCGTAAGTTGTAAAATATTATCTTTCATTGTTTAACAAGTAAACATTAACTGATTTTGACACGAATCTTTCCCGTTTTAGTACTTAACAACGGAAATCTTTCGATTTAGAATCCTGTTCCGCATATAAAAAAAATAAATAAATAAATCAAATAAAATAAAAAAATAAAGAATGTGAATCAAATGCGATTTACCATATCAATGCATACTGTGATTCGATTAGGTCAAGACTCGTCTGTTAAAAAGTGCATATCATTACCATAATATCTATAGTGCATATCATATATAATATCACTCTTACATGTTGTATAAACTATTCTTTACGAACTTATATATTTAAGAAACTTTTGCGAAAGACCAAACGAGCAAGTTGAGGAAAAAAAAGTTAAAGAAGAATAAATAAAAGCTTTTCCAGGAATGAAAAAGATTAAACGTAATATCGTTTGAAACCCTTTAAAATTTTCATGACTTTTTTGTAAACTCGGTCTGAGACTAAATTGAATTTAAATTGAGTGTGCAATCGAGTGAGCAAGTGTGCAATGATCTTCTTCTGACATGAGTCAATGTGATGCTAACATATTTCTAAGAGACGAAAGCTTTCTTTCAATTCCAAGGATTTTATGACAAAAATTGAGTAAAGGTTCCTTGTCTGAAAACAGGGTTAATACTTCGCTCGTCATTCAGGAAAATATGAAACCTCAAAAACGCACATTGCAAACGATCTTAATTCCACAGAAATGAAAATTAAAAATTTTTTAAAAGCCATCGAGTTTTTTTTAGGAACTTAAAAAGAAAAACAATTAACAAATCCAATTTAAGTTGTAAAAGTAAAAGTAAAAGTGAAAGTGAAAGTGAAATATCAAAGTGATTCCTGGAAAAAAATGTAACAAGAAAGGAACAATCGGGATCATAATCCCCTCAAATTCATTTATGATTAATTAAACGGTCAAAGAAAACTGGGAACAAGAAGCGATGAAAGTAAGAAAGGTATAAAAGTATTGCAGCTAGGTTATGTCAAAAATACAATCATGGACAAACATTAGAAACAAAGGAAAATAATTTAAGTAGGTATTTCGATCGACGTGATGTTTTGTACACACCCTCTTAAAAATTTAAAAAAAAATACATATCGATAAAAATTTAAAGATCCAAATAGTTTTAACAAAAAAAAAAAAATGTATTCGTGCCAATGTCAAAAAATATTTAGTAAAGTTTCAACAAGTCATTATAATCTAAAATAGAAAAAGAAAAAAAAAACAGCAATGCGTTTCGACATTTCATATTGGACCCGGTCATTTTTTTTCTTTTTAGCAATATAATGCAACGACCGAGGAGATCAACAATAGCTATTTTAAAATAAGACATCAAACCATTAATAATAGCAAACGAAATTCAATCGATTATCCCATGATGATATTATAATAAATGATTGACGCCATAACCGATTCTATAATTATTGCAAGAAGGCTATTTAACCTAGGATTCACAGTTCGGTAATGAGAGTGAACTCTTGGACTTTCCCATGGATTCTCCTTGACTGTATGTTTGTTTTCTTTTTCATATTTTTTTTTTTCATCCGTTAGCTTGCTCAACCTTGTCAATTATGGTTTCAAAATGTTTTTTATAAATCGCATTTTTCTGTATCATTTTCACAGCTTCGAAAAAAAAGCCTACTATAATTGCCACCTTTTATTTTTATGACACGAAAAAGGACAGTCCCATATTCCCACTTGGATTCATAATTTGATATTCAACATCCAAACACGTAGGAACACTTCATTCGATAAATTTCAAGACTTCAAATTATAATAATAAACATAACAATGTTGAGTCAAACGAAATAAAGGATAAATTAATCGAGATTTAAGTATAGGCAATCAGTTTGAATGAAAAGGTATCTTAAGTTGAAAAATCATCTTGCACGGGAGTTATATAAGAATCAAAAAATAGCAACGTGTGTAGACACGTAAAATATGTAAAATACCTGTTTCTCGAAAATATTCGACTAAATTCGGTGAACTGGAAAAGGTGAAAGGTCAGTTGGTAGCTTCATCATGTACGAGCAATTATGCACTAATTATACGCTTTTGTTGTGTAACACATAGTTTTAAAGAGGTAGTGACTACTAGATGTTTTCCTCGAGTTCGAGTTTCGCCTCTTTTTCTTTCGTTTGTTTTCTTCATTGCTTAAGGTTTTGACGGAATGATACAAACGATGTAATAGATGAGTTATTTTCAAAACTGAGAGTTTTATTTCTTTTGAACGGCTTGAAATAAGAATGCCTCGGATAATTTTTTTTTTTCATATGTAATGAAGGAGTAGGAAGGGACTGTTATCAGCGATGTCAGCGACTTTTATTCGTAGACGAAAGCGGATACAAAATAGGGTAAAAATAAAATTTAATCGTAGAAAAGCGAAAGTTTAAATTGTCTTTTTAAACTCAACTTCAGTTCGGTATGGTATGAGCCTATGGCGACAGCGTGGCTATCGTTTAATTTCCTTTTAGTTTTCGTCCGTAAAAGATGCTTGAGATTTCGACCCATGAAACCAGCATTAGATTCAGTTTCTCTAGTTTCACGATTAAATCTCATATTTCGCGGAGCTTTACAACGATTAATCGAAACCTTATCAGTTATATGCCTCAGACTTGGGGATTATAATCTGGGAAGAAGCCTTTAAACGAGGAAGCGATTAAACATACATTATCGACTGGCATTTAAACACATTAGTGAAAGTATCAATAAAAAGCAGGAGATCCCATCAATCTCCTAAGAATTTGATAATTATATCATCGTCTTCATGTTGGAACATTCGTGAAAAAGACAAAAAAAATTATCCATATCTCACAATACCTTAATCTAAACATAAAATCGGAAGCCGAATGAAAAAAAAAAGTAGCAGAACGTAATGGAATCCTAAGATATAATTGCCGGTTAATTATTCATAACTAGATGCTAAATTACGGATGCGCCGTGAATCGCCTATTTTCATCCCACAACAAACTTCACCCAACGAGAGTTAACTAGGAAAAAAAAAGAAAAACATACATATGTTCCGCAAAAGATCTCCCACTTATCCACGTAAAGATGGATTTGGATTTTGTCTGGTCATCTATTTCAAGTGGGTTTCCTATGTTTTCTTCTTTAAGGGTAATGCATTACAAAATATTTTCTTCTTTAGAATTTAAATTTGGGTTATTATGTTAAGAAGAATGAAAAGTTTGCGGGGCGGTCTAAAACGAATCGAACCGTCAACATATTATAAATATATGAGGTGCTAATGAATGAGGATAATGCAGTGGAGTCATGATTTATTTTCCATTAATGAAAAAAATGATTTTTATTTTTTTCTAACAATGAAATATATTTTACTTTTCACGTTTGATTCACCAAAATTGTGCATTACTAAACCTTTAGCACCTTCTAATAATATACTAAAAGCACTTAGTGTGGTTCATAAATAAGAGCACTTATTGTAATTCATAAATTATATTCCGTGCATTGCAAACTGCAAAAAAAAAGTTAAAAGGGATAATCGTTTTTTCTAGAAGTTAAATATTTACTTCGTGTCTATTTTTTATGCTTTTTTTTTTTTTTTTTTTTTTTTTTTTTTTTTTTGAAAAAACGAAAAATAGGAATAACGTTGAAATTTTCGGTTCGGGACAATGATACAATGACGCAGTCGCCTAGGGATAGTGTCATCTGTATATCTGGTTGCAATTTCCTCGAATTCTGTGAAATGTGCTTAAAGCGATAAAAACTTTTCATATTTGATACATCAACAATAGCAAATTGTACAACCCTTTAGAAATACGCTCAATTCATCGTCAACCAAGGCGCCCAATTATCTCATATTCAAATCTTTCGTCAAAGTAATTTGGTGGCGCTATTATGGGAAGTCAACCTTAAACTTTAGGAACAACAACAAAAAAAAGAGACATAAACCATCTTTATTATTAACCAGATATTCACGACATTTTGCAATCCGTCAATCCGACTCGTTTGACCCTTTTTCAATTCCTTTGACCTCGTTGAAAACCTAAGATTACAATCTATAAAAGCACTACTGACTTATCAAAATTGAAACTCCGGTTTTAAATCAACGTCTTATTTCTTGAGATTTACCATAAAACATGTCGGGATTTAAAAATAATAAAGAAATGACACTAATGAGTTTTTGTTAATAATTATAACATCCTGTAAGTCGTTAAAGTCGCCGTGTACGACCTTTGGTTCCCTTTGACCCAACGAAAAACCTCGTGGTATTTGTATTAAAACCATCATTGTACCTCTTATTCTTATCTTACGTAACTTTGGAATTTTTTTTAAAAACAATTATTGATTCATTGACATTTTATTATAATCACCATTATTATTATTATTATTTTCTTTTCATATAGTTGCAAGTCTCTTGTTTTTTTGTTTATATAAATTGTTTATATCATTACACTGTTAATTAATTAAACGCAGCAGTTGTGTCTAAAAAATTTGATGCAATGACGCAATCATTTCCATAAAATTTGGAGATTTTTTTTTTTCGCATTTAAAAGAGAGGAACGGCGAAGATGTTTTTACAAAAGACAAAAAGGGACTAATGAATCAATGTTAATAAGGACAACGCACTTCGCCGGACATATTATTTAGAAATATTGTACATGGAAACTTTTCAGCAAAAAGGTGGCCTTTCAACATCGAAACTACTGTACACTGAAAGTACGAAAACATGCGAGAACAGACCGATAACTAATTTATCCCTTGATGACTCTTTAAGATTCTAGTTCGTTTACATAACCGGCCGGTTAGCCGGGCGGTGTACACATTTTAAAGATAAAAAAATACTTAAAAAAATTTTTTTAATCCAATATTTTATACATGAAAACGGGGTCTAACTGCACCGAAACCGTACCCAAAACGTTTCGTTATGTTCAGAGATAAATTTCCATGATATTAAATGCATGAACAACAGTTAATAGTTCTTATATTTGATAATATTTAATTGTTTTCGCAGAAAAAAAAAATGTTTATTTCCGAGAGACTAGTGCAGCGCTTTAGCGGTGGAACCACGAACTATTTTAACAACAAAAAGAAAAATGGCGTTTTATTTTTTTATTTCGAAAACATTAAAAAAAATTATCAAATTTAGGCACAGTAAAGCCTTTTTCATACGTTTTCAATAACGAATCTTTACCTTTTAAACATAACAAAGCGTTTTGGCACGGTTTCGGTGCGATCCGATCTCATTTTTATGTGTAAAATACCGAATCAAAAAAAAAAAAATATTAAACTTTTTTTTATTGTTAAAAAATTTTCACCGCCCGGCTGACCGGCCGGTTATGTAAAGGAACTAGAACCTTTAGGATTAGGAAAGGATTTCGTTTCAAATTTTATATCTGCTTATTTTTCCTTTAAAAAAAAAAAAAATAAATAATTAAAAGCGTGAACAGAAATACGGTACAGAAAATCGATCACGGCATAAGACTTGTATTTTTAAGTCAACGCAAAGTAATTTCCCCACTCTGACAAACGATTCCCGAATCTACTCCACGGCTTCCCCGATTACGTCAATGTACCTTCGGTGCTCATTAAGGAAGCATCTTCAGAATCCGTAGGAAAGGTTTTACGGTAATCCTTTAATCAGATTTTACGAAACTGTGGATTTTCGATTTCGAAGAATAGAAAAGATTTATTTCGATTTTAGTTGCAAAGCACAAGGATCAAATCCATTATGATTGTCACTTTTGAATTTTTTCAAGTTATTTCGAAGACTATGTCCCACAAGCAAAACTCAAATTCTTTTTACAACAGAAAATTAGTTGGAGCAGTTACTTTTAAAGAAACTTTAGAAAAACATACACGGCGGAACAATTTTTATGGCGGTGTTTTCTATGTTTACCTTAATAAAATCACACATCAAAAACTGCTCCACCGTGTATTTTAAAAGGTAACTGGAATCAACTAGTGGCCTACTTCAATAGCACTTACAATAGATGAACTGATATTTATTTAGTGCCCATTAAAGGGGTTCGAAAATCAGCTTTTTCGGAACTTCGAAACTCTCCTGAATTTTTTCAGATGCTTGGACGGCATCTTGAGGTGTCAAATTCGCTTTGAAATTTCCAAAAAAAAAGCCATACGAGAGTCAAAAATTTAAATTCTTATCCCCCATTCGGTATGATTCCCATCGGAAATTTTGTGTAGATTACGAATTTGAAGCCCAAAATTCAGTGCAACATGACCCTGTATGCGTTTTTTCCATTTTCCCGAATTATTTTCTCTAGTTAAGTATAATAATTTATCAAACATGAAAAATCTGAGATGAATATTTCAATATTTTTTTTTAAACTTCAGCATTTAATTTTTTTTTTTTTACGTAACAGAGGATTTATATAAAAAGAACTTCACTACCTTGAAATCATATAAACCTTTAAGAACCGATTTAATGTGACGCAGGAGTGACTCATTTTTTTTAACACCCTATACTTCAAAATATTAAAGGATAAAATTATCCTTTTGGTGCTAGTTATCAAAATTCCGCTTCCAAGCAACAATTGTTATCAATTTTAGGCATCTTCATGAAAACTTTTATACCTGACCATACAGTACTTTTTTGGGAAACCTTAATCTACTATGAATCCCCGAAAATTTATCCTGGATCAAGGTTTCCCGAAAAAGTACTGTATGGTCAGGTTTGAAAGTTTTTATGAAGATGCCTAAAATTGAAAACAATTGTTGCTTGGAAGCGGAATTCTGATAGCTAGCACCAAAAGGATAATATTAGCATATTTTGAAGTATAGGGTGTTAAAAAAAATAAATCACTCCTGCGTCACCTTAATCACCATTTTAGATAACTAAATTCTTTTTAATAAATCGGAAATTAAAATCAGAAAAAAAACAGTTTTGAAAACCGCGATTCATATGCAGAAAATGGTAAATAACTTATTATGATCATCTAAACTCTTCAAAATGGAATCTCTCCACATTTAAAAAATAAACCTTTGATTGAGAGAAATGTCTCAGCATATCCTCTTTTTATTATTTTTCTCCCCTTAATCTCATCATCTCATCTCCATTTTTATATTGATTCAGGGAAAACGGTCCAAAAGTCTTTTTAAGCTCCATTACCCTTTTTCTTTTATCGCCTTTCGTAAATTTCCGAGTCATTTGAAATCAAAAGCTACTTTACTTGCGAAAAAAAAAAAAAAAAAAACTTTTCAATTGTTAATTAAGTTTCCATTCTGTCAAGCTGATTGATTTCGAAAGAAAAAAGGTAAGCTGCTTATTGTTGACCAAATATAAATTCATTTGTTTTGCGACCTCAAAAATCTGATCAGAAATATAAGTAAAGAGTAATTTTAAGCGAAAACATTTTTATTTATCCAGTTTTTAGCAAGAAACCTGCCGTTTGTCTGTTAAACTGGACTATTATGCACCGAAAAATGAGGTCCACTATGTCAAATGTTAAACTCGGTCGTAACTTCTTAAAAACGATCGTAAAGGAAAGGTTAAAAGTCACTCCGCATCTCAATGGGAGGAGGACATTACGTTTATTTCATTTGAAAAAATTTACTTCAATTATGTTTATAATAACATTTTTTTTGCTTAATTAATATGATTTAATTAACAGAAGCTAAAAAAAAAAAAAAAAAAAAAAAAAAAAAAGCATTATAATTGCGTTTGCATTTTGCTACGAATCTTATGCGTGTAATGAAGGAGTCCTTAATTGCAAAATGTTTCGATACTTTTCTGTAATCTTAATGGATTTCCTTCCCGTAATTGATCTTTCAATTCTATTTCTACCGCGAAAATGAAAGTTCAAATGTTAAAAAAAAAAGTATTTCGAGCTTAGAAACTAAAGGAAAAAGAATAACTTTTAAATACGATTTAAATAGCTTAAATTTCGTTTTTGAAGCTTGTGTCTAGACGATTATAATGTTCTAATTCCTAGTCGGTTTGCCTCTAGGTCATGACATAAAGCTTTGATACGAAAATATTTTAAACTTGTTAACCAAAAGCCTTTTCACTCCCTTCCGTCTTTGCTTAAGTGAATGCAAATTTTCTGCAGCTAATATCGACTTGAATATTCCACCTCCGCCATGATGATCTAAACAATAGGAGTAACATTTTTTTTTTTTAATAAATATTATCAGCACAACTTGGTGCTTCCCTAGTCGTAACATTTTAAAAATGAGCATGGGACCATTCAAATATTGCGCAAGCATGCTTTTTTGTTATTATCGACCCCTTTCCCCTTTCTCAGCAGAAACAAACAATAGGAAATCAACCTCCCATTATCAAAATTTTTGGCCTAAAGCTTCGGGTCAAATAGATTATTTCAGGCTAACGAAGGATTTGGGTAAGCGAATCCCTTTCCTCTTGACAACAAAAACCCAGACGACTCTCCTCAACTTGTTTACGAATTTAAATTTTTCACTCATTATCTTATTTTCCCCTAATTTTTGCTTTTTCCAATTTGATTAAGGCAGGGTTTAGGGTACACACGTTCCCCAAAAATTGTAGGATTTCTTTCAAAAATCTTAAATCTGAAAAATTCATTTTTCAGTACTAAATTGCTTTCAGATTTTTTTTCGGTTTTTATTAATAACAAAGAAAAATCTTAAAGCAATTTAATACTGATAAATGAATTTTCGATACCATTTTTCATTCCAAGCTACTACAAGAGTTTTTTTTCCTTCCTTTAAAACAATATTTATGTAATAATTTTGATTAATTTACTGCCTCGTTTTACTTTAAAACATAATTCGGCTTTTGCTTCAAGTACTGAGTCGTTATCAAGAATTAATGAGTTTAATTTATGAGCCTCGAATGCAAACAAAATCACGATTCTGTACGAAAAAAGGATACCAATCAACATTCTTCACATACTTTTTTTTTTAGTTTTGAAAATTAAAAATTTTACGTCGAAAATTAAAAAATATTAACATTTGCATTAAGCGAACATAAAAGCAGATTAAAAAAGGTTGATAATGACAATACTCACGATGTCATGATGACAATAACAATAAATACGATTACTTTTGCTCTGTTGCAACTCATCGAGAACCCACTGCACTGTTTAATTATAATATGATCTATGCTATATTTGTTATCGTCACATCATCATAGGAAATTAGGTTAAGGGAATAATTGGAATATGTGAATGAAAATTAAAAAGATTTGTGAACAAAAATGTTATTTAAATCTATTTTTAGATACGATTTTCCGGATTGTTTAAAATTGAAATCGAGCAGTTGATTTTTTTTTTTTTTTTTTTTCGAAAGAGAACTATAGGTCTAGCGAACTAAATTTTGAAATATTTCAGAATTTTTCTACTTGACTTAAATTTTTGTCGGCTTAACTTAATAAATTTTTTGAAAGATTCGGGAAATTAACTGAAATTTTTAAATTTACGATTTCAATGTGGCAACTGCTTTTTATGCCCAGCATGGGGAATGCTAGATTATTATAACCCTGCTCCCTTTATTTCTACCCTGCTCCGGTTTTTTCCGGTCGAAATAAATTAGCAATCAGGAAATCTTATTAAGGACCATTTACGAAGCTTCCAATCGCTTCATTCAGGGTTGTCAAAGAAAATATGTAATAATTATCTTAATTCTAATTTTTACTATTTGACTGTACAAAAACCGTATACTCTGTAGAAAACAAAAATTCATTCTTCGCTTTGCATTTACACTATTAAATCGCTAAAACGAATCGGTCCTAATGGAAAATGATTTTGCATACGCAGCCCTATGAACGGTGAAAAGCATGAACTGTAGAAAATAGCTTTGGATTTACGAAACATAGCCGTATTTCTATTTCCTTCCAATGGCGGCAAAACAGAGGTAGAGCAGGGGGCATGGCCCTACTCAGGAATAGCATTACCCCCTCCATTTTTTACCCCAAAAAAGAAAATTACCGCTTTTCCCCCAATTTTAGGTAACTTTTTAAATGGCCAAAATCTTTTGTCCTTCCCTGAGCAAAAACCGTTCCGCCACCATTGGGTTTATGCATATGAAAATTTTAAAGTCATTATTTTCGGCTGATGATTTTCAGAAGCACTTTCTGTTGACTGACGAAAGTGATAAAAAAAATTCATGCGACATGCACGTCATAAAAAAAATGCATATGCAACGCCGAAAAGTTTTCTATTCTATTTCGTCAAAGAATTTATCGTGTCATCCTAGAAAATAAAAATCACAAAAAATTTTAGTTGCAAAAGTATTTTTTGTATAAGGCTATTCCGTTTCATTAAAAGTATAAACACATATTATACTCTTTCAAATGTTATCTAATCCTAAATAATAAAACATGACACAATCTTTTTTTCTGATAGACAAATTGTTTTAAACCAGAAAAATTTCACGGTGCATTATTTTACAATAGCCTTGCCCAAGATTCCTCTTTTTTTCATTTCTGTGCATCCACACGCAATTAGAGTAATGAACATAAAGAAAATGACCGTTGAATATTCGCAGCGGGACCGACAAAAGCCCCGAAATTAGTTTCATTGACAAGAAAAGGTTTAGCATTTAGATTTGCTTAATAAATCACAAAGAATCTTGTTTTTATGTCCGAGTTTGTGTCGATCATAAATTTAATTTGGTATTTATTGACCTTTGTCCACCATTGCATGTAGTAGGTGTGATTTTGTTTTGTGACGTCATGTCATACCTGTACTCGTTTGTTTACCATCTCCGCGCGTTATTGATTACCCGTTGAGTATGAATGCAAGATAAAAATCTTTATGAATTTGCTATGAGTAAGGCGTGCTCTCCAGCTGGGCTATTCGTGCGAAAGAAATTAGTAAGCCCAAAAAAGAAAAAAAGAAAAAAAAAAGATAACAGAATAATGCACAAAATAAAATATTTACATTACAATTCTATCACCTTTTCTTTATTATATCTGGAATGGCGTGGGTGAAAAGAAAATAAATTCCCATAAACTTTATAAGTACACTTCGGCTTATTCTGTATGAAACTGTTCAAGCAGAGATGCTACAAATGAGAATCAAATTTGCGGCGTTGGATTTACTTTAATTTTAATCATTTAAAAAAAACTCAATATATATCTGGAAAAATATACGAAAGAAAAAAAAAGAAAGTAATATGTAGCTTCAGCAAGGTCGAATGTTTCCAACCCCTTGGGCATAAAGTGAAAAATTGAAAAGCAGTGGAAAAGTTTTCCGATACGATGGTTCTTTCTTTTATTACTTTTCGTTACTTTTCCTTGTTGCGATTTTTTCGAATATGCCGACAGGTAAATGCAACCGATTGACACGTGGATAGACTTACACAACGTCCAGAGGCGACCTTGCCGGAGACGCTGTTTAATGCATATTTCGTGATTTCGGGAAATTGGACCTTAATAAGATTTCGAATTGCTTAAATGAATAAATCATAGAGAAATCGCATTATCGAACTTGTAGAAATATCTCGTCATTTTTTTTTTATATAATTACCGCACTGTAAAAAATTTTGTGTAATTTTAACACAATTTATAAGTCAAAAACGATCCACACATTTTTATTTGTCATTATAACATACAATAACAAATATTGCCTAGCAACATGTGTCAAAATAACAATAAGTGTTTGTCAAAATAACAATAAGTGTTTGTCAAAATTAACATAAAAAGAATAACAAACAAAGTGTGTAGACCGAGTTTGTTAAAAATACACAAAATTTTTTACAGTGCGGGTGTAATTTTATTTACCATATATTTGATTAGTTAGCAGATTAGAAAATTTTAATAAGATGCAAAAGGTAATGTAATTTCTGCGAATCTCGTTAAGGAGATTTGGGCTAGGCTTAAATTTTAGTTAATTTTCTTATTCTTCATTTAAGCTCGAAAGGGAGATTCGTTGATTCCATAATAGCTGCAGGAGTGATACGATCCTTTCCCTTGTTATTATTAGTATTTTTATTTATTTCTTTTTTTGAAACTTGATTTTAATTTCCCTCACAATACAAGTAAAATTAACAAAAATATCCTTGTTGTAAAAATTTTGGCTTGAATAAAAATTGAAATAGAAACTGAACTATTAAATTTGATCCGATCAGCAGGTATTAGATCTATTTGAGGCAATGCAGAGCAATTACCTTTCAAATGAACAAACTGGCCAACTCCGGGGTACTCATAATTCTCGTCTAAAATGGTACATTTTAATTCTTGTAACTTTCAACTATCCGGGTAAACTTTCAAATGCGATTTTATACTCGATTTTCTAAGCGATCGCTTGTATCCACTATAACGGCTCTGTATGCAATTCGTGAACGACAAAGATGAGAAGAGCAAATGTCCACTCAAGGAGATGGTTGTTTCCCAAAAGCAGGGGGAAAAAAGGGGCATGGGTTCAAAAGGTTTTACGAAGAGCGGACAAAATAAAACTGAAAGAGTCGGTAACGAAAGGAGATATCTTGTCGAAAAGAGGAATTAAAAAAAGATAACAGTTAATATTATGGAATTTTATCAAGAAGAGATAAAAAAAATTAGGAAAAAAAAATTGGGGTTCTTTAGACTGGTACAGTCGAAAAAAGAAAATTCAACAAAGCTTAATAGGTTTCAAAGGAAAGGGATAGCTAGGGGTAGAATGGGAGCAAGGAACAGGGCTGCAATTATGATTAATTTTTATTCGGAATCGGAATCAGAATCAGAATCAGAATCGGAATCGGCATAGGCATGCAAAAAGATATTTTAGATTTCTTCTTCTTTCAAGTGTCAGCTCAGTGACGGAGATTGGCTATCATCTGGCAGATTTTTACTTTTGAGACCACCGCTCTAAAAAGACTCAAGGAGTCAACACCAAACCAGTCCCTGAGATTCGTAAGTCACGAGGTTTTCCTTCGGCCTTGCTTGCGCTTACCCTCGATTTTTCCCTTCATCTCAAGCTAAAGGAGTAGGTACTTTTCATTTTGAATTACGTGGCCGAAATAATCGAGCTTCCGGCGTTTAATCTCGTAGAGCACTTCCCACTCTTTTCCCATACAATTTAGATTTTCGATTTAGATTGACTTAAAAAGCACGGAAATACCGTTATTACGTCTAATCAATTTCGGTTGAAATCGGAATCATCAGAATCGGAATCGGAATCGAAATCTGAATCGTACTCATAAATAGTCAAGGCTCTGCGGAATCAGAATGGCAGCCCTGGCAAGGAGTTGGCAACGGAGGAAGTTAGAAAATGGACAAAGGTTGTGTCCTTTCTGCGATTCGGAAGAAAGAATTAACTCTATAGCACATGCACTTCTGGACTGTATGCAGCTGGAAGCCGAAAGAAAGTTGTTGGAAGGAAAATAATTGAAGACCCCAGGGGGAAAAAAACAGATTCCGTGTTTTTTTGACAGTTTTTAACAAAAGCTGAACATCGGAGCAAAGCAGACTGTAAAAAAATGGAATCTTATCTTTTTTTCCCTGGGGTTTTCAATGGATGATCTCTGAATTTAACATAAAACATATTTTCAAAATAAAAGAAATTAGGTAATAACAATACTTAGAGTAAGCTTGACTTAATCTTATCTATTTTTAATTCTTGGCTGTTGACCTAATTTAATTCAATCCTTTCCAGACGACTTCTTTACTTTTTTCCAGGGCCTTTTTGAATAAAATTTTTTAATTACTTTTGGCATTTCAATAGATTCAAGTTTAAAAAGCATGCAAACATTTCAGGTGAATATACTTGCAAAGCACGGTTATATTGCATATAGTCTTTTAATAAGAATATATCGTCGTTAATAAAGACAATACACTATGCTTGAAACATGAGCATGATGCGAACGTCATTCTTGCCCCGACGAAATATTTAATTAAATTTCAAAGAACAATCAAACATTAAAACATTTTTTTTTTTGCCCTGATCCGCCTCTGACAGGCATATACAGTAGCAATAACACATTGTATGCGTTGCAAAATTTAGTAAAGTTTTTAATTTGACTGCTATGCTACGAGTGTTAAGGTATTGCACAATAAATAGTAAACAAAAAAAACCTAAGACCCTAAAGTGATGCGTACTGGATAGGTATCATTAACACACAAGTGATAGCTATCATTAGTTCGAATTGTAACTCCATATCCAAACATTCAAACATCATCATAGTTTTAAAATCTTTTTCCCAGTCTTGTAAATCTTTATTTTATTTTTATTGAAGTGGCGTTAGGTTTTCATCTGGGGTCAAGATCTAAAACTTTTTTTTTTCAAGTATTTTTTTTATTTATTTATAAACTGTATACCATGTTTTTCAAGGGGAAAGAAAAAAAATTTGGCAGCTTATGCCGTAACTAAAAGAAAAAAAAAAAAAAAAATTAGTACTTGTCCAGTTGTTCGCGGCAGCCCGGTAAATTGTAAGTCTTACATCAAATTGTAGGACCATAATTAGTAGCCAGAAGGTACGTATAAATAATGACCACTTAAAGTCTAAGACGTGGCGCTACGGACGAATTCGCGACAAGTACACTTCACTATGGTCTCAAGTGTATCAAATTACACGCTTCTTCCTGCGTTCTTAGGTGTCATATTTTTACACTCAAAACTGAAATGATTAGTACTAATCATTAAATCACAATCCTATCGTTGCATCATCGACTTAATAGCCAACGGAGGAAAATATACCTACATGAGAAATATCAGCTCTTATTTTCTTTTTTCGGAATTCATATGAATAAACCGCATTACCAATTCTGAATAGGGTCTCAATTACAAATAAACTTCATAGCCGCAAAAAAGACATCAATCTTACCGAGCGACTGTGTGATACAATACTAGCGAGAATTGATGAATGACGTCCAGTATAATAATAATAATACAGTAACAGAGAATTTCAATGATATACCTGTAATCCTTTATGGTCGAAAAAATGATTCATTTGCAAAAGTTATTATCCGTGAATAAAAATAAAATAAAATAAACGCAAACGAAATTTAATAAGGGATGAAGAAATTTTGAAAATAATAGTGTTCATTCTCAAAACATTCCACAAGCCAGGTTATACATGATGGTCATATCATTAGAGAAAGAAGATTATAATGAAAATCAAAAATAGAATTAGCCTTTGATATTCAAATTTTCATTACAAAAAAAAAAAAAAATTAAAATAAAAATAAAACGAGTTTTTTCCTACGCCCGGAAAAATAATAGGGATTTCGCATTTTCCACTGCAAAACGAGCCTCATAAATTCTTTCGTTAAAAACTTTTTCTGAAATATTTTTATAGGGGTTTGTACATTGTCTTGAAAAATGTATCTTTACAGTGTTATATGTTGTAACGTCTAAATATTTTTTTCAAATTAAGTAGTAGTCAGCAAAAAAACAGAGAAAAAGAAAAAGGATAAGAAAAGGATAAGATAAGAAAAGGAAAAGGAAGAAAAACCCCTTTAGCACTTATTAATAGGTACACACCATAACTTTTCATCATAGAGTAATTTTTTTTCAAGATGTCAATTTTGAAAGTAAAAATTGAATTTTTTCAAAGAAATTAGCTAACATCATTTACAAGGAAATATTCCAAATTTGAGAAAACTTCTACTAACGAAAAATCGCTTAATGAGTTAACATCATAACGTCGTTTCGTTTAATTACAAACTCTTCACTCTCTCTAGTTTATTCAGAGTTGATCAATAAATAAAAATTAGATTAACTAATTTCAAGGTAAAATTTGCAAAAAGGCGCACTTTTATTAAAATTTTACAGTCAAATTTGATATTTCCTTACTGTTTACTTTCCTTTGATTTCGTCTAACTACATATTATTTTCAGTTTATTTCTCTTGATTAATTTCTTAACTCCTTTGAAATTCTCTAAAAAGGAAATGATTAGGTACATGATACAACATATTCGATGTAATAATTTTGAAACCACCAAAAGAATTTATCGTAATCCAAGTTCTCGGGCGTATGCATTTCAATTAAATCAATGAGACATGCAATTTATGCAGAATATAAGAGACACATGCGATGTGTAATTAAAAATATTAAGAAAAACGGATACAAAGAAAAGATTATAATCATTTTTATTCCATATCACCTCTATAGTTAATATGTAACTAAATCATTTCATCTAGAATTAATTTAACTATTATTATTATTATTTTATCAGACTGATTTATTGTCAGTTGCTCAATTATGAATTTTCTTAATTGTATCCATTAATTGATTGAATGAACCAATTAATCATTTATAAAAAAAAGCCTGCGCATCTTCGCAATCGTAAACATTATGAGATTAGAATTTACGTAATGTATCGCATTAATTTTGGACACTTTTTTAACAAATAAGCAACGATATTGAACCTGTAACCGATTTCCTTACACACGTGTTGTTGGCATTGTTACATGCATTAACCAAGAATCCTGACAAGTTTGACCTTTTTGACACTCTTCACAAATTCTTGAAAATGATGGGCTCGTGATTATAACACATCGGCATCATTTTTTGACTAGTAAAAAAGGGTATTTTAGTTAAGTGCCGCCTGTATTTAAATTTCTTCCGGGCCATGGCCAACGCCTTTATTTGTTCACTTTTTTCCTTAAAAAATAAATGCATTGCCATCATATTGCATGATATTAAAAACCTTAAAATATTTGTTATAAAGTTATATCATCAAACACTTTGGTAGCAAAAATAACTAAATTAGGATGGCTTTAATAAATTAAGTTTCACTTTCATTGAGTTTTAAAAACTGATTTTTATATTATATCAAAAAGTTTCCTAAAACTGCTGCCGTATTAAAGGATGTAAGTTAGGTAACCTCTAAAAGTTTATTCGTATGTTAGCAATACGTATACGGCGTAGAATCGTTTTCGTTGATTGATTTTCATACTAAGCTAAACACCGCACTAAAAAAAAATTTCGCACGGTAAATCTTCAAAAGTTCCATGCAATAACTGTCAATGGTTTTTACTATAAATCCTGAATTAAAGTTTGGCACCGTGCATAATATTGTTTTAAATACGTATAATTAATAATGTTTCATTTCAGTTTCAGATATGCTTCGGCCATTATAATTCTATTAGGATCCGTCACATTAGTCAACCTTCAAATCATCCCTGATGCAGCTAGAAAATCTCGACAGTTAGATCTAGGACTACAAGATATAAATTTTTCAAGCGCAAAACCACCTGACACGATTTCTCTCTCGGATCCAAGAAAAAGTAACTTACAGCCTCAAAGTTACTTACCTCCCATAGAGCCCGCAGGAGCGCAAAACCAACCAGCAATAGCACAGCCCCCAAAACCCAATAGTAATCCAACTCATCATGGTAGAGATCTATGCACAGATCCATTCCATAGTTTTCTTTGCGACACAACAAAGCCTCGGAAAAGAATAACAGGTGCCAAGCCTGGAGAAGCAACAGAAGGAGCTAGTTCGAACGTTGCTTTACAGAAAAAACCTTTCCCTACTCCAAGCAAAGATCTAGAACCGCCTTTCAACACCATTGAAGAGGAAGTTACAGCTTCAACTGTTACAACTACTGAATTCCCGAGCACTACCACCGAAAGGATTACAACTACATTTTTGCCGACCACAACTACAACCACCACTCAAAGGACGACCAGTACAACTACGACTCGAAGACCAACAACTACAACTCGAAGACCAACAACTACAACTAAAAGACCAACCACCACCACCACCACCACCACCACTACTACTACTACTACAACACGAAGGCCGACAACCACAACTTCAAGTACCACAGAAACAAACTTCATAGGGAAAGCTGAAGCCACGAACAATCTAAGAAGTTATTTACCGCCGGATGAAAAGTCTCCAGCAGCAGCTCAACCTGAACCTGCTATTATTAAGCCAGAAGAACCAAAAAGAGATATTTGCTCAGATCCTTTCCACGCTTTTCTGTGCACCCCGTTAAAAGCGAGAAAAAGGATAACTGGTTCTTTGCCAAATCATTTAGTAGGGCAATACAGTAGTTTATACGCTAGAAAAGTAGCTCCAAAACAAGAACTAAATCCAGCTCCGTCAAACGAAATCGAAAGAGCTTATTTACCCCCTTCGACTACAACAACTACTACAAGAAGGCCAACAACAGCCAAAATAATCCCAGCACCTTCAAATGAAGTTGAAAGAGCTTATCTTCCTCCGTCTACAACTACAACTCGTAGGCCGACTACAACCACTCGGAGGCCAACAACAGAAAGGATAACACCAGCTCCTTCTAATGAAGTAGATCGATTTTATTTACCTCCACAATCATCTTCTAGACGGCCGTCAACTGTCCAAATATATCCGGAACCGTCTAACGAAGTAAAAGCGGTAGTCCCTTCTTCAACAACGCGGCGAACAACCACTAGTACATCCACGACTACTACTACCACAACAACAACAAAAAGACCAACCACTATTAAACTAGTTCCACAAGCTTCAAATGAAATAAACAGGGAATATCTTCCACCTTCGACAACAAGAAGACCTACTACTACAACAACCAGAAGACCCATTCCAACCGTTAGAATAATCCCTGAACCTTCAAACGAAATCGAAAGGGAATACTTGCCACCTTCTACAACCAGAAGACCAACCCCAACCACCCCAAAATTCGTACCATTAGCATCAAACACCGAAAGAGCTTATTTACCTCCAGAACCTAAAGTAGAACCCGCTGCTCAAACCATCGATCAGGTTGTAATCGCGCCTAAAAATAACAATCCACATCATCATGGAAGGGATTTATGCACAGATCCATTCCACAGCTTTCTTTGCGTAGCGCCGAAAGAACGAAAGAGAATCACAGGATCCTTGCCCTCCGGATTTAAATTAGATAGCTCGAATGTAAATGAGCAAAAAGTCAAACCGGCTCCCATATTGGAACCTGCTAATACGTTTCAAGATGAAACTCGAGTCAAACCAGGTTATAATTATCCCAAACCAAGCAAACCTTTCCAAGAAGGTTATAATTACCCAAAGCCCGAAAGGACATTACAATTATCAACAAATAATTTAAGAATCGTTGTAATTCCAAAGGATGAAAAAGTACCAGCAGCCAATCAACCAGTTCCTCAAAAAACTGGGTACGAATATCCTAAACCCAAAATTAATTTCGCATTACCTTCAGAAACGGTAACAGTTCGACAAATACAGACGACAGGATATTCTTACCCAAAACCCGAAGTTCGCTTCCCTCTTCCGTCAGAACAAAAAGAAAATAAAATTCCTCAACCGTCCAAACAAGTGACAGGTTACGAATATCCAAAGCCTTCATCTCCGCTGCCGCTGCCTACTCAAGGTTATAATTACCCAAAACCCGAAAAACAATTAACATTGCCAACACAGCAAAAAGAAGTCATAGGATATTCATATCCAAAACCTGAAAAGCAATTAACATTACCAACAGAACAAAAACCAGTTGTAGGGTATCAATATCCAAAACCAGATAACTCTCTAGTGCTTCCTACTGAACAAAAAGGTTATTCCTATCCGCAACCTAACAAAGCACTAAATTCCCCAAGACCAAGGACCTACGAAACCTCAATAGGGAATAACGGATTTTCAAGTACGCAACAACCAAGGCGCTTGGGGTCGGCAGAATTCATTCCCGTGAATAAAGTAGATTTAAGATCTTTAGATTCAAACAACGCGCTTCGAGGAACGCAAAAATTCGGAGAAAGAATAAAAAGGAGAGAAAGAAGGCCAGAATTATATGTCTATAGAAGAATCGTAGAATATTAGATTTATAAAATTTCAAAGGAAATGTGATTTCGTGTACAAAGCATGTAAGGATCGCTGTAAATAATAATAGAACGAACTAAAACCAAGGAAGGTCAGACACGATTCTTTATTGATAAAAACGTGTAACCAATAAATACAGTATAAAACCGATGCACAAACTTTTTAGTAACATCCAAAGGCTTTTTCGGTTTTCCTTAATGTTTTTCGAAAAAAGACACCGGATGTACTGTGAAAGCACATCCTTTCAAAAGGCGCGACCTTTTAGAAAATAAATGTCCTTAATCTTACATGGTTTTTCTTTCCACTCTAAAAGTTAAATAAAATCTCATCCACTTAAAAACATACAGATGTTTCTTTTTGTAGATACTGGGTATTGTCTTGTTAAGAAATAAGAATCTTATCAGTACTTCTTATCTACGTAAAGAAATGCTCATATAATTATTGTTTTGTAAATTTTTGTGTAATTCATCGTCTGTTTAATTATTAGAAGGCGTTCTAGCGCAATGACTGATCATACCATATATTTTTATACATATACTATTACTGTACATAGTTCGGTGAATCGAAAATAAAGAATTTTGTTCAATTCGTCTCCGACTTATCTCATTTTATAGGTTCGATTTCGTTAGTTTTTCTAACCTGCTAGGACGCTTTCTTTCGCCTTAACAGAAGAAATTTTTTTAGTTTTCTTTCGTTCATTTAATTTTTTTTTCCATTCAAAATATTCATTCATTTCACTTGTAAATATTTTCATTTTTACAATAAAAGCTGTAAGTAAAGCTTAATGGCCCAGACAAGACCATCCAAATTAATTAATTCGTTTGTATAATGTAATTGATCTAATTATCAATTTGTTTAGCTTATGTATTATGTAAAATTGGAAAATAAAACTTTATTTTTATTTTTAGTAATTTTATTTATTCAGTCCCATTTTTTACTTGATACTTCGTTGAAAGTTGTAATAAAATACCGTTCAAGAAAAACTGCCCTTCTATTTTCAAAATGAAGGTCTATTAATTTGGTTTTGAAGGGAAACTGAAATAGGAAGAAAAACCTAGTCCGTTTGTTTAAAGACTAATAGCTAATACGTTAGTTATAATAAACGTAATTTTCCGTCGCAACTCTGAGGTGTTCCTAGCACATTCATATAAATGTTTGAAAAATAAAGTCAAATAAATTCTGTTTTGAAAATCGGCGGATTGATGTAGGACCATTTTTTTTTTTTTTCTGGAATCATAAAATTTTAACGCCGCAGCCGACTTGAGTCCTGAATTATTCAAGACGCCGAAAAAGTTGCGCTAATGAGGTACCAAAATTTTATAATCAATACATTTTAATTTGGAAGAATCGGTCATAGGAACCGTAGCAGTCAATTAAGTCTAACTTCCTCCAAATTTACATAGTGGTTGGGAAAGAATGCCATGAGTATTTTATGATGATTTACAAGATACTTCAGCTCAAATAGCATAAAAATCGTCTTTCACGACTAAAAAGGTGAGTAAAATCAAATAAGTGAAAGATAAAGTACTTTTTCCTGGCATCAGGGGTTAGGGTTGTAAGACCGTAGCCCGTCCCCCCTTCCTACACCGACAGATGGAAAATAAATTTGTTACGGTTCAAATGAACCGACTTAACACTATCAAGAAGACAAGTGAAGTCTCTCTTTATCAAAAAAATTTGGAAATTTTCCAGGCCATTTTGCAACCACTTGCGACCACAGAACTCGTCATATGCTGCTAGGAACATCTCGGTGTTGTGTCGGAAAATTACGTTTTATAATAACTGATCTATTAGCCATTAGTCTTTAAACTAATGGAGGTTTTTCGTCTTCTTACCATTATCCCATCAAGTACCGACAGTTTTTACAATACTTTAAAATAATTATGTTGTAAATTTGTAAATATTTAGCCTTTTGCACTCGATCTTCTTCTTCGGAAAAAAGACATCGCACTGTCAACAATTTATATGATAACTGAGAGAATGATAGATTAATAGAAAATCTAGGTTGCCAAGGTTTATTAATGTATATTTTTTAATGAGTGACATGATACGGTTCACGAAGTATAACCGTCGTCATTCAAAATAACACATATTCCGTGTAAACGATAATTAAAATGTCAGTGGTTGGCAAAATCAAAAAGAAAATTTTTTATCTATACGTTGAATGAAAATTCATATTTTATGGGAGGAGGTCATGGTAAAAATATGTAGTATCTGTTCCAGAAATTAACTTGGATTTTACACTATTTCCTTTAAAATTGAATATGAATATGTTAATTGTACAAGACCAAAGCTAGTTGAATTTATACTTCTTTATTGTAAAACAAGAGTATAGAAGCCCTGATTAAAATGTTACACTTTCTTCGGCAGGCGATTGTTCTCGTCTCACGTTTAAGCAGCATCTCGTTGATCCTAATCAGTATGAAATCGCTTTTTGTTGTGTCAAAAAAATAAATGAATAAAAATAAAAATAATGAAATAAATAAAAAAAATGTACGAATATGGCTCAGCCAGGGAGAACAATGATCGGTTGTAAAAGTTCAGTTTCCTTCGGCATCCACAGTGAAAGTAAAAAACTTCTTGAAATGAGAAAAATTCGCTTTCAAAATAGAAGATTCAGTGTTTTGGTCGCGACGGCTATTTTTTCGTTATTTCTCGTGCTGGTTAGTATTTTTATAATTTCCCTCCGATTAATTCGCATTTAAATCACATAATTAATTGTAAATTATGTATAATTTCCTTGTGCAATTAAAATAATTCCTTGGCACGATAAATATAATATTATAGATTAGCATTTTTTTTTTTTTTTTGTAATTGATCTAAATCAACACTTATTAACAAATAAAACAAATAGTATTGCTGCAGTTAAATAAAGGGCAAAGCCCTTTAAATTAGGATAGAAATAATCGACTTCATTTCACGTTTCAGTCGCCTTACAAGTCCGGTTTATTTTTTTTATCTAGATTTCATGCTGGTCATGTTATCTACATGCAATTTTTTAAGTCTAATCAAATGTATAGTGCAGTGTAAAAAAGCCATTTTTTTATTTATTTATTCGTAGATCTCATTACTAGTCTTCGACATTATGAATTCATCCAAAGCGTCTAAAAATGCAAAAGCAAAAAGGTTTATTCATTTAGAAGAAGTGGAAAATTTGGATAAAATTCGACCTCTCCATCAAAAATCTTTCCACAATGAAGTAGCCCAAGACGTATTTCTAATGCCTGAAAAGCCAGATCAAATTACTACGAAAAGGATGGACGAACATCCAAATCATAGATATAGTGAAATAGAACCCGAAGACAAAATAATAGATCGCATGATGAAAAATATTTACAATGAAAATGGATGGTCACCCCAGCCTTTTAAATCTAGCACAGATGTAAATGTCAAGACCGTAAGCACTACAAGCTTCAATAACATACAAGATATAATAAGGCATGTCGAAGACACTGAAAAACAGAAATTGGCTCTTTCTAAAATCAAGCCGATTCCAGAATATATTGGTTTAAGCAAGCCTATTCGATTTAGGGGAGTATACGTAAAACCTAAAGAGCCAGATAATGAGGAAAATAAAGATGAAAAAAAGGAAAACGAAAATTATTTACAACAAATAAATGAACTTTTTGATATCAATCCTACGGAAGTTACCAGCGTCGGTGAAGGCTTTCAGAAAAATCATAAATCTGATTATAAAGAAAATTCAGGTTCGTTCCTGATTTAACATTTAAGAGTTTTTTTTACTGTACAGTTTAATTTTCTAAAAAAACGTATTTCATTTTCTTCTAGGTACCGATTCTTTTCTGAAAGCAATACCTTATTCCCGAGGTCATGAACAACCACCGCCACGACAATTTAAAAAAATGTGGACAAAAGAGATTCAAGAAAATCAAGAGATTAAAAAACCCAAGAAAAAACCTATCACCGTCATGCTTGACATATACCCAATGACGAAAACTGAAGAACAAGAAATGCCTACTACGGAAAAACCGAGAAAGGAAATGATTTATATTCCAATAAAACCAGGAGAAGAATTTTTCGAACCCTTCGCAACGGTGCCCACGAGAAATGTGCCTTTCAAATTAATGCCACCGAACCAAAGGAGAATAGTACCGGTAGCAGGACCCAAGGGTGGCAGAATGATAATGAAATTAAACTTGTATCCAAAAAGTCGTGAAATGAAAAAAAGAGGAGGACTTTATAACCCCCAAACAGACACCAGGATTGGGGAAGTTATCTATCCCCAAAACCAAGTAGCAGACCGGAGAACATTTGGATTTTTTTCTAAACTTAAAAAAAAGTTTCACCACCACCACGATGATTGTAATATAATTGGGCATAATCCTCATGGTAAACCTATTACAGCTAAATGGAAGGACGATAATGGAGACTGGGTTCATGCAAAATATGTGGCTTTAAAGGAATGGGATGACTATGATGACTGGAAATGGGGAAAATGGGGTAAATGGGGTAACTGGGGTTGGGATCGAAAGGACGAAAACTTTGAATAGTTTTGAGACTTAAAAGTCATTGTGGGATACTTTGATTTCGAAAGTTCCACAGAGTTTTCCATGTTTTAGACAATTTCAGTGACTGAGAATATGAAAAAATGTGAAAAGTAAAAAAAAAAAAATAAGTAGAAGTGATCATGTGTCATCCAAGAACATATTTGCATCTTTTAATTAAATTATTTGAGCCCTAATCAAGAGATTATTAAAAATTTTACTAAATAAACTAACCTTTTAATGTTGTATTGTGTTAGGTTCCTCTCTTACAGCTACATATCCCCTCATACACCTATATTTAATAAAAAAAAAACAAATATTAAAAACAGCAGATTTAAAGCAATTAATTTGAAAAAAAAATTGATACGTCATAGCTCATAGATTCTATTCAATCCCTTATTCTCCCACACACGATAAAACCTTCAAAGACTATGTAAATCTGTGCAGTGTTGCTTCAAATACTCTACTACCAGCAAAACTGTGAACTGAATTCATATAATGATTTTCCACTTTAGATAGAGTGGAGAATATATTTCATTCTCCAAAAGAAATGTATGTATTTATCAAAGTAAAAAGCTACGCACCTAATTATTCGTTGAAAATAATAAGCACCTAATTAATCTATTCACCGAAAAATACATGTTGCGGTTACAAAATCCTTTTTCAGTTGCATAAAAAGTCAAATTGGAGTATTTTTTAATAACAATAATAAAATATATTTTATTCATATTTTTTTCCCCCTGACGGTAGTGGGTAAACAAAGAATAAGAAAAGCAAATGGCGGATGAGTAAACATGGTTTCATAGTGCCCAAGTCGTTGTTTAACAATATGGTTAAAATGGTTATTCGTAAGGACGCCTCTTTTGTTTATTTTTCCGTAAATAGGCCTATCTGCCGCCAAACAATTTTTCTTCTTACCTTTTAAACCATTACAAATTTGCCAGAGTTAATTGACATACACGATCTACACGATAAAATAATACCGACCGAAACAAACGATACACACTGGACCTGCACTACTACCAACCTGCCCACGTGAAATTTTGACTTGGATGAATCCGGAGCAAACCAATTCTATTTACATTGTTTGACGTTTGACCAAAAAAATGTGAGCTTACACCTTTTGTTTAGCTTATAGAAGCCCATATTTTTAGAACACTTTTCGAAGCCATCGGTCCATCTATAAATTTTATAATCTAAGCATTTTGAACAAACATATTAGGTTTATTTTAAAATGCTCGATGTGTTATTGTTGTTGTCGGATTATGGCATTTGATTTGATTATTCCCACTGGATTTCACCTAAAAGAATCTTACTTGTAAATAAAAACAAATTGATTAGTCTTTCATTCATATTGGAAATCATAATTAAGGCATTATGAGTTCGTATTACTCGGAGTTACTTTAACTATGAACCAGGTAAGGTTAATAAGTTCTTGTTATTGTTATTATTATCTTTATTTTGAAAAACTTCTCTACAAATAAATTGCAGTAACAATTTTGAACGGTTTCTGCTTGTACTGAAATAACCAGAAAAACAAATAGGCATAGATTTAATTTGTTTTATTCCATTAAAGTCAAAATTCCTTTATTTTCCAAAATAAAATAATTTTTTTGTCATGCATGTTGCAAAATGAAAAGAAATTTTTTCAAATTTAAATCTTGATTATTTCTTACATTAAGACCGAAAAAGTCTAAAATTCTTGTTCTTCAGATCTGCTCATAACTTTTGCATCATACGGACCAATTCCAAAATCATGACTTACATGTAAAAGATTCTCTCGTACACTAAGTTAACTGGTGTTGCTTACCTGCAGCAGAAATGTTTAAATGCTGTTGACTTATTTAATTTTTATATAATGCAGGTTTGTTCTTAAAACTTAACAAAGATTTTTTTCTTTTCTGACAGACCTAAAAACTGCCTTAAGGCAGGGGGGATGTTATTCTCTCAGTTAGGCTTTGGGGTCAACAAAGATTGTTCATTACATTTTTAGACTTGAATTTGGTCTTGTAAAGATTATTTGGAAATTATAATTTAGCTATAAAGTGCTAAAGAGTAAATAAATTAGCAGTATATTCCCCAGGATCGCAGAAAGATTCGGTAAAATAATAAAACAATAAAACAGATCATTTGAACTGTAAATCAGTTGTAAAAGATGGCAGGGGTAAGTAAGCTGAAGTAAATAAAATTTTTTGAATTATTAGTAAAGCAAAGTTTTGACTCTTAGCTAAACTAAATAAAATTTAGCATTGAACAATTTAAGCAAAAATTACAATTGATCTACGCTTTATTTTTAAACTTCATCTGGTCCTGTAAATATTATTTTGAAATTATAATTCAATAGATAAATGATTGCTAATTTATAGTTTTAAATTAAAGAGACTCGTGCATTTAAGTTGTGCTGCATATTTTCATTACCTGAAAAAAAAAATTGTCAGAAGATCCAGACTTTTGAAGTTTAATCTAGTTCAAATTCACTGAAATTTTTTTTGCATAATAACGCAATTTTTTCCCCTTTTTTATTGACAGGCAGTCTCAGAATAACGGAAATCATTCCTCATGTGGATGCTCATTATATGGAGACAACCGCTTTTAAGTTATAGACCATCGATCTCGTTTCAATGTCATTTTTTTTCCCCGTTGAAGTTGAAGTCAATCGAAAGTTAAAATGGGTTGAATTTGGGAAAATTCAGCTTTGTCAGGCAATTTAGCTTAATGTTGAATTTGTCAACAAGAAGAATCTAACTAGGATAATCTGGTTTAGCTTAAAAGGCAATCCACCTTCTATTCCTCAGGTAGGATAATTTAGTTTTCAAAAATTTAGGGTAATCTGGATTTTTAAAAGGTGATTTTAGAAAATTTATCAGCGGTATTTTTAAAATATAAACAAATATATTAACACCTTACAGTGATCCATAAAACAATAATCCATTCATTCTCAAACAAAAAATTAAAATGAAAATGAAATTTTTTTAAAAAGTTTTTGCCTATATTAGAAAAATCTGTAATATTTTTTTTTCTTAATCTAGAATAAGCAAAATGCTTTCCCCTTGATTAATACATCTTTTTTAATCTACTTTTTTTTTTCTCTTTTAAATTGACAGTCTTAATCTCATACGCCTTATCAGAATTTATAGTTTTTTAGTCGTAAAAAACTACTACTTGATAGGAAAAATTAGCTAGTCAAAATTGAATAAACTTTTTACAATGTCTCGGTGAAAAATATTTTGAACTTATTTAAAACACGTTTTCTCTTAATGGATTTTCTTCCAATAATGATGAATTGCATGGTTCTTTCGATTCGCTTTTAGTGAATGAAATTGATGTTGTGAATGTCATTCCAGTGCTGGGCGTTCGAGGTACACCTACAAATTAGTTAAAAAAGAAATCGTTTTTTTTATTTTTAGGTGCATCAAGCAATTTAGAACATCAAGTTCAAAGCTGAGTAAATCGAAAGTTCCCTCATGGTTTAGAAAAAAAAAAACTGCAGAAGCTAATAAAAGATCGTAAAAACAGCATCGCATCCTTAATTAAAAGCGAAAATCTTTGAACGGTGATATAAAGGGTAAGTCTATTTAAGCCTATGTCAATCTCCTTAGGCTAATATTAAATTTAAAAAAAATAGGGAAAAAGGCCAGAAAAAATAAGGATTTAAGAAGAAAAGTGAGATTGAAAAGTATATTCTTCTAAAATTCATTAATTCTTATTAAAAAAAGATTTCAGTGCTCATAAGTTGGTCTTTGTAAGCCATGAAAGGTCATCACCAATATTGTGGAAATTGAATACATTTTTAAAACATGGTCTGAGAGATTTTATAGCTTGTTTACTTTTATACGAAAGAAACTTCTTAAAGGAACTTTCTAAAGTTTAAATAAACTTACTGGTCATTTTAGAAGACCTTGTTCTCCAGTCGTAATATCTGCTCATTCGCACGCTTTGCGTTAGTTTATCTGTGTCGCTTTGATTTCTGTTGAAGCCATTATGAACCCTGTTACCGCAGAGGTGGAGACGAAATTGAAACTCTCTACGAAATTTTTCCTAAAGGAAGAAAAAAAAAACTGGTTTTCTTCCTGTCCCATGAATATTGAAGAAGAGAATTTAATGCCTTTTATTAACCTTTTTGAGAATAATTAGGAACGGTTAATAGCATTAAAAAAAAGTCATTTTAAATGCGAATTCACGGAATGGATTTTAGCAAAAATAAAAAGGGAAAGAAAATTGGGTTTAGCGACCGTTATGACAGATAGAGGAATTCAGGATAATTCTTTTTTGTACAAGGAAAAATTATATACATGCATATTTAACTTGCGATCACTTTTCCATGATCCGAAAATGTTTGAAGTAGAGAGAGGACATTTCAGAAAATATTTTTCTACTTTAATTTTCTTTTTAAGTTTCTTTCAAGTTTGCTGATTCGTACTTACGTTATAGTAATTGTATATAAAAGGATTGTAGCATGAATTGCTCATCGCTAACCAGTCGAAGCAAAACCAAATTATGTTAATGTATTTGTATCTGGGAAAAAAGTAGAAAAGAAAGTGCGAGTTAGATTATCCCCTTTTTTTAATTTTTTTAAGTAACGAGCTTTTTCTATAGCTGAAAAGATTTTTTGATCATTATTTAAAAAATTAAATAGTCTTTGAGCGTTATTTAAAATAAAATGTAATAGGAGTAAAATTTTTATGTTTGGAAAATTATTTCAACTGGATGTGTCTCCTCATTAATCAAGCGATTTAAATATACTGTAATCGGTCTTTAATATCTAACCATTTTGTATCGTAATTACGAAATCGTTTTAACAAAAGAAATAAATATTAAATAAATTTGGATCTAAGATTTTTTTTATCTTAGATTTTTCAAATTTGTCAAAAGTTTTTATAAGCATTTGCTTAGTTATTGTTGCAATGGCAGTTAAGAAATCGTCAGTTTTGTATTAAACATGGAGATCGTTAACGGAAGAAGACATCGAATCGTTTCAAAAAAAATCATGGTGGACAAAATAGTACCAGGCATTTTTTTAATTAATAAGCCGAGGTAATACAGTGTCTGCTATTTTCAGACCGCTCTAATCATTAAAGCTCTTACTCTTTTTCCCCTTTCCGGTTTTAGTAAAAATATATTTCGCATTAATGCAACAAATTAACAAAGCATAGATAAAACAGAAAAGTTAATTGTTTTATCTGCCCAAAAAAAAAAAAAAAAAAAAAAAAAAAAGATTTAACATCCATATAAATGTTCAAGCCCGTATAGTTTGTTTTATTTTTTCATTTTAAGCTTATTTTTCTTTTTTTTTTCGTAGTACACTAATCTAATTAAACGACTTTTAAATGGTTGATGCGTTGCGAAACAGGATTTTAACAATTATTTTGCACCGAGTTTATTTTCGCTGATTTCTTTATTATGCAGTTGGCGTAATTCATCGTATAATAAGCTGATTTTAACAAAGGAAAAAGTACAATGAATTTTATGGCATGTAAAAAATATTTGCATAGGCTTTAATGTTTTTTTTTCCTTTTTTTCTGAGTAAAATTTGTTTTCATTTCAGAATTCATTGCTTACGATGTCCTTCGCGAAGAACAGCTTTTCATAATTAATATTAAGCAACACCATTTGTTTTCTTACCCGTCTTTTAAAAAAAAAAGAAAGAAAAAAAAAACATTTTATTTCTTTTTTAAGCAGACCGTTCGTACAAGATTAAAAATGATCCCTTCCTTTTTGCTTTGTTAACGTGGTAAAAAATAGGTTTGCCGACTATGAAGCCAAAGAACGATCTTTCTCGTTTCTAAACCAATTTTTAATTTGAAATCTTTTGAACGAAAAATAAATTTTTTAAAAGTAATTACTATAGAACCCTTATTTCTGTCTATTATTTGACGAGTAATTAACTTCAAAATGTGTTTCTATGGCCTTCCCTTCTGTTCGAGAAATTGTTACATTACTTATAATAAGTCAACTTTTGTTATATGGTTTTGCAGTGCAACTATTTGGTAGACTGACCGCTTGTTGTTGGTTTTGTTGTATAAAACGTAATTAACCGCATAAAATTAAAAGGGAATCAAATATCCTTTAGTTCTAAAGCTTTGTTCCCCAAAAGCAATAGTCGTAAATCATGGCACAAAATAAAAAAGGCATTTTTCCTGCCCGACTCAGGGACGACAGAAACATATTGCAAAAGTCCTTCCTGCGTTAAGTCGTTAAAAAGAAAACGTCGCAATTGTAGAATTGGTCTTTAGCCAATGAGCTCAGTAATGAATTAGTGTAGCACTTTCCAAGTTTGTCTTGTAAATTAATCTGACGTAAGAAATGGCGTCGACTCCCAAAACTTTATCGGTAATTAAAAGACTTGGGCTGTAGGTTTGAGTTTCAGTGACTTACTCGTTTATTTGAGGGAAGATGTCTTGTAACACGTTGTACACTTGAAGGGGCATCCAACAAACACCAAACAAGGCGACTACTATCACTAACATTTTGATGACCTTCGTGAAAAAAAAAAAAAAAAAAAAAAAAAAAAAAAATGAGCAGTTAAAATGCAAAGAAGGACCTACCTTACAAACGAAAGTCACCCTAAACAATTTTTACCTTCTTTTTATTTTTCATTAAATTTGCGTCCCTTGTGTCCTGAGCATTACCAGGTGCTTTGCTCCCCCAAAGAGCATGGGCCATTCTTGCGTAAGCCCATGTTATAACGGAGAGCGGTATCACATACTGTAATGTGACTAACACTAAACGATATATAAGCATTACTTCATCCTGTAAAGAAAAACAAAGGAAAATTATTACAGCTTTCTTCAATTATCCTTATGTGACAAAAAGTAAATCTTAAAAATCGGACTTTTTTTAAAATTTGTTAGTACAAAACAATTGTAACTCCGATTGTCTTGTAAATACCAAAATTAATTTTATTTAAGTTGCCTCTGTTCCTATCCTAAAGTTTTGGCCTCTTTTTTCATTGCCACCGTTTTTCAAAAAAAAAAAAAAAACATTGTTTAATAATTATTTTAAATTGTTTCAGGATGACGAGACAGTAAAGGCTTTATGCCGCGCGGTTAATTGCCTCCTTAATCGGTTTCAAAAGTAAAAAAAGATCTTCTTGGCGTCGTAAATGCTCTGGAAACGTTTTACTCCATAAATCAAGGAGTTCAACCTATTGCTGGGGAAAAAAGGGCGTGCGCTGCAAGGTGAGAAAATCTTACATGTTCAAAGAGAACCGCGACAAAATTGAAAGCCAGATTTATTACAAGAGATGAGTCCATTTTCTGATTGTTTTATTAAGAATCCATGCAAAGGATTGATTTCCCTTTACTTACATCTAAATGCATATTATTACAAAATGGCTTTAAATGCCCTGGAGGATCTTCGACGATTTCTACTCCTAAAGCAACAGCCATTGGAGCTGCTAATGATCCTGAGATGAGCCAGATCCCAGCTATAACGATTTTAGCTCTAATTTTGGATGGTCTCGCACTGAAAGAATAAAAATCATGTTTCCTACAATAATTAGCTGTGGAAAAGAAAAAACTCGGTCAGCGTTTTTGATTCTTATTAAAAATGTTCTCAGAATTAAAATAGAAAAGACTGAATCACGCTTTAACTAATTAATTAATCAATTATTCAAACTCAAGCCCAATATTACGGGTTTCGGCTTCGAAATGAATTGAAAGAACTTCCAGCTATATATTGAAAAGCTTTATAAAAAAAGGCATAATCCTGTCTTTCGACAAACAGTGAAGTCGGATATTCAAGTCACGTAAATAAGACTTGTTAGTTACTTTGTTTCCGGTTCCAATAAAGCAAAAGAGATCTTTTATCCCCAACGTTTCGCACACTAGTACAAATCAACCTTGAAATAATGAAATGAGAAACTGTACTTTTTTTTTGTTGAAATAAATAAGCCCATTCACAATTTTTGAACAAGCGAGCAGGCAAAAAAGAGAGCGTACAAAGTCAATTTCAAAATCCAGGATGCGTAATAGTTAAGATTATTAGTAAAGTTTGTTTTTACAATGAGTATAAAGTAAATTTCAGTCATGGAAAATGGACCATAAATTTCACCGAGATTCGAGTTTTCATTGTTTCAAAACATCCGACAAAACTTTTAACTTTCTCGACCCTTGTGGAAAGCACAGACATATTTGCTTTTTTCTCAATAGTCGAGTAATCAATGAAACGAGAATTTTAAATCTTGCAAAGTATTTAAAAAAATCTTTTTTGTTCATTTTATCCCGTAAAAAAAGTTTATTCAAAATGTAAAAAGAAAGGGAATTTCTGAGAAAAATCTTGAGGAAGTTATTAAATGATTCCAAACTTGCATTGTTACGTCCTAATTTGGACCATGGAAAACTTTCCCAAACAAGCAAGAAAAAGAAATGTAAATATGAAAAGAAAATGGAAAGAAAAGCCTCATTTTTTAGACTTCCACCTTTTTAATGCAAGAAATTTATGTTTTAAACTTTCAATAATGGTCCACGCATTTATAGTTTCTGTACCATATTGCATGAATATAATATTGCTATTAAAAGAAAGTTTTTAACCGGACTTCGTAAAAATTGAGGAAGGGGGAAGGGGCGTTTTTTTATGATATACTGTACAATTCAATAAATTATCGTAAAATGTACCAGATGCCTTTAAAGTTTACCAGGGCACCAATGAAAGCATAAACAGCAAATGTATCGCAAAAAAAAAAACTTTTTTTAAAAATATATAGTTTAAGGTCAGATCATTAAATTAAATTAAATTAAATTATTTTACTTCAGTTTTTCGATTCGTTCAAAAAATAAATAAATGAGATTTGTCTAGAGGAACTCTGTTTTTCCACGAAAACGAGTTCACCTTATAAATTTAACTTCGATTTGGATGCTGGTTTAATGAAATTTTTTCGAGATTAGATTTATGTTCACTTCCTTTTTATTGCAATAAATTCTATTGTATTGGGAAAACTCCTTTAATACATAAAAAAGTGGAGTATAATGTAAAAAGTAGGTTACTTATACTCGATAGTTCGAAATTTGTTTCAATGTTAGTTTTTTTTTTTTATTGAAGTTAAAGTCATCTCTATGAAGAGACAAAAAGCCACTCCTTTTTGACTTACGGTTGTTTAAAACATTTTTTACCGTTTCTATTCAAAACCAGACAAAAAAAGAAAAACATTTCCCAGGAAATGCAAGAAGGAAAAACGGTAGAAAAGCGTGAAACATTTCACGAGGTGAATAATAGAACAAAGGAAAGAGACATGAATAAATATGACGATTAGAGAGATAAAAAAAAAAGGAAAAAAAAGAGATACAGCTAAAATGCTATTCAAAGATGAAAAGCGGAGAAATTACAAGTTGCGATATACTAAAAGGATACCATACAATCGAAGCCCGGTGATGCCATGGGGATACTAATAACTTGTAGAAGGAAAATATTGAGGCAGTCATTCGTTTCATTTGATCCATTTTTATTAAATTAAAGTGCTGAATGGCCCGAGAGTAGTTAGCTCCATGGAGCCGAGTTGCTATTGTGTTTGCAAAGGCAATCAAGTTACGTCCGGGGAAGTTGTGGGCAAAACTGGATCTGATCCAGAAGTTCTCCATTTTAATACGATTTTTTTTTCTTCCCTTTTCAGATAGTTTTCACCTTGCACTGATTTTTAAAAGGCAAGATAGATTTCAAGGAAAAACATCTAACGCTTTCCAAAAACTTCCCGTCAATTAATGGCGCCTTTCAGATTTGATTCAAGTTTTCCCTTTAACTTCTTACAAAAAGAAAAATGGGATATGATTTTTTTCTCTGCGAAAGGTAATTTTTTTTAGTTTTTTGAGTGGCTCTAGCTTTCTTCGAGGATTGTAAAATTAGTTTTGGTGGATGGGATAAAAACAAATTTGCGCGTGCAAAAGCACTTAGTCCTTGTCTGTGGAATGCGGCGAAGGACATAAAAAGCTTTTATTTGCGCATAATCGCGCTTAACTTCGAACTATTTTCTGTTCTACTCACGTCTGCGACACATTATCGCAAAGATTTTTCTTTATTTTAAGTCAGTTATTTTTGCTGTACATATGCAGATATTTAATTACTCAGAAGAATAACAAAACCGAAATAATAAATTCGAAACGATTGTAAAATTGATCGAATTCTAATATTTATACGAATGACTGCCGCAATATTTTCCTTCTACAAGTTATTAGTATCCCCATCGCATCACCGGGCTTCGATTGTATGGTACCCTTTTAGTATATCGCAACTTGTAATTTCTCCGCTTTTCATCTTTGAATAGCATTTTAGCTGTATCTCTTTTTTCCTTTTTTTTTTTATCTCTCTTTTTTATAAGCGAGGAAACTTTATGATTCATTTCCGTTTTCAAGACGGAAATAAAAATCACTTTTTTGTAAAAAAAAATTATTTCATTTTAAATTTTAATAGATCAATCGGAAGTCAGCTTATTTTGTTGTACTGATTTTTAATTTTTGATTGTAGGCGCTGCTTTCAACTTTCAACTTTCCGAAATGCGGGTTAACGATCAAGTCGACGTTTCATGTTTTGTGAAAAATTTCTTCAGAGGAGAGCAACTTCCGAGTATCCTATGAATTCGAAACTAATATATCTGGTAAGTAGAAAAAAATGATACAAAAATACATTTACGGGATCCGTTCTTTTTTGATGCGGTCATCACTTACTATGAAATGACCCATTTAAAAGTTTTTGCTTTGACTTTTGCCAAAGTGCTGCAATAGAAATAAAAGAGAACTTTTTTATTTCATGGTATTTTTAAAGAAGTCTAGACAAGAAACCAGCATGTTTTGGTTTTATGTTTTTCCAATGCGACTGAACATATAAAATTTGAACAATTTGTTACTCTATAGAACCTAGGTCTGGTTATGATTAATCTGAACTACTTCTCTCAGTCCGCAATTTCGGTTTCCTGCAGGGAAAAAAATTGCCGCAAAGCATGGTTCTTATTTCTTCTAAATGTTTTATAGCTTGCCTTTTAAGATCCCTTTGCGCCCATTCATAAATACATTTGAACCCATTATTTTTAAAAGGAACCCTCATCCAAAAATAAAATGTCCCTCCTTACGACCTCAAGAACTTTAATAATGTAAGGATAAAAAAAGAAGGAAAGAATAAATATCTACTCTTAAAAGTCAAAAGTAGCTGATAAAGCATTATCGTTCAAAGTTCCGGTGTTCACTAGAAGCGTCTGTTTTTTGGTCCATTGGCAACAAGAGAATTCACAAGCCTTTTCGAAAACCCAAAACAAATATAATTTTTCGAGATAACGTTTCATTTTGCCCGTCAAAAAAGATAAAATAACGAGTCGCAAGTTTTCAGCATCTTTTAATAATGTTCTTTATACTACTTCATCCGAACGAACGGAATAAATATAAATCATTGTGGAAAACGGCCAATCCATCGATTTATTTTGTCCTCTTTTTTTTAATGGTTCTAAGGGCACGTTTACGGCATCTATAACACGTTCCCTCAAAAACGAACGTGTTTCCGATCGCGGACATTGTCTTTCTTTTATTTGGATCATTTGCATATTCCATCGTATCTCAGTAATTTATTTTAATCTAATTCATCCTCCGACGTACCCACGAGCGGAATAAAATTGTTTGATGATTTTAACCCTCAAGTAAATAACTGTGTATTCCTTTCTAGAAATGGGCCTTGTCATACTAAGAGTAAAATCTCGAACCGTAAAATTTTTAAATGCTTTTTTTTTTTTTTTTTTTTGTGATTCATCTGGATTTAACTTTTATTATTTCAACTGGTTAAACGAGACATTAAAATGGTAATGTCTGTGGATGATATATGAAAGATTTTTATTAGCTTTCCTATCATGACTTATAGTTTGCAATTCCAAGATTAGGTTAATTGTTTCGTTTGGATGACTTTACAAGCTTAGTTACCTACTATTTATTGCTTGAAAACCATGATATTTAAGCTTGGGCATCTGGGACCTTGACTATATTTTACGGTTCGCTTTTGCAAGCAAAAGGCCTGCTGTTTTATTGAAAATGTTATAATCTAAAAAGTTTATATTCATATTTAAAAAGGGGCCTTTGAAGCAATGTCTTTAAAACCGAATATAAACTTAGTGGGAAATGCAACGGATGATCTATCACCAACTGGCATTCATTGACAGATCCCTGAGCTTGCATAGGCCTAAATGCGAAGGGTTACCCAAAGGCCTATAATGCATAAATTTTTTTTGGATAGTTAACAATCCTAGCTCTTAAAATTTGGCTAGCATATTCTTCATTAAAATTCTTCTGATTGACCCATTTTTTCCCCTTATTCTAAGGTACTTATTCTATGTGTCGCTGATATATCCAAAAGAGCAATTTCAAATCGTGGGTAGAAAATTTTCAACCTTTTCGTTAAAATGAATAGGGAATTAATCAAAAACCGTAGAAGCAGTGACACCGTTTAGTTTTGTTGCTCCTCTCATCTGGATGCATGACTTCTTTAGTGAGTTATGGCTATCGTGTTTTCACATGAATAAATGGAACCGCAAAGATGAAAATGCACAAATTTCGGTTTGGAAATTATCGTGAACGGTAAAATGATTTTCAAAAGCTTAAAATCATATTCAATCTCTGCGATAATTTGTAAAATACTTTGTCCATTTTTTTTTTTTTTTTTTTTTCAAATTATAGCTAGGTGCAAAATTTTCTTTTTATTGCGTATCAGCTTTTTTTTTAATTCGCATTTTTTTTTATCGGTCGGGATAAACATTTCCAAAAGGACCGGATGTACAAAGTCGGCATCGATTTCCAGCGGCATTCCGGGGAGGCCATATAAATTTTGTTTATTCGTGGCAGATACACTTCGACTGACAGGTTATTCTCGATAAGAGGCGCCAAACCATTCAAATAAATTTAACAGATAAAATGAAATCTAAGCCGGTGATATTTAATTTATAAATGGATTGTCGGTAAACTGGGTCATAGAGTCCTGATTTAATTTAATGCGCTCAAAATTAGGTCACGCATTTTTTAATGCGTAAATTTTTTTTTTTTTTTTTTTATCGTTTTCAGATTTTTTTTGTATGTTTTAAAAGGTTCGCAATATATTTGATCCCGTTTTGATAAGAACCCGCCTGCTTGAAATAATTTGTTAAGAAGTTAAGAAGTTGCTTTAAAACGGGAGTTTAAAACTTTTGAGAACCGGTCCGCTTATGCGGTGACAAATTGTGGGCGAGCTTGTTTAGCAACTCAGGGAAACATTAAGAGCATTTAGTGTAAATTTTAATAAACAGTCGAAAGTAATTTGCATATTATTTGCAAAATGTCTCTACCGCAATGTAAATAACATATTTTTTGTTTTGATATCTGCTTGAACCATATGGATGATTTTTTATAAAAGCAAATTTAGAAAATAAGAGCAAACAAAAGCTGAATTAAAATTACTGTCTTCGACATTTTCATTTCACATTTTTGAAATCCCATGGTCTTTTTTTTTCCAAGAAGCGGAGTTTTCGTTCGCTTAAATATTAGTTTACATTATAAACAGATAAAGGGGAAAGTAAACATTTTCCAAATTTAGAAGTCTTGTATGAAATAATAAAAGTTGTGCATAAAGATTTTTTTTCTTCAATCCTGGATTGATAGATACGGTAGATTATAAACTCTGGTTGTGTACAAAAGTAATTTTGAAAGATTTTTAAACTAAAATTATAGATAAATTTTGAGAGATATTTATTCGGAAAAGTTTTTCAACGGAATTACAAGATTAAATCTTATCATTAAGAAAAGCCCTTGAATCATTTTACAAAAAGGTCGTTTTTTATGTCGTGATCAATAGTGCAGCGTAGTCGATTTTGAGAGATAAAACTGTTTTTGACATACTAAAAAGCTGCAATTTATTTAATGCCAGAAATACATGAATTATTTCATTCCAGCATCCGTATTTCATTTGTAACTTTTTGAGGTAAACAGTTTAAAAGTGAAGCGTAGGATTATTTCTTAAATACCCTTTCTTACTTTATCACTTTTTCCAGGAAAACATGCAAAATATTATAGAGTTTGAAAAGTTGTGAAGTGTTAGACTATCATGAACTCATAAACATTTCAAAAACACGTTTAAGAAACACTGATATGTTTTCGACTAATAAACGGAAATTACATATCATGCACGTTTGCCTAATCGTCAAATTTAAGGCTGATCTATTGAAAATTTTTATTGTAATCTTACCTGAGAGGATATAAAATGGCTCTGTGTCGATCTACGGCTATCGCTGTCAGCGTAAAAACAGATACATTCACACTTAGAACGTGTACGAAGGGACAAAATGCACACATAAATTCTGGAAGGTTCCATCTTTGCAGGAGAGCTGCTTGAAACTGAAACAAAAAAATTAAGGCAATGTTGCATTATACATACTGAAGCCTAAATCGGAAAGTCGTTTTGGCGGAGACTTCACAGATAGCATTTTCAGTCCATTGGACATCCTGTGGATTGTCCATTAGATATCCACAGGATATCTATATCCATAGGACGTCCAAAGGACGCTGTTCGTATCAGTGCGGACATAGTGGGTAATCCAATGAACCAGTGCGTAAATCCAATGGACGTCCAGTAAATATCCTCATGACGTCCTGAAGACGTCCTGGGGACTGAATAGACTTTGCTATCTGGGTTAATTTTGATGTCATTGTCACTGAATGACACAGGAAAAGGGGATAGCCATAAATTATGGACGAAAAGAAGGGGAAGAAAAAACAAGTGATCACTTTACTTCGGAATATTTTTTTTTTTTTTTTACTATGGATTTTTTATGTATTTTCAAACGGTTCCATCAAAAAGTACAAAAGCAATAGCATAACTCTTTTCTTGAGATGTGCAGAGGATTATATTCTTTCATTGAGTTAAAAAATGTATGAATGTGCTACTGCAGAATATAGGTCTATTCGAGATCAGCATTTTGCGCGCGCTCTTAAAACGATACTCTACGATACCGAGGCTGAGACTGAGGTTACGATACTGAGAGCAGAGAAATATCGCCTCGGTCTCGAAACACTCTTGAAAGTTTCACCTGTCTCATAATAATAAGCTTTTGCACCCAAATCATCTAATGGAAGCATGATTTACTTTCATTATTTGTTCTGAGTGCAAAACTCAGGATTATGAGGCAGGTAAAACTTTCGAGACCAAGACGATAGTTCTTGGTCTTGTTTTTAGTCTCGTATCGTTTCCAGTATCGTAATCTAAGTCTCGGTGTCGTAAAGTATCGTTTTAAACGCAGTCTCGGCTCGGAAAGAACTGATCTCGAAAAGTCCCAACAGAATGTTGTGTTTATAAAAAGCCGCATCTTTTCATGTAATAGGAAAAAAAAGAGAATGAAAAGTCGTTAGAAATGATTTAATATCCGTTTTTTTTGTTGTTTTCGTGAATGAAAGAGACCAAACTCTCGCTTTTAAAGCCTTTCTTATTCAGTACTAAAAGTATTAAATTAAATTTCTTTGTCTATTGGATGTATTAAAAAAGAAAATATCACTTGTGCTGAATGCATAGAACCCATGAGGGAAAAAGCAATTTATGTTGAAGATGAAAAAAACGGAATTGATACACTGTTTTATATTTTATTGGATGCCAAGGGACAATATTTTTGCCAAAAAGAGTATCCAAGAATATTTTTAAGATTTCGATTCATTGACAATTTTAAAGACAATAAAAACGGGAGCAAATTTCTTTTTCTTTTCTTTTTACTTTCCCATAAAGAGCTATCAGATTCCTGCTTATTGCCGTCTTTCAAAATTTTAATATTGATCGTGTATAAATATATAAACTTAAACTTTTAGAAACCAAATTCGACATCTTATAATTTTCATCCTGGCTTTTCTTGGAAATGCTCCTCCTTATTAAGAGTGAGATTAAGTTCACAGCTCCGAACTATTCCTTGATCCGAACATTTTATGCTCTGCCAAATCGTTTTGTGTTTTGTAACGATAAATATGAATCGAATTTTAAAAACCGCCATCAAGATATTTTATTTATTAATATTAGCCTATGCCAGTTCCGTAAAAGTATTCACGCCATAAATCCGATTTGCAAAGCTTAGATGAAGTCAAATTACCTTTCGGGCATTTTGGGTAAAAATCGATAAATTTAGATGAGTTTCATAATGAATGCTCGTCTCGTTTTAAAACTCTTCATCATAAACAGAGACAAGAATTTACCATAAAAAAGTTTAAACCTTCGCAACAGACGCGGATTATGTAAGTTTCAAAACATGTAAACCACACTTTGAAATTCTTTGAACTGTTGGGATTCTAGTATACCCGCGGAGAAAATATTTTGTCTGGAGGATAAAAAGGTTCCGGCCCTGACCTTCTTACAAGTGATGAAATCTTTCTCACGTAACGCCTTTTACCCCCGTCACTTAATCACTTAAGCGACTGCTCGGAATACAAATTAAACGAATTTCAAAATATAAGGAAATTTTGTTTTCGTTAAATTTTTTTTTTTTTTTTTTTTTTTCACTGGGGCAGAGATGACGATGTTAAAAATAATAATAATAATGGTAATCCACATGGGTTGTGTTTAACATTTACTGCTGAGAGGAAGTTACATTAAACGGAAACGTCTTCCGTTTTCTAAAATCCCTACACGGAATTTAAACCGTTTTATCATTTATATTTAACTTCCTAATAGCATTATGCGAACTAAATGAATTTATTGAGGGAAATTCCAAAATCATACTTGAAAAGTTCTTTTGGTTCTAATAAACGAAAATGAATTGAAATAATTTCCATTTACAAAATGTGCTAAACCTTCGAAAATGAAATCTACACCTTAAAAAGCTCCATTTTTCTTGAAATTGAACCATTTATTATTCAAATAAATTGGTTTCATTTCTACTCTCTCAGCGATGACAATGGAGCCAAGATGGAAACTTCATACATGAGGCGCGAAAGTTATTTTCTTGGAATATAGTCATCATAAACATATGTCAGCTATTCTCTTTTCTGCTCTGAACATTTTAAACCGGAAAGGAAGGAAGATTCACATGTGCAGATAATTTATGACGTTTAGAAGGGAGGAAAGGTAGGCCCTTGGGATTTAAAAGTTAAATCGAATTTTAAAATGCGATGGGTTTTCGGATTTGGTCAAGTTTAATTTAAGTAACATGAACTTTTTAAACTTTTTAGATACTATGAAGTTTGGGAAAGTCAAGTCGAGGAAACCTTACTTTTGTTTTTAAAGTGGTTTTAGAAAGAGCAGCTTTGGGTTGCAAATACAAATTTTTTTTGTGTTTGAAATAAAAAAAAGTAGAAAGTATCATTTTCTTGTAAAATAGATCGCTATACATTAGATTTTAATGTGAAATAAGCATCGAGGAAAATTAGAGTAGTGAATCAGAAGCGATTTATTCGATTAAGCTCCACTGCATCCTGATCCTAAATTGTATTTTAAATCTCGAAAACGTATAGATCCTGAGGAAAGAGGTTACGAAAAGATCATTTGATCACGTCTTTTCGCTAATTTGAATAAATTGATTAATTTTCATTCTTGTGCTTTATAGGATTTCCTTTTCCTGTATACTGAAATAACCCTTTCAGCCAGGATTTTCATTTTTTTTTTTTTTTATTTTGCAAGAATTTTTTAGACGAATAATCAAATAAAGTGGTTTAAACACTTCGTATCGCTTGTTAATTATTTTTTAAATGAAAACGAATGAAGGCTTGGGGGGAAAACTTTTTTTATATTATTTTTTACTCGTACTACATCGTAAAACGAATTTTGTTTACATAATTAATTAGAAAAATGAATTTACTTTTTTCCGAAACGTTTTATTCAAAATGCTTTTAAAAAAAATTGAGGGATTTTGACATGAGAAAATTTTTAAGCCTTAAAAACTTTTCAAAAAGCTGTTTTATGAAACTAAAACTTGCATCGGACAACAAATCGCTACCTCAGAATAAAAGGCTTGTATCTCGTTTTTCGAATTGATGCTTCTTAGGCATATTTAGCTTATAGCGAGACGAATTCAATTCGAAAAACGAGATACAAGCCTTTTATCCCGAGGTAGCGAAATGTAAATGACACCTGATAAAATGATAAAAACGACACTTTATAGGAGACACCAAAAATTAGGAAACTGTGCGACACAAAACTTTTTAAATTGTAAAAATTAAAAAATTTATATGTAAAATCGCGACGTTAGAACCAAAGGGTGCTAAATCAACCCCCTTTGCTAAATGGGCATTTTTGTAAATTTTGATTCTACTTTACATGTCCCACCGACATCTTATGCTAACATCATAAAATTCACACTTTTTCCCGGTTTTTTGCCTAATTTTTATCAAATTTTTATCATTTAGAAGCTTTTGGCTCTTACTGTATTAGTAACTGAGTTTGGAGCCATAAGGAACTTCCATGTATTTCTTATAAACAGCGCTTTTTGCTTTTGAATGGAAAGTAAATTATATTAAATTAAGTAAATTAAAATTTTTTCTACAGACTTTTTCTAATATTAAGCTTAATATTTATTGTATTGTTATGAAATTTTCAGGGGACGTAGTCTATTAGCAAGAAAACCGATTTCAAGTTGAAAACAAATTTTTTAAATCAGCCATGGCTTAGATTTCTTCAAAAGAAAGTTTAAAAACGCTCTCCTCTGAAATATGCAAGTTGTCCATTTAGCACCCTTTGGTTCTAATGTCGAGAAATGTAATTTTCGACTAATCGCGACCTCAGAAACAAAAGGTGAGGTGATATCTAAAATAATTTTCTATGTTTAACTTAGGAAAAGTCAAAATGTGTTATCACCTTTTGTGTCTAAGGTCGCGTAATCCTAAAGATTTTAATTTTAAAAAAATATATATATTATTGTTCAGCTCTGTAATTAATGGAGATAAGGTATTAAGAAAACAATACCGTATAGGAAACCAAAGGGAAGCTAACTATATTACTTTTAATGGGAATTACGAAACGAATTCAACTGATCAAAGCTGGCCGATAGTTTGCCTGCTCTGGCGAACAAACAGAATGTTTCGATAGTGCTATCAAAGCGTTGCATTCCGATTCCAAGGTAATCTGTTAGAATCCGACGTTCTGAAGACTTTTCCAGAACAATTGTGTAACTTTTAAAAGACCTTTCTATTATTAACATAGTTTACAAGAGCCCGAAGTTGATCTAATATAACCCAGTCGTTCTAAATTTTAAACCTATGCAAGACATAGAATTCCACTGAAATTGGAGATGAAAAATGAATTTTTTTCCGCTTTTATTTATTTATTTAAATCTATTAAGGTAAAGGCAGGGAAGTGTGACCGTCTGAAAAGTTGACTTTTACATTTTAAACCATATAAATACGCATGTTGAAAATTCATTTTTGTCGAATATATATACACGATAATGATGTATTTATTCGCTCAAAAACGGATTTCCTACACACATGTTTATATAGTAGTCACACTTTTCAGACGGTCACACTTACCTACCTTTGCCTTAGCCGGGAAAAAGGTTAGAAATTATTCAGTACGGGGTAAATCGCTTTAATCTGAGGCTATTTAAATGATCGCTTGAAAGAAGAAATTACCCATTTGTTATAAACTTTCATATTATTTGATTTTAATGAAGGTCCATTTTTCTTTTTTGCCATTTTTTATCTCGAAATTTATTTCCTCCCATAACTGAACTCGACTCAATAATTAAAACTGTCTGCATTTTCTTTCTATTTCTCAAATCCTTTGGCTGTTTCCCGGAAAGTGTTCGCATCTTTCTTTGTCACATTTAACTAAACTTGTAAAAGTTTCAATGAAGAAAATGATTTACTTTTTTGCTATACTCCTTTTTCTAAACTAATTCTGACAAAACTAACAGCCTTTTTCATTGCCATTAGAAATTATTTTTAAAATTGCGATCAGCAGACCGTAAATTTTATGTTTAGAGAAACTTGCTATCAACTGCGATATGTTGTGTGAAAAGCGAAAAACAACTTGTTTTTTCCATGTGATGTAAACACACTCAATAAACTTTTGTTATGAGAGGAAGAATAGGGAAAATTCTAAAGGTGTAACTGCCGCTCTAACGCATATTTCGAAAAATTATTTTCTTTTAAAAACTTTTAACATACCTAAAACTATGTGCAATGAATTTTTTTTTTTTTTTTTTTTTTTTTTTTTTTATAACAAAATGCTTTGGAAGAAAGTATCACTTTCTTTATGTACCATTAAAGTAAAGGTAGGAGGCTCGTTTTTTCTCCCCTATGTGACGTAAAATGATCTTTTCCTTTTTTCATAAAGTGAAAAAAAACTGGAGGTAGCAGTTAATGGATGCATAATCAAGAACGCTTTTCCTTCGAAATAGTCCTGCATTGAAAACATCGTTATATAAAATGATTTATTATGCGATTTTTTTCGGGCACAATAACTCCAAACCCTTCCTTTCGAAACCTTGAATGAGAGTAATAACGTGCAATGTTAAGTTCGTATATCCCCGACTCCGATACTTAATCTTTCTCTTTTTTTTTATTTCTTTTATCAGCGCAAAGAGCATGCGAAGACTAATCTATCAAACGCAATCGTTTTCTTAAATCAAACTTTTTCTATTTTAACCAAAAATAAGAACAACACACAGCGTTGCAGTTATTAATGGAGTTTTTAGTATCATATAATCGTTCACGTTCCTTTTATACAAGAAGCACTAATTACAAATCGATGTCTTGTTTATATTTTTATATAAATGACACATTGAAAAATAGCTGCAAGAAAAAATTTTTACGATTTATTTTTTTCCTAATGGCTTACAAATAATTCTTTTAGTTATATTTTTTTTAAAAAATTAACGATACAATACTTTTTCCCTGAGGCTTAAAATATAATGATGTAGGAAAAAAAAAAGTTGCAAAAATGTTTTTTCCCTCTTTCTTGAAATTTATACTTTTTTTTTTCTCTTGTTGATTCGACAAAATGTAATGAAATGGAAATGAATGTGTTTGTTTTCAATATTGCAAATATTGCGGACATATCCTTTTTAGTATTTACTCTTCATTTGGTGTCATTATTATTATTTTATTTTTTTTAAATTGAAATTATACTGAAAAAAAATTCATCGAACGAGAAACATAATGCGAAAGGTACCTGTACTAAGGTTGACTAATTAATTAAAAATTGTTAGTGTGGGAAATATTGTTTCCAATCTTTTTTTTTCACGTACTCGTCTTTAGAAATGGTCTTAAAGTAGGGATAAATTGCGCGTAACGCGTAGGCTGTACGTTTGGCGTTACCGTGGACTGAAAGTACTGGTTAGGGATTACGTAACGCCTGGAGGAGGGTTGGGCCATGTGCTTCTTATTTTTAATATTAAAAAATTATTTCAATTTTATTCCACTCTTTTAAAAAAATTTCCCTGGTTAGGGTGCTAATTCACTATGGAATGTTGGACCAACATGTTGTACCAACTTGTTGGACCAACATTCCACATTAATTTCGGCGGAGGAGTAAATTCTGCAAAAGTCAATTCGTTCGTTTGTCAAACATGTTGGTACTACTGGTAGGTACAACATGTTGGTCCAACATTCCATAGTGAATTTGCACCCTAACAAGTCGGTACATGTTTCTCCAACTTGTTGTACCAACATGTTTATCCAACATTCCATAGTGAATTTGCGCCATAAAAAGTCGGTACATGTTTCTCCAACTTGTTATACCAACATGTTGGTCCAACATTCCATAGCGAATTTGCACCTTTTTTCTTTAAAATAAAAAAATAAAAAATTAAATAAAAGAAATTTTTCAGTTCGTAAAAACTGATCAAAATTTACCATAAAATTAAATTTTTTTTTACTTTTAAAACTTTAATCACGTTGACCCCCAAGTGAAAAAATGAGTATTTTTTTTTTTTTTTTGCTACTTTGAATTAGTATAGATTATTCATAATAATTTTACAAGTAGATGAAAATGAAATATTTTTCAGAAGGGGGTGGAGGTTAGAACCCGTTTTACGAAATAACGAAGGGGGTTACAGGTTGCGTTACAGGTTGCGGATGTGTTGTTACAAGGGGGCAAGGGGGTCAAAAAGTGGCCTATTTTGCGTTACGTAAAATATGGACGACCCTTTAGGACTTTCCCGCAAACAGTGGAAAAAGCTTGAGCTCAATAAATATTCACGTAGACTGTGTCTTTAACACAGCCTGATCCTCCCGGTGGTTTTTTTTTTAGTCAAAATTTTTATTTTTTTCGAAATAAACTGTACCCATACTCCATTAGTGTAAACTTTGAGTCCAAACAAAAGAGTAAAGTTATCTTTTGAACCAAAACCATGGATAACCATACATATGTTGTTGTTGTTTTTTTTTTTTTTTCGTTATTTATTTTTTATTTACTCCTCCCATTTTGGTCTATCGGCCTTTTCGTTATTTATTTTGACATGTTTTTCCGTTTCTTCTATCGTATAAAAATAATGTTTTTAAAAAAATTATTTGCTGCCGGAATATTCTCGGTGAACATCCCTCTTTTTGTAAAACTCCTTGCAAAAAAATTATATCAAAGGAAATAGGATATATATTCTTTGATAACAGTCAATGATTTCTAAGGATGTTAATTAGGCTTAATTTTAGGCTTTACCTCATTAATTTAAAGAACCCCTTAAGTTAAGCGTTCTTATTTAAACGCAAGATATTTCGAGATCCTTAATCCAATTAAAACTCCCAAAATTCTTGGGTTTAATTCCAAGAAAATATCGTTTTATAATTTTTCATCGTTCCAAAATTATGTGGAGTTGCGGAGTTTTCTCTGAATAAAAGTTGTTCGCTTACTTTGAAATTACTTATATCAGTGAGATGATTTTAGATGATAATATTGTCAATAAAATTACGGTGGATTTTTAGCAGCTGTATTTTCGTAAAATGTGATCGTATGTATTGAAACAACCGGAGACTACTTTTCATTATTGGCAACGTCTAATTAAATTATAAATAAGTTTGTGCTCGATTTCTCGGTAATTCTCCTAGGGCTTGAAAGTCAGTGAGTGAAAAAACACGAGAGAATGGAAATTTTCGAGGATCAATAAGAATTTCAAATAATGGAGAGCAACAGTCCGTGCCCCTTAATGTTCGCTGAGGAGTAAAACATAGTTGACTGAGTAAACGTAAGACGAGAAAGTTTGAGCTTTATGTTTACAAATGACCACATTAGGTCACTATAAGTCTAAAATTCGATAAAACAGGCTTAAGGAGTTATCAGAATCCACAACTTGAATCCTGCCGAAATTCTTGCATTTTCGTAGTCATTTCTGTTTGGACAATTGCAGAAGTCTCAGATTCCGGTGGCGATATCTTTCTTTGCAAGAGGAACAATCAGTTGCGTAGAAAATGAGACATCTTATTTTTTTTTAAATACCAAGTTGAAAAATCGACAGTATAAATCTTAAAATTTTAAAGCTAAAATTTGAAAGCTAATATTTGTTAGCCTTTTAACAATAGAATCGCAGATGCTAATCGCATTAAATATTCGAATTTTGAATTTATGATATTTATTTTCGGTCATTTAAAAGGCTCTTCGAACGTGTGCTACAATAAAATAAAATATACAATCACATTTTAAATCATGTATTTCTAATCCATTCTATTCAAACGATTTTATTTATACTCTGGAATTCAAAGTAAAAATAATATAATGTCCTTTTTCTGAAATATTTCCGTTGTAGCCATTATCTTTATTGTTCCACCGAAAAATAAAGCTAAGGCGCTTAATTTTCAGATTATTAATCCCCCGTGTCATCCACAGGTGTTTCCTTTTTAGCTATATACGGAGTATTTCTAATAAAAGTAAATACCGGAAGAACGAGGAAAGTAAAAATCCTGTCCCGGCGATGACGTCATCCAACCGTAATCTAATTCGCTTGAGAAGACAAAACACCTTAACGATGAAAACTGTTAATTCTGCATGAGGAAAATACAGAAAATGGCATTAAACGTCGAATTTTATACCTTTAGGATATTTCAGCGGTGAATTCAGCTGTAAATTTTCTTTTGGAAATTTAAATTCATAATTTTCACCTTTCTTAAACCTTTTCTAATTCTTCTGCAAATAATTTTTACCGCAGCTTAATTTCCTTTTATATTTATTTATTTTTGTGCTTACGGTATTTTCCTTTCAAGTTTAATCTCACTTTTTTTTTTTTTTTTTTTTTTTTTATACTTCTTTTTATCGGAGATATCTTATTACACAAGGTTCTGTAAGGTTCTAAGGTGCTTAATAAATTCAGTTGGGATTTCAAGTGCACGGACCCCTTTCTCAACAGCGTTTATCCAGAAAAAGGGTAATGTAACGGACAATAAATCCCCCATTTTCTTCTGTTTTGCTGGTTTTATCTTCTCCTTAAAACCGTCTTCTACTTAACGCAATCTACCGTAGGAAGGGATGCGGAAAATATTGTAATTATATTTGGTGTCCGGATTCTAGAAAGAAATGATGTTTTTGCTTTTCCACCCTTTAATTTTCATAAGAAATGAGTTTTTTTTTCTTCTTTTTGCGGATCGGATATGACTGCGAATTTTTTTTTTAGCAAGCCGTTGCTGCGGTGTGGAAAATGAATACCTGGAACCGCAAATGTAATTTTTTTCCCCTACGATTCTTTGATTGGTTTTCAAGACGAGTTTGAAGATTTGAAGTATACTGTAAACGAAAATGTCGGCTCAAGCGTAAATCGTGACGTTTTAAACAAGCTTTTTTTACTTGACAAATGATTCTCTTGTCGCTTGGGTGACATGAGACTTTTTTTGCATGCAAAATGATACACTCTCGCCTTTTGCTCTTAAAATAAAAATGGAACAGACTCGAAGAAATATTGCTGTAAGAAAAAAGGAACTTTCTTCAATATGTTACACGGATGTTTTTATACACCTGACCGAAGTTATTTTTATGCGAAATTTACGCTATAAATTTATACGCTTTAAATTTTTTTTGTTTTAAAAAATTAACCCTTTCCCGACAGCTATCGTATGAGGAAAATTTTCGGAAAATCGCCAAACACTTAAAAAAGAGCCGATCCTAGCCTCCACTCTTAAAGCTGTACCTTCGAGTGTGGCGGTTTGCCTAATTTTTTTTGAAGGGGCTCTGCTATTTTTCTAAAAATATTCACGCGAAATCACCCGCCGTGAAAATCCCTTTTCACCAAAATCTGCTTTAGGGAAAGAGTTAAGAATAAATTTATACAAATAACAGATGGAACTATTTACACGAAAAAAGTATAAATTATTAATTTCAAATATTAATTTACAACCAAGTACCTAAAAATATATTAAAAATACTTAAAGCCGCAGAACAATGCAAAAAGGAAGATGGGAAAATTATTAATTATAACCCTCCAATTCTTACCATTTTTTTAAAAAATATTTTACATTCCTCCCCACCCCTTCATCTCACTCACTTCACTTTAAAAACATAAGCCCGAAGACCGTCTAACAAACTTTCAACACCAATTAAATTTAATAAACATTTTTTTTTTCGTTATCCATCAATCTCCACGAAATTAATAAAAAATCGATAATTGACATAATAATGAATTGTAAAAAAGCGATTGCTTGGCAATCATCTCCCTCATTCAACATCGAAAAAAAATTCCTCGCCGGAATTTTATTTCACTCGATGTTCCTGCTCTTAAAAAAAAAAAAAAAAAAAAATATTCCCACAAAAACAACCTTCATTTTTTTCCCTCCGACGGAAGTTTGTCATAATCATCCGATATATTTTTTTTTATTGCCGGTTTTTTTTCCCAATAAATGCTATTTAAAATGTATTGCTTTCCCGAACAGAAATTCGAACTTTTTAGAAAACAAATAAAAGGAAAAAAAAGAGAAGTACGATTGAAAAAAAAATTTCTTATGGTTTTCCGTAAGACATCGAAAAGTCTGAAGTGTTTTTCCTATTGATGTTTGAAGAATCTCTTGATGAGATTCGAATCACGTTCAACAAAGGATAATATGATTCATACATATAGGATGACGACATGACAAAGTTTAAGTTCCTCTTGTCTTTGTATATTTATTCTTTATACATATACTCTTTGCATTGCACATCTTTGGTTTTTTATTTCATTTTATTTATTATGTGAGTATTGTTCGGTGAAAAAAAAAAAAAAAAAAAAAAAGTGCGCTTCAGCTACACGGTTTTTCGCTCAAAATTCCGAGAACATAATCCCGCGTATGCATTATTTGTTTACTTTTCACTTATTTCTTTTCATCCAGATTAAAATCTTATTTGTTTTTCAAACAGAACAAACGTATCTGGCTTCAACAAGACGGGAAATGCCATTTAAGCATTACTCGAAAAATCTTGTTTTCGTTTCTTTTTTCGCCCCACAGTTTTTAAACGGGAGGGGATTTTAAAACGATTTTGTTGTTTTTGTTCTAAACCGGCTAGATTTTAAATTAAAATAAATGAATCAGTCCTTGACACTGAAAAAAGAAAAGTCTGCAAGAACGGGATTAATCTTTTTTTTTTTTTTTTTTTTTTTAACCATCACCCTACCATTTTTTTTCACTGAATGCGTCAAACGAATCATTTCATCATGATTTAAAAAAATATAAAATAAATATGCTCCGAGCAGATTTTTAATAGAGGAAAAAATTGATGGCGATTTAGCATTCAAAACAGAACGCAGTTTTCAAAAATATTATTGCTCTCTACGAAATTATAATTCAGAGAGAGACTTCAAAATAAATTTAGATCACTAAATTTTAAATCAGTTGATCGTAATAAGGTTTAGGCTTATTTTGTTTTCAGTATAAGCGTATGATAAAAAATAAAAATCTTCAAAAAAAAAAAAAAAAAAAAAAACTGCGAAGCCATGAAAAAAACCTTGTTTAGCAATAAATCACAAGAACCTGCTTCCCCTTATCAACGTAATGAACATTTTACATTTGTCCCATCGACCAATTCAATGGAAATTAATAAAATCTCCGGCAATTAGTCTGACAAATTACCGGGATCGCTCTTGTTAAATTTAAATTAGATGCTTGTCGAGAATCGTTTGTGTCTATTATCCTCGTGATATTCATTCCCGCCAACCTGATTCCTCCGACCTCTTTTTTTTCCTTTCTTTAATTGTTTTACACGTGTGGTCAATATTCGTTTGGTATTTACAACGCTGATAATGAAGAAGCCAGGGTTGGTAAAATGCGAAGTTCCAACCAGTATTATTTAGTCATTATAAAAGAGAAAAGCCTAAAAAAACCAAGACCACAAAGAAAAAACAAAGATGAAAGCACATTAAAAAAAACGCGAAAAAGCGGAACATGGTCGTGCTAAATTTCATTTTCTTTCTAAAAAAAAAAAAAAATGAAAAAAAGGGAGGCTCGGCCATTTTATTAAAACAAGAGAGAGCTCGCTTTTGCATCCTTTTGCTTTTTTTTCTCCCCGACGAGGAATATGATTAACTACGGAAAATATTTTCAAACAACTCGTTTTTTTTTTTTTTTTTTTTTTTTTTCTCTTGGAACAGTGAAGGAAGACTAGGATTTTTTTCTGACTTACCTCGAACGGAATAGCAAAAAATCCGATGACGATGTCGGCTAAAGCCAAATTGGATATAAAACAGTTGGTCACATTTTGCATAGTTTTTGACGAGGCGACTATCCAAATCACCATTAAATTCCCCAAGACCGCTATAACCGATATCGAACCATATAACACCGACAATAAAACGATGATCCCGGTTGGAACTTGATATATTGACACGTAATCAGTCTCATTGCAATACGTTGAGCAGTTCCAATGACCGCTCTCATTTGATTCCATTTCTGGCTAACATTTGCAAGATGTTCGGACTCGGGTGATTAATTTAAAAGCTTTTCGTTGATTTAACCGATTTAACACATTTAATCCTTTGTTCAAATCCATTTTGATATTTTTTTAATACTTTAAGTGAATTTGTCCTTTTCAACAAACTTTTTTTTCCGCCTTCTAGTATGTCAGATTCAGCTGTTAAAATAATTAAATTCACTATATTTATGAGACCAAAAAACTTTTTGTGTTTTTTTTTTTAAATTGAATGAAAATACGGTACATTCAAATTTTTAAACACCGGTAGCCATTAAAAATAATGCACCATGGAAGTGGTCCCAACAAAGCAAGTTAAGATCCTTAAACGGACTCTTCACAACCCGAGGGGCTACCCAGACAAAAAATTCACGTGGAAGACACGTGGATTTTAAGACTTTTTTCCATCGCGTGATTTTTACCAGTTTTCCACCAATTATCCACGAGCTGGTGGAAATTTGGTGGTGGAAAATTGGTGGATCGTGGATAACTGGTGGAAAACTGATGAAAATCTCGTGGGAAATTGGTGGAGAAGTCTTATAATCCACGTGTATTCCACCAGTTTTCATCAACGAGTTTTTTCGATTGGGTACTGACTCCCAAAAACAAATGTACACCATAATGCGAAATTGGAAACAATGCAGTGATAATGCAAGTGATGCAAATAGTGCAAATGCATTGGCAATGCATTAAAAGAATTGTACCTAATGAAGTGGTACTGCATTTTATTCAAAAATAATTCAATCTGTAATGCAGTGGCAATGCAAGCGCATTGCACTTGTGTACACCGTAAAAATGTGTGCACACAGGGGGTTTTACATCGAAATAAATGAGTAACCCCTCGTTACAACCATTTTTTTCGTCTTTGCAAAATTTTCTTGGTTGTCTAAAAACCATTAGTTTTAAGGACAGAAAAGTAAAAACATTTTCGTGTCATTCATTATAATCAACTATCCATAGCAATGGTTTTAGTTTTTCTAACGTGAAACTTAGAGGGAGTTGACTAATAAAATCAACTCAGTCTGCATATCATAGGATAATAATTTAGATGAGAAAAATTTTTTCATAAATATCAAAAGAAGAAGCATTTCATTTAACAAGACTTTCCTATCAACATCTGGCGTTGGTTTTTTTCTCCTTTTTCTATTTTCTGATATGAAGAATTTTTCAATTCGATATCAGAGGCAAGAAAAACCGTCCATGTATTATTCAAGACGAAACAACGTTAAAAAGTATGTTCATGTTAAACGCTGAATTTTATTTTTTTTAAAAAATTTATCTTATATTCATAGCTAAAAATACAACGTTTGCAGCAAAAAAAAAAAAAAAAAAAAAAAAAAGGTTTTATAACGGAAAAATGCGATTGAAAAATTTTTTTAGTTAATATTCAGAGCGAAAAATTCCTCTAGCTTTTTAAATGACATATTTTTTAAATCTGGGAATAAGATATTCCGATCATTCTAAAGGAGGTTCCTCTTTTTCCTTACCTGAGAAGAAAAAAAAAAAAAAAAGTTCAAAAGACAGAAAAAAAAAACTTCATTTCAGAAAGGAAATAGAATTTTGGCCTTTTACGCACGGAAAGCGTCTCAAAATCCTATCGATTTCTTCTTCCTCTGATGCTCACTTTCGAAACTTCCAAACAATTTGATTTACAGTAATCGTATCATTCAAGTTTATTCATATTTTACGAAAGAACTCCGAATTTATGAGTAAACTGTTAATCTACTATCGTATATATAGAAAATGTGTACGAGATAAAACACAAAAAAATATTATTCGTTTTCACTATAACTTTAAAAAAATAAAATAAGAAAAATTTGCGTAAAGACGTCGGTTTGCTTGCCGTAAAGATGCGCGCTTCGAATTTTTTTTTATAAAAAATATTTTTTTACGACATTAGATGGATTAAATGTCTTTTAACTTACATCGGCTAATTAAAGCCAAAAACCGTTTTGAAAATTAAAGCATTTTGAAGCTGCCGTCTTCACGCCGGCAAACGAATCTACATTTTAAGATGAAGCTTAATGAATACCGGAAGGAATGGCTGTTTTTTTCTAATGCTTGATTAACAGGAAAAAAATTCAAAAAAGTATCTGTCAAGCCCCTTTGACTTATTCTGGTGGGGTCGTCCATAAATTACGTTAGCGGTACTTTGGTCGTTTTTAACCCCCTTCCACCCCCCTTGTTAGCAAAGATTAGCATTTCAGGTCCCTCCCACCCTAAAATTACGTTAGATTTCGATTACCCCTCCTCCCTTAAAAACTTTTTTTTTTTTTTTTTTTTTTTTTAATTAATATTTAGCATTAAAAAAATCTGAAATTCTTCGGAACTTAAATTTTGCAGAAAAAACGTTTTTTTTTTTTTTATTTATTTATTTATTTTTTTGTTTTTTAAACTTAGAGCAAATGAGCGGTTGAAATTGAAAGTTTTTTATTAAGTGAGTTCGGTTACATAATTTTAAAAATTAAAATTAAAATTATTTTTATTTTTGCACGTTTATTATACATGAAACAAATGCTAACGTTAGATATATAAAACCCCCTCCTCCCCCCCCCTAACGTGCTAACGTGGTTTATGGTCGACCCCTGTATTTTTTATTGTTCTAGTTTCAACTTGTTCCAAAGTCAATTCGAACTTGAAATACAAAACTAAAGTTTTCCGATCGCAAATTTTTTTAAATTATTTTTTGGCTGTACTTTAGATTCAGACAAGTTAAAACTTGCACTAAAAAGTTCAGAATATACCTATGGAGCTCGTTAGATATCTAAATTGGAGTTTTTTTTTCCACCGTAAATCGAGTATAAAGTAAAACAGCTAGTCGTTCCGGTGTTCACTGAAGTTTCCTGAAGGTTACGATAAATAAGAATCCAAGTTAAATGACTACTACAATTTTTCCCCCTAATCGGTTTGCAAAAAAATGAACGTGCTAAACCACATTTAGCACGTGGTTATCTGAGAAAAGTGGTAAACGAAGAGAGATCGGCATGAAAAGGACAAAAATTGTAAAGGATATTAATCATTTAAGCAATAAAGATGATCGTTGAAAGAGCAATATAACCTATCTTTTTAAATCATCATCATATTTTCAGGATATTTCTACTGTTGGTAGCTCATGAGCCGAAATATCTTATCAGATAGATTGGCTATTGTGGACTTGTCAGCCACATAACACGTGGTTATCCGTTTGGAACGATACGTGGCAAACGGGTATCTTATATATAGCCACCACAAACCGAACAAAAAATTTTGTTTAGAAAGAAATATGGATAAAAAAAAAAAAATAAAGAAAGAAAAAAAAAAGGCGAGACGCTTGATTGCTGTATTTCTCATCGTCTATCATTTTTCTCCTCTAAAAAGCCCAACGCTTTCCGTAACTTGATTTAAATCGTGATTCCATTGCGATGCGAGAAATTTCAAATGATTTGATTATTCGGTTGAATCGTATGCCGATCCCTTTAAGACTTTTTTTTTTTGAAAATCTAACTTTTAAAAAAGGGTTTGATGATTTTTCCAAGAATAGATAATCAGTTCTGCGGATGGGAATATGTAATGCGGTCAATCGAAAAATTAGAAAAGCATAAAAATAAATCCATGCTTTTTTTGATCTCATGCAAAATCGAAAATGAGATCGGCATTCTTAGCAGCAAAAAAATGAAAGTAGTCATTGAAAGTATTGGACGTACAACTCGATGCCATGTTTTGCGAAAATGCAGATTAAAATTAAAATTAAAAATGGGGCTATGATTCTTTTATGGAGGTATTAGAAGAATCGTCAATTCAACAAAGAAAAAAAAATGAGCACAAAGGTTTTCCGAGAAAAATTTAAAAATTTCAAGTCTTTTTTAAAACTCCGACATACTGCTGACCGTCCCATAAATCTCAGAATGTGATCCTTGCTGAACGATTGTGAAGGATGGGACGGACTAAAAATCGAATTTTTTTCCTGATGTTATTGACAGTTGCAGTCAAGTGCTTCCAACTTAGAACAGGGAAAAAAAAGTCTTCAAAATTGCTATCGCAGTTTTTCCGACTTCGATACCATTACGTTAGATACAATCCATTGTTTTTTTAGTACCCTATATCTAAAAACTATGACATAAAACTTTTCTTCAGTTCAGAAAAAAAAAGCGCTTTAATTATAAACTGATATAACAAGACATAGCAGCAACAAACAAGAAAACAAATATCAAAGGCGTATTTTCATGTCAATATCACTTAAAAAATCATCCTGTCGTTTATTTTTATACCACTTTGATTCGGGGAAAAAAAAATTCCCTAGTATTTTTAAGCATTTTCAAAAAAAGTCTTTTCTTCTCGCTTCAAGAAAATGAAAACTTTTTATTTCCTTAAGAAAATTTTTTCTTCTATAAAAAATAGATGAGAAACTCTAAAAATATGATAAAAAAACTTTTCCAACTTTCAGATATTTATTTTTCTTTACAAATAGGCCAATACCGGATTGAAACGCGAGGATGAGGTGTTTTATTTATAGAGAAAATAGCTAGCATTTACTCCGCTTCGCACCGATTGAGAAAATGGTAATGGAATTCAAAAGCATTTGAATGAATTACTCCCTATCAATTAATTAATTAACTTAAACACGATCATTTAAATTAATGCCGTAAAACATAATATCATTTTCGGACCGATTTAATCGGCTAATTCATTACTTAATTTTTACCTCGTCAAATTATATTGGGGAACTTTAAAAATAAAAAATTCAGTACTTTAATTTTCGACGAGCTACTGTAAGAATAAGTTTAACTAGGGATTATAACTAAAAAAAAATTGGTAGAAGCATATTAAGACTTCCTGCTGTATTATATCTTTTTTTCGGAAGTTACTGAAACATAGAAATAGATATCTTGTATACTTTGAAAGAACTTATAAGAACTGAATTTTTTTTCTGGCAAAAATGTTATAAAATAGTACAGTGACAATCAGAGCATGCATAAAAGAACTATTTTAGCCAAAATAGGTATTTCTTTAAAATTTTGGTAAGCAATGAAGAGTAGCTAAATTCTTGATCGATCTTCTCTCTTTTTTATTCCAACATCGCGACCTATGTGCTCAATAAGGTGTCCCTTATTTTTCCAAATTTCGAATTTTAATGTACAGTATAGCCCAAAAATCGGGTCTCTGGTGCACATATGAACCCAAATTTTTTTCAGACTACCCGCCTCTTACTACCCGTAGAGTTGTAACTTACGGGGACCCGATCACGAATCTGAAGTCCATTTTCTTGAACCTGCATCAGTTTTTGAGCTGGTTCAAAGAAATGGACGTTTTTGAGCTGGAAACCAAAATATGTCAATAAAATGCCTTAAAGCGACAAAATTTACCAAGTCCTTTGGCACATATTTTAGCCTCCAGCTCAAAAACCGGGACGGACAAAAAAAACGGACTTAAGATTTGTGATCTACTCAAAATTTCAATACACAATTCTTTTTTCACAAAAAAAAAAAAAAAAAAAAAAAAAAAAAATCGATTTTTCCGTCTTTAATATGGATTCCTTATGGGAATTTTCCGAACCTTAAGCTCAAAAGAGCGGGGGTTTCCGTGAAGTAAAAAATTTGAAAACAATTTGGGTTCGTATGTACTCCAGATTCCGGGGCTACTTAAATTAAAGCTCGAAACTTTGCAAATTAAGGGACACCGTAATATGCGGGATAAGCTTTTGATAAAAATACCCCAGAGTGTTCTTTTTCAATTTAATCGTCAGAGGCTGTTATGTTATTGTTGTCTTCTCTAATTAAGAGAAGGCTTCACGAAATACCGGAAGGAATGGCTGTTTTTTCTAACACTCGATTTACGGGGAAAAATATCAAATTTTAGGTATCTGACGAACTTGTTTGACTTTTTCTTGTATTTTTGGTACAAGTTTCAACTTGTTCCAAGCAAGCAAAAGCCAGGAGAACAACTTTAAAGTTTTTCGACCGCAATTTTTTTTTTTTTACTAGTATTTTCCCGCCGCCCATACATTTCAGACAAGTTGAAACTTCCATTAAGAACTTCAGGATATATAGGATTTCGTTAGATACCTAAAAGATTACCTAAAATTTGGATTTTTTCATGGTAAATCGAGTATTAGAGAAAACAGCCATTCCTCTTAGAGCATCCATGAAGCCTCCTCTTAATCATTTATTATTGAGCATTATAACGAAACAATTTGTTTAAAGGTACCAAACTGTCTTTTGCATTTCTCCTACTCTGCTACCTCCTCCCTGGCACCAGCACCCAGTCAAGAATGATGCAAAAAATCTTTTACTTTCAGTAACCGTTTCATTTCAGTAATCGTTTAATTATACCTCTTATAATTAATTATATCATAAAATTAATCGGCCAGCGGAAAAATTAATAGAATTTGATGTAAAAAAAAAATTATGTTGCTTCGTGCTGGTCCCTTTTCAGATTTCGCTCGCTTCTTTCGCTTCTACGCCCTAATTGTTTTTTACAACCTTTATAAACGTCGGCTTTTTTCCTTATAAATATTTCAAAAACAGCTTAAGTAACACCGCTTTATGATAAAAATATTCAAAGCTTTCTAAATAAAAAAGAAAATTAAATGCGTCACCATTTTCCGACACCCTCTGGTTAAATAGTCTTTTAATAACAAAAAATAAAAGTTTAACATTAACATATCCATCCACCTCCTTCATGTTCTTTGAAGTTTTCATAATTTTTCACCTGAATTATTTTCCTCTTTGAGAAATATTTCTTGAAGAACGGTTGCAAATATTTTTCCATGTCAGTTGTTTTCATTCTTAATTTGCTAAGCTCATCTAATGGATTCCGGTTAATTTTCCTACACGAAACTTTCGAGATACTTATGAGCAGTACCACTTTCGGAACTAAATACTACCTTTTTAACTTTGCGGTAAAGGTGTGGAGCGGTGGTTTTATCATACCTTAGTTTTTCCCCCCCCCCAATTTATCTTTTCTATGATACTTTTTCTTCACTTTCACGCGGTTGAAATTGAGGAGGGAAAATAAAACGTATAAAATATTCATCTTTGGAATGGTTTTCTCTTCTTTGTAAATCTTCTCCATAAGCTCACGGTCCATCTCCTTAGTAAACTGTCTTTTGTTTTCCCGCGGCAGTCATTTGTCACTTGCTTTTTATTTTCTTTTTTTTTTTCCATAAAAATGCTATCTCTCGCGACAGCTATGAATATTTTTTAAGAAAATGTGTATTTTTTTTTAAAAAGCGGTTTTACCTTCAAATTGTTTCCGCCTCTTTGTAAATTAATTTCTGACCATCTGCTTCAGATACTTAATAACGATTTTTAGCATTTAAGACAGATTTTAATGAATCGCTTTTTTCTTATCGTCATAACTTCCAAGGTGATTAATTACTTAAAGTGATTTTCGATCATCAATATCTCTCTTTTGAAAGACATTCCATCCTGTTGTTTATCCTTCACTCGCATTTTTTCCTCCGTCCGATAGGAATTTTGATTTTTAAAAAAAATTTAATTTGACGTGACACTAAAAAGCTATATTAAAGCCAGGAGAAAGCGTTAATAGGAGAAAATGTCGTTATAAACCCCAATGTTGAAATTCCAAAAACTAATGTCAACCTTGCAAGAGGCATAACTGATGCCGGAAGGATTTGCTGTTTTCTCTAATACTCGATTTACGATGAAAAAATCCAAATTTTAGGTATCCAACGAACTCCTCTGGTGTATCCTGGAATTTTTAGTGCAAGTTTCAACTTGTCTGAAATGTATGGGCGGCGAGAAAATAACATCAAAAAAAATTGCGGTCGAAAAATTTTGATTTTGTGTTCTGGTTTTTGCTTGCTTGGAACAAGTTGAAACTTGTACCAAAAAATACAGAAAAAATTAAAGGAGTTCGTTAGATACCTAAAATTTGATTTTCTTCCCCGTAAATCGAGTGTTAGACAAAACAGCTATTCCTTCCGGTAATCCGTGAAGCCTCCTCTTAAAAGGTAAAAAAGCTGCACAATACAGTATATTTTCCCTCGGAAAATATCTGTCATATTTCTTGCATAGAACTAAAGTTTAAATTTTTATTCGGAAAAAGAGTAGAGATACATGGTGGTAAATATAAAATTGCGCAACAAAAACAAAAAAAAAGCTAATGATTTTCTAATCGAATTGCGTGGTTCAAAATGTGTTAATTACGCTGCATACATACACTGAATAACACTGACATTTTAATTTTTTCCCCGATTTCTGAAAATGAATGAGTTAGAGGAAATCGTTTTTTTAAATTTAAATCGTTTGAAATATTGTTTCTATCCTACGCAAAATTAGTATGGTCATCAATAAACCATTAGTCAAAAAAAAACTGTAATGCTTTGCTAAACAGATTTTCTGGATGTTCTATTTTTTTTTTTTCCAGAAAAAAAAAATTGCAAGAAGTTTGCAAACGGCAACCGTCAGCTATTCTCATGTCGTTTGACATGTTTTTTGTTTTCCCAAGTAAAAAGTCTTACCTCCCAACTTAAGGTAAAATTTTCGGAGCCATTAATCATTTTCGTAAAAAAAAAGGCGGGAAAAATTGAAAATGTAATCAATCAGTCCTTTTTTTCTCCTCAGAAAAAACTTTGTTATTATAACGTCTCCGGTTATTTTACATTTTTAACATTGTTACTGGGATTCATGATAGCTGACTCTGAGCCTAAAACAAAGGACCTAGGATTGTCTCCGAAATTAGAGAGTTTGTTTTGCCATATTATTCGTTGTCTTATAAAAAACATTAGGGAGCGTTCAAGTGTTACGTAAGACCGGAAGGGGGGGGTGCAAGAAATTTTTACGATTTCTTACATGGTGGAGGGGGGGTCCGGAAAATCTTAGATAAGATTTTTTATTATTATTTATTGTTCAAAAAAATTCCATATAAAAAATGGACACCCCTCCATTTGACACCTTCTCTTAAAAAAAAAAAAAAAAAATAAAAAAAATTTACTCTAATTTTAAGAAAAGAAATTTTTTTATTTTTATTTTTATTTTTATTTTTATTTTTATTTTTATTTATTATTTAATTATTTTTTTTTTTGAAATTTTGTAAGAAATTTTTAAAATTGGCGGTAAAGAAAAAAAAAGGGGGGTCTGCGAAAATCTCACGTAAGTTATAGGGGGAGTCAAAATAGGGGATCGGAAAACTCGAAAAAAGTCGCACGTAGGCCTAATACTTGAATGCTCCCTTATTCGGCAACAAAATATTAAAAAATTGGACGTGGAATTAATTCCCCAAACTGAATTTTACAATTTGAAGCCCAGAATTTAAAATCAATGAACCTTTCAACTTTTTAGGGTATGAATGGATTGTTACACTTTAGCACTGTGATTACCTATTGCACTCATAATTCTTTAGGACGATTTTCATTTAAAACCGGTTTACCACGCTAAGTCGATTCGTATTACAAGTCTTATAAAAAATTCCCTTTACTGATTAATTTTTAAAATAAAATTCAAAAATGAAACTCACCCGATCGGAACAATTTTTCTAAATTAATTTAAGTGAACTTAGGGAAAACGGATAAATAAATGTATGAAAACAAATAACTTATAAAGTTAATATAAGTTTAATACTTTTTTCCTAGAAACCGATATTACAAATTTTTGCGACAAGGAATCGAAGCTCATTGAGTACCATTTATTAAATGTTCATTTCTTATTTTTTTTATTTATGTTGAGACGGTTAATTCGAATTTTATTGTCTGTACCGGTATTGTTTTTTATTTCAATTTATTCTTATGTTTCCTCTCGGGAATAATCGAAATGGAAAAATTAAAGATTTTTCTGGGTGAGCGATTACTATCCGCGTCACCGATCATTTTTATGATTGTGTATTCTACCGTTCAAGAAAAATAAGTCAAGAGTCTCTTTACTACATATTTCATGTCAACAAGGAGAAGAAGAACAAGATAAGGAAATCATTATTTCTGCATTAATAAATTTTACCTTAGATATTGCTTTTTTTTTTTTTTTTTTTTTTTGTTTTTTTTTTTTTTGTTTTTTGCTTGCAATTATTTGGAACTTATTTTCTAAAAAAAAAAAAAAATAAGTTAAAATAAGTTCGTCGATTTTTAATCAAAAGTGAGCTTTTAATAGCTAGTCTGATTTTATGAAGTTGATTAATTTGCAGCTGCTCGGTACTGTACAAGTCGTTTAGGAAAAGTTTAACATTTAAATTATCCGAAGACGCACTTAGTTGAAATTAAAACAACCGAGAAAATTAAGGAAACCTCTAAAGGACTCGATCGACAACTTAATGCTTTATAAATAATATCAGAATTTCTGGCCTGGCTATACTTACGAATGATAGGAAATGATTATTTATGTGGAATTTAATTGGATTAAAATAATTAATGCATAAATTTAAAACTTGTAAAATAAAAATTAGGGCGTCAGTGAGAGGAATTGAAATGAGTGTGTTTTTTACTCTAGGGGTCAAACAAAGACACGGTTTTATTTTTATCCCTTAAACATTGCCATACACAATATTAACGTAGGCCAATGCTTATGGAAAGTTTCATTAATTACTTCTTCTAGTCTTTCTCAGTTCCCTAAGTCATCAGCAATAAAGCAAAATTTTCTGATTTTCTTTTCCCACTCAGATTCGTCGCTTAAAGGCTCATCCTGCTTAAATGAAAGTCTTGTGGGTGATGTAGCTTCACAGCTACTGGCTACTTGATTAATAGTTCAATTCTCCTGAATTCCTTACAACTTAAAAATATCAAATCCGGCAAGTTTAATGAGTTTTAACTCTTGTAATTAAGCGTGCTTTTGCGTATTTACTTTTCCTGAAAATCCGGATCAAAATAAAAGAGGTTCCCGTAAAAGTTAAGCGGTTTCCTTGAATATATTAAAAAAAATTGTTTCCTGTTTAGAAATTAATGTTTAAGTAAAATATTCAGCTTTGAAAGAAACTTTTTAACAAACGGAAAATTAATGTGGACCGTTTGTTTACTTGTTTTACTCAAAGTTTTTAAGTTTTTTTTTTTACAATTACTACTTGAATTACCGTCAGCCATTACTGCTAAAGTAATTTTTATTTACTTTACTTTTTCCAGTTTAAAAAAGAAAACACCGTATACAGAAAAGCACTGTTCAAAAAAAATCCCAACTGTACATATAATTTTTTTCAACAAATTAATAAATTAATACTGAAATCGATTAAGCGGTTAATTTTTATAAAATTCATTTATATGCTTAATTTTTTTTTTTTTAAATACAAGAAAACTATCAGTTATTCATTATTTTTTTCGGTTGCATCATTTTTGTTTTTCACAGTATTGGTCTCTCGACCGAATCCCGATCACTTTCGTAAAAAGTTTCGCTGACGATCCTCGTGAGCGAGGAATACGGTTTTGCGTAACCCCCTCGTAAATTTCACGGTCGCGGAAAGGCTAAAACTGAATGAAGCAAGTGAAAAGAAAACAGCGGGAAAACTAGGAGGAAATCGTAAAAAGAATAGTTGCATTCCATGCTACGATCGCTATACTCGGTTCAATTTACGTTAAAAGCTTTCCGTCGGAAAATTTTTTGCCGATTTTAGAATGTGGGTTCTCTTCGCTTGCCTGACATACGGAAAATAACTTTTTTACAATACCATGAGAGATAGCTGACTTCGTTATTTAATGTAGAAAGTGGTATTTAGGCTTCCACTTTTTAATGGCAATTTTTGTTTATTAATATTTCCGTTCGATGAGGTGAGATTTTTTTAAGAAAACTAGGAGCATTTTTTTAAATCTTACATTGGAGTCAGTTTTTGAAGGAAAATTTTTTCGGATTGGTATGAAGCACATGCTTAAAATCAAACGAATAGTTTTCGTATTTAAAAAAAAATTTTTGGATTTAGATTTTTCTTGAGATTTAAAAATGGGTAGGTTATGTAAAAGCTATGTAAAAGTGTTCGGTATGGAAGAACAGTTGTGGGATCGAATTTTATTTCAAATTGCATTTTATTTTTAAGAAAAGTACATGCTATTACTCCAAAACTTTAATATAGGTTCGGAAGATTGTGAATCAATTTTCCAAATCTTCAAGCTGATTTTTCTCTCATCTAGCCAACTAATTAAAATACGTAATCATCTTTAATTAACATTCCTGAAATCGTAATATTAAAATTTCCGAAATTATTAGACTTATTTATATAATTAAGTTATTTCGTTAAATATTTTCTTTTTTAAAAACACTTAAAAGATTTAAGTAACTTGGGAAATTTCGGGAAAATATTAATTGTTTAATTCTTTCTTGCAAACGAAATGGAAATAATAATTTTTTTCTCGGAAAAATGTATCTTCTTCAGGAGAATTTGTTATTGGTTGATTGAAAAAGCAATCCTTAATAAATTATTGTGTGACAGTTACTTAAGATAGTTACAGAAACTTCCTCGAAAATAGTACATTCTGTTCGTTATTTTTTTAACTCGCGTCCATTGTTATTTCTTTCTTTTTCCAGAATACAGAGAATTTTTGCGATGAACTTTATAATATATATATATTCTCGAATTTGCTAACCTTAAACTGACTTACTTCTCTGAATAAATACTTAAAGCAAAAAATTCTGTTTTCAATTTAATATGCTTGGTATCGAGAATAAATAATTGCTGTGTAGACTTTTGTTCTTACGGGCGAAAGGTGCCTCAATCTTTTAGGTTTAAATCTTTCTTTTTAATCAAAAAACAAAAAATGATCCCCAGAAAATCTTTCCTTTAAGAATTATTGTCTTTAAGAGAAGGTTTCATGCACATAGTCTCTTTCTGCATTAAAGTATCGCGAGGAATGGCTTTTTTGTTAATATTTTGCTTTCTAAGCAAAATATTAAGCAAAATATTGAAATTTTGTACACATAAAACCTTAGGTAATAATTTTCCTCATCTTTTGACATAAAATTCAAATTTATTCAAGTAAAATTGAAGCCATTATTTTATTTCAAAAATTTTTTTATAATTTTTTTTTTCAAACCCAAAAGCCGGCTTTAATTTCTTTTGGAAAAATGTGAACTTGGTGTCAAAAAGTAGAGAAAAACATTGTTTAGGGTTTTTCATGTACAAAATTTTGATTTTTGGCCTGGAAAGAAAAATATGTAAAAAACAGCCATTCCTTCCGGCATCCGTGAAGCCTCCTCTTAAACTTATGATCACTCCCAAATTCCGCACCCTTGGCATAAGCACAATATAAGACGTATTAATTAATACGTTCTTCGTCAGTTTTGAGAAATTACAAAACCATTTTAAGGCATTGAATTATTACGCAAGGTGGTCAGAACAAGGGAATAGGGGGTTCCATATGGCCTCTTCTAACATAAAGATTAGGAAAAATACATGGATCAGAAATTTTTTCAGGAGTGGCGTTGCCCTTCCCCCTTCCCTTGGCTACGGCTCGGACTCCCAGGTTCAATGTTTTTATAAGGGTGGCTCAAATGACGTTACAAGAATACGCAAATTTAAAAAATCACAAAGGAGCTCAAAAAAAATTGGGGCTAAGGCTTCTTTGCCCATTTCCTGGCTACATAGTCCATTAGGAAACTATAATTAATAGGGTGTCCCTTATTTTGGCAATTTTTAATTTTCAAATCTCATACCTTCAAAAATGCTTCTCCTTGGTGTACTGATAAACCCAATTTTTTATTAATGGCTGTCCCTGGGTTACCATAAGGTTCGCGCCCCAAAATTAAATATTTTTTGGACTTTCACCCATCGATAGGATCTAGTGAGAGTGTAAATTCATTTTAAAAAAATGGCCACAAAAATGGCCAAAAGGTAAAAAAAATTTTTCGCTGCGAAGATAAATCTGAACGCAAATTTCACTATCACCACGTAAGAGTACGTAAAAAATTGGTCCAGACACGAATTTTTTTTCTTTTTTTTTTTTTTTTCAAAAGCCAAAGTGGCCATAAAACGGCCAAAATCTAAAAAAATTTGTTTCGCCACGAAGTCCCCACTTGACCCAAATTTTGCCATCATACTATGGGAAAGTACACAAAAAAATCTTCCTAAAATCATGTATTTTTCCTTGAAACCCGAAGAACAAAAATGGTCAAATTTAATGGCCTAAATCATAAAAATTCCAAAACATTTTTTTCTCAACCTAGTTGGTTCAAAATTTCGCCATCACCACGTGAAAGTACGCAAAAAAAAAAAAAAAAAAAAAAAAGCTTAGAATCATATTTTTTTGTAGAAGAAAAAAGGTAGAAATTGGCTCATTTATCGCTCAAAGTAAAAAAAAAATGGTCATTTTGCCCACTGCACCATTAAGGGCCAGTCCCACCATAGCTAGTTAAGGAGATAACGGTCGGAAAAAAAACATAATTTTCTTTGCCCATAAGTTAACCGACCAAAATCGGCCGGTTATCTTTTTTAATCATGACTTTTTAGAAAAACAGCTGTGGTGGGATCGGCCCTTAGAAAAAAATAACAATTATGCCCTTAGATATCCCTTTCAAAGAGCTTTTTTTTTTTTCGATTTTTGGATTCTGCAATCGGACAACCCGTTCTCTGCCAAAAAAGTAAAAACTGGATTAGCACTCCCATTCCCCGCCTCGAAAACGGTTTTTTTTTCCCTAATATTTGACTTAATTCATTTTCTCAATAGGTCCTATCGATCGGTATAGTCCAACAAAGATTTAATTTTGGGGCACGAACCTTATGGTAGCCCGGTGGCAGACTTTTTTACTCGACGGGAAAGCGTAGCGTTTTAATCTTAAAGTTCCGAAAATTGCCGTAGAGGAAAAAAATCAACAATTTTTTCTTCGCAAAAAAATATGGTATCTTATCGGAAATTTTCCGTAGATTAAGAATCTAAAGCCTTTTTTTTTATATCTGGTCCGGTTTTTGAGCTAGAGACCACTGAGGAAACTGAGTGAAACTGAGGACTTGATATGTTTTGTCACTTTAAACCAAGTTTTTTTGCCATATTTTGGCTTTAACTCAACAACCGGATCAGATATGAAGAAACGGACTTCAGATTCGTGATCTACGGAAAATTTCCGATTCGAAACTATATTTTTTCACGGGAAATCGACAGTGAAATTAACCACTCATTTCCTCTAATACAATATGATATCTTTTTTACTTTTCATTTTATGCTACAACGATTTCGAATAATCGTTTTCTGCTAAAATTTTTTTTAGTAAGTAACAACAATGCCATAATATCAAACGTGCTATAAATTCGGAATTCCTTCGCTCGGCCGTTAAAAAATTTAAAACAATTATCAAGCGCTGGTACTCCCTTTTTTTTATCAACCCACGACAACAATGCTAAGGTCGTACATGATAACTATTAAAAAAGGAAATTATACGATACAAATAATTTAAAAAATACAAACACAAGAAGAGCCATAATCGTAATTGTATTGCAGGTAACATCATATATGAACATCAACGTACAACATCAACATACACTGTCGCCAGAAAATTACAATTAAATGGATCCGTATTACAATTACAATATTAATAAGAGCCATTAAAACAACTTTTAAAAAAACAAAATTACCTTAGGGGTACAGAATTTTTACTTTTTACATAGGAAATGAAGCCGCTTAAAAAAGCTGAATTATTTAGAATCCAAGCGTTGTGCAAACCACAAAAGAGCTTTTCATCCTTTCCTTTCATTGCGTATTAGCGATTCAGGTTTTAAAAGGATTAAAAAACTTATATAGTTGATAAGGATGAAAAGTTAAAACGATCTTAAGTTTATATCGACCAACAAAATTTATTTTTCTTCGTTAAGAACGTATTTTTTTAAGTTTACGATGTCATAATAATCAAAGTCTTACAAGATAATGAAGACAATTCGTTTTCACGGTTTACCTAAGGCACGTTCTGTAAACCTTACTTGTGATTTTTTTTATGAAAATAAAAACTCGCTCAATAATTATAACTTAGTTGACCTAAAAAATCGTAGAAACTTAAAAACTGATGAAATGTTTTTTTTTTTTTTTTTAATTCAAGGATGATTCGATGGTTTAGCAAATTCCTTTTAAACAGCGTTTTTTTTAAAGTGATTAATCTTCGACTCCATCAATTTTTTTCTCAGTATTTTTGTCAGAGCTTGTTGCTCATTTATAGCAACTGCACAATTAGAAAGGATGATTGAAACCCCTCCAACCTCCATTTTCCCCGTCCCCCAACCTTAGCTTGAGCTTTAAATGGATTTTCTCATGCCGTATCTTAAAACTTAAAATTTTTCAAAGAATCATAATATTCTGTCAGCATAACATTCCGGAACAATAAAAGTATGGAATTTTGAGGAAAGGAGAATAATTGAATTTTTGGGGAAAAATACTTGAAAATTTCAGTTTTTTATTACCAAAAAAATAAATGGTGAAAAGCTCATTACAGAACCATTGCGTGAAAATACCACAAAATTTCTCCCCATCATATGGATGTCAGCTCCAGCATTATTTTTATGACTTTCTTGATCTACCGTGTTTTTCAGTGTCCAAAAAAATCAAAAAGCGTCGTTCAGAGTCTTTTCATTTTATTCAGATGGTATTCATCTATTTTTTATCTTTAATTAGTCTTCAAAGCTATAAAAACAAAAATCATTATTGGATATAAGAATTACTTTGTCCAAATACGTTACCTTCAAAATGTGTTTAGTTAAATTTTTTTTGAGAGGAAAAAAATCATTTAGACGATCATTAAGTCAAAATTTCTGACTCTGAAGTCAGACTGGCCTCTTAGAGAGGACAGAAAAACCTGCTATGAGAGACTATATACAGGGATACACTTTTTAGGTACAAATTGTGTATTTCGGTTCGTTTCGCCTTACTCAGTCGTCTAACGATAGCTTAACCTTTGTTGTGATCGAAGAAGCAAAATATAAACTAGAAGATAATGTGGCGTGGTGCGAGGACGAAGAAAAGGGCTTGGTGTGAGGCTAAATTTATTAGAAACAATTGGAATGCATTTTCCTAGACCCTGAAGTATCTCTTAGTTGGAGAATCCAGACTCAATTTTAAGAATTATTTTTAGTATTAATTAGATTTTCAAAATTAACAGTTTAAGGCCAAAAATTTAAGAACTAAGTTTTAAAGCGATACCTTATTTGGATTTGTACAACCATTTGTCATTACTACTTACCAATCGATCGGTAGTACAAAAAATCCACATGTATTCGCAACCTGATTAGCTAACGGTAATTTACCAGTGGTTTGAGCTACTATTAGTGGTTGAACGACAACCATTCCAAGAACTTCGCAGTCGTCAGACATGAACACACTTCCTATTATACCACCTTTAAATTTTTTTGGATCATCCGGAACTACGATTGATGCACCCATACCTGTCGGATCAGGTAATAAATATGCCGAAACAGATATGAGGTCGTAATCCGTACAATTCCCCTAGAAGAAATATTATCTGTAAATAACGAAATCTAATCATACTGACATCAAAATCATACTGACATTGCGCGGTGTAAACAAACATCCAGAAACGGGAAAAAATTGCTTGCAGGATCCTATTTTTGGTTCGGCGAAATAATGGTCGTCACAACAATCTTTTTTTTGACATGTACAACACTCTTGTCCCTGATGCATACCACAGTCTTGTCCCTGATTCACACAACAGTCTTGTCCCTGATACATACAACAATCATGTCCCAAATCCGTACAACTACAACTATCAGTGCAACTGTCTTCTTCCAGTTCAAGTCGAACAGCATATATGTTTACGCTTAACACGTTTTTGGAGCATCCTTTAAGACTTTTAATGCATTTTACTTTTCTTGTGGCACCACAGGGAAATTTAACCTGGATATTTGTTCCACTAAAATGAAACCGTCAACACATATCAATACTCGTATCTTACGTGGTGAAAAAATATTGTTTTTTTTTTTTTTTTAATGAAGAACTTACAATTGAACGGAATAGTAGATTGCGAGAATTGTGCCATCCTTCATTCGTAGTCCTTGACCAGCGACTATGGTCTTCCCTAGAACAATCATGGAATTTTTATTTCTATAATTCTGGGTGACCAAAATTTTTTTAAACTTACCTTCTTTGAATGCCAAAATGAGGACAACGAAGGAAAGATCTGTAAAAATGTTTTAGTATTTCTGTTAGTCATACGTATTTCAAATCTCTTTGAATCACTTTATAATTCTTGCTAAACAAAATATTACTCACAGAATTGCAAGTAAATGTCTTAGATAACGATTAAAATATCAGTTGGAATATATCAGTTGGAAAGCACCGAATGGGCAGTTTCTTTTTTCTGCAAACATAATTTTGACTTACCGCATCCCTTACATCTATCCATCTCCCCCAAAAATTTAAGAACTTCACAAGGTGCGATATTTTTTTCACCTCTTGGTCCGTCAATTACTTTAGTGCCTTGTACCGCGTTAAAGGTTAAAACAGAAAAAAGGGCTGCATCGAATTTTGAACATGCTGGCAAGCAAGATGTTGGGAATATTTCTGGTTTTATTTCCGGTACAAGTCCTGCTGGAAGTAATCCACAATTCCCTGTTAAGCAACTTTCAACGAGTATATTACCAATCATGGGTAGCACAAGCGAAACTAAAAAACTTAAGTACTTGCGCATAGTGATTTTCAGTTATTTTTCATAGAACAACTTTAAAAGGACTGAGTGCAAAATGTCAGCGAGTGAGGTTTTAAAAGGATATAAAAATTTATATGATGAGGATGATGGAAATTTTTAAACGATGTAAGCATTACATCGACCAACAAAATTTTATTTTAAGATTAGGGTGTCATAATAATCAACGTTTTACAAGATAATGAAATCAACTCGTTGTTATGGTTTTCGTAAGTCACGTTCTGTTAACCTAAATTGCCTACATTTTTACTAAGCAATTTACTTTTACTGCAAAAAATATGGAACGGGTTTATAATACAAAAAAGTGCGATTCGGTGTACAGCGGGGAAAACTAGATGGGAGAAAATAAGAGATCACTTTCAACCGTCTTTAAGGACCACTTATCTAGTTTAACCGGGCAGTCCGCATTAACCATCTTCGCCATAAGCTAAGTATGGCGAAATATCTTACAGACGGGGGGAGGGGGGGTTCAAATTCATTAAAAGCATGCTTATGTAATACTTGAATAGCCCCTTTTGCAAAACTACTTTCAACAAATTATCGATGTTGACCACACCGGCCTCTTACATATATGAATCCATAAAATTTTCAATAAACAATGGCGAGGTTAGGTATAGTGCGGATTAACAGTAGGTGAAGCTTCCGCCTATACAATACTCGAGAGCAGGTGATATCCGACTTTCTAAAATTAAATTAGAGAAATCAAAGAAAGACATATTGTATGCTGGGACTTCATTTTTTAATAAGTTACCGACTGATATTTATGGTTTACGGGACACTAAAACGTTCAAGTGAAAGGTAAAATCATGGCTAACGGAAAAAGTAACATATTTGCTGACGGACAATCTGAAAAAGGATGGGCCATCAAAAAAATAAATTGTCCGATTCTTATTGTTTATTAATTTTTTTTTATTTGTATAGATATTTTTGGATATTTTATTGTTGTAAACTCAGTGACACAACCGGTTACTTTACAGTTTTTTATGGCTTTTAAATATAATAAATAGAAAAAATAAATATCTGAGATATATCTGTTTCTTATAAGCTAAGCAAGGGCGCAATGACTTGCAAACATTCACTGATATAGATCTCGTAAATGTCTGCGGTAAAATAATGTTTAGCTTGCCAGAGCAGATATATCTCAGGTATTGGACAATTTGTATATGTATATCTCGTCGTTTGCGTATTAGCTAAAACTGAATACATTTTCATTGTATTTTAAATGTATGTCACGTCAATCTGGAATTGGTAATAGCTGCCAAATCAAATACCTATTTAAATACAATTCAATCAATACAATTCAATCAGAATTTAATTTATTCATTTTGTTTAGTGGATTTTTTTATAAAAATAACCAAAGGAAGAACTAATACTTTAGGATCTACTCAAGATCTAAGATCCTAAATTAGCAGCTCTTCTGCATCCTGGAAAGATCCTGGATCTGGAAAAAGTTAAAAAATCAGATCCAAACGTCCAACAAGATACGATTTTAATTTTATATTATTCATCTTCTTAGATCTCCTATAATAGCTGCCGAATCAAATTTAATTCCAAAATCTTTTGAATACCTATTAACAAATTTTGTACAGCCGAGGTATAAAAAACACTAGTTAAAGAATCACAATCTGTATCTTTTAAGCCTAAAAAAAAGAATATTTTGAGATAACTATTGAAAATCACTTAAAAATAAGATTCTAGTCCGAGCTTCATTTTGTTTTCATTTAAAATAATGTTAGTAGACGCCTTTTATGAATCTCGAGCAGTAAGTACCAGCAAGTTGTACACATTGCAAACCCAATTCTTTCACTGCCGGTAATGAAAATCCAGCATTGGCCAATTTAGTAGGTTTAGCAGCAATAATGCCACCGATTTGACATTCCTTTGTTATAAAAACACCTCCTTGGAAACTAAGACAAAAATCGTTAGGTTTATTAGGTATTACGATTGACGCAGCAACGTTGGGAATAAATTCTAATAAAGCAGGCATAAAGTCGATCTCATAATCCGTACTGAAGCACTGAAAGAAAAAACAATCATTGAACCAACTAAATGAAATTTTAATAAAAATTCACTTACGTTTTTCTGTTTTACCAAATATCCTGGAACCAAGGAAAATTCGTACAGTTTAGAAATTCTGGTTCTGTAAAATCATCATCAATGCAACGATGATTACAGGAATTATCTACGCAACGCTTGCAACAACTGCAACCATCATTTTCGGCACTATTGGATTTCACAACTAATTCAACGATAAATATTTCATTCGCAAGTATATTTCCAGAACATTGTTCCAGTTTCGTCATGCAGATTACTTCTATCGGATCCTTTGTGTTGTAATATTTAACCCAAAGACCAGAATCACCACTGAAACCCGAATTTATTATTGTAATTCTTATTATTAGATTTGTGTTTTACATAACTTACAATTGAAGAACTCCGTAAACGGTGAGGACATTACCGTTACGTTGTCTTATTCCTTGGCCAACGACAGTCATTTTATCTAAACATGTTAGCTTTTAGGTAGTTATTAGTTTTTAAAAAATTTAAAAAAGTTTAATTTTACCTTGAATTATTGATAAAACAAAAGCGACGTATGAGAGATCTGCAATTTTGAATTTTTTTTATTTTTTTTTATTTATTGCGCAATTAAAGTAATAATTGCGTTTTTTTTTTTTTTTTTAGAATTTTTGGACTTACTACAATCTGGCTTTTCTTTTAAACATCCGTCGATCTTTTTCGCTATTAATTTCGTATTGTTCTCACATGGTGCTACAGAACTGTCTAACCGTTGTACCGGCTTAAACACTCCGCCGTTTATAAGTCCGTTTATTGTGGTTTGAACGATGAACGATTTTTCATCCCCTTCGCATATTGAGACTGTAGGTTTTTTGAATATGCCGTTAGGATCAATTTTTGGAATATCAGGAGAAGTTATCATGGATAGAGGATCGTTTGAAAAACTCGAAGGAAATACCCCCCACGCGTTATTAATGATTTGTAAAAAAATAAGAAATAAGTAGTACATCGTGAAAAAAATAATTTTCGGTGAGCTAAATCACACGAGTTTGAAGTATACTGTATATAGCAACTATAACTTGTAGTCGCCCGTTATTTTACTAAAATAGGAAGGTAAAAAAAAGAACGACTGATCGTTTCAACGTCTTAACCGAGACTCCCTCTATTTCCTGTTCCTTTTACAATGGTTTTAGGGTGTGACAAAGGTTTCACAAAGGTTTTACAAAGGTCTGCATCCGTTTCCGCTAAAAAAAAAAGGTGCCTTGTGGCCTGAAAATAATGGCGCTAACAAACTATAAATCCCGTTTGTAGAAATTACTGTTTAATTTCTTAATATTTATTGTTTTATGCCTAATTGTGGGATAATTTTCTATAGGTCATAAGAGCATAATGATAAGCTTACAGTTTGTGATGTATAGTATTCACAAAAATTGCTTTAGCAATTTTTGGATTAATGGCTAAATTCTGATCTTCTTCACCAGAAGAACCTTTCATAGGAAAGGATATTATTAATCGAATCATGTGACAGCGATTTCCTTGTTTTTTTTATCTAAAATGTATTTTCGCTTGCTTTGATTAAGGTGATTTTCGTGTTAGGGTATTAAATTTTTAAACCTTAATAAGATCATAAAGCATAAAAAAATAATTTTTACTGTTTTATTAGTCCACATCTTAATTAAGATATGAGGTAGACATCATGCAGTTTATCTTCCTTCTGTTTTTATTCAGAGTTCGATGGGAATGACTAAAATAACACACTCAGTATTAATTTCTTTCGCTAATGGTACCGAGAAAATAGTGTTGGGCACTATTGCTGGTTTAGCAATTGCCATGCCGAGAACTTTGCAGTCGTCATTCACAAATACTCCTCCCTGATAACCCAAGCAAAGTTCAAGTGGTTTGTCAACGATCACTATTGATACTCCGAGACCTGTGGGATCCGGTAGTAGAACTCCCAATTTAGGCGTTATACAATAGTCATGGCTAGTGCACTAAAATAGACGAATAAGATCGATTAGGCTAAATAAGAAAGAGAATAAGGGAGAAAGAGGACCAATCTTGCCCATTTTCAAAAACCTGAAATTATTGCAAAGGGATCAATTCCGGTTTCCAATCACCTGATGCCGATATAGCCGTAATAGTAATAGTAATTGCAACCGACATTATGGTTGTGCTACGGCGCTTTTCTACTTTCGACGTCAGATTTCAGATTTTCGGAAACTTTCATTATCTATTGCTCGATAGTCGGATGAAACTATTGTATTTAACTATCGAACTATAAAACTGTTGATAATCTCCATTTTGAAAGTTTTATCTCACGGTAGTACGAACCCGAGCTAAAAGGCAACATACTAACATTGCTCTGAGTTAAGAAATATCCACGAACAGGCCTTGTGTCCAGACAAGTTTGAATCTCCGGTTCATAAAAGCAGCAATCCGTACAACATTCTTCTTCCACGACAAGTTGTACCGTTACCACCAGTTCGGATAGGATATTTTTAGAACATTGATGCGGTTTCATGCAGATAACTTTGCGTCTTACCGTCCCCCAGTATTTGCAGGAGTATTCAACCCAAATATCTCCGATGTCGCTGAAACAATAACGATACATTAAAAGTCACCCTTTAGGATTGATTTATTGTTAAACTTACTACTGAGTGTTTTCGAAAACGGTCAAAATAGATCCATCGCGCAATCTTATCCCTTGACCGACAACTAGCAACTTTCCTGTACGAAAAAAAAAATTGCAGATTTTTTTACGCTAAAACGCTTAGAATAAACTTACCGTCCAACTTTTGTAGAATAAAAGCAATGTATGAAGTATCTGAATTAAAAAATTGATAATCGATGATTTTATTGCGGCTCTTTTAAAACATACTTACTTACCGCATTTTCCGAATTCTGTTCTACATCCACATCCACCGACAAATTCTGCCAATATCTTCGTGGTGTTTTCACACGGTGTTAGATGCGGATTAATGGGTATGATCTTAAACAGACGACTCTGTATAATTTTATTTGTTAGATCTACCGTTTGTAACGATTTTTCGTAACCTGAACATGGCGGTACTGCAGAATTTGGAAGTAATTTAGGATCAAGCGGCAGTAGGGACGAAAGGAATGAGGAGTCTGGGAGCGAATTCGTCCCGAAATTTTCCACCAACACAATATTGAACGTAAAGAAAATTTGTAGGATTAAATAAGTGCACATGTTATATCCGATGATGGTTGCTTTTCTGCTGTTAAAAGAATGCAACTATTTAGTTTAAAACCATTGTGCGAGCTATAAATGCTAAATGTTTATCAAATCAGTAAAATTTTATGATATGATAATAAAGATCATTTAGATTTTTATTTCTTATTTGGTTTTCCTGGAGATTCGCAGCGAATCTTGTTGCTATGTCATTGACAAAATATGATTTATCTTAACAATCCGGGCGTTTTATGATTTACTGACATTTATGGGAAAAAAGGAAAAGAATGAGTAATAATAGAACACTATGGTAGGAAATTTTTCCTGCACAACTGAACGTTCCGCATAATCGATTGCGGCTTGTTGCTTTAAGTATATTCTTTTATTGATCCATTACGGATACATTTCCTTTTTTGATTAAGTTTTGAATTTTGGTACGTAGTAACAATATAACAACTGCGGCCATTGGTCAACCTCAGGTGGCCAGAAAAATATAATAAAAATGAACGTGATGTACTAAATTGTCACTGTAGGTAAGGTATTATTATTACCGGCATACGTTTTATTATTTCCGCCAGAAAAGATAAATATATTTTTCCCTAAAAAGACATGCATATTTAGCTTACTTGATGCCGATAATTAGTGCCATTGTCTTATACTGTAAGTGTAAGTCTAATTGTTAGATAAATTCCTTACTACAGAATGTAATCTGTATTACAGTCAGTACTAATTCTTGGATCGTTATTATATGTTGGCAGACGATTGAACAACGTAACCTCAAAAAAACACCCAGGTGTTCTTTTCAAATTAAATATCAGCCTAAGATTTAAGTGTTATCATGACAATATTAATATGATATAAATTGTACAATACAATGTTATTGATCAGACATCACAATGATTTAAAATAAAGAATTCGCACTGTAAAAAGGTTTATATCATAATGATATTAGAGTGACATTAGTTTTTTGAAAATTAAAAAAAAAAGTCGCCACTGAGACTAGAACCCACTCCGTTTAGATTTCTATCGTCACAACTCCTTCACCTTACCATCTTCACCACTCCTTAAGTTACAAAAATGGTTGATAATTTGATTATTTAAGCCCACAAACGATGGACTTAGAATTTTTTTGACTGTTTTATTCTTATCACTTTTTCAAGCGGAAGAACAAAAAATTTCAAAAAACGAAGGGCAGAACAGCCAAAGCTCTTGAATCGTAGATTACGATTTTGCCTATATTCTTGTCCCCATTTCAGGTATAAGGTGCGAAAATTCCAAAAAACGTAAAGTATAACTTCTAAAAACAATTTTCAAAGAAACTTCACAAAACAAAGTGATGTTACCGCAATATCAGGCTCACTTCAGACCGTTATAATTCTATTTTGTGAAATCTAAATTTTTTTTTTGCAAGTTAAAACATCTATTATTGTCATTATTATATTAAGTGAATATTTGACCGATATACACGGCGGAACAATTTTTATGGCGGTGTTTCCTATGTTTACCTTAATAAAATCACACCATAAAAATTGTTCCACCGTGTATGTTTAATATAAGTCAACGATCTGACATTGGTTTGATGTTAGTGCTACATAAAGTTAATATCAGACTGATCACATTTTTTTAGAACACCTGGGCAGTCCTTTCCTGTAGTGTTCCTTGTGTAGCCTACATTATTTAAATTGCAATATTGGAATTAAGCACAAAGTACTTGATCGTAACCTTAATTTAATATACCTAAGGTATCTGTACCAAACTTGTGGAGAGATCCTAACTTGTGCCTCCAGAATATTTATAAAGCTGATGGTAAAGTTATGATCACTCCCCAGGAAGGAAAATTTTTTGTATTTTTCTGTATTTAACTATCCGAATTTGCGTGATAGTATTTCATATTTTTCATATTTTTTCTTAAGCTAAACATTGGAATAATTTACAGGCAATGATAATGTAACAATACTATGATAGTATATATTTGATAATATATATTAGCATAGTAACAAAAATTCCGCACATGTTTAGCTTTTGAGAGAAAAAAATATGAAAAACTATCATGCAACTTTGGATAATTGAATATAGAAAAATACGAAAATTTTCTTCCTAAGTCTACAAGTTAGGTACAAGTACCTATCTTTCGACGATAGACAACAGACGCATTTTGTACTGAACGTTTTTTTAAAATAAACCTAGCATATAAAAATAGTAAATGCGATTTTTACTGTCATGCTAAGTTTAATTACCGAAAAAAAAAAAGAATAAAAATTTTGGCTGTTTGAATTGGCCCCGAAACGACCGTGACGTCACAGTTCACGATTTAGGTATGCTCCTAGGTGAGCTATCGGCGGTATGCCGCGGCATACCCATCGGAGCAAGAAGAGTTGTCGTACGAACAAATCCGTGTTAACCTTTGAGGACGAGCAGGTGCACTCGTGGTTTCGTTTTTTAAATAACCGCGCGCTTAAAAGTGAACAATGACGTCACACCAATGAGAAACGTTTTGGAGTGGGGTCACGTGACAAAAAGTTTTTACGACTTTATAATTTTTTTTTCTTAATTTCGAAGAAAATTCCTACAGTAAAAATTGCTATTAGATGACCAGAAAACTTTGAACTTTTATTATTCACCATAATTAGCAATCATGTCTGTTGTCTATTGGTGCCAGTACTGTTGAATATGGTTCGAGGATAGCAACCCGTAGGATTGAATTCGGAGTCGAATTCAATCCGAAGAAAAACTGATTTAGAAAGATAGCAAAAGCCAAAAAAAATTTCAGATTTTCAGTGTCATGCTTCATTTCTGATTTAGTATTCCCCTTTTTTTATCAACCCACGACAACAATGCCAAGGTCGTAGATGATAACTATTAAGAAAGGAAATCATGTTTTAAAAAATACAAACACAAGAAGAACCATAATCGTAAATTGTATTGTAGGTAACATCATACATGAACATCAACATACACTGTCGCCAGAAAATTACAATTAAATGGATCCGTATTACAATTGCAGTATTAATAAGAGCCATTAAAGCAATTTTTAAGGAAACAAAAACAAAACAAAATTTGAATAACTAAAGTTTTTTTTTTTAATCACCGGGAATTTTCATGTTTATAGGCCTTTGCATCGGAGATACATTTACGATTTACACTTAGCTGTACAGAATGCATTGCATAGAATTTCAGCTGTAAACAAAAAAAAACGAGACAAAATAATAAAAAAATTAATAAATTAAGAATAAAAAGATGAGATTTTTGCATTCGTTGATTATATGAGGCCAGATTAGGCATTATAGGGCAAACTCATTAATAATGAACTAATTGTCATAAAAAGAAAGTTTTTGAAATTCGTTACTGATGTATTCACCTATGTCATATTATTTATAAATAATCTATCATTTTTTTTTTCTTACAACAATCTTAAAAGATAAAGAAATTAACGTTTCTTCTTTTTAAATATATTTTTTTTTCTTTTTCCATTTTTTTTAAAATATATATTATTCGTATAAAAATTTATAACAATTGCATTTTTTTTTTCAAACCTAAAACTTATATCTCAACAGTTATGATTCAAACCATAATAATAATTCGGTTTCTTTAAATTTTAAATACTTCTTTTTTTTGTTTCTTAAAACTTTTCCCTCGACTTAACAGCAATTATTTGTTTTACAATTAAAAGCAACACAGTGAGGGATATTTTTCTGGTAGAAACATAGATTTTTTTCGACATAAAGTTTCGACAGTTCTATCAACGGAAAACGAAAATTGATATGTGCATTTTGTAAAATTTTTATTTTATTTATATAATATATTTATATAGACGTTTGAAAATAAAAATTTCGGTCCCTCCATGAAACATTTTTTTCGTCGGAAAAAATGACTGCGGTTTTGTTGACACTTTTGGGAATCCGGATTTGAAATCGTCAAGATTGCTGCTGAAACATTGAAATTCAACAAGGGGCAGCCATTTCAACGGTTTCAAATTCTCCCCATTACCTTTGAGGTACAGATTTTTTACTTTTTACATAGGAAATGAAGACGCGTAAAAAAAGCTGAATTATTTAGAATCCAAGCGTTGTGCAAACCATGACAGAGCTTTTCATCCTTTCCTTCCATTGGCAAAAAAATCTTTCTGGTCGCTTGAAATACCTTATCAATGCAATAACTCCGATAAAATAGTTACGATAAACAATTTTTATTGGAATTTCCAACTAATATTCACGTCTAGGTAGTTTTTTTTTGAACTTAAGTCTCAGAACAAGTTTTCTTAAAAGTTACAATTTTACAGTAATTAATTTACGGATTAATTGTTCATCGGAATGATTCAATCGAAACTACTAGTGGGAACCTTTTATTTAATATTTTTTTAATTTTAAAATGTAAATATCAGTAAAAAATAATCGATTAAGCCCTGGTAATAAGCCTATACTGCAGAAAATACTTGATTTTAAATGCAATGTACGAAAGTACTAGCTGCTCTGTTTCAAATTAAAAATAAATAAATAAATAACTAAGTTATAATTATGATTATAATAAGCTTTAAGAATTTTACAATCAAATTAAATATTTATCTTATGGCACTATTTTTTTTATTTATATTTTTTTCGGCGTAAAATTCAAACGAATTGTAGTTTCTTTGATTAAGATTTTTATAAAGAAAAAAATACAATAAGTCGTTGCTTCACTTTTAAAATTTTAAACTTTTAGAGGCAAGAAAAACGACGTTAGAAATCCTGTGAGGATTTGATGACTTTCAATTTGAATTTGAAACCAGGCATAAACAATTACAAATGAATCGAATACTAACTTTTTAAAAACAACCGGAATCTCTCTGTAACATTGATACATCTTCAGTCATGTAAAGACACTATTTTTTTAAAAATTTCGTTCATTTTTAACGTCAGTGGAGACCTATAGTATTAACTTTCAGCGATGCAAGAATCTCAATATCCTTGGGTTCTACTAAGGTCTGTACTGGAAGATCCAGCCGCAACTCATATTGCAAGAGATTTCTGGAGGTTTATTAAAGCGATTTCGACTAGAATAAATAAAAAACCGTTCTTTTGCAATGCATGTTCTAATGCTGACACGGATAAAAGAAAAAAATATATATATATATATTTTTTTTTTTTTTTTTTTTTTTGCAATTTTGAATTTCCAAGTTAAAATAACTTTCATTATCACACATTCAAATACGTTCAGGAAATACGTTATTTAAATTTAAAAGTAAAGTTTTACGATTCCGGTTGTTTCTCAGCCACTTTGGGGTTTTTCGCCCCTGATTATTGCTATATTTGAAGGTCAAATATTGCAGTTGGAAATACTGATAATACAATACATAGCAAAAATATTACACTATAATACTGATCACTCCGGTCAATCATAAGAGAGGCTAGTGCTCTAATACGTAATACAGAGCGATAACAATGGCAACAACGATAAATTACGTAATAGAACCTCTCACCGAGGCGTTTGATTGAAGTTTACGTCAAACTGCAGATCCCGCAAATTGCAACGAATCTGGAATTCGAAGAATAATTGTTGTATAAAATGAAATAGAATCTAAAAATGATCAACAAAAACATGAGAGCAGCTAGTAAAATTAAGCCTTTACAAAACCTTCAATCAACATCAGGGAAAAAATTACATTAATCTAACCAATATTGACGGTTATACCCCCCTCTTCCCCCTTTCAATTTTTTCTTACTTATTTATCAGCTATGGCTCAAAGTTTATCAGATATTCTTTTAAAACATTTGGTAATGGCAGTTTATTTACAAACACGCCTGGCTTGCGATGCAGGGAATTATAAATAGAAACTCTACAAATTTGTTTCAATGTTCTTGGTTTCGAATATAAGTCTTTGATAGTATTGCACAGAATTTGCGAACCTTTACACGGTACAACTCCGCTTTGCTGAGCGAATAGTAATCTCAAGGAGTTATATAATTCGTAATGATCCATGCACATGTAAAACAGATTTAAGATTCGAGCAAAGCGTTGATAAGGATCGATTAGAATTTCTTCCTTCCTTGATATAAGTTGAACATAATATCCTAATGCGTGGGTGCATGATCTTTTATACGAAGGGCACATCTCATCGGGAACATAAATAGTAACATTTGGATTGGCTCCATACTGGATGAGCGTCAATATCAAATCGTAAACGTCGTTTATATCCGACGGTATTCTAGTATTTTTAACCATTTCGACGATGCTTTGCAGAATGTGAGATTTTTTCTGCGATACCTGACGAAGAGAAAAAAATTACAATCAGAATAAATGTACTTGAACTTTCAAGATTTCTATTTTCAGAACGACACTTACGCGCACGTTTGGATCGAGTCCGTATTGTAAGAGTAAAATCAATAAATTCCTAATAAATTCAAAATTTAAAGCCTTTTCTTCTTCCCTTGAAAGAGCAATGTTTTCGGAAGCAGTGAAAACGAGGACGTGAAGTGGAGTTAAATTAGAGCGACTTGAACAATTTGGATTGGCACCATGTTTGCAGAGAATTCTAACGCAATTCAAATAGCAAACCTGAAAATTTGAAACAAAGAGAAGAAAATAAAGAAATGAAAATAAATAAATACACAAAATATATGAAATATGAAATCTGCAAATACTACAATAATTTTTTTTAAGAAGTACCTTCATTGAATGAGTAAAATGATACAGCGGATCTTTATTAATTAGCGGAACTAAGCAGACCATTAGAGGAACGCTACCATCGCGCCCTGCTATATTTGGATTGCCCCCATCTTGGAGTAACATGTCTAGCAGATCGTAACGAAATTCCCAATCCTTGACATGGCGCAAAACGCAAGCCAAAGCACTATTTCCAGGCTGATTGATGGACGGACGGGCTCCTTGTTGAAGCAGATATCGAACCTTTTGAAATAAATAAACGAATAAGCAATAAGTAACTGGAAAGGTAAATAAGTAATAAAAAATTCAAAGTAATTTTAGATCATGTCTGATATTTACAGGAGAAAAAAATCAGATATATGGCATGGGTCAGATTTTGAAATAGATCAAGCAGTTACCGAATAGCTGAAAGATGCTATAAAAAATTTTAAATCATTTTAATCTGATGAGTTAATTGAAAGAGCGACATATTCCTTTGAACCGTTCACCAACAAAAAAGAAGTAAATTAAAAAAAAAAAAAATTTTTTTAAAGTCCGATTGAGTCACTTTCTTAAAAAGATGCTTTTGATTTAATTTTCCATGCATGAAAAAAAAAGTTTTGAGTTCGAAAAAATAATTCATTGCAGTTACCAAATGCATCATATCCCATTTGTTCCAAGGTTGGTTATCGTGATGATATCCGTATCTTGCTTCCTCTAAAGCGTAACGTACGATGAGGCCGTGAAGTGGTGTGTTCCCAAGCGAATCTGGAACGTTTATCAATTCACGAAGGCCGTTTTCTAAAAGTAAGCGGCAAGTTTGAAGAGTTTCTTCTGCACTTTTGCGACCGAGTAAGAAAAGAATGTGAAGCAACGTCATCTGTTGCGTTGCGGTTACTACAGTAGTTGTAGCATGATTACTAGAAATGAAAGGAAAAAAAAAATTGCTTAACTCTCACTAAATAAAATGCAAAAAAAAAAAAAAAAAAAAAAAAAAAACATGATATATATATGTACGTACGCAATGAGCAAATTAAGAAATTTAGTATGATGAAGGACAGCGTGATGCACCGGATAATATTCGTCATAACACATATTAATTTCTTCCGACCTTTCAGCTATTAAAAATTTTGTACATTTCCAAGCCGCTCGCTCACATGCTACATGTAACATCGGTCTTTTTTGACTAAATGATGAAGAATGTTCTTCTTTCAAGCCCATTAATAATTGCAAGATATTAACCTAAAATAACAAAAAAACAGTAGTAAAAACTGAAGCAATGACTAAAGAATAAATTGAAGTTTAATGAGTTATTCACACAAACCTCATCACCATCAATGGCATAATAAATAGCACTCTGAAGTTTATCACTGGACCTATCTGCCATACATTCATCATGTGCAAAATATTTTCCTCGTTCTTCACAATTTTGGCTGTGCGGCCCTGGCCAACACATCCTTGCCTCCACGTCAATCCTAGCTCCATGCCGAAGCAATTCTTCCACACACTCCTCATACCTAAAGGCACAGGAAAATAAATGTATTTTTTTAATTTCTGACTTTCTTTTTAATGAATTCAGATTCTTTAATCTTCATCAACACAGAGTAACCCAGTAACTTTTTAATTAAACGAAAATTGGTTTTTACATTGATATATTATACAGAAAAATATTTATAATGGAAAATATAGATTTTGAGTAGGTTTTTACTTACCCTTTCAAACAAGCAATGTGTAGAGGAAATGAACATGCACCACGGTTAAGATCAGGATTCCTGGATAAAATCCATCTTACCATTTCTACATTGTTTATGCCTACACATTTTTGAAGTAAATTATAACCTTCTTCGTTATGGACCACAAGAATGTTTTCATTCTATAAAGAAAAAAAAAAAAAAAACATGAATAATTAATTTAAAAAAGTTTTCTATTTCATCCAGTACACATACCTTTGGGATTTGAGAAAGAAGGTTTTCTAATCTTTGAACAGTTACTCTTGGATTGGCACGAAGAGCATCAAAGACTGTTCGAATTTTCTTCCTAGTTTCCTCTGATACTCCCCTGTGATTTCCAGCTGAGAGTAAAGCACTACCTGATTGAAAGAACCTGCTCAAGGTTCGACCCATAGTTAATCTGCAATGGAACCCTTGCTTCCATTTGGATCCTAAAAAATAGCAAAATATGAATTAAAAACATTAAAATTTATAAAAAAGTAACACATACTTTTTAAAAAAATTAATGATGACTTCTTATGGTTCATCCTAGTGAATTAATTCTGAGATAATCTCAAACATCAACAGGATGTTTGATGTCATCAAACAGATAAGGAAAACTTATAACAAAATAATTATTATTCAAAAATCATTTTCTTGACCATAACAATGATATGAGGCAGATACGTCACAGATTTTTCATGTTTTGTATCTAACAAATAAGACATGAATATATGTTATCATTCAAAGATAAGCAATTTTTAAAATTCATAACTATGGCTATTTTTACCAGTAAAATAATAATAATAGCTCTAAAACTGTAAGCAGGCAGATAACAGAACAATAGCTTTTACAAATATAATGCTAAAAATGTGTAAATGGATCAGGATGAATATTTTACATAGAACAAAATGATTCTTTTCCTACCCTGCAACTTGTAAGATCAGCTTTAAAATAGGGGATGGGAAACCACTAATAAAAAACATGTAATCCTTTATTGACCAAAAAAAAAAAAAAAAAAAAAAAAAAAAAAATGAAAATAAAGAATTATGGGCAAATGTCTCGTTAAATAATAAGACTAAGTTTAATTTTCACTTACCATTACTCATTGATAGTTTCTTTACATGACAATATCTGTCATTACTTCGCCATATTTCAAGGATTTTTATATTGGGATTGATATTTTACTGAGTTTTTTCCTCACCGAATTTTAGGAAAACAACGTATGACGTCACGAAAGCAGCGTTGCAATATCATATTGTGGACAGTCTTCAAATCCAATTAGTGATCCAAAAAATTTTCTTTCTCTGTGTAAATCCACAGTGTTATGACTTTCAGTTCAATTATATATTTTATACTGAAGAAAAATACAGCAAAATTAATTAAATAAAGCAAGATTATGACTATCTTTAGTTGTCAAGTTATTTTTAAAACGAAGTATGTTTGAAACGCATCTTTCATTTACGTCATCGTGACTATGAGGGTCATTTAATGTTTTGAATTTACTGATGACGATGTATTTTTATATTTCTGATAATAGCCGCGTTCAGGATATTTAAGCATATGAGAAGCTCGATAAAATGTGCATTAATTTTTAAAAAATTACAATGAATCAAGTATCACATGAAATTGTACATAAAATAAATTCAGAGATATTTTTAAACTTTGCAACAAGTCGATTTAAAAGGCGAGGAATTAGGATTATAAGTACGTTCAGGAATTTGCCGTCGATTTTGATTCATCCATCACGAACAAATACTTGAACGCGGCTTATGCATAATCAAAACAAACCAACACATTAGTCGTCGAATTATAGGTATATTTTTTTTATATTGTATAAAAAATGTCAGAACGAAGATTTAACCGTAACAATGAACCGAATTTAAGTGATAATAATCAAGAGCAAAAAGTGATTAATATAACTTTCACAGAGATAGTTGGTAAGTATGATTTAATTTCTCTCTTCCACTTCCAAATTTCTTACACCAGTATTCTTTTATTTTTTTCAGATAAAGACCCTGAAGTTATTTATACTACAACAAATGATGTGAAATCTAAAAGAATGTCTAACCAAGAATTTGATAAAGTTAAAAAAACAATGGTCGGGACATGTGACTTGTGCGGAGGGACTTTTTCAGATTTGATGACCCATCTCCGAAAACACTATTATGATAAACCATTCCTTTGTAGATCATGTAATTTGAGTTTCAAAACTGAAGATGAATTGGAGACACACAAAAACACTTGTGAAGAACAAAAGAAATTACCATATCCTTGCAGCGTTTGCATGACTTTTACTTGCACAAATCCTGAACATGGAAGAAATCAAGTGAAACAAGTACAGCAGTTGCAACAAACGCAATCAACACAACCTCAAGAATCTTTAAAAAAAACTTACAAATGTGTTGGATGCAAGAGGCAGTTTGAGTTATACAAACAATGGAAAGCACATTGCGGCTTTTGCAACAGTCAGTCAAGACTTCATAAATGCTCCAATTGTAAAAAATGTTATGGTTTGTTGATTCTTTTGAGGATACACCAGATACACTGTAAAAAAGACATGGAAAGTAATTTTACCTGTGATCATTGTCATAAGAAATTAAACGATAAATCAGATTTAGTGGTGCATGTTTTACAAAAGCATAATGAAACAGTAGCTATTACTTTAGAGTCTTTGCTTAATGAGAGTAAGCAGCTGAAAAAAAATGCTGAAACAAATACAATGAAAATAAGTGTCCTTAAGAAAATGCCTGAAACAAAAATTGTCTATCTTTAGGTAATTAATATGAAATATGAAAAAAAATTAAAGCAAATTTTTCTGTATAAACTAAAAATGAAAATTTATTAATTGAAACACAGAAATAAAGGTTTAAAGTTAAAAACAAAAATATGAGAATTAAAAAAAGAATTTTACATGAAACATGTTACAAAATCTTCATTCAATTTTTTTTTTTAATAATTGGAAGTTTTTTTTTTTTTTTTTTTTTTTTTTTTTTTTTTTTGCAAAAAACATGGAATGTTAAAATTGAAACATGACATGATATTAAAGAATTAAAAATTGCATGTACCAATTTTTTTAAATAATAAAAGCAGAAAATTCAAGAAAATATTGAACTCAATTTCATGTGACTGTAAATTTATAGTTGCCTTAAGCATAACTTTAAAATTGAGATTGTCTAATGCTATTAATTTACAGCCATTCAAATAAACATTTGAAAGTAAAACAAAAACAAATATTTTACAGGATCATATTTATAAAGTAAAGAAAAAATTTTTTCTCATGAAATTAATACCAGTTTGACTTTGCTAAGCTAAGCTTTTTAACTTCACTTTATAAGTATGGTCATAAACATGTATTTTCGAAAGTCGTATATTTCAAAGACTAGTCAATTTTGTGAGCTTCAGTTCATTGTAACGTTAGGAAATCATTGTCAAATTTTATCAAGCCTTTGTTCGCTGAAAGACAAAAAAAAAAAAATTTTATTTTAACCAAACAAGCTCATCTTCACTAGTTTCTTTGAAAGGGGGAGATGAAAATTGTATCTAGAATGTACAAAATTTTGAAGTTTCCAAGTCTTTGAATAATACAATTCTTCATTGCAATGGAGTTATGTAAGGCGAAACAGAAAATTTAGCCTTAATAGCAGTTTAAAAATTATCATTGAAAACATTTAAAGCTAACATGGCAAACAATTTTCTTTAATTAAACAAGAAAAAAAATAGGTAAAGTTTTAAAAATAAAGCTCAGTTTTCATCTGTAAAGTAAAATTAATTAATGGTTCTTAAAATCTTTTTTCCATGAATGTCAACGACTATGGAAAAGTCTTAACATTGTTTTCAAACATTAAAATCCTACTTGCTTCTCCTTCTAGTGCTCGTTTTTAATTTACCGTTTTCTTTTTTTTTATAATTAAAAAAGTCAATTTTTTCAATTTTAATAATTGGTTTACGCATTTTACTATCATGGCCTAACAGCTCTTTTTCCTGCTCATGCACTTTGTTGTGCAATTTAAAAATACTCATAGAATTAAAACTTTTACCACACTTACAATTTATACGTTCGCACGAAGTATGAAGTTTGAACTCTTTTTCTAACGTGAAAACTTTTTTGCATCGGCTACACTGATATGTTTTCACAACTACGTGCACCTTTTTGTGGTTCATTAATGACGAAACAACCGAAAAAGTTTTCCCACAAATTTTGCAAGAGTACCCCTTAACCGATTTGTTCTCTTTTGATATATTTACATTCCCGTTTATACATTCATACGGTTTTTCCGACGAATGAGTTTTTAAATGCGATTCGAACCGTTGAAAATTGCGGAATCTTTCGTTGCAATACGTACAACGAAAAAATTTATTGGAATGATTAGATTTAAAATGAGCATGGAGGCCCTCCCTCGTTGGTAAACATTTCCCACAATATTCACACGGAAATGGATCACTAACCGAATGAACTGCTTCGTGATATTTAAATTGTTCTTTGGAGGTAAAACATTGATCACAAATTGAGCATTTGAATACTTTTTTGTTGTGCAACCGCAAATGATTTGCATAATTATTTCCATTTTCAAAAGTCTTGTCACATTCCAAACATTTCTTCATTTTGGCATTATCATATCTGTATCCATTTGAAACTTTAAGTTTTTCCAGTTTAACAAAACATTCTTTAAGTTTATAAGCTGAGTTTTTGTTGATTCTGTTGTTATTGTTACTATTATTAACTGTTTCAAACTTAAGTTTTTGCTTAGATGTTTTCTTTTGGCTGTTCCAATGAGTTACTTCCGTTTTGAATTTTTTTTCTATTTCGTCTAGTAATTCTGAAAAAAAAAAAAAAAAAATTTGAACATATTATATTGCTTTAAAAAAAAAATGAAAATTCTTACCTTTATGTCTGTCTTTACACTTTTTCTGAAGTATGGGGGGAATTTTTAAATAATCCGATTTTGACTGAAAGACACTAGTTTCTGAACTTATCACATCCAAGTTCATTAAAATATTTTTTTTCAAAAATTGATAGATATTTTTGAACGGTTTTTCACCTCCTGAAAAAAAAAAAATTGAATAAATTTTTTGAAAAATAACAGTTTGAAAGGTCGAAACGAATTATTCGGTATAATTTTACAAAAATAATACTGTATTTTTGTAAAAGTTTTGATTTTGTCTGCTTACAATTCCTTCCTTAAGGGGTCATTCAAATATTACATTAGCACGTTAAAAAAAAGGGGGGGGGGGTGTCAAAAATTGTCACAATTATGCTGACGTAATATTTGAATGTCCCCCAAGGGTTCAGAGGTCTTCATTATTAATAAATTAATAGAGAAATTGTTCCCACAAAAAGAATATGAGTAAAAAAATTCAAGTGCATTGTTTCTGTTTAAATTCGCTCCTATGGGGCCGTTCAAATATGACGTCATCATTTTTTCGGGTATTTTTGACCCCCCCCTCCCCCCTTGTCATCATTCGTCATCATTGATCTTATCCCCCCCTCCCCCTAGTCATCATTTTTCGTCATCATTTATATAATCATCTGAAAATGAAATTTTTTTTTTGTTATTTTTTTTTTCGCCCTTTTGACAAAAATAAATGGTTTGCAACCCAAAGGTCTTTAAAATCCACTTTCTCGTGTTTTTCGTCTACTCAAAAAAAAATTTTTTTTAAAATATTTCTTAAAATCGAGAAAGTAAAAAAAACACAAAATATGTAGTGTAAATGATGACGTAAGCATTGCCTGGACTCCCCCCTCCCCCCATATCATCATTAGTCATCATTCGAGCGACCCCTCCCCCCCCTCAAAATGATGACGTCATATTTGAACGGCCCCTATGTTTAACCTCAGTCTAAACATTCAAACAAAAACAAGGGCTCTGATACTTTTCTCGTTTATTTTTCACAGGACGTCACGATTTGTTAGGACAGTATTTCATCACACCCTTCCATTCTTTGTCAGCATGCAAAATTCTACAGGTAAGTGTATAACTACGTCCTGAATTTCAGAGGGTCAACTAATGCTTAAAAGAGACAAGAATTTACTCTTAGTGGCCAAAAAATGTAAAAAAATAAGAAAAACTTTTTTCTTCCCCAGGAAGACAATATCCCCCTATCTTCCTTCCATAAGGTGGATAATGATTGTCTACTAACTTAAAAGCGTAACAATGATTTTATTCACATTTATGTGAATGCATAGGAGAAAAAAATTTCTTGAATGTGTCAGGCCTCCATGTTACATCCTTTATAACAATGCTCCTGAAGAGTAAAATCATTATTCACCTAATCTATTTTCATTCTATTTAAATATTAGTCAAGCATTTTTCTGCAAACAAATTTTAAATAAATTTTTAAAAATTATTTAAATTTTATCTAAATTAGAAAGTGCTCAGTAAAGATTAGAAATGCAGAAGTTGTTTGTTGAACAAAGGCTTTCAATATTTAGATCATTTTGAACCATAATGCAAATTCCTTCATTTGAGTTGAAAGTTGTATACATGATGAAAGTTTTCTAAAAACTCTTCTCTCCTCACCCCCAATCATTTAAATATATATTTATCCAAATTATTTTTCAAAGATCATGTTCTACAAGTCATTATTCATAGGCCCCTCTCCCTTTCTCTCGATATTTTGGGGTTTTACTTGATTCTTTCTCTTTAAAAAAATTGTCTCCTAATTTTAATGCTGTCATGAATTGTGCCTATATCTTGTTAAGGATCCATAATTTTGCTATATTATGTATTAATTTTTCCAACAAACTGATATCAGAAATAGCAGACAGTCCAAGTATTACACCCACAATGAAAATATATACATGTCTGTAATCAGGCTTAACTAAAAAATTCTTCGGCAAAAAGAAACGACTAGTATGATTTTTTGTATAGACAGTAATAATATAAGTTTTTCTAACATAACAAAATTAAATTTTGAAAAAATTTCAGTCATACCTGATTCATCTTTCTTAATGATCAGAGAAAAATTAAAGTGAGGGGATGCAGAATTTAGGTTACCATTTTTCTTTTCTTCAATGCCTTCTTCCAGTTTGACAAACATGCCATTAACAAATAGCCCAGGACCTTCCATAACTGTAGTTAATTATTCTGAAAAGCAAAAAATCAAAAACAATGTAAAATATGAACACATCTCAGATTAAACTTTTTAAGTTCAAAAATTCGATTTTAAAAATCAAAAAGCGCTTTTAAAAATTATATCCATTTGGAATTGTAGATCATTGTCAACTAAAAATGATTTCATTGGTCATTATTAGCAAATATAATGCAAGAAAGTAATACTTTCAACGATCAATTTAATTAAGTCAATTTAATTTAATTTCTTAAGTATCATAAATAAATTAATGCTAAATTTTTATTTATATATTGTTTTAAAAAAAAAAGATTGTCCCACATTTTTACTATAATTGAAACTTATTAAACATAATAAATAAAACCTTAACAGAATCTTACAAAATTTAACTGATTAATAATTAAACTTTATAAATCAAAAAAAAAGAAAAAAAAATTAAATCACTGTCATTAGGTTAGGCATTTAAACTTCAATCATGAGTGACTGTAACGCCATTACAGAAAAAAAAATCCCTCGACTTCGAAAAATCTGTTTCTACACATTACAATGGATTGATGATCCAAACAAATAATTCCATACTCTTATAACATCCTATCGATAAATAATTTTAACTGTCATATCCTAAGAACTATCGAAAAATCATAAAAAAGTAAATACATACATGGAATTTTTAAAAAAAAAAGCAATGACCTCCGTCTTCTTAAAAGGTAACGTAGCTAGGGACCATAAACCGAGTGTTTGGAAATCTGTCGACATTATTTGTTTCGCATAAGCTAAACATTAAACTACTACCAGTTGACAGTCCTTTTTTTTTCGAACACAGGGAAGCAACAACACGTGGTCTTCTGCTTTTGCTGGCGAAGCCTGCGGCAAACTACCATGAATTGAAACACGACTCAAAAAAAGCGATGCTTTCTTGACACGTCTGTTAAAACTCAACGTTTTCAAATAAAATTAGTGTAGCTTTTAATAATGGGGGGTCAAAAGTTTCAATACGATGAAAGTGGCGGGACGTTCTTTTACTTTTTATTATCATTTCTGGCTTTACTGCTTATACCGGGAACGTATTATTGGTGGCCCAGGAAACAGAAAGAAGGTAATGCATACTTCATATGTGTAATCAATTCAAACTTGGGTTTGTTTATTTTCATGTTAAATGCATGATTTACTTTCTTATTAGAGATTTCGCATGTTGAATTTTTTATTTTTTTAAAGGCCGAAGTCTGACTAAAGCCCTGATTTCGCGAATTTTAAATGAAACAATGTCACAAAGTTAAATTGCTTGGGATTTCAGCTGTGACGGATTTTTCTTAATTAAAAAGTAACTGTAAAATTGTGTTTGAATTTTTAGCACTTGCATAGAATTTTAAAGTATTATTGAGAGGTGTCATCATGTTTATTAATGTAGGTTGAACATCATTTGTTATGTTTGAAAGAAATAATATGAAAAGTCATGAATAAAATGATTAATTTTGCTGAAATAATATACAAAAACAAAAATAATATACTTTTGGTACTGAATTTTTGAGCTAAATATCAAAAAAACTGTTTAAAGTGCTACCTTTAATAATATCAAAAATAAATTTGTAGAACTGAGTGTAAAATTTTAATCAGTTACTGATAAGAAATTATTATTTAACAAGATTTTTTTTATATACATATCTTTAAATGAAAAAAATTTAAGTCTCAGTTTCAATTTATAAATTTTTATATTTTCAGATCCAGATGAAGTGGAGAAGCAATGCAACTGTGATTTGTGCCAGAAGAAAAGGATAATTTTGGCACAAGATCAGCCTTGGAAGAAAATTAAGCAATTTGCCATGTATGTCTTTATGGAATTACTTATTAACTTTTATGGTATAATCAAATATAGCAGTTTCCTTTTACTGTTACAATCAGTGGTGTAGCCACAGAAAGTTTTATGAGTGATTTTTCCTCTACTTTTAGGTTATTTAGCACATTTAACTCCTCTAACCATAAAACTTGTTCCCCTAGTTGCAACACATGATCTCACTTAGGAATCCAAAGCTGATGCTGGTGTAATTGTTTTAAAGATCAATGCCGATTCCGATGCTGACTCCATGTATTAAAAAGAGTATCATAAAATCAAATCATTCCAGTATTTTTTATGCATTTAAAAAATAAAAATTTAAGTGAATTTTTTATTTGTCCAAGTATGTAGTATGCACTTTTCAAAATCAAAATGAAAATTTTTTTGAGAGATAACTTATCAACTGTGCAAAAGTATATCAATGCAGCTGAATTGGTGCTGATTCCAACACTAATCCACCATGGCTAGTAACACCATTCGCGGTGTCGATGCCGGTGCTTCCGGTGATGGTGCCGGCAACAGCACCGGAAACTTTACCGATGCCAGTTCCCATCTCATCTTCAAAAATTTCTGTTTCCGATGCTAGTATCGGCACCATCAAAAATCGTAAGCTTCGGATTCTTGAGGCACGCCTGATCATTTTTAAAAATAAATGTAAAAAAATTTATCTTTTTGGAATTGAACACACACAAAATTTTTAACTTGAAACTTGAAATTGTAAATGGTTGTCTAACCGGAAACTGCTATCGGTTTGTTTAAAATTTTAAACATAAAAAAAAAAATGTTTCAAAATGAAACAAAGTTTTCCTATTTTTTATTAAATATGGTTGACTTTACCCAGATCTGGAGTCAAATTCTGGGTAGAGTTAATGAAAGGAATTTCCATTGCCGCTGTAAGCTACGAGAAGATGAACGAAATCTCGTTTATTCAGAACGAAAAACTGATTTTCTTTTTCAAATTAGCAAACAATATTTTAGTTTTCTATCATAAAAATTAAGTAGACAAATTATTAAAATCAGTATTGAGACCAAAGGTTCAAAATAACACTTAACTCCTCTTCTGAATCGATTTTTATTAATCTTATGTTAACCATTGCATCATTACCATTTTTAGTTTTTCACTTGAAAAATATTATTTTTATCCCATTTTCTTTTTCAGTAAATTTGTTATAATCTTAGGATGGGTTTTTCTTGCCCTCCTAGCTTATAAAATTAATCAATTTGATTACGAAATGGCCAATTTTGACCCCTACGAAATTCTTGGAGTTCCTTCAACAGCATCTGTAGCTGAAGTGAAAAAAGCCTACAGGAAGTTATCACTTATTTACCATCCTGACAAGGAAACAGGAGATGAAAAATTATTTATGAAATTAACAAAAGGTAAAGTTTTCACTTTATTTTATACTTATTATTTATTTTAGAGAATTAAATTAATTCGTTGATTATTTTTTGTACAGCCCATCAGGCTTTGACAGATGAAGAATCCAAAAGAAATTTTGATAAATATGGTAATCCGGACGGTCCTGGAGCCATGTCATTTGGCATTGCATTGCCCTCGTGGATAGTAGAGAAAAAAAATTCAGTATGGGTTTTGGGTCTGTATGTGCTGGTATTTATGGTAGCTTTACCTACAGTGGTGGGAATGTGGTGGTATACAAGTATTCGCTATTCTGGTGATCAGGTAAAAATATAAAATTTCAATGTGATATTATACCTACAAAATCAAAATTTTTTTATGAAATTTCTGTTTTTTATTTTAGGTGTTGCTAGATACAACACAGATGTATTACTATTTATTTCATAAAACACCTAGCATGCCTTTAAAACGGGTCATAATGATCCTGGGAGCTAGTTTGGAATTTGAAAAGAAGCATAATAGTGAAATAGTAGAAAGACCTTCCGATAACATAGAAGTTCCGCAGGTAGAGTAAAAATATTTTTCACATTCTCAAATTATATTTTTAATTTTTATTTTAATTTAATTTTTTTTTTTTTTTTAGTTAATTAAGCAATTACCTTATCTCGGTGAGAAAAATCAAGAAAAACCGTTGTGTTATCCATATTCAATAAAAGCAAGGGCATTACTCCATGCTCATTTATCTAGAATACCTTTAAACCCTCAAACATTAGACAAAGACAGAATGTATATTGTAAAAAAATGTCCATATTTAATTCAAGAGATGGTTGGTTGCGTCGCCCAACTAATTATGTTAGCTTACGCAAGAAGACGTAAGTATTTTCATGTCAAGAGGTTGCTAAAAAAAAATTTATTAACTTTTTTTTTCTTTTTGTCATATAGTTAAAAACTTGCTCAATATTGAAACAGTGGAAAACGTAATGAAACTTTGCCCGATGATAGTTCAAGGCTTGTGGGAGAAGAAAAGCCCCTTACTTCAATTACCGCATATAAATGAAGACAATCTTAAGTATTTTTCATCAAAAAAGGTTTGTATTGATAATCAAACTGGGTCATAGCTTAATCACCTAATTCAAAATCAATGCAATGCTATTTATTATTCACACTGTCCTTGATGATAAGATTATTTGCATGCAAGTTTAATGATTGATGACTTAACAGTGTGCAATTTTTTATTTATTTTACTTGGAATTAATTGTTTTTTCAGAGACACATTAAAACCATTCAACAATTCGCCCAATTAAAAGCAGAAGAAAGAAGAAATGTTTTAAAATTTCTAACAAATGAGCAGTATAATGATGTTATGAAAGTTATTGGAAGGATGCCTTATGTGGAGTGTAAAGTACGCTGCGAAGGTGCGTGAACAGCAGATTGATAGTTGATAAGAAACTAATATTTTTCCTTGATGAGATTTATCGATGTTATTTTAAATTGGACTAAAGTATTAATTTTAGAGCGAGCGAGTAATTTATTTCACAGTAAAAAAAATTGAGGATATTTAAATATTTGATACAAATTGGTAGAATTTAGAGAAACATTAATTCCGGCAATTATCGTTCCATTTAAAACTAAGGCTACCATTTAACGGCCGTAAGATTAAGAAGTTACATTCCTAGCGATCAGTCATTTTTTTTTTACCTTGTGATATGACAAAAAGATGAATGAATCGAATCTTAGCCGAAACTGCAAAATAAGCAGAACTCAAGACGGGTCGATTTGCGATCGACTCGTGCTGAGTCTCGGTTAATACTTCGTTGCAATCATGTACATTTTTGAGTTCATATATTAATTATATATTCGGTAGGTTTAAGTGCCGTTTATTTCTTTATTTTTATTTATCACCTCCTTCTACTTTTGCCATATCACTTGCGTCAGAAACCTTCGACTCTGTGTACCACTTTTTTTTTACATCCAATGTTTTGTATACAGTTATTTAAATATAAATGTTTTATTTTACAGTTATTGATGACGAGGCTACAACAGTTTACACAGCCGGTGCTATCGTTACAGTAACCGTAAACCTATTCCGTAGAGATATGAGTTGTTTATTTGGGGATGAAACGGTAAAAGAAGAAACAATCGAGGAAATTGAACCGAAAGAAGAGAAGGAATCTCAAAATGTTGTAAAGAAACCAGTTTGGCAAAAGCAAATTAAAAAGAAAAATAATGTTAAAAATAAAAAGAAAGATACAAAAAAAGTGTACAAAGCTCCAGTAGTAGCACCACCTCCTGTAGTCGCCCAAAAAGGCGCCGGAGAAAATGGTAACGTAGTGAGTAATCATGTTAATGCGTCTGTTAAAGAGAATCACTTTAAGGACAAAGAAAAAGATTCCGATAGTGAAAGTGAATTAAGCGACGAAGAAGATAGGTCGGATAATGAAAATAGTACGGATGATCAAGATAACAAAAAGGTAATTAATTTAGATGAATTTGGTTTAAAAAATGATCTGCTTCATTAATTGACGTTTTTTTTAAATATCTATTTTTAGGAATCGTCCGTAGAAGACGATGATACAGAATGGGAAAAATTCCAAAGCAGAATAGGGAAAAAAGATAAAGTACTTGAGGGAAGGAGTAAAATGTCTCATACTGTTCACTGTCCATACTTCCCTCTGGAAAAACAAGAATATTGGTGGGTTTACGTGTCCGATAGAAAGTCGAAGACACTTTTAACAACTCCCTACCATGTAACTGCATTAGTCCATGAAGAAACGGTACAATTAAAATTCACGGCACCGAAGTGGCCGGGATTATATACATTCGCCGTTTGCCTTCGAAGTGATTCTTACTTAGGAGCCGACCAAATGCACGATATTAAGGTTTGATTTACAAGATTCATTATATCCTTCTCCTTCTTTCAATTTTTTTAGTAACTTTTTTTTTTCTGTTCTAGTTGGATGTTAAAGAAGCGCCTGAAATACCTATTGAACATCCTCAGTGGCATAATGTATCAGACGTAGAAGAAGGAAACGAAGGTGATAATTCCGATATTAGTGAATTTACAACAGATGAAGATATCGAAGACCAGGATTAACTAGTTAAATAATTAAGTAGGTTCAAGTCTAATTCATTTCAAATTTTTCTTCGACTGATTATTTTTTTAAAAGGATTTAAAAAAAAAGAAAAAAAAACATTGGAATGCTTTATGAATTGTATGATAAGATTTTGAGTGGTGAGAAAAATCATTCACAAATAGCGTCTTCCTCATTAACTTTATTTTCGGCCTATTATTTAGTGATTTTTAAAGATCATAATTAAATATGTTACTCGGAATCGACTTTTACACAACAACACACAATATAAGGATATTTTAACCTATAAGTTGAAATAGTGTTACCGATAAAATATTTTATGAAAGTATCTTACTACAAGTTTTGGCTGAAAAATTCTTAGAAGTCCAAAAATGCTATCAGAGTCTTACGAATTTTCTATTGTGCAAGAATGGGTTTAGGCAGATTTACTACTTATGGTTATTCACTACTCTTTAACGAAATATTAACTGTTCTTTAATGCAGTAAACTCATTTTATGTGTACTTGAATAATAATTTTTTCAAAAGTCTTCTTACATCGTCATTATATTTCCAGTAATATAATATGAAGAACTGATATTCTTAAATTACTCGGGGCAGCCTAGACAGTGTAATGGGATTATTACACTGTTGGTGATTCAAAATTGGTATCTATTTTTGTTGCCGATAATATTTTGTGTCGTTATTCTGATTCTTCCGTTTTACTTAAATCTATTTCTTTTAAATGTAGAATTATAAAAATGTGAATGAGTAATGTCAGGTATTAGGTTATGTACCAGTGAATTGAGAATGAAGTGTACAGTATACTATATTCCGATGTTTGTAAATAAGAATATAAATCTAAATCTAAATCTAAATCTGGATTTTAAAATAACTTAGTAGTGAATTAGACTTATTGATTAAATTAAATTAATTAAATTAAATTAAAAATTAAATTAAATAAAAAGAAAAGAATCCAAAAAGGGAAGGATAAATTATTAAAACAGGATGTACGAAAATCTCAGATGTCCTTAAAAATATAAAAGGAACTATTTGTTAAAAAAAAAGAAAAAAATTGTTTTTCAATATTGGTACCGGTATTTTCCTACATCTAAAAAATCGGGTTTAAATCGCCTATGAAGTAGTCCGAAAATCATATAATTTTAAAATTAAAAATTCAAAAATATTTTGGAAAAAGTATTTTTACGTTTTTATATGCAAACGCAATTGACTTCTGCTGGCCAATTAATTTCTCAGGAAACTGCTTTAGTTTCAGATTATGAACTTTTTTTTAGATTAGCAGGTTGCTAGCATACAAATAAAATGCGAAACCTGTGGAAAGTAGCATTAAAAAATACTAACTGAACTAAAAGTAACTCAGTTTGAGTTAAAATTACAACTTATAACTCCTATTGCAATTCTTACGTATAAAATAGCTCTGCACCCTGTAAAATGGTTTAAAACCTTCAATATTTCGAGTCTATATCGGAACCCCGAATTTTCCAAACCCCGAATCGGGTTTCGGGGTTTATAAAATGCGATATCGCGAAAAAACGATGTCGCGTTTTCCGAACCCCGAATTAAAAATCACCGAATTGGTTTCGGGTTTCATAAATGTCGGGGTTTGGAATCCAGGGGTTTTGACGCTTTTTGTATTTCTTTAAATAATTTTATATTTCGGAGTAAAAAATTCGGCGATAATAAAATTCAGCGTTTTTAAATTCGGCGATAATAAAGTTCGGTGTTTATAAATTCGGCGATTTTAATTTCGGGGTTTGTTTAATTCGTGTTTTTAATTCGGGGTTTTCAATAGGGTTGTCAACTCGTGAACAATAGAATTGTGTTTAACTTATGAGTGCGTCCTGCATTTTGAGAAGTAATTTACGTAAGCTAAACATAATTCTATTGTTTACGAGTTGGCAACCCTATTGAAAACCCCGAATTAAAAAACACGAATTAAACAAACCCCGAAATTTAAAATCGCCGAATTTATAAACGCCGAACTTTATTATCGCCGAATTTAAAAACGCCGAATTTATTATCGCCGAATTTAAAAACGCCGAATTTTATTATCGCCGAATTTTTTACTCCGAAATATAAAATTATTTAAAGAAATACAAAAAGCGTCATAACCCCTGGATTCCCAAACCCCGACATTTATGAAACCCGAAAACCAATTCGGTGATTTTTAATTTCGGGGTTCGGAAAACGCGACATCGTTTTTTCTCGATATCGCATTTTATAAACCCCGAAACCCGATTCGGGGTTTGGAAAATTCGGGGTTCGATAAAGGACCCAATATTTCGTTTAGAAAAATAATTCAATTTTTTATAGTTTTTTTTTTTTTTTTTTTTTTTTTTTTTTTTTTTAAATATTTTTTTGTGCAAATTTCTGTTGCTTTGCTGTAATATTATGCCAGAATGTTATTTTTCTTTTTCTCAAAAAAATACGAGTCGAGTTTTTAAAAATTCTCTCGATCAAAAATGATCAAAACAAAAGTGGTCCGTCTGTTACGGTTTGTCACGTCTGCAATCGTCCTTTTTACAAATTACCAGGACGTTCATTACAACGTCTATCCGTAGAAAATTAAACATTTAAACGGTTTGACGAATGTTTTTGTTTATATCTCAACAGTTTTAACAAAGTAGAAAACATATCAATGCTGTAGGCTTCTTTTTTAGAAACGGAAGGATATGATGAATTGCACATGCTTCGGACGCGATTTTTTTTTTTTCAATTTTGAATAGCAGATATCTCGACCAAATTAACCATGACTGCGGAAAAAGTCTGACATTTGAAAGAATGCGCGAGGAAAAAGTTTTTACAGTCGAGATGAAACAACGTAAAACGTTGCCTTTAATTTTCACAAATTAACGCCACAGAAGCGGATACGGTCTGGCTTTTTTAACTTTTTTGAAAGTTATGGAATAATTAAACACAGCCTAGTAAAGGATTTTTCTTATTCCTTAATTTTCGGTTTAGAGTTCTAATACGGTTTTAGAACTCCTAAAATGAAACGATTAAAGGAAAATAACATGTGCAAAGTAAAGGAAAAAAAAAATCCTTTACGACGAACAATTCAATCTGAACCTGCAGAAAATTTCACGTATTATTGGCATTATCACAAATATTTTCAAAGTTGTTTTGGTCGCCAAAAAAACGTTACGAAATTTAAATAGCGGCTTTCGACCGAAGATTCCTAGGGCATTTGGCGGCCATTTTGTTTTGTTTCTTTGTATGTGATATGCCAGTTAGAAATATTTACTAAGCACTTTCGGACGACTCGACTTAAATTTTCCAAATTTTTTTTTTTTTTTCGTTTGTGTTAAATTGTTAAATCAAGTGCATTCGGGGAAAAAATTGCGAACCAGTAATATAAATCGGTAATAGTAGAGTTGAAAGAAGTGCTAGGTTCTTTTACAGTTTTTAAAAATTATTAAGAAAAATCATTCGCGGGATTGTGACACCGCCTTGTTTATTTGTTTACACTTCCGGTTTTTGCTTCTATTCTTGACCCTTCTAATGTTACCTTTCATGTAAATCTGCAAGGTGGTTTTTTTTTTTATTGCTTCTCATTGTTCCATGCTTTCTGTGTGTATTAACTACTTTTTGGACCCAAAAATTAATGTTGAAAAATAACATGAGGAGTAGGAGTTCGGTTTGTTACTGTCATTTTCTTTTGGTGCAAACAAGAGTCTCAAATGTTTTGTAGTTAAAATGACGCAAGTGATGTCGAACGGGAAACTTGATACAGCTGATAATAAAATATTTTCTTCCTTCCATTAAGTTGTCTTCTACACTATCGGGAATTTTGATTGAAACAAAATATTTTAAGACCTGATTCGAATTTAACGTAATAAATTAAAACTGTCGATAAACACTTAAAAAGCATGATGGACTTCCCAGTGTGGATTTACTAAACACTTATTTCCAAAAAAAAATGGCTTAAAAAAATTCCTGATTTAATTTTTTTTTAAATTGCTTTTTTACTGTTGTAGGATTGGAAAATATTAAGTGAAATTCGAGCACCAAGATAAGGTTGCTCTATCTGCACTTTTCTAATTAATACTGGTTGTCTATATAAATCTTATGGGGATCAATTCAATGTGAAAATTGCAGATAGGAAGCAATACTGCAGTAGCAGCCCGTCCAAAATTTCTTGGATCCTGAACTGAATGTTTACTTGAATTTTAAGGATCAGAAATTTTGGAGATGTAGTATCATGTTCATGTACATTTTTCATATTGAATATTTCGGGATCGTCCATGTATTACGTTATGCCCGGAGGGGCAGAGGGGGGGGGAGGTCAAAGATAGCTTTACTTTCCATAAGAGCATGTGATAAAAGTAGCGTTGCGAAAGGAAAGGAGAGGGTGAAAATTAAGTAAAAACTGAATTACGTAATTAGGGGCCATTAAAATATTACGTCATCATTTTAGGGGAAGGAGGGGGTCGTTCGACTGATGAAGAATGATGACGAGGGGGAGGGGGGGCACTGGTGCAATGCTGATGTCATCATTTACACTAGATATAACTCCGTAAGAAACTTTAAAAATATGGTCTTTTTTTTTTTTTTTTTTTTTTTTTTTTCAAATAATTTTTATAACAAATGAATTAATAATTTCATATAAATTTTAATTTGTAACTTAATCACCTTCAAATTTCAGGTATATTTTATGTTAATATTTCGTATAGGGTTTGCAAACCGGGAGTCCCGGTCCCGGTAATCCCGGGTATCCGGAAAAATTTTTCAATCCCGGAAAAACCGGGATTAAAACTCCGGGATCCCGGACCAACCGGGATCATATGTACTAAATCATATATATACTAAAAAAATCCAAAATTTTCCATAGATTTATCTTTTTTGAGCTTTTTCGGTTTTTTTTTTTAAATTTTAGGTTGGTTTGTTCGAAACCTTGTTCATAAAAGGAATTATTACAGGCGGTTTAAAAAATCGAAGCTAGCCTGAAATACTCAGGTGGTTCAATCAATTCCCTAAACGATTTCATGAGCAGTATACCTGGCCTAAAAAATAAATTTATTGGATAGGAATTATCGATTCTGTTATATCTTAAATTATTAGATTTTGGAAATATTGAATCATTTAAAAATGCCACTATAATATTTTCGCTGGGTTATTAACAAACTATTGGTTCGTTTTGATTACTCTTCAAACTGATTAAAATTTTACCAGATTAATTTTTAGACCTAATAAGGGAATGTAGAATTTTAAATTTATAGAAAAAAATTTATACTCTACCGACTTAATGGTCATTTCGTATGAAGTATGAAAATTTCAGTATTGTAATGCAGTCCATTACAATTTAAGTTCAATTTGAATTAATAGGCTAAGAGAATCTGAAAAGTAAATAAAAATCAGATGTTTTTCAAAGATGGTAAGGGATTATGATAGGCGTTTACTCTTTTGAAAACTATATGAGGGAACCAAAAATTAAAATTTCTAGTCTAAATTTTTGTCTAGAATACGATTATTTTTGCGTCTGAAAGGGAAATAATTGTCTTAAGGATGAAATCTGCAGGCTCTTAGTTTTTTGCGATTTTCAACGTGGAAAAAACGGATTTTCTTTGAAAATCACCCAATCCCGGCAATACCCGGGATCCGAACGGGATTGAGTTTTTAAATCCCGGAATCCCGGAAAACCCAATCCCGGTACCGGGATTGCAAACCCTAATTTCGTATTAATAATAAATGCATTTTTCAATTTATTTAAAAAGAAAAAATTCCTTGATGGGGCGGGGGGTCTAGCGAATGATCACTTATTTTTTAAGGGGGGGGGGGGTTGCTAATCATGACAAATGATGATCAGGGGGATGGAGGGGGTATAAATGTCGAAAAAAAGATTATGATGTAATATTTGAATGGCCCTTATATGTTAAGGCCCTTAACTGAAAACCGATTCGTCCAAGGGTGATTGCCAGTGCTTACGTACTTATTTTTATTAAAATTGATCCTTTCATCCTTTTGGTGTAGACTGTATTATTTTTTGATGTGAATGACCCACAATTTGGCAAATTATTAGTAATATACACTCGATGAAGAAAGACAGGAAGCTAGATGTTTCCTTCTCGTCTCATTTTATTGTTATTTATTTATTTTTTATTTTTTTATTGCCAAAGAGCTGGGCTGTTACGCGTTGAAAATTTCTTCTAGATTAATTTCAGTTCAGAATTCATAACCAACAAGTTTTATCTCGTTTCTTACTTCCATTCTGTCGTACTGGACCGTCTCTATACTTGTCTTATTCCTATTATTTCCAACGACTTTTTTAAAAATACAAGATGTGCACTTCAGAAATGCGTTCAGTTAGGGTTGTTTCACATAATTAAATTAAATTTTTTAAACCGCCTAAAAAGTTAGAGGAAAAAATAAAAATGCATTCTGAGTTGTAATTTTTTTGTTTTAACTTGTCATTAGCTCAAAAAAAAAAAATAAAAAAAATCGGGCGAAAAATTGGTGCATTTGAAACGATTTCAAAAAGCGGGACAAAAACAAACGGCCTTCTTTTAACCAATTGTTTTTATCGTTCTGTTATTTGCCTTCAGCGCATAATAATAAATACATAGTCGCTAATTCTCAAGGTGCAGAACGATAAAAACAATTAGTTCAAAAAGGCCATCCGCTTTTCGAAATCATTTCAAATGCATCAATTTTTGGCCCAATTTTTTTATTTTTTTATTGCCAAAGAGCTGGGCTGTTACGCGTTGAAAATTTCTTCTAGATTAATTTCAGTTCAGAATTCATAACCAACAAGTTTTATCTCGTTTCTTACTTCCATTCTGTCGTACTGGACCGTCTCTATACTTGTCTTATTCCTATTATTTCCAACGACTTTTTTAAAAATACAAGATGTGCACTTCAGAAATGCGTTCAGTTAGGGTTGTTTCACATAATTAAATTAAATTTTTTAAACCGCCTAAAAAGTTAGAGGAAAAATAAAAATGCATTCTGAGTTGTAATTTTTTTGTTTTAACTTGTCATTAGCTCAAAAAAAAAAATAAAAAAATCGGGCGAAAAATTGGTGCATTTGAAACGATTTCAAAAAGCGGGACAAAAACAAACGGCCTTCTTTTAACCAATTGTTTTTATCGTTCTGTTATTTGCCTTCAGCGCATAATAATAAATACATAGTCGCTAATTCTCAAGGTGCAGAACGATAAAAACAATTAGTTCAAAAAAGGCCATCCGCTTTTCGAATCATTTCAAATGCATCAATTTTTGGCCCAATTTTTTTATTTTTTTATTGCCAAAGAGCTGGGCTGTTACGCGTTGAAAATTTCTTCTAGATTAATTTCAGTTCAGAATTCATAACCAACAAGTTTTATCTCGTTTCTTACTTCCATTCTGTCGTACTGGACCGTCTCTATACTTGTCTTATTCCTATTATTTCCAACGACTTTTTTAAAATACAAGATGTGCACTTCAGAAATGCGTTCAGTTAGGGTTGTTTCACATAATTAAATTAAATTTTTTAAACCGCCTAAAAAGTTAGAGGAAAAATAAAAATGCATTCTGAGTTGTAATTTTTTTGTTTTAACTTGTCATTAGCTCAAAAAAAAAAAAAAAAAAATCGGGCGAAAAATTGGTGCATTTGAAACGATTTCAAAAAGCGGGACAAAAACAAACGGCCTTCTTTTAACCAATTGTTTTTATCGTTCTGTTATTTGCCTTCAGCGCATAATAATAAATACATAGTCGCTAATTCTCAAGGTGCAGAACGATAAAAACAATTAGTTCAAAAAAGGCCATCCCGCTTTTCGAAATCATTTCAAATGCATCAATTTTTGGCCCAATTTTTTTTATTTTTTTTTAGCTAACGACAATCTGGAACTAAAAAATTCCAACGCAAAATGCTTTCGTATTTTTTTCTCGAATTTTTGAAGCGGTTTAGAACATTAAATTAAATTGTGTGAAACAACCCTATTGTAATGGCGAGCAGAATTTGTTTTTTCATTGTCAGCAATTATGTCCTCAAAAAAAATTTTCGTACAATATTTGAAATAATAAGAGACTCCTAGGATCTCGGAAAAAATGCTTCTGCACTCCTCGTCATATGTCATCTAGCTTCTCGTTGAAAGACGGTTCAAAAGTAGATGACAGACAGTACCCTGGTGTTTTATAGAATCCCAAGGATATACGTTTGGCAATCCCAATGCAGAGTTCGTCAAAAGATATGACCAGTCCCTAAAATCCTAGCTAGTAGCTAAGCAATTAATAAAATTATGTAATAAAACCAACTATTAGGGACAAATCATGCTGCTGGAAAAATCGGTTTTCAGTTGTGGCAGAAACAGGAATGTGAAATTCCTTTTCGGTTTTCTGATTTTTTGACCTTCTTTAAAACTAAATATTTAGCATGCCAAATTTTAGTCGAAAATAGCAACTTTTGTTTAGTGATTTCAAAGCAGTAGACATATATTTAAAATTAAGGCAACGATTAGTAAATCGTAAAAACCTAGCCTTTTTTATGATTGATTTCCTTTTTAATTTCTAACGGAAGGAATGGATGAGACATAAGACGGACTACTTTTAAAAAAATCTCTGCGAATTCCTCTGCTCATAAATTTTACGCTATAGTTTAACTCAACACCTGCCCATCCGACTGAAAAATCCTCAAATCACTGCCAAAATTCATTACAAGTAGATTCGTAAATCTTTAACTTACGATTTGTACTGTACAAACTCATTATTTTAATCATATATCTATTTTTTTTAAATCCTTGTATTTGTTATCTAGTGTGTGGCGAACAAATCGTTAGCGCATAAATAAATTATAATTAATTATGAGTGTTTGTAGTGAATAAAAGAAAAAAAAATAGTGAAATGAGTAAATCGAAAGACCACGTATTCGGTGTAACTCTTACTCGGCATAATCGAAACGAGCCATGGGGTTTACGTATCGTCGGTGGAGCTGATTTAGGAACTCCTATAATAGTGACAAGAGTAAGTAGTACTAATTAAATAATTCAAGTTAAAGGTTAAATTTACGTACTGCCCAAAAAGTGCAAAAAAAAAAAAAAAAAAAAAAAAAATACAATAGAAAGGGAAAAAAATTCAGTTGAAAGCCAAGAATTCTAATTGATTTTCCGAAAAGAAGCGTGACAACAATTACAATACGGATTTTGGCTTTCATTGAACACTTTTTGCGTTTTAAAAAAAAATAGTAGTTTCTGGAATAATTTTTTTTTTTTTTTTGTAATTTATATTATAGGCACAAGGAGGATCCCCGTGCGATGGAGTTCTTATTCGAGGTGACATAATAAAAAAGATAGGGGATTACGACGCAAGAGACATAAGTCATCAGGATGCAATGAACTTATTTGTCAATGCTGGTACAACCATAAAATTGGACGTACAAAGGTAATTAGTTGAAGAAAAAGAATCAATTGTTTTAAAACTTTAGCGATTAAATTTTTCTGGAGTGATGGATTAAGATACTTTTTGGAAGTTGCCCCCACCCAGTTCACCTTTCAAAGTGAAAATTTTGGCTGCGTCACAGGTTTTCGACCTGGAGCCCTCGTGCTTCAACTGAAAATCCTTGAATCTTTTTCTGCGAAATTTATTTTTTTTATACTTCAGGGCTCGCTTCAAAGGATTTTTTTTTTTGGACTCTTGAAACAATTTTAAGCGCACCGACATTTTCCGAATTCCTAAGTTTGGAAGGAAAAACATTTGAAAATCTCAAACCTTAAGAATTTTCGCTAGAGATTGCACCCGGGATTCCCGGTACGAGAACCAATTTTTTCCTGAAAAAATTTCCCGGGAATCCTTTTTTTTTAATTTTCAGGAATCTAGCTTCCCGGGAATGGAATTTTTCTCATCTTTGAGAATTGCCGATCCCTGAGATCGACAAGTTTTTTTCCGGGAACGGGAATAATATGAATTTTATCAACTTTTTGACCGTTTATCACATAAAATATTTAATATTTTAGGAAAAAATTATAAAAATCAGATTTTTTTTCCCTTTTTTTCGTCTTCTGAATAAATTCCCGGCTTTCCCGGGATTCCCGGGAATACAAATATCAATTTCTTGAATTCCAAGAAATTAGAAAGCTAATCAAAACGGGAATTCCTATTCCCGGGATTGATTTTTTTATTTTAAATCGGGTATTCTCGATTCCCGGGAATAAAAATATGTCGGGAATTTGCAATCCCTAATTTTAACGGTTAAAAAATTGATATATCTTAAAACCGGAATTTTCCGATTTCCCGGTTGGACGTGCGGACAAAACCATTTTCCGTTATAGTGTTCTCGGATTCTTTTTTTTTTTTTTTTTTTTTTTTTTTTTTTTCTCATTTTAATGAAAAGTAGTAAACTTTCGGAGGTTTTGCTTCGTTTAATAAAAATGCTTTAATTTCTACTTTTAAATCAATCATGTAACAACTCTGACCACGAATAAAATATTTTAATAAAGTCATAAATTCGAATACCAAAAACTTGACATAAAACTTCAAAGGACTGCCCAAATGCGAGTAATCAAACATCGCAACTTATTTCTGTTTTCTTGGCAGAATAATTGCCCGTGGCTAATGTAATCTTTCAAATTTCTTACACAAAAAGTTTGTAAAAATCGTCAAAAAAAAATTTTTTTTTCTTTCCAGGGATCCTCGGATTCATCTTCGTAGTAGCAGCTCGCTTGACAATCCAGTGAGGACTCCGACAGTAAGTTACTACCTGTCCAATAATTTCTTTTTCTTTTTCACAAAAACAGACTTTCTGAAACATAATTATTTTTTTCCCAGGGTTCTAGGCCTCAAAGTGCTTTATCGAATGTGTCCAGGCCATCAACCCCTGGACTTAGAGCTCATACACCAGTGTACCCATCTAGTCCAAAAACAATCGTTTTTCCTCCTCCGAACCCTTACCAACAAGACGAAGAGCCATTACATTACGACGGATTTTATGATAGCACCAATGCAAATACAGACATCGAAAATCTTAACAACCAGGTAATTTATTATACGCGGGAGAAGTAATTTATCCGGTCGGTTTAAGTAAGAATTATAGGAACATGTTATAATGGGACAAAAAGCTCGTTTAGCTGTGCGTTACGATCCAAACGAGATGTTTTTTAACGAGTCGGGACATGTTTTGCCAACTTAGATAACAATTTCATTAATATCGGATGTTGTTTTGACCTCTAACGTTTGCCAGTTATAAATGACACCTTTCGGTTATGTAATGTTTTTGAGCCGATATTTTTTTTTTCTTTTTTTTTTTTGACATTACTCGAGAGTTGCAGGGTCTTATGTGCATATCATGCAAGTTAAGACGCAAAATTATTTTATGTCTTAAAAATCAAATCAGCGCCATCTACACAAAATTTTATTAATAAACATATAAATTGGTTGTCTTAGTGGCCGTTAGGACTTCGTTCCAATAAACTTTTGAAACGAAATGGTCGACGTAAAATTTATATACACGCGTTTTTTATTTTTACTTTTTGCAGTTATTAAAATACGAAAATCGTTTTAATTGACGTTCTCCAGTCCTTTAGTATTTAGGAAATAATACGTCGCCTTAGTATTACAGGGTGTTATCTTTTTTATTATTACGTTTAACTTTCTGTAAGATGAACACGATAGAACCCTGTAATACTAGGGTGACAAATAATCTATTTTGAAGATATTATAGACAAGTTTTTGAAAAACATATATATTTTGGTGGATGCTAAGGCAGATAGGAAAATCGAAAATGTTGTCCGTGAAATCCTACGTTAAGGGCAACCTAACCCTTTTTCTAATGCTTTAGAAAAAGCTGCTTTGAAGGTTTTTAAAATTTTTTCGACTCCCAACTAACTACCATAGGTGTTTTTTTGAAAACTATATCAGAATATCTATAACCATATACCATTTAGGTGGTTTCAAAGCTTTTTTTATATCCATTGGGTTAAAATAATGACTTACATCCATTGATCCATAATGACTTGCATCAGTGACATAGGTTAGATTTGGCTAGCTTTCGCCGCTTTTCATAAGTGCACCAAATGGTATTAATTGTAAATAAATGAACGGCTGCAAGCTACTTTGTTAAAGGAAAATATGATTGCTTTAAGCATGTCTTTAGCAAATTGTTAACATGGTTTAGGCTCCACAAAAACCGGGACTAGAAGCGTACTCTGAAAAGAAAGCAAAATTTTAAATTTTATTTTTTAAAATTTAATTCCCTACCATTTTTTCTAATCCATTTCTCCTAAAAAAAAATGAATTTCTAATCCATTTTTCCTAAAAAAAAGATAATTTCCTAATTCGTTTTTTCTAAAAAATTTGGTTCCTAAAATTGTTTTCCTAACTTTTTTTTTTCAAATTTTTAATTTACCTAACATTTTTTGATTCCTGATGTAAAATTTCTTAAAATCCCTAAAATTAAATTACCTAAAATCCCTAGGGATTTAAAAAATTAGGAAAAATATTTATTTTTGAAATCAAAAAATTTTGGGAATATTGAAAATTAGGAATAAAAATGGTTAGGAAGAAATGTTGGGAAACAAAATTTTTAGGAAAAATGCATTAGGAATTTATTTTTTTCGGGAAAATGGATTAGGAAAACTGATCGGGAACGTTAAAATTTAATTTCTTTTTTCCTAAATGGCAGCTGTCACTTCCATTTAGTTATCTTCTAACGTCCATATATTGAAAATATTGAAGAATGATATCTAATCATTTACAAAACGCTCATGTGTAACTCCAAAAGAAAAATCAAACATGGAGACGGAAATAATTTATTTTTAAAATTCCTGCCTGTTAAGGGACTTTATCTTATCATGAACGAAATAGGGATTCGTTCCAAAATCGAACTTAATTTTCGAAAGCAGAGCTTTTTGTAGGTTCTGGTGTTAGGCTCTTCGGTGAAGCCTGTCTTCCATTTTCACGCAATTTTTATGACTAAGAGAGCTAGATAAATGGATTTGTGAAAATCAAGAAAATGGTTCGCGGCCCTCTAGAGATTTCATAGTAGGAAAATAAGGTGAATCGTATAAAATTTAAGAAGATAGAGAAGACAGGATAATTAGTGGAGGGGACTGCACCGTGGCTTCAATCTTTAAAATCTCCAAACAAAAATTTTTACTAGTGGACAATTTTTTTCCAAAAATATACATTTTTTTTTTTTTTTTTTTTTTTGGCCTTAAAATTTTGAAGGAAATAGATCCCTAAAAGTTTTTTTATTACAGAGAGTCACAATAATGTCGATTAAATGTGTAAATATTTTAGGGAAAGGTAGTGGGATATAAAATGGTGTCGCTAATGTTAATTTCTCATAAGGAGGCCAATTTTTTTGATGAGGCATTATTCAAATATGACGTCATTATTTTGGGGGGGGAGGGGGGTGGAGGAATCGCCCAAATGATGACGGTAATGTTAAATGCCCGTTAGAAAATCCTAATTTTTGATGACGAAGGGGAGGGGGAAAATGTTTAAAAAATGATGACATCATATATGAACAACCACTGACATTAAAGGATATGGAGTTAAAAATGAAAAACTTGACAAAATGAAAAAAAAAGATTGAAAATAATTATTGAGTTTGAAAAGCATCAATTAATAGAAAAAAAAACTGCAAATAAACGGTTTTCCTTTTAATTTTTTAATTCATGGTTATCGTTATACCTTTTAAATCAGTAAATTGAAATATTATTGAAACTTTTAATTATTTTTTCAATCAATTTTAGGATCTATTACGGTGTTAAATCGCAAATTTTCGAGAACATAATATGCAGATATTGCAAAAGATAACTTATTGACAAGAAAATAATGACTGTTTTGGGATAATGCAGTTTTCAAATGAAAACTCCTGTATTTCAATTGAATGATGTTTTAGCATGGATTTTAACCTACATTTAATTAAATTAAAGTTCTAATGCTTATGATAAAAGATTTGATCTTACCCACGCAGAGCGAAAATCGTAAAATCAAATTTCATGGATCGAATAATTCAAACCAGGCTAAGATTTGAAAAAACATAACCTTGGCCAATTTTTTTTTATATATCAAATATGTATGTCAATATCAAAATCAAATGCATAACAGTTAAGTGGTTTGCATCCTGCACTTTTTAAATGTCGTAATTCATGAGATTCAATAAATTAATAATAAATTGAAAGCTTCTTCTGCAACCTGTCAAAAAAAATTAAAAACGATTTTAATTTCTTTCAAATTTTACTTATCGCAATTCGGAACTAAGCCTCTTTTAACCTATATCCAAATATTTCTTGCGCAAATAACAACAAAAGCTTTATTGCAACATAAGAAACTTCAATAAATTGAAAGTCTCCACTGAATTATTGTTCATTTTATATTTTATTTTTGTGCCAATTTTTGAAAATTTAAAATGAACGTAACGATTTGAGCTAATTACACGTCGAAACCTTTCGTTTTAAGTTATTCATCCCTTTTTTTTTCTTTTCATTTTTATTTTTAACATAATTTCACCTACACCAATTGCCAATTTTTAATTAATAAAAAAAATTTAATAAATCGTTTTTACCGTTGCTGTATCATGATTTAAAGACATTAGACTCTAATTATTTGATGTTTGGGAGCGTTCAAGTATTACGTAAGACCGGAAGGGGGGGAGGGGGTGAAAGAGATTCTGACGATTTCTTACATGGGGGAGGGGTGGGGGATCCGGAAAATCTTACGTAAGGATTTTTTTATTATTCATCATTCAAAAAAAATTCGAATTTAATACACAGTAAAAAACATTATGTAAATATGTTCTAAACGGTCCACATAAATTTTTTCTGTTGTTTTTCCCAAAAGGTAAACATAAACAAAAACAACATAAGAATTATGTGGACCTACTTCTGTTGACTTTGACATAAAATTTTTTACTGTGTATAAAAAATGGGCACCCCTCCATTAGCCACCTTCTTAAAAAAAATTGTACTCTAATTTTAAGAATTTTTTTCTTTTTTAAAATTCTGTAAAGCATTTTTAAAATTGGCGGTAAAGAAAAAAAGGGGGGTCAGCGAAAATCTTGCGTAAGTTAAAGGGGGGGGGGTCAAAAAATCCGAAAAAAAAGTCTTACATAATACTTAAACAGTCCCTTTGCTTCTAGACAAAAAATTTTGTGGAAAAATGGTGGATTCCACGTGGAATTTTTGGCGGATCCTTGTGGATTGCTTTTGGATGTTAAGACATTTCCTACTATTTTTCAACCTTGACATTTTTCCACCGTTTTTTCACCATTTTTTTCATCAAGTGGTGGTTGAAATCGGAAAAAATGGTGGAAAAATGATGGGAAAATGGAGGAAAAGTTTTAAAGTTCGAGTGAAACACATTCTTGGAATTTCCACCAATTTTCCATAGTGGAAGATTTCTGATGGGGGGTTGGTGATGGGGAGATTTCTGATTGAAACTTTAGTTGAACTTATGGTGCTTTTTTAAGAACGCGACAGTTGGACCTTTAAGATAGATCTTTTCCATTAAAAAAATTGGATTTCCATGAGCTTCTTTGGGGTTTTCCGACCCTCTTCCCCTCCCCCTGTCGTAAGATTTAGAATTTCTTTCACCCCTTTAACTTAGGTACGATTTTCGCTGACCCCCCCATTTTTCTTTCCGCCAATTTTAAAATTGTCTTACAGAGGGAACGTTCAGATATTACGTAAGACTTTTTTGGGCGTTTTTGGACTCCTTCCCTTCCCCCTAGTAAGAATAAGTAAGATTTATTTGACCCCCCTTAAAACTTTCTTTTAAGGGGACGTAATATCGGGAGGACTTAAAATTTTCTTAAAATTTTAAAATTGGCGTTAAAAAAAAGAAAGGGGGGCCTCTTTTTTTTAACGACAATTTTAAACTGGAGTAATATTTTTCTTAAATCTGGACTTAAAGTTCATACTCATATCCCTGAAGATGGCTACAATTGGCAAAAAATCTCATCAAGAAATAAATTTTTATTTCTTAAAATTTTTTGGAATAAATTTTCAATTTTTGAACTTTAGACATTTAGAAAAAAAAATTAAAACAACTTAATTTTTTGAAATTTAAAATAAACTCTGAACAATAAGTTATAACGGAAATTCTTACGTAAGATTTTCCAAACTCCCCCCCTCCCCCCCTTCGGTCTTACGTAATACTTGAACGCTACCAGAATTTAAAAAAAAATCTCTTTAAATCAAAGTACAATTTTTTCTTTTTTTTTTTTTTTTTAAGTGAAGGTGGCAAATGGAGGAGTGTCCATTTTTAAATTAAATTCGAATTTTTTTTGAACAGTAAATAATAATGAAAATTCGTTCGTAAGATTTTCCGTGCCCCCCCCCTCCTCCATGTAAGAAATCATAAGAATCTCTTGCACCCCCTCCCCCCTCCCCTTCCGGTCTTACGTACTACTTGAACGCTCCTCTGATCAAATATGCACCAAAATATTTTCCGCACAAAGGGGTATCTAAATTCATCTATCGAGGGCTCGTCAACCTAACCTCTCATCCAATATTGGCGTTGCCATCGTCCCAATTCCAGGATGGACATCGCGTAGATGTATATCTTTAATGATGCCAAAACGAAACATTTAATTATGACTTTCCGATTTAAAATTATTACCCTCATTGATATTTTTATTTCTCATAACGTGGTGTAAGACTAACCGATGATAAGCCAAATTTTCATTCACTTTCCTCATCAAAACAATAAAAATTTGGACCAAAAATGCGTTTACGTCAGCCATTCCACTTAAAACAATTCCTTAGTCACGGATTTCCCCCCCAAAAAATCGCTTTACAAATTTAAACATAACAGGTTTTGTATCTAAACCGGTCCATATTAAAATTCCCTGCTGCAAAATTTTCAAAATTATTTTCGGTTACTCAGTTCGAAAAGTGGTTCTGTGTGCGTGCTTCGGCGGTGAGAAAAAAAAATCGTAATTTTCTTTCTGTTCTTAAAACTTTTTTTTTTTTTTTTTTTTTCTAAAAAGTTTTTTTTCTTTTTCCTTCCAAATCGAACACAGCTGTCGATTTGTTGGGGAATCTTACTTTTGCTGACATTGCCAAGTAATATTTTTTTTTTCTGAAAATTAAAAAAAAAAAAAAAAAAGATCGTGATTATTCTTGGGTAAGGTTTGAAATTTTTTGACAGATGTCAAAACACCGGTAGGTCTGACTGAGACGTATTATCCAACCGTATTAATTTAATTAATTTTATGTGCAACGAATTAATTCAAATTAAGAATTTAATTTTTTATGAAAATCATTAAAATTCAAGCAGTTGCAAATTTTTTTGTTTAATTTTGCAAAAGAAATTCGAGACCCTCACGGCAAAAGTCAGCATTAATCATTTTTGAACGATCGAAATTTTACGATTTTGAATTAAAAAATAATTTTGAAAATTATCGCAGGCAAAAAAAAGACTAAAAAATTTTTAAATCGAACCTAAAAAAATGGAAATCGGTTATAGCAGATTTATAGAAGACGAATCGCCTCTTTCATGGGTAAGTTGTTTCGAGGAAAAGAATATTAATTTTATTTTCCTTTTGCGAAACAATGAACATCGAACGAAAACAAAAAGTACAAGTACAAGTACAAGGAAAGCGAGAATTCAAAAAAAAAAAATAAAAAAATAAAATTGCCCTTTAGTGAGTGGGTGCTTGAGAAACGTTGACCAAATGGCTTCTGTCCTAAATATAAATAGATCGGTGTAAGAGGAAGCTTGCATCAGATGTTTTGCGTGAAACGGTCCAAAGTTACGTCAATCCTGTCGGACTTGGCTATTCTTAGATTTTTTGCTGAACCAATATGGATCAAATGTCACTGAAAAATATGACATCATATTTAATAGTTTTACAAGACGGTCATTTTTCTTTTTGTTTTTAAAACAATAATAATGCCCCCTTTAACAAAACGAAGCAAAAATTATTTCAAGCTTTCAAAAATCAAAGAGAAAAAAAGAAACGATAGGATATTTTATCCAAACAGGAAAAATTTCTGGCGAAAAAAAAATCCTGATTAATGACCTCAGAATGTAAACAATTTCGAATGAATAAACGTGTTTAAAAGAAAACATTTCAAAGCCGGTGGTATTTTGTAACTGCTTTAAGCTATAAAATCCTTTTTTTTTTTCAGCCAGAAATTTAGATTGAAATGATACTAGCAGCTTTGTAAATTTTACATTTGTTTTACTGGCTTTTCTATAGATATCCATTTCATCATTGCTATACTGTTCATTACTTTAAAATTGCTAACTTTAATCGTAGTGTATAACTATTTTGCTTTCAGGCTTCATCCTGAAAGTTTGAAAAAATTCAAATTGCTATACAATTCGGCCCCCCTTCCTCCCTTTCTAACAAACAAAAAACGTATCCAGTAGAGTGGTTCTTATTTCGGGTACTTTCAAGCTTGAAAATATATGTATATACCCCCCCAAATCCCTGGGTCATTAACGAGCACTTTTTTCCCTGAATTTTTTGGGCAACGGAAAACCGTAGGGACTAGAGTGTATACTATTCAAAAAATCATACTGGGATATGGGGGATATCCCTAAGTAGGACTACGTCTTTGGGGTTTCTTTTCCACTTTTCATTATTTTATTTTAAATTTTAATATTAAAAGCATGCTTTACCAACATTAACAATAATAAAAATTCTTGAAAAAGAACATGCTTAAAAATATTTTCTTTACGATGATGAGAGCAAAAAGATAACTAAAAAATATAAAATTCTAATGCTAAAGAGCTCAAAATTTAAAAACTTAAGCAATGAAACGATTTAAAATTTTTAAGGCATTTTTTTCCTCTCTTTTTTTGGTCAAAAAATGCGAATTTTTTGATAAAAATATAACTTCTTTTCCTGGCAAGAAAAAAACTTCAAATTTTTGATTAAAATAAAGACAAAATTTGAAAAAAATTATTCAAAATTTTATTTAAATCCTTCAAAGTTAAAATTTTAATATTAAAATATATATATATATATATATATATGTATATATTGTTTTACCTCATATTCTCGGCACATTTAGTTTAAAATTTTTAAGTTCTTGTTCTTGTTCATGTAGTCTAATTTTAATATTGAAAAAAAAAAACGGTGAAAATTTAAAAAAAAGTTAAATAAAATTTCAAGAAATTTTTTGGTCCTTGCTTTAGCAACAAAAATTTCTTGTAAAAGTTAAGTTTAAGTCTAAAAAATTAAGTTTAAAAGTTAAGTCTAAGTCCTTGCTTTCGTTCATGTTGTCTAATTTTACTGTTAAAAAAAACCAAAAGTTAAAAAAAAATAGTCAAAACATTATTTAAAATTTAACTTTTTTAAAAGTAAAAACAAGAAATTTTTCAAGTCCATACTTTTGTTCGTGTAGTCTAATTTTAAAATAAAATTTTAACTATAAGTTTCTTGTAAGTTTTTTAGATAATTTCTTGTAAATTTTACTTTCAAAAACAGAAAATTTAAAAAAAGGCTAAATAACATTTTTGGTGCGAACCGATCTGTACCCGGACAGACAGATTTCCCCAGGACCGAGCCTGGTCCTACGTCAAAAAATACCGAAAGGATGGAAGAACATAATTTTTTCTTTGTAAAAAGATGGTCATTTCCTGTCGGTAATTTTGTGTAGATTTCGATTGGCAAGCCCAGTATAATTTAGATCAATCAAGGCTATAATCTTCCAGTTGATAACGACGCTTTATATATCCTTCATTTTCAGTCCAAATATTGCTTTCCTTAGAACTTTAAGGCTAAAATTTATAACGGTCAGCCTCCATGATTTCTTGATAAAGTCTCAGAAAATAAAGCATTTTCTGTTGCTGACTTACGCGAGACAGAAAGTTTACGTAGAATACCTGGAAAAAACTGGCGAACCTGGAGGCACAAGAAAAATTCTTACTTATTCTTACTTAGTATTTCAACATTTTCCCCCGCCAACAACGCCGATTTTACAGACTGTGGCAACCTGTTCAAAAACAGACTTTGCGCCCTGCTTTAAATTTTTTTTACATCCCCCTCAGGAAAAAAAAAAAAAAAAAAAAAAAAAAAAAAAAATCCGAGAAATGCAGGAGAAAAAAATTGGGGAATAGTTTTGAAACATTTCAAATATTTTCTCTTCTAATTTTACTTCATATTTGCGCCTTAAATTTGGACAGTAGTGTGCATGGGCACGGAAAGCACTTGCCTAAAGCCGCTGCTGCCCGCCGAAAAATATAAAAATTAATATTTTGAGCTAAATTTAAATTTTCACAAAGATAAGCGTATTATCGGCATGTTTAGAAAAAACATCATATTTTTCGACCCTAGAGTCGATAAATTGCAAGAAACTTTTTATTGAAAAATCGTAGGAAATTAATGTCAAATGGTCTCAAGCATTAAAAATCCGATGTGTTTTCAAAAAATTTTCCAAGAAAAGAAAAAAGATTCTTTTCTATTTCGTTTTCCTTTTTTTCTTAAAAAAATATCATTTTTGTGAAAGAATTTGATTTTCAAAATTTTTGGGGGAAGTATCGTTTGAATTGTCGTAAAATACCCGTAGATATTTCACCAAAATACATGTAAACAGTGGGAATATTCGTATTTTGCTGTCAAGGACATACCCAGAAGAACTAACTGATTTCTATCCATAAATATTAAGAAGTGGCTGTTCAAAGATGCAAACATGTTTTTTTTTTTTTTTTTTCATCTTGTACGGAAGCTCATTCTTTCAACGAAAATTTAAACGCCATGTTTATGTCAAAAACACCTGTAGCACAGAATTGAGCAATACTCCACTCGAATGCCAAAGTCAATAGCAGAATCGGCCATTGCTTTTATTTTCTTTGTCGGTAACAGCTATAGCGAAGAAAACAAAAAAATATTCGTTTTCACTTCGATGACTTCGACTTTTTGAAGAGCCGTCCCCCCCCCCCCCCCCCCCTAAAGTTTCAAAATTTTTATATTTTCTGCCAATTTTCACATACCGGATAACTGGTTTTTCACGCCGATATTTCTTTCCACGCTGATAGCAAGCCAACTTTTCTGAAAAAAAAAAAAATCCCGAAAATCCTATTAAATTAAAAAATAAGCTTTTTCCCATTAAAAAAAAAAAAAAAAAAAGATTGTGTATGATTGATTGTTTCTTTCTCCCTTTCACGCCTCATTTTCTCGGAAACAACGTTCAAAATCTGCTTTAATATGACGCCACTGATAAACGTTTTGAATGACATGATTTTGATGAACGGCCAAATTCTTTTATATTTTTAATGCCGGTCGCTAATCGAAAGAAAGCAATGAACAGCTATTAATGACCAAGAATCTCCTGCCGCCAAAATTTTGACAAACTAAAAAAAAATATATATACCCTTCGTTTTCGATTAAATGAAATTGTGAATTTCAACACATAAAGCTTTTCCTCCACGACGCTGACCCTTCTTCATTGGGATTCGAAAGTGAAAGCTAAGTTAAATCGTTTAAAATGACCCACATATCAATCGGCCCAATTTTTCAATTTATTGCTGTAAATTTGTTTTTTCGTAAATATTTTTTCGATGGACTTATTATTTATACATAAAAATATTTGGAGCACCGAATGAATGACCTGACTGAATTATTGTTTGCTGAAGGTCATTACTAGTTTTTTTACAAAGTAGTTTTCTGGCGTGCTTAATTTTTTTTTGTAAATTTGTTTTCAGCCCTACAGAACTACGCCTTTAGTTTTACCTGGAGCTAAGGCTAAACATGAAAAAGAAGTGGCACCCACCGAAAGTTATTTAAGACATCACCCGAATCCAATGATGAGGGCTCCTCCACCACACTATGAAGTTCTTCCTCAAGACGTTTTAATGAAACAAAAGGTAAGGCTGCCTTTTTTTTAAATATATATATATTTTAGTAGGTTAATAATATTGATTGTCAAAGAATTTGGGAATAATTTGGATCGACATTTTCTAAGTAAAAACTACTGTATATTAAAGAAATAAAAAATGATGAAAAAATTAATCCACCATTTGCATTTTTGAAGTTGAATTAGACTTTGCTTTTACTTCGGTGGCGTCGCTAGGCCGTTTTCGGGAGGGCCCTCGCCCCTACAATTATTGGATTTTTCTCCCCTTTGAATGATTTCTCACGACGTTTCATTTTCTACGCAAAAACGCGAACTAATTTTAGGAAAAGTTTATCTAGAATTTTTTTTTCTTTTCGCCCCTGAGAACGTTCAAGTATTACGTAAGACTTTTTTTCAGGTTTTTGGAACCCCCCCCTTCGTAAGAATTGGTTAGTGTTGCCGATATTTTATCGATAACTTCGATATATCGATAAATCGACACAAAAATTAACAATTTTATCGATACACCATATCGATAAATTTTTGGTCAATTATTTGAACGATATTTTCGGAAATTTGTAAAACGAAATCTTTAGAATATGTATGAAAAAAAGTAGTATTAAAAACTTATTCATTTTTTTGAGCCAACAATCTTTTTTATTTTTTTTTTTTGTTGTTGTTTTTGCTTTTTTGAAAAAATTGCTTCAATTTATCGAATTCACTTATCAATAGCTTATCGATATATCGATTGAAAAGCTATCAATAAGTGAATTATCGATAAATTCAACCAATTTTTTTAAAAAAGCAAAAAAAAAAAAAAAAAAAAAAAAAAAAAAGGTGGTTTGTTGCCGAAAAAATTTTTAAATTTTGTACACAGTAAAAAATATTATGTAAATATGTTCTAAGAGGTCCACATAAATTTTTTATGTTGTTTCTCCCATAAGGCAAACATAAAACAAAAACACATAAAAATTATGTGGACCTGCTTATGTTGATTTATGTTGATTTTGACATAAAATTTTTTATTGTGTAGTACTACTTTTTTGTTTGTAGTAGTACTTTTTGTTTGTACTCTTAAGTTTGTACTAGCTACTTTTTTTTTTTTTTTTTTTTTTTTTTTTTTTTGCAAATTCTAAAAATTTTGTTTTGCAAAATTCGAGAAATAATTCGGGGAAAAAAAATATCGTTCAAATTATCGACCAAAAATTTATCGATAAAATTGTAAATATCGAAAAAATATCGATAATTATTGGGTCGATTTATCGATATATCCTAGTATCGATTTATCGGTATATCGATAAAATATCGGCATCACTGCTATATCCAAAGGTCGTTATTTTTTTTTATAACAATATCGATACACTATATCGATAACTTTTTTCGATTTATCGGCAACACTAGAATTAGTAAGATTTCTTTGGCCCACCCTGTTAAATTACCTAAGATTTTCGCTAACCTCCCCCCCCCTTTTTTTTTCTTTTTGTAGCGCCGATTTTAAATTGGAGTAATATTTTTCTCAAATTTAGATCGAGTTCATTTCTTTAATTCTGTAAAAAAATTGTAAAAGAATTCAGTTTTATATTGTAGAAAAAAAAAATTAAAAAAATAATGAAAAACAGAATTTAAAGAAGAAATAAAAATTAAAAAGATGCTAAATTTTAAGGGTTTATGTAATTTAAAATTACTTATATCTCTTGCAATAAAATAAATTATAATAGAAATTCTCACGTACGATTTGCCAACCCCCCCCCCTCCCCCGTGTAAGAAATCGTAAGATTTTCGCGTAACCCCTCCCCCCCTTCCGATATTACGCAATATTTGAACGTTCCCCCTCCTGTAATTTATGGCTACCGACGCCACTCATTTACTTTAGTCAATTTTTCTGTAGGTTAAGTACCAAATCTATGATAATCAATTTAAAATGTCTCGTAAACTTAACTCAATTTAGGTGTAACATAAGCAGTAGATACTTGCTATTAATTTTAGCGTAGTTTTAGTCGCTAAAAATGCAGAAAAAAATAATGGAATTAATTCGTTAAAATCAAACAATTCTTTTTTTTTTTTTTTTTTTCTTAATTGTACGACTATTTTAAGCTCGTAAACTAGTGATGCTGCAACATGTAAAAATTTAATTAAAATGATTAGTAATTATACTTTTAAGGACAAAGCATTATGCTGTAAAATTATTGCAGGTAGCGGATACAGTCCTTCAGCGGGTAGTAAATGACGAAACTTTGGCCGGAAAACAGGTGAACTTTGTGTGAAATCTATCTATTTTATCGAGTGTTTACCCGTGTTAAAACCCTTCCCTTTTCCTCAGACAAAAAATTAAAAAAAAAAAATTGAATAGGGGTCACGGGTCACTTAAATATGACGTCAGCATTTTAGGGGGGGAGGGGGTCAGCAAATGATGATTGATGACGACATAAGGGGAAGGGGTACCATCAGCATTTTTAAGTTCAGAATTTGCATAATTCTAAGATTTTTTAAATGTTTTATCTTTATTAAATTTAGGAAATTTAAGGGACAAATTTTGACAAAAACTTAAATTTTTATTCAAAAAAAGAGACGAATTTTTTTTAAAAAGAGGGGGGTCCTGAAAAGGTGACTTGATCATTTTGGGGGAAGTTCGAGGCTACGACGACGAACACTGACTTGGGGAGAGGGAGAGGTAAAAATTCTTTGACAAAATGATGACGTCATATTTGAATGACCCCATATGCTCGGCCTTCTTCCATGTGTAAGGGGTCATTTACAGCTCCCATAAAGACCCCCCCCCCAGGCTGGTAACCGGGCTGGAGTCGGATTTCAGAAGCGAAAAAAAAACCATCCTAGAAAATTTCAAACTGGAGAAATTTCAGTATGCCAATAACCAATGCAATCCCTAGGCAGTATGACCCGAATAGTGCACACTATGGAATTCGTCTTTGAGATGTACATTTTGACGATGACGTCTCATAGGATTTTATCTTGTTCGTGGCAGAGGGAATCTTTTTCAGATTCACGTTATAAACCATCACATAAAAACATGATCCTTCCATATTCTTTTTCGTATTCTTATTGATCTCAGGCCTGGATTTTTAACTTAAAAAAAAAAAATCTTTGGTCGATTATATACGGTAAAATAATTAACGAGTTTTATAATAATGCCTTTATGCTTTTATTTTTTATGCATGCTCTAATCTCGCATCTGACATAACTAAAACGACTAATTTACCCATGATTTCGATTAAAGGGTAAGCAAAAATAAAATGGTTTTTCCAAAAATACTTTTATTTTTTAAATCTTCATTTTAATTAGGCAACATTATATTGCTTTTTAAGTGGAAGATTTTAGTTCTGGTTTTTTTTACTACTTCCTGCTTGAAAAAACGATTAGCATTGTTCTTATACCATGGAACTATAAATTTTGTGGTATAAAATAAATCATCTTCTTTTTTCCTTTTAAAGGAATAACAAAAACTGAAGTAAGTTTCGTACTAAATTTCCCATCAGTTAAGTCGACCTTTTTTTGGACGCGTCCGAAAGTACTGGAATTGACGTCCTTATAAGTCGGGACGTCCTTCTCTTCACAAACAAAAAGGGACGTCGATTCTACCAATTTTTGAAGTCGAATTGAGGGCGAACATCAACCTCGATTCGACTCAAATTCACGTCGAAACGTCGAAGTCGATTTTTGACTCATTTTCATCTCTTTAGGGACCTTTTTTCGATTATTTTTACGGATTCTTTACCAGTTTTCCTAATCCATTTTTCCTAAAAATATTAGTTTCAAAAATTTTGTCCCTAATTTTTAATTTTCCTAAAAGTTTTTGATTCCTAAAATAAAATTTCCTAAAATCCCTTGAACAGGAATTTAAAAAATTAGGAAAAATATTCATTTTATAAGATTAAAAAAATTTTAGCAAGATGAAAAACTAGGGAAAAAAATGGTTAGGAAAAAATTTTAGGAATTAAAATTTTTAGGAAAAATGGATTAGGAATTAATTTATTTTAGAAAAAACGGATTAGGAAAATGGTCGGGAATGAGTTTTACGGAGAAGTAAGGCTTAAGAAAATCCCAAAAATATTGAAAAATTTACCTCAATGTTTAGACGTTGATTTCGACGTGGATTGGCCATCGAAAATGGCTTAACCCTTTCCTGTCTAGGCCTATTTTTCAGCTTTGACTCTCCCGGACCGAATTTATAAGACTGATGCAAATGTTTTTCCTGGATATCAGAGAGGTTCTAAACTCATCCCTAGTAAGTACGGCGCCTTGCAACTCAGTGTTAGGCAATCCGTGCATAGGAGTTAAATGTAACGCCGCGCCGTAATCTCAATTTCTTATTTTTTAGGGATTTTAAACTATGGCCTAACTGTTTTCGAGGTCAGAGATGCCGAATTTTGAGTCTATTTCGACGTAGGAGCCCGAGAAGCCCCTTACAAAAATGTTTTTACGAAAAACTTCAACTTCACAAAAAGTAATTTTTTTAATAGCTCTAAACCAACATACTAATAGCCATAAGCTAATAATAGGCGCAATTTCCGTTTCATTTATTTGTTTTTTTCGAGTAATACTCACTTCGGGCAGTTATGAAGGGCAACTAATTATTTTTTTAAAAGAGTTACTTGTCAAAAATAAAAAAAATATAACTTATGAGTTATTAGGTTTTGCCATTAAAATGTCTGCCGCCATTTTGTTTCAAAAAATCGGTCAATTCTGACTTCAAATTCGAGAAGAGCGCCCTTAAATACCCCCACTTACGAAGTTTTCGACAAAATCTGACCAAGTTTTGTTATCATTTTCCTTGATTTTGTTGTGCATCCATATAAATGCATTCGACAAGAAGGGGTTAAAATCGATGTAGATTCGCGGCGATCTTCGACGTGTTGTTTGGACTTTCGGGCAACGGCGCCCGAACAACAACCAAACAACAACCGTTGATATATTTTCTGAGAACTGAAAATTAATTTTTTTTTTAATATTTCTCCACAGATAGTTCATAAACAGTTTAACTCACCGATCGGTCTTTATTCGGATCAAAACATCGTAGACACAATACAACATCAAACCGGAGTCACACCGTAAGTCTATTCTAATTATATTTTTATATGCTTAATGGGAACCTTATGTCCATAAAAAAAAAAATTTTTTCCTTAAAAATCGGGTCAATAAACTTATTTAAATAAAAAGGTGTTTGCACCCCCGTGAAATTAAATAAAACTAGACGTCTAAAATTTAAACAAAGTGTGTTCGACTCATTGACAAGGAGCCAAAATGTAGTTAACAAGGACTGGCTTAAACCTCAGAGACAGTATTTCGGAATTCAATCATTTATTTTCGGACAGAGAGTTTAATATTTTAAGATTTAAAAAAAAAAAAAATCGGCTAGATTTTCATGTTTTTAGTGAAAAATTGAGTTCAGTCTTTGTATATTTTTTTTTTTTAAATGAAGTGATTGGATTATATGCCCTACAGCGTTTCGATTTGTTTTTAGTTAAATGTGACCACAAAACTTTTTGGCAAACGCGAACCCTTTCTTTATAATTAATCAAAAAAAAAATCATCGTTTATATTTTAAAATATGATTATTTTATACCTTTAGGAGAGGCGGAACCTTAGGCCGGAGAAGGCAAGTAACGCATAAGAATTGAAAAAGCAAAAATGCTTGCTTTTTATGAATGTTGTATGCATATGCACTCAGAGATCAGATGCTCTGCAGCTTCGCTCAGCTCATATGTTTAAATCTAATTAGTATTATGACATGCTTAGCGTTTAATTATGTTTCAGCATTTTGATCTTTAATTTTGAAAATTATTTAGGACTTAATAAAGAAGAAACAGAAAAAAATATTTTACACTGCGTTATTTTAAAGATCTTTATTTTCTGTTAGAGCTTTCAGCTTGCCTTTATAATTTTTTCTTAGGATAGTTTTCGTGTAATTATAAGTATGTTATAAGTTACAGTAGAATAAAAATGAATATGCCATCATGAACCACCTTGAACCAAGAAAATTTATAAAGTTGTATTTTTTTCTATAAATTTAAAAAAAAGAATTGAAAGCATGCCCTACGGCAGTTTTGAATTTTTGATTGAAGCTTTTTTGTTTTCTTTTTATAATTTATTTATGGATCCACGTGAATGAACTTTTGCACTGATTTGACTTGATCTTCAGGATTAGCTTGGACAGATGAATAAAATGCATGTAGGAGTATTTAGTTGGATATTCGCTTTTCATTGGTGGAAATAATGGTGGCATATTTTTCCAGGCCCGAAGTCAGCCGGGGCAAAGGGGGACTCAGCCACCCAGGGATAAAGTTTGAGCCCCCTTTTAATTTTTTTTAAAATTAATGCAATTTCTCTATTTTCCATGTTAAAAGAAACCATTTGGAACCCCTTTTAAAAAACCTTTCGCCCCCTTGATTTTTCTGGCTGGCTACGGTCTATTTTGACTGTAAATAAATAACTAATAGTAAAATGTTAATACCACAAAGCGGGACACTATCAATTTAATTTTTATTTTCAACTTTTTTTTCAATTTTTTTTTTTTTTTTTTTTTTTTTTTTTTTTGCTGGCAGTGCCCCTTTTAGCACCTTTTAGCCCCTACTTTCCTTTCTGATTCCAACATCTTCCATCCCCTTTTGAGCAAATACTGCATATCTAATGTTAGTATTTTTATTGATTTATCTTTCATGAAACACAAACGACAAATCGACCAACAACTTCAACAACAACGTCAACTGCAACAACAAAAACAATATTCAACATATATTCCGACGCCGAAAACAACCCCGGATATGAAAACTTCCCGGTCCATCAACGTTTCTCCGCTGAATTTGGCGTCGACACCTCCGCTGCCTCCGTCTTCCCGATCGTATGGAAAACGTAACGGAAATCTTTCGAACGGACAAAACCAACCTGAAAAATATTTATTTGACGATGCTTCAACCCTTTCTAATGCCTTTAATAATTTTTCTTTGAACGACGAAAACGATGATTTGATTGAGGAAAAACCTGTTTTTTCAAAAATGATGTAAAACGGTTTTTTTATACCATTTTTTTATCCCCGTTTGGTTGCGTTTTGTTTTGATTGAAAAATTTTAGTGTTGGGCCAAAGAAAACGATAGTTTACGATCCTGCAAAATCCGAAACCTTCAGAGCTCTTCAGGAAGAACAATATGGAGATCAAGTTCAAGAGGTGACAGTTCCTGCACAACCTAAAGTATTCACGCCAAATATTCAAGCTGCCAAGGTAACCGATTAATCTTGAAAAAAAAAAAGTTAAATTAATTGTCTAATAATTTAATTAATCATTTCTATTTCAGAAAGCAGTTCATCAACCCCCACAAACGCATACTTATGATCCATTAGTAAGTACTTGCGAGAAAATGTTCAGTTTTTTACATAATTTTAGCAGTAGCCAGCGCCGGGTTCAGTGCCATTCGACCAGTGCCCCCGCACCGGAGGCAGAGATTTTTTAGGGCTTCAAAATGAAAATTTTATTTGACATACCTGTCTTACAATCCGGGAGGCGGGGAGATGGTAGCAAAAAAAAACATTTGCACGGGCCGCCTAAACGGGTAAAGCCGGCGCTGGCAGTAGCGACGAAATGAACGAAATTTTACATCGAAGTTTAACGACAATTTTCTTTTCCTTTCAGTCAAGATCGTCTGTATCTCCCAGCCTACAGCATCATCTACCTTTTGTAAATTCAATGGGCCATTCAGATGAACAAATCGCTCAATCCGGAAGTTTCAAACGGCTGATGAACATGGTCATGGGAGAATCTGAATTTTAATTAATTTTTTTCTTTTTTTTTTTCATTTAAATATTTTGGTGCTTTTTCTTCGCGAAGTTTCCCTTCCTCATTTTTTTTATAAATTAATGTACAGAATAAGGTTTAATTTTGAAATATACAGAAAAAGGATGTAAAAGTTTATATAAATTTAATTTTTTTGGGTCAATATCGGAATGATGATTATTTTTCTATGAGATACATTGTTATAATTTTTTTTTAGTTCTATTTAACGTTGAATAATTGCTTTATTTTGTAAAATTGTTAAATAAGATGTATAATTTTTTTTGATGTCTTCACACCGCTGCTTTCGCTTTAGTTCTTTCGCACTTGAGGAAAAAAAGTAATTCAGTGACAAAAATAAAAACAATGATTCATGCCTTTCTTTTTTGCGAAATTTCCGAAAAAAAAAAAAAAATTACGAAATTAAAAATTCTAAAATAACTTCTAATGCAATTTTTTTTTACGAACGAACAATGACTAATGCAAGTCGTATAAATTTTTTGAGCTAAAACCGACGTGAAAAATTCGTTTTGTAAATGGTTCTTCGTATTTTATTTTTCTTTTTAAAATTTTATTGTTAATATTTATGCTTTAGTTATAATTATAATAATTTATTTATTTATTTATTTATTTAAATTATATAAAAAACAAAAACCGAAAAAAATAGACAATAATAAAACGATGAGTGGTATCTAGTCAGAATGTAAAAGAGGCTTTTTTTTATTTCTTAAATCATCCTGTACAAGCTTTTTCAACTTGGATGGATGTCATGGAGAATAAATTGCATTGTTCAGATTTAAGCTATTTTCAATAAAAAAAAAAGTTTTAAACTTTAAGAATACTTACCTAAATACACTTAAAAACTAGGCTTCTACCTATGGTGGAAGGTGTTTAAAAATCACAAGCTTTCTTTCCTGGTACATTTCGTTCAAGAACTTGAAATATGAAAATAATCTCCCGGAAAAAAAGCTTAATAGGGTTATAAGCAAAAATTCGCGGAGTTTTACGTAGGACTACGGTTTCAGCTTCAGAAATTAATAAAAAATCTAGGAAAAATTAGTTTAGATTATTGGTAGATATTTTAAAAAGAGAGCAATCAATAATCGTTGATTTCAGTTAATAAGCAATTTAATTTTAATCACGTTAAACTTACTGCTTATTTTGAAGTCTTTTTTTCTCTTTGGTCCTGATGTAAGTGGTAATTGTTATTGAAATGTCCATTTCCTCTATAATATTTATTTTTCTGCTTCAACTCAAAGGCCCGACGGGTTAATCGGGGATGAGGGATGTTGGAAGATTTGATACAGACGCTCAATAAATAATTAAAAACCATTAGGAACCGTTTAAAACGTTTTAAACCATGATGCTTGGAAAAATTCAGAACACCCAAACTTTAAGAAAATGTAAAAAAAGTGAAAAGAAAATCAAGTTTTTTTTATTGAACTAGTATTATATAATTTTAATAAATAATATAAATAATCGAAGTCAATTTAACATAATAATTGTAAATTTATATTTCTCAATGAACAGATCAGAGCGATTTTTTTCCCATAACAACAGCTCGATATAGTATGAAGCAACAATGATATACTTATCAACATATTTACAAAGTACTAGACGTCCATCATTGAGGAGGTCCTATTTTTAAAATTTTATTTATTTTTTTTTTTTTTAGTTTAAAATCTATCTTCAATACCAATACTGTAATAAATTTTTAACTATTTTTAATCAATTATTTAAAAATTAATAACCGAAATAAATGAATCCGTTATTAATTTTCTTTCGACACACGAGTAACATATCTTCATGCCCTTTGAAATTCCTTTCCTTGTATTGTTGTGCATCAAAAAGAAAACATTAATAACATCATTTTCTTTTAATAGATTTTTCATCAAAATACATTTTTTTTCTCCTTTTCTACCTCAATCAATCTAAACCCGAAAAACTTGAAACTTTGGAAAACATTTTTGGAAAAAATTTATAAAACAGGTTAATTTTTTTTTTTTTTTTTCGTGGTTAAAATGATAAATTTTTTTTTTTTAAAGATCTACTTGTAATTACAGTTCAACGTATTCGAATTAAAATCGATGGATATTCGCTGTGGTCTATATTTATCGGACTTCCATCATCCGAACATGACATCAAATCAATCAAAATTTAAACAGTAAATTGGCTTGTCTAAAATTCAGCTATTTCATTTTGACAACGGCATCGCATGATGCAGGCCAATAAAACACAACGCAATACATATAAAAAAAAGAAAATTTTAGATGCGATTTTTTTTTGAGTCATACGGCCTCAAGACTTGTTTTTTTAAACTACAAAAAAAAAGGCTCCAGATTTTTATAAAATCACTCTATTTACAATCTATACAAGCCTATTGCCTCAAAAGGCGAGATAACTGATTGTTTTATTTTTTCCTTTTTTACTAACCAGTTACAGCAATTTATAAACAAACACAGATAACCCTTTTTTTAACAGTAACTTTTTTTTTTAATTTCTTGGCGTAAGGCTACTTCCGATCACTTCAATTTTTATTTATAACACATTTTTTTCATCGAGCAATAAAAAGGATGCCTCGATAATTTTAGTACTGTATGTACATCAAAACGGCTTCGGTTCTTTTTCTTTTAACCAATAAGAAAAACTAAAAAATAAATTTGGACGATTTGATCCAATTAAAAAATAAATAACAATTTTCTTTTCAAAAAATTAAAAGTTAAGTAATATCAGTAATATAATATTTTTTTTTTTTTTTAGTTTTTTCCTTTTTTTTCTTCTTTTTTGCTTGAAATTAACGTTTAAAAAAAAAGATAAGTACTACATTCGTCTTAATTACACCGAACAACTAAATACAAATTTTAATAAAATTATTTAATAACAATTCGGATTGATTTTTTTATTTTATAAGAATTTAATATTTATCACTCTCGTTTCTCAAAAAAAAAGAAAAAGATGATAATTAAAGGTTCAATCACACTATCACGGGCAAGATTAATAAATATATCACGGTAAAAAGTTGGTTACAATTGTTTTTAAAACTGCTTCCTTTAAATAGTGGTTACTTCAAGTTCAAAAACAATTCTGATTATATGGATGATCAATCGAATTAATAGCGTTTATAACGTAGTTAGATTTTAGCCAGGCTCTGCTACATCGAAGTCATGCAGAAAAATCATAAAATTTTTCATCCCTTGCTTTTAGTTTTCGGCAAAATAAAAAAAAACCAATAGAAACAAAGTACGATTTAAAAAAAAAATTACAATGAAGTTTGGCATATATTTGCTTGCATTCATGAATATCTGCAAGGCACCTCGAGACGTGAGAACCATAACCGTTCAAATCGGGTCGATTACCGAATGAGATTTTTCCAGAAAAATATTTCTTTTCTTATGCTCTTTCATCTCCCGTTTTCGAAATTTTAAAATTCTGGCTCATTCCTGAGATTTTGAAAGCCAAAAGCGTTCAAATGCCTACAAAGTTTGGAAAGTCGGAACCATAAGCGGTTATCCGTAATTTACAACGGACAAACACCAGCTGAAACAAGTTTTTGATTCGGAAAAACGCATAGACGCTTATGGTTCTGAAAGGCTCGCAATGTTTAACTTATTGTTCCTTTAAACGTTTATGGTTCTTATTTAAAAAAATTTCCTAGATTTGGATCTTTTTTTGAAATTTTAAATACATCTCACGTAACTTTCAATTTTTTTCGGTGATTTTTTTTTTAATAGTAAGGAATTTTTTAATATGTTTAGAGCAACGAAAACGGAAAAATCCATTTCAATCATTCTGTAAATATAAGTCAAACTTTAAAATTGCTCTCCTGTAAAGTTTGACTTTGGTCGATTTGAACGGTTATGGTTCTCACGTCTCGACCTGGATCTCAACAAAGTCATTTTTTAAACCAAATGAAAAAAAAAAGCTACAACAAGTTCTACCTTTTAAAAAATATATAATGTAATGGACAAACCTTAATATAGAACGACTTAAGCAAGCTTATATTATAAGATCGGATTTATTTTATCCTGCACATAATTTTGCAAAATTTTCTTAAATTTTTTTTCTTAAAATTTGAACTAAGTCCATTATATATCCGTTTAAGCTTGATGTTACTTTACAATGTGCTGTGAAGAAGAATTGTCCCGTTAAAAGTTGGAATAACTTACACTGCGATATTGCAAAGTGACAACGAACAATAAACTGCAAAACTCTTGGTCCTTCACTGACTCCATAGCAAATTGTGTCTTCATAAAAAATAAACGTCAAAAAAGACATTATAAATGTATTAAAGTCGTTCATTTAAGATTTTCCTTTTTTGAAAATAACTTTAGATTCCGAAAAAAAAAAAATGCAAAGTAAATTCGACCGCCTCGACATACTTCTGCAAAAACAATATTTCTTCACGTTTTTACATTCCACTTAAATTTTTTAAACGTTTTTTTTAAATTGTACTTAAAATTTTATGAGAGATAAAAAAGCTACGGCATGATTTTTTACACTATTCTAAGCTCCGTAATGGAAGAAAGGATATTCTAATGGTGCGTTCGTTGATTTTCAACACCCTGTACGATTCAATCGGTCTACATTTAAAAAAAAAAAATCAATATAAAATGGAAAAGAGAAAAAAAAATTACAGCGAAAGGTAAAATAAAAAACATTAAAAATACATTTTATCACTTTTTTTTCTCCACATACGCCTAATTCTTGTTTTTTCCTAGTTTTGAAAATTTGGCATGACACTTGATTTAGTAATACGATAATTTATAATTTCACGACGATTGTTTTTTTGAGTTTACAAATGATTTAAAGTTAATAATAGTTTTGTCGTAGGAAAAACATCGAAATCTGTTTATAAAAAAAAAAAATCCGTCCCATTTTGTTACTGAATAATCGGCATTTATAAAAAAACCCGCAGCTGGAAAGTACAAAAAAATTATAAAAGCATAAAATTGGCAACGCTCAATGGAAGTAACTGTCAAACAATTGTGCACATAAAAGAACTATCGATTGTAAATCGGACGAAACCGATGCAAAATTTTAATATAAAATTTACCAACCGTCTATTTCATTTAAAAAAAAAATCAATATAAAATGGAAAAGAGAAAAAAAATTACAGCGAAAGGTAAAATAAAAAACATTAAAAATACATTTTATCACTTTTTTTTCTCCACATACGCCTAATTCTTGTTTTTTCCTAGTTTTGAAAATTTGGCATGACACTTGATTTAGTAATACGATAATTTATAATTTCACGACGATTGTTTTTTTGAGTTTACAAATGATTTAAAGTTAATAATAGTTTTGTCGTAGGAAAAACATCGAAATCTGTTTATAAAAAAAAAAAATCCGTCCCATTTTGTTACTGAATAATCGGCATTTATAAAAAAACCCGCAGCTGGAAAGTACAAAAAAATTATAAAAGCATAAAATTGGCAACGCTCAATGGAAGTAACTGTCAAACAATTGTGCACATAAAAGAACTATCGATTGTAAATCGGACGAAACCGATGCAAAATTTTAATATAAAATTTACCAACCGTCTATTTCATTTAAAAAAAAAAATCAATATAAAATGGAAAAGAGAAAAAAAAATTACAGCGAAAGGTAAAATAAAAAACATTAAAAATACATTTTATCACTTTTTTTTCTCCACATACGCCTAATTCTTGTTTTTTCCTAGTTTTGAAAATTTGGCATGACACTTGATTTAGTAATACGATAATTTATAATTTCACGACGATTGTTTTTTTGAGTTTACAAATGATTTAAAGTTAATAATAGTTTTGTCGTAGGAAAAACATCGAAATCTGTTTATAAAAAAAAAAAATCCGTCCCATTTTGTTACTGAATAATCGGCATTTATAAAAAAACCCGCAGCTGGAAAGTACAAAAAAATTATAAAAGCATAAAATTGGCAACGCTCAATGGAAGTAACTGTCAAACAATTGTGCACATAAAAGAACTATCGATTGTAAATCGGACGAAACCGATGCAAAATTTTAATATAAAATTTACCAACCGTCTATTTCATTTAAAAAAAAAATGTTTTAAATTCCTAAAATTAAAATCAACAATGAAAGTTTTATCAAAAACTCCGTTGTTCACTATAAAATTAATTATTAGTTTAAAAAAAAAATTAACACTTCAAAAAAAAAAGCGAAGCAGGACGATAAATTACAAAAAAGCATTTAAATTAAAACCGTCAACTCAAAAATAATTAATTGTAAAAATATTTATGATACTTAATAATGTCGTAAAGTAAAAAGAGAAAAAGGTAAAACAACATTGTAAATATTAGGCCTATAAGTGTTTTATTTGATTTTTTAGGAAATAAAATACATATGCTGTATTTTTATTTTTTTTAAACTTTTATAACGCTTAGATTTTTGCTGAACAGATTTAACTCGACACTTGATATAAAAATAAATTCGAGATGGATGACCCTTTTTCAAAAGTGGGAAACACCATTAAATAGAACCAGGAAATTGCGACATAAAATTCTAAAATGTAAAATCAATATGAAAGTATGTAGACTGGAAGATGACAGGAAAAATGAAAAATGATGGATGAACAGTATGATGATGATGCTGGTTTCCAATTCGATTTTTTTTTTTTTTTTTTTTTGAAAACAGATTCAAATATGGATAGTTAATTGTTATTGGTTACGTTCCAAATTAAAGTCAAAGTCAAGGTGAAGGCTTCCGTCCATAGATAAGAAAAAAACATTTGACAGTAAATAATTTGGCAAAACTTTATATTTAATTAATTCAATTTCGTGCATTTTAAAAGGCTGCACATTAATCTGATTTTTTTGAATCCTACAGCCTTCCCTACCACCGTGTTACTTTATTCCACAAAAGCCTATTTCTTCCTAAATAAAACAGATAAAAAAAATCTTTGACAAGGGATCCGTAAAACTTTGTTCCGCAAATTCAAGCTTAGTTATATGTTTAAAATTGGCGACGGTGTAATGTAACGCTCATTTGTTAAGCTTTCGTTACAATCTTAAGCCAACCGTATTTCATGAAGTATAACTTCTTAAGTTTGAAAAACTTTATTGATTGTTACTATTGTAATATTAATTTTCAACATGATTGCTAAAGTAAAGAAATTTACAAAAAGCAGATAAGTATTCGGAGAAAAAAAATCATTATTAAGATTATATTATTACATCTACACTGACGATGGTATCACAGCTTACTTATAATAGTAAGAAATAAAAATCTAATGTGTATGATTGACATTATTTTAAAGTTTTTTTTTACACGTTAGCATAAAGAACATTTTAGTTCTGTCATTTTATCTTAACAAATACAAAGTTATGCCAATAATAAAATAAAAAAATTTTTAAGTTTCTGGATGCAGATTTCATACGATCTGTTATTCTTAAATTTTCATTAAGTTTTTTTTTTTTTCAGTTAAAACTTCCATTATGTTGCACATAAAAGCGAGCGAATCAAAGATTTAATTTAAAAAATTAGGAGCAAACGGACGGATACAAATTTTTCAAACTAATCCGAGATATTTTTTAAAAGGAAGATCTTACACAGATCAGTTCATCATAATTTTATTAATCTGCAAAATTCCAGAATTCGGAATCGGCAATTTTTATTTCTATGTATCTACATATTTAACCCTTTCCCGACCACCCTCAATAAAAAAAAACAAATAATTAAAAAATAGTTAATTACAAGAATTCCAGTTTCTGATTTCAAAAATGACGTCCAAACGGAAAAAATTTAGAAGCGTTTAGTCAAAATATATTTAGTGCATCGTGTTTTGGAAATTTTGTTCAACGTAAAGGAACTTCGCATTTTTCTGGCTTTTTTTTTAAATCGCCAAACTATTTCTCTTCTTTAGAGTATAATTAGATAAAAAACCAAAAATTGGTCTCTTAAAAGTTCATAAGTAAGCCACATGAATGTTTTTAATATAAATTATTCAAAAACCTTTTTGAAGGTTCCAATTCCAAAACAAAATCTCCATGTAAAATTTTACAATTTGGATTTCAGATTTAAAACCAGCTACCTCTAAAACCTCTCTTGCCATATTATAAGCCGTCAAAATATATGATAATTCATATGAATATACAACCGCAGTATCATAAGGTGGAAGGCTGTACAAGTATTACGTAAGCACGTTAGGGGGAAGGGTATTTAAAATGCTTACTTTTTCTTACAAGGGGAGGGGGAAGGGGGTGGTTGAGCTGGTCTTACATAAGCATTTATTTCTTTTGAAAAATTTCTATAAAATTATCCAGAATTCAAAATTTTTTTAGATTTAGAATTTAAAATTTAAATTTTGCTAGTTAATTCAACTAACGTTCTTAATCACTTTTTAAAAATATTCTTTTATTAGCGATTTTTTTTTTACTATAGTTCCCAGCATTGAATTTTGCTAGTCGTAACAAAAAATCAAACGAAAAAAAAATTAATATACAGTGATTCTTTTTAAAGTATAAAATTTTTATTTACGCAGAACATTTAAAAAAAAAGGGGGGGGGGGGGTTGAAAGCCTTACGTAATACTTAGGGGGGGGGGAGGGGGTGAAAAAAGGCCAAATTCGTGCTTACGTAATACTTCTACAGCCACTGGTAATGCTTCCTTTAACCGAAAAAGGTTTAGGCAAAAAGCGTGATTCTTTGACCAGTCATGTAGTACCGCCACACAATCCTTGTGATTTCATTACATCCTGTGATAGTATCACAAAAAAGTTGTAATATTATTAACCCCTTGCTGTCTAATGCATCCATATGATGCACAACAAAATGCTCCATAGCGACTGGTGCATCCATATGGATGCACCAGCAAAATCAAGGAAAAAATTATAAAACTGGTCAGATTTTGACGAAACTCGTAGGTGGGGGTACTCAAGGGTGCTCTTCTCGAATTTCAAGTCAGAATTGACCGATTTTAAAAGCAAAATGGCGGCAGACCTTAATGGCAGAACCTAAAATTCATAAGTTATATTTTTATTTTGACAAGTAACTCTTTAAAAAAATAGTTAGTGCCCTTGATAACTGCCCATAGTGAGTATTACTCGGAAAAAACAGATAGATGAAGCGGTTATTCCGCCTATTATTAGCTTATGGCTATTAGTATAATGGTTTAGAGCTATAAAAAAATAACTTTTCTGACCTTTTTCGTAAAAATATTTTGTAAGACGCCTTTCGGGCTCCTACGTCGAAATAGACTCAAAATTCGGAATCTCTGACCTCAAAAACAGTTAGGCGATAGTTAAAATTTCTAAAAAAAATAATAAGTTGAGATTACGTCGTTACATTTAACTCCTGTGCACGGATTGCCTAAAATGGGTTGCAAGGCGCCGTGCTTACTATGGATGAGTTTAGGACCTCTCTGTAGTCCAGAAAAAACATTTACATCAGCCTTATAAATTCAGTCCGGGAGTGTCCAATCTTAAAAATAGGCCTAGACAGGAAAGGGTTAAAAGGAAATGGTTATTTTTTTTTTTTTTCAGTATTTTCCCGCATCCGGGCACAGGATTTTAATTGTCATTATCGAGCTCTATGGGTTCAATTACGTATATGTCCAATGTCCATGCTGGTCCTGCTCAACTTTAAAAAGGGTCAGTGCTGAGATGCGGTCAAAAAATCAGGTTTTTTGCATAAACCCCTTTAGGCTATTACATTATTCATTTCGTCAAATTAATTCGTTTTAGGAAGTAAAAACTTTAAAAATAAAAAAAAAGGTCAATCTCAGTTTAACTGAAGTTCACTGGGAAAGAGTTAACTCTCAGCATTTTTTTTTTTTTTCATAAGCACACCACACGCCTTTATATAAGCTTTAGACAGCATTACATTGTTGTATTACAATAAACAAAACCAACAAGTAAAATACGCCAAAAAAGTGCTTTCATGTCCCACTTTTTAATTTCTTTTTCGGATCATCGAAATTCAATGTATCCAAAGACGTCGTTTTGTTTGTTAAAAATTTCCGTAATCGATTTGTGCTTTTGAAAAAAACTTGGTACCGTTTTTTAAAAGTCCTTTTAAAAAAAAATACACATATCCCAAGCCTTCGACCGAACAATTAATGAATTTAAAATCAAGTGGACACTTTACTTTCTCCTTAACTTAAATAACTAACTTTTACTCTCTTTTCGCTTTTCAAGCTGCAGATGCGTAAAAACCATGTGAGCAACAATTTTCCATTACAAAAAAAAAATACAAATTTGAAAACATCGTTTCTCCGTCCAGAGGGCCTAATACGATGGGGATGAGTTATGAGGAGTCTTTCGTTGAAGATGACGTTGATGTTTCGCTTACGGTTGATGACGGTGGTGGTGATGGTGCGCTTTTTGCTGGTTTCTTTTGAAACAAATTAAACGCTTTTATAAACGGATTTGATGATTTCTTAGATGAATCAGCCAGATGGTGGGGTGGTAAGTGAACCTAAAATAAAAATAAAAATTATTTAATTTTTTTTTCTTAAAAGAAATTTCACAAACTGTACACAAAAATTCTCGGCATCAAAAAGAAAAATGTTATCATCTTTCTTTTTGAGTTTGATATTCCTTTGAAATTTAATAAAAGGAAGAAAGCGACCAAATTAGCTTATCATTGCAAAACCCCTTTAATGAAATTATAATCTGATTATATCGGGTTATCCTTCTATTTTACGAAAGCTAATTCCGCGAATCAAAATAATATGCCCTATTCATCAATCTCCATAGAAATTATCATGGGATCGTCCCCACTTTTAAGGCTTTTCATAAACTTGGTAATCAAATACGGGAAAAGGAAATATATATACGAAATGGAAATTTCGATCGATCGCCTTGAGGAACTCTACACCGAGATCTTTTTTCAAAGAGTTGTTTATTTATTTAAAAACAGTTCAGTTATCCGATTCATCTTTAAATAATTTAATCTTTGAGGAATGGGGGAAAAAAATCCAAATTTATTTATTGGCTGAAAAAAAAGAAGTTGAAAAATTTTCTAATTTTTAGCATGGTACTTACTTGTAATGGATCTCTCAGTCTTCTTAGATCACTTTCAATATTGTAAATTTGTTCTTTTATATGATTGTACCTGTCCAAATCTAAACCTACTTTTCTTGCTCTTTTATGCAATGTGATTAAGTACTGTCTATCTTTAACTTCAGGTAATACATATTCCTGGAAAAAAAAAGATAAAAATAAAAATATAAACTACATTTAGGCAGAATTTATTACAAAATAATTTAATTTTTTGGAGTTCGTTCAAAACCCCAAAAGTACTTTCGGGGATTTGGGGATTTGGGCATTCGGGAATCGGGGTTTTGAAATTTATTTTTTTGAATATTTTTATTATAATTTTTTTTTCACCATTTTTGGTAATATCAGAACCGCGAATGATTATTTTAATTTAATTTAATTTAATGTTTTTTATTTATTTTTTATTTTTTACTTTTTAAATGGTGATTTAGAAATCATTTTTTTAGCGTTCAGTATCTGTTTATAAGTACCGAAAAACTATATTTTAACTTATTTCCTTTAAAGTTTTTTGAAATTAAAAGCGACCGAATATGTACAAAAACACTGGCAATAGTGTCGGGATCGGAGCCCCTGGTAGTAATAAAAATGTAGCTTAAATACCCAAAGGAAAAGGGATCCAGGGGCGAAGTCCTTGGCGGGGGTATCAGGGTTGGGTTCAAAGTCAATTCTGGGGAATTTTTATTTTTTTTTCCTTTTGGACAGAATTAAGACGTTTAATATATGGACTAGCGGTCGATTGTGTGGAAAAATCAAGGTGTAAATTCGGATATTTCATTCAGTAGGGCAAATTTCACCGATTCAACCAATTTGCCCTACTGGTTAAATAAGATCCGATTTTTCACCGTTGATTTTTTAACGAGATTTTTTAAGCTAGTATATAAATAAAAATAAAAAAAATAAATATAAATATAAATTACAATCAAAATTAAAATTAAATTTATTGTTCGGGATTCTGAACTTATTCGAAACACTGAAAAAATAATTATTAAAAAATTATTAAAAAATGTAAATTTCAAAACCCCGAAAAAATTCGAGGTTCTGGGCAGCACAAATCCCCGAAAATCTGTTTCGAGGTTTTGGGCTTTCGGGGTTTTGGCTGAGTCCGTTCAAAACCCCGAATTTTTTGACATTTTTGACCATACTTCACAAACCCCTACTATTCAGGTATTCTCTATTACATTCCAATTTCGTTTAATGAGGGCATATTGTAGTTGCATTTGCTTTTAAAATCTTCATCTGGGAAGGACGACATTTGGAACTTCCCTTAAAGAGCTTTGCCCCCGAGGCTCCTGAGCTAGATACAGGTCTGTCATTTCTAGATGCGGTTTCGATCATATAGGGCCCAATCAGCAAGCCATACACATTTAATTTACATTTTTTGAAAATATTTTCAAAATGTTTCAAATATATTTAGGTAAAACATCTTCCAATATCATTATTAATTAATATATTTTTTTCATTTCATTAATATTTTTTAACTATATTTCTTGAAATATTTCTGCAACATTTAAAAATATATTTAAAAAATGCTGATAGTATCTTTCCAACCTCATTTTATTCATTTCTTTGGAAAATAAATTGAAAAGATTATTTTGCTGATTGGGGGGGTGTGGTAATTGCGACAACAGTGTTTTATAACGAGGTCTAATGTCGCCGAGGCGCTGTTTGTTTTGTAAATGCATTATTCATATGGGGAAAAAAAAGTATATAATAAAGCACATTCATAAAATTAGTTAAACTTAAAAATAATGTTTGTTCGGAAATATAACCGAAGGTTTGGAGCTGAAAAACGTCTTAATCGCTTTTCTTAGTTAATAATATACAATGCAGATCCATAATTTCGCTTCATCAAAGAGCCTTTAATCATTCCCCCATTTCTCGTCTACTTCGCTAAACTCAATTAGTATCCGGGGCAAATACGAGCATCGTAACCCCAGCGGTTACCGAGAAATACCTGCAATTCAATTTTTAGAATTGAAATTCATCTTAAGAAATGTGAAGCTGAAAAAAGAATATTGGATTCGTATAAACCGATTTTTTATTAAAAAAAAAAAAAAAAAAAAAAAAAAAAGTAACTGAAAAAGCTGTTGTAAAACTTCGTTATTCTCTATGAATTTTCTATAAATGGGGAAAGAAGTGGAAGTACGGCAAGTTGAACTAGCGAATCCATGGAGAAGGAGCAATCAAGCGTCTCCCCCTTCTTTTCTATAAACCGAAATCATTTTACACAAAATAAAATAAATAAAATGTGTACGTCATTTAGAAAAGGTACCATCGGGGAGATGGCGCTTAGAATGCTGTGAAATTGGAATGCATAACAAAACAATGTTTGTTTACAAACAAAACATTCTAAGCGCCATCTCCCCGATGGTACCTTTTCTAAATGACGTACACAAATATGGAAAACTGCCTAGTCCGTGAATCAAACTCTCTGGACATGTTTTATGCTTTGGCATGAAAAAAAAAAAAAAAAAAAAAAAAAAATTGGATTTGTTGGATTTGCCGCTTGGAAAATTATTTGGAAGCTTTTACTCTACTGTTAAATGCTGATGAATCTTATGATGAAAGGAAGAAAGGTACTGTACCTACCTGTTTCGTAAGTACATAATAAGCGTATGCAGCCATGGCAGTGCCGTAAGTAACAAAATAAGTAACAGGTTCCATGATATCCCATGAATACTCCCACCATGTCAATCTACAGGAAAAAAAGACGTAAAATTAGACATGTTTTCTTCAATAATAATCATAAAAAAAGAAAAAAATATATATATGTTGTACATATAAAATTTCAAAGCCTACCAGATGCTGGACACATGAAATAAGTGTGACATAAAAAAATGAATGTTTTTTTTTTTTCTTCCTTTTTCAACCTCGAGATTGTAAAACTAAAGTAGCTATTTTGAAAAACAATTTAAAAGTCTTACTGGAAATCACTTTTTTTCTTTTTTTTTTCCAAATCGTTCGAATAAGAAACAAAATGGCATTTAAACACCAAGCAATTCCATTGCATAAAATTCGCAGGTGTGAAAATCGGTCACGAGGGATTTAAGAGTCTTGGAATGTTTATTTCAGATCATAAAAATCGGAATACATTTTCTAAATAAAAAATAGGTCGTTTTGAAAATTTTATTAAGGAAAAAAAAAAAAAAAAAGAATGCAAAATTAATGCTGAAGAATCGTGCAAAATAAAAATGGCCTTGCTTTTGACGTCAAACCTGCAGCTGGCATAATAACACACCCGTTTTAACGAATATTTAAATACGCATCGAAAATCACTTCGGTATGAATTTGTAAGGCCGAGGAAATCCAATTCCCAATTCCTGCAAGACATGAATGCACTTTGCCTGCCTGACCCGATGGCGCATTTCAATTAAATTCCACCGAAAGAAATTTAGTTGGATATTGTGGAAGTGTTTTAGTTGACATTAGACACCTCGAGGGACGCAACTTCACACATGATGCATAAATGCGACTGACAAGCGAAGCCTGGAAACGTTTAGTTTGCATTGTTTTTCATTTCCGATGAGACTTTTTTTATTTTTCGAAAAATATCTTCTCTTTCCCGTAAAACATTTTCCCAACGAATCGGACGATCCGATTTGAAATGTTTTCGACCATAAAAAAAAGTTTCTAAAGAAAGCTTACACTATACTATAGGAGGATATTTTGAATCTTCTACGATAATAAAAATAAAAGAAGATCTTAAAAAAGCTTTTCTTCAACTTTTTGATTAAATATTAAAATACATTTTCTTTTTTTATATTAACTCAAGGAAAAACTATATTGTATGGTTCACATATTTAACTTCTTCGGTAAGGTAAAAAAAATGATCTGACAGTCTTTAAAAAAAAAAAAAATCAAATTTTAATTTATTACATTTTTATAAAGGTATATACTGCTTCTACGATCGTTAACATCGAGTCAGGGAAAAAAAAGGGTTAATCGATGTTAAAACGGAACAAAAAGCCATCTAGTTCATTGCGTAATATCACGAGAAATATCGATGCTATCGGTTTGACCACCCCTTTCACCCGCACCCTTTATTTCATAAAATTACAAAAATAACCGTAATTGCATCATGATTAACTATTAGAAAAATCGAAAGCCATACACGAGAGAATAATATGCGAAACTAAACGTGTAATTTTAACTGTTAAAAAAATAAATAAGTAAATGAAATTTTGATACTTGCCTGGCGAGTATTCCAAACTGTACAGACATTAAACCCAATCCAACCCAAGTTAGGATATTTGTGTGCCTTTCCGATTGAAAATGTAACTCCCGCCGTTTCTGAAAAAAAAAAAAAAAAAAAATAAAGATTCAAGTTCATTTTAACATTTTTTTAATTAAATGTTCCAAAACCAAATTACCCATGAGAGTTTAGGTTTTTATAGGCTATAAAATAAGTCAATCTAATTTTATCTTTTTATCGTTATTTTCGGAAGGGTTGCCATTCTTATTAGACGACGAATGAATTTTAAAACACGCATCAGGGGTATTTTGCTTAAAAAGAAAGAACAAAGGAAAAAAGAGAAACTTTTAGTCCTTATATACTTTTCGCTCCAAAAATGCAATCTACAAATAGCAATATTTCTACTTCTCTTCCCTCATACTTAATTAACAAATCTATGTCCCTCTGCTTTTAGGTATGCGCATATAAAACGTATAAAAGAAGCGACTGCAATAACAGGTCGCGACGTCAGAATCAAAAGTTCCAAATCGATCACCCGTACCGAAATCACTTTTTGATGAAACTTATGTCAATTTATCAAGTCGCGACCTTAGAATACAAAAATCCCAAATCGGCCACTTCAAAATTTTACAGGACAGAAATTTGAACTTTTTTTTCCTGTCGAACAATCGTGGTTCTGTAGGCAATTTATTAAGGATTAAAATGTTAATTTTAAAAAATAAAACACTATAATTTTTGAAGTTATAGGTCACTAAAAAAAACTCTTCGGTTTTTTTTTCCAGAAATCGCCTTCTTTTGCGTTTTTCTATCCACATTTTTAAGAATTTTCCAACTTTGGTGAGTTTGGCCATGCACAGAATAAAAATTGTTTCTTAAAATTTTAAAAGTTGGAATACAAAGGACGTAAATAGAATTCTTTCATTTTTAGAATTTTGCTAAAGAGGACACAATATAACAAACCAATAATATTCTCGGTAGAAAATAGAACTTTTAAGTACAGAAATGCTCTTTCACACGAAAACCTTTGTATTTAAACTTTTGAATTAAAAAATGCATGAACGTGCATTGAAACACAAAAATGCATGAACCTTATGCATTCCGAAGTTAGGGAAAACTGTCAAATATAGAAAAACTTTGAAAACACGGAATGAAAGATTTAAAACAATAAAGGCGATCGGTACAAAAAAACGAAAATTTTTGAGAGAGGTCGACTTGGGACCCTTGTATTCCAAGGTCGCGAAGTACTTTCGGCCCTTGTTTTCAAAGTTTTGAAATTCCAATATTTTCCTATCTTTTTTTTTTAAATAAATTGAAAAATTTTAACCACTAAAAAATTTAATAACGAATTTGGAACTAAAGGTGCTAACTCAATATTTTATTACAAAATTTCGAATTGGAAAGCCCTACTCACAGTCAATGTTTCACCATACTGGCAAAATTTTCTATAATTTTTTGTTTGCGTGAAAAATAACATCGGGTAGTCGTAAATAAAATCCCAATGTATTTCATATGGGAAAAAACACGATTTTATAGGCAAGGACTAGAATCAAGTTACGAAGCCCTGTTTCGGACATGTTTTTATTTATTTAGGAACTTTTCAGGGGGCGAACGTTTTATTTTTAAGAGACATCCCAAGGTAGGGTGGGTCGAAAAACGCGAACTTTTAAATTTCAAAACTCCTGATATGGAGATCAATGTCTTCTTATAACACCCTTATTTTATTCAGATTTTTTGAAGGACATCTTGAGGTGCCGCAATGACCTTGAAATTTCCAAAAAGCCCATTTGGGGACAAAAAAGGGGAAATTTTTTTTCGCGTAAAAGACCATCGTTTCTTATCGGAAATTTTGCTTAGATTACGAATTTGAAGTCAAAAATTAGTTTTGGTGCACGGTTTTTGAGTCACAGGTAAAAGCCATAACAAGGTTTTCAGAGCTTTTTAATCCGGTCTGTAGCTCAGGAACTATGCAACAAAACTAATTTTGGGCTTCAAATTCGTAATCTACTCCAAATTTCCGATAGGAGTCGATACCCTTTTATGCCAAAAAGAAATTCTGATTTTCTATCCTTATATGGGCTTTTTAAAATATTCAAGGTCATTGTGGCACCTCAAGATGTCGTTTAAAAAATTTGAAAAAAATTAGGACTAATAGTATCATAAAAACCTATGAAAGACCTATATAGACCTATAGACCTGTTATATAACCTGTTATATAACCTGTTATATAACCTATTATAGACCTGATTGGAAAAAGGTCTATAATGCGGCGATAGGGCTCCAGGTCCTGTAAAAGCCTGATGTGTGTGTGTGTGAGTATCATAAAAAGGCATCGATTCCCACATCAGGCGTTTTCAAATTCAAAAATTCGCGTTTTTCGACCCACCCTACCCAAGAGCCGTTGACAATAAACATTTAGTTTGTTTGCGTTTAGCCTAACTGGATCATAGCTCGAAAGCCAGGATACCATACGATCTGCGACTCGAATCCCCCAAACTTACGGAAATAAGGTCGAAAACTTGTCTTCACACTTTAACCTCTGTGACGCTTCTCCTGTTTTAGTTAAAAGCCAATATAAGAATATTGATATACCTGTTCCATAGGTTCCAGTTCTACTTTTAATTCCTCCAATTGTCCGCACAGGTCTCTTTCCTTTCTCAATTGGTGTTCTTCTACATTTAATGCTTCATATAATTGATGAACTAAATTTTTAACATCGGATAATCGTTCTATTTCTTCCTGAAATGAGAAAAAAATAACCCAGTAAATATTTAAAGTGAAAAAAAAAAGTTATTTTTTTCCACATTTAAGACAGATTTCAATCAATGCCAAAAGGTCTAAGAAAAAAAGAAATACAATTTTAACAGCCTTGCGTGATCTATTGAACATATATGGACCAGCCTAAGGCTCTGACAATCGAATTTGAGTTACTTATTATTTTTTTTTCTGATAATTTTGTGAAAACCAATTAATTACACAGGAACGGCTTTATGACGAAAAGTTTGTAGTAAACACGGAAAAAAATAAATAAATATATAAAAATAAAATAAAATAAAATAAAAAATTAAAATAAAATAATAAAATAAAACAATTACAACTTTTTATAATTATTGGACGAGTCAAATGATGTCAAAGTTCGTTACAAAATAAATGTATGTACGGTACAGGGAGTATAAAAAAAATTACAAAAATTTATAACTAATTTTTTCCCCATAAGAATTATTTACCCTAAATCATCTAATTTCCGAATAATCGTGCCGATATACTTAACGTTAAACTAATCGTCCAATTACGAAATGACGCATTTAAGAAAAAATCTAACAGGCAAAAGCAAAAGTTTTTCTACGATTAAGCAGCATCAACAACTACGAAACAATTCTTTTCTTCTCTTCTCAAAACTTTTTAATAGGATCATCGACGGCAACAAAAAAGTTTGTTTTCCAAAGTATAAAACAAGAACGCCTTCGGCATTCTTGGCCTGCGGCGCAGGTTCCGCCTTCGGCGGAACGGTCGCCCTTCGGGCTCCCAGACGCAGCTCGGCCTTCGGCCTCGCCTCCACCTCTCTTAAGCCGTAAACGGCTTCAAAACTTCGGCATCTCAAAATCATCGTAAAAAAAATATAGGGCAAAATATTTATTAGCCAGTCCGAGTAGGCACAGCCATGGTAGGCCCAGTACGGGTGGGCACAAGCCGGGTGGACAAAGTCCGGGTAAGCACAGTCCGCGTAGACCTAGTCCGGGTGAGCTCAGTCCAGGGAGACCCAGTCCCGGTAAGCAAAGTCCGGGTGGGCTCAGTCCGGGCTGGCCCAGTCCGGGTAAGCACAGTCCGAGTAAGCACAGTCCGTGTAGGCGTAGTCCGGATAAGCGCAGTCCATGTAGGCATAGTCCGGGTAAGCGCAGTCCGTGTAGGCATAGTCCGGGTAAGCGCAGTCCGTGTAGGCATAGTCCGGGTGGGCTCAGTCCGGTATCACAGTCCGAGTAAGCTCAGTTCGTGTAGGCATATTCCGGTAAGCACAGTCCGGTTGGGCTCAGTCGGGTAGGCCTAGTCCGGGTAAGCACAGTCCGAGTAAGCACAGTCCGTGTAGCATATTCCGGGTAAGCACAGTCCGGGTGGGCTCAGTCCTGGTAGGCCTAGTCCGGGTAAGCACAGTCCGGTATCACAGTCCGAGTAAGCACAGTCCGAGTAAGCACAGTCCGTGGAGACATATTCCGGTAAGCACAGTCCGTTGGGCTCAGTCCGGGTACGCCTAGTCCGGGTAAGCACAGTCCGAGTAAGCACAGTCCGTGTAGGCATATTCCGGTAAGCACAGTCCGGTGAGCCCAGTCCGGGTAGGCACAGTCCCGGTAGCCTAGTCCGGGTAAGCACAGTCCGGGTGGCTCAGTCCGGGTAAGCACAGTCCGGTATCACAGTCCTAGTAAGCACAGTCCGTGTAGGCCCAGTCCGGGTATCACAGTCCTAGTAAGCACAGTCCGTGTAGGCATATTCCGGTAAGCACAGTCCGGGTGAGCCCAGTCCGGGTAGGCACAGTCCCGGTAGCCTAGTCCGGGTAAGCACAGTCCGGGTAAGCACAGTCCGGGTATCACAGTCCTAGTAAGCACAGTCCGTGTAGGCATATTCCGGGTAAGCACAGTCCGGGTGAGTCCAGTCCGGGTAGGCACAGTCCCGGTAGCCTAGTCCGGGTAAGCACAGTCCGGGTAAGCACAGTCCGGGTATCACAGTCCGAGTAAGCACAGTCCGTGTAGGCCTAGTCCGGGGAGGCCCAGTCCGGGTATCACAGTTCTAGTAAGCACAGTCCGGGTAAGCACAGTCCGGGTGTGCTCAGTCCGAGTGGGCTCAGTTCGGGTGGGATCAGTTCGGGGAGGCCCAGTCCGGGTAAGCACTGTCCGGGAGATCCCACTCCGGTAGGCTAGTTCGGGTGAGTCCAGTCAAGGATCGCCCTTCGGGCTTCCAAATGCACGGGAACATATAGTAAGTTTATTCTGTTTAAGCGGGCTATCTGTTTAAATGGCTTAAGAACTCCGGCATCTCAAAATATTCTAAACGGAAAAATGTAATAATTTTAAAATTTCTTTATGACTAATAATGGCTTAGCAATTAATAAATCAGTTGAAAATAATGGTGGGACATCATTAAACAAAATAGGAAGTTTAAAAAAAATAAATAAATAATAATAATAAAAAATAAGTAAATAATAATAATAATAGTTGCTTGAAGAATTAAGAAATCAGAAAAATCAAGATATCAAGCAAGTATGATCAAACTAAGTTTTGAAAATAATATTTTATATTGCAGTAAAACATAAACTAACTGCAAAAAGAAAAAAAAAAAAAAAAAAAAAAAAAAAAAAAAAAAGGAGGTGTTGAGCTTTAGAGAATGAAATTACTGTTGAATTTTTAATTACAAGACCTGTAAGTCATAACTCTTCCAAGCATTAAATTTGTTTTTGCTTATATAATTATAATTATTCTAAGCAGTGAAGGTTCAATAGAGAATCAAAACTTTTGACTAGTCAAACAGGTAAGAGTGATAATTCTGATAAGCGGTGAAGGTTTAATAAGGAATTTAATTTTTTGAATAGTTGAAGAGGTGAAGAGTGATGATTCTCATAAGCGGTGAAGGTTTAATAAAGAAATAAAACTTTTGAGTAGTCGAAGAGGTGAGAGTGATAATTCTGATAAGCGGTGAAGGTTCAATGCAGAATTAAAACTTTTGACTAGTTGAACAGATAAGAGTGATGAATCTGATAAGCGGTAAAGGTTCAATAAGGAATTTAATTTTTTGAATAGTTGAAGAGGTGAAGAGTGATGATTCTCATAAGCGGTGAAGGTTCAATAAAGAAATAAAACTTTTGAGTAGTCGAAGAGGTGAGAGTGATGATTCTGATAAGCGGTGAAGGTCCAATGGGGATTTATATGTTTTTGTTGTGTAAGGGCTAAGAAATTAAGATTTTGGTTGCAATAGGGCATCAGACATCACACATTAGAATGGATTTAAAAGCTTTGTTTTGGTTAACAAAAGAGGACTGATTGTTCTTTTTTTTTTTTTTTTTTTTTAATTTAATGCTTCAGTTTTAGAAGAAACATTAATGATTTGGTAAAGATTCACAGATAAACATTTAAAAGAACCAGTAGTCTGTATATCTGGTACAAAGAACCATTTAAAATCTTTATGTTTCTAAGCAAAGAAGGTCTGATTTGTTTTCTTTTATTCTTGCCTAAGATTGGAAACATAATGGTTTCTGTAAGGATCAGAAACTATACATGGAAGTGTAGACTTGAAAGCTTTACGTTATTGGTAAATGGTGAAAATTAGACTTCTTACACTTTGGTTAAAGAAGGAATCTAATGATTTTGGGAAGCACTTAAGTTCTAAACAAACCACTGAAATTTTGGCCTGCTGAAACGATTTGAATCAATTTTTAAAAATAAAAATAACAAGATTTTAAAAAAAATTGTTTTAAGGCATTAGATGTAAAAACATGATTTTTTTGTAAGCATACAAATATTAACACTTGAATGATTTTCTATTTGAAAATAAAACATAATTAATGATTTTACAGCGAAGCAGGTTTTATATGGAGCATTAAAAGTTTTGTGTGGAGTTGAACCCTGAGAAAATAATTTACTTACTTACAGATCACACCTAACCTAATCTTGACACATGAATGTATTTACTGAAAAAATGCCATCATTTTTTTGAAAATTCATAATCAATTCACATTCACATTCTGAAAATGATGCGAATCGTTTATTTTAACTCATAACAAAAACAGAACATAACATAACATAACCGATAACGGTGAATTAAATCGGTGCTAGCTAGCTATAGGCTTTGTTTACTTTTTAATTTCAAAATGGCGGACAAATATCTGATGTTCCGTAGTGGTATATGGAGAAAAATAAAAACTTAAATATCTTTGGATAGGGAGGGTCTTTTTCGTCGGGGTAAACTTCTTGCACATCCTTGACCCAAATGTCAACTTTTAAGCCAAATTTTGATGTGAAAAGACATTGCGTGAAGACGGTATGCCGCACACGACATGTACGGCGTGGGATGTCGATTTGTTTCGCCTCTAAAAACATTGAAATAATTTTTTGCAAGACCGAACGAGCATTTAAATCGAAAGATAAACTCATTAAGTTGAGGTTTAAAAGGTCCAATGCTTCAAAAATTTTATTAGGTTCATGTTCTTTAAATATGAAATGTAAATTCTGGCAAATAACGACGCTAACAAAACCAATACTTCGGCCATTTTGAGATGCCGAAGTAAAAAAAAAAAATAGCGGATATTCTCTTGTCACGAAATTTCTAAAATACCATCCAGATGAATGAATCCCACAGAGCCATCAAATGGTACGGCAAAATGGCTTGACCATCAGTAATGACCAGTTATAAAAAGCCCCTTGACAATCGCTTCGTTTAAATTAGTATCTGATGCGAAAATCGACCCGGTATATCCCTGTCACCATTTTCCGAGTGAGATTCGAACCGAACAAATTCATTCCCACCAGATTCACCAATTTCACGTTGTATTTGATCGTCTAATATGTGCTTTTAATTACGATTAATTTAACATTTCCTTTTTTTTTTTTCAATGGAGGATCGTTTATATGGGAATCATAACATATGAGTGGGATATCGGTTTTTCAATGAACGAGAGACGAGGGAAAAAAAACAAACCAAAAAATAAAAAAAACTTTTTTGCCTTTTTAAAAACGATTAACGATTCATGTGAGCAATTCCGAATTAAAAAAATATATATGTTACCTGCAGTTTTCCAAAATTAGGCCAATCCGAGATACGATTTTTAGAAGTTAAAAGCATTTATTAATAAAGTGCATTTTAAGGCAATTTTATTTAAATCGCTAATCGAATTTTTGGTCAGTTCTAGAAACTTTTATGACCTATAACCGATAACCCCGGCAACATCAGAACTATTGCCCTTCTAGAATTATTGGTCCGACCTTTGGAGATGCTGATAACATATATAACTTCGCTTTACACGATAAAAAAACTATGTTATCGCGGGAAAATGTTTTTACCGTCAAATTGACATTGAACTTTTTTTTTAATGTTATTTTTACGACGTTTCCAAATTTGAGATATGTAGTCAAAATGACTCCCTATCATCTGAGCATCAAGTCTGACGATTTTTCGAATTATTCAAGCTGAAAGAATTCGATTGTCAGCCTCACAAATTTGGCAAAATATCAAGTAAGTCAGCAACTTGGTAAGGATATATGGCGAACTAGGAGAGAAAAAAAAAAAAAATTGGCGCCGATATTTACGTGTCAATCAATATCTGTTTTACCCCTAAAATCGATACACGCAAAAAGCGTCGCAAGTCGGTTACGTAAAGCAAAAAATAGTTCAAAAAAAAAAAAAGTCATTCGCAGCCCGGGTACATGAAACACAGAAAAGCGCTATACAATAAACATCAAAATTCGCTTTTGGTAACATTCCGGGGAGACGCTTCTACAAGGTAAATCAACTTACTTTTTCTTCTTTCAAACCCTAAAAAAAATGCCGCATTAATATAAATCATATCCATTCATTAGAATTTTTGGAGTATTTTTTTTTTTAAGCCACCACTCGTACTATTCGACTTAAGGAAAATAATTTCTATGTTTTAAATATATTTTAATAAAGATATTTGCCCTTGTAAATAAAGAGTTCGTCGTTTAGCCAATAATGAAAATTTACATTTAAAATGCGATTCCAGCTTAAAAACAAAGCTTTTAAAAAAATTAGTTTTTGTTGCTTCTTTTTGACGAGAACAATTTTAACTTCATTACGTTAGACAGATAATTTATCATCACTCTGTGAGGATTCCAGTTTCTTTTTTTTTTTAAATATCAATGCAGGAAGAGATTTGTCGCACTTCAAAAATTATGTCAGCAACAGTGTCTTCCATTTTCGAATGACGAAGCATTTCAGTTTTCAAATTAAAATTATGCAATCAATACAAGAATGAATCTTGTAGTAATTCCGTTCTTTGGAATGCAAAAACCTTCGTTTTTATTTTCTTGTTGTTAGAAATAAAAGAAAAAAAAATCGTCATAAAATGAAAGATTGTACTGTACGTAAAAGGGCATTGCGGTAAGGACGGAAGTTGCCACCAGTGGCGCTGCAGGTATTTACGTGTTATGAAGCCATCCAAAAAGACAAGCAGATAGACCTACAATGGTGCACTGAATTATTCGTGCGAACAAGATGTTATGAAGATCTTTGAAAGAGACTATTTTACAAACAAAATCAAATAGGAAAGCGTGCTTAAAAAAGATAACCGCCTTTTGCCCAGTTAAGTTACCGGCGAAAAATAAGTGCTTTTTACTTTGACGCTTGTCTTGTTAAACGTCGTTGTGAAACTCGCTTTTAGAAGAAAAAAAGCCAGGGCAGAATAAAAAATTCAGAAATCACCCTCACACAAAAGAAAAAAAAAAAACAGATGGCTGAATTATTATCCGCTTACTAATAAGCTTATTACTCGTTCTTCTTCTTCATAATATAATACTTTTTTTAGAGGGGAGGTTTTGAAGATCGAAATCTTTTAAATTTTTGCAAAAATCTTCAGGCTTTTTAAATGTTCACACTACTACTTTCGTGACGCGTACGTTACGTTATTTTTCGTTTTCTGAAATGTATCTTCTACGCTGGATCTTTTCAACATTAATTTCAATTTACTTCATTTGAAACTGGGATGCAATTCCGATTAATTTTTATTCGGAATCGGAATTTGCTATTTCAGAAGTAATTGGAATCGAATCGGAATCTCGTCTGCAAACAATTATGGGAATCTTCGGAATCGGAATTGGCATCGCTATCCAAAAAAATATTTTCGATTCAGATTGACTTAAAAAACACGAAAGTATCGTCATTACAGTTAATACATTTTGGAAGATTCTGCGGAATTAGAAACGGAATTGCAGCCCTGATTTTAAATCATCAAAAAATTTCCGTAAAGCTCGAGCTGAACGGTCAACTTTCCCTGGATGCCATTAAAAAGCTCGACCATGCGTTCATATAAAAAAACTGCTGACATTTATAGAAAATCGACCCTGCGGTGGGTCGAAAAACGCGAATTTTTGAATTTGAAAACGCCTGATATGGGAATCGATGCCTTTTTATAATACTATTAGCCCTAATTTTTTTCGAATTTTTTAAAGAACATCTTGAGCTGCCACAATGACCTTAAAATTTCCTAAAAGCCCATTTGAGCGACAAAAATGAAAATTTTTTTTTTCGCTTAAAAGACCATCTATTCCTATCGGAAATTTTGCGTAGATTACGAATTTGAAGTCAAAAATTAGTTTTGGTGCACGGTTTTGAGCCACATGCTGGACTCCAAAACTCTGAAAAACATGTTATGGTTTTCTATCTGTGGCTCAAAAATCGTGCATCAAAACTAATTTTCGACTTCAAATTCGTAATTACGCAAAATTTCCGATAGGAAAAGATAGTCTTTACGTGAAAACAAAATTTTTCATTTTTGTTGCTCAAATGGGCTTTTTGGAAATTTCAAGGTCATTGAGGCACTTCAAGATGTTTTTTAAAAAATCTGAAAAAAAAATGAGGGTTAATAGTGTTATAAAAAGGCATTGATTCCCATATCTCGCGACCTCAGAAACAAAAAGTGATATCTAAAAAAATATTTCTATGTTTAACTTATGAAAAGTCAAAATGCGATATCACCTTTTGTTTCTAAAGTCGCGATCTGGAGTTTTCAAATTCAACTATTCACGTTTTTCGATTCACCCTACCCTGCAGTACATATTCTAGGCACCATATGCAGACTAATTAGAAAAAACTAAATCTTATATGAAATTTTTTTTCATAAATTTTTGTGTTACAATTTAGGGAAACTCATCATTTAATATTGAATAACTTTTAGGTACCCTATAAGACATAGTTTCATAAACACCTTAAAAACGTCGCATCCAATACATCGAATGCCTGTCAAATCTTCTATTTTGAAACATTCAGAAAATACTGTCAAACAAAAAGTATTGTTTATAAAACTTAAGTATCATTTTTTTTAGGATTCTCTACGAAAAAACACTTCTCACGAACGGTAACTAAGCAGAACGAAATCAGTTATAATATGTATATCAAACATAACGTAACGTAACCGAATAATAATAAAAAAAAAAAAAATTCTTTTATTGGATAAAATACTGTCAATTCTATTATAACCATCACCCACGGCAACGCTTTAAAATATTCCGATCGTATTTTCTTCGTAATTTGCCTTTTCTTTTCAAACCGTGAAAGGCGGAAAAACCTAACCTCAGTGTTTTTTAAGTAAAGCAAAGTTAGGAAGTTACTTTTTTTAAGCCCTGCCAAACTTTTATTCGCGAAAATTTTTTACTCTCAGGAAAAAAAAAGAGGATAGAGAATACTTTTTAACTTCCTCAGAATAATTTACTAAGTAACCAAAGTATCTTTTTATTTAATTTTTTTTAAAAGCGCAAAAGAGAGATTAATGGCTGTCACTGGGAAATTGTACCCAATTTGTTTTCTCCCCCGTTAGTCAACACTCACCAAACTGAGTCTTTCTTGTTTTGGAGTCTTGACGTGATAACAAATATCATTGATGACCAATCGAAAGTCATCTTCCATAAGAGCTTCTATGGTATTGGAACTGGCGATTCTCACCCCGGAAGGAGTGCTTACTGAAATATGATCTATCCCGTGATCTTCGCTGCATAGCATCCCTATAAAATCCCCGACTGTATTGGTGATCGGTCGCAATGTGAAACGGCATCTTTCTTTTCTACTCGGCAATGGCACCGTTATTTGAGGCAATCCTCGGTAATACTCGATGGTCACTTCTGAAAAAATAAAGAAAAGAGAGCACAAATGAAATTTCACTTTATGAAATCCTTTTCCATTAGACTAGGGGGAGAAATATAATTAATGCAATTATACCGATTTTCAAAGTTTTCTTGGAAAGTTTACGAGAGAAGATGATCGAACGGCTTTTCCGGGGAAACCAATTTTAAATTTTGTAATCACTTCAAAGCGGAAAGTAAAAGCAGAAGGAGGAGGAGAAGAAAGGGGATTCACACAGAAAAGTCGATTCGGTTTATTTGAAGTTTATTAATAAAAGGGGGGGTAAGGAAATATGACTGAAGAAAAAGAAAACATACTTTCCATCTGATTTTATACAATAATTATATATTTATTTTATACACGTAAATCACATAAAATTCAAACTTTTCCAGAGTAAAAAAAAGGAAGTTTTTCTCTTTTTTAAAACTTTTTAATTTGCCCGACGCCGTTAAAAATTTCACGCTCATGCGGGCTGAGGGAAAAGAATCCAGTTTTATTTTTTTAGGAAAGTCTGTCTGTCAAATTTTTGTCAGAAAAAAAAACCGCGGACATTTATTTTTTTTTACTTCAAAAAGGAAATATTTGGTGTGCAAAGAGAGGCAGAAAAACAATAATAAAAAGTCGCTTTAAACCAGATAAATGCATCATCAGTGTCTATTTTTGCTAAAGTATTTTTCTTTAAATATTAACTAAGACACATTCCTCTGCTTAAATACCCGTTTGACATTGAATCAAATTCATTGTCTTTCAGCATAAATCAACACTAGTTTCTTTTCTTCTTTTTTTTTTTTTATTTACAAAAACGTATCTTTGTGGTGTTCACCTACAGCCCTAAAAACTTCGCCAAGTGGAACTTATGCACTCAACATACGGGCTAACGAAGCGAACAGTGGCGTTTAAAACAGCTACCTCTGATTTTATTTTTAATTCCAATTCCAAAACAGACATTTCACGCTTCAGGAATAAGCTAAATAATTTTCACGAAAATCTTAAACGAAGGAAAAATCATTTTTTAATTTTAGAAAATTTTTATGATTTCAGTATTCTTATTCAATTTAGAAGTAGCATCTTTTTTCAGACTCATCGCCACTGAAACCGTCACAACCGTATTAAATCAACCTCCGTAAAAATCACATACACGGAAAAGACGAAAAAAGTTAACTCCAAGAATTAGTTTCGAATACGGGATCGTGCAGAATGTTTTGCTTTTTTTGTTTTTTGCGTGCGAAAAGAAAGTGGGGTGGAAGTGATAAGTCGTGTATACTTTTAACAAAACCTTCGTTGTAGTTCTTGTTAAAACTTAAAAACTTAAAACCCCTCGCATGCTTTTCCTCTAAAGGCTCTTTTCGGAGCTCCGGAAAAACCGACCAAATGCGTGAAAAAAAGAAAACTTAACCTGGTTTTGTAAAAAGTTTGCAGAAAAATAATTTTTTTTTTCTCTCTCCCTTCTTTATAATCATGAAGTTCCTACTAAATTAACAATGGGGAATATCCTTTACGGAGAAGAAAAGCTGCCTCAGCATAGCAAAGCAGATGTCAGCTATGAGAAGAGTTCCCACGGGATAGTTTGGATAGATGACCAATGCGGGTGAGTTACAACCACAATAAACTCAATTATTAATCTCCCATCCGACTTTTACGGGGGATGTTTCTCAAGTAATTCCAGTGGAAAAACGCATCAATCACTTGAGTAAACTGACGTCGTTTTAATCTTTCGTCGTCAAACTTTTCTGATAGGGTGATTCAATTCGTCGGTGAAGGTGCTAAAAATTAAAAGCGACAACGGACACCTTGAACGAGAACGTGAAAGAGATGCCAAACCTAAGTTAATTAACAGAATGTGAATTGGCGTTAAGTTAACACCCTGTTTACGAACTTAACGACCCGTGATAATAATTTCTTGAATCGGTTTACCGATAGGTAGATGATTGCATGTATATCAAGGGGGAAAAAAAAGAATATACGCGAAATTGCGAACGCAGCATCATTTTCACCCGTGACAAATGACGAAAGAGACACTAAAAAATTCAAAAGTGAAAATGATCTTTTTCAAACAAAAAGTTATTGTCTTTATGCGTTAATACGGTTGGTTAATCGCCGATGTCAACTTTAAAAAGAGTGATTGTCGTAGATGGTAAGATATGGATATAAAGAAAGCTGGTTGAGAACTTTTCATTTCCTAGAATTTTAATCTGCCATCCGAAAGGAGTTAGAGAGTCTTCCTTTCGAAATCCTTAGTTGCCAAATAAGCTTAATTAAATTTAATCTAAATTAAACGTAATCATCATTTAAATTAGTCCTTTTAACTCCCGACTGTAAACTTGGATGATTTTACCTATTTGCTGCTTCCCTTGCAACCTCAACTTCATCATCCTACCTAACAGGCATTCATTTAGCGTATATTTTTTTCGTAACCGTATCTATGTGTGATTGAGCATAGGAAGACCAGTCTCAATGTGAACCGCAAAATTTGACTGGAGATCAAAGAAAGGGAGTTAGAGTAAAGAAAAGTCTTTTTTTATTTTTCCGCAAAAATGGATTCCTTATTAGCATTTTATGAATGAGCTAGGAATGCTTCGCCCCTAAAATACTCATTTTATTTACCTATACCGTTATTACTGAAGCTGTGAGGACTAATGGTAATCTTTAAGGACATTTTTCTAAAAATACAAATTTCTCAATACTTAACTTTAAGGGAGACCGCTAAACAATCGGTAAGAGACTTGACTTGCAAGCGGAAGGCCCAAAGGTCACACCTTGGACTTTTATACCATGGTATTCATGGAAAGGGGAGCACCTAGCCCAATAGTCCCAGCACGGTTCCAATTCTGTAAATAGGGGGTCGTTAAATTACGTAAGCATGGGTTAGGCCCTTTTTTCAAGCTTTATCCCATTTCGCCTATGTTTAGCTTATGGGTAAGATGTCAAATCTGGACCCCCTCCCCCCTAAATGTGCTTACGTAATTTATGTACGACCCCTAAGAGGTGCCGCTCAGTGCAAGCAAAAAGCTAGCATGAATGAACTTGTCAAACTGGCTGGCCATTTGACACATTCATAGGATTAAGGCGCAATAAATATCCTTGCACTATACATCCTAACTTTTATACTGTACACTGTAAGGAAATAGGGTGTACAGCTTCAGCTGTGGTAGTCACGTTCTACGCCCCCATGATGATGATGATTCACCTCTAATACTTGTCTTGAGATCATGTGAAATCATATCATGACAGCCTACACGGTTTGGACTCCATATTTAAATGTATGGTTCCTTCTCTCACGTAGCTCCTGTAAGGAATAAGTGTAAGGAATAAACCGATAAGTGCTGTCAACAGTAAGAAGTATTGTTATGATTTAAAAAGAAGAAGGAGAAAAAATTGTGCAGCACCGCCTTCTGTTGGTTCAATGGCAGAAAACGGGGCTGCACCCTAGGAATAAATCACTTGTCAAAAAAGTGTGCACTGGAATACATGGAATATTCTATGCAAATACAGCCATGGAATATTCTGCATGGAAATACAGCCGTGATACAAATCAAACGGTACACCGGACGGAATACAAAAGTGATTCACCCCCTAGGCTACAACAAACTCAACTTTAAACCCACAAATCTTGATGGGATTTTTTTGGGGGGGAGTGTAGTGTATTCAGCATTAAGTTGAGAATTAAAACCGTCAAAAAGTCAAATTTGAAAATTTTTACTTTAAGATTGATTAGGCTAGAATAACCGGTTTCATTTTTCTGCGATTTTCTAACGCTAATATTAGCTTTTTTCTTCTCAAAAGCACCAACCTCCTGTGCTATACGTGTGATTACGTTTAAATATTTCTTATAGGCAGTAATTGTTTACAGACAAATTCTAAACTCATTCCTAAGCAGTTTCGATCATACTGATCAGATATTGCCGGACGAGAAGAGCCATCTTGATGAATCTTAATTACTCGTACTCAATGAAGGAAATTAATTCCAAAATTTAATCAAGCAGCTACAGCCTTATTAACTTTATCCGAAACATATTGTCGTTTAAACTATCCGCAGAGTCAACACATGACGATTACCTTAGTCTTTAACAGGCCGACCAGAGTGCTGTATTAAAATCGCAGGCTCTTCAAGCATAACTTGAAGTAGGAAACCAGATGCTCCCATGCTCTAAAATCTTGCAGATAATACTCTACCAATATCGAAATCAGCGACAGAAATCTCATTTATGGGGACAAGTTGTAAAACCTTGCGAATACGACAACACGCAGCTAGCAAATAAAGCAAAGTAACTTTTTTCCGTCAATAAAACGGAAAAAAAAAAAAAAAAAAAAAAAGGCAGTGGCAGCGCCTCTAATGGTACCTTTTCATAGCAGCAGTCCTAATTTACAAGTTTATAACTTTTGATTTGACAAATACTTTGATCATATCTTATTATTTATGAACGTTCTAAAGCCCTTTAATACAATCAAAAAGTGATTTTCAACACGTCTAAGTCACGAAATCCTTATTCCAAATTAAATTATCGCCAAAACAGCATTTTCAGGAAACCATCATCAATAATTCATACGGTTTTATATATTTTTCAGAATTTTATCCGTCCTGCTAACCCAGTTAACCCTCCTTAATCGTTTACCAACTCGATCTTATCGGACAACTCTTTTTTGTTACTTTAATTCCCTTTGAATAGAAAACAAAGCAAAACTATCCCTCTCAACTTTAATTATAAAAATAAAACGATTCCATGGAAGAAAAATTATCGCTTTCCAGTACACACCGCAAAGAGGACGAAAAAAAAAATATATCCTTTATTCATATTTAAAAAGAATGAAATCCGCAAAACATCGACTATGAAGATTTTTTGATTTAGTTAAGCGTACGCTTTCGCCGAATCAGCCAAGCGGGGCCAAGATTTATATGTATTTATGCTAATCTACGTGTTTCATATACATAAAATTTTCCTGCGACTTCCACATGCAGAACAGCTGGACAGCCGACCCATTGTAACGATGCGAAAGTGTTTGTTTTTTAAATGTAAACGTCGGTCTATATAACTGACCTACAAACACTGGAAAAAAAAATTGCTTTCAATCATTTCCCCCATTACCTTTTTAATAAGGGCGTTAAGTCGAATTTCCTCGTAATATACGTAACGCCATATATACATAATGGGAGTTGCCTTAGATTACATGAACGTTCTCTAAACGGTACATGACATGATATTTTATTTTCACTTTCCTAAAAGTTTTAAAGTTGAAGAAGGCAAAAAGAGATCGTGCAGAATTCGAGCTTGAGGAAGAGAACTTTCGTGAAGTATCCATGAATCATTAATGCGGACTGTACATCTTTCATAACTGTATGAAAACTTAGCCTCTAAGAATTCAAATTATTTAACGCAGCTTCACCAGCAGCTTTTTTTTTCTACTTAAAAAATTCCGACACCTACCATGCCAAAGAAGAAAAAAAAAATTTTTTTTAAAATAATTTTTCTGAAGCGACCTTTAAAATCGATTCTACGGTAGAATGAAGGAGCAGTCATGTGAAGTGATAGCAACCTTGATAAAAAAAAAAGCATGCCGATGATCAATTAACGATCTAACAGTTTAACATCGTTAAGATTTCGAGGCTGGATTCATGGATCATAAGCTCTGGACGCCAATTTCCGCATACAATGAAGCACATAAAATGAATGCATGAATTTTTATTTTTCTTTTAAATAAGGAAAAGCACGCACAGTTTACAGTATAACCTTTAAATCGTCAAGCCCGTATGAATAAAAAAACAACCCCTGAAAAAATAATATTAAATATTTAACATTTTCCTAGAATCTACACTCAAGACATGATAACGACCGGAGGGAAAAAAAAACAAGGGCTCCCATTGTTCTAACCCGAAGGTTTTGTCAATTTTGTTTTACATGGAAGATGCTAATGGGATTTTAAATGAAAACAATCCCAAATGCGGCAGAAAAAATATTCATTTAAAGGTTTTAAAATCTAATTACAACGAGGATCCTGAAGGAAATAGGTTGTTCATATGAGATACGACAACCACTATACACGAAATAATATTTATTAATGCCTCATATTAAGCGGTTTCCTTCGTCTGTTTTCAGAGCGTTTCGTATTATTAATTTTAGAAGGAAGAACTTTGCCATCGTCTCAAGGTCCGGAAAAACGGCTCATACTTAGTACGTCCTTGATAACAATTGCTGCCTTTGTTTCCAAGTATCTTGAAATATTTTAGATACTGCGTTGAAAAAAAAAAAAAAAAAAAACTTTGTTCGTTTACCTCTCGAGTATTAGCGCCTTTAGCCTATCTTCAAAATAACCTTGGATATGTCATCTGTCCAGCCCTCGGGATAAAATTTAAGTACGTCAGGACCTTTTACATATTTTATGACATCTACGGCAGAAAAGGAAGACCATGTTACAGAGTTGTTTGTGCCGTCAATCAAATTTCAGTCAATCTTGCAGCGAATTCAACTTTTTACCTCAATATTCATGATACACAATTATTCAGCGTACTGACTAACTATCGAACTATAACACTAAGGTACCCGTAAAAACGTTTCTTCTGAACCTTGTGAAAGCCTGCTGATTTTGGATCTTCAAAATTGATGTTAAGACAACGGAAATGCTGAACGACAATACTCCAGTAAATACCACCCCCAGAAAACAATAGGGTGTACCTTAGTTTTTTAATTTTCGTACTTTATATGTATAACCCCCTCAAATTTTTCTTTTCGGAGTTTTAATAAACGGGGAATTTTTTCAGATTTTTAAAAGGACGGAAAGTGTGCCTCATGGGCCTTCAATTTTGAAAGATTCCCATTATAACCAAAAAATCAACTTTTTTTTCTTTTTTTTTTTTTGGTGAAAAAACTTGTTTTTTTATCGGAAATTTTGCGTAGATCACGAATCTGAAGTCCGATTTTTTGAATCTGCCTAAGTTTTTCAGCTAGAGGTCAAAATATTAGAGTAGCAAATTAAGGACTTCACACGTTTCGTCACTTTAAACTATTTTTTTGTCCTATTTTTATTTCTAGCACAATAACTTAGGCAGGTACCGTAGATTGGGGTGAAGTTGAAAGGAAATTCAAAAAAAAAATTCTAGGTTTATTTTAGGCACTAAAAGTAAAATTTTTTTATTGTAAGTAGATACTGTTTTTACTATACTTAGTAAGTGGATACTGTTTTTGGGATACTTAAGTAAAAAATTTTATTTATAGTGCCTAAAATAAACCTAGAATTTTTTTTTTTTTTTTTTGAATTTCCTTTCAACTTCAACCCACCTTTTCAACTTGACCCTAATCTACGGTATAAAAAATCTGACTTCATATTCGGGATCTACGCAAAATTTTCAATAAGAAACAAGTGCTTTTTCACAAAAAAAAAAAAAAAAAAAAATCGATTTTTCGGTTCCTATGGGAATTTTTTAAAGTTGAAGGCGCATGAGGCACACTTTCCCGTCATTTTAAAAACCTGAAAAATTCAGCGTTTATTAACACTCCAAAAAGAAAACTTTGAGGGGGTTAGGCATAGGAAATTCGAAAATTTGAAAAATAAGGGACACCCTAGAAAACAACTTATCAAAACCAAAGCCTAAATACTTTTTTTTGTAAATTTTAATTGGTTTTGTGCACCACAGGGTTATCAAAAATCACAATTAACCTCGACTATAATAAAATTCACAAATTTTTAAAAAAAGGATTTAAGGGCTTATGTACAAGATAGGGCTTTTGAGACTGGTAATGAAAATCGGATATTTCAAAGTAAAGCTAGTCCTAGACGTAATTCAACCCGAAGTATTCGGAAATGGCTTTAAAAATTAGGTACAATTGCGAGAAAATGCCGATATCTCCAAAAATTAGAAGCATAAATCATCTTTTCACAACATCTCATTATAATAATGGAAAAATTATCTACAATATATAAAGTACAACAGCCGTACAAACGGAAGTTTACACACGATTGAAGAACCCCTTGAAAAAATCTGACAAGATCCATTCGCTACATTCAAACTGACAAACAGCTCATACAATCCGTCACGAAAAATCAGTTCTCTTAAAGTACAATAAGAGGAACATTTAATCTCAGAAGAAAATGAAGGGTAATAAGAAACCGGATTACCGAAAGATTGTACACAAGCACAACTTAAGTAATAAATTCCAATGATTTATAATCAAGGATTCCTGATGAGTATCATCTTCAGTGCTCTTTAATCTTCTAATTTTATTAAATTATCCAGATCAAAATTTAATTACCAATTAAAAATAAAATAAATATAAATATCACAGGCAACACACGGTCTAATCAAAAAAGAAAAATACTTCATTTTCCCCGAAAATCCTCTATTCTTGAAATATTGAAAAGAAAAATACGGATTGCCAAATGAATCACCCACTTAAACGCATCCATTTTTTATGTAATGCAACGCAATCGTGACCAATGGGTCAGAAACGATTAAATTAAACAAACCAAAAACGAAGAGAAATAAAAACAAAAAGTTACAACCGTTCAAAAATAAAATGATTGAAGGGCATTAATAATCACATGAAAAGTAAACGCTTTTTTTCATCTTATTGGCCTAACTGCGTGCTTTTTTTTTTCGTAATGTTTCGAAGGTAAACAATAAACCGATAGTTTCATAGACCCCACACTTCACACTAGGAGAAAACCGGGGTGGGAAAAATCGGTTCTCCATTTACATTCAACTTAATAAACGACTCCCCGGGAAATTTTAAGGTGGCTGCTTTTCCATGCCTAAGTTTCCAAAACTTAAAAGATAAATAAAGATCTGTTCATAAAGTTGACTTGTCAGGTTGAAAAGTTTTCGTTTAATTTTATGTTAAACTATTACAGTTCTTAATTATAAATAAAAAGATAAGCATTTAAAAAAAAAAAAAATAGCCATGGATTTTTAAAAAAATTTTGAATGAAGGAAAAAAACTATAGGTAGACATTTATCTTAAAAGCATCTTTCCAAGCTTATACGATTATTTACCCTTTTCCAAACACATTTGAGATATCAGCAGGAAATATACAGAGTATTTAATTTTCTAAATGGATCCGTTTTCGAAGAGAAACTTCTTCCACGCTGTGGGATTAACAAATGCGGCAACGATATGCGGCAATGCGGCAAACCCTCAACTCCGCAAACAGCGAAAGCAAAAAAATGGGAAAACAAAAAAATCAACTCTTAAGTTGGGGGGGAAAAAAATTTGATCGGAAGATACGAACCCGGATGGTTCCCCAATAGGTCCCCAACGCGACCAAGGGTCTATTCGGTCGGAGAGCCTGAATTTATCTTCCGTGAAATGTTTAGCCAACGTCACATCGTATGTTGCTTCCTTTTTCGACCAGAATTCACACAAGCTTTAATACCCGGTACTTCCCCGATTTTTGCACGATTTTAACTTGGAAAAAACAGAAAGTTACTTTGATCTTTCCTCTGCCGGATGAATTAAAGAAAAAACATAGATCGTCCCTGAAAAAAATAAAGTTCCTCGCTGGTGAACAAATATCTTCTATTTTCTGTTGCGTCCGTAAGCTAAGACCATATTTGGATTTTCCCGGTTTTCTCAAGAACGGTTCAGAATAAAAAAAAATTCGATTAACTTTCGATGAATGACAGACCAAGACGAACATTTCCCCTGATTTTCAGAATTTTAGGGCAGCTGAAAGTGCCTGTCCCGATGATCTATCGTCAGTCAGCCAGGATAAACGCTTTCATGTATTCAGACCGGCAATGTTGCAAAATTTATAAGAAACGCACGACCCACATGACAATTTAAATTTAAACCTAATAATTAATTTCCCTCTGAAACAATTAAAACGAATTAACTAGTTTATTTTCGTACTTAGATTTTCCCATCCATGTTTCACTTTATGCATACGGCGGCAACGTAAACTTGACCGATTAAATAAAAAGAAAGGATTGAGTCGTAAGATTATGAGTGAAGGCTTCCATTAATAAATTCTCACACACTCATTCATTGTAAAAAAAAAAAAAAAAAAAAAAAAAATGCAACTGTCCAATTTCATATTTCTTTACGCTCCGTGCGCTATGTGTAAAGTCATATTTTTATTATCGGCAAAGCATTAATTATTTCAACTAAAAAAACGTTAAAAAAAAAAAAAATTCCATTGCGTCTGACTGCAGGCTTTGGAAAATTTGTCAACAAATAGAACCTCCATTATCGTCTCAGAGCCATATGACGAATGAAAATCCTGAAATAAATTATATTCATCCGGAGATGAAAAAAGGGCACTTATTTTCTATAATCCATCATGATATGGAAAATGGAACGGGGGAGAGAAAAAAAAAAAAAAAAGACTCGGGAACGGATTTGATTTATTGAAACATCTTCAAAATGAGATGAATAATGAAACAATGGATGAATCATGAAAATAAATAACATCCGTCTTGGAAACCGGCGCAGAAAATAGTGCGGTTTCATCTTTAAATTTATTAATTTAACAATGACTCGGATAAACCGTTTATTTTCAACTGTCCCCCGACCTTGGATAACAAACCGTTACGAACATTTAGAGAGAGATAGGACAGAGTAAAAATCACCGTATAAAAAAATGTTCATAAACTAATTACGTTATGTTTACGTAACAATTGTTAAAATTAACATGAGAATCTGCGAATCCTTGTTTGTTGACGTCTTTCGACGAAAGTTAAAAGGATATAAGCGGCATTTTAAAAAAGTATATACCTGGTGGGAAATGTAGGTGAGATTCACTGCGTTTTACGGCGAGGTCGTTCCAGTTGTGAGAATAAAGATGAAAAATCTTAAAAAGGCCTCAATATTTTTTATGCACTGTCTACCGGAAAATAAAAATGGGGGTGGCAAAAGGGAAAGCAAAAGGGCGCTTCTAACCTTTTGAAAAGACAAAAGCAATATTTCATCACACGAAATACTTTTATTGTATTTTATTACGTTTCAAGAAGTCATTTTACCCGATTTTTTTTAGAGGAAATTTTAAACGATTCGTTTTTGGGTGAGAAGGAAGGGGAGATAGAGAGAAAATGATTTTGTTTTTCATCTTTGACGCACGCTGCAAGTTTTAAAATGAGTTTTTTAAGAATTAATTTTTTGAAATCTACAAAAATGGTTAGAAAAAATAATAGTTTAGAGGAAAAAGCTAAAAAAAACTGAAATAGGTAAAAACTATTTGACAAAATAGACCTGAACTGCCCCTGTAAGCGAAATGACCGTAACTGCATTTTTTAAAATTTTGAGATAATGACAATAAAAACAATTGTAAAAAGTAAACAAATATTTTGTTTCTTTGTACTCATAATGGGGATTTTCTTTTTTTCTTTGTTATGTAATTTTTATTTTATAAAATAAGTTTCCATCACTCCGGACGGAAAATGGAGTTTTCCGTCCGCTTGAAAAACGAAAAATTTCATTTTGCGCCGTCGTGATGAAGGCTTGAGGCTTGCAGGCCTCGATTGGTTACGGACTGTCTCGGCCACCTCCATACCTGATACGTAATATACTATTTTTTTCCTCTTCATATCTCACTATTTAGGTGGGTCATTCTTCAAAAAACGTACTTCCATGTCTATAAAATGATTTGCCGCATATGTCACAAACAAAAAAGTTAGAAAAAGAAATTCGGTAAATTCATTCATTTTAACTTCAGTTAAAAACATAATTTCTATTCCGAACAAAAAATAATTATTATGAAGTCATTTTTTTTTCAAAATTATTCCTGTTAATTTGTCCTACCGACATGATTTAAGCTTGCCTTACGTTTTAAAAGAAACAAGTAAAAAAAACTTTTCTACAATAGAATCTTGTATTATATGTTAAAAAAGATATACTCTTTTTTCAGGGTAGAAATTACTATTTTTAAGCTCTTATTTTGATCCTTATGTGACATTATTTGTCCTACCTACCGACATGGTACGTTTTTTTGAAAATGAGCCAGGTAGAAAAATCATTCATGAGATTATAAGGATTCCATCGGTTCCAAAATCACCATTGTTTACAAAAATGCAGTTACGGTCATTTCGCTTACAGGGTCAGTGCAGTGAACTCAAGAGGCAAGGGGTGGGGGACTAAAGTTCTTTAACGAATATTCCAAATGACCTCTTTTTACATAAAAGGTAGGAAAAATAAATTCAGAATAACAATTTATACCCTAATTAACCTACAAACCTCTGGAAAAAGATTTATAAATTTATCTTGTGAAAAGAAAAATGACGATGAAAGGCAACGAAAAATCCTCTGGCAAACCATTACAAACTGTTTTTAAAAGATGTGATCAAACATTTTTTATACCATTGAAAATAATGTAATTGAGAACAAGTATCAGCTAAACATTTTTTCTTCTTTTTTTTTTCAGAATGGTTAGCCGGATCTTACACTTTCAAGATATTAAACAGAAAATTTTTTATACTTCAAAACACGATCCATTAATTACTGTTTTTAACAACGCTGAGCAGTCGGTTTACGTCAAATTTTAATCAGGAGCCTTTTCTGCTTCTTGTTTCCGTCGTAATCCGTCGGTTTGCTGCCCAGTCTATTAATGACAGTGCTGTCGACCCCTTTTTCCGTTCCGTCAATCATGATAATCTGGTACCAGACAGAGGGATTAAAGATTGAGCTTTCAAAATCGGTTTAAATAGATTTTATACCTTATTCGTCGAGATAACGAAAAAAAACAGATTTCTTTTTTTATAACGCTCCGTCATTTGAATGCTACAGAAAAGCACTCGATTTAATTTGCAATATATGGCTTTTCTCTCCACGGTCGATGGTATTATGCTAAGTTCGTCCTCATTTGTAATTCGAATAGACGGGAGTAGGTTTATGATTATTTTTTTTTTATTTTGCTTCATCATTAAAAACCTTTTCCGAGATCCTTAAAAAGAAAAGGGAAGGGTGCTTTAACTGAAAGACAACAATGCTTCGTTTCCACGATATTTTCCATAAATAAAGGTCTATAAATTCTATTTATGCAGGGAAGCCGTCAATTAAAACCATCCATTAAAAAAGCTTAAATAAATCATTTTTTATATTTTGATTTATCCACTTTTAAACTTTCAGGAAATTACTTTTTTTTTCTCTCTTTCTTCTTTTTTTTGTGTTGAATATTACAATATTCCAGTACCACGGTAACAGACGTAACCAAATCAATTTTTCGTGGTTTAGTTTTACCCGGCAAGGAGTCCGTTAATGAGTTGCAAAAGCTAAATCGTTTGAAATCATTTGGAATAAATAAATGAAGGTCTTTAAGTGTTGCAGAAGAAGGCATATTCGATTATACAACTGTGTTAAGAGAATAAACCCAACGAAATTTTTCTTGTATTTACAAAAAATCAGTAGTTAAAAAAATATGATAATCATAATCAAAGAACCAGCAAACAAAAAAATTTCTGTTCCTGCTATCCTGGTATCAATCATCCCATGAAAGTTCTATTAGTCGAACACAATAAAATATCAAAAGAAATTAAGTTTAAAAATTTGAACTCGTATTATCAGAATTAAATATTGCGCAAAAAAAAAAAGAAACAACGACCTATAGGCCTAAATTTCATGAAAATATTGAGATCAAAGAGGAAATTGAAGAGGAGATTGTAGTACCGGACGAAACCAAAAAAGAAAACATACCGAGTCAAAGAACTGACGGAAGACGTCAAGTCAACAATTGGAAAAGAAAAGCTTTAAAAAAGATCAAAAAAGAGAGTTAAATGACCTCCAAAAAGATGGAAGATGTGTTCTTTCTGCAAAAAGAAGCAAAAAAAAAAAAAAAAAAAAAAAGCTCGCGCACAAAATATGGAAAGTCAAACAGCATTTAAAAACATTTTTTTTTATAAAAACATGTGACAAAAATATTGGCAGTATATAAGTGCCAACTTGTGATAATGAGTGTTTTAAATGACATCGGCTTAACTCATCCCACGTTAATGCAGGTATTAGGAAAATGTAAAGGATGAATGTCTGTCGCCAGTGGGCCAAGAAAAATTATTTTTGGACAAAACTGGATTAAAAGTTTTCAAAATTTTACATAACTGATCGGACAACACAATTTTTAGGTTGTTTCTGTTCCTTATATTTAAGCGAAAAAATTATTAAGAAAATTTTTTTGCTTTTTTATATTGTTTTCAACCCACTTTTTGTTAATAATGACATAAAATTTGCTAACCCTGTAGGCATGTTTAAAAAAATCAGAACTAATTGAATATGACTTACTGACAGTCAGCGATCATGGAGTATAAAGTATTTCCCCTCCAAAATTATTTTTCTGGCGGTAATTCGTTTTTAAAGTTAATTAAGTAAAAAATTGAATAAAAATTATTTTTCAACTAAGCTTTTAGTCGGTTTATTTAGAAGTCTTCAAAATGTCTATGGTCTCATTATGAAGCCTAATATTCTAAATCAAAAACCTGCTTGCAATTTTAGCGCCTAAATTATGCCCCAAACATTTTTTTTCTGGCCCACTGTGATTTCGGGATAAATAACTAAGTCGGTTAAGGACTGTTGATCAGGAGTATTCTCTTGCCACTAGGAATATGACTTTGTTGAAGAAACCGGAGGGACTACTTAGGTTGGCCAATAGTATAAGACCAGCCGAACAAGGGAAAACCAACTGTTTAAGGTGACGCAGGAGTGATTCATTTTTTTGAACACCCTATACTTCGAAAAACGGTAATATTATCGTTTTGGAGCCAGATATTAAAAGTTCCGCTTCCGGGCAACAATTCTTATCAATCTTATGAACCTTCATGAAAAATTCCATACCTCTGACCATACAGTACTTTTTTGAGAAACCTTGATCCAGGATAAATTCCCGGGAATTTATAGTAGATTAAGGTTTTCCAAAAAAGTACTGTGTGATCAGATATGGAATTTTTCGTGAAGGTGCATAAGATAGATAAGAATTGTTGCTCGGAAGCGGAATTTTGATATCTAGCACCAAAAGGATAATATTGGCATATTTCAAAGTGTAGGGTGTTCAAAAAGATGAATTACTCCTGCATCGCCTTAAACGTATTTTTTTCCTTTTGAATGCTTTAGGATTATGAGTTATAGGATCGAGTCACCTGGAGGGAGAAGGAGATACAAGCTACATCCTGAGCACTACTTGGTAGCCCCCTAGCTTGGTACCCCCTACTTTGGAGCAAAACACTAAGGAGGAAAATGTGAACTATATATTAACTGACATTCGAAACCATGAAAATTATTATGGTCATTTTCGAGTAATCCTTGGAACGAGTCACGTGATATTATTTATATTTGTCAAACTTTAGAAGTCTGTTTTTTTTTTTTTTTTTTTTTTTTGGATTATTTTATTGCGCCCTCCTAATAGAAATTTCATAGGATGATTCCTGTTAATAATAGCAGCAGAAATTATATGTCAGATTCATCAAAGCCGAATCTAACAAACCCTCATCCGAATCTTCCTCCTTTCTCAAAAAATAAAATGCATATAAAAATAGTAGCATGAAAGCCTCGAGTCGATTTTCCGGTCTTTTGTTTCCTTTCCTTTCTCACTACCTCGAAGGTTAGAATCATATCCGGTTAAAAAGTTTTCACGCATTCTGACAAACGAATTCTTCAAGAAAAAAAAATCAACCAAAACGATCTCATCATTTATAACCTTATTGCATGGAGCAGAAAACTAGTCCAAAGTAAAGTTTTCAGTACTTGAAAAGTCAGGTACGGCATGAATATTTTAAGTTACGGTAGGTTAAACATAAGGAAAATAAAATCACGTGCCTGGTAATAACGAAAAAAGAAAAAAAAAATGATAATAATAACTTTTCATAGTTGCAAAATGTCATTATCATCCAGTATACGGTTCGCGTATCGAGTATCAAATTGGTGAATTTACTTTTTCTTTTGTTTCCTTTCCTCTCTTTCTTTATGTGTTTCGGTTCCGGAAATAATTTTCCTCTAGTGAATTTTAGGGACTGAGGTGAGTTCCTTTTTTGGGACTTTATTTTTAAAATTAAAAATTAGTTAGAGTCAAAGGTGCCAGTTCGGTTTGAAAAAAAAAAGTGGAAGTGTTTTATTTACGTTTTAAGGTAAATTCCGTTAAAAAAAAAAAAAAAAAAAAAAAAAAAAAATTACCCAAACATTTTTCGTTGTCAAAGTGGAAATAAATTGAAAAAAAAAATTGAGCGTGTCAGACAAAGATAAAAAATAAAAAAAATTGAAGGAAATCCCATGGAAGTCTCCGCCAAAATATTGGTCAAGATAATCATGAAAAAAAAGGAATATTGTGCTTAAGTCTACCCAGTGCCAAGTTAAATTTTCATGAGAAAACCATAATTACCCGTGACGGCACGAAACGAAAAGAGTTAAAAGGGTAAACATTAGTAGACGTTTGTCATTGGCCTTTGGTTTTTTTACGGGGTGGAACAAATTTTTATAAAAAAACTTATTAACTTTATTTTCATTTCCATTTCCATTTATATTTTTATTTCCATTTCTTATGAATTATTTTTTATTCGATTAAAAAAAATAAAAGAGACAAATATGCCTATGGCAAACAAAACAAAAATGCAAAAGGAAAGAGCGAAAAAAAAGATACGATAAGATATGACTTGTTCACCGGTATATTACGTAACAAAAACTCAGTCACGCTGGAAAATCATTAACAATAAGTAGTAAAGACTTAACTGGATTCAGAAGTCGAAACTTCTCCAATTATTTATTACCTTTGAATAAGTCTGACTTCATTAAATCATTTAAACAACATTGATTTGCAAATTGGTTTCTCATAGCCTTCGCCTTAGAAATTCGAACTATGGAAACAAAACTCGCAAAATGAGAAAGGGCTTTCTAGGATTACGACTATTTAGGGCAATGATGAATATCAAAGTAATTTGTCTAGACAATAATATAATGGGAGGGTATTTATTTCGCAGTTGTATCATGCCTAATAGGGTTTCGTGATCCTGTGCCCTAATTTTCAAATTTACTTTAAAAATATTACTTCTACATTCTCAATAAGGTTTCGATTCACCGTAAGGGTGAAAATTCACTATGGAATGTTGTACCAACAAGTTGGTCCAACCTTTCAAAGTGGATTTGCGCCAAAAAAAAAAAAAAAATTGATCGGTAAACCGATTATGTGCTTCATCCACTGATGATACGGTGAATTTTAAACTGGCATATACCTACTATGGTAAATTTTAACTTTTAAATTGACGTTTTTCGCAAAATCGTGTTTTGCACTTTGTTTTTAGATATTTTGAGCCTTTCAAGCTTAAATATTCCTTGAGAAGTGTCTTACTCGGTTAGTTAAGATCAATACTTTGGGCTGTTTTGCCTTCGTTTTTTTATTTCGAAATTTAGCTCATTCGCTGTTAAAAATCCATTAAAAGAACACGTGCGATTTTCAAAAAAGATATCCAAACCCGTCGCCCATGCTGTAAGCATCAAATTTGATTCAACCGGTTAGGTTAGGTTAGGTTTCGCCAAATTCACTTTTTCATTTGCCGTTTCCCAACCGTTTGGCGGAACCCGCTCAAATTTAATGTGCCACCTTTCGACACCCTCTTAAGTCTCCTTGTCAAAATTCAGCCCCGTCTATTGTGTCCTTTTCCCGGCAATGGTGTTTACAAAAATATAAGCGGTACGTGAGCACCGCTCACGTTATACTATACCGCTTATATTATACAATATAGTATAACGTGAGCGGTACACGCTCACGTTTTTACATAGCGACATACATACAGGCGACGGTGAAATTTTTATATTTTCGGATCCCTAGACCATTGGGGAGTCGGAATACATAATAATATTGGAAGGTCCAATTTTTCGCGAAAACAATGCTTTATCTCAACTATGGTCGATGAAGAAAAAAAAAAGGATTAGATTTCTACGGATTTGATAAAAAAAAAAAAAAAAAAAGGTTCCTCTTAAATATCCCCAGAGAACTGTCCTTGCAAAGTGAAAAATTAATTAAACTTGAATTTTTCAAATAAAAAGCTTTATTTCGAATGTGGGTGGAGGCAGGTTGTTTACTGAACTTTTCGTCTGACCTAATTGCTCGCCAATCTTGTAATTTCATGTCCGGAAATTTTATCGCAAAGAAAATTGTTTGGACATTTTTCACAATATTTCAGAACTTCATATCACCGCATTTTTTGCTTTGTTCATCTTCTTAAAGACCAAAAGAATTTTCAAAAGACAATGCTTTCCAGTATTTTTTCATATAAAAAATATGCAATTGATGGCGCCCTAAGAATCAAATAATTTAAGACATACGATTTGTTTATGAATTTAAAGATTATAGAGTAAAAGTTATGATTAAAGATTTATATGCATTTTCTTGCTATTTTATTAATCTTTGAGACAAGTTAACACAACCGCTGTAGCCGTGACATTTTTTGTTAGTACCTAGTTAAATGGTTATGACGGTCGTGAAGAGGCTTTTAATATTTCAATCCATCTTTTCCATTTTCTTACTGTGCAAAATAAAACATTGGTTTTCAGAATATTTATTTCAAATCTTTGCCGTTAATTTTTTTTCCTTTTTTTACAAAAATTCTTACGTAATAAAAACCTTAAATAGATGGCGCCTCTTAATTTTTTTAACGTTCCTGCTTCATCCATTTCTTTTACTCAGTTAGCTTTTTTTTCTCGAAACAAAGAAACTTCACATCGTTAATTTCTTTAAATTAGTATCGGGCTTTCGCTTTTTTCTCGATTCGTTCACATAATCAATTCTGCGGATTGATACAAAACGGATTCTCTCACGAAACCGTGCTTTACCAAGCTTGGGACAAACCTCTAATAAAAAATTAATCCATTACTTGGTTAAAGGATTAAACGGAAAATTTTCCAGGAAAACCAAAGCATCTAAAAACAAAAAACTTTCCCATAATTGAGGTTTAATGTATTTTCATTTTTCCCAGCAGCAGAGATTGCGATATTTTTAAAAAATCAAATTTTTTCGGAAAATAAAAATTTTTAGGTATAAAATTCAAGAAGCGTAATTTTGAACAACTTACAAAGATTTAGACTTCAGACTTTGAAATTCAAATTCATAACAAAATGTTATTGTTTATAAAGGAAAAACACTCAAAGCTATTTTTCCCAAATAGCACCTATTCAATAAAACGAACGCAAACCACTACAGATTTAATCAAAATTTCCCATCTTAGTTAATCCAAAATTTTGAGGGATATTTTTTGTCGCAACGGATCAAAAACCAGATATTACAATTTTTAAAACCCTAATAATGCGGTAATATGAAATGCTTATTTTGAATATTCAAAATGAGAGAACAAAATGTGTATGCCTTTCAGGAAAGGTAGATACAAGGTGGGAGTTGCCGCTTAGAAGACTTTGAAATTCAAATTCATAACAAAATGTTATTGTTTATAAAGGAAAAACACTCAAAGCTATTTTTCCCAAATAGCACCTATTGAATAAGACGAACACAAATATTGTACCTTTGTTAGGTAAGAAAAAATGGTTGCCAACAAGGTAAAGGGGGAGGGGACGTGCAAGCAATGCTTAAGTATAGCGAAAACAATCTTATCAGAATGTATTACTCGCACTCCGTTGTCAGTTTAACTCAATTTTCATCAATTAAAAAAAGTCAAATTGAAGTGGAGAAAAACTGGGTATGAATTTGGAATTCGATCTTTTTTAAAATCCGATTTGGGTGTAAAAAACTAAGCCTCGCAGAATTAAAGTCAGCGCTTCTTAATATTGTAATGGTAATTTTGTAATTCAATCGTCCCCCAATAGGCTTAAATCATTTTATCTTCATTAAATTAATTTGTACTTAAACGAAGCGTAATAATTAATCGACATCTTCAAAATTAAAATAATTTTTTTTCTTCTTTTACAAAAAAAGCATCGTCTGGATGCTACAATAGTAAAATCAAACATCATTTTATAAGAAAATACCGTAAAATATGCAAAGATTAATATTCGATAAGCTTGACTTTACACGTCAACCTCCGTTCCGGTTCATTTGGAATTGGGTGACTAATTTCTATTGCCGATATCGCTCCTCTTTTATTATTGAACAACATGTCGCGATAAACCGAATAATTCTACATTACGAGCAAAAACATAATGACATAATTTTAAAAAGCAGGCGTTTTATTGTTCTCTCCACTTTTCGACAGTAAAATTGAAAAGAGATAAAAATTCAACCGGTACGATTCCGCTTATTACATGGAAACGTTTGAAAGTAAAGAGCGATAAAAAAAACCTTAAAAGAGAAAAAAAGTTACGAAACCCTCGTCTTAAATTTTAAACTTTTAAAAATAGTCGGACACGACTAATTAAGATTTAAAAAAAAAAAAAAAACAGAAATTTTTACCGAAGAAAGCTGAACATTTTGCTAATAATAAAAAAAAAAAAAAAAAAAAAACAAGAAAATGCTAGACGAATTTAATAATATTGATAACCGATATCCCCGAATCAAATCGGCATGTAATGATTTTAGAGACGGAGATAAAATAATTTATTACCGTTCAATAAATAAAACGCCTTTAGAGCACAGAATTATAAAATAAAATCTTGGGGAGGAAACATAAAATCACTATTTCTCTTCCTTGTGTTCTCTGTTTAATTTCAACTTGGGGGCAGGAAATGGTTATTTGCAACGAAGATGACAGATTGTAAGTTGAATCTGACCGTCGGTAGTAATTGGAAAGGAAATTAGATTAAACTGTTAGCATTAGATCCATCCAGCTAGTTCAGATGAAAAGATATTTGTTTTAAGTTCGAAATATAACTCCTAAGAGAGCTTCTCTTTAATTATCAACCACCGAAATTCTCGTAAAGATCGGTGCTACCATACGGCCCATTTCATGCTGGGGTGGTATGCCGAATAGATTTTAATCGGAATCGGAATTGGAATCAGTTATCAGATTTGATCGATGGAAACTAATCCGAATCAGCTTCGGAATCGCGAAAAGTTTTTGCGTTATTTAGAATAAGAATCGGAGTAAGATTCGAATGATAGGAAGCTTATCGGGGTCGGCATCGGAATCGCGAAAATTTCTCCCGTGGTTAAGAATCGGAATCAGAATCACATTTGAAAAATCATCGAGCATCACTGGAATCGGAATCGGAATTAGCATCAGGGGTCAAATTTCTCTCATATTTTACAAACAAACTAGAATTTTTAATTAAAGATATTTTTAAAAGCAAGATAATCAGGAATACCGAATAGATTTTAATCGGAATCGGAATCGGAATCGCAATCGCAATCGGAATCAGAATCGATCGATTGTAACTAATCAGAATCGGCATCAGAATAAGATTCAAATGATAAGAAAAGAAACTTATCGGAATCGGCATCGAAATCCCGAAAATTTTTCCCGTAGTTTAGAATCGGAATCAGAATCGCGTTTGAAAAATCATTGAGCATCACTGGAATCGGAATCGGAATCGGAATCATTATACCATCCCTGATTTCATGCCATTTTTTTGCAAAAAAAAAAAAAAAAAGATTTTTTTCATTACATTGACCATTTATCGACGCCTGATCATGCAAAGACAAGGAAGCGACAACAATTCTGGACCATCCGCATCGTCACAATGCATAGTAATGTCAAAATATTGGGAGCAACATTTTTCCAAAGAGAGAGAAATCTTCTCTAACCTCCCTGATGTTACACTCTTGAGCAAGGAATAAATACAGATTTTTTTTATGGCTTTAACGTCCTGAATTCAGTTTTGGCATAACAGCAGATTCGGAAGCCGTTGCAAAAAAAATCGCTAGTTGGGAATTTACGATGAAAGAAAAATTATCAACTACAATATTTACAAAAAGAAAAAATTATTTTACTACATTTTTTTCAACTTTTTATTAATTCACCAAATTATTCGTTCTAATGTCGATGAGGAATGTTCACGCATATGCTTTTGCACACAATGGCAGTCAACAAAAAAGGGACGGGAAAAACTTCTTAATTTTAAGCAGAATTACAATTTCATGGCGATAATTTCACTCGACGCTTAAAATTGCAACCTTTCGCTCCCTGGCTCACGCCTCTCAAGGGTACACCTGTCACTTCCTGTAGACTCCAATTAGAGCCAGAAATTATTTCAAAAATCTTAAAAGAGGAAAAAAAATCGACGCGAGGGCGAAGGATTATTTTTTCGTCCCATTTGGCATTGCGTTGAACTGAGAAGATTCACATTTTATAAAGTAGACGTCCGCAATATGCCTCCAATTTTATACTTTGCATTCACAGCTATTGTCAACTTTTTTTTACTAAATGGGTTTTTTGCAGGATTATTCTTGTCGTATGTCAGATCCGAAGGGCGAATCAATAAAATTTCCGGACTATTCTCACGGGCTGTTCAAAAATGCTACGCATCAACTAAACTTTATTGGAAATTTAAAAGTTAAAAAAAAAAAAAAAGATTCAAAACGCATGGAACTCAAAACGACACATTTCAAATCCTACAAAACTCGTAATGTCTAACATTAAGTTTATGGTCGTTAGCAACAGCAGCGCGTTATCTCTCTGGGTCACAAAGGCAAAAACATCATCCAGTTAAACGCGTTATAAACAATTTACAAAGGTACATAACATTCATCACAACGGTATAAGTATGGACGGAAACCGTCGCGACGAATCCCCAATTGATATAAAACGCTTTTATGCAAAGCACACACACACACACAAAAAAAAAAAAAAAAAAAAAAAAAAGTACCGATTCGAACATTAAAAAAAATGACGAAATACAGAGGTATGATAATTGTATCAGTAAATGTGATGGTGTGATGAACAAAAGCGAGTCAAGCGTATCAACCGTATCCAAGAATTTAATTTACCGGATATATTAAGCCTAGAAATGACGTCATAAAATGGTTCAGTTTTTAGATATTATCGTGCGTGATGGACGGTGTGTACGAAAATAAAAGTAGGTTCTGGAAATCGAAATCAAAAATAATAAAAAAATGGGGTAAATAATTATATTATTGTTACTTAAGAGATGTAAGACATAATTGTAGAAATTACAGAACAAGCCATTTAAATTTTTTATTCTCGCCAATAAATAAATCGTCAAATCGTAAAAAATCACATAAAAAAAACTTTTCGCTTAGTTCTCCCATTTCCTGAGTGTTGGAGACAGATTTTAAAGTTGAAGTTAAGGAAAAAGAAAAAAAAAAAAAAGTTTCGCGGAAAAGGAAATTCCAGCTTACCAAAAGTTTCCTTAAAAAAAAAAAAAAAAAAAAAAAAAAAAAAAAAAAAAAAAAAAAGGAAAAAGAAAAATCGAACTTCTAATGAACTTGTCTAAAAGGCCGCCCCAGTCGCATTTTTTTTCTTTTTTTTTTTGTTGAAGTTTAATTATTAATCGATCATTAGGGATAAAAAAAACCATGTAATCATATTTTTTTAGCGTCGCGCCACCCTCTTGCTAAAAAAAAAAAAAAAAAAAAAAAAAAAAAAAAAAAAAAAGAAGAGTAATACTCGCACCAAAATCAGGATTGGTATTTTCAAAATGGGAAAACAAAATCGAAAGAAAAAAAAATTTTCTTCATTAACCCTTTTTTGTCTAGGTCTATTTTTAAGATTGGACTCTCCCGGACTGATGCAAATGTTTTTTCTGGATATGAGAGAGATCCTCTAAACTCATCCCTAGTAAGTACGGCGCCTGGTAACCCAGTGTTAGGCAATCCGTGCATAGGAGTTAAATGTAACGCCGTAATTTCAATTTCTTATTTTTTTTAGGGATTTTAAACCGTGGCCTAACTGTTTTCGAGGTCTGAGATTCCAAATTTTGAGTCTATTTCGACGTAGGGGGCTCAAGAAAGCCCCTTACAATGATATTTTTACGAAAAAGTTCAGAAAAAGTAATTTTTTTGATAGTCACTATACTAATACCGTAGTATGGGGTGAAGTTGAAAGGTGGGGTGAAGCTGAAAGTAAATTCAAAAAAACATTCTAGGTTTATTTTAGACACTAAAAATAAAATTTTTTATTTCATTAAGTGGATATTGTTTTTGGGATACTTAAATAAAAAATTTTATTTTTAGTGCCTAAAATAAACCTAGAATTTTTTTTTTGAATTTCCTTTCAACTTCACCCCATTCTACGGTAGCCATAAACTAATAATAGGCGCAAATCAGATTCATCTATTTGTTTTTTCCGAGTAATACTCGATGGGCAGTTATCAAGGGCAACTAATCATTTTTTTAAAGAGTTACCTGTCAAAAATAAAAGCATATAACTTGCGAGTTATTAGGTTCTGCCATTAAAAGGTCTGCCGCCATTTTGTTTTTCAAAATATCAAAATCCTGACTTCAAATTCAAGAAAAGCGTCCTAAAATATCCGTGTCTACGAAATTTCGTCAAAATTGAACGTTTTATTTAGATTTTCTTCAATTTCCCTTATGCACCCATATGGAATGGATGCATCCGTTCGCTACGGAGCATTTTCCTATGCACCCATACGGGTAGGACAGGGGGGTTCCATATATACAGGAAGGGGTTAATGAGGTAAAAATGAATACGGATATGAAATAGCAAACATCATATTCAACTTTAAAAAAAAATGCTTACTGTATATACTCAGGGTTATTCATATCAAGAGCGCACAAAAGTTCGGGTACTGTGCACAACTCATAGTTCTTAAAAAATTTGAAAAAAAGATGTTTTCAACAACATGGCGCAATCAATTCTTTATTTTGCGGTGTGTAATTCCATCATTAAATTCAGATACTCATCGTTACCTATAAAGCACGTATATGTTGGTTTTCATTTCGTTACCGCAACTGTTAAAACACGAATCTCCGTAATGGTAACCGTTTTATGAACGATTGTTAAAATCTTCCGACTGATTGATTAAATTAAGGAAACATTTTCGTTCAGCTGTCAGCTTAAAAAAAAAAAAAATTAAATCCATTCATTTAGATTACCTGACCTTATTAATTCATTCTGCAGTACATACTCGCATTTACAGTGAAATAATGTGAAACGCATTTGAGAATGCAACAATGCAACATCCTTCTCTAATTTTTTTCTAATGAACATCGGAAAAACCTTGAAACGCTATCGCTATTAATATAATTTATAAATGTGCAATCACGGCAGCATATGTTTACAGGGCTGGCACATCAAATACCTTATGATATATCTGCCCAAAGCTTGAAATACCTTAACCCGTTTTATTGGCCAGCCCTGATTTATGCAAATAATTATCTAACGACGTATTTTATTTATAGGTACCGACAACCCAACAGCAACGGGGATCATAAGAGGCGACACCACAATCGGATCAGGAGCAGGAGAAACGTCTCGTTCAGCCACAACGATGAAAGAAGAGAAATTAGACGACCGAGAAGCCACAGCTTAGATGCCATCATCGAGGAGTTATATTTATCAGGAGCGGAAGAAACTTACTATCAAGGGCACAGCGAAGGAAGCTACTTTGCGGATAAGAAGGCTTACATCCCCAGAGTTAAACTCACTCGGAATCCGTAAGTTTTCCCCACTATCTTTCCACGCGCGATTTATTACTATATTTCTCAAAATAAGCTTAAATCAGTGGCACATTAAATTTAATCCAACCACTTCCAAGTTTATTTTCATGCTCAATTACTCGGCACTCGGTTATAATTAACCCGAATTTAATTACAATGCCTTTCTTTTCTTTATTTTTTTTTTCCCCGATCTCTTTGTGTGGCTCACATTTTTCGCGCAGACATCTCGAAAAGAATGCGTTACGTCACGGCGCCACCACGCACGTGCAATTTAAAAATTATTTGCATATGTCACATCAAATACAACAATTCTTTTTACAACAAGCTCGCAAATGATATCAAGCAAAATCATTACGGGAAAAAAGAATAATTTAGTTCATTCCAAAAGATTAAAAAAAAAAAAAAAAAAAAAAAAAACGATTTACTTAGACAATTAATTTTCCTTTGGTTGCGTCGGGAAAAGACAAAAAAAGCCGGGTCGATCGAGGACTTATAAAAATCTCTGCCAAAAATATTAAAGCATTTAAAAAGTAATTTAACGTTTGAAATACCCCCAAAAGGGATTATATCGCTTTTTTTTTGGGCTTATAATGGTATTTTGAGTTTTCGATATAGCTCTCAGGATTTACAAATATTCATGTCCTTTAGATCTGTTTTAAACGGTCGAGAAGGGGAAAAAAGCTTTTCGAATTAAAAAGGGTGAGGTTTTTTCTCCGGAAAATCCGATTGAATTTTTATTATCAGAGTTAAATTTTCAAGGCTCCTTGGTTGTTTAATCGATCGTGACAAAGTTAATCTTTAGTGTTAATAAATCGAATGAGAAAAAGATGAAAAGCAAAGGGTAATTGCAGGTTTTTAACCAACACCTTCCGACATATTTTAAACATTTTACCATTATTTTCGTCCGGAAAATATTTTTAGATGAACTGTCGGAAACTTGTACAAAAGAATGGGTCGAAAATAAAAAATTTTGGATTTTCAAAATACCTGATAGCACAGTACCTGTAGTTTATCTATTGCAAAAATCTTTTCCTTTTCGAAATTTTTTTTAAACGGCGTCTTGAGGGTGCGCAAGACGGTCAAAGTTTTGGAAAATCCCATAAGGGATTTTCATCCCTCATTCGACTTTTGGATTTTTGTGAAAAAAGTACCGTTTCCTATCGGATTTTTAACATCGATTTTTAAAATTAAGTCGGTTTGCGTGTAGCTATTTCTGTTCCTAAGTTACTGTAAAAAATATAATAAAAATATTCAAATTTTAAGAGTTTTGACATTTTTATGGCGAACTTGGCCTGTATATCAGGAACAGAAAAAGCTAGACGCAAACAAATTTCACTTTTGAAATCTGCGTTGAAAATCCGATAGGAAACGGCACTTTTTTCACAAAAATCCAAAATTCAAATTTTCATCCCTTATGTGATTTTCAAAAACTTTGGCCTTCTTGAGCCCCACCAAGACGCCGTTTAAAAAAAAATTCGAAAAGGAAAAAATTTTTACAAATGATAAGCCACAGCGATTGCGCTATCAGGCATTTCGAAATTCCGAAATTTTTGATTTTCGACCCATCCTATATGTGTACAAGACACCATCGTCCAGTGAATTGAACTCCAACAGAGTAGAAGAAAAGGTAGCAATGTAAGTTAAAAGGGATGCAATCTGTATAATTACGTGCGGAAATGTCTTAAAATCAAAGAATGAGCATTCTTTCTAAACTGGCATTAATTCGGCATTTGGCACTGCTCATAGGACGATTAAGCTTAGTATTGGTAACATTGCGATAACTCTCAATATTTTACATCTCTCCTAGAAGGATTAAAGGTTTACTGTCGTTCTTCTTCCCCTTCCCCCTCCCCCTCCCAGCTATTGCTCAGATTTTTAAAAAAAATTAAATTACCATTTTTGACGGTTATATAACATATACTAAAAAAAGTAAACAAGGGCCGATCAATACTCTTTACTGTAATATCTAACTCGTCAAAATCTCTCTTGGGTGTGAGCAAAAACTGACAGGAGGGCATGATAATGACAGGTTTTTATTGTTGCATGGCGGGAGCTGTATTTAATCAGTGAAAAGTTTCCACTTTTATTTAGAACTTGCATGTTGCTTAGATAGAACAGAACAAAACAAATTGCAGTTGATCAGATTTGAAAAATCCCATATATTTACATAAGTTTATTTCGAAATAAATAATTCGGAACTTTAATTAAACAAGTCTTATTATCGCTTTGTTTAGGCAATTTTTTCTTATTAAAATATAAATAATTTCATGGCAAAATCATCAAACGCTCATTATCTGCAAGCACTATCCAGTGCCAAGTTGTCCACTTTCAAGAACTGAAACCTTTATGGCAAACTGCCGCAAAGTTCTGAAAGCATGAAATAACTTTTGATCCTACGTCACGTTTACGACTGTCACTAAAGAAAATATTCAAAAATAAGTGTAATACCCTTTCTTTACGACAATTATTGAAATTAAAAAAAAAAAAAAAAAAAAATTTGCTCGTCTCATCGCTTTCTTTTTAACACCGTAAGGCTTGATATTAGACCCTATTTAGCTTCTTATGAAAATGTCAACGGTCAATTCACTTCCCTTTTTCCATTCGGGTTGTCACGGCCGAAAATCGTGCACATAACCCAAAACATACGCTTTGATTTAACTAAATCCAAAATCCCCCACGTAAAAATAAACAGGAACGCATGGTCGGGGGAATCTGTTACGGATTATCGTAGGTATAAACTTCTCAACCGAAATACAATTTTGAATTTCCCCATCATCACTCCTCGCTTTTCAAATTTTCCAAACTTAAAAAAAAAATCGTTATATTACAACTTTTCTTTATCTGTTCTTTTCTTTTAACGCTCAAAAAAAAGTTCCCAGGACGTTTCTTTTCTTTTGGAATTTCGAGTTAACAAAAAGATCAATCAATAAACGCCCCCAGAGTCTAGACTTGGGAAATGAAAAATGTTTCTTTTTGAGCACGATAAAATTCCCGGAAAAAAAAAAAGTTTTGATCGGTGGCCTTAATTACTTTAAACAAGATGGAAGTTATATTATTATTATAAATGGGTTTAAAAACCTTTTCCACAATCAAAGAGACTTATTCGGACAAGTCCCCTCAGCACATATAGATGAAGCTGATATATGATGTTTTATTAACATTGTGATTATGTGAAATCACGCGACACGTTTCTACGAAATCAAACGATACAAAGCCTGGTTAATAACATTAAATCGCGTCATATAGCTTGGCTCTGAGCAAAATTTTCGGTGTAATTAATCGAGTAAAACTAATATTTAATTTCAGGAGCAGTTCGAGCGTCAAAAACGAGGAACAAAGGAATTCCTTAGATATGTCAAGAAGGCCACAAGTGCTACACGTAAAGGATTCAGCTACTACGTCTAGGAGTCCTCAAATTCGAGAAAAAAAAGTACGTGGAACTTCTTAAGTGTTCGATTTTCGCATGTTTTCTTTGCTAAAAACTAAAAGCTAATGCCTGAAAACGTACTCGTAATATGAATTGATTAAATGTACATGAAAAACCATTTACTCCAATTCGATCAAAATTCACTTTCATTTTTAATCCCTTGACGCATCATATTTTTTTTTATTTTTTTATTTACAGAAATGCGATTCCCCTTTATTAAATTCCTATCGAGGAGATGAGCAACCCACCTATTACGAGATACCTGAAAAACACGATGAAAACTATTTTACGAAAAACTTTGACGAATGTATGAAAAGACTTCAACTAATAGAAAAAGAGCACGAATTAATTGAAAAAGACGAAAGGAACATTCAGTTCTATTCTTTAAAAAAACCATCGAAAAGGCAGATGACGCCAACGGATAATGGAATATCGCCGCCGGACGAAGGGATTGATATAAATGGAACAAAAGACGAGGAGGAAGGGGACGAGGAAGAAAAGCCTGAAAAAAAAGAACAAAGTGAAACGCTTCTTCACACAAGCACCAATAGGGAAACTGATGAAACAGAAAAATCAAGGGATAGAAGTAAAAGCTTAGGTCATATTTATAGTAAAAAAGAATGCAATCTCAAAAGGAATTCCGCTTGCCCCGGTTTGGATAAGAACTTCACAGAGAGAGACGAGAAACCTTTGTCATTAGAACCTGGCAGGATAGCAACGGAGGATTCAACCGAAAAGAAAACCAGTAAGTGTCATGTTGTCATATTTGTTTTTACTGCACGTGGAAAAAACACCATAATTAGATTAAAAAGCTAAATCCATCATTAGTCGTCGTGATTTTTTTATTAGAATATTAATTAAGGTTTTGCAATAAAACGACACGCTAGGGACGAGAAAAGTTACTTTGCTGCGAAACTTTTCCTTTTTTTATAGCGTATCAGTCCCGTTTTACGGCATATGAGCAACTAAAATTAATCAACGGGAGATGAACACGATACGGGAAAAAGACATAAAACTAAAAAAGAAAAACAAGAGTAATCAATAAAATTAATTTTTATTTTTTCCTCGCCTTGAGTCAGATCGTAAATAACCGATATTATTAAAATTTTCACTGGGAATTTCGAATGAGAGTCCAGTTGAAAAGTTACGATCTTTTTTTTTTTTTTTTCTCAAAATTGGATCATATTGATGACTCGTTTAAAACTAACATCCTTATTGAGGAAAAGCCATTAAACCAGATCCGCATACAAACGTCAGGATTTTCCGAGACGTCAATAGCACAAATGATCGCAATAAAAAATTTTTTTACAACTTTTTTATTATAAAATCTATGAAGATCGCAAGAAGGGTTGTTATCGGTCACCGAAAACAACAATTCTTATTTTTTTTTCTTCCCCATTCCTCTTTCTTTATTTGGGGTGCGAATTCCCTATGGAATGTTGTAACCACCCTAATTTCAGCGTAGGAGTAAATTCTGCGATAGTCAATTCATTCGTTTGCCAAACAAGTTGGTACAACATGTTTGTCCAACTTGTACCAACTTGTTGGTCCAACATTCCGTATTGAATTTGCACCCCAAGGGTGCGCGAAAAGAAAGTAAAACGGAATCTTGCGAACGGAACAAACGAACCAGTCCCATAACCATTGGAAAGCCCTTTGTCCATTGGCACGTCCGAAACAAAACAAAAATAACAAAGTTGTGGCTTATAAGCGAAATATAAATATTTTCGGCCCCAGAAGAAGTTAAAAAAACTTCTAGAACTAATGCAATTCATTATAATAAAGAGCCCCTACACTTTTTGATCCCCTTCTCGACGCTCAGCGCGGCGGCAGAAGGATGAGTAAAACACAACTTCCGATTTCCCTTTTCCCAATTTTAGTTCCATTTCAGCTATTTGTCGACAAGAACATATAATCGTGATTGCTTTGCTGTTTACCCTGTTATCATTTCTCCGCTTCGCTTTTTAACGAAATCCCCTTCGAGGCTTTCGAGTCAAGTCCGGTTCATTTGCCTTGTCTTCCTCCTCCCTTGTTGAAAATCGGAATAAAGTAAACTTCCATTTCGTTCCCGGCGTTTATTTTCATGGTTTTTAAGACTTTGCTTTTCACTCTCTGCTCAGTGTAAACATTAAAAAGGTTCGAAACGAGTAATTTTAAGGACGTGATAATTTTAGCAAAGCCCTTTTCTTTCTGTAAAATGACTTAGTCAAAGGCAAGAAAGCGGAGTTTCGAGTATTTATTCAAATAACGAAGGAACGACAGGGAGATATAACGTTTGCATTTGAAAAAAACGAAAAAAAAAAAAAAAAAAAAACGGGAGGAAAACGCAAAGGAAATGCAACTTTGCGTGAACTCTTGTTTCAAGAGGCGAGGAATAAAGGTTGGGAAAGAGAGGCTTTAAAAAAAAAAAAAAAAAAACTGCATTCGAAAAATATAACGGGATGAAATACATGCGTGACAAGGAAATACAAATGATGACATTTCATCGTAAAAATATCCGAAACGTCGTTGCTCATAATAGAAAACCATTTGAGCGAATTCATTTTTTTTCCATTTTGTGTTCCATTCAAGCAGACAATTTTGAATGTTACGGAAAAGTATTGAAAATTTTTTAAAAGTAAGGATGTTCTCATATTTTACGTTTCAAAGGATGCAAAAAAAAAAATATCAATTTGTTTTTCTTTTTTGATTGGAGTAAAGATCAGACTGCAGAAAATTATCATAATGTAAAAATTTATAATCAGCACAAGTTCCCTTCATCTTCCATCTTTCAAAGGTCTTAAAAACGACTTTATTTTCGTTTTAATTATTTTTGCCACTTACTTCATAAATAATAGCATTTTATGTTGTACTAATTACAAAAACAGCACCGTTTTCATCGTTTCGTAATGTTTTCAGTCCTGTTTCCTTCGTTTTTATAACTTCCGTTTTTTACATTTTGTTTACTTCAAGATTTTCAATTTTTTTATCCGACTAAAGGCAAAATTATCATTTCAAGAAGGAAGTAAAAGGATAAAATAAAAATAGTATAAAATAAAGAAATGTTCCATGGCAAAAAGAAAAAAAAAAAAAAAAAAAAAAAAAAAAAAAGGAAAAAGATTCCGCGTTTAAAAACTCTTTTAACATCAGCAAAATGTTCTCTCGGTCTTTTTCATTTGTAGCTTTTCCAAATTATTATCCCGGGGAAATGATTTCACGGGTAAATGACCGGAAGAAAACGAGAACTAATTATTGGGACCTTACCCTTCGATTCATCGGTAAGTGGGAAAAGAGAGCGGGAAGGGGGGAAGAAAGGGATGATGTTCCTTTTTGGTCGCTCCCATGTGATGCAAAATCTGATTTTTAAAAAAACAGGTTCCTGCATCATCTAATCATTCATTTTAAACTGATTTTACTAGTTGACATAAAGTGAGCTTGTGACGCTGACATTTTAAAAGACTAATTTATTACATTTTTTTTTCTCCTCTCACTTCAAAAAAACCAAAAATTTTAAAGAAAACTTAAAAGCTCCCGATCGCTATTTTCTCGAATCGCAATTTTAAGAAAAATGAAGAATCTATTTTAAATCCAAGAAGCATCAGCACTCAAGTTTCCGTTTTTTTTTTCGGATAGAAAAAAACAGATTCAATGACGGACCAAAATATTACATTCTTTTTAAACGTCCGTCGATTCTGAAACATGACTTGAAGTTGAGATATCGGTATATGTCAAACTTGACTGGGTCACTTTTTCATCCTTTTTTTTTCCACCCCAACATCTTTATAAGATAAGGAAGTGAATCATAATCATAAATATTTTGCCTTTCAATTTTCGATAGACGAAATTGCCGCATTTTTTATGAAAAAAAAAAGGTAAACTTTCCAGTCAGAACTTTTACGAACCGAACTTGAGAAAGTCGTTTTTTTGCAAAAAGGTAGTAAGTACGAAAAAAAAAAAGCCGTCACTATTTTTTGACATATGTTAAAGTTCCAAAAAAAAAAAAAAAAAGGTTTCGCTTTTTTAAGGCAAAAAAAAAGCCTTATAAAGGAGATTTTTAGGCTTAAAATCTCCCAGTTCGTTTAGAGTAAAGACCCACATTAGAAGTAAGAAAATCAATAATTTAAACTGCCGTCACATGATTTTTGTGTAAACGCTCTTTTAAAATTTATTCACGCGACTTTATCGACATACTAATAATTCTCTTACCTTGTTTCAAATGCATTCGTAAAATATTTCATTTCAAAGTGGAAAAAGATAAAAATTAGAGTCGATTAAGTTGTGTAAATTTCATTCCGAAGTTTTAAAAATATTCATTTTTATTTCCCAGCTTAATATTACTCAACATCAAAAATTCAAAGTCAATATCACTCGGTTTGCTTCTAAAGGATTCCACCAGCTTTTTAAAAGCTGCTTTTAAAATTTTCCCGTAAAACAAAAAAAAAAAATCTCGTAATGATCACCACATTCTCAAAAGCTTAAACGAAAACGATTCGACATGGCATAAACACAATAAAAAAAACTTTTTCGTCAAAATCACGTTAATTAATCTCTCAGGGATAAAAAAAAAAAACTTCCAACATTTTCCTCCGGAGGGAAAATTTCTTGGAACAGATTCAAGTAGTAAAAGAAGATTCATGACGGCGAAAAAATAAATTGCGTAAGAGCATCTATTTTAATTATGAGATAGAAAATCCACTTCCCTTATGTTCCGCCGTTATAAAGATATTAAATGACAAACAGAAAAAAAGGAGAAAAAAGTCATCGACTCGTACGTGCAAAAAAATAAAAATAAAAAAATAAAAAAACTCCTCAGCAATGCGGGAAAAAAAAAAATTAAACAGGAAAATTTTTAGTATCCCATGTTGACTATACAAATTCGTTTTTTTTTTTTTTTAATCCCCGCTCTCACTTAATTCGTTTCATTCCACTTCATTTTCTTGGATAACCGGACCGAACTCATCCAATTTACATTTCCTGATGTATTAAAAAAATATATATTCGTGAAATCTGAAACATTTTTCGGATTCGTGTTAAACAAGCACCATGAGGAATAAATAAAAATATCACAGCAAATGATCGTTTTTGTTTGTGTTCCGTTTCGAATTATAAACGAAACAGGAACCAGGTATGGGGGAAAAATCCGATTTTATTATTGGAAACGAATACGTTCCCAGCTTTTCGAAAAAAAAAAAAAAAAAAAAGCGGAAACGACTAATGAAAAAGTTGCAAGCCGAGGATTACTTTTTCACATTTTTTTCCCTACTTTTCTACTTTATTTTATATTCTTATAAATTTTTTCCCTCTTCTTTTTTTTTATTTTTAGGCAAAGAACCGAAAGAAGGGTGGTATACTAATCTTAGGAGGCAATTCGAGAACCAGGAACAAGAAGCAGATGATCAATCAAAAACCAAAGAGATGTCGTGCCGTATAACCGGAGCAACATTAAAAAATCTAAACGAAAACCAAAAATCAGAGCAGAAAAAAGACTCGGAAACGAGGCATTATTTTTCGCGGCTCGTCAGATCCAATAAAAGTCTGATAGATGAAGAACTTCCGGATCCGGATAAAGTTCAGAATATCAGAGCTATGTTTCAGGAAAATTTAAATTCCACGCTCAAGAGGCACGTACATAAATTAGGAGGGAGTTTGCAAAACATAAGCACAAAAGTTTCCGAACATCAGATGGTGAGGCCCATGTCCGTGCAGGGGAGCCATGCCGATTCTTCAGAGGATTTCAATGATAAACATGTGGAAATCAAAGAGGGATCCCTCGCTGAAAGCATCAAATCAGAAAATGACGAGCCTAGTCCGGGGTTAAGAGACGAAATAGAATTGGTTAAAGCGAAGAAATTAGAATTAACAAATATCGCAAAAAAAGGTACGTAAGGAATTTCTTGTTTTAATTCATTTTAATTATTTATCATATAAACAAACAATAGCCACTTAATGTAATTTCTTATAATATTTTGAATCTAACTCATGAATTAATATACTTACATCTCGATCGCTTTATTTCACTATTAAATTTCCATAAATATCGCTCGGGAGAACAAGCTCAAAACACAAATGTTATTGTTAGCAATAATATTAACATCACTTGAAGATTTCGGGAAATCAGCATGGGAAAAGAGAATAGAATTTATGAATTTGTAATGGGATCAGCTTGCTTTTCTTTGAATAAATTCACCCAAAAATCCGACCCCCGCTGACGATATTAGAACAAACTCCACGGATTAAAAACTACCATAATACCGTAAATGAGAATTAAAGATTAATAGGTTAATTTTAAATTTCAAGAATTCATTTTAAAAAGAAAAATTTCGAAAAAACATTTTTTTCTTCGCTGCGCTTTCTGCACTTTGCTAAGAGAGCCGGGTCACATAATTCATTGTCAGTTCATATCTTTCAAAATTTATTTTTTAAAAAAAGAAGGTAAATAAATTTAAGATCGACTTTTTTTTTTTTTTCAGTTTATTCAGCTCACGAGAAATATTTAGAATCCGAGAGAAATTTCAAAAACGAAGATATGAAAACGAACTTCAAGAATAAGAAGCATCTGCAACCCAGGTGGACAGACACGGGTAGTGTTTCCTCAGGAGTCAGTAGCGATTTTAGTAGTTACGACACTGATGCCGAATGTTGCTCCAGAGAAGGGATGGAACAGGATGAGGTGAATACAACGGATGAAGAGCTTCACGATGAAGTTGACGATAAACATTATATTCAAAATGAGGTAATTTATTTTTTCGAATTTCATCCCCAATACATATTCCACTATAAATAGTTAGCTTATCAAGACTAAATATTTAAAGAAATGATCAGAGTCGTTAATGCTGCAATCTTCCACCAAATGTTTTTTTAAAAAAAATATGTTTTATGGTTACAAATTGAAAGTTTCAAATTTTCGGTTTTCTTAACAACAAAAATAAGTAAGGTACGTTTTCCCCCCTGAAAAAAAAAAAAAAAAATGTTCAAAAAACGTTCTCACTTCTTAAAGCAAACTGCATCATTATTATCTTAAAGTCACATTCTGGCAGAGTTCCAAACAGCATGAATAAATCACCTAATCAATGTAACGAGTACAATGGAGTAATAGTAAAGCACCCGTTTTGTCAGAAACTGAAAGGAAAGCTACCGTTAAAATTTTCTTTAAGAGAAATTTTCTCCTCGAAAAAGATAACAATTTATATTTTAAAAATTTGTGTCAAATGAAGATATACCCCGCAGATTTTTTTTGTTGACTTCTTCCAAGTTTCCAAAGTAAAAAAAAAAAAAAAAAAAAAAAAAAAAAGAAAATAAAGGATTTCTTTCTTTTTCTGTGGCTAAAAAAAAAAATAACATAAAATAAAATAAAAAACTTCGTCAAAGAAAGGCGTTGTAGAAAACATTTCTTTTTTTTTTTGTTTTTTTCCAAACCAAACTTCGCTTTTTTTTTTTTTTTTTTTTTTTTTTTGGAAATTTGATCTGGCACGCTCAATATCTCTCGAATAAAAGTAAAAAAATCCTATATAACGATAAAACATCGTGCAAGACGGAAAAAACTGCCTGACATAATTTTAAATATGCTCGGAAAAACTTTATTAAAGAATTTATTTATATATAGAGCAGTTATCTGAATTTTCTCGCAGGGAAAAATCATTTGATAATATGTTCTTTTCAAAATACTTCTTGAAGCGTGAATGCCATTTGAAATTCACGGTCAACTTATTATTTTAATACGGTTAATTATTTTTCTTAGTCGAAATTCATATTAAATTGAATCCCAGTTATAATTACAATTCAGAGCGCAAATAATGAATTTTATTTTAAAGGAGAAGCTAACCTAAAACTTCCAATTGAAAACTTTTAATATTTATGAATAAACGTATAAAAAAAAAAAGGGAAAAAAGCAACAGATTGTGCACGTCAAATTGATGACACTTGTATCAAAAATGTTTTTTATCTTGCCTTGATAAGAGCTTTTCATTCCTCATTTTTTTTTCTTCTTTTTATCAAGAAATGAATAATAGCGGTAAACATGATTCGCTTTTTAAATATTTACCAAATTCTTTGTATTTTTTATATTGTGCAATTTTTATTTAGCTGTCATCAAGGATATAAAGTGGCCTCGTTTTCGCAAAAAAAAAAAAAAAAAAAAAAAAAAAAAAATTAATACGAATCATATATTGTTTCAGATCCTCGAAAAAATACGTTCCTTTGGTACATCGGTCACGTATTACGGAGGCCAAATGATCACGTGTTCCGTGGGCCCCCTCGTGAGCCCGACGACGCAAGCGATAATGGAAGAAATCGGACAAAAATATCCTAACAGCAGAACCAATATAACCAGAACGTTCGATGAATTCTACCGGAAATACGTCGAAACCAACGAATCGGCTCGGAAGAAGAAAATAGGGAGAACCCGAAGCTTCGGTCAGAATGACGTATTCCAGAAACCGAACGTTTTAAGGAATACGGAAATAGACTTATATAAAACCGATTTAGAAATGGAATTCGGAATTAGAAAACCGACCGGGAAAGCATTACATTCCATCAAAACCAAATTAATAAAGTCGAATAGTTTAGGAAGTCGATTAGAATTAACCGGCAGGGAGGAGGTTGAAAAAAAATTAAAACAAATAACGGACTCCATCATCGAAACTACTCCTTCTCCTGAAAAAATCGAAAGAAGAGTTTCAATACCGAAACCTGAGCCAAAGAAAAAAGAAGGGAGCGTCGAAAAAGAAGAAAAAGAAATATGCGATTCCCCGTCGCCGGAAAGTAGGGAATCGATAATAACGGAAAGCAAAGAATCGAAACCAAAAGAAATATTATTCGGCTACGAAAAAAATTTGTTAAGTAACGAAAGAAAATCCGATATGGAATTTGAAGAATTCGAAGTATGCGAAACGATCGCTGAAAAACTTGATAAACTCGACGGGAAAGAGGAGGTTTCACACGATTATCGCATAACTATCCGCATAAATCAAGAGGAGCCCCCGACCATTCCGATAGAAGAAAAATTCGAAGAAATCATAGTCAATGATCAAGACCCGTTAGATTCGTTGGAAATCTATTTGAAAAATAATGAAAGCAAGAAAGCGGAAGCGGTGCCAAAACGGAAATGGAACATCGATTTAAATAAGGAAGATGGGAAATTGGAAAAAGAAGAAAAAGATCAGTCATCGAAGGAAAACGAAGTGGTTATAATAATAAACCAAGTTACCTCGGACAGCCACGAGATCAACGGAGGAGGTAAAAACGCACCGATCGATACCAAAGCGGGAAAGAAGGAAGAGGAGGAGGATCCTCTTCCTTTCGAAACGAAATCCAAAGAATTACCTGAAGCTGATTCCAATTCGAGCACGTCTGCTTCGGAAAGCGGATTCAAAGGATCGGAAAATCTAGATAACGATTCGCTATCCTCGCGTGACATTACCAGATCAAATCAAGAAGATGATATAAAAGGATTAAATTACAACGGTCGATGTCAGTCCAAATATAATACCTCTAAGTGGCCTATCGAGACTTCGGTAATGGTCGATATCCAAAAGAAAGAGGAGCAGACACCGAAATTAGTGTCCAACGGGAAATCGTTAGTCAAAACTAAGCTAAGGTTATTTTAAAAATTGTAATTTGTCAAAACTTTAATATATTTATTTCTCTGTTATAAAAATCATGTTGAAGGGTTGTGATCATGGCCCTAGACGAAAACTCGCAAAATAATAACATGCAGTTATGGATAGCCTATGCATGTTGCAACATTCGTTTAACACAAAAAAGATTTTAATTTTATTTGAAAACTAATAGTTATTTAATAAAAAAAATTGAACTTCAAATAAAATTCATTTGAGGTAAAATGAAATATTAATTATAGGCAGTACCTTGGTAGAAATTTGTCCAAATATGTCATTACCGGAAAATTAAGCTGATTTGTAACCGACCTGTAGCCAGGAGAGGAGCAAAGGGGACTCCAGGCTCCCTCTAAACGTTTTTTTGTCAATGCATTTTAAAGTTGGAAGGGGTCATTTGGAACCTCTTTGGAGAACTTTGAATCCCCTTCCCCCTCAGACTTTTGAGCTGGCTACAGGCTACAATGTTGATCGTCACTATTTGACATTATACTATACATATAAAGACACATGAAAGTTAAACTTTTAGAATTTTAGCCAGGAATTTTATACCTGCCAAATCCTACTAGAGATTTCGACCAATTATTATCATTTATTTAAATTTACAACATTATGTCATAAATATCGTCATAAAAGATATCACAGTAAAAAAAAAATTTTACAGAATTTAGCTGAGAAAAATATTTCATGAAAGGAAATCAGAAAGTCCATATATGTCCTTCTGTAATAAGTACTGTTTAAGTTCCTTCTTAAAGCCAGTCTCAGCAATGATGGACTTTATGTTTTGCGAAGCTCGTTGTAAAAATTGCCAGCTACATAGGATGGCTTCTGTTCGAAGCGGGCAGTCCTATGTGCCGGCACACAGATTTTGCCCTTATGTCTGGTATTAAAAGCATGGCTGTCTCCCAATTTTGTGATTTTATTGGGGTTTTTTCGAGCAAAAATTATGCACTCCTTGATGTAAATTGCAGGGACAGTTAGGATATTATTGTCACGAAAAAGTTGATGCAGTGATTCTTTATAGCCAAGCCCCAACGCATACCTTAGTACTATTTTCGGAAGCTTGAACATTCTGTTTAGGTTATTAGTTAAAAAACTTCCAAGTATAATACCATACGAAATTCGGTACTATTATTTGATGTGTGCAATAAATTACGTAGAACTGGAAATTATGGAATTCCATTTTCTTAAAATTGTTCTCGATCGGAACAGTCAGAACTGATGCTCAGATTCAAGAAATAACACCGCATTCCGTGAAACAATTTTCAATGTAACTGTTATTTACTCTGTAGAATTTTCTTCAAAAAACAAACGCTTTTTTTCTAATTAATTAAAAACTAAAAATATCTTTATCAAATTAAAACTTTTTCCAGGAATAAAAACAATGTTCAAATAATGAAAAAAAAAAGCCAGAAAAAAAGGTTAAAAGAAAGATTTTCGATTTTGTTATAAGATCAGCTTGAAAACAATTCAAGCGTGAATCTGTTTACTTATCGCGGGAAATCTCACAGAGTCTAATAAAAAAAATCTCATATTCCTTTTCCATGTTATTCCGACAAAATACGAAATGTCCCACTGGAACGAAAATTATAAGAGTTATTTATGGTCCTTATTTTCCCATTCATTACGAAGTTAGTCAGCGAAAAATCGAAATAAGTTTCTCAATGAACCGAACACTATACTATTGACAGTCAGTAGATTTAATTTATAATACCGACGATTTCCGAATTTGTTTGGAAGAGTCGGAAGGGGAAAGATCCTTCAAACTTACATCGCAGGCACCAATTTTCAAGCCCATTTTATTTAGTGTAACTTTTTTCCCCAAGTTTCTGCAGTGACTCACGTATCTACAGTATTTTCTTTTTCGTAAAATCATACATCAATATTTATTTTCTACTTCCAAATTTCGTATCTAATAAGTTTTTTTGGTCTGCCGTACTTCTGTTTTCCCGATATGTTTACCGTTTTTTCCGATACGTCAAAATGTTGCGTGTTTCATCTTAAAAACCAAAACAAATATTTGAATAGCCGTATAAGTTATCTTGACTGATACGAGTTGTAATGTAATAACAAAATGTTATCTAAACTTATCGATTGGGATGATAAAAGTGAATCCTAATCTTCTTTAAAAAAGAAGAGGAAAAACATGCTTCATACTTACTTTTTTTTTCTTAACATAAAAAAAAAGAAGAGAAAACCCGAGACAAAAAAGTATTGAATGGAGATAATAAACCAAAGAAAAGACGATTTCCTCTTGGGAATAAGAAGCCGGTGATTGCTTTTGACGATAGACTTTTCTTCTTACAGACATTATCACCTAATCGACGTCGTGGTGAGCGATAAAAAAGTGCTGTATTAAAAAAGTTTTGAAAAAATTATGAACTTTAAATGCAAATCCACTACTTATTATTACATTTAATCACGCTATTTAGAGGATATAATAAGTAGCAAATGCGGAGTTATCCATCAAAAGCGTCGAAAAAAGATTTGTCTTCACTTTATAATATACAAATTTATCGATTTTTAAAACATCTTTACAAAAAAGAAGATGTTTTAATCGCATCTTAAACCTTCTAAAATGGTAAAAGCTCTCGACTCTTTCACAAAACAACACCCCCAAAGGCTTTCTTTATTCGGTTCGGGTTTGCCAACTTTGTCTTGCAAATGAACTTTAATTTCACGTTGGATTTTACTGACGTTGATGAATTATCCGGTATTGACGTTCGTGTTTACGACTTGGACGGAAACGAACGTCGTGTTTATTCTACGGACGTTTTAGTCTTTTGATTATCGCCGTGCTTCATTTACCGAAGAACTATTCGTAACAAAAGATTTCTTTGGATTTATTAGTTCCCCGCTTCGCACGATTAAATAAACATGGACGTTGATTGTTTGCCGGGGAACAATAGCTCAATGTTTTTCTTTTTTACTCAACTTTTCTTTTTTCCATTTTTCCTTCTCCTCATGGCTGTTACTGCGCCAAGTAAGAGCAATGGATCGAGTAATTTATGGTCATGAAGAGTCGACCAATTATTATTTGATTTTTAAATTTTCAGGTGAGGGAAAATAATTGCTTGTAAATGCAAACCATTAAAGCAGGACATTTAAAATTTAGCAGGTAACTGCGTACATTTATATGTAGGTTTTTTATTGCTTTATTACCAAGACTTTTACTTAACAAAAAAAAAAAAAAAAAAAAAAAAAAATCATAAGTCACGTATGTTTTAGCTTTAAAAAAAAAATCAAACACGAGAACCACCCAATGAAAAACGAAGAGTATTTTTGTGAAGATAGCCGAAAATAAATCGATTTTAAAATTCATTACAAAGCGTCTGAACGGTAGGTTCATTCCCAATCGACAAAGCCGCAGCTGGCAAAAGAAAGAAAACCATTAAACACTTATGTTAAAGGACAATTTCATGTCTGTCAGGAAATTTGCTTCATCTCACTGAAAAGTAATATGCTATCCCCCAGATGATCAGTTAGAAAAACTCAAAGCCCATTTTTCGATTTACAATTGGGAAAAACTCCAATCTGAAAAAAAATATTTACACTTATTGGTTTGATTGGTTTGTAAAAAAAAAAAAAAAAAAAAAAAAAAAAAAAAAAAAAGATGACTTGCTTTATTTTTGTACAAATCAATATATAAATTACAATTTACAACAGTAAATTGTGCGCAACCGTAACAGAATGCGAAACCAAAAGATTGCCATAGTCAACAAATTTCGCTATTAAAAGCAATATTAACACTAAAAGTTAACACGTTTCCTTAAATTGGGCGATTTCGTTAACTGTATGTTATTCTGTATTTGATGATAAGCTAAATTAAGGGCATGCCATTAACAAGAGTGTAACAATAGGGGGGACAGAAGGGATAATGACACCCCCCTCCCCCTCTCAAAAATTTTTCTCTCTTATGTTGTCCCCCCCCCAAAGTTAAAAATTGTACATCTCCCCCATATCATGGAGATCGGCATAAATGAATATACGGTCGTTCGTATGTATCTCTCTTCTTCTAAACTAAACTTTCTCCGAGAAAAGAAAAAAAATCTTTTTATTTTATTTCTATTTCCCAAAATCTTTCGGAAACAAGAACTTTTCCTACCTGACAAGCAATATGACAAAAAAGTAAGAAAACAAAACGAAACAAAACAAAACAAAAAAAAAAAAAAAAACAAAAAAAAAAAAAAAAAAACAGCATGAATTTTAACGAAGAAATGTATCACACGATACAAGGCTAACCATATTTCCCTATCAAAGATTTTGACATCCGTTGTAAAACTTTCCGTTTCCCCCTCATGCTTTTGAATAAGGTTTTTGAAGAGTGATGGATTACTTGTTCGTGTTATCTCATTATCGATGAGGAGGTTGTCACCCTTACAACCTGTTGAATACCTAAGAATGTTGCCCTTATCCCTTCACCTTTTCTTTATTAAGTTTCCCAGCGAGGCAGATGCCACAGATCTTAATCATGATTCCTTACTATAAGCAGGATGAAATAGGTCGAATGACGATTTTTTTCTTGGGACCGCTTTTCATTCCGCATCCGTACTTTTTTTCCTTTCGTTTCCTCGCTTATTCCTTTTAATTTCTAAAGAGCAAAAAAAGGAAGAGTCGGATTCAAGTTTTAAAGACTAACACAAGTGACTTTCCACAAACGGAAACCATTCGCTTTTCATTCAGACAATAGATGAGACCACAGGGTTTGACAGTAAAAGCACGAACCCGCATTCTATATCCGATGCGCTATTTTATTTCCACTTGGCTTTTCTTTACTTAGTTTTCATCTTGATGTGGCGAAGATGTTTACTTTAAAAATGAAAAGTTACTCTTTTTCTTTCTAATTTTTTTTTTTCAATTCTGATTTTAGTTTAGAAAATTAAAAGCTCATCCATCAATACCGCAGATACGGCAACAGTCAAAACCGCAAATCAAAACAAGCATCTCAGTCATTCCAAGGCTGCAGAAATTTTCCTTGTCATCGGTTAACAAGCACATATAGACAATGAGTTAACGATGATGCTACAATGTGCAGCTACAATATCTTCACAATCGAAATGTTCAAGACACCACGTTCGTAATGCGTATAACAAGAGATCAATCCGATTGTATCCCTTTGAAAACAGATGAAAATGATTCGCCATGATGTAGAATAATGGTTAATCAGCTTGGTAAATACGTAACATCTTCGTTACCAACCATGGCTCATTCATTGAAAAGCGTGCTGCGTAAAATCAAATATAGCCCGATTTTGAATGTATAAAAAATTTGCCCCATGGCTAAGTGGTAGCATGCGCACTTCATGGACATCAAGTCCTGGGCACCTGATCACGGCTCCCTACTGATACAGCTTTTGACCAACCTAACATATACATCAACCGACTGTAATTTGAGGAACCTTCCTTCGTGGCTTCGCTAATAAATTGTGCTTCACGGTCTGTGTCGTTAAAGTAATAACTTTGCGCACAGATTTACGCGAAATGACTATGACACTCAATTTTAGAAATCGAATATCCCTCGGCTCAGGCAGTCTAAGTACTGTCCGCAACAAAAATTAATATTTAATCATTTTAATATTAGAATTTTAACTTCGAAAATATTAAATAATATTTCGACTATTTTTTTTCACTTTTGGACTTTTTTAATTGTAAAAATTAGACTACATGAACAAGAACTTAGAAATTTTAAATAAAATGTTCACTAAATTTTTTAATTTTGTCCTTCTTCCTGTAGCTAAGAATATGAGCTAAAACAATGTTTTAATACTGTATTAAAATTAATTTTAACTTTGAAGACTTTAATTAAAATTTTGACTATTTTTTTCAACTTTTGACTCTTTTTATCAAAAATTTAAAGGTTTTTTCTTGCCAAAAAAAAAACTATATTTTTATCAAAAAATTCGAATTTTTTGACCAAAAACAAGCAAAAAAAATGCCTTAAAATTTTGAAATCGTTTCATTGTTTAAATTAGCAATATTAGCACATTACTCCAAAGACGTAGTGCTACGTAGGGATATGCCCCCATATTCCACTATGATTTTTTTATTATGAACTTACCGTCTATGAGAATATCCGAATGAATTTTATGACTAGAAATTGGATGGCTAGACCGTAACGGGTGCTCGGTTATATTATCTATCGACGACCATCTTATTTTGTTTTTTCCTGTACAAAAGTATCGGCATGGTCGTATCCTTAACTGAAAAGAAAGAAAAAAAAATTATTTTAGAAAAAAAAATCCTCGAGTTAATTTAATGAAAATATAATCGATTTTCAATTATTAAAATTATGTTCCTTTTTTAAAAAATAAAAAGAATAGAAGCATCCGAATATGTTTTTCTTTTTTTTTTAATTATACGAAGAGAAAAAAACCGTCTTTATTTGGTTAACAAAAAAGAAAACGAAAAGAAAACCGAAAAGATAAAAAATTTTCATTCAACCATATGATTGACAACACAAGACTGCGGCATAACGCTTTGATTGTTGAACTGCAAAACTAGATAAGAATAAACATAATTTACAAATATTGACAAGTTACATCAATATAAATATATACTTTTTTTGGCAAACATAGAAAAAAAAAAAGCTTTTGAAAAATGAGCCGGAGCTTTGCCTTTCTATTCCCCCCGAAAAATTTCAAACGAAATGGGTTAAAACGTAAAGTGCACGCCATTCCACAAATTCAATATTCAAAAAAGGTCAAAACCGAGAAAAGTCGGTTTTGCCGTGATTAAAAGGGATATAAGCAAAATCTATTCTAAATTCCACCTTTCTTTCCCTTGAAAGTCCACAAACGAAAAAAAAAAAAAGAGAGAATAAAGAGAGGAAAAAAAAAAATGATGCTCTTTTCCAAAAATATATTTTATCATAATGACATTGAAGATGATTTTCTTGGAATGAAATCTCTCTTTCAAAGGTTATTTGATTATCTAAAAATTCATCCCGACTCGCATTTTCAACCCCACATACGAAATCAAAATCCGCATGTGTGAAGAATTGAAAATTTCTTCATTATGCAAGGAATTTCGGTATATTAACTCGATTCGAAATAACTCAGCACACTGCCTGAATTTCAAAAGCAAAACCGCATCCTCATTTAATAAAAAAAAAGAATAAAAGGACGCGACCTACCGCTAAACAAAACAAACTCTCACATTTCAAAATACAAGAATTGGTCCCACTCCAAAAAAAATCTAAGGATTTTGCCAGCAAAGTTAGACACTTGTTAAATAAAAGCGTGCCTTCTGCATTTAAAGCAAACTTTTTCTCATTAAATTCTCCTCTACCTCCCTTCCTTTTTTTTTTTTAAATACTATGAATTATAATTTATCCCATGTAGAGGGGATGAATTATATTTATAAAGTGCAAAATGAAGCTTACTCTTCAATCTCAAGAAGTAACATTAAAAAACAGTCGTATTGACAGGGAAAGAATGCCGGTAATGCAGATTTATTTCCAAAATCGACAACACATTTCGGAGCATATTTTTCTTTACTTCGTGATTTTCGTCGTTCGGTTAAAATTTAAAAGGATTTTTTTGTCCTATTTTCTGCTTTTTAAAATTTCAGAGAGCTTCCTTTAACCGATAGTGAGTGAAGCCACAAAAGGCCGTAATATTTTCACTCCAGAGAGCCGGTCGTTCCACCAGGGGGATCCCGATCCCGATTTCGATTAAAAAATATTTTAGCGATGGCGATTCCGATTTCAACCAAAAACGATAACTGTAATAAAGGTATTTTCGTGCTTTTTAAGTCAATCTGAATCAAAAATATTTTTTTGGATGCCGATGCCGATTTCGATATCGATTCCTATTTCTTCAAAAAAAGCATGGATTTCAATTCCGATTCCCATTACTTTTGAAATAGCAGATTCCGATTCCGAATAAAAATTAATCGGAATTGCAGCCCTGGTTCCACCATCACCACTAAAGGTACAAGTAAAAAGAAGTTATAATTCCAAATGATATTTAAACGAAAACTTGAAAGTGTTATTAAAAAAAAAATTGAATGTTTATGTTCTTATTTTCAATATTTGCCAGGCCTGTAGCCAGCCCAGGAAGCCAAGCGGGTGCAAAGATCTCAAAGGGGGATACCAAATGGCCTCCAAATGACCACCAAATGGCCACAACTTTTAACAGGAAAAATTATTATTCCTCTGCAATAAATATAAATCGAAAAACCAGTTTAAGTACTCCGGAGGCTACAACAAGCAATGGCATAACGGAGAGCTTTTTCGAAGTCCGAGAAGAACAGTAAATACTACTGTGTAAATACTCCAAAGTAAATGCATGAAAATCGTAGCATACGGTTTTGCCTACATCAAATGTTTACTAATAGTCTCAAGCAATTGCTTCTTTCTTAGTACACAAAGCGAGAAAATACACAAAAGGTGTTCATGAGGCGTTAAGCTCTTTTTTTTCTGTATCTGCAAATGCCAAAGTAGCCGTTACATTAAAATTCCTTCCGTCTATAAGCCTACCTAAATAAAATGCAAAAAGGTAACGAGAATTAAATAAATTAGATCCCGAAACGTGACAGTCCAGAAGTGGAAAGCCATTTTTATCTTAAGCAAGAACTTTTGCTTTAATTACATGACTCATAAATACTCAAAAGTAATGATGGAAAAATGTTGTACTCAATTCTGCAAGTCGTCAGCCATTGCTAATTCAATTACCTAAAGGAATGTTCTTTTTTTTTTTTTTTTTTTAATTATACCGAAACACCGAAAAAATAAAAATGAGGACTGCAGCGCCCCGACGAAATATTTTCCGACACAAAATGCTGATTACCCTATCGGAACGGAATATCCTTACGATTTTTCTCAGTGCACAATACTGTTACTGTGAGTCCGAAGTGTGTTTAGAGAAGCCCCGATGAGAAAGAGAGCTATTAAGTTAGCGATGTAAATACCAATAATGAGGCAGTTTGAAAAAATGAAAAAACCTAAAAATTGATACATGCTACATGCTAGAATACATATAATGTCCCAAACAAAAGGCCTTCTCCGAGCTTATAGGGGAAAATTCACTATGGAATGTCGGACTAACATGTTGGTACAACAAGTTCGTCCAACGTTCAACAAGTTGATATAACATGTTTGTCCAACTTGTTGTACCAACATGTTGGTCCAACATTCCATAGTAAATCTGCACCCTTATAAAGAATTTTATAACACGTAAAATCTTTATTTTAAATCTTCTTTCAAATCAGTTCAACAAATTTCGGATGATTATGAAAGTATCAGGAAACTCGTGTAATTAAATAAAATTCTTGTTAAAAAACAAAAGAAAAAAAACACGAAAATTTCTAATCAATCATACTGCTTCAACATTTTTATTGGAAAATTATATATTTCGAGATTCCATCCTTTCGTCTTCATGCTTTGGTCGCATTAATTAATTAATCGATTTTTATAAAAATAAATAAAGGTAAGAAAAAAAATTAAGTATATGTGCGAAACAAAAAAAACAAAAAAAACAAAAAAAAAGATCTTTTGCTCCATATTTTGAAATAGATTCAGTCCAAGTTTAAAAGTAAAAGGTTTGTTTCGAGGTTGAGGTTGAAAACCAAAAGCAGCAACCCGAAATTTAATTTCATTTATTCCAATAAGAAAGATGTGGAAGTTTTTGGACCGTATCCAAAACTAGGGAAGGAGGTATACTAAACGATCCTTAAGACAGGGAGAAGGTCACGCGATCTTAGATGTCAGCAATCTTTTTAACTTTTGCCGGTACAGATTTTTCCATCCGTTTCTTTTGATTCGGCGCAGTGGAGTTTTGCGAATGCAAAAGGAAACCGATCTCGCATAAAGAACGGTTTCGGGGTTTCCAAAACCTCAAGCAACGTACTCCACTTGAAAGAGTTACTTCTTTAGTTGTTTCCAAGTTTGTCATTCACTCTGCAACCGACACTTCTTTTTCGTTTTAAAACGTAAATCACGATATACCTAAACTACAGCACTCAAGACAAAACGAGGATCTTGAAAGTTGTTTAAACTTGCTCTAAACGTTGTTCCACCGGAATTGTATAGCTATAATTAACTATTTCCGAAATATTTCGCAACACAGATACTAAGTCGAAACTGTTTAACAATAGTATAGTAAAAGCAACTTCTCAATAACATCCGGGAAGTTTCCTATTGTGTACAATAATTTTGTGTGATCGAAAACTCAAACAGCAGTCCTTTATCAGTTAAATGCGGTATACTTTAACTATATATGATTCTCGCTAAATATTACCTCAATAGGTATTATTAGGCAGACGTCACGCAAGCCAATTGTCAGCCCTTCGAGTTATCGATATTACTAAAATGACTAGAAAAATATTTATTAATACGAATTATGCCAAAAATGTCATTTCGGGAAACACGGCAGAAATGATGTGAGAGTATGGATTTTTCATTTCATTTTCTAGGTTTTCCTCAGGCATCTATTTTCATTTATAGCAAAAGCATCATGCGTTGATGTAGAGACATATAAATCCGCCCTTAAAACACTTCTGATCTTTTTTTTTTTCGTTTCTACTCATTATTGCCGACAGCCTCATCGACAATCATAAGCATTAGAAACAAGTCTATTTGTTTCATAGTGAGATAGACCTGAAGTATAAGAACGAAGATCAAGACCGACAATGAAATGAAAGGAAACTTGTAATCTTACAAAAAAAATATATTTTATCAAAAACGAAAAAATATCCCAGAAGCTTAGCAAATACACTAAGAAACCGAAAGTTTTGTCACAAGATCAAAAATACCTAAGTCTTGGAGCAAATGATATTTAAACGAAAACTCGAAAGTTTATTCGAAAAACATTTGAATATTTATGTTTTTATTTTCAATGTTTGCCAGGCCTGTAGCCAGCCCAGGAGGCCAAGCGGGTGCAAAGTTCTCAAAGGGGGGACTAGAAGACTCTTGCAGCACCGTTTCCTGCGTCTGTTTGCTGTTCGTATATGTATAGCTTTTTTGCTACTGTCATAGTGTCTAGTTCTTGTATACGTTTGATATTGCCTTGCATTTGAAATGATATGCCTTGAAGAATGTATTAAAATTCTGATGTAATGTTGTTCTAGTTGCTATGTTTAGTAGTGTCAATGTTTCTTCGCTCAGGTAAAGCAATTTTGAAGTATCAAAGGTTTTTTTAATAAGTGTTTTTATAAATGTTTTTAATAAATGTTTGTGTTGTAAAAATTCTAAAACTTTGAAGCTTGATCATGGTTAATTTTTTTCATTTCTTTGTTTTTTTAAAGGAAAATGAGCTAGTTGGAAGATCAAAAGCTGCATGTTTTCAAAATGGAAAAACCTTCTGGTGTGTTAGAGCAAGAGCATGATTATTGTTTGCAAGATGGAAAGGCGCAACCTGGTGTTGATGTTTCTGGTGTGTTAGAACATGATTATTGTTTTCAAGTTGGAAATGCAGCACCTGGTGTCGATCCTCCTGCTCTTATTGTCTTTGATGATAATGTGCTCAAAGATCATTCCATTTATTCAGCTCAAAAATCAAGTGAAAGTTGTGACAGTCCAAAAGCATATCAGTGTCACATATGTGACAAAATTTATAAAAATCGATCTGGGCTTTTTAAACATGTTAGGAAAATTCACAATTCAAGTGCTATATCCAAGAAAAGCACAGTCAAGTGCTCCGAATGTGATGTTGCCTTCAGCTACACTTCAAAGTTAAGAGATCATGTGTCGTCTGTACATGGAGTGGAACTGCTAAGAATCACTAATATACCAACCTTTAAGCACGACATCACACAATTAAAGGAACATAAAACAGAAAATATATCTTTACTGTGATAAGAAAGCCGCCAAAAAAAAAATCAGAGAGCAAAAGAAAAATAACTCCAAGTTCCGGAGCATGCGCGTTGGTGGGAATGGGAAGCATCGAAAAAAACTAGACACTATGACAGTAGCAAAAAAAGCTATACATATACGAACAGCAAACAGACGCAGGAAACGGTACTGCAAGAATCTTCTAGTAAGGGGGGTACCAAATGACCACCAAATGGCCACCAAATGGCCACCACACTTAACAGGGAAAATACATTGGTAAAAAATTCTACAGCTGTAAATTTTTTGACAGTTTTATTCTTGTCACTTTCTCATGTGGAAGAACACAAATTTCAAAAAAGGTAAAGTATAACTTCAAAAAAAAAATAGTATTTTTCTTTACAAGTGTCGAAAGTAAAAATTCCAAGTACGAACCCCTCGGCTTAATCTCGAGCCGTAATTGTCGAGTCTTGAAATTTACCTTGGATACCTGCAAAGAAAAATATTTTTTATTCCGAGGAAAACACATTTTATGTGTTTTCCATTTTATGGTCTACTTTTTCGTCCAAGGAATAAAAAAATCTTTAAAAAAAAAACTCTGAGGAAACTTCACAAAACTTAAGTGATCCTACTATAATATCAGGCTCACTTCAGACCGTTATTATTCTACTCTATGAATCTAAAATTTTCTTTTTCTTTTTTTTTTGCAAATTAAAACATCTATTACTATCATTATAATATTAAGTGAATATTTCATCTGTTTCTTTAAAAATAGTCAATGATCTGACAATGGCCTGGTGTTAGTGCTACATCAAGTTCATATCAGACTGATCACTTTTTTTTAGAGCACCCTCATTTGCAGCTTCAAATCACCTCACTCAAGTTGAGCTCGACTACAGGCCTCATTTGCAGCTCGTTCAACAGAGCACTTATACCTATTGAGCTTCATCGATCATTAATCCCGTAGGAACTATTTGAAATTTGGTTCGGTCACAGACTGCAAAAATAATCCGTAAATTTCCGTTTTAATAAAATTAATTAATTTTGAAAACGACATACGATTTTAAATTAAAAGCCAAGAAAATAAAGTCGTAAATCTTTTAAAGGCGCCCCTGAATAGGTAAAAGAGAGAGAGAGTTAAAAGTTACACCGCAACCTAAAAGAGCGGTCCGCAAATTTCGCTGCAGATGAACATTTAGTACTATGAATGGCAGTGACCTACATTCCTAGAACTTGAAAGCCCTGTTTTATTATCTCCCATTTCATATTCCGCAGTTTCCTGGCTCTTGGAACCATTTTCTTTCTTTTCATTTGAAAACTTTCTTTTCTTTTTCGAAACGTTTCAGACCGTCTTTAAAAGCGCCGCATTGAACAACTTTTCCTTTGCAGGTTAATCGTTTTCATGAATTAAGTATGACTCGAACTTTCGATTCGCTTTTAAAGATTTTTTTTTATTCTTTTCTTTGAAACAGAAATGAATTCATTCGCACTTTTTTTCTGTATTTATACGGTAGCCAAAAATCTGAGCAGGAGGAATTAGTTAAAAATAGCTAAGAGAAAAGAAACCTGGCTTCCTTTTTGTGAATACCAAAAAATTGGTATTCTGGATTTTTTTTTTTTCGGCTAATTGTACGAATTTGTCTTGTAAGGGTAGTATTTAATCCAGGTTCTAAATTAAAAGATACAACAAAGTAAAATCAAAAATAATTACGGAATATTTCATAAACAGGTATAAGTCCGTTTCCAACTCTAATTCCTCTTACAAGGGACACAATTTTACATGAGCCCGTAAAAAAAGTTCTAAAAGTGTAAGAGAGACATGGGACAGTATAAAGCGTGTTATCATTATTGCTTTGAATTAAATGAAATTCGAAGAAAAAACCGGAAATAAAAAATTCAGTTACAATACCGCTAAGACATTTCTTATCGCCCAGGTAATATAAAAAGCGATCGATCCTCATAATGATTGCTGATGTCACCTTAAAAATGACTCCGCCGTAAGTCAAAGATAAACTAACGCAATGACGAGGGGAAAAGCTTATCAACAAATATTAAAAAATATTCGGTCTTACAGTGCGTGATCAAAATGCGTGAAATTTGTTCACCATCGCCAGCATACCGCAGTCAACCTCCCCTTCCGCAATCGATAACCTACAGAGGCGTAGGTCCACTTTTCTCCAATACAATGCTCTTTTGCATTCATTTTCTAATCTTTTGCTTAAACCAAAAAAAAAAAAAAAAAAAAAAAATTAGGAGTGCATGATGTTGTCAGTAGACAACTTTAATACATTGTTAGTTATACAAATTAGCACCGGCATGAAGCAAATCAAGGGAATTAGATTAAGAGGGAAGAAGAAATTGTACAAAGTTAAGACAGTGGCAGCATCTGACGTCTCTCGATCATTTTAAATTCAATTTAGGTTAAGTTTTGATCTTCTTTTAAAAACTTTTCCACCGCAGCTAATGCCACTAATGACTAAAATGTGGTTTTTGCTTATTTTCTTCACATAAGATTTTATACAAGGAAAAAAAAAGAGATGCGAGTGAGGATTTCTTTTTGTTTTACCTCAAATTTAAATTCACCGAAGTAAGCAACTTGCCATTTCAAGAACAAGAGGGAAAACGGGAGACGGAAAATCCTAATTTTACCCAAAGCAGAACTAAAAACCGAGGATACGATAAGCAACCATAGCAATATAATAAAATTTTCAATAGACCGCAAAACTTGGGGAAAACTTCTCTTTACCAGTTTAAAAGAATCATAATATTGTAGAAAGCCGGACCCCTCTGAATCCCCTTTCGTGCATGCATACCTTCGATCTAGTTTTCCCAATTCCACTATTTGGAATTCTTAAAAATTCTTTGAGATGGTTCAACAGACGTTTTAAAAAATGAAAACAAAAATAAAACTCATGAACGTAATAATGCGGGGATGAAGCTATAAATTTAAAATAAAATCATACAACCAAGAATACCTCTTTATATCTCCACTTCATCCTATACAAATATTTGAAAAACATCTCGTATATAGCAAAAACCAAACATCTGAAGTACTTCAAACGGCCCCGTTTTTACATCTTAACCTCTTAACATTCTCCTTTGACTTTACCTTCCCGCTTGCTAAGTTGGAGGAAAAAGATTTTTATTTTTTTCTTTTTTTTTTTTTTCTGGATCCGTTCCGCAAAATCAGGATATAAAATCATTTCATCGATAAATTTGATTGAGAAAGGTAAAGGTCATCTTTATTTACAGGAATCACAGAAGCAAAAAAACAGAGGTAAACATGAGAATTTATAAGATTATCGACGATTTTGTTTCTTTTAATAACAAAACCGAAATAATTAATTTAGCTGAAATAAGAGGATTAGATGAAAAGCCAAACAGAAAACCTTGAAAGCATTCAACAAGAAAATAAAATAAGAAAACGAAAAGATCATATCTAATTGAAATAAGGCAATTCTCCTAATCCAGAAAACAAATACATCTTCACAAATGTTGTCTCCTATTGTTAAATCACTCTCATGGCTTGTTTATGGGATCCTTTCAACCCCCCGTCTTTATTGCGACGCTGGCTTTAATACTTTCTTTCTCCCGTTTCTTTTATTTTCTATCGCGTCCTTTTTCCTGTAATGCAATTAATAACATGGACAGCTTTTTTTTCCTCTTCCTGTTTGATATTTTAGCGCGAAGTTGTATTTTCTTTCTATTTTTTTTTTTTTTCACTGTATATTCAGTGACATAAGCTCATGAACCATATAAAAAGGAAAGAAATTGGATTTCGATAAAAGTAATGCCCACCTTCTTAAAGATCTTGTCAATAACGAGCTCTATTTATTATTCATGTCCGCGATCGTGTCAGCCATATCGAGCTTCCTTTACCCCGAGCGATCTCATATCATGTAAAAACGAATAAAGGAGCGAAAAAAAAAAAACCTTCCTCCCCATTTTCTGAGTTTTCAAAGTGATATTTGGGAACTTGCGCGGAGTGAAAATACGACACCAAAGGGGCTTTTCTAAGATTCTCTACCTGTCGTGCTGTTATTAATACTAAGCAGCCTCGGGGCGGTATTAATAAATGCAGCAGTCAAAATTAGGGTAAAGAGATGTAAAATTTAACTTGAGATGTGAAAACGAAAGGAAAGCGTGGGAGGAAGAGGAGGAGGAGGAGGTGGAGGAACAACTGAGAATAAATTAAAACTCAAAATGATTACATTGCATGTTGGCTCTTATAAAATTATGATGCCTAACTTGAGATTTAAAAAAAGGAAATGCAACCTTTTTTTTCCTTTGCGCTAAACCAACTTGACTAAAGGGAGCCACCAAGGTATTCAAGCCTTGAGGGATTCGCGTGGTTTCATGTTTCGTAATTCAAAACCATCGATTCACTGACAAAAAAAAAAAAAAAAAGGAAAAATGTTGGAGAAGTAATGCAAATTTTGGTTTTTACCAGTGACACATCAAAGTTCAAAAATACTTGTGTAAAATCCAGTGGCAAGACTGAGTGATTTTAAACGTCACAGATATGTCGCAGATAATTCTAAAACCGAAAAACTTTCTGGTTTTTGTCAAAATATAAAACTAGTGTTAAACCTTTTTTTTTTTTTTTGGTGAAATGTAAATAGTCATAAAATGATTAAAAGGACCTTCAATGGAATTATATATCCACGTTTGAGCACGCGAACGGGATTAAGCATATAGTACTGCCTCGGTATACCAACCAACCTGCTCAAATTTCGTTCCTAAAGCTAAACGGTAACACTTAAATTCAAATTTTCCTTTTCAAATGTGGTTAGGGTTTCCAATCCCGGTCGGTTTTTTAAATCCCGGGATTTCGGGATTGAAAATTTTTCAGTCCCGATAGGATCCCGGTATGGCTTCAAGGAAATGTTTAACTTATGGATTAATAATTTCAGTCAACTTTTTTTTCTTAAAAAAGCAACCAAGGGCTTTAAGTTTAACGCTTCATAAATATTCTTTTCCTAGAAGAATAAACAACAAAAATCATAGTTTCCTTTTCTGGCGTCGCTGACGTTAATAGTACCTAAGATGATCAGGGGAAATTCCGAACTGGTAAGATTCCGAGATTCGGGGATCAGGGACTGATCTGAGACACTCACTTCGGGGTTACTAAATTATTCTCATTGAGCCGCTATCTCAGGATCAATAACCTAATCCAAACTGGTAAATGGTTAATATACAAGAACCGATTAAATAAAAAAAAGAATTAAACACCTGAGTTTTAAACTGCGGAAAAAAAGAGAAATATAAAAATTAAAAAGCAATTTTGAACTCCCTAGAATTGTTATTTTGACCAAACAAGAACTATTCTTAAGGAAAGAGACCGAAAAGATAAAAAAAAAATTGGATTCTTATAAAATCAATTTCAAAGTTTGGCTCAAAATATGGATTAAAACAGTACTGGTTCGTAAATTTACTTTAATAATTAACAGTAAAATTCAATAAATACGTGAGTCCCGAAATCCCGGGATTTAGGCATCGGGACTGGCGGGATTTTGGAATTATAAAATCGATCGGGATCCCGAGATTTCGAGATCCCAGATCCAGGGATTGAAAATCCTAATTGGAAATCTAAATAATAAAGACCAGTCGTCCTCCTTTTTACGTTTTTTAATTAATAAAAAATAAATTATTTTTATTAATTAAAGGACGTAAAAAGGAGGACGACTGGTCTTATTATTTAATTAATTAGTCCTTAGAGCTCATATTATATAATTGGAAACCCTAATTGTGATTTTATTACAAGATTTATGTAATGGCATCACTGGCTGATTTTTTTGGACTGTGCGGTAAAACCCCAAAGCTGGAAAAGATTTCACCATAATTAAAAGTGTTACCAGTTTGCTGAAATTTGGGCAAGCTGGTCTACCAAGGAGTGTTATAGGGTCCATCCCGTTCCCGTGCTCAGCGCGAGTATGGAAATCCAAGCGGCCGAAAAAAGCCTATTATTCGCCAAAGCCCTTTCAGTCCTACATCGCGAGTTTACAACCCTTCAATTGTACCATTGACTTTCCATTTCCCTTTCAAAGGCGCCTATCATTGAAAATCGCATCTAAAACCCATCTTTGTTTTTTTTTCAAAAATCGCAATATAATTAACAAAGATTCATAATATAAACAAAATCACAGTAAAATAAGTTCGGGTTTATCTATTCCCCTGGTCCAGTCAATTCAAAAACAGTACAAAAAAACAACGAAGTGATTTAATACTCTAAAATGTCATACCATACATAACAATGGGAAAAAATCCGATTTACATGACCTTATAAAACTTTAATAAAAGCAAAATAAAAATGTCGATACTACTTTAGTCATGATAAGGTTAAAAAAAGCAATCGTCATTTTTTACTTTCTTTCAAGCTTACACTGTTTTCTTTTATTTCCCGAAGGATTCAACTCTTTTTTAGCTCCGGTTTTATTAAGTTTAAAACGATTTGCTATAAATTCCTTTGAAGGAAAAAAAAAACACAAATAATTAATTTCAATCGTTAATTTCGGCCTGTAGTTTGTTTTCCTTTTCCTTCTTAAAAAAATTGTTTTATTCGTTTAAAAAAAATAAATAAATAAATTTGTAAAAATATATTACTCGAAGAAAATTAATCTTCCAGAAATCTTGGCAAAGGTTTGCGCTTGCATTTTAAACTAAATTTTATGCTCCAAGATAAGAAAGAGCTTTAAAATCGATTTGGAGATAAAAAGCTGCTCCGAAACAAAAATAAAACCCTTTCAAAATACTCGTTTTCATTCACTTAAAAATCAGCAGAAAAATGTGGACTGCGGTAACGTATCCAAAATCGTTAAAAGCAAACCCAGGTTACCGTGAGGATGGGACAGCAATGGAGAGCGATCGGAAACAAAAATATTACTTCTATTGTTTGCATCCAATAAGTGAAGTGGATATGAATTTTCACTCCGCTCGTCATGTTTGATAAATGTACCGCATATCGGCCATTGAGAAATGATCCGCATAGCTTACATTGTACTGCAGATAACACTTTTGTTCCCTAAATTGCCCCATAATACCCTTCAAAATACTCATTTCAGCTTCATCAGCATCCGGAAAAAGAGCTTTTGATAGTCTATGTCATTGCCATATAAAACTAAAATGATTTTTCGGAGCCGGTAGCGTTCCGAGGATTACAAAATTTGGTGTTTGGCCCCTGCGAATGGTAATTAAGAGAACAAAGTGTCAAAATTCCACACACTGGAAAAAAAAGGAAATGTCTTGAACAAGTCTTGTTTTGCCACAAAACCGGAATGCTTCATGATAACGGACAGATTGTCTCAGATATTTTTATTGACTTTGTATGATTTTAAAGAAAATTCTTGTCAAAAGACATTTTGTTTTCGCATTAGCCAGCATTTTCTTTCCTGAGTGCATGAAAATTTAAAACTTACAGTTGCCGCAAAATTATCGGCCTGAGCTGGCAAAAATCAGAAAAAAAAAGATCTTAGTCTTAAAAGAAAATGGTATATATAAAAGTGACAACACTCAATATTTATTTTAATTCACTTGCCGACGCCACTGAAAAAATCAGGAACCAAGCGTGGATTTTGTCGGCGAATTCGATGCAAGGCCGACGAAATATCGGGTTGGCATGGTTCACGGGATATACTTTAAAATTATAAATAACTTTGATGATGACTAGGGCCATTCACAATAACGAAAAATGACATCATCATTACAATTATTAGAGAAGATGCGAGGAAAAAAAAAAAAAAAAAAAAAAAAAGAAGCTTGTTTTAAGAAAATGAATTGCAAGGCAACATGTTGTAAAAACAAGAGCCCACAGCAATGAATTTCCACTACAAAGCTAATATTGTCGGCAAAGCTCAAGAAAAAAAGATGATATATTCAACGTGAACCTTTTTTTTTTCTTCCTCTTTGAAAGACTTTTCTCTTAATAAAAGAGTTCCTTTCTAGAAACTAAGTCTCGGTCGGCCTCTGTGCTTTTCTTTTAACTTTTTCTTTTATTTTTATTTTCATTTAGCCGTTTACATTATTGACTTCTTGGGTTAGGTACTCGTCATATTTCTTAATGTCGCATATTAACCAAAATAAAATCAGACAGCAGCGTTCAAAATGTTGATTTTCTTGAAACGAGTTGAAGATTATTCAAAGCGAGATGCGAGATCAGCTGCAGAACAATGTAGCGAGTAGCGTAATTCAATTTTTTTTTAATAAAATAAGTTAACTGCAACGCGTTTCGAAAATGTAGAATACATCACAAAAATAGGAAAGATATCGCTTTTATCGAATACGTATATTTAACGGAAAGAATTTTTAATAAAAGTTTCGTTATTTAAACGTTTCGCTTCCGCCTAAACCAGGTGTTTCCCATTTTCATTATGACAGCACCCAAAAATTAAAAACTTTCTATCCTCCTATAGCATGTTTCAATAATAAAAGACACAGAGTGCGGTGAAAATCAATAGGGGCTTGATGTAAGGGAGGCAAAACATTATATCCTCTAGGGGTTTTGCACCCACTTCCCCAGTTTAGGTAGCAGTGTTTACTTTGGATCATGACCAACCGCATCCATCTTCAGGTTTGACTGGAAAACAGGGAAAATTCTTGTGTATTTAGTCAGATGTATCCTCGTCATGATGATGCTAATTTATTAAACTTGGCAACTAAAACCTTATCTATCACGTTCCCGGATGTGTTATACATTTTATGCAAAAAGACATTCAGTGATTTATGTTCAAAAAACAGTGCCCTTTCGTGAAAATGGTGATCAACTAAAACATCGGAGAAATTATACCTACAAACTTTTATATACACAGAAATGCTAATGAAGAAACCAGTACCGTAGAATGGGGTAAAGTTGAAAGGTTTTAGAATTTACTTGCTCGTAAAATCTTTATTAATAATTTATTTTTTTTCTTCAAATTTTTTTTTTTTTTAAATTTGGGTCTCCACAAGAAGTTTTGATCCAGAGAATTTCCATTTTTTTCACGTTTTTGAAAGTTCGGAAAAAATTGAAAACCCCTTCTTTTTAACTTCACCTTACGGTGGGATGAAGCTGATAGCTGTTTTGTTTATTTCCGTTTGGGTCCTTCGAAACACCCTATTTTACGCAAAATAGTATTCAAAACAATTATAATGACGGACAGTAATACTTTTCACGTACAATTAACCCTTGTTGGTCCTCGAAAAACGAATAATGTCAGCTTTTAACTTCACCCCATATGTTTGAAGTCAAATTGTACACGAATTAATGCTAATTTTCTCTAAGCCTTTGAATAGAACGAAAAAATTGGAATTTTCGGACTGTTTTATTGTCTTAATTATCAAAATAGCATCCAGATTGTTTTATTGTCTTAATCACCAAAATAGCATGTAGGAAATGTTTTCCAGAAGCAAAATTTGGCAAAAGCTTCTGTCTGAAGAAAAGTCTGCGACCTTTCAACTTTACCCCATGTCTCTCTTAAAATTTAAAATCATTTAAAAAAGCTCTGATTATCAAAGGCTGAAAGCAAATATTCTAATTTTTTGAAACGGAATACCTATAAATATAAGAATATTCCAGGTTGGATAAAGTGGCTTTAACATTTCTGACAAAATTAAAAATCACTAGCAGAAGTAAAAGTTTGTAAACTTCCAAAAAATTGTCATATTCGTCATCTGTACAAAAGTGAAACAAGAATGGATGCTAAAATCGATAAAAATTCGCAGCTTTCATATTTATACTAGGTACTTAAGTATCCAAAAAACAATGACCACTTAATAAAATAAAAGATTTTTATTTTTAGTTTTAGTGCCTAAAATATTCTTAAATTTTTTTGGGATTTCCTTTCAACTTCACCCCACTACAATACGATATGAGGTTTATTTTATCACTTTAGAGTTTGTACAATAATTACTGGCGCAAAGACTACTTATATTTCGGTTAGCAATTCCGATACATTTTTAGCTGTAATATTCTTGCTTAGAAACAGAAAAAAATTCAGCTTTTACCCACGCTATTATTCTAACTAATAAAATAAACGATCTCATAATAATATTTCCATTCAGGGGAAAAAAATATAACCTATATAATAGAATGTAGAAATCAAATCATGTCAAATAACAAACATTTTCTTTTATGAATATAAAAAAAAAAGAAAACTTGATATTCTAAAAAAAGATATCGGAAAATAAAGTTGAGGAAGAAGAAAAAACTAAACTTTTTTATCAGGATATATATGAGCCCACTCTATGAAAGTTTCTTATGCGTATTTTATAAATCTCATCTGCACGTTTTTTTTCCCTCCTTTTTTTTTCCAGAAATAGAGAAATCGCTTGGGCGGATCAAAAAAGTCTTTATTATTGAATTACCTTCATCTTGTTGCAATTTGCCAGTACGTAAAGGTTATCAAAGGTTTCTTGTAGCTAGAAAAAAAGGGCAAAATATGTGATTTTGGAAGCGTGAAGGGAGGAAGGAATATTTCCCTCCAGGATAGAAGGGGGAACAAGGGATGTGGAAAAGGATGTCGCACAGGCCCGTTAACAAAGGAGACATAGAGGCGACGTTGTAAATTGTAAAATTCAGCAGAGGTCTTTTTTTCCTTTTTTTTATTCAAAAAATATTTTTTATTTTGGATTATATTCAAAAAAAAGAAAACTTTTTGTTTGAGTTTTCAATGTTATCGAAATCGAAAGAAAATAATAGAGCGTGGAGTCGATTTTGTTGCGGTGTACCTTATGTTTAGCTAAATAAAATTACGGAACGAAAATGATTCCACGATTTTAGATAAGAGAGCCTGAGATGGTCTTGTAAAGTCGAGTTTCATTAATAAAAACGCGATATTGCATTTCTTAGGTTTGCTATTAGTTTCAGAGCAACATTTTACGAGAGTGTCAGACTTAATTAATACGAAAAAAAATTAGCTTGGGGATCTAAAAACTGAAAAACGTTATGTGATCCAACGCATAAATAGGAGAAATCTAACGTTCGGTGGAAAAATCCAGCCCTTGGCTTAGGGTAAACAAACTCTGGGGGCACGAATTTTCAAGCGATTACTGCATTATTGGAAATTTCGATGCTTAATGCTTATAGTTTTGATCTTTATTGTGCCTCTGGGAATAGGAAAATGAAAAAAATTTAAATCCAACTTAACTTTTTAAACTGATGCAGAATATAGCTAATGAACAGTCAAAGAGAAACTGCTTTCAACAAAATTCAATATTTAGTATCCGAAATCAATAATTCCGACTCTTGCAGTACTTAACGATTTTTTAAAAAAGGCAACAATTTACACTGTCAATTTTATGTAATTTTTTTAATAACCTTCTTCGAAGTTAGGGTCTTCTTGTTCCCTCAACTTTCTCATGAAATTTTCACTAGACATGAAAATAAAATGACAAAGCAATGGGCGTTTCCCGAATTATTTTTTCATAAAACATAATAAAGGCTCGAATTTTTAATGAAAAACCTTTTATCGTTTTTATTTTATCAAATAAAATATACGGAAGCACCCTTTGGACACAAAACAATTCGTTTCGCTGGGAAATTGTTATTCCGAATGGGATGTTGGATGCCTCTGCAATAAAACCTTGTTTTACAAGATTTCGGTAAAATACATTCATCCGTAATGATATTATTCAAATCGGTTTTCATACGGGCGGCAACGATGTTCTTATGAGAGCGGAATGAATTTTGTCATCTAAATATTGTCGTCGAAATAAATTTAAAATCGCTCAAATACTTTACGCAAAACAAAATTTCTGTCGGGGGAAAAAATGGGAGGAAACAAGAAAAAGGAAAATCATTCCATTATAATGATGGAAAAGCAGTTGAAGTAGAGCGAAAGAAATTTTACGAATTTTAATAATTCAAATTATCCAGGTATTCGCAACAATGAGCGACATCAATGTGTAGGAAAAGCTATGGAAACAATATCTTTTCATCAAGAAGAGATAACAAGACGTTATGATACATTCGAGTAAATGACCCTGAAAAGCTTGTTTTGACTTTGCACTGGGAGAGAATGATGCCAAACTCACACGTCGGGGTTGCTAGTTAATGTTGTTCGTAATGGTGGTTACACGACTGACTAATCCTTAAAATACACACAGCATTACATGCTGAGGACTGTAGCTCACAGATTTTCCCTTATAAGCGCCATTTTAGTGTTGGCGATAAGTTGTAAAATACATCGATAAGTCAATATATCGATATTTGAAATTTCCGATAAAGATTTGTCGATAGTCAAAAATGATCGATATATCGATATATTTATCGATAAATCTGTAATGCTTAATTTTGACGAAGGGCTACGTCTTCGGGCTCGGTCCTGGGGAAATCTGTCTGTCCGGGTGTAGCCCTGTTCGCACCAAAAATTCATATGTAATCATTTAATATATTAAAATTTTAACTTCGAAAATTTAAAATAATATTTTGACTATTTTTTTTTCAGTTTTCGCCTTTTTTTTAAGAGTAAAATTAGACTACATGAACAAAAACAAGAACTTAGAAATTTTCAATAAAATGTTCACCACATTTTTTAATTTTGTCCTTTTTCCTTTAGCCAAGAATATGAGGTAAAGCAATGTTTTAATATTAAAATTTCAACTTTGAAGACTTTAGTTAAAATTTTGACTAATTTTTTTCAACTTTTGATCTTTTTATCAAAAATTTTAATTTTCGGCTCAAGTACCCGACGAAATTTTTTCTCTCAATGTTGTTTGTTTGTCCATAAAAGTTTAGGACTTTAGAGATTTCGGCTTTTATAATATTATAAAAGGCGATAGTTTTCCTCTTAAATTTCGGGTTACTCCCTTATAATCGTAAGTTGACTTGCCGCTTCCATTCTCAATTCGCGCCAACATTTAGTGGCGTAATGCCTAGTTGGATTTTCCCGCGCTTTGTGATTCGTGTTGCAATTTAAGTCCCTCATTGAGAGAGAGTTCGTCGAGTGCGGGTCGGTAGCTTAATGGTAGAGCACCCGTCCGGCAAACGGTAGATGTGGGTTCGATTCCCATTCGGCTCAAGTACCCGACGAAATTTTTTCTCTCAATGTTGTTTGTTTGTCCATAAAAGTTTAGGACTTTAGAGATTTCGGCTTTTATAATATTATAAAAGGCGATAGTTTTCCTCTTAAAAATTTTAAGTTTTTTTCGAGCCATAGGAATCAAGAAATTCGAATTTTCGACCAAAACCAAGCAAAAAAATTCCTTAAAATTTTTAGGAATATATTTTCTTGGTCAGTTATTTTTAATTACTTGGTCAATATTTTATTTTATGAAACGGTCAGTACTTAACATTAGTTTTGGTTAGTAAAAATATTTAATATGTCAGTAAAATATTTGAAAATGGTCAGTAAAAATATTGAAAATTGTCAGTAGTTTTATCGTTTTTGGTCAGCAAATTTGGTCGGTATCAAATTTTTTACTGAAAAAAAAAAAAAATTATTTCTACTTAAAAAATAAAAAAAAATTGACTTTACCCTATATTACTGACTAAGTAATAACTTATAATGTTTAGTAGTTCTACTAAACATTCCGGTAACGACAAGTTCGGATTAGGAATGTCAACAATACACCTAATCCCTTCATTTATTCTTCACTCGTTTAAATCGTGTCTTTATGGCTGATTTACTTTTGAAAAAAAATTTTCCGATATTTTACTGATTATCGAAAAAAAAATTTTTGAAAAAAACTTACATAATTAATTTTTTTACTCCCTATTTAAATATTATTACTGACCAATTCAATTTTTTTACTGACCACAGGGATACTGACCAGGCAGTATATCTACTGACCTTGTAATATTTTTACTGACCAGTGAATAAAAATAACCACCGAAACATATATTTTTCTGCTGACCAACTGAATACAAGCCAAATCGTTTCATTGTTTAATTTTAGCAATATTAGGACAGTATTCCAAAGACATAGTCCTACGAAGGGATATGCCTCCATATCCCAGTATGAGTTTTCGTTTAAAAACCGCGTAGTTTAAAGTCCATAATAAGGTCATTTAAGAATATATACTCCTACAGCAATTAAAAACTGAAATTAAAAATAAAAAGTGGACAAAAATTTCTTAAAGTCAAAATTTAAGATGGCGGACCACTCATTTTGAAAGACCAATATCTTGAGTCCTCAGTTCATTAAAACAATAAAAAAAAATTGGGAGAGTTACAAAATTTCTAATTACGGGGTGACTGGACAAAATGGCAACGGCAAAGTCCAGAAGAAAACGGGAAATGAATGATTTGAAAACTTATCGAATTGATTCATTTTCTAGCATAAACGTTATCGATATATCGATGTATCAAATTCGTCATTATCGAAAAAAATATCGATTATTTTCTTATCGATATATCGATAATTCATCTCCATCACTACGCCAGTTGGTGTTAGATTTTCCTCCGAACGCTAATACCATGCTGTCCAATTAGTCCCTTGCATTTTTCATTTCCATTATTTAGTTTTCTTTTTTAAAATTACTACAATCAACTTTCACATACAGTAAAACGATAATGGCGTCATAAAACCATACGTACTAGATTATCCTTAACATAAAAATTAAGGAATCATGCACTGCGTAGGGGCCCTTACCAGATTGGTATCATGAGGGTGAGGAAAATTCGTCGCATAACGTTCATAATCGGCACGAAAAGAAATTTTGTGCATATATAATGAAGAGGGCAACTCACGAAGTCGCAATGCCACGTTAATTAAGCAACCGTACACCGCATAAGCGATACATTAAACCTTTTATCCTCTGCTTACGGCTTTTTAAAGTAACAACGCCTCAAAACGGTCGACCGAAGGATTAAAATGCAGTTAAAGCAGCTTAAATGCGGCACTTAAGACTGCAGTATTATTGCTGAGAATGTATTCGAAACCAAGAAATTCGACGTTTCGTATTTTCAGCACAAAGCCGGATAAAAAAAAAAAAAAAAAAAAAAAAAAAAAAAATTAAACAAAAACTGCAGAAAAAAAAGGGTCGTCTGATTCATAAAACATTTATAAGGGAGAATAAAAATTTGAGAAGAACCAAATTCAAAACAAGGAAAACCAAAATATAAATAAGGCCTATCTAAGCTAATTAAAAGCTACCCCGAATAATAACTTTGCGAAAAAGGAATAAATAAGTTCGAATTCAGGACCGAAGAACAGTCGAGGTGGTTCATCATTTTTTTTAAATCGAACTACCTGTGAAATTGTGCTTTCTGCTACTCGAAATATTGACGTTTTTGACCACTAAGGCAGAACATCTTAATTTTACTTTGTGCGATACGCCTCAATACAGTACCGAAAGGACAGATTATAAAGAAGAAGTCTGCATAAATAAAAAGAAAAACTTGAGTGTTCGCGAAGAAAAGAAAAATAAAAAAACAGCTAAAACATTTGACACTCTAATTTAAAAAAAGAATTTTTTAACCCTCATATTTCTTACGATGATTTCACATTGTAGTCTAGGTACTTTAAGAAGAAAAATTTTGTCATCAAAGATGCCGTGATATTCTGAAACTTAATTAAATGCCGTCAAGACAAGCAAAACTCAGGAATTTTCTAAACAAAGTTCAATATTTCGAAATACCTTCCAACTGGAAATACTTTTTTAAATTTTTTTGAACCTTTTTATCCCTTTTTAAAGAACAGTTAAAAGACAAAGCCTCAAAACTAACAAGTTAAGCTGATTGAAATGATTAATTCTGCTTAATTATGAAGTGAATGAATTAGTCACTAATTACACCGAGGGATCTTCAAACGATTTTTAGATTATTTGTTAGTTTAAAAGCTTCAACCTTGTTCTCTTCGTTAATAAAGAAAAAAAAAAAAAAAAAGAAAGAGAAAGATTTTCCTTTTTTTTTCTACGTCAATGAAGCGGTCGGATGTCGTTATAAAATTCACTTTTTTACCGTGAAGATTCTTTTCCGGCTTCGTTCTTCAAATTATTTGTCACTTCGAAATGAATTGGCTTCTTTCTTCATTTTGCATGTTATTTCCTAACGTTGAAGAAAAAGAAAAAAAAAATAAGAGAAGGTAAGAGAAATTCCGGGGTGATTTTTTAAGTAGATCTGACTTTTGCAATTTTTTTCTCAAACAGATATTTTTTTTTTTAAATCTCTGCGACGGTTTCGAAAAAAAAAATCTTTGTAGGCTCGCCTTTCTTGTTCGATCTTTAAAAAAAAGATTTTTTGAAATTTATATAAAAAACAAAATTAGGGTAAAAAAAATTAGGATTTTACATGGAATCGCTCACAATGGGAAGGAATACTTTTCCAACTCGTACTAAAATTAGCTTTTCATTAGCTAACTGACAAGAAGCAGGGGAAAAAAATTTCAAAGCCTTTCTGATAATTGGAAATGATAAGAAAATGTCTTACTTATTTTAACAACTAAAAATTCCTTGCCTTTAAGGATTCTGCCCGGGATTTCGCATCCTGGGGATTCCCGGGGTGGGAAAAAAATTTTCAATCCCGATTCCCGGGATTTAAATTTTTCGGAATTCCTCCCGTCGTTTTTCAATTCCAGGGAAAATCATCCTAAATCCACGGGAATTACCCCGCATCCCGGCGAATTTTAATTTCCCGGATCCTGGGAAACAATTTTTTCTCAAAAACGGGAAATCCCGAATCCCGGATTCACAAATTTCCCAGGAAATCAAAATCTCCACTTGCCTTCTAAAAATTGTATATTTTAAAGTAGGCTTACAAATAAATAAATAAATAAATAAATAAAATAAAATAAAACCAAAAAAAATTTACCTAAATCGTTCGTTATTGGCTTATGTCTTCTTTTACCGAAAACACAAAAAGTCAGGCAAGGATGTATAGAATACCACGGCTTTAAAATAACAATCATCCCTCAATTGACATTCCTTCTCGTTCCATATTTCGTACTTTTATCATCAATATTTGATAATTATATGAGAGAAAATTTTATCAAATCGATCCAAAAAGGAAAAGCAATACAAGACAAATTTTAAAGTTTACAAACTTTCGAAAGAAGCTTTCTCAAGGTATAAGCGAACAATGTTCCCTGAATAATTTAATTTTTTTTCTCTTTCTGTCAACTGATTGGAATGAAAGTTTTGTCTTCGAAAAGCTCGGGAAATCCTTATTTCGAGGTTAATCGGATCACCGTTCACCTTAACGCATTAATTACGGTTTATGACCGATTGTGAATGGATGAGAACCTGCTATACAGTGATTAACGATCAAACGCTTCCGAAACTTCTATTGTCATTTATCAATCATTTTGATATATGGTTAAGTTTCAATAGCAACAGACGATACTGAAACACCGATGATTTATAAAATGTACTTTTTTAATTTTTATTTTTATTTTTAGTTTTGATTAATCGACTTAATGGATCCCACTTGATTTAGATTAAAAATTGGATCATTGATTCCATTGATACGAATATTCTAAGGCCTACTCGCATTCACAAAAAAAAAAAAAATAAAAATAAAAATAAAAAAAATAAAAAAATAAAAAACTCTACAACTGAGAATACATCAGATAATAAAATAAATTAATATGTTTTTATCTTATCTTTCGACGCTTTTTTTTTCTCTTTTTCTCGATTTCAAATTTTTTAAACTTGCCTACATGACGAATCGCTTTTGCTGAGAAAGTCTTGATTGATCTCGATTTAAAAAAAAAATCTTGATCGATCTTTTCTAGATCCTTTAAAAAATGATATTTTAATGCAATTAAAAATTTGATAAACCTATGAGCAGAAATTTACAAAAAAAAGAAGAAAACAAACAAATTTATCCGAACTAAAAGGACCAAATTTCCATCCTCCCGCGCCGACCACAAGAACTAAGGGAGTTAAATTTAGATTTGCATTTTTAAGTAGAAGATCCTGTCAAATCTTATGCGGGTCATTGAATTTCTCCTAATAAACTATTCCAGTTAAGACAAGAGATCTTTCAAGTATAGCTAAATAGTAAATAAATATTTAAATTTAAATAAAGAGATCAAGTACATTATAAAAAAGTTTTAAATCATTGAAACAGAGATCATAAATACCTTCCATATTGAGGAATATCATAAAATGTACTCAGCCAGTACCAGATCTTAATGAACAGGTCCTTACGTCTGAACGATTACAAGTTCAATTTGGGGATGAACGCCAACAAGAGACTCACAAGGCAAGGCATTTTTTGAGAAAAGAGCCCATATTATAATTTTTAGCAAATTACAATGACAGGAATTCAAAATATAAATAAGACCTTGTTTCAAGACTCGGATCTTATGCGCGAATCTTGAACAAGAAATTTTGAGTTTAAAATCCTTAAGGTTTTACCGGACGAGAATCGAAATTCGAATGACTTCTCCGAAGGAGGTTTCAACCAAGACAATTTCGAAGAACATTTCAGTTTCAATTTCATTTTTTTCCGATGTCTCCTTTTGGCATTATATTTAATTGTATATCCTGTTAAAACCCTTTGGAAATGAGTCAATTCCCCCTTTTTTTTTTTTTTTTTTTTTTTGGCTTCTTGGCAAAAACTTACTTCTTCCAACACCTATCGAGCAGACAATGCGACGAATTAATCAATGTATGCGAACAAGAAAAAGGAAATCGAAAGAGCAAGGAAAGAAAAAGTCTTAAAAATTTAAAAAAAAAAAAAGGTACAATCGATTTATTTTGGAAACAGACGATAATTATCCAAAACATAATTTGGGAACAGGATTATAAATCCCACTGATGAATCCGCTATGAAAAGCACAGAACAAGCTTAAAAAGCGTTCAATTGTCAGTCAATCTGTCTGTTATAAAAAAACGTCTAAAGAATATTGGATCGGATTGGAGGGAAGAGGGAATCACGATGATAGGCCTATTTAACTTTGAAATATTTGACAGGAATGACATTTAAACGTTTCCTGAAAAATACGTATATATAGATTATAGTTCCTGATCAGGAGACAATAAAAGTAAAGTATGGTTTATCCTAAATAGAAGGATTTGACATGGTTAAAGTAGGAAATTTTTGAATAATTTCTTAGTTTAAACCCAAAAATATTAAAGACTTTTGAAGCGGTTACTTTTCATATTTTAAAAGAAATCTGCGACTAAAAACCGACTTTCAAAATTTTGGTTTTGAACTGAATCCAGCCTGAGCAACCCTTAATCAGAAGGGAAAAAAACATTTAATTTTCTTTCAAAATGCAAAAAAATTATTAAATACAACATGTTTTCTGTTATTAACATCAATTCAATTACAAACCTTACTTTTAAAAATTATGGGCTTACATGTTTTGGGTGTGGCCTTGTGATACTATTATTTTTGAACCCTTTCTTCAGTCACGATTTTTTGAACTTTTCTTTGTTTAGAAATATAAAAAGGAAAAATCGAAAATTTTGTACAAAGTTTAATTATTTTCCATTCAAATAAAATTTTTCCAATCCAGATTTATCATATTTAAATTATTATTAAATGAAATCAAAATTCCCATACGAATTCATCAAGCACCCTTCATCAGAGTATTTAATGATGTGTTAATACATTCGGAATGCCAAATGCAGTATATCACATTTGTACATCATGAAAATATTTCAATAATGTCTGCTACTAAAATTTAATGGGACGTGAATTATAATGTCTAACAATTATAATGCTTCGCATATAATTTGGAAAATTAAATATCAAACAATGTATTTCCAGTTTTATCTGAGGATTCAATATACGAATGCTCTTGACTTTACGATTGAGCAAAAAAAAAAAAGGACCTAGGTTCATATTTTAAAATACACACGATGGTATTTTAACCATTTATGTGCAAGTTCGAATGAAGACATAATCTAACCATTGCTGTTACACAGAATGAAACGAGATCGAGTAACTCTGTGGCAGTAGCTTGTTTTTTGGAAAAAACGTCGATCACCCCATTTTGAAAAAATCTGGGGAAAAAAAACTTTTTGTGTCGACCCTAGTTGCGGTGTTTTGATAAAATGTACAAAAAAAAAAATTAATTTTTTTAATTAAAATAAAAATAACTTTTCTTCCAGGCTTACGGTGTCGTGTGGAATGAGATTTCTGGGGTTTTTGCAGTTAACCATAGTTTTAACTGTTTTGCAACTTGATGGTTAAAACTCTTTCTTTAAAAACGAGACGAATGTTTTTCCAGTTTCCATTGGAGATAAACCGCGAGATGCGGGTAACCGTTTCCCTGTAATATTGTGAAAAATAAAACGAGAAATAAAAAGTTGGAAATTAAATAAAGGGCTAAAAAAACTGATACAGCAAGAGGGTTTAAAACTGTCAAACGGTTCTCATGCATATTATATGTGAGCACGTTTTTAATCATTTTTAAAGAGATATCTTATCTATATTATCTGAGCTGATAATGATATGGCATATGACATGATATTTTCAATCATGTTAGTGACGCCACAAGGCTTTAAAAAATGATTCACTGTACTGCCCTTTTTTTATCTTTTTTAAGTCTTTTTTTTTTTTTCAAAAGTGAATGCATTAGTCACTGCCATGGCGTAAGTTTTCGCCATGTTCGAAAAAATTAAAAAACAACAATATAAAAACGTTTGACAAAAGAAGCCAAAAGTTTTTTTATTTAATTTGTCATTTTTAATTTTTTTCTAATACGGCAAAAATTCATGCCTCGACGTAATAACTACTGCATATATTTGTTCAACCTAGAATGTAACCATACCATACCATAAATATAAAAAGCATCACGTTTTAAAGAGCTATGGTTAAATGCGAAAGCATTGGTAATTTCATTTAGAATGACACCAAAGCTTTGAGAGAAAGTTGTACTTATTTTAATTTTAAAATATCACAATTTTTTTTCAAACTCTTACGAAAGGAGTCACTAATGCTTTTTCCAAGGAAAAAGTTTAGTTTGCTTAATCCAATAAAACATATTATCATAACATTCCAACTTCCCAGCTAGCCAATAGATGAAGTAGAAAATTCTTGAGTAGCATCCTTTACGTTCTTCTATTACGGGCTCTAGCCTGAAGATGGTTAAAGACATGACAATCTATCCAAAGAAAACCGTACTACATAATAATAATACAAATTAAAGGAAAAATCAATTAATTAAGCTTATATTTGATTCCAATATGTAATGAATATGTTAAAACGTTGCCAGAGCTACTGATGGAGTTTTACCCGAATCAACACAAATCATGAAAAATTAATTCTTATTAAAAGAATATTCTGAAGCAATGCATCTGTTTTAATTCACAGGTTAGAGATTTTTTATGTCTTTATCCAAAAATGTAAAACGCTTCCCTTTTTTTCCCCTTGCCTATTTCTGCATCTGAAATGCAATGCCATTTTAAATGATGCAAACACTAATTACCTTTGAAACAAAACAAGCAATCAGTACTATTCAAAGTAATAAATAATGAAAAAAAAGTTTACTTAATCTTGGAATCATGACAAGTAAACTTATAGCCAGCAAATAAACGGTAATTGCTAATGTCAATCAATGATCCATACTGGAATATCAAGCAGATGAAACATCATTTCATTATCAGAGAACTTGACAAGTCTTAATGAACTGTAATTTAACAGGTGAATTATTCTCAATTTAGGCTGAGCACTAACAACAATACCACATTAAAATATACAAAATAGCGTTAAAATACTCTAATTTGTCCCAATATACCACCATCGATCCTATATTGGATTATAATTGGGCTGAACCGTAGGAATTAAAACTGTAAAGATGCCATTTACATTTAAACTCATAAAAAAAATTTTGCATCACTTATTTCAATTTTGAATATCTATACATCCTCTATTGTTGATTTTCTCATCCCTAAAAAATTATTTTATCCAAGAAATAAAAGGAAATACTTGATAGATTCGTAGCCCATTAATAAGTCCCAATATTAATAACAACAGTTACAGCAATGAAAAAAAAATCCCTCAAAATTCCAGACAATTCCTGAAGCAACCTCTTGAACTCATCTGGCATGTTTATTTATAGCAGAAAATCCTCTTAAAAATTAAATTAAACTCATTTCCAAAACTAATTAAAATTTCACTTTGTCTCAAGTTTTTGCTAACAAGATAAAGATGTAATTTTTAAATTTTTATAAGCAGAAAAAATTCTGAAATCACTACTGAACCTGAAGAAAAAAAAAACTGTTAAAAATCCTGGAATACTCGAAAGCGAACGTGGGCAAAACGGGTCGGGACAAAACTAAAGATAACGAACGTCACGATTTTCTTATCTATATACGTAAGCTAAGCAAGTAAAAAATTTATGTAAATATTTTGATCGTGTGTAAAGATACATCCTGTCAATTAATTTTTTTGATTGCCTATGATAATTCCATAAGATTTTTAAAAGAATGGTGGGGAGGCATTTGGCAAAAATATTGTTAAATCCTAATAAACAGGGTTTGGCTTTAATCGTAAACGAGGTCAAAAAAGGCTGCCCGGGGTAATCTTATATACTCATATTTTTGCGTGAAATATGAATAAAATCAAAAAACCGGAGTTACGATAATGCTTGCATGAATTAAATCATAAATACCTTGTTTAACTTCTGATTTGACAATATCCTATTTATCGTACAAACGCGTTTAACGTCGAAAATAAAACAAAAATTCCGACACTTCACAACATGGCTAGCCGCCATCTTACATACTACTGCAGAAGAATACTTTGCCCTTTTACATCCTAACCGACAAATATTCGAAAATTTGAAATTTGATTCCAATTCCAAAACCGAATTTCTTTATTACGCTGTAATATTTACTTATCTATTTTTAGAATTACCCTACAGTGTTCCCTTCACTACGAAAAGAAACTAAATGCGGTCATACTGATGTTACTTGTTCCATTTTTACATTCCGCTCTCTCGTTAATTTATTTCCCTGCCGCTGATAGTGTAATCGGCAGCACTTCCCAACATTAAAAAAAAAAGTAAATGCCAGCTGTTTTATCGTCTTCGAAATCGGCAACTTTATTTTTTTAAATTACTTTTTACCGAAATTGTAATGAGAGTATTTTTTTTACGGCAATGCTTTGTTTTACCTTTTCGCATCGTTGAAGCAAAAATGCATGCAAATCTTCTAATAAATATGAAAACATTCTGCTTTTTTCCGTGACCCACAAATATCTCAAACTCACCGGGAGGGAATCCATTTTTTTTGTTTATCCTATGGTTTGTGGAATTATTATTTTCAGCTGTAGTTCTTGTTAAAATTATTTATTAAAAATGTCATTGTTTATTACTTTGACACTCCTAACGTTTCTCAATGCCTTCGCATCACGAATTGCATCATTAGTACGTATATTTTGTGACTACAGTTTTATTAATTATGCCGTGTATTTTTAACATTTTTTTGGTAACATAGTTTGGTTATGTTGACATTCGATTTTCAATGAAGTATATAAAAATAAATAAAATTATTTTTTCAAGACGAAGTGTTTACTGTAATTAATAAAAACTGTATTGTGACATCATTTGTCAGATTAGTACTCATCCGACTGCAGTTAAATTTTCTTAATTTTTGAATTGATATGATTGGGGGAAAATATCCCAATTCAAATTCTAAATAAGAATTTTTTTCTATTTGATTATAAATTTTTTGGGGTTTGGATACATAGATTTTTTGAAACAAGACACAATTAATTTCTGTGAGTTAGGGAATATTAACATGGATTTTAACCTTGTTGAAAATTCAAATTTTTTTCTATAACAAACCTTTTTTTTTGGTTGTTTCAATATTTTGTTTTGTTCATGAATATTAATGGCTTGAATAAAATGCTGAATATTCACAGCACCATGTTTAACTTCTTTTTTACAATAGCAGCGAAAAAGAATGTCAGACAACAATCTTTGAAATTTTAATTATTGTAGTATATATAATTATATTGTATAAATAGTTGAAATTATAAAACTCTATGAAATAACATTAAGCAAGTAAAATAATATAATTAAGATTTTCATTTTTAAAAATATTATTAATAAAAAAAACCCTGTTAATTAATGAACTAATGAATTTTTTATTTTCAGTTTTTGAAATTAATTTCTGACGATTCAAATGTAAAATCCTTATCAGAAAGCATCAATGAATTAAAAAGAGAATTGAATACTATATCCATGGTGAATGAGTTTGCAAAATATGCAAAAGTTCAGAGAAAACTTAATAAATTAATAGATGATCGAAAAGAATTAGGTAAGAATAATTTTAAATTTCCATTTTATTTCACTAAATGAAATAGTTAGTTTAAGTGCATTTATCTGAATTAATGTATCTAAATGACTATTTTTCAATTTTTGCAGCAAAAACGAATGCCTTCAAATTAGGAAAAATTAAATATGCATTAATATTCTCTATATATATTTTATCAACGATATTATTAGTTATTTTGGTATGGATGAATAGGAGTCAAGTAGTTGCTAAAGTTCCTTCAGCATGGCTGTGGCCAATAGCATCATTTTTTAATTGGTTCAATGACATCCCTGGATCAATCACAGCACCTTGTTGGGTTATCATATCATCTAGTGTTTCAAAAACGTTATCTAATTATTTTTAATCATATTAATTTTTCAAGTATTGTTTTTGTGCTTTTAAATCAAATCATTTAAAAAATTATTTTTTTATACAAATATTAATTGAACAATTACATTATTATATTATACATTTTAAATTTAAAAACTAATCATGAGACAGTTAAAGTTAGCACAAAAAAATTGATCTTATTTTTTAAAAAATTAAACTCTGTATGACTTTGATTTTATTTAATGTAAATAAATTGTTTGGATGAAAAATATCGTTATTATTTTTGCAAATAGGTGTATTGTCTATCTCAGGGCCATATTTTTGGATTGTTTCTTTGCATAAGACCCCATCTTTACTTTTGTTCTTTTCATTGTTTGAAACAGGAATTATTTTCTGATCTTATTTATGAAAGACTTATATTCAGTGGTAAACGGCTGTGAAAAAAATCCGAGCCATATTTTAGACTTAAATTCAGACCGACTCCTCGATCATTTTGTTCGAAGTCGGACGCTCTACCACTGCTCTACATGCTGTCCATTTGACACATTTATCGGTTTAAGGCCTAGGCAATATCCTCACTTCTATACGGTACTGTAAGTATATAGCTTCAGCTGTGATAGTGGCGTTCTACGCCCCCATGATGATGATGGTGATTTATGAAATAATAACTTATTAATTAAATCAGAAAAAAGTTGAAACTGACTACAAAAATATTATTTCGAAAGCAATGCTGATAAGGACAGTTTACATTAAACTTTTGTTCTTGTTATGTTACCGCCAAAAGTAATGAAATGCTTTTTTAGTAAAAAATCAATCTCAACAGTTGGCCAACATGAAAACACCTGTCGGATTTAACCATGGCGGGATGTTAAGTTGCGGTAAAACATTTTTTATTCAAAAATTACAATGTAAGTAAACCCCTGACAAATGCCGCAGCTCAATGATGGAGGCACAAAAAGGTATATTCATATAATTATAAAATATTTATTTAAAAAACTCTCATCAACTGATGAAATAATGAAAAACCGCATCTTGACAGTTTTGTAATAATCCACCAATTAGAGAACAGATCATAAAAGGAATGTCCAATGGAAACGTTGCTTCGAATTGAGAAGGTAAATTGCCATGTACAGAAGAATTTCCAGTGTGCAATGTGGAATCGAAGGAATAGATTTAAAAACCGTTTTAAATTTCTTTTATTTTGTATTATAATTACATATTTTTTTATGTATATATAATGAATGGAATATCTAGGATACAAAGACAAGTGTTTCAGGATAAGGTAGGTCTTTATTTTTAATCTATTTTTTATTGTTATTAAGGATTTATGATCATATGGTCTTTACTCCAAGTTTTCTAAGTACAGGGTGACTAAGAAACAAGACGTTTGTTTATTTTTTATGTGCCGGATCATATGTACACCTGATATTTCTTAAATATGAATGTGTCACGATTATTTTTCGTTGATTTTGTGAAATTTGTCAAAGCTGCTACCCAAGAAAAGTTTGATTTTTTTTGTTTGAGTCATAAAATTATTGAAATAATGTAAGAATGATTATGTTGAGGATGACATAATTGTGGTTTAATTAATGAACTAGTGTGTGAAGTTTCATTAGAGTATAAAAATAATGTTTTGGGTTCAGCGAATATTATTTTTATGTAAGTTTTATGAAATATCAAAAAGAAAATTATTTGAATATGTCGTAAGATGGCAATATTTTATCTGTGATTGTCAAAAAAAGACGAAAAATAGAAGTGAAGTAAATTTTCAGATTTAAGTATAAGAAGCAAGTGTCAGAAATTGTGTTTGATCGTAATTTCAAATTAACGAAATTCTACTTGTTTCAGCTCTTACCCATAATTTTTTAAACAAGCAATCTCAACTTTGGATTCGAATTTTGTAAAGGGACATTCAAATGTTATGACATTATATTTGTAAAAGGAAAAAAAAACCAAATTTTTTTTTTTTTTTTTTTTAAATTGTACAATTCTCTGAATGGGGGAAGGGATTGTATATGATGTCAAATGAGGGACTGGTTTAAAGTAATAATAAGGGTGGTAAGATATTTAAATGAAATCAGCATATTTTCGTACACCTTTTGGAGAAACATTAAATTATAACATCCTAGGTTCTGGAAAAGATATCTTGTAGATACTTGGAATTTAAAGTCTGGGCATTGCTTAAAAATTATTTAAATAAAATACAGGATGGAAAAAATTTGCTAAGAAACATGCTGAGTGAACATGGTTAAGAAATCTGGATTGCTTGTTTACAGCTTTTTTAAGCATGCTGTTGAAAATATTTTTGTTTTGTTTGTATTTTTATCTTGTTTACCAAACATAAAATTGTTAAATCAATTTTTTCAACTTACTGCAGTCATTTTTTTTTACCCTCTGATATTTTGTTAGGGTAAACCAACAGCCATCATTTGCAGCCATTATAAAAAAGTAATAGTTTATTACTCTTTTATAATGGCTGCAAATTTAGTAACTTAGGTTAGTAATTTACAAGTTAGTAACTTAAGTTTCCTGAAGGTAAAAGAGGATTTGGCTGTATTTGCATCACTTTCGTAAGGAGAGTTAAAGAGAGGTTGTCATTGCTATTTTTTAAGATAAAATTTAAATTTATAATTTTAAAATTTAAATTTAATTTAAATTTAAATTTTAAATCTTTAAAAATTATAAAATTTAAAAAAGAAAATTATTTTCCAATTTCTGTATTTTTTTAAAAATATTGATGCTCTTCAGCTCAGTTTCAGTGCTCCAAATTTGGTTTTCCCACGAATCTCATTTAATCAGTTAAAACCTGCTCTCATAAAAGCAATTCAAAATTATTAAGCTTTTTGATTTGTATTAGGCCTATTATGAAATGTCTTTCACTTCAGAAATACGTATAAGTCCTGTATAACATATCGAGTGTCCGTTTGTAGACTGTTTTTGAATCCTAGATGGTTAAATGCATGGGATCGCGATGGAATTTTTAGAGTATATTCCGTCCCCCCGTCCCCCCCCTGCCCTATGAAAATAATTTGAAAATTAAAGCGATGATTAAAATTTTTTTGAGTTAAAACCGAATTCTGCGGCTACGAAACTATAGAGAAAAAAATGAAATTGATCATATTTCTCAATTATTTAAAAAAATAAAACACGCCTGCGTCAGCTTATGGCACTTATGAAAACGGTTAGGTTAAATTTTGTCTGTGGGATCGAATATGCCCTAAAAATTTCATAGCGATCCTATGCACCTAACCATATAGGATTCCAAAAAAGTCTACAAACGAACACCCGGTATCGAAACATAAAAGCATGATTTACCTTTCAAAATAAATGCGTGAAAGTAGCATGCTGTGAAAAACTACATTTTTTACACTCACCCTAAACCCATTAATGACTAGTCAGCAGACGTCATGTAACACGACCATCAGCATGACAGCATGTAATTCCAGCAGAATCGGCCTTGGTCCTCAGTTTTTTTTAATGTTGATTCTAGTCCAATCTCTGAAATAAGATAAAATCTCTTTTTTTTTTTTTTTTTTTTTTTTTTATTATTATTTTTTTACAAACAATGACATAAGCTTCTAATTTCGTCGATGAAGTGCTAAAATAAAGAGAAACAAAAACCGTTAAAGCTTTATGAATCACGTGAATAACACGGGGTAAATCGAAACTAACCGTGAAAAATATCGAAAATGACATTGATGGGAGATGAAAACGTTGTTTCGATGGGAGATTTATGGCTTAATGATTAATGAAACCGTTAGCGGCGCTCTAATTAAGAGCATGACTCGTTTAATTAACAACGAAGATACACGAAAACTTTAAAAGGAATGATCTTTTGGGTAAAAGAAAGGAACAGTTTTAATGAACTCGTCTTTTTATTCGTGGATATTGAAATGGTCATTGTTACTCTCTTATAAAATGGACTTGCATATTTTATACGTGATAGAATTACGCTATCGATGTTCATTTGGTAACGGAAAAAAATCCTTTTCTTTACACTATAGTATTAATGTACTTTTTTTTGCACCTGGATCCTTTTTTGTTAGAATTATACTGATTGATTTGAAACTTCAATAATCCAGTATAAATGGCGTGATGACTCGTATAAAATACTCAGAGCATTGTTTGAAAATGTTGTTGAACCTGCTTAACCAGTATAGTGTTTATTAGTTTGGCTCAGTCAGGAGCAAGCAAATAACAAGCTCATGTCTTTTTTAAGGGAATGCATTCAAAATTATAGCAAAAATTATTATTATTTTTTTTTTTTTAAATCGCAAAATTAAATAGTCAGAGAAATGCGACTTGATTAATTAATTAACTTAAAAAGAAGCAAAACTGAAGCTTACAGACCATTTTTCGTGTGTCAATCTTCACTTTTCTTTGACTTATTTTTCATGTTTAATTACCGGTTTATTTTATTTCATTTTTTTTTTTCCGAAAAAAAATATTAATATTTTAACGCTTGTCTTAAAAAGTGAAATTTGATGATTTATTTTCTGTTCATAAGTTTTCAGTTGCTCATTATTATTAGAGCGACCGTCGCGTCGTTAAAAATCGTATTGGTGTTGTTCCCTTGAAAAAAAAAAAAAATCGGAATCTTTCAACTTTTTTTTTTTTTTTAAGGCAAGACCTACTTTTAAAGTTTTGTATCTACATGACTCTATATGACTCAGTGTAAGCAACCTTGGGAGTAGGGCCAAATATATTTCATACCGATTAAGAGGAGAAAATCATTATTATTTCCTACGACATAAAAATGGTCGGTTTTAAATGATCATACGTATATGGATGCTCAAATCTTCCTGAATTACCTCATTAAAAGTAAACGCAGCTACTGCAACAGTACGTGCTACTACAATCTTCAATACTGCCCACGGGCAATTCTAAATCATCGCATTGTTTTTCTCGGCATCAGTAGGCGGTATCGAAGAAACAAAATCCTTGTGCTAAAAAAAATCGATTGTTGCAAATCCTCTTAAACCATCATGGGGTTTTTTTATTTAATTTTTTTTTTTTTTTTTTTTTTTAACAAATGTTTCTTTTGTGAAAATTGCTGAGGTTGTCTTTGAAAATTTTGAAGAACATATCAGTTTCACGTAACTATTAAAAAATGAAATAGATGAAAGAAATCTTTGTTTAAAACCCATCTAAGCGATGGAATTTAAATTTACCTTTACTTGTTTACAATATTTTTGTGTATTTTTTTTCTCGATCCAAGTGTGTGTAGATTTTTGAAAATAATCTTTTCTTTTTTTTTTTTTTCTCTTTAAAGGGAGTTCTGGTGCAAGAAGTTGATATTGGGCAGCCATGTCAAGTTTGTAGGGAAAAATGCAAAGGATATTCACAGCATGCTTGGAGGTAAGGCGGTTAGAAAAATCGACATGGAGCTATAAATTCGATTTTGATTCCTGCACAAAAAAGATCAAAGAATTTATATTTTCAGTGGCGAAACCACTTAATTTTGTGAATCCAAACAATTACATGTTTTCTCTTTTAAAAAAAAGTTAATCGGTAACGAAAATTTACGAGGAAAAATTCGGAGCTTGGTCATTGCTCATGAAAGATTCAAACTGACGTGTGCTCTAAAATTCATTTATTTCAATAATTAATGGAACATGAAATTATATTAAGAACTTTGAAAGTGCTTGATTTTAAAACATTTTTTAAATTTCTTTATAAAAGACGCTAAGTAAGTCCAGTTTCAAAGCTCTTTGGTTTCAGTATTCGTACGACAAACTCTTCGCGTTGAGTTGGAAAAAAAAATTGTAAAAATCGGTGCTATAATTTCGCTCACCAGTGCATGTGAGACTAACGTTTCCGTTTAAGGTGACGCAGGAGTGATTCATTTTTTTGAACACCCTATACTTCGAAAAACGTTGATATTAACGTTTTGGAGCCAGATATCAAAATTCCGCTTCCGAGCAACAATTCTGATCAATCTTACCTTGCACCTTAATGAAAAATTCCATACCTGACCCAGCAGTATCTTTTTGAGAAACCTTGGTCCAGGATAAACTCCCGGGAATTTATAGTAGATTAATTTCCCTTAAAAAAGTACTGTATGGTCAGGTATGGAATTTTTCACGAAGGCGCCTAAGATTGGTAAGAATTGTTCGGAAGCGGAATTTTGATATCTATCACCAAAGGGATAATATTAGCATATTTCGAAGTATAGGGTGTTCAAAAAAATGAATCAGTCTGCGTCACCTTAACACATCTAGGATTGTCAAAACCGTGATAAGTCTAGCTCGAGATCCCCAAAATTTCGGTCGTACGTGTGAAATGAAATTTTTTTTTCTATTACGAAAAATTTGCGAGGATTTCCTGTTAAAGGAAAACTATCTGCAGTTAAACAGAGAGCTAGTGGTTATGAGTCTAACCACACATAATCCCTGGGGAAGTATAGTTAAAGAATACTTTTCAATTATTGATTGATTTTATATTTTTCAACATATGAAACTTTAGAACTAAAATATCCTAGGAATAAAACAGAAAATAGAATTTTCATCACTCCGGCGGAAATCTCAATTTTCCGTCGTTTTTCCGTCGTGATGAAAAAATATTTTTCTTCATATAACTTGAACACCTTTTGATGTTTTATATTCTTAAAAGTAAGTGTTAACGACAGGTTTTTTCGTTTACGTTATTTTTCCCCGAACCGATTTGATTGAATTTTTATTCCACTTCATAAATCATATTTTACTGCTCAATCACGAACGATAACCTTTGTTTAAGAGAAAGATTTGAATTTTTTCCTTAAAAATTCAAAAACATATTTTTGCATTACAGGCATTTTTTAATACAGGAGGGAAAAAAAAACCTTTTTTTCGAGAATATTCATTATCCTTTTGTATTCGTAAAATCTTTGGTTGTTTTTGAAATGAAGACGTTTTAATAAATATATTAATCATTTGAAAGTACTGAATGAAAAAAAATAAAAGAAAAGATTTCTGCTGAGTTCGATGGATGATCAAAAGATTTTTTTTTTTTTTTTTTTTTTTTTAAGAAAAGTTTTTTGACAAGGCTGAACATGATTTATCGAGTCTTAATTTTGTTTTCCCATAGAGTTGTCATATTCAACCATTATAATAAGTTTTGTTCCGCCGTCAAGTTATACATGTTTAAATGTTATGATCTATTTTCTCAGCTGTTTATTTTCTTTAAATCAATTATTTTGATTTGGCGTAAAATGCTTTTTTTTTTTTTTTTTTGCATTTCGCAAAAAACGATTTATATTTTAAAAAAACTGCACGAGCTGTTAATTCGTATAATTTTTATTAAAAAAAAAAAAAAAGGTTATTGCCCAATGATTTTCAAAGCATCATTCCTATTGATTATATTATTGACTTGTTAGTCATCTAAAAACGGGATAATTATAACAATTATAATTATGACGCATTGAGGCACTGCTTTTAAAATGTTGGGCACTACCAATTAAATTCACATGAGATTATCATTGTCGGTGTTCTAGTATCATTTTACTCTTTCGTGCGATGGGATACTTAATTTGTGTAAGATTTTTTAAAAATGGAAAAAAAAAAATAAGCATTTTTTGTTTCTGAAAATTACGCGGAAGGAAGAGTTTTGATGGAGCGGCTTACAGACCGCAAACAAATGGTTTGGAAGACACCGCAACGTTGATATTTTTAGTTTTAAAAGCAGGGGATAAGCAAAAAGAAGACAAAAAGGCGGTCGTTACTTTTTTTTAAAATTCGTTACAAATTGTTTGGGTTTTTTTAATGTTCTTTTAAATTTTCATTTTCTTTGAAGTTTATCTCAAAGAATTTCTTAGTGTTGTTGTGGAATAAACTGCTTTCGGTGGTTGGTAAGGAAAGAAAGAAATAAAGAATGAGCACATTTCAACATTAAACGATTTTATGGAAAATAAAATGCCCTCGACCTTCCATTTTTAACTGTCCGGTAACGAAATATTCGCGACAATTCACTTTCGACTCTTTGAGCAATTTGTCATTGTGCGAAAGCTTCGAGGAATGACAAGTCTTGAATTAAATCAGCATGTGACTTACGAACAATAGGATTTTATCACCCCGTCGTTAATACGACGGTGAGTCTTTGAAACCATTCATCCCGTATCAAATGATATCTGAATAATAAACAGTCATATGAATTGTGAAAAAGGATCGTTTAAATTTTTTACGAGCTTATTCAAAAAGAAAAAAAAAAGCTGGCGGGGAAATATAAAATAACCATAAGACTCCATATGTTCGTCGATAAGTTGTATAGATATCATCGGAGGCATGCATTTTTGAAAAAAAATAAAAAACATTCTCCGGTTAAACGAAGACGTCTGCTATAGGGCAGGAAGTCCATTAGTCTCCTTCCCCATCTACTTTGACATTTTCAATATTTCATAATGGACTAGATTTCGACTTCCAGGTCATCCCCATCATCATTTTTATACCTTTTTACTTAAAGGATGGTTTCCGAGATTGCTGACATCATTCCCTTATAAAAATAAAACAAAATCTGGATAATTGGGGGAGTACCTGTCAAGAAAAAGAAAATATGAATGAAAGTGAGGCAATTTATTTATACTATGAGATATATTTTATTTTGCCAGCGAAGTGTTGTGAAGGTCTTCGCGAAAGAGTGCCAGAAATATCTTTTCAAATTTCGCCACGCATCGCGTCGCGTCTGTTCATACGCTTAACGTAACTTAAGCTCTCGGGGGGGAAAGATCATTACCGGCTTTCGGGGTTTAATATCTAAGGTGCACGTTGAAGTTTATGAATTTTCCAATAAACTCAAAAGAATAAAAAAGGCGGCGCCGGTTTTCCGGTTTAAGTCGGATTTTAGATGTTCCTCACTCTTCAAAGAGTTTGAAACTAACCCGCGTAAATCTTGTTGTGTATGAAGTATATAAAGATGAGTTAATGAGATAATGCATTCGTGAACACATGCTTCGGTGAACATGTTTTGTGGCGCGAGTTTTGTATTTTTGTATTTGTGGTTTCGGTATCTTTTTTTTTTTTCGTTTCAAATTAAGTGTCCACGGAGACGTTTTTGAATATTGCTTGTTATGATTGAACGTTTAAGTAGCTGTCGACCTTATCTGCATTTTTTTTTCTGCATTAAAACGGCATTGATTGTAAGCAACACATGCCCCAAATGAAGAGAGCAGTGACCTACATTAGATTTCGAATAATAATAGTTGTAGAATGTCGAGGAAAATGTCAACCAGACCTTCGCTTCCAGTTAATTCAATTGCCATACTAGTCAGTCCAAATCTCCTTGAGTTTTTTCTCATTTCAAATGCGATCCTTCCATATGGTCATGGAAGTTATCAATTTTTGCTAAGTACGTGGGTTTTAAAGTATTCCTTGGTTCCTGATTTTAGGTTTTGGGTGAAAGATTTTTTTTTTTTTTTTTTTTTTTTTTTGAAAAAGTTCACCGTTTTATAGACATCTTTGTTTGCAAACCCTCTGGCGGTTTTAATTTATCGAGGCGCCGGGATATGAGATTCATATTTTCGTAATCTGCATAACTTGTTACCGTAATATGGACCTTCCATATTTGGTAAGGTGAAACTTATGCATGAATCACGACCAGCACATGGAAGGTATATTTACTTGAAGTATTTTTTTTTTTCTGCACTTTAAGTACATTTGAGGTTTTAATTTTTCATTTTTGTAACCTTCACTTTGGTAACATTAGAAAAAGAGCATATGCCTCGAATTGTACCATTGCTTTTTTGCCGATCAATTAGGGAAATGAGCGCCATAGTATAATTGAAGGGGCCTAATTGCTTTTAAATAATGCCGGGAAAATCTTGATCGAAAGGTCGCAAAACATTCATGTCGATCTGCCTTTAGAATTATTGGACAGACTAGGCTGTTTGTGCGCTGTAAAGCGTTCCCGACCATTTTTCCTAATCCGTTTCTCCTAAAAAACTAAATTGCTATCCATTTTTCCGAAAAATTTTGGTTCCTAAAATGTTTTTCCTAACCATTTTTTTCCTAATTTTCAATTTTCCTAAAATTTTTTGATTTCTGAAATAAAATTTCCTAAAATGAACATTTTTCCTAATTTTTAAAATCCATAAAGGGATTTTAGAAAATTTTATCTTAACGATTTTAGGAAATTTTAATTTAGTGATTTTAAGAAATTTAGTTTTAGGGATTTTAAGAAATTTAGTTTTAGGGATTTTAAGAAATTTAGTTTTAGGAATCAAAAAATTTTAGGAAAATTAAATATTAGGAAAAAAATATTTTAGAAACCAAAATATTTGAAAGAAATGGATCAGGAATTAATTTTTTTCTTATCAAAAATGGATTAGGAATTTATTTTTTTTTAGTAAAAATGGATTAGGAAGTTATATGATAATAGGGTGTCCCTTATTTTGCAAATTTTCGAATTTTATGTCGGGTCTGGTGGAATCTCGTTCTCTATGGGGCCTTAATAAACCCTGAATTTTTTCAGATTTTTTACTGGACGGGAAGGCGTGCCGACTTGAGCTTTAAGTTCCAAAAATCCCCATAAGAGAAAAAAGTCGACAATTTTTTTTCCCGCGGAAAGACGTCGTTTCCTATCGAGAATTTTGCGTAGATCACGAATCTGAAGTCCGTTTTTTGATATCTGGTTTGGCTTTTGAGTTAGAGGCCAAAATATGAGCAAAACTTAGGACTTAGTGCGTTTTGTCAATTAACCAGGTTTTCTTCCCACATTTTCTCCTTTAACTCAAAAGCCAAACTAGATATAATAAAAACGGACTTCAGATTCGTGATCTACGCAAAATTCTCGATAAGAAACGACGTCTTTCCGCAAAAAAAAAAAATTGTCGCCTTTTTTTCTCTTATGGGAATTTTGAAACATAAAGCTCAAGTCGGCACGACTTACCGTTCAGTAAAAAATCTGGAAAAATTCAGGGTTTATTAGGGCCCCATAGAGAACGAGATTCCACCCGGCCCGACATCAAATTCGAAAATTCGCAAAATAAAGGACACGCTAATGGTAGGGAATCTAAAAAAGGATTTTACATTGAAATATAATTGCAAATGCTTTTCTTATTTGCTTAGTACTTGTGATGTTCTAATCAACATCAGTAAGCCCTGGAAAATTCTATGTCTGACTGACGCTGTACTGTACTTTTTTTTATCCATCTCAAATGCTATTACTATTCTCATTATTATCAGTGATACCACAAGAGAGTTGCTCTCTCAGCACTATTTACAAGTCCTCGCTGGTGCTCACAATCAGTGTTCAAAAGCATTTAACTATATGGAGATCGTATTGCCAATATTTTACAAAAAGCAAAACAATGTGGGGGAAAAATGACTGGAGATGATTAATTTCCTATAATTAATCTATTCTTATGGATTCACTTATAACGCTTAGATTGTTATCATTTAAAAGTTTTAGGGAAATATGAAAGCTATTGAAGGAAAAGTTAATAACGTAAACTTCTACGGGCTTTTCATATAAAGATCGTGCAAACAAAAGGTATCCTAACCAAGCACTGTGAGAATCTTTAAGTTTACACCGGTAATTACTTTTGCATATTATTAAAAGAAAAAAAAATATTTGTGAACCTTCTTTTCTTGCAAGTTATGACTAAAATAAAATTAATTACATTGTAAATCATGTAAATTAGTTGCAATCAGTCGGACTGTTCTTCTTGGCTTTGATCCCATATCATTTACTTTTTTTTTTTTTTTTTTTTTTTTTGACAGTTTTTTTCAATGTAGCTTTTTTTTTTTTTTTTTTTTTTTTTGCTACAATTATCAATCCAAACAATAACCGCATCATATCATTTCGAAATGATAAATCGGATTAAAAAAGCGGAATGCATATGTAATCTTTGAGTCTTTGGGACACCTCATTTGTTTTCATCAAAATATTTTGTTTTTCAGAGTAAAAAAATTTTTATTAGGTCATTAATCTTTGTTTTGAAGTTTTTTTTTTTTTTTTTTTCACCGTTAATACGGTAGCTCCGTTCACACTGTTTTCCGAACAAATACGCTCTCTCGTGACCTAATTAAACTTTAACTTGGGATGGATACACGAAGACACGTAAGAAAAAGTCGTATCCCAAGACAAGAAAAGCAGGAAAAAAAAATCAGTCGGTTGTGGATATGTAAACAAATACTAGATTTCAAAAAACCACGTGATGGACTATAGTAAACATTAGCAACATTGGACGATGAAATATAGGAGACAGTTTGATTAACTCAGGGTTTTGATTCTGTAAGCAGTCGTAAAACCAATAATGAGCTTTCGAATCGTAAAACACTCTTTGTTTTCCATAAAATTGATCCGTTTGCAAGAGTCCTGAAGGCGCGAGAATAACCTAGTTTTGGATAAGTATAATATAATTTATAGTAGGGCATACTAAGCTTATTTTTGAGGAAATTTTCTAAAATTCAGTTTTTAAAAAGTTACGGTCCTGCCTAATTTGACGTCGTAGAAACCGATCAGCCCGTAAACCATTTTACAGACACCACTTTGGTTAATGAAGGGCTCCGTTATCAGATTGATACTGAAGGACCCGCCCTTGTTTCTTACCGATGATTTTTTTTAAAAAAAAATATCGATGGCTTTACCCTTTTGAAATAATATGGCAAATGGCATTCTATAATTGCGAACGTCAGGGAAGATTTCGAATTTAAAGGCCATGTAACTTTCATTCATGTGTGGAGTAGTATCAAGGCCATTGAATTTTCTTGAACTTCCGATTTTTTTACGGACTTTGAAAAATTGACGCCAAACGCTGAAAAAATATAGCCCTCAGCTTAAAAAAAAAAATAGTGACAGGAAGAATTAAAGAGCTAAAAACTTGACCTTTTTTTTTCGGATATCTGACAGTCCGTAAAAATTTTCATATTTTAAGTTATTCGAATTTTGGCAGATTTTTCAAGGTTAAGAAGAGTAAGGTGGTTGAGTATATAAATAATTCGATAGGCTAATAATCTTGGTAAAATATTTTAAATTGAATTTGTTTTTCTGCATGATTTTTTCAATGAAATGCACAATCTTTACCATTTTTCGAAAGTGAAAATACCATTAAAAATTCGAAATCACTCTTCGTTTATTTAATAACTGAAATGTTTGGGTTGCTGAAAAAGTTTTCCGGGATCGAGAAAGTTCCCATTGCAACTTTATTAGGAAAACTGACCCTTTCTCCCGTCACTCCAGGGACATATTGTCTGAAAGTCATTTTTAAAAGACAAGGAGGATATTAATTTGAATTTTCGTTTTGTATCCGAAAAGTTTGAACAAGGCTATCAGCTATCAAGCCGTTGTCAGGGGGATAAAAATCGAAAGTTAAAGCGTTCGCGCCGTATCTGCGAGAACGGTTTACATTTGAACGTTTCATTAAAGAATCTGCCGCCAAACGAGCAACAGTTCTTTTTTTTTGTTTTTGTTTTAGTTCCGACAATTACATGTAGATTTCTCTCATGTCTTGTGTACTGTACAGGGTGTGAATTAAATTGGAGTGTTGATGTAAATAAAAATAAAAATGTAACAGGTGTTCGTGCAAAGGTCCAGAGATTTTCAATTCATTTAATTGAAAAAAAAAAAAAAATTGTCTATGTACTGTGAAAAAATTTGTGTTTTTGTTCAAAATTAGGTACAGTACAAGCTTTTTTAAAGCAAGCTTTAATTAAATTTTTTTTTTTAAGTTTCATTTTTTCAAAGTCATTAAAATTATTATGAGATATTAACGCAATATTTCAATCAACACGAAGAATGCATGAATCCAAATCACAGATTTTATCACTGGAGCATTCTTGTTGTCTCGTTTAGTCGTTATTGGACAACACACTTCATTTGTTATTAGTAATTTTGTGCTTTCTTTTTTTTTTCTCTCTTAATAGTAGCTGACAAGAAGGAAAATGCAGTAAAATCGTAAGAATAAAATTTAAACCTTTAAAATGAAGCATTTTATCTGCGAGTCTCTCGTTTTGTAAATTCTGATTATTTAAATCTTTTTCGGGAAAACTTTGTAAACTGCTTTGGATAAAGTTGATTTCGTTAATGCTTTAATGAATATTCTTTGATGCTATTATTCATGAAAAAGCCCGCATCATTTATTTAAACCAGGTGCATTTATTGGTTTCTTTATTGCGTTACTAAGCTCAAGGGTTTTAAATAATATTTAGAAGAGCGAAGGCAAAACGAAATCAAAGGATTTTCATTTGGAATCTCTCTATATTTGAATTGGTACAAGCTATATGGTTTCTACATTTCCAGCTTTGAATTATTTTTTAAAAATTTTCTTTTAAAGTTTTCGAAAAATAGTTTCATTTTTCCGGTTCATTTTTTGAGTCCAGCTTTTCTTGTTTTTCGTACTTTTTATTCAAACTTAATTTTTTTTTTTCGTCTAAATATTTTGGATTTTATCTGCCCAGAATTATTTTTTTTAACAGTGGCGTCATTTGTATCCGATAAAGAAAATGAACTTTTTAAGTCTTGGTTAAAATAAAAATTAAGTCACGTGCGCTAATTTTGATCTATCTGCCTGACTTAGGACAAAAAACTGCTTCAAAAACCTCATAAAATATACACGGTGGATCAATTTTTGTGGCGTGATTTTGTTAAGGTAAACATAGGAAAAACCGCCATAAAAATGTTTCCATTATATATTTGGTGTCTATATTTCGATTGTTTTTGGATACTCTGCTTTTTAGGCATTGCTGTGGCAATAAAATCGAAAATATAGGCACCTGGTATTAAAATGTTCTTACTCTTTCCTCTGCTTTGCTAGAAGCTTAAATGCAGTTCAATCTGTTGAATTAGAATATTGTTGGTCAGTTGTATCCCTAGCAATTTCGATCAGTATCTAAATATCTTTCTTATCGAAGATTATCCAATAAGAAGAACCCGACACAAAATGCATGCGCAGTGTCCCATTTATCAGTCACATTGTTATCGTCCAATAAATATAATTGAACCGGTTTGGATCATAACAATGTGGCCACTATAGCAGGCAATATATTCATTTATAATTCTCATACAAATTGCTGAAAAATAGTAAATGACTTTTTGCTCTGAGTTCCAGATCTAAACACGCCCTCTGAAAAAGGAAATGTTTTTATCGATTCCCTACCATTTTTCCTAATCGACAATCCCTAAAAAAATGAATTCCTAATCCATTTTTCCTGTAAATTTTTTTCCTACACTGTAAAAAATATTATGTAAAAACGATCCACATAAATTTTTTCTGTTGTTCTCCCGAAAGGTAAACATAAACAAAAACAACATAAGAATTATGTGGACCTAGTTATGTTGATTTTGACATAAATTTTTTTTACTGTGTAACTATTTTTCCCCTAATTTTTCATTTTTCTAAATTTTTTTGTTTTCTAAAATAAAATTTCCTAAAATGAATATTTCTCCTTATTTTTTGAATCCCTAAACTTTTTTATACTGTAGGCCTATATTTTTATAGTTGTATTCTTATAGTGTTTAAAAAAACAAGAATAAAAACACCGAAATTCGCAGCTTTGCCTAGTTAATTATTACAAAGATTTTAGGGATTCAAAAAATTAGGAAAAATATTTATTTTAGGAAATTTTATTTTAGGAGTCAAAAAAGTTTAGTAAAATTAAAAATTAAAGGAAAAAATAGTTAGGAAAAAATTTTAGGAATCAAAATTTTTAGGAAAAATGGATTAGAAATTTAGTCATTTAGGAAAAACGGATTAGGAATTTAGTCATTTAGGAAAAACGGATTAGGAAAAATGGTTGGGAACGGTTTTGATCAAGTTCTGTCTTGCTACAAAATAGTAATGTTTCGTGGCAAAGCAAAAATGCTTCATGAAAACGAACAGGTTGTTTCTTGACAAGATATTTTTATTATTGTCGCATGACTTTTAAGAAAATATTTTGTCACAAGGCATTTTTGCTTTCGCATTAGCCTTTTTTTTCTGAGTGCACTCTTATTACAAGAATTACCGGCATTTAAGTAGAAGCTTTTTTGACTCACTTACTCTTCGGTGTGAATTCCATAATGAGTTCTTCCAAGATTGAAAAGACTCTTTATGAACAACTAAGATCGGAGAGTCATTAACTCTTTTCGTATTAGCGTAGCTGAGTTTTGTGCCTGCTTCTTCATACGGACCGTAGATGAATAACATTCCAATTTTGAATAAAATTATTTACTGAAAGCTTATGAATCTAAACCTATTTTAATATTTTAATTTTTCTAGTTTTTAAGTGTTTCAATTCGATAATGTAAAATTATTCAAGATATTTCCCTTTTACTTAATTGGGTATCTTTCTCAATGGCACCCACCGGTACTTATTTTGTATATAATAATGGGATAAACTCTGCCTCAGCGAATTCACTGCTAATGATTCGTGAGTCATGATAACTTGGTCGATTATATACCCCGATCATTTTCTGGTTTAATGAATTGTAAAATTTTTCATGTGCAAGGCACTTAATTTATTAAAATCATTTCGTCTGATCGGTTTCTTTAAGAATAAATACTAGCTATTGATTTAAGGGGTCCTTCAAACTCGCATATACATGTAAGAAAGAAAAAAAATTATTAAGCGTACTAAATCTTTCGTGTTTACATACACTAGCGCATTAGAGAGCAATAAATTGCTAGCAGCCACAATGAACAATTAGTCAGAATCGTAACGTACCGTTACAGGTAATTGAGACGTATTATTTCAAGATTTTCGAATCACTTCAAATCTTAATTTCCGCCTCACGTTTTGTTGAAAAGAAAACTGACATGAACTGCCAAAGATTTATTTAATTAATAAGCGGGGGAGCGAGTGGAAAGGAAAACACAAAAACGCCTCAAGCCTTTCTACAATTGATGTTTATTTAACGCTTTTAAAACTTTTCGTGCAAAGTTAATTAATTAAAATCATGCGATCACTTATATGACAAACAAAAAAAGACTTTACTAATTTGGCAAGGGTTTACAGTCTCGAAATTAAAAAAAAAAAAAAAATATTTTTCATGAATTTTGAGAAATCGGAGAGATTTATTTATTCCCGTCGTTTTTTTTATTTTTTTAAATTTCGTATGGTTGCACAAACAACATCGTATTTACGAATAACCATAAAACATTTATCGTAGCGAGAGACAAGAAAGACTTTCAGATTTTTACGACGATTCGAGTATACGTGACGGCAGACGGGAGGTGATTAGAGCTTTGTTAAAATGGAAATTGCGCTACATCGTCAATCAGATGTTAAATGAAAATGTGTTTGCAGCTTGCGTAATTCGTCGAGAAATTAAAGAAGGGTCGTTTGTCAAATTTTTATTTCTTGTATAGTTGCCCTGGTGGGCTCTTTAAATGTCGTATCAGTAACCGAAAATTTTTCGACTTCGGATCGTCCTCGGATCAATCTTGGTCAGAATGAATCCGATTTTCGATGACGGCCAATATTGATTGAATATGTTTTAAATTCTCATTTGATTGGCATTAAAAATCCTTCATTTTTGACTGGACCCCGAGGTTGGATCGATGCTGTATCGGCATTGATGATCTCAAAATTTCCACTAAGGGATCACAGACATTAAAACTAAAAAAGAGTGAGCTTAAAAAAAAAAAAAAAAAAAAAACATTGAGTGGCTTATGGGCGTATTCGGTTATCGTGTTGAAGGGAGCATTTTTTTAATTAGACTCCTCTCATGAATTTTTTTTTTTTTTTTCTGTCCTTGGGTAGATCGTTTTTCACGGAAAACCTACCTCGTCCCTGATAAAAATGAATGAGACACAAAGCATAAATATACGGATTGAAAAACAAACACATAAAAAGTTGGGATGTGGCAGATCACTATATCCCGCATAAACTTCGCCTCTTTCTTTTCGTGAAATGAATAAGATTTCATTTTCCTTGAGTAACGGTTTCGTAACTGTTAAAGGAACAATGTCGGTAATTTGATTGAATTTAGTCGAAAAATGAAAAAAGGGCAATGTTAATGAAAAGCAGACAACGGTTGCAGATTCATTACCTGTGCAAATAAATATTATCGTAGTCATTAACAACGCCCGCCGTCACGATTTCATGTTGCCACTATCATCTCAATGCGTTATGGCAATTTCGTTTTGGTGAAATAAAAAAAAAAAAAAAACTATTATTAATAACAAGGCGATCTGAGCATTAGCGAGCCGTGTAAATAAATGAAAAAAAGACACGGGAGTCAGCCTCTTATCGACACTCTCATAAGACACACGTAAAGTGTAATAGTAGTAGTCATATGCTTCAGTTATATTCAGTTTTTATTGGCCATAAATTAAGGTTAAATTCTAATAAAATATATTGCTATTATACTTGTATTTTGAAACTTTTGCTTTTATGACGAAAACCATTAAGCTTGCTTTAAAAAAATTAGAATTTCAATCGCAGAGCTTGCGAATTTTTTTGAAACCGTGTCACTTTTTTTTTTTTTTTTCTCAGATGGTATGCTCACACGAAGCTAGAGCAAACTTTCTGAGATTTATTCATGTTTTAGCAATAGAATGCCTTCATAAACGATTAACCAAATTAATACTGCAAAATGTAAAATTGAAAACTCAGATAACGTTGATAGATTTAATAGCCGAAGCAGACAAAACTTTTGTAGAGTAGTTAGCGCCAGTTTAATGCTGCTAATGCATTAATTATTCAAATGCTAAGCTTTCCACAATTTTGATTAAGTTCAGCCCATAGGTGTTGCCTATAATTAAAAAGATGAAGCATTTATCCGATAAAATTTTAAAAAACTAGACACCCTTCAAAAAATGCTTTCATTCTCACCCAAGTACCACCCGCCGGTACCACCGATTCGTCCCACTCCCGTTGATGTTTTCACTACTCGTCTGAAAAGATTTAGTATTAGCACAGTCGTAATTTATCCTAGTATTTTTTCTTAAGCAAAAAACCTTCCGAAGTAATGAAAACCTAGAAACACTCAGAATTTGTCAACTTCATATGTTTTTGTCCAGAGACCGACGGTTAAAAATTTTCTAGGCTCGTTTATCTATTGAAAATGTTTTCTCCAATTTTTCACAAATCCAAAAAAAATCACTAATTCAAAGGAAAAAAAATCTCTTTCGCTCCCCTCCTTTGATTTGTGAAAAGTCCTTAATCCTGGCTTATTTATTGAGATAGCCTTACATGAAGTAACTTCAATCTAAAGTTTCAAATTTTTCTATTGTAATTTTCATAAGTTACAAATTTTTGAATCAAATTTTTCTGTCAAAAAAATATTTTGATCGTTGTGAAAGGTAGGATACACTCCCGGTAAGACATACTCCAGAGTATGCACTACCTGAAGGTAGGGACACTCTAGAGTGTGTACTACCCGGTTCCTTGCACTCTGGAGTGCATGGTACCCATAGGTATCATTCACTCTGGTTAGGTAAGAAACACTCTCCCATTTTTTTAAAATTTAATTATTAAAATATTTTTGAAAAAATTAAAACAGCACTAAATAACAAACTGGAAAATAAAATAATAAAACATAAACGCATTTTTCCACTAATAGAACTAGTAAAATACATTTGGAAAAAAATTAAGAATTATAGCAGCAATAAATAATAAATTGAAAAATAAAATATAAAACATGATCACATTGTCATATCATGCGTTTTCTGTATTTTTAGTGTAATACGTTCTTAATTAGAGTGAACCTCTCACACTGGACTCTAAAGTTTCGCTTTTTTTTAAATCCTTTAAAAAATTAGGGATGGGTTTTAAGTGATAAAAAACCTAAATTTGACCGGGCAGCGAAATTCTGGAGTTGATCATTTTCTTGACTATGTATAGATATTTTCTTGTATTTGCTCAGTATTACGGGTGCGGTGGAGGAGAGGTAGGTGCGAACGGTTTTGTCATGACTTGTTATTTCGTCCAAAAAATGGCAGTTTTTGAGATTTTTAGTCCATGTAAATTATCAGTTTCACCTTCAAAATCTGACGTAACTCATTTTGTACAGTGCCTTATTCGGTACCTCCTTTATTGGAGGTTTTTCCCAAGAACCTCACTTGCAGTTGACGTTGCTACTACACGAAGGACTAAGAGTTTTCCTAATTTAAGCTAAACGCGAGCTGTATTCGTCAAAAATATTAGTGTCATAAATTGGTAGAAATGCAGTTGATGGCGTCATCCTTCCAAAAGTAATTGCAATAATTGTCCAATTATTCCAACGCATTCAGTTTTAACATTTAAAAAGTTGTTCGGCTGATGTCATATATGCAGTTTTCAATTGAAGACGGAAAAGAAAGTTGTAAGACTCACTTTCAAGTTTTCTTTACACCATATCTTTGCACTATCCTAGATTGGTTAACTGTAATCAGAACACCTTAAATCGCAGTGCGAAATTTAGCGACCCTTTAAAAGCTAGTAAATTCCAATGCGAATAGTTTTTTTTTCGAATTCTAATTCAAAATATCTTTATCAAAAGGTTCGAATGTATATTCTGCTTAAAAGTAAAGCAATCTTCTGCGATCTTGAAGCCTTTTCGTTCAGTCCATTGACATTTTTCTTATTTTTCTCAAGATTAGAAATCCTGACAACGATACTGCACGTATGCGGCAAAGGAAAGCGATAACCATTCTTCTCTTATCATGTTGAACCAAGCTGGGTCATTTCTGTAAAGAATACTCTCCTTAGAATGAGGTATTTCTTCTTTATTTCGGAGCTTAACGAGAAATCGATTTCCATAAAAGCTGGACGGGAAAAAGTTCAATAGCTTTTGGCCGGATTCTATATAGAAAATTAAATCCAGGGAAAAGGGTGTGATTCTATACAAAATGAATAACCATTTTACCTATAAAAAGTGTTAAATAAAACCGAATTTCCGACCTCAAGAGTAAAATAAATCGGAATATAGGCTGCTATGTTTTTTTTTTTTTTTTTTTTTTTCGAATTTAGATAATTTAAATGGAAACCGTTTAAACCGTAACTGAATAAAAAGACTGAGGCATAAATCGTTTAATTACTTCCTGTTAATATAAAAAAAAAATAGTTATTCTGTGTCGCTATGTGAAAATCTACAATGAAACCCAACTCTTCAGAGTTAAATTGCAAACTGTTAAAAAACGACTTTCGGTTTGGAATCTTAAATTTAACTGATTAATTAAATTTAATTTAATTTAATGAATCATAAATGTGTGAACGCTGTAACAAGAGTAACTTAGTGAAAATGTGAAGAATCGTAATGCTGGACAGTCGCGTAAGGGATTGTCCTTTGTCACAGGGATTGGATACTTCGCTGATACCATGGCCCGGAATGAAATATGCTTGCGTTCGAGTTTTGGAACTCTACTGCAAGGTTTTTGATCAGACTCAATTATATCATCTCATTATCAGGTTGGTATTCCCATCTTGGAGTTCGACTTCGGTTTCTTCTTAACGAGTAAACAAATAACAGCGTCGTTGTAAAGCTCATCAATTATGTAATTCGATCGAACAGCAATTTTTCCGATGTAATACGAATCCGTTGTGCTCCTTCGGTTTTTTTTTGTACATAAAAAGCGCTTTCGGTAAGACTGATTTAAAAAAAAAAATGTGTCTCTGATTTTTAAAATGAAACCGCTTTGAAGTCTTCTTTTAACGATCATATGTTTATAAATAAACAAATTGGTATTTTTTTTTTTTTTTTACTGATTTTCATTACTTTCTTTTACATAAAGTCGCGGCGATAATGTTTTTGCATGTTTGTTTCCTAAGACGGGATGTTCCCATTTAGACAGCTTAATGAATCCCTTTTTTCTTTTTTACTAGAAAAAGCTATTCCCATCATGTTTGTTTAATTACTTAAAAAAAAGGCTTTCCTGTAACAATATATTATATACTTTCCTAAGTATTTTGCCGTGTCCGTCTGTTTTAATTCCGTTTCTTTTCAGACGTCACGCAAAACTAAAACTCTTTTTTTTTCAGTCTTTGTGTACATAGCCGGCTGATAAGGAACAAGCTAATTTTATCAAAACTAAATCGGTATCAGTCAATTATTATGTTCGGGAGTGGTTATTCAGTCACATCCATGTATCAATTGAATTAGTATTGCGATCGCGCTTGCTCTGTCCGGCTATTTAATTGTTCAATTACAGTGCAAATTAACTAATCAGGAAATAATAACGTATCTGTATAAGTTTTTTTTACGGTGTCGTGATGAATTAGGATTTTAAATTTTGCAAGGTTTCTCGTCCATAATTTCGCAAATTGTGATAACATATCGAAATCAAATTTCAACAAATATTTACCTTTCTATATCAAATATTTTTCGAAAAATAAAAAAAAATTGCTTCGTTTTCCTTGTTTAAATGATTATGTTTCTCAAAACGTATAAAAAAAAGATCTAACTAGCGTAATTTTAACGATTTTTCTCAAAATCGTGAAAAACAAAAATTTTTTAAGAACCCTTGATTTAAAAATAAATCTCCTTTTTTTTTGCAATATAGAACAAGTGAACTGTTTGTTTTTCTTATCAGCTCATCTGCCATTATTTCGTTACGATACAAATGTATTGTGCTCTGGCGTCTAATCTGGTGGCACATTTTTTTCTTTTTTTCATAAATGAATTATCTAACTGACGTAGATGTATTTGTAATCTCTTTTTGAGTCCCTGTTATTAAAATCATTTTCATGGATTTTTTTTACCTCGAAATGCTTCATAACCATCTTCTATTATCACTTTGAGAAACATGGGGATTGAAATACTTGATCAGATTTAAAACGTAAATCGGTTGAAAATGATGAAGTTGATTCTTTGAAAAAGGCTGCAGTCGATTTTTTTTTTTTTTTTTTCTGGAAAAGGATTTTGTAATCGGAAATCTTTGACATAGAGACAATGATTTTGTCATTCTTTATCTGGAAATGAAATGATGTCGCTGTGAATTAAATAATTAATCAATCAAATTAATCTTAATTAAAAATTAATTAAGTAAATGATCAAGGCATAAGTTGTCAAATATGGACCCCTTTTATCAAATAAGACCAAATAAAATCAGGAATAATTAAAAATGACTAAAATGATACATAAATATTGATACATAAATTTTATAATGATACATCATTATAAATTTTTTTACATGATACATAATAAAACAATTTTTTTCGTTTGACCAAAAATGGTTAAGAATAATCATCCGTAATCATTTTTGTTCATTTTTAGTCAAAAAAAAAAAAAAAATGATAATTTTTTTTGTTAACATTTTTGGTCATTTTGAATTATTTTTAGTTTTATTTTTACATTTTTATCATTCAGGGGTCCATATTTGACAACTTATGACTTGATCATTTTTTTTTTGTACGAATGCAAATCGAGTTTCTTATTAATGAACCACCGCTTTGCTCTAAAAAATTAATATTATTACTGATCTATAAAACCAAATGAATAAATACATCGCCAAAACATCATTTTCTGTAATTTTTCTTAACCTTTTAAGCAATGATGAATAGCAAAAAAATATTTTATCACTGATTTTTTTAATTTGGTATTTTCAAAAAAAGAAAAAAACTTATCTTTTTTTTTAAAATTCGTTTAAGAAAATTTTTTCAATTTTAAAGGCATGAAAGGCAACCATGACAATAGGAAAATGTCAAGGGTAATAACGATAATAGCTATGTAAATATCAAATGACGGAAAAAGAGATGGTATGAGCAGAAAAGGGTTGGAAACATAATCATTCAGTTTTAAAAGCGAACGAAGTAATTGACAAATATTTTTTTTATCCCCTAACTCATTCCTCTTATTCCTGCAATTTTTAGCACCGTCCATACACGCAGGAAAAAAAAATATTCTTATTTTGAAAAATTTCTGCTTTTATTATTATTATTATTATTATTTTTTTTTTTTTTTTTTTCGTCGGAATGAAAGTTAAATCTCGTTTGTGATGAAATTTACGATTTTCCGCACTGGGATATTATGCACTTATCAAAATTATGAATGGGAACGATTATATTCTTTGAAAATTTTTGTATACAAAATCATAAAATAGAAAGTTAAAAAAATATCAACAGTAACCGAACGATATTATTTACGACTTGACTAATAAAAAGGAAAAACACGAAAAGTATGTTGGAGCGACCGTATTGTGAAAATCTTCCTTTGTGCGAATATTTAGACGATGGTAACGGTTTGATTCCGTGTTCTGGGGTGAAGTATATCAACCGTAATGTTTTCGAGTTGTATTACAAAATTTTTAATGATTCCTTTAATGACTGGTATGTAATAAGTTATGAAAATAAATTGTGTCATGATAAACGAAAAAATTTGGAATCCCCTACTTTTTTTTTAAACGAACGCATTTTTTAATTTTTTTTTTCTGTAAAAGCTGCAATGCATATGTGATGAATCGGTAATAAAATGTAATGGGTTCGTAAAAAAAGCACAAGTCGGTTTTTGAATCTGAAGGTTTGGCACCAATACAAAGAATGATAAAAGCCTCGTATTAAATTTTGATATTAATTGACCAGCATTATAGGCTTCCTCTTTTTTTTCGTTTGCATAATTCTCCACCTCAATGTGTAGACTTCTTGGCTCCGAAACTGAGGAACGTCATGGATTTATTCGTTGTAATTTTTTTTTAAATTTTTTTAATAATTATTTTTTCAGGAAAACGTGCAATAGTTGCAAGTGCCCCCGAGAATCCCACGATGTTTACCATAAGGAATGGGTCAACGTTAGAGATCGTTTGGGGTTCGACTCACCCTCGGACCCGACGAAAAACGGGAATAAAGAAAAAAGTCTTAGCGAAGGATATGCATGGGTTCCACCTGGCTTGCCTTCACATAAGGTATGAGGATTAATTTGTTACAATAAATCATATTTTAATCTTTATTTAAAATGCAGGGAACGTACTCACCGCAGCGAATAATGATTCTCTTTGACTTTTAAAACCAACTTCAAAATTCTAGATTAAATATTTAATATTTGCTTTGTGTTGGGAATATTGCAATACATATAATGTGTTGGATGATATTAATAATGATAATGATGATCATAATGAGGATAATGGAGATAATGATGTTTTCCTATTTCCAGATCTCCGAGTACTTCCAACAAATTCCATCGTCTAAAGTGCCTCACCTGGGCTCGTCGGGCGAAAAATATCGTGATAAGCAATTGATGTTGCAGCTTCCGAAACAAGATTTAGCTCTTGCATATTGCAAACATGTCGACAACAGTCATCAATCATATTACGAAGACTTTATCAATGCGCGGAATGAGATAGCGTTAGACATCGGCTATGTAAAAGATAATATCACGAGGACCACGGTGAGTATATCAATCTTTGGAAAATATGAATGAGTTCGTTCAAAGTCTAAGGGATCGAAATAAGGGTTACTTTTTCAATCAGAGACGTTACTCTAGGCTTTTATCTACGAGAAAAATTTTCTGGAATTTTTGTCTTTTTGTTATCTTTAAAAAAGTTAAAGCAAGTCTTGTCTGAAGTAGGGAGGCAAGCGTGCTAAGTTTGAGCCCCTTCCCCAAAGGTAGTGCTGACGTTTTTTGTAATTTTTTTTAGCCACGAATTTGGACCTTCCTTCAAAACTTTGCTTGCTCTTTAACATCAACTTATCCCAGTCAAAAATCCTCTTTGGAAAGATCGTAAAATGTATTAGAGACTTCTTAGCTTCTCTTAAGTCCTACTTTCAGTAGAAGAAATTAATTCACCTGCACCGAGGCTTGAACCATAGGACCCAATCAAATACATAACGATAAGGTCTAAGATTCTCCCCTACTAAAGACGAGTATAAGGAAATATTTTATTTTATGTAATCTAATGATAACGGTTTTTCGTCTCTCACCTTGAAAACTATCCCCTCCCTCCCTTGCTTCATAAGTTCAGTTTAAAAATACAAGACAGCAAGAGTCTGTTAATTCTCCATCTACAGCACTCCTGCTCTTGGCCTTCAGGACAACAAGGTGCGCTTACTATGTCAATATTTGATCTCAAAATTTCGATTAAAATGCAACTAAATGGAATCAGAATTAGAAATGAAACGAAAAAAAATTATAAATAGAAGGAAGGGGTCTAAAAACGATTGAAAAAATACATATGGTATTTGTTCGGCTAAAAGAGCTGAGGGTTGTAAAAGACGTGCCAAATTTTTTCTTGAGCGAAATGAAAGTGAAAACGAAAGCGAAATAAATTGTCTCGCGCTATAGATTACGAGCTTGTCTCTCTTTTTTTAAATTTTGTCTTTTTCTTAATTGCTAACGTCCATTAAAATATTTTAAAAACGAATTTTCGATTTTTCTTAATATCTTAGGCTATATCATACATTAAGCAAACCATAAATTAAATATACAATATGGTATCCAAAATTGATGATTTGATATTTAAGACGTGTTTTTTTGCAATCAGACCGCAAAATTATTCTAATGTAAAATAAATAAAATGTTGGCAGGGAAAACATAAATAATTTTAGGCTTTGCTTTTGGTTACGTATTAATATTTTGTCTAGTTTTTACGACAACAACAGTAGCAGCAGCAGAGCAAGCATTCAACATAACCCCGCTAATCTTCTTTTAATGGACCAGTAATTTATTTCATAAAGATACCTTAATTTTAATGGGCGTATTCCTCTCTTTTATGGTTTAAGAATGAACATTAAATAAAATTAGATTTTAATTAGCCTTTAATCAAAATAAATTTATATTATATGAAAAAAAAAGAAGCATGTTTGACGCCTAAAAAAAAAAAAATAAAATAAAATAAAATAAAAAAAAATAAAACCAAATCGAATTAATAAAATTTTATGTGTAAAATTCCAATCAGCTGATTTTACGTCTAAAATAAAATAAACCGAATTCGCCTGAAAAACGATGATTAGACAAGCGTTGCACATCGAAGTTTTCCCTCTTTAATAACTCGATTACGTTTGGTATGCATAGACTTTGGAAAATTAAAGTGGCTGACTGCCTGCAGCGGTTTACACTTTCTTATAAAAATTTTATACTATAAAAAAAGAAACTTTTGTTTAAATTTCCGCTTCTTTTTTTTTTTTTTTTTTTTCTTAACATTTATTTATCGTTCATGGCTTCCTGTTTTTTAATTCAATCCTTTTTTTTTTTTTTCTTACATTTTTTGATTGATTACGTTTTATCTTTTCTCTTTTCCCAAAAGGCATAAGATTGTACAAACTTATGAACATTAATCATGTTGCCGACTAAAGAAAAACCAGGTGAAAAGAAAAGCTCGTCTTCGATATGACTTGATAATAGTGTGAGGGGAATACAACCTAGACGGTTTAAAATCAGCTGTGTTGTCAATAATTTTTTCTATTATATTTTCAGGAATGCCCCACTTGTCATCATTTTATCAAGCCAGGAGATTTAGGAGTGATAGCGCCCAAATTCGGAGAAGACGTAGCATGGCATCCGGCGTGTTTCATATGCACTGAATGTCGTGAAATGCTTGTAGATTTAACCTATTGCGTACATGACGATTTGCTTTATTGTGAAAGACATTATGCCGAACAGTTAAAACCGAGGTGTGCTGGTTGTGATGAGGTACGTATAAAAAATGAAAGATGAAAAAAAAATTTGAAGCATTAAAGCAAGAAAAAGGAGGGTTTTAAAATCCGTGTAATGGAAGAAATTAGACTGGAAAATGATGTTTAGTTCCATTTACCATATTTTTTTTTTTCGCTGATTTTGCAAGTTTGTATTAATTTAACAAAAAAGTGACGTGTGCACTTAAGCTTAATTACAGTTTAATGGCTCTGACATAATCGTTCTTTTGCCAGTCTTTTCTTAATTTAATTTTATAAAAAGAGGAAGTATGTTCCCTGAAAACTGTTGAGATGGAAAATTAAAACCATGTAATCACAAAAAAAATATTTTCATTTCCGCGAGGGTTTAAGTGTAAAAACCTCGAGAAAAACCCTCTTAAAATTGGAATGAAGATGAAAGTAAAAACAATTTATTACATTTTAAAATGTAAATTTTCAATGTTTACTTTTTAGAAAAAAACACTTACGTTCCTAATAACAGTTTTGAGAAGTTGAAAATTTCGATTTTTTGAAAACAGAGATTTAGATAATCTTTCTTGTACGCAATACTTTTTGTCGTCCTTCAATATGCAATACACCGCATTTCACTAAAGCAATTTTAGTATCAGAAGAGGTTTCATCTTCTGAAACCTTCGGGTTTACTTTGATAGTGAAATCTTTAATGCAAAATAACGGGTATTTTTCCATCTCGTTGTGATGTTACATGCCCCTATGATTCGTAGATAAGAAAACAAAGTATTTTCGGTGTGGCAATTGCGAGGCGTGAGAACCATAACCGTTCAAGTCGACCAAAGTCAAACTTTACAGGAGAGCAAATTTAAAGTTTAACTTATATTTACGGTACATGATTAAAATCGGTTTTCCCGTTTTTGTTGCTCTAAACATATTAACAAATTCATGAACTAACTATTCAAAAAAAATCACCGAAAAAAATTGAAAGTTAAAAATTTCAAAAAAAGATCCAAATCACTAAATCTAGGAAATTTTTTAAAATAAGAACCATAAACGTTTAAAGGAACGATATGTTAAACATTGCTAGCCTTTCAGAATCATAAGCGTGTATGCTTTTCCCCGAATCAAAAACTTGTTTTAACTGATGATTGTAAATTGTAAATTACGGATAGCCGTTTATGGTTCCGACTTTTCAAACTTTTTTAGGCATTTAAACTCTTTTGGCTTTCAAAATCTCGGGAATGAGCCCGAATTTTAAACTTATAAAAAAACTTAGAAATATTTTCTCTGAAAAAAATCCTCCTTCCATAATCGACCCGATTTGAACGGTTATGGTTCTCACGTCTCAAATTGGCTCCAGCTATACAGTATATTCACGTTTCTGATTAATTTCTTGGGAGCTTTTTTCGGGAGCAGATGCGCCATATATCAATTTGAAGGCAATTTTACAATGCTTTCACATAGGTATTGATAAAGGATTATAACTGTTATTGGCAGACGAATTTTATAATTTTTCGAAGGATGTAAGCAAAATAAGGCAGTAAATATTAAACTCAAACGGGGCACGTTCTTCCAAAGGAAATAAAATGAGCTAATAAATTTATGGTTTCGGAAAACTAGTTTGATTTAGCTGCCTGATCTATTTAAGTTCCAGTTTCAGTTAGGTGCTAGTTGTATTTAAGTGCCAATGTGAGTTAGGTGCCAGTTTGATTTAAGTGACCGCTGCATTTAAATCCCTGGTCCATTTATTTTAAACCTGACCTTTGAGAACTGCAAATTGCGGTTATGGATATTTAGATTGATGCAAAAGATAAAAAGGACTACCGGTATACGAAGGAAAAAGTTCGGTTCCTGCTACTCAATGTTATGTTGGGTCCTGTGACGTCTAAACATTTGAGTTGATAATACCAAAAATTTAGTAAATATTACTACGCGTTCGTAATAATCAATAACGCTTAATAATAATTGCTTAATTTTTAGTATTATCAACTCAAATGTTTAGACGTCACAAGACCCAACATAACATTCAGTAACAGGAACCGAACTTTTTTTTCTGCCTATAGTATCATTTTGAAACCAAAACTCGTTTTTTGTACCCAGACAGATATTTTAGATTGCTGATTTTTTAAAGTAGGCAGATAACCGAAAGAGCTTATTATAAGGATTTGAAATAATTTGGAAGTTTAAAGCAGCTTCTTCTTCTTTCTGTATTTTTAAAGCGATCACATACGCAGTAGTTAATAAACATAATTTTCGTAAACAAAATGACCTTGGAAGGTGCTTTTTTGCATTTCTGTGTCATGGTAATACATTGAAACACCTCAAATCTTGCCTTAGCTCCTTGTTTTATTAGTCTTACTAGTAAGATGTAGAAAATTGTAAATGTTGAGTTGACTTTTTTTTAACCATGTATTTTGAAGATGCCGTTCAGCATTACTACTAACAGTGTGCGCTTTGAAAGATCATTTGGGAATATTGAAAATCTTTTCCCCGATTTTCCTCTTGCGTATTCGAACACACAAAATCTTAGGAAAAAAAGTAAAAAGATTACTTAATTTCCCTTTCAAAATGAAAATCATTAAAATTCGTACCTTTAAATCTGTTCTTGACAGGTGACTGAAAATACGGCGATGAAAATTTTATCAAAGAGCGAACTCTTTCATTTTTCTTCATTTTACACTGTTTTAGGAAAAGGTTTACGTAAGCAAGAAAAATTCATTTTTTTGACATGCCACAGAGAGCCAGGACGGGCAATAGGTAACATACAAGAAGGGAAAATTAAAATTTTGACTTTGCATGAAAGCGGCCATTGTTTTGATTTTCGCCTTGACTTTTACGATGATTTTTCAAGATAAGGATTTTTACATAGGAAAAAATAATATGGAAAGAAAAATATGCAAATAGAGGCCGGTAAAAAATTGAAATTTTGGTGTACAAGTACTTTTCAAAATTAAGAAATTATATTTTTAAAAAAAATTAGTTTCATTACATGTGAGAGTTGATCAGCATTTAACGACCGAGACAACCTCGGCCATTCACCCGTTAAATTTGAAAACCGAAAGTTTTGGCCGTTCCGCCAAAACCTTTTAAATTAAAAAAAAAGTCTTGCGATTGTATTAGACAGTTAAAATATCAGGGGTTTTTTTATTTACCTCTGCTTTCCCAAGGAGTTTCTTTAATATTTCAAAGAAAAAGAAACTTGGTTGCCTTATAAAAAATTATTCAGTTAATTTTTTTCCCCGTGTTTTATTTTCAAAACTTTTTGTCGGTTTTAATTTTCTTGAAATTTTGGAGTCATCGACGTTAATTAAATTTACTGGCCTGCAAAAAGTCTTGTTTAGTTACTTTTTTTTATTGCTGGGAGCTGACTTCCAATCAGAAAAGTTTTTCGCGTCTATATTTTGATTTTCTTAACTCTGTTCGAAAGTGAAAAGGAATTCGAAAAAACGCAAGAAGCAAATGAAGCAAAATGAGGAAGAGTCGGTCTGTTTGTGAAGAAACATTGCCCCGGATTGTGAATGCTTAAATTGTTGACACTAAACCATTTATAAATTCAGTATCAAGCCTTCCTTTTTATATGTTAGTTCTCTAATTAAAACGTTTCCTCACGCCTCGCGTTTGTTTTTTCGTCCCTTTTTTTCCCCGAGTTTTTCAAGGTAAGTTGTGAAATTTGTTTGGACCATGTCTAATTTTGTTCAGAATTAGCTGATTTACTTCCTAGTGCCATATGTTATCAAAATTGTTAGTCTTGATTTGTGTCGTTTCACCCTTAACCGCACCACCTTTAATTTTTAAGCTCTCGAAAATCTTTGCATTTTTTTTTTTGAAAAAAAATTACATAATTTACGAAAGCGCCCTTAACCTTTATTGTTTTATGTCATCTTGCCAAGCTTGATTAAAGCATAGCGTGAAAGATATCCTATAGTTTGATTGTTACTTAAGTAAAAGAAAAATAAAGGACAAGCGCTGCTGGCGACGAAAAATGAAGTTGACGATTTATTATACGTGTTAGCTAATAGAAAATGATGTAAAAGCGAAGTGGGGGAAAAAAAAATAAAAAATCGGGGCAAATACTTGAATATATATATCGAAATCGAAATAATATTTCCGACGACAATTTCATCCTACGTAATTTGAGGTCAAGTTTATTTTTGTATTTTTAGTAAATTTTAAAATTGTCACTTTTTTTAAATTGGACCAACATCCGGCTATTATTCGTTCCTTTAGTGCAGAATTTATCTGGGAGATGGCATCATCTGTTTATATTCCAGTTTTTCTTTTTTTTTTCGCTTTGCGTGTCGAGCTTTTCCTGAAGCTCAGTGGGGCAATAGGGCATGTTTGGTTTGATGTGGGTTGAAAGCGAGTTGCTATCCGTTATTTATTCAAAGAAAATCCGCAAGATGTGGTTATTTGTTGTCTTGTTCGTTTATATTAATATATATTAGGAACCACCCACAAGGGAATTTTTTTTTTTTTAACTTATTCTTTTCAAACAAATTTTCTTTGATATTCACTTCGTTGATGTTTTACAATATATACTTTAAAGAAACGATCATAAAAGCAACTTTGTTGTATAAATTGCTACAAAGTGTTAGATTTGTGAAAGAGACGTTAAAATTAAACTTGAAAATATTTAACTTTGGGTTTCAATCTTTGTCTTTTTCATCTTCCGAAATTTATCGGTGATAAAAATTATTTTAAAACCTTAGGTACATCAGTTTACTTATTACTTTTTTTCTTAAAATCGCCTAAACATTCAGTTTGGAAAATTCGTCTTTTATTCGAGGATAAAAAAAACCTTAAAGCCCTCCTTACGCACTCATCCTCTATACGTTACATTAAACCATTCTACGATGATAAATTGTGACGGCTTCCTTTGGGAAAATCTAAAGCTCTTAAAGCATGGATCTTCCTCTTGAAATCCTTGTCAAATATCCTTCTTTCTCTAGTCGTTTCGATATAGCTATAAGGCCTGCAGTCTCTTTAGGGAACTCTTCGCTAATGTGTTTGTTTTCAAACGGTTTCATGCATTCACTCCGTTGTAAGGTGTTTTCAGCAATAATATAACCCCTCGAAAGTCAGTTTAAGTGGTTGTCATATCCTAATTTTTGCAAAAGCTGTATGACATGTAAGTTCTGATTTTAGAAAAATATTAAAGAATTATTCATTTGTTATTATTTTTTTCGATATGGAATTTATTTTGCTGTAAATTGTAGGATTAGTCCTTAATTTTTCTTATTTTAATTTAAGTTGTGAAGTCCCTAAAAAATGATTTGTTATCAGTAAAGGTTCAGATGAACAGCAGACGATTTACATGATAAAAATTCAGCTGTTCTTCCTGTACAGTAGAAACCGTGCGTGGCGTACAGGTGTAAGCGGTGTATTTTATATATATGTGTACGTGCATATGAAAACCTCCCACTTGTATAAATCTGGATAGTTTGTTTTGATTCGAAACTTATTTGTGTACAAAAGGTTTAAAAAACAAGACGTACTATCCGGATTGTAGAAGTGGGAAGTTTTCATATTCACGTACACATCATATCATCGTTTCTATACACTGTAAGCAAATGGCCTTATATTTTTTTCATTAATGTCCGATAAAATCCGACTTCACAGAAGGTTTAGGGACCAACGCGATTTTGTGGTTGCTTGTTTTTAATTATATTTATGGTCCCCAAACCCTCTGTCAAGTCGGATTTTTTCGGCCATTATGCAAAATAATATTAGGCCATTCCCCACCCTTGGGTGGGGAATGGCCCTTCTTTTTGACACCCTCCTGGGTCTTCAAAAAGAAAAGAGAGGATACGCTCTTTGAGGTTTTCTAAGCTTTTAGCCTGAGCTTTTCAGTAAAGGGACGTTATTGTAAAAATTTTAAAGAAACTTGAAATTCCCCCGACTTCTTCCCTGTGAAAAACATACTTTATATAAAGTAACGAACAAGTTTAAATGTTTAAATATCTTGGTCTTAAAAGCTCATTACGCAGCTGTACAAGTCATAAAGTTCAGTTTAATAAAATTTTTGATGAAAATTGGAGTTTATCAGAGTGAAATCATACGAGAGTGTAATAATCAAATAATAATAAGATTGTCTTGTAACATTTTGTTGCTATATTGTTTTACTTAATTTTTGAATTCTACTGTTGTACCTAATATGCATTATTTCGATTTTTTTTTCAGGTAAGTCTATAAAGTTTCGCATAAAACGCATTGATGGGAAGTGCAGTAAGACATATGCATGTACAGATTACACATTTCAGGACGATTTTCACAGTTATTTATTCTAAATCCAAAAAAATTCGTTAACCAATAATCAGATAACACTACGTAAAAAGTTGAAATAATGACTACTCGCCATTCATCGGACATAAGAATTATTTTGCAGTAAATTTTACTCTAGTCAAAAGCTCTCTATGTCTGACCAAAAGTCAAAAGTACATTTCTCCGTTTTTGGGAGTGCAGGAAAAAGTTCGATGATTCTGACAAAAGTTAACGTCTATCGGTCAAATATGATCATCGCGAAGAAGTCCTTAGAAGTTTAATATTGGGTAGAGGTCACTATGTTGGTCATGAAAATGTATACGATTTGTATACAATTTGTATACAAAATGTATACAGAATGTATATCAAGGTGTATAAAAATTAAAATGGTATACAATTTGTATACATTTTGTATACAATTTCATGACCAACTCTACCCGAAAATTTTGCGAAAGCTAAACAAAATGGAAGACAAATTAGCTTTTTAAAGGCGGATATTTTAATTTAATTAATTTGTTTTTCTGGTCTTATTTTAGATCCTGATGATGGACTATTGGGTCCGAAATAGCTATCGGTCATTTTAATGTGGAGATGTAATTAAATAAAATCGTAGTTTTTTGACCTTAAAGGAAGCTATTCTTTTAAACATATCATTTGATATAGGTCAATGGATCCTTTATAAAATTATAAAATGGAAGAGGTTTTAAGCTGGAGAGAATAATTGTATTTAGAATAAATATGTGAAAAAAAGTCAGGTTTGTACCTCATGGCATACCCGAGACCCTTATTTGGCCAGTGTAATATTCCAAATTCGATTTTTATTTTTAAATCAAAATATTAAAATAAACAAAAAAAAACTACTTTTCCGAATCAAACCTTGCCTTGTTTTAGAAGAATCCACACGCCTACGAATTTAACTTCTCGTAAAGAAAATTCTAAACATAAATTAAAATTTATTATCTCCACTTCTAACTGTCGATTATTAATACTTATATAAATGATTTTCAAGAGTGATTAATCATTAAGATAAATCGTTAATAAAACGAGAAAAATGACAAATTTCAATGCTTTGAGAATCCACCGACGATCCTACAAAGTAATACTTGGAAAAGTTTTAAACGATCATACGTACACTCTTGCATAATTATTATAAACGCTTAAGGCCACACAAAAACCTCGAGTTGTCAACATATGACCGAGAATACGATGCGTTCGACGTTTAATGTTCGGAATCGACATGTATATATATATTTTTTTTTCAATTCGAAAAAAAAAAAAAACATTTTTTCGTCCGATTTTTCCGAAAAGAATCTCTACAAATTTTGTAATGTTTGACGGGTTACATCATCGTCATCATCAAAGAAGTTATGTCATTGCCACTGTTAAAATATATATATGTAAACTCTAACCTCTTTCAATTTCTATAGGGTTTCTAAATCCAAAGCGATTTTAAGTTAGCAACAAAATGCTTTGACTTTTTTTTTATCCTCCCTTTTAATATCAATGAATACGTCTCATTATAAGGAATCACTTGCTCGATTCTTAAGCCCCATTGAAATGAAAAAACATCTAGACCGCTATTATTAATCTAATTTTTTATACGTAATTTAATGGTAATTGTAGCAAACGTCATAGTAAAAAATTTGTTTTTTTGGCAATAACCGAAAAAGCTTTTATTATAATTTTATAATGATTTCTTGGACCGTTTTAGTTTTGTTTTCTTAAACGTCTTAGGTGCAAAACTAAACCGTCGTATGTCTCGAAATCGGATTTTTGAAAAAATAAATAAAAATAAATAAATGATTTGCTGTAGATCGTTTTCACTGCAGGCGGACAGGGGGCAATTAATTAAATCATCGCGAAAAGCATTTAAACGAATGAATGATTTAAATTTTTTCTTTTTAAAAAAATCAAAAAGCTTTTAAATTTATTTGTTTCGCCGACAGGATATGTATGGGAAAATAATTGCAAATGTATTAAGCCAATTAACTTTAATTAATGCGCATGCTGAGGTTAGCTTCTTCAGTTGTAATAATTTTGAAATTTCGAAAAAAAAAAAAAAATCAGCAGGAGATTGATTATCTTTAAGCAAAAAATGTTATTTATGTATTAATCACGCATTTAAAAAAGTGACGTAAAAATTTCGAGACTAAAGTAGCTTCTTGGATCTTTTTGATTTTTAAATAAGTTTATCAGTGCATGAAAATGTCAGGGTTTTACCGGTACGAATAAGTTACTTAAAAAAACGATTCATTTAAACTCGAAAAAGTTTCTTAAATTTTAATATTGTACTTGCGTAATTATCTGCTCTCGGCATCAAGAAAATCCAATGTTAATTAAAACGTCTTTATCCTCGTCATGAGATTAATAACAAAATAAATAACGAAGCGGCGAGCATATAAATGAATTAGAAAAATAAAAGATTTGTCATTGTTAAATATACTTAAAACATTTTTTTACTTTGTTTACAAGTTAGAGACGAATTAATCCTAATGCTATTTACCGGATAAATCTTCTTTATTTTTTTATTTTTGAATGCTTCTCCCCTATTTAATTAAAAAAAAGAAAGAGAAAGAAACATGTGAAAATAAAAAAAATTATTTTGAAGGCGTTAAGAAACACTTTTACGCCACCCAGAAATCAGCATGAAATTTTTTTTTTTTTAAGCTTTGATCTTTGAAGCCAATCCTCAGGGATTATAAACTAGCCGTCAATGTGAGGCGTAGAGGATCCTAAAAATTCGGATCGGCAAAATAATTCACATGTACCTAAGTTTATTTATCCAGAGGAAAAGAAGAAAAAAATAATAAAGGAATCCGTCATAATAAAAATGTGAAGTAAAATTCCGATAACTAGATAAATTGTGTAGTGAATAAGTTGGCAAAGAAACAGTGGGTCCAAAAATGGACTGAGACCGTGCGTCAGTAGCATAGGGGTCAAATATCAATACGTATAAAATTACCGAATTAACTTGGGCGAAAATCGGAACAGAGAAATTTCGACAAGTTGGAATGGTTTTTCGAAAGAAAGTATGGATCATTCTTTCAAGAAGTTATTTTCATTTTTGTAAAGGAATCCCGATGGGTGGATGATATAATATTGTATAATCGTCGCTGAGTTTTTTTTTCCTGCTATTTAATGTAATTTAAGTAATTTTATTTCGTTTTTTTTTTTTCGAGATTTCCAAAAAAATAATTAGGAAAAATGAAAAGAGAGTAGATTAGAAAATTTTATCACTTAAAATTATAGGATAGGCATGAAAACTTTTAGATATGTGAAGGGAAATAAACAAAAATAAACGTTAGCACCATTCTGATACTACAGTATTCGTTAAAAAAAAAAAAAATTAAGTCAGCTGAGCAGCTGCAGTCTCCAGCTTTTGATGTAAATTCGAAAGGCTTTAGAATGCCTAAATGTTATTTTGGGAAAAAATTGGCTGAAAAATTCAATAAAACTTCAACAAAAAAGTCTTAACAAAGCGCTTTGCATCGTCGCAGCAGCAGCAAACATTTTAAGAATCGAGCAAAATTATCTGTATTTACACAAGAGTGTTAAAGAGTTTATTAAAAAAATTATAAGTAATTAAATTATACCTACCAAAATAAACTTATTTTTTTGTTTATAATTTTATTTTTCGTTCAAACAGTTTCGGATAGCATGTTGCATAATATTTCTCGTAAAACAGGGTAACTCTTGAGGCAAAATGGGATGAATTTGTGATACAGTCGAACGGGAGGGAGCTATATTCCAAGAAAAAGGCAGAATTGTATGAAACAATGTTATGTTGCTTATGGAGTAAAAGGGTTTAGGGGGTGACTTGTTCAACTCAATCCGAATTCCTTTATTCGTACGGTATTTTTGAAGCCAAGAAACGTAAGGGTGATGTGTTAAAAAACTGCTGCCTTTAGTTAGTACTGAGGGTTTCTAAAAGCTATTTTGCTTTTAAAACGCAAAAATGACTTAGGAACTAAACAATCAGAATGTATCACTTTTTCTATTTATGTAGGTATGTTTATGCTTCTACTTATGTTTTTTTTTTTTTTTATTCTGTGAGATGAATTTTGCTCTTGTTTATTTTGTGAGAATGAATTTTTTTCTGAAAATCAGTTTCAGCAGACTTTTTCTGAGAGACTGAACTTTTTGGCCCTCTTTTTATGTAGAAAAAATCATGAAAATTGCGAGCCAAACTGGCGTTCGACGGATCAAAGACAACGCTCAATAAGGTTTAGGTGTCAAAACCCTAACCGCGTATAAGTGAAAAAGAGTTGGAGAAAGCCACATTCCGGCTCATGGGCGAATCTAGAGGGAGGGGGGCATAGAAATTTGAATATTATATGGCCTGAATAGGGTCGGCCCCCAGAAAATTTTTGCCCTATTTTTAGCCCCCTAGAAAAAAATTCTAGATCCGCCCATTCGGCTAGGTTTTACTGTACCGTAGATTGGGGTGAAGTTGAAAGGAAATTCAAAAAAAAAAAAAAAAAAAATTCTAGGTTTATTTTAGCCACTAAAAATAAAAATTTTTTATTTCATTAATTGGATATTGTTTTTGGGATGCTTAAGTAAAAAATGCAATTTTTAGGGCCTAAAATAAACCTAGCAAATTTTTTTTGGAATTTCCTTTCAACTTCACTCCAATCTACGGTACATATTTTGACTTCTAAAGGCTAGCTATGTCAATTAAATCCCACAATTTCTTGATAAATTGGCTGATATATTAGTTAGTTCCATTTCGAACGACTGATCTGAGTCCTTTATTTCATTGAGGTACCAAATTTCTTCAAGTATGATTTTCCAAAGATTCTGCTAAGTCTCTTTCTTTTTTAAATTTATCGGTTGAGTTAGGTTTATTATATATTTTTCTAAGAAACATTCGGATCTTGATTTGCTGGAAAAATAAGTTGTTGTGCTTCACACAAAAGAAACAATTTTTAAAAAATGTTAGGATAGTTGAAGGAAGGTCCAGTTTTCAAAACGACCACTTTAAAAGGTTTGAAACCATACTCAGTCACACACACAAAAAAGAAAAAGGGGAAAAAATTAGACCGGCCAATTTTTACTTCTTAAATCAAGTTTAGAATTTTTTTTTCAAAAATTGTGTTTATTTTTTTTTTAAAATAAAATATCGGAATGCGGAAAATGAAATCGAGGTTTTCAAAATTTCGTGTTTTATTTACATACAAGAAACTTTTAAGAACCTCTGCAGGAGGTTACGCTTAATTACATATCGACCTTTTAAAGGCTGATGGCCCTCATGTCAGACGCCTTAATCATAATGTGTAACACCTGTTTTACGGATATTTACATTTGTTGGCTTCATCTTTTTTGTTTTTTTAGAGAAAAAAAAATTAACTCAAAAATCATTTTCATATTTTTGTCAGTACTGGTTCTGAGGAGCTCTAAGTTTTGTCGGAAGTGCTGTTCTTATCAGTGTTAGAAGAATAAATGATATTCAGTTAGAGAAAAAAAAATCGTTAGTGATAATTAATCGTTTGTCGGTAATTAATTTTTTTTTTCCTGCCTTTTAAAAACACATATAATAGGGAAATACTGTACAATCGTTTTTAGTATATGAGGGACAGTTTTAAGCCGTCAAGATTTTCACAAAACTGTTTGAAATTGTATCAAAAGCCAAAACTGAATAACACCAAGATTTTTTCTGAGATTATTGGTTGTAAATTCTTGGTGTATAAAAAAAACTGGCGCCAGGAGATGAAAATTTCAAAAGTCTCACCCACGGCATTCTCCTTTTATTTAATACAAGAAAGTTTTTTTAAAAATAATGTAACATCCATACGTTTGAAGTTCAATAACATTTTTAAAATCTAGATTAGGAGAGTAAAAAGTACAGAAAATCCGACTAAAATAAATTTGCCAAATTGATAAGCGTAACGTTAAGGATGCTTATTTGGGAAATAAGAGACGTTTTTATTACAAATTTTGCTAAAAAGAGTATCGTTTAAATGAGTCATCCATAATTTTGAATTTTGTTCTCTCGAACCATATTTGCCAGCTATACAAAATTTACACGTTATAATCTCTCCTCCCCAGATTCGGTTATTCATTTTTTATATATAGTCGTACATGATTTCCGACTGATCCCATCTCGGATTCGGAGGATAAATAATAAATTCTCTATTCCGATGGAATAAACTGCTCATATTTCAAGCCCATCCTAGCGATAAATCAATCACGCTCGGGGTTTTTGCTACATCATATCCCAGTTTAAATTGGCATAATGACGAAATCAGGTTAAGAAATGCAAAAAAGTCTTGCTCAAAAAAAAAAAATTATAACCAGCTTAATCAAGCGCCTCCTCCCACTCTTGCATCGCTTATGCTGAGCTTTCCACAAAAAACAACAATGACGTAATTGGTGCGGTACGATATGATAATCGTCAAAAGCGTCAATCCGAAATGTTTTTTTTTTCTATTTTGCTTTTTTTTCATGTATCGATTTTCCTGGTTATTTCATGATTTAAATTTAATAATTAATCAAAAATACTGAATGGCATTAACAGATGAGTTAAAAAAAAAAAAAAAAAAAAAAATTGGAAATTTGACAATTTCATGTTTTTTCATCGGTTTAGTTGACTTATTGCTGCGATTTTGGAACGAAATTTCAATCGGTGTGGTTATCACGAGTAATTAAACACATGTGATGATAACGTGAGGCAGGTCAGATTTTTTTTTCCTGCTGAAGTTCCGCACGAAAACATTAAAAAACGTAATAAAAATAATAAGGATATTTTAATGCGGTCGTTTGCCCCTTTGCCCCCTCTCAAATTAAAATTTCAATGTTTACTTTTATATGTCGCATTGCTACGTTAATTTCAAAATTAATAAACCGTTCCTATAATTAATAACGGGTATCGGAAGAGTCGAAACAGTAAATTAAATTTAAACTTGGCTTTTGGCCAGTCTAAAGTATTCATGTCAATCTTATGTGAATGCCGCTGGAGGGAGGTTTGAAAAAAAATCTTTTTTTTTTTTTTTTTTTTTTTTTCAATCATTTTCTTTAAATAGAAAATACGTTTTATTTAAAAAAACGCGTGGGGAGATCAAAAAAACTTTCGCAAACGGTTTTCATAACCACATAAAAAGAAAATGATTGCAGTCGAAAAAGAAAACAAAATTATTCTTGTAATCATTTTAGGAAAGACAAAAACGAATTTTTTTTAATGTCAGAACATCGGTAGGCCTAATTGCTGAGAATGTTAGTTTAGCTTACTGGCAGACCTGTCAGTTTCAAAGTAAATACTGTCAGAAAAATGTCGAAAATGATGGTACCGTGGACATTGTCAAATTCTAAACGTTGACTTAAAAATATTTTATTTTTGCAAAGAGATAATATTGCAAATGGTCATTTCTCCACGAGTTTGAGACCTATCGAATTGAATGAAATTGGTGAGTCATTTAAGACTTGGAGGTAAATTAAAATGAATAGAAGTCGAAATTTAAAGGGAAATAAATCGTCGGGAAAAGAATTAGAAACCGTGTACGAAAACTGGAAAGAGGCCAAACTATTTTGGAATATCCTTATCATAGAGATCCTCTTAAAATCTAATCTTATGTTTGTGTTAATTGCTTGGAATCGAGTCCTGGAAATCATGGAGGTCGTAAAATCAAATGAGTTTCATATTTAACTGGTTGCCAAAAAAGAAATGCGTAGTTACCATTTTAGGGCGGCAGTGCTGTTGACCATATCTTCTGATTAGGAAATACTGTATGTTGTTGCCAGATATTGTTTTTTGTGATTTTTCGAAAAACCGAAAGTACACTTTTCTTTTTACAGCTTATTCATCTAATTACTTGATGCCCACTTTTTACGATTCGCATTTATAGAAAGTTCCTTTCATAGAGCAAATTTGTTGATATTTATTTGAATCGTGAACCAACCAACCCTTTTAGTTTTAGTGCTAAGTTTGGAAACTGAAGACTCCAGTTTATTTCGAATTAAGTTTTACGATTTTTTTTAAGAATTCAGAAAATCATTAGGAGGTAGGGGATTAAGTCATCATTAGGATGACTTAATGATTTCGAGTTGATTACTTCATTTTTATTACGATATTTTAAAAAAAAAAAAAATGGTTATTTTTAAGAGAAGGCTTCACGGAATACCGGAAGGAATAGTTGTTTTGTCTAATACCCGTCTAAAATCAAATTTTAGATATCTAACGAACTCTTGACTTTTTCTTGTATTTTTGGCACAAGTTTCAACTTGTTCCAAGCAAACAAAAACCAAAGAAACAAAATCCGAGTTTTTCGACCGGAATTTTTTTTTTAAAATTTTTGTCCCGCCACCCATACATTTAGACAAGTTGATACTTGCGCGAAAAATTCCAGGCAGTACCAGAGAAGTTCGTTAGATACCTAAAATTTGGATTTTTTTCATCATATATCGAGTATTAGAGAAAACCGTCATTCCTTTCGGCGTCCGTGAAACCTCCTCTTAATTTACAAAAGATTTGAATGTTGTATGATTTTGTGGAAACAATTTAATCGGATGGACATAATTTTTTTTTAAGAGCAGGGTAGCGTTTAAAAAGGTTTTGAACACTCTTAACTTTTTTTTTTGCAGTTCTCCTAAAGCTTTAGCCATTATCCTGATGCTTTTGCGACTATTTTGACAACTTTTGCAATTAATAGTAGCTTCTGTTTGCTACCCTAATTTTTTTTGGATTTACTCCAAAAGTGAATATACCGTATATAATTTTAAACATGGTAATTGGCCTGAATTATCGGCGCACTCAAAAGTAGGGTGTCTCTTTCGTAGCCGATGACGGAATTTTAATGGTGACGCCCCCTAAAATATTCCCAAATAATTCAAAACTAACGTGCGCAAAGTTTGGGGCCATTACCTAAACGCGAATGGTGCCTGTAGCAACGTGATTTTTCCCATTTAAAATGCATGGGAAATTTTCTTATTTTACTTTTTATTTTCTTTTTTTCGATAAATATCTAGTCAAAAAATCGGTCGTTCGTCCAAATTATTACGTATAAAATGTATACGTAATAATTTGGAGTTATTTATACTATAAATAAGCTTTCAATCTAAGCACAAAAAACCCGTCCATCTTTTTTTTTGCAGATAAGGGTGGTAGATAGCACTATTTTGAATTTTATATAAATTTGGAAGGCCCTCCCCCCTTATCTATGGAAAAAAGGGGGATGGGTTTTCTGTACCTAGATTGAAAGGCATATATATACGTAATAATTTAGACCAACGGCCGATTTTTCGACTAGCTATTTATTGAGGAAAAAAAAATTAAAAATAAAATAAGAAAATTTCCCATGCGTTTTAAATAGCAAAAATAACTTTGCTGCAGGCACCACTTCGCGTTGAAGTGCAGGCTCCAAACTTTGCAGACGTTACTTTTTAATTATTCGGGAATATTTTAGCGGGTAGTACCGTTAGAGTTCCGTCATTGGCTATGGAAGAGACACCCTATTCAAAAGGGGTTAAATTAATTGGCTAAGAAAATTCTAGGATCTAATTAAAGAGGTTTATGCAAAGGTTTATGCAAAATGCGTGATTCTTTGACCGGTCATGTAATACTATCACACAATCCTTGTAATATCAGTACACCCTGCGATGTTATCACACGAAACCTGTAATATTATTACTAAAAAATTCTTTTTTTTTTTTTTTTTTTTTTTTTTTTTTCCTATTTCTTCGATATTTTTCCGCGTTTGTGCAGGATTTCAATGGTCACTATTGAACTCCATGGGTTCAATTACATACAGGTCCTGCTTAACTTTAAAAGGGGTCAGCGCTGAGATGCGGCCAAAAAATCCGACTTTTTGCTTAAACTCCTTTATGTAATTGCTTCACTTTTTACAATGAAACAATATTAAATTGTAAAATCACGTGTAGCCAATCACGTTACCAAATACTGACACCTTTAATGCTAAAATTTTCATTTTGACAAAGCTCAAAAATAAAAAGTACTCAACTAATAACTTCAGTCATTTTCAGTTATTTTCGGAGAGTTTAAACCTTTAAAAGTTGATATTTAACTGTCCTTCAATTTGATGATTCTCATTAGGGCTTTTTTTCTTTTTTATTTTCTGATAAATCCAACTTAACAGCGTGGATATTTTCCGAAGAAGGATTAATCCCGTGGGAAAAGGAACAAAGCCCTGAGAGAAAGTCACTCCGTTAAACGATGACGTCATTAGCGTGACGTCACATATTCCAGACACCATTGTTTTGTATCTTGTACACTTTTTCATCATGTAATTTCAACTCAGTCCTTATATTCTCTCTTTTTTCCCGATCGTAAAAGTCGATTTTTACGATGATTACCTTTTAGGCATGACCTATTTCCAATCAGATCGCATATTTAGCTTGTGTCTTAAAGTTTTACTATAGTGATTAACAAGATTTGTGACCTATCTTTTGACATTTTGTTTGACCCGACTGCGATAAAAGTAAAAAATAAAATTTATTTTCAGGGGAATAAGTGTTTTTTTCCCTATCGAGAGGGGGGGAGGGGGGAGGGGGGTAGTCCCGCCATCACTAAACTATTTGGAAAAAAAAGAAATAAATATAGACGATTTTATCGATTAAATAAATAGTAAAACCAATCACAATTTAAATGCGGTCAGATTTTAGCGCCGCTTTTGAAATTTTAATCAAACTGACAAATCGACTTTCCACAAAACGAGTTTTTTTTTTCAGCTTTCCCCTAAAACAAAGCTCATCCCTTATTTATTTAAAATATTCATCCGCTCTCCAGACCTTTTTAATCCGGCAAAGCGGAAAATGAAGAGGAAATGTAACGCAATTTTTTTTTTAATTTTTGAAATTTTTAAAAGAAAACTTTTTTTTAAATAAAAAAGAAACATAAAGTTTGTTTCGTTGCTTTAACTTCATACCTATAGCGGTCGTGGCCAGTATAACTGCAAGCATTATACTTGTGTTTAAACAGGAAGATGACGACATTTGTGTTTGCCATTCAGATGATGCGGTGCTTAGGTACTTTAAAACGAAGGACAAACGCCGATATCAGGCCGACATACAAAAAACGTGACCACTTGTGGGATATATACCTCCCGTGCAGAGTACGCCTAATCACGAGCTCAAGAAAGAATTTTTCAATAATTAGCAAAACTTATTTGATCGCTTTTGGAAAACAATACGAGTTATTCGGTTCCTACCCTAACCCAACGGACATAATGATAAAAACATTTCAATAAATAAGATTTTGGTTGTTGTGCCACAGCTGTTGCAAGCCGTGTCGCCACGGTTCTAAAAATACAAAAATGTGACAACCGGTATTGTGCCAGTGAGCCATTTGGCTCGTTATCTCTCCCGCCATTCTACTTTCGTTCGACACATCCAAATTCATTAAAATCGCGCTTTTTACACAGACTTTTGTTGTTCTTTTGAAGAGAAGAAATCAGAGGAAAAATGAGATCAGGGATGATGTGCCATCAGAATGAATAATTGGAATAATAACCGCAAAAGAAATTAAAAATAGTTTTAAAATTTAAGGACAAGAAGAATTTTCCTTACATCTAAAAACAAAAAGATATCGTGAAAGAAATATAAAGTTGAAAATGCTACACCTCAAGCGTGAGATTTTTTTGAGAATGATAAATTTTTGAAGAAAATAATTATTAATTGCATACAACTGCATAATTTAATTTGTTGGCGTTAATAAATTCATTCGTCGACACTTCTAAATTAAGCATGAGACTCATTTATAACAGGTCGTAGGAAATGCAAGAAAGTAGGCAAATTGTGAAGTACTCTGCGGAGGGGCAAAAAAAAAAAAAAAAATGGAGAGGAGAAGTTCCCGGTGTTACGTAATTATGGACGTTCACGTAGCAAGTTTCAGAAGTTCTTAAAAAAAGTTTTTTTTTTTTTTTTTAATCTGAATTATTGACATAAGAGAACACGTCTAGTCTACAAAGTTAAGGGAAAAAAGCGACACCGTTTCGAAAGTAGAATGAAGTTACTTTGAAATAGGATTTATATTTAAGTTTCTACAACTTTTCTAGCAGTTGCACGTTTTTCTTTTAACCCCAAGAATGAAATGTATGGGGACTGGCTAAGGTGTTTTTAGGTCATTCTGACTAACGATTTTTTGAATCATTTTTTTCTTAGTGCGATAATTTCTAGGATTATTCATTGAACAGGGTCTTTTACCCCCTTCTTCACCGAATTTTCCGTTCAAAAAAAAAATTAAAATCCCAAATTTTTTTGAAAAAAATTTTTGTCTCTTCAAAAATTAAATTGCAATTAGATGAACTTTTATTCGGTGGACCGCTATTTGCAGTCGTGGAAGTTATTTAGGTACTCCTAAAAAGTAGCGACTTTAGAGATCAAAATTTGAAAATGAGTGATATTTAAAAACTCTTAGGGGCTTCAAAAAATTAATTTCATTATTCAATGACGATTTTCTTTTGTTCCACAACTTTAAATTCAGTAAATTTCTTCGGGATTAGGAACTAAATAAATATTTAAACTGGAATGGATCATTCTAATGATCTTGTTAATTTTCAGCTCTGTTGAAGGATTTATATTATAGTCCGAAACTAGTCAGCATTCCAGTTTAAATATTTATTTAGTTCCTAATCCCGAAGAAATTTACTGAATTTAATTTCATTATCTTTTCTGAAAAATACATGTGTCTTCTCCAGGAAAAAAGTTAAAACGGAAAATTCTTTTTTTAACGTTCAAAAACTGATACCAAGTAAAAGATTCGTGAGTTTTGAAAAAACTGATTTTCATTTCTTCTGTTTATTTTATAGCAAAAACATTTACAGTTAAACGATATGTTAATACGATCCCTCTAATGTTGATTCTTAAGTAAAAGTCGGCGCTGATATCGACGTTCATGTATCGAAGAAACAGCTCTTTAATAGCAAAATGAAGTAACTCCAGTTTAAAGGAAAACAAACGATTGAATGTGATCCCTTTCTGCAATGAGTCACGATTGAGCTTTCTTAAAGTGAAATTCGTAAAGATTGCCATGAACGAAGCATTGTAGGAAAAGACTAATTTTCTTCAATAACCTGACTGACGACTTTGAATTTTGCAAAAAGGAAATCGTCTTTACCTTCAACATCAAAGGAATATTCTTACGAATACTTTGTATTTGTTTCCACGATTTAATCCTTTATCTTTGGATTGGAGTAGATGAATTAATTTACTGATTTGGAGTAGCTTTTCCTCGTTACGGTATCAAACCGAATCTTTTTAGAAATGAAATGAAGGAGAGAGAGGAAGAGCTCATTTGCCAGGGAGAATTTGGTCATTTATGGTACGACTGAGAACTCGGTGACAAAAATGTGATCTGTCTAGCAGGCATTACTTTTAGGGACAGCGTCAGACAGGGTTTTCCTCCGCTTTTAGGTCTTTTTTTTGGGGGGGAAGATTATTTCAACTTTGTTTACGGTATATTTTTTTCAAATCCCATTTTCCCGTCCAAGAAGGAAAAGGTTTTTATTATGAAGAGGATAGTAAACGTTGTGGGCATGTTTCTGTCCCTTTAGACTTCCGTGCGTTCTCTTCAGACGGTGAATCAATTTACCTTCTACCGATTTGGGGTTTTTCCGACTTGCAGGCAATTCTTTCATTCAGAATCTGATAGGTTCTTCGGCGACAAACCAGATTGCTCCTTTTCATGTTTTAAAATTGTAATGAATTTTAAAAGAATACTTTTTTTAAGACTGAGCAAACCTGCCTAAAATAATTGAGCAATTTACACTCTTAAAATAGGGAAGTTCAATTAAAGCCCTTAGAAATTCTCATTTCTCATTGATTTATTTTTCCCAAGTCTTAGTCCGCGAATGACAACGTGAAATTAATACGATTCATCGAAATCCTTTGCTTGTGACATTCGAGCCAGAAAAATTAATGTGACTGTCAGTACTGATTATCATTCATATTCAAGCTTTTTTTTTTTGAAAAATTTTTATTTTATTAGAATTATTTTGACTTTCGTTTTTTTTTTTTACCTCGCCGGCAAATAAAAAATTCAGTCTAAACAAAAAACTAGACGTGGTTGCACTCGTTTCAGAAGCTCAATAAATTAACCCATGTCAAAAATACAGAAAAGCCAGTCCAAAGACGCCACATTGACTTTTTAACACCATGAAAAATATGGAAACGTCAAAACTGACGGGCTGTAGTCAAATCCCCCTTTATTTTTTATTTACTTTATTTTACTTTTTTTTTTTTTTTTTGTAAATGAAAAGAGATTGATACTTCACAATTTGGAGGGAACAACTTAAAATGTTAAAAACCACGGAATGTAAACAATTGAATTAAGCGAGAGGAAATGTCGGAAGAGGTGCGCGCAAGAGAGGGAATAATAAGCATTCAAAACGTTTTCGTCGGTGATGTCGGTTCGACAGAAATAGATAATTTCGTCATCACATACGGCCATTTTGCTATTAACTTTAGATTTCCGAAGATTTTTCTTCTTTTTCTCAAATCCGTCTCGATTGCGGTGATCTTTAGCTTACGTCCGAATCCTTTAATTTTGCATTTTTCAAGGGGGGAAAAAAAGCAAAGTTGCAACGGTCGAAACTGGGACAAAAATATTCGCTGTCGTCTTTTTAATTGAGAAATACTTGCCAGCATGATATGACCATTACCATTTGCACAATCTTTTTACATTGCGAATTAGCTTTTTTTTTTTCTTTTTTTTTTTACCCGGGTTATAATTCTGTAATCTAAAAATTTTATGTGTGCGTTTGTGTTGTATTCCCTTTTTAATGTTTTTTTTTATTTCTAGAAATGTCTAATTTTTTTTTATTTTTAAAATTTTAAAAATATTCCGATCGAAAAATGAATGTGGTCGTGTGTGGGTTAATTATGTGCGATTTTATAGGATTCCGAAATGTGACTGTATAAACCTCTTCGACTGCCACGTGGTTTTGTAAGATTTTATGTAAAAAAAAAAATTGTTGATATTTTTTTCTTTTTGTTTTTGTTGAAAATGAATTGAAGTTTCCAAAATAACAGAAAATGGGTCTCCTACTGTCTATTTTTGTGGTTTGCGTGGGTGTCATCGAAGCTTTGAGTTGCTACCAACATTTTCAATATGGCGTTTTACGATATGCCACGAATTTGTACGAAAACGCACGAAAAAGAAATTCGGTATTTTTAAATTACAAATCACGGAGATCGAAATTGAAATCCGAAATATCGATCGAAGAAGGAGATGAAAAACCGAAGGAACCTCCTCCTAGGTTTTCGGAAGAATTTGAAGCCATTATCAAAGATATTGCGAAATCTCAAGAATTGCATTTGCTCCAGTTGCAGCAACAGCATTTACAGTTGCAGTTACAAATAGCGAGATTGAAAGAAGAGAAAAAAGAGGAAGACGAATTATTAAAGCAAAAGAAGGATAAAGAATCGAATGAAAAGGAAAAGGAAACGAAGGAAATCGAAATACCGAAAAAGTTTGGGAAGGAGGAGAAAACGGATCTTGTTAAAAAACTGTTGAACAAAGCTCCGAAAGCCACACGCTCAATAAGCATGCCCGAACAGACTTTGAGCAAAAAGGATTTGGAAATCGCAAAAATAATCGACGATCTTGCAATCGAACCCATCGACGAGATCGATATTCCTGTCGATGTACTCGACTCCGAAATTATAACGAAAGAATTCGACAAAATTTTCGACGAATCCGAGGGTGTCTTGAAAGCGACGAAGAGATTAATCGAAAAAAGGCCAAGCTTAACTGAAATTGCTTTTATGACCGAAAGTGCGGAAGGGAAAGTATTTGATGCCACAAAACACGATTTTGCTGCTCAAACGGTCGAAACGTCCGAATTAGAAAAACCGGTAGAAAAAAAACAGTTTGAAGAAGCCACTCTGAATCAGGAGGTTTTTTTCGCCCAGAAAGCGCTGATGGCCGATTCTTCGGTTCAGAAAGATCTAGAAACAGTTCCTCATTTGGATAAATCAACGTCCGTCGATTTGAATGAATGGTCACCGACAGTCGTTAACCAATGCACCTACATGGATTTCGATGCTATTTCGAAATCAGCATCGACGACTACCTCTGAAGATTTGATTCCGATCAGTAAATCCACTTCTATGGATTTTGAAACTCTTAACCCCGTCACCAAATCAACTTCCACGGATTTCGAAATGTTGAATCCAATCAGTAAATCGACCTCCACAATTTCGATAACGCTATCCCCTTAAATAAATCAACGTCCATCGATTACGAAGATCTAAATCCCGTTAGCAAATCAACGTCCATGACTTTCGACGACTTAATTCCAATTAGCAAATCCACTTCGATGGATTTCGAAAACATTAAAAAATCTACCTCGACGGAAACTCCGGCTCTCATTCCTGTTGAGAAATCCACTTCCATGGATTTCTCCAATTTGATTCCAATCAACAAATCCACCTCCATGGACTTCGAGAACTTTGTCCCCGTCAACAAATCCACTTCCATGGATTTCGGAAACGTTTTAAAAGATTCGTCGACGCAAATGAATTTCCTCGGTCGGAATTCGTCTACGGATTTAGAGGATTTTTACAGCGTGAGCGAATCCGAAGACGAGGAAACGATACACATCGAATTAAAAACGGACGAGGATAAAAAACGGAGGAAAGTTCCGAAAAATAATTCTTCATTAAGAGAAAAAGACTTGAAAAACCTAAACGAGGGGAAAAACGAAACTGTCATTCCATTGGATGCGGACACTTCAGTGGACGACAACAACAATAACGACGGAATCGGTCCCAAACAAAACGAACCTTTTCAAAAGACTGACGTTTCCAAAGGGAAAAAAATTAAAACGGATGAAAATTCGATTGGGAAAATCGTTTCGAAAAATGTGGAGGGACAGGCCATTTTAATGAAAAATCAGTCCGGACAAGAATCGGATAAAAGTGATTCGACACTGAGCGAGGATTCAAGCGGGAGTATGAAAAAATCCAAACAAGAAGGGAAACAAGAAGCTTTTTGGGTAAGCATTTCCGTCATATCTTTTCACCTGTGGCTTTTTTGAAACGTGCGTGAAAAAAAAGAAAAACGGCATGAAAACACAAACGTTACAAGTTGTGCATGCCAAATAATTTTTTTTTTTTTCACCGGATTTTGTAAACCACTGCTCTTTCGGAATGAATGGAATATAGAAGAGTTGCAATGAGGTTTTCAGAAATTTGGGCTTTTGCCACCGGGGGTCAGGTTATCGACAAATGAGATTTTAATTATTTGTTTTTTTTATTTTGCACTTTAAAAAGTTAATTTTATGCATTTTACTTCAGGAAGAAAATTCTTTGGATGACTCGTTGAAAAAATATTTTTTGGAGACAAAAAAAATTGTTTTTTGAAGATTTCCCTTTTTTTTATTGAACTTGTTTTGTTTGGATTGTAATTTATGTCCCTGTTTTCTTTTCAAGTTCATTTGTGACGAAAAATAGCAGATGTGGGTTTGATGCAAACGAAAGGGCGGTTCTATAAATGAACTCAATATTATAAAACAAAATGCATAGTTTTTTTAGGGAGAAATAGAACATTTATAAAGAACTCAAAGAAAAAATTATAATTTAAAAAATTGGCTCGTACATTAGGCATTAAATATTAATAGCATCGATAGATAACGATTAATTATAGGATCATTTTAATTTTCAAGCTTTAGAATGATGACTTCGGAAAATCGCATTGGATTATTGCGTTTACATACCTTAGATGAAATTAGAAAATAGATCGATGACAAAAAAGACTGGTGTAGTTTTAGTTTGTTGGCAGTTTATTGATCCTGTATGTTTTTTGCTTGGTAAGGGTGCCAGTTCGAATTTTTGAAAGAATTACTGAGGGTATAAAGCCAGGCCATTGGAAAGAAAATCTTATTTGATTAATGGGACACAGGCCCGTAACCAGGGGGGGGGGCAAAGGGGGGCTCAGCCCCCCTTTGGTCAAGCTTGAGCCCCCCTGTAGATTTTGTTTGGCCCATGTAATTTCCCTATCTTCCATGTTATTAGGGGCCATTTGAAGCCCCCCTTTGAAAACTTTGCGCCCCCCTGTGCTTCTTAGGCTGGTTACGGGCTTGATGGGACAACGTGTTCTAGGCAAAAGATTTTAAAAACGTTCATTTGCTGGGAAAGTCTAAAAATGAAGGTAGCCGTGATAATTTCAGAAGCACTACCACACCCAGTATCTGAACAAAATAACATTAATAATAAAGAGAACGAATGTATACATATTTCAAAGAAAAGTTCGTTTAGATATTACAGTTATCGAAACTTCTTTAGTTTCAGTAAGAATTTTTTTGTTTTTTGTTTTTGCTTTAGAAATTAGATGTACACTAGGGTGGATCGAAAATCAAAAATTTTGGATTTTCAAAATGCCTGACAGCGCAATCGCTGCGTTTTGTCATTTGTAAAATTTTTTTTCTTTTTGAAATTTTTTCAAAATAGCGTCTTGAGGTTTCGCAAGAGGGCCAAAGTTTCGCAAAACTCCATAAAGGATGAAAATTCGACTTTTGGATTTTTGTGGAAAAAGTATTTTTCCCTATCGGATTTTTATCGTACGGTTTGCGTCCAACTATTTTTTTTCTTGAGAAATTGTAAAAAATGTGATAAAAATATTGGAATTTCAGATTTTTGCCATTCTTATGCCATATTTGGCCTGTATCTCAAGAGCAAATATAGTTAGTTAAAATTTATTTCATTTTCGAAATCTGCGTTAAAAATCCGATAGGAAACGACTTTTTTCACAAAAATCGAATTTTCATCCCTTATGAAGTTTTCCAAAACTTTGACCCTCTAATTCAAACCTCAAGACGCCATTTTAAAAATTTTCAAAGAGGAAAAATTTTTTTACAAATGACAAAACGCAGCGTTTGCGCTGTCAGGCATTTTGAAAATCCAAAATTTTTGATTTTCTGCCCACCCTACTGTACACTCATGTACAAGGCGTAGATGTAAAGAGGATTCAAGTTTATTTTCCTTTTACGAGGACCAAATCAAGAATTATAATTTTAAGTTCGTTCCGATCAGCTTTATTTTATTAAAAAGTGGCGTTTGGAAGCTCGGCCAGGTATAAATGTTTCGACTGCAAATCGTTAATGCAACAGAAGAATCGAGAAAAAAATATGTATGAACAAATAGGCAAGTTTTGCTTAACACAACCTTATTGATCATTTACCAAAAAATATTTATTTTATTTTATTTTCAAATTTTTTTAACACGCGCTTTAGTTCAAAAAATCATAAGTAGTATGAAAAATCGACAAGAAAGCACATAAATTAATTCAGTAATTATGTGTCTCATTGTTAATGTGCCAAATTATTCAAAAAATCTTTTAATTTTCATTGCTGCTGACATGAAAAAATTAAAATAGTGAGTTACTTGCTTGTTTTTTTTTTCTTTTCCTGCCACACTGAGAAAAAGATTTAATAATTGCGGCTTCATTTAATCCGTTCTTAATCTTTAGATCTAAATCATTCTCGAGTTTTCAATGGTTTCCTAACAAAAAAAATGTAAGCGTTTTTTTTCCCGTGAAGATGCGGGCTGTATTTTTCTAAAACTTTCAAATCCAACTTTTTTCCGCCTCTTTTAATTTTTTTTTTTTTTTTTCTCCTTTTTTTTATTTTCAAAACTCGAACAGCGAAAAGGCTGTATTGCTTATTCATTTCCCCTTAGATCATTTATTGTTCTGACATTTGGAATCGAATTCAATAATGAAAAAAAAAATCCAGAAATGATTTTAAAAAATTTAAAAGAGCAATAATCAATCTTCGAAAAGGTTGTTACGTCATCACTTCAGCATGTCGTTTACTAAATTAAAATCGTTGTTTTTTTTTCTGGCGGAACGAAAAGTAGAAAATTTTAATCTTTTTCTTTTTCAAGAAATGGATGAATATGAATATGAATAAGATTGACTTTTTATTTAAAGAAAATGAATTACAGAAAATTATCGAAAGTTTGAAACTTGCCCAGCGCTGCTTCTCAAGCGAAACATAATCGCAAAATAAGCGCGAAAAATTAGGACGTCCTCGCCTTCGACCAGTAGTCCCGACCTCCTTTAATTGTTCCTATAACAATAAGCAATTATTAAGAAGCGATGGGCCGATTAAAATAAATGTTTGAATTATTCAAAAAAATTAAAAAAAAGATATGGTGCATGGTATATGGTTGAGTATTTTTGGCTAACGGTGACGTCACGCGGATCTGACGGTTCGATAGCTCGTTTCGAAAATTCGTTCCCCCATTCGAAAGCTAAGCATTCGAACTCACAGCAAAATCAATCCATCCTTCTCCCACTTTCTCAACTTTCTAATCTTCACTCCCTTTCTGTCATTTCTACCGGATCGTTTCTACTGGATTCTAATACGGAGATCTTTCTATTTTTTTTGTATTTGTGTGTGTGTATGTGATTTTTTTTTCTTCTTTCGAAAAAAGCTTTCATTCTTTTTTTCCTTAAAATTTTTTAAGTAGTGTGATTCTGTTCTTGCCCCGGTCAAGTTGGTGCGTTATCTTTGTTTTTTGATGATTATTATTATTTGAATTAATTTTTATTTAATTTTATAATTTTTCAAAAGTGCCTAGTGATTTTTGATTTTTGTTTTATTTTATTTTTTTTTATTTTTTACTTTACTTTTTTTACTTTTTTATTTCTTTTGTTCTTGTAATTTCTTTTTATCTTCTAAGTGTACTTTTTCTTTCTTTTAGAAACATTTTTTTGCCACTTTTTTTTACACTTTTTTATTCTTTTCATTTTTTCGGTTTTTTTATTTTGCATTTATTTTTTTATTTTTTATTTTTGTTCTCGAGAAACTCGTAACGGATATTTTTTTTTTTTAAACTGGTAATTGATTCTCTTTTATGCCGGGTATAGGAGAAGAGGTAAAGTTGGAAAAAAATTTATCATCGTTATGCGTCCTTTGTGTTTGTCATTAAGATTAAATGGAACTAATCGCCGTCATTTTTCATTTTGTGTTTGGTCCGTTTTAATCACAAACTTTTAAGGATTATGAATTTTCACATTCAGAGCTAAGACCGAATCTTTTTTTTTTTTCTTTAATTTTTCCAAAGAAAAATTTAGATATTTTCGATTATAAATCGAAAAACAAAAAATAAAATTATTTCCCGGTTAATCTGATCCATCGCAAAAAAAAAAAAAAAAAAAAAAGAATAAACTTTTAACACTTGTAAGACTGTAATTCATGCGAAGAAGCCTTTCGAAAAACTGAAAGAACTAAGGAAAAAATCATTTTTTCCGATTATTTTCCTCTTGTGCAATATGCGATGCAGAAATTTTCCATAAATAGTTTACCCAAAGGCGTTTTTCATATGAATTTCGATTAAAGTTTGCCTTTTACCTCAACCGTCTGTTAATTCAATGCCTTGTGGGGTTTCGGAAGGAATAGGACGTCAGCTTTGAAACGTTCGAAACACTGGACAACAATTTATTCATTGTCGTGTTTGTAATTCTGGCCCGCGTTTAAAAAGTTTAAATGATGCGAGACGCGCTTTATTTTTCCTTCAAAAAATTCTCGAAAAAAACAGACTAATCGGCTCCTCACAGTTTTAATGAATCCATTGCCCTCATTCCGAATAATTTGGCAAAAATTCAGGCTTTTTTTTCTCTTCTTCGAATAAAATTTCTCGAGAACAGAAATTTAATTAGAAAAAAAATTACTTCATGACTTATTTTTACAAGAACAAAAATTAAAAATGACCATAATTAGTCGGTAATCGAAAATTCGATTGTTTTCGGTTGCTCACACAACCACAAAAATACACATGTTTTTCGTATTTTAAATAGTTGAATTATTTTAAAAGAAAACACGAACATAATTTTTTAAAAAATGGCGGACGTTGAAGTTCAAATGCAAATTTCGACATCAGAGCGAAAAGTTCGTAAAGTGAAGAAAACGACAACAAAAAGGCGGGAAAGCTCGGATCAAGGATCGAGCGAAGTTACCATCACCGAATTGGACAAGGAGAATCAACAGGCCATCACCAACAATGACCAGGGGTATTGTGATGTCTGATGATTTTTTTTTTTTTAAATTGTGGATAATGTATTGTGTCCGAAACAAAAAAGAAACATATTGCGCCTGAATCCGTCGGCCCTGTACCGTTTCCATTATATTTCTCTTTTTTTTTGAAGATAACATCGTAAAGAAAACGCCCGAGGAACCCATAATCTTCGTTAGTAATAAAGTCGAACAAAGTCAAGATTTTCCGATTTTTATTTATGACGATTTTTATGATTTAAGCTAGATGCCGGTTTTCTTCCCCCCTCCAAAAGAAACACTTAGGCTAGTGATGAAAACGTTAAGTCGATGTTTCTTCAGTGGGATTATGTCTCGCTTAAATTAAATGGAATGGGTTAGGCTAGCTGGAAAATGGAAAGAGGAAATTATTATGACCGAAATTCTAAGATCATCCGGCGTATGAAATATTAAACTTTCAGAAAATACTGTATACAATCGACATTACACTAAAAACTTCGATCAGAAACAGTCGAAATAGGGTCTGGGGTATTTTCTGATGCATATTATTAGGGTTTCTGTTTTCTTAAGAATTTCGACTTTCCTAGAGTCGATAATCTCGGATTTACAAGCTGCCAGACTGGAGATTTTAAAATTCTTGATTGTTGGCACACTCAGGAAAAGGAAATGTCTTGAAGAAGTTTCGTCTTGCAACGAAACCGATGAAAACATTAAGTCGATGTTTCTTCATTGGGATTAAGTAAGACTACAACTGTTTCTTTTAATTAAATGGAATGGGTTAGGCTAGCTGGGAAATTAAAAAAGGAAATTATCATGACTGGAATGTTTATGACCGCTTCATAGCAAAACAAAAATGCTTTATGACAACTAACAGGTTATTTCTTGACAAGATATTTTTCATTGTTTTCACATGATTTTTAAGAAAATGTCTTGCCACAAGACATTTTCTTTTCTGAGTGCATTTTAGCCCATTTTTGAAGAAATCCCCGGAGAATTAGCTTAAAAAAATCTTTAGAAATATCTCCAAGATTCTCGAGAAATCTCGGAGTCACAAATTCTTGAGCAGAAACCCTACATACTATACACTTTTTTTTTACTAATTTAAGACTAAGAACATTCTGTTTTTAAGTTAAATGTTCATATTACGAGAGAGACAATAGAAAAATATGCGATACTTCATTTTGCCTCAAGTTAGTAAAACATTTTTGAAAAAGTAAAAGAGACTTGTTATTTGGGAGGAGTTATTGACGACATATTTAACGTTCTCTGATCAAAACCGTATACATCATTATAATAATGATTGATTTCTGCTAAATGAATGGACCATAAAGCTTTTATTATGAACATTTATTACTCGAAAGGAGTTAAGGAAATCCCTTAAATTCAGATCCGGGCAGATCCCAAAGACAAAATATTGTGTTTTTAAGCGTTGCAACATACTGGTCTTAAGAACAAAACTGTAAATACTGCAAGGAAGTAATACCGAAGTAATAATTTCGATCATTTTTGACTGTCAAATATTTATTTATTTATTTTTTATTTTTTTAAGTTAGATTTTAAAACAGTTAAATTGAATAAGATCATTTAAATTTAACTATTTATTTATTTATTTGTTATTTTTTTTCTTGGAGGAAGAATTTTTCTTAATAGCTGAAAAGAAAAAGACTACATATCTATCGAATTAAAACCATTCACAAATTAAATTTAAAGGGAGGACTCAATTGCTTTAATGAATAAAAATACTCATTTGAGCTTCAATATTCTTTTCGGTTAATAGTTGTTAATAAATTCTGCACTGATAAATTTCCAGTTTCGTTTATAGATCCGACAGAGCTGCATGGCAGTATTTCTTCCTCCCAAATACTCTCTTAGTTCATATTCACATGTGAAATTTTTATCGAGATTTTCAGCCATTCCGCAAAAGCTAATAAATCAATGATGGTACATATTTTATAAGATAAACGAAAGTTTTAATTGCAAAAAGGCTTCTTTTTTAATTTTTTTTTTTTTTACTGCGGTTAAAATCCAGGCCGTTTCCTCACAATTTTTGAAACATTTTAAAATTATTTAAAGTTTTATGTTTATTTCAAATTCGATTCGCTTAAAAATTTTAACAGCTATTCGTCGACATGAATTCTCTAAACCGTCCGCATTACATAGTTTTTGGTGGAACCTTTTTTAATTGTAGTTATCGAAGAGACGCATTATTTGTAAAAACCGAAAAATCCAGTTCCACCCGTTGATATGAGCAAAGATTTTGAGGAAAATATTGGCCAGTAAAGTAATTTCTAAATTTTACTTTGCAGTGTAAGACACGGTTCACTTTTATGAATTTTTCGAATTTTAATTTGATAAATTTACTTGTTTCATTAGCAGCTAGATTTAGTCATATAAAAATTTGCAGAAATGACGGTAGCCATTTATTATCTTTGTTCGTACTGGCTTTACTAATTTCGGAAGGAAATAGTATATATCGTTACTAGAGAGTTATGGGTAAAATAACACCGAGACGAATTCGCTCGAGCGGCAATCGTCGAGGTGTTTTTTTACCCATAATTCTATATTGACGATAGATACTTTTCTTTATAAGTGGTACACCTGCAGAGGAATTTTTTGTAAACAAAAACAAATAAAATGAGAATTTAATGCAAAGTAACGTTGTTTTTTTTGTTTTGTTTGAACAAGTGTACCAACATTAATTCTTAGGTTGGCATACTTGCTTTGCATCAAAAACAGTTGGTGGTGACGTCAGAGGCATGTTATTTGTGAAATAACTCCCTAGGGCAGGATATTTTGGTGTTATTTAGGTCTGTTATAAACGAAATATCCCCGAGACAGACGACACTGTTACAACAAGACTAACATTCACGTATAAAGAAAAATTCTGAATCAAAATTATCAAACTACAATCCAGAAAATTTATAAAAGCGATCGTCTCTTACACTGTGTAGTAAAATTATTTAGAAATTACTTTGCTGGCCAACATTTTCCCCGAAATCTTAGCTGATATAAAAACATAAACAAAGTTTTAATTTCTGAACAATAGTTCGAAATTTAGTTTCAGTTCTTCACAGCAGATAAGGGTCTTTCCTAAAAAATCACTTGAAAAGATAAGGGTCTCAATTCTCAAGGCTTATTAAAACCTAGTCAAGGGTCCGAAGCCGAGGCCGGCCGCTGCTGGCTAAAAACTTAAGTCGGTACCGATGCTGGTGCCAGCGATAGATAATTTGTTTTAAACTTGGTTCTAATATATAATGGAGAAAGGCTACGAGTTTTGACTATATCAAGCGGCCGATTGTATTAACCAGCACTACAATAAGCGGCCGTTTTTTTATAATGACTAAATTGATGGTGATGCTGGCACCGACACTGGAATCGGCGCCGGCACCGGCACCAGCGCCAAAAATGTTGCTATTCCGGTGCCGGCGCTGCGCCAGCGCCCGCACTTTGGATTATATTATATAATTTTATTTAAATAGATTATGAAAATAATTATTAAATTAGATTATATAAAATTATTGACTACACTTTCTAAAAAAAAGATTGAAATTACTTCGGGGCTTTTTATTTCTAACTCAAAAAAGGGGATTCTACCGCATTAAAAATTAATTTTTTGCAAGTTTCCACGACGATGCTTTAAATTTCGATATCGAACCGCAAATCAACATTTGTAAATCATATTAAAGTTTTTTAGAAAAAATGGATAACTTGGAAATGGAAAACTTTCCTTTTTGCTTTAATTTATTACCCAGTTTTCGTCAAAATATTTTCATGTTTTCGGTGATTACGCTGCTGCACACCATTCGAGTCTGAGGCAAATGAATTCTTTGATTTAAGTTTACCTAAAAAATCAGTTTATAGTCACACTCATCTCAATATTTTTACACTCATCATTTAGTAATTTTTAAAACTTTCAGCAGAACTACAAAGTGAACTACGCGCATTTAGAACAATTGAATTTTTTATTCACTCCTCACAAAACCATTACAAAATTTGATTTTTTAAATAAGGAACTTTTTCGAGCTAGCCATTAAATTGGAATTTAAAATGAAAATTTGAAAATCATGCGTATGGCATCTTTCCCTAACCAGAAGTTTAGTAACGGGCAAAAGTTATTTCGTCGTTAATTAAACTTCAAATCCTGAAAATCAAAAATATCGCGTGGTTCCCTTTGTGCCTCGCGCAACTCATACAGGACACAATGCATTTCACCGATCATCATCAGACAGTACCCCTGGTCTCACAAATAAACGGTAATAATTTTTTTTTAAAATACAAATTTTTTTTTCACTTGCACACGATTATATAAATGAACTCACACGTAACCTAGGTCTTGAAAAAATATAAAAAAAGGGAAAACCAAATACTGGTATAATAAAAAGAATAAAGTGAAAATAAGAATGAAATTCCCCGTCAATGAAGTTACGAGATAACTTTGAAGTTATTTATTTTTGAACTTTAAGGGAGGAAAAAATTTACTTTAATCGTACGAAATGGGAAAAGTTTGACCGGGTCATTCTGACCTCGCCCTTTCCACGGATATAAACATTGTGTCAAATCTGGGTCAATATGCTGTCGTACATCACCGTTTGTCTAGTTAGTTATCGACCTATTTTCTTTGATGTGTTACAAGATGATGATTTTTTTTTTTTTTTTTTTTTTTTATCGGCCTGTTTTCAATTTACTAATTTTTTTTTTTTTTTTTTAAACTTGTAAAAAACGATGACAAGAGTAATCCTATTCCCGGACGCATTAATCAACCATATTGATTATGATTTTCGCATTTGCCAACATCTTGACGTTAACTACCGTACAACGCAATTTCATTGCCGGGAGAAAATTTTATATATTGGCTTCGATTGCGAGATTTGCATAACCCTTCTCACACGACTTTCAGTACACATATTAAACCTACGGAAATGTTTAAATTTTTTTCGATGAGGATTTTATTCAAGCAAATCATTTCACCGAACTATGTTTTCTTAAGGCTTTCGGGAGGGTTTGATTCAAATGCTCGATTGAGCCAAAAAAAAAAAAAAAAAAAAAAAAAAACAGCGATATTTTCTTGGAATATTGCGCGGGAGCCAAAACTGTCATTAACATTGCACATTAACTATGCATTATTAATGGAGTATAATTCAGATTACACCACGAGGGAATTCGCTTTACTCGAAATTCACAATCAAAATAACGAATTCATTAACTCATTGTCATTTTCCTCTGGTTGCAGCTCATTTTCAGCGGAGAATATACGAAAGCCATGTCCAAGGACTGGCACAGCGGTCATTTCTCCTGTTGGCAATGTGATGAAGCTTTGACGGGTCAACGCTACGTTTTAAGAGATGACCATCCTTATTGCATTAAATGCTATGAAAGTGTCTTTGCTAATGTTTGTGAAGAATGTAACAAGATAATCGGCATCGACTCGAAGGTAAATATAAAAATTGACCTAATTTTCCTTCTTCACATTTTGGAAGCTGTAAATAGTAGATTACAAACAAAGTATAGGGGTGGCTTTTCGCACGTCTCGACTGGTTACGGCCTGCACTGACTTGGCACGTCTCGACCACAGCCTGTACGGATTTGGACGAACTGCACGTCTCAAACCAGTCGAGACCTGCAAGCCACCTCCATGCCTGTTTTGTAAGATGCTTTTAATTCCAACGGCTGAAAATGAACTTTTTCGCTTTTTAAGCGGGACCAAAAGTTTACTTTTCAGTCCGAAAGAATGAAAAATTCTTTTATTTTTTAAAAAATTTCCTAATTTATTTTTATTTTATTTTCTTGTAGGATTTGTCGTACAAAGACAAACACTGGCACGAAGCGTGCTTTTTATGTAACAAGTGTAGGGTCAGCCTTGTTGATAAGCAATTTGGATCTAAGGCAGATAAAATCTACTGTGGGAATTGCTATGACGCGCAGTTCGCGTCAAGGTGTGATGGCTGCGGAGAAATTTTCCGAGCAGGTAAGTCAACGTTTTATATTGTTTCAAATATGACCTCAAGTAAAGGGGTGAGAGAGAAAAAGACAAGGAAATAATTACACAGCTGCACCCGGGGTGGGAATCGAACCGTATCGAGTGACACCGATTTGATCTCGGATACACTCTAACCAACTAAGCTACCGGGCTTTGTGTAAGTTTTTCTTTGTCTAGGATGGGCGTGATTAGATACGTGATCATTATTCTGTAACTCAGTGCAGAACAGCACCAAGTCCATTCAAGGATTTCAACTTCTTATTTCAAACCTGACTATACAAAACATACAAGCGTTGCCAACTTAATGCGTTGCCAACTCAAATTAATGTCTTCTGCGAGTTAACATTTCTGCTTTGTTTACAAAATAAACTTGGTAGCAGAAGGCATAAAATCAGCACTGCCAATCTTTGAGCCTGTATACATTTTGTAAATTCAATGAAATAAGAAGTTCCAATCCTTGAATGGACTTGGTGCTGTTCTGCACTGAGGTACAGATATGATCTTTAAAGGGAATAAAACAAATATGTCTTCCAAGGTTATTCCGATTACATCACTTATTTTGAGGTTTTTTTAAAAATTTGTTTTACAAGAATGAATACCCGCAGCGCAGCAATAATTTTGCAGACGCCCAAACTGTTAACCTTTTATTTAATAAGGATCAGGCGGTCACCGGTTGAGATGTATTTCCACTGCACTTGTCTTTATCTAATTTAATGCTTTTACACGACATGAAGGAAGATGACAGGGGAATAGCGTTCGCAAAATCGTGTTCTGTGCTTATTATATCTTGACATCATGTCAAGAGGCTTGAAACGTAATAAATTAGCAGTAAACATTTCGTGTGCAAGTGCCAATAGTTCACCATGCAGAAACGCAGCCTTACGGTAATTGAAAAAAAAAAAAAAACTCTTCTTAAGTTTCCTGAACGCTCGGCCAACCGTAGTTGGTTTTGCTCACGCACCCCTAAGCTCTGGCTCGTTAGCCTTATCTATATTTTTTTGAGGTGATCCAGCCAAATCTATGGAAATCTACTAGGGTGGCCCTTATTTTATGAATTTTTGAATTTCGGTGAATGCACCCCGTAATTTTTTTATAGTAACTGAAAGAAGACTGCCTGAATTTTTCTAGATTTTTTGGATGTCGCTTTGTGGACCAAAAAATTCGAAATTCCCGAAGCTCCCGAATCCCGAAAGACCGCAAAATCAAGAATTTTATTGTTCTGTGAAAAGGTTGTTTCCTATTCGGATTTTTATGCATGTTACGAAAATAAACGATTAGTTTTCTAGTAAATGTTCTAATAAATTAGAATTTATTTATGACAAAACGATTACAACTGTGCTAGAGGACAAAAATATGAAGAATTTCGCAAAAAATTGTGATTAGCATATTTTGCTAATTTTTTTACTTATTTTGGTTTCTATCATCAAGACCTTATGAGATATGAATTGTTAATTTGAAAAAGGGGACATGTCTTTTGTTTACTTTATGAGACATGTCCCCTTTTTCAAATTAACGATTCATATATTATACACGGTGGAACAGTTTTTGATGTGTGATTTTATTAAAAACATAGGAAACACCGCCATAAAAATTGTTACGCCGTGTGTAACTTTTAAGAGGAGGCTTCACGGATGCCTCACGGAATGGCTGTTTTCTCTAATACTCGATTTACGATGAAAAAATCTAAAGTTTAGGTATCTAACGAACTCCTCTGGTATATCCTGGAATTTTTAGTGCAAGTTTCAACTTGTCTGAAATGTATCGGCGGCGGGAATTTGATGTCAAAAAAAATTTCGGTCGAAAAACTTTGATTTTGCTTTCCTGGTTTTTGTTTGCTTGGAACAAGTTGAAGCTTGTACCAAAAATACTTAAGAAAAAGTCAGAGTAGTTTGTTAGATTCCTAAAATTTGATTTTTTTCCCCGTAAATCGAGTATTAGACAAAACATCTATTCCTTCCGGTATTCTGTGAAGCCTCCTCTTAACTATCTTTTCGTGATCTGCACTAAAATCTAATTAGGAAAGAACCGTTTTTACATAAAAATTAAACTTTTGGTCTTTCGGTCTTTACGAAAATTCAGGGCTCCAACTCCGATTCCGATCCCGATTCAGATTCCGATTCCGAAAGGTAGAAAAAAATTTCAGATGCCGACTCCGATTCTGTTTCCGATTTCAACCAATATTGATAACTGTAATAACGGTATTTTCGTGCTTTTTAAGTCAATCTGAATCGAAAATATTTTTTTGAATGCCGATGCCGATCCCGATTCCGAAGATCCCGAACTGTTTCCAGACGAGATTCCGCCTATTTCATCAAGAAAAGCACTGATTCCGATTCCGATTCAAATTACTTTTGAGATAGCAGATTCCAATTTCGATTCCGATTCCGAATAAAAATTAATCGGAATTGCAGCCCTGCCGGGGAATTTCGAAATTTTTAGGTCCCCGAAGACCTAAAAACGCCGTCCCAAAAATCTGAAAAAACTCAGGCAATCTTTTTTTGATTACTTTAAAAGAATTAGAAAGTGAATTCACGGAAATTCAAAAATTTATAAAGTAAAGGCCCCGCTAGTAATTTAGGCTCGATAACCTGTCTTTTTTAAGCACCGAAGAAACCATACCTAAAACAAAACATTTGCAGAAATAACCATGTCGTCGTATACGAACTCAGATGTTTTTTTGTACGTTTGACAAAGTCAAAAAGGAACTGAGAAGTCGTTTATTTTTAAATATTCTTTCTAAAAACAATGTCAATTTCAAATATATGAACCCTAGCATACGTAATCACATCTCCAATGTGTTTTTGAAACAGTATGAACGTATTTATTTTCACAAATTAATAAGTTTTGCCACTTCTTTACATGCTGTAAGTAATAAAAATTATCATGTCTCGAAGGTCACATTTTTACCGAATGAATGTTGCCTCTTTTTTTTTTTTTTTTTTTTTTTTAATGATGAATGTTGTCCATTGTCATGAGTCCATAAAATTGTTTTTTCTCCGAATACTAAAATCAAACGAAATAAAATCCTTATTAGTCATTTGCTCATTAATAAAAAAACTAAATTCAGTATAGATAGATGATTCAAAAACTGCTCTTCCATTATGAACGTGAAGCGTTCCAAATAAAGATAGGTTGATTTTTAATATTTCCTCCAAATAAAATGAATCACTTTCTTAGTATTTTTTTTTTTCAACGGCTTCAATTTTTAATGAAATTCAACTTACCTTTATTTTACTGGTTTGACTTGAGAGTCTTGACATCTTTGATTGATTATTTCTAATAAACTCCCGAGTTCTCGTTTTCAGTTAGTATGCGACAGTTTTTCGTCCTCTTTATATTGCCGATGCCTGAAAAATGGAAAGAATATGCGAATAGATATAAAAGCTAGTTATAAGAAATTAATTTTGGAGAATAAAGTCGTTGTTTTGGCTGCACCAAAACATGAGTGCATTTGAGCTGAAATCGGAATTTAGGAAAACCCATACGTCTTTAACATACTTTGGTACAAAAATTGTACCGCAGACTGAAATGACTTCAACCAATTTTACATTTTAAACTAAAGCTGCAGCCCTTTTAATAGCTAATTTTGGATGACAACTATATTTTATTTTTTGACTGTTTTGGTTTTAATTTGACTTTAGTGGAATTTAAAAAAAAAAAAAAAATTGCTGACCATTTCTGGGCAAAATAATTTCGTCAATTTTTTTTTTTTTCGTTGTGAGAATATTTTGACGTAGGACTATGATTTAGGGCTCACCATGATGGCTTTGTCGTGTCCAACTGGTGTTTTGGACAACGAATATAAAAAAAAAAAAACGAATATTTCAAAGATTTTAGATAAAAATTTGTTTAGATAAAAATTATTTTTTCAATAAAATTAAATCAAAAATCCTTGATGATGCTTAAACATTTTTTTAAATTTTCAATGAAATTTATAATAAAATTTTTTAGAAAATTTTGTAAATTTTTGACTAATTTTAAGAAAAAAGGGAAAATTTTTAGAAAATTTTTTAGATTTTGATGATTTTTGATAAAATTTTATTGAAAGAAAGGGCCACGTGGACTAATATTAGGGCTTGGAGGATTTAGGGGGATCACTTAACGATTTTTGAAACGAACATTTAGATGATTTTTGATTATTGAAAAAATTTATTTCATACAGTCGACCTCGCTTATAGTGAACTTCAGGGGACCGGTCAATACTCGTTCACTATAACCGAGGTTCACTATAACCGAACTTCCCAAAATGGACATCTTTGAATTTTCTTAAAATTATAAGCGAGATTACGAAAATAAAGCACATTTTTTTTTGAAAATTTTGAGTTAATCAAGACTTATATGTGACTGATTTGACAAAAAAACTCTCATTTTGCAAGTTTGGAACGTAATTTACGTTCTGCCAGTTCGTTATTTAGGCACTAAAACAAAAACTTGGCGACGAAAACCATAAAAAAAATTAGGAAATTGCACCAAAAAACCATGTTTAAAGCCCTTTTGTAACCAAAATCGGTTCACTATAACCGAGGTAAATTACATGGGAAGATTACACAAAGGGACTGGGACCTGCCACTTTGGATCACTATAACCGAAAGTTCATTATAACCGAGTTCACTATAAGCGAGGTGGACTGTATTTTATTGAAAAAACATTTTGGAATTTTATGAAAAATTTTTGGTAAAAATTCTTAAACGTTGAATTTTTTTTTTTTGAATTTTTTATTAAAAGCTTTGATAATGTTTTGTGAAAAAAGTCATCGACATTTTTTGAAACGAACGAAGATTTTGATGATTTTGCACACTGGGTGGATTTTGATGGTTACATTCATTTAATCTGTTATTTTATTTAATTTTTTTTATTTTTTTAAATTTTATTTTATTTGTTTATTTTATATTTTTTTTATTTTATTTTTTTTTTTTACGTACTTGTAATTTTTTAGAAAACAAAATTTGGTAAATAAATTTTACACGTAGTCCTACGTAGGGATATGCCTCATACCCCCTGACTGTTTTTTGTTGGGAGTTTTCAGTCGACTTCAATGTTTGATTTCCGCCCCAAAAAAATGGATACATTTTCCTCCTTTGAATAACGGAAAAAATATTTTATTTTATTTCTAGATTATCTCGGTATTAACAATTAAGAGAATTGAATTCATTTTGTCAGTTAGATAGTGAAATGTTGGAAAAGAAAAAAAAATCTTGATAATGTTTGGCTAATCATTCTGATCTATCACAATTGATTTCTATTATTTTTACAGTGCGAAGAAGAAAAGATAAAAGTTGTGAAGAGAGAAATGCGAAGAGGGAAAAAAACATTTTTTTTTCAAAAACTTGTCTCTCCAACTACTTATTAGGTTTTTTTTTATCGGACGAATTCCTTTTAGAAGTGCATTAAACTTTTTAATCAATCTGCAATTAAAATTCGACTAAAAATGTTTTCTTTCTCTTTTTTCATTTTATATAAAATAGGGAGAACCCCGATGTCTCGCTTTGTTTATAAAGTTTCCAGCCATGATAATGCAGGGGGATTAAAAGCATCATAATCAGAAAGATTCATTCTCTCGTTAAGTTGGCATTTTTGGAATCGCCTCATTAATCAAACTTTATCTCATTGTAACATGTTTTCTGACATCACTTAAACTAAAATCTATGTCAATCAACTTTTCGCAGTGTGTCCCCTTCTCGGTAGGATCCCCAAACAAAAACAAAAAAAAAAAAAAAAATTTGCTGTCGCTTAAAGAATGGAACAGAGCATGGGTGTTTTTTTTCTTTTTACTTTCTATAAGTGGTTTACACTTGAAGACAATGTCCTTTATAAAAGTCGAAAAGAAAAGAGAAGATGAGTCGATTTATATGTTAAGGAAAGTTATTTTATTTATAATATAAACGGGTAAAATATCTCGACCTAGATCCCGCATTTGGAGCGTTTGGTGGGCGAAGTTTTTTTAAGTAAAAAAAAAAAAAAGAAATAATGAAAACAATGGGACATTAGAAATTACACATATGGATGAGTTGTCCTATATCTGCAGGAAGTAAGGCTTTGAATGGTTTGGTGGTCTTGACTTATTACCTTGAATAGAAGCGCTGAATTATTTCCAACTTTCCCGGTTTGGAAGAGTAAAAAAAAAAAAAAAAAAAAATTCTTAATGTAATTAAAAAAACTTCGATTTATGGAGGCATAGACCTCATATCAACCCTTCGGAAAAAAAAATAATTATGTTGTATAAAAGGCCACACCTTTTGCATTGACATGAATCCTACTGCTTCTTTTCAATATTTTTTTTTTCTTTTTATAAAAAGAAAATCGCCCGAAGCAAGTTGACGTTAAGTCGGAAGCCTTTACGTTTTTTTGGTTTGGATGAAAAAAAGGAATGTCGTTTTTCTTATTTTTGAATTTTTTCACGTATTCGTAATGATGCTGGTGCGATACTTAAATTCATAATGAAGTGAGCATTTTATCAACAATCACAGTACAAACAATAAAAAAAAAAAAGTAGTTGATAAACAACACGTGAGCGGAGATGGGAGGTACTTCGCTTGCCTCACTCATCTCCCATAAGAATATTATTATATCATGTTAACCCACGAAGTTTAGTATGCATTTAGTTTGTGTTTAGTGCTGCGTACTCATAAGTGATTTTTTTTCTTCTTTTTTTTAACGTGTAAACTCATGTTCGTATTTTTATGATATTGGTGACCACAAAGTGATAAAGTATTTTATTAAGTTTCGAGTTTTTGAATGCGTTATCGCATTAAGTGTGACGATTTAAAAAAAATTGCGTGATTATTGAACTGTCAGTTTAAAGAAAAATAAACTTGGCTTTTTTCTTCATTTGATCCAACAAATTTAGGCGAAAGAAATAGAAAAGAATTCTATTTTGCAAATAAAGATTCATAATAAGCATGATTTTATCTTCCTTTTTTTTTAAATATTGTAAAAAAAAATTTGAGCAAATATTCTGTGTAGGGCAATACACATCTGTTACGGTTTTAATGACGCTCTTGAACTATTTATTTTCAGACTCTCTTCTCACTTCTTTTTCATTAACGTTTTTGTGATTCCTTTAGTTCTGAAATCAATTGGAAATAGAATTATTAGTTTCGTTTGTTAGGACAGAAATTAGAGGGATAAGAATAAATAAAAGCTTTCTTCCTGCGGTTTCCCCTAACTTAAAAAAGGATGAAGATGAAACTTTTTAAGAACTGTCACAATTAAAATACCTTAGTCTCTTTATCTTCTTCAGATGATGCCATTACTTTAATTTATTGAAACAGCCGTAAAAAAAGTATATTTAAAGCCGATTTTACAATGTAGACGATGTTTTGAAAAACTGCGGTACTTAAATTATTAAAAAATTCTGTTACCATTCCATTGCCTTTATCGTTATCTAAAAGTTACGATACGTGAACCATCAAAACCATCAAAAATTAAATGTTTTTTTTTTTTTTTTTTTTTTTTTTTTTTTTGAAATCTGACAATCGAATGTTACAATTTCAAGAATGGTGAAAAATATTGTTGAGGATACATTAATTTAACTGTCAATGGTTTTTCATTAATCGGGCGGTTTTTTGCACGTGGGTTATCACCCCTTTTCTAAAATTCCAAGCTCAGAAGAGCTAAAGCTGCTGTACAAAAGTTTTCTGCAGTATAATTCTAGTAAATAGGAAATTGAACTATTTACTCTTAATTCTAGAATAAATTTTTAAGAGCACAGAGCTGCCCTTTATTTTTTCTTTTGCCAGCATATGGCGGTTGGATTGTTATCCCAATGCTATCCAAAATCTGTACTGAACTTCTGCACTGAGTTTATGAAATAAACTTTCCATTTTAAACCTGCCCTATAATAGTTTCAAGCATCTTCAAGTGCAGCACTTTTTTAATTTTAATGATCATTTTATATTTGGCTCAAAAGATAACTTGAAACATTTAATAGTAAAAAAAAAAAATCAGGAAAATATTAAAAATTATTAGCTTTTATTCTCACGTCACCAGACTGTCAGAAACCCCATTTTCACCAGGTCCGTACAGTGAGCCGTAGACTTTAGCGAACAAAATTATTTACTAGAAATGCATTTTTAAAGTATAATATGAAGGAAAGGGAAACTACTTGGCCAAAAGTATTTTTTCAAAAGGAAGAGTACAAAGTCCAACCCCAGTGTGCCCAGAGTACTCCACTTCCCTCTGCCTAGATCCCTTAACTAATTTTTTCTTAAGAAATCCAAGTGGCAAATTGTCTGATTAAGAAAATCTTGGATGTCCAAATAAAAAGTAATGTAATGTTGACAGGAAAAATAATCCGGAAAATCGGCTCTCGAGTTGTTCGTATATATTTAGGGTCAGTCGTCCAACTACGGCCAGGTTAAGGATTCTTACCCAACTATGGACCTTCAATGAGCATTGCGTACATATTTTTGTTGTTTTAAATGATGATTAAGTAAATGTCCATGGTGATGTCCACAGCTGTGGGGGACCATAGTCTGGTGGCTGGCTCTTAGTCTATTTCCACTTTGAAATAAGAATTTGGGCTGCTTATTGTGCTGAAACCATACCTTATACACAAATCTTGGTCCATTTTTATACAACCCATAAATCAGAGCATCGTGCACGCTTATCAGGGGCCGTCCATAAATTACGTTAGCATTATTTTGGCAATTTTTGACCCCCTCCCTCCTGGTTAGCAAAGGCTATTTTTTTTTTTTTTAATTAATATTATACATTAAAAACATCTGGAATTCTTCGGAACTTAAATTTTGCAAAAAAAAAGATTTTTTTTTTTTTTTTTTTTAGCAGCTTAGAGCAGATGCTCTAAAATGAAATTGTTTTTTCTTTTTTTAAGCGAGTTAGGTTACGTAATATAAAAAATTTAAATTATTTTCATTTTTTCACGTTTATTACATGAGACAAATGCTGACGTTAGATATGCAAAACGTCTCCGCCCCCCTTGTTAGGAAAAGTTAGCATTTTGGATACTTTTCCCCCTCCCCCCCCCCCCCCCCAACGTGCTAATGTAATTTATGGACGACCCCATTGATTGGCCATAACAATAATACTTTAGTCTGGTCAAATGAGAGGTGAAACTTGTCAAAACCTGACGAATATATAGGGTATAAACTTTTTTTCTTTTACAAAATAAGATTTCAAAAATAAAGGAGAAAAAAAAAAAAAAAAAAAGATTACATCGGAAATGAATCAAATGAAAAAGGCTCGTTTTGACAAGCTTATAATCATACTTTGCTTGGAAAACTGTGAAAGTCTTGATCAAATCGGAAGAAATGTATGACCTAAATAAAGGAAAAACAAATCGTTACCTTTCTTCTTAAAACTTGAGAATTTCCAGTTTCGCCTTTAATCTCCATCCTTCTTTTTCTCTTTTCTTCAACTGTCTAATTTGCCACAAAAATCCTTTTCCAGTCAGTTTGTTCCCTCTCGAGAAGATCCTATTTGCATCTCAAGCCGGAGTATTCCCCGTAGTTTTTCCTTCGATAAGGTGATAGTTCTTTTGTTTTCCCACAGTCGCCATGTTTAAGGAGACGTAAAACTGAAAGCCGTATTTTCGCCCCCGATGCTTTAAAATCCAAAAACTATGTTCCAATTTGACAGGAGAAAAAATCCGTTCCATTCCAATTCTTGAAAGGTCCCTGAAATGAAATAAGAAAACTTAGTTAAAGGTGTCGGTTCGCTTGAAAAAAAAAAAAAAAAAAAAAAAACGCGTCGTGACAAAGCTTCAAAATTTTTGGCTTTTATGCCTGTTGTGCCTTAGCTTTATGCTGTTATGCCTTAGGGCGAAGTTTTACAGTAAAACTTGAGACGACATGTTGCTCAACTTGTTGCAGCGTTAGAAACATGTTGCCAAAATGTTACTCAACTTGTTGCAGCGTTTGAAACATGTTGCCAACATGTTGAAGCGTAAAAACATGTTTTGCAACACTGAAAAAGAAACTAAGAACTTTTAAATGTTGCAAAAAAAATTTGCCAACATATTTCTATGCTGCAATACGTTCAGCCGCGTGTCGGAAATAAGTTTCTAACGCTGCAACATGTTGGAACAACATGTTACCGTGACATGTTACTGCAACATGTTTTAGCGTGAAATTGAACGCCAATTTCACCAACTGAAATCGTGAGTGAAAATTTTCGGGCAAAATATTGGAAGCGCGAATCTGGACTCGCGTCTTTTGCACAACGAACTGACACCTTAATTTGTAATTTTTTATTTTTTTTACTACCAAAAATCTAGTCGTTCTTTTTATCGCGAGTGTAAGATAAAATAAAAAAAAGAATCGAAAATGACGGACTTCATTAGTAACAAAATGGAAAGGACATTAAAAATAACAACAACCAAAACGACCGGCGACGACGAAATTCGAAAAGCCCACGAACGTGGGGAGGATGTCGCCGTATTATCGACGGTATTGCCTTTCGAACAGCCCAATAAAACCGAAAGGTTCTACTGCGCTTTAAGAGATCAGTGCTATTTGGGAGATTGGAGGAAGATTTATGCCGGTAAGAACGGATTTTCCTCCTTTTTTTTTTGTAAAAAGAAAAATTATAAAACGATTGCGTCAAAAAATTATGGGACTCGGTCACGCTACACGAAAAAAGATCGTGGAAGGCTGCGGTATATCAAGAGCAAAAAAAAAAGTTTTCAGTTTCATGTTGAAAAGTTTCCTTGCAGCTCCCTAAAAAAACATTTGTAAATATAAACAAAAGGTTCGTTAATAAAAGAGTATTAAACGAGACAACGATCATAAGTTGTAATTATAGTTATTATTCAAATTGCAGGGCGTGCCTTGCGTTTGGTTTTTTTTGAGGATCACCATCCTGCTTATTTAATTGATTTTAGATTGTACTAGGTTAAGGATTTTTGTTTTGCGAATTGGGTGAATCCGAGCGCTCCAAATGTTGAACTCTGCTTTGAAAAAGATAATGTCAAAACAGGGATTATAATTTGTTACGAAATCGTATTAATGTCTGCTGATTTATTTTGCTCGGTTTAACACGTATCCATATATGATGATCCTCTTGTCACTTTGTCGTTTTTGAATTTATGAATTTTGCGAACGCGACACTGACACGCACAAGACTTCATTTTCAGAATATCTATTTATGTCTAATCCTTTAAAACCCAATCGCCTCTTTCGCTTTATATGGAAAACGGAAGAAATAAACAAATCTGCCGAAATCGGAGTGATTTGACAAGGCGAAAAAAAAACGCATTTTAATTGATAATTTGTGTTTTCAAGTGAACACTTTAAAATCGTAAGATCAGTTGTGCGATGCTGGGTCAAGGCTCATTTATGACTAAACGCTCTGCTTTACTATAAATATAAAAATGATTCATAAGACGTTTTTTTTTAATGGTTTATCAACTAAATGTTTTGACAGCTTCAGATTTACACGTGAAGGATTTAGAGTTAGCCAAAGGATCGATCGAAACTATTCGATTTTCTTTTTTTTTAACCAAAAGTATTTTCTTAACACCTTGAATTTTTTTTTTTTTTTACTTTCTAATTAATAAAAAAAAATTTACGACGGAGATTCCTTAATCGTGGACATTAAAAAAAAATCACGTCGCATATAAAATCATTAATAGAAATATGATTATGGATCCCTGCCGTGAAAATAAACGTTTTTATGCAGAATGTCACTTGCAATGATGAGGGGGGAATAAAAGTTGATTTGAATTCGTAAAGGCGAATTATATATATACTGATCCCATTAAATAATTCCTGGAAGCTATGAGATTATCACTCGTATAATTTTTTTCATATTTAGTTCATGTCTTAATTACTAAAGATCGATTTTTAATGTAATGCTTGTTTTAGATTTTCGGAGCCTTAGAGTGAAATGGAATCAAAATTCAATTAAAAATTTTCTTAATGTCAATAGCCTTGTTCAAAGATCCTTGCCCTATTTTTGAATTTTCTTCTCGGTACCAAACCGCAAATTAAAGAAGTAAGTTTTTTTTTCTAAAAATTCATTTTGGATTTTTAAGAAAAATTAGGGCTTTTCTGCGCTGTTTCGACCAAATAATGATGCATTAACTTATATAAAACGGTTATAAATAGACGCACCTAATGGTTATCAAGATTTTGTATAAAGAGGCAAACATGAATTCTCTGTTTTTGATTCGGCAGCATTATTTTTTATTCCTTGAGAATTGTTGTGTTTGGCTAGCCAACGTGCAGCTGCATTGATAGCATACTCCTATCATTTAAATGCTAGCTGTAATTTTTACTTTTAGTTTTATTCGAATTACGACATTATAAAAAAATGTCCGGCTTTTTATAGTCTGTTTATGTTGTGAACGTTATAGGCTATTTGAATTAAAAAAAAGAATAGAAAAAAACGAGAAAAAAATTTTTCTTCACATTCATTTATTAGTTCAAAAATGAATTTCGGACAGTAACAACCTGGACTGTTAGACTGAGAGACCGTCTATGTTCGGCAGGCAAACTTGACAATCAGTTTCATGTTGATAATCAGTACTTAATTGCATAATTTCAGTTTTGGTGATCAGTGGAAGACACTTGATGAAGATTGGACCAAATTTTTATGTGATGTTACGGTTTCCCAAGCTAAATCGACTCTTTAGGACTTAAAAACAACAACAAAAATCCTTTGATTTTTTTAGACACCGTTTAGAGGTGGCTAAAAAAATCTGCCTAAAAAACATTAAAAAAACTGCCTAAAAAACATTAAAAAAAAATTTTTCAAAAAAACTAAAAAAACTTTTTTTTTTTTTTTAATTCTAAAGTACTGATCTGATTGAAACCATAACAATTTAAAAAAATTTAAAAAAAAATAAAAATAAGGAAAAAAAAATGATTCACTGCAAGGGACAGTTATGTTTCAAAACCTAAGCTTTTAGTTTAAACTCTTGAGATTCTTCTAAAATTTAAATAAGATTTCGGCCGAAACTGAAATATACTGTATAGGGGTCGTCCATGTATTACGTAACGCCTGGAGGGGGGGGTGGGGGTCGAAGGAGGTGTTACGCATTGTTACGGGGGGGATGGGGGGGAGCTGGGCCATGCGTAATTTTAATATTAAAATTAAAATTATTTCAGTTTTATTTCACTCTTTTATAAAAATTTTTACCAGTTATTCTTCAAAATAAAAAAATAAAAAAAAATTTTTAACTGGTAAAATCTGATTAAAATTTATCAAAAAGCTGGAAATTTTTTTTGACTTCAAAAACGAAATTTAAATATTTTTCAATGTGGGGGGGTTAGAACCCGTGTTACGTAATATCGAAGGGGGGGTTACAGGTTGCGTTACGGGTGTGTTACAAGGGGGGGAGGGGGGTCAAAAAGTGGCCTTTTTTGCGTTACGTAATACATGGACGACCCCATATGAGTGTTAAAGGGGAGGCTTCGAAATAAGGAATGGCTGCTTTGTCTGATACTCGATTGACTACGAAAAACTCCAAATTTTAGGTATCTTACGTACTCCTCTGGTATATCCTGGAATTTTTCGTGCAAGTTTCAACTGGTCTGAAATGTATTGGCTGCGGGGAAATGATTTTTCATCACACTGGATGGAAAATGGACTTTTCCGCCTGCTTAAGAAACGAATAAATGCATTTTCCGCCCTCGTGATGAAAAATAATACCTTACAAATCAGGCATGCAGGTGCCTTGCAGGCAACGAAGTGAGGGCCCTCACTTTGTTCGGTCCGTAAACCCCAGTCTCGGCCTGCAATACGCCACCTGCATACCTGTTATTTAATATAGTATTTAAAAAAAATTACGGTCGAAAAACTTTGATTTTGTTTTTCTGGTTTTTATTTGCTTGAAACAAGTTGAAACTTGTACCAAAAATACAAGAAAAAGTCAAAGGAATTCATTAGGTACCTAAAATTTGATTTTTTCCCCCGTAAATCGTGTGTTAGACAAAACACGAAAGCCATTCCTTCCGGTCAGGGGTCAAAATCGGATGACGGTGAGGATGCCGGTGCCGATGCCGATTCCATAGTATTTAGTTACTCCCGATGCCGACGCCACCAAGCATCGATCATATCCGATGCCGCCTCTGATTCCGATTTTAGTGACAAAAAAATCTTAGAACCATTCTTGACCATTTTTAAAATCAGGGGTCCGATTCCGATTCCGATGCCGATGCCGATGCCGATGCCGATGCCGATTTCGGATATTTAAAAAAATCCGATGCCGTTGCTCCGAATTCGATGCCAAAATTTTGAATCTTCGGACCCCTGCTTCCGGTATTCCGTGAATCCTCCCCTCACGATAAGGCATACAGTTTCTGTTTTTTTTTTTTTTTTTTTTGTTTACATTTAATTAGCCAAATAAAAACGCTTCTATTATTCCTTTTTTTCATGCCTCATTTGCCTCGCTTAGTTTTATTGCATGTCGGCTACCTAGGGACATGAAATAAAAAATCACAGTGATAAAAATCTGTTTCAAACTGCTAAACGCGGTTTTAATTTATGTAACGATAACGAATCTTGTAATTTTTTGGCTAGACCTACCGTAGTTTTTATTAATAATTTTCTGAAGATGTTTTTGTTGATTTTATTTTTTTTCCCGTCTGTTTTCGCTTTAGTAGATCTAAAAGTTAGAAAAAAAAATTATGTTTGCCAGGAAAAAGAAGTGTATTTGCCAGAGCTGGAAAAGAAAAATTCTCTGCCTTTTTAGATTTGCAAGATATGCTAATTTTCCTAGGCCGCTCCTAAAACAAGGAACCGATCATTTTATTTTATTTCACTTCATTAATTGTAACATTTTTTGATTATATTTTTTTTTTCTGATTTTTAGGGTGTGACTTATTATAGGTTGTCCACATCTGCTTCTTTTTTTTTTTTTTTTTTTTTTTTTTTTTTTGCGTAAATGATTTTACTAATAACTTTGAAAAATATTTATTGTAAGAATACTGTGTACTGTACACATATTAAAATCCCGCGAAGATGCGTGGTCCGATGAAGGTTATTTCCCTTCAGGCTTGTTAGTCAAAATTAAAGCCTCGTCAGTTATTTAATGAGCAACAATTAACACGTGCATTGAATCATCTTTTTAAAAACATTCGCACCTTCTGAGCCTAATTAGATCCCATAAGAATCGTGTCAGTTTTTAAAAGCGTCTGGTAAAATTTCGACGGGGCGGGGATTAGTTTTTTTATTTTTGTATAGTTGCATTGTTTAATTTAAAAATAAAAGATTTTTATCGGAAACGTTTGGTTGGAATCCTTCCTGTCTGTGATGATTATAATGAAAAGAGAACCACCTATGAAGCTATTATCATAAGTATAATCCTAGCATAGAAAAGCGATACCTATGTAGGTTCGCTGAGACTAGACTGCCTTGATTACGTCACTGGAAAGCGGTGGCGTTGACCAAATATGGCTGCCTGGATCGGACCGAGGACGACCCACTCAAGCTTATTTTAATTCCTCTTTTTTTTTATTATTTTGTTAATCTGTAAATGCAAATTTAAAAGTTCGGCTTCATTCTTGTAAAATAAAATTTTGAAAAAATTTAATGAAGTGTTTTGACCTTTTAAGAGTTGTTCTACTTTAATATGGATATTTAGGGAAGATTAATCATTTTGTTTTATTTATTTATTTCTTTTCTTTTCTTTTCTTTTTCAGGAACTAAGAAAATGGAATACAAGACAAGGCAGTGGCATGAGAAATGCTTTTGCTGTTGCGTCTGTAAGACACCAATCGGGACCAAAAGCTTTATCCCTCGCGAGCAGGAGATTTATTGCGCGACGTGCTACGAAGAAAAATTCGCGACCAGATGCGTCAAGTGCAATAAGGTATATTTATTATTATCTTTCATATATGGTCTCCTGCAATAGAGGATGCACCGCGATGAATTTAATTAGCACTACCCGTGTATAGATAAGAAAATAAGAGGTTTTTTTTTTTTTTTTGCATAATTGTTACCTACTTCTTAATCATTTTAGACTAAAGAAGTAACCGCTTTAAAAAAAAAAAAGAAAGGGCAATTGTTCTCTGGACAAGCCTATTAAAAGCTCGAAGGGACGAGTTTTTGGAAGTAGTCATTTAAAATTTTTTAATTCCTGATGCACTTCCCCTCAAATAATAGATTTTTTAGGGTCCGAAAGCTTTTTGTGGGGCAAAGGCGTTGGTTACATTACTCGAACATTTTTGTTCGAAGAGTTTCAAAAATTTTTTCTCGATGAAAGTGTTTACACTTTTCAAACAAAGTTTCGATGATGTTTGATGATGTTTGACGATGTTTGACGTTATTTTTGGGGTTGTATTATATTTTTTACGTAATGGGAGGGTACATATATCATCGACCGAGTACCCATATTAATTTTAAGTCATTTTTTTCCTACACGCGGTAGGAAAAAAAGACTGAAAAAAAGTTGGGGGGGGGGGGGAAATCCCGATTAATTTTTATTCAGAATCGGAATCGAAATCGGAATCTGCTGTATTTCGAAAGTTATTATATATATGTACCCTCCCATTACGTAAAAAATATAATACAACCCCAAAAATAACGTCAAACATCATCAAACATCATCGAACATCATCAAACATCATCGAAACTTTGTTTGAAAAGTGTAAACACTTTCATCGAGAAAAAATTTTTGAAACTCTTCGAACAAAAATGTTCGAGTAATGTAACCAACGCCAAAAGCTCAAATTTTAAAACAATGCACTTCTATTTATAAAAAGGCGTTTGCGGTTTTTCCGTATGCAACGTTCGTGGAGAAATTTTTTGAAAGGCTCCATGTGGATTTTTTTAAGAAAACGTTTTCCAAAAAAAAAAATTTGTAATGGAAAAAATACTTCTGACATTTAGGACTCATTTTCCAATCGCAAATTTTCAGGGCACAAAAAAAATCGTGTCGAAACGGAACGGAAAAATTTTTTCCTCTACACTTCCTCTTTTCCTTCCTTCCTTTTTTCCTTCTGCACTAAAATTTTTTCCTTTACCTAAATTCTTTCCTAATGGAAAATAAGTCCTAGGCCTAAATATCAGAAATATTTTTTCTGTCGACAAAAAAAATTTCGAATGGAAGGTGAGTCTTAAATGCCCAAAATTTGTCGAAGAAATATTTTTTCGACAGGAACAATATTTCTGAAATTTTCTGGGCAGAAAATTTTCTTTACCAAATTTCTCTGGCTAAATGTCCGAGAAAATGGGGTTCGGGCTAAATGTCTGACAGAAAAAATATTTCTAAATTTTTTTAAGAAAATGTTTTCTGAAAAAAAAAAAATTGTAAAGGAAAAAATTTTAAATATTTTTTCTACAGAAAATTAACTTCGGATGTGGAAAATGTTGATTTCTTTAGAAAATTTTCTTTAAGTAAAACATTAGAAGAAGAAAAAAAATTTTCGAATGAAAAGTGAGTCATAAATGTCAGAAGTATTTTGTCCAAAAATTTTTCGGGCATTAAGCGACAAAGTGCGAAGCAAAGCGAGCACGGACAACTAGTATATCTATATGGCCCTGCGCCTGGATTAGGCTGGGGCCTTAATTTTACGAATTTTTTAATTTTGGTAGATGCCCCTACCCCCTAATTTTTTCTATGGGGACCGATATAAAATCGTCTGAATTTTTTCACAATTTTTGGAGATCGTTTCACCATGTCCCGTGAAGACCGAAAAATCTGAAATTTTTTTTTTATGTAAAAACGATTGTTTTCAATTCGGATTTGTATATGCAGATTACGGCAGTAGAGCTAAGATTTATTTATCTCAAACGGTTATGATGCTAGAGGACGAATTTTTAAGAATATTGTGGCTACAGCACTTTTTGTTAATTTTTTTTTCTTTTTTTTTTGGCCCCTTATCATCGAAGCCGTATGAGATGTATAATTAGAAACTGTGCTTTCGTAATGCATACAAATCCGAACAGGAAACAATCATTTTTACAAAACAATTAAATTTCTGATTTTTCGATCTTTGTTCCAAATTTTCAATTGAAGTTCTGAAAAAATTCAGGCAACCTTATTTCGGTCACTATAAAAAATAATAAAGAGGTGCGTCCATTGAAAAAAAATTAGTAATATAAGGGCCACTCTACCCAGGACGTAGAAACATATCCCCTACGTCTTTAAATGTTAAAACTGCTGAATTATTGTTCAGTTTTGTTAAATATTTTTTCTTCATTTTTAAAAATAACCTAATTACTTTTTCCCTGATAAAGCCATCGTAATTTAGGTTACGTTGGAAATTTATAAAAAATCGTATTTTGTTCTGAAAATACTTAAACTTTAAAAAGATTTTTTTGAACAATGATTCGGAAATTTATTTTTAATCATTTATGGTTCTATTCATCTTTTCCACTTGGGAACGTTCAAGTATTACGTATGACTTTTTTTTTCGGGTTTTTGGACCCCCTACCCCCCTATTATATTACGTAAGATTTTCTCGGACCCCTCCCCCTCTTTTTTTTTAGCGCCAATTTTAACTTGGAGAAATATTTTTCTTAAATCTAGATTTATAGTTCAATTTATTTAAAAATAAATTTTTTTAAAAAAATTTTCCATATTTATACTTTAGACATTCGAAAAAAAATTAAAACAGCTTCATTTTTTGAAATTAAAAAAAAATTCTGAACCATAAGTGGAATATAATAATGGGAATTCTTACGTTAAATTTGCCAAACTCCCTTCCTTCCCCAAGTAAGAAATCGTAAGAATTTCGAGTAAAGGGGGGACCCTTTTGGTCTTATGTAATACTTGAACACTCCCTTCTTCATTCGTTAAAAAATAATAATACACCCGCAACCTTTAAATTGTCCTTTTAATGTTTTCAGATAATCACCAGCGGTGGAGTGACATACAAAAATGAACCATGGCATCGCGAGTGCTTTACATGTACGAATTGTGACACTTCCCTCGCGGGGCAACGATTTACTAGCCGCGACGAAAAGCCTTATTGCGCTGATTGCTTCGGTGAATTATTTGCGAAACGATGCACTGCTTGTAGCAGGCCGATTACCGGTAAGCTAATTCGAATTATTATTTCATTAATTTAAAAAAAAATAAATAAAATTGGTAGTTTATACTTTGCGATTTTTTTAAAAAAATATTCCCATTTATTTATTTCAGGCATCGGCGGCACCAGATTTATTTCATTCGAAGATAGGCACTGGCATAACGACTGTTTCATATGCGCATCGTGTAAAACCTCACTTGTCGGACGAGGGTTTATCACCGATGGAGACGATATTATCTGTCCTGAATGCGCCAAACAGAAATTAATGTAATAACTATCTACGCTGAGCAATTTAATTTAAATTGGAAAAAAAAAAAAAAAAATAATGATATAACTGGCCTTTTTAAAATTTAAAAAATTGAAAAAAAAATAGTATGTTATTAATAAATTTTTAAAGACTTCTTATTTATTATTAGTGAAGTAGTGTGTTTCCGTGATCGTTGTGCAGTTATCACTTTTCTTTTTAAAAAAAGTCTATCTATTTTTTTGTTTGTTCTAAACCATTAATTTTCAGAAAAAAATTGTGATTTTATTTAACTTATCTAGCTTTTCGTTGTATTTTTTAAGGGAGAAAAAAAAACCTTTAAAAAAACCTAAAAATGTGCATTATCAAAAAACTTTTTTTTTTTTTTTTTTGCGCTTAAAAAATTGGACATATCTAACGTATACAAATTAGGAAGCACACTATCTTGAAAAAGTATTTAATAAATTTTAAAAATAAAGGGGAAAATCAAAAAAAAATTATGACAAATATCTTGTAATTTAAAAGGAAATCTTTTTAGTCATGAGAAAATGCTATATGTGTATTTAATCTTTGTACAGGTGGAATTTTTTTGTACAGAAATAATCTTTTTATGATTTTATTTTATTTTATTTTTATTTTTATTTTTATTTTTATTTTTTTAATTTTCATTGTTGTCGCTTTTTATGATTATTCTGTTATCGTCTATATTATGCTAAAAAAGTGTTGAGTTTTTAGAAAATAGTTAAATAATTACTCAATTTGTTGTTTGTAATTTTAGAAAAAATTTAATGACTGCCAAGGAAAAAATAGCACTTGAAAAAAATTGCTTCCTTTTTTGTTATTTTTCAAATTCTCGAAAAAAATCGATTTGGTCATTAATTATCATGGTCTTTGTTTTAGTTTTTCTGTACAAGAAAAGTCGAGTTTATTTTTACTTATTTATTTTTAAATCGGTTTGATATCAGAATCATGAGAAGAAAATATAATATTATATTTTAATAATTGTATTTATTAACTTTACGTATTAGAACTTTTACGTAGTAAAAACATACTTCAGTATTAAAAGAATTATATCATTAGTAGTAAATAACGTAATAATGATTTAAAATGAATGAATCATTTGTTTTAAAATGAGTTAAAGGATCGATTTTCTGTTACCACTTCTGCAACATCTGAGTTTTTTTAGTCAATTACGTGATAATTTAATTTAAAGTGAAAGAGCTAGATCTTGTCGTGCAATGAACTAATATTTTTTTTCTTTTTTTTAAACTAATATTTTGATCATTTTTTTTTAGTCATAGGCTTATTCACAAATTTTGATTATTTTTTTTTATTTTGTTTTAAACGTCTTCCAATAGTTTTCTTTTTCATTTTAAGCCAAACTAATTGTGCCACATTCATAACGAAGGGGAAGACTTCAGGTCAATTTTTTTTGTATTTTTCTTTTTAGTCAATAAGGTATAAAAAAAGTGTGCTATAGATTATAGTAAAATTTAACTTAATAAATCTAGTGCTTCTTTTTTTTTAATCTATTCCAACGAAATTTTTTCAGATATCAAACCGATAATTATAAGACGGAGTTTGTAAAACAAAAAAATAATTATTAATTAACTAATGATATCAAATTCTTATTATATAATAAGCATCTATGCCTTAGTACAATCATTTTACATAGAGGCCTTCAATCTCAGAACGAAAAATCTTTTTATTAATTTTAATTTTTTTTTCCATTACATAATTTTTTATTTTTACTTTTCATTTTTTTCTTCTTCTTCTTCTCATAGGTGAAATGAAATTTCAATTTATTTTATTTTAATTAAAATTAATCGTTATTATATATAAGAGATTTAACGAATTTTTTTTTTTAATTTTTTGTTGCTTTTTTAGGCTCCTTTATCGTTATTTTAATAGCTTATAAAAGTTTTATAAATATATATTATATTAAATATAACAAATATAGTTTGGAAATTCATTACGTTTTATTTAAATTCCTGAAAAAAAAAAACAGATTGTCAAATTTAGTACCTTTATTTTAGGAAATATTGAACATTTAATTTTACAAAATCGCCGTATAATTGTGGGGCATTATTTTCCGCAAGGCGAGTTTAATTTTTTATTTCAACAAAATGAAGATTTGAAAAAAGTGCGATTATTTCGTCATCATCAGAGACTACAAAAGTTTAACCGAATTAAATCGATTTTTATAATTTATACAGACATCCAAATTTAAATGTCTCAGTGTTGTTTAACTTGCGCAATACTAGTTAAAAATAAAATCAGATGGTTCCACATTAAATCGTTTTTTTGACTTTGCAGGGTCGCGTCCTCGACATCGAAAATTATACTGTAACGTTTTTCATCATGCGATTGGTCGACATCTCCCTTGGGCATCCCTTTGACTGTTCCAACTGCATCCGGAACCGACCCTGTTCGGAGCTTTTATTATTTCAGCCGTCTTCACTGGCTTACAGTCATCCGGCTGACTGGGTTTTTGAACTTCTTTTTTTACCGGTGGTTTCTGAGTTTCGTCTTTCTCTTCCGTTTTTTTCACAAAAACGGTTTTTTCACTTTTCTTATAAAATTGGCAATTTAACTTCACTTTTTGCTCTTCCACCTCTTCTCCGTTTTCCTCCACTTTAGAGATGTACCTCAAGTTTGAAGGCTCCCCATCTCTGGAGACGTAAGTGACCCTTTTCCTGGAAGGATGGGAAATGACGACGTTCGTTACAACGAGAACCGTAACCAAAATTTGAAAATAGGCAGCCATTTTAAACTACAAAAAAAAAAGAAATAAAAATAATTCACGTGGCTTTTGTGAAATATTGTGCTATAATGCGAAAGACCGGATAAGAAAAAAAATCTTTATTACCTCATGCGATTTGTTTCCCGTTTTTTAATAAATTTCACGGCATTGCCCTTTATCGTCTTTTTTGTGAGAGCCCCCGCAGCCGAGGGAATTTTTTCTCTCGGGCGCTTGAATAAATGATGCTGATTTCGTCGGATTTTCAGGTTTTGTCGAGCTACTTTTTAACGGGCTAGAACTGATTAAAGCAAAACTGAAAAAAATAACCAACACTATTCGAAAGAGCCACATTTTTTGCAATTAATATGCTGCGCGTTGACGATATATATCTTCAATTTTTAATTAATGTGTAATGGTTTGCAACAAAAAATATCGATAAGATTCACCCTTATGACCTTGCTAATTTGTGTGGTCAAAATTTAATAAGAACACTGATCAACTATTCTTAAATTTTTTTTTTTTTTTTTCAAATCATATTAATTGCAAAAGAAAGGAAACCTGTGGCACCTCATACAGCTATTCGATTAAACTCACTTTTATCACTTCAAATTATTTTGGAAGAAACATTTTTTTCACGCACATGTCTTATATTAATCTTCGCTCGAAGCAAGTTTCAAACAGTTCAATCCAACTTTTTTTTCACAAATTATTTTAACAGATTTCCATTTTTCAATATTCCTCCCGGCAACGTCCATGTCTGTCTCTTTTCGACCCTCCTGGGCAAAGCCTTAAGGGCGCATTAATCACATGACCCGTTTTAATAGTTTTATTTGTAGCCGGAATCTCTCCGCAAAAAACAAAAGCAACACACAAAAAAACAAATATTAAAATCCGACATAAGTGTCTCATACTGAAATCAGTCGTCGATTTCCTTCAGCAGAAATGAAAAAATTGATTGGCTAACATCATTTTGACATTATTGACCTTAGGACTTATCGTAATTATAATACACAGTATATCTTCATTTCCGATACCCGTTGTCAACTTGAATTTATGCAGATTTTTTTGTCTTTCCAACGTCATTTAGGGATTAATGTGTTGCTGATATTAAGCTCCTGTTTTGCGAGTGATCACTTGCCTCTAGAATATTCTATGTCGAATTTATACATCGGAGATTTAATTTATAGAGAACAGATATTTTCTGTAATATTTTACCAATGTGCTACGCTTTATTAATTTCTTTTTCGTATTTACAAACTTTTATCATAATCATATTGAAATTATTGCGTAATGTTTGCTGAAAAAGGGGACTCCCATTGATTGAGTTCGGCCGCGATTCCGCGAAGCGATGCTCGAAAATGTAAACAATAAATTTAATCGAAATAAATGCATCAAAGTAAGTAACCGATATGCCACCAACCACCTTTTCCTATGCAAAAAATAAATAACAAATCCGAAGCGATTGATCTTTCAATAAAGCCTAAATCGATTTTGAATGTGCGACCGGGATTCAGATCCCGCAAAAAAGCCTTTATTAAGATGTTTAAATATTTTAGGACTATACTATGGAAGCCCTGAAGGGTCAAAACTATTTCCAGTTGTCTTGGTGCTTGTTCCGGAACTGGCATATTTTTTCTGCCGTTCCACAACTGGTATTTTTTTTTCTGCAAGTTCCAGAACTGACATTTTTTTTAAAAATTGCCAGTTCCGGAACTGGCAGAAAAAAAATGCTAGTTCTAAAACTAGCAGAAAAAAAATTCCAGTTCCGAAACTAACAAATGCCAGTTCCGGAACAAGCACCGAGATAACTGGCAAAATAATTTTGACCCTTCAGGGCTTCGGTACTATCCGAGCGATAGATATTCCTAATTTTTATTGGGAAAAAACAGGAAAAAAATTAATGAATGAATATTGAAATATTAAAAGTAATTTCTGAAAAATTTTCAGCGTTTTTCTTGCAGTGGCGCCGCTAGGTATTAAATATTGGGATGGAGGGGGGCGAAAGGAATTTTTTTTTTTTTTAAAACGTGACCAAAAATGATTTTTACTGCCGTTTTGTATTGAAAATTTAAGCGTCATGAGAAATTATTGGAGGGGAGGGGGGGCGCAAAATCCAAAAATAGAGGGGCAATACCCCCCCAAAAAAAGGCCTAGAGACGCCACTGTTTTATTCAACCCAGAATTTCGTGCATCCCGAGGGATTGATTTGATTTTCGTGGGGAATTGCCTGCCACAAAAAGATTGTCTAGTCGGTCTTTCAAAAAACATTTATACGCAAAAAACATTTATACGCAAAACGACTTGTCGTTTTTTAAAAAAAAGAAGTTTTTTGAAGTGAAGTTTGAGTCTCGACGCGTGCCGTTTGGTAAGACAAAACGAAGAGTTTTTTTTTTTTTTCTGTAAAGTTATATTTTTTGAAAGAGAAAAGTATGGCTCATAATATTTCATTTTAATTAAAATAATAATTTAATAATGACAGCAGCTACTAAACTTTTCCGATAGGAGAGCTGGATGTCTTTAAAGGTGACCAATCAAAACCAACAATTATTAGCTGTTTTTATTGGCTAGGGAGCGTTCATGTATTACGTAAGACTTTCTTTCGGGTTTTTGGACCCCCTCCCTCCCTTCGTAAGAATTAGTAAGATTTCTTTGACCCCCCCCCCCCGTATTATATTACTTACAATTTTCGTGGACCCCCCCCCCCCTTTTTTTAACGTTAATTTTAATTTAAAGTAATATTTTTCTTAAATCTAAATTTATAGTTCATACTTATATCCCTGAAGATGACTACAATTGGCACAAAATCTCATCAAAAAATAAATTTTTATTTCTTAAAATTTTTTTCAATTTTTCTTCCTTACACATTCGAAAAAAGTTGAAAAAAAAAATTAAGTTTTCAAAATTAAGAAAAATTTGAACAATAAGTTATAATGGAAATTCGCCAAGCCAATCGTAAGATTTGCCAACCCCCCCAGTAAGAAATCGTAAGATTTCGAGTGCCCCCTCCCCCCTTTCGGTATTACGTAATACTTATTATATTACCGTTCAAGTATTACGTAAAACATTTTTTCGGGTTTTTCGACCCCCTCCCCCCCTGTCGTAAGATTTAGTAAGATTTCTTTGACCCCCCCTTTTAACTTACGTAAGATCTTCGCTAACCCCCCCTTTTTTTAGCGCCAATTTTAAAAAATGTCTTACAGAATTTCAGAAAAAAAAATCTTAAAATTAAAGTACCTACAATTTTTTTTTTTTTTTTTTTTTTTTTTTAAGAGGAGAGGGTAGATCTACTACTATGCAAACTACATTAAAGCATAAAATTGTGCTCCATTTTATTCTGGTCCAAACTTTTTTTTTATTGATGAATGTCCACAAGTTTGCCGGTAATAATGTCATTGAGGAAACTTAATAAGTGACCATGGACATGAAAACAAAGCTTAAGGTGAAAACAATTCGACATCAATTTTTTAATGGATTTTTATCGGTTCAGAGCTGCAGAACGAAAATCCATTTCAAAAAATTGATGTAGAATTTTTTTCGTTCTTTAAGTTTCCTTTTCCTCGTCGCTCAGTCGTACGTTAATCGTCCTCATTTTAAAATAATCCATCTTGAATTTGTATTTTTAAAACAGGACTGAACCGGTTGCAAATTTTGCAGCATTTCAGGGAGGGTTATATATATTTTAAAGTAACTCCAGTTTGTCGGCCATTAATTTAGTTATAATTTTGCTCTAGTATCAATCGCGCTCGTCTTTTTTTTTTTTTACAATTTTAAAAAGTGTAAAAACGTAATAATTATGATGTCACGAGTACGTCAAATTGTTTAACCCATATAATTAAAGTAATGGAAAAACGGATGGCCTTGAAAAATCGTAAACACTATAACGCGATTAAGATCGTAAAACGTTAAAGGGAAAATTCTTTTTTTATTATGGCTTCCGAGTCGGAATCAGAAAATCATAAAAGGATTAGAATTTTTACCCAAAGGCCGTAAGCTTAAATTAATCATTACTCACATGCATTTTTTTTTATAAATAAAAAAAAATTAAACGTCCAGAGCTTTTTGCCCAAGAATTTTCGGAATTTTCAATTTGGCAATATTACGTGTTTACATTATTTTAATGAAATGCGAATAGGACAAAAAAAGTACAAAATATTTTCTTTCGATATGTAATAATCCTACCCCCAGTCGAAGATTATTAGAATCCTATTACAAAAGAAAATCGATACAAAACGTAAAAAAAAAAAAATTCTCCGTCGGTTATAAAAGCTTTGTCAGCTAGTAAAAGTTATACACTCGATAAGACACTTATTCGGGGGAAGTTTATTTGTCATTTTTTTTTTAATATTTGATTCTGGAAAATATCAGTTTGATCGTTTAACATCCGAGGGTAGAGAAAGGTTTACAACCCCCCTTCATGATTCCAATATTACTGCTAGCATTCGTGGTTGCTGTGAAAGTTTTTAAAAAGACAACCCCCAATGGTAAGTACATATTTAGGATAAATAATTTTTTGATATTCAATACCAAATTATGGGTTCGTTATGACGAGTCAAGGGCTTGATAAGTTCCGAATTTCGGTCAAAAATCAAATTTTGGATATTGGTTTTCCTTTAGCTTTTTATTTTTTTTTAGAAATGAACAGATTCTTGTTTTAATGTTAAAATGAGATGCAAAATCAGAAAGTTGTCTAATTCAATCTTTTATATGGGATGGCAAATCCCTCCAAAAATCAAAACGGTTCGGATTGGTTCGGTTTTTTTTTTTTTTTTTTTTTTTTCGTCTTAGTACAAAACCTTTTTCAGGTTCGATTCTGTTATTGAAATTAACTGGGCTTGGTTCGGTTCGGCTTTTTTTATAAATTCGGTTCGGTTTCGGTTCAGTTTGGGTTTTTGTCAACGAACCCCCCCATCCCCGGTTTTGGTTCGTATTTAAAAAAAAAAAAAAAATTCTTTCGGTTTTGGTGTTTAGTAGAAACCCGGATTTTTTTTAAATAAAAAAAAAAAGGCTGTAGTTCAATGCTGAAATATTTTTCAATATTTATAAAATATTTTTGAAATGTTTTTCAATATTTTGAATGTTTTTCAATATTTTAAAAATAGACAAGAGACACATTTTGTATTGAACATATCTTTTAACTAATGCTAGCATATAAAAATGGTGAATGTGATTTTTGCTATCATGCAATGTTTAATTAGCGAATAAAAAAGAATAAAAATTTTGGCTATTCGAATTGGCGCTAAAACGACAGTGACGTCACAGTTCACTATGCAGGTATGCTCCTAGGTGAGTTATCGGCGGCATGCCCATCGGAGCAAGAAGAGTTGTCGTACGAACAAATCCGAGTTAATTTTTGACTTGGGGGTCGGAGTGGTGATTCATTCAGAATAACGGCTCGTGATCAATGAAGTTAAGCAGCATTGATGACGGCCAGCTACTGGATGGGTGACCGCCAACACTCCCTCCCTCTAGCAGGGATTGTAGGATCTACGGTTACAGCCTCGTTGTAATATGTAGTTCCCACATCGAACACACTAGCTGGATATACACATAAATTGGATTTCATATATAACGACATTGGATGCTCATAAAAGGGAATTCGATTAAGGATTAAAAACACAGAGCCTATGGCCAAGGGTTACCCGACCAATAGCCAAATAAATAAATCTTTGTCAACGAGCAGGTGCACTTGTGATTTCGTTTTTTAAATAACCGCGCTTAAAAGTGAACGATGACGTCACACCAATGAGAAACGTTTTGGAGTGGGGTCACGTGATAAAAAGTTTTTAAGGCTTCATAATTTTTTTTTCTTAATTTTTAAGAAACTTCCTTCAGTAAAAATTGCCATTTGATGACCAGAAAACTTTGATCTTTCATCATTCACCATAATTAGCAGTCACATCTCTTGTCTTTTTTGTAAATATTTTTTCAAACCGAAAGCAATAAAAATGTGTACGTCATTTAGAAAAGGTACCATCGGGGAGATGGCGTTTAAAATGCTGTGAAATTGGAATGCATAACAAAACAATGTTTGTTTACAAACAAAACATTCTAAGCGCCATCTCCCCGATGGTACCTTTTCTAAATGACGTACACAAATATTTTTAAAATCTTTGTCAAAGTTTTAAAAGAATTTTTATTGTTTCTTGTTTCAAAAAATATTTCAAAAACAATTTGTAGAGTAAAATATTATTGAAATATTGAAAAATATTTCATAAATATTAATATTCTTTTCTCATTGGGCGGGTTCTGTTCGGTTTGGTTTTTCTTCTAAACGGCTCAATATCTTTTTTACAAACGTTTCAAATTTGATTTCGGTTCAATTTCAGACCCTTCTTAAATTTCTAATAAGTTCGGGTTTGCGTCCTGTTTTTTAATTAAAATTTCTAAAAGCTTCCCGGGTTGACTTTTATACGATTGACAAGTTAGGACTGGCTATTTTATTTTATTTTATTTTTTTTTTTTTTACTACTTTCACTTTTGGAAGCTTTGGACTTTGACCGAGTGCAAACTGTGTGAAAAAAATTATACTTCTTATGACGAGAGACCAAAGACCCATACAGCGATAAGTAGCATTCAACCCTATCTTGTCGTTTAAAGGCTACTACCGGGTTACCATATGATTTCTGCCCCCGAGGGGGATTTTTTTCAAACTTGGCCTATAAATAGGACCATATTAGAGGGCACTTGAGCCAAATTTTCAGGGTCGTACTATAACCCGTTTTCGGCTCCGGAGGGGGTCGAGAAAATTTCGTTTTTATTTTTTTGCCGGAGAACGGAGTGTCCGATTTTAAAAAACTAAACGCAGAAAAATAGGCCTTTTTATGGCCTATTTTATGGTGAATTCGGCCGATTTTAAAAACATTAGCCAAAGCCTAAAAATTTAATTTTAAGCCAAAAAAATTTTTTTTTTCCATCAAGGAGGTCCGTAGCACAAACTTTGGCTTCATTTCTGAAAAGAACTCCAAAAAATGGCCTAAAAACGTGTTTCAAAAGCCTAAAATTTTTGGGGTCAAAAACGACTTTTTCGATTTTAGCCAACTTCTTAAACTCGCACTAAAATTTGGATTTCACAGGCTTAAAGTACGCAAAAAACATACCTAAAACCATATTTTTTCAGATTTTTTACATGTGGCCTAAATGGGCTGGTAAGGGGCCAAAACGTGAAAATAGCTTAAACTCGACCTCGCTTAGCTTAAACTAAAAATCTGACTTTATATTCTGAAAGTACGCAAAAAACTGGTCTAGAATCATATTTTTTCAGATTTTTTCCAGGAGGCCTAAATGGGCTTATTAATGGGCCAAAACATGAAAACAACCTAAACTAAACCCAGCTTAATTTAAACTAATATTCTGATTTCATTTTCTGATTCCATATTCTGAATACGCAAAAAGCTGGTCTAGAATCATATTTTTTCAGATTTTTTCTAGGAAGCCTAAATGGGCTTAGTAATGGGCCAAAACATGAAAACAACCTAAACTAAACCTAGCTAACTTTTAAACTAAAATTCTTACTTTATATTCTGAAAGTACGCAAAAAACTAGTCTAGAATCATAATTTTTCAGATTTTTAAAGGAGGCCTAAACGGGCTTAGTAATGGGCCAAAACATGAAAACAACCCTAACTAAACCCAGCTTAATTTAAACTAACATCCCGATTTAATATTCTGAAAGTACGCGAAAAACGGGTTTACTATTGGCCTAAATGGGCTTATTGAAGGGCCGAAAAATGAAAAATGCCTCAAATTGAATTTTCACTGCACATTCTCAAGTGACGCGATAATCTGGCTCAGAAAGGTATTTTTCATATTTTATTTCCAATGCCCTAAATGGGCATTAGTAATGCCCATTACTCCAGTTGTATAGTAATCGATGGGATTCTACGCGATTTTAACACAAAGCTCGAAGATATAGATCCCTTCGTCCTCAGTCTCAGTGCATTTAAAAAAGCTATATTAAATTTACTAGTCGAGCTTTGCTTTTTCATTGCTTTTTTCTGTTTTAAATTTAATTTAATCTTTACGTATTTGTTTTTTTTTTTTTTTTAACTTTAAACTGTTTTTACTGTTGTTTTTACTTTATTCTACTTTGTTATTTTACTTTTAATTTTATTTGATCTCTCTGGAACCAAATTCTGTTGATCAATATAATCACTTAATAATAATAATAATAAATGGGCTTAATAGTGGGCTTTAAAAAAAGGCTGGAAGTAAAATATTGCCTTTATACTTTATTTCCTGAAAGTACACAGCAAATAAGCGGTCAAAAAACGTATTTTTCATAATATTTTATTATAATTATGTATGTTTTATAGTATTTTGTACCAAGTTTCGAATTATCCATCTTTCGATTGTGTACTGAAACTTCAATTACAGGCATTTTTCATTTTTCGGCCCTTCAATAAGCCCATTTAGGCCAATAGTAAAAAAGGTCCGAAAAACATACTTCTAGACCCGTTTTTCGCGTACATTCAGAATATGAAATCGGAATGTTAGTTTAAATTAAGCTGGGTTTAGTTTAGGTTGTTTTCATGTTTTGGCCTATTACTGGACCATTTAGGCCACCTGGAAAAAATCTGAAAAAATATGATTCTAGACCAGTTTTTTGCGTACTATCAGAATATGAAATCAGAATTTTAGTTTAAAATTAAGCTAGGTTTAATTTAGGTTGTTTTCATGTTTTGGCCCATTAATAAGCCCATTTAGGCCTCCTGGAAAAAATCTGAAAAAATATGATTCTAGACCAGTTTTTTGCGTACTTTCAGAATATAAAGTCAGATTTTTAGTTTAAGCTAAGCGAGGTCGAGTTTAAGCTATTTTCACGTTTTGGCCCCTTACCAGCCCATTTAGGCCACATGTAAAAAATCTGAAAAAATATGGTTTTAGGTATGTTTTTTGCGTACTTTAAGCCTGTGAAATCCAAATTTTAGTGCGAGTTTAAGAAGTTGGCTAAAATCGAAAAAGTCGTTTTTGACCCCAAAAATTTTAGGCTTTTGAAACACGTTTTTAGGCCATTTTTTGGAGTTCTTTTCAGAAATGAAGCCAAAGTTTGTGCTACGGACCTCCTTGATGGAAAAAAAAATTTTTTTTGGCTTAAAATTAAATTTTTAGGCTTTGGCTAATGTTTTTAAAATCGGCCGAATTCACCATAAAATAGGCCATAAAAAGGCCTATTTTTCTGCGTTTAGTTTTTTAAAATCGGACACTCCGTTCTCCGGCAAAAAAATAAAAACGAAATTTTCTCGACCCCCTCCGGAGCCGAAAACGGGTTATAGTACGACCCTGAAAATTTGGCTCAAGTGCCCTCTAATATGGTCCTATTTATAGGCCAAGTTTGAAAAAAATCCCCCTCGGGGGCAGAAATCATATGGTAACCCGGTAGTAGCCTTTTTAATATTTCGTCGGTCCCCACGCAACAGACCGTTAAAATATGAACAAACTGGCCTATAGCCTACCACAAACAATTTTTTTTTTATTTGGGCCACGATCTTTAAATAAGCGATTTACCACTTCAAATTTTTATCTACCTGCATACTCTTTAAGAACACAGTACAGACGTAAAACAATAAAACGTTTCGTTTCAGTAAACGCGAGTTTCGTTTTTAAATGCATCTCAAAAATTATTCTAAAAAAGTTAAGCTCATAAAATATTTTTCACATTAGGTAAAGTCACGGTTTATCTGGGAAAGCGAGACTTCTTAGACCATCTTGACCATGTCGATCCGATTGATGGTGTGGTCGTCGTCGACAGTGATTACCTCAAAGGAAGAAAAATCTACGGTCAGGTGAGTTTTCCCAGTCGGTTGAATAATTATGCGGACTGGTACTACTGCACATTTGTTTCCACAGACGAGCAGTTTTGGACTAAAAAATTTATTTATTTTTCGGTTGTTTCTAACAACCGAAAAACTCTTACTTTGCTTTTTTTTATATACATATATATTTAAAATTAAAATGAGCTTGATTTTTAATTAGTACTTTTTTTTCGTATTTTTTTTTCTTTAATTTCACTGATTTTTGGACAATGATTATCATAATCTAACGGAATAAAAAAAAAATTATGTAAATAGACAACTTCCGCGTTTTATTATTTTAATTAATCGAACTGGGGGTTTTCAGCTTACGACGACCTACAGATATGGACGAGAGGAGGACGAAGTCATGGGGCTTAAATTTAGCAAGGAGATGATGCTAGCCAAAGAATTAATAGTACCTCAACCAGAGAAGAAATTAGAACTGACTCCGATTCAAGAAAGGTTGATCAAAAAATTTGCACCCAACGCGTTTCCTTTTACTTACACTTTTCCGGTAAGGAAAAAAAAAAAAGAAAATTTTATAAAGTTCACCTTAGTAGGATTGCCTTTGTTACTGAAAACACGTATGACCCACGGGGAAAAAGTCAATATAGGTTATGGTTAAAGATGGGTAGGCCTGCCTAGTGCCCGTTCAGTGATTGCTGGTCAAGTTACGACGTGGGACGTTCCCAGAGCGGAAAACGAATGACGATTCCGATTCTACGTACGTTAGCGCCGTTAATATGCGTAAAAGCGCAAAACGGATGACGGGAAAAATTTATTTTGCTCCAATACTGATCCAAATATACACACCAACATAGACACCCTGGTAGAAGTCATTCTGAAAGGGAAATATTTTCGTCGGAAAGTCATTCTAAAGCCAATGCCGGTGCCGAGGCCGATGCCATCCAGCGGCCGGCTAAAACTCAGATCGTTGCACAAGCTAGTGCCAGTGCTACATAATTTTTTTAAAACTTGAAACCAGCGCCGGTGCTGGCTGAATTTAATTGAGAAAGGCCACGAGTTTTGATCATATTAAGCGGCCGATCGTATTAACCGGCGCTACAATAAGCTGTGGTTCCTGTAACAGTTTATTTATTTATTTATTTATTTATTTTTTAAAGTAAAAACACAAAATTTATGGTGGTGCTGGCATCGAATGATGCTATGAATGCCATGAATGCCACCGATGCTGGAATCGAATCGGCTCCGGCACGAGCACCAGCGGCAAAAATTTTGCTATTCCGCTGACGGCGCTGGCGCCAGCTGCAGCACTTTGGATATTTCGGAGCCGATGCTGATGCCGCCGTCGGCTCCAACCAATTTGTACTGGCTTCGTAACCCTGAGGAAATCCGAAAATTATATTGCTAGAGAAACTAATTTTTGTTTTCTACAAACTGGTTTCATTGCAATATCCTTCTCTGTGCGTGCATTATTGTGAGCAATTGTAATGTTCCAGACGACAAACCAATTTTTTTTTTTTTTTTTTTTTTTTTTTTTTAAATATTCTAGCCTAACGCTCCAAGCTCGGTCACGCTTCAACCAGGCGAAGATGACACGGGAAAACCCCTAGGTATTGAATATAATGTGAAGTGCCTTGTAGCCGATAACGAAGAAGATCGTGGACATAAAAGATCCAGCGTCTCTTTGGTCATTAAAAAGGTAAATACTGGCAACTAAAATTTTTTTAAGGCCGGAAATTTAAGGGGCCGTCCATGAATTATATCAGCATTATTTTGGCAATTTTTGACCCCTCCCTCGCCTTGTTAGCAAAAGTTAACATTTTAAATACCCCCTCCCCCCTAACGTGCTAACGTAATTTATGGGCGACCCCTAACAAGAATTTGAGTACCCTATGATTTCAAAAAAGCGTACTGTTTACGCGGTAAAAATTTTCACCATAATCATAATAGCATATCGCAAGTCACATTCGTGAATATTTCGAATCGATTCCCTAACACCTTATGTAACCTGGTTCAGTAGAGATGCATCATAGCCCGAGGTAGCTCAGTGGTAGAGCAGCCGTCAAGAAAAACGGAAGGTCGGTGGTTCAAGTCCACTCTTCGAGTGCCTTTGGTGTATTCTTTTACTGAACATCTTCCCGGTTCCCCTCTTTGATCCCAATACCACAAATCCCAACCGAGTAGAATTACACCCCCTGTCTAAAAACAGTATTTGGTTTGTTGGAAAATTAAATATTATAATTTAATTAGGATCGTTATTCGCGTTACGACGCAAAAAAAAAGAGTTTAAATCATGTGAATCCTGAAATGATCGTTTGTTGTATACTTAGCATATCGCAAGTCACATTCGTGAATATTTCGAATCGATTCCCTAACACCTTATGTAACCTGGTTCAGTAGAGATGCATCATAGCCCGAGGTAGCTCAGTGGTAGAGCAGCCGTCAAGAAAAACGGAAGGTCGGTGGTTCAAGTCCACTCTTCGAGTGCCTTTGGTGTATTCTTTTACTGAACATCTTCCCGGTTCCCCTCTTTGATCCCAATACCACAAATCCCAACCGAGTAGAATTACACCCCCTGTCTAAAAACAGTATTTGGTTTGTTGGAAAATTAAATATTATAATTTAATTAGGATCGTTATTCGCGTTACGACGCAAAAAAAAGAGTTTAAATCATGTGAATCCTGAAATGATCGTTTGTTGTATACTTAGCATATCGCAAGTCACATTCGTGAATATTTCGAATCGATTCCCTAACACCTTATGTAACCTGGTTCAGTAGAGATGCATCATAGCCCGAGGTAGCTCAGTGGTAGAGCAGCCGTCATGAAAACGGAAGGTCGGTGGTTCAAGTCCACTCTTCGAGTGCCTTTGGTGTATTCTTTTACTGAACATCTTCCCGGTTCCCCTCTTTGATCCCAATACCACAAATCCCAACCGAGTAGAATTACACCCCCTGTCTAAAAACAGTATTTGGTTTGTTGGAAAATTAAATATTATAATTTAATTAGGATCGTTATTCGCGTTACGACGCAAAAAAAAGAGTTTAAATCATGTGAATCCTGAAATGATCGTTTGTTGTATACTTAGCATATCGCAAGTCACATTCGTGAATATTTCGAATCGATTCCCTAACACCTTATGTAACCTGGTTCAGTAGAGATGCATCATAGCCCGAGGTAGCTCAGTGGTAGAGCAGCCGTCATGAAAACGGAAGGTCGGTGGTTCAAGTCCACTCTTCGAGTGCCTTTGGTGTATTCTTTTACTGAACATCTTCCGGTTCCCCTCTTTGATCCCAATACCACAAATCCCAACCGAGTAGAATTACACCCCCTGTCTAAAAACAGTATTTGGTTTGTTGGAAAATTAAATATTATAATTTAATTAGGATCGTTATTCGCGTTACGACGCAAAAAAAAGAGTTTAAATCATGTGAATCCTGAAATGATCGTTTGTTGTATACTTAGCATATCGCAAGTCACATTCGTGAATATTTCGAATCGATCCCTAACACCTTATGTAACCTGGTTCAGTAGAGATGCATCATAGCCGAGGTAGCTCAGTGGTAGAGCAGCCGTCATGAAAACGGAAGGTCGGTGGTTCAAGTCCACTCTTCGAGTGCCTTTGGTGTATTCTTTTACTGAACATCTTCCCGGTTCCCCTCTTTGATCCCAATACCACAAATCCCAACCGAGTAGAATTACACCCCCTGTCTAAAAACAGTATTTGGTTTGTTGGAAAATTAAATAATCATAATACTTGCACAAAAAAAAAAAAAAAAAATACTGCTTGCTAGTGAAAATGATGCTTCATTATTTTCATTCACAGTTGCAATATGCACCTCCCTCAAGAGGACGAAGACTTCCCAGTTCGCTTGTCAGCAAAGGTTTCACATTTGGGAACGGGAAAATTAACTTAGAAGTGACTCTTGACAGGGAAATTTATTATCACGGGGAAAAAATTTCAGCCAACATCGTCGTTACGAATAATAGCAGAAAAACCGTTAAAAATATTAAGGTATGTTAACGCGGTAATGATTGCAAATTTCCATTCGAAACAGGAAATAATTGCTCAAAAATTCTTGATGGAAAAAAATTTTCAGATTAAGTACTGAGTTGAGAGTACTGACTGAAGAATTTTTTTTTTTATAAATTTCAGTGCTATGTTGTTCAGCATTGCGAAGTGACAATGGTCAACGCGCAATTTTCTAGATACGTAGCCAGTTTGGAAACCCGAGAAGGATGTCCGATCATTCCAGGATCGTCGTTTACTAAGCAATTTTATTTGGTCCCGCTTGCGTCAAGCAATAAGGACAAATATGGAGTTGCTTTGGATGGATACTTAAAGGTAATAAAATTATCCTCATTTTTTTTTTTTTTTTTGGTAAAGTATACGAGATAAAGCAAGAAAACGAATCTTTTTTTTTTTTTTTCTTAATTGCAGGAAGATGACGTCAATTTAGCTTCTTCAACGCTGATTGGAGATGGAAAATGTCCGACAGAAGCTTTGGGTATCGTGATATCGTATTCGGTTCGAGTAAAATTAAACTGTGGGACCCTTGGTGGGGAATTGGTGACCGACGTGCCGTTTAAGTTGATGCATCCGGCACCAGGTAACGAAACCAAATACACTGCTTGGGGGTGATTTTTCACTACCTTTACTAAAGTTGATATTAATATAGGATTGGTTTACAGAGAAGTCGTTTAAATATTGCTGAGATTATGCTAATCAGAAAAAGGGGTAAACGTTAATCCCCTACGGGGTCGTCCATAAACCACTGTAGCACGTTAGGGGGGGAGAAGGTATTCAAAATGCTAACTTTTGCTAACAAGGGGGGAGGTGGGGGTTTTACATATCAACGTTAGCATTTGTCTCGTGTAATAAACAGAGTGGTAGTCGAAATCTAACGCAATTTCAGGGGGAGTTCTCGAGATGCTAACCTTTGCTAACAAGTGGGGGGGGGGGGTCAAAAATAGTCAAAATAATGCTAACGTAATTAATGGACGACCATAAGACCCAACGAAATATATATATACCCTAAGACCCAATATAAATGTGGTATAAGTATTTAAGCAATTAGGCTCGTCTGCTATGTGTCTTCTGCCTTGTAGGAGCCTTCTCCTATAAGCCACAATTAAAGCTTACAACATGAAAGTCTTCTAAAATTGAAAATTTTCTGATTCCTACGCTTAGCTTATGGGCCGGATTATATAATTTTATTGAGAAATATTTCTAGTATTGATTATGGTATGTCGGGATTATTGGAACCAAAATAAAAACAATACAGCTTTTTTCGCCAACGTTTCGGTGTTTATATTGCCACCTTCCTCAGGGCTAAATTAACAAAAAATATAATGCCATTCATTAGATAAAACTAACCTAATCACAACCGACATATTTAAACGTTATGGATTACCTCAAAAGCTCTTCGTATATATCCATAACGTTTAAATATGTCGGTTGTGATTAGGTTAGTTTTATCTAATGAATGGCATTATATTTTTTGTTAATTTAGCCCTGAGGAAGGTGGCAATATAAACACCGAAACGTTGGCGAAAAAAGCTGTATTGTTTTTATTTTGGTTCCAATAATCCCGACATACCATAATCATTATCGAATTAAGGAACGAAATTTACTTCAATCAATTTCTAGTATTGTTATTTTAATCTGATTAGTTTATTGTTAAAATGTTATGAATCATAAAAGCTAAGCTTTAAGGGCTTTACAGAATTATTTTTTATTGACTGTACTTAAGTTATGAGCAAAAATTTTTGTACGTTTAGCTTATGGAGTTTTTTGAAATTATAAGTTTTATGTCGGGATTAATAGCATACAGGCCTAATTTTGGACAAAAATTGCTCAAAAAACATAAAACGGCTCAATATAAAGCGATTTTGTTAGAAAGCAAGAAAAATTTCAATTTCGAAAAAAAAAAAATGCTACTTGTGAGATAGGCATGTATCACCGGTTGCCTAATTGCCCCTTAAATCCAAACATTTCTATGTGAAATATTTTTAAACGTTCCATGTATGATTGCAAACAACGATCGAGCAAATAGAGCATACATAGAGGAAAGTAAAAATTCAGCAGTGTGGGATAATTTTCCAACGGTTAGCTTCCGGTCCCTAAATGGTTTTAAACGATCGAAAAATAAAAAAATTTTTCTTAACGATAGACTGTACTAAAAACTTAATATGTTTCGTTCAAAGTCATCTCAGTTAAAAGACATTTCAATCCTTATTTTTGAAAACACTTACCTCCACACACTTCCCAAATTACTTTTTTTTTCAGGTTCCATTGAACAAACCAAAGCTAAGGCGCTTAAGAAGACCAAAAGCGTCGAAAGATCCAAATACGAAAATTCATGCTACGCCGACGATGACGACGACAATATCGTATTCGAAGACTTTGCCAGACTCAGGATGAATGAACCAGACGAATAGGCATTAAAGACGCAAACATTTTCATCAAGCTATCTTTAAAAAAAAAAAAAAAAAAAAAAAAGAAAAAGAAAAAAATTATTATTTTGCTATCGTATTCTTATTTTAACATATGTAACTTCGACACGAGAAAATGAAAAAAAAGAGCATAATTCATTCGATTCATTTATTATTATCCGTTGCTAATAAAAAAAAAAGAATGATTGTTTTACATCACTTTTTTTTGCAAAATGAATTTTCGTTTTAATGGACAGATCGGCGACATTTCCTGTGTTTAAGAGAAACATGAAAAGGATACGAAATGACGTATGGCAATCATTCTCATATGATTTGACTCGTAAATAAAGATTAATAACGTTTTTATGCTGCATATTTCAACGGAAAAAAAATAAAAATAGATTCAGGGTTCAATAAGAAAATATTTATTTATTTATTTATTTGTTTGTTTGTTTATTATTTGTTTTTTTTTTTTTTTTCTAAATTGATTGCAATAAAGTTTATTTCATATTTAGGAAAATAGTTCTTTGGGAAGTGGATTTTCTTCAGAGCCTGTCCACGTCAAAACAGATCGGTCCGCGGGGTCATGTCAGGGATTCCGGATTTGGTTTCACTATTCGGTAGGGTATATGGAACAACTAAGAAAGCCACCTCCGTTTGGTTCTATCACGCTTTTTAACGGAGTTATGCAGGTTTGAAATTTTTGGAAATTTTTTTTAGCCGGAAAAAAATTAAATGGGTTGATTTGGTTTTTTTCGTCTCCCGCCCTTATTTTTCAACCGATTTAGGTCGGGGAGGTCTTAAAATGATCAGAATAAAGTACTTAATCGAGTCAACCTTACACTTTTGACTGGGCCGCCATCTTGAAAAAATGGCGGCCGAAAACGTTTTAAAAAAGTACCAAATCTTCAACTGCTTCTACAACCCCTTCCCCATAAAAAAAATTTAATTTTTTTTTCACTAAAAAATTCCATTTTTTATAAGCTTTTGATTGGTTATAGGGAGAATATGGACCCGAACTTGCTTAGGGGTCAAAAAATTACAAAAAATTAATTTTTTGACGATGAAACCAAAAATTTCCAATTTTTCGTGGTTTTTCATCGGATATTTTAGTGTTGTTAGCATAATAATCTATGAAGGCTTTAAATATTGGTTCGCAGGGCAAATATTAACGTTTTAGGACCTGGAACAAATACTTTTATTGAGCCAAAGTCAATTTTTTATTTCATTTCAAAATTTTATATGCAATTTTTGCTGTGATTCCCAGACAGACCTTTGCCATCTAATAGACAGCTATTAGATGTCTAGTTATCGCTAATAGATAGCTAACAGCGAGCTAATTTTAGGCTAAATTGCAAAATGTCCGCTTTTTTCGACGGCTATGGGATATCTAATATTTTAGATCTAAAATAGGGATACCCATTTTGGTTTTTCTATTAGCGATCTACAAGCCATTTAGTAGATATCTATTATATGGCTAATTTTTTAGCCATGTCTAGATATTCTAAAGCTAAAAGGGTCTGTCTGGGATAATGGTGGTAGGAACGTAATTACTTTAAAACAACTATATTCTAAGTATGTGCATCAGGGTGCCCCTTATTTTGGCGATTTTCGAATTTCAAATCGCTTACCCCCAAAAATAGTTCTCCATGGTGCACTGATAAACCCAAAGCCAAAATTAAAAACCAAAATATGGCAAAAAATCGTGGTAAAGTGACAAAAGATACCAAGTCCTGAATTTTACTCGTATTTTGGTCTCTAGCTCAAGAACCGGACCAGATATAAAAAAACGGACTTTAGATTCGTAATCTAAGGAAAATTTCTGATAAGAAAGAAAATTTTTTTGCGGAAAAAAAACTAGTTGATTTTTTCCCTTATTACGGCAATTAGGGGCCATTCAAGTATCACGTAAGCATGATTTTGGTGAATTTGAACCCCCCCGTCCCGTTGTAAGATATTTCGCCATACTTAGCTTATGGCGAAGATGATTAATGCGGACCCCCCCCCCCCGCCCGCAAAAAAAAAAATCTTACGTAATACTTGAACGTTCCCTTATAACAATTTCGCAACTTTAAGCTCAAGTCGCCACGCTTTCCCGTTGAGTAAACAATTTCGGAAAAATTCGGGTTTATCACTACATTAGGGAGAACCATTTTTGGGGGTAAGCGATTTGAAATTCGAAAATCGCCAAAAAGGGCACCCTGATGCACATACTTAGAATATAGTTGTTTTAAAGTAATTATGTTCCTACCACCATTAACCACAGCAAAAATTGCATATAAAATTTTGAAATTAAATAAAAAATTGACTTTGGCTCAATAAAAGTATTTGTTCCAGGTCCTAAAACGTTAATATTTGCCCTGCGAACCAATATTTAAAGCCTTCATAGATTATTATGCTAACAACACTAAAATATCCGATGAAAAACCACGAAAAATTGGAAATTTTTGGTTTCATCGTCAAAAAATTAATTTTTTGTAATTTTTTGACCCCTAAGCAAGTTCGGGTCCATATTCTCCCTATAACCAATCAAAAGCTTATAAAAAATGGAATTTTTTAGTGAAAAAAAAATTAAATTTTTTTTATGGGGAAGGGGTTGTAGAAGCAGTTGAAGATTTGGTACTTTTTTAAAACGTTTTCGGCCGCCATTTTTTCAAGATGGCGGCCCAGTCAAAAGTGTAAGGTTGACTCGATTAAGTACTTTATTCTGATCATTTTAAGACCTCCCCGACCTAAATCGGTTGAAAAATAAGGGCGGGAGACGAAAAAAACCAAATCAACCCATTTAATTTTTTTCCGGCTAAAAAAAATTTCCAAAAATTTCAAACCTGCATAACTCCGTTAAAAAGCGTGATAGAACCAAACGGAGGTGGCTTTCTTAGTTGTTCCATATACCCTACCGAATAGTGAAACCAAATTCGGAATCCCTGACATGACCCCGCGGACCGATCTGTTTTGACGTGGACAGGCTCTTCAGAATAACCATTTCCGCAAGAAAGTATTGGACTAAGTAGCCTACATTTCTAAAAAAGACATTCCAAAAAAAAAAAAAATTATAAAGCAAATGGAAATATTTAAAATTAATTATAGGCGTAATCTTATTTCTAAAAATGCAATATCTTAATATTCCATTTTTTTTTTACTTATTATAATCAGTATCATCTTATTCGATTCATTAACATTTAATTAAATTTTACCACATAAAATATAGTGAGACCATTTTCAAAATGAATATACAGAATACTGTTTTTTAAATCAATAATTATTATTTTCCAAGGATCCTTAATGTCTTTTTAAAAGAAAATCTGAGGGATCCGAATCCGTTGCGATACCGATGCCGATTCCATATTATTTATTTAACTCCCGATTCTGATTCCGGCACCGACACTCGATGCCGACGCCCCCAAGCATCGATCATATCCTATGCCGCCTCTGATTCAGATTTTAGTGGAAAAAAAATCATAGAGCCATTCTAGACGATTTTTAAAATCAGGGGTCCGATGCCGATGCCGGTGCCGACGCCAACGCCGATGCCTATGCCGATTCAAGCCGCGACCGGCTAAATATCTCGGGTTGATGCCGTTGCCGATGCCAGCACTAACGATTTCGCAGCGCCGATGCCGATTTCGGATATTACAAAAAAAAAACCGATACCGATGCTAGCATCGGAGCCGAGCATCGGCATCGGCCAAAATTTTCAAGCTTCGGATCCTTGTGAAAACCTATCGAGAGTTAGATGTCATCGAACGTACAGTACGGGTCTCACGTCACCTCCGATTTTATTCCCCCCCGTTGATAACAAGAAATATTGTATAGATTTTATTGATATGATAATGAGATATCTTCGAGGCTGACACCGGTTTCCGCACGGTTGACCATGCACACCGCGACTACTTTCAACTCATAGATCGATTTCTGTGTTCATCTTCCGTGATATTGTTACTGGACCAAGCATCTTTTTATTGAAAACTTTCATTCTTCTCCAATTTTCATTTCAAAAGGAAAATATGAACATACTTCCCACCTGCCTGCCTGGCACGACGTAAAAAAAAAAAAAAAAAAAAAAGTTTGAACTTATGTAAATGACTGAGAAGCTCCAAGGTGAAAGCATAGCCAGCTAAGGATCATTTTCTGCTGGTTTTGAGATAAGGAATTTTGATGCCGTAACAATTTTTGCTTCTGCAGGAAAAGGCCAAAAGTTGAAGTGAACGTACCATAGTAGGTACCCTATGTTATTGAATTTTAAAAAATGTTTACATGCTCTGTTTTCATAATACCTATACGCAATGATTGTTTTATTTTAATAATTGAATTACATGAAAATTATATCATAAAAATTGACAGTGGATTACCTATTATGTAGCTTAAAGAAAATTTCCGTAGTCCTAATTGTCAAGCGGTTAATAACCTTTTTTATGCTTTCTACCACATTACATCACGCAGAACCAAAGCAAACTTCATCCCAACTTTTTAAAAATAAAAATATCAATTTTCTATACTTTAACACAGGAACGAGTGAAATTTTTTCCAATATTATAACGGTCCCTTAAAACAGAGAAGCCTGTCATACATAGTGTATAATATGGTTGCTGGGGTAAGCACCTCCCGGAGAATAGGCCTATATAAAAATGACCAAAAAGCTCTTAAGCCAATAAAAAAAAACGAATGCATGCTGAAACGGCAGCAATAACAAGTGCTCAAGTGCATCAGAGGCATTGGTATCATGAAAAAAATTTTGTTGGAATCGGAATTGAGGCACCGCAAACTGTATTGAATTGCCGAAATTTTAGTTTTTAGCATCAGAATGGGAAACATTTAGCGAAATTACGCATTTTTGAAAAGAATCAATTCGGTTTAGCCATTTTTTAAAACGGCTTTAAGATTTTTTGGTCAGCCATTTTTTAAAATCAATTTTAAATTGGAAATAAGCGTCGGAATTTTAATCGTTTTTAGCCAGCTAAAGGCGTCGGCGTCAGCATCGACATCGGCATCGACTTCAAACCCCTGTAACTTAAAGCGCCGCTGCAATTTAATTTTTTATCAGCAGAAAGTTCGCATTTAAAAAAGAAGATACAATCTGTTTTCCATTTTTAAAAAAACGGAAGTCAATCTGGTAGTGCCAGCTTCCTCTTTTTAAAAGCAACCTGAAAGGGAACGAATCAAATCCTAACTGTCTCGTATGCATATGCTACAACTGGGTGTAGCAAAATCCGACTACCGGTACTCATTCTTCATTACACCGGTTCCGACACCGGTACTCATTCTTCGGTACTTCATCTCCTTAGAATATGTGGAAATTTTTTTTATTTAAAAAGTGTTTCAAAAATATTTTAAAAATAAAATAAAAATAAAATATAATTCTGGATCTGACACAGTCAGGTGTTTCAAAACATGCAATTTACATTTATGCAAAATGCAAATTTTCAGGGCAAAAAGATGAAAATTCCGAAAAGTTGGTTGTATTTTAGGGTGTCATTTTAAAAAAATTTTTGAAATGTTGGAGGGCGTGTTGAAAATCGGCTTCTTTCAGGTGTAAAGCCACTAAAAAAATTTTTTTTGAATTTTTTTTTAAACCGCTTAGTGAACTCCCAAGGCCACTTCAGCCTTTTTAAAAATTGGGCAATCAAGGTCTTTTAAACTCTATTTTTTTTTATCCACTTAAAATGTTTTCTCTACAAAATATTTTGAAAAAATGTCTTCTTATGTTTTCGAGGTCGTAGAACACGAATTTCACTATCCCGAATTCTTCTGACTAACCCCTGTGACGCCATTATCGTTTTTATCGAGCCTATACCTGATTTTTCCGTCTGAAATTCGGCTTAATCTCGATTTTGGAACCCTGAAATTTATTTTATTTTATTGGTATCACTTGTACTTATGCAAAAATACCCGTAGAACACGAATTTCACCATCCCAATTTTTTCCTATCAACTTCTGAGTAAAAGTGTAAGTATAAATTTGGTTTTTCGATGCAAAAACGGCAGCAACTTTTCACCTGTTCGATTTAGAGGTCATGTTCAATGACATTTTTTAGTCAGGACACTAATTAATAAGGATTTTTTGTGTTTCAAATCAATTTCCAAAATTTTTTTACGGTAGAAAATATTTGGAACTTCAAAAAAATTGCTGGTAGAATTTGTCGAAAATTTTTTTAGTGGTTCTACACCTAAAAGAAGCAGATTTTCATCATGCCCCCCAAAATTTTAAAAATGTTTTTTAAATATGAAATACCCTAATATGCACATGTCGGTATTTGATACGGCCCCAAATGGGGCCGTCCAATATCCAGGTTCGAAATCAGGGCATATGATATAAAGTCTCATCCTCATGTAACAACCAATCCATTAAGGCTCGTAAATCAGCTAATTTAAAATTTTAAAAAAAATGGAAAAAAGCTCGATTTTTTTAACATTTAAATTAAGCTTGAAATATCAATGCAAGTTTCAAAATTCAAGTTTCACCTTTCACTGATCTAAGAATTTAGTAGTGCAAGAAGACATATAAAGTTTACCTGCTTATTTTTCTTTCCACAAGTTTTTTAAATTTTTAAATTGGTGTCGTTAAGAAAAGCTCTAAGGCAAACTTTAAATCATAGATATGATGACCAGATTTGACTCTGTGCCAGTTCACGGACTTTAATTCTTTAGATGAGGCAGAAGAAAAGAATAGGATCGCCTTTTGCTGTATTAAGTTCTCGGAGAGAAAAAAAAAGTAATTTACAGAATTCTTGTTTGGAACGGTTTTTCGTCTACTGTGGGCTGGTCGAGGGAGTGACAAAAAGTCCGGATTTTTGGAAAGAATCAAAAAGACTATGGCTTTATATTAAATAGGTGATAGAAATATGATGTTTTGATAATTTATCAGAACAGTCTATGCAGATTCGAATCGTGGACATCTTCGAATATATTTTGCATTTTAGCTGTGCCCACACGAATAAAACGCTCTTAATAGTTATAACTAATAGTAATTATCTTATTAGTAATTATACATCTACCTGAAGCTGAGGGTAAATTTTATACATGTTATTAGTAACTTTTACTATAAGTATAATAAAAATGACCTCAAGTAAGGTAAACATTACTAATAATATATATAAAATTGACCTTCAGCTTCAGGTAGATGTATAATTACTAATAAGATAATTACTATTAGTAATAATTATTAAGAGCGTTTTATCAATATAGAACGATGATTGTGATTTGAAAAGAAAAGGGAACTTGCTTTGATAAGAAGCAGATACTGATCGAAATACGAAAAAAAGGCAGGAATGAGCATGGACAGATATATGCCGATATATACAACCGTTTAAATTTTTTAAAGTAATCCGTAGAGGACTTAAATAATCTTTAACAGACAATAATATCTGAATGCATAAAGTAAACAAAGAAAAAATGAATAAATAAATAAATAATTAAAATTAAATAATCGTCCCGGTAATGAGATCAGCATCTTATGTGAATTGATTTGAAACTAATTTTTTTTTTTAAAGAACAAAAGATCCTCTTAACACCACAATGATCTTTACCATTTTCCCTAATTTATGGTCAAAATAAATGACACGGATCATTGGACTAATGTGATTGGGACCTTTTATAAAGTTTACAAGACTTACTGATAATATTAATATTGCATTTTTAATTCGATTTCGTCAAAACACATATTTTTCCATAATAAAATTTTGGCTTTTCTTGCCGTCAGCAAGAAGATGCATGTTCCTCTAATAAAAATAAACTGAGGCTCGAAATTAATTATGAAAATCAAAAAAATATCCACAGTCGCAAAATAAACTCTAAAGAAGGCCTCCTTCGCGCTTTTTTTTTTTTTTTGCAAAATGTTCGATGGCAAAAAAGTGAAAAATAACAGAACCATGGAGACAATTATGTATATAATAAAAGAGAAATGAAGGTGATGTGGTATTACAGTTCTGTGTCATCGGTAATCTAGGTGCAAAATAGAAAAATGGTGAGAGTCATAAAGTGAAGTTTACACCGAGGAAAAAATTGTCCGAATTTACCAAGTTGTTTTCTTTTAAAATGTTTCAGATTTCATATAGCAATATAAAATTCTTTTTCCTTGGTGCTTTTTTTACATTAGCATCCGCAGCCCAAGATGATGGATCTTTGCTTAGGGTAGCTAAACAAGCACATAGAAAAGGTTTAGTAAATTTCAGTTTAGTTTTTAAAGTGATATACGCGAAATCGAATTTTAAGAAAAAAATTTTAATTTAATTTTGTAGCCGGAGCAGATGATCAAAGTTCAGCCGAAACTGGTTTCGGCGGAGGAGGCGTTGAACATAGCAAATATTTTCAGTAAGTACGAACCAACCGGACAACCGCAGAAGACACACGAGACCGATATACCAACCACTGAAAAATGGACTGAGCTTTTAAAGCAAACGAGAGATAAAATCGACATTTTTAACAACTTTTGATTTTAGAAAATGGCGAATACCGGGAATCGTCTCGTGATTAAGGTTGAATTGATTTATTCATTTTTTCCTTTTCCACATTCGTTTGCTTAATCGAAGGGCGATTTGTTTTTATAGGGAAATGTACACGCTGCAGTCAGGGCCTAAGCAGATAGAGTTCGGTCATGTTTGTGAAAATCCTCATGAATGGGAACAGAGATATGAAAGGAAAGATTTCGATAAAAACCGGCATCAAGGCAAGGTTAGGATACGATTTCGATTTCCTATTTTCGCCAAATTCTAAAAAAAAAGTACTGGACAATGACAAAACCAATAACTTTGCTTTACTATGCGAAAACTAACAACTTTGACTAACTTCTGACTATTTTCGTATGTTCGATCTCTGCTATACCTTTCTATATTTTAACTTTTTTCATTTAATTTATAATTAACTTAGGCACTCTTTACTGTATAAACACTGCAATTTTAAATAAATTTACTTTTCTTCTCAAATATCAGCGCACTGATAGAGTAGGCTCAGCGAAAACATTTTAATAAAACCTAAAAATCGTGAAAATCAATCAAAAGGCTGAAGAGGCCATTTATTTTATAAAAATTAGTAATGGCATAAAAGACTATAAGCGATGTAAGCACGGGCTATATGAACGATAGGAATATAGCTGCCTATGGCCTCGCGCTTAAGAGCAAAATTAAGACCTCCGGCTCTAGAATAATCAAAAAGCAATTTTAAGACATCTGAATGTTAACCAGGAAAAATACTTTACACACTGACTTGCCTAGGTTCTGCCTTTCCCTGGCAGAAATTTTAACCCTCCCAATTCAAATACCAAAAACAATCAACGCTGTTTCTGATCGTTTTTGATCTAGTGTGACCTTGTAGATCAAAAACGACCAAAGAAATCAAAAATGATCGATTATTAAGATCAAAAGCGATCACGCAGAAAACAAAAACCCAGCCCAGGAAGGGAAAAAAACATCTTTTTCTATAGTATTTCATAGTTTTGACGGCATATTTTTTTATATAAGAAATACGCTTTTATATCCAAAATTGCCTGATTGAAAAGAGTCTATTGGCCATATCAAACTATATTAAAATATAGTATAATATAGTAAAACTATATTAAAATATAGCATGGGGGCCTCTAAAACGGGGGCTGGACCCCCCCTGGATTTTTTGACACAAAAAAAAAAAAAAAAAAAAAAAAAATTTATTCTAGTGTATTTCCCAGCCCATGCTAGAATTTTTTTCACATTGGAAAAATCCCTTGCCATGCCTGAGATTCGATCCCAGACCTCTGGCTTGTTAAACCAGTGCTATACCTATAAGCTACAAGTCTTTGTTAGAGAAAGAGTGATAAAACTTGAATTTAAGCTGCAACCGAAGAAATATAGAGAAATATGCAAAAAATATACGAAAAAATCGTATTTCTCTATCCTACTCTATCAGATAGTACATTTTTTCTTATTTTTTCATCCAGTCATGTATTTTTCCATCGTCGGAACTATATTATGATATTAGATTTCATACCGCAATATAGTTTGCATGGATACCAGAGTATAGTTCTCTACAGAAAATTTTTCCGATTTTTCGAACCCGGGGAAAACTATAGTTCAAGATAATGAAATATAAGCATATTATCTAAAGCTATAGTTTTAGATAATGAAATATAAGCATGTTATCTAATATTATCTAATATGCTTATATTTCATTATCTTGAACTATAGTTTTCCCGGGGTTCGAAAAATCGGAAAAATTTTCTGTAGAGGACTATATTCTGGTATCATGCAAACTATATTGCGGTATGAAATCTAATATCGTAATATAGTTCCGACGATGGAAAAATATATCCCTGGATAAAAAAATAAGAAAAAATGTACTATTTGATAGTGTAGGATAGAAAAATACGATTTTTTCCCTTCCTCCCAGGAAGGGAAAAAATCGTATTTTTCTATCCTACACTATCAAATAGTACATTTTTTCTTATTTTTTTATCCAGGGATATATTTTCCATCGTCGGAACTATATTACGATATTAGATTTCATACCGCAATATAGTTTGCATGATACCAGAATATAGTCCTCTACAGAAAATTTTTCCGATTTTTCGAACCCGGGAAAACTATAGTTCAAGATAATGAAATATAAGCATATTAGATAATATTAGATAACATGCTTATATTTCATTATCTAAAACTATAGCTTTAGATAATATGCTTATATTTCATTATCTTGAACTATAGTTTTCCCCGGGTTCGAAAAATCGGAAAAATTTTCTGTAGAGAACTATACTCTGGTATCCATGCAAACTATATTGCGGCATGAAATCTAATATCGTAATATAGTTCCGACGATGGAAAAATACATGACTGGATGAAAAAATAAGAAAAAATGTACTATCTGATAGAGTAGGATAGAGAAATACGATTTTTTCGTATATTTTTTGCATATTTTTCTATATTTCTTCGGTTGCAGCTTAAATTCAAGTTTTATCACTCTTTCTCTAACAAAGACTTGTAGCTTATAGGTATAGCACTGGTTTAACAAGCCAGAGGTCTGGGATCGAATCTCAGGCATGGCAAGGGATTTTTCCAATGTGAAAAAAATTGGCATGGGCTGGGAAATACACGAGAATATTTTTTTTTTTTTTTTTGTCAAAAATCCGGGGGGGGGGTCCAGCCCCCGTTTTAGAGGCCCCCATGCTATATTTTAATATAGTTTTACTATATTATACTATATTTTAATATAGTTTTATGTGCTTTTCTACGCTTTTCAATCAGGCAATTTTGGATATAAAAGAGTATTTCTTATATAAAAAAATATGCCGTCAAAACTATGAAATACTATAGAAAAAGATGTTTTTTTCCTTCCTGGGAATTTTCCGGATCGATCAGTGCGCTTGATCGTTTTTAGTTGAGCCGGAAAATTTTGTTTTCAGCGTGATCGCTTTTGATCGTAATTGATCATTTTTGATTTCTTTGGTCGTTTTTGATCTACAATGGGCCAAGCTAGATAAAAAATAACGATTAAAAACAGCGTTGATCGTTTTTAGTGTTTAAATTGGTAAGGAAGTGAAATGGCAACGGAAAAAAGTCACTGGAAATCATAGTGAACCCTACGAAAATCATCCGGAAACTTAACGCGAAACGATCTCGATTCAGGTATTCAGGATTCGGTCACCGAAATCAAAATCGAATCGAGATAGGCACGTATTACGTTCCAGTATAACTTTCCGATATCGGCCGATTTGAACTCAGTACCAGGGATCTTTCTTCTCCACTGAAAATCAAATTAAAAATAAGCCCAACACATATTTAACAACAACGATTACGCATTATAATTGTTATAATTATTATTACTATTATTTCAGAAAAAAATCGCCTCCATTAAAAAGCGCTGTAGCTTTTGAAACTACTTGCACCCAGAAAAGGGAAATGTTTGAGCAAGTTTTGTCTTGTAGCATAACCGGAATGTTTCATAGCAAAACAAAAATCCTTCATGAAAAAGGACATGCACCGATACAACGCTCTTAGTAATTATTACTAATAGTAATTATACGTCAACCTGAAGCTGAGGGTAAATTTTATATATATTATTACTAATGTTTACCTTACTCACTGTAAAAAATTTTGTGTATTTTTAACAAACTCGGTCTACACACTTTGTTTGTTATTCTTTTTATGTTAATTTTGACAAACACTTATTGTTATTTTGACACATGTTGCTAGGCAATATTTGTTATTGTGTTATTATTGACAATTAAAAATGTGTGGATCGTTTTTGACTTATAAATTGTGTTAAAATTACACAAAATTTTTTACAGTGCTTAAGGTCATTTTTACCATACTTATAGTAAAAATTACTGATAATATATATAAATTTTACCCTCAGCTTCAGGTAGATGTATAATTACTTCTAAGATAATTACTATTGGTAATAATTACTAAAAGCGTTTTATCCGTGTGTTTCTTGACAAGATATCTTTATTGTTTTCGCATGATTTTTAAGCAGATGTTTTGTCACAAGGCATTTTTGTTTTCGCAGTAGCCATTTTTTTTTTTTTTTTTTTTTTTTTTTTTGAGTGAACGTCAGCCGGCGACCCGACAACGATCCGATTTTTTGCACTATTTTTCAATTTTTATTACTGGTTTTATTTTTTGAATATTTTAGTTTCTAGTTTTGTTTGGGTCAATCGAAACGGTATCGCATAATCTAATAAGACTACTTAGATAATAAAAACATTAGAAGAAATACCAACGTATATGTAACAAGTTTCAGAGTAATACACGTTTTATCCTGCAAAAATGATTATTTTAGCATTAAAGAGACCAAACTGAATTGAGCTTACGGCGCAAACCCGCTAGGTGTGATAAATGTTTCAGAGGTTTCCTGAGCTGCTGAACACCATGACTCAAGCAGTTATTTCGAAATTAATGTGCGAAGGTCTACCTTCAGACAGTAACACCGACAGCAGCTTAATTAACGACGGACAGTAACAACCAATCATAACCAATATAAACCTAGCAGCTTTGGTAAATGAAGACTTTAGAATTTAGTTATAGGGATTTTAGTAGATAAGGCTGGTGAAGTAGCTAGATGAGTACAAAAATATTGCTATCTACTCCAATTCTCAGATAGTAAGCTTAGGATAATTGTTCGATACGGAGCAGACGAAAATACATAAAAATGACAAAGTACAACACGTCAACCTTAAAACGTTCTGGTTCACTACAACGAGTGTTATTTACTTAAAAGGCAAATGGAGCAGTTTCCATGGATCCATCATCTGGATCGGAACTGCTTATTTGTCAGCAATTTTTTAGAACTTTACTCGTTTTCGATTAAGGTCTATTATTTTCCAACTGCTTACAACATTTTTAAGATCAACTGGACACTCACACTTTCGACTTTCTCGACTTTTTACTTTGGAAAAAAAAATTAAACTTTCTTCTTCATAATGATACTAATGCTTGGTTTGCGGCCATTTCCTCCCGAACAGTTACCAGCACCTCCCGGAACACGATAAATATGAATTTGGATATAGGAGAGGAAATGACCATCACGTAAGGGAAAGGTATGAAAAGGCAGTCCCGCATGAAGGACATTTCAAGACTAAGGTAAGTAGGGTTTTCCTAAAAGTTTTACCAAATATAGCATTTAGGCCACCAAAATTATTTTAATTAAAACGTTAAAAAAAAAAAAAAATTATTAATGAATGTAAATACTTCCCGCTTGTCAAAAAATTATTTCTTTATACAAACACAGGTGAGATGGGCCGACAAGAAAGGAGGACACGGAGAACATTACTGGGATTACAATCATGCTGGTCATCATGATGATGGAGAGGTGAGAAAGAATTTTTTTGCGGAATAAAAAATTAATTTCTGTTATAATTGCACGCGCGTGTGAAGACTTGTTTAAACTCATACTTATTGACTTCGATTATCATTTTTAAATGCTTTATCGCATATTTGTTTACTGTGTTCTCAAGGGCGGCTACAGCGACCCAGTACCGGCTTACACCGATTCTCAAAGGCCTAGTCCGATTTCGAGAGTTCATCAAAAACGTCAATTAGAAGCAGAACCATCCACGGAAAGAAGGCATTACACCGAGGAAATCCCTCAACCCGATCAAAAACCGCAACCGTCTCAAGATTTCTATGCTTTCGCGGATGATTCATCCGAGAAAGACGGATTCGTGAAAAGTTTCGAAGACGAAATCGGAGGCGTGCAAAACTTCGAAATACAAAAAAAGGAAAGCACCAAACAGAACAGGCAATATTTTCCGGCTCCACCTCCTCCTTCTCCTCCTTCTCCCCCTGCCCCTTCCACTCCTCAGGAATACAAACCGGAAATCAGGCCTAACGAAAACCGGAGCCAACGGTCGGAGCCCACGATTTCCCCAGAAAAAATGATGAAAGCGCAGGCGCAAAGAGCCGGGAGGGAAATTAAGAAAAATGGCAATCCACAATTATTTTTTGATTTAGAAAGCGGAAAAGTTATCGATGAAAACACAGGGAAAACTTACATGCTCCAGCCATTGAATTAGAATTTTAAAAAAAGTATTTATTTGTTAAGAAATTAGCGATAAGTCAACTAACAATAATTTTAGTCATTTCATCTTAGTCTTAATTAACATTTTTTTTTTCATAGAAAGATCTCACATTTGTCTTTTTTAAAATTTTTTGATTAAAAAAAAATTAATTTTTTATTCTTGGTTTTTCAATTTTGAAAAAAAAAAAAAAAATCGCTTTATCACAATAACCTGAAATCGAAGTGTGAAAGACTTTTTTTTCGTATACAAGCGACACGATAAAACCGGATGCTTAAAAAGTACTTCCCATTGGCCTAACCGGTCAAATGAAATGTCTTTTTAACCGGTTAATAATAATACAAGGCGAAATGTTTTTTTAAATACACGAAGATTAAACTTCCCCGTGGGCTTAAAAACAAATAATTGAATATTCGCCATGCACTAGAGCCGAGATAAAAATTATTTTTCCTCGCGACGAGAAAAAAAAAATGAAAAGAAAATTGGTTGCATCGTGGGGAAAAATTACCCAAAGTTCGATTTTCTCCCGTGTGGACAGGACCCACTTTTCAACTACTCTTTGAAAAATAACTATTAAGAGCAAAAAAATTACAATTTGTAATATAATAAACACGTTCTGCTATTTAAATGCCGTGAAATTAGTTTAAAGTTAAATGTTGCAAAAATAAGTTTTAAAAAAAAATCGGTATCTCAGTTTAATCGATGTTGATGATTATTATTTCAAAAATGAGTAAACACATCAATAAAACACTCCCATCTCTATTTAAACGAACAGAGAAATTATTATGCAAGTGCTATCGATAAATGTATAATATGTGTGGTGTTATTGTAATCGAGATTTGCGGTCACGTCAAGTTCCATTTCTTGTCTGATTTAATCACTAAATTCATACACAACATCGGCTTATTTTTATTTGTTATTTAAATTGTAACAAACGGTTTTTTATTTTTCATTTTGCTTCTCTTTTCATAATATTGTAAAAGAGAGTGTGGGAGTTTTCATTTTATTTTTTTTTTTTAAACGAAACCAGATTGATAAAATGTAATTACTCCACTCTCTGAGTGGAGTAAGAGAATCAAATTAGTAAAGTGATAAACGAGATTTTTATCAATTATTCATTAGATGAATTTTTCAAAATTCAAATAAAGTGAATTTGTGTTCGAATTAAGTGAAATTTTTACCGTATTTACATCCTTTCCATTGCTTTTGAAGCGTCTCCCTGGCACACAAGCTCTTCATTTTTTCCATACCGGTACCTCACGAACAACTACCTGGAAAAAAAATTTCTGAATTATTTCTGATCCAAAATTTTTATCTTAAAGCTTTTAAAATGACGTTAAACTATTCGTTTTGCCATTACAAGATTTTCGTATCTTCTTCTTTAAGATTTAAGAATTGCCATGATATGAATATCTCCAAAGTCTCTATATTTATAGAAGCCCTTTTCGGTTTGTGCAAATGCTGATTAGTCATTAGAAAGGTTGCCCTTTTTTTTATGAATTTTCAAATTTAAAGTCGCACTGGGCAAAATTCGGTTGACTGTAATGCCCACATTTACCATAATTTTCTATTTTAGATTTTTTACACGCCGGGAAAGCTAAACTTAAGCTTAAAGATCGTCCAATTCCCATAAGAACAAAAAAAAAAATGATTGTAATTTGTTTTTCTAGAAAAAACAGTTATTTCCTAATATGGTGAAAAAAGACCGAAAAGTAACAAAGCAAGCTAATAAGCCGGAAATAAGCTGAATAAGCGAATAAGCTGAAAGCCGGAGCAGATATTTAAAACGGGCTTCGGATTCGCTATTCACGCAGAATTCTGATTGGAAATGACTCTTTTTCACGAAAAACAAACTACCGACATTTTCGAGTACTTATATGGGAATTTTCCAATCTTTATTCTCAAGTCGGCAAGCTTTCCCGACCATTAAAAAACCTGAAAAACATTAAAGCTTGTATATAAGGACCGTAGAAAACCGGATCCGGTCTGATAGACTTCGAATTCGAAAATCCGTAAAATGAGGGACACCCTATTCCGGAATGACAAGTTATTAAAAAAAATTTGAAGCCTGTTAATTTCAACAAAAATTTCTGTTAGCTACCAAATTTTAAATGGTACACGGAAAAAAAAGTTCGGCTCCTGTGATCAAATGTTGAGCTGGATCTTGTGACGTCTAAACATTTTGATCTGATAATACTAAAAATTAGGTAATTGTTACTAAGCGTTATTAATCATTACTAACGTTCAGTAATAATTAATAAATTTTCAGCCTTATCAACTCAAATGTTTACACGTCACAGGTCCCAACTCAACGTTGAGTATCAGGAACCGAACTTTTTTCTCGGGTACCAGTCCAAATTAGTAAACTAGGCATTAACTGTCGATCACTTACCTGTCTAATTGCTTTCAACTACATGAAGGTTGCCATAAACTAAACAAACATGTAACACAACCATCGCATTACCCATATCAGGAGGAATCATGTTGAAAATATTTCAGCCGAAAGCGATGTGACTCTCGGGAAATTAAAAATTTTCAGCATTTTGCTATTGAAACTGTGCTTCTTCATATATTTACTAGTCCCAAGATTGTGGCTGTGCAAGCGCAAAAAAGTTGTGTAGGCTATGATCAGAAGAGTCGTTGTGGCCATGAAGATTGGTAACTGCGACTTTTCTGGAAAAAAAAAAATTATTTTAAACATTTTTTTTTTTTTTGCTAATTTTTTTTTAAAAGATCTATAAACACTATAAAATCGTCAAAGTTAAATGTAACAATGGATTACTGGAAGGTAAGGAATAGAATGTATAAGAAATAAATTTAAAATCGGATTTTCTGATTGCGGCTGTCACCGAGGTAGATTTCTTGTAATAACTTGCACAGATTTAACCGACAAAATGCATTTGCTGCTACGTTTGCAGCTTTTTTTTTTCAGTCTTTTAACATCATTTTTATCGATTTTTTTTTTAACTTGGAAGAGTTTCTAATTCCCTGTTTTAAAATGATACCGATCTCGTTATTATATCACTTTTCAAATAATATGAAAACCTACAATTTTAGTTTTATATTAAAAACTGGAAAAAACGCTTATTTAAAGGTAACATTTAGATAGGAAAAAAAAAACTTGAACTGGCACTTTGTCAATCGTGACTTTTCCAATGTATAACTAAAATTTGTAACATTGTAAATTAAAGTAAAAGTGCGTTATCTAGAACTTGGACAAATAATCTTGAACTTTCGACGACAAGAATCACTCCGAAATCGATTGATGACATTCCGAGCCAGTCTATGAAGCAAATTTTTTGTTGTTGTTTTGATTCTTGTTTAGAAACTGTTTGTATTCTTATTCTTACCTATAATATTATTTTTTTTATTTTGTAACAGTGCGTCTTTCTTTTCAAAAATTATTAATAAAAACAAGGTTGAGGTAAAAGTATACAAGCCATGATGGGGGTGGCTTACTGCACGTCAAGACTGGAGTTTAGGGGTCGTTCATAAATTACGTAAGCATGGGTTAGGTCCTTTTTGCACGCTTTATCCCATTTCGCCTATGCTTAGCTTATGGGTAAGATGTCAAATCTGAACCCCCTCCCCCCCTAAATGTGCTTACGTAATTTATGAACGATCCCTAAGTAACCAGTTGAAACGTGCAACCACCCTCCCTCATGTGTGATTTGTGAGATATTTTTCATCCCGACGGCGATAAATAAACTTTTTCATTTTTCAAGCGGAACAAAAAGTTCATTTTACAGCCCGGAGAGATGGAAAATATCTAGGAGCTCAAAAAACGAGAAATAGGGTTGTTTCACGTAATTAAATTAAATTTTTTGAGCCATACAAAAAATTTGAGGAAAAAATAAGAGCTCATTTTTCGATGAAATTTCTTTGCTTTAACATGTCATTATCTCAAGAAAATCGAAAAAATTTTGGTAAAAAATTGATGCATTTGAAACGATTTAAAAAACACGATCTTATAAGATCTTATAAGATCGTGTTTTTGAAATCGTTTCAAATGCATCACTTTTGTAATGATTACTTACACAAGTAAGACATCAATGTTAGTAATGTTTACTTACACTTAGAAAGAATTACTGAATTTTCAGTATTATCAACTCAAATTTTTGGTTGTCACACAGGACGCTACTAAACTTTCAGTAACAGGAACCGAACTTTTTTCTCCGTGTACACACAGGTCAGGCAACTGGGGTATCCCTCATATGGACAAAAGTGTCCCCCGAGTTTGAAGCAGAAGAATAGTTTCAAATTTGCTCTATAGATGGAGCTGTAGTTAGGGAATCACGTGTTTTGGCAGGCAAATCTAAAAAAAAAGTGTTTTGAAAATGTTGATTGGATGGAGGACATATCACGTGATTCCCTAACTACAGCTCCAGCCATCTGCCGAGCAAAGAAACTATTCTTCTGCTTTAAACTCGGGGGACACATTTTAAGATAGCTGTTGTATTGCCTGACCTGTATGTAAGATCGTGTCCGAAACATTGATCTCTATTATATACGCTAGATTTACAACTGATTTTCTTCACCTATATTTAACTTATGAAATAAAAAAAAGCTATCGCGAACCCAGTTTGACTCCAGTGCACTACCTCCGAGATCCAGTTTTCATTAATTAGCAAAATGATTTTAAACATTTTTGTGTACAAGATGAAAAAATAAATGATCAGAAATTTGCAACTAGATATCACGACATCACCAAATATTACAATTCCAATCTTTCCTCAAAAATACGGAAAGCAAATATTATCGTTATTCGATTGTTTACAAAAAATGATAAAGAAGGTAGTGCATTGGAGTCAAAATTGGGTTCGCCATTTTTCCCGTCGGTTGGGAATCTAGCGTAAATAATAGAGATCAATGGTCCGAAAAGCGGGACTGTCAAAAGGCGTCGATTTGCGAATAACAGAACGATAAAAACAAATCGACGCCATCGCCATTTTGACCGTCCTGTTTTTTGAAATCGTTTCAAATGCATCAATTTTTAAACAAAATTTTTTTAACTGTCATAAGCTAACGACACGTTGAAGCATAGAAACGCAAAATGAGTTCTTATTTTTTCTTCCAATTTTCTAAATGATTTAAAAAATTTAAATTTAATTAAATCATGTGAAACAACCCTATACTTGTTGCATGGGCAAAGCTCAGCTAGAAAAGGACTAAAATATTTTGCATCTGCAGATTCTTCAGTCCTTCAGAATAAAGGTTAATGACATGCGAAATCGATCCTCTGGTACGATATCTATGCCCCACTTAACAATTTGTGGGGGCTGATACTGTAACATGTATGAATCTATCCAAATCTTCATCTCTTTCGATATTTTCCGGAAAAAAAAGGGAAATGTCACACATTTTTCCCTTACTTATGAGCTGTACTTCGATTTAAGGGTCCATAATTCCTAAACAATTTTTTTTTCTTAAAATTGCGTTACAAAGTAAGAGACAGAGCACGATGAAGTTAAGAAATTACCCTGGTGCACAAACTAGTTTAAATGAAGTTATATAAGCCTTTTGGTGGGTGACGGTCCGCCAGTTATTGGGTAGATTCGGTTGTAGCTGGACGTGAAAGTGAAAGTCTGTGATAATGTGGCTTCAGGTAGGTTCATTTCATTTGTTTTTGCCGAGCTGATATCGATTTTTTTATCGACTGAATGGAATATGAAAAAAATAGAAAAAAAAAAAAATTAAATCGGACAAAAAAATTTTCTTCTACAAAAGAATGAAAAAAACGGTTTCCCTATATTTTTTCCTTCTGTTTAAATCAACCAGTCGTAAAATTTTCTAACGAAGAAATTTTACCGCATATTTCTTATTTTCTATTAATTGAGGAAGCGAAAACAAGAAATTAATTGGATTGAAATTAACTTGAACGTCATCTTGAACTTGGCTTTGGTTGGTAAATTATCCCGTTTTTGTGCATATGTTGTGCGTGAAATGAAAGTAATAACACTGTCAAAACAAGTGTTGCGACGAGGTTGATCGCTTGTGATCTATACGATTTTTTATGAATGAAGCAGTTTGGATCAATATCTAATAATAAAAAAACGGCATTGTTATTGCTAATAATATTATAGAGTAAAGAAATGAAAGATAACAAAAAATTGAAACGGTTTTGTTAAATTATTATTATCTTATAAAAGCGGTTTTATCTCTTTGAAACATTCATCTCAAGCCTATCCTTATTATTATTATTATTTTAAAGGAAAGATGCTGCTCTGCTCTAACATCAACTAATTAATACATCTACTCGCACTTCCAGTAGATAATTCATGTTGTTAAACACAAATTTTTTATGGCGTTGTACATTATTACAAATTAACCGGAACTATAAACTCATTGAACATTGACTATTATCTTACATAAAATTACGGTTATAGGCCGTTTATAATCTTAACGATTTAAATCAGAAAACGTAAAGTTTATCGGAAACGACCGGAACTGTATTATACTGAAAACAGTCAATCCAAATATAATTTCGCAATCATAATTACAATCAATTCTACACGCCAATCTAAAATACTGCCTTCCCCTTTCGCGAATAGGAAAATGTCAAACGGAATTAGTACCTTTATTTTTCTCAAGAGATCCTACCTTGTAAATTTAATTTTAAAGTATTTTCTTAAAAAATAATATTTCATTAACGAACTCGTTTCTTTTAAAATAGAGTGTGATTGTGCTGACTGTGTCGTGTGCTGCCTTAAGTAGACCGGTGCCAAAGCCTACGCCGATATCGGTTTACCAACAAGATGACGGAGGAGATCAACAGGATTACCAGCAGCAATATCGGCCTCAGCCAATCCCATATAAGCAAATAGTGCAACAGCAAGCTCGGCCCGTCCCTTCCAGGGCCATATATAAACAGCAACAGGCTCAGGATCCGAGGTTGCTTCAGCAAACCGAAAGTGAAGATTACGAGGTAAATAGATCTTTTCTTTTGTTTTCTTTCCGTGACAAGTGATTAGACTTTTCAGCATGAAATTGTAAAAAAAAAAAAAAAAAAAAAAATTGTCGTGGATGTTAGACGGCTACGATCTGCACTTAGTAATGATGACTGTTCTGAGATGTTTCGTAAATTGTTATGATTAGGCGTGAAAAGATGTAAATCTTTTATTTTATTATTCATCTTTGTAATTTTTTAAATCTTGCGAATTTCCTTGCGAATGACGTAAAAGAATCAAAAAATAAAAATAAATAAATAAATAACGAATTTTAATTTTTAAAAAGCATTGGCGATGTGAGGAAAGAAAAGATCACTATTCCCCCTAGACTTAATTCACTCAAAAAAAAAATGGCTACCGGTTACTGCGGGAGCAAAAATGCCTTTTGGCAAACATTTTCTTAAAAATCGTGAGAAAACAATAAAAATATCTTGTCAAGAAACAACATGTCTATTGTCACGAAGAATTTTTGCTTTGCTACGAAACATTTCGGTTTTGTTGCTAGACAGAACTTGTTCAAAACATTTTTTTTTCTGAGTGAGCACTTCAAAAAAATTACTGCTTGGAAAAAAATGGGATAGGAAGGGTAGGGGGAAATGGGGGAAGGGGTGCAGCTGGAAACCTTGTAGATCCGCAAGAAAAGGAGTTGAAAGAAGTTTCAGCCCCCTGTGAAGCTGTGAATTTTTCTGAACCATACATACTATATCTGCGCTCCATCTTTAAGGGGCCTTCCATAAATTACGTTATCACGTTGGGGGGGAGGGGGTATTCAAATTGCTAACTTTTGCTAACAAGGTGGGAGGAAGGTTTTACATATCTAAAATTAGCATTTGTCTCATGTAATAAACTTGAAAAAATGAAAATAATTTAAATTTTTTAAATTATGTAGCCTAACTCGCTTAAAAAAAGAAAAAACTATTTCAATTTTACCAGCGCATTTGCTCTAAGTTAAAAAAAAAACCTTTTCATAGCAAAATTTAAGTTCCGAAGAATTTCAGGTTTTATCAACGTTTAATATTAATTTTTTTTAAAAAAAATTTAAAGGGGGGGCGGGGGGTAACCGAAATCTAATGCAATCTTAGGGGAATCCAGAAATGCTAACCTTTGCTAACAAGGCGGGGGAGGGGATCGAAAATGGCCAAACTAAAGCTAACGGAATTTATGGACGGCCCCAATTAAAGATGAGTGCAGGATTTTTTTTTTTTCACGGAGTTTGGGAGGAGGGACGTAAAATTTAAAATATGTTTAAAATCGGATTCATTTATAAATATTCTCGAAAAAAGTAATGATCCGTGAATAAGCATAGGCCAAATAAGTACAAATTTCCGCACAGCTGTGCGTATGAATAAGCCCTAATATAATACATAATAGGTCACATTCACACTCTCTCTGAGATGCAAAAACTTACTGCTCCACATAGATCTACAAATGCTTATCAATTCATTATGTTCATTTGATGAAGAGAAATGTTCGCCTTATAAAACGCAAATTAATACACTTTATGCCTTCGCAGATAAACCGGCCTTCCTACCACGTTAGTACTAAGGTATAATGAAGAACTTTAAAAAAAAAACAAATTTTTTTTCTATAAATCACATCTCTTGAAATAATGAAAAAAATATATACAAGAGCGAAAACTAAAACAAAAGTTCTGAGTAGTTACATTTTTACGCCGCTCGCATCTTTTTTTAAAAAAACTCTTTCCTTTTGAATTATTTTTTTCCGTCAAAAGGATCTTCGAATGCACCTTAGTATATTACAACTCAAACATGATGAAGCATGGCTTGCACGTCTCGACTGGTTACGAAGTGAGGGTAAACTCCAGTCTCGACGTAAAAGCCACCCTTCCTCATGCCTGATTTGTAAGATATTTTACGTACCTCGGGAAGAAATCGCCTGTTTTTCTCCCGCTCGAAAAGTGTTTCTCGGTACGTAAAGCACCTTACTGCACTAGAATGAAAGAGACTTTTCACGTCTCAGCACGTTGAACACCTCGGCTTCGCCTCGGTGTCTCAAACCCGTGCTTCGACGTGAAAAAAGTCTCTTTCATCTAGGGCAGTAATGTACTATTTCATCCAGACGGCGGAAAATGAACTTTTCCGTTTTTCAAGCGGGACGAAAAGTTTATTTTTCAGTCCGATCAAAATTTTTTTCAAACTTATGTTTAAGCTGTAGGTTTCATAGAAAGGGCCGGTTTCATTAATTGCAGAAAAAAATGATCTTAACATGATATATAGCCTAAAGCGCAATAATACTTGAACTGTTAGCTTGAATCGACATGTATATCATTTAAATCATACCGCATTTCTCTTTGCAATGGCCTTGAGAAATAAGCCAGGAAACCGCATTTACTATCACTTTATGCCTTCGTTACAGAATCACAATGCAACTATTGAAATAAGACACCTGCTATTAATTGAGAAAAAAAAAAAAAACTTTTTCTCATTCTTTTTAAAAACAACAATGCAAAAACATTTATCGAAAAAATTCGATTGCATAAAAAAATTAAATTAAACTGGTAATGACCAATATCGAACGCCTTTTCAGCTGTTGTATAACAACTGTATTACGGTGGCAAAGTTCTGGCGTGAAATTACAAAAGTCCGCCTGCCTAGTCTACTGAGCCTGATGCAACTTAAACCACTTTTTTTTGTGTGTGTATGTGAGGGCATGCATTTATGCGTGCCAGATGCTAGATCTGGAAAACTTTTGCAGTTAGCGATAAATTCTGCCAATTATTTAAAATGATTTAGAAGATGTAATTAAAACCATGCAAACGCTGACCTAAATATGTAAACAATAAAAATTGGATTTTTTTTTTCTTTTTCATTAAATGTATGTGATCATCGAAAAGCATAAGCATGTGAACTTCAAATTAGTTAAATGGCCGATACACATATACCGCTTTTGAGATCGATCTGGTCACGATATGTATTATAGACACCTGCAGGTGATGGTGATGTAACTATCATACCCGTACAATAGCTTGCATCATATGCCATTAGAGATCAAAGTCTGAGAGAAAGTAATATATATATACATATTTTTTTGATAGACTTTTGCGGTGTCTAGCCCTCGAAATGTTTAAAATATTTCACGCCTCAATTTTTCGAGGAAAATAATATGATCAATTTTTGATATTTTTTAATTGAGTAGGTTGGTACTTTCTTTTTATTATTTAAAAGGAAAAAAAATGTCCGATACCGCCTTCCTTCTTGTAAACGCACTTAGGAAGGAAAAAAAAAATAGTAGTGATTTTTAATATACAACACTGCATGGTTCATAGGGAAGGAAAAAATATAGACGATGTAATTGTCCTTTAAACCATATCATTTTTGTAGACGGAATTTCTTATAATTACACGGTACGTTATAATATGTGAAAGTAAAAAAAAAAAAAAAAAAAATTAAGTTTAAAATAAGAGTTTAAGTTGAGATTTGACATTACAAGACTGTCCTGCTGCCAAAAATATTCAGACTTTAACACAGCCAAAAATTGAGTACCAAAAATCGCATTTAAAAACTTATCTTCTTTCTTTTTGTTTGAATTTAATATAAATTTTTGCTAGAGAGTTAAGGTCAAGGTTAATATAAGACCTAGATGTTCCAATTATATGAAAACCGAATTAGTCAAAAAAAATCTTTTTTTTTTTTTTTTAATTTTTATATTTTTTTCACAAAAATTTTATGTAATTCCTATTATGTCTCAAGTCCTTAGATATGCCTTCTCACTTTCTTTTAATCAATAAAAATGTACAGTCCATTTTTATTTATTTATTTTATTCATTTATTCATGATTGAAAAACATGAATCATTATCTTCCGGCTCGATGAGACAGCTCTTTTGTGCATAATTTCCACAGCAAGTAATTCTAAAAAGTTATGTTGCCTAAATCGTCATTAAAACAATCGAGGACCATAAGAAATCGTAGATAATGTAACAATTGGGAAGTTAATTTACATGGGGAAGCTCCTTGTTCATAAAAAGACCGAAACATATTTCAAGCGAAACGGTTATTACTGTAAAATTAAATTGTTTTCGTAATTTTAAGCCAAGTACAGGTTTGATATTTGACGAGCAGAACATTCGGCAAATATAGAGCGCTCAGATAGCATTTTCAGCATTTTCAGGCAATTGGACATCCTGTAGATTGTCCATTATATACCCACAGGTTATCCAAATCCATGGGATGTCCTTACTCCTTAGGACGTCCAAAGGACGCTTTTTGGATCAGTACGAACATAGGTAAATCCAATGGACGTCCAATAAAGATCCTCATGACGTCCTGCGGACTGGATAGACTTTGCTATCTAAGTAGGTACGATTCTAATGTGCCCTAATAACAAGCCGGTTAATTAATTATACATGGTTAATAAATGGTTCGTTTATCAAAAAATTACGTCACAATGAGACATCGCATTAAATGTATTTTTAAAGGTTCGTAAAAGGCGTGTCTGTTTAAACCTACTTTTTAAAACTGTAGTGGTGTTATGTCATAAGTTGAGTTCATCATTCAAGTGAAATGTATTAGAGATCTTCAATGATTGATTACACTGCATACTTCTAAAAGATTTTATTCTTTGAGTTTTTTAGTAGGCATTCTTTGAATTTTTCCTAATATACGCATTAATGGGTTCGCTTTCAGATGTCACCGCCACAGCCATATCAGTTTCAATTCGATGTGAACGACGATGAGAACACCAATTATCAAAATAGAAAGGAACAAAGAGAAGGGAATAAAATTTCCGGAAGCTACAGTGTAGTTGACTCTGATGGTTTCATCAGAACTGTAACATACACAGCCGATCCAGTTGAGGTAAGAATAAAAAAAATTAACTCTCTTTTTTTATATCAGGTAGGTGTCCGTTTTTGGGATGTCGAAAAAGTAAAGAGTAAACAGAGCTTATCAAAACAAATGAAGGAAAAACATGTCGCTTTTTATAATATTATAAAAACCGAAATTTCTAAAGTCCTAAACTTTTATGGGCTAACAAACAACATTGAAAGAAAAAATTTCGTCGGGTACATATGAGCCAAATGGGAATCGAACCCACATCTTACTGTTTGCCGGACGGGTGCTCTTCCATTAAGCTACCGACCCGCACTCGACGTTTCCAAAATGAAGTTTTATTTACTTTTTCCACATACTAAAAAAGAAAGCGCCCGGTATAGTGCTGGAAAAAATTGTGACGTAAATTTTTTTTTCAGGGTTTCAAAGCTCACGTCTCCAGAGAACCGACAAATATCGTGGTTAAAATACCAACACCACAACCACAACTCGAACAAACTCAGAACAACATTTACACTCCATCGCCCAAACTGCAATACAGTCCTAGTCCATCTACCAAGCAAATAGGCATCCAATACAACGGTGCTCCAGTTCCCAGACAGCAACCTATACGACAACCTCAACCTCAGCCTCAACCTCAACTCACCAGTGCTATCCCGAGGAGGCAACAAACTCAACAGTATTTACAAGTACGAGCCATCCAGTTTTTTTTTTCTTACAGTTAAAGGTCGTCCCTTTTTATTTATTTATTTTTAATTGAAAATTTTAGGCAACCCAAGATTTATCACAATACCAACCGATTTACCAAGGTCAAGGGTCTGTACGTGTGAGTCAAGCAATATCAACAGCCGGTCAAATCAATCAGTTCCTAGCTGAAACTTCACCGACAGCGGCGCAAGTCAACCAGTTCAGCAATTCAAATACCAACCTTAGAGGTTAAACTACTGCTGATGGGGCAGCGACAATCAAAGACTGTATTTTAAACGTAATATTATGTACACGTAATTATATTATTTTAAAATAAAAAATCATAAAATGGATTAGGCTTTAATTAAGTTCCTCTGAATAGATTTAAATTAAGTTAGGCCTACCCAATTTTTTAACGTTTTATATCAAAAAATTCTAGAAATCGGAATACATTTTGACATTTCGGTGAGAAGATCCGAGAGCCCTTTCTATCATAAGCTGGTAAGCCTATATATATATGCATTAAAACCTCTGTTAAACGGACAGCGATGGGGTGCGAATTCATTGCCCGCTAAGAAGAAATGTCCGTTTGGTATGGAGGTGTCTCCCTTTATAATATGGACAAACTTTTCGGCATTTCATTGCAAAAAAATATCAGACGACTCATAAATCATGTCATTTCGAAGAAATTTCATGCAAAACGAATGGGCTAGGGCGGATTTATGACGTCCAGGCAAAGCTAAAATATGCTTGATAGGATGCTAGGATGTTAGGATGTTTTTTTAACATTGCTCTCATGGCGATTCAAACAAAAAATCAGGTGTTAAAAGAGGTGTCCGCTTAGTAGAGTTCGCAAACAAAGGCTTCGTCAACAAAGGCTTTACTGCACCTGTGTTATCACAATCCATCAGAAATAAATTATTCAAAGCTGCGAGAAAAATGAAATAGAGTAAATTAAATAAAATCTCTAAGTAAAAAGTAAAAAACTTACAAAACTACCTACCAAACTTTCAAACCCGCGGTAATATTTTCAATCCTTTGAAACAGTTGGCAGCCCTTCAGTGATATCAACAAGTAAAGTTTTTAAAGTCTCGCACACCGTAAAAAATACGAAAATTGCAATGAAATTATTAATAGATGAATGATTATTATTTAAAAAAATATAAAACAAAGCTTTTTTAATTGATTGTTATTTGAATTGAACTCGCGGAATGGAACTTTTGTGTAATGCCGTCAATCCGGTTAGATAATTATCACGGGTACAATGTCCAATTTTCACCTTTTTTGCCTAGAATTTTGGCTTGTTCCGCTTCTCAACATTTCGGGTTAAAAGGTAAAAATGATTTTATCATATGAGAAATTGTTATCAATAAATTTTGACAAGATTTTCTGAAATAGTAAAGTTTTAAAGGTCAGGGAGCTTTGGTTATATTGGAAATCACAAATGAATTACATTTGGAAGTTCAAAAGTCATTTAACTGGCCAGATGGTTTGTTTGACATTGCTTGGGCTCCTTCAAGAGAAAATTTATTGGCCACAGGCTCTGGAGATGGATCAGTTCAACTGTGGTTATTATTTGAAGATTCAGAGATTAGAAAAGATCCAATCATGTGTTTTAAAGAACACACTTTGGATGTTTCGACAGTTGATTGGAACTTGAATGGCATTGCATCAGGATCGTGGGATTCTTCTTTGAAAATTGTAAGATGGAATAATTCCATTTACCATATACAAATTTACCCAATAAATTTCTGATATTCATTTTAAAAAAATATTATTCATAGAACTATCACCTTATGTAATTTTTTTTGTTTTGAATGAAAATTAAATTAAAAAAAAATTAGTTTTGCATATAACAAAGACTTTTAGAAAAATTACCGAGATACATTTTTTTTATCAGTGGAAAATTGAACAACTATCATCTTTTTCAACCTTCCAAACCAATCAGGGAAATGTACATTCCGTTAAATGGGCACCATTTTCACCAACACTTTTAGCTGTGGCTTGTGAAAAAGGCTTAATCTTGTGGGATCTGAATGTAAATCAACAATGTTTGAGCAGTCTAAACTTACCACAAGAGGTATAACTATTGTTATTCTTAATACTATTCTTGGAAAAAATAAATGTAATAAAATTGTTGAATTTTATTTAGCTTTTAGATTGTGACTGGTCACATTATAACAATAACTATCTTGCTACCAGTGGGACAGATGGAGCCATTAAAATTTGGGACATTAGAAAATTAGTTAAACCATTTGAAATTATTTTTGGACATCAAAAAGCTGTAAGAAAAGTGAAATGGTCACCTCACATTCCGAATATAATTGCTTCTTCCTCTTATGATTTATCAACTATCATTTGGAGTTTTGATAACTTATCTCCGTTAGAAAATATTAGACATCATTCTGGTTTTGTTTATGGTCTTGATTTTAACAGACATGTTACAGGAGAATTGGCTGATTGTGGTTGGGACTCTTTAGTTCATGTTTATGTTCCAAAAGCATTTAAAAATTTTAATTGCCAAATATCCATCAGAAATAAATTATAAATTACGAAGTAAAAATCATTTTATTAATGATCATTAATCTTTTTTTCTTCTAAATGTCTTTGCTTACTGGTACAGAAAAAAAATCAACCACTCAACTAAGAAAAAAGATTCAACACATGCCACAAATTTTGTTTTAGGACCTCCCACTTTAATATTTATAGGTAGCCTATGGTTTAAATTTTTCTGGCCAAATATCTTTCTCTGACTCCTAATAAGAGGAAAAAAAGCCTTTCATTCTCTGATAACCATCAAATAGTGGAAAAAGTAGCCTTGGTTTGTGTGATCTGCATTTTAAGGAAATCCAAATTATATGGAGGCATATTCATTTAAACTTAGAAACCTACGCAGACAAAGCTGTTATGCAGCACTTAAGGTTCAAGTATGACTGATTCCATCAATTTCTTACATTACCTGTATATATATTCCCTTTCAATTAGCACATTCTCCAGCATTCCACTAAATCCAATCTTGCTAATTTTTCCCTTCAGAATATGGCTTTCCAAAACTTTAGGTTAGGTTTCTCCTCACGTGTTTTTCTTTTCTTTGTCAAAGTTTTTTTTTCTTTCAGATTAATAAAAAAGTTCCATTGCCCTAAAAATTTATTTCATTTCAACTAACAACTTTTCTAATTTCACAAAAATTGTATAAACTTATGTGTTCTAGAGAGTAAATCGAATCACAAACACAAGCGCGGTTTAACTATTATCGTTCTTATAAATAAAGCAGACGAAATCTTAGAGGGCTGTGACTATGGTAAAACTTTCATGTGGCATGGAAAACGGTAACAATTTTAAATGTTTTTACAACAGAAAAGGTTGAAAAGGTAATGTTGAAATAATCCAGTTCGATTGAGTATAAATATAAATTTTATTTTCCGTTTTGAACGAAACTCGTGTAAGTCATTAAGAAGCTCCTGGTGATTTGTTTTGACTTCACACAACCTAAGTTAGTTACCCACTCTTTGATCCGTTATTTTTAAAAAGTAGGCCTGAACACAACTGTAAAAGGCCTAAAATCTAATTAATAATTTCTATTGTGCTGTGATTGTACCTTTCAAGAGTCAGCACTTATTATTTATGTATAGTTCGCCTTTTATCAGGCACGTGACTAAATATGTTTACTTTTTTTTTGCACATTATTCGTTTTTTAAAAAATAATCGATTTGAATCCAAAACGTAAATCTTTTTTTATGCGTGATTTGTTTTTAATTTCTTCAAAATTGAAAAAAGAAAATATACACTTCCAAAGTGATGAGAATATAAGACCTTTCACACAAAAGGATGTGAGACGTGCGGTTATCAATCAGATGGTGATTCATCATGCTGGGAAGGCAAAGTCTTCAAAAAAACAAATAGTAGTGATATTGTTAGGTTTTTATTGTGATTTAAAAAGTGATGTCATGTAAAAAGTGCATGCATACATTTTTTCAGGTGAGATAAAAATGGCAGCAACATCAAGTACTTCAATTTTGAATTGGACAAAAGCTGATATTCAAGACTGGCTTGAAAGTATTGATCTCCTTCAATACTCTGAATTGTTTAAACAACATTCCATTGATGGATCTACATTATTGTTCATGACTGAAAATGATTTACGAAATCCACCTTTAAATGTTAACGTAAGTTTCAATATTTAATAACTTTTGAATCATACAAAGTGCTACTCTTCTAACTTTTTTTGTTTTGTTTTTAGAAATTGGGTGATATTAAAAAGCTTTACCATGAGATTCACACACTTCAACTCGACAACATTCCACTTATATTAAAACTTGGCTATGATCCTTGTTATGTTATTAGTAGTATACCTCCTTCATTAAGACATGATGTAGCTCATTATTATAGCCAAAATGAACACTCTTCTCCTGATGTGTATCCTTTAGGAATGGATTTTGATGATAAGTCAGAAACTTCAGGAAGAGCAGCGAAACTCAAACCTGAGTTGTGGAAAACTTTAATTAGTCTTGGTAAGTTCTGACAGCTTTGAAAATAAAAATTAATTATATTAATAAGTTGATGTATTATAATTTTTTTTCTCTTTTTTCTTTTCAGTATACTTGTTTATAGTTACATGGATAACTGCTTTTGTAATGGTAATAGTTCATAATCGAGTTCCAGATATGAAAAAATATCCTCCTTTGCCTGATATCTTCCTGGATAATGTCCCACACATACCTTGGGCATTTGCCATGTGCGAATTTACTGGCACTTTAATGTTAATCATTTGGATAGCTGTATTGATATTTCACAGACATAGGTATTTATTTTTGAGAAGTATTAATCCGAAAGGCTATGTATTACTTTTTTTTTTTTTTTAATTTCAAGGTTTATTTTGCTTCGGCGATTTTTTGCACTCAGCGGTAGTCTTCCTTTTACGTTGTGTAACAATGCTTATTACTTCCTTATCAGTACCTGGAACTCATTTGCAGTGCAATCCTATGATGGAAGAACTTCAGTTAGACAATGCCTCATATCATGGCGTTTGGTCGAAAGCGAAGCAGGCTTACTTTATTTGGCGCGGTGCCGGAATGTCCATACAAGGAGTCCGTACGTGCGGGGATTATATGTTTAGCGGTCATACCGCTGCATTAACAATACTCAATTTTTTTATACGGAATGTACGAAAAATTATATTGAAATGTGTTCCCTATCTCTTATTCTCTAAATTAAGTTGTTACTATTTTTTTTTTCTTCAGACACTCCTCGCCATTTATATTTCATGCACACCTTTTCGTGGATTTTAAATATGTTTGGAATATTTTTTATTCTCTCTGCTCATGAGCATTACTCCATAGACGTTTTTATAGCTTTTTATATTACTTCAAGGCTTTTTTTATACTACCATACATTAGCGAACAATCAAGCATTGATGCAGAGAGATTCGACTCGAACAAGGATTTGGTTTCCTTTATTTAGTTATTTCGAATCAGAGGTATAATGCTGACCCCCTCCCACCGGCGATTTTTGACTCGTCCTTTTTTACTGTTTTTGCATCTTTTTCAGATTGATGGTATCGTCCCCAACGAGTACGACACACCGACTGCACTCGCACAACAGTTTTTACGATGGCTTAAAGAAAATATGAAATATTTATATAGATTATCAATGAGAAGAGAAATGACGGAAGGAGAAGAAGCAGAATCAATTGCTCATTCAGAAGAACACCAAAGGAGGCATATAAAATACAAACATAAGAAAACATCTTAGCAAGTCTTCTATTTGTATTTTTTCACTTCCAGTGTAATTTATTAAATGTTGAAAACATTTTCTCCACATAAATTGAATCTTTTGATTTTTTTATTTCGTAAAACAATTTTGTTCATTGAAATTACTAGTCAGTTTATTGATTTAAGTGAGCAATATCATTTTACTTCATTTTTTGTACCTACGAAAAGAAAAAAAAAATCAGATCTGGAGTTTGGGATCAAAAAAAAAAAAAATTATTTTTTCAAAAATTTTATTATACATTTGTTCATGGTTTTCAAAACTAAATGTAAATCGTTTTTTAGAAATAATGTTCTGCCAAACAAAGAGTTTTAAATAATTTTAAGAATGGTAACCAAAGAAATGTATAGCACCTGTTGGGTTCGAACAATAATTATAAGGACCAACACTGTGATATCAGCTTAATTTTTTTTCTTTTTTTAGCAAATAAAAAAAGAAATATTTAAATTTTCAAATTTCCATTTTTGGGAAATTAAAAAAAATTTTTTTTTTTTTTTGTACTAATGTGTAATTCATTAAGTCGAATCATAATTTTCATTAAAATTTGTAAATGTTTTTTTAAGTGCTTTATTTTTCTTGCTTTATTGTCTTTCCATTTATAGAGCTAGTAATAATTTAATAGTGCAGAATTCTGAATCCGACTGCATAAAGATTAAATCGATCAGCAAATAAATAAATAAATAAATAAACGACATTAATTAAGCTACATTTTGTTTCAGTTTTTTTTTTTTTTCATTTCAAATTATCTCATAAACTGTCAGATGTCCTCAGTTAAAACCAAATTCATGGATTACGTTATTTATTGTTAAACATGCTTCACTGTAATCGGGTTTTACTTGATTATCAGTAGAGCTTTTCCAGCTTTCCTGCTGTAAAAAAAGTTTTGCTGCCAAGGTGTCTTTAAACTAGGAAGATTGCCCAATACAGGGCACTGTAATTGACCTTTGATTGACGACAAGAATTTCCAACCCAAATACGAGTACACTACAAACTTTTGTAGAAGTTTCCGGTAGATTGGATGACTTTTCTTTTCATTGACAACCACTTGCGTTGACGCTGATTAAGATCCTTGACTATACGCAGACATCTGTAACGCTTAGTAATGCAGTCTTTTCACGGTAGGTGTAACTGTTTTGACATAATCATACCGGTTTTTTCAGTAAGAAGTCTCATAGATGTCATTAATGCTTTATTATTAAAGTCGTTTATTTAAATGGATTTTCCAAAACAGGCAATATTTCCATTTGTCCTAGAGCAATGTAGAACGTACAGCTTTTTAATTTTTTTCTAGAAAAATTGCAATGTTTGCGATAAAGGTATTAAAATTAAAATTTTGAAAGTGAAACAAATTTTTATTAACAACTGAACTATTGATTTGATAGGCAAAATGTAAAAAAAGAAAGCAAATTAACTACATGCTTCATGTGGCAACTTTCTTTTGACAAGCAAATGAAAAATTAAATTTAATTAAATTAAATGAAAATGCTTTCTAAAATTAAAAACCGATCAGTTTTAAATCAAATAATTTACTGTTTGAGTAAACGGATAGTACGATAAAATCATTACTGAACAATGCATAACAAAATTATTAAATAAAATTAAAATGTACTTTCAATTATGAACGCAACAGGAACGAAAAGAAGTAAAATCAAAAAAAAAAAAAAAAAAAAATTATTGCTCGCTACTCTCGTCTGTTTTCACAGTCTCCATTAGCTCTTCCATTTCATCAGGTGTTTTGTCCGTGACTTCTTCTTTTGCTTCTTTAACTTTTATCTTAATAAGCTCTTCCTCCTCTACTTCTTCTTGACAGACATCTTTATAATAAGGCGCTGAAAAATTTGCAGTTTCAAAAAAATTTAGGTAATACATCTTAAAGACTGTTTTTAAAAGATTACTTACAAGTTGGGTCAATTATTAAACCATAAACCCGTTCTCGAGGCATATGTTTAGTCAACTTTGCAAATTCATTGACAGATTCTAAAAATACATTCCAAAAATTGCTATTTTCAGGAACGGCAAATAAGGCGGTATATTTATTAAAAAGGATATTTGCTTTTTGTCTAATTTTATAGGCTTTCGATTCAAAGTTTTGCTTTTCGTCACTCGTTAAATTCCATGCTGAAAGATTTCCAATGTATTGGCGCAGCTGAAATAAAAAAAAAAAAAAAAGAAAAAGAAAATAATAAACCACCCTTCCTTTTTCTTTTTTTTCAAATTTTACACACCTTTTTCGTCGTATCGACAACTTGTGGATGTTTTTTCAACATAAGAGGATCTAAAGGCATGCAGATCAGTTCATCCATTAAAGTCAAAGCTTTATCAATATCAACGTTCGTTTTTTGAAGGCTCTTTTTAATTTCATAATCAATTTCTACCAGCCTTGTTTCCAATTTCAGCCACCTTATAAAAATTTTAAATATGTCATTAACTTCTGTAATTACTTCATTTTGCTACTGCATCTTACCTCAACTTTCCCCTCTTCTTTTGTATTAGCCTCGATATATTCATATTATGCAATTCTTCCTCAGTCATCGACGCCTTCTGCTCCTCCGTAGGTTTTAATTGAGCTTTAATATCCTCTTGCGTTATTTCACCAGCCTCGACTTCCGCCTTTAACCTTTTCGCATTGATATCGGTCGCTCGTTCATACATCAATCGAGCCTTATCACTCTAGATTTTTTTTAAAAGAATAAATAAAACTTTACTTTTCTTACGATTAAAAAAATTACAAATAGGTCACTAATTAAAAACCTTAAACTGAACTGGTCTGTCGATGTCTAGTTTAATTTGGACCATCTCTCCGTTTTTCGTCCTCGCCCACATTAATCTACCAATATCTGGATTTGTCGGGGTTTTTTTGGTGGGTGACTTATCTACTTGAAGAGCTAAAATAAAGATAGTTAATTATTATATCCGCAGATAAGGATTTAACTGTTATTTTTCTGATCATCACCTTTAGGCAAAGGTTTTTTCATAACGTCTTTTTTAGATTCTTGGGGAGAAGTTGAAGGTGAGGAATTAGCCGTTGCCGCTGCAGGAGAAGCTTTGGTTTTCGGCTTTTGTTCTGTTTCTTCACTTTCTTCATCGTATAAAAATTTCTTTGGCTTTATTATTCTACCTGATCTACTAATATGTTCGAACTTCGTTGCAAGTTCAGGAGTTTCTTCAACTTTGTCTTTCGTACCTGTCCTCTTCTTCTTATTTACTGTTTCATCTTCATCATTTTCATCGCTTTCTCTTTTCCGTTTCTTAGAAGGTTTTGGTGTTCGATTTGGAGTTAAAGATTGTGTGGAAGAAGGAGCAGAGGTCCCATTTGATGCCTAGCAAAAAATAAAATGATTATTTACAATCAATTCAATTATTACATACTAATTTAACTTTTTTTTTCGTTTTTTCTTCAAATAATACCTGTAAATCATCTTCCGTAGCATCTGATTGGTTATCCTCATTCTTTTTTGATTTGTGAACATTCTTTTTATTCAATTCAGTATCCTCTTCTAAAACAAATGAAAAACATTAACTTCTCTGTTTATCAAATAAGAATAAAATGCAAACAAATATCCCATACCAGATGGCAAAATACCCAAAACTGACTCTTCATTATTCTCAAGCTTTTTTAATTCCCTTTCGATTTCTTCTATGCCTTCTTTAAAATGCTTTCTTTTCTGTTTACCCAGTTTGTCTTTATTTTCAACATAGCTACATATATCTTTATCCGCAACAAATGCCCTGTAAATAAATGCTTATTACAAAGTATACATGCTTAAATGTCTCAAAAGACTGATGAGATGCAATGCTGCAAAATCAAAATTTTAAAAAATCGAATGTTATTTACAAACAAAATCTTCAAAGGTGGAATTATCAATTGGAACCTTTTGAAGAAAAAGTAAATAGAATTGTTAATGACACAGAATCAACAATTAAGAAACTCGAATATTATATCTTCTGTAATAAAAACCTTTACTAAGAAAATTTTAACTACCAATGCAATACCAATATGAAATGCTTTTCATCTTACTTAAAAATTCTTTGTTTCAGTACTTACGTTTCAGCAGTTCCAAAAAAATAAACTTGATACTTTAAAGATCCAGGTTTTGAATCTGCTACAGATGATATTCGAGCAGGCCAGGCAGGATATCCCCTAACCTTTGCAAATACCATATCACCAACTTTGAATAAGGCTTTATCTTTTCCCATGGTCTAAAAAACAAATATTGTACTTTAGGTATACTTAAAAACAAATTCCACCAGGAAAATGGTTAAATAGCCTTGTCAGAAATATTGCAATTTAACTCACAACTTTCAGAATAAAAATTGATGTAAAAAGAATTGTCCTGTTCAGGTAAATACGATAAAGTAAAAGATAAATTAACGAAAATTCCTTATAGTCTAATATTGACCAGTAACAGCTCGAGAACAAAAAAAACGTTTGTTTACAATATTAGGCGCCATTTTTCCGGCATATTATTTCAGATGAAGACTTTAAAATAAATAACCACGAAATGAAGATTAAATATATCAAGATTAATATTAATATTTGTCACATTCCACGTTTTAAAGATACTGACAAAATATCATTTTGGAGAAAAAAGGAAAAACATTAAATTACCTATAAAATTTATCCTGCCAATCGCAGTTCACTCTGTACGGAAAACGCACGTGTCACAAGGTGTTTTAAATTCAAGATGGCGAAAAATCTCGTGGGATTGAATAACGAGGAATGCGCGGCAATTTTGAATCACTGCTGACGTTAGAAAGTTAGTTGTCATCAGTTTTGAAGCCTACTCTTCTTAGAACCGATTTAAAAAAAAAAAAAAAAAAAAAACGAAGTTCTAATAACAAAAAGCATAGGGCAGAATTAAGTAATTATGACTTTTGGTTTTAACAGCATGTAGCCATTTTATTGGAAGAATTAGATTAATCCTCAGATTTCGAAACGCTTACGTTATGCCGCTGATTACTCTACGAGAATTCAAAGAGAAAAGGTATGACATACATGGTCAGATAAAAAAAAATCGCAGAATTAAAACCGGACAGCTTTAAGTTGAAAATAATATTGAATACATTAAAAATGAATAACGTGCAAAGATTTTCGGCTTAAATCCGCCTAATTTTAATTCTTTTAAAGTGTAGAAAATCATTGGAAAATATAATCTGTAATATTGTGCATACTATATTAACATGATGGTAAATACAGCATATAAGTTAACAAGTATATCAGTTTCGAAGCAGGGCTTTTAACAGTTTCATTGCTTAGAAAAAAGATCAGCGAGGGCATAAACTAATTTTTGTTAACATTTTCTTCAAATCTGTTAAATACTTCATTCCTTTGATGGCAAATTTATATCAATGAGGCACTCGGTATTGTAGCTTTATTCAAATTTCAAGAAACCGCTACAACAAATTTCATATCAGCTTCACATTTAGGGAAAATGAAAGAGAAAAGCATTGCATATCTAAGTTTTGAATTGTCTATTTGATTTTTAAAAAATTCGAACCAGACAGGCATTCTAAATCTCTTTTATCGCCAAAATTATTTTATTTTTTGCAAGGAGTGAATAAAGCAAATTTTAAAGAATCATGAAATTATGATGTTTAGTGCAATACATCAAAATATAATTTTCATAAGAAAAAAAATCAAAAGCACCAAATAGGCTAAATGGGGGAAAATTAAAAAATACATTTTTAACAATATAAAGACTTCGAAACAGAACCTTTCGTTCATGTAAAAAACAAGCAAATTATGTTCATGCATATATTTTCTCTCGACCCATCCTGCAATTTTTATACTGCTTAAATTTTAGGCCTAATTTTAAGAAAAATATTGCAAAATGTTGAACGAAAAAATAAAAGATTTAAGTACCTACGGAAAAAAAAGGTTCGATGCCTTAGATGGTAAAAATAGCTCGTTTACATTTTGTCTCAGCTGTCATGCCTTCGACGACACAAACCCTATAAGTGGCCTGTTTTATCTTAAAAATTTTTCGAAAACAGAAAATAGTTTCAACATATCTCTTTTAGAAAATAATTTGATTTAAAATAATAAATCATATGGAATAAAAAAAAAAGATCTTCTGATCTTAAATTACTCGCTTCATTATTTACAATAAATTATTCCGATTTATTTCTTATAGCATTTAACGCAAAAAAAGAATAACATAATAATAATGATTATAATAATAACAACAATAAACAATATTATTGCTGTTATTATATAATAAAAAAAATCTTAATGTAAATTAACACATATACAACTGGAGAGAGAATAGAGAGGAAAATTATAAATGTGATAATACTTTAAAAGTCATGTAGATTTTTTGTTTTAGACATCACTTAATTCACCGAGGATTCTTTAAGAAAATTGATTTAGCTCAAATAATAAGCCAACACAAAAGAGAACGGACATAAATAAATAACAAAACGCGAAAAAAGTGAAAATAAAATTAAAAAACAATGGGGGCCTACATTAAAAATTTAATCAATCGGCTAATAAAATGGATTCCATAATAACACCTCTATCCATTTGTACATGGTCAATAATATTTTTTAAATATTTAGATTAATACTTTTCTTTAAATAAAATATAAAAGCAGGGAAAATATTTTTGGTGAAGATGAGCAACTGAAGTCAGGCCCTTTTCAGTCATAATTTTTCTGAGGAATATGCGGCGGTTTTGAACTGAATGTCAGCTTTTGTCCTGTTGAATAAAAGATGAAAAACATTTAAATCAGATATTGTTATTTATTTTAAATACTTTCTGAACAAAACAGCACGAATATCAAAACTGCATAACTCACCGTTCGATATGGAGTGAAAGGGAGGTTATGTTCACTTCTTTTTTTAAAATTTAAGTCATTTTACTCATCTTCTGTTTTCTGAAAATAAAAAAGAGAGACACAAAATTTAAATACAACGAAATAATAATTATTTGGACAATATGTAATAAATTAATTTAATACTATCGTCGATTTTTATAAGAATTTTAGTACAGGTACATTTGCATTAAAGCCTCAGTATCCATGCAATATAAAGGGGGAAATGGATTATTCATTTTGTTAATTTCTTGATAGTCAGGTGGAAAAGTAATCGCATTTATAAAAATGAAAGCTGCATCCGTTTTATAATCAACAAGCAAGAGATCAATTACATGCTACAGGCACGATATATCCACGAGGAATTAAAAATTGTAGAGAATCCTTTTCTTACAGGAACCCTTTTGTCAATAGAAATTATAATATATGAAATAAAATGTTAGGCCTAAAGTCTAATAGTTTATACTAGTTTGCTTCAATCAAAGCTCTTATTAGGCTCCAGACGTACAATTTTGTAGCAGCAAACAAAGTTCATTTTTTTATTTACTTATTTTTGTTCATTTGTGCCGGCTCGAGTGCTTAAAAAAGTAGGTAAAAGCCTATTGGTTTATCTGGATCTCACTACGTCTAGCAAAAAAAAGTTTCATTAGTCATGTTTTAGCTGAAGTTTTTTAAAGTTTATCTTAGGAAAATCAAACAAATAACAAAACTAAGGTAAACGTCATAAATAAATTTGACGATTTGACAAAACATTTAAGGATTTTTGTTAAAATCAAAGAGCGATCACTCTTAAAAATTAAAAGATTAGAAAAGGGCACTGCAAAATAAGCCATATTTACTTCATCACCATGTTATAGAATATAAACCATAACAAAATTCCTGCAATCAAAAGAAATTAGATTAATCTTCCCAGCCGAAGCATTAAAAAAAGAATAACGTTTTATGAATTAGAAGCCGCTCCATTTTATTGTAAAAAGACCAAAAATTCATTTTTTATTCTTTTGCTTTTGTTAGAAAAGCGCCGGATTATAATGAAGCCAGTATTTTTTTCATACAACAACGTTAAAATATAGCAATTACAACCATGCGAGGCACGAGAAAATTAGTACCACCTGTCTTAATTAACGGTTTTTTCCTCGCAATTACTTATAAACTAAGTAGATCGTTAGTAAAAAACAAACAAATCGAATAATAAAACCAGTACCTCCTCTTGGAGTGAACCGCTGTCACTGTCTTTTATTACGTTTTCTTCTTCAGTTTTTTCTTCTTCGACCTAAAATCGCAATTGAAAAATTAACATGGGATTAAAATATTTAAAACGTTTGGCCCCAATCATACTTTTACGAAGAGACAAAACATTAAAACGAAATGGGCTCCTAAATTAATTAGTAACTTCAAACGTTCTCCTTTAACTAACTTTGTCATTATTATTGGCATGCAGCCGGTATTAATTGATTAACGAATTAAAAAACACCTCCAACAGACATTGAAGGCACACATATATAATAAATCAATGTCAGTTAAACGTTAAACAATAAATTAATCTCTGATGCGATATATTATTTAGCGACCAGTTATTTTTTTTTCTTCCTTCATGAGTAGCTACAACAAATAGAAAATGAATAAATTTTATTTACGAAGAATCTACCTCATCTTCATTTTCAATAACTTCCATTTCATCATTCTCATCAGTCGGTTTCAATTCTTCAACCTGAAATTAATTTTCTTTTATTCAACCTCAAACTTCACTAAAATATAACGTATTATTAATCAAAATTAAAATGTCACAACGCCATTCATTTAGAGTTCTTTAATGCGGTTAATAGGTTCTAGGATAAAATGAACATTTATTTTTAAAAAAAATAAAAGGTTTAAATACTGGTGATTTGTATCCAAATTGAATAAAAAATATAAATCTTTTTAAATGTTCATTTTTAATCCTATTTTTTCCCACACGGATTAGTGAGGAAAACCCAACACTCGGTACCTCATTAACAGAGGGTTGAGCGTCTTCAACCGTGACTTCGGTATTAACAACTTCATTAACATTTTCGCTAGGTGATTCTGGTTGTTCGTTTTTTTCTTCTACGCCATTAACCTGCAAATTTTAAGCAATACATTTCTTTTCGTACCATTTATATAGTATTTATGTCGGACATATTTTTCTTTAAATTTAAACTGAAAGTGAATAAATGTGTTAGTCTGAATGTTGAAAAAAAGAGAGTCTCACCTCCGTGTTAGGTTTTTCTTCATTTGATTCTTTTAATTCATCAGTTTTACCGGAGTCTGTAATTTCTTCCCGCGTGCCATTCACCTAAATTCAAATTTGAATTATTTATCTGTTATTTAAGTTTGCCAATTTAAGTTATATATTGACTTTATCTTTGCTATCAGTTCATCAGAAATTATTTAATGATTCATACACGGCTGATCATATCAGTTGCTAAAATTATAACGTTTTATTGGTAAACTTACCTTAGAGCCATTTTCTAAGCCTTTTGAAGGAGCCTCAATGTGAAGAAATTTTTCTAATTCGTCTATTTCATTGGCAAGGTCAAAGTCTTCATAATCCTGTAAAGTAAAAATTTAAGGTTTAATTCAGAGTAATATATTTAATGGTATCTGAACTTCAAAACAAGACTAAGTTGAATGTTTTTTGTTAAATGGTTCAAATTTAAAAACCCTACAAGTTACTCCTTTTTTTAAATGACTTAAATAAGAAAAAAATCAAGGAAATAAATTAACGAGTCTATTCTTGACATATTAATTTTATGAGACTTATTTTTTTTTGAAAAATGTGGTAAAAAATAAAGAACAAGTCTTTTTATCACTTTTTCTATATCAACATTTTTACGACTAACAATATCAGCTGTACTTTTCAACTTCATTTCACTTGTAAGATAAACTATAAATGGAATTCCATCCAAACTGTAATTATACTTGCAAAAATAATACAAACCCCACAAAAACTGTCATCATTGAAAATCTGTGGCGGTAAAGGATGTTTTCCCAGTGCTTCTCGAACTTTGCCATTCTGTTGCATGAATTCTTTGTCTTTTTCTTTACCAGGCTCTGTTATGTCAATTGCTTCATATGTTATATGTTTACTATCCAAAATCATCTGTACCCGTTGTTGCTTTTTTTTCACCTACAAATAAATACATCGATCACACACACTGAAGCAAAGATTTTATTTAATTACATTCTGATCAGGTATTTTTATTTTTAACTTATTTCACTATAATAATGATTCACAGCACGAAATATGATAATTTCAGTGATAATAATGGATAATTTCGAAGATTTCAATCTTAGCATAAAAATTAACAGGTTGCTCATATAAAAATACAGCCATGATTCACAGGCTGGTAACTAAAACTTGATATAGCCTAAACTGGTTCGGAATTAATGACTCGGATTGGTCAATAAACTATTCAAATCATAATTCATTAATATAAAAAATCCAAATTTTCATTATAATCTATAAATATAACAAGGTTATTAAAGGATTCTATTATTTTTTTTTGAAGGTTGTTTAACCCTGAAAATTCAGTAATCGCGGCGTAAGGTTTACAAATCAAAAAATGGACACTCCCACCGACCGATCAAAGCAGTGAAAAATTTTAAAATGTCAATGATTACCTCCTTGTTACCGGATATTCCTGAGATATAAAGTTTTACAACCATTTTCTAATATTTAAATTTTTAATAACACTAATTAAAAACAATTAACACTAATATATAAACAAAAATTAATGGAGAAAAATGCTTTTACACTGAGCCCAACAGTCTTTTGTTTGGCAGCCACTATCGGTAACACAGAAGAAAAAGTTATATGGAAAGCCATTTCAATAGGCCATATGAGGAGTATGTGTAATGATGCGGCCACAGTGCGGCGCTGGAATCGTTTTGAAAACCACGATCGCGGTCGTCTATACGGCCGTGTTTCGAACTAAAATGTGCGTAGTTAAGCGGCACATGAGCGGCATGGGAAGTTTCCGGACCTGTATATACGGCCATGCTTTTTTCTTCTGTGTCAGCAGTACATTTTGTAATCATCAGATCTTTCGCCTTGTTGCATGGCAATGTCCGTAAGATAAGATGTTTTGAATTTTTCCCTCCCACACAATTGGTAGAGTTTTTCCGTCTTATTTGCATTTTATTTTATAGCCGTTACAGTTAAAATAAAGAACCAAAATTGGAATGATCTTTTCTTTCGGGGAAACATAGCAAAAAGAACTTTTGGTTGGCCCTAATAAAAATAAAATTGTTTTCGTTTTTTTAAATTAAAAAGTACGAGGGGGATTTCGAAAGTAACGTCCAAAGGTAATTTTCTGGCATGGTAGTAAAATTTTTTCAATTGTACCATCTTAATTTACATTAATTCTAGTTTTAGAAAATACTGTGGTTTTTTTTTTTTTTGGAAAAAATTTCACCGAGTAATGAACTTAAACGCTATAACTTAGTGAAAAATTGGTGTAGACAATTTTTTTCCGTCCAATTTTAAATATTCGCTACGCTGATTCTGGAAATAAAAGCGTTTTACGGACTTGCAGTCAAGAATTATTGGAACTTTTGACTTTATATAACCCTGGGCCATTTTTAAGTAGTATCAGCATTCTGCAGTAAGTATGATCCATTTTCTTTGGAAAATCGTATGAGAAAAAAGAACAGTAGATAATTAAATAAAAAAGTAGCCCAATTGTCAAGTTGGTAAGAGAGCGGCCGAGAACAAATCGGTGTCAGTCGAGGCCTTCCGATTTCTGGGTACAGCTGTGCAATTTATTCCTTAATATTCCATTCAAGGGCCATTATCAAATATTAAAATTTAAAAACGTGAAATTAAAATTGAAATACATATTAATTATATTTTCTGCAAGACAATTTTAAATCCCATATATTTAAATATTACAATGCAGTCTTAGAAATCGATTTCGGTATTTCAATTTAATATGACAAACACTGCGGTTCAATTTGATTCTTTCCAGTTATATGAAAAGAAATCACTACACTAAAATAAAATAACAAATGACTTCCTTTCCGTCCCTCTTTTTTGTTACTCTTTTGGTACATATATTCCTTTATGCTTGTTAGGATCAAATCCCAATTTTTTGTAAAAGTATAAATACTTTCGTCTTTCAATCACTATAATTGTGATCTTCGTTCGTTTTTTTCATGCTTTTTAATGCTCTTTCTCTGAGTCTTCGCTCTAATTCTTCATTGCCACTTTCATCAGAAGACTCCTAAAATAAAAAAAAGAAACAGAAAAATTAAAGTATGTGTATAGTATAAAAGTTCAGCATATCAATGGAATGACAAGATCTTGTGATTTTTAACTTCTGTTTCAATTTATGATCTTTTCAAAAGTGATTTAAAAAATTCTAACCTCGCTCACTCTCTTCTTCCTATGCTTTTTTTGTTTCTTATGCTTTTTATGTTTATGCTCCAATTTCTCAGACTGGCCTTTGCTTTTCCTGCGCTTTTTCTTCCTTTTACCTTCAAAGAAAATGAAAATAAAATAGCTTTAAAAGCAACCAGGGCAAAAATCAAAAATATTCGACTTACTGTGTTCATCCGAATCTGAGCTAACAGCTTTTTTCTTAGATGTCTTCTTCTTTTTATGCCTCCTATTGTCGATCTCCTCAGCATCTTCGTCGTCTTCTTCCTCAGAGGACTCTTCTGAATCATCTGTTTCCTCTCTTCTTCTCTATGATTTCAAAAAAAAAATTACATCATTTTTGGTTAATAAAACAAAGTAAAGATGGGTATAAAATACCTTTTTCACATGCTTTTTCTTCCTACTAGTTTCTTCAGCACTTGATTCATTGCTAGAGCTTCTAGCTCTCTTTTTCTTCGATTTTCTTTTAACATCAGGGGACTCAGAACTTTCTTTATCCACAGATTCAGACTTGTATCTTTTCTTTGAATATTCTACTTCATTTGATTTCTTTGATCCTGAATCAGATTTTTTAATTTTCCTTTCTTCCAATTCTTCCTCTTCCTCGTCCTCGTCCTCATCTTCATCTTCTTCGTCATCATCCTCCTCCTCATTGTCTTCATCATCATCATCTTCTGAACTAGACTCATCCCTTTTAGCTTTATGGTCGTTGTGTTTTGATTTACCAGAACTAGCTGCTTCTCTGTCTAAAATTACGAAACGGATTTCATTAAAATATTGTAAAAGTAATTTTAATGATTTATTAAAATTGAAAAGAAAGTGGCCTACTATTTTCTTTACTCTTCTTTGAATGTTTTTCAACTTGATCGATGGCATTCCAAGAGTGCTTGCTGCTAACTTTTCTAGAAGAAATTCGTTTTTCATGTTCAATTTCCTGTTTAACAATCTTTTTTTCTTTCTTGGGACTAGGAAACCGCTCTTCTTCCTCCTCTTCCTCTTCATCTTCTTCTTCTTCTTCCTCCTCCTCTGATGAGCTAGATTCTTCTTTCTCGGAAGAACTAGATTCCGAAGCACGCTTGCGATCCGTAGATATTTTCCTAATTTTCTCGGGTTTCCTAACGGGTACAGGAGACTCAGAATGTCTTGATGGAACTCTTTTTGGTGAAACAGGTCGTTTTTTAGGAGTCACAGACCTAAAACAAGGGGGAAAAAATTGTTTAAATCGCAGTTGTCACGGTTTTAAAAAATTAAAATTACCTTCTTTTTGGGGTTGGCGACCGAGCTTTAGGAGTGACTGAACGCCTTTTCGGACTTCTTGATCTACGCTTTGGAGAAGGCGACCTCCGCTTAGACAAAGAACGTCGTCCCTTTGACACCGATCTTCTTTTAGGCGATTCTTGACGTTTCTTAGCAGGCGAGTCGACTCTTCGTTTAGGAGGAGTGCGAGACCTTTTAGTTCTTCTTTCCGGACTGGGAGACGGTTTTTTAACCGGAGAACGACGTTTCGGGGTAGGCGACCTGTGTTTAGGCGAACGTGATTTATGCCTAGGTGAGGGCGAACGTCTTCTTGCATTATCGTTCCGCCTTCGTGGGGATGGGGATCGTTTCCTAGGAGATCTAGATCTACTGAAAATGTTAGAATTGATAAAATGCTTTAAGATCTATCTCTAATTAGAGAAAAAAAGAGAGAAACTAAAATTATAACTTACCTAGAGCGTCTAGGTTTATCTCTTGGAGACCTTGAACGACGTGGTCTGGACGTTTTCGGAGAAGCTGATCTCTGGCTAGATCTTGATCTACGACGTCGTGGAGAAGGTGATCTTCTAAAAGTTATATTATTAGTCCTTACAATAGGAACATCGGCTCAAATAAAAATGACTTTCTTCTCTTATCTAAAATCAGCTACAAACCTCCTTCTTTCTCTTTCTCGTTCCCGATCCTTCTCTCTTCTTTCTTGCCGTTCCTTTTCTCTCCTTTCTCTCTCGAGCTTATATCGAAGGTCTCTTTCCCTTTCGCGTTCCCTCTCTCGCTGTTCTCGCTCTCGATCTCTCTCCCGTTGATCTCTATCTCGTTCCCGTTCCCGCTCCCCACGGTCTCGATCCCATTCCCGATCCCTGTCCCTGTCCCTAAAATCCCTATCGTCTCTTCTTTTGTCCCTTTCGCGATCCCTATCACCTCTTCTTCTTCCAGGCGACCTCGAATGTGATTTTCTATTCCTTTCCTATTAAACGAAAAAATAAATAAATAAATAAATAAACTGAAAAACGTAAAAAAGTTAAGAACATAAAATGTTACTAACATGACGAGAGGTGGATTTTTCTTTGTCACTAGAATGAGATCTATTACTACGGTAGTGCCTTTTCTTTTGAACGCTATCCTCTTTTTTTCTGATCTCAAAGTCATCTTTTTTGACAGACCTGAAAAAAAAGAAATTACTATAAAAAAGGAACACAAAAACAGTCAGCCATATTCGAAATGTCTTTAATATTGACCTTTCACTTGAAGCACTACTGGCACTCCGTTTGCTGCCTTTGTCATCTTTTTTAATAGATTTGTCCTGATTATTGACTTCAATGCTATTTTCTCGGGATTTCTTCCTAGAAGAAGACCTGCGACCTCTTGAGCGGGACCGACTCCTTGACTTTTTATTCGCATTGTTTTCCTTGCTTTGAGCTAAACTAGCCAATTTTTCTTGAACACCAGCAAGTGCTTTTGACCTAGAAACAAAAATGTAATAAGTATAAGCATTTAGAAGAATGTTTAGAATTTGATCCTTGAAAACATACACTGAGGCTGGTATTTTGATATCATTTTTTATATCTCCATCGACAGGTTTTGATGAATAATCATCCGATTTCCTATCTTTAGAAGATTCTCGCCTGGGAGACTGCCTGGGCGATTTCGAAGAAGACCTCTCCTTTTTTTTATCCTTTCGGTCTTCGTCTTTATCTTTATCATTTTTATCTTTTTCTCGACTCTTCTGAAAAAACATGTTCCAGTAAAGAGCTTCATGTTTGAAATAGTGTCCCTGCACTGGTAGTAAAGCAATACCCGGTAGTGGGTCATTGCCAAGGAAATGATTTGTCAGAAGTCAAAAAACAGTATTTCCATTTACTGAAATTGGTCTTGCTTGGCCCACTACTTATTATTTGATTCACTACCGGTACAGCGAGCCTAGGTTTAAAAAATTTTTTATCCATTATTCTTACCTCTTTATCTTTTTTATCTCGATCTCTATCTTTTCCACGATCTCGATCCACTTTATCTTTATCGCTCCTGTGTTTGTCTCGCCTGTCTCTATCCCTGCTTCGTTCCCTTTTGCGATCCCTTTCTTTTTCCTTCTCTTTTTCTTTTTCAGAAGCTATATTTTTATCAACTATACTTTGAATACGCTCTTGCTCCTCCTAAAGAAAATATAAGTGTAAATATATGATTGTATAATGAACAATACAGCAAGTTAATATGAAAAATATAAAAAGATATCAAAAACGCATACCATTCTTTTCTTTATCTCTTCCTTCTTCTGATCTAAAAACTGCGAAGGTATACCACTAACACTTTCTTGAGCTGAAATTAATAGTTCCCATAAGTCTTGCATAAATAATCGAGCATTTTTGCCATTTAAAAATCCAGTCATATTGATTTGCATCTTCTTTGGATCAGGGTGCTAGAAGAAAATAAAATGTAAGATAACAAATCATCAAAAATTTCTAAAAGAATAAAGAAAACCCATTAATAATTTAAACTTAATAGGAAAAAAAAAAAAAAAAAAAAAAAAAAAAAGGAAATAAAATATATAAAGTAACATAAGTATTAAAGCAATCCAGAAGGCTCAAAAAATTAATTGGAAGTGACTGTATACATAAACTGCATTAAAGAAGAATCAATAAAAAATACCATATCAACAATAAATAATAATTATAAATAATAACCTTATGTTCTTCCAACTGATTTACAACAAATTCAACAACAACATCATCTTCCCATCCAAGAATCTCTGTAATTTTCTTGCCAATCCAAGGTTTTAATACATCAAGTTTGACTTTTGACATGTCAACCTGTGAAATAATTTTGAAATTGTGATTAATACAGCGGTAATACATAAAAATTATATTTATTGAGTTTACCTTCTGAACAAGACTATCACCAAACTTCATTTGTTTTAGAAGTTTCTTTTCCTTATCGCTGAAGCGGTTGTCTTGTTCAGCAGTAGTGCCCTGAAAGAGAAATTGGAAACATTTTTCAGAATCGAAAAATCATTTTAACTGTCTACACAATATTTGCCTTCATAGGTCAGACTTTATGCTTTTACATATTTCTAGCACTGCGTTAAAAGCTCTTGGTGTAATTTATAACAAGTTTTTTACAGTATCGTCAATTTAAGAAATTTCTCAATTATATGAGAACCAGGTAAGCGTCCAACGACATTGCATGGTACAATCCGGTATCTTACCACTCGACATTACAAAATAATAACTTACCGTGTACATCATTTGTTACCGGTTGTTATTAACCAACGACTTAAAGCTTCTAATAAGCCTTCATAAAGGAAGAAATACTTCGATTTGTCAGACTTTTCACATTTTTGAGAACATCACAGGCTCTCTGTAATGGCAGCCATTAAACTCAGATTTTACTTATGCCACAGAGTAAAGTTAAAGAAGACTACGTAGAGAAGGAACTCCCATGGTAAAGTTTGGTTTGGGATCACATCATGTTTAGCTTATGAAGGAATGACGTCATCCGTAAGCTAAACACGATGTGATCCCAAACCAAATCGTTCATAAGAGTTACACTCCCCTGACTTATGCGGTCACTACACCCAAACCGAACCAATCGAAATCATTTCGTTCGTGCTGAAACGACATCAGGCGATGTCTTACGGAACTAATTTAAAAATGGTTGAGCGCTCTGACAGGTTAGGCAACAGAAAAAAAAAATGATGTTACTAATGAAAGATCTAGTAACAGATTTATTATATGCCGCCTGCAGCATGTTCGGTGTAAATTTTTTGAGTTTTTGAATGAAGTGTTTTAAAAACTTTTGCTAATTCTCTTAAATAAAGATTAAATTTTTTTAAAAATGATTATATAGTTTATTAATGACAAGACATAAAAAAATCTGTAGAAGTAGAGGCAGGGGGAAAGGGAGAAATACTTTTGCGCTACTTTATAAAAATGCACACTTTATTAAGCCTAAGAAAATGAAAGTAAATATTACACTGAAAAAAATAAGCTTTTAAGCAAATTCTATTTAACAATTTTTAAATAGGCTCTATTTATTTATACTTATTTTAATTAAAATTTGTTTAGTTCCTTCCTTATCTTTTTCTTTGACTTTATTTCCTAGCTTTTTATACTCTTCAATTTCATAAGAAGAGTATATTAAATTTGGTTTTGATTTCAAAATCAAATTTTAATTTCAAAATCCTCTTGGACGTCAATTAGCTTTTTGATGTGTTCAGCAAGAATCATATTCGTTGGCAAATTATATTTCTTCTGAATATGCGTACAGGGATGGTTATACTGTATATGAGTTATTGAGCAGTGCGGATCTAATTTTTTTGAACAAATGAGGCACATCCGCCAGAAAATAGAGTTTTTTTAATGGATCCGCAGGATGAGGGCAATAATTCATTAAATTCTTAAGTTTTCCCGCCACTATCCCAAAACTGCTCCACATAGCTTGATTAGAGCTGCCCATATCAGAAATAACTGCCAGCACATTCAAATAAATTTGATGTGCCCGGCAAATTATTTCTTCTACAATCCCTCAGCGCCGGCTTTAGGCATGTGCCTTCCGTGCCCATGCACATACTGTCCAAATTTTAGGGGCGCCAAAATGAAGAAAAATTGCTCGTTTGCCGTTTATTATTAAGGTAAAAGAAGATTATAAAAGATGAAAACTAATATTAGGAAAAAAGATAAAAAGTAAAACTGGGGGGGTCGCGGTGGGGATGGGGAAATGTTGTAAAAAAATTTGAAGCAGGGCGCCAAAAAAGATGTTTGCACAGAATGCCAAAACTTGTAAAGCCGGCACTGCAATCCCTTTAAAAACTGTGCCATCGACCGAATCATTTGTAAAATGAAATCCAATAATCTGTTTCCATCGAACTGATTCCAACTCCTTTCCCACTGCCCCGACCCATAGTCCGCTGGATTAAGCGCCATGTACTGCTAACATTATTTTTCACTTTTTCAAAACAAGACTTCTTGTATTTAAGCTTTGCTTTATTAATTTCCTTTTGCAATTTATTTCGAAACCTTTTGAACGCAATTTCCGAGATACGGCCTTTAATCATTTTTTTAAAAAAGCGGTCTCTCAGATGAATCTTACATAACAGTTCATTAGACATCCATGGTTTTTTATAGACAAATTTCCTCTGCACAGGCTCTTTCCTTATACACTCTGAATACAATTTATTAAACTTATCTTCTAAGTATTCATAGATAACAGTAAAGTCCTATACATTTGGGCAATCAGAAAAATCGATTGCTGATAATTTATCGTTTAATTTTTTTCATCGTAGATTATGTTATTATCCTTCAAAACTCCCATGTTTAACTAACATGACGGATAAATGACTATTTGAAATTCAAAATTCGAATTGCCCGAAGATTTCGAAATTAGAAGACGAGTAGAAAAAGTAAAATTTCAGGGGAAAAAATTATAAAAAGCGATAGGCCCGAGCCCGAGCCTAGGTAAAACTACGGCCCGAGCCCGAACTGTCACGGAAAAGTCAGGCCCGAGCCCGGCCCGTACATTCGCCAGGCGAATGCCCCGGAATAAGATGCATTGACAATCCCGGATGTTATGGTTTTAAATTTACTAGGTTAATGGCTATTAACCTATAAACCTGATAGCCTAATTAACCTAGTGAATTTAAAACTACAAGTCGCGCCATTTTCAAAAGGGTTTTAGTAGTTAAAAACCGCGTTAAGCTTGTCGGAAAATCGCAAAGGAAAAATTAAGTGTAATTTAACGAAAATAAATGTATTGTAATTTAGAACAGTAGAAGCAAATTAACTTGTAAATTTAATACATATTATTTTCTATTCTTCTTATTTTATGTGAAGATACAATGACAAGTAGTTGCAGAGCGCGCCAATTTCGCTTCTTCTTTACTTTGTGCATTTTCTGAACTCCATTTTCGAAAATTCTCGACCAACTCCATGATTGTCTGCAATGTAAAAACAAAAATAGTTTTTTTTTGCAAGGTTTGCAATAACCAAAATGTGTTTCAAATCATTTGTAAGAACCATACAATTGAAGAGTCAACCGGATAGTTATTTTTAATATATGCCTTAGATATCCAATTGAGTTTCCCCTAAACAAGTTTTACAATCAAGAAAATACTCACATTTCCAGGTTTTATTTTATTGTTTTTAAGTAAAAGATGCATATGAAGGGCTTCATCTGCAAAATTTATCCCCATTTGAATTTTAACAAAAGGGCATGTGGAAAAAAAATATGCATGTTCAACCATTGGTTGCTGTGTAGAGATCCAGTTTTTAAGTCCATTTTTGCAATAAAAGCAAACGGTCTCATCATCCTTTCCTGTGTAGTAAAACCCAGCCTCAGCTAATTTTATAGGGTCTTGAACATCAGGTTTTGGCCAATTTTTAAATGTTTCTAATCTTCTCTCAAACAAATGACCAAAATTATTTTCCCAATCACTTGCTGCTGGTCGCAGAAGAAAGGCTAAAAATTAAAAATAAATTAAAGTCAGTTATGCAAAATAATTTATTCACTCTTTACAGGCAAAAACAACTAGTTTATTTCCTGGAGCAACATAAATTTAATGTAGAATTATATTCCAACAAATATGTGCTTATTGCTTTTAAAGAGAAATATTACTTTTAATCAACAAAAACCAAGATTACTCACAATTTGCCCTTGATAAATGTTTAAAATCTGATCTCCATATTCCTCCTATCATGATGTCTGCTTCTTCATCTGATGACTCATCAGAATCATCAGAGATTGAAATATTTCCACATGGACGGTTTAGCACAAAATCACATTTTTTAGAATATTTTTTATGTACTTCTTTTATATCAGTCACCTCTTGCCAATTATGAAGGAACAATCCACAATAAGCACATCTTACAAAGTGTCCATCCCAGTAAAAGCCATTCTTAGCTAATGCACTTGAATTTGTACTTTTACAAGACCAATCATTAAAAGTTTGCAGCCTTTTCAATTCTCTGTAAAGTGAAGGTTTACAATTTTCTTCAAATCTAACCTCTAGATAACCATGTAATTTTGGAGAAGCTGACATCCTGTAACAATAAAATTTTTCATGCCTCACTGCATTCAGACAGAAAAACTCCAAAAATGAATCAACAGCAAGTTAGATAAAACTTTTAAACGGTAATAAAAAGAAAATAAGTCTAAGTTTATAGTTCACTCTAAACGGCGCTTTCATCGAAGTAGACTCTTGTGATTGGTAGATTTAAAAAAAAAGAAATGAATGCAAGATTGTTTATTTTGAATAAAAAAAAATTAAATTATCAAAATTAAAATATAAGAAGTATAATGTTATTAAAGTTCTTTTTAATATTAATCCTAAATGTTAGTGGTGATAATGTTTAACTTAAGTATACGTATATATTTAAATAACCGAAGAATCTACTTCGATTTCGGCGACATCTATCGGCCATTTTCCGTGAATGGCCTCTCAATTTAGAATAAAATAAAGGAGCTAGATAGTCTAGCGTACCTAGTCATTTTAGGTACGTAGTCTTACTTGCTGTGTGATTATATCCAAGCTACAAAGTTTTAGGAAAGTAAATCAACAAGGTATTTAGCCTTTTTAATGTCTGAATTTTTTTATTGCAAATAAGCATGAGATACCTTTTAATTCATAAGATCTTGTTTCAAGATTTTTTTTTTATTAAAAACTTGTTTATATTAAATATATATTTTATTCACGGTGGATCAATTTTTCTGGCGTGATTTTGTTAAGGTAAACATAGAAACACCGCCATAAAAATTGTTCCACAGGTATATTTGATACTGGGAAATCTTAATTTAAATTAATTTTTATGTTAATGATGAATCATTTTAGGTACAAAATGAGTGATGATGAATCAAAAATACCTGATAGGGACACCTGTCAAAAGCTTACAGAGAACTTTGCAGAAATTACCAATACAAATGAAGCATTGGCTCAAACATTTTTACAAGATTATGAATGGGACTTACAAAAATCAATCAGTGCATTCTATGAAGCCTTAGCAAAAGAAGAAGAGCATAACAAATCTAAAAAAATAATGACAGAAAGGCATGAGTCAAACCAGTCAACATCTCTGTCTTCAGATATAAGGGGTTTACCTGCTCCAACAGGATTTTTTGACAATGCTACAGGTAAAAGCATAATAATAAAGCCATTATACCAAAAATTTCCATCTTTGTGATTTTTTTTTTTTTTTCCAGTTGAAAAATTATTTGGGGAAGGAAAAGCAGTCACTAGTGAACCACCACCAAGAATGAAATTTATCTCCTGGAATTTAGATGGACTTGATGAACGTAATTTGAAGAAAAGGACAAGAGCTGTCATTAAATTAATTCAAGAACATGAGCCAGATGTTGTATTTTTTCAAGAAGTGATATTAGAGTCATGCCAGTATATTGAGTCAAAATTACCAGAGTACAAATGCATTCGAGGTAGAGAAGAAAATTACTTTACCGTGACATTGTTAAGGATTTTTACAATTTTTTATGATAAACACTATATTGTGGACTATCCGGAAACATCCATGGGTCGTAATTTATTAATAACTGAAGCACACATGGGCAAATTTAAACTACAACTTTTGAACACACATTTAGAAAGTACAGCAGAACATGCAAATACTCGAATGATGCAGCTAAAATACGCTTTTGATAGATGCCAGAGTTTTAATAAAGACTATACAGTGATATTTGGTGGAGACTTAAATCTTAGAGATAAAGAAGCAATCATTCCTCCAAATTTTTATGATTTATGGGAATTTTGTGGATCCCCAAAAGAATTTAAATATACTTGGGACATGACAAAAAATAACAATCTGGAAGGTTTTGGAAGATTTAAACCCAGATGTAGATTTGATAGGATTTATTACAGATTTAGTGAACCAAAAAGAGCAATACCAAAACATTTTGCTTTGATTGGCTGCCAAAAAGTTCCAAATACCCAATCATTTCCTAGTGATCATTGGGGCATTGTAATCTTGTTTGAATTAGATCATTCCATTTAAACTTTTTCTCTTATGCACTTGGTGATTTTTGAAAAAAATAAAGCATTTAAAAATGATTAGATTATATTTTTGATAAAATCTATCTTCAGTGATAAATAAATTAATTTCTTTAATCAGCGTCGAATTTAATTGAATTAACAGACATGTCAATGTGTCCGCCTCTGTATGAACCTCTCTTTTTCTTTGTTTTTTCGTGCCTGAATGCTTTTCCTCTTGTATGTTTAAGAGCCAAGTTTGCTCGTTCTCCCCAAGAGCCTCGAGCGTTTCTCTGTAAAAGAAAGAAAAGGAAATACATAAATGAATAAGTTTTTACTGTCAAGGAAGACTTCATCTAACAATAATTTGTTTTTCCGTATTTACAAAAAAAAATAAATAAAAATAAAAAGCGAAAAAATCGTCAGTTCCGAACAGAACAAATCTTGCAGTTTGTGGGATTACTCAATGGCTCAATTTTAGTTAAAAGTCTGAAACCTAAATTTACAATATTTTAATTATATTAACTGCTGTCCTGACATAGTCAAACTTTTATCTAGCTACAAAAAAAAAAAAAAAAAAAAAAAAAAAAAAAAAAAAAAGATTACTGGTAATTTTTTTCAACGAAAAAAAAAAAAAATTTATGTCTTACACCGCTTGTGAAAACCTGTAATTACTTTATAGTTTATCAGCCAACCTTGATATTGCAAGTACTTTTCAGTATCTCTCTAAGCTTAAAGGAAATCAATTAATTGCAATTAATATTTGAGTATTTAGCAACATAAAATAAAGCACTAGGGGATATGATATTATAATAACAATTAATTGACTTGCCAAAGTCAATTTGGCGTTTACACTAAAATTTTATAGTGGGATAACTGCGAGGTGCTTGCAAATGTGAATCTTATACTATAACGAAGGATTTTGACAATCCACAATTGAATTTTCCGAAGAGGGTCACAATCATTTCTAATTATACTTACTCATGTAATTTCGGTCCATTTAATCCTCCGAAAACGTAATTTTTTTATTAACTTGGGGACCAGTACTATCTCCGGTTGATCTCCTAAATCCAGGGTTATTAAAACCTCCCTTGTTGTCTTTACCTCCGAAGCTATTCCTAAAATTTCCCCTATCGCCGAAAGCACCACCCCTCTTATCGTTAAAACCTCCTTTATTAAATCCGCCTCGATTAAAACCTCCTCTCTGATCGTTTCCTCCTTCCCTATTAAAACCTCCCTTATTACCCCAAGAGCCTTTGTTTCCTCCATCTCTATTAAATCCTTTATTACCATCCCCGCCATCTCTTCCATTTCCCCACCCACCTTTGTTAAAACCTCCCCCCTTGTCTCGATTAAAGCCTCCTTTCTGAAACTTATCATTTCCTCCTTTATTAAAATTCCCACCCTTATTGTTTTTATATCCTAAACCAAATCGATTTCCCTCGAAATTTCCTTCGCGGTCTTCCGTCCAGCTTTCGGATGTCTGAGAATCCTTTAAAAAAAAATTAATAAAAAGCACATCAGCAATACTATATGAAAGTGTGAACGTGTCTTTTTACATAAAAATAATTTTTTTTTATTAACGAATTTTTTAAAAATCATTTCGACTGGAATAAATGGGATAAAAATTAGAATTTTTATTCTTCTTCAGCAAAAAATATACGCGTAATACGTTCTGAAACAGCAGTTATTCACACTTCCATAAGTTTGCCGGGATGCAGCAGAAAAAAATCAAGTTTACCTTGGCTTCAAACGAATTATCACCCAACCTCGGATCGACTTCCACTTGTTCAGAACGTACACGCCTAAATGGTTCAGATTTTCGACGTTTTTCTGGTTGATGAAAACCGTTCTCTTGCGAAAAATTATCGACCTGCTGTCAATAACGTTAAAGAAAAAAAATTAATCTTTCTCTTCTTATTAAAAGAGCATGCTTTATCAAAGAGCGAGAGAGAAGAAAAAAAATTTTAAAGTCTAAAAACTGGGGTTTGTTTTCTATCCCTTTTTTTGTCGAAATGATTTAATGCAACACATTTAGAAATTTATGACAGTATTAAGTTAACAGTTGAAATGGATGGCTTAAGTCCAATATCTCATTTGAATGACATATACTGCATTTGTATAAATATTCAGATACATACCTGTCCATTAGCAAATTTTTTATTTTGAAATGAATTTGAATCTCCACTATTATTGAATTTTCGTTTTTGACCTGGAAATAAATTGAAATTGAATGAATGATTTTGTGAAACTTAATGTCAAAGAACTCTGATTCTCTTTTTGAACATGAATAATAAAATAATATCCAAGAAAATTCTAAAATACTTTTCCTACTAAATATATAAATTTTCAGAATGCCCAAACTAATAAAATTTAATTGGGATGAACTAAAAATCAAAGTTTTTACTAACCTTGTGTTAACTCTGTTTTCTGTGGTTTTTGTTGTTGTTTTTCCTCTTTTTCATTAGAATCAGAACTGTCTTCTGAACTTTCCTCCTTCTCTTTCTTAACAACAACAGCAGCTGAAAAATGGCAACAAAAATGTCAAAAATACTTTTCATTGTGAAAAAACAGAAGCATTAACTTACGTTTCTTACTAGGCTTTGCATCTTCCTCTTCACTTGAGCTATCTTCATCACTACTTGATTCATTTTTCCTCTTCTGTGCATTATTTAAAACTGGAGTTTTTTGATTTACAGAATTGACCTTCTGTACAGTTTTGACAGCAGCAGCTGCTGTGGGCTTCTCTTCTTCATCACTACTGGAATCAGAGTCACTAGAGCTTTCTTTTTTCTTACTGATGTTGTTAACTTTGTTTTGTTGAACTAAATTTTGTTTAACTACAGGTTTTTTAGGTTCATCAGAGTCACTAGAGTCACTGCTAGAACTTTCTTCTTTTTTACTTTCGACTTTGACAGGAGCTTTACCTACATTGGATTTAACAGGTTGAGGCTTTTTCGGTTCATCATCAGAGTCACTAGAGTCACTAGAACTTTCTTCTTTTTTAATATTGGGTTTAACAGGTGATTTAATAGGGGCTTGTTTAATAGGCTGGGGTTTTTCAGCTTCATCACTACTATCAGAATCAGAATCAGAATCCTGTTTCTTTTGATTTGCTACTGGAGGTTTTGATTCTACTTTTTTTGTTTGGGGAGCAACTGGTTTTTTAGGTAGTTGTTTAGCTTTGACTTTTGCATCCTCCTCTGAATCGGAATCAGATTCACTAGAACTGCTATCTTTTTTGGCTGCTGGTTTGATTCCTGGCATTGGTTTAGCAGGAGCAGGTTTTTGAGGTGCACTTTTTTGTGGAACTGTTTTGACGACAGGCTTTGCAGCAGGTTCACTATCAGAGGAATCTGAATCTGAATCAGAAGAGTCCTTCTTTTGTTGGGCTTGTTTAGTAGCTGATGTGGATATTTGTTTCGGAGTAGGTTTTTTTGCTTCTTCTTCAGAATCACTGCTTGAACTATCATCAGATGACTCAGGTTTCTTTGTGACTGCTGCTTTTGGAGCAGCAAGTACAGGGGCTTTAGAAGCAGTTTGTCCTTGTTTTTTCTGTGGTAATTTTTGAGTTAAAACTGGTTTTTTAGGTTCTTCATCATCAGAACTGTCTGATGAATCATCACTAGAACTCTCTTTCTTCTTCACTATAAAGATAAAAAACAATTAATTTTAAATGATACTTCAAATATGTAAGGAAAGTCAAATGAAGACAGATTTTATACCTGGTGCTTTTGATGCAGGTTGTTTCACTGTCTGTTGAGGTTTAGTCTGTGCTTTTTTTTGAGGCTCATCTTCATCATCACTGCTAGAATCATCACTTGAGGAATCTTTTTTGGCAGTAGAATTCAACTTTTTAACAAGAGGTGCTCGAGGAGTTTGAGGTGGTTGTTGCTTTCCATTTTGAGCTGCAGGTTTAACTTTAGAGCTTTCATCTTCTGATGAATCTTCACTAGATGATGAATCATCCTTCTTGGCAATAGGAGTTGCAACTGAAAAGCATTAAATTTAAGTAGTCAAATAATAGCAACAGCAAATTATTAATATTAACTAAAACAACTATGCTGCTTTATCTGCACCAGGAAACCATTTGAGATTGATAAGTGAACTTAATTTTTTTTTTCAAAACATCAAATTAACTTTTAGCATTTAAAAATTTTTTAAAAGTATTTAGATGGTGTAGAAGTCTAACAGGGGATTTGTTGCAAGATTTACAAAGTAAAATTAAATCTTTATTTTTTTAATTACACCTCACAAAACTATTATTTTCTAATAAATCAAAAGTATGGAAGAAAAAAATGATTTAACAAATTAATAATAACATGTTTAATTACACCACTTATATGAGCAACAAAAAATTAATAACAAATAAACTAAAAAGTTCATAATAGCTGCAACAGTTCATAAATAACAAATATGACTTGTAAATAACTCAGTTGTTTATAAAGTTAAGAAAATAAAAAATAAAATTACTAACCCTGAGGTTTCTTTTGTGTTGCTGAAACTGTCACATTCTTTTTCCCATCATCTTCAGACTCTGAACTATCAGATGAGGATGAATCCTTCTTAGCACATGGTTTTAAAAGAGCTTTGCCTCTACCATGAGTCCTATGTGAAAAAGATACAAATAATTATAACAAAGCTAAAGTAAACAAAAATCCCTAGAATATATATAAACTTACTTAACATAATGATCATAAACATCAGTAATTGAAGGAAAACCTTTTTGTGGTTGAGCCTGTAAAGAAAAAAAAACACGAGGTAGCTTTATGTTTTCTGAATTAAGTTTTAATTGACGGCCAAATACCGGCTTAAAGCAGGAATATAACGAACAGAGAAACATGTAACCAGTCTGTAATCCAAATAAAATTCATAAAATGGCATTTTCAAAGGATACATGTTGAAATTAAAGATTATTATTTACCTGCTATAATGTAAGAAAAAAAAAATTTTAAATCCTAATCAATAAAGCACACGTGCAGACGTATACGCATGGTGATCCTTAAACATAGCAGTAAATCGAAGGGAACGGTTTATATGAATAATATTTAAATATATATACTTACACAATTCTTAGATTTCTTAAACACAAGAGCTAAATCCTTGTTAAATTTATTTAAATATTCAAAAATCCCAGAACTGATCACCTCGTCTAATTGCGACGCCATTTTCCCTGTGTATAAAAAGACGGAAATGGCATCACATTGCTTATTTCCGGTTGCCAGTTCTCCTCTCCGTTCGTTTGCCGCGTCACATTTTACATGTCGATTTTTCTTCTGCTCAAAAATGCTATTTACTTTTATTTGAAAGAAAATGGGTACTGGCGTGGATTTTAAAAACTGCAACGGTTTGAATGATACACCCAATGAAACTTATGATTATGGTAAAAATTTAAAAATATTACCACCGAATGATCAAATCAAAGAGTTGCAAACTATATTAAGGGACAAGTAAGTATCTTACTTTGAGGTTATGTTTGCGATTTTATTTGGGAAAAACAATGTGAAAATGATTTTTTAAATGTGATAAAATTCCAGTTTTAAACATATGAGACAGTCATTTAAAATCATTTGATATCTTTTTCTTTTCAGGACTACTAGTCGTAGCGACTTTAAATTTTATGCAGATAGGTTAATTCGACTTGTAATTGAAGAAAGTTTGAATCAATTACCATTCTCAAAATGTGAAGTAGAAACACCTACAGGTGCCAAATACCAAGGGTTAAAATATTTGAAAGGAAACTGTGGGGTAAATTAGATTTTGTAAATAAATGTGGAAAATTATAATTTTTAACAAAAACTGATTTGGATGACTCATTTCAGGTGTCTATCATTAGAAGTGGTGAGGCAATGGAACAGGGACTTCGAGACTGCTGTCGTTCTATTAGAATAGGCAAAATATTGGTAGAAAGTGATTTAGACACTCATGAAGCAAAGGTTGTTTATGCTAGATTTCCAGATGACATTGCTGACAGAAAAGTTTTATTAATGTATCCAATTATGGGTATGCAGAATATTTTAATTTTTTTTTCTATTGTTTTTTTAAAATGACCATTAAATAATTGAAACTAATTTTTTCAGGAACTGGGAACACAGTCTCAAAAGCAGTTGCCGTCCTTAAGGAACACAATGTAGTTGAAGAAAACATTATTTTATCAAATTTGTTTTGCACTCCCACTGCTGCAAAATCTTTGACAACAGAATTCCCTGATATGAAGATTTTAACTTCTGAAATATACCCAGTTGCACCTAACCATTTTGGTCAGAAATACTTTGGCACTGATTAATTGAACTGTTTATTGTTACATTTTGCAGCTTTTTTATCAGTAAGTTGAAGCATTTTACCAAAGTTAGGTCAGTAAATTTGATTTATCATTGAAAGATTAACAATTGAGCCTAGTTATTTTTCTTAAAATTTTTAATGCAATAGTAACAGTAAATGAAGCCTTTATTTCTTTTTATTATAAAATGATAGAAATGTATTGTGGAAAAATTTTAAGGGAACAAGGTTTAAAATATTATGGTAGGTTTTCAAAAAATTAAACGACTGAATGAAGTCAATATTGCTTAAAAAGCAACTAAAGTAACCAGTATATCATTTTTTTAAAATTAGAATCTCATGATTTATAAATGTATGTGGTGTAAGACTATCATAACTGAAGGTTCTAACCCTTTTTTCTATTTGGTTTAAAAATATTTTAAGACCTTTTTTTTATAAATTAAAGTCACTGTAGTGACTTCTGCTTTTGTTATCCATTTACCCTTTCATTACTTTACTAATTTTACTACTTAAATTTGCTTGTCGAAAAGATTCTTATAAAAGACCTAAAATTCAGTGCTCACTCAGAAAAAAATTGAACCCCTATGTTCCAATTTTTTCATTTATTTTTTTAAATCAGTTTTTTGAAAATGTTTATAAAGTAACAACAATAAGAAACCACATGGAGAACTGGTGCCTTTGGCTCTTTCATTAAAAATCTTAATGGTTTTTTAAAAATCTATGTGCAACATAAATCTAACATGCATGCTTTTAGATGTCTTTATTACATGTTTCTTTTGAATTTAATAACAATACATTGAGGAGTAAATATGTCAATTTTATCTTACAATGGTTGACATGTAATTTTGTATTAAAAGGAAATTTTGTACTTAAGCAAAATTGATAATGTGATGGTAATTGAAAATTACAAGTTATTTATAATTTTTTTGATCTCCTCTTTCATTTTTGGAGGTGTTGATAAATCTCAATTTTTATTTATTTGGACTTTAATTTGTGCAAAGGAGCACAGGTTTTGAAAATTTATTTTTGAATCATGAACTGGCACAATCTAATTATAAATGTTTTTTGTTATGTGATTATGGAGCAGGATTAAAAAATAATTTTAACACTAATATTCAAAAAATTTTTTATCTACTTTTTTTTATAAACCATCAACTCTACAATTTAAACCATCATAATATATATCCTTTGTTACTATTTGACAAATACAACCAAAAGTGTTCAAGTTATTGAACAAATATAAACAAATAATAAAATGGAGTGAAAAATGTAAGTTAATGATTGAATTGACCAGTTGCTTCCATATCCTTTGCAGTGATCCTTTCAGTGAGTGCTGCAGGTTATGGATAAATACAATGCCATCTAAGCCAAAACAGCATCAACCTTCAGGCGGTTGATATCAAACTTGAGATCTTTCCTGGGCATGTCTTTAAGCTCTGGTAGCAAGGGTGTAACCTCAACCTCATCGTCGCCGCTCTTAGTGATGTATGTGTACATTTCCTCCACTACAAGTGCAAAGTACTTCCCAGTGTTTATGTCCTCTAGCACACGCAGCCATAGACCCAATCACCTTCCAATTTTTTTGAGTTTATGTCAACCGAAAATCCAAAAGAATTTGGCTTTTTCTTATTAAACCTGCCCAAATATTCAATAACATTCAACAAAGTTGAGTTCAATTGGACATGCAATAAAGTGAAAGTTCAATTGGAGACATTCAATTTTATTGAATTTGAATAACGAAGGTCATTCCCCTTTGAAGACTTAAATACTCAGAATTGTTTTATATTTTTGAAGGTTTCAGAACTTTACAACGTTCAATTTAAGAAATGAAACAGAATTGTAAAAAATCATTTATATTTATCACAGTTGTTTTTAGTTAACACAGTTTTTCTTATTAATCAGTTATTCTAAATATATCACAGCTCAATTAATTCACATTTTATCACAGCCAGCTTCGAAGCTGGCTGTGATAAAATAAAATAATAATTTTGACTCAATAAAAAGAGATCAGTATTCGAAAAATTCTGTATCAAACATTCTCATACCATTTCAAGCATTCTCATACCATCCTCCCCAAGCATTCTCATACCATTTCAAGTTTTAATTAAAACTTTCAGAACTTATAAGTTCTGCCATTAATAAAAAACTGTCAATCATTTTTAAAAGGAAATACCTTAACACATAATTAAAAGCCTTGGCCCATAGGCGAATTATAAATATTATTAATAATTAGGTTTTGATTCTAGAAAAAGGGAACAATATTCAAAAAATTCTAAGCGTTCTTACACCACCCGAAGTTTTAATTAAAACTTTCAGAACTTATAAGTTAGGGGTCGGAGTGGTGACCGATTCAAGGCAGTATCATCGCGATCAATGAAGTTAAGCAGCATTGAGAGCGGATAACTGCTGGATGGGTGACCATGAAGCCTCCTCCCCTCTAGCGGGGATAATGGAAACTACAAATGCAATCATCTTCACCTCATTGTACAAGAAGTTTTCAGTAAAGCTAGAACCGGTGGTGGGAAATACTTAGTCCATGGCCAATGGATACTCCCCGAAAGCCAAATAAAAAAAAATAAAAAAAACTTAAAGATCTGCCATTTATAAAAAATCATCTTCATTTTAGAACAAAATACCACAACACAAAATTAAAAGCCTTGGCCCATAGGCGAATTAAAATAGTTCGCCTTGGGCGACCTGCAACTTATAATGTAAAAGGTCACGAATATTTAAACTCATACCGTACCTAACAGCTCATCCGATATAAGGATAACAGACAGCATTACCCACACTGTAAAAAATTTTGTGTATTTTTAACAAACTCGGTCTACACACTTTGTTTGTTAATCTTTTTATGTTAATTTTGACAAACACTTATTGTTATTTTGACACATGTTGCTAGGCGATATTTGTTATTGTGTTATTATTGACAAATAAAAATGTGTGGACCGTTTTTGACTTATAAATTGTGTTAAAATTACACAAAATTTTTTACAGTGCAACAAAGGAGGGCGAGCGGTAGTCCATTGGTAAAACTCTCGATTCGCACGCGGAAGGTCCGCCCCAACACGGTTCGGAATCCGTGTCTAAATATAGTAGGTCCCTCTCATTCACCCGCACTAATGAGAGTGGTAGCTCTTGCTCCATTTGCCTAAGTAAAATGCCTAAGTAAAACGCCTAGTGGGTTTGGGCTGTAAGACTACCTCCCCTAAACTTAATTGTAGAGAGGGTAGAATTTATTACCCAACAAAGGCACACAAAAAAAACTTGAAACGGTAGTCGCCTTATCCTCAGGAGAAATTGTAAAAATACAACGTCGTTGTTTACCTCTAACCTGATATAATTTCCAGGAACACTAATTAATTATTTTATAAATTGAATACAAGAAACCATTTGAATCAATTATTTTTTGGAGGGAAAAAACCCGATTCTTAAGAAAACCCGAAAAAACATGTCAAATCGCAAATAAATCTTGCATTACGCCAAGATTATTATTCGACAATGTGAATCAAATATCGAGAAAAAATCACACCTCGAGTGGAACTCGAACCCACGAAGGCCATGGACACGCCTTGAAGTCCTATACGCTGACAGCGCTCTAACCAACTGAGCTACCGAGGCGACGCTCAAGGTAGTGAGATTTTCTCGATTATAACTTTTAAGGTGGAATGCAAAGTCTAAGTATACTTTTGAAGAGAAAATCATCTTGGTCGAATAATAATCTTGGCGTAATGCAAGATTTATTTGCGATTTGACATGTGTTTTTTCGGGTTTTCTTAAGAATCGGGTTTTTTCCCTCCAAAAAATAATTGATTCAAATGGTTTCTTGTATTCAATTTATAAAATAATTAATTATTGGGACCATTAGACACCCCCCCCCCTCTTTTCAAATAAACGAAAAATGGTTTGGGCGTTTCCGTCATTAAAGCTTTGACTTATGCTCCGCGATTTTTAATCCTGGATTAGCGTACTCGGTCACCTAACGGTGCGGTCTCGGCATTAAAATGTATTGGAAACAGAGTAAATTTTCTCTTCAAAAGTATACTTCGACTTTGCATTCCACCTTAAAAGTTATAATCGAGAAAATCTCACTACCTTGAGCGTCGCCTCGGTAGCTCAGTTGGTTAGAGCGCTGTCCGCGTATAGGACTTCAAGGCGTGTCCATGGCCTTCGTGGGTTCGAGTCCCACTCGAGGTGTGATTTTTTCTCGATATTTGATTCACATTGTCGAATAATAATCTTGGCGTAATGCAAGATTTATTTGCGATTTGACATGTGTTTTTTCGGGTTTTCTTAAGAATCGGGTTTTTTCCCTCCAAAAAATAATTGATTCAAATGGTTTCTTGTATTCAATTTATAAAATAATTAATTATTGGGACCATTAGACACCCCCCCCCCCCTCTTTTCAAACACATATTAATCCTAATAAAATTAGACATGCACCAACAAGCAAATGTACAATCCAAATTTTCACGTATATCCCATGTATGATGTTGTTCGGAGGACGAGTAAGTTGAGCGACTTTAAATGAAAACACGAATATTAACTAAAGAATGGTTTATTGCACTTCACTATGAAAGACTTATAAACGAATAACGTAGACTGATTAACTGAAAGAACTGACTTAGAACTGATTAAGACTGATTAAAAAACTGACTTGAATGAGACGATCGACTAGTATATATACCCTTTAGGAACCTTCTGGAACATTCAGGTAACGAGAAGCTTCTAGAAATGGATTAGTAATGAAAGTTCGAGAAGGTTCCTTTACAATGAATAGCTATTTACAATGAATGATTGACAGGTAGTTGACCCTTTTATTGTTATTTCACTTTCTTTTATTTTTTGTTTTTTATACCTGCGTCCGTGCCTGAACATACCGCCCCCCTTGAAATCCCGCAGGGTTTCAACAGCTAGTTAGAATCGTCGTCCATCGGGAGCTTACATATCTTGTGGATGGGTCGTTTAAGAGTTCCTGTTTGAGTCTTGGTTGTGACGACACGAACTTTGTTATCCGAGCCTGGATGTACTTCCTTAATTCGGCCTAATTTCCAATGTAGTGGGGGTAAATCTGGATCCTTGATTAAAACCAAGTCCCCGACCTTGATATCTTCGCTCGACTTCGCCCATTTTGGCCTTTGTTGCAGTCTTGTCAAGTATTCATTAGACCATCTTTTCCAAAAATTTTGAGTTATTTGCTGCGTTAGCTGCCAACGTGACAGTCTATTCATTTGCGTATTCGTCAGATCAGGAGCAGGCAGAGCGTTAAGAGCATCTCCTGTGAGAAAATGTCCCGGAGTGAGAGGCTGGAGGTCGTCGGGGTCGGTTGAAAGAGGCGTTAAAGGTCTCGAGTTTAGTATCGCTTCTATTTCAGTAATGACGGTGGTCATCTCTTCGAAATTAAGCTTGACGTTTCCGATAAGTCTGTAAAAGTGATGCTTGAATGACTTTACGCCTGCTTCCCATAATCCGCCCATATGAGGTGCTCCTGGAGGGTTAAAATGCCACTGAATATTTCGTTTGGCTAATTCGTTTGCAATTAGTTCATTATGATTCTCCTCAAGATGTTCCTTAAATAATTTCTTCAGTTCATTGCTTGCGCCAACGAAATTTGAGCCGCAATCGCTATATATATCGCTTGAGAGTCCTCTCCTTGCTATGAAGCGTCTTAAAGCGGCTAAAAATGCTTCTGTAGATAAGCCACTTACGAGTTCTAAATGAATGGCTCTAGTTGCAAAGCAGACGAATAGTGAAACCCATGCCTTAGTTGTTTTGGTGGATCGAGGAGTCATTGATTTAAGAGTGAAAGGTCCTGCATAATCGACTCCGCATTTTTTAAATGACGGCAGGGCGTAACTCGTGAGGCTGGTAAGTCTCCCATGCTTTGTTGAGCCAAAGTTGCCTTCATTCGAGCGCAACGTTTACAGCGATGAATCATTCGTCTGATCAGTTTCCTTGCGTTTGCTAGCCAATACCGTTTTGTAAAGTGGCAAGCATTAGTTGTGATCCGCATGGTAGTTATCTTTGTGAATCTCCTCCAGGATAAGTCTTGTCGTCCAGTGATTCGCAGAAATTAGAATGGGATTTTTTTTAAATTCATCGATGTCCGCATTTCGTAATCTTCCGCCAACTCGTAAAATTCCATGTTCATCTAAAAAGGGCGATAATCCCAAGATTTTGCTATTGTGGTCGGTTTCCCCTTCTTCTTTATCTGAGCTATTTCATCAGCGAACTCGGTATTTTGATTAATTTTTATCCAGTGCGAGTAGCCTGTTCGATCTCCGTTACTGTCAACGGCCCAGTTTGTCTTTTTTCTCTATTTTCTCCATGTTGTTTCGCATTATGTAGGAATCTATATGCATAAGCTGTAATTCGAGTTAAACGTCGAAACGACGAGCATATTTGAAAAGCTGGCATAGCTTTATTTTTTATTTCGATGTGAAGAGAATGAATAACTCCCTTTGCTTCTTGAGTGACTTCTTTGATGGGTGCTAAAGGGATGGGTTTTGCCGAAATGTCGTCTCATCGTTTTGCAAAAGGTCTGGACCGTCCCCCACAAATGAAAATCTTTAGTTGAGACGGGTGAATCCCTCTTGAGGCGCAGTCTGCTGGATTTTTGAAGTTTCTACATGATGCCAATGGCAGTAGGAATGGCTTCTTGAATCTCTGCTACGCGATGAGCTACAATGATTTCCAACGACTTGGTTCTCCCTTTATCCAGGCGAGAGCTACCGTTGAATCAATCCAAGCGTGAATATTATCGATTTCGTACTCCTTAGATACGACCGTTAAAAGTCTTGTTAAAAGTAACGCTGCTGAAAGTTCCAGACGAGGAATCGTCATCGGTTTAACAGGTGCAACCTTTGATTTTGCAGCAATTAATCTCGTTTGTATTTGGCCGTCAGGTAATTTGCTTCTCAAGTAAACTACTGCTGCATAAGCTAGCTCTGATGCATCTGAAAACCCGCAGAGCATTTTATCAGCGCCTTTTGCTGGAGCTACTAGTCGAGGAATTTTGATTTTTTCCAGTTCCGATAAAGATGATATGTAAGACTTCCATTCGTTATTTAAGCTTGTATCGAGTTCTTCGTCCCAGTCCACGTCGGCTTTCCATAGTTTTTGCATCATTATTTTGCCCGTGATCGTAGCTGGGGTTAGCCATCCCAATGGATCGTATAATTTATGAACATCGGAAGTTATAGTTCTTTTCGTATTAGCAGCTCGGACTTGAAGTTTGACTTGAAAGAAGAATTCATCGGTTGACGGTTGCCATTTTATGCCCAGCGCTTTAGTTGATTCGTCGAAGTCGATCTGAAAGATGGATGCTCTCTTTTCTTCCGGTATAGTTTTTAATACGTTTTCGCTATTTGATGTCCATTTACGTAAGTCAAATCCTCCAGACTCCAATAGCTTACTTAGTTGATCTCTTAGCGGAATGGCTTCGGTTTCCGTTTCGCATCCCGTCATTAAGTCATCTATATAGAAGTCTCTTTTAACGATTTCCGCGGCTCTAGGATAGCAGTGCATCTCGTCATCTGCAAGTTGTTGAAGCGTTTCGTGGCCAAATATGGAGCAGGTTTAGTCCCAAAGGATACGGTTGTGATACGATAGTCTCGCAACGGTTCGTTCGGATTCTCTCTCCATACGATTCGTTGATAGTTTCTATCTTCTGGATCTAATTTGATTTGTCGAAACATTTTCTCTATGTCGGCCATTAAAGCAACTTGATGAAGTCGGAAGCGGAGCAGAATGTTGAATAAATTCCCTTGAACTCTTGGACCGTTCATCAGGGCTTCGTTAAGACTTCGACCATTCGTAGTTTTGGCTGACGCGTCAAACACTACTCTGAGCTTAGTAGTCACATGATCGCTACGCACTACAGCATGGTGTGGTAAATAAACGTGCTTTCCACCTTCGTGTTCTGGAGCAAGCTCTATGTGACCCTTTTGTAGAAAATCTTTCATAGCTTCTACGTATGCGTTTTTGAAGTCTGGTTGAAGTTTGAATTTTTTCTCTAAGGATAAAAATCTCTTCACGGCGATATTTCTGCTTTCTCCCAGTTCGAAGTCCTTCTTAATAGGGAGCTTGACTGTATACCGCCCCCCGTGCTCTCTCTTAGTGTAAGCCTTGTAATGATCTTCGCATTCTCTTTCTTCTGCTGAGAGAAGATTCTTGTGTGAGATGTCTTCTAATTCCCAAAAGCGTTGAATTGACTGATGTAAGTCCACGTCTACATGGTTGACGTCAAATGCGTAAGATTTAGTTGGCAAGGATCCATAGAGAACATATCCCAAGGCGGTTTCTTGGGCGACAGGAAGATCCGAAGACCCTCGAACAATATCGTTTTTTCTTAATTTTGCGACTGTAGGGGCTCCTAGTAAAATGTCTATTGACGAGGCTTGTAGAATTCTGGATCTGCCAGTTTCAGATTTTTTATGTGATCCCATTTTTCGTAACCCTTTATTTCTTCGGAAGGTTGGTAGTCTGTGATTTTTTCAAGTACGATAGCATAAAGTGTTAAAACTTCGCCGTCAACGATCATATTAAAGCTGCAGATTCCTTTATAAAGCTTTGGTGAGGCGCAACCAATTCCCTTTAGACTGATATTTGCAACATAGATATCCAACTGCATTTTCTGTGCTTGTCGTAAGGTGATCATATCTCCCTTTGAACATTCGTCTAAGAGAATTCGAGCTTTCTGATTCTTTCCAGAAGAGTCTTTCACCGTTGCTATTGCTGTAGGGAGCAAGCCTGGGGAAAACTGAACATCCGAAACGTGCGTTGATACTTTTGTTTCGTTAGCTTCCTTGCGTAAAGAAGGATTATGTAATAACGTATTATGACGTCCTTGGCACTCCTTGCAGCTTCCACCGCGACACTGGGCTCTTTCGTGGCCTCCCTTTAGGCAATTCGCACATAAACGAGTCTTTCGGACAACCTTCCAGCGCTCTTCTACAGATAACTTCGTGAATGATGGGCAGTAGCCAAGAGTATGTTCACCACTGCACGAGGGGCATTTCCTTTGCTTTGTCGAGTTTACAGTCGGACGCGCGGTACTCGTGGAGGCCAAAGTTTCTTGGTTACGTGTGTTGGTCGTTAGTTGACGAAGTCTTGTTTCGAGGAATTTCATTAAATTTTCATGTTTTGGTACTTTGTCGTCAGGAAGTTCCTTTTCCCAATCTAAGCGAAGGGTTGGGTCGAGTCTTTCCGTAACTATGAAGTTTAAGATGGCGTCCCATTGGTCTGTAGGCACGTTAAGAACGCTGATGGACTTGACGCATTCGTTTGTAACGTTGACTAGCTGGCGAAGAGATGGCACATCGTTTGGATTAACTTTCGGCTGATTTAACAAAATACGTAGATGAGCGTTAATGATTTCTCTTTCGTGTTGATAGCGATTTGTAAGAATTTTCCACGCTATGTCGTAATTTTCGTTTGTGATTTTCAAATATGAGATTAACTGTTCGGCTTCTCCCTTTACACAACCCTTGAGGTATTGAAGCTTTCGAGCTCCTGTTAACTTCTTGTTATTGTGAACGGATGACTCGAAGAGATCTGAGAATGAAGGCCAATCTTCGTAGTTGCCTGAGAAAGTCGGTAAGTCTAGCTTAGGCAGTTTGGTTGAGTCTTCTGTCGTAGATGCTGTAGATGCTGTAGATGCTGTAGCCACCATAGCCGAATTTCCTGAATAAACGGATTCTGGAGTCTGCGAGCCTGCTTGTAAGGGCGTCGTCAGCGGTTGTGGACCATTTAGCATATCGTAGATTGCGGCTTTGGCGTCTTCGTAATTTTGCACGACGTCATCGTATTCACTTTCGTGTTGAGTTAATGCGTCTTCGTCATCTTCAACTAGACTGAGAATTTGGTCATGGTAATCGTTAAATTCATCCCAAGCCTTTTCGAGTAGTTCTTGAACTGCGTGTAGTATCCCTCTGGTTTTAACCGGTTGCTTTTCGATCTTTTTTAGTTTATTGACTTGCCGTGTTATTTTGCCTTTGGCTGTTCCTCGTTTCCGAATGTATTCCTTGAGTTGTGCTTCCGTTTGGTCTTCTGGCATGGTGTTAATTGAAGCGTGTGATTTTCCGTAATACTTGAGTCGAAAGTTGAATGGTTCTTTATAACCGTAAGCTTTAATTGAGCGTTGCGCGAAAGTGGTTCTTTATAACCGAAGAGCTTTGATTTTGCGTTTGGCTCGTACCGACTCGTCGCCGTAAAAACCCGGTTCCGTAGACGTTTAAGAGTCCGTTGGATCCGGCTCGAAGGACCAAAAAATGTTCGGAGGACGAGTAAGTTGAGCGACTTTAAATGAAAACACGAATATTAACTAAAGAATGGTTTATTGCACTTCACTATGAAAGACTTATAAACGAATAACGTAGACTGATTAACTGAAAGAACTGACTTAGAACTGATTAAGACTGATTAAAAAACTGACTTGAATGAGACGATCGACTAGTATATATACCCTTTAGGAACCTTCTGGAACATTCAGGTAACGAGAAGCTTCTAGAAATGGATTAGTAATGAAAGTTCGAGAAGGTTCCTTTACAATGAATAGCTATTTACAATGAATGATTGACAGGTAGTTGACCCTTTTTATTGTTATTTCACTTTCTTTTTATTTTTGTTTTTTATACCTGCGTCCGTGCCTGAACAGATGTTTGGATCAGTTGAGATACATTCTGGCTCGCTACAATAATCCCAAGTTAAAATTTTCTTTTTCAATTCTACGAAGAAAAAATAAAAAAAAAAAAAATTTTTTCCCACAATAGCTCAAAATGAACACAACAGTTTCGCGATATCAATGATTCGATCACCATTGAGAACAAGTTAAACTGAAGAAAAAAACGGAAAAATTAAATAGTAGATTCGAAGGCTTAAAATGATTTTTTTAATTTTTTTTTTTTATATTATTTTTTTTATATTACTTCTTTTAAATATTATTTTCATTATTTATTTTTAAAATTATGTTATAAGGGCATATGTGACACTTATCCATTTAATGCCTGGTGCCCTTTCCACTGCTTACTATACTTTTTGATAGTGGGAAAATTGTATCGCATCTGGTTAATTTGTGTAAGTGAAGATTTGTAAGTTTATTTGAGGAGGCGCCGTGAAAATGTTATAAAAACCCGATGCGATATTGATAGTTTGTCAAGGAAATCATTTTAATAAAGGGATTTTCCGGAAATCCGGTGGATTTTGATCGTTATTCATTGGGGGAAAATAATATATATTTAACTATGGATTCATTTTTAGCAGAATAGTGGACTGACTTTTGCTTATTCACAGTCACTAATTATATTCGCATCACTTTTTTTATATTTAAAAAAAAAAAAAAAAAAAATCAACAGTGAAGGATTTTGATCTTCCTAAATAAAGTTTAAAACGTAAAATGTAGTTTGTATAGAGCATTTCCATTATACGTCATAACATGGCGCCGCATGGCGCGAATCCTTTAAATATGGCGTCTGGGGGACAAGCAAATAATATAATGCAAGTAATACAATATGTCAGAATGCATTTATTTTTTTTTTTTTAACATGATAAGTTGATTATGAATCTGAATACGGGTTAAAATCGAAATTAATAGAATTAGGATTATATTTTAATTATAGAACTGTATTATATTTCCCGAATATTTTGTGGAAATTAATATAGAATAGAAGTAAAAAAAATGCCTTCTGTTTGCGCTGTATTTGGATGTGCAAATAGAAAAGGAAGAGATTAAAAAGATTTTTCCGAATACCATTTGACCATCGGAAGGGACCAGGAAAATAGCTCATATGTCAGGATTCATGTGGAGCGGGTAATTGGGGCTTTGAACCAGGTAACCTTTGAACCTAGGTATTTTTTGTAAGAAATAAGCATTTTTAAAGCTGAATAAAAGTTTTAAACTTACTTTAATAAAGCAGAAATTTGAAAAAAAAATGAAATTTTAAACATTTTTTTTCTATATTTAGGTCAATATAATTATTTTAAAACGCTAAATATCTTCAAATAATGTAAAGGATGGCTTACATTGGCGTCACATTGAAAATAATAATAAATGGCGCATTTATTAATATTAAAAATTGAGTTAAATTTTTTTAAAATTGAAAATGCCCAAAAATTTGGAATTAAAATTTTTTATTTTGGAGAACTTATCAAGTTTAGTTAATTTGGGTACTTACATGCGTCGGAAACTCACTTTTAGGCTTTAAAAATGCAATTTTTTAAGAAAAAAAGAGCCAAAAATGAGGAAAAATGGGGTTGACATAGGTTAAAAAATGTTTGGCTTCGAAATTGCATTTAGGGCATTGTTTCTACATATTTTTGGCACATTTTGGCTATTTTCGAATTTTCAAAATCGCCTGCCCTCACCCTGTTTCAGTCATCCCCGTTTTTCTCCTATAACCCTGCCGGACGGCGAACGGGTCAATATTTTCGAACCTTATATTTTTTTTTAGGACCTCAATATTATCTAATATACCCTAAAAATGACAATTTTTTTATTAAAAAATATTAATTGGACGAATTTCAAAAATTCGTCCAAATTTAGGCTCATTTTGGCCCTAAAAACTTCAAACCCCTGGGCCTGGGCCAAAAAATTTTTTTCGACCTAAAAAAAATTCAGGCTTTTATTTACATATAAATGAATGATTTTTTGCCTAGGGAGCGAATATTAAAAAATAGACCCTCAAAATGAGCCACCCTACTCCAGGGGGAGGCACCGAGTCAGCGCAGGGGGGGAGGGGGCTGTCCCCCTCTTGCTACGGGCCCCTTTAAAAAAGGCATAAAAAATTTTATTACTAATTTGCTTCCAATATATTGCAGTACATTACATTACATTAGGCTACATTACATTTTTTTTTTTTTTTTTTTTTTTTTTGGGCTTGTCAACATCCTAGGTCATTTAGCCGTATCAGTAATTAAATACATAAAACCTAAAGAAAATTAAATCTTTCTGAATTTTTTTTAAAATTACCAATAAATAACGTTTTGAAGTAAAGAGAGTAATAAGCGAATAAATCTTAATTCCCAGTTATTTATTGTATCTCTTCTGTACATCATCCATTTCCTCCATTTCCTAATTTCCCATTCCTAAAATACACCATTTTGATTTAACTTTTACATATATCAATTTAATAATAAAAATCCGTATAAAACGTAAAAATAATCATTTATCTTGTATTCGTATACTGTTTATACTTTAATTGTCCCCCAGCAAATCTGGCGCGTAAAAAAAACTATATCCGGTCACGTGATTGGAAATGCTCTATCGGATTGCGCTCAATGCGTTGCCAACCCATTTTTAAAAAGATCTTGCGGCAAACGTAGGAAATAAATATCTTGAGGTGGCGGTGGCTCGAGGATGTTTCTGTGTTTACCAAGATGGCAGATGATGAGTACGATGCGGACGAGTAAGTATAATCTTTTAAAATTTTTATAAATAGTAATGGAAAGACAAATGCTGTTTTACTAAAAATGAAATACTCGTAGTTTTTTTGAATATAAAAAATAATGCATAGGACGAAAAAACTGACCTGATGAGACAAATTTGTGCAATATATGTTTTCTTATACTCTCGCTGACTTCAAGATTGATGCAGTATTTCATGTTTATTTTTCTTCTTTTTTTTTTTTAAGTGTTGGAGAAGATTTTGATGATGTCGACGACGATGAAAACATTGAAGAGTTGGACCAACCTGAGGTGAAAATCTGAATAATTGCATTTTTAATAATATTGGACATTTTTTATTTGCTGAAAAAAAAAAAAAAAATGAATTGAATGTTATGATTATTAATGATGAATTATGTGTTGCAGGAAGATGGAGAAGCTATAGAATTAATTACTAGTAATCAGGAGAGCAAAGGTTCTGTTCAGAAGTCAAAAAGGATAACAACTAAATATATGACTAAATATGAAAGAGCAAGAGTGTTAGGTATGTTGAGACAATAAAGTTTTTTCTTTTTTAACTGAATCATTTGCTAAATGGGATAAATTTTATTGTAGGTACCAGAGCTTTGCAAATTGCAATGGGAGCTCCAGTAATGGTAGAACTTGAGGGAGAAACGGATCCTTTACAGATTGCAATGAAAGAATTGAAGCAGCGGAAAATACCTATTATTATTAGACGATATTTACCAGATCAGTCATATGAAGACTGGGGAATTGATGAACTTATTATTATAGATCATTAAGCAGTTGTGTTATCAATAAAAAGTGTCATCTGGAATATTTTTAAAAAGATAGAACATCTCAATTTTTTAAAATTCTATTAAAATATTTTAATTTTTTTGTATTAAATGCTTTATAAGTCTATTTATTTCAAAATCTTTTTTGATTAATTAATTAATTCTTGAGATATTAAACACTTAAGGTAGCATCTATACTTACCTGTGGACAAAATGATAAGCTTTGGTTTAGTTTAATAAAAAAATCATTTCAATGTGATAGGTGCACCTAACTTGAATAACCAGAGACTAACCACTTCAATTGCACTTATTTTGCCTTATTTTATAGTTAAGGAACATAAAACAGTATTGCTAGATTAGGTTTTTAAATGGCTTTAAGATATTGTATTTATTTTTAATACATTTTTTTAAAATTGAAGACAAGGCAGCAGTAGAGTGTCAAAACAGGTCCTCCAAAACAAGCTTGTATTTATTGTATCATAAACTAATAAAATAATACTGAGGGTACACATGCATAAATAATAATAATAAGAGTGACATAACATCTGTTATGTAGGTTCTATAAAAGAAAAAATCTTAATCGTCATACATGAATTCATTTTCCCTACTTTTTTAGGGTTGAAATATATGGCAATAAACTATCAGTTATTCCAGCACTTAAAAAAAATGGAAAATCTACCACAAAAGCTGAAGATCAGTACATAAATTATTTTTGGTACCATATATGACCATAAGTTTTTTTTTTTTTTTTTTTTTTACATGGGGTATTAATTCCTTCATAGATTTAAGTGGAAAATCTATATTAAACAAACATGTTGCAGTATCTTAATTTACCCAAAAAGTAAATGAAAATAATGAAATAAATTTTCATTTTTCGTCGAAAGCAAGGTCCGTGTGTTTTCAAGTCCCTAAGATAAAAGCCATTTTGACTTTCCGTTAGTGTTTAATTGAGGCCATAGAAGATGGAAGGCTCTGGCATGTAAAAATCAAATGGCAATCAAATCTCGACTCTCAGCCATTATGCAGGCAATAGGCCGACTTCCGATCTCCGAAATTTCCGACTTCGTAAATTCTATCCTTCTTCTTTCAAACTATATTCTTCTCTCTGATTGGCCATTTACGGAAGCAGGTGATTGGTCGAATGAGACTCCATATTGGATTATATTCGATTGTGACTAAAATTCGGATTGTTGACGAGTTTGTGGTGAGATCGCGTGTTAATTTTTAACTTTGTGCTTGAAATTACAACAAATATATGCCATATTGGCCTCAAATGTATAAACGTGAAGAAATATATGTGAAAAATAACGTACAAAGAACTAGAGTGTAAAATATACGGCGAAGCGTGTTGACACAAGTTGAGCCCTAAACCAATAATCGGTATAGTGATTGCGTATAGCTGTTGCTTATTTTTACATGTTTTTTCGTTATTATCATCTCTGTTTTACATTCGTAAGCGACTGTATTAAAATTTGGAGATTTTAAATGAATTGTTTCACGCTGTCGGATATTTATTACTGTTATATTCGATTTCCTTTTTCTGAAGTTCATTTGCATCACAAGGGCCATCGTTTGCGAGGTTTTGTCGTTGATGGTACAACAAATCGCCAAGGATCGGCCTAGTTTCATGAAGCCTGGTTTACTACACCCTTAGGAGAGGTATGTGCTAAAATAATATATTTTTTTGAAAATGGTTATTCATAACTCTTGCAGTCTGTCTGTTTATTGGAATGATTAAAAGGTTGAAATAACAATGCCGGTTTATCGCTGAAAAAGAACGGAATATATTTTTTTATTTACAAGTATCGTAAAAAAATACCAATGCATTTGTTGCTTGTTACAAAGTAATGGTTGTTTACCTCAGGACCGAATACTTAGGTATTTTTTTCATATGCATATATTTACCAACAGTTCCCAATTTTGAACTTTCAGCATTATTCATTACAACAAATGGGGTAAATTTATGGTTTTTAATTTTTTTTTTTTTTTTTTTTTTTTTAGCAGCCCTTAATGAACCAGGTTCTTAATTTAATCATGGCATGTTATAAAAATGGTTTTTACCAGTGAACGACTTATAAATGAAACACTGATTTTTACATTGAAGGTTTAAAAAATTTTTTACTTGTTTTGTAAGAAAGTTTGTAGGAAAGTTGGCCAAGTTGCTTTTTATTTTATTTTATTTTTTTTTTAATATTTTTGAACGAAATGTGATTAATTTTTGCAAAAAAATTTAATTTAACTGAAAGGCTGTTACAGACAATGATATTTCAGCAATTCTGTTCAATCACAACACTTAGCTTCTTGGACCAATCAGAACTAACCTGTAAGCTAAGTACCGCTGTCATCATCACATTCAACGAATGTCCTTGCTTATTGATTAAGAAAAAATCATACAGGGTTACCCCTGTATGATTTTTTCTTAATCAATAAGCAATCAAAAATAACACAAATTTCTTTGTTCACTGCCCATTAATGATAGCGTTAGTGATACATTTCATTTGAAATGTGACTTTTTCCTGGTCTTCATCCATAATTATTTAAGTATCTTATCATTTTTCCTTTCCAAAAATGATGTCATGCATATGAGCAATAGCCACAATTTGGGCTTTCAATTTCTTTAAAATAAAAATATGTAATTATAGTTTCCAAATTATGACAATAATGAAAACAAATAAAAAAATGTTTCAAACCTCCAATGTAAAAATTATTGTCTCATATGTAAGTCATTGAGTGATAAAAACTATTTTTATAACATACCATAAAACCCCTCCAGAGGGGTATGAAATATTTTGTAACAGCTGATGTGTATAATGCTACTATGATGGTAAAAAAGGAAGGGAGGTTGAAAAAGCTTTCTTTTGTAGTGGCATAAAGTCATTAAAAGTTTAAATGGCCTTTTTTTTGTTGGGCCAACATTTTAAAAGTTTAAAGTATTTTTTTTAAACATATAATTATAATCTCTTGATATAAAACTATGGGAAAGGGTTAATTTATTAAATTAGCTCAGAAATGGTGAAACACTGATTTAGAGATGGTGAAGTAAATGAAAGATAAAACGATAAAAGATGAAAAATGTGATATATCCATTTCCTAATAAGTCAAAAGAAATTCATATTATGCTGTTCTGACTTAAGGATTTGTAGACAAGCCTTTTGTGCTATTTTTGCCTTTTTTATTGTTTGAGTGCAACATTGATATGATTATTGGTTAATAAATCAACCAAGGCTAAAGATCTTATAATTTTGGAATTTGAGGATAGAGACCCTTAATTACTGTAGAAGAGATTCGACAGCAAAAATGAGCGCGAAAACTGAAAAGGCATAAGATGACTTTTTCTTTCCTTTGTTATTGCTTTCTGAAAGCGCTTTTTATTCAATTGAATAAAATTCAATTGACTCATGGCCACATGTTAATTTTTGAAATTAATACAAATTAATTTGTATTATAATTTAAAAAATTAACACCTGGCCATAAATCACATGGCTCCAAACTTTCTCGCCTATTTTTTCTGTCTTAGTCACTGTCAAGTCTTAAGTTTTAAGTCCTGGATGGAGCGTCTGTGGCTGCTCCTTTATCAAGCATTTTTAGTGCATAAGATAAATTTAAGAGTTAAATTTAATATTCTTATGTGAACACAGTAATTAATCAATATTTAGCTTGTGCCCCTGTCCTGACCGAAGATTTTTCTTAAAATGACGCCTTTGTAATCTCTGCCATTGAATATACTTTTCTAACCATGTGCCTTATGTAAATACATAAGCTGTCCTATAATCACATGGTTAATCGATATTAATCATTTATAACTTTTCATCACAATATTTCGACTGTCAAAAGCCCCAATTCCTAAAATATTCTGTCTAAAACAATTACGCGTTTTATTTTTTTATTTATCAAGAGGTCAGTTTTTTAGTTTCCTTAGGCAGCATACAGCAATACTGATTGTAAGCTAAAATGTAAAACAGCCTTACTTTTTTTCTCGATACGGTGTGCACAAGCTATACAAAATTTAGATTTGAAAGTTTTTTTCACGGATTATCAGCACCAAGTTCTGGTTGAGGATGCTATTTTTTGTTCTTGCTTAGGTTTATTCAGAATAAATTATATTGTGCTCAGAAAAGCAAAATCGGTACAAATGTTTGGATGTATGGACATGGTTCATTCCATTTTTGATAAAATCGATACGGAAGAATATACTTTCATTTTTTTTCTCTAATCATAAATTCGCTTAAGAAGTGTTACATCATAAAAGGGGCTTTCCAAACAATGAGATGTATCTTTTTTTTTTTTTTTTTCTTCATACGAGTTGAAGCATGGTGTTGTAGAACAATTCTTATTTGAATTCTTCATTTTGTATCCGTAAATTTTAGAGTAATTTTCACACATTTTATAAAAGCCCACTTCACATTTCATAAAAAAATATATAAATAAACTTGCATCATATGTTTAACTGTTCTACATTGATACTTCATGATTAGGAATAGTTAATGTAAAGAATAAAGGATAAAGGATAACATGATCTTGATATAAAACGAACTTTTTTTTTTTTTTTTTTTTTTTTTTGAAAATATTTTGTTGCACAAATAAAATGAAATTTTATCTTGGATTTAGCAAACATATCAAGAATCCGATCTTTAAATCAGAAGAGAATGAGACTGTCATAATTCCCTGTTTTGCAAAATTTACACCGCCGTAACTTTTATTACATTACTTATTATAAATGGCAGTAATAAGTCGAATAAATTTTCGATTTCGACCATTTTTTTCGAAAAATATCAGAGATAATGTTGATGCGCACGAGGCTAAAACGTTTTTTTTTTTCCTTTTCCGGTTAAATGCGGTGCATAATCTAATGAATTGTAGGTGGATACAGTTTCAAATTGATGTACTTTTATCAAATTGAATCTAATACTGTGCTAACCGTAGGTTACTTTCTCTACAACAATTATAATTCATGTTATACAAAAAATCGTATAAAGTAACTAAAATAAGTTAATCTTCGAAAAAAAAGGCTTTTGTGTATATTTTTTTATTTAGCTCTTTTAATTTTGTTAGAATAAAATGACCTAAATTTTTATTGCACCATTAACAACATATTCTTTTTTACAATTGAAAGATCAAACGACGTTTTAAAAATCTGGAATTATAATAAAAACTGATCGAAATTTTTATAATAGAGATATAATTGATTAAGATAAATAGTGTAGGTACATTACGATTTTTATGTTATTGCATCGGTGACTGAATGGGTTTGATAATAATTTTTTTTATCGGCAAGGTATTTTTTTTTTTTTCTTTTTTTTCTTTGCCGGAATTCGTTTTTGGTTTAGCAAAGAAATTGGTGTGTGAAATTTGAGTATCGTCTTTCACTATAACATTTTGCAAATTGACCTTCAGTAAGAAAATTTTTTTATGAATGGAAGACTTGTAAAAAAAAAAAAAGTTGCTCGTCATAAAGGTTCTGAACTATTTTTGGAATATCATTTGCCAAGGTTATTTAGCTTCTGCGGTGTAGGTCTAAATATCTAGCGGTTTTGATTTGAATTGCATAGCAGTTTATTATTTTTGATGTCTGACTCACTCTTTATGCAGCTATTTTTTTTAATTTTCCGAAGTCATTTGAGAATGTTTCGAACAATGAAGACATAAATGAAAGATTAGAGAGGTTTACCATCAAAGATGGTAAACTCCAAAGCCTCGAAGCCTTAAATTCAGGACCGCTTCGTAATAAGCTTAAATACATTGTAAATTTTCTAGTATGTATGTATGTAGTGCGGGTCGAAAATAGCGAATTTTTGAATTTGAAAACGCCTGATGTGTGAATCGATGCCTTTTTATAATACTATCAACTCTTATTTTTTTTCAAATTTTTTTAACATCTTGAGATGCCGCAATGACCTTGAAATTTCCAAAAAGCCCATCTGAGGACCAAAAACGAAAATTTTTTTTCGCATAAGAGACCATCGTTCCCTATCGGAAATTTTGCGTAGATTACGAATTTGAAGTCGAAAATTAGTCTGGTGCACGGTTTTTGAGCCACATGCCGGATTCCAAAATTCTGAAAATCTTGTTATGGCTTTCTGGCTGTGGCTCAAAAACCGTGCACCAAAACTAATTTTCGACTTCAAATTCGTAATCTACGCAAAATTTCCGATAGGAAACGATGGTCTTTCATGCGATAAAAAATTTTCATTTTTGGTCCTCAAATGGGCTTTTTGGAGATTTCAAGGCCATTGCGGCACCTCAAGATGTCATTTAAGAAATCTGAAAAAAATTAGGGTTGATAGTATTATAAAAAGGCACTGATTCCCATATCAGGCGTTTTCAAATTAAAAAATTCGCGATTTTCGACCCACTCTAATATACAGTAACTGCAAAAATAAAGGAAAAGAGCCAACGGATTTGATTGACCGATATTGCAACTGAGGGGCTGTACAAGTATTACGTAAGCATGATTTTGGTGATTTTTGACCCCCCCCCCCCCCTAATAAGCAAAAATAGGCTTCCTCTTATGGAGGTTTAACATTGGCGAAAGCATCTGAAGGACCCCCTCCCCCCCCTAAGGTGCTTACGTAATACTTGTACAGCCCCTGACTAAACTTCTAATTCTTAGTTATTTGTGTTACTTAGCATTTTTCATCTAAAAAAACGACGATAAAGGAGGTCGATTTTTGAACTTTTGTAGTTACAAGTTTGTGCTATTCCGTTGTGATCAAAGTTAGCACTTTGATTGATTTCTGATATTTGGTAGACTCCCATAAACGCTTTCTTTTCTGCAGCTTCTCGCTAGCAGTTACAGATTGAAAACCCCGAGACATATTGAGATAAGAAGAGCTTTCCGAAATAAAAACTTCAAAGTTGGTTAATATGTGAAACAGTGCAATTCGAATAGAAAAGTGAATAAGTGAATTACGAAAAAGTTTCGAAAAGCGTATTAAATAACATTTTAAGTGGGAATACTAAAGATTCCCTTTGAAGTCTTGGATCGTGCATTTTCAGAAAATCGGCGATCATGAGTCATTTCTCGCTTTTCTTGTCGGCCTCTTCCTAATTTCAAATGGCTGAAAACCACAAACTGTAACTTTACCCTGAGATGTCGCGAGCGCTAGGGGAGGGGACGCAGGCTGGGTGAAAACAAATCTTAGCCGGAAAATTAAAGTAGGGTCAAGTGGGGGGGAAAAAAGCCAATTTTTGAAAATTATGAATAACGTAGCAATTAATGTTTTAAAAAAATTTTTTTTCCAGTACGAAATTTTAATTTAATATCTAGCTTATGTTTCAAAAGCAAATATGCATCTGTTTAACCAAATATAGTAAAAATCTCCGAAAAATGCTGCCTTTTTTTTACCCGCAAAGTGGGGCAAAAACGAGCCAAACATGAGGTAATAACGGGACATCCGCAAAATTAACACCACATCGAGTTTTAGAAAATTTACAATACAAGGCAAGATAGTATTATTATGAAATGATATTTAGCCGTAATAAAGCGTTTGCCTTTCCTGAAAGCACTTTTTTTGTCATCTTTCACAATTTTCACAAAACCAAAACATTGCACTCAATATGGCGTCGATTTTTTCCGAACATGCAAAGTGCCATATATCGAATGGCTTTTTTTACCTGTGATGGCGTCTCGTTTTTATCCCACAACTTTAAAGCTATATAACTCGTGCTAAAATCAGTTATTTGCAAATTTCGAACCACATAATGATTCCTCTGTCATTATTGTTTATTTACGTTCCGTAATATTTTTACCTGTTTTTTTTTTTTTTTTTTTTTTTTTTTTCTCTAATAAAATGTAATTTTGAAACAAGTGTCAACAATTGCTTTTTCAAAACAAAGCCGAATGTTTTAAGAAATAATTTTTTTTACCTGGAAATATAGGAGGAAATGAAAATTTCTTAACGACATAGCTAAATATAAGCTTCAAACTGTTATTATGAATTGTTCGGAACTTTAAAAGATCTGTCATTAATCCAATATTCAAGTGTCTTTTTTTTACCTCAAATTTTCAATTGCCGTTTTTTTCCCCTCTTGACCCTATGTGGCAAACAAAAAAGGTCTTTAAAAATTTTTAGTCGGCAAATTTTGAATTTCCACCCTCTCCCCCCTCCCCCCTGCCCTACTAAAATCCTTCAAGATTTCCCTCAACCTCCATCACATCAAAGTATAGGTTTAAAGACCAGCATGACCCTCACAGACAATTTTGTGACAATATATTATTCTTAAGCCCAAGTTTAGGAATTTTATGTCATTATGGACAGTAAACTTTTTTTTAAATCAAGGAAGCATATTTATTCCTAGGTGATGACTAATTTAGAAGTCATACCTACACGAATTATTTATTACATAAAATATCTTTTCATGTCGCTGTTGTAGTCTCTTTTCTTTTCCTTAACCATTTTGATTGATTACAAGCATATAAAAGGACACCTTTTTAACATATTTATTGAATCCGCTTGCATGCGTTAATTTTTTCAGTAATATTGTAATTAAGTCCTTGCACTTGTAACCGATGAGTCATTTTTTCCTTTTTTTTTTGTATTTTTTCACCTTACACCTCTTTACCGTTATCAGCAAACACGTTTTTTATGTCCGCATGAGACATGCAGTTGATTGCATTATGCTGCGAGTGGGATTCGTTTACCGAATTAAAAAAAAAATTGCGGAGGATCAGAAGGATGTTGGAGGACGAGGTAATTGAAATTTTCATTTCGAAAAATGACGAGGAATAGGTGCGGTGAATCAAAGTAAAGATGAATAAGTTACAAATGACGATTTAGAGTTTTGTAAGAATGTTTATTTTACAAAAGTAGAAAAAAATAACGATTTTTTTTTTAGGAATACTGTACTTAATTTTTTTAATTTTACATGAATATTTTTTATCAGGAAAATGCTTCAGCAAAAGATTTAAATCGTCTAACCAATCTAGAATTTCTTCTTCTTCTTGGAGTTTCTTCAGCAAATTCCAAGCGCTGAGGTGGATCTGGGAGTACAAACGGTTTGATTTCTTGCGGCTTAAATGGCTTCTCTTTTGAATTTTTAGAATGCGTAAAACCTTTAGGGGTAATATCTCCTGCTGGTTTGATGAAGTATATTAAGTTGGTAGTTTGAGGAACATTGAAATTGGCTGGACTAAGGGGCGCGTTTTCTGACTTGTTGAAAGGTACTGCCGTGGTTTTCGTAACCACATTCGTTGCTGATGCTTTATAATCGCCTTTGGAACCTAATTCAAATAAATTTTGTGAAAATCTCAAAAAATTTCATTGCGTAATCTAATAACTAGGAAAGATTTGTTCCTTAGTTTATTGTCTTAGAAAATGACTTTAAAAAGTCATTAATAAAACAATACTGCACTTTAGAAATTTTTGATAAGGCGAAGTTGGAAGAAAATATTACCTAATTGATTAACGTGTGGAACTTTGGAATGGTAATTCCACCATTTGCCGCTTTGCGTTTCTTGAGGGACGAAATCCAATTTTTGTTGAGGAGTTGGAATCGGCGCGGGCGGGTATACTTCAATAGCCTTAGTCAATTGTTGAATACTCAACAACTCCGGATCTAAAAAAAAGTAATTAGGTATATTTTTTTTTATTATTTTTTCTATTGTAAATCACTTCTTTTATTTATTTTGATATTGAAATCGAAACTGTTACCGCCGCCTTGAACTCATAGGCACTAAAAATATTAAAACATAAAGCAATACCTGAGGTCGTCATGCCTGGTAACGGTTCAGTAAGTCCGTCTTAACTAGCTTCTTGTTATAGATCAATTGAAATTATGGTAGTTTGTCCGAAAAAAAAAAGAAAAATCTCAAGGAAAGCGTTTTGACGATTCGTTCTAACTTTTGACCAATATTTCCCATAACTAATCTTTCTTTCGTGCTTCAATTAAGAATTAAAATCTCAATGTTAATGGTTTGTAAATGAATTTTATTTAATAAGAGACGTCTGTTGTTCTCGGGTCATTGGTCAGATCAGAGCTAGTTGCATAAGCGATCTTTCTGTATTTAATCTTGATCGATACAATTAGCACAAACAAACAATCGGGTTGCTGATCTTTTGACCTTTTTGTTTTTTTTTAAAAAACGTGTCAGTAGTAAACCTCAATTTTTTTCGTATAAATATTTACTTGGTTCGCTCATCCTGATAATAGCGCGGTATCCCTTTTCCCGTCCACTTCATAATCTACCGTTCGGACTCTCCCATCTGGCTGCATGACGCTATATGCCCCTTTGACATACTCTCCGATTCTGTGCTCCCACCTATCCATTATTGGTCCTTTACTTTTTGACTCGTCGATGGCATACCTATAATGATACTCGACCTGAAAACAAATCAGTAAAGGAACAATTTTCCTCGTTTTATTGTCAAACATAATTAGATACCAGGCTCACCAAATTTTCATTGTTAAATTCGTCGATTCTCGGACTGCCCTTTGAAATGCATCCAATTGAGAGAACCAGGAACTGAAAGAAGAAAAAAAAAAAAAAAAAAAACAATCATCTAAATTTTGCAAATGAAAGTGATTAGTCGCGCCATACTGTTCATGCCTGGAACTGCGATTTGGTTTTATTGTTATTAATTCGAAATGTCGATTTGATGTATCGGATTGTAAAGTGATTTCAAAATTGGATTTATTGTTTAAGTATTGTTACTTCACAAAATAGTTTTAAATTTATTATTTCCTAAGACTAAAGAGGATATTGGAGCGTTTAATGCTCTTTAAAATGCAGAAGTTAATTGAACGACAGGATTATTATTATTTCATTATAAGATGCCATTAAAAAGAAAATTTTGAATGTTTACGATGATTAACAACACATTGCTCCAACTTTATAAATAAACAATCGGAATTAATTTAATACATTCGGTTAATTCGTCTACGTAGTGATATACATACATATCGCTTCGTATAGTTCCAGGAATGAGTTCTACTTTTTGTCTCTGTATATCTGGATAAATATCTGAAGATGCACTGCATCATTTGTGGGGCATGCCTGTCGGTACCAAGACATCTTTGCCCTTCTCAAGACAAGAAAAATCTAAAATGACGCCCCTGCCTATAAATATCGATCTTTTTTTTTTTTTAAAACATAAAACATAATACGATGTGTATTTAATTCTGGTAAAACTATGTAGAATGAAATTTCCGTTTAGAGGATTTTTGGAGTTATTCTACGGAAAAAGTGTTCGGTTCCTGTTACTCAATGTTGAGTTGGGTCCCGTAACACTCAGCTCAACATTAGGTAATAGGAACCAAACTTTTTTTTCCATGTCATTGTCAACTAACTGCTGGTCGAGATCTTTGTCCAAGACTTGTTTCAGTAGTTTCATCATAGATATCTTCATATCCCTCTCCAAAGAAACCTTTGAGCATCCTGCTGGATGCTCGGTTCAAATTTTTATTAAAATAGAAGATCATAATCATAGATCATAGAAATCCGTATAAACATTTCGTCTGGGTCACATGTTATGGTAGCTTTTTTGTCCGGAACTTCGGTTAAACATTTTGATGTTTAACATTACAGACTGAAGTGTCTCTTGACAAACTGACTTATCGGCGTGCACGAGAAAAGGCTTTATTTCGTCTTTATCGGATGGTTTTGATTACTTAACTATTTGAAACTGAAAGCATGCGGTGCTTTGGCACTTGTGCTTTAGACCACTTACACTAGAGCTTTCGATTTCATATTTTTTTACTTTTAGCTTTTATAAAGAAGCTCATTTTGAAATTAAGTTTTGACTTGCTTTTCATTGCTGTTTTTCCAGTTCTTTGGAGTGATTATGGTGGAATACTGTTATCATGTATGGAACAAATTCCACGCGCAAAAAAAAAAAAAAAAAAAAAAAAAAAAAAAAAAAAAGTATACGATATTATTTACTATTTTACAAACTATTGCTTTTATCTTTGCGAAAGCTTTAAATTTGAATTTTAGGAACTGTGCTAAATTATTAAAATATTTTCCGCGGTATTATTTTTTTAAGATTTAATAACCGCGATTTTTTGATGTTTTTATTCAAAAATCGAATTTTTTCATTTCATGCTCAAAATCAAACTCAATTTTATTATTTTTGCATATACGTATCATGCAAAATGCATACCTTAACTTTTGAATACAGTGAAACCTCGGTAAAACGACCCCTGGTTAAAACGATTTTCCGCTTAATACGTTTTTTTTTTTGGTCCCCAGACACTCCCATAAGAGCCCCATGTAAATTTCCCCGCTTAAAACGATTTTCGGTATAACGATTCTCCCGCTAAAACGATGCGTTTTATTGGACCACTGGAGGTAAAATATGTCGTTAATACGACCCTGAATAAAGTTTACAAACACTTTAGAGGAAAAATCAATATTTTTACTTGTTAAATCTTGATTTTTGAAACAAAGTAAAACAATGTAAACTTTCAGTCGGGTTTCATTTTCGCACGGGTACGCGTTTAAATACGCTCGTCTGTTCCTGAAGATGCTCTGGATATGGCTACTTCCCTTGAAAAATTGGTTTTACTGCAAACATCTAGCAGAATGCATCAATCCGTCGTAACAGACTTCTTCAAAAAACATTAATTTTGGTAAGTGAATGATAAGAAATCTGTATGAATGTTTTTCAGTTGTCGGTTAAAACGTTTTAAATCGTTGTATCGGTTAAGACGATTAAAATCGTATTACCGGATTTTACGATTTCCCGATAATACGATTCATTTTTCTGCTCCCCTGACGAATCGTTTTACCGAGGTTTCACTGTATTACTAAAATTAATTTGAAATACGTATTTGGTGCGATGGATTTTTAAATATTTTTCAATATACCGTTTTATTAAATGACCTAAGGGTGCAAATTCACTATGGAATGTTGGTCCAACATGTTGGTCCAACATGTTGTACCAACTTGTTGGACCAATTTTTCCGAAATTCAGATTCTTTACGTCCGTACTGCGGCTTTGGTGGATCTTTGATCAAAATTCTAACCGTACTTTTAAGAATATTTTCGGGGTAGAGGAATCCGAATTTCAAATTCTTTTTCCGAAATTCTGGTTCATCATGCCCGTACTGCGGCTTTGGTAGACCCATAATCAAAAATAATCACATTTTTGAGAATTATTTAAATAGTCGATAATGCGCTTTGATCGGTTCACCAATCGCATTTTTTTATTAATGAGAAAAACAAAATAGATAATTCTGTACAAATGCTATCTTTATTTCCTTCATCTACATACATTATTTTGAATTAATTTGTGCATTATACAAAAGAAGTATCAATTCTTCCTCCTTCGATTTTTGTTCCCAAAACAGGAAATTTAGTGCCAACCATAGCGCAGGGGTCGATGGAATCCGTCAAACATGTCAAACATGTTGGTACAAGTTGGTCCAACAAGTTGGTACAACATGTTGGCCCAACATGTTGTACCAACATTCCATAGTGAATTTGCACCCTAAAAGAGAGGATTTGTTCTTTTGATCTAAATACCGGTAATTTCACTATTACAATTAAAATACCGATTTTCATTTTTTTAAATGAAAAAAAAAAAAAAAAAAAAAAAAAAGATGGAAAAGAAAAGTATGCGTTTTATTATGCCTTTTTTAAGTGCTAAATCAGCTTTTATTTTTTTTTTTTTTCCTTCAGTTGGTCTGTTGTGTTTCGTTTTCTTCGTTTTAGTTTTCCGTTCCTTTTGAGCAGGGTCATTATAATCCTGGCTTACTTTTTTTCATCTCAGGTTGTACTTCCCTATTCAGTTCGGTTTCCAGAAACAATCAACAAAACCCACATCATTAATTTTAATTGCATACACAGTAAAAAATTTTATGTAAAAATCAACATAAGTAGGTCCAATACAACAACATAATTCTTATGTTGTTTTTGTTTATGTTTACCTTTTGAGAAAAGCAACAGAAAAAATTTATGTGGACCGCTTAAAACATATTTACATAATATTTTTTACTGTGTAGGAGATATTTAACCAGAACTTATGTATTTACCTTTCAAGGGTTGTTTCCCTTTTTAGGCCTGTTTTTCTGGCAATTTTTTTTTTACAAATTTTTATAGTTTTAGTTAATTAAAGGGATTTCGAAAAGACTGTACAACTAATTCACTCCGATCGTCTTCAGAAATATAAAGCAGAGGGGAAAAAATCGATTAATAAATTTTTCTCAGGGAAGGGCCGCGCTCGTGGAATTGGTGGTCTCAAAAAAAACCGCGTATAGCTGGATCCGCGTTGCATGATGCCGCGTTGGTCGAGGGTCAACTGTAAATAAAAATATGAGAAAAGACCAAAAGTTCAGTGCTCTGCATACTCAAAAGAAAGGCGGTCATTAGCGGAAGTACATGTTAATTAAGGTAGGACTTACAAGCTGGTTCATATTCGGCACGGGTTTTCGGTGGAATCGTGCATCTAGATTACTTGGCAGGATCCCGGTATCTTAAAACGTCTTGCCACCCAAAAAATGCTCCATAATATTTCATCATCTCATAATGCCTGACCAAAATGCATTTTGTTTAATTCAAGAATGGCAGGTACGATTCCTTAAAGAATTCAAATTGTCTTTTGAATTTCTATTAAAAAATCAAATAGTCTTGTTCGGATATCAGTTTCCTTATATGATTTTTTTTCACAACTATTTCAAGGGCTAATTTTGGTCACACACATCTTCCTTTAATTGGCCCTTCAGAATGACAACGGACTTTCTGGGCGAGACATTCAAAACAACTTCATCCCACTTTTATTTTTGTTATTATAGCTTTAAAAAAGATCTAATTCGGTAGTTTGATGTCATCGAAAAGAAAGAAGGAAACGAAAGGCAGAGGGAAATATCAAACGCCTTAAAAAGCAGTAACTGTAATGACACAAACTTAATCGTTTTTAAATAGTTGTAGCATCGTTTTTTAAAATATTCGGAATGAAGGTATGACAATAGTTGCATAACGTCCTGACATATGATATTATTGTTATAAAGGTTGACATGTTGATGGGGAGTCAAGTCTTGGCGCAGGTCATTCGAATTAGTGAAGGGATTCATTACGTTATAGACTTTATATTTTTACTGGAGTGTGTCAAAGTCAAAGACATTGTTTATGTCGAAATTATTGTGTTTTACAGTGTCAGGATGACCGGTTCCTTTTAATTATATTCTATTGAACCTAAATGCCAAAGTGTGTAAAATCTTTATCGAAAAGTTTTTCTTCGTTACCTCCGTATTACACGGATTATGTTGAGATTTATTTCAACACTTCCTCACTTAATTAAATAATATTTTACTTTATTTTAATTCAATTTTATTTTATTTCATTTTCGATTTAACTATTTGAAAGAGATGTATTTGCGCAACCTATGTATAATTCAATAATGAACTGGATGAAATGGTTAAACCTGCGGAGTTACGCATAATAGACGTTAATTTAAAGTCGATCGCCTACAATGATTAATTAAAGAAGCCTTTGTTTCGCATTTCTCTGGTAAAAGGGACCTTGAGAAACTTTTTTTTTTTTTTTTTTTTTTTTTTTTTTTCATACAAAATGGAACGTGTTTGAATAATACAGTATAAACCCCAATGTTAAAAAAGCAAAGATGACGACGAATTTCGTGACGAAGGTTCAATATATTTCTAACCTATATTCCGGCACGATACTAATTTAATTAATCCGAAGAAGACATCAAAATGTAATTCATATACGATTTTTTTTATTTTCTTTATGATTGCTTTATTCACGATTTCATGAAGCAATAACAGCGATTAAATGCAGTTGAAAGTTGAAAGAGTGTCTTGTTTAAATTGAAGGCAATAACACTAACATTTGGAATGTTGGCCTCTCTTTGTTCAAAAAATTAGGGGAAACTATAGGTTTTTTCAATATGGAAAAATCGGTCGTTTCTGAAAACTGAAATGTCAATTTTACGTGAACAATGGAATTATCAGTCATACCAGATTCTTTCAGCAATTCCCTAAAAAAAATTAATTATAACCTCCTATCGGTTGTATTAGGCCTGTTTTTTTTTTTTTTTTTTTTTGTTGACACTTGGCAGTGTGAATTTGAATCCTATTGATTTTTCCTTTTTTCTTATTGCTTTGTTTTCGGGTGTTAGTGAAGTTCACGTTATTGGATTCTTGTATAATTACGTTGACAGCTTATAATTGTGATTTTTGTGATGGATTGCCAATTCGTTCGTTACCTCACTTTTGACCCTAAGTTTCAGTTGTATTGAAGTAATTCCAGTTGTAAGTCTGCTTGGAAAATCTGCTTGAGCAAAAGTTAGAAATCCCTTCAATTTTTCAAATTGAAAGCCTGTCAAGTCCTGCCTGGCGGGTTATTTTTCTCAGATAGTTATTTTATACAATGCATGTAAGCATAAATTCTAAGCCGACAATAACTGTGAGAGAGAATCTTCTGTGTTTTATTTTTAGGAAAATTCTCTTTCTTAACAGCCGTTTGCGAAGTGCAATCTGGATATTCTTTCCTTGTTCGGCTCCTTTAGAATTTTGACCGGATTTTCAATGTTATGTAGCTTCAAGAAATCATTTTCAGACTCAAAAAGACTGACAAGTCTTGACTTGATTTGATTTCATAATTAATCAACCTCGAACTAATGCAAAACTTAAACATTCTCCAAAAACATGTTAACTGCTCTCATTATTTTTTTTTTCTAAATCATCTAGTTTATTCCTATTATTCTTCATGTGTAGCCGCTTTCAAATCGTGAGGATTTGATGACTGTGCTGACATAAGCGGGTTATAAAAAGAAGGAAAAAAAAGTTTTACGAATTTTCTTAAACTTCAAACGGGTTTTATGCAGACCAGTATGATAAGATCGTTAATCAGATATGCACGTGCAGCAACATTAGAACCCCTAAAGGAGTTTTCGGAAAGAGTTTTTCGGAAATCTTCATAGGACTGCCATTCCCACTCGACATCGGTTGAGTAAATAAACAAATCACCGGTAGTGAAAGTGTATTGTAATCATTTTCAAACAGTTTTGATACATGCGGCGAATAAGACCTTTCAACCGTTTATATGTATATAACAATAATATTTATACATCGTTATAGATGATTGTTTGCTGGTTTGTTTGGGAAAAAAAATGGTAAAACGAATGGTCTTCGATTGACGTTTCCTCATCTTTTTTTGCAGCCGTAAGATTGTAAAATTCCAAGTCAGTGTTTTATTTAGCCTGTGATTTTCATCCCAGTGACGCAATCTTTATATACAATGCAAATGTCCTGAACAAAAACCAATAAACAAAATTACACAAAAACACCGGTGGATTCCAAATGAATGAAGGAGAAGCGATCCGATACATCAGTCGAATCCCAAATATGGATGGTACATCGTTATCTTCTGCAATTGTACGAAAGTTATTCGAGTTTGCAATTACTGACAAAAAGTAACAATAATATGGTTGTTTCTTCAGAATAAATGGGAATGAAAACCCAAGTGTTATGTCATACTTGCACTATCATATACATTCTACGATTCCGAAGACTTAAATAAAGTAAAATAAAATAAAATAAGGTTTTTTTTTCTCTTTTTTCAAATCGTTTATTGTTGCATCTGTAACACCAAGATCACGATCCCATGCAAATCGCAAGGTCGGTGTGAAATATATTTGAATTCGAGTTTTCGCGGTTATTGTAAGTAAATTATTGTACATTAAGCGCTCCATTTTTTATATTGTCCGAGCCATCAACGTTTGGATTAAACCATTTGGACTAGTATTAAAAAGCAAAACTTTTTTACAACTCTCAAAAATGACGTGGTTTGAAACGTACTTAATAAAAGGGATTTCCTGACGTCGGGAACGAGTTGCACTTTTGATGAATTTACGGCATATGAGGTGATGTTTTGTACTGAGTAGCAAAGGTGATTTTGTCACTGGAAAGTTAGATAATGCCACTAAAATTGCTTTAGAAATTGTCGGATTATATGATTTGTACTATTTAAGAGGGTCTTTTTTGAGGCGGTTTTTTTGATTTGTTAGATATTATAGCTGCGGTTTATATTCTATCAGCGCAGCCGTGTTCTGCCTGCTAAAAAAAAAAAAAAAAAAAATACAAGTTTGAAATTGCATAAACTGCTAAACTGGATAATGATATGAAGATGACTGGTGTATATTAGCGCAGATTGGATGACTAGTAGCAAATGTGCTACTAACTTTAGTTTTAGTCTTTTTTTTTTTATCCAAATAAGCTTTCATTATTGTTTAACATTTTCCCGAATTATTTTTCCTCTTTCTTTTCAGTTCTCAGGCTGGATTTTCTTCGCCTAAACTTCTCTTCATTCTTGACGTCAGATTATTCATTCTTTTCCTTTGCATGAAAGTAATGAAGTAGTAGGATAAAGCCCAAAGCACAGTGGTCCGGAAAAAAAAATGGCCAAAACTTATTCCGAAGTCTATGTGAAACTTAAAAAGAAGGTGAAGGTGTCAAAAGCTTCGATATTTTGTGCAAGTAAAAACCTGCTGCCCGTGCCCTAAAATTCAAAATGGGGGGCATAATATGGAAGCCAAAATTTTTAATTATGAATGAAATTTCGTGAATATTTATTTTTAGGTATTTTAGTGTCTGCTGATTTTATATCTGGAATAATTGTTTTGAAATTCCAGATGGCGGACTTAGTAAGGCGACAAATTCAAAATGAAAATTTAAGTTGTTAAATTTTCATGAAAATTCGTATTAAGGGGTTTTCGAGGTCGCTGATCTCGAATCCGCTAATCGTTTTTCTAAAATGTTTTAAGGAGCTCTATAAATAAAAAAAAATTAATTTACTCATTACATGTTCGAAATTCAGAAAAACGGTTTATGGATTCCAGATCAGCGACCTCGAAAACCCCTTATTACAAATTTTCATGAAAATTTAACAACTTAAAATTTTTTTTTGCATTTGTCGCCGTACTAAGTCCACCATCTTGAATTTCAAAACAATTATTCCAGATATGAAATCAGCGGCCACAAAAATACCCAAAAATAAATATTCACGAAATTTCATTCATAATTAAAAATTTTGGCTTCCATATTATGCCCGCCATTTTGAATTTTGGGGCACGGGCAGCAGGTATTTAATTGCACAAAATATCGAAGTTTTTGACACCTTCACCTCCTTTCTATGTTTTACACAGACTTGGGAATGAGTTTTGGCCATTTATTTTTTTTTCCCGGACCACTATGCAAGCAAAGGATGGTCGCTTTAATATTGATCCATTTAAGTGGATATTACTGAAAGAGCTGAGAGGCCATCATCTTACCTGTCTTGAGGTAGATGTACATGCAACAGCATTCTTCCATAAAAAAAAATTCCAGGACAGTGACTATGACTAGTTAGGGACTTCAAAAATTTTGATTTGGATCTTTACCAAGCTTACTGAAAGCAGCATTAAATTAAAAATTTAAGCTGAAATTTTGTAAGCCATAATTTTTGATAAAGCGTGATGCTTTGCTTTTAGGTCATTAGTCATCTCTTGTATGTAATAACTGTTTTGCCAATGCGTGTACATCTTTTAGAAAAGGTAGCAAGTAGGAGCTGGCGCTTGTTTACCAACAAAAAATTCCAAGTTACTTCCCCCCCCCCCCCAATTGGTACCTTTTCTAAAAAGGTACACATGTTTCTGATGGCAACGTCGTAATTGTAAATGGTCATCAGTAATTTCTTTTTCTTTTTTTTGCAGCGTCTAAGGCAAGCCCCCTCCTTTCTGCCCCAGACCTATATCTTTTTTCATCAAAATATTGCATGAACCTTTTAATCAGTTGATATGGTTTGGAATCAGGCGCTAATGTCGTTATCTATCCGTAGGTAATCGTTTGAAAATTCTTTATTATGCAAAGCCTCGTTCCTGAGGATTGCAGCTAACAAGTTGTAAGTGAACCTAGTACCAGTATTCGTAATTCTTTTCTTTAGAAAGAACCGGGAAATAATCTCGTTTTTTTTTATTAGAGACTTGAATTAATTTAATATCGTTGGTGAGGCAGATGGAATTGCAAAATTTTTTTCTCTTAAAAGGTTTCATAGTTAAAGACATCATGCAGTTAAATAGCCATTACTTTTTTGAACTAAAAACTATAGCAAAAAGTTAAAATATAAAATGATCGTTATTATAAATTTCACTGGAATCTATACCAATACGACCTAAGGTGCATAAAGCGTCTCTGATATTTCGAAAACTCGTAAAATTTTTAATTTTAAATCCCCGATTTTTCATGGAGTTCTTTCTTTCTTTCTTTTTTTTCTAAATCGTTATTGATTCACTTTTGCAATTTTTAGATTATTTTTTTTTGTAACCTTTATCGCTTTATTTTGGGTTGAAACCGATTATTAATAGTAGGCGGAATACGAGCATTAACCTAATAGATGGCATTCTTTTTTGCGAATTCTATTATGTCCCGTAGTCTAGACTGGACGAACGGCGAATAAAAAAAAAATTGTGAGAAAGTCTGTCAGATGATGTCGGTCACGATTTAAATGCCAGTCAGAAAATGGAGTGATCGATCAGTATGTTTATTATGATTAATGAAGTACTATTATTCTCAAGGTCATTTGATCCTCTGCTTTAAATTTCCAAACTCTAAGTAGCAATAATTATTTAAGTCGTAAATGTTATGAATGATCTTTGTTTCTTGAAGCAAGCGATTTTTTTTTTTGTTAGCGATTTAAACTGGGTTTAGGTCTTTCGTCTAACGGGGGCGATATATTATAATCATTGAAGGTGAATTAACGGGCTGATTCACTCTCGGTAAAATGATTTTTGAACTGTCACAAAAATAACAATTAAAGTGCGAATTGTTGCTCTAGAATTTAAACGAAGCATACCTTGAATTGGCCTTGATACTACCCCGAAGATGGACAAAATGAAAAATTAACCATGGTTTGTAGAGTGGGAGTATTATGATGAACTGCTATGACACAATAATAGCTCGCCGTGTCATGCTATCTCTTAAGACATTTTCGGACTCTGCGGGATGCGGTCGGTTTTAATAAATGCCTTCATAATAGTCAATTTATAAAATGTCCCTAAGTATGAAATTTATTTCAAGTTTTATCAATCGGAAATAAAATAATAATGATTTCTCTCGAACTTTTGAAAATAACATTACGTTGAAAAGGCCAACTGAACGAAGCTTATATATATTTTTTCCTGAAACCGCTTGTTGCTTTTATTTCTTTTCTGACATTAGTCAAAAAATTGAAGCAACTTTCCTGTTAGCAATCATTTTTTTTTTTAGGAGTAAGTTTGTTAGCTACTTGGATTGCTGCCGATATCTTATTGGAGTTTTTTGTTGAATGATTTGAAAGTTAAACTGAAGTTGAACTAAGTTTTTAATAAAAACTTAGTGTAGTAGTCGGTTTTAGCCGATGAATTAAAGTAGTCCGTAAAGTTTAATTTCTTATTTTTATTGGATGATTTTTGATGTAATTATCATTTGAAAATTACAGTATTTCACTAATTTTTTCACATCCGTTAAAAACTTTTCAAAAGGTTCATCCTCTTTCTGATTTCTTTCTAAAAACACATATCTTGCATGTAAAGTGTTTTTCTTTGGCTCACAATACTCCTCAAATTTCTTTAATACATCATCATATGGTGTTGCCGGGTCGTCCAGGCCAAAAGTATTATATATTCTTTTTATTCCCTTTGTTTCATTTGTCAATCTGAACATGCGCATTAAAAAAAAATGGAACTTTTACTTGTTTTCCGATAAAATCGAATTTATTACCAATTAAATATTTGAATTCCGCGAATGGAAAAGTTAAAGTATTTTTAGGATAGTGAGAGGATAACCCCTAAAAACCGTTCGATTACACTTAGTTTTAATAAAAACTTAGTTCCTTAGTCTTCGTACTTTTGGACTGGTTCCCGAAATATGTTTTTTTGGACTAGTTTCCGAAATATGTTTTTTGGGCTGGTTCCTTGCCAGTTATACAATTCAGCGATGGAGCCTTTCATAAAATTACGCAGCAGTTTTCTAACCTTTTCTTCCTTGTTGAGGTTCCCCATAAAAATTTAAAATCAACTAAACCATTTTTGAAATTCTCTTGATCCGTGAGGTACAATTCCCATATTTTAAAATCCTCTGCTTACTTAAAATTACCTTTTACACTGCAGCAATTAGTATTTGGACTAAAACCTTCTGCATTGTGATATTCCTTGCACTTTACCTATTAAGCAGCAGAAGGTAGGAATGGTAATGGTAGTTACTTAATGGAAGCCGCTGTCTCATTTCCAATTATATTTTTAGTCAAGCTGATCTTATACCCTACTTGTACCATTTCCTTTTTTATAGGTTTGACGCCATGCGGATTTATTGTTTCCTGTAAAATGTTAATTGCTTCTCTAGGTATTAGCAATCCTTCTTCGAGAAATTTATTTGTGCCCACATACTGCCTTGAAATTAACGATCACATTCTGTTTCATATAAATCTCTAAGTACATTTAATCCTTTCTTTGCGTTCTTAAGGTAATTTTAAATAGAATCATCAGTTATGTTTTACATTTCTGACTATATGAAATATAATTTGAAAAAATTATTTTACCTAGTGCCTCTTTTCATTTTAAATCCCTAATCAAATGGGAAATTGCAGCAACAATTAATAAAATTAATTTTAAACTTGTATCATGAGGAAATTATTGAGGACGGAGTTTACAAAGAAGTTATTTATTTTACTTCGCAACTAATGGAAATTCGAATTTCAATTAGTTGAAAAGCTTGTTCTTTGATAAGCATGACCTTCCATAGGCCTTGGAGGGTAATGTACCCGACTCGGGACAGCCTCCTCTTTTGGTGAAATAATGGGCTTCCTTGAGTCGCTTTTCGAGTTATAATTGGACTCCTAAACGAACGAACTCCATAATATTTAGAGGGAAATTATTGATTTTGATTGGGTAATGTTAAAAAAAAATGGCTTGTTTTGTTTTTGCATTTGTGCATCTCAGCTTATGTCATAATCGGATGAGCGCTAAAAATGCACAATTTAAACTTGATGCAGTTTTTAATATTAAAATGTTTCAATTTAAAGATCGATTTAGCAAAAAAGAAAAATAATTATTTTACTGTTTTGTGTGATTTATTCAATTTTGCAGAAAAAGCAACATTTGAATTTATTATTATGTATATTTATACAAAATATAGCTCATGGTGTTTGAATTGCAGTGGCGTCATTTTGAGGTGTTGGGGTGGTCCAAGATCCCAAATGGCATTTCTGGCCTCCTAAAGATTATCTGCTTTCATAAGATAAGTATAGGAACCATATCTGTTGTTCCCCCTAAGTTGGGGCATACCTGTTCGTCCCTAGACATCTTTGCTTTGCCCCCCCCCCTCCCCTTCCACCCAAAGAAGAATCTGAAATGACGCCCCTGTTGATTTGATACTAATAATTGAGTATTACTAGAATTAAATTTATTGTTTCGACCAGAATAATTCCTTAAAAGGCTTCGCTCTATAAAGGGCTAATCTATATTCAGCTTTGATATCTTTCGCCGATATTCGCCGTAATTAGTCTTTTATAAATATCTGGTGTTTGGTTTGTCTTATCGGTCCGGCTACTTAAAATTTCTGATTCCTATAATCCATAATCGGCATCGCGCCTAACATTAAAATATTTCTGAATAGTTTGAGCAAATCATCTTACTATCGATTCCCCGCAAAATCTAAACTTGCGCTTGGCCTTTTTTAACTTTATTTTTTTTCCAAAATATTTCTTATTGATTCGACCCAAACTATATCAAGCCAACCCCATACCTAATTTGCAGGGATGGCATGCTGATTCCGATTCCGATTCCGATCCCAATGATGCTAGATGATTTTTCAAACGCGACACCGATTTCGATTTTGATTCCGAACTACGGCAAGAATTTTCGCGATGCCGATGCCGATGCCGATATCGATTAGTTTCCATCGATTGATTGTAATTCCGATTCCAATTCCGATTCCGATTAAAATCTATTCGGCATACCATCCCTGCTTATTTTGTTTTTAAAAATATCTACTTAATTTTTAAAAAAATTTTTATTAAAAAATTATCGACTGTGTTTGTAAAATAACTCATTTTATCTGGGAAAAATTTGACCCCTGATGCTGATTCGATTCCAGTGATGCTCGATGACTTTTCAAACGCTATTCCGATTCCGATTCTAAATTACGCGAAAAATTTTCGTGATTCCGATGCCGATTTCCGATTATAGTTTCTATCGATCGAATCTGATTCCGATTCCGATTACGATTAAAATCTATTCGACATGCCATCCCTGCTGGTTTGTAATATACTATTTCCTATAAAAAAAAGGGAGAAAAACGATCTAAACATGAGATGAAGTAGGCCTGTTTAGATAAGCACTGTGAATAATGCACAACTTAAATCATTTTGAGAAGTTGGAGAAATTCAGACGTATGGCGAGGTTCTTATATCCTTTTGTTTTTAGCGTTCCCTTCAGGTATTTGACTTTCCTAAATCAAGGCTCAAATTATCTTTTATATCATTGAATTTGACTTTTTCACTTTTTAATCATCGCAGTTTAAAGCTGTCAACATGAGACCATTATAAAACATTCAATTAGACTTAAATGAGATTTTTCATAAGGAAGAAATTACATTCGCGGTAATACCCCATTGTTTTTTTTTTCTTCCCTTGGAAAAAAATCGTTAACAACAATTCGAACTATCCTCTTGTATTTTACACCCGAAAATACCCTCAAGCTAATCAAGATGAAACCGCATGATTACAAAACGTGTAGTAATTACGAGAAAACAAATCCAATCCGTGTGTTGATTGTCGTTTGTCCTCCGTAATAACATTTTTGTTGTCATTTATTTTAACACCTTATTAAAAAAAAAAATGTGTGCTAATTTAAAATCCTTGCGAATCTCGATTCCCGGGCTTTTTTTTTCCCCTTCCCTCCCTTCAATCGAAATATTTCAGTGACGCAATTGACCTTGACTTAACTATTTTAAATCGACATGATAAAAATAAAAATCGTTCTCCAGTCGTCTTAGCCGTTTCATTCTGTCCATCACTAATCGAGAGCGCTATCATCCCCAAGGTCAATGTCTCTCAGTTTAAATTAGCACTCATTTTTTTCTTTGATTCGAAATGAAATTTTGGTATGGTATAATAATTCTAACCTTGCTATTTTGATATCGAAATTAACTAACCATCTGATTTTATTTCGGAATATTAATATTCATCCATCATTTAATTGTTAATCGCCGTTAAAGGCTGACATTTAGATCTATTAGGGGAAAAAATCCTTTCTAGGAGTAAGCAGAAAAAAAAAAATCTCCGTTTAACTGGTTTATGAAAAATAATTGTTTTATCCAAGTGCCAGCGGTCAGAATCTATTGTGAATACCAGTTTAAAAATAAGCGTAACACTATTTACGAGAAGTAGCCGTACCGATTTAGATAACAAATATTTTCCGTTGAAGGTGACCAGATAAAATTGTGAAATAAAATTTCGAATTCTGGGGAAAAAATATGATAATTATCGTTGGAATACGAACGTTTTCTTATCATCCAGTAAAGTTGATGATAAATGATCTAATTTATGTCATCTGTTTAATGAGATTTTTTTTCTTTTTTTTTAGAAAAAAAAAAAAAAAAAAAAAACTACCGATGGTAATTTTAGAGTTTGTGGTTTTTAAACCAGATTAGGATTGCATGACGGAAGCTGTGAAAGTTTTTAAGAGCTCGTGTAACGATTTTAAATCTAAATCCGTTTAATTGTTAACTTCTCGTATAATAATATACTTCTAATGAGTTAATGGTCAAGCTTAGATGGAAGATTAATTATTGATCTTTCGTAAAGAATCTGGAACGAATAGACCGAAACGAATTGAAAAATGCACCAATCCCCTTCACAGTGTTATTTCTTTTATTGTTTTATCTGTTATCAAATAGCTGAAGAGCGGTGTGCGCTATAAAAAAGTCAAGGTTTAAAAAATAAATATTAGATTATTAAAATAGATGACTTAATTTCAGCATCGTAGAAATTTGAAATTTTCAGAATAACAGGAATTTTTATAGGAAGTGGAATTTAGAAATATAAGTTATAATTAATCCGGTAATTACTGTATCATTGTCATCGGTTATGATAAGGAATCATCTGCGATTCATCTTTGTATTTTCTTAGTTTTTCTGACCTTTTCCTTAACCTTCTCTTTAATTTTCGTTTCCTTAAGACGAATTCCTTTTGTTTAAAAACAGCAAAATTATGACGGTCATGGTCGTGTCGTAGTCGATGATTTTATAAGAAAGAAGATCTACAATTTATAGCTCTAGGAAAAAAAAAAATACTTTCACGTCGAAAAGGCCACAAAAAAACAATTAAATTTTTATGTAATAAAATCATTTCTTTCGAAAAAAAATAAGCTTTGCGGATTCCTTTCCTGGTTCTAGTCGTTAATATGAGTAATATTCACCTATTCGTCACTTCAGTAACTACCACATAATTATAACTTTACCATAATTTTAATCTTAGCGATTTTAATACTTATGATAAAGAATATTATAAATCGGTATTGGGGCGTAAACAGTGAAATATTATCGATGATTTTTCATTTTAAAGGATTTTTTGTGTCTATCGTGTTAGTTTTGCAATTTTTTTTAATCCGTAATTTTTTTTTCTTATTGCAAAAGGTATCTTATGATGCGTTCTATGATAGTAATTTTTCTTCAGAAAACCAATCGAAGCAAGTTTCTTTTATTTTCATTTTCGATTTTTTATGTTTATAATTAGCGATGTTCGATATTGAACCCTGATGCAGCATGAAATTCGGGCAGTTGAGAATATTGGTTAAGAAAGTTTTGGTTTCGTTGTGACTTTCGTGGCATTACGTTCCGAACTGACCAGTCCATGGATGACAAGAAGATTTCCATGCCCATGTCCTTGAGTACTTCACGTTCAAGATTTCGGACGTCTTTGAGTCGGGTGAAATCGCACGCGATTTTGCCAGCTTGCAAATGCGCATTCTATTTGAGTCAGTAATATGTAGTTGGTTTCCAACATAGCCTATATCGCCGTTTTTGCAGTTCGTTCTGGATCGAGTAAGGTTTACCTACTCGTATATTCCTACTCATTTAGCCTATATCATTCTGTGGGGGTGAGACATTTTTAATGGCCATTATTCTAAACGATGTTTTGCCGCCTCGGCCAATCGGCCGTAGCCGATGCAGCTTTGGAAGCTGCCTATTTGCTTAATTTGTAAGACTTTTTCATCACGACGGCGGAAATCGACTTTTTCATTTTTTTAAGCGAAACGAAAAGTTCATTTTTAACCCACAGTGATGAAAAAGCATTTTCTGCGCCGAAAATTTTTTTATTGATATCCAAGAGCATAAGTTTTGGGTACTTGCCATAACCCCTAACTTCAGAATCCCTATTAGAGGTTTTGTCAAATTAGAAGTTCTGAAGTTAGGGGTTCTGCCATAGACTAATTTAATTTCGTTGAATTTTCACAATTTGCAAAACTCCTAATGCTATGTCTCCACGAAAGTAATTAATTAGACTATAATTAATTATACTATAATTAATAATGGAATAATTATTGTTCGAATTCGAAGTACTGTACTTTTTTGGTGATTCAAACACGCGGGCTCAATCTTTTGTCTTCAATTTGGTTATTTGAAAATTTTTTCGTAAGAGAAAATAAAAATAAAAATTAATTTTTCAAAATGTGGAAAAAAATTTTTATTTTCTCTTATGAAAAAATTTTCAAATAACCAAATTGAAGACACAAGATTGAGCCCGCGTGTTTGAATCACGAAAGAAGTACAGTACTTCGAATTCGAACAATAATTATTCCATCAAATATTATAGTATAATTAATTATAGTCTAATTAATTACTTTCGTGGAGACATAGCAGAACCCCTATTAAAGGTTTTGCCAAATTAGGGGTTCTGAAGTTAGACATTAGAAGTTGACATAGACTCTAAGTTTTCCGTTTTTTTTTTTTTTTTTTTTTTTTTTGTTTGTTCAAATATTATATTCTATCATCAAAACTAAATGTGCTATTTATTTATTTATTTATTTATTTATTTATTTATTTGAAAATTAAAAAATTATATACCAGATGAGGAATGTCACCGAAATTCCTTTTTCTGTTGGCCTCAAACGTTGATCGATACCAGGCCCAACCCTTCGTCTTTTTTTTGTCTTCTTGAACTTTGGAGGGTTTTTTTGTCAACAGGTGCTGTCCTTATACTGCTTTTTTTGAAGACAGTTAACACATATTTTCTTTACCCCTGCTGGCCTCGTTTTGTCTTTGGGTTTTGTTGCCTTGCAAACAAATACATCTATTTATAAATAGAACGTGATTTAAAATTCATTAAAACCCAAAAAAAACGGGAATCAAGAGTTCAAATTCCGAAATTGGTTTGTGGGTAACGGATTTTTTGGGGCGGCGGATAAGTAAGCGAAATAAACACCATTGAATAATGTTTTGCTTACATGTATCGCGATCTATTTACGAATTTCATGGAAACGATTGCAACCGTAAAAAAATGTACTGGAGCTGGACTGTTAAACAGTTGAAAGAACATCGAAAGTTACATCGAAATAATCATCCGGGGAAAAGTGCTTTGAGCAAACCGTGCTCCAATCTTATGGCTCCTAGTCAGGTCGATTAATTGCGGTCAGTCATAAGGCTTTCATATGCTCATCTGTGGAAAAACGATGGCCCCCTCTTCTCTTACAGCCCGCCACAGTGTCCTTATTTGGCATCTTTTACGAGTTAAAAACCTTTTTTAATATGTAAATAAATCGGGATACATTAACAATGAAATATTTACTGTAATTTTGCAAGACCGACTTACATTCATTTGTCATGTACAAGTTGAAAACTGGAACTTCCAAGAAAGAAATTCTTTAATACTGACAAAACGCTAATATTGTTTATTATGACACAGTAAAACTGAAAAATGTTTTTAATTACAGATACTCCTGCGTAGTGCGTAATTTAGAATCATATCTTATTTATTGATCCTTTCTGCATCTAAGGTATACTCTGATATTCCCACCATTCCTCATTGTTATACTATTGGAAACCGTTTTCTTTCCTTACGATTTTATTCATTTACAATACCTTTAAGCGCCAATGCCTGTTTATAGAATTTATTTAAAAAAAGATCGTTGCGAAAGATTCACATAGAAAAAAACGAATTCCTCTAATAATTCAATGAAACATTAATCAATGCACAATACATTAAGCAGAGGTTGTAATTTGCAAATATTTGTTCAGTGTTTTTTTTTTTTTTTTTTTTTTTTTTTTTTTTTTTTTTTTGTTGCCACTTGAGATTCTATCGAATCAAATAATTATTCATTTTACATAAGTGTCCTTACGGTAGTCCAGATTACAATAGATAACCAAACTAGCTCTTTTTAATAATCATGATATGATTTTGGCGATTGGATTACGAAATTTAATTCGTTTTTTTTTTCCTTTTACTGCTTAAAGGATCTATTTCACATTTACATAAATATTCGTATACCAGCACGGTGAAATTGGTGAAAAAATAATTTGGAAATATTTGTCAAAATTATTATAATAGGTGATAAATAACTTTCCGAAATGGGATATTAATATTAATCTTCTGCATAGCGCACAAGTTCTTTTAAAACTGGTTTGGAAGATCTTTAGTAGACACTTTTCGTATTAAAAACGTGTGTGTGTTGTCATCGTAATTGTCCGAATCGGATTTGAGAGATGTGTTCGAAAAGTGATGTCTGGTTCATTATAAAAAAAAAAAGAAGGCTGAGGTCAGAAAAAGACTTGATAGATTAAAAAATTAAAATAAAATCTAAATATTGCCGTCAAGGCGTTCTTAACCTTTTTTTTTTTTTTTTTTTCCGGCGGCTTTTTATGATTCAAACGGTGCCGTATTTTGCTGTTTGCGGCAAAATTAATAAAAAAGAAAAAAGAAGCGTCTATGTAAAAGGAGATGGCACGTCTTTTAATGGACATTCGAACCTGATCGACTACCACCTACAGGCCTTTAAATTAAATAAAATAAAAATAAGAATGATCTTGAAGCTAGTGATATTCATCACAATTTCGAAACAAGCATGTTCTAAAAATATGTTAATACCTGAAATGTCAAGTGTGTGTAAACACTGTACAATATTACCTACGCATCGTAACATAGTAATCATGGACGGACAATTTCGAAAACACATGTCCATTTTTATAAAAAATATTTGTTATCAATGCCCCCTGGCCCATCCTAATGTCAAGTGCGGCAGTCTTTGTTGTGATTTTTTTTGTTTTTTTTTATCTTAGCGCCCGATGAAGTTTTTTCACTGTTTTACAATCTTGTTGACCCCATCCACTAGACCCGTGAGGAGGGAAGATATTTCTTCTGGAAATTGATGTACTTAGTTGATTTAACGTAATTTACGTTGCTCATATTTTGTGCGAAAAGAAGGGAGAACGGTGGATGACTCAAAATTAAGGAATTGAATGAATGCACAGCAAGGGCAATAAATAAATAATGGTGGAAGAAAGAGTTTTAAAGAAGTTTGACAACTCTGTAAATACCTCAGGATGGTATTGACATTATCAGGCACGCGGAAATAAGGATACTGCATATAAAGCTTATTCCTTGCAGAATGAAAAGCAACGGAATGCTCGATTCAAAGCAAAAGGCAAGAGGGTCAATCCGTGCTTAACGGAATCAGATCTCCAGAATTTACAATTACATATTTCTTAAATAGGTTTCACGGTGTGTTCAAATTGACGGAATTCCGTTCTAATTAAATGTGCTTCGATTTCATGTTCAATCGTTAATCTGGTCCCTGGATCTTTAATATTTCTAAGCTTTATCCCTGTTTTTTTCCGATAAAATTTCTAAAATCGCAGGATTTCTGGATGATAGGTGATCTAATTCTGGTGATCTAGATGATTTTGCCGTTAGGATATCTTTCCTTTGGGACCTGGCCATTAAGATTTGGATGAGAACGTAGTCATCGTTTACTTTTAAATCAATTTTGCACCTCGGAAATATTGTTTTTTTAGTCTTTGATTCCCATACAATGTCCGTCCGTTGCATTGGAAAAAAATTTTTAGCAATGTTGGTTATAAAAAAACAGAGCTACTCGGTGCTTAGTGCTCCACTTGCTCCGTGATAAGTGCTCTAATGCTGCTACCATACTCGTGTTCTTAAGCGAGGAGTCTTTCGCTCTCGGAAAGATTCTTCTCGGATTTTTTTGCTGACACTTTTTTTCATAATTAAGAAAATAAAATTTTCTAAAAAGGCAGTGTGCAGCTTTTCACTTCTTTAAGGTATTACACATTTAAATTTATTAGAAAAAAAAGTGATTTCCTATTTGATATTTTTTATACTTGTCCGAAAATTTACAATTTGAAAATTATCGATTTCCTTGTATTGACATACATTTATCGACACCGGTTAAATTGCTAAAATAATTTTTTTGCACGTAATATGACATATTAACATTTACAGTCAAAATTATTTTGCCCCTTAATTATTATATCGTTTTAAATAGGAAGTGCGAAATTTTCTTTAGGCCGCGCGGCATGGAATCACACACTCTGGAACTCGTTTATTAATTGGATACGGCATGACACAGTAATTTTGTTTTTTTGCCCTTTTCGTCTCGGCTCTTTCACGGCAATGTGTTGCTTTTTACGTAAATTAATCCTTTAGCTTCTTTCTTTCCCTATTTCCCCATTTTTTTTTTAAATTTTTAATTTTTACTTACCCAAGAAACCAGTATTTGCTCCATGTTTAAACGTTTTTCAGTTAATTTGATATCACTAAAAACATCATTTTGCTGCTAGTACAAATGAATAATTGAATGTCTCGATTTAAACCGATTGCACTTGAACAAATTCACACCTTTTTTTTATTATTATCAGCGATTAATAATAATAGGTAATAAGTGCCTGATGCCTGGAAGGGAAGTAACGAGAAAGAGGGGATAAAATGCAATGCGAAAAATTAATTTGCGGATTGATATTTTATGCATTTTTAAAAAGCGATAACGATTTTTTCAGAGACAAAAAAATATTGCTGTAGGATGCAAGATAAATATTTTTACAATAATTACATTCTAGGAATTTCGATGTGATGAAATTAAATTTGGTGAAAGATACGAATCTCTTTGAGCTAGCCAACTGTGGCGAATTTATCTTTATTAAAGAGTTTCCGAAACGGTTGGGTTTTGTTTTTTTTTCTTTTAGATCTAAAGAAAATCATTTCTTATCTGATTCATCGGTTTCGAAGGCTATAAAATGGCTCTTACTTACTATTTTAGTAATTTTTGATTGAGTGCTCTGATTGTAATTTTTAACCTATATTTCAGACATCGTAACTAATTTTTTGCAATCCAACCAAAAAATAGTTTTGCGTCTTTCTTTTTAACACTTTGCCCGACACTTTCCCAGAGAAAAGTTGTAAGCTGATATCTTAGATTTAACATGACCGAAAAGTTACGCGACATTAAATTCGGAAGTTGTAAAATGATTGAGATTTGATGATGGGGTTTAAAATAATGAGATTGTCGTGACGTTATTATCGTTGATAATGGTAGCCAAAGTAGGAATGAAGGAAGAAGATACGAAACAAGAATCTTTTAATCTTTTGTTAATTCATTTGTTAAAGGGTTAATAAAAGATGGGAAGTTTGGTTAGATGGATTTAATGTTTAGATTTTCTTTGCCATTTGTAAAGTGAAATCTATATTTTGATGTTCATCATCTTAAAATTTACCCTGATGGTAAATTCTTTAATATAAATGCTTTGCTGGCATTGAATCATTTGAAAAGCCTAAAGATTGGTAAATTAAAGGCGGTTCAAGTAGGAAATTAGCATTTAAAATCGGGAAAATAACATGACTTCTTACGTTAAATCAAAATTAAAAGGTAGGTATGGACATACCTCGGACATACCAGGGACATACAGGGACAATCAGATGACAAGCTTTTGTCAAATCGATCTTGGAAAAAATTTTCTTCCCGGCTAGCCTGTTGGAAAAATCCTGTATGTGAGGAATTGGGTAGCGATCCGGCTTGGCGTTTGTTTCGTACGTCCACCAATAAATTAAGCTCATGAAGAAAGTCGAGAATTGGTTGCGAGACATCGGCTATACAATGGTCTACCTGCCTGGTATGTCCCAGGTATGTCCCTGTCGATATATTTACAGAATGCTACCTATATATTTATCTAACTATCTATATAGTTTATCCTGTAAATTCATTTTAACACTTTAAAACACTAATTTTTGGTGTATGAATAAAAGCATCTTTTTTTTTACTGCTTCATGAATCCTGCATTGTAAAAACTTTTGTGTATTTTTAACAAACTCGGTCCACACACTCTGTATGTCGCTCTTTTTATGTTAATTTTGACACATGTTGCTAGGCAATATTTGTTATTGTGTTATTATTTACAAATAAAAATGTGTGGACCATTTTTCAATTATAAATTGTGTTACAATTACCCAAAATTTTTTACAGTGTGGAAAGGCTATATGTAATGTCATGTAAAAGCCAACTACATTTTTTTTCTTGAAGATCATTATGCTTCAAAACATCTGTAAGTTTATGCCCCCGATTCCACATCAATTTTTTTTTTTTTTTACTTATATATTTTTTGAAATAATATCTGAATGAGAGCTGTGCAGCGTATGTCTAAAATTGTCTCTGGAGAATGTTATTCTCGGGATACGTTTGCAAGACCTTAAGCAGCATTTTGACTGACGGCAGGATTCCCTGCATTATAGCAGGGATTATAGCAGGGATATTGGTCCAGCCGTTCATACTTTCAGATTTTAAGATTTTAAGACTGGATTTCCAAATTTTTCTTATTCACTGACTTCTTTTTTTTTAGGCCATCACTGTTACTTTAGAATTCATTTCGATCACTTTTATAATATGTAAATTAAATTTTGACGAAAAAAGAATTAATCAATTTTTTAATTAGCAAAAAAAGGATATATAAAAAAAAAAAAATTAATGAATAAAAATAAAAAGTAATGGAAAAAGGATTAAACTAACATTTCTCATTCAAGCCGCGTATTCAATTTCTTTTCTCTGAATGCTGTTTTTTTTTTTCTTTTTTGAATACTCCTAGGAAGTAAAATGATTAAAAGGAAATATTTCCTATTTTCTGTTTTTCTATTTGCTTGTGACTTTTTTCCGATGTCTTCCTGGTAGAAATTTTGAGCAAAGCGATATCAATTCGATGTTGTTTCCAAGTCGAAAAATCATACTGAAAAGTAGCCCGGATCGACTTTAGTTCAATTCGGGTCCATGTTGGTCATGAAATCAGCATCGAATCGAGATCGATATATATACACGTCTCAGTGTGATTTTCCGATATCCAGGGGTCTATCAAAATCCATCACACGATGTACTGCCACCCAGGAAGGGAAAAAATCGTATTTTTCTATCCTACTCTATCAAATAGTACATTTTTTCTTATTTTTTTATCCAGGGATATATTTTTCCATCGTCGGAACTATATTACGATATTAGATTTCATACCGCAATATAGTTTGCATGATACCAGAATATAGTCCTCTACAGAAAATTTTTCCGATTTTTCGAACCCCGGAAAACTATAGTTCAAGATAATGAATATAAGCATATTAGATAATATTAGATAATGTTAGATAACATGCTTATATTTCATTATCTGAAACGATAGCTTAGATATTATGCTTATATTTCATTATCTTGAACTATAGTTTTCCCCGGATTCGAAAAATCGGAAAAATCCGACGATGGAAAAATATATGACTGGATGAAAAAATAAGAAAAAATGTACTATCTGATAGAGTAGGATAGAGAAATACGATTTTTTCGTATATTTTTTGCATATTTCTCTATATTTCTTCGGTTGCAGCTTAAATTCAAGTTTTATCACTCTTTCACTAACAAAGACTTGTAGCTTATAGGTATAGCACTGGTTTAACAAGCCAGAGGTCTGGGATCGAATCTCAGGCATGGCAAGGGATTTTTCCAATGTGAAAAAAATTGGCATGGGCTGGGAAGTACACGAGAATAAATTTTTTTTTTTTTTTTTTTTTTTTTTTTGTCAAAAAATCCGGGGGGGTCCAGCCCCCGTTTTAGAGGCCCCCATGCTATATTTTAATATAGTTTTACTATATTATACTATATTTTAATATAGTTTGATATGGCCAATAGACTCTTTTCAATCAGGCAATTTTGGATATAAAAGCGTATTTCTTATATAAAAAAATATGCCGTCAAAACTATGAAATACTATAGAAAAAGATGTTTTTTTCCTTCCTGGGCATGCACTTTATAAAGATCGACCAACATTAGCGCTTATCCTCGCAGTGAACGCAGGTAGACGGCATATTGGGTATACAGTATATACAATACTGCTGGGCTTGAAACTAAAAACAATGTGGTCGTTTTGCAATCTTTTACTGGTCTGTAAATCTTTTATTAACAACCGATAGTTTGGAGCCACAATTCAAATCGTGCTGCTCTTTTTAATTGCCCCAGAAGTTTTTAACCTTGAGTTTTTGCTGCATGGTAATTTTTCCTGAAGTCAGAAACTTCTGGGGCGTAGCTGTGTTCCTGAAATCGGAAGCTTTTGCGACTTTGTAACAAGTTGGCAATATTGTCAACCTGTCGGATAAGCTTTGCGGCTGCCTCTTCCAATGTAACACAGCTAAAAAATTAGTTAATTTGGCAAAGTGGATTTTTTTTTTTTTTTTTTTTTTTTTTTTTTGTGGAGGATTGCTTGGCATTAAATAAAATTAGCGTTATTTATTGCTTGTTCTAGTCTATTAATTATCAAAATTGCGAATTTTTGGATTAATGCGTTTTCCTCGGTTTTATAATTCCACGTACGGTTGTTCGGGAAATCTGTTCGATTTAAACAACATAATGGTCATAACTTCAGTAAATAAGACTGAGGGCAGTAAAACAACTCCTCTTATTAAAACGTTTTTTTTCGTTTGTGTTAGAAACCAAAAATATGTGAAAAAGATTCAACTGATTCTTTTGTATTAAAATAATGTTTAAAGGCTTCGACAAACATTATTAGATTCAATTTAGATTCACATTTTAGTCCAGAATTTAAAGAGATGCCTTTTCGAACTTTTTCTTGAACTCTGAGAAAATTGGCAATTGGAAAGCTTTCGTCACTGAACAGAGTCAACGACATGTCGCTCAGTTTTATTCAATATGAACCGCGCCATCAATGGAATCTTAATTAGGTATAGAATATTTATCGTAATGTTAAGATCAAAGAATGCTTTCTTCCTCCTACGAAAGCAAAAGGTGCTACCTTGATACATTAAATATTGAAATATTATAGAAAAGTAATTTGAAGGCTCCCGTAACTGTACCTTGATGAATGTTCCAATGCCTCGTTTTTAACATTTAAAAATTTTAACGTGCATGCCGAGTTGCAACAGGTTGTGTATACAATATATGGAGGTAATACTTATGAATGTGACCTTTTGGTCTGAATGCGAACATTTTGCCAAAAAATCAGATGCAGAGGTCTCTTGTAAAGACACTTTGTTTCAGAAAGTGATCTGAACGATACTGAGAAAATATGAGCGCTTCCCAAAGTTTTGTAATTAAAAGATTTTGGTTCGCTTGCACTTTTCATTACAAAATATGAAAACTAAAAAGGATCAAAATTTTTAAATTTTGAAAAGCCTGAAGATACTTAGAAATTAAATATGAAAGATATAAAATGATCACTTATCGGTTTCAATATCGACTGATATTAAACAAGGTCTCATTTGCCGCGAACAAAAAAGAAATAGACTTTCCTTCTATGCTGAAAAAACAGATGATCGAACCTTTCTGAGAATCAAAAAGTTACTTAAGTAGATAAAATGCATGTAACCAAGAGATTACTGTAAGTTAAAATAAAGCTGTTTTATTTTGCCGGCTTTCTTGGAAAAGCCAGAAAACTGAGGATGACTTACTTTCGATGAGAACTCAAAATTAAAGAAAAATCATATACATATAAAGGGCTGCAGGCTGCAGGCTGTTTATCACTGTAATAAGTATTTTCTACAAGTTGATTTATCCGCTATAAAGTTGGAATTGAGAAAATGAGTTTTCCTAGGCAGGCACTATACCTCGAACATTACGTTCTTAATAATCGCTTCGAAGACTAAAATTATGTTTGATTTATAATTTTTTTTTGTATCCACCCAAATGTTAGTACAGGAAAATAAAATTAGCGGTTTATTCACAGTAACACCTTCACATCGCGAACTGAAGGAGCACGAGGTAAGATGTTTACGTCCTTCTTTAAGACTAGTGATAGAATAAACTCCGACATTGCAAAGAAGATGCTCACATTACCCAGGACCTGAGATTGCCGCGGTAGTATTTTATATGCATTATAAAACTGACAGTTCTCTAAAAGCATTTTTTTCATATTGTTTTCTTTTACTTTTTTTTCCTGCTTCAGTTTTCAGTTTTCTCTGTTATTGTTTTAGAAAAAGAAAAAAAAATCTTGTACTTTGAATGAATTACCCGATAAATTTCCTTGTGAATTAAATTTTAAAAAAAAAAATACCAAACCATGTAAAGTTGGCTCGTCTTTTATTTATTCCTATTTATATAATAAGAGTTTTTTCAGAATACTTATAGGAGCTTTTGGTCTTTATTTGTATGACAATTTACCAGAAAAGGGTTGTTTAAGTAATTAAGCAGCTCTCTTCCCTGTATCAGATCCCATGCAGATGATAATTCTATATTGTCTTGGAAATTCATTCTCTTATGGTAGATTGTCGGATGATGCACGATTTTTATTCCCAGTTTTTGAACTTCAGCTTTCGTTTTACCAGCTTTAATTAAGTCATTAAACGATTGTTGAAAACGTGGATGGAAAAATTAGATGATGCAGAAAAATTCGTTGTTTTCTTTTTCGGTTATCTTCTTCTTTCGGTAAAGATTATTTTTCTAGCTCTGGAGAAAAAAATATTTTTTTATAAAGTTCCAACTTTTTATCTTTACGGTAGAATCTTGGCAGTTTTATTTGTGGGAAACATTTTCGTGTAAGATAATGAAATCTACCTTTTAGTAGGTGAACAATATTCGGAATTTACATTACGTCTATCTAAATCATAAAAACGAAAGACTGGATAGAGAATGGTTGCCTGTGATATTGCATCCAATCACGCACCACTGCAACCGATCTCAGGTTTTTGATCGTGCACTTTTACTCCCACTATAAAATAAATTTAGAAAAAAAATCTTTGCTAAATATGGAATGTAAGCAGGGATGCTAAATTCTTTTTTTAAATATCAAGATCTGGATTCTTAAACTGATATTAATCGTTTATTTAATTTTTTTGTTCCTTCTTTCTTTATCTGTCTTCTCTTGAATAGCTTTTCCATAAATGCGATTTTTTTCCTTTTAGGGAAAACTTGCTAAGGCACGTATGATGCACATAAAACATTATCGAAATGCCACCTTTGGCGTTCTGCCTTTTTCTGAAAGAAATCATGGATATGTATTAATAAAAATAAATTTACTAAATCTACAGGAACCGGTGAAATTGGAACCTAATGCCATGTTTTTGAACTTACTCCTAAACTTACTCCATAAAATGCATAAAGAGACATTAAGGGAGCCTCATGTCTTTTTATGCATTTTATGCACTGAATATTTACTTCTACTTCCGCAGCGGAAAACACGGTGGAGGGCAAGGCGGCGGAAATATATGGAAACGGATTGGGTTTCGGGTTCAGAGTCGATATCGGGAACGGAGCCTGGGAAAAAAATTGGAAGCTATTAAACACAACCGAAATTTATTTGTAAACAATTTTTTTCCAAAACAACCTTTTTTTTTTCACTATCTTCTCCAAAATTGTTTTTCGAAACAATTTTGAATTCAGGAGTGACAGCAGTGTCACATGACATTGCATTTAACTTTGCACATTATGGTCTTGTCAGATCTTTTCTCTTCTTTTTCTTGCATATATCACAACTAAATAAATATAAATATGAATCCAAAAGAAGCAGTTTTTCCCACTCGCAGTGTTCTACGGAAGGAACTGGAAGACAGAGTAGGGAAAAAGAAAAGAGAAGAAAAAAACTTTCTTATTTTTAATGAAAAGACTATTGATCCCGATTTTAATATTTTTAATATTTCGATATTGGGAAATGGATCACATTATAATAAGCCACGATGTATTTTATTCTTTTTCATGTTTCGGAAAAAAATTTTTCGTACGGAAAATCGGAAAAATCGTATCTTTTTTTTCTATTAAATCTATATACTGCATATAAAAGATAGAAAAAAGTATATTGGTAAATTTTTTTTTTCCTGTCGAAAAAAGAGAAAAGACAGCTGTCCCACTTTCTTACCTCCTGCCAGTAGCAGTTCCTTGTCGGGAGGCAGCAAACTCCCCACTGCCTCCCGATCGATCGGGCCTTACTCATGACGGGCCTCCAAAAAAAGCTGACTGCCACTAAATGTAGTTAATAATAACCATAATTTTACCGAAGTAACTGTAAAGAACATCTTTCGGAAACTCTGACTTTCCCTCTCCAGCTCCAGTTAGGGAGTATTTCTGCAGATCACTTGCCGTATAAGCCTTATCTATCAAGCTACACAAATACTTTGTATCCTCTTTGTATTTTTTATCATTCAGTTGCTTCAGGATTTTTGAAAGATAAAAGTCCTCCGAGTCTTCTTCCGAGTGTTAAAAATGAGTCGATAATTTCATGTCAAAGAACTATTGAGATGGGAAGCTTTCGCACACGCAGTTATATCAAAATCAAACGACACAAAATGGCAAGCGAATAGTATTTCTGATGTCTAAAATCGCGAAAAAAATCAAGGGAATAAATACATTTTTCAGAAATGCCCCAGTTTACCGGGAAAAGGGAAGAACCTGAAAAGTTTGGCTTTTACTTTTTAAACCATATAAATACACATGTTGAAAATTCGTTTTTGTCAAAATGTTTACACTAGGTAATGATGTATTTATTTGCACAAAAACGGATTTCCTACACCCATGTTTATATGGTATAGTCGCACTTTTCAGACGGTCACACTTCCCTACCTTTCTCTTAGAACTCAAAGCTTTGAGAACTTATGTAACCGCGGAGATGATTCTTTTAGTATTAGTAATGCGGGGTTTACCATAAATGTTTTCGCCATGCAGCAAGTCTTCTCCTTTGTAGCTGTTTCGGGTATATGACTCTGTCAAATTTTCCACAGATATCCCAGCTTTCGCGGTTTTTCTTATCATTTGTGCTGAAACCTTTCCTTCAAAATATTTAAATTTAACTTTCTTTCCTTAATTTTTTCTTTTTTAGTAGGCCTACTTTCATTAAACTGAATTTGACAACGTTTTAACATTTCTATCCTCAAAGCTTTAAAATGATCTAATAAGTCTTGCAGAATTTTACAAACGATCGTTGCACTATGAGCTTTAGATAACATTTTCTGAAATTCTCCTTTATTCTTTAAAAACTTCTCAATTAAAACTTTTTCTCAGTAATTCTCTTACAATAATTTGAGTTTAGTATAATATTTCGTTTCTTAAAAAAAAAAATTATTGTCAAGTTTGAGAAAAATTTCTGGGTTTCTCAGTGTACTTGGTTCCCCTAAACGCTAAAACCCAAAATCAAGTATTTCACGATTTTTTGAGCCCTACGTACTTTTTAGTTGCATTTTTAACATACTCATATTTGGGTTAATTATTTGGGACAGACACATTCGGCCTAACCTGTTTGTAATTAATAATTTGGACATATTTTGTCTGGGCAAATATATTTTGGTTTAGCAAAACAATGGAAAAATTAGTTTTGAATCAATTCGTCCTTGAAGCGTATTTTATACCTTAAAGACACTTTTTAGAGAGAAAATATCGTTTTTGAAAAACTTTTATTTTCAATTGATTAAAAAAGATGATACGGTTATTTCTTTATTAATAGGATCAAGGTTCAGTCGGAAGTTCACGGGAACAAGACCATGCCATTTTTAAAAAAATTATTATTTAGAAAAATCTACAGTTCAAGACTTTATTTCATAGGTGATTACATATGCATGCCGAATTTTCGGTTGAATTCTTGAATAACTTTCTTGTTTTTTTGCTTATTTAAAAAAATAGCCGTCTGCGGAATTCATCGAAATAACATATATCGATATTAAAAAGTTAGTAGCCGATCATGCGTGCAGGTACTTCGAAGGTCAATCAAACGTTTTTCTCCATCAGAAATGAAAGGAATTTCAATATAATAAAAATAATACAAAACTTATATAAATGAATTATTGATTATTAATGATAATTATAAATTGCTGTAATCTGGCTCTGCAAAAAATACAAGTCGATTGAATTTTCCATGCAGCTTCCGTCGCAAAGAAATGTTATCCGTGAAATCGTTTTTGATATTGGAAAGCATGATGTCTCATTTAGGCGCTTTTAAAAACAATAACAACAACAATATCACGAATATAAGTTCTGAAAAAGTAACAATTATGATAACATGATTGAATCACCCTTGAACTTATGGTCTTGAATTATTTTGCATTCTTTGACATTCCATGTTTCTTTTTTTTATTCGTCCACTTCAGACGCACTGTCATAATGACTGATCGGCAGAATTTGGAAGGTCAAGAAGTGCGAATAATTATTCAGTTTTTTTTTTACAACTAGAAGGTGCTTTTTTATTTTATATATAAAATAAATGATGAGGATTTTAGAAAGGACCTAATCCTAATTATAATTTTGAAGAAAAAAAATGGCGTTTTTAAAAATTAATTAATGATTTAATTTTGGTTTCATTAATGTGATGCTGCGTAATTTAATTTAGGTGAATGGAATCACTCTAGCTAATAGACAACAGACATGAATCCTAATTATGGTGAATAATGAAAGTTCAAAGTTTTCTAATCATTTAAGGGCAATTTTTACAGAAGGGATTTTCTTAGAAATTAAGAAAAAAAAATTATAAAGTCGTAAAAACTTTTTGTCACGTGACCCCACTCCAAAACGTTTCTCATTGGTGTGACGTCAGTGTTCACTTTTAAGCGCGCGGTTATTTGAAAAACGAAACTACGAGTGCACCTGCTCGTTGTCAAAGATTAACACGGATTCGTTCGTACGGCAACTCTTGTTGCTCCAATAGGCATGCCGCCGATAGCTCACCTAGAAGCATACCTAAATAGTGAACTGTGACGTCATGGTCGTTTCGGCGCCAATTCAAACAGCCAAAATTTTTATTCTTTTTTATTCGGTAATTAAACATCGCATAACAGCAAAAATCGCATTTAATATTTTTATATGCTAAGTTTATTTAAAAAATATGTTCAGTACAAAATGTGTCTGTTGTCTATTCCGAAACCTTTACTACCTCCAGTTGGATTTTAAAGCAATGTGAATAATTTTTATTTTTAGTTTCGCAAGATTTTTAAGTTTAAATACAGAATTACTTGATAATATCTTATATTTTGAAGTCGCAACACTGACCAATAGATCAAAATAATTGTAAGTTAGTCGAATAACTAAGAAATGGAAATAGTTTAAAAATTGAATATAATTTTTTTTAGTAGTCTTCCAACCAGTTAATGGGAGAAGTTAGTGGAAGAATAAGGAGGTGATTCCTCATCATCCTCTTCTTCTGCCTCTACTTCTTCAGCTTTATTTTTGTCTCTTTCTACTGTGAATAGAAAGATATTCGGTGTAGCTGAGCTGTAAAAGATATTCGATGGCGGAAGCAAGATGATTTAACGATGAAATTCGGTTCTTAGCGTGACTGCGATTGCATTATAAAACTCGTCGCTACGAAATGGAAAGGATATGTTATTTTATTAAGCCAACACTGGAATTATGTGGAAGAGTGTTAGCTTAATAAAGTCGCTGAGCAAAAATTACTTTACAGTACATGAACTACAATTGGCATAAATGCAGTGCATATGTGCAGATATCACATCGGACATATGCACTGCATATATTCGGTTGCTAAACTTTTGCGACGTATTGACCAACGTATGAGACTATGTTTGTTCATCATTTTCTCATTATGAGCTTTATCGAAAATATTGTTTGTGAAACGGTGCACGCTAATGTAAGCGGCGAAGTTGGAAAATTTTTTCTTTTAACCGCTTTAGGTTTCCAGAAAGTGTGAAGGAAAGGCCCGGGACACGGAGGGCTCATTGGAGGGCAAGATGGCAAGCTCCGGGATTACTTGCTTGGGCAATGACCGATCGGGTCTGGGTCGCCTGCGGGAGAGAAAAAAAAATCACAAAGCATTTTACCTTTTTAATTTAAAAATTTTAAAATAACTGAACAACTTATCTGATTTCCGAGCCATGGGTGAAGGGCAAGAACACAGGGACAAACCATTTAACCGGGAAATGAAACGGTTTTAAAGCGGGCACCGAAAATCGGAACTTTCAATGCAGATCTCGGTTTTTTTTTTTTTTTTTTTTTTTTTTTTTTTTTTTTTTTTGAAAATCGGAATCGGCATCGGCATTGAAATAATTTACGGCCTATGCCTTCAAGTCCTGATGAACCGATATAGCTACCGAAACCAAATCACAACATTTCAAAAAATATTTTCCTTGATACACACTAATGTAGATTTACATGCACCTCACAACTTTTTTTTTTCTCAAAGAATTGATCTGACTTGAAAATGGACTCTATGCGAAACTTTGGAAAACCAATTGGAATGGTTTTACAGGATCAAAGCGTTGAAAAAATTGTAAAAAGGCTTTTCTTCCACGTAAGGGTTTTTCTTTCCTAATTTTATTTTTCTTGTTTTTATGGAACAAGGAAAAGAAAATTAGGGAAAAATGTTTTGAATATAGAGGGGGAAAAAATGAAAATGCCTCTGTACCAACTCAAATTAGGATTCTTTCAAACGTCCGGGTGAAGAAGACTTCCGATTAAAAACGAGTACCTAAGACGAAGAATTGTCCCCCAATAGAGATGATTTTAAAAATCTCATCGATGATCGCGGTACGGCACAATAAGAAGAAGAAGAGAAAGAATAAAATTCGAATTTAGAAATTTCGCAGCTAAAATTTGAAATTGGAGTAAGAACATAGAAATAGAAAAAACATCTCAAAAAGCAAAAAGTTAAAAAAAAAAAAATGAGAAACGATATGTAAGCACCCTGTGACGATACGACACCGAATTGACATTTTTTGTTCGCTAAAATGCCTGATTAGTTTCTGTTAGACATAATGATGACCTTTGTGGTCGACATTTATCTAAACACGGTTACTAAGGCGTTTTTAGTTGGGATTGCATTAAATATTTGCTGCTTTCATTTAATGAGAAGCTTTCAATTTATATTTTCCTTCTAGACATTGCATGTGAATGACATAACATGTTCCTTTTTTTTGTTATGTGTGGAAGTTCGCCTGAAAAGATCTCGTTGGAGAATTCGTAATATACTGCATCATATTGTGAGATTCGACTGGACGTAGATCATTGATTCAAATTTTTTTCATTTGCTTAGTGTAACAGTCGGTTTTGACCGTATTAATAAGTAGTTCGCAAATTTAAATTTTTATTTTTTATTGGATGATTTTCGATCCTAATACAAAGTTTGAATGACTATTTCATGCTTTCGTATGTCTTTTTATTCCCTCTGTTTCATTTGTTTATTTCTGATTTGCGCAAATTAACAAGAAAATTTGAACTTTAGCTTGTTTTCCGATAAAATCGAATTTGGTACCAACTTAAATTTTTGAATTCCTCGAATGGAAAAGTTAAAGTATTTTTAGGATAGCGATAAAATTTAACCCCTAAAAACTGTTCTATTACACTTAGCTTTAAATCTGTGGATGTCTGTCTAAAAAGGGCTCTAGTGACAGTTGTCTCTTAGTTAGTGGCAGCTGTTTCTTAGCTTTCCTTGCTATCTGACAAACTTTAATAAGGAAATTGCAATAACATTTTCAAGGTTCTTGCTTAAAAGGACCAAAATATTCATCAGGTGCCAATTTTGTGTGGCGAACGGGTAAGAGCAAAATTTGGAAAATGTCCTGGGCCCTCCTTTTTATAGCGACCACAGTTACCCTCATCCCTTCCTCCGCCCGGCTGGGCAAATGTGTGGGGGTCTTACCAACCTTCCGTCACTCGAACACGATTGTCATTAATTCCTACGGTCGTTTCTGTAGTAATTGCAGCCGTCGTGATTTGAGCAACGCCAGTAATCTTTGGTTTGGTTTTTGCTTGTCGAATGGTAGTGGTAAATAAATCCTTGGTATGAACCCACTTTCTTCCCTTTCCTATTAACCGCGGTAGATCAGCCATTTCCATATAAATCAATCAAAAATAAAATCATCCAAATAAAATTATATCAAAATAAAACGTTATCAACATAAACAAGCAGAAGTTTACAGAAGTTCCAACAAATTCAAATTTAAATGTTCAAAACTTCCAGTATCATCCAGCTGCATCCAGTATTCCGAAAAAATAACTTAGCCAGTTCAAAATAACTGGACGAAAAATTATGTGGACGGTAACTTTTCTTCACTTTAAAAATAAGTGGACATTGTGTCTTAAATGGCCCAAAAGTAGTGGAATTTGTATGTGGACGTAAATAAATGGACTTTTAATTTTGGACCTAACTTTCTGGACTTTCTTTTTGTGGACGATGCGTCTGGGAACGCTTTAGTTAGAACTCTTCAGACAACATATTGCATTAAATAGTTGTTCTTGTTCTGTCCACTGCAATTATCAGCGTGACAATTTTTTTTTTTACTTTTCCGATTCCTTAATTCTCGAGATGAAACAATAGAATCTCTACATTGATTCATTGATGCCTTTTCCAATAGAGCAGGCTTCTGGAACTGTATGTAGACAAAAAATTTTTAAAGCTTCCGCTGCTATACCAAACAGATCCACGGTTAGAAAATAAGTGGGCCCTACTTGTTGAGAGCTAAATGGAACGAGGATGATATATGTAGCCCTTTTTTTAAATCCTGTCATCAATGACATCGACGACAGTATTTAAAAAAATGTCTAAAAAGTTTAAAACGTGTTTAAATAAGCCTCATCCTGTGCATAATTAAACAAGTAATTAACCTATGGTTCTCTGCAATTTTTGTTCCGAGAAACTTTCATAAAAAGACCACTCGTTGGTTTATCATTGAGTTGTAGGGGGAGTGATCTTTAATTTAACTATTACACTCAAAATCCCCCATGGCTTTCTTTTTTTATTTTCAAATCATGTGCATTAAATTCAGATTACATTCTAATACTTAAAATTATTTTCCAGCTCGCAAAAAAAAAAAAAAAAAAAAAAAAAAAGAATAAAAAAAAGACTTTAATATTTATTGCGAACTTTCTTCGTTCGCTTGTCACGATTACCATCTCCTCCTCTTCGGTCAGATACTCAGTTTGATGCGCCTGATACTGCCTTCATTTTGCCGATCCCGTCTCTCTCCCTTGAAGTTGAAGGAACTGCCCAAGAGGACGAAGCCTGGTCTTGCGATTCCACTGTAAAATTCACAATTCTGTATAAAGGAGACTTCGAATGATATGTAATTCCTCCCCAAAGCATAACGCACCAGTCCCCAGCAAAATTGTCCTTGTCCTGTTTGAATTTTGGATCCATTCGTTCATACTTTTTTCTACAAATCCTTCTACTGTCGTTGCGGTGCAAAGTAACCTTTGTCGTCGGAGAACATAACCTTCTGCTATTTTGTTGTCCTCCACCGAGCATGTTCCTTTGCGAAGGCCAATCGTGCAGCCTTTTGCCGCTGGTCAGGGAAGTCCCTTAAAAGCCGCACGACATTCTATGCCCGAAATTCATGCATTCGTGCATTTTCCTCACTGACCATCTGCTGACACAAACTCCGTGCTTTTCTTCGACTTTCTTGGATATTTCTCTGGACGTCATGCAGGGTTTTTCTTCCACCTAAGAGTTTTTTTTCCTAATTTTCTTTTTCTTGTTTTTATGGAACAAGGAAAAGAAAATTAGAAAATTAGGAAATGATTTTTGGATTATAGAGGGGGGAAAATTGCCGCTATACCAAAGAAAGCAACTTTGTAACCGGTTAAAAAATAAAGTGGCCCTACTTACTGAGAGCTAAAGGGCCACTGGATTTGCGGAGCAAAATCGAATGAATTATAATTGGTAGCTACACAAGAGCATGGCGTCGTGGCGCGTTGAAAAGGAGCTATTATGAACATTTTTTTTCAAAAGGTAAACAAAAACATTCTTTTTCATATTGCTCCTTTTCAACGGGCCAGGAAAATAGAAGATTTTCACTTAACTGAAAATCATGTTGCATTTTACGAAGCTCTTTTTCACATTTGCTTATCCTTTCTTCTTTAACGAAATTAAAATGGTCTTGTGAGCGAGTCTAAAATGGTCAATGATTCATTGAGCGTATTGACTAAAGACAATAATAATAATAATATTGTAATTATTAATAATTATAATAATATTATAATAATTTTTTTGTAATAATATAATAATTGCAACAAATTTTCCAAATAGAATTTTAGACTGGGAAAAAGGTGCCAAGGGAGACAGAAAGCTCATCAATTACTTGCAAACAACAAAAAAATATACAAAGCAATCATTGTTAAAGTGAACCCAAAAAATAATAAATTTTTACTCATCTGACGAATTATCCTCTGACGGCGAGATCGGTTGATCGTTGATCGTTGAACAAATCGGAAGATTTGGTTGAATATATGACGGGGATCGAGGAAATCGGGGAGCAGCAGCAAAAAACCAACAAACATGAACGACGCCGATAGCCTCATCCTGAGACATGAAGAGCCTTGGGAACGTTCAAGTATTACGCAAGATTTTTAGGGGGGGGGGGGGTCCGCATCAACCATCTTCGCCAGAAGCTAAGTATGGCGAAATGTCTTACAACCGGGGGGGAGGGAGTCCGAAAACCCGAAAAAAAGTCTTACGTAATACTTGAACGTTCCCCTTGCCTTCATTCACAATTACACATCTTGTTAATACAGTATTATGAGTCTATTCAGCGATAGCAATCAACAACAACAACAAAGCAGCCTATACAATAATGACTGTGTTATTAACCTAATGTGCAGAAATTCAAAGTCCCATATCGGTTTAAAAAAAAAATACGATAGCGCAGTAGCTGGGAGGAAGGATTTCTTCCTGGAGACAAGGAAATTCCCCTGAAGGCAGTTGAGTGTCTGAAGAATAAAAATGGGAGGCTCCTCAGTCGTCTCCGATTTAAAATCGAACGTAATTTAATCAATTTATCACGTGGCAAGTGAAAAATAAATAAATCGTTAATTTGAAAAAGGGGACTTGTATTGTAAGGTAAACAAAAGTCATGTCCCTTTTTTCAAATTAACAATTCAAATCAGACTCCAGTAGTTCGGAGGAGAGATTTTTTCGGAAAAGCAAGGAAACTTTCCGGGGACAGTTGACCGGCTGCTAAATCCTTTTTGATTTAAAATGGAACCTAATTTAATTGAATTAGGAAAACAGATTTTAATTACGTAATAAAATTATTATAGCTAATTTATATTGTAGTTTGGATATTTGACGAAATCACAGTGTGAAAATAGTTTGAGGTTTAATGTTTTCTAGTTTCTTTTAATATTTTGTATGCCCGCCCTTTGCATTGACAAGGTCAGTGAATCTTCTGCTCATAGAACCGTAAAATTTTCTGTCTGATGTAGTCTTGATCCATACCTTGTCCGGAACACTAACAGCCTCATTTTTTAATTCGAGTTTCAGCTCATTCGATTATCGATTTATCGAATCGATCGATAAATCGATAATCGATGTGTGTATGTGTGTGCGTCACTTCACTTCAATTCACAGTTTTCATTTATATAACGTACCCTACACTTGTGTACAAAGATATCTGCATTTTACTAGCTCCAAAAGAGGCGAGAACTGCGCCTGAAGAAAAAGTAAAAATTTAGAAAATGCGATATTGAAAGAAAAAAAAAAAAATTAAAAAATTGGGGGGGAAATGATACTTCGGTTGTGCATTTGCACACGTAGTTTTGTGAAAAATCAAAATGCAGCAAAATTTCGTCGTTTTCCTTTCTTTTTTTTTTTTTGAAGGTGCTTATGGTTTTAAATTGATGTCTTAGGTTGCATACATGCTGCAAAAATGTCTTGCTACTTTTTTTAAATTCTGACAAAAGATCCTCTTTTGTTCAAGCAATATTTCCTTTCACCGTTCGCTGCCAAATCTTTTCTTTACCTTTAATTATGAAGATTTTTTTTTTCTTTAGCCATTTCGGATACATGATTTCTTAGTTCGGATTATACGAAAATGAAAACGACTTCTTTATTTAGACAAATTTTTCTTTAGACTTCTTTTTTTAGACGAATCCCTTCGTAGAGCCTGGTTTTTAAAATACGCCTAGGCATTCTCCAATATAGTCATGTCTAAACTTTTTGCTTTTCATTGCATTACGTTTATGTTATTTTTCTGGAAAAATCTCATGGTATTCTTGGCGGAATGAGGTTTTGCATTGTCCTGTTGAAATGTAAAGAATTCTCCATCGTTCTTATGGTGCCTAATAAATGGCAACACTAACGTTAGATAACTATTTAACTTTAGTGTTGTCATTTGGCGGTCTTGTTAGTGAAAACTCGAACCGTCCGGTTCGCACCGGAAGTACCTGTCAGTTTTTACTCTAGCAAACGTTTGCGGCATATAAAAAATACCACATACTTCATTTTAGTATACAATACTGGTTGATGTAGGTCTTTTTTGAAAAAAGCGAAAGCCTAAAAGATACTAAAAAACTCGAATTTTATATAGTGTAAAATCATTTTAGTTCAGGGGGAGCTCCTAGTACCCCTGGATCCGCCAGTAGTGTAAAATAACAAGGAAACACTCATAATAATATTTAAAGGCTGGGATCTGCATTTCGAAGTATAGTATAATAGTATAATAATATTATAATACAGTAAAATACAAAATTAGAGATAATTTTTTTTTAAACGTCAACAGATTGGGTTCCGTGGGTACCCACTATGGCACCTAGGCTGCATGCCTAGGCTGAATGCCAAACAGAATTGAAGACTCCGCGGGAAAAATGATCAGATTCCATTTTTTTGTTTACACTTAGCTCTTATGTTTACCTTTTGTCAAAACAATCAAAACAAAAACATGGAATCTGATCATTTTTCCCGCGGAGTCTTCAATTTAAATCGAAGCTACATTAAGGAAAAAAATTTTTTTTTCAAAATTGGTCATTTCTTGAATTTTTTTTTTTTTTTTTTTTTTTTTTTTTGAAATTTGTGGAAAAATTTGATTTTTATTTTTCAGACGGTCGACTGCCTCCTTTGAAATTTGTACGTCTCCGTAAAAATCCCACATCCAAACTACTGCAGTCTGATGTATGAAGTATGGTAAATGCGAGGTTATAAATAATTTGGAAAAGCAAGAATATTCATACATAAACATTTAATAATTGAAAAACATTAACTACATTAATTAATTAATGTAATTAATGTTTTTAATTAATTAATTAATTAATATTCATTATGTATATTACGAAGTATAATTTTTGTCAATAATCTTCTAACCAATTGATTGGGGATGTCACTGGAGAAAACGGTGGAGATTCCTCATCCTCTTCCTCCTCGTTCTTTTCCTCTTGACTTTCAGTTTCTTCCTTTCTTTCTTTTTCCTCGTCATTATCAATTTTCATTTTCGTTTCATTAACTTGACCAAATCCAGCGATCAAGTTGATTGCTATCAGCTTGAATCTCTCCAGACCAATTTTAGAAAAAAAATTTTTTTTTCTTAATGTAGCTTCGATTTAAATTCTGTTAGGCATGCAGCCTAACAGAACAGCACACACAAAGTTACAACCCAACCCGTTGACGTTAAAAAAAATAAATCTCTTTAATTTTGCACCCTACTGTATTTCCTAGGACACGATAATCATCGTGGCTTTTTCGAAATATAGAACCCATCCCGCCAATAATTTTAATTTTATTTTTATTTGAGTTGGGGTTTATATGATGTTTTCTTCGGCTAACATATTACCATTAAGCTTTTCCTATATTTGTTCATGCTTTGTTCAATGATTGAAGAGGCACTGGATTTTACTATCATTTCGGGCATGGGGAACCATGCCCGAATTAAAATTTTTGTTTCTGATTCCGTAAAGACATTTTTCGAAATCGCCATATTTTATGATTGTAAAAAAAAAAAAAACGATCAAAACATTGTGGGTGAAAAATTCTCGATACTTGCGATGTTAATCGCAAAGACTAGAGGTCCTAAGAGAGATTAGCCATTGAACCGTTTCCGGTTTTTCGATAAATGCGAAAAATAAATCCCAGACTGAAGTATTTTTTTGAAGTTCACAGAATGGTTTCTATTAATGTATATTCACGTTTTAAATTTTCCAAAAAAATTTATTCCAGGAAAAAAATACAGAAGAACTGGAATTACACGTATGGCTAATCTCTTTTAGGATCTCCCCAAAACGCGAATGCGGTGAACGTTACACGGTAAAAAATTTTATGTTAACTTGCTAAAAGAGGGCTACACATTTTTTATGTTAAAAAAAAATATAGAATGTAATTTTCCATACGACATTCTTTTGTTTTTAGTGTTTTGTTCGAGGCCACAGGCAAATTATGTTACTTTTAACATAAAATTTTTTACCGTGTATAAACAAACGCTGGACACAGATGGGCAACAAAACTTTTCTCTGTGCTGTAAGTGGGAGCCATTTATAACCGTTAATTTCTATATAAAAAATTTTTGAATCTATTTTTAAGGTCATCTCATCATACAGTATTTATACTGGTATTTACGTATGCCAAATTTTAATGTTTGTAAAAAAACTATTATTCACTCCCCCTATATCTTTCAAAATAATGATAATAATAGCCAAACGTATCATTACAATACCGAATTTTAACGAACCTAATTCTCATAATATTAACATAACGATGAATCGATGGTTTTTTTTCGGGTTTTTTGAACACTTAACCTAAAGCTACGTTGTTTATAGTTCATGGATCTTTTTTTTTTTTTTATTTCTCAACATATGATTGGAGATTAATTACACGAATCGTATAGTATCAAAATGATTTTATTATTAACTTAAACATTTTTCATTTTATTATCTAAAGGTAACTTGATATTCAATTATTTGATACTGCTAACTAATAATTAAGAAACCGAAAAAAGAGAAACAAAACTATTAATAACAATAAAATAATAGAGTGTTGTAGAATTTTTAATTTAAAAATGAACCATCGAGAATTCGACTTTTTTCCGTGAATTTAAATCTTTTAATTTATTCACTTTTAATAAAACGCGCCACGCTTTTTTTTTTCACTGAAAGTTCCTGGTGCTGACCATCTTCACTATAAATATTGTAGAGGAGAATAGTAAAACTTGGTTTTGTAGTTGTAATAATAGGGTCGAGGTGACTTCATTGGTAAAGGCTGAAAGAAAAAAAGTTCAAAATGAATTAATCTCGGAATAAAGTTTTCTATAAAAAAAAATTTTCCCAGAACATAGTATAATAGATGTAACGTTTGATGTGTGACCGGAAACTATGCACGAATTTCGGTATAGCATATTTTGGACCCTTAAGGTGATTTTTCTACTCAGGATCAAGGACAGGCTTTTTTTTTTTTTTTTTTTTTTTTTAACTCCACGGTTTTGGGCCCTCCGGTTGTCACAGACGGCATTACATGATTTTTATTAAGGCCACGAAATTTATTGTTATAAGTTATTTTAAAAAATATAGTCAATTTGCCTTATTAGTTAAAAAAAAAATAAATAAATAAATAAAGGAAAAAAAAGCGAGGAAAATAGATTTTCACTCTGTTGGAAATTATTTAGTAACGAGCGCAACTATTTCCTGGTTTGCGCTCTGTTTTCGTGATGAAAGGTATTGAACGATTTGCTACCAAACACACGTTAGCATTAAAAAAAAGTCATAACCAGTAATTGTTAGGTGATAGAAATATTTATTATATCCTTCTGATTAAATGGAAAAAAAGTCATGAGATAATAAAATTTAATTTCTTTACTATAATTGAAATGAAAATGTGAAATAATTTCTTTTTCCTAAATTTTTGTGCTAGTCGCAGGCATTGCCTTGTGAGTTGTGATATGTAATTAATTCGAATTATACCAGAGTTTGAAACATTGAATTATTCTGTCTGATGATAAATCGCCGCTTATCGTAATTAATGTTAAGCCATATTTAGGAGTTGAGATGATATTAGGTGATTATCTTTTTAACAAATGTATTCTTTTACGTAAATTATAGTGACCTTTACATTTATCCTATGTGTTAATTTTTTTTTTTTTGGTAATGCCTTATATTTTTATCAAAGGTTAAACGGTCTCATGTGACCGTTTTTTAAATACATTAACCATATAGGATGGCCATCTACTTCTTTATGGGTTAAATAATTTGGGAATTATCGTTCTTTCCTTTCAAAAGTTCTTAATTTCTCGAAAAATTATGTAACTGATTTTGGTATTTAGCTTGGTTGATATTGCATGTTGAAAGTAATCGGCGTTTTGATTGAGATGGAATTTTTGTAGAACTAAATTTATGGATGCAGTTTTGCTGAATAAAAACCTTTAAAGAATTGTTTTTGTATTGATTCAATCCAATAGCATTCACTTTTGTTGATTGCCTTATCATCCTGGTGACTTATCTGTACATTTCGACTCCCCTTTCCTCCACCCGTTTTCTTATAATTAAGAAAAAAATGGAATTTGGTGCTTTTCCCCGATGACATTTAAATGTTTATGTGTAACCGATCCGTGCTTTAGAAGAAGAAACGTACTGTGAATGTTTTCAGGAAAATGTTTTGCATTAAAAAATTAAAAACTGAAACACCTTGAAAGGGCCTTTTCAGCGTGCGTTGCAAAATAAAATTTGTAATGATAGACTTATTTGTGGAGCGAGAGTGTTTACAGAAGTAGTGCAAAAAAGCGATTTGTGCCATTAAAAAAAAAACGGATTTAATACCGTAAAATACCTAAATGCAAATACCAAACCATTTCGCATATTTACAGCTGGAATATTTGATCGTAAATCCATCATTCCAGAGAATCAGGTTCAAAAGATCGAAAAATATTGAACCGAAAGAATTTTGATTTAAAAAATATTTAACTCTCTAAAATTTTTTTTTTTTTTTTAATTTCATTGTACTCTTGTAAAATAATGATTGGCATATTCTTTCTGGAAATAAAAAATAAACAGATAAATTAGTTTAAAATTGGGGGAAAAATAGCAGTGAAACAAAAGACATGTTAAGGCGTGTAAAGTTAAATTTTATTTATCTTATATTTCAAATCAATATGTACTATTAAAACATTATAAAAAGATGTTAGCATTGGGCCGGTAATCTCGCTGACAAGTTCATTTTTTTTTTCTCAGATTTAATTTTCTTAATATGTAGGGTCAAGTGGGGGAAAAAACGGCCATTGAAAATTTGAGGTAAAAAAAAGCCACTTGAATATTGAATTAATGACAGATCTTTAAAGTTCCGAAAAATTCATGATAATAGTTTGAAGCTTATATTTCGCAATGTCGTTAAGAAATTTTCATTTCCTCCTATATTTCCAGGTAAAAAAAAATATTTCTTAAACAATCGGCTTTGTTTTGAAAAAGCAATTGTTGACACTCGTTTCAAAATTACGTTTTATTCGAAAAAAAAGCAAAACAGGTGAAAATATTACGGAACGAAAATAAACAATAACGACTGAGGAATCATTATGTGGTTCGAAATTTACAAATAACTGATTTTAGCACGAGTTATATAGTTTTAAAGTTGTGGGGTAAAAACGAGACACCATCACGGGTAAAAAAAAGCCATTCGATGTATGGCACTTTGCATGTTCGGAAAAAATCGACGCCATATTGAGTGCAATGTTTTGGTTTTGTGAAAATTGTGAAAGATGACGAAAAAAGTGCTTTTGGGAAAGGTAAACGCTTTATTATGGCAAAATATCATTTCATAATAATATTATCTTGCCTTGTACCGCGAAAAAAATTTTCTAAAACTCGATGTGGTGTTAATTTCGCGGGTGTCCCGTTATTACCTCATGTTTGGCTCGTTTTTGCCCCACTTTAAAAGGCAGCATTTTTCGGAGATTTTGACTATATTCGGTTAAACAGACGCATATTTGCTTTTGAAACATAAGCTAGATATAAAATTAAAACTTCGTACCGGAAAAAATTTTTTTTTAAAATATTAATTGCTACGTTATTCATAATTTTCAAAAATTGGCTTTTTTTTCCCCCACTTGACCCTATAAATTGGCTTGTTGAAAGAGAATTTAAACACTTTTGAAGGAATGTGAGTACATTTTGTCCATAAATCTATGTCTTCCTTCTCTTATCTCATTGTTTTAATGAGCTTATATTACTTGTACATCATCATATACAAGTAATTTAAGCTCAACTTAGTTGGTTTTGCTGAATGTCAACTGAAATCTATAAATGGTTACAAGCACGGACTGGCATTTAAAAAGGCGAGGGCAAAAATAATCATGAAAGTCCTTAATTTATTTTAAACCCACCTTACCCTCGCCTCCTCTAAACAGTCTATCAGAGCTTGAGACAGAGACTTGTTAAAAGCTTTTAAAGCTTTTTGGTAAAAATATAAATTTAGAACCAGTTATCACCCGTTTTGGCATGAGTTTTGCTGTTTTCGAAAAATCCAAAAACATTATCAAATGATGAAATCGTTTTTTAATTTAATCTTTGACGACAAAAGTCATGCAGTGATGGTAACTGGTGCTTTCCAGCGCCAGTCGTTCGATCCGTGGCCCTCACGGGTGCAGAGATTAACAAAAAACAAAGTGTCAACATACATTTGACATTATCTTTGTCTTTCAATGCGGGAAGAGGAGCAAAAAAAAAAATTGAACGGGGCACCAAAACAGGTAAAGCCGGCGCTGGCGCATTTGGTCATATAATCGATTTTTCTTTGTCGTTGGTGTTATTTCGGAGTGCAATATCTTAAACTCTTAACACTATTTCGATTATTTTCTGCCCTCATATCTCGAGCTCAAACTTTACGTTTTACGTTACAGTTTATCTGACATACATATGTACGTGTCATTCACATTACTTACTTTAAAATATTCGTTTTCTGGCGGTGAAATCAACGTTTTTCTACCGTATTTCCTAGCAAATTCATAAAGCGTATATTTATAAATAGGTGGTTGATATGGATTTGGACCTTCGTCGACCCTCTCCCAAACTGCTGCTGGAGCTCTATACGATGACTGCGGTTGTATCACAGGTTCTGGAACTATTTTCCTAGGAGTGATTGGCCCAATCTTTCCAGTTGGCACCATAATCGTGAGTGCTTTTTCTGCTATTGATATTAGTACCTGAAAAACAGGACATGATGACTTTTATTGAAAAGCCCTGAAAGATGCTTAATGGATTCTAATTTTAATTTCCCGTTTTGTCTCCTCCACTGTTAAATCAAGATTAGTCATGCATCGATCATCCTAATGACGGCACACCCTGCATTAGCGATCAATATCTTACTGCTATTATTATTTTTTTTCTATTATTTTTCCAGACGCCTAAAATAAATATCTTGTACATTCTTACATCGGACGCGATTAATGAACAGCCGAAAAAGCAGAAAAAAAAAAAGCATAAGAGGACCCACCCTATCCAAAGTGGATATCCAATTATTAATTCAATATACTGTATGAAGTCAAATTTTCAAGGCTATTAACCAGAGGCGACATATCACCTTTATAAGCCTAACAAGTCGACATTTCGGGTGCTTATTAAAGGCACAGTTAAATAATGAAAGGTAATAACTCAAATGATTTTTTTTTTCTTTTACTTTCTTTAAATTGATGATGGGACTTGATCATTTGGGCAAAATTATTCGTTTTAACGAAAGTCAGCCCTATTGATTACTTAAAAGATAAATAGCTTTGATTAGGAACACATCTTTCAAACGATGCAATATCATAATTGAGGAAGTTTCAACTGTGCATTTTATCAATTAAGCAACTCGCTTGATATTTTTTTTTTCTTTAATTTTAATAGACGTGAATGTCACCCCTAGGTCGCGTTTGACGAGTGCTTTATGAGAAATTCGGTTAATCTATGGCAACTTCCCAGGATTAAAAGGCCACCTTGACTTTTCCCATATGTTATTTTATTGTTCTTGTTAAAGCTTATTAGGCGTAAAGCGAGTAATTTCATTTCGTAAATTATTATCGATCATTACTCTGGTTTTGATGTTTTGTTTCAACAATGCTTGATCCATGATGATCTGACCAACCTTGAGTGTTGACCATAATTTCAATGGCTACAACAACTTTAAATTAGGTTATTATGTTCAAATTTTTTTTTGCTAATGTATTTTTTGACTGATGTCAATCGATGAGCTCAGATAACGTGACCTGTATTTTTTTTTTTTTTTTTTTTTTTTTTTTACAGGTAACACATCGGCGATAGGAGCTCTAACACTTCTTAGAAGAGTTGTGAAGGTAAATCTGTTTTTTTAAATTATTATTATTTTTATTAAACCGAAATTAGTTTGATTTAGAATCGAGATCTTGGTTTTTTTAAATTAGTATGGTACATATTAGGTGTATAAATAGTAATATGCATAAGATAATTTGATTTACTGGAAATTTTTTCTTTCAAAAGCCGCGAGTCAAGATTTAAAATAATAGAATTTCCGTTTAGTTAAACCGGAAAATATCTTTTAAATAGGAGTGATGAGGCACATGTGAAATTTGATTTCAATGATTGAAAAATATGAAAGGAAAGTGCAAGTCACAATAAGATAGGCCTGGTTAACATGTTTGGATGTTGTAAAAAGCGTGAATAGAATAGTAAAATGCAGATGAGTACATTTAAGAAAAACTGCCAATCCGATGTCATGAAAACTAGTCAGGCGTCTACTTTTGTAAGGGCAATTAATACCTAAAATCAACATGTCCTGTAACATGGTGTTAATGGACGTTTCAATTCAGCAGTATACGCGTAGGTTTTCCTTTAAAAAAAAAATAAGGAAGATGATGAGGTTTATTTGCTTCTTCTCACGAGTAATTTTAATAAAAGCGCTTAAAGATTGCAGGTCAAAAATTGCTCTTTGTCGTTCCAAAGTAATTGCTTTGCTTCTTAAAACGTTTTACGTTTTTCAAGCTGTGGTCATAGTTTATCCATTTCCATTTGATTTTTTACGCTAATGGAACTGAATTTCCTACTGATAACCTAATCTATGTGATAATTTAACTCTTCATGATCTTCTGAACTACCTTGGCGCAGTATATTTTTTTTCCTACCGGACTTACGATAGTTTAAATGAAAACAATCATTTTAATAATTTTATTGTGGAGTGGCTTTTTTTTTTTTTAATAGATCATTCAGAGTTTTGTATGAAGTTTCAGACAGTCTGTTCCTTAACTTTAGGTCCTTAACTTTAAAATATGTAAAGACATCAGCGGAAGGAGGCCGTTCAGGTTCCAATGAAAAACTGTAGTCAATAAATGAAAATCGAAAGAGGTTCTAACATTTTCCTACTGCTTGTTTACAAATAGTACATCGAAAATCCTGTCGGAATCAAAATGGCTTCCAAATAAACAATAGAAAATAGCCTGTTGTCTGAATTTTTTTTCGAGAGGTCCAACGGCCTCCTTTTTCCACTGATGTCTTCATGTGCAAATGAAACTGACAAAGTCAATCTACCATCCGAAAAATGGATTAGATTTGATGGCCCAAACTAAGGACTTAATCGGAAAATTGATGACATAAATTTGCGCGATTAATTTTGATGCTTATTGCTGCTTCTGTGGAGTAATGTTACGAATTTTTTCACGGGCTAAATACTGTACAAAGTCTCAAACTGTACAGTTCATTCATCGATGAAAAAGATCTACCTCAATTTAAACTTGATCGATCGTTCCTGCAGGCGCAACCAAATACGAAAACAATTTAATCCGATTTCAGTGCCAAATTTCGACACATTTAAAGTCATGCCATTTAAAACAAAAGGACATGGAAAAGTTTCCCGCTGAGATACGTCCAATCTAATCACGTTTCCGGATCCCAGTCTTTTTTGGACGTATTTCGCAGACCTTTGTTATTAAGTTTAATTATGTTTACTGTGGTTATGTGTGCACGTAATTACTGTTTGAAATCATCATCTTTTTTATAATAGGGTATTCAACAATCTGGCCAACCGCATGAATACATAACTTTACACAAAAAGAGAAGAGCTTCAATTAAGAATGAAATAATAAAAGAGATAAAGCGTCATAAACATGACGGTATACGAAGCCATTCATGCAAAAGTGAAGATGTTAAAAATCATGTTGATTATTATATTGTGTTAAACGGTGTGGCGGTACCAGAGGGTCATGATGATGTGATAATGTCAGTAATAGTTACTCCGTTGGAATTTATCTTTTTGGACGTAGTTAAAAATCGATTTAAACTTAATTTTTGATTAATTGCTCAGGGTTTTTAATGTCAACGAGGGCCCTAAGACGATTTTAGTCAATTACGAGGATCTCTTGTTCTCATATTTCAAAAGTGGTTGTTGCAATTGTAAAGGAGAAATTAGAAAAGATGGTGGGCCCGGCCCTTGCCCAAACCTCATAAGGGGCCAAAGGTGGACGTTTTGGTCGAAACAATAATTTTCGGGATTATTTTTGTTAATGAGAGTTTCAGTGCTAATTAAAGGCTGTCAACAAATTGGGATTGAACATTATTTTTATATGAATTATTTTACAAAATCTCAGGATATATTTATGGTTTCTCTGAGTGGTCGCTTTCATTCGATTTCCTTAAGGCTAGTGACGAATTGTTGTTAACTTTCGGCATTTCACGCAATATTTAGTGCGGATAGAGGAACATTTTTTTTGAGATAAAACAATTTTTTTTTATTCCGCTTTTCTTGATGATAGATAATTACTAAATAGAAAAACGTTTATTGAAAAATTAAACATTTAAAGCAATCTTTTCTCGATATTTGATTCACATTGTCAAATAATAATCTTGGCGTAATGCAAGATTTATTTGCGATTTGACTAGTTTTTTCGTGTTTTCTTAAGAATCTGGTTTTTTCCCTACAAAAATAAACTGATTTAAATGGTTTCTTGTATTCAATTTATAAAAATTAATTACTGGAACCATTAGACTCCCCCCTTTCAGATTTAAAGCTAACTTTGAAAATCAAGATTTTAGATAAATGCAAAAAGACTTTTTTTTCTTTGCAAATAAAAATGTCTGTTTTACAGAAAGCTTTAACATATCCGATTAGAAACAAAGAACTGGGAAAATCTGTTTTGATTTAGGTTTTATTCGATAAAATTTTCGATATTTCTTAAATCTACACAAATTTTAATGGAAGTATATATTAACCAGTTATTCCAGTAATTTTTCTGCTTTATGCGATTTAACATTTGCCTTCGAAGGGGTGAGATACAAAGCGGAAGTTAACAAGGATAAAACAGACTTAGGGATCATACAAATATTACGTAAGCATTTTTTTGCCTATTTTGTACCACCCCCCCTCCCTGGGGGTAAGGAAGCTTTAGAATTGGTAGACCCCCCCCCACTCCCTAATATTACGTAAGGTTTTTTTTTTTTTTTTTTTTTCTTATTAATTTTGCGTAAAAAAGATTTTAACTTTATTTTCTTTTTATTTTCACTCTTCAAAAAAATTGTTTTTCTTTTTCTGAAATAAAATTAAGAGTCAAAAAGAGAACAGTGAAATTTATTATTAAAAAGTTAATGGATCAGTAAAATAATATCAAAATTCAGTCAACTAAATCGGAAGTTACTTAATGAACTAAAGTCATGAATAAAATTTCATTTTAAATGAAATAAAATGAAATTAGGAACTAATGAGACCATTTTTACGCTGAATAATGCAGTTAATATTCTTTAATGGCAAATTTTTAAAATTTGAAATGTTACGTAAAATTTGGAATACCCCCCTCCGTAAGCAGCCGTAAGCATTCCGTCAACCCCTTCTCCCTCCCCTGAAATGTGGTTACGTAATATTTGAATGATCCCTTATTTTTTTTCCTTCTCAATATTGGAGCCTACTAAAACCCAGCAGTAGAATCGTAATTTTTTCCCCTTTTTTAAATTATTAAACTTAAATAAAACGTAAATCTTATATTCATAACAAGATATATGTATGTACCCCGTTTGCTATCGGACAAATTTAAATTTTTTCACTTTTAAACAAGTTGAGAGATGCACCCTGCTGTAAACCTGTGACCTATAGAAACAAGAATTTTGAAGTTTTTTGCAGTTAATCTTTCTGTTGTCAATTAGTAGCAAGGAAAAAAAAAACAAGATGGCTTGTATGGTTCCTTAAGCCTCGGAGAAATCGCAAAAATCATCATTAAAATTCTTTTTTCGGGAAAAGCGTTCTCTCTTCCGTGATACGATTCATATAGGCTTACCTCGAGGATCCATTTTTATTATTTTTTTTGGTTGAACGATTTCGATTTTTAAATGTGACCATTAGATCAGGCCGAAAATTTAGAAATTCAAACGCGTAAAGATCACATACCAAAAAGGTGATAAATAAATCACTTGAATTTTTGATGACACGCAATAAACTCTATTACACACTCGTTAGTAATCGGTAAATCGGTAATGATATCGATCACGCGAACATTTGAGGTTCGATGAAGCCATTGTTTGAGAGCAGTTTTGTGCATTCTGCATTGTTTGAATGGCGATCGTTTCATTCAATTTCACTCTCTCATTTATAACGTTTCATTCATGTCTTAATGTTCAGCTGCTGCTTTTTTTTTCTTGCCGAAAATGGTTAAGTTTCAATTAATCTATTCGATTTCTTTTAGTAATGCCGCAAAAAAGTGCTTCGTCTTTATAATAAATAGACTTTAGTAAAGATTTGAAATTAATAATGAATAATGAATAATAGTTATGTCCCTTCTTACTTTAAAACGGCTTTTAAGGAAAGAAGATGGGAGCTTTTACCAATTTCACGATATCGATCCCGAGAACATTTGAGGTTCGACGAAGCCATTGTTTGAGAGCTTGATTGAGAGATGGGCAGGTTTGAGAGCTGGGAGCTTTTCCCTTCTTCTTTCCTTAAAACGCAGTTTAATTTAATACGACTCTCTACATTTATCTCTTTAAACAGCAGGAGCTTCAAATGCAAATATCAGTGAGAGATTAGAAAACTACAAAGTTTTAGCTTTCTATTGACCTAACGCATAAAACTATATTTATTCAACTTATAACTACTGCTAGGGGGAGACCCGACAAAAAAAATGGGAGCGAAATTTTGGAGGCAAATGATCATGCGCACTAGTTTTGCAAAAGACAGTTGAATAAAAAAGTGCTCTCAGAAAACGATTAAAAACATAAAACAGACTGAAGAAAAAATCCATGCTCATGGTCATATGCCTCCAAAATTTCGCGCTCATTTTTTCGGTCGCGGGTCTCTTCTAATTAAGGGTCTCTACTGCTAGGTAGGTGGGTAGGTATTCGCTTATCGGGTAAAGCTTGAATTTTTGAGCTTGAAACATACTGAGTTCCTTGAATTCAAGCTTCTCATATCTTGCTGTAATCGTATTATTTTAACTTAAGAAACGAAAACTTACCAGAAGTATAAATCCTAAATAATTTGTGACTAACATAGCGAACGTTTATTCTAATACAACTTTCCTTTGGAAATGCTAGGTTGTATCGGTGAAGATTTCCAGCTGATCCCTTATTTCTCTCATGACTCATTCCATATCCTTGCCTTTACTCTTCACTCTGGGAAAGAAAAAAAAAGAACACTCTTAAAAAAAAGTTGCACCTCCCTAAAAAAAAAAAAAAAAAATAAATCTGCATTCAGGTCTACTAATATGTTATTAGCGAAATTAGGAAAAGGTGGACGTCCTTCTGGGTGTTAAAAATACCTCACACGTTTTTTTAAGTCAACTTATTCGATGATTTACGTTTTATATAAACTCAATTTTAAAAAAATGTTAAAATTATACTAAAATCCTGTTTCTAACGGTGTGAATAATTTGCACTCTTTATTTACTGAATATTTGAAGGTTATGTAATGATCATCTTCTCCTTAACAATTAACCTAGTCTGTAATGTTGTTATTTTATGATCTTTTTTTTATACGCGCACTTGACCGTCAATCAATTACTATTTTTATCTGCTTGCATGACTTTTCAATTGAAATAACAAGTATATCTCATAAAAAATTGAATTTTCCTGTATAACATAAATTACCCTAATGTTGTGGGTGTCTGTAGTTTTTGATTAAATAAGAAACGGTTTTTAAATATTTCTCAATAGGGTATGCAATGAAATTACAGCACTGGCTTTGTGACACGTTTTATTGAATATTCCTGTATTTAAAAAAAAAAAAAAAAAAATTAGCCATACCAAAAAATCATGTTTTTGACATAATGAAAAGTAATTAAAATGTGAGAGTGTGTAAATGATTGGGAAGGTCGTTTTTTTTAAAATTTATTCATAGTTTTAATTTCAATCACTTACGCATGAGGTGGAAATAATCATATCCAGCATAATATAAAAAGGAAATTAGTACCATCCGCCATTTTAGGAAGATCTATTTTCACAACCTTGAGATCAGTTTTTTAGTCAAAGACCTTCCTTGAATTGTACAACATGCAAGCATTAATATATTCAATTATAAGCTCTTTTGTCCCGTATTCTGTTTCGATGAGTAACACATTCACATGCTTAATCCAGGGGCATGTTCAAAGGCCGAAAATAATAAAATTGACTTGTGATTAATGGTGTGACCGGCTGTACAGCGTACAATACTTTTTATGTTTAAATTTTTTTTCCCCCGACTAATTAATTGAATTAAGATATTGTAGATAACCATGAAACCGGATATTAAATTTATATTTATTAATATTGAATGGCTATTTTTTAAAAACATGGCTTCACCAGTCAGAACATTTCAAAATGTCTTTATCGTCTTGAAGATGATTTATTAAAACCTATAAATTTTACTTAAAGGTTTCTAAAGCAATAAAAACCAATTTCCTAAAAATTTTTTTAAGAAAAATATATATTTAAAAAATGTAAGGGCCATCATTATCATTATCGTAATTCGTTGATCGGAAATGAGAAGTGATGAGTCGGTTTTTGAATTTTTTAATATGCATAAAAATATGTAATTTACGAATTATAATTTGCTCTTAATGCTCAAAGTTAGCTGTATGTTTCTAATCACAAATTGAAGCTTGACTTGTAATTTTGAATCATTTTAGGAATTTATACTTAATTATTAATTTAATTTTGGTAAATAGACCTAGGCTACTGAAAATGTTTGATAAGGTTGAGTTGACCTGTTTTTCAGGAGCCCGGATATGATGCATCATGTGTATGAACATCGGTATGGTTTATTTATGTTTCTACCTACGTTGTTATCAAAATTTTATTTTTGTTTTTCATCTGTTGTACTAGCGTTTATTAATAAAGAGTTATTACTTGAAACCAAATTCCTGCAAATATGGGCAATTCTGATTTGTCGGCTATGAAATTTTTTCAAAGATCTTAACTGGAGCATTCATTCCATAATGATATTTTTTTAGAGCAAGGCGTTTGGCGCCTGGAAAATAAAAATATCGAGCCCGAAAAAGAAACTGCTCCAAATTAAGGTCAGCTGGCTGTTGGAATAGGAACGTAGAGAACGTAGGAATAGAAACGTCAGAGACGTTTAAATCATTCGTATAGTTCTTTAAGAGATTTAACTCAATTTATCAAATCAAATTTTTGGTAATGTCATCATTTGACTACTTGCCCTCTTCCCTAAAAGGCACACATAGACAAAAATAATGAGCAGCTATTGTTGACCTTCAGAAATTTTACAAGATTTGTACCATGATAAGAGCTTTTAGATTTCTTGACAAACCAAGCTTTTTTCTCCCGGAAATCAGATTTGATCACGAAAATCAGATCTTTCAGAGCGCAGGTGAAAATTTAAATTGGCTAAAAGTTGCGTCTCGTGAGCATCGCGTTACGTTTTAATTTACTGTGAAATTTTTAGTTGTTTTTTTTTTTTTTTTTTTTTTTTTTTACATATTATGATTCTCCTTTACTTAATCGGTACTTTCGTAGTCGGGTTGCCTATAATTATTAAACAACTTTAAAATGTATCCTACAATTTGGTAGATTTGAATTGAGAGTCAGAAAAGCTGAGAATCAAGTGGGTCTTTAATCATTGCACTGTAGATGGATGAACGAATGAATAATTGAATATTAAATTTATTAATTCATCGATTCAGCGTTCAATCGATCAGTTAATTAATTTAAACCTTACTAATTTTAATGAAATTAATCATTTTTAAACATTTTGACAACATATATGGCTTCTCACATTTCTTACATTGTGAATGGTAAAGTACTCCGCACAAAATAATAGAAATTTGGGTATCGGATAAAATCCCATTTGTTTTTATTCGTTTGTTTGTTTTTAAATGTAAACCTTATCCGACAGCCAAATTCCCATTTTTTTGCTCAGGTTTCTTTCTTTGTCTTTCTGTAGCATAGAGAGAACATGAATAGTCACTGAGAGAAGACACTAAAAAAGCTCATTTTTATAATAAAATATGAATCCAGAAAGTGTTTCATGTTACTGCTGATCTACCAACACGACTTCAAGTTCGTAAATGTATGGTATTTAGTGTCATATCGCAACATGCGTTTTCCATGGAAATTATATAACAGCAGCTTTCACAAGTAGTAACTTCATTTCTTTTCTTTTTTTTACTGGAGTTTTCACTAGTGATTTTCCGTTAAAAGCTTTCAATAAAACCGTATATTCCACTTCACATACAATCATAATAATATAACAAAATCATAACGCCAAATCGAACGTACGGAACGTAATACCTAACACTGAATCTTTCTCTTGTTTTCCAGAAACGTAAACTATTTTGTCCTTTTGTCGATCGTAATAATTTTAATTTCTATAACCTCTAGAAGTTTTAGAGGCTATTCGTGATTTTTAATGAATTATCAGCACCAGGTTTTAGTAACATTGATCTAATTTAAAAGTCGATTAATATGAATTATATTTCTTCTCTAAATGCGTCTCTTTTCTTGGTTATCTTCCTGTAAATTGATTTCGATTTGTTGGAGGAAGACGATACATTTTGTCGGTGTAGAACTGTCAAAATTATTCAAACTATCTAGCTGGTGTTGCTGTAGCTGGAGCAGTAATTGAACCTTATTCGTAACTGTTTGGAACAGTCGAAGATGATTTCAAAACCCATATTTTCCTGCCTGAACAACAGTTCGGAGCATATAAATGTCGGTAATTCTGGGAGCGAACCCACGTTGCCGCCTCATCAAAACTAACCACCTTTTTTGCTTTATCGACCTCAGGGAGAATAAAGCATTGCATTTAGCACGAATTTCAGATTTTCAGTTTTCGATATATTTACACATTTTAAGGTCCCCTGATGCCGAAAAAAGCAAAATTCGGATGGTGGATGGATGTGTGTATGACCGTATGACCGTATGAGTGAAATAAAAATGGACGTCCGTCGAAAAGCAGAAAAACGAAAGAACAGATCTCGATGATTTTTGGTGGGTAGCAACTTCTAATGAAATGTAGGTGCTGATTAGTTTTTGAGCCAAATCGGTTTAGCGAATCGGAAGCAGTGAGTGAAAATGTTGAATTTTCAGCAATTTTAAAGTATTTTTGAACTATAAATCGGAAACGCAGCTGCCGATTGAGGCCAATTTTCGTACTGTAGTAGATATTCATCAATATATGCTACCATTGAAATTTGGTAAAATTCTATAGAGTGGTTGAGAAAAGGTGAGCAGGACAAAAAGTATGGGTATAGGCCTAAGAGACGATATCTCCCACTTTTGAAACGTCACGATATGACGTAATCGATTACAAAGCGATTTGGTCGTGCTGATTGGTGGGTTACTCGTGCTATAGCTATAGCTAACGAAAAACTAACTTTATTTTTGAAAATATTTTCGGGGTTGAGGATTCCGAATCTGAAATAATATTTCCGAAATTCGAATTCTTGGTGCCTGTACTGCGGCTTTGGAGGACCTCTGATAAAAAATCTAACCGTATTTTTGAGAATATTTTCGGGGTAGAGGATTCCGAATATGAAATTATTTTTCAGAAATTCGAATTCTTTATGCCCGTACTCGGCTTTGATAGACCTCTGATCGAAAAACTAACCATATTTTTGAGAATTATTTAAATAGTCGATAAAGCACTTTGATCGGTTCACCGATCTCATTTTTTGTTCTGTAATTTGCTGGATGCTTGTCAGGTTTCAAAATGTTTTCCTTTATACGGTATCATTGAGAGAAAAAAAAAAATAATAATAGACATAATTATGACAAAATTTTAATAATTTCTAATTTTTTATTTACCTTGTTTAGTGAAAAAAAATTTCCTTGTGGATTTGTAATTTAAATAAAATCATAAAACGTGTATTTAAATTGTCAGGATAAGTAATCTCTGTCAACATAGATAACTTGTCCGAAAACATGAAGACGAGCTCAAATAGATGGTTATCCCGCTTCTAGCCGTATCACTTTCAATCTCACGATCCGAGTCTTAGAGCGTTTCCTTAGATAGCAGCCCAGTGTCCGGTACCTAACCTTTAGTTTCTAAGGTCTTGTATCGGTTATGACTGAGGTTTTGTCTTCCGTGATCTTGGGTCATTCTCGGTTACCTAAGACATTAACAAACGGTTTGATCTCCAAAAAGTCGGAAATTAACTTCTTTTTTTACTAGATCAGTTACATTGATTACCCCATTTCTCGTTTTACATATTTTGTGCTGTTTCTTTGTCATGGTAAAAGGTTCGACATTTATCTATAAAATCAGATGCTCTCGTTTCGTGCTCATCTATATTCCATAATCTTAGCATTTCATTATAAAACATAAATTGATACGGTCGATAAATTTGTTAAAAGCGATATATTCGCAACCTTGAGCCAATTCGGATTGAAACACAAATTTTCTTCTGTGGTACAGAGCATTAAAAAAAAAAAGTAAATAAAAGAATAAATCGTCAAAATCACATAGCAGCAATTCGTGAAAAGTGGTTCCTAATCTATGGTTGAACGTCCCTGGTTAAAAGCACCTACGGGCAATGTCGTAGGAGTGCGATATTTCGGAGCTGCCCACCAAAATTTGATGAAGGCGTATATATCACATTATCATAATGCAGGTCTGATGTCTGATCTACCTTGAAGCTTGAATTACCTGAATACTGGTGTTTGTTATGTGCTGCAATCTCACGATTACTATATTTGCTTGAAACATTTGCATGTCGTCAGTTTTTCATGGAACTTAGCTGACAAATATTTGGTAATAGGGCCTGATGCATTGCTTACGATTATTAAAATTTTTTATACCTCAGTTATGGTAATAATTTTTCAGGCGTAAATGCTGCATCGACTGAAGGAAAATTAATAATGTACCTGCAGTACCCTCAGAAATGCATACGGGGTAGTATGCAGTACTCGATGAGTATAATAGTAGTAGCAGAAGAGCCTAGTTTATTGCGCGCTTTCATGAGATGCGATGCGTCGTGCTTCTATTCTAGTTCACCGCCAGGAATGAGGATTTTAACGGAAAACTAAATCCGCTAAGGGGTCTCGGGCTGCTATCATGGTAAAATGGCGGCCGGCTTCGGATTGGTTAATAATGACATTAACATGAGAAGGGAGTATTTATTGACCAATCCGAAGCCGGCCGCCATTTTACCATGATAGCAGCTAGAGACCCCTTAGCGGATTTAGTTTGCCGTAAAAATCCTCATTTGTCTCAGGCGAGATGACTAAAGCGCTAGTCAGAAAATCAAAGGTATGGAACTGGGTGGTGGCACTAAGTGGCAATTGACACGTAAATCTCTCAAATTACAGTTCGGAACCAGCGTTAAGCTTTAGGTCTCATATACCTGTTAGCGCACGCTCATACACTAGCAAAGGGCTAAGGAAGAGTTTCAACTTAAAGCCTCATAGAAGTATCCTGGTCCTTGAACACAAATTTAAATCGATTTGCTGCCTTGAAAATTTAAGAAAGTCTTAAACATAAAAGAAAGTTTGTAAGCAGCCCTGAAACCGTTTCTTGATCCTTAGAAAAGCCTTTCGAAAACTTTGTGTAGATTATTGTATTTAGTCTTGGCAAAGGAGCCCAGATAGCAAAGTCTATCCAGTCCCGAGAACGTCCTCAGGACGTCATGAGGATATTAATTGGACGTCCATTAGATTTACCTATGTCCACACTGATCCAAAAAGCGTTGCTTTGACGTCCTATGGATTTGAATAATCTGTGGATATCTAATGGACAATCCACGGGATGTCCAATGGATTGAAAATACCATCTGGGAGGTCAAAGCATGCTAGTTGAATGAGCTGTAGAGGTTCTAATTTGACTTAATGATCTAAAATAGGAAATGCGAAAGCCTTCAGTCGTCTTTTTACTTTATAAATGAGTGAAAATCAGTTTTTAAAAAAAGAGCTCAATTTTATTGTAAGATAGTAACTTTTTGAGTCCAAAAGCTCAACAAGCTGACTGACCTTACGACAGAGTCAAGGAGATAATTTTAAAAACGACTCAAAGCTTCGCCCTTTAAAGGATAATTAATGTGACATTTTGCTCCTTTTCTGGGGACGTTTTGGACTGCCATGTTTGGGTTGAACTAAATATGTTTTCACCAACTCAAAAATTCCGCGAAAAGTCCAGAAGTCAAAATGACGTCTAAGAATTAAAATTATTAAATGTTTTTTACTTAAAGACCTGAAACTGCAAGGCTGCAGCAAGTGAGCAGGCAGCTTGGTTTTCCAGTTTTAAAGCTAGAATGTGCTTTCAGTTTTCTAGATTCTTGCCCTGTCCATTACACTGGTATTAAGATTTCCTATAACGGCATAAAAATTTAAAAAGTACAAAAGGAATTCTTAAAATAGTTAAAAAAAACAGCTGAGACTTTCTTTTAAATCTGCAGTGCGTTTCTGTAGAACTAATACGGTTTTCTTTGAAAGATTTTATGTGCTCAATAGAAGTCCTTTTAATGGAACAAAATGGCCGTAAGGATCACTTATATATTTTTTTGAGTTAAAGTGCTTTTGTATTTTTTTTAATTAAAAATTTATTCAGTGCCCATTTTAAATCTTGTATTGCCCAAAAGAATTTTTTTCTCGGAAATAGATTTATCTATTCATCGATTCTTACGAATATGATAACCGTGGCAACGAAATAGTTTAAGCAACAAAAGCAAAATTTTGATTCATTTTGGTGATAGACGAAGAATTTTTATTAAAATATATATTCATAATTCCGGCCAATTCTTGAAAATCGAACCTGCGGAAGTACAAAAAACAACAAAAACAACACCCAAACTGTCCTTCTAAAAAGTCGAAAACTTTTTAATTGTTTTCAACTTATATTTTACCAAAACAATGACAAGATTAAAAACAATAATCACTACTTTTTTTGTAAAACTTCTTACCTCAGTCATAGGAAATCCAAAAAATAATAATGTATCCGAAATTGTTGTAATCCAAAAAATTGATTATCCGGTAATGAACCGACACTAACAAAAGACGATCAACGATGAACTAGTAACTATTCGAACTCAAGAAAACAACAACAAAAAATTAAAAAAAAAAGATATTAGTAACACTGGTTTGAAATTTACGTAGATGCCGGCTGCGTCTAGTTTTTAGATGTGTTGAGCTTGTTTCTTACGTTTTTACCTATTGAAAACGCGATGGATATGCCAATGCTTGTTGTACATACCAAAACATTACACAAACTCTGATAAGCATTTAAAAAATTGCGTCTTTCAAACAATTCTTTGCTTTTGCCGGTCGTTTAATCAATTTTGACATTGATGCTACTGCCCTGGAGCTTTACCATCAATCTGAGACGATTTTAGTGTCGATTTTTGAAAATGATTTCGTCATTTGTTTTGTTTTTCTATAATGGAAAGGAAGAAATTTAACAAGGCTTACAAGCCTTGTTCCGTAGCATCAACACTGGTAGGACAGTAAATAACAGAGAGCCTTCTTTGTTGCGTCATTTTTTTTTTTCTTTAAGTCTTGGCTCGGTGCAGTACGAACGAGATTGATGATGGTACTTGTTTTTGATTATCATCACACTTATAAATACATATTTTACATTGTAAAAGACATGATAAAATTCTTTTAATCTAGTCCGCGCGCTTAGCACATCTGCAAATAATGCATAAAAGGTGTGCTTAAGACGTTTTTTTCAAGCATAATACTATTAATTTTTTTTAGAACGATGCACGTCGGCGTCCTTGGGTAAAGAGATCTTTTTAAGAGTTAAAATACTTCACTGAATAATGCCTATTCAATAAATCTTCTTTTGAATGAAATCTTTGTGGTTTGAAGGTCGATTTTATTCTAAAATCACGAAAAATGGATTAAAAATGTGGAAATTAGACTTTTGTTTCCGAAATGGAAGATGTAACAGTTTTGCATAAGGTCGAAAATGGCTGGGGATGTGATTATACCTTTTAAGATTAAATAAAGGGTTCCAAAGGTCGTAGAGGGAGTGATTTTAAGTGTCTAATTTCCGACAGTTTTGAACTTTGGGCTTAAAAAAAAATGTGTCCGCTTTCCATATCGGTGTCCTAAAAAAGCCTGGGAGGTGTGAAAGTTTGACGAATATGCTAAATGTGTTGTGTCTGGCATGAGAAAAAAAAATGTAAACTAAAATATTTTGGTCGTGCGCATTCGTGCTCACGTCTCCATTTTTTGCGAGAAATCGTCCTGCATGTGTAACTTTATTTCCAAAAATGAAGTCAGTTGAAGTCGTCAGCTTATTTGTCCTCGAAGTGGGGAACAAAGGGAAAATATTTTGTAAAGACCTTGATTTCATAATTGAGACAAAAGGAAAAAAGAGTGAAAGAAAAAAGAAAAATTAAAAAATAAGAATAGGAAGAAGAATTTGAAAGAAAAATTCGAGGTCATAATTATTGTTGCAGAACATCTGAGGGAAATGATAAGGAAAAGCTTTTTTTTTTGTGCAAAATGAAATATAGTAATGCATAATATAAAATAGTATACACATGTGAAGTTGGAAGATAAAATGACTACGCCCTATTGCTTCCATGTTTTTTTGGCAAAATTCGTCCTCGAACGTCAATAATGTCCTCAATCGAACAGGACCAGTCCTATAGATTTGGTCACGATTTTCTTTTAATGTTAATGTTTCCATGTAATTAATGGCGATTCAATCATCTTGTAAGTCTGTGTTGTAAGTCTGCTTCTTTCTTAATTAGTTCAGATTCATTAATTACGAAAAAGGATTAACGATTTCCTTCGAGGCAATAATGATTTTTTTTTTTGTATCAAAAATTACAAGAAGCCAAATGGAAAGCGTAGAGTAAAATGCAAAAAAATTAATATGTTATACAATGAGAAATTACTGTGGCTTTGAAAGTTTAAAACTGCGGATGTAAAATTTTGGAAATACCGTGTTTTATGGTACATTGATGTTTACCTTCGTCATAAATAGCTAATGGGATTCTTGGCGTGAAATCAGTTAAAATAATTTTAACCCAATTTGAAAGTCTCGGATAATTACTGCCTTTCATGCGCTTTGACAAGGCACGTTTATTATTATTTTTTTGGCGATTCTTAGAATTATTTAACTTGAAAAAAAATATCAAAAGGGCGGGTGCATTTTTTTTCCGCAACTTGATTAGGTATATCTCTGTTTTTTGGCTATTACAGAAAACGAGTGCATCATCGGTTACAAAATTTTTTAATTATCTTTGAAAATCATTTATAGATTTGTAACTTTGATCTAAAGAAATCAGGAAAAAAGAAACCCATATCGTTATGGTATTAATTGCTTATGGTAATAATTAACACAATTCGTTTTGTAAATTTAGCAATTGGTCACAAATTCTTAATGTGGTTACGGATTTTGGGTTTTTTTTTCTTCGCTTTTAACTCGGATAAGCTCTCTTTCGTTTTTAAACTCGAAAATTTTTTTTTACTTGTATAATTTATTAGGGAGTGCAAATTCACGCCGAATATGTTCGACCAAAATGTTGGTGTTGAATGAAAGTGACACAAACATTTTCACCCAACATTTCCCCAACATGCGCTCCAGAAGCCCTGCATAACATACAGTTTTTTTGAGCATATAGGATTGGACATGTTTCTAAAATGTTGGGTGAACATATTCGTCAAACACGTTCACCCAACTTGTTCAGAGCGACTTTGCTCCCTTAAGAAGAAGAGCAGAAATGAGACACAAGAAAATCGATAGACAAAACAAGTTTTAGGTTTAAGCGTCTTCCTTCGTATATTTTTTTTAGGTAGAGCTGTTGAAAATATGAGATAACTTTTGTTTTCGTTAACTAAAAATTAGTTGTTGGTGTAGCTACAAATTTTTTTTTTTTACCAGTCGGTCGACCATCTATGGCTACCCACTCGGCTATGGTCACTTTTGCACAATTTTTTTGATCTTCAAGATAAATTTCAATTATTATTAAAATTATCATCACTGATACATACCAGATTATATTTAAGGTATTTTCAACGAAATATATCCTATTTTTAATCACTTAAAACGAAAAAAAATAAAAAATTAGTGAAATTCCGTGTATTGTTTACCTCGCCATTTCTGTTTCTGTTTACAAAATAAAAGTCCCAAAAATGAAATCTTTTTTAATTAATTTCTCCAAAATAGTTAATGTAAACCTTAATATTTATGAAAAATTGTACGAAGAAATTGGAGTAGCATCTAATTCTGAGTAAAAAAGTTGAGTTTCTGCAATAAAAAATGAGTTAATTTGAATTGTATCCATAGTTGGATTTTTGGTAACCATAGTTGGGGGGGATGTCCATAGATGGGCCAAATTGGTCAATATTTTGAAAAAAATTTAAAAATATGGTTAAAATAGTTGTGAGTAACGGATTTAAGTTGTTTTATTGAAGATGAATTCCTAGAGAATACTTTTCCATTAGTTTCGACCCCGTACACCGCTCGCAGATTTCAAAAAGAAAAGTTAAAAAATTAAAATCCTTAAGGTAGCCATATATGGTCAACCGACCCTAGCACTCTTAATAAAAGTTTTAAAATCCCTAATTTATTCTTAATTACATCACATTAGGTGTAGATTTAAAACACTTAATTTTGGAGGTAGCCATAAATAATTTCCCTGAAATTGTCGATGATATATGGTTTTTATTATATTTTGACTCAACTGGCGTTGCCACTACCTCCGCAGTAGTCTTTAAAAATATCGAAAAAACCTATCATAAAAGTTCATCATTTTCATACGCAACTATGAAAATCTATATGGCAAACCTAGTAATTTATAAATGTCGTCAAAAAGCGTTTTACTAAGATTTATGTGACAGGAGGTTTGACCAATAGACTATTACTTTAATTATTTGCTTCGTTTTTTTTTTCTGTGAATATAATGAAGGCAACCGAAAAAAACGGACGGAACACAATCGAGGAAATGGCACGAAATCTTATAATCTCGTAGTCCATCACGCATTCGAATAGAAAAATGTCCACGAATTTATAAAAGTGAATAAAAGAGAAACTGGAATGTAATTGAAGAAAATAATGTCCTTAGGCGTATCCCTAAACTTCTTACTGGAGGTTTTTCTCTAAAATCATGTAGAGGACGTTTGGACACATTTATAACCAGCCACCGTGCCACGGTGATTCAGATTACTTAAGAGCATTTTACTTATCTCCAAAATTAATCTTAACAGTGCAGAGTTTCAGGTTTTCATTAGAGTTTAGGAAAAGTGGTCCCATTTTTTTCTTTCTTCACCTAATTGTGATTTTTGGAAGGGTTTCGACTTTCGTATAACAAGTTTATGCATTTTTTTTTCTTTATTGAAGAAAGTTAAACCATGTGAGTTTGATTTCCTTCCGTAATAAAAATCGCCTCTGATTTTAAAATAATATTTATCGATTGTCATTTTTGTGCCAAGATTTTAAGCGTGACTAACGTGACATATCACGCAATAATTCGTGTGTGAACAAAATAGGTTATCAATTTGTGTTTTTCGATTTAAACGATTAAGTAAAAAAAAACGTAAGAAGTAGTTTATTTTGCGCTGGAACAAGATGCTTTTGGAATGGGCGTTTCTTATATTATTAGCCGCACAAATTGATTCCTTACTGTTTTTAATTTTACTAGTTTTTTCTCTTTCTCTTCATGAGAGTTTAAGGCTTCGGTTCGCTTGCCAAAAAATGTGTTTCAATTTTTTTTTTTTTTTTTTTTTTTTTTTTTTTTTTACGACTTTAATTGGTTTTGATGTCATTAACTCATATTGGCTAATTAAAGCCAAAAATTGCATTTTGAAAAAATATTTGAAGCGCTCGTGGGAACCTGCGTCTATTTGGCAAGCGAACCGGCACCTTTAGAACTGAACAAAATATTGGTTGCTGTTTTCTCAGACAGACACAAGTTTTCATCTGCAGCAAATACAAATAATTGGAAATGAAAAGCCCACCAAGACTACTATTAAAATATTACTATTATTATTTAATAGTATTATTATTATTTAATAGTATTAATGGTATTATTTAATAGTAGTCTTGGTGGGCTTTTCATTTCCAATTAAAATTGAGACTACTGGGCTGCGCCAACTCTTTGAAAAGAAAAAAAAAAAATACAAATAAGTTTATTTAATGCTCTTAAAAATCGAAAAGCCTATTTTTTTTACAAAGCCGGTTATTATCACGTATCAATCATTGTAGGGATGTTAATGTCGGTTTTTAAGCTTATTGAAATAATAGCTGATCCTCTTTAATTTTGTTGTCAAGAACTAATGTCGTCATTAGTACAAAAAAACTGCCTAGCTAATTGTTTTTTCCGTAGATTATTATCAAGTAAAGCAAGGTGAAAAAAAAATCTGTCGCTGGCGGCTGTTTTCAAACGAGTGATATCAAAGTGATCTTCATCAAGGTTATTTTGTAAACTTGGCAAGCGAAGATTTTAATTATGAAGATGTAACTGCCGTGCACATCCTTTCTTCAATTCCGTCCTTACTACATTTAAAAGGAAGAAAAACTTGTTGAGGAGCTCTGCCAGTGAGACGAAAACGACCGGTTTGCCTCGTTAAGTAATAGAGATGGACTCAGACAACTATGCTGTTTTCTTTTATAAACAATTTTAAAATTATGCAATCAAATGTGGGTGAAAAGAGGAAACCCCCATTACTTTTCCATCGAATTTTTTTTTTATAATTAATTTATCATTAGTTTCTGATTATTTTGAATCGAGCCATGTTTCGTTCTTAAAAATTGTATTTAGCGATAATTTCTCTTACACTAACATTCAGTTGTTTACGTGTTTCCGATTCTTCTATTTGATTTAATTTTGATCCAGTCGAATTGTCATATTTTCGCGTCTATATTAAGTTTGATTCCAAGAGAATTTTTTTTGCGTGAGAATTGTTTTTGCGTTCTCTAGTCCAGAGAAATTCCGAGGCTCGACTAAGACTAAAACTACCCTCTAAACATAGTACATCATTTCTTTCAATAAAATCAATAATCAAAAACATTTCCCTTGTAGAAAATGGTCTATTTCGGAAAACCATAACGGAACGTAACGCATAGCGATGTCGATTCCATGTCGATTCGTTATTTAACATGAATCCGAATAGAATAGAATTGAATAGAATCGAGATCAATCCCCGTTAGGTTTAGAGTTATTTTCCGGCATGGAAAAAATTCATAAGAAACTTACCTACTGCTGATTTTTTACCGTCGTTACTGTTCTTTTTTCTGTTGTTTTTGTCGTACTGTTTGTTTTTGTTTTTGTTTTTCTTTCTTTCTTTCTTTTTCGGCATAATCAGGACATGAAGCCCTATGACCCGGCGCCTACCTTTACCAAATTCGGTTTCTGGTGTAAGGTTTGGGCGTTACTACGTCATACCCCTTAATGTATCGAGTGAGACGGGGCACTTATATCGCAAAGGTATTTTACGAATGAGCGGGACCTACTTTATTTAGACAGGGAATCCGAACCCTGTTACACATCGGTCTTCTTCACTTGATACCACATTCACAGAGGTGAATGCTGGCGGATAAAAATCCTGACTGAAATCAGGTTCGAACCAAGACTCCACACGATCATTCGTTTCGGAATAGAGCACGCTCGCCACTCAGCCGACGTCGTGTCAAACTGTTTGTTTTGTTTTTTGCAGGGATGGCAAACCGCTCCGCAAACTAAAAGGGTTCGGTTCGGTTCGGTTTTTCTTCAAAGTATAAAGTTGAATTCAGTTTGGTTATGGTTCGACGGAAATCCGTCAGAAAGGGTTTGGTTCGGTTTAGGTTCGCATGAAAATCTTTTTAAATACGGTTCGGTTCGGTTTGGTTCGGTTTTTTTTTATCTTTAATTCGGTTGGGTTCGGTCCGGTTGGGTTCTGTTTTGAATTCGGTTCGGTTCGGTTGGGTTCTGACTTGAATTCGGTTCGGTTCGGTTCGGTTGGGTTCTGTCTTAAATTCGGTTCGGTTCGGTTCGGTTTGGTTTCTTTATATTCAGTTCGGTTGGGTTCGGTCCGGTTGGGTTCTGTTTTGAATTCGGTTCGGTTCGGTTCGGTTGGGTTCTGACTCGAATTCGGTTCGGTTGAGTTCGGTTGGGTTCTGTCTTGAATTCGGTTCGGTTCGGTTCGGTTTCGGTTCAATTTTCCTCTTTCTTAAATTCGGTTCGGGTTTTTCTCTTCTTGCTACCGCATTGATCAAAAGTATTGTCAAAAAAGGCTCCTACAAAATCTGTCCTTTCATAAGTTAATTTTCGGAAGAAGTAATTGATAAAACCTTTTACTTAGCGTACATTAAAGCATTAGATCAAATATTTTTTAATAACATTTCAAACCAAAAGTTGTAAATATTTGAAACTTTTAGTTATGTAATTTTCTTTGCTCTTTAACCCTCTGCTTACCTATGTTTGACTTTAAAAAAAAGCACCATCTTACCGAATTTTGTTTTTGGGGTTTATACGTACCAATATGCTTAATATAATGTAAAAAAAAATTCTTATCATAATGTCTCCTGCAAAATCAAATGTAGGCAACCCGCATTACATGAATACCGAATGAAATAAGATTATAGTTTGGAAAAATTCAAAGGTTGCTAATGAAATAAAATTTCAGTCTGGGGGTTTTAGAGGGCCCGGATTTCAAATCTGATATTATTTTTTCAAAATTAAGCCTTTTTTGAAAGAAAGAAAAAATACAATTTTTAAATTTTTTTTGAAAAAAAAAACCATTTATTGAAAAATGGATTTTTGTGCCATAAGCTTAACATAGATGCTACTATTTTTTAAAGATGTTTTTAAACGATCCAACCCCGCCGGAAACATCCCTATTGTTATTCACTCTTTAATGGACATCACTTTCCCTTTTTTAAAAAAAAAGTTTTCAGGTATTAACTCGTATATTTATCCCTTCATAAGCTAAATATAAGGGAAAATTCAAGCCAGGTTTCGGCGAAATCTTCATGGTTGACAATACTTGAACTATTGAGAGTGTCAGATTGGTTTTATTATCCCTAATAATTATTTTATAAGATTTTTAGCATATTAATTGAACGAGTTTTTAAATATCCAATATAATTAGTCGCCCGCCATCTTGAATTTTGGTGGTAGCGAAATTCTGGCTTCATATTCGAAATCCTCGACTCAATTTACAAAAGTACAAAATTTTTAGCCCCCTGCACTTGCAATTATTGGAAATATAATTTTTCAACGAATGGCCCCCGTAGAGGGCCATTGGTAAGGAACGACCTTTTCGCGAATGACCCTCCAGGAGGGCCATCGGTAAGCAAAGGGTTAAAGCGAGATTTACCGCATCGGAATGGGTTTAAATCATCTATTATATATTATCATTAAAATGACTAATATAAATGTGAATAAAGGACTCTGAAAACAAACCAATTATTATTAGCTCAATATGGTTCCTGTTCACTTAATCACTTTTTCCCGAAACTTTTCAAATAAAAATTTTATTAATAATTTGAATTTCAAATATTATGTTAGGAGTATTATTCAATGAATACCGAGTATCTTAATTTTATTAACATCCTACTGACATTCCTAAAAAAACAATGCTTTAATGAAAAAAAAGGTGCGGGACTTAGCCTGAGTTTCAAATAAGGTTTCGGTTGTTTTTTCCCCATAACGGTTCGGTATATTTTGTCAAAATGGTTCGGTTCGGTCCGGTTCGGTTTAATTTTTTAAAACGGTTCGGTTCGGTTTCGGTTCGGTTTACTTTGCCAAAACGGTTCGGTTCAGTTCGGTTTATTTTTTTTAAAACGGTTCGGTTCGGTTTCGGTTCGGTTTATTTTGCCAAAACGGTTCGGTTCGGTTCGGTTTATTTTTTTAAAACGGTTCGGTTCGGTTCCGGTTCGGTTTATTTTGCCAAAACGGTTCGGTTCGGTTCGGTTTCGTTTCGGTTTATTTGGCAAAACGGTTCGGTTCGGTTCGGTTTTCCATTTACAACTTCTCGACCGGTTCGGTTCCGGTTCGGTTAATTTTTTAAAAAAACCCGGTTCCGGTTCGGTTTTTACAGTTCGGTTCGGTTCGGTTTGCCATCCCTGGTTTTTTGTAAAATTAGTAATCACCATTAATGCTTAGTGTCTTCTTCCCTGATTTTAATAGTTTTTTTTGTCTCTTCGACATAGAAAATACCGAGTCACGATTTATTCTATTCATCCACTAAATTATGAAAATAAGAGTAATCACATAGCACGTAATTCTGTTCAATTTCTTAAGCAAAGCACCCGGATCATTGTTTAATTACCTTGGCAATAGAACTGACAGTTTCTGAAACATTGAAATCATTGAGGCTAATCCAGCAACTTCCTGATATTTACTTACCTATGAAAATGGTGATCCAGGCAATAGCTCGATTTCCGCTGGTTTAAAGAAACGTATTCCTTGGTATTGGGAAAAGGGTCAGCTATGTAGGAAATTGAATTTATTTCTGGATATTTTTTCTTTCATCTTAAAGTGGAGAAAAAAACATATATATTTTTCCGAGACTAAGAATTACTTCACTAAGTTACTGTTTTAAATTTTCGAGTTGTTCATATTGCATTCAGGTTCCCAGATGTAGTCTTCTAGTCTTCACGTTGGGCAATACGTTCCAACCCATTTAATAGTTACGATCTCGATGATTTTTTTATTTCAATTTATTGGATAGTTTTAGAATCGATTAACGTCAGTAAAACAAGCTTTAGTAGTAATATAATAGTGATTTTTTTTTCTTTCGCGAAGAATGCAACCTTCCATGACGTAATAAACTTTATTAAATATTTCGCGTTTGAGAAAAGGGTCATTAATTACAATAATAACGAATCGGTGGAATGGCAGGCAGTTGAGAGCATGAAAATTAATGTAAAATATTTACCTTTTATCGGATCCGAAAAAGTGTGGGTCGTGAAATTCCAAACTATATCTAAAATCATTTTTGCATTAGTAAAATATTACTAAGCCATTGAAATAAAAATCGATTTCAAACCCGATTTGCATAAACTGGAAAAATCGATTTGCATAAACCCAGGTATCAAATTGATAATTCAATAGGTCGATTTATATCTATACGATCATGGCATTTTTGTTATTCAATTGTTTTTGGTAACCTTGGCAACTTAATATCTGAAGAACTCGTGAAATTTTTTTTTATTTATATTATTTTTCATGTATGTTTCTGTTTTTTTTTTTTTTTTTTTTTTAAATCTTGACAAGGACGAAGTTTGCAACCTGTATGTTTTTAAACGGGGGCAACTACCTCCTCTTTTTGTCTTCGAATTAAAATAAGAAGAACAAAAAAATAGATTGAATATTGAAGGTAGCAGGAAAATTTATCGTCAGAGAACAATGACTGCCAAAAAAAAGAAAACAATCGTCTGGGCCTACACATGCTTAAAGGATATTAATCCAATCGTTCAAACTTTGTCCCTGAATTGACATTTCGATAATTAAATATTCATTAAATGTACGGAGTATATCAGGTAGAAAAATATTTCATCAAGGACCACTTACGGAATAATGGCGTCTGAAATTTTTTTTGGGTTGTGCCTTGTTCCTTCTTCCAACTGTCCCAAGAAAATCAAAAATTAAAAGGAACTTTTGCGATTTTGATCCTGATAATAATTTTATGCGGTATACATTGTAATTATTTATTTTTTTGAAATCATTATTTTATTTATATCAGCAATGATCAGTAAACGCTTGTCATGCTTTCTCCTATTTTATTAGTTTTAGTAATTAATGAATGTGATTTTGCCTAAATTTTTTAAAGAAAATAAAATTTGGTGTTTGATAATGATCAGGTTCATATTTATTTTTAAAATTCAGGGTTATGTTGTTTTATTATGTAAAAAAAATTAAAATAGATATGAATTCATAATAAACCGATAAAAAAGAGAATAATCCTAAGAAAGACGGAATAATCCGATCTGTTCTTTATTTTAGCAATCATGATTTAGTTTTTGATTTTCCTTTTTCTCCTCGATGTCACCTCATATGAAATTTAGATTGGAGCTTTAAGTTTGTTTCGCTGATACTCGGAATTTTTAGATTTTCTCATTCAAAACGAATTTAAAAACGATTATGGATTTTTCACTAAAATTTAAATTTTAAACTTTTATTTTATCTCCTTTTCATGTTCTTATTTCTTTTTTTGAATTAAACTTTTTTGATGGGAAAAGATTTGCCTGCTATTAGACACTGTATTTTTTTGTGTAGAGCTGCGATAACTCTTATATAATGTGAGATTATATCTAACAGGAGTAATGAAGTTGTTCGCCTAACGTTTCACTGATATACTTCCTATGTATGGTACTGTACCTTCATTTATCGAATCAAAAAAATCGTATTTTTTTTATTAAATGAGACGATAGCAGGATCAGCTTTGAAATCTAAAGAAATATCTTTTTTGCTTTCAAAAAGGCTCTCAGGTTCCTTTCAAAAAGACTCTCATGTACCTTTCCCTTTTACTAGCTTTAAATAGGTCCTGAAATCTTTTCTGGTTAATTACACTCTCGGCTGCATTTTAATTATTTCAGTTGTAAAATAATGCCAGTTTTTTTTGTGATCTGATGTAGCCAAAAATGATATTTTGTGTTTAATAAAAAGTGGATGATTTGGTGCGAAAGTAGACTAAAAAGCTTGATTGCGTTAAAAAAGTTTTTAGACCTTATTCGCGTCATTGTCAATCGGAAATCACTAATTTGATTACTTTATAAACTTTTTTTTGCCTTAACATTTAAAAATTTGTGTGCCAGTTTGTAATTATTTAAAAAAATTTTGAACTAATCTTTTAAATTTGCAATTTTTGAGATAATACAAGACGTTTTTGAGATTATTGACCGAACTTATTTTTGAGATTATACATTAGGATGGCGCTTAAAAAGCCTTGGTCTGAATTTAATGGCTGCCAATCGCTGAAATGATTCCAAAAAAATAAAATACTTAGTAGCCAGAAGCTGAAATCTCCCATTCACCTCCTAGTGGTGCCCATAAACAATCAGTTTTTGCCATTTAAAAGAAATGTGAAACACTTGCTGATGAAGACATTTTTTTCCCACTTAAAATACAGATCTGAGAAATCGATCCGATAGTGGAAGTATTACTTATATATGTAGCTTTCAGCATGAATTTTTTCAGGTTTTTAAATCTTACGTAACGGCTGTATCGGGTAGCTAAAATGGAATTCTTTTGACTCCCAGAGTGTGCGATACTTAGGTAGGAAGCACTCCTAGATTGTGGGGCGCACACTCTATTATACTTATGTATATTATTCTTATGTATAATATACATATAAGACCGGAAATTATCATCATTAAGGAGGAGGAGGAGGAGGAGGTGAAGAAACTTGAGTTCGACAAATTTTTGGGGACTCGGTCCCGGCTGATATAAGCCTTTTCTCTTTGTCACTGTTGTAAGAAAGCTGCTCCGTTGAGAAGTTGCATGGTTTGATCTCTGAATGAGAAGCTCAGCGCGCTATCTAATTTATTTTCATCCTGCATTGTACCACTATTTTCATTCACAGAAGAGCTGGAAGTAGAAAAGTAGATCTACTAGATGTAGGTGAAGTGGAAAGTAAATCTGCTTTTCTTTTCGCTGCATCACTGATAAGAGATTTTGTTATTCATATTTGTTGTTGATTTCTCTATCTATTTTTTACGGAAGCCCTGAAGGGCAAGATCGTAGTGTCGTAGTGCTCCTTGCCAAGTTCAAACCAGGCAGTGTTTCCACTGCCATGTTGGAACTTGGCAGTGCCAAGTTGGAACTCGAACATAGGTTTTATAGTTCAAAGGCGATTCGATGACATTGCCACAAGTATGAGCCACGAATCTTTGCTTCAATCCTCGCTCATGACTAAAAGATAATTTGATCTCTTCAGAAGTGATTACGTCAGCTCCAGTAACGAATCTGAATAAGTTGGAACAACGCAATTCCGGAGTGACATCTTCAATGTATTTCCTTAAAAATTAACTTCTTTTCTTTCCTCTTTGCACAGTAAAAAATATTATGTAAATATGTTAAAAACGGTCTACATAAAGTCTATGTTAAGTTATTATGTTAAAAAATCAACAAAACTTGTTTGTAAACAGCAAAAAAATGACAATCGTTAATGGACGCAGAACATTAAACAAAACAATTGTGTTATTTTTCTTAACAAAATATTTATGTAGACCGATTTGAACATACAATTTGTGTCAATTTTAACATAAAATTTTTTACTGTGTGTTGTCAAAAGATTCTCGAACAAGAAATTTTAGATTTTGAATCCTTAGAGTCTTATACGTCCAGATCCAAAATCTGAGCAAATTTTGCACCCCTATTTTTGCGAGAAGAATTGTTCTGAAATACTCTGCAGCATCTCTTTTTTACTTTTAGAAAGGAAATCTCATCTATAAAATAATCATAAGGGTAACGTAAAATGACAGGTGTGTTTGTATATGACGAAAATCGGATAGTTCAAATGAGGAACGTTACCCATCAGGAGCGCTGTGTGTAGTGTTCAATCAAACGTGGTGACCCATAGCCTTTTAAGAGGGTTAATAATGCCTTCTATGAGTAAAGAGGGTAAGTTTTAATGTTGACAGCCAACATCAAAAGCTTAAAATTGGCCTAAAAACGTTCATAGATTGCTGATCGCCTTTGTAATTTTCATAGAAACGCTTTAAAACATTTATAGAAGAGCTGTGACTGACTACTACATACAGCAGCTCTAGAGCGGGTAACGGCCCTCATAAACTATGGACAAATTTTGGAGAAAAATTCATTTAGATAATTTTTTTTTCTTTTTTTATAAAACAAACAAAAAAAAATTAACAATAACAAAAGATTTTACAATTAACAGCTTCTATACAAATCAACGCATAACAAAAAATTAGCTGTCTCGACCATCTAAAAAAATCATTTTTTCACGCGGAAATCTTTACGAATACAAATTTGGTAGATTAACATCAATTCAATCGAATTCAAGTCATGAAGAGAAGAAGAGGTCAACTTCGTATTATTATACAAAAAAAAAAAAATTTATTACGTGAATCACGGTTTTTTAATTTTTCAAATACTTTATCTGATTTTTTGACGATCGCTTTAAATTTCCCTTATGGGACAGTCAAGGTAAAAAACATACATAACACAAAAACATTTTTTTACTCTAACTTGTTTTAATAGTATGACCCTCCGAAATCAATGCTTTTATAATGTTCAGGGTGGATGGCTTTTCCATGTCGTTTTACTACGGCGTTAAATCCGTTGTGTTTGTCAGAAGTATAATCTACTTGCCTGATGGTACCGTCAGCTTCGACCAAACTGAAATTCAAAATGAATCAGAAATTTCAACTTGCTCCATCAAAATTTTAAAAAGGAGATCGTACAGACCTGTAGGAACCTTTAACCACATCCCCATCTCTGGTTTCCCATTGATCTTTGATATCTCCGGTGTGCAAATCATGTACAGCGTATTTGAATTTATATTTAGGATGTGCCTTAAAAATTAAGAAGTAGAAATTACATTTACGATCTTATTTGCCTTCGACAATTAGACTTAAATAAGTGAAGAGGTGAGAAAAAAAAATAAAGAAAGAAAGAGAAAATTACTCTTAATTTATCTTTCTTGCGTAATGTAAACCTCGTGTTTTCCTTAAACTGATTATAGTAGACGATTTAAATGACAAATTTTTTCTCTTCCTTACCGAGAAGTATAAATCGTTAAGCTTAATGTCAGTTATTATAAAATGTGCCATAAGCATCATATTGATTTCAAATGATAATTCCCAGTGTGAAATATTTTGCCTGGAGGCTCATGCCGATGAAACGAAAGAAATCTCAAATGTAAATATTATCTTTCCGGTATTTGTCACGCCATGACACCGTAAAAATTAAACCGATTTTCTGTTTTATTAAGGAATGGAAAAAAAAAAAAAAAAAATCTAATTAAATTTCAGTATAAACTTACATAATATTCTACATGGTGATCACCCAAATTATTGTATTCGTAGGGTTTGTAAAAACCTGCTTTCGCGTAGCTAATACTAATTATAAGAAGGACTGCAGCGAAAAGTAATTGCTGAAAAGAAAAATTTGATTTTATGTTTAGAATCGAAAGCAAAATCCGTATGATCATGTTCACTTTTCAAATTATTATATTTTGAGTATGATGATTTTAATATGATATATTTGGGAACTTTTCATTATTAATGGTTGACTTGCCGGTACTTATTACTCAGATCGAAGAGTTATGATAGTAATGAACCATTTTGAGTTACTTCAGGTGTTAAATGATATTTTAATTAAACCGTTTTATACCTTTAAGAAGAAGGTTGTATTTAAAATATAATTATTTCATTAAATAATAATTTATAGTCTATAGTTAAGCTATATTTTTCTGGATTGTGTGGCGAAACAGCGAATTTAACTATTGTGAAAATATCATTTCTTTTCGTTCGGTAATTATTACTTTTTATTACAACTGTTCTGTGCGGACATTTATCAGATTCGTGAGGGTGAGACATATATTGTGGCTAAAAGCTTTTGTTCTGAAAAGCTTAAAAATCCTCATCGGCGCATAGCATTAGTGGAAAAAGTAGTTTTGTTTTCAACTAAATTCAATCTTTTTCTTTTACCGGCGGATAAGATTTTACACATTGTTTTAAGGGTGCAAATTCACTATGGAATGTTGGACTAACATGTTGGTACAACAAAATGCACCAACATGTTGTACCAGCTTGTTGTACCAACTTGTTCTATCAACTTGTTGGACCTACATTCCACACTAATTTTGGCGTAGGAGTAAATTCTGCAATAGTCGATTTGTTCGCTTGTCAAACATGTTGGTACAACAAGTTTGTCCAACATTCCAACAAGTTGATATAACATGTTTGTCCAACTTGTTGTATTGTTGTACCAACATGTTGGTCCAACATTCCATAGTGAAAGCACCCTAAAACGTAAGAATGTTTTTCCAACAGAGTTGGAAAATTTGTACATCCTTGAAAACGCAGCTTTGTGTTGTGTAACAAGGAAAATCCAAAAAATATGAAAATATTGGCAAAGGAATGTGCATAATAGCTTATTATAAGCTCTAAAATAGATCATTTTCGAGCTTTTAATGCTTAAGTTTAGAGTGAATTTTGTTGAGAATCCTTAAAAAAATGACAACCGTTTCTTAAAAAAAATAACTTAATAGTAAAATATACGATTTTTATGACAACTAAAATCATAAAATAGGCAAAAAAGTAGTCATTAGTCTATTTTTTCTCTTATCAATAGTGACATATGGAAATAAAAAAAGGCTTGGGATTAGTGTCCCATCTTCATAAGGCGTTTCATCTTACATTCAATCGATCAATCAATCAATGTATCAATGTATGTTCCCTTTAAATACAGGTATCTTTAGAATAGTTTAGATTAAATAAAATAAAAAATTTAAATTTAAAATTTAAGTATTCCTGGAAGGTGTAAAATGGGTGCGATACAAGTACGCTAACTATTAAAAAAATGAATGGAAGCGTAAAAGGCAAATAACTCAGCCAAGCAATGTATTGCCGCTCAAAGTTAAACCACTGCCATTTCTTTCCTTATCGCCATTTAAATAATGTATTTCCTAATTTTACGTTTCGCACTTTATTGCTTTGCCTTGCTATGCGATTGTTACTACTTCAATCTTAAGGAAACTGGTATAGATTATCTCAGAATTTCAAAGTTTTATATCTTATTATTTGAAATTTGCAAAAAATAATTTTGATTTAACAGACCTACCTGACCTAATCTAACCAATTTGTTGAATCTAAACGTATATGTGCTCCATCATCCCTATACGGGGTATTGAAATAATTAATATTTCAGCAGATATTTTTGCAGCAATCTTTGAAACTAATCAATATATGAACATTTCAACGAGATGTTTAGGAATACCAAAAACGAATTCATTGTTCTTCAAGGGCAGCATTATCTCTTACATAAGTGAGGTAGCACGTTAGTTTCGGGAACCCTAGAAAGGAAACTGGAACAACTTTTTTCCGATTCTTTTTTTAATAAACTGAACCAATATCACATGACTCATCAATTCAGTACTCATCAAAAACCTAAAAAAATGACCTTTTTTTTTATTTTCTTTTACAAAAAATCAGATAACATTTCGTACTAGAACGTTTTTCTTTTCAACTAATTATGTGCCACAAATAACACTGATTACTGGCCACCGTCGATTTGCTTCAATCGATTATCATTCGAGTAATCCGATAAATGTAGTATTCCAAAATCACTGCTTACCCTAATATTTGAACACATTTTTGAATGCACTAATTGAACTAGTAGTACAGGTTAACCGATAGAAATGAGATCTCAAACTGATACAGTTCAAATGGTATCTTAGATTTTTATAGTTTTACGGTGAGATGGGTATTAATGATATACCATGCCGGTTTGAAACTGCGGAACTGCATTCCACACATTATTTCCTGAAGATGTGTACGCATGACGCACTGGGCTAGTATGGGTCCATTGAATAAAATTTTGGGGCTTCGTGAAAAACTTCCAGGAGCTTTTTCGGTAGTGAAATTGTAAAATCGGTTAGGAAAGAATTAACTTTTTAATGAAAATGTACATGGTATATTCATATTAGTGCTTGCCCTATTCTTCGTCCATGTAAAAATTTTTTCATTTTTCTTTTTGTAATTTTTTTTTGCACGATTTTTTACTTAAATGACTACCTTTTAAATGCGACTTGTTTTCATCTATCCACTAATTTTTAGGCTATTCTTAAAATTTCGAAATTTACCAGAAATAGGTCATGTCACCTTTTATTCGGGTTTGGGATTCCTTAATATTTTCCTGTAAAAATTAGGAACATCGTCTTTATAGTTTTTGTTCCTTTATGTATTATGAAGTTATTTAATTATTTATTTATTTATTTAAGTCAATACGCAGTCAGTTAAATCGTAATCGGAAAATTATTAAAATGCGTAGACATGTTCTGATAAACTCTTATTACCATTCTCTTTAACTTGCATTTACGTAATCGATTATCAGAACACATTTTTCGGAATCGAATTTTTAAGGTGCTATTCCGGTTTTTTTTTTTAAAAGAAACATCTCAAGTGTAAACTGAAATGGTGTGCGATTTAGGTGAGATTATCAAACTTAAAATGGTCACTCACGCGACATCATCACGTTTACTTTGAATTATAAGCACATCATGTCATAGATTATGACAATATTGGTTTTTTTTCCTTAAATAAAAATGTAGTGCGGATTTTTTTTTTTTTTTTTTTTTTTCAAACTTCCGTTATTAATTAGCGATTAATAACACGTTCGGAGTGGTCATTGGTTATTTTATGCCGTAATAATAATTCACACTCTGATGTAACTTCATTTTTGAAATTATATCAATGATAAAAAAAATTTTACTTTAGTTTTTTATTCATTTGCTTTTTAGTAGGGCTGTTCGATATTCGGGTATTTAGCGCGGTTCCGGTTCTAAAATTCGGGCTCGAGTCTAAAAGTCGGGTCTGGAGTCGAACCCGACATTTTTGGGTAGGAATCGAAAATACCCGAACGGAATCGAACCCGAGTAGTTCGAGTCTAGACCCGAGTTAGACTCGAACCCGACTTTAGACTTCCCGTAAAATTCAAATGTACCGTAGAATGGGGTGAAGTTCAAAGGAAATTCCAAAAAAAAATTCTAGGTTTATCTTAGGCACTAAAAATAAAATTTTTTACTTAAGTATCCCAAAAACAATATCTACTTAATGAAATAAAAAAATTTTATTTTTGGTGCCTAAAATAAACCTAGAATTTTTTTCTTTTTTTGAATTTCCTTTCAGCTTCACCCCACCTTTCAACTTCACCCCATTCTACGGTATCCTCTTTATACTCAATCCTATTCTCATTTTCCTAATTAAATTCAATTATTCCTTGTAAAACATTTTCAAATTTCCCAATTAATTCTGTCATTTCTTCCACTAAAGCCTTTATTAAAAAGGAATCCTCTTCCTTTGACCACTCGCATTGCCTTCTTATTTCGCCTGATCTTTCAATAAATAATTCTTTCGAGTCCACCAGCCATTCCCGTTCTCGCTCTCGTTCTCTTCCTACTTGCGACATCATCCGGATGTTTCCCTTTATTATTTATTAATTTCCCTTAAATGCTCGAACAACCTTAAATGCTCGAAGGACCGTAATTAGATTTCCGCTGGTTTATTTTACAATAATTCGCTTTAAAAATATTTTAATTCCGGTTTTTAATAATTTTTCAAATCTTCTTATTATTTTTATTATTTTATCGAATTCGTAGCAACAATCATTTATTTTTTAATCTTTTTTTTTTTTTTTTGTACGTATTCGAATTCCCGAACAGTGACATTTATTTTTCGAATAAATTGGGCGGATTAAAGGAGAAATAAATTGGTGCTTCAGGACCAGGAGGCTTTCAGGTTACTTCCAGCATTAATAATAATATTATTTAGCCCCCTTTGTACCAGGTGCATTTTCCGGAAAAAAATTGCAGAAAATTTCAAATTCTTGTTAAAAGCTTTTTTTTTTTTTTTTTTTTTTTCTCAACAAATTCCTGCTTCTTCAAAAATAAAACTATACAACTCGGTGAATTTTTTAAAGGAAAGCCAAGGATCCAGGCTTCGATTCTCGCAACTATTTAGATTTTATTGATGTATTCCTTTGATTATACTGTATGCATATGACCCCTTGGTGGCGACCGGATTGTGGCTTCGGCTTGATTCGTTTGGAATATTAAGCTGATTATGTGAATTAACTCTTTTGTATGGTCCAGCGAGAAAATCTCTGAACATCCCAGCATTAGGAAATTAAAATAGCCGTTTTGATTGAAAATGACAAGATATTAATTGGATTGTTAATCCAAACTAGTGTGAACATTAAATCTTTTGTCTCTCCGTAAAACTAAGCCTAATGAACTACTAAAACCGAAACGTAATGCTGGACCTTAGTACTGAAGAGAAAAAAAAAAAAAAATTTTCGACCCCGGCTTGAATCAGGTCAAATGACGATCTAAATTTGGCAAATAATTTTGTACAGAAAACTAAGTTACGTAAATCAGACTCAAATGACATTCTTTATGGACTTTTTTAATTTTAATGGTCAAGTCACTCCTTCATAAAATATCATAAAATGTTTTTTTTCCTCATTATTATGCTGACATCGTTTCGCTAGGGAGGGCCATATGTTTGAAGCATTAAAGAGCGATCACGTTGCCAAGAATTCGCAAAAAAAAAAAAAAAAAAAAAAAAAAGAAAAAAAATGCTAAACAATAAAGAACATATTCCGAATACACTTATAAAATGTTTGAATTGAGAAAGGAAACAGAGCGTTGAGCTCATTATTTCCGGGCTCTTATTCGAAATTCTTATACACACGTACTTACCAGAATTTGTTATTCATCAGGTTGTTGGATTCTTTTTTTTAATCGTTGATTTAAATTTAAATACAAAAGAGACAAAGCGGTGTTCTTCCTGAATCTAACTGGGAAGCGTTTCGGATGATAAGTAAATAAACCAAATAAATAAATAAATAAATAAACAAATAGATTTTTACCCGATTTTTTTATATTGTAAAATTAGTTATCACAATTTGGTAACTTTGATGGTGATTTGGTTAAAAATTTGCTTTAAAAAAATTCTATGGCAGAATGATTAAATTTATAAGAAAATAAAAAAAAAATCTAATATTTATTGTGAATAATCTTCTGCTGAATTTTTTTAAACTTATTTTGAGATCGTTATTAATTTCATGGCTTGTAACAGTGAACTATGATCTGCTCAACCCCCTAAGTCAGGGAGTTAAAGATTTGGAAAAAGATCTTGCTACGGGGCTAAACTTTTTAAATTAAGTCTAAACTAATTTTTGTAAATGAACTAAATTTTGCCGATTGACCAGAAAATTGAACTTTTTACATCACGAATTTTCAAATAATTAATTCACTAAAGGGGGTCTAGACATAGTTACTGTTACTGCAGAAAAAATAAATTAATCGGCCTTCGGCCCTTGGATGAGCTTTATATACTTTTTACACAAAATGATAAGTACAAAAATTAAATTTATCGTAATGGTTACCTATGTCTTAATAGAAAACACTCGCAGGTACTTCAAATTATTAAATAAATAAAAATGAAATGTTTTACATTTAATTTAAAGAAGTTAATAATGTCCATAGTCTAAACCATGCGAGTGAAGGTAAGCATTGTAAGCATCATATTCTGAAGGGAAATGTTGAATATCAGAAGCGTAATGAATATTTTGGTTGATGATTGGATCGGGAGCATAGTGAACTTGTGCGCTATGAATGTATTTTACTGGAGGCGGAGCTAAAGGCACCTCGTGTACAGGTTTTTCCACTGGAATGACTGGAGCTGGAGCGATCTAAAATCAGAGGAAAAAATTTTGCGGTTCATAACATCACGATTCCCCAATTTCATTCCTTCGACAGTGAGATTTTTGAAATTACTATATCGAGAAACGAGAACGATTCGAATTGACTTACAGGTTTGTACACTGCAGCATGAACCGTTGGTCCAGATTTGCTTACAACAGCGTTAAATCCATTAATTGGATCAGCTGTGTAATCAACTGTCCTGACCGAGCCGTCCGGCTCTACTAGGCTGTATTGACCCTTCACCACATCTCCGTCTCTGTGTTCTGATTGTTGTTTGATGTCCCCCGTGTAAGCGTCATTAACCCCATATTTAAAACTATATTTCGGATATGCCTAAAAGAAATATTTCCCATTTGAAGAAAAAACAAAACCAGATATTTCGTAAGTTTATTTTCACTTCTGCCGCGAATACTTACATGATAATCTATTGCGGCGTATCCAGGTGCAGATGTGGAGAATTGTATTAATGAAAGAAGGCATACAATCGGTATCTGAAAATTTTTAGATGAGTGGTTTGATATCCATTTTGAAAATTCACTTTTTTTTTCGATCTTTATTTTTGCGGTACACTTGTATCACTGTCGCGAAATACCTACCTGTATCCAAAGCATTGTCACACGATAGTCTGCACAAGTCACTTTGTAACACTCTCACACACGCACCACGCAACGAAGTAAACGGGAAATGTGTCCATTTCTTCCATTTATATCATGTATTCTGAGAAAATAAAGACAATAGATCTGTTTGTAAATTGTTATTAGGCGCGGCCTTCTTTTTTGGCTAGCGAAAAACGTGTTATGAGCAAATCAACAGGAGCCTAAAAAAATTGGGGGATATAAGCTTGTTATATTTCTGTATGCTTGATTAAGCTGTAATAACACTGTATTCTCCTTTTAAAAACTTCGTATTTGAAATCTAGGGTAATGACTTTAACGTTATTTAAAAATTACGGATTCCTGTCATTGCTTTGAAAATTGCTTCCAATAGCAGGAAAACCGTAAAAATTTACCGTGCAAAATATGTATTTGGACAAATCCAACATCATATTTAGAAAAATCGTATGAATTTGAATGTACGATTTTGCCTCTATTTACCGATAAATTAATTTCATGTGGAATATGCCAAAAGCATATGATTTTTCCGCTAAATTAATTCCTGTATTTTCCTATAATTTTTTTTCTGCTTGCTTTTTTAGATTTTGTGCCAATTAGTCTGAACAATTTTTGCAGATAATACCACAATGACTGATTAGGTTCTTTCTACATCTCTAATGCTTAATACAAATATTTGATAATGCTTCATTTTAAAAAAAACCTGTAACTTTGTAGGAGAAAAATAAAATGTTGCTGACTATTCAATTTTTCTTTTCAGATAATTTGGAAACATTTGTACATGTAATCGGCTTGGTAAAATGAAGTTCTACCAACGTTTCGGTGACATCAACAGGAAAATCGCCACCTAATTTCAGGTAATCTTTTTTTTTTTTTTTCTTTTTTATGACGTTTTTTTGGGATTCGGGAAAGAAGTTTCCTAATCTGTGATATTCTCGGTGGTCGATATCGAACAATAAAGGACGAAAATCTGGTAATACCGAAAAAGCCTACGTACGATGTAGCACGTATTACCTACTCACTAGGGTCTACATTAGGGTGGGTCGAAAATCAAAAATTTTGGATTTTCAAAATGCCTGATAGCGCACTCGCTGTGGTTTATCTATTGCAAAAATGTTTTCCTTTTCGATATTTTTTTAAACGGCTAATAGGCGTCTTGAGGGTGAGCAAGAGGGTCAAAGTTTTGGAAAACTTCATAAGGGATAAAAATTCAACTTTTAAATTTTTGTGAAAAAAGTAACGTTTCCTATCGGATTTTTAACGTAGATAGACGCAAACAGATGTCATTTTCGAAATCTGCATTGAAAATCCCGTAGAAAACTGTACTTTTTCACAAAAATCCAAAAGTCGAATTTTCACCCCTTATTGGATTTTCCAAAACTTTGACCCTCTTGCGCCCCACCAAGACGCCGTAAAAAAAAAAAAAAAAAAAGGAAAAAATTTTTACAAATGATAAGCCACAGCGATTGTGCTATCAGGCCATTTGAAATTCCAAAATTTTTGATTTTCAACCCACCTAGTCTACATTACTTGACTGTAGGATCCACTCTTGAGTGAATTTGGACAGTTTTAAATCCCTTTACAGTTTATTCCAGTTTATTCCTGTTACCCGGAGGCATAATATTCTCTAGTCTTCAGTTGGTTAAAAAGCACTTAAGAGGGTGAAGGCAGTTATTTGTACTTTTAAGAAAATTGAACCGCGCCTAAAGCATATGATTTTTCCACACAAGAAAATTTAAATCACAATAGATATTTCGCTCGCAAAAATTTCTCATTCGAGGCCTGCTGTGTGAATGATGGTCATATGCAACAAAAATTTGTCGTTTTACTCGATTTTAAAATGATTTTTACAACGAAATGTGTTTTAAAAATGCAAGCAAATCTCTTTCCTCTGCTTCCTTTCGAAATTAAAATTTTATGTCGTTTGAATTTAAGCTAATTCACTTAGATAAATTACGCTGTTTCTTTGAATCCCTCTCAATGAAATGATTTCGTATTTATGCCCTTGTTTCGTTGGTTCATGTTAGCAAAATATTATATCATTAATGATTCAAGGTTGGCAAAGATGTGTGAAATTATTTTTGAAAAGTAAAAAAAAAGACATGTTGTGGGTGTGTAACGGAAATATGACAATTGTTATTTTTAACAAAGATTCGTATGAACCTTAATATGTCTAGCTGTTTTAATTATTTACTTAAGCACGGAGCATATCAAAAGCGTTTATAATAACTACTTCCGAGGAATTTGTCATTGAATCCCCAAAAAAGTATTTATAAAAATGCTTTCAAAGCTTCTGTTTACAGTCAGGAGCCTTTTTCTTTTTTTCTTAAAGGCGTCGATTTATGGGAGAATGTGGCCGACTGAAAAAATTGACAGAAAACTTGAAACTTGTTTCTCCGATCTGAAGTTGTCATTATGTTTATCTGACATAGTTCCCAGGTTCGTGGGATTTTATGGTTGGCTATTTGCATACGTCTCCATTATTTCATTTTTCTCTCTTTTATTATAATACTAAAGAAAATAATTATTCGAACGTCCTTTCTTTGAATTCGATTAACATCGCAATCATCAAAAATACATCGAATTAGCATAATTAGCCAGCGCTCGGGATGAAAAAAATCGATTAATCGGAATATGAAAGATTGTTTTAAAAAATGGCAGATATTGTAAAAAAAAGTAGCAATGGCCTTCGTGTTTCTTTTATTTGCTTTATGAGTGCTGACTCAGAATCATCTATCTCTAAATGTTAAAAAAATCGGGTTTTTAAGGGAAAGACAGAATCCAGTTAAATCGATTATTAACCTTTGTAATCTCTGACAAAAACGGGAAAAGGCTTCTTTAGACCTCTTAGCCTTCTTGATACCATTGACCTTTGAACCTTGAGACCTTCAAACATGGACCTTTTTTTTGGAAACTTGATTATATTTTTGAATCAAAGAGATAAAAATATTTGAACATTTATTTCGTTAATATACTTATTTTTTGTCTTAAATGTATAATGTCGAAACTCGATAATGAATTGCAATATTTGCGCGAGAATTAGCAGTATGTAGTAAATGCTTTTGTTGCAAATATAATTTTAGCATTCCGTAACTAAACTTTGAAACTGTAACATGCATTTTATTTTTTTATGTCTTTTTTGGTGTCTATGGTTCTTATTTTATTTATCTTTTATCTTAAAATCTTATTCGAATGAATGGGAATGATTGCAAAAATTAATTAACTATTCAGAAAACAAATACCGTAGTTGAAAGATTTTGATCGTGTTTCGAAGTCTCGTACGTATGACAAAATAAAGATTGAGATCTGGGAATTGCGAATAATTTACCGATAAATAAAATGAGTGATTAAAACAAACATAAGTAAATTCATTAGCTGATGTATATAGTAAAACCTGAAATTTTACCCCTAACTTTAGAGGGCAGTTTCATAATTCAAAGATTTTAATCGGTGAATTCTTTGTTGTCATGTGACTGCTTAACATTAAGGAATGGTTTTGAGTGCAGTTATCGAGTCCAAACTCGAGAATTATTGAGACCGGCCATTGCTTCTGCAGCCGATCCACTATCGGATTAACCAGTCGTGGTTCGAATTTTTTCTCTTTGAATGAAAAAGAAAGGAATATAGAGAAAAATTTTAATAATCCGTTCCAGCCGTACATAAATTTGAGGTAATTATATTTTTTTCGAAGAAGAAATGCTGGTTAAAAGCCACGATATATATCTGTACGTCAGAGCCAAAAGGTTCAATATGCAAATTAAAGATGGCCGTTTGTTATGGGTAAACAGCGTTTAGGGGACATCTTTAATTTGTATATTGAACCTTTTGGCTCTGACGCACAGATATATAAAACCGGTATCAGAACGTACTACGACGTTGTCCGGTGCCTAATTTTCACTCATCTCTATTTCGCTGGTCCAGTATTACAAGGTTGTATCTGCAGTGTTCAGCTTGACACTAGTTCCTTATGTATAACGCACGGGAAACTAGTGTCAACCTGAACAGTGCAGATACAACCTTGTAATACTGGCCCAGGGATTTCCCCACTGCTGATCTGTTGAGGTCTCGAGTGCTCATTGCCTTCCAAACTCCTTCCTTCCAGGATTTCCTTGGTCTCCCTTTCTTTTTTTTTTTTTCCTTGGGCACCCATTCCCAGACCTGCTTGGGAAGTCGTTCATCTGGCATCCTACGAACATGGTCGTAGCATATTAGCTGCCTCTTCTCAATGTCACCCACTGCCGTGCCTTTCATACCCACTCTTTCTCTCAAGTCCTCATTTCTAAGCCTATCCAACCGTGAAACTCGCAAAGATCTTCTAATCGCGTCCATCTCTGTTGCTTCAACTTTTTTTTTATTTTTCTCCGTAAGTCTCCACGTCTCCGCTCCGTACAGCAATATGCTTTTTATCGTGCTGTAGTATGTACGGTACTTTTTTCCCTTCTCGATTTTCTTACTTCATAAAAGCCACGATTCTTCTGGAAAGGACGTTTTTACTTCGGCTTACGAACTGTTTGAGGAAAGCTGAATAAAGATGAACGGTAGGGAGTATTTGTACTGTCTACGACCAGAAGGCCGAAGACAGTTAAAGCAACGATATTCCTTCCATACTATGATTTTGAGAGGTCTAAAGTCTTGTTTTAGTTTCTTTCGGAAGTACAAAAGGCATCACGACTGAATATCACCGAAATTGTGTTCAGGAAACTTTTGCAGCTAATTTATTTTCTTTATTTTACTTTTATTGTCGTCACATTTCTGTGTTCCTTTTTTTTTTTTTTTTTTGCTATTTTCTTTTATGACTTTACGGTATCTTGCTTTTCTCTTCGCTTGCATATTGTTAATCTCTTGCATTTCCCTGTACTTTAGTGAAGCAACATGAGAGGGCGCCGAACATGTTTCCCCAACATGTTGGAAACATTTTTACCGAAAATGTTAAAAAACGCCTCATTGCTTATGCAGAGCGTTCCCTACATGTTCAAAAAATGTTGGGCGAAAATTATTTTTATCCAACACCAACTTGTTCCCTGAATATGTTGGATAAAAATGTTCGGCGTGAAATTGCGCTAATAGCTTTTCTGACATATTGTTACCCATCACTTAGCTACTTGTTCTTTTGCCCTTTATTTTACTTATTTTTTTATTTTTTTTTTCTGAAAAGTGATAACGAAAAAACAGTTGCTTTCCTTTAGTTCTAAAGTAATTTAGCTTGTGCTCTTCATATTTACATTTAAATCATTTATCGATATAATGACGAAATAAATAATTTTAGAAATATTCAATAATTATATTGACATAAAGAGTTGCATGATTCAAACCCTAATCATCATCTTGGGTAGAGAATATGAATATTCAAAATTTCCAAAATGTGAATAATATACAAGTATGATGTAACCGTGACAAAAGCATTCGGTTGCATAGTACGGCTGCCGACTAAATACATTGTTATAACACAGTACTTATTGTATGTTCTTCCATGGTAATTGATATGTTTTGCATTAGCATTTGTTTATTAAGGTACGCTTAGCTAGGCTCGATTATTTATTTACTTATTTATTTATTTATTATTATTATGATTTTATTTATTTATTTATTTTCGTTTTTTAGAATAATCAAAATTTGTATTAAAGAGTTTGTTACCTTACTTTAAAACTGACTGTCCTGAAAATAATTTTATCGGATTTAAATTGCTTATTTAACGTAACCATCTAGTTTTCGTTATTCAACTAGTAATCACATGTCAAAATAAAAAAGTGAGCGATTTTTGATTATTTCTAGTTTTACTGAATGGCAGATCGCCATTTTCGTGAACGTCATTCATTTGGTATTAACACATTTTTATTTGCAATATTGAAGAAAATGATTCATTTCTGTTTAAATTGACTTCCTACAGCACGTACGATAATTATTGTTAAATGGAGGAGTGAAGCGAGGTTGGGGAGAGTTAAAAATAGAGAAGAAAAATGAAGAAGAAATTGATTTTGGTCATTCAGTACTTTTACTAGTACTAGTGCTTCATTTTGAACTTAGTACAATGAACCTAGAATAATTTCAGTAGTTCCATCCTTTTTTCAGTCGCGCCTAATACATGGGAATTAATTCCGAATCAAGTATTATAATATTGAACCTTGCTAATTTAATAAAAATTAACATATACGCTCTAATAAGGTTACGTATCATCGGATCGCCGAAAAAGCATAAGGCATGAGTAAAACAATATTGAGAAAAGATTCTTCCTCAGAGAGAGGGAGATTCAGGTGTGAATATTAGCTGAAAATCTAGTGCGAACATTCATGCAATGTATACCGTATCTATGTACTGTTATGACTTTAATTTTATTTTTTCATCTGTCTAAGTTGTCAGTTTGGAATTGTTAAAAAAGACTGCGTGATGCGTTGCTTTTTCCCATCCAGTTTTATTTTCATGGTGTGGTAACCAAATTCTTTAATGTGGGCTGCAAGTCCTGCAAATTGTCATAATTTCTTTGTCATCGTTTCAATTTCTTTCAATATTTGTAAAACCCGTAAGAGGAAATGTTTTTTTAACGAAAAAAGAAGTATAAGGAGTAAAAGACTTGGATTTAAGGCACTCTTTCCCGCTTTGGATAAAAAACTCCGAGAAATATTATCGTTTATATGTGCATTATAAAGAATGGGATTTCGGCCGTAGAGACTTCAATTCGAAATTTTGCAAAATAATAGCAACTTTATGATAAATGATGAATGAGGATAATATTTTTTTTAAAATAATGATCATTAAAAAGACGCAAATGTTTTCATAATAAATATATCTTATATTTTTTTTCTTAAAAAAAAAGAATGTACAAAATTAATAAAAAATATAAACAGAATGTCGGGAGTTTCGATTACACATTAAATAAATAATGCCATATGGCAGACTACAAAAGAAGAGAAAATGGCTTTGCCATAACAATAATACCTTATTTTAACCAGGTAACTATAATTTTTTTTTTATGAAACCAAGCAAGCCTTCCCCCTGATTTCTAAGTTAAAATAAGCTTGGAGTCAGTCTTGGAGAAAAGTTCCAGAAGATTGACTAAATGCTATATAATTTGATCTTCGTTTCTAAAAATTCGGCGATGGCAGTCCAATAGGTTAGATTTTTTGTTTAGGAACTTGTACTGATCATTAAAAAAATAACTTATTTTCCGTATCCACCGATTCCTCCGTATCCACCTCCGATACCACCACCGATACCACCTCCAATACCACCATAACCTCCTTGGTGGCCGTAGATTTGTGGGTGAACGGCGTGTCCGATTTTCTTGACGACGGCGTTGAATCCGTTGTGTCCGTCAGCAGTGTATTCAACTACTCTAGTTGTGCCGTCAGGTTCGACGAGGGAATATTGACCTTTGACTACATCTCCGTCTCTGACTTCGGATTGTTGTTTTACATCTCCGGTGTGGGCATCATGAACACCATAATCGAATCCGTATTTGGGATAAGCCTACAAGGAAAGAAAAAGAAAATTTAGAACTAGGAATTTTTTTGATTTTTTTTTTACAGAAATAAGAAACTTTTGAAAGGTCTTACATAGTGATCATAATGTCCTCCGTATCCACCTCCGATGCCTCCTCCGATACCACCTCCAATGCCACCTCCTAAACCGATTCCGCCACCATAACCAATCGGACCAGCAAAACCTCCAGCTCCGTAACCTCCATGTGATAAGGAGAGGAGATTACCATTTGAGTAAGAGGTAGCTCCGTGTAAAGCTTCAACTGAGACGGAAACTAATAAAATGGCAGCAGCTGCGATCTTTAAAAAAAAAAATGATAAATAAATAAATAAATAGAAAGAAAAGAAATAAGTCGGCAAATCCGTTACAAATTGAAATACCTAATTACAAGATCAAAGAAAATGTTTTAACGTCTACTAAATAAATTACAATGAGAACTGTTTTAACATTAGGCACTGCAAGTTCTCTTGGACGCCGATAGATTACACCGTATGTTTTACCTGTGACGTATATTTTCTTTTCAAAAGTTTTGGCGCAACTTTTATATTACTTCTTTTTTTGAACTTTTTAATAATTCCATTAAAATTTTAAAGTTTAAAATTGTTTAATACATAAGGATATCGTCGATTAATAAAAAAGTAAATAAATTATTTGTTTAAAAAAAAATCGTGCCTTGTATAAGAAGACTTTCAGCTGTGCTACTTCAATGTTTATAAAGAAAAAGAAAAAAAATTTTTTTTACACATGGTCCACTCTTCGGGTACCTCTGCTGTATTCTTTTACTGAATATCTCCCCGGTTCCCTCTTTATGATCCGCATGCCGACTTAACCCCCAACGTAGTGGTGTGTTGGATAAATTAAACAAATTTTTTTAATGTGTTTAACTACTACGTACTCGTACCAGTTGCCCGATTTACAATTTTTTTTTCTTCAGAAAAATGACGAAATATAGTTTAATTGAATAAGAAAATCATAAATGGGTCATGGAGATAAAAAACAAAAATGTTTGATATTTACTCAGTTTTAAGAAATTTTTCGTCAATACATTTAAAGATTGCAAATAGTCGCGGGTAATGAATAAATAGAAAGGGTATCTATGAATACGAATAAAAGATCATTTAACAATTAATTGAGACTAATTACTAATTATTCTTTTTATTAAAAAAAAAAATGTTGGCCTAACAGTTTTATTTTCGTTTTGATTCCGAAGCAAATCAAAACGAATCACTCAAAGACTTTTAAGTAAATTTCGGTGATGACTAAATCCCAAAGCACTTTTGTATATCCCAAATTTTTACTCCTGAGTATCCTTTCAGCAATTTTTCCTGTGGCAAAATTCACTTTTTTTCCCCCCTCGAAAACCGCACTTAATGATTTGTTCAGGTAAAATCCACTGATTATCCACACTTGTTGAACACTATATGACTTACCTTTGCACAATCCATTTTTGATATCCAAAAATTGGTTTTTTTGATTTTAAAAAGGTTTTTTTTTAGTGATCACTAACCTACTGAACTGACTGAACTGATAATTAATCCCGGCTTGCTTGAGTATTTATATGAGATTTTTCATTTCATTCGGTTTTGATCCATTCTCTTAATGTACAAATTAAATTCACACTTTTTTGTAACAAGAACTTATTCTCTTATGAAAAAAAAAATGAAAAATAAAAAAGTAGGGAACTCGTATAGCTGTCCTCATAAGCTAAAAATAAGTCGCGTTAAGAAATAGATCGAACCAGAAATTCGATTGATATTATACGAATTCCATAATTCCAGATCGGCGTTTGCGTAAAAGGGTCTATGTCCACTTGGGTGGGAGTTTGGCGATTAGATTGTGTCACGGATTGTCTCGACAACAATATTTTCTTCATGTCATTTTGCTTCATGATATATTTAATTTCATTTTAATCGCCAATTTTCAAAAATATTATGAATTTAGTCTAGTTGTAATTTTTTTTTTTTTTAAATCAGAGGTCGGTCGCCATAATTACAATATTTAACCTTTTTGTCCCTGTTGTAAGAATCGGTTACATATTTCTTTGTTGCAAACAGGAATTTAATTGAAATGCACCTACGACTTAAATGCTTGGCATGGATAATGATTGCATTTGAAGTTGCAGTACGGAGGTCCAGTTGCCGGAGTATATCTTCCTCATTTTGCAATTTCACACAGTTAACCTGATTATCATAATATTAAAAAAAATAAATTATCGCATTTAAGAAAATATCATTTTAATAGAGCCGGTAATAGCATGAATGCAGATCGGATTTGTAATATAAAATGAATGAGCTCGGGTGTGTTTGCTTTATTATTACGTTTTTAATGCAGTAAACTTGTCATCAAGTTTACATATAAATAACAATACGAGATCATCTTGTTGGACTTGGCATTTTGAAATGGTGGTCGTTCATCGTGTCCCCTGTTCTCATAAATTAAAGTTCTGACCTTATAAGAGTTTTATAGTGATGTGCAAAATAAGGTTGAGTTACGTATTCCTTGTAATATGATACGAAATACTTAAGGAACGGCGTAATATCTTTTTTCATCAGCTACTGTCTTGCTTCATCTCAGCTCTAAAATTAAACAGAGTTAAAAATTCTGTGTTAAAATTTATTATTTTCGCATGTTAAAAATGGTCCTTTTAACATTATTGTACGGTATCACAAGAGGAGTGTTTATCAAAAGGTCGCATTTGCAGCAGGCAAACGAAGCCGTTTTAATTTAACAGATAAAGGAGTTTGGAAGAAAGTGCCCTTTTGATCAGGGTCAAAAAAATATTAAAGAGTATTTCAAATTTTCTTTGTATTTATTAATGGAAAAGTGAAATTAGGTGTAAGGAAAGAATACTTTATTATCTAATAACTAAATACAATATTTTAAATAAAATTTCCAACAGATTTTTGCTGGTTAAAAATAAAAAAATTAAAAAAATTATGAAACTCCAAGCCTATTTTTACTTTAGAAAGTATTCCAGTCGAAGTGTTTCAGCCTAAATAATTGAGTTCGTCGAAAACCTAAAAAGTAATAAAAATGGGAAATTGGGGCCCTTTGATACGACACTCCTCCATATTGTTTTTAAATAAATGCTTTTATGGCGGATATTGAATTGAAATAAAGTTTTTGTAAAGCCTCCCTTTATTTATTTGTTTGGATAAAAGGAAGAAATCTTCAGATAGTAAGTACAATTTAACCACACAAAAGATTAACAAGACGCTTCGATGATATCTTTTCAATGCAAATAGCTGGAATCCGAACCCGATGCCGGTGCCGGCAGCGGCCGGCTGAAATGTCGGGGCGATGCCTATGTCGATTCCATATTATTTATTTAACTCCCGATTCCGATTCCGATTCCAATTCCGGCACCGACACCCGATGCCGATGCCGACGCCACCAAGCATCGATCAAATCCTATGCCGCCTCTAATTCCGAATTTAGTGAAAAAAAAAATCATAAAGCGATTCTAGACGATTTTTAAAATCAGGGGTCCGATTCCGATGCCGGTACCGATGCCGATGCCAGCCGCGGCCGGCTAAATATTTTGGGTCGATGCCGATACCGATGCCAGCACTAACAATTTCGCAGTGCCGGTGTCGGTGCCTGTGCCGGTGCCGGTGTCGGTATCGATGCCGATGCCGATGCTGATTTCGGATATTAAAAAAAATCTAACACCGAGCATCGGCATGGGCCAAAATTTTCAAGCTTCGGACATATCCATGGTTAGGGAGAAAGAGGGGTCCGAAAAATTCAATTATGTCTGCTTACGAACGGAAGGGGGAATAGTGTCCAAAAATCTTACATAAGCACTTTAATACCCCTCTTACTTTAAAATATGAAAACATAATTTTTTTTGGAAAAATCTGATAGATCTTAAACGTAATAAAGAGGGAGGAGGTTAAAAAATCCCCTAATAAATCAAAAATATTGCGTCCTAAACCTAAACTCCATATCTTTACTCCAACACGTGCCTGTAAGCACTTTAATTTTTCCATTTAAAGTACATTGAGATTTTTCGATTTTCACAATTTTTTTTGCTGCGAATTTGACACATGAAAATTCCATCATTAGGCCCAGTTTTTACTTATATATATACTTGTATATACAGATCTATAAATATTTCAAAAAACTTCAACTTAACTTTTCTCCGATGCTCTGAGCTTGCTTAAAAATGAAATATTTATGTACCTGCACATGAAAAAATCCCACTTGGTAGATGGGACTGTGGAAATTTAACTTAATAAGAAAACCATTTGTTGACAAACCAAAAAAATTCAAGCATCATCTGCAAAGTGGGGACCTTTTCATGTGGAGGTACACTTTTAGGCACGCTTTAGAATTTTTAAGTCACTAAGAAATGGTTGAATTGAAGTTTTAGAAATTTTATTGATACCTACAAAATGTCAGGAGAACTCTTTCCAATACGAATAGAATTTTCATGTCTAATTCGCAGGAAAGAAAATAAATTTTGAAAAGCATCTCTATGTATTATTAGTGGGAAAATCGAAGTGCTTTCAGGCACGTTTTCAACGGAGTTCAGGTTTTTGCTCACAATAGTTTTGATTTTTTTTTGAGAGATTTTTCTAGGGACGTTACCACAAAAATGTTTTACGCTCCTTGGCCAGGAGCACTCTACATAAATGAACACATTTACTTTAAAATTCATTGCTTTGCCTCTGGCATGTAAAAAAAAATATATTTGATCATCCTATCTCAGAATTTTATAGAAGAAAATAATGAATTATTTTGATATTTTTTTAGGAACCATAGGCCAATTCTTTCGGATCAGTTAAAATTGAAATTAGATCATTTTTTTTCCGACCCAAAAAAAAAATGAAATATTTAATAAGTGGCACTAAATTTTCAATGATTGAAAACTTCATTTTACTACAGATTACCATTTATTGCAATAATATTGACAACGTAACTACCATATTAGTTGCAGTTCTGATCGATTTTTTTTTTTTTCGACAATGCTTTATTTTTAAAACAATTTTAAAAGTAATAAATAAATTTATAAGATCAGAAACATCATTTAACTATTAATTTCATCATGAAAATTTATTTGTATCAAAGATCTGATTGTAAAGTTTCAATATTCAGGTGCACCTTGCTGACTTGCACAGCGGGACATAATTGTCCTACCTTGGAAATAAATCTGTACAAAAGATTTAACAGTTAAATATTAAGAAATCGTTGCGAAAATATCATCAGAATATTGATTTTTATATGAATGCCTACATATATTTTCTTTAACTTGATTCTTTTTTATTCGCTCGTAATTTTTTTTTTTGTGCAGATCCACTACCTCACCCAAAAACATCGCAATTACAACAGAAGCGTTTAAAAATTTGCATATGAATCATTTTATTATTTCATCATATAACGGATATTAATGAAAATCCGACTAAATTACTAGATCTAAAAAAATTTCCGCCAATTAAGATTTTCCTGTTTCGAAATTTTTTTTATTAAAATAAAAATTCAGCTAATCGTAGCAATTAATTCTTTTTCTTAATAGGCACCGTATTTCCCTCTTTTACGTTCACTTTTACTCCTCTTTTGTAACCTGGAAAAAGTGGGCTTGTTCTGTTCAAGGTTGCGGCGATGTTATCTGCAAAAAAAGAAAAAAAAATACATTTCATCAAAGTCTTTTATCAGCTTGTAAAAATAGGGATCATGTCGTGGGAGTTATCACCTTTTTCTTATAACCAAGATCGATTACAATGATGAAAAAAAAACAATGATAATAAAGAAATATCATAAATTTTTCAAGGTCAAATCGGTTGAGACAAATTCGTGTGAAAGAGACAAAAAAAAACTCGTTTAAAATGGTATAAAAACAATAAAGTAAAAGTATTGCATAATAATGTTAGATATGGTCATTACCTTTTCCAGTGGCGTTTTGTTTGGTTAAGTTCGCGCCAAATGACCGTCTTGAGACTATTGAACCGTTGATCTTCCAAGTTTCCAGCTCAAGACCAATTGCAGATGATGTATCGCTTAGGATTTCTTTCGTACTTTTAATTTATTTTTTCTTTGGCTTGAGGAGAAGAAAGCGAGCGTCTCATCTTTGTTGAGGTTTGATGACGCCTTTTTTTTATAATTATTTTTGACGGCTCAAGATTAACAAACGAGTGACGAGTCTACTTTTACTTGAAATAAAAGTGTTGTGATAAATCGGTCTGTAAGTAATGACATATGGCCGGGGCAGGAAATTCGTATACATAATAGACCGATACCGATACTTCAAGATGACTTGAAGTTCAATGTCCCAACAAATAAAAGGTAATTTTTGGTTTGCTAAATTGATCCCGCTCTGATGTATTGAATAATATGAACCGGGTTATGTTTTCGAAAATCCATCGATTTTTTTTTTTTTTTTTTTTTTTAATAACAATTGAAAAATTTGATTTGTCACCACACTATGTGGTCGGTGACATGGAACGTTGCAGCATGGTTTTGTATGCTATCGTTATTCTTATACATTATCATTATCATTACTGATAGTAATATTTCACTGACTCACAAATTCCAGTGCATTCGACCATGCCATTTCTCAATGTCGAGTGACCACACTTCCATTTATTTACTTAAAATCGGTTTCCTAGTCTTTTCTTCTCGTGCGTATGACATAGGACAATAAAATTCTATCGGTGGCTTTGAACTGATGGAGGAACAAACAAAAAAATCTGACTGAAATAATTATCATAGCCTCGATTTGCTTGCGTTTGAAATAGAGTATAATTCTTTTTTTTATGGATTTATTTAGAAATTAAAAGGAAAAATAAAAGCAATTTGGGCTAGAAGCTGAAAATTTCGTCATTTTTAGAGGTTGTGAATGCGTTTGCGGTGATTGTTTTGTGACAATGCAATTCAGCAACTCTTGGTTTGACTCAAGGACGTACTTAAGGATTACTCAGGTGGTAGAGACGTTATGATTTCTCATGCCGCAATGTTTATTCCTTTTCTTTTCTTTTTTTTTCGGTTTTGTGAATCCCTATTCTCCTGCTTGAAACACGCTTTGAGTGTCCAAAAAAGGCTTTCAAGTTAAGCAAAAGAAAATTGAGATGTAGTTTGCTTTTAAACTCGGTTAATTAATGTGAAGCGTTCGTAGGCTTTAAGGTGGTTCGATAGTAAAACTCGAGATGTTAGATATTTTTCAAACTCTCACAGATGATTTTTTTTTTTTTTTTTTTTTAATTGAATATAAATTTCAACAAAAATTCAACAAAACAAGAGGCCCCCCCTAAGCATATATTATGCGCACAGGGGTGATTTATCAGGTATCCGCGGACCTCCCTTAAAAATTTAAGCAAAAGTTACTTTCTAGTTAACGAGTTAAAAATTTTTAAAAATATGAAAAAAATACATTACGTTATATGGGAAGTTTCAAAAAATAAACAAAGCGTTTTCATTTATTTACGAAAAAGGTTTATTTCTAGATGTTCCGTTCTTTTTCAAAAATGAACACAACATCTGTTAATAGGTATCATATTTATACCGGTATTAGCTTTAAAAAGTGCATATTACTTTCTAGTTTGAATGTTTCAGTCGAGAAAATCGGAAGCTTTGTTTATTTCGTGGAAAAAAATGGCATCCATTTTTTTCTTTTCCGTAGGCTAACAATAGGATAAAATGTTTTGATTTTCTTCTTGAATTTTAACGAAATTATAAGAAGACCGAAGAACGATGCTTTTTCAACTAATAATGAAGCGGTGCTATCGAAACACCTTAAAAGGTTGTTTTTGGTGGCCCTTAAATGTCGTCTGTTCTTCTTAGTCCTTTACTCGATTACGAGCGTGGTGATCTCTCACATACACCTGTGCGTGCGCTCACAGGCATATGGGACCTACAGTTTAACACCGGTTCCGAACGGCTATTTTTGAGAGATTTACGAGGCAATTACCTCGTCGTCTGTTACTTTTCCGAATATATGAGAATTATGTAGTCGGAGTCAGTTGTCATCAAAGAGGTAACTGCACCGTAAAAAATAGTATGTAAATCTGTTCAAATTGGTCCATATAGAGTCTATGTTACTTTATTATGTTAAAAAATCAACAGAACTTGCTTGTAAACAACAAAAAATGACAATCATTAATGGACGCAGAACAATTTGTTATTTTTTTAAGAGCGCAATTTCACGCCAAACTTGTTCGGCGAACATGTTGGGCAAACTTGTTGGTTTTGGATAAAAGTGGAGAACCTGTTCGGCGAACATTTTCAAATAACATTTTTACATAACGTGCTTAAAAAACCATCACTGCTGATGTAGAGCTTCCCCAACAAGTCGAAGAAAATGTTCGATGAAAATGTTTGTCCAACATGTTCGCCACTTTTATCAAACACCAACATTTTCACCCAACATGCTTGAAAAAGCGTAACTGCTTATATAGAGTTTCCCCTGCTTGTTTGAGAAAAATGTTCGGTGAAAATTTTTGCCCAACATGTTTGGTGTGAAATCGCGCCCTAACAAAAAATGTGAGCAGATTTGGGACATGCCAACCATGTCAATTTTAACATAAATTTTTTTACTGTGTGAAGGTACGAAATGCTGTGGCAAATGACCATGACGTTTTTGGTTTCTGGAATAGCTCGTAAAGGTGCGAATTCAGGGCGAACATGTTGGACAAATATTTTCACGCAGCATGTTCCCCAACATGTTTGGGAAGCTCTACATAAACAATGAGACTTTTTTGAACATGTTTTCAACATGTGTGTCATTTGCGTTCAACACTAACATGTCTTGGATGAATTATTAGGAAATTAAAATCCTTAAGGAATTTCACTGGTAATTCTGCTACTGCTGTGCTTTTAATACCAGCGTAGGTTGATTTTCAAGTAAGACCTTTATCAGCCCTACCGGAATTAAAAGCGTGATTCTTTTTTGTTGTTCAATCCACTAGCCGCTTTATATATTTACTCAATAGTCGGTCATCTGATTCTGTTGCTTTCTGCAACGCTATGAGTCAGCGAGAGCATTGGAAAGGAATGTAGCTAAGGACAGTTCGCAACACAACACTATGATAATTTTCTATGTCTTCTTTTTTTGTCTAAATTAGCGCAGACCATGTGGTTTCACAAAACTAAGATCGGCTTTTACAACCCTTTGCATAGCTTTTTTGTGAAAAACGAATTTTAGGAATTTGGAGTAATCGATATATATATACTGCCTCGATTTGCTGTACAAGAGATAAAAGCAAGACTAGTTAATTACACTAATTTTTTCAGATAAGACTTAGTATACAAGCATAGCATGGATACAATCAATCGTCCTATGGTATAACCGTTTTAAGGATTACGGAAAATGAATTACATAAGCATAAGGTATTATTCAAATCACATTCATACGTAAACCATATCCGAAAAATTGAAAATGGACAATAATTACAGAATATCTTGCACGGATTTTATTCCAATAATCGCGTCAAAGGATTTTTAATTTCTTTTCTTTTTAAAGCAGACCATCTGGCACATAATTCACGAGTTTCGTTAAATACGTTCATAAGCCGATCGTGCAGTTTCGCATGTTTAAAGAATTTTTCGGAACGGTCCAGCAATCACTCGCCAGATAATTTTTTTTTTCTTTAACAAGGACGGAAGGAAAAAAAAGTTTTTCCTTGACCTTGGATTACGTAATATTGATATCTCTCTCCGTTTCGGGTGTAAGGATTGTTGCTTCTGTTTTGAGTGAGTAAATTTCTTCTGTGAAATATAATGAAAGTCCTCGCTTTTATTGAAATTTTGCAATATTCACCACGTGTAATAATTCGACAACAATGTTTGTCAAAAAGGGAATTAAAAGACCTTGTTGGTTAGTGGTCACGGTCTGGTTGGGCACACTTGCACCTGAGGACAAATTATTACCACCTTCACTTTTCTAATGATGTGAATTGCCGATTCGATTGGTGACATTTTTTTTTTTTTTTTTTCCGACAACCATATTTGGTTGCCTATAGGGTTTTTGAAGATGAATGTATTTTTCGACGGTCAAGAGAGTAGTCGTGACTTTAGTGTAGCACTTTATATAATAAGACACGAACGTTTTATCCTGCTCTATTCTTCTTTTTTTTTTTAAATTAATAACCGAAAATATTAAATGAAATTACAATTGGATGTCAGTGCTAGAGAACGATTTAATTGTTTTCACTCCGAAAAATAATTATTATGAAATTTGTCGTCTCGATTACATGTTAACAGGCTCGCTATAGGATGAGCTGCAGATAAGCAGAGCGAACAATAACAATAAAATGAGGTAAGATTAATCGAAGCATAGTAAACTATGAATGATTGTACGGATTTCGAGGCATTTCGTTTATTTTGTCAAAAAAAAGAGAGAAATGGTCATATTCTTTAAAACATTTTCTGATTTCTTTTTCCCCTTTAATCCGAGATTAATGAATTCCGATATGCACTTGAATTAATGGTTTCCATCATATTGCAGTAAATTACAGAAATTTACCCCTTAACAAATCCGTAAAAAATAACAGAGATTATTGATTAAAACGTCTGTAATAGTCTATTAAATGATCAATCATCCGGCATACGATCTGTATCTATCGATTGAAGCATAAAGGAGTACGATCTTGCATACATGGCTGTTAATAAATAGCATGAATGTAGTTGTGACTCAACACTTAATAGAATTTTAAGGTTGTGATTTGATATGTTTTGTCGTTTATTTCGGTTCCTTTTTTTTGACCGATTTTTTTTTTTTTTTTTTCGTCGTTGTATAGTTACTTCACAATGTCCGTATCGAAAGGAATATAGTCGCATGGTGATTCAATTAGTGTAATATTATATTCAGATACATTCATGTACATAATTTCGGCTGGCTGTTTTTATGGCGCAATTTCGATGATTTTTCCTATAATGAAACTGAAAAAAAAAGTGGCAGTAAAGCACGCTTCTTTTTTCTTTTTCTTTTTTTTATCTTAGTTATGGCTATGAGAGTAGTATCTGCCGACGCTCTAAGAGTTTAATGGTAACTAGACATAAAAATAATGGGCTCGTGCGATTTCATATTGAATTGACATTAAGATCGCTTTACAGTTTACAAGTTAATATAAAATAACGTCTCTTTTTTGTCATAGATTCACTGACTAGTGCGCTTGTTATGTTACAGTACTGCAGCATGTTTTCTCCCAGACAAAAAAAATTCTGTGGATTAATGGTGGATTCCACGTGGAATTTTTTGGTGGATCCACGATGGATCCAACAGTATTCCACCTGGATTTTAAGACTTTTTCCACCATTTTTCGAGGTTTATGTTTTTCCACCACTTTTTTTACCACTTTTCCACCATTTTTCACAAAAATTAGTGGAAATGTGGTGGAAAAAGTCTTAAAATCCAGGTAGAATACTGGTGGAACATCCACAATTTTTCCACGGTAGAATCCACCTGGATTTTAGGATCCACTTTGTCTGGGCTCTACTCCACAGTAACATTACATTACTGATCTGAATTATTATTATTATTACCAGCGCAGGCTTTAGAGCCGTTCGACCCGTGCCCCCGCACCTGAGCCAGAGATTTTTTAAACCATGAAAATGAGAGGTTTATTTGACATTATTATACTTGCCTTACAATCCGGCAGGCGGGGAGATGATGACAGAAAAATATTTGCACGGGGGGACTAAACGGGTAAGCCGGCGCTGATTATTACGTTAAATCGTTTTAACATTTTTATATTTTTAAGTATTCCACACGAAGGTAAATGCTGGACTTTCTCCTATTCGAGTGATTTTCGGCTTCCTACCCCCTTAGGGTGCCTATTGTACTATAATTCCTATAAAATCCCGTAGTCCTTTATATTTCATTTTTGGTCCTAAAGTCCGATATTCCTCCTACGATTTATACAAGAAGTTCAAAATCGGTTAAGGATTTTAACGAATAAAAAGGATTTTTCGACCCCGTGGATTTCCTTACCCACGTTTGAGCACGAGAACGGGATTGACCCCCATATAATTGCCTTGGTGTACCAACCAACCGTTTAAAGTTTCGTTGCTGGAGTTACTAGTTACACATTTACATTTGGTTAAACATTTTTTCCAGCTTTGTGATTTTATTCGACTCATGTAATAAAATCACTATATGATGAAATCACATAAATCCTGTAAATTTATCACACAGTCCAAAAAATTAGCCAATGAAACCACTACATCGTGGGCTCAGTATTATATTGTACTAGTTACACTTACCTAATTGACACGCGTTTTTCATAAGCTAAGTACAGGGGACTAGTGTCAATTTGGGAAGTGTATCTAGAACAATATAACACTGAGCCCACGACATGAATCTTATGATAAAATCACAATTCAAATAGAAATCTGAAAATCCAAGTGTTGCCGTTTTGTTTTGTTCCAGGAATGAAATTTTGGTCAGTTGGTTGGTATACAGAAGTAGGATTATAGCGTCAATCCCGTTAGGGTGCTCAAACGTGGATATGGAAATCCATCGGATCGAAAAAGCCTTTTATTTGACATGGTCCTTTCCCATATTTTATTTTCTTAAAACTTTTCAAAAAATTTTCCTTCTTTATGTTTCGCTCGAATTTTGCAATTTACTATTATTTAGTTGTTTTGACAAAAGTAAAATTACTGCTAATTTTGGGCTACAAATGACATAAAGACATAGAAGCTGTTATAGTAATTAAAAAATTTTGCTTTGGTGGATACTTTGAAGAAACGTTGAAGGTAGTTGCTTGTTTAGGGTCCTATATTTTTTTCATAAAATATGGACCTATAAAATCATATAAAAGTCCTATATTTCCGTTTTCATTATATTTAACAAGTTGATAAAATTGAAATTTGGAACATTGAAAAAGTGGTAACCAAACCTTGTATCAAATGTCTCTTTGGATGTTTTTTTTTTTTTTTTTTTTTTTTTTTTTCATTTTATTATAAATATACCGTAGCTGTAAACTCATGTAAGAGATGGAAGACAAGACAAGCATCCAAAAAAATTTTTGAACCACCTTATAGTATTCCTAAAATTAATCACAGTTTATCAGTTTCAAATCAAATTCTTGAATTTTCCTTTTTCTCCATAGGCATGGGTTGGATAGAACTGATGGTAGTACCCGCGAAAATGCTTCTGCGAAAAATCACCCACATTCAGCAGGAAAAATAAATGCAACAGCAGTCTTGAGTGCTGGCCTTTAGGATTTGAACGATTCGATAAGATGACGGATTCACATCACTCACTATCCGCTTTTATGTTGCGTAAGTACACTAAAGGGTTTATAAATGACTCTAACACAGATTTCTTTTTTCTTTTTCATCCCCAGAATTTTAAGACTAGCCATTTTTCCAAGAGAAAAAAAAAAACATAAAACTACATAAGCGTACATATAATCCCGAAGCAAATGGAATTGCAAAGTTACTTTCGGTACAGTACTATGCAGTTCTCGTACTTCAAGATGTATAAGACAGATTTCGACATAAAAAAACCGCCGTCAATAACTGTTACTAATGACCATATGACTTTCAAGCAGTTGACATTCTCCTCCCGTAAATCGATCAGTAAACACAAAGTGAAAATTTCATACGGTTGAAACTTATTTTATGGGCACACTTTACAAACTGCAAATATTTAATTGCTATGTTTTCAATTCACTTTTTTTTTCTTATTTCAAAGACAATGTTGTTGCAAAATATTGAATTGTTTTGGGTTTGATATTACTACAAATCGATTTGAACACATGTCGAAAAGGACGTAGTTTGGCATATTTCAAGATAATAGGCTCAAAACGAATCGTAATGGGATCAAATCGATATGATTTAGCGCCAGATGTTCAACTCATTCCTTTCCAGAGCAAATGTCTGGGTTAAGCACTGCCCATGTGCTTTCATTTGCTATAAATTGTTCCAATGATAAAAGAAAGAAAAAAAAAAAGCGGCGTGATGTTTTAAGAATATAATGAGACCGGTGCAAGTCGTGACGATCGAATCGAACGGAACCAAAACAAAGTTTTTAAAAGAATGTACACTAGTTTACAGTACCCGATCATTTTTGACATTTTCCCGATCACGGCCATTTCTTCAAGGTCTTATAACGTTCACGATAGTAAATCGGTTTTTTTTTTAAATCGATGAATAAGAAGCACAAAAATAAATCGACACCACATTATTTATAAAAATTAGAAAGATTGAACGAATGGCATTCACATCAAGTTTAGATAATAACCGAGGAAAATCAAATTCATCGATTAATCAACTAATTTTCACCGCTGGATTAAATCTATTTTCAAAAAATAGGTAGCTGAAATAATTTTAATTGATTAATCGAGGGCCTTTTTAAGAAAGAAAAGAATCCGGAAATGACCCCATTGCATATGATATTTTTTTTAGATGTTTGACGAGCTCTTTTCGGAAGAAAATTATTTTAAATATTTTCTGACTTAAAATTTTAGATTTGTTTTGGTATGAATGAAGTATTTAGTAAAAATGGGGTCAGCAGCAGATTCGGTTAGCGCTTGAGGCAGTGCAAAAAATTTAAGAACTAAAATTGTCACGTACTTAATCAACATTATATTACTGCAACGCGAGCCATTCTTTTTGTAGGAAAAAAAAATGAGGGCTTCGTTTGGGGCTTCAAGCTACTGCACGTTACACAAAGGTCCTTCTACGCTAATCTATACGAAATATATGTTGGAATATTTAGAAGAAAAAAAATGGAAGTAATTGCAACTAGAAAAATTTCTTGTGTAATGCATTTTTCATGCATTACGTTCAAATTTTTACACCATGTAAATCGGACTAGATTGTTTTTTTTCTGACTATCAAAACAATAACCTTGCTTGTGTTTCGTAACTCATAAGCAAAGAGCGGAAGCAGAAAACGTTTTTGGGGAACTGAATAAGATGCCGGTAATAAGGGTTCTCTCCTCATTCCTTTTCCTAGTGATGCCGATATTTTATCGATAACTTCGATATATCGATAAATCGACGTAAAAATTATCGATATTTTTTCGATATTTACAATTTTATCGATACACCATATCGATGAGAGAGATACACCATATCGATAAATTTCTGGTCGATAATTTGGACGATATTTTCGGGAAAAAACTGTATTTTTTTCGGGAATTTTGCAAATTTTTTAAACAAAACATTATGTTCAGAAAATTTTTAGAAGAAAAAAGTACCATCAACAAACTTTTTTTTTTTTTTTTTTTTTTGCTTTTCTGAAAAAATTGGTTCAATTTATCGATAATTCACTTATCGATAGCTTTTCAATCGATATATCGATGAGGTCGATATTTTTTTAAAAAAAATATCGATATACTATATCGATAACTTTTTCAATTTATCGGCATCACTACGGCTTTTCCTGAAGCAAGGTGTGGCGTTTCAGGACATGACACAAATTTATATCGGATCTTCAGTCCTGAAACACACTCAGGGAATTCGAAAAATCCTTCTCTAATTAGGTGATTTCCCTATTCCAGGTCTGATCCTGCACTACTGAACACAAGTATCTATATATATTAGGGTGGCTCATTTTAAAGGTCAAATTTTTCATTTTCGCTCCCTGGGCAAAAAATCATTGATTTGTATGTGCAATGTAAAAAGAAGCCTAAATTTTTTTAGGTCGAAAAAAAATTTTTTGACCCAGACCCAGGGGTTTGAAATTTTTAGGATCAAAAATTTGAACGAATTTCAAAAATTCCAATTAACATCTTTTAATATAAAAAATGGTCCTTTATAGGGTATATTAGGTATGTTTGGAGCTTCCTAAAAAAATATTAGGTTCGAAAATATTGACCCATTCGCCACCCAGGCAAAATTATAGTAGAAAAAGGGGGATGGCTGTAACAGGGTCATGGCAGAAAATTTTGAAAATTCGAAAATAGCCGAAATGTGCCCAAAATATGTACAAATAGGGAATATGAATGTGCATATGTAGCAATAGTGAATATGAATGAACATATGAATGTGCCCAAATGTAATTTCGATTCCAAACATTTTTTAACGTATGTTAACCCCATTTTTCCCTATTTTCAATTTTTAAAAAAATTTCACTTAATTTTTAATATTTTTAAAAAATAATTTTTTTTTTTTTAAATTGAAAATTCCCAAAAATTTGAAATTTCAATTTTTTATTTTGGAGAACTTATCAGGTTTTGCTAATTTGGGTATTTCCATGCTTTGGAAATTCACTTTTTGGCTTTAAAAATGCAATTTTTTGGAGAAAAAAAGGGCCGAAAATAATGAAAAAAGGGTTAACATAGGGTAAAAAATGTTTGGCATCGAAGCATTTGGGGCATTATTTCTACAATATTTTGGGCACATTTCGGCTATTGTCGAAATTTCAAAATTTTCTGCCCTTACCCTGTTACAGCCATCCCCGTTTTTCTACTATAACCCTGCCTGGGCGGCGAACGGGTCAATATTTTCGAACCTAATATTTTTTTACGAAGCTCAAAACATACCTAAAGGACAATTTTTTATATTAAAAGATGTTAATTGGGCGAATTTTTGCAATTCGTTCAAATTAAGTACCATTTTGGCCCTAAAAACTTCAAACCCCTGGGTCTGAGTCAAAAAATTTTTTTCCGACTTAAAAAAAATTCAGGCTTTTTTTTACATATAAATCAATGATTTTTTGCCACACAGTAAAAAATTTTATGTCAAAATCAACATAAGCAGGTCCACATAATTTTTATGTTGTTTTTGTTTTATGTTTGCCTTATGGGAGAAACAACATAAAAAATTTATGTGGACCTCTTAGAACATATTTACATAATATTTTTTACTGTGCAGGGAGCGAAAATTAAACATTTAACCTTTATAATGAGCCACCCTATTATATTCTAGCACTTTCCCAGAACAAGAAAGCGCACCTGAATTTGATTGGCTATGCCAGAACCGATTAGGTTTAAAAATTGTATGTTCTTTGGTAGCAGACATTGCAAACTATAGCCCTACTTAATCCAAATTTACATTACATTTTTTTTTTTTTTTTTAATTTATCAATTTTATACTTGTTCAACATTTTACTCTTTAAACTTTCACCCCGACTGCACTGGAAATATGAATGCCTATTCAGTATGAAAAAGTGCAATAATTCAACCTTGGATAAGTCTACGACATAAATTATTTTTATCTAAAATAAGTTTGTTGTATTAATTTGTCAGAAATGTCTGATGTTGAAAAACTGAAAGAAAAGTCCTTGTGCGCATGATCGCGTCCGCAATTTTTTTTTTTTTTTTTTTTTTTTTTTTAACGAAAATGATTCCTGTCTGCGCTTTTGGTCAAGGATATTTTTTTTGGTAGATTGGAAGGAAAGAGAAATTTGTCAGATAATGGTTTTTAAAAGTGTGTGCGGAAGTTTCATTTTCCTTTTCATCGATATCAATCGATCAGAAGTAAACAAATTCTTCGAAATAGTCATTAGTTTTAATTATTATTCATGGAATCTTTACGGGACAGTTATCAGGCTTAAAAAGTCAAGCTGCGTGAATTCGCATTAAATATTGCCATGACCGTGGATTCAAACAATAGCGGACAAACTGAATGACATCATCAAGTTACGTGTAAAAAACTAGCATCTGGTATCCACATACTTAACGTGAGTTAGCAAACAGTGTTTGGGTATCTTATTTCCTGTCACTTTCTTTTTTAAGGGTAATATATTTGAGATGAGAAAGCCTCTTGATTATTGCGAGAGAAAAAAATTGGGCAAATTTTAGTACTCTGCAAGTTGACAATATCAACTGAGAATCGAAGTGGTTTATGTCCATTTGTTTCGCCTTTGGGCACTTTTAAGCAATAATGAAATTAAATATTATCTAAATATATCGTAATTGATCTATGGCAATTTAAAATTTAGATAAAAGTATGATGAATTTCGTCCTGGACAAGTTTGACTGATGTCATTCTATCATATGTCATTAGTGCGAATAAGCTTACTTTCAAGTTAAGTTGCAGCAATTTTTTTTTTTTACGACTTTTGAGTTATTATATTTTGCAACATTATTTATCGCCTTACCTATAGTAAATCCTTTTTATATGCGCATGCATTAACCTGTATTCCTTATAACTCCTAAAGCAGCTTTATCTATTCTGGTTATTAAAATTAAGAGGCCGTAGTCCTAGAAAGAATTTGAGCTTTTCTTTTTTAAATTGATCTTAATCTTTCCTCTTCCCAAAGTTTTCCTTTTACTTTTAAACAAACTTGTATCCTCAAAATAGTTGTTTTTCACGACAAATTACAGCTGCTTTAGTTTTTGGTGGTGGCTCTGTAAAATCGAATTTTAAAACTCTTCATAAAAGACTAACGGTGAACTGACTTTAAGGAAAAAGCTTATATAATAAGATGTGATGAATCCATTGCAAAATAAAGACGCTAAAATACTTAATGCTCCGCAAAGTAATTCCTGCGGAGACGCATTTATCGGTCATGGCACAGATTAAGACAACCGAAACGTGTTCCATCCTGTCTTTTAATTGCAGCACGGTCGAAAATTGAAACGTTAAAATTATTTGGTTTAGCTTGGATTAGTTTTCGTCCTTCGGCCATTAGGAAACTTGTACTAACATGGTTGGTTAGCTTATGTTTCAGTTTCGCTCTTTCTCTGAACTTTTCACTTAGCTGAAAATAAACAAGGTCGTGTACCGAAAGACCGTAGCCGGAAAATAAATTAGTCCGTTTGCCTGTTCAGGACTGTCATTGATTTTTACTAGCGTTTCCCAGAATTAGGGAAAAACATTGCTCTTTCGCCTTCTTTTTATTAGAATTCCCGATATTGATTAAAAATAATTACTCGACTTAAAAACTTTTTTTTAAAAAATAATTTATTTATTTATTAACAAATAAAACTTAACAAATAAAATTGCACTTTTTCTAATTTAGAACTATGAAAACTTAACAGGAAGGAAATAAATTTACAAAGCAATGACTAGTATGTCTAGAATGCAAATGCTTAAGGAAAGCGCAACAACATTTTTTGAATATTTTATTTTCGATTCGGAAGTAGCAAAATTAAAACGATTAAAACAGGAATTAAATTCTATACTTTAAAGTATAAAAATTTAGCCATCAATTAAATAAATATTGTTTAATTTTTTTCGAAGAAAATCTGTGTTTTTAAAGTAGAAAAATTATCATTTAAAGTAATTAAAAAAGCTGCCGTTTAGTACGAGAAAAAATACTGCAAACGAACTTTGTTTTTGCTGTTAGCTACTACAAAGTCATACGGATATTATTAGACGCAATTATTTCATAACACTTCATCTTGCTACTTTATACGGTGAATATCACCGTCTAGATCACATAATGGTCAAATATATCAATAGACGCAATGACTTCTGCAAAACAAAAACTTAATTAACATTTCAAAAGTAACTACCTCATATATTATATCTTTGTATCTGCTTTGTAAGAATTTCATTTTTTGTTTTCTTTTTTTTAAGTTCCGCAAACCTTGTTTTTTAATAATATTTAATGATGCGACATTTTATGATAACGTTTCTTTTTATTTTCCCTCATCGAATCATTTAAGTAAGAGATCATATTCTTGTTCAGTGATGCTAGATCGCTCTTTCGGAACTGCTCTACAGTAGAAAATAATGCATTACGAGATCGAAGATTTTTTTTTTTTTTAAATTAAAGATTCATTTTATAAATTACAAAGAGGAGTTTTTTTTTTCTTTGACAGGTGATTAAAGCTTTCTGCTTTTATATTTTAGGAAACGAAAGTTAGTAGTGCCCGTGGTGTCCGTGATGTTCTGGAGCTGGATGATGATGGACTGCTGGCGTTTTGTGTACCACTGCATTGAATCCGTTGTGTTTGTCGGCGGTATAGTCGACGGTCCTAATTGAACCATCGGGTTCGACTAAACTGTATTGGCCTTTCACTACGTCACCATCCCTCGTTTCGTGTTGATGTTTGACATCGCCGGTGTGGAAATCGTTAACACCGTATTTGAAAGAATATTTGGGATAAGCCTGCCGGAGGAGAAGAAAAAAATCGAATGAAGATGTAAAACGGTTATAAAAAATAGTTTAGGTGTACGCAGAAGAACTTACGTAATAATCAATAACGTGATCGTGCCCGTGCTCGTGCCCGTGTCCGTGTCCATGTCCATGCCCAAGAACAAGCCCTCTATGTGACAAACCGGAGTAATCAACTTGTTGCAATGCTTCGTGGTCGTAGCCTCCGTGTTCGGCCTCAGATGTCTCATACAATCCTTCAGGATAACATGAGCAGAAACCAATCAGCATGGACACTGCAACTGTTGCTACCTGTAAGAAAATTTATAAAAGAAACGAAATGTTAATAATAAGTTAACCTATTTTCTCAAAAAGACAACTGATGTCTTGGTGTTGTCACATTAACTTTTTCTAGGAAAATTTTTGTTTCTGCTTGCCAAGAGCTGGATAATTTATCAGCTCGAAAATTTATCAGAATCTTTTTTACTCCTTTTACATTATTTATTGATTATTTATTTTTATTTTTTAGCTTTTTCACATGTTCATAATGGACTTTCGCCTTTTCGTATGGGATTTAGGGCAGTCTCCACTTGATAACGTTCACCGCATTCGCGTTATCCGCCCTCGCGATTAACGTATATTCGCACCGGAAGCACTTCGGATTTTTCATCTACATTTTTTGATCGTCTTTTTTTTTTCTTTTATTTTATTTACAATCGTAAAAAATGGCGAATCGGAAAGATGTCTTCACGAATGTCAGAAACAAAAATTTCGATTCGGGCATTGGATGGTAAATTTTAAATTAATACAAGAAATCATGGATATTAATATTCAATCCATTTTTTTAAAAAATATTTAGTAACAAATCTGATGCAGAAAACATTTAAAATTTGACAGCCGCCAAGTCAAATTTGGGAAGTACTGTACTTCCGGTGCGAATACGTTAATCGCGAAGGAGGATACCGCAAAAGCGGTGAACGTTATCAAGTGGAGACTGCTTTTTTATCTTAAATTGCTCGAGGGAATTTTCCAGTCTGAATTTTCTCAGCTTTAAAGAAGTCTAAAATTTGTTTTTTGGACAAAAAAAAAAAAAAAATAGTCAATTTTTTTTTTTTTTTTTTTCCAGGCAAGAGACTAGTGGAACAGCGGTTTTAAATAATAACTACTACTGCTAGTGTTTATTATTTTTAGGGATCGTTTGGTTTTCAATCACCGCTTCAAGATGTGCAACCGTTTGAACTGCATTAGTGTGCTCGAAACACTGTCATTTAAAAATTTAAAACAAAAACTGGTCAAAATTCTATTAAATGTACTGTACTTTTTTTGTTCGATCTGACAGGTTTTCTTCTGTTTCTTTCACGGAAAATATGCTGCTATCTAAATTGCATTGAACTTTTTTTGTACTTTCTGTTACATGATGAAATTCCCAAGTCCGCAAATCAAACCGATCGAAAGCACAAACGGACATCAGTTCTGCAATACTGAATCTATCGGTCATGGGCATTCTTTATTTTATGCATCCGTTACTTTAATTTTTTTTATTATACCTTATTTTTATCTCCTATTGACACGCTAAATGATATTTGTTTTTTCTGTAACAAATTTGTTACTCTCACTTTTTTTCCGTTTAGAATTTTTTACGTGAAAAATTGCTTATTGAAATACAAGTACCTACAATATGTCTTGATAGTATGTATACAAAATTGAAAGTGCATAAGTTATTTGACGACTCCTCGGGAATAAACAAAGATGCCCAGGACGTTTGCCATACACATCTTTGTTTATTCCCGAGCTCTGTCTTCATTTTCATTGCTGTTTTTCTTTATTGTTTTAAATTTTGATTAGATGACTAATATTTTCACTTCATTTTTGTAACGCCTGCGTTAGATTTTTTTTTTTCTTATGAGTCACACTCTCGATACAACTTGAAGTTTTTGGTCGAAGCCGACTCGGTTAGATGACTTCGTTTTTTATTTGTGGCTTGTTTGAGGAAAAATCTTATTCCGCTTCTTGTTCTGGAAAACTTGTATGTATAAGAATAAAATCGGAAAAAAAATTTAGATTTGAATTTATTAGTTTGCATTTTGCAGGACATCAATATTTTTAATCTAGCATTTTTTGCCTTTTTTTTATTCTTGCCGAATTGAGTTGTAGTCCGCATTTTTCCGATCTTAATAAAATTTGATATTGACTTTAAAGCGACTTGCTGCTGCAGTGGTTACAATTCCGGCGTTAAAATTTTACAGGAAATATCTCAATTTCATGTCTTGCATTTGTCGGCTTGTGTTGGGCAAGTGAAGTAAAGCCGGAGATACTTTGTTAAGAATCGTTGTTGAAGTCCATCGATTTTCAGGAGCAGAAAAAATGAGATTTTTCCTCATATATTCTGTTGTCCAAACTCTTAAGGTGTCGCATTTCAGTGTACAAGATTTTAACTGTACCCATTTCTTTCTATTTTACGATGGAGTTCGTTTAGTCGTTTGGAACAAAAACAAATGGAAAAGCACTAAATAACTCCAGATAACGTCCGTGTTACCTAGATTTATTCTAGCTGAGATTCGAAACAGAGTACAGGTCGCCATTTGCAAGAACTTTATATCAGTTTGGGAACTATTAGCTAAACTGTTAGTTTTCCGCCTAAAATTGTTACTTTTTACTAGTTCATTTCAAGCTGAAAATAGGAGAGATGCTGCGTATAGGCATGATAATCTATGATTTGGGTTTTTGATCTAAGCCGAGCTGTGTTCAGTTTTTAATGGAAGACCATGAAAAAGCTTTCCTACTTTTCCAATCGTGTTATCCTTTGGCATTATAATATCTACAGATCCTAAAATTGTGTGTAGCAGCACACATTTTGTGTTGTTGGAAATCCAAAGCGTGCAGTTTGAATATTGTAAATTTATATTTATAGTGGTATTTATCTCTTATGAGTATTTATATGGGTATGGTCGATATGGGTATTTATATCTATAGTGTCTGTAGGGTATGCATGTAATGAACAATGGGAGATAGTAAAATTTCTTGCTTAACTTTTACGAGTGTGTAATAGCTTTTTCCAATAATTTTAGGGTCTGAATGTGCCCGAAGGAATAGAAATTGTAAATTAATTTTCTGGTGACACGAAATACTGCATTGGAACCTTATCGTGTGTCAGAATACTGTAGGACATACCACTCTAGCAAATTGCTTTTAAACTGCAAAAATTAAGAGCCACAATTATTTGATCTGAAGAAGTAACTTTTTGTTATCTTTCATATTTTTGGTTCTGATATACAGTATCGATTTTACTGCTTAATTTTGAACTCCCAGTTTTGAAAATTTGGTTTCGTCAATGTTTGGCTGCAACTGATGTATTAATTCTGTAAAAGGCTCGGTTAAAGGTCTACATTACAAATACCGCAAAATGATAGTTGTACTTATATGATTTATACTTTTAGTTTATTTTTCTTATGTTCTGATTAAATAATCCTCATCTACTTCATTCAGCTTTAAAAGCATTTTATCCTGTTTTACAACTTCATTTTTTCCGCTTTGGAGATTTTTTTCTTGGAACTTGCAGATATACTTCATCTTTTTCCGTTGGAAATACTATCTGATTCAATCGAATTAGCTGCTTAGTCTCAGCTCTCACATGTTAATTTTTCTTTCATTTATGTTTTCTCTTGAAAACATTTCTGAGAGTTGATGCAGGGTCGAAATTGTACCACCTTTTTTTAAAAACGAAAAATCTTCTCATCTGCAAGAGACCCAGGCTTCTTAAATTCTTTTAATTTCGCTTGGAAGAAAAAGTCTTTCATCGTTAATGATCATCTCGCTCTGATCAGTAGAAACAAAATCTACTCCCAATCTTCTGCATCCAGTAAAAGAAAAGTCATCTTGTGTGTTTTTTATCATTTTTTTTCGCAATTGAAAGTCAACCTCTTTAAAAATTGAGTCAAGGTCAAACGCAAATCGAAATATCGAAATTGAAATTCGTGGAACCGTGATCAATTAGATTGTCTCATTATTTGTCATACGAATCATGATTAAATTTCCTTTAAATCAAAGCGATTGCATAATTTTGTGGATTTTTTTAAAAAATTAATTGACTTTCATTTAAAGAGTTTAATTTCATGAAATATTCCACGATCGGAAAAAAAAATCGCTTCTGATAAAAAATTTATTGACTTCGTTTATGCGATTTCAGGTTGTCATCCTCAGTAAAAAAATGCCAGATTGAAAAATAAATTAAATTAATATTAATTTTTATTCCTGTCTTAGGTTCTCGTTTTAATGCATTTAAAATGAAGAAGACGCATAATCGTAAACGAGTTTCCGTACTTCCTTTAAGTAAGGAACCGTAAAGTAAATTTACATCTTTATAATCCGCATAAGTCTTGTAACTAGAGTTTGTTTAATTTGGAACGACGATTATGAGTAAGAGTGAAAAGAAAATTGCATGCTTCGATAAGAACACTGGTCCGTGGAGGAAAAATAAAAATTTGATATATTTTGGAAGCGAATGCGAAAGTGATCCTTAAAAAATTTGGACTCCTTATGTAATGATGCTAATTACGAACCGCATACTATGCACCATGCAATGTCTGAAAACTACCGTAAAACGAGGTGAAATTGACCGGCGGGGTGAAATTGACCACAAATCCCAAATCAGCTTTTGGCTTTTCTGGACCGATTTCTGGGACATTTATTGTATTTTAAGATTCGTCATAATTATTTTGAAGGTTAAGACAGAGCTAAGCATGAGAAAAAATTTGGGCATTGTTAGGTCAACTGGGCTAAAATTTGAATTTTGTTTTGTTATAAAAAAGCAGGTTTTTTGAAAGTTGTCAAACTTTCATCTAAATAAGGCCCTTTTGATTTCGCGAAAATTTTTAAACCTGGATATTTTGTTTCTAAATTTATTTCAGTTGAAGATCCATTCGTTAATATTCCCATGTTTTTTGCGTTTACAAATAAAACCAGCCAATTTAAAAGAAAAGGGTTCTAATTTTTCAGGTATGGGGTGAAATTGACCAGGGTCAATGCACTAGTTTTTTATTCTTTTAATGCAAATTAATGAAACAAAAGGCAATACAGGAATTTAGAACAGGTATTGGCATGGACAGATTACAAGCATTTCATTCTCAAGTCAATTTTGGCGAGAGTAGGCCTATGAGCCATTAACTAAAATATCAGAAAACCTCTCGGTAATTTAGAAAATATTCCAATCTTTTGGAAAAGAAACCCGCGACTAAATGGAAAATCAAAAAGTTACAGGAAAATAGAGATTAAAACTCGGAACCAAAGAACCGAAAATATACACGGAAAAAGTAAAACTAGATAAAAAAAAAAGAAAAAAAAATTTAATTTAAAAAAAATAATGAATAAATAACTGTAAATGACACCCCCAGGTTTCCAAAAATAGTCAAAAAATTTTTTTACTGATATTTTAGTTTATTCGTATATCGATTATAAGTTTTAAGGCCAATAACATTTTTTCGAAAAAAAAAAGCTGGGTTTTTTGTCATAATTTGTCATTTTGCACCTTCATACATATAAAATACATGCCGGTCAATTTCACCCCTATACGGGGTGAAATTGACCAAAAACTGTTTTTAATTTTTTTGAGCTTAAGACCATAATTTGCAAATTTGAACTTCATAGGGTTAATAGATCTAATGGTCCCAGATAGTATTCCCTAATTTTTTTTTCGACTTTTGTAATAGAAAAAGCTACTGCTTTAGTCAAAGTTGAAAACTGGTCAATTTCACCCCGTTTTACGGTACTTGAAAGACCCTGACCATGTTTTTACTCAAGGCTCTCCGGTACTAGATGAATGACCTTTGAATATTCTTCCACTTCTCGATTTTGGAAAAAAGCTAAAAAAGACTGTTAATTTCCATCCCCTAACGATGGATATTTTTATTTTTTCTATAGGAAAATGGTTTTTTTCTATCGTCACTTTTTCGGAAAACTCACCTTGTAAAATTCCATGTTGCCTTTTAATTATGTTAATCCCAAACGAAGTTTTTTTCAAGAAAATTCAAGTGACACCACAATTTCACTAAACTGATAACACTAATGTTCAAAGATGATATGATCATATACACTTTATACTTCTCCTACTGATGAGTTCGAAGAGAAGGGGAGTTTTTTATATGTAGTTGCACAATCTAATCTCATTATATGATCATCGTCGTTTTCGTAATTTCAAAAATGGTACCGTTTGATATGAATTGATTTGGCAGACAATTACGTTTCCGGTGTTTTCCTTTGTTCGTTTTTCGGGAAATTATATTTTTTTTTTTCGCTAATTTTTTTTTTTTTTTTTTTTTTTTTTTTTTTTTTTTTTTCAGTTTATTAATTTTTTATTTTTATTTATTTTATTTTATTTTATTTTATTTTTTTTCTTGGACGATTAAAAATATTAGAGGGAATACATTTTTAAGGAAAATTCTGCGCTCGTCTGGCTCGTTTTTAAAAAGCAGTATTAATTAGATAAGACCATTATTATAAATTACAAATGATCCATTTTTTTTTTTTTTGAATTTTAAAAATGCGATAGGTTAATGGATGAAAAAAAAATTAAAAATGATTATTCGACATTTGAGTTATTATGCTATCGAACTAATAAAACATCGCATTATTATGTCATATCTACGTTCGTCTATATCCTTTTTTTAATTTAATGCACTAATGTCCAAGCTCTAATTACCTGTGATGCAATTTCTCATGCTGTATTTCTTTTAAGTAAGTAGTCTTTGTGTTATGGCTATTTAAATGTTACAATTTGTAATGTTCGATTGGCTGACCTAAATTTTTACTAAACAGAAGAGTTCATTTTTTTGCTTTTTATTGCGAAAATTATTCGAGATGATTGTATATTAGTGACAGTTAAGTTTTATTTAAAAAGGGGAAGAAAAAATTAGACCTAAGTCTGGTGTATTGCTAGAATAATATTGGTATAGCGAAGAAATTTATTTCACCCACTCCGCATGTTTATCGACTGGTTCGGATTTTAATACTGTAGTTACTGTACGTTGCTAACTTTACGATTTATTTTTAATTAAGAGTTCAAATGTTTGTTCACCAATGCGAGTGTAAAAGAGTATTGGCTTTTGTACCTCTGTCTAATAGATCTGGGGTGATTAAAAGTGAAAGATGAAATTGGCTTTCGATAAGATGTTTAGAGTAGATCGCAAATCAGTTGTTAAAATTTTTCCACCATATAAAGCTACCATTTTTTTTTTTTTTGAAATACTGACGAATTTTAATTCGATAAATATCGAATGAAAAAAAAAAAAAAAAAAAAAAAAAAAAGACCGCATGTTCTAAGGGAGAGCAAAGATTTTTTTTAAAGAAAATATGTCTTCTTATGCCTGTTTTTTTTTTATAAAATCGCAAAGAGTTTTCTATAATTAAGAAGAACCCCGGAAAAATCTGCATCGAAGGCTGGATGATATTTATTTGGACTCCGGCTTTTATTGAAACTTTAACTTAATTTCGCTTAATTTCGGTTTCGAGGTCCGCGTATTTCTTTTCCTGTTCGTTTCAAAGGCCTATAATGTACATTGGACTTATTTTCTTTTAAATTCTTTTTCAATATGACTTTCATCCTGGACGATCATCCTGTTGACCTAAAACAAAAAAAATCTAGAATCCGTTTGGGTCATCATATTATTTTTGACTTCCATTACAATTGTTTCGGGGTGGCCAAGACTTTCTTTGGCCATTGACTTCGAGGATAAACGAAGTTCACACATACATGTATGGATGTTTTATTCGGATATCGATTGGTGATGTCGATAATTAATCGATATTTCGATATATCAACATATCGAGGTCTACATTATAGATAAATATCAAACAATTTCTATGTTTAAAATACCAAAATATCGATATTTTTCATGTCATTATCGAAAATTCGATATTTGCTTGTATTTACCGATAAAATTCCTTAAAACGCTAAAAGAAAACTACGAAAATTTCATTTTTTTTATTAATTTATTAAGTTTTATTTAATTTTGAATTAATTGGCCAATTAATTAATTTATATCTTCAGTTTAAGGAAAAAAACAGGATGAAAAAGTTTTTTTTTTCTTTTTTTTTTCTCTTTAGTTAAAGTCAGATATCGATTTCGATATTTTCGATACCGATTTTTTTCTCTTCGATATTTTGATATATCGATATCGCTTGGTTGCGATATCCAATTTCGATAATTATCGATATTTTCAAAGTCTTCGACATCACCAATATCGATACCGATACCGATGATAATATCGATACCGATGCTTGCATGCACTTCTCACCCTTCACGGGAGGCGGCAATTTTCGGTGCGAAGTAGTCATTTTTTCGTTCAATTAATTTAAATTTGATTTAGTTGATTTAGATACGGAAGCTCTGCTTTGATGTACTGGGAAAAATTTTCACGAATCGCAAAAAGTTGGAAAAAATTATTTTAAATCGGATGGTGAAGTCCGTTTTTCGATAACATAGTAGCTTTTCCACTTTGGGAATAGCTCCTCGGAGTTTCATGTCGATATTTTCTCTTTTGGATTTTTTGCTAAATGTCTTTCTGTAAGCTCAATATGAAGCTCTGGAAATCCATGGGACTAAAAATCTCAAACTTGTTTTCCGGGATCTGACATTATGCAGCGCATATTAACACAAAACTATATTTAGGTATAATTCAGAAAACAAAATGATATCTTAAAAGACTGTCCTAAAGAGGTGTCGGATAACGGCCTTTTTATACCCTTTTTAAGATAATTTAAGGTATTTTTGACGTCTTCTTTGGAAAAAGACGTCAAAGTGACCTTAAATTCAAAATGGCGAAGTTAATATGGCGATTTTTATCCGCACTTGCTGAAGTTTACCGATGTTTGTAAAAACTTGCGTATAGGGGTTTTCAAGGTCGCTGATTTGCTATCTAGTGTTGCCGATAAGTCGAAAAAAGTTATCGATATCGTATATCGATATTTGTATAAAAATATATCGACCAATCGATAAGTGAGAGAGCCAAAAAAAAATTTAAAAGTTTGTTTTTAATTTGGTTCATTATACTTTTCTTCCTACATATTCTAATTTTTTTTTTTTTTTTTTTTTTTTTTTTTTTTTTTTTTTTTTGTAAAATTCCGCAAAATTTCCGAAAAAAATTCAGTTTTTTCCCAAAAATATCGTTCAAATTATCGACCAAAACTTTATCGACGTGGTGTATCGATAAAGTAGTAAATATCGAAAAAATATCGGTAATTTTTGTTTCGATTTATCGATATATCGGAGTTATCGATAAAATATCGGCAACACTATTGCTATCCGTCAGCGTTCTTTTCGGATTCCATACGCCAAACCTAGTAGTCCAAACACTGCTCATAATGGCTTAAAATATTTCAATTTGAAAAAAATCAGATTCGTATTCCGCTACCCCGAAAACCCCTAGATATACAGCTTTATGAAAATCACAGGCCCTACCAACACTGTATAAAATTTTTCCAAAAACATCTGACAATTAGATCGTTACGAAAACGTCCACCATATTGTTGGAGACAATATATTTTTAGGTTGGTTTTGCGCCAAGTCCCTAAAAACGACAACCTAACAAATCAAAAGTCCGAAAATTTAAGAATTTTTAACTGCTAAAGTTGTCGGCTTTTAGGGACTGCGAAAAGCCAACCTAAAAATATCTGGTCTCCAACAATATGGCGGACGTTCTAATTGTCGGACAAAACCGTATACAGCATTGGTAGGGTTTGGAAAATCAACGCGAAATTCGAAATTTCATCCGCCATATTGAATTTTTCAATATCGGCAAGTGATTTTAAAAGACACAGAAAACCAAAGCTTTTGACGCCCAGATGCTTTTTATAGCCCTTACCTAGGCTTGAGATTGGGAATTATGTCCTCTTTTCTCTTGACTGGCTTGACTAGATTCGATTTTTACACCTACTATATGTATTTTTTAGTATTGAATTTGAAGAAGATAAACATTGGTTTAATACAAACGTTGACCTGACCTGACTCGATTTTCAGAAACTCTTAGGCAAAAGCTCTTAAAATATGTACGGCTCTGAGATGGGCAGGGGCACCGACTGGGCACAATCCTCAGCAGACTATTTATTCAGCATATGTATTCGCAAATTTAGATATCCAAATCGAAATCGAACGTTGTTTATTTATTCACTGAATGCGGCAATATTCGTTTGCTTCTCACAAGACACTTGATAAGCCTTCTAAAAAGTCTTATTAATTCGAATTACAATTATTAAACCAATTAAAAAAGCAAAACGCGGCGCTCAAGAGGCAATTTAAGCCGTTGAAACATAAATGTTTTGATTTGCAATGAGCAATCATTTGACAAAATAACCGATTTTGATGTAATGAAAGGGTTCAATATTTCCAAAAATGAAAAACATTACATAATTTGGAGTCGCTCATATCTGTATGATTCGGAATCGCTGTGTTATTGTTATGTGAATGGACACAGGAGAAAGTGACTGATGTGTTAACATTGCCGTGAAATCACATAAATTTTAATTAGATGGTACATATAAATTATTCATTCAATTTACAAGTTCGGATGCTCTTCATATAAACAACTCATAAAGAAGCATTTATTGCATTTACCGTATTGTTCCGAGATCCATCCTATATGACAATTTAAAAAAAAGTCAGATTTTATTCTCTTGAACCTGAACCTGAAAATCGAAATTTTATAAGCCTACTTAACGACCTTGAGTGAATTTATTACTCAAAGGAAAAAAACCATAAGGAAAAAATAACGAATAATGAAATTTAGAAAAAGAAAAAGAAAAAAAGAAATGAAATTTAAATTTTTAACACAATATATTTTAAAGTAAGGAAGTAAATTATTTTCGGTGATAAAATAATAAAAAAATCTCACGCTAAATGCACTTTTTATAAATTTTAATATTTTATGAAATCGCATAATAAAAAAATGAGTAGTGCTGGTAATTTAATCATCTTATTAACTTCAAATTAAATAATTACATTCTTTTTTTTTTTAATAATTGACGTCGGAGAGCACATTTTTTTTTTCGCAAACAAATCAGAAGACGATGCATATAAAATGAAGACAATTGCTCATTAGTCGTCAACTTGTAAAACCGGTATATTTAATACTGCTTACACATTTACTTTCTTTCACTTTCAGGGACATAGAAAATTAACCGTTTAGCAATTCTGAAACTCGCTTCCGTAAGTTAAACAAGAAGCTTGATATGATAATCCTATTTTAGTAAAAACTAATAAAACATGAAAATGAATCGTAAAATCATTACTGCTCTATAAGAAATTCATTCCTAAAAATACGTTTCATTTGAATCCGTTGTTAATTGTTCAGTAATAGGAGTTTAAATTGTATTTCCTTATTTTGAAACCGAATTTTAAAAATGTGTCGTAATTGAAGTAATCGTATTAAAAAGAGATGAAGCATTTGATAAGGTGTAAAAAATGCACAGTATACACACGAATACGTTTTAAGGGGATAAAAAAAAAGATTGGAATGAGTCAAAAAAGTTTTATTTGAAATAATCTTGATGGCATTTTTTAGTTTTTCCAGCTTGTGCTTTATTACTTTGTTACAGTGATAAGGTTAAGAGACAATAATTATCCGGGCTTAATCCACTTTAGAAAATTTAATTAGGAATTTAATTCAGGTTTTTAAAGAAAGAGTATTCAAACGTTCGAATTATTTGCGACCGTGTCTGGCAAAACCACCCTTATAATGAAAATTTTCGAAGTATAGAATGACTAATTTTTAGCTCAGATGGGGCTTTAAAGTTCTAAATCGAAAAATTATGTTTTCTACGAAAACTGGTTTAAGGTTTTACCTTATTTGTATCTCTTAAAATTTTTTTAACCCCCAAATACTGATTTATTTTCTGTAGATATCTCTATTTCCTCAAATCATTAAAATCCCAAATTCGATATTTTTCACCCTGATTACGTTTCTTTGCTCTAAAACTGTCCATAAATTACGTAATCATGTTCGGGAAGGGGGGTGGAAAAGAGGGGGGGATTCAAAATTCTTACGTAAGCATCACAGTTTAAGAAAAAAATTTTTGAGGCTTTAATTTGAAACAGCCCTAGTAAAAATTTAATGTCTTAATCCGGTCTTAAAGTCATCTTAATTTTGGTCTCGATCTCGTATAAAATTGGCTTATTTTTTAACTTAGCCTGATTCCTGTCTAAAAATATACTGAAGTACGTCTGAAAGTAGTCTTAAATATTAATTTTAAGTAGTCTCAAAGTCTCTTTCAAAGTTTATCGTCTTGCAGACTATACGAGCAAATTTGAGAAAGTTCAGATCAATTTAAGACCTTTTTGAAATTCGATTTCAGCGTCCTTTTTGCTCATATTCAGCCGAGATTAAGCCTAAGCTTATATCTTGCCAATAATTGGAATTGATAGGAAAATGGTTTCATTCTGGTCTAAAGCAAAACGCCTGATTTTTTTTTTTTTTTGAAAAAAAAAAAAAAGGCTTTCTCGCCTGTTTCAACCTGTCATGTACTCTATTTCATGTACTTGTCATTTACAATCATCCACCGACACAGAAACAACCTTTCTGAAGATGCCGTTCCATCGAATCGATCCCGAGCCCTTGGGACAAGTTTAGTCAGTTAAAGAAAATGAGAAGGAAAATCTTACGTAATTTAAGGAAAGGGTTAAGAAAATCTTGCGGTCTGCATGCAGGAAGGGGAACTCAGAAATTGCCAAAGAAATACTTACAGAATCTATGCGCGGCTCCCTCATTCCTGTAAAATTTTCGTATTTACCTTATGAGTGAGTTAACAGGAATGGGCACATTTAAACCTTGACAACGGTTTTCATCTTCTGAAAATTTATTAAGAAAATCCACCAGGGGTGAGCATAGCAAAGCTTCGCCAATACAGCGATCATATGCCCCTGACGAGCCCACTTTTGAGCTCACTCCGTGACGGATAAATCTACTTGTTACAACGTGCACAATTCTTACAGTCTTGCCGAAATGACGATGTTAAGTTTCGAGTACCGCCTGCGGAGCATGTTTTTTTAATTTTCGAAAAAGTAACGATAGGATCCATTTGGAAATTTCAAAACTGACACTGCTTTTTAGAAAACGGGCCCGTAGCCAGAACGAAGAGTCAGGGGGGGCAGTTGGGCTTGTTAAGGGGGGCAATAGGGCTTTGTTACCTATACCTGTCATGTTTAGCCAATTTACTCCAGGGGGAGCACAGGCAACGCTCCCCCCGGCGCCCCCTTGGCTACGGGCCCGTTAGAAAACGGAACTTAATCAAAGTGACATTTTTTCATGTTTTTAATTCTTAGTTAACCCCTTCAGTTGTAGGATTTTCATTTTAAAGAAAGTACAATAATAATATCAAATGCGGCGAAGACGATCGAGTGGCTTTGAACTTAACTGATAAATAAAAAAGGTTTTTGGATTTTATAAATTTTAGTTTTAATTATTTTTGGATTTTTATTGATTATTCATAAAATAATTTGAGAATCAATAAGGGACAAAAGAAGCAGTGTTGCCAATATTTCATTTTCGCGGCTGGCAATTAAATTCAGTTAAACAGTTACAATTATTCGCTTACAAATTTTTTGAAAGATTTTATGAGTTTAACTTTTAATTAAGATCTTAAATACTCATTATTTCTGGTTTTGATAGAAAATAAAAAAAACGATGTAGTAGCTGAGGGAAAGACTTTTATGCAGTTTAATAAATGAAGATATTAATCTTAAAGTACATTATATGCAGAAGACAACCGGTTCCGGTCTCTGCAACTGCAAAAACTTCATTTGCATCTTTGTGCCTTGTCCTACCTCGAATGACCTGACGCTGCAGATAAGCGATTTATGAATAATTACGTAATTCGCTATTACTCTTGTTTCGTGAAAAACGGTATCTGGGTTACATTTTAAAATGCATAATATATATATTTTTTAAAAAAATAATAAATTCGATTTTCCTGCTTTTTGGTTTTCTCTAGAAAAACAATTATGATATGGTAAAATATGATATCATTTTTTCGTCTGCGTAGGCCTATACGCGAGAATGCAAAAATTATTCACAGAAAGTTAATAAGTTAATTCTGCTTTAAAACGTATTATGCACAAATATTTAATTATAATGTTTATCGCAAATGGAATTATAGTGATTTAGTTTCAGACATTTAAGATTCGTCAATGTCATCCGGAGTTTGAATATAATGGACCAGAGTAATTGTTATATGGCGAAATTCGAAATCGGATATCCAGTTTCATTGCCCATTTTGGACTTTTTTTTTTTTAAAACTTCCTGATACAATCAATTATTAGGGAAGTTCTTAGGCTATCGCTGAAGGTATTTTTAATGAGCGAAAAAAAAAAATGCAACAAAAAGATTAAGGTATGGTAACTTGAATACTTTTCAATAGAAGAAGACTTTGTGTGTAGAAAATTTTAAATTAAAATACAAAGGTTCACATGCATTATCCTGCTTTGAGGAGCCCGCCTATTTATTGTATTAATAAATCGTGTAAAAAATGTATGCAGTTTTACAAAAAAAAAAAAAAAAAAAAAAAACAGCGTGCTTTCACTTTTGTGAAATTTTTGTAATTATTTATGCAATATGCAGTCCCCTAATCGCTTTTGCAATTTTACAAATCGAAAAAAAGTGGCATTCGTTGTAAAGACAAAATTTTTAAGGGGATCGGACCGAACAAAATGAAAATTAAACAAGAGTTCAGCTAATCTCCAAAACATTTTTGCATAATATTTTGCCCACTTTCCCTCTAAAATGTTTTAAAAAACTGGAAATGGACTGCTTGATTTGCGAAAAAAAGAAAACCGAAAACGGAAATAATTTTTTACTGGGTAAACAAAATGGCTGTCGCAAAAACAGAAACAAAAACAAACAAATTTTAAAATTTAAGGCATTTTCTTTTTCTGGGACTTTTTTCGTTGATTTTTTCTTTTGTAAATGTTCCTCGTTTCGTTTTAAATTGAATTTTTTAACATATATATATTTTTTTGATCATTTATCCGGATAGTTTTTTTTTTTCTATTCTCATTCCGAAAATCATGGTGGAAAAATATTTGAGTGAAACTGACATCAAAAAATTGTTGCAATGTTCAAGGTGTAAAAGAGTTCCTGCGGCCCCTCCGATTTATATGTGTAAGATTGGACATCATGAGTGCTCCATTTGTTTTACGAAAAGTAACGTTTGTGGAAACGACGAAACGGATCCTTCCACTGATACAGAAAGTGAATCTGGTGAGTGTTTCAAATATATGAAGGATTACTAATCCGATGCTAATTATGATTTACTTTTCTTTCTTTTTTTGCTTTTTAGGTTCATTTAGAAAGGAGGAGTATTCTGTAGGGGTTATTTATCCGAAAATTTTTAAAAGAAACGGTATGTAATAAAGTATAGATAGGTAAGCAGCAAATTCGGCTGTTCGGGGCTTGAATGATTTTGGCAGGAGTAGATTAATTATCCTGATGGTCAAGTTGCTACCTGCAGATTGTGAAGTGAAAATCCCCTTTTTTTTGGAAGGAGTTTTAAAAAGCTAGGAAAGCTCTCGAATTTCAATCAAGTTGCAACATGAATAAAATGAAAAAGCGAATCAGTTTGTAGCCTTGATCTTTTCGCACGCCGGGCTTGAAGCAACATATTTGGTTTGGAGAGGTCATGGGGAGGCCCAAAATTATCGGCTGGGATTTTGAAATATCTCAATTCTGAAGCTCTATTCATCCCCTAATACAGTAGTGAAGTGGATTTCTTTCCACATTTTCATCGCCTAATGTCTAGCTTCAAGCCGGGTGTGTTCTGATTAGAATTATGATAAAAATTTGAAACTAGTTGTTCAAAAAACAGTCATCAAAAGATTTTAATTTGTTATGCATCAGGCTTGTAGGACTATTCAAATTTCCAAAAATTCATTCAAACCTCAGAATTAAATAAAAAATAGGAGTAATAAAAAATAGCTCATTTATTTGTTTTTCTTGTCTCTTTTTCTTTTTAGTGAAGCATACATGCAGCATATGTAACGAAGAAGTCATGAAAACTAGAAATTTATTTGCCGAATGCTTATTAATTCATTTAGACGGGAGAAAAGATGATAGAGAATTGTACCTTCCGGAAATCAAAAATAATGATCCTACTCAAAATTATGCAGATTGTTGCTACAACATTTACGGACCTCCTTGTCCTAGATTCGATCCTCAGACAATATCCGTACCTAATTTAGAACCTCAAAATTATCTACGTTACCATGCGGTACCGCAATTTAACTACACACCCGCTCCTTACGTACTTAATGAACCCGAGATAGACTTTCCGCAAGATCCGAACTTTTATTTTCCTGATTACGGTTCAGGCGGGTTATATAGCGATAATTCCAGTCGGAAAGAATTAAGCGGTAGAAAGAGTAAATGCAATTTCCCTTCGCAAGGAAGCGTTTTATCGCTAAATGGAGAATCATCCAGGCGGTATTAATTTGTTCCTACGCGTTATTAAATGCTTATTTGAGCATAAAAACCAATTATATATCGATTTTTGCAGGCCGATCAGGTGTCCCACTCATCTCTGCGGTCGAAATATTGCAGTAACGGCCTTAACTTCCCATTTTTGTTTCGATCATACCGACGTGCCTCCGGTCGACATAGATTTAGATGTAAATAGTCATTTATTTGTAGATCCTCAGACGATTCCGTTCAATTATGCTCGTTGTGTGGCAATCCTACTTATTTCGACGAATAGGTAAGTAATGAGAAAAACTTCCGACATTTTTTATTATTACGATCGATTTCTTGTTTTGATTTTAGCGATGCAGTTCATTCAGTGAGCCATCAGAATGTGTTGAGCACTACTAAAATGAGAAATTCCTTGCCGTTGATAGTTATGGCTTCTAGGTTAGAATGCATCCCTAAACTTAATCACGGGAGCATCCCTGGTATAAAAGAGGAAGATAGTCAGTCTGATACGTTAAACCGCGGAGATTTCGAAGACCACGGGTAAGGTTTTTTTTCTTATTTTCTATTCAAATCTTTCTAATAAAAAGATGGTTTATCAAAGAGAAGATAAAACATTAAAAAAAAATAATAATATTTAGATAGGTAAATATCTACTCTCATTGGCGCCCATTTATCGATCACAATTTTTGGGATTTTAAAACACGTTTGTTTTTTTGATTTTGGACGCCACTGAACTTATTAATCATCCTTTAGCTTAGTATCAAAACTTAAAAGAAAAAAAAAATTTTTTTTTTTTTTAGGGGCACAAAAACGCCGTTACTTGTTTTATGGATAGCTGGATTAGAAACTAATAGCTCATTATATACAACGATACAAGTATCTGAAAAACAAAGTAACGTACGATCAATGGTTTACACGGGACCGATTACATCGTTAAGGTAGGCTGGTTCATATTTTTAAGTGTACGACAAGTTGCCGCTTTTATTTTTTCTGATTTTTTTATTGCAGAGAGAGTCAGTCAACTAGTAAAATATTCGAACAAGGAGATTGCCTTGTAATTCACCCTGGAATGTTAGAAAGTATAATAGGGGAAAGAGGGGGTTTTGATCTCCATGTTATGATCCATTGATATACCTTAGGAAAAATATAAAAAAATGAAAAAGATTTCTTAAAAGAGATTTTCAAAAAAGTGCTTTGCATTTAATTAGCAGAAAAAATCTATTTAAAGGACAAAAAGTAGGAAATTTAAATGTGGCTGGCTGCCTCTTAAGAAAGGCTTTTGAGATAGATCGCTATTTGGTGGTCTTCTGTCGAATTCTTGTTGGAATTTTTAGTAGCTCTAATAATTATTTCCTAACTCGCTTATATTCTGACCGACAGGTAAATAATGCTGTTGTATATGCTATGGGGAATTACGTGTACTTTGGATGATAACTTTTTGATTTTTTCACTTTTAATTTTTTAAGAGACTTGCGCCAGATGAGTCTTAAAAGTATACGAAAGGAAAAATCAGTTACAGATACTTCAGATAATTTTTATTTATTTACTAATAAATTATAATTAGACAACTTGCTATTCACTTAAATATTGAAATTTTGTTTAAAATTGAAATCATCAAAATTCTAGTTACGGTAATTCGCACCGAATGAAAAAATGTTTTTATGAATTAATACAAACTACACTCTGACAAATATTAGTTTCCCTTGGGAAAGAGCATTCGGATTCCCGAAGCCAAAAATCGGAATACCGCCTTTATACGTATGAATTAAAGGCGTCGGATTTCGTACAACGTTATTTCTTATAGGAGTCCTTTTTTGATCGAAGTTTGGAGATGTTTGTGGTAAAGCCAATGTAATGTCGTTTCCGAAATCATCATGGAAAGTATTGCCTCCTGGAACGACGGGTGGTAGCTGCACGGGCGATGGTCTTTCTACCGGAAGCTCTGGTATCTCATCCTGTTGCAGATCATTATTATCCGGATATTGAATTGTGGGTTCGCTAATAATTCTGACACTGGAAGCAAAATCGAAAAAGGCGATGATCGTGTAAGCTATTAATCACTTCAAAAAAAAAATTATTAGCTTGCGCAAATATGTAATTAAATTGCAAATCTTTTAAAACGATGATTTATTAATGCTAGTTTAAAGCGTAGTAAAATTAAAATAAGACATTTACCGGTACCCGTTGTGATCTGAAATATAATGCAATATCCGAGGTTTCCCGTCTGCTTCGACGTAACCGTAACTTCCGGTCACAGTACCGTTTAAATGCCTTTCCTCCTGTTTGAACTGAATGTTTCCGGTTACAGGATCTTCGATATCATAACCGTAAGCGTATGTCCCTGGTCCCTTTACAAAATTTTTATTCACAAACTAATTAAATAAATAAATTAAAAAAAATTAACAACGGTACCTTGTGTTCCCTTTGGTTATAAGATCCCCAATTAGCTAGGGTTAATTTATTGGTAGCTATCAGTGGCCCTGCTTGGGTAGTTGATACTGCCATGACGTAAACGATCGCCTAAAACATTTCAAATATGTCACAAACAGCACTAATTCGATTTTTTTTACCAATATAATTGATTCACCGCCGGAAAAAAAAAATTCTACCTGCAGGAACATTTTCGCACTTAAGAACTTGATCTTGAACTGAACTAGAAAGGCGTTGTTGGTTTATTGGCGGTATAGTTCTCGAATGAAGAGTATTTCAACATATGTCAGGAAATGCGTTCCGAAGCTTATCAAAATATCGCATAATACAAATAGTCTAAGATAGCCATAAAAAGAAGACATTCACACCTACAGTTAGTCAATCATAATAAAGCTGTAAAGGAGTGTACAAAATGTATGTCGATGTCCGGCATGAGAGGGTTGATTTTGATTTTTATTTTACTTGGATGAATAAATACATAAACTATTTCAATTTTGCAAAAATATTTGATATTTTTTAAAAATTTATTCATTAAAAAAAGCAAACTAGTACATTATTATGAAATAAAATAATTATTTATAAAAATAAAATTTAGAGGAACTAGAAACCCTAGGTCATGTTTTGCAAATTTTGTGACAATATAAATTATAAGCAATAAAATTCTCGGCAGCATGCCGCCTAGTGCCATATATCAAAATTTTTTAATAACTTAGAAGTTGAGGCGGGACATTGTTAATCTTACTCAAATTTAATTTTTGCCACCTACTAAAAAAAACCACGACCTACCAAACTAGGTGCCGGGCCAAACGGATTTTCAAGGGAAAATAACATATTAATCATAATATTTGATTTTTACAGCTCCATCTTCAAAGCATTTTAAATAATGTCGCTTTTTTATTATTATTTTAATAATTTATTTTTTAAAAAAAGAAAATTTTTAGCACCCCTGATTTTTTTAAGACGATAAAGTGTTAAATAGTCTAAAGATGCTTTGAAAGATGCGGTCACGAAATTCGGTTTGATACGATAAAATGATTTCCTCTGAATTAATTGTTCGCTTCTTATAAAAACATTTGCACAGTGCAAAAATAAATTTATATTTGCTGATACCTTGTCTTACAAAGAGAAGTAATTCATACCGTCTGAAGATTTTTTGTTGAATATTTAAAATGGAAACAAAAATGGTTTTTATTTTCTTGAAAAGCCCCCATAAAGAAGCGGACCAAAGAAGTCAGCTTAATAAAATCATTTAACGGTTTTGTTATATCAATAAAGATCACTCCTACACCTGCGGTCCAGAGTGTGTGGACAATAAAACGGCGGATTTAAAAAAGAATTAATGAAAACATGTTTATTCATTACGATGATGACTTTATGGTATCAGGGAAGAAAACGTAGGATGACCTTTTGGATCACAAAAAAAAAAAAAAATTAATACAGATTGTTCTATCAAGGAAAAAGAGACATAGAGAAGAAAGAGATCAGTAGCGGTCGGTAGCTTTAATTTTGCGAAGAAAATTTAAATATAAGATGTAGGCGAGAAAATATCAAGATATTGTTTATTAAATAAATTTTTTTGGCGATTTTTTATCTTAATAAGCAGCTACTTTTGCTAAAATTAAATTAAATTGTATTTAACCAGTAATTATTCATTTATCTTTTTTTCTTTTCAGTTTTCGGCTTCTGACATATCTGTAAGCTTATGGTGCTCATACATTTCCAGCCGATGTCCCGTAGGGTGCACAGGAAAAAAGTAAGGTAACGTTGAACTTAATTAAATGTATGGTAAAAGTGTTGGCCCATAATGATTTTCGTTAGTTAAGGAAAATTGAGAACTCCGGAATGCCCTTTTTAACCCTCCGCCTTTTTAATGCCTCCGGATGGATGCGACCCACTATCCATAATCCATTTGAGTTAAAAAGTGCGTGGCTTACGGATGGGTTCATACAGGCCCATTACTTGCTAAGTGAATGAATATTCCGAATGCAGCACTTTTATTCTGAATAATATCCCAGAGAGTGCACTATGTAATAGAGTGGGTTGAAAATCAGAAATTTTGGAATTTCAAAATGCCTGATAGCGCATATCGCCGTGGCTTATCATTTGTAAAAAATTTTTCCTTTGCGAAATATTTTTTTAAACGGCGTTTTAGTGGGACGCAAGAGGGCTAAAGTTTTGGAAAATCCCATAAGGGTAGGGAACGTTCAAGTATTACGTAAGATTTTTAGGGGGAGGGGGTTACACATTTACCATCTTCGCCATAAGCTAAGTATGGCGAAATATCTTACAACCGCGGGGGGGGGGGGAGTTCAAATTCACCAAAATCATGCTTGAATGGTCCCGGATGAAAATTCGACTTTTGGATTTTTGTGAAAAAAGTACCGCTTCCTATCGGATTTTCAACGTAGATTTCAAAAATGAAATCTGTTTTGCTTGCACCTTTTTCTGTTCTTGAGATACTGGCCAAGTCCGCCATAAAAAAGTCAACTCAAAAATTTCAATATTTTTATCATATTTTTTACCATAACTCAGGATAGCTAGACGCAAACCGACTTAATTTTCGAAATCAACGTTAAAAATCTGATAGGAACGGTACTTTTTTCACAAAAATCTAAAAGTCGAATTCTTATTCCTTATGAAGTTTTCCAAAGCCTTGACCCTCTTGCGCACCCTCAAGACGGCTTTTAAAAAATATTTTGAAAAGGAACATTTATGTTAAAAGTAACATAATTTGCTAGTAAAGAAAGAGGCTACATATATTTTCTATGTAAATTTTACATAAAACGATTGTGTTGCACCAACCTGATTGTTGATCAACCAATAAACAATCGTCATTTGTCAACATAAAAATGTTTACATTCAACTTTTAACATAAAAAGGGTTACATATGAAATGCGTAGCCCTTTTTTAGGTTGTTAACATAAAATTTTTTACCGTGATAGCAAAATCCGGGGAGTATTTTCATGAGTTGGCAAAGGTTGTACGTCGAAATAGACATTCAGCATTTAGTAGTTAATATTTGCCTAAATTAGTCTCATAATTGTTTTTATTTCCAAAGGTGAAGATAGAAAATATTAACACGAGAAGGCATAATGCATGATACTTCTTTTTGTGAAAAAATTAGTTTGAAGCTTTTTTTAAAGTTTTTTATGTAAAATCAAGTTCATATAAAGGCTGAAACCAAATAATGTAAGTTAGGTTGCATCATCCCCAGCTGGATGAGGTATCATCTCTGGATTTCTGTTTTTGCTGGTGAATATTTATTTAATGTATAAAAAAAATTGCCCTAATAAGAAAACATTTTTGTCCACCTATGCTTTTTTTTTCAAATGCTCCACCAAGTAATTTGAATAAATTTAAAAAAAAATTAAAAACAATAATTATTGGCTTCATTAGAAAGTGAAAGGGGCCTGTTTTTCAGATTTAAGGGAGAAATCCAATAATATTAGTTGAGATACCAAAGTCATGTAAGATAAACCTTTTTACTGTCAGCGTTCAAGAAAATCCATTTTTTAAGTCATTATCTTTAAAGTTAAAAAAATGATTTTATCATCAATATTCTTCTTATTCATTAATTACAAATATTTGGGTGTAAATTTTATTCTTTCAACTTCCTTTTCAACGGGAGTTTATATAAAACTTCGTTGAACGTTTAACCATCGGGGTACTTTAAAAAAAATTGAAAAATTCATTTTTAAACGATTTCCAATTATTTAAAAAATCATTACGATATGATATCGACATTTGCAAAGTTAATAATCTTAACTCCCGCATCGAAAAACCGTTAAAAGAAAAGCAAATTTGCACTACTTACGTTCGTTAACAGATCCATTATATACGGTTACTATCAATACGTCGAAATGAACAATATTAACAGCACAGATAGGTCAGTGTTTGAATTATTATGAGGGCATACCTGTATCATCCTTTACATCAACTGGTGAAAGAAAAGCAACCGGAGGATTACTATTTTCCTGCAGCTAAATTGCCTAATTCTCAACTATTTTTTTTATTTTATTTTATTTTTTTTTTTTTTTCAGAAGGATATCATCCGGGAAATGACTAAAAATAATATTTTAAACAGGGACTTTTTTATCGTGACAAAAGCATAGAATTTTAAAAAAAAATTTAAGCATCTTTTTTACAGTATTTTCTTTGTTTGCAAAGCATTTTGCTCCAAATAAGTTTCAAATTACTTCAGCTACAAGGTTATTGATTCTTTCTTGCAAATTAATTTCGTATGTAAATGATACACTTAAAATTAACGAACGTTTGATTGTAAAATATTTCGTCTTTGCAAAAAATTAAAGGTTCCTAATGGCGAAGCATGGGGATTAAAAATCAGCTAAAGAAAACTGATGAACTGGACGGTGTAGGTTTGCCCCTACACGGGCCTACGCAGTGCAAATGTTAACTTTATTTGCCCAATGGTCATTATTATGTGTACCTACACGGAGCTGCTTATCTCATTATCGATCCCCCTATCCTTCTTAAGATCGATTTAGAGCACACCCTGTTGCCCGTGAAAAAAAGTCATTAGACGGTTTTCTTTTGTATTAAAATTTTAAATCTCGTCGCGTCATTTTATTTTATGATTGCGGGGGTTATATTTCTGGTAAAAAGATGTAATAATTAAGACATTTTTTTTTCCTAGTGATATTTATTATTTATTTGTTTTAAAACGTTTTTTAATAAATAAATATTAATTTTTTACAGGTACTTGGAGGATATTTGGAAGGAGATATCAGACGGACCGCGTCATCGAATAAGAATACTCTCCGCCGTTTTCGTCTTTATGATGATGGGAAACTTGAGTTCGGAATCCATGCTCGTCTGAAAGGTATTTAACTGTTCTTATGTATCCATTCGGTTCCATGACACTGAAAAACAAAAATAACAAACTTGTGTTTTGTGGGTGCACCGCGTTTGTATATGGGTTTTGCTGACAACTTGTCAACTGAGAACAGGTCTGATGGCGATTTGTAAATGTGACCCAGAAAAATCTGTCTCACGACATCACGCGCTTCATCGCTCAATTTATGTCTTACCTGTATGAGCCTTTTACGGAATCGCCCACTCTAACCTCCGACTTCGTTTGGAAGTTTTGCTCCTTCGGGTCGTGAACTTTATAACCGAATTCGTAAACGGGATTTTGGGATTCTATTAGAGCTGCTCGGAAAAATGTTTGAGTTTTTGGTTTTCGGAAATCTACCATTGGGGTGAATTGTGGTGAGGGAGCCATGGGAGGCGTCGGAGCTCCTGGTCTCAGATGAGCTAGCAGATGTGGCGGAAAATGGACTGGATGGTTTGATGATAAGTCTGGGGGTTTGACGACTCGTATCGCCCCTCCTACAATATAATTATTAAACTGAAACAAAAAAAGAAGTCAGCGTAATGACTTTACAAGTTACAGCAACACCTCTCAGTAACGGCTACCTCGGGGCCAAGAGTTTCTGTCGTCTACTGAGAAGTGTCCGCTGTTTAGCATTCTGTTTCTTAAATTGGTAAACAGTTATTAAAAATGCTTAAGATACATGCATATTAATGATTTAGAGGAGGCTTCACGGATGCCGGAAGTAATGGCTGTTTTATCTAATACTCGATTTACGATGAAAAAATTCAAATTTTAGGTACCTGACGAACTCTTCTGGTATATCCTGGAATTTTTAGTGCAAGTTTCAACTTGTCTGAAATGTATGGGTGGCGGAAAAATAGTTAAAAAAAAATTGCGGTCGAAAAACTTTGATTTTGTTTTCCTGGTTTTTGTTTGCTTGGAAGAAGTTGAAACTTGTACCAAAAATTCAAGAAAAAGTTAAAGGAGTTCGTTAGATACCTGAAATTTGATATTTTCCCGGTAAATCGAGTGTTAGACAAAACAGCCATTCTTTCCTCTATTCCGTGAAGCCTCCTCTTAAGAGGAGGTTATAAACTAATTCTTTTTCGGGGTTATAAACTAATTATTATTTATTTTGAAAAACTCTTAAATTCTTGTTATTCATGACTTCAGTTTGTACTTGATTTTGCAAATGGTCAAGCAGTTCCAGTCTTTTTATATTATTATTTTTAAGCAACGATGACATCCAAACTGACAAGAAAATCAAAGTTTAAAAAGAAGTCTGGAAAAATCTAGCGCTTGTGATAACTATTTGCGATTGCTTACCACATGCCTAATGCATCTAAAGTAAGTTGTGCATTTTTGCTCATCAGATAAACTATTTATGTCCTCTATTTTGGCATGTAAAATATAGAGAAAAGATTCAATTTTAGTTCCGCGTCCGGTATTGGGGGAGTCCGCTATTGAGACAAAAAAAGGACAGGTTTATACGGGAAAAAATCAGTTCCGGACAATTATGTCAGTTATACCGGGGTATGTCCGCATAGAGCGGTTTTATTTTGTTTGGTGAAAATCCAAAATGATGAATCTTTTGGCATCAATTTGAATGATGTTTATTTATAATGGGCAAGAGGTGCTTGAGGTGGCATTTTGGGTGACACCTAGGCTACTACATTTCTGTACAGTGGAATTCCGCTTGTTGTGAATTAATTTTAGAATTTTTCTAAAAAAGTCTTGATGATAGCCCTGTTCAGATCCCCTCCAGTTCAACATTAGCCGTTCTTGTTGTTTCATTTCTACTAAATAATCCTAATCCTTTTCACTTTGAATCATTATCTGGCCATATGCCAAAAAAATCAGCAGTATCGGAGGAAGAATGCAATGTTCCCCTGAGAAATTAGTAATAATCACTCACTATTCAGACAATAAAATATAAGGAAAAAAAAATCTTTTTTTCTTTTTCATCACACACGCATAAATTATCATTCTAAGTATTAGTGTTCTTGATGAAAAATTAAAATGTCAAACATAATTTCTTTAATAATTAAAAGGCAATTTGTTGGGTTGATTTAGAGTGCGAACGAAAACGTATCATTATTTAATAGTAAATTAGCGACTTTGTAGGCTCGTGAATCCGTTCATTTTTATACAGACTGAAAGGCCGTCATTTACTTGGAATGAAAACTGTCCTTGAAAATTTTTCTTTTTCCTTTTTTAAAAAAAAAAAAAACACTCTTTTCTCTTAAATACCTGCGGCCGATAAGGTGTGCCCAGAAGTATATATCCTAACGCTGATGTTAACATTTGAGAAACGACTAGGATTGAAATTATGTGTCCTTCTTTATGGTAAATCATATTGCCTGAAAACAAAAAAGAGGAATGAAAAAAAAAAAAAAAAATAGATATATATTAATTATTTGAATTTATTTTAACTCCCATCGAAAACTTTTTGATGATGAATATCCGCCCATCGATCTATTCACTTGATATTATTTAAAGGTCGAAGAAATTTTTGATTGTTAATATGAATTATTTCGTAATAGATATTTTTTTTATTTAAAAAAAAGTTTTGTATTTTTCTTTGTTTGATTGTATTAATTGATAAGAATGAAAAAAAAAATCTTTTTAAGGACCCTTGAGCACTTTTTTTTGTTATTGCTACATTAAACTTTCGTGTCGTTTAAATTATTTTTTTTCGCTTTGATTGATTGATGGATTTGTAATTAATTTCAAACAGAACCTCGACCGTTTTTATTGCACTTTGAGACGAGAGAATTGATTCACGCGGTGCACGCGACCTGTTTTTTTGTTCTCTTCCTTTGCCTTGGCGGACTAGAAAAATGAAGAGAATTTAAAGTTTTTTTTTAAATTGAATGCGGAAAAGTCTCGGAGTTTTGTACAGTACAAGAATTAAGTACTTTTTTTTTTATGTAAATTTTTTTTACTGACGATTCTTTTCTTGGGTTGTAGAGTACTTATGATTGTCCTTGTTTTTCGTGCTGAAATTCTGTAGGGTAACATCAGAACCAAACGTTTCATGTGATCGTTTCATACGAAATTGAATAAATAGGCCATTTTGATTTTTTCAAATTCGACGTTTCGGCTTTGATGGACTGTGTCTCTTTACATTTCGATTTAAGAAACTCCAATTGTCATTCCTATCGAAATTAAGGTATATTGCTATACATCCTTTCAGCGTCAGAGTGCTAAGTTTAGGTCAAAATTAGGATTTTTTGGATAGTTTTGAAGGAAAGTCGGAATCCCGGTTAATATTTTAAACTTTACTCTGAAAAAAATTTAGTTAATTCGGGATTGCTAAAGGAAATGAAACTATGTGCGAAATTCCGCTGCCATAAAATTCGAGAACTTACAGATTTATGGTCAGCGATGATTTTCACTAAGAAATGTCGCTGAGGTCAGCAATCTAATCTTAACAAAGAAAAGTTTCACAAAATTCTTTGACGTCTGTTGGTAAATGCAAGATTTTTTGGTGATTTCTGAAAGTTCACCATCCCACACAGTGGGTGTACGTATATTCTACCGTAAGTATACGTATAAAAAACGTATAATATACGTAGATTTTAAGACTTTTTATCGTATATTATACGAATATTTTCTACGTTAAGCACTTTTTGGTAAATTTTATGTAGATTTTTGGGAATTTTATCCGTCCCCCTCCATTGGCGGATCTAGAAACATGTTCCTGGGTATTGGTCGCCCTTATTTTCGGGGAAAAAAAACTTTAAAACTTTTGGGCCAGCAAATTCTTTTTTTTTTTTTTTTTTTTTCCATTTTTTGTCATATTGTTCTCGGTTTTGAGTGAAGAGGAGTGTGCACCCTTCCGCCCATAAAATGCACCCATAAAAATGGATTCGGTATAACTGCCGTAGAAAATGTCTTAAAATATACGTGGAATATACGAAGTAATTATATGTATAATCTACCAAATCTAAACGTATATTTAACGTATAATCAGGGACGGACTGGTCTTTTTTAGGGCGCAGGCAAATTTTAAAAAAAAGGGCGCTCAGCCTTGCACCACTTCCCCCTTTCCCCCCGGAAATCTTGCCTCTAATATTTTTTTTAAAATGCATGTATGATGCACAAAATAAATTATAAATCATTTAAAAAAAAAAAAATTAGAAGTGCATTTTTATTTTTTATTTCTTATTTTTTTCTTCAATTTTCAACTTTTGGATTATGATCGACCCTTATTTTTTTTAATCAATTAAAATGACTATTTTTCTGATCTAAAAAAAATCTTTTTTAAAAAAATAACTAAGCTTTTTGCATTTAGCAAATTTCATTTTTAGAAAAAAATGTAAAAATTCAGTTGTCTTTGTCAAAACTTAGGGCGCCTTCCCAGGAGGGCGCATCGAAATTTTGCCCGGTTGCCCGGTGGGCCAGTCCGCGACTGCGTATAATATACGTACATCTACTGTTTGGGATACTAGTTTTCGCATTTAGAATTGGTGTTTGCACATTTCCTCCGTCAATTGCACTTCTGCCTTTTTTCCTAAAAAAACATGAAATAGCTGACTGCTATGCACCTATAGAGGTAATTTTTAAATCCGTTTATCGCTGATCTTAAGAAATATATTTTTACATTCACTTCGCTGTTGTATACCCCCCCATACCTTTTTTCATGTTTCAACATGTAAGATTTGTTAATTTAACTCATTTTACGTAAAAATATTTACATCTCAAACTAGCAGGTTTTAAATTAAAACTTTTTAGTATTTTCCTTTTAGTGTTTTCTCGGACTTAAAACTAGGGATTTCGGACATTGCTTAAAAATTCGGAAGTTTCGCTAATATCTCCTTTAAGCAAATAAATAATTCGGAAAAAACTAATCTTGATTCTGTTTTTGCTTGAGATTACCAAGCAATCTTAAGATCACCTTACCTTTGGACTTTTCCGGTACCACATGCTTTTACCCTCAAACCATAACATGCATTTTCACCGACTTCATATTTTCACTTCCTGATATTTTTTTACCTTTAGTGTGTAATTCCTCCTGTCAACCAAACAATTTTATCACTTAACCCGTATCCGAGAACTTTATCAAAATTCACAATGTTCAATTAAAAATAAATTAAAAAACATCCGAAAAGAAAGCACTTACCGTATGAAAGACGTAACAGTGTCTAAAAGAAAACAATGGTTCATGGTCAATGTCATTTAGTTATATACAATTTCTTCAAGGTAAAGGAGCCAACATCAATTGATAAACCACATAGTCATCCTGACTAATTTGGAAAGAACTTTTACTTTTCAAATACTAACTTTATCATCATTTTCGCACGGCTTAAGATGAATGATCAGGAGTGAGGATGAGGATGATGATGATGATGATGATGATGGTGATCGACGATTCTTTGTTTTGCCTTATTTGCAGAAGTGGGATTTGGTAAATTTATTTTAAGTGCGATTAGCATTTTTTTATTATTAGGTATTATTTATTTATTTACGTAATGATCTGTATCGTTGGATTAAAAATCTGATTCCTGAACTCGTGAATAATAATAATAACAATGGAATCGAGAAAGGAGCCTTGAAAAAGCATTGACTCCCGTGGCGAGACAGTTACATTCATCCGTTAATGAACCACTTTGAAATCGATTGTGTAATACATTTGTAATGATTTTCGATAAACCTTAAAAAGTAAGAGTCAAGATGAAATTTTCCGTGATTCGCCGTGATATGAATGAAACGGTCAAGCGGAGGTGTAGGCACGTGCGATTGAGTTATTTTTAATTTTTTTTATGTAAATTTGGCGAGAATTTGTTTTGATAAGGTTGTTGTTGTTATTTGTTAACGGGGATTATGAATTATTGATACGGAGATTTTACTGGTGTGAAATTGAAAATATAGAATGATGAGGGCATAAAGTTTGAGTAAGCCAGAACAATGGTTGATGAGTATAATTACTCAAGTCATGATGCGTAATTTTGCAAGGCACTTCACTTTCTATACGTTTTCAATTTCTACACATGAATAGTTTTGCAGTGCATCCTTAATTATTAATCAAAAAATCGTAAAAAGATAATAGGTCCACTGAGATATCGAAGTTGAGTTCCTAAAGTTCTTTAAAGGAAGCCAGAACAGCCATTTGTGCTTATGAAATTCTTCCTCTTGCTCCTCTTCTACCCACTGATTCGATAGATTGCGATTGAAGTGCCTGGATATTGATTTTCGTCATCAAAATTTGGTTGGAGATTTTTTAATTTTAAGATGGCTTTATTCTTAAAAAAAATTGCAACTTGCGAAACAAGAACAACTTAAAATTTTGGCGATCTTCAGACCCCCGCCCCCTAAAACTTTTCCTGTTTATACGTTTTTCTTATCATCCGTATAGGGATGCACACAACAAATTTCAACAAAATCTAAAATTTCTTAGATCTTGAAGATCTTGCAAGATCTTGAGCAAAATTCTTGTACAAGAAATTTTAGATTTTGAATTCTTGGAGTCTTACAGGTCCAAAATCTGAGCAAATTTCTCGAAATTTTGTTGAACTTTGTTGAGTGCATCCCTACATCCGTCTCATGAGTAGTTATTATTGCTCTCCTCGGGGGAAGATTCAAGTTCTGGAGCCATTGAAATACTCGTCAGCAAGTTAAGGGAGGGGAGAGTGAGTACTTGAAATGGTGGCTATTGCTGAAAAGAGAACAGGAATGGATTTGCGCACGCCTCATTTCAGTAACTGATCATGAAGTTCGTTTAAAGTTATCGCCATTTAGGGTTTGCAAACCGGGAGTCCCGGTCCCGGTAATCCCGGGTATCCGGAAAAATTTTTCAATCCCGGAAAAACCGGGATTAAAACTCCGGGATCCCGGACCAACCGGGATCATATGTACTAAATCATATGTATACTAAAAAAATCCAAAATTTTCCATAGATTTATCTTTTTTGAGCTTTTTCGGTTTTTTTTTTAAATTTTAGGTAGGTTTGTTCGAAACCTTGTTCATAAAAGGAATTATTACAGGCGGTTTAAAAAATCGAAGCTAGCCTGAAATACTCAGGTGGTTCAATCAATTCCCTAAACGATTTCATGAGCAGTATACCTGGCCTAAAAAATAAATTTATTGGATAGAAATTATCGATTCTGTTATATTTTAAATTATTAGATTTCGGAAATATTGAATCATTTAAAAATGCCACTATAATATTTTCGCTGGGTTATTAACAAACTATTAATTCGTTTTGATTACTCTTCAAACTGATTAAAATTTTACCAGATTAATTTTTAGACCTAATAAGGGAATGTAGAATTTTAAATTTATAGAAAAAAATTTATACTCTACCGACTTAATGGTCATTTCGTATGAAGTATGAAAATTTCAGTATTGTAATGCAGTCCATTACAATTTAAGTTCAATTTGAATTAATAGGCTAAGAGAATCTGAAAAGTAAACAAAAATCTGATGTTTTTCAAAGATGGTAAGGGATTAAGCGTTTACTCTTCTGAAAACTATATGAGGGAACCAAAAATTAAAATTTCTAGTCTAAATTTTTGTCTAGAATACGATTATTTTTGCGTCTGAAAAAGAAAAAATTGTCTTAAGGATGAAATCTGCAGGTTCTTAGTTTTTTGCGATTTTCAACGTGGAAAAAACTGATTTTCTTTGAAAATCACCCAATCCCGGCAATACCCGGGATCCGTACGGGATTGAGTTTTTAAATCCCGGAATCCCGGAAAACCCAATCCCGGTACCGGGATTGCAAACCCTATCGCCATTCTAGTCATTTTTTTAGGCTTCTCCAGAGCCAAAAAACTATGGGGTTTTTTCGTGCATCGGCAGTTATTATTGTTAACAATAGGGGATCGGTAAAAAAATCGACAGATTAAAATAATTGAGAAGTGGAAAATCGATTCATTTAAATTATTAAACGTATTTTTTATGAATCTTGGTGCCGAGAGAGGGAGAGGCCCAAATATTTTGAATTTCATGCTGATATTACATTTATCCACTCAGCAGTCCCACAAGGGCCGCTTTTTTGTGCATTTTCCCAAATCATTATCTTTGCAGACTTAAGTAGGACCTCGACATTAGATCCCACAATTTTCATATTTGTGTGAAAGATTTCCCAGGAAAACATATGTGCAAGGTCGGGGTCCCACTGAATACCGGACCCCGACAACATCAGGGAGGGGGGGGGGGGGGTCGACCATTTTTTACGCTTGCTTACACCCAGGAAAGGGAGGGTGGAAAATATTCAAAAAATGCTTACGTAATATATATAATGTATGATCCCGTTGCTTTATCGGAAAAAATGAAATTAGTCTCACTTACGGGTTCGTAATTTTCGCGGACCTCCCCCCCTTTTTTTTTACGTCAATTTTAAATTGGATTAATATTTTTCTTAAATCTAGATTTATAGTTCATACTCATATCTCTGAAGATGGCTACTATTGGCACAAAATCTCATCGAAAACTAAATTTTTTTTTCTTCAAATTTTTTGAAAAAAATTTAAATTTTTTTACTTTAGACGTTTGAAAAAAAATTAAAACAACTTAATTTTTTGAAATAAAAAGAAAATTCTGAACTATAAGTTATAATGGAAATTCTTACGTAAGATTTGCCGAACTCCCCCCCTCCCCCAAGTAAGAAATCGTAAGAATTTTGAGTACCCCCTTCTTTCAGTCTTACGTAATTAGGAATGTCTGATATACAGTATATTTATGTTTGTATATTTACCGGTGTATATATACGTATATATATACGTATATATACGTATACATTTACTCATAAGTTAAGCATTAAATTTAATTTAGGAAAAAAAGCTATTATTTTTTCTGGCTGTCCTAGGGGGTTTTTCGGTCATTAAGTCAGAGAAAAGTTTAATATGTAGCTTATTACAGTTTACTTATGTAATTTAAGCAAGGAAAAAAATCTTTTTTACTGGTTTTTAGATTTCTCTCCGTTAGGCGCTTAGTTATACTTCCAGCCATACGACGCCATTTTTGATAAAATGGCTGTGGCCGATAAAATTATGACCGTGCAAAAGTTAAAATATTAGTGAATTATTGTCATTATTCAATAATTAACGAGTAATTATCGATGTAAAATCAAAATATTAGCGAATTATGCCCTATTTTATAAATGAAAATTCATAAATATACAACGTATACTTTGGCTGGTATATATACTGTATATTTACGTATATATATACGTATATATATCCTGTATATTTAAGACTAGACATCCCTATACGTAATACTTGAACGCTCCCTTAGAGGCATTTAACAGTACTAAATGAGTACAAAATTGTACAATTCATGAAATTTGTGGGATCTAATGTCGGGGTCATACTTAAGTCTGCCAAGATAATGATTTGGGAAAATGCACAAAAAAGCGGCCCATGTTGGGCTGCTGAGAGGATAAATGTAATATCAGCTTCGAAATTCAAAATATTTGACCCCCTCCCACTCTTGGCACCAAGGTTCATAAAAATACATTTGATTACTAAATGAATAGATTTTTCACTTCTTGATTATTTTAATCTATGTGTCATCTGTGTTTCATTATCTTCTACCTTTGAAAGGCACCATTTAAGATTTTCTTCCTTCGACTCTCCTTAGGGCTGATAAGGTGATGCAGAGTATATCTTATGCGACAGATGTTATATCCATTTTTAATCTTTTTACATGTCATTTAACTTATTGTGTTAAGCATTGAATTCAAAATTCATTCATCTAAATATCAAAAATATCGCATAGTAAATAAAGACTACGATATCCGGTGCAACGAATGATGTTTCTTGCACAGTGCAAGGAGTTGTTCCGAAGATCTTCAAAGCTTCGGCAAAAGGCAAATTTAATTTTTTCCACTGATTTTTTCCTTGTCAGCGTTTGATGCCTAATATTTATCCTATGTCAAGTAAGAGCTTCTTTTTAACACCAGCTACTTCTAGAGTTCTCTTACGACTTGGAGTACGGCTTAATTTAAATGAGTAATAATCACTCCATGATTATTTTCCAACTAATTATCATAATATTGGCAATCCTTATCACTGCCTTGGACTTCGTTCGGACCGGAATTTATAATAGGATAATGTGACACCTAATACAAGTTTAAAGAAAAAAAATTATATGTAGTACCAGATAAGGAAACATGTATAAATTAAATATAGTTCACTATAATCGATAATCAATTAAAAGTTCGAATGCCCGATAGCACTGATCCATCCATTGATGCATGAGGTAATTATTTTTGCATTACATGAAATTTTCAGGTTCGTTAAACTTTTCTATTTTTATCAAATCAATAAAAAAGATATGTATAGTTTTGTTAAATAATCTGGGTAATGCATTTACTGTATTTTGCGACATTCAGCTTAACCTGTTTTTTTTTTTTTTTTTTTTTTTTTTTTCTTAATGAGCCATGTGCTTTGATTTTTTACCTTTTGAGATCGGAAAGCCTATAAAATCACATTGTGTAATTGTATAATATACATTAACATTGGGCAGAAAAATATGTGGTTTTTATTACGACTTCATTAAAATATATGTGAAAGGTGTTACACCTCTTCCGCCCACTTTTTCGTTTTAAATTTTTCATAATTATTTGAAATCTACAGAAATGATATCAGACATAATCCGAAGGTTAAAAAATAGAGCTTATACCTGTAATTATGTTTTAAAAAAATTAAAAATCTGAAAACATCTTCTGAGTTTTTTTTTCTTTCTTTCTTCTTTCTGCCGGCCGAAACTATAGCATTTAATTGCAAGAAGATCTCAAGAGAGAGCAGCATTTCACGACGTATCATCAAGTTTTATGTTTTCAGGTTTATAACCGAGAGAGAGCAGCATCAGATATGTAATTATACGAGAACGCTTCATAATATAAAAAGCAGTGAAACGAAATGATTCAAATTTTGCAAATAAAATATTACTCACTACACCTCCCTATTAATAAAGATAAATAAATCGTGTGATTGTAATGTTAAATATGGTAATTTTATCCGATGAAAAACTGCTTCTTGCTTTTTATAAGCTTAAATGTTTTAGGTCTACTTTTTTTTATTTATTTAATTTAATTTAATTTAATCTAATCGGTTGCAGTTCGGGGACTTATTTATTTTATTTATTTTAATGTGAAAATTTGTTCTTTATTCATTGTTTAAATTAGATCTTCGTTTAAAATTTTGATACAATTCAGTTAATCAAAATTTAGTCATAACGGTTCAAAAAAATCTCCTCTGGTCCATAGCCGCCCCAAAGGTTAATGCAGCCACAAGGTTTTGAAAAGAACTCCACATGACCCCTTAAAACATAAAAGGTTTGGGGAAAATGTACAAAATGAGTCCTTTTTTCATGGTATACCTAATTTGAGTGCTGGAATTGCGTGCCGCTTGTTGCTTGCTGTATTGGAAATTGCGTGCTGAGACAAAAAATAAACTTATTTTGCTATTCGTGCTGAAAATTTTCAAAAGGAGAATGAAGTGCGCTGGCTCTGATTGATCAGAAATACCGGCCAACGGCACAAAATAGGAGTCCTCGGCCCCCGCCTCCCACAAAAATCATTTATTTTCCACCTTGCGTGATGGGGCTCTGCAAAATAAAGCTTCAGCACACAAGACAAACCAGTTTATTTTCGTGGGGGGCTGAGCATCCCCAGTTTTTTAATACAGTCTGGGAATTCTTATGCTTCGGAAATTTTTCTCTTCAGAGGCTCTTCGGGAATTCTCATGCTTCTCATCCTCAACATTGGAAAATGAAAAATACATGGCAACATGTTTCTAATGCTGCAGCATGTTCAGCGACATGTTTCATCGTAAAATTTCGGTCCGGGCACATGATTGCGACTTGATTTCACTTACATAAATTTAGTCGCATTTATCTTCTTTTGATTTTTGATTTTATTTTTTATTTTTTATTTTTTCCTCTATTTTTTGCATCGTCAGGTTGCTAAGTGGCGGGTTATTCTTACTTTCAATGCATTTAACTTTATTTTTAGGAAAAAATGAGAATATCTTGTTCTAATAAATCCCTGTTAGTAATTTTAACTAATCTCATTAGTAATTATACATCTACCTGAAGCTGTATAGTGTTGCCGATAAATCGAAAATATTTATCGATATAGAATATCGAATATCGACCTAGCGGTATATCGATTGAAAAGTTATCGATAAGTGAATTGTCGATAAATTTTTTTAAAAAAGCAAAAAAAAAAAAAAAAAAAAAAAAAAAAAAAAAAAAAAAAAAAAAAAGAAAGAAAGGCTGTTGGCCAAAAAAATTAAAAAGTTTGTGAATGTTACTTTTTTCCTACATATTCTAAAAATTTTGTTTTGCAAAATTCCCGAAAAAATAACAGTTTTTCCCGAAATATCGTTCAAATTATCGACCAAAAATGTATCGATATGGTGTATCGATAAAATTGTAAATATCGAAAAAAATAGCGATAATTTTTGTGTCGATTTATTAAAATATCGAAATTATCGATAAAGTATCGGCAACCCTTCTATTCCTAAAGAATCGGCATCCCTATCATCGGCAACCCTATTCCAATCTTACCATAAGTATGATAAATACCTATAAATTTTAATCATAAGTGTGGTAAAAATGACTTAATAGTCAGGTAATTATGACTAATAATATTTATAATAAAATTTACCCTCAGCTTTAGGTATATGCAGATGTATGACTAATAAGATAGTTAAAATTACTAATAGCGTTTTATCAGTTTGTATTTCACACCCTGGATCCATAATATAGTGACAATTAGGTACGTCTTCTTCTTCTTCCGAATCTCCCCCTCCCCTTTGGGTTTTCTTATTTTCGACTGACCTTATCTGATCGAAGATCTTCCTGTCTTAGATTCATTCCGAATATAAGTTGAAAATCTACTGATTGGTTTTTCGCCTCCGTTAAAACCGCGTTTTATGCATTTTTAACATAGGGCTGCATACCTTCGTATACCGAGAAAATTATATGTGGTCTTTCTTAGATCACCCTATAATATCATACCGGAAATTTGAGTAACGGGCGTGTTCGCGGATTTTTGCGTCCTACGAGTAACGGAAATACATGTTTAGCTTATGTATCCGCGTTACCCGTAGGACACAAATATCCGCGAACAGACCCTAACTCCAAATAAAACGGTGTTTAAAAAAATAAAAACATCTGCAATGGCCGCTGTTAAAGGGGTTTTACACATTTTTCGGAACATGAAAAAAGACCCTGGAAAGGTCTCAGGTAGGGATACATCCCTGCCGCATTTACATTTTTTAATTCCTATTTTGATCCTTAGAGTTTTCTTTAACAAAATATCATGGTTTTATGCGAATATTATGGGTACCGTTGACCGAAATCGAAAATCCTTTTTGGGAATTAATTTACCAGGACTCTAGGATCAAATTCCACGAGAAAAAAAAATTTTTAGCCAAAAATGGCCTTATCGACCCTCATCCTTTAAGACTTGAAAGTATATTTTTTAATTTTTCATAAAAAAAAAAAAAAGGAAAAGAATTACCTACTCTTAGACCATTTTATTTTTATTCGGTCAAAATTAGCTCATACTTCTTTTTAAAAATGTCGTGGGTTAAATTCCTTAAGACTACTTAATTAGGTAATATTAAATTTAATTACGGTAATCGATATTAGATAAGTTTTGTATTAAATTGTCTCTTTTAAGGCGACTTGAATAAATTTGACATGCGAACATTGTCAACCTGGCATTTATGGCTCGTGTTTATATTATGTTCTACTAGAGTAAAGAGGAAAAAAAATTGCTTTACCATTTATCACAACTATGAAGTGATTTATTTAGAGACAAGTTCTTTCTCTCAAGCGAACTACTTAGAAGAGTTAAATCAAGATAATATATCGCTTCTGTAATTTAATAACCAATTAATTAACAGCATGCTGTTTTCATTTCAATTTAGTTTTTAATCGCGATGATGATGATAATGATGATGATATGTCATATGTTAAGTGGTGTTTTTTTTTTGCACAAGGAAATTAAATTGATGAAAAAATAAACAAGCATTTATAAAAAAAAGACACAAAAACCCTTTATTCGGTTTTTTCTTTTCACATTTATAACAAACAAATTTAGTGCACAGTGCCTAGTTTCAAAATTTTAACAATTGAAGTCTCAAAATGAATTAATCGGATCGACTAATTCGATTTAACCGATTTAATGTAGACCGACTAAAGTTGGTTGATGAACGTAATGTGCCGTCTTCACTGCAGGAACTAATAATTTAGGAGCGACATGTACGGGATGAGCAGCGTGTCCAGATCTATAACGAGAAAAAAAAATTGTTGAATGACCTTTTTGCTCCATTTATGACACATTCTTGTTTGATATGATTGGCGGGTGATGAGCTTACAGGTTCTTTTGCAATTTTTGCGATTACAACTTGTCATCTGATCGGGGCATTAATTATTTGTTCGACACAAAGTGGTTTTACGTCTTTTTTTTTTTTTTTTTTTTTTTTCTAAATTGTCCTAAAACTTGTTCGATTTCGACGCGTAAACTAGATGTATTTGAAAATAGGAAATACTTGTTGATACAGAAAAAAAAAAATATCAAAACATTACGTACTATATGTGTCGTACTTCCTGCAAATGTAATTTAACTTTTATTTTCTTAAAGGCATAATTGAGATTTTAATCTGTTAAGTATTGACTCTTTATTAAAAAATTGCGTGCAGCTAGATTTTTAAATGCTACTTGGCATGAAAAGTTATTAGTTTACCTTCTTCATAGCAAAAAAAAAAAAATTGTGATGTGAAACAGATTAAAATGACTGTCCCCCAATCAAAATGGTAAGACTTTCAGTGGCGTTGTTGAGAATCTTGGGGCCCTGGTGCAAAAATTTTGAAAAAAAAAAAAAATTTAAGTTTTTTTTTTTTTTTTTTTTTTTTTTTGAGAATGTTGAGTGCAAAGTTTTAACATTATTTACACGATTCTTCTTTGATTTCATAAAAATTAAAACGAGATTTTGGGGCTCCTTCAGGTCGGGGGTACCGGCGCATTGCACCCTCTGCTCCCCCCTCCGCTACGCCACGCCACTGAACTTAATTTTACCAAGAAAGGCTTGTTGTGTTTTGATCTTTCAAGACACAAAGTTTCTTGTAGAATTTGAGCTCAGCTGGTTTTGAGAGCTTAAATACCTACCATTCCCCTTTTCATATTATAGGTGCATATTTTATCGTCCATCACTGAAGTCTACAAATCAGAACAATGAGCACGTAAAAGAAAAAAAAATTGTTTTTTGCCAATAAAACAAAATGAAGCCGGCTTAAAGATAAAATAAAAAATATTTTATCCAAAATGACTGATCAATATCAACTTTAAGCCTCGGTTTTTTTAAGAGGAAAAAATTAAAATATAAGTAAACGTATAAAAATTAACAATTTTTAAAATGGCTTTTATTTTACATACAGTAAAAAAAAATCCATCTAAAAAGTAAAAAACGTCAACGCTGATAACAATAAAAGAAATGACGAAAATGATGAAACTGCGCATGACTGCTTTTTCAACCGTTATTATCGTTAGTTGAACGCGGAAGTTACTATAATGGGATGGAGCTTGGATTCTTTTTAAATTTCTTTTTTTTTTATCGTTAGTTGAAAGGAGAAGTTAACGTAAAGGAATGGGTTTCAACGTTTTCTTATATTTCTGAATATTGTTGATATATATATATCTATATATATATCGCTGGTCAAGTTAAATAAAAGCCATTAAAAAAGAAAAAGAGAAGTGTTCATTTTTAAAAATGTTTGAGAATCTAAAACTAAGAATTGGAAGTTGGCATTTTTAATATTGGAAGTTTTTTGACCATATTTTACCTTAATTTTTTTCAATACTTTTTATGGATATTTTTTTAGAATTTATTTTCTCTGGGGGTTTATTTAATTTCTACGAACAACTACAATTTTTTTATCTGCCATGTGCTTTGCCTTTTTTTGAAAATAAATTTTTTCAATGATGCTGGAAAACATTTTAGCGCGACAGTAAATGAATTTAATCCAAAAACTGGGCTAATTTTTTTTTTTTTTTTTTTTTTTTTTTTTTTGTGGAAACAAAAAATTTTCTAGCTTTTGACTCCTAAAGGTGTTCGCTTACCGAAAGACGACGTCGAGATAAGCACTTCAAAATTTAAAAAAAAAAAAAAAATTTTTTGGCATTAAATAACTGAAATTAAAACCAACCGAAATCGTAAGAAAAAAATATTTCAAATAAAAAAACTCGAAGCTCGCATGTCTACTCGAGCCTTTCGGCAAGCGAACCTTAAGCTTATATCACATTTTACACTTTTTTATCTTGCTAAGGTTTATTTTATTGATTTATTTATTTAATTATTTTCATTTATATAGCTAATTTCATTTTCTGAGCAAAATATTGTGCTTGTCGTAAGCTTTTAACTTTTCGGAACCGTTATTACTGTCTGTAAGTCCAGCTTGGCCGCCTTCAAATCTCGAATACTTTTTAAACTTATCCTGTTTTTTTTTTAATAAAAAAAATCGTGCGATTTTTTGGGCCTAATTAATTTTTCAACAATTTTATATTCTGGATAATTTAATTTTTTTTAAATGCTGTCGCTCATTATTTTACTTTGTAAAACGGAGTTTGGTTTGTAAAAATTATACGCTGCATTTCGATCGAAATAACCGATTAAAATGTTACAGTTGAGTTTACAAGTTGTGATAATTATCTCGGCAATTTATCTTGTTGCAATTTTCATTTCAGGTTTACTGTGGTTTTTTTTTTTCACTTACTTCGATACGACGGCGTTGAATCCATTATGATGATCAGCAGTGTAATCGACAGTCCTGATGGAACCGTCAGGTTCGACAAGGCTGTATTGACCTTTCACTACATCTCCGTCTCTGGTTTCGTGTTGGGATTTAATGTCACCAGTGTGTGCGTCATGAACACCGTATTGGAAGGAATAATGAGGAGGTGCCTAAAATTTTCATAATATTCCATTTTTACATTTTTCCGTTTTCCGAACAAAGAAAAAAAAAAGGTTTGGTGGACTGATTTAATTACTCACATAAGGTTCATGTTTTAATAATACAGGTTGATGTACTGGAACATGTGCTACATGGTGAGCTACTGGAACATGTGATATTGTTTGATAATGTCCTAATTCTACAGCTCCCGTCAGGCTGACGGCTGCGAGGAATACCGAAGCAACCTGAAGAATAAAAAACATTTTTTTTTATCGGTAATAAAAACGCACTTCACATATTCAGCACTATTTTTGAAATAAAAAGGTAAGCCATCACGAAGCACTTTTCATTTTTTTACACTTTTTATTCAAACCGGCACTTGGGTTTTTTAAACTCACCAAAAACTTATTCATTTTTGATTAATTTCGAAAAATGGAACTTGTACTCAAGAAAATCAATTGAAAGATAACTACTGGATGATTGTTTATAGGAAGTTTCAAGTATTTATACGTGCCCTACCATTGAAATATCAAAATGAACAATATTTTAATAATAATTAAGAAAGATATATCGGTTACAGAACACTTTTTAAATGGACTGATAGTAAATCGCAATGAGGCTGAAGCGAACCATTTTTTTTATGTGTTTAGTATACGTGCACTAAGTAAATGATTTTATTAAATACTTAATCGGTCTCAAACCTGTTTTTAATGCACAACAAAATAATAATTATTTTATTTTTTTTAAATAAACTTTTTAATAATAAATATTATCGTAAGGGCTTCCGCATCTGGAATGTAACAGTAAGAAAGGAAGGCTTCAGAAGTTTGATTTTTTCATTTTTAAGAAGTCAGCAATTGAGCAAAATTAGTATTTTAATTTAGTAATTTTTTTCAACTTCAGTTCTAATAAGTAATTTTTTTTTAAATATTTGGCGAAATTCTGTATTATACTGTAAAATATTCTGAAAATCATCAAGAGCAGTTGTAATAATAGAAAACTTAGTTTTCCCATTTAAAAAAAATGTTTTCCACATAAGGTCTTTCCTATCTTCCAAGTTATTGGAACTTTTGGAGCTTCATCTACTCCACCCCCCCCCCCCCTTCCCCACCCTTCAAAAACGCCCGAAACGGTAAAAAATAGCCAGGTAATACTACTAACTTTTTATATGTAACAGCATAGTTAACACTATCATTTTTTTTTTTTTTATGTCAGTAATTATTTCTAACTACGCTTTAATCACTTGGCTCCATAATGGTACCTGTTTTCTACGATATTAAACGCATGGAATTATTGCGTATGCACCGTCATGGCTGTTAAGCATTGATCGCGCCTGCATCCTTCCGTTCCTGTTTTCTTCCAAATAATTTTTTTCTCTTTTTTTTTAATGCACCGATTGTCTCTTCCAGACGTTGGTCAATTGGTTATCTTGCCTAATCTTCCCAACTATTTTACTCTCTTTTTTTTTCGAATTAATTATCCCGATTTTTGTTTCGATAATACAATTTTTTCACAAGGTTAAAATGAGATGAAGAAAGTATAATCATCACCGTTGCGCTAATTTTTAAAACTAGTTAATTAACACTTCGGATGGGACAAAAAAATGTTTGAAGATGATTTTAAAAAACTATCTTCAGTTACGTTAATTGAAGAGAATTTTTTTTTTAGATCTTGAACTTGACTTCGTTTCGGATAGACAGGTATTATTGTTTTTGTTGGTTTTGTAATTTTTGAATGGATTAATGCTATTGACAGATTATTTAATATTTAGGGATGTATGATTCTTTCTATCTTTTTTTTTAAAATGCTAGCTCATGTTTAATTGAATGAAATTTAGTTTGATTAATGGGATTAATATAGGTTTTATTTGAGAGAAAGGGGAGACGGTTTTTCCAGCTTTAAGTAAGTTTGCTCGTAAGGAAGCACATTGTTCCTTCAGGAGTATTTAAAGAAAGAAGCAGTTGTAAAATTTTTTCTATGAGATAAGCTAGGGTTAAGGTTAAGGTTAAAGTTAATTTTGTAGAAAAAATAAGTTAATAAGTTATTGTGATGTATTTCGCTTTTTATGCAAAATAGTACTCTTGATAGTCAAACTTTCTTTGTTATCGGTGCTAAAAAGGATTTTTTTTGGCCCATGCCGTAAAATATGGTAAAATATGGTTCCAAACGGAGAAGCATGAGATGTCAATAGACTAGAAGCATGCTGAATCCAGCAGGGTTTGAGCATAGGCGGTCGTTTTTTCACTCACTGCGGAATGCTGGGATAATAAAATATATGCATGCAATGCTTTCAAGGAAAATTTACAGCTCTTATCATACCCCGTGATAACCTATGTTTTCGGCCATCTATGGACGGCTAAAACCAGTATGGGGACCGGTTTTGATCAAGTAGAAGGCATATATACCCAGATAGCAAAGTCCATCCAGTCCCGAGGACGTCTCAGGACGCCAGGAGGATATTTATTGGACGTCCATTTTATTTACCTATGTTCACACTGATCCAAAAAGCGTCCTATGGACATCCTATGGATATCTAATGGACAATTCACAGGATGTCCAATGGATTGAAAATGCTATCTGGGTATTTAATGTTTTCCAGATTTTGACTCGTAACCGGGGAGATGACCAAAGATGGTTTAAAATTTTTCGCAGTTATGGAATCTTTTCCCTTGTAAATTTCTCCTGAAAAATAAATTTTAGCTAAATAAAAAACTGAATTTTGTTTTAGAACCATAGGAATACTTGATGATTTTTGCTGTGCACGGATGCTTAGCAAAACTACTAAATCAGAGGGGTTTAACTTTCTTCCAGACGAGGCTCCGAATTTCCGCTAACAATGTGAAAGACATGGAAATTCCAAGGCCCCGCGAATTTGCCGAAGAGGTAAAAGAGTTTGCTGGTGGGAAGGGGCAAATGGCTTTGAACCTTCGTGAAAATTAAATTTTAGAAAAGCCTTTTATACTTGTTTAAGAGTCTTGTGTAAATATAGGCTTAAGGTGACGCAGGAGTGATTCATTTTTTTGAACACCCTATACTTCAAAATATGCTAATATTATCCTTTCGGTGCTAGATATCCAAATTCCGCTTCCGAACAACAATTCTCGTCAATCTTAGGCACCTTCATAAAAAATTGCATACCTGACCATACGGTACTTTTTTGGGAAACCTTAATCTAGTATAAATTCCCGGGAAGTTATCCTGGATCAAGGTTTTTTAAAAAAGTACTGTATTGTCAGGTATGGAATTTTTCATGAAGGTGCATAAGATTGATAAAAATTGTTGCTTGGAAGTAGAATTTTGATATCTGCCCCCAAAAACGCTAACATTAGCGTTTTTTGAAGTGTAGGGTGCTTGAAAAAATAAATCACTCCTGCGTCACCTTAAGTCGTTACGACGTTATATTTACGATTGCTGTAGTCTTTAAAGTCGTAATGTATCATTTATTGTCTCTTGCTAACATTTGGAAACACAAAAAAATGATTAAATGGATATATATCCATTTAATCACTCAAAAAGATATTAGGGTAACATATTTTTGACTGGACGCTTTGACTAGTCCTAAAATAAAATTCACTTGAGACTAATACAATTGTAATGGCTACTAATCAATTTTTAATTAGGCGCAAAATCCAGTTTAAATTGTATTGGCGACCAGTAGTCATTTTTTTGAGCGCTATTTGATGTAAGAAAGCATTTGAAACGTTTTCAAAAGCGTCGCTTTCTTGGAAGTACCTAGATTTGAAAGGATTTTGCGTTTCATGTATGCTTAAAATTATTATGTAAAAAAAAAAAAAAAAAAAAAAAAAAGGATAGAAAAAACCGTTCCGTTAACCTTTTCGCACACTCAAAATAGTGTTTACCGTTAACCAGTCAAAAACTAACTAGATTTTGCGTCTAGTAAAAAAATCACTAGCAGACAAGAAAAGTTTACTAACGAATTGCCAAATTTTACGAGCTACTAATCAAAATTTGTCAAATGTAATTTTTCAATGAAAAATTACAATCAAAATTTGATTGGGCATATTTTTTTCAGTGGAGAATCAAAATAGGTTTATAATATTCTTTTTTTAATTTTACTTCCCTTTTATTTCAGAAGAAACCTTTCCATTATCAGAAAATTGCAAGTGTATTTGTTCTTCTGTTTTAACCATGGTCTTTGCTTTTTTTAGCCTTGATCTAGTAAAATCAAATTATACTTTTAAACTTCTTTTTTGATGGAAACTTTTTTGGGAAATTAGGTAAATTAAAATAATAGGTGGAAAATTTACAAAAATTAAAGTGGTACTTTTGAATGTATTATTTAACATATTTTAATTTTTTTTTTAATTTCATGCTTACGTTATATATATATTCCGTCGTGGCTTTTCTTAATAGTTTTCTTGTTTAAACAATTTTCCTATTTGGAATCGGAATTTTAGAGTTAGGAAATTAAATGAAAAAAAAAAAAATAAGTGAACTCTATTTTAATAACAAAACAGTTTTTATATTTTACTGGTAAAGAAAAAGCGTTTATTTTTTCCCTTACACCTGTAGTAAAACCTAAATTATTAATTTGACTAGTTTCTCTTCCTGGAAAAAAAAGCGACGATTTGAATCGTTTTTCAAGCTTGTTAGTATTGACTAGGATCCGAAATTTTAGTTAATGCAAGAAGAATGTTAACAGTCTATTGTTAGTGTTAGAGTTTTGTCCCTCATCTACGGTATTAAACTGCATGTTAGTATGCATGTTAGTACATGATGGGAAACTCGGACTTTTTACCCAGGCCAATTTGTTATTACCTAAACTGCTAAGATAAATATAAACCTTTATATGCAGATGATTAATAAGCAAATGGCATTTATTCGTTATAATAGACTTTTATGGTAGATCTATAAGTTTACAATTTCTAGAAAATAGGATTCTTTTTTTTTTTATCTTGTTACTAGAAAAGAACATTTTAAGAGAGATCATGGTCTACGACTTTTAATTATTTCTCTATTCAAAATTAGCCAACACCTAATCAAGGGAGAAAAAACTGCAGAGTCTGCCAAAGAATTAAGAGCAAGGACGTAATTGCCGCGATGTTAACACGCCCTGAAAATCCATGCAGGGTTGAAGCCTTAGCGGTTTTTATCAAATGCAAAAGATTTGTTACATGCCTTTCTGTGAGAATGCATTAAATCAAGTTGAACGAGTGTTGCATAAATTTAAAAATAAAAATAAAAATAAAAAAAATATGACATAGTGTGCCAGATCAGTTTCCAGGAGCGCGAGGGTGTATAACCGGACAGTGCAGCTTACCATCATCTGGGTCAGACGATTTACAAATAAATGTAAATAAAAGCCTTTCCCGAATCTTTCGTTGCTCTTATAGTCCTTAAAATAATTCTACTTTTCATAATTTTCGTCCCCCCCATCCTCTCATTATAGTATGATTTAAAGATTATTATTTTTTTTAAGATCATTTTAATAATCATCGTCGTGTCCTCCGTATTCCCTGTGTCCGTTTTGCGCTTGCAACGAGTTTACGAAACTTCTCTGCTGATGAGCGTGCTCGCTGTTTGGCTCAGAAAGATGAACCGTGGCTTGGAATCCGTTTCTGGGATCTGCGGTGTATGTGACTCTTCTGGTCGTACCATCGGCGTCTACGACGCTGTATTCTCCTTTAACGACGTCTCCATCTCTACTTTCCCTTTGATTTTGATAATTTCCGCTAATGGGATCTTCCACCCCGTATGCAAAACTATAATCAGGTTTAGCCTAAAATTTAAAAAAAAAAGAAATATATATATATGGGTCATCGATGAATCGTTTATTCGGTCATGAAGTCAATGAACAAGGTTGTCAATCCAATGGGTCATCCATTGCAGATCGGAAGCAACCTCAACAATGGGCAAAAGTTGTTTAAAAAAAAAAAAAAAAAAAAAAAAAAGAAGAAAAAAAAATTTACGACACATTATTTCATAACTGGACATAATTGGACTCTCTTTCATGATGACAGATCCAGTTTATTGCATAATTCTGTAATGTTCTACTTCATGCTATCTTGGTTAACTGGGTCTATATTTGGACTCTTTTATTTTATTCTTCTGACATAATTCAATTAATTATTTTATCGTTTCCTTTTTGCTTTTCTTTAATTTTTTTAAAGTGTGTACAGATGAGTTTTTAATTAATATACGGTTTTATTATTCATTTGGTAATTATAACGATTACACTTGGGTGTATATTTACCGGATATCGCTCCTATAATTGTTTTTTGGTTGCGCAGAATTATTTTAAATATTTACCTAAAACTAGTATCAAAAACTTATACCGTCTTATAAATATTTATAAGGCCCCATCTAATGCTTACGGTTAAATAAGCAATCAAAATTAGTTCCTGCATTTTTGGTTGTGTGTGTGCTACAGTAAACACGTTGATGATGACCAATTAGTTTCTTGTATCATCATTACTGGATTTTTTTGCTAATGCCTAATGAAAGAGTAGTTTTCAAATACACATTTGGATTTTTTTAATGAATGGCATTTATATAAATAAATATATATCAACTAATTTTCAATATTTTGAGTGACTGCTGTCGTTTTTTTTTTATTATAAACTTAACTGTTATTTAATGATGGAATTATAATAATTAATCATTATGTTAATCGTAGATATATATTATCTCGTGTAAAATTATAGGCCGTGTTTTTTTACACCCATTGTGATAATTTGTTACCAAAGGCAATGCAAGAACTGTATAATCAGTTAAAGAAATAATAATTCACTATCTCATATCGCAAAAAAAGCTTCATTTTTTTTTTTTTTTTTTTTTAACTATCTTTTCAACAATTTATTGATACATGCACACGAATCTTATTAGAAAAAAAAGGCCATTTTATCGACTTTTTTTCATTTGCGCTATTAAAGTGCATTAAAAAATTTATTTAAATTTCACAAGTCTTTTTATGTTTGGTAAAGCGAAGTCAGCCGAATGCCAATTACTGTCGAAAGCTGCTGTAAATGAATGAGTCGAAGAATGGATAGCATTGAGAAAAACAAAGGTCCGATCCGGTTTTTTTAAACCGCAGATTAAAGGGACCTGTGAAGTTGCCAGTGTCGTGAAAATCTCAAATTTTGAGACCTATGCAACGATTATATGAGCTTTTTTTGAGCTTTCAGAAAAACCAAACTTCAAACCGTAACTGGGTAATTAATTATAGGGTATAATCAATCCGAGCCTGTAATTAATCGTACTATCGGGTAGCACTATAGTTTTTCAATTAAAATTCATAATCAAATACAGTGCACTAAATGTATTAATAAAAAAAAAAGGTCAAAATACTGCCAGTCAGTATGTTGATTTATTACTGACTCAGATCGATTACACCCTGTAACAAATTGCCCAGTGGAGTTGCGCCTTGGTAATTTCAACTTTTAAAAAAAAGTTCTATCTTTTTGGTCAGTAAATTTATTTGGTTAGCCAGGAATTTTTAATTTCTTTTCCCGTATTTTCTAATTAAATTTGTCAGTATTTTCGGGCAGTAAATTTATTCGAATGATCAGTAATTAATTTATTTTGATCAGTACTTAAATTATTTTGGGCAGTGCTTAAATTATTTTCGGCAGTATATTCCTAACTTTGGCAATGATACTTGATATTATGATCTTGAACATACAGATAATTTACCGTTATTAATGAAGTAATGAAGAAGAGCCTTCAACACCTTCTTCGGACGTCTACGTTTGCTCCACGTAAGTTTCATGAAAGAAAATTTATCTTCCTGCTGCAACAGGTACAGTCTTAAGGTGTGTCTCCACTATGTTAATTAATTATACAGTACAATTAATTACAGTGTATAATTAAAAAGTTTTCGAAGGTACTAAATCGTTTTTTTCGATCTTGTTGGTTAGATCCACATTATGGAAAAGGATATCGAGCTCCAAAGATTTGAAAAAAAAAAACTTGAAATCTTTTTAAACCATTTAATTACATTCCATAATTAATTGCATCATGTAATTAATTCACCAATGGAGACGCAGCATTACTCTATACTACATTTTTTAATAAAATCTGTAGCAGAAGGGGTGTCCAGTTATATTGCCATTCAATAAGTATCGTTTATTTCCTTAATTTTTAATTTTTTTTTGATTTTCCATTTCACTTTTTTTTTCTTTTTTAACTGCCCGAAAAAAAAACTTTTTTTTCTTTAAATACTGGTAAAAAAAATTTTTTTACTGGAAAAAAAGTTAAAATTCTGGCAAAATACATATATTTTATTGGCCATAAAATTACTGATCATAATTTACAGCTCATTTAAATGATTTACTGACATTAAAATAAAGATACTGAGAAACGATTAAACAATTACTGACCAAAGAAATAAATTTACTGCTCAAAAAAGTACTGTATAATCCTTTAAAAAAAGTTGCATGCTTATATTTTTTTGGGCAATGCATACATTGCTGACTTCTTATTTATTCGTCCCAACTAATTTCAAGTTGACGTAGTTTTCCCGGAAACACTGTTTTGGTGGATTGGGGGAAAAACTTTGCGCAGTTGACTTCACGATCAAAGTCACGAATAGCTCAAATTCCGTAATAAACGTCATTCGATTCAGTTAAAAATCAAGCTTTCAAAAAACCGTTTCTCCCAAACTTTTTTCTACAAAATTAAGAAAACCACGTGTTTCAGTACGGCAATGGTATAATCATGCAAGCTTTACTGCTTAAATTTTTATTTTCTATTTAACATCTTATGACGAACTTGCTTTTAAGTAAGAATGGTTTTTTAATCATTTTTATTTTTAAAAAAAATCATGTGACTTTTGCAATACTTTTCGATTACGTTTTTCAAAACAAGAAATCTTAGCCATTTTTTTTTTCTTTTCAAGAAATAAAAAATATTTTTTAAAAAAAGTAAAAAGACGACTAATTATTCTAATTCGACCCAATATATAAAGTGTTAAAATTTAATTTATTGACATCTTGTCAATGGGGACAGATCAGGAATAGGTTAATATTGTAAAGCAGTCAGATGTGTTGTCCCCCAATATATTTTCTAATGAGTAACAAGTAGTGTCTATGTCGGAATGTCGTTTGCCCAGATATCGACACAACGCCATCATTTTTAAAACAAAATTTTATTGCAAATCCGATGCGTGGTCATCATTTTTATTTAAATGTCATCCATGTTTCATTCAAATCAAGACAGTATATAAACTGATATCGATCAGCCATATATCTTTTTTTCGTTTAAGTAATATTTTAATGATGCGAATTGATAATGAAATTTTTATCGGTCAAGCAAAAATAAAAAGGAGGAAAAAAAAACTTTTAAAACTTTTTAAATTGGAAAAAAAAAATTTAACTAAGGCAGGCTTGTAGGTAATAAATAATTTAATTGAACTTATTATACAATCGAAAAGATTTACTGCACATTTTACTTTTCATTTCATATTTTGAGTGCTTTTTTAATGTGTTATATATTTGAAAGAAATGTCTGCCTGTAATGGTATGGGCCTATCAGGCCCATGTATAAACTTATAACATATTTTTTTGTAAAAAAAATGAAAGGTTAATCGGCCACCTTCATAGGTGCATATAGAATGCCGATTGACTTCTCAGTCTTCAGCATTGACTTCCTCTAGCTCAGCTAGAGGAATTCATTTCAGAAATCATTTATTCAGGAGTTCATTTAGAAATCTTTTTATTTGTTGTATGTTTTTTGTCAAGACTGAGCCTTTGGCATGCCTCCTTACTCCCATCAGATAAGACCTATTAAGTCCTTACCGCTTGTCATGTAACTATCTTGAATTTTGATTTTAATATGAGATCCGAATTCGTCCTAGATGATTATTTGTTGTTGATCATCGAAATTCAAATTATGGATAGTTAAATAACCGACGGTTGTTAAAAAAGTTCGTGAAACAGAAACCGCGAACATTAATACATTGTAGAACTTGAATTCTAGTTTCTGAAATTGAAGATCGCTGTAAATAATCCCAATAAATATGCATTTTTGCTAATTATGTAATTTTAAATTCGTAAAATAATCGATGAAGCTCTGCCTGTTTTTTTCCTCGATCTATGGAACACCGGTCAATCAGTTACATCAATAATCTTCCCCAATTCATGCGTACCTAATCTTAAACTTTTTGTAACGTCATCAGTCACTCGACCATAACAGGTCCTTCGTGCATTTTATTGTATGTAAAATCTTTATCATACGGTTAGTTTTTTTTTTTGGTCTCTTGTCTCTTCTTCAAAATCGTTTAAAAGTTTCGCAACTGCAAGACTGAAGTATTTTGAAAGGATAGGGTAAGCTTTGCAAATCATTTCCGATTAGCAAAGTTTTCTACTCTCCGTATCAAAAAAAAGTTAAAAAGTTTTCTCTTATTTTAATTTCGGAAAGACATTCCTTTTTGCGAAGAAAAATTTTAAAAACCCAATGGACTTTCGGACAGTTTGGAACAACACTGCGTCACTGTGACGCTAAATATATATTTCCAGTGTTGTTCCAAACTTTGAATTGTAGGATCAGGCCTGTACAACGGGAGGGGAGGGGGGAATTAAGGGGCTTCATACCCTTTGTTTTTGAGACTTGACCCCCCCTGGAAATTTTTTTCCTGATATATTTTCCCCGTCTTTTACGTTAAAAGGATAGGGTAAGCATGAATTGGGGAAGATTATTGATGTAACTGATTGACCGGTGTTCCATAGATCGAGGAAAAAAACAGGCAGAGCTTCATTTGGAGCCCTTTTTAAAGAACTTTCCTGGTCCTCTAAGACCGACTGCAAGCCCCCATAGCCAGGGATGGGAAACATACGGTATACTTACTTCTGGTATACATATACCCAGAACCTAAACATTGCAAATTGTATATATACAGTATATCTATACTGTCGTCTAGTATTTTCCCATCCCTGCCCATAGCATTATTTTTAGGCCAAAGTTTTTACTGACCTAAAATGATCTTTTTTAAAATCACTATCTTAACTGAACCCAAATCTGAAAGAAAATGCTCAGCCTATCAAGGAGTCTTTTGGACCTTTGTCTAATTCTGAATCAGCAGGAACATCTATACTGTAAGCGTTGTAAATTTGAACAATGTAGGAATTACAACCCGTTTTCTATTTTAACGTTCCCAGATAGCATTTTTAATCCATTGGACATCCTGTGGATTGCCTATTAGATATCCACAGGATATCCAAATCCATGGGATACCCATAGGACATCCAAATCGGTGCGGACATAGGTAAATCCAGCTGACGTCCAATAAATATCCTGAAAACGTCCTCGGGACTGGATAGACCTTGCTATCTGGCTGAATTCAATATTAGAAAAAATTCCCACAATCCAAATTTTTTGCCTTTTTTTTTTCTTTCCGAATTTTCCGCCACTTCAAAAAAGATACATTCCTGGAAGTTTTGAAATGAATGGCAGAATCCTGGCTTTAATTATTACAACTATTATATTTGTATTATTTCGTATTTTGCCTGATTCAGCTTTTGAAACCTTTCACTTGGGAAGCAAACAGGTGTAAATGTTCGCCAGTTTGTATAACCTCGTTATTGAAAGGGCATGAATTCTTTAAAAAAATACCCGGGAAAAATTCATTCAGTATTGACAAAACGGTCTATGGAAAAAGGTCAATTTTAAATAATTAATTTACTCTGCCAAAATGATTCATTTAAATTATTATGCTCTGTCTCCATTGGACAATTAATTGGAGAGTACAATTAATTGTACACCGGAAATGCTGTATATTTTTGGACTTTTTTCTTCTGCTACCACATTTTTTTTTCGTTTTTTATTTATTTTAGTCTTTATTATTTTAGTCTTCGAAAAAATAATCGAAACAATAAAAAAAAAAGTGGTAGCAGAAGAAAAAAGTCCAAAAATATACATAATTTCCGGTGGTACAATTAATTGTATCCTTCGTTCGTTTAATTCGCCAATGGAGACAAGGCATTTGTTTAAATGATTAATTAATTTACTCTGATTAATTTTAATTTTAAGTTGCTCTGTCCAATGCAAAACAAATAGCGTTACTTTTTTTTTTTTCAATAAAATAAAAACGTCTTTGACCGAAAAGAAAATTAATCAAAATATTATTAATAGAAAATCGTAAATATTAAATTAATAAACTGTATGAATGCACCACCTAGCGAGGCAACTTGGAACTAGAAAAACCACATTGAGTTTCAAACGTAAGGCGACAGGCGTCACTAAACGTAAAAGTTTGAAAAGTTATTTTACCGTTTATGCCGTAGCTTATTATATATTTAATTTATAATATGAAAATACTTTGTGAAATTAGAATTTTGATCGTTATTAAAATCTTTATTCATTTGGAAAACTTTGTAAATAAACCCTGAAAGAAAGAATGGAAAGCTTATCTGCTTTCATTTAAAATATTGCCATCGAATTTCATAATTACATTCTTAAACATAATTTCCTTTAGAACTTTGTTTTCGGATATTTTTTTAAGAAAAAAAAAAAGGGAGTCATTAAAAAAAATAAAGAAAAAACAGACAAAGTGCCTGAATTGGGCAACAGCGGTTTTAGAAAAGTATATGCAGTTAATTAAAAATTTGTGTATATTTTGATCATATTTTGCAAGTTTCAAAATCGTAAAAGCACTCGAAATCATTAGACTGTAGTCATTAAAATTAGGTTGTAAATATTAATCATTCGGATAATTGAATTGCGTGCCGGTAAATTTTAAATGAAAAACGTGATCAAATGATAAAAAGTCTCATATTATCATATTTACCTCCGTTAAATGGTTCAGAGCATGTCATCTAGTTTAAGCAATCGAAATAAAAAAGGCCTTTGGGAATTTCAAATTTTTTTATATAAGTTTGATCCATAAAATCATGCACCAGAAAAATACCGTAAAATTATTCCTTTTGCATCGTCATCGTTACTTTGCTATTTTAAATCAATTGAAGTATATCAATGAGAGATCAAGTTACATATTTTTAATACAACTTATTTTCATTTTCCATTTTGTATAAATTTTTTTCTTTAATCCGACAAATATAAAGGATTCTGTTTATTTAAACGCAAAGCATTTTTTCGGTTTCGGTATCAAAAGAAACCGTACAAAGTGTAAATCGACATCCGTTCTGATTCGTCTGCCGCGTACGAATGAAGACGGAATAGGCCCAAGTTTTTTTTTCTTTTATTTATTGTTTTAGATCCATCAATAAAATATCATGGCGGAAGACTAATTTTTCATACTTACTATGTAATCCACGGAGGGGCCGTGACCTGATGAATGATGAACTCCAGTTCTTGGCACTTCGATTCGTTGGATTGGTCCGGAAACGGGACCCGAAAAACGATTGAAGTGGAAACCTTGTGGTTTGGCGTATATGTAACTTAAGCTGATAAGTGCAAAGACGAGGACATTCTGAGGAGAAAAAAAAAATTCGCCAATATTCACTCATTTAAAAAAAGAAACAAAAGAACTTATTCGTTAGTTTTAAACGAATTTCTGAGTTAATAATAATCAAATTAAAAATAAACTTGTGTGCCATTAGTTTAATTTTCATTTATAGTTATGGATTTTAATGTGTGAGTGGGCGAAATATACGTGGATTTGCTGGTGCCTCATCAAAACCGTAAAACGGAAATAATTGCCTCGAGAAAATTTTCTTAGCATTAAAACTGTGCTCTGGAATGCTGTAGCTTCTAAAGGATTGAAAAATCACTGGGTTATTCTACAAATATGAAATATAAAAAATATTAGGAGGCTTAATAAATTATCTTTAAAAGGAGACAAAATGCTTTAGAGCACAAAATTACCAATACAGATTTTTAAAAAGAAGAGGAACCCAATTTTGCCGGACAATTTAATGGAAGCTTAAGATCTGAATGACATCTGACTAAAAGAAATTTAACATAGTATTTAAAAAACCTACCTATTTTAAAAAATTTGCTGCCTTGATTCGAGGAAGAGACTAATAACTAGCACTATAATAGAGTAATAATTTGGGCTTTGACTATAACAATATCTTTTCACAATGATAAATTAATATTGCGGGACATTAAAACAAAACTGTGCTAAATCGATCCCTCTTGCGAAATTGACTTTTTTTTTTCAAAGTTTGATTCTTCTTTAGGAGCACTAACGACCTTTTACGCCAAAATTATAAAGTTCATCATTTTTCCCGGTTTTATTCCCTAATTTTTATAGAATTTTTATCCTTTAGAACCTTTTGGCTCTTGCTGTATTAGTAACTGAGTTTGAAGCCATAAAAAACTTTTGTGTTTCTTATGGACAGCGCTTTTTGATTCTGAATTTAAATAAGTTAAATTATAATTTAAATAGTCATTTAAAATTTTATCTAGCCAAGATTGATTGTACCAAAACGATATCACCTTAGACGATATATACCTTAGTTATTCTGTACAATTCTCTGGTTCGTTCCAAACTGGAATATGCATCCATCATATGGCATGGACCAAGTGTTAATCAGATGAACAAACTTGAGAAAGTACAGAAAAAATTTCTTCGTTACTTGTACTATCGAAAACATGGTGTTTATCCTCACTACCTTCGGCATCCAGTGCGCACTAGCGATATGCAGAAAGAATTTTTAATCTTATCCTTAAAAGACAGGAGAGATTTAAATGACGCCCTATTTCTATACCGCATTTTTAACAATGCTGTTGACTCTCCGGAGATGTTAGCAGAGTTCAATTTCCGTGTTCCTCGCCATAATTCGAGACAAAAAGAAACTTTTATAATTCCTTTCAATAAATCGCGATTCATATCACCTGCTTCGAAATTATCAACGCTTTTTAACGACCTCTGCAAAAGAAATGAATTAGACCTTTACTGCACATCGCTAAACCACTTTAAACGCACCTTAGTACAATTTTTCTTAAAAACATATTAGACTCAATTATTCGATTTTAAGCTGTGATAACTTTTAAATTTACTCAATAATTTTCTATTCTCTGTGATATTTAATTTATTTAATTTTTTTTCTCTCTGTGATAATTGAATTGTAATTGAATCTGTAATGGGCCTCTCAGGCTGTTGATATCAATAAAGCATTATTATTATTATTATTATTATTATCACAATGATACCTTTGAAAAGACACCAAAGTGACACCAAAACGATAATTTTATCTGTTACCATAGTGTTGGAGCTTAATTATAGTAATTTATTACCTTATTTAAATACGTTTTACTATCTGGACAAAAATTAATTACTCCCGTGTTATGCACTTTTACTCGTATAAACTTAACATTGAGTATCATTGATCTTTATCCGGGTTATACGTGATTTATTAATTATCCACGTAATTAATTTTTTTTACTAGTCTTTCAACTAAGGTAATAAATTACCATACTTATACTCTAACAGTATGATAATGGAAAAAAATTATCGTTTTGGTGTTACTTTAGTGCTTTTTTAGAGGTATTATTATGGTACAGTCTCTACTTGGGTACAGAATTTTTTTTAATGTTAAGCTTACGATTTATTGTATTGTTTTGATATTTTCAGGGGACATAGTCCATCAGTAAAAAACCAGTTTCAAATTAAAAAATATTTTTTAAGTCACCCGCTGCAAAAGAAAGTTTAAAGACTCTCTCCTGTAAAATTTGTAAGTTACCCTTTGGTCCTAACGTCGCGGTTGGTTTTTATGTCCTTAAAAGTGACTTTTCTACTCCTAGAAGTCTAGAGAATTCTCGCATCGGAATTTCTCGGGACTTCGGCTTTATTTTCCGAAATTTTTTTCTCGAGCAATTTTTTTCACGTGCTTTTCGTCAAATTCAAAAGTTCTATATCGGAATTCCCAAATTCCCGAAAAATTAGTAAATACTACAATCCAAGCAAGACTATAGAAGATAACTCGGGATTTTGCCCCCCCCCCCCTTTGCTACCAGGAAAACTTCCTGGGCACCAAAGAACCGGTATAATATGGTCTTCATTTTGTAAAATTTTTTTCCACCCTGTACGTGCATGCCGCCTTCAAAATTACCCCTTTAGGCTTGGCATCAGTGTAATTAAATCACACGAATCGTGTGATTCCATTACAGCGTGTGATAGAATCACAAGAACCATGTAATAAAATTACATAAAGGGGCCCAAAAACACCGGCCCTCCTCCTTTGACTGTGACCCAAAGACGACCGAATCCGGGAATGCACTCATTCAAACTCAAAAATTCGCAAAATAAAGGACACCCTAGTCTGCTGTCTCTTCTTGCCCTTCAAATAAGTAAGCGGTCCCTGTAATCATTTTAGTCTTAAAATTCGGTGCCTCTTGCTCATGTAGTAATGTGTTTGAAGCGTCGAGTTTGCCGCCTTTATTTTTGAGTCAATCCGTTTTTATTTTTTTTTATTTTATTTTTTTATTCTTATTTTAAGGGCACAAATTCACTATGGAATGTTGGATCAACAATAGTTGTATCAACTTGATGGACCAACATTCCACACTAATTGGCGTAGGAGTAAATTCTGCTATAGTCGATTCGTTCGCTTGTCAAACATGTTGCAACATGTTTGAATGTTTGGAATGTTGGACGAACTTTTAGTACCAACATGTTGGTACTAAAAGTTCGTCCAACATTCCAACAAGTTGGTATAACATATTTGTTCGACTTGTTGGACCAACATGTTGGTCCAACATTCCATAGTGAATTTGCACCCTAAAATATAGTTTTACATGATTGCACTTGAAAAAGTATGATCCTAACGATTACAACTAAACTACTAGCATTAACCACAAGATACAACATAAATTTAGTCGTTTATTAATTTTTGCATGAGAGATAAAATTTACTTACCCTCATGGCGAACATTTTTTTTCTCCGAAGTTTGTGCTGAAGTTCTGACTATTTCTGACACGACTGATTGCTCCGATACGGTTTATATTGTTACAAACTAGAGTGACCGCAATGGTTATTCTTTGGTTTATTACATAAAAAAAATCGATCGTTTTTAATAGTTTATGTCCGACTGAAGAGTCAAACCAAGCTTGTCTTTTCCACGTTTTACTTATCGACTCTGTGGGATACGATTATCGAAAGGCTCTTAGTTCCGGGTAACAGGGATGCAACATGAAGACCTATGGTTTTCCAAATATTCTTCTGGTTTATTATGCAACTGACAAAAAAAATTTAAATTTGGTTCCTTAAATTTAACCGCAGTTTTGAGGCTGAATGTCGAGGTGAAAAACACTCATGCTTGGTTTTCGACAACATTGCTTAGTTAGAAGAAAACGATTTTTTTTTTTGTTCGCAAACTCGTAATGTATCCCAATGGATGTATTCTTTTATAATTTTAGTACGATATAAGTTGTACCCTGATTTTGGGAATAGATAGATTTAGTTTTTTCAGGATCATAAATATCTAAAAAATAGGAACCTCAGAATAAGTGGGGTAAAAGACCTTTAAGCCTTTCTGTAGAAGTCATGCGCCCTCCTGAAGTTTCGAAAACTCATACACTCAAAAAAATAGTAGGGTAATATATTTTCGACTGGACGCTTTGACTAGTCCGAAAATAAAATTGACTGGAGACTAATACAATTGCAATAGCTGCTAATCAATTTTTAATTAGGCGCAAAATCCAGTTTAAATTGTATTGGCGACCAGTATTCATTTTTTTGAGTGTATCAACCTCCATATGTCACTAATAGAAAGCTCTTCTTCACGAATGCTGTTGTTTTCCTCTCGACATGTCATCGGCTTTGCAATTTCAGCTTCAAGCCTGGAGAACAGTTAAAATGTCTGTTTAATGGTGCATCTATAAAATTGATTTCTAGAAATGAAGCCGTCCATGTATTACGTAAGCATAATTTTGCAAATTTTAGACCCTCCCCTTCCCCTTTTTAAGTAAGATTTCAGAAACCTCCCGTAAGATTAAAGATTTTACCAGCATCCTCCCTCCTCCTTGGAAGCAGTAGTAAGATTTATCCCAGACCCCCTCTCCCCCCCCCTTAAACTGCTTACGTAATATGTGGACGAGCCCAGTGACCATTAGATGGGTTAACGTCAGGGTTCCCAGATACGTGTTGTCCGAGTGTCGTACAAGCGCAAATAAAATGGTCTTATAAAAATGGTTTATGGTCGTACAGGAAATTTGAAATAATCGTACACATAGTCGTACGCGGGAAAAAATTTTCAGATTTTTTAGAAGTTAATAATCACCAGTTTCTTGCTTTTTTCTAACTTTTATTCCAATAGTCGCACAATAGTTGTATTTTTCAGGGTACTACCCTACCCTCGGTCTCGGGTCTAGGGTGGTTCAAATTTACCGTACTTGTCGCGATTTTATTCTTCATGCGATTTTCACTTTCCTTATGATCTGAAGACAAAAGGTAATTTTTTTACGTTTAGGGGTGGCTCACCGCCATTTTGTGCTTAAATTTTTTTTTTTTTTAAGTTTTTAGGAGCAACTCTTTGGGAGCAAAACTAGTGGTTCGTATGTTTTCGACGTCGTAGAATCCAAAAATGACAATCCCGTTTCGATCAGAATCACCTCTAACTGGCCAAAAAGTTTTTTTTGGTCAAAAGTAGCAATTTTTCGGTAAAAAATCAAATTGTAAGTCGATTTTCACCCCTCTGACAATTTTTTTTTTTTTTTTGGGAATGAAATCATTTGCTAAAATACGTTTTCGACATCGTAGAATCCAAATAGAACCATTGCGTTTTGATCAAAATCGCAAAATCTTTGGCAAAAATCGACTTATAATTTGATTTTTTACCGAAAAATTGCTACTTTTAACCAAAACAAGCTGTTTGGCTGTTTGGCCAAAAAAGCAGTTTTGTCTTAGGGGTGATTCTGATCGAAACGGAATAGTCATTTTCGGATTCTATGACGTCGAAAACATACAAACCAATTCTTTGCTCCCAAAGAATTGCTCCTAAAATTTTGCAAAAATTTGTTTAAAAAAATTCCAAAGAAAAAAAATTAAGCACCAAATGGCGGTGAGCCACCCCTAAACGTGATCGAAAAAATCTAAAAAAAAATTACGTTCGGTTTTTAAACCATAAGATAAGTGAAAATCACATGAAGAGCAAAATTTCGAAAAGTAAGGTAAATTTGAACCACCTTACCCTCGGTCGTACACCGTGCAAAACAGTGAAATAGTCGTACGTCTGGGAATCCTGGTTAACGTGGTCGTTTTTTCCTTCAGATGAAACCATCCGTTTTTAGCATCTTAATGTCATTTGAAGGATCTTCGATATCGGAACCGATTTAAATATAGCGGATACCATACAGGTTACAGCATCCGAGTCACACGATTGCATTTCCTAATATTCAATGCGTAGAATTTGAGCCATTTACATAATGTTCGTTATATCATGAATGAATCTTTAATCACCTGTGACTGATAAATTGTCTTCATAAGGACCGTGTTAAGAAAATTTTCCTGTTAAACACGTGATTAATATACCGATTAATAATTATCATTCCGTTATTGTTTATTGTTATTATACGCGTGCATGAGCGGGAGAACCATGGTCAGTATTTTATTGGTTTATAATTTATTTATAATTTATCTGATTTATTATTGATAATAATTAATGAACGTAATATTGATTTTCAGATTTTTTTTTCATCTTTGTCGTTATTTCCGGTTTTCTAGAGTAACACAACCAGTACTTCTCTTTCGAAGAAAATTCGGAGGTAAAAATCAATCGCTTAAATGTTTGAAAATTTAGAGGGAGTACAATGTTTTGACATCAGATTTTTTCCCGATTTCGAACTTAATTAATTAATTAATTTAAGCAAAAGATAAACTGCTCAGATGAAGATAAAATACTTTGACCTGGTGTAATCATGGAATGACATCATTATTGATTCGCATTTCAAATCATCTCTCTTCGCTCTGTTAGCCAAACGTGCTGTTATACTGTGCTATATACTTTTTTAAAGATAAAAGCTAAAACGAACATTTTGTTAACGTCTTTTTTAATTATACTTGGATAATTATGAATGTGTATCGAAGCTTAGGGTAACAATTATTTCCTCTAGCTATTTATTATTTGGACTTGTATAAGATGCTAAATTGTAAAATGATAAATAAATACTCAAGTATTCAAGTGATATTTAAAATATTCCAAAACATTGTCTTATTCTAGACGCTCTCCTGAAAAATTTTCACCCTGCGTGATTTCGTGTGGGAACCCTTCTGTATCCCCAATTTTAATAACACTGCTCTAGTAAACTTTGTTGGTTAGTGGAAAACTTTTCAGGACAGAAAAATGGGGATCTAGGCCATGGGGGTAGTCTTAATATCGAAAAAAGGAAATAACAGGTAAGTAAAAAGTAAAAGGAAATATAGATAAGTAAATCTCTCACTCTTTACTTTCTTTCCCTTAACGTTTATTTGTCACCTTTCATAAGGTATTCCATATTCCAGAAAGGAGCTTACAATTTCTCTATCTGCATAATGTAATCGTTATCGTTATTTTTTCTAAATAAAGACAATCTTTGATTTAGTATTTCTGATATATATAGAGGAAAACCCATTTTTCCAGAAAAGAGATAGGAGTTCCATGGAAAGAGATTCGAGCTCATCATATAAATCTTTTTTTGGCTCCTTTGGAGACTTCAGCTCACCTGTTAGCCGAGTCTAAAACAAAGCAACCTCCTTCTGTGTCTTATCACGCTAGATTAAATCAGCCATTGGTATCTAACACTCTTTAATTTTAAAAAGTTTCTATCTTGATTCTGAATTTTAGTCATAGAACAAAATTATTTTTAAAAAAAAGACATAAGAGGAGAATGTCTGTTTTGTCTAATACTCCATTTACAGGGGAAAAATTCAAATTTTAGGTATCTGACTAACTAATTTGTCTTTTTCTTACATTTTTGGTGCAAGTTTCAACTTGTTCCGATTAAAAACACGAACAAGGAAAACAAAATCAAAGTTTTTCTACCGCTATTTTTTTTTTTAATTATTTTCCCGCAGCTCCTACATTTCAGACAAGTTGAAACTTGCACTAAAAATTACAGGATATATCGAAGAAGTTTCTTAGATACCTAAAATTCAAATTTTTCACCGTAAATAGAGTATTAGACAAAACCATTCCTTCCGGTATTCGTGAAAACTCGTCTTAAAAAAAATTGTAACAAAAATGATTTTTTAAAAATCATACTTAATCTTTTGAATATTTTTCTTTTAGCACTCAAAGATATTCATTTTGAAAAACAAAAAGACAACTTCTCACAGTATTTTCGAAATTCTCGGAGAAATGAATGCTTGAAAAGATATCTGTATTCAATACCCTGCGATTTTTTCAGTTAGTTTGACCCTCTTGCTTCTTGTGTCTCACAAGTTGCATAACTAGACCTGTTAAATCATGCAAGCTGGATTTTAATGGTATATTCTAATTCAAGAAAGATTATTAATTCGCGGTAAACGAACGGCCGATTTTCGATTTTATTTCTCGAGTTTTTTTTTTCTTTTATAATTATTATTTTCAGGTTTGTACTATAACCTATTACCAAAAAATCATTTTTTATTTCTTTGTTTAGTAAAATAAAATTTAATCAAAAAGTAAACAAGTGTTGCTGAAATAATGCGTAAGATTTGTATTGTCTTAATCTTTCCCGATAGAGAAAAAAAATCAATTTGAAAAGTCAAGATAAATAAAGTTGAAAAGTGTTTAAAATTGTACGATTTTTAATCAAACAGAAATCGACGCCTGCAGCTGGCGAATAATGCATTGTAAATACATCCTTTTAAAGGCGAGTTTATCCGTTTGGCGGTAAAACTTAAAGACGTAAAGAATAATTTTTGATATTTTTTTTTCCACATATCGTTGTTCTAGGTCAGAAAAGTATAAAATCCTATTAAAAAGCAAAAAAAAAATGTTTTACCATTTTCTGTGCCAAACAATTTTTTTTTTTCTTCTTTTTTTTTTTTTTGTAAACAAACATGGCGGAGGAATATCGCAGCTGTTTATTTCTCGAACTATGCATTTTAAAGTTACAACAATTCAACACATGAATGCGTAACTCGATTTAGTTTAATAACACGTGAACTGAGAAATTCATTTTTAAGGAAAAAATTAAAAAGAAGTAAACGCGAATCGGTAAAGAGGCGCTCGGAATTTCTCATATGGGAAGCCGCCTTTAAATAACGAAACAAAACAAAAGAGCGTGTTGGAAAGGAAGTGAGTTGAAGCCTAAATTATTGGGATAGGACGAAATACTATGGAAGCTTATGGATCGTTAATGCGAGGGGGTTTTTAAGGGGCGAGAGGGGAGGATTCATGACAGAAGGCTGTGCGCGCAAACCTTCCTCCCTACAGTTGCGTGTATAGCGTGGAGGATTGAACATTTTGTTGGATTTTTTGTTTTATAACTATAACATGCGGGGGTTTAAATGACAGTGGTGACATCTTTTTTTTATTTTATTATTATTTTAAATTGCATATTTTGTAAATTTGTGTAATTTCAAAGGATCATGGATTTCGGATAAAGGTTTGTGTTTATTTTGTTGATTTTTTTCGTTCGTGGACAGGTTAGGTTTTGTGTAGATGTTTTGGTTGTTTGTGTCTTTTTTTTTATTATTATTATTATTATTTTTTTGCAATATTCCTAAATATAACGACCGATTTTTCTTCATGGTTTTTCGATATCTGTATTTTTAAAATTTTATCGCCCTGATTTAATTTTGAGTACGGGAAATATTTTTTTTTTTTTTTTTTTTCCGTTTTAACCGGCGAAATGAAATGTCAAATGATCGTCGTAAACACAGAATATTATTTTTATTAAAATTAATTAATGGGTCTTTTTTTAAATTATATTATGCCATATTAAATTAAATTGGAAATGAAAAATAACCGAAACTTCAGTCATCATACAGTAGCCATCAGCTGTCTTTTTTTTTTTTTTTATATTTAATAGTATTCTCGATTGAAGGTCAAACATTTATGAAATCGCATTTCGGGCAGATGCCGTTTAACTTTTTATTGCTATTTTCTGCGTTTGCCTAAGATCCGTACTGTTTTTGCCGATAAATGCTATATGTTTCTCTTTTTTTTAGCGCCAAGAGTAACACATAACATTTATACACAATTAGATAAGAGCAGCTGCATTCTGGTCTATTGTGCAATTTTAAACGCCGACTATTTTTTTAACTGTGCAAGCTGCAAAAGGTAAAGTGTCATGTAAAGATAACATTTAAGAAAGAAATTTTAGAATTTTTATTATTTTGCTTTGAATGAAAATTTTACTCTCCCAAGGGATGCAACCGCCCCTCTCCTCCTAATGAAACACTTCCTTTAAATCATTGACATTTTTGGAACAAATAAAATGAACGTTAAGGGTTGTTGGTTGTTTCGATGATTAAGACTTTTGAGTTAGCCAAATTTAAAATGGCCATCGAAACAGTAAATCGTTCTGAGGTTTTTTTTCATATGGTAGTTGGCTCTCATCCGGTTTCTAGCGGAAATGCGTTTAATTTATCAAAAATATTAAGCATTTTACCTTTGTATTACTTTTAATTAAGCTTTCCTTGTGATGATACGTTAACATGGGGAATGATTATGAATTTGGTTTGACATTAAGTTGCCTTTTCAGATGGTGTGCTTGCTTTTTATTTTATTATTAAAAGTCATTGCTAAGATATATTTCTATCAAAATGCTAAAATTAAATTTTTTTGTTGGTAATGAATAAAATCAGCTGAAAAGTGCTATTAATTTCATCAAAACTCAAGAAGGCTATGCTTGCAAACAATCAAATATTTTTAAGTAAAAGTTTAAGGAAAATGTGAAGATTTTATAAATTAAACGATTCATGATTATTGCAGATAAATATTAATTACTACAGAATATTCATAAGTAAAGATGTGAAGGAGAAGAAATATTGGATTTCAAAACAAAAATTTGATGACCCCAAAATCCATTATCTTTTGCTTGTTACAGAAGTGATCATACTCTGTTTTATTTTTATTTATTTTAATGAAAATTGCACATGCTGTATAAAGCCAAATTCAGAATTTTTTTTTCGTTTGCATAGTTATTAGATTTTGCATTGCTGATCAAATGCTACACCATAGGTTTTTGCCAACACAGTTGTTTTCTTGAAAAAATAGAAGAATAAGAGGTTTTTCCGATGAGAGTTTTAGAATCTTTCTTTCAAAATTTATGAAACTGATAAATATTTAACATTTAAGAAATTTTTTTCTTGAGGAATAATCAATTCAAAAGCTAGATGTCTCCAGTTGCTGTTTTTTCAAGTATTTTTTTTCTGCTTATAAAATCAAAAAAATGTTATGCTTCCTTTTTTTTTTAATTAAAAATGAAAATATGTTGCGCAAATTTATTTTAAATTCGAGCCAAATTTCGGGCCCTTGAAAGTCGTTATTTTCCCTCATTTTGGTGCGTAATTTCGTCTGTAGGTGGTCCTAGAATTTCAAGAAAATATTTTTTTCGAAGTGGCTGTTTTAATCCTTTCCAGTCGGAAACCTTATATTTATATCGGTCTTATATGACGGCAATTTCTTTTGACTTCCAATCGTCGTATTAACATAGTATCCGGTCGATAGAACCTAAAAAAGTCGCCCATGTTTATTTATGAACAAATTCTTTTTTGAAAAATTTACTTTAAAAATTATTTAAAACATCTTAAGTTAATAAATTATTATTAGAAGGGGCTGTTTAAAATTTTCAAACAAATTTAATGATTTCCATGTTTAGCTTCCGTGACTTTAGAATTTTTAAAGCAATAAAAACGTACATTTTTTAATAATTTTTAATAACTCCATAAGCTGCCAATATTTTACAATTATTTAATTATTATTATTTTTTATATCATTTAATTAAGAGGAAAAATTACCCTCATAAGCTAAACATAGGAATCATATTTTTGGGAAAATTGTTAAAAAATTTCATATTTTTTAAGAAAAATGTTAAAAAAATGTTTTGGCCATTACCTCTCTAGATATGCGAATAAAATTATTGACATATCTCTTACAAGAGATTTTACAAAAAAACTAATTGGTGTTGTATACAATATCGCCGACTGAAAAAGGTTAAAATAAATGAAGTGAGTGAATCCTGATAATGGAAAATTAGACTTAATGAAAGAGCTCGATGCAAAAAACTGGATTCGACTGGATACCGAATTGGTATATTTGTATTTTAAAGAATTAGGTAATCATTAGCAAATCAATAAAACGATTGCTTTTAAAAATCCTATTCAGAATTTCGAATCTTAAAATATTTTAAACGCCAGCAAACAAAACATTACAGGATTTCTTTAAAAAAACGGTTCTTGGAGAAAATAGCCATATAGCGTCCTATTAACCAGATTTTATTGCATCTAATTTAATCTTTGCCAGCCATCTTAAAAAAAATTCTATAAATATACTTCCTTTGTTATAGTAATGCCGTGTAGAACGAATAACTTTAACCTTTTAAATTTCGAACATAAAAATATTAAGCGTTCTTCAATGTTCAGTTTTTTTTTTCCCCAATTTTTTTTCGATAATAAAATCTTGCAAATAAAATAAAATAAAAGCGAATTTAAACTTTTTTTTTTCTCTGGATGTGATCTCCTTGAACCCCGAAAATATTTTCTTTGTTTTTAAAATATGTTTTGACGTTTCTGCACATGCTTTTATTTAGTATAGCAACATCGATCTTGTTTCGAGTCCGTAAAACTTTCGATTCCTCGTTCTAAAAACATGGGAAAAAAAAAATATTTCAGAAGAAACTGTCATATGGAAGAACTACAGGAACCACTAGATGAAAAAACAATAAAAACACAAGACTTGGTAAACGTAAAAAGAAACTTAGCAACTCGGTTTAACAAATTTGAAACGCTTTCATTTTTAATTTTTGACATTTCTGTTTTATGATGGCGTCTCGTTGTCAAACGACAAATATTCGATGCCAAATTTTTAAAATAAAAAAAAAAAGTAAATTTTAAAGGAACAAAAATAAAAATTGGTTGTAGATCTTTGTCTGCTGTAAATGATGTATGTGTTCATTCATTTTTGGCTTTTTTTCTTCCAAATGAGCAATATTATTTTAAATCGTCAAAAGTAATTAATAATCTTGTTCAGTGGTTAATATTTTTATTTCTTTGTAAAAAAAAAATACGAAAAAAATTTTCTTCTCTTACTCAAAAATTTGAAATAATATTTTTCTTGCCTTACGGAGGTCTTCCAGCATGGAATCACTCTCATGGGACCGTTTCCTCTTCACAATCGTCATTCATAAATGCGAGCTGTTTAAACTACATATTATATGTGTTTGCTATGAAATTGGATATAATCATTCTTGTATATCTGGAAGGAATACCGGAAATTCCCAGAGGATCGATAGCATAGTTCTGAGAGGGATGAGATAAAAAGGAAAAATCGGAGTTTTCTTGTCGATTTTTGTTTTTATTTTCCTGTCATTTATTTTTCTTTCACGAGAAAAAATTTATAAATTATTGTCGCCAATTTTTCTTTTAAAGCACTTTACGTGCGATAGCGTGAATATTAAGCTATTAAAAATTTTAAAAAGGTATACAGCATATGCGACAATAAAAATGAATTGACAATGTTATTTTGACAACAGCAGATGTGCCATGGTTGTAGGCAACACTGTAAAATAAAAAAAAGAAAAAAAAAAAACCTTCAATCCAGGATTGAACACGTGAATAACGGATAAAAACGTTGGTTCAAAATGCTGTCAAAAGTTTGAGTCATAAGCTAAATACGTAACTGATTGTTATTTGTTTGCGGCAGAATGGGAAATTAATTTTATATGAACCACCATTTCGTATGATTTGGGTGATGGTCCTTTTCATTTTATTTTGTTGAGGTGAATGTTTAAGCAGATGTAGATTCAAAAGATCCGATTTTTTTCCTTTTTTTGTATTAGAATTAAATTAGTGATTTTTCAATTAGCTTTTTTTTCTTTCTTTCTCTTTTTTTTTTTTTTTTTTTTTAATGCCGTGATCGGTCGTTTTGATTTTTAATTCAGCAGCATTCGAATTTCAAGGCTGTTGTGTCAGGCTGAATCGTAAATCATTGCGTAATTTATTAGTATGTTTCGCAATTCTTTGTAGGGTAGGATTTTTTTTTTTTTTTTTTTTTTTGGTAACAACAAAATAGGCTTATATGCGTATCAAAATGCTGCTATGAGAGAATACTTTTATAGTAACAAGTTTCCAATCGTTCAAAAACTGGCACAATGTTACCAATGTTTCCACAGCTTTACGCTCATATTATCGTGAAATCAGTGCCTTTCTGACCGTTGGCAGGAGCAAATAATGCATCCTGATCAAAATTAAAAGCGATGAGTATTCATTACTCCTGGCTGAAAGTGAACCCGTTCAGCTACAGACAGGGATCCGAAGCTTGAAAATATTGGCCGATACCGAATGAAAAAAAAAGCCCGATGCCGACTCCGATGCTGGCATTGGCATCGGATTTTTTTAATATCCGAAATCGGCATCGGCACCGGAATCGGACCCCTGATTTTAAAAATCTTGTAGAATGGCTCTACGATTTTTTTTTCACTGAAATCGGAATCAGAGGCGGCATCGGATATGGTCGATGCTTGGTGGCATCGGCATCGGCATCAAGTGTCGGTGCCGGAATCGGAATCGGAAGTTAAATAAATAATATGGAATCGGCATCGGCATCGGATTCGGACCCCGGGTTACAGAAAACAGATAATCAGTTATCGTGAACGCCTTGCATATCGGAAATGTCATTTCAGTATTCGACCGTTCGATTGGTTTTGTATTAAAATATTTTGCCTTCTACTCCTGATATGTAATTAACTCCTGTCTCGAGCTTGAAGAAAGCGTGTTGTCTTTCAACCGAAAGAACTCCTACATTTGCTTGTTTGATGTATAGCCACTTCCTTTTAAATGGTCTTAAATTGCATCCCGTTTTGTCTGCCATATTAGTTGTCTGATGGTTATAGGGAAGAAGTTCAGGATTTGCAGGTTTTCGTGACATCATGTCACAGGCATATTCTCGTGCCGGAAGGAATCTTCTGGCCTAAAATAGGAAATAATATTCACAATATGCAGTATGACCTTTTACGGAAATTAGAAACCATTTCCAAATTTTAGGCATAATCAGGGCTGCAACTCCGATTCCGATTCCGCACAATCTAGACTATTTGTGAGTAAGATTCCGATTCTAATTCCGAAAGGTGGGAAAAAATTTCAGGTTCCGGTTCCGATTCTAACTAACAAATATTTTAGTGATGCCGATTCCGATTCTGATTCCGATTCCTATTCCTATTTCAACCAAAATTGATAACTGTAGTTAAGGTATTTTCGTGCTTTTTAAGTCAATCTGAATCGAAAATATTTTTTTGGATGCCTATACCGATTCCTATATTTCTTCAAAAAAAATTCTGATTCCGATTTTAATTACTTTTGAAATAGCATAGATTCCGATTCCGATTCGGAATAAAAATTAATCGGAATTGCAGCCCTAAGCATAATTCAGGTTTTTTTGCCGCTCAGAAAAAATATCCTGGATCCGCCATTGCTGTCTGGGGATTTTCCCTGGTCAAAATTATTATTGCCTTTTCTTGGTTATTATTTTAAACTAACGAACAATTGAAAATATTTACTTTCTTTTGGAATAAATATACGATTTCTATGATTAATATACAGCGTATGAAATGTCCGTAAATATTTTTATATATTTCGCTTATTTTTCCGAAAATGTTCTTCCAAGCCAATCGTAAATGAAAATTAAAATTTGCCATGCCATTACAACCACAATTATTTTTATCGAAAATTATTTATCGTAGAATTTTTTTCCCCCTTCGGCTAAAGAAAAGACGATTTCTTAACCCTGGAATAATATTTCGATGTTCTCAATTGGGAGTCCATTGAGATGGTTTGCATTCGTTCATAAGACTACGAGAAAGAGCTTAGGACTACGCAAACTGCATTGAAAAATCAATAACTGGTCTGGTTCAGATAAAAAGTCGAGTGCTGTAGCCGGTTTTTCCATGCTATACAATGCTTTTCCCCTTGGCTTCTTATTTTCTTCGACAACGATCCATATGACTCAACTCTAACGAAATTAATTTTAAGATAAACTTGCGTTTGCGTACGGATACAACATTTACTCTTGTTTTCTTACAACTCCGCTGTTTCGAATTTTTCGTATATTGTTATCGTTGGCGTAGGGAAAACATGTGTGCTAACCTTCCGAAATTATAATAAATGATGATAAATGCATGCATTTTCATTTTGCCATAAGTTATTTGTGGGTCTTTTTTTTTTAATGTTTAAACAAGAGCAAAAAATCAGAAATAAAAACAAAGCATTGAATGGACTTATTTGATTCTTGGAAAAATCTTAATTATTTTTTTCTAAATCAAATTTCTCATTTCTTTTAAATATTTTTTAGTTGGTTAAAATTATTAAGAATGTTTCTGAGAATTTTGAAGCAAAAAAAAAAAAAAAAAAAAAAAAAAAAAAAATCTGGATCAGAGCATTTTTTGTTGAGAACGTCGTACAATGTTTATTTGTTTACAGTAGAAACATGTAACAAAACGTCTGCTGCAACGTTACCTACCGTTTTATAGAAAGTTTTGGATCTGTTCCATTCCATTCCATTCCATTTCGATAGTTGGGAAACGGATTGAAAGTTGGAAATTTTCCCTTGTTTGAAATTAGTTCGGTTCGGACCGCATGTAACGATTTTCCGGGGAGAAAAGCTTACTCAGCAGTATATACACTCTATTAGGTTGACTCGATTTTATTGAAGGTTTGTTTTCATGTTCTGTTTACTTTATGGCGGAGCTTTGTTTTGTCCGATCTCTAAAAATGCCGTCACAGTTTACTTTGTAAAACTTTGCATCGTGTAAAAACATCAAAAATGGGCCTTTTTAAGAGTTACAATTGCGAACTTTTTAGGAAGGAATTTCGCTGAAGTTCAGGAGGCAAAGATTCGTGACACGAAGTAATGTTTCTAAAACAATTCGTACAGGTTATTTCACGTTTTGCTGTATTCGGAAATATTATACTGTAGCTCTTGCGATTTGTTTTGTAAACTTGAAGGCCACGACAGACGCAGAGTTTTGGTATCGCCTAAAAAATGGTGTTGACAAGGGGAATATTATTTAGGTATATTGAAGTATCCAGATTGTTACCTTCAAAAAACTTGTCCGTCAAGGTAGAAAGGAAGTACCAAATGCTTTCTTTGTTCGTTATATGTAATTACAGGGACTATATCCTACGTCCAGTACATTCTAGGAAAATTTTTTTTTGAAGTAGGAGAAGCAGGTTTAAAATTAAAAAAAAAAATCTTGTTTTACTTAAAGGATGTTCTTATAATAATAAAATATCCATTAAATTGGGAAGTAAAATTTCGTGATGTCGTGCTGGCGGGGAAAAAGAAGCTCTCAAAGTTGAAATAAAAATACTATTTTTGGAAATCGACTCATAGGTTATATGTATGCATACATATTTTTTTTTTTTTTTTACCTTTACCGTATATTTTTAAGAATTGGGTGAGTCAGCCGAAAAGGTTCGTCATGAAAAAAAAAAAAAAAATTGTGAAATCTAAATCGTTTAAAACTCATGCTTTCCGAGTTTTAACAACTAAGGGGTAAATTTTTGCTAAAAGCGCAAGCGCTCATTCCCGTCCTCTCCGGTCGTCAAAACCCAATATATCCCGATATTTTAATTGATGACTCATACGGGAATTTTCGTAAATCGTCATCCACGCTCAGGAGATGATTGTCATTGCGAATTCTGGAACCTTAGCTGGGATGAATAAAATATAAGATTCGGTCTGGATCATATACTGTATATATGGTCGCTATAGCTGAAGTCATAAAAGGGGTTGTGAAAGTTTCCGTTTTTATGAACTCTCCGTATCGAATTCGATTCTTTTGAATAAAAATGTTTCGGACCGAGGAGGAACGAATCTAGCTTCTGTGACAATATCCTCTGATGTTTGATTTCGGGGGAAAAATTAACTTTTTTTATTTCGGAGATTTTTTTTTTCGTAGCTTTTTTTGACCCTGAATTTACGTATTTCGTAAAAGTTACTTTTTTTTTTTTTGTTGCTGTCATTAATAAAGCTCTTCCTGTTGTGAGTCATTTCGATGCATAGGAGTTAATTTCTTTCGCATTTAAACTATTTCATCGATCCTCTCTTGCGTTTACCAACATTCAGACGTGAATGAACGCTGTTATACTTTGTTTACTGTTATTCTCTTGTATATATACATATTTTTTGTTGTTACACCATGTGACTGTGACGTTTTTCGGATATTGACTGTAGAATAGATTAATTTGTGATATTATTTTTATATTTTGATAGTCGGAAATATCGATTTCTCTTTAATGTAGATTATATAGTAATGTAAGTATTGTTATTAAGCTTTCGCAAAATATGACATAGAATTTCATTTTAAACAGAAGGCAGTGTTTATTACTTTTTTTTTACGTTAACTGATAGAATATAATTACAGGGATTTTTATTTTTCCACTTTAAGACCGTTTGACATTTTATTGTCATAGGCAGCCGATTTCCAAACTTCGGATTCCCTGATGTCGTTTTATGCAGTCATTCTAGTCAGCACTATTGCTGCATTCACACCGTAAAATCATTTGAATTTAATTCATTTTGAAACTTGAAAGTACTCCAGACATGTTAAAAACCTTCTTCGCTCTCTTAAATCATAGGACAAAAAGTACAAACTAATCGATAACTTAAAAAATACGTTATCTTTTTTAAAGTAAATAAATATTAAACAACATAATATACTCCAGATTTTTTTGTATTCATTTTTTAATGATGTCAAACACGAACATCTCAAACGGCTGCTTGGCTACTGTAGATCACTTGAAAAGAAACCTGTCCAACTCAGAAAAAAAAAAGCTTTTGTATTATTTTTGTTTTGAAGATTTCTTTGATAACATCTAAGATTTTCTTTATTTTTTCTTTTTTGTTCCAGGTGAAGAGATATAAAAAGAAGACGAAATCGACAACGGACCACCGATTTGAGTACAAATTTTATACAAGAAACAAAAAAATTATTATTATTAGCTAGTTTTCGTATTTATATTACTTTTTTCTACAAACACTTTACACTCAAAATTTTTTGGCGTTCACTTTAAGATTGAAAAAAAAAAAAAAACAAAAGACTGAAATTATTTTGTAAAGATAATGAAAGTAATAGTTATCCTAAACCAAAAATATTATTCCAGTCATTTATTTTTTTAAATAAGAAGTTAAAAATAAGTTTTTTTTTAAAAAAAGTAGGAAAAGTGCATCGTGGTTTTTTTTTTCATTTTTTTTTAAATGTGTTCTTGGTTGTGTTTCGGATATCTCCGGGATTCAATTATTTAAAACCATCGGTTTGTAGTTAATCACGATCGTTTCCCGTGACTCACTTCGTGATTCGTAATATTTTTCGTTAATAAATCAGGTATTAAAATTAGTGAATTCGGTTATTTGTTGTGATTAATTTTCTAAGGTTGTTTTTAAGTTTTTTTTTCTTCTTTTTAATTATTAAATGCAAAAATCGTCCAAAACATAGTTCAAAAGATATTTTTTTGTAAGAAGTGTGCCTAGCAAACCAGTGCCATTAAGACATGTTTTGGATATAAACAAAAAAAAAGGGAAATTCAAAATTTCGTCAGTATTTTTTCTAATTTTTTATTCTAGTCCGAAAAAAAAACCAAAAAAAAAAATGGCCGTGTATTGTGTCTTAACCTTATCGTGATCGATTTAGATTTCGTGCTTTCTTTTTGATTTTGTCATTTTTAATGAAAGGGAAAAATAAACGAAAATGAAACACAAAAAATGAGTGAAGGAGGGGGGAATTCGGGGCCCGAATTAGGCCCTAATTATCAAAATTCCGGTCCTTCGTCGTATTCCAACCCTCCAAGTCAGCCACCGACGCCGAGTTCTACTGTACAGGATCCACCGAATTATCATAATTCGGAGATAAATGAAAATTCCAACGAATCGAAGCCGAGCATCACGAGTTTGCATTCAAATTCGGCGAGTGGGTTACCTCCGTTTAGTTCATTTGCAGCTTCCGACGTTACCGAAGGCCTCGGAGGGAGGTTAGCTGGCGATGGGTACTTAACGTCGGACGGTATCTCATCAACTAGAGTTATGGAGCTGTCAGGTGAGCTTTAAAAAGAATAATTTTTTTATGTTTCCTGAAAAAAATTGAGTTAAGTCATGCTTTAGTTAATTTTGCAAAAACTGTTGCATCTCCCTTGTTTTTTGAGTTAGGTACAAAACGAAAAGTAATAAAAATTTTGATGATGTATCAAAAGTTTAATGCAGTATTTTACTTTTTGCTAATTAAAATGGATAATCAAGCTTATGAACTTAAATTAATTAATTAGTCCTACTAAACCGAATGCCTTATTGGAAATCTTTAAATGGCACTCGGAGACGAAGATTCACGACCATATTTAATCGTACTTTCCAACCCACTTGCCTAAAATGTACCATTCAGTCGTGACGGGTGGAAATAATGCTGTGATTTTGCTCAAAATCATTTACATTGCATGGGTTCGTAGCCAGAACGAAGAGCCGGGGGGGGGGGGGGGTAGTTGGGCTTGTTAAGGGGGGCAACAGGTCTTCATTTCCTATACCTGCCATTTTTAGCCAATTTACTTCGGGGGGGAGGCACCAAGTCAGGCCAGGGGGGGCAACAGCCCCCATTTTATGATGTCCATTTTATAATTAAATAAACGATAGGCAATAGATGACATTCTTATACACAGTAAAAAATATTATGTAAATATGTTCTAAGAGGTCCACATAAATTTTTTATGTTGTTTCTCCCATAAGGCAAACATAAAACAAAAACAACATAAAAATTATGTGGACCTGCTTATGTTGATTTATGTCGATTTTACATAAAATTTTTTACTGTGTATCAAAACCAGATATGGATGCTCTCAGATTTTTTTCTGAATCCGCAACTATCCTCAGTTTGCTTTTTTTTAAAATATTGTTTTTAAAAAGGGGCTGCCAAGTTCATATAGATCGTACCGCGGGTGGAGAAATTTTGTAGTTCAGAAAGTAAGTGAATCCTTATGGAAACATCGTGGAACTTTACCAAACCACCAAACGCGTTTTACCTGTTAGCAGTTTTCAGGATAGAAATTTATTACAAAGGCAGGAGTGGCTCATAAAATTTCGTACATTAAAGTAATCAGAATCTCTAAAATCATTTTTCTCTCTGTAAATCCGCATTTTTGTCTCCAATAAGCCAATAAGCATTCTTCTTTGTTATCTCCTCGTCCACTACTTGTAGAGATGTCTTAAATGCAATAACAAAGGCAAAAGCTGTAATAAAATATAAGTAATAAAAGCGAATTTTGACTTCTATAATAATAAACTGTCAAACTTTATACAACTGATTAACCAATCTTTTGCATCAAATGCGATAAAGTTTTTGTGCCTCCATATCATTTCCCCGCTTTTTTTTAGTTTTCGAATAATTTGCCGAAAATATTGATTTGGAATAGCTTATAAAAGCAATGTAATCTTTTAGTGCTTGTCAATTAACCCCTTCTTCACTAAATTCTCTTTTCAAAAAATGACCTAAAATCACAAATTTTTTTGAAGAGTTTTTCGAAAAATTACTGCCCTGCAAATAATGAAGTTTTACTATTCGGTGAACTTTTAAAATAAAACCCGAAGAATCTGGGCTTCAGTTATCACAGCCATTTAAATTTTTATTGTAAAGTTTTTGACCACATAGGATTTTTTTATAAATAAACTTAAATGAGTCTTCCATGATTCCAGGCGTTTTGATTTTTCGTTTGAAAATCGTGTAATCGTCAATATTTTACAAATTAAATTTTTTGGCGTTGGACTACGTCATAGGGCTCGGTCCTAGGGAAATCGGTCGGTCTGTTCGCAAAAATAACTAATATTAATTATTTTAATATTAAAATTTTAACTTCGAAAATTTTAAATAATATTTTGACTATTTTTTTTTAACTTTTGGCCTTTTTTAATACCAAAATTAGAAATGAACGAAAGCAAGGACTTAGAACATTGCTTGGGAATTTTCAAAAAACTTAACTTTTTACAAGAAACTTAAATGTTGGTTCTCCATTATGGCTCAAAATTAATTTTATAGAATTACTTTTTAAATTCCCGGAAGTAATCCGCTTTTTTTACTCTAGGAGTAAGCAAAGAGCAGCAAAAAGCGCCTTACTAGCTGCAAAAAGTGCATTATCAGCAGCCAAAAGCGGCATAACTTTCGGTAATTTTATAAAATTGATTTCATAAAATAAATGTTGCGCCATAATGGAGAACCAACAAAAGTTGCTAAAGCAAGTACTTTTTTTTTAATTTTCGCCTTTTTATAAAAATATTACATTAGATTACATGAACAAAAAAAAAAAAAAAAAAAAACAAGAACCTAGAAATTTTAAATAAAATGCTCACTACATTTTTAATTTTGTCCTTTTTCCTTCAGCAAGAACATGAGCTAAAGCAATGTTTTAATACTAAAATTTTAACTTTGAAGACTAATTAAGATTTTTACTAATTTTTTTCAACATTTGACCTATTTTATAAAAGATTTTAAGTTTTTTTCGTGCCAGGAAAAAAAATTATATTTTTATGAAAAATTCGAATTTTTTGACCAAAAACAAAAAAATAGTGCCCTAAAATTTTTAAATCGTTTCATTGTTTAAATTTAGCAATATTAGGACAGTACCTCAAAGACGTAGTCCTACGTTAGGATATGCCCCCTTATCCCAGTCTGATTTTAAAATATTTTTTCAGTCACATTTGCCGGAAAAGCAAAATCCTGAATAGAAATAAGGTTCTTGATTACGAGCATCAAAAAACGATACAAAAAATTTATTTAATTAAGAAAAAAAAAAAAAATCCTTTTTGGTTGAAAAGTTGGGTAATGTTTATTTAATCCATCTTCCTGTTACGTCGGGTCCTAAAGAAGAATGAATGACAAAAGGTTTTGTAATTATAAAACGGAAGAAGGATGAGGATGATTTTTAAATATGACGACCAAAAATTATAAAATTTGTTCCTTTTAGACTAGACTTGGATATTTGGAAATGATAACAACGAATGCTTTTGCCTATTTCCTGTTTGCGATTCAATAATACGAAAAACAAATATAGAAAAATTTTTGAAAGATACATATTTTATTTTATTTTATTTTTTGAGAAAAAAGAAAAGGTATCTTTTTAAAACTTACGTTTCCACCGTGATGCAGATGCAGGACGGGATGTCTTCTTAAGAAAATGTAATTCAGGTCAATTTTTTTTTATACCTGCTAATGGTTTTCTACTTGAACCCTGAATATCTTCTGACACATTGAACTTATCGCATGACAGGTATTATTTTCAAAAACTTATATTACATGCTTTTTTTTTTTCACCAAAAGATGCATCTGTAATTTCTGAGCATTCCAAAAAACCTTTTTATCCTATTTTCTTCTCTTTGATGATATTTCATGTTTGACAGTTTTTAATATTATTTTTTAAAGTATATTTACTTTTTTTTTTTTTTGCAAAGAACTTTACGTTATAGCGGGAAAGGGAAAACGAGGCAAATTATAATTTATATTTGTTAAAATAAATGGGGAAAAAGTCAGTCTTTCTTAACACGCTTAAACTGGAAAAGTTCCAAATTTTCATGGAAGTGGTATGTTGGCAAAAGACTGTTCCAAGCTTTATACGTTATGAAAAAAAAATGGGGATTCTTTGGGTTTCCAGACGTAATTTTTTTTCCCCCCCAAAATCCCCGTATAGGTTTTCTTTTATAATTTTTTTTTCTTTTTTTTCTGTTTTTTGGCAGGTTGGGACTACTGTTATGCAGATAGTGTAGGCGGGAGGTATCTGGATAGGGGCGATTCGATGCCAGTTATGGTACAACCGCAGTATAGGCCTTGGGAAAGTAAGCAAGACGGTGAGTCTTTTTTTTTGGTTTATTTTTCTTTTTTTCTTTTTGTTTTGGGGGTTTTATTGCGATACCCGTCCTTTTTAATGCCATTTTGCCTAAACAATATTTTGGACGCGAATTTTTAAGCATAACCCACGTATATTAAGCATCATATAATTTTTAGTTTACAATTTTTGGATTTTTTTTTCTTTTCAGGTGGGGGTGATAATATTAAGTCCAGTTTGCCATCATTCCAGTCACAATTTGGAGAAGAACTAGTCACAACATTAACAACTTTAACTCCGGCGGCTTGTTCTCCAGCCCCTTCGGTCCCCAGCCCCAGTTTACCCAGTTTTCATACACTTTCCACTGTAAATCCGAGGTATCCGTTGGTTCCAGCACCCGTCCAAGCACGTGAAATCCCTTCCATCCAGCAACAATTTTTAGACGAACGTCACATCCACCTTTTCCAAGGTCCTCCCGGTCAAAACTTCGCGTTGCCTCAAAACGGTTTGAACGGGCAGACCTTAACCACCCTGAACAATGGGACGACGTTAACGACGTTGAATAACGCTCAATATCACCCGCAAATAATCAACAATGCACAAATCTTGCCTTCCGGTCAGATTTTAGCTCCTCATCAAAGTCATATCTTAGCCCCTAGCTCACAAATAATTACCAGTAACGGACACATAATAACGTCTTCTGGCAGCCAAGGAATAGTCGTTAGTCAAAATTCAACGCCTACGGTCCTGACCGTGGTTAAAACCGAGCCTGTGAATATAGTAGAACTTAAATCAAGCTCAAGTAAGTTAAAAATTATATTTGCATAAAAAAAAAAAAAATATTTTTAGTTAGCAAGTTTTGTTCGTGATTTTTTGATTATTATCTTTTTTTTCGCTTCAGCTGATCCATCGAATTTAAGTCAGCTACATCACGCAAACTTCCAGAATCCTATGATCACTCAGGGTCAGCACATGGATTCAAAGTTCGGATTGGAAAGTCCGCCCAGAGGTATTGACGGTCGGAAAAAAGAACGCCGGAAAATACGCGCTTCCAGTTTAGAAAGTTCTAACGAAAGTGATGGCGCCATGAGTGTGGAGTCTAGTGGTCAGGTTGCTGCCGTGTCGAGTACGGCCGGCTTCAAAAGCCCCATGACTCCTGGACAAATGAATAACGAAGGTAAGCTTTTTATTTAAATGATATACGTCTCCATCTATCTGTAGAATTGTGAAAAAAATTTCAACACCTAAATGATTGCATCCGGTGTACAGCATAATCTTTTTTTTTTTTTTTGATCTTTAAAAATGATGGATTACTAAAAATCTAAAAATTAAGGGTTATCAGTACCAAATTAAATAGCAGCATTAAAATCATTCACTATGGAGCTAAGAGTATTACATATGTTAGTGCAGCTAAAAAAGGATGAGCTGTCCAATAAATGCGTTCGTTTCTATAGGCACACTTTTTATTTCTTTTAATCGAAGCCGTCGATCTCAATTATGAAAATGTTACTTCCGTTGTATTTATTTTTAATGCTTAACTAGGGACTGTTGATTGAAATATTGCTTTCAGTAATAGCTTTTTACTGTATAAGAACAGAAAAAGAACTTTTGTTAAAGAGGTGCTTTTGAATTCCGATGTTTTCGGCCAAGTTAAACGAGATATCATTTTAATATTCAGGTTTTACAGTGCAAAATTTCTTCTGGACGAGTCTAACGGTGTTAAAAATTCAGGCTTTGAGCCGAGGTCCCTTTTTTTAAAATGATTCCCTAAAAGTCCCTATTTTTCTCCTTTTTAATTTTTATGCCTGGATTATTTTATTAAATCAGAAAATAATTCTAAAATTCCAAAAGAAAGTCCATCTTTTCTCGAAATTTGCAAAATTTTTCCTTTAAAGTCTGCTTCAACATGATTCAGAAAAAAAGTAGCTGGAAATAAAAATGGACACGAAAAACTAGGATAAAATAATATTTCAGAAAATTTTCAAGAAACCTTGAGCCAAAATAGAAAATTTGAACCGAATATTAGCTTAAATTTCGACTTCAACCTAATTTTTTGTTCCACGTTGTATTTCGTCTTATTTTATTTTGAACAATATTTTATGTTTTTTTAAGTTAGTGGCTGGTCAAAGTAGATCAAAAATGGGCGTACGGGGGTCAAATTAAACTTATATAAATAATAATTCGAAAATGAATGTTTTTAGTTCCCAAATGGTCCTTAATTTTCCCAATTTTGGTCCATAAAGTCTCTAATTTTTTACGACTAGAACGGCTGGACGCCTGTAAAAATAAAAATTTTGTACATTTCAAAAAAAAAAAGTTAGACTCATACTAGTATGTTATATTCCATGATTGCCAACATTCATTATCTCGATCGTAATTTTTTGTTTTCTCTTTTTGAAGGTGATGGAATGATAACTGACACCGGTGAAAAACAAACAAAGAAGAAAAGAAAGCGCTGCGGAGAGTGCATAGGTTGTCAAAGAAAAGACAACTGCGGTGATTGTGCTCCGTGCAGAAATGACAAGAGTCATCAAATTTGTAAAATGAGGAGGTGCGAGAAGCTCACGGAAAAGAAGGTAAGTGTTAATATTAATTTTTTTTTTTCTTTTTTTTTTTTTTGAAACTTACGAAGGAAGTTTCGATTAAAATCGCAGCAGAGCACAAAGAGTGCAAACAAAGAAAGAAAATATTAATGTCGATGGGCAACTATACATTTTTATTTTTATTTTTTTTTTTAAATTCTCAGCCTGAAATAATTTTATTGATTCGTGAAAACAAGTAACGTTGCATCCACTTCCGGTGGAAGATGATTTTTGACAAGAATGACCGTTAATTTAACCGAAATGAAATGAATTCGTGTGTAAAATAAACATGAATGAGACTTGCATCTTACGATTTTAATTAATAATGTCATAAGCTTAATATCAAAGTCATTTGGTATTAAATTTTTGTATTATGTATTTCCTTTTGCGAATGACGTCATCAGGAACCATGCTTACAGCCTTTGTGCATGCGGAGATTTTTGCTTTTATGCAAAAAATGCAGTTTTAATTTTTTTTTTTTTTTTTTTTTTTCTCATCGGACTAATAGTATAGTGCATTTAGACCGAAAAATGATCGAAGGTGGAAAAAATTAGAATACAATTTCTTTTTTCACAAAAATGTCTGCATGGGTCCTCTAAACAACATACTAAAAGTCCTGACGAATCCGGGTTGTGCTAAGTCCGCCATCTTGGAAAAATGGCGTCGGCGTCGGCTCTTTTTTACTATTTTCGGTTATAACTTTTAAACGGTTGCTCGTAGCTGAATGACCCAAATATATTTTTTGTAGAGCATAAAATTCTCTACAAGATGGTGTCCTCGGATTTCCTGTACGCCGTACCGTTCCCGAAAAAATAATTTTTTTTTTTATACAAAATAATGAATTTTTTTTTAGAATGGCTCTCAAAAATGGTATTTCTCCCATTTTATTGATGGTAGATGTCATTTATAATAATTTTTTTAGATAGAAGGGCGGCTTTTAAAGTGGGTTGCTTCCCTTAATACATTTTTTGAAATGGGAGCAGGGGTAGGGGGTAGGGGGTTGGGGGGGTTAAAATTTAAAAAAAAATTAAATAAGAGATTTTAGTTTACTACGTATCCGAAGTTGACGACACCATATCGGAGTGCCAGGTCGGGACCGTATAAGGTCGTTTGTGCGACGTTAGTGCTAAAATGTGCCGCAAAAAATTTTACTCTAGGACCCCCCGGATTTTTAGTTATTCCGGCTTTCCCGGAAAACCATATAGTCAAGTGAGGAAAAAAGTCGCTAATTTAACGCCGTTTCCTTGATCAGACTAGGACTTGAAAAAGGCGTAATTACTACTAAATACCTGGCCGGGTATAAAGAACAGACAATAAGCCCCCTCGTTTAAATTGGGGGGGGGGGAAGGGGGGGGGGGAAACAAGTAATGTAGAAAGGTGTCGAGCGACGTCTCGTTGGATAGCACTTTTTGTTAGCAATCAAATCAATTTCATTTTAATTTCATGTCAGTGACTATATTCTCATGAACTGAGGTCACAGAGCAAAATTATTTTAAGAATGAGTAATAAGTTTGAGTGACGGCGTGCTCACACAAAAGGAAACAGAAAATTCTGAATCTTTAGACGCCAGGGGCTGGTAAACAAGATAAAATTAAAAAAGAGGATATTTAAAAAGGTTTGGGGAGAGAAGGGGGCAAACGGGGGAGCCGAGGTGCCCAAGACCTATTCCTAAAAAAATTATACTTTGATTTTAATAGTATGTACCAAGAAATTTTTTAAGTCGTTTGTGATAGGAAAATAGTAGCTTGAATTGTTTCTAACCAACGCTAATTAGAAAGTTTGAAAAATTTTTTCCAAGTCTGTGCTAGACAAACCAGCACAAACGATTACAGCCTGGCAAATCTCTAGCACGAACTTGAAAAACGTTTTTTAAAACTTCCAGATAGCGTTGGTTAGAAACGATTCCAGCTACTACTTTCCTGCACTCCGTCCCTTAAACTTATTACTTATTCTTAAAATAATTTTGTTCTTGAACTTGGACCTCAGTCCATGAGAATGTAGTCACTGACATGAAATTAAAATGAAATTGATTTGATTGCTAACAAAAAGTGCTATCCAACGAGACGTCGCTCGACACCTTTCTACATTACTTGTTTCCCCCCCCTTCCCCCCCCCCCAATTTAAACGAGGGGGCTTATTGTCTGTTCTTTATATCCGGCCAGGTATTTAGTAGTAATTACGCCTTTTTCAAGTCCTAGTCTGATCAAGGAAACGGCGTTAAATTAGCGACTTTTTTCCTCACTTGATTATATGGTTTTCCGGGAAAGCCGGAATAACTAAAAATCCGGGGGGTCCTAGAGTAAAATTTTTTGCGGCACATTTTAGCACTAACGTCGCACAAACGACCTTATACGGTCCCGACCTGGCACTCCGATATGATGTCGTCAACTTCGGATACGTAGTAAACTAAAATCTCTTATTTCATTTTTTTTTAAATTTTAACCCCCCAACCCCCTCCCCCCTACCCCTGCTCCATTTCAAAAAATGTATTAAGGGAAGCAACCCACTTTAAAAGCCGCCCTTCTATCTAAAAAAATTATTATAAATGACATCTACCATCAATAAAATGGGAGAAATACCATTTTTGAGAGCCATTCTAAAAAAAAATTCATTATTTTGTATAAAAAAAATTATTTTTTCGGGAACGGTACGGCGTACAGGAAATCCGAGGACACCATCTTGTAGAGAATTTTATGCTCTACAAAAAATATATTTGGGTCATTCAGCTACGAGCAACCGTTTAAAAGTTATAACCGAAAATAGTAAAAAAGAGCCGACGCCGACGCCATTTTTCCAAGATGGCGGACTTAGCACAACCCGGATTCGTCAGGACTTTTAGTATGTTGTTTAGAGGACCCATGCAGACATTTTTGTGAAAAAAGAAATTGTATTCTAATTTTTTCCACCTTCAAGTTCTAAATGCACTATACTATAACGTGGTTTTCAAATTTACTTTTTAATCTGAACCGCTTTTTTTTTGTATGCACGTTCAAAATAATTCACTTTTTTAATTTTGTAATCGGTCCCGGTCTCTTTGGGACGATTTTGCAAGAATAATGAATTTTTTTTCAGTCGCATTGTCGTGAAAAGCTTAATTACGTTTTTTTTTTTTTTTTTTTTTTTTTTTTTTTTGATTAAAAGTACTGAAGCAAAAGAATAACTGAAAAAATAGAGGTGTTTTGCACGATGTTGATAATTTCGTAACCTTTCAACCTTGGAATTAATGAAAGTGAGATGGTCCATGGTCCAGTTTTTATTTTCTGAGATATGACGTGTAGCAACGCTCTCAAGACTTTTGCATACGATCGAGAACTCACCCTTCTCGTTTTTTTTTCTTCTTCTTTTATTGTCGCTTGGTGAGGTCAAACTGGTAATCGGGATCTTGCCTCATCTTAAAATCTTCTTGCTTTTCGAAAAGGTCAGCATCCTTTTGATATAAATTAATAAATGCAAGTTTTAAAAGACACAATATGGTACAATGAAACGTAAAATTTAGGTGCCCCTATGAAATCTGAAATTAAAATAGTCGCCAGACTAAGTATAAAAAATTTTACTCATATAGATACTTGTACACTTTGTTTTCATTTTTTCAGCAAAAACATTTCTAAAAGAAGTAACGATCTTTCTGTGCTTTTTTGCTATATTAAAATTTTGATTTATTTTCGTTTTTTTTTTATGAAACCATACGTAGCATCCCAAGCGTATGTTTTGCAAGTATAGCATTTGCCTGTTTAGAAAAAAAAAAAACTGTTATTGGTTTTGGGAAATTTTCACTAAAAAAATTTATATGAAAATCTCATTTTGAATGTTACTGTTGCTTGTAATTTCTGAACAACGCCACAAGAGTAGTTTTTTTTTTTTTTTTTTTTTTTTTTACAACAAACTTAACACAGTAAATAATTTATTTTTATTTGCTCTATATTATTTCAGGCTTTGCATAAATTTTTTTTTCTTTAATAGCTTTAGGGCAGAAATTTATAATATAAGGGTATTTTTAGAAATCCATAAATTAACCTTTCTGTTTTCTGTTATACCCAAACAGAACGAGTCCTCCAAATTAAAAATTAAAATTCGTTCTTTTTCCTTCAGAATAACTGTTTTTTTTTCCAAATGATTTTTAAATCTGAATGCATACGCAAACGTTCAAAGTGAATCTTTTTTCTTGGCTTAGTTACAATCTTACGCAGACAAAATCGATACGAAAAAAAAGCAATATATTCAGCGTTAATAAAAGCTGCTGGAGCATCTTTAAAAAAAAAAAAAATTAAAATGTCAAAGTTATTAAAAGAAGACTTTTTCTATTTCAATACCAATTTGCAATAGAAATATCTTACGGTTTGTGATAACTGAAAAAAAAAAAAAAAAAAAAAAAAAAAAATTATTCCAGCGAGCCTAAATCCAGTTTCTTTATATTGATCCGAAAAATCACCCCAACTTTGTTGCATTGAAAAACAGAGCTGACGTGCATTATACGTAACGCACCTCCGAGGCCAGATTTCAAATTCAAACAGCTTTCATCTTAGAATACGCTAGGCTTGAACCGAAAAGAAAACTGAAATATAAGCGGTGAACGATTAACATAGGTCGTTACTGCACTCATTAAATCTGCACATTGCAACTTGCACCCCTTGTAAGTTTTGAATCATTTCCAATGTAAAAAGATCGGGAATCGCTTTCGATAACTGCTATAGCGGGGACAATTCTTACAAGAATTTAACAGCTTTTGGATCATAAATTTCTCACCGTTGCTTATAAGTTCACTATAAGATTTTGGGATCGTCTTCTTGGTTCCGAAAACGCTTTGATGAGTCATAACCTTTACGAACATCACGAGACGTAGGAAATTTCTGGTTTTTGAAGGTCACATCCCCGGCTCGGGAAAAACGATTTCGGTTTGGAATAATTTTTTTTTTTCCAACCATGTCTGGATTTCTCGATGAGAAATTCATGATTTACGCAGAAAATGTGCGTTTTGTTGTAATTACGCAGTAACCTCTAAATGAATTAATTTTTGTCTTTGCTACAATGGGAGGATTGACGGGAACAAGTTTTAGGCATTTTTTTCCTTACGCCATATTCATGATTTACTCTATTTAAGCTCTTGCTTGAAATAAATTTGTCGGTGGTTGGTGTTTTACGGCGTAAATAAAAAAAAAAAAAATTGTATGCACGCATGCGTACGTGAACATTTCTTTCATATAAATAAATGCAGTAACTTTTTTAATTTATGCGGGGTGCGTTTATATATATAGGGCTACAGAGATTTTTACGTTTTCCTGGGAAATAAATGAGCAGGGTTGTAAAATTTTATGAACTGTTTTTCTTTGCCAGGAAGAAGGTTTTAAGTTTGGAATGTCCAATAGGACGTCAAGCCTGTATTTGTGCCATTCCAATCTCATCCACTTTAGCCAGTATCCGAAGTTCATGTCAGATCTTGCTCCTGAAAGAACATTTTTTTTTTTTTTTGCCGTTGGGTGATATACCCTGAATATTTACTTTTTCTGTTTGGTATGTCATTACCGTAAATCAAACTTATGAGAGTTTGAATTTTGGTTGGATACTTTCATATATAAAAAAATATCCAATATCCAAATATCCAAATTGTGACTGGAATGATGGCAAACTGGACTTAATATTATCACCCCCACCTGAAAAGAAAAAAAAATGAATGCGAGCTTATTTATGCTTGTGATGCATCCAAGACTTTTTCAAGATTTCGCTAATTTTTGGCTTTTTACCTCTTTTACGTGAACGATTCGGAATTTCAAAAAAAAAAAAAAAAAAATGGTTGTCTTGTCTTCAGTCTTGAATTCAAGACTTTTGAGATTCCCGCCTTGCTAGGAGTCTCAATTTATAAATCCTTGTAGACTTTTTGCATGATTTAAACCCAATTGTAAAGTAAAAAAGGCAATCGAATCTATACAGAAGAAAAAAGGAGTCTTGAAAAAGTTTTGAATGAATCACTAATTTATGCTAAAAAAAATCTTTTTAGTATAATTTGATGTTAGTTCGAAGTCTCAAAATTCGCACGATCTAGGTATCGCGAATCTTTACGTATTTCTAACGTTTAAGGCTACTGTTTAAAAACTGAAGAGTATTTATCTGAAGTTTCCTAGTGTGCCAGGATTTCTACTGTCCTATTATTCCTATAAAATCCTATAATCCTCCTAAATTTTAATATGTGGTTCTATAATCCTTATAGTCCTATTATCCCCCTACATTTTTTACTATAAGAAGTCAGAACGGGTTATTTTTTCATATTTTCATACGATTTTTTACAAAATTTTCCTCGCTCGGCCTTCGGCTTCGCTCGTTTTTTGCCGGTTAAAATGATTTCGGCTTTAAGTGCGTCGACAAAACGAGAAATGACACAGTGTCATAGAAGTTGTGTAAGAAATCCTCTTCCTCTGGAGGAAGTCTTGAAAACAGCTACTTGTTTTGGGTCCTATATTTTTAAAAAAATGAACCTGGAAAGTCCTATAAAAGTCCTGTATTTTCGTTTTCACTAATCAGTAGACACCCTGCGTGCTTATTTGCTTAAAACGAGTTCAGTCCTGAATGAGAATCTAGAGTCAAACGGGAAGACATTCTGAGCTACTGAAAATCTCAGGTTTTTTTTTTCCTGAAATTAGTCCCAAGGGCTGGAGCTCAAAATTAATATGACATATTCTCAATTTTTCAGTTTGTAATCTACAAAAATAATAATCAATAGCAAATTTTTATTCAGCGTTTTTTTTTTTTTTTTGAGTTTCTAGAATTTTTAAAAGGCTATAATAATTTATACTCATTGCAATCGATATGCGTTTCGCCGCACCCCTGTGACAAACTAAAGCCAATATCGGAATATCGCTTCAGCACTTGATATGATGGATTATTTTAACGGTAAAATTATGCTTCCTGTCAACCTCTCAGACACTGCTGAGTAAAAGGGCAAAACCATGCGAGTGTCCGCAGGATAATCGGTTGTAATTTTCTAACTTGACGCTAAACAACAAATTATAACTCATCGACCATGACCGGAAATGTTTTTTTTTTTTTTTTCCTTTTATGTGCTCCGTATCAAATGACATATGGTGTAATTGCCAAATGTCGAAAAAATCAGTCGACCGTGTTCTAAACTGTCTTGAAGTCCTCACCACTCCGCCATCCTCACTGCCAAAATTTTTCCTTTTTAAATTTCGACATTGACCTTGATCGGTCAATTAATTAATTGATTAATTGATCTATATTCGATTAATATTACGAATTATAAATGGAAGGAAAAAAAATTGAAACAATCGTTTAGTTAGTTTAGTTGTAGATGACAAAGTAGACAAGCATCCAGTGACTATGATGTGTTCCTGTGTGTACAAATTATCTCACCACTACCAATCTAGTCCACTTCCTTTATTCATCGAGCTACTTTAATTTGGAGTGCATTGTTCATTAAGGTCTTTTCCTTTTGCTATTAACATTATTGTCAACTGTTCGGAGGTTAAATAAATTTATGTTTGTTATATTGACATCGTTTTGTATTTCTCTTAGGCGTAATTGGATTCGATTATGCTAAAAAACCTTTTGGTTTTTTTTTTTTTTTTTTTTTTTCGAAGAATAAGAAGAATTTAACAAAAGTGAAAATCATACAAAAGGTTCGAGTCTAGGTGGTGTCTGGCCAGCTAAAACCTCTGAAAGACATTTAAAAAGACGATAGGGATACTTTCCCTCTCTTTTGAAGAAATAGAAATTACGACCCTGTCTACGAAAGGCATGTAGTAAAGGGGGATCCCTTGGAATTCTGATTGATACTTGGCACGCGCCGGCGCTTCTCCCCCCATGTTACTTTTCACCCTCGTTTGGAAGGATACCTTATTAAAATGTACCTTGAATACCTTGACAATCTCTTAATTCTCGGAAACGGCAAACCCCGTGTGGGATCCGAACCCTTTTTATTTTTTAGGAATGAGATTTTTTTTTTCCTTCCTTTTTTTCCCCTAATTTTTTTAAAAGTTGTGCACGCTTCTCGTGTTATTAGGTTCTTTATTGAATTAGACATTTAACTTTTGATTTAATTTTTTAGTGTGATGACTGAGCAGAAGAATTTTTGGAAAAAGGTCTAAATGTTTTAGTCTCGATATCCAGGCTAATTTTTTTAAAAGTGAGATTTCTATTTAGCAGTAGAACTTTTGGAGCGTTAAAGGCTATTTGGAATATTTCCCGAACGGAATTTGGTCGAATTGGCCTCTTATGGGCATCTAGATGTTTCCTTCTCTGAAGGGCTAAGCCTCCACAAGAAATGCTTCTGAATGTGGAAGAGGATCAGAACCAGATTAAAATCGGTTATGTTGTTTCTCCGTGATGTTGTTTAGTGGTATTTATTTTCATCACTCATAATCGGCAAATAACAATCCCGCCTGCTTCAAAGTAAGCAAAAAAAAAAAAAAAAGATTTGGTCAAAATTTGATTAAAAATTTTTTAAAATTTTACATAATTGATCAGACAACACAATTTTTAGGTTGTTTTTGTGCTTTATATAAACGAAAAAAATCATTAAGAACATTTTTTTTTTTTTGCTTTTTTATATTGTTTTTAACCCCCTTTTTGTTAATAATGACATAAAATTGGTTAACACGCTGTAGGCATTTTTAAAGAAATCAGAAGTAATCGATTATGATTTACTGATAGTCAGCGGTCATGGAACTGTAAAGTATTTCCCCTCCAAAAATTTTTTTCTGGAGGTATTTCGTTTTTAAAGTTAATTAAGTAAAAAATATTATAAAAATTATTTTTCAACTAAGCTTATACTCGGCTTATTTAAGTCTTCAAAATGTCTATGGTCTCATTACGAAGCCTAAAGGTTCTAAATCAAAAATCTGCTTACAATTTTTGCGACTCTTTGCGCCTAAATTTTGTCCCGAAATTTTTTTTTCTGGCCCACTGTGCGCTTCAAAAATAAAAAAAAGCGATTTTTAGATTGGAAATTCGCATTTTACAAATTAGGTTTGGAGGTGGCTTGCCTTCAGACCTAATTATGTAATGTACTACAGGTTTAATTTACCTGCGTAAACTAAACTAAACTAAATTTTACGCGAAATCATGTTTCGCTGAAATAATGGAAGATAACGTTCCAGAAAAAAAAATGTCCCTACAGGGCAGTCTCCACTTGATAACGCGGTGGGCCAGAAAAATTTATTTTTGGCCAAAACTTAGGGCATTGTAAGCGGGTTTTTGATTTAGGACCTTTAGGCTCCTTAATGAGACCATAGACATAACAGAGACTTTTAAATAAACCGACAAAAAGCTTAATTGAAAAATAATTTTTATAACATTTTTTACAGAATTGACTTGAAAAGCGAATTACCGCCAGAAAAAAAATTTTTGGAGGGAAATTATATTTACACTGCGTGATCCCTATGACTATCAGTAAATCATATTCGATTACTCCTGATTTCTTTTAACAGGCGTACAGCATTAACAAATTTTTCATCATTATTAACAAAAACTGAGTTAAAAACAATATAAAAAGCAAAAAAATATTTTTAATGACTTCTTCGTTCATATAAGGAACAGAAACAACCTGAAAATTGTGTTGTCCGATCCGTTATGTAAAATTTTGAAAATTTTCAATCGAGTTTTGGCCAAAAATAAATTTTTTTGGACCGCTGTGGCGGAAGTACTGTGGAGTTTTTATCTACTATTTTTTTTGATCATCGTTTGTTTTTTATTTACAATCGTAAAATAAGGTAAGATCGGAAAGATATCTTTACGGATTCAGAAACAAAAATTTTAATCCGGGCATTATTGGTTGGTAAATTTAAAATTAACGCAAAATAATAATGGACATAATATTGAATCTATTTTTTTTTTAAATATTTATTAACAAATTATCCTAAAAACATTTAAAATTTATAAAACGCTATGTCAAAACTGGAAAGCACTTCCGGTGCGAATACGTTAATTGCGAAGGCGGTGAACGTTATCAAGTAGAGACTGCCCTTACAAATTAAGTCTTTTTTTTTCTCAAACGGATTCAATCTTAAAATAATTGTCCACCCGCAGTTTTGTAGGTGTAATCGTTAATAGGGAGAGGGGGAGAAAATCATTTTATTAATAGTTAAAAAAGAGGGTCGTAACAAATTCCTTAGATTTGTAAGGAGCAAAAACAGGTATAAAAAAACGAAAGGGTTCTCGCTGCATTTATGTAGGTATACCTGTGTAATGATATTCTATAATAATGTTTACAATCGTTTTGTAGAAGAGCCGATGATATTATTTATGCGGAACACAGTTTTTTTTTTTTTTTTTTTTTTTTTTTTAATCGACCTTACAAGCGGGAATAAAAAACTACGCATCAAATCATCATTCAAAATACTCCGAACATAACAAAGTTTATAAATTTATTTTTTTGTGTAAAGAGGAGTGAACAGACTAAATTCTTGAAAGCAAGACGAAGCGCGATTGAAATAAAAACATAAATCGTGCTGTTGTGATGAAAAGTATAAAGAGTCTAACAGAGGAATTGTTATAAATAAACACGTGGAACGTGTAACGTGGGAGCTAGGAGGAGCATGTCAAGTCAGTTAGGGGAGCCTGGGGGGTGTTCGGGATTCTCAATGAACCAAGGGTTGACTAGGGTAACGTTACTGTTCAAGGTCGATGTTACGATGTTTCCTGCCTCGTCTCCCCAAGGTCCTTTTATTTCATTTTTCATTGTCCTTTTTTTTTCTCTCCTACGATCTCGCCTTCCGTGTAAGGTTCAAGGTCCGCTTTTTCGAATAGGGGGGGATTTGTTCCGGCATTTTATCGATGGAGGCGGTTTTTTTTTATGCGATATATTTTCTTCGGGTTAGTGATATTGTCAAATTGCCGTTGTTTTTAATTCGTCGGGATTGATTTTGGCCTTAGAGAGAAAAATACCCGCATTTCGGAAATTAATCAAAGTGTTTTTTCCCTGCCATTCAAAAGTGTTGTGTTATTCCTGCGATTCACCCCATTTAGCACTCTCTACGTTTAAGCTTGGATCTCGTGACTGATTGCATCCCTGCTGGAAACCGAAAGGGTTGAAAGCTTTGACCTTGACTTCGGGTGTTTTTATACTCTTTTTGATCGATTCGCTCAATCAACCCTGCATTAAGTTTTATCCCGGTTACCGGCTCCCCTCCCTTATATTGTTGCACGTGAAGTTTCTTCGTATTTCACTTTTATTACAATGTAACGTTTGTACTTTGTAAATGATGGGATTTAAAAAAGATATCCGGAGTGTTAGAAGCCCCGTTACGTATCATATTAGCTTCGGCTGCCCGTAATTAGAGACAGGTGAGATCCAAGAGTTCGTTAATTATAATAAAGAAGACGAAGCCCGTAATCGGCGCCCTAAACAGGAGTTAAAATCGTATCTGATATTTCGGAAAATAAAATAAAATGGTTTATAAAATTAGGTTAAAATCAACAATATCGAACAGGTTGTGGAAGGTCGCTGCGGAAATGGGGAGATTTGTCCTTTAGAGAATGAAAAGCAACCCTAACATTGGGGGATCTACCTTAGCTGTGCTCTTTGAGGCTGGGAAAATCGCTCCCCCCTTTTATCTCTTGCCTTTTTATTGTAATGTCTTTTCGCCTTGCTGGAATTATTTAACCTACTTCAACCCTTCAAGTGATAAAATCACTCGACTGTTAGAATTGTTCTTTTTTAAATAATTCGCGTTGGGATTAGGTTGCTTAATGATGGATCTTTTAAAGGTTACGTAAATGAGGCCTTTTTTTACGTCGTATTAGTTTTTATTCTTAAGGTTAAAGGTATAGACTTTCTAATTTGGGATATTTACTTAAGGGATATAGGTTTCTTGTCGAAATTCTGTTGCTGGAGTAGGTCTTTTTTATACAATTTGGAAGGAGTTAATATTATGGGTGATGTTTACTTTATTCTTCTTCTTCTTCTTCTAAGTGCCGGCTCCGCGACGGAGATTGGCTATCATGGCAGGTTTATACTTTGGAGACCGCTGCTCGAAACCTGTCCCTGAGATTATTGAGCTACGAGGTTTTCCTACGACCCTGACCGCGCTCTTTCCCTTCATCACAAGCTGAAGGAGGTGATATTTTTCATTTCGCATTACGTGGCGGAAATAATTGAGCTTCCGACGCTTGATCTCGTATAGCAGTTCCCTTAATCAGTATTTCTCACCCTGTCAGTTTACGAAATTCTAAGCATTCGACGGTATACCCACATTTCAAAAGCCTCCAACTTCTTTTCCAACGACATCGTCAACGTCCATCCCTCGTGTCCATATATAAGAGCACGAGAAACAGGTTACATTGGACGATACGGACCCTCGTTTGGAGACTGAGGTTGCGACTGCACAATAGGTCTCTCATTTTGAAGAAATTTTCCTTATTGACAGAGGAATGTTTGAGATCTTCTTTTTAGTCCTTTGCTCGAGTAGGAGCTTGGTGTACTCTCACATAATCCTGTGCATGCGCTCGCAGGTTTAAGGGACCGCCAGTTTTATTCCCGGTTTAGAACGTCCATTTGAGAGATTCATTTACATAGCGGTGGTTTGCCATTGCCTGCCGAGGGGTGGTTACCCATTGATTTTCCGACTAGAATAATCCCTAGCTGTGAAATAGGATAGAAGCACGACTAATCGCATCTCATTATTGAAAGCCGAGCGCGCTATGAACTAGACTACGAGTCACTGTTATAAAGTTCTGGTTAGTAATACATGAGCAAAAATGAAAACCCATAATCCTTTGCCTTTTTTGCCGAAATACTCGTGCTTGAATTTTTTGAAGTTCCTCACTATTTGCTTGACTGTCAGTTGTCAAGAAAGTCAGTAGTCAGTCTATTGTCATCAATCAGTAGTCAGTAGTGTTGTCAGTAGTCAAGAAAAAGTTAAAGGCAGAAGCATCCCATGATAATTATGATGAGGAAAAGCTTATTTTTTTTCTTGTTCTGTTCTAACAGCTGACATAGATTAATCTTTAGTTCATACGCAAATGGTAATGGCTTTTAATGGTGGTAATTATGAAAAAATTGGCCATCCTTTCATTTTGCTTTACCCATTCATTCAAACAGAAGAACAAAGACGCGGATAAACATTGATTTTGGACCCCATGTCACTTTCTTTTTAGTATATATTTTTTTTTTATTACGAAAAAATGTGTCGTTTTGGAAATATGCTGGTTGTTGTTGCCTTCCGCATTTTCTTCCCTCCCGTCATCGACTGACTGATTACCCCACTTGTGCATGTAAAGAGCGGGATTCGTCCCGTTTAGAAAATGATTATATGTCTCTTACGGTTTGTGGCTGAAGGTCGTAGAACAAGGTCATTGTATGAGCTGATAGGGGATTCCCCGTCTTAATTTGAAGTTTTTGGGGTTGTTTCTCCCCCATATTGACACTGCACCACTCGAACGTCTCCTTGTCTGTGTTTTGCAATGTCTCGGAAAGGGTTGCACTTCATAGCAGGTGTCTAAAACATCCCCTTGTGGAATTTCCCCATTTAAAATCTTTTTTTTTCTCTCTCTCTCCTTACTCCCGGTTTTAAAAGTGTTTTTGCTATTGTAGAAACTGTAATTGAGACAAGTGCTTTTGTAAGGTTTAATGTAGCTTTTAATTCGCATTATTGACTCCTTTTGTTTTCCTTTCATGAGGTCAGGTTTTTTTTGTAAAGGGGGGAAGGGTTGGGTAGTCGTTATTCATTTCCATCTTGTAAATGATGCATCTTATATATCAATCAGTGTAAAATATATCATCATCATATCCTTTTTATTTCTTTTAACAAGGTGGCATAAAAAATCACGGATCGAAAAAAAAAAGGATGTCTTGTGGGTAGAAAAAACAAATAAAAGTGTAAACGTTTAATTAGTTCGATTAGAAAGATCGAACCGCCGACAATGATAAAAAGGTAGTTTTATGATGAAGGAGGGAAGGGTGAATATTAGTGCACATTAGGTGTCTGTCCCACGATTGAGGGTCCCCTTCTTGTTGTTTTTTTTTACAATGCCCCGCTCGGACCCTCGTTAACTGGCACGTGCCGCAAACATCCCTCTCTCCTCGATTTATGACTCCCCTTATGCATCTGGTTGCATTCCGTTTCTGATTCTTTGTACCTGGTGTACCTGTTTTACATATATATGTAGCTTCCCTGTTTACCTTTTCCATGTTTATATCAACAACTTTGACACCTTGATGTGATTTCAACTAATTGATTGTGTGCTATCTTCTCTTGATGACCGCTTTTTCCTCCCGGTTTTTTTTTATGCTCGGCGCTAAGTTTTTCGATCGTTTCGACCAAGCAGCTGGACCTGAGAAATGTCGTGCATGTCCTGCGGAAGTCTATCTCACGCTTGTTGAACACAAAGCCATATTGCGCCATTTCAGTGTTGTTATCGGCGACAAAAAAAACTGGATTTGCTATCGGCTAGGCAGTTTTTGATTATTAATTAAAACTTGTTGGGGCGATTCAATTTGCTCTTTTAAAGTTTTAATTTTTTTCAAATTCAAAACGGTTGATTTTCTAGTTCGTAACGATTCTTTTCCTTAAAATTTTCATCAAAATATAAGAAATCTACATTTTATAATTTGCGAATACGATATTAGGATATCTTCAAAAATATTTACCTTGTTCGTAGAGTTTCCTTGAATCCGCATGGATTTTTTTTTTCATATTTTGTTATCATAGGAGTCAGTCATCGACCTAAGTTTTATCAGTCTGACATTGAAAATTTCTTTGTTTTTACCTGGAATGTCACGGTTTGGTGAACTTGTTAAAATAGCTTTTTTTTCGTCATCCGGTCCGATTCTTAGCACAAATCATTTTCATTATCAGCTTTTTTTTTTTTTTTTTTTTTTTTTCGAAAAAAAAAGGATTATTTAGTACATATGAAAGGAATAAAAAAAAAACGGTTGGTAGATACGTTTTATACCCGACTGTGTCTTATGCCGGTGCTGGAGAATTTATCCCATCCGTGGAACATCTGGCGTTCATGTGTCGTGTTTTTACCATGACTTCCAGACCATTCACTAAACTCGTACACCGGTGTACCACGCATACATCATTTCTCATTAAGTACAATTTTTTTCCTTTTTGTTTAATTCATTTAGTGACGTAAGATTTTAAATCTCGTTACATATGCTTAAATAGACTGAGTAACTTCCGGAGCTACTGTATTGGAAAAAAATAAAATTTAAACATTAAAAATTACAACGAGTCCCTGGCGGAAATTTTTATTGAAATGAACAAGATCAGGAAAAATCTGTCTTTAAATTCGGTATCGATCTAGTCTTGGGTAAAATTTCCAATACCGTCCAATGTTGGACTGCTAAATTCCAGTAGTTTTCAAAACACTGATCAAAACTCGATCCAATTTAAAATTTCCTCTTAGGGTAACTGAAGAATTTTTAACGTGTTTTTATGTTTCTTTTGAAGATGAAAAAGAGATTCGTGTCGTGGGAACAATAGATTTTCAGGTTTTTGTAAAAGTCAAATGTTTTTACGATAACATGCTGATCTTGGTCTAGTCCGATGCTGCGAATTTTATTTCAAACTGATAGACGTTTGAAAAGAAATTTTTTAGTTTTTGAAAATTATGAAATCCAAAATGAATAATATTCTCACAGATGGTGACACTGGAGTTTCCATGCCGAATATGAATTAGGCGGAATTAAACCGTCTTTAGGGGATGACCAAAGTAAGGGCTGCTTGTATCATGGCATCGGATTTTTTTTTTTCTCTGGTTAAGACGAATTTTGTTAAAAGTGAAATCTAACGTTAGCTTTTTTTATAGCCCAAGGTCGGAATTAAATATTCAGAAGCCGAAAATTAATGTCTTCCAGGTGGAAGGAATCTCAATTAAATAAGGCGAGTGGTTTTTTGAATTGCGGCATCCGATACGATGCTACTTTTTATAACTTGGCGGAAATTGTCGTTGCTGTTTGCATGTTTGTATGAATGTACGATACATGAAGGGAAGTTAATTTGTGAAAACAAATTTTGTCTTGAAACATTTTTTTTTTAATGATCTATTAATGAATATTCTTTTACTGTCCGTTTCAATTTTTCTTAAGTATTTTTGAGACTGGTTTAGGGACATGACCAATGTTTTACTATATCGCGATTGGGCAAATCGTGACAGCGGATTATGCTGTTGATAGTTTCGGGGAATTTAATTTGATTAAATGTCAAATCGCCGAAAAGCTGGCATTTTCAAGCATAGACGATTGGAATGTTTCTATTATCTATTGATTATAAAGCTTTGATTTATTTAGAAATCAATTATACCTTTGAGGTGCATATCGACTGCTCCGAAGAAAAAGTACCTATTTTTTTTTAGCAGTACAAAAACTACCTATCTTTTTTCAGACAGTTGAAAAAATACCTATCTTTTTTTTGACGACTTATAAACGATCTATTTAAATGGCCATTACTATATACGATAGATCGTTTTTGCAGTAACACAAAAAAGATAGGTATTTTTTCAACTGTCCAAAAAAAGATAGGTAGTTTTTGTACTGCTAAAAAAAAAATAGGCACTTTTTCTTCGGAGCAGTCGATATTTTTTTTTAATGCAGAAGGAAAAATATCTGTAATTGAATTATTTGAATTTTTCGCCTTTAAGAAATCGACTGTAATGTTCGATGTTAAACAATAGTAAAGATGCATTTATACAAAATCAGTAAATAATATCCCTTTTGTTCCAAATTTATTTTTAACTGAGCGCAGTAGATTTCTGAGCAATTTAAATAGCGATCCTGGCAAGAAAATAAATTCCCGGCAAGACTAAGCAAGATTATTTTCTTCCCAGCGCAGTGCAGGATAATGCAGGTCAGGATTAGCCAAGACAAAGAAAGCTTTCCTTGTCCGGTCTTGGTACGTATTGTGCAAGAAATAAGAGACCTACCCTAGTCTTGCCGTAATTTATCTCTTCTCGGGATCACAAAAGTTGAGTTCTACTGCAGTTATGCTGAAGGTGGACATACTGTAATAAATGATTGCTTTTTACCAAAAGAAATAATAATAATAATCGATACTTCAGGATCATAGGATAGGATAGAAAAGGATGAAATAGGAGTAGGATAGAAAAGATTAAGTCGATAGACAGGGTGACAAACGAAGAAGTCTTGAGACGAGTAGGAAAGGAAAGGACTATAATAAAAACTATACGACAGAGAAAGGCAAACTGGTTAGGGCACGTCTTGAGGAGGAATAATCTACTACATGACGTGGTAGAGGGTGGGTTACAGACAGACGGTACTCTTAAGGTTGGCAAAAGAAAAATACAAATATTAGAAGACAGTAGGGAAAAAGGGAAGCATTGTGAATTAAAAGGGGAGGCAGAGGATAGAAATAAGTGGAGGGAAGGGAACACTTCTGGATTCGGGCAAAAGTCAAGACTTGTTTTCGAGCAGAATACCAATTATTACTTGAGTATCAGATATTTTGCATTTTGGAGAACTTATGACATCGTTGCATGGCCTAAGCCGTTGTTTCGAACATCCTATGCTCGTAATTTTACTACTAAAACAAATGAAAAATCCGTCGGCAATTATGATTTTTTTTTTTGGCCTGCAGATAAATTTGAAATGGGTAGTACATGTACCAAAGCACAAATGTAGGAATCAGTCATAACCGCACATATGAATGAACAAACGATTATCGCTTTAATTCTTCTGGGGGGGTTTTCCGATGAAGCAATCCAGAGTTGCTTTTAACTGTGTACACTACAAAGCATAACTCGAACCATTTGATCTTCAATAAAAAACCAAATCGAAAAAAAAAATAGATATACGCTAGGCTTAGAATGGCTGGATTTAGTGATGTTAAGAGCCTCACAGTGGCCGCTGAGCAATGTTGCAGAAGTATGTTGAACAAAGAAACCTAAACAAAGTCTGGGAATAAAATGCTTTTAAATATCATATTCTGCTGGAGATAGCGAGTCAAAATTATCGGTAAAAAGTTGAATCATTATCGCGAGAAATTCTACACCCAAGCTTTAATACAAATTGGACTATGAAATAACGATTTCGTTGCTTGACGACTTATTCACCTACCCAACAAACTATTTATGGAATATTCTAGGAGTGAAAGGAGAGAAGCAAGATAAAGAGCTGTGACAGGCCCGATCTATCTGGTCCCTTCTGTGCTGAGGATATCGTTTCCATATAAATGATAGGTAGGCTTGTGTAAGCGCCTATGTAACGGAAGGATTTATTCTTTGTCTTCACAATGTTGAGTGGCGTCTGTCCAACAGCGTTACAGTGCAAATTATATCTCCCTCAGTACTGAACCTGCTAAATCATGTTGGCGAATTTTGACATTTGTGCAGAAAAACAGTATCGTTAATTTTAGCCACCCCTGTTCCATCAACAATATTTTTCTATTTACAATTCAAAAAAAAAAAAAAAAAAAAAAAAAAGGTTTTTTCGTTATTTTAATGTAAGATAGAACCAAGTCCAGTTAGGAATAAAATGTATGTTTACATTTTCTTAGAGGGTGCAGATGCATCAAGGGGCTGCGATTATAAAATGACTGCAGCTGATTACGCATTGGCTACTTTAAGCTCGATCATTTTAAATTTTATTATAAGTACACAAGATGCAGCTGTTGTAAATTCGATGGAAACTGTATTTTGAGCTAAGTTCCGTTGAGCCAGGTACGGACTGGGTAATTCTTTTTTTATTTTTATTTTTATGATTCGTTCGCGCGTCGCGTCGTCCTTTTTTTTTTTTTTTCATCGTGGGAATTGTTTCTCATTCACTTTTTTTTTTCTTTTTTCAAAATAAATTTGAAAACCGGGGTTCATTTGTCAATATCTGATCAATTTTCGATTTCATCTCCGGTTGTTATTATTGGGTTGGTGGATGGGTTTGGTTAATATTGATGAGAGACATATGGTGGATGAGTAACGGACAATCCAGGATATCACGATTTCCGACTATCAATTAAAACTGGACTCTGCCGTCAGGACTGTCTGACCTTTCATAATAGCCTTTCGGAACGAATTTTGTATTTATTAGTTAATAAAAAAATTTTTTTTTTTTTCATCCACCTCGCACTTTTCCCGAATTATATGTTTTTATTTTTTGAATAGTAAACAATTTTTTGAGGTGTTTGAAAACCTTCAGACTTTATCTTTATTTACTCTGTTATTTACAATTAGTTTATACTGTACATTTATCTGAGATTATCAATCGAAGGGGTAGTCTGTATCTTTTATAACAAGATCTGATTAAATCTGACAGACAAACAGACAGCTGTCGGAAACAAAATCTTTTTTTTTTTTTTTTTCTAATTATTAATAGAAAATTTTTTTTCTAAATTTTAATTAACTTTCGTCGATTTCGTAGACTCATATACGAGCGATTTAAATATTTGCCCATGTGATTTCGGACATTTGTAACTGCCAGGTACCTGTAGGGACCTGACTATCCTTGGTACGCTTAACATTTTATGAACACTAAGCGGAAATTTAACTATGCTTGACATCCGGAGAAATATATATGTTTTTTTTTGGTACATTTTTACTGGAGCCGTGGCACCATATGTAACCATATGACTGTATGCCGTGTAGATGACGTGAAAGGACCAGGTGCTCAATTTTTATTTTATTTCTCTTGATTTCATTTTCAATTATAATGTGTTCCAGTCTGCAGTCAACGTTTTTATTTGCTTTGCTAAATTTGATAGGTTGGAAATTATAGGAAAGAAAACGACGGATGTTGAAGGAATAAGTCTTTTGACAAATTAATTTTTTTGAGATCGGGAGGGAGGTGGCATTTTTTTTTTTTTATTCTTTAGAACATAATCAGCTTACTGGAGAACTGGTCACTCTGGGCACTAAATAATGATGTTGGATCTTAGTGAAACGACAAAAATCACTTAAAAAGACGCGGCGAAAACGTTTTACAGTTCAAGACTGATTAAGTTAGGTTTATCAGCACTTTTTACATATTCGTTTATTCTCTTTTTGGGGAAGAAAAAACGAACAAAATAAGTAAATCGTGTTCTCCGCAAAATAATGGCGGAATATTTCCTACATATGTATTTGGATGACATGTAAATCTAAAGTTTAAAATTATTTTCACTCTCCAATTTTTTTTTTTTTAATATTTATGTTAAATTTTCTTTGGAAAATTTTGGCCCTACTAGCCCTTCGCGCTGAGGTTTATGGGCTCAGTACACGTTCAGTATAGTTTCAGTAGCTTCTTTTTGTTCTCTAAGTTAGGTTTTCATGTGTTGCCATTAAGTTTTTGAAGATTTAAGCTTCACCTAAATAATAGTTTTAAAACCAAAAAAAAAAAAAAAAAATTAAAATACTATGGTTTTCTCCTGAATCGGCAAGCGCGACGTCAGAGATCACATCAGAGATTATTCACAAACGTTTCCCTAAATTATGAGAATATCGGAAACCGTTACTAGAAATTTTGTGTTGCCGATACTTCGGTTTATCCGCACGATTTTATTTCTCAAAAACCAAATGGCGAAATGCCTGAAATATTATTTTAGTCGAAAGGAGAGGAAAATAGCCGTGTAATATTTCCAATACGGTTTATCTCTAATGGTATAAAAGCCAACTTATTTCACAAGCGGAAAGTTTGTCTGGATAGATTTTCCTTGATGCTATAGAGAAAACTACAAAATTTTCTTTTGCCTTTTTTTATTCAGTTATTTACTTAGCCTTCTAAACTTGTTAAATCGGAGATTAAGAACAGAAACTTAGTTGAAAGCATTCATTTCATTTTGACAATATTTATTTTTTGAATCGAGCTTTTTGTCTTGGAACTCTTGAATCAACTTAGGCGAAAGTTGCGCATTTTAATAAATTTTAACGAAAACGTTATTTGAAACAATCGGAAAATTTTGTTTTTTTATTTAAAAAAAAAAAAAATGGGAGGACGAAAATTAAGATTTGTCATTTTTGTTAAGTATATTATAAGGAAATTGAGCCTAGGCGTCTTCAGCTATTGAAGGAATCGTATTATAACGAAAAAGCTCCCTTTTTTATACGAAGGGCCCTCAGAAGAGCCTCCTGCTCTACTGACTGAGCTGGCGTGCCTAAAAAGTTTTCATTTTTCAGAATTTTTACAGCTTGTTGCGAAAACCTTTTAATTAGTTTTCTTCTGGATTTGATTGCTCGGTCTTCTTCACCTCTTTTTTCAATAAGCCGTATTATAGCCTCAACTGAAATAAAATTCTAAGCCCAAAAAACGTATCCTTGCAGCTTTTAACCACTTTAAAATCAAAACGAAGATGCAGATAATCTGGTAATATTTATTCATATTGGAAAATTTACGTTTGGAAAACACAGGACAATAGCTGGTGCTTTGAAATCCGAGCTGTGCCGTTTTGTCTGCGAAGAATATCGATCATGAATAATCGCTGATATCACAAAAGATAGACCATTATTCGATTCGCTTGAAAGAATAAAAACCAGAAAAAATAATGAAAAGAAAAGATATGCTACTGGTATACATTCGATACAGGATGGGATATGAGTCCTTACAAATTAAAAAAAAGAAAAAAAATACACACAGATAAAAATTAAAAGGGAATAAATAGCATTTCACGTTTAACACGCCGAAAATTAACGTAAAAAGGGAACGTAATAATTTTTTTCCTTCCGTCAATTACTTTTAATGCAATTAAAATTTCGTCAAAAGATTCCCTTTTTAAAAAATGTCTTTGACAAGGAAAAAAAGCGCAAGTGCCACCGTTTAAGACGTTCCAGAAATACACGAAAATCAGTAAATAAGTCTGTTTAACATTAAAATAAATAATAATGGCATAAGGTTCCAGTTCCAGAAAACAGCTGGCAATATTGTCCATATGAATGTATGAAGGTGCATTTTGCTTGTGGTAAAAACTGTTGGAGGGTAATTTTCTTAGGATGTACGGGGTAAATTAAATGTAAATTTAGGCATGTCAACATAAGAAGAATATCGATCGGAGCCGAGCATTCGATTAGGCTTCCTTTTATTTACGTTGAAAGGCCATCTGGAAGTAACCACGTGTGGCTCAAATTTTTCACCCGAAGCGAAATTTAACTAGGTTATTTTCTTTGGTAATTAATAATTCAGAAATTAATAATGATTATTCATATTAAAACGAATTTCAGGCGTTAACCGTCAGGATGGGTGTGAAACCAAAAAAAAAAATCGATTTTGCAGAAGATATATTAGATAACATGTATCATGGGATAAATGAGTTCCATGTTTTTTTTTATTTTTTTTGCCGGAAATGATTTTCGTTTTGATTTTAAACAAGGAGATGTTTATATAAGAGACGGAGGAAAAAGGTTGATATATATAGAAAAAGAAAATGAAAATGAAAGTAAGGAAAAGGGGGGAAAAAAAAGTTTTTTAAAAAGTTGGTAACAAGAAAAGTAAGAAATCGGAGGGTTCAGAAAATCAATAGGACCGTTTCATGTGAATTTATGAACCGGAAACTCTGTTTTACGCAGTTAAATTCACGTCGTTTGAACAACGATGAAACATCCGGGGTAGAGGGAAAAAAAATGCATAATTAAAGGTTTCTGTTTTTAATTTTTTTATGATAAAAAAAGTCAGGCGAAGTTTTTTTTTGCGTGTTTACTTTTTTATTGCGTTATTTTTTGCGAGTATAAAAGTTGGTTTCGGCAACGAAATATTTTTTCACTTACTTATTCTTTAAAAAATTTAATACGTCTCTGATGAAAACTGTTGAAAACAGAATGCTGGCATTCTTTTTTTTTTTTTTTAACTAGTTGCGTATGTATTCACAAAAAAAAGTCAAACCTATTTACTCAAAATGCAAAGAAAAAAAATTTGTAAAAACTGGAATTTTGGAAGCAAAATTTCTAACGAGTCCGGTCTAGAAATTAAGCTTGGACTATAAAAATGGCTAAACGCCGTTAGTTAGTTACCTTCTACATTTTCCGGCATTTTCCTATATTCCCTACCCTACTGATAAATGGCAGCGCCGAAGGCGTTGTTCTAGCAATTTCAAAACCATTTATTTCCGATTATCCATTAAAATAATTTTTCCTCTTCTTCTATCCTGATGATTTCATAAATTTTGCGATCCTACATTTTTTGTAACGAATTTTTGATTCCATTAAAAGAAAAATTCATACTTCGTTAAGATCGCTCAAAAAAAAAAAAATCCATCTTTAGAAAATGATTCTAGCGTTACATTTAAAATTTCCGATCACGTTTGCTAAAATAAAAAAAAAAAAAATTCCGAAATCGAAGGGGAGAAAAAAAAGAAGAAAATTGAAACGAAAAAAGAAAATCAGTCAGTATTGTTTTTAAAATGAGGCTTCTCTCACCGTAGGTCGGGCAATTTCAGTGCATTGAATTGTAAAACGCGATCAAACGCGATGCACGTTATATTTTTAAAAGAATTACGATTGCAGACGCAGAAAGACTTGGACAAAATCGATAACAAAAAAAAAAAAAAAAAAAGAGTGGATGGGGGAGGAAAAAATAGTTTTCGTTAACTTATTTTTCTCGTAGAGCTCGGAGAGGAAAATGTGTCCATGCTTATCGCACGTGTACCTTTGTTTATCTGCGTTGTGTTTACGTTGAAGGTTCCAACTTGTTTCGATAGGTGGCAGAAGAGTGCGACGACTGTTTCGTTCGCTCGTAGAAGTGCTGCCAACTAGCGGAGCGACGGGGGACTACGATGTTTGTTGATGATTTTGTTTAAAAGAGGGAGTTAGGTTTTCTGATTTTGTACGAGATTCTTACGTCCTTTGCTGAAACTTTTCGCGGCTATTTTATTTCTGAATTAAAGGTTGCTTCGAAGGTAATGCGGATAAGTAATTTGCACATCAGACTTTTTATACATTCGAACTTCTATTTAGCGAGGATGGTTGGGATTAATTAGCAGATTTCTTCGTTTGTAACTTTTTGAAACCAAAGTAAAAGCCTGATTTTTTTTTTCCTCCGATATTCGAAAAAAATTTGAAATTTCATTATTCACGTACCTATATAAATTGCTAATCCCAAAGATTCAAATACTTGCTGCTATTTTTGGCCCATGAAATTCAACATTGATTGGGTATCAAGGATGTCAGTGTAAAACTTTAGATTAGTGGCCTGTAATTAAATTTCATAATCTAAATTTTAGCTCATTGGCTCCTATGCTTTTTTTTTTCTTTTAAAATATAAAAAATGGGAGAAAAAAAAAATCTTTGTCATTATAACCGTCAAGTAGAACTTTGACTATACTCCATCAATGATTTTTACCATTGATTTTCATTTTCATTTTAATTTCGTAGCATTTAGGAATCATCCGCTTAAAGACAATATCAACATAACGATGAACAGTTTCGCCGTATAAGTTATAACAGAATGATAATGATAATTATTAATTAAACTTTAATCCTCTTAGAGAAAGTATTGATCTTGGGGAAGATTCCTTTTGCAGGGAATTTCTAATACCTAGCATGATGTGAGTGTCATATTTTCCGAAGGCAAAGAAGAAGGTTTCAAAGTTTGCAAAAAAGTACCTTAATTTGTATGTTTTATAGGAGAGGATAAAAAATAATAATCTGTGTTTCCGGCCTAAATATTAAATTTTTTGTTTTCATAAATAAATCGAGGAAAAAAAATCGAGATTTACGACAATTTTATAAATAATAAATCATGAGAGGTTCCGGGGGACTTATAAAGTTAATAATGGCGCCGTGTGAAGTTAATTTCATTCCCTTTTTTAGCGATTTTTTTAAGCGGATTAAAAAAACGAAAAAAAAAAAATTAATAATGCTTGAAGTACATTATTTTTTTCTGGACTAATTTCATCACTTTCCATTATTTTTCCGTGAATTGAGCAACCTAATTAGAAAAAAAGTTTTTTATAATTTTTTTAGGTATCGACATCAAATTCATACTTGCAAAATAGTTGTTTAAACTTTTAGTTAAAAAAAAAAAAAACGTTCGAAAAATATCCGATTTTATTCAAACTTTGTTCTGGTTTGAAAGTTAGAACTAAAAAAGTTCAAATTTCAAAATTGTGAAAGCACTTTTACTGTTTTTTTGTGGTTTATATTTAAATGCTTATGATTGATTTCTCATGGTAAAACTCAAAATATAAATTTTAAGGGTGCAAATTTACTTTGAAATGTTGGACAAACATGTTGTACCAACTTGTTGGTATGTTGGACGAACTTGTTGTACCAACATGTTTGACAAGCGAAGGAATCGACTATTGAATTTACTCCTATGCCAAAAATCGACTAATTAGAATTTACTCCTATGCCAAAATTAGTGTAAAATGTTGTTCCAACAAGTTGGTACAACAAGTTTGTTCAACATTCCAACAAGTTAGTATAACATGTTTGTCCAACTTGTTGTACCAACATGTTGGACCAACATTCCTCACTCATTTCGGCGTAGGAGTAAATTCTGCAATAGTCGATTTGTTCGTTCGTCAATCATGTTGGTACAACAAGTTGGTACAACATGTTGGTCCAACATTCCATAGTGAATTTGCACCCTAACAATTTTTTTTTTTTTAAATGTTTGTTCTAAATAATGAGTTGAAAAGGTGGGACGCAATGAGTAAAACTGATAATAAGTTAGGAGTAAATTCTGCAATTGACGTAGGAGGGATAGGGTACAGGTGAATCTGTAAGCAAAAGGTACCTGTTGGCGTTATTCTATGTTGAAAGTTTTCAAGCAAACTACTCGTAAAATTACAATGAACGTCACATTCGCAAAAGTACTTACTTTAAAATTTTTTTATTTCTACATAACTACCGACCGACGTGGCCGTATGCTATTGCATCAACCATTAGGTAGATCTTAAAACCACAATTTGACGTAGTTCGACTTAAAACGTCCTTTGTAATTTACTTCTTTCGATTCATTAACTGCAAATCAAAAGTAAACTACAAACTAAGTACGAAAAGTATAAAACATTTAGTCTGCTCTCACAAAGCAGTTCCAGGTTCGATTCCGGAGACAACCACCAAAATTGGTTTGTAGGATTGCAACTTCGGTCATATCTTTCTTACTTCGGTGGTTCTTTTTGAAAGAAAATCCGAACTCTCAGTTTTATGTTTTGTAAATCATCTTTAAATAAAAACTTAACAATTAGTTACTTGTCTGCGGTTTTATTGATTCGGGCTTTACTGTACGATAATGTGTATCGGATGATTCATTACATCTCATTTATTAAAGCATTCAATCGGAGATTGTGCCCCTCTAGTTCGGTCCGTAAAGAGATGGAAAAAAATATCAACTTTATGGCTCTTTTAGTAAGAAAATAAGCAGTAAGCCGAGATCAAATTAAGCAAGCTAAAAAAAATTGAAATGCTCAATTTTAGATCTTTTTTAAATTTTTGCTTGAAGATCCTCCGGATTCATTTTCGCCACCTGCTTCGTTTGAAAACCAACGTGTTGTTTTCCATGTTCTCCATAAAATTCCTATGTTCATGTGTTCTGAATATTCAGAGTTTAGAAAAATGAGAGAATGAACCGAAAAATCGTATTGTGTATTTCGCATTCATGTCTTGTCCGTCTTACGCAGCATGATGTTAATTGCTCTGCTGTTTATGATCAATGTTTGCTATGTTTATGTTGTATTGCTGTTCCGCTAACATTTTTATTTTTCAGGATTTTAATTTTTTTATTTTATTTCATTTTATGTTATTTTTTTTATACTTATTTATTTATTTATTTATTTATCTTTACTTAATCAATGAATCATGTTTTGCATGCTTTTATGTCGTCTTGTTGAGTGATTTGTTGTTGTTTTCAGCACCTACTCGCGTATAATCGTGAGGACGGCGGTGTGTCTTACCGTGGTCGCGGCCGGGGAAGAGGCCGAGGGTCTAGAGGGGTATGTTATTGAATATAATAAGCTTGTTCCATTTTTTTTAAATGGTGATGGAAAATTGGGGATTTTCTTTGTAGTTATTTTTTTTTTATTTCTATTTTTTATTTTTATTTTGGGGGTTTTCAGAAACCACGGCAATTTCTTTTAGTTTGATTTCAGTTTGTTTGTTTTTTTATTTTTTTTATTTTTTTTTTTATTTTGAAATAGTTGGAAAATTTTTATTGTTTTATTTTTTATTCTATTTTTTTTTTATTTTTTTTTTTTTTTTTTATTTTGAAATAGTTGGAAAATTTTTATTGTTTTATTTTTTATTCTATTTTTTTTATTTTTATTTTTTTTTTTATCTTTGAAAAAAAAAAAAAACCCTCTCTTTTGAATTTTAATGGAGATAGAAATTTTAAGGTTGGTGGGTCGAAATTCACACTTTTAAATTTCAGATCAATCGCTAAAACATATCAGTCCAGCGTGTAACGGTAAGAATTCAAAAAGAGCTGATTTATTTTTGCTGTTTGGCTTTTTTCAGTTATGTGACTGGCTTGATTGCTTTATTGTTGCAAAAAAAAAAAAAACGAAGATATTAAACGCGAAAACAAAATTAAATTTTCCCCCCCTTGTGTTGTGGCGTTACGAATTTTGCATGAACTTGCACGGAAATAGGTTGTTAATTACCATAATTAAAATTACATTTAAGACTGTAATCAGGTCTGAAACACCAATACGTAAAATTTTATGTTTTTTTACTGTCATTGATTACTACCTACAAAAGAAAATCTATGTTAACAGTTTTTGAGAAAATAACATGAATATTAAATTTTTTCGGTTATAAATAGGGATTTACGTTGAGGAAAATGATAATCTTTACTTAATACTCCTCGAAATCATCGAAAACTTATAAGGAATTCTTAACCCTTTTTTAAGGTTTTAACCCTTCTTAAAGGTTTCTTAACCCTTTGTAAATCGAGCCGTTTTGTATTTCTCGCCGGATAAAGTTCCTTTTCAGTAAAAAATTATGAAAGACATGTTTCTAGGGGTAAGGTAAAAGCACCAATTATTGACCAGGCACCAATTACTGACCAGTCCATAAGCTAAACACGATTTCCTTTTATGGTATACGTGTTTAGCTTATGGACTGGTCAGTAATTGGTGCCTGGTCAATAATTGGTGCTGTAACCTTAATTTGAACCGCTGATTCCGAATCTGAAGTCAAAATTCTGAAAAAAACTAAAATCCAATATGGCGGAGCCTTTTCATTTTTAATAATTTCATTTTTTCCGCCATATTGGATTTTCTGAGTGGAATTAGATCATTCTGATATCAGATTTGAAATCAGCGACGTCGAAAACATATAGAAAGTCGTTTTCCCAATCGTTTTACGCAAGGAAACAAATTTTGTGCGTTTTTTTGTATTACATGTATGTGTTGCGGGTTGTATACACTGAAAATTGGTAGGCGTCTAAAATGGATTTTAACGCACAGTGCGGGTCCATAACGTGTTGTAGGTTAACTTTAAGTGTGAAATCATGAAAATAAAAAACATTGGGAAATTTTCTTCTATTTTCCGGGAAAATTATTCCAAAATTGGGTCGTTAAAGGGTTAAACCCAGTCTTAATCACATTTGAAGTTCCACTATATTTAAAACAAAACCTGGAAGAATGGCGATTTGAAGAATTTTTCAAAGGGGGTCTCAAATTTTTCAAAAATTAGTGCTTCAACTGAAGGCCGTTGTAGGGAATTTAGCCCACAATTAACTTAAGGGAAAGAAAAAACTCTATTTTTTTTAAACCGCAGGAAAAAATTAAGTAGATTAATTATCTTATTAAGTATAATTTAATATTTAGTATAAGTATATTAAGTATAATTTATCTAATTAAGTAGATAATTATCTACTTAATTTTTACTTAAATATAATATAGACTAATTACTTAAAATATTAATTATAATTAAGTAAATAATTATCTACTTAACCGTTTCCCGGGCGGTTTTTAAAAAATAGCATTTTTATTTCCGTAAGTTAATTGCGGGCGAAATTTTTCAAATCTGATTTTTTTCTTTAACTTTGTTGGCAGATTCAGCCCTAAAGCTTTTTCAAGAAGTAGCAAAAAACTTTGGTGCTAGTTTTTCATTTATCTTTTACTTATATAATGATGACCCTAGAAAAAGTGATTTTGTAAGTCCGGCCAATACGTTGTGAAAACTTGTATCAAGATTATAAGTTTTATCATCTTATTGTAAGTTTTTATAACGTATTGGTCGGACTTGTAACTCAGTTTTTCTTGAAGAAAACTATCAAAGAGAATACAATAATTGAAAGAAATAATACTTTCATTTAAGCGCAGACTTTTTTGCTAGTGTGTAGCAGCTTTTTCCAATAATTTTAGCCCCTCTTTTAGTAAAACTTAATAATATTCCAGTCTGTTAATATTAATTTAATTTCCCTGTGATTTTATTTTATTTCATATAAAAAAAAATTAAAATAACCAAATGATTTATCTCTACAGTTAATTATGACGTTTTAATTTTCTTATTTTCCATTTCGAGAGAAAAATTAAAAGCAAAAGATAAGACGGTATTTGGTACTAAAACACACGTATGCAAAAGGTGGGAACTCCTCCATACATTACATATACAAAAAAATAGTTTAAAAAGGCCTCCATTTAATTCTCATACAGAAGAGCAGTTTCGAATTTTGAAAAGCGCATGAGCCTGAATTCAGCGGTCGAAGGCTTCTAAATTACGTTTCCTCAATTTTAACGTAAGAAGAAATAGGTCATGGGTTTTGAGAATGGTTAAACGGCCTTCTTTTTACGCGATTTCCGTTTGAATTTTCGGAAAAAAGGAAAATTAAATTTTTTTGAACTGTTAAATGAATTAGGATATCGTAGTGTTGTAATGGCGACTTCAGTTTTTTTCGTCGAAGAAAATGTATTATTTATATTCGGAAAATTAAAGTTTGGGAAAAATAGCTTTTCTTTTTTTTTTTTTTTTTTAATGAAAAAAAGATGCGAGAAAAAAAAAGATGTAAAATTTTAGAGTATGGAATATATTATTATTTTATTCAGAACCTTTTTTTTTCTCGTAAAAGTTCGCTTAATAATTTTTTATTGTTTGAAATATATTTCGCTTGAAAAAGATTCTGCCTTAATTAAGGTGCACGATATATCGAACGATGCAGATATCTCCATTTTTATTTTTGTTTTGAACAAAATGTGAAAAATGGGCAAATAGAACTCGACATTAGGCCTAATTCCGCTTATTAAATTCGGACCAGATTTGAACGTCTTCATGTTTAAGAGATTCTTATGCGGCTTCTTTTTAGAAAATTCTTTAGCAAGATCTAGTTATGAAAGCTCTTAGGTGCATATGCGTAAATTGGGTCGTACTTGATGTTCGTTTCTGTACATTTTTTTTTATCCTTGCAGCAGGGTATATCTGAATTTCCCTTTTATTATTTTAAATTTATGTTACCTTAAGGTATGGCAATACTTATAAGAGAAGTTTATAATAAAAAGGATCAAAATGTTTTTTGTTAGCTTATAAACCTGCACTCTTTTAACTGTGATAACCTCAGCAGAAGAAGTATGCACCAAACTTTGCATCCAATAGGTGTTGAGTACAAACCCATATTTATTAAGGCTTTTTAAGCAGGAATCCGATTCCGAAGCCGGTGCCGGTGCCGTTGCCGTTGCCAGCCGCGGCCGTCTAAATATCTCGGGTTGATGCCGGTGCCCGGTGCCGATGCCAGCACTAACAATTTCGCAGTGCCGATGCCGATTTCGGATATTTAAAAAAATCCGATGCCGATTCTAGCATCGGCGTCGGCCAAAATTTTCAAGCTTCGGACCCTTTTTTTAAGATCAGCCTTTTTCGAAATAATACCGCGCTCAAGAAAATACTAAGTAATTCCGAGAACCGACATAAGTAACGTGACCGAGACGAGACAGTCCCATATCGTATCGGTCTCGGATTAGTCTCGGTATCGAAAGCTGGTCTCGTTATCGGAATCGTTTTCTAATCTCATAATCTCGAACTCCTCTTCATCATTTACTCTAATGAAATATTCTGAGAACTGAGTTGGAGACAGTAAACAATTCCGATTATCCGATACTGAGACCGGCTTTCGATACGAAGACTATTTCAAGACCAATAAGATATGGAACGTAGTCTCAGTCTTGTAATCTTATAATGATACGAGAAACGAGACCGAGAAAGACCGTTTCATATCTTATCGGTCTTGAAATAGTCTTGGTATCGAAAGCCGGTCTAAGTATCGGATAATCGGAATCGTTTTCTGTCTCGAACTCGGTTCTCGGAATATTTCATTAGAGTAAATGATGAAGAGGAATTCGAGATTATGAAATCAGGAAACGATCCCGATAACGAGATGAGCTTTCGATACCGTGACCAATCCGAGACCGATACGATATGAGACTGTCTCGTCTCAGTCTTGTACTCTTTACTCGATTCTCGGTATCACTAAGTATCGTTTTGAGCGTGGTATCGTCTCTAAAATGACTGGTCTCTAATAGCCCTAATATCTATTGACCGGCCAGCCGAAGACTTTAAAATAAATATGTAATTCCCTTCTCGATTTTTCGTCATTTTTGCTCCAGCTATTTTTTTATATTTTTTTTAAATTTATTTATTTATTTATCTATTTTTTTTTTTTTTTTTTTTTTCAGTACATTCTACTTTGGCTATTACGCAAATTCACATTATAAGCTCTTTTGCCTCAGGACTTTGACTATATAAGTCTAAAGTCTATAAGGGTAGTTAGTCCCTTATAGACTTCAGCTAAAGTGCACCCTTAATTTTAAACTTCGGTGCTTTGGATTGTTCCATTGTAACGAAGTGGACTGTAAGAACCTGATAATATTCAGGCCAATAGTTAATTCCGTAGCCTTTCATTTGCTTTCGACCAAAATGAAATGAATGTCGTATAACTTTGGATTTTGAAAAATTAATTTTTGTCCCTTAAGTCTATATATCTTATTTTCAATGCTCATACTTTGATTAATAAAATAGGCAGGGTAAAATCAACTTCATTAAATTTTAAGGAAGTTGATCGCCCTTTTAAAAAAAAAACGGCAAAATTTGTTAATTTGGATATTTATTTTGCTGTTGTATGCTCAAATAGCATTTTCAAAAATTCTACATCCTTGGCCGAAAGAAAACAAAAGAACTAGGAGATAATGTAACTGTGTCACGAGACTCTTTATAAAAGGCCTCATTTACAAGAATATTAAATGAGGGAAATTCAGTTTTCTGGTAAATTTTTTTTTCCCATCTCACATTTTCCAAACTTTAGACGTTTACATTCGTATATTATTTGCAGGAATGGCTGCTTTGTTGTTTGTATTTCTTGAGAACCAGGAGCTGGCTTTTCCGGGAATAAACTTATATCAAGTATTAAATAAATTAAAAATGCTACATATTCGAGTATAATTTTCCCTGCCGGCTGGCTTGAAACTTTCCGGAACAACGGTCTTGTTAGAAAGTTTTTAAACAAAAAATTTAGGGATTTCCAGTATGTCTTTATTTTTATTTTATTTGCCCTGTTCTGAATTTAATTTTTTTGTTTCTTTTTTAAAGAGTAAATAATTTTTGTAACACATCTTGCTGGAAATAGTATGAAATTATTTTAAAATCCAGCTTTCAAAGTAATCTCGAACTCGTTAGAAATATCACGAATTGTAAATAAAGTTTTGACGAAATACTTGCATTAATTTTTTCTATATACGTACCCACACTCAACGCACTTACAAAAAGATTTTCTTTTGAAAGTTTTTTTTTTTAATATAATTTTTTGTTGACATACTTTCTCATAAGTTTCTTCGAGTTTCAATATTATTTGCCTGTAAAAGTCTGTTGCAGCAAAGACGCTTTTGAAAGTACATGAAAATAAAATTTTCTTTAGTTTTTTGTTCTTTGAAGTACTGCAGTTTGGAATGAAATGTAATCCCTTGAAAAAGATTAAAAGAAAAAAAAATGCCTGAAAAATTAGAACTCTGTTCGTTATAATTTACTTAAATGCAGTAAAATGATCTGAATAAAACCTCCATTAAATTGTGATTTTGATAAGCTCTTTCCCCTGTTTTTTAATGATGTTTTACTTAGGCTAAATCGTTTTTAAAAATAGCTTTTCTGCAGAATTCAACGGATACCGAAAAACAATTAGGTTACCGTTGCTTATAATTTCTCAGTTTTAAAATTTGGTTTTTAAGGATTTTTTATTTAATTAAGACATAATTTTTTCGAAAAAGAAAGATAATATTTTAAAGTAAATGTCACTTGCGGATCCATACGGTGGGAGAGAAGCAATGGTCTCCTCTCCTTCTCACGGAAAAAAAATTGATACTTGAAAAGTTTTTGTGAAATTCGCCTTGAGCTAATTAGAATTTGAATTTTTGGACATAGGCAAAGGCTTGCTTTGAATTAGGGCACATTTCATTGTAAAACTTCATTTTTTAAATCTTTACTCTGAGCATTTGGAGGAAACGAATGACGTCATACGTGGATGCCTATAATAGGGCGGATCGAAAATCAAAAATTTTGGATTTTTAAAATGCCTGATAGCCCAATGGTTGCGGTTTATCATTTGTAAAATTATTTTCCTTTTCGAAATTTTTTTAAACGCCATCTCGAGGGTGCGCAAGAGGGCCAAAGTATTGGAAAACTCCATAAGGGATGAAAATTCGGTTTTTATATCTTTGTAAAAAAAGTGCCGTTTACTACCGGATTTTTAACGTAGATTTCGAAAATAAAATCGGTTTTGCGCCTAGTTTTTTCTGTTCTTGAGATACAGGCCAAGTTGGGCGTAAAAATGTAAAAAATCTGAAAAATATTTTTATCATGCTTTTTACTATATCTCAAAAACCGAAACAGATAGTCGCAAACCGACTTCTTTTTCGAAATCTACGTTAAAAATCAGATAGGAAACGGTACTTTTTTCACAAGAATCTAAAAGTCGTATTTTCATCCCTTATGGAGTTTTCCAAAACTTTTTTACCTCTTGCGCACCCTCAAGATGCCGTTTAAAAAAAATTCAAAAAGGAAAATATTTTTACAAGTGATAAACCACAGTCATTGCGCTATCAGTCATTTTGAAAATCCAAAATTTTTGATTTTCGACCCGCCTTAGCCTATAATATGGTAGCTTTCAATTGTGACATTTTTTATTTCCTCCATTCATCATGATTTTAAGAAATCCTATTTTAAGTCTCAAGCTATGGATGTTTAAGCTGACTTCAGCCTTAGGCGTTGGTTACATTGCACAAAAATTTTTGTTCGAAGCTTTTCAAAAATTTTCTCGTGAGGAAAGTGGTTACATTTGTTTTTGAACACGTTCGAAATTTTTCAAAATGTTCGATGTTATTTTTGAGTCTTTTATATTTTTTACGCAATGGGAAGATACGTATATCAGAGATTGAGTACCTTTATAAGTTTACAGTATTTTCAAAGACCAAGAGTTTGGATAATTATTTCAACTCTTACGATACTTTTACTATGTCTTTATCAAAGTAATTGATTACATCATGTGATCGATTATAGAACCGAAATCTTCATTCTGAGCTTTCGGAGGAAAAAAAGAGGTCATAATTGGTAGAGACCGGCAAAAAAAAAAAAAGAAAAAAAAATAGACGTGAAAAATTGGTTCCCACTGATCATGCTCATTGAGATACTATGTTGGAATTTTCAGAATCTTGGCAAAACTGCCCCTGCAAATTGCAGCAAGTCAGAGCAAGTGTTTTGCTCTCTATTAGAAAATTAATAAATCCGACATAATTGCTGGCTTTCAGTAACAGCTGAACAGCATTAAGTGTTTTGTTGTCTTGATAGGCACTTTCAATGTGCGTTCAAAATCCGACTTTTTTTTAAAATGGAATTTTTGAACAAATGCACTTTGAATAAAAAAAAACAATCGCCATTTTTGACTTTGCTGCAGTTTATAGCGGCAATTTAACCAAACATTTTCAAAAATTAGTGCGCATGATCAGTGAGCACCGCTTTTTCGCGCTAAATTTTTTTACCAGTCCTTTTTTTTTTTTTTTTTTTTTTTTTTGGCTTTCTCGACATTATTGGTCATATAGCCATTTTTTCTCTATTTTTTTTCTTGTCTTATTCAGACTTTCAATTATTTTCTTATTCAGACTTTTCACTTACTTCAGAGTTTATTTTTGACATTGCGGTCGGAAACACAGCCAGTTTAATTGACTTTTTTCAGTCAGACTTTCAACTTTTTCATGGAAACTCAGTTTTTATAGGAACTACTTTTTACAATGACGTTAAGATGACTGTATTAGTAGTTCCTAAAATCCCTGCTAAAAAGGGGGAGTGTCGGTGGTCACCCATCCACTAACTGGCCGCGCTCAATGCTTCTTAACTTCATTGACCACGATGCCGCTAGACGGAACGAGTCACCACTCCAACCCCACGTCATTCCTTTTTTTCCGAATGCTCAGAATAAAGATTTGTATGCACTTTCGGTGCTATTGTCAATGATGTAATTAACTACTCTAGTAGAGATGCAGTATTTTAAAAGGTCCGAATCATTTTTCCACAGAGACCCGAGCTAGGGCCCTACGCCTGCTAAAAGAACATAGTTCTGTTGGCAATCGTTCGCATAAAAACGTTGCTGCTATGGTAGCATTTGCCAGAATTCGGTTCGACGTAAAAAAGAAAAACATGAAAGAACTGCAGGGATTTTGAATAAAAAATATTCAATTGTTCCATTGCAATGCCCTCGAACTTTGATTTTTCTTTCTTGAGCCTGGATGTTATCACGGAGAGTTTACTCCAAAGTCCGAAAGTTATCCGTCGTAATGTCGTATCTAAACTCTTCTGCTCTGCTAACATCCTAGCAGAAAATCATGACAAAAAATTCTGATTCGTTAGGAACGTTTTCGCCGTCTTAAAGGTTTTTCTTCTGCCTCCCTTAACCAATTCTGTTTTGCACTGCTTATGGTTTCCTCCTCTGTATCGTTGTGCTCCATTTTATTTATTCTCCTTTTTTAATTAAAAAAAAAGAAGTTATTTCCTTCTGAAAGTTCATAATTCTATAATAAATTATTGATTAAATAAAATATTAACTTTTTGCTGATGTAGTTTGCGCAATTATTGTTGCAACTTTCGTTCGCCCCTGCCGGAAATCGTTGGTAGTCCGTACTATGTGAATATTTATTAATTATTTTAAAGTCACATAATCCAAGCAACGTATGAGACTTTACCCAAACTAATCAGATTGTTTTTTTTCTCCCTCATTACTTTTTCCAGGGCTTAAGTTAACAGATAAAAAAAAGAGAATTTTTTTTTTTTTTTGCTTCTAGCCCGAGGTATTAGATTCTTGGAAAAGTTGCGTCTGAAATTGTTTTCATAAGCTTTTTTTTCGGGCTGAAGTAGAAACAGCCATTTTATTTTATTTATTTTTGTTTTTGTTTTTTTCTCTAACTAAAACAAAAGTATGTTTTGGAAACAGAAACTGGGCTGCTCTTCTGCTGAAGGCGGATCACTTTTTTTTTTTTTTCAAAATATTTTCGTTTATTTCCAGCACTGAGCATTTATATATTTTAAACATTTTAAGTATAAATAAAACGAATCAGAACAAAAAAAAAAAAAAAGAAAAGTTTCTTTTTCGAAGTTGTATTAGGATCGGGCATTGAAAAAACGAGACAAGATGAGCTTTAATATTATTTTAAGGTTAAGTCGCCATCAGTTACACTCTCTTATTTTAGAATTTCTTTTAAAAAAATTTACAAAAATTAAAAAAAAAAAAAGTTACAGGCTTTACAAGAGGGAAAAAATTGAATTTAAGCTGCAAGCCGTTCCTTTCTGTAAGATCTGCTTATTTAGCGTGAATTTTATTTTCATGCAGAGTCTCCATGGAGATCTTGCTTTGGATTTTTTAATTAAAATAATTTGAGTTTTACTACAATGGAAGTTTCAAAAACGAAGGGGATTTTCTTACGTGTCTGCATTTTCTAAATGTGCTTTTTAACGTGAGAAAACGGTCGTAGAAACGTTATTGCAAAGCCCGGCTCGGTCTTTCACTTGTGGAGGAATTCGAAATTGATGCAGCTTAAGAAGACGAAGTTTGCTTAAGAGGTAATTCCGTATTCGAATTTTTTTTAGCTTTTAAAAGAACTCATTTTATGGGAATCTTCAAAAAATCAAGAAAGAAATTCGGTTTTCGAAGTGTAATCGATTCTTTTTACGATTCCAAGATTCGAGCAAGTCTCGGTGAGCGAGGAAAGCGAATTTCTTAATGCGCTTTCGAAAAAATTGAATTCAGCACGAAAATAATTAAAATTTAATTTTTCATTAACACGAGTATTAACTTTTTCAGTTCGTTAATATTTCGATGTTGTTTTATTAAACGAATAAAAGTGAAGGGAATCTTGTTTTCTGAAAAAAAAAAAAGTAACATAAAAAAATTTGAAAGTTCACGTGCATTTTTTTGGCAAATTATCGAGCTCGGTTTTTAAAATCGGATCGTTCGCAACCGAAAAGGGAGCTTGTGTTCAAATTTGATTCGAGGTTCGGAAAAGAAAAAAAAATTTGCGATTCTCAAGGATAAATTCCAAGTTAACCGAACTGACTCGTCAGTTTTGATGCGGAAAGTTCATTAGTTTAAAATAAACAAAACCGTTGTTAGGTTTAAATGACGCGGAAGCTAACCTGGATCGTAGGGCAAACCGGGGCCATTTTACGATGTTTCTTCCTTATCGATAAGAAAATTTAAAAACGTAACGCCCGTAATTGGTTGCTACGTGAAAGATAACTTCTTCTATTGCTGAGATCGTAAAATTTGAGGTATTCGACACAGATTATTTGAAAACATTTTCGTTACATTTTCGTGTAGTTAAACAGTATACTGTTTATGGAACTCTTTTCTGTAAATTTTTTGTGTTTTAAAAATCACGTGTGCGTTTGTGATTTTAATTTTATTAAATATTAAATATTTCAGTTGTGTTATGTGTTATTTTTCAAGAGAAATATATTCATCAAAGAAAATTATTTCGTTTTGTAAAAAAAATAGGAAAAAAAAAAGTTTACTACTGAATGCATAGAATGCAATGTTTTCGTTTTTCGTGGTTTTAATTGTTGGAACTTTTTGAAATTTTTATTGTAAGTTTTCGATTTATTTTTATACTTTTTTATGTTAGAAGTATGAAAGACTAAAATTAAATTAGAAACGATTAGAATGAAAGACCGATCCGGCTATGTTAACATTACGTTCATATTGCTGAAATATTTTTTTAAAAGTCTCCCGCTCTTTTTTTTTTTACAAACAGATACCAAAAGAAGAAGAACATTAGCCGCGGAAAATCAAAATTTCCTAGGCCAAACCGGTTGAACTTTAACATAATTTGTAACAACGGAAGTCATGAAATATTTTAAATTTTGTTTATTTAGGCCTACTTATTTGATTCAGATCATTTTCAAATTCCTTTTTAGTGAAATATATTTTGCCTCATACAAAAATCAGCTAAAAGACCTCAAGAAGTTCACTCGGAGATCCTTTTTTGCTTCCTAGAAAAAAAAATCGTCTATCGATTATTTTTTCTCCCCCATTTTTATTCATTTTTTTTATAGAGACATCAACATACAATACCTTACAACGATAAATAGCTGATAAGATGTAAGCAATTGAGCTCCTTTTGCCTGTATTATAAACCGGTTTAAAAATTGTACAGCAAGCTGTGCCAGCTCCCCATCTCAGTTTTTCCAAGCTCACTCACCTATTTATCTTCATTTTAATTTAATTAAAAAATAAAAAAAGAGAGAGGAAAAAAATTGAAGCGGGGGGTGAAGCAGGCTTCTGTTTTTTTTTCCCCCGTAATAAGATTAACAAAACCTTGTGCGTTATTTAGAGGACGTAAGCCCCCGATTTTTTTTTTTTTTTTTTTTGTGGTTATTATTTTTGAAAATAGGCTTAAAAATAGTAAATGATTTCTTAACGCATGCGCATAAGTCAAGGTCATAACATCAACAGTAATATATTACTGGGTTCATTTAAGAAAAACTGAAATTATTACCCGCATTTGAAGCAATTAACGTGCAACTTAGGGTTTAGGGAACTACAAACTGGAAACATAGGAAGAAGTCGAAAGTTATCAATTTCGAAACGTTACTATTGTTCTTTTAGGTTTTGATTTATTTCGTTGTTTATTTCTGTTAGGTTAGGGGCAAAAATAAACCTTATTTTCTCGGTTGAACATAGGTAAATTTTATTCATTATTCTCGTTTTTATTATTTACTTTTTTTTCGGACAGGGGGTCATACCATAAGATGTTTCCAAAATAATACACCGTTCGATTTTTTTTTTTTTTTTTTTTTTTTTTTTTTTAACGGATGATAAAATTCTCATGAAGGATAAAAATTTAATTTCTGGTAATGAAAAGGAATAAATCTTGTACAAGAGAAAACACACCCTTAGCAGATGCTTTGATGTAGAAGAATCGAAAGATTTTTTTTTTTTGCGAAATAATTGTTTATTGTTGATTTGGTTTTTTCATACGTCATAAAAATATGAGAAATCGATATTGAAGGCCTTTGTTGATAGTTTTTTACTTAAAAGAAGAGGTTTCAGATTACCCCGCAATTATAATTTTTGTATTAAAGAGGTCGGGCAATAAATATGCGATATTGGATGAGTTACAGGCTTCAATGTTCTTCATATCATCGTCACATATTTTTTTGGCCTAATTTCCTTTTTTGAAATGGTGTATGAGAGGTTCGATCCTATAAGATGATACGTTCATGGAGATCGAAGCATATACTTTCACGTAAAACCCGTAAAATGTAAATTTGAAGAGAAATGTTAGGAAATTGAAAAAGCGTTTTTTTTCCCTTTCAAGATCTGCTCCAGATATTTTCTTGGAAAATATTGAAAGTTAAAGTTGCCCTAAAGAATTCCTTTTATTTTAACAAAGTATCTCGAGAAAGGATGTAATCGTAAAAACATAAACAAGGAATTAGTCATTGACATATGTTTTAAAATAATTGATTACATGACGACATTCATTTTCAAAAATTTTTTTTCTGAAAAAAGTTGCCCCTTGCAAAAATTTAGACAACTTGGATGCCCATTGGTTACTGAAGGCCGCTGTTCCAGGCTTCAGTGTACACTTCCATTTAATGTTTGGTCATTAGCTTCAATCATTAAACAAAAATCGATTTTAAAAGTACGATTAGTCCCAAGTAGGCTCATTAGGAAAAATGGGGTTAGCCGGACTGAAAACATCGACTTTTGGAATCCATGACAAAACAAAGCAATATTCAAAACAACTTTGATTAGCGACACTTGGTAGTAACTGCCATGTATATTAAAATTTCTTTTTTAGTTCTATACCATTTTATAGATGTCGCCAAGATAAGAAGGTCTTTGAAACCGATGTTTTTAGCGTGGCCTCATTTAAGCAAAATAATTACTGGAAAATTTAATACCGAATGTACCTAACCGCTAATACTAAATATAACTTTATTTACGAAATGATTATATTTATTTTGGTTTAAAATATCAAAAATCTTCTGCAGCGATATTATGTTGAAAGATAAGATGTGATGTAGTCTTGTAAATTTAACATGTTAAAATGTTTCAGATATGTTATCAACCATGTAGTTTTTAGTTTGTAATTTTTTTTTGTTTTTGTTTTAAAAAGACGCTGATAAAAAGAACTTTTTTTTTGTGTCCTCCAAATGATGTATATTAAATCGTTTGTCTAAAATTTTTTGACTCACGAGTCCTCCAAAACTAATTTTTCAGGCCTAGACCCGTAAAGTATACTTTTGAGATCATGTAAACAAAACAAATTTCGTTATTCTCGTCCTCAAAACTACATTTCCGAGGCTGGACCGAAAAATCTCACTTTTCCGGTCCAGCCTGGAAATCTACTATTTCGATGCAGTATTGGCTATCTCAGATAGCAAAAAAAAAAAAAAAAAAAAAATGTATATATTCGAAAAATTGTAAGATGCTTTTCATTAGTTTATTTCCTACGTATAGGCAGTTCTGCTGATGATCACGTTTTGCAGACATCTCAGAGATGTTGGACAGATTTAGATTTCATGATGTAAAAAAGATTTAAAATAAGAAAGTTTTGAATTGGGTTCTCGGAAGACATCCTCAAATATAGCAGCGGCGGTGTCTGCTTATCCGAAAACACCTAATTCTTAGACGTATCATTATTGTAATGATTATTCAGAGTTAAAATTCTGTTTCTGTGACCTCAAAAACACCGGCTCGTAATTTTGAATAGGGTTTCCAATCCCGGTCGGTTTTTTAAATCCCGGGATTTCGGGATTGATAGGGATCCAGGGATTGCTTAAAGGCAATGTTTAATTTATAGATTAGTAAATTCAGGTCAACTTTTTTTTTCTTCAAAAAGGAACCACTAGCTTTAAGTTTAATGTTTCATAAATATTTTTTTCCTAGAAGAATAAGCAACAAAAATATGATTTCCTTTTTCTGACGTCGCTGACGTACCTAAGAAGATAAGGGGAAATTCCGAACTGGTAAAAAATTCCGGTATTTGGGGCACTAGTGTATAGATTTCGGGGTTACTAAATTATTATGAGCCTCTATGTCAAGATCAGTAACCTAATCCAAAGTGGTAAATGGTTCATATACAAGAACCAATCAAATAAGAAGCAGCGCAAAAAAAAAAGATTAAAAAGCTGAATTTGAAGCTGCGAAAAAAAGGAAAAATAAAAATTAAAAAACAACTTTTAACTTCCTAGAATTGTTATTTAGACCAAACAAGAACTATTCTTAAAAAAAGAGACCGAAAAGATCCAAAAATGGAGGAGGGTCCATAACGGGTTTTTTTCGGCTCCACCGAAAAATATTGGTAATTGACTTGGCTCACCAAATTTATCTAAAATAACCAAGATCGTACAGTAGTCATTTTGCTTAAGTAGCACCTTGCTGCACGCTACAGGGAATCCGTAAGAAGCGTTTTTGGCAAAAAAGTATAACTCAAAGTATATTCAAACTCATACAAAAAAATATACCCGAAGTATACTCGAGCATACTCGAAAGTATACTCGATTATAGCTTTTTATTTTTTAAAAGGTCGACATTTGGCCATGTTCCGCAAGGCCCCGCTAAATGAGACTTTGGGAAAATGACTACTTTAATATGCAGATACTTTTAGAATGGGTTTCATTTACTGACCCGTACTGACAAACAATTTATTGGGGAGCCCGAAAATCGGCCTTATGGACCCTCCTTTGAATTTTTAAAGTCAATTTTTTCAGTCTTTAGTCAATTAGTCAAGTCAATTTTCGAAATATGGTTTAAAACAAAATTGGTTCGTAACTTAACTTTAATAATTATAATTTTAAAATCCAATAAATACCTGAATCCCGAAATCCCGGGATTTAGGCATCGGGATTGGAGGAATTTCGGGATTGTAAAATCGACCGAATCCCGGGATTGGAAACCCTAATTTTGGATCATTCAAATATACTACTAAATGTTTGCGACCTGGAAAGATTATTATAACAATCAAGATTAAAAAACTAGATTATAAACAATACGGAAGAAAAAAGATATGCAACTAGAAATGGGGTACCATCCCACGTTAAAGCAACGTGCATGTATTTAGTCTCAAATAATTTCTTTTCTTATACCAAATAAAAGTAAATAAACCTTGCTGATCTTCTTAGTTCCGTGTTTTTCAATACTACTTTGGGGATAAAATTTATTTTTGAAATTGACCAAATTGATGCAATTTACAAGAAAACCATGTTGGAAATAAATAAATGGGAAGCAGGAGATTCGTATTTCCTGATCAGATAAATATTTCACGAAAGTAAATATTGCTAAATGTATTCGAAAAGCCCAAGTTATCGCTAATCGCGTATTTCGTTTGAACTTTGGTTTTAAAATCACGAATTTTGTAAACAAATCCAAAAAATTTTCTTGTCGTAAAAAAGCGATAGGATCCATGCCCATATAATGGAAACATTTTGTAAATTATTCACTTTTTCTTGAAAAATATTTTTTGTAAAGACAACTGATTGCCACATTCTAAAAGTTCTCATTATTCCGATTGCTTTGATTCGAAACGAAATTCGCCATTCCTTAAGGACTCTTGCCATTATTCAGTAGTTCTAATATATTTTAATGCACATCGGGACGCCTCGAGGCGTAAACTTAACAATTGTTTTCCTGCGAAACCCATTGTTGCTATGTTTATATGCAAATTTGAAGTCAAATTCAAGCCAAGAAGCTTGATTATTTTCAGAAGCAGTGATTACTCAAACCTGATGTGAAAAATAAATTAGATTAAAAAAACCTTACGAATTCTTTTTGAACTTTTAGTAAAGTCACTAGTAAGACTTTTTTTCGGCCAAAACTTAATAAATAAGCCAAACAGATAACTTAACCGGCTTATTTTTTTTGGTTACAGGGCTATAGAGGGAAGGCTGCTAGACCGGGTAATCAATCTGCTCAAGTAACGTCTGTTGTGACTGAAATGAATTCTGCCCCCGGTTTAATCGTAAGTATTTTCATCTCTTAGTAACCAAATTTCAAAGACAATTTTTTAATTTTTAATTGTTTTTTTTTCCAAAGGTTGGTTCCGGTCGAGAGAACGTCAAAATTGAAGGCGGTCGAGTCAGCAGTGGTCCTATTCCTTCCAATCCTGCCTTGGCCCCTACTATGGTAAGTAATTAATTTTTTTCTTTTTTTTTTTTTTTTCTTTTTTTTTTCTTTTTTTTTTTTTTTTTTTTTTTTTTAATTTTATTTTTGCCCTGAAACCGATTAGACTTTAGGATTTATGAAAAAATTTTGAAAAAAAGGTAATGATGGTAGAAAGAAGAGAGAGAATGCGAGAGGACGGTTTGAAGATCGATGTTCATATGACGTCATATTCGCGAGGTGAGGGAGAGCTGTAAGCAAACTTGAAGAATATAATTAAACATTTGGGAAAGCTGATGCTTTTTCTAACGCACACTCTTATTTCGTTTATTAAAAGAATATCATATCATAATAGATCGTAAACGTAAAAATAACATTTTTGTCACCTGTGGAAGATTGCGTAATAACCCTTCTCCTTTTTTTTTTCGGAACGCATAAATTTAAAAGAAAAAAAATTTAAGAAACGTAATTATATTTTAATGATTTTTACGAGATTTTGTTAGCAAAAAATATTCTCAGCTCGTATATTTTGCGCTTCAACTATCTTTTTTTTTCTAATAATAGTAATTTCCCATAAATTTTTTTTAAGCTTTTTAAATGTGTAGTTTTGAACGTCCAGAAAAAAAAATCGCTTCGTCAGAACCATCGTAATAATTATAGAAAACCGTTTCTTGAAAAGTAAAATCTCCTAAAATCTCTTCTTTGCTCTTAAGTTTTTGAGCCAGCCAAATCCTCTTTCCGTTTTCTAATGTGAACGTCCCAACTTGAAATGATAGGAAAATTCGGTGATGGGTTTAAAGCTCAGGAGAAAATTAGAATTTTAGAATTTATTGCCTTACAATGTTTTTCGTTATTCTAAAAACCCGACTTAAATCAGCTCGAGTGAAACATGATAACATACACCCTTATTATATTAAACCCATGTCATTTTAATGTACTTTTAAGTGTTGGTTAAAATGAAATATTCTTACATTATTTTATGCGGTAGCTTTTCCGGATTTCCCTCCTCTTTTCCACCCGTCACTCCTCCCATTCTCAATTAATCGGAATAGAAATAGTTAGCGGCACTAAAATCATATTATTAAATTATTGTCGATTAAATGTCAGGTTTTTGCGTGGGAAGCATTGAGCTTTTCGAAATTTTATCTTTGGAGGTACGTAAGCAGACATTTGTATATTTCGTAAAATCATTTCCGCCTATAAAAGGTCGAAATCCGATTAAAAACAGTATCGCGTACGAATGGGTTTTAAATGAGAAAGTCATGGAGCCTTTGACGTGGTTTACAGGGTGACAAATGAAAGCCGAAGAATAAAACCTCTAAACATGTCCCTTGGGTACTTAGAGGATTATGCAAAACAGTTTAGCCAAATATAAAGCAAATACAAAAGGCAATGATAGCTCATTCGTTTATTTTACGATATAACTGCAGTCAATATTCCCTTTGTAATTATGCGACAAAGTTTATGAGAGTGTGATCCCTCTTTTTCTTCAGGCACCAAGCCAAAAAGCTCCGTGGGAAGTGCTTTATTCGGGAATTTTTTTTTCTTGGGTCAGAAACGTTCATCATTTGGGTTTTTCACCTTAAAAGGAATTTAATTTCTCAAAGCTCTTTGATATTTTATGGAATCACGTCATCGTTTACTGATTATTTGATCTTCTCTTAAGTTTTTTTCTTACTTTTTTTTGAGGAACCAAGCGAATGTAAGAATGTATGCTGAGCTGGGGGTCGCATGGTAATGGGGTTCACATTATTGATTTTGTAAAGAGAGAGAGAAAGAGAGAAAGCGCCTTTCCCCTGTTTGTTCCGTCTTTATTCAGCTTGCTTCATATCTTTATATTTTGAAAATCCGCCTTGCTGTCACGTGGTTAATTGTTTTATGTAATAGAGGTCGCTTTGGGTTTCTGTGTCACACATTGTTCACACCACTATGACAAGTGGCGGTTTCAGCTGAAATTTTTTTTTTCTTTTGAAACTAAAATTCCGTAATTAGCCGCATCCAAAGAGTACTTAAATGTATTTATTATTTTTTTCAGGCTGTGCCGTTTTACGCTGGCACTGAAGTCTGGCCGGCTTCAGGTCCTGCGGATCCCTGGGGAACCCAGGGACAATTTATTCATCAAATTGATGACATTAGGTATCAACATTATCCTGGTTACCAGACGACAGGTAATTTTTTTTTTTTTTTACTTGAAAGATTAATGAAAAATGTTTCGTTTTTGTTTTAATCGGTTTCCTCACATTCGGTTTTTCTCTTTGTTTCCTTAGGTTACCAACAAACAGGATTCATAACTGACCAAACGTCAGCATTCCAACCGCAGTATACAAGCGGTAATAATGGAACTCAGTCTACTAGCCCTGTTCAAGGCAGCGTCACTCCAAGATCAACGGGTAGTTATTCGCAAGTTCACACACCAACCCCATCACCTAATCCACCAACTTCGCATGTCAATGGACATCGAAACGGTATTAATGTTCATTACATCGAAGAAAATTATGTTAATGGAACGTCGTTCAATAACGTTAGTACCGCCAAGTAAAAATTAATTTTGTACAAAACAAAAAATTTATAAAATAATTTTATGATTACAGGATCCTTCAATGGCACCCCCTGCTTCAACTACTCCTAATTCTAGAAGCAGCTCGGTACATCTTGAAGGCAATGAAACAAATAATAAGACATCGAGTTACATGTCGGGAAACGAGATTCCTGGGTATCCACTAAACAGTCCCCAGTGTCAGAGTTCATGCAACTCTAGTGGGTAAGCGATCATGTTAATTATACTCTTTTTAGCTGATGGCTAGATTTTCTGTCAGAATCTTATTTTGAGAATTCTTTTCGAATTTTTTCAGATACCCAGGGCAATCTCTACAATCGGAATTTGGGGACCAAACAGCTAACGGAAATTCATATCAACAAACAAGTAATAATTCCAATCACGTAACTCAAAAAAGTCCATCATACACTCAAGCGAGTCCAGGGTCATATCAAAATTATCAAAATTACAATCAAATCAGTCCGGATCAACATCAAAAAAGTCCGAAGCCAGGCATGAGTCCGGGAAGCTGTCATCCTAGTCAAAAATCCTCAGGAATTTATCCTCAAAGTAGTCCTAAAAATTATAATTCGAATCCTAGTCCTCAAAATTTTCAGCAGATAAGCCCCGGACAAAGTCGAAACACCGGACATTATGAGAATCGAGCAGTAGGAAACGGTAACATGTATCAGAACGAGAGATTTGATCAGCAGCAATCACAACAACAACAACAACAACAACAACAGCAGCAACAACAACAACAGCAGCAACAACAACAACAACAACAACAACAGCAGCAGCAACAACAACAACAACAACAGCAGCAGCAGCAACAACAACAACAGCGGCATTACAACGATAATTATCCCATTCCAAGCCCTAGCTCACAGAATTATAGTCAAAATAGCCCTAACCCTAACAATATAAGTCAAGATAAAAGTAACGTGAATGCAAGAATAAAAACAATGATAATGAACAAACATCAAATGTCCCAAGGACAACAGCAGCAACAGCAACAACAACAACAGAACAGACCGAATAGCAATTTTAGTGCTTCTAATGACAATCATATGATGTCGCCGAATCGGGAGATGATGTCTCCAAGTCAGCAAAATTCTCAGATGATGCAGCAAAACTCTCAAATGATGTCGCCGATGCAAAATTCTAATCAAATGATGTCGCCAAATCATCAAAACAACCAACTGATCTCTAATAACCAAATGACTTCGCCTAATTCCAAAGATTCTAAAAATTATATCGATAGGATACAACAAAATGATTACGGAGAGAAGAAACAAATGCAGATAAATGATAATCAGAATCATTTTTTAGCTTTTAGCCACCATCTTCGGGAAGGGAGTGTACTACAGCCTGAAGGTGGTGGCGTACAGAATTGGATCGGGAGTGAACCTCCCGTATCCAATTATCCTTTAGATATAAAATCTGAATATTACGAACCGTTCAACGTCGAAACAAAAAATAAAAAATGCAAAAAAAAAGTAGAAAAAAATATGGGCAGCATATCGGCTATGGAGAATTTTATGAAATTTGCTTCCGCTGATTTTGATAAAATGAAACCATACGCTAGCATTGAAAACGAGAAAAAGTTATCCCAATCCGAATTCGAACACCGGCTAAATATGTATGACAAAGGGAACGATGCAGGAATGAAAATGTACGGAGTGCCGGATCCCATCCGAAATTTAGAGGCCAATTTTCCGACAAAGAAAAATATCAACCAAATCAGTTTTGACTCTGAAATTAAAATTGAAGCACCTGGTAATTTAAGAGATTGTCGAAGGAGGGAGAAAGGTTTTCCTCCGTTCGATAGTGTTTCAAGTACAAATTACGGATTAGATAATAATAAATTTTATCAGAAGGAAGGGATGAATTTTCGTAAAAATCATCCCAACTTTCCGGAAGATGATCGTTTTATGTACAAATCCACGAACAATAATTACTATCCAGGACCAATATCAAATTTTCAACCGCCTAAACCAGCTAACTATTCCGACAGAATGGATTATCCAAATTATCCTAACGAAAGATTAGAGTATCCGAACAATAACGCTAATTATAATTATACAGAATATGGAAATATGAGCAATCCGAACGTTAAGCTTGAACACCCGTTATCGAAAATGGAATATCCTGGTGCTAAAATGGAATATCCGGGTATGAAAATGGAATTCCCGAATGAAAGGATCCCGAAGAACGAATTTTCGATTCCCAAAATGGAATTCCCAGAGGCAAAAATTGAATATTCCACTACGAAGATTGACATTTCCAACATCAAGCAAGAATGTTCTGCGACAAAAACTGACATAGAAGTGGAAAACAATTCAATGGTAGAAGAAGAACCGCCCAGCGAGTATCAAAAAATTTCTTATGCTCCCAACGTTCGGAATATGGAAATTATTGATAAAAGGAACGAGAATGAAGCATGTGGGAAAGAAAAATGGGAAGAATATCAAAAAACGATGGAAAAGGAAAGATCAGAAGAAAATAAAATTAAAAAGGAAAAGGATGAATATTTGTATCAAGGGGATGGTGGCCCTATGAATCTAGAAAAATCCTCCGGTGCTTGGTGCTGTCGTTTGGGTGGAATTGAAACACCTACTCCAGAACATTTACGTGACGGTTGTTGTCAGGTAAATATTTCAACTGTTTTTTTCAAAAATGATTATATTATTTAATTACTTAAAATCTTTTGTTTTTAAAGGGTTTGCAAACAGCTGACGAAATTTCTCCTGAAAAAGAAAAGTCGGATCAAAACAACCCTACAAATGCGAATGATAAATCTGCCACATCTAAATCTACAGTGCCATCTACATCACAGTCATCTTCCACTAATAATGATAAGGGAAGTAGCAAAAGTCCAGGACCCGGGCAGGATAACCCTAACGTTAAAGATTACCAAGAGAATGCAGATAGATTAAAAAATAATTTAAGGGCCGATGTACCTGATTGTCAATGTTTCCCACCGGATAAATGTAAGTAAAGGACCGTCATAAATTTAAAATTTCTTAAAACGAAAAATGAATTAATTAATTCTTTTGTGATTTCAGTTCCCCCTGAACCGGGCTCCTATTACACCCATTTAGGAACAGCCTCCTCTTTACCTGATTTAAGAAAAGATTTAGAAACCAGGACAGGACACATTGGAAAAGCAATAAGAATAGAAAAAATATGTTATACTGGAAAGGAAGGGAAGACAACCCAAGGTTGTCCATTAGCGAAATGGGTAAGTTAGTTTTTCTAATAAAGAAAAATTGAGGAGCCGCACATCATTTTGTTTTTCTGCTTTATTCCTTCATTTTTTTTTTTTTTTTTTTTTTGCAGGTGATTCGGAGGAGCAGCTATGATGAGAAATTTTTGGTAGTTGTAAAGCATAGACAAGGTCATACTTGCTCGACGGCATGGATAGTAGTGTGCCTAGTAGCATGGGAAGGAGTTCCATCTTCGGAAGCAGACAAAGTAAATTTCGGCCCACTGAAAATCTCAGGCATGCCCGAATGTTCTAACAATTTTTTAAATTATTTATTAGGTTTATACGTTACTATCTCATAAACTAAATCGTTATGGACTGCCAACAACTAGAAGATGTGCAACAAATGAACCGAGGACATGTGCATGCCAGGGTTTAGATCCAGATACATGTGGTGCTAGTTTCAGCTTTGGGTGCTCCTGGTCCATGTACTACAACGGATGTAAATATGCAAGAAGCAAAACTGTTAGGAAATTTCGATTATCCGTTAGATCTGAGGTACTATGTCGATTTCAAACTCATATAATTGTGGATCTATGAAGATTTATATTATTAAATTATTTATGTCATATTTCAGGAACAAGAAGTTGAAGAAAGAATGCATGTACTAGCTACGCTTTTAAGTCCATTATTTAATACTTTAGCGCCGGAAGCTTTCCACAATCAAACAATGTTTGAAAGGGAGGCTTCAGAATGCAGGCTTGGTTTCAAACCTGGACGACCTTTTTCAGGAGTAACGGCTTGTATAGATTTTTGCGCTCATTCTCATCGTGATCTTCACAATATGAATAATGGCTGTACAGTGGTAAGTCCTTTACACTGATCTTCCTAACATAAACTGAAATTATAATTATATGTGAAACACCAAGCTCTGTAATGTCTTATTTCATATCTGTTTTCATATAAATTATTGTCTTTTTTTTTAGGTTGTTACTCTAACAAAGCACAGATCGCTAGCCAAACCTGAAGACGAACAACTGCATGTTCTGCCTTTATATATATTGGATGACACTGATGAATTCGGAAATAAAGAATCGCAAGAAGCAAAATTCAAAAATGGGTCTATAGAATGCTTAAACAAATTTCCTTGCGAAGTAAGAGTTCGGGCAGTACCATTACAACCATGCAGAAGGCACGGGAAGAAAAGAAAGGATGAAGAAGCTGATGCTATTATAGGAATTGGTAAAGCAAAAGATGGAAGCCATAAAAATTCAAGTCCGATGAGGGGGAATAATACCGCTAGTCCGATGCAGTCTATGGAGATGCAATCAATGTTGGAAGGAATGGAGGTTCAGTTACAGAGTTCTCAGGTATCCTCCACAGTGATGGACAGTCCTGTTGGAATGTATCAAGGCTGGGGGTATCACAACCTTCCAGAAAGTGATATGTACGGGATGGAAAATCAATGGAATCGATCTTGGATTGCTACGGAAGCTCAAAGAAAGCAAAACTGGATTAATTCAAGTCAATTACCTTCTCAGTGGGATTATCCAGGATTTGTGCCGGAAAGGGATATAGCGGATCCTGATAGTACCACAACTCAAAGTCAGGTAAATTTTAAAATTAATGTGCATTATTTTAAGCAATTGGTTCGACTCCTAATTTACAAACTTTTGTGCGTTAGGTGTGTTCACCTTGCTCGAATCGTAGTACAGCGAGTATCAGCGGCTGTTCCAATCCTCTCACCTCAAACAGCAGCCCTTTATCTTCGCCACCGTCAAATAATCGCCCACCATCCGCTTGGCAGACAAACCAACCGGTTAATGAAAATGCTTTACAGAATCAAAATCAGAATCAGAATCCGCCGAATGATGAAATAAAACTACCAGAGAAGAAATCCGATAATACGGAGGAGCCTAAGAAAAACCATCACAAAAACGGTAAGAATTCTCCGCTCACATCACCCCAACAATGGCCGAATATCCGACTACCCCTTCACCAGTTCGACAAAGCCCATCATCGTCAATATCACCGTTTAGAATACCGAAAGGGCGCCCCCCTTCAAGGCAAAATCCAGTACCAAATTCTGCTGACCAAGAGCAAAACGATACATTTTTAAAACCTCTTCCAAAGGACAAAAGTGACAATCATTCTACCTCAGTTCAAAACAGTACAAAGGATACTGATAGTAATAAAAATCCGATTGAAATCGAACCTGGGCAAATAAAAGAAGAATGGCCCAGTCGATTCCCACCTTCTGAATATCAGGGAAATACTATTAGCGCACAAAATCCTTTCAGTTCCAATTCAAGCGCATTTAATTCAGCACAAAATTACCAATATCAAAAAAATAATTTTCCAAATCAGAATTTTAATAGCAATGGCAATAGTAGCTACGGCTATGGAGGTCAAGGCTACAATAATTATATGTTTGAAAACAAACAAATGCCTGGTGGTAGTTGGCCAGAATATTTAGAAAATCGATATGACGATAGGTATCCAGGATATGGTTACCATCCACAGAATTTTAATCATTTCCCATCCATTCCCGGTAGGTGGGATTCCCATCGTTGGGACCTATATGGGCCTCCTCCCTTTTTCCCGGTCGTACCCGAAGCTCCAAAATCTGAGCCTATCGGAGAAGTGACCGATTACATTGAAAACGAAGAATGTTTCAAAGATTCTCAAATGGGAGGTGTTGCGATAGCTTTAGGTCACGGCAGCGTTTTATTCGAATGTGCAAAGCACGAATTACACGCTACGACAGCACTGAAACGCCCAAATCGTTTGCATCCTACCCGGATAAGCTTGGTGTTTTACCAGCACAGGAACTTGAATCGGGCTAAACATGGTTGGGATGAATGGGAAGAGAAGATGCGGCTTCGGAAGCTAGGTATTAACACCACTCCCGATAAAGCATCTTCCAAAGATTCGAATAAATCGGGTGGTGACGAAGCTAACGCCGAAGTTTTGAAATTGGCCGGTTTAGATAAACCTCTGGGATTGGGGGAAAGGATTTTAGTGCGAGTGCCAACTTACACGACTACAACATGGACGACTTTATTCCCTATGAGGCCTTGTATGGTTACCGGGCCTTATCAAGAAGGTGGGAACGATTGATGAACAGCCGTCGTTTAAAACTATAAGAATTTAGAATAATGATGGTGTTGCCTTGTAAATTTCTAAGCAGGCCAAGCTGGGACAATTTTAAGTCACTTTTGTCTTTTTGTAATAAGTTAATTTTCTTGAAAATGGGGTTTTATTTGATTTCACTTTTCTTTAAGCCAAAGAAATTTATTTTAATTTCTTAATACTTTTTTAATCGAATTTTTTTTTATTTTACACCGAATTTTTTAATTTTTATATTTTCTGAAAATCAAATTAAACTGACACATGTTGTTGCTTATTTTATACGAAATTAATTTATTTTTAAATCATTTTCTTTTAAATAAAATATAATCATGATGCCCTAATTTATTATATGAATAAAATTACGACGTTTTAGATATAAGAAATGCAATAGGACTGATTAAAAATTACAGTTTGATGTAAAATAGTTGTAGAAAAATGTTTTATTTTTCTTTTTAAATCGGCTAAACATTCCATTCAAATTTCACGCATGTGAAAAACAGAATAGAAAACAAAGAAATGATTTCTTTTTCTTAGTATTTTCTTCAGGTTTCCCAAAAAAATAATATCAACCTACCCATAACGAAAAGGAAGGAAAATTATGTATGTTATTTTAAAAAAATAAAAAGCAAATAATATTTTTTTTTAAAGTAAATTAAAGAAAAAAAAGTAAAGTGCCAATGTAAAAATATAAAAGACATATTTGTTTGATATTATTCCAGAAATAAAAAAAAATATAAATTTTAAAAAAAATAATGATAAACATAAGCAATTACTTCATATTTTTTAAATATATATATAAAAAAGCATAAAAAAAATGTGAAAAAAGTTCAGCTAATAATCAATATTAAGTATTTTAGGAAGTAAAATAGAAATCGTTGTTGTCTATATATGTGTGTGTTCAGTTTGATTTTTTTTATTTTGTGAAACGACGAAATTCTAAATGAATGGAAAAGATTTAAATCTTGATTTTTTTAAAAAAGTGTTTCAAAAATAATTTCGCCAAGTCAAATTTGATTTCAAAAAATAAATTGTAAATTATTTGAAAGGGGCTTCCAAATTTTTTCCTGATTTGATCTGGTTGATTTTGTTCATCAGCATTTCAAAATTTAAGATAAAAACACGGATAGGCACCTAAAGCTCAACACTAGTTAAGCGATAAGTTAAATGCATTTACCAAACATGAACATCGTGTCGAGCTTTTAAAAGTGTTCAGCTTTAATTACTTTTTAGCTGGTGATGTTTTGACACAGTATTTTTGGTATAGTGTTGTAAACAGTTTAAAAATGAAGTATAATAAGCGTAAACTGCGATTTAAAATAAATAATACTATTTTCAGAATTAAACAACACGTAAAAAAATGTTAACAAAGAAAATTGTGAAGCACCTAAGTCAGTTGAAAGAAATTTTTCCTTCCAATATAAATTGGGATCTTCAAACTGACAAAATAAGACTGTTCATTTCTTTTTTTTGAAACTTTCACATAAGCGCCTTTACGTCTTTAACCATTTTGACAGTCTAAAGGTTATCATTAATATTGGAAGCTAATTGAATTGTTGTAAAAGAATTTCAATTTTAGTCCTGATTGAATTTTCATTTATTTCCGCTCTTTATTTTATTAAAAACTTCGTTATTTATTTAATCGAAAAATGCATAAGTTAATTATGTTTAGTCAATGTTTTAGAAATAGCCTTTAATCAATATGAAAAATTTTATTTTAAACCGCAGAACATTAAACAAAGTTTAAAATTTTCAGATGAAACTAATTGCGATGCTGAAAATTGCTTATACTTTATAGCAACAACTTAAAATGTAAGTTGTTTTGTTGCTGTTATTGATCCTACCTGGGTGTAACGGAACTTATCGCCATAACCTATTTCAATTAATGCAATAATCATTACTTAGACTTGGCAAAAAAAAAAAAAAAAAAAAATTGGCAACAAGCACTCTTCTGTTTCTTTTAAAATTAATGCTCATAAGTAATTAAATAAATATATTACACAATCAATGCATAAAAGTCTCTTTAGAGAATGTAATTTTACATATGATTAATTTTATTTATATTTTCTTAAAAACAAATTGAATTTACCGAAGAAAAAAAAATCAAGATTTCTATTTTCCAACTTTATTGGGTTATTCCTGGAAACAATTATTTTTTAATTTCTAGAAAGGAAACTGGTTTTGGAAAATAAAAGGCCTCACCTAAAAGCAATATATAAACTCCTTACTTTTTTTAAAAAGAAAAAAAAAATTTCTCCATAGCTTTATTTTTTAACCCTATAATCAGTTACAATAATCGTTGTTCGTTAATTTTTCAAGGTGAGACAATATCGTTTTAATTGAGATGCATCGTAAAATAAACACAAAAAAAATGCATTTGAGTGATTTTAACTCTCATTTATACAAAAAAATATATATCCCATTTTATCGTCCATATCGAATAAAAAATGGAAGCAAGACAAAAAAAAATTATTTAATTTTTTTAAAGAAAAAACATCAACTTATTAGTCTGATGCCCACCTATGTTGATCATTGTAATTTGTATTTATGAATCAATTTTAAGTTATTTATAAAATAATGAATCAAGGAGCCATGAAAAAAAATGTAAAGAAATGGCCAGTAAAAATTATTATTTTTTTTTAAAAATGTAAAAAAAATAAAAACTTTGACTTCCCTCGTTCATTAAAAATTTAAGAAATGAAATGGATGATTTAAAAAAAATAATTTTAAAAAATTGAAGAAAAAAAAAAAAAAAAAAAAAAAAATGATTGGGTGTGTGATTTGTTTTTTGAAAAATCGATATTTATTTTGTATACTAGAAACTTATTTATTGTTTAGTAATTGCTAGAATCATTGGAATCTTTTTTAATTTATAGACGAAGTTAAATTTATCAACACCGATCAATTTATTTTTTTAATTAAGAGTAAAATAATTTTTTTGTAATATAAAAAAAAAAAAAAATGGCATTTCACGGCTTTTGCATTTATTATTGCTCTTAGAATAAAGTGATATAATTGAGCACGGTATATTTGATATATCTGCACAATTACGCATTTTATTTTTTTAAATTATTTGTATAAATTTTTTTTTTTTAATGAGCAATGAAATAAAAAGAAAAAACAATCACCGTGTGAAAACCATTTTTATAGACTGACTGATTTGATCGCTTCGTTGATAAATTTAATTCCTTTTTTTTTTTTTTTTTAGTTTCCATTTTCTAGTGGAGATTAAGTTACTGACAGTTTTTTTATATAAACAAAAATATATCACTTGCTCTTGTAAAGACTAAGTTATTTTACAGTAATTTAAAGAAAGAATAATAAAAGGATGAAATTTCTGTATTTAGTTTTATCAAGTATCGTCAATTTCTAATTGATTTTAATTTAAATTAATTCGTACTAATCTAGCTTGTTTGAATATTAGGGATTTTGGGAAAAAGGCAAAAGTGATTGAAAACAATGATTTGCTTTTGAAAAAAAGAGGAAGTTTTTTTACAGTTTTTTCCGCAAACCTCTTAAATTTTTAAATTTGTTAAGATTTTTTATTGTAAAATATATTTTTTTAAGTGTTTTATATTGTGTTTAGTTAAAATTCTGAGCTTGTTTTTCTAAATAAAACGTACAATCTGTAGGGTAATTTACTTTTTCGCTTCTTTTTTCACCGAAGAAAAAACGGAAAAATAAATTTCACCCTCATTTTTATTTTATTTTAACAGTTTTTTTCGTATCTTAATTAACTTTTTGCAATTAAATTTTAGAGGTTTGCGCACGATCCGGCTATAAAATCCAAATTTTTTTAGTCTATGAAAACTATTTTTGAAACAAGAAAAAAAAAACGCCAAATATTTTATGGTAGCATCCTTAACGGAATGCAGAGAGAAATTTTTGAAAAAATTGAAGAATAAAATTAGTAATTAGTTATTTATTTATTCTTTTTCTTCTCTTTCTTTTTTTTTTTTAAGTAATAAGTATTTTTAATGAAAATAATAAAAAAATTGTTCGCAAAAAATAGTTTTGAACTTATTTTTTTTAGACGAGAATAGGTTAGATGTAACAATATTTCCTCTTTTGTTTACTGAATACGTCTTTTGTTTTTTTGTGTCGTCATTCGTCTTCTGTCATTTTGTGAAAAAAAGATGCATACTTTTAAGGTATAGCTTTTAAGCATTTTAAGTGAATAAAAATGAAAAAAAATTATATCAAAATTTAATTGTTTTTTCTTTTCTTTTTAACCTAAAAATTTTAATTAAAGGAAAAATTGGGGTTCTCCGCAGAAGGCAGATTTTAAAATTTAATTTTTTTAGCTCCAAGTTTGCCAGAAGAGATGGTTTATATTGTGGTTCCTTTTTCAAGTGTTACTACACTTGAGATTCGATGGTTGGAAATCTTTTTAATTTACTTTTTTTTCTGAGACACTATTTATATATATTTTTTTATTAAAACTAGTTAAGAGCTTTAAATTTGAAAAATCAGACCGGATATGGGGGCATATCTCCACGTAGGACTACGTCTTTGAGGTACAGTCCTTAATATTCCTAAATTTAAACAATGAAACAATTAAAAAATTTTAAGGCCTTTTTTCCTCTTTTTTGGTCAAAAATTCGAATTTTTTGATAAAAATATAATTTTTTCCTGGCACGAAAAAAACCTAACATTTTTGATAAAAATGGTCAAAAGTCAAAAAATATTAGTCAAGAATTTTAATTTTTCAAATTTTAATTAAAAGTGTTCGAAGTTAAAATTTTAATTTTAAAACATTGCTTTAGCTCTTATTCTTGGCTAAAGGAAAAAGGACAAAATTGAAAAATGTAGTGAACATTTTATTTAAAATTTTTAAGTTCTTGTTTTTGTTCATGCAGTCTAATTTTAATATTTGAAAAAAGCAGCGAAAATTTAGGGTGCAAATTCACTATGGAATGTTGGACCAACATGTTGGTACAACAAGTTGGATTAACATGTTGTAACAACTTGTTTGACAAACGAACGAATAGACGATTGCAGAATTTACTCCTACGTCGAAATTAGTGTGGAATGATGGTCCAACAAGTTGGTACAACAAGTTGGTACAACATGTTTGTCCAACTTGTGGTACCAACATGTTGGTTCAACATTCCATACTGAGTTTGCACCCTAAAAAGAACTTAAATCAAATTTCAGAAATTTTTAAGTGCTTGCTTTAAGTTTCTTGTAATCAAATTTCAGAAATTTTTAAGTGCTCAACTTTAAATTTCTTGTAAAAGTTAAGTTTCTTCAAAATTTTTAAGAAATTTTCTAAGTACTTGCTTTTGTTCATGTCGTCTAATTTTACTATTAAAAAAAGCCAAAAGTTAAAAAAAAAATAGTCAAAATATTATTTAAAATTTTCAAAGTTGAAATTTTAATATTAAAATAATTCAATATTAATTTTTGTTGCGAGCCGCGACCGACGACACCAACCGGACATACAGGTTTTCCCCAGGAACAAGCCCTATGACGTAGTCCTACGTCCAAAAAAATTGATTTTTAAGTCAAAAACTAAATTTTTGGATCTGGAAGAATGATGACTTTTGGTTTTGTTAGGCTCTGATGCCAAATGCAATAGATCTTGAATTAAAAAATATGACTCAGCCCTATGGTTTAAATTCATCTTTATCCTAGTTCGTTTTTTCTCCAGAAAAAAAGTCCAAAAACCAAATTGGTTTAGTTTTCCGTCTCTGATGTCAATATTTCTTGAAAGATAATATCGATACTGGCTTTCCCTCTTTGAAACCAGTTCAATAAGAGATCACAAACATCCCACTCCGAAGAATCTAGGAAGTTCATAGAGATGGTTTTGTAAATAAAAAAAATATAAAAAAATAAAAAGAGCAATGCTGCATACTAATAATAAAACACCAACATGTGTAATGATATAATATCCGTACAAGACAAACTTCGAATCGTTGAAAGACATTGACTTTCCAGCGTTAGCGTAATTGAAGCTTCGTCTTTAGTTATTAACTCGTCTTTTTTTTTGTAACTTCCGCCTTTGTTTAACTTACGAACCTGCGCAATTCACCAACCTTGATTATGCGAAAAAACACTTTTACTTCCACTTAGCCTCCATCCTTGTTTCCTCGGTATTATGTCAGTCTTTGCTTGTGTACAAAAACTTAAAAAAAAAGATTTATTTTTAAAAAAATAGCGTAAAAAAAGCGGTGTTTAATCGTATTTAATTGGTTTTTCGGTTTAAAATCGCATTTATAATGTTTCGGTGCTAATTGTTTTGTGTTAAAAGTGTAAATTCTCGAGTGTTGAAGATATTAATTATGAAAATTTCCAAGTTTTACAAGTTTAAATTGTTAACCGATGTGTTGGATACAAAAGTGTCTTAATAAAAGGAATATTTGGATAAATCCTTCGAGGAATTTCAAAACCTGTAAGTCATGGGATAAGAATTTTTTTAAATCGGTATATTACCGGAAGTGCATGGAGTCTGAGCGAAATTTCATCGAAAAAGTAAAAAATTCCTGATTCAAAAGGTCCTCACGTTTTTCGTGATTTAACATTCACACTAACATTCATGTTTGGTTTTTGTATGTAATAGTCTAATTTTTAAATTTTTAGATTAATTAATGGATTAATTTTAAACTAATTAATTTATCAGACTTACTTCCTCTGCTGGAAATTTTAATTGGGATAGGGACCATTAAAACCAGAACAGGAAAAAAGTCTATTTGTGCACCTCCACATGAAAAGGTCCTACCTGGCAGATGGCAACATGGAAGGCTGTGGAACTTTAACTTATAAGAAAGCCCTTTGTTTACAAACAAAAAATTCTAAGCACCATCTGCAAAGTGGGACCTTTTTATGTGGAGGTACACATTTTGATCCAAAATTGGCAAATTTTTATTATTGTCCAATAGGAGACGCCAGAAAATCGCCCATAAGCACAATCTTGTTCGGCGTTATATTCCTGTTAGCTTTCCCGAGTAAGATTGATTTAAAATTTAATCCGAGTTTAGCATTTTCACCAGGGCGCATAAAACCTTTTTAATTTTCACTTTTTCTTAAAATTTTGACAATAAGTTTGAGCCTGATTTATATTTCATTATTGCATGAAACTAAAATCGATAGGCACAAGGTCGCGGCTGTATCTTAAGGTACCTTCAAACTTCAGTTTATTGTCAGGATCCTGAAGGTGGTTATTAATAATTTTTATGGATTATTTATAGTTCCTCGTGTTTCTATATGACTGGGTTTTTTCCCTCCAGAAAGTTCGGTGAGCTCAAGTTTCTTACTTTTTTTTTGTTAATCACTTTTTTCACGGATGATTGAATTTGGGAAAATCCTAAACAAAAAAATAAAAGACCGGCTTTTTTTTTGGCATTCCTGTTTTTCCTATTTCTTTACGTCTGATTAATCATTCATATTCTCTACCGGATAAAGTTGAACGTTCTTGGGGAAAAAAAAAAAAAAAAAAAAAAAACTATACAGGAGATCCGGTTGGACGGTTTGGGATGCGAAGGCGGATGCAAAGAATGGGAATAAAAACTCAATCGCATTGACTAAAATGTGCAGACCTTGTTTACATTAACAACCTTGCGAACCTGACTCAGAGAATTTAAGAACCGACAAGAATGTCATGTCAAGGCCCTTTTTATCTAATAATTCTTAAAAAGTAGATGTTTCAATGCAATATTTGCTTGCTTCAATGTAATAATAATCATTTGGGTATTCACATATTTTTTCCTTTTTTGTAATAAAGGAAAAATTCGCGGAGCTCAGTAAGTTTTGAAAAAAAGAAAAGCACTCATGAAAAAATTAAACGAAGACGTTACTTAACAAAGATAAAAAGATTCATTAAATGCAAAAAACTTTGTAGAAAGTGACGCAGGAAATGCAGTTGAAAGAATGCATTAAGAATTAAAAATAAATAAAATAATAAGTTATATTATATTTGGGTCAGAAATCTTTTTAACCGTCCAGCTGTAAAAATAAATAAAAAACAATTGAAGAAGGAGTTATTTCATAATTTGTTCAGGCACTTTACAATGACAAAGATAAACAAACGAACCGACGAAAGACAAACAATTGATTTTTTGGGCCTAAGCTGCGTTACATTCACTTTCACTGTTTCCAGATGAAGAGTTCACAGTTGTGCTTTAATTGGACACAGCTTCAATCTTATAAGCACGTTTTTATTTGATATTGTATCTGAGAAAAAGAAAAGATTATTTTTCTTAAAAGAGAAGTATTTATTTTAATAATCCTAGACAGCAAAGTCTATCCAATCACGAGGACGTCATAAGGATATTTATTGGACGTCCATTGGATTTACCTATGACTGATCCAAAAAGCCTCCGTTGGACATTCTATTATACATCCCATGGGATTGGATATCCTGTGGATATCTAATGGACAATCCACAGGATGTCCAATTGATAGAAAATGTTATCTGGGATATTTTTAAAAATCCAAAATTTCGGATTGAAGTCTAGAAAGTGATTTGTTCTTGGATTTGTCATTTTCTTCTCGGAAAATGTTGAATCGGCTCTGCGGATTGCGATTTGATTAATTGTCCAAAACATTCAGTGTATAGCATATGTACTGTACATTTTTTTCTACATTTATCACGCAGAAACAGGTACTTTTTTGACTGATTTGACTGGTTGTTAAACCAGAGACACCACTGACTCGCGATTTAGGGGACTGTTAATTCATCCATTTAACTTCATTATCATTAAACTGACCTGGTGTTCATGAGCTAAGCATTTTAAGCTCCTTAAAGACAGATAGAATAATTAAATTAAAGTTTATGCTACTCCATTTCCCCTCCCCAGGTTTTCGCCGCTATGAAAGAACACGATCTTACATACAGGTCAGCCAACTCCGGTATCCCTCATATGGACAAAAGTGTCCTCCGAGTTTGAAGCAGAAGAATAGTTCCAAATTTGCTCGATAGATGGCTGGAGATGTAGTAAAAAAAAGTGGCAGCCATCGTAAAAAAAAGTGTTTTGAAAGTGTTGACTGGATGGAGGGCATATCACGTGATTCCCTAATTACAGCTCCAGCCATCTATCGAGCAAATTTGGAACTATCCTTCTGCTTCAAACTCGTGGGACACTTTTTAAGATAGCAGTTGCCTGACCTGTATGTAAGATCGTGTGAAAGAATAAGGATTTTTCTGAACCACTAGTTTCTCCATTTCATGAGAGATGGCACCAGGGTTTTCCCTATTGTTTATTATGGAAAATGACTACCGCCATCTTTAGGGAAATAACTTTTTTCGGGTTTTTAGGCCCCCCTCTCCCCACCCTTCGTAAGAATTAGTAAGATTTCTCTGACCCCCATATCATATTACGTAAGATTTCCCCGCCCCCCCCTTCCCTTTTTTTTAAACGCCAATTTTAAATTGGAGTAATATTTTTCTTAAATCTAGATTTATAGTTCATACTCATATCCCTGAAGACGACTACAATTGACACAAAATCTCATCAAAAAATACAGTTTCATTTCTTAAAATTTTTTGAAAAAAATTTTCAATTTTTCTACTTTAGACATTCGAAAAAAAATTGAAAAACTTAATTTTTTGAAATTAAAAAAAAAAAAGATTCTGAACAATAAGTTATAATGGAAATTTTTACGTAAGATTTGCCAAACTCCCCCAAGTAAGAAATTGTAAAAATTTCGAGTACCCCTTCCCCCCTTTCGGTCTTACGTAATACGTGAACGCTCCCTTTTCAGCTTTTTTACCCATGTGTTTTCCTACCTTATTCCCTGTTATGTAGTGTCATTTAAAGTTTCCCTCATCTGCTTAAACTGCTTAAGGGCCTGATTTGACGAAAACTGCGGAATAGTCCCTGGCAAATAACTGAAATGTATCATCATGCGTGTATCTAGAATTTTTTTTTCTGTGTGGGGGGGGGGGCTATGAAATTCTTAGCCCTTAGAAAATTCTCAGAAACTTTTTTTCCTTACTGTTACTAAGAATAAGGAAAAGAAAAAACATTTTCTGATTGACCCTATTCAGGTCATATAATTTTCAAAGTTCTGGGGGAGGGGGTTATTCGGCTTCCCCTAGATCCGCCCATGTGGATCATTCAAATGCTTATTACTTGCATCTTTTGCCTAAAGAGTGAGATCCTCAAATTACATAAAAGTGAATATGTTAAAATCTTCAGGTTTTGGAACTTCTGCAGTCAAAAACTAGAGAATTCCTATATTATTACTGAAAGTTCTTAAACAGAACTTCTGTTTTCGAAATAACACATAATTTCATGCAGGATTGAAATAGTTACAGAGCATAATAATAAGAGCAAATTTCATATAAGTAAGAATCTCATGCAACCTTCTAATAAGTGTCTTTCTCAATTTATAAAATTTCCCGAATTGATGAAACCCGCGCCCAACAATAAGCAAACATTTCACGTAGAAACCCTGACCTGAAGCTTTAAGGGAGCAATCACTAAATGCATGACTCACAATTCATAATTCACAATTCACTTGCAAGCAGAAATTTAGAAGAATGAAAATTTTTTTTGAATCAAAATTTTAAGATATAAAAAAATACGGTATTAGAAGAGAGCAAGTAAAGCCAGCTGTGAAAAATAATAAATACCTACATTCCAAAATGTATTCTTTTTTTTTTTTTTTTTTTTTTTTTTAACAAATTTTTGCTAAAACTTTCATAAGACTAATAGGCCTATTTGGAAAAAACGTATCCGGTTGATCGAACATAGACTTTAAGATCGAACAATGCTAATAAAATTGACGCCAAATTTTTTTTCCCGTTTTATTAGAGAAACAATTTTTTACAAGATGATCAGTCTAAGCAATGATAAAATTCCGTATTTAAAAAAATTCAGTTGAATTTTGTTTTTTTCCGAATTTCATCTTTTACGATTTATTTTTTTAAGGAAAATCATGAAAAAGAAAAAACAATTATTCTTAACCCTGCCATTCAAATCGAATACCAATCAAAACAATCACGTATCATTTCACTCAAACACTACCTGTTTGAGAAGCAAGGTCTTGGCCTTAAATAATGTTTACATAGGCTATTAATCGGTTATCTTTTACTCGAATAGCATTTAAGTGTTGTTTTTTTGCGACTGCTGCAAAAATCCAAGTTTCTTTTATTGATCTATTGATTTTCTTTTTTCTTTTTGACAGCGATACAAAGATGAAGGGATGGTTCGATGCCTTCAGAAATGACGGAGGTCCTACCTTATATACTTACAGCAACAGAACACCGGTGACCGGAGATGTGAATACAATTTCGATCCTATTAGTTTTTAGTACTCTCCTAATAGCTTTTCTTGTCATATTTCCTGGAATCAGGAAAGAGGTTGGCATTTTTTTTTTTTTGATTTAATATGTTCGACATTATATAAACTTATATTCAATTTTTTTTTACATTTCAGAGGTTCACAACCTTCGTAAGTGTCATACTTAGTTTATACATAGGGACTGTAATTCTAGGTGAGTAAAGAAGTTTTTCTGTCAAATTTTAAAATCTTAAACTTGCTCATTTTTTTTAAAGCTGCAAACCATGGTTCATCGTGGCATGTCGGCGTTACTAAAATAGTTAGTTCGTATCGAGCTTATTCTTCAGATCGCCTTCACGCTGAATTAGGCGCTTATATAGGACTGACCCATGTAAATGTTACATTACGTGGTAAGTATCTTTATTTTTATTTATTCCTTTTAATAAAATTTTAAAAAATGATTCATCAAAAAACTGCAATATAATTGTGAAAAACCATACCCATCGGAATCCTTGATGCAATCATGCACAAAAAAGTCATGTAAATGAAATTTTAATGCGTCCTCAGCGAACAATTATCGAAAATGAATGAACAAGGTCGAAATGGACAAATTATACCGATTAACCTTACGACTTTTTTCTTTTCTTTTTTTTTCCAGCTTTACCTAAAAATAATAAAACCGAAGACATTGACTTTAATGAAAGATTCCAGTGGATTGGATCCCATGAAATGGGAACGTCGTACAAACAAAGTCTGAGAAAGGGATTACCTTTTCCGATCTTGACGGTTGCCGAGTACCTTAGCCAATGTCAAGAGGGATTTAATTGGGGAGCTCATTACCGAGCTGCGGGATATTATGCGGGCGTCACGTTATGGTAACATGAATGAAAATAGAAAGTACAAAAGCAAGCTTATTTTTATTTGTTGAATTGTTTATATTTAAGGGCTGCATTCGCTTCTTGGCTAATGATGAATCTCCTATTGATTGTGGTGCCCAGGTATGGAGCGTATGCCATGACAACCACAGGATCTCTTATGCTCCTCAGCGACTTTTTATACTGGTTGGTATATTAAATTTTACTGTTGGAAAAACAGACCTAAGTAATTTAGGAATAATCCAGTTAAAAGAAACTAATGTTTGAAAAGAAAAATTTTTATAAAAGTGAGGATTAAGCAAGGCAAGCACAAATCTTGTCCGACAGTAGAGCTAGCAGATAGCATTGTCCATCACTGATATAACGGTCACATTTACGTGATACTATCATATTGGAGGTAATCAAATATAACAAGAATATAGCTGCTTTTTCAGACGATTTAGTTTTCACGGGTGAATTAGTCAGTTAGCTAGCTACCCTCCAAAATAAAATATGTATTTTCAGGTATTTTTATTTTTGAAAAATTTTGGTGTAAAAATCAAGTACTGTACATAAACTTAAAAAATTATTTGTGTAATAAAATAAGTATTTACAAAAAATGTTTTTCTGTATGCAATAATTTGTTAAAGTTAGGGCTTAAAATTGTAAATCAAAATGGTCGGAATAATCGCGGAAGCGTTGTGACGTCATACGTTAATATCCTTCTGCGGTAAATTTGTCATAGAATGCGATATGCTTTCAGTGTTTATAAACCACGATCTTACATACAGGTTAGGCAACTGCCATCATAAAAAGTGTCCTCTAAGTTTGAAGTAGAAGAATAGTTCCAAATATGCTCGATAGATGGCTGGAGCTGTAGTTAGGGAATCACGTGACATGCTCTCCATCCAATCAACACTTTCAAAGCACTTTTTTTAATGATGGCTGCCAGAACACGTGATTCCCTAACTACAGCTCCAGCCATCTATCGAGTAAATTTGGAACTATTCTTCTGCTTCAAACTAGGGGGACACTTTTGTCCATGCATAGTCTTTTAAACAGGTCAGGAAACTCCTATCTTAAATGTATGGGAGATGGTGTCCGGCTTAACTGCACAGATTTTGTTCCACCCAAATACCACCCGTAGCGCTAGTTGCATTCAGGACGCTTTTTATTGGTCGTTGCCATTTCAAAACAAATATGGAGGATTGAGATTATTGTATTTGTAACCTCTGAGGTGATTTTTTTTTTTCAGTATTAAATGTTAAATATAGTGCATACGCATAGCAAAACGCGTAAAAAGCTATTTGAAGTATATTTAAAAAGCAATTAAAGGTGTAATACATCAAAAAATAATACGCGTCATTTGAAAACATTAATTACAGAGGCAACTATAATCAGTTTGAATGTACGTCCCGAAAGATCGCTGCGCCATCTGTTGCCTGCTTCACCGAACTAAAATTCGTGTACTTAAGCCGGACACTTTCGGGGGGGTAAGTTTCCTGACCTGTTTAAAAAACTATGTGTCCATGTGAGGGATACCCGAGTTGCCTGACCTGTATGTAAGATCGTCTTATAAACCAAGCCACCGGATTGGAAACTTTTTTCGCACAGAACGATATTAACATTTGACGTCACAACGCTTCCGCGCTTATTCCGACTATTTTGATTTACAATTTTTAAGCCCCAACTTTAACAATTTATTGAATACAGAAAATATTTTTTTAAATTAATTTTCATGACACAAATAATTTTTTAAATTCATATACTTTATTTTTACTCTAAAATTTTTCAAAAATAAAAATACCTGAAAATACCTTATTTCAGCTGCTTTTTGAAATAACCTCTTACAGGATAATCCAAAATCAAAAACTGACAATATTTTCTTATTTAAAATGTTTATTCTCGACAGGTACATGATACCGCCACACGAATTAATAATCCGATTCGAAGATTCGACATTAAATTTCAAATTTGGGCTTTGTTATTACATAGTCTTGTATTCAGGTTGGTTTGATTTTAATTTTCTTTCTAAAAATAAAATCTCTCGTCCTTATAAACCTTTGTATCTTTTTTTTTTTTAGGGGTCATTTGCGTGATCGTTGGACTTGCCATAGCAATTGTAGACACAGTCTTTCCTCATAAATTTAGTACTATTTTAGAAGTAGATTATGACACGCCTTACGATAGGCATATAATAATAGAAGATAGTCACGTCACTAGAGACAAAAAGAAGCAAACGAACAAATTAGAAGAGCCACCGAACGCCGGATTAGGAAGTAAATTACTTAGGAGGCTGTCTTCTAAAAGAGGACCTTTAGATGGACTTGACAACGAAGCTTTTGAAATGGATCCTCCTAAATCCCCGTGGAGATATCCGTTCCGAGCTTTTCCCGAATTCAACGGAGCTCCTAGCACCCCCAAGCAAAGGAGGGATGTAGCGACGGAAACAGCTCCTATCAGAAGTCATATACAATTATCAAGACCTCCTATGAGAATGCCGAAACCTTTTAAAAGGCAGATATCTGCAGATTCGCAAGATAGTGATCATTCTAGTTCAAGTTTAGGTCTCTCTTTTTTAAGCAGAATAAGAGAAAGTCAACGAATGCCTCAAAGTCCCTTGGCACAGCAGCCAGGCATCCATGAAAATCGTAGAGATCCTAATAGCAAAGGAAGAAATGATCTGTGGTGAAAATTAACAGTATTACTTATTTTAAAAAATTAAACTGTCGTTCCTATTTTAAAACTCTAACGGTTAAAAGAAAAAAACGTAATTTATTTAGAGTGAATATGCGGTCGTAAAAGGCTGCTGCGACTGGATGAAAATAATTTTGTAAATTTTTTTTTTAATATCAATAAACTTTTTTTAATAATTTATTTTTTTTACTCGTTCAAAATATACCTACAGCTGAATTCTTATGTTAATTATTTTTAAAAAAATAAATATATAAAAAAATTAAAGAAAAATAAATTAAAACTAAGCAAATCGGAGGAAGTTCTCTTCAAATCGATTTAGAATGTAAATAAGACTATAAAAAAATGTCTAGTAAGCAATAATTGATCAATTGAAGTTGGCAGAAATATATAATGCTTATTCACTGCCAACTTGTAACAAATTTAAAGCTTTTTGCAAATTAGTGATTGCTGTGTTTACATCATCATAGTTTAAAGCACTTGATGCAAACTTACAATATTTTTGAGCTTTGGAAATTTGATCTGGTCTTAAAGGTACACCTGAAACAAAAGAATACAATAATTAGTTCCTTACAAATAATAGAAATTTATGGTGGAGAAAAAATAAGAAATATTTTAACCTTACCTGTCAAAGGAGCTACCGGACCGGATTTACTACCTTCTGAAAAGTCAGCAACATTATTTGGTGAAACTGGATTGGGATTTACTGGTTGTACTGGTTGTATTGAGGGAATCGATGGCATGGTAGGCATTGTAGACATTCCTGGACTAATTTTTCCTGTTGATGAACTAGCTCCATCAGATGGGTTTGAAGGTTGCTCTAAAATTTAACAAAACATTTTAAAGGTAGAAATAATTTCTTAAATAAATAAACTCCAAAACAAAAATGATGCCTTAAAAAATGAAAAAGAAACTGACTGAACTAAGCAAAAACCAGTTTACATATATCCTTAAAAAATTATCACCACAGTATGTAAGAAGCAAAGAAGTTAACTTCATAGAAGCATAATTACATGATCATTTAAATGAGTTTTTTTACCTCTCACAGGTGGTAATAATAATAATTGTTAAAACTAAATTTTAAAAAAATCATGTTAACTTACGAGGAATATTTGGAACTGAAAATTCCTGGTTTTCTTCTTCGTCATCTGGCATAGGTCCTGGAACTGGAGTTTCACCGTTTTTTAAACAATTATGAATATATGCCGCTTTCCATTTGGCATATTTTCTATTTTGTATAACTTCTTCTGTCAACTCCCCAAATGTTTCTAATACATCATATATCATTCCAGATGTGTAGAAGGCTTTCACAACATTTCTGAAAACATAAATATGTGAAATCAGTATAAATTAAAATAATTATTTCAGCTTAGACAATTTCAAAATGTTAAAGCATACTTATTGAAAACTGCAGCACGGTCCTGCGAATCTGCCCATAAAAATAATTTCAAAGCATAATTTTCTAAATGTGCCTGTGCTGGAATATCATGCACAATTGCTTCATTCTCTTTCTCTGCTGATTTTGTCTTTTCCAACCAATCCATCAAGAACACTAACATTTTTTTGGCTTCAGGACTAGATTTATCAATTTTAAGTCCAAGCTGCAGAGCATATAATCTACCTGTGAAATAAAATATGATATTGAGCTATGATTCTGACTCATTAAGACATCCCTTCAAGGTAAAGCTTACAACATGTTATCTGGCAAATTTTACTTAACAATTTCACAACTTACACCAATAAGCGACAACTACATCTCTTCCGTCATGTTCTGCAGCAGTTTTTAAATAATGCTGAATTGCTTTTAAATTCGGAGGACACGGAGGCATGTTTGCCAAAGACATGATTAAAAATGTTTACGAAAAACTGAAATAATTGACAACACAAAAACTCAACTATAAAATAAACATGAAACTACCAAAAAACGGTGACTGCCAAACAGGGTAGCAGACGATGCGAAAGCGGCAAATTCGTTTCAATGTTGGCAAACAATCCATCTGTCAATCAATGAGGAATACGGTGTAATTAAATACGAAAGACCAAATATTGTTTCTGTTTGAAGTATTATTTTTTGAAGTTATTAATTGAACAGTAATAATTAATTATAATGTCGCGACAAGGTAGTAGATTAGATCAGAAAAAAGTGGTAAGCTTACTGAAATCATGGTTGATAAATATTTCTAACCAAATAAGGTTATATATTCCCAATAATTTATGGTAAATTTTTAAACTGTTTTTAGAATTCTGAATTATTCACTTTGACTTATGGATCTTTAGTCACTCAATTGTTGAAGGACTATGAAAATGTAGAGGACGTTAATAAACAACTTGAGAGGATGGGATATAATATAGGTGTCAGGTTAATTGAGGATTTTCTAGCTCGAACAAGCTCTGGTAGATGTTATGATTTTAAAGATACTGCTGAAAAATTCAGGTAACAAGAAAAATGTTTTATTAAAAAAATATATTCTTACTTTCATTTTTTATTTTACTTTTCAGATGGGCTTTAAAATATTCTTAGGAGTTTCTTGTGCAATTACAAATTGGAGTGCTAGTGGTGATGAATTTTCACTTGTATTTGACAATAATCCATTAACAGAATTTGTTGAGTTGCCTGATAATTATCTACAACTTAAATATTCCAATATTTTACCTGGAGTTCTTCGTGGTGCATGTGAAATGGTAATTTTTGAAATTTTGAATTCATTAAAAATATAATAAAATCCATTTTTAAAATTTCATTTATAGGTTCAAATGGAGATAAGTTCTTGGTTTATTCAAGATCAGTTAAAAGGAGATAATGTTACAGAACTTAGGGTCAAGTTTATTAAAAGACTTGAAGATGCCATTCCTGTTGGAGAAGATTGAAAAATTCCATTAACACTTTACATTTGTTAATATTATTGTAATTATTTTGTTATGCTATTACGGTATATGATAAAGGTCTGTGTTATGGATTGTAGTAAATTGCTTTACATTGCAGAAGAGAAAAAAAAGTGGTTCTGAGCGTATAAAGTATGTAAAATTATTTAGTCTGAAAATAATTCTTATATTTAGATTGGAAATCACATTCAAGGATTGTACTTTACTTTTTTCAAGTCTGTTGATATTGCACTTCAGTTAATATAGTTACTATCAGAAAGTTACTACATGGAAGTGATAAATCTTTAATTTTTTTTTTTTTTTGTATATGCGTTTTGTAATAAATTTGAAAAATTAGTTATTATGGGAAAGGAATGAAATGAAACGTAAATAAAAATGTAACAAAGCTAAAACGGTCTTTTTCAAAATACATGAGAATCCTTCAGGAAAAAAAATAAAAAAATAATGTAGAACAAACTTTGTTGAAAAGTTTTTCGCTTATAACTTCGAAATAAAACCAAGATCAAAATCATTTCCTTAAAGTTTAAACATACAAATAAAATATCCCTTTCCATTTTATTGTAGCCTTGATCGTAGAAGTTTTTTAAGGTTACCGTACGAATAGCTAGGCACGTAAAAACAATGAAAGTTTTTTTCTTTATTTTTGTTTGTAAAAAGAAAAAAAAATTCCGCGTCAGATAAAAAGAATCAAAACATTCCACCGATATCACAACTTTCGAAAATGGGTGAGAAGGGTGATAGTCCATAAGGGGTTGAATACCCTTCGAGTTCAAGGGGCAGTAACCGAGTAATGATGCCGAGACGTCTATTAAAACATAAAAATGGGAGATAAAAAGGAACTCCGTAATAACTGAAAAACTCGTAGTAAAACATTTTTCTTTGGGGAATCTCTGCAACATTGTTGGACTTACCGTAAGAACGATACGCCGCGTTGTGGCGCCTGAATAGCTCTAGGAATTTTCTTACATGTTTATAGGCAATAAAAATTTTCCATTTGAATCGTAAAAAGAAAAGATTTTCTGCACATTGTTAAAAAGGTTATAACATTAAAAGGGCTCATCTTAGGATGCTTTTGTGGACTTACAGATTTTGTCTTACCAAAATATTTGGGCCTAGTGGAAAAAGGTAGTACATCGTTATAATTATAATAATGTTGAAAAGCTCCTGATCAGTTGTTTCAGGTATTATTATTGTTATGTATTATTATCTTTTTTTTTTTTTTCAGATTGGATCATAATAAATTTTGTAAATATAAAAATCGCTTCATATATGAAATTTTACTGTTTGCTTCTGTAGGTAGTACGACAAATAAACGATATGATTGATTTCTGTTTTCTAGTCTACAAGGCGACCGTCTTATTCCTTAACGACATATCGTGTTTATTTTCCTGGAAGCGTGGGCGTATAGACAAAAGTAAAAGGTTAGGTTCCTTCTAAAGTAATGACACTTAAGACGATAAATGTTAAGAAATTGAAGCTGAATGCAAAGTAAAGAAAAAAAAAAAAGAAAGAAAATAATGAAAAGTTCATTCAAAATAGCATTGGCCGCGCACTGCAGAAGAGAATTAATTGTTTGAATACAGTTGGCGACACTGATTTCCTGAATAAAATATGGGAATTAACACGTGATACGTGAAAAGTTCATTTGTCTGTTATTGTTTATTAATTAATATTGAATGAATCATTATTTAGTTTAAAGATGGGTAAAACGGCAATGCAAGTACTAAAGCACAGCTGGAAAATGACAGAAAAAGGTACTGTAATGTTTAAGTTCAATTTTAAAGAGCAACAAGTTTCTTTATCAAGGAAGCGACCGTGCAGACATTAATCTACCCTATCACAATATTTCCTTTGTAAATCATCCTATGCGAGATATAAATTTCGGATTTGAGTTAATTTTTTTTTAATGGTTTTTTTTTCAACATTTGCTGAAAAAATAACGTTCGTTTTATTTTTCTGTGGAGGGTTTTCATGCAACTTATACCAGTTTATGCCAACTATGTTACAGTGCTTGACCATAGTGCGTTAATTTTTATCAACTATAATATTTGAATGACAGATCTTGAATTTAATGCATAAAGTCCCAAAAAATGTAATTGCAAGTGTTACGTATCACATGTGATACGTCACACTTGTACAAGACTCAAGACTTTTCCTAGATCATATCTATGCCATACTTATTAATATAAGTTTGTGTTGTTTCGTAATTGTTTATTTTTCTGGAAGCGTTGGTGTACAGACAAAATTAAAAGGTTAAATTACTTGTTGGTTCCATCAAATCCTCCATTTGAAATACTGTTAAGTGATATTATTTTTATAAGAAAACATTTCCAAAAAATGCCTTTGGGTCAGAACACAGTGCTCCTGAAGAAAAATATTATTCGACTAAAATGTCAAAAAAAACTGCTAATGAGGCTTTGTTAGGAAACATGTTAACAACCAAAATCCACTAAAATCAAAATCTTACCTGATTGTCTTCCCCTACCCCCCACAACCCCCCGACCCCTCAATTTTTTTTCAAGGCTTGTTGCATATCGTATGAAAGCTCATTGGAAATGCTTTCAAATGAGACTTTGCCGAGGTTTGTATCTTTTGCCGGGACGGAGATATCAGATATTATCGTTTGAGAGATCTAAAATTAAACACTTAATTTTGGGCTATTGAAACGACGATATCTCCGTCCCTGTAAAAGATATAAACCTCGGCGAGGTCTCATTTTAAAGCGTTTCCAATGGGCTTTCATATAATATGTAACAAGCCTTGATATGCAAAGAGCCTTGAAAAAAAAATTGAAGGGCCGGGGGGGTTGTCGGGAATAGGGGAAGACAATCAGGTACGATTTTGATTTTAGTGGATTTTGATATACTTAATATGTTTCCTAACAAAGCCTCATTAGCAGTTTTTTTTGACATTTTAGTCGAATAATATTTTTGTTCAGGACCACTGTGAGAAATTATGGCAGAGCAATTTGTTTTTCAAAACTTGAAACGTATATGTTGCTAATATCATAAATGTTATGCATTGACCTATACAAACCTAAAATACAGACTTCTTTAAAGGGCAATCCCCAAGAACATATCATTATTTAAGAAAAGCTAAGATCAATGATCAGGAATGACGATACATTTGAGTTGGGTTAAAATAAGATAGCTTTTATTTCAAAAATTAAAATTTTTCAATAACCATCAAACTTAATTACATACATACAGAGAATTTTTTTTGAAAAAAATTCTCTGCAATATTCCTTTTATTAATCTGCAGATTAGTTAAAGCAATATTGCTTTAACTAATCTATTTTATATAAATGTTTTGTAAATTATATCCTTTTCGTATCCATTCTATCAAAACATTTGAGGAAGGATATAAAAAGAATTAAAATATACCTGTTTTTGGTTGGAATAATTTAAAATAAAAAATGGGTTATCCAATGTTTTCAACTTTGGAAAATCTGAAAATGCTATGGAATTAAGTATTAAGAAGATATAAAAAATATTTAGGTAATTTGAAAGATTAGAGACTACAAAGTTTTCAGAAAGTAAACATTTTATTTATCAGACTAAATAAGTTATTATTTAGAAAATTGGTGATCTGAATTATAATATTAATCAAACCATTTAAACTATTGATAAAAATTTTATTTTAGTTTTATGTTCAGAAAAAGTTTTCTAATAAAATTATGTATTGAATTTTCAAATTTCATTTTCTGTTTTATTATTTATTTATTTATTTATTTTATTTTTTAAATTTAAAAGAAAATATGAATAATTATTTCATACAGTACTGTATTAGGTAACAACCCTGTAAATCCCGTAAGTTATCAAAGTGATTAATTGACTGAATCGCAAATCTGAAAATGATTGAAGGAACATCCTGTAAACTGTGGAGTCTGCTGAAGAAATAGGAAATGATTTTTTTTTTTTTCGAAAACAGCATCATTAATATTCGTTAAAGTAAGGACAAGCACATAATGCAACTTCCTAATAGTTTGAGATATTATAATTCAGAACTCGACCGCGAGGGGCGCCACTACGTCGGCTACACTGCTACAAGTTTACATCTTTAAACGTAAAATACGAACAGAAACCTCGCAAATTTCACCCATCTAGAAATCTATCTTAACTTTTTATATATATAGAATGTGTATTGCTTTTTATTTTTTTTTTATCCAGCGAAGAACACTTTACTCCGAAATATTGTAGTATTTTTTTGGTTTCTATTTTGCCGATGGTTGTTATGGAAAGTTCTCATTTATTTGCACTAATAGTTTCGAATAACACGCATATGTCTGTGTTTATGCGTTATTAAAATTTGCAAATCAAGGCATGGATAAGGGCCATTTAGTGCATGATGCGCTCGATGCAGGGTAATTTTTGTAAGGTCAAAAAATAAGTGGCACATCAGCATAAGTCACATCATAGGCTAAATGCTGTGGAGCTAAATATAAGATATAAAATTGATGAACTAATAACAATTTTTAAGTGGAGGTTTTACAAATTTCAAAGTTTGTAAAGCCTCTCAAAAACTATTAAAAAATTTAAAAATTAATTTTCTATTACATTTATAAGTATGAAATCAGTAGTTTGTGTCTCACCTATTGTTTTTCATACCTCCTTATTTTTCTTGAACGGGGTTTTTAGAACTGAATGCGATTTATATAGGCCCAAGAGCAGTTTTTTTTGCCTGCAAAGAAAAACTGGAACACTCTTTATGCAATTCCGATTGGTCGATATCCACAGCATTATCGTTTGATGAATGTCGTGTCGCTCCGACTAAGGTCATCGTACTCTTCTTTTTTTCCCCAATTCTCATTCGATTTCCGAAATTTTCATCCCTTTCTAACAATAGGAAAACTTTCTTTTACTATGCAAATCATTGAGAGAAAAAAAAGGGTTTTCAACTTTTATGTTGCAACATAAAGGCGTCTACAACGCCAACTATCAGACGGTTGTCAAGTTTAATTAAAATAAGAAGAAAAAAAATTCGGATGGAAAATTCATGCTGTAGCTCTGTGCCAGCTTTTCTTGCCTGGAACGATATTAATCCCTAAAATTTCATTCCAGCCAAAATGCTCAGAATGCATCGCCCCTTGCAACTTCTGCTCAAATTGAACTGCGGCTTATTCTTGTAAAAGTGGAGTAACATAGTTCGTAGAGGTAATCTTGGTTTTTAAATATCTTCTTCGCACATTTTCTTATCGTTTTTAGACGTCCTTGCGACAAAAACGTTGGAAAAGTCAAAATCGTGAAAAATGAAAATGGTGAAATTTTGCCATATCGGAGTATTTAATTTGTATGAATGTGAGCCAAGGTAAAAATAATATCCTGGAAGCATTTAAGATTCGCCACTGAAAAAAAAAAGTTTTATACTCGAACTTTTGTTTCTTATTAGTCACCGGTCACTCAAACGTATTAACGATTATTTTTCACCTCTGGTCCAGACTGTGACACATTAAATCTCGAGCCAACAGGATATCCTTGCCAGATAAAACAGAATAATATACAAATCTGTAATTTTTTTTTTATTATTAATTATGTAATAAGTTTTTTTGGAAAGTCTTTTAAAGGTGGAGGTGAAAGGTCGTATAATTAAGAAAATCATTTAAGCGATTCATAAACACCAGTATAAGTTCATTTATTCTGTAAGCATTAGGGTGTCCCTTATTTTCCGAACTGTCGGATTTGAAAACGCATACTTCCGCACTCAATACAAAGGAAAGAAATTGATTATATTGTGGAAAGTAAAAATCATTATTTCGTAACTGGTTTGAGTAAATTGCATTGCAAATGTAAAGCCCACAAAAATGTTGAACTCTAGTATAGTAGTCGTTTTTCTGAACTATGTCGGCATGAAAAGATTCGATTTTTAGAACCAAAATTTAGCAAAAGGAGGAGGGCCTATAACCGGGTTTTTGGACCCCCCCCCCTGCTATCTTTGCTTATGGTATGTGACGAATAACTTCGCGGGCACCAAAGCACCAGTATAATATGGTGTTCATTGTATAAACGTTTCAACCCTGTAAGCGCATGCCTCCACCTTCAAGATGACAGTTTTAGGTTTGGTATCCATGTAATCAAATCACGGAGTCGTGTTGTTCCATTAAGCCATGCGATAGAATCACAAGGATCGTGTAATAGTATTACACACCGAGGCCCGAAAACCCGGGTACTTTTTCGAGCTCGTCATCACTTGATACATTAAGGGTTATGACGTAGAAACGCTTAACACCTTACCTATACAAGCAACCTTCACTTTCTCAAGCTTTTTAAATGGTAGGCGCCGGGTCATACGGCTTCAAGTCCCGATTATGCCTGAGTAACTAAGTAATCATATTATCAACTTTTTTTTCTTTTTCATTCTTATGAGATTTAAAAAGTCAAATGAGAAATCGCAAAATAAGGGACACCCTAGCCAGCAGTGACTGACCGTGTGAATGGCTGTCTTGAATATGTTTGTAAAAAGTTTTATGATTTTTTCCCACGTGTCCTGGTCGATTTTAATTCGGTTTTTAATGCAATTTTTTTTTCTTTAAGGTCAACTTTTTTTATTACAGGTGTTTCGAATTATTATGAGAAAAGTTGAACAGCCACTCGATATAGCAAATGGATCTGCTGTAAATACGACAAACACTTTACTTACGGTGAGCAATTTTTTTTTATTTAAGTTTCAAAAATTTCGTTCAAGAGTACATTGATAAGCGCAAACTTTACAAATTTAGAAGGATGAGTTAAGATCAAGCAAGAACAACGTGAACCTAACTTTTCTTATGCAATTTTGGCTACCACAGCAATGCGACTTATGCCGATGCTAGGCACTCTCATTTGCACTAGAGGTAACAAAAGCTAAAGCAGAATGCAAACAAATAGAAATCTGATCTTTTTCTCGCGCACTCTTCACTTGTTAAGAAGTATTAAATTTTCATCGAAACAGAATAATGAAAGATGTTTATTTCGTTCGCAAACTCATTGCTCTGAAGAGCGGCAGGACATATCAGAAATATTACAAAAAGTTAAAACCCCTTTTTTTATGACGGATCTAGGATTTTTTTCTAGGGGGGGAGAGGGGGGGGGGAAAGTAAGAATAGAAAAGAAAATTCTCTGGGGGGGGGGGCTGACCCTATTCAGGCCAAATAATTTTCAAAATTCTAGGGGGGGCTATTCTACCCCCTTATTTGTACATTCCTCTTTTTATCCTCTCTTTTCATAATTCTGATAGTTCTCAACGGACTATCTCCGACACACTAAGAATGCCAACAATGCCCCTCGAGAAATGCGTCGCTTGCAAAAGATACATTTTGAAATTGTATCAGGTAACTTAAGGAGCAGTGTTTTACTAACTGAACCCAAATGCAGGACATTCATAAAGCCAGATCTGCCGTTACCAAGTGTCTTTCCACAAACCTTACTTGCCTAGCGATCTAACCATTCGAAATGAATTACCGTTTTCTCCTTATTGTTTAACTTCCAAGAAATAAATCATTGAAATCTTATTCAGATCACTGACTCCATAATCCTTAATAAAAATTATCCTCCCCCATGTCTCGACCCACATAAGGTTGATTGATTCGGTTTTCTCTTTAATATCGAAGGGCTAAAGCCGCCTACCGGAAGCTTTTTATTCATAATATGGATTTGAGATATGAATAACGATTTGCAATCTATTGGATTTGTAATCAAATCAAATGCGGAAATTTTCTTAAATCGTTACTGAAAGTCTGTCGGTAACGACCGTCGAAATTGTGGTAATTTACTTGGCACGCATAAATCAATCAAGCGGAAGTAATGGCTTCGTAAAAAGTCAAAAGCCCTGTAGCCTACTTATGAAATCGTAAATTTAATAAAGGGTTTTCCCCAGAAAGGTTAAAATGTTGTTTCGTATTTGCGAAATTAATTTATGATTAAGCTGCTATGATGTTGATTTTTTTAGAGCTTGAGTTATCGCGGTCCGAGCAAGAAAAGATGAATGAGAAAACAAGTCCGTGATAAAGAAACAAAAAGATATACATTTACCCAGCCTTTTTGTATTTATCCAACTATATCAACAAAACGGTCTGAATGACCAGGGGTCGATGGGTACCCGGGGGTTGACGTCAGCTGAAGGCCCGGAATGCAAGCTTCAGGCTGCAGGCCGCAGTGACAAACGAGCTCAAGGCACCCGTGGTTCCCGTTGACATATAAAAAAAGGACAAATATCGAAAGATAGCTTCCTCCTTCGAACTTCCTCCGAACTTCTATATTATATTGGGCTTCAATCTCTCAGTGCCAGGCGGATTAAACATATCTTTCTTTTTTTGCATAAGCTTCTTAACGGGTCCATCCACGATTGCAACCTCTTGGAAAAGGTTGGTTTGTATATTCCTTATCACAACCTCCGTCCCCAATCTCGTCCATTATTCTCTTCAGATTCCCTTTCCCCCAGTACTTGTCTTGGTCGAATCACTAACTCCTTCAATTCCTTCAATCTGGCCCTGGACATTTTCTCACCTTTCGCCTTTTTTAAAAAAATCTGTTGCTGAGGCATTGGAGGGTTTATGATTTTTCCTTTGTTATTATCAATTTATCATTTGTCACATTTTTTTTTCTGCTTTTTGTTTTTGTTGAGCTCAGATTGTGTTGTACTAGGTTTTTACGTTTTATATTATTGTTTTTATTTTATTTTATTTTATTTTATTTTATTTTATTTTATTTTATTTTATTTTATTTTATTTTTTTCAATTAATTAGAAAAAACTTTTTGACAGGGACTGCTATAATAGGCTTATTGTTTTAGCTGTTGATTTCTAAATAAATAAATAAATAAGTAAATAAATGAATAAATAAATGAAGATATTTGGGATCATTGCATGTGAGTCAAACTCGTATCCCACAATCGTTTGGGAAATCCGTTGACTTTTCACGTCATATCTAAGAGAAATAATTTAAATTTAAATTTCAATCAAATCTGGGGATTCCCCGATCATCATAATCTCAAATTCGTTTTCAGTTCCATCTTTTCGGATTTTTCATTTTTCACTCGTATTATAATTATCGCGTTAAAAAAAAAAATAGTAAATTCTACGAAAAATGAAGCCAATTAAAATCACCGAAATTTGCTGTGTGTATGATAAAAAAAAAAAACGCAGCATCGCATCCGCATATATTCCTTTTTTCATTTAAGCAGTAGATTAAGTTACAATTATGCTGACGACTTCATTCGTTTATTTCTTTAAGGAAGAACAGTTCATCTTAAAGAGAAAATAAACGGAAGAGGGTATATTTAACTTGTAGGGAGATATAGATAAGCTTTTACGTTCGTTTTTACAACAGGGATGACGAAAGTATTGAGGAGTTCATCCCTAACCTACCAAAACAGCGTAATAACTTTTTTTCCCTCTTTTTACTATCATAGTATTTCGTTTTTACAATGTCAATTTTCTTTATGTATTTTTTTTTTTTAAGCCAGTTGCATTGAACTTGGGAAAGATGCCGAACTTGATGGATTATTCTATGAAACAAGCCCCTCATCATTTTGTTTATTAAAAATGTTTCAACTTTTAAAAAAGACATTTGCTACTGGATTCGTCTCGTGGATACCAAGAATGTAAGTACTGTTTCATTGTATTTGTCACGTAACGACGACGCATTCCGCACGCATTTTAATGGTTAAGTCAGTAGACGTACAATAACACACGTTCAGGATACAACCATGGCCTTTGACAACACCGACTACCTTCTTCTAGTTTCGAATGTTAACCTTAACATTGGACCCGATTTTTTTTTCCCTCCCTACCGCCGCGGCTCCTACTTGTACGCTTTAGTATGATCCGCGGAAATACTGTATAAAGACATATAGCTTTTGACTTTGTCAATTTAACAACACGTGAGAAAATCTTAACAGTTTTTTTTTATTACTTTATAAAGCATCAAGTTTATTACGCTTAGAAAATTGGAAAGTAATAAACAATAATTTTAAATGGCGCTAAGAGTAATTAACTAGTAGTAATTGACGCGATATGTCTTTTAAGGGCGGAAATTTTTTGCTTGTTTAGGATTTAAATTATGACTTACCGACTATACTACTGTTTATAGTTACGGTTTGTCATAGCATTATGGTTTTTTTTTTCCTTTTATACTTATCGACAGTGTTTACTTATTTATTTTCTAATACTAATCGAGATTCTTTCCCTTATTCTTTTTTTCTTCATAGAATCAGTTATCGAGGATGCGACTAAGTAAGGTGTTGGTAGTCGTTTGGGTTTGGTAGTCGACGTTGGAGAGAAGGCTACTTATACTGGCACTACTTTGCTAAGAGAGGAGCTGAGGAAAAAACATTTTTTGACGATGGAAGGAAGACGAGATCAGCAGGTAAGAGAAAAGCAAATGACACCCACAATTCAACCATTAGAAATAGCTATTAGGAGTATCGACTATGTCAAACGGGAGCGTAAATCAACTCTCCCAATTCAAATACCAAAAACGATCAACGCTGTTTTTGATCATTTTTGATCTAGCGTGACCCCTTTTGGATCAAAAACGACCAAAGAAATCAAAAATGATCAATTACGATCAAAAGAGATCACGCAGAAAACAAAATTTTCTGGTACGACCAGGATCGATCAATGCGCTTGATCATTTTTGTTCGAGCCGAAAAATTTCGTGCTCTGCGTGATCGCTTTTGATCGCAAGTGATCATTTTTGATTTCTTTTGTCGTTTTTGATCTAAAAGGGGTCACGCTTGATCAAAAACCATCAAAAACAGCGTTGGTCGTTTTTGGTATTTGAATTGGGAGGGAGATATGATCGAGATATGAATCAGACGAACTACTAATCGTTGCGATGTTCATATGAGTACAAAATCTCTAGCGGTGTCGTAGAATTTTCCTTTCAAGCAAAATTTCGAGGTTCATATTGTACAAAAGTATGGCCAGTATATGATTATATTGATCTGGAGGGATGAAAGGAAATGCGTTATGACAAAATCGAGTTTCTGGGTTGTTTACGTCGCTGACTGTTCACCATTTTGAGAACAAACCGGCCGTTACCTTAAAATTGATCATTAAAATGTCCTTAGACATCATATTTTCGTTTGATTAGGTAGTAAAATTTACTCTAAGAAGCAAGTTACCTTCTGCAAAGGAACAGCTCCACGGGTGTTTTTGGCATTTAGGTAATAATCGAAATTGGTCCAAAGTACAGTGATGTTGGTCTAAGTATAACATCTAGACTTGCAGAAGTCTTTCGTAATAGAAAAGATAATGCTGGTGCTAAGTAAAGAGAAAATAAGGGCACTTCGTAAAACTGAGAACTAGGTGGAACTGGAACTGGAAGCTAGAATTAGGTCTGGAATCAGATTTGATTTCTCTTTATGATCTTGTAAGCAGGTTAAATATGGCAGTTGATCAGATGTGCATCCATTTCAACTTAAGTTTTGGATATTTACATATTGTTACCTACATTCTAGTTTTGCTTGACCAAACGAACTGAGTTGGAAGAGCAACTGATATTAGGTTCGCTATATCTTACCAAAAAAAAGCATCGGGCATCGTTATCGATTGAAGATAGAAAAGTTGAAAATAGAAGCCCACTCCTTGAAATACTCATATAAAGGTCGAAAAATTAGAAGTCCGTGTGCTCCTAAAGAGCTTTCAATAAATAAGATGTAAAAATCTATCATTTAATATAAATAGCGATATTTCATATAAAGATGTCCGTGTAAGCATTAGCGTATTTCTATGATTTTTCAAATTTTTTAGTCATTTTTATTTAATTTAGAACACACGAAGGGTATTTTTTCCCTTAAATTAATAAAATAAAATAAAAGTAAAGTGAAACTCTGTCCTATATAATTTATTCCTTACGAGTCGTTCAGATGTTACGTCATCATTTTAGGGAATGAGAGGGGATGCTTGGTTGATGACGAATGTTAACGAGGGAAAGAGGAAAGGCAGCAGAATGCTGACGTCATAATTTATACTATAAAATGTAATAAAATGCATAATCTTTTAATAACAAACTTTCTGTTGTTATAATAATAAAAAAAAAACCTTTTTATTACTTTTAAAGAAAATTTCGATTTTTCATCTCCAACAATTTGTCTATTTAAATTAAAAGCCCTTTTTCTGTCAGTATTTAAAAAATCCTGGCACAAATTTTTTTAAAAATATTTGTTGGGTTAGGGAAAGAGATGAAAAAAAATGAAGACTCAATATTTCAGCAATCCCTTATGCAAACTCCAAGAAAAAGGTAAAAAATGTTAGTGAATTTTTGGAAGACATGCATTAAAATCGATTTGGGCTGCATTTCATTTTTGAACTCGAGTTTAAATCTTTGACTTCAAGCATTTTGTTATCTTCAAATTGTTATTGATGATGTACTAGCTTTTTTGCCCTTAAAACGCCTGGGTAAAATTATGTGTCATCACCAAATTGTGTTGGATTTTGAGAGGTACCCTAAAATGTGTTTAATTTTGCATCTTATTTGTCGAGTTTCTTTCTTTTTGTGGTGGCCGTTAAAGTCAATGGAAGATTAGTCGATGAGAGGAAAATTTTTTATTGCTTTTTGGTTGTGAAAAATTTCTGCTTGGCAAACTTTTATGTTTTTAGATGAAATGAATGATCGTAGTATTCTTTACTACTGCAAATTTGAACCACACGTATTTGATATGCTGGTTGTCTTTCCTTCCCAAATAAAAGTACCTTGAAAAAAAAAAAAAAAAAAAAGTTTTTTGCTCTCAGACAATTCAAATTTCTGGTTGTCATAAATTTTTTTTTTTTTTTTTTTTGCTGCGTCTATTAGTATTTAAAAATTACTTATCGTAATTATCAACGACTTGCCATTAATTGAAGTTACGCCTATATTTAATTTTTTTTGTAAAATTAAAAGAGATGCCCTTCAAACATCAACTCATAAATTAAAAAAACAAAATCTTTTAGCCGGTACATTTTTTTTCGCGGAATTTTATAAACAAACTTTTTTTTTTTTTTTTTCGTTTCAACCTTCGGGTTAGTAAATGATGTTTTATGCACTTTACTGCATCTTTTCCCAATAGAAAAAATAAATTGTTTTACGTATAATACCAGACATCGGATGTAATAAACTATCAGCAAATTAAATTAGCTTTTTCCTCGTTTCGGACAAGAACACCAGACAGGGATTATCCACCGTATTTGTTTATAATTTATATGACACTATAAAGTTAATAACAACAAGGATTAAGGAAGCGAACGAAAAATTATTTAGAACAAATAATAATAAAATTTAAAAAAAAAAGAAAAAGAAAGTAAAAGTTTTCCCTATATAATTGAAATCCGAGACGGAAGAAAACATCTTCAACGAAAAGAAAAAATTAAAAGGGCGCGAAGTCGGTTGATCCCTTTTACCACTAAAAAAAAGGACGTTAAAATGTGGATAAGATTAACATGGGTGAAACGCCGTTAAACGGGAATGCGTAACGGGCATTTGCTAACGTATGGTAAGCATGGGTCACGTTTTATTTTTTTAAAAGTTTTTCACTACAAAAATAAACCCAGTTGTTTCGTAGACGGCTTCGAATTTGGAATCTGGAAAAAAAGTAATAAATTGTCTGAAACTTAAAAGAATTTTCCTTAAGTGATTTAACGGGAAGGTTAAATAAAGATGTCTTTACCGGAAAAATCATAGTAGTTCGGAGGAAAGTAATCGGAAAGTTTTCTAAAACTCTTTTTTTTTCTTTCTTTTTTTTTTCTGTAAAATAGCGGTACGAATTTTAGTTTTAAAATATCCCTCGGATTGTCGTTACAGATAAAAAAATGTTCGTAAGTGTTGAAAGTGTTTTTGGATGATAAAATTAAGGAGTATTTTTATGATTTAAATATTCAGTTGTGGTGCCTGATAATTATGTTTAAAGGGGAGAATTGTATTTTTGCCGGCGAAAGTTGTTAACCTGAAGGTCCGGGTTTAGATTTTGGATCGTGTCCCGAAAAAACATTCGAAACCTCATGGTTTTTGAACAAATTAAGTGCCGTGCCTCTATTTTAACTCTACGAATCATCTCTTCATGTTTATTTATTTATTTATTTGTTTCTTCCACGATATATTGAGAAATCCTCGTTGTTGAAATATGATATACATACATTCGTCCGGGTTTTTTTTTCTTCTCCTGATTATTTTTTTCGATCCCTTAGAGAAGGATTAATCGCACGTCAATTTAGCCTCTTTTTGTTTCCTGTTAAGTAAAAGGTTAGAAATGAAAACATCATTGATAAATTGAACATGGATAAATCAATCAAGTTCGATTTTTTTTTTTTTTTTTTCATATCATCAAGCGTGCCGGTGAAGTCATGTTTTTTCCACGTGTTCCGTTTCCATATTTAGCGGGAATGCGTACTCTATTATTTCGATCTCCAGTGACTTTTATAAGGACATCCCACCAGAATTCGAAAGTTCATTCTGGTTAACCTTTAAGTTTTTTATTGTTAATTTGTTTTTGTTTCCCTCCATTTTTCCGTTATTACTTATTTTTTCAAAAAAAAAAAAAAAAAAAAAAATTAGGTTTCATAAAAAATTTTGTATGTCATTTGGGGGTAAGTAGATCTGTTTAGGGAAAATACTGGTTAAATGCAATATTGCCAGACAGTTTTTAAAGTTACGAGGAAAATTTTATGTTCTTTTTTTTTTTTCTCGAGAGCGTCAAAGACGCTCAGGGAAATATTATGTAATCGAAATCAAATTATTGCTGCCGGTTAGCGATAAATATATTCAGTAATAAAATTTCTGAGACCCTAACAACACATGACTTAACACGAAAATATTATTTTGACCACGCGAAAATAGGATTTTAAAAAATTTAGCCGCGAAAACTGCGATTTTTATTCGTAAAATTTCAGGTTTATAAAAAAAGTAGCTCAGTCAGCTCTCTAAGAAAACTTCAAACGATTTCGATTTATTATTTAGTACTGAACATTTTAAACTTTTCATAGCAGAAAAAATGAAAAACTAAATACGGATAATGCTTGTTATAGGCCTTTGTCAATCTTAAAATCAGTTTCCTATGAATTTTCGAATTCGAACTTTCGTGTTTGAATAACATTGTTTCATAACAATTATATCCATCTTGAGCTCTTTTTCGGGATAAATGCATTTTAATTAAGTAAACTTTACGCTGACCAGCAGATTATTTTTTTCCGATCATAATTTTCTTTTATGAATGTTGCTGACTGATATTTTTAACACTAGTAAGAAAAAAAGGGAAACAACTTTTTTTCGTGGAGAATTCTTGGTCGAACTATTCGAGACTAGTTAATCAGTTACACGAGCACGCTTTTCAGCAAATAAAATTCATTCCGCCAATATTGCATGGAGGAGCTTTTGCCATGCAGTTGCACGTTAAATCTTATTATTGACGAATTAACTACAGAAAATTAAATTTATGCAGTTCTAATGCAATGAAGAAGAAAAAAAAAAAAAAAAAAAAATTAGGTCACCCACAAAGCCCAAACAATTCATTACAATTAATTTCGTGTGCAAAAATATGGGAAAATCACATCTTTCGTTTACTAAAATGTTTCGTAAATCTATACCTAGGCTAACCTAAGCTGAAAAAGAAATATTTAAGTTGCATTCTTTAAAGTAATACGTTTGTTGGGGCGAATTTCAGTTTAGAAAAATTTTTTTACTGTCGAAACTTGGAACACATCATCCGGTTCCGAGAAAATTCGCAAATTCAGTTTTTAAACAAAATCTTTGTATATATTACCCTGTATATGTTTCGAGGAATTGCAGGATATTAGATGGTAATCGAAAACCGAAATCAATGTCTTAGAAAAACGTTTTTTGATGCTGAGCTAGCTGATTTATTAAAAAATGTTTGTTGTGAAGACCTAGTAGACTTATCTATTTTCCCAAGTGTTTTACCATACAAGTTAGTTCTTAAATTCATGCTGACACTTCATCTAATTGTAAAATGTTTTTTTTTAGACTTTACAGCTCGTTAATCTGATTTTTGCTTCAAATACTCCTGTAAATCATCGCTTTCCTGATATAAATTTATATCGAGAAAGCGATGATTTACAGGCAGTAATTTAAATGTCTGCCTTTAATGATAAAGTGTCAGTCTTTTTGCTAATTAAGAATATGGGGAAAACAAATCTTGGCTGTCCACCGGATCCTGGCAGAATCTGCCGTCTGTAACTGAATATTGCTGGTCCACAAATTAAAGGAACTTTTTTGACATCTAAGCAAGGATCCCTGTCGTAAGCCTTCCGACAAAGAAATGTAGTAAAATTCACAAACTCAGCCATAGGCGCAGTAGATTTTGTCCGAAACAAATGAAAAGCCTGCCTGCAGTTGAATTTTAAAATGTCCCAAAAGTCTTTCTGTGATCGGAAACCAGTGGAATGAAAAAATAGAGACACCTTTTGACAAAAGTTCTGCCAAAACCCATTTCTTTTGGGTTGGAATATCCCCTGACTCTAAAAATACCGAGGCAAATGATTTCTGTCCACCAGTTTCCGGTGTTTAAGTGGCATCTGGCAGAAGCAGGAAATATAAGAAATCATGAGATACCGAACCTGAAAAAACTAGGAACTTGTAAACTGTTGATTAAGCAGTAGCAAAATCCATAACTTATAGCTACTTGTCGACGTTTCTACTGGAATCATTTTTTGACGGTTTCAGAGGGTCCATAAAACTATAAGTCGGATAATTGAACTGAGCATAAGTTCATTTTGTGTTTCATGGAGTCTGGTTGGTCCGACAGTTCGAGTCAGTTAGTTGGTCAAGTTGGTCGTGGTGTGTCACATTAGTGCATGTTTGTTCCGATGTTCCACTGTAGGCATCAGATGTGATTTTTTAAACGTATCTCGAGTGGGACAACAGTAAATTTTATTTTTAAAATTAGCAGAATTTTGAAATTTTCATCTTTAATGAAATTTTTCAAAATATAAATAAAACTATATCTTAGCCGATTTCTTTAACACAAATTAATTACAATTCGAATTTTTTTTTCAAAGTTTTCCATTCTAAAAGCATAATGTAACAGCATAAATATTCAAAGTTATTATTCCATTTTACGAGAGCGTATTTCTCCCATTTTATATAAATTGAACTTCATGCTATTTAAAAATAATTTTTCAAGTTTCCATTTCCGCGTTGCTTACTACCGACCAACCGAGTAATAACCTCGAGCATATTTACGTGAAACAAGGAATGCTTTTTTTTCTTTTCTTGAGTAGTTTTTCAGCACACAAAAACTAATAGCGGATCTTTTTGTTTCTTAAAAATCACACATGATAACTTGACTTCTTTATTCTAAAAGTATTGATGTGTTTGTTTGGATAAATATCGGTCAATGTCTTGTTAGCTTTTATCCCATGTGTTGCACTTAGCTTTTTGTGCAACTTTCCATGTCTTTCAAAAATCGTTGTTTTGATTTTTAGTAAAATATTTTAAGTATGGAAATTAATTTCGATGAGGCTTTTGTTAAAAATTTCCATCTTGCTTCCTGGAAACACAAGAGTGAATGATGGAATCTTGGACGCTCAAGTTTTCAGAAGCTTTTTTTTTTCTCTTTGACTTTGGTTTCAGTCTACGTTTTTCTTTCCCTGAATTTGGTGTACCTTTTTCTTTTCTCTTGTGCTTTTGAGTGATTGTAATGTTTTTTAAATTGCATGGAAAGCACTCCGTTTAAAATTTATGCGACAGTCGTTGCCTAAAGTTCAGTTCCTGCATGGTTTTGTGATTGGGAACGCGGAATTTTGAAATCTTTTTCAAGTTCTTTTCGTAAATGTGAAAATGTGATTTAAATTTTTTAAAGGGTTTCTTTTGCTTTTTTTTAACCTACAAAGCAATAACCGTTACAAGGAAAAAAATAATCGATTTTTTTAGCTTTGAACTAATCTTATAAACTAAACGGAGGCCCCCTGTGCACACCAATTTTTGTCACGATTCATTAAAGCTTTTAAAATAAATAAATGACGAGGGTCTTCGGTTTGAAAAATGATTTTTTTTTTTTTTAAATTGAGCGATGTTCGGAAAAATGGCGCGGGGGATATCCGATTCAAAAAATTTTGGCGCCAAATATAACTCTATGAAACGAGATGGCGCTACGCTCGTAAATAAATCAGCAACAGTGCACATGGCAAAATACATTTTTTTCATGGTCACATAATTATTAGGCACCATAATTTTTTTTTAAATGTGCAATATAAAAATAAACTTGTGATTTTTTTTAGTGTCAATCAAATGGGAAATAATCAAGAAAAAGTAACTAAGAATTAAATAGATTTTTTTTTTTAATCGCCGAAAACCGTTTACGACAACTCAAAGAAAAGATGGAAGCATTTAAATTTTTAAATTTAATATTAAAACTTAAGTACAAAAAAATGAAGAACGATTATTTACATCAGTTTAAAATTAGTGAAAATTTAACTTAAATAACTTTTAATTAGACAAAATAACGATAAAGTCATATATTGAACAGTCATTTTTTTGGATCCGGATTTTTCATCATTTTCTTTTTAAATTTGGATAAAAAAAATGGATGACAACAAAGGAATAATCGATCATGACGAATTTCATAATCGTAACTTGATACGAACTGAAGAACACTTAAATATAAGTGTTAATAATGATCACTCAAAATTAGACGCTTTAAACAAGCGCCAGAATCCCAAAATAGATCCGTCTAACTCTAAATCAACAAAGTCAGATAGGATATATTCAGGTCTTAAAGAAGACCCCCGGTTGCAATGTAAAAAAGCCGTTAACCAAAGAAACGATTATACCAAACCTTTAATAAAAAATAGTCCAAAAATAATAGAACAAAAAAATGAAATTTTATCCAGGACATTTGACTTATTTAAAATTAAAAAATTAATTAAAACTATTTTTTATTTTATGTTAATTTTATTAATATTTAATTCGCAATTTGGAGTCGAGTCGGCTCCTGTAGAAACGAACGAAACTTCTTTAATTAATTTAAACCAAGAGTTAATAACAAATAGTAGAACGTTTAGTTACTATAACAACAGTCATTTGTTGGCTAAAAGACATGCGAGAGGAAGGAAGCAAAAAAAAATAATTAATAAAAATTGTAAGGAATACGACATAACGTCGAGAGCGTATTTAGCGGATTTAATTTTCGAAGGTACAGCAAGATCCCGATCGTCCAGCACGTCAGGACGATACGACGTGACTTTCGTTATACAGAAAATATTAAAACAAAATAATAATACACTTAAAGCAAAATCTCAAATCCGGTTACATTTTGGCGGGAGAGCAAATAGGAAATTATCCCGTGATAACCCATTAAACGACTGCCCTATATACAGTATTACAAAAATTTCAAACAACGTGAAAGTCGGAGGAAAATACTACGTGTTTGCGGAACGATTCGGGCCCATGAACTACACAGCCAAGGGGGAGCCAATCGTTATTAACAGGAGGAATTTGAAATCCATCAAAAGTGTTATTTCTAGAAATAGAGGTAAGTTTTTTTTTCTTTTGTTACTTTTTTTTTTTATTCTTGGATTTTTTTTCCTGGTTTTTATGAAGAGAGGGCTTTTCAAAAAGTTCTAAAGGGATGAGATATTTTTTTTTAGATTTACAGTCTGGAGTTTTAGAAAGGAAAGAATTAGTTAAGGATTCCTTTTTCGTATATTTCGGGCCATTTTTTTAAAATTTGGTTCCTTAACTGCAATTCAGTCAATCGAATCCAGACCTTTTTTTTACTTCAAAATTGCAACCCCCCCAGATGCTGGTGTGACGCCACCTAAGAATTGGGAAATGAAGACGAATTTCTTTTGTACAAATATTATCTCAGAACAAGTTATTCTTCAATGCATTAATTTGCAGCAAAATCGGACCAAAGCAATGTTGGATATTTGACAGTAAAGTTCCAGTTTTTGTTGTTAAAAAAAGTTTGCCTGTTTCTGAGGTCTAGTGATGCATTCAAGACTTTTTCAAGACTCCGTTTTTCTTCTCTTGTATAGCTTCGGTTGCCTTTTTTATTTTAAAATTGGGTTTAAATCATGTAAGTGGTCCACAAGAATAGTTCATTAGCCGATTTTATAAATTAAGACTCTTTGCGTTTCTCGAAAGTCTTGAAATTCAAGACTCAAGACAAAACAAATTTTTTTTTTTTTTTTTTTTTTTTTTTTTTGAAATTTCGAATCCTTTACGTAAAAGAGGTAAAAAACCAAAATTTGAGCGAAGTCTTGAAAAAGTCTTGAATGCATCACTACTGAGGTCATCGTTGTCTTCTGTTTTTTTCCCTGAGAATTTACCTTGGTATTTAAAATTATTCAATCTGGGACTGAAGAAGCAAATTAAGGATTATTTCGAAAGAAAGGATGTGCAAGTTATAGTCGGTCCTTTTCAACACCTCTCATCTATCAGATATTTTTTCTAATAGACACTAAAAGGTATTCAGTATTTGAGTAGATTCGGTAGGACAAAAAGAATAGGTGTTGATTTCTTTACATTGTAAAATATTCCGTAGAGAAAGTACCTATACTATCTTCTGTCATTTAGCATCACAAAATAATAAATAATCATTAAGAAATTTTGAATTTTTTCGTTCTTGAAAAAATATAGATAGCCTCATTGACAGTGGCAATTAACATCATGCTTCAGCTCCGAATTTGACAAAATTTAGTTTCAGATTTTAAGTCACAATTTATGTAAAATAGTGCCAGGTAAACATTTGCACGTTTTTATGATATGCATTTGTACTGTGCATAAGAAAACTAGTCTTAATGAGAAAGTTTTCGAAATTGATTTCTTGACAGTTTTTCATTGTGAAGTTAATGCTGAATCCACCTCTTTTTTTTCTTCTTCTTCTTCTTCTTTTTTTTTTTTTTTTTTTTTTTATCTTTTTCCAAATATTTGCCGAGTTGTAGGACTTTAAAGTTGAGTATTGGAAAAACTCTTGATTCGAGGAAAACGCTTTTAAAGGAGGAGGACCGATACCCCTGGTTTTTGGACCCCCTGCTATATTCGCTTATGGTATGTAATGAATAACTTCCCGGCTAACTTTACCAAAATAGCAGAATAATGTAGTCTTCATTTTGTAAAAGTTTCAACCCTGTACGTGCATGCCGTTACCTTCAAAATTACTCTTTTAGGTTTGGAATCAGTGTAATAGAATCACATGAACCGTGTAATCTTGGGGTGAATTTGATCGAACTCGTTTATAAGATGGTAAAAAATCAATTTTTGCAAAAAAAAAAAAAAAAAAAAAAAAAAAAAAACCGACATTTTTTTTTAGCAAAAATTCCGTTTTTTTTTTTCATCTTCTGTAAAATTTTGCTAGACTGGTTTTCCAATGCATAGTTACATATGATTTCGGTATAAAGTGGTTAATAATTGAGGTTTGGCCATTTGCATTGTTTAGAATATTATTTACGGAGACTCAGCAATGAGATATCAAAAATTATACAGTCCACCTCGCTTATAATGAACTTCAAGAAACCGGTCAATATTAGTTTTCTATAACCGAGGTTCACTATAACCGAACTCCCCAAAATGGACATCTCCAGGTTTTCTTAAAAATAAAAAAGCTCTCACTTTGCAAGTTTAGAACGTAATCTATGTTGTACCAGTACGTAATTTTTGCAACAAAATAAAAATTTAACGACAAAAATCATAAAAAATCAGTAAATTGCTACAAAAAAACCAAGTTTAAAGCCCTTTTGTAACCAAAATCGGTTCTCTTCGAAAAACCGAGGTAAATTACATGAAAAGAATATACAAAGGGACTGGGACCGGCCACTTTGGTTCACTATAACCTAGAGTTCATTATAACCGAGTTCACTATAAGCGAGGTGGACTGTGATTCGTTCATTTTCGGAAAAATGGGCCTTAGAATTCATTATTTACTGCACTGAATTTGTTAACGCTACCTAGAAAAAATAGTTGCATAATTTTCAAAGAAATCGGACTTCTTTGCCAGTTTTGTGCAAAAGAATTGTAATAAAGATTAACACTTTAAAGAAACGTTACATATGAAAACCTAATTATAAAAATGTTTAAGTTTTAATTGATAATAAATTTTGAAATATTAGTTTGTTCGACTCCAAAAATATTTTGTTTAAAATACGAAAAGCGTTCGGTATAATTTTTGTTTGTTAAAAAAGATTGAATATCATAACCAACAGGAATCGATTAAAAAAACCCACAAGAACAAGAAAGAATTTTCCGATTTACTTCATTACTCCTTTACGATTGCCAGATTAATAATTAGTTTAAAAAGTTTATTGACCGACTGTCATTGAAGTTACACATGGTCACATAGATCCTGTTATCGTTGAACCATTCATTTTGCACATTTTCTCACATAGATTTTGCGATCATCAATAATTTTTCATTTTAATATCTCCCTGGCAATCCCTCAGATTTACTTTTTTTTTTCAATTAATAATCTGCATTGCATAAACGTTTGTTCAGGGGGAAATTGACCTTTTATTTTAGCTTTTTCCTTTTCATTTTTCAGTCTCTTTTTCCTTTTCAGATAGACGACTTACGACTCTTGAATAAAGTTTTTTTTTCTTGAATATATCAAAAATAAATTCTAGAGGTGAGAAATGGAGTTTTGTAATATAACCAAAACATCATAAGAAGAATATCATAACATTTTATAATAATCGTATATTTACGTCACTTTAGATATTTTTCAATGTCAGCAGTAGCGACAATAAGAAGAATATTCGAGTCCGTTCTGCCGACGTCGTAAGAACCCTTTATTTACATTATCTGGCAATCATTCGAAACCGTACTGACTCATTTTGTCTGATAAAATTGAGCGTATGCCAAATTTTGTCTCCTCTTCTGTCTATCGGGACGACAGCAACTTGATGCGAACACTTTGAAAGTTCGAATTGAGGTTTTTTACACTCTTAACAAGTACACAGTTCTTATCGTAACTCGCACTAATGGGGATTGTTGTCAAAAGTAAATCATTGAACTTATGACTTGCAGGCTTTCCAATGAACTCGTAAGATACAAATCTTTCGTTTTGCACCGTGTCAGAGTTTATTCATAAACAAAAATTTAGCATTCCCGAAGATTTTTTTTCAAAGGGACAGATGATATTTCCCGGGAAAATTATTCTGTATTTCAGAGAAGATCAATGCTGCAGCAGCTTCTGAACCAATGAAGCAGTTCGGTTCATTAGCTTCTAGATGGAAAAACTTGTAGCATGTTTTTCTCCCCTTTAATTGAATTAATTATTGGATTGACAACAGTCAGAAATGTATCGAATATCGTTCGAAAAAAAAAAAATCGTGTCTTGTGTAAAATTTTTGTTTGGACCCTATCCTAAAATTACTACGGTAGAATGCACGTAACCCAAAATATAAAAAAAAAAAAGATCATTTAAAAAAATGATTTGAAAAAAAAAAAAAAAAAAAAAAACGTTTTAAATCTCAACCCTAAACCTTATATAGATTTGTGAGATTTGCTTTGAGAAGAGTTTGATGATTACTGAATGGGGCACAACATAAAAGTGTCATTACAAGTAGAACAAGGTCGATATTAACTCAATTAAAGCGACGTCATATTAAAGGTTAAATGGCAGGACTAAACTAATTAATTTTCTTCTATTATTTTACACTTTTTTGTTTGGTTATTTCATCGTCTGAGACTTTAGGAAAATATTTTGTTAAGAATTTACCGACTTTCCTTATTCGTTTAATTGATAACAAAGATAGACGATTTTTCTTCAGGAAATCGTGGATGTGACAACGTTTTGCTAATTTAGAAAGGAATAAGCGGTTTCGTTGGTACTTTTAGTAGGTTCTCAGACCCCAAGGTTTTTTTTTTTTTTATTAATAGCGAACACTTAAAAAGATGTGAAAATTATTATATGATAAATGCTCAGAATCCAAAATTGGCTGTTAAAAATATTTTCTGGTAATTAAAGATTTTATTAAAAGCAGTTTAATCCTTTCCTGGCGGCGGCATTTTCGTGAAAAGCGATTTTCATGGCGGCTGATTTTGTCCATATATTTGAAAAAATTGCAGAGCCCTTTCGAAAAATAGTCATGAAACCTGCTATACTCTTACGTACTGTTTTAAGAGTGGAGTTTCAGATTTGGTGAAGGCCGGGTTTGGAAAACTCCTGAAGTTTTTGGTGATTTTCGGAAAATTTTCCCCGATCGTGCCGGGAAAAGATTGATAAACTCGGAAAGAGTTTGGAAAAGGAAAATTTATTAATGTTTAATGTCAAGTCCGGGGAAGGAAAGTGCTTCCCTTCGAACTGAAGCAATTTTAAACCAAACAAAATACGTTTTTTTTTGGAAAACTAATTTTACACTAGATAGAGATTCAAATTCAAGAATTCAAATTTTCGGGCACATTTTAGGCTTTCGGTCCCACCCCAAAAAATTCCTGAATCCGCCAGTGTTCAAATTAGAAGCCGAGCAAATAGATATCGGTTATGAAAGTAGCATTAACAATATATAGGAATCCCTGGCGTATCCAGACCAAAAGTGAAAAAAAGGCCTGGATCCGCCCTTGGTTAAAAGTACCCTGGCTAACTACGTTTTTTGTAATCTAGAATAAAGGTCGAAACTGTTGAAGGAGAATGATATTAACACTCCAAGTGGGACAAATTTTGTGGCTAAAAAAGTAAACAAACCATGATCTTTAGTTTTAAAGTTTGTTTACTTTTTCACCCACAAAATTTATTTCGTTCGACATTTTCATATTCTTAAGATAAACATTGACAATTTGATTTAAAAGAAAAAGCGTCTTTGATAGATCTTGTTTTGAAAAAAGTTTTGAATGCAATTTTCTCTTCTGAATGAAATGTTAAAATAACGATCTAGACCTGATTAGGCGTCGTTAATTTTATGTCTCATCTAAGATATAAAAATTAATTTCGCATCTGGGTTCAGTAATCTTCGTTACTTCTTCCCCGTTATATACTGAATCCTGGATCGATGGGACAGTGAACTTTCACAATTTCTCTAATATGGTGTTCTTCATGACAACTATCCTTGCACTGCAGGCACTGGAGCACATTGTAAATTCATAATCAAAGGGATATATGCCAGAGTTTTTGACCTGTTGCCATATAGCTTTCATGTCGGAACCTGTTTTTTTTTCTTTTGCACTCTGTGCAGACAAGGCATTTTCTTTTTTGTCCTATTTTTTTCATGATCCTTTAAGAAGAAGATTTCATAGAATGAGTTTGCGCATTTAAGGCGACGCAGGAGTGATTCATTTTTTTGAACACCCTATACTTCGAAATATGTAAATATTATACTTTTGGTGCTAGATATCAAAATTCCGCTTCCGAGCAACAATATATATCAATATTAGGCACCTTCAGGAAAAATTCCATACCTGACCATACAGTACTTTTTTGGGAAACCTTAATCTACTATAAATTCCCGGGAATTTATCCTAAATCAAAGTTTCCCGAAAAAGTACTGAATGGTCAGGTATAGAATTTTTCCTGAAGGTGCATAAGATTGATAAAAATTGTTGCTCGGAAACGGAATTTTGATATTTGGCTCCAAAACAATAATATTAGCGTTTTTCGAAGTATAGGGTGTTCAAAAAAATAAAATCACTCCTGCGTCACCTTAAACCTGAAATCTCGGTTAGAGAAGAATTATTTCATAGGCTATGATTGAGAATTTGCTTCTTTTCGCAACTTGATTTTAAATACTGATAATGGGCTTAATTGTACCCAAATAGAGTTTTCAATCCATTGGACATCCTGTGGATTGTCCATTAGATATCCATAGGATACCCAAATCCATGTGATATTCATAGGATTTTCAAAGGACGCTTTTTGAATCAGTGCGGACATAGGTAAAGCCAAGGGACGTCCAATAAATATCCTCATGACGTCCTGACCTGAAGACGTCTTCGGGACTGGATAGACTTTGTTATCTGGGTTGTTATCTAGTAGGTACTTTTAGATTACCTTGTAGGTAAATGCACTCGCTTACTACAGATCATAATTTCATCTATTTCATATTGCGGTCTGCTTTTCCGATAATTGGCGGCCTAGAAGAAAAAAAGTCGTTTGATTTTTAGGAAAATGAATCGGATGAAAATATGAGATATTTTGTAATTAATCCATATGGAATCACGATATGAGTATGATTTTTAAGTATTGCTGGAATAAATCCCGAAATTTTTTAATCACATTTCTAGCTTTTAGTTTTTAAAATAGTAATGATAACTATTTTTTTTACCATAACAATGTCGTATTTCTGCAACTAATTTGGGCGATATGGAGTATCATTTGCAGTAAATTTTAGCATAAGATAAAAATTCAATGATATTTATAGGATTCCCTTGGATGACACGTGCTTGCCCCATTATAAATACTATATCTGTATAGCCATAAAGGAGACAAAAAAATTATCTACATCTTTTCTAAAAAAAAAAAAAATAAATCTTGTTTTTTTTCTGTAAATTATCTTTTCCTTATTTTCAATTTTGATAGGCCCCTTACCCTCTAGTGCTATTACATAACTTTTAAAAGGTTCTTTCAACTTCCGATGTCATTAGCAACATCTTATGATATTCTTCCTCTTTTCCGCATTTTGAAAGGAAACGCAACACTTTGGTTAATTGTAAGATTGGTTATCTGATTATATCTGTTTGGACGAATATTAAATAACATCTTAATTGTTTGCTATCCTTAAGGTTATTCTGAGAATAGCTATTGTCACTCTTGTTATCGATACCATGGATTTAAAACTAAATGCCTAACAATGCAAAAATCGCAGAGATGCCCGAAGAAAAAGAAGTAAATTTCAGAAGCCTAATTGGATATGATTTGCAACAAAATAAATTTTGCAAATGAATCCAAGAGAAAAAAAAATGTAACCGAAGATTATGAAATAATTTTTAATAATCGAAACCGTGTATTCCAGAAAATGCACCTTCAATAAAATTCAAAAACGAGGACGATGAATGTTGCCAACGAATAAAAATGATTTATTTGTATTTTCGTAATCCTGGCACTTGCCGTCCTGTCGGAGTGTTTACACAAGGACGAGACAATTTACCAGAAGGTGTAAAAAATTTGGAGGAAAAACATTTCAGTTATGAAAATTTTTTAAATTGCAAGCAGGTGGTTCATTAAATAAGACTAGAGGAAGGAAAATGCAGAAAAGGAATAACCTTCTTTTTTTTTTTTTTTTTTTTATTTTTTTTATTTCCCGCGCCCGCCGATTTTTATTCGTTCAAAACGTTGCGTACAGATAACAGAGCTCGATTGTGTAATTCGATTTTATTTATTCGATGGAGAAAACTGTTGCACGGATTATATTTAATGTCATTATAACTTTAACTACTTTGTGTCTGGTATAAGGCGTTCAGACGGTAAAGATTGCACATTTTGAGGTGACTTCGAGTTTCAATAATAAATATTTAACAACGCCAGATGGAACCTCATTTTCACTTTAGTATACGAATTTTCGCTGCGGTGTTTATTTTCTACATTTTGAGAAATAGTTTTATTTTTGATTAAATCGGCTTTTTTTTTTCGATATTTTTGAAAAAGGAAAGATTTTTGAGATCTGTTTTCCTTTCCCTGAAATTTTGGCAGTGAAAGAATTTCTACACGAAGAGAAAAATGGAAAAGTTGAATTGACCCGCGAAGTGAATAATTAGACGAGCCTTAGGAAGTGTTTGGTGAAATTGGCAAGATATGAAAACGAAGGCCCGGAAGGATTTTGGCGTCTGAAGGCCGGAGCTGGCACTCGACTCTCTGCCCGAAAACTTCCAGATTTTGTTTGTTGCTTAGTTTTTTGCTCCCGCGACCGCGGTGAAATATTTTTAGACGGGAGTTCATCATGAAAAAGCGGGATATTACGTTTCTGAAAAGAGTCCATCCGTGTAAAACTTGACTATTTTTCTCATAGCAAACTTACTTTATGCTGTTTCCTTGGATTTTTTTTTCTTCTTTTTATTATAAAATCTCATGATCGTCCGGATTCGAAATTATCCGTAATGAAAATTCCCTCTTGAATAATTACTTAAAAATATCAATTTATGGATTCTTAAAAAATTTCCCTTGGCAGTTCATTAGCGAAAAATGTCAAACAAGTTTCTTCAAGAAGATTTTTTGATGAATAAATCCCAATTAGTCATTTTTATTGGCACAATATGCGAAATTTTATTGTGGACATCTTTTTTACGAGGTAAATTCATTCATCGTTGGAAATGAATGACGTAATTGATAGCATTAATCCAGCCTTTTTAGAAACCTCGAAGAGACGTAAAGTAGAAAGTTTACGTGAAGATCACGAAAAGTAAACAAGTAAAAAAAAAATCTCAATTTTGCGACTTTTCTCCACCTTGAAAACAACCCAGTCAAGGTTGAAGTCGTTTACATGCTGGACAAATGAGGTGTTGGTCATAACTTATTATCTTACACCATCAGAAATGGATTTTTCTCTTTTTTTTACAAAAAAACTTCAAGATGTTGAATAAAAATGGCGAACATGTTCGGTGAACATGTTTAACGACCGAACATGTTTAACGAACATTTTAACCCAACATTTTCCTTAATATGTAGGGGACGCTCTACATAAGCAATGAAGCTTCCTTGAACATATTGGGTGAAATGCTTGTCCAACATATTCACCGAACATGTTGGGTGAACATGTTCGGCGTGAAATGGCACCCTTAGAATGTAGAGAAATAGCTCTCTTTGTTCATAGGTACCGGTACATGCGTTGTGAGTTTTGACAAATGGATTATGCAGATACTTCTTCATTTTAAAAGTATGCTTAGCGAATACCAGAAGGAACGGCTGTTGTGTGCATTGCTCGACTGGCTAGGATGAAATCCAAATTTTAGGTCCAACGAATTCCTTTCACTCATTCTTGTATTTTTAGTACAATTTTCAACTTGTTTCAAGTAAATACGAACCCAGAAAACAAAATTAAAGCTTTTCGGCCGTATATTTTTTTGAAATTATTTTGCAGCTGCATATATAATTTAAACAAGTTGGATCTTACATTAAAAATTGCAGGACACAACATACGAGTTCGTCAGATTCCTGAAATTTGAATTTTCCCTTTTAAATCGAGTATTAGACAAAATAGCCTTTCCTTCTGGTAATTTACTGAACCCTGCTCTTTAAATAACATTTCCTCATCGATTCTCATTTAGAAGTATTCTTATTTAAGGTTTCGTGCTCCTAATTTATAATGCAATGTTTCTGCATTATGTTTCCTATTTCCTCCGTTTCGGGATCATACAAGTATTACGAAAGCATTATTTTGGCCTTTCAAGACCCCCCCCCTCCTCTTCAGGGCTTACGTAATACTTGTATGATCCCTTCCGTCTGACCCAAATTTTTTCAATCGCAAGCTTGCTTTTGTTGATTTGCTTTAATTTCCATCCTAAGAATCCTCCCTGTGTGGGGGTTGTAAATTGTTTCCTGAAAAAAAAAAAAATGTAAATTTTCAAACCCGAGAAATAATGTAAATAAAAAAAAATGTTTACAAAACAAACATGAACTTACATATCCCTTTCCTTCTGTACACCTTAATACTGGAAAGTCTTCCACCACTTCTTTCGCTATGGGCAATTCTTTTTTCGCTTGAAAGGTGATAGCCAAAAAACTCGACAAGGAAATTCCCCGCCTCATCTATGATCATTCGTCTCTGCTGTTCCAATAAATCTTTATTTGCGGTATAATTTGGTAATAAAGCCTTTAATCGTGCTTTCAAATCAAACTGAATTTGATTTCAGTCAGTTTGATTTTATTTTATTTTATCTTATAAGATAAAATAAAATAATTTAGGGTCGATAGTAATACATGGATTCCAATAAAAATTGCCGTACTTTTTCTTCTGACAACCTACTGCATTTTTTTTTCCTCGTTAGAGAAAATTAAGTCTTTATTATGACATTTAAAATTTTTATACATTTTCATACTTAAAACATTTGACAAGTGATAAATTTTTTTTAAAGTGTTTAGATAAGCTAATTCTCTTTGATGGCAAAGACAGAAGGTCTTTCAGTTTGGTTAAGTTGGCAGCCGCATATCAACATTACACTGTTGGAAAAAATAACATTATTTTCTATTACTTTGATTTGTTCTATAGAGGCAGACCCCCCACAGTATGTATCACACTCAAATATAAATTAAATGTGTAATTTCCGAAACACAATTGAGTTTTTCGGTGGAATTTTTAATATTTTTACCTACTTGTTAAAAAGTTTAACAATCTGTGCAACACAAGGTTACAAGATTGAAATTCTCAATCTGGTTTGAGCGATTTTTTAATGCGGAAAAATGGGACTGCTCTTGGAAAGGAAAATTAGTTGATACACTAACTCTTCAAGTCGAGACTCTCCAATGAATCGAGACTCTAATTATGTCCGAAACTAGGATGGAAAACAAAAACATTTTTTTTCCTAGGTTCGGGTTATGTTTTGTTTTGGTTTTACTAGGTTCGTTTCGTTTTTTTCTTTTTGGTAGCTTACCTTATTGTTCTTTATACTTGAAGACATCAGTGGATGTTAGAAGGTTGTTGGATTTCCATCGAAAAACTTCAGGTAACAAATCGAGAAGGGTTCCATTTTTATTTATTTATTTATTTTTTTTTTATTTTAAAAGTCTTCAAATTAAAAGGCGCAATTTCACGCCAAACATGTTCGGCAAACATGTTGGTTTTGGATATAAGTGGCGATCATGTTCGGCAAACATGTTGGACAAACATTTTCACCAAACATTTTCCCCAACATTCAAGGGAAGCTCCACATAAGCAGTGACGCTTTTTTAAGCATGTTTGGTGAAAATGTTTGTCCGAAATGTTCGACGAACATGTTCGGCACTTTTGTCAAACACAAACATTTTCACCAAACATGCTTAAAAAAGCGTCACTGCTTATGTGGAGCTTCCCCTGCATGTTGGGGAAAATGTTTGGTGAAAATGTATGTCCAACATGTTTGCCAAACATGTTCGCCGAACATGTTTGGCGTGAAATTGCGCCCATAAGCAGTGACGCTTTTTTAAACATGTTGGATGAAAATGTTTGTGTTTGATAAAAGTATCGAACATGTACGGCAAACATTTTGGACAAACATTTTCACATAGCATGCTTAAAAAACCGTCACTGTTTATGTAGAGTTTCCCCAACATATCCGGGAAAATGTTCGATGAAAATGTTTGTCCAGCATGTTTGCCGAACATGATCGCCACTTTTATCCAAAACCAACAAATTTGCCCAACATGTTCGCCGAACGTTTTTTGCGTGAAATTGCGACCAAACTCAAAAATCGAAATCTTTTACCTCCTTTTTCTTGGTTTCTCGTTTTTAAAACTCCCGCTTAGTATGGTTAAAACTCTATGATAGCGATTTCATGCTACCTATTTGTTCTGTTTTTGGAACCAAAATGGCGTCGTCAAACTACATCTTTACGCATCTTTGACTGCTAACAAGGTTTTATGATTTTTAACATTAATAAAGCAATGGCTTTGAAAACAAAAGCCACTGCTTCGGACTATTTAGTCATGAACTGTAATTCAGTTTTCATAAAAGAAAAGTGTTGCTTTTGCCTTCTGGTGATACCCATTTTTTTCGGAATGAATTAGGAACGTAACGATTTATAAAAAGATGAAATGTTTTTTTTTTATAATTCGCACAAGAATAAGCATTTTATAATGTAATGTCGTCAAATATCAGGTGACAACGCGATTATGAAGGAAGGGATTTTTATGAAGTTGACAGTTTTCAATGATATGCATGGGTCCTATTTAATGCCAGAGGCGCCATTTCATGGAAACTCTAAAAAGGGGAAGGGGCGCAAGGGGCAAAGCCATATGCTAGGTACTGATTACTGTGTTAAACTTATGGGAATTAATGTTTGATTAAAATCAAATATGGGCGTTAATGTCGCTTCAGTGTAATTTGTGTTGCCACATGAATCAATAAATTTCTTAAAATAGTGGAAAGGTGTTTTTGCTCTTTTCCATCTAATAATGCAAGATATGTTTCCATTTTGTGCCTCAAAATTTTCCAGATCTCGTTGACGAAAACATTTTCCAAAAACGTTGACTTTCATAGAGTTTTTATTTTGTGATGCAAGTTGCGATTGTAAGTTAACATTACAAGAAGTAAACCACGTAAAGGATTCGGAAAAAATTTTAAAATATTTTTAAAATTTCTTCTTTGACCCGCGGAAGTGGAAATTTGAAAGTGCATAAAGTAGTGCATTAGGACGATTTTAAAACTTTTGGTTTATTTATGACGATCGAAGGGACATATTTAAACACGCCCGCTTGCTCTATAGCAGATCATAAAATATGATGACAGCACGTTCGCTTTCGGTTTCGTTTATATTTTACGGAGTGTCTCATAATCGCACCGACACTTTGTTTACGGCCTTCCATTCTGTTTGGCTCTATTTATTTTTTCTTTTAATTCATATGTTGAAAGATTACCCCGATACTGAGTGGCCAATCGACCCTGAGTATGTAAGTTATGCGTCTTTCAAATTCTTTTCGAAGCAATTCGATTGTAATTATTTTGTAAGCCTGAGTTTAAAATTTTTCCAGATGCATATTTCAATTTCTTTTTTCTGTTTTCTCTTTTTTTTTTTTTTTTTTTTTTTTTTTTTTACGGTCCATGCCAAATAAATAGATTACAATTCAATGAGTGTTGTCCTTCTTTCTTTGGCAGCGAATGAAAGGACATGCTCAGTGATCCTTTTAATCGCTTCCTTCTAGAAATTATGTCAGTATAATTTGGAATGTTTGTAATTTGTAAGTGTATTTTTTTTTGGGTTGATATGTTCCAAAAAGAGGATGCCTCTAACTCGAATAAGGAAAAGAAAATTTAATATACTGTATAAAACGTAGACATCAACATCAAAGGAAATCCTTATCGTAATTAATAATCTTTCATGAAATGTGAGAAAACAATTGATCGAAAACAGACCTCCTGCGAAATTTTTATCTATGTGGAACGATTTTGCGTTATAGTTTATATTTTCATTTTCTAATTTTTCAGAATCTTCACATCTTTTTTTCTTCCGCAACTTTAATTCAAACAATGCGATTCTTTTTATTTTTATCAGTCCGCAACGTCGCACTACTCTCGTGCTTTCTATTTTTTATTTTTTTATAAAAAAATTAAAAATCTTGCTGAATTGTATAGTTAAAAAAAAAAAACCGGGAGATCACGTAATAGCATCATTTTAAACGTTTAAAGTGAAAAATGATCGCCATATTATGATATCGACTGTCGAAAGAAGAAAATTTATTTTAAAAAATGTACATGAAAATTCTTATATCGAATTTATGAAAGTGTTAAGTCTGACAGAAAAATATCTGGCGGGGAAACTGAGATTTCAGTCTTCCCTCTCTGTTCTAACTTCAGCCAAAGTTTTTTGATTCTAATGTGTGTACAGTTTCAATATGCAAAATCTATATTATGGTTTTATTTTTAAGACCATTTTTTATTATGTGCATAATAAAGTGATCAATCAATTAAAGAATTAGTATTGTAATTAATTAGAATTCTAATAAGAGATTTATGACATGTGGAAACGCGCCAAACCGTGAGAAAACGGTCTCATGCAGTATTAGTCCATAATTTGAGGACTCAAACGCGCGCCAACATTTATTTCATCGCCAGGTGCATTTATTAAATTCGTTTTTTTTTTTTCTTCTTTTTTAACTTTTAAAGAAGAAAAATTTGAGGTAAATCGGGAGGGGGGAGGATGTGACATGTGACATGCGATGCACATGGATTCCATGCATATGCTGCTGCTGCAATGTAAAATAGTTTTCTGGCGCCGGGGGAAAAAAAAGATGAAAGAAAGCGTTGTATTATGAAAGCTCTGAAAAAGGGAAACGCAGTCGGAGGGACAATGCCCTTTGCAGTGCCAAAAAAAAAGAAGGAAAATGACAGGCAACACCATGTTGTAATGAATGACCTCCATGGATTTGAACGAGTTAGACACGGTGGCTTGCTAGAAATAGACGCTAGCGTCGTCAAACGGCGTCTCGGACGCCGAGCAACAACATTTTGGCTCTAAGTTTTTCTTATGCATGTACTCAGCAAAATGGAATCGCATTGCTTTTTTTTTTTTTTCGAAACTTTAGAGGTTAGCAGGGCAGTTCTTTTTTTTTTCTTAATTCACTTAATTTGCTTATCCTCCTTATTAAAGAGTGTCTGATTGATTTATAGAATTTTTGTTTCCAACCTTAATTTGAAAGTGTTGTATTTGTTGTTTGGCAAGTTTGTTTTCCGGTTTTTTGTGTTAAAATATTATTTAACAGGTTAACGAGTTTGCATGTTTTCCTCTACTGATAATCAGACCAAAAATTTACAGAAAATGTTCTGGGCATACTTTTAATAATCTCGGATGGGGTAGTAAAGAGTTCGGTAATTAAGTAACGGTATATCTTCCTCTTTTTATTATCGGATGGATCACGCTGTGAATTGCTTATGCTTACCTCAATACCAATGATGGTAGTCTTTTAATCACAAAAATTAAAAATATCAATATTTACGATAGAAAGCTTTCGTTCTCCCAACGATCATGGAGCTTATTATTTCAGGTATATGGAACGGAATAAAAACCGAAACGTTAGCGTACTATTGATATTTTTTATTCCGTTCCAATATACCTGAAATAATAAGCTCCATAATAAATATTTACATTTTTAGGATTCGGATCGAAAGTCCAACAAAGAGCTTAGCATATACCGGGTTGCCAGTTCGGGAAGCCGAGGGAGGTTCTAAATTGCCACTTTCACCATAGAAAATAGAAATATTACATTTTAAAAAATTAACTGGTCAAACCTTTGCACTGGAAGGTTGAGTTACTCTTTGCCCTCGGTTGGTTACGCTCTTAGCGAATCACCCTTATATTGAGTAAAGTAAATATTCTGGTTGAGAAATGTGGTCAATCCGGATATTCCGAAAATAAAAATATTTTTGTTCTGGAAAATTCTGATTAGTTGATTATTTTTTCTAGAGACTTTTCTTTTAACTTGTACAATCAATCACCCTAAATTCTGTTCTTTTTTAATCCTCTTCTTGCGCTTAATCGAGTGATTTATAATCAAATTCGTTTTTAAAAAAATGATTTGAAAAAAAAAATTTATGTTACATTTAGGAAAGAAAGAAAAAATAATGCTTTGAGACAAAACCATTTCTAAAATTATGCGAAAACAACAAATAAAAATATTTTGTCAGTATTTATTGTACAAGTATAATTTTGTAACAAATGAATTTTCTTTGTTATTATTTATTTTATTTTTTTATTCAAAGATTCTTCTAATGAGCCCGAGCCCAAACACGATACAGTGTTGTAACACAAAAAAATTGGTTTAAATCGATTCGAAATTGAATACTCGCTGATACACAGTAAAAAATTTTATGTTAAAATTGACACAAATTGTATGTCCAAATCGGTCTACATAAATATTTTGTTAAGAAAAATAACACAATTGTTTTGTTTAATGTTCTGCGTCCATTAACGATTGTCATTTTTTTGCTGTTTACAAACAAGTTATGTTGATTTTTTAACATAATAACTTAACATAGGCTTTATGTAGACCGTTTTTAACATATTTACATAATATTTTTTACTGTGTATAATAAGGCCATAGGAGGAGGTAAAGAAAGTTGTTCTTACGGGAAATTATTGCAGGTTTACTTGTCCATATTCTTGAGATGTTTTGTGTTTCATTATTACGAGCGAAGAGAATGGAGAACCTTTCGTCCAGCACATAAAGAGGTTTTTGCGAAAAGCGTGCTTTTTTGACCGCATAATAAAAGTCGGCCCTTTTTAAATTTGAGAAACCATTTTATGTTTTTTGACCCGTAGAACCCGAAAATGACCATAAAAATTACGCACGGTTGCGGGAAAAACCCGACATCTCCACGCTAATTATCAATTTTGGACGATTATCATTTCATTAATTATCAATTCGTCTGGAGATATCGGGTTTTTCGTACAACAGTACTTAATTTTTATGGTCATTTTCGGATTATACGGGTCAAACAACATAAAACAGTTTCTCAGATTTGAAAAGGGCCGACATTTATTTTGCGGTCAAAAAATCACGCTTTTTGCATAAACCCCTTTGGTTACCTTTATTTGTGCTAAACAACTTGTTGGATGTATTTCACTGAATCTTCTTGTAAAACTGCATTTCCAGATGATCACAGTTTTGACTAGAAACTTTTATTGTATATGAAATTAAATAAAACGACAGGAGTCAGATTTAGAAATTTTTAAGGGACTCCGACGAAGAGTTTCAATAATGGATCCTTACCAAGGGTATTTTGAACGCTGTTCAATTTAGACTGTTTCAAACAAAATCGTGTCATAGGAAATACACTGTATTAGCCCCATTCTTTCGTTTCAATTCTTTTCTATTAATATTTACATTTTTTTTAAAACGTTTTTATTGCAATCAAGATTTACGGATTCGTCCTCTATAAGCATCAGACATCAGACATCAGGCATTCAATAACTGCATTTAGCACTTAATCGATTTATGTACTTGTTTTCCTGGCATTTATCCGTAATGCAAAGCAAATTTAAGATCACCCTTTTTTTTGTTTTTAGCTCGACCACACCGGAAGCATTATTCTAGTAAATTTTCAAGGGTGTCGACAGATGTAACCGTAAATTATTTCGAAAATATCCTTGATAACCCAAAGAATCTGTCGTAAAAATAACAGGCCTATAAGCCCTTGAATCTCGGGAGCAACGATGAAATCATGTAAACATTCACGAAGCGAATATAAAAGACATCGAAAGAAAAAAGAAAAGAAATGACCTATTTTACAAGATTCATTCATGGGTAATTTGAGTTCATAAAATGAGGATTGCATCAGTGTATACGACAGCAGATAGTAAAAAAACATGACTCTAGTTTAGGGAGTGCCCCCTGTGCAGAGTGCCATAGTTATTAATATCGTTCCGAAAAATATTGAAATTCGATTGGCAAATTTCGCGTTTTGTTTTCATATAATGCAATTATGTTTCATAAAAAAATATATCGGGATGAGGATGAGGTTATGTACGATTGTTTATCGGTTGGACCAAGTTCAGATGGAGGAATGCATTAAAAAAAGTTGGCGCTTGTTTCTTTTTTCCTTCTATCATTTACCTGAAAAAGTGTTGCATGGGCGCGAAATTATGAAGGACTAAAAAAATAAATAAAAAGAAAATGCCCGAGTCCTTGAAAATTTTTGTATGAGATTCCGCGTTTAAAGAATAGAAGCGATTTTACAGATGTGACGTCAGGGTAATGTTTAAAAAAAAAAAAAAAAAAAAAAATAGGTCATATTTTGTGACTTCATTTTTTGCACTCGTTTCTTTTTGCACTTCGAAAAACATTGTAAAAACTGTAACAGTTTCTTTTTACTCGAATCCGAATGTTTTTTTCGCATTCTAAATTACTTTTGCGAAGTTTTTGAAACGTGTTCCACTCTGTTTTGTTCAATGTCAGAAAGGTGTGTTTGCACAACTTTTCTGTTTGCAGATTTTTTTTTCCCTTGGTAATTTTTTTCAGTCGCCGACATTTTATAAATAAGCTTGAGTTTTTTTAGTTTATGGTTTCGAAATAATTATAAATGAGCTTGTATTTACTGTATACTTGGCTAAAGGATCTATTTCTTTAGCTAAAATACGAGCACCGTATTTCATAAAATAACCGTGTATTAGGATAGTTGTAGATCTACACATGCAGAGGTACAAAAATTAATTGGTTTCGATGTCCGAATCGAAAATTTTTTTTTCTTTTTACGTTGGACGTTACAGTGTAATAACTAAAGTTTTTAGAAATTTTATTCATTAAGTCAACTTAATTTTCCAGATTTTAGACCGTAACTTTCTGTACTAAATGCCCCTTGGATAGGGTTGCTGTTTTCTCGGGAATTTCGGCTTTTCAGGAATTTGAAAATCTCGAATTTTCAAACTGTCGAGACTCGAGATTTCAAAATGTTCTATTTTACGCATTTTTACCCTTTTCTCGAGAAATTTTCAAGTCAGAAATTCTTGAGCAGAAACCTTAATATTGGAGCTTAACTTCATAAAGGCGAAACTTTCTGTTACTGTTTTGGTAAGATTTAATAGCTTCTTCCCGTTGGAAAACTTTAATTGAAAAATGTTTTCTTGATAATTATTCCGCGCTATATCGTTTTTTTTTTTTTTTTTTTTTTTTTTTTTTGTGGGAAAGACAAAAAGTGTGAAAATAGTTGTAGGTAATGTTTAGCGCTTGAAAACGAATATTTTGCACTGCAGACATGTGGAACCCTGATATTTTTCTGGGGTTTTAATGTCAAGCTTCTGCTTATTTTGCACAAGCAATAAACCTTTCCGTAGCGCTTATAGAATTGTTCCTTAAAAAGATAGTTAAAAAACAAATTATACTAATCGTGACCTTAGAAACAAAAGGCTCTAAATCCACTCCCCGAACGAAATTCGCTTTTTTATGAAAATAATTTCTACTTCATGAGTACTTTCGACCCCTAAACTAAAAAGTCTAAAATTCTTATTCTTTGTTTTTTTTTTTTTTTTTTTTTTTTTTTTTTTTTTTTTTTTTTTTTTTGGAAAATCAAAAATTGTAACTGTCCTATCTGCATTCTTGTTTGCTGAATGTTTGTTTACATAAGTTAAAAATAGAAGACAAATACCAACTTAAGAATGCAGATAGGACAGTTTAGCTAAGGACGGCAGAAATTCTTAAAGTCGATTTCGAAACAAAAGGTTCTAACGCCATTTTTCATTATACAGTAGAATGCCCGAAATTGGGCCAACATATATTAAAACTCCAAGATTGCTTAAAAATTACTCTAGACATTCCCAGGAATGTTTCAGGAATAATTTTGGAAAAAATATATTTGAAAAATTTAAGATTTATTGACTTTTTCAATACAAAAACAGAAAGTTCTATCGTCTTTAACTTAGCTTATGGAGTTAATAGAAACTTTTGTTAAAAAAAGGAAAACTTTTGTTCTAAATTGGAAAAAGTCACTAAACGGGTATAATTTTAGGGATCTTTTAAATAACTTAATAAACAATTATGTGATCGAAATGAAACTTTTGGAATGTGTTCTTTATTAGTGCGTTTACGTCTAGTAGCATTGCGATGTCAAAAAATTGAACAGGTACACTGAGAAAAATGCTACCGTCAACGCCAACGGTAAATTATAGTTAAAAAATGAGCCTCGGTATTACCGTTAACACACACTATATATTACGGTTAACTTTTGCTGCACTTTAACTACAGTGGTTATTACCGTCTTACAGTAAATTTTACTGTATTTTTTATAGTAATGTAAAGTATTATCTGTTTGGTTTTAAAGGGTAGTTCAGATTTTACTTTAATATATCACGGTTTTTACTGCACTAAAGTAATTTTTACTTTTAAAAAAATCTTCAAAAGGTGTATAATTTTTACTTTTAAATATGATATTTTTGAAAGTAGTTATAGTTTTATTTACTATAATTACCGCCAGATCTAGTTAATCCTTCTAAAGTAAATTTTCCGGTGTTACTGACGCCATTTTTTTTTCTCAGTGTATCAAGGTACAATAACATAAACTTTAAAAAAATAGATCTCTGATGTGTTGCATTTAGAACCTTTCGTTTCTGAGGTCACGAACTTATTTTTGTCTGTGAAAAAAATTTTGAACTACAAAATCCGGTCTTCAGATTTTTAACTTCGGAGACATCGGACTCTTCTGGGTCCTACCCCCTTCGTCAATTCTTATCTTGCAGGGAAAATTCCTGATTCAGACTCTCTGCTCCCCCTAACGTGCTGGCGTAACTTTGGAATGGCCTCTTCTAACGTAAAACGAATTAAAAATAAAAATAATAAAATTTAAAAAAAATAAATAAAAATTAAACAACTTGTTTTTTTTTTTACATGAGAAAACCAACAAGTTAATTTAGAAACTCTCGCTCAGATTTAGAAAAAAAAAACTGTAAGGATAAATTAACTTTTTGATCTTTGATCTGGGCTAGGGATTGAACTTTTCACAGTAAAACCCTACAGTATTGCAAACCCCGGAAACAGTTTCTACCAGAGTAGTCAGAATAGACTACCAGACACAATTTGCATGGACACAGGGCCCCCTGACCCCAGGCCAGTAAAGCCCCCCTGCCTGTGAGGAGGTTTGAGCCCCCCCGCCACCATAATACTTTTTTTTTTTTTTTTTTTGACTGATTCAATTTTGTTGTCTCTCGTTGTAAAAGAGGCTCTTTGAAGCCCCTCTTGCAAATAATTTAGCCCCCCTCGCCTTCCGGGCTGGCTACGGGCCTGCCTGCCTCTCTTTTTTGTTGCAGTGTCCTCTGTCCCCCTTGTTTTGTTGACAAAAATATAACACAGATTCCTGGTCTTTACTGCATGACTGCTAAGGTGGGGTCATTTGTAAACAAATCGGAACAATTTTTTCAAGCATATAATCTAATATAAATAATTTCTTGTTTATTTTAAAAACCTATGATTAATCCAAATTAAAAATAATAAAAATTAAAACTCTCAGATTTTGTTTATTGTTTACTTAGGATTAAGTCATGAAAATACATATAAATCTATTTTTCTGGTTAGAAAAAAAAGAAAAGAAAACTTTGACAGCTAAAGGGTCCGTTTACTAGAAATTGTGTCAAAAATAAAATAAATTTCGTACACGTGCTGAATAGATAGGCATCAAAATTCAAAAACGAAATTGTGACAGGTGTATGAGCCATTTGTTTGTACCGTTATTGCGGGAACCAAAGTATGAAATTATAAATATGAATGAATTATTGAGTGCAAAATAGATTTAACTGACAAGCTAACTTGCTTAGAAGCGATGGGGGTCGTAGAAAGTTCATTTAAATGCGTTTAAGAGATCGTAGTTTTTTTTTTTTTTTTTTTTTACTAGGAGGACCGCCTTTTTTTTATCTCGTTTTTTTATAAAGGGGAAGGAATTTAATCTTTTTTTAAAGCTTTTGGTTTTAAATGGACCGTTCATTATAATCGCATTCGTTTGTTTGACTTCACTTGATCTTGAAATTTTTGATAGGTGAATTCGTTTAAAGGGGAGTATGTAAAGATCACTCGACTCCCAAAAGATTTAAAAATAAAAAATGAAATTCAAATCAGATCAGTGTGAAGTAAAATGCTGGACAGGAAGATAGGGAAAGAATGATTCGGAAAATTCCGCATTAAGATCTTATCAAAATGATCGAAACTTTCGAAGTAGGTTGCTTTATTAATAATATGAGGGGCTGATAGAAATCACACTAAATAAACACTTTCTAAAAACCCATTGCAAGGTGGGTCCATATGGGATATGTTTGAAAAACATAACGGTTTATCTAACAAAATCAATTTTTTTTTCCTATAAATCCTTGCCAACTGACGGATGTCCTCGTTTTACGAGACACAGACGACTTTTCAGTTCTGCTTTCCTATGCGGATATTTCCAAAAAGTATAATTGATGTTTCTTTTTCTGATATGAATTTAAAAAAACAAAGTTCAAAATATGACAAAGAGGAAGTCTTCTCTTAAGCTGTGCTTTTGCTTGTGCATATTTTAAAATCTGGAAAAGAGCAATCAGATTTCAAAATGTTTCAAAACTTGATCGATTTTACTGTGCGCATAGAACTGAATAAGATTTACCATATTTCAAAACATTTTGAAACCGGATAGCCGTTTTTGCATCAGTATTGGATTTATGCTGATATTTTAAAATACGCACAAGCGGAAGCAAGGTGGAATATCAGCCACTTGTGAGTCAAATCAGGTCCTTGGAAAATAAAAATTAAATTCACCCGTTAAGTTAATTTATCTTAGTTAAAAATTAATTTAAGACTTTTCCTTTTTTTTAATAACTAGTATAATTCTTTTATTTATATGTACGTTTACAATTTTTCGACATAAGATGCTCAACTGAGCATCTTTTTAAAAACAGTTTTTAGGTTGGTAACAAAACGGAAAATAAGAAAAGGGCAAAAAGTTTACAAACAGAGCATCTTATATCGAAAAATTGTAAACGTATATATAAATAAATAAATTATACTAGTTATTAAAAAAAAGGAAAAGTCTTAAATTAATTTTTAACTAAGATAAATTAACTTAACGGGTGAATTTAATTTTTATTTTCCAAGGACCTGATTTGACTCACAAGTGGCTGATATTCCACCTTAACTTTTGAAAATTTTCCAGCGTGGAAAAATGTTAAAAGGTTGAAAGGTGAAAGGTATATAAGTTTTTTTTTTCTTTCGTGTGTATTTTTTTAACGGGAGATTTAAAAAAATATATTGAAGAAAATTTTACCGTCTGTTGAATGCTGAGGTAATCGTTTGGGTGAGACAAATGAACTTTAGGTCAAATAAACATGATCGCAAATTGAATTGGCAAATAATCCTAGTTTAATAAGGAATTTTTTTATTTAAAGCTAAATAGAAGTCAATGATTTTATGTATATTACACTTTACCGATCTTTGAAGGGATGCCAATTAACTGCGCGATGTTGTCGTCTTTTTAAGTGCTGTGCAAAAGTCTAACAGAGAATCTGGTCGAATCATTGAAAAGGTTGTATCAAAAGACATTTGCAACATTTTGATGAGGATATTTTCTGAATTTTGGTTGAGTTAAAGATCATTTTTCTTAAGGTTGCATTAAAAGTTTTAAAAAAAAAAGAGGAAAAGAAAAAGATTACCCAGCTTAATGTTTTGGTAACAAATTAACCGATTAAACGAACTTACCTGTAAGTGAAGTTCGATCGTAATTATACTAGCTCCTCTTCCGAGTGATCACTATGTAGTATATACCTGAAATGCGCTAAAAACTCACACAGTCACTCAAGAATAAAAAGGGAAAAAACTTCCCTTTTTGGAGGTCCACGACCGCAGGTAGCAGCTGCGCAGTCGGGTATCTACCGAACCTCATAATGAAAAGAGGAAAGTCGAAACTAAATGGGGATGAGGCCACAATTAATTAATTAGAAGAATTAATTAATTGCCTGGCCAAAGTGAATACGTTTGAGTATTCAAAAAAGTAGGGATGGGAGGGAGTGATCACTCGGAAGAGGAGCTAGTATAATTACGATCGAACTTCACTTACAGGTAAGTTCGTTTAATCGGTTAATTATACTACGCTCCTCTTCCTCGTGATCACTATGTAGATGTAGAAAGATGTAGTTTCGACGGAGGAACGAGATAATAAATATAACAGAAAATAAGATGAATCTGATGATTTCCACCGGTGGGCGAAATCTATTATCTGTAATAACAATCATATTTTAAAAATGAATATTAAGAAAAAATCGGTCCATATTAGGATCATAAAATAAAGGATCTTCTTCTTGTAAATCCAAAACTGAAAAAATTTAAGAAAAAATAATAATAGTGACCAGTAAAACTATAGAGCTCCTCTGGAGTAAATGGCCCTAGCAAATGAGTCCGGATCTTGTACAACCTCTAAATTGTAAAATTTAGCAAAAATAGAAGACATTGGAGTCCATCCGCCTGTTCGGAAAATAACGTTTAAATCAACATCCGATTTTCGGCCGTAGATGTTGCCGCATGTCCGGAGGAGTGGGTAGAAAAGATGATGGTATCGAGTCCACACTCCCCTAGAAATTCCTTTAGCCACCGAGCTAAGGTGTCCTTGGCGGGTTTTCCGTACGGACTTTAGGTAGAGATGAAAAGGCTTGCACCCTTTCGAAGGTCCTTGGTTTTTTCCAGATACGTCACTAGGGCGGATGCGGCGCAAAACCTTAGGCTGCAAAGGAAAAAACGGTATTCTTAAAAGCAGTTGACATCTTTTTGGTCCCGAAGTTTTGATTTTCCCCGGGGACGTGAATCAAAATATGAGTATCCGAGATTTTGACGTTTTCCAGGAGAACGAGAGACAAGGTTTGAAGTCTGACCAGAGACCAAGGCTAAAAGCGTTAAAACCTTCTTTGAAAGGACATCCAGGGGAAGGTTCTCGTTGTCTCGGAGTGCTGATTCATATTGCCTCCATGTAAAGTTGGATAAGGAGGCCAATGATATATCTAAGGACGATTCCGGAATCAGGAAGACTTCCCGGATAAAATTCCTGCCACCAGGGAAGTCTTGCTCCAGAATGAGCGTTGTTCTGAATTGCCTTCGTTAGAGAATTTTTTTTAAGTTTTTTGGCCATAAAACCCTTGCTTACTAAGTCCGCTACCAAATCACTGGAGACAAAATTTAAAGTGGGGTCATTTTTGCCTACTGCAATAACGTATAATTGGAGAATTCAAAATGTCATTACTTTCATGTATGGCTAAATTTCAAATGGAGCTCGTCTTTAAGAGTAGGTTTCATGCACATAGTCCCTTTCTGCGTTGAAGTATCGCGAGGAATGGCTTTTTTGTTAATATTTTGCTTTCTAAGCAAAATATTGAAATTCTGTACACATAAAACCCTAGGTAATAATTTTCCTCATCTTTTGACATAAAATTCATATTTTTTCAGGTGAAATTTAAGCCATCATATTGTTTCAAAAATTTTTTTATAATTTTTTTTTTCAAACCCAAAAGCCGGCTTTAATTTCTTTTGGAAAAATGTGAACTTGGTGTTAAAAAATAGGGAAAAACATTGTTTAGGGTTTTGTGTGTACAAAATTTTGATTTTTGGCCTGGGAAGAAAAATATGTAAAAAACAGCCATTCCTTCCGGCATCCGTGAAGCCTCCTCTTAACGAGAAAAGCAGATCAGGTACTAAGTTTAACGTTGTTAAAGCCTGGCGCGACCAATTAATGGTGTAATTTTGGGCTCAGATTTTGAGGGGGTGCTTAAATCTGCTAGAGGCAACTACTTGTAAGTGTGCTATAAAATCCGAGGTATGTTGCGGATCCGGATGCTAGGCCTAGCAACTCTAGTAGGGACAAATTAATGAAGAAATCCACTAACTTGTCTGTTAATAGAATCACCGCTTGTTATGATCAAAAATGTTCGGGACGAACGTGATTCTAATAAGCGGCGGATATCGAATCAAACTCATTTTTTTTTTCACCCCAGACATTAATTATGGCGTTTCCGTATCAGCTTATCAGAATTAATACAGTCTCTTTTTTAAATATTTGAACCTAATTTACTAGTCTGTAAACATTTTACAACGATCACAGGTTTTCTCATTCCAGAAAAACCGCCTCGAGTACGAGGGCTGCACGACGTGAACCTCAATTTGAATTCCGCATTAAGGCTGAACTGCCGAATTTTCGGAAGGCCGGTGCCCAGGATAACGTGGTACAAAGATGGTCGTGAACTCATTCCTTCTTCTTATATAAATATAACTTATTATAGGTAAGTATAACAAATTAAATTAATTTTTGTATTTTAATTTTGATTGCTCGATGTTACGCAATCTTATTTCGGAGAAATGTAACTTTGAACACATCAGGTTGTCAGGATGTTGGCTTTAGGAAATAAAAAGTTTTCGTATATTTATATGACGCCCCATAAATCCGGATTCTGTTGATTGACGATTCGAGGAGCACTCATCGCTGTGAAATGTATTGCGAATGGCGCCCTCGCGTTCGTAGTATTGTCATGACTTATCGGTTAATTTAATTGAAAGTTAAGATTTGGAGCTCTGTTTCGATTGTACCCCTCTTCTTTTTTTTTACAACACCATTGGCAACATAATGAAAATTTTCTCGAACAAAATTTTGTTAACTCGAACAGAAAAAAAAAATGATGGATGGTCGCGGTATTTTATCATTAATCTTAAAATTTTAAAGAAAAAAGAGTTTTACACGAAATAGATCCCACTAAATTTTTATTTGAAATTTAAAGGATTTTTTTACATGTTTTCGATAAAATTCGCAATACTTTGTCATACTCATTTCGCAAACATTTTACGTCTGGATAGGTCAATATCCCGGGACCTCATTGCCAGGGATCTTTCTTGATGAAATGATCCAAAACATCAAGATTTAGAGTCGGTCATTGTGTTAGTTACGAAATAAAAAAAATGACCTACTGGGTTCTCGGAAAAACTGTTGAGACTAGATCCAAAATGTGGAACCAGTAAATCTGGGATATAGCCGAGGTCAATGGCTGTGAATTCAAAATGACATAATTAGCGGGGGCTGCATACGTCGAGGAACTTTTATTTCATTATTCTTCTTTTATTTGAAAAAAAAAAATCGGAATGTTTTTATTGATTCGAAATCTTTTTCATTGATGCGTGAAATATGTTTTGTTTTTCAAATTTTTTTTTTCTTGAAATCGTCTTGGCGATATTTTCATAAAAGTCACGTTTATTTTTCTTTCGCGTCCTCTTTTGATTCTTTTTTTTTTTTTTTCGATTTTGATTCTAAGGTGAAAGAAGAAAAAAAATGAAGATCAATCTCTTCCGACGTTAACAGGGACTTTTGTTAGTTGTATTTGCCAAAAGTTTGCGCGGTAATGTTGTTTAAAAAAAGTGTGCGTGTATCATCCTTGACTGTTAGAACCAATCAATATAATAATTAGGTAAAACTGACATAGGTAGACTGCCAATGTTTTATTTTAGCGTTCATAATATTTTGTTAGCCCAGATTTTCAGGAGGTGGGCATTCGGAATTGTAGGTGTCTTTCATTGTGAATCACATTAACGAAAAAAAAAAAAAATCGTATTCATTATTAAAATTTTCCATTTGGCTGATTCCGTTAGAATTTTGAAAAGGTTGACCGGAATTTTTCGTAAAGCAGATGTTAATAAGTAATTTTTGAAAATCTTTTTATATTTTTTATTTTTGCTTTTTGAACTTTGTAGACCTGCTCGATTTCTTGTTTTTGTTAAAATTACATGATGTGATTAAATTACAGTTTTATATAAATTCGCTTTACGAGAAAGAATAAGCTAAAGCTGTAGATCTTCAAATCGACTAATTTAGCACCCATGGACCTGTGTTCTGGGCTGGTAGATCTGTGCCAAATTCTGGACTTCATTATGGATTCTGATTAATTATGGGTAGCATAGTACAGCAATCTTTTTTGCGATTTTTAGTTTCTTATTTTAACCACTTACATATCGAGATCATACAAGTAAAATTACGAAACTCTGTTCCTAGAAATTGTTTTATCCGGAAAAACTGGGTATGCAAGGAGTCTGGAGCCAAGTTATTATAGACCAAGATTTCCCAAAAAAGTACTGCATGGTCAGGTATAGGATTTTTCATGAAGGTGCCTAAGATTGATAAGAATTGTTGCTCGGAAGGGGAATTTTGATATCTAGCACCAAAAGGATAATACTAGCATATTTTGAAGTATAGGGTGTTCAAAAAAATGAATCACTCCTGCGTCGCCTTAAGACTTTTTTTTCTAATTCTTTGTCCATTTTTTACTTCTTCCTTGTCTGTGCTAATTATCTAAAAAACACAAGCTTGAATAGTTTCTTAAGTCATACCCGAATGTTGTAAGCAAATGTGCTTTTCGATTTACTTACACTGTAAACAATAACTTATTTAAAAATGATTGCGAGTTAATTTAGTGAAGTTCATTTACTAGAGTGATTTTCGTGATTTTCAAGTAAAAAAAAAAAAAGGCATTTGTCCGATTCAAAATAATGCATATACTTTCTTCAGTAAAACGGTAATAAGCTGATGTGCGGTGACAAAGAGTAACTTCGGGCTAAAGTCCGTTTTTTATTTTTTTTCGAGCAAAAAAGATAGAGATAAAAAAATAAATGGTAAACTTGAGATTTTTTATAATATTCCACATACTATTTGGAGAGGAGTCATTCAAATATTAAAATATTACAGCACTTAAGCATAATTTTGGCATTTTTCGACTCCCCCCCCCCTCCCTTATGAACTAAATTTAATTTTTAAAAACCCCCTCCTCTTTTGTTGCGTAACATTTCAATCCCAAAGCTCCCTAAAATTGATGATTTTGGGCTTATATAATCATTTTCAAATGCCTTCACTAGCCCTTTAAGCAATCATGCATACGGGATACCGGGCCCGTAGCCAGAACGAAGAGCCAGGGGGGACAATCGTGCTTGTTAAGGGAGGTAATAGGCCTTCACCTTATATCTGTCATGTTTAGGCAATTTACTTCGGGAGGGGGGGGGGCACCAAATCAGGCCATGGGGGGCGCCATCCCCCCCTTGCCTACGGACCCACGGAATACGGCATTTGTAAATTTCCCAGGCCGTTAAGTAAAATTGAAGATAATAATTCAGTCAGAGTACGATTAATGAAATTATTAAATCGTCAGGAAAAATTATAACGTATATTTTGTATCTCCATTGCGATTATTGCTGCAGAAAGCAAATAAAGTTTCGAAATATGCGATAGCCGGAAAAGTTAAAAAAAAAATAAATAAAATAAGTGAATATCCTTAGGTCTTTTATCGAAGAATTCGGAAATCGTCATTTCCGAGGATGTATGGTGAACTTAATCGAATTTTTGGCCGGATATGATTGTTTTGATTCCGCTAAAAAGTTAAATCAAAGTTATTTATTTTATTTTATTTTACTCGATCTTTTTTCATGAATTATTGGAAAGAGCAAAGCAAGTTGGACAGGTGGTGGTTTTTTGCAATTTAAGCAAAACTAAGTTTAAAGGCCTTGGACCAACACGTCTGTCTACCTTAGGCATCAATTTTTTTTTTTTTTTTTTTTTTTTCCATTTCAAAGTTGCGATTTTTTTTCCTAATAGCAAACCGCCGACAACTTACTCTGTCTTTTATCCGTCAACATGACGCTCTCAAACGAAGAGCAATTGAAATATCGCAAAAAAGAAAAAAGAAAAGTATTAGTTATATCTTAGTCTATTTCAGTCATTTAGTAAACATGATGTCTCCTCTCCTCTTGGCAAAGTGAATTTCAAGACTTTCTTAACAGGAAATTGCATAAGTTTTTCTTCTTTTCTTTTCTATTCTTTTTTTTTTATTATATATATAAAACTGAAAAAAAAAAAATGTTTTCCTCCTCCTTTGCAGAAATCGCTCCATGCGTGAAGGTCTTACGAGAAAAGTTGTACGATATCATATAGTCATGCTCGTCGTCTTAAGTTTTAAAGAAGCTGATGGTTTTCCTTTGGGCGTGAAATGAAAAATTCTAATGGATGTATAATAAAAATGAAAGATTATGAGTTTAATTAATAGAATTTCCGTCGGGCGATAAACCGAAAATACAATAAACAGAGTGAAAAATTTCAATTGAGCGAGAAAGTCGAAAATGTCAGTGTTGATTACAACCTGGTTTATGAAGTTGATCGTAAACGCAAAGTTTGTTTTTACGATCATTAAGCGCCAACAAAATAGGTTGATTGTTTCGAATATATCTGCAGAGTAATATTTGATATCTATTAAATTTCGAAACGTGCGGAGGGCCCTGTTTTTATGTTTTTTTTTTTTTAAGATAAAAAAAAGAAAATTTAATAAGCGATCTTTCTTTTTCGAAGTCTTTTTTTGGTCAAATAGCGTAGCTTTTCCTTATTTCCGGTAGTAAGACAGAAAATTATAATAATTTCCAGCTTTTTTTCGGAAAACGGTTTTAAAAAATCAGACTGGGATATGGGGGCTTATCCCTTCGTAGGACTATGTCTTTGGGGCACTGTCCCAATATTTCTAAATTTAAACAATGAAACAATTTTAAAATTTTAAGGCATTTTTTTTGCTCGTTTTTGGTCAAAAAATTCGGATTTTTTTGATAAAAATATCATTTTTTTCCTGGCACGAAGAAAACTTAAAATTTTTGATAAAAAAGGCCAAAAGTTTAAAAAAATAAGTCAAAATTTTAATTAAAGTCTTCAAAGTTAAAATTTTAATATTAAAAAATTGCTTTAGCTCATATTCTTGGCTAAAGGAAAAATTAAAATAGCGTTTCGGATAAATCGAAAAAAGTAATTGATATAGTGTATCGATATTTGTACAAAAAAAAATATCGACATAACTATAAATCCATAAATTGAACCAATTTTTTCAAAAATGGCAAAAAAAAAAAGGTTATTGGCCAAGATAAATTAAAAAACTTGAAATTAAACTGTTACTGTTAAAGCTACTTAAATTAAAATGACACTTTTTCCCTACATATTCTGCAAATTTTGATTTGCAAAATTTCCGAAAAAATCCAGTTTCAGGAAAAACTATTCGATCCGATGGCAGAAGAGGACAGCAGCCCTCTGGCAGAATTTAGCAGAAGAAAAATTAGCTTACCAGAAGGAAGAAAAGACACGGAGAGTGCGAGTGCTAATCTTCTTACAAATTTAGATTCTATGTTGGAATTAACGGGAAAGATTAACGAAGCGTTTGCAGGACTGAAAAGCACGTTTAAGAATTTTTAAATGTTTTTCGCGCGGTGCAGATCTCAAATTGAAAATAATTAATTGTATTGGAAGTATTGTTTGGTTTCTGTAAATGGTTGTAAATTCTAAAAAATCAACCTTGAATATATCATAATTACTAACAAAATTTTGATTTGCAAAATTTCCGAAAAAATACAGTTTTTTCCCAAAAATATCGTTCAGATTATCGACCAAAAATTTATCGATATGATGGATCGATAAAACTGTAAATATCGATAATTTTTGTGCCGATTTATCGATGTGTCAAAGTCATCGATAAAATATCGGCAACACTAAATTAAAAAATGTAGGGAGCATTTTATTTAAAATTTCTAAGTTCTTGTGTTTGTCTATCTTTATGTAGTCTAATTTTAATATTTAAAAAAAATATATTTAAAAACGGCGAAAATTAATTTAAAAAATTAAATAAAATTTTCAAGAAATTTTCTAAGTCCTTGCTTTCGTTCATGTCGTCTCATTTTACTATTAAAAGAGGCCAAAAGTTAAAAAAAAATAGTCGCAATATTATTTAAAATCAAAGTTAAAATTTTAATATTTAAAATAATTAGGTATTACTTCTTGGTGAGAACAAACCGACACCCGGAATGACAGATTTCCCCAGAACCGAGCCCCAAAACGTGGTCCTACGTCAAAAATTGAAAAATCGTATTTAACATTTTTTTTAATTTTAAGGAATAAAAAAATCGATTTGCTTGAACGTATGAAAAAGAAAATTAGTTTGTATTTTCTTAATAAGATCAAAGCGATTAAAAAAAAATTTCTTTCCCCGTTTACATTGGTTTTCAGTATTCAGACTCCATTTATCTTATGTGAGACTAAAAAATAAGCGTTTTTTGCTTTTGAGGTCTGATGTTTGTTTATACATATCCAGAATGTTTTAGACATTGCAACAAAGCTGTTTTGTTTAATTCCCGTCTTAAAAAACAGATTATTAACGGCGGTTTTTTTTTCTTCAATATATGCGGTGTATTAAATTAGGATGATAATTTTTTTTTTCTCTTTCTCTTTTAATTATCCGATTTTATAAACATAGATGTAATTCGTTTGCTGTTTAGGAAAATAAATTATCGTATCATATCTGTCACCGATCGATAATTTAAATAAACGCATCCATTGACATAAGCTTATGAAGGTTCCTTTCATTTATATTATAGACAGCGCCGGTACTTATTTTCCTTAACGAGACTAAACATTCAACTTCTTTTTTTTTTTCTAGGAAAAATTCTACTCTTGAAATTAAGTCAACACAACTTAGAGACAGAGGCCGATATGAATGCAAAGCCACTAATGTGATGGGCAAAGTTGCCACCATGTCGGCGTATGTCAATATTAGTGCTTTTTATACCGAAAACAGTAAGTATAATCTTTTGCAATTATAAAACAGCTTTTTACAGTTGATCGGTTCCTTGTACAGGCATCGAACTCATTTAGCCCATCATAAAATTAACGACTTTAGGAACCAAAAATGGCTAAAATAGTGACTTTTACTGACCTGATATGGAGGAAATTTAGTGACTTGAAATAGGCATGTTTAAAATTTTTTTAACTTATTAGACGACAGTCATCATCATTTTTAATCATTTTTTTTTTTGTAATTTAATTAATAAAAAGACCTTACACCATATTTTTTTATAGGAAGTCAAAAATTTAATTATTAATTACTAATTATTAATTATTAATTATTAATTAATTATTAATTAATTATTAATTATTAATTAATTATTAATTATTAATTAATTATTAATTATTAATTATTTCATTCTTCATTTGAGATCAAAAGTTTCAGAACTTTACATAAAATCATTTTTAATGAATCAACTAAAAAAAGCTAACATAATTCACTAACTCGTTTGATATAGTATTGAGACCATACAGGTGACGTCTAACATAAACAAAATAGAAAATAATTAAAGAATTTTAAAAAAAATGAAGTTTTAGCTCTTGAAAAAGTAAAAAATTTACCAATTAATCAAAAAAAGTGACTTTTAGTGACCTTATATAAAAAAAGTGACTAGTTCGATGCCTGCGGTATCTTGTTTTATTTGGGAAAGCAGGACCAGATCAAAATAAATTTCGATTTCAGATTTTGAAGTGTCTGAAAGCTTTGTATTTAAGCATCGGTATTTAACAATCGAACAAAAAAGCAAGAAGAGAAAAATTCGTCTTTAAATTTAGACAACATTTGCAGGCTCATAGCCCTCCCGAGAGGTCAGGCGATACTTCAAAGTTTAGAGCCCGCATAAAGGGGGACAGGGAGGAATTACCTTGCCCTCTCTGACTGACTCTCACGACAACCCTTCGTCCCTCCTCCCAAAGAAAATTTCTGTTTCGTTTATTTTCCCTATCCTCCAGGTTATAAGCGGCCATTTGGAGCCTCCAGTGGAAAACTTCGAGCCCTTCCTATTCACTGAAATACCGAAATGCAGACAGTGTGTATTTGCTCGAGAACCCTCCAGAATTTCTCGAAAAAGATTTCCATTTTTTTTAATTCTTCAGAAGTGGGATTGTTAGGCTTTTTCGTTTTTTTAACTCGAGATTTAGAATTTTTAGACTCGATTTTTTGAACAGTACCGGTAGCGTATAAGAAAAATGCAAATCCGAAATAGTTTTTTTTTTTTTTTTTTTTTTTTTTTTTTTTGTGAGGACTTTTCTTGAAATTCCATGGTATAGGATCAGAAATATTTTATTATCAGAATGAGGAGCTTCGGGAGCTTTTTATATTTTAAATTAACTTTTTCTAGAGGCCTCTAAGCTAAGCCGGAGATAGTCTGGTCCGGCTGAACCGAACGGTTTCTTTTTTATTGCCCCCCAAAAAATCAAAAAACTGAAGCAATCATAAACTCTAGGCGCAGACCTTTTTTTCTCATGAAGACATTCGTTCTGCTGTATTAGAAGAAAACACTAAATAAGCTTACAAGCCTTATGGTTATGCACTTTAATATTATTTGTAAATGAAAAAATTATTTCTTTTGAAATAAATTGTCATGTAATGTTTTCGGTTGCAGCGACGTTGTCGTCATCGTCAACAACAACAACAACATCAACAACAACAACGACAACTGATTCAGACTGGCCGTCTCATGCAGAAAAGTGTCAAGTTGACGAATTTTGCTTAAATGACGGCAAATGTTTTTTCATACCTTCCATTGGTGAACATATGTGTATGTAAGTACATTTTTTTTTTTTAATTTGATAATAACAACCCCAAAAAATGTCTTCTCTTGAATCAACCCCGGCATTTGTCTTATATCCCGATTTTCTAAAAGTTTATCCCATTTTTTGACTTGTAACAGTGATGTGAACCTGCCTTAACCAAATGGGCTGCTTTGCTGCTGGGCCTGCTCAACTTACGAAATTTTAGTGTAAAATTTTGCTAATTCACTTCGTTTTAAAAGACGCGACATAAATGTTACCGCAGCTAAATAATCTAAAGGAAGTTTTTTTTGGGGATTTAAAAAAAAATGGCGTCAACAAAGGCGGTCATTAGTTTATTTACTGATGTTTCCTATGCAACAGACATTTTTAAGGATCTGGAAGTCGTATGAAAGATTATGACTTGTTAAACGATTAGATCGTCTGTCACGCTTGTTACACTCAGAATCCGAAATGTTGGAAATGTTGTTTTTTTTTTTGTTTCAACCCCATTCGAATTTTTTGCCTCGGCTCATTTATTTTTAAATGTTAAAAAAAAAATGACCGAAATCTTATTTTTAATTTAAAATTGATTCAAACTTTTGTTGGTTCCGTTTATTAGAATAATTGCAACTTTTTTTTTTTTCAAATCCAGAAAAAAAAATTCAGTTTCGAAAAAGTACAATTTTGTATTAAGTAGGTGGTTAATTAATTGTCTTAGTAATTATTCTCTTTCAAAAAAATCCTGTTTACAATTTTTGACTGTATCATATCAACGACACCTTCACCGTTTAGGGGAATTATAGTCATTTATATTTAGATAAGAAGGGGGTGAGTGTCGGCTTTATAACAAAAACATTAGGGATGTGTTTTCTAAAAAGACAAAAATCTCATTCCTGCAGTTTAAAAAAAAAAAAAAAATTGAAATACTTCGTTTTTAGCCCCAAAATAAAACTGACTGAGAATAAGAGAGACAGAGCTGTTCAATTCTTCTGTTATTTAAATGAAACGATTGAGTAATTTGAAAAAAAAATTTCAAAGTTCCTTCCTGGAAATTTTTTAGTTAAATTGTTGGTCCTCAAATTAGTTTTTCGAACGAGCCTATCAAAGCAATCAGATCGATTTTTCAACTGAATTTGATTTTTCGCTTCCTGCCAAATTAATCCGTTTTATCCGATCATTTATTTTTTATTTTCTCATACAAAACCTATAAATTCGCTAAAACAATTTAATTGTATTTCTAATGTTCTAAAATTTTCTTTTTTGCAGATGTAAAGTTGGATACAAAGGTGCGAGATGTGAAAACAAGGAGGTAGCAGGAGGAGGTATAACATCATATTTTTGTAACTTTAATGTTGGTTATGCTTCGTATTATTGTTGATACCGCTTGTTTCATCACAAAAAAAAAAAAAAAAAAAAAAGTATAGAATGAAAATGCCAGCAGTATTATAAATCAGATTTTTTTTTTTTTTAATTTGGATGGTAATTCTCGTTTTGGCTATTAAGCACCGCTTTTATTGGTGGTTCTTTGTTTAGATGGGATGGCTGAAAAAGCAGTATTATGTGTAAATGGCTTTAAGTTTTATAAATTCATCCGAAAAAGACGATCAAAATGGTTTATTTTATTTTCTTTTTTCGAGGGAAAAAAAAAAATTGGCACAACGGTTTCCTTTATGATTTAATATCGCACATATATAAGATAAATTTATTTATATTTGCCCTAATCAAGATCGCAGTCTAAATAAAACATCGAAAATTAGTTAAATCGTCATTAAAACGTCGTGACTTTGAATGTTCGTTTATTGATTCACGTTATTAATTGAAGACTTGTATGATATGAAGCAAATAAACAAAAACCACTACGGTGTTTTTTTTTTGGCGGCCGTCACTCATTAACAGGGTGTCTATACTAATAAATGAAATGAGAAATTAAGATCGTAAATATGGAACGGAATTTTGAAAATTTAAATCTTCTCTATCGTTACCAGAAGGGGAAATTTTTCATTGGTTTAGGTCAGTAGACACCCTGTAAATACAGTCGACTCTCTGTAAATGTCATTGGCGCAGCTTATGAACCCCTTTATTTATGGAGAATAGACTGCCACTTGCTTTTTTTTTCATTTCTCGAAGCATTTTGGCTTTAATAAATATTTTTTTTTTAATAAGATATCCTTTTTTCCAAAATTATGTGTTCCAATTTAAAGTATTTTTTACTAATTTTTACTTATTATCGTCTTGAAAATTTTTAGAATTTATGAAAATTAAAGTCCTATCCGCTGTTGCATAAACGTTAAAATTTTCAACAAAAACAAAAATTTATCTTGATAATTCCTCTTTTGCTAAATTCCTTTACATTTATTTTTAGAATGGGAAATACCTTTTTGCATTTCGGTTTAGGCTATGTATGCTGTAGAAAATCAATTTCATAATTGTTGACTTTTGGTTACACAAATAAAAACTGCACCCTGACTATACACGCCATTTAGGACTAGACATACTTAGAAAATTTTCTCGTAAATGTATAAAGAGGATTTCTACTTTATTTGAATCTGCTTTTGCATCCCCTCTTTTTTATTGTTTTCAATTATTTTTAAATTATTTTTTTTCCTTCTATTAAATTTTTATTATTGTTTATTATTTTTATTACTTTAATTTATTATTTTTTTAAAAAAAGAAAAGCGAAGTTGAGAAATGTTAGAAAATTTTGCAACGTTAATCAGGGTAATGGAAATTTTAACTGAAAAATATTTAATAAGTAGTTTAATTTATTTACATATAAAAAAAAGAAAAAATATTAAAAAAAATTGGAAAAAACAAAGTTTTCAAAAACATTGATATAAATTGAAAGTAACATTTTTAACATTGTAAATAAAATGTTTTACATTAAAAGAGATTTTTTTTTAAGAATCTATATTTTTTTTTTAATACTGAAGAGTAAATCTAGGATTTAAAGGCATATGAATTTAAAAGGAACTAAAAATTTTCTTCTTTAATCGATGTCGATAGCTCCTTATTTGTTTTACGTCCAAAACTTTTACTGGGTTCTGCAAGTGCCTTTAAAATTTTATTTTTATTTCTTTCTTTTCCCTGATTTTTCATTTAAAGCGGGAAGATGTATTAAAAAATTAAAAAAAAAAAAAAAAAATTATCTTGCCGCACTTCTATAAGGAATGATTGTTGTCATTTGATGTAGGAGCTTTTATTGGGAATTTTGAATTTTGTATTGATGGGAATGGTAAAAATAATTCTCTGCTCTTTGTCTAGACTGCTTTGTTGTATTAAATATAAATCTGCATTTTGGTCGGCACACGCCAGGTATGTTTACCTAATCTTTTTATGAATTCTTATTTAAATTTTTCTCTTTATTTTAGGTTAATAATTTTTTCTTTTTCTTTTAAGTCTCTAAATTGGATTATGAGGATCCATTAGTATCAAGGATGAAAAGATTCCTCCGCAGACGAGCAAAGAAAATTCAGCTTGGAAAAACGCGATATTCAAGTCAGAGTAAGAGTATTAATTTTTGAAGCAGCGAACTTACGTTTTGATATTCTTATATTTTTTTCAGATAATGGAAAGTACCGAAAAGAAAATCTTTGGTCGAACTATAAAAATTATTATCATCGCTGATTAAAAAATGTTGAGTTCGTGAAAAAAAAATAACCAGAATAGTTTCAATCAATTTTTTAAAAAAATTATTTAAAAAATGCAAGCAACATTCCGTATTTTAACTAAATCAATAAATTTATATTGCAAAGCTGTCAAGTTAGTATGAAATTTTTTTTTTTTTTTTTAACTTAATTGCTTTTTGAAAACAGCAAAACCTTTTTGCAAGTTCTTTTTTCTCGTTTTTTTTTTTTTTTTTTTTGACTATGAAAAAAAGTTTCAACCACTATTAGATTTTGATTTCCTTGGTTGATGCCTATATGCATAAGGCATATAAACTTCGAAATAAAAAAAAAAAAAAAAACAAGAAAATTGTCATAGGAAATTTTAAAATAGATACCTAAAACCAGAAAATCAATTCATTCATTTTTAATTGTTATTAATATTGTTTTAGAAAGTGCAAAAAGGGCAGTCTCCACTTTATAAAAGTTTTACCTCATTCACGTTATCTGCCTTCGCAATTAACGTTTTCGCACCGGAAGTACAAAGCAGTTTTTACTTCCGAAAACGGTTGCGGCATAAATAGTACCGTATATTTCATTTAAGTTATAAAACTGTTTGATCCCTGATTTAATTTGGAAGAGGCGAAAGCCTAAAATGCCAGAATTAAAATTTTTGTTTCTTAATCCGTAAATGAGCCCGTTCACGGTAATACGACAAGGGTTGGTACGGTGTTGTGAGCGATCGCGGATTTTTATTTACCGATCGGTAGGGCCTATGGACCTATTAATTACCCCAAGTCCGTTTGCTCCCATCACCCTCCCCAATGGAGTTATGAAGGGGGGTAGTTTTGGGGACTTTTTTTCAACGAAAAATGGTCTTTTTGGTTTTTTTCGTCTCACACTCTCATTTTTCAACCGATTTGGATCGGTGAGGTCTTAAAATATTCAGAATAAAGTACTGAATCGAGTGTGACGCACATTTTTTGTCCTTGCCGCCATCTTGGAAAATGGCGGACAGAAACGTGTAAAAAACTACGGAATCTTCAACTGCCTCTACAACCGCTTCCCCACACGATATTTTGAATTTTTTTTACTGAAAAAAATCCTTTTTTATAAGCTTTCGATTGGTTATAGGCAGAATTTCGGGACGGATTTACTTTAGAGTCAAAATAATAGTTTTTAATCGTGCGACGCAAAATTTGGAATTCTTCATGGTTTTCTTCTATATTTTTGGTTTTATAATGGTGTAATCGTCTGCAGCATTCCAAAACATAACGCACGAAAACATATATGGTATGAATACATAAACAGATGTTGGCAGCACTGTGCCAACAAAACTATCCCGATTTCTTTGAAACATAATAACAATAATAACAATAATTCAATTTTAATGAAAACATGTCACCAATGCGCACTCTGTTGACTTACTTTGTGACAACTAGCGCTTCAGTCCTTCTTCTTATTCATAGGTGGCGCATCTCCGGTAGTATTGCCAACATAAGCTTTTATTTTCATCATGGTGACTTTAATACTATTATATTATTGCATACAGGATACCAAGGTGACGTCACGATATGGATGTCGGCCATATTGTTTTGCATCGAAGTGTAAACAAATAGTGATACTGTAGTATAATACCAGCCTAATTATCGAATTATAATTAATTTTTTCGAAGAAATTGCACGGTTTAATAAAATTTAAGACTTAGAAATGGTTCATTGTGTTGTGCTGGGTTGTAACAGTAGGGATGGGCGTGATAATGTTAACTTTTATTCAATTCCTGCGGTTATCCGGAACCAGTGTAGTAAAACGTTGGAATTGTCTGACGAAAGACGAAGATTATGGTGAAAAAGGATTAATCGCAAAAGTTTGACCAGCAAAGATGTAACACCCAACAAAAAAGTTTGCGATCGTCATTTCATATCAGGTATTTGTTTTTAAATCAAGTAAAAAAAAAAAAAAAAAAAAACCTTGAAACATGATACATTCATATTCATTTTTTTTTTTTATTTTAGGTCGACCATCTCCACTGTTTGACAATCTTTCATTAACAACCATGCCACAAGCTTTTAGAGATGCTTTTGGAAAAAATGTAGCAGTCACCATAGATTGCTTTGAAATATTTATTAATAGACCCAGCTCTTTGTCGCCTTGAGTTTCAACTTGGTCCCAGTCCCAGTATAAGCATCACAATACTGTAAAATTTTTGATTGGGATTACACCGCAAGGATCAGCGTCATTTATTTCAAAGGCCTATCCAGGCCGAACTTCTGATAAAGAAATAACTGAAGAATGTTGCATACTATGTAATTTATTAAAAGGTGATGTTGTATTGGCAGATAGAGGATTTAACATAGGAGATGACGTTGCTTTCATGTATGCTAAACTTGCTATTCCAGCTTTTACAAAAGGTAAACCGCAGTTAAGTTATGAAGATGTGGAATCAACAAGAAAAATAGGATACATGTAGAAAGACTAATTGGCCTTATTAGAAATAAAAATCATATATTACAAGATACGTTTTTTCATTCTTACTCCTTTCATGTGTTGCATATTCTAAAGCGAAAAGCATTGCTGCTACATGAGAACACGATTCTCCTTGGCCTGCCATACAAGTGCAATGGGCAGTCAATATCTCTCCCTCCTTTCTTGCCACCAACCATGACTTCAATGACTTCTCATTCATTGAATAGGAATGTTTAACCTTGGAATAAGGGAAAAAAAATTTGTCTTTACCCAAGAATCTATGTCAATTATTGACATTTCCACTTACGATTCCCAAAACTACGATTAATTCATTGCACAGCACTTTATATCTAATATCTTCTACCTTCTACAAATCCACTCGTAAAATAGTTATGACTTTTCATCGATTTATAATTTTTCATCTGGTTCATGGTTACGGTATTGGTAGTGAATACCAAATATTGATATATATCCTCATACATTATGTCCGGTAAATTTAAATTATCACAGCTTAAAGAACTAAAATCCATTTATACGGATCCTCTCCTTCGCAAAGATTTATTTTAGCCTTGTAATGGTCTTTTTCGACCCCTAAAAGACTATGAAAATAATTTTCTTGAAATTTACTCATATCTTTTACAATGTAAACATTCAAAATGATGCAAAACAATATGGCCGCCGACGTTTCGCGCGCTCTACCCCCACTCCAGCCTTTGTACCCTGTATTGTTTTTTTAAACCTTTTATTAACAGATAAGTGTTCGAAATGAGTAACTTGCCGAAACGTTTTAAGCCGGATGATTCCAGAAAAGAGAAATTTTCTCCCGACCTTTTCGAGGAGAATGTAGAGAAGGAAGGTAAGTAATTACTTCTGACGTAATTACTTACCTTCCTTCTCTACATTCTCCTCGAAAAGGTCGGGAGAAGATTTCTCTTTTCTGGAATCATCCGGCTTAAAACGTTTCGGCAAGTTACTCATTTCGAACACTTATCTGTTAAGGTGTTTCGATAGTAAAAGCCAAAATGTTCCATATTCTTCAAACTCGCACAGATGATATATCAGGTATCCGCGGACCTCCCTTAAAAATTTAAGCAAAAGTTACTTTCTAGTTAACGAGTTAAAAATTTTTAAAAATATAAAAAAATACATGGCGTTATATGGGAAGTTCCAAAAAATAAACAAAGCTTTTTCATTTATTTACGAAAAAAGCCTATTTCTAGATGTTCCGATTTTTCCAAAAACTAACATAACATCTGTTAATAGGTGTCGAATTAATATTAGCTTTAAAAAGTGAATGTAACTTTCTAGTTTGAATGTTTCAGCAAAGAAAATCGGAAGATTTGTTTATTTCGTGAAAAAAAATGGATGCCATTTTTTTCTTTTCCGTAGGCTAACAATAGGATAAAATTTTTTTATTTTTTCTTAAATTTTAACGAAATTATAAGAAGACCGAAGAACGATGCTTTTTTAACTAATAATGAAGCGGTGCTATCGAAACACCTTAATAAAAAATTTAAAAAAACAATGCAATAATATAATAGTATTAAAGTCACCATGATGAAAATAAAAGCTTATGTTGGCAATACTACCGGAGATGCGCCACCTATGAATAAGAAGAAGGACTGAAGCGCTAGTTGTCACAAAGTAAGTCAACAGAGTGCGCATTGGTGACATGTTTTCATTAAAATTGAATTATTGTTATTATTGTTATTATGTTTCAAAGAAATCGGGATAGTTTTGTTGGCACAGTGCTGCCAACATCTGTTTATGTATTCATACCATATATGTTTTCGTGCGTTATGTTTTTGGAATGCTGCAGACGATTACACCATTATAAAACCAAAAAATATAGAAGAAAACCATGAAGAATTCCAAATTTTGCGTCGCACGATTAAAAACTATTATTTTGACTCTAAAGTAAATCCGTCCCGAAATTCTGCCTATAACCAATCGAAAGCTTATAAAAAAAGGATTTTTTTCAGTAAAAAAAAATTCAAAATATCGTGTGGGGAAGCGGTTGTAGAGGCAGTTGAAGATTCCGTAGTTTTTTACACGTTTCTGTCCGCCATTTTCCAAGATGGCGGCAAGGACAAAAAATGTGCGTCACACTCGATTCAGTACTTTATTCTGAATATTTTAAGACCTCACCGATCCAAATCGGTTGAAAAATGAGAGTGTGAGACGAAAAAAACCAAAAAGACCATTTTTCGTTGAAAAAAAGTCCCCAAAACTACCCCCCTTCATAACTCCATTGGGGAGGGTGATGGGAGCAAACGGACTTGGGGTAATTAATAGGTCCATAGGCCCTACCGATCGGTAAATAAAAATCCGCGATCGCTCACAACACCGTACCAACCCTTGTCGTATTACCGTGAACGGGCTCAAATACATTTTTCTGAATCGCCATTTTTTACGATTGTAGATAAAAATAAAACAAACGATGATCAAAAAAACCGTAGATGAAAAACTCAAAGAACTTCCGATGCATTATCCGTTGCATTATTTGATGCATTATCCCAAAGAATTCCGAAAACAACATTATCCGTTTTCGAGATTAACGTATTCGCAATACGTTAATCTCGAAAACGGATAATGCGAACCGGTGAATGTTATAAAATGGAGACTGCCCTAGCTGTCTAGTCCATCGTAACGCATAAATGTATTTATTTCCTTTTATATTTTTATTTTTGTATATAAATTTACTCTTGTCTTATAATTTATTTAAAAATAAATTGCAAATGTTCGAAAATGAAAATTCGGAAAAGTTTTTGTTTTTAAAAACCTTGATTCCCTCTTTTGTTCCAGGATAAGAATGAAATAATCTGTACAAAAACAGGAAGTAATACTTTAAAAGTTTTATTTTATTTCTCTCACCATATAACAGAAAAAATTGTAAAGATCCATGAAATACTGAGCGGTAATATAATATCCAGGCTATTTACCCTTAGTTTCTTTTTAATCTTCTTAAATTGCAATCAATTTCGTTGAATTCAAAACCAGAGAAGTTTAATCAACTATTTCAAATATAAATAATATGTAAGGCGGATTTTTGTAGGCACTATGGATGATTTTATATATCTGTTTTCAAAAGAAAAGTTTTATCATTTGACAAATAAATAAATAAAAAAAAAACATTTGAATAAATAAAACCAAAAATAGCTGTTTGAATACATTAAAAAAATTGTTAAAACTCAACAAGTAAAACAAATAAGATTTTTTATACATATCACTAGAACTAAAAAATCCACAGCTTATTTTAAAAAATGTATCAACAATTTACCATAAATAAAAACAGCCTTGTATTGGTTTTTTTTTTTTCTATCAATTTACAGCAGAAATTTACAGATTCAAAATTATGGTTGAATATCATTAGGACAATGTCTCTCACATTCGTTTCTTTTGCAGTTTGATAAAATGTTTCTGATGGTCTACATGTGAATCTGAGGAAAAATTTATTTTACGGACATTGTTAGCAAATTCAATCATAAAAGCACCATTTGATTGGAATGTTTCATGAACATGATTTAATATATCTTGACCTGGCATTAATTTATTGTCACCTAATTCTAAAAACAATTCAGATTCTGCCTCATGTGAAATATGACTTAAAAATCTTATAAATTCTGCTTTTTCAACATTTGAATATAAAAACTTAAATTTATGACAGTTTTTCCCTAAATACTGAAACAACTGCATCGATCTAAAATGAATTAAACTCAGTTCAAATGAAGTTAAGTTTGGACAAGATTCAACCAATTTAAGTAATAATGCACCTTTTACAAATGGGTTTTTCTTGCTATCAGATCCTTCACAGTCTATGAAAGATAATTCTGTTAAATGAGGTACTCGATGAGACTTGATTAACATTTTAACTAGTTTGTTTAGATCATTTCGATTTTTGATTATGACTTTGGTATAATATGGTGATTTAAAAAGTAGTTTGCAAGCTCGTCCAGTTTTTATCATCATGCCATTCAGTTCTAATATATCCCACTGTGACTTATTGAGCAGCAATGTATCATACAGTAGTGGCACTTCTGTTAAAAGGATTTGGCGGGTTTGTCTTGGTAGATATTTAAAAATTGAAAGCTGTAAATCCAAAGGAAGCTTCAGCAATCGCAATACAAAATCTCTGGTAAAACTATCAACATTGCCCATTTCAACCATGTTTACTGAAAAAAAAAATAATAAATAAAACAAAATAAAATAAAAGTAAAAATTAAACTAAAAATTATTTATAGAAATAATAGTGTCAGACTATAAATTATCTTATCTTAATTAGAAATAAATCAATGAATAAAACGTTACTAACCAAATTATTATAATTTTTTTTTTTTTTTTACGAGAAATGAAATGAATGAAACAAAAACATCATCGGTGAAACAAACGTGACGAATATTTGCGGCAAATTCGGCAGTCACCACATCGTATTTTTTCCAGTTGGCAATTCTGAATCTGTTTATTTCAGAAAACAAACGAATGGAATAAAGATAAAGTGGTGAAGAGTATTTGGATATTTTTGCAGTTTATCTTTACTTTAAAGAATATTAAAATGAGCGGAGATCAAGAGAAGTTTGACGGAGTGTTGTTGGCTATGGCTCAACAGCATGAAGGAGGCGTGCAAGAGGTAAACGGTTTAAACAACTTTCAGTTGTTCGAGATCTTTGATAGCTTATTAGCCATGTGCAATGTTAAGCTGAAGTATTTCCCGATTTATGCAATATGAGTGCTAAACAAAAGTAAAATCCAGGTTTTTAAGCATTAGTAATGCAATAGATTTTATTTAAATGGAATTATTTATGCCATATTGTAATACATCAAAGGAAAAAAAAGGTTTATAGTAATATCTTTCTTAAGTCACTTACACCATTTGTGATAATCATGTACTTCAAAATTCTCTTCCAGATACATAGATTGTCATCTTATTATTTTTGTTTTTCAGCTATTAGACACAATATTCAGCTTTTTAGCTAGGAAAACAGACTTTTATACTGGTGGAAGTGAAGGGGCTGCTGAAAGTTTAGTCATGTCTGTTTTTAAGAAATATGAAAGCGTTGCTACTGAAGAAAAAGTTAAGAAGCAAAAGGAACGAGAAAAATTGGATAAAATTAAAAAAGAAAAACAGAAAAAGGAGGAGTTAGCTCAAAATGGGAGTGAGAAAATCAAAGAATTGACAGATGAAGAAGCAGAAAAATTGCAAAAAGAAATTGAATTAGAAAAACAGAAAAAGACTGAGGACAATGTGATGGATGCTAGTGGTGATGCAAAGGAAGAATCAAATGATCAAGCATCTAAATCAGATGATGAGGAAGTAAGTAATAGTTTTTGAATACTACATTTAGCAATAAAAAATTTTAATTTTTAATCTTCAAGTATAGATAAAATTAAATAAGATCTTACCAAAGGAAATTTTTTAGACGAAAGACAATTTGATTTCTTTTAAACCACTGTATTTGGTTCCCTGTTATGAGATATATATATACACTGTATATTTTATTTTCACCATCAGTGTGACCTCTTTAATCAATTTTGCTTTTATTTTACTGGGAGTAAATGAATAGCTCAGAGTTAATGAAAGCTGATATATTTTTTGGCAAATTATCGTGGAGTACGAAAATAGTTATTGATCATTTTTTTTTTTTTTTTCTTTTCTTTTAATGGTAGACTAATTTTATGCTTATATTTTGCAGGATGATCCCAAAGAAAAAGGAAAATTGCGTCCCAATTCTGGAAATGGATGTGATTTAGAAAATTATAGATGGGTTCAAACATTGCAAGAAGTTGAGGTAAGTAATTTAGTTTCTTCACCAGCTATCAAAGTTTTATACCCTAATGGGCTATGTATCAAAATCCCGAAAAGAAAGTTTGTAAGAGTATTTAGACAGGCAAATAATTAAAAATGCACAATTTTATTGATCAGTGTAAATAATACCTTGTGAGATGGGTGTAAGGAATATTTAAAATATGTTTTATCAGGTGATTTCATTCATTTATGAAAGCCATATTTCTTGCTAGACTTAGGTTTTGGTAAGGCTGATTTATATGCTACCTTGAAATATGTAAATTCATTTTAAGTTGTCAAAAACTCTCAAAAGCACATCTCTGGACATAATAACAATTTATCAAGTTCTATTCATATAAGGTCACATAAGGACCATATGTGAGCTTTTTCGGCCAATAATTGCAATCAAATTACTGTATAATGAAATTGTAGCCCTGCCGCATTAAAGAGTAGGTTTTTTCATGCCATGCCATTGTGTTCCTAAAACAAAAGAGACTGAAGCCCTTTTTTTTACAATTAAATATTTAAATAGGGGACAGACATTTATTTAATTGATGACAGACATTTATTTCTTGCTACTGTCATGAAGAAACTTACCATAGACTTTTCCGAATCAAGAATCTGATTCTTTGATTCTGTCTAAGACATGAATTGCTGTAAACATTGAGAAAGATTCGTAGCAGTAAGATATTAGTCTCTCACGTGAGATGGTACCAAAATAATATATTGCATATTACGGAAGAGTAGTTGCAAATATACCATCGTTACTTACTTCAGTGTACTATAGGGCTTTCAAGTTGAAGAATAATCTACAAAGTGGATAATGTGTGTAATTAATGAATTGAATTGTCATTATAAGGTCTGGTGGTGACTGTTGTTTGCATTTAAAATTTCATGGTTCATTAACGGTATGAATATTTAACTGCTCAATTAATTAGGAAGAAGGATTCTTTCTTTTGTCTCGATTCTTTGTCTTTCCCGCCTGACCCCTATTTTATTAATTACTAGAGACTTTCGATGCCATGCGATGATCATGTGTAAAGAAATTTTTTAAATCTTGTAAAAAAAACTCCTGGTAAGGCCGGTGCGCCCAGAGTCATCGAATTTTTCTTTACTTTTCATCTGGTTTTTGGTGGAAGTAGGTTAGAATGGAACCGAGCAATATGATCTTATTAAAATTAATAACAAAAGTTTTAAAAAATTTATATATAATTAGCACTTTTAATTTTTCGTTGTGGCAATTTGAAAGACAGAGGTTCTTATGAAGCTAACATAAATAATTTTGAAAATTGGTTGCATAATTACTCCACGTTAACTACGTTTGCCTTAGTTCCATTGCTCGAACTGGAAAGAAAGAAAAGAACGAATGAAAAAATCGTTATTATTTTTATTTCCTCCTCTCCCATTCTCTTTTATTTGTTTTCAAAATTGCAAAATTATACTTACTTTCAACGTATATAACTGCTGCTAAAATTCCAAAAAATAATATTATAGTCATTGATATCACTAAAACTGGTAACTGATGATTTTTCCAGCAACATTCTGATAGAGGTTTTCTAGAAACTGTTACACCTGAGAAAACAAAAAAAAAAAAAAATCATTAATGACAAAGAGTTGGGCAAATTAAAGTCAACTTCATTTTTTTTTAATAAAATGATTCTTACCGTTAACTAGAGTAAAATGAGTACTAGATGCTATGGATTGAGTATCTGAAGGCTTAACAGAAATAGGCTCGTGCTTCAAACGATCTAAATTACTGGCTGTAAGGAGAAGGGCACCTGAGCTACCACTCTAAAAGAAGAAAAAAAAATGATTTAACCAAGATGTGATTATCAAGTCCAAACATACCGAAACCAAGATTCTTGAAGTAATAATTACTACAATCAAGTAACTGCACTTAAAAGTTTGACTAGACCTGTGGCGAATTCGAATTAAAAATTTTTCACCATTTTTGAACGTCAGAGGGATATGGGATGACATTTTTATTACTGAACAGGGGTTTATTAAAGGTTATGATTTTTTGTCGCAAGAAATGATGGCCGGGCAACCAGTACCGAAAAACGACTTAATCGGCTGTCTTTTTCGACGAGTTTAAGTTGCCAACCAAAATTTGTGATTATTACCCATTCTCTAAGTCTGTGGTAATTATGACTTTTTGAATTGGCAGGACTATTTGAATTAATCTCAAAAATAATTGACTCCTACTCACCCTCGAACTTGATGTGCTATTACTAGATGTGGAACTCCCGCTACTAAACCAATTTTCTCCACTTGGTATATCTATATTAATACTGTCTAATTTCTGATCAGAAGCCAGTTCGGCCGTATAAATGCATCTAATATTTCTTTCATAATTACTTGTGCCAATTGACGAATTCGATCCACTGCCGCTTGTGTAGAGTAATGGACGAGGTATTCGCCAATCTGTGGTGCTGCATGATAAGTTATCTCCCTAGAAAAAATGAAAAATTTATGTTGAAATCGACATTTAAATTTAAATTTAAATTACATGCCTTATATTAGTTTTTCCACTGACGTTCTATTTATTTTTTGATTTTTAAAAATCGGTAAAAAAGTCCCTAGAAATGTTTCTGTTTGAGCACAAATACCGGTATATTTTTTGACAGGTGCTACTAAAATTATTGAGTTTCATACGGAAACAAATGAAAAGAAGTTGTTATCTTGTCTGTGTTAGTACATAATTTGAAGTTAATATGGTATTGGAGTCGTTGACGGATAAAACACGTATCCTGATGAGCTAGCCTTGAACGTAACATTTCATTCAAAATTTTTTCAGCCTTTGTTTAACACAATTTTTGTTGTCTAGTTAAAAAAAAAAAAAAAATGGGAAGAAATTTCTAGAAACGATCGAGCAAAGTTTTGCATAGGTAAAAAAGATCAAGTTTGACACGATGACATTTAAAACTTCGCGAAAAGAGTTTGGTCGCCTCTTCGGATTTAAAGTTCGATTTAACTAGAGGACTCGTGCCAGAGTTGGTCGAATTTTATTAAGGTTGCGATTTAGATCAGTGCAGGAAGTATGCGTCAATACAAATAGTCTGCAAGTCCGGATTGAATTCAAGGTTTTCATCGATTGTTGTATCTGCTTTCTTTTTTATTGTCTCATTTCCAATTACTTGTTACTTTTTACATTTTTATTTTCTTGATAGTCATGAACGGTTGTTTTCCGATGAAAAGCAGAAGTCCAATATTTTTCTACTTATATTTAAACCTAACAAGGTCGTTCTTAGATAAATTTGAAAATGAAAACAAAAAATCAGAATGGATATGGGGGCATATCCTTACGTAGGACTACGACTTTGGGGTACTGTCCTGATATTGCTAAATTTAAACAATGAAACGATTTAAAAATTTTAAAGCATTTTTTTTTTTGCTCGTTTTTGGTCAAAGAGTTCGAATTTTTTGATAAAAATATAATTTTTTTTTCCTGGCACGAAAAAAACTTAAAATTTTTGATAAAAAATTTCTTGTAAATTTTACTTAAAAAAACCGAGAACATTTTAAAAAAAAAAGTTAAATAAAATTTACAAGAAATTTTTTAAGTCCGTGCTTTCGTTCATATTGTCTAATTTTAAAATAAAATTTTAACGATAAATTTCTTGTAAATTTTTACTTGAAAAAAAAAAAAAAAAAAAAAAAAAACAGAAAATTAAAAAAAAAGTTAAATAAAACTTTTGGTGCGAACAGATCGACACCCGGACAGACAGATTTCCCTAGGACCGAGTCCCAAGACGTAGTCCTACGTCAAAAAAGGAACTTTTTTTTAGTAGGGGGAAAGCACAAAAAAAAGAAAGAATATTCTTTCCAAAAAAATCAGGAAAAAAAAAGGAAAATATCGTATTTGTTTTGATGAGAATCCAACCATTTGCTGAAATTTTAAATAAGTAAAGCATGTTTGGCTACTTTTGCGTAAGGGGTTGTAAATCTGTTTAAATAATTTTTTACGTGTTCAATTTTTAAAAATTTTTATTTTGAAAAATTTGGCTGCATTTTATATCATTTTTGAAAATAAACGATGAATGCAACAATAGATTATGTGAAAAATTAAAACAGAATCAGTCTTCATCTCAGGTTTCACCGTCAAAAAAAGAATACTCTTTTTTTAAAAGTTTTATCCACGATTTCAAGGAGATGACAGGGAGATCACGGCCTTAACAGGATCACGGTTATAGAGCGAGGGTATTTTCAACGTCTCATCCAGGTTGAAAGAAAGACAAAAAGCCGAATCATGGGAAGCATCAAGTGTCAAGTTATTCAAAAAAGAGTGCGGTTACCACATCCAATGCGAAAAATATGATTAATACCTTTTGCGTTTCCTTTACTTTTTATTTTTTATTTTTTATTTTGTTTTAAACCTTCCGAAATTTGTTTGATTTTAATTAAGGAAGTCATCCGGGAAAATTTATCAAGAAAAGATCGTCCTTCATTAAGTTCGACTCAAAAGAGTTTTTAATTTAACATAATTGCTATCGATTATGTTTCTAGCAGTGAATGTAAGGTCGAAGTGCCCGAAGCACAAGACGACACTGCATACCTTTAAAGCAATATTTCTAAACGTAAAAAAGATGAATGGCATGAAATAACAAAAAATCAGAGAGGAAAGGGAAAAAAGTAAGAAAAGCGTAAGAGAAACAAAATATAAGAAAAAAAGATTTTTTTTGAAGAAGTTTTATCAAAAGCCAACCTTGATTTGAAGTTTTTTTTTTCGATTTTCGAAAGAATAAAAAATTGCACTTATATCCAAAAACAGAAAGCATGATCTAACGGAGATCTTAAGACTTCCTAGAAAGAGCTTATTAACCGGGTCTTTTTTCTTTTTCTAAATAAGTAATTTATTGTGATAAGCTAGCCGGTCGCAATTGAAATAAAAAGATGGGACGCTCATAAAGGCAATGATTCTATGAATATTTTAGCACTTAAAGATTGTTGACATATGAATTATTTAATGTTTGATCTTGCTACTGAAAATAAATTAACCAAAAACTTTGCATATTATGGCTTCCTTGTTTGAGGCAGAGGAACAGCCTCGAGCTTTGTGACGCCATTCGGTGGATCCTCTTGTTTATTTTTTTCTGCGTTGAAGATGGTTTCTGATAAGAATTCCTTAAAAATATCCACGTCTTTCAAGACACACCGAGGAAAAAATATTTTTGGTCGAAAAAGTAAAGGGAATGTATTTCGTGTTAGGTAGCGGAAGTAATGGATGTCTTATTTGCATTTACAACCGCAGAATTTGGTTTACGACCTGTATAAGGTCCTATTATCATGATTATATGGTATAATAGAGCCGAAAGAGCTGCTTTTTTCTCTTTTTTGCTAATGAACACCCTGGGGATGTTTTTCAGTTTTTCAAAAAAAATTTCATATGTATCAATTGGCTGGAATTTTCTTTATTTTCCCGACTTTTAGTGTTTAGCTAGCACGGTGCTCAGCCAGCCCGATTATCGGGCGGATTAAACGCAAAAATGTGACTTCACAGCGGGTTTAGGGATCATGAAGATAGTCAGAAACAAGCAACCGCAAAATCGCGTCAGATCATCCTGGGGCCCTGAAAGCCCCAAACTCCTCCTTAGCCGTGCTGTATATCATATGAAAACCCGTTCCAAATGCTGTCGAATGAGACCTTACAGAAATTTCTATCTGTTATAGGTATGAAGATATTGTCATTTAAAAGTGTCAAAAATTGGCCCTCCATTTTGAGTGGTTTAAATGACGATATCTTCATATACCTATAGCAGATAGAAATCTCTGTAAGGTCTCATTCGACAGTATTTGGAACGGGTTTTCATATGATATACAACACGAATAATAAGTTTGTGGCCCCCAAAGAATCAGGATGATCAGCGTCAGGATGATCTGACGCGATTTTGCCGTTGCTTGTTTCTGACTATACTTATGATCCCAAAGCCGGAAGTCAGATTTTTGCGTCCATTCCGCCCGCTAATCGGAGGCTAGTTGAGCACCGTGCTAGTTCGAACTTACATGCAGTGCGTCTGTGTAACATACAACATAGTAATACACGTTTCTGGCTAAAGATGTTCAATACCGATATTTTTTAAAATTATATCCAAAATAAACTGTTCTTTCTTGTAGAATCCTGTCAGTTTTGTCTTGATTTGTCAACCCTGAAGACAAAGCTTTTTCAGAACGAAAATGTTGCTGGTAAAGTTTTGATCTAAATAAGTGTTATTCGTTTCAAGCTTATGAATAGTTCATTAATAACTCCCGCTTGTTGCTCGCGGAATTTGGGCGTTTCAAAACCTTGATGGGTTGTAAGCTTTAAATGTTTAACAAGTCTATTTAAAATTCTTTTTGCTCTATCCGGTAACTCTGAAATTAGACAGACGTGAACCGCATAACTGGACAGCTGAAAGTTAATTACATGAAGAATTGATTAACTAAGCATGTCAGGCAGCAGAATCATTTCTTTTTTCATTATTAATCATGCTATGCAATATGATGCCCGTTGCGGATTTTTTTGGTTTTGCTAGGAAGAGTAATGCCTCTCATTGTACAACTTTGATTAGCGTGTATCATCATCGACCAGTCTGTTTATACTGTCACTAAACGTCTTTATTGATGATCGTTTAAAAACCATTACAACTCTCATAATATTGCTAATTAAAAACGAGTGAGAATACCTACTTCTTAAATAACGATTTTATTTTGTTGTTGTTGTTGTTGATGTTATTTTCCGACCAATTATGTAAAAGCAACGAAGGTTTCAATCACCCATGCGGAAGCTCTACTTCATTTTTTTTATAATTTCGGTGTGTGAGATAAAATTTTGAAGTGCATCAAATATGCATATCAAATGAGTTTAAACGGTGTATGGAAATACCTTTATTATGATTTAACGGATCATTAACTGTAGTGGTTGGGAACCTTGATCGGGATGCTATCTCCGGTGCTCTGTTATTGTTCGGTGATAAGACAAGGCCGATTTTATTGAGAGTGAGCCAACACATTTTTTTTTTTTTTTTTTTTTTTTCTCTTTCGAACAGTGTTGTACGTTTCCATAGGATCGAGAAGGAACAATATCAGACTAGGAAAGAAAGTCTCAAGTTGCCATGTGATCGATCAATAACAAGCTCTTTTATTTTACTTCGACGTGCGAAGACAATTCATGAGCGAACTAGTTTTTCAAACAGTCCATCCGGTTTTAAAATATTTATGCAATGAGACAATGTGCGAAATGCAGACCGGGGGGGTACCCGAGCACGTGGCCGTTAGTCGGATTAGATTAACCATTTGTGGTTTAGGTATTTATTATGCGAATAAAAAAAGTGATGTCATTTATAGTATTAAGTAGGGATGTTGTACAATGGTGTTTATTCATGTTAGATACGTTAACGGAATGCTAATGGAAATAAATCAAGTGTTGCTCTGGTCGGAGACTGGTGACCGAGGTATTGCGACCTTGTACCTTGAAAGTGGTAATTCATGAACTAGGAATAGGACTTTTATCTGTTTTTCTTTTTCTTTTTCTTTTTTTTTTCTCTCTCTCTCTCTCTAGAAGTCGCGTTGGCCGGAAAGGATGTACACAAGTTTAGAAATTTATTGCGATAATTTGAAACCCACCTCTGTGCCAGAGCTCTGTAATCGTAGGTGTTTATCGGTAATAAAACGAAAAAAGGATTGTAATAGGTCGTGTTGTGACATGTGCCGAAGGCTCTGCATCATAACAGTCTAAAAGGAAAAGTCTTGCTTAATTTTTTTTAATGTTTCCTTTTTTTTTTTATCCGCTAACGGTTACACGGATTTTTCAATGGTGGGTTGAGATGAAATACAGTTGCCTACTTGCATGTTCCGAGAATTTTTTGCGCTATTTTATTAATCATGCGGTGATGCAGAAGGAAAATTATTTTATTTTACTTTACTTAGACATCAGGCTTGGAGTGGATATTTATATCTCTGATTAGAATTGCAACCATATAAGGTTCCCAAAAGAAGTGAGGAGTCAGTATTAAAAAATGAAGTTTTATTAATAAATATCGTATTTTATTTGTTTTACGTGAATCAGTTAGCAGGGGATTTTATCTTACTGTAAATGCTGCCCCATGTTTTGTTAATCATTATCATTATTGCAAAAAAAAGTTTGGGTGAGGACGCAACGAGTCATTTTTTTTATTTTTAGGAATGTGGCTCAAGGATTTTCTTGGTGGTAAAAAATTTGTTTGGTATTCCAAAATAACCGAGTAGGCAAAATTTAAATCCCTTCAGCCACTTTTTTGTTATATTTTTTTTTCTTGAGCTAGAATAATCCTGCAAATTTTTTTGCACTTTAAATTCGTTAACATTATAATTTAAGTGACTGATATCTTGGTAATTATTGAAGATATCGACTGTACCGAGTTGAAGTCTATTAAAGTAGTACCAGCCTACAGTACTTCAACATTTTTGAGGTTGTTGAGGATATTAACTAATGTTTTTACTGTACAGTAAAAGCGATTAAACCCAAAGCAAAAAAAAACTACTAGTGATCCATTTTTGAAAAGCACTGCCTTGTAAAACTGCAAAAAATGTTATGAATTGTGTGGCATTTACAAGAAAAAAGTCATCCGATTTTATTCAAGGCATTTAGCACCCTTCCGGGCATTCTTCCTGGAAGCCGCAGCTATCAGGCCGCGGGGTGATTATCCCGTTTTTTTTCGAACTGTGTGTTGTTTTGTCGATTCGACAGTCTTCCCAGTGACAAAGTCATTTTCCTATCTGGTAGTCAATTATCCCTAGCATTAATTTTCTTTTTTTTTTTGTTTTGAAGTTTTCCTGCTCTGGAATAATAATGACCGGAAATAAAATTCAAAGAGGGAGGATCAAGTTACCAAACGGGCAGAAAAGCTGATTTCCCATAGAGTTTTCTTGAAAAAGTGGGGAATTCTAAACGGAAATTCTCAGCTGGACCTCAATTTTTTTTCATTATACGATCATTTGATTTTTAGGTTTTCAAGACCACCGATAGTACGGGAAATCGGCTTTTCTGCCCGTTCGATATTTTCTGGATTCTCGCTCTTTGATTTTTACTTCCGGTCATTGTTATTCCGCCGAAGTCAATTTTTTCCTTTTCATTTCCTTCTTTTTCTTTGTTACTGTGGTTCGTTTGCTTCGAAAATCAAAGTGCAATAGGTAACATGCCTTCATGGGCCAAAACCGTAAAATGACTGAAAATTATTTTAAAAAATAGTATGTAAAGGCATAAAAATAAACCAACGCCTAAGTTTTTGGCTTCCTTTTTATTATCCTATTTTACTGCCTCCTTTAAATGAAATAATGAACAAAATAGCAACGACTTGTTTTTATTTGAATTCGCACTTTCGGCTTGATATCGCTATGATCTTGAAATTTCTAACTATTACTGTACTATCTAAGTTTTTTCAAACGCCCTCTTATCCTCTTCATAAGAAGCCGTAAGGATGCGACTTGCATTAGATATCCTCGTTTCCCATAATTGCGTTGAAATATGTACGGTAAAAAAATCGGAATGCAATTTCCAGTGCAAATAAAAGCTTTTACAAATGTTAAACATGAATTGTTCTGATAAACTATCAATGCCTATATAATTAGCATAACAGACTACATAATCACAGGATCAATACCACTTGTGACTACCGGCATTACGCTCATACTTCATCCTGAATCTAACTTCTCAAGACATTCCTCGCGCTTTGAAGTTCTCCTAGACTCCTGAATATATACCTCATGATTATTATAATTTTGGTGAAAAGCATCAGCGGTAGTCTTGATATTTAGAATCCATGCGGTTTTTCTCTTCAAATTCTATCATCCGTTGCATTTTCTAACCCGGATCAATCAGTTAAACAAGAATCCGCTTGGATTTTTCACCTCCCCCAAACGCACGTAATTTTCATTTAAGTTGAATTTCCAGTTTTTATCGATTTTAATGTTTCTCGTTCCCAATGGGCCCCTCCCGAAGTAGCCAAGAAAAAGAAATATTATCGGGTATTTGCACCTTGAAAATAACTGGTTACCCAGTTTTGTATTAATTTTAGAAGGGAAAGATAAAAAAGTTTTGTTTATTTCTTAATCCTGATATTAAATTTCTTGATATGTTACTGACGTATCCTTTAATGAGCACGTGGTTATCGGATTTGTAATGCCATTTTTATCTCGCGCAATTGAAGATGGTCTAATCCTCTTCTTTTCTGATTTAATTATAATCGGTCCAGTTATAATTGTCCATTAATGATTTTTTGTTAGATGTTTGCCTTGATATCTGAAGTCACTCCTTGAAATATAATGGTCACTATGTATCAGTATTTGTAATATTAATATTATTAACCTCTTTTTAATTGTTTCCTCTCCGTAAGTGTTCATATTTTCCTCATTTGAAAATCGTCCCCGTATTTTTAATGAACGCCATTGTTTTTGCATGTTCTTGCATGTCTTTGTTTTGGATGACGGACGTTTTTAAAGAAATGTGAACTATTACAGTTTTTTTTTTTTTTTTTTTTTTTTTCATGAGGAAAAATCCAAATATTTTTGTGAATGCGGTTTTGATGGGATTCTTTTTAGGATAAATCATTTTGATTGAGTCAAACATTTTATGGGTTCAAATTCCTTGAAGGGGTTTGCCCACTTTTTAGCAAGGTAGATCAGATAAAAATGATGACATTGGACCTGCTTTGCGGTAAATGCCAGAAATGAGTTAAAGAAGCTAAAAAAACCCTGAGAGATTATTTTAATTTCCTTTACAATAGGAAGACGGCATCTTAGAGATAAAAGAAATTGCGGTAGTTTCGTAGTAAATCCAGTAGTCGACGACCACCGACACCGTAATGTGGCATTAAACATCATAAGAACCGTTTCTGATTGTTTTGACATTACTAATTTTCTGTTGAATATTCATTTTAATTAAGTTTCCCTTTTCATTTCCAATAATTTTAAATTCATGATCACACCATTACATTTCTAGATTGGTATCTACTTATCCTGAAAAATATAAGGTAGCTGTCAAACCACATAGTTAAACCAATAAAAGTTATCACTGCAGATTTTATTTCAATGATTTTCATAATTTCTACTACTACTATCAATGAGGAGAATTGTAAAATTCTTTATGTTTTAATTAAAATAATTTGTTACTATTTAGCAATCCTAATCACCTCTTTTCATTGTCATTGCATAGATTTTTCTTTGGATTTTTATTTATTTATTTATTTATAAATTTTCCAAGGATTAATTTCTGGTTCTAAATTTTAATAACGTATGTAGTTGCTCCATAGTAGCGTTTAACTTGTGTATAATGGAATAGGAATTTTTGGTTTAAATTTTACTACTTATCATACGCTGCTTTATTTCGTTGGACGAAAATGTATATCATAACTAACTTCTTGACTAAACGATTTCATCTCTCGTAAATCACTCATCAAAAGGTGTTAAACTCCAATTTCGGTCAAGTTCGTGATTCATCATGGTGCGTTTATAGTCTTTCTCAGTCGGTTCTTGTTAGAGTTTCCTGTAATTATTTTATTTGCGCGATTTTCCATTTTCTTATTCTTTTATAATTTCGTTCCATTTTGATTCTTTATTTTTTTATTTTTTTTTTTTTTTTTTTTTTTTGCGGTGATGATTCTTGTTTATTTGGATTTAATTTTTCCTTTTTCCCTATTTAAACCGATTAATAGATGACCCCAAATACTTCGAGACGACCCCGTGAAATTTTAATTCAATTAAACGCCTAAATGAGAGCTATAATTTAGTCATGGCCGGCGTTAGTATTTTATTAATTGTTTTTAATATTTTTAAGGAAAAAATCGATGGCTCTTTTGGTTGTGGTTTTTCTGCTGATTCGGAATATGAGATAACTTGTTCTAATTTTCTATCTACTATCTACTTTTATTATAAAAAAATTTTGTTATTTTTATTTTTTCGGTATTTTCCCGCATCTGTACAGGATTTTAATGATCATTATTAAATTTTACAAGTTCAGTTACATTCAGTTTTGCTCAACTTTAAAAAGGGGAGCGCTGAGATACGGTCAAAAAATCAAATTTTTGGCATAAACCTCATTCTTTGAGCAAATCTATTTTTTTTTTTTTTTTTTTTTTTTTTTTTTTTTTTTTTTTTTTGAAGGGATTTAAATTGACTTAAGGTGACTCAGGAGTGATTAATTTTTTTGAACACCCTATACTTCGAAAAGAGCTTATATTAACGTTTTGGAGCCAGATATTCAAATTCCGCTTCGGAGCAACAATTCTTATCAATCTTATGCAACTTCATGAAAAATTCCATACCTGACCATACAGTACTTTTTTCGGAAACCTTGATCCAGGGTAAAGTCCCGAGAATTTATAGTAGATCAAGGTTTCCCGAATAAGTACTGTATGATCAGGTATGGAATTTTTCGCGAAGGTGCCTAAGATTGATAAGAATTGTTGCTTGGAAGCGGAATTTTGATATCTAGCACCAAAAGGATTGGAAGGAATTTTGATATTAGCATATTTCGAAGTATAAGGTGTTCAAAAAAATGAATCACTCCTGCGTCACCTTAATTAACCTTTTTGTTAATAGTAACCGAATTCCCCTTCATAGAACCCTAAAGATTAAAAGATTAAACCGTTTAGCCATTTCCGGTTTTCCGATAAATCAGACATCCGGTCCTTCTAATGTTTTCTGTTTGCTCATACAGAAAAACCTAAAAAGTGACCATCTTCGTATCCCGTTCAGGGAACCTAACGATAGGAAAAAGATACGAAGGGTTCTCTGTATTATAACCACCTGAATAATGTCTATGTTGATTATTTTACAATGTCGATATTGGTTTTGATAAGTTTTTGTATGTTGATCAATCGATCTCATATGAATCGGTTAGTTTTTAGCTATGACAATTTTTCACGTATTTACTCGCTTTTTAAATGCCTTGTTCCGATAGCCGTATATGACTAGGTCAAAAATCAAAGGCGAGCAATTCCTTAGTGGCGAAGCATAGCATTACAGCATCTTGCCAATCTCGCCTTAGGCGCTGCACAAAGGTGACTGTCATGAAGTTTTATCTAACTGCAGCCGAGAATAGAAGGAAAGAACTTGGCTTGATATAAATTACCTACTAACCGCACTCGGTAATGTTATTCAGACAATAGTGACAGTGGACCGGAATTTACGAGCCTTTCAATGCAGTTCTGTTTGTCTGTGTCATACGCATAGCTTTTCTTTATTAAATGTCTCAGTACCCGATTAGCAATTCGATTTCCTTATTTAATCATGCATTCATTTTAAGATTGGCTGGCGTAAGTTACCGATCTAAGTACCCTAACAATTTGCTATCAAACCAAATGCGAAAAAGAAAAAAGAACGAATTTCTGACTAATTAACCCTTTGCCCACTGGGGAGCTTTTCGAAAAAAGTTTTAGCCTAGGGGTTCATTTTTCATTTTTCTCTTTTCACATTTAATTGGAGGATTGAAATAAAAACCTATCTATTGAGCCAGTTTGAATAGCTGAATCCAAATTTTTTTCTAAATTGCGGTATTTATCCAAATGTTTTTCAAGATGGCGGCGAAGCGTTCAAACTGCGGAAATGAGAAGTGAAAATACCTTAATTAATTTTTATTATTAATAATAATAATAATGACATAATTAAACATACATAACATCTAAGTTGAAAAATAAGTATCTTATAGTACACAATACATACATTTGCGAATTTTTAACATACACGGTCCACATACTCTTTATGCCACATTTTTTATTTTAATTTTAATATATTATTATGCTACGTCTCCATTTGTAAATTAATTTCATGATGCAATTAATTATGGAATGTAATTAAATGGTTTAAAAAGGTGTTAATTTTTTTTTTTCAAATCTTTAGAACTGGATATTCTTTTCCATAATGTGGATCTAACAAACAAGACCGAAAAAAAGGATTTAGTACCTTCGAAAACCTTTTAATTATATACTGTAATTAATTGTACTATATAATTAATTAACATAGTGGAGACACACCTTTAATCTTGATATTCGGCAATCCGTATTAACTTTACAAATAAAAATATGTGGACCGTTTTTGACATAAAAAATGTGTCAAAAACACACAAAATTTTTTACTGTATACCTAGCCACCAATTTTTTTTTTTTTTTTAAGTACTTAGGCTACAAATATTTAAAAAAATTTTTTTTCGTTAGTGAAATTAAAATATTACTCGATATACTGGATGGAACAATATTGCTTGTTTGTTATGATTATCGTAACAGCTAGGCCTGTAAAGGAAAAATATTTTGCAACACCTGATATAATACATCAACTTGTTAAAGCTTTCGAGCTCGATTTTGACTTTTTTTTGAAAAAATGAAAATGTCGAAAAAATGACGGGGATGAAACAATTAACTTTGTTATCGAAAAAATTTGTTAAAACCTTTAAAATTGATTAATGGGTAATCATTTTAGCAAATTCGAGATTAATTTTTTTATCATGATCTTTAAATTAAAAAAAAAAAAAAAATCGTTCCCATTGCCAATTTTGTCTGTTATTTGAGCACAAGATCTTACCTCACAAGACATTTTCATACAATTTTTCAATTCAATATTCGAATCCCAAAAGATCTGAATTATCCTATAATGCCCAGCAAATAATAATTCACTATCCGTTTCTATTCTCTCCGTGATATGACACTCTCGAGCTGATTTTTCCGTCCGACCGGCAAAACAGCTGACTAGTGACTGATATCACCACGCTTTTACATTGATAATGAATTGTTATTCAAGGGTCTGTTTAGTTCCTCAAAACCTGGTCCTTTATCACGGCTGAACCTAGTAGGTATTACGGTCGCCATTTCCATTGAGATTATCTTAGTAAATACTTTATGGAACAAAGGATTATCTGAGCGAGCAGTTTTTTTTTTTTTTTCTCTTCTATCGTCATTTGGTTGTGGGATGAAAGAACATTTTTTCCCACCTTTTTTAAAATGATTTTTAAGTGATTCAATCCGAAACGGATGTTGCAATATTACCGGAGATGAAATTTCATCTAGGATGCATTTAATGGAAAACTGAAAGTGCGTTGCTTTAAATTATTCATTAGGAAGCTTTCTTGGGGGGTTTATGCTTAGCGAGCTTTCTTCAAGTCTTCGGAATACTCGATTAATTTGATACTGTTTTCTGCTATATAATCCTTTCCCCCAATTTCCGAAAATTAAAAATTTTATTCCAGTAAGCTTGCTTTCTTTTTTCCTGTGAATTTGGAAGAAAGTTATGTTATATCCCATTTATTTTTAAATATTGTGAAATTCGAAAAAGAAGAAAAGAAAAATTCGGCAAATTCGAAATCGGTTTTAATACAGATGTGCTCTTTTTGCGCCGAACGTTCCTACAAAATTGTTGCTAATTTTCATTTGTTAAACATGTGAACAACAATTCAAATAGGAACGAATTAAAAAAGAGTAACATTAAAAGCTATTTTCCATAATATAATTTTCGGATACGGTTTCAGTTATCTTATATTCGAGTCCATTTTCGTTGTTGAAAATGACCCACGGTTTCGCACCATTTTTTTAAGTTCATAACTTCTTTTTATAGTTTTCGGTTTGTAGGTTTTCCAAGGTCTAGTTCAATCTTTTCTTTTCTTTTCTTGTAAATGTCTATCATGCCCGTTTAATTGAAAGGAATCGTCGCACCAGGATCCTGGACTTTTGCATCTGGAGAATTTCCCCTTTGGCGTAACGGAATGAGTGACGATTTAATAACGGAAACCGCATTGTTTATGGCGTATAATTGTGATGTCATGGCTTTTTTTTCCCTATTGGTCGTCTTTTAAAAATAGATCGACATTAAGTATTCATTCATCATGGTACAGGGATTTGACCGATTTTAGGATGCTATAATTAATCACCGGGTTTTCCCTGTGGGGAAAGAGTTTTTAAAGGTACTTGGCTTTCGGGGAAGTCTGTGTACTTCAAGATTGCAATTTGATTTGGGTTTTATTGCTATAGCGTCAGGGTTCAAAAAACTTAATGCAAAATTTATACGTTTAAACTATAACCAGGTTTTTTGTGGATTTGAAAACTGACTTTCCTTGTTTTTGAGATTCAGCCCGAGGGCGAAGAAATAAAAAAATATCTTAATTTTTACTTTTTACAAATTTTCGTGGAAAAAAGAAATGCGCACTACATTTGTACAACTGAAAATCGTAAAAGGCAAATCGAGTGCGGGATTTTGCACTCACAGTTAGTTGTTGCCCAGAATTTTATGCCTATTCCAAAAGTTTTTTTTTTTTTTTTTTTCGGCAATAATTTCTCATGCTTTCCAAATATCGCTATTGGTTTATCATGTTTCATATAAATTTTGCTTGCAATATCCGTAATAGGATGGCACTTATCTAGAACTGCTTTTCGCTCTGGTTAAAATTTATATAAGAAAATCAAGATTCAGGAAAATCTACTTTTGACCAACATTTGTGCAGTCTCGATAAAATTCCGATACTGACCAATATCGCAAAATTGCAAAATTGCAAATTGGCTGTATAGTCCGTGTCGATAGCCGTCACATTCCATTCATTTTGCCTAAGACTGATTTAAATTTGGTCCAGCCGAATTAGTCTAATTGGTCCCACATCTTAAATGTTTGTAGAAGATATTGGAGAGAATATTTTCACCCAGCGTGGCCTAAAAAGCCTGTGACCTTTCTATCTCATTCACATATGAAGACATCAGTGGAAGAAGGGGTCGTTCAGGTTCCAACGAAAAACAGTAGTCAATAAATGAAAATCGAAAGAGGATCCAACATTTTCTACTGCTTGTTTAGAAATAGTAAATGAATATAGTTGACTTCAACGATTCTGTCGGAATCAAAATCGCGTCTAAAATAAACGACAGAAGATACCCTTTGTCTAAATTTTTTTTTGAGAGGTCCAACGGCCTCCTTCTTCCACTGATGTCTTCAATATATAGTCTCACTCTGCACTTTATTTGTAAAGTGCCGGTAAAAATAACATTTCCAATGAATATTCAATTCTAAAAGGAGTCTAGACGGATCTCCATTCAGCACCTTTCGGTTCTACTAAGGTCACGGTAAGGAATATCATGAAACACCTTGAAATTTCAAGGTTTTATACTGCTGAAAAAACATTCTTTCTCTCCCTTTTAACAAATTTTACTATATATTTCTCTTGAGTTGTCTGTGTGTCTTCTGTGGTATTTGCTTGCCCTTTAAAATTAAGATGCTTTCCCAAATAGTCTCTTTTCAGTAAGAAAAAATTATAGGCATTTTTGATCAATGTTTCATGAATTTTTTATTTTTTTTCTAAATCATATCACAATTACGACATGGTGTATTTTCTGGTGTTAGTTGTGGATCATGCAATCAGAACTAAGAAAAAAAAAGGTATTTAATTACCCGGGCTGCAATTCCAATTCCGATTCCGATTCCAATATCAATTCCGATTCCGCAAATTCTGGATTATTTACGAGTAAGATTCCGATTCCGAAAGATGAAAAAAAAAATTTCAGATTCCGATTCCCGATTCCAACTAATAAATATTTAAGGATGCCTGCCTATCCCGATTTTGATTCCGATTTAAACCGAAAACAATTAACTGTAGCAACAGTATTTTCGTCGCTTTTAAAGTCAATCTGTATGGAAACATTTTTTTCCAATTCCGAAGATTCCGAACTGTTTTTAGACCAGATTCCGATTCCGAATAAAAATTAATCGGAATTGCAGCCCTGATAATTACTGATTTCCGAATTTTGATTTGTTGTTTTCACGGGTAATAACCAAAATTTTGCTTGATCCGAAAGTGGTTCCACTAAGATCTCTAGGTGCCACCACCGAGATTTTCCTCCATCAGAGATTTTTTTAAAAAGATGCACACCCTAAAGTCGTCCTTTGGAATTTCAGATGTAATAAAGGACTACTCAGAGGGTTAAGTTAAATAATATATTTCTTAGTAATCATTTGTCTGGTTTTGTTCACTCAAGTATCATTAAGACTAACGCCATAGACCATTATAAATTAATAACTTGCGGTTTGAATGAAGCACAGATCGTGTGCTCAAGTCGCTCGGAATTAATAAATTAATTATAACCATCTATTTTATCACGAATATATCGATGTTTCTTTTTCTTGTCCATGACTTGATTACCGTCTTTTTTTTTTTTTCTTTTTTTTCGTTATAACCTATCTTTTTGCTCCATCGCAAATTCTTTGTGCTCGTGACATACATGATATTGACAATAGTTAGCTTAGAATATGGAGTGCGATATTTATTAAAACATTTTCATTTTAGACTTCCTGCATGTATCAGGTCTTCAAAATGTGATTTGTAGCTTGCTATTGGGCTTCAACGTCCGCATGCTTATCGTGATTTAGTTGGAATAAAAGAATACACGAATGCACGTTCTTTTTTTATGATTTTGTCTTTTATTTTGCTAGATCGAAATCTGAAATTTAAGTGCTCCGATTCAGATGAAAGCTTTTTCGAACAACAGGAGTCATTGTATTTTTTTTTTTTTTTCTCGCTTTTTGGTCGATAGTTTATCAATTCTTGTAGGTCAATGTCATCCTTGTGACAAGTATTTCTCAGGTGACCATTCTTATTTACGATTCCAAGGCTAACAATATTCATGCACTTACAACTCGTTGATTTTTTTTTTCTTTTTTAAATAGAAAATTAATATGCGGTAGTTCCGCTTAATAAAATATTATTAAATATGATCGTAATCTGATACGAGAAAATTAATTAATCGGTCAGTGATTTTGATGAGGTAGACTCGGAAAATTTGTTGCGTTTTGCGTCATACATATGACGACATTGAGAACATCATCGCTTACCCACGCGATTCATTTCGATTTTTGGACATCAAAAAGCTGCAATAAATCGACGAAGGCGTTGGCCGTATAATTGTTAGATTAGGATCTCCAATAATATAGGAACCACCCTGTAAAACATGTTATTATTTTATTTCTTACTTTTTATTCAATTTTCAACCTTGATGCATCGGTTTTTTTTCCTCCCTTCTCAATTTTCACCTTTTTAAGTGAAAAATTCGGCTAAAAAAAAAATTGTATTTTCCGGTTTGGCACAGCTCAAAATTATTCATTTTTGCTCCATGCGAAGATGCAAAAGAATCTGGATGACCTTTATCATGGAATGACCGAACAATCACTTAGGTTGTACCTCTATAAATAGATTTTGTTCGTGAAAAATGAGAACTATTTATAACAGGGCTATGCATTTATATCTTATTGAATACGACGGTTGGGTATAATTGCATGTCTTCGTCCAGTTTTAAAAAGTGGTCAAACTGATTTCGTTTTCAATTTTTGTTCATTAGTCATGCTTTTTCGGTTTGCATGATGACTGGATGGAATTTAAAATTCGCTTTGAAATTAAAAAAGGGAAATAAAATTTATTTCGATTTAATATTCTTGTCACCTTAAAATTTCCGATTTCCCCCGTCAGCCAATCAATTTACTTGATCTCGTACCTTCAAATGCTGCCCTTGATTATCAGTAGATTGTTGTATTGGTTACATCATTGATCCATCCAGATCGAATCTACCAGTCTTTGTTCTCTCGTAACCGCAATTATTGATACGAACGCTTCCTCATAATTACTGAGAGTCTAGACCAGAATTTTTTTTTCCCCCCTCTTTCTCCCTCTTAGTTATTCGGAAAAATCACGTTTCCTCATTTTGCATAATTTTTCAGGAGTTTAAAAACCGATTTTTCTTTTCTGACAAAAAAAAAAAAGCTTGTCCAACGATGCATATATTTTTTTAGAAGTGGCATGAAGTTCTGTCGCACCACACCTGACAACTTCCTGGTTTCTTTGTATAATAATTTGAGTTATTTCTTTCTTTTTTTTTTGGCCGGCATTTTTCTGGATTTTTTTTCGACCTTGGTACGGAATTATTTTGCATTTCGTGCTGTACACTTTAACAGATGATTATGTAACAAAGATGGTCCGAAGAAGATTGAAGGGGTACCGAGAAGAATGATTGACATGCGATCCTGGTAAATTACCTTGAAGAATTACGACCGTTCCAATTAGTTCTGGAGGAGTTGTCTCATCGAAAAAATATCTTCCCCAAGGTTGCGAGGTTGTTTTGAATCCTAACGGGCCCGTCTGTTTTTTTTCGGGTAGAGTTTGATTATAAACAGCTTGCTTGTAAACGAGTAGGTTTGCCGGTTGCTGGAAGATATCGGATGGATGGCATTTTGAATCTATTTTTTTTCCTAAACTATCTTGACTTTTACTGTCATTCTAAATTGCATGCTTTTAAAAATGATACATTGTAAAAAAGATGCATGACAATGTTGTTAAGACACCTTAAGGATGTTCCGCCGATGAATTTGAGATTCTTAGTTGATTGTTCTCCTGCAACTTAAGCAGGGGCGCAACATTGTTTATTTTTTGAAAAAAGGTTATTAATTAAAACGTTTTATCAATAACTCTTTACAAAAATTATAAACATGCCGGTGTTTTGCTTATAAGCATCGGATTTTTTTTTGAGAAAATCTCACAAAAAACTCCACAAATGATAAGGGGATCAAAATTTCATGTAACAAAAGTTGTGGAAAATGTTAAAAGAAATATTCCTATATTTTTTAAAAATTTATTCGGTCCCAATTAAAGTTTCGTAGTCGGAAAAACCATTCTTCAAAAATAAACAAAGCTTCGCTTCGGCCATGTTTAAGTTGCAAGAGAGCGATCAGCTAAGAATCTCATGTTCATCTCCTCTCCTTAAGCTATCTCACTTTGGAATTGACTTTTATGACTAATATTGCAACAACCTTTCCTTTTATCAATTATTTAATTAATATTTATTGTTATAATTATTTTATAATTGATAGGAGTCTAACGCTTTGAGTAATCCGTATCCTGTTTACCACTTTGATTTTTTTTATGCTACACATATAAAAGATAATGCATTAAAATGATTTAATTATATATTTAGATTAATAATTCTACTGTATAAGAATATTTGTTTTGGCATGGAGGACTCATAATAATGTAATTATGTTGTTAATACCATATAATGATTGTCAAAGCGGGAAATACCCGAGTGCAGTTTATAATTGGCACAAGTTTAGCTACCAGACATTTCGTCTGTTGCTTGTGGCTATGTACGATTATCGCATTTGATACTTACTCATTTCATGGAGTCTGGGTCTCCAGCTTCTCCTTTCCCGTTTTCAGTTTTTTAGCTCCTCACTTGGTTCCTAAGGCAAAGTGTTTACAGTCCTAATACTGTTACAGCTGCCGTTTGGATCTGTCTGTTGGCTGCATGACAACATGTGCCATGTGCCATTTACGTCCTACCATAAAAACATGATACATATATACAAAAAATACATTGCCATTAAAGGTAGAGGTCCCCATGTTCGTCCACAAAATGTATACAAAAGGTATACAAAACGTACACCATTTTTAATTTGTATACAAATGGTATACATTGTGCATACAAAATGCATACAAAATGTATTTATGTTCTTCCATTCGATCTCCCCCTTTTCCACCAGGTCCCGGATAAAATGATATTGACGTCTTTATGTTTTGAGCGATCCGTGACCATCCGGTTTTCGCTGAGAGTGATTGCTGCCTGGTTATGGGCGTGAATAATGGTGGGATGTCGGGTCAGGTTACGAGGCTGATCTGGAGTTCCCGCAGGAGTCTTTTTAGGAAAGTTACTTCTCTTGCTGCCTCCCCCACAGCCACGTACTCGGCTTGTTGTGTTGATGTGCTGACTGATTTTTGCTTTCTTGTGTGCCAGCTCATCGCTCCCCCCCACAAATAGCGACAAATATACTCTGCCGTGAAAAGGGGAATCGACCTATCGCACATCTCTGGGTTGGCCATGTTTGTTTATAAACTAAACATAAACAAACATGGCCAACCCAGACATGTGCGATAGGTCAATTCCCCTTTTCACGGCAGTACTGTAGCTTTTTCTATCCGGATCGGAGGTGTAGTCCGCATCGGTGAAAAAAATAGTATACTGTCCACGTGGATAGTACCGTAATTCGCAGTGGAAGCGTGCTGAGCCCATAACCTGTTGTTGTTGATAATTTACTCTGATTAAATGTGTACGTCCATATGAAAACCTCCCAGCTGGCAGAACGTTATTTGGAATGTTTTGATTTTTCGTTTTGTTTTGTTTTGTTTTCCTTTGCGCTAAAATCAAAACAGTCCAAATGACGTTCTGCCAGTGGGGAGGTTTTAATATGGACATACACAAATTATAACATATTTAACCGTGATCGAACATATAGGTTGTACCAGCCGCCTTCCACAATATGGTTATGCTATCAACTTGGAATGCATCAGATCCTGTACTTAGCGGCCATATTAACTTGGATGGCCCTTATGGACAAAATACATGGGTGATGTCACGCTTGCTAAAAATAATTTAAGAAAGTGTGCGGACAGAAAATAAAAGTAAAAATAAGAAAAAAAAGATGTTGCGTATGATCATAATATGACTTAAACCTTTCGCTTCCATTTTTTTTTCTGTCGGATCTCTATTAATTATGGGTTTGGTCCTAAGATCTATCTTCATAAGCGTTACATCTCAGTCAATTTTCCCAAGATTGATCCAAATATGATCGATTTTAATATTTCCTCCAGGTTTAGTACGTTCCCAATTCACAGTCTAACAAAGCTGCCAAAACCTAACAGTGGATAATTAAATGATTCATTGTCGCTTGCCCTCGTTAAATCAACAAATGGCCATACCCTGGGGAGAAAAGGGGGCGCTTCTTGTGTTCCTTATTGTGGGGTAGCCATAAAGAAAAAAAGAAAAGCAAAATGACCATGTAAGTCATTCCAGTGTGGGAAGGACGATGGTAATTAAACAGTAAATTTGGTTACTGAGAAAAAGGTCGAAAGAAAAAGGTCGATTTTTCTTTTGAACTTTTTCCAAAAAATCCAAGTTAAAGCGGGAATAAGATCGATTTTTCCTGAAGTACATTGCAAATAAAATAGAGAAGTCACATGTTTTGAGATGACTCCATCGTTTAATTGTGCTAGGGGAGATACGACAAAAAGCGTAATTTTGATTCGGTAAAAAAAACTGTTAACCCCCGAAAAAAGAAAAAACAAAAATTTGAATTTGAATGCCCGCCAAAACAGAACGTGAAGGAACGTGACGTCATCTGCCTAAAAGTGGTTGTGCTCATTTCTGAAACTCTAAACGGCAACGTTGCGTAATGTTTACAAGCATGTTTACAAATAAGACGTGTTTCGCTCCGAGTTCGATATCTCGCTTCGATACAGGCAGATGACGTCACACCAATAGAAAATTGTTTAAGGAGTGATCACGTGACAAAAACTTTTTCGAACTTTGTTTTTATTTATTTTTTAATTTGGTGAAAAATTTTCCCGTTCAAATACTAGTTTTTAGTTAAGAGCATACTATACATTAGTTTCCAGCGAAAATCTCAAAACATGTGACTTGTCTATTATCAATATGGTATAGTAAACCAAAAAGCTTTATTGAATTGCGAGCAATTACAATTGCACTTGTTTAACAATTAATAACCATTTTGTAATTTAGTGTGTCTGGCTGGACAAGTTTTTTTTAGGGAAATTGACGTTTTTACACTTCATTTAATTTCTTTTGCGCAGTTTCCTTTTTGTGCTTTCAGCTTTTGAATTTTACTTTTTCTTTTGAAGCTTAATTTGAGTCCCTCACTGGAGGTAATTTGGTACTGCTCATGCCAGCTTATCTTGTTTTCCTTATGTTTTCTTCGTCTAAATTTTCGTCATATGCGATTTCAAGCGATTTGCTATATTAGAGAAAAAATGAAAGAGTTGTATTTTCCCCATTTTGTAATTATGTACATTTTCTTCTAAGTTCAGGTCCTTTTCTATCCGAACTCTTCTCTTCGCTTCTAAAGGTGGCAAACCACCCTTTAATCGCTTGAAATTCAGAATGGAAGTGGATGCTACCTTTTGCAATGACTCTCAGAAAGTCAGCCTAATACAGAAGCACGTTGATAACTGAACGTTAATAACATTTTATAAATCGTTACCGCTCGCACATGTGAACGAATCTCTTAAAGTCTTCTTATTTACTTGCTTTTTTCGGAAAAAGGTCGGCAAAGAAAAAGGTCAATTTTTCTTTCGACCTTTTTCCCAGAAACCATGCTACATACGTAGCATGTGAGAGGCACAGTTATGAAACAAAAGAGTTATCCAGAAATATTTTCTGTGGTCCTGAATTTCGAAAAAGCCTTTAAAAGTTGTACTGCATATAAAGTACTTATTCAGTTTAAAATACATTTTTTTGCAACGGCCTTACATCCGCTTTGAAAACATCCGATTGACGTGTCAGTTAAATCGCTCATCAATGTTCGAACTTTGAACAATCATGACGACATATTTGCATTTTTTTAACGCATCTTGTAATTTTTTATCCGCGATATAGGCTTAATAAGGGCACGGTTTTCGGTCAAAAAGTACAACCACATATTTTACATTTCGCACGTATCTTGTATTTGTCAATTTTTTTTAAACTTTAATTTAATGCTCTTGCTAATTGGAAAATGTTTTTAACACCTCGATAAAATCATAGTATCGGATATTCCCAGTTCGTTTAAATGAAATTTTTGCCATTTTCGATTTACTATAATACGTTTTTTTTTATTGAAAAATAATAATTATTTGGATTTTCCCAAACGAGATTTCTTTTCCATTGTTTCGAACGTTAGAGAATTTAATATAAAAGCACATATTCATGCCATGACCTTTTTCTCCCTTTTAATAATACCCGGTTCTGGCTTACAAAGGGTTCCCGTTAACTGAACGGTTTATCCTGGCTATAATAAGGACATCGCGCTTTGGAATTTCCGTGGTCAGTCATTTATCTCCCAAAAACCATAAACTTTTATTGCGTTCACGTTTAATTTTTTTTTTCTTAATAATTCTGTGAGCAAATAAGTGGAGATATTTTTGTTGACCTCCTACAACTTTGCTAGTGAGGAAGTCATTCCCAGATAATTTTTTTATTATTATAAGAAGAAAAAAAAAAAATTCTTCGGGATCGTTAAGAATTTTTGATATAAATTTAAATGAGAAAATTCTTATTTGAAAAATCGTCATTGCACCTTCGACCCGAAAAGCCACAGACCCTGCTATAAATTTTTTTTTTCTTTTTATAATGCCTAACCTTGCCTCAACTTTATTCGAAATGCGCAGAGCTCAACTGTTTTCAGGGTTAAAATCTTTATTTAAGACGATGGTGATACTGAATTGGATTTTTAATTATGATTTTCATTACTTCATTTTATTAGTCTCTAATAGATCTAATGGTCGTAATATATTGTCGTTATATAATCTTGGTCCGCATCACTGTAAATATTTGGCCGGTGAATAAATTCTCAAAGGATTAAACGAAAACTATTCGACTGTTCGCTGAATATGGTATCTTTTATGCCACAATTTCGGTTCCGGTTCCCGAGCCGTGATTTTCGTGACAGTTGAAAAAAAAAGATCATCGTATATTTGAGCATGGCGAAAATTGTTTAACACGAGGATTTTTGTTTTTCCCTTTTTTTTGATTTTTTCACACGCAATGTTTAAACAAGTATTTTGCCTCAATTGGACAGTGAAGCTTTTCATTAGACGTACCGGATTTTAAACGTTTTATTGACAGATAACGACAGGTCTGAGACATTTTCCTTGTTCATAATATTCTTTGTACTGCAAGAATCCTTTGGGCAGTTATAATAGGTTTTTTTATGAGTTAGACCTTATCGTTGTAACTTTTTTTTAATGTCTATTTTGTTAACACGAAGTTTTGAGGCGGTTAATCAAACATTTTACTGCTTATTTTTCCCAAGTCTTTTTTTTTTTTTTTCTCCTCTTTCTTTCTTGATGTGCCTATTTGAATATGAAAACCTGCAAATACTTACTTTTCGATAAAAAAATTACCAGCAATACCTATTTTTGTTTTTTTTTGTTTTTTTGTTTTGAACGCTATTTTGATTCTAATAGGATGGGGTGTAACAATGTTTTTTGGCAAGGGGGGGTAAAGTCGTGTCTGAGGGATACAAAAATTTTTCCCAGGGGGGGACAATTCCTATGCCTCCTATGTTAATCTTTTTCCAATTTGGGGGGGGGACAAACTTGATCCAGGGGGGACAATGACCCCCCCAACCCCCCCTGTTGTTACACCCCTGCTAATAGGAGTACTCTAGACAAGGGCAATATCAGGGTGACTTCGTACCAGGCCTTTTTTGAGGGAGTCCTTGAGTACACTTTATTGTTGGCAATAATTTGCCCATGCTTTCCATATTGAGCATTTTTTTAATCGGAAAACGAGAAAATGTATACACTCAAAATAAAGCTCCTTTGGGTCTAAGCAGTAAAAATGTTTTGTGCCAAGACTCGTGAGTGCATTTGTCGCAGTGCATAATGTCGTCGAGTCTAGCGAATATGCTTTGTATCTTGCTAAGCAACATTGTTTGTATTGCGAATGAGGCATATTAGTTTTTTGGGTTTCCAGCACAAAGTTATCCCCCTTTAGCGCATAGTCACTCCTGTAAACCATTTAACGCCCAAATTTCAAACTTCATATACATTTATTTATTTATTTATTTTTTCATGCATCTTGGAGCCCTAAGTTAATCAATAATAGCTGGAATTTTCTCAGCTTATCCCCAAAAATGATCCTCCTTGGTGTATTGATAAATCCGAATTTATTTGAAATTTTTTACTCGACGGGAAAGCGTGGCGACTTGAGCTCAAAGTTCCAAAAATTGCCATAAGAGAAAAAATATCGACAATTTTTTTTTCCCGCAAAAAAATGTGGTGCCTTATCGGAAATTTTCCGTAGATCACAATCTAAAGTCCCTTTTTTTATGTCTGGTCCGGTTTTTGAACTAAAAGCCAAAAAAATATGGCAAAAAAACGCGGTAAAGTGACAAGCATAGAAAGTCTTCAGTTTCACTCGTATTTTGGTTTTTAGCTCAAAAACTGAACCAGATATAAAAAAACAGACTTAAGATTCGTGATCCACGAAAAAGTTCCGATAAGAAACCATATTTTTTCGTGAAAAAAAAAATTGTCGATTTTTTTTTCTCTAATGGCAATTTTCGAAACTTTGAGTTCAAGTCGCCACGCTTTCCCGTCGAGTAAAAAATTAAAAAAAAAAATTCGGCTTTATTAATACACCAAGGAGATCCATTTTTGGGGGTAAGCGATTTGAAATTCGAAAATTGTCAAAGCAAGGGACACCCTAATTGACAGTGGCTCCTATATTTTTCAAGCGAATTTTTAAGTCGAGGGTTTGCTAAGCAAAATAGTAGTTTTTTTTTTTTTTTTTTTTTTATAAGAGACACATTTCTCTTCTCTCTGCTTTTTCGAGTGATAACGTGTTATTATTAAATTATCCCTTCTTTCTTTGCAATCTTTTTCACATTCTTTTAATGATTTTAGATGATTTTAACCTTGCGAAAGAATGGGGTAGCAGAAAATTTAGAAACTTTCTACCGACTTTTCAAAGCTGCTAAAAACAGTTCCTGGTGTTGCAAAGAAGTAGTAAAAAAAAGCGTTTTTAGCCCTGAATTTCACTCCTTTTTTTTATTTTTTAGTCCTGAATTTTTCTTTGCCATTAAAAGTTAAATGTGAGCCCCCAGTCGTCTAAGACGTCAGTTTAATTTTTTTATAAAAAAACAGCAACACGAAAACATTATCTTGAATTTTTAATTCTTCGTCTTTTTTGTATTTTCGCATTGTCTTGAATGTCTTTCTCCAATACTTCTTCTAGATTGCATGAATTCATGAATTCTTAAATCGATTTTAATACAGATTTCCTGTTTTCTTTCTGAGACTATAGTTTTTGCATTTGCCTCGTTATTTTTTGTGTTAATTTTTATCTTGGAATGTTTTAAGATACTCGAATATTCGCTTCCGCTTACTTTTGAATCATTGTTTTTAAAAATCGTCGCATATCCTCACGTTATTTGTCACATAAAAAAACGGAAAACGTAATATCGGTCGAATGTAATTGTTACGTTGTCCTGAGATAATTTATTGATTGACAAAAAAATTTTATAATTTTTTTCTTTTGTTTCAGCTGCGCGTTCCCATTAAATGTAACTTTAACGTTAAGTCCCGTGATTTCGACATTCAAATTCAAAAGAAGCATCTCAAAGTCGGTCTTAAAGGTCATCCTCCGATCATAGACGGAGAACTTTTTAATGAAATCAAGTTAGAAGAGAGTACCTGGGTGTTGGAAGACTCCAAAAATTTATTAATTAATTTGGAAAAGGTAATCAAACGACTTTTTTTTTTTTTGATAAAAACAAAATGCAAGAAGCTGCTGGTAGCTTCTGCTGCAGCATATCGTTTCTTTTTTCATATCAATTTTTTTTTTTAAATTTCAGATCAATAAAATGGAATGGTGGAGTCGATTAATTTTGACCGATCCGGAAATATCGACGAAAAAAATAAATCCCGAACCTTCAAAACTTTCAGATCTCGACGGAGAGACGAGAGGATTAGTAGAAAAAATGATGTACGACCAACGGCAAAGGGAATTAGGTTTACCTACCTCGGATGAAGCCAAGAAACAAGAAGTTATTAAAAAGTGAGTTCCAATCCTTCCTGAATGAAATCGGAATATTAAATTATCGAACGAAAAAAAAAAAAGATGTGCTAATTTCATATACATTTTATAAAAAAATGTTGAGGAATGTCCTTTATTAACTGAAGTAGCCGTGACTTCTGATACTGCACCATATTTTTATATGATATGCTACTATACCAGTTCTTAGATCTAAAAATCCTGCTTTGTGTCAGTGAAATCCTCTTTTCCAATTTGCATTTTCAAAAATTTTTTTGTTCCTGGTACAAAATACGCAGTTAAAAACTTTTTTTGTTTGTTTATTATTATTTTTTTTATTTTAGATTTATGGAGCAGCATCCAGAAATGGATTTTTCAAAGTGTAAATTCAGTTAAATGAAGCAGCTAATGATTAGGTGAGTCCATTTTTTTTTTTTTTTTTTTTTTTTTTGTACTGCTATATAATGAAATTATATAGTTTTTCTTAATTGATAATTAATTTGAAACGATGTAAAATGCGATTCAATGCTATATTAAGAGAAGCAAGCCAATAATTGTCAGATTACGTGTTCCGAGGCGTGTTTGTTAATCATACAAAAGCAAAAAAAAAGTAGAAGATACGTTATGCTAAGAGTGTTTTAAGGTGTTCGTAAAAAGCTTTAAGCCAGTTATTAAATGAAAAGGTGATAATTTTTTTTTTCCTTTTGATATCAAATCACTTGGGTGTAAAATTTATAAATTGATGCTATGAAAAAAATAACATTGAGGATATTTAAACGCTCTTTTATTCTTTCTAGCGAATTGCACCAAAGACCATTTATTGCTCATCGCGTATATTATGAAGAAAAAAAAAAATTCCAATAATCCAGTCTTTAAGCAAATACATATAAGTTATAATTTTTTTTTTTTTTTTTTTTTTTTTGGAGGAAAGTAAATTATTGAAAGTATTAGAATATCAAGTCCTTCAAAAATTTGTTTTTTAATTCTTTCTCAACGGCAAAAGCAATTTTTATGAAGGCTGATTTTGGGAGTATTTTTTTTTTTTTAAATGCAGAGCCCCTTCAAAAAATAGTTATGCAAACCGCCATGCTCTTACGTTTTTGGAGCTTTAAATTTCGTTAAGATCGGGTTTGGGAAACTCCTCTTTAAGTTTTCGGTGATTTTCCAAAAATTTTCCAGAATCGTATATACGCGGTAGACGTCGGGAAATGGTTAAATGATGCAACCTGTAAAAAATATTAATTTTTAAGTGTAAAAAAAGTGGGACAAAGTTCTACTTCCAAAAATGCATGTTTTTGTAACTATAAAGCATGTGCAAAGGGAACATTCAAGTATTACGTAAGACTTTTTTTCGGGGTTTTTGACCCCCCCTTTCGTAAAGATTAGTAAGATTTCTTTGACCCCCCCCCCCCTATTATGTTACATAAGATTTTCGTGGACCCCCCTTTTTTTAACGCCAATTTTAGATTGGAGTAATATTTTTCTTTAATCTAAATTTAAAGTTCATACTCATATCCCTGAAGATGACTATACAATTGGCGCAAAATCTCATTAAAAAATAAATTTTTATTTCTTAACATTTTTTAAAATAAGTATTCAATTTATCTACTTTAGACATTCAAAAAAAAATAAAACAACTTAATTTTTTGAAATTAAAAGAAAATTCTAAACCATAAGTTATAATGGAAATTTTTATATAAGATTTGCCAAACTCCTTCCCTCCCCCAATTAAAAAATCATAAGAATTTCGAGTACTCCCTCCCCCCCCCCCCCTTTCGGTCTTACGTAATACTTTAACGCTCCCAAAGTCAAAAATTGTCCAGGACTATTTAAAAGTGGTACTGAGCCCACATGACTCCCAATAAAAAAAAACCCGTAAAAGAGAGAAGAAAAATAAAATAAAATAAAATAATAATAAATAATAATAAAAGACCTTTGAATCTTCCCAGAGGCTGCTGCATTGATGGAGGACAAAAGCTACGACGGACGTTTCATTACTTAAGTAGGACATCGTACAAAACCTATTGGGAAAAATTCTGTTAACAGCCATTGCAATTTTCAACAGCGAAAAAATAAAAATTTGCACAATTAATTTTTTTAAAAATATCTTTCTGATTAATTTTAAAAAAAACATTATACATGGAAGAGATTCATTGAATTAAAACAGTTAGCATCATATAACATTTTTTTAAATTTACTATTTAAATTATTGTAGGTGCAACGTCTTATCCCGTTAATATTTCTTTTCCTTTGTTGTTGAAAATTAAATTAAGATTTCCTCGAATTGCATTGCCTTAAAGAAATAATAATGGGTATAAGTCCTTCTATTCCAATAATGTAACTTTTCCATTTATAAAACTTTTACAATTATTTTTAATTTTTGAATATTGTATAATAATGATTAAGAAAAAAAAAGTTAGAAATAAAAAATTCCGTTTTTTTCTTTCAAACGATTTTTAAAAAAATTTTATTTAACATCCTGAATTTTTTCCCGTAAAAATTTTGTCGTCTGCTAATAGCATTTGCGAAATCACAAGCAAAAAGATGGAACAGAGCGAAAACAAAAATTTTTAATTTTTTAAAATTTGTCTTTTTATATTAAAAGATTAATAAACCGCTGTAAATTTGATTTTTACTGTGGTTTGGTTAGCAATCCGTTTTTTTTCCCCACCGTAAATTAAACTAAGTCGCCTTAAAAACGTGAAGTAGTCAAAAGGGATATCATGCATGTGTAAAAACGGATTGCTTGGTCTAATCGTCCTATTTACACGATTTTTCTTTTTTTTAAAAAAAATATTTACAAATTATCACTTAATTTAAACGTTACGTACATTTGACTTTTTTTTTTTTCTTTTTGTTATTTTGTTTCGTTGAGCTTTACACTAATACTTGGCCATTGTAAAATGTCTTAATAATACTCCTTAATTAATAATTTTTTTTACGATTAATTTAAAGCTAATGGTAATAAAAGAGTTGTTACTTTAATTTTAAGATAGAAAGTACAAAAGTTTTTTTTTCTTTAATGAGAAAATTGTAAACATTTATTTCTTTAAAGGATCCCGGGGAAAAATTGATTTCCGGAATCCCATATCGAAAAATTTAAAACGATAAATGTCACACATTCATATAAAATACTATATCGTTTATGTGAAAACGTTTATTATTTATTGTATCACTTTTATTATATCATCACGCGTGCGAAAAATATCAAACAACCAAGATCATTAATCGAATGTTTATGTGTAAAAACTCGGGATAATGTTTATTAATACTTTTTTTTAAAATTTTTTAAATTGTTTTTTTACTAGAGAAAAAAATTGGAATCACAGCGGAAAAAAGGAATCAACGACGCTGTGGCATGTACGTCATGAATCGATTTTAATTTAAAAAAAAAAAAAAAAAAAAAAAAAACAATGAAGTTTTAAATCTCTTCAGTCAAATTTTCGTGATTTCTCATCTACGGCTACTTCCCCGTTAGCTGAGGATGCCTCTAATTTTCGTTTGAGCTGATAGTCTATTACTAACCTTCCGGTTAGCATAAAAAAGAAGACCTGGAACCGGAAAAGAAAATTTGATTAAAATTTGTTTAGGTTTAAAATTTTGGGAAATGATTACCTACCAAAGCTGGTGCGATTCTTTCGAATTTATCGTTTACCATATAATGTGAATATACAGCCATTAACATTAAAAATAATAATACTACATTTGCTCCTTGTTTAATTTTATCTGAAAAAAAAAATAAAAATATTGATTAATTAGTTTGGTTTTTTAAAAAGGAGGTTTAAAAATTCTGTATAATGTCGCTGATGTTTTTTTTTCGATTAGTTACTTCGCTCTCCAAACATAATTTTTTTATACCGGATATGATTTTTTTTTTTTTTCTAAATTACAGAAATATGTGTTTTTAATATTATAAACCGTTTGTGTGGCAGTTCAGTATGTGCGGGCCCTTTTTTATTGCACTTAATGCCAGTTGACATTTTGCCACAAATCACACGGTGTTCTGCAAATCTTAGTGAATATTCGGCACTTTAGATTTTAAAAAAAATTCTAATGCAATTACAAAAATTAATTGGCGTTTTGACGATAAGGAAAAAATGGAGTTATGAAAAAAGAATGATATTAAGTTTCATTCTGTAATTTAATTTTAAAATTTAGAAAAAATTACATATAAGTTCAAAGGACTAGAAGTCCTGTTTATGAATAATCTAAATATCAAAAGCTTCCTTTAACGAGGAAAAGAGGATTAAAAATTGGGGAAGTTATACAATGACTGAATGAGCAAAAAGTCTAAAAAACGCCCTTCTTAGCAGAGTGTCCTTGTAATAGGTTGGGTCGAAAATAAAAAATTTTGGATTTTCAAAATGCCTGATACCGCAATCGCTGTGGTTTATCTATTGCGAAAATTTTTTCCTTTTCGAAATTTTTTTCAAACGGCGTCTTGAGGGTGCGCATTGCGCAAGAGGGTGTAAGTTTTGGAAAACTTCAAAAGAAATGAAAATTTGACTTTTAGATTTTTGTGAAAAAAGTACCGTTTCCTATCGGATTTTTAACGTAGATTTCGAAAATTAAGTCATTTTGCATCTAGCTATTTATGTTCCTGAGTTATTGTAAAAAATATGATAAAAATATTGAAATTTTAGAGTTTTGACATTTTTATGGCGAACTTGGCTTGTATCTCAAGAAGAGAAAAAGCTAGAAATTACATTCTAAAAATTATATAGTTCAATATTTAGGAAAAACTTTTTACAAATGATAAACCACAGCGATTGAGCTATCAGGCATTTTGAAATTCCAAAATTTTTGATTGTTGACCCACCCTACTGTGTAATAGGGTGCCCATTGAATACTGTGTTGACGAATTTTTTTCGGGCCAGCCCCAAATCGATTCCAAGTAATTCAAAAAGTCTAAATCTAAATTTTTTTTTTTTCTCCATCGGAACCCGTGCCCCAAGGCACTTGTTTTTTCCCATATAAAAAGCACGGTAAAATGTCGTTATTTCGGATTAATTTTTTTTCCGACCGTTATAATGACCCAAAAAATTTGATTTTTTGCATACACGCTCCTTAGATGTGTAGCTACCTCCGTATTTTTTCCCATCCTCCCAGAACAATATTTCCGCTCCCCAGAAAAGGGTAAAATTTGCCAAAAATGGCAAAATTTGCAAAATAGTATCCTCCTGGAGGTCGGAAATATTGTTCTGGGGGGATCGGAAAAATATGGAGGTAGCTACACATCTAAGGAGCGTGCATGAAAAAAAATGAAATTTTTTGGGTCATTATAACCGTCGGAAAAAAAAATTAATCCGAAATGATGACATTTTACCTTGCTTTTTATATGGGAAAAAATAAGTGCCTTCGGGGCACGGGTTCCGGTTGAGATAAAAAAAAATTAAATTTTAGATTTCGACTTTTTGAATTATTTGGAATCGATTTGGGGGGTGGCCCGAAAAAAATTTGTCAACACAGTATTTAATGGGCACCCTACTGTATAAGACAAAAAGAAAAAAAATTGAATGAATACTGAAAAATCTCATATCAAAATTTAGTAGCCGTTTTTTAATACTGAAAAAATTCCAAATCGGGAATTTAAAAATTAAAAAAAAAAAAATAGATCTTTGTTCTTAATTGATAAATTCCATATTCAATTTTTTCTTGACTGCCTTTTAGAGAAACAAAAACGGCTTATTTGCTATTATTCATTGATCTGCAATCCAAGATTTTTCATAAGAAATAAAACATCTTAATTTTATACCCTAAACTTGTTCACTGAAAATAAAGCCAGTGCGAAAAGTAATTAAACGTAAGTAAACACGGTCTTCCCGTGACTTCACTGCATTTCTTGACATTATTGTCAGAAATTATGTCACACTTTGAATTTGACATTTACTACTTGCCAAATTTTTCGGAATCGTTTTTTAATTCTTAAAAAGGTTAATCGTAGTATTTTCATTTCATTCGTAGGCTTGTATTTATTGGTTTTTGTTTTGCGGTATGTATTCGTCATTATTATCAAAATACTTACTGCTAGGCACTAAAGCTAGTGCTAGGCCACATATAATTTCCACTGAGCCTACAAATCTCCTATACCATTTGGGAGGTATTTTAATGTCCATTAACTCAGCTAAAGGAAACACTTTGGCATATTTTACGTATTCTTTTCTCTGAAATAAATAAGAATTATAATAGTAAAATATTAAGTCAAAAATACCTATTTTAGGGTCAATCCGTCGTAGCGAAAACAATCGTTCTGTATAGACTTTTTGGAAAATATGATAATAGAAACTTCCAAATTTTTAGGAGTTTTTTTAAATTAAAGATTTTTTTTTTCGAGTAATTTAGAATGAAGGTAATTTTTTACTTTTTGAGTACGTCTTTTAGAAAGGTACAGTTTGAAAAAGTAGCTTTAAATATTTTGTTTATTTATAAAAAGCAAATGGCGAAAAGTGGTAAACAAACGCTGAAAATTCGTAACGTTTTGATATAAAAATCATTTTTTCCGTGTTAAAAATAAGTTTTAAAAAAAATGGGTGTTTAAGGAAAATAGTGATTGACGTGGTAATTTTTTTTTTTAATTTTCCATCTTTAGTGTCTTTTTGATGCTTTCTTTTTGGGTTACGAACCTGATTTTAAGCTCAAATTTTTTTTCAAAGCTGTAAAATATCAATTTATTTAGGGTTTACTGTTAAAATCGGTTTGTGTATTTATTGTAGACTTATCAAAGAGTAATTTTGTACCCCCAAAAAAATTTTGTACCTAAAAAAATCCCTGTACGACTTTGAGTTACGAACCTGACAGATATCCAGGTACCATTTTAAAAGCGGAAAAGTTAACCTTATGAGGAATTAAAAATTTTAAATGACGATTGATTTTAAATAATGGTTTATATTTAAATCATAATTTGTAAAATAAATGTTTGAAATGGCTTTTTTGATTTTTTATTTCGATTATTTCAATGTCGTCCAAGGGACAGGGACAGCCATTTTCGTTCTGCTGCAATATTTTTTAAGTCGAAAATTAAGCATTTAAAATGAAAATTTATTAAAATATTTATTAAAAAATTTATTTATGTAAAAATAATAATATGGTACAGTACAGTACATTTTAAAAGATTCAACAGCGCAAAAAATGATGGATTTCGAAAATTAAGTAGGAAAAACCTCCGGACATGGTTTCGCCATTTTTTTTTTTGAGAACGACTCATAAACAGAAATATTTGGCTACGAATTCAAATTTTACAGCCTTCTAAAGGGCAAATCCCCTGTTGGTACCTTTTCTAAAAGATGTACCTAGGAATTACTCACTTACTCTTTTCGGTGTGTACTCTGATTCACTTTGCCTTACATATTGCATGCATTTTGCATTACCAATGTACTTGGATTGCCACTGCATTACAGATTGCAATACTGATGCATTAAATGAAGTAATTTTTTGCTAGGTGCAATCTCTCTGCATTACGTGCATTACTTTGCATTTTCGCTTTAAGGTGTACACCTTTTTTTGAGAGTGAGTAACCCCTCAAGACTTGCACGTTCATTTGATTTTTCGGGGTGTCTTGTTATATCTTGTCAAATAACATAATATTTTCATAGGTCAGATTAAAAATATCAAAGCGAGTTATTGCTTTCAATGATTTTTGAATTAATGTTAATATTTTTTTGTGCTGATTAAATACGGTACATTTTTTTTTTTTTTCGGGTAACTATTAAAGAAACATTCGTAGTTAGGCTTTGTTGCGTTCGCTTTAATATTTTGCATTAATTTTTTTTTTTTTTTTTTTTTTTTTTTTTTTTTTTTGGTCAAATTTAGGTTTACGTGGAATAATTGCTGTAATCATTACTGTGTTTTCTTTTTTATTTACAATAATTTTTATTTGCTTATTTATCCCCCCCATTTTTTTTTTTTTTTAATTTTCACGTGGTCTTCGTAGAACGTAAAAATTTTTTTAATCGTCAACCGAATAAATTGGTTATTTGCCAAAGGTCGCTCGCGAAAAACGCTCCCGACTTGAAAATAGACAACCCTTTTGGTAAGAATACTTTACCTTGGCAACTTTTTTTACTGCCTTACAAATTTACTAATTGTTTAATATCGTCCGCATTTAATTGTGACGATCAGATTAAAAAAAGAAAACGAAAAAAGTCATGACAATAAAACGTACTTTAATTTTTTTTTATTTATTTGATTTTGAACGTTTGATTTCGTCGAAGGAAAGGATGAAATCTTTTGACCATTTGGCCAAAAATGAATTTGACCGTTACGCCTCCTTTGTCGCATTTATTCCATGTAAATTTTGTATATTTATCGCTGGCTTTCGGCCAAGATATGTACACTACACGTCTGTAGGCCAATTTACCTTGCCAAATGACCTAACCACTTGAATCAGCTTTATAGTAAATCAGCTGTTGCAAGGGAATGAAAAAACGATTGTTTAACTTGTCGTTTTAGCGGCAATGTCGACAGCAGACGAGTAAAAAAAATCATTACTTGCGGAATTTTTTTTTTTCTTTAAAAATATTTAGGGTGATTGTATTTTTTATTTTTATTTGTTGCTATTATTTTTACTCTCATTTTTTAATTTTAAATTGAATTGAACACGTGACTGTTAAATTTTTTAGTTTTATTTCGTTTGATGAAAGCTATGGCATCAATTATAACTTATATATATTGATTTCAAAAAAACAAAACTTCTAATTTTTACGAATTTTATTGAAAAACGTTTTATTTACTGCGTAACTCTACCTCGCAGGTGGTAGCTAAACTACGAAAATTTTAAATTGGCAAAGAATTAAAAAAGCGTGGGATTTTTTTTTTTTTTTTTTTTTCAGATGAGAATTATATTTTTATGTCAGTAAGCACTCTATGATTTTGTACCTCTGTCACTGAAACCTTTAGCGGTATTTTTGTGGGTGGAAGCAACAACTTTCATTTTAATCATTTTAACATTTTTTTAAAGAAATAAAAGCAATCGATGAAAATATAGTAATAAAATGTCGTTTAAAACAATGGGCCAAAACAATTAGATAACTTTCTTTATTGAAAGCATCGTTTCCTATTTTTAAAACTATAATATAATTATTTTGAGACCTTCTTGTAAAATTTTCCAAAAGGTTATATCTGATAAATAATTTTAAAAAAATGATATGTTCAGTTGCAACCCTTTAATTGCTACGGTAATCGTTTATCTTAAAATACTGTGCATCCTCCTAGTACATGTGGGCATATATTGAATTAATTGAAATTGATCGAGTTTGATTAGATTCGACGAAACATGATACGATTTAAATTTGTTTACTTTGTAGCGTAGAACTTGTGATACGAATTTGCATCGGAATAAGCACAATCATTTAAGAAAGAACTTGTTCGGGTGAAAGTAAAGGCGAATTTTTTTGAAGGAAAAAAAAAATTTTTATTTTTTAACGGGATATGGATTTTTTTTATTAAGAAATCACGATTATAAGTTCAATATCAATGAGGATCGAAAATAAAAATCTTAAAAAAAAAATTGTTTGAATGAGAAAAAAAAAATTGTCAGGGAAAATCGTCCAGTATTCTAAGCAAAAAATCTGAGGAATCCTGTACAGTACCGGCACACAGTAAAAAATATTATGTAAATATGGGATTAGGAGTCCACATAAATTTTTTATGTTGTTTCTGTTTATGTTTACCTTTTGGAGAAAAACAACAGAAAAAATTTATGTGGACTCCTAATCCCATATTTACATAATATTTTTTACTGTGCATTTAAAAATGCTTCAAAAAATCTAGTGCTGGTCAGGAAGTAGTGTATTTGAAAAAACACATATCGTGTATACCTCAGACCTTAGAAACAAATGGTTCTAAATCGACCCCCCCGGACGAAATTTACTTTTTTATGAAAATAATTTCTACTTCATGAGTACTTTCGACCCCTGAACTAAAAAGTCTTAAATTCTTATTCTTTCTGGTTTTTTTTTTTTGAAAAATCAAAAGCTTCTAACTGTCAATTTCTTAAAGTCGATTTGGATACAAAAGGTTCTAACGTAATTTTTCATTATAAAATGTCCGAAATTGGGCCAAAATATATTCAAAGACTCCAGGGTTGCTTAAAAATTACTCTAGACATTCCCAGGAATGTTCCTGTATAATTTTCGAAAAAATATATGATATTTCAAAAATTAGGATTTTGTGACTTTTTAAATTCAGAAACAAAAGGCTCTATCGTCTTTAATTTAGCTTATGGAGTTCATTGAACCTTTTGCTTCTAAATTGGAAAAAGTCACTAAACTGGTACAATTTTAGAGACTTTTTTAAATAACTTAATAAACAATTATATTATCGAAATGAAACTTTTGGAATGTGTTTTTTATTAATGTGCTTATGGTCTAGTAGCATTGCGATGTCAAAAAATTGAACAGGTATCAAGGTATAATGACATAAACTTTAAAATAGCTCTCCTGTAAAATTTTTGATGTGTTGCATTTAGAACCTTTTGTTTTTGAGGTCGCGACCTATAAAGAAGAAATCGACTAAAATATCAAATATTGAGCAAGAAATTAATTTTAAAGAGTTTTTAAACGATTGAAATTACTTTTGCTTTACTTATTTTGCGCTCGATTAAAAAGAAAGAACATTAGCTCGAGTGAAAGAGAGAAAAAACAATATTTTCGTCTGGCAAAAAAAAAAAAAAAAAAAAATAAGAATAAAAAATAAAATAAAAAAAGAATAAAAAAATAAATAAAAATAAAAATAAAAATAAAAATTATTGGTTTTACATTAGAGACAAATGAAGTAACACGTGTTTTTTATTTCTTTTATTATCAATAGTAGTGCTCCAAAATGCAAACTCGTTATACAGCTTATTGCGTATACTTCATTGTTTATAAACAAAGTCTGATGGTGGTATAGGCCTACGTTTCAGACGCATAAAAATGGCGGGAATTTAAATTAAATGAGCTAAATCGCTAATATTACGAACGAATAAAATTTAAGACAATTGATTAGATTCAAGTATATCCATAGTGAATCGTTTATTGCAAAAAGGAGTCTAGCACAACTATTTTATTTACATTTTTTGAAAGCTCAGCAATTTGAAAAATCATGGACAAGACTTCTGCAATAAACGATTCAGATATGATAAATAAAGGGGCGAAAACTATCGTACCATGTTTCAGATGATCGATTCCTTCCTTTCGGAAATCCCTACCGATATCGAACCTTAAAAAGCTTAAACTTGCTTAAAATTATTACCGGTACGGGGCTTTAACACAATTTATTTAACATTCCGCCGCTTCCTCCCCCTCCCCTTACAGCCAAGTTTTTTGCCCATATACATCTTTTTTCTACCCTAAGGGATCGGCAGATAGTTTATATGGTTAGCTTTTTGGAGAAATATTTGGCAAAAGCCAGGACGGAATGGTCTTTCAAGTATTTTCGTTTTAAAAGTGCCGTGGATATTTTTTTCATTAGCAGATACTAAAATACTTTACATGTTTTGTTACGTTGAGAAAGTGGTTTTTTGCAGTTATGAAATTGAGGAAAATTAATAATAAGATACACGCCTTTGTTTTTTTTTTTAAGTTTAAAAATAAAGTGACGAAAACTATCCTAAGTATTTTTATTTTTATTTTAAAATGTCAGAGATTTTTTTCATCTAAGTTATTTTATAGCACCTATATGGCTACTAACAACGTGCATAAACACTAACTGCAAATTCTTGTAAAAACAAAAACGGTAATTTCCAAAAAATGAAAAGCATAACTTGGTGGATAAGCTCAACAAGAGTCGGATATAGGTCATGTCATATTTATTAGAGATGAAGAGATCCCCTTTCCTTCGTTTCCTTCTGACGTAACGTCTATTATACAAATCAGCGAATAAAAATCCCTTTCACGCTGCTTTTTTTTTTGTCAGTCTCCCCTTCGTATCATTATTTTGGAACGACCCTATTATCAACAAAGGATAACTTACCAAATCTTTGTGTAAGTCCTTACTAATTGCGGAAGTCACTTTCATTGTACCCACAAATATAAAAAATAAACCTAATAATATTGATAAACTTTTTAACACTATCGAAGACATTTTTTTTTCTAAATATTCCTTTTTCTCCTCTATGTATATATTTTTTTTTATCTTTTGATGATTATGGAAGTGAACCGGGAAAACATAAACATGCCACGCGAGACGTTAAATATCGATCACGTCAAGATTTACTTTCATTTTTTAAAGTTTGAAAAACATTTGCCGTTCGTTTAATGAAATCAATAGCTAGTGTGTTATGTGTGATAGTGAGATTGGCTATGCGAATCGCGCAAGCTCGACAATGGAACAAAACTGGGGAATCATTTGACAACGCAAGCCCCGAATATAACTTGTGCGATTTTCCTTTTTAAATTTAAAAAAAAGAAAAGAAAAAAAAAAAAAAACTTCCTCTGAATTCTTAACTTCGATTAAATAAATATAAACAGTCAGGATTTTGAACGTTTTCCAAAGGTCTTCCTTTTGAGTTTTTCTCGGGGAGCAATATTCAGCATCAACATCTTATGAAACTTTTTTGAAAGGCCGCATAAAGGGTGCATTGTTAGTTTTGCTCCCAAATTTAAAAAGAAAAATAAGAGAAGGAAATGTTAATAGTTGTGACTTGCGATAAACAAGTTTTTATTTTAAAAGTTTTTAAAAGCGTGCACATGATTGTCAAAAAATGTAAGAATGTTAAAAGAAAAAAATAAGTGCAGAAAAAACCATTCGGGGCTCTGAACTTAACTTTCAGTATAAACAGGGTATTATTTGAAAATTGAGAAAAATTAACAGAGATTGATGTGTAACCTAGAAAACGCAGCCGTTTTTTTATAGCGAAAATCGTTATCCTAATTTTTTGATTTATTAATCCGAATTTAATTTACCGGTAAGAAAATTCTGTGATAGAAATCACCCAAAATACATATATAGAATACAAAATTTTCAGATTTCCTTTTTTTTTTTTTAAATAAAATTTTCACTGGCCGTTGCCGTCTTTTGCCTTGAAAGACCATTCGGACGGATATATTTCCCAGTAAAGAGATAAGCAGTATTGCATCATTTGCTACAAAACTGTCTACCAGCTCATCTTCTCTGACCAAGAAGGTCAAACCGTCGAAAACTAAGTACTAAGATCTTAGAATGCGGCCTTAAATCATATAAGGTTAAGGATTGATATATCACTGATCAGTTTTTTAAGTAACTTCTTTATTAATGATTTATAAAAAGTGAAATAGGTGGGTTTTTTTTTCTAAACCTAAAATTTTCAAAACGAATTTTATTCATTGAAAATTGCAACATTCTGCATTCAAAATTTTCAACTTTTCATTGGACTTGAAAAATGTATAATAATCAGCTAATATGAGAAAAAAAAATCACAAATGTAAAGAGGTTATATTTTACAAATACAATACTATTTTTTTTAAAGAAAAATAAACGAAGACATTGACTAATTAGTCAGTCTTGGGGTAACTTGATAAAATACCCAGTCTTCTAAAAACGATGGCACAAAAGCGTGGGTTTTGGTGAAATCGACAGGTACTTTTAAACTTTTGAGTACTTTTTCGTAATGCTGAAGCGATTTTGGTACAGAAGCTCCGTTACCCTAGAAAAACAAAAAATGATTTTAGAAAAAAATTTTTTAATTTCATAATTAAAATTAGCATGACTTAGCAGCCTAATCAATAACAATTAGGGCACGACTTAGCAGCCTTTCATAACAAAACACAAATTAAATAAATTTGCTAATTAACAAATTTAATAAAAATGAAGTAATTGCGCGATTGTCGCTCTAAAAGAAAACAAGTTTTTGAAAAAGTAAATGAACATTTACATGAGTTAAAAATTTTCCTCCAGGGCGCAAAACCTGCATGGATTTATTAAGTATGTATCTAATAAAATCCCAGGCTTCAGTGTGCTCTCCGCTGCTGTCGACAGGCACGTCAGTCAAATCTCCAAAAACGTAGTCGACTTTCTTCCCTTCATCTATGAACTTTTGCAAAGTGTCAAAACAATCTCCGACGATTATTTCATATCTATCTCCTTTATAGGTGTCTAAGCAATTTCCGCAGGATGATCGCAAATGCTGCCCGCAAGCTTTGATGACAACCTCATCCAGCTAGATTCAAAAAAAAAAATGTGAATATTTTTTTGCCGAAACATATTTTAAATATAAAAAATATTGAAAAAAGCACCTCAAGCATGGTTATAAATTTTGGTTTTTCCTTAAGTAACTCCCACAACAAACAGCCGTCTCCGCCTCCTAAAATAATTATTTCTTTATCTTCATAATTCTCTAACCCTCGCTGCATTAACGTTTCGGTGTAAATCAAATCACTTTCCGACATATCTAAAATAAAATTGAGAAAGTTTTAGATGGTCTGAAAAAAAAAAAAAAATTCTGAATTTTAAATACATACTTTGAAGCTCATCCAATATTAAAAGATTCCCCAAACTTCTTGAATGAACTATTTGTACTTTTTGATAAGGCGATTTTTCCTCAAACACAACTTTATCAATATCGTATTCCAAAATACGTTCATCTAGAAATACAAACCAATATTAATTATTATGAATGAAACATTTCATGAATTACCTTAAATAATTTTTTTTTTTTTTTTTAAATGAAAAGACAAGCTAAATTAAAGAAACCGACAAGCATGCTTTTGGGTTAACATACCTGCTGATAAAAGGTATCTATTCATACCACCGGCTCGTTTGAACGCCGGATACTTGTGAGATTTCTTACTGTCTAACCTATTCTGTAATAAGGATTCCAAACTACGAATTCTCTAAAAGTAAAAATAAAATAAAAAAAATAAAAAATAACAAGGAAAAATAAAACCTTATAATACATCCATTTGTGCATGGGGATCATTAAAAAAAATATAAAATAAAATCTCAAATAAAAACGGCAAAAGGAAGAAAACTCATGCCAAATGAACAACTGAAAAATAAATTATTAAAAAAAATAAAAAGTTTAAGTTGCACATGGGTAATTATAAAAATTAAAAAAATAAAGGATGCAGAAAAAAGCCAGCATCGAACCTGAAGTGGTTAAATAAACATCAATAGCTCCTCCTCTCTTGATTGGTGGTAAATGTTTACTGCGGGTTGATACAAGAGCTTCACCAATACCCAATTCAAGTAGACGGAGTTGCTGAAATATTTTTTTTTAATAATTTTTTTTTTAAGTTTTTTTCCCTTTTTAAATTTAATATTAACCTCATTGAAAATTAAAATGATCCCCATTGATTTGTAATTTTTTTCCATTTTATACTCACCTCGAAAGTCAGAAGACCTTCTTCAGAATCTGGTTTGTAATATTCAATATTAAGAGTCACAATGCCCTGTCTGAACCCCCTGACAGTGACAAATATTCCATGACTACCCGTCATTACCTGAAGAAATCCTCCATCTAAATCTATTACAGATTCTCTTTTCAATTCTGGCACATATTCCTTGAGTGCATTTTCAACTGTTTCCTGAATCTGTTTCCGGGATTCAGTTGTTTCAAATGCTTTTGCATCAATTGTAAAATCTAAGAGATAAGTATTAACAGCCATTTTTATTTGGTTTCTTTTTCTTTGTCCTAAGTCTTATCTTTAATTCTCAAGACGGAGCAATTTTAGGAGTTGTATTGTATTCTAAAAGAAAAAAAAATAAAGTAAAAAAGGGTTAACAATCACAGACAATTTTGTCAATAAAAGGATAATTATTAAAACAATTTTTAGAAAATTAGTAAATACTGAAACAAGTCAAAGAAAAAAAAAAATGACAGCACTTTACTTCAATTTTTATTCAAACTTATGATAAGGAATATCTTCTTTTTTTTTTTTTTTTTTTAATTGTTTGAAAATAATCTATTACCAATAAAAAGTTGTTGAAGCATGCACATTAAGTACACTTGTTAGTTTAAAGATAAAGTCAAACAAGGAGGCAAGTGTTCAAGCTCTTCTTGGGTTTTTCTGAGTGAAATGCTACATTTTTTTCAGTCTTCCTTTTCATTCTTGATCTTTAGTCCAGCTATCTTTAAATATTACACTATGACAACTTGATCAAAAATCCCAGCGAAAAAAAATCTATAGCCAAACCATTGTGTGCTTTTAGGTGCCGGTATTGATTCATGGGATCATTTTCTCGCATCTAAAAAATGTCGACTAATCGATAACATTAAAAATTAAAATATACGCAAAGTTGACTCACTAGTATTGCAAAACAGATTCATGAGCAACTTATTCCAGCTGATCGTTTACTTAATCACGATAAAGGAACTTTGTGCAATATACGATTGAACTTAAAAATACTCTCCATTTCTTTTCTGCAGAGGAGTGCGTTCAGGTACCGGAAATGCAGTAAAACCTTTGTATTAAAACTTTCGCGCCGTTTTAATTTGTTTTATGTACATTACATATGTAAATTTTTGAAATAAAAGGACATAATCGGTACAATGCTGAAAAATGTTACATGTACCTTCAATTTACATTTTTAAAAAACTTGAAGAGAGCTGTCACAGCCGTCAATAAACTTTTTTGTTAGAAATTGCTATGTGAAATTTCAGTTGGCAGCCGTGACAGCAGTGTTGCCAACACTAATGGATTTCCTTTAACAAATTCCTATCGCATAGGACAAAATGGTGAGTAAAGCAAAGTAGAATTATTTATCCATCTGCATCCTCTATATTTAATGTTTTTCGTAAAAAATACGTGATACAAACGGTTTTGCTTTTCGCATATAATTTTCTTTTTTATACTTATGTGTCTCCGCCATTATAAATATCTTTAATTTAACGTGCAATTTGTGATCAGTGTTTTCTCTCGTACATTTGCTGTTTTTCAAATATTTACGTATTTTGGTATCTTTAAATCAGTTTCATATAGTAGCTAGTTGTGCGTATGATTTAAAAACATGGTAATGTTTCGAAGGCGGATATCGTTATATATTTAAAAATATGATAGTTCGTTTTGAGGTTATGGTGTTTATGACGTGTATTATTATTTACAGGCTAAAGGCCCTAAGAAGCATTTGAAGCGTTTGCACGCCCCACGATCATGGATGCTGGATAAATTAGGAGGTGTCTTTGCTCCTAGACCATCATCAGGTCCTCATAAGCTAAGGGAGTCTCTGCCTTTAGTCATTTTTTTAAGAAACCGGCTTAAATATGCCCTCACTAACACAGAGGTGAAGAAAATTGTGATGCAGAGGTTAATTAAAGTGGATGGGAAAGTACGAACAGATCCCAACTATCCTGCTGGATTTATGGGTATGATATTTTTCTTGTTGTAATATAATGTGTAAATTGTATATAGATGGTCATACTTCCTTTTTTTTGCAGATGTTATTTCTATTGAAAAGATTAATGAATTATTTCGGCTTATCTACGATGTGAAAGGTAGATACACTATTCACAGGATTACTCCAGAAGAAGCTGCGGTAAGTCATAACTTAATTTTTCATAGATCCTGATAACTTATGCTTAATATTTTAAAGCACAGTTTGCAAGTTAAGATAGTCCAAGTTATGCATTTGTATTGCAACATGTATTGCATGTTGTTTTGAATTTTTTTTATAAATAATAAATTTAGTTTAAAATAATGTGATTTATGAGAAATTAATAAAGTTTTTTATTTACAGTACAAGTTGTGCAAAGTTAAGAAGGTTCAAACAGGTCCCAAGGGAGTGCCATTTTTGGTTACTCATGATGGCAGAACAATTAGATATCCTGATCCCCTTATTAAGGTCCACGATACTGTCCAGTTGGAAATAGCTACATCTAAGATTTTGGATTTTATTAAGTTTGAATCAGGTAAGTTCAGTGTATCATGAGTATTTTTTTCTTGTTTATTAATTACTTTTTTTTTCTTTCCAGGAAATCTTTGTATGATTACAGGAGGCCGTAACTTGGGTCGTGTAGGAACTGTTGTCAATAGAGAAAGACATCAAGGCTCATTTGACATCGTTCACATTAAAGATTCACAAGGACAAACGTTCGCTACGCGGTAAGTTTCCAGTATTTTCAAAAGCTAAGAAATCGGCCCGATCGAAGCTCTGAAGTAGTAACCTATGCTATTCGGAGTCAAAGCGAGGCCTAAATCAAAATGGTTCAATTTTATGGTCGTTTTATTTCAAAATCATTGAAATTTAACTCAACCCAGATTGAAGACATTTATTTTCATCAATTTACTGAAGTTTTAATTTTTTTTAATTTTCTTTTCTGCAGATTGAATAACGTTTTTATTATTGGAAAGGGATCTAAGCCATATATTTCACTTCCACGTGGCAAAGGTGTCAAATTATCCATCGCAGAAGAGAGAGATAGGAGGCTAGCAGCAAAGGCTACCTCTTAAATTTTTGATTTATGAAATTTTAAAAAAATTGAATATAAAAAATCATAAAAAAAGTTTGTTTTATTTTTTAACTTTGGGTACACTCAAAACCTTGTGTCTGTGTATGATTAAAGGGAGCTTGTGAGAGACGAGTGAAGACTTCGATAATTTGTTATTTAACACAAATGGACTTTATAGATTTTATTGAAGTGCTGCCCTTTTTCACAGTCGTGTTTTTTTTTTTTTTTTCTAAAATCAAAAGCTATGAAAAGGGTCTGAGACTTGCCATGTTAAAATCGGCTGCTGAGCAATTAATTCTTTTATTTTTTTTAAATAGAAACCCTTTATAAACGAACTTTTTTATACAGATTAAATCCCGCTACTGGATGCCCTTATAAAGCACAAAAACTCCCGTTTTAGAATTCGAATGTTTTTAGCGGGTTTTCATTTAAAAATTTGACAATCCAGTGACGTAGGAGCGCTTTTTACCGATCTGCAGCAAAAATCGAAATACATACGGCTTGTGACAAGAAAAAATTTCTGGTCCAAACAAGCCTTACAGATTTGTTAAACGCGGACGTATTAACAAACCATTATGATTTTTGTTGAGGATGTTAAAAAAATAAGCCATTTTATTAGAAAATGATTTAATACAAGTGTAGACATTATAAAATATTAGAAAAATCACGTAAAAATATGACAATATAATGGACGGAATAACAATCTTGAGCAGATACTGAAATATAATTATTAATAAAATATTAAGTGCATTAGTATTAAAAAAAAAAAAGAACAAAAAACGATCTCACAACATATTAAATTTTCTTTCAGTTTTTTCAAAACAATATTTTTTGAACAATCTCATTGTAAACTAACAATTTAGAACAAATTAACATTCTTTTTTTGCTGATGCAACAATTCCTAATTTACTTAATAATAAAGCTAATTCAGTTCGACAAAATTAGGCACAAATTTCTCAAAAACATCTATCTAAAACAGTATTTAAGTCTTTTTCATCGGCACAAAACGTGCAAAAAATTGACCTATAAAAATGGACTTGCATTCAAGCTTAAAAAATTGTAAAAAGTAATAGTTCAAATAAATCTTTTTCTTTGATCAAATTTCATCCCTAATGATAATATAAATTATATACTTAGATAAAAAGACATTAAAAATAAATATGTCTCTTTTATCTGCAACAATCCAATAAATTAGTACAAACTATAAACACTGAATTACCTTTTAACAAGGTAAAAACATAAAAAAAAAAAAAGTTTAAATGTTAAACTCATTATTCCCATGCAGATAAAATATTTTACGGCAGATTAAAGGACTAGCCTTTAATGACATATAAAGAGAATCATAATCTTAAAATGATTTGCTAAGATCTAATTTTTAAAAGACAAAAAAGTAAAATTAATGCTGATTTTCTATATAAATAACCGTTACCCCATCATTAAAATGCCTTTCCTTTGCAAAGGAAGATCTATCTTAAATTGGTCTCAAAATTAAAATTAAAATTCTTTTTTTTTTTTTTTTATTTTACAACGAAGTCATAGCAGGAGGTCGGGCGTATGCTTTCGGTATAAAGCCATATTTTCTTGTTTTCGGAGCGTAAGCCCAAAGCCAGCCATCCACAGTTTGATGTTTCATATCTGCATAAATCCAATCGCCCCGTCTCACCGAGAGATCGTCTGACGTTTGAGCCTGAAAATTAACAGAATAAAAGGAAAAATTAAGACTGGTACAAATTAAATTTGCAATAAATTTTTTAAATTAGTGCTAGGCCAACTTTAAATCTAGCACATTTTGCTCAAATTAAAAAAAAAAAAAAAAAAATTCTAATTACCTTATAATCATATAACATAACTAATTCAGTTCCATGATATTTAAGATCTTCAGTCGTTTGTTGATTGATATGACTATTATTCGTGTAGCTTACTTGAGCGCCACCGCTAGCAGTAGCAGATGCATTTGCGTTTTCATTCAAGTGCCCCTGTATGACGTCAGCAGGATAGACAAACCCACTCGGGACGAACCCTTCATGCCCGTCAGATCTTACGATCCAAAACCAATCTGGATCTTCTCTGTTTAAAACTGTCACGAATTCTCCTCTTTCAACTGACACATCATTTTCGTCTCGAGCAATAAAAGTATATAACACTATGTAACGACCAGATGGATCCTACAAATAACGAAAATTTAAATAACGATGAACCTTATCCCACCAAATTAAGTAAAACAGAACTATGTTGACCCGAACTTTTTCAGATGCCAGACGTGAGTTTGTCGGAAATTATCTATCCCAAGTCCCGTCTAAAAAACTTACCTTGCTAAAAGGATGAATCTCTGGTTGTGAGGATGAGCCTGCACTTTGCAGTGATGCTTGTGAGCTAGTTAAATTTAACTGAACAATGGTTGATTTTTTATTATTATTAAGATTACTATTACTACTATTATTGTTATTATTGCTATTTAACTGGCCATATTCTTCTCCATCTGAATCTGCAAAAACAAAAAATAAATTCTTACTGAAATGGAAATAAAATTGTTGGTTCTTGATTTCTTCATTAAAATGTGACACTATTATTTCAAATTCTTCTGTACAGTAAGTCAGTTAACAGAAGAGGAAAGTTTGCAAGTTCAAGATCACAGGTTTTAAATGTGTATAGTACCTGGCTCTCTTGGTAGTTTTTTCTTTAGCTCCATCATATGTTGATAAGAAGTAAATGGAGTACAGTAGCTGTGAGGTATAAAACCTTCTTGTTGAGTGTCTTGGGCAATAACATAAACCCAATCATTTTCTCTATACAGAACATTGACTATTTGACCTCTTTTGACTTCTAACTCATCATCAACACAAGGTGTGAAATCGTGAAGTATCACCTATTTAAAAATAAACAAAGGATTTCATAAATTAATTCATGAGAAAAAAGAATAATGTAACAATCATTATTTTTCTCACAGATTTTTAATGCAAAATAATTTTCTGCTTGATATATTAAAATCCTTTATTTTCATTTTTGTGCTATTCAAACTTACCATTTTGCTGTCTGGTGAAAGACCATTTTCTTTTTCAATAGCAACTCTAGCCAAAGTTTCTATTGAGGCACTTCCTGTTATTCTTCCCATGCCAAACCGGGATACATCTTTGTCTACATCTGCTGATGCTGCAAAAAAATTGAAAAAAAAAAAGAAAAAAAAAATGAAGAATGCTTTTTATGACTGTTTAAAAGGCTTTAAGTTAGATATAAGGTAAAAGAGGAGGTGGTGTAGGAGCACTGTAATGTATTAATTACAATTATTAATGAAAATTGTAATTGGGTTATAATATCAATGTCTGAGTATGTAGACAACATTGTCTGCCTTGTTATTAAAAACAGGCCATAAGGTGCATTTATAAAAATAAGTAAAAACTGCATCAGACCCCCTTAGGGTGGAATATATAACGGAATGCGATTTGACTACTTAATATGATACAACAGGTTTTTTTTTTCACAAATATACAACAAATATTATTCACAGGAAGCATTTATGAAAGCAATATGTATTACAGGATTATACAGCCTGGATTCTATTAAAATACTTACTTTTCTTTTTCTTTGATCTCCCGATACGTACTGGACATAAAAAAGCCATTGTTCTTGATCATTATTTACTCACAGAAGCGGCCATTATCCTTGTCTGTGTACTTTAAATAAGTGCCGTAAGACATAGCAAAATATATTATGCTTTGCGGAAATTAAACACTTGGAGCAACAAGACGAATAGCGCGCCTAGGCACATTTTTAAATGTTTTCAAAAGTTTTTTTTTTTTTTTTTTTTCAATATTCAGGATGGAGCAACAAATTTTAATGTTGTAATGACATGAATGAATTAACCGCAGAGGTACGGTTAGGTTTAGTTCTGAAGACTCCATTTTACACATAATTCTTTGAAATCAGTCGAATGATTTTGATATTTTAATTTCCCGATGAAAATGTGAATCGTAGTAATAGATATATGCCATTACCATGCAAAATTAAAAAACAAAAAATAGTTTGTAATACATTCAATGTTTTGAAAGTTTGATTGTCTAACTGGATCGATTTCTCTGCAAGCAGTCGATTGCAATGTTAGTTATTTCTTATTACGTGTTTTTTCCGACGGATGGCGCAACAGTCCTTTAGTCTTACAAAGTAGGAATTTTCGTTAAACGTACCATCAATTTCTTACATTACTTATATTTCTAAAAAAGTTCCTTCGATATTTTTAATGCACTTTCTTTTCATTATTGTAAGTAATTAATTGATTTTAGATGAAAAACGAACAGCTTTTGCTGTTCGTTTTCGAACAGCAAAGTTCAAGTTCGAACAGCTTTTGCTGTTAAAAAAATTTTCAAGAGAGTATAACAACTTTATTTTTTCCGTATTTCCTGGAACATCAGAAAAAAAAATAGGAAGTTATGAGCTTAGTTCAGTCACAGACTTTCTAACTACATGTACAAAAATTGTAGTTCTGGCATAACATTTTTTAATTATTCAAGTCCAGGGTAAAATACCCATACATTTTTTCCGTGCGTAAAGTCATTGTTTATCAAAGAAGACATTATTGAATCAAAATTTTTTTTCAAGCCGAATGCACTGCCTAATGCAAGCCGGTGCACTGCAGTAAAGAAATCAAAATTTAAAATGGGTCAAATAAAAAATCAAATTAAGGTCAATGGATTTTCGTTAATTACATATAGTGATCGTGTCTAAAACGTTTATTTTTAAAATACAGAGCATTCGTACATCATCCCTTTTTACATCGTCATCACGGATAGATTGATCTTCTCAAATCAATGATTCAAAGCCAATGCAGTTGCACGTAGTCATCTCATGAATTTAAAACTTTTCTGCAAATATTCTCCTAAAACACTCGCCAATCGTTTAAAACATAATTTGTAGCTGCCTTGTAATCGTTTACACATTTTTATTGTCAGCGATTAAAAAGTTTTTCTTCATCACCGATTTATGCCGGTATTACAAAAGTTGCTGAATTATCTAAGAATTGCCGAAGGGTTTTCCGTATGTCTTCGGATTTGGAGGGGCTCCATCAATCTGAGTTCGAAATTTTCTTTCGAAAATTCGCAATTAGATTGCTTTCGTGGAGCGTATTAATATAAATTAAAATCAGTTATATACAAAAATTCAAACTTTTTTTCGTCAAATCCAGATTGGCTGAAGTAAGGGGTCATTCGAAGTATTACGTAAGCACGTTAGTGGGTAAAAAGGGGATCTGGGAATATTTTTACTTTTGTTTGAGACGGGTGGGGTTCTTACGTAACCGCAAAATAATTGACTTTGAGGGGGACCCTTTGGGACTGAAATCATAATACGTGGTAAAGGCGGAGAGGGTTAAAAAATCTGAAATCATGCTTACGTAATACTTTATCCAGAAAAATGAATCCGCCTTGATCGCAATTAAATACGAGCGATGTGTTGTCGTCGCGAATCATATTTGCTTCGGTTCAACATGTTACAGCTTGAACGAAAAACCCTTACGAGCCTTGGCGCAAAACATTTCCGCTGTATAGACCTAAGCTTTAAATAAAATGCTTTGGCTAAAGCAACAGATTTTTGAAAGAGAAAAATGAATCCACCTGGATCGCAATACAACTGTCAACGGTGAGTCGGTAGCTTAGTGGTACAGCACCCGCCCGGCAAGTGGAAGACTTGAGTTCGTTTCCAACTCGGTTCATGTATACCCGACAAAAAATTTTTCTCTTAAAGATGTTGTTAGTCCATAAAATTAAAGGGCTCTAGAGATTTCGACTTTTATAATATTATAAAAGGCGATCGTTTTTTCTTCATAAACTGTTACCTTGCACAAATAAATAAAAGATGTCGACAAATCATTTTATATGGTTTTAATAATTTTATAGAGCAACTAATTTTCCAAAAAGCGTCGTTTTCCGAAATCACTAATGTTCCACTTTAAAGCATAACGCAGTACAAAAATCCTTCAAAAAAGAAAACTTTTCTTCCTCGATCAAATCGAAACTGCGTGAGGTGAAACTGATTATGAAGGCGCCAATATTGCTTTCCTTCAAGCAAAATTAAAAAAGGGGTACGTGCATGAGCGTTTTGTTATTAATTTAAAATCAATGACCGAAGGGCATGTAGGAAATTGTAAATAAAAACATTCCACAGATGAATTGTAAAGCTGTTGAACTAACCCCTTGCAAGTGCCACCCTCTAATTCCCTTTTCTTTTGTAGATAATCATCATCGGCGCTACTGCTTCACCTCCCATTGTCATCATCACCGTCATTATTCTCCTCTCTCCCTTCGTTCCCCGCGATAATTTTCAAAGTCATTTATTTTATTCTTGCGTAATTATCAAAGTAAAATCATTTTTAAAGCGTTAGTCGATCCCAAAATAAATCCGCTTCGTTTTTATTGTTCCTTTTACGGAAATCTGCACCGGGGCTTTCGTCTGCTTTAGGGTGTCTCTTCCGTAGCCGATGTTAAAATTCTAATAATGCCGCCCACTAAAATATTCCCAAATAATTCAAAACTAACGTGTGCAACGTTTGGGGCCTCCACCTAAACGCGAAGTGGTGCATGTAGCAACGTCATTTTTGCAATTTAAAATGCATGGGAAATTTTCTTATTTTACTTTTTATTTTCTATTTATTTATTTATTTTTTCCAATAAAATAGCAAATCAAAAAATCGGCCATTGGTCCAATTTATTAGCATAAATATGACTTTCAATCTAGGTAGGGGGAGCCTTCAAAATGTAAAATTCAAAATAGTGCTACCACCCTTATCTGCAAAAAAAAAGTTAGAAGGATTTTGGTACCTAGATTAACTGGCTTAGTTATAGGTAATAATAAATTGGACCAATGGCCGATTTTTCGATTTGCTATTTGTTGAAAAAAAATAAAATAAAAAGTAAAATAAGAAAATTTCCCATGCATTTTAAATAGCAAAAATGACGTACCACTTCGCGTTTAGGTGAAGGCCCCAAACTTTGCACACGTTATTTTTAAATTATTTGGGAATATTTTAAGGGGGTGGCACCATTAGAATTCCTTCATCGGCTATGGAAGAGACACCCTAGTCTGCTTATGCATGTTTTGTAAAATAAATCCAAAATTCTTTTTTTTTTTTTAAATCAGCAAAATTTATATACAATTTACACCAAACTTAATATCGGAAATTTAATAATCCCGAAGTCGTTTATCTTCAGATAGCTGGTCTCTGGTGTGACATCCCTATTGTTCGATATACCATAGACAAGGAACAATAGACTGACTATAATATTACATTACAAAACGACAGAGTGGGATAATGCGGTATTTGTTTAATTAATTTTCGAGCAGTTCGGGTTAAATCATTCTAAGTGGATAACATTTATCAAATCCTTTAAGTCCTTTTTCTCTTGTCCTTGTGACATTTATTGCATTTCATTATGGGCTTTGAACGCTTCTCATTTATATTAAAATACCCGGTTTCCGTCGTTTAGATCGGTTTTATTGACTCCTTTGTGTAAAAAAATAAATATATTTATAAATAAAAATAAAAGCAAGTAGCCGCGAATCAAAATAAAATAAACACGAAAGTGGATTTGAACTATTCTTCCTTTTAAAGTGTAGGCCTTAATAAAACTATTCGGATCTTCTTGACTGCCGATTTTCATAAATAACGACTTGTGACCCGAGAGTCGTGACAAGAGTTGAAATAGAGACATTTAAACAAAATTAAAACGTAGAGTTTTCTAATTCTAAGTGGAATCCTGAGAAAAACCGGGGAAAGAAAATGGGGAAAAAAAACTAGCTGGAAAAGTAAGGAATTCTCATTTGAGACTTTCCATGAATACCAATTAAGAAAAAAAAAAGTTTCAAGAGAAAGATTTCAACCTAAACTTCAGTACATAAAAGAAGAAATAAGTTAGGCTTACACGTTCCGCAGAAAGAAAAAAATAATTTTTTTTTCAATTATTATAGTTCAACGTTCGTTAAAGTAGAAAAATATTATATGCTATAGAGTGGTAAAAAAAAAATATTTTAGCAAATATTAGAAGTTAAACGAATGACAACAGCAAAATGATGATCGAAATTTATAGAAAACTCTTTAGCTAATTATACATGTACAGTATGCTATAAAAGAAAACTGGATCATCAGCTTTTAAAGAAAGATTTATTTTCCTAACTTTTAAAAAAAATTACATTTTAAGAACCTCCTCGTAGTACATAATTGCTGTAGTTTGTGAAGCACAAATAACACAAGACAAGGAGAGCCGATTTACTGGGTATTTAATTTTTGTGTTCCTCGAATCTCTACCTTTGGGGTCGTCCATAAAACACGTGACCACGTTAGGGGGGGAGGGGGTATTCAAAATGCTAACTTTTGCTAACAAGGGGAGGGGTTTACAAATTTAACGTGAACATTTATCTCAGGTAATAAACGTGCCAAAATGAAAATAATTTAATTTTCTTACACTATGTAACCTACTCACTTTAAAAAAAAATTTCGATTATACCGGCGCATTTGCTCTAAGTTTAAAAAAAAAATCTGTTTTTTGCTAAATTTAAGTTCCGAAAAATTTCAGATTTTTAAAATGTTTAATATTAATTTTTAAAAATAATTTAAGGGGGGGGGGGGGGGGTAACGGAAATCTAACGTCATTTTAGGGGGGGGGTCCTGAAATGCTAACCTTTGCTAACAAGGGGGGGGAGGGGGTCGAAAATGGCCAAAATAATGCTCACGTGTTTTATGGACGACCCCTTTAGCTTTACGTTTAAACTTGATCAATTGCACAGCTTCTGTTGACCAAACCTACTGCCATCGTATATTAATAGTTCTCTCAAATTTTTGACTTTGCGCAACAATTCCTCAACAAACTTAACTTTTTTTTAGCTGCTAAAAATTCATTTCAGCGTGATAATCACTCGATACCATCACATGGTTAGTACGTTGTCACAGGAACGTCACCTTCATTTGCGATAATTTTAGGGTCTATTTTTTTGTGCAGTTGCTCACACTCTGTGCAGCTGCTTTTTGAAAGTGTGTGCTTGCTTTTTCGAAAAAATGTAGCAAAGCTAATAGCAATTGAAGACTAAGGAAAAACGATTAAAGGATCTCCTGTATGGAAAATTCCACTCAAAGCGTGCAGTGCAGGTACCTATTTAAAAAAATAATATGTCTTGAGATAATTCTTGAAAGCTTTCTACAACAAAAATTGGATTTCCTTAAGAAAAGTTTTATCAAATTCTGAACAAAATGCCTAAAAGTCACGAACCTTTTTTGTTTCACTGGACATCACAGAAATGTAATCACGATTTACAGTAAAAACGGAGCAATATTTCGCCAAGGCAATACCTTTGGGGTCGTTCATAAATTTCGTGGGCTTAATGTATTATATTGTTCCAGTTAAACTTCTCAGGTTGACACACGTTGTTCATAAGCTAAGTAAAGAGGACTAGCGTCAACCTAGGAAGTGTAACTAGAACAATATAATTTTAAGCCCACGATTTCGTTAGCATTATTTTGACCATTGGGGTCATGTACATATTACGTAAGCATGTTAAGGGGGGGTGGAGGGGGTCTCGTAAATGCTTACGACACCTTACCAAGGGGAGGGGGGGGGGTCTCACACTTTCTTACGTAAGCTTTTTTCTACTCCGACCAGGAATTTTTGAAAATAAAATAAATAATTAATTAATTATTTCATGTTTTTTTAAAATATTGTAAATGTTGCGGCGAGCTAATATTATATTATTTTGTTACCGTCTAAATAAAGGTAACCTTCTCTTTCATTTTTCTCAATATAGGTGTTTATATTGGTTTATTTCAGTTCCGTGAATTATGGGGAAAATTGCCGCGAAGTCGAGTGCCGTTGGTTTCATTAAAAAAAAGAAAAAAAAAAAACAAAAAAAACTTACGTAATATGGAGGGGGGGGGGGGGGTTGCCAAAATCTTACTCATGCTTACAACGGGGGGGAGGGGGTTGAAAATGGCAAAAAAAATGCTTACGTAATATGTACATGACCCCATTTTTTACCTTCCCCCTTTCCCCGTCAGCAAAGGTTAGCATTTCCGCCCCCCCTAAAATGACGTTAGATTTCGGTTACGCCCTTAATTTTTTTTTTCAACTTAGCGGGAATGCTTGGATAAAATTGAAGTAGTTTTTTTTAAAAGGGAGTTAGCTTACATCATTTAAAAAATGTAAATTATTTTCATTTTTACGCATTTATTGCATGAGACAAATGCCAACCGGTAGATATGTAACCCCCCCCCCCCTTGATAGCAAAAGTTAACATTTTGAATACCCCCTCCCCCCTTAACGTGCTAACGTAATTTATGGAGGACCCTTTTATTTATGCACCGACCGAAGTTATGAAATACTCAGTGAACTGACCTCAAGAATTGCCAAAATTATGCTAACGTAGTATATGGACGGCTGACTGTGAAATTTTGAAATTTACCAGTTTCGGAAAACTACAAATTAAATCCTATCTATGCGGTCGCCTCCATTTGCGGCGGTAGGTACCAGACTTGTATCAATAGTGGACAAAGGGAACGTTGACTCCCCCCTCTCACTTTATGTTTTACCCTCCTGAAATATTTTTTATATTATGCTTACCAAGGCGCAACATTTCTGCCCCCCCCCCCTACCTTCCCCCGCGGAAAATGTTTATTTTCGCAACATGCCCTTCCAGGTTAAAAGCTGTTGCGACACCCTTGGTTAGGTACTGTAGAAAGTGCAAACTTTTTTTTCCCCTTTTTTTCCTCATTTCAGCGAAAAAAAAAAAAAAAATTAATCATACAAAAAAATTTTCCTTGTTTTAAATACTTTCAACGGAAAATAATTTAATCCGTGATGAAGGCGGAATCCCCTGCTTCCAGTGTCGAAGTCAGCAGTTTTAAGCGATGCGAAGATATCCCAAAAGGAGACACAATGAAAAGACACCTAATTCAAAATGGAACACTGTTGATTAAGGTAGTTAACGTTGTCATGGTTACCAACCCCCTAAATGGGGTTTCTTATCGAACCAATCGTTTTTCATGTCTCCTGTCATGTCCTTCAGGGATGTGCTTCAAATTTTCACAAAAGGGAGAATAAGAGAGGTTTTACTCCTTGCTATTACTTCCGGGCCAACCATTTTTCTTTCGATAAAAACATTTTCCTTGTAATTCTAATTTCATTTTCGCTTCGCTGCTAAACAAAAAGCTTTTAATAAATCAAATTTTTTTTTCGGCGAGAGTTATTTTATTTTCTCTTTTTTAAAAAAGTAAAAAAAAGGAAAAGAAAACCGCAATCGATTTTCTTTTTCCGAATGCATTTGTAAATACGGAAATATTTCAAATAGAAAGCATGCACCTCGACGCTCTCGTACAGGCCATCTGGATATATACGTTTCATAGATAGTGTGAATTCAACACATTCTTGTAATGACGAGCGATTCTATAATTGTTACTGATTGTTACAATATAATATCATAATATAGATGGCCCCCCTGTCGGTTAATGCCTTGCTGAGATGGTATCTGCAACATCATCATCATTTATGTGCCTTTACAATATACCGAGGTGTCTTTTGTTAATAATTGTCAAACACATCGTCATGTCGAACAATGTTCCCTTTTGTTCAATATCATCAAAACTTGTTACCGCGACTCTGAATGTAAATTTACATCAATACATGAAAGTTAATCGCTCGAGATACGGAAATTGCGGTGAGGATAATATTTTGACGCCTCCGAATGAAGAAGGAAATGTATTCAATCTTACATTTTGTCTAAATTTATTATCCAGCCAAATAAACACAAATCTACGTGTTTTTCACACCGATAAAAAGAAAAAAAAATTGATGGTTTCATGAAAATATACTAACACTTAACCTCGTGGCGACCTAGCGAGCTCTGTATCAACAACCATATAAAAATTTTTCTACCGCGATTTAAGTGCCAAGACAGGGTAAAAAAACAAAAAAGAATTAATGGTAAAGTCGTTTCGTCATTTTTAAAGTGACATAACCCTTAACTTGACAATATTTATTTATATACATCATTTGGCTGTCACTCAGAATGCCAGTATGGCCCATTTCCATTCAAACTCTGGCACAATTCATTAAATTCCTTAATGGTAACTTTAATTAACATCATTAATGTGATGGTGTCATTGTTTCCCAGGAAATACATAATCGAACGATTTGATAATAGTGTCGTGAGCTATTTTCTCGTAAAATTTATTTCCAGAAGAAAAGAAAGGAAGAAAGAAAGAAAGAAATTTAACTAAGTAGTACATAAGAGATTGTTTTCTCAAGTTAAATTACCAAATTAAAATTATTCGAATTCGTTGAATAGTAAACGAGCGGTAACCTTGCTATTGACTCAGTTGCTCACAGAAGAGTTAATTATAACACAAGAACCAAGAAAGGATGAAAATCAGTAATCACAAACTTTAATTTTTAATTAATCTTTCATCCTTTAGGATTTTGTATCAAAAGATTTCTGAGATGGTTTTTCTTCTTACTTCATAAAAGGTCGGTACATGAGTCAAAACGTAGGAATCAATTGTTTCATAGAACCTTTTGATAGCATCGAAACAGCGGGAGACGTTTGACAATATGATAATTTAGTTAAAACAAGTAGGACCAAGGGACTTATGCATAAAAAATTACCTGGAATCTTTTTTTTCGGTTTGTTTGTTTGTGCTTTTTTTTTTTTTTTTTTTCTTCTAACTACCATTTTGACGAAAAATAATTTTTGCATCATCAAAAAGGATCCAAAAATGTATTTAAAGAGAAAAAAATAACTCTTTATAGAGAATTCTTTTAAAAAATTCGCATTTAGCATTTTAGTTAAAAACCTTATGTTATGCTATGATTTTACAAGGGAAAGGGAATCGTTAAAAAAAAAACAGTTTATTGATGAAAGAGAGAAGGAGGTTCAAAAGCGGTGTAAACTAAGAGAGCTTAAAAATAGTTTATAAAATTCTGTTTGAAGAAAAAAATCAGAATGGAGACCAAAATCCATAATTTTTTTGGGCAATATAAAATTTATCTTCAAAATGTTTTAAACATATTTTTGTATGTGATTAACATAACAATAAGTAACATTAAGTCATTAAGTCATTATGTAACATTAATAGTAACATTAAGTCGTCCATAAACCACGTTAGCATTATTGTGGTCATTTTTGACGCCCTCCCCCCTTGTCAGCAAAGATTAGCATTTCGAGACCCTCCCTAAGATTACGTTAGATTTCGGTTACCTCCCCTTAGGGAACGTTCAAGTATTACGTAAGACTTTTTTTCGGGTTTTTGGACCCCTTCCCCCCCCCCCCCCCCCCCTTCGTAAGAATTAGTAAGATTTCTTCTACCCCCTATTATATTACGTAAGATTTTCGCAGACTCCCCCCCCCTTTTTTTTAACACCAATTTTAAATTGGAGTAATATTTTTCTTAACTCTAGATTTATAGTTCATACTCATGTCCCTGTAGATGACTACAAAATCTCATCAAAAAGTAAATTTTTACTGCTTATAATTTTTTGAAAAAATTTTTCAATTTTTCTACTTTAGACATTAGAAAAAAAATTAAAACAACTTAACTGTTTGAAATTTAAAAAAAATTCTGAACAATAAGTTGTAATGGAAATTCTTAAGTAAGATTTACCAAACTCCCCCCCTCCCCCAAGTAAGAAATCGTAAGAATTTCGAGTACCCCCTCCCCCCTTTCTGTCTTACGTAATACTTAAACGCTCCCTTCATTATTTTTTTTTTTTTTTAACATTAATATTAAACATAAAAAAAAAATCTAAAATTCTTCGGAACTTAAATTTTGCAAAAAAAAAGTTTTTTTTTTTTTTTTTTTTTTTTTTTTAATTAGAGCAAATGCGCGGGTAAAATTGAAATCGGCTTTTTTTTTAAGTGAGTTAGATTACATAATTTAAAAATTTAAATTATTTTAATATTTTTACGTCTATTACATGAGACAAAATAATGCTGACGTGGATATGTAAAAGCCCTCCCCCCTAACGTGTTAACGTGCTACGTTACTTTTGATTTACTGTTATCATTTTTTTGTCAGCATTTTTACTAAACAGTGAAATATATGTCTAACTGTAATTATAAGCCTAATTATAATTTTAATTTTGTAAAGACAAGTCAAGCTTTAAACCTCCCACAATGAGGGTGCAGAAAAACACTGTTCATCTACCATGTAGTCTCTTTAGCTTTTTCTTACATTGCTAGAACTCCTGAAAAGTATTTTACCATGTAAAATAGTCAGAAAGTGCATTTATGAACTAAGCGGGGAAAACGTTAATAGGTATAATTGATAGCAGTTGTTTCTAAGTAATTTATACAATACAGGAGATTCAGCAATAGAAATAATTACCTTACCTTTTATGTAAATGGTGATAACATCTGATATAACTTTTTAATTATTAGAAATCTTCATGCCGTTTCATATATTCAATCAAATAAATCGGCTCCGATCGTCCTTATATAAAACTATCACTATACTCACTTATACAAAAACTTACACTATATGCCAAATTCCATAAACAAGCAAATTCTATTCGTTTTTCTGATCATTCTAATGCTTGGTGAAAAAACTACTAGGTACACGATTTCTTTCAAGAACTGAATAGCACTGTTAAATACTAATATAAAACGGAATAAAACGGAAAAATGACGAAAGAAACGAAAAACAAAATTCGTAAACATTCACCTCGCATCACGGCCGTATAGACAGGTTCGGAAACTCCTATCCCTTATACATTGGAGACCATGTCCCTCTTAACTACGCCAAAATTAGTTCCTCCTTTCGACCACCGTGAGCGCTACTTGTTAGAGAGACGCTTTTTGATTGGTCGTTGGTAATGTAAACAACGATGGCGGCTACTTTCTCTTGTTGTTCGAAACGAGAGTCCCAGTGGGAGTCCCAACGTAAACATTAGACATGTTGCTGCTCTCTAGATCGCAGCGCCGCCAGTGGACAATTTTAGATCTAATTTTGGCGTAGTTAAGCGGGACATGATCGGCATAGGAAGTTTCCGGACCTGTCTATACGGCCGTGCCTCGCATTAGTAATATCTGCAAATAAGCCATGGTGCCAACTTAAAAATAAAAACTTTCATGTTAGCCACAAGAAGCGCTGCAATAGGCTCCAAGCGACTTTTTAAACATAAATATACACTTAAATATTCTTGTTTACCTTACAGAAGCGTATATATTTCCATCACGCAATTAGTTCGCGGGAATATTGCTTTTTTACATAAGCTAAACATAATTTTAATGGTGGCTTTGCAGTCAAAGTCGCTCGGAGCCTATAGAGGCCCATTGAAATATTACGTCATCTTTTTAGGGAGGGGGTCATTCGACTTATGACAAATGGTGACGAGGGGGAGGGGGGGGGGATTGGTGTAATACTGATGTCACCAATTACACTAGATATAATTGCTTAGAAAACTTGAGAAGTATGTATGATTTTTTTTTTTTCAAATAATTTTTTAACAAATGAATAAGTAATTTCATAAGTTTTAATTTGTAACTTAATCACCTTCCAGGTATATTTTATGTTTATAGGGTCTAGCGAATGATGACGTGTTTCTTAGGGGGGGGGGGGGTACTAATGATGCCGAATGATGATCAGGGGGGAGGGGGTCTAAACTGTTGAAAAAAAATGATGGCGTAATATTTGAATGGACCCTGGGCAAATATTGGTTCAGCAGTCAGCTTTGCGGGAATGTTAATGAAGTAAATAAAGTAATTATCCTTTATTACGGTGCAGTACTTAATATTGACTTTTGTTTATTACGTATAAAATTATTCTTCATATTTAATACGATACCGGCATATTTTAACTGGATGATTATCTTGTTTCCAACTGTGTGACAGTGTTGAGTCATTGGGATCGAGATGAATGCGGTAAGATTGTTTAGTAACCGTTTTTAAGATATCCTATCTTGAACCCTGGTTCGTAATACCGATGGATCTTGTTGTTCGTGGTCGCAGGAGTTTTGTCATTTCAATCCTTTCCTTTTCTTTTGTATACTTTAAATGCATTCCACTGTTTTTTAATTGTGGGAAAATTACAAGATTTTAGACCTCGGGGATAAGATCTTTAGGGGAGGCTTTATAGTTGCCTCATTTTTTCGAACGGAAAAATGACCTCAGCCTTCAGCCTTTTTAAAATATTTTCCTCATTTACTTGACTAATAGCGGATAAGAAGGTATGAGCAGGGAGACAAAAAATATTTATCATAATGCAACATATGGATCGTCGTTTCCGGTGAATGATTTGTTGCCTGCAAGTCTGACAATCGCGAGATATTTTACGAAAACGGTTTCCAGTTTATTAATTGGCCCGCATTGCTTATTCACCTTGGGTTTTTTTTCTCGTTTGAGTTATTTACATGATTTGCTCGCGAAGAAAAACGATTTCGATGCTTGTCTATGATTCGCGATTTTAAAAAATTTATTGCTTTTCAGAATGGAGATGAGCTTTTAATGCAGCACTAAACCTTTCAAACATCTAAAGACTTTAGTTGAAGGAGAGAGAGAGAAAAAAAAAAAAAAAAAAAGAATTTGAATTTGACAAGTTCTATTGTCGTTTAGGAATGAAGATGATGAAGAGATAAGTTGATGGAAAAAAGGAATAAAGTTTTTTGATTTTAACACTATTTGAAACCAGTTTACGCCTCACATTATATTATGGCACGTGTTTTATTAGTTTTGTACCCCTATTATTGGGATTTCAATAAAACTACCCTCTTCATATGAAGCTGATACTGTCATAAGAGGTTATATCGACTTTTTTCCCTTTAAGAATATTTATTTGATGGGTTGTATACTATAAAATAAGCTGTTTATTTATTTGAAAATGCTGTTTGGTGTTTCAAAAGGTGAGTGCTAAGTGCTGCAAACTATTATTTTTCTTTAAAAGTTTCGAAAGAAATAGGATTAAGTGTACAAAAATTTCCTAAAATTTGGGCCAAAAATGCAAAACAAAATGGCATCTGATCTTTTGGTGCTTTTTTTTAACGTGATATGAGCGAAAACAAAACCGTAGAGGTTTCGATAATTAATTCGACACTGGAATCGTTCCATCACGGATTCCGGCTAAAACGTAACAAAATTCCGAGTTCATGTGAAACTAGAATATAAAGATCAATTTTTTTAAATTAAAAGAAAAAACTTTTAAGAAACAAAAATCCGAAACGAGTTTAGATTCTTGTCGGCTTGTCTTTACAGATATTTGAGCAAATAAATAATTCTAGTTCCTCCAATTGACAAAAAACACCATTCTTGGTCATTTTTGTCATTTTTTGGTTAATTCGATGTCGTTTTTTTAAATTCCAATAAAACATTGATTCTTCCTTTCCTAGGTTTTTTTTTTATTGAAATGCCTCAAGTTCGGTAGCTGAGGCAACATATTTACGATAAGTAAAATAGCATGGTTTTGTGTAAAAAAAAAAATGTTGACCGCACAACTTATTTTAAAAAAAATTTTAATTTTTTTAAACAACTTTACCGGTTCTGCGATTTTTAAATAATGCTCCCCTCTGGAACAAGAAGAAGGAGAAAAGAAAAAAAAAGAGAACTTGATGCTAAACGTAAATTGATGAACTCCAGAGCCTCAAGGAAAACCCCTCGAAAGTAATTAAATATAAATTAAAAACTTGATAAAATATTTTCAGTTTTGTTTTTTGATACAAAAATTTTCCTTTATTTTTCTTCGAAGAAAAATATTTTATCTTTATGAGAATGGTTTCTCCCCTTTCGAGAAAGATTATTACATAATTCAAAATACTTTTTTAATTTTTTTTTTTTAAATTCATTCTTCTGTTATAAGGAGTAATATTCTAACCACAAATGTTTTGATGAAGATGCCGAAATGTCATATGAAATGAAAGCATACCCCCGAATTGTAAATCGTGAAGAAAGCTAAAACAAAAGAACTACATAAGAGGGTGAATTCTAAAACAGAAAGAGCGATTGTTTTTAAGAGTTAGATAATTGTGTAATAAATCAAGTTGGCTGCACTGTAGACAGTTCCTGACGTCATAAATCAGTTGTCAACACTGACTGATCTTCATTTTGGATCTTCTCACAGAACCCGGTTTACTAATTTAACTAAAGAGAATTTCTTTTAATCTATCATTGATTTATTTCGATCAACATTTATTGCAGTCGAATTAATTTGATTTAAGGGAAAAAGGAAGGAGGAATGCAAATTTTTTTTTTTTGCCCCGTTTTAAAATATCCTTGTTTAATCAATGAGTGAGAACTAAGTACCTTTCGAATTTAAAAACAAACATATAAAGAGGGTTTTACAACCACGTGTGAGACGATATTTATTTACACGTGCAATGTCTACCTCCCTAAGGATGTGACCTATGAACTTTCTACAAAAACATGTTTAGGTATGAGATATTCAGACGCAAATTTATTTTGACGTCTATAACACAATCCCCACGTAAAACGTTATTTTAAATAAAATACAACAATTCATTTTTTGAGCTTAAGAAAACATTGCGTTTAGTAAGCATTCTTAGTTTTCCCACAAGCCACAAATTTTCGATGTAGCATATCAAAAGCGGCTTTTCCAAACCACAAAGATAATAAGGAAATATTTTTAAACTATGAAACAAGGTTTTGTCCGCCCGTAAAAAGTAAAGGAAAGCAATGAATTTAATATTTCATGATTTCTGGGGAAAAAAAATGTTAAATCCGTATTTTGTAATTGTTTCAGGTACTTACCACTGTAGATTCCTTCACAGAAAGGCAATTTGGTGTTTTTAAAGTTCCGTTGTCTGAAGGTATTATGTGCAATAGGTAATTATTGATTTTTCCTTTGTAGTTGCTCATGGTGATTTGTGTATTAGAATTAGAAATTCTGCTCGACAATTGCCAGGATCCTAAAAAATTTGAATCCCGAGAATCGCGCGGTTATGAAAATCCTTATTTTCCAGTTCTCAATTTTTTCCGTTTTTTTAAATTTCCGGGGAAATTCCCGATAATTCAAGGTAAATCTTAGAGATTTTCCGGAATTCCCGGAAACCGTTTTTTTTCGGATTTATTATTATTATTTTTATTTTACATATTGATCTTTTTTATATCATCAATTTCAAGCAGTTTTAAAAAAAATAAAACAAAACAAATAAAATAAAATAAGATAAACGAAATAAAATAGGAGATATGAAGAAGCAAAGCAAATAAAAAGCAAAATATCACAGCTTATCTAGTGATGACTACAGTGCCGGACTGACCCACCGGGATACCGGGGATTTCCCGGTGCGCCGGTAGGTCCAGATGCAAAGGCGCCTGTGAAATTATCCGTCTTTTAAATTAATTAGTTAATTAATAAAATATTTAAAGATTTAATTAATTTTTATTTTCTTTTTTCGATTTTTAAGTCGTGTGGCACTCAAAAAAAGGCGCCGGTTTTGGGAAAATCCCGCGCCGATTTTTAAAGTCAGTCCGGCCCTGGATGACTAGTATGACTAGTATGACTAGTACTTATCTAGTGATTTACAAATTTCCCGGGAAATGAGAATCTCTAATTAGTGTTGTGATTTTTACTAATAGGATTCTGCTTTATTAAATTTTTGGAAGTTCATAAATAAGGATTTTTTTCCAAAATTATTTATAACTTTCTGAAAATGGCCTAAAAACAAATACCTCTATATCTAGGCATTTATACACTTTTTAGTTTTTGGGTCCCGGTATGTATAATTCTATTACACGCTCCTTGTGGACCACGGTGTAATGGGGATTGCGGCATGGCGGCATGCACGTACATGATTGAAACTTTCACAGATAGCGGGGGGGGGGGGGGACAAAACCCGAGTTATCGGCTTTCCTATTTTAAGAAGCTGATATACTGCTCTTTTTTTCTCTTAAATATCTACGTTTTTTCGACATTCGCTTGCCGGAAAATCGATCCGGAAGCCCCATACTTTCTTTTTCCTTCCAAACAAATTTCTGCCCCCTCACCCCCTTCCCCCCTGCCCGCAGAATTATGACCTAGTTGACCTTGAATTATGACCCCAATGACCAAAAAATTGTATCAATTTCTGATTGAAAGTTCGGAAAAACTATTTGCAACGAGAACATTTTCTTCCAGTGGAATGCTTAGGTAAATATGCAGGAAAAAAAAATTAGTGCACCCAGAAAAATTAATTTGCCTTGATCGCAATACAAGCGACGTGTCGTCATCGCGAGTCATAATTGCTTCGGCTCGACGCGTTACAGCTTGAACACAAATTTTCACGAGCCTTCGTGCAAAACATTGCCATTTTATAGACCTAAGTTATAAAAAAATGCTTTGCCGCCATATGCCTTTTTGCATTGACCTAAAGCAGCATTTTTTTGGGTGTATTGGGCTGAATTATCTGAAAAACGTTTGTAGACAGTGTTTATGTATTTCGTAGGATCTTCCCTCGAAACTTACCAGTCAGCAGAGTTATGAATTGCCCTGTCCGGAAAACAAACCCAGCAGACTGTAATGCAACCTAATTCTGAAGTCTATATTTTAAAAAAAAATTAATAAAACCGTAGGCCATTTTTGCTTCCTAATCAGAATAAAATAATTCTGGTACCATTTTATAAATTTTCCAAGAAAAGATATTTTAGAAAATCTGAATACTCTGTTTCCGAACTCAAAACACTCAAAAGCGGCCTTTCATCCAAATGCAAGTCGACAATTTTTTTTAAAATTCTCTATGCTTGTACAAACCTTAGAGATAAATCGATTTTTTTTTTTTTTCTGATTTTTGAGAACAAATAAAATTTCCAATTTTTAACTTTTAATCTTGCCTCCGAAAGAATTAAGCTACTAAATAAGACTCGTAATCGATTTTTTAAAAATAATAATTCATCCTAAAAACGGATTTTTTTTGCTTTTCAGAACATCTGGTTCGACAAGAGGACATTTAAGAAAACATATTCCGCCATTTGTTTCATTACCGACATATTAGACATCTTTATACTGGAATATGAATCCACTTTCTGGCTCATTACATTTTAAGACTTAATTAAGAATGGTGACAAAAAAAATGCAAAAGATGGGTTTTATTATGACATTAATAGTCTGGGTTTATCTAATTCGGTGTTTCGGTAGTTGGCACGTTGAAAAATCATAGTGTTTTAAATTACACTCTCCCATGATGAATCGTATTTTGTTACGAAAGTTTTTTCTTTTTTCTTTTTTTTTTTTTTTCCTTGCCGAGCAGAAAAAGCTGTAAAAATGATTTTTGTTTTATTTTTTAAAATCTTGTTTCGGCTTGTTTTTCCGTTAAGTTTTTCCATTGTTGAAAGTAATATAGAAAGTTAAGCTCAGTTATACTTCTCAACAGTTAATTGAGGAGTTAATATACAAAGAACTCCTTTGTAAGCTCGGGGTTCGCTAACCGAACTCCGCCCCTTCTCCAAACCTCCTCGACTTAATTTTCCTTCATTATACAAGCAACGGTTTATGTGTTTTAATACGAAATTATAATTAAATTTTCCTTTGTCGAAATTTTGGTTTTCCTTTTCGGTACACTGGAAAATAATTATTGTCATTTTCTTTGCCATTCCTTTTTTACGTGTGTGGGATGTTCGCCTTTTCCGTTTCCGTATTTTATTATATTCATTGATTCGATTTTTCAACAGCTTGAGCCGTTATTATTTACTGCTAGGAAGGAGGAGTGTCGGTTTTAAGTGTAGCTGAACAAGTGATAAATAATTAGCAAATTTTCGTCAAAAAAACTGATTATATACAAATTGTTTTTTACATTTTTTTTTCTCTTTCTCACTTAACATTGCACATTTAATAAATAAATAAATAAATAAATAAATACATTACTTGAAGTAATTCGGCTAGTTAAGCCTTTGTGAGTTGAATAAAATTGCAATTTCATAATTGAAATGTCTGTGGCAGATAATATATTGCTTACCATGTTGAAAGCATGCATTTTAAAAAATATGTGTGTGTGATAAATCCATTTTTTAATTTAGAAATTTATCAAGAACTTGGTCAAAATAATTGAAATAATAATGTATATTGGGAAGTGGAGCCCAAAATATCTCTGACTTAAACTTTCATTTTTTTTTTTTTTTTTAATGTTTAGTTTCACTTGTTGAACTGCAGTTCAGTTTTTGCTATGAACCAGAATTTGCAATTTTATTCAACTTTTGTACAGTAACTAATCCTATTATTTGTACAACGCTGACTTTTCATTTACAAACAAATTTTTCATTATACTGTACGTTCGAAATGAGGTGTTAGGTAAAATCAAATTTTGAAAATTGACGGTAAACTTTTATTTTTCTGTAATGATCGTGAGCATATTTAAAAATTTTTGAAATTTAATTTAAGTTGAAGCTGAATGTTTGTAAAAACAATCTAATTTTCGTAGCGGTTGCGAAATAAGCTTTTTTTTTTACAGTTATGTAGCCAATTTATTTTTCATTTTAATTTATGCGATATACCACCCCCCTCCCCCTTCTCGCTGTCAAATATAATTGTAAAAAAAAAAAAAAAAAAAAAAAAAAAAAAAAAGGGGGTAAAAAAAAAGAGGCAGTGAATATTGTGACATCAAATAAAAATTTTTTATAGGAAAAAGATCAATTTTTTTTTTCCAAATTCAAATTGGTTTGTAAAATGTGTTGAGCTCCCTAGCTTCAGTCTTATTAGCTTTCATGGTGAGTTCTTCTCTTAACCTTGCGAAATGTGGTAAATTATGTAGATCATCCTTTCTTACGTTCAAAAGGTTAAAAGTGATGCGAGCATATTTCTTTACATCTTCAGTAGGCTTATTTTGAGCAATAAAAGTACAGTAGAACTCAGGCTATAACGAACTTGGGTGATTAATTCAGTGTAACCGAGGTTCGTTTCATCATAAAATTCTAAGTTTGACTTAAATTTGAATTAAAACAAAAGAACAAGAACACAAAAAGTTAACCATACATCGAACTTTGAAAAATTTTTAGAAGTTTTTTATCAAAACATTTAGAAGTGTTACATTGGGTGGAAATCAAATAAAAAGGCGGAAACTTGCGGTATAATAAGTCAGCATATTTTTCGTAGCTTTGATTTTAAACAAAAAATCAAATTTTTTCCAATTTTTCATGGAGAAAACCTAGCGACTTGGGGCCGTTATATCTTATTTGGGGTCGTCCATAAACCACGTTAGCACGTTTGGGGGGGGGGGGGGAGGGATTTTACATATCTAACGTCAGCATTTATTTCATTTAATAAACGTGAAAAAATGAAAATAATTTAAATTTAAATTATGTAACCAAACTCACTTTAAAAAAAAAAAAAAGATTTCAATTTTACCCGCGCATTTGCTCTAAGTTAAAAAAAAAAAAAAAAAAAAAACTTTTTTGCAAAATTTAAGTTCTGAAGAATTTTAGATTTTTTTAATGTTTAATATCATTTTTTAAATGGGGGGGGGGGGGGTCCCGAAATGCTAACTTTTGCAAGGGAGGAGGGGGTCAAAAGTGGCCGAAATAATGCTAACGTGGTTCATGGACGACCCCTTTACAAATATATTTTTCAACTTTTGTTTCTAAAATTGGTTGATTTTTCCCCAAAAATAAGATTAATTTGTTCTAAAACTGGTGTAATTGCCTTTAAAACTAGTCATTTTTCCAAAAATCGGTTTGGTATAACCTAGTTGTTGGTTCATTACAATTGAGACCTGGTTCATGTATGGATTAGTAGCCGAGTTCGACTGCAGTTTCATATCGCTCCATCCCCATTTCAATGATAAGTTTTCCCCATATGCTGAATCAAACATGTAAGCACCTAATGGTTATTGTTACGGATGGGAATCCCCCCAAAAAATATGTAAGAACTGTAACTCATATTATGATTTGTTATTACCATAGAGCTGTCCAAGGGGATAATGGGCAACCGATTTAAAATAAAAGCATTTTGACAATAAATTTTCTGAACAAACCCGTCACGTTTGCAAGACCATAAAGTTGATCTTTTCTAAAAAAATTCTCAACTCTGTAGAACTCTAAAGATCATAATTAAAATAAAATTTCTTAAGAAAAATAATCTCTCCCATCATTCAGAATTTAATTGCAGGACATTACATCTTTCAAGAATATTGCACAAAAGAAAAAAAAAAGAAAAAAAAACTTACAGTATTTTTTACTTACAGTATTTTTTTACTTCCAGCTTCATCTGTCATTTTTCGTTTCGTATTCCCGTCCTAAACTTCTTTTCATCAAGCGCCTTATTAGACCATAGTTTCTTTTAATAAATTCTATAAATCTCTAAATTCAGTCAATATTGTATAATTTTATATATCACTTTTTATCACTTTTTTTTCTTAATTTTTGTGTTTTTTGTTTTGTTTATATTTATTTATTTTTCCCCAAGCACAATTGCCCATTCATAGGTCTATGTCTTGGTGATCTTGATTTAATTTCAGAACCAGTAAAGATCCTTCGATGACTCTTGAACTTGCGCATCCAATCCTGTAAGAAAAAAAATAAAATAAATCGAGAAAATATAATAAAGTTACATCCGCTACTGAAATATTAATAATGATGATAATAAAAGATTTTAGAAGAATGAATTTTCACCAGCAAGAAATAGGCCTCGTGAAAAATTTTATTAAAATACCGAACTCATTCCATTCTCCAACTATTGCCATTTCATCAAGATAAGTTTAGCATGAGCGGCGTTTTAATACCCCGTATTCCAATGTTAAAACACTCTAACTCGCATTTTCACAACTTTATTTTTTAATATCGGGTTATAAACGTGGATTAAAGTCAATAACGGAGATATCGAAATTGTTTTATTTAATCGAGAGATTTTTTTTTTTTTTTAAGTGAAAATAATAACCGCTGACTGCCAGGATTTTATTAAAATAAAGGGAGAAAATAAAATAAAAACTGGAAGAAAAAAATGAAACGATTGTCCTTTTTTTTTTCATTTATTTCTTCCGTATGAAGAAATTGGTCGAGTTTTTATGATAGATCGCTAAATTAAATTATTGATATTTATTACTGAATATCAATCATCCATAATACAAAAACGAGTTATACAAAAAAACCCATATATTGCTCGTTTTAGCCAAAATGCAGGTATCAGGTGTTACTCTTGTTTTTTTTAATTACTTGGATACTTTTCAATTAGTTAAGTAAACACCTTTGGAAACATTTGCAGAATTTTATGAATATAATCAAACATTTTAATGGAAAAATAACAAACCTAATTATAAGTTTAAAAATATTATTCATTTTTTTTTTTACTTATATAAAGCAAATTACATATGTTATCCGATATGTCGTAAATTAAATTTACGACTTTTTAACAGCCGCTTAAAAATTTAATTAAGCTTATAAAAACGATAGGAAGGATAAAAAGATTTTCATTCCTTTTTAAGAAAATTCGAATGGAATAATATTATCGAAAAGATAATACTTTTTTTCTCATACTTTTTTCTTCTTGACATGGGAAAAAAAGGAAAAGAAATATTCGTTTGAAATGAGCAAAGAGAAAAGTGGATAAATCAAAAAGAAAAGTTTCCCCGATAAAAATCAAATAAAATGAATTTTAATATTGTTTTTGAATATAGTTTTGAAAAGAAATTTCTTTTTTTCTTTTTTTTTTATAAAAAAAAAACTCAATATATGTCTATTATGTTAAATCAAAAACCCACTTTAAAAAAATTTAATCGAAATCAACCCTTTGTAAACTCCGAAAGAAAATGATATTTTTTTTTCCATTTCATTTATATGCGAAGAGAAAAAAGATGATAATAATAATGATCATGGAAAACCAGACAAAACCGATAGATTTAATATTTCCATCGATTCATCATTCATTATAATGAATTTATTATATGAATGAACACGTATCAAATGCATAGAACAAATATCGAGTGGGGTACAATATATCATCGTATTTTGCACTGGATAGTGACCCACATTAACAGGGGTTATACACAGTGATATTAATACTATCTTGTCTGCAATAAGTGCACGAGGCTAGACAATAAGTTCTTCCCCTTTGACGTTATAACATTTTATTAAAAATCAAACAAAAGATTTCATGGCACTCGACTATTTAATCACTCTTTATTGTTTTTTATTAGTTTGTTAAATATTAGGGGTTGTTAGAAAACACACCCTTGAACAAGTGTACTCGATATTATCTGATCAATATGTCTAATCAAACCGCTCAACTGGATATTTTTATTTTGTCGACAAATTTTTAATTTTCCGTTTCAAGTTAGCGTTTTAATCGGATGTTTTTTTCCACGTTAGTCACGGTTTCTGCATTTATAAATAGCAAAATGGAAATCAAAATTTATTGCTACCCGGACAAAAATCTTCGTGGAATACGTGTGGATGTTAAGACTTTTTCCACCGATTTTCCACGATATTTCCACCAGTTTTTTACCATTTAACATTTACTTGTTGGTGGAAATCTGGGGGGAAAATTGGTGGAAAAAGTCTTAAAATCCACCAGTATTCCGCCAGTTCTCATCCACGAGTTTTTTCGGCAGGGTACATCTTTTTGATTTTCATTATTTGCTTAAATTATCATCATCATTTGGCCAAAATTTTTTTATTGGTTTTGAATGCATGTGAATAAGTTTCAAATTCCAACAGATTCTATGCAGTCGCTATCCTGGCAGTTTTTTTTTTTGCAAAAAAGTGATTCTTAGTTTCCCTATACATCTTAGTTCTTATCCCAGGAATAAAAACCAAACTCACTGCTTATCCTACGACGCCAATTCATAATAATTTGGATAATTACAGCACTGGACGTGCATTTATATCTGCATTTAACCTGTTCGGACTACAAAAAGGATGTCACAACGTCTGTACTATGTCCAGAAAATTAGCTCCTACAAAAAAAGTGACCAGGTCAAAAGTTGTCAAATATGGACCCCTTAATGATCAAATACGACCAAATAAAACTAAGAAAAATGATCACGCAAAAAAAAAAAAAAAAAAAAAAAAAAAATCCCCGTTTGATTAAAAATAACCAGAAATGAACAGATATGATTATTCTGGATCATTTTTGGTCAAACGAAAAACAAATATTTTTTTGCATGATTATTTTTGGTCATTTTTAATTATTTTTAATTTTATTTAGTCATATTTTTGGTCATTAAGGGGTCCATATTTGACAACTTTGGACCTGCACAGTAAAAAATAATATGTAATTATGTTAAAATCGGTCTACACAAACTTTTTATGTTGTTTTCCCCAAAAGGTAAACATAAACAAAAAACAACATAAAAATTATGTTGACCAATTTTAACATAATTATGTTAATTTTTACCTAAAATTTTTTACTGTGTGGTCACTTTTTTTGCAGGGGCGCGGTGACGTCATTTTTCTGCATTTACCACGCATAAAGTGGAGATGTCAATACTTCCGGTGCTGTAATTTATTACACGATGATGTAATAATAAATTATTCAAATTATTATCAAGTACATGTACAATATTACTTTCATTAATAACATACTCTTCAGTGCGCTCTTCAACAGAGGATATCAAGTAGTAGCAAGGTAAATGTAGGGAAGTGTGACCATCTGAAAAGTGTGACTTTACTGTATAAACAAGTACATAGGAAATCCGTTTTTGTGCGAATAAATACATCATTATCTAGAGTATATATTACGACAAAAACGAATTTTCAACATGCCTATTTATGTGGTTTTAAATGTAAAAGTCACACTCAGTGGCGTAGCAAACCAACTAAGGAGTGCAAGCGAAAAAATTTTGCGAGGCCTTTTTTTGTATGCCATTTAACCATGACCCTCTCACCCCCCCCCTTCACACAAAGTTTTTGATTTTAGTTACTTGGATTTTTCTTTTTCAACAGTTACTTTAAGTTTTTTTTTTTTTTTTTTTTTTTTTTGTTCCCAACCCGAGTCCCATTTTCTGTTAACGTCCTTGTGTTAGTCTTTGTCTTTGTTGCTGCCTCTGTCGTTTTTGAATTTTTTTTTAAAATCAATAAATTAATCACGAGTTTAAAAAAATGAAAAACTGATTAAGCCGTCATTGCTCGATGACTACAACAATAAAACTGTTCTCAAGCAATAAAATGAATGGGATTAGGGAAAACCGAAGATCAGGTATTTGAAAATTTGAACAAAGAAATTTTGAGGAACATGAGGTCAAAATTTCCTAATCTTTTAATTTGGGCGAGAGAGCACATTTCTATTGAAATTGATTCCGGAATTTCCGAAAGAAAGAAGAAATAAAAGAGAAAAAGAAGAATTTTTTTTTTTTTTTTTTTTTTTTTTCTGTGAATCAAAATGTAGTTTTGGTTATTTTGAACCTTAATCCATTTTTTCTGCTTGGAATTGCGAGGCCTAAGAATAGCGCGAGGCCGCAAGCCTGTGCTTGCTTCGCTTATAGGCTGCTACGCCACTGGTCACACTTTTCAAACAGTCACACTTCCCTACCTTTACCGTTGTTTCAGATTACAGTATTTAATGATTCGAGTTCCTAAAGATTTTCAATAATATTAAAAACCTTCAAAAATTCTGGTTGAGCTTACGGTTGGTAAAAATGCGATTCGTATTAAATCGAATTTCGGCTTGGGCTTTTGAAAAATTTCGATTTTTAACAATTTTTTGTTTCGTTAAATTTTCTAAATCTTCGGTTCAATTCAATCCAGAGCTGGTGACATTCCAGGAAAGAATTATCGAATTAAAACGGCGAATTACACGGTAAACAGAAATGAAAAGAAACAAACTGTCATGACCTGCAGAAAAAGTTCCAGCAAATATAGATGGGGGAGATTAAATGGATTTGACTAACGCCCGTTAAAATGATCCGTGAAATGGGTTCACATCTAATAGAAAATTTTATTGAAAGCTGAGCCTGTAAATTTTTTTTTCTTTCGAAGCAAATATACTTTTTAAGGGAAAATAAAACTTATTTGTGGAACAAAATTTCGGGAGAGAAAAAGTGCGTTGATCCAGTAAAATGTCCAGCGAAGTGTACATCCCTTACTCCACCCCCACCGTTCCCGGTCAGTTCGGTTACTATGACAACAACCGTGAAATTATTCTGGAATGCAATATGTCTGACTGCGACCTACCCTTTCCACTTCCGTATACTTCTCTACCCTTTGTAAAACTCATGTCATCTCTCCAAACTTCAATTATAATCTTTCCTTTTCTGTTCCTTTAACGAAACGAATTTAAATGAACCTTAACTTTCTAATTGTTGCTCAGCTATTTGAATGATAATAGATCAAATGCGATTTAGGGGAAGAGAGACCCCGAAATTAATTGCGAGCGAAACTATTTATTCGTGTTTATTCGAAATCAATGCGCTTTATCATGCAGATAATTTCATAAGAAACTATTGGACGTTTTTAGAGCAGAATCCGATCCGATTGTGGGGGTTATGATTTCTATGGCAAATGAAAATGTATTTCCCACGAGTTTCGGTTTTGTGGGCTAGGAGCGCTGGTATCGCATCGGGGGATCAATTGTTAATAACATGTACCTCGCTGGGCCAGTATTACAAGGTTGTATCTGCACTGTTCAGGTTGACACTAGTTTCCCGTGCGTGGTGCGTTAAAACATGAGGAACTGGTGTCAAGCCGAACACTGCAGATACAACCTTGTAATACTGGCCCAGCGACCTGTATTCGAAAAATCATCATCAAAGTCAGAGAAATTAGTGCCATAAGAGGGTTTCTATAAAGGATATGACAAACAAACTGACTTAAGAGTCAACCTTGGGACCTGCTTGCTTGGAAGCTTGAACGCGGATCTAAAATTGACTGATCACTTTTTAGTCAAATTCTGTCATTTTTAACCCGTTTGTGACTAAAAATAATTAGGAATGATTGAAATTGACTGTAGCAAATCGCAAGCATTTTCGCATGTTTTTGAAATGATCCGAAATGACTAACAACGCTGATAAATTTTTTTTGTCATACTTAATTGAACTTAGTAAAAAAGTTGGTAGGGGGAATGAGACTTACAGATGACAAAGTCCCACCGCAGCAAAACTAATGATGTAGGGGGCCATCCAACGTGTAGCAATTAAGGGGAGAGGGGGTAACTACAAGCGCTGACTTTTGCTTCAAAGAGGGGAGGAGGGGTTAACATATCTTACTTTAGCATTTGCCTCATGTAATAAAAGGAACGTTCAAGTATTACGTAAGACTTTTTTTCGGGTTTTTGGACCCCCTCCCCCCCCCCCCCCCTTCGTAAGAATTAGTAAGATTTCTTTGATCCCCCCTATTATATTACGTAAGATTTTTGCGGACCCCCCCCCCTTTTTTTTTTTAACGCCAATTTTAAATTAAAGTAATATTTTTCTTAAATCTAGATTTATAGTTCATACTCATATCCCTGAAGATGGCTGCAATTGGCACAAAATCTCATCAAAGAATAAATTTTTATTTATTAAAATTTTTTGAAAAAATTTTTCAATTTTTCTACTGTAAACATTCAAAAAAAAATTAAAACAACTTACCTAATTTATTTAAAGAAAAACAATTCTGAACAATAAGTCATAATGGAAATTCTTACGTAAGATTTGCCGAACTCCTCCCCCCCCTCCCCCTAGTAAGAAATATCGTAAGATTTTCTAGTACCCCCTCCCGCCCTTTCGGTCTTACGTAATACTTGAACGCTCCCAAACGTGTAAAAATGAATATAATTTCCATTTTTTAAATTTCCATTTTTTAACTCACTTAAAAAAAAAAAAGAAAAAAAAGAGAGATTCCAATTTTCCCGCGCATTTTCTTTAAGATAAAAAAAAAAAAAAAAAAAAACTGTTTTTGCAAAATTTTAAAGTTCCGAAGAATTTCAGATTTTTTGAATGTTTTATTTTAACTATAGGCCTATTTTTAATTATAAAAAAATGTTTTTAAGGGGGGAGGGTACCCTGACGTCATTTTCGAAGGAAGGTATATGAGATGCTGACAAAGGGAGGAAAGAATCAAGATTAGTTACCTTCTTGCTGACATGATATTTTTCTACTGTAAACATTCAAAAAAAAATTGAGCCCAGAGATATATCGTTGTCTCGATCTCATTATATTGAGTATATGTATGTCTCCTTGTTTTTAATAATTTGAATTGCCAAGAAATTTCTGGTAAAAGTTGAAAACATCACGAAGGATTTTATAAAGAGGGGTGTGATGAATTCAAAATTTGCCGTCTAAAAAGACTATTATATATTTTGGCAAATTTTTTTTTTTTGCTCTTTGCACAGTTTATTTTGCCGACTGAGATTCCCCCAGCGAAGTCTCTGGAAGTGAATTAAAAGAATTAAAAGGCAAGAGATGAACGCAGAAAGAATTAGAAAGTTTTCAGATCTGTATTAGTTATCCCCTTGAATATTCGCCTATGATAGCCAGAGATACAAAATTGATTAAATAAGTGATCTTTAATCACTCCCGGTTACCTTGTTGAATCAGATCATTATAAAAAGACAAAAACAAATCGACACTGTAAATAAAACCTAATGCCTTTTAATCAAAACGGATTCCCACGGAACTTTGTATGAAGGGCCGAGAAAACACCGCATCTAGGCGGTAAAATGACGATACAAAAGAAAAAAAAACCCGGTGGTTATTGGAGTCGGAGGAATAATAAAAAACGGAACGGACACACGGGTGAAAAAAAAAAGTTGTTACACACAAAAAATAATGTACGTCTCTTTGGGTGGGTGACATTAGATGAAATTTGACTACGTTAACCAGGGTCATTATTTATGTGGAAGAAAATTTTAAGAAAATCCTATTTAAAAAAGTGACTTATTCGGTGATAATTTCTGGATTTTTGAAAATCGAAGGGCAATAACTTTTAAAACGTGTAGTTAATTAAAAAGGTAAATCCCTCATGTAAACTGGACTACCTTCAAAATTACGACACATTGATTGCTATGCATTTTTAAATGACAGATGTTTTTAAATGCGCCTCAATATTTAAGGGCAATGCAATAACGCTGCCCAGCTCTTCGCTTTTCTCTTTGTTTTGCGTTTTCCCCGATCTTTTTTTGGGTCAAGCTTGCTCGAAATTACATAGAGGAAGAAAACAAGAAAGCCATTTTCTAACTGTCGAACTGTGACTAACGATGAAAATCATTTCGTCCTTAACCCTTAACGACCATACATTTGGCAAGATCTCATTTTCATCTTAAACTAATTATGCTAGAGTATAATTATAAGACAGTTTCTCCTGTTTCGAAATTAAAATAGTTTTCAAAGGAAATTCAGAGATGAGAAAAATTTTTAGAATTATAAAAAAAATGTGAGAGAAACTCACCCGACATACTTGGATAAGCAGAATAGGATGACTCGAAATGTGAATGAGAGTGCGCGTGAGCTGATTCATGAAGGCGCGTCGTGTGTGATGGCGTCCACGCGTCTTTGCCGTATTGTGGCGCTAGACTAGCTCTTGGCAGTAGAAGACCTGAGTATTGAGCCACAGCGTTGTGATGGTAATCGTGGACCGCCCTGAAACATTAACATCCTTTCTTTAAAAAAAAAAGAACACGAAAGACCTATAAAAAAATTTAAACTTACCGGTGGTGATGATGGGCTGCTGCGGTGTATTGTTGGTAATGCGTGTGCCATGGATCTGCACCTGCATGCTGATATTCACTGTACAATTCGCCGTGATGCGACATCGAGACGGTTGGACTTTGGTAATTACTATTCCAAAATGATGGAGGGAAATTTCTAGATGACATAGGTGAAGAATCTAAATGAAATTTCAAAACGTATTAAAACGATGTGTAATATCAAATCCGAGGAAATAAAAATGGTTTGGCCTGCCATTGGCCCTCTGCCCGTGTGAGCGACAAAAAATTTAAAGAATTTCGCGGTAGCTGATTCTATCCATTTAGTTGTAACGTTAAATAATCTCGATTTTAAAAAGACCGAAGTGGTTGGGCTCTCATTAATTATCTATTGTTTCAGGATGTCTTGCATTTGAAATAATCAGTTTCAAAAGTTTTTGATTATAGGCAAAAGAAAAATATAATAAATAAATGATAGGATTACCTTTTGATCCGGAGGAACTTTTTTCAGAATAACTAAGAGCACGAGAGAAGTGTTCATCTACAACGGCAGCCACATCTCCCGTATAATGAGTAAATACAACACAATTCGCAGACACATATTGAGCTCTAGAACTGCTGGAACCTTCGTCGTCTGAGGCACCATCCTCTAACACAGGTCCTGGAAGTAAAGGAAATCAGTGGTGATGAGTAAGGAATTATGGAAATTTTCGAATTTTTTGAAATGTCGAAGTAATAAAAAATGGGAGTTGAATAGTTTTATGGTATCCCAAAATAAATTGAAATGGATCTATGTTTATGATTTATTAAAGACGTTGTAAGTTTATGTCCATCCACATCCAAAGTTGATTCGGCTTAGAATTTTTTTTTAACTTATACTATTAATATAAAAATCGTGGGCTCAATATTATATTGTTCTACACAGTAAAAAATATTATGTAAATATGTTTTTAGGAGTCCACATAAATTTTTTATGTTGTTTCTGTTTATGTTTACCTTTTGGAGAAAAACAACAGAAAAAATTTATGTGGACTCCTAAAAACATATTTACATAATATTTTTTACTGTGTAGTTACACTTCCCAGGTTGACACTAGTCCCCTGTACTTAGCTTATGAAAAACGCGTGTCAACCTGGGAAGCGTAACTAGAACAATATAACATTGAGCCCACGAAATAGTAAATGCGATTTTTGGTACTATGCGATACTTAATTACCGAATAAAATGGAATAGAAATTTTGGATGTTTGAATTCGCACAGAAACGGCTGTGAAGTCACAGATCACTATTTAGGTGCGTTCGAAGTCGAGTTATCGGCGGTATGCCTCAGAGCAAGAAAAGTTAACGCACGAACGAATCCATGTTGTTTGTGTTTTGAAAACCAAAATATATACATAACCAAATAACGTTAGGTATGGATTCAAACTATAAAATCTGCAATGTACCAAAGTACCAAATTGCAATAGAAATATAATCTATTTTCGGTAAATTTCCCGAATCTGCTTCAGAATATCTAAGTGAAACGGTTTTCTTCGGCATTTTCGTTTACGCAATCCACATATCTATAAAAAATAACCTAACCACGCGTGGTTTTGTTTATAAACAAAAATGTGAGCGATAACGTCACACCAATGAGAAACATTTTGAAGTGGGGTCATGTGACAAGAAGTTTTTAAAACTTTATTTTTTATTTTATTTATTTATTCTTTTTTTTTTTTTTTTTTCATTTCTGAGAAAATCCCGTCAGTGAAAATTACATTTTCATGACAATAAAGCTCTGAGCTTTTTATTATAAATCGTAATCTCCAATCATGTCTGTTGTCTATTAAGCTATTAAGTATTTACCTTCTGTAGAACTTCTAATATTTTCTTCCTTATGCCTAAGAGTAGGGGATCCTGGAGAATTACAAGGTCCTCCGGAACTAGCTACCGAGCCAGCACTAGACTGTTGACTATGACCATGGTGAGCAATATAGGAACTGGTTGTGTCCGTCGTTAGGTTTGTCCCCGTCAGGTTCGAATGAACGTGGTCCTGGAAACTTCGTTGTACGTTAAGCTGCAGAAAGAAGGAAAAATATCCTAATTAAGTTAAGGAATCGATTTTTATTAAATCCACATATATAAATTAGTGGCGCTAATTCAATTCTTCATATGATGATTACCGATAAGAGTTTATAAAAAAAAAACACAGTGTATCATGACATGGTCATATAGGAATGCTTTTGTGCGGCCGCCGCCGATGATCACGACTGGTTCATCGTTCCTTATGAAGCTATAACTCTTCCATCGGATTCCTACTACCTTAATTTTTTATCTCGGTTTTTGTTTTCTTTTTTTTCTCTGGTTACGTCCTTCTAAAACTGTCGGTTTTTAAATCGACTTTCATTTTTTTTTTTTTTTTTTTTTTTGCGGTTTGTTATCATTTTACATGTCAATTCGATCAGTGCGGTATTTTATTGGTGTATCATATATGCATTTATCTCTTTTACAAAGTTGTGAACTTCGAATTGAAAAGATAACAAAAGGAAGCAAGGGAATTCTGAGAAGAATATATCAAAAGCATTTTTTTTTTCTTTTTTTTTTTTCAAAAGGGGAAATTTTTTTGAGGAAATTATAGCGAGGAACGGAAAATCGATTTACCTTTAATCGGATAAATGGAGAGACTTATTACGAGCTGTGCTCGAGTGTATTGATATCATCTTCTTTGTTAAGTGGTAGAATAAATCGAGGAACACTTTGCCGTTAAGATCTCACATCTTACATTGAGTACATAGGCCTATATGCTTAAAGCGTTGATTTAAAACATACCATGTGCATGTGCAAATAACAGGTAATGTTTCGTAAAAGAAAAAATACATACGTATGGCTGTCATAACTGTAATATTTCACGTAATCGTAATAATGCAATATTTAAAAAAAATAAAAGCTGAATTGGCCTTTTGAAATACGAACGTTACAAATAAAGTAAAATCATTCACCATATCAATTGGGAAAGCAAAACCGTAGCGCTTTGATACAATTTTTTTTTTTTTTTTTTTTGAAAGAATAAAAAGCGATTAACTTAGCAAAGAAAAAGCCAATCCTTTTTCTTATTATTTGTCAAAAAAAAAAAAAAACTTTCACTGCACTTTGTTTTTAACTTGAAGACAGCTAGACAGCATGATTATTAATTAAAATATTCGAATAATGAAAACAGTATTCAAAGAAAATGCAAAACTTTTTGTTGGAATGCTAGCAATTTTGAAGCTATGTTACAATCTTTGTACCGTCGCCGTAATTCAAGTATAGTTAACTTGATGACAGTTTGCACTTAGATTATTTATCAACTCTTGTAGCTTTTTTGTGTCTAGATTTGCCAAAATGTTGACAAAAAATTGACTGTCACCGCTAAAATCAGTTTTCCTTTTACTTATATCTAGAGACAGAAATAGTGCCTTTTCGCTTTCATCGAAAAAGTAAAAGCATCCCAATCGAGACAAGATTAAACTTTTCATTTCTGAGAATTTTTGAAATGCCTCGATACAAACCGCAAAGGTGTGCTTTTACGAGCTTGCTTACTCTAAGTAGTATTTATAAGCTCGCTAACTTTCTCCATCCAGGCTTATATTGCACGAATTGCTTCGTTTATATAAAAATAAAAAAAATAATTAATTACCGGTATTTTTTTTTTCTAGTTCCGTAGAGATTGTAATCCCGGTTCATTTTTTCGATCCCGGGATCTTGGGATTTGATCAAAAGTTCGTTTTTGACTTTTTTTCAGTAAATTATGTTTGCGTTCCTTGTTGAAGAGTTATTACCAATGTTAAAATTTTTTTCCGATCTTAATACCAGAGTTAGCTTTTGGGCAAGTTTGTACCTGCAAAGCAGAACTAGTTAAAATGAAATTATTAAACTGACATAAGATTTTGACTGTTTTCTTGGTGTTGCGCAAAAAGGGAGCAAAAAAATTTTTTTCAAGCTGTGCTTTCGCATGTGCGTTTTTTAAAATTTTCAAAAGCGCAATCTTATTGCAAAAAACATTACCCGGTTTCAAATTGTTTAAAAACTTTGTCGATTTTACTGTAAGCATAACATTGAATAAAATTCACCATATTTTGAAACATTTTGAAACCATAAAGAACGTTTTTGTATCAGAATTGCGCTTTTGTGGATTTTAAAATACGCACAAGCGAAAGCACAACTTCATGGTTTCCTTGTTAATTTTGACAAATTTTGGACTAATAACTTTTAAATTTACCTACATTTTTGGGATTAAAAATCCCACGATTTCAGTCTCTAACTTCCAGTTAAATCAAGAGACATGTAGAGGTTTTGTCCTACGTCCACTATCTTTATACAGCGCAAAATTGTGTGAAAGCCTAACTATGTTTTTATTGTTTTTTTTTTTTTTTTACTTCGATCGACGGTTAAAATTTTAAATTTGTGCATATTCAAAATTTGAAAAAGTGTGACAAAATCTGAACGAAATTGGACGAAAATTAATCCCTGCGATCAAACGGCAGATATTAAAAAAAAGTTCCACACACAACAAAGAAATTTAATAATAAAGCAACGATAAAAGCACACAGGCGCTAAACCATGAAATTACCATCTCTTCCTTTTTCACTTTATAATAAAATTAAAAGGGATGGACAAAATAAATAAGTAAGAGCACCACCTATCAGAAATAATAGGCGGAGATATTTATTTGGCACGAAATATGAAAAAGCATTTAAACGCGACATTAATAATAAAGAAAATTAAATATTATTATTATTGTTATTTTGGAAAAGAATAATATTAAATATGAAAAATCGTTTGAAAATAGTTATCTCCTCTCCTGTTGGAATTTTATGAAAATTATTAAGGGCCAAATGACGCATGCCATATAATCATTTTAGATGACACAATAATGACAAAATGGCGGAAGTTAAATGAAGAACGCGTCATCTACATTAAATGACGCGGATAATTGATTTAATATTATTTTAATTTAAATATTTATAAATCTTTTGACATAAAGGAATATTTTTTGTTGTTAAGTGATCACCTTTCATTTAAATGCATAAAATCCAACGATGCGTTAAAATAATATAAGCTTTGTGGGTTAATTCTCCATTAAATTGGGATTTTGATTTAGTAGATTTTAATTGGCTGATTTTAAATTTTCGTATCTTTTTTTCCCCACTTCATATTTATATCTTTTGACTTCGGCGAGAAAATCGGACGATGTAAGCTTATTATACGGGCGACATGTTGATTGTTGAGGGGATGAGAAAAAAAAAAAAAATTTATGCAATGTGCTACTATACTATTGTAGTTATATAGCGTTAATAGTATAAGCTCACCCCCAATTTAGGGATTCGTATTTTTATGTTATATAAAAAAAAAAAAAATGGTACGCATGGAGCTTTAAGTTTCCGAGCAAACTTGTCTCGACACGAACGAAGTTTCGAATCGAATTGCGCTCTAGTTCGACATACCGTTTGGGTAATTTTAGAGCAAAAAAATGAGTATCAAAGTTGAGTTATAAATACAGTTTATCAAGTAACTGAAAAGTTGTAATTTGATAGTACTAGTCCGGCAAATTTTGAAAATTCGCCATATCATTCCAATTCTTGGAAAAAAAAAAGGAAAAAGTATGGGGTCATCTACATATTTCGTAAGTACGTTAAGGGGGGAAGGTGCTGAGAAAATCGTATTATTACGGATGGAGGGGCTAGTAAAATCTTACGTAAAAGCAAAATAATCGATTTTGAGGGCGGGGTTTGACTCTGAAATTTTGCGTAATAAAAAGAGTGAAGGGTTTTTCAAAAACTTATTTTATAGTTTAAAAGGGGGAGGAGGGCTCCAAAATAGCCAAAATTATGCTTACATAGGGACGGCCCTTATAAGAAACAGTATCCGCTCTGTCTAAATTATGATAAAACATATTTTGTTAATTTTCGAAAATATAAATGTTATACGTCAAATAGGACTGGAAAATTTGTGGGTTCAATAGTTCGAATCGAAATGATTTTCAAATTTAGTTTCGATTCAATTTAATTATTACAAAAAAAATCCCAAAAAAAGTGACTTAGAAGTCCGACCAATACGTTATAAAAACTTATAACGTATTATAACAAGATAATAAGTTTTATCATCTTGTTATAAGTTTTTATAACGCATTAACCGGTCTTATAACTCACTTTTTCTAAAGATGAGTGAGTTGTGCTAACATTTACATGCGGGAAACGAATATACCATTCCCGATGATTTTTTTTCGGAAACGAATCTCAGTATGCAAAACGTTCAGAATCTCGTGAGGTTTCAAATAACCTCTAGCTAGCCTTTTATCCTATAAAATGAATACATATGGAGCGAACAATATTCTCACTGGGGCTCAAAATACCCCCCGAGTGTTCGACTGCAGGAATTGCAAAGTAGACCCTCATGGATAAGTGTATTTGTGCCTAATTAGAAGCACAGATCCGTTTTTTTAAGGTAAGCACTGAATAAATTTGTTAAAACCAAGCTGTTCAGCAGTAAACTATTTTTACATTTTGCAAAAAAATCTGTTCCTTTTTTTTTTTTTTTTTTTTTTTTTTTTTACAATAGGGTTGAACAATTATTTTAAAAAAATCTGGCAGTTATTCAAAACTCAAACAGATGCGTTTAAGTTATTATATAAAGAAGTAAAGTTATAAGGAACATATGATAACCGACCCTTGCAATAATATATCTTGGTAAAACAAAGTAGAGCGACAATCTATTGTCTGACGGTGGATTTATAATCATTCTTTTTTAAATATAGATCGGGAGTAAATCAGACCGTCTTTGACATTTTTTTTTCTAGTCTTAACGAACTCACTTATTTTTTCTTAAATTACAACGATTTAACTGTCAAGAGTGGCGACTCTTGGGGTACCGAATAATCGAGAAAAAAAAAAAAAAAAGAAAAGATAACACTCCATTACATTTCCTGTTCGCAAATGGGGGAAATCCCGTAAATAATTTAAAGTCATTTGGCGAACGTTGAAGAGCTTTTATCAAAATAATTAATGAAGTAAGTCAATTTCTAGGAATTCTTTTTTTTTTTTTTTTTTTTTTTTTTTAACTCTTTTCTTTGACTGGATTTCTCGACAGACTATATGAAGCAGAACGTATCGTATTAATCCAAACATGTGTCCTGTTAAGAGTTTTAAGACGGAGCGCAATTCAGTTATGAGAAAAATCGAATTTCAATTTTTATTTTTATTTTTTTATTTCGACATACCTAATAATTTTCAGAAAAAATTTTAAAATAATTATATTCGCTTTAAAATCAAAGAACTGGAAACGATGGTACATTTTCTCCGAAACAATAAATAAGTAGAGAAAGTTTTGATAAAAAGAAAAAGGGTTGAAGAAATGTTTGGAATGCAGGTAGTGAGGGAAGTTTGTTAGGAATTTGAGCTTTCTACATTCCAGACCGCATTGCTTACAGACAGTTTGACTTTATATCAACCTGCCGTGGGGGTTTCATTCAAAATACTCAATTTTTGGCTTTTGCCTTTCGGTTTCGCACATAAAAATTAATGTACGATCGAATCATTCCCCATTAATTAATTGATACCTGGTCGGTTGAATTATTTTCTTTCTTTAAAGAAGGTCTACTAGCCATTGCTTGTACCTCATTTAAAAAAAAATAAATAAACTAAACACCATACATAAAAAGACAAAAAGAGAAAGAGGAGAAAAAAAAAACAAAAACAAAATTATTTCCCAGTTTACTTCACTACTTTTATTTTTAAACTTTGATTGATTACCATAGAAATGAAGACTTTTCGCGCCAACTTTTAACTAAAAATACGCACGTACGCAGCTCCTCACATTAACACTATAACATTTTTCTGATTGTTGCGATACTTAAAAAAAAAAAAAGAGACTCGCGGTTATTACTTTTTTCGGCCAAAGAATTTTTATGAAAAAAAAAAAAAAATATATATGCAACGAGATTAATGGAACATAAAATTAATGTTGAAATATGTAAATTATGACAATATTTGTGAGAAAAGTGACAGACCGACAGTAAGACAGACAAATTGCTGTCGTTTTCCTGTCTGATGAGTTAATATTCGAATTGGATCCAGTTCAAGAAACATGTTATCTTCGTAGAGTCGTAATTAAACGATCCCATTCTGTTAATTATTCTAATCAGGCTTCTTGATTCCCGTTCGATTGATGTCTTTTTTTTAAAAACTTGTTTACATTAGTGTCGGTTTGTATCGATCGTCATGGGATTTGAGAGACCTATTAACATATACTCCTAAATATATGACAGTCTACTCGTTCTTATGCCTTTGTTCGATTTTCATCGGTAAACGATTCCCTATTGCCTGCAATTTCTTAAAAGGGGATTTTTTAATCCTTTAATAATATGAGTTCCTTGAAAGATAAAAAATTATTTTGCTTAAATAATACTACATTATCGTATTGCCCTTGCTTGTCTGTCAAGGTACAAACGTAAATCAATGATGTAAATGTATGTTGGAAAACGATAAGGCGAAATTCTATTATTTCACAATTATTAGAATAATATAATTTTTTTGCTTTTTATTTTTACGTTTTTTTTAACATTAGTACAAGAGTTAAAATCAGAAATAAAAATTTACTTTCTTCGGCCCAAAATAAAGCGCACATGTTGTACGATTAATATGGCATGTCTTGAACAATGGTCTACACACAAAGTAAAAAAATGTAATATCTCTCAGGGAAAGATTTCAGTTTTTGATGTCCCCGACGGCGAGAGGAACAAAAGTTCCGTTGTAAACAATATAAATATGACTTTTTCACAGCCAGAAAAAACAACTAAATTTGATTATTATTCATTACCCAATTAATTACATCTTTATTTTGCTAATTGCCCGAAAAATAAAATTATCGATGCCAAGAAAACAAATTTAAAAATTTTGGTATAAGGAAAACTGTAATTTTTTTGGCGAATAAATGAATTCGATTTTCTAATAAAAGTCTGCAAGTCAACATTTTCGGGATATAATTAGATTAGAATAAAAACTTTTTTTTTTTTTTTTTTTTTTTTTTTTTTTGAGGAAAAAAATTAAAAAATTAAATGTGTAGACGAATTTCATCTTAATTGATAAAAGGATTCCCGTCGAAAATTTGCCAAACTAATTTCCTGATATGGAGATTAATTTAAGTGCTCCCTTTTTTCCCTTCTGGTTAGAGTTTTCGTGGTCGAATTCATTGTAAGGAAAAATCTGATTAAAATGCTCGTTGTTAATTTTATGGGAATTATGCTCATCAGCAAAATCTTCAAAGACTCTTCAACATTAATTCAGTCTTGACTTTACTATGTTACGATCCTAAGTTAATAGTTTTTTAGCAGATCTTGATCCAAATTATACTGTATAATTATGTTTGCATGTTGTAACAATATCAACTAAACGAATTGTTTTTCGTCTAGTGAACAAAATATTTTCTGCATGAATGAATTAAAAATATTGGGATTTGCTAAAGTTTTTGATCGACCTTTGGGCTCCCTTATACTTCAGAACGCTGAAAATAAATCCTGTTAGCAAGCCCAAAAACTATGAAAAAGTGGGATTAAAAAGCTTTTGGGAGGGGGGAGAATATGACACATGATCATCGCCCAGTGAAAAAAGCAACTACAACATTCTCTGAAAGGCTACTTTAAATATGATTTTCATAATTTTAAGAAACCTTTACAGAAAATGTTATTTCTATTATACGAGTGTTAATAATCACAGTTTAAATGAAAAACTCCAAAATTATAAAGTTCTAAAATTATATAGTTTTCCATATTTTCGTTATTACTTTTGCCCTTAAGAAAATTAATTTTGCAAGTTTGACTGCTTTTAGGATTGTTAGGTTATACGGAAGATCGGAAAATAGTATATCAACCAGTATTACCTATAATACAACCTTGACCATACCTTTGCTGACTCATTGGAATGCAGTGGATTAAAATACATTGTAACATTCAGGAAACACATTCTTGAAAAAAAAAAAAATTATCTGCGTTGAATCAAAATCTCACCGTAAGATTTATTATCATTTTTTTTTTTTTTTTTTTTTTTTTTTGTTTTGGATGCTACTACTTGATTTTTTTTTTCTCCGAGTTACTTTTATTAAAAGAAAAGAAAAAGAAATAATTGGAAAGGTTAAACCTGATTAAGAGTCTGTTTAAAAAACTCAACAGTAATGGCACACCTGGATTAAGTAATTAAGAAATGCATGAGCTATTCAAATATTGAACTGAACGACTTGAGCCAGAAACCGATTAACATTTTTCTCAGCTTTAGACTTTCTTAGTCATTTTTTAATAAATTGCCCTACTTCTTATTCTGCACGCGTCAGAACAAATTAGCCCCCCTGTCTCTCCCCTTCCCTTATTTCTATGATCAAATGTCTACACAAATGCGGTTTAAAAACAAATCGTATTTTATATCGATGGAAACGTATATTTTTTTTTTATTATTAGAAAGTCTTTCGGAAATGTCTTATTAACATTTCGTCACTTCCAGTTTTTTGTTTCCTTAAAAATTATTGATTGATTTTTTTTTAATCATTTACCCTAAACATTAGAATGTGTGTACAATAGCCACACCAAGAAATATAAAGCTGCTTCCGCCAAGCAGTGCAACCACCCTTGCCTTTTATTGCCATCTCGATTCAGTACGGATATATTTTACATATCGAATCGGCATGGAATCGACGTCGATACACGGTAAAAAATTTTATGTAAATATGTTAAAAACGGTCTGCATAAATTTTTTCTGTTGTTTTTTCCAAAAGGTAAACATAAACAAAAAACAACACAAGAATTATATAGACCAAGTTTAACATAATTATGTTTAATTTTTACATAAAATTTTTTACTGTGTGCCCGTTACGTTTCATTATAATTTTCTGATGTCGGCCACTTTCTACAAGGAACTAAAAACGGATTTTTTTTTTTTTCCTTTGTCCCTGATTTTTTTGCAAGCTCAAATTTTGAAAATTAGTAAGCTTAGGCAAATTTGACACGCGGTTTGCATTTTTACGACCAGAATTAATTTCTGGTATGCATTGCAAACTTCAAAGCAAAATTGGTCTTTTTATTCAACTTTTCATTTTAAAAAATAAAACCGCGAATTTAAAACAAAACGTAAATTATTAAACAGGTTATTCATAAGACGATACTGTTGTGCAAACGGTTTTTTAAAACTAAACACAAGTTTTCCTTAGTTTTTTAAAATTATAAGGCAAAAAAATTAGTTCCGCTTGGTTGAAAAAAGTATACTAATCATTTGGAACTTCAAAAAAATTCTCTGGAGAGTCTTTACTTGATTCATTCGAATTTTTATAGACCTATGCTATAATTCGTATTCGGTGATAAAGATAATGTTATGTTGGAAGTTCAGGGGAGGCCTCCACTTTCAATTTTTAGAATGATTTAGTTTTTAATTTTAAGTTATTATAAAACTGAAGCTTTCTCTCAGCATTTCCGCTTAAGTTTTTCTGACTTTTGATCCAACTTTTTTCTGATTTTACTGACTTTTGATTTGACTTTTGATCCTTCTGGTTGGAGGATTTCGGAACACTATGACTACCAGGAACATTTTTTTTTTTTTTTTTAATAAGTTTCTGGCTTTTGCAAAAGTTGTCTGGATGTCCATCTTCCGTGAATACAGTACGAAATATTTCAGGGGAAGTCACTGGACTACTTACAACATTTTTTGGAATAAAACTTATTATTTTGGATGTATTCGCTTAAAAAAGAAACGAATTAAATATTTCAGTTCATTCGGCTGGACTCAAACGATACTGTCAACTGTTTTTAAAGGCTTTTGAGCACAAGTAAGAAATATATGAGTTGAAATAAAATAGAAATGAGTCATTTACTCATTCATAAATTCGTAGAAAAATACTTAAATTTTGATCTTGGTTTGGTTAATTACCTCCAGCCTGTCTCTGGTTTCACATTTTTGTGCGAATTCTTCTAAAGTATTTCATTTTTATTGTTTAAATTTTTCTAGAATGCTGTGAAAAAAATTCTTTTAAAAAATGTATATTAAATTCTAAGCAGCGCTGAACCCGATTTGATGCAATTGACTGAAGCCAAATTTATGAGATATTGAAACATATATTAGGGAGCACTTAGAAAAAATTTTAGTTTAAAAAAAAAAAAAAAAAAAAAAAAAGATGAGGTTGTAGGTTTGAATTTTTTTTTCAATTAAGAATGGTGCTTTGAATGGAATGGCAGATCCCTTAAATCCTAAAGAGCGGGAGCGCTGGATACTTAAGTGGAGATCGTACCAAAAAAATTACTATAATGATACCTCTAAAAATAAGGCACCAAAGTGACACCAAAACGATCATTTTTTCTATTATCATAGTATTGGAGCATAATTATGGTAATTTATTACCTTAGTTAAACAACTACCAAAAAATATTAATTAAGTGGATAATTAATTACTCACGTAATACCCGGATAAAGATCAATAATACTCAATATTAAGTTTATAAGAGTAAAACTGCATAACAAGTGAGTAATTAATCACCCAAGTAATTAATTTTTGTCCAGGTAATGGAAGTAAATAAAGTAATAAATTACCATAATTAAGCTCCAACAGTTTGGTAATAGGCAAAATTATCCTTTTGGTGTGACTTTGGCCCTTTTCGAAGGTGTGTCTGTGGTATCGTTATGGTACAATTTCCACTTGGGATTGCATCTATAATCAGGCCCAGTGAAATTTTTAACGGTTTTTTTGGAATTCATGATAACTACTTAAATCTTTTTTTTCTGCACTGCATGAAAATGATCCCATATTGCACTTGCCAATAAAATTATCAATTGGAAATAGCTATTAATTTTTGCTCCTAACGGTTAACTTGTAATTAGATCACAACCATTTAGTTACAGAAATATATCTAAGGGTTTTATTCAGTTAAAGTTCTATTCAATGCAGTAGCTCTTAATTTTTTAAAACTTCTCTAAATGAATATGACGATCTATATGATCAAATAATATATTTAAAAACATTTCTGAAAAATTTTATGGTGCCTTAGCATTATTGCTTAAGACATTTTTCAATCCGTTCATCTGCCCTGCATTAATATATTTTTATAAACTTACCCTATCGTATTGGTGTGTAAATGGCGAAGGGAAAGTTGGCCTTGGAACAGCAGCCCCAGTGCTTGCTCTTTGATACAAATAAGGATAATAAGCTTGGTACATTACTTCCGGGCAACTCATAGTCATCTTAATGCAATCCTTTTTTGTCAACACACATCACACAATAATGAAACCGCACTATTCACTGGCAAAAATTTTACTGAAATTAAAACCTTGTTTTCGACGTTCACCACTTAAAAACAACTGGGATACTTATCACTGAAATTGAAGAGTGCATCCATTGACTCTCGCTTTAAATTTTTAAAAACAAATCACACAATAAATATACTGCGGTAATTCGGTAAATTGTCATTTTCCGACGGGAAATCGCGTCTTACTCAAATCTAATTTTACAATAAAACAGAGAAATATTTTTCCGTCAATTTTAATTTTTATCCGAAAAAGAACACTCTCGTTCTAAAGGAAAGCAAAAACTTTTAATCAATTACGGTTATTAATTTTTACTAAGCGATATCAACGTAAACAATCAAAATACAGAACCCACAAATGTGAAACCGAAAGCGGCACGACGTTTCTTGTCTAGCTTACGTTTGCATTATATGACTCTAGGGAAAAGAATTGTTACCCGATTGTAGGACTCCCTCTTTAGTTTCTTTGTTCCGCTTATGCTTTGCCTACGGTCCATCAACAGGAAGTTTAGGGAATGAAAAGACCGCCTTTCCGAGTACGAACCAAGAGATGCATCAATATAATCGCCATTTTGAGACCGATGGTCCAATCTCGTGAGCCCGTTTTGCTTGATTGCGTTAAAACCAAAACACATTATCTCTTGAAAGTTTTTATCATTTATTTATTTATTTATTTATTTAATTTCTTTTTTTTCCTTCATTAGGATAAGCTTCGCGCGATCTTTTCAAAATTTTAAAAGCTAAATCTCATTTTCAAAAATGGCATAGCATTTAAAAATTGAAAGCTGATAACTGAAGATTGAAAACGGAAAACGAATTTAAGGATAATATCGAAAATTTTAAAATGCGATTTTTTTTACCCACTTTTTTATGTTTTAAGTGTTGAAAAATGTTGAAAAAGCCCATACACCTATAAGGACCTTTTTTTTTTTAAAGCGTTCAAAATTAACTATTTTCGGACAGGTCTTACATTTGATTTTTCAAAATGAAACTGAAAAAAAAAAAAAAAAAAAATGAAGAATGAGGAAGGATGAGCAGAAATGCGGTCCTACCAGACCAGACTGCAGATATTTTTGTTGTATTTAAGAATTTATAGTTTTATGAAATCAATGCATACTTTGAAAAAATCTGTAATTGATCAATTTGTACTGAAAAACATTTTAGCCGACAAAAAAAAAAAAAGATTTTTGAAATTAAAAAACTCTAACCTTCTAGAAAAAATAAAGAAATACTGTAAAATCCTGGAAACGTTTTAAAAGAATTTTTTGACCCCGATTTTAGATGAAATTTACTGTGATGTAAAAACTGTTTCTAGCAACTACTCTTGTAAAATTTTAGGGGGACTGCTGCAACTCCAAAATTTCTTCATTGACCAAAAAAAAATATTTTTCGGTGAAGACGTGAGTAGTTAGGGACTGTACAAATATTACCTAAGCAAGTCTACAACAGGGAGGTGGGTATGTCACATACTTACAACTGTTAATGAAGGGGAGTCAAGGAAATTCTAAAACCGTACGTATAAGCATTAATCGTTGTCACTCCTTTTTAGGAAAATTTTCGAAAAAAAGGTTACATAATATGTGGACGGGATACTTAAACGTTTTTCAATGTAATGAGCGAATTCCGTCAATGAATTCAAAAGACAGGATAAGCTTAGTTAAAAAAAAAAAAAAGTAACACATAAAACAATTAAAATAATCACGAAAAAGATCAAATGAATAAATGAAGGATGTTACATTTTCATTCTTCACCGCATTCTTAATCATATTTATGTATACTTTTTACTATTTTATTTCTCTTTCTATTTTCTGACGCAAACCAACTCCACCAAAAGTAATTAAGTAATTAAACTAATATAAATAAGAATTATAAGTTATAGCAAATTAAATGCAACTCAAACAGAATTAAATTTAAGTAGTCGATGGATGAATGGCAAAAAAGTTTTAAAATTCGCTTTTGTGAAGAAATAAATGGTGTTTTCTTATATTCGTTTCTAAATGAATTTTCTTAGGAATGTTACTAACAGACAAAAATTAAATTTACAAATTAATATTTCAAAAATTTAAATTTAATTAAGAATTCACATTTATCACATCAACTTAAATACGAAACTTATAAGTTTGTAATTATTTGGTGTATAAGTATAATATGAATCTACCCATACAGCTTCAAGAATAACTACCATCAGCTATTTTGGTTTCAAAAATAATATAATTTTGAATATGAAATTAGGATTCGAAAAAAATTATCTACAAAGATAATCTCACATACTGTAATTTATATTTAAACAGACGCGTATTCGAAGATAAACTAGGTTTCAGTATGGTGATTTTCAAAAATCATGAATCTATTTCTATATCTTGTATGCCGATTTTTCTTTTTTTTTCTTTTCAACAATTACCAGGAAGAAAATTAATTCAAAAGCTGCTCAAAAACGCAGAATTACATTGCGACGTCACAAAGGTAGATATATTTTCAGTTCGTAAAAAATCTTTTTGAATTTCACAGCCTTTAACCGGAAAAAAAAAATATCTTCGCATAGTTAAATCACCATTCCGAGTTTTTAACTGTTTTAAATTTATATTAATTTTTCAAGCAAAAAATAAAAGATTGAGTAGGTATATGATGGGAATGGAATAGAAACTGTTTTTTTAAATCGTTCATTTCATACCTCTACTTTATCTTCAAAAATCTTTTTATTAAAAAATAAATTGTGAACTTGAGGAAATATTCTAAAAAGTTCCGACTTCAAAATTATTTTTTGAATGCAATGACAATACCTGAAAATCATTAACTTAAAGACGCAATGTCAGATTATGCATTAAACAAGCAACTAAAAATGAAATTAGAAAATTTCAATCGCCAGCAATTTTTTTTTTCTCGTTTCATTTATAATTCCTGTTATCAGAGCAAAAACTTCTAGATAGGTACATTCATTTTTAAAATTTAAAAACGATTGCAGAATTTTTGTACTTTCAGTAAACAATTTTTAAAAAATTGATTTATTATTATTGCCGAATTATGATATATATAAAGTACAACATACATAATATAATACACATAATTAAAAAACATACATAAATTTTAAATAATAAAAGAAATAATATTTTGATTTTCTACATTCTACATGATTCTGGTAAAGTAAAAAAAAATTACTAAAACGTTTTTATATCATTAAATCTTGTTTCTGGCCATTTAAATTAGTTTAGTCTTATGAATTAGGATTAGGCTAGTAAAAAAATATGGTTTTCAAGTTACCAAGCTGGAATTAAAACCATTATAATTGGGGATATTTAAAATAAAAAGTGAACCATTTTTCCGTGCATTTAATACTATAAACTTAAAAAAAAACCGATGTGTTGTTAAAGGCGCCAATGACAACGATAATAACTACCACAGTTAAATTTGAATTCCACCTTTACTTATTTTTAAATGCAATATAATAAGCTTAGACTTAAAAAATAGTTGACTAATTAAAACGGATTTTAAATGGTGTTTGTAAGGTATAATTTAAAATACATTGTGCAACCAACCTAATTTTTTATGAGTAAAAAAAATTAGGAAGGACTTATAATACAAAAATAAAACAAATTAACGAAAACATTGATTTGCAATCAAGTAAGATAAAAATTCGATTGCGGAAGAGTAATATAGGCTGTTTTTAATCCTCTCCTTCTATCAAAGTCTACAGGGAAGAACTTACAATAATGTCAATGCTAAAGAACATCAAGGCCCCTAACCATCTACGGAAAAATCTCTCTGAGAGAAGAAAAATTGCTTTTGAGGTAATTTGAAAAAAGTGGTTCCTAAACGACTGGGAATTCATGTGAAAGTTTGTTAACGAAAAAAAGATAATAAAAATAATGTAACATGTATTACCCTCCTGCTCCTGAAGAAAATTTTTATTTATAACGTGCTACACCGTCTGAAGTAATATACAAAAATATTCATTTCCAAATAAACTCAAAAATGTACTGCATATATACATAAAAATTCTTCAATTTCACTCTTTAAAATAAAACTTAGATTGGATCCTTACTTCTTATGGATTCTACTCTTCCTAGCTTTCAAGACAATATGTAATAAATATGTTTTTCAAAGTGAAGATTTAGTGAATATCAGAGTGAGATGCTATTCAAAAAATATTCATTTATTTCGAACGGGAAGAGTAAACATTTCTGTCGAGCTCATTTTCATATTAAAAAAACTTTTCTTCTTTGAAAACAGACTGGTAGCCATTAAACTGGATTAACAGAGATCAGTGACTAATATCTAATGAACAGAATCAGCTAACTGTATTCCAAGCTAAAATATTTGCCTACTCAAAGCTCTGCAGCAAGTATTTTCCTTTAACATTTGCTTTTCTACCACAGATTTTCTAGCACTAGAAACAACGAATCCTGGAAGATATTTAAACAAATGATCTATCTAAACGGGGAAGTAATATTTTACCTTTCAGCATAAATATTCAACAGTTCTTAATAATGATTTCCTTCCACCAGTTGTCTTTATAGTGATATTTTTGTAATTCTATGCCTTCCCTTGGTACAGGTAATAGAGCCCGACTAAATTCTTTCATTGGTAAAGGTGGTCGAATTAGTCTAGGAGGGAAGCAATCCAATGATTGTAAATTTTCACAAGCTGGAGGAAGCAATCTCCTTTTCCAGCCTATTCGTCTATACATTTCAACCTAAAAAAAAACAAAAACAAGTAGTCAGAATAAGATTATACAATGTTTACAGAAATTTTTCTTCCTGTAGGTGTACTTACCACTTTATCTAATTCAAATACAATAAGGAACACAGTCATTTTTTCAATCTGGTTAATTGGAGTTACAATATATTGGCCCTCAGTTAAATCATAAGCTAAATTAAGATCTGCTTTGGTGAACATTCGAGAAATAAAAACTTCATCTTTGGTTGTTAGTTCCTCATTTAAAAGGCACATAACTGTTTTATCTTCCCATGGTAGAACTCTTGAGAGACGTATCTGACCCCACAGAGTTCCGTAACATAAGAAATGTGTTAAGTTTAAAGTCCGAAGAACATCATGAGTTCTAAAACATATTTAAAATTTATATCCGAAAGTTTATTTTGATCAGTGAGCTTTCAGCTACTCACCTTTCTGTCAGTGCATGCAGCTGTTGCTGGAAACTATCTGAATGATTGCATGTTTGTGTAAATACATCAGACTGCTTTAAAAGGACATTCCATGTAAGAATTGAAATAAAAATTAAAAATAATATTATAATGCTTTTTTTGAAAGAAATCCTCATTGTACTTTCATTGTCCTTTCCATATTTTACTTTTAACACCTGTAATGAGAAAAATGAGTAAAACTGAAAACAAGAATCAATGTAAAAGGATACCTTTATGACTTACATGACTTTATCATCTTCAAAGATTATTACTTGTAATCTTTTCAGGGTTTAAAAATTTTATTTTAGCAAATAGCTGGGATGATTCAGGGTTAGCCAAATTCTTTTTTTTAGTGTCTTTTTTTGCATAAGAACCTGTTAACGGTTGTAATTATTTCTAGCTAAAAAAATTCCTTTGCTTGGTAAAATAATCTTTGAGATTGAAAAAAAGTCCTTGTCAAAAAATTAGAATTTATTTTAAAACATTAAAAATCTCACTTACCTTCTTCTTAATAACTGTCATGACTAGACGCGTTCATTTTTTTAAATTAATACTTTCCATATTCAATACACATTTACATGATTTAGAACAATCGTTTATTGCTTATATTATAAAGATAATAACATTTTAATAATTGTTTATGCTGCCATTTTTGTTTTTAAAAAATAAAAAGGAAAAAGAGAAGGCTTTGCAGACAGCAAAATTGATTTTGCTACTATTTATCTTCTGCTGACGCAGGACAATTGGCGGAAATATTTGAAAACAGTTAGACGAATCTTTTGATTTTTAAAAATAAGAAGTTTTTTAATTGTCATAAAAGTGACATTATTTTTTCTTTGGCACATGATTTTTTCCCCTCATTTATTCATTTCTATATTCTTCGTTGAGCATTCTTCCGATGAGCATTCTTCTAATTTCACTTGTCCCAGCACCTATCTCATATAATTTTGCGTCCCTCAAGTATCTTCCTGTTGGATAATCGTTTATGTACCCGTTTCCGCCTAAACACTGGATGGCATCTAAAGCAACTTGAGTTGATTTTTCACCGCAGTATAAAATAACTCCTGCGCAATCTTTTCTGTTCACTTTCCCAGCGTCGCATGCTCTAGCAACTGAATATAAATAACTTCGACAAGCGCTTAAAGTCGTGTACATATCAGCCATTTTTGCCTGAATCAGTTGAAATTCTCCAATTCTAGTGCCAAACTGCTTCCTTATATGGACGTATTCAAAGGCAGTATCGCAAGCAGCTTGCATTATGCCAACAGGACCCCCGGTTAGAACCAGTCGTTCCAAGTCTAAACCGCTCATAAGTACATATACGCCTTTGTTCTCTGATCCTAAAACATTTTCCACTGAAAAAAAAAAAGTTTAATTTTTTGCTGAGTCTCTGTCGGAACTTTTTTCGGTGGAGGTTAAAAACCTTTGATTTTCAGAGGTTTTTTAAGTTACCTGGAACTTTGCAATTTTCAAAAACTAATTCTCCAGTGTTTGAGCCTCGCATTCCTAATTTATCTAACTTTTGAGCTACTGAGAATCCTTCAAAACCTTTTTCAATGATAAAAGCTGATATTCCATGCTGAGGTTTCGCTTTTGGATTTGTTTTGGCATATACCTAATTTAAAAAAAATATATAAATAAATAAATAAATAAATAAAAAAGTTCGTTCGGTATGTTCTGGACTTCCCTAATTTTATTTTAGTTCATTTTATTGTAATTTATTTATTTGTTTGTTTAACCAGTTGAATTTAATATGGCCACTCTTTGAAAACAAATGATATTTGTTATGAGTCTCCTCCTGATTATTTTATTATAAACATCAATCCCCACTATTAATATTTGTTATATTTTATTTACTATCTAATTATGACATTTCATACAAACTTAAAAACTTTATGGGCCACTTACTATTAAGACATCCGCATCAGGTCCATTTGTAATCCAAAATTTATTTCCATTTAGAACGTAAAACTTTCCTGACGGATCTAATTCTGCTTTTAATTGCATGGAAACTACGTCGGAACCTGATCCAGATTCGGACATAGCTAGAGCCCCTATGTGTTCGCCGGAACATAACTAAAAAATAAATAATAAAAAATGAACACTAATTTATCATTTCATATACATCAAGAAGGAAGTCATTTAAAAAAAATAAAAAATAAAAATTCTGGTTTACTTTTGGTAGATATTTTTTCTTCTGAGCTTCGCTTCCATTTCGGGTTATCTGATTGACGCATAAATTGGAATGAGCTCCGTAACTCAGAGCAATTGCTCCACTGGCTCTGCTGAGTTCTTCCATAATGATAACGTGATCCAGATAGGCTCCTCCTGTGCCCCCATATTCGACAGGTGCAGTGATTCCTAAAGTTCCTAGATTTCCCAATTTTTTCCAAAATTCCTATATATAAGGCAAAAGTTTATTTGATAATTTTTTTTTTTTTTTTTTTCTTATTTCGATTGATATTACTCACTCGCAGTTCTGGAAAATTGTTATTTTTATCAATTGCTGCAGCTTTAGGAGCTAATTCTTTTTGAGCAAAGTTGAAAATGGTTTCCCTGAGCTGAAAAAGAGAAACAAAATTATTTTGGTGATGCATACCCCTGAATTTTTTTTAATTATAAAAAATTGAACAATCGATGGAACTTTATTTAAAATGCTAATGTAAACCTTTATTTAAAATTTAAAACACATACATTTTTGAAGAAATGAACTGTCTATAGTCCCCACTTAATTCTTCTATTTATTTTTCATTTCTGCTGTAAAACCTATTCAATAAATATTCATACGTACCTTTACTTGATCCTCGTTAAGACCGAAAATATTATCGTCAATCGGGTAATATTGAGAATAACACCGGAGAAGCTTATTAAGCTTCAGATGTTTCGTCAAACATGACGTTTTGTAAAAAATACTATTCGTTGCCATGGTCTTAACAACACTGGCTGTATTATTATTCGAGTTTAAACTTCCAAGGTCGATGCATTGATTATTATTAGAAGAGGCAGTCCTGCACGTTATGTAGTACGGCACGAAGCTACTTTTTTATAATTGTAAGGTCTTCACGAAAAGGGAAAAAGAATTCTTCATTTATTTTACAAAAGCAAACCGCCACTGCTTTTCTTATCAATTTCGAACGAAAAATATTGTTTACAATCAAAATGCTAGTAACTGATAACAATTGACAGTTCCTATTTTTAAAACAACCTTAGGAGGTCTGACCGTTCGATTCAGAGGTAAAGAAAAAAAATTGGACAGAGAAATTTTCTTCAAAAAATAATGCCCCGGGTGAGGATCGAACTCACGACCTTAAGATTATGAGACTTACGCGCTGCCTACTGCGCTACCGAGGCTGTATGCGTGGATGAGGGATAACAGGAAACTTAATAACCAGGGTACTGTTTTATCCAGTTTCTAAATGCGCTGAAAAACAGTTGTTAGTTTTCATTTTGTTCGTTAGATTGCGCTTAGGTTATTATTTTGAGGCAAATGATTCGCACAAGATCGGTGCAGTTTTTTTTTCATTTTTCAAAATTCTTCAAACGTCTTTTTTTTTTTTGCTAAACTGAGCCGTTTTTGTCATTTTGTCAACTATTCCTTTTTTTCATAAAAATTTGTCCTATAGCCAACTCCGCTTAAACGGGACCGCATATAAAAAAAGATTGTAGGTACTAGCAAGGACTTTTGAAAGATAATAAAAAAAGAATATATTAAGAAATTTTAAATGACTATTTAATAAAATGTTTATTATGGTCTTCATAATACTTCATAATACAAAAAAAAAAAAAAAAAAAAGAAATAAAATAAATACTTAATTCATTATACAAGCAAAAAAATAAAACAATACAAAAAAAATTTTAAAAATGACACATTTCACAAAGATTTAAGTACGTAAAGTTGCTTTAAAATACAAAAAATTCTTAAAAATCTTATGACTCAGACCAGTTTGGCAATTTTAAGTAATCATGCACATGCTTTAAAATGGAAAAAACAAGGCTACACCGGGAAGCAGTTATATATAATACTTTCAAAGGCTTAAGATTTGAGTGAGCTCATAGGTGAAACATGTACTAAGTATAAATGAACAAAGATGGTTTTATTTCGAATATAAATGTAGTTAAGGCCACGTGGTGTGAAAGCCTTAAAAATAATAAAATTTTCAAACTACTCTGAGATTCAATCAAAAATTATATAGTAAATAAACAAAATTTAGGGTGAGACGGGAGAAAACAAAATAAATACGAGCCAAAACGAAACAACTTATGTCTTGCGTAATATTTTTTCATTACTCATAGGTCGAAAATGAAATTTTCCGCCCAAGACAGTTTTTAAAAATGGCGACTTTTAGTTTCGTTTTTGATTCGAGATGAAAAATAACGAAACTTACACATCAGATGCGTCGGTAGTTTGAACGTCTCGACTGGTTACGGCCCGAACAAAACAACCCTCACTTCTTTCGGGCCGTAAACTCCAGTCTCAAAGTACAAAAGCTACTTTCACACCTGATATGTAGTCTACTATTTTTCGAAATATTACAAACTATGAAAACTGATATCTTTAACTGTCTTATTTCTCTCGCATTTTAAATTTTGGAAATCTTTAATGAATACTAAATATTAAACGAATATTAATTATTAACTCTTTTTCAAGCAAAAGGAGTCAAATACAGTCTTCATGGCGTATCTCTGTACGATGAAGGTTGTTCTAGTTTCACAATCGTTACAATGTTCTTCATGAAAATTTTACCTCAAAAACAGAGGTTTCTCCAGTTTACAAAAGAGACCGTTTTTTTTTGTTTTGAGGAAATGATAATTTCCTCTGCATATTTAATACTCATTATAATATCTTTAATTATGTTAATTCTCTTTAGTCTTACTTCGTCGCATTTTAAAGTTGCTTATCAACAGGCCATTTAAATTTTGAGGGAGATTCAAAACAATTAAGCAAACATACTTTATTCCGAAGATTCTGAATGTCTGAACGAAATAAAAAAATTCTACTTTAGCTGTTTACTAGTTCTGCGTTATAAAATAAAATGTTTGTTTTATAAAAACGATTTAAAAAGATGGCTCCGTAAGTAAATTTTTTTTGATTGACTAGTAGTAAATTAAAGGGCCATTTTCATTTCTCCCTTCATTTTAAATCAATGCCGGAAAACATGAGATTCATTACCCGAAAAAAAGTAAAAAACTTTTTCAAGAGTACTTAAGTGTTTTTCTTAAGTGTGGCCCATGCAAGATAAACTTTAAAATATGAATATTACAGTATACAAAAAAGAATTAACGTAAAAGGAAAAAAAACATTTTTAAGTTTATCAAACTAATATAGCGGATTTCATTTTGTTTTTCTCGTCTAACCCTATATGTGACAACACTCTGAGTTAAAAAAAAAAAGTTCTAGGCCTAAATAGAAACAATCTCATTTTTCTTGTAAAAAATTGAGAAGCATAATCGATTGCAACAAGGTCGGTTGAAATAGTTTACAATACAAGTCCGAACACTGCTTCAAGCTTCAATTCTTCAAAATATGTAGAATTTGATTTTTTAAAGTGATCCTAAAATGGCTTGAATTACCTATTACAAAAACAAAACTTTAATTCGAGTGAATTAGGAATATTTCATTTGGCATCGAGATTCTTTCACACATTAAAAAAACAATTGCCTAAAATAATTTTTCAGTCGTCATTCTGGTTTGGCTTAATGATTTAGGATGTGCTCTTTGAAAAATTTTCCGAGAGATTACTCACTCTTGAAATACCGTGAACACATTTTCGGCAAGTGTAATCCCTCGCAAATTTCAAATCTATCAAAATTCTGCAGTAAAGTAACAAAAATTTTTAAGAAAAAAAACTCATCCCAGGTTTAAATATCGGGAAAATTTAAAAATGAAACTAACCGTAAATTTGATTCAATTCCTGTAAATCGATATGGATCTTTGTGCAATATATATAGAATTAAAAATTTTGAACATAAAGGCACATTTTTTTTCAATTACAATGTTACTTCAATTATTGTCAGTCCTTTTTTTCCTGATTGTTCTTAATATATGATTCAAAAATAATAATTGATTTTTAAAAACGATCCAAAAATGACTTGAATTGTATAACAAAAATATAAACTTTTAAGTTAAGTGAATTAAGAATACTTAATTTGGCATCGAGATTCTTTGACACTACAAAAATTATATCTTAAAGTAATTCCAACCGGTTTCCTAATAAATACTTCACTTACAAAATAGGAATTTAAGTTTTGCTACTATTGATCTAATACTATAGATCATTTGCAGACTTTTTGTTTTGGCATTTAAGTTTAAAAAATAAAACATTATTTGCACTTAAGTAACAATATCTGAGCTTCATGTCTTTTTTCTTTGGGAATGTCTTACTACTTCCATTTTTTTAATAACTGATTATAAAATACTGACTTGATTTTTTACTCATTTTACAAAAAAAAAAAATTACTTTGCTGGAAATAAAGAATCGTAGCTCGGTGGAAGATCTTTTACGTCCGGTAACGGAGGAGCTGAAGGTGAAGCAGGCCCAGCCGGTACTTCACCATATGGCGTGCCATTTTCTTCGTAGGCATTACGCTGCCGAGTTCTATTCATCTCCATTCTCGATAAATTACTCGAAGGGGGCGTCCAGCAACATCGCTGGCTTTTGCGGCAAAGCCAAAGGCAAGTCGCAAACATTAAAAAAAATAATAAAATAGTAACTACTGCTCCCACTGTAACCTGAAAATAAATTATAAAAGTTCAAATAATAACTTATAAGAATCATAGGCAGAATTAGAGGAGCGCTGAACAGGTTTAGCCCCCTAGGAAGTACTAACACTCCCCCCCTCCAGATGTAATGGCTAATTCTGCAAATGATAATATTAAATCCTGAAATTCATACCTTTGTTCCAGTGCCACTGCTCATAATATCAATCATATAAGGAGGATCCAAGTTCCTGCATCTATCTTCATCATTGCAGGTTATATAAGGACAATTTTGAATTTTATCTAGAAGATAACTTTTTGATATCCATTCACAGTAATTACATTGGATTATATCATCTCTGTACCTGGGATTACAATCTAAGAAACAAAAAAAAAGATGTTTTAGTACTGTACTGTTTAATTTTTTTGATCATGTTCCTCCACGATACACTCGCTTTAAAATTACCTTGTTTAAAAGCAGTAAATACAATTTTAATATCTAATTTTTCAGGGCCCAGAAGTCTTTCTGTCCCAACATAAATGGTAACAATAATTGAATTAGACTTTGATTTGAAACTGTTTGAAGAAAGTCGGTCAGAAAAGTCTGGTCCATTCGGCTGAAGTTCTTCCAATTCTAATGCAGTCCTAGATGCATAAATGCGACCACAAAAACTTTTTTTATTTTTATGTTTATTAGGTGCAAAAATTTTATCGATTATGTTATTTGTTGCTTGCTCAAATAGGACATAATCTTTGCAGTCTCCATTAGATTCATTTTTACGAAAATTAAGAACTTGTATAACAGCATATATTCCTGTGAAAATAATAAAATAATAAAAAAAAATTTTTTTAAATGAAATTGCATAAATAAGATAATCATTATGGTAAATAAATTCCATTTCCATTGCTTCTAAGTTAAGAGAACAAACCTAAACCTAATTCTTGTTGGTGGGATCAGCTTTTAATCAGAGGAAGAAAACTTACCATAATCAGCAGGAGCTTTGACTTGGAAACTGCATTTAAAATGAAAACGACCAGTCCAGGTTGCAAAATATTTATTCTGTGTAACTATTTTTGAAGAATCTACAGCAGTTAATCTTACTACTGCATCGTCAGCATCTTCCCTTAATTTACACAAATCTCCATTCTCTAATAACACTAAAATTATAAAAATTGATACATTAAAAAAACGTGCAGGCATGACTGACACAAATAACATTAAGGCTTTAAAAGAAAACACACACGGAAAAACGTTATACGTGTACGCATTTGAAAACATTATACGTGAGAACAGGATATTAAAAATTGCTTGAGGACTGTTTAATTGCTATAAAATGTAAGGAAACGTAAAAATACATTTCTAATCACCCCCTCCGCCCTGAAAGGGATGACTAATCCAAATATGGAGCATTGGAATTAAACGATATTATTACAATAAAAACATACAATCTTACATTCACTGTATGAAGATGTTTCATTAATTAATATAACACAGACGGCAATTAAAAATATTAAATTATTTATTGATAATCCCCCTACTAGCCATTTCATTATTATTTATTTTTTTCTCCGTTTTTTTTCTGTTTGTGTATTTGTGATTTTAATAGGTGCCAACATTGGCTGAGAAATTCACTAAAAGTAAGGTTGCAGGTTTGCAAAAACCACTAAACCCACTACGTTCACCGCGTCGCGTTTAAAATTTAAAAGTATTTGGAGCTATACTTTTTGTGTTTAGTCCTCTGCGACCCGACTTATTTCTCGATGTCTAAAAAATCTAATATTTTTCTATGTATACCTTACGGTAAGACAAGCAACTTATGTTCGAAACATAAGTTATATTTTGCAACCGGACTGGTCGTTAACAATGAAATCAATATCATTTTATTGTTGTCGATTTTTTTTTCAAAAAGTTGTATATAGACATTTTTTTAAACACTTAAAACAGAGCCAAAAATTTTTGTAGTAAATAAAATATTAAATACAGTAAATGATTATATATATATTAAATGAAAGTATTTGATTTTATTTTTACAGAAAAATATAAATTATATTTAGAGAAAAATTCATTTATTATTGATTTTTTTTTTTTTTTTTCTTGCTTAGGCCTAAATTTCTAACCGAAATTTTTCATAAAATTTTTCGGCTCTCGTAACGTTACTTTTAAAAGTTTAAATCTGAATTTCCTCTTTTACCTGCTCCTCGAGGTTTTTGTTAAACACTTGGGAAGATTTTTTCAAAATACTCTAGGATCGTATAACAAAGTGTTAAAAATTTTTTAAAAAACGAAAATGAAAAAAGAGAAAAAAAGCGAAAACAGCGAATTATTTTTGAATTTTTAAATTTTGATGAGTTTACAATTAAAATCAAATAAAAAAATCAATTTCATACAAAAGGGGTCGAAGTGGTGAAGTGTCCATGCAGTGGTTTGGCTATCAATAAAGTTAAGCAGCAATGATACGGGCCAGCTTCTGGATGGGTGACCGCACCGACACCTTTCCCCTGGGGGGGATGGCGGGAACTTACAAATACAGTCATCTTAACCTCACTGTACGAGTTGGTTGTCGCATGCCAGAAAAGATTAAGTCCCTGACCTGCGCAAGCAGTTAATAGAATACAAATAGACCTGCGCAAGCAGTTAGTAAAATACAGAAAAAGGACCAGCGTAAGCACTTAAATCTTTTCTAAAAATAAATATCAACTTACTCGTTGTACTCTGCCTCCATCAGGCACTCACGTACCATGCTTTGACAATGGGTAATGCCATATAAAGTCACTCCGTTCTGCTTTTCTTCGTTTCTTTGCCAGAACTCCTTCACTTTACCCAAGTCCAAAGGCTTTTGAAGCGGAATAACCCTATCAGGTTTTCTCCCTTCTAGTTTTTTATCCATTTCAAATCTGCTTAGAATGGAAGGCACTGCTGCTGAGCATGTAATAATACCTATAAGAAAGAATAAAAAAGCAAATATACTAAAATCGATTAGATGTGGTCAAACATTTCGTAGGCAAATGTTATGTTCCTCCAGAGGAACGCCGGGACCTAAGAGGGTTAGTGTCAATTGCTGTCATAAAAAATAAAGAGAGAATGTATGTTAATGAGAGCTTCCTGCAGACTTTCGAATAATTTTTTTTACGATGAATTAATGGAAATTAAACTTGATGACAAATATTTCATTACACGCGCGTTAACTCCCCCCCCCCCCTTTTTTGTTGCATAGGCCTAATCAGATGCAAAGATGCATATTAATTGACTGATATTAATTATTTTTTTATAATTCGTTCATTTTTTCTATATAGATATAAGGAAAATAATGCGGACATAAAAGAGCTTATTTTGTGAATGGTCAAAGCTGATTTAAATGGTGGTCTTTTAATTCTAATAGTACATTTTATAAAAAGAAGCAAAAGTCAGGTTTCAAAGGAGGATCTAGTACAAAATTCTGGAGGGGGGAATCAATCTTCATCCATGTAATTTTCTAACCAAACCACCAACTAAATTATATCCAGTGTAAATTTATTTTCGCTCTAATCTTAATCATATGTAGTGTAAAATCTCATGGCTTTAGTGGGGGGCGATCGCCCCATCGCTGCCCCCCCTGGATCCGTCCCTGTCAGGTTTAGATGCCTGTTTAAGTTGTTACACCCCTGACCATTATAAAACTTTTTTGTTTCTTCTGGCATGAAAAGATCCAATCATTTTTTAGTTGCATGAGAGGAAGTATTTTTTTATTAGAGTTTTTTACATTCCTTGATATTTTCCATTAAACACGAAGCGGGAAGTGCAGTACAGTACTGCTGTATAAATAATGTCATGACATTATACTAGAATACTAAAAGGGTCATTATTTAAATAATGACTTTTAGTATTCTCGGGTCATGTATTGTTTCATTTTTTTCAGTAACTACTTCAAGTTATTTTAACGTTTTTGTAAAAATATTGCAAAGTTGTTTGGTCTATCTTCCTCTTAGTATGATCAGTTTGGAGAGACAATGCTTTTGGTTAACTGCTAATAAAATTTCATTCAATTTTTTGTAAGTTGAATTGTTTATCTCTTTCGCTCCTCATAAAATTTGGCCTCTTTTAATTTGTGACGATTTACGGTTGCGGTTTCATTCAGAACACTTTTGATTAACTCTATATTACGCAGATGCAAAATAAATTACGCAACAGGTCGACAAGCCTAATTTATTATTTTTTATACAATAATATTTCGCTCAAGCACGCGATTTTTTGTTATTCCCTGCAGGGTCACTAATAAATATTTTCACCAGTGATACTAACCGTTGTAGGCGCAGGTGAAAAATGACAAAGAAAATATTCATTTGTTTTACTTTACTTTTAACCTTGATAGTTTATTCTGATGTAAGTCAGAAAAGGATTTTCATATATCATTTTTTTTTTAATGTAAAAAATAATTGAGAAAATTTAATATAATTTACGTTTATGTTTTATGCCTCAGTGCTTAGAAAACGAATTTGACTACCTAAGTTGGGAATCGGGCACAGTAAAAAAAGAAGCCAAAGATTATGGAGAAAAGTGTCGGGAACACAGTGCTTCAAGACCTACTGACAGTAAGTGTTGATGTCATCCAATGTCAATTTGAAAAGAGTTGTCGGCATTTTTGAACGATGTAAGAGACCTGAATAGACTAATATACAAATAAATAATTAACATTCTCTTAGATGAACTAAGCTTCCTGTTCCCCGGAATGGCTGCAAAACCTTTTGAACCTTTTATCACACGATCGGCAAAATGCTATGTTTCTTGCGTACTAAGGAAAATGAAAGTAGTAAGTTATGATTGCGGTTCAAGGAGCTGCCAGATTGATGCAACTTTTACACAAAATGGTCCTTTACTTTGGCCTAAACAAATCAAAGTATTTTCAACATGTTAAAAAAAAAATTACAGGTTAACAGTAAAATGGAAGGAGGAGTGAAAAAATATGTAGTCGACGAAAGAGTATTTATGAAGAAAGTGGATCAAGCAAGAGTTGAGAGCAAACATAAACCTATCTTTGAGGAAGTGGTACAAAATTGCACAAAACAGACCGAAGGAAATGAGGATGAATGCGAAGCTGGATATGAATTTTTGAAATGCTTCATACGATCTCTTATACCGGTAAGCTATGTAAAATTTTTTTTATCGGGGTTATTCAAGTGTTACATAAGCTAATTAGGGAAAAGGAAGAGAGGGGGGGGGAGGCCCCCCTCTCTATCCCCTCTATCCCCCCTCTACCCCCCTGGGGGGGGGTAGATGTGTGGGGAGGTGGTAGGGTTCCAATATTTTATTACAAAGTTAAATCTGTATATAAGAAACTTATTTTACTTAGTAAAAAGAAGAGATGTAGTTGAAAACCCCTAATTGGGTTTACGTTATTACGTAATTTTGAATGATCTCTTTCTGAATGTAATGTAGGTATAGGGAACATTATGTCAGAATAATTTTGGGTATTTTCAACCAGCCGCTATTGTAACCCAACGTCAGTCCAGGCGCAAAAAAAAAAAAAAAAACACTTGTAGGATAGCAGTTATATAAAAAATTCACAAGCACTATCTCCACTACATTCTATTTTATGACTCAGTCCATATAAAGTAATAATAAAATACTCCCTTCGCCCTTCGTTGGAAATGCCAGAATTTTCAACTCCCCCTCCCCCCCTCCAACTTGGATACGTCTAAATTTTGTTTTTATTAATTGTAGGATAAACCAAACACCGGACCAAGACAAGGCGAAGAACGTAAACGTGGCTAAATTTTTTCACTGAAAATAGATGGAAATCTTTTTTTCGTAAATTGAAAAGCTTAAAGTGGAGAGATTCGACAAAAATATAAGTTTAAAGTTTTAAAAAAAAAATTAAGTTTTTTTTTTTTTTTTTTTTTGTTCTTAACGCCTAATTTTTGACGGATGATAATTCATTTATTCCTTTTATAAAATAGAATTGAAATTATTTTATTTTGCATATGTTATAACAAAAATAGTATTGTAGTATAATTATTTTCCTAAATCTAATTTTTTCAATAAACAAAACTTTAGGTACGAATTTTAAGAGGCAAAAAAATTGTTTTTATTTTCAACTTGTGAAGCCAATTCAGAGTTTTGTCGTTTTTTCCCCGAATATGCAAAATATCCAATCTATGCGAGTTCCCGAACAAAATATCGACGTGAAATCCACGTCGAATCGATGTCGATTTTAAGACTTTTTTCATGTCGAGTTTTGAGGTCGATTTTCAAAGCGTTTTCGACATTTTAAAGACTTTTTTACGACTTACTTTTCCATAAAAGTAATCGAAAAAAGGCCCTAAACAGTCGAAAATGCATCGAAAATCGATTTCGACATTCCGACGTGGATTCGACATCGAAATTTGGTCGAATCGACGTTTCCTTTTGTTTAAGTTTATTGTCCAAATTTGGCTGCAAAGTTTTTTTTTTTTTTTTTTTTTTTTTTTTAATGATGCATGTCGAATGCACAATAAACAATAATTCGCACCCATTTAAAAGTTACACCAAAATTAAAAAAGACTTCATTAAGTTTTACTACAAAATTTAATTTTGGTAATTTCTTTTTACAATATTTATATCCTAATGACTTACCATGACACTAAGGGCATGCATTTTTATTGATGGGATTTTCATCGATGAAGAACGGTGAAAAAAAAGAAAAAAAAAATGCCGTGCCTGAGTGTTACTTTTAGAATAATGCAAATAATATACTTCATTCTTGTCAGAATTTTAAAAAATACTCAAATGTTGATCATTATAACTGGCAACATGTCAGTTTTAGTGTCATTGAAGCACAGCAAACATAACCTTTAAAATTTATTTCTTCAAATTTTTTTTTTAATTTAAATTTTTAGGTCTGTTTGTCTGTTTATCCCAGCGTAAAGTTATATCTAATATTACTTTTTACATTATGCAATTTTTATATATTACAAGCCTATATCCTAATACTTCTGTAACTTCTAAATAGAAAACTTTTACTTACATACAATTTTTATTTCTTTTCTTTTTTTTTATAATTTTCTTTTCAATTTTTCACAAAAAGCTCACTTACTAGAACACTGCTTAACGCTAATAAAATTCGTGAACAACTTTTTTTTTTCTTTTTACAAGACTTTAAGTTTTCTTTTTCAAATTTAAAGGACTGGAGGTTAAAAAAATCGCTTTTTAATTAATTGAGAAATCACGCAAGCTAAACATTGTAAAATTTAAAAATCTTTTTTTTTTTCTTCTCAATAAAAGAGCTGAAAAAAAAATTGGATGTAAAAAATAATAACGATACATTGCTTAAAATTTAACGGCAAATTAAACTTTTTCTGTTTGATAGATGATATTCATCCGCAATTGTTTAAAACTACTTTTTAATTTTTTATAACCTCGGCAAAACAGACCATCTCATATTCCGCTCAATTTCATTTCATTCATCCTACTAAGATGATTTTTAATCAGTTCATTAAATTTGAGGAAAGTCATGAGCTGATAAAAATTGAAATTTTCTGAAAATGTAATTTTATAAAAAAATGGCAACCGGTTCAGTTTTATTAATTTTTTAGTGCTAAAATAGTTTAGAAAAATGATTATTTAATTAAGCTCAGTTAAAGAGTCAATCATTAAATTACTTATTTCTAAGGTCAAAGTTCAGCGCTGATTGTTTTCGAGTTTTTAAGCATTTTTTTTTATTACTAGCTTTTTTATAAGCGAGTGTAGGCCTAATCGATTCCTTCAGAGTCAGTTACTTTCTTTAAATACACGGCGGAACAATTTTTATGGCGGTGTTTCCTATGTTTACCTTAATAAAATCACACCACAAAAACTGTTCCAGCGTGTATAATTAGGATTTAACTATTTTTCTCCGAAGCTAAACAAAGGAAAAAAACTAATTTTACTGAATGACTTTCTCGCCAGTTGTTGCATTTTAATCTGTTTCGCCGGAAGGTTAATTTGATTTAATTTGCAATGTATTGATTGAGGCGGCAAATATGTTTAGTAGAATTAAAAATAATGTGGCAGAGCAGCAAACTAAGAGACTATGCTTTTGTGAAAAGGTAAACATAGCATTTAGTAGTCTCAGTTGGGTTGTCTTGGAGAAATATTGATAGACAGATTAATTAGTCAAATTGTGTAAAAGCTTGCCAAGATTTGTAAGAATTAATTTTTTAATAAAATTTCTTATTCAATCATAGTATTTTTCAATACAAGGAGTGCAAACGACAAAATTGCCCGTCGAGACCGAGTTTTAAGCCCGAGCCGAAGGCGAGGGCCTTAAATAGGTCGAGACGGACAAGTCGTTTGCATTTCTTGCATTGAAAGATATTTTTCATCCGTTAAGGTACGGTGTAAAATAGTCTGTAAATAAACTGACTAGGACTGAATAGTGGACTTTTCAGTACCGTGTGATGAAAAATATGGGATTCATAAGCTACTTTAAAATCGATTTAAAAAGATAGAGAACGTGACAATACTTTTCAAAATGAAAAGGTGAAAGAACTTAGGTCTCCAAACTAAACCCCCCAAGAAAAAGTGTGTTATAGAATTGAGTCATTAAAAACTTTAACTTCGTTATAAAATTTTATAACCGTCCAAAAAGCCATCTATTTATAATTTTTTATAAAATTACAAATTATTTTCAGTTTTTTTCTAAGTTTTTTTATTTTCTTAACGCTTCCCAAATTTTTCTATTTCTGCTTTTCTATATTTTCGAGGTTTTGTCAAGTTAAAAATAACAGAAATAAACCGAAAATTCGGAAAAATCTGGAAAATATCACAAGTCAAATTAATTGGCAACTTAAGAACCATATTTCCGCTCATAAAAGTCAGTTGAGAAGTAGTGTAGTGGATAAAGGCGACTGGTAAGTCGCCCACAAGTCTCGGGTTCTATTCCAAAAATTTGCCATTTTTTTTCCTTTTTTTTCTCAAGAAAAATGTTTAAAATAGAGCCTATAAAGTCCCCATATGCTAAATATAGTGCAATTCAAGCATAAAATTAATATATTGCTCAGTTAAAAATTTGCGTTATTAAAATTCATAATTAGTTATAAAATTTTATAACCGGCCAAAACGTTATAGGGTTATAAAAATTTTATAACGCACTTTTTCTTGGGGCCAGAGGAAATGAACCGAAATTTGAACCACAAAATCTCGAAAAATTTTTTTCCAATGCTTTGAAAGAAAACATTTAAAAAATTAACGGTAACATTTCTTTTTTAATAACAAAAGGAATTTTTTTATAACTGTAGAGCTATGATCTTTAAGGATCGGCTGAAATAAGGAGACGAAATTTTACTGTAAATCATTAGTTTGGTACATAGTGAAACCCTAGTGTGCTCAATTGGCCTATGACGTAACATGACGTATACTTTTGAAGTTAACCAGGATTGGCTAAGAGCGATATTACGTACACTTGTGAAACGGTTAACGAAAACTGATTGGCAGCGCCATTTTAGGGGAACGGGAGGGTGCGGAGTAAGAGACGAAAGTGAGCACACTATGGTTTCACTATGGTTTGGTACAACTTGTTAATTAGAAAACGGAGTTGCACTGTAGGTTTCTAATTCTTTCGAGCATGGCGCAAATACATGCGAAGTCGCTCGGTTTCACAAAAATGATATTGGCACTTCAAGGAAAGAGTAAAATAATTTTAGCTGGTAAGAGAACTCATAAAACATTTCCTTTGGCTTCATCTGAATCAATGTAATTTCCCAAGTAATTAGTCAAGGATCCTTGTTCAATATATCCAATCTTTAAAGATCATAACTCAAGATCAATTAATAATATCCATTAAGAAGAATATCTAATTTTACAAGCATTATGTTTTGTTTAAAATAATGCGTTAAAAAAATCGGTTTGTGTATTGGTCAAAGACGACTTTTACTAGAAAAAAAAAAAAGATTCTTAGTGCTCCAGTTTATTTGTAATTCAAAATGACAAAATTTTTCATTATTTAAAATTATTTGCTTTAACAAGAATTATATATATGTTTTTAAAAAACACTTTTTGCCACATTTATCTTGTTCATTTTAAAAATCAACCTATTATAAGACTACCGGTACTAAAATTTAACGTCAAAATGTTTTTTTTTTTTTTCTTCTAATTATCTTTCTTCAAATTTCCGCTTATTTCTAAAAATTATAAAAGAGCTACAGGAAAAATAAATCAAACTGAAATTATAACAAGATATAGTATAAAAAAAATAATAAACAAAAATTATGAACTAAAAAAATTACACTATAAAACTCTAAATTATTAAAAAGTGGACATTATTATTTTTATTTTCCAATTTGGTTAACGAATGTTCCCTTCCTTCTAATGGCTTTAGAAAAATTAATTTGATAGGTCATTTCAACATGATTAGAAATTTTAATTCGATTGAAAAAATTATTTATAAAATGTCTTGTCAAATCACTGCTTTTATAATTAGTAAATAAAATACAAAACGAAATTTAAAAAATGAATAAAGCAAAAAGATTTTATTCTATTGTATAGGACTTTTCGAATGTCTTATATATGATATTTTTTATTTAGGATTGAAGTCAAAAACCGGCATCAGCCAGGAATCATTTTTCCACAGCAAATATACACTATTTAAGTTGCACGATCAAATGATCTTTATTCAATCAAACCGAAATCGGATGACCTTATCATATGCGCTTGATGATTGAGTACCTGACGCACAAAACAATTTCTCACGTGCTATACATAATGACTGATATCGCGTTTTTTTACTATCAAGGGTATTCGTTTAATTAATTAATTAATTTTTTTTTTTTGAGATCCGATGTGCTATTAAAATTTATTCAAAGCTTTTAATGACATTGTCGAACGAATCACTTTCTTAATTTTGACCGAAAAAAACAATTTTGCAGGATAAGATCAGAACACTTCGTGCTTAAAATATTTGACATTAAGCTTCAACAACATTTTTTTTAAAAATTAAAGCGAAGTTAATGATAAATGAATTATTTTTTTATGATCTATAGGAAAGGCAAATTTTTATATATTGGCATTATATTTGAATTTGTGCTATTTTTCAATATTTTAATAAGAGCACTTATTAAACTTTCGAACGCTTTTTTTTCTCAACTTTTTTTCCCAATATCTTTGTTTTGTTCAATTTTTTTTTTTTTCGCATCTTCACCAAGTATTCTGATCTGACTCTATCCTAAAATTAAAAAAGATATCGAACGACACAAGTTAGAACTTCCATTAGATTCGATTAATCAGAAATTTTAATGTTTAGCTTTGTAAAAAAAAAGACAAAATTAAACCTTTTTTATATATACTAATAAAGTTCATCGTCGACTGATTGCATTTTTAAAGAGATAAAACATGATTTTTTTTATATAAAAAATAATAAAATAATTTCACAACTTACTACATTTTTTTTTTTTCAATTTTTTTTTCTGATATAACTTTTCATGAGCGAAAAAAACTAAATATTTTACAAAATAATTCATTAACATTAATAAAAATAATAATTATGATTGAGATGAGAATGATTAATGATTGCGCATGATAACGATGAAGATGAATGATTGGTAGTAAAAAAACGTTATAACTCCATGTCTTGCGCTTCGTCTTCGCTGAAGTCCGACATTGAACTTTCTTCTTCCGAACTCATTGCTGTTTGCTCTGCTTCCCGTAATGCTTCTTCTGTTGCATATTTACGTACATATTCTGCTACCTAAAAGCAAAAAGTTCACATTCGTTATTTTAGGAACTTTCTAAAACTCCTGCAACTTTGGATAAATTTTAATCAGACTGTTACAATAGATATTTTTTATGAATTCGAGGATGAAATTTGATTCTGACACATCAATTTCAAATGGGTCGATATAATTAAAGTATTAGTTCGTATACGACTAAATACACTCAAAACAGGTTAAGAAAAGTCCAGAAGGCTGACTTTATTTCCGTTAGACCAAAGAAAAAACGACTAAATACACTCTATACTTCATCAATTCGAAAAAATGGGTAATGGGTAATGGTGTAACATGTTAACAAATTACAAAAAAGACGATTAGTATCGTGAAAAACCCATTTTGCACTTAAATTCTACAGGTTTTATTTGTATTTAAATTGTTATCAAAGCAGGTCATAGCCAGCCAGAATCCAAAGGGTGATGAGCCCCCCTTTGAGGAGGTAAATATTTTTTAAATATTGCAATTTTCCAATCTTCTATGTTAAAAGAAATCATTTGGATCCCCCTTTAAAAATCTTTCCACCTCTCTTGGCCTTCCGGGCTGGCTACTGGCCTGAACCAAAGAATGAAAAGTATGGTCTATCTCCTTTTTCCGATTCCTTTCGAATAACCGCTTTCTTTCCATTTCTGATCATTTGATCATTCAAGTTTACGTCCATCTATTGAATGTTGATTTAATTTTACGAAAATATGCCAGGTAGCCTCACACATTAGACGGTTGACAACGGCAGCGCCATTGGGGTTGCTAAAGTTGTTTTCGCAATGGTTGGTTCGGGAACAAAAACAAGTAAATACATTACGCCTTTTTTACAAACCTTTTTCTTGTAATCTTCTGGTTTGTGAAGGTACATAGCAGCTGCATCCCCATTTAAAGGGTCTATGGGATTTGGATAAGTTAATAACTGTGGTAAAAACGATTCAAAAATATTACTTAGATCGTATAGTGCCGTCCATGCTTGATTAATAACATCTAAGCAAACGGTACCTGAAAATTAAAAAAAAAAAGCTTACATTAGAATACATTTTTAACAAACATTTTAAAATCACTTACAAGTTATGCTTATATCTAAAGCAAATCATTTGATAAGTAAAAATAATTAAATAATAACCCCTCTCTTAAAGATTTTAATCTAATCCATAAAATAGGGATGAGTAAATAAAAATCATTCTTACCCGACACTTCATCAATGTTCGGATGATAAACTTTATTCATAAAACCAATACTTGGAGATTTAAATGGATAATTTTCAGGTAAATGCACCCTTACTTTCCATATCCCACCTTCGTAAGGTGTTTGTCTGGGGCCGTAAAATTTGACACAAAATTCATTAAGACCTCCTAGTATTGTAACCTAAAATGAATTAAAAAGCACAAAAGTTCAATTGATATCCGAAAACTTGGCCAGATCAATATTCTCTCACCTCATGTTTACTTTCAATCAGTTTTATGACATCTGTGTCCATTCGTCTTTTTCCAGCGCTTGGGGACGACATTTTGCTCCCTCCCCGAGATCAGATTTCAGCACGAAACGAAAATTACTATCTTTTGGTTTTATGATTGATCCTTTTTCTTGAAAATAAAATTTGGATTTGAAAATGAGATGTAATCTGAAAACCAAGAAAAAAAATGTGTATATATACCAACTTACTGCTTAAATTAAAATAAAATTATTTAGAAAAAGAAAATGGATTAATTTAAAGCTTGATTGAAGGCAAACCGAAAAACAAAATTCATCAATACTCAGAGTGAGAAACATATCATAAGTTTGTTCGTGTAAAAATCTAAAAATTTTGTAGGGTCATTTGGACATCACCAGCAAATTGCTCTTGTTTAAGAATTGAAAACAAAAAATCAAGAAATTGCTTCATTTTTAAAAAAAAGTAAATTTTAAACAGTTTTGCAGTGCTTAACCTAAAGATTTCTATAGGTAATTCTACCAGCAACCTAAAAATACTCATGACCTCATTTTCTGCAAATCAATACTTGTTCAGGCATCACATAAATTTTAGCAAAATCAAATAACCTACATTAAGAATTTTAAATAACCATCATAAAAATTTGAGAAATTATCAGCAGAAATAATATTATTTAAGCAGTAATGACGAAAAGAAAAGGATTCACAACAGTGATTCATTTATGGAATCGGAATTCACTCAATACTTCTTTTCGCTATAAAATATAAAATCATGGCTTTATTTCATACAATTCGAAAATAAATAAGATGTGAAATAGTTCAAAAAAAGACCATCAGGGAACATACCTTAGGCTAAAGCAATAAATTATACAAAATCAGTACCACCCAATGTTTCAATAAAAGCCATTAGCATAATACCTCATTCAGTTAAAACTATATGCTTTAACTGCCTTGCTTTTCATGGCACTAATTATTTTGCTGTAAAACTGAAAAAACTGAACTTTAAAGATGAATAATACGCGATAAAATTTGCAGTTAGATAAAATTGACTAAGGAACAAAGAGCGTGATGAGGTCGAAATCGATATCATCTGTAAGTGCAATCAGCTGTTCTTTGTTTACGACCTTGCACCTTACGAAAATTGCGTTTTTGCGTAATTTCCGTAAATTCTTTAATCAAATTGAAGCGTTAAATAAAAAAGAACATTAATTTCTTGCTTTCTATGAGGAAAACAAAAGGGAAATGAAAATTTTACTTACGAGCTTTAAAGGGCAATGACTGAGACCAACTTTTTTTTAAATTCACATTGTAATCATCTGTTCCAAGCAGACGTATAAACCTGATATTTTTTTGCATGAACGCAAGTTTTGTTTAGTGCGACTGATCCGTTTTCAGAGAGAAGTTTTTCAAATAAAAATGTTTCAAAATAATGAAGAAATAATTCTTTTTCCAAATTAGGCAGCGAACTTACCTCTAAAATTATTTTTAAAGCTACTTTTGGTTTTTCGTCGAACAAAAGATGTCAAAAACAGCTGTTTGCTGGCTGAAACTTTGCGCTTAGCTACTTTTGATTTTGTGTAAACGCAACATTCGCCTTGTTGCTCCAATTATTTTATACCGTGTTCAATGGCGCGTTAAGCAGCAGTGAAAGTATTACTGTTGAATGTTTTATCAAAAGTGATTAATCCGTTATTTCAATGACAATTAAAAAGAGTGTTTACTGCAGTTACAAACAACTTGATATTGGTTATTATTATCTTTTTTTTTGAAACAAAAAAACAGTTTACATCGCCACTGACGACGTTAAATGGCAATGTAAACAGACAGTTATTTAAATTAATTTTTTAAGTTGGCTTTAGCTTCTTTTAATTCCAAATAAATATTAAAACTATACGGGACTACTAGTGAAGTATACAGTATTCTATAAGCTATTAGTACAAAGTGGTGAAAAAAAAGTCTCTTTTTGCATATTTTCGACCCGCGATAAGTTGGGCTACTTTAAGGTTGTTAAGCAAAAAAATTAGAAAAAGGTTTTAAACTCATTTTTATTTATATTATATTTTCAAAATTTAAAAACAATTTTTCATGCTGCAACTTCGGATAACATTTAAAACTAAATTATTTAATATAAATCACTGTAAGGAGTTTCTCTTCGCTCAGTAGATCTTGTCCACTTAATCATGGTTTCCGGTGATCTAAATAAAAATAATAATTTCGCATATAAATCTTCTTCCAAAGCAAATTCAAGACTCTCTCGAGCGAGATAAATATCATGACATAACTGAAAAAAAAATTTGTTTTTCTTAAATCGCCAATTCCGAATTTTAAAATAGATTAATTTATTTTGGAGATCATAGCGCACCTGTAAAACTGGATCTATATTAGTCATATCTTCAAACATTATTGTAGGATACTTGGTCATCATTCTTTTCAATAATGTCCAGATTACTAAAACGATTGATGCATAAATTCCAGCGATCCTATTACCATAACGATTAGTTCAAAGCTTATAAAAATTTTTTCTATTAAATATTAGGCTTACCCTCGTTTTTGAAAAAACTGAAACATTTTCGGCATATTCTTCTCGTTAAATGTATAAATCATAATCCCTTTATTTTCATAATGAGGTACCTGACTTAATTTTGCTTTATCCACGACGTCGTTAAAAACTTCTTTAACCTCCCACCATTTAGTATATTTCTGTTTATCGGTTTTCAACTGTATTGATACATTCCGATAAGATTCTAAAATTTTAATTAAACTTAAAAATTGTAATCTAAAATGATACAGTATGGACAATAAATTAAGATGCAAACCTAAATGATTATTTACGAAAAAACCAGGAACTGCGGATGCATCTCCTCCGTTTTTTATCTCTATGAATTTAGGTATCATATTTCCGATGATAATCGGAGAATGGCCACCATGCAGAACCTGTACAATATCTTTTCTTTCTTCCGAAGATGCTTTCAGAACTCTTTCTCTTCTTCCAGTTGGGTTGGTTATTATTTGAGAAAGATCCTCCCTTTCTAATTTCCATATGGCAGATATTGTAATAGGTATGCCTGAAAATGATATTTTAATTCATTAGCCTTTTCAAATGTATTAATTAGCAAGTAATCAAGATCTCTGTTACTTACTTTCATTAGTAATGACCTCTTTCATATGTTTTTCAGCTTCAGGTAAAAGATTCCAGGGTTCGAGAGGACTACTATTAAATTTTAAAACTGCTACATCATCGAAAGCAAATTTTGATAAGAAGGACCAAATTTTGTTATTGTCCCTGTAGACCGACTGAAGCGTTTCGAACTGGGACTCTGTAAAACTATCAGAACAAAAAATCTCCGAAATTCTTTCCCATCATCGTCAAATTATTAAAAATAACTTACGGTATTATATTTTCATAATTTGAAGTTGAGGCAAATATTTTTCCTAAAGAACCAAACGTGATTTCAATTGTAGCTGCTATAGGTAGGTTTGCGGTAGCAACGGTCTCGAAAATTGCGAAAAAGAAAAAGGGAAGAAATATGGCGACTATAAAAAGGAGCAAAAAAAAGATGCCACACACGTATTTTGATGTTTTTGGACATTCCTGTCCCCTAGGTGACGGGTAATCTATTTCAGCTCTTCGACTGCACTATTTGGGGGAAAAGGAAAATTTTGTGCGAACTAAAGTGTTGGCAAAACTGTTCAAACTTCGTCGCTTTAGTATTACAGGGTTCTATTGTGTTCATCGTACAGTAAAGTTCAACATATGAAATATAAAAAAGATAATACCCTGTAATACTAAGGCGACGTTATGTCTTCTTTAGAGTTGGGAAAAATACGTATTTTTATAATAAATGTAAAAATACGTATATATATACGTATACATATACGTATATGTATACCGTATCGTATACTTATTCAAAATGGCGGAATTTGAATTCCACTGTTTTTTTTGGCGCGAACAAATACGAAATGAAACAGCAACTTCTAGCGACTTAATTATTTAAAATACTCAGTATTTTTATCAATGTAGGCAAATTTTATAGTAATTTAAAGACTTTTGACTTGAATTTTCTGTTTATTTTAAGCTGTATTGAAAGAATACGTATATATATACCAATTTTTGATCGAAAAAATACGTATATGTATACGTATATATATACGTATACATATACTCGTATACATATACGTCCCATCTCTAGTCTTCTTAAATTAAAGTTTATAAACTTTATAATCCCTAGAATTATTTTTTTTTGTTTTTACCAACCTTGGTTTCGAATACAAGTTGATAGATGCTTTCCATTTTTATCCATTCCCATAATGTAAACGATGATGGTGTGCACACATAGTCCAAGACACATCGTACTTGATTAAAAAAAGGCAAAAATTGTAATCTGAAATGATAAACATAATTTACAAGCTTGAACGCGTTTTTGAAAATTATGTGAAATTTTTAAAGTCTATTTAATGTTGTTCTATATATATTTTTCTAAAAACTCACCCTTTATATAAAATCAAATTTATATAATAATAATTCTTGCATAAAAAATGACCTTGTACTCTTACTGGATAACCGACACGAATTTGGTAAGCTGACATAAGAAAGTATAAACACTTGCAGAAGTACCACATTGGTGGAACTATTAAAGTATTGAAAGATCTGTAAATAAAATTTTTAGAGCAAATATTTCTTTCATAGAAACAAAAAAAAATGGGTTCTTACCTTTCCGTTACTTTAGGTAACACCAAAAACATCCAAATATGAACAATTAGAACCGCCAAAATATGAAGTATAAGTTTTCCTTTGATACTTTTTTTCAAATATAAAACTCTGTCGACTATTATTACGAAAAAAACGATTAAAAGAGTGAAAAGATAGGGTACAGGAACTTGGTCTTCAGGCAGGTAAAATAACTCGTCAGATTCAGACATCTGCGTCTGAAAGAAAAAAAGCAAAATTTGAAGGAATTTTGAATATTTTGGCTGTTGGGGCCAGGTCGTGAGCGTATGAACGAAAGAGTTAAGGAAGCGGGAGGGAGTACGGAAAATTCTTATAAAAGTGCTTATTGTAAAATGAGAAGGGTAAAGTTTTAAAAATTAATATTTTGTTTTTCTTAAAAAAAAAATCTTAATTATTTAAGCTTATACGGGTAGAAATTAATCAAGGGATCCTACTTTTCAAAGATGGAAAATTTTATGAAAAGAATATCGCTTTCTATTTCTGCTCTTGTTTCCGCCTCCGTCCCTCCCTTTCTCGGCATTCTCATTGAACATGACCTAAAAATTTAATATAAAAGAGATAAATAATCTTACCTGAGAAAAATGAGGATACCAGAACAAAACAAGAATAAATGTTAAAAAATCAAAAAAAAACATAAATGGATAAAAATCAGAAGAAACTCTTCGGACTCTGCTTACTATTTGAACGAAAAATTTTCTAATAGATGTAAAATGTTGCAACAGTCTGAAAAATTAAATTAATGAATAAAAATCTTTTGATTGGAGCTCGAAAATGATTTAATATACTTACGACATTTTGCAATGCAAATTCCTAGTCTGATCAAATTCGTCGGAACAATAAACTCTCAAAATAACGTTATCCGCCAAAGTTTCTTGAGATAAATGAGCGAGAGAAGCATCAGTCGGTACTAAATATCTACCTTCATGAGTAACTAATACATTTCCAGGCATTTCTTTTATGCACAACCCTTCGATATTTCCCCTTCAAGTAAAAATTGTAAAAACTTTAAACAAATTCATTTTCGAATTGCAATGTTGCGGATTTCGGTGTAGGTCAGTTTTGACGGACAGGGATGTCAGGAGTGAGAAGAAAATTTATAAACGATTTGTATCAAGAGAAGTCAAGTCGAGGATATAAACCCTGGTTGCAGGTCCATCTACCTAGGGGTCATTCATCAAATATGACGTCATCATTTCAGGGCACGGGTCACCAAAATGATAACGTGAATGTTAAATGTCCATAGGAAAAGCTTATTTTTAGATGACGAGAGGGGTGGGAGGGGGGGTAGAAAATCCCCAAAAATATGATGACTATATTTGAATGGCCTCATTTGAATGGTCCATTGCTCTGCTCTAGAGCAATGGACCGGAAACCGGAAGGTTCGGAGTTCATGTCTTCGCTTCGACTTCTAAACTCGACTCGACTTCGCTCGATACAAATTTTTTCTGAATTTCTTTCGTACTCCTGACATTTATATGGATCGAAGTTATTTTCATCCCTGTAAATACGAACCTGTGATCAATTTTCGCCATGACACGACTGGCGCATTTCCATCTGGCGATATGAGACTTTAAAAAAAGATCAGTAGACTCAGATAAAATCACGCTGTTTCTGGATAAACTCCCATAACGCACTTCCGAATCTTGATACTTTAAATCAGGTTGCACTTCTCGATAAACTCTTAAATTTTGAGGGTGAGAAGAATCTTCTTCGCTTGAGCCTTTCCAAAGGCCTAAAGTTTTCAACTTATACCGGTGAAGAAATAACATTAAGAGCAATATTAAGTCCGCTATGGCGTACTTGTTATCCCGGTGGATCCCCATGAGTACAGGAGGATGATACGATCGTAAGCTCGTTACCGCATCCACTGAATTCCAAGGAAAGAACCAGTTTTGGAACAGCGCTTTTATGAGAACTGTAACCTAAAGTTTTTTATATCATCATACTGAAATTTTAAAAAATTTTAAAAAAAATTAGGTTCAACAGAAACCTCCGTGTAACCAATCAATATGACCCAAAATGTGGTGGTTGGTCTAACTGCTGTTAACGATCCCCATAAGAATATTAAAAGTGGTAATGGTAAAGAGAGGATGGTTGGAGAAATCAGCTGATGAATTACTACAGCCATATAACATAACAGTTCAGTGTTAGACATTACAAAATAAAAAATTGACACCAATAACTCGACCCATATCTTTTTGCTTTTATCGTATACATCTTTATCGCTAAAACTTAGCCTTTCAGATCGGCTTTCTTCTTCCGTTTTTGGATCTTGGCTTTAAAAAAAAAATATATTATTATTATTTCTGACATTTCTTTTATGAAAGTCAATTAATTACCTACCCTATGTCAGAAGCCATTATTGCTTTTGCAGACGGAGAAAATAAAAAAGATCTTGTTTTCTCTCGAATGATCTAAAATTAATCAACAAATGAGAATATTAACGAGGGAAAAATACATAAGGGGCTGTGCAATAGAATCTGAAGAAGGGAACATGAAACTCTTCAGGGGCCGTCAGTAAATTATGTTAGCATTATTTCGGCCATTTTTGACCTCCTTTCCCCTTCCTTGTTAACAAAGATGAGCACTTCGGGACCCCCCCCCCCCCCAAAATTACATTAGATTTCGCTTACCCATCCTTTAAAAAAATTTTTTTTTTTTTTAATTAAATAATATTAAACATTTAAAAAAATCTGAAATTCTTTGGAACTTAAATTTTGCAAAGAAAATGAAAATTTTGAAAAGAAATCTTTTATTTTTTTTTACTTAAAGCAAATTGGCGGGTAAAATTAAATTCGTTTTTTTTTTTTTTTTTTTTTTTAAGTGAGTATTTACATATTTTAAAAAATTTAAATTATTCTCATTTTTGCAAGTTTATTACATGAGACACATGCTAACGTTAAATATGTAAAACTCCCCCCATCCCCCCCCTTGTTAGCAAAAGTTAGCATTTTGAATACCCCCTCTTCCCCTAACGTGCTAATGTAATTTATAGAAGGCCCATAAAATTGCAATATAATTTCTTTGCAAAATTTAAGTTCCGAAGAATTTCAGATTTTTTTGAAGTTTAATATTATTTAATTTTTTTAATCATAATATGACTAAAAAAGTACCATATAGATATTTGAAAAATTGCAAATAATGGAGCCCTAATAATTTTTTACAAGAATAGTATAAAATAATTGAGGGAAGGATACCAAATTAGGCCCATAGAATGCCAAAAAAAGAGATCAATGATAGTGAAAACAGAATTAGGCCTATAAGAAAAGAAAGAAAGTCCAACTTCCAAGTCCCTGCTGCAAGGGAGAAGGAGTGGGGAGTCCAGAATATCTATAAAATTTTCTTTATCTAAAATGCGAATACTTCATTTTGATAAAATAGAGCAGAAAAATGTAACAGTACATACTTTTGTTTTTTTCCGTTCTTCGTTCATAACTTGCTCGACAAATCTATAATCTCTTGAATATTTATTTAAAAATATAATTATAGATACGAATACACTTTCGAAAAAATTAGAGACAAAATCCCAACAAGATTTAGCTTTTCCTCTTTCAACTGCCGGAAAAAAAAAAAAAAAAAAAATACGGTATTGCCCTTTTTTTACGTAAAAGTTCAATTCTAGAAAATATTTACGTATTTTTTCCGACTGAACCGATTCGTCTACTCCCAAAGGCTGAAATGATTTATCTGAAGTTTCAGAGGTATAACTCCTGAAAATTTAATTTCTCCATCAAATCTTAAATCTACTAAACTTTTAACATGGCGTTAAAAATTTCGTTGCGAATTCACTAATAAGCAATAAAACTTACCCAGTTTTTTTTGCTGGTAAGGCCTGTGCTTTAGAACTTCTACTTTTTCTATCGACTGCTGATTCATAGTCATAATCGATAGACTTCTCTTTTTTCGATTTAACACTTTTAGCAGGTACCCCTTCTTCAGTTACTTTTTTCAACACTGTACCCATGAACTAGTTTTTCAAAGAAAAAGCAATCGAAAATAAGTCCTTTTCCAGTGATTTATAGTCAGTTTATTTTTGGCATAGGCTACCTCTGTCATTGTTAATTTTTTCTCCTCCTTCCACCTCTCTTTATCTCTCCTTCTGTCAGCATCATCTTCATCCTCTGATGAGGTTATTTCAATAAGTCTTGAACGTAATTCTTGAGGATCCTCAAACATCACATAATCTCCCGACCTTACAGCTTTAAGAAAAAAAGGTATCGGGCATAAAAGCGCAAGTCTATTTAAAGTTTCATTTAAAACAATAATTCTAATACTTAGGGAAAAAAATTCTGGGATTTTGCAATGCACCATAGAAGCCTTTCACATATTACATATGCATCATTTTAGCAATTCGTAATCCCCCCCTCCCCACTGTAACATGAAATAGGCCTTCTCTTATTGGAATATTGAACATTGTGAACGATTATCACAGACCCCCCTCTTTCCTAATATGCTTACGTAGTACGTGGACGACTCCATAGGGGCAATTTAAGTATTAAGCAAGCGTAATATCGGCCATTTTTGACCTCCTCCCCCAAAAGGGTAAAAAAGTGAATCTTACCAGTTGAATGGTCGTTTGGCTCGTAATACTTCAACCCATGCATTTTCTTCTGCCAAGCTTTTATTCGATTCACATTTTTCTTAATTTTAATTAATGTTCTCCGTTCTTGGGCTTCTTGCTCTTCTTCCTTTTCCTGCCTTAAACTTTCGATTAAGGCAGCTCCTTTGGCTTGGAGTCCCACCGACGCTTGGATATCATCCAATTGGTGCAAAAAATAATAGCTATAAAAATATCTTCTTTCGAAAAGGATTAACGCGAAGCAAGCCATGTCGCTATACATATTTGTGTTAACGTTAATGCGGCAAGAAGCAACCTTTGGAGTTACGGTATTCGAACTGCATCCCAAATTTAACAACTGGACAAACCAACAAACGTTTTGTGTAAAATATTCAAAGTACACGCATCCCATTAGCTCGTGCAAGGATTTTACTAGAATTACGAATACTGAATAGCCGAGCAGAAAATTCCACCTAAAAGAGATTTTAAAAAATAAATAAAAAATTTCGACACAGAATGAAGTAAAAATGGTTACTTTACTTTAGAGTCGATTTTGAAAATGAATTAGGGACCATTCAAATATTACGCCACCATTTTAGGGGGGGGGGAAGGGGTCAATTGACAGAAAACGAATGATGACGAGGGGGAGGGGTGGTATTGGTGTAATGCTGATGTCATCATTTACATTAGATAAAATTCCGTGGAAAACTTTAAAATTGTGATTTTTTTTCATATAATTTTTTAACAAATGAATAAGTAATTTCATATAAGTATATTTTTTTTATTTTTAACTTAAGCATCTTCAAATTCCAGGTCTATTTTATGTTAATATTTTGCATAAATAATAAACGCATTATGTCAATTTATTTAAAAAAGAAAAAAATTCCTTGATTAGGGTTGGGTAAGGTAAGGGGGGTGGATTAGGTAAGGGGGGTTAGCGAAGGATGACGTAATATTTGAATGGCAATGGTCCCTTAAATATTATTAACAAATCCTAACATTAACAGGAACAGCGCCATCAAGTATTAGGTGAGCAAAAAACTAACAAATTTTTGACTACCTCTCCTGTTTCCCCAGAGTTGACATAATAGGGGTCATGTAAATATTACGTAAGAATTTTTTTTTGCCATTTTCAACCCCCTCCCCCCTCCATATTACGTAAGTTTTTTTTTTTTTTTAATAATGAAACCAACGGCACTCGATTTCGGCAATTTTCCCCATAATTCATGGAACTGAAATAAACCAATAAAAACACCTATATTGAGAAAAATTAAAGAGAAAGTTACCTTTATTTAGACGGTAACAAAATAATGTAATATTAGCTCGCCGCAACATTTACAATATTTAAAAAAAACATGAAATAAATTAATTATTTATTTTATTTTCACAAATTCCTGGTCAGAGTTGAAAAAGCTTACGTAAGAAAGTGTGAGACCCCCCCCCCCTCCCCATGATAAGGTGTCGTAAGCATTTACGAGACCCCCTCCCCCCCCTTAACATGCTTACAGTAATATGTACATGACCCCATACTTGATGGACCCATACCGACTAAAATAATTAAAACCCGTCAAAGACGACTTATGTATGAGTATTGAGAAAGTGTATATTTACAGTTTAATAATATCAGTAATGAAAGATACAATTACCATTTCAAAATTTTTTTAATGTGCCACAAATAAAGATCGTATCCAAGCCATAAAAAAATGAAGGCGCCTGCTAAGTATCCTAAAGATAATATATTAACATTGTTCACACCAGTCCAAAATTCGACTGTGAGTGTAATCCAATAAAAAGATGCTAACAAGATTTTCTTAACAATATCTAAGGCTGATCTGAAATATAAAAAAGAAAGAATTATGTAGCTCAAAATTTTTTGTATTTCCATTTCGAAATTGTAACTCATTAGGGAACGTTCAAATAAACATTTCGCAAAGGACGTAGGGGGAGGGTGGGTACCGGAAGCCTTACGGCAATGATAAATTTCCATAAGAGGAAATTTATTTTGTCTTACTGGGAACGGCGAAGGGGGGGGGGGGGGTACAAAATGTTCCAAATTCATTTTTTGTAATACTTGAATGGCCCCTTACTTTGCGTAAAGCGTATGATCAGGAGTAGGATTAATAAAACCAGGTTTATAAAATTCCATGTAAACCGGTTTGTTGGAACCACCAGGGTAGAAGTCATCTAATTTTTTTTCGATTTCAAAAACAACTCGTTGGCGTGATATAAGAATAAACAGAACAAAATCAACTAATATTTTATTAGCATCTGGAGGATGTGAGTAACTAGCAAGAAACAACCAAGTTTTTAATTTTTCATAGTTTGCCCAAGGATATTCTAAAAATAAAAAAATGTAAATAAATAAATAAATAAAATAAAATAAAAATAATTAATCTCGTAGAACCAAAATATTAAAGGGATTATTTAATTTGTATCTGTAATATTTACTCAAACAGATTTTAGGGGGTAGCCCAACAGCCATAGCGTATTGCCATAATACTGAAATAATTACTGAAATCATGAAAAAAGGCCACGCATGACCAATTCTTGAACGAGGCAACGGGACTAAAATAACAAGCCAAAGTGAATAAAAGACTGATACGATATCCATTCGGAAGGCAATAGCAAAGGCACACATAGCAAGTGTAACCTGAAAAAAACCATGGGAAGAATATAGAAACTGGAGAAAGGTGGGGAAGGTCAAAGGGAAAAGGGTGGGAGAGGTCAAAATTTTTTTAAAAAAATGATTATGTAGTATAATATAGTGTCTGTAAAATGTTAACCTCAACTCCAAATTTATAAAAACCGTAGTTCAAAAGGAATTTAACGCAGTTTGTAACATTATCATCAGCATGTTTTCTAGCTACTTTTGGAAATATAACTGGCGGGATATTTGGCATTTTTCCGGCGTCGATTCGAGTAATCCTAAAAGAATTTTAAAATGTTAAATTTTTTTGATTTCTCTTACTCATTTATGTTACAATCCTTGTTTTTTTTTTTAAATCTACTGATCAACTTACTTTTGCCTAACATAGAGAACAGTTTGTAAAGTCATAATAGTCAATACAATCAAGTAGGAACGAAGCATTTTACTTAAACTTTCACCATCCCTTAATGTAAAATAACCCAACCAGTTAATATCAACTTGCCAAACTTTTGCCAAATCACTAAAATTTGATGACCCATTCTAAAAAAATAAAAACTGTGTTTACAAATATTCCCCCAAAGAAAAATTCGAGCCGAAGAAACCCAAGTTTCGCCGTTGAATGTCGACACGGATTCAACAGAGTCTCTTCGATTTGAACTTTTATTTGGGCGTAAAAAAAATTCCGAACCTGACAATCCAATTCGATGCTTTCTACTTTAGGAAAAAATTAGTCTGATAAAGCATTTTTGTAATTAAAAGGCAAGCAATATAGATTCCGATGCATCGAAAACTTTGGTTGAGTAAAGTGACACCGCATGGAAAACTAACAACTAATACAAGGACTATCACAAAATGTAGTGGATTTACCTATAATGCAATCAATAAAATAAAATAAATTAAACCGAAAAAAAAAATTAAGGGCATAGATAGACGCAAATGAATACATACGTCGTAACAACATAGCACCATTATGGAAAACGAAACAACTTTCGTCATATGCTGCTCCAGAAAAGCGAAAATAAATTCGATTACATTAGAGACGTAATGTATAGTTTTGACTGTAAAAAATAAATAAGTAAGAGAATTATGAAAGACAATTAAAATATTTCACCTGATATAAAAATTTTCTAACCTAATTTTTTCCCCATCTTGTTATTGTTTACTCTTTTAACGACGTTCAAATTTTAATTGCAACAGAGCAAATCCGAGAAAATGAAACCAAATCCGTCTGCTGTTTTTTTTTTTAAATTTTTGACTGGTTGTGGATTGTGGGACACCATGAAGATTAAATGCACACTAAAAAGAAGGACGCCATGAACACTAAAAAGAAGGAGAAAAAAATATAATTTAAAGCATTTCACAGCGCGATGAAGAAAATTACCGGTCTGCAATTAGAGTGATGTCTCTAGTTATGGATCAATTAGCCCAGTTACGGATCAACCAATGAAAATCAAAACAAACATAAATATTTACAATTTTAAAAGCACTGATTGGCTATTTCCATGGTAATGATCCGTTACTGGTGCCTGATCCATAACTAGAGACATCACCTATTTGACGTATTTGGCGAAGTACTGCTGAAGTACTGCTGGATTATCGCGTTTTAAAACTATTAATTATAACAATTGCTAGAATAAATGACAAATAAATATAAGAATTAAAAAGAACGATCTAATAAACAAAATATACCTTTTTTATATTCTTTTTAAATAAAACAAGGAAGTATAGTATATACAATTTTGTGGAATGGGTGACAATTAAATAAGATAAGGTACAGACGGCAAATTTGGTTCGATATTTGTTCGTTTCGGTTGCCTTATCAATTTTAAGAGAATTTTGGAAATTAAAATAAAGGTGGGTCTATGAAAGAAAAGCCGCTTTTTTTGGAACTCTTTCATCATCAACTCTTTACTGCAAATTTAAAAAAAGAATCCCAAAAAATCAACTTTATTGGAATTTTTTTTCGTAGTTCGCAATCTCTGAATAAGAATAATAATAAAAGGTGTCCTTCAAGCTTGCTCATCGATGTATACCTTCATTAGAGAATATGCCAGATTTGCCGACTTTACCTTAGCATTGTTTTTTAAAAAAGTACAGTTTAAAATAATTCCATCATTTTATAGTAGGCATTAAAATCTAAAAATGTCTTTTATCATCCAAGATTACATGAACTTGTTCCACTATTAAAATATTTGAAAAAAAAAAAAAAAACAGTTTCAGCTTTATAACAAAAATTTAAATGGTTAAATAATTAATATTACTGAAATGGATTTTTGTTCAGTGATTTGTATCATAATTGGAAAGTTCTACCGAATAACAACCCCGTTCGTTTTGCAAGCTGAATTCGGGTGAATTCATGAAAACCTATAAACATTTTCCCAGGTTGTTCAGTTACGTATTTAATATTCCAGTTATTACTATTTTATAACTAATAGTAATTCATTAAACTATTTGCAATCAATAACTAAATTCAGAAAACGGAAATGCTCTTTTTCAATATATATTTACATCACAGTTAGAAATAAAAAGACAAATACAACAATAATTTACAATAGGTAACTAAGAAAATGTTGAATTTACAAATATAAGATCAAAGCTATAATTACGAGCACCATTAGTCCAAAAATAATTTTGTGACGCTTATGAATAAGTAAATTAATACGTCATTATAAACAAAGTTAATACGACAGACAAGATTCATAAATTTGTAAACGAGGATGGCAAATCCAACTGTGCAAATAATTTGTTTCATACGCTAAATACCGAAGAATGTTTCACTTAAGTACTGTATTAATTACACTTAAAACAAAAGTAAAAGCACCTGAAGAATATTATATACAACTAAGTAGCAATGTAAAATTTGCTGTTACCTTGAAAAAAAATTTAACCAGTATTTTGACCAGAAAGTGTATCTTAGAATTGTTTATATCTAATTTACTTTTAAAATTATATTTTTGATCACTTAAAAAATAAAAACAAAAAAAAAGATATGCGTTACTTCTTTTTCTGATAATAATCTGATAAAACTTTCCATGCTTTCGGTGCCATGAAACCGTCTGGAGGGTTTTCTCCTGACCTGGCAAGCCCTGTAAAGCGAAAACAAGTCGGTTTGTAGTTTTCAGAATTAAGTTAAAAAAAAAGACGTTAGTAGTTAAACTTACCTCGCATTTTCGTTCCCGAAATAAAATCGAAATCTTCTTTTCTCTCAGGATCAAAAAACGCCATTTTCTTAATGGTTTTATCATAAGCAGCAACTCTAAAAGGTATGATCTCTAAAGCATCCAGACCAGGAGCCATTTTTAAAACTCTGGCACCATGAGTGGGATCATACAGATCTTCTTTTTTATCAGGATGTGGAAGCCCAGCAGGATCTCTCCCAACAATGTAAAAGTTAGCTCCAGCATTCATTCTGGCTTTAGCGTGCCACTGAACCTGAAAGATTTTAAAATTTAATTTACACGATTTGTCTCTTTTTACTTTATTTTTGCTGCAGATAAGTGTAATACTGATGATCCAGACCATTTTTTAATGCCATATTTTAGCTTTAAATATTTTGCTTATATTTGTTTGAATATTATAAAATCAAATGATGTCACACAGACTCATCGAGCTCCAAATTGTAAAACCTTGAGACATTTCAAATAATTGGAAAGTAATTATTACCTCTGTCGGTCCCGCGTAATACATGGGAGATGGGAATATCGCCAATATCGTTGAATTCGGATCTAACACTCCTTCTTCTAACACGGCTTTGTGCTGTTCCATTCTCGTTGGCAGAGGAACATCATCATCTTTCGTCCAACCTCCCAAGGGATGAAGTAAAAGCACCGGTTTCTTAAAACCCCTCTCTTCCAGCAATCTTTTACGAGTATCCTGCATTAATAAGGCGTGACCATTATGAATAGGATTTCTTAGTTGAAATGCGAAAATAGCGTCAGCGTGAAGCTCTCGGAATTTTTGTCTTAAAACGTTAGGAGTCAATCTGTACTCATCCAAACCGTCTCCCCATTTTATTTTATCAAGGACGTCCAATTCACCTCCCACTAACCAGTCTCCACTTTCCATAATCATCTATTAGTTAAAAAGAAAACAAAAATGAGACATTAAAAAGAGTTTTAACGCTTAAGTAACCCAACTGCATTAACTATACCTACCTTTATGTAAGGGTGTCCTGTATTGCAGATGCCAAATTGCCTCGAACATCTTTCTTCCTTTCTATGGGGGTAAAATTCAGGTTCTCTCATAATGGCAATTGGCTTGCCGTTATATTTCAGCGTAATAGCTGGAGATCCTTGTAATTGCTGCTTATCAATATCAGATACCGGCAGTACGATTGGTACCGACTGATTGACACCTTCTCCTTGTTCGACCAAATGATTAAAATGCAACGTCTGAAAAAAATGGCAAACATTAAACAGATTTACCTTTTAAAGAAAAAAAATTATTTTCATTAAAAATTATTTTTATGAGAGAAAAATCAATATTTATAGGTAAATATTCTGTTTTAACTCTCTTTAAAACATTTTCATTGAAAACAGTTAAAATGGAATATTTACCTGTAAATACTGATTTTCTCTCATGAAACCTCTCAAAGGTTGAGCCCATCCTTCGGCAAGCACTTGGACCCACTGCATATCAACTTCAGTGATTTCTAAACCAGGAAGAATGTTGGCTTCATTTCGGGCTTCATCTATTTTATTTTCGCTTACGAAAAGCTCTTGAACCGTTTCACTGTTTTTCATGTGGCGCGGCAAAATTTCCTAAAAAAAAAAAAAAAAAAAAAAAAAAAATAAGAGTTTAAAACATTTTTGTCATAATCGAATCCAAAAAAATTTTATAAAGTGGAGGAACTCTTCACGTGTTTGACTCTTTAATTCCTTTCAACTTACATTTTCTACTAACAAATCAACAACTTGTATCATGTTTTCTTCGATGGTACAATCCTTGGTCTTAACAACTAAATCCGGTCGTTCAGGTCGTTCATAAGCCTGATCAACTCCTAGGGTTAGAATGAAAAAAAGAAAAAAAAAATGTATGAAATATAAATCAAAGTGGTCAGGCAAACAAACTCATGTCTGCAAAGGATACAAAGGATACAAAAGAAAAAGACACAAAGAGAGGTGGAAAACTTATCGTTTTCTGGGAAAAAAAACCAAATGCTTCAGAGGAGTCTTTTTCTCCTCAAATCACTTTGCGATTTGCTATAAGCAAAAAAAAAAAAAAAAAAAAAAAAAAAATTACTGATTTTTATTTTGATATTTACCTGTAAATCCTTTAATATCTCCTTTTCTTGCTTTTTTATATAAGCCTTTCACATCTCTTTCTTCGCAAATTTGCAAAGGAGTATCCACAAAAACTTCAAAGAAATGTAAATCGCTTTCTTCGTGAATACGTCTCGCCATTGCTCGATCCTGGGAAAATAAGACGCGTAAATAAAAATTTTTAAAAAATCGAGAAAAAGAAAACAAAAATACTGAATGAATAAAGCACTTACTTCGGAAAAAGGTGATACAAAACTGCATAACGCTACGACACCTGAATCGGCAAATAATTTAGCAACCTCGGCTACCCTTCGAATATTTTCTTCCCTGTCTTCTTTACTAAAGCCTAAATTTTTGTTCAACCCTGTTCTGATATTGTCTCCATCCAAACCGTAGGCCGGAATCCCTATTAAAAAAAAGAACACAAAATAATTATTCCGGTTCCCTCTTTATGATCCATATACCGATAACCCCAACTGAGAGAATTACACCCCCCTGCCTTAAAAGCAGTTTTTGGTTTGTTGGAAAAATTACAAAATAATTATTTTATAACGAAATGGAATCGAACGTAAACCAATTTAAAATTACAACTACTAAAAACCTACCTCGGCTAACGAGATATGCTTCCAGTTCGAAAGATATAGACGTTTTCCCAGCTCCAGACAATCCAGTAAACCAAACGGTACATCCTCGAAAGCCCCTGAGATTACCAAGAACTTGCCCTCGTTTATCTCTTGATACATGATGCTTTTGCTCGGTAACGTTGGTTGCTTTTTGAACAGACTAGAAAAAAAAGGGATACGATATTAAAATCAAATAAAATCATTGACTAGTTTAACCTCGGGGAAAATTCAAAATCTGCAATTAAAGGCAAAAAATGAAAGGTTACGATTTTTAAAAAAAAATATGAATTGTCCTTAAAGAAACATTTCCACGATCTTGCAATCGGATATACAGTATAATCAATGATTTGATAAAATTTTATTGTAAATACAGTTCCCTTGAACTAATTTCTTTTTCTCCGACCGCAAATCTATGGTATATCTAACTATTATTTTACCTAAATTTTATTAAAAGAGGCCACAAAAATACTTATTCATTGTTAGGTACCGAATTTCAATTCAAAAAAGATTTACAGAATTTTTATAATCAAACGAATTGACTAGGATCGATCCATTAAGGATTTAAAAAATTTTAAATTTGTTTTCGAGAAAAAATTTATACGTAATTTTAACTAACATGTATACACTTAATTTACATGATTATTTTAGTAACTGTAATTATAAAGAAACCGGAAAATCTTCGGAAAATTTTTTTGTCTCAATTCGATGCCGACAATCCAGTTTTTTTCGCATGTGAAGATAACGGTTTTTTTCCACTTCAGTTACTCTGACAAGCTGACAAGGGCTATAATATGGTATAACTCTCTGATACCACAGGAATTTTCACTCGCAAAAACATAATTTGATATTTTACACAGGACAATGAAAAGTCGGTATCTACTTATTCATTACCTACTTATCTGCATTTTTTAAAATTAAATAAAAAAATAAACTTAATAGTTCTTGATAATGCAATTCACCTAACAGAACAAAACACAATTGCATTATCTTTCAAGCTGATTACAGTTACCAATGGGAATTTTGCGTCCCTACTTTCAGAAAATAGCTTCGCAACCGTATTTTCCGGGGATATCATACTTCACTAGTCTTTTCGTTTTCCAAATTCCACTTTTAAAGTTCGGTCTTGTTTACGATTTCAGCCGTTAAAATTCGACACACGATACCGTTTTATAAACTCAGTCGCAAATTAATAATTACTACAACTGTTAATGAAATTTAATAATTTAAAGGCTTTTTAAAGCGATGAAGGATAGACTTTAACCAAATATACCAATATATCTTTAAGAAATCAATATACTTCTCATAATGGCCTCCATAATGTAAAAAATTTGATGGTATTACAACTAAATGCATAAAGGGATACATTTAGTGTTCAGTAGGATGGATAAAAAACAGGGAATTTTTGAATTTGAAAAAGCCTGATATAGGAATCGATGCCTTATTATAGTGCTATCAACCCTAATTTTTTTTTTTCAAATTTTTTAAATGACATCTTGAGGTGCCGCAATGACCTTGAGGATTTTTAAAAGCCCATAGGGACAAAAATTAAGAATTTTTTTTGCTGTAAATAGAATCTCTTCCTATCGGAACTTCCGCGTAGATCGCGAATATGAAGTCCAAAATCACTTTAAGCGTACGGTGTTTGAGCTGTAAGCCTTTTTTAAAATACTGGAATTCTTTAGACTTTTTTCCACTTAGATTAAAAACCGTCCACTTAAAGCGATTTCTGACTTCATATTCGTAATCTACGCAGAATTTCCGATAGAAAGCAATACTTTTTTCAGGAAAAAAAAAAAAAAATCTTATTTTTTGCCCTTGTATGGGATTTCAAAATCTTCAAGGTCATTGTGGCACCTCAAGATGTTTAAAAAATCTGGAAAAAAATTAGGGTTAGTAGCATCATAATAAGGCATTGATTTTCATGTCCCGCGTTTTCAAATTCAAAAATTCGTTTTTTTCGACACCCCTAGTGTTCAGAGTTCTTAAAAGTCTCAGTGGCCCAATCTAAGACCTTTGGAGTTGAATATGAATTAGGTTCGGTCCTGGGCGGATCTAGAGGGGACTGGGGGTCTTAACCCTTCCCCCTTAGAAAAATTTTCACCCTACTGTTAGCCCCCTCCCCCAGAAATAAAATTTTAGATCCGCCCAAGGGTTCGGTGCATGCTTATACAAATTCAGTAAGCATATACCGGTACCTTAGGGTGGTCCTTATTTTACAAATTTTTGAATTTGTCGAACACACCCCATAATTCTTTCATAGTAATCAATAGAAGATACCATGAATTTTTTTTTTTTTTTCAGATCTTTCACACGTCGTTTAGCCGTGTTTCCGGAAACCTAAAAATTTCAAAATTCCCGTAAAGACCGAAAAATCAAAAAATTTATTTTATGTAGATCTTTTGCAGATTATGAAAATGAAGTTGTAATTTATTTATGACAAACGATTACTGTTCTAGCGGGCAAAAATATGAAGAATTCCACAGAAAATTGTGGCTATATATTCATTTCGCTAATTTTTTTTGCTTTTTTCGGCCTCTATCATCAAAACCGTATGAGATAGTTTTTAATAATAAATATAGCTTTTAACTACATTTTCGTGATCTTCATAAAAATCCAAATAGGAAACCACAAAAAGGAAATTTTTGGTTTTTAGCTCTTTACGGAAATTTCGAAATCTTAAGGTCCCCTCCCCGGGATTCCGGGAATCTTCTTTCGGGGTTACTATAAATTAATTACGGGGTGTCTTCACCGAAATTCTAAAATTCGTAAAATAAGGGCCACCCTAATATACCTTTCGAACCTAAAAAGACTTTTTAAGAGCTCTGTTTCATTACAGTTTAACAATGTTAGTAAAAAAAATCGAAAATTCACAAAAAAACAACCTCGTACAAAACAACTAGCGTTAAAATAAAAACCAAGATGAAAACAGATGAATAATGTTATGACCGTTAATTGAGAGTTACCAACTTTTTTTTTATTACAATAATTATCCTTTTAAATGACAAAATACCGTTTTAAAGTAACACTTAATAAAATTAGTTATCTTTCCTTAACGATGTTCAGATCACGTTGACGATAAAAAGAAAAGATCGTTTCACAAATCCGAATAATTTTAAAAAGTGCGGCTTGAAATAAATTGGCAACTCTTTATGAAAGCATGACTAAAAGAATGAAAGAAAAAAAACAATGATGAGTGACTTCAGAAAAAGGTTGAGAATGAATAAAAATTTGCTTTCTACAGGGCAAAATCCAAGCTAAGACCTTACCCAAGCAGAAGTCCCTGCAGGCAAGTCCTAAACCAAAAAAAATTTAATTAATCATTAAGAATTAACAAATTTTTTAAATTTAATTTTTGAAATTTTTGCAAATGAAAAGTATGAATACTCTATAAAATTTTTTTTGCACGTAAACAAATCGAAGTAGGAACATTACTAAATGATTTTTCAATGTTATCAAACGTAGATGCATTAAAAGCATTAAATATAGGGGAAAACAGAATAAAAAAAAGCAATATAAGCTTAGAGTGTCTAAATTTAAAAATTCAATAAGAAAAAAAAAACAGCTTCATATGACAACTTATCTTCACAAAGGCTTTAAATATTAGGAAATAAGTATGTGTTGCCTCTGTTACATGAGTGAAAGCAGTTGCATCACGAATAACACTTCCGCACCTCTCTTTCATTACCAACGTCCGATCTTTCATCTCTGCTCATAAAAACGCATTAAAATAAAATAACCGAAATTCCCTGTTTTATTTGAAAAAAATTTTTTACATTTAGGTAACTGTATTTGTTTGCTCTTTCAACACAAATTTGAAACTTAAATGAATTTCAAGTAAGCTAACCGGCTTCCGCATAGTTTTAAAATATTACCCCAAAGTCTTGTTTGCGATTTTTTTTAAAAAACATAAAAAATATCTCCTCAAAATATTGGATCCCGAAAACGAAAGAAACATTAAAAATAAAATAAAACGTGCAGTCAGTTTCCCAGAATTTACAAGTTTTTTTTTACAAAAAAAACCGAAAATTTTCACAAACCTGGAAATTGTTTCCATTAAGCCGATTTCGATAACCGTTCATCATTTTGTTAAATAAATTATCTTTTAACGTTATCGCGATCGTATTAAGTTACAAATAAAATGATCGGTATCAATTATATAAAAAAATAAAAAAGCATGTCCCCTTTTCGAGCGCGAACTTATCACTGGCCAGACAACGCTATTTCCATTATAATTTAAACCACTTGAAAAATCGAGATGTTGTTTCTTGCCGCCTATAGAGTACCGAGAACTACGTCACTTTATCATTGTATATGCGTGGAATGGGAATTCCTAGTTCAAAGTTTGTAAGAAGGAAAGGAAACAAAATTTCGAAGAATTTTCGATAAATACTAATTGTTTATCTGGTAGACAATTTGCAATTTATTAAATGTAAAACAACAAGGAAAATTCTTTTTTAATAAATAATAAATTCGATTGGCTCGATACAATGAGCATTCATTAATAACAATAACAGTTATTTCTAAGCTTGACTACATACATAGGAAAAATACATAATTTGAAAGTTCGCATAGGTGGAAAAAACCTCTTTTGGACCAGATGCTAATACTCGTTTGCTTTTTTTTCGATAAAAAAAAAAAAAAAAAAAAAAAGCTATTAGACCTACGATGTTTTCTTTTAGAATCAAGATTAGGTTCGTGATGGAGGCTCTTTCATGAATGGTATTGAATCGTCTCTAAAAAGGAGTTAAATTTCATAATAAAAATCGCTAATGAAATTGAGCTTCTAAGCATCCCTCTTTATGTTTTAAAGGGGGCTCAGCCATTTGAGAGGCTTTGAGCCTCCATGAGTTTTTATTTACCAATACAATTTCTTTATGCTCCATGTTAAAAGGAGTAGTTTGGGTCCCACTTACAGAACCCTGCTCCCCCTCTCCCCTCTTGAACTGGATATAGGCTTGGATCAAACGTATACATTTTTAAGAAAATATTTGCGATCTCTAACCCGTTTAACTTGCCCATAAAAATTATAAAAATTATAGTACCTGGTTTCTCCGTTAAGTCAATATTCCAGGAAAAATAAAGCGGCTCGAGCCAATTTTTTTTGTCTAAACAAATTTATTTAGGAGTTATGTAGAAGGAAAAACGGGTTCAATTATTAAAATTAAAAAAAAAATCTTTGTAGGAGATTTAATACATTAGTGGAAAAAAGGGCATGCTTCACTGATGCCTAACTGTTCCGAGTTTTAATTTTTCCTTCAAACTAAATTCCGGGAATTGGAACCTACCTTTTTCTTAACATAAGAATTATCGTAAACAAGAGACTAACTTTTAGTGTTGCGGATAAATCGAAAAAAGTTATCGAAATAGTATATCAATATTTATGCAAAAAAAATATCAATCTATCGATATATCGATAGAAAAGCTATCAATAAGTGATTTATCGATAAATTGAACCAATTTTTTTCAGAAAAGCAAGAGGGAAAAAAAAGAAAAAAAAGGTTGTTGGTTTAAAAAAAAAATTAAAAAGTTTGTCAATGACACTTTATTAATTATGGGCAACTATATATTGAGTAATTTTTTCCCTGCATATTCTAAAAATTTTGTTTTTCAAAATTCCCGAAAAAATAAAATTTTTTCCCGAAAATATCGTTCAAATTATCGACTAAAAATTTATCGATACGGTGTATCGATAAAATTGTAAATATCAAAAAAATATCGTTCATTTTTGTGTCGATTTATCGATATATCAAAGTTATCGATAAAACATCGGCAACACTAAAACTTTCTGAGATTATCTGGGAGTTTTCGTAAAAAACACCTAAACATTTTTAGTCCTTTTTTTTCTTATAACTTACGAAATTTAAAGGCTCGAATTTTGTCGGCTCAATGTCAAATTTGTCGCCCCCCCCCCAGAATTTTAAAAGTTATACGGCATGAATAGGATCAGCACCCCCCAGAAAATTTTTTTCCCCTATTCTTAGCCCCTTTCAGAAAAAAATTATAAGTCCGCCCATAGTTCCTCTTTTTTTTTTTTTTTTTTTCAAAAAACTGCTGCTCCTACAAAAATTAAGTTATACTATTCGGTGTATTTTCAAATACAAGCCAAGGATCTGAGCTATAATAATCACAATCATTTACATTTAAACTGCTTCGTTTGGCAAAGGCTAAATTTTTTTGATTTTAGCCATTGAAGCCATTTTGTGGCCCCCCCCCCCCAGGCAGCAGAAACCCCCCCAGAATTGGGAATGAACGGGCTAATGATTATACCTAGTGTCTGTTTTTTCCGAGCGTTTACATTCAATGTTTTTCTTATGTGTTGCCATGGCAACTATAACATTAGGCATGATTCTAACCAATTGGGTTTCAGAGGAGCGGAAAATAAAAATGATCTTCTTTTGAAATATTTGACAAAAAGTGGTATAAAAAAATAAAAAAAACCCAAGGCTTTAATAAATTATTTACATTTCGAACCTGTAACCTATCTGCTCAACCTGTAACCATAAAGTCATCTGCTTTTTTTGCGCACATTATGTGGACCTCATAAAATGTCTCCTCCTGCTACTACATTATAACATTTACATAAAAGACATTTCATTATTTCTTTATTATACATTTTAGCATTTCGGACGCGTCTTTGGCTAAATATTAAATTGAAGACTTCAATGTCACTACCAAGGACTACATGAAGGTCTCACGTACAGTAATCAGGCGTGGTGAAATCAGGTTGGGTAGATCGAATTGTAATAGAAATCCTTTTTAACAAATAAAAAAATGCAGCACTAATGTACCGATTAATATAAAAACAAAGAAATCCCCTTTTTTCAATAGAAAAAAAAAACTCAACATTGAAAAAGATTCCCTAAACACAATAATTTTATATAAAATTCGCTGAGCTGAAATCACGTACGTTGATGAAGTTGCAAATTCAATATTAAAAAATAAATACGGTGCGAAATGGCGCCTTGAGAAATAAACAGCCTATTATTTGCTATTAGGTCTGTGAGCCCAAGCCGTTATTTCATTCAAGTTTCTGACAAAAAAAAAAAGCCTGAAGTTACGTCATTCTCCTAGCATTTTTTCCTATTCATTTTCATAACGTGAAGGTCTTTCAAATTGCTGATCAAAAAATAATTGTTACGTAGCTTCTGTCAATCAATTCGCGTTCCCTGTACCGGTCATCTCGTTCCTAAATTACAACAAAAAATTCTCATCCTAATTCATCTCACTAATAAAATGTAAGTTCAAGTTCAAGGTAAGGCACTTAGCCCATGGGAGCAACTCCGAACTGCACCACAAATAAATTCAAAAAGTTGCCCCTCAAGGTTAATGTCACATAGGTACACATTTTAATTTCTGTACGAATTTTTTTTTTGGGGGGAAATATTCTGTTAAGCAGATCCTTTTAAAATGGGGTCAACTCATAGTCTATTTTGTTATCATCATTTATCGTCATTCACACTAACTGACAAGGTCAGTAGCAAGCTAGTCCCTAAGTTTAAAAGCGATAAGTGTAAAAGGAAAAAACTGCTCAAATTTTTGTTTTTTCCCATTTAATGATGAAATTTTTTCTCCTTGACAATTAAAATCGTTAATTCACAGAAATGTAGGGAAGCACCAATTAAGCATCTACTTTATCAATTGGTCTTGATTAGAAAAGTCTGGCTTTTTTTTTTTTTGTTCGCAAATATCTCATTTTGTCCATTTTTTACAGAATGAAAAGAGGATTGAAATATCCCATAGGATCTACGGTTCATAATATCAATTATTTTACAGTCCTTGAAAGCAATCTATCACTCGAGCATCAAGTATTGATAAATGATAATTGAAAATGATTGGAAAAAAAAAAAGCCTTACAAAAATCAAGGTTGTATTTTAACAAATGAATAATTTGCGCGCGTAGGCTCAGGTAAGTGCAGAGTACCAATCATATGAAATTAATTGCTAAATGGTGCCACGAATGGGTGTATGCGTGACTTTTTTATTTGCAGTTAAAAAAAAAAATACAAATTTGTTTTTTTTTTAGTTTTATAAGTTCCAAATTTTTTTATGGCTATAATTAAAATAATAACATGGCAGACGATTTTTAGTTTTGTGATTTTGTGCTTTGAAGTATTATTTTACAGCAAATGTTTTTCATTAAACTTTTTTTTTAGTTATTAAGTCCGTAAAAAGTTGTTGCTTAAAATCTACCATTTTTGCATATTGAAGGGCCGGCAAATAAAATCTGTAAACTACCACTCGGTTCGGTTTCGGTTTTTTCCCAAATTTCAAAGGCAATCGGCACAATTTTTGTTTCTGAAACTCTGTTAATGAATTTCAGACGGAGACAAAGTCGCTTCATAAAAGGGGAAAGTCAAAATTGGGAGCAAATTTTTAAGCATCAAAATGTTATATTTTTCATTCATTCCATGCTTAATTATAATTTTTTTAACGTCAAGATTTGAATTTGGAGAGTTCAGAAAAAATTTAAAAACTTAAAACTAATGATTTAAAAAGAAAAAAAAACAGAAGTAAGCAATTTAAAAAATTGGATTCATTACCTATCAGTAGCATATTCAGTGAACATCTCTTTCTCCTACAAATTTCTTTTGATTTATGTGATTCATCTGTAATAATTATGTAATGTAATTAAAAATTTCTAAGCACAATATCAATCTGCATGTGAAAAAGTTCAAAACCAAAGGTTAAAAGCCAATCGGAAAATCCATTAAAAAACCCTTCTCATATATAATTGCATATTAATGTTATAAACAATTTGATAAGGGGAACAGAGATTTTCACAAAACCAAAACACACAATGAAATCTGTCGAATATTATCAATTGTAAAGGATCACTTGTCTTATCAATTTTTCTGTACTACATGATTTACATATGGCAAAACAAATTTTTTAATATTTTCTTATGAATCTTAACTGAGGATATCATATCAATCAAAAAAAATTATTTTTCAAAACGATGTCAAATCAATCAAGCGTTAATATGATTTCCATATTTAAAAATAGAATAAATAAAATAATATAACATTTTGATGCTTGAGAGACTTACTGAAAAACTGAGTGTTTTTGAAAATGATTTTTTATGGAAAAAGATGATAAATATAATAAGCCCTCGACTACAAGAAAATTACCATTTGATTCAATTTAGCAAATTGTCCTTGAATTCAGAAGCTCCCACTTGTTATTCACAAACGGATCAAAGATTTTTCAAATTAAATTTTTATTCTGAAATGTAATATTAAATCATTACTTAAAAAGATAATTAAGTGGATCAGTTGATCAGAGAAATAAGAATACTGCATTCATCTTTTATCATGCAAATCAAATCATGAAATAAAAAAAAAATAAAAATTAGTTTTTAAAGTGAACCATAACATAACCTAACCAAACCACATTACAATTTCCTGTTTCTCTATCTTCGGTACAACTGTTTTTTCTGACAAAAATCCAGAAAAGAAATGAAAATCGGCGTAAGAAATGTTGTGAAGATCAACTGATATTCGTATAAAAATATAATACATACCATTTTCTGCTTTTTTATTTCCTTAGACATTTCCTTGCCGATTGATGAATTGATCTACGAACAGAAGATCGTTATTTTCCTGAATGAAACTAATTCATATTAATATGCAACAGCTGATTTTAAAAGCTACTCATGAAAGCTAACATGAGTTGCTTAATGTTAATGTTAGCCAAAACTAAACAAATTATTTACAAATGATATCTGACAAGCCGACATGTTGACTTGAATTCTCGGCTATATACGCATACGGGCGAAAAGGGGTTAACCAGGGTTACCACGTTTGAAACTCTGAATTTTTGATTTCTCGTACTCAGCCTTTAAAACTTTTTAACAGCAAAAAGAATAAGTTAATTAAAGAGCTAATTATTTAAAAATAAAGCAGTAGGGAGAAAGATTATGAAAAAAAAAAAAGAAACTAAGAACATTAAAAACGCTACAGTTATGGAACAAATATCGAATAACAAATAATTAGTACATTATAGTATTTAAGTTATAATAATTAATAGGACGCATTATCATATTGTAATAAGTAACGATGTATACATGTTACATGTACATGTAAAAATAAAACGTATAACTTTTTTTAAGGAATGCCATTAAGAATGCATGGAAAAAACAACATTATGAATCTTCTAAAAGAGAAGATAAGTCGTTTTGACATTCTTAATACGGATCTTCTGCTTTTACCGCTCCGTTCAAAACTAGTTGTCGACTTTTTTGCAGGAGGAAATAATTAAAATTAATTTCTTTTTTGTCTCATTTCCCTTGTTGTCCTTGTAATTTAGCGTATTTTCCACAGGCTTTCTTTGAAACCTCATGGAATCATGCGTCGAAGTAAACAGAGAAAACAATGTTTTTACAACATTTTATTTCAGGGTGTTTTTGAGACAAATAAATACAACATCAAGTATTTAACAATTCTTTTTATATTTTTATTAGTAAACGAATTTAAATACAATAATAACGACTTAAAAATATTCTGATTTAAGGTTAGAGAGCTACATTTATAGAGTTGTTACATCTATTTTTTGAAAGCTTTTTTTTAAAAGTTTTTTTTTTTTTTTTTTGACAATAAGCTAAAACAATCCTATGCTGTGGCTTTAAAGGCTGAATATCATTCTGCACGAAAAAGGAAAACGATAAAAATAACCGTATTAGCATATTCTTATTTTTTAAAATTACAATGAATATTAAAATAATTAAAAATTTTTTGCCACTGTAATTTTAAAATATAATTTATGGCTTTCTAAAATTTATTGATCTCAATATTTTTGAATAAATATGACTTCTTATAAAAATCGCTTAACTTAAAATCACTTTAGGTTAAATTAATTTATAATTTGGCCAAGTTTCCTAAAAATTCGAAACTTTTACAAGAAGCCATTATAAAAATATGCCTCTATCCTTTTTATATACAAATTAGATAAAATAAAATAAAATAACATCAATTTGCAATTAAAAATTTAACAATAAAATATAAATTAATATTGTACATTATTTTATTGTTTTAATATATATAGAAACATTTAAAATTTGGCATTATCATATTTATTTAGAAAGCGTTTTGATTTTCATAGGTATTTTTTGGCACAAATTTCCTATTATACCATAAACGTATAAACGTAAGTATCTGTAAAATTCTATGTATATTAAAAGAACTTAACTGTAAAAACACTCTTTTTTTTTCAATTTTTTTTCCGATAAGTAAATTACAGCTTATTGTCATTTTAAATAAAGAAAAAAAATTAATCTAAATACTAGTATTTTTTTTCTTAATTTTTTTTTTTTTTTTTTTTAAATTAAAAAATGTAATTCAATTGGGGTTGACTAGATAATTACAGTTAACATTATTCAGTAATTGTTTTTAAGGCCGAAATGATTAAAATTGAGTTACATTCGATGATTTGATAAATTGTACGAAAATAATTTTCTTTAACGAGCATGAGTTTTACAGAATGGTCTACCTCCTTTGGCGTAAAAGCTCTGGCCTTCCAAATTTGTCTTGCACATCTGAAAGAATTAAGTATTTTTTTTTTTTCACATTTAAAAAAAAATTGAAGTATACGGCTTTAATGAAAGTGAGAAACTTACCGTGCAATTAAAGCACTGAGAATGGTAATTATTATTTAGAGCTTCAACCCATCTGTCACCAGCTTCGATGGGGAACCCACAAGCGAAGCATTTAGTGGTGAACAACTCATTCCAATCTGTTAAGAGAAGAGGATAGCGAATATAATAATGAGGTTGACTAATTATTTTTATTAAAAAAAACTTACCAGCTTCGCAATAAGGCAAACCGTCCTCTAAGAAAAATGGGTTGTTTCCAAATAATTTACCGCAATAAGCACAGTTGAAACATTCTGGATGGAAATGTTTTCCAATGGCGTTCAAGCAATCTCCCTTTATTTTCTTAGTGCATTTGTCACAACTAGGAGCAATGTATTTTTCGAAGCAGAATTCGCAGAAAAGTCCTTGACCTTCTTCTTCGACGAAACCTATAAAAAATATAAACATTATAAATAAAATTTTGTTTTAAATGTACTGTATATTATTTTAATGATTTTTACCAATATCAGCCAAAGGTCTGCGACATTGGGCATTGCTGCAAATGAAATGCTCCGGGCACCAGATTTTTCCAAGTGCAGTTATGAATGGCCCTCTGGAAAGGAAAAAATAAAATGGTAAAAATTTCGAGCTACTAATGACAATTTTTTTTTTTTTTTTTTTTTTTAAGTAAATTTAAAGAAAGGTTTCAAAAAAAATTGAAACATAAAACTTACTTTGTGTCACATTTCCAACATTTCACTAATTCATTGTCTTTTAATGTTAAGTTAGCAGTCTTCTTTGAGATTTCATCGCTTCCATTTTCTTTTGTTACCACTGTTAGTGAAAAAACATAAAAAAAACACAAAAATATACAAAACATGCGTTAGAGCAAAATTTATAACTCAAAGTATTAAAATATTAATAAAAAAATCATCCAAATTAATAACAGTATGATGGAGGGTTGCTCACTATCTAGTAAGCAATGGACCTCGATCTCAAAGATTTTTAAATCTTCATTTTTCCTATTTAAAATAAAAATTAAATAAATAAATACTTAGGATGGAACGAATATTTTATTCGGATTTTTTAGGCGATCATTTTTACAAAGCTGAATAGCTTACACAGAGGAAAATATTAATTTTGGTAGGGCAGTGTACCCACACTCTTAGCTCTGGAGCTGACTTGTTAGCTTTGAAAGAAAAATGTTTGAAAGAAAGCATAATCAAAAAAAGGTAGGAGAATAAAAGGACGAAAAAATAAAAACGGGGAAAGATATCATATAAGAATATTATAAGACGTCGTACCGGTAAGTCCTACAGCATAAAATGATTAATCTGTTAATTTTAGCTTCAGTCAAAATAAACATTTCAATTCTTAAGCATAATCAGTAATCACAAACACAAAACAAAATCATAACAAAACTGAGTCATAGTCAATCAAAATTGTTATCAACGGTGACTGTCAAAACAAAATCATGCCTTCGAAAAATAACAGCAATTCACTAAGTCTCATCTACCTTATTTGACCATTGCAAGAGGCACAAAGAGGAATCCTCATAGCATTCGGTGGATTTAGCACACCCTTTCCTCTTCTTGGAGTGGTCGCTCCGGCGAAAGTAGCTCCCTTAGCTCCACCTGCACCGCCACCTGAATTGCCGCTTTTATCAACCTCTGATCCCTGTTTGTTTGGGGGTTCTTTTCCGATAGGATCGGGCTTTGGGATCGATTTTTGAATATTTTGTACTGAGCTTTGGATGTTTTGGGTCGGTTTTTGAACATTTGACGGGGGAACATTTGATTTTGCCAAACCATTCATAGAAGGTAACACAGCAGTATCAATGTTTGCATTGACAAATGTGCTAAGGGGTTTAAAAGGAGTCGGTTTTATTGGGGAAACGTCAATCGGTTTAAAAGCTGAGTCTGAACTGTTCGTTAGACTCGTCTTACGTTCTAAATTCGTTTCGCATACAACGCTTGAAGATTTCGTACTTGAGAATGTTAGTTTTGGAGCAGTTATGTTTGTCGGTTGCCCTTGAGTAATGGCGACGGGTTTAATCGGTTGAAAATGTGGAGTAGCGATTTTCCGCTGCGGGGTCGGCGTACCGAACGGTCTGGGAGCTACGATCGGATCTGATTTTGGAGCAGGTCCTTTGCTTTGTGCGTCTATTTTTGAAATGAGCGATTGTGTCGTTTTGTTTTGCGTTTCCAGTATTAACGTTTTTGCATTTTTCTGAGCTTGTTGCTCTTGAAAGTTAATTTGTTCTTTTACAAGATTTTGTTTGGGTAAGAATTCTGGTAACTCTTCTTGTTTTATTACATCGTGTGGTGGCCAAGACACCTTTTTACCGGCTGATTTTGGTCGAGAGGGTTGTTGTGTAACAACTGGTTGCTCAACCAATTTTTTAGGAGCATAGGTCGGTACAGGTTCGGACGAAGCCTGTGGCGGCCATGATAAACGAGGCTGTGGCTGCTCTTTCGGTTGGACAGATCGTCTAGTTACCGGCTGTTGATATCTTTCAGCCGATCCTAATAATTTAGGAACCGGTACTGGCGATGCGGATCGATAAGCCAATTGTGGCCCTGGTTGTAAAGTTTGTTTAGGGGCCGTTTGACCCAAATAAGTTCCTAACTGCTGCTTTGGTACGGGTATCGGTCTTGGGGAAGCTGATCTGTAAACTTCAGTCTGATTATAAGTAGGGAGATGGCGATTTTTAGGTGTCTGATCTACAGATTTTGCGGACTCGCCATGGAAAGAAACTGTCGGTAACGGCACTGGAGTACGAGATCTATAAGCTAGTGGTACTTTAGCTTCCTGAGCTTTCTCAGATAATCGATCAGTAGACTTTGAAGGTTGTAGGCCGTGGACGGAGCGAGGTCGTGTTTGAAAATTCTTAGATTCGACAGCTCCTACAGAAACGCTTTCCATCGCTTGCTGTTCGCTTAAAAGGGATTGATATAAAGGAATAGAGGATGGCTTTTGCAAACCTGATTGGGAGGCTAGTTGTGAACTTTGTGATTTGTTCAAAAAGTTTTCAGAACTCGTTCGACGTAGCCCAGTTCTAGGGTCAATATTCCCACTCATTTTTATCTGAGAAAATTCTTTTCTAGATGTTTCGTGTTCGATTACCTCAGTTACTTTCCTCTCTACGACCCTTGTGCTATCTTCGCTTCTTGTAACTTTTTGCGAAACTTGCTGGGAAGAACTCTGTTGAATGGAACTTTGGGAAAAAGAAGCAGATTGTTGAGTGACCGAAGATTTTTGCTGAATACTCTGAACACCTTGCTGAATTGACTGTACGAATTGTTTGTTTTCAGTTTTTAATTGTTCCGACACAGGTGGAAAAGATTTGATTTCAGCTACTTCTTTTGGGGTGTCCTGCTCAATTATGGGAGGTAAAGGTAATGGGGGAATTTCAATTTTTTGTCCTTTTTTTTCGCTAGAGGTTTGCTGAACGCTTTCGAATTTTTCTTCCCTTTTTTGATAGGACCCTGTTATCCCTTCCCCTTTTATAATACCGGCCTCTTGTTGCTTCTCTCTTTTCTCTTCAGAAAAACCGGTTGCTCCCATTTTATCTTTAGATAGCTGTGCGTCCTTAACCTGATATATCGGTTTCACTTCAACATGAGATTGAGCCATTTGCTCTTGAGCCTGGCGTTGCAAAGTTTCTCCTTTAGTTAAAGCAATAGCAGCTCCGCCACAGACTAAAGTCGCTTGGGGTTTAGGAACCTCGGGAAATGGGCTATAAGGCCTTTCAGGAGCTGTAGTCAAAGCTTCAATCATGGTTAAGGGGCGTGCAAGAGGTTTAAATTCTTGTTTCGGTTTTTCCTGTTTTGTCTCGATTTTGGAACCAAATTTAACTTGGCTTGCAATAAGTTCTGCTCTTTTTTCAGCAGGTGGTGGTGGTGCGTATGCAATTTGAGAGGTCGCAGGAACCAGTCCAAAACCAGACGCGATAGATACTTGATTAGTGCTGGAGGATTCTTGGCTGAAACTCTGATACTGTTGCGTGACGCTACTTTCAACTATAGAGGTACTTTTAAAACTGCCTTCTGATTTTTTCGATAAAAACTGATTAACAGCGGATTCTTGAGATTTTAGATCTTCTTCAAAAGCCGTCATGATTTTCTCTCCTTTCAACATTTGGTATGGTGTTCTCTGAACGTTTACTCCTGGGAAACCTAAACTTAGTCGCCTCTGTCCTAATTGAGCTTCGACTTTTCTTTCAGTATTTAAAATCGCATTATCGATACTTCCCGCGTCAAAAACTTGAGGCGCAAATGGTTTCTCAGGAGCTATCGTTAAGGCCTCGATTAATGATTTTGTTTCTCCAGTTGTTTCATGTGGGTTGTAAGGAGCAGTCTGTTCAGGGAAAGGCACTTTCTGAGGGATAGTGGCAGGGGCACTAGGTAAGGGAGAATATGGCCTATCCGGCGCTATTGTTAAAGCGGACACCAGATTCGTCGGGACTGCTTTTTGTTTCTGTTGTTGTAGCTCTCTCTGCTGTTCGAAATACTTCTGCTGTTCAAATTTTTGCTGCTGGAACAATTTTTCCTGTTCTTGCTTATATTCTTCATACGATTTTTGATGCTGCAGTTCTCTAGCACCTGCGTCCGACATTGTTGGAAGAGCATTAACAAAAGCAGATTGATATATATCAGGTTTTGATTGTATCAGTGGTTGAGTTAGGTCTGATGGTACTTTTGTAAAAGAGTTCACTCCGACAGTTACAGGAGATTTGGTGCGACTTTCAATAGATTTTAGAATCTGGGGTTTCTCATGCTCTGTTAAGTGTTTTGTAGCGGATAATTTGGTAATATTTTCAAATCCATAGTTTATACCTTGAATATTCTGGAGAAATAAAGCCTTCTCAGCTTCTGAAATTGTTTGACTTTCGGAGATCGGTTGTCCAGTGCTGGATCTCGGCGGTTCTTCGGATTGTATAACTTGATCGTAGGAGGAATAAATTTGTTTTGTTCTTTCCGATTGTTCCCTTTGACGATCTAGTTCTTCAAATTCAGCCACCGGTGTTTTTGATCTTTCAAATCTTACTGGCTTCGGTGGACCTAAAGTTTCTTGTTTTCTTTTAAATTTTTCGTTCTGGGCCAGTTCTTCGTGTACTTGTTTTCTTTGCTCTTTGATTTGTTGATGTTGTATTTTTTCCTGTTGAATTAGAAATTTTTTCTGATTGACAGCGCTTTGTTCTAAATACTCATTTTGCGAAAGGAATCTTTGTTCTTCTATTTCATCCTGTTTCCTTGTTTCTTCCACCTCTTTAAGTTGTTGCTGGACTAATTGATGTTTTTGTTGGAATTCGGCTTGCTCTTTTAATTCTGCCTCAGTTTTTTTTATCTCAAACATAGGTTCTGGCTCTTTTAATTTAGGAGCTACGTCAACAGTACTTGGAGTTTGAGCAAAGGTGAGTGGTTTAGTTTTCCCCAAATTTCTAAGATCCGGTAACTTGAATTTTTTTGGCTCCGGTTTTTTGGGGTGAGCCTGTTCGAATTCAAATTCGATACCCTGAATATTTTTTAATAAAAGGGACTTTTCAGCTAGGGGTATCGAGCCGGGGAATGGACTGTTTATACGAGCTGGAGTTACAGGTCTTATTGGAACGTTTTTCGGTGTTTCCGGTTTGACGACTAGCTCTGCTTGAATTTCATCTTCAGACTGAATTAATTGTTCGTAGGTGTGAAAGATTTTTTCGGTTTTCGGTGACATTTCGTCTTCTCTTTCGTAAGCTTCTAAAGCAGCAACGGGTGTTCTTGCTCGTTCTCTAAGGGACTCTAAACTTAATAAACGAGCTTGATCAGATGCTTCTTGTTTTTCCTCAAAATTTCTTCTCTGGGCTTCTTCGTATCTCCTTTTTTGTTCTTGTTCGATTTGATGGGCCTCAAGAACTCTTCTATGTTCCTCAAATTCGAGTTGCTGTACTTGCAGGGATTCCCTTCTTTTTACCTCCGCTTCTTCCTGGAATCTCACGTGCTTCTTTCTTTCAATTTCTTTCTGCTTCTCTTGACTCTCTATGATTTGCTTTTGAGATGCTATGATCATCTCTTCAATTTGTTTCTTTTTCTCATCATCAACTTCTTGGTCCTTCGCCGTTCCCAGAGATACTATTCTTTGTTTCTGAGACTCGATTTCTTTTTGCTGCTGCTCGTATAACGCCTCTAATTCCGATACAGGTGTCGAATGGGAACGCAAAAATGACAAACCAGTTTCCTTAACCTTTGCCAAATGTTGATTCACAATTTCTTTTCCAGCTTCAGCCTGATAGTTAGCCCATTGCTGCTCCTGCTCCATCCTTTGTATATTTTCTTCACGAATCTCATTTTGAGATTTTTCCGTTTCTAACGCAGCTAGGTTTTTAGCTTCGTCTATTGGCGTCGGACTCGGGCAACGATCCTGATAATCCTGATCCTCCAAAATCTCGGTTAAGTGTTTAACCATGTTTTGAGCATCCATATGCATTTTTCCAATTTCCTGAGAGCAAATTGACATTTTTTTCTGCATCTGAGGGGCGACTTCTTTTGTTTCGGTGCTAAAAGATGTAGATGATTCCATTTTTGCTTCGCTTTTAATTTCCGTGCTTTGTTCAAATCTAACATTCTCATTTTTTGACTCGAAGGAAGACTGTGTTAGTGTGGAATAACTTTGATACTGTATGTTACCTTCCTGAATCACATCTTTTCAGTACAATAAAAATCGTTACGCAGTAAATTATTTTTATATGTACACAAATAAAGCAGCAAAAAAAATTCAGCGCCAACGACATCCAGTTAAATAAAAATAATCGTTAGAGAGAAAAAGTATTAGAAGTTAATAAGAAAAAAGTCGGTTAACAAAACAGATATATGCCAGAAAAAAATGAAAGGAAAAAACGCAAGGAAAATAATTAAGTATGTAAAAGAAAAAAAACAAAAAGCAAAAAAGAAAATTAGCGTGGCAAAGCTTTTCGCAGCTTTAAAGTTAGCAGATTGTTTGTTATCATTGGCGCTAGAATTTGCTTTTTATTAATTTTTCCAGAAAAATGTCCTAACTTGGACAAAATAAAATTAAGTTAAGGTAAACCGTCCAGCGCCTTTAAATAAATTTCACATTTGAATAAGGAAGTTCTTGGGAGGAAAACATTAAATTGCACAAGGAGTCAATAAATTGAAAAATACTTCATTATAAAAGTAAAGAAAAAAATGTACTAAGTATTTAAAAAAAAAAAAAAGACAGATCTGTGTCCAGTCCAAGAGGCCAAAGGGGTGCGAAGTTCTATGATATGGAGTCCAAATGACCCCATTAACGTAAAACATGGGGAAAATCTATTAATAAATAAAAATTTACAGGGGGCCTGTCCTCTCGTTGGCTACAGGTTTAAAAATGAAGTATTTTCAATAATAAACTCATTTATGTCTTTAGTCAAAGTAAATTGAAATGCCATTCAATTCTTAAAATTACGCTCTTAAATCTAAAATTTTTTGAAAGGACACTTTTCTTTGCTTGCGCTTAAATACTACTTCTTAAATCTAATGTTACGTATTCATAATAGCGACAACTAAAAAAAGCTTATGATTAAAAAATGAATTAATATCACATGTAATGCGATAGTGTATTTTTGTTAATAAAAATTGCTTTTCTATTTGAGTTCTTAATCTCAATATTTTGATCGTAATCTTGCACGTCAAATTCTAACTTAAAAAAAAAAAAAAAAAACAGATTTAAAAATAACGAAAAAATAAAATTTTCTGAAGTGGTGAATTAAAAAAACATCTTTAACTGAGATTAAGAATCGTTTGTAAGTTCTTGACACTTGAGAGCTGCTTAAAAATATTATAAACACCTATTTACAATGCTTAATTTAGGATTAAGGAAAATGGTCTGGGTTTGGAATTAAAGGATCTATATTCTGAAATTAAATTAATAAAAAAAGAAAAATTATTTTGGTGCTTTTCATGTTTAAAAATAAGTTCAAATAAATTAAGATGATTTAAATGTTAATTTTTTAAGTACATAAGTAATTTAATTGTTAAGGAAATAAATTAAAAATGGTGGAGTCTGTTAGAATTTTCCAAAAATTAATAGTTATATTTCTCGTGATGTATTGATTGGTAATAAGAATTAGCCAATTGTACCTATAATTTATTAATCGGATATGTAGAAGTGATTTGAAGCATTTTAGCAGTTTTTAAGTTGAAAAAAAAATTTATCGTTCTTTTATTTTATTTTATTCTTTTTTCTCGAATCTGGAAAAAATCATGCAAAACACTGGAAATGTAATAGGCCTACATTTCATTTTATTTAAGCAGCTCTCAACACATTGACTGGACAAGATAGCTGCGCCAAATACGAGCAATTACCTCGAAAATTAGAACCTGTCTTAAATCCAGCGAATATTCCTTAAAAAAGACAATTCGTTTAGCTTTAATTATAATTTTTTTAAAATCATTATTAATACGTAAGAGCAGTTATAAAATTTTAATCGCGAAGAGTAACTAATTTTTTTAAAATTAATACTTTTTTCGAATGCTTAAAATGAGTAATTCTTTACATACAAATTAAAGTTTGAAACTTACCAGATTGAGGACGAGTCAAAGGTGAAGGCACGGCTGGTTGATTGAAATTAACTTTTGGCGCTTGTATATTCGTCGCTGGAGTCTAAAAATTTAATAAAAATAAAGAAATTAAAATTACTATAAATTATCAAGTTTGCCTCTTGGAGTAAATATGAACGAAGATTTAATATAAATTTACTAAATTAAAAAAAATTTTGTATGTACAGTTGAGCTAAACCGAAATTTGATAATACATCATATTTTTTAGAAGACACTAAAATGCAGTACATCAATATCTTGACTTTCATAAATCTCCGTGGACTGACTATTTTATGTATATTCAATTTTTGCTACTGATTGTTAATCAAAGAATAAAAATAACGCAATAGCAATATGCCATGCAATACAGCGCATAGCACAGCCAGGACACATCACTCATATAAAAGAATAAATGTTGGCTTGATGATGTGACCAAATTTTTATGATGTTTTTTTTTTCGTATTTTCACTAATAAATTTAAATTTCGAATAATCCTTTGAAATTCATTTTTTTTAAAAATAATGAAAGTGTCTTAAAAATGTACAATATATATAATTCTTTTTCAAACAGTAAAAGCTTTTTCAAATATTTAGCTTTTTTTTTGTTCTGTATAGCAGCAAAATAAAAAAAAGAGTACTGCGTCATGCATTTCATTTTCCTGTACTAAAAGTTGTGGTGTCGCAGATATGGAACTTTTTTTCCTTTTATTTACCCATACAGCACCATTGTCACGACTTGAAAAAAAATTTGTCAAAATTATCATATAATAAAAGACTATTTAAGAACTGACTGAAGACATCCTGCAAGGCCTAAAAGTATTTGTAGTATGTGTTTAATTAATTTTTTTCGGACCCTACCTCTAAAAATGAAATGAAATAAAATAAAATAAAATTATCATAGGTAAACATAAAAAGTGCTGTATGAATAATCAATTCCTAAGCAAACTATAATACTACAAAATAAAATTATCTAACGACATAAAAACAAACAGCAAATTTTACGGTAGTTAAAAATAAAATAAAAAAAAACACTCAAAATATTTAGTGATATGGAATATACCTTGTGTGGGTAAAAATGGGGATAACTACGTGGTGCGTTGACGTGTCTGATGCCTAAATATGGCGCCTGATAAAACAATAAACACAGGAGTAATGAAAATTTCTAAATTTGAATTTTCAAAATTTTCTGGGGAATATTCAGTTATCGTGACTTATTTATGCCCTTAAATTTCTGTAAGTGGAAAACCTAATATTCTAATATTCCAAGACATATCAACACTTACATGAAAAGGTAATGGTGCTAAAGTTCCAGGTTGAGGTGATCCAAAAGTTGGAGCAGCAGAAGGCGTAGAAAACTGAGACTGGAAAGGAGCCGGGGCTGCAGCTATGCTAGAAGCGATAACGGAGGACGGTACTTTCCCACCACTGGAATTAAAAAAGAAAAAAAAACGCTAATAAGTGGCCGTTTTCAAACAAAAGAACGAGTTCTTAATTTTAGTTGACTGCATTTATAATTTCTGCAAAATTTTGTTTCATTAATGTAGATTACTTACGGAGGAACTGTTACAGGCTCCAAGTTAGGAGCTGGTGGATTCTGTCTAGCTACCATCTTTGCGTGGACATCGCAGTAGAGTTTGTTATTAATGTTGTAGTAACCAACGTTTTTCAAAGATGTTCCGCAAGTGGCACATTTAAAACATTCTACATGTAGGTTTTTGTCCTTGATACGAACGAATAACCCTCTGTAACACACCGGACAAAAACAAACAAACAATCAAAAAAAACGGCAAAGACGAAAAACCAAATAAAAAAATATATATGTATATAAAAAAAAAGGTTAATAATTAATAAATGATTTCAAACTGAATTAAATGACTTTGATACTAAGTCATTATGAATTAAATGTCCTTCATACTAAATGATTTCCAGTTTTTAATAATAATGTATATGAAATTTTGTATTTATATACGTAGGCCTATTCAGAGCAGTTTAAACTGTACTGTGCAATTGTTAATTTTGTTAAAATGTATATTTCGCGACCTTACAACCAAAGGGAGCTATCTCGACCCTCTTATCAAAATTGACTTTTTTGTACGAAACATCTTTATTTTCCGAGTACTATCTGCCCCTGTTTTCAAAATTTTAAAACTCCAGTTAGGTCAGGTGCATTGTTAAAATCAAAAAATGCTATCTCGGAATTCATTGAAAATAAAATTTAGAACCAAAAGGTTCTATGTCATATTTCCACTAGTTCACTCGTACCAACCATAAAAATAAAATCCCTAATATGTAAAAAAAATGAGTTTTGATTTACAATGAATTATTTAATCATTTTTTAGTGATTTAATATAATGATAAAATAGCAAAATCGTTTCCAAATAGTCGATTTTATCTTGAAACGAATAAAAACAATTATATGAAATATAATTATGTTGGCAGCCATGTTATTACATTAGAACCAAAAGGTTCTATCAGGTTGAACCTTTTGACTCTGAATTGAAAAAAAATCACTAAAAATCTATATTTTTTATGAATTTTTTGGATAACTTTTCTGAAATTAAACTTTTAAAATCGGGATCACTTTGAGGGATAGTCAAATCATTTGCGAACATATTATGAGAGTCAAACTGAAAATATGAAAAGGGGTTTTAAAACGGTAGCAAATAAAAACCTTAAAACAGCTCTACTGTAAAAATTCTATGTGTCGCAGATAGCACCCTTTGGTCCTAAGGTCGCGATTTATTTCAAAATAAAATTTTGATCTTTTCCAAAATGATTACATGAAAAACTATATGCTATACTTTTTTACAGATTAATTTCATAAAAGAATTTTACCTTAAACGGCACTGGAATATGTATCTTAAATGAGGAAACCTTATTTACTTACATTTACTAGTAGCATTATGATCAGTTACCCGGTCACTGTTAGTAGATTTATTATAGATTCAGACTTCTACTTTAGATTCAAACAACTTATTGAGTTATTTCGAAAATTCGCTATGACAGAATATAGATAATGAATCCGGTATTTATTAGTTAAACAATTTTGAACCATTTTTTAATCATTTTTTTTAAGATTTGTTAACCAATATTAAATACTAAAAACTAACAATTTAATGGTTCTTCCACTTCCCCTTTTTATGCGAAATAATAATAATACCAATAACAATAAGGGGCTATTCAAATATTACGTCATCATTTTTTTTTTATTATTTTAGACCCCCTCCCTCCCCCTGATCATCAATCGTCATCATTAGCAACACCCCACCCCCCTTAAAAAATATGTAGATTCCCCCCCCCCCTTCCCCATCGAGGAATTTTTTTTTTTTAATAAATTGACAAAATGCATTTATTATTAACACGAAATATTAACATGAAATAGACCTGAAGTTTGAAGGTAATTAATTTACAAATTAAAACTAATATGAAAATACTTATTCATTTGTTAGAAAATTATTTGAAGAAAAGAAAAAAAAAAAAAAAACATGCTTTTAAAGCTTTCCACGGGATTATATCAAGTGTAAATGATGACATCATCATTACACCAACACCCCTTCCCCCTCGTCATCATCCGTCAACGACCCCCGCTCCCCCTAAAATGATGGCGTAATATTTGAATGGCCCCTAACACAAAAGTTTTTTTGTACAATCAGAAACATTACTAACAAACTTAAACTCACGATTTGGCTGCTGCCAAATCGAATTGAATCTAGAGTAGAAATTGATGCCGTCTTTTTGTGCTGTGTCCATAAAGAAATAATTTACACTTTTTTTTAAATTTAAAACTCCAATGCTAACCACCGACTTTTATTCAGATTATGTACTAATGATAAGATGAAATTGGATTTTTTCCTATGAAATATAGTGTGATGTAAAGTAGTTTTGGTTTCGAGACTTATACAATCGTGCAAAAGAATTTAACAATGAAATGGGGCAAAACAAAAACATATGAGTGCGGAAATGATGAAGCACACCTAAACACCTCTGAAAATAGTGAAGATATTTGATTTGTGTTGAAATAAAATGTTGATATGGAACTATCAGATTTTTGAAAAGAAAACCTTGCTCAGTAAATGCTTAAAGAGATAGAACAAAGAAAATTTTGTGAAACAAGAACTATGCTTTCGACACTTTGTTCAGTTTATGAGAGCTAAAAAAAAAAAGAGAAAAGTCAGCATTTCCTTTCTTCCATAAGCCAAAGAATAGAAACCGAACAGCCCATTTATTTTACTTTCAAATTTGTGGAAAATCTAACTACAAGAAGAGAAAAAGGAAAAAAAAATTTGAAGAACAACCATGCACAGAGCCACAAGACAAAGAGAAAAAGAAATAAAGACAACGATTAAAGGACATTTAAAATCTTACATGATGAACCGTTCACAGTCTGAACATTTTGGAGTTTCAGAGGAAACTGGCTGTGAAGTTGCAGATTGTTCCGAATGAGTTTGGGGGGGTAGCTGAATAGCAAGAGGAGTTACCGGACGAGGCGTAACCGCTCGACCGCCAACAGCATGACTAGCGGTTGAATAATAAGTCATAGAGCTTGGTGGTGCTAGTCAACCAAAATATAAATTAGTTTACATCACACTTTTAAAGCATTTAATTTTTTTAATTTTTTTTTTATTTTGCCAACAGGTTGTTAGCAGTTTTATATATACAGCAAGTTCCCTCTCAAAGCTCAAAATCTCCTGAAATTAAAAATATTTAATTAACGACGACCTTTTTCATAGGTCGTTCACTTACACAATAAGACGTTCACAGTCTGCACAAATGTTTTGACCGGGGGGTAACACTTTCAGTGGATCTTGTGCAGGCTGAGACGGTTTCGGTTCTGGCGCTGATACGTGTCTTAGTCCAGATAGAGGATTTGAAACGGGCACATTCGTTACTTTAGGTGTTGTAGGCGCCGCTATTTGTGGTGTGACAATATCTGCTGGAAAGTAAAACCAATTTTAAGAATAGTTCTTTAATAAGAGGCGAAAGACTAGAATATTAATTGCAGTCGCAGAATGCAATCGATGAAGCCTATTCATTTTTGTATTTTACAGTTAAGCAATGATTCCGCTGCAGAGGTTAATATCATTTTTAAAAGTCAAAACTTTATTATTAATAAAACTTCCACAAAGTAAGACGTCATCCGCATGGCATGAAATAAAAACCAAATAATTATTTTAGTCCGAATATAAAATTTGATCGGTCGTTTTGAATATTAAATCGAAAGTTACAGAGATCTTTCAACATCTTTTGTTATAGGGGTTCTTGGTCATAGTCAATTTTCATTCTTTTGGAAAGTTCAGACATTGATTTTGGACCATTTAAATGAACAATTTTGAACAATGATATGAATAATGCAAAGGATTCATTTCGGTGGTGGAATACATCTCAGAGTGGTTCGATTACATGTTACAACTCTTGGTTTCCAGAAATGAAAAAAAAAATTCTTAACTGTAGTAACTACATTCTTTCGTGCTAAGAGTAAGAGGCGTCTCTAAAACTTTGTGAACAAAAGTTGATTCCAATATTAATCTTGCAAACTTTAATTTCTCTTCTTACAAAGTTTTACAAAATTTCAGATACGCCATTTTCCTTTGGCAGGACCGAATTATTAACCCTAGAAAAAAGAAGAAATGATTATTTACACAAATGAAGACTCCTATAATGAAACTTTATATATAAAGTCATGAGAAATTCATCAAAAAGCTCGCCAACGTCTTAAGTTTGGCTGTCTTCGAAAACTTATTTTAAAAAAATGGGTATGTTCTGTAGAAAAATATCTGTAAATATCAAAGCACATGGATATTGTATAAAATTACTTTCAGCTCAGACACTACATTTCGGTCTCACTAAATTTTCTGCAGTTAACATAATTGCTCAGGCTTCCCTGAAAAACAGATTTTGTAATTATAAAAATTAATAATTAATTTTTTGAATTTACGTTTCGTTCTAAGTTGAGCTGCAAAAACGGGTCTTCAGCAATCGTTTATAAGCAAATTTTATGAACATAGAATACTTTTAATATCAAAATTTTAATCATCAACGTTAAAAGAAAAAAAAAAATAATAATAAAAGCAATAAAGTAAAAAAATATCCCTCCGGAAAAAAATTCGATTTCGATCAAACAGTTGATCACTACCCGCTGGTCGAACTTGATCGTCCTTGTCGCGTTTCCGATAAAAAATAGTCAAGATAACTTTTACAGACAAATTTGACTTTTTTCGATTTCTTTTTTTATAGATGGAAGCTGATCAGTTTTGATCGAAGTTAATTACATGTGCATGTACTCAAATTGCGAGCGAACGTTTTCGATCAAAATCGACCATAACATTTTGACTAGGACTGATCAAAAACGACTTCAAGTGCTCGGAAAGATCATTTTTCATCGAGTTTGTACGTATACGTACAAACTCGAGAATCGATTTTCAAGAAAATGGATCGGATTAGGGATCAAATCGAAATATTTTTAAAACAATCTTTTAATTTTATGCAGAAAAGGGATTAGTCAGCAGAATTTTTAGAAAGAGATTCGATAATTTAAAGGGAGAAAGACTCCGCCTAACCATATTGAAGTCAATCCGATCTCCCTATTGTATAAAAAAAGGAAAAGAAAAAAAAATTGTCTAAAATCAAACGCGACGTTTATTTTGCTCCACGATAAAGGGTAAAAAAGAAACAACAGAAGATAATAACATCGGTTGATGTCTCACTTGCAAAGCCGAAAAACAACTTTGATGATTGCATCGCACTATAAATTAATTCATTAATAGGTGAACATAAACGTAGCCTACTTTGTTTGCAACAGTATTTGTTTATTTAATTAATTCTGAAACATGAAAACATTGTTATTATATCATGTTACCACTCACCTGGTTCTGGATCTCTAGGTTCCTTATCAATTTCTTGTACCATTTTCAATACTTCGCTGTTGGCAGCATTGTAAGTCTTTTCGTTTTTCTTAAAATTAACTCTTAAAAAAAATAATAATAGAAGATTAAATAATAAGTTTTTAAAGATTAAAAGCAAAGTTTATAAGTACCCTAAAACTCCTCCAGCCAAAACTTCAGCCTGAGCACTTAACGTTTCCGCTATCGTTTCCTCTGAGTATAACGCAACAGGAGTGTTATATTGCTTACTCGTAATTGATTTAATTGTTTCTCCATTAATTTGTGATCCCCCAAACGGTCTTGGTGCTAAATTATATGCATTAATTTGCGGCGCTGGTGGTCCCTTGTATGCTAAGGAGGTTTTGGTTACGGGTTGGATATTTCCCGCTGATTGGACTGTCGGAGCTGGTCCTACCGGTGTAACGGATGGTTTCCATGTTGAGCCACCCCTTAGAAAAAAAAAAAAGGAAAAATACTTTTTAGGTCTACATTTTTGTCAAAACGAATTACTGACAGTTTGAAATGATAACTTATTAACGGCTTAAAACGGTTAAAGAGCAATCATGTCCATGTAAACAAGGGAGTGTGCTCATTAAATTAAACACGGTATTTGCAGATTAGATAATGAAGTGATCGACGCAGGGAAAATGCATTCATTGATTATATCTTTGCGTGACATTTTAACTGCAAACATTCTTCCGGTTCAGGTAAACAAAAAATCACAGGGGAACGAATTATTTACCTCGAAAAATATTAGTAGGAGACTTATGACTGGTTCAAACTATTTTGAAAAATTAAATAAAGATGTAGTGTTGGACGATTTAAAACCGCCAACGCATTTAGCCCTACAAACGTTTTTCTCAAGGTCCTTTTTAAATACGGACAGGAAGGAATGTGTCAATAGATTGAAATAGGATATCAAGTGAAAAAATAAATTAACGTGATTAAAAAATAAACAAATCAATTACAAAATAGGGAAGAAAGCTTTTTAAGACCGACCTGGCTGTATTTCTGTCGAATATGCTGATCAATAAAAAAAACTGTTATTTATCTTATTTGAGCTAAACGCATTTTAAACGCGTGATTAATGGATTTAATAATATGTAGTAGTATTTAAAAAAAAAAGATATATTCACTGTATGATGGGGATTTAAATCTGGGATATACTCATATTATATAAGCAAAATTTTGGCTATTTCATCTCTCCGCGTTTCGGTTTCCAAGAAATTTAACATTGGTGTAATATTTTCAAGGATCCTCCCCGTCAACAAATTTCATTATATCAATCACCACTGCAAAGTTACTATTTATTTAAATGTTTTTTACAAAACTACCAAGATATTTATCAATTTTTAACCTGAATGACTTTTGAGATACACCAACGTTGTCTTGTCATTTGAGAAACACTAAAACAATTAAGTAAAAATTCGACAAAAAATACCCAAATTTTTTAATAATCCTACAATACTTAAAACAAAAATAGATTGTACGTCATAGAAAAATGACTTTTTAATCAAATTTCATTCAGAGATCATTAACAATAAAAATTTGGTAACATAATAACCATAAGAAAATTCTATTTACTCCAGATGTGTTAAGAGGGAAGTTCCGTACCACGATGTTTAAATTTTAAAAAAAAATTATCCTTGCAATAAAAAAGTGTCGGTGTCTGATAGAAATTTCGAAAAATAATTTGCATGATTGAGTTACATGGATCATTAATTGCAAGAACACATAAGATGCTTGCTACTGTTATATTAAATAAAAGTGCAGAAATTTAAAAAAAAAATTAATCCCTGCTAGGCCTACTTACAATCGTCCGAAACAGTCCTGGACTTCATAATAAGGAAACGGTTAGAAAAATTAATTGTTTTAGTTAGACGTCTCGAATTCCCATCTTTTGAGATAAATACGCGAAATCATCTATTTTTTTTTCCCCGACATAGGATCAGTTTGCTTTGCACATTTTTTCTTCAGACGTAAAAATGTCTCAAATTAACAAAAATAATGCTCCTATTACAAAAATTAAATGTTTCGTTTTCAATTTTTGTTTAGGTTCGAATTTATAAACATTCATTTAAATCAAAGAAAAAAAAAAATAATTTTTGAACCACAAAAGTTTTGTTTTTAGCACTTAACAGTTAACCTCGATCAAATTTTTTATTTTTTTTCTTAATTTTAAACAATTGCAAATTGTAAAATCTTAACAACTAACCTTTGAACTGTGAGTTCGAAATTATTCCCAGCTCTGACTAAAGCATTTTGTGCATCTTTATGGTTTAAATTGAATAATTCTACATTGTTGACTTTAATTAAAGCATCTCCAGCTTGCAATCCAGCTTTTTCTGCGATCGAATTGCCATTCACCTGGAAAAGATGAAAAAAAAAATGTATTACTTGTCTATTAGCTTAAAAAATAATATCTGATTCTGAAATGCCGGTTCGATTCATCAAACTCTAGTTCCGTCCGTCCATGAAAATTTTATTTTTAGTATAGCCAAGTACAACTAGAAAGCATCACAAGATCGGCATTTAACGTTTTGCCAAGCTCTGTGTCTAGTTAACTCAGTAATGAACTATTTTAAGATGAAGTCTTATAATTAAAAATAGGTCAATCTCACCATCATGTTTATATACACAACTGTACCTCGGAATTTATGTTAGGACGAATGTGTTTTGCCTGGTTGACACTACTGACAAATTTTTAATCGTTTAGCTATAATTAATTTCACCTCAACAAAAATTGAAAATTTTGAGAATGGTTTAGTTCCTATAAAATTACGTAAAGGAAGGTCTGGGTTGTTGTCTGAGTTATTTATTATCAATAAATATATAAAATTAAAACTATTGATCGGAGCCAAATATTTTTTTCTTTAAAGAAAAGAAAAACATGCCACGTGAAGACGTTTTCGAATCGATTCAAACTAAAATCTTCCGATCTCAGACTCTTTTTCCAGAATATTATTTCAACTGATTGATTGCAGCTATTCAAAATCAGGTGTATTTGCATTTACATGAAAAACAAATTTTGTTGAGATACAAAATAATGTTTAGGTAGTCGTAAAAAGTAAAGGAGGTAAATATTATATCAGTGATGGTTATTAAATGATTCATCGTTTGAATGATGTATGCTTGCCTACGTCTAAAAAAAAAAAAAAAATTATTCTTAATAAAACCGTTTTAAAATCGATAAAAAAAGGTTGGAATTTTAATAATGTTTTAAACTGTACATTTTCCTGCGAATTAAACAAACAGTTTTAAGGGAAATCGGAAAATAAATCTTTCAAACGATTATTTCTTACGGATCATTAAAACAAGATAATAAAATTGCTTGGCAATTAATGTTTTAACTGTACGACAAAAAAATTAATTTGACTGTAATTTTAATCACTCGAAAAAAAGTGGAACACTGTAAAATAAAGCTGACATAAAAGAAATCGTTTTGCACCGGCTTTTCTACAGCCTTATAAATAAAAAGAAAAAATATTTTCGAAAAAGCGTTTTTCGAATGCCTACGTTGTTTCTTCAAGTGTTTTTGGAAATAAAAAAGAAGCAATTAGGTAATCGAAAAATACGCTATCTGATCGCACCAAACGATACACGTGGTATTCGCAACAAGCAGCCTCTAATCCCATTCTGTCGAAGAGGATGCTAGATGCCTCTCATGTCTTTCTGTTGCAGTATGATTTAATAGAAAAGTAAATATGTCCACCGATAAGTGCACCTCCGAATTGCTTTACTGCGTACCTTAAGTGAGCGTGCTTTTAGATAATCCGTCAATGCCACAAAATATACGAATAATATAATTCGGTTTCGAGGTAAGAAGGTTTCGGAATCTTCGTCATCACTATTCAATGTACCATTAATCGGCATGACCAAAATGAAATTTCAATCAACAGCCATACTTAATCTTCGGATCAACAGCCGTAATTAATTAATCTTCATCACTATTCAATGTACCATTATTAGGCAAGACCAAAATGAAATTTCTGTCAACACCCATACTTAATCTCCGTATTATTTGGGCGAATAGGCCTATTAGTGTAAATGTAAAAACAAGTTCTAGCTTGACTTTAGAAGTCTGCAGCAGAGCTGACGCTACGGCAGAAAACAGTGTCAGATATCGCGTCGCCGGCTGGTTGCAAGACTTGACGCTATTTGATAGTTTTTCGTTTGTAATAATCGGACCAGATTTATGTTCCCGGTTGGTGAATTGGCTTTCTTCTTAGTCCTTTACTCGATTGCGAGCGTGGTGATCTCTCACATACACCTGTGAGTACGCTCACAGGCATATGGAACCTACAGTTTAACGCCGGTTCCGAACGGCTATATTTGAGAGATTTACGAGGTAATTACCATTGTGGTTTGCCATTGCCTACCGAGGGGTGGTGACCATTGATTTTCTGACTAGCGCACTAGTTTTGATCTGAGAAAAATTCCTAGCTGTGAACTAGAATAGAAGCACGACGGCGTCGAATCTCATGACTGAGATTCGAGTGCGCTATGAACTAGGCTACCGGTCACCACATTGGCTTTAGTCAAATGCAAAAAATAAAATAAAATAAAATAAAATGAAATAAAATAAAATAAAATAAAATAAAATCAAATGAAATAAAATAAAATAAAATAAAATAAAATAAAATAAAATAAAATAAAATAAAATAAAATAAAATAAAATCAAATGAAATAAAATAAAATAAAATAAAATAAAATAAAATAAAATATAATAAAAATAAATCGAGTTTTTCCGTTTTGGCAGAAAAAGATCTTATTAATAATAAAGATTTTTTATCACTCCTGGCGGAAAATGGACTTTCCCGCCTGCTTGAAAAACGAAATAGTAGATTTCCAGGCTGGACCCGAAAAGTGAGATTTTGCAAGAGGGCCGAGTAAAAAATCGAAATTTTCCGGTCCAGCCTTGGAAATGTAGTTTTCAGGGCGAGAATAACGAAATTTGTTTTGTTTACATGATCTCGAAAGTATACTTCAGTAGCTACTTCTAAAAAATCAAATACTTCGAATTTCGGCGATTAGCTAACGCACGCACGCTAAAAATCGCACGCTGAAAATTGGTGAAAACTGCACTGGAAGAGATGAATGGGCTACCAAAAGTTAGCTAGACTAAATTGATTCGTTATAAAAAAAATCAAAAAAAGTGCTCTTCTTCGTGACTTTACAAGTAAAAAGAAAAAAACAAATTTTTAACAAAACAAAAATATAATTCCAACGCTACCGTTGAATTTCGGATAATTGATCGGAAGATTGACAACAACAAAAAAACTTCACGTTTTTCTTAAAATATTGTAAAGTGATGGGCACAATACTATATAATTTGGTCAAAGAGGATTCGTACAAGAGTTTTTGAACTGTCAAAAAGTTATTACTGTCTTATCATGTCCGTTTTTATTTTTAAGACGACTGACGTGATTTTTCAGCGGCCTCAGTTTTGAAATATTTAAAATGGCAGCTGTACACAAATCTCGAATTTTTGTTTTAAATGATCGTCATCAAAAAAATTCAAGCTCGTTAAGACCTTTTAAACGTGGCATTAATTCGAAAGATCAACAATTAAGCTAGAACTGAAACGTCCACTTTTTTTTTCTCCAGAAAAACAATTCACCCTGACGGCAAAAAGTAGGCCGCTTTAAAAAAAAGTATGAAAATTTTAATTTTTTTAATATATGGCCAGTTTCCAAAACGCAGTCTTAATGTTTACCTTAACAGAGGTTCAGTTATTTTTATTTCTTATAAAGCTTTTTTTGTTTTCTCAGCTGAAGCAATCGCCGTAAGCAATTACGTAATTTTGCCTTTTGCTGCATTGAATCACTAATTTTAAAGACAAGAAACACAAACCATACCTTTTGAATGACAAGAGGTTGGCCGAAATCTTTTCCTCCCTGCAGTCGAAATCCCCAAGGTGAAGCATCAAATCTTGATAACTTTACACTGATAAGCTGTGCCATTTCCGGTTTCTGAGAAACCGGATACACTTGTTTCAAATATAGTCCGTTATCAATTCAATTTAATGTTCGTTCGTTTAAATTTTCGTAAAATTTTCTTTCTGTGTTTTTATTTTTTTATTATTAAATTATTTATTTATTTTTTTATTTTTTTTAACAACTTTGGAAATCTTTAGTTTTGTGATATTTAAGAGCAAATTGGAGGAAAAGTATAATATCAAACGGAAAATGCAATCTTAAATAAGAAATGGCGAATATTTCATTTCTTACTTTGGACCGCTCGTAAACATAAATAAAGAGATAAAAACTTATATTTCAAATTTTTGCTTTTCATCCCTAAAGTGTTTTAATTGCCCTTACATCATAAGCAACTTTAAAAGTAGAAAATCTCATCACGCGTAAGCGTTCACCCTATCTAATTGCATTTTTAAGCTTTATGCGGGGGAGTATTAACCTCTTGGAGAAAGGCCAAATTTAGTTTACAAAAAAAAAAAAAAAAAAAAAAAAAGATGCGGCAGAATATATATTTTTAAATCATTTTTATTAGCATCATTTGTAAAATAATGGATAATGAAATCCGTTATAGATAATCCGATTTTTTAAGTCGAAACGATGTCTTAAAATGACACCTCTCCTGAAAGTACTCAAACGTTTCGTTAATGATCCAGAAAAATTATAAAAAGATCCAAAAGCAATCAAGGATAATGTTGCAGGAACAGTAGCTTCTTTTAAAGTATCATGTGTGGTAACCACTTTAAAGTAATTTATTGCTTAGGGATAGAAAAAATTTTAAAGCCGGTGGCTTTTGGTTCATTTAAAACGATTTGTAACGCGCTCGAATACTAATTACACCCCTACAGTTTTACACTTAAAGAGTACAGAAAAAAATAAATAAATGCGTGTTTGAAAAAACTCTTCAATTATTACTAAAAGTTTCTGTTTGCTCATTGGATTCTAAAGCAAATAAATTAAAGAAAAAAACTTTTTTTTTTTTCTCGAAAAATACAGCTTATCATTAACTCTTTCATTTTCTTTCGTTATTTCTAAATCCTCATTTAAATAGCTAAATGCTTTACATAAATTTTTCTCGCTCATGCCAAAAAATTGTCCTAGTTGCTCCACAAGGTTAACACACGATCTCCACGAAATATTTTTCAAACTTTTTTTAAAATGTAAAATTTAAATTTTTTTTTTGGTCAACACTAATCGCAGGCATATATCTTATTACAATTTTTAATAAGAATAATGTAGGAACAGGGAAAACAAGGGGGTGTGTCACACACTCGCATATTCATTTTGGACTTCCGCCCAAAAAGAACACTCATTTTTTTTTTTTTTTTTTTTTTTTTTTTTTTTTGACAGGAAAAAAAATACAGAACGAGAGACAATCACCAAAAGATATCCAAAGTTTTAAAGTTGTCCGTTACAAACTAGAAACCAAGTATCACAATGTAACAAAATTATTAATAATCACCGTTTAAATTACTTTAAAGTTAAAAAAAAAATTAAAAAAAAAAAAAAAAGGTTCTCGAGCTGAGGATATGTCGAATGAGAACTAAAAGTAACACGATAGTTGTTTTTCAGTAGTTCCTCTATTTTAGGAGCTCGAAAACTGCTGATTTGCGCCTGCGTTGGTTTTAAAATATAACACTATTACTCTTAAGAAAAAAAGTACATTTCAAATTCATTGAAATTCGCATTAAACACTGTTTAGCGATATGTAAAATTTACATGCTGTAGGGATCTTATCGCAATGAAACTGATTTTTCACTTTATTGTAAATAATCAATTAGATAAGTTTCCGTTAAAACCTGCAATAACGATTTATCAAAAACTAGCAGTCGTGCCTATTACGTCAACAATCGAACCGATAAATAACGAACCCACGAAACTAATGATTGTTTTCAGAAAACTGAAATGTTTCACATAAAAAAAAATAATAAAAATCCGCTAATATATCGCTGGCCATCACAAAATTTTAAATTCGTGTTTCTCTTAACGTTACTTCTAGATATATGTACGTTTTTGCTTGCTTCACGAATACCACAGATATCGACACAAATTTATCACAATTCGGTAAATACATAACCAAAACTTTTTCGCCTCTGAATCTTTTAAATCGATCAAAGAATTTTGTTAAAAAGCTGATTCATGTGTACTTACTCATCTGGTTGACGATCACTTTCTTCCTTCTGATAATTCTCGGAACAAAAGTATGTATGCCTGACATTTCGCATTAACGGATGTCTTTGTAAAAGAAGGGAAAAAACTGGTTGAGCCTGAAACAAATAAAATTAAAAAAACCGTTATGGTTTCATTTTAATTATTGTTCGAATGAACAAGCTCTCAAATTTTACAATAGGTAGGTGTTTTCTTTCTTCTTTTTTTTTAAAAAAACAAAAAAAGTGATTTTAATTTTTATAATTTAACGCCGGAAAAAGGAAATGAGGTGCATAATATATGAACAGTTGAACTGTTTAGTTTAGCGAGGTAAAGTCTTTACCGTTGCAATTAAGATAACATAAAACTCTTGTTTTGAAAAAAGGCGAGCGGTAAAAAGCAACGTTAAATCATTTCTTTATTAAAAGGTATTAATTATCAAGAATCCCCACTTTTACTATAGCCTACAGCAAGTGAGAAAGAATAAGACATTATTTTTTATTTATTTTTTTTTCAACGGAGTTACCGCAAACAAAAATAAATAAATTGTAATGTATCTTTCTTCAGTATTAGATCATCGCGCTCAGTCGAAGCCAACATTACAATTATGAACACAGAATTCGAATTTAGCGGTACTTATTTTTATTGCAATTAAAAGGTTATGCCGCAATGAACGCAAAGATCTATTCAGGTTCATAGCCAGGGGGGTGGGGGCAAAGGGTGGCTCAGGCCCCCTTTGGAAAAACTTGAACCCCCCTGTAAATTTGACTTGGCCCATGTATTTTCCCTATCTTCTATGATATAAGGGGCCATTTAAAGCCCCCCTTAGAATATCTTGTGCCCCCCTTTGCTCCTCAGGCTGCCAAAGGGTCTGGATTTATTTATTTATTTATTCATTCATTCATTCGGGATTTTCACTGGTCAAAACCTAAAACTGGTAAACTGCAAAACAAATTTTTCGTTAAAAAATAAATTTTATAGATGCGATAATCGAAAGAAAAATGCATATTTCCGGTTTTTTACTTATTACTACTTGTTTATTTGGTAAAAATGATGTATATTTGTTTCGTTTGAGTTCTAAAGACATTACTTAATCGTCCATTAAAAATGTTTGGAGAATTGAAAGTGGGAATGTTTCCCATTGTTTAAGTTTGTATTCTTTAAATTGAATTTTTTGTGTAAAACGCCTACAAATTTACGGACACGATTTATGCTGCACACTAGTGAATTCATCTTGTATTAACGTTTTATTAGGGCGCAGCTGATAAGGAATTATCAGCGAGTTCTTTGGCATATGCGAACATTAAAATGTTATCCTACATTCACTTTACACTGTAACTGCGAAAAAATTTAATAACTATGAATTTTCAGTGTTTTATTATAATTTTATTACATGGGAAAATGTGGTTGCAGCCCTCTTTAAAAAGGCTAATTTTCCCCATGCTAGGATGCTAAGATGAGGCTAATGCCCCATCTTAGTCGTTTGAAATGGGTTTACTACTGCACCAGTCAAACTAAGTCCTATTAGTCAACTGGACTTGGTAATGATTTACATAGAGAAACACAAAATCAGTCAAAAATTAATGCTCAAAGTATCAGTACAATCTGCACAAAATTGGAGTTAGCACAAAATGAATGATGATTACCATTCCGTTTTGTTAATATTTAATTTAATCTAATGTGATAAGAGATTAGAAGGAAACCAGCTGAGTTTGCCAGAGATGAAACTAGGTTTAATAACTTAAAGAGACAAAAATTTACTCATTGGGAACAAACATTACAAAAGTACAGGGGAAACAATTTTTTTCAGAATAGGAAAATGCTTTTACTGTCATCTGCAGCTAAGACCCCCAACAGCAATATACAAATTTCTACAAGGCTAATAAACTTATTTGTCTTCTTTAAACACATACTTTTTTTTCGGGCCTATAAAATGTACACTAACTAATTCAGGTGGAAGGAATAGATCCTTTTCACTACCTTTTTAAGGACACAAGTAAACCTAGTATCTATTTTTTTTTTTTTTTTGCAAATTACTACAGTCAATTTAATAATTTTTTGATCAAACCAAACCACATAACTTACCGCAAACTTCGCTAAGATCGTTGCCTTCTGAGAACCAATCGTCCAAATCGATACCTTAAGTAATTAATAATTATGCTTAAAAATTTCTACACGCGTTTTTATGATACTACTGTGAACTTGTCTCTTTCCCATCTTTGAACTTTGGAAAATTGCCTGTATTGCGTTTGCTCATTTTCTCGATTTTTTTTTCACTCACTTTTATTTTAATTTTTAATTTCATCAAACAGAAATACTAAAAAAGGTTTCTTATGATGTATAACTTATGCTTTTTTTTTCTTTTGCAGAAATTCCGTTTTGCATAAACAACCCGTAAGGGCGACAGTTTGCAGCAAGCCGCGAACCACAGGTTTTTTTTAATCTTCAAACGTTTTTGTTTATGGCCTATTGGAGGTCCAGTCTGGCCGAAAAATGTATGAAATCCTTTCCTACACATAAAAGCATGACTGAATATTTTAGTGTACTTATGAACTATGCTTTGTTGACTTTTTGAAACTTCCCATATAACGCCATGTGTTTTTTCAAATATTTAAAAATTTCTTAACTCGAGTAACTTTTGCTATTAACTTTTAGGAGAAGTCCGCGGACACATGAAAAATCATCTGTGCGAATTTGAAAAATATCTAACATTTTCAGTTTCACTATCAAAACACTTTAACCTTGCATTTGGCGAAAAGGTTACATGAAATGGTTTGTTTATTTTTCCGAAAATAAAAAGAACGTGGCACTAGTACTTTAAAAATGGCCAAAAAAACAATAAAAAAAATCGGATTTTTGCCAAATATAATGTTAAATTATATTTGTAAGTTTACTGCAACACTCAATCATGCCCTTTTATGAGATATAATAATGCTCTTTTATGTGAAGAAAAGGATTTCATACATTTTCCGACCTGATTTTACCTTGAATGGCGATACAAAAACTTTCGAGAAAAAAAATAAAGCACCGGGCCATCTCGGCTTCCTGCGAACTAGCACCCTAAGATTTCAATAAAAACTGCAAAATCATCGGAAAATTATTTTCATATAAAACTGTCATCGTTTACCTAATATGGACAGCTATAATTTTATCCTTGTGCGCGAATAGCCTTTGATTTCTTGAAACATACAGCATTTCCAAAAATGATGCAGTGAACATCAACCTAGATGTTCATTTCCAAATCCAAAATACATAAATAGAATTGGAAAGAAAAAATAGAAATCATTTACATTTTTCCATTCATCTCATTCTTCGAAAGGCAAATCGGCCAAAACCTCTCCTGGAATCATTCACTGACAATTTTGATCAATCAATAGATGTGCGCATAAACGCACATGGTGTTAAAAGATATTATACGCGCATGTGCAAAACTTCTAAAACCCGGTTTTTCGTGAAATGGAAAAAAAGTATTAAATAATAAAAATAAATCAAAATTCCTACAAGCTCAACATACCAGTAACGGGCTAGGTATCCGTATATACATTGTTTTGACTCTGATGTAAAGACAGAGGACTTCGCGGAAATGTGTTGTCTGAGCAGTTATTATCAATGAACAAATCCCGGATTTGAACACATTTCTACATGATCACAAAAGGTATACTCTTACACTTGTTTTTTGACGGAAACAAATAACAACGATTTTCGTGTTGACAGACGTGTTTTGATCGCGACAATTTTTTTTCTTTAAAATTGTAGTTCTTTGAAATTCCGCTCTTTAACGTGGTGTTTTATCAGCCATTTTGGATTTGTCTTCGGATGTTTCTTTCGGAGTGAAAACCGATTTTTTAGAGGTTCTTAGTGTTTGGACATTTTCGATTAATTTCTTTTTTTTTTCCGAATATACGATTCGGGGTGTGTTTGGTTTAACTCTTAAATAACAAAATGTCATTCATGAGGACTTTAAGTGGTGAGTGCTAGTTATTATTTTTGTTTATATTTATTGAAGAAGGAATCCCCGGATTTGGCAGGTCAGCTTTTTCAGGGCTGAAAAAGGAATTTAGTAGAGGGTTTTGTTTATGCAATAAAATTGCATGCCTTTGAACTCTTCATTCTCATCAGCCAAATTAAAATGTTTGTTGACATAAAACATTATTATTACCCTAAATGTAATTGTAATGTGTAACGGCGAAGGTTCCGCTTTTTTTTTTGCTTTTTCTTTTGGAAAGGAAATCATTGAATGGTTCTAAAATTTTTACGCTGGCTTTTAGTCAAAGCCAGGGAAAAAGCAAATTGTACAGCTCTTTTCCAGCATTTTTTTTTTTTTTGGGTTTACATTAATTATGTTCTTATGAATTAAACAAACAAAAAAATTGTCAGGCAAAAAAGAAATGAACACTACTCATCAATAGTTGAGTTTTAATATTTCATAAGGGCCTAAACATTTTAAAAAATTACAATATCATGTTATTCTAATTTTTTTTTTTTTCTATCATCAATCTTTATCTTTTATTTAAGAAAGTAGCAAATAAGTAAATGTAGTAAAACCAAATAGAAAGGAATCAAAGCAGTATTGATAAAAATTGTAATTTGGATTGGGTTTTGATATGGGTGGTGTCTAATTTGCCCAAAAAAAAAAATCACGGATATTTTAGCGGGTCAGACCGGATTCGGATTCCTCTCATCCAGAAGAACCGGAATCCGACCTGACCCGCAAACATTTTCCACCCCCTACCCTTAAAAAAAATTAATTTCGTCGGAAACAAAAATAGCTGCGGGTCAGGCAGAAAATCAAATAAATTTTAGCGGGTCAGCCTGGATTCGGGTTCCCCTCATCCAGAAGAACCGAAATCCGACCTGACCCGCAAACATTTTCCACCCCCTACCCTTAAAAAAAATTAATTTCGTCGGAATAAAAACAGCTGCGGGTAAGGCAGAAAATCAAAGAAATTTTAGCGGGTCAGCCTGGATTTGGATTCCTCTAATCCAGAAGAACCGTAATCCGACCTGACCCGAAAAAATTTTTCACCCCCTACGCTTAAAAAAAATTCATTTTGTCCGAATAAAAATAGCTGCGGGTCAGGCAGAAAATCAAATAAATTTTAGCGGGTCAGCCTGGATTTGGATTCCTCTAATCCAGAAGAACCGGAATCCGACCTGACCCGCAAAAATTTTTTACCCCCTACCCTTAAAAAAAATTAATTTCGTCGGAATAAAAACAGCTGCGGGTCAGGCAGAAAATGAAAGAAATTTTAGCGGGTCAGCCTGGATTTGGATTCCACTAATCCAGAAGAACCGTAATCCGACCTGACCCGCAAAAAGTTTCCACCCCCTACCCTTAAAAAAAATTAATTTCGTGGAAATAAAAATAGCTGCGGGTCAGGCAGAAAATCAAATAAATTTTATCGGGTCAGCCTGGATTCGGGTTCCCCTCATCCAGAAGAACCGAAATCCGACCTGACCCGCAAAAATTTTCCACCCCCTACCCTTAAAAAAAATTAATTTCGTCGAAATAAAAATAGCTGCGGGTCAGGCAGAAAATCAAATAAATTTTAGCGGGTCAGCCTGGATTCGAACTCCTTTCATCCAGAAGAACCGGAATCCGACCTGACCCGCAAAAATTTCTTTGATTTTCTGCCTGACCCACAGCTTTTTTGTTTCCGAGAAAATTAATTTTTTTTAATGGTAGGGGGTGGAAAATTTTTGCGGGTCAGGTCGGATTCCGGTTCTTCCGGATGAGAGGAGTTCCAATCCAGGCTGACCCGCTAAAATTTATTTGACTTTCTGCCTGACCCGCAGCTATTTTTGTTTCCGACGAAATTAATTTTTTTAAGGGTAGGGGGTGGAATATTTTTGCGGGTCAAGTCGGATTCCGGTTCTTCTGGATGAGAGGAGTTCGAATACAGGCGGACCCGCTAAAATTTCTTTGATTTTCTGCCTGACCCACAGTTTTTTTGTTTCCGAGTAAATTAATTTTTTCTAAGGGTAGGGGTGGAAAATTTTTGCGGGTCAGGTCGGATTCCCGTTCTTCTCGATGAGAGGAACCCAAATTCGGGCAGACCCGCTAAAATTTCTTTCATTTTCTGCCTGACCCGAGCTATTTTTATTCGGACGAAATGAATTTTTTTTAAGGGTAGGGGGTGGAAACTTTTTGCGGGTCAGGTCGGATTTCGGTTCTTCTGGATGAGAGGAGTTCGAATCCAGGCTGACCCGCTAAAATTTATTTGATTTTCTGCCTGACCCGCAGCTATTTTTATTCGGACGAAATGAATTTTTTTTAAGGGTAGGGGGTGGAAACTTTTTGCGGGTCAGGTCGGATTTCGGTTCTTCTGGATGAGAGGAGTTCGAATCCAGGCTGACCCGCTAAAATTTATTTGATTTTCTGCCTGACCCGCAGCTATTTTTATTCGGACGAAATGAATTTTTTTAAGGGTAGGGGGTGGAAAATATTTGCGGGTCAGGTCGGATTCCGGTTCTTCTAGATGAGAGGAGTTCGAATCCAGGCTGACCCGCTAAAATTTATTTGATTTTCTGCCTGACCCGCAGCTATTTTTATTCGGACGAAATGAATTTTTTTAAGGGTAGGGGGTGGAAAATTTTTGCGGGTCAGGTCGGATTCCGGTTCTTCTGGATGAGAGGAACCCGAATCCAGGCTGACCCGCTAAAATTTATTTGATTTTCTGCCTGACCCGCAGCTATTTTTATTCCGACGAAATTAATTTTTTTTAAGGGTAGGGGGTGGAAAATATTTGCGGGTCAGGTCGGATTCCGGTTCTTCTAGATGAGAGGAGTTCGAATCCAGGCTGACCCGCTAAAATTTCTTTGATTTTCTGCCTGACCTACAGCTTTTTTTTTCCGAGAAAATTAATTTTTTTTAAGGGTAGGGGGTGGAAAATTTTTGCGGGTCATGTCGGATTCCGGTTCTTCCGGATGAGAGGAGTTCGAATCCAGGCTGACCCGCTAAAATTTATTTGATTTTCTGCCTGACCCGCAGCTATTTTTATTCGGACGAAATGAATTTTTTTAAGGGTAGGGGGTGGAAAATTTTTGCGGGTCAGGTCGGATTCCGGTTCTTCTGGATGAGAGGAACCCGAATCCAGGCTGACCCGCTAAAATTTATTTGATTTTCTGCCTGACCTACAGCTTTTTTTTTCCGAGAAAATTAATTTTTTTTAAGGGTAGGGGGTGGAAAATATTTGCGGGTCAGGTCGGATTCCGGTTCTTCTAGATGAGAGGAGTTCGAATCCAGGCTGACCCGCTAAAATTTCTTTGATTTTCTGCCTGACCTACAGCTTTTTTTTTCCGAGAAAATTAATTTTTTTTAAGGGTAGGGGGTGGAAAATTTTTGCGGGTCATGTCGGATTCCGGTTCTTCCGGATGAGAGGAGTTCGAATCCAGGCTGACCCGCTAAAATTTATTTGATTTTCTGCCTGACCCGCAGCTATTTTTATTCGGACGAAATGAATTTTTTTAAGGGTAGGGGGTGGCAAATTTTTGCGGGTCAGGTCGGATTCCGGTTCTTCTGGATGAGAGGAGTTCGAATCCAGGCTGACCCGCTAAAATTTCTTTGATTTTCTGCCTGACCTACAGCTTTTTTTTTCCGAGAAAATTAATTTTTTTTAAGGATAGGGGGTGGAAAATTTTTGCGGGTCAGATTCCGGTTCTTCTGGATGAGAGGAGTTCCAATCCAGGCTGACCCGCTAAAATTTATTTGATTTTCTGCCTGACCCGCAGCTATTTTTATTTCGACGAAATTAAAATAGTTTAAGGGTAGGGGGTGGAAAATTTTTGCGGGTCAGGTCGGATTCCGGTTCTTCTGGATGAGAGGAACTCAAATTCGGGCTGACCCGCTAAAATTTCCTTCATTTTCTGCCTGACCCGCAGCTATTTTTATTCGGACGAAATGAATTTTTTTTAAGGGTAGGGGGTGGAAAATTTTTGCGGGTCAGGTCGGATTCCGGTTCTTCTGGATGAGAGGAGTTCCAATCCAGGCTGACCCGCTAAAATTTATTTGATTTTCTGCCTGACCCGCAGCTATTTTTATTTCGACGAAATTAAAATAGTTTAAGGGTAGGGGGTGGAAAATTTTTGCGGGTCAGGTCGGATTCCGGTTCTTCTGGATGAGAGGAACTCAAATTCGGGCTGACCCGCTAAAATTTCCTTCATTTTCTGCCTGACCCGCAGCTATTTTTATTCGGACGAAATGAATTTTTTTTAAGGGTAGGGGGTGGAAAATTTTTGCGGGTCAGGTCGGATTCCGGTTCTTCTGGATGAGAGGAGTTCCAATCCAGGCTGACCCGCTAAAATTTATTTGATTTTCTGCCTGACCCGCAGCTATTTTTATTTCGACGAAATTAAAATAGTTTAAGGGTAGGGGGTGGAAAATTTTTGCGGGTCAGGTCGGATTCCGGTTCTTCTGGATGAGAGGAACCCAAATTCGGGCTGACCCGCTAAAATTTCCTTCATTTTCTGCCTGACCCGCAGCTATTTTTATTCGGACGAAATGAATTTTTTTTAAGGGTAGGGGGTGGAATATTTTTGCGGGTCAGGTCGGATTCCGGTTATTCTGGATGAGAGGAATCCGAATCCGGTCTGACCCGCAAAGATATCCCTGATTTTTTTTTTTTGGGCAAATTAGACACCACCTTTGAGGTGCCTGCTAGTATTTACATTTTAAGAAAAAGATATATTTAATTTAATTATGAAACCAAATGATGCTTTAAGCTGAATGAATTTTTTTAATTGATTATAAAATTGAAAATGGTAATTCATTTGAGGTAGCTGCAGACAGCTGCAATATTTTTTGTAAGGTTGCAATGCAAGATTTGCTGTCGATTGCATTACTAACCACAAAATAAAAAAAAATAAAAAACATTACATAGGCCTTGTTAGTCAAACAGAAATAATGTTTTAAAAAACCTATGGATTTCGCATAGTTCAAAGTTGTTTTAATTTCAGGGAAGTTGAACAGAAGTTTTTTTAATATTGTGGCAAGAAATTGACCTGACATTTTTTTTTTTTTTTTCTTTTTTTTGGAAAATGCTGGATATGCCATCAGTCCAAATTACAGAAAAATCAATTTACATTTTTATCATATTTTCCGAAATTTTCCCTCACAGTAATCTCGACTATTGAAAATAAAATTTATTCTTTATATTAAATTGTAAAATTTGGATTTAGTTCGGCCGTGTAACTTAGTAAAAAGCTTTGGTTTTTTAAAGAAATTAACAACTCAAAGTTGACAACACCAGATCAGAGTGCCTTTCCGGAATTATAGGGATCGCTTGTGCTATGTTATTGCTGGTTTGTGCCGGATTAGATTATTCCTTTTAAGCCGCTCCAGGTCAAAGGTTATCCAAAAAAAATACCTATCTTTTACATCCACCAGGTGAGAATTTAAGCGCTCTGTAAGGGTTTGTGCTGCGTTTGTGCATGACACAAAAATTATTTTTCTAGGCCCCAAGGTTTTTCTTTTTTTTCCCGATTTTCCGGGTTTCAGCACCTGGTGTCACGAATTTCCATTTTCACCAGGACGAGTTTCATACCGAAATGGAAAGTTTAGGACGGATGTATGAAGCCTTATCGGTAGTGTTGCGCCATGGCACAAAAGTTATATTTCTGCACCCCACCACACCCCCCCCCCCCCCCCCCCGGGTTTTCGGATTTTCGATTTTAATTTCATGGAGGGAAAATTGGAAATAACAAAAATTATATTTCAAAAATAATTCCAGTTACCATATCTTTTTAGAAAATGAAAACATAGCTAGTAATTGATAGCTGGTTTCTTTCGATAACCCCGCCCTCCCTTGATATGGGACGCCGGAAGGCTTTTCTACAAAAGCGGGGCAAGTGGCACCTCATGAATACGGTTTTTAAAAAGATAAAAAAAGACACTGTTTTTGCCGCAATATGTCAACCCGTTAAGAAAATAAATGGGATCAAACGGCAATTAGAAGGTGATAAAATTTTCGGAAAGTCACTTTCACGAAAAAGAAATGCAAACTCTGGACAAAAAAGAAGACGGAACAGAAGGTACGAAAATAGTGAAAATGTCAGACGAATGGAAGGTATGGGAAGGGCGAAGAGGATGAGAGCGAACAACGAGAGGGAGTGGTGGAGGGTAGGAATAGGAAAGGTTTGCTTCCGTGAAACATTAAAAGTTACCAGAATAATGAGTTATTGACTTGAACAATAAAACTTCCAAATAATGCCACCCATCTTTTAATCAATGTTCCGGCCCTTTTCAATATCATTTAAAATTAATTTAGTACCAATATAACCGTCGAAAGACGATAGAAATTTATTATTTTTTAAAATTATATCAAGGCAAAGGAAATTTATAAGGAAATCTGAGTCATAGAAAATGACAGTGTTTACTGTTGAAACTTAACTATGTGAAAGATGTGTCGATAAATTATCAAAGAAGAATGGTAGTAAACGAATTTTGCTTCGAAAATAGCACTTTCTACAGTAAAATAAAAACAGGGTATGAAGGGACTTTCCTTGAAAGAAAATTTGCATTACGTCATAGAATATAGTATACAATCTTTGAATATCCAAATGACAGGATTAATCTTTAATGAAGTTTTTCCATTGCCATTTTCATTAATTGGCAAAATATTTTTTTAGCGCATTATTTTGTAGAGATTTCTGCGACTAATGACACGCTGGATTAGGCTATTCAACCTTGACCTAGTCCGTGACGTCAGAGGCACCGTAAGCATAAAGTGAATTTATTATCACTGATTCGTTGTAGGATTGTAGTAGAAAACTCACTATTCATTCAACATCTTATCATTCGGTAATGGAAATAATCTATTAAGTTCAATGCCCTATCGAGTTTTTATGCAAAGATTTGTAGTTGACCTAGCTCAAACCTGATTGATATTAATTTATTAAGTCAAATAAGATAAGACATTCGTCTGCGAAATTCAAATCTTCCAGCAGCGGATTTTTCTTTGATCGTGATTTGACGAGACTGAGTCTCCCGCAACGTTTTGCTGCTTTTTGAAATAAGGAAACATGTTGACATTTTTCTGTGCCAAGAGATTTGTGTTGTTCCAAGGTTTTTTTACGTTCATTTGATTGAACTTCCATGAACTGATTCTACGAACATGAAATGCTGTGAATGGATAAGTAACCACGGCTCATGTCCTTGACAGTAGTCGCAAAGTCTGCACAGCATCATTTTTTTTTATATGTTTAGTTCATTGACATTTTGCCTCTTACACAATAGAATTCATATTGACTTTCACCGTTCTGGATTTTAAGTTGAAGTTGATTTAAATTAGGACTAAAAAAAAAAAAAAAAGATTTTATTTTAATTCGAAGAAATGGGGTTTAGAAGTTCATTAGTTGCAGCTCGAACATGTCGGAATTTAGAAAAAATTCCTTTGGTAGTGCACGTTATCTCAAAGAAAACTTTCTCACAGATATCGTTCCCGAGAAAAATGAAAGGAACTAATCGGGCGCATAACGTGCTGTGACATGCTGTAAACAGCAATGATATACGAATATGTAGGAAAAGTAAATATAAATTAGGCTTCTAACCTTTCCTGTCGTGTTTTGTCTGTTGCCGTAGCGTACACATTTCCGATTCTAAATTTAGAATATGACAAAAAATTGATATGTTGAAATTATTAAATTTTATCTTGATTCGTGATGTGTTTCCGGTTTATAACATATATGGAAAAATCGTATTTAAAAAAATATTTTTGGTCGATTGATGATGTGCAAGACCCTTTAAATAATTTAACTTTATAAACTCTGCAGGCCGATATTACAAATAGGCTCGTAGGCTTCTTTAGTGACGAATATTAAACATAGTGACAAATTTATTATCAATGGCGAGTTATTGATAAGCAGAATTTATAGTCCCACATGGCCTATTGACGAATTTGCTTCAATGCAAAAAAAAAAAAAAAAAAAAAAAAAAAAAATAGGTTGCACTTTAACTAAGTTTTTTGCTGCTAAACTAAAATTATTTATCCTTAAAAATGCATGAGTGGTCCAAAAGAATTCGGTAGAGGTCCCTATGTTGGTCATGAAAATGTGTATACAAAATGTATACAAATTGTATACCATTGTAATTTTTTTTTTTTTTTTTTTTTTTTTTTTTTTTTTTTTTTACCTCCACATGGAAATTATCATTCTTTACCATAAAAGATGTAATTCTGTCCCAATCTGACTTTTTAAGAAAATTTTTTGTACCTGCGCATTTCATAAGTAGTTTTTTCGAACTTAAAATTTTTTTTCATCGACTTCTTATATTGGTCGCTTTTTGAGAATTTCGGTAGGAATGAATTTACGATTTTTTTTATCATAATTATACCTTAACATAAAGTATAATGTGGTTTAATTGTAAAAAAAAAAAGAAAGAAAAAATATTTGGTAATTTTACGACTTTATATCTGAAAAATAGAATCGCTCTAAACAGTCAATCGACTGATGCTAAAAAAATTGAGTTACTATTGAAAATGTATCATTCATCTTTTCGAAATAAAATATTTTTTTCCTCAATGCAAGCACAATATCAGTTAAGCTTATAAAAATAGCCTTCAAAGCTTTAGATTGAAATGTTCGCCTTTGCAGGTTTAAACACAAGGATAAGGATTACCTTTTGTGCAACAGTTTCTTATTCTTTTGTGGTTTTAGAAAAGTTGTGATAAGCTTAACTAGTCTGAGTTTTTCTTTCGCTTTACTCTTTTGATTTTTAAAAAGTAAAAAAAAAAAGGTTTAGTTACATAAAAAGGTTAAAAAGATCCTAGCGTTTTTCCAAGAAAACATTTAACAAGATTTTCTTCTAAAATCCATAGTCGATAATCTCTATAAATCGGACTAGCTCTTATTTCCAATATGAGGAATAGAATGAATTAAAATTATCCTAAGGCTGTCTAGTGCCTTCGACAAAGCAAACTCGATATCGTCTTATGTTTGAGAGTGTACTTCACCAAGCAAAGTTTTTCTCAATTCAAACTTTCAAATCAAATCTTCAAAGAGAACCACCTACGCATGGAATCATGTCGTCTGATTTCAAACAGTTTTGTCTTTTTATATCATCGAATATTTCTTATAATTCATTATTTCCCATTTTCTCGAGATTGAGTAATTTTCCCACAGATTTTCTTTGCTTTTTTTTTAATAAAAAAAAAAAAAAAATATTATATTTCTTTGAACCTGTTGAACCAAGGCCTTGGTCCAGAAAAATTTATTTTTGGCCAAAACCCAATTAAAAATTTTCAAAATTTTACATAACTGATCGGACAACACAATTTTCAGGTTGTTTCTGTTCCTTAAATGAACGAAAAAGTCAAAAAAAATTTTTTTTTGCTTTTTTAAATTGTTTTTAACTCACTTTTTGTCAATAGTGACATAAAATTTGTTAACGCTGTAGGCATGTTTACGGAAATCATGAGTAATCGAATATGATTTACTGATAGTCAGTGATAGTAGAGTGTAAATTATTTCCCCTCCAAAAATTTATTTCTGGCGGTAATTCGTTTTTAAAGTTAATTTTGTAAAAAATGTTATAAAAATTTTTTTTCAACTAAGCTTTTAGTCGGTTTATCCAAAAGTTCCCGTCGTGTCTATGGCCTCATTTTGAAGCCTAGAGGTCCTAAATCAAAAACCCGCTTACAATTTTTGCGCCTCTTTGCCCGTAAGTTTTGGCCAAAAATAAATTTTTTTGGGGCCCACTGTGCAAGGCCTTTGACCGAAGCGAAAATCCGTAAATTTAGTCATAGAGTTAGGTCTGAAAATTTCCGTGAAAATTTCATCATTAAACAAACCTTCAAAACCAAATGGAAATTTTCTTGAAATTTTCATAAAAGCGTCATTAAATCCTTAACGCGCTTTCCTTAAAGGAATTGGGGCTTGTTTAATTTTAAGTGCTGAATCCATTTCTTAAAATGAATATTTCGATGCAGTCATCGTCCTAGCTTTTTGCGATTGTAATTTCTCGCTAATGCAAATTGATTGTTATTTGCCCGTTTAATTCTTTGAAGATAAGGATTCAAGGGATCGAATTAATTTCCTTTGAACGTGAAACGAGATACTAAAATGTTGATTTAATAGAAGCGCAATTTCAGCGCTCATATTTTAAGAATGAATTATAATCAGAACGATGATTTTAAGTGGAGGCCAAAGTTTCGGAAAATTTTAGAAAATGTTGTTTATGCTGATAAAAACTTGAATTACTATTCCTAATGAACTGCATCAAACATAAATTAAGTTTTATGTTTTTTTCCCCCTTTTTTCTTTCGGGTTTTTTCCATTCTCTGAAAAGAAATAAGATTAACCGAAGAGAGTTTCCTTTTTTTTTTTTTTTTTTTTTTTTTTTTGTACATTTGAAGAAAATGTTTTCTAAGTTAAATGAGATTGAATTATTAAAAATTGCAGAAGCCTAGACATGTGGGTTGACTGAAAATTTAATAATATCTTATTCGATTCTTTCCCATTTTCTTCTTTTCGTTTTTTTTTATGAAGTTCTTTTTATTCCTATTTATATTCGAATGCCTCGTGCTTACAACAAGCTTATTTTTTTAGATTTCGGTGACCCAAATAAAAACCGAAAAAAGGAAAATGGAAAATGTAATCTTTTTTTTTTGGCACTTTAAAATGACTTTAAATAAAATAATCTGCGATTTCGTACTGAAGATAAATTTAAACTGAAAACTGATTTTGTAAATAATCGGTATCACAACTACTTATGCTCAAATTTTTATCAGTCAAGTTTATAAAAAAGGGAAATATTTTCATAATTTGTGAAAATTTAATATTTGTTTCCCGGGCATTAGTGCATCTTATTCCAATTAAATTTTTGCAATCCCTTTAAATAATCTAGGACGCTGATTGTGGTATTAAATCCAGTAATTTTTGGTAAATTAAATAATTTAGCGACATTTGCCGAGGATTATCAGTTTATTTAATCGTAGAAGCTGATAAATGATTCATTAACGTAAATAAGAGATTGTATATCTCGATTAGAAATTATTGGGACTTCCCTAAATTAAAAACATTACCCCTGGTAGAGATCTTAGCCCAGTTTCAACAACGGTTGATTTCTGCCATAATCCCGAAGAAAGAAAGACCAAAAAATTAACAATTAATTTTATTTATTTTCTTTAACTTATTAAACGGACAAATACTTCTCCAACCATAAAAAAGGAAGGGCTTAACAAGGCTGGCAAGGTGAACGAACGAATAGAAATGATCCTTGTAACAAACGATTTAGAACTAGAAACTTTTTAACGACGGACACCTTCACCCGTACAGTACAATGCCAAGGAAAATAATAAAAACGACCTCCCTAGTAAAAGGAAAAGCGTAAAAAAAAAAAAAAAAATTACTTTTTACCAGCTATGATAATAACATCCGTATAGCTCTATTTCGATGAGAAACAATCAGCCTTATTAATGCCAAATGTAAAAGGTTTTTTCTTTTTTTTTCGTGAAAATTGCTAAAGCAAATTTAATCTTTAATTTATTTTCTAATCGATACTTTCGACAAAGTCAAGGTTAAATTTGATACTCAAGTATATATCATGAAGTTTATGAAAAGTTTATTACAGACCTCCCTTCAGTTATAAATGAAAATGTTATTTTATCTCCCTCTTTTTTTTTTTCTTTCGCCCTTTTTATTAGAATGATAAAAAACACTTATATAAGGTATTTTTCCGGCAATTTAAAACCATCGTTATATCATTTTCTTTTTTATTTCTTTTTTGAAATTAAATGAAAACCATATTCGATTCATTCCGTCCGCCGTTCCTTATCGCATTGATTTTCTAAGCTTTCCGATTAATTTTTTTTTTTTTCCATTTTTTCGATTGCCAAAGTTAAATAAGTAGTGCAAGTGTGAAGCTATCAAAGACGATTTCAGCAACAAACACGCACAGACATTCTAGTCGCGTGCCAGACTATCAAAACACGATAGATATGAGCTTCACGATAGTTTAGGTCAAATGATATTTTGTTTTTGGAATTCGCAATCATTAAAAAGTAAATAAGAGATCGAAAGGAAATCATCAACAAGAAAAAACGTTTATCAGTGTGAATCTTATGTTAGTACTTCACGTGACATTTTCTTTTTCTTTTTTTTTTAATCGGCTTTCTTAATAAGTTCAAGGATTATTTTACGCTTCTTTTACGTTTTCTCGTTAAAATAGGATATTTATTTTTTTTCCTTGGAATTCCTTTTTTTCCCACATTTTATATTTCGAAAATTCGATTATGAAGAAATTTAATGCTGTGTATCGAAAAATATGTAACTTTTCCCGAGAAAGCCATAGAAGCCAATATCGTGTTAAAAATAAAAAGAAATAAAAACGTTTTCTCCTAAAAATTCTTAATATCGTATGATGGAACCTTTTTTGGCTTGGATTTTTTAAACCGACCTTGGGATGTCTTCTATAATCGAAAAGGAAATTTAACCCATCGAGAACAAAAGTTCAATTACAGGAAGGAAGTTATTATATGGAATATATGAAATATCGAAATCGAGGATTTTAATAATAAAAAAAAAATGAAAAAGGCAGCATTTTTGAATGTCTTTTTCTTCTAAAAAAAAATCCCCAAAGGTAAAATATTGAAAATGATAAAATCTCATTTAAAAATAAAATGTAAAAAAAACGAGAAAGTATACATTCGAAGCTTGAATTTCGTGGATCTCATCACCAATCGGGAGACTCGCGAAAAACACAGTACCTGTTCCCAAGGTGACCTTTGTTACACCAGTCTGATTCATAAGCGTGATTATGGCACTTTTTTCAAGGTCACCCGCGGTAAGAGTATAGTTATTTGCATTTCGATCGTAAAAAAAAAATGATGGAACTTTTTTAACTGTTCGTATCATTACATAACTGTGACGAAAATATTTTCGATCCAGAAAATGCATTTCCTTAAACTTTTTTTTAAAATGTGAATCATAAAGTTGTTGTGACATTCAATTAAAGAATAAGTGTTCGATAATATTTTTTTTTTTTAAATTCTTTGAACAACGTCAGTTTAATAAGGAAAAAAAAATCGAAAAGATTTTAAGTGATCAATTTTGTAGTTACAAAAAATGCAGTCGGTCGTTTTAATTATACCTAAATAACACATTTGTTTTGAATGAGATCTTTAATTATTAATAGTAAAACAGGAATTTAAAGTACAAGGTTTCATAAAAATTGAGTTTTTAACGCTGTTATTGCTTCGTTTATTTCGCGTTTTTAAAGTTTCAAAAAGCCGGCTCTTTGAATAAAAAAATTTGTTAAAAACTTGAAATTGAGTAAGTCTGTCGGGTATTGCTTTTGCTTAATTTGAACACAAAGATTTCTCCATACCCTTTAATTTGACTTGATTTATTATCTTGCTAATCGTGTAGAAGTTCCTCATGGAGCAAGAACTAGAATTGGCCATTTCAAAATCAAAATATTTTAATTTGGGATGTTCTGAGTTTAATTTGTGTTGAGGCATGACATGCTGGGATTCAAGTGTTGGATGTAACTATAAAAAACGCTCCAATTAATCGGTTAATATTTATAATTTTTTGGGATTCTTCTTCTTTCTTTGGGCAGTACCCAAGATTTCAGCAAAATCTTTGTTCGTGCGAAGGCTTGTCTGTTAAATTTAGGGGTCCGCCGAAGCTTGAAAATTTTGGCCGATGCCGATGCCAGCATCTGCATCGGATTTATTTTAATATCCGAATCGGCATCGACCTGAGATATTTAGCCGGCCGCGGTTGGTATCGGCATCGGGTCGGACCCCTGCTTTTAAAAATCGTCTAGAATGGCTCTACCATTTTTTTTTTTCACTAAAATTGGAATCAGAGGTGGCATCGGATATGATCGATGCTTGGTGGCGTCGGCATCGGCATCGGGTGTCGTTGCCGGAATCGGAATCGGGAGTTAAGTAAATAATGTGGAATCGGTACCGGCATCAAATTCGGACCCCTGGTAAAATCCACAACAAAGTTTATAGCAGGAGGGTCCGAATGCGATGCCGGTGAAATCTCGGGTCAATGCCGATGCCGATGCCGACGCCACCACTGAAAATTTCGCAGTGCCGATGCCGATGCCATCGACCAAAATTTTCAAGCTTCGGACCCCTGGTTTATAGCCTTTGAGCGAAGGCGAGCACCAACTTCGTATGTTCTCGACTCATTTTCATCCTTTTAATTAATTGTATATCGATGAACTGCTTATCTTCCTTGTATTACTATTAATTAACTAATTTTTTAAATTACTTTCCGAAATCTCGTTTAAGCAATTCCAAAGCTTCCTTCATGTACGAACGGGCCGAATTTCACGTGCTCTTTTTATATCATTTGTAATCTCAGTAAAATATAATCACTTGACAATGAGATGTGATAAAATGAATGTATATTTAGTTTTCAATGGAGAACGGCTGATCTGATTATTGCATTGATAATCGCCGTCTAGAGAATGATAAAATCAAAATCCGATTTAAAATTTGTTGTATTTTTTGCACATTTGACTCCTCTAGATAATGTCCGTTCATAAAAAATTTTTTAAAGAAAAATACAGTCATCTTGAACTATTTCATCATTTTCAGTCAGTGGCGTCATAACATATGATTTAAGGTCTTCTGTAGCAGTCAAATGAGCAGTAATAATTATTTTAAGTCATTAGTATTTTAATTAGAATAATTCGAAAATAACTGGAAAAGCAACTGCCAATGATCGAAGGCATGGCCATTCACAGTTCTAAATAATTTTATTAGCACAGGCTGCACAGCTGTCCTATATGTCCTATATTTCCTATATTTTGACAAACGTCCTATATATCCTATATTTGTCCTATATTTTGAGTATGTCCTGTATTTTTGGGAGTTTTTAACTTTAAAATATCATAAAATCAACTTTTTTGTAGTTAAAATCCATTTTTTGGTTAATTTTTAAAGGCTGCGTTTTTTCACAATAAAAAAACTACCCTTTACTCAGTAATACATGGTTTTCTTAATAAAACAAATTTTTTTCAAATTTTTTTATTTTACTATAAAAAGCGAAAAAAAGAAAGTATGTTTGAATGTTGAATATGAAGTTTGAAGTAATGTTGTGAATGTTGAATTGAAGTTTTTGTTTTATATTTCTTTCAAAATCGGTCTATATTTTTCACAAAATGTCCTATATTTTTCATAAAATGTCCTATATTTGCCCTATATTTTCTTGAAAATCGGTCCTATATTTTTCCAGAAAATGTCCTATATTTTGGCGACGAGGCGCTGAGCAGCCTGTATTAGCATGAAGTCCAACGCCATGCTCATTTTATCTTTTAATCATTAAAAAAACTTCTCTCGATTTGACTTCGTACGAAACATACGAATTCATTAGAGCGAAAGTAACGAGCAAAAAAAAAAAAAATACATGCGCGACTTAATGTCTTTTTATTCTTGCATATGTAAATAATTATTGCTCTTTGCCCAGACGTCTTACTGTCTACCAAAGAAACTTAGGCTTGAATAACTCGTGGACTTGAAACTTCTACTTATGACATCAATGCGTGCTTCAAAGTATAGAAATATCCCCTCGAGGAAATACCGGTTTGTTTACATCGGAAATAGTAAATAATAATCAGTTTTAACTGAACTTTAGACGGTCAACGTTCATATCTTTTTATATAAAATGTCAGATTATTTAAAAGCGCGAAAGCTTCCGTTTTTAGCTTTTCAGAAACCGATCTTAATCCGAGGAAAGCGCATATCCCAATTGATTTTTAGGCTAAAGTTCAAATTCGTTATTATTTCATCGACGTAATTGCTCTTTCCTATGCCTATTATAGAGTGCCCCTTATTTTACGAATTTTCGAATTTGAATGAGTGCACCCCTCGGAATTGGTTCTCCCTGTGGAACAAATTGAACCCTAATTTTTTTTCAGATTTTTTAATCGATAACAAACCTCCCCGATTTAGGTCTAAAGATTCTGATAGAATGTTCTATATCCAACACGATAACGCGGATGGGATGAGTAAAAATGAAAAGTAGGACACCGAAGACGTGCTTTTGGCTTCTATGCAGCTTTTGTAAAAGATCAGTTTTTTTTTTTTTTTTTTTATATTGCAGCTATTCAGCTGCTCGAATGCAATTTGCGGGCTTTATTTAAGAAATTTTATTTGCTGATTTATTTATATCTACCTGTCGGCCTGTTTAACTTATTAAATTTCCTTTTAATTATAATTATAATTGAAATAAGCTTCGAATAAAATATAGAATTTTAAATCTTATTTTCCTGGCGGTTATTACATTTTTCGCTGATTTTTATTTATTTTTTGATAGGTCGAGGTCAAATTAGTAATTATTTTTTAATGAAAAATAAGGTTATAAAGCATTTAATTTGGAAAAAGGAAACAGATGATAATTACGTCTATAGCTTACTCTGACCCCTTACTGGTTTTTGATATTCTTATCTATAACCCTAATTTTTTTTGAGATTGTTCCAGTTGTTCCACATTTTCGCATATCGGGTGTCCGGATTTTTAGTATGTATTGCGATGTTTTTTTTCTGAGTTTTAGCTGTGGCATCTCTTTAAGGCGGTGGTTACATTGCCCGTGTTATTTATCAACAAACAGTTTCGAGCAGATGACCATTTTTGAAAGTCTTCGAAACTGTTCGAAACTACTCGAAGCTACTCCAACGCGCTCGAAACTCTTCGAGGTGTTCGAAGGATTTCTAGAGCTGGATTTTTGCATTTTTCTTAAATTTAGATCATATTTTTCATTGTCATTTTCCAGGGGTGGTCAAAAATTAAGAAAATAGTGTTATACGATTGCTTCAACCTATAATTTTTAAAATTTTTCCACCAAACCTTTATAAAAGTTATTAAATAGGAATACACCGTGCTATACGAAACCAAAACCGCTATACGTTTCAGAATAATTTTCGGATATGAAATCTAGGGTGGTTCGAAAAATAGAAATTTTGGATTTTTAAATTGCGAAAACGGGGGAAAAGTTGCGCCCTAGGGACGACATTAACCTTGAATTTTTACATACTTTTAAATTGATGTCTTCCCCTTTCCTGAAGGGGCCTAAAGTTTGTCAAGTCCCATAAGGACCACAAGAAAAATGAATAAATACAGAAAAATTAAGAGAATGCTTCACGGATGTTGATAGGAATGGCTGCTTTCTTCAGTACTCGATTTACGATGAAAATATCCAAATTTTAAGTATCAAACGAACTCTTCTGGTATGTCCTGAAATTTTCAGTACAAGTTTCAACTTGTCTGAAATGTTTGGGCGGCGGGAAAATAAGTTCAAAAAAAAAAATTTTGCGGTGGAAATCTTTGATTTTGTTTTCCTGTTTTGTGTTTGCTTAGAACAAGTTGAAACTTGTACCGAAAATACCTACAAGAAAAAGTCAAACGATTTCGTTAAATACCTATAATTCGATTTTTCCCCCGTAAATCGATTGTTAGACAAAACAGCCATTCTTTCTGGTATTCCGTGAAGCCTCCCCTTAATAAATAAGGTCTGGAATGGTGTTGACGAACTTAGATCTCTTGAGGCAGCAGAGCACTTCAGTTTAAAAGTCTGGAAAAATTTAGAGTTAATTTCGATCCTAGTGCTCAACTTTTCGGCGCTTCGCCAATTTGAAAATCCAAATTTTTTTTCGAACCATGGAACCATGGCAGTGCACTGCAATGGAAACTGCATTAGTCCAATGTCGCGTCGGCTCAAAATTTCTACCAAAACCTTTTTTGTTTACGCGCCTAAGCTTTTTATTTTTTCTGTAAAAAAAAAAAAAAAAAAATGGCTGAACAGGTGGTGCAAAGGAACATTTTGCCCCCCCTCCTTCAAGAAATATGAGTCCCTCAAACATACTGGGGAAAATATTTGCCTGTGAAAACATTTACATGGGTGTGCCTTTTTCTATCCCAACTTAATCAAGTCAGCGGCTTTGAGGCGGAATAGCATTAAAGTATTCGTACGATATCGTTAATGGTTGTAAGAAATAAGAGAAACAATGTACATTATAAGAAAAAAAAAGCTCTTGAAATGAGAATTGTAATTTGATATTCCTAATCTTAATTCGATTGCAGATCATTTTATATACGCGATAACTTTTTATTGCGTAATATTGAGAAATAACGCAAAAACTTTGTAAAGTTAAAGAATTTCTTCGTTCCTTTCGTCTGCGATCGATACGGAAAAAAAAGGTTTAGTTATTTTTCTTTTCTTTTTTTCGAAATTAAACGTCGCACGCAAAATTTTAATAACTTCCATGCAAAAAAAATTACCAAGTTGATTTTTCCTGCAATTCTTTATTTATCATTAATATTTACTTAATGTTTTTTTTTTTTGTTTTACGACACGATTCTCCTTTATTCGAATGACAAAACAACAGCAAAAGGGGTTTTGTTTGTACGTGCCGAAAGTCGAGTATTACGAAACGAGAACCGGGAAGCAAAAAGGGAAAACAGAAAACGAGTGACCCAGTTTTTCACGCAAGGACGTTGCATGAATTCGTTTTCTGCAGTCCCGAACACGGAAGCTTTTCCATATACTATGCGGAGTAATATCGAAATTTAACGTTATTTATGTAATTTAAGTTTTATTTATTTTCTCCAGTCTTCCTTGGGTCAATGGAAAGATAAATTGAATGCAATGACAAAAATAGAAAATTTTCAGACAGATTTTTTGCTGTAGGAGTATGATCATGCAAAATCTTTCCTTGGATTTGATTTTCCTAATGGGGAAAACAAATTTTATTCCTTTTTTTATTAGAATGTTATCAAAGTCCTCTCCTTTTTTTTTTTTTTTTTGTCTGATTTTGAGACATGGGCGAGTGAAGGAGAATCCTTGCAAATTTTTTCAATACTTGATGTTTACATTAAATCGTACATGTTATTGAATTTTTTTACGTAGGTTGGATAAGCGATGGCTTCGGTATTCATAGATTTTTTCGAATCTTCGAAAATCGAATGAACTTGGAAAGTTCATTCAATGAACAGTTTCCTGTCTGATGCGTCATGAGATACACAAAACCAATGTGAAAACTTATAAGTTAAATCAAGTTGAAAATCCAGTTGAATCACAACGTACTGTATACGTCCGAAATTCTGTTTTTCTAAGAAATGGCTTGAGGAAAAGTTCAAAATTGTTATTAGAACCAAAAATCATACTCCTTTAAAATATCATTCAGAACATATCAAAGTGAGATTTTTCATCATATTTATAAGTTCTCTCCCTTTTCTCGCCTCTATTCCTGTATCTTTATTTTGTCTTTAGGGTATTGACCGAGTTAGTTTTATTCAGATAAAAGCCGCAGATGCAAAACTTGCCCGCCAAAAGCTTTGGAAGGAATTCCTAATTGAAAGCATATAAGCCAACTATTTGAAAACAATGATTAGGTATTTAGGCTTGTTTAACAACAAACAGCGCCTAAGGCGGAATGGTTTTGCTGCTCCGTCTTCCAGCAAGGTACCAGAATGTGAGCCAAATAAAAAATGAAATCCATGACTTTTAAACGATAATTTTTTATAAAATTCTCGATGTAGATCCTTTAGTTTGAAGTTAAATGAACGGACGAGAAAATAACTAAAGTTCTTTTTAAGGAACCGGCCATTTTTTTCGAAATTTTTCATTTTATTTTTTGAAAAGCATTTGTCGTATTAATTAATTATTGCAGATTTTCTCGCATTGGAAAACTTGAATCACAAAGAGGATTTCCGCCAGGATGTTAATGTTAACAACAATAGAATGATTTTCATTTGTTGTCGTTGAATACACATCCATAGCTTCCCCGCGGCGGAAATGTATTGCGGCTGTGCCTTAATTTAATTTTTTTTCTCGATTTTCCTTTTTTAAAATTATGTGCCAGCGGCTGTCTTGTTCAATTAACTTTAAAAAGAATCCGACATGACAATTTTTTTCTACGCTAAGCAACAATTAGGTCACGGTGATCCGCACTTATAAAGTCCAACCACGAAGCTACAAAGCACAGGTTTAATAAAGCTTCTAAATACACATTTTTGAAGGGTCATTCGCTAGTTTTCCACTTAGCCATTAGTCTAAATTCTCAGTCTCATTCTCATTTTCAAATTGCCCGACACAGTTTCGGTTATTAATTCCGATCTTTCATCAAATGCTCAAAACATTTCCCTAAACAAAAGGAACGATGCCAAAATGATTAAAGCTGTTAAAGGACTTGAGAATTTTTTTTTTTTTACATCGCATCTTTTTTTGTACTTCGTACAAATGATTGGTGCACCTAATAAACCCTACAAGGTTTCTGTTTCCAAAAATTAATTGACTTGAGGTGCAACCAATTTTGAAGTTCAAGGAATTATTGACGACGTAAGTTTAATAAGTTATAAAAAAAAAACTTCGATGTTTTACTGATGCGTCTTGGAAAATTTCCATATTTTATTTTCATTATTACTGTTTATTTTTTAACTGCCAAATGTTTTGTAACGTCTGTAAATCTGTCTAACTATATTTTTTATTTTTCAATATTTTTCATCCGGCGGTTTTTTTTATTTATTGTTTTACTTTTCCTTTACATAATTTGTTCAAACCGCAGTGTCTGTGCATCCATAAGTTACTGCATAGATAACGTGGTTGGAACTGATTAAAGACACGGGCGAGACAAGTCGAGTCTCGTCCCGCGATCACGTTTATACAAGTCTTGGGAGTCGGTTTCGGCTTTGTCCTAAATATCAAAAACAAGCTTTTCTTATTAATTCGTGTTTATAAGGAAAATCTTTAAAGGAAAAAGCTTTCTTTACTGATTAGTAAACAAGCGCTTATGGTGAATTATCGCTCAATCTCTGATGGTCGATTTCATTCAGAAATCTGCATTGAGTGTATCCCGCAGTTTGTTATTGATATGACATTAAGTCAAGGACGCTTGTGTTTTCTTTGGTTATTGACTTAACTACGCCTTCATAGTACTCGAAGTTATTAGTTTTCTTTTAAGATATCTATACATTTTTTGCGTAGTTTGCTTTCTTGTTTACCCCGACATCGTTTGAAAAGCTCACTCTTTTTCCATGAAAGCTTAAAAGGCTAATAGACATTCTTGACATTCGAAAAAAGGTAACAAAAAACGCTTTGAAATTATTATTGTTAAATTCGATTTTCATTCAAAGAGGCAAATAGACCTATTTCCCAGAAAATAAAATTGGAAGATCAAAAGTACCGATTCCTGCAAATATTTTTTTTCCTGTTGTTTCCTCCTTTTTTTTTTTTTTCGATTGCCCTATGACATATCTTGTCTGTGCTTCTTGGCTAAGTTTCGGCAAGAGTTAGGTTGTCGTGCTCTGTCCGTGTTGCTTTTCAGTCGTTTTCGCTTTCCGTTATTTTTCCGTCTGACACTTGAGTTCTTTTTTCTTTTTTTCAAAATCCAATTTTTTAAAAGCTTTGCTCTTCGAGAATTTTCCTTGATCCTGCGGATTTACTTTAACACCGAGACTTTTCAAAAATCGATAAGACAACTTTACAGGGATAAATCAAGTAAACAAGATCCTATATCCATGAAGTAAAATGATTTGTAGGTGGCTGACGTTTAATAAGGGGTATCTATTTTCGTCCGGCATTGAACTTGAGTGAATTTTTTTTTTCTTTATTGCTTTAAAAAAAATTTAAAGGTAAAAGAGATTCTTAAAATACATTTTGTAATTACATATACGAGAGGGACACGTCGCTTTCTGTTTCAGAAAGATTTTTCTTTCGTTTTTAATTTTCGTTGGTAATTTCAGTTTTTATATTAGCAGAACGTGTAAAGTTAATTAAAATTAGTAATTACAAGTTCACAATTATATACGTAAATTTTTAATGTTCGTTTAATAAATTATCAGGTCAGAAAATTACATGATAGTATGTGACAGTTACAAAGTTTCTGGCAGAAAATGTTAACACAACTTGGAATTGAAAATGTCAAAGTCTGCTTACGGCGTCAGGCCATCACTGACCTATTTTTTTTTATTCACATGTTTCAGTTTATTTGATCTTTATTTTTTGCGGAACGCTACTGTTTTTTATTTTTTTTAAGGTCTCTCTTCAGGTTTTCGCGTGATTAAATTTTTTAATAATTTTTTAATAATCCTATTGTTTTATTTATTTATTTATTTCATCGGGAGAAATACTTTTTTTTTTATCCCAATCGCAGACAACATTGATTGACATTTAAATTAGATGATCGTATAAATTATTGATGTCTGTCTGATCATGTTCTTCTTTAATGTTTCCTATCATATGTTACGACCAATTTAAATGACATGTCGCGATTTAATTGAATTAATAAGAGGACCGACAATTCTATGTCTCCGTTATCTTAAGTTTGGCTAATGGCGAAATAAACGAAGTCGAGATAAAATAAGGAAAGTATAAAAATACGAAAACCTTTTCATTAGGCTAAAAGCACTGTTCTGCAAGTTTTGCAAAATAGACGCGGAGGAAAATTTTGACACAGAAAGGCATTTATTCAGTAATTCATCATCATGCTTTATGTGCCTCCCTTATATTTCCTAAACTTTTGTACATTGTGTACACCGCTCTCAGAGTTGAGGGCTTTAAAACATGAAAACCCACTGCCTGATGCTGCAAACCACGTCGTAAATGCTCCTGATCCCGTTTCTTTATGAACTTACTAAGCGGGTAAATAATGGTTATTAAATTTTTATTGATTGAGGAAAACGGTGGAAAATTCTGTGAATTAACCTCATCTAAGTTGTTTTTTTTTTCTCCCCATATAAATTCCATGCCGCAAATAGGGATGGCTTCATGGTGTATACCGACGAAAACAAAACCTTTTGCGGACTAATGATTTTTGATTTCAGATCCCAATTGATTATTGCATATAATTTACGTAAACATCAAGAATTTTATGCAAACGAATTCCTATGACCAACAACTTTGTTCATTTCCCGAAATCGAAAAATTCATTGTGCTCATTTAATTTATCCTCGTCATCTGCCCTAATATTGCGATGCGGATTTTAACGTCGATAATTAAAAAGCGATTATCCTAGGGTGAAATTTTCTCCTCGTGTTGGTTTTTGCGCGAGAAATTTAATACGGAAGAGGACTTGTCAAGCGCAAAGGTGATGATACTCACGTCGAAGTTTTCGTACCCGGACGGGCTCGAGTTTTGCGGGAAAGCTTATAATTATCTTATGCTGAAATTCTCTTTTCGCTCTCTCGTAGGTTAATTATGGGGGGATTTCGTTGGAGAAACTCCAGGTCGATACTCCAGCTTCTCCTTTCTCGACTCAAACTCCCTCAACTCATTCACGGAAATTACGGCGTAGTTTTTTTTTCATCCCTCCCCGGAATCGTTTTTCACCCATACTCTGGAAAACCTTACCCAATGTCATTTTAAGTTTCCCTTAAGTTATGTTGCTTTGGTTTTGCGGCTTTTTTAAATTTTAATCGCTTACTCTTTGGGAATTAGCTCATTCGATTTTAAAAAATTAGTTTTTAATTTGGGGATAATTTTGTAAAAAAAAAACCTTTTTTTTTTTTTTTTTTTTTTTTTAGAGAGAAATTTTTTTAAGCCGAGGGATAAAATGAAGCCGTGAGGTAATCACAAGCTCAATTTATTTCCCGAGGCAAACCCACCATGCTTTTACAGCTTTTTGCTCGGTTTGTCATACTTCTAGAAATAGATTTCTGACTTTTAACTTCTTTTTAAAAAAAAATGTCTCATGAGATCGCTTCTATTTTATTGCATCAGCAGCGATATGTGAAGGATTTTCAATCATCTAAATGCCCTTTTAAAGGTATTAAACAAAAATGTCAACATAAGTCAGTTGATTGATAACTTCAATTTTCTGAATTATTTAATGAAGCGAAACGTTTTTTTCGAAATGATCTATTTTTTACACCCCCCCCCCCCCCCGCGCCTTAAAAGCAGTTTTTGGTTTGTTGGAAAAATTAAAATATGATCTATTTTTGTATTTTTAGTTTATAACTTTCCGGTATAACGTTTTTTAAGAGAATCATTTTTGGATTTTAAAAAATAATTGGAGGATACATGGGCCGGAAGAGAAGGGGGACAACCAGGGATGGTATGCCGAATAGATTTTAATCGGAATCGGAGTCGGAATCAGATTCGATGGATGGAAACTAATTGGAATCGGCGTCGGAATCGCGAATATTTTTTGCGTAATTTAGAATCAGAATCGGAGTAAGATTCGAATGATAAGAAACTTATAGGAATCGGAGTCGCAAAATATTTTTACCATTTAGAATCGGAATCAAAATCAGACTCGAATGATAAGAAACTTATCGGAATCGGAATCGGGATCACGTTTGAAAAATCATCGAGCATCATCGGAATCGGAATCGGAATCAGCATGCCATCCCTGGGGACAATAAGCCGGAATATTGGTTTTCAATAAATAGTAAAAAATTTTCTGTATATTTAACATACCCGGTCCAAATGTCACTTTTTTTAGTTAATTTTGACATATTATTTTTGTTGATATTGATGCTACGGCAATCTATGTTATCTTTACACATGAAAATATGTGGTCCGTTTTTGACACAAAAAATGTATCAAAAACATATAAAAGTTTTTTACTGTGTCTTTTGCAATTTGCATGTTTTTTTAATGTCCATTGCTCTCTGCTCGTGTAAGCAAAGCTAACGTATCTCCATTTCGAATTGGCACGTCTCTTCTATTTTTAACTTATATAAACAGTCAATTCCAGAATGGAGATACGTTATTTTTGCTTACATGGGCAGTGCTGATTGCTTAAAGTACGATACGACCCGTGCTTTTCCTCCTCCTGAGGAAATTTGATTTTTTTGCTTGACTGCGAGCGTGATAATCTTTCACGTATACCTGCGCATGTTCTGACAGGTACTTGAGACCTATAGACACAGTTCTGTAGTTCCGGTTCCGAACGGCTATTCGAGAGATTTTGGTAGCAATTACAGCTCGATGATGTGTCATTGCCCATGGGGGAAAGGGTAGAAGTTGATTCTGACTAACGGAGTAGGCCGGCCTGCAAAAAACTCCCAGATGTGAACTAGGATAGAAGCGCGAGGCATTGCACCTCATGATTAAGAGCCGAGAGCGGTATGCTCCAGGCTACCATCAGGTCATCACCATCACCATACGACCCGTACTACACAAACTAAAATCTGATCCTTTTCTTAAAAAAAAAAAAAAAAACCTCTTGAATCAGAACGATGCGAAAGATCTTAAATGAAGTGTTAAAAATATCATGGGATCAGACTAAGTCCAAGCATATAAGAGATTACATATTATAGGCAACAGAAACGCAAAGTGACAGTTTTATTGTAGCAACATATCAGCTGTCGTCTGTCGTTTATTATTTCGCTCGCAGGTGAAGGTCAAACGTCGTTGGAAAAATGTTTGAAATAATCAACAAACATTATTATCGAAAGGATGATTACGCTCTAAATTAAAGTTGTGACACTTCAATATCATGCAAAATGTTTTCTACAAAACTTTCAAAGATCCGGATCCTGAAAGCAACCCAACGAATTCGTCTTTTCACTCAACCTCTCTTCCGACGAAGCAATTAAAACAATATTCGTTTTACGAATTACGAAAAACTTGTTGGGTACATTTAGAATTTAATCATGCCGAAATAATCCCGGGAGACATACTCTCGGGAACAATGCTCCTTTTGTCGCCGAACATATATTTTAAAAGGGCTGGCAAGAACAATGCTATTACGTATTCATACTAGTTGGAATGAATCTGCTAACTGCCTGCCAAGCCGGAAGATCACCTGTCGGAATTATTTTTCGATGAGAAAACGTATATCCATGTATTTATTTTTTTTTTTATTTCATAAAATTATATGGAACAGAATCACTTGGGCCGTAAAGAAGAAAAAAAAAGCTTTAGGTCTATCCTGGGGATTATTTAAAAACGGACCGAATTGAGAGTGAAAGAATTTTGATGGCAAAAATCCAAAAAACATAGAAAATATCTAAAAATATTCCAAGACATACATTAGCCGCAGCAGGTCTTACATCACAGGAATAACTTATATACAATGAATGTTTGATAAGGTGACATTGAAGTTCACAAAACTCAAGTAAACAACTCGGCGATAGTTTGGCACGTATTCAAATAAATTGCAATGTTTATTTTCTATAAAGACTATACTTTTAATAAATCACCGGTAGATGGGACCGGCTTTTTGGCATTACTAGAGGTAGGCGGGAAAAACATCACTTATGTTCAAGTTACCTTCGCCGTCACATGTTCGGGCAATTAAAAATGCAAAAAAAAGAAGTGGGAAAAAAACGAAAGGTGATTATCGCTGTTATAAGTTTAATCTTTGAATTAATGTTCTTGTGCTAATTTTTTATTTTTCTGTTTTTTAAATATGAAATTTTAACATAATTGTGGAAAAAGCCGACACATTGTGGGAGTACTTATAATATTTACATTTATTATGACATTTCCTGCGAATAAACGCTGGCTTCTGCAGTGCACAGTACATACATTTTTTAAATGTTGAATGAATGGCGGTGGTTTCATCTTGACAAAAAAATGTTGTGCTCGTATTACAGTAGAAAATGGTTTAGTTTGGAATCCCGATTTTGATACTTAAGACGTTTTAACGAATAATAACGTTGAAGCAGTTTAATTGCTGAATGAATGACTTTTTTTTATTTTCGATCTTTTTTTTCGAAAAGAAATAAACAGAACTTACTGCGGTCAAGTGAATAACAACTGTCGTTAATTTCATTTTATGACCAACGTTCTAATTATTTAAACCATATGGAAATGGTCCTATATTCGCTGTCTTTATTTCTTAGAAATATAATTTTTATTCTTGAGAAAGGCTTAAGCAGTCAAGATGCATTTTGTTTCTGTAAAATCCTTATTGATAATTTGACTTGATTATAAATTCACCTTCAACCTGTCAAACCGCATGTGCTAATAGATTTTTTTTTTTTTTTTTTTTGTAACAATTTTGTAGAATGCCCATCCACACTCAAAAATAGGAAATGTTTTAAGAAGAGGCTTCTTGGATGCCGGAAGGAATGGCTGCTTTGTCTAATACTCGATTTACGATGAAAAAAATCCAAATTTTAGGTGTCTAAAGAACTCTTCTGCTGTATCCTGGAATTATTAGTGCAAGTTTCAACTTGTCTGAAATGTATGGGCGACGGGAAAATAATTTCAAAAAATATTTCGGTCAAATAACTTTGATTTTGTTTTCCTAGTTTTTGGTTGCTTGGAACAAGTTGAAACTTGTACCAAAAATACAAGAAAAAGTCAAAGGAGTTCGTTAGATACCTACAATTTGATTTTTTTTCCCTCGTAAATCGAGTGTTAGACAAAACAGCTATTCCTTCCAGTATTCCGTGAAGCCTGCTCTTAAACAAGTTGCGTCTTGCAACCAAACTGAAATGTTTCTCAGAAAAAAAGGACTCGCTGTTACTTGACAAGATTTTTTTTATTGTTTTCGCATGATTTTGTTTTCGTATTAGCCATTTTTTTTCTGAGTGCAGCTTGGGAAATTCGTTTCCGAAAGTAGGGAATTTACCGGATACTCATTCGCTGTCATTCAATTCTTACGCCGTTTAAAAAAATTACAACATCGATGCTCTATTCCGCTTTATTTGTGAACAGTTTTAATGATTGCTTTAGTATCTGTTATACCGAAAGTAATATATTCCCATTACCGACAAATATTTCTCTTGGTGGAAGAAATGTGCCTCAAATAGAGTTGGCTCATCTTGCTCAAAACTGTAAATTATATTCCCTGAATGTACCCATTAATCCCTCAACTGCAAGATTCCCAAAGCTATTTTGCTATAAGTTTCAGATTTAGATTGAAATATTATATTTATTTCTTACTTGATGGTTTCCATCCTTGTTTTCGTATAAGTCTTCTCCGACGATCCGTCAGCACTAACACATTTCCCTCTCTTTCTTCGTTCTCTTTTAAAATCCAAACTTTTTATCTGACGTCGGAAAGAATACAATGCTGCTTTAGATTCTCTGTTCTTCAGCAAAAAATAAATTGAAAAATTCATGCGAAATTCGCAAAGAAACTGACAATTTAATTCAACCCATAACTTAAAACTTCACACACCGTTATACAATGCAATATGCGAATATGTATTCAGAGAACAGACGTGATGTAATTTACAATTAAGCTATTACTGTTGGTTGGTTATGTGGTTAAAAAACGTGCTCTTTTTTGCGCTTTGAATCTCTTAACATTCTGTAGGATTACGTTTGCAATTACGTTTTATTTTAAAAAATGCATCTTTGAAATATGGCTGTTGGGGTAATATGACAGAGAACATTGCACCGAAAATTTCACGAAAAAATATAGCACATATCGGACGGCGGTAATGCTCAAAAGGAGCAAACAAAGTGTTTCTGATGAAAAATTTTCTTTAATGGGAAATCATATATTTTAAACATAGGTCCAAAACTCTTTGTATAAGGGGCAGTTCAGGTACCAGAAAAACAAAAGCCCGAACAAATTTTTCAAGGTCTTGTTTTTCAGTGCTGGACTGGCCCACCGGGATAGCGGGGATTTCCCGGTGCGCCGGTAGATTCAGATGCAAAAGGCGCCAGGGAAATTATCCTTCTCTTAAATAAGTTAATTAATAAAAATTTTTAAAAATTCATCCATTCTTTTTTCTTTTTTTGCTTTTTAGAAGTCGTGTGGTACTCTCTAAAAAAAGGCGCCTGTTTCGGAAAATCCCGAACCGGTTTTTAAAGCCAGTCCGACCCTGTTGTTTTTCTGATTTCTGCATTCAGGATTTTCAAAAATTTTTTTTTTAAAAGTTCAAATCTTCGAAAAGTTTGGAGTTTTGAAGTCGAGTATTTTAGGTAAATTCTAAATCGATCTTTTTCGATGTTGTGTTTTTCTGGTTCTGAGTTTAGGGTTTTTAATTTGTTTAAAATATTTTACCATTATTACTTTTGATTGAATAAAATTTTTTTTATAGTTCATAAGCCAGAAAAACAAAGCCCGGAGCAATCAATTTCTTTAAATTCTGATTTTGGAATCCCGAAATTTTCAAAGGTTTTAACTTTCAGAAAATTTTTAAAGCCCAATACTCAGAAACCGAAAAAACGAAATTTCGAAAAAGGTTTCGGGGTTTTGTTTTTCTTGTTTCTGCCATAGGACGGAATAATTGTTTTTTTTTTTTTTTTTAAGTGTGTCTTATAAAGACATTTACTGATATGTCTTTTTAGAGGTCTTATGAACACAATGAAAAGTTACTTAAATTTTTTAAATTAATAAAAAAAACACCTTTTTTTTTTTTTGCTCAATCGAATATCGACATTGCTTCTTAACCAGATTTTATTTTGAACTTGATATTGAAAAAAAAGGATAAAGAAAATTAAATTTTCAAAAATATATTTTTTATTTTGACAAGTATTAGGAGGGTTAAAAAGGTATTCGAAGGAAAAACAAAATGAAAAGAAGGCGGTTTTTCCGGCGAAAAAAAAAGAATTTTCGGGTAAAGAACCAGCTGTCACGTGTTACGAGCCCATTTCCATGCTGTCTGTCAGTCAAATCGGTTAAATATTAAATATTAAAACGGACTAACTCCCAAGTATAATCCTACACGAAGATTTTTTGAATAATTAAAAATAATATCGATCGATATTTATTTTGGCTTTGGGAAATTGCAACCAACGAAAGTAATACCTTAAATTCTTAAATCGTTTTTCCTCGTTCGTTTGAAGCAAGATTTTCAATTTAAAGTCGATTTTGCATTTTTCAATGAATGATTAATGATACCGGAGTTTTCCCGTTGGGAAGTATCAAAAGATTTTTATTTTGAGCTTTTGTGAAGCCGTAGTATGATGGGTCGTAGAGGGTGAGAAAAATGTAGATGGAAGCATGCCTTTTTTTTTTTTTCTATTCATAAAGTTTGACGAATTCTACGATTGATTTTTAGAGCCAAGTCGACTTTTCCTCCTAATATGGCTACGAGAGTATGCATTTCTTTTTACTTACAAAGAATATTTCAAAATTAACTTACTTGTCAAAATTTCATTAAAGGTGCAAGGAAAGAAAAGTTGCCATCGAGAAAAATTATCAAAATTAGATGGTATTTCTACTGCTGTTTGTTTTATTCTTTGCTTATTTTTTCTGTTTTTTTTTTTTTTTTTTTTCTTTTCTTTTTCTTTAAAGAAAAATAAAATTGTACCATAGCCTAATATTTTATCTTTAACATCTGAAAAATATTTTCGAGTTCGGTCGATGGTAAATGTTTTATTTGAAATGTTTAAATTTTTTATATACAGTATTTATATGAGTCGCCAAATCTCTTTTGGCCAATATAGCGTGAATAATTAATCTAATTTGTGAAGAATAATTTAAATATTTTTTTTTTTTCAAGCCAAAATCTCTGAACAGGGAGATGTTGACGCACTATCTTTATATTTTCGCCGGCTTTTAATATAAAACGTAGCAAATTATAACTCTTACTTACTCTGCTGAAATACGTCGTTATAGCTAATGATTTTAAAAATGAAAAGCTTTAGCTTTGCTGTATAAATCCAGTGAATGTAGCATAGCTATAATCAGCGGATTTCAGTTTCTCTTTATAGGTTTTTTTCCCTTTTTTACATTTTCCACTAGATTGCTTGCATTTAATTCGAATTATTCTTCATTTTGTGAAACTTTTAAAATTTTTAGACTTCTTTGAGTCTCGCAACCATTATTTTTGACAATAGGAAAAACGAACAAAACCGACTAATTATTGAAAAATCCGGGAAAATATGATTTTTAATTTTTTTTATGTTGCAATTATTGAAGTGAGAAATCGGTAGAATTACTTCGAAAACAAAAGGGAAATTTTACATGGAATTTTACTCTTGTACCATTTTAATTTTAAACTAAATCGAAAGATGTATCGAAAAAAATATTTCGAATTATTAAATTGTCTGGTTTTTCCCCTTAATACTTTTGTCTCTAGTTCCTTCTAACTGACAATGAATTTTTTTGTATTTGAGGAAACCCTCGTAAATCATAAACCCCCTAAAGAACAGGTCGGTCCCATTAAAATAAATATCGTATTGTCGAAAACAAGAAAAAAAAGCCCCTGGTTTTATTTTTCCGTCAAACAACGTTTTTTTCCCCTTCGGGTTTAACTCGAAAGAAAAGTTTTGAGACTTTATTTTAGTGTTTTATCAAGATTAAGTCGGTTGAAATTTTTCAGCCATTCACCTCTGAAAAATATAAAAACCCATTAGTTATTTGACTTACTCCTTACATTTTTTTTTTCTTTTCTTTTCAGATATGCTTTAGCTGAGGCTTAGGAGTCTCCCAGAAAAACTTTCGAACGACACTAAATCAATGCTAACTTTAAGATTGGTGTCTACACATTTCCTGAAACAGCCATAAATTAATTCGCCATAATGTGCCGCGACCGGGATATGCCAGGTCCTACTTCACCAAAGTAAACGAAAAAACTGAAGGAAATAAAAATATATCTATATATATTTGTTCAATAATATCAATATATAATTTATTATGTGTATAGTATAATCTGTCACAAAAACTGAAATGTACAACGTAACAGTGCGGAAAAAAGTCGTTTTTTTGTTTTAAAAGAAAAAAAAAATTCTTTTTAAGTTTTCATTTTTTTTGTTCTTCATTATCGTTTATTAAAAGAAAAATTTATTTATAAAGAAAAAAGAAAACTGTAAATGTGGTAAATAATTGATCTCTATTAATTTCTCTCTTAAAATATATAAATATTAAAAATGCTTTAAGTGTGCGTGCCATACGTGTGATTGCTTTTGACGGTAAACCTAAAAAAGCAAAAGTATATAAATATATGAATTATAAATAATATACTGTATATAAACATATAAATTTTTATTTAAAAAAAAGAAGAAAAAAGAGACAGATAAATATTTTTTAAAGAAATCTTTGGTGCTAAGTGAAAAGTTATTTCAGTGATCGGTTTTTTTTTCTTTTATTTTAATTTTTTTAAAAATTTGTTTGTTATTTTTGTCTGTTTTTTATTTATGAAACGTTAGTTACATTAGTTTTTCATTCTGTGGACTCTCGCAAGAGATTGCATTGTAAGTATTTCAATTTTTTTCTGTCTTTTAAGAAAAAAAAAAGTTCGTACGAAAAGGAACAAAATGGGAGTTGGCCCTTAGAAGGCTGTGGAATAGACGATTTCAACAGTGACGTTTCATCCCATAATGCATTGCAAATTGTGTCGTCTCACTGGGCACATTCTAATAATGCTTCCCATAAGCTAAGTATAGACATGGAAATTAAAAATTCATTTTGCTCAGTTCCAGGAAAAAATTATATAGGTTTGACTTCGGAATTTTTTCATAGAAATAGCCGGCATCAATTATAAGAATTTTCAAAATTCAATGCCTTGTAATCGCTAAAATCATTGTACCGCCTATTCTTAACTTACGAATCACGCAGACGTGTCGTCTGCTTGTTTGTCCCATTTAGTCCCACAATCCCTTGCGAAACTGGATTGTCGAAATCGTCTATTCGAATTCATAACAAAGTATTTTTTTGTTTTAAAACAAAACATTCTAAGTCACTTTTCCCATTTAGTACCTTTTTTAAAAGACGTACACAAATATTTAAAGGTGATGGAAGCAATAATATTTATTCGATTACATGCTTTATGCCCTACCGGTGCAATAAAATAAATTACCAGATTAATCTGATTTCTTGAAGCTGAAGATGAATATCGGGAAACCTAAAATCGTAATTGCTTCCACTAAATGAGCACGTTTTAAAGATAAGGGATGTCATATGGCTAATGGTTTAATCGATTCATTCGAGTTTACTGCGATAGTAATGGATGAAATTTCTATTTTGATAATTTTCATATCTATTACAGTCTTTGCAGATCACGTTACCGAGTGTTGCAGTTTCTATACGCGTCTTAATTAGAGTTTTTTTTTATCAGTTTTTAAGTGGACCCAGTCTAGATTATTTTTAAAATGTCAAATACAAAAAGAAAAAGGAAAAAAAAATTGCTATATTATTTCCTGTCGGGATTAAAGGATTATTGCAGCACGAATTTTCTTAATTAATCTCAAAGACAGACTATTTTTAATAAAAGAGATTTTTTTAATCCGTTGTATGAATGATTCGAAGGTAACGTGCCATGATTAATCCCTTAATTTGTCGGATTATATTTTTTGAAAATTAACTGAAACTTTCTTAGGAAGGGGTTTAATTAGTTGCCTTCAAAAAATTTGAGTGAATGAGCAAACTTTCACACAATTTATGAAGGAACCAAAGCTCCCAAATTACAGTAGTTTACGAAATACAGTAGAGCTCGGCTATAAGGGCTTTAGTTATAACGAATTCTTTTACTGTACTTACATGAACGACCCTAAAGGCTTGTTATTTAAAAGTGACTACGGAAGACTGACGCAACACCATATGCCAGAGTTAGCCATGAATATCATTTTAGTACCATAGAATTGAACTGAGTTAAATCCACGGCCGTACAGACAGGTCCGGAAACTCCTATTCCTTACACATGAAAGATCTTGTCCCGCTTAACTACGCAAAAATTAGTTTTTCCTTTCTACCACCGAAAGAGCAACTTATAAGCGAGACTCTTTTTGATTGGTCGTTGAGATTTGTAAACAGCGATGGCGGCGCACGGCCGTATAGACGTATAGACGTGTATACGGCCATGGTCCAATCTTAAACGATTAGACATGTTGCGTCTCTCAAAATCGCAGCGCCATCAATGGGCCGTTTTGGAACTAAAATGTGCGTAGTTAAGCGGGACATGAACGGCATGGGAAGTTTCGGGACTTATGTCTATACGGCCGTGTCTTGTCTAAAACCCGTCTTTACAAAATGCAGTCCCATTTCGTAAATATTACATTGTTTCAAGAGTTGGCATCATGTAGTCGTGCTTTCTGCTCTAATAACTTTTGAAGGAAACCGAACCACGATCATACATACAGGTCAGGCAGCTCATATATTACTCATATAGACAAAAATGACCCCAGAACTGAAGCAGAAGAATAATTTAAATTTTTGCTCAATAGATGGCTGGAGCTGTATTTAGGGTATCACAAGTTCTGACAGCCAGCCGTCATCTAAATATGAAGACAAACATTTCTTTATGAATTGTGGACGTTAAATAAAATGCAAACAAGAAAAGGAAAAAAGAAATACGGAAAAATAATCCATTTTTTTTTTTTCAAGACATTTTTATATGAGCATTTCATGGTAGAGGGCATATCACGTGATTTCCTAACTTCAGCCATCTATCCAGCAGAATTTAAGCGATTCGTCGGCTTCAACTTTTGGGGACACTTTTCAGTATAGCAGTTGCCTGACCTGTACGTATGATCAGGAACCGAACGGGATAAAACCAAGCAGAAGACATAAGTTAGCATTGAAACAATGTGCAGTGTACAACTTACAAATTTCGACTCCATTTTGTCAGGTTAGGTTTTTAATAAAAAGTTCGAAACAAGAAATCTGAGGTACAGATTTGTGTTAGTTGTCTCAATTGTTGTGTGGACCAATTTGGCCAACAGCAGGTAGAGCCCTTATTCGACCCTAACTATGAGGCCACTCCTGTAGGGATTGAAAGCGAACAGTTTATTTGCGTCTGACTCCTCCGTACGATTTAATCATGATTGTGCAGTGATTTCACGCAGGCTGAAAAAAAAGTTCGCTGGAGCCTATCCTTAATTTTTAAAGTACTCTTCCGTGCAAACTGGCCTAGTTGTCCCATTTCATTCTGTTCTAATTTCGCCTGAAAGATTGAGAGCAAATGATAAATCTTTTCACTGCTCCCCCTTTTTGATGTTCAACCAATTTAATTGTTTAATGAAATGATAATTAAATTATTCTCAGTGCTGCTGGGCGGACGAAGAGTGTGAAGCGATAGTCATGCGACGGCCAACCTTCTGTTCAACATTTGAAGAAGAAACTCATACTGTGCCACCGGTACCAACTGCGTCGGATAAGGTATGAATGAGTTGAAAATTATTTTGACGCTTTCGTTGTATGTTGCTTTTTAAAAATATTCCTTGTCCGGTTCGCGGGTACCGATATGCGCATTAAATGTTGTATTATCTGATAACGATTCGAGAGCTTCAGTTTACAGATAATATTTTTTTTTTTTTATTTCGGTTGGCCTTTAATAACTTTTTTTTTTTTTTTTTTTTTTTTTTTTCATAAAAATAAAATATTTACCCTGCATCTTGAATGTCATCGTTAAAAAGAAAAATAAACAATCTTTTTTTCTTCGATACTATTCCTTCGAGAAATTTCAAAATTCATTTTTTTTTTTCAAAGTACCGAATGCAGCATTATCCCGTCGGAGGAAAAAGGAAAATCAAAATGTAGTAAAAGCAGGTGAAAAATGATAATTTTATGGGAAGCATTCTTATTTCTATTTTCGTATCATTTACTTGCAGGGAAAATAAATGTTTTATTTATTTCGTGCCGCACATAAAGAGATTGAAATAAAAAATATTGGATTGGGTTTTCTTGCCTTTCTAGTTTTTTTTTTTTTTTTTTTTTTAGTGAAGTGTGTCGATGGAGGAATATGAATGCACTTTAAAATAAAATATGTTATTTTAAAAGAAAGCTCAGTCAGTCACGAAAAGTTTTACCGCATAAATGGTGTCCTTTATTTTTAAAACTCAAAGCAAAATGAAAATTTTTTTTTTTAACGTCGCTTTTCTCAGTCAGCTTCTGAGGCAGCCAATTACACCTGACAGTTTCGACCAATAAAACCATTCTATGCTATTTGTGATTTTATATTGGATGGCGCATAGCTTGGAGGTGATCTTGGAGGAGGGTGGGAAGGAAAATGACTATGTTTGATGACGTCTTTTCGACGTTTAAAGTACGTTCCATTTTTCGCTATGAAGTGTATTAAGAGGAGGCTTCACGGATTACCAGAAGGAATAGCTGTTTTGTCGAATACTCGATTTACGAGAAAAAAAAAAATCAAATTGTAGGTATCTAACGAACTCCTTTGACTTTTTCTTGTATTTTTGGTACAAGTTTCAACTTGTTCCAAGCAAAAAAAAACTAGGAAAACAAAATCAAAGTTTTTTACCTCGATTTTTTTTGAAATTATTTTCCCGCCGCCCATACATTTCAGACAAGCTCAAACTTGCACTGAAAATTCCAGGATATACCAGAGGAGTTCGTTAGATTCCTAAAATGCGAATTTTTTCATCATAAATCGAGTATTGAGAAAACAGCCATTCCTTTCGGCATCTATGAAGCCTCTTTTTAATACCAGTGATGGTAAATCGGAGCAACACTTTCGTAATGTAGCTAAACGTTAAACAGCTACAGCAGCAGTAGCAGCAGCAGCAGCAGCAGCAGCAAGATATACATATATTAAGTCAACAGTGGAGCGGCAGTGACATAAGATCTGTTGCAGTACTCCAGCATCTTACCCAATAATAGAATTGAAACGTTAATTAACATCACCTCTATATCGAAGCGGGAAGTCAAGGGGAACTACTACATTTTTTGGAATCTCACGGAGAAAGTCCTCCAGGGAAAGATCGAAACGAGATTGTAAAAGAAGGACGCATCAATATTGATTGACTTACAAAAAACGAAAGCGAATAATTTGGTGTTGGAAGAAGGAGGCAGAGTATAAAACAATACTCTTTTGAAAGGAAATCATATGAAAGTTAGTTCAATGTGTTTACGATAAATTTCTTCCATATCTGCCTGCCGGATATTATCCTTCAGAGAGGAAATGTTAAAGGTCAAGAAAAGCAAAGGAGAAATCAAAGGAAAAGCTTTTTAACTTTCCCGCGTCAAAGGAATCGACTGCGGTTGTAAAAGTGGCGTTTGAGCTGATGTAATTTTTAATTGCCTCACAAATAATATTGGAAGTGTTGTTTAGTATTGATTGTAACCTTCACCAAAGGAGGGAGTTAATTATAAACTAATTGCAAACCACTGCAGTAGTTGATCCCTTGTGACAAAACAAAAAAGTTCCGTTTTGCTGCTCTGAGTCCGCTGCAAATTTAAAACAATACGTTTTCTCTTAAGAGGAATCATCAGTCGTGGCAGCAGACTAATCTTATTTTAATTTTTAGGGGGGAACGAAGACAAATCTCGAAACAAAAAATATTAAGTAATTTTTGGGATTTTTTTCCTGAAAAGTCCTTAATATTTTTTGTTTCGAAATTTGTTTTCGTTTCCCCGTAAGAAGTGAAATACGATTAGTCTGCTGCCACGATGATAATTCCTCTCAAAAAGATTAAAAAAAATTTTTTTTTATGATTTTCCATATAATACTACAAAAACGTATCTATAACTTTTTTTTTCTATTCCGCTTCACGGTAAAAGCTTTTCTTTTTCTTTTTTAATATTGTTTTCTTGTCCTTCAAAGTTGATTTTCCGTTTGAATCGAATTAATTCGTAACGCAGTTCTTTTCAAATAAACAAGGGAATAAGTTTTTTTTCTTTTCCTGATGTAATAAGATTTATTATTAAAGTTAATTGCATAAAAAGTTTTTCAACCTTTTCTATCATTCAACGTGAAAATCTTCCATTTTTCGTCCTCTCAAAGGCACCTAGATAATTATCAGGTTTATGTACCAATGGAAGCCACCATAAACTAGATTGTTTCAGTTTTCAACAGCATCTCGGAAGTATTATATAACCGAGTATATTTTATCGGTATCGTTTAGTCGAGTTATCGTTGTCACAGTGAAAAGACATTACATTTTTTTTTTTTAATGTGCTTTTTTGTTCTGTGCTTTAAAGTCAAATAATTTTTGTGTGATTTTTGTGCTTTGAAGATAAATAATTTTTAAAATCTTCTTATTAAATAATTTTTGTGTATAAAACTGGATTTAGTGTGTATTTTTAAAAAAGCGCTCTGATGTACCTATAACTTCCTGTGGTTTTTTTGTTAAAGGAGCTTTATAAACATTAAAATGGGAGTTTTTTGGATAAGAAGGAGAATCCTGCAAAAGGTACATTTTTGTTTAATTTTTTTTTTTTTTTTTAAATCGAAAGTTGCATTCATAATCCGAATTTTTCACCTGAATACTTTGTTTATTTTAAAATTTTGGGGAAAAAAAATTAGGAAAAAATTAAAATTACGGGAAGGGATATTGGTTGTGTTGGGGGGAATGGAATTTTTCTTCGGTTTTATTTACGCTGTAGATTTCTTTTACGTCCATAAGAGCAACCGTTGTTTAGGCGTACACACAAGTTTTAAAAATATTTACTAAAATTATTTTTTTTTACGAAAGGAAAATACCTACGGGACTTCATCCCTGGCGTGGAGTGTTGCTCCGGTACCAAATTTGAAACATTTTTGCTTGGGTTTTCTGGCTAAACTCTGTTCATTTCAAAATTTTGGAGAAAAAAAAAAAAAATTAGGAAAAATTAAAATTACTCTAAGGAATTTGACGTCAACGCAGGACTAATGAAAAATTGGCTCTTAGGAAAACATCTTGAAGCAGCCCACGTTTTCGCGCTGATGAGCTAAAGACCTTAATTCTTTAATAATTTTCTTTTCCTAATATTTTTCTTCATTTGGGATAGTATAGGGAAAGCAAAAAATACTGTATATTTAATTTTTTTTCCACCTTTTTATAAGAACTGTGGCTAAAAATTACTTAATGAGCAGCCTACCAATCTTACATATCCTGCCCCCTGAGAAAGGGCTGCATTGATGCATTAGCTTATATTTTGCTTAATCCAGTACTGCTTTTCGTTTTAAGGCGCGACGTTACAAGCAAAAGGTTCCAAATTCTCCATAAGCTAAGTAAAGAAGTTAGCATCTTTTGATTCTGAAGAAATAAAAAAGTCACTTCTCAGTGCCATGGATTTTTTTTTTTATGAAAATGGAAACTGTTCCTGGGACTGTGTCAACAGCACCGTTACCGTTTTGAGTTTTTTATTGCTCAAAAGTCGATTTGGAACCTTTTGATTCTAAAGGGATGTATGCAAAAAGATTGATTTTTTGACCGAAATTTTCAAATCTGAGACACTACTACTAGTTGATGTTTTTTGACCCGTAGAATCCGAAAAATTACGTACTGTAGCGGAAAAAACCCGATATCTCCACACCAATTGATAATTAATGATAATAGTTCAAATTGATAATTAGTGTGGAGGTATCGGATTTTTCCCGCAACCCAACGTAACTTTTATGGTAATTTTTGGATTCATCGGGTCAAAAGACGTAAAGTAGTTTCTCAGATTTTAAAAGGGCCGACTTTTGTTTTGCGGTCAAAAAACAACGCTTTTCGCATAAACGTTTTTATTTTAAAATTTTCGTACTTAACGCCTTTTAACTTTTTTGAATAACCCTGGAAAGAGTAGGAATTCCAAAATTTTGAAAACAAGGCTGAAATTACATGGAAAGCTTAGATGATTTTATAAAAAAATGAATTTTGATGAGGGGGTGTCGATTTGATACCTTTTAATTCTAACGTCGCGAAGAGATGCAACCAGAAAACGATTTTGAAAGCTACTTCCTTGTCGTAAATACGTTTTAATTTTCTTTAAAGCTGATTTGTCATATTTAAAAAAATTCTAGTAAGCAATATTTCTGATGATTTTCCATTACAGATATTTGCATATCAGCATTTAATGTTAAGTAATTTTTTTTTTTTTCCAAGTCAGTATTTACTCGGAAAATTCTTTTAAGTATTGCGCAGTTTCGAAATATCCGGGATAATCTCGTGGAAAAATTTTGTAAAAAAAAATTATTTTTTTGCTATGTTTGAATTGCAACATCTTTTTGAAAACCGTAAAGCCGAGCTTTATTGCATTGCATTTTTCTTGAATGGAAAATTGTGAATACTGTGAAAAGAATGTTTTTTTTTTTGTATTGTATTCCTGCTGTGTCGGAAATGATTGGTGACACATAAAAGTCGTCTGTTCGCGACAGGATCATATTTACCGAGTGTGTTAATTTTAGAATGTTCATTATTAATTAAGGCATTGTTTTGTCAGAAATTTGAAATAAAGATTTTCCTGAAAACCGATTAGGTGTTTTTTAATTAAAAATTAAAACAGTTTAATGAACTTTTCTTCGGGTTTCACTGATTCATAGCTTAGTCGTATTGTTTACAAATTATACTAGTAGCAGGTGTCAAGTTAAACACACGGTTTGATTTGGGATGAGGTTAATTTCTGCTATAAGTACAAATTGGATTTAAAAAAATTGTAGCCATTTCAAAGTCTTGAGTCCTGTCTCCATTGGCCAATTAATTGAAGGGTACAATTAATTGCACCACCGGAAATGCTGTATATTTTTGGACTTTTTTCATCTGCTACCACTTTTTTTTATTGTTTTGGTTATTTTTTCGAACACTAAAAATAATGAAAATAGGGATTGCAAAATACCGGACTTTTTCCAATACCGGTACTACCGGTACCACCGAAAATTCTAAATCTCTTTCATGTCAGAACGCGCATGGTACTTAAATCCATTGTTTTTAAGGGTGTAGAATCTAAATTTATTACCTATTTACGTGTAAATTGAACCCGTAAGCTTAAACAGGTATTCACAACTTCAACTTAAGTTTGAAAAAGAATATTTGGTATATTTAAAAAGTGAAAAAATCAAAAATTTAGAAAACAAAAATTACAAATAAAATTTTATAATTTTTAAGAAAAGCTTTCAAGAAGTAGATAGACTCTAAGCTTAAACCACTTAATCTTGTTTTTAATTTGATACAAACCTTTCCCGCCACGGATAAGGCTCTCTCCGATTCTACGCTAGTTATGGTCGAATCGTCTTAATATAATAGTAAAAACAGCAGAAAACAAGTCGGTGCTTGAATAGCCTAATGTCGGAAGATAAAAGTTTCCAAGAAAATGCAACCGAAAATAAAAAAGCGGCTTTCAGCAAAGTCGCTTCTCATGAATCAACCTGACCCGCACCCGATCAATTCCGAGAATGTTGGCATTGAAAATTTGAAACAAAAATAAAAATAAGATAATGTAAAAATTTTCAACTTAAGATGGTTTTGCATCAAACATAAAGCGCCGCTTCAACTCAATAAATTCAAAGAATTTCTGGAGTTGAAATAAAAATAAAAATCTTAATTTAACATTTTGAGTTTTTTACTTTATATCCATTTTTTCATTTTCGGAAAAAAACCGCAGTGCCGGTATCAAAATTTACCAAAAAACCGGTAGTACCAGTTTTGCAATCTGTAAATGAAAACGAAAAAAAAGTGGTAGCAGAAGAAAAAAGTCCAAAAATATCTAGTATTTCCGGTGGCTCAATTAATTGTTCCCTTCGATTAATTGGTCAACGGAGACAGGGCATTGCTTCCCATCAAACTTTGTTTTAGAATTTTTGAATTCCGCAATGATTACAGCCTTACAGTCTGAACAAAGGAGGAAAATTACTGATAGGTAATGAAAAATACCAATTAATCAAACAAATCCCTTTTAGGCCGTAAAAGTTTTTAAACATTTGTTTTATTTTTCTTTTAGTCTAGCACTGTTTTGCCCTTTCTTCCATCACGTCAGTAGTAATTTTGATTCTTTTCGAATTAAAAAGAAAGAAGATCTACATTTACATTTTTATTTTTATTTTGTTTGCCAGTGAGTGTATAAGTTATTGCAGACTGTTACAAAAGACAAACAAAAAAAGAAGAAAAAAAAAAACTAATTAAATGAAATAAACAAAGCGGCCTAGGATTTTTCCATTCTAAATATTTTAACGTTTTTTTTCTCCCATTTCTCGTAAAGAAAAAAAAACACTTTTGAATTTTCTAAGCTGGCGGTTTTTAATCTGCACGAATTATTTTTAATTTTTTTCATTTTCTTTCTGTTTCAGGAATCTCGACTCTCAAAAGTAAAGAGGATTATTACCGGAACGATACTTCTCGGTAGGAAAGGGAAAAAGGAATCTGTTCACCCCCTTACCCCTCAAGAGCAGAGGGATTATCAAGACAACAGTCCGGAATTTTACGAGAAAGGAAACATTGTCGAACTTGTCAATCCGAAAATGAAGGTCGAAGATCAATTTCACAAATGTAAAAATGTCAAAGGTCTGAAAAAGAAATCGTCGAAGCAGAGGTTCGACGAAAAAATGGACGCGGAGAATATACCCAATAAAAACGAGATTTCGATTTGCCTGACAAAGGAAAACGGAAATGGGAAAAAACTAAAGGAAATTTGCATTGAAATCTCGCAAAATCAGCCGTCGGCAACGACGGAAATTGTTTTAAAGCCGCGAAAGCGTAAAGAACGTTTGGATAGCGGAGGTTCGATCAAACAGGAGAACAAGGTCATAAGGTCGAGTTCCGAGGAAAGGCCGGAAGTCGCCGAAGACAAAAACAAAGACTTGAATATACGGAGGGTTAGTAGCCACGAGGATTTTTCCCGTGTCCGGGTTTTACAAGAAATAAACGCAATCCAATCGCCCGCGATAGCGGAAGTCTCTCAAGATGCCGAAGTCAAAGAAACGGAATCTAAGGAGAACGCGTTCAACATGGATGAAATGTTCCATAACGCGGAGGAGTTGGAACACGAAAAACGGAGAAGTTGCGAGAGATTTTCAAAGGCAGTCGCTGCCCCTTCGAGAAATCGGAGAAACCTTCAAAAACGGAAAATTCGAAGTTCGAAAAAGAAAAGACATCCGGTCCAGGCGCCGGAAGAAGTGTCCACCGACGATGTTCAAAAAGATGAAGAAGAGGAAGAGGAAGATCAAAACCAAGAAAAAATTCAAAAGGATGCCAAATTAGATGTGGAATTAGACAGAGACCGATCGCCTTCACCCGGCGTGTCGTCCTCATCACCTCCTGCTTTAGATATCGCAACTTTACATAAACAAATGGAGGGCAGTGAACCGATAACAAGCCGGGGAAAGATATTGTCGCCTGAGGTAGGTAAAGAATTGATTAACCTTGATGATGACGTTTTTTCTTATCAACCATTTACTTGTGGAGGGAGTTGTAGTTTTTAGCATACTGAAAGCCCTTCTTTTTTCATTTACCTTTTTTCTCGGAAGGTCGCGTTATTTTCCATGGATGAAACCGATATTTTCCCTCTTGCAACATTTGTGGAGAATTTGCGGCAATTCAGAAGACTAAATCGTTGTTGTGGGGGATTCCCTGATGGATGAGCCGAAAACAGTTTCTTGTTTTGGTGGGGGGGGATAGAAACTTTTCAAGTGGAGTCTAAATGTCAATCAGTGCAACTTTTTCAAATGACACATATAGGGTATTTTCAGGTATTTTTATTTTTGAAAAATTTTGGTGTAAAAATTTATTGGTTTCAATAAAGTTCATGAATTTAAAAAAATTATTTGTGTAATAAAAAGTATTAAAAAGTTTTTTTTTCTGTATGTAATAATTTGTTAAAGTTGGGGGTTATAAATTTTAAATCAAAACGGCCGAAATAAGCGCGGAAGCGTTGTGACGTCATAAGTTATATCGTTCTGCCTTCCAAGAATGCAGTGGCTTGGTTTATAAACATTGAAAGCATTGCATTCTATGAAAAATTCTCTGGCGGAACGATATTAACTTTTGACATAACGTCGCTCCCGGGCTTTTTCCGACCGTTTTGATATACAATTTTTAACCCTCAACTTTAACAAATTATTACATACATAAATTAATTTTTTTAAATACTTTTTATTATACAAATAACTCTTTAAATTCATGTACTTAAAAAAAAATTTTAATACTTTTTATTACACAAATAATTTTTTTAAGAACATTAATTTTATTTTTACATTTTATTTTTACATTAAAATTTTTCAAAAATAGAAATATTTGAAAATACACATTCTTAATTTTTTTTTTTTTTTTTTTTTTTTTTTTTTTTTTTGGAAGTTTTGTGAATGCGGCAAGCACCTAGTGCAGAGCGATTCCGCTTGAAGTGCTGGGGGTATCTTCAGCAATAGCCAGTTTTAGATTTTAGCTCCTGAATCTGATTTCAAACTGTTTTTAATTGGCTGCCCGTTTAAGACATTCAGCGCTTTAAGCGGAATCGTTTTTCGGCTGGTTTTCTCTTTGCATTAAACTAGCTGAGCCTCTTGATAGAAATTCTGTAAGACTTTGACCCAAGAAACACGAGTGAGAAAGGAGTAAAAGTATGAGCAAGAATCAAAAATACGTGTGAAAGAGTTTGAAATAATAATATGTTAAACCTGTTTATAGAAGGCTTTGTTTACAATTTATCAAATCATTTTCTCTAGTTTTGCTGAATAATAAAGCATTGATTCGTGAAGAAAAATATCTTGTTAAATTTAGGAAGGCAAATGAATTTTCCTCCCTAGGCTAACAATATACTATTTCCAAAAGAGTTATCGACATTCCATTTTTGTAGGCTTTTCCATTATTTTTGTTTGAAGGTTTTTAAAGATTTTCTACCGCCTCGTAAGCGTTTTGTTAGTAATTTAAACGATTCTAGTGGCTACCGTCTTAAAACATAGCCGAAAAAAATGCTGGCATGATGCTTCCGGTCTTCGGAAAATGTCTTAAAAAATGTTAAAAGTTTATACTTTTAACGGCATTCCCATAGCCAGAAGGGGCGTAGGCTAGCACACCCCTGTAAAAGGACTAGTGCCCCCCTAAGAAGAATATTTTGTAATTTAATTTTTATGGATAAATATTATTTAAACGTACAAGACATACAAAATTCGCCCTCTTAAGAGAAGTTAGTATTCCCCTGAATATTGCAGTCTGGCTACAAGGCTGCCCGACGGCGGCTTTTTGGTGAAACGCGATTTTCATGACGGCTGATTTTGGAAGTATTTTTCGAAAAATTGTAAAACCCCTTCAAAAATTAGTTATGCAATCGCGGCATACTCTCATTTTTTGCTTTAAAAACAAAACTTCAGATTTGGTTAAGGCCGGATTTGGGAAACCCCTTATTTAGTTTTTTCCGGAAATTTCGTATATATACACGACAACCGCGACGGGATAGATTAAAGTGTGTACAGTGTCGCCGCTGAAACAAAAACGCGATCAAAGAGTTGATTCCATCAAAGATTTTCCATTCTTGTGGTTTTTATGGGCCGGAGATAAAGTTAGCTGCGTTGACATTTATTACATTTAGGGAATACTTTCTTCTCGGCGTTTTCTTTTTCGTCAAATTGAATTTTCCTCGTTTGTTTTGACTCAGAAGCAGCCATTTTTTTTTCTCAGCGCTAATATTTTAAAAAATATTTGAATTATTTATTAAGTTTTAATAACGTGACAGAAAATTTTTCAAGGCTCGGTATACAAGCGAGTTAAAACAATATGTAGGTTAAATCTATTTTTTTTTTTTGCTTTGCTTTGCTTTGCGGTCTATAGATACCTGGCAGACGTTTTTGCCTTTGCAAAATAAATACAACCAACCACACCCTTTGAACTTGAGTTCATTATAAAATAAAAAAACAATAAAAAATTATATAACTTGATGATGTTGATGTCGCCGGTATTTGCCGGGTTTATTTTAAATTCGCTGACTTTATCGCAAATCCTTATTTTTTTTCCTCATTTCCCATGCACTGAAATAATAAACGAAATCCGAAAGCAAACATCCGCCGAGGACAAAAGATCATTATTCCCTTTGATGAGTAAGAGTGATACTCTCGATGCAATAAAAGACTTATGTAAAAACAACAGAGGAAAATACACAGGTGTTTAGTTGTTTTCACAAGTAATCGCGGAGTCGTAGGCGATTTTTATGGCATATTTTGAATATTCACCTTGCAACATGTCAAGGTTAACGATGTTTTTTTTTTTCTTTTTTTTCTTGTGTCGTTCACTTTATCAAAGATGACCGTTTTGACTTTCACTGTTTCATTTCCCGGCTACAAAGAGAAAAACAAAATTTCTTTAGAGTTTTCCTTAATTAATTTTTTTTTTTTTTTTTTTTTTTTTTTTCATTAACAGGACGAGCCAGAAAGTCCGACGGTGGAAGCTTTAATCTCACCGAGAAATTCTCTTGTAATGCGGTTAACTTATTTAGATCCGAGCATGCCTCCCTCGCCACCCAGGGACCATAATATTCGGCATAGTAATTATGATTCGCAAGAAAGGAAATTAATCAAACAAATAAGCAGGTTTGTAATTTTTTTTTCTCCCGGTTTTTTAAGAGGAATCTTCACGGATGCCGGAAGAAGTGGCAGTTTTCTCTAATGCTCAATTTACGATGATAAAATCCAAATTTTAGGTATCCAACGATCTCCTCTGGTACATCCTGGAATTTTTAGTGCAAGTTTCAACTTGTCTGAAATGAATGGGCGGCGGGAAAATAATTTCAAAAAAAAATCGCGGTCGAAAAACTTTGATTTTGTTTTCCTGGTTTTTGTTTGCTTGGAACAAGTTGAAATTTGTATACCAAAAATACAAGAAAAAGTCAAAAGAGTTCGTTAAGAAACCTAAACTTCCATTTTTTCTCCAGTGAATCGAGTGTTAGACAAAACAGTCATTCCTTTCGGTATTCCGTGAAATCTCCTCTTAACTTCAAAAAATAAAAAGCAATAAAATTAATTTTTCCTTTTTTAATTTTTATTTATTTCAGTATTAAAGGACATTTGAAAAAATACGAATACGGTTTTCAAGAAGAATTTGGATACAGACCATCGCAAGCCGACAAACAAGCCAATAAAGATATTAAAAAAATGTGTTCCGAACTTAATAGACTGAAAGCTCAATTAAAGCGTAAGTTATTACTGGTGTAATATATTAATTTTTTTGCGATGGCGTGTAAATAAAACCGCCGCAACCGAATTTTTTTTTTTTTTTTTTTTTTTTCTTACCATGTTTTTTTTATAATTTTCAGAATTCAGAGAAGACACTGCCAATATCAGGTCAGCTTTAGTGTCTTCGAAACAACTAAGTTTTCTTACGTCGTTGGAGGGTGGACCTCATAATACTTCACCTAACAATTCCAAGCATTCCAAAAGCAATAAAACTATGGAAGAAGTATTACAAGAAGTCGAAAAGGTATTAACTTCGATCACATTTTAATTTTCGAGCATTATGATAAATTGGAAAAGGCGATCCCAGGGAATCCGAACTTAAAAAGACTTTTATAGCTGCCAATTTGAAAATTGAGCTATTAAGTTAATGAAAAATCTAAGTCCATTGGACGTAATAAATATTCGTGATCAGGGTTTCTACTGATGAATGAAAGCGAAAATATAAGACTTTTATAGGACTTTTTAGGTTTATTTTTAAAAAAATATAGGATCCAAAGCAAGCAGCTTTCTTCAAGACTTTCTTCAGAGCAAGAGGATATCTTACATAAATTCTATGCCATTGTGGCGTTTGTAGCCCAAAATTAGTTGATTCTCGTTTTGTCGAGACATTTAAACCCTAAATCAGTTTAACTGGAAAAAATGGAGCAAAGCCGAAGCCCGAGTGAAGGAAATTTTGTAAAAAAATTGTATGAAAATATAAAAAATTAACCCGTTCTGAATTTTTGGAGTAAAAATATAGGAGGATTATAGGATTTTATAGGAATTATAGGACAGTAGACACCCTGGTGGTGCAAGTAATGGGAGTTTTCGAGAGTTAAGCAAAATCGAATCTCTTTTCGATTTGAACTTTATCGGCCTATAAGGTATTAAGTTTGAAGATTTTTCATGGTTCAAATCAAAGAGATTATTTTTTGACGTTTTTGCCGAACTCCCCAAATGCATCAAATTTTATTGCTGAAAAAGTAAACGAATTTTCAGTTTTTCTCCTTGGAGTCTAAACGGTTTCAATGCAAATCGACTTTCGGATTTGCAAGCATTTACCAATATGATTGGATATTGTCATCAATAAGAAGAAAAAAAATTTGTTCAACCAAATGAAGAGTTGCTATATGCAGCACCCCTAGCAAATTGATTTGTGTCAGAATCGTTTACTTTTTTCCGCAATAAAATTAAAACGTCCATAATGTGGAAGTTTAATTTAAGAGATATCTGTACTACAGATTTCTCCAAGATAACTTTTTTTCTTTGGTAGGGAGCTACCCTGGTTTAATCCATTTACCGATACTTCGACTTAGTTGCTCCTACCGGTCCATACTATGTATGTATTAATAATAATAATTTTGCTTTTTCTTTAAAATTTTAGAGATTAGACGAAAAACGTTATCAAGGCGGAAGAACCAAAGAAATCAGCGAAATGAACAGAGGGGATTTACTCGAAGAAAAATTAGCTTTGCAAAAAGCGCTACTTCATTTAGAAAACGTATTCGGTCGTCCCGTGACTCGTGAAGATCGAGATTTGGTGCGGCCTTTGTATCAAAGATATCGATGCTTAAAAAGGATGGTTGTTCGAACTGCTGGGGTAAACATTTTTTATTTTTTTTTATTTTTGTAAGACGTTATTGTGAATGCGAAAATTTAATTTTTTTTTTTTCTTAATCCAGGGAAAGCTGAACAATAGCACTGGCGAATTAGCCACAATTTTAGAACACGAAACGATGGAATTTACGACATCACCATCTGCTTCGTTTGATTTTGGAGAAAATGCTTTATCGGCTCCAGAAGGTCTTAATTTACTTCCGGCTCCTGAGCCACTGTGCGAAGCTGTTTTGGATGAAGTTGTACAGAAATCTCAACAAGACGAAATCCAAAATAGTTCTTCCAGTTCAGACTCTATAGGAGAAAATCTCCATGCTCTTCCATTGTACGTATTTCTTTTCCTTTTTTTTGGGTCTAGTGAAACTGGTCTACTGTGAAACCGGTCTACTGTTTTTTAGACCAGTTTCCGTAGACCAGTTTCACAGTAGACCACTTTCACAAATTTTTAATGCTAAATGGTGAAACTGGTCTAAAACAAATTTTTAAATTGAAGATGGAAAAAAAAATCTAAACGAGGGAAAAACATTTCAAGGCAGCCCTGTACCCAGAAAATGTTTTTTTCCTATATTAGACTTACGTAGACTTAGAAAAGTGCCCGCCCTGGCCATTGTCTTTGTGCCCCCTTAGTCTCTTAAGCTAAATATAAAAGCACATTTCTGGCTACAGGGCTGTTTCAAGGACGAATACGTAAGAATGTTACCTTAATTGGTGTAACTGTTAATAAGTTGAACAAAAATCCATTTAAATTAAAAGTGAAAAGTAAAAAGAAGTACTTTATTTGGTACGAATGTATTTTGCTAGTGCTGGCTAGCGTGAAAGGAATTATAAAATTAAAAATTAAAACCAGTGAGTGCTCCTTGTGTTCAAACTTGCATTTCTTTACAAAGTAGCAAAATACATTCATATGAAATAAAATACTCCTTTTACTTTTAATTTAAATGGATTTTTGTTCAACTTATTAACTGTAACACCAATTAAAGTAACATTCTTACAACGTCCTTGAAACAGCCCTGTAACCAGAAATGTGCTTTTATATTTTGCTTATGAGACTAGGGGGGGCACAAAGACAATGGCCAGGGCGGGCACTTTTCTAAGTCTACGTAAGTTTAATGTAGAAAAAACATTTTCTGGGTACAGGGCTGCTTTGAAATGTTTTTCCTTCGTTTAGATTTTTTTCCATCTTCAATTTAAAAATTTGTTTTAGACCAGTTTCACCATTTAGCATTAAAAACTTGTGAAAGTGGTCTGCTGTGAAACTGGCCTACGGAAACTGGTCTAAAAAACAGTAGACCGGTTTCACAGTAGACCAGTTTCATAGTACCCTTTTTTTTTTTTTTTTTTTTTTTTAAACTGACTTTTTACAATTTTATTTTTTTTTATAGATCGCAGTTATTGGAACAACAAAAAATAGCTCGCGAAGAAAAGAAAAAGCTTCGACGAAGCTTACGGGAATTTGAAGAAACTTTTCAATCAGAAACTGGAAGGCGAGCACAAAAACATGACAGGCTCGTAATAGAAGGAATATACGTTAGTTATAAACAAGTGAAAGCAAAGTTAAGATTGTTGGATGCATTAATTGCTAAGAAAAGCTGTGTCAAAAGGAATTCGTGCTAAAATAAAAGTAAGTTCTAATAAGGAAAAAATGATTGAACTGTGAAAAAATCATTTATTAATTTTATGATTCGTTTTGTTTTCAGGAGTAGAAACCCAGTAGAAAAATCTCGTCATTCTATTTTCTCTTATTAGCTTGTAATGAATCTCGTCAGTTTCCTAATTAGTTACTATTTCTGTTGTTTTTTCTAAGTTAATAAATTGTATTATTCATTATTTAATTTGCGATTTATTTCACCATTTTTTAAGAACTCCTCGATACAGATCGCTGAAAATATATATATAATGTAGACCTGATAACGCTAATTCCGACTTAACCTTCAGCAGAGCAGAGCAGTTTTTAAGTATGCAACTGGGTGCCATTTAGGCACCTAGAGGGAGATATGTGGCACCCAATGAAAGAATTTTTGAAGCACTGGGTGCCAAAAAGCAGCGTTGTTAAACATACTCACAATCATTTATGGGAAAAAAAAACTTTAAAAAAGAGAAAAAATTGTAACACGAAGGTTTTGAGAGGTAAAATTATATGAGATAAAATTTTATTTGGGAACGACTCAACTTTCGAATTTTTTTTCAAAAAAAGGCTCAAAATTCGAATGGACGGAGGGAAGTTGGTGGGGGGGGGGGGGGGGGTAGGGTAGAGGTGAGGGCTAGCTCTGCATAAAATCTAATATTAAAAAATAATTGTAAAAAATTCTCTGCAGCATAGTAGCTTTGGCTAAGCAACTCAGTTGCAAGAAATGTTTACGTACGTAAGACGAAGTGAACAGGATATAGTGATCTAGGCTCGCGATCATTGGATTTGCCTTTCAACATACCGAATCATAAATTTCCCACTTTTTTTTTCTAAGAAAAGTACAGTAGCAGAAACCTTGAATAAACAATAGAAAAAAGGCAAAACGCCTTCGGCATCGTAACCTTCGGCGCAGTTCGCCCTTCCACCTCGACCGCACTTTAGAACTGTGGCGTAAATTCTAATTAAGACTTCTAACGGCTACAGCACTTCATCACGTTTACCAAGTGTCGAATTTATGAAGCACAATGCGATATATTATAATGCGAATGCGATATATATACAAACTTAATATAAATCCCATATGATAGCCTGAAGTTGGGTCAAGTTCTCGAACTGCCGATCATTTTTAAATGGCTAAACGGATTGCAATGGAAATTTAATCATATCTTTTCTGATTCGTACACAAAACAAAACTAACCGAAATTACGATCCAATTGTGTCCTCAGGAAATATAATAATCGCTGCGCCGAAGCAAAACATGATTTTTCATTTGTACTACCGACAGTAGTGGCAGAATCACATTTTTCATTAGAGGTCTGCCCGGGTCGTGCCAAACCCGAAAACCCGGGTTCGGGTCGGCGGTTCTGGCTGAAAATGTTTTTTTAAATATATTTAAATATGCTTCTGCTTTTCCCTCTACTTTTCCAGTTTATATATTTAAATTTAATAAAACAGAAAACAATGTCCCAACTGTTTTTTTTTTTCTTTTTTTGAGGGACGGAAAATATTACAATATCCAGTTCAGGATCGCGAAAGGGAGACTCTTTCGGGTTCGGCGCACGCAACAAATTCTCGGGTCAACCCGAAATCCAAAAACACGACCCGAACAGCCGACCCGAGCATTCTACTGAATTTGAGCTTTCAAAAAACATCACTATCAAAACTTGAGCCTTGTTCTAAAACGAGTACTAGTTAAAGCATCTTGTTTTGCCGAGCGGCGCTCAGTGCGCTTTGGGTGCATTTCGTGTCTACGTTTACCGTTCGACCTTAAGTTTGGGTTCGCTTCGCTTTCCATCTGCGTCGTATAGTTTTAGACTTCTACAGCCATGGAACGGCGTCAACACTTTCATTACGCATAGTTTGGATTTGAGGGAGAATGCTTTTAATATGGATCCCATACAGTCTCACTGGTAACGGGACTTAGTAAAAAGGCTGCTACTTTTGAACGGATTCCGTTCAAAATTTCATCAGAATTTGTCTAATACATACCGAACAAAGGTCAAGTCAAGCTTGCGATTCCATAAGATCATGTTGTCACGAGATATGGCGGGCACACACTTATCCACATACCCACATAGTCAGAATTTTCTTTTTGCTGCAGATTCGGATCAGGAAGGTTCAAAACCTCAAGAAATTGAAAAAACAAGCCTATCTCAATTTTGGATCTTGCGAGAGTGAACTTTAATCCTTCGGTGCTCCTGATTGAACGATGCCGAACTAAAAATTAGTTAGATCAAATAGCATCCTGAAAGCTCCACTCTGGAGTCCAGAACGAATTTTCCAGACAAGTACATAGCTAAATACACTTATTTGCAAATAATAGCTCTTTGAAAATAATAATGCAATTTTTAACATTGTTTAAACAATGTTGTAAACAAAGGTAATTTTTCATCTAAATGTGTTCCGGAAATTAGTGCAAAATAAGGTACAGCTAATTATATTTCATGTAGCCAGGCATTAAAAAATAATCTTGGACTTACTGCACATTCAACTGGTGTATTTTGTAACATAATTCTTAACAGCAAAACAGAAAAGTTGAATACAATGATTATCGAATTTTTCGATTTACTGAAGGATAATAGTAATGATAATAATAGCAATAATAAAAAATTATTCAACGAGCTTAAATTCTTTTACAAAGCAGCCGCTTAACATATATAAGATCAAGCCTTTTGAGTCTACAGATTCCAAAATTAAAATTTAATTTTTTTCCTGGCAAACAGAAAAGAAAATTCACTTGTCTCGCATTTTACAAAAACCACTCTTATGATGTATCAATATAAAATTCCAATTTTCCAAAATCCTTACAATAACATTCAAGGTACAACATATTTTATCATAATTTCGCCATGAAATAAAATGGTTTCAACGCTGAATTAACAGAAACTTTACCGGTTGTCTTAAAGAGTCAGTCAGACCGTTTGGCAATAGGTCAAAAAATAAAAATGCAGACATTTGGTTTAAGATAAAAACGAAATATAAATCTACATTTTAAAAAAAAGCGAACTTTGTGGCAATATATGTAACTATAAACAGCGTACTATTCTTTACAATCTCATTTTAAAGACATTTCCTTTAAAATCAATCAAGGAAAAATACTCCACAAAAAGAAAACAAAAAATTGGACAATTTCTTTTTTAATCAAAAAACTGAAATTAAATTAATATATTCTTTATGGTTTATTATTTACAAACACGCGTTTAGTGAGGTGGAAAAGTCTTATATACAAGAAAGTAAGAAACTAACTCAAAAAAAGAAAAAAAAAAAAAAAAAAAAAAAAGAATAATAATAAAATAATGGAAACACTAATTGAAACCGCATTATACTTGAAAAGAGTTCTTAGTGACAGACCCGGATTTAGCAGCAGTATCCTTATGAACTTGATATCCCAAGATTACATTTTTCGGTATCTTCAGCCGTTCTTTTAGCTTACGTCTAAAAAAAAAAATATTCAAAATTACCATCAATTTTATTTAAAATTACCTTAAAATTTCTTCGGACGAACCCAATTTCCATAACAGATTGCGTTCGATGAGCATCAGCAGTCCAAAGTCCAATCTTATCTCCCTTGCCTCTAATATTGATCACTGCCCCGCATACCTCATCGGAGTGTGAATCAAATGCTTCGCCAATCATGCATAATATCTGTGAGGAGAAAAAAAAAAAAAACGAAAAAGCAAGTTAATTAAAATTTATGTAATCTCAGAAAATTATTTACGTATATGATAGAATGAAAAGGTAACAATAAACATGCCATAGCAGTAGCACAAGACTTTTAATAACATTATTTAATTGCATTGCCATAACCATTTTTTTGTTCTTTCATTTTTTCGAAGAACTTACAATTTCTAACCAATATTTATCCAAATCGGAATTTCGTTGTTTTTTTTCTAAGTTAATAAGCCATCGTCCTCCTTGTTTATTCGCAGAATCTTCCCACATAGGTCGTACTCCTTTTTTGAATAATGAATAATCACAGCCTTGCCTCAATTCACTTGCTGTTTTAATATGATTATACAGGCTGAAAATAAAAAAAAATTCAAGATTTTTATTTTTTTTATTTTTTAAGATAGTAAAAAAAAAAGGGACCTTGGTTCAATGCCTGTAATCTCATACCCTCAAAATTGGTTGTCCCCCCAGCCCCCACTTTTTTTTTTGTCTTCTCTTTCAACATTTATCCAACCAAACCTAAATCAATCAATGCCAGCTTATCCTCAGTCACTTTCAAATTACTTAAAAAGAAGTCGAACATAATACAGCTTAGTTATTCTTTCATTAATATAGAAATTATTTTAGTAGTACAAAAGAAATGTAAAATATGGAATAAAACATTCCAGTTTATCGATTAGTAAGGCAACAGATAATGGATAATAGTAGAATGTACATGTAATATTTTGCTACTTCCAAAAACTTCTATTATTGAATTTTAAATTAACTAGCTTTCTCATAAATTATAATACTTCAAACTTACAAAGGCACATCAGTTCAATGTGATCCGAGTTTTTAGAAACCAAATTTTCCTATTAGTTACTTTACTTCAGACTTTTTTTTTTTTCTTTCTTTCTTTTTTTAAATGCACACACCAAAGCAATAATAAATTTAAATTTAAGCAATCAATCAAATAGCCTTTAAACCTTTTCAATTTTATGAAATTGCCTTCTCAACTTAATCTAGCAACACAATCCAGATGAGTGGTTGCTAAAAGACAGACTGAAAACCAATTAAGAATTAATCCAAAATAGCTGTAGATAATCGTACATAATAAAATTCACACATTCCTGAAACTTTTTGTTTTGATTTGTTGTTCATTAATAAAAAAAAGGCAAACATATGGAAGCTGCAAAATAATTATTAGCTGCAAGGCTATTTTTAAATTAAATTGAACAATATAACTTAGGTTACAACAGGTTTCGAAATCCAGTGTGACCTTAAAACAATTTCATCAAGCCTGAATTTTAACAAAAGTAAGTCAAGTTAGATTTATTTTTTCCTTATTTGTTAGTGAAAAAAATAATATTACAAACCTCCAGAAATCTTCTATCGTGTCAAAACTAAAAACTTCCCGTTGATTCTCCTCCCATGTCTTCGATCTATCATTTTCGTAATACCAAAGAGTCCATGTGTTTTGTAATGGATGTTTGATCAAGTAATCCTCTGGGACAGAATCCTCGACCGGTATTATTTCTTGCTCTTCTTCTTTCTTCTGATCCTAAGAACAAATATGGTAATGAAATCAGAATGTCATTCATTGTTGTCCGCCATGTTGGTAACGTAGACGTCCATAAGCCGAACACAAGACCATGCTGTCATTTCAGTCATGAAAAATTGCGAAAAGACCGCGGATATCCGGACTGATTGCTTTCAAAAATTTTTCCTAACCTATAATGTGATCGATTGAACATAAAATCATGCATATTTACCTCCATAATTATCCGAAATTAAGAGCGTCAAATTTTTCACCAATGCAATGCTTCTTGCCTTGCCTGATGAAATAAACTAAACTGAAGCAACGGTTGTTGAACTGCAATTGGACGACGGATTTCTGAAATAAAGCAAATATTTTGCTTTTGTAATTGTCTGTTATTTTTAAAAATAAACCGCCATAAAAACTTATTTGGAACAATTTTTTTTTTTCACTCCTTTTACTTTCTTTTTAATTTTAGTCGTTCATTCATTCATTCATTCATTCATTCATTCATTCATTCATTCATTCATTCATTTCTTTTACTATGGGGAAACTTAAGTGAGTAGGTAAAAAAAAAGGAAAGAAGTGGGAAAGGAGGAGAAACTAAAAAAAAAAAGGTTGATTTAGTGAAGGGCAAAGATTTAGATTCACAACATCTAATACTTACTCATTTTAAATATTATGTTTTTAATGAAAATAGTAAAATGTAATGCGCATGCGCGCTTGATCGCTAACGCACACTTGTTTGTCTTGTCCAAAACAATAAAAATAGCGGAAAACGGAAGCAAAACATTTGCCGCAAATTTTGCTTTTTTTCTTCAAATAATGCTCTAGTCTTTATTTTTTACTTAAAAAGATTTTATTTGGCAGCATGTATTTATCCCATACATCTTCTACTGCATGTAACAAAATAAAATGCCGTAACTTTGAAAGCGAATTAAACATTTTCCCAATTTTTGAAATAAACTTTTTTGGCGGAAAAAATAGAATGAAATTAGCCTAGTTGACCTTGAACGTATAATCAGCAAGTATTTGAATTAGAAAGATAACCAAAAACCCTTGACTTTTTACTTGCATTGTGATCAATTTATTGTTTAACGAGCAATCGATTCTCGTATAATACAAAAAAGTTAAAAGTTTATCGAGTTTAAAGTTTCGGAAAATCGTATCGTTGCCTCAGCAGAAGGTAAAAATGGCCACTCCTAAAATGGAAAATTGTGTTTGTTTATAATTGTTTTTTTAGACGGAAGAAACGTTCGATTTTAAAATTAAAATGCGCGAGCGTCAACTCTAAAGTGTCATAATTGAAATGAAATTTACTAGTTCGGGTGAATTAATTTTACTCAAACATTATCTGCTCAAACCCGAATACATCGGTCAGGGTTTTACATGTTCAATGGAATTTTTATTCATAGTTTGACAATTAAAAAAAGAGACAAGACAAAAAACTTATTTAATGAATATTTCCGTGTTTTTCAATTAATATCGTTTTATTTTTCGACTATGTCATAGTTTTGTTCTTAACGGAAAATGCTGCCTAAAGGAGAATTTCGGATCTTGATAAAGTTGCAATGCCATTAATGAACATAAAAGCAACACCAAGTAGTCAAATTAAAAAAGATAATGAAATGGTTGAAAATGTCGAATGGAAAGTAGAAAATGTTATATTAAATAATCAAAACCCTGGACTACCAGGACGGTGTCCATCTGAGGCTTCAATATTATCAACTAATCAGGATATTTGTAGGTGAGTTAATGTGGAAAATTTTTGCATATGAACAAGATAATTATCCTTTAATAGGTGTGTTTCTGATTTTAATGTGGTTAATTGTTAATTTAAATGGAAAATTTCATATTCATGTTTATTTTTTCCATTTCAAGAATAATTTTGCTTACAGGATTTGCCATTGTGAAGGAGATAGCAATGAAAATGCCCTTGTTGCTCCATGCTACTGCTCTGGATCATTACGATGGGTTCATCAACAATGTCTTCAACAATGGATTAAAAGTTCTGATATTAAATGCTGTGAGTTATGCAAATTTCAGTTTATTATGCACACAAAACTCAAAGCATTCAGCCAGGTTAGTGTTCATTATCATGTTTCTTTAATATTTACGTTTCATTGTTATTGTTATTGTTTGATTTTCAAACTTCCAATAAATGTTATTTAAGCCTACTTGTAACTGACAGTAAGCTTTTTTTACAGTGGGAAAGTTTGCAGATGACTCCATTAGAAAAAAGAAAACTTTTATGTAGTGTAACCTTTCATGCTGTGGCCCTAACATGTGTAGCTTGGTCGTTATATGTCCTTATCGATAGAACTGCTGAAGAACTACAAAGAGGAATGCTTGAATGGCCTTTCTGGACAAAGCTTATTGTTGTTGCTATAGGTTTCTCAGGAGGGGTTGTCTTCATGTACATCCAATGCAAAGCTTATGTTAATCTTTGTAGGCGATGGAAAGCTTACAACAGGTGAATAGATGAAAAGCATTAATATATTTACTTTTATCATATTGTGTATTCTTAATTATTATTTTAAATAGGGTCATATACATTCAAAATGCTCCAGAAAAACAGGCTTTACCGACCGATTCACCAAAGTTGCAACAAATAGTGGTGGATAATCCATCTCAAGTTTTCAATTCACAAAAGTCAAATCCAGGTAACGTCAATATACCATCGCAATCTTTCCTGCCAACAACTGAAGTGATTTCTAAAGATGAAACATTGATTTATGATGATGTGAATTACAAGACTTTACAACAAATGTTAAATACACATTATAATTTAAATTTAGGCTGTGATAAAAACGATGCTTTAAAGACTGATGAAAAGGGCAAAGTTGTAAGCTGTAAAAAGGAGGTGGACGCATCGTCTGATGAAGGCGAAACTTATGGACTTTTAAATATTTAAGTAACATTCGTCGTTTTTTTTATTTAAATAATTTTTTTCCGAAAATAGATAGCTAAAAATTAAAATTATTCTGTCACTCAAAAAGTCTTGCCGATTTTTTTTTTTTTTAGCAAATAATCTTTTAATTCATTCTGGATTTGATCGAATTTCTAAAAGCAATAAGACTTGGATTAATAGAAACGGAGGAAACAGGAATCATATCGTTTGTTTTCATAATTGAATTTAGAAAAAATTATTTGCTTTCATTCTTTTTTTTTTTTTTCTTCAAATTTTCAAGTTATGAAAATTGCTTTCTTTTCATTATTTTCAAAAGATAATTGAGTTTATTACCGTTGAATTTTATTTTACTAGGTTGCCATCTTACAAATTTTTTGATAAGATTAAACAATCAATGATTTCCAATAGCATATATAAACTTCATGAACCAATTTAGTTGCCTTAAGCAAAAATTTAAAGTATTTTGTGACAAATAAAAATTCTTGGACATTTTATAGTATTTACTATTTTATTATTTGGAAAACGGGCAGAGCAATCCTGCCAATAACATGCGTATATAAGATGAATCACAAAAATTAAAGTTCGTTGAAAACCATGTTTTTCAGTTTTTTTCAAAAACCGAGGAGGTATTATAGATAAATTCGTATTTAATATTTTAGTTTCAAAATGGTCCGTAGAAATATTATTTGTTTTTTCTTTGTCGATTTTAATAGTTTTAAAATTAGAATTATTTGGATTATATTCACGAACGGGGTTGGAACATTTTTTTTTTTTTTCTGTTTTCAACCTCTCTTTTTTTTAATATGTTGACCTCCTACTTTAAAATTCGTACTTATACAAATCCGTTTGAAAAGAAGGCGTAAAATTTGAACTGACTAATAAACGAGAATATTCGCTACAGGACAATAATTGTATTTCATTTTAAATCTCAGGCCGCCGGTCTACAGAATATTGTTCCACCTTTACTGTTGATATTATCTGAAACCAAAAGATTATTGAAGAATACCAAGACCACCGAAAGGGAATATTTTTGGCTTTTCGTTAGTCAGATCATAGTACCTAAGTCGATTTTCTTTAAAGCAGAAAATGTACTTAATTTCGATTTTGTTAAAAGAAAAATTATATAAATCATTTTTAAGATTCACTTTTAAACTGTTTCCTTTTATTGCAAACATCAGCAAGTTTTTCAATTTAAAAATATTTTAAGATGGGAACTTCAGTATCGGTAGTATTCGATAAAAGGTATTTACGTTTAATAAATAAGACTTAAATATGTAAAAAGATGATTTCATTTAAATTTAGTATTTAAGTTCAACGATGTTTTAAAAAATTAAAATATAACGAAATATACGGGAGCAGTTCCGAAAAAAAAAATTGTTATCCCATTATAAATTCATGATCAGCTGGAATATTTTCGTTCACGAGATAATATATTCGTTTCTCGATATCGGTCAAAAGAGCAGAAGCTCCAATTCTGAATAATTTTTTATTTAACCAATCATCTCCAAGTTCCTTTTTGATTAAAATTAACCAATTAAGAGAATCTTCTGCTGTTCTGATACCCCCGGCAGCTTTAAAACCAACCTACAAAAAATTAGACAAATTAGTATTTTTTCATTCTTTTATTAAATTATTTATGGAAATGGCTTACTTTGTAACCGGTTTCTTCGTAATATTCTCGAATCGCTCGAATCATAACCAAACCTACTGGTAATGTTGCATTAACAGCTTCTTTTCCAGTTGATGTTTTTATAAAATCTGAACCAGCCATCATAGCTACTAAACTAGCTCTATAAACATTTGTAAAGTTGGACAATTCACCAACTGCTAAAATTGTTTTCATTTCAGCATTTCCACAAGCTTCCTAGGAAAATTTTTTTTTTTTTTGGTAACTTATTTAAATTATGTGGCATATAAGTAATTCAGATTTGGCAAACCTTCATTTGTTGTAGTTCTTGATATAACAAGTCCCACTGACCAGACAGCACTAAACTTCTGTTAATAACAACATCAATTTCAGTTGCTCCTTGCAAAACACTATGACGAATTTCTTGAAGTCTTGATGTTAAATCATATTGTCCAGTTGGAAAACCAGTGGCCACTGTAATCACCAATTAACATAAATAGGTAAAAAAAAAAAAAAAAATTATATACAAATTTCTGTAAAGCAAGCTTACCAGCTGCAACTGGGACATACGATGAAGCACCTATTTTTTGTATAACAGAAACAGCATCACTTATTCGAGCAGGATAAACACAGACTGCTGCTGTAGTGAATGGTTCTTTTCTGTGAAATTCAAGGGCATTCAACAAAGATTGAGAAACTGGCATTCTTGCTTTGTAACAAAGTCGGACTACATTACTCCCTACAAAAAATTTCTAAAATTAAATCTTTGCATAACTTCAACTTTATGAGAATTACATTTTACATACGAGTATCGTCTCCCCCTAATGTTGTTAAGTCAATGCAAGACACAGCTCTTAACAACCACGCTGCTTTGTGCAATCCATGTAGTCGATTATGGTCCTTTGAAATGTCTTTCACCGCATCGTTTACACACAAGGTGTTTACTGTGACATTATTAATCCACCCTAAATCTATCAGTAACAATTATAATTATAACCAGCAGTTTTCATAAAGAATTCATTAAGAGCTTACTTAATTCACAGCCTGGATTTTCTCCCATTTTTAAAGTTCAGAGTTTATTATCATCAACGTCTTAGAGAACTTTGATAACAGAACGTAAACAAAGCGCTGCTAACGCGCTCCTGTGAGAAATCGAAGAAATATAAATTTTGCGCATTTTTTTCGTCTCATTTAAACTTTAAAAGCCATGGCTAAATCCAATTACCGGTAATAGTTGCAATGTAATAAGTGGATTCTTATGTTGTTTTTATGCAAAGACGACATTACTTAGACAAAATAGTTAAATGATAGCGTCTTGTTAAAATGTTTTTTGTAGCGAAGTGTGGGATGTTCTTCATTATTTTCTTGTTTTTGAAAAAACAGCAGCAGCAGTAAGTAGAAATTCTGGTTGTTCCCTTTTTACCGACTTCCAAAACCAAGAATAGCAGCCCACAGCACCCTATATTATTGTCATAGTAATTTTCATTACAATGAAAAGGCTTTTATACTTAGAATCTGGAAATTATTTATTTTTCACTTATATCCAGATTCAACTGTCTTATTCTATACCTAATAATCAAGAAAAGCTCAAATGTTTCGCAAAAGGATTCAAGTGCTACAAACTTGTTCTGCTCTTATTTGATGTTCAGATAATAAAACTGAAATAGTGGATTTTACTTACTATAATACACGATGTCATTTCGATTCTTCTACTGGTAGAACTGGCTGCTCTTATAAGCATTCCAGTAGTTCAAAGGCAGGAGCAGCCTTATGGAAAAAACACAGTAAGAATAAATGTTTCAAAGTCCGCCTGGAAGGCCAAGGAGGGCAAAAAAAAATTTTAGAGTGGGATCCAAATGGCCCCCTTTAACAAGATAGAAAAATTACATCACTCAAAAAAAAAAAAAAAAAAAAAAAAAAAAAAAATAGCAGGAAGGCTGAGCTGCTTAGTGAAATTCTGAGCCACCCTTTAACCCTGGACTGCTGTAGCTCCGCAATTGGGTCCCTGTTTAAACTTAAATCAAGGAAAAAATAAAACTCATTTTGATTTCGTTTTAGATTCTTAAAAAAATAATAACAATATAAAAATTTCTGCCAATTCAATAATATTCAACTAGTTAAAAACTGTAAATGCTCGTGGGCTGTATTTGTTTCCCCACATGAAGGGCAAATGAATTTTTCATCTGCAAGAATATTACTCTGCAACAAAAATAAAGTAAATTAGGATTTTTATATATACCATTAAATAAATGAGAAATTAAACAGCTTACTTTTACACAATAATAACAAGATATATGTGGACAATACAGTGAAATTCTGCAGGGCATTATTGGTGATTCCTGGCATACTACACAAGTGGTCCTTATATTAAGAACAACATGCTGTTCTGTTTTTGATTTACTTGATTTATTTGAAATCATCATCAAAAATTTTCTTTTTAAAGCTTGATAATTAATTAAAGGTAATGTGTACATGAGCAATTCCATGAAACCATGCCATAAAAGCTCTCTTGTCATGTAACTATACCCAACACTCCGGTTCAAATTTTGAATGGGAGCATATTTAATCCTTAAAAGTCTATCAACAAGTGTTGGATACACTCCTTGTCTTAAAAATATTAGTAAATTGATAGTGTGAAATGCTTTTATAATCAAATCTAATTTGTCAATATTATTTTTTACCTGTAAAAAAGATATTATAAATTATTAAAAAAAGATTTACCTACAAATACTGATTTTTTTTTTTTTAATACTCACAGCTTCATTTGCCAATTTAAAGGAAGGCTCATTACATTTCTCTTTAAAATAAGGAAATCCATAGTTAATTAAAGCAAATAACACAGCTTTTGTCTTGGTCAGTTCATCTTTGTATTTTACATTGAGGAGTTGCTGTCCAAATGATGAATTTGTTTTTAACAAGGAATATCTGAAGACTAGTAATTTTATTAATAAGCCGACCTCTGGCTTTACATTGTTTAAAGCTCCTGGCCGTAAATATCGGCTTATTTCAAGCAAATGATTTGTTAAAAGATTGCTTATTTCTCCATCAAATTCAATAGCATCAAGCTAGAAAAAAAGAAAAAAATTTAATTAAGAGCTAGCAATAATTAGAAATTAAATATACTTAAAATTTTGAGTTTTAAAATGACTGGTATGCATTCTATTTTAAAGAAATTAACTGATTACTGATTGTAAACTGACTATTAATACTTTCATCTGTGTATTTCTCTGAAATTGGATTAGTAAATACTTCTGAGATCAAAAAAAGTTGGAAATGATGAAAACAATTTTGCCTGTTTCCAAAAGTTTAATTTTGAGAATTTTGAAAATTTTTGTGGCTTTATGCCAATGTTTTCCTTTTTTTTTTTTTTTTTTTGGTAAATTTAACCAGGTTTCTGCATTCTTAACATTATAACTATAAAAATACATTGTATATACACTCTATAATATGCTGGAAAAATGGACACTTAATACAACTCAAGAAAAACTCGACAAGAGACATATACTTCTGTATATTATAACTCTGAAATAGTAGTAAAAAAAAACTGAGATGCCCAAAAAATTATCTCTTCCTTCAAATTTGAACAGTTGGTCAGGAGCACAATATAACTCACTTTGCAAAAAATTTAACTACAGGTAATGCATTTAATTTTTTTGCGTCACAAATATAAGTATATCCATTCCACTTTTTGTCCAAAGCTAAGCTATGATTTTTTTTGAATATTGTGCTTTATTTACATAATTAGATCAAGAGTGTTATCCATAAAAACAGGAAAAATGCTGCGATTTTAACCTTTGAACAGTATCATCGATTCATCTAAATAAATTTTCAGTATAAAGTTATTAAACATTACTAAAACGCGAATAACATTAAAAATTCAACCTGACTTTCCAGGAAAATTAATAACGAATACAAAACATCGATTTACCTGGGTAATTCGAGGGACAAAAGTCTTTTTTTTATCTTCCGTCGACATGATTATCCATTTGTTTACATCGTCAAATTAGGATCGAACCCTATAAAGCAACAAGTCGATTGCCCATTTCGTGTCTGATATTTACAAACGTCAGTAGCGAAAAAGCTGTGCGAGAGAAATGGAGTTTAGTTTTTGGATAAGTTTTTATTTTATTAAAGGATTAAATCTTTTCTATTGTTCATAAAAGTATAGAAATTACTAAATATTATGATGCCTCCGTCATCAGTAGGTTGTGAAAATTCTCTTTTAAGTAAGAAAAAAAACGAAATAGTTTGTGAAAAACAAAACAAAATAAAGTGTGTATTAGTGGGAGATGGACAGGTAGGAAAGACATCCTTGGTTGTGAGCTATTCAACAAACGGTTTTCCAACCGATTATGTTCCTACAGCATTCGACAAATATAACGGTAAGTCCAATTTACTGCTCTTAATCTGGGAAAATTTTAACACCTGGAAGTTAATGATAATTCAATGTCATTTACACGCCTTGATAAATTAACTTTGCTTGTATATATGTTAAGACAAAAAAAAAAATTAAAAACAAAGGTCATCATATTTTAGGTATAAAGTGAATCACTGTTACACATCCTGACTCTATTTTTAAATGATATTTTTAACCCTTTCAAAAATTTTTCTATTTTTTTCATTGATTATTAATATCATCTGTATTATCAAACTATTATTATTATTATTTATATAAGGGAATGTCAAACATTCTTTTCAGTAAATCAGTAATTTCTTCATATTTAGAAAAAAATATTATTTTAGACAAAGTAGGCCTATGATAAATTATATTTTAAAAGCATATTTTACAAAGAGAAAAAGAAGAGAGAAGGAACAGCAATGAAATTGTCTATTTAAAATGTCAGGTGTTACCTGTGATGTATCAACCTGTTTCAAGGGTAATTTTATCATTTCAATGCCCTTTTTAGGATGCTCTACTGAATATTAATTTAATTGGTTTTTTTTTTTTTTTTTTTCCAGTGGTTGTAATGGTGGACAACCAACCTGTCAGTGTGCAGCTCTGTGATACAGCAGGACAGGTCAGAAATTTTTTTTTTTTTTTTACTAACAGTGACTGAAAGTTTATTGACACTTTATTTATAAACTACCAGATTTCAAAAAGCTAATGAAAAGTGATTAGCTATTTATCAGGAACTTTTTCTAATGATTCTTTCTTGATCTATTTTTTACCACATTGAGTAATAATGGCTTATCTCTTTGCGGCATCATACAATGTTAATTGATTGATATCCCCCAGGCAATATAAAAAACAAAGACTATTTTTTAAAAAGATCTTTACATCACATGGAAGTAGTGGCAAAATTGCCATTGTGTAAAGGAACACATGATCTGCCAATCCCCATTTACCATACTTAAATCCATCTTAAAAATGATATTTTTTATAACAAATTTTTCCAGAGAGTTTTTCATTTCAAAAGTTTTCTCTTTTTTTGACTGGTTGTATTCCTCAAAGAACTGAAGAAGTTTAGAAATTTTTTTTGTTTTTTAATTTGAAAGCTCCATATTTGTTATGTTTTATTTGACATTAAAGTATTTATAATGTGGAATTCAAATTTTGATTGACTAATTTACAAGGGCATGCAGTGCTTTCTTTACCTGCATTTTGGCACATGTACAATAATGCAACTCATAAAATGACTAATTTCAATGCCCTGATAATTTTTTTTTATTTTTATAGGATGACTTTGATCCCATAAGAACACTGTGCTACCCTGAAACGGATGTGTTTTTGGTTTGCTTCTCAGTAGTTAATCCATCTAGTTTTATAAATGTTCGACAAAAATGGGTGCCAGAAATCAGAAAATATTGGCCTGAAGCCCCTATGTTATTGATTGGGACTCAGTCTGATAGAAAAGGAGATGTTAGATTATTGAATCAGCTTACAGGTACAGATAAAAATTGAAAATAAAGAGAACTTTTTTTTTCAAAGCTTGACTTATGTTTTCCTTTTTTCACAGCAAATCATGAAGTACCTGTAACTGAGCAGCAAGCTAAAGCTTTAGCTAATTCCTTAGGAGCAAAAGGATACATTGAAACTTCTGCTTTAACGCAAAAACAGCTCAAAGATGCATTCGACAATGCCATAGTCTATGCGTTGGCAAGGAAACGGGCCCTCAGCAATAATAACAATAATAGAAGTAAAACAAGAAAAATACATCCCAGAGGAAGATGGAGAAAATTATTATGCTGTGTTCATAAGCAAAGGGAGTAAAGAAAAAAAATTAACAAAAAAATGGTTATGTGAACAATCTTGAATGCTGGAGCTTCAGATCTTTTCTTTTTTTTTTCCTCCTTTTTTTTAGAAATTACAGTCGAGTTCGGTTACAACGGATCCGGTAATAACGTAATTCCGGTTATAATGTACAAATTAGCCCGGTCCCAAAGGACCGAAAGACCTAAGACCAAATCCTATTATAACGTAAAATCGGTTATAACGTGGAAAAAGTGCCAGTCCCTTGGATTACGTTATAAATCGAACTCAACTGTAATTTTAAAATATGAGTTTTTCACTTCAATATTTTTTTAAAAAGTGGATTGGATGTACTTTTAAATTGAAGGAATTTAGTAGAATAATGAAAATTAAATGCTACTTTATCTAGTATTTTTGAAAAGTTTAAATTTTTTTATTAGAAAGAAAAAAAAATTTCTACTTCACATAGGATCCGAATTCATGCAATTCAGTTTGTTGTGCCCATTATTTTGCCGTGAAATAAAAGCTTCAACGCTTGTTCATACTACTTGTTGTTTTTTTTTTAAAGTTGTCCTTCAGGCTATAAGAAAATGATATTTGTCCGCGATTTAGAAGCTATTTTTGATAAAAAAAAGTTTATTTCTATGCTAGTAATTTTTCCATTATTTTTCTCAGTAGTTTTTACATTCCATTCACTGCAGTATTAACCCGTTTTTTGCAATCCACAATAGATGACTTTTGTGTCTTAAAAAAAATCTCTAAACAAAGGATTTTTACTAGCGATTTGGGTAAATTCCGAATTGAAACAAATTTATATATTTGTATATTTTTTAAAATAATTTGTACATTCAATCCACTTTCATTGCAATTATCAATATTATGTTTTGTGAATAGCTTATATTTTAATTTTATTTAGGAAACTGATTTTCTCTTTTGCTACTCAAGTTCACTTTAAAAAAAATAATAATTAACATTTATGTATGTTAGTTATAGTTCTGTGATAACTGTTTTTTAATTAATATTTTTTTAAATGTTCTCTTCAGATTTTAACCTTTTTAAAAGTATGAATTTTGTTTTTCTTCGTATTTTAAAATTTTTCTTCGTTCTTATCAATTTGAACTTGATTTAGTCATCGGGAAAATTAAAAATCTGATCTTCAATATTACACTTTGAGAATCAATTTTTTACTTGGTTCAGATTTTGAGATTTCATTTTTAATTAAAATTAAGATTAGGACGTAGATGTAATTGTTGTAACGTTTGAAATAATCAGGCAGTATTTTTTTAATTACTATTAATTTTTTTACCATGACTGACTAATTAAAACAAATTTTTTTTCGGTTGTGACGACATATGTTGATCAAAAAAGTGAAAAAAAAAGTTATGATTAATTTTTCTAATTTTCTTTTTCACTGCCTGTACTTAATATTTTTTTTTATTTTAATTTCACTTACATACATCACAAGTTTTTATTTTTTAATTATAGTTTATCCGAGCTCTTTTTTTTTAAAATGGGAGATCTCAATGCTAGATTTCACGAATTGGTGGGATTGCCTTGTAAAAATTTTTCGAGTTTCGTTCAGATAAATTTAACTGAAGAATTACAGAATCCCACGAACCCGAAAACTAAAATTGAAACCCTGGTTTTTAAATTTTTTTTAATAGCAAATTTTTTACTAAATTAGTATGTCTCCATTGGTGAATTAATTACATGATGTAATTAATTACAGGATGTAATTAATTACAGGATGTAATTAAATGATTTTCGAAGGTACTAAATCGTTGTTTTCGATTTAGTTGGTTGGATCCACATTATAAAAAAGGATATCCAGCTCCAAAGATTTGAAAAAACAAATTAGCACCTTTGTAAACCATTTAATTGCATTCTGTAATTAATTACATCATGTAATTAAATCACTAATGGAGACATACTAAATATCTGATTGTTTCAGACAAACACGTTAAAAAGTTTATTTTAAATCTAATCAAAAAACGTGATAAAAATATTTTTTAAAAATATGAAAATTTAAAGGTATGTCTCCATTGGTGAATTAATTACATGATGTAATTAATTACAGGATGTAATTAAATGATTTTCGAAGGTCCTAAATCGTTGTTTTTGATCTTGCTGGTTAGATCTACATTATGAATAAGGATATTGAGCACCAAAGATTTGAAAAAAAAAAATTAACACCTTTGTAAACCGTTTAATTGCATTCTGTAATTAATTACATCATGTAATTAATTCACTAATGGAGACATATCTTAACTATTAATTTTACAAGCTCTCTTGGAAATGGGCGAATTAATTTTTTTTATTCTCAATGTATAAATATTTGGTTTTATTCTGTAAATCTTTTAACCCTTTGAGTGAGACTGCATTTAATCTAATGAAAGTCCTGTAGTTACTTCAAAGCGGCTGCATTTAATTAAAACGATACAGCTATACGTCACTGAGAAACAGGGTTTGTAGCCGTCATTTGAATTTCAAATACTCCAGTCTATGAAAATCGATTAAAGTACCACAGCTCTCAAACTGACTGCGGTAATAAGATCTTAGTTTGCGAAAACGAAAATATAAATAGCTAGAAAGCATTTTTGAATAGCTAAAATTACAGCTTGTCTGATTGGTTTTTTTTCAGGCCACGACTATTTTTAAAAAAATATACGGCATTCAAGTCGTTGGGCTGTAGCTATTTCTTAAATATACTTTTTATCCTGTATAAAAGGGTTAAAGGATGAAATACAAAAATTGTGTGCAAAAATATGCATATATCTTTTTTTCTTTTGTGTATTCAGTGCGTGCTGCGCCTTCCGATTTTTTAAACTTAATTTTTAAAAAACTAGTAAATTATTTATTTCATTTTATTTTATTTATTATTCTCTTTAGATTAAGTACAAATCAGTCTTTCATAACATAATTAGGAATCGAATTTTATTTTTTATTACCAGTAATTGACTTTCAATAAACGAGAAAAAATAAGCCATGCTGATTTACGTCCATTTGTTTTAATATTTAAAATATAAAATTTGTTTTTTGAACGATAAGGTATTGGTAATCATTGGTTTAGAGGTTTGGAAAGAAAATATAAATTATGTACATGTAATTTGTAATCATTACTTGCGCTCAATTAGAAAATGCATTATGCAATTAAGTTAATATATCATTTTTCAAATTTCTGAGTTTCCCGATTTGTCTTCCGAAGATATTATAAAAATTAATAATTTTAAGGAAGGCAATATTTGGAAATTCAAAATATTTTTAAAAATTTCTTAAAATTATTTTCATGATTATAATTTGTAATGCTTTTTTTACTTAAAAACAATCAGATATTTTTCGGCTTAATAACAAACTTATCTGATTGTTTCAGACTCAAAGAAGCAAGTTATTGGTAGTGATTTAATTTTTCGTGGGCCGTACTTACTTACTGTACTTTTATGATTTATTTACTTATTTAATTACTTTCTTTTTAAAAAATTGCCGGAAATTGAATAAAAGTTAATGCAGTGCATCTTCAACGTTCTAAAAGTAGTTTGAATTTTTAAAAATTATACACTAGCAGTTGCAGTAGCTTTTATTAAATTTTTTAAAAGCTGTAAAAGGTGATTAATTGAGTGATGTGAAAAGAGAAATTTAAGAAAAACTACAGTTTTTTGCATCATTCAATTTTTATTTTAATTGTATTGTTTGTCTTCCAGTGTCAAAAACAATTTGTCTTCATTTTTAAAATATCTTGACTCATTTAATATTTTCCTTTTTTCCTGTCTTCTGAAGAAAAAGTTTTACAATTGTCTGTTATTGTGTTCTGACAAAATTTAGGTAAATTTTAAAATGAAAATGTTTTTCTGCCGTGTAGAAAAATTGTAATGTTATATATTTGATGTATAGTCATGTTTTTCTCTTAAATATTTTACAATTTTAAAACTACAGTACTTCGATGGAATGAATATTTTTTTTTCTAGAAATCATCGAAAAAAAAAAAGTAGCAACTGTTGTCCAGAATTTGTTAAATTGTATTTAAAAACAAATAACTTTTCCATAGTTTTGAAAATAAATATAAAACGTTTGGAATAAATTTCCGTTGATTTTTTTCTTTTGTTTCATAAGCAGAATAAGTCCACTTGGAAATCCTAGTTCAATTCATTAAATAAATTTCTATATTTTGGAAAATGCCACGAACTTTTCTAAGGCAAGTATGAATAAGCTGTTTTACATTTTTTTTCTTCTGTGATTTGTTTGCCGCTAAGAATTGAATTTTGCTACAATTAAGTTTTTGCTATTCCACGTCATTTCATCTTCAAGTAGTCATCAAAATGGCCGACTCACAATTAGTAACTTAAACTGTTGCTTGGTAAAATGTTGATACTTGTGTTAAAATTACGTGCTCTATATTGAACGTACTAGTTTCAATGTAAGTGATTTAACCAACGAGTTTGTTAATACTTAATTACCCTTCGTTACTGGTGGTCTTATCCCTTTAAAAATTGTTTTATTTAATTGTGGCCCATTTCGCACATCTTATCGGTAAATTTAGCGCTCCCCTCAAATTGATTATTTCCCACAATAACCGTTTTAAAAGGGCGATATTTATTGAAAACTGTTCGGAGGTAACAAAACTAAAGTTCTATCCCAGTTTTCCTAGTTTTTAAATTTGAAGCTGAGAAGGTCAAAGGGTTGATATAATTGGCATCACGTTTTTGTATGACATGAAAGATTTAAGGTTAGTATGAAGTATAATGAATACGTGTAATGTATCGACCCTTGTTCATCATTTACAAAAAAAATGGATTCATTGGATTTATGCCGATTTTTATTTAAAGTCGTTTTTTTTCATGAGTTTAATTGCTCCACATATAATTGAAAGTCATTGCTCATTTGTAACATCAATTTAAAGTATTTAGTTGGTCAATGATGTAATTAATTTTAAATTTAATGATTGTCAAGACCAAGTAGAAAAGGGTCTTTTTAGCATTTAAAATTATAATTTAACCTAGATTTTTAGAAAAATTTAAGGAGTAGATACTGTTAGATATTGAGATCATTTTGTATTCAAGTTTCAAAGTTCACTTATTTTTTGAGAAAATAGATAAAAAATTATTTTAGGTTAATTTGCTGGCATGTTTGTTTCCAAATGAAACTACTTAATTTAACTGAGAATAAATCTATTTATTATCTTTTTTAAGTTGTGAAAATGAACTTGTTTCATGTACAAGTTGCTATTGAAATAAACAGAATCATGCGGTTTGAATGTAGGAAATAATTTATTTGCACAGTTGCTTTTACAGTAATTATATTTTTTAATTCAGCGATAGACCTTCAGAAAATAATGCCTAAATTACAATTTTTTTTTTTTTTTTTTCTTTATGTTAATTTTAATTTAATATTTTTTTATTTCCAGTATCAGAACCAATGGCAGATTTAAACCAACAAAGCCTTGTTAATGGTGCACCTCCACGAATGGCCCCAACAGCTCCAAACATGCAGCAGGCCATTTCATTCCACAACCTCAAACGCTTTCAAGGAATTCTCCAGGGCCTGATTATAGTCAGCATTCAGATCAAGTACATAAACCTCCTCCATCAATGGTAAACGGTCAAGTAACACCAACAAACGTTAGGAATCCTAATATGCAACCCCATTCTGGTCAGTTAACTAATCATATATCAAACAACGCTAATGATAATAGACATCCCCAGTCAAATTCTTCATTCTCCCAAAGTTATCAACCTTCTCCTCATCAGACACCTCGATCCAGTGTCCCATATCCAGGAGTACCAACCTCTAAACCTTATCAAAACATTCAACCACCACTTAGTCAACAAAACGCGACTATTTCCAGTGCTCCTCCTGGTATCCCGCTGAATAGTAATGCTCGGCCACCGACTCATTCAAATTTACAGTATACTCAGGTTTCTCAGCCGTCACCCTTAAATAATAGACCCAGTGCCCAGATGCCTGGAATTTCATCTGGTGTCCAATCTATGACATCTCAATTTGGTTCCTCAGCCCCGCAACGACCTTATCAACAAACTAACAAAGTTAATGCAACCCCACCCATTTCCCAATATCCTCCCACGTCATTTCCTGGAGGACCTATGGGTCCGCAAATAAATAAACCTATTTCAACTCCCCCAACTACCAACCAGAAGCCTGCGCAAGGTCCTCAACCAGGAGTCTTTCCTCCGGCAAATCCTCCGGCTGCGAATTACCATCCTCCATCTAGTGTCCCTCAACCTTCACCTATGCATCAGGGTTTAATTCAGCAACAACATCCATCACCTATGCAAATGAATAAACCGGTGTCTAACCCTCCATTCCCAAACGTTTCACAATCATTCCCATTACCTCCTACTCAAGCCCCGGTACAAGCCAATAGACTGCCGACTGGAATTCCTCAAGGGTATCAGCCTCCGCCTTCGTCAAGTGGTCCACCGCCGAGGAGATCATCGAATTTATCCAATTATAATGACAGTGTGCCAATGTATAATCAGTCGGATTCGCAGCCAGGAACGCAGACTTATCAAAATAATATAACACCAAGTAGGCCGCCGTTACCGAATGAGATGCCCTCATCAAGGATTCCGCAGCAAAGTCCTCTAACAGCTAATCGATTGCCTTCTGCCGGAACCGGATATGGAAATTCGAATTATCCAGATATGAATGCGTTATCCCAAAATATGGGAAGAATGTCAGTTACGCAACAAGGGTTTAATAGATTATGGGTGAGTTTTAATTGAAGTGCAATTTTGCTAGGAAAAAAAATTTTAATCGAGTTTGTGAAAGATGAGTTGCAAAAAAAATCTCTTTATTAATAACTGTGACGTACTTTTATCTCGTTGGAAGCATGTTTAAGTTTGAAGAGTAGAAAAGAATAAAAAGAGAAATGATTGTTTATAATAGTTCTTTTATTGACCCACTTTTTTTTTTAAAAATGGAAGTATGTTAAATTTATAGATTGTCGAACTTTAAAAAATTTAATTTGTGGGAAGGATGGGTTTTTTTGCCAGTGACGGTGGAGAAATTGGGAATTTAGGCGTGCTTGATAAAAGACTGCTAGATTTTTTTGCCGCCAAATGATTCTCTTTTTTTAATTTAAATCAAGTCTTTTTTAATGCTTGCTCTTGTAATTCGATAAAGTCAACCCGAACACATTAGAGCGTATTCAACCCAAAGATTTTATATTTTTCTTAGAAGAGAGGTCATGCAGGGGAAAAACCAAGTGAAAGGGTTGACTCGGAGTTTTACTGAAAATTTTTTTCTGGGGCCTCCTGGAAAAAAACCCAAAATTTTGGTAACTTTTGAGCTCCTTTGAGCCTGTGGCAGGAAAAGTGATCGTCTTTATCGCTTTGCCGCTTGAAGAGAAAAAAAAGTCTCAGTAGATTTTCATTCTAAAGCCAATGGAAACTGGCAAAAATAACATTAAAAAGAATTTTATCTCAAATTTAATGAAAAACCTTTTTTGCCGCAATCTATTTCCGTTATGATAGTTTCAACGAATTGTAAAATTAGAGACAATTAATAATTGATTGGAGAATCTCAGTAATCCTTTCTTAAGTAATTAGCAGCTCATACTTTAACCGTTACCGTTAATTGGTTGCAGTTCTAATTGAAAATATCAACTTTTACTTCATTCATCTTATTTTTATTTTCTATTTTCAGGGCATGGAAACAGTAGATTTACTTCAATGTAGAAATGTTTTACCACCTCAGAAAGTTACACCTCCCCCAATTAGACTACATCAGGAATTTATGGATAGTGTCAATTGCTCTCCCGAGTAAATTTTCTTTTTTATAAAGTGGAATTCTTTAATCTTCCCGTGTTTTATGGACTTATATTTTCATTCTTTTTGTTTCTTTTTTTTTCAGGATATTTTGCTGCACGATGAACAAAATTCCGGAAACAAATAATTTATTACAAAAGTCTAGACTGCCTTTAGGAATTCTGATACATCCGTTTAGAGATTTAAATCAGTTGGCCGTTATTCAGTGTTCTTCAATAGTTAGGTGTAGGGCTTGCAGGTACATATGATTAAAATTAAAAAAACATATTTAACATTCGGATCTCCTGATTGCCGTTTTTATTTTTCAGAACATACATAAACCCTTTTGTTTATTTTGTTGACAATAAGCGTTGGAAATGCAATCTTTGTTTTCGAATTAACGAATTACCAGACGAATTTCAATATGATCCTGTTTCGAAAACCTATGGGGATCCTTCAAGAAGACCCGAAATTAAAAGTTCTACCATTGAATTTATCGCACCGTCTGAATATATGGTAACCTGCATTTTATTATAAACTTTACATTTGATTTTTTATCGTTAATAATATTTTTTTAAAATTCCTTTTTAGCTACGACCGCCTCAACCAGCAATATATTTATTCGTCTTAGACGTTTCCCGTCCAGGTTGTGATACGGGCTATCTTGAAACTCTCTGCAACGTTCTTTTAGAGGAGCTAGATAATTTACCTGGGGATGGTAGAACTCAGATTGGTTTTATCCTCTTCGACTCTTGCGTTCATTTCTTTTCAGTAGCCGAAAATTATAATCAAGCCCATGAAATGATAGTCACCGATATTGACGGTAAATGTTGGAAAATACTGCTTTGAATTTTATTTTTCAAATTTCAACTAACTTTGATATGTATTTATTTTTCAGATATATTTTTACCAACGCCTGATAGTCTGCTAGTAAACTTGAACGAAAATAAGCAGCTAATTAAAGATTTACTGCTTGAAATACCAAAAAAATATGCAGAATCCTTTGATACAGATTCGGCTCTAGGTCCTGCTTTACAGGCAGCTTATAAGTTAATGGTTTGTGTTTATCATTATTTTGCTAATGTTATTCATGACATGTATTCTGAAAAATTTATCGATTTTTTCCAGACGCCAATTGGTGGAAGAATTACTGTTTTTCAAAGTTGTTTGCCTAACAAAGGGCCTGGAAGTTTAAGCCCGAGAGAAGATGTTAATCAAAGGTCATCAAAAGATGTGCGAAATTTGGGCCCTCAGACTGATTTCTATAAAAGATTGTCGCTTGATTGTTCTACTCAACAAATTTCAGTCGATTTGTTTTTAGTCAGCTCTCAATATTCAGATTTAGCTACTTTAGGTATGCCTTTTAAAATTTTTAATTTTGTAAATGAGTGTTTTTGCAAATAGACGACATTCACCTCTATTCGAAATTTTGCAAAATACAATCTGCGCCTCCCTTGGTCTCTTGGGTTGGTTACAAACCTAAATTTTCCCGGGGAAACAGGAAGCCATTTATATTTTCTTTTCTAGTTAAAAAATATAATTTTATTTTTTCAGGTGGTATTTCTCAATTCTCGGGTGGTTGTATCTATCATTTTCCTCTATATAGAAAAACAAATATTGAATCTAATGAAAAATTAATTCGAACACTTAGGAGATATCTTACAAGAAAAATTGGTTTCGAGGCGGTTATGAGAGTCAGATGTTCAAGGTAAGCTTGGAATATTTTTCATCTTCACCAAAATGATAGTTTTTTATAAATATTTATTTATTCGTCAATTATTCTAGGGGGTTGTCAATCCATACTTTCCATGGTAATTTCTTCGTAAGAAGTACTGACCTTTTAAGTTTACCGAACGTGAATCCAGACGCCGGATTCGGAATGCAAGTGTCAATTGAAGACAGTTTATGTGAGCTTCAATGTGTTTGCTTCCAAGCCGCCGTTTTATATACATCAGCTAAAGGAGAGCGGCGAATACGAGTTCACACTTTATGCCTCCCAGTTTCGTCGAATTTAAGCGATATATTAAACTCGGCAGATCAGCAAGCTATAATTGGGTTACTATCGAAAATGGCTGTCGACAGATCGTTAAAATCAAGCCTTTCCGATGCGAGAGAAGCTTTTATTAATGTTGCCATTGATATTTTATCAGCATATAGATTAGTAGAAACGTCTGGTGGTCCAAATACAATTTTAGCACCGCTCAATCTTTCGCTAATACCTCTTTATATTCTGGCTTTATTGAAATCGGTAGGTTTATATTTTGGTTCAATTTTTTTTTCTTTTTGTATATAAATGGAAAGATATTTTTGATTTTTTTTTTTTACTTTTAAATTTTTCAGGTGGCGTTCCGAACTGGTCAGAGCACACGATTAGATGATAGAGTATTTGCTATGATGCAAATGAAAACTTTACCTTTAAGAGATTTAATTCAAACAATCCATCCAGATTTGTATCATGTAACACAATTAGATGATCAGGTATTAAACTTTATTACTAATGTGTATTAATTATTTTATATTTTACATTAATTAATGTTTTTATTTATTTATTTATTTTTTTTTTTTTCGTCAGACAAACGTTGAGTTCGAAGAAAAATTAGTAGCTCAACCTCCAAGACTGTCTTTATCTAGTGAACATCTTGATTCTAGAGGAGCTTTTCTTTTAGACACCCCTGATGCCATTTATTTACTCATCGGGAGAAATGTGGCGCCTGAGTTTCTTATTAATATATTTAATGTAACAAATGTAACACAAATCAATATGGACATGGTAAATTTCTTTTACAGCTTTTGAGTTTTTATTTTTTAACTTTTTTATCCTAATTTTGATTTTATTTTCTCTAGGTTGATCTTCCCGAACTAGAAAACGACGAAAGCGAAAAGTTAAGGCATTTTATTAATTATTTACAAGCTGAAAAACCTTGGCCGGCTATTGTGAAAGTAGTAACCGAAGCAAAAATGTTGACTCAGTTTATGATCAACGACAAGTCAGAGAATGCTTTTTCATATTATGAGCTGCTACACCACGTGAAAAGTCAGATGAAATGAGACTTAAATGAATTTTAAAAAATTGAGCTTGCTCATAGGATACGTAAATTAATTCTGTTTCCATTATTAAGAATTCCGGTTTGTTAGTCTCGCATTATTTTGAACTTTAATTTAAAATTGAACTACAAGAATTAATTGCGGGGTAATTGTTATCAATTTCATAGCCGAAAAACAATCTAAATGCAACTTTGATATATATATTTTATTTGTTTTATAATTTTATTTGTAAATATAAATATAAAGAGCCTGTACATGTAATACATGCCACTCTGATAGTAAATATCATGAATGAACTGTACAAAAAAGGAAAAAAGAATGAAATGAGAAGTGAGGTTTAAATGAATTTAAATAGTGAGATAACTTATAAATTCTGTTATCAGTAAATTATGTTAATATAATATAATATATTCATATTGAAATAAATGGTTTATTATACTTGGGAAAAATTTTTTTTGTTTTTTTTTTTAAATTTTGGAATACGATAAGAAAACTTGGCCCAACGTCAAAGCCGATTATTTTCAATAGTACTTGTTTCATCGGTGAAAAAAAACGATCGATTTGCTGTTTATAGCAATGCTTTTAGAAGAATTCGAACCTGTGATCGTAGCACAAAGTGGTCTCAGCGCTGACTGCGCTTCTTTAATTTGTTCATAAAACATCCTCTTAGGTACCATGGTAATGCATTGTAAAACGCCAATGCTACTGATAAGTAAATGTTTTTTTTTACAAAAAAAGTAAAAAGGGTTTTTTAAATTTTTCATTTGAAATCTCAACACCTTTTTTTTTTTTTTTAAATTCTAATATAAAGTATGGAAGTTGTCTTGAATTAAAATATAAAGAGCCGGTACTACTTTAGGGCTCACTAAATATTTACTTGTAAACGTTATCAAGAATCGATTATCCATAAATAAGAAGACGTTAATAACGAAGAGATCATTGCCTAAATTTTCTTGGACTTTTTATTTTTCTCCTCCTCGCCATCTTCACGCTGCCTCTTTGATGACAGCCCTCGTTCACTTTCCTCCTGGTTTCCTACATTTTCTTCCTCTTGTTCATTTACAGTATCTTCTTACTCATTGCCTAAACTTTCTTCTTTCTCAGTGCCTAAAGTCTCTTCCTCATTGCCTAAATTTAGGGTTCGGAGTGGTGACGTGTCCATGTTGCGGTTTGACTATCAATGAAGTTAAGCAGCATTGATGCGGACCAGCTTCTGGATGGGTGACCGCACCAACACTCTTCCCCTCTGGCGGGGATTGCGGGAACTTACAAATGCAGTCATCTTAACCAATCTTAACCTCACTGTATGAGTTGGTTGTCGCATGCAAAAAGTCCCTGACCTGCGCAAGCAGTTACTAAAATACAAAAAAAAAAATTGCCTAAATTTCCCTTTTCCGCATCATCCACTCTCACTTGTGCCATTCATCTGTTTCTTCTCCGGTGATTCGTCTGAAGAAGATGACGCAATATGGTTTACTGAAATAACAAGTTAAAAAGTTAGACAAGAAGTTTAATGACAGAAAAAAATTTTTTTTTTTTCTTACAAGGTAGGAATGCTCCTTTTACGAGAATTTTAATGGTTTTTCCTTTTTGGATTTCAATGTTTCCAGGATCTCCCCTGTTTATCTGCACAAATCTGAAAAGAAAAATTGAGTAATATTTATAATCCCTATACCGAGAAACCCAACTGAGAGAATTACTACCCCCTGGCTTTAAAAGCAGTTTTTTCGGCTTTTCAAATTATAAAATTATTCACATTAAAAAATTTAAAAAAATGATTACAAATCTTACGAGCGGTTAGATATTTATTTTATCATTTGAAATCTGAACACCTTGATCACAGCAAACTTGGCGCCGCAATCCATTAGCCGTTCACGCATGCGTCAAATTTCAATGCACTTACTTATCATAGGAAACGAATAATTTTTTTTTTTTTAATAATTTAGATAAGTCTGTTAAAATTATTGTGGTACGAAATAAGTTTATATGAAGAGTGCAATGGGATGGTATAGTTTTCGTTTAATTACAAAGATATAAGGCAGCTGTCTTTACTTGAACCGAGTGTCATCCGCAGTATTTTCTTAAAGTTGTCCAAAATGGCGGTTACGATTGTGAGTTTTCGTTGGTTAGAAATATTAGAGAAAGAATTTGATAAGAATTTCGTGGATTTAGATCTATTAATAGGTGAGTAAAGGAAACCAGGAACTTCAGCAACAAACCTTTAAAAGTATTATGCATTTAATTTTTGACATTTTGCATACGATGAATTTTCGTCAACAGTCGAGATGTCTCGAAATATTGATGTTTTATAAAAGCTAAGAAAATTACAGCCTGTCAGCGATAATTTATCGATATTTTATTCCTGTGATGGCCTTTTTATTATTTTAAATGGGATTCCATCAAAATGTTGTTTCACTTCTTATATCCCTCATCCGGATTCAATTGAAACAGGATTCCGAAATCGGACGTAATCTGTATAGTGTAATCTCCGCCTTTTCTGTCAATATTTATGTGTGGCAGCGTGGGTGAAATCTGAAAATTTCAGTGTGAAGATATGAATTAACAAATTGAATTTCACATTGCAGGTGATTTAGATGGTGAGGAACCAGATTTTGTTTATTCTGCCAGACAAAAATTAGCTGAACTAAGCTCATGTTTTGCTCAACTTACCCACAAAGCACAAACAATTTTTCAAAACTCTGCAAAAATAGAAGTAAGTATTAATGCATTTTTAATGACCATTTTAATGTAAATACTATTTTTATTTATTTACTTATTTCATTGATACACATTTCACTGTTAATCTAACATATCTAAATCTTGATCTTTTGCAACTTTTTTAACCTTATCATTATCATCCATTAATATCTTTCCTAGTGAAGTTGTAGTTTCTTTCGATTGTGCTATCATGGTCTTAAAAAAATCATCCTCTGTCATATTAAAAATATTTAAAATCCTTTTCGAAGCTGGATCAGTTTGTTTTGTTGTTTTAATTTCACTCTCTTCAGCATCTGGACTGAATGAATAATCATTTATTTTATCTATGATCCCATTAATGTTTTCATTTAAAATTTGTATCAATGTTAATATCGTTGCTGTTGTGTTTAATATTTGCTGGTTTTGAGCAGTTGGTGAAGAAAGAGGATTTGTGTGAGTCAGAGTAAAATTTAATTCAAGAAATTGTTCCTGGATTTCCTGAAAACAGAAAAAAATTAAAATTCGTTTTTTTTTTACCTTCTTTTTTTTTTTTTTAATTTTAAAATGATACCTGAAGGCTTAATATAATGTTGTCAATTTTTTCCGCTGTAGGGTTGTTAATGGTGATATCTTTATATAAAGTTTTAAAATCACTACTTAGCTGTTCACTGAGTTTATTGACAGAATTTGTTGTATAACCAATGCTTCTAGATACATGAGTATGATGGCTTTTTAATCTTTCAAGGATTGTTTCATAATTTTTATTAGTGTTGATTGTCCTGTAAAAAAAAAAAAAAAAAAAAAAAAAAAAAAATCTCAATTTTGAGGGATTTTAGGCCTCTTTGGGTAACCATGGGAGAATATAATTTAAAATTTTTTCTAAAATTTGGTCAAGAAAAAAATTTTATTTTTAAACGGTTACTGTTAAATAAAAGAATTCACATGAATAGTTGAAACTGAATAGTTGAAGATCTCTGATGCAGCTTTTCAAATAAGGTTTGGTTAGTCATTAGAACTTTTGTAAATTTTGTGGAATCTATATGCTTAACCTTTTTTTCTGTTTACCAGAATGATTATTTTTTAAAATAATAATGATTTAAAAATATTTACGGCAACCAAGGCGTAAGGTCAGTTAGGAAAGACAAGCAGGCTGCTTGTCTTTCCCCTTGGCCTCTTTCCCAAATGGCCTCTTGCAACAGGGAAAATATGGGAAAATACATTTGTAAAGAAAAACTTCCTGGGGGGCAAAAACCTTCTCACAGGAGGTTGAGCCCCCTTGGTCCCTCCCTTTCCCTCCCCTGGCTGCAGACATGATGGCAACCAAACCAGTTCAGACGCTTACACGTCAAATTTAAAATTCTGTGTCCAGTTGCATACTTATGATAGTGCTTGAAAAATTATTTTACTAACTCATTAAATGCAAGTTGCTGACCAAAAAATTGCAACCAAAAGCATGAATTTACCCATTATCAATTGTGTCCAACATTTTCGTCAAAATCTCTGCAATCCTGTTTTCTATTTGCGGTTCGTTAAGTTGTAATCGATGACAACTTTCTTGATACAATTCTTGTTTCTCGTGTAATCTTTCAATACTGTTGTCCAATCTTTGGTAATTTCCGTCATTTTTCCTTGTCATCGTGTCCACTTTATCGATTAGATAATCCAGAGTGTCTGAAATTATAAAAATTATTTTAGTCCATCTTTTGCAGGAAGAAAAAAAAAATCAAATTTTTTACCGTCAGGTATCGTTTGGCAAGAATGTTTTCTATACGATTTAAGCGAACGCAAATCATCCTGTAATTCTTTTTTCGTTATATTGACTAGATCCAAAGAATTTCGCAACATATTTTCGTTCCCTTTTACCTTTTCCGACATCTCATTGTACATATCTGACAACTGTAATAAAAAAAAAGTCAAATCCTGTAAATAAGATTTTACGAAATTTTTCACAGCAAAATTAATCCACTTCTGCATTATGGCTGAGGGAGGTTTGCTGAAAAGTTTATTACATTTTGGTGGTTCGCCGATATATAAATGGATCATTTTTGCCGTAAAAAGTCGTAGCAAAAATTTGAACTTTCATATATTCTTACTTTAGTCGCTAAATTGTTAAATTGATTTACAATATTCTTTTCGACTTTCTTGATTACTTCATCGCTCACGTTTTTTATCGTCCCATCACTTTGTTGATTATTACTTATGGAGGAATTGACATTCATAATCATCGATTTGGTTTCCTCAACGTTTGATGATATTTCAATTATGTCATTTTCAATTTCGTTGTTAGTTTTTTCGTTTTGTTCTAATTGCTGACTGATTCGATTTAGGGTTTGATCTAGGGTGCCCTACAATAAAGAAAGAGAAAAAAAAAAAAATACGACTTGAGATTACATTTAATGTTTCGATTTTTTTTTTTCGAATAAAATTTGTTGCTTATAGTTACCTGCAACTTAACAATGTTATTTTCAATTCGGGACTCCATATAACTCATTCTGTGATTTAATCGCTCGTACACAGTGTCTATTTTTCTACTCATTTGTTCTTTGGCTAATTCTTCTTTTAAATTTTTTGAACTTAATCCCTGAAAAAAGCGGAATAAAGATTAAAGCGTATTTTTTTTTTTTTTTTTTTTTTTTTTTTTTTTTTTGTGAATAGAGACATGAAGTCTGCCGCGATTATCTTGGTAAAAATATTTTGCCATGGATCGTTGAAACAGGTTATCATATTCCGGGTGGGAAAAATTGTTGCCACGAAAATTCTTTTGTTAAAAATTCAAATAAATAAAATTTTGCCTACCTCTGTCAATTTATCGATCCTTAATTCTAATAGCGTTTCTATCCTTGAAATTTTAGATTCCAACGTTTCTAATTTCCTAGTTTGGCTTTCTGCTGTAAGTTCTAACCTCGCAAATCTCATGGAATACATGTTATCGATAATCCGTAACCGTTCGTCGATTGACATGATCGCGGATTCCATGTTCTGAATAAGAATCGTACAGAATTCAATTATGTAAACGCATAAGTGCAAATAAAGTCGGGAGAAACGTGCTCACGTGTGGAATGCACTACATCTCAAATCGATGACTTGATTTTGAAGAATAATTATGCAACAGATCTTATAATTAAATCGATTTTTGATCACTTAAAACTTACCGGTGTCGTGGTTAAAGTCCTAAAGGAAGCTGAAACTTCCGGTTCCGGCTTACCGGAAACCGGGAAGGCGAAAAATGCGAGAAGAGCCGCTGCAATCATATTGAAAACCATGTTTCATCCCATTTTGTTGTTGTTTGTTTTATTATTGACTAGTCTGGGATTGCGTTTTATCTCGCTTCTCATCTGTATATTCTATCGATGGACCAATATAACTTGGGGCATCTTGTGTGGTCTTTAATCTGAAGGTTGTTGCCTCATTCATTTATAATGTAATATTTTCGTAAATGCAGTGCATAAAAAAAATTGATTTCCTTTTAATAATACCGTTAATGTATGCGTTAATGTATTTGTGAAAATAGCTAACCCTGTTGTTTTATTTCCTTTTTTTTTAAATTCGTTTTTATTTATTTATTTATTTATTTATTTATTTTATTTTTTTTTTTTTTTAGGCTGAGTTAGTTGATCTTAGAGCAGAATTAGTGAATAGTAAAACTCGACAAGAGATTTTAGAGGAAGAAAGCCGCAATTTAGTACTTCAGTTACATTCCTTACAATTGGATCGATTGCCGTCCAATCAAAATCCTGAGCAATACAAAGAAAAAATAGAAACAGCGTTGAAGCTGTCTCCATCCAAAAGTAAGTAAAACCAGCAAAATACGTTGAAAATTCTGCTGTTATTAATATAAAAAACTATTTCAAAACATTACAAATTATTCAAAGGGCTTTTGCTCTTGTCGTACTGAATTAAAATTAAAGTTGTGTTTATGAAGAAAATGGGAAATAATACTTGAAGTTCGAAACAGCTTATCAAAAAGAGCGATTCTTGCCTTCTTTTATTCTCTTAAAAACTTCTAAAAGTATCTGAAATCATTCGAGTTGAAGAGATCGAAATCCATTCGTTTTACTCGACTAGATTTGATTTCCTCGTACTTGAAAACTTTTTACAGCTTTCCTAATTTTATGATTAATTCTTTTATTTTAACCTGTTAATTATTATGCATGAAAAGCGACGATAAAATATTGTCTTTGACCTGATTTTTTACGGATGTGCTCACTGAAGTGATGAACCGATAATAGTTTGTCTTTGAATGTAGTTGCCAATTACAAATAAAAAGTATTTTGGTTAATTAGAATTTTTAGGATTAATCTTTTTTTTTTTTTTCAGGTACATATTCCGAAGAAATCACGTTTAGAAACAGTAGCGAAATCAAAAAATTGAAAAATGAGTTATTGCAGTATCAAAGCGAAAACATAATCTTGAGGAATTCGATACTCGCTTTGCACAGCGAGGTTTATGGCGCGAGATTAGCTGCGAAATATTTAGACAAGGAATTAGCCGGGAGGATTCAGCAACTTCAATTATTGGGAAAGGAAATGAGAACCGATATTAGGGATAAACTTTGGCGGCAGTTGGAATCGGAAATTCTTCTTCATCGGCACAAAACGGTTATTCGCGCTTGTCGAAATCGCACCAATCACGAATTCATACAGTCGGATTCAAGACTTTTGAGTTTTAATCAATCCGAACAGAGATTTTTGAAAAACGAATTCAACTTTCACCAATCCGATCCTTTAATTAAATTCGACGTAAATAATTTTTGTCGATCAGGTGATGGGATTTTCTTTAACAAGTCAGAACCCCGATATATGGGTCAAACGGAAGAGAAGTATCATAATAGATCAGAAATTAGTTTAAATAATCAAACTTCTGAATTTAAAAACGAACGAAATAGCGAATCCAATGATTTGCAATGTTCGAAGGAAAAAAATAAAAATGATGTAGAAAATAGTGTTAGCTCGATAGAAGAATTGTCTATAGATAATATCAACAATAATGCAAAGGAAAAAGATATATTTTTAATTGCAACGGATCCGTCTAATTTAGAGAAAAAGGAAATCAGCAAGGAAGAGGAGAAGACTGATGAAGAGAAGATGGAGAAGGATGAATTGAAAACGACGTTTGAAGAGGAGAAAAAAATTAGGAGTTTGGAAGGAGAAGATGAATTTTCGTGTATGATCGGGGAAAAAAGGACGGTTATCGTTAAAAGACAACCAGGGCAAGGTTTAGGAATATCCATAACAGTAAGTCGTTAATTGCTACCGTTATCACTATTATCATTTTACCTGACGCTTATTAAATCAAATATCTCTCGATACTTGTCTTTATTGTTCTCATTAAAAGTACCATTTTTATTCCAGGGTGGCAGAGAACACGGAGTCCCTATTCTTGTATCAGAATTGGAAGTCGGCGGACCTGCTTACGAATGTAGGAATCTTTACGTCGGGGATGCAATTCTAAAAGTTAACAACGTATCATTAGAAAATGCGAGTCATTTTGAAGCTGTTAAAATCCTTACCAATCTCGAAACAAACGACGTTAAATTGTTGGTTCAGTTTATCGCCGTCGATACCGACGAAGAAAATTCGTTGAGCGAAGATTTATACGGTTATAGGTATGCTGAAAAAAAAAATACGAAGTAATAGTAGATTTTTAATAAAATTAATAATTATTTTTTTAGGTATCGATTTTTTGACACAGAGGTTATGGACAGCTCAGATGCTTTAGGTCTACATCCGTTGCATGCTAATTCAGCTCATACTCCGACAGCACCTCGGACTCCTGATTATTGCAGGTGAGAATAATCTTTCCGTTAAATTTCATTAAACAAAAAAAAAAAGAGAGATAATGTCTCGTTTGTTTTCCTAAAAAAAAATTACCGTGATAGTATTTTGTAAGTTAATTTAGGTAGATACGAAGTACATATTTTATTTTAATTCCTAATTCTGAAAAAGTATAGTTACCAAAGATATACGTTTTTTCGTTGTTAGTGGGCCATTATTTAAAAATCAGGGAATAATAGTGCAATTAAATTACTTAGTAGGTTTTTTTAGACCAATTTTACCACCCTTTTTAAATGAGGACCATTATTTTAAGATGATATTAAAAAAGATAAGAATTAGAAGTATTTAAAATTATTAAAAAATACCACCTTTTTTTAACTTGCGATTATATTCCAATTAGTCGCTAGAATTTTTGTTTAACTGACTTCCTTTTTGAAGGCATTGTTTGGAATAGAGATATTTAAGGAAAAAGTAATTTTGTAGTTTACAAATGGCAAGAAAAACTATTTTTAGAAGTCATGAGAAATATTGTTTTTTTTGTTTTGTCTTACCATCAGATTAATTTTATTAAATTATTTTGATTTTTATTATTATTATTTTATTTTATTTTAAAAATTTTGTCCATATTGTAAGAAAAATATCGTGAAATCAATTTTGGCAAATGATTTAATAATACTCATAGTTTGTTTTGTTAAACGTCTAATCCCGTTTAACGGAATGATTTTAAGTATTTTACATTTGGCACATAGATTTAACGTTATTTTTCGGTAATATGCAGTCAGTTTTTTTTCCTTTAACTTGTCCAAAATTAAAAATTTTAAAAGCTTGACACTTACTTTCTGTTGTTTGTTGTGTTTCGATTTGCTTCGTATTGGTCTTTCTTGCTAGTAATAACTAAATGTAACTAAATATTTGGTTGGGGGAATTCAGGCTTTAAAGAATCAAAAGAATTTTCTTAAGATTTTGCAAAATTCAAATGCATGATGTTTATATTTAAAAAATTATCCTTTAAAGTTTTTTAATAAACTTTTTAACTTGCCAATTTCTCAAATATTTATTGCCGAAGGAGGTGATATGCTTAGCTTTTCTCACTGTGCAAAAGATTGTCTTGTCTCGTGGTGAAGGCTCACCCTGTAATTTAAAATCTGCGTATGGTTTTTTATAATTTTATGTTGATTTTTTTTTCTTCCTCTTTAACCTTATTTTTTGTTGTTTTTGGACATATTTTTTGTTTTGATAATTAACTTTTATTTTTACCACCACGAACCTGTGAAATCCTTCCGTATATATTTTTATAATTTTAACCGATACCTTAGAAACGAAAGAAGCTATTCAAATTACATGCAGTCGCCGAAACAATCTTTTGACGGATATTATTCTTCGCCGTCTCATTCCGACGAAGTTTTCCATTCGCAGGAGATTAAAAAAGACATCATCGTACCGCCGCAAGAGGATAAACCTTCTGAAAAGTTGGTCGATGTCGAATCCCCGAAACCGGAAGAATCGGAACGCTTGAAAATCGATTTGTTTGGCTTTCGCTTTCAAACGGACATTAACGACATTATAAACTACGAAAATGAGGATTTGTTGGACGATTTTTTAATCAAGAACTCAGACAACATATTACCCGATGCGGATCTTATGCAAATGAAGGAGGCGGAAGAGAAGAAATCGTCTAAAACGGTAGAACCGAAATTACCGGAATACATCGACGAAAACATATTCTCCGGATTGGACGATCACAGCATTTTGGATAACATCGTGAAAAGTTTTTCGGAGGATGACTTTAGTTACTTGGATAACGATAAAGATAAGAACGTGACAAGCGATTCGGGTTTGGAAATTTATTTAAGCGGATCAGATATTGATATCGATAAACGATATTTCGAAAAAAGGTACAAGGATAAAAATTATTTAAACGAATCTATGGATAATAGCCCGGAGAAAATCGAGCTGAAAACTCTTCAACAAATTTTCGATCGAAGCTTCTCTTCGAATTTATCTTCCCCTAGGGGGTCGACCTCCTTCGACGACGATATTTTATCGACGGAGCACTCTGATGAGAAAAGCGGGAACTCCGTGAACGATTTCCGAAATAAAATGAAAGACATGAAAAATACGTACAATCCGAAGAAAATTCAAAAATTTTACCCGAAGAACATGGACATGAGCGAAGACATATTGAAGAAAACTTTCAAAAGCGATCCTCTGACCGTCGTTTTGAAAAATGACGCGGCAAACAATTATAAGAAAAGTAAAAGAAATTCTTCGGATCCCTCGAAACGGGGTAAAAGCGGGAGAAAATCTAAGGAAAATGTTAAAAAGGAAGGGAAACCCGAAAAAGTTAATAACAATAACAATAAAAACACGAAAGAACCGGATTGCGAACCTTTAAAACCGGCGAATGTTTATAAAAAAAGAGATGCGAATTACAAAATCACGGATCGGTTCGATGAGAATTTGATCGAATATAACATAAAACAATACGAAGTGGACTGCAAAAAGGAAGAAACGGTAGAAAATGTAGAGCCGGAAAAACCAACGGAAAATAAGAAAGAAGAACCGGCGGACGAGCTCGAAGAGACAAGGAAATTGTCTAGGAAATACGGCTTAAAAATCCCGGGAAAGGTAGTCAAATCTGATTTAAACAATCGTCTTATTGTTACAGAAGTTAAAAGCCCCGACAAATGCATCAAGGTTATAGATGGCCATTTTAAACACTTTAAGCCAATTTTAAATACTAACGCTGAGGAAAAGGAAACAAAAATGAAGGCGTTTCGTAATAACAGATTTGACAGCTTCGGCGATCCTGATTTCGGGACTCCCGTTTAAGCGAAGATCTTTTTAAAAAAAAATCTCTTTCCTTTTTTTGTATAAATAATTTGTGTGTGCGTGCGCACAATCATTTCATTTTGATGTTTTTAAATGTGTTTACGTGGAATGACTGCGATTTTAATAAAAATGAAGCATTCCAATGTTCTCTAATATATATTTTTTTGTAACAGTATTAGGGAAGTTTATTTTTGGTAGCTTCAAATTTTAAATGAGAATGCTAATTTTTTTTAAATGGAGAAGAATTGAATATTCACCGTTTTTAGCCCAAAATTTAAATGATACTTACAAGTAGTTATTTGACGAAGATACTCGATTAATGGCAATAGAATCTACTAAAATTATGCTTTTATATGTCAAACAATCACAAACTTTAATGTAAGGTTAATGACTAAGTGTATATCCAAATGTCCTTTTGAAACATAATTTTTTTTTTTTTTTGTCGTCCAAGTTCTGGCGAGTAGATTTGCTTCAAATTTAAATTATTTTAATTTGTATCTAAAAAAAAAAGAAAACGGAATCCGTAAATGTTGCATAAACTCAGTTGAAAATATACGTACTGAAAATTCATTTTCCATTCAGTCAGGATGCTGATTTTATTTTGTTAATGTTAATATTAATGTACCTCAAACATTTTAATTTATTTTCATTTATTTGTTATAATAGAGCTTAACGTTATTAGTTCACTACATTACTATAATCAGACATAATATATGCAAAATTTGATGCACAAAATAAAGCCAACTTGTGTAGCTACAAAATGTTGTAATAAAATTTTCAGTTTAAAATATTTTATACTAAACTCTACCTCCGAACAAGCTAACTTTATTTTTATAAACCGAAAATTTTATTACAAAATATTTTTTATCAGTATTAAAAAAAACTCAAATAAGTGCTTGGTGTGAATATTTTTTTTTTTAATATATTATTTATTATTTAGTAACACTAAACATCTCAAAAAATATATTCAATCTAACTTTAAAATACTCATTTTCTATTTTTAATGTTATAAGATTATTGCTAAATACTCTTACATTTTAAAAAGTCTTTTTTCGAAACTAAAAACTTAAACGAATATTTGTTAATTGGTATGTATTTAAAAAAGAAAGAAAAAAAAAAAAAAAAAAAACTAAATTAAATAAATTAGGTATGATTTTGCTTGAAAAATCGTGTGAAGTTATATGATTTAGAATATTTTTGTTCCAAAATCGCAGAGAATAACATTCCTTATTTAATGTTTAGCTTACTGTTTTAGTACGTCAGTAGTGCCCTGGGTTTTCATTCTCTGCTTTTTGGATTGGGAAAAATATATTTTAAAATAAAAGGAAAGATGTAAAAAAAAAGCCTTGCTCTCTTGTTGCTTCATTTAACAGCAATGCTTTTGAGGCATGATTGCAGATTTTTATTTAAAGTGTTAATTATTAATATATAAAAAAAAAAAGAAAGAAAAAAAAATAAGAAGTATATATGTAAATATATGAAATGCAAATGCTTATTTTGGATATGATATTAATAAGGCTCTGTACTATTTTTTGTGATTGGAACGGATTTAAACACCATGAGTTCTTAGCACTTGTTGATTTGCAAAAAAGAAAAAAAAAATAGAATCAGAAGCTGTAGTTTAAAAAATTTTAGGAAATTTATTTTGCGATGTTTAAAACGAAATTAATTAAGGATGAGAATGAATTAAGTACTTAAAAACAGTCATGGTTTTAAACACCAATATGGGGTAATAGAAGTTGTACGACAAGTTAAAAAATTACTGGAATATGTAATTAAAATGGCTTTTGAAGCAGAAAATTAGATGAGTTAAAGCGGCAAATAGCAAATGACGATGTTTTAGGAAATAATATCGCTTTCAGGTTGATACCATCAGTCTGCAATTTTACCTCATATTGACGTTCCAATGTTTTGGTAGCTTTTTAATCCGCCTACAAAAATGTTTGAAAGAAAAAGCAAATGCAACATATTTCGTCCAAATGCCGTTTCCATAAATTCATGTTTCCTATTAAGTGATGGCGCTTGCTATGAATTATAAAATTAAGGGATCGTTTTTATTTTAATATAAATCATAATATCTAGTGCATCAATATTTTAAATAAAATCGTGTGAATATTTAAGTATGATATTATTATAAATCGCTCAATCTTGTTTAAGAATGTAAATGAATGGATATTAATGTCATTGTTTCGATGTGCCGAAAAACACTGGCATATTTTGTTCTTCATTCCAATTTTTTGCTTTTTGCTGGGTAATAATACTAATGATTATTATTACTATTTTTATCATCGCTTTTAACGTTTTTAAAGTCCTTGGTTAGGCCTAATAACTATCAGACGATATAGATTTTAATTATTTCCTTTTCTTCTATGTTTTACAAAATAGTCCTAACATTTACGGTTAAAAAAACAAAACTCAAATAAAATCTGTTTGGAAAAGAATTCATCTGCTGGAATTTAAACAAGATTACAAAATTTTAATATACAGTATTTATCAGTTTCGGATAATGCCTAAAACATAATTTTTAAGGAAATTTGTAAAATATCTGACTTAACACTTAGTCAAGTTTTTAAAAAAATGTATTTATATCTGTAGTGTATTATCCGTCCAATGAAACGCATATAAAGCCTCTTTGAAATGTCTAAAATTATTATAAAAAGCAACACTATAAAAAAAGTATACACTTTAGAACTCCAAAATTTAAAAATAAAAACTATTTAAACATATCCTGCAAACCGCCATGAATCCGGAACTGATAATTTTTTTTTTAAATGAAAAAATTGAAATATTGTACTTATAATATAATCGATGGAAACTTTAAGTATTGTGAAGTATTCATAAAAAATATACGAAATTCACTGGATAATTTTTCATGCATGAGGTAGCTGAAAAACGATTTCGCTGAGTCCTGCCTCTCTATCTGTTGTTTTTTTAATTATGTAGTGTGAAAACCCCGCATTAAAAAGCAGAAAGCGGATTAAAACATCAAATTCATTCCTGAAAAGTGAACTTTTCGTCCCGCTTGAAAAACGAAAAAGTTCACTTTCCGCCGTTGGAATGAAAAATATCCCCGTGAGTTAGAGGTGAACTAACGTAACTCCATCCTAAAATATGATTGGAGATAGTCTGCTTCGAGTGTTTATGAAAACCACGTGACTGCAAGTTTACACGCTCATGTTGGCGTAAACTTGAGGTCATGTGACACTTCCACGAAACGTCGAAACAGACTAACTCCAGTTATATTTGAGATACACATTAGTTCACCTCCGACGCACGGATCTTGCAAATCAGGCATGGGGGTGACTTGCACGTCTCGACTGGTCTCCACGTCAGCTCCAGTTTCTACGTGCAATAAACCGCCCTCACACCTGCTTTGTAATAAACTATTTATCTTAAGGGGGGTTTCTTGGTACAGCAACGTTCCTTTGCATGTCATTATAAGGAAATGTTAGGTAGATAATAATCTGTTTGAAATTAAAAGTTAAAACGAAATTAAAAAATTCTGAGAGGTTCCCTAGTGGAAACGTTTTGCAGCTGAAATTTTTGTTGATACCATTAATGACTTAAATCGGTACCATTTTAGGATCAATGTGCCGAAATGTAATGTGCTTTAGTTCAAATCATTTACACTAGACAGATATCTAGGGCTTTTGGCGCCTTTGGTGACATCATTATGTAACTAAAAATTACCCTGAATTTCCATTTTATTTATTTAGTTAGCTTTTGGAAAAACATAACTAAATTTTCAATTACGTCCATTTGAAAATGATTACAAGCGGTATTATAAAGTACGTCTTTTTTTTTTTTTTTAATTAAAAAAACATGCCTGTCTAGAATTTTTTTTGATAACAGCAAAATCGGCTCTATACGGTTTAATATTTATTTTGAAAAACTGAACTATAAAAAATTGTAATCATTTTAAAAAGAAGAGAAATAACAGAAATATAAATTGAGAAAGAAAAGTAAAAAAAATTGAAATTGCAAGATTGCAATATTTAATTTTTAATTTCTATTTAAAATCCAACTATTTTGTATGCTTTTGCACAAAAATTATGTGGCACACAGGTCAAAAAATAATAAAAGTTATTCTTAAAAAAATATATATTTATGCTGTGCATCACCGTTATTTTATGTAAATCCATTTCCTCTGGATTTATTTCTCCTTTTTATTTTTTAAGCTTTCCTTATTTTCTTTTAAATTATTTCAACCGGTTGAAATTTAATTAAATGATGTGACAGATTAGCATTTGATTTTCCTCTTTTTTTTGATTAGGGTGATTTAATGGAATGTTTACTTTGTACTTTTCCTTATACTTTTTCAACGGAATTTGAAAAGAAAATTGTGATCACTAATCTGTCATTCTGCAGATTCATTAATTTTATCAACAGTCCCGTTGGGTGAAGTATATGGGATGAGATTTTTGACTCGAGACTCGTGTGATTACTTTCGGGGGTATACTACAGTTGCGCCCCGTGGTCAGAATTCTTCTCATCCATGGCATAGGTGCGCCCCTGTATTTATCAGGTGTAAAATTTCAAGGCATACTTGCGCCCCGTCTTTTTTTTATATACCTGATTTCAATTTGATATATTACTTAATTTCTCACAAGCAAGAACTTTGCAAAGAATTAAATCATGTAAAAGCTTGTCTTACTTTCGAATGGATTTTATTTAGCTTCCTTGAATTTTCTATACGGGCGATCGTCTTTTTTTAAAAAAATGGAATTGATGCTGAGCAGCAAAGGCAAGCCTTTAATTTTATATAAAACATACTATAAATTTCGGTTTTCTAAAATTTCAGGATTGGGCTCTAGATATAGGTGTACTAGAAAGAATTGTAGTCAGTAATACCGAGTTTTCATTATATCTCTAAGGATGATATTTATGAACGAAAATTAATAATAAAAAGTTTTATTGAATTTGCAATTCTTTTTTGAAGAAATTATTATTATTTTATAAAAGGGCGCAAGTAGGCTATACCTTTTCAGGGGGTTAAAAATTCGGGGCGCAACTAAGCTACGTCTGGTTCGGGGCGCAACTATTCCTTCACGAAAACTGACCGCGGGGCGCAACTATCCCCTGCCCACTTTCGGAATTTTTCAAATCTAATTGCGTCAGACGTAGAAAGAATGCCGGCCGCAAATCGAAATTCGAATATTGTCAGTGGCCTACTAATTACTTTACGGTTGCGGAAAGTGGCTTTATTTTTTCCGGTTTTTGTAAAAATATAGCGTGGGGAAAAAAATGAAATATTTTTAATTTCTAGCTGGAATTTAAATTGACTTTCTGTAAAAGCTACGTACGGAAAGTATACATCTTACAATCCTGCTAGAAGAAATGAGAAAGAGCACACATTTTTTTTTTATAATTTTTTATTCATAAACTAGGTCTAAGTCGGTATCAAAAAATGATAAAATTGATAAATCGGTAAATTTTTAATAAGAGTCCCCCGTTAGTATTTAAAATAAGATGTAGATGATTTTATTTTTAGCATTCAAGGAAGGTTTTATAATTGTGTAATGTTATTCAAAGGTAAAGGCTTTCACGTCTTTGCGTTTTCGCTTAGTACGTGAAAAGCGCTTTTCGAGTTTTTATATATACAGTATATGATGCAAAAAAAAGTACCCTCATCTTAAAACTAGAAGTTTCACCATAAATGTGCAATATTTAGCATAATATAACTGTCGTTGTTTGCAGTTAATTGATATGTTCCCTAACATGTAGTGCAAATTAAAATCTAGAATTTTGATTTCAGGTCGAGTTGAATTATGTTAGAACTTAGAGAAAAAAATCCAGCCCATTTCGGTAGAAATAGGATGAATTGGACAACTTGAAAAAGCGCACGGTAAGTTTCTTGTTCTTTTTTCTTTTTACTCTTGACCAGTATGAAAAGTCCACATTTTTTTGAACAGTAGAAAAACTCCTGCTTTTTAGTAGAAAAAGTCCCTATTTTTTTTTAGGTTGGAAAAAATCTTCATATTTATTAAGTCGTGAAATATAGATTTCCAGGCTGGACCTGAAAAGTGAGATTTTTCGAAAAATCGAAAATTTTCGGTCCAGCCTTGAAAATGTAGTTTTCAGGACGAGAATAACGAAATTTATTTTGTTTACATGATCTCGAACGTAAACTTTTCGGGTCTAGGCCTGAAAAAGCTTATTTTCCAATGGGTCATGGAAGAAGCCCTTTTCTCAGAACTGTTTTATAAATTAGTTTTATTTTTGAAAGAAATCCCTGATTAATTTACCTATGCAGAGGGGTCGTCCATATATTACGTAAAGCAAAATAGGCCACTTTGTGACACCCCCTCCCTCCCCCCCGCCCCCTTGTAACACACCCGTAACGCAACTTGTAACTCTCCTTCGTTATTACGTAACACGGGTTCTAACCCCCCCCGCCCCCCTCTGTAAAATTTTTTATAAGTCAAAAAAATTTTCAGTTTCAAAGTAAATTTTAATAAGTTTATACGAGTTACAAAAATTTTTTATTTTTTTATTTTAAAGAATAACTGGGAAAATTTTTTTTTTAAGAATGAAATAAAATTAAAATAATTTCAATATTAAAATTACGTAACACATGACCCAACTCTCCCTTACCCGCCCGTAACGATACGTAACACCTTCGACCCCCACCCCCCCTCCAGGCGTTACGTAATACATAGACGACCCCAGACTGGATATAATAATTAACCTATCACCTATCACCTAAAAGATAAAGATTTTTTTTTTTTTGGAGTTCTAAGATAGGGAGTTCTTTCCGGATCTTTGAGAAATACTGAGTTTTTTCACCACTCAAGAAGATAGGGACACTTGAACCAATCTGCAGAAAAAATAATGAGTGACTTTTAAAAAAAATTGGAAGTTTTTATTCCGAAAAAATAGGGATTTTTTTTTCCGGGGCAGTCGTACTGTTTTATGTATGAATAATTTGATCATTCCTCAATATGGGCATGCTTTTTTTCCTGCTCTACGAAATAGAGAGTTTCGAGCAGAAATGCAAGGAGTAAGCGCTTCATTGAAATACGTTTTATACATTTTCTCAAATTTTTAAAAAATGTTATTTTGGGTCCAAATACTTCTGAAGGATAATATTTTCGATTTATGAAAAAAAATTTCTGCAACGATGTTTTTTGAGTTCGAAATTCGAAATTTTAGAGAAAAAAATCGTGCCATATTTGAACTGCTTATGGTATCGCCTTAAACTTTTAAACGCGAGCTAAAAATATACTAATAAATGTCACCAAGTTGAGAAAATAATTTTAAAGTCAATAGAAGCACGGGAAAAAAATGGAAAAGAAAAGTGATTTCGCGTTCAGTTTGGTATGTTCGTAGATATGGTCCAAGAGTTTACCGGAGCTCGCCCTTCCTTGTCTACGGGAGCTCGATGTTGCAATGATCGTTTAGTGAGCGCATTGTGCTAACGCAAATACAATTTATACCGTACCCGGCTTCATGTCGAGTACAATTTTTGTAAGCCCCGTTACTTTACACGGGAGCTCTGAATTTTCATTTTTCATCGACTTTATAATGCATATTTGATATATGATTTGATAAGATACGAAGGCATTGATTCGACTGTTTTGTTGATACCAGTGAAAAGGGAAAGAAACGATCTCTCGTTTCGACAACTTTATACAACATTTGATAAGATGCAGTTTTCGTCTAAGTTTTTTTTTTTTTTTTGGTACTCCCTTACTACTGGATCTTCTTGATAAAATCCTCGGATGTTCAGCGCCTGAGTTATAAAATTTTATTTTATTTTAAGTGGGTCAGTGAGGATGTGATATTGTCATCCGCTTCTAATTATGTTTTCCTTTGATCCGAATGATTGCTTTGTTCGACCATGAACTGGTATGAGGAAAATTTAAATGAAGAATCCGTCGCCAAAAATAAAAAAAAAACAGACTTAGTCACGAATAAATTTTTCGATTTTTTTTCCTTGATAAATAAATAAAAAAGAAAAAGAAAAAGAGACGGTTTTTATCCCAGACTTTTTTGTGAGGATCTAAGTCCAAAAAGAAGATTGAGGCACAGAGAATATAATTATGGATTTTCGTTACTCTGTTAACCATAATTTCTCGATTAAAAATAAATTTGAAATTCGCGCAAAACTAGATACGAAACCCTCCAATCACAACCTTCTAGCAGAAGATCATTCAAATATGGAGGATTATTTGTTTCTTTGAGGAAACGACTTGTCACCGTAAAGATATTTTTTTTTTGTTATTATAATTTTTTGTGATATTAGATAAATCAAATCGGTCAGTATTACAAAATGGTAAGTGTGATTTATTTTACGAAAACAATACTAATTTTTTCTTTCGTTATAAAATGAGTCTATTTTTGTATTTTCGTAAAGAATAAAAAAAATCATACGGTGATAATATTGCTCAATATTTTGCTTTGTTTACAGTTTCCTTTTAATATGTTCGCCGAGATCCCCCGATCCTTCAATGTTCAATATAGATGTTATTCTGTGTCTATGCTTCCTGGAAATGAAAGAGAAGATGTGGAAAGAGGTGGAAAAATAATCATGCCACCATCTGCCTTGGACACATTAACAAGACTTAATATAAATTACCCCATGTTGTTTAAATTGACTAATAAGAAAATGTCTAGAATGACACACTGTGGGGTTTTAGAATTTGTGGCTGACGAAGATAAAGTTTATTTGCCTTATTGGGTATGAAAGATATTCTTTTATTTACATTGTAACATTACTTTAGCATCAATGTAATGCTAACTTTCCTTTTCCTGATTTCAGATGATGCGAAATTTACTCCTTGAAGAAGGTGATCCATTAACAATAGAAAATGTATCATTACCAGTAGCTACTTTTTCAAGGTTTCAACCACAAACAGAAGACTTTTTAGACATAACAAATCCTAAAGCAGTACTAGAAAATTGCTTGAGGTCATTTGCTTGTCTAACAACTGGAGACATTATAGCAATCAATTATAATTCTAAAATTTATGAACTGTGCGTTCTTGAAACAAAACCTGGTCAAGCCGTTAGCATTATTGAATGTGATATGAATGTAAGATTTTGCTTCAGATTTTTAATCGCAGCAGTAAACTTGATGCATTTTTTAATTTTTAGGTTGATTTTGCCCCTCCTGTGGGATACAAGGAACCAGATAAAAATGACAGAAAGACAGAAGATATGGCTGTCGATGAAGAAGAATTTTTACCAGAAGCGTCAGGTTTTGTAGCTTTTAAGGGAACTGGAAATCGGTTAGATGGTAAAAAAAGAAAAGAGTCATTGTCAGAGGACAAAATAGTACAAAAGGCACCACACCAAAGAGGGATTCCTGATTATAATTATAAAATAGGAACCCTTAAGTTTATGAGAAATTCTAAACCACCGAATAATACAAAGGAAAATAAAGATCCAATTGAAGACTTTAAAGCTTTTACGGGAGCTGGCTTCTCCCTAAGAAAGTCTATAAAAAAAGAGAAATGATTTTTTTACTTGATACTTTTTTGTACATTTATAATTTTTTTTTTTATATGGCAATATAGTCTTATTTTGAAAAGCAATATATAATTTTTTTTTTTGAAAAGCAAAGTTAGTTTTTTTCTTTTGAATTTAACTTTTAAGAAGAATCAAATAATTAGCGTAATATAACATGATCGAGTATAGGTGACGTAACTGTAATCATTCTTTTTTTCATTTTGTTAAAGATGACGCCAAATATTTTCGGTAATATAAAACATTTGTTTTAATGTAGATACATTGGAAACCTTCCAATGTTTTTGAAATAAAAACGGAGGAATGCGTATCTTACGGTCGCTTTTTCATTTGTACTATATTTTCATCAATAATCGTGCAAAATGAGTTTAAATATAATGAGTCATACTGCTAGCATGGAAGAAAGGACTAAAGTACAATTTTTTAAAATCGAATTCGTTTCATATGCCTCTTTTTTTCCTGCATTCAATCGGAGCCTTATGTGTCTTTTGCGTTCAGGGATTGTAATAAATGTGGTTTTGACGGGTGCATACTGATATTTTGAAATAATTTAAAACAGAAGAAGCACACAAATTACTCCCATGACGTGCGGACATGATTTTTATTATTGTCGAAACATTCATAGAAAATCTGAAAACAAGTTCTGAAGTGCATTTAAAGTAAGGTGAAACTTTTAAGTTAGGTAGACAATTTATGTGCAAAAAGGAAAAGAAAATTAAAAAGACTAGGCCTATACTGGTGAAAATAACATAAATGAAGACTCTCTGTATTTTTTTTTTTTTTCTGTTGACCTTTGCTTTTAATGTTTAAGCAACATAAAGAGCAGCATATTAAAAGTCATTAATCAAGAGTAAAATTTGAAGGACGTGGCTACAAATAATTCAAATACCAAAAGTACAAAAAATAAACTGCATGAAGCTTTTCATTTTAAGAACATTCAGCTTTTTTACGAACATATTTTGCTCATATCGATATTAACCGCTCGTTTTTCCTTCTACCTAGCAAAACTTTATTACTGCTAAGGAGACTTTGAGTTATTAGGATCCAATTTGACTAGTCCAGGGCTTTCAGAAAGATTTGTGGATACATATTTCCTCCCTTAAAAATTCCTGAATTAATATGCGCTAGGATTAAGCTGCATTTCCGCGTTGCGTGCTTTAATTATCTTTTGGAATGGATGAAGTATTTTATCAAGTTCAAAAAAATGATATAGACAATTGAAAACTCAAGGTTTATTCTTACTGTAATTTACGAAAGACTGAACAACTTTGAAAATGCACGGATATGCCGTTGCGGAATGATTCAAATCAGTACAAAGTAACAATTTATAATTTAATTATCAATTAAAAATAAAAGTCAGACAGCATCAGTTGCAATTAAAATGCATAAAAGAGTATTCGAGCTTTCGAATGACTTTTCATTTACAGTTTATTCGATTTCTTTGCCAATATCTCGGAAATATGCAGTAAACAAGTACCGTAAATCGGAGTGGAAATCAACATTATCGACTTTGGTCCAATCTGGCCCCATGCTCACATATCTCGCTATTAAATGTCAATATGAGAAGTAAATATTCTTGAAATTTTTTGATTACCAAAAGCTAAATCTAGTTCCTATATTTTTGTAGCTGGAATGAAATATTATAAAGATTAGGATATTTAAGGCAAAATAGCTACAGCTAGCACATTTCTGTCAAAATCAGAGGTATTCGTTAAAATAAAATTTGGCAATTTTTAACACCTTTAACCTCAAACTAGATTGAGTTTAAATAGGTAAACGGTAGAATTTTCATTTTTACATTTAAGTATTCCAAAGATAATTCTCAAGTTGAAAAGTCATTTCCGATTTGAATGAAGTGTAAGTTTTTGTTTTTGGAATATATTTTTTGGCTCACTCGTGCAGGTAAGGTCTGCCCTAATTCACGGTATACAACAGAACCGAATGACACTGTGTGTTTAGTGTTAAATGTCATCACGAATATATCATACGGAAACATTACGTGCATTTTTTCAAAACGTATTGTTAAGAATCAATCAGGCATTTTTATGCAAATTTTTTTTCTCCAGTTTTAAAAATTTCATAGAATTTTTCTAGATTATCTAATTTATTGCTTTTTTATTTTGAATCTTTCTACAAAAATTTTTAAACACATTTCGCTTCCTTGATCATAAGAAAAAAGTGATTCAGACTTTCGGAATGCTTGATGCCGGTTGCTGTTGAGTAGAGCTTAATTTAATAAATCAAAATGAATATTTTTATTATGTCATTCATTGAACACAGGGCGCCCCGTTGCATTTTTTTTCTTTGGGCTGCTTATTTTCAGAATGAGCTAAACGACAGGATATTTTTAATAACCTGTCCGTTTGGCTATAGGGACTGAGATCTTTTGAACGGTTTACTAACTTAACGCGCAATTATTTTTTTTAAATTTATTTTTTAACATTCGCAGGCTTAATATTTTCTTTTCTATGTTTAAGAAGGGAATCTCTTGAGCATTCACTGCACATATTTTTTTTACTAAGTTTATATGCCCTAATATAGTTGGATTTTTCGCGATGTTGATTATTGTTTACTTTTTGTATAAATTATGTCTGAGACGAAGAGTTGTTTTAATGCTTAATGTCCCTTTTTTTTTTTTTTTTTTTTTCTGATTTTGGGAACTTATTTTATATTTTTGGAGGTAAAACAAGTGGGTAAATTTAAAAAATATTTTTTATTGTATTGCTTAAACATTTTATACTACTCTCGGAATCCAAAAATGAGATAACATACTTAAGACGGATGAACATGACTTTGACCCGAAATGACTGGCTTGGCTAATAAAGGAGCTCACTGCAAGTAACGGCGTCTAATCTAATTTTTTGTTCATTTTTGCACTGCATAATTCTTTCGATGGTTTTTTATTTAAAGAAGGCTAAACTGTGCAGCACACTTAACTTTTAAAAGCTATATTTTTTTCACCCTAGCTATTCAGCTTCCGAAAGCATAAAAACAGCTATGCTTTCGTGAATATCCGTTAATTTGGCAAAAGCTTTATATTATCGAATGTTGGTGTTTGGTGTTGTAGGATATATAGTGGCAACACTGTTTATTCGTCTCATTGTCGTAGGTGTTAGAATTCAATGTTGAAAATCCCCTAAAGATGTAAGGCCTCAATACGGTACTGAAACTATATGTATATAGATAAGACGTAAAGTTAGGTTTGAATGACCAGATGTGCTGAGTGGGGATGAAAGCCTATGCGAATGGAAGACACATATTTTTGTATAACCTTTATGATATAATATACGAAACGTTTAGTTAGTTCAACGGAAACTTTGGAAGTGTTCTTTACTCTTTCCTATAATCTAACAGTAGGCTCCGAGCGACTTTGACTGCAGCGCCACCATTAAAATTATGTTTAGCTTATAAAAAAGCAATATTCCCCGCGAATTAATTGCGTGATGGAAATATATACGCTTCTATAAGGTAAACAGGTATATTTAAGTGTATATTTATTTTTAAAAAAGTCGCTCGGAGCCTATAGCAGAATTGTGAGTGAAATGGCGTGCGATATTCATGGATTTATTTCTCCTTTTCCAAATACATAACATTTGAATTGTTTTTGAAGCTATAGCATCATGGTTAAGCGTGATTTTGTGTTGATGAGGTATCATTAGAAAATCAATTTAAGGCTCAAAACTTTCAGGAGGAAAAAAAAAGCCCTGATATTATGGTAAAAAATGATATATTGTATTAGTTTATAACATCATCGTTACAAATTAACATTCTTATTACTGCTTAAATAAATTTTTGTAACCTTAATCTTATATAATAAAGTCACAAAAAAGACAATATTCAAATTGACCTAGGGGCTTTGCATCCTTACTCGACGATTTTAGCGAATAATAAAAGTAACTTTACCTTTTAATGGTTAATATAATTCATATAAGAATACAAATGTTAAGAAAAACCTCGAAAATATTAGAAGTAAAAAACTACCCTAGAGGCATTTTTTTGTAACTTTTGCTGTTGTCTTAGAATGGCATTTTAAATTAAATTAAAATAAAATAAATGAATGAATTACAATACTTATACAAAACTTTAAAATTTTTACTGACCTACATTAAAATTTGTACCTTTAAATTTGTAATGATCTCGTGGCAAAAACCTTTTATCAAATCACTCCAGTACACGAAATTTACACGTGTTTTGCTTTTAAGATTTTAAATCCTCTTCCGAGATCGTATTTATATTTTATTATTTTCTTTAATTTGTCATTATGTTCACTTGCACTTATAACATCTTTGTTAGAAATTTTGTTTTAAGCTCTTTTACATCTATATTTGTACATTTTATGGTAATCGTCCTCATATAAATGTGGTATAAACGTTTTGGCGTAATCGTTATGCACCATTAGCACCGTTTGCTTCCCAGTAATCCTTTTTTCAAATTCTACCAGTTGACCGAAGAATCCCGAATTCGGTCTAATGATTCCTCGTAAAGCTTTAAGCATTACGTATGAGTCGTAAAGACTGTATCCCTCATATTTAATCAGGTATGCTAGGCATAATGTAGCCGATCTGGAAATCCCAGCCACACAGTGAATAAGAGTTTTTCCTCCCGCCAATTTCACCTGGAATTAAAAATTACAGTTTTGTAATTTTTTTTTCTTTTTATATTTTCAGGGCTTGTTTAATTTTTTGTTTTTGTTCTACCTGGTGGATAAGATCAGCTACTACATCCAGCCACGACAGGATGTCACTGTCCAATTTGTCTCCGATATCGACTCTCAGGTACAAAATTTCGTTGCTTAACGAATCCGGCAAAGGAGTATCTGGAAGTTCGTTGGTTGCGTTTATGATGCAAGTGACGTTTAAATCTTCTAGGACATTGCCACGCAATGCAACTGCTCCGCATAATAAAAGGTAAGGTCTTATTTCTGTTATGTCAAGAGGAGATGATGTTTTAGTCAGCCTTCTGAAAATAGAACGAAAGAAAAAAAAAATTTATTTTTTTTGTTGTTGTTTTTGCGTAATTCTTTCCGTTAATTGGTTCTAAAAAAAGGATTTTAGAAAAAAAAATTGTACTGTACGAGTCGTGTTTTGATGTTTGAAATTCTTGAGCTTCCGCCAAAAAAATTGATGTTTGAAATATCAAAAATCGGGGAATTTATCAGTCCACTTATTTTGACAGAAGTAAGGAAAGTGACATTATTAACCTCGTTCTTATTTTTTTTCCTATATCTTTCGCCTCCCATTTCTAATTTCAGGAGGGCTTTGTGCTTTTTATTGACGGATTTCCTACGCGTGTTATTATTTTTTGAGGAACTATAGGTCAATGACGAATGCTTTTCTTATACATGTATTCTTTGTTTTTTTTTTTAAGGGGAAAAGATCTTTTATTTTTTTTAATTTCTCTTTGATTTTATTATTTTTTTTAGAAAATTATTGGCTGCGATTTCGAAACAGTTGAAAGCTTTTGTATATAAAGTTACACTTAAAGCGTGAAATATTTTTATTGGGATTTCGAAATAATTTTTTTTTTTATACTTATAATTTTTTTAATCTTCGTTCTAGAAATATTATTAATCGTATATTGCATTGGGACAATGAAATTGTGCTCTATGTTATATTTATGTTTTGCAGTACGCGATACATTAAAAGAATCAGTAACGCACCTCTAAATTTTTTATTTAAAGTAAATAGAAATTCGGAAGAAAGAAAAAATTATGAATTAAACAATTAGCTTACTACGGACTTATTTTAAAAGAGATTGAGGCATAGTTTGGCTTTTATTTATATCATCTGACTAAAATTCGTAATTGAGCGTTGCTAATTAATTAACTTAAAATTCTTCGGATTTAAATTTCTGAATTTTGCTTTTATCTCTTTTTGAGATATATACTGTTAAGTAGTCTGGCTTAATATACTTAGATCAAGAATGTTTTATACCTCAACTCTAAAATTGCTGAGGCATTAACGTAGCTACCTAGCCTTAATAGAAAAATAAATACAGAACACTATGTTGTGTTTTTCACAAAGCGTTTTTAGCCTTTGAGGTCGTCCATAAGCCACGTTAGCATGTTGGGGGGGATTTTACATATCTAACGTTAGCATTTGTCTTATTTATTAAACGTGCAAAAATGAAAATAATTTAAATTTTTTAAATTAGGTATGTAACCTACCTCATTAAAAAAAAAAAAAAAAAAAATTCAATTTTACCCGCGCATTTGCTTTAAGTTAAAAAAAAATCTTTTTTTGCAAAATTTAAGTTCCAAGTAATTTCAGGTTTTTTCAATGTTTAATATTATTTCATTTTAAAAAAATTTTTTGAAAGGGGCGGTAACCGAATTCTAACGTAATTTTAAGGAGGGGTCCCAAAATGCTAACCGTTGCAAGGGGCAGGGAGTAAAAAATGGCCAAAATAATGCTAACGTAGTTTATGGACGAACCCTTTAGAAAATTATCTAAAAAACAAAAGCGTGTTATAGTTTCTAGGAATGTCATTTAGACTTTTTTTAAACTATTTTTACTCTTTTTTTTAATTTTTGAAAAGAAAATTTTTACACTTTTTTTTCTATTAAAATCCTTTTAATAGCAACGTGTTTTCGGCTTCGCTCGTCGGAAAACTCATCCTCTGTTGTCTATCTACCTCTATACAGCTGCTGGTATTTAAGAATATTTTTGAATTTTTTTTTTTTTTTAATCTTAGTCCTCTGAAAAATATACTTTCATATACCTCTTTTTGTAAGTTAAAAAACTTTTTTGCCCCCCTCCCCTTAAGAATATGGATCTCAGTCTAGCTATTCCATCGCTTATTTTTTGCCATAAAATATTTTGTATTATTATTATCATCATCGCGTGTAGACAAGGAAACTTCAAGAAAAAATGCAAAACTTTGGCTCAAAATTGGCTTTTTGAATTAACCGAGCGATCAGTTAGTCTTTAAATATTTTGACTGGTTTTCCTCAATGTCTTGATTGTTGTCAGGCCAGTTTTAAGAAATTATGCATAATTTGTTTGGTTTTAAATTCTTTTTGGGGGATTTTTTCGAAGTATAGCCTTTAAGTCGTAAAGAATCTTTATAAAAGCTGTAAAATGGTTTTTGGATGAGAGAAATTTCAATTGTGCAATATTTATTATTTAAACGTTCTTGTTGGGTCAGGGGTAAAATGTCGACAAGAGAAATCTAACAAAAATATTTTTCGAAGTTTTTTTTAAATATTTTTATCTTATTTACAAGATAGGTAAAAAGAAGAAAAAGCTTGCCAGTTATTTCGAAAACCCTCCCTGCATTATATGTTCCGCTAACCCGTCTACCAGTTTTCTAACAGCGTTAAATCTTTGCCAATTTGTATGGAATGACTCATTTACCTTCAAATAAATGATAAATTTGACAAACTTTTTTTCTCTCGTATTTTTCATTTGCGCTTCTCACGATTTGTTAAGGTCAAACGTCAGACGATGGGAGATTTTTATTTTATTGATTTCATTTTGTCATTTTTGTTTATGGGTCAAAGACTTTTCATCCTCCCGATATCGCTGAAGGGTCGAAATGTTTCACAATCGAACTTCTTTTGCATTTTTAAATAGAATTTGGATTTTAGATTTCACGAATTACGACTCATAATTGAAAATAATGTAATAAAGCAACGTAATATGGATTATTCCTGGTAGCATTTTATAACAATGCAATATTCTATGGATATCGTAAAATGGCGTATGTTTATATCAATCTATGTAATATACCAGACGTTTTTACTGTATGCCATTCCGTAAATATGAGAAATATTGTATAAATATTTTAAATATTTACAAAATATTCCAATTTTTATATCGCAAAAAATATTTTTTATTTCACGTGTGTATAAAGTAGCACTTTCACGCCCGTTTTCTGCACTAAAGTTGAATTTTTAGGTTCAGTAAAAAAGAACACTTGGGGTCGTTCATAAACCATGTTAGCACATTAGGGGTATTCAAAATACAAACTTTTGCCAACCGGGGGGGGGGGGGGGGGGGGCCGTACAAAAAAGAGATGCATAAAATATGTAAATTTTTTGCAAAATAAATACAAAAAATATATATTAATTTTGTATAATTTATACAAAAATTTGGACCTACATAATTTATATATAATTTATGTATATTTTATGTATAATCATATATATAATTTATGTATAATTTATGTATAATTTATATATAATTATATGTATAATTTTTCGTTGAAAAAGTTTATGTTTCTTAGTTTCTTATACATAGTTTATGCATAATCATCCCCGAGGATAAAAAAAAAATTTGTTAAAAAAGTTAAAGTTTTTTATACATAATTTATGTATAATCATATTGTAGGATAAAAAAATATAAGTTCTTTATACATAATTTATGCATTTTTTATGCATGTCCAATTTTTTGTATATTTTATGTATAATTTTTGTATAAATAATACAAGTTTTATGCATCCCTTTTTCGTACGGGGGGGTTAGTGATTCCGATATTTTTAAAAAAATATCGGCATCGGTAAATCGATAATCGGTATCGATAAAAATCGAAAAATAAAATATCGCCGCATCGATGTATTGGGGAGAAACATATCGATATGCGAAATATCGATGTTTCGATATTTGTGTCAGAAAATACCTTTTTTTAGTCACGCACTAATTTTTTTCTTACAGTCAGCAAAGCCAAAAAATTGAAAAAAGGGCGAAAAAATGCTTTTTCCGGCTTTGATCCAATGAAATTTTCGATATTCGATATCTGCATTTTAATTATCGTTATGGCATATTGATATGAATCTTAATATCGAAAAAAAAATCGATTTTTTTCCTTCCGATATATCGATATTTCGATATGTCGATAAAATATCGGCATCACTAGGAGCGGTTTTACATATCTAACGTTAGCATTTGTCTCATGTAATAAACGTGAAAAAATTTAAATAATTAAAATTTTTAAATTATGTAACCTAACTCACTTTAAAAAAAAACTTATTTCAATTTTAACCGCGCATTTGCTCTAAGTTAAAAAAAAAGAAAAGAAAAGAAAAGAGAGAAAAAAAAAAACCTTTTCTTTGCAAAATTTAAATTCCGAAGAATTAACATTTTTTTTTTTTTTTTTTTTTAGTGTAATATTAATTTTTTTTTTTTTAAGTTTAAGGGGTCCTTTTGGAAGGTTAAGTTTAAGGGTCCCGAAATGCTAACCTTTGCTGACAGAGGGGAAAAGGGGTTAAAATGGCCTACTAATGTTAACGTGGTTTATGGACGATTCCCTAAAAGTAAACATTTATGAAATATACTAATAATGACATGACCAGAAAATTGTAGAAAATTTGGATTTCATTACAATATCTTATGAATGTTGCCTGTATATTACTAATATTCGGGGCATCTACGTACGGCAACGCTCAAGCTTCATCTCTGGGGGGGTGAGTTTTGTAAAAAAAATTTCCCCCAGACCCGTGGTCGTAACCCCCCCGTGAAATGTTCTGGGGGGTGAAAAAAAAATCGTTCGGTCATATATACCCCACGAACATTTTTGGGGGGTGAGAAAAATTTTATATCTTGCCTCAGAAGTCACTGGGAAAAATAAAAATCTTTTACTTCGCCCCCCCTGAAAACCTTGGGGGAAATTTTTTTTCTTTTTAATACGAAATGATAAACAGCAATAAGTTCGCAGAGTCATCTTCAGGCCGTTCCGCGTACTCTTACTTTTAAATACCGGAAATCGCGTGCAATGCGATGGATTGCATTGCGATGGATCGCGTTGCGATGGATGCATTGGATTGCATTGCGATGGATTGCATTGCATTGGATTGCATTGCGATGGATTGCATTGCGATGGATGGCATTGATGGCATTGCGATGGATTGCACTGCGATGGATCGCGTTGCGATGGATGCATTGGATGCATTGCATTGGATTGCATTGCGATGGATTGCATTGCGATGGATGGCATGGATGGCATTGCGATGGATTGCATTGCGATGGATTGCAATGCGATGGATCGCATTGCATGCGATTTCCGGTATTTAAAAGTAAGAGTACGTGGAACGGCCTGAAGATGACTCTGCGAACTTATTGCTGTTTATCATTTCGTATTAAAAAGAAAAAAAATTTCCCCCAAGTTTTTCAGGGGGAGCGAAGTAAAAGATTTTTATTTTTTCCAGTGACTTCTGAGCTAAGATATTTTCTCACCCCCCAAAAATTTTCGTGGGGGAAATATGACCGAACGTTTTTTTTTTTATCCCCCAGAACATTTCACGGGGGGGATATGACAGAGCGACTTTTAATGAAGGAAAAAAATAATTTTTGACCCCCCAGAGATGACGCTTGAGCGTTGCCGTATCTACGGGATTAAGAGTTTACTTTTGGTTTTTCACGAAGAAACCTTTTTATGAACACTTTTGTAGAATATTCATTTGCATTTAACAACAACAAAAAATGAATAACTTTTTCCTGCCTTTTTTTTCCCCCCCCTTAAAGCAAGCCACATTGCTAATTAATTGCACGGTGTTTTTAAGTTTGTTTATGAAATTCTTTGCATTCTTTTTCCTTTTAAAATAATATACACCGAGTGCTGAACCGAATGAAACGGTTTCTCTTCCATGAAAAACCATCAGTCTCCCACGATCTTGGACGTAATATATTTCAAAAAATTTATTAATTAGACTTAAAAGCTGCGCTTTGTTACGTATAAATTTTAAAAAGGATGAATGCTCAAAATATGATATTAAAATAACAATAAAAAAAATAAATAAAAATTTTCACCTGTCTTTGTTTTGATCTGAATATCTCGCTGAACAACTCCTATAGCGTAAATTTTTTTGCTCTTCCTCTTCTTCTTCTTTTAATCTCTTCTGCAATTGGTCTTCTTTGTTTTCATCATTAGGCATCGACATATTTACATCAGGTTCCGTTCCTATTAACCCCGGCTTCATGAGCTTCATTTTTTCACTTTTAAAAAGAAGAAAAAAAAAATTTTAACTTTACTCCCCAGGAAAATTCAAAAATAAAGAAGCGAAAAAAAGTGCAATAAAATGACGATGAATAAACGTCACTCAAAATCGTAACGGTTTTTGACGTGTCACCAGTGCTGATTCCGTTAAACCAATGACGAAAATAATTAACTCTTCGTTCATTTTCAGTTTCCACCTGTGTTTTCACATTCTTTTAAAACTTTTATAATGTTCACAACGATCGGACTATTTTCACGAAGTATTATATTTAAATATCTGACGTTTTTCTTTCTCTTCTTTCGAACTTTTTAACAATGGTTTATTTTTTTCTCCCACACGTTTAAAACGTAATATCTCGTTAAACTTCATTCATTCTCGTAAATAAATTCCGATGTCGAAAAAAAAAAATTTTGGATTCCATCTGGGTTTTGTTACGAAAATAGATCGATAATGAGATATGTAAAGAGTTGAGATCATTTAACGATTTGTTTATGCGAAAAATCCTTAATGAGAGCTATTATGAACCATGGTTTTTGGCAAATGATATAATACAGATTATTGAAAGATGTATAAATTCTCAAATAAAGTTTTGGATCTCTTTGCAAAGCAATGAAATCATCATTTTTTTTTTTTTCTCTCTTCAAGAAAATTTTATTGTTTACATTCAACTGGATGAAGATTTTTAGTTAAAAAAAATTTTAAATGCTTTCGAATTACAATTTGAAATTAGGACTTTCGAATAACTTTCTGGAAAATACTAGAAGATGCGTGTAAACGACCTGTTCTTTTGTTTGTAAAAAGAAACGAGCTTTGTGAATATAACGTGCGTAAGAATTTTTGCGCAGTAGAAACAAATGTTCACTTTGTCTATCCAAAGTTTATTTTTACAACATTTTTGAATGAGTAAAAAATTCTTTGAGGAATTCCACATATTTTTATAATAGAATTAATTGCAAAAGGGTTCAAGTGCAGTCAAGAATAAATAAATAGAGAAAAACAAAGAACTAAAAGGCAAACGAAACTTTCTTAAAAGCTGCGGAAAATTTAAATTTCTCTTTTGCATGTATTTCCTTGTAATTTTTTTTAAATGTTCCATATATTTGAAAAGTTTGGTAATATTGAAGTTCATAGCTGAAGTAATAAAAGGTATAATAATTATAGCATCAAGAAGTGGTAATGCCAAAAGAGACTAGGCACATTAGGGTGGGTGGAAAATCAAAAATTTTGGATTTTCAAAATGCCTGATGGCGCAATCGTTGTGGTTTATCTATTGCAAAAATTTTTTCCTTTTCGAAATTTTTTTTTAGACGGCGTCTTGAGGGTGCGCAAAAAGGTTAAAGTTTTGCAAAACTTCATAAGGGATGAAAATTCGACTTTTAGATTTTTGTGTAAAAAGTAGTTTCCTATCGGATTTTGGACGTAGATTTTTGCGTCTAGCTATTTCTGTTCCTGAGTTATCATAAAAAATATGATAAAAATATTGAAATTTTAGAGTTTTGACATTTTTATAGCGAACTTGGTCTGTATCTCAAGAACAGAAAAGGCTAGACGCAAACAGATTTCATTTTCGAAATCTACGTGGAAAATCCGATAGAAAACGGTACTTTTTTCATAAAAATCCAAAAATCGAATTTTCATCCCTTATGGGATTTTCCGAAACTTTGGCCCTCTTGCGCCCCGCCAAGACGCCGTTAAAAAAAATTTCGAAAAGGAAAAAATTTTTACAAATGGTAAGCCACAGCGATTGCGCTATCAGGCATTTTGAAATTCCAAAATTTTTGATTCTCGACCCAACCTAATGCACATTGGCACTTCAGTAATTTTTTATATTATATTTTATAGTATAATTTTTTTCTGAGTTGACTGTTAAGTCAACCTTAGATTTTTGGCGCCAAATTTTTAATATATTTGTTTAATTGACTTGCAAAGATTTATACCCAAAGATCAAAAATAATGTCAGCTGCAGCGAAAAAATTATAAATCGAATCTTTTTATATTTTATAAATGACTCATATATTCGTTCATTCATTCTTCCTGTTTCGATTCTTTCTTTATTCTTTTTTTTTTTCCTCATCTTCTTATCCCTCGTCAGATTCGCTAAATTCATTCAAATCTAAAAACAAAAGCATAATGTGTCATTCAGATCATTTAATCAGCAGCTTATCCTATTTTTTTTTTTTTTCTAATAGACACATGAATAATGATATAAGTGTATTTTTTGCTTCCTTTTTTCAATCTTATTAATAGCTCGCGTTTTCCGCTCTAATAAAATCGAATTCCTAATTGCAATCCCTAACTGTTAAGGCGTGGGTTGTTTGAAAAAAAAAAAATTAAGACATTAATAAAATGTCTGATCTTTTATTATCATTTTTTTTCATGTTTTTCTTCTCTGTTTAATTGAAACTTTAGACTAGAATCGAAGCTTTAAAAAACAATAAAAAAAATTCAAAACGTTTACAAATTAAGTATACTATATTAAAATATCACCATAAAAAATTCGCATTACTTTTACGATAAGTTAACTATTTAATCACCGTTGTCATACTGTATTGCTTTATTGTCGTAAGAATGTTCGCTTTTTTTATTTTCTTTGGCGTCTTTTGGGTGTTTAGGCTCAACAGCCCAGGGTTGTTTCTCCCCAGATGCAAAAACTCCGTAAATAATCGCACCAACTAAATACACGGAAGCAGCGATGTAGAAAACTATTTTCCATTCTTCTTTAGTCTAAAATGATGAAGAAAAAAATTAATTAAAGTATAACCTTTTTATTTTTAGATTAAAAAAAAGAAGAAAATTGAGAAGACGCGGACAGCTTTTGAAAGGGTTTGACGATTGTGGTATTAGATTTTCCATAACAAGGACAAGAATAAGTGTCATTTTGGTAAGTAATAACTATAATCATTATTAAGGATTTGTTAGCATTATCTATTTAACAATACCTTATGCTGTACTACGAAGCCAGTTATGACTGGAGAAAGCATTCCCGGAACCGTACCAAGAGTATTTGTTATTCCCATAAGTACTCCAGCATGATGAGGAGCCAAATCTAAATGATTAACCCTGGAAAATAGAATTAATTTTTTTTTAAATACTGTTTGTTTCAAAATACTAGAGATTATGAAAATTCAATTCTATTAAAAATTGAACAGATAAAAAATTCCAGCTTAAGCCACACTTACCCGAATCCACTCCAGCAAAACCCTCCTAAGCCTACTGCAACAGTAATGCAGGCAATAATGCCTGTTGCTGAATTCAGCTGAGCGGCTAACACCATAAAAACTGTCTGACTTAGAAAAGCCCCACAGGTAAATAATTTTCGAACCTTTAAATAATTATAAAAGCAATTAATGTTTTGTATAGTAACTAAGTTGTAGTATAAACAGTGATTAGTCATCAGATGTCGGAGGCGGGGAGAGGGAGGGCGAAAGAAAAATTTTGAGAAAAAATGTGACTAAAATTGTTTTCAGTCGTCTGTGTTTAGAGTGTAATGAAAAATTACTGAAGTTCAAGCAACCCCCCCAAGTTTGTATAAATTCAATTCTTTAAAGAGGAGGCTTCACGAAATACCGGAAGGAATGGCTGTTTTGTCTAACACTCGATTTACTCGGAGGAAAACATCATTTTAGGTATATCTAACGAAATCCTCTGACTTTGTCTTGTATTTTTGGTACAAGTTTCAACTTGTTTCAAGCAAACAGAAACTAGGAAAACAAAATCAAAATTTTTCGACAGCAATTTTTTTTGAAATTCGTTTGCCGCCACCCATACATTCAATATCAACTTCAACTTCAATATATTAAAAAATCCGTTGTTAACATAAAGAAAACATAAGATCTTGTCAAAGAGCTAAAAAATTGGTTATTCAAAAGAAAAAAAAAAAAAAAATGTTAAATTAAAAAAGTTAAATTAAACAGTAAGGCCTTTGAACTCAAATACCAAGTATTCTTGAAGGGTGTAAAAAGGGTTTTCCAGAAGTAAGATCTTAAGATGTTTGTTAAATTCTTTAATTGTTTGTAAAAGCTTGATATGGTTAGGTAGATGGTTAAATATAACAGTATCGCGATATGTAATTTTACTAGTTTTTGCGAACAGATGAACATCTGATTTTTTTCTGGTGTTGTATTGATGAATTAGAGAGTTTTTTTTATAAATATCTGGATTGTTAAAGACGTAATTACACCGTTCAAGAATAAACAGGTTGACAAGCGTTAGGATTTTATATTCTTTAAAAATAGGCCTGCAGGATTCGAAACGTCCTTTATTAAAAATAAGGCGGAGGCAACGCTTCTGTATCCGTAAAATAGCATGTATATGACTCGAGTAACCCCAGAACATAATACCATACTTCATATGTGAATAAAAGTAAGCGTAATATAACGTTAATAGATTCTTTTCTGAAACCTCGTGTCGTACCATACGCAAAAGGAAGCAACATTTATGCAGTTTTCCACTTAAACTGTTAATATGAGATTCCCATGACAACTTATTATCTATCGTTAAACCCAAATAACATTTTTCTGTTACCTCATTAATAGTTGAACCATTGATAGAGACCGAGAAATCACCACGCGGAAGATTCTTTTCATTGATGATCATATAATCAGTTTTAATATCGTTTGGAGATAAGGTATTATCAAGTAACCACCGACAGAGATTGGAAATGACTGAGTGAGTAAGTGATTTCAAATCGTCAAAATTAACTGCGGCTGCTGCGTTCGCCAAATCATCCGCATAACCGGTATGATTGGTGTCTTCAGTATCAACGACATTGGAAAAAAGGTCATTTATGAAAATATTAAAAAAACTAGGCCCTAGAATTGTCCCTTGGAAGGTACCAGACGTTACCGGCCTCTCCTTAGAACAAATTGTAGTAGAATTATTGTTATCATCTTTATAGTTGACATTTTAGACAAGTTGAAACTTGCACTAAAAATTTCAAGATAAACCAGAGGAGGTCGTTAGATACCTAAATTTTGGATTTTTTCATCGTAAATGGAGCATTAAAGAAAACAGTTATCTTTTCCGGTATCCGTAAAGCCTTCTCTTAAAATTTTCAAAATCAGAAGAAATATTTCTTTTTTGAATTCAATTCAATCAAGGCACGGATTTTTGCGATCTTACATCGCTTCTAACTGACCAACACCTGTTTAAAATTGACATGCATAATATTTAAATAATCGAAACTCAACAATCAAACCCTCCCGAAAAAAAAATTTTAAAAAAATCACAAAAGATCACGATTTTAATCTCTTAAGGTTGCACAAAAGGCAGTCCATTGATCATTTTTCGTCGCCTGGAAAATGATCTTTCCGAACCTTTTAAGTCGTTTTTGATCAGTCGTTATGGTCGATTTCGATCGAAAACGTTTGCTTGCAATTTGACTACATGTAATCAACTTCGATCAAAACTGATCAATTTCCATCTTTAAATGTCAAATTTGGCTGCAAAAATTACAGTGACCATTTTTGATCGGAAACGCGACAAGGACGATCAAGTTCGACCAGAGGGTAGTGATCAGCTTTTTGATGGAAATTGATTTTTTTTTTTTTCGGGAGCGAATTCGCTCGAAAATTGATTCCGCAGTTTATCCTGTAATTTTTAAAGTTCAAATCTAAAGTCTCTAATGTCATTACTATTTGAACTGTACATCTGCAATTTCTAAAATTTGGACGTTTTGTAAAATTAAATAACTTTACATTTCTCCGTAATTTTTTTTAAAATCCTCTACGTAAATTTTGATTTGAAGGTCTAGGTCATTAGTAGTCGTGGATAATAAATAAAACGTACGTGATTGAAACTATTAGCGGATTAAAAGCTCGTGTCACTTTTATTTTTTAAAATTATACGTAAACTAAAAAACTGAATTAGACTGGACTAATAAATCCTATAGGGATAGAACTAGAACTCGGCGCACTTGTTCAATCCTCTTAGCTTGTTCCATACTCCAATCTTTCAGTCTTAAGCCTATCAAATTATATGGACTATTATTTTTACTTACTGCTGTCGTAGACAAAATTTTTCGAGATCTAAAAAAATCTGCTAGATGACCTGACGCTTGAAGCACAATTGACATTACTAAATAAGGTAAAGCTGATACAAATCCAGCTTTTTCCAGTTTGAAATTTAACGCATCTAAAAAGTAAATAAACGGAAAGATTTTCAATTAAAAATTTTCTACAGCCGACGTTGGTGAAATCATTAGATTTACTTACCGTTCATGAATGTTGGCAATTGCGTCAACATCGTATAAAAGCCCCAATTTTCACTGAAATGAGCAAATGTTACTGCATACACCGGCGGAGATTTAAAAAATTTACCCCATGGATGTTTTACTTTCTGAAAATTGAACGATTGGCATATAAAATTTTAAAATTTCAAAATTTTAATTTTTCATTTAAAAAGCTTATTTAAGGGAAAAAAAAATTTACCACATCAGGTACGTTCCCAAGAGAATCTTCGATGTATTTTAGTTCTGATTTTGAAATGTAAGGGTCATATCTCGGAGCTTCTTTGACGAATATCGCCCAAAATAGCCACCATACAAGACCGATCACGCCTGAAAATATTTAGGATTTACAACATCATTCGAAATAGAAGTAAAAAAAAGAAATTAAAGCCATTTTTTTTTTTTGCGCGCGCGCTGTACTTACCAAAAACATAAAACACCGCTTCCCAGCCAAGCTTTTCGGCTATCGTCCCACTCATGGGCATAGCAATTACTGTACCTATGAAGCTTCCAGAGAACCCTATTGTGGCTAATTTGCTTCTTTCTAAAGGTGGTGCCCACTTTGACCAAACAGCTGTGATGCAAGGGAAAGTTACTCCCTACAAAAATGGATAGCAACATTTTTTTTTGAATCTTGTTTTTGTGACTAAAAAATAGCAATTCCTGGTTGCATACCTCAAAAAAGCCTTCAATAATTCTAATAGCTAATAAAACGTAAAAGTTTAACTTTGCCAACGGAGGAGTAACTAATGTTAAGAGTGCTGTAGTCGCAATTCCCATTCCAAACACTTTAGCTCCACCTATTCTCGAAGCGACGTAGCCCCCCAAAATTTGGGTGAATATGTACCCGTAGAAGAAAGAACTAAGTACAAGACCTTGGTCTTTTGAGTTCCAGTCAAATTCTGGTTTCTAAAATATTAAAAAAAAAAATTAAATGTTTGTTTTACATGATGCTGTAGAAAAAGTTAACAAAAAATTCAGCACCATTATCACAGTTCCGTTTTCTAACTCTACTGGACGAGGTTGAGTCATCGCTACAATTGCAATGCTTAAATTAACCCTAAGAAAATACACATTCATAAAGCCGCAAAATGCCAGGAAAGATACTACCAATCTTCTCCTTTTCCAAACTTTCCATTTTGAACCTAGTCCGTCGTTGAATGTTTCGCTGCTAAAAAGGAAAGAAAAACGGAGTTAGTCTGATTATTAAAATTTATCTTTCTTTTTTCAGGTGAAATGTGGAGTTGCTCGTAGTAATAACTTAAAATGAACTTCGGAAGAAACTTTTATGCTTAGGATGGACAGGACATCGGCTGCACTATCTTTACTGTTATTTAGTTGTGTGTTAAACATAAACAGTATCATTCTCACTCCTTACTGCACTTGGTTTTCTGAGGTAGGTGTCTAAATAATAGGGTGTTCTCAAAAAAGCGAATTCTCAAACCCCCAGAATTTGTTCCTTTTGGTGCACGTAAATAACGCACTGAATTTTTCCAGATTCTTAAGAGGAGGCTTTACGGATGCCGAAAGAAATGGCTGTTTTTTCTAATACTCGATTTTCGATGATAAAATCCAAATTTTAAATATCTAACGAACTTCTCTGGTATATCCTAAAATTTTTAGTGCACGTTTCAACTTGTCTAAAATGTATGGCGGCAGGAAAATAATTTCAAAAAAAATTGCGATCGAAAAACTTTGATTTTGTTTTTCTGGTTTTTGTTTGTTTGGAACAAGTTGAAACTTGTACCAAAAATACAAGAAAAAGTCATAGGAGTTCGTTAGATACCGTAGATTGGGGTGAAGTTGAAAGGAAATTCAAAACAAAATTCTAGGTTTATTTTAGGTACTAAAAATGAAATTTTTTTTATTTCATTAAGTGGATATTGTTTTTGGAATACTTAAGTAAAAAATTTTATTTTTAGTGCGTAAAATAAACCTAGAATTTCGTTTTGAATTTACTTTCAACTTCACCCCACCTTTTCGACTTCACCCCAATCTACGGTACCTAAAATTTGATTTTTTCCCCCGTAAATCGATAATGTTAGACAAAATAGCCATTTTTTCCGGTATTCCGTGAAGCGTCCTCTTAAAATGACGGGAAAGCGTACCGCCGTGAGCTTAAAAGTCGGAAAACTCCTATAATAATACAAAAATTCAATCTTTTTTTTCGTCCAAAAATTGTTCATTCTTATCAAAATTCAGGTTCGTGACCAACTCAAAATTTCCGATGGGAATAGACTAAATTTCGACGTAAAGAAAAAGATCAAGTTTTTTGTCCTTATAGGAATTTTCCGACCTTTAAACTTACTGTGGCACTCTTTCCCGTCATTTTAAAAATCTAAAAAAATCAGGGTGTTTAGATGCATCAGAAGGAGTAAATTCGGGGGGTGACCAAATTTGAGTTTGAAAATTCGCTTTTTTTTTTGAACACCCTGCTAAATTAACCATTAGAGGGTATAACAGGGTGTAGAGACCGTTAGTTAGAAGAGACCCTACAGAAAAAATGGACGCGAAATTTTGGAGGCATATGATCATGCGCATTAGTTTTGCAAAAGGCAGTTGAGTAAAAAGTGCTTCCAGAAAACAACTAAAAACATAAATAAACAGAAGAAAAAATCAATCCAATCATGCCTCCAAAATTTCGCGCTCATTTTTTCTGTCCGGTCTCTTCTAATTAAGGGTCTCTAGCAGTCTCTAGTAGGTTGAACAGAAAACTCGAGGCAAAAATGATGGGAGGTACTTCGGTCAAAGAAGAAGGAGGACTATTTGTCTCATTTTTTGGCCCTGTCTTATTTTTACCCCCCTATACCCTATTTATATCGAATAAGCTTAGGAATGAAGAGAAAACTACTTCGGGCGACATGACGATTTAGAAAATATTAAAATGAGCTATTGAATATTATTATGTGTGGATGAAATAACAAAAGAATTTCTATTATATGGTGAAAGATGCTACAAAGATTACGCCCCTTGGATCCTGATTTTAAACTAAAATTGCGTTTAGGTACCTAGCTTTAAAAAAAATGGAAGAAAGAAATGGCCTGCTTTTTTTTATTCTCATTTTTTTTTTATTGCAATTGTAAGAAAAACAGTTGAATGCCTTAATTTCAAGGCATACGAATAATTCATAATAATTTCAAAACCGCAGAAATATCTTCTAATTATATTTTACCGTAATTCTCTTTACTTTTTTCCGATCTTATTGGTATTTTTTTTTACACTTGATCTTTACAGCTTTGAGTTAAACTGTAAACTCAATCAGGTTCGAAGCAATTTTATTACTACATTTATTCTTATAATTAACTTGAGCGATCACTGATTGCTAATGTTGATACATTTCATAAAGTGTCCGTTCGGCCAAGGTTAATGTCACCATATTGTTCGGCGTGAAAGAAAATATTTGTCTTTCTCTTTCTATTTACTTTGTTTTTTATAGACAAAATCCTAACTGACATTGAGTTAGATTAAATGCCATTTTTTATTTCACGATGAAATGTACCTGTGTGTCAAGTAAACGAGAGAATAGCGCTTAGTTCGCTAATTTCTTGAACAAATACTTAAAAACAATTTGATTGCCTTGTTACTATGTAATAGTAAGAGCATCTCGGCAATTTCCCGTAGCAGTTATGGCATATTAAGCCCTCGAATTAAAAAAAAAAAAAACAATTGGTGGAATGTTTTATTTAAATCAAGGTCTTTCACAATTTGCATGCGTTTATCCATACAAATAGTTATAATTGATTTCCTCCGTTTTTCAATATAAAAACGAACATACGAGATTTATATTTTGTAGAGTTGAATGAAAAATACGCAGTACTTAATTAATTAAGCCAATGCCAATACTTACATTTGAGCTTTTTCTTCTTTTTCTTCTTTTTCCTCTTTTTTAACTTTTGTGATCCCATTTTTTTTGTCATATGCTATTCTCGGTAATTCATATTTGTTGTTTTTCATTTTCTGGGAACGATTCCTACTGCGAACGGTTCCTATAAAATATCAAATAAATAAATAAATAAATAAATAAATAAATAAATAAATAAATAAATAAGTTAGAATATTGTGTTAGAATACGGATTTAGAAAAAAAAAAAAAAAAAGCCAGACAGGAAAAAAAGAAGTTTTTGAAAGAAAATTTTTTTTTTTGAAACAGTTAGGTATCCAAATGATTTTTTGTTAGAGAAGTTTTCTTTTAACTGGGTTAATTATTATTCATTTTTTTTAACAGAAAAAAAAAGAGACCACAAACCGTAATTTTTATATTCCAAACTGTATCAATTTGATTTTCTACATAGAAAAAAAAAATTCAGCAATTTAATTTCTCTGCAATTATCCAATCAGTAATCTTTTCATTCAGTTTCAGTTGCCTTATTAATTAATCAATAAAAATTATGATGTATCGAAAAACACTTATTGGCTATCAATGTATGTGGAATAATGAAACGTTTGAAATTCTGAATAAAATCTTAATATATTTAATAAAATTCCGGTATTTCATGAAGTCTAATTAATTCTCGTTAACAAGCTCTCCAAAAGAAAGGTCTAAAGACGCGATCTTAGAATAAATCGGCCACTTCGAAATTTTACAGGACAGCAATTTGAAAGTTTGAGACTTAATTCCTGTTCCTGTATTCTTTTATTTTCTGTCGAACAATCGTAATTCTGTAGAAAATTTATTCTAGAATTTTTTTTCTGGTGGGGGCTGACACTATTCAGGTCAAATAATTTTCAAAACTCTAGGGGGGGCTATTCTGCTTCCTGGAGGGTTTAGCCCCCCTAGATCCGCTCATGTTTATGAAGGATTAAGATTTAATTTATAAAAAATAAAACATTATAATTTTTGAAGATATAGAAAAAATGACTAAAAAGAGTCCTTTTTAGTGACTTTCTTGACTTCAAAATGCAAAAGATTCATCCGATTTACAAACTTTAAGACAAAAATAATCGAAAATTTCGGTTTTTATTTTTTTTTCCAGCTGGAAGTCGCCTTCTTTTGCGTTTTCCTACCCATAGTTTTAAGAATTTTTCCAATGGCCAATTTTAACATGCACAGAATAAAAAAGGTTTCAAATCGAAATTTCTTTTTAAAAGTTGGAACACAAAGGACGTAAATAGACTTTTTTCATTTTTAGAGTTTTGCTAAAAAGAGCACAATATCACAAACCAATCATATTCTCGGTAAAAAATAAAAATTTTAAGTACAGAAAATGCTCTTTTATATGAAAAAAGTCGATTTGCGACCTTTGTATTCAAACTTTTGAATTAAAAAATGGGATTTACGACCTTATGCATTCCGAAGTTAGGGAAAACTATCAAATATAGCAAGATTTTGAAAACAGGAATAAAAGATCTTAAAAAATAAAGGCGACCGGTACAAAAAAAAACGAAATTTTTTTTGGGGGGGGGGGGGGTCGACTTAGGACTCTTTGTAATTCTAAGGTCGCGAAGAGAGTTTAGTGTAACGTGAAAAAAAATACTAACCTCTTTGTTTATTTTGTAAACTGATATTTTACTCATTTAAAAACGATCAAATTAGAAAACGACGAGACGAAAAGAAGTAGAACTCGTAGCAATTGTTGAAAAATTGAGAGTAACCACTTAAAGTTAGATAAAAGGGAAGAAAGAGACACTAAAGAGTAGATGAAAAGGAAACAAATGAAAAACATATCAAATTATCAGGGGCGTACAGTGTTTGATATACTTCGTCAGTGTTTGATATCCCATTAAAGCTTAATTGCATTTGAGGAATGGACGTAAGAGAAAACAGAACGGTCAGACTTTAGGCATGCCTTATGGGAAATTCATATCGCATTTCACGTTAACTGGATTTATAACAATTTATTTCGAATCAGAAGAAAATTTTCGATATGCATCGCGTAATTTCGGTTGGGATAATAAGAAAAAAAACCTCCAACAAATTCGAAATTACATGTATTTATACCATATAAACAGCCTCGTTATTTCATGATTATAATAATAATAATTACTATTAGGGAATGCAGTAGCAGCACGTGATGCTTTTTAATATTATCATAATTTTGAAAAACCTCATTACTTTTTTTCTAAGTTTTTTCTCTATCTGAATAAGGGAATACCGTAATTTTAGAAGAAAACGAAATATTCTGCTTTAATTATATTGACTGTATGCAATTTGAATTAAAATATGAACCCATTAACCAACTGAAACTTCCATTTATTTCAATGAGAGTACTTGCTAAAAAATAGAACCAAATTTTATAAATTAAAAAAATTTAGGCGGGCTAACCTATTAAAAGTAAATTAAATTATAATAAATAGAGGAACTTACTTTTTTGTTTTTAATTAATTACACACTTTATTCTTAATTAAACTTCATTCTTTTTTTTTTGTCAAACACAAATAATTTTAAGACTTTTTCGGATGAAACTGTTGTGGGAACTAAACCTAAAAATTCAACTACGTAAACCATTATCGTTTTTCTGCACTTCAATTCCTGTGGTTTTTTTTAAAAGTTTGTATCTTGTTACTATGATCATTTACAGATATTTTGCAGCATTAAAAGCTTAAGTTCTGCTTACTTTGCTTCAACCCTCTTAATCAGTGTAAACAAGCCTTAAGTACAGGGCTAGTAATAGTTTTATTGCATTTAACTTCCTTTAATTAGTCGTTAGTTATATAGGCCTATATACCGATAAAGTAAACAAACATAAAAGATTATTTTATTTTTATTTTTTGTAATTCGGTTTATTTGGCGCACTCCTAACTGAAAATTCGACGCATTGAAACTCATATGCTTACTAGAAACATTAAGCTTTCGGTTTTATTTTAAAAAATCACAACCATGACAAAAATGATGACTTGTATTTAAATCCATTTATTGGCTAACCAACACACAGCCGTGGTTTTAAAATAAATTATGTTTTGTCACTCATAAACCTTTATCGTCATTTATTTTTAGTTTTTTGTTCTTGCACTTATGTTCCCCATATGGATATTATTATGCAACTAAATTGAGTCAATAGTTTTAAGCTATCGCAGTCTTACTCCGATGCTTAGGGAATTCCCAGCTCAAAATGGTATTAATTTTATTTTCTGTTATTTACCTCTAGCGTGTTTTTATTAAATGAAAGGAAAAAAATTAAAATCTTTGAGAAAATTTCAGGTCCGAATGATTGCCTTATTACCTAAGCCGTACTCGAATGAAAATAAAAATGCGATTTGGAACCCTTTAATTTTTAGAAATTAAAAAAAAATGCGAATTTGCATATTTGACGACTTCGATATGTTTGGTTATATTTTTCTAAGCCAAAAAAAATTAAATCATATGTTTAATAATGCATGATTTTTTTTTTTTTTTTTTTTTTTTTTAAATTTCAGTAGTTTTTTTTTTTTCTCCTTTCTTTCTGCGATTAAATTGTTTTCCAAAACTTTCATAGGTACATACCTTTATTAATTTACAAATTTTAAGAACCGTTCACTGTTTTTTAAATTAAAAAATAGAATCACAATAAAAATGTATCTGTTATTTAGAAAAGATGTTTAAAAAAAGTTTTAAACGAGTTTAAATGAACACCGTTTGATAAGCACTGCAATGTTAAAAAGAATAACATTGTAAGTCACGGTTGGTACTTTTCGCGCTCTTATCTTCTTCGGGTAATTGCTGCAAGTACTTTAGGTCCTGAGGCTGAATTTCACCTTAATGTAGAACGATAGGTGTACATTTTAAAATGATACGTCAAATGATTTGACTTTTTTTGTCATTTTATGCATGTGTGATTTCATGTGTGAATAGAGCCGTAAAATGATGATATAGACTTTAATTGTACTTTTATGAAATCCAATTGTAATTAATAATGAAAATCATCTGCACTCTGAATTTTTCGCCGTTTGCTTTGCTGAAATTTAATTTTCTTTATTGCATTTCATTTCAGAAAAAAACCGAATCTTATGGAGGAAGCAATGGAAGAAAAAATGCTTCTCTCTGATGCCTTGAAAAAGCATTCGAGATCTGTTCCCAGCAATTTAAGCATATTTTGTTGCAAAAATCATCCCAAAGCTGGCAGAATTTTGCAGGTCAGTAAAAAATTTACTTAGATTTCGGTATAAGTAACGTATAGTATAAATTAATCTAGTTTGAACCTGTTTTTATTGGTTTCCCCAATTTAATTTAACACTATGAGTAGGGCTTCTTTTTTGTTAGGGCAACGGAAAATTTTTCTTTGAAGTAGACTTTTAGGAAAATGGATCGAAAAATATTTATTTCTCACATTTTCCTTGTGAGTTTCCTGGTGCGCTGCACAGGATGCTTAACTACGTTACGCTTCATAGTCACAAGCCAGACAAATATGATGACAATATTTCCTGACTAAATTTTTTTTACACCGGCAGACCTTCAACAATTGTGACTTACCCCGTTTTGGAAATTTACCGGATTTTTAACTGTTACTTTCGTTTGTGACGAATCATATGATACAATACAGGTATGATTTAGCGCGCATATAGTATAGCGCATAAAAGTACTCATTTCTAGGTAAACCACATTTTTTTTCCAAATCAATACATTCTTTTTTATTTTTAAATTAATTTTTTATTAAAGGGAGTGTCCCAGTTCGCGTCCGAAAAAAGAGCACAAAAAAAAATCGAAAATAAATTATAAGCTATTGTATTTCAAATAAAAATTTCCGTCAATATTTTCTCATTTCAAAGTCTTACTTTCAAGTAAGAAATTCTAAAATATTGCTGTTATAGTTACTTAAATAGTCTTTGCACTTTTGGATAATCTTATTAAAACTTTGAAAAGAGGAAAATCAATTTTAAAACCATAATTTAAAAACCCTAACTTTTATCAGCAATATACTGCTAAAAAAAACTTAAAAGATAAGTTGCAAATCGTTTTGGCGCGTAAAAAGCAACGAGACGATTTCGCTTTAGCAAAACGCCAAAGGAGCTTTCTTTTCATCTCTCAAAGGAAAAAAATTGTATTCTGCTGCTAATCATGTTTAGAGTTAACGGCACTCTGAAAAGTTTCATATAATCATTTGATTATCGTGATTGACCTCTTCTTCTAAGAAAGGCGAAGACGGTTAATATTCAGCTTTAAAAGACGATTTATTGTATGCTTCTTAAATGAGAGACGGCATCATGTTGTGACACGGACGATCGCAATTATTTTGAATAAAATGGGGAGAGAAATATGGAAGGTGAAGATGAAAATAATTCAGAATTTATTTTTAGTGTAAAACGCAACGATATTATTTTAACACTTGGACTTCACAGATAATAGAATAAATATTAATTTAAAGAAGGTAATTGAAATGTTCTTTTGCTTACTCTGTCATATTTCTAATTCAGATTTTTCTTTGATAAATTATCCATTGTTTTGAGCAACAGTTTTAACATAAGATAAGTCGTATTAGATTGTGTGGACGTACAGATTGTATTAGTAGGGTTATGTAATTTTTCTAAGAGGTGGAAGCGCATTTTACTTCCTCGGTTACTTTCTGGTTTGACAGGTGTTAGGTTACGCGTACCGAAAAAATTCGAATGCATTTATTGTAGTGATCGTGAGTTGTTTATTTTGTATTAAAGGATTAGAATCAAAACAATTTAGTAGAGTCCGTTTTTTTTTTTTTTTTTTTTCACAACCCATTTGCACACAAAGGTAAGCTGTTTCAAATAAAAAAGTTCAGTCAGAAAAATTTTTAATCTGAAGAATATTGTCTGTAAACGACCAGGACTTTCTACTTGAAAACTTAGAACAGGAACTGTAAAGCAGAATCCAATTAGGTTTCATAACTTGTTGATGTTTTGGTAACTTCTTCACACATTAATTTTAGTAAACCAGTGGCCAAAATAATAAAACAGCAGATTTCTTCAAAAATTATATCAATTTACTGACTTGTAAAATGGTTTTAATGATCTTTGTCTTCCTACACTGCAAAAAATTTCGTGGTTTTCCCTTTAAGGCATTGATTTTCATATAAATGCCAAGGGCTAAGACTAAAGTTCAGTTCATGCAAAGGAAAACAATACAGCGCTTATTTATGAGAAAAACGACCATTATTTTTTCTGCATAACCATACCTGTGCTTGTTTTTATTTACTTTAAAAAATATAATTACCTTATAATGGCCAAGCCATAAAAATAATTTTCATTTCCTGAATTCTCATGTCAAATTATTGAAATTGGATGAAACATATGAGTATTTCTGTTGCTGAAATTAAATTCTATTTTTGGTACTTCAATACATCAATTTTGTTTCCTGGGTCGTTGCATTGATTTTTAATAAAATCCAATATACTTTAATTCCCTTTGATTTGTATGATTTTTAAATTTACAATAAAGGAAGCTGATATTAAACCAGTGAAGCGAAAGGGGAATGAAACGATCTAACGTTGCAATATTCGACGAGAGGAATTTACATCAAGGACGTAATTTGGGATTCTTAGCTGTCTGTTTTGATTTGCTTTTATAACTGTAAAAAGTTTAAATACGGTTAAGAACTCCACGACGTTTAAATTTAGATGACTTGCAATGAAAAGAAAAATAGGTTTACAGGTACATCCTTGACCTTGATTTGATTTCATTTGCATTTGCGCAGTGCTGGAAATTGTACTTAATTGCCGTTTATACATCTTCTCAATGTAAAAAGTAATAAAAGTGCCGGCAGTAATAATAGTTGCACGTGTTTCAAAGCCTTTCTCGTATCTGAAATTTACAATTTTCATGTAAATATTTCCAGTGATTTTTCTATTTTTGAAATGCAAATGTCTTTTGTTTTAAAAAAAAAATTATCTTGTCACAGTTTTGATATTATGCGTAAAGCTTGAAAAATAAACGTAAACGTTTTTTAAAATTAGGTCGAATACTAATCGCTTTTTGGTTTGGAAAATTCTCATTCAGTGAACAAGTTTCGTATCTCAAATTTATTTTTTATAGATTTTTTGTTTGCCATTTTTTTTTTCCATCTTTTGTTGATCCCCGAAACGGGTTAGATAAAATTCTTTTTGTGCATGTAATGAGCATTGTTCGTTATCAAATTTCAGCTTATCACAATATTGGGAAAATATTATCGATAAGCATCTTTTTCGCATGCATCTGCTCGTTGGAAATATAGGTGATCAAACTTATTTTTATCGCACTTAGTATTTAATTAAAGCAGAATGACCGATTGATAATAAGATAATAAGAAAATATTTAAATAAGTGTCCCTTTATATGATTTTTTTTTTAGAATGGTAGGAAAAGGAACCTCGCTTTTTTTTTAAATGTTGGGAAGGTTGAATAGAATTTTGCTTTTATATTTTCATTTGTCCAAAAAAATAAATTTTCAAGATAAGGATCTGTTTCTTTCTTTTAAAAAAGTTTTGAGAAAAATTTTCCAACTTTTATGGCTTTAATAATATTCCTCCCGTTTAAGAATTTGATTATTATAAAAAATCCTGTGCTCAAATAAAATCTTGTATTTTCCAACCCTTGACTTGGAATTACAAAAGAATGGAAAAAAATTGATATAAAAATGAGTCATTCCTGATATTTGTTTTTTATTATAAGACAGTGACTTTTAGACCCAAAAACAAAAAAGCGACGTCCTTTAAAGACATTGGATTTGAAATCTTGGACTTCGACTTTATAAATTAAAAAGACTAAACAATCTTTTAGACTTTTAATTTTTTTTTCTCGTAATTATAAACAACTACCTATTTTTGTTTAACTGAAACGTCAATAGTGGCCCGTCAAAAAGAGCTGTTCTTATTATTAATGGAATACGTAAAACACGCTGTAACTGGGAAATTTTGATAATTTTCCTATTTATTCAATTTATTACAGACACTAACACAAAAGTTGCTGAAACTTTTCAGTTCAAAAAGGCATAATAATAACCTTTAGAAAACGTTTAAGCTGCACAGTAAAAAATTTTATGTCAAAACCAACATAAATCAACATAAGCAGGTTCACATAATTTTTATGTTGTTTTTGTTTTATGTTTGCCTTATGGGGGAAACAACATAAAAAATTTATGTGGACCTCTTAGAACATATTTACATAATATTTTTTACTGTGTGCAAAAAGCATGCCGAAATCGCAATCATCTGATAAACTACTTTGATTTATGCAAACAATCGAAAGCTTTTTAAAATTATTCATGATTATACACAATATCGATCTAAAATAGTAACCTTACGGGATCTAAATAAAATCAGATTGAAATATTTTAAAAAGTGATAAGAAAAAAAAAAAAAAAAAATCGAAAAAGCCAGTCCAAAATCAACAAAAACGTCTTTGTCAATTAATTATCCATTCTAGTACATACTCTCCAATATCTTTCAATATGAAAGAAGCCCATTAGCATTTTACATTGTTTTTCTTCCTTAATAAAAATACGTCCTCAACTAAATTAGCATGAAAACATAGCTAGTCGATCCGGTGCCATACGAAACGAGGTTGGAAAAATTTTTCAGTTTGTTTTCACGATTCGGAATTTTCATGATTTCGCAAAAACTTCCTGTTTTTTCAGCTTGAAAAGGGAAGGAATACGAAAAAAAAAAAAATTTCATCTCGGGGGAAAAAAATACTTGTAACATTCCCTTCGTTTCGTTATTAATCTCGTGTGTTATGCATGCTTATTCAGTTGGGTCGTGCTTTTCCGCGAAATCATATCACTGGGAAAAATCGTTTTGTTGTATGAATAAATTTACAAAAATGGACTAATCTAACTTTTCATTTTTTATTTTTTGATTTTTAGACGCATGATTATGGGTTTAATAGCACTTCTGAAGCAGTCGAGATTCAGTCATCTCCTTCTTGCGATCACATTTTTAACGTCAGGAGTTATATTAAATTTAATTCAATGTACATTATATTACTTCGTACGACCCGTCAACAAATATCTCTTTAGAAAAATTAATTATTATGTCAACTATTCACTATATTGCCGTAAGTATTTTTCTGTGATTAACAGAAAATTAATTTCATTTAGTTTCCAGTTTACAGAAAATCGTAAATGAAGTTTTATTCTAGATTTAATTTTTTATATGAATATTTGATGGTGTCATCATAAGCTTAATTAATTAAAAATAGTACACCCTTTTTTATTATGATGATAATTTTGCTTCCTTTTTTTTCTAAATAGTGAAAAATTCTATTATTGTCTAATTTGGAGTAGTTAAGTTTACTTTTTTGACTGAATTATAAATAAATGATTTTTGTTTTGTTTTTTCCAGAGTTAGTATTTATTGCACAATATTGGGCGAATGTAAGACTTACAGTTCATATTAAAAAGTCAGATTACGATAAATATTATGGCAAAGAACATGGATATTTGATAATGAATCACACATATGAAATCGATTGGTTGGTAGGATGGGTATTGTGCGAAAATGTCGGAATCCTTGGAGTAAGTTTTTTTTTTTTCCTTTTCTAATGATTTTAGATAAGCTTTTAAAAAAAATAGTTACGCACTAGTTACGCTGCTTTGTAAGAAAAAAATATCCTTAAGGGAAATAAATTTCTAACGTTTTCCTGTTTTTTTTTCTTTTTAGAACTGTAAAACATACGCTAAAAAATCAATTCAGTATTTACCAACGATGGGATATGCTTGGAAGTTTGGAGAAAGCGTATTCCTAGAAAGGAATTGGGAAAAAGACAAAGAGATAATTGGAAATCAGCTAAAAGAACTAGTCAACTATCCTGATCCGATGTGGCTTTTATTGATGGCTGAAGGCACGAGGTTTACGAAGGAAAAACACGAAGCAAGCACAGCATTTGCAAAGGAAAAAGGACTCCCTGTGTTGCTTCATCACTTGACTCCTAGAACAAGAGGTTTTATTAGCAGTTTACCGTACTTAAGAGAAAAAGTACCGGCCATATACAATGTGATATTAGGATTTAAACCGTAAGTGAAGAAACAAACCTTTAAAAAGTAATAATCTGTATTAAAACATCCGGAAAACTCCATAACTTTCCCGTTTCCGTAAATCAAACATAGATTTTAACCGGAAAATATCTATAAATTGTTTTCCTGTATTATGTCTTGGAAAATTTCGCTTGTTTAGGATTTCATAAAATGGAAATAATGATGAATGTTTTTTTTCCCCTTAGAAACGGCGTTAAACCGACAATGAGCAATGTATTAATGGGTAAAACTATAGATGCTGACATGTACATGGAAAGAATACCAATAAGTGAAGTTCCTGAAGGTGAAGCCGAAGCGTCGGCTTGGTTGCATGATCTCTATCAGAAAAAGGTAAAATACAACTTAACGATTTTATAGTATATTTATTAAATTTTTAGCTAAAACTAGGGATTATATGCTAATGATTTATTTATTTATTTATAGGATGCAATGTTAAATAGTTACCTAGAAACGGGAAGTTGGTTTGAAAAATCCGGCGTCGAAAAATTTGATGGCTTTCTTTTGCCAAGAAGAAGTTTTCCCCTATTAAACACTCTAGGCTGGGCCACAGTTATATTGGTCCCAATGTATTATTACATATACAACCTTGTACTTTCTGGGAATACTCTTTATGTTACCACCGCATGTGTTATTATTGCCTCTTGTAAGTATTAAAAAATTCCGTCGCACAGAGGTTCTCTTTATTTACTTGTTGATTTATTCTATTTTTTTCTTTTTTTCAGTTTTCTTCCTCCTTCATAAATTAATAGGCCAAACAAAAATCAGCAGTGGATCATCGTACGGCGCAAGCAGTCCTACCACACCAACAAACGGGTACCAGTCACAAAAAAAGTAATTCGAAGAAGAGTCTTTTAAGTGTACCGTATGTGCCGCTTTGCTATCATTTACAGATAAGTACTCTTTAAAAAATTTTTGATCGACAAGGTCTATATGTTTTTTTTAAAGTTACTTCTCATAACATATTTAAGTACAAAAAATTATGTTACAACAGATTTAAGCTTCCGAAATATGAAATTCCATAAAGTAGCCACGCATCTCTCGTCTTCCGTTGCTTGCCATATTTTTTCATCATTGCTTCCAATTTCTTCCTTTAAGCCTTCCATTTCAATTTTTTTTTTTTCATTTCAAAAATATATGAACGTTTCATATTTACTAATTAAGTTGCAATGTAAAAGTTTAATAGTAGGTACCTGTTTTTTAAGCAAACGAAGTTTTTTATGTAAAATCGGTGCCATTTTTATTTTAATTTCGTCAACGATAAAATTGAGAAGATAAGAAAAAAAAATTCATTTAGATCTTGCCATATAAATTCAAATATTTTTGAAGCACTTCTTTGGTATAATTTATAATCATTCGTCCTAATATTTTTATATTCTTGTCCTTAACTCCGTATTCTGATTCTTTTGTAAACGTTCAGGGTTTTGAACAACGTTTACTTTATAATACCACGGCTCTTAGGCTATAGAAATAAAATGCATATTTAGGCGTAAATTTTTCAAATAGATTTTTGCTAAAAAAAACGTCTTTTTTTTTTGCTTTTTTTTTTTTTTTTGGTGTGGTCTTTATCGTAGTATGATTTAATTTTGTGATACTAAATTAGAAAAAAGAAACATTTCTAATAAATGCACACCTTCAGTTTTTTTTTTTTTTTTTTTTTTTTTTCCTTCAAATTGTAGAAGCATTTTTTTTTAGGTATTATGTTGCTCTTTCTAAGTCAATGCTACTTAACTTATTTTTTTTGTTTTTTAACTTTCTGATTTGGATATTTTTTTCTTATTAAACATTGTTAATATTGTTATTTTCTTTTTTTTGTAATTATTCGCTGGTTGTTGATATTATAAAGAAATTATACGGAGTAATATAGAGAGACTGTTTTGTAACTGTAATTGGTTAGGATCTAGGCCTATAAATAACCTTCATGTAATCTTGCCAAGTTCCAAATTATGCAGATAACTATTTCCATCCAACAAAAGTTTCATTTAAATGTAGCGTTTCATTCGTCACCTACAACACTGGCATCCCTAGTTTGGTATAGGTTTCGAATTAGACGTTAACTTTTATTTAAAACGATTAGTAATTCGATCTTAATATTTGGGATTTGTCTAGGTCTGATATGGCAGATTGTATGAGGTCGACTTTTTGGTAACATAGTGACTGATATTTTCATTTTGTATCTGACATTTCTTGCACTTTGCGAAGGTGTTTTTAATGTAAATTAATCCATAAAATAGTAGTAGCTCATCATCATATCCCATTTAAACGAAAATCATTTTCTAAGTTAAAGTATTTAATTAGTATTTATTTAATATAAAGCACTTACTTTCAATCAATATTTTTTTGTTATCACAAAGAATCTTTTTTTTCCGCAAAATAATAAATAAAATAGGAAAAAAAAAATTAACGAATAAAATAAAATAAAATAAAGGAAATATACAGTGAAAAATATGGTTCCATTCCAAAAGCTAGAAATTTTTAATTTTTCAAGGAGTTTGAAAATATAGAATTTTGGAATTTGGATCCATTAAGGCATTTTGAAACTGGAGAAAAACACGATCGTATTTTCCCCAGGAATGCCCGATTTCACTCCCAAGGGTCGAAAAGACCCGAAATTATTATTTTTTATTATTCTTATTATTTTCGGGTAAATTTGACAATATAGTGTCAAAATCCTGGAAATAATTTTTTAAACATTTTTTTAAAAATTAGAAAATAAATCATTTTCACCACTGTAAAAAGTAACGGACATAAATTTTTTTTTTTTTTTTTTTTTCTGGCAAATTCGAGATTTGTGTCCAAAATGCAGGAAATAGTTTTATGTACTTAATCATTTAAAATATTACTCGGTGATCAGTCATATTAGTTTGTAAAATGCAATGCACACCTAATTTCCAAGTTCAGGCAATCAGTTGAATGCTTAGGTATACCTGCATGCATCGACAGGTTGGAAAAAATCTGTAGTTCCTTTATAGTTTGAAAATAATCGGAAGGACAACGGACGGGATTGAGGAGTTAGTTGGCCATTGCTCGAAATAAATACCCGAAATGCTGGGGGAAATTCTGTTTCTTTTGGAGGAACACAACTAATCAGTTGCCAAGTATAAGGTGGAACCTCCTCGAAATAATAAAAATAATTTAAAAAACTATAATTTAGGGTTTTTTCGACACTTGGAGTAAAAATACGATCGTGTTACTCTTGCTTAGGTCCCGGCCATATTTATAATTATGTTATTATATTCCTCTGCATTTATCTGTGATCGATCATTTTTATCATTATCCCCATCACTAAAACTGAAGAAAATTAATGAGAAGTCTATTTTGGATACAAAATTAAAAAAACAAATTCCCGAGAGATGATTAATCGTGGGAAAAAAAATTACTTTTTAACGCGACAAGCAGCAATTTCAAAAACATTGTGCTGCATTTTCATTGAGCACTAATCCGAAGTATTGTAACTTGTTTTCAATATGACTAATTGTTCCTTTGAAATGCACATTTTGTATGTTTATTTTTAATTTATAAATTAATGTAACGAAACTTAAACTTTTTGCTAAGAAAAAAAAAAAAAAAAAAGATTTAGCTTTAAAATGTTTCTTAAAATAATCTTAACTTACTACTTCCATTTCAGAATCGTTTTGTAAAAGGATAAGTTATTAAATGAGAGCTACCGAATGATGCTGAAATTAATTCTTTATTATTATTTTAATGTTAATTCATACTTAGGCCTATTAAAGCCATCGCTAACGTAAACGTTTATGCTAGCAATTGGAGTTCATTAAGTTGGTTTGTTAAATGACCGGATAAAATGATCCTTCAACAGGTTTTTTTTTTACGTTCCGAACGGGAATCATTATTTAGAATTTATAGCTGTTTTCATTGTTTTTTTCTTAAAATAAATCGTTTGTTCTTTTTGTCCTCCTTTTTTCTTCAGATCTTTTTTCAATCTTCCATAATTTTTAAAGGTTTGCCTAATGCGTTATTCGTTCATCTTAATTGTATATATTTGTAGAAAAGTTTCCTATTTTATTTTCACATACGGTTTCGTTACATTAATTTCCGACTGATAATATTTATTGAGATATTTTTTGAATATAACATTAATCAAATTATTTTATCAAGGAATTCATATTTGATGTCGTTTGTGTCTTTTAAAAAAAGAAAGTAAAGTATTTATTAAAAGATATATAGTAGTGCAATATTTTGTAAATATTTACCTGCGTCATGGTGGTTCTGCGAGAATTTTTGTTGGAATTATTTTCATGTATGTTTATAAAAGAAAAGTACTGAACAATTTGGAATCGCCACCATTTTTTAAAAAGAGGAGGCTGTGGTATTTTTTTAATTTAATCCTGTATAAAATTATTTTTGAAATGAAAAATATTTGAAAGAAGTGCTCAAACATATTTGCTAGTTTTAAAAAAAAAATTAAAAAAGACATTTTTTATTTAAAACAAAAATAAAGCTAAAGCATTTTAAACTGTAGTTATTTTTGTACCATGTATAAAATTGTATATGTTTGATTAAATGTTTTTTTTTTCCTTTTTTTTCGTATTATTAAATGTTATGTATATTTAAAAAATTTCCGTGCCATTTACTTTTTTTCTGTTTTCCTGAAACTTCAAGCAAAACTTTCGTGTACAAATCGGAAATTATGAAATCGATTACATAATTTTTTGATTTGGTTAGTTAAGGATTTTGGGCCGCATGTAAACACGTAACACTTTTGCGATGGGTGTAAATCATCCCATTGAAGGAATAATTTATTCCAGTCTGGACGTCCCGGATACAGCCGATTTTTTAATATTTCGTTGGCTGTATTATTTATGGATATTTTTTGATTTACGTTGGTAACATAAATGCTGAAGGAAAATTTATCTGGCGCGTTATTTTTCCAACACTGAAAAAAAAAATTCAACATTAAAAAAAAAAAAAAACTAATAAGTAAATTAACTCAGAACCTTATTGTGATAAGCTAATAACAAACTGGAGCACCATTCCAGTTGAAGAATATCCTTCACAATCCATGTAATGTAAATTTTTTCAGGGATTTTGGTATCATTTAATCTGAAATTACAAGTCAATAAAAATTGATGTGAAAAATAATTTTTTTAATCAATTAATCAATTAGTTAATACGTACAAGAGGTGTCTAATTAACGACATAAAAGGGGTTATCCCAACTCCAGCGGCGATTCCTATTACTGAGCGGTTTTTGATGAACTCCTCCATTGGACTACTGTAAGGACCGTCTACATAAAGTCTGTGAATAAATATTTTTTTTGAAAAAGTCGGGAAAAAACTAAAAGGATGAAGAATAATAATAATGACAGTTCGGCCAACTCGCCCCATAAGCTGCACATGTACCAGGTTGATATAAGAAAGTGTTGTTTGGCTTTCGTGAAATCACGAAATCCATAGTTTCCTTTGGTATCGAATTTAAAAAAAATCTTTGGGAAATGTAAGTTTTTTTAAAGTAAGCTCAAGGGGTTAGCCATACTGTCTTTTATTATGTTGAGCGATGCTTAAAAGTTTGGTACCTTACAGGTCTAGGCGGTGGCCATTTATTTAAAATTATATCACAGTATCCAAATTCTTGTGCATATAATTTTTTTGACCAGTCTCCACGAGCATGCACTAAAATTTGAAAAAAAGGTTGACTAGAAGTAGGACTCTGGAAAAACAAATTTTGCTGAAATGCATTTATTCTTATTGAAAAGATCTTGTTTATTTTTCTTTTAATATTGATAAAGCTTTTCGGCTAAATTGAAAGTAATTAAGTCTTGATGCTGCAAAATTTAATTTTTTAGAAAATAAAATGAATTATTTATTACCTTTATAACTGTAAAAGGATGCCATTCTAATCTAGAAAAAATTGGACAGTTTAATATTAAAAATTCTCCAGGTTCAACTTTAAACCCGGCATACGGAAGAGTCATCGTTAGTAATATACCATCGTGCAAACGTTTTCCATGAACGACGCAAACCATCCCTTTTGTTCTTCTAATTACTCTAAATAAGTGATCCAATAAATAAATTGATGTGGGGAGAATGATCCAAAGCCATCCTTGACTTTGAATAGGACTAAATTCGGCTTTTTCGCATTTTTTGTAATTTTTCGTTGCGTTCACTGAGCTGCAGCCTGGTGTATGAATCGATACGTTCGTTTGTTCTTTTAATATGTGACTGCAAACAGTATAAATATGTATTTGACTTTATTTATAAATAAAGCACGGCAGTATAAACAGGTCCGAAAGCTCCTATCTCTTATGGGCCGCTTAATTACGCGGATTTTAGTTCAACATTTCGACACTTACAACGCCAGTTGCATTCTGGACGTTTCTGATTGGTCACTGCGATTTGTAAACAAATATGGCTGATACGAGTGATACTTGAGTGATACGCATTTTATGTATTAAAAATATTTCCGTTGTTTTTAGTGAAAATCAAAGGCTGCTGTAAAAAAAATTAAGGTATGTATAAAAAACTTGTTTATTGCTGGAAGAAGTTATTTTTAAAACCATTGACGAATCGTTAAAGTGAAAACCTTAACGGCCTTTTGTGTTTCGTCCCGCAAGATCGCTTCGATATCATTGTCTGTTCATGTTCTTAGAACTAAAATCCGCTTACTTAAGCCGGACAGTTTTGAGGGGAGTAGTTTCCGAACCAGTATATGGCCGTGAAATAAAGGGGCGCCATCAGTGCCAAGGGGGCATTCGAATATGACGTTATAATAATATTTGACCCCCTCCATATGCGAATTCCTTGATTCGAACCCCCTTCCCTCTAACGTGCTGAGTTAGTACTTAAATGGTCCTTGATATGTGACTTTTTGTGATTTTGATTTTCGTGATATTTTTCATTAGCTGAAAATGGTATTTAGCTTATGATCTTGCAGATTACCTCCATCCCCCTTGCCCCAGGTATCGCTTTTGTGGTGTCTCTATAGTCTATACTATAAATGAGCTTCGTTTAACAGCTTTTACATACCTTAGAGGATGTATTAAAAATAGTAAAATGAATAAGTAGCAAATATTATGAGTGTACCAAAAAACGTTGAAATTGCTTTTCCGAATCATTGATGAAGATGATATAGCTAATATAATTATAATGACTAGCATTAAAACTCCTGTAGCTCCTGTCAAAGTCTTCATGACCATAATTATTGGATTTTCATTTTTAAACGATGCCCAATTTATGCTTTCGTGGTTTTCATCGTAGTGTTTTGAAAAATTGACAGCGTTTTGAATATGGGCAAGAGTATGTATAACTGTAAAAAAAAAAAAAAAAAAAAAAAAAAAGTTTGTTTTTTCTAATTGGATAGGCCAAAAAAATATATATATTACCGGAAGATATCGTAATGGTTATGCCTGTCGCTGTATGAAAATTTTTGGTATTTTGCAGCCAAAACAGAAGGAAATTTTTGTCACATAAATTATTTATTATTTTGCAGACTAGAGAATTAACAGTTCTGCATATCGGAAGCAAAATCAAGTAGCAATTTATGTTTAAAACCGTTGCTGATCCTCTTGAAATGCAAAGACCTGTCTGAAAAAATGGTAAATTATAAAAATGAAAAGTACATCGTGCTGCCCTCCTAAGCGAAATGATCCTAAGTCCACTTTTTTTGTTTTTCGAGTTATTGATACCTTTGAATTCCTTACGGCATTCTCTACCGTACCGTATATGTTATTTCAATGAATCCGAAACCGATCAAGAGAAAATTTCAGTTTTAAAAATATATTTTGTATACAAAGTTGTTTATAAAAATATTTTTATTTGTTGTTTTCTCAAAACAAAAAAAGTTGGACTTAGGACCATTTCGCTTAGGAGGGCAGCGTGTAAATATGGAAGTGATTAACATTTTCCTTCGACTTTGTGCCGTGGAACAAAGCCGCTGAAATCAGCAATATATTATATTTTTTTACGTGATCACGGTTAATAAACAGTGCGCTTAGTCATTACTTTATTTTTGAAATATAACGTGATTTTTTAAAGGAAACTTACCCCGAGAATCATTCTTAGATAATAATATTCTGGCTTCCCTTTGTACTGTGAGTATGTGTAGTAAAATGCGGAGCCGTTTATTGAGATCCAAAGTATCTGGAAGAAAGTTTTTCTGCTTATTGGACGAGAAAATTACGATTTTGGAACATTAATTTCTCATTTTGATACCAAGGCAGGAAAATCAGTCGAGTATTTTTATTTTAAAACATTCACAGGATGTGTATTATCGTTAAGAGCGTCGAAGAAATGGGTAACTAGGGATCGTTCAAGTGTTACGCAAGCATTTGGGAGGGGGGTCCAAAAAATAATTAAGATTGCTTACTTGAAGGAGGGAAGGGATTTCATTTATCATCCGTAAGAATTTTTATTTTTATAAATCACTCAAAAATCACCGTTGTCGAAATTGGAAGAGAATAAAAATTTTTAATTACCTACACCCCAAGTGCCCAAATAGGCTAAAATTTAGGTCCTGTTGGAAATTTACAAAAAATTTTTAAGACCTAAATTCGGATTTATTTACTTAATAAAAAAAAATTTCAAAGCCCTATTACCGATAAATCTTACTCAGTAAAAACTTTTGGTAAAAATTAACATAATTATTTTAGCTTAAAGACAATCCACCTTCTATTCCTCAGGTAGGATAACTAAATTTTTGAAAACTAAGTAGAGAAAAAATTGATTGGAAGCTGGATTCGAACCAACGAGGACTAACACATCCCTGAACCCCAGCCCGTGGGAGAACGCCTTAACCGCTCGGCCATTCCAATCGTACGCTTCCAACTGCATTTTACTCTACTTAAATGATTCGTTTCATTGATATTAACTCATATGAAAACGAATCATTTAAGTAGAGTAAAATGCAGTTGGAAGCGTACGATTGGAATGGCCGAGCGGTTAAGGCGTTCTCCCACGGACTGGGGTTCAGGGATGTGTTAGTCCTCGTTGGTTCGAATCCAGCTTCCAATCAATTTTTTCTCTACTTAGTTTTCAAAAATTAACATAATTATGTTAAAATCGGCTCTACATAATTTTTATGCTGTTTTTTGTTTATGTTTACCTTTTGGAATAAACAACATAAAAAATTTGTGTAGACCGATCTTAACATAATTACATATTATTTTTTATTGTGTAGCGGTCAATCTTATTTAAAGACTATTTTTTGCATATTTAATTATTCATTTATTTATTTTTTCAAAATAAAGTATTAAAAACGAAGTTGAGAAATATTAAAAGAAGGAGGGGGGGTGGTCAACGAAAATCTTACAACCTCTTACAAGCTGGTAGAGCTGGTTAAAAAACGGAAAATTGTGCTTATGTAACACACTTGACGGATGTGCAAAAGATACCTTTAAATGAATACGCGGCTTAGGTCCAATAACTAACTGATTTCCGGAAAAATCGACGGATATCCTTTTTATACGGAATCCGGAAGTAATACATACTCATTGAACATTCTTTAGGCTCCGCTGCAGTCGATTTGACCTTGAATTTTCAACAATTTTTTTAAAAATATGCGTGCATGCTATCAAAATGCCGGTAACCAAGCGCCATTTAGGAATGAATTATCTACCTCTCTGAATTTTTTGAAATTTTTAGGATGAGAAATAAGTTCAGAAACTTGGGTCTACCATTTATATACGAGAACCCGATCGCGACCCAAGTTTCTCGCCTTCTGTTTAGGTCTAAAAATCCCAAAAAATTGAGAGAGACAGCTAATTCTATCCTTGATGGCGCTTGGTTATTGAGAATTTGATACCTAAACACTGAAAAAAGTTATTGGACCCGGAAATTTATTTCTAGCAGAAGACAAGATGGCGACTGCAGCGGAGCCTTAAGCGTATTTTGGACATTCTGAGTGAGTTTTTCCATTGGCGTTGTTTTTTAAATTTTTGAAGAGAACAATTTAAGCTTTTCGTTTATTTTTCAAATAAAGTAAAATTACATGCGTTTTCCCGCTACCTAACTTTTTTAAATTATATGTGAAAAATATATATATAAATTTTATAAATTTTTTTTTTTTTTAACTTTTAGACCTTTTTTTTTCAAATCGATGAAAAATAATATTTGAGAAATTGAAAAGACAGGAGGAAGACATTACATCCGTTTTCGCTTTTACCCCATATAGCAGAAAATACAATAAATTATATGAAATGAAATTTGTAGGAAAGAAAGAAATGAAATTCAAAAAAAAAATATACTTACAAGCAGCCAATATTTCTCGAATAAAATGACTATAGATTTACGTTTTTTCCGCTTGGATGTCATCGCGGATTACCAAATGCACGATATTTTTCTTTTTTAGTCTTGATGCCAGTCATTTAATTTCGCAATTTTTTTTCCGGCAAATCGACTTGAAACCTCAGAATATATCTCAAAAAACATTTGTTGTACAGGCCTGTTTTTTTTCTAATAAAAAATTTCCTTTTAAAAAAATTCGAAAAAAATTCGAAAAAAAAATAGTGATCGATTATTTCTGACAACAAAAATGGATTTACACTTCTTAATAAATGCACGTGCGTACGTGAACTGCAGTGGGTGCGCCTAAATAACATCTTCAACTTAAATGCATTGTAAAACTTAAAACAGGGATAGCTAAAATAAAGTTTTAGTTTTTTACCCTTTTCGCTACTTTTGTACTTTTTGAAGAATTTTGCTTTTATTGATTTGGAAAGGAAAAAAAATGCATTTATTAAATAATAGAAGGTTTTCAGGGAATTTCCGGGTGTTTTTACTAAGCTTCATTATTTTTGTGCAGTTACCTAGTTAAAAAAAAAAAAAAAATACTAATTAAAGAAGACTAAAAAGAAGAATTTTTTCTCAATTCGGAAAGTTTTTGTCGCAACTCTGAATAGGTAACAGTTAGTTAAGGGTTTATTCGTTTTCATGCATGCGGCGGTAATGGGGAGGTCGAGGGGGTTACATGAAAGGGGGTATGATGTAGACAAACTGTACCGTATGTGACCCCAGTATGAAATTCCCTCCTCCACCTAAAGTAGGTCTGCCGCATGATCTAAAGACACATTTCATTTTCGAGCCTGAAGCAGGTACTTTCATTTTATTTTGGTCCAGCTGCCCGAAATTTACAGCACAATGGCGCTTCAAATTTTGGAAAAAAAATTGTCTTTGCATTTTAACGCTGATATTAGCGAAGGAGCGCAGCTGAAAAACGAATACAACAAGAGCATCGCTGTATGCCTTCAACGGCCTGCAAAAACTGCTCAAAAGAGGCCTGAGCAGAGTTACTTAGGAAGAACAACTTTCTGGCTTTTCAGGGAAGGTGGAAACTAATTATTCTGATACTTTTTCCAAGAAAGATTTCTCAGTCGTTCAAATGGATAAGTATAGGAAATTAATTTCTTCAGTAGTTTCGGTAACCCCTGAAAACCGCCGAAATCTGCTTAAAAGATCTTTATAATAAATTCGGAGAAAAAAAAATGAATGTCCCTTTCGAGTTTCCGAAGCTTTTGATGGATTCTTCTTACGATTAACAAATCCGATTTCGGCTTTGCTTTTAAGTAGAAGTTTTCCCTTTATTATTTTTCTTACAAAATCCTCGACATTTTAAAATTCTTGTTACCTCCACACCTGGTTGATATGTGAGGATTAGTTTCGGATTTTATAATAGTTTAATCGCAACGGGCATTTTGTGTTAGCTAACATGGTTTTTTTTTTTTTTTTTTTTTTCCTCAGAAAAACTACGAGGAAGGGGGCAAAAACCTGATGTAACCGTATGTTTCTTACCCTGAGTGTGTTCCTTGTTTTGGCTTATTATGAATTAATCGATTTTGTCTGCTTATCTGTCCGTTACGTTTATTAGTAAACCTTCAAGGTTGGTTTATGTCTTCAGGCGTTTTTTTAAATCTTTTACACTCATCTTCTTAAATGTTGAAAGGATTAAGAAAAAAAAAGTACTGTTTTAATTTTGTTCATATAAATTATTTTCTATTTTGCGAAAAAAAAAAAAGAGCTAGACATCTAAAGAAGGGAGGAAAGGGTGTGAAATTAAGGGAAAGAGCACAGAATTTGTTTAATCAACCTAAATTCTTCATTTCTTCAACAAAAGAGTTGAATCCAAAGTGGTCAAAGGTGCGGCCCATGGGGAAGCGATCGTCCTGGCGGCGAGCAATGGAGATGCGGCGGCGATGGGAGCAGCAATAGGGGCAGCAGCCCATGGAGAGATGACGGCTGGGGCAGCAGCGTATTGCACAGCCCTGATTGGTACCGGGACGGATCTAAAAGGGAAAAAAAAAATAGGTTTAATAAAAAGTTAATACCTTGAGAATATTCAAAGATAAAAAATTAAGTGATAAATATCTTTACCTTAAGATTGGTTCAGCTTGTTGTACTACTACTGGTTGCTTAACGATGGTGGTGGTTGCTGGAGCTAATTGTACTCTAGGGAGAAGGGTGGCTGGCAATGCGGGAGCTGCAAGTGGGGCAGCGGCCCATGGGGTGGCAATTGCTGGGGCAATCAATCCTGGGGCTGCAGCGGCGCAAGCCAAAACGGAGGCAATAACGACCTGTAAACCACACACAAGGAAATAATTTTAGAGTTTCACTTCACAAAAAAATCAGGAAAAAAAAAAAACAAAAAAAAAAAAAAAAAAAAAAAAAAAAAACACGAAAACACTTTTGCCACGAAACTTACCAATCGGTACATTTTTGAGTATTTTTTTGTTGGTAACTAATAAGTGACTATAATCACAGATAATGTATTAATGATTCGATATCTTTCATTCCCACTATTTATATACCTACAATGTGCAAAATATGGTAACCCATAATAAACTTACAGAAGTAAAATATTATTATTATTAATACAATCCTAAGATGAATTCGATTGCCCTATATTTACAGTTCGGCTTGACATATTTTTATTAAAAATAGGTCTCTCCCAAAAACTCGTCAAGGGCGGTTTTTTAACTTTTTGTTATATGGACACCGGTACTAATCTGACGCAATTTAGAGCATTGATTTCTTCTCATTGTTTGATTTTTTTTTTTTTTTTTTATTTTGCTAATTTGATATCGTAGGAGGTCCTTTTGCCATATATTCCAGTTTTTTCTTCTTAGTTATTTCGAAAATGGGTGTTTATTTTTCCAACCGGATTCAGTTTTTTTTTCTTTCAAAGAAATCGTTTTGCGCTTTTCGGAGCAAATAGTCTTTTTTTTCTTTTTATAATAATCTTTTCCTTCTTGTCATTTTCAGGTTAAAAGGAAAAAAATGGTGTAACTGAACTCATGAAAGCTTCCCTATCAAAACCACTTTTTATAAGTTCGGAAAAGAATCTGATGAAATACTTTGTGATATTGATAGAGACATTTCTGTCTTATTTTTCGCTTCCTTTTTAAGTTACGAGACCTAACCAGTTTATAATTTACGATCGAGTTACACAGTTTCAAATGGTCTTTCAGTCACATCGATATAGTGCAATTTAAGTCCGAGTTCAAGTACAGTGAGCATTGAACGATAAATGTGTCTTTGAATCTAGGTAAAAAAAAAAAACGAAGAACTGAAATTGAAAAATGTGTAAAAGGACGAAAATCCGTCAAAAGCCCAAAAAATTTTACATTTTTTTATTTAGGTTGTTTAGGTTTTCCTTATTTGAAGCACATCCTTGATAATGCATTTTTTTTCCTTACAAGACGGATCCCGTAGCCATCCCCACTATAACGCCTTTTAAAATTAAAACACAAAATGGTAATTCTTGTTTGCCAGATTTTGCCAAAGGCTAGACTTTGTTTTCAACCATATCCATTAATAATATTAGAAGATAAATCCGTTTTATTTTCAGATTTTTAGGGCTTTCGTAATGATCTATTAAATTAGTATAAATGGGTTCGACCATATACCAAACAAAATATATTAGTCCTCATCACTTTTTTAAAGGAAATCCCAACCTTCCTGTCATAGAATCCGCTGCTAGGCAGAAACCTGGCAAAAGAACCAAATTCTATTCAACTCCGTTGAGGGAAGGTTTGAGTCCTCTTACAATTTTTTCGTCTAATTTTTTCATCCTAAAAAGTGCAATTTGAAGTTCCTCTTTGAAAACTCTTCTTTCAGTCCCCCTCCACCTAGTTTCTCGAGTTCGTTACGGAGTTCCGCCGTTTCGGTTCAGTGTGTAATTTACTCGTTGAAAGTATGACATTGTCAGTTCATTTAGACATGAAAACAGAAACAGAAACACCGTATTTAGAATTTGCATATGGCTGCGAGTTAAAAAAAAAAAAAAAAAAAAAAAATTAATAGAACATAGTAAGGTTAAGGTTGAGGACCTCGTTACCGTTGGATGATACAGAAAGCAGCTGAGATTACGTCAGAAGAATACTTCAGGTCCTTTCAAGGCCGCGATTTCAAGGAAGTTGTATTTTTAAACAGGGCGTGTACTTGTCCATAAATATATGTGTGAATTAAACCATAAGATGAATAACCGTCCGTCTGATTGATTCTTTTTCTTGTCTAATTTCGACTGAGATTTTCAATGATTTCAAAGCGGATGCGAAATCCGATTTCAAAAATAAAAAATTAATTATAAATTAATCATATATGAATTTTTTTTTTTTTTTGCAAACCAGAAAAAAATTAAATTAAATGTAAATCGAAATTCAAATTTGGAATTTCAATTCTCATGATCTTACTCAGGAAGAACGTGAAAAAAATTCTTGAGCGCTGTAAATCCCAAATATTGGGTAAAGAGTCAAGTTTCTGGGGGAAAAATTCCGAAATTAAGTGACGCAGAAACGCTTTCAATTTTGCCGTTGTTTCGAGGTAAAAACTTTTGAATAATATGATCAAGCAATCAGGATGAAAAATAATTTATTTAAATAAATAAATACGACAAAGATGTTTACAAAACTTTATTCATATGAACAGTTGTTACAGTTTTTGTATATTCTATGCCGTCTATCGCCGGAAAAACTCTTCTTAATTTACAAAAAAAAGAAAAGAACCGGGAGTAAGTAAATTAAGTGGAATTAAAAAAATACAACAATGAATACGATTTTTTATAAGTCAATTCAATTATTCCGATACGAAACCAATTCAAATACTTTTACAAATCGTTTCTCGTTATTTTAAAAAACCTTCGCACTGTCTAAAAATCATTTTTTTTTTTCTTTACTGAAAAAATTAATTAAAATGTATGGAGAGTAGAGTATTATTGTTCACGGAATTTTCCGGTGCTTTTCTTCTTACAAGCCATGTTTATTTTGTAATATTTTTGTTACAGACACCGATCCCGTAAAGTAAAGTCAAAAAAAAATCGTTAGATTGTCTTAATAATATATAGATAAAAAGGAAAAAAAATCGAAGCGTATTCGTATTTTTTTTTTTTTTTTTTTTTTTTTTTTTGGATATCACCTCTGCCCGAAGAGTATCAACAAAGAAAATATAAATTGAAACCCCCCAAATAAAATAAATTAAAGCATCATTCATCGTGAGAAGCTTTTCAGGAAAAGAGGAAAAAAAGTAACAAAAAACGTGAGAGTTATTCCTGAAAAGAGCAAGGGAAAAGTTGGAACGACAAAAAAATAAGTAACAAAGCATTTGGGCCACTCGGTCGAAATCAATCAATAAATAAAATATTACAATATTTACTTTTTTCTAAAACTACATTTAAAGTGACATGGAGTCTTCCAAGAATGCGGCTAATTCTTTTAGATGTTGCGGTTTCGATCCTGTGGCAGGTGATGCTCCTGTTGGTCTTCCTGAGTAACTAAAGGTTAAAAAGAAGAAAATTATTTATTTTCCGTTTTACTGCAAAAAACTTGAATTAAAATTTTAAAAAAAGTCTAGTCATGCATATGGCATTTCTAAGCAAAAAAAAAAAAGAGAAATAAGTGGACGCAAATCTACTGTTCTGTTTTGTTTTTTTTTTCGGTCGGTAAAAGCACTCATTAGAGGTGAACCTTTCTACATAGGAAAACATCCCAAATTGTTTAAAAAAATAAATAAAATAATAATAAAACTTAAAAAAAAAAAAAAGAAAGTAATGCACAAAATAAGCCACTTGACAATTAAATTTATAATATAACACAATCTTTTTTAAATGCTTAATTTGTTCCATACCTAATATATCGAGGAGTAGGCTTGCTTTCGGTTTCGATTTTCGGTTCGGGTTCGGGTTTAGCAGAAGATCCGAAAAATCGGCCAAAAAATCCCGTACCAGATTGACTCGAAGAGTCTTGACTGAAATTTTGAAATAATTTCGGCATGAGGAAAATTTATTTAAAAAAAAAATAAGCGGGATGATCTATCTAAAAGGCCCACCTCTAATAATTTTACTTTTTATGGTTTTGCAGATGCATACATAAAAAATGTAATCTGATAAATTCGATTGCTTTAAGGGATAATGCGAATTCCAGTTTCTGGAGCTTAAAAGGTCACATTCATACCACGTTACATATTCACGTGTAATTTTAATTATATCAAATAACTGCTAGTTTTTTGGAACAGTCGATGGCCTTGTGAACGGACTCAAAAAGTCACGATTAATTTTCAATAAATCAATTTGCCGTAAATCTGATTTAAACAAAAGGTAAAAATAAAAGATAAACATTTAAAACTGGGGTAGAACAAAATTAAAGGATTTGTCACACTGCATTTTGTTTAAAATGCAGTCTGTTTTGTAATCGTGAAAAATGGAAAAAAAAAAAAAAAATTTCCTATAGTACATGAAACCATGTAATTTTACACGATATTGAAAAGTACGCCAGGTAATATTTCGGTGCAATGTAGTTAATGACTGAAGTATTTTCGGTGGATCGAACTCACAAGAAAAATTAGACTGGTATTTTTGACGAAAAACGGGCGAAAAACGAATCTTGAAATAAATAAACTTGAAAAAATGAAAGCACTTGCTGAACGTGGAAATCGGAGAATCATACAACTTTTGAAAAAATGAACATTTCATTTGAACAGCTGATTATTTCAAAGAGAAATTTCCAAGTTTTTGAGCTTTGACATTGATTTATTATGGCACATTTTATAACATTTCAATCGCCTTTATTTTGATTAGACATTTCTAATTAACGAATTCAGGAACAAAAATCGGAAATTCCAGTTTTTCTTATTCTACAAAACATGTTCCCAGGATTCTAAGCCTATTATTTGCTTCCTTAAAACCCGACATTATATATCTGGAAAATTTATCTGAAGATTGGTAAAGCATAATCCACAAAGCAACGTAATTTGAGACAAAAAGACAAGACAAAAAAAAAAAAAAAAAAAAAAATCAGTTGCCTTAAGAAATTACATTTGGGGCCACTCACTTATTAGATAAGAAGGCGTTGGAAATTTTCGATCCCCATCCCCTTAATTTAATTTGAATTATCCCTAACTTATATTGAAGTCAGTATCAAAATCACCAAAATCGAAAACTTTCATTTTCTTTTGAATTCCTCTGTCTATTAATGAGAATGCTTAGAAGAGGTTTTGATAGAAAATTTAAGTAATTAAAAATAAAAAATGTGGCTAGTACTTGAGAAAGGCAAATTGAAGAATAAAAATCTACGATATTATCGCTTATTCCACATATACATGGTATTCCGCAGAAATAAAAATGTAGACATTTAAATTTTTTTCAATTAATTTTAAAATAAAGCTCCGCCCAATCAAGTTTTTTTAAAAAAAGGACAGAAAAGAGAAGATCTCCAATTTCAGAACATTGATTTATGTCTGTGTAAATGCTCCATTTAAAAAAGCAATTCGTGTTAATTTGTTACCGAAACGGGAAAATTCTCTTACCTAATAGGTCTAGATCCATTGAGAGCTGTATGAACGCGAGGTTGTACGTAAGACCATGCTCCTTGATTTTTATGTTCCTCTTGAGTCCAAACCAATTTAGCGTTAGGATATTTGGCGCATTCTTCTTTTACCAGATCGAATGGGAAAGGCGAAATCTACAATTAAAAAAAGGTTATTATTTTTTTAATGTTTTCAACAAATTATTATTTTTGTTATTGTTATTATTTTTTGTTCGGAAGTCACAAAAATATTTTTCAATTTTACCTGTTCAACACGACTAATAGCAATATCATTTTCGAGTCCTCTCTCTGCCCTGGCCTTTTTGAGATCGTAGTATACTTTTCCAGAGCAGAAAATGAGTTTTTTAACGTTGCTAGGATTTTGAGAAGCAGGTCCACTGTCTGGGATTATTCTTCGGAATTCGGTGCCTTCCAGCATTTCATCGAATGAGCTTTTAGCTTCAGGATGACGGAGAAGAGATTTCGGTGTCATCAAGATCAAAGGTTTTCTAAACGGTAAAGCGATTTGCCTCCTTAAAATGTGGAAATAGTTGGCCGGAGTAGAGCAATTAGCGACCTAAATTGGGGGGAAAAAAATTCCATTAAGTTATTATTTTATAAATTAGACTTCACTAGGGCGAAAGTTACTTACAATCCAGTTGATGTCGTGCAACTGTCTAATAGCAAATTCTTCGCTTTCTGGAGGGAAGTAGTCTGGATCGTCTGCGCTCATTTGCAAGAACCTTTCCAAACGTGCACTTGAGTGTTCAGGGCCCTAAAAATAATAAAAAAGTATGAAATATTTTACATGATTTTATCTAAATTTGAATTTTCGGTATAGTAGCTTACCATTCCTTCAAGGCCGTGAGGTTGAAGCATTACTAAACCTGACTGTCTGACCCATTTAGCTTGCCCGGATGAAATAAACTGATCGATAATACACTGTGCGGTGTTGTTGAAGTCACCAAATTGAGCTTCCCAGCATACAAGAGCATTAGGATTGGTCATCGAGTATCCAAGTTCGAATCCTAAAATTAAAAAAAAAATTCAAAGAAATAGACCAAAGAAAAAAATAAAATTAATTTAAATAAAAACTATTTAAAAATTCAGCTCACCAAGTACACCGTATTCAGATAAACTTGAATTACAAACAGTATAAGGTGCTTGATCCGGGTATAAATTACAAAGAGGTCTGTACGTAGCTTTGTCCACATTTTGATGGTGAAGAACATGATGTCTGTGGGAGAAGGTACCTCGCTCCACATCTTGACCTGCATGAAAAAATTAATTTAAGTTGAAAAAAAATTGAAAATTAATAGAAAAAAAAAAAATTAAGTCTTACCAGAAAGCCTAACGTGGATGCCTTCCTTGAGTAAAGACCCGAATGCCATTGCTTCTCCAAGTGCCCAATCAACAGTTCTAGATTCAACCATTTCCAGCCTAGATTTCAAAATACGTTCGATACCCTTGTGAATCACGAATTCCGCAGCGTTCGGTGGAGGGCTTGAAACTCTTCTTCCAATATGAACCAAAGTGTCTTCCTTGATTCCGGTCGGGCTCGCTTTCAAGGGATCTTTCCCTTCAAAGAATCCTGACCATGGTGAATCCAACCAATCTTTGTATTTAATATGAGTTTCTTTCCTGCTGTTAGCTAAAGCTTCTTCGCAGATCTTATCGTACTTGTCTTTAACGTCCTAAAACAAAAGAGGAATGTTAATTTTAATCCTTGTGATTAAAATAAAAAAAAATTTGCTTCCTGCTTACTTTAACTTCTTCTGGGGTGACGATTCCTTCACTAATAAGTTTATCGGCGTATTTTTCAACAGCGGGCTTTGTTTGCTTAATTTTCCTGTACATAAGAGGTTGAGTGAACATGGGTTCGTCGATTTCATTGTGTCCGTTCCTTCTGTAGCAAACAATATCAATGACTACATCTTTGTGGAAAGTAGCGCGCCATTCGGCAGCGATGTTGCAAACGTGCATCACACTTTCCGGATCGTCAGAGTTTACGTGGAAAATAGGTGCATTTACCACACGAGCGACGTCTGTAATAAAAACGACGCCGTTTTTAAAAACGATCAAAAGCGCAACAAATATTTAAAAAAAATTAATTAATTTAATCGCACCTGTACAGTACGCAGAGGATCTAGAATATCGAGGATCAGTCGTAAAACCGATTTGGTTGTTGACGATAACATGAACAGTTCCGTGAGTCGTGTAATCCGGTAAGTCTGACAAGTGGAAGGTTTCGTAGACGACACCTTGGCCGGAGAACGCTGCGTCTCCGTGGATAAGCATCGACATGACTTTTTTCCCTTCTCCGTCCCCTCGATAAAATTGCTCGGCTCTTGTCTTTCCTTGTACAACGGGATCGACGGCTTCTAAGTGACTCGGATTGGCGCAGACGGCTAATCGAATATTTTTGTTAGTGACTCGATTGAGACGTTCGATGTAAGTTCCCAAGTGATATTTGACATCACCGGATCCCTAAAAAATAAATTATTTATTTACTAAATCTGTCTCAATTAATGGGCAATAAAAAATTTAAATGAAAAAAAAAAAAAAAAAAAAAAAAAAAAAGTCTTTTTTTGTAAATAAAACTTGATATTGTATGCTTCGTTACTTACATCATCAGCCGCTTCTAAAGCAGCAAACTGAGTGAAAATTTGTTCTAACGGTTTTCTGCAAACGTTTGCTAAAACGTTTAATCGTCCACGATGAGGCATTCCTAAATTAAAAAAAAAAAAAAAAAAAAAAAGAATTGGTTTCCCATTAAAAGTTTAACGTGGAAATTTTTGTCAGACCAAATATAGCTTACCCATTACAATAGATTCAACACCAAGCTCGGTTGATTTATCAATGATTTGCTTCATAGCGGGGATCAAAATTTCACAGCCTTCTAATCCAAACCGTTTTTCGCTGGACCATTTGCGAGCCAAAAATGCTTCAAACCTGTGAGAAAATGAAATATTGTAGTATTTTGCAAAAATGATTTATTACTGATTATTTCCTGTCCTCCATTCACTTACCCTGTAGCTCGAGTTAATCTAGCCAATATAAGTTTCTTCTGATCTTTATCAATATCCATAACTCCAGGAACTTCCAACCTTTTTCTAATCCAATTGCACTGTTCAAGGGAATTAATGAACATAAATTCGCATCCAATGTGTCTAAAAAGAAAAAAAAAATTATAATTATGTATGATACCATTTTACTAAACATAACATTTTTAAAAATTTAAATTACCTGCAGTAAGCGTTTTCCAATCGTTTTAAAATTTCCCTCAAGCTCAAAGACTTTTCTTTTGGTCCACCGATAAAAGTTGTAGAAGGTAACTTGAATACCCGATCCATGTCTTCCTCCTCTGTAATTACAAACAGGATATTAAATTTCTTTTACTAAAAAAAGTTAAAATTATAATTACAATTAATGATTTCTTCCCGTACCGGTATTTAAGTGGATAAAAAAAATACCGACATTTTACGAATACTAAAAATTTGAATAAAAAATTAAATTGCCCGACACCCTACCATTTTCCGAAGGAAAATACAGAATAGATAGTTATTCGGAAGATTGAAATAATATTCCATTAGCCGTTACAAAAATCAATTAGTTTATGTGTAACAAAAACCTATTTTTACTAACCCATTGTTTTACTCACCAATTATTTTGAAAGGTAATACAGTATAAATGAAGTCGATCTTTTTTTTTTTTTTTTTGAAAAAAAAAATTTGTTAGTATTAGAAAAAAACAAGGACCAAATATGCAAAGCAAGAGAAAGCAATAATTAAGAAAAAATTGAAAGGTTCGTTTCTCGTGTAATTTCGAAGAATCATTGAAGAAAAAAATTGTAAATGAAAAAAAAAAAAATCCTCGTCTTCTGAAGGATTCTGTGAATACATACTTTCCATCATAGAAGCTACCTTCCTTTGGAGAATGTTACTGTAGGTGCCGCTTGGTTTTCCTAAATAAAATAAACACGGAAAAAACTACAAAATTTAAAAAAAAGAAAGAAAGGAAAAAAAAAAAAAATAATAATAATAAAAAGCTAAAAAGAAAGTTGGAACGTCTAAAAAAATGTGAAAGCACAATTTTTTTTAAAAATGCATTAGTAGGGCTTTTTCATTCGCATTAGTATCGAACATCGTATAAAGACGATACAAAAAATTAAATAAATTTTTTTTTAAAAATAAAAAAGGATTTGCAGGTTTAAGCTAACGAAAAAAAAAAAAAAATAATAATAGAAAATGTGTGCTACGGGCTTTAGGATAAACCAAAAACGTCAAAAAGGTAGCTCCTTCTTTAAATAATTCGGAATTTTTTTTAGTAGATTATTTTCATAGGAAAGTTGAGTTCTGATGAAATGGAAATTTTCAAAGTAAGGGCTTTGCAAAAATTAAATTGACGTAACAAGGATACTGTAGACTAATGTTATAATTAGAATCCGAATACTGTTATTTGCCATACGTAAAAACGAATGAATTTGAATATGCAAAATCGTTTGCTGTTTTAACTACAAATCGGAAAATTCAACATTCTGCCTGCTGCCCTTTCCTTTTATTTTTTATCTAACAAACTTAAAAATATACAGATCAGATTCGAGGATAAATGTTTTAAAACTGGACCTAATTTATCCGAAAGCCCGTCAGATTGCATTCATATGGTATTATTTCTTGCATTTCTTTTCAAGACTAAATTTAACGGAAACAAACATTGGAATATAATTAAGAAAAAAATATAACAGATAAAAAAATGTGACGGATGCTCTCCGTTTGAAATTCTTAAATTTATCACAATACAGCCTGCATTTGGCTACATGACATTTTTCGTACATTTTTTTTCTGTTATTTTTTTAAAAGCCTAAAATATTTTTAATGCTAATGGGGGAGCTGAAATCATTCTAAAGTAGCAGAAGGAAAGGAATTTACGTACCGAACGAATAGTGGTTGTAGAGAAGTTCTGGAGGATGTTTTTCATCCAAATCAGCGCTGGATATTCCTAATGGGTCAAGATCGGCAATGTGGTGTCCTCTGATCTAATAATTAGATGACATAACATTGATAGTCACAAGTACTTACGCTACTTATCGTTAACTTAATGGAGACCAGTAACTGTTTCTACACAGCTTCTTTTGTAATTCAACTAATTTTTTTTCCAGTTACTGGGTAAGATTAATCAAAGTTATGAAACAAAGGCGTATTTTAATTAAAGGCTCATTTTTCAGAAAAAAAAAATGATGCATAAAAAGCAAATCATTTTCCACAGCAAACTAAACCCGACCAATCATTTATCAAGAGTCCTGAATTATGATTATTTCAACCCCGAAAAAGCTATGTCTAAACTAAAATTAATTTCGGTAGGCGATTTAGCAAAAGACACAACCTTCGATAAAAAACCACGATTAGCCCTAAGCTAACACTTTTTAACGTTCTATTTCTTCATTAAAAAATGTTATTCTTTAGTTTCGGATGGAAAAAAATTGAAAACAAATATAGGCGATATTATATGATCTGCAGAAATAAAAGCGCAAAAAAAGAGTACCAATCACCCAACTTTTGTTTTAAAGGAAGCAAAAGACTATAACTAATTATTACCTAAAATTTGAGCTAGATCTATACAAGAAGAGTATGTTGCTTTACTATTTGGCATAAGAAGTGTAATCGTAACTCACTGCTGCCGAAAAAAATAATTTTTTAAATTTCGTGTTAGTTTCCAAAGATAGACTACAACGAGAAGAACTTAAGATAAGAAAGTAAGATGAGAAATTAACCCACGTACATACATTCAAAAAAAATAAATAATAAATAAATAAATAAATAAATAATAACCCTGGTGGAAATTTTGGAATGTCGTATCGATATTGAAAAGTAACGCTTGTCGACCTCGGATCGCCATCTGGCCAATCTTGGCCAAGATCGATCCGATCTCCAATAACGGCCAATATTGAAAATATGTTAAATTCTCATTTGACCGATATTGAAAAGCGTTAACTTTCTGAATGGACGTCCGAGGTTGGATCGATGCTGCATCGACATTGATGATCTCAAAATTTCCACCAGGGAATAAACATTTAATTTTATACTGTAATTTGCCTTTGTTTTTGTAATCGAATGGGTACAGGCTTGTATTTGTGCGGTAAGTGCTCAGCAGCTCTACAAATACGTTTATTATCAAGCTTTTTCCTACTAGCGTACAGAAAATGCAAGCTATTTACAAAATATTTTAATAAGGCAGAATTACGGAAGGACGTTCTTATTTAATTAAAAACAATCAAATTAAGAAGATTAAAAAAAATCCCTTGAGTAGGATCATATACTGCAGAGATACTTGTGGGATGCTACAGAATTTTGGATCTCAAAAGGATTCCTTCAGTAAAACGCCTAAAGCCCAATTCTGGTGAAACTGTCACGCCTATTAGTGCCACAAAATTGGTTTGGTTTAACGAGACAGCGTTATTTACATAAATATTTTAACCGTTGACAAGTGTTGTGTTATGTTTTCATGACACGAAATACAGCATTTTCTTTTTTATATATTTTAAACTTGAGGCAGTTCTTTACAGCACCCGGAATAAAAGCAAACAAAAAAATATTAATTGATTAATCGAGCGATCAATCAATCGACAGCATAAAAGCTAGGCAAAGTCACGTTTTCGACAAAAAGAAGCTCAAGAGAAAGCTCAATTTCTCTTAAAAATTGGCAGTATATTTTTTTAAATCTTGAATGCGACGTTATAATGCCGTTGACGAGATCTCGAAAGCATTGGCGGATGTAGGGGGGAGCTAAGGAAGCAAAATAGCCCTCCAGAATTTTGAAAATGATATGACCTAAATATGGTCAGCGCCCCCCAGAAAAAAATTCTAGTTCCGCCCATATGACGGAAGTACAGAAAAGTTTGCCAGACGGATTCCTATAATTCTTTTAGTTTTTCACAAGAAAAAGAAAAAAATCACACAGTAAAAAATATTATGTAATTATGTTAAAATCTGTCTGCAGAAATTTTTTCTGTTGTTTTTTCCAAAAGGTAAACATAAACAAAAAGCAACATAAAAATTATGCAGACCGATTTAACATAATTATGTTAATTTTTACATAAAATTTTTTACTTTGCAAGAACGTAACATAATGGAATGCAATAAGAATTTACTGCAGTGTGACAAAAAATTATCAAATAATTTAGCTAACTTTAGCTCTTAAATTCAGAAAATAAAAAGACAACTGTAAGCCAAATATACGATACAATTCACGACGAAAAAACTTGCACTGCTTACGTGCGTAAGCCTACAACAAGAATTAGGTCAGCAGATAAAATTATCTGAGAACTTCTGTCGGCTAAATTCATTGCTTCAGTTGCTTTAAAACCATACTCTCAGTTTTGCTCTAGTTTGAACTGATCAACGGTTTTCCAATCTCCAAAAACACTAAAAACGTTCAAACCAAACCAATATTAATATTTCAAAAAAATGTGAGTAGGTTTCATTTCAGAAAAACCAAACGGAAATAAAAAAATTAAAAAAACACAAGCAAATAACAAAAAAAAAAAAAAAAAAAAAAAAAAAAAAAAAAAAGATCTTTTACCAAGCAGCATATGATCACGAACAACCAGTTTAGACGGGCGCTTCCCTCTATCTTCGTAGGTACTGTGTAAATCAGCGTACATTATACCGAGAGGATCTAATTCAGCTACCAAATGTCCCCGGGCCTTTGGAAAACATAAATGCCACATTATTAGGAGCGCTTAAAGCACAATAAATTATTCCCAAGACGGGACAGCATGCTCGACAGATTTTAATATTGATGAATTAAAATAATTGTTTTGTGACACATCGAAATTGCAACATTACATAATTTAAAAAAATCATGTATGTATGATATCGCAGATATCATCCTAAACTGATAAAAATCTTGTGACACTCCTTTAAAATCTACCAACTAGATTACAGTTTTTTTTCGCAGCCCATGTTTTCGAATAAGCTCCATTCATCAATATTTTATTAAACAAAAATAATTAAACGAATATAAAAAATATAAACATGCTGTCGCTGTCTCGGGAGACTACTCTTTACCCATTCGAACACCGGTATAGAAAATTAAAGAGTACAACTTATGGATGAAAATATGTTTCCTTATCGTTTTGCTAGGTTTTTGAGTATGTTTTGATGGAAAAGAGATACGAAAACATATTTCACCAAATAGGTATAACATGTTAGTATATAAATTTTGTATAAGAGTCTTACTCTCTATCTGAATGAGGTAATCACGGACGACGCTTTCATCCGGTTGGCCGTGTCTATTGTAAAAGAGTGTACCATTACCAAATTTAATTTGCAATGGATCGAGATCAGCCACCAAGTGACCGCGCACCTTAAAGACAATATGAGATTTCTTTAAGACCAAAAAAATTCAAAGTCCTAAAAAGTTTTTCTTTATCCGGAAATATAACTGCAGTTATTTTAAGCTTCAATGTGACCGAGAAAAAAAATGTGCAAATTATTCGGATCGATAAAATAAAGTAAAAATCAGTTTTTAATGTTATCTTTTCAGGACAACTTGAATATATTTGAGTGGGGAAAAAAAGAAAGATTTTACGTGATTTTCGTCCCGATCTCCACATCGTATGACTTTTTTTTTTTAGTAAAGCGATCACTTAGAAGTTAGGTGATGTGGTACAATGGAAATGATCAGTTAGTTAGTATTTGATGATTTGATGTATGATTTGTCCCGACTCCTATGATGTTTCATGTATGATTTTTCTCTATATTTGTTCCTTTTTTTTTCTTTTTGAGTGACTGAATTTTTTTAAAGTCGATTTCAAAGTCTTGAAGAGCAGCTGTGGATATGCTCATGATAAAATATACGAATTTGAAATTAAAAAGTGTACCACGAACTTTGACTAAGATCGAATTAGGTTATGCTAAAATTTCGAAGCATGCCAAACGAATTCTCTACTTCCGTGCAAAATCATGTCTTGAAACTAGGTCTTACACGATTAATTTTTTTATACAGAAAAGCTATAAATAATAGGGTAATAATCTTCAAGAACTTCCACTTCATTCTAGAAAGAAATTAAAATGTGCCTGGCAAATTAGACTTTACATACTACAGATTAGAGATAAATGATGTTTCTGATATGGCAGTGATATTAAATAAAAGGAAGTGTATGCATTTTCCGACTATATCTTTTCAAGATGAAGCAGAGATGAATCATCAAAAATATTTTTAAATGCCGAACCAAAGCAAATTTTGAAACTATTAGAAAACATCAAACGTTTAAACTTCTCTGCCAGGTTAAAAATATTTTGCATGAAGCTTACTGTTTCATATGCATTGTTTGAAAAACAGGTGTTAATATTCAAAAATTTTTAAATGAACATATAGAATCCTAAAATCATCTGAATTTGTGTAAATTAATTAATACATCTCTTTTGAAGAATAGGCATGGGCGGATCTAGAATTTTTTCTAGGGGGGCTAAGAGCAGGGAAAAAAATTTTCTGAAGGGGGGGCTGACCCTATTCAGGCCATATAATTTTCAAATTTCTAAGGGGGACTAAGCCCCCCCTGTCCCCCCCCCCCCCCAGATCCGCCCATGAGAATAGGCTTAAGAATAAACTAAAACATCGATCGGCAAATCTTTTAAAACAACCTAAGCACTTTTACGAGATGATAAATAAATTCATTATTGATTTTGCACCAGATTAATTCAACGCTCAGTGAACTTTCTATACTTTGCTCGAGGCACATTACGATGATCTTTGTTATCTATCAAACAGCCGACTTAAGACTTCCGTCGTCCTTTAACTTTTTAACGATACAATGTATTCAGCCGAAGTTCGTGGTTCAAAACTTTATAAGTTACTTATAATTAAAAAAGGAGTAAATTAAATCCGAATATATTAACCTGATAACTCCTGATAATAGCTTGAACTGCGAGGTGATCGTCTATTACTTTATCGTTAATGGAAGTGCCAAAAGTCGGTAAACCTCCCAACGGCACTAGACTTGATATCGGTAATTCGTTTGCTCTTGGTGTTGCTAAACTCGGAGGGCTTTGGTATGCCTGACCAGGTCCGGCCCCTGCAGATGACGATCGGAAAAAGGCATCCCAGGACTGCAATAAAGCATATAATTATTTATACTTTATGCATAATAATTAAATTTGCAAAATTTCCTCGAAAGCCTCACCGTATGAACAGATTTTGGATCCGCTAACCAGGCGTTATACATTTCTTCAACGTATGCTGAAGAGCTTCCATTAAGGAAAGGCTCAGCAGCGGCAGCGCTGTAAGATCTCTTTGGTGTTGAAACAGCGATTTTTGTCGCATCATTGTGAGTCTGCCTTATGAGCCAAGATCCAAATCTTTGTGGCTCAGCTGCGTTAGGTACGATTGGTGCTAATTTACTTAATACTGTTCGGGCTCTATGCATTTCTTAATACTGAAAAAAAAAAAAAAAATTAATTTGTTAATTTTTTTTGCACTCAATGTCGTAATTTTGTTATCTACTGTCATCAAATACGTTATTACCCTAAAAATTACGCCTAGGCACAAGAATTTATGTCTGTTTACCTTTTTAAAAAAACAATAGCATTTAAATTAAAGCGCAAACAATCTTTCAAATGTTTCAAGGTGAATCTTCATTTTACTGTTGGAAATATTTAGAAATACCTATTAAGTATGATGCATATGAGACTCATTTGGAATCGATTTCGGTAATGCCAATTTGTTTAAATGAAATTACCATTGATTAATTTGGGAAAAAGTGACGTCGTTAAAAACGATAAGCCTAATTTTCTTACAAAGTATCCCACTGTGTTACGAGTCACATTGTAGCAACTGTAGGAAGTGAATGAATGCAACAATGGCATAAATAATTTAATCAGGAAAGCCGCTAAATGCTTTTAATTACTCTTTACACGATAATAATTTTCGATTCATATAAACGTGTCTTTTAAATCTCCGATCCGAACGTAAATTTTGGAGATAATTAAAAATGGTACAAGAATTTATACATACACTAGTTTTGGAATAATTTTCTCTTCTGTTTTTAAAGGAAGTTTTTTAAAAGAAAATTTTCCACATATAGAAAAATAAAAAAAATAAAAATAAAAAATACCGGAGGTAAAAGAAAAAGTGCACGAAACAACTGAAAAGAAAACTTTTTAGACAAGTCATTAAATATCTGAAAATAGTCGAAGAGGTAAAACCATTTTAGCATGAACTTATCATTGGAGGACGAATGTGACGTTTCAGGTGATGCGGTTTAATGCGGTTAAACGTATTTTACAACGAAATTTTTACTTTTTAGCCGTGGCTTAAAAAACTCAGTTAACATAAAACAGAAGTAAGATCCGTTAAAACAAAAAGAGCAATAGAAGAGGCAAAGAGTGACAATTCAAGTATGAAAAAAAATTTCTCTCCTTTTGATAAAAATTCAACTGCGCCGAAACTGAAGGAGTAAATGGATGTCAAAATATTATGGGATGCTTAATGATACTAAAAGCATTACAAACTATAGCACTGAACTAGTATAATTTGCCAGCAATTTATTTTCATTCATCATTTGTATCCTGTAAGGTCAGCAAAAAAGTAATTAAGGCAGCATTCTAACTAAAGCATTTTGAAGATGAATATCACAAACCTATGTACTTAAGAACTCTGAACATCTAACTTTGAAAAAAAAAATTAATATGACTTTAATAATCAAGTTCAAGGACAACACTGCAACAATCCATGTCCAAATTATCTGCACTTATCGTGAAAAATGTTAAGCTTGACATTCAACTTACTTTTCCACGCACACATTATCACACTAATCATTATTTATTTATTATCACCTTTTGTTATAGACACTCAGCTTAATATATTGAAACATATAATTTAATTGTATTTTATTTATTCATTATTTTATTGTATCACCATATAAAAATGCTTTTCTATCCAGCAGTCTTCTCTAGAAGTAAACCAGTGAAATTAAACACAAAATAATGAGCCAATTTCGAAGATGGTCAAATAAACATGTTGTACGGGTTGAACATATGTATTTGAATCTAATGATATTGAGATGCTTGTTTTAAAATTTAAAATATCAAGCTATTTAGCTTTTCAAGCAGACATATCGGCTGCTTACTGATTTTCATTTTTTTATTTTTATATTTAAGTTTTCAATACTGAAAAAATTTCCGTGCTTTTAAATGAAATTTAATTGGCACAAACATAAAAATCAAACTTGCTGCTTTAATCATTATAAAGCAGTTCCTGCTAATCTTCTAACACATGTGAATGAATTTTTTATCCACTTGAATATTCCATTCTGATAATTAAGTAAACAAAAGCCATGTGATTTGAATTTTTTCGCAGTAATTACTACATCATATTAAGAGTAACGTTATATGTACTCTTTTAACAGACAGTGTGCAAATATCCTGGCAAATAAAAGCAAATATTTAGGCATCAAGATAGACTTGTCTCATTGCATGCTGCATTGATTTTATGGGTTAAATATGGAATTGAAGTGGAATATTAATCCAGCAAGATGTTTTGTATTTCTGAAATTTCAACATAAAATTGAATGCATCAAATCGAAATTTTTCTCGCAAATTGGTGTTTCTAAAAATATCATGAAATTATATTGCGCAAGGCACTGACCTGCTCACGAAATAACAGATGACCGGACTTTTTTTTCTTTTTTTTCAATGACAAAAATCGATTTATAGGTCACGAAATTTTTTACCTGTTATGCAACTGGAAAAGTTGTATCTAATCAATCAATTGCGTCAATCGCTACTATAAACACTAACCTTGTGTTTTACGATGTTTTATGAAGATATCCTGTGCGACTGATGACTGTTCTTGTCGATTTAAACGATATGGTACTGTCCCGCCTATTAAACGACGGCCATGTTATTTTGATAGAAAGATTCCAGAGTTGCCAACTTTACAAAATGAAGAAATTTGCTATTATTAGCAACGCCATTTTCCGCGTGCTGTATTTTGAAAACAGCAAAAATGTTTATTTTTTTTTTGTTTGTTTATGTTGCGATTGTCTGTGTTTTTAAAGAAAAATTGTGATTTTTTTCATTTTGTAAAATGTTTGTGATAATTATGATGACTGACCGAAGAGCTGTTGAACAATACAGTTCTGTTTGTCATAAAATTCAACGATGAAAGCTCAAAGGATCTACTTTTATGGCTTTATTTGCTTCAACAGGTAAACATTTTTTTTACAGTTATTTTTATTAATTGAAATAGTGTTTACGAATTTTATTTATATGTGTTACTCAGATTGAAGTAATTTTTCTTAAGGTAATTGATATTTTATACATTTAAATTTTGTTTTGCCAACTTTTCTTCTTCGGCCCTTTTCAGCAAACCCCAGTCTGTATAACATTGTTAATATCTGTTTGAAAGAATAAAATAAGGGTTCTCACTAAAATGCAGAACCACCCAGACCCTACAGACCGACACAAATTCCCACCCAGACTGAAAAAAATTTTACAGACCAGATGTAATTTCCCATCTGGAGATAGACCAAGACCCAGACCAAACACAGACCAAAGGAAATTTTACAGACCAGATATAATTCACCATTCTAGACACAGATCAAGACCTAGATTAAACACAGATTGAAGGAAAAATTACAGACCAATAAAATAAGATTATTCTTGCTCTATGTTACTGCTCAACTCCTTGTAAACGAAAAATTATACTTCTTGTGTAACTGGAACGTATTATGACTAACTCTTTTATGGATTTTGAAATTCAAATATGTACCAATAGCTTTGTCTGCTAGATGTACTGGACATCAAGAAATAAATGTTGCACTTGCTTTAATCAATAAATAATAGATCATTTTTTTCCTTATTCAATAACTTTATGAAAAATTTGTATAGGCCTACTTCATTCAAAAATTCATGAATTGAGCATAACTGAGGATCAATGTCAATTAATAGTTGGTAATTTGTCTTCTTTCTTTTTTTTTCCCTATATTTTAAATTTTTTTTTTTTTTAAATAGATAAAAAGTGGTATTCCAATGCCACATGTTATCATTATTTTTTCAAACTGAAGAAAAGTAGATTATTGCTTTGGTTGATTGTTTTTATTAATTATTGGTAGTTTTGTTAAATCTAAAAACTAAATAAATAATTATTAATTAATATAGATTAATTAGTATACATTGATTAATATAAACTAATCAATGCTGTATTTATATACTGTATCATATACAGTATAAATATATTTTACTTTATAAATACTACATAAACTACACTTTATTTAACTTTTATAATTTGAGTTTTCTTATGGTCATGGTTCAGTTGCAAGAGCAATTAGGCAATTGTATGCTTACCCCCTTAGGTTTGATAGGACTAATTTTCAGTTAAAATTTTAAGCTTTGAAGAGAAACATTTCTGATATAAATACAATATTTTCGGGAAAAAAGGCAATGCTGTGTCTGTTATGCTAGTAATTTCAAAGGATATTTATTTTATGCCCCAAAGGAATTATGGGATGTGTCAGTAGCCAATAGTATTATTACATGATTAAAAAGGAATTATACCTCCGATTATAGCAGAGCCCTTTTGGGATACTAGGCTTTATACTGATGATTTTAAATGAATATCATATAACATGACACATATCATGCAAGAAGGCGTATGTTAACGCCTCTCAAGCACAGCGGTGTCCTCTTAATTATTGCAGTCCGTTATGAATAAAGTGACACACAAATTTAAATTCTTTCAGTCTTGTTTCCGAATTTTCGTCATTGCTCCTGGATATATGAACGTTTCCTATAATATAATGTATCATACCGCTTTATGCCAAATGCTTTTGCTGAAAAATAATAAAGTAATAAATAAGTGTTTAAATCATTTACTCATGATGATGGAACCAATCTCCAAATAAACTGGAATATTAAACTAGCCTAAGGATTGTTTTTTTTTTTTTTTTTCGAATGAATGAATCATGAACATACGGTATTTATATTAAGCTAGTTCTTTTGGACAAAAAATTTTTAAGAAACTTTTCAAGTATGCACGTGATTGATATTCACAAACTGTAGTGATGCTCTTACTTCCCTATTTGTTTTACATGTTTTCTCAGAAGAAGAATGCAGTTGGTCTGAATACTTTTCATAGTGATTCACAAGCACAGGTTTTAATTCTTTCGTCTTGGATTAGTTTTACCGAAATTTACTAATTTTTTAGTCGAAAAAAATATTATTCAAGTTTATATTTTCGATATAAAACGTCTAGATTATCAAGAATGATATTCAAAGTGATTGGCATGTTAAACTAAAGAAACGATCGCAAAAATTAGGATTTAGGGACTGAAATTTTAAGCGAATGAATCATGAGCGTACGGTACTTTTCCTAAGCTAGTTCTTTTTATTTTCAGCATCTTTGTAATCAAGTCAAATGTGATGAGTCAATCAATGATTTAAAATTTGAGGAAATGCTACCTTTTGATAAATGAGAAAACAGTTTTTAAAATTGGTAAAAGCCTTATAATTATAATTTCAATAACTTAAAAAATCAAAAAATTTACATTTAGTTATCTTTTATCACTATCAGGTTTTTTCTTTTCGAGGGTTATTACTTCTACTTCTACGTCGTTTTCGGTAGTTTCTTCGTTCCTCCTTTCCGTTGTCGTTTCCTCCGTTTCTTCAGTAAATGTTTCGCCTGAGGTTTCCTCACCAGGCTCTTCGTTTTCGTGATTTTCTTCTGTTTTATTATCATCTTCCGATTCAGTTTTATTTATTGTTATTTCGATCGGAGCTAAGGGCTCGGGCTCTTCTTCATTCTCTGATTCTTCACTTTCTGAAGTAGTTTCCTCTCCCTTCTCGGTTGTCGTGCTTGATTTTGTTACAGATCTTTTTGTTGTTGATGAGGATCCTGGAGACATTGTTGTTGTGATTGGTTCAGGCGTCGTCGTTTCCTTTGTTTCTGTGATTTCGGTCACATTTCCAATACTACTTTCAGTTACCACTGGAACAGCTACTTCTGGTGGCGGTATAACTAATGGGGGTTTTATATTTGGATCATAGTCCGGTCGCTGACCATCGATTTGATTGTAAGTGGAGAAATAATTCTGAATTCTTTCGATTAGCGCTTCTATCCTCGGTGGGAATCGGGATGGAATGATTTGTATAGGAGCTTTTAAGCCGACGAATTCGTCTCTAGTGTCTACATTTGTGTCATAGGGAAAATAATAATAATTATTTAAATAATTCTGATTGAAATCTAGGGGGAAATTTTGTTGCAAAGGCAGAGGTTGGAAAGGAAAGTTGCCAAAGTCCATATTTGGCAAAAATGGCGGGGGTGGGAGAATGTTATCATGGATTAAAGGAGGAAAAGTGGGAGATTATATGGCAGCTGTGAAAATTGTGATAACGGTAGCTGGGGAGGTTGTGGTGGACTTAGCTGAGGAGGTGGTATTGGTCCGTTTTTAAATGGAGGTAAAAAATCTGGTGAATAGTATTCATTGTTATGGTGAAAATATGGTAACGGAGGAAATGACATAAATGTTTTGTGATCACGATGTCCTTTAATTTCATTCCAACATAATCCTATTAACACCACTCTTAAAAGATGTATAATTTCCTGAAAAAAGAAAAAAAAAAAAAGAGAGAAAAGTTAGTTAATTTAATAAAGAACGCACACCAGTCCCAAAGCATAACGATCGATCTTTTGTTTCATGTAATCGACACGTTCGGTAATCTTGCCTCCGAATTTTTGAACATTCTCGGATTTCAAACGATTTGCATATTTTCATTGAGGATAAGCCTTATGAAAACAATCGACGTATTATGCATCATATTTTTAACTTCCTGAAAGTTATAAAGAGATTCGTGGATAATCATGAGAATTCATCTGATTTGATATAAATTTATTCGGTGGTTAAGTTTTTTTGAGCTAGAAGACTTTATGGTTTTATTCCAGAATTCATCATTCATATAATTTTTTATGCGAATCTCAGAAATTCAAGGCAATAAAATTTCATATTTTTCTCTAAATAAAAATTTTATGTAATAACAGACCTCGAACCGGTTTCTGGTCTGAAATTTAGGGACTTTAGGGACCAAGCACATGAAAATTAAGGACCTTTTTAAGAACCTAAAAGTAGCCTAAAACTATTCTTTTTTTATTTTTATTTTAGGCAACTTCCTCTGGTTGACTGATTTTAAAGGTTTGTGACATGACTTAAAAACTTTTAAATTCTAGCAAAAAAAAAAAAAAAAAATTAAAACATTTAAATTGTTTTTTTCTCTTCTTGTATTAAATTTTTAAAAATCTTCTATATTTTTTTTAAATTTTTGCTTCGTAATGTTCTTTATTATAAACGATAGGAAATTTTTCGTAAGAGTTCTGCAGATTCAAAAATTATGGACTTTTAGGGACTATTTTTCGAATTTTAATGACTTTTAAAGACTTCTTTTAAAAATATGGACTTTAGAGTTTAGGGACTTTCAGGGACCAAGTTCGAGGCCTGTAATAATGTCAATACTTTTTCATAAGCTTGCGGCAGTAGGCTATGTTAAAAAAATCGCGCTCAAAATAAGATGGGAGACATTTTTGTCTAAAAACATATTTCCATAAGTATGAAAATGGATGTTTTCCCAATATTATAAGGCTACTCTATCAAAATAAAGAAAAAAAAAGCTATGAGCTATTCTGTTTTTGCCTAAAAAAACTATTTGATTAATTCTAATAATGATAGTGTTTTTCAGCTCTAAAAGTATTATGAAAAATTCGTGTTTTTTAAAAAAATTCGAAATTGGAAAATTATTGTGATATGAATTCAAGAAATATCACATAAAAATTCATTTATCTTTAGTGACATATTCAATTTTGAAATCAGGAAAGCTAACAGAAGCCTAGACATTTGTGCCAAACATTTAATGCACGAAAACTAATTTGTTTTTTAGAATTGACAAAAATGATTAGCAGGAAAATCCGTTTTATTTTGAATTTTGTAATATATTCCTGATATATTGCATATTTTTTATTGTACTGGTAAGCAAAAATCTCATAAATGAATACATATATATATATATTTTTTTTTTTTTTTTTGGATGTGAAGTATGATAACTGGAATAAATAAAATAAAATAATTAAACCATGATCCTGCTAAAAAAATATCCACGCATGATGTATGCATAATCACCCGATTAAATTACCTTACCACTGCGAGAAATCTAATGACTGCGTTCTTTAACAAAAAAAAAAAAAAAAATTTACGTATATATTTTTTATTTAACCTGTACTTAGTTTGATTTATAGATAACAAAATTAGTCGAAGATTCACCATCGTGTGGCCTTCGAGCATGAAAGAATAAAAAGCAATGATTTCAAGGCATTTGAAAGGAAGGAAGAGAAAAAAAAATTTTATCATTAGGGATGAGAGTAGCTAATATCAATCTTTTTTTTTTTTTTTTTTTTTTTTTTTTCTGATAAAAATATCCTTGGTAAAAGATTTTTAAATTCGCTGTCATAATCCTAAAGAATTTTATCATATTTCATTAAAAGGTTGAATTGACAAATGACTCAAATTGCCGATATCACCCTGATCTGTTGTGTAGGCGGTTTAAAATTTAATTTTTTTTTTAATTTCTAATGCAGCGTGCCTTACCTTGACCCATTTATCAATTATAACCGTCAAACGATTTATTGAGTTCAGAAATATTTAAAAAAAATAATAATAAATGAAATAATCTCGTGACCGAAAGACCGATTGTAATAATTGTTGGAATGGGGTACGCTCGGCGATAAACAAGTAGGTACTTTCGGTCATGGACATTATTTACCCAAGGTAAGAAGAGCTACCAGATTTTTCTTGTCTTGGAACTTGTATTTCCGATGCAGGACAAACCAATTAAAACAAAAGTAATTGTTTTTAAAAAAGCTTCCTTTAAGTGTCGCTTGAGAGGTTTGACCTTTTTTGTTCAACATCGTTTTTTTTTTCGAATATTATTTTAAAAAATTAGGACCTTACTATTGGTCATTAAATGGTCTTTTGCACTAAATCGTAATTGCCTCAATGCTTGAGAAAAAGAAATATTTGAAGTACTAATTAATCATTATCTGTTCATAACGGAAAAAGTGAATTTATCCGAGTCACAAGTTCAGGGATTTTTGTCTGAAGGAGAGTCTAGAAATATATATGAAAGAACGGTGTCTTGACCTGATTTGTTTTCTCGGATATATCAAAAATATGCTTTTTAAATAAATATCACAAAAGTGAAAATTCGGAATTCGATATTGTTATGCTAATTTTAACTGAATGAAAAAATGGCTGGGCTTGGCTTTAGAGCTGATATTTGAATTTTAAAATTAGGGTCATATTCCAATTCGTTCGTTACGGATTTCCTTGCAAAAATCGCCATACAGACAATGGTTTAGTCGTAAGTCATGAAAGTTAAACGCATAAGAAAAATAAAATCTCATTTGTGATCTTAATGGACAATAATATTTTAATGAACTTTGAGCACTACTTATAAGGGAAGCTAAAAAAGACACGTTATGTATTGTTGATTTGTTATAAGCAAAAAAGGAAGCACACCTACATTAATATCACATTTGATAAGCGAATAAATTGCCCTGCCCTTGACATTAGTTCCAGAGTTCCACAGAAAAAAAAAAAACTCATTATGAAAATTTATTTTTGAGATAAAATTTTTTCGTCCTGCTTTTAATGTTCAAAACACCTAATCTAACAATGATTTGCTTTTTTTTTTCGGGATAAGTCTATTTTGTCGAAGTCTAAATTTAAATTTTCATCATTTTCATAAAGGTTTCTTGCACAATTACGCTCAGATGGGCACTATATAGCCGGGCCAGTAGCTAGAACGAAGAACCTGGGGGGGGGGGGGGTGACAGTTGGTCTTGTTAAGGGGAGCCATAGGCCTTCATTCCTATACCTGTCATGTTTAGCCAATTTTCCCCAGGAAGTGCACCAGGTCAGGTCAGGCCAGGGGCCGCGTTGCCCCCCCTTGCCTACGGGCCCGTATATATCCAGAGAGGCTAAGGGGGCGCAAAGTTCTCCGATTGGGCTTAAATGGTTCATTTTTATATGGGAGAATGCGTTGGTAAAAAAAAAATGTAAATGTAAAGGGTAAAAAGGTAAATGTAAAGGGTCAAACATTGGGGGGGCTTAGCTTCTTTGCTTCTTCCTCTGGCTACAGTTCTGCTTATGCGACACCCCCACACGAGAATTTTATTTTGTATAGAAAATCGAAGGTACTTTCTAATAACGGCAAATACCAAAGACAACAGCGCAATGGACAGATCCGAGAAGAAAAACCCTACATTTATAAGAAGGCTTCATTATCTTTCCAATAATTTTGTATTTTCAGTTATGGATATTTACTATTGAAAAATCGGTACCCAAACGGGGAAAAAAATGATTATTTCCTAAAGCAGTCGCACTTCCTGAAATTCCGTTTTTAAATAAAGCTCTTTCGTTCTTAATTTTTTGAAACCTTCAATTATCTTCTTTTAATCCGCCTCTTTTACACGCGAGTTGCGAAAATCAGGAGAGAAAAAAAAAAATTGAATGATGATACAAGCCATTGTTTTCAAGATGTTACGTCTTCAAATTATATTTGAATCTGGTAGGACAAGTTTAGACGCTTCAGGTTTTCCAATTATGAATGTGAAAAATATTTTTTCTTGGGAATAGTCGGGTTAATTTGAATTTATTAATCTTATAACGCTATCGTAATAAATTTAATTACCAGCAAACAAACAAAAAAACGAAAAAAAAAAAAAAGTTGTAAATACTTATGAATGCGCATTTTTTTTTTTCCATATTCACTGTGAAGTTGTTTTCTTTTTTACAACTCATCCCTTTCAGTATGGAAATCTGCATTGGGCGTTTAGTGCACTTAACACTAGGATATATTCCAAAAAAAGAAAAAAATCTGCAGCCTTCAGAAAATGTATTCACTTAGTTGATAAATGTGCCCACACGGGTATATCCGGAGGCAAAAGGTTAACCCTATCCAATGAGCAAATGCAGCTTAAATTTTTGAATTGGACCTATAGTGTCACGTTAGTTCAAAATTCTTCCCATTCTTTTAGTTTTGCAAAAAAGAATGCTTTTCTTTAAAGAACGGTTTTTCTTTTTACCGGATATTGGTTAAAAATTAAAAAGAAAAAAAAAGCAGACAAATGTTAAAAGATAACTACCCGGCTTTTTCGAAAAGCAAAAAGAAAAAAAAACAGTGATAATAATAATAATGAAGAAAAAAGGACTAAATTAATCTTACTCCTTTATTCCCTAACAAAAAAAACCGGGCTTAAAAAGTACTTATTGGGGAAAAAAAGTTTGAAGAAAGTTGGCGCTTTTTGGGAATTGTGATTAAACTTCGGCTAATTCATTTTTTAAAACACAATGTTACTTTCACACATATTATTCTTCAGCTGTAAATATTTTACCGAACTTTTCATATTTGACGAATTTACATTTCGGAAAATTTTTCAAAAATATAATTAAAAAGAAAATCACCTGTTTCATTTTTTAAGTTTGAAAATCACCGCACTCTTGCACACTCCTATTTCATACTGAACCAGTTGAGTGGGGTAAATGACATTACCCACAATATAAACAAACCGAATAGCAGTACCTGTACATGACGTCAGTAGTTTTGTAACTGACCTTCTGGTATGCTAAACGTAAGTCTACTTCGTTTTCGCATTCCTTGCATTTTGCAGATCTAATACAACACCTCTCCAGTATCCAAAAGCTTTGCTTGCATATTCGAAGCTGAAAAAAAAAGTCATTTTGATGTTTTTATTTTGACTGTTTTTAAAATAATTTCAATATTAATAACATTTTACCGGTACTGTTGATTTGTTATGCAGATGTAAAAGCGGTTTTGTTTTTGTATTGATATTTTAAAGCTTTACCCAAATTCTAAAAATAATATTTTCTCTTGCAGTTCAGTTTGTACAGAATACAGATTCTAGAAATTTTCAGTCAGGATATCTAAATCGACTTTGATAGACTGCCTGTCGAAGAAATTTATTTTATAACTTTGATTGCCTAATTTTGGTCTGTATTTTATTGGTCAGTAAAAATCATTTTTTGGTTAGTAATAAAATTAAATGGTCAGTTCATGAGTTGCAGTAATTTGCACAATTAATGTCTAATTATAAAAACTGAAAAAAAAAAAAAAAAAAAAAAAAAAAAATGTCGAAAAAAAAATGATATTAATTTCATCAATTCAAGAGTCGGTTCTCATTTTTCAAAATCACAGGATTTGATTATTACATTCAGCTTGAAAATTAATAATGAAAAAATATTTTAGACTTTTTTCTCCTCTTTACAATTCATTATATCACAGTTCAAAATTTTTGAAACCTTTTTGGTTTCGCCATACGTCTAAACCTTTATGGTTTCGTCTGAAATGCAAAAAAGTTCAAATGAGCTCAGAAAGCTTCACTTGAGGTCAAAAAGTTTCACTTGAGATCGAATACTTTCATTCGAAATCAAAATGGTTTCATTTGAAGTGAAAATGGCTTCAACTTGAAACTTTTTTTGCTGAAACCTTTTTTGGACTCAGAATGAATAATTTTTTTGAACTGTGACTTAGTCCGAAAAAAAGTTGATTTGGAAACAAAATTGTGGCACTGACCGAATGCGAATTACCAACTGACCAAATCGCATTTATTTACTGACCGTTTTGTATAATTAACCCTTACAATACGGCGCGCTCAAATATGAGTTTTGAATGTTTTTAATTTTTAAATTGTTTTATATCAATACATCCCCGTGTGTTTTATATAGGGGGCCTTTCTCTTTCTTACAAGCTTCATTTCGAAACCAGATATGTCCATTAACATTGGTCATATGACCAGATTAGCCTTTAAAATAAACTTAAAAATCCTCAAATCTTAAAACAGGTTTTACAATAGGAAGACGGATGCAAGGTGGAGAGAATATATGTGCTTAAGCGTCTTCTTAAGATGATTCAATGTCGTTTGAAAAAAACTGTTTGCGACTCGCCTTACGTTTTGAGCGGCTTTCATATTCACGCTGTTTGAGCTCTTAAATACAATAATATAAATTACTTTATAAGTGAGAGTACTTGTTGTGCTTTAAATTCGAAATAGATTATTTTTTTCTAAAAAAAATTATTGCTTGTTAAAAATTACACTGGTTCAGGGAAAAACATACTAAGCCCATAATAGGAATGGTCGAAATTTATTTAAAATGATTCGGCTCATAAGAAAATGAATTAAATCGTTTTTTTTTTTAAATTTGGAATTTCTGCCCTTGCAAATAATTCCTTGTTCGAGAAAACTAATATTAACAGGAATATTTGAAAAAAATATAAAGTTGGCATTGAGAATATAAGAACTTAAAGCATCTAAAGGCTCAAATCGGAGTTGAATCTAATAAAAATCCATGAAAAATGGTTTTCATAATTTTTTCCCATACTTAGCTTATGGGTGAGCAATTTTGTTTTTTATCTATATGCCCTTGTTTGATACTCCTAATATGACTTACTTCTGAAGCTTTTACTAAAAACTTATTTAAAAAAAAATTAGCCGTACTGAACGGGTAATTTAAAAATTCGAAAGCCGTTCTCAAAAGGTTAAAATACTGGCCAAAGCAATTTAAATACTGATCAATTAAATACAAGGCCCTGATTCTTTATAATTGAAAGAATGAATTAATGACCTATTGATACTACTTTACATATTTAAGGAATCGTTATTTCATTTTAATGGATTCGAAGATATCGATTGTCGTTTAAATAATACTGAATCAATACCTAATAATTTATCTAAAACATTCTTTTTTCATTGATTTTAGGTATATTCGTTTCTCTATATGATTCTTCGATTTAGCTTTTTCCTGTTTGTTAACGCGCGTTAAAAATGCTGCGTACAATTTAACGGAACGGAGTAAGAACGAGAAACGGAACGAAAATACGAAAATACAGGGTATTTTCGGCTGAGCCAGAAAATTCTTGTTTTTGTCTCTATTGTCTTGTTTATAACTGGCTATACCCCTAAAATGAATTTCCAAGAGCTTTTTCAATTAATTTTAAAAACAAAACTTTATGCTCTAATTTAAACTAAAAATACTGGTTCAGGTGTTTTATAAGACAATTTAAAGTAACAATCGTTTAGGGAAAAATCGTACTAATAAAAGTTAAATAATTGAAACCGAAATATTTTTTTAAAATTTTTTATTATGCTCATAAATGCATTTTTCTAAACAAAATACATCATTCATTTCAAATTGAAATATAAAATGGCACTGCTAGACTATTTTCGAAAATTTCTAACGTAAACTAATTGATTTGAGGAATTTTAATCAGACTTTAAGCGTATTTGTAGTCAACCTTTGTTAAATCTACTCCGAATCCCTTATCAAGCTCAAAAATAGATTTTCCTACTTTTTGCTGTCGGAAATCGTTGCTTAAATTAATAATAAGAATCGGATGTCTTTTTGTTTTCTTCTTGTTTTCCCTTATTTTCCGCCAGTTTTACTTTTTCATCGGTGTTGGCTACTTGAACGGCTCCTTGTCCTTGGGGACCTGTAAATAAAAAAATTAATGTGACATTTAAATACGTAGGATTTACCCTCATGTAAATAAAAAAAATTAATGTGACATTTAAATACGTAGGATTTACCCTCGTAGAAATCGTCTTGAATATTAATACAACTTGGATATATATCGGATACCGAATCCAATATGGATCCGAATTGAATCGAGATCGATTCGCATTAACATTCAGGGCGATTTCTACCAGGGTAACTTTTTACATATTTGCATTTAATCCATCTTTTTTTTTTTCCTACCTGCAACTGCCGTGCCACTTGGTGCAGAAATAGCTAATCCACCAGGTCCTACTAAAGCCGTGCCAACAGGAGATGCTTGAGCCACTCCACCTGGACCAGCTAAGGCAATAGCTGAGGGTTTACTCTAAAAATAAAATAAAAAATTCAAATAATTTAGTATTTTAATGTCTTTTTTTTTTTCGTCTAGAGTATAAAGTACCTGTGCAACTGCTGGCTGTTCTTCATCTTTGTCTTCTTCTTTATCGGTTTGCCCTTGCCCTCCTTGTTCTTGTTTGTTTCCCTCGATTTTCTTGAGATTCTGAGAATTTTCAGCGTTTATGACAACGCCTTCTTCAAAGGCATCGTAAATTTGTCTTTTTACCGGGAGGACATTTGAATCGGGCATGTTCCTTGCGAAAGGAAACTGTTGGATATAATCTGGATGGTCCTTCAAAAGGATGTAGTTTGAAATCAAGCCGCCTATCGGAGGTTGAGTCGTGGGGTTTGATCTGAATTTCATTTTCCTTAGCTTGATTGCATCGAAATTTCCGAAAAATTGACTTCGCGGGTCGTTGCTTAGTAGTATAAAGTCCGAAGGAAGTAAATGTTCTGTAAAATAAAGGAGGGGCGATTAATGTGAATGTGACAGAAGTCCAGTATAGCAGTTTACGTTTTTCCGGACAGGAACCTTTTGGTCAAGTGCGATTTTCATGACGGCTGATTTTGAGAGTTTTAATTGGGGAAAATTGCAGAGCTCCAAAAAAAAAAATAGTTGTGCAAGTCTCGTTATGCTCTTCCGTTCTGCTTTAAGAGCTAAGGGTGCAAATTCACTATGAAATGTTGGATCAACATGTTGTACCAACGTGTTTTGACAAACAAACGAATCGACAATTGCAGTATTTACTGTGGAATGTTGGTCCAACATTTTGGTTCAACATTTTGGTCCAACATTCCACAGTAAATTCGCACCCTAAGGCTTAGATTTGTTTAAGATCTCTTTTAAGAAACATTCCTTACGTTTTTAGCGATTTTTTGGATATTTTCCCAAATCGTTTGGTATACAACAAGTAGGACTTTTTCAAATCGTTTATATGCGATAGCCGTTAACTTTTTCCCAACTGCTGTCGTATGTATACGATTTGGAAAAGTCCTACCTATTGACGGATATCGTATATGTACGACTGGGGGAAATCTTCGGAAAACCCCGGAAAACTTAAGGAAAGGTTTTCCAACTTCTGTCTCAACCAAATTTTAAGCACCACTCCTAAAGCTACATCTGAGAGTATGTCGAATCGCATAACTATTTTTTTGAAGTGACTCTGCAATTTTACAAAAAATACTCCCAAAATCAGCTGTCCTGAAAATCGCTTTTCACCCAAAGACCGCCGTCAAGAAAGGGTTAAAGAGAATGAGGAAAAGAAAAGAGAAGAGGAAGATTCAAAGAACTTTTGAAAATGGCTGTTTTGTTCAAAATATGAACAGGTGCCTAGTCTAGATCTGCGTTTACTTACAACAAATTGAAACTTTTGTTGAAAAATTATGAAACTAGAGCAACCAAATAAAAGATCAAATGAAAAGATTTAAGCTTTTTAATCAAGATTTTTAAAACACTCGTTCTTTGGGAAAATTCGAATTCTAATGGCCCAATTTTTTAAATCCTCCTCTTAATTACCATTCAAGCCTGGTTTCACTGGCCCTTCAGTGGTTTCTTCTTTCATGTCAACATTTCCTTCCCCAGATTCAGACTCAGCAGCAGGGACCTTGTCACCTCCATTTTGAGGCTTAGGAACTTCATTGTCGAATTCCTCCACTTTCTGAGATACTCCTCCTGCTGGTGCTGCTACTTCTTGTGTCGGCGGGATGACTTCAAAGAAACCTGTTTGCACCTAAATTTTTTTTTTTGTAAAATTTAGGGATTAATACTTTTTATTAAAACGATTAACACTTCCAACCTTACCGGGAGTACTATTGGATTTTGATTTCTTCCTCGATCCGAAAATAAGTTGTAATTGAATTTGTGAAATTCCGGATTATGAACAAATCCAGGCTGAGGTACATTGTATTCTTTATTTGTGTGCATTCTATTTACTGGATAGTAATAAAATGTTTGTGTGGGAAGCTCGTGAAGATACTGCCGCTCTGCTACTACACTTCTGGGATCATTGTAATACTGTCCCATCGGAAAGCCGTAGCTGTAAGCCATGCCGATAAAACTTAACAAAACCTGGAACAAAAATGGGATGACTTTAAAGTTGATTTTATTTCGTTATTTTTGTAAACTTTATTGATCAGGCCTTCATTTTAAAATCGTTAAATAGTTTCCTCTAATACATCATTACTTTTTGTTTCTGTTTATTACCCGAACGACACTTGGTAATACATTAATTGAACCTGAAATCGAAGACACCGGTTTGACCTTGCTTCAAATTCAATGTCAGGCTATTGAACTTGATTTTTTATTCGAAAAAAAAAGTCATCTTATTTTCACTGCCATGGTAAACTTACTGACAAATCATTTAGATCCCCAAAAATTTAAGCGAAATTTATAAAACCAGTTGATTTCTTTCCACACCATTATTTTTTTTTTATTATTAAAAAACGACAAGTAAAAAAATTTTGAACTTACCGAAAGAAATATTTCAATATTGATTCCTAACATTTTTCTAAAATTTACATGATGCATTTTTGTAAGAGGAAATAAACCGAATGAGGAGTCATTATTAGGATGGATCGAAAGTTATCAACGTCATTTTTATCTGCGGTTTTTCCTAATATTTAAAAACAAGGTCCTATTGCATTTTTTTCCTGAGTATTTTTCTTAAAATTCTTAAAATTTGAATTCGTCATTGTTATTATTTGAATATTACAAATTATTTTGGGGAATTTTCTTCAAAAAAGTACTAAAGCCTATCTTTTTTTTTTTTTTTTTTTGCCTGGAAGTTTACCAATAAAAAAATATTTACGTACCTGATAAATCATTTTGAAGTAATTTTTTTTGAGGAGTCCAAACGAAATAAAGAATATCACAATTAGACCTTAATATTTATATCACAGTATTAATTCAACATTCAGAATAAATAAATAAATAAAATTATTGCACATTAGTGATATGAAATATAAAAAAAAAGTGCCAAAAAATATCCAAAAAATTACTTCATTCGTACGGTGTTCCAATCGATTTTGAAACTCGCTCGCGTGGATTCAACTTATTTTTTTATTTTAATTTTTTTTAACTTGATTTTTTTTTCTTCAAGCTTGATTATGGTCGTTGGCAAGGAATTCACGTTTTTTGCAAGGTTTGTTGACTGCTGGAATTAAAGATGATTTTTTCTAAACAGGCATCTAAAAAATAAAAAGACAGTTTTTGATTTGTTTTTATGAGAATATGTATATGACAGCAAATAATTATTATACTTGACAGAAAAAATATTTAAATGATTGAAAGATTATCGATCCTAAATATAATTTTAATTTTTGTTTATCGAGAATTGGATCTTTTACTTGAAAAAAGTCACGATGGCTTCATTCATGGCGATCATCGTGGCTTTTTTTGATCCGATTCCTAATAAAAAAAAAAAAAAAATTAAAAATATTTAAATTTCTATGCAGTTGAAGATTTAGTGCTGTGGTTAGCAATTGCGTTTTACCGTGAGAAGTAGTGTCAGCAAGATTGAAGGGATTCGTTTATAAAAATTCAGATAGGATTTGTTATCCAATTTTTAATTCAAAGCCGTTTTAGATAGGCTAATTGGCTTAAAATTATTTTAAAATGAAAATTAGGGTGTCGAGTTTGTGAAGTTTTGGTCCGACAGGAAAATAAATATTTACTGCAGTAAATGCTTTTGTTACTATTTATTATTCGAATTTCATGGCGGGCGCTGCTACATAATACGCGTATGAAAAAGAAATTTTCAAGTGCCTTATTAGTTTGAATCAGATACCGGCTTTTCAAATCATCCGTGATAACTGCTTTGACATAAGCTAACAATATTTACAGATGCTGGAGTTGCTAAACTAAACATGTAGGTACGAAATTACCATATCATGTGAATGACCAAATCGAAGAAGCCGGTGTCAAAACGCTTCGCATCTTTTCTTATTTTTTTAAATTAAGAATGAAACGCATCTAGCCTATAATTAGGGAGTTAAAATAATATACATATGACTAAATCTTGCTTCCTTAAGTACTTACCCGTGAATCAGAGAAAGGTATACATGGCTCTTTTTTTTTAAGAAAATGCTTTTACTACTCAATTCAAAAACAGTATTTCAACCTTTTTTTATGAATAATACTGAGCATAATCAAACATCGCAATTAAAATTAATGCTTAAAAAAATTTGCTTACCTTTAGTTTTATTCATTCCAGAAATTAAAATTTTCTTGGATTTTTAATGTCTCACTTGATCTTTAACTACAAATAAGAATATTTTTCTTATTATTTGCGATCCTCTAACCCTCATATTCTGCAACACCTTGACCCGTTCAGTGTAATTGTTTCCATATATTTGAAAAAACGAGAAATTCTAAACCTGTATATTAAAATAATACTGCATAAGTTTGATTTTTTATTATACAATAAATATTCCCACAGATATTTTCTATGCGAATATTATAGCAGTGAAACGTTATTTATAAAATATTTTATGTTTTTACGTAGAGCATCGAATGAGCTATTTTTTGAGCTCGGAGAGAACGTGGAGGGAAAATGGATAAAACTTTATTTATAAAATGACCGAGGATAGACCTGCCGTATATTTCTCCAGTTCCGAAGGAAAGAGAATAATTGTTATTAAGCAAAGGATAAAAGTAAAATGGGGTTAGACTTTATTATTCCCTTAGGTTTATTTTATGATCGTCAGAGGAAGGACAATTTCGACATTGATTGATGGTTTATAGTCACAAGAAGACAAAACAAAATAAATAATGAACAGAAAATTATTATCTGTCGAAGGTGAACTCTGAACCGCAACCAAGGGGGACCATATGAAGCATTGTCCCATTGTCCCATTGCTCCAGCACCCCTCTTCTGGTTGAGGAGTTTTAGACGAAAATAAGATAAATAATACGTTAAAAGCAGAAAAAAAAGACGAATAATACAATCGATTCAATTATAATCCCCTAAAAAACCTGAGAAAAATTGATACCCCTTCTGATTCTTGTCGTGTCTCTTCAGCCATTGAGTTGGGCTGTGGACCTGAGTGAACTGAAGTCCAAATCAAAACCCATGAGCTTTTCCTTGCAGAACGGCACCCTTTTTTCGAGTCTTTCACCATTTCTGGAAATCCGTATGGAACCGATCCAAATAAAATCAGTTTTGAAATCAGTACACCCTTAGATTTCCATAGCGAAGGTTAAAACCAAATTTTCGTTATACGTCAGAGTCAGTTTGTTTTTCACATACAAAAATTTTTTCCATTTTTATTGCTCTATGCTTCTGGTAGCCCAAAAGAATTAAGTTTTGCCGAAATTAACTGGAAACCAGGGGAAACATTCGTTAAAATTATTTATCGTATTCGTCTACAAATGTAAGAATTTTTACTGGTTAAAAAATTTGTAACATCAGTTCCACGACTCTTTAAGTACACCGTACTGCCGTTGACTTCTTCATTACCGTTTCACATGATTAAATTAAATGGCAAAGTTATAAAAAACTAAAGATTTTTATCTTGGTGCAGTGAACAGACTGGTCAACTGAGGCATCTATAATAAGCTATTGATGAAATGATAGCTGTAAAAGGTAACCTAACATTTTTTTGGTTTATTTTTTGCACGTTCGTGACCAATCGATTAAATCGTAGTTTATTAAAAAATTCAGACTAATCTGTTACATTGATCATCTTTAGCTTAACAGTATGTACAAGTCCAAAAAAAACTGAGTGCTTGTTTTCATAAATATTCGTTTATATATGAATCGAAATACAGTACAAAACAATAATTTGTGTGTATTTTTGTTTATGATAATGAACTTTCATAAAAAGGCAGTCACAAGTTACATGGCAATGAAATGGCAAGACTGGCACAAAAAACGTATTAATCGGATTCCTAATTTTCTTTTTTTTTTACTTTTTGTTTTTAAATATTAATAATTCATTAAATTTGTATTCCTTACTTTAAAATAAATTGTACTTCATTTTTCACGATTTAGAAATCCTGACTAATCACAATAATTTATTTAGGATTAATAGTACATGACTGGATATACCGGAGCCTTCTGTTGCATATGATTTTGATAATTATTGTTATTATTTCCTAATAATCCGTGAAAAAACGTAGGATTGTCCATTCGTTTTTGCAGTCTATCAGATTTAGGGTAAGCCATTTTGACTGGTAAATATCCGTATTTTCCGTTCTGCTGTTGTCCCAAATAGATGTGGTACAACGGATCATGAGCGTTGACAGGTACTGGGAATCCATTGCGAGCCATCATATGACTATCGGCTTTAGGACTGTGAACGATTCCGTGTAGCCTGCCGAAAAAATTGCTGTCGGAAAATTCTTTAGGTTGAGGATTTCCGATTGGACCGGTAAACCCTCCTACGTACTGAAGATCGGATTCATCTTCTTTTTGATTTTCTTTTTCTGGATCTGAAAAATTAAAAAAAATCGTTATAATTTCCCGTTTTTGAAAATAAAAAAGAAATCAAGCATGCCTTGTTTTGGTTTCTTCTTTTTGTTCTTTTGCGATCCGATTGGTATCGATCCTTCGACTTCTACTCCAGCGATAGCTGTTCCTACTGGTCTAGCAATAGCTAGTCCTCCTGGTCCTGCAACGGCAGTGCCTTGTGGTTTGGCAGCAGCTACTCCTCCAGGTCCTAAAAATACGGGAGTTTTTCAAATTAAATAACTTCCTTAAAATAGCTTTTATTTTAAAAAATAATTATTTTACCTGCTATGGCTAAACCCACTGGTTTGGCTTCAGCAACGCTCGATCCTTCCGGGGGAGGTGATATCGCTACACCATCTCCTCCTGTCCCTTCCTAAAAAAAAAAAAAAAAAAATAGACATTAAAGCTGAATAATAAATCATTAAAATTTCAGCAAACATCCAAATGGGATTTTTTTTTTACCGAACTAGATTCTGTTTCCTCTCCGACTTCTTCGCTAGTTTCTTCATTCTCTTCTTTATTAGGTTTCGATGGTTTGGGCTTCTTTCTTTTGTCGAAATGACCTAAAAATAAAATGTAAGTTTTATTGTCATTTGCAATTTAAAAAAAAAAAAATAATAAGGTGATTTTTCTACAGCTTACCATTAAATTGTGGGCGAACTATAGTGCTTAAAGGAGGTAAATGAACTACTGGAATACTGTGAGATCGACTTCGTTCTTGAACATCAAAATTGAGTAGCTCACTAAAATCCAAAAGAATAAAGTTAGATTATTAGTATTGCAGGCACCAAGAAATCATTGAGAAATTTTAAAAATAACTTAAATCTTCACTTTTTTATGTATAATTTTTATCAGAATGATGATTGCTTATGAGCAACGCATTTATTAAACTTCAGACTGACGACCTATTTTAAAATCTTCTGGATAGGGAATTTAAAATTGCAAAAAAATAATTGTCGAGGTATGAATTATATACAACGATGCGAAAGTTAATTGCATGTTTTGAATCAAGCTTTTTAAAACATCGTAATTGAGTATATCAAGTAGTATGATTCACATATTTCTCTTGAAATTAGTTAAAATATTGGCCATTATCAGAGCAATGAAATTCAAGGGGAAAAAGACAAAAATCAATTATTTTAAATCTATATGCAACTTGGATTTTTTTTTTTCTGCTGGTACGAATCTACTGTCGGTCATATTAAAATTCGTGCAGTTTTGTTGGCGTTTTACGAAATAATTATAATTGGCCACTAAGTGCTTCGCGGAATCGATCATCATTTGGATATGTATTATAATCGACTTTGGCACATGTATTTAGTGTTATAATCGGGATCAAACACGAATTGCCGCAATTAAACATGGAATATTTTCGCCCTCAGCCCCATGGCATTGTGGGACAAAAAGTGAATCTTTAAAAAACTCGTTCGTGTTAATGTTTTGTCGAAAGAAATGCAATTATAAGAACAAATACAAATATCTTTAGAAAAATTCTTTGGAAAATGGATTCCGTAGGACTTAAGAGGAAGCTTCAGTGAATACATGAAGGAATGGCTCTTTTGTCTAATACGCGATTTAATGTGAAAAAATCCAAATTTTAAGGATCCAACGAACACCGTTAGCGCATCCTGGATACAAGTTTCAACTTGTCTGAAATACAAGTTCGGCCGAAATAGTATATTACAACACAAGAGCTGGAAAAGAAAAAATTGTCCGTCGAGGCCGATTTTAAAAAGGTCTCGACGGGTAATTCTTTTGCAGTTCTTGTGTTGTAAGCTACTTTTCATCACGAAGCACAGCGCAATAAAGGTTTTTCTAAAACGCACTAGTGCGGAAAAATAAGTTTTCTGCACTGAGTGATGAGAAATAATTTTAAAAAAATTAGCGATCGAAAATCCTTGATTTCGTTTTCCGGGTTCCTGTTTATTTACGACAAGCTGAAACGTGTACCAAAAATGCAAGAACAAGTCAAAGGAGTTCGTTAGATACCTAAAATTTGAATTTTTTCACCGGTAATCTAGTTTCGGACAAAACAGCCATTCCTTTATTTACTCACTGAAGCTTCCACTTAAACGGAGGAAAAGTACAAATAAAAAGAACAAAAATTTAAATATTTAAAAAAATTTTTTAATGAGCTTATAATCGTTGTTTGTTTACACATTATCTCATTGATAAACGAATTCCATGAAAATCATTTCAAGCTACTTTCTCACTTATACTACAGTCACCCTTTTGTGACGGACGTAGTAATATAGTTTTTACTTTATTTGGTAAAAAGTGGTAAAAAAAAGTTTCTTACAGTCTATAATTGTTTTACAACAATTTTTTTCAGTTATTTTTTCTTATTTCTACTGGCTTTTAAATTTTGCATGTAGGTAACAAAAGGTCACTGTGAGCATGTGCGAAACCTCCTGGTCCAGCCGAGGCAACGGACTCTGGCTCAAAATGAATGCTTGCCTTTTGCCCTGGGAACAAAATGGCATGGGAAATCGGAGTACTTAATGCAACCCCGTTGCGACCTGCTTCCGCTTTCGATTTCGGCTGGAAAATTAAGCTAGTTTCGTTCGGTTTTAATTGCTTTTCATCTGTGGTAAAATCTTGAGATATTTTTTTGAATTCCGTGTTTCGAATTTGTTGAATTTTTTTTACTACATCCGATTCTTTTAGTCTTATAATGCTTTGACGTCCTTCCATCGCCGATTTGGTTACATTTTTAGCTTCGATGTTAATGCCAAGATCCGTTTTGTAAGCAAATTGATTTTTGTAATTTGTGAACTCTCTTTTAGGCGGTAAATCACGTATGCTTAATGGTTTTTGTTTTGATCTACGCGGGATGGTTTGCTTTTGGAACAAATTTCGGGTGGTCTTAGTCTTGTTTTTGTTTTTTTCGTGCATTTCTAATATATCCAGGAACGTCATGTCGTCCGTAATGTTGATTATTTTTGAATAAGGTCCTACAATAGCGACGCCTTTAGGTGATTTATAAACTGTTCCATAAGGTCCGACGATGGCCGTTCCTCCTGTGTAAGCTGTGGCCGCTCCTCCAGGTCCTGCAATGGCCACTCCTCCTTTCCTAAGCACTAAATCGCTGCCTTGCGGATTTTTTAAATTCAAACTAGGGAATGAAACCAAAGTGTAAGAATATAATGAATTGATAAGATATTACGGTTCTTATTACGGTACATGCAGCAAAAAGGTTCTCTTTTTCAAGGGGGAAAACCACCTTCCTTGTGATTCATTTGTAGGACAATGACTGATTATTCCGCACCTAATAGCTACTGTATCATAAAAAAAAAAAAAAAAAATAACGTGCAACAACTAACCTGTCTTCTACAGATAGGATAGTAGTTATTATCAAAAAAATTATATTTCACAACGCTTTTTATAATTACCTTTTAATATCGGGTTCTTGAACATTGATGTCTATCATGCCTCCGTTTTTTATTTTCATGAAAATGTTCGTCGTTTCCCGTTTGCTTCGATGATGATCAACTTCATGCTTTAATTTCCTTCCCTTTGCTTCTTTTACTTCGGCCTCTTCTTCAATTTCTTCTGGGTTATTTTCGGGAATTTTTTGATGAAATCTTGTGGCTTCTAAACGTATTTCATCAAATATTTCTGGGTTTGCTCTTTCCATGAATGCTTCCTTCTCTTCGTCCGGCATGATTAATGTTACTTCCGTTCCCACTTGCATTTCTTCGATCTTCTCCATTTTTTCGGGGATTTTCTTATCTTTAATGGCTTCTGCTTTAACTTCGTCTTCTTGTTTCTCTTTCACATTATCTGACTTCAAGTCATTATGAACATGTTCTTATTACTTCGGCAAATATCCGCTTCCGGGCCGTATTCGATCATGGAAGAAAAAGCGCTGTACATGCTTGATGTTATGGCATTGTAAGCAGTTAAAAATGGGTCGTTTATGACTATTGGAAAGTAACCAGCGAATGGCCAAGTTACTTGCCCTTGACGGAGTTGTTCCAAGTTTGTATGTTCTCTTGTTTCTTGAGTTTCTCCATCTACATGAACTTGACTTTTCTCTTCTTTCTCTATCGACCATTGCGATTGAGAGCTGCCCGAAACATTATTTATGTGATGAGAATAGTGCATTTTTTGAACTTGGTTGAGGTTTTTTTCCAAGTTTACTGTTTTGTTTTGAGTAAGTAAAACTCCGAGATCTGTTTTGAAAAGAAAAATTTTAGGGGTTATTGAAATATACTTGTAAGTTTTCCAGAGTAAAAAAAAAATTCAGTGTCCGTTTTGAACTTTTTGAGTCCTGTGCAGGGACTGATTTTAGTAGAAAAAATTAAAAATACCACCCCTGGAGCTATACAACAGCACACCCCCCTCCTCCCATTTAATTGCAAAAAGGGCCACAGACTTTCAAAATTCAGACTTTTTTTGAAATGATCAAAATTAAAAACTACAAAATATTTCAATTATCCCTTAAAGATTGCCGACTTTTTTCGCTCTTCGATCGATCTTAATTTTTTATTGATTTTTTTTCATCATTCATTAAATATCATCTCTGTCTATTTCGCACACGATTTTTTAATATGAAACATCATCATTATTCTGAACAGGTGCATACAGAAATCATTTTAATCGTTTGTATTCAATCTCAAATTCCTATCTTACAAATAACGTTGGACCTCATTTTCCAGACTTAAAAATGAGAAACATATTATCCAGCTTAATGCATAAAATCTATTTCTCGTATCACACTTTAAAAGCATTCTTTAAACTGGAAGCGTTTTTCATTTTATACTCATTAAATTAGAACTTATCTTATTTTGTCGTTGATTAACGATCGAATGCGAAAATAAAGCCGACAACCCGTTTTATTTTTTTCTTCTTTTTTTTTTTTATTTTTTGAAGTATAAGACGTACCTTCTTTTTCTTTGATGTAATTTTTCATCTTTTCAAAATCAGGCTGATAATGAGTTACTGAATTTTTTAACATTCCATCTTTACTGAAAGTGTTTATTAAAACTGCCACTGCCGGATAAACTTTTATCCTTGTTAAGTCATCTTGTTGTTGATTTTCTTTCTCCGTTTTCTCCGTTTGGTTTTTACTTAAATGTAAGATCGGCGATGACACGGAGCTTTCTTCTTTCGTTTTGGTTTCTTGATTTTTCACGTAGTTTAAAAAATTTTCGAGAGGAGTTTTTTCCGGATCTCTTTTAATGGTGTTTTCGTCTGGATTACTCTGTTGATTCGATTTAAAAAAAAAAAAAAGTAATACCACGATTAAATTTGCTATGTGTGAATGAGCTGAAGCCATAATTTTATTTTATGATATAAGATTATGAAAAAGCTTTGCACGTAAAATATTTAACTAATTTCTTCGTCATAAATTATTCTTTATGAAAATCGTTAAGATTTTGAAGGATTGCTTTAAAAAAAAGGTGCCGAAATTGACTTTTGATGAATTGGTCTCTTTATACCTTCATAAATATCTTGGCTAAATACGTAATTAAGGCAAACCAAGCCGCCATAGGTGTTTTATTTTTAATTAAAACAAAATATTCTTACGGTTTAATCACCGATATTATGAAATATTTCAGATTAAACATGATAACCGGAACTCGCATTAACGATTAAATTAAGATCGTTAATTATTAATCGTTAAGACAAGTTGTTGTAAAACTCCCCCATCAAAACAGAAAATGAAAAAAAAAAAAAAAAAACACTTGGGCTTTTTAGCTCATTCCACTGAAACACACAGCACTTACTGTTTGCAAATCACCGATCGGGTTTAATAAAGTACCGGCAAAAATATTTTGTCCGTTCATTAAATTTGGTATTAACAACGTTTGACTATGTTGAATTTGACGAATAACTCCTTTTCTTTCTGGTAAATCGTTTCTTATTGAGTTTTTGTTTAACAAATATTCAAGCACTGGATTTCGAAAATTCTTTAAAATTTCCTCGTCCTTGGCTGTAGCACTTTCAGGTCCGTTTACAACGACTTCGTTCTTCTTGATTCTGAAACAAATCAAAAAGACGTGCATCAATGTAAACGGACCTGATTTTAAAAAAATTAAATATTACTCAGCAACAGTGTTTGAAAAAAAAAAAAAAAATGACATGTCTGTATAGCTTAATAGACGAAAAGAATCAAACAAGGAAAAACAAATTTTTTTGTTATTATTACTTACCCATCATTGGTAATTTGTTCTCTTGCCTCCGCTGCGTTTTTTTGTGGTCTACAGCTACCCAATTTGATCCCCGCTAAAAAAATCTAAAAAATAAAAAAGATAAAAAAAAAACCATTCAATTGAATTCATTCATAACAAATAAATTGCAACACTTGAATACTATCAGAGCCGGCTAAAGTCAAGATGCCGGTAGTTTGTTTTGTTGAATGAATTAAAAAGTACGATAATTACTTGTATCATTAACATAATCGAATAAGTCAACGAAAAAGATTTTTATTTTCTACCTTTTAATTTTTTTTTTTTTTTTTCAAGACTACTTACCACAAGTATTGTATATTTTAACATTTTTAAGTACTTCTTCAAAAAATTTTTTAAAAACTAAAAATTAAATAAATAAGAAGAAAAAAAAAAAAGATCCACTGGAGCACTTAGTAACGATTCTCAAATAATAATAAACGATGATTAAAAATTATTAAAAAAAGATGTGAACGAACTCCATTGATTGACCTCAGAGTTTCGCAACTCAAGTTCGACTTGTGTTCGTATGGAGAACCGAGTTGGAATCGCACCTGGTTGAATTTAAATCAACAGGTTTGCGGAGGAAGGCGCTTATTAGCCTTCTCCAGATAGTGGTTTTAAAACTTTAAACAATCAGCCAATCGAATTCTTTGAGATTATTTTCTTTTGTTGGAGAAATTGAGGGAATTAATATTTCGTGGTTTTCCTTTTACCTTTGGTCACAGTTTTCACTGAAAAAAAAATCCGTGAAAGCTTTGAATGAGTTTTCTGATTGGATTCAATAAGTCGCTTTTAAAGAACAGAAATAAGAATGGCAAGCCGTTAATAAGAGAGGATTTAAGAGCAATTAATCGCTATGTGAGACGACCTGAAAAAACTTATTTTATCGGCAGTGGCAGTGGCAGCACCAAATGCCTAAAGCGGACCCGTAGCCAAGGGGGCCCCCCCTGGCCTGACTCGGTAAATTGGCTAAACATGACAGGTATAGGGAATAAAGGCCTATTGGCCCCCTTAACAAGCCCAACTGCCGCCTGGCTCATCGTTCTGGCTACGAACCCGGCCTAAAGAGCTTAAGCCTTGGTATTTCGCAAATAGACTAGTTCTATACTATTTTACGCCATACGTGGGCACATCTTATGGAATAATGTTGGCATTTTTGGGTATTATATGGCAAAAAAACTAATTTTGAATTATCCTAAAAATCTTTGGCTTCAATTGTCTTCAGACATGATTCAACTGCCTTCACCTTTCTTGAGATTGTGATATTCCAACTATTGGTGCCCATTGCCCAAACCGTCCCACCCAATTTACAATGCACAGTAGACGTACCCAATCAGCGATATTTAAGCGCTCCTGGGGAACAGAGACGGAAGGAAATCTGACTTACATCCCTAAGACTGCTAAAATATTCCCACACTAGAAATTCTTATCCGTAAGCTTACGCACAGAAATTTTTATTCGAAAATCCTCCATTCTTTTAAAATAATCGAACCGAACGACGAATGCGGTTTTTATTCGGTTTTGAATTATTTTCAACGCCTGATAATGGCAATACCATGTTAAAATATCTGAAACCTGATTGGCCAACTGGGTGCCATCTCAGTATAGAGCCATTTGTTAAAATAATACTTGAACTTGAAACCGTATAATGTTCGGATTAATAAAACAATTTCCTTCCAGACCGAGTCATTATATTGTCAAGATAACTGCGCCTAAGTAGGGGGAACTCCTAGAGGGGATGAAAAAAAAACTGATCCCGGTACTAAATACTTTTGCTACTTTATATGTCATCGGTGTTTCGCGAAAAAAAAAAAAATTCAGCAAGATTTGTGATAGGTGTAACCGTTTTCCATTTTTTTTAAAATTTATTTTGCGTCTGCAATTAAAGTACGACATGAAAGTCGTTGGCTTTAAAGAACTTTTAATTATTTTTTTCCTTTTCCTTCCTTTTTTATCATCTACTAACTATCATTTAAAAAATAGTTGGGCTCTGATCTGTAGATTTTTCATCACTTTTAATTAAAAATGAAAAAAAAAAAAAAAAAAAAAAATTGAAAGGCATTGTATGCGTTTTTTTTTTTTTTTTTTTCAGGAGGCAATAACTACTTGTCTCGAATATTCGACTGCACGACATTGTCTGTTATTTGATGAGTAATCCTGCGTGGAAAAAATCATTTCTATCGTAAGGTCGCCAAACCGAATATGCCATCAGAATTTTAAAATTATAAGTGCTAACAATAAACTGACTGCCTTGGGAAAAAATTTTTTTTCTTTCCCTTTTATTGGTCACTTAGTCCACGCATTGTAATTTGAAGAAGTGTGTAAAAAAAAAATTGCACTGTCACGCTATCATAGACCCTTTTATAAATCCTTGTTAAAAATAACAACAAATAAAAATGAACATGGCTGAAAAGATTAAAAATCGAGTTTTCCGTAGTGAACATATAAAATTTCATACAGAAGATTTTTTTTTTTTTTTTTTTTTTTTTTTAATCAGATTTCACGGTGGCATTCCGAGATTTTTATAAAGGGAAAAAAAAATATTTATCCGCAAGTCACGGTTTTCTGCATTAATTCTTTTCTAAAAAATTTTTTCCCGGTTGAAAAATTGTAATTGGAAAAAGAAGGAAGGTCAGCTCGAAGGTATCTTTTTTTTTTTTTTAAATAAAGATCTTTTTGGCAATAATGATATCACTTTAATAATTAATTTGATACGAGTATTGTATGAGCTAACCGCACCCAGAGTAGCCGATCAAATTAAAATCCTTTGCACCGAAATCATTAATTCATCTTTTGTATTATTTCGAATTGCTAACTTCGTGTTTAAACAATATATCCGATTTGCTCGTATAATAAATTAAAGATTAGATAAATTTTAATAGATTTAATATCCTACACTTGACTATTTTGGCATGTATCATAAACGCGATTGACACCTGCATTGTCATCTTACAACTTAATTTTTTGCGTTTCATTTTCCGTCGAGAGCTTATTAGCCGATGGTTTGTTTAAAAAAATGATTACCTACCAGTTTCATGCTTTATACTCCTACCTGTAAAAAAAGGTAAAGTTTTGAGATCGAGGGTTCGAAATAAAATTCGTGCTTCTTACAGTTGGCGATATTCATGTAGGTATATGGAAAAAAAAAGTTAAAAAGAAAAAGGAATTTTGACTAATGTTTCATCACAGTACTTAGGAGCGTTAAGCATAATAGAAAATCAGGAAAGTCCTCCCGATATATTTTAACAACAGTATCTGCAGCATTTTCGGTAGCGGTAGAAGAATGCTGTATCGTTTTCAAATGCGGAACCAAGATTTCCTGAAATTGGAGTGTAATAGACTTAAGTATCTGACCAATCACGTGACAATCATCAGTTCGGTGATCGTAAAAAAGCTGCAACAAACTTGAATTTGAAGGGCAGCTACTAAAAAAGCTCGGATGACTGCGGGGAGTACGTTGTTAACAACAACCAAAAATGAGAAATATGATGTATAATCTATTATTTTCTCATTAAACGTTTTGCAGTGACGTCAGCAAACAACTTTTTTTTCACACTGCATTTTTGAGTTTTTTATCCAAATTGACTGCATAGCTTTTGTATAGTTTTGGACATGAAAACCTTGATTTCAGGACGTTTTTTCCAAGTTCATCTTTCTAGCATTTATTACCTATTTCCCTCGTTTCCCAGCTTTTCGCTCGTTTTGTCTTTTCGACAGGAAATGAAATGAATACGAACATGAACTTTTTAATGGACATGATCTTTATACTGAATACCTTTTGCAGTCCTTTTGGACTACGACTTTTCAAGAATACATTGCACCTCCATATTTAAGGTATGTGATCTATGATTTGAAAAATGACTGACTGCTGTCCCAAGCGATTTTACGCTATCTTCATGATATCTTTTTTCAAAATAGAGTTCATTTGTTTGGTTTTTGTGAACATGTATTGTTTACATTATTTCAGGACAAAACGAATAATGTCCATTTTGAAAAAAAAAAAAAAAAAGGATAGGACAAAGTCTATTGGGACGGCAGAAATTTCAGCAGTGCAATGCGGATACTGTTTGCCAAGTTTTGCCGAAAAAGGGAATGTATTTGCTGGTAGCACGGACTTACTAAACAAAGCATTAAATTGAGTTGTCATCGCACTTATACATATTTTTTTTTTTTGGAAGTTATTATTTCGGTGGAGATATAATTAGGTGTAGTCGGCTGCAAGTTATCTATAAGATTCCTTATTATATCCTAATAGAAGCCTAGCCACCCAAAAGATTTCAACCTCATGTTTTCTTTGCATGTAATTTGTCTTTAAAATACAGACACATGTCTTAACAGTAGCAATACATCATTTACGCTTAGAACTAACATCTCTTCAGAATTGACTTTTGACTTCTGACTCAGCGCATATGATAATTCATTTTTGTCGGCACGTAATATTCCTATTTTGATATTTTAACTTGATCATTAGTAAGTTTACATTGCTTCTTTTCGCTCTTAAATATTCCTTCTTTTACCCGATAGGTTCATTGGTCTGCAATGACCAAAGAATAAAGTTAAATTTGCTTTTATTCATATGGTAAACCAAATAGTTTAAAAAAAAAAAAAAAATGCAAGAAAAAAATTTTTTTTGTACTAACTTGTTCTTTTAATTAAACCATATAGTGTTTTAATGAAAACGTCAATAACTTAGGCAGCATTATTAAATTTTGATAATTAATTACTGAATAATGGCATATCATTAATTTTTTTTTTTGCCGCAGTTATGGTGCAAGCTTCGTTCGAGGACAAAAAATTTTGTTAGATGTAGGCGCTTATCAAATTAATAACAATAGAGTTTTATTGGAATTTAAATATTTTTATTTTCAATTTTTTCAATCCTATAACATTAATTTGATTTCACACTTGTTCTTTATTTTTTCGTTGTTCGTATAGCTACTTCCGTTGTGAAATCAAATTCAAAATTTAACAAAAAAATTATTACTTAAAAATCATCAACACTTTAATTAATTTTTTTTCATTTTTAAATTCAGAGAAGAAAATTTTTTATAGCTTCCTAATCATTCAAATAGTCCATTTAGCATTTTCGTCGTCATCGATACATTATCACACTTTTCTTCTTTTTTTCTTGATTTTTGGTTCTATTTTTTTATTTTTTTGAAATTTATTTCCTTTTAGAATAACCTCCGAAGTCACCGGAAAATGCGTTTTGTGTAGAAGTGGTGGAGGATACAAAGGGGGTTGGAGTAGAGGAAACGATTTCAGCCGAGACAGGAGCGGCAGTGGTTGAGACTACAGGAGCTACCGAAGAAACTAATTCACCGGAGCGAGCGGCAGAGAATTCAGATTGTACAAGATTTTGAGCAACGTTGACTCCCAAATTTCCACCAGCGGCATCAGTGAAGACGGCGTCACCATGAGCGACTGCTCCAGTGTAATAGGCATCGCCTTGAGCAACTGCTCCAGTGTAATAAGCATCGCCATGAGTGACTGCTCCAGTAGAAACGACGGGTGTAACGTGTTCGAATTCGGCACCGTGGACAGCAGCTGCGGTACCTACTACTTCATGATGAACTACAGGTGCATGATCAATTACAGCAGGCTGAACGTGGTGAACGTCGACAGCTGAGACGGAGTGAACAGCTGGGACAGCATGGACAGCATGGACGGCTTGTACAGGTACGGAAACTCTTGATTGTAAGCTCACAGCCTGAACTGGTAAAGGTTGGTGAACGTCGTAGTTTGAACTGGAAGAGCAATCCTTTGCCTTTGTACTTGATAAGATTGGACTGGTACAACTCTTTTAACTTCGTGAGTTTCTACATCAGGTACTGGAGTGACCGACTGGATTCTTACGTTTTCAACTCTTTCTGTTTTTACCAATTTTTGGACTGGAAGCTGAACGTTGTGGACGCGGTATTCGTAGTGTTGAACTGGAATAACTCGCTGTACGTTAACCCTTTGAACGTGTTGTACTGGAGTCACTCTTTCTACTTTTACTGGAACGACGTGTTCAGTCTTGACGTATCTTTGAATTGGAACATCAACGTGTTCGGTTTTAACTTGTTGAGTGACGACGGGAACGACCTTTTGAACGGCGAATCTTTGAACTTCGTTGACAGGTGTGACAGATTCAACTCGGTATTGCTGGACTTCTTCGGATTTGACTAATTTTTGTACAGGAACCTCTACTTCTTGGTTTTGAACTTGGTATCTTTGCACTGGGACGGCAGTACGGACAGCGTAATTTTCGATTGTTTGAACTGGTTGAACGGATTCAGTTTTAAAAGGAACTACTTTTTCAGTGCGGACGTACTTTTGGACGGGTACGTTGACTCTTTCACTTTTCACAGCGTAGCCTTGGACTGGTACAACTCGGTTGACGTCAAAGTGTTGTACGGATTGTACTGGTTGAACGGCGGGGAGTTCGTACTGTTGTACTGGGATAGCGTGAGTTTGAACGGTTTGGACCGGAACATGATGAGTTTGGACAGTTTGGACAGGAACATGATGGGTATGGACAGTTTGGACTGGGACATGGTTGGTTTGGACAGTCTGTACTGGAAGGTGATAAGCTCCGACTGATTGAACACCTACAGGTTGGTATTGGTACAAGTTTTGGTCCAAAACTCCAGCTCCGCTGACTTGGTAGCTTTGGTAACCTTGTTGGTACCCTGGTTGGTAAACTTGTTGGTAACCTTGTTGGTAACCTTGATAGTTTAATCCAGCAGCTCCAAACAATGTATTGGCATAGGAAATCGGTCTGGAAACTCCTAAGGAATTTACCTGAAACAAAATATAATCATTTATTTATTTTCTAAAAAATATATGATGAAGCGAAGAGACCTTTAAAAAAATACTAACATCAGATCCCAAAATGGTTACTGCTCCTCGACCGGCTACTTGATTTAATTCTGTCGTCGATGTAACTCCAACATTTTCATTTAAAATATTTACTGGGGCAGGAGTGCTGGAATAGGTCGAGTCAACTGACGAGACAGTCGTTCCCTCGTGGAATTCCTCCAAAGGTTTACCAAAAATGGCTGTTGCCAGTAAAAGAACCAACGAAACCTAAATAGAAAATTGAAATTTTTTTATTTGATTTTGTCTCATAGTAATGATCGCAATGAACTAGCATAAGAAAACACTGAGGGAGGATCTCTTATTAGAGCACAGGATGCTTTTTTATTAAACTGGTTGTTCTAAGCTTTTTGAAATAATCTCAGAAGATCATTATTTAAAAAAACGCAATACCTTTTTCCGAAATCAGCCTAATTTCTAATAAATTTATAAACTTGAAACCATAGGAGCAAACTATTAGTGTTGGGTTGAATGAATTTTGCTATGCCGGTACCAGAAAAAACCAGCGCGAATCAAATGGAAATCAGACGATTTAAGATTTTGATTTTCACTGCCTTATTTTTACAATAACGCGCTATGATAAAATAAATCCAAAAAATCTTTTCCTCTATAAATTTAAAAAATGCAAAAAAAACTGGGTAATAGAAATAAAATTTTAATCTTATTGACAGTTGCATATAAGTAAGTTTTCAACAGTCACCGTAAATCCGGAAAATTTTAGTTAATTTTTATATTTTTTTTTTATATCTTTTTTCAGTAGTTTCCCGCTTCGTTTGTATAAAATTGAAATCGCTCTCATCACATGACCGATAAAAAAAAACAGTTTGAACTGAAATATATGGACTGCTTTTACGAAATGCAACTTTTTTGATCCGCATCATTATTATTTTCACTTTAACTTTAAATCCATATCGGCTTTTAACTGAATGATGCGAGAATCCTACTATAATTATCGAATTACTACTACTATATGCTGATAAAAATCATATAAAACTGGAATCAAAAGGCTGACTTAAAAAGAAAAAAAAAATCGTCAAAAAGTGATTGAGATAATATGACTAGATCATAAAATAAGACTCACCGTTTTCATTGTGCAAGATTGTCAGATGATCCCTGAAGAAGAAAAGTGACGATTGACATTTGAACTCAGGTTTATATATTGACATATTGGTAGATCTGGTGCGAAAAAAATGGACCAAGTACATCATTTGCGTTATCACTGAACAAAATCATGTAACTCCATTTCAAGTGTTTAAAAAAAAACTTTTTTTCCCGTAAATTTCGACCAAAGAAAATTAAATTAGCTGGACTCACCGGAAAGAAAATTAACTACACTATTAAATGGGTAACTATGTTTTACAAAATGATGTCATGTTAATAAGCAAATAGTATAAAAATGCTGATATATTGTTTTCTTTTGGTCAAATCATCTGATTTTTACAAGAATTTTACCTTTGCACCGAATTGTTTTTAAAATTTATCTTTTATGATCTTTAAGCATGTGACATAATCTGTTCTGATTTGTGAACCAACCAATATGATGTCCGAATTCGGTGATCAGAATGCGAATTCTTCATGACTTGATATTTTATAGTTCAAGTTACTCTTCATTTTCCATTTTTTTATTGTTTAAAGATGAAGCTCGAAAGTTTCAAACTGGCAAGGAGGAAGTTTTCATCTAAAAAAGTGTGCAAGGATTTTTTTTTAAATCTTGAGAGGGGTTTGGATTTGAGAGGAGTGGTGGTAGATGAATTCCTTTCTATTAATATTCCGCAGATTGAAATGTTAATTATTGCTTCTTATATTTTAAGAGAAGGTGCACACGCATTTCCAAACTTTCATAAGAAAGAGCCAGAAAGTATTCAGGCACAACTTTAAAATTTTGGGAGCGGTCTTAGGAAAATTTTTCCACAAAAACAACCAAAATGTGTACAAAATCCAAAATCAAGAATAATTAACCCCTTTTCCAATTATGTCAATCTAACGATGACACAAGCAAAAAACATGTTATTCTTTTTTGTGAAAGCAAATTTAAAAAACCGGCAAAATATGCTCCTAATTGATATCGTCCAGACATAATGTATTTGATCGAATTCCGTGAGATTTCGCAATATCTTCATCTTTAAGAAGAATCTTCATAATTTCTTTTTTTTTTTTTTTTTTTTTTTTTTTTTACTGTATTATAAATATTACATAATACCTCAAGACATAAAATGGATAGATGTCGCACTGATTTACATGCCACATATACCTTTTTGCATTATAAGTTCTTGATATATGGATTTGACATTTTAAAATCTGTAATATGGATGAGTCGAAACTCGTCTTCGATATAATTAACTATAAAACGACAAGTTTAACAAAAGTTAAGGTTACATCTTTTTTTCAAGGACGACTGGGAATGGACCGAGCAGAATTTCCCGGTACAGTTTTTAAAAGATATTGGCCGAGAGATGTTCCGCAGATTTTCGTGGATTAAATTAAACTGCACAGCCGTTTTCTAACCCTAAAATGTGAACAAAAAGTTAGACGACTGAGTCGTTTCTGGAATAATAAAATGCACTGATGCAATTTACAGCTTTTATTGACGCGTATATAAATCAAATGATATTTAACTTGAATGACCAAATTTTAATAGGTTAAAAATAGAACTGCATGCCTGTCCTTTATATTTTTTGAGAATATGATGCCGTAAAAGTAACTCAAAACCGTAAATTTTGAACTCATAAACCTGTATTTTTTAATTTTATATAAAAAAAAAAATTGGTTGTCTCAATAACCGAATAATTTTTCATATTTTCATACAAACTCTACTCTGCTTCTTTTTTTTTTTATTTGCGAATAACAGATAAGATCAAAACAACAAGAAGCAGTGTAAGACTTAAAAATACCTCATCTCCGTTTTTGAAGGGCAGTAATCTGAAAAAAATTATATTCACGATTTTTTGGGAATAAAATAAATATGGTCTTCGAATTTTTCATTTTTTCCGCTGGCTATCTATTTTCGATTAGAAGGAAAACACAAGTTTTAAATCTTTCCTGCTTTTTTATAATACTTTAGCTGTTAACCTACAATAAAATTGGTTCTCCTAGACGTCATAAATTTTGTTTACGAGAAAGACACTTAATTTTTTCCCTGGCATTATAATCAAGGCACTGATGATCCCTTTTCTTTTACTTATTTTCGTTTGAAAATCGAGAGTTGATTCCATTATTTCAAAGGCCGCTTATGATTAAAAATCTTGCTTTTTTCCAGTTTTTTAAAGATAAAAATTTAAAAATTGCAAATTGAGAAACACTCGAGTACAATTACCGTTTTGAACCGATTTTCATTCGGGATTAAAGTTACAAGAAGAAGCAAACTTGTTTTCACAACTCAATACCAAAATAATTATGACTGCTGTCATTACACTGTAGCAGAAAATATCGTGCAATTCTGTGCCATTATTTTGAAACTCCTAACAGTTCATCAAAATTTCGCCATTTAAATAAAAAAATGGGCTTAAACGTAATCAAATTTTTGGAATAGTTGAGCATGTAAAATATGCAATTTTCTCGCCATTTTTTACTGTTTTCATTATGTTTTGCCCATTTTCAAAAGTCGAACTGTTGAGATTTAATCTAAGCAAAAACGTTGTCAGTTATGATTAAAAGCAACGTTTAACAACCTCACAAGTTTATTTTGATAAAATCAGAACATTAATAATATCCGCTTCTGGCGCTTACTTAATTGTAATTTTTACTTTATGCCACCTTTCGCTCATTCAAAATTTTTGGCTTGTTACATGGTTTTTCAGTCACAAACGATCATCTTTTCATTTTTATTCTCTTCTCTTATAACCTTTTAACTTTTAAAAGAAAAAAACCAGTAGTTGAAGTACATGGTAATTTCCATTTAAAATTTTCAAGTAATTTCCATTTTATTTTTTGAAGAAAAAAAAAAAAAAAAAAAAAAAAATGACCAAAAAACTGCTTTTTTTTTTTTACTAAGGGATGCTGAGAAAATAAATTTTACCGCTTCGCAACAGTATAAGCCAATCATGTCGTATCTTTTGAGTTAAAACATTCAAACCGGTATAGCCATTACCACTCTGAAACATAATCAGAATCACCATGAATATGTCACCATATTTGAGGTAATAAGTCGTTATTCAAAGATAAAACGTTTATGTCTATTTTTATTCATAAAGAACTTCATTTTTCAAAGTCAGAAGCATTTGTCACAACATAAAAAACGTGATTGTTAAATTAGTTTTTGTCGCCATTTTTTTTTTCCTACAAAAAACTGAAAGGAAATTTTTTTTTTTTTTCTATCAAAAAATTTTGACGAGGAAAAATATGAAAATATATTCACATTAAAAGAAAATTAATTTAGGTGATACGATAAGGAACTTAAAATTGAAACAGCTGGCCAATTAATCTTTATCGTTTACCAATAAAAGAAGCTGATGGTTCTGAAGAAGCGAACAAGCAGCTTTTTAAAATAACAAATGCCCGTGTAAATCCTTTTCTTTAAGATCGCGCATGATATGACAAACTTTTCTTTATTTTTTTCATTTTAAAAGTTTGCTTTAGTACTGTATAAATTTTTAAATGTTTCAAATTTATGCGCAGATACATTCATAATACGTTATTTCAACTTTTCAATTTTTTGATGTGTTATGAACCTGTAAAACTGCTTTTCACTGTCTTCTTTCATGACTACCGTACCTTTCTATTGCCTCTCCTGGAGAGACAAACCGTTTACTATAAGGCACTATGTCTAAACTTTGGACATGAGCTCGAACAGCTACGCCGTTTGGTATTCTAAAGAAATCGTCATCTTTGCCCCTGTGTCCCGTGTTTTTTCTCACGCCTCCGAATTTGACGTCACCTCTGTATATATTAACCTGAGGTTTTTGATTTTTGTGAGATGGCTTGAGACCACCTTCACCGTGAAATGAAGAATGCTGGTAACCTTGTTGAGGTCGATAATCTGAATAGGAATCGTTTCTGCAGTCATGTCCTCCGGCACTGGAACTACTAACTCCCCCAATACCTCCACCTCCGCCTTCAATTCCTCCGCTAGTTCCACTGCTAGGCCTAAATGGTTTAACACCGGCGCCGGTTTCTGCGGTGTTCAAGCCCTCAGGAAATAATTGGTGATGGAGGAATCCGAAATCATCTGGATAATGAGGATTAGGTAGATCCAATAACGGATCATATGATGGAAACGGAGTTGTAGGAGGTTTACTGAAATGGATTTTAGTATCGGATTGGAATTTGGTATGTTTCGACCAGTCTTTTGGTGGTAGGATGAACGGGGGTTCTTTGTTGAACAACTCGTCATAATTCCACTTATCGACCACTCCAAATGTAGGTGTTGAGGATAATGGCGGTCTCGCTGACGTAGGGGATCCAGGAGAGGATCCTGGGAACAGTTCAGTCGTTGAAATTGTTGGAGGAGTTGGTGAGAATCCTCCACCTGGACTTCCAGTACCGTAAATGCCTCCACCTCCGCCTCCAATTCCTCCTCCTCCGATTCCTCCTCCGCTACTACTGATACCTCCTCCTCCTCCACTTCCAGTTCCTCCAGCACTGCCACCCCAAAGACTGTCGCTTCCGCCGGCACTACCACCACCAACCCCACTGCCTCCTGCACCTAGTCCGTTTCCCCCTCCGATACCTCCTAGTCCACTACCTCCTCCTCCCCCAAGTCCAATTCCAGATCCATCAGCTCCAGATCCACCGATTCCGGATCCTCCAACTCCATACCCGCCACCTCCGACTCCACTGATCCCACTTCCTCCAATCCCACTTCCCCCAATCCCAATTCCACTTCCTGTTCCTCCAATCCCTGTTCCGCTTGTTCCTGTTCCGATCGTAGTGCTTCCTCCTATTCCTGCAGGGGAACCTGTTGAAGAACCTGGAAAACCAGTTGGTTTTGATCCAGATAATGAGGAATCGGTTGAAGGAATACCCGAAGGCGATACACCTGTCGCTGGAAAACCAGATGGCGAGTAACTGGGAATGCTAGCTGGTGTGCTGCTGATCACTGAAGGAGTTAATCCGCCAGACGATATGGTTGATATGTCGGGGTAAAAAGGATAAATCATTCCTTGTCTATTATTAATGACTTTAAATCCTATATTTGGACCTGCTATGTACTCTACTGTGTGTTGTGCACCTTTGTCGTCCAAATAAGTGTATGTCCCTCTCCTATTTCCAGCAGCATCGCTCACCTGTTTAAAATGATCATACATTTTAATTTTAAAATTGTTTTCCGAGTATCGTAATTAAAATTTCCAGATACGTACTTCGCTTCTTTTTTGATCAGGTCCCGATGATACGAACCTATATGAACCGTCTAATCCTTTTTGGACAGCTGAGAATCCTCTCGCTTTGGAACCAGGACCTTTCCCCTGAAAAATTATCATTTTAAAAATGAATTCATGAAATCAGCATTTTCGTATCCTTCAAAAAAAAAGTATTAATTAGGTCTATATAACATGAATATTGAAAACAGACCGTAGCCAGGGGGGGGGGGTGAAGGGTGGGTCAGCCCCCCTTTGGAAAAGCTTGAGCCCCCTTGTAAATTTGACTTGGCCCTTGTAAATTTTCCCTGTCTTCCATGTTATAAGGGGCCATTTGGAGCCCCCCTTAGAATATCTTGTGCCCTCTTTGCTTCTCAGGCTGGCTACGGTCCTAATTGAAAATCGAAGATATTCGGTGAATAATTTTGCAAATTTAAAAAAAGAAATGACCCATCTTTACTTGAGAAAGAGTTAAATAAAGTCAATCAATTATTGCGAAATTCCTGACGGGGGGAAGGGGGTATACAAAAAGATTGAGATTGAAATTGCTTACTAGGAGGATGGAGGAGGTCCTAATGAATCATATGGAAGAAGATTTTTTTAAATTCACCACTGAAAATTTCAACGGAAGAGAAAATTTTAATACGTGTTTGTAATAAAAAAATCTTTTGAAAATATTTTGGGTAGGCTACCGGTACTTTAAAAAAAAAAAAAAAGAAAAGTTCCTACTTTCTTTTTTTTTATATTTTTGTTTTCAAAATAAACGATTAAAAAAAAAAAAAATTCAAAAACTTGAAAAAGAGGGGGTGGACGAAAATGTTACGTAATACAGAAGAGGGGTTTAGGCAAATCTTACAATTTCTTACAGTCAGGAAAGAAGGGGTGACAAAATAATGGAATATTATGCTTACGTAATACTTGAACGACCCCTAATATAGAATAGATAGGAGAAAGAAGCTGGAAGGGAAAGCAAAACTTGACGACTTTTATGAACATTTTCATTTTCAAGTAGGAAAATTTCTGTCCAAATATCAACCACCAACTTCCGATGTTAATTTCTATAACTCTGATGAAATTTCTGATTTAACGATGGAAAGGGCCGTCTATAAACCACGTTAGCATTATGTTGGCCATTTTCGATCCCCCCCCTTTTGTTAACAAAGGTTAGCATTTCGGAACCCCCCCCCGCCTTAATTTTTTTTTTTTTTTAATTAAAATATTAAACATTAAACATTTAAAAAATCATTCTAACATTAAACATTCTAATATTAAACATTTAAAAAATCTGAAATTCTTCGGCTTCATTAAGTTGGCCCCCCACCTATAAGATTTCCATTAATTTCCTAAGATATTTTCCATTTTCCGGGAAAATTATTTCGGTACAAAAAATTTTATTGCTGGTACCTAACAGTACTAATCAAGTACTAGCTCCCTGCAAATTTTGGGACATGGGGGGAGAAAAGGGGGGTTCTACCATTAAGTTGGAACCTCACTTTAATTTTCCATTTTCCGGGAAAATTATTTCGGTACAAAAAATTTTATTGCTGGTACCTAACAGTACTAATGGAGTACTAAAAGGTACAAACCATCGATTTCAAAAATCTTATAGGTGGGGGGCCAACTTAATGAAGCCAAATTCTTCGGAACTTAAGAGAAGGCTTCACGGATACCGAAAGGCATGGCTGTTTTCTCTAATAATAGATTTACGATGAAAAAATCTAAATTTAAGGTATCTAACGAACTTCTCTGGTATATCCTGCAATTTTTAGTGCAAGTTTCAACTTGTCTGAAATGTATGAGTGGCGGAAAAATAATTTCAAAAAAAATGCGGTCGAAAAGCTTTTGTTTTTGTTTTCCTGGTTTTTGTTCGCTTGGAACAAGTTGAAACTTGTACCAAAAATACAAGAAAAAGTCAAGGGAGTTCGTTAGATACCTAAAATTTGATTTTTTCCCCGTGAATCGAGTGTTAGACGAAACAGCCATTCCGTCCTTAAATTTTGCAAAGAAAAGTTTTTTTTTTCTTTAACTCAAAGTAATAAATGCGCAGGTAAAATCGAATTTTTTTTTTAAAGTCAGTTAGGTTACACAATTTAAAAAACTTGAATTATTTTCTTTTTTGCACGTTTATTACATGAGACTAATTCTAACGTTAGATATGTAAAATCCCCTCGCCCCCTTGTTAGCAAAAGTTAGCATTTTGTATACTTCCTCTCCTCCTAACATGATAACATGGTTTATGGATGATCCCAAACTAAAGAAACAAAAACAAATATAAAAACGTTCTCTCAATTGAAACCTTCATAAAAATGAGAAGGTCATTTCAGTTCCCATAAGGGTCAACAGAAAGACGAAGAAGTTAAGAAAAAAATTAGTTACAGCATGTGTTTGTTCGTAGAACTGCGAAGACCCCAATATATGAAAAAAAAAAAAAATTATCTGCAGTGAACGATTTGTCTAATGATTTCAACTCAAACAAAAAGTTATTCAGTTTTAGTTTTCAGAAAAGAAGGGGGCACATAATATTATGTCACTGGACATATTTACGCGATTTTGATTATCTTTTACTGAAGTGTACAAAGACCCATTTTTTACGACATTCAAAAACTATATATTTATTTGTTTTTCTTACCACAAAAAACAAAGGTCCCCCTTGAGCTTGGGCAAAAGTGTCAGGAACAGGATTAGTCACTTGAAACCCGGTCCTGGAACCGGCAATATAATCCACGTTGTGCTTTATACCTACATCGTCCAAGTAGGAGTACCTTAAACGACAAAATTAATTTCGTAAGTAGGTGTGCGGTTTAACTTGTTTTGAACGCCATGCATTCATCACATACACCTGCCCATTCAGAATCTTTTCTATTGTGCTTATGAAAATTACATTTTTGAAAAATCAGCTTAGATTAATTTAAATAATTCGAGCATCAACTCGCGGGATTTGAGGGATTTGCTTGACATAATAATTTCCACAAGATCCTTTACCTGCCTTGCACATCGCCGATACTGTTTGCATGTTCTTCTTTGACTTGGTCCGGACTTTGAAATGCGAAATCATATCCCCTATCCTCGGTAGGATCGAAAACATTGTCCAACTCTGGATGATATTTCCCATCGTTATTCGGTCTGTGAATTTAAAGCACTTTAAGTCATTAGATTTTTTTTTTTTTTTTTGGTATGAGTATTACTGCATTGACGTCATACACGTCTATACGTTACCTGGAAAATGGAGGTTTATTTTGAGAAAGATCCATTCTTCTTGCTATATGAGGTCCCCTGGCTCGAAATCCTCTTCGTCCTGCTGTGTAGACGGTTTGTAAATCAGCTCCGGTTTTTGGATCTTTATATCTATCGGAATTCAAATTAAAAATCAATTTTTTAAATCATTTAAAACTGAATTGGGTGTAAGCAAAACCCTTACCCGAATTTCCCAGCTACCGTGTTATCTGCGGTAGCAGAAGCTACATGATAATGTTTTCCTTCATCGTTGGTTGCGTAACCAAATCTGTAAGCTCCGTTTTCGCTTTTTTCTATCCAGTCTATGGCAGCGCTGTTGGTGGATTGCCCGAAGGAGGCGTTTATGGCACAAAGGATTAACAATGTCGGGAGCAACATTGTCACGGAGAATATGCGTTTAGACAAGGGTCTCTGAACCGCTCATTTCTGTCTACGGGTTCTCTGGAAAATTATCAAATAAATAAAAGGATTACAATATCGCAGAAAATTTTAACAAAGCGTTGTAAAAGTCGTTTTAGATATGTTGCGGTTGATTAATGTCGGATTCGCCGATTTTCCTTTACGGATAAAAATCCGGCTTCATGCTGATTTCTTGAATTATTGACATTAATAGCTAATCGGAAATACTTTATGCGGCTGTTCATCTAAATTAATTATAGCATGTGGGATTTTTTTAAATTATTTTAGGAGCAATATGATTTTTTTTTAAAATGGATAATTTAAAGACCGTATCTAACAACGATCCTTCAAAAGTTAAGCTGAAAGAGTTTTTTAATTTTTGCACAGTCTGACTTGGAAGTTTTAAAAATGTTCTTTTTTATGCTTTTAGGAGTAGCTTATATGCTTTGATTTTTTTTTTTTTTAAATGAAAAAGTTATAGTATTTTTTGTTAATAAATTATTACATATCAAAAGATGTAGTTCTTTTTTTATATGTTTTTAAATGCGAAAAATTTGAATATGGCAACTTAAATATTTCCGATTCATAGCCAGACTCCCATCCAGTCTGAGAGGCTAAGGCGGGACGGGGAAGAATACAAACTCATTTTAAGGCAGCCTCCATGCACCTCCATTTAAATATAGAGAAAACACATTTAACAGAGGTACTCCAATCTCCTTTGAATTACCCTGACTGGAGATTATTCAAGTCTGGAAAAATCAGATCTGCATTCTATAGTCGCGTCAGAACCATAGGGTTCCAAACGGTAACATGTAAATTTTACAGGAACAGGAGAGCTTTTTTAAAAGTTAAGCTTTTGCTGGCCGGATGATTTAGAGTTATATTTAAATTTTTATGTACTAATTCATTTATTATGAAAGGGATCGTCCATAAAACACGTGAGCACGTTAGGGGGGGGAGGGGGAATTCCAAATGCTAACTTTTGCTAACAAGGGGGGGTTACATATCTAACGTTAGCATTTGTCTCATGTAATGAACGTGCCAAAATGAAAATAATTTAAATTTTTTAAATTATGTAACCTAACTCAAAAAAAAAAAAAAAAAAAACTTTTAATTTTACCCGCTTATTTGCTCAAAGTTTAAAAAAAATCGTGTTTTTTAAAAAATTTAACTTCGCAAGAATTTTTAAATGAATTTTTTTAAAAATATTTTTTTAGGGGGGGTCCCAAAATGCTAACCTTTGCTAACAAGGGGGGGGAGGGGGTCAAAAATGGCCAAAATAATGCTCACGTGTTTTATGGACGACCCCATATTACGACGCTGCAAAATAATTTTTGCTTGAAAATCGTTACTTTAAAAAATGATATGAAACATTTTGATTGAAAGGAAACCGAAATTGATGCAAAATCAAACGCAAATAAACTCAGTGCCATAAGGTTCCAAATCACGTTTTTTGCGTATACCTCGGTCAAAAACCGAAAATTGAAATTTTTTTTTTCATAGACTATAAACCTAAAGACAACTTTTGGTATAAAAATCTCAATTTTTTTTAGGTAAGGGGGGGGGGGAGCTATTTGGAACCCTATGGTTCTGAGGCGACACAATTTTTAAAAAACGTTCAAACAATTAAAAGGGACTATTTAAAGCCTCTTTTTTCTAATATTGCCGCTCTCATCCAGGGTGTCTTCCATAAATTACGTAAGCATGTTTTGGGGAGGGGGGGGGGCAAATATACCATCTTACATGCTTACGTAATTAATGGACGACCCACAAACGATATAATTTTTATTTTAGTAGCCTTTACTCAGTGGTAGAGGAAAAACAACCTTCTTAAATGCAGTTTTACACATCCAAAGAATACTGTTTACTATTCGAAGAATAGGAAGGAACCCTTCAAAAATCTCAATTTTTGGTATAAAAATCTCAATTTTTTTGAGACTAACTAACATCGTCGGTGCAAATTTTCCAGTGTCCCAAGAAAAAGTGCGTTATAAAATTCTATAACTCTATAACGTTTTGGCCAATTATAAAATTTTAAACTGAGCAATATAATAATTTTATGCTTGAATTGCACTATATTTAGCATATGGGGACTTTATTGGCTCTTTTTTAAACATTTTTCATGAGAAAAAAAAGGAAAAAAAAATTACAATTTTTTGGAACAGAATCCGAGCTTCGTGGTCGACATACCAACCGCCTTTATCCACTACACCACTTTTCAACTGGTTATTAAAAGCGGCAATAAGGTTCTTAAGTTGCCGATTATTTTGTCTTATAATATTTTTTAGATTTTTCCGAATTTTTGGTTTATTTCTTGTATTTTTAATTTGACAAAGGCTCAGAAATAAAGAAAAACAGAAATAGAAAAATTCAAGAAGCGTTAGAAGAAAATAAAAAAAATTAGAAAAAAACGGGAAATAATTTTTGTTATAAAATTTTATAACGAATTATAAATAGATGTCTTTTTTGGCGAGTTATAAAATTTTATGACGAAGATTAAGTTTTTAACAACTCAATTTTATAAAAAGCAAGCCCAAGTAAAAAAAAATTTTTTTTTTATATTTTGCTGTAAAAGCTCAATTTTGGAATTGTCGATATTTGTGAACGCTCCAAATCCGAGGAGTGCAGGCCTGTAGCCAAATAAAGAGAGGAAGGGAGGTTTGAGCCGTTTTGTAAAGTTTTTTTACCAGTTTATTTACCTTTCTTCATTCCTAAAAGAGGCTATTTGGAGCCCCCTTGGCCCTTTGGACAGGTTACAGGCCTGAATGTAAGATAATTGACTGATTTGTAGCCGAACATTTGACAGGAGTAAGTTTGACAGTGCTAAGAGTCGTTTATTTCGATATATAATTCATTTTTTTACGAAAAAGCTCAAATTTTGAAAATGGTACTTGCTAAAAAGCTCAAGTTTAGAACAGTAACATAAAATCGGTTTTTACTTTTAATTTTGAAAAAAAAGACACTTGAATCTGACGGTGTTCGTTTTCCTATTTTAGACCGTACTTTTCTTCATTTGCAGCCAAAAGTTAGGGAAAGGGATTTTTTGGGAATAATTCGGTATATTTAGCTGAATTCAACAGCATCGATTACGGAATTTAATCGTTTCTTGACACCGCCTGAAGTTAGCAGTGCTAGTTAGCATGCTCATATCTTTTTAATTTTTAAAGCTTAAATTTGTAGGTTTTATTGTCTTTAAGATAAAAAAAGCTCATCATCGTAAAAATTGGAGTTTTTCATAGCCCTGCTAACTTCGTAGATGACCATTCAGCCCTTTTCGGAAACACTTGCGTAGGGATGCACGATGAGACTTTCGAGAAGTGTCCGAGAAATTGGCTTAAATTTTGTTTCCCGACAAGTTTTGCACCAAGAAGTCCAAAACTCAAATTTCTCGTATAATTTCTCGTACGAGAAATCCCATGAGAAATCTCATGAGAACGGGATTTCTCGTTCATTGTTTTAAAACCTTGCAGCTTGACCAGTCAAAAACCAAATTTTTGCCATTTCTCGAAAAATTTCTCGTCTCATTCTCTCACGAGATTCTCGTCTCGTCGTGCATCCCTACACTTGCGCCCCTTTTTTAGTCTCTTGGGTGACCGACTAAAGGCCCCTGGATTGAGGCCTAAAGGGTGATGATTAGATTTCAGATCCCCATATTCTACTTTAATTCTGCAAAATTTGTTTTATTGTCAGGTACAATATTCAAAAACGACGACGGTGCTTAATATTTTACAAAATTTTTAATTTTTTCAAGTTTTTAAAATTTTTTATTTTGTTATTTTAATGATTATTTTTCGTTCAACAGTATTGACACATTATGATTTTTTATTGTACATTTTTAAGTAACGCACAATCAAGTTTCGAGAAGAGCACCATGGCGAAACTCTTGTGATAAAGCCTGCTGATTTAGCCTGGCTTGACTTAATAATCATTTTCAATAATCTGAAATATTCTTATAAACTTACTGAATCATTTGATGCGGTCACTACTTCTGTTGAGATACATTCTGGCTCTCTACAATAATCCCAAGTTAAAATTTTCTTTTTCTACGAAGAAAAAAAAAAAAAAAATTTTATCCACAATAGCTCAAAATGAACACATCAGTTTCGCGATATCAATGATTCGATCACCATTGAAAACAAGTTAAAACTGAAGAAAAAAACGGAAAAATTAGCATGAAAGCACCGACCGAAAACGTCAAAATTCACGGTTATGCGCTTAATTAATAAAACAAAAGAAATGCAAACAATCTTATTGTTTCCTTTTATATATAAGGTTAAATAGTAGATTCGAAGGCTTAAAATTATGTTATAAGGGCCTATGTGAGACTTATCCATTTAATGCCTGGTGCCCTTTTCACTGCGTACTATACTTTTTAATAGTGGGAAAATTGTATCGCATCTGGTTAATTTGTGTAAGTGAAGATTTATAAGCCAATTTGAGGAGGCGCCGTGAAAATATTATAAAAACCCGATGCGATATTGATAGTTTGTCAAGGAAATCATTTTAATTAAGGGATTTTCCGGAAATCCGGTGGATTTTGATCGTTATTCATCGGGGGAAAATAATATATATTTAACTATATGGATTTATTTTTAGCATGATAGTGGACTGACTTTAGCTTATTCACAGTTATTAATTATATTCGCATCACTTTTTTTAAGTAAAAAAAAAAAAAAAAAAAAAAAAAAAAATCAACAGTGAAGGATTTTGATCTTATAAAATAAAAGTTTAAAACGTAAAATGTAGTTTGTCGGATTAATTGATTTTGATGGATTGCTATTTTTTTAGTATAAATATTGCAACTTGTCATTCTGCCAATCATTTTTCTTATCGTACATCGCATTATTTCATCTTTGCGGGAATTTCGGACGTTAAATGCCTAGATTTTGCGAAGAGCTTGGAGATACGGCGCCATCCTTCAAAATTCGGAATATAAATATCTCATCTCATATCTTTAAAATTACTGGTCAGTGCCCTTGATAACTGAAAAATCTTGCAGGATATCGAATTCGTTGTCATTTTTGCTAAATAATTTCCAGACCCGCAACCAGAAAAGGGGAATGTGGGGGCTCAGCCTCCCCTTAAGAGAAAGCTGGAACCTCTTGTAGAATTTTTTCACCCGTGTATTTTTTTCTATCCTCCAATTTGTAGGGCTTTATTTATTTTTGAAGAACTTTGAACCCTTTATTTTTCTGATCCTAAGCCTCTCCGGACTTGTGCCTTTAGTGGAGTCTTTCATGTTCTGAGTATTGTTTGACTTATTTTTTTTTGAATTTTACAAAATCCTTTGAAAAAATTATATTCTAGATTTTATTTCTCGACTTATTATTCTTATTCTTATGTTTATACGTAATTTGATAAGGTACATTTAGGACCCTAGCAAAACCCCGACATTCAAATCCCCGATTTCTAATATGTCGGAGTTTTGCTTTTTGCCTATTATTATATTTTATTTTTTAAAATTTTTTATATGACGGGGTTTTGAAACTTAATAACCCTTAAAATTAAAAAATGCTTATTTATTTTCATGATTTAATATTTTAATTTAATCATGTACAAAATGAATAAATAATGAAGTACAGCTTAAAACTTTTTAGACGACTGTATAAAATTTTTCTTAGTTTATTAATGTTTAAACATTAATAAACATCTAAAAGCTTCTAAAATCGGGGTTTTGCCCCGATTTTAGACACGCCGACATTTTGGTCGATCATCCCGACACGCCGGGATTTTGGTCGGGTATTTTTAAAAAAATGAAAATTTAAAGGCTACTACAGGATAACCATAAGGTAGCTGCCCACGAAAAAAATTTTTGAGTTATCATTGGTACTTTGTTCGGGTACCTCAGAGATGATTTGTGGTGAAGTCAAAAAATTTTTTTGCAACCCCTAAGGGGCGATTTTGGGGGTTGAAGAAAATTCATTTTTTCTTTATAACTCCTGAACGGATTGTCCGATTTGAAAAAATGAAAATCGAGATGAAAGAGAAAAATAAGAGCTTTATTTTGGTGTAAGTGCCAATTTTTTTAAGTGCCCAGAATAAGTGCCAGAATTTTTCAAAGTTTTAAAAAATTTTTTTTTCTATAATCTAATCGCCGGATCCAAATTTCGCTACCATAGGATTAAAGTACCCAAAAAGTAGCTTTAGAAACGTATTTTTTTAAATTTTTTGCAAAGGGCAAAAAGGGCCAAAAAAAGTGCCAAAAATTTAAAATTTAATTTTAGCCACGTTTTTGAGCCCGGATCAAAATTTTGCTATCATAGCATGAAAGTACTCAAAAAGTTGCTCTAGAAACTTATTTTTTAAAATTTTTTGCAAAGGCCAAAAAAGGCCCCAAAAAATGCCAAAAATTTAAAATTAAATTTTAGCCTCATTTTTGAGCCCGGATCCAAATTTCGATACCGTAGCATGAAAGAGCTCAAAAAATTACTCTAGAAAAGAATTTTTTCAGATTTTTTGCGAAGGGCAAAAAGGGCCAAAAAAAATGCCAAAAATTTAAAATTCAATTTTGCCCGCGTTTTTGAGCCCGGATCCAAATTTCGCTACCATAGCATGAAAGTACTCGAAAAGTTGCTCTAGAATCGTATTTTTTAAAATTTTTTGCGAAGGGCAAAAAATAAATTTAAAGGGGGAATTTAAAGTTTTTGGCACTTTTTTTTTGGCCCTTTTTGCCCTTCGCAAAAAATCTGAAAAAATTCTTTTCTAGAGTAATTTTTTGAGCTCTTTCATGCTACGGTATCGAAATTTGGATCCGGGCTCAAAAATGAGGCTAAAATTTAATTTTAAATTTTTGGCATTTTTTGGGGCCTTTTTTGGCCTTTGCAAAAAATTTTAAAAAATAAGTTTCTAGAGCAACTTTTTGAGTACTTTCATGCTATGATAGCAAAATTTTGATCCGGGCTCAAAAACGTGGCTAAAATTAAATTTTAAATTTTTGGCACTTTTTTTGGCCCTTTTTGCCCTTTGCAAAAAATTTAAAAAAATACGTTTTTAAAGCTACTTTTTGGGTACTTTAATCCTATGGTAGCGAAATTTGGATCCGGCGATTAGATTATAGAAAAAAAAATTTTTTAAAACTTTGAAAAATTCTGGCACTTATTCTGGGCACTTAAAAAAATTGGCACTTACACCAAAATAAAGCTCTTATTTTTCTCTTTCATCTCGATTTTCATTTTTTCAAATCGGACAATCCGTTCAGGAGTTATAAAGAAAAAATGAATTTTCTTCAACCCCCAAAATCGCCCCTTAGGGGTTGCAAAAAAATTTTTTGACTTCACCACAAATCATCTCTGAGGTACCCGAACAAAGTACCAATGATAACTCAAAAATTTTTTTCGTGGGCAGCTACCTTATGGTTATCCTGTAGTAGCCTTTAACTGCTAATTTCAAAACCCTGCCATTTAAAAATATTTTTAAAAATACCTAAAAAATAAAAATTGAATTAAAAATAAAATGTTATAAAAGGCAAAAAACAAAACCCCGATTTCCAGTGTCGGTGTTTTGACTCAATCTCGTACATTTTTGATTCAAAATATGTTTAATGCGAACAGGAGTGCACTGATGTCCGTCAAAAACTTAACCATCTATTGTTGGAAGGGCATAGGCCTAACTTGTTCATTATCATTTTTTAAGTTAAAAATCTTGACGACCATGCATTTTAGGAATGCAAGGAAAATAAATGGGCATTTTAATGAGAAATTCGCGGAAGGAAGACGGAAATACGGACGGAAGACGGACGCGGAAGGAAGAATAAAATATTTATATCGAATTTAAATTTTTTCAAGCTGTTATCCCATTTGAATTTTTTTTTTTTTTTTTTTTTTTGTATGATTATAAACATTGCCAAAATGAGAATTTCGTCTTTTTGTGAGGTTGGACTTTTGGGCTAAACTTTTGAATCAATTAAAAACTACCTAAAGAAATAAAAATCGACTGAAATATTTAGCACTTTTCAGGAAAAATTATTGCTGTAGAGTTATTCATCATCTATTTTTTATTCAGTCTTGGAAAAATCTTGTTACTAAAATATGATGTGATTGTAATACATAACAGCTTGACGTCCAGCAATTAACTTAGAACAATTAAGAACGTTAATAAAAAACGTGCAAAAACAGAAAAAAAAAAAATCTCACATGTACTTGACCGAGTTTGAAGGCCGTTACGGTAGTGTACCATCATTTAAAGACCAGGGCGATGTGTTTAAGTTCGCGCCTGTTCATTGTTATCTAAAAATAAGCCCGAAGTTAATAATAATACATATTAATTAATTATTTCATCGAACTTTGTATTAAAAAAAAAAAAAAAAAAAAAAAAACTTATTTTCGACAGAAAAAAAAGCTTAAATGTATTCTTAAATAGCATTAATATTTAGGAGCATAAATAATTCTTTTACAAATATGCGACTTTAATTTTGCAGTAATAATTTTTTTTTTTCTGCCTTGAAATAGCTTTACATGCATCAGCTTATCAGACTCTCCTTAAAAATTCGCTTTCTTTTCCCTAAAACAGCATCTTTTTTTTCCGCCACGGTACATGATTTTTGATCGTTGGAAAGATGTGCGATATTTTCATTTATGTGGGATTTCCTCTATATTTAACTTAAGGCTTTTTTACTTCCTTCCTTTAGTATTTCGTAACTTATATCCTTCACTACCACTTCACTATTGTTTGCATATTTTTTTTTTTTTTACTTCTTTATTTTATAGATTATTACATCACTCAGTCAAGAACGTATTGACTGGGTTCACTTTGGATTTTATTGAAACCGGAATACAATGTTTAACTTTTCTCTACTTTTATCGGAATGAGATCGAAACCTAGACATTTTAATAAGATATCTAATTTTGTTTAAATTTTCCTTAGTTTAATTAAGCGTCATATTATAAAACTTTTCATACTTTATTTATTGGTTTGTCGTACACTATACCGTCTGGATATCTTTTTTTTTTTTCTTCAGGGAGTAATTAGAGTCATTTAACCTTGAACTAATATTAATTGTTTTTTCATCCTATCTTTTTTTTAAAGTCAAACAATAGTACCGTTTGAGTTAGACCCAACGGATGCAGTCATTTTGATAGAAATCTGATGCTTGTAATGTATTTAGATTTTATCCGATTGTACGAAGGTTAGAAAGTACTTTTCTAATAGCTTTTGTAGTCAACGATTTAATCCAATAAAAAAGGCAAATGAAGATTGTTTAATGGAATCCTTTTTTGTTGAAAAGAATAAAGTCCATTTATAACTTTATATAAAACCGGGAGAGAGCGCTCTAAAAAGCCTAGCGGAAGAATTGTCAACTATTTGTCAAATTGGCAACCTTGTTTAGTTTAAAGAAGACTTCAAATTATTTTACTGTAATTAATAATCGTTGAATTTCTGAAGTATTAAAACAATGAAGCGTTTTCGGGGTAATTCAGATCAAGAAATTAAAACCGGGTACTATAAGGTATTATTTTCGTGACGACTTTCTCATAAACATTCAAGAAAAAAACGAGCGTTTATCGTTTCTATAATTCTGTCCGTGTCTATGCAAGTACTATCATGTTTCTTTTTCAGATAGGAGACAAAGTTGAAGCCATCAAAACACATATCGGTGCTTGGTTTGATGCTGACATACTCGATATACTTCCCTATTCGATTTGTTTATGTGGAAGGAGATGCTCCTGCATTTTCAAGTTATTATTTGAAGGGTAATCATATCTCTTGAACTTTATATGAATGCAATATATTGAGTATTTGAAGCCGTCATGTGTCTTTTTGTTTATTGTAGCGATGATGAGGAGGACGCTGTTGAAAGACATTTGGATGAAATTAGGCAAATTACATTTGCTTCATATCATTGGGAAGACCTGAAACCAGGAATGAAGGTGGTGATAAATTATAATGTTGAAAATCCAGGAGCATGGGGATACTGGTATGATTTTCTTATCAATACAGTCATCAAAAGGTGAGTATTTTTAAAATAAAAATTTATTCATTTTAGAACTATTTAATCTGAAATTTTTATTTCAGTAATGAAAATATTTGCCTAAGAGGAACAGTATTAGTTGGTTACAATGGTTCTATGGGAAAAATTCCTCTAGAGATTGATTCAGACAATGTTGCTGATGTTTTAGAAATAAAGCCACATGCAACTTTGAAAGAAAAAGAAAAGGAAAGCTATGCAACCGGTGTTAAGCCAGGTTAGTTGTTAAACTTACTTATTTCATCATATGTGTTTTAATTGGGTTTTATTTTAACAGAATATTGTGGACATTGCAAGAACAGGCCAATCAAAAAATGCAAAATTTGTTCTTGCTGCATATGTGGGATAAAAACAGATTTCATGATCACATTGCAGTGCGATGAATGCTGCAAGTGGTTCCATACTTACTGTTTGGAGCCACCATTAATGACAATGCCTCCAGACGATGACTGGTAAGAATAATAATTCATTTATTATTTCTTTTCATCATTATTTATTTTTTGTGCGTATTTAATTTTTACGTAATTATTGCCAATTCCAATTTTAATCTTAGGTATTGCCAAAATTGTAAAAATGAAAATCCAAAAATTGAATATGATTTGACATCCAGATCTTCTAAGGTTTCAAAAGCAATGGTAAAGTTAAATTATAATTATCATTGGGATTTAATAGCATTTGTTTTTTTATATTTTCTTATTTGAGTCTGTCATTTAATTTAACTTTCTAATTTTATTTAATTATTTAGCCCTGCTATTTGTGTTTTTATTTTTTGATTTTACTTATGGTTGTTATTATTATCATTATTTATTTTTCATGCATAATTTTTTATTGTCTGATTTTTCTTTTTGCGGATTAATCCAAAGGGAAAATTTTTTGATTATAAATTTTTAAAAAGGTATCATATGAAGGCTGAATTTTTTCCCTGATTTTGGCTCAATGCGATCTGAAAAATCTTTTGAAAAACAAATTGATTCAAGCTCTAAAACGTTCTGTCCTATGCTGGAATTAATCTGCCAGCAGAGACAAGATTCTATTTACTTTTTTTTTTTGTTAGTTTGTTTACTGGGTGTAGCTCAAATTAGAAAAAACTTTCTTGCATGTTTCATGATCAGTTTTATTTATTAATTTAATCATTTATATTCTCACTTTATTTTACTGTAGAAACCCAAAAGAAAATATGTCAGGCGTAATAATAATGTTAGCATTGAGAACCCCGAGAGCGTTTCCTCTGCTAACCAAGAAACACAAATCAGAACTAAGTTTTTCGTTCCGGAAAGTAAGTTATCATTTATGTGCCCTATAATGAGTTGTTATCATTATCCATTAGTAGTCAGTCTTATTTAATGTCCTTTTTTTTTGGCAGCTACAGAGGTAGAAGAAATCACCCAAAAAATCTATCATATGACCAACATTTGGGAAGAAATACAAAATTTTTATCCTAAGCACAGTATCCAAGGAATCTTTGTTTCAATGAAGGAAAAACATGTCATTCCAGATACTAATAATTCGGATGATGAATTTGAGCTGCCTTTACAGGTTGAAGTTTGCATTATAAATGATGTTTGTAACAAACGTGTATGGGATGAAGCAAAAGAATATTTAAAAAATGGGAAACAGGTAGGTTTTTATAAAAATTCTTGAATATAAAAAAAAAGTGATGATTTTTTTTTTTTTTTCTTCCAGGCCTTTTTAGATCAAGTAGAAATTCGCTTTACTTGCCCAATTTGTTGCGATTTATTGAGAAATCCGATAACCTTAATATGCAAGCACAACTTTTGCATTGCATGCTTCTTCAAGTCTCTAAGTTCGAATGTTTATAGCTGTGCTTTGTGCAGAACAGGTGTTAACCTTACAGAACACTATGCTGTTAACCAAAATTTGGAAACTGCTTTGGATTTGTTATTTTCTAGGTAAACAAATCAAAAGTTCATTTTTTTCCTGCATAATTCTTTTTTAGTATTTTTATAACGTCTGTTTCGCGTTTTTCAACTATTTTCTATCTCACTGACGAAAATTTGAAAACTATCTTCAAGTTTGTTATTTTTTAAGTGAACAAACAAGAATTTTACTTTTTTCCCGTAATTATTCTTTTTGTAATACTTTTATAGCTTTTCATGTTTTTCAATTATTTCCTTTTTTATTAAATAAACGTTTTTGGTTCCGTAACATGTCTGAATTTATTAATTAAACTCATAAACTCTTAGATTAAAAAAAAAAAAAAAGTTTTAAAGCGCGAAAACGCTAGCGAAATCTCTAGGTTCTATTGGGCACCATTTTTTCATTTTTCAAATGTTGGTAGCGGCCATATTGAATTTCTGCAATCAAGGAGGCGGTGGATTATTTAAAACCAAAACAAAATGTCGTGCGGCTAAAAAATGAATTCTCACGTCCGGATTCAGTTTTCACTTAAGATTATTTCAAAAATGTATTAAATTTGTCGTAAAACTAATTGAAAAACAGAACAGTCGAGGTGTGCGGCTAATTTGTAATTCGTAACAAAAGGATTCAATTTTTTATTCACACATCATTATGACAGAATTACGTAAGCGAAAACCCGAAACTTTGACGGATGAAAAAGGTTCGGAAATCGACAGTGATGCCGTAAGTTTTATAATCTTATGATCCAGTTTGAAGAAAATTTGTCAGGCTTCTATAATTACATAACGATATCGATTAAACTCAAATCAAAAAGGTCGGAATATGTAATATAAGATGTCGTATTGACATTTGTTTGCTTGAAAAACCATGTTTTGTTGACATTGGGTATTTTCGGAACACTCAGCTGTCAATCTACGCCTCTTTCTTTTTGTTTTTCATCTTTCAATATATGAATTGACTTGTTGGAAACCATTGTCCTCCTTTTATTTTATCATCATTTCTTCATCATTTCTTCAGGTCATTAACTCATTATCATGACATAGCCTTGACAAATGAATATGAATGAATGATTGAATTTATTAATTTATTGAAGCTCGATTCTTTCAAGCTTTAAATATTCTTATCTTTATCATTACAGAAAGAATTTGATTCCGAAGATGACAAAAGTCCTGAAAAGGCTGTTCCAGTTGTATCAATTCCACAGGGTACGGATAAAATTCCAAATATTTTCAGCTCAGCTTTGTCAGGTGTACCAGACAGGTAAGAAAAAAATGGAATTAATGGATGTTTTGTCAGAAATTTTAGCTAAGAGTTTGGTTTTGAATGATTTTAGATGGAGAAATTGGATTATAAGAGGCATATTTACATGGATCTTAATAGGTATCTTCGGTTTAGTCATATATGGGGGACCTTTGGCTTTGATGATGGCAGTAAGTAGTTTTGGTCTGAAAGGGAGAGCAAAAAAAAAGAGAAAAAGTTAATAACTTATGTTCAATAAATTTTCAGACTCTAGTCGTGCAAGTCAAATGCTTTGAAGAAATCATCAATATTGGCTATGCTGTTTACAGAATTCACGGCCTGCCATGGTTTCGATCATTGTCATGGTACTTCTTAGTCACTTCTAATTATTTCTTTTACGGAGAGAGCTTGGTAGATTATTTTGGAGTAGCCATAAGTCGAACTGTAAGTTTAAAAATATTATTAAAATTTCTGTTAAAATTCATTATTTTATGAAACATTAATTCTTTCTTGTTTTAATGGACTTTACAGGATTACCTTAGGTTTTTGATCACTTACCATCGATTTATTTCTTTCTGCCTCTACATCGTTGGTTTTGTCTGGTTTGTGTTATCTCTAGTCAAAAAGTACTACATGAAACAGTTCTCGCTTTTTGCTTGGACCCATGTTGCACTTCTCATTGTAGTCACACAGAGTTATCTCATTATACAAAATATATTTCAAGGTCTCATTTGGTAAGTTAATTTTAATAGAAAGTTCATTTTTATTTTTATTTTCATATTTTATTAGCACTAAAATGCCTATTGATCTTACTTGAAGGTTCATAATACCTGTCTCCATGATTGTGTGCAATGATGTATGGGCTTACATCTTTGGTTTCTTTTGGGGAAAAACACCTCTCATTCAGCTTTCTCCAAAGAAAACTTGGGAAGGTTTCATTGGAGGAGGAGTAGCCACAATTATTTTTGGTCTTTGTGTAAGTATCATGTTTTTTTTTTTTTTGAAAAAAATTAATAATTAATTGAATAATAATCATGCAGTCGAGCTCAGTTTTTATTCTGTTTACTGAACTGATTTTTAAAATCACACTTTTAACATAAAACTTTATTGCAAATACTTTTATCAAAATGTCGATTTTAATTTTTAAATCTTTTTTTTTCAGGCTTCGTATTTTTTATGCCAATACCAATATTTTGTATGCCCTATTGAATATAGCGAAACGTTAGGGCGCATGACAATGGATTGCGAACCTGGTCCTTTATTCAGGCCCACTGAATATGTACTGCCAGAAGCTTTCCACAGCATTTTATCTCTGGTAATATTTATATAAAAAAAATTCTTGCTTGAAATTACTTTTATTTGTCTAATATTAATGATTTTTTTTTAATCAATTTACAGTTCCATTTGCGAAAAACAATAACCACTTATCCGTTTCTTCTACATTCTTTAAGTATGTCTATCTTCAGTTCTGTAATCGGTCCGTTCGGAGGATTTTTCGCCAGCGGATTCAAACGAGCATTTAAAATTAAAGTGAGTAAATGGAGTTCATAAGAAACGTCCTTTGTACATCAATTTTAATTAACTCTTTCTTTAATCAGGATTTCGGTGACGTAATCCCAGGCCACGGTGGAATCATGGACAGATTCGATTGTCAGTATCTCATGGCGACATTCGTTAATGTATACATTACTTCGTTCATTATCAATGCATCGTCTCCGCAAAAGATTCTTCAACAAGTTTACAATCTAAAGCCGGAGGAGCAGTTGCAAATATTCAACATGTTAAGGCAACAGCTTGAGAATCGCGGAATTCTCGACGTTAACGTGCAATAAATTCAAACAACAAATATTCAATTTTTGATTTACATTCGCATTCGACGTCTTTATCAAAGATTTTCATCTGATAATACTACGGGTTTTTTCGTTTATTAAATCTCAATTTTTTTCAGTATTTAATCTCAATTTTTTTCATAAAATGCCATAAGTTAATGCAATTTTATATTGAATCTTTGATAAGGATGAATTTCATGATTTATTAAAAAAAAAGAGTAAATAAATATTCCATAAAATTTTTGATGTTCAAATATAATTGTGTAGCACTTCACCGAAAATTTAAAATTCATTGTTACTAAAATATTTTGCTGTTTAGATTTCTACATGCAATACTTTTTTTTTTAAAGAACAGACGTTTACTGAAATTGAAAGGAAAAAAAAATTTGCATGTAGAAGTTTTCGTTAACAAGATTTAAATTTTAGGAGAAAAAAAAATATGAAAAAAGGAATAGTCGGCGTCAACCCGCAATTAGATTTTCCTTTTGAATGTTATGTGGTAATTTAATTCAAAAAATTAAATCGAACAAAATCGTTGTAACAAAGTGCAGGAAAAAAAATCTTATTTTCTTTTTCTTGGACTAATTTACCGAATATGGGAGAAAATAAACATTGCATTATCATTTTTTTTTTGAATACATGGGTCATAATTTTAATAAAAATTAAATTAGTTTTTTTGTTTTTTAATTTTATTTTTTACCGCAAAAATTTAAAAATGTTGATGTCTGTCAATTCATGGTTGATAAGACGAACAAATTAAAAAAGTTTTTCAAGTCGAAAAACAACTCTTTGACTATTAAAGTAATTTTTGCTTTGAAGTTTGTATTACTTTGAATAACAAAACGTTTTTGTTATGTTTTTATGTTAATTTCAAAATTTTGTTGTTACATTAATTTGTTTTCTTAAGGAAAAAAAAAAATTAAGTCAGTGATCAACCATGAGTCTTAACAATTAGGTAGTTATTTGACCAATAAACGTTAATTTCTGTTGATCCTATAAATGTATATTCTATTGTAAATTAGTGTTAAAGGTTTTAAGGAAAAAAATTTAAAAAAAATATTCATGTTGTAATTGTATATATGAATAAAAAAAATTACTATTGTAACTTGTTATTACATCTTCAATTATCTTGTATCACAATTCAATCAGTTTCACTTGTTTTTTATCATTATAAGGTGAGAAGGAAAAAATCCTCGAAATAAAAAGTATCTCAAAAGGTGTATCTCACCCTTTTCACAATTTTATTTTAAGTCGATCTTTAATTCTTCAAATAATTTTTGCCACAACAATATTTTAGGACTTCATTAAAAGCATCATCAATATTCTCTGTAAGAACTGTAATTAGTACAAAAAAAAAAAAAAAAAAAAAAAAAAAAACATCAGAAAAATCGAAAAAAAATAAATTTAGACAATGCCGTAGAAATTGTCGTAAATTAAAGAATCCATAATTGTTTTAGACATTCAGTTCATTCACAACTATAAATGCCATACCTTTGTACAACCAAAGTACCGTTTCTTAAACATTAGTATCCTACCTGTCCGCTAGAGGATTCCTAACAGCGGAACTTAAGAAAGAATAACTTCCACGCGTTTTGCTATACATCAGGCATGTCTTTTTACCGATTCGAACCTGACTCAGGTATTAGTCTAAAAACAATTTTGCCGCGAACAATTTATCCATAATTTTTGGTTCTTCTTAAAATATTTTGAATGGACATCGAGTTTTGAATTCTTTTTTTCCCAGTTATGTGCTTTGGAGATTACGGGTGTTTACGTGAATGATAGTTAAATCTTTCTTTTTTTTTTTTCCTTTTTATCCTTTCCTGTTTTGGTGGAGTGATTTCCTGAAAATGATTTTAATGCTGAGGGTTGAATAAATTCCCGAAAAATGCCTTAGTGAAAACAGTGTATGCGAATTTAAATTTGATTAAGTCATTGATAAAAAAGGATATTTGGAGGGATTTACGGTCGTTACCAGCCACGATTCACTCGTGGATCATTCTCACGGAACTTGATGCATTTTGGTAGGTATTTTGTAACTTATAACGTAATTTAGGAAATAAAAAAACCAGTATACCTAGCTCATCTTTTTAAAAATTTATTAATAAATTTTAATTCGTTTTGACATTTTTTTAAAAATTTATTTTGTTACATTTCTCTTGACATTCGTATAAAAAAAAAAAAAAAAAAAAAAATTCTTGAGCCTGAAATTGGGAGTATCCATAGTGAAATAGGGCGTTCCAGAAATATGTCAGAAGTCGACCGTGAAACTTTCCGTAAAAGCCTTGTCCCTTTCACATTTGAATAAAAGAGATTGGTTTTGGGTTTTATGCAGAGAAATCACGAATTCGGTCTTACGGTTCGTCTATCTATAGTCAAATTCCAAAACTTGGCCGTTGCGTTGTTATTGTCGCTGCCTGGCCGGTCCCAGATGATTACATTCGTAAGATATGTAGATAGCCTCAAGTAAAGTAAAAAAAAAAAAAAAAACAAATACGTGGAAATAAATCCGATTGGGTAAACATATCTATTACTGAGGACATGTTGAGAGCCTGATGCGGGTGACTGAACGTTGTAAAAGCTGTTTTCTGCTGCATTATCATTTTTTTGAAGACAGTTAGTTGCCGATGGAAATTAAAAGCAGAAAGATTGTAGGAAAAATTTTATTTAACGGTCCTATGAATTAACCTTCATAACAAGGTTATTTCATATCCATCGTGAGATTTAGTTTTCTGAAAAATTAATTTATAAAAAAAAAAAAAAAAAAATACATAGAACTGTGGTTTTATGAATCGAAAAATTAACACATAATCATAGAAAAAAAAAAAAGGAAAACAACAATGTTGAAGAAAATCGCAATCAAAGCCATAAACTTCTTATTTCCAAATAATTTTTTCTTCAAAAAAATTTTCATTCTTCCAATCCAATGTCCGTTTGTTAATTTCACATTCACGATCCTTGCTTTGAAAAGAAAAGATCCGTTAAAGAGAATATCTAACATAAAGGCTTGGCAAAAACCTGGTAAAAGATTTGAATTATGTAAAAAAGCAGACTGATAAAATATTAGACCTATGCAAATTTATGGCAAAATTATAATTTTTATGATACCTGTACTCATGAGTTCTAATTTTTCTTGCAACAAAACCAGAAAAAAACTAAAAAAAGCTTTGGCGAATAAAACAACAAAAAATTTCAAATTTTTAATTCAAGTGAGATTTAGAAATACAGATTTTCTCGCATTTACTGAAACTTTGAAAAATAGTTCTATGACTAAAATCTTCAACTTGGTTCTAGAAAAGACATCAATAACTAAGAGATGTCCGTGTTACATACATTTTTTCATCCATCCTAAATCATGCATATTGATATCTTTTACAATAGATTTACAACGTCATCAAATAAAGGATATCGATTATAAATGACTTTTAGGTTGGTATACTAATAGTGATGATAATCAAGGAAGTAAAAATTAAATTAGACAAAGCGAATTGATTTTACGAAAAATTCAAGCATTAAATCTCTGGTTAACTTGGTTTACAATTTTTTTTTATTGATTAAATAAGTTTATAATAAATGATAGACAAGGAGAAAGGAAATGCAAAAAATTATGTCATTTACTTGTTTTTTTTTTTTTTTTTTTTTTTTTTTTTAAATATGGGTTAATATTTTTCTCGTTAAACTAAGTGAGAAAGCAAAAAATTTATCGATGAAAACTGATGCGTAAAAATCGCCTTGTTTTTTTTTCAACATAAATCCGGATGAATTATTTTGCCTGAACTATGACCGAGGAATCTGCAGAAATGTAGTGTTACCTGAAAGTTAAAGAGAAGAAAAATATTAAAATCGAACGGATGGGACCAAAAAAAAAAAGCTTTACACTTAAGAATTGTAAGTTCTCCAGAAAACTTGGCATGAAATTTTTGAAATACCCCAGCTTTAATTGTACTGGACCTAAAGGTTTCGCACTGAAAATTGTGAAGGACTCGTATATGCAATAGCGAAAATATTCCTGGCGCAAATGTTACGGTTTTGCGGCATAGGGCGATTCCCTACCATTTTTCCTACAAAAATTAATTCCTAATCCATTTTTCCTAAAAATTTCGGTTCCTAAAATTTTTTTCCTAACTATTTTTCCCCCCAATTTTTAATTTTCCGAAAATTTTTTAATTCCTAAAATAAAATTTCCTGGAATGAATATTTTTCCTAATTTTTGGAATCCCTAAAATTTTTTTAATAATTCACTAGGCCTACCTAAAAATGTCTAAAATGTGTAAAAAATAAAAAAATTCTGGTAAATAAAAAAATATATTTAAATTCTCGTTTAGACCCAAAATATTAGTCCCAAAATTATTACAAAAATTTTCGGGATATAAAAAATAGGAAAAATATTAATTTTAGGAAATCTTATTTTAGGAATCAAAAAATTGTAAGAAAATTGAAAATTAGGAAAAATAAAAATGGTTGGGGAAAAAAATTTAGAAGCTAAAATTTTTAAGAAAAATGGTCGGAAACGGTGTAGGACACAAGGACTGGATTTTGCAAGAAAAAGAAATAAAGGAATGTTTTTAATTAGATGAAGTCAAGCTTAACTTATGACAATAACCTTAACAATACAAGCAAAACCAAAAATTTGTGCAGCAACGAGATCGATACGCAAAGATTATTTTATTGGGTCTTTCGAAATTTTTTCTCCTTCCTGTAATTTTTTTTTTTTCTGCAAACAAACAAACAAACAAAAAAAAAAAAAAAAAAAAAAAAAAAAGTATAAAAAATTCAGACATGCCACAGAAGAACAAATGCTCTTTAGGGTTGGTCTTGCATCTCCTTAAGAATATCGGTAAAAGTTTTGTTGATAAAAGGTGAAGGTCTGTTGATCCTCTTAAGATTATTCTTGGCTCTTTCTCCCTTGCTATTATTTGCAGCTATCGAGCTGTTAGTAAAATATGAAGGGCCAGATGGTTTTAAATGGTGAATGTCTATAAAATCTAATCATTCGAACTTCTACGGTTGATATGCAGCAGAAATGAAAGAATAATCCCGCTTTCTTTTTCATACATTTTGAATGTAAAACATGGAATGTTTATTTTACAACCTAAAACATGACTAATTTATTTTGCTATTTCACTCAATCCGTCTCTTGTGTGTGATATATTATGTGTGAAAAATATTGTCCTATATTCTTTTTTTTTTTTAACTGTCAGCCGAAAAATAAGCCCTTTTTACACTAAAACGTTAGGTATGCATTAAACCCTTTCTCTAGTTTTTGCACAACTCTTGTCGGCGCGTTTCCTTGAAAAATAATAGGAATTTCATAATGTAAAAATGTTGCTGAAAGAAAATGATTTGCTGAAAATGAATTGCCGCCAAAAATATTTCCAGATAATCTTTTTTTTTTTTTTTTTTTTTTTTTTTTTTTTTTTTGTCTTCGTTGGCTACCTCTCGTTTTAAGTTCATACGAGAGAACTTATTATTACCCAATAAAAAAACAAGAAGCGATTTCCACTCCATTATCTAATCACAGTATTATTTTGAGCGTAGCATGAAATGACACTTTTTGAACAGGTGACTTGTTAATTGAATAAAGCGGAACGGTGAAAAAAAAATTTTTTTCTATTACTCATGGTATAAAAAGTCCCTTTTTGAGAATTATTTGGGGACTTAAAAGTAAAACTTTTTGGGACTCTACTTTTTAGTACGGAGTACTAAAAAGTTGACTTTTTAATACTCTTGCTATCGTGTCGTCTGCATCGAAAAAAAAAAGAAACCATGAAGGCCCCGAAAAATGGTTGGCAGCATTGTATCAAGAGTCACGTTATATACGTGAAGAGTCACGTTATATACATTGTTTGGACAAACGAATGTTTTCAATTCACATCCTCATTTTTTTTTTTTTTTTTTTTTTTTTTCTTTTTTTACATCACACCCATTTGTCACAGCAATATTAACCCCTTGAAATCAATCTTTACGAAAAAAAATCTCTGTTTCATTCGAAATAGAAAATATTTTTAACCCCAAAGACAACACGGGGCCCTTTCCTGAACTTCGAGACAGTGTTGTCAAGCCTCGCTTCGCTCGGCTTGACAACGCACTGTCTCGAGTTCAGGAAAGTCCCCCGTGTTGTCCTTGGCCTTAAAAATACTATTCTTCGTTCTTTTTTTAAAGTAGTTTAATCTTTTCTTCAGAATGCTGTACGTACTTCTGACCTAAAGAGCGAGAAAGAGATCATTCTGTTTTTACAAAAACACAATGATGATGCCAATTTCATCGCGTTTCAACTTCGAAAATCATAAACCCCACAGTAATGATACACATTAAGCAGGAAGAAGGATACGGATCCTCGTGCATTATGCCCTGAATAATTTCATATTTTTTCAAACGATGTTCTGAATAATGAGAAAAGGGATTTTCGAAATGAAACAGAATAAGGCAAGTCTAAGATGTAACCAATAGGTAGGTGAAAGATCATCATGAATCTGCTCTTTTACGCAATCGCTTTGAAAACAGGTAATTTTTCTCATGCATGTTATCCATCTTCGCAATTACCTACATTGCAGTCGATTAATCGCATCAAAGTCATTCAAAACCTCGTCTATCACGAGGAAAGGATTTAACGATTAAAATTTTATAAATATCGCGATTTTCCGTTTCTCGGATCGATTGATTCAATTAAATAATAATAAAAAAAAATATTTAGGGTATGAAATTCTGACTAAGGTGCCCCTGAGGAAGGGGTGTAAAATATATTCGTGGTGCCGCTCCTTAAAAGCTAAAAAAAAAAAATTGTGCGGGAAAACTTTAACTGTATCTCCACTCTTGAAAAGGTGCCTGTAAACACTTTAATTTTTCGATTTAACATACGGGGAGTACATAAAAAATTTTCCATTTTTTTGCCCCTGTGAACTTAGACAGATGAAAATTCCATCATTGGGCCCTGTTACTATTTACATATAGGTAGAATTTTTGCTTAAAAAATCGTAACATCAAATTTTTAAGAAGTTGGAAAATGGCCAAATTGAAGCTTTTGAAATTACCATTGCTACCTGTGAGTGTTTCCCACCATTTTTCCTAAAAAAATAAATTCCTAATCCATTTTCCCGAAAATGTTGATTCCTAAAACTTTTTTTCTAACCGCTTTTTTCCTAATTTTTAATTTTCTCAAAATTTTTTGATTGCTAAAATAAAATTTTCTAAAATGAAAATTTTTCCTAATTTATTAAATCCCTAAAATTTTTGTAATAATTTACCTATATAAAAATATAAATATAAAGGAATTTTTAAAAATTTCGCAACTTTGCATAGGCTTAGTAAATTATTACCAAAATATTAGGGATTCAGAAAATTAGGAAAAATATTCCTTTTATAAAATTTTATTTTAGGAATCAAAAAATTTTAGGAAAATCAAAAATTAGGAAAAAAAATAGTTAAGAAAAAAAATCTTAGGAACCAAAGTTTTTAGGAAAAATAGATTAGGATTTTTATTTTTTTTTTTTAGGAAAAATGGATTAGGGAAAATAGAAGGGATAGGGACTGGCTTCTGTCATCAAAACCGTGTGAGATGTATAACTATATTTTCGTAATTTGAATAAAAATTCGAATAGAAATAGCATTTTTACATAAAATTTAATTTTTGATTTTTCTGCCTTTAAGGGAATTTTGAAATTTTTAAGTCCCTGTAGAAACGGCTAAACGACTTCCAAAAAATCTGAAAAAATTCTGGTAATCCTCTTATAAAAGAATTAAGGGGCGCGTTCGCCGAAATTCAAAAATTAGTAAAATAAGGGTCACCCTAGTCGCCAATTGCAGGGGTCCGAATTCGATGCCGATTCCATATAATTTATTTAACTCTCAATTCTGATTCCGATTCCGGCACCGACACCCGATGCCGATGCCGACGCCACCAAGCATTAATTATATCCAATGCCGCCTCTAATTTTGATTTTAGTGAAAAAAAAAAAAAAAAAATCAGTCATTCCAGACGATTTTTAAAATCAGGACTCCCATACTCCGATTCCGATTCCGATGCCGATGCCGATGCCGATGCTAGCACTAACAATTTTGCAGTGGCGATGCCAATGCCGATTTCGGATATTGAAAAAAAATCCGATGCCGATGCTAGCATCGGCCAAAATTTTCAAGTGTCGGACCCTTGGCCAATAGTAAATCTGCCTCTTTTTTCAAGAAAAAAAATTTCATAGATCGTTTTTACAATTGTCCGGGTATCTCTGCAACTTCAAAAATGCCTATATATCTTAACAATGCTAAGAGATATCTTATTGTGTATAGCTTGACATTTTTAAAATGGCCAGATAATTATAAAGTAGAGATTGTGCCCCGTCCCGAGAATTCCCGGGATCCCGGAAAAAAAATTTAATCCCGATTCCCGGGATTGAAATTTTTCGGGATTTTTCCCGTTTTTTAGAAATTAACGGGAAAATTCCCGGGTTTTCCCGGTTAATCCCTAAGAATTTCCCGGGTTCCCGCCATATCAATATTTCCCGAATCCCGGGAAATGCTTTTTCCAAAAAAAACGGGATTCCCGAATCCCGAAATTTTAAATTTCCCGGGAAATCACAATCTCTATTATAAAGGCATTTTCTGAAATTGTTCTTGCAGACCATGTTTTTTATTTTTGAAGAGACCGCGCCGGCACCACAAACATATTTTACACCCTTTGGGGAGGGACCTCCTAATTCTGAAGGCAAAAAATAATTAATATTTATTTTTAATAATTTTAAAGCATGGTATGAAATCCTCAAACTTGCTGCATTTGATATTGTCACAATAATTTAAAAAAAAAAAAAAAAAAGAAAGAAAGAAAGAAAGAAAGAAAAAAAAACTTAAAAAAAACAGTACGGTAATAATAATAATAATATGAAAGTTTTAAACCGCAATCATAACGGAAAGTTTGTTTTGGTTTTAACTTATGACGATAATTATTCTTTTAAAAATACAAAATCAAAAGTATTGCAAAATAACGAGCACACCTACAACACAAAAAACCACGGTATTGTTCTATCACCAAGTTAGGAACTCGGCCGACAAGTTAAGGTGTAATAATTTTCATGGCTATTGCAAAAATTAATTACTTTAGAGTACAATATGCGTTGTACATAAAATATTTTTATCTCATTCATGAATTTTTGCAAAACGTTAGGATTTTTCACCTTTTTTTTTTTTGTTTTTTTTTTGTTTTTAACAGTTCATTTAAAACGAAATCCGTAACCAACGAAGTAGAAAACTATCCATTTCACGGCACAAAACCAAAAGAGACCGCGCTTATCAGCACAATTTCCACTTGGTTTCAGCTGTGCTATATCACTCACAACAATGCGAGAAAAATTACTAAAAACTTTCATTTTCGATTGATTTTTTAAAAATATTAATTTTGGAAATCAAGTCGATTTGGAAGTGGACTCTAATAAGTAAAAGTAGAACATCGCGATTGAACGAACTATTAATGCGTTTTTAAATGTTCCAATTCGGGCAAAATTTAATGTTTGGTAAAAATTAAAGAATGCCTAAAACAAAAGATAGCTAAGCTGCCTTTTTATGAAAAAAAAAAGAAGCTAAATGCATATTAAGTATATACTGTATAAATATTATTAGAATGTATTAATGTATACATATTGTCTGCAGAACTAATCTTATTCAAGAAAGTAAATTTGAAGAAGTCGTGTTCTGTATTTTAATCAAAAATTTTCAACCGCAAATTCAACACGACTTTCTATTTCAGGATTTCCATACTTCCTAAAATTAAACGGTTTTTACTTTTACGGTGCGAAAAGAGGGAAATGTCACTCGGTAATTACAAAGCTATTAAGCGGACACTCATTAACTAAATTTTTTTTTAAAGAAGAAACACATTATAAATGTTTTATTTATTAAATCACTTAGCCAAAGAGCCGAAGAACCTTTTTGAGGACCTCCCTACCTGACTCCCCCCCCCTTTCTCCTTACTTCAATTCTGGCATAAAATTGATTGACTGCATCGTAGTTTCAAGTGTAGAACCACAACCGCGTCGTGTCAAAATTTATGTTTGATTCTGTTTTCCTTGAGAAATACATGACTTTTGCACTCGTTGTCTTTTGATGAATATTGGATTACAATTTGTTTACATTCATGATTTCAATCGCTAGTAATTTATGAGTAAACTACTATTTTTCAAGTGATTTCTTAAACTTCTCTTTTTCCTGGAAAAGTCCAAACATTCATAATGTCAGGGAAGCTTGGAAATCTTGGCCGATGCGGATGTACAATGATTTTGAGTATGAATCCTGGGCCCTTTCAACTGGGATTTTCAGTTACAACGGAGCACGAACGTATAAAAATGACCGACGTAACTAAACCAATAATTATATCATTCTTAGAGATTTTTCTAAAAGAATTGAAAGACAGAAAATGTTAAGGGTTTACATTTTTGTTTGGTCTTTAGTAGAGATCAGTTATTACCAGCTGATCTTTTCGCTACTGGCTCTTTAAAAAACAATTCAACAAAAAAATAAGGCAAAAATGATGTAATCCCGGTAAACAATGGATATAAATATTAATAACAAAACCGTACATAAATCTCTGCCAGACGTAATAAAAACTTATGATACACTTTGTGCACATCTTTTCACCATTCGTGTATCCGCTCCATTCGGAACAATGCTGTAAAAACACACTTGCTAAAGAAAATATTAAACCGTTCCGGGTCATGAAACAGTAAATATGCAAGAAATGGTGTATAAGCTTTAATGATATGTAGGTCGTAAAAAATAATCAAAAAAATTCTTTTCATACTTTCCATGAATAAAATAATTAAAATTATATGTCTTCCCTTGTTTACCAAAATGCCAATGTAAAAGGAATTTTCCGAAATCCCAAATTTTTTTGAAAAAATGACTGCTTCTTCAAACACGAAGTTATACTATTTGGCTAGCTTTCTAGCTTTTAAAATGAAAGCCAAGGATCAGAGCTTTAATTACCACAAGTAATGGATTCGCGAACTATATTTTTGCTGATTTAGTCATTGAAACCTTAAGGGTGCATATTAGGGTGAGACAATTTTAAAAATTTTTCAACATGCTACATGCATGCATGTTGAAAATCGGGTTCCTTGAGATGTAAAATTACTCAAAAAATTTTTTCCAATCTTTTTTTTTTCCTTCTCTTAATGGCGCCTCAAGGCGACTTTAGTTTTTCTGGCGTCTAGAAATTTCGGCATTTTAATCTCGATTTTTTTTACCCAATTTTAAGTGCTGGCAAATTGTTTTGAAAAAGTGTTTTATCATGTTTTCAAGGTCGTAGAACACGAATTTCACTATCCCGAATTTTTCCGGTTAACCCCTGTGAAGTCATTAGCGTTTTTATCGAGCTTACACCTGATTTTTCCCACTGAAATTCGGCTTAATCTCGAATTTGGGGCCCTGAAAATTTTTTTATTTTGTTCGTATCGCTCGAATACTTATGCTAAACTACCCGTAGAACAAGAATTTTACAATCCCGATTTTCTCAGATCCACCCCTGAGTAGGGGCATAAGTGGTTTTTTTTTCTGCCAAAAAATGGCAACAACTCCTCACCAGTTCAATTTAGAGGCCATGTTCAATGACATTTTTTGCTCAGGACACTATAATTAATAAGGATCTTTTTTGTTTCGAATCCATTTCCGAAATTTTTTGAAGTTCGGAAAAAATTTGGAACTTCAAAAAAATTACGGGTAGAATTTTCCGACGGTAAAAAAATTTCGGAAATTCATTCGAAACAAAAAAGGTCCTTCCTAATTAGGGGTCGTACATAAATTACGTAAGCACATTTAGGGGGGGAGGGGGTCCAAATTTGACATCTTACTCATAAGCTAAGCGTAGGCGAAATGGGATAAAGCGTGCAAAAAGGGCCTAACCCATGCTTACTTAATTTATGCACGACCCCTTTGAGTTTTTCGAGAGTTATTTCAAAAAAAATTTTTAAATGGCTCACCCTAGTGAATATATTTACCCTGGGAAAATAACGGGCTAATTTTACATAAAACTTTAAAATATCATCCGATTAAAAAAAAAAAATTGCAATTGAAAAATAATGTTCCCCGCAATACTTTCGAGGTCAAACCTGAATCGAAAATTATCGTGACGAGAATATAACTGCCACCTGCCTAATTTGTCATCGCCGGTAGTGCACTGACAATGACTTTCTTCTCATTATCAATATATACGTCCCATCGAAACCGTTAATTCCTCATATATCTTGTTTCAGATGATGACATAATCTACTTTTGTTAGATCAAACATGTGGAAGCTACGTCAGCTCCTGGCGTTGACGATTACCTCGGTTGCGGTTTACGCTCAGCCGGGGTTGATCAATCGAGCGCCTCAATTTTTACCCAACGGGGACATGTCGAGATTTGCGATACCCGAAGACACCCCGATCGGTTCTGCCGTTTATAAATTGCTGGGATCCGACCCGGAAGGATCCAAAGTGTTTTACAGCATCAGCGGAGAATTTTTCACCGTGGACAAAGATTCCGGCGTAGTTTCGACATTGAAAGGTTTCGACAGGGAAAAACAGGATTTAATAACGGTCGTAATAAGTGTGACTGGTAGGTTTAATTAATTCCGTGAAGAACTTTCACACTTTATTATCATAATGCGGCATAAACGTTTCCTTTATTTTTTTTTTAGACGAAGGTGTGGGAGGGGCAGAGCCTAACACGGTATCTTTATTACGGGAAATTCCCATACTCGACATCAATGATAACTATCCCATATTCTTTAATCGACCTTACAGCTTCAAACTCTTCGAAAATACCGTTCCCGGTAAAAAATTATTCGATAACATAACAGTTGAGGATAAAGATGGTGGCATCAACGGAGATGTTATTTTATCCTGTACGCCTCCTTACGACGAAACCTGTTCTACTTTTGACGTAACCACAGAAAAGGTAATAAAAATGACAATAAACAATGTTAAAACTCCAACGCGCACAAGCCAAAAAAAAATTAAAAAATTGTTTTTTGCAGATCGCTGAGGGGCAATATAAGGGTATAATTACGCTAAGAGAGCCGCTAGACTACGAAACTAAAACCTCATACAGTTTAACAATAAAAGCTACCGATCGTGCCAAAGATCCTAAAAAAAGACTGACTGCAACTGCCAACGTGGTTATCGATGTCATGGACATCCAAGATCAATCACCGGTGTTTGTGAATGCTCCGTACACTGCTACGATACCAGAAAATACTGAGGAGGTAAGCAGACATTCCGTCCGGATTCCCCACTTTTTTCAGTAGGGAATTTCTATTTTTGAAATACCGTAGATTTGGGTGAAGTTGAAACGAAGTTCAAAAAAAAAAATTCTAGGTTTATTTTAGGCACTAAAAATAACATTTTTTACTTAAGTATCCCAAAAACAATATCCACTTAATAAAATAAAAAAAATTTATTTTTAGTGCCTAAAATGAGCCTAGAATTTTTTTTAAAATTTCCTTTCAACTTCACCCGACAACTTCACCCCAATCTACGGTAACGGTAAATATAAACCCTAGGAAACGGGAACTCCTGTTTTGAATTCCCTAACATTTTTTCTAAAAAAATGAATTCCTAATCCACCTTTCCTAAAAAAAAAATGCATTCCTAATCCAGTTTTTCCTTTAAAAAAAAAATCCTGATTTTTTTTTTTTTTTTAATTTTGATTCCTACAATTGTTTTCTTAACAATTTTTTTTCTTCTAATTTTTAATTTTCCTAAAATATTTGGATTCCTAAAATAAAATTTTTTAAAATCACTAAAATAAAATTTCCTAAAAACCCTAAAATTAAAGGATGTGGGTAACTAAGGCCGATTTTTGGGCCCCCTAGAAAAAAAAAAATTTTTCGCCTAAAACTTCATCTGAGACGCCCTTAACATACTGACACCGGTCGCACAAAGTTGCGCGAATGCGTTCCGGTGATATAGCCAGTGGTCAAGTTCGCCATTGTGCGCACGTCGGACGAAAAACTTCTAATGACAAAAAACGCAGGTAACGCGAGGCCCAACCATGCGAGCTGTGGTTCCGTCCGAAGTGCGCACATAGCCTAAAATTGCACTCAAAAAATAGAATATGCCATTATCTGGCGAAGTCGGTAAGAGTCCCTAAATTCCTTTCAATATGTGTTGTATAGGAGTAAAAGCTTTCTTAATTTACAAGTTTCAGTTTGCGCACAAGTGGCGGCCGTAGTTAAATCTGATGTTAAAATTTTCAACTTTGATTTTTCAGTATTTTTCGGTCTGAAGGAGGCAAATTTTTTACTAGAATTAACTATTTAATGTTAAAACCGATCGATTGGACCCTTTTCCAACATCGAATATTCTCAGTTTTACTTCGAAATGATTTTTTTAAAATTCGATTATTTATTTCAAAACTACCTGTTTCTTTCCATGTTCTAGAACAATTTTAAAAAACTCGGAGTGAAACAAGTAGTTAGAAAGAAATAATCGAATTTTAAAAAAATCATTTCGAAGTAAAACTGAGAATATTCGATGTTGGAAAAGGGTCCAATCGATCGGTTTTAACATTAAATAGTTAATTCTAGTAAAAAATTTGCCTCCTTCAGACCGAAAAATACTGAAAAATCAAAGTTGAAAATTTTAACATCAGATTTAACTACGGCCGCCACTTGTGCGCAAACTGAAACTTGTAAATTAAGAAAGCTTTTACTCCTATACAACACATATTGAAAGGAATTTAGGGACTCTTACCGACTTCGCCAGATAATGGCATATTCTATTTTTTGAGTGCAATTTTAGGCTATGTGCGCACTTCGGACGGAACCATTGGAAAGCTCGCATGGTTGGGCCTCGCGTTACCTGCGTTTTTTGTCATTAGAAGTTTTTCGTCCGACGTGCGCACAATGGCGAACTTGACCACTGGCTATATCACCGGAACGCATTCGCGCAACTTTGTGCGACCGGTGTCAGTATGTTAAGGGCGTCTCAGATGAAGTTTTAGGCGAAAAAAATTTTTTTTTCTAGGGGGCCCAAAAATCGGCCTTAGTTACCCACATCCTTTTTAAAATCCCTTTAGGGATTTAAAAAATTCCTTTAGGGATTTTTTTAAAATACCTTTAGGGATTTAAAAAATTAGAAAAAATATTCATTTTAGGAAATTGTATTTCAGCAATCAAAAATTTTTAAGAAAATTCAAAATTAGGAAAAAAAAATGGTTAGGAAAAAAAAAATTTTAGTAACCAATATTTTTAGGAAAAGCGGGTTAGGAAAAATGGTCGGGAACGCCCGTTTTATTTAATTTTGATTTCCCGGGATTCTAGGAATTATCTTTTTGATTACCGGGAATAACCGGGAATCGGAATGCCTGACGAAAAATTAATTTAAATTGTGTAAAAAGCAGGCCATGCCGAAAAGCACGAATTTATTTCTTTTCTGTTTAACATAAATCGGCAGACTCAGACATGATGTAAAAAAGAAAATCTGCGGAAGCCCTGCGACTTTAAAACCCCTGAGGTATCATAATTCAACAATTTAACATTTTTCAACATTAAATATTCGAAAAGTCACACGAAACTTTCATCAAACATTTTTTAGAAATAACACTTTTTTTCTTTTTTTGACCAAGAAATTCGCGAAATACGTAGAAGTTGCTAATATTTTTAGGAAATTATCTTTCCTCTAAATGAGTTCAATGAGGCACAACGTTTTCCGAATTTGTGCAAAAATTGTCAAAAATCCGTTCACCCAAAACTTTTGCGATTGCTACAATCTTTTGCGTTTGGCACAAAACTTTTGCCAGTGTAATAATCTTTTGCGTTTGTCAAAATCGTTTTTGCGCTTTTGCGTTTGTCATAATCTTTTGCGTTTTTCACAATCTATTGCGTTTGTTACAATCTTTTGCGTTTGTCACAAAACCTTTTGCTATTGTCACAATTTTTTGCGTTTGCCACAACCGTTTGTGCTGGTCACAATCTTTTGCGTTTGTCAAGCTGACTGTGAAAAGTTGTTGAATTAGCGTACTTTGGGTGTATTTGAAATCACAGGGTTTCCGTAGAGAACGGTATCCCATGCGGAACGATTCTAAATTCAAAAATAAGGTTCGCCTTATTTTAGAGATAAACAAAAATCAAAAAATGAAAACAAGGAAAATAGCTTTTGCAAAATTACGCAAAAGTTTCAAATATGACTTTTTTTTCTTCATTATTACAGGGTCTTTCTATACTCAGAGTCGGGGCTAGAGACGGAGATGTGGGAGATCCACGAACAGTGCGAATAGAAATAGAAAATGATCATCTCGGACATTTTAGATTAGTACCTGTTGAAGTTCAAAATAATAATCGTGATGATAATTATCTGATTAGCTATTACGATATCGTAACGACCGATATTCCGTTAGATCGTGAGCACGCGGACGTTCTCCAAAATGGCGGAATTTATACTTTCACAGTCAAGGTAATCCTTGATTTTTTTGCATGCATATTATTCATTTTATCCTAAAATTGGTCGAACACCGACCTTTCACGGATATTTCTTAAATCCATTTTTTTTTCAGGCCATAGAACTGATCAACGGAGAACTTCCAGCCGAAACTTCGGAAGCAACCGTAACTATCGTCATAACTGATGAAGACGACCAGTTACCGACTTTTAATCGTAATATTTTCCACATTAACGTCACTGAAGATATAGGTAAAGAAAATTGTAGGAATGGTCATTTTGTTTTCAAACGTCACGCAAAAATTGATTTTCAAAAATTTTAATTTTTCATATCAAGCGTTGGAATCTCCTCTCCCTGGATTAAATATGATCATAACGGACAGCGACATCGGAGAAAATGCCAATTACAAATTATCTCTACGGGGAATTCAAAATGTAGGAAATTCATTCACAGTTTACCCTCAGTCAGGAAGTGGACACACTGCCGTTGTAGTGCGAGTTAATGATACCAGTAATTTAGATTACGACGTAGAAGATGAGCGTCTCAGGACTTTAATTTTTGAAATTGTCGCAGGAGTGCCAAATGAATATGTAAGCAAAAAAAAAAGATTATTTTTTGATTTTGCGTGCACTGCTTACTTTGATTCATTAAATTTTTTTTTTTTCAGGGTGTCGTTAGAGAAGTGGCTAAAAGTCAAGTCGTGGTGCATCTTCAAGATGCTAACGACAACTCTCCAAAATTTAGTAACCAATCTTATCACATTTCGATCCCCGAAAATATACCACCTAATTCCATGGTGTTTCCCGTATCAGCCACAGACAAAGACAGCAGTCTTTTCGGCATGGTTAGGTATTATCTCAAAGGATTTGGGGCTCATAAATTTCGGACCGATTTTCGGCGTGGAGGGATCTACACGGCATCAACAACATTAGGTAAAAAAATATACTAGAGTTACGGCGTCCCTTACCTTGAGAACTTTCAAATTTGATGTAGGGCGACATCGCCCCCCCCCCTTCCAGTTTTCTTTTAGGGGTAAGCCTGAATAATAGAGCCTGAATTTTTTCAGACTTTTTAAACGACGAGAATCGTCGTTCCGCTTGGGGTTTCAATTTTAAAAAATTCCACGAACGACCCAAAATTTAATTTTTTTGTGTAAAGAAAAAAAAAAAAAAAAAACACTTATTTTCTACCGGAAATTTCGATATATCATAAAAACAAAGCCCATTTTTTAATGTCTGCTTCAATTTTTGAGCTAAAAATCAAAATCTGAACGAAATTATGGACTTAGTATGTTTTGTCATTTTACGCACTTTTTTTTTTCTTTGCACTATTTTTACTTCTAACTGTAAAGCTGAAGCAGATACAAACAAACCTATTTCATATTCGTGATCTACGCAAAATTTCCGATAAGTAATTTTTGAAATGAAAATCTTCCTTTAAAGGTCATAAAAAGCAGATTTATTGAAAATATTAAATTACATCCTTATGGCCATTTCGGCTATCTTGCCATCTTCAGAGGAACTAAAATCGAAAAATTAAATTAGAGAACAATAAAACGGATGAATTTAAAAACGGAATGACCTTGGGAAAAAACGAAAAACAAACACACGCTTACCTACACGAAATTAAAATCATGTACAAAACCAATAAATAAAATTAAAAGTCACAAACAAACGTCAACCCTTTAAGTACGATATTTCTTCTTTCTCCTTTTCCTCATAATTAATTATTTAATCCAATTAAAAACAATTATTTCAATAAATAAAAAAGACAGGTAACATTAATCCCGATAAGTATTTATGTTCTCAAAAAAAAAATAAATAAATAAATAAAAAATAAAAAAGAATGATTTTTTGATCTTTTGCGAATTTTTCAAAATTGAAGTACCGTGCGGCACGCTTTCCCGTCATTTGAAAGTTCTGAAAAAATTCCGGGTTTATCCTATCCAAGATGAAAAATTTTTCGTAAAATTCGAGACACCCTGGTAGGGTACAGTCGGTTGATAACAAGGCACGGAGGAATAATGACCTGGGGTACTTTTGGCCCAGACAGTACACGGTAAAAAATTTTATGTTAAAAGTAACATAATTTAGTTAATGAAGCCTGAACAAAACACTAAAAACAAAAGGATGTTTTATGGACAGTAACATTCTATTTTTTAACATAAAAAATGTGTAGCCCTTTTTTAGCAAGTTAACATAAAATTTTTTACAGTGTAAAACTACATAAAGATGATAAAATCTCACTTTTGCCCCATGGGGTCGTCTATAAATTACGTTAGCATTATTTTGGCAATTTTTGACCCCCTCCTCCCCCTTGTTAGCAAAAGTTAGCTCCCCCCCCCCCTAAAACAACGCTAGATTTCCGTTACCTTTCCTTTAAAAAAATTTTTTAAAAATTAATATTAAACATCAAAAAAATCTGAAATTCTTCGGAACTTAAATTTGGCAAAGAAAAGGTTTTTTTTTTTTCAAAAACATAGAGCAAATGTGTGGGTAAAATTGGATGTTTTTTTTAAAATTGAGTTAGGTTATATAATTTAAAATAATATTTATAAATTATCATTTATAATATTTTATAATTTATACTCATTTTTGCACTTTATTACATAAGACAAATGCTAACGTAAGATATGTAAAACTCCTCCCCCCCCCCCCCCCCAATGTGCTAATGTGGTTTATGGACGACCCCCATTTTGCTTTATCCCGCTACAACATGTGTAACATTCAGAAGAATCGTTATTACATTTCTTGAAATTTTTTTTCCAGATTACGAGTCTCAAAAATCGTACAACTTAAATCTAGTCGCCATTGACGGGGGTAACAAAACTACCTCAGCCAACATATACATCGATATTGAAGACATCAACGACAACAAGCCAACTTTCGAATCCAAAGAATACTCCAGAATTGTCCGTGAAACAGCAACCAGCTTTCAACCGGAATTCGTCATTAAAGCGACAGACGTAGACGGTCCAAATCAAGGAGGAGGAAAAATTCTTTACGAAATTTTATCCAAAAATTTTAACGCTGACGTATTCGAAATCGATAAAGACTCAGGAGAACTTCGCATCGTCGGTAAAGTATCATCAAGCGACACACCAAAAGGCCAGTACGAAATGGTGATCAGGGCTTGGGACTACGGAAATCCAAAACTACACGAAGACGTGAGAGTCAACGTGAGGGTAGGGGTCGTCGGAAATCAGAGACCTTACTTCAAAGGAAATTCGAAAAACAAAAACGGCGTGTCCATATACAAGTTATCCATTAAAGAAAACATCGAGCAAAACGAGGAAATCCGACAGTTGGAGGGGATCGACCCGGACGGAGTAAATTCGAAATTAAGCTACCGGCTGGCAAACGGTGGGAAGGATAATTTCGTGGTGGAAGAATCGACAGGGATGCTAAAAACTTCCCCTTACGCCAATTTCGATTTAGATAAAAATCCTTCCACGTATGAACTTCAAGTAATTACCGTCGACTCGGGTACGCCGGTACCAGAAACAGGAAGCACAACCGTGGTCATAACAGTCGAAGATGTAAATAACAAACTTCCGTTTTTCTTGGAAAACACTTACACAAGTTACTTCAACGAAAATTCGGAAATCAACACGACGGCTCTGGTCGTAACCGCGAACGACACCGACAAAACAGCCGAAATCAGGTACAAGATATTAAAACCGGTCAAAGTGTACGATAAATCAGGTTTGATAATGGAGAGCGACGAAGACTTTTTTGTGATTAACAACAAAACAGGGGAAATCCGATTGAACCAAAGATTAAATCACGAACTCGTCAATTACATCGTTTTAACAGTAGAGGCGGAAGATGTCAAAGCCGAAGGAACAGAACAAAAAGCTTCGACGGAAGTTTTGCTATACGTACAAACTAGCAACGACAAAAATCCTGTATTTGTGCACTCGAATTGGACGGTAAAAAATCCGGTAATAAAAGCCAGAGTAAACGAAGAAATAGAGAAAAACACGATCGTTTACACTTTAAAAGCAAGAGATCCCATTAAAAATAAAACTAGAATTAAATTCGAAGTCGTCGAAAACAATTACGACGACATTTTCAACATCAGCGAAAACGGGAACGTCATCAATTTAAAAAAACTTGATTACGAAACGATGCCCGCCAAATTATTTAACATAACCGTCCGGGCCGTGGTTGTGGAAAACTTTTATTTCGACGTAAATAAAAAAAGTAATAAAGAAAGCGTTTTGGACTTGCAAAATCTCCCGAAGATCCGTTACATGGATTCAATTTTAAACATCGAAATCGTCAACATCAACGACAATCCTCCGATTTTCGAAGAGGAAATTTACAGGAAAAGAATTTTGGAAAGTGTAAAATATCCGAGCGTGATAGTTCAAGTGAAAGCCTACGACGCTGATAACGACACAGTGAGATATGGGATAATAGGCGAAAATTCTAATTACTTCCAGATAAATAGAACATCCGGTGAAGTGACAGTTGCGAGGAACGTGTCGTTAGATAGGGAAAAAAGAAATGTCTATAGGTTCAACGTAACAGCGAGCGATAAAAATTTATTAAGTGGCACGAAAATTCATAAAACGTCAGTTCAAGTTGTGGTTGAAGTTTTAGATGTCAACGATAACCCCCCAATGTTTGGTAAAAATTTATACTCAACTGTCATCCCAGAAAATGTAAATATTGGGACGATGATAATGAAAGTGCAAGCAACAGATTTGGATTTAGGTTTGTCGGGCGAAGTGAGATATAAGATTATCGAAGAAAGTGAAGCTTTGGGATTTTTTAAAATCGATTCGGAAACCGGAGAAATTTGGACGAACCGTATTTTGACTGGAAAAGGGAGAAATGAACCTTATAACATAATAATCAAAGCATCCGATAAAGGAGATCAAGTGCTTGGTAAGTAATTAATTACTTTTCCTTTTACAGAGCTTTGACCGCGGGTCATATATTTATTGGTTCATTTATTTTTAGATGCTAATGGACAACAAAACCAACAGTCTTTAAGCTCGGAAGTAACTTTAAGCATTTACATAGGGGATGTCGTGAAAAATGACGGAGTTCCAGTTTTCATTCGTCCGACTCTTAATCAAAGAGCTGAAGTGTCTGAAAATGCTTCTATAAATACTCCAGTTTTTCAAATTATTGCGACCGATCCAGATGATGCAAATAGTCCTGAAGGACAAATACGGTAAGTAATACCATGGTGCATTCAAATTGGGGATTCCAAAGTCCTACTTTTTTTACATTCCCTGGAATCAAAAATCTAGGAGTTTTTGGGAAATCATTAATTCCGAGAAATGGGAATTTTTGTTTTTTTAAAAATATTTTTGATTTTCCGAGGTCTTCGTGATTTACGGACATTGGGAATTCATTAACAATAGAAAAAAAATTTGATTTAAATGAGTAATATGCAGAGCCATGCCAAAGAACATAAAGGTGTAACCATTTCATTTTTGCGTAAAATATGCCGATTTACGCTTGTAAATCGGCATATTTTACGCAAAAAAGAAATTCCTATACGAAAAAAAGCCACTTTTTTTTAAAATTTTAGAGGCCTTTCAAATACTACGTAAGCTTAAAATTGGGCATTTTTGAGGGACCTAAGGGAGGACCCTTCCTCTTAGGGAGCGTTCAAGTATTACGTAAGACCGGAAAGGGGGGGTTGCAAAAAATTCTTACGATTTCTTACATGGGAGAGAGAAAGGAAGGGGAAGGGGGGGGGGGGGGTCCGGAAAATCTTAGTAAGAATTTTATTATTATTTATTGTTCAAAAAAATTCAAATTTAATATAAAAAATGGACACCCCTCCATTTGCCACCTTCTCTAAAAAAGCAAAAAAAAAAAAAAAAAATTGTACTTTAATTTTAAGAATTTTTTTTTTTTAAATTCTGTGCGACAGTTTTAAACTTGGCGGTAACGAAAATAAAAGGGGGGGGGGGTCAAAGAAATCTTACTAAATTTTACGACAGGGGGGAGGGGGTCGGAAAACCCGAAAAAGAAGTCTTACATAGTACTTAAACGCTCCCTTACCTCAAATATACCTCCCTTCCAAAATTATGTTCGATTTGGGGTACCTCCTCCCTTTCTCTCTCTTTCTGCATAATGATAGATGATGACGTCAGATTTGCGGAAAACCCCTCCCCCTTCAACAAAAGTCAGCATTTCATATACCCCCTCCCTCTCTAAAGCGCTAACGTTATATTTGAATGGTCCCTTATAAAATGGTAAAAATGTTAATCTCATATAATTATGGGGATAGGTCAAAATGGTCAGGAATGCTCAAAATTGAGAAAAATTAGAATTAATTTCCCGGGAAATGTTTTAGGAAAAAAAAAGTCGGAATCTCAGAAATTTCCGAGAAGAATTTTTAAGTCAAAAATGATAAAGTCTGTATGAAAAGAGATCTACTGACATATGGCGGATGGAATGTTTTGGTTTTTAAACCGAAATAAAATTGTGGAGAATGAAAACAAAACATTCCATCTGCCATATGCCAATAGATCAATTTCCCTACAGCCGCCCACAAATGAGATGTGATCCAAAGATTAATTGTATGCGGGAAATTCTTGCAGGTACAAATTTTTGGACGAAAGCAAACACAGCGACGAAAACCCCTTCAAAATTAATGTGGAAAGTGGTTTGATATCAACAAGACTGCCTTTGGATAGAGAAAAGAAGAGTTCTTACGAATTAATCGTAGTCGCACAGGACAGAGGGGATGTGCCTCAACAAGCCACTAGACTTTTTCATGTCAGTATTATTACTTTTTTTTTTTTTTTTTTTTTTAAAGTATAAAATTATTAATTGCAAAATATTTTTAGGTGGACGTAATCGACATAGACGATCACAAGCCCTACTTTAAAAGATCGATAGACGAAAGTCCATTGAAAATGAAAATAACGGAAGAAAGTCCAATCGGTTCAGAAGTCGGATTCATTCAAGCGTATGACGAAGATGCCGGTGATAACGCCAAAATAGATTATATTATTTCATGTTCGTATTTTCCCTTGAACTACTTTCAAAAATATGAATGGCAAAGTATTTATTTTTTATTTGTCATTTTAGACGGTAACGAAAACGGACTGTTTAACATAACGAGAACAGAAGACAACTCTGCTTTGATCACAGTCAGCGGGAGAATAGATAGGGAAAGTGCAGCTCAACATTTACTAACAGTCAAATGCTACAAATTGGCCAGCGATGAAAAAAAATTAAATTATTTACGTCCTTACAACAGGCAAGATCCTTCCGAGCGTCAGATTTTAATTGTAGTAGAGGACATTGATGACAATAGTCCTGTGTTCGAAAAAAATGATGTCACTATAGGTAAACATTTTTGGACTCCTCGGAATTTCCCAAAATTAAATTACAATTTTTTTTTCTTTTTTTATAGGAATAAGACTTAATGTTCCACCCGACACATCATTAATTACTCTTCAGGCAAAAGACATGGATTCTGATTCACCGCCGATGGAATATTACATCGGCAGTATCACGTTCACAAGACTGGGGAAATACGACAACGAAATAAATCACATGAACAATACAAACGACAAAATCTTCCGAATGGATGTCAAAACCGGAGAATTAAAAACAACGAATGCGATGCAGAAATTTACTGATGGTTATTTTAATATAATCGTATATGCCAACAATACGGAGAACCCTGCCAAACGCTCAAACGTAACCGTAAGGGTAAGTTTCGACATTTAAAAAAATCAAAATTATTTATAGTTACCTACAACCGTACGTCGAAGGTTAATTGACATAACTCCACCGCTAAATGTGACTGGAGATAGTCAGTTTTGATTGTTTTAGTGTAACATGGCCACAAGTTTGCACGCTCATGCTTGTGGTTACAAGTCCCACAAGCCGTCGAGACAGACTTTCAGACTATCTCCAATCTTATTACCGATGGAGATACGATCTCCTACGCACGCTTATTAGTAGCCTGTATTATAGTGAAAACCATAGTGCGCTTAAACGCAGAAATATACCACGTGATGTCTGACGTATATGTCAGACTTTTGAAAAGATTTGCCTTATGCCTTCTGCTGTATACTTCCGCAATCCGCATAAGCATTGCGGATTGTTTGTTTACTTACGAGCATGTAGATGCCACTTATTTTTTTCCTATTCTTTTTGTTTCTTTTATAATTTTTTAACATGCAATGGGCCGTTTTGTGACTTATTTTTTATTATTTTAATTTGAAACGTAAAAACCAAACCGAAGCAGAAGAAATTATTTTATTTCAAAATTCTGACATATGACGTCATGCACGAGTCGGACGAATTTTGGTAGGCCAATTGAGCGCACACTATGGTTTTCACTATTGCCTGTAGTATTTGCCTACGACATATTCACTAGTCCTACATTATCCACTACTTGCTACTTTTTTTTTCAGGTATTTATGCTCAGAGATAAAGGACTGATGAGATTCGTATTTAACGATCCGCCCACAGATATTAAGAGAAAGATCTCGGAGATAGAATCCGCTGTAGCCCAAGCTTTGTCTTCTCCGTTATCCGTTAAAATCTACGACACTCAGTTTCATTCTAAAAGAGATGGAAGCTTAGATTTTAGTGCAACTAGGTGAGTTAACGGGAAAGGCTTTTACACAATATATATAAATTTTTGATTATATATTTCATTAAATTTCAGTTCCTGTTTCCAAATTATTGGAAAAGAACCATTAGACGTTAAAAAAATGGAAGCGCTTTTAAACGACCCTAAAAATAAGGAACTGAAAAGAGTATTCGCAAAATTTAACATTCAAGAAGTCGGAAGGTGTTCTTCCGTCACTGCCAAAGCTGAGGCGTCGTGGGTTGAGATATGGGTTTTAGTCATTTCAGTTTTGATAGGAGTTGCAGCCTTCGTCGCATCCTGCACTATCTGTTGCATGCATCGAAGGTAATTATATCACCAACTTCTAAAAAAAAATCAATACAATCATACAACTTTTTTTAATCGTATAAAACTTATTTCCTTAGATATACACTGGCAATGAAAAAGAAAATGAAACCGAAACCTCCGTCGACAGCCGATTACATGACAATAAGGACTGGTCCTCAAATGGGTCCTGCATCAGGATCCGTATTAGGTTCCCAATTAATTATTCCTAATTCTCAGCTGGGCGGATCGCAGATGTATATTTCTAAGTCTAACGGATCCGTTTTAGGATCTCAATTAATCGTACCGAAAGGTAAAATGATACCAAACAAAACTTTCGAAAAAAAAAAAAGGATTTTCGTTAACTTTATTCTTTTGTTTTTAGGTGGTTCTCAACTCATAATCAATCAACCAGCGACCCAAATGGGATCTCAATTAATAATAAACAATCCAAAAACAAATTATGCTCCGTCCCAATCAAATTACAGCGGTACCAACACGGGGCCTATAATTATGGGCTCGTCTCAAATGCTAGTGCCAAATAATCATGCAGTCATTAATGACGGAGATTACGAAGAACAAAATAGGATATTTACGAATGAGGACCTTGGGTCTCAAGTCATGTACGAATACGTAGGAGATTGTGGAGCTGACAATATGGGCTTCGATGATTGTTCATGATAGATAGAAAACTAGTTATATTTAATTATTATTAATTGTTGTTGTTATTATTTAATTTTCGAGAGAATTTCTCCCTTTTCTTAATAATTCTTTCCTACATTATGCACAAGATGTACGTGTGCATTCGTGTAAAGTTGCCATATGTAATGATAATTTTGAAATATGTGAGCTCCAAAGTTTTGTTGTTAAGTAGTATTTTTTTAAAAGTAAAAACAACGAATGTAGCCGATATGGCCAAACGAATTCATTTACTCGTTGTTGTTATCATAAACATTTCACATCGACTGTTTTTTCACTTAAGAAAAAAAAATTGTCAATAATGAAAATATTTGATAATTTACGAAATATACAACGTAAATGACTGTCCATACACTGTACCTGTTAAATTCATTTATTTCCTTCAAATAATTAGAAACACACTCTTAGGGAAATTCAAGGATTAACATCCCACATCATGATTCTGATATCTAATAGTCATACGATACTTATCGATGCTTCCTCGTTTTACCAGGGGCGGATTAAACGTGCCATTTTTCTAAAAGAAAGGAAATCTTATTACAATTTATTAAAAAGTATAAAAATTATTAATTTTTATGTTTATTTAATGGGAGGGCAAATATTTGTCGTTGTGTCTATATTTTTACATTGACACAAGTGTTCGGTTAACAATATCAAATTTGAATTTGTTTGTTGGGGGTTTTGATTAGAAATTTCATTATTTATAATACACTTATGAAACTGCAAGTATGATTGACTTAATCTTGTGTAAATAATCCTTATTGATTAATAAACCAGTATACGACATATGTTAAGGATAAGACTTTAACTCTTAATTAAAGTCGAGCATATTGTAAGATAAAATATTAAAAAAACACTGGAAAAAGGTTTTTTTGCTACCGGTTACAACCTTGTTTGTTTTGCAAGGGTTGTCAGGTTAAAAAGTAATAACATTAATTTTGCAAATGGTATAGATTTGCAGATTAAAGGAAAACGGGGATCATCAAAAATATGGCGGGAAATAGAGTTTAACAAACTAAAAACGACGGAAAACCACGAAGAATAAATCAACTCTCTTTAAATTTCCAACCAAAAAGGATATAATTTTCGTATAAGACATTTAAGGGCAAATAACTGCATAGCCAAAAGTTGAAAAAAAAATTTTTTAAATAAAAATTGTAATAGAATCATTATAAAAAATTATCAAGAAGTTTGAATTTTTTCTTCGAATTTAATAAAAAAATTAGTTTGGCATGAAACCGATTTTGAAGTACCAGAAATCGGTTTACCTTTTGAAATTTTATAAAAAATTTTAACCCCCAATAAACACAAATGAAAATTTTATATGGCCATCTAGTCGAAAAATTTAAATAGAATTTTCTTGTTGTCCAACAAGATGGACTTAATGGACTCTTATCTTTTACTCGTTTGCTTTGACTATGAAAGAACGACTAAAAATGTTCGTTTAAACAAAAACTGCTATGATTGGTTTATGAAAATGTTTATCTTTATGAGGTTAGCTCACACTCCATTAAAAAGAAACTGAAATTTTACCCGACCACATCCCAAACCCATAACATTTTTTTACTTCTTCCCTTGAGGACCAATTTTTGCCATATCATATTTTATTTAATCTTTCTAAAGCATTAACCCTCAATTAAATGAACTACCACCCCCCTCCTCCCCAACACTTCTCAGCCCTGAAAAAAAAAAAAAAAAAAAAATTAGGAATTTTTATTGAGTGCCATTTTAATATGGTACCTATTTAAAGGAGCTTCAAAATCAAATATGATTTTCACGGTGCTTTCGAAACGCATCATTTGATTTATAAACATAACAGCAAAACTTTATAACAGGTGTTCACGGGTTTATAAGCCCATTGCGTGTTAGAAAGTGTCAAGTAGATCTACAACTACATTTCATTTCAATAACATTAAGTTCCTTTTATTGAAATTGAGTGCAAAACTGGCCTAAGTGGAGCCAGTTCAAATTTTTGAGCGAAAAAAAAAAAAAAAAAAAATTAGGAATATTCAAAAAATTCAACAGCAGCAATTCATTAACGAATTAAGAAAAAAATAAACATTAAATGCCCAAAAAAAACTTTTTTGCATCTTATTGGGTCGCAAATATCCAAACCTCTGAATTCATTATGTGGCTATATATCGTGAAAAATTCTTTTTAAAATTAATGCAGGAGATTGTGGTCCTGTCTCTATTGTTTCCCATCCGCAAGCTCGAATTTTTATTAATCGACTAAAAATTATTTTCTTTACGCCAATTTATAAAAGTCAAAGTCATATATATCCATGTTAAATTAATGCGGAGTGACAGAAAGGAGTGGGTCAAATCTGGACAAAAGAAAGAGAGCACGAGTTCAGGGGTGAGCAGGGAATAGGGGCTCCAAAGAGCGAAACCTCCCTCTATGATCGAATCCACTGGAGCAAAACAATAAGAACATTTATCCCGATTCGAAACGCTTCCCCTTTTTGTAAAAATCATTAACGAACCGACAAACATTTTTGCCTGTTTTCCACACAGATTTGACTTTTCCCGAAACGTCTAACAACAAACTAATCGCGTGTAACACACCAGCAGATGCAAAACAAAGTTGAACACATTTTAAACGATTTCGTTTAAAAAAAAATTTTAGAAGCGCAACCTTTAAATCGTTTGTAATCCTGACGACTTTTTTTTCAAGGAACGAATATTTAATTTAATTTGAATTTCACTGTTGAATTCTTAAGATTTTGCAAAAAACATTCAAATCAATCCCCGCAGCCCAATATTTTGAAAAAAAAAAAAAAAAAAAAAAGATTAAACAATAATAATAAATAAATAAATAAATAAATAAATAAATAATGGGTACTTCTTGAAAAAAAAAACGTACCCACGTACCGTGACGGGAAAGGACAAATATTGCACTTTTTGGTAATAAAAAAAGGTTCAAAAGTAATTCATTTTCTCTCAAAAAAAGGGATATCATTTTTTACTTTCCAAAACGCGAATTCACAACAAAAAAAATTTTTTTTCGCTGCATTTTTAACGAGAAGTTGCTAAAAAAACCAAACGTGACGGGAGGACAAACAATTCACTCTTTAGCTAATTAAAAAGGGAACGTTCAAGTATTACGTAAGACTTTTAGGGGGAGGGGTCCGCATCAACCATCTTCGCCATAAGCTAAGTATGGCGAAATGTCTTACAACCGGGGGGGGAGGGGGGTCCAAAAATCCGAAAAAAAGTCTTACGTAATACTTGAACGTTCCCAAAGGTTTAAAAATAATTTTCATTTTCATTTAAAAAGAGATATCATTGTTTACCTTCTGAAACTCAAATCTACTGTAAATTTTTTTTTTCAGTGTGTTTGATAAGATATTAAGGCATATTGCCTAAAAATAAAATTGCATTTTTTTTCAAGAACTACCTAAGTAAATGAAAAATTGGCTTTGATAAGACTTCAGTAAATAAAATGTGGGCGATTTTTCGTGTATGAAAACCAAAGCAGCCGAGTTTTTTCTACCATGGGTACCTTGAGAATGTTTAAAACAGTTTGAATTTAATCAGACTTAAAATTTTGCAGCATGGAGTCTTTATTTTAAGGGGTCGTACATATATTACGTAAGCATATTTAGGGGGGGGAGGGGGTCCGGTCAATGCTTACGTTTGCTTACGAAGGGGAGGGGGGGAGTCTGTAAAATCTTACGTAAGCATTCATATATACATATTTTTTAACCAATGGATATAAAAATCGATTGGAGTAATAAAATAAAAACAAAACAAAACTGAAAAAAAAAAATTATAAAAATTTCAAACCATTTAAAATGAAGTAAAATCATAAAAAATGAGGAAAATCATAAAAAAACTAAATTTAAAGGGATTTTAAGGAAAGAAAAATATTACGTAATGTTACGGGGGGGGGGGTCCTCCAAAATCTTACTTTGTCTTACAATGGGGGGGGAGGAGGTCAAAAACTGTCAAAAAAATGCTTACGTAATATATGTACGACCCCTTACGCCCTACACCCAAAAAAATGAATTGCCTCGTTCGCAAACAAGACTCGTGAGTGCTTGTCGCAAAGCAAATATGCGGCAAAAAGCATATTTGCCGTAAAGCATATATTGCCGCAAAGCATATTTGCTAGACTTGACGACATTATGCATGGCGACAAGCACTCACGAGTCTTGGCACAAAACATTTTTACTGATTAGACCTAAGTTATGCAAAAATGCTTCGCGACAAAGCATTTTTGCTTAGACCCAAAGCAGCATTTTTTTGGGTGTAATTTATATCAATTGTTATGGATAAACATCCTATGAACGATTTCTCCGAAAAATTCAGTTGAACGAAAAAGAATGACAATTTTTACTGAGCTTTTAGCCTTCAGGAGTTTCGGAGTGTTACCTAAGAAATGAACTGATAAAAACTCGCAATTGACAAAACTGATTCCCTGGTTGCCCAAACCAAAAAACATCTGAATTATTTCCAGATACACTATTTTTGAAAGTTTCTAAATTGAAAATGAATGAGCAAAATAAGTAGTAAAATTATTGAACAGAAGGTTCAAGGTATCACGGTAGGCTTAATTTTTTTTAGTCAAAGAAGTATTTTTAAAAAATTAGTAATTACTTTTTTCTTCTAATTATTTTTAAATAATATTTTTAAAAAAAGAAAAAGATTATAAAAGTGATTCCTGTCTTCCAAAATCGGCTCTAAATAGAAGAAGAGTAATACTAATCAATTTATTAACTCCTCAAAGGCGGGTTTCTACCGCCTCCTTAAAGAAATAAATAAAGTATATTACTGCAAATGGCGTCTCAAGATAAGCTACTGGTTCAATTTTATCTTGCTGTGTAAATAATTACAGAAATTCAAATTTTTTGCCTTCTTAAGACCTTAACATTTACTTGATTGTTTATAGGAGAGATTTCAAAGCAAATAAAAATCGAAGATCGAGTTGATGGGAGTTGCTGTTGGAAAAAATGAACCCTAAGAGGAAGAAAAGCGTAACCTTCGCTAGCTTCGCATCACTCCGCACTCCGCTCGTTTCCCCAGAACTAGGGTAAGAGGGTGAACGCATGAGCCAATCAGAGCTTTGATTATTTTTCATAGGACTACTATCAGTGCATGGTTAACAGAACATCGGTAAATTTCATTACGCTAATTTTCCGCAAAGAGTAACGTCGCGAACATGGCTTTTAATTAAAAATTCACAGATAGTAGTGATTATCCTCGGTTTTTTTTTTTTTTTTTTTTTTGGTTTGGTTTGAAAAGTTGTTTTACAATTTTGGATAACTCTTTAGGAAAGTGCACTGCAGCAGTAAAAGGTAAGAATTAATTTTGTTTTTTTCATGATTTAACTTTCAACCCTCAGAAACTTGTTCCTAATTTTTCAACATCAAAAATTTCGCAATAATCGTATGTACTGCACAATTCCTTTTCCTACTTTTGATATAATTTTTATTTTTTTAGATTATTTGATAATGTTTCATTTCAGTATAGGTCTTCATTATTTTATTTCAATTTAATTTAAGCAAATTTTCGTTCACCTAAGTTCTTTATTTCCATACTGAAGAAATTTTCGAAGTGTCCCATGTAGTTTGATATCAGTTGAATACAACTATCGGATTTTTTTCGATATTAAAAAAGCAAACTTCTGATATGGTTTTATCAGTAAAACATACATACATAATTAGGAAAATGTTTGAACATGAAAATTCGATTAACAAAAGCATTTTTTACGTGTAATTTTTTTTTTAATGCCAATCAATAAGGGACCGAATTTTCCTAGAATTAACAGCGCCTTATAATGCATTTATCAATGCAAAAAAAAAAAAAAAAAAAAAAAAAAAAAAAAGATAAAAATTATGGTTTTTTAACCCCAAAAGTATCGGTTCGCTTGTTGTAAGACGCGCGCCGCAGACGGACGCTGCAAAATTTCGTTTATAAAATGTTTTTGAGCTAATGACATTAAAACTAATTAATACTAATTAATATCGAAAGAAAAAAAAATTTTGAAAAAAAATTGAAGCGTGAGTTGAGAACTGCGCCTTCTTGCATGCAAACCGACACCATTACCATTATGAGTTTTTCCCGAAAGAAAATCATTGGCAATCAAATTTTCTTCCCATTTTTTTTTTTTTTGAAACTGAAAGTAAGTTAATGAAGCTCCTATTTCTCATACATACCGTCCAATAAAAATGCTGCGCCAATTAAAAACGTTTTTTTTTCTTTTTGCCTGAATCGAAAATACATGAAGCTTTTATGCAGAGACGGACTGGTGCCCCGAGCTAGTGATATTTTCCCGGTGCGCCTTTTCGAAAAGCAAAAAATGCGCATTCACTGTTACCGAATTTTAAAAAAATAATCAAAGCAGTAAAAATATTGACCAAATGAGTCCATCCAAACTAAGTTTTATCCTTCTAAATGCCTCTTTTTATTTTGCCTACATCGAATGATTTTCGAACCTAAATTTCCCAACAAACGGGACCTAAAAAACCTAAAAATGACCTAAATTTCGAATTCATGTTTTGACATAGTGGGCATCCTTAAAAAAATTAATATGGAGGAAGGGGAGAGGGGGGCTTGCAAGACAGCAGGCGCCCTTTCAAAATATTTTAGCTCGCGCCCTCTGAAAGTTTTTATGCATAATAATTTAGAAGACCCTGCCCGCTTGACTAGTTCCGATTTATTTTCAAACCAACATCAAAAACTGAAAATTGTAAAAGGATTTCTTTTTTTTTTTTTCAGATGGATGATTTATTCGGTGACAGCGACGACGAAAGGTCGTCAATGAGTATCGGCTCCTCTATTCAAGCAGATTCCTCCATTCACAATGATACGTCATCCGACAAAGAAGAATCAACGAATAATAACTTTAAAAAATATAAAATAACGATAAAAAACAATAAATTAGAATTCAAAAGTGAGGAAAAAGAGAAAAAAAGGACCTACAAAAAAAAGAAGGAAAATTTTAATAAGAGGGACGAAGAAGAAAAGAAACAAAAAACCCCAAGGAAAAGGTCCACGCGGAACAGAAGTCCAACTCAGGTAAATAAGTTTTAAGACTTTTTTCTTTTTTTTTTCTAATTTTTCGTTTGCCATATGAAAATGATATCAAAGAAAGATTTATTTTCTCCTTCCAGGTTTTAAGGCTAAAAAAGCATCGCCGGATGAAAGCCAACGACAGGGAGAGGAACCGGATGCACCTTCTTAACGAAGCTCTCGACCGACTGAGATGCGTCTTACCAACGTACCCTAGCGACACCAAACTTACCAAAATCGAAACTTTAAGATTTGCTCATAATTACATTTGGGCTTTAAGTCAAACGTTGTCAGTGATAAACAATGACAAGATTTCAAACTGGAATCCAAACGAAATTTTTAGTGACATTTCTAGTGATAAAGACGGCATAACAGTTAATGTCGGTAATGTGGTCGTGAATATTTCAGAAAAAGGAAATTCAATCACATCGAATACAGGGAGCTGTGCCATCGCGCAACAACGTAAATTTAGTCAATTCCCCTCTTCCAAAAACGAAGATAGTCCCTACTATCATATAAACGAATTTTTAAATTATTACCAGAGCCCGGATTCGAGTCCGAAATCTGATTTTCAAAGTCCAATGAGCTGTAAAACGTATTCAAGTCAAAGCACCACTCCTGAGAGTTACATCGATACTGGGTATTTAAAAGAAATTACATGTAGGAAAAGTTTAAATTTTAATGAAATTAATAATCCCATGAGGAACGGGAATGAGAATTTTGTAAGTTGGCCTGATGATTACATGTCAGGGAATTCGCTGGATGAGGCTGCTAGCTTGCAAGCCCATTCTTATTTTCACTAATTACAGGGAAATTTTTGCAGATTAAAAAAAAAGTGCAAACAAAACTAGCCAAACTTTTAAAGTAGCCTTTTCTTATTGTGCCTCATAATAATTTAAAGCAATAGGTTTGTTGTCATTCTTTTAAGAATACATAAAAAATTTTTGAAATGAAAAAATAAACAAATAAATATCGCCGCACTTTAAATGGAGTCTCCGTCAAAACCCTGAATTTTTTCGGGTTTTTGAAATTTTCATTTTTTTAATAATTTTTGAATAATTATTTTTTTCGGCGTTTTGGGTAAGTTTAAAACCCCGAACAATAAATTTAATTTTCATTTTAATTTTAATTTTTTTAAATTTATGTTTCTTTATTTTATTTTTATTTTATTTATATACTAGCGGTCGACCAGTTGAAAAATCAACGGTGAAGAATCGGATCTTATTTAATCAATAGGGCAAAATGGTTCAATCGGTGAAATTTGCTCTACTGATGAAATAAAATCCGAATTTCCACCTTGATTTTTCCATGCAATCGACCGCTAGTCCATACATTAAACGTCTTAATTCTGTCCAAAAGGAAAGAAATAAAAATTTCCCAGATTTGACTTTGAACCCGACCCTGATACCCCTGCCAAGGACTTCGCCCCTGGATCCCTTTTCCTTTAAGTTATAGTTTATTTAAGCTACATTTTTATTACTATCGGGGGCTCTATACCCGGCCAGTGTTTTAGTACTTTTAATTTCAAAAAACTTCAAAGGAAATAAGTTAAAAATGTTTTTTCCGGTACTTTAAACAGATTCTGAAAGCTGAAGAAATCATTTCTAAATTAACATTTACAAAATAAAAAATAAATAAAAAAATTAAATTGAATTAAATTAAAATAAGTATTCGTGGTTCTGAAATTACGCAAAACGCCGGAAAAAAAAAATAAAAATAAAAATAAAAAAATTCCAAAAAATACATTTCAAAGCCCCTTTAAGTGGATGTATGAATAAATAAATAAATAAATAAATAAATTATACCGGTTCTCTTAGTGAAAAAAAAAAAATTATTTTCAGTGTGCCATTATTTTATATACCAAAGTATTCAAATAGTACAAAATTTAAAAAAGACGAAAGGTTTTCTTTCATTAGGTGAATTTTCGTCTAATGTATAAAAAAGAGGGAAAAGTAAAAGATTATCCCTGATCTGATCTCATGCAATAGGTTAAATTATATATATCTGTGCCTTAATTTAAAAAAGGGCAGACTGCTGAAAAAGTTTTTTTTTTTTCTGACACCAAATTCTTGAAAAGTATTACGAATGCAAAGTCAATATAAATTACGTCCTTAAATTCCAGTCAATTAAAATCTAATTCAAGTATAAGAAGTACTTCTTTTACCACCCAAAGCTGTGCTTTTGCTTTACTGCGTATTGTACATATATTTTAATTTTGAATTGTGTTTTGGCCTAATAAATACTGAAAAATTTAAAAGGTTTTAAAACATAGGCCTAATGCCTTCAAAAAACATAATTATTAGTATTTCGTAGATGAGGGAAATATGTACAACACACAAGGGAAACCACAGCCTAAAACTTCTAGTACTTTTTTTCTGTAAAATAAATAAATAAATAATAAATAAATAAAAAAAATCAAATTCTTGAAGGTGCATTAAGTGCATTTTTTCTCATATTCATACAAAAAAGATTTAAAAAAGATCTCACCCTTAGTTTTTTAAATAATGTTTTTATCTGTGGTATTATTTAAAATTGTTCAATAAATTATATATTTTTAAATAAAATATCATATTTATTAAAGTCTTTTTAGTTTATTTAAAACTTCATACTTTTCCCAACTAACTATTTTTTCTTTTCATTCAAGGAATTTTGTTTTTTACATATTTCCTTTTACAGCATTTTCACGAAATTTTCAACGACCAACATTTATCAGGCTGAACCTTAAAAATTTGTTCTTTAGAAATGCGGCCTTCAATGTTAAAGTCTACATTTGATGTAGAGACGCGTCATTTGCCAAAAATAGCAAGAGCAAGCTCATCGTTTTCCATCGCTTTTGATCGTTTTTTTTATTTTTTTGGCATCGTCTTAAGTGATTTGAACCAAATATGGCATTAAAATTTCAATGTTTGAAGGTGTCGAACGCATTTAATCAACCAGCAGGGGTGTCCTGAATAAATTAAATGTCTTTCAAGAAGGGTGGAACGCAACGTATTTAGCACAAATTGTCATCCATTCATGGAAATAAATCCTTAATCCTCTTTCATGGATGTTTGGCGGGTTCTATTGTCCACTATTACACGGCTTTTAGCAGAGATGATTGATTTCGCATTAAATTGTCAGACTCTTTGTAGTATGGCGCAACTTTTAACTAAATTGATAGATAATCTACAAAATTACTTTTTTTTTTTTTTTTTTTTTTTTTACTAAAAAATGAAAAGTACAAAAAAGAACCCCAGCTTAGAAGAATAACGATTTTGGGTATCGGATGCTTTCGTTATTTAAATTATTCAATAGGCTATATATTCAATTAAAAGTGCCGAGCTTCAGGAAAAAGCCAAAATAGGTGTCTGATGATTAAAATCCTATAACTTTGGGAGGGGGGGGGGGGTTCTTTTTTCTTTTGTCCTTATTCCGTCGCCTCAGAACCATAGGGTTCCAAATCGGTATAATGTAGATTTTACGAAGAGCGTTTTTAAACGTTAAGCTTTTGCTGCCAGTTGGTTTAAAATTATTTTTAAATTTTTGTGTACTAATTCATTTATTATGTTATTATATCGTTGCAAAATAATTTTTGCCTGAAAATCATTACTCCAAAAAAAGATATGAAACATTTTGAATGAAAGGAAACCGAATTTGATGCAAAATCAAACACAAATAAGGGGCCATTCAAGTATTACGTAAGCATGATTTCGTTAACTTGAACCCCCCCCGGTGGTAAGATATTTAGCCATACTTACATACTCAGCTTATGGCGAAGATGGTTAATGCGGACCCCCCCCCCCCTAAAAATCTTACGTAATACTTGAACGTTCCCTAAACTCAGTGCCATAAGGTTCTGCATCAAAAATGGCTGTAATTCAAGCCCTAACCAATTTTTATTTTTTGTTAACTTGCATTTGTTGAAGCAAGGCCAAAGGATGCCAAATATATCAATTCGAAGGTCAGGTATATTCATTTCGGAGGAGGAACAAAATTTCATAAGGTTCTAAATGAAATCTTAATGAGAAATTGAGAAACCGTTGGTACCATATAAGGCTCCAAATCACGTTTTTTGCTTTCACCTGGGCCAAAAACCAAAAAGTGAAAATTTTTCATAGAGTAAAAACCTAAAGTAAAAACGTTTGGCATAAAAATATCAATATTTTTTTTGGGGAGGGGGCTATTTGAAACCCTATGGTTCTGAGGCGACGATTCTTTTTCAAAACGCACTAGTTATGAATGACTTCCTAACTCATCCTTCAAATGTCGCACTATTTTCTTGGCTAGACTTAAAAACAGGACTTTTTAGGGCAGAACAAAATGTACTGATTTTTTTTTTTTTTTTTAATTCAAGAGCAAATAGACCAGAGTCGTACTCCAATCATTCATGATCTAGTGAACATATTCATCTATTTCCCACTGTTCCTGAGAAGAGAGATCCTCAAGGGAATTTTTACGAAACCTTTTCAACGAATGAGATTAATCACAAGTTTCCTGATCGATCAGCTAATCTTAACCGGAACAATGAGAGAGAGGGACCTATTATTAAAATGGTATCTAAACCGAACAGGGAGGGAGCTACATACTTTCCCTTAGTCTTACAAAATGGTTCAGCGATTTCATTTGACGAATAGTAAATCAATGACATGTTCTTTGGTCTCATATGCGCCAAAAGCAATAAATTAGGGAAGACTCAAAATACACGGATTTTCAGTCAGTGGATTTCCAGGATAACATAAACTTCTTCACATGCAATATATAACATTAAAAAACTGCTGCATAGGCCTATTTATACTTTACAAAAAACTTTAAAAAAAATAAAAAAAATTAGAAAAATGCTACACCCTAAAATTAGGCTTTTCCTGTCGATCAAATAGTCAACCCGACAATTAGAAACATCAACGGGATTACAAGAGACTAAAAAGGATTTTACAAGGGATTAAGAAAAATGCATAAACCCAAGATTTAAAAAATTCGAATAAAAGTAAACGTGATAAAGTGACATATATCTTGAACGCGGGGTCCAGTGGAACACCGCATTGGTGAACCCCTTGAAAATACTTGATAATAAAGAATAAAACAAACAAAAGAGTTAATGATTTTCATAAACCATGTTGAATTTTAAATGTTATTGTCGTCACAGAGTTGATTTTAAAAAAGGGTTCATCACAAACATTGCACTGTATCAGATGCGATTACAATGGATTAAAAAAAGAAAATCTCTTTTGAAAAAGAAAAAAAAAAAAAAGGTTTGTCATATTTTATAAGGCTCAATAAACATGAAATATTGAACACTGAAAGGGTTAATTTTTTTTTCGCAAATCGATTTAGTAAAAAAATATTGTATGTATCTATGATACGGTTTTTTATTGCTTTTGCCAATTCAAATAATCCAGAGCGTAGAGAATCAATGAAAAAAAATTAAATGAAATATTTTTTCAAGTAAAAAATTTTTCAAATTATTTCATTGATTTGTCTGTTAACTCTTTTACGGATTTTTGCGAAATACCATCTGCTCTCACTTTTTAGTACAAAATCGGAGTGTAAAAAACTCGAATAAAAAAATCAGTACAACTGATCTCGAAACAAGTTGAAAAATGGGAAATATATTTTTCTGAATTTTAATTTAATACTGTATAAAGGAATACGACCAAAAAGGGAAGACTCTTTTAATTTGACAGCAAAAAATAAGGTAATTCCTCTCTTAAATGCACCTGTGGGGGTCACCTATTTGGCTTTGAAATTAATGTGCATAATAGTTACTTCATATTTTGATTGAATATATTTTTCGGCATTATAATTTTCATTGCACACACATTACGTACGCATGATGCACTTATTTTTTGATTTCGTTATTTTTTTTTTTCCTCTTTTCTTTTGTTAGAATTCAATATTTTTTTAACTATGTAAATAAAACATGATGTTTATAAAAAAGAAATGGAACAAAAAACTTTGCTTGAATAATTGATCAAATAAAAATATTTGTAAAAAAAAAAAAAAAGGTCTGGAGCAGATCTTCCGAAAGAACTTAATAGAACTTCAAAATTTTCTAAAATAGTCTTTGTAAAGTCCGTTTCAAAAAATTGATAATTATTACTATTATTATTAATATTCTTAGGAGTACCAAGTTCACTTTAAGAATAATTTTTTTTTTTAAATTTTTTTTTTTAAACAAGAATAATTGTCAGTACCAGCATAATTAGCATTTTCACTTGGGCTTCCCTGTTAAGGGTTCTTACGTCCAATCTCGAAAAAAGTATAGAAGCCACCCTTCTGCTCTACCAAGAAGCATTAATTAGCTCTTATGGTAGCAACTGATCTTGTAGCCGTTGGAATGATTGTTTTGAAAGCAGAAAAATTTGAATCTCTTTGATTCTTATTAGCTACATAGGATCAGGCGTCCGAAGCCGGTAAAAACTGGTTGGAGCCGACAGCTGTGGGAGCCGAAATATCCGAAGTGCTGGAGCTGACTCCAGCGCCGGCACCGGAATAGCAAAATTTTTGCCTCTGGTGCTGGTGCCAGAGCCGATTCCAGCTTCGGTGCCAGCACCACCATCAATTTTGTCATTTTTTTTTTTTACTTAAAAAAAGTTGTTACAGAACCCCCGCTTATTGTAGTGCCGGCGCTTAATATGGTCAAAGCTCGTGGCCTTTCTCAATTATATTCAGCATTGCCATCGGGTCATAATTACAAGACCGGTACCAGCATCGGCGCTAGCACCAAGTTTAAAATAAATTTTCTAGCCCTGGCACCAGCTTCGGCACCGTCCTGAGTTTTAGCCGGCCGCAGCTAGCATCGGCGCCAGAAGCGGCATCGGCTTCAGACCCCTGCACAGGATACAGTATAGGACATCCAAGTATAGGAAAAATCAAAAATCGAAATTTTAGAAAAATTTATCTAAATGTCAATTTTTAAATTTATTTGAATAAACGAAATAGAAAATGGAAAATTTTGGTATGCCATACAGCCCTATAACAGTTCAGGTGTCGTAAAGGAAACAATATTCGTCAAATTCGTGCTAAAATGGATGAAAAGAAAATATATGGAAAAAAAATTATATCCCAGGAAGGGAAAGTTGAGCTCCCTGAGCTCCTCAACCTCGGGCCTAATTGCATACAATGCCGTTCAAAATCCACGAATCCTTAAGCCCTTAAGCTTAAGAAGACGCAATTAAGATCGTTTATTAATGATTACAAACAAAAACATTCTATAAGTCATTGTTTGGTTTTTTGCAAATTTTGATTTTTTTTTAGGGAAAAATAATGCAAAAGCACCTTGACATGTTTTGATGCCGGTACCGCAAGGAAGACAATTAGGTCCTTTTATTTATTTTAGTCCGATATGATTCATGTTTGATCTACGAGTTAAAATAACCCCAAGCTAACTTGTTTACTAGACCATAACGCGATTCGCGTATTATAAGCGCTACCCTTCATATTCGGACTTTGGGCTTGCTGCCGAAAACAGATATCTACCTTTCATTTCTTCCTTTTAATTAACGATTTTCGCAAATTTTTTTTTTTTTAATAAATGGTTTTTTTATAGGAATAAGTTCTAATAAGTTCTACCCTAGTAATGACAACAATTATAAGGTGCAATTAACAATTATATGAGATAAAAAATAAAAGTTTAGGTAAGGGAAGGGTCAGTTTAAAAGTTTGATCTAAATATCAGTCAACAAAATTTTTCTGTCCCAGACTTAAAGCATTTCAAAATTTGAAATCTTTATTTCGAAAATCAGATTATTATTTTTTGTTTAAAGTAAAAAAAAAAAAAAAAAAAAGAAGAAAAAAAATTAAATTATTAAATGAATAAATTCTGCGAACGTTAAAACGGAGTTACTCTGTTTGGCAAATTAACTGGCCATTTTCCAATCGTAAAATTGAGAATAATTTTTATTACGGCGTCTGAAACATTTCAGAGGGTATTTTGAAAGGTTGTGATTTAAATAGAGGGTGCATTTATCAACCCTCTCATCCCTAGGATCCCCACCCCCAGATTTTTATGCAGCTGGTCGGTAATATTTATTATCAAGATTTCAATGGTCGTAAGGGCGGAAAATTTTTGTATGTTTTCTCCGATTCTCTACGGCTTACATCGTCACTGATGAGTTCTAATAATTAAATATCCATTAATATAGTTTGTTTGAGTTTGATGTTTTCAAGGTTTCTGAATTTTCAAAAGTGAGATTTTTTTTTTTTTTTTCATTTTTACAAATACACTCAAAAAAGTGTTTACTGATAGCCAGCCAAAAAAGAACTGGATTTTGCGCCTAGTAAAAAATTCACTAGTGACCATGAAAATTTTACTAACAACTAGTAAAATTTTTCCAGTCACCAATCAAATGCACCAATCAAAATTTTACTTAAGCCGTATTTTTTTCAGTGTAATTGTTTTCTTTTTTTTTTTTTATCCTACTTTTTTTTACCACACTAAATTAAAATAATGCGTTAACGCCTTCTCACTTACTATCATTTTCAAACGTGTGGGAACAAAAAAAATTGGGATGTTTCGGCGTTTGGTATCAATTAGCTCTTTGATAAGCTTTTTATTGGCTACCAATGGTAAGATCACGTGTCTCACTGTAATAGCTTCATAACACACGCGTTAAGACGCGTGGCAATAGCGAGATATCTTGCACTACGCACGTGCATCTCTAATGTTAGAAGGCGGTATGTTGTGATGAGACCGCGGCACGTGTCAAAAGCGTGTGACAAATTTAGGTATTGAGCCATCATTATACCTCTAATGACATTAAAGAGGTTTCAGTAAGTAAGTGCGAATTAAAAACTATTTCGTTTCCCCTTAAAAAACTGGATCATCGATTGTGGAAGAACAATACGAAAGCGTGCAATATATTCATTTTTTTTTTTTTTTTTTCGAAAAAAATTTTTATGCCTTGTTAACAAAACGTGACGTGAGAACCATAACCGTTCAACGATTTGGTCTGTCACATAAGTTGACAATAAGAAATACCAAAACAGTTGAACGCTTATGGTTCTCAGGTCTCGAAAAATAAAAAACTAAGCCTCTTCAAAACTAAAAAATTATGAACACGCTTTTCCTTATAATCAAAATGTGTCAGATCTAGATAACAAAAGAATATCATTTTTTTTCTTTTTTGTAAGCTTTCAGAAAGTTTTGAATTTCTGCTTTATTGTCCTACTTATCATGCTTTTTTTTCGGTGGTACAGTACTCCTCACCCTTATCTCAAAAAACTACCCTCGTTTTCTAAACAGAGTTTAATAGCCTCCAGATATTAACTTAATTCTATTCATGAGCTACCCTTTAGAAGAACAAAACGACTCAGCTATTTGAGCAATAAACATTATCTGACATGTATGTTTTGTTTGTTTTAACGGCTAGTATATTATTAGTTTATGGCGTCTCTTTTTCCAACGAAGACATATATTCACCGGATTTTCTTTTAATAATTTAAAAAAATTATATATTTGAAAAATCGAGCAGCAGAGGATGGCTCTCTCATACTGAAAATATTGAAAGCGAACGCACCGAAACATTTTACTGTAGGCCTACTACAATGTTAACTACTTACTTTTTTGGTAATTGTGGCGGCCGTAGTTTTCTTTCCACGTTCTATTGCTAGTTTGTTAAATGATGTAAAGCTTCCTGAAAAAAAATAGAGTATAGTATAAATGATAAAATAGTAAATAAATAAATGAACAAATGATATAAAGTTAAGGAAAAAACACATATGGAAGCAAATTCAAGATAGAACATGTTCGGCAAACATGCTGGACGGGCACTACACTCAAAAAAATAGTAGGGTAATATATTTTTGACTGGACGCTTTGACTAGTTCGAAAACAAAATTGACTGGAGACAAATACAATTATAATGGCTGCTAATCAATTTTCAACTAGGCGCAAAATCCAGTTTAAATTGTATTGGCGACCAGTATTCATTTTTTTGAGTGTATCGTCAAACATCGTGAAATACTTATTGCTACTTTGAGGTTTCCCTAGCATGTTGGGAAAAATGCTCGTCCAACATGGCCACCAAACATGTATTCATCATATTTGGCAAACATGTTCGTTTTGTTCCCTCTACATGTTCAATAGTGAATTTGCAATTCACTTTTTTCCCCAAACGCTCAAAATAAAGATATCGGATATATGGGCGGACCTAGCCGAAAAGTCTAGGGGAAGGCGGGGCAAGGGGGGCAAGAGTCCTTTACATAGAGCGTATAAAAAATTGAAAAATTTTGATGTCAAAAATTAATCTTTTTTTTAATTTTCTAAACACGGTTTATGAAATATTTTATAATTATGATTTTCCTTATTTTTCCAAATATGTGATATCTTTAGCAAAATATAATAAAATTATCGCGTAGAACTGTTTTATCTTATATTATCGAATTTTTAAAATTAAATGGAACTTCCCCAAATTCTGGGGCCAGGAACTTCTGCTTCCTGGAGCCCCCTCCAGCCTCCCCGGTAGATCCGCCCATGATCGAACCCTTTTCCAGTGGTATAATTAATTGCATAGTACAATTAATTCTAGACAAGATTAAAAATTTGAATTTGAAATAAACATGCAGTATAACTGCTATACATTGCATTTCGTAAGACTCTTTGTAATTTTAAATTTCTCGTACATGGCAAATCAGCTGAAGAAATCCTTTCACTAAGCTTGCTTCCTAAATTTATAAGCTTGACAGGTTCTTACATTTTATTTTCCATAATTTAGCAAAGTATCGTTTTGGACTATCCTTGAAATAAATTAATATTCATGACTGACGCCACAGATTATCCGTTGAGAAACAAAAACCGCTCATCAGATAACTTTTATCTTTAATAAACCACTTAATTTTATTGATTTAGTGACTTTACTTAAATACCGCTAATTCAATTTCGCAAAAATATAACTGATAATGCATTCTCCCTCATCCTTTCTATATTCAAGCTACTTTTTGCTTTTATCCGAAGACAAAGACTTGGTTCATCAGTATTTAATTCAGATTTTGAAACTAGGATAAAAATAAAAGCGAAAATAACGAGCTTTATATAAAGAAATTATAAGCGTCGGGAAGGATCTCAATTAAACCTAATGAACAACTTAAAATTTTAAAAGAAAAGTCGGTTCTAGCTCTGCTAATCTGCTTTTAGAAAAATTAATTTTTAAAAATGGAGTTCTCTTTAATTGAGGAAATTAGCTAGAACTTCAGAAAAACGAAAATATTTCTGGATTTAAGGACAAGAGGATTTGATTAAATGGATTTTTCCGGAACAATCCTAACATTTTAAACCCTCTTTTAAACGGTTAAAAAGCATGCGGTAACGAAAGTAAAGGAAACCCAAAAAGACTGGAAAGCCCTGCTCATTATCTCTGTGAAACACGGCCAAAGATATGAGTTAGTCCGATAGAAAACAAAAGTCGTTGATACTATTAGGTGAATTACCACACAAAAATTAGGGACCATCTATTTATGCAGCAAAAGTAGAAAAAAAAAAATAAATAAAAAAAATGGTTGACGAACAAATTTTTTAAAGGAACTCATATACTGGACAGACAGTCCAGAAGCAGGGTTATAACAAAATTTTTTTAAAAACAGCATCACTACATCATTAGATTGAAATAGCACAGGCCAAGGATCGGGAATGATAACATAATTATTATTTGAGGCAGGTCCTCAGACATGAATGCGATGTATAAATGGCAGAAAAAAAGTCTAACTTTAGTCTTATTTTCCGTTCATTTTTGATATAATACCTTACGTGAAGTTTATTAACTGTAGCACTAAGCTTTAATCAAAGCTCTATGGCAAAACGGAAATGGCAAAAAATGAGAGCGTTTTATCTGTATTGAGCTCTCTAAGGTGACAAATTAAGAATCATAACCTTATGATTAATGTCTAAACTACCATTATTCTTCTGCTTTCTCTAGACCAAGACTTGTGCCAAAGTCATAACTTTTTCAACTAAGCTGTTTTGACATCTTTTTGACTAAAATGGACCAAAATAACAAAAACAAACATAAAAATTAATTTTACATAACTAACAATTTTTATTTTTTGTAATATTTATTTTAATTAATTTTATTCAAAAATGACCAAAACTGGCCAACATCATAACATAATTATAGTTACTTTTGCCAAAGTAATTTTAAGTCTTTATTCGAAAGTAAGATAAAATAGCACATGTCAAAAAATGAAGTAGTTGATACATGCAGTTTCGAAAAAATCGGAACTAAGGAGTATGAGGTATCCAACCCATTTTTTATTTGAAATACCCCGAAGAAAAAATTGTAAAAAAAAAAGTGCATTCAAAACGAACAAATGTTATACTATGTATTGAAAAGAGACGATAAGCACTTAAGGATGTAGCTTTTTAATTTGAAAAACTCACTTGAAACGTTCACGAATGGCTTACTCAATAAGTGCGTGTCGGTCAGATCCATAATTGAATTTTTCTTCCCATCTTTTTTTTTATTACAACTTACTATAGGGAATTCGTTACTTTTTAATTTCATTCATTCACTGACTGATGAGCCGTGAAAAAATTTCACAGAAAAAAAAATCAATTAATAATTTTTCTGAATCTTTTAGTATTAACTGAAAGCTTCATGAATTCATTTATTTTCGGCATGGTTGTGGCTTTAATTAAATTTTAAATGGAATAGAATCGAATGCAGAATCGTAATCGACAACTTCCAAAATAGATAGAATCGGAATCGGCAGCTGGAAAATTCTTTTTTCCTTGTTTAATCGGAATCAAATTGGAATATCGATCATTTTTACCGAACGGAACAAGAATCGAAATCAGAATCATTTCCAAAAATATTGACGAATTTTCAGAATCGGAATAGGAATTGCTGCACTGATTTCAGACTGAGATAAAGAGACCGATTCCGGATGATACGGAAATTTAAACATCGATAAAGAATAATTGCTATAACTGTTATTGCATCACTTCAATAAATGCTTTCAAAAAATGGGCTAGTCTCTTAATCATCTCTTGACTCATCCTCTTATGCAATTTTGGCATCCATTACGCTCTCCTTACTTGTTATATTTTAAACAATTTACCTCAAAAGAAAAATCTGAAAAGACTACCGAGCGAAAATGATTAAAAAAAAATAAAATAAAAAAACAGCTGCTGTAAAACAAAATCATCATTTAAAGCATTAAAGCATAACAAGTTGCATGTTTAAAAATCTGCGCTGAAGAGAAGAGAAATTCAACCCAACGCCTTCTTGAAACGGAGAAAATGATGAGAATGCAGCGACGGCCAGCGGACTTCCTGGTTAACTATCTATGGCATAAACAAGATGGCGCATTGCCAAATGACACAAAATCATATGACAAGAAAAAAAAACACGTGATGAAATTTGTGAATAGTATTTAGATTCATTTATGATTAACAATCATACGGATTACAAAAGATATCATGACTAAATTTTTTTTAAAATTTTTGTGAAGTTGAATAAGAAGCAAACAAATGAAATGTGAGAAACACAAATGCATCACAATATGACATTTTTTGATAAGCTATTTACAATAAAAAATCGGAATAACAAAAATGAGAACGGGCTAAAAATAGGGATCGATCCCTTAAGGTATGTACTAAATCATTAATAGCACCAAAAGGAATTTAACTCTTTTTCTTTATTGCGTTTTTAAATACATTTCAAGGGCGTACTTCGTAACTTGAAATTCATGTGCAACGACCTTAATATGTAATTCTTATAACTTGAAACCTCTAGAAAAATCTTGTTGAACCTTTTACCTTTCTAAAATGAAACAAACTATTTAAGAAAAAGAAACCCAAATTGTAAATTTGCAATAAAAAATAATCATATGGTAAATTATCTCAAGTTAAACTCAAACATCAGTCTCATGTTTTGATTCAGATAAAAATATTAGACGTCACCTCATTTTTCATTGAATCAATAAAAAGTTATACTTATACTATAACTTTTTAAGTAAATCTTTTTTTTTTTTTTTTTTTTCGGTTTAGTTTCAGTTCATCACATCTTGAACTACCCAAAGAACAAATTCGAGTTGTGTTATTTAGAGAATGTGATAGAAGAGGCAGGAAACTTCTCTTTGATTCTCAGGCTGTTGAAAAATTGCCTGTAGGAGCTTCTTTTCAGTCAGCAGGATATTTATGCAAACAAAAATGTGATCAAGCAGTGAAAATTTCTGATTTTGTTGAAGTTTCAGGTCCTTATGGTTACAGGGTTAGTATTAATAAAAACAAATATGTTTATCATATGTTATCAAGGAAAGTTCAAAAAAGTTTTTGCTGATCATGTGATTCATGTCAGCTTATTAAATTAAAACTTTGTACTTGTTTCAGTATAAAAAGCCTTGTAATGATGTGACTTCATTAGGGGAAATGATATTTGGATCTGTAGCAATGGTTTATAAAGGTGGAAATACCAGTAAGATACATACCATTCCTTCACCAAAAAGGGTTATGTTTACAACAGTTGTTCATGCACCTGGCCATTGTCGTTATCGAACTGCTAGGTAAAAAATATTCAAGAAACATCCTATTTTTCTTTTCAAACAACAAAAATAATTTTTTTAATTTTTTTTTTTTTTTTTTTTATAGTGAAAGAAGTTGCGATGGCAGTTTAGCTGGGAGCTCCTTAACATCATTATATGAAGACTTAGAAATTAATCAAACAAGTTCCTCAGATTCAAAACTATATAAAAATAAAACAGAATCCAATAAAACATGTACATCAACATACCCATGCTTGAAACATACTTCAACATTAAATCTTGTGATAAATAGTTTGGAAATAGGAATAGATATGAATAAATCATTTTTACAAAAAATTAGCAATATCAAATCTCAGTCTGTGTGTTCTTGTTCAAGCAGTGAATCAGATAAAAATACAAATTCAAATTGTGAATCAAAACCAATAGGTTGTGAAAGACTGATAGTAAATTTTAGCCATGATAAATCAGATGCAGGATCAGTAGGTCATTTAAATTCATCCCGAAAAAATTCAGATTGTAAATATTTTGATCCTCAAGACTGTTTTGGATGCTCTAATGTGATTTTTCAACAAACCAGTGATTCTAGAAATGGTAATTTTTTTTTTTTTAATTTTGAAAAAATATTTTAATTTATGTGACACTATGAAAACTAATGACAAGAAAATATTCCAGGTTCATCTTCCAGCTTGTCAAGCTGGAGTGGATCTTTAGGTAGTTAAGAAGAAGATGGATGCAGTCACATGCAACATCTGTAGATAACCCTTGCTGTGATGAGAGTGAATGTGTACCATCCAAGACAAGAACAAAACTTGGCTTGGGACTTGTAATAGATCTGACTGACACATTACAAGAGTAAGTATTGCCATTTTCATATGTTAGAAATGGATTATTAATTATGTTTGATGTTTCAGTGAAATGGAGAAGTTCCTATTTAATCATACAATCATAATAGATAGTATATTGAATAAATTGCAATCATCCATTGAAATGGCATATTTGAAAATAGATCGTTTTGTGGATCTTACATATGCAGCTTTTTTGGATTGTCAACAGAGCATGTATGAATTAATAACAGGAGGGAAATATGCTCGACCCATGTGGATAACACTGATGGAAAACCCTAAAAATGAATCGAAATATTTTCCTTCAGAAAATATGTACAGCCATCTTCATGATAGTATAAAACCATCCAAAAAGCAGGATCCTGTAAATAATTTGAAACTAAAGTTCCTTAGTGATTTCTGTGAAATACTGACGAAATTCGACACAAAAAATACAAATTTGTAAGTATTTTTAGATGTTCTACTTTTCCATTTTTATATGATTTAATTCCTTGAAAGGAAAAATAAAAGATATCAAAATATTTAGATAAGGAAAAATCCCTTTTATATGAGTGTCACATGAATCAAACGTTCAAGGTTTTGCCATATTTTGTTTTTATTTAAGTCAAAAGTGTCGAATACTTTTTGGATTTAAAACAAATAAAATGCAAAGATAAGAATTTTTTTTTGTCACATAAAAATGTAAAAATCTTGGTTTATTTATTTTTTTTTTTTCTGGTTTATTTTAGTTTCATCAGTACCTTACTGACTGCAGTTCTCACTCATCATTTAAGCTGGGTTACTAGCATAGCTGATTCTGATAATTTAAGTTCTATTCATAAGTTTCGCCATGCTGTAAGTATTTTTATATTTTTAAATTCCGAATAAGGTTTTTTTTTAATTTTTTAAAATATTTCTTTCAGATAAAAAATTTGCAACCGTACAATCCTATTTGGGCTCAGTTAAACGACTTATGTGGCATACTAGGCTCTCCCTTGAAATCAACGAAAACTATAATTACGGGTTCTGAAAGTACCAAAAACAGTATGGCTAGTATTATACAAATTATTACTTATTTTGTTCGATGTTACAACGTTGTTGAAAATGTATACGATTCAGACATAGATGAAATTACGTCTTTCGATGAGAGTTTCTTAATCAGCCAGGAAAAATTATTTGAGGATTTCGAAAACTTTGATTCTGGTATCGATTGCACTTACAACTGTGTATCAGATTGCATTAAAAGTGAAGACAATTACCAGTCGGAGCAAATCCAAAGCAACGAAAAACCTACAAAAGTTGAAGAAAAATTTGTCGAACCGGAAAATCCTGTGAAAATAGCTTCAACGGTAGAAAGCAATAATGCAAGACGGATTCAGGAAAATTCTTTACAAAGAAGTAGTTTCTCAGGAGGTTTAAAACGGAGCAAAAGCTGCTTGTCGCGATTAAAAAATGAAGATTCGCTAAAAAAATGCAGTAGTTTATACCCTAGCATCGACGATCTAGCAAGGATGGAAAATATTTCGCTATCAGATTTAGACATCAACGAAAAAAATAACAGGAAAAATATTTCTATGAGCAATGGAGATCTATCTGAAAAGATCCAAAAATTGATCAGGGTCCCCAGCAAAGCTGTTATCTGCCATTTGGAGCAAAATTTAAGTCCTGATGAAGGATATGATACTGTTGATTCATCAAATGTGAGAGAAATTTTCTCTCAAAAACTCGAGAAAAGAGAGTTCGATCCATCCTTTTTATCGCCGAAAAAATCGGATAATGTTTTGTTTGTTCTCGGAGAAAACGAAGAATTAGTCAATTTATCGAAAAAAGTTGTTATGACGAAATCTTCAGTGATAGATATAGAAAAAGAAGATTCCGAAAATAACATTTTATTAGCTTCTCATAATAATAATAATAATGTAGGCCGTTCGAAATCAATGAATATTTTGGTTCAATCTTGTGAAAAAATGGATGAAAAAAGATGTAGGACGTTGGAAAACTTGTTTAGTGATTGTGATAAAAAAGATGTACGGACGTTGTGGCAAAATTGTAGAGACGATAAAGAAATTAACCAACATTCCTCATTCAAAAGTGAAGAAACTTGGAAGAAAACTCCTTGGATTCGCTGCGAACTCCCAATGCCTAGGTAAGTTGCGATAAAATCACATGCTTTTGACTCAGATGAAACTTTCCGATATAGGCACTTAAACTTGAGTGTCTAAGGCTTGAACCGCATATTTTGTCGTCGTTAAATGTTATCTATGAATAAATGCACTTCAGTCATTATAAAATAAGCCCAAATAAAAAACCAACAGGCTTTTGATAATTTCGGAAATAACGATATTTTGAATTGCATTAGAGATAGCAGCTTATTTTAACAAGTTTAGAAACAATAGATTAATTCTGGATTTCTTGATTTGTCCTTTACATACTTTGTAACACAAAGTACTAGGATGACACCGATATCACAATACTTTTATCATGTATTTACGTTTTTTTTTTTTTTTTTCGACTTTCCAGAGTAACAAAATCTTCAAGCTGTTCGCAGCGATTGGATATAAGCTCTGTAATAGGAAGTGTTAACGATCACTACAATTCTGAACAAATATTGCAAGGTGTTTTAGAGGAAAAAAAACATTGGGAGCACACCTTAAGGAAAGATCTTAGTTTGGGTGCACATTATCCAGTTCTGGAAAGTGAAGTGTCTGAAACTTTATGCATTATAGCAGATATGAATACATGGTAAGTTCCTGAACCGATTTAAACAATCACTGCAACTCTTTCAAATGAACAAACGAAAAAAAAAAAACCCTGCACCCAAAATTGTTATATGAAAATGAAGAAACAAATAAAATGTACCGTATTTAAACGTGTTAGTTGTTAACATTAAATTTTAAATGGGACCGGTTATCTAATAAAGAATATTTCAATTGTGTTTTTCACAGGGAAGTTTCAATTTGTTCAAGTCATACTTACGTCGTAGATAAAAACAAATATGCTGGTGTGAGAGTTGGCATGTCACAAATAGTTGCAGATATGTTAGAATCTCTTCTACACCTTTATAAAATGAAACTTACGCCAGAATTTGTAAGTAATTTCCATTTCTTCCAATTCTTGTCTGACTCTTGTGAACCCTGAAATCAAAATTTTAAAATCAAGGTCTTAGTGTTACGTAAATAAAATTGTTTTTTTTTTTTTTTTTTTTTTTTTTTCCAGTGTTTATATCACATCGAAAGGAAACTACGCGAAATCTACATGAAAAGCAAGTCAGTTGCCGAATTTTTGGATAGTACAGAACTATGCACCATGGATAATTTGACTACAAGACTGGATATTGGTGTTAACGATGTACCACTTTTATTAGCTGTTGCCACTACACATTCTCCTCATATTACTTCCAAATATGGCCTTTCATTTACTTGATGATTCTTTTTCTTAGAAAAATTGAAATTTTTTGTCGAATCGGAGATTTAGTCTGATCGATTTTAATAAACAGTCTTTCACGAAATTTAGCCCAGTAAAAAAAATTTCATTCTCAGTTAGTTAAATTTGTATTCATTAATTTAAAAAAAAAAAAATTGTGGACCTTAGAAAAAACTGGCGTTATAATATAAAAGTCTGCTTCAATTAATTAAGCTCTGCTAAATGCTCTTTTAAGTTCGTTAAATAAGGAAAAAAATCATGTTGAATTAGGCTTAAGATTTAACTGACAGGGGTGAAAAATTAATTGTTTAGTCTCATTAATTTAATAATTTCATTGCAGCAACTAATATTGATAAGTTTTTTCCTTTTTTTTTTTTTTGATCGAAGTTTGTTAATTTATTTATATTTATATTATTTTTATTTTTACAAATAAAAAAATGGTTTTTTTAACTGAAAGATTTTTTTACGTGTTTTGTTTTCATATATTCAGAAACAAAAATTCGAATCAGATTTTCCAAGGTGAATTTAGTTTTTTTTAAATATTTATTTTCCAAGAAATCTTACATAAAGAATGTAAAAGTACGCAAAACCTTTGTATTCCATTAAATACTATCGGGCATAAATTTAAATATTCTAAAAGCGTAGGCGATTTAATTTGGCTTCCTGGAGTGACCTGTCTAATTAGTACCTTTATTAGTACCACCCACAAATTCTTTTACTTCAGACACCTTTTTTTTTTTTTTTTTTTTTTGAGGACGGTACTGTCGAGCCGTTAAGCAACAAAATATAACACACCCAAAATATGCGATCCGACACGGCTACCAGCCAATATTATCCGAGCGACGACCTTTCGTCACCTTTGATATGTCCTTGACTTGGGAGTATCTAAACAACTTTTACTGCAGTTTTTCATTAGAAAAACCTGGTTTGAGCTTGGGTTATTTTGCGAGTTGCAACATTTGACAGAAAAAAATGCATCCGGGGTTCCATTAACTTAATGCATGATGTTTATTTATTTAAAGATCAACTATGATGTGCTAGTTATTTTCTTATTTTATTGCTAACTGGAAAGCTTGTCGTTTTCTTTGAAAAAAAAAAAAAAAAAATTATTGAATTTTAAAATCGAAATTAATAATTAATAACTTTTGAAGGGGTCGCAACCGTGTGTAAATTACGATTTCAAAATCACTTGTTGAAGCTAGCAACAAATCATACGAAAACTAATGCTTTACAATCTTGCATAGTAAATTTCAAAATTAAAAAAAAAAAAAAAAAAAAAAATTTTTTTAAATAGGCGGTTTTGATTAAATAAATTTTTCCTATTGCAAGTTTTAGAAAAGCAAATGCTTACTTTTCACCGTGAGAAAATTATTATATTAAATTTTTAAAAAAATGTAAGGATTTAAAGCAAATATATGACCTTGACCTATGAAAGTTTGGCCTTGGACAAATAAATCTCACGACTGTGATGTAATAATCTGACGGCGGACGCAATTGTTTTCTATACGTATATTAAGTGTCTTTTATTCCACCTTGTTGAATTAACTATAGTCTTTTTCTCTCTTTTTACATTACATTGAAAAAAAAAAAAAAAAAAAAAAATTATCAACTCTGATAATACAGTGCCAACCCCCTAAGTATTAATAACTATTTTAATGGGTTTTTAGTGGTACGGGAATTGTGTATTTTGGGAGGGTTCAAGTATTACGTAAGACCGAAAGGGGGGAGGGGGTGCAAAACGTTCTTACGATTTCTTACGTGGCGGAGAGTTGGGATCCGGAAAATCTTACGTAAGAATATTTATTATTATTTATTGTTCAAAAAAATTCCGATTTAATATAAAAATTGGACACCCCTCCATTTGACACCTTATCTCCAAAAAAAAAAAAAAAAAAAAATTTACTCTAATTTTAAGAAACTTTTTTTTTTTTTTTTTAAATGTGTAAGATATTTTTAAAATTGGAGAAAAGAAAAGAAAAATAAAGGGGGGGGGAATCAGCGAAAATCTTGTAAGTTAAAGGGGGGGGGGTCAAAGAAATCTTACTAAATCTTACGACGGGGGTAGAAGGTCGGAAAACCCGAAAAAAAATTCTTCCGTAATGCTTGAACGCTCCCTTTCCCAACCTAGATCTAGATCGGAATATACACCAAATCACAATTTCGAATATTCTAGAAATTTGAAATCGTGAAATGAAAGACAGAAAGAACAGAAAATTAAATAAAAAGTTTTTAAACTTTAGTTGTGGGAAATCCCATTTATGTATTTCATCACACCTATACCTGACCAGTTTCTCCTCAGAGCGGTATCAGTTCTAAAACTAGCACATCGCAAAGGATATATCGAAATAAATTTGATAAGTAAATTATTGAAGAAGAGTGCACAGTTAAAAACAAGAGAGGATTACTGCAATTGTGACAGGTAAAAAGAGCGCTAGAGGCCTAGCGATAAAATCAAGTCTGAAGAAGGATTACGATAAAATAAACATAGAATTGAAACATTGCATCGAAGAAAAAAAGAGGGTTTGCTTTCTTGTTTCACTCTTCCGCATCACCAAAAAACCCATTCAATCAATAAATAATTGGAACGATAAAAATTAGCGGTGAAAAGTTCATAAGCAGAAAAAATCAGAGGTTCAACCGAAGAAAAACAGCCTGAAATTCGAATAAAACAATGCAGCTTGAGTATGAAGTTCGATTTGAACCAAAAAATTCTTCCAAAAAGAACACATTCGAGATTGAAGATCTTTAAGGGCCAAGCCGGAGATAGTGCTCAGCACTTTTTAGGAGGGAGAACACAGTCAACTAAACATGTATACTGAAATAGGTAGGTTGCATAGTATGCATTTACTTGTAAAAAAAAAAAAAATCGCACCTATCGGATTTACTCTAACGGACGCTGGTCCGCTATGTGTATCCTATGACTTTTTTACTCTCTCCACAATTTCCTTCCGAACTAAGACAGTAAGGTACGACTAATGCACGATTTTTCAATTTTTCCCAATTTTTCAATACATCTATATATAGTGGCCTTTTTCAATGGTATATTTTTTGGAACCACCTTTTTACCTACCCATCATGAATTTAGTCCGGGAAATTCCTGTCAACGGAAGACTCCGCAATTCCTGCTGTGCCCTAAAAAAATTCCAATCTTGATCTCGAAAAACAGAAATGAAAGCTTGATGTCAGTCCTCTGGTGCCTGGCAAATAAGTTGGAAATTAATTAAGGCATTTTTTTTTCACTCTTAGCAAAAAAGAAAAAAAAATACAGGAGGGTTATTTTTGAGAAAAAGTCACTCCATTTTCCTTTGAAATACAAAACAAAATAAATAAATAAATAAATAAATGAACAGGCTTTTCCTCTTTTCATGTTTATTTCAGTCCATTTCAAATTCCTTCCATTCCAGGTATAACGTGCGAGCAATAGAATGAAAATGTGAAGGTGCTGCACGTTCAAATTTTGAAGCTCTAATCTGCTGCCTATTCATGTACAACAAAGTAATAAACAGGTAAACACCTTAATAGCAAATACCGACAAACGACTTCTGTGCACAATACATAAACCTCCATTAATAAATGATAATTTTAAAATAAGATACAATGTTTGTGTTACTATTACCCAATAGCTGTATGCCTTCATTCGACTCTTACTCTGTAAAATTTGGCATAAATAAAAACATCCAAAAAAAAAAAAAAGAAACACTGATTTTTACCACAAAAGAAAAAAAAAATTATGCTTTTTATTTGAGCAATAAAAATTAAAAATAATCATCGAACTTAGCAAGCCCATCATTTTTTCATTTTCGCAAAAGCTATAATTATCACACAAATGAGGTCCAAAGTTGAAACCACGATCGTACACTTACAGAAACAGGTGAAAAAAAAGATGAACTTATTATTACACAATCGAACACATGTTCGATTATTATATTAAACATTCAATTAAATATCATCACGGAATAAAAATAATTAATGAGTTTATTTGATGTCAGGGATTCAAATCTGTTTTGTACTTTGAATTGAATCAAACAGAAGCCTTAAATTTAACATTCACGGAGGATTTAATAAGCATTATCTCCTTAATGATCGATCATTCGGTAGTTTATCCAGTTAACGCGAAGGTCTCGTAAAAAAATTAATCATGGCTCAGATTTTTTTTTTTCGACCCGTAGCTATTTCTCTTAAATTTTTCCGCTTTCGCTTAAGTGAAAATTCAAAGAAATCGTTAACCAATCGATTACGTTAAAGCGATAACCAATAGCAACGAAAAAAAAAAAAATTTCGTCAGATTTTTTAAATGTTGGGGGGTCCAAACTTGAAGAAAGGTAATGAGCGGCTTGCAATAATGGCGGCATTCAAAAACGCTAAGAAAACAAAAAAAGTAAAAAAAAAAAAAAGAAAAAATTATAATCATAATGAACAAAAGGAGGAACAAAATATATCTCATTGTGGACGTGTTTATTTTTATTAGTAATAAAAAAATTGAAAAACGAACTGGAAGATTCTTTTGTTATTATTTCGACATTGCATAAGTTAAATACGACTGAATATCTTTTAATAATAATTTTTCAACGGAATTTAAATATGTGTGTCATAGAAAAGTGTTGTTTCTTAATTGAAGTGTTTAACTTACGGGAAATTAGTCTGGTTCTCATCTTCATTGTTGCGTAATCCATTTTCATGGAAAAAGGATTTAATCAACTATGTCTAGCGAGGGGATTTAAAAATTTTATTTCGGCAGTCCACAAGAAACTTATTTAAATTGCTGAACTTGAAGTCATAGTTTTGATCGTTTTTAATTACAGAATATATGAAAAAAAAAAAAAAAAGCGAAGGTTTACTTTTTCAAAAAGAAAGGTCACGAATAAAACAGTAATGTAATAATAATAATCGCCATTGCTTCATAACAATTAAATAACGAAGCATTAATAGCGCAACAATTTGAACTTAATTTTACCGGCACTCATGAATTTTACTCGGCTTTTTTTTTTTTTTTTTTTCTTGAATGTTCAGTTCCCGAACACTCCTGCTGAGCATTTATCGATTTCCTATGGGGGTTATGCTTCCTACTGGCATTTATGTAAGAGTTACACAAACATATTATAGTATTAAATGCCACGACCAAAAAAAAAAAAGATGATATGTGATTTAAGCAATCATATATTATTTAAATGATGACCGAAATTTTAGACCTTTTAATACTAATAAATTTAAAAAAAAGTCGAAATTTGACCGAGTCATATGGCTAACACCAAATGGATTTCAAGGAATGGCATTCAAAACGATGAAAACAGCTACAATAATAGGATCGCGCAAGCTTTCTATTATAATTTCCAGCTCATGGAACAAGAAAACGAGAGAGAATTCTCCGACTGACCGCGAAATGTACAGCACTTTGCTACATAAGGACATCTAAACTCAGTTTTACTTGACGATTTTTCCAGCTTCTGTTCTTCCTAACCTACTAATTCCGTCGTCATGCTTCACGGACTACTTTAGTTACTAGGGTGTCGCTTAAAAAGCCAACTTTTGTGATTTTCAGTCGTGCCACCCTCTAATTTTGTCCAGTATATAACAGATTTAACGAATTAAAATTTCAGCTCGATCGGTCATGTTTAAGGGGTAGCTCAAGTATTCCCCATTTTCGCCATATAATTTACATTGGGCCAAGCACCACTAAACATGTTCATGCTGTTCCCGTTTTCGAAAATAAATTAGCACATTATATTTTACGTATTTTGACCCGCTGAATTCAAATCTGCAACCGAAAAGTTTCTAGTTTTTACCGTTTTCGACCTATTTAATAGCCAATTTGGGCTGAAAGTGCGATTAAGCCACTAAATAAGTCGAAAACAGTGCAGGCTATAAAAATTTTGATTGCATATCTGAATTCAGCACATGCACGCATTCTACAAAAAAACGTTGGAAGGAAGCAAAACTATTTTTAACCAAAATAAAAATTTTGCAAATATTATCGTTCCTCAAATCTAGTTGGTAATTTGTTATCGGGAATATCTGAGGACAATGGACACTTAAACTCGGTAAGGTAAGCCCAATAAAACAAAAGTACTTCCAATATACTCCCAATAATTAAGTAGAAAATAAAACAATCCAGTGGCTTTTTATTCCAGCTTTAAAAATCGAAAATAACCATCAATCCCCAGCATACTCAACACCATATAGTACTAAGAGCCTAAAATGTATTCGACTGCTCAAAAAAAGCTTGAACCTAAACTTACTAAAAGCAGGAAAAGCTTGAGGACTGCTAATATAAGGTTATAAAGATTAGTAAAGTTCTTAGGACGCAATTTGCATAAAACCAATAGAATTAAGTAAACGAAAGTAATAATTATCGAGAGTCAATTAAGTGGCGACAAGTTGGAGCAAAGACAGATCATAGACTATGACATGGCTGCAACAACTGACGGATGCTTCTAGGAAGCATCCGATCTTTCTGTTTACAGAAAGAGGAGTGCATTCGTTAACGTGACTGACGAAATCATTCGATCCATGTAAGCTGAGAAAAATTTGACGATGGACAATTAAAGGTCACTCCCAAGCAGGCCCGTAACCAGCCTAAGCACAGGGGGGCGCAAAGTTTTCAAAGGGGGGCTTCAAATGGCCCCTTATAACATGGAAGATAAGGAATTTACATGGGCCAAACAAAATCACAGGGGGCTCAAGCTTGCCCCCCCCCCCCCTGATTACGGGCCTGCTCTCAAGTATTCTAATCCAAATATCAGAACCGGTCGAAGTTCATCAAAGCTTATTCTGAAAAATGTTCTTAGAATTATTATCCGATCAAGATTCTGATTATTACAATTTTTAAAGGTGTACTGCTCCTATGTGAAAAAATGATTGACATATTGGTGCAATGGTCCACGTCCAGTCGTCACTAAATTGTCGTCAAAGAGGTAGGTGTAAAGAATTCAATGAAATTTTTCTCCGCGGACAAAGTGATTGTGACGGGATGCATTCTAAGACACTGCTACAAGTACTACATCCTGTCTCAGGGTTACAGTCAGAAAAAAAGTAAAAGCTATTATGTGTAAAGGAAATCATCAGCTGCACGAAATGTTAAAACTACTGCCTGCTGCAAGCTAAACGTTTAATTGACAGCTCATGACAGTTCTTCAGTGCGAAATCTCAATCTCAATGACGGATCAATCGCTTGATGGTATATACTTTTAACAGTATAAAATTAGCCATTTATTTCATTTCATTTTATGTGACTTTGTGATAGACAAAATTTATTTAAAAAAAATAAATATACATTTAAAAAACAGAACCTTTTTTTAGAAAGGTAAAAAAAGCTATTCTCCTATTTTTGCTAAATTCAGAGATTAAAAAAAACGGCGCTTTTTATAAATTTGTTAAGTGAATATATTGTAGATATTACCAAATTATTTATTACTGTATTTAGTATCAAATAGCAGTATCAGAATTAAAATTTTTTGTCTTTTAAGCGTATAAGAATTTTAGGTGCAGAAAAGTGCAAAATCGGATCAAACCTGTGTAAGTATAAGCAGAGCCGGATTTAAGACAAATAAGGCTCTAGGCGACCGTCTTCATGCGGCCCTAATGCGTACCAGATGCACTAAATCCAAAATTTCATCTCTTAAAGTCTTTTTGCCCGTAAAAATTTGTTTTAAGTTAGTGCTACTGCACGTATGCAATTTTTTTTTTGTCTTATTTGTTTAAATGAAATCAACTTTTGAAAATTAGGTCATTTATATTTTTTTCCCAAGCTCAGCTAAGCTTAAAGGAATAAAGGTATACCTTTCATGCTGGGGCCCCCTAAAGTCTTTCGGCTCTAGGCAGTTGCCTATTTTGCCTAGTGTAAAGTCCGGCTCTGGGTATAGGAAAAGTAAACGCAACCCAACTCTGGTGTTATTTTCCGCATATTCGTTCTTATATTTCCAAGAATATACTGTATAAGCGATATTCTTGATCTATAGCTCGGATCCAGATTTATGCAAATTAGAATATTTTAAACCAAAAAATGAAGGGATAGTTGCGATGATTTCGTACACACACAATTGCTTTATATTTCATCGGAATTGCAATAGCCCATGTCAATCGGTCGAGGCCTTTTGCTGACATCAAGTAAAAGACATTATCGATATTAGTCGTTATTTTAAATACCAAGGGTATGAGAGAAAAAGTCGTGTGGAAACTCCCTCATCATAGTTGAATGAAACAGAAAGTGCATTTACAGCATGTCGTGAGTCTGTTTACCACAAAGGTCATTATTAATAACCCAAAGTTCAGAGGATCTTCTAAATCATTTTTTTTAATGGATCAAAAACACTTAGACTTCCTCCTGTATATGACAACCCTTCATTATGTGAAAAAAAATCAAGTAAGCTAATCATGACTGAAGACATAACGAAAAGGCAGTACAAGGCAAAATCAAGACCTCTGCTGCCAATAAAAAAAAAAAAAAAAAAACATCGGAATATCGTTAATTATTTTCGGTAATTTAAATAACATCATCGGCACATCCAAAAGAATGTCATTTAATTTAAAAACTTGTTCGGCTCTGAAAAGAAGATTTAACAGAAACATAAAACAAAAAAAAAGAACTTTAGATACGAAACGTGCTTATTTATATTCTATTAATGATGATAATCGAGAACGTCTTCTTCACTTTAAACGGAAAGGAGGAAAAGAACAATTTCGTTTGGTAAAATAAAATCTTGTCTAGGTGAGAAATGGGCGCCAAACAATAAATGCGCAAGGAATATAATTAAATACTGATTCATTGTTTTAAAAAAATCATCACGAGGAATAACCGATACGCGATGCTGTGTGAAATATGTAGAATAAAAAAAATATGTTCGTGATGAAAATATCAAATCGTAACGAAAATTTATTTAATGAACCTATGACCCGAACGCATTTAAATTATACAATTTCATGATGTATATGATTTTTTGATACATAAAAGCAAATATATATACGAAATATCTTTTAAATGCACGCCCATACTGACAAAGTATACTCGTAAAATTATAAACACTTTAATTAAATCAGGAATCAAAGCAAAAGCCCCCAGAAGAATTAAGATACTTTCTAAATCTGTGCTGTAAGATGCGAAAGATTTCTCCCGAGCAAATGAAATAAAAACAGCAAATGAGTCCAGGTCAGGAAAAAACTTCCAAGACCAGGACGCCAAAATTAATTTTTTTTTTTTTTTTTTTTTTTTTTTTTTTTGCAAAACAAAGCATAAACTTTGGACCCATAGAAAGGAAAAAAAGAAGAACAAGCCTAAATTTTTTTTCAAACATACAATCACTTTCTTGTTTAATCTGATTTATTTCGATGTTTTAAATTAATAAAAATTGCAATAAAAAAATTTAAGTGCCGTATAAAATCAACACGTCGATTATCAAAGCAGTCAAAATAACACGATTAAGTAATTTAGTTTCAATCGACCAAAAAAGCCCAGCAATCTCAAATCATATAAGTCACTGCATCCTGTACTAATGAAGATCCGCAGACGATACGATTGTAGGTACCAATAATACAGGTATTTCAAGTGTTAAAACCTTGACACCCATCTGTTAAATTTCTTTCTTTCACCTAAGATGATATTGTATAACTTGGCATTTGCCCTTTATTCGTATCATCCTTTTAAGGATTTGCACGTTGATTAGTTTATCATTCCAATAACATGATAATTCGTTTAATGGCCAAACATGGAAAAATTTAGTCAAAAAAAAAAAAAATAAAATAAAAAAATAAATAAATAAATGCGATTGTATTCGGGATAAACCTTGTGATTCAGAATAATTTGGAGAGTCGTTAAGTCCGAACAGAATGAATCACTATTATCGATTTGTAGATTTATTAATTTCAGTGTCATTGTATATATAATGATGGACCCATTATTGGGTAATTGATTGCCGCACTATGGACCTTCTCATAAAAAAATATATTAATTACCTAAATAACTTTGAAACTGTCCCATAGCTTGAATACATTAATATAAGATCGCAGGAAAAAAAAAAAACAGATTTTCCTTGAAAAAAGATGATCTATTTAAATAAATAAACTGTATCATCATCGATACTCGAATGGTTAAATAAATTAAAATTATTTTGTCGATGAAAAAAAAAAAGTGCAAATTAAAAGCGTGAGAATATTATCGAAATCAATTCCTTATTTCTACACCACGTGCAAAAAAATGCTAAAAGGGGAAAAAAATTGACCTTAATATTTTCATGACAGAATTCGAAAGAGTTCAGACATGTTATGGATGAAAGAATGCCATAAGATCCTGCATGATAAAAACATCCTCTTGGTAAAGTTGAAGGTCCTTATTCAAAAATGGAAAGTAAGGTCAGTTTATCGTTTCCCACAATTAGAATGTCGTCTGCGGTGCCATTTCGATCGTGAGGGTCCATCACTTAGGGAGGAAAAGAAAAAAAAAAAAGAAAAGAAAAGAATCCACCATCAATCCCAATTTTTATTTTTTTCATTTTTTTTTTCCTTTCAGTCAATAATGTCGAAAGATCGAGATCGTAAATTGCTACATTAACCAACCATTAAGTGCTTATTTTTGAATCGGCGCGATAATGGAAACTTAAAGGACGTTTTGCGAATCATTTGCATAATTTATTTCAATGCGAAGTGGACATTAAGACTAAAAATGACGGTATATTCACCTTTAATTTTGGTCGTATCGTGAAGAATTGTTTTCTTGTCCATAGCACACGATTTCAGGAATGTGGATGACTCAATATAGTTGAACAAACTTGAGATGAATCGCCTACAACATTGTGACATACTTGCGACATCTCTTGTGATTCTCGGGAAAAGTAAGAGAAAAGGGTAAAGGTTAAAAAAAAAAACTCTAAAAATATACATCTGATACTTAAATAGCCGCCGTATAAACCGTATTACATTTCATCGCATGGCATTATTAAATACCAAGATGATCGAATTATTTATTTATGATATTCCTGTTACATAAAAATCATGATAGTAATTTAATTAAAAAATTTATTGGCTTATGTTCTTATTTTTTTGAAAAAAAAAAAAAAAAAAAAAAAATGAGGATGTGCCTTTATAAACTGGTCTTTTTAATTATTTCACGGTTAACCGCATAATGATATTAATCAATAATCACAATTTTTTTTCTGAATTTTGAATTGCACAAGTTTATCTACATTTTAGAATGTTCGTCCTCACTAAGAAATATCATCCTCTGTATTTTCCTTTCGCCATATTTGGAAAGAGGCCTACCTTATTTTTCATACTATTAAAGTAAAGGGTGAGGTTTTTCCAAACAGCACTAGATTCGGTCTATTTGTTTTTTTTCTATTTATTTTATTTATTTATTTAATTAAAAGTCGCAACAGCCCGAGGGCCCTAAACGCGACAAAAGTTACAGTGAAAATACGGTACATAAATCAAAAATTAAATAAACCAAAAACTAGAAATTGAAAGATGATAGTAAAATGAATGAAATTACAAGTTAAGAAGATCTTTAAATGCCTTAGATTTGAACGACGTTAGAAAATTATGAAAAAAATCCATGGTAGCATCCTGCTCGAGGCAAAGATTACCCAACCGTGCCATTCGTCTCAACGGTGAATTAATTCTGTAGTTAGTCGCAGAAAAAGACACATGAAATAAGGGTTAATAAAGGTAAGCCATGAACCCGGATGATATTTATCACCTCGAGAAGGGAGCTACAGGATATAACGTTATTTAAGATTTTATAAAGAAAGACCACGTCAAAAATTTGCCTCCTAAAATTTAGCAATTGTTTTAGAAGGCTTTGTCTTGTAAAATTCAGTTCCTTAACTTCAGTTGCATCTCCTTGGCGGAAATTTCAATTGGAAGAACAAGATCGAGGAAAATCTGTCTTGGTCCAACATTACTGATCCAGTCTTGGTGAAATTTTCAATATTGACCAGTATCGGAGGCCAGCATATCGACCATAAGTTCAGGCTCGATTGCAGTTACATCTCTATCAGTTTTTCCAAGACTGATCCTTAATCAATCCAATTTAATACTTCGACCAGGAATGACATTATTTTCAAAGCAAATGATTTAATTTAAAAAAGAATGACAGAACCCGAAATCATCGAACTTCTTCCTATAATGATCTCGGAGTTTGCTATTAAGCTTAATCATTATGCTAAATATACTCTATTTGCCGGCTCATAGTGCGAAGCTTGCAATAAGTATCATTCACCGGTAAATACACTTTATGTTTATTAAATAATGTCGAGGTTCTCGCATAAACCGTCAATATAATTTGTACTCGATTCAAACAAAGGGATATTCCGCGAGCCTGAAGAAACCTGTCATTAAGTTTTGCATCTACTGTTCAGCAAGATGTAATCATTGATTAAAGAGTACAGAAATTTGTCCTTATCTAGTAGGGATAGAAGCAGATGGATGGAGACCTTCAACATACAGTATTATCGTATTACCAGAAAAAAGACGGTTTTTTGACTGTCAAAGAGTTCAAAAAATATTTAAGCTCTTTCTTTAATTCTCGAGTCTGGATTAGCTGTATATAAGCTTACTTTCTCTTTTTATTATTAGGCACAGTCAGCCATTGATCTTAAGAAATTTGGGTGTATGCATCAATTCTTGGGGATTTTTAGAATGACTCACCGAGATGATATCAGTCGGGTAAAATCCGGGTTATATTTTATTTGCTTATGCTTATCTAAATTTTATTTAACCTCCCCAAAACCGTTCTTAACAATCCGCTATTTAGCTAAACAGCCTTGTGATTTTTGACGCAATGAAAATTTTTTATTATGCAAATATTCATAATATCTGGTCCAAAGCGCAGTCATCTTTCAGTGCATCGCACCTCAGAAGTGAGTAATTCTTGAAAAAACGTACCGTGACGGGAAGGGACAAATACTGCACTTTTTGATAATTAAAAAAGATTAAAAAGTAATTCATTTTCTCTCAAAAAAAGATATATCGTTCTTTACCTTCCAAAACTCGAATTTGCAAAAAAAAATTTCGTTGCATCCTTAATGAGAAGCTGCTAACAAAACAAAACGTGACGGGAGGACAAATAATTCGCTTTTTAGCTAATTAAAAAGGTTTAAAAATAATTTTCATTTTCTTTTAAAAAGGGATATCATTCTTTACCTTCTGGAATGCAAATCCAAGGTAAAAAATTTTTTTTTTCAGTGTATGTTCGATAAGATATTAAGCCTAAAAATAAAAATGTACTTTTTTTCAAGAACTATCCAAGTATTGAATCGGATCCAGTGCTATTTTCCAATGCTGGAAAACTGAGACCGAGTCAAAACCCCGACATTCAAAACCCCGACATTGGAAATCGGGGTTTTGAATGACGGGGTTTTGATTTTTGACTTTTATATATTTCATTTTTAATTTAATTTAATTTATTTTTTATTTTTAAAAATATTTTTAAATGACGGGGTTTTGAAATCAGCAGTTAAGTCCTATATACATGGGCGGATCTAGGATTTTTTCCTAGAGGGGGCTCAGAATAGGGAAAAATATTTTCTGGGGGGGGGGGGGCTGATACCATTCAGGCCATATAATTTTCAAAATTCTAGGCAAGGCTAGCACCCCCCAGCCCCTCGAGATCCGCACATGCCTATATATTAAAACGCTAACGAAAATAAGCAATGCCCGACACGTACGGAGCCCCTTCCCGACCGATTTTGATAAAATTTTCAGGGGACAATAGGTCCTCCTGACTTCAGAGTCTATGAGCTTTTATGAAATGAACATTTCCCTGAGAGCTTTAGAGAACTGAGAAGTTCTAGGGAGCTTTCAGCAGAAAGTCAAGATACCACACAGACCGGCAGAGACCGACGGAAATTCCACAAACCGAGTGCAGTATAGGACTAAGCTCCCCATAGGAGGTGTTTCAGTATTTCGTAAGACCGGAAGGGGGGGGGGTTCTCCGAATTCTTACGATTTTTTATACATGGGGGAGGAGTTTGGAAAATCTCTGTAAGAATTTCTATTGCAATATGCTGCTCAGAAAATTTTCTATATTTTAATTCTTACTAGTTCTATTACCTTCTATACCTTCTATATAAGTGCTATTAAATTTAAAAACCCCGACATTTCAAAAATTTTAAAAAATTAAAAATAAATTAAAATAAATAAAAAATAAAATATAATAAAAGGCAAAAAGCAAAACCCCGACATTCAAAACCCCGATATCTAATGTCGGGGTTTTGAATGTCGGGGTTTTGCTAGGGTCCTGGAAAACTAATTTCATTTTTTGTAAAAATACCATGATGTGCTTGCAAATAGTTTACTGACATCGCCTTCACAATCATGGGCATTTTTAATAATGTGTAATTTTGCATAGTGCACAATGACTTTACTTTTAGTATCATCCATTTCTTTTTCAATAAAAAATTCTTTGACTTCGGGGCAAGTACAATAACCTATCATATTACCAGGCAAAATTAATATTAAAACATTTTTTTCTGATATCTATTTCCATGACCCAAATTCAAGTGAGTTAATTTGCCAGATAAAAAATTGTTTTTAAAAATCATCAAAATACCTTAATTCCCCACCTCATTCAATTCAAACCATTATTCGTTATAATAATAAAAAAAAAAATGATTTGAAATAGCTGAAACAACTAATACCACGCCAATGGATGAAACTTCCAAATCGAATTAGTCAGTTTCATGATATATGAAGTAAATAATTATACTGGAAATCGAATACGTATGATGTAACGAATAAACCTTCAACTCCTCAAGGAAATTATACTCGAATAATCAGATGCCATCTCGCATTGTTTCACTATGCTCATCCATCTTTCAATATTGGTAGCTTTTGATTAACCCAAGACGACTCTTCGAGAGAAGTCCTTTCCACTTTTTAATCGATAAAAATCTTTCTGCAGCATAACAAACGACCAATCCCTTCTTTCACATGACCGAACAATAAATATTTTAAATATAAAAATGACCATTTTTTTTTTTATCCAAAAGACATAAAGGCAATCAATTAAAAACAATTTCTCTATCAGGAAAAAAAAGACTGGAAAGATTTCCTCGTTATTCCGCTTCCAGATTAATTAAAGGTGCAAAAAGATATAAATAAATAAACGACTAAAGCACTCGTGTCGGTTGCATGCAACTTCGCAAGGTCTTAAACGGTGCACAGACATCCATATAATTATTTTTAACAAGATCGAAAAAAAAAAAAAAAAAAAAATTATCACATCATGAATACTATTTAGGTCAGGAGAATTAGTGGATCTAACGACGAGAAAAATCAAATTAATCCTCTGATTCCTTCCCTATGTAATTTATTCTTATCATATAAAGAAATTCTTTGAAATAAACAAGTACAAGTAGTATTTTCAAAGATGCTGCCAATGTAGCTGGCCATCATCAAAGATATGAATATTTACTTCAGCTTGTCAAAAAAAATTGCAATAATTCTATATTTAAACCATTGCACAATTATTAACTTGATTAAGAATCGATAGTAACCATTTAAAAAAGATGTTCAATGCAAGAATCTCTCTCCACCTCTGGCACCATCTTCGATAGTACTGTGCAGGATAGTACTAGAAAAGGAATCTAATGATTATAAATTATGATCATTCATTTAAACTTTTAAGATTGGCCGGTGCCAAATGTGACTATAAAATTAATTTATTTTTAAGTAATGAAGACAAGCTTTACTTTTAATGAAAGAATGGACTATAACGTGAGTTAATTAAAATTATCAATCGAGACTAAGGTTAACGAAAATTGAAATCCTAACATGATTTTTTTTTCTCGTTGGGAAAAATTTTAAATGAACTGCAGTTTAACGTCCATATTTGTGGTTAATATTAATTAATTGAAGGAATGAACGAACACGCTCATTACCATATATTACTTTGTTGCAAAGATGCGGTGTGTGAATCAAAAATTAACTCTAAACGACAAAGTTCATGAACGCAAAAGACTTTAGGCAAGAAAAAACAGGCTATCACGCGTAGGTATTATTTTTCTTTGAACGTGTTGTTTTCAGGTCTGAACATGTCAAACGCATTTGCATTCGCCCAATAAAAGAAGTGAAAAAACTTTGAATTTTCAGAAATCTGATCAAAAGTCATCAAAAGAATTGCTCATCACTCCGGGCGGAAGTAGTATATTACTATGCTTGTGAAGAAAGTGGCTTTTTTGCCAAATGAGTCCGAATTTGGATGAGTTTTGCAAAAAAAAGTCACGCATCTTCGCAAGCATTGTAAGATATTTTTGTTGGTATTAAAAGTAAATATAAGCTGAATATGAGAAAAGAATAAAGATGGCCGTCATCTGTTCAAAAATAAGAGTATCCGTTCAAAACCTTTCGAAAACGATCGGTCTGAAGTAAAATGTTTTTACTTCACAGTTTCCTTTTTTCCTGCCAGCTTTAATATGAACGAGAAAAATACCACTTTTTCGTTCGAAAACAGACGGTTAAAATTGTACTTTCTTCGTATATATAAAGAAAAGTCCATTTTCCGCCCACTTGAAAAACGAAAAAGTTCATTTTCCACCGTCGTGATAAAAAATATCTTACAAGTCAGACACGGAAATCTTTTTATTTATTTTAATTATTTAATTAATTAATTTATTTACTTATTTCTTTATCTTTAAACTCCATACAAAACTTTCGTTTATCGGATTTGTCATTAGGATCTTTGAGCTGGTCTATTGCCACATATTACGGCAAGTACCAGCACTCTGCCAGAGAGTATACTGCTTTCTTTATGAGTAGTTCCCTTAATTGTTTGTAAAACCCCTTGTCCCCTTAATTTTTTAAATATCTGCCAGTAGCTGGTTGAGCTGGTTGCAAATGGTTTGCAGGCCTCGACTAGCTACAGCACAAACGAAGTGAGGGCCGTAAACCCCAGTCTCGACCTGAAATACGCCACCTCCATACCAGATATATGTAATATACTATTTTAATTCACTTGTATCCGTATGGAAAACGTATCCCACCTTTTTACAAACTGCAATAAAATCGAACTATTTACAGCCCATTAAAGATACAATTCGCCCAGCTGGGAATATAAAATCGGAAATAAACACACCGACCGCATAACATGAATGAAATGTGAATGACGGTACCTTTATTATACATAGTTAACAAGTGCATTTTATTGTGACGTAACTTTTGACGCAATAACTTATTCTTTAAGCTGATAACATCAACCGTGATTTTCGTTTGTCATCTAAAATGTAGGCTTTTTATAGGACCTCTCAGAGTTCGTACTAAAAAAAAAGCTTAGTACACTTTTTAATATACGCTATATTTATTTTATTTTTCACGATTTATTTCCTTATTGGTTATTATTACATTTTAATATTATTTCTTTCTTTATGAGTGTTCTGATAACTGTATAACTTCGAGACTTCGCAGAGATTTTCAAAACGCATTTAATGCATGTTTTATATGGCTTTCTAAAAAAAAAAAAAATATAATTAACCGTTTTCATTGTTATGAATCAATTTAATTGTTTTTGTTGAAGTAACTCCTAGGCGATTTTTTTTTCTATCCTATAAAAAAAAGAAGTTGCAATTGGCTATTTTGCGTCAAACTAGTATATAAATCACACGCCGTTTAAAAGAAAAAGCACTCGTGAAATTGTTTCATAAGTTTAATTTCAGTAATTTAAAATGTTGTTTTCGTGTTTTCAATTAAAACCTCCGAAAGATTTGAAAATGATTATATTTTTAAAAAATTAAAGAAAAAGAAAAATGGCTAAAATATACAAACGGTTAACCATATAAACGAGTTCTTGATATAATAATTAAAGATTTGTCTTCAAGGCTTTATCAAATTATAATCATTAGTAAGTATTGTCACTCCCAGAGACTGTCGTGACGAAGATAGCACACTCTGCATAACTTGCCTTCCTACTTCCATTTGAATTTCGGAATCTTTATTCCCACCCATATAGGGCAGTATTTGTTAATGTGCTTATTAGTATTGTGTAAATGTAAATATGTACTTTAAAGACTTACTGTTACAAACTTTTTAACTTTTCACCTCTTCATTTTTTTTTCTCTCTTTATCACCTTACGCAATTTTTTAGTCATTTTTGATAATTTGTAAAATCGCCGAAATATAAAAATTAGCACCTGATAAAAAGTAATTCAAACTCCTCCAAAGGATTTATACCACGCTTTTATTTAATCAATAAATAAACACGTCCTGAGAAATTAATAAAAAGGAAATTTTAAGGACGCAAGATTCTCAACACCGATAATCTTTAAACTTTTTGATTACCGTAAAAAGTTGATTCGGCTCGAGAGTTTAGATAATTAATCAACATTTAAAGAAAAAGTAATTAAATAATTATAAACGGTCCTCCCTAGGGTGGTTCATTTTAAAAAAATTTTTGAAATGTCGGGGTGGCACAAGTTTAATCGGTTCTTTTACACTTAAAAACGACAAAAAAAATTTTTCCCGATTTTTCCGACACCATTTAGAGGTCGCTCAAAGCAAGTAAAGTTTCCAAAAAAAAATCTATATTAGTCCCTTTGCAAATTATTTACCAAGTCGTTTTCTATAATGGAAATCATCGGTACAAGGTTTTATCTTATGTTTTCGAGGTCGTAGAAAACGAATATGGCCACCTCATTTTGCTACATTTAGCCATAAACAGGCCTTTGGCCAATTTTGGCCAAAAATGACTATTTTTTTCGGTGAAATCGTAGATTATGCCTCCTGCCGTTCTCAAACGTAGGCATTTCTCAACAAAAGTACATTGAACATATGTTTTCGATGCCGTAGTTCACGAATATGACTGTCCCGTTTCGCTAAAATGTACCTGAAATTGGCCAAACGCCATTTTTTAGCCAAAAATGATGTTTTTTTCGGTGAAATCTTAAATTATGTTTCCTGCCGTTCTCAAACGTAGGCATTTCTCAACAAAAGTACATTGAACATATGCTTTCGATGCCGTAGTTCACGAATATGACTGTCCCGTTTCGCTAAAATGTACCTGAAATTGGCCAAACGCCATTTTTTAGCCAAAAATGACGTTTTTTTCGGTGAAATCTTAAATTATGCCTCCTGCCGTTCTCAAACGTAGGCATTTCTCAACAAAAGTACATTGAACATATGTTTTCGATGCCGTAGTTCACGAATATGACTGTCCCGTTTCGCTAAAATGTACCTGAAATTGGCCAAACGCCATTTTTTAGTCAAAAATGACGATTTTTAAAAATAAATCCTAAATGACGCTTCCCATGAGATAAAACGCGCGTCATTTGCAAATACATTTTAGCGAAACGGGACAGTCATATTCGTGAACTACGGCATCGAAAACATATGTTCAATGTACTTTGTTGAGAAATGCCTACGTTTGAGAACGGCAGAAGGCATAATTTAAGATTTCACCGAAAAAAAACGTCATTTTTGGCTAAAAAATGGCGTTTGGCCAATTTCAGGTACATTTTAGCGAAACGGGACAGTCATATTCGTGAACTACGGCATCGAAAGCATATGTTCAATATACTTTTGTTAAGAAATGTCTACGTTCCAGGACGGCAGGAGGCATAATCTACGATTTCACCGAAAAAAATAGTCATTTTTGGCCAAAAATTGGCCAAAGGCCTGTTTATGGCTAAATGTAGCAAAATGAGGTGGCCATATTCGTTTTCTACGACCTAGAAAACATAAGATAAAACCTTGTACCGATGATTTCCATTATAGAAAACGACTTGGTAAATAATTTGCAAAGGGACTAATATAGATTTTTTTTTGGAAACTTTACCCGCTTTGAGCGACCTCTAAACGGTGTCGGAAAAATCGGGAAAAAATTTTTTTGTCGTTTTTAAGTGTAAAAGAACCGATTAAACTTGTGCCACCCCGACATTTCAAAAATTTTTTTAAAATGAACCACCCTAGTCCTCCCCCGCAAAATTAATAAATAAAGATTAAAGATACAGCCATTTTTCACACCCTCCGAAGACGAAATCAATTTCACAATGTTTCGATGTAAAACTAGATACCGAAATTAGACTTTTTTTTTATCAGATAGTCATCATTTAAAAAATTTCAGTGTTCGTTTTTTTAAAAGCAGTCGTGATCATTATGCATTCGATCTTTAAAATGCTCTTCTCCTCTCCCTCTAACTATCCACATGTTACTTCTTCATTCACAACACCAATTGTGTAACGAATGACAATAAATAAGAATGAAGTAAAATTTTAAATTAAAATCGGATTGAAATAATTAAATGGGACTCTTTAAGGTGGGACCTGTGGGAATTCGAATCAAACGGATTGAATAGGAAAAGACCTTCGAGAAAATCAAGACGCATGAAAAACTAGGCTAACCGGGGAAAGCTTAAGAAAAGAAAAGAAAGATATTAAAAAAAAAAAAAAAAAAGAAAAGAAAAGAAACATTAGAAATCAATGCTACTCATGAAACTATTTTCACAGGACATTATTCAAGGTTGCAGGTCTAATTATTATTACATAATACCTGTAATTAATATTTATCCAGTAATTAAAATTTTAGCATTGCATTAACGCCCTCCAAACAGCTCACTACTACGATTTACAATTTTTTTTTTTTTTTTTTTTTTTCGAAAAAAAGAAAATGATTTGACATCAGAAAATTTTTAGCATTTTTATAAAATTATTCCATAATTAAAACACGTCTGGATAAAAGTAATAACAACAATCACGATTCCCTTTTTTCTGTAATTATCATTTTTTGTTTTTATGATGCACGTTTATTCATTTGACCACAGCGAATTTCCGTGAACCTGCACGAGACCTGGCGCCTGAAATGGGGTGGAGTGTTTTAAGTATCCGTAAATGATTGATGTTAAAAGTGAAGATAAAAATTCACCACAGCTTCTGTTATCGCTTGTGATGCAATAAATTTTACGGGAATAGAGGCGTGATTGGACATCTTTTGGCACTTTGTGAAGGACGGAAGCGGTGTAGGAAATAAAGGAAATAAAAATGGCAAAATGGGCTATGGTAACCATGTTGGCTCAAAAATAAAGTCAAATTTATATGTAAAATATGTATATTATAATATAATATATATAAAATATGTATAATTTTATATATAAATTTGACTTATATTTGACTTATATATAAGCATTATACATAAATTTGACTTCATTTTTGGGCCAACATCTTTACCATACCCACCAAATATGATATAAACAATAATAGGGAGAACAGGATGGTTGTGTTTTGAAAATGAAAAGTGGAATATTCATATACCACAATTTCCTATACATTCTACATATATATCTTTGTTTCTCACTTTTCCCTTTTTGCAATGATCATACTAATGATTAGATAAGTTTTAATGTATTATTTACTATGGTTTTTTAAGAACTAAAATTAGTCGGCTAATATTATTATTTGCAATACACCGAAATTATATTTTAGAGCTCTTGCAACTGAGGAAAGCTTAGCCTCCTCAGAGAGTAAGTCAAGTCTGAAAATATTTTCTATATAATATTCTTTTATTCTGTAAGAAGCGAAACATTATTTTCAGAAACAAATTCCAGAAAGCTGTGCTTTCGCTTGTGCGCCAGTGGCCACAACGCCAGTGGCGTAGCGGAGGGAGGCGCAGAGGGTGCAATGCGCCGGAAGCCCCGACCTGAAAGGGGCCTCAAAATTTCTGTTTAATTATCATGAAATTTAAAAAAAATCGTTAATAATGTTAAAAATTTGCACTCAACATTCTCAAAAACCTTTAAAAAATATTTTTTATTTTCCAAATTTTCGCACCAGGGCCCTCCGGATTCTCCGCTACGCCACTGCCCAAGATGCAGGATTGTCTGATGTAAAAACGTTATCCGGATTCAAAATGTTTCAAAATTTTGTCAATTTGTAACAATTTTACAGGTACAGTAAAATTGACCAAGTTTTGAAACATGTTCAAACATAATGTTTTTGCATCTGAGTTGCGATTTTGCTGATTTTAAAATACACACAGGCGAAAGAACAGCTTAAACATCTGAATTTTTTGGAATTAAAAATTCATGGAAATTTTTAAATCTTACATCTATTATTTTTCTACAAAATATACAGATGATAATTCCATCAAGTTAACTACTTACTAAGCTACTCCTGATATAAGTAACTTTTAATAAAAATTTCAAGGGTTGCTCTTTCTTAGTGCATTTGCTTCACTCGTAAATTTAAACCGCTCACATAGAGACAGGCAAGAGCTTGCAAAACGAATACGGTCAAATTTTAGAACTTTGACTCCACACTTCGTTTTAGCGCGCATTCAAAATCGGAGACTTTTAATATAGTTTTACCTGGGCTTTAGGCACACCGAAAATTTTAAGCCGTTACCTTACAACTTAAAATTTTAAACCGATCGTTTTTTATTATTTAATAGAACCTAAAAAAAAATAAATAAATAAATAAATAAAGTCACGCATGCCGTAAGTTGTCTATTATGAAACAAAATCTTCTGAAGTGAATATCATTTTCTAAAGAAAAAGGATTAGGGCAAACCTACAGATTTCAAAATTTTATATGTTTCTGCATGAGCATCAACTACCCTCAAGTCGGGGAGATATTGGAAGTAAATAAGAAAATAATAAATTTCTGATAAAATTAGTCTAGTACTTGAGCATGACAATAGTACAAGTAATATTTTTGTCTAGGTTTGGGGCGGATTAGAACGCAAGTTCTAGAACATTTTTTCCTCATAGAAGTACCACACTCAAAAAAATGATTACTAGCGGCCAGTAAAATTTGACTACTGGTCACCTGTCAATTTTGCTTACAGCCAGTAGATTTTTCTTGGCTATGACTAAATTAGACTGTCGACCAGAAAAATTTTAACTAGGCGCAAATTCTAGATTAAATTGTACTAGTAACTAGTAACTTGTAACTAGTAACACGATTTTTTGAGTGCACCGATAAATAAGATTAAAGCCGGGCTTTAAATAGAAGGAAAATAGGAAAACGTTTATGACGAAAAAGTAATTAATTTTCATAGTGAAGATTTATAACTTTTCAACTGGAACATCAGGTTCATTCGGTTCTCTTTATCGACACCAACAAATTTCTTCCTCGATATTTATAGAAGGACGTCCCATTTAAGATCAGCTAGATGTCAATGTGAAAAATGCAGTCTTGAAAAGGAAAAAGCACTATTTTATTTCCGTAATAATGTTCGCGATTACATATGCACCATTATAAATAATTTAGTTTCTGGTTCGAAAGAAGTTTTCTTCCCCAAAGAAAGTATAATTGTTCGTATCGTTTTTTCGTCTCTTCTCCATTTAGCTTTAAATCAAGTCTTGACTTATTGCACAAATGCAAAATCCAGAAGGAACCTCGAAACATGCCATAACCAGAGTTTCAATGGTTTCATTGTCTACAAGATGATGAATCCAATTTTAAGAAGAATAATTTAACTTCATGTAATAGCGTGACCGCTCAGAGGACTACTGAAAAAAGCATCAACCTACCCAATTCGAACCAACCTACAAAATTGCTATATTTCGATGCTATTACATTATGTTAACCAAAAGTTTCACACCTTAATTTCTTTTTCAATATTCGATACCGTCGTGACGACCATTTGGCAAAACTTAATGTAGAATAAACAATTCTGATAGAATCAATCGGTTTTTATGAATTGATGGAGTTGGTCATTTGGACAAGGTTTTTATAACAATTTATTTAGGACGTGAAAAATATGAAATCAAACAAGACCGTCATCACGATCCTTAATATAAAGGACAGAAAAGTCAAGGACGTAAGAAAAAAAAAATTTCTTTTTGGTTCCTTATCCCGCAGGCATTTAAAAAAAAACGGAAAACCTTAATATTTGAATACGATAAGAAAAACTCGCATAATGCTATTAGGCTTAATAAACATTTCAAGCTAAAAAATTATTGAATACCTATAAAGGCATGATTGAGATACTTCGGTTTCACCTTCCTAACTTCCCAGAATTTGCAAAGCTATAAATAAATCGTCTTCGTGCTTATGATAACAATATAATTATTACACTAATACCGATTTTTCAGTAAATATTTTTAAAAAATTGAAGAAAAAAAAATGACATAACTCTGTTAAACCGGTTGCCAGATGACCTAAGGGCAGAGATGACATTTCTTGTCGACCTTGTCTGCACTGAAATAGGTTAATTTTATTAAATACTATATCCAGCGTCTACGAATGCTCATCTCTTGGTCATCGGCTAAGTTAAGTAGTAAACCCTGATTAATTTATAATCCATTTTTTTAATCTACTTTCATATGTGGAATAATTGGTACATCAGAATTAATTTAACTAAGAGTGAGAGGCAGATCCATTACAGAAAAAAAAAAAAGAAAAATGCCGTAACCTCCGGCTATCAACCTAATCGGAAGTGATTCGAACTTTATTTCAGTTTTTCCGACATGACGCCAGTGCAATGACCAACTGTAGCACGCGATCACTCCCGGCTAGTAAACAATGGCGTAACTTTTTTTATTTAATGAAATCGAATTTATCCGTTTGACGAAGTTCCACTTGACATCCATTAACGTTCTTTTATTTTAAATTCTTATGCCGGGGAGTTGTGTTTACCTTAATTAAACTACCATTATGATTATGGGGAAAAAAATGCGCGGTTTTGTTTCAAGTGGTGGGAGTGCAGGAAACGTGTTTTTAAGTTAAGATCATGGCAATCTATTATTTTAAACAGCTATTGCAATCTCATAAAAATATCTATTCCGAAAATAAAATAAAAAAAAAATTCTTGGTAGTAAAACCAATTAAAAACTAAAAATTTTCCGATAACTTGAGGCAAATCATTTCAGTAGAATATTTTGTTCGAAAAAAAAAAAAAAAAAGAAGAAAAAAAAAACGGAATTATAATGAATGAATCTTTTGCGTCTTTAAATTGAAAATCGTAATGAAATACACAAGTAAACATACCAATTTCTCAAGTTTATTTTGCACATTAGGATAGGATACATAAACTTCTGGAACGAGTAGGCTTAAACCTGTAATATTTTCATTTAATATTTGTAGCATTGAAATGCACACAGTGGTCTCAAAAAATAAATCTTTGGCCAAAAGTCTGAAAATGGGGAAGTTAAGCGTTGTAGTAAGGCATAATGAGTTCTTTACTTCATAAGAATATTATTTTAATGAAAATCAGGAAGGGTCAACGAAACAGATTTGGAGAAAAAAATTCCGAAAATCCTAAAAAAAAGTCTGACATTTTGAAAAATTAAAAAAAGGGGCAAATATAATCGTGACGTCATTGTATTATATTTTAAATTTTAAAAGTTGGTGTTCCTGCTAAAGCGTCTTTCGTTTTTTGTTGGAAAAATTACAGGTGTCTACTGATTAATGGAAACGAAAATATAGGACTTTTATAGGACTTTATAGGTCCAATTTTTAAAAAAAATACAGGACCAAAACAAGCCACTTTCTTCAAGACTTCCTCCAGAGCAGAAAAGTTTCTTACATAACTTTTATGTCATCGTGCCATTTTTAGTACAAAATTTTATTTTATTTTATTAAAATAAAATAAAAATAAAATAAATAATTAAGAAAATTAACGAATTCTTGTTTGAGACTGTGTCCAATCCCAGACGCCGAGTCTCCGAGACTCTACTCCCGGGAGATCAAATCCTAAAATATATTATTTATTTATTTGGTCTATAATTTGGGAACCCAGAGTCCTACAACCCAGACCAAAAAAATAAAATAATATAATCCCGATTTTGCTCTCCCGGGAGTAAAGTCTCCTAGACTCTACTCCCGGGAAAACAAAAAGCAGAATTATATTATTTAAATTTCGAAATAAATAATAAAGACCCCAACTGCGTTAAGCCCTCGTCTTTGGCCAAGCAGTTCTCTAAAATTTTAAGTTTTTCAAAGAAACACTCGGTAGCTCAAAACTTAGACCAATTAATTAATTATTTATTATTATTTTCTAAATGTTTATTAATTTCTTTGGTCTGGGTTTTAGGACTCTATGTTCCCTAATCATAGACCAAATAAATAAATAATATATTCTAGGATTTGCTCTCCCGGGAGTAGAGTCTGGGAGACTCGGCGTCTGGGATTTGGTGCGGCCTCTTCTTGTTTTATCGAGATATTTAAATCCTAATCAATTTAACTGACAAAAATTTTGTAAAAAATTCTATAAAAATATGAAAAATTAACTCGTTCTGACTTCTTGCAGTAAAATATAGGAGGATTATAGGACCTTATAGGATTATAGGACCAAATATCAAAATATAGGAGGATTATAAAATTTTATAAGAATCATAGGACAGTAGACACTCTGAATTACAAATCAAATCATAAACAAAAAAATAGCATTAAAAAATGACTTATTGTCGGATCAGTGTTACCAACCTTAATTTTTTATTTTATAGTACTATGTCGTCACAATTTTATAGTATATGACGTCACAATCCTTTTCCCTGCGTGTCAAACGACTTTTTTTTACAACAAAATTTAACAATTTTTTACCATTACTTTCAATATTTTTTTAATATTTTACATATATGTGCCTGGGTTATTAGCTTATATTTAGGGATCGAAATATTTTTTTAAAAAAAGTGCTTAACTTCCCTTTTGTTTTAGAAGGGATCATACATTAACTTAAAAAGTTACAACAAAAAAATTTCTTTTTCGTAAAAGTGCGGACATATTTGAAGACATCAGTGGAAGAACGGGGCCGTTCAAAAAGAACGAAATTTGTTTTGTATTTATTTACATTGCGTTTTTCTTTTGTTTCTTGAACGGCCTCCTTCTTCCCGTAGATGTCTTCATTTGAATAGTACTGAATTTTTCTACCGATATGGCCTTTTAACAAGAATTTTGTTGACCTAAAATTTTTGGACTTTTGAAATTTTTTTTTTTTTTTTTTTTTTTTTTTGAGACCACGGAATAGTGTTAATTGTTAATCATCTATCTTTGGTCAAAAAAAAAAACTTAAAAAAAGGGGGGAATAAAATGATTTAAAAATAATAATTTTTCAAATCCGCTTCTTCGTATTTATCGGTCGCCTGGATATAACTTCCAGTTGAAGAGTAGCGATTTTTTCCCGCTATTATTAATAACAATGAAATATTTTAATCAATTGTGAATGAAGATCCATTAAGTAATTCATTCTGCAATATAATTATGCGAGATCTCGTATAATAAATAATTGATTACTCGAGTAATCAATTATTCATTCAGCTTTGTAATGGTGATTTCTCGATAGAATATAAACTCTTGAACAAAATGGGAAGTAAAAAAAAATCGGAACCAGACTTTTGGATGTCTCAGCTTTAAGGCAAAGAGGACTGTTCCTGTTTAGTCGGTAAAAAAGAGGAGATAAAATTTCAAAATTTTCATTCAAGAAGTAAATAAACTCAAGTGCAATTATAAAACCACTTAGAAATGATAATGCACCCACTGAGAAATTGTAAACTTAATAGTGAAACGATAGCCGACAGGACCCTAGGAATTTAAACAACTGGATGACCCTCTGAATTTTAAACAAAAAATAAAAAGCCATACGCAGTGTATTCACTCTTCAATTCATAATTTGCTAATTATGGTACAAATTAGGTTAGGTCCTAAGCTTGACCTTTGAGGCACTCCTGGCAAGTTTGAATAAAACATGGACAATTTATGTAAGGCTTGTTCAAGGACCGAAGAAAAAAAAATCGGTAGAAGATGAACACTTTCTAGGTATTAGTAATAAATTCGACGCGTCTTCTATAAATTACTACAACCGCATACTCAACACCTGAACTTCAATAAAGACTTGTCTTGTTAATCCGTCGTGAAATCGATTAAGGATAATCGTTTAAAATTAATTTGAATTTAATATAATTATAACGAGTCTACGCGAATAAAAAAGTAAATGGGAACTTCATTATTTTTATTATTAATAATATTTTTTAAAGTCATTATAAATTGCTTGTTAGCTAGTTTTATTCGCATCGAACATATTTCCTTTATTATTACATGAATTGTTCTAGCGGGAAATGCTTTCAACAATGAACATTTCCGTCTAAAGAACAACAGCGTTCGTAAGACAATGTCCCTGCAAGCAAAATTTCGCCAAACAAAATCCATCACCTAAAATCAACACGGGAAACACGTGACCAACCAAACGAATAAACATTTAAAGGTAGAACGTAATTTGTTTGTTTTAATTCGACATAGAATAGGTTTTCTGTTTCGCCTACGGATTTACCGAACGTCTGATCCCCTCATTTAAACAAAACCAAAAAGGATGTATTATGTCACCTGAGTCGAAAAAAAAAAAAAAAATTATGGGGCAAAAATGATTATATAACAATAAATTGATATAAAAGATGCATTCTTTTCAAATGTCTTATTCATATAAACAAAGTCATTATAATTCATCGGAAAAGGTCATTCGTACACAAAATCATTGTATATCATTAAAAAAAATCATTGTAAAAGTGGCCCTAGGGTGTTTCAAGTTATCAAAGTTTAGTGTAATGAATGAGTTGAATTACTCTGTCTGCTCATCCGTCTGCCTGTCTGTCATTCACAAAGTTAGATAGGGTGAGAAAAGTTACGTTCGAATGTGATACATCCTGAAAAATATACATAGTACAGCATACAATTGATTATTTACCAAGCAAATTTTTAACTAGAAAAACTAGTACTTTTCAGTAATGGTTATCAGGGTAATCAATTTTTTTTTTTTTTTTTTTCATTTTATTTCATAAACGATATTGTATTATAGTAATCAAGTGGATAATATACAAAAAATTAAACGTTATTCAAAAATTTAATGATCCCTCCGTTTAAATGGAATATTTCACATTTTCGAAATCCTGTGCTTCAAGTGTTGGAAAAAAAATATGTTTATGCAAATGTAATTTCGTTTAAGGAGGGTCGGTACACCTTTTTAACGTTTTTATTTTGATTGTTTCCTTCGAATGTTGTTTATAGGCGCAACATTTGTTTATTTTGCGAAAGCTTTTCGAAGCTACAAAATTTTAAAAAAATGGTTTCATACAGCGAAAATCACTAGGGTATACCTAAACTAAATTTTCTATCGACTGACAAGAAGAAAAACTCGGATACATCGTGAAATAATGAATATTTTTTAAATTAATCAACCAATTCAGTAAACAAAAACATCGCTTTGTTTATGTAATCTTGTGCATTATTTAAAAAATGTTCATTATTCCACGATATATCCTAATTTTCCTTCTTGTCAGTCGATAGAGAATTTAGTTTAGGTATACCCAACCCTAGTGATTTTCGCTGTATAAAATCATTTTTTAAAAATTTTGTAGATTCGAAAAGCTTTCGCACAGTAAATAAATGTTGCGCCTATAAATAACATTCGAAGGAAACGATCAAAATAAAAACGTTAAAAAGGTGTACTGACCCTCATTAAAATAATCATCAGCCAATATACTCAAAGCAAAAGACCAGGACTGCATTTTTTATTTTGCACATCACACTATTTCAATATACCAAGTTTTAGGATGTTTTTAGGATCCGTTTTTAGGATGTAGAAAAAGTAAACAAACCTTCACTTGTTTTGCTAAGCTCAAAATTGCGGTTTGTTTACTTATTCGGACATCCGGTATAATCAACACGTGCCCAATGATCTCAGAAAAATAAGCAAAACTTAAAAAAAATTCTTATGGGTGCAACAGATTACTCATTTCCAGTTAAAAATAAGTTCGTAGATGCAACTAATGGTATTCTTTCTTGGAAATTAATTAAAAATTATTCTAAAATTTTGACCAAAGATGCAAGTGACAGGATCCCCCCCTCTCCTTTCTATAGACCGTTTAAATAAATTCGATCTCGAAATTAAAAAAAAAAAATCCCACAACTGCGGGTTGTAGTCACCAGCATCAGTCGGGTTAGACTTCGAAAATTATTCATACGGGGCCATTAAAATATTACGTAACGCTAGAAGCGGGAATGGGGATTAAAGGTAGTGTTACGCATTGTTACGGAAGGATGGGAGAGGGGGGGGGGGTCAGGCTAAGTAGTATTAAAATTATCTCAATTACTTCAGTATTGTTAGTATTACTTCAGTAAGTAGTTATTACTTCAGTAGTAGTTATTTAAAAAAAATTTTTTTTCCTAAAACTAGATTAATTTTTTATATAACTGAAAAATTGTCTTAGATATTTAAAATAATCTTGTTATGTCACTTACAGCATGTCACTGGATCAATTTTAAATTTTTCCAAAGGGGAAAAAAGAATTATTATGGGGGAAAAGGGGAAAAGGGGGGGGTCCAAAGAATTATTAAGCAATTTCGAGGAGAATGTCACAGGGGGTGGTTGTGTTACAGGTGTGTTACAAGGGAAGAGAGGGGGGGGGGGAGTTAAAAACTGACCTATTTTGCGTTACGTAATATTTGAATGACCCCTACTTAAAAAAACCCCAATCCTTTTTATCAGCCAATAGAAAATACCTAATATGCTTATTCAAATTAAACAACTCTTATCTCGGGAGAAATGCAATGAAACAAACGAACAACGATTAAATATTCACATGGAGAAGCTCAAGTGTAATTAGTGTCGAATTAAGCTTCTAATCCAAAAGTATAAACAGTCGGAGCAGATTTTACAGTTTTTTAAAAGAAAACCGTCTATTTTTCAAATTAGCACAGACATATGGTATGGCTTTCCATAGGTACAAAGAAACCACCAAAATTTTCCGGTTAAAGCCTACGCTAATTTCATTGAAGCGATCGAAAAACTTATTCATTTTTTAATGTCGGATATTTTTGTATTTGACATTGTATGTTCAAAAATGATTTTGTTTTTATTTTTATTTTTCTTCTCTTTCAGAAGGCGTAAAATAATAAACTGACTGAATTATTGAATGATTTATTTCGATGAAGAGATGCATCACGTCACATCGGTATGTGAATCATTATTTTCCTTACCATTTCTGGATTTCATCTGCTATTTTTAAAACCTTGAAAAAAAAAAAAAATGAAAAGTCGATTTTTTCGATCCTACACCGGACTAACTCCGTGACCGAAACAAAGGATTCGATTTTACCTACACTTAAAATATATATCGACGATTTGGCATTGCCCTACAGACCCGAATTCATAAATATGGATATGATCTTTAAAAATACATTCAGGAAGAAAAAGGAAAAAAAAATTTTTTTTCAATACTAAGCACATTAAATATCATTTAAATTATCAGATTAAAACGTGTTAAAAAATTTTACTTTTACGCGAGAAAAAAAAAAGGTTAAATTAGAATAATAAGTCAAAGTTTACCACTTCAAGGTGAAGAAAATAAAATGTCTTAATTAACAAAGATGTTTAAACACAAGAATGTGGAAGTTTGGAAAAACAAATTTCTGGTTGTAGGAGCGAAAAAAAGGTGCGAGCATAGATCCTAGACTTATTATAATTTATACGTAGAAATGTTATTAATATGCATAACGCCTTCTTTTAATTAATACCGTTTTCGTCTTGTAACACCGAGATTTTTTTGTTACCTTTTAATTATTATTTGCATGAAAATGGACTGGCTGTCAATCGAATCCAAAGAAAGAATCGGATGAAACGATTTACTATTCGCATTCGTATTTCTTATAAGAAAGTCGCAGATCGTGTAAGAAAAAAAAACGCACAATGTCAAGATTTCATTTAATAACTATTATGCAGGAAAAATTGCATGTCTTGGTCATCGGATAAAATTCAAATGACGAACGTCAAAAGTAATATCATTTTAAAGTAGAGTATTATTTATCAAGGTTAAAAGATTCATCAAAGTCTAATTTGTGTGTGTTATAACTGCAGATATACTGTATAATCGGATTTTCATAATAATGTACGTGCAAAATAAAAAAAAAAGATGAGTACAAGACGAGCTCTTGTTTTAACGACTTGGATCACCAGGAAGTTATCGAAGGGCAATATCATTGATCATTTTAATCGACCTTGTCCAACGATAAATAAAAGGTGGATCCTGCGTTTCATGATCATGGGTCCTAAAAATCTTCATGGCATCAAAAAAAATTCAATGAATTTTTATAAACAAGAAAGATCTCAGGCAGAGAAAAAATACGATTCAAGGAAAACATTTTCCAGCAGTTCTATCTTCGTCAACTGTGTCTTAAGCTTCAAGTTTTGTTCAACTAATTTTTGTATCTCAGAGCCGAAAAGTTGAATTTCAAAGATGCCACGTGATCGTTTCTTGCGATATCAAGCAAACAGCGGCCATTTTGAATTTTTTTTTCCAAATTCGACGTTTTGACTTTGAGATACAGGATTTTAAAGATACAAAAGAAAATGGAAAGAGGCGACTACAGCATAATTTTTTAAAACCCCTATACACATAAAATCTTAACGAAAAAAACGTTAAGGAAAACTAGGAACATAAACATTTGACGAAAACTTCACGGACTAAATCATTTAAAATATTAATTATTGATCAATCCCTTGATTTCCGATTGGCTGCATGAACTTCTGAATTTGAAAACCCAAAAAATACTGATTGGTAGGCATATTAATGGACCTTCTGAATTTTTTACTTTTAACCATCTACCCCGCTGCAATATGTAATTTCCACAAGATATGTTGGCCCTCAAATTTCAATAAATTAAACATAATTTTTTTGATAAAAAAGAAAGAAAAAAAAGAAAAAAAAAACGAAATTCGACAAAAAAATATTAACACAATTTTCTATCAAAACATTACCCTAATGACCTAATAATAAAATGAAAAAGCCGGTTCGGAATGCAAAATGCATGATGCACTCGAGAGTTTACCCGTGCATCGTCTCCTGAACGTCTACAGGCTCCCTCCTCTATGGAACATACCGGCCGAGGACTAAGCTATATAAATATCCAGCGCCATTGCATTCGATCCAGTACCATTGTTTTTGTGTTTAGTGCCAACCACCGTTACTTGTGGATTAGTTTCAAAATGATTTCGGTAGGTATCCTCACGGACCGGAATATTAGTGGAAGTTACGTGAAAAGTTTCTGCTGTTGATTATTCTTAAACTTTTCCTAGCTTACTTTTTTTTTTCTTGATTGAGTCCATGCTTGATTAAAACACATTTTCATTTTCGCTTTTTTAAAAATTTCAAATCGAATTTTCTTTTTATGATTTGCAAACTTATTTTCTTTTTTAGCAGTGCAGGCAGAACTTTGTGCTTGAATTTTTTTTTCTTTTTTTTTTAATCCTAAACAATTTAAATTTTTAATGATTACGCCTTTCATTTCCTTCTTATTCTTTCCTCTTAACAATTAAATTAATTTCCTCTTAACAATTAAATTATTTTTCTCTTTCGAAAAAAGTTTCCAAAACAAGTGATGTATTGTATTTGTTTCACATTTCAATAATATGGATTAGAACTGTGAATGTTTGATCGAATAATGCAGAGAAAAGTGCAGTGAAAAATTAATTATTTGAACGAAAAAGTGTGCATTGATGGATAATTAAAGAGGATAACTACATACTAATAACTCAAAAATGACAAGAAACTTATACTTTATGAATTTGTGTTCTTAAAGGGGAAAAAAATCTTCAACCGATAAAAAAAATAAAAATAATAGACAAGCTTTTAGAAACTGTCCAAATGTCAGCAACAAGTTAAAAGCGAAACTTAGCATTGCTTTTAGAACTTGACGCCCGAATTTTGAAAGATACCATTATGGGATTATAGATCACTTGTACCTCCCAATCATTTTAAGCTCTAACACTGGTTTATACAAAACCCAGAAAAAATATTGAAATCGGATGAACAAATTGTCTAACAAAAAATTAAAGAAATTCTCGAATAATTATTTAGGAAAAACTAGTGGATTGCTCCAAAATTTTTTAATGCTAGGATGCAAAACTTCTAAATTTCCGCTTGTATAATTGTAAAATGACTTCTTATATTGGCTCTCAAAAAAACTGAGAATTTTAAGTAAAATTTTTTTTCAGTTAAAAAAACGTAATAACTATCATTAAATTTTTGAACAAACATTTTTATATGAAATTTTGCAGTAAAATTCTTCAGCTCAAAAAAAAAAAAAAAAAAAAAAAAAAATATTTTCGGATTTTATTTTAAAAATCATACCAATACTCGAATAATCTTATTCGATTATTTGATTTTTCAGTCAAACTTTTAAGTTCGTCCGAAACATATCTTACGGTAATTAAGATTACATCAGTCAAAACCCACATTTTGGTAATCTGACTCCACTTTTAAAAAAATGTAATCGAAGCATATGTACTGTATAAGTGTGACTGAGAAAAAAACTCAGAATTCAGACTTAAATTAGTGTGAATGCTAACTTGACTTCGCAAGAATATTCACGACTCATAACAATTATTTATTTAAAGAATACTTTTCTTATCTCTACAACTATTGTCTTTTTTACCGCCGTGAAAACCAATCCCAGCTGTAATTACTGATAAATCTACGCTAATTCATTTTATCCTTCTTTTCTATTATTTTGAGACAACTTTTTTTTTTTTCTTTCTTTTATCATGCAAATGAATAATGAAAAGTGTTAGTATGGCCGATTTTGTAAATCTCGCAACCACCTTGAATATTAAATAATATGTCAAATACTGGAAATAAATAAATACGTAAATTAATTAATTAATTAATCTATTAATCAATCAAAAAAGGTTATTATTTTGAACAAAAATAATTGTTGCTCTAATTCCATTCTTTTCTACATCAATGTTTAACACTCTGAGGTAACAACATAAACAAATCGTGAACAGCGAAAACTAAACCTTTCGCTTAACTCAATTTTTTTTCCCTATTTGAAAATGAAAGCATAGTTTACGAAATACACGTAATTATTGGTATTAAAATAAAAGTATAGTCCTGTAGGGTTTATCGAAATAATTACAATAAGATTATTAAGCCTTCCATACTATTTCTTCATGCACCCTTTTATTATCTATTATTTCGTGTTTGATTGGAACATAATTCTTATTAATAATAAAATAATTGTTTCGCATAATCGTCTATCTGCATAACATTATACTGGGAGATGCCGCGTGAAATAAAATAATAATTAAGATTATTCAATACAATGAAATATTTTTTAAATCGTTTTATCATTACTTTTTTTTTTTTTTTCGTTTTATGTAAATTAAAAAAACTTTTTCAACTTTTCCTTTTAAAATTTTAGGTAATAATCGGAGTTTTAGGATTTACTGCTTTTGTAGCAGCCGCTCCACAAGTACAACAGAGTACTATACCACCCATTCCTATTATTAGAGCGGAAGCTAATCATAACTTAGATGGCAGTTATAATTTTCAGTATGTACAATCATTTATTTTCTCTCATTTTCAAAAATTTGATATTTATTTACCAAAAAATAATTTTTCTTCAATTAAAATTTAGATATGAAACTGGTAACCAAATAACTGCACAAGAACAAGGATCAATAAAAAACCAGGGAACTGATGCTGAAGCTTTGTCAGTTCAAGGATCTTACTCCTACATTGATCTCGATGGAAACCAAATCACAGTCAACTACATTGCTGATGGTAAAAATCACTAACGATTGCTCATTCATTTCACCTATAAATTGATCTCAATTTGTATTTTTAGAAAATGGATTCAGAGCTGATGGTGCTCATCTACCCCAAGCTCCCCCAATTCCACCAGAAATCCAAGAAGCCCTTGCAAGGAATGCTGCAGAAGAAGCCAACCTCAGCCCCCAGCAACTTGAAGAGCTTAACTCTGGCAGATACATTGGAAACTAGAATGTGTTACTAGGCTGTATATGTAAATGGTTGTGAATGTTTAAATTCAAGCGGTTTGATTTAAAAAGAAATAACGGAATGACTATCTTGATAAATGAAATATTATTTTTTGCTATAGTCATTCTGGTTGCAAATTTTCAAAAAATTTGCTTCATGAGATTATACTCCTCATATATAACTTTTGTATTATAAACACCTTGCATTCTTCAAGATTGTTAGGAGTATAAAATCATTTGATGTAATCTTTTTTTTCATAGTGAAAAAAATTTAATTTTATATAAAATTCCACTTCTTTTTATATATTTAATATAACTAGTCAAAACATGCGTTTTTTATTGTTAAGTTTAAATGACATGTTATATTATGGACGATTTTACAAAAATAAGATAAAAGAACTTGTCCATGATATTACAGATTCATACCATTCTAATTTAACAGTGTGCTAAATTCATTTATTCAAACTGCTTGAATTTGAGTGAGTGTGTCTTTTTTATACTCATTAAATTAATGATTTTTATTATCAATTCCATTATTTATTAATAAGTCCTTTCTGTAACATTAAACCTCATTCCGGCGACTAGGAAAACTTCAATTCATCGCATGCTAATGTTAAGGATTTATCCTTAAAATAGAAAATTAAAAGTCTTACCTTACTGTTCCTATCTTCTTTTAAACTGTTTTTTAATGAGCACACACTAAGTAACATTTCAAAACACTTCCTTTTTTACCAATAGATCCTCTTTTATTTGTCTAAAACCGACCTTCTCTCAAATTACATTACATTGTTTACTGACGTTTTTTTCGTGGTAGCAGAAGACGATCAATTGTTTTTCAAAAAATACCGGAAATAAATTTTGAAAATTCCAGGCATCCGAATTTTTTTAAGCTTGGAAAGGAGCAGATAAAAATATTAAGAATTAATAAACGTTTAATTTAAAAGTTGCATTAGTGCTTTAAAAGATTATTTTAAGTCATCATCACTGATGCTAAACAGAAGCGTTAAAAGTTTGAATTTCAAACTTTGCCCGCGAAGTGGCAACAAAGTGTCTTCTGCTTCTGCAATTTCCAGTAATTTCGAATATTAGTCAATATTATTGATTTACTTCAGTCCGGAGCTTTTTGGAATTGCAATCGGAAGAAATGGGTTTCAGCACCATTCATTATAGTCACCCTAGGAAATATGGGCAAGGGTCACGATCCTGGTAACGTATATTTTTAATTTTACGATGTTGTTGATTGTACATACAGTATATCTCTGTTTCGTTACTTCCAATTTTTTTTTTCTTTCTTGTAATTTTGCAGCCGCTCTTGTGCTAATGGCCATGGTTTAATCCGAAAATACGGTCTTAATCTTTGTCGGCAATGTTTCCGCGAGTATGCGGCAGATATTGGATTTAAAAAGGTATTCATAATTTCAATATTCAGACATAACCTTTATTCAATCAAATTGCTGATGATGCCTTTTTTCTTTCAGCTGGATTAAAATTAATTTTAGGTGAAGCTGGATTTAATTTAATTTTAAGGATTTTCTGTAATAAAATGTAAATAAATATTTATTTTAAAATAAGAGAAGCATTTTTTTTTTTTTTTGAAAGCATTGGGCCAATCTTTGCAATTAACCTCAACCGTTGTTCAATTAAAAAATCATTCAAAGGACAACTAAAAAAGTAAATATATCAATCAACTATGCATCCAATGAATTGTCATTAGACAGTTATTAACAAAAGCAAGCAAATAAGGACAAACGATCAAATTAAATTTTATAATACATTAAAATAGTTTTACATAATCCAAAATCCTGATGAATATTTTTAAAAAAATAACTCAGACAGGCTTTTGAAGTACACATGTTTCGCTGTATAAAAACTCTATTTGTTTGAGTTTTTTGAATAACTTATCAATAAAAATTAAATATCAACGCATGGCAAAAAATGTTTTGGAACTTCATAAATAGTTCGAATTTTAAACTTTCCCCGCGATGAAAAGTGACGACTGAGTCGCCCGCCATGTTAATCTATAAAATTGTCTTCTGCTCCGTTCAACCCATTTTTATTATCATTTCGACATGTAAACAAAACCGTTGTTTTTTAAATCTTTTATCAGTACTTTTTTCTTCCTCTACACGTATTTTGTACTTAAATTTGTTGTTATTTCACTTTTCTTACGGCAAGATGACAAGGGACCAAAAAGATGTTAACGAAAAAAGTAGTATATTACAAGGGATCAACCCCAAAACGCAACAGGTAATTTTTAAAAATGCGTAGGTTGGATTTTTACCGTAATTTAACTCGACTTAAGCAGGTGTAATTTGTAATCGTCAAATTGTTTTTGTAACAAAAACCAAAAATTAAGAAAAAAATTTGGGCTTTTGAATGGAAATTTTTTAACTGACAATTTTAAAGATTATTTTGTCGGCGTTGATATATGTCAGACTTTTTCAAACCAGAAAAATCCGGATTTTATTAATGAAATTTTATAATAATTTAAATTAATTAGCGTCTACAAACTTTTTTCATTTATTAAATTCTTCTTAACAGACATTCCAAGGATTAAATTCTCCAGAATCAACTGGATCCTTAAATGATCTGAAAGGGTTGATTGATTCACCAACCAGTAATGGTTTGCAATCATCCCTTCCTTATGCCAGTTTCAACTACATTAACTCAATAATTGGAAGTGGCGTGATTGGTATGCTATATTTTTTTTTATTGATCTTATAAATGAAATACTTAGTATCAAAGTGTCTTATTTTCAGGAATGCCATATGCACTTCAGCAGTCAGGTTTTGCATTAGGCTTGCTATTACTGGTATTCGTTGCCATTGTAACTGATTATTCATTGGTTTTAATGGTACGTGGAGGACATCTAGCTGGAACATTTTCATATCAGGGTTTAATGGAGGCATCTTTTGGACGCCCTGGTTACATCTTGTTGAGTGTTTTGCAGTTTATTTATCCTTTTATAGGTAAATTTTTTTTAAAATTTCTTTTAGCAAAAATAACTTTCTTTTATTTAATTATATGCTCAATCAACAATTTTATGTTTCAGCAATGGTGTCATATGATGTAGTTGTTGGGGATACTATAACTAAGGTTTTTATGAGAACATTCAGATTAAGTCATGATTCCATTCTTGCACAGAGAGGAGTTGTTGTTGGTTTAGCTACAATTTTTGTCACATTGCCATTATGTTTATACAAAGACATCGCTCGCCTGGCAAAAGTGTCTTTATTTTCATTGGTTTGCGTTGGTTTCATCCTTCTCTGTATTTTTGTAAAATTTTTTGCTCTTTATGGAGATGTGTAAGTATTTAGCTTTATAAAATTTTTAAAAAACTTAAAACTTATTTCAAGTTCTGTTTTGCTTTAAAAGTCCTAGATCAGGGGATGCTTGGAGTTTTGCAAACTGGAATATTATTCCCTCCATTGGAATTATGGCTTTTGGTGAATATTACAAATACTTTTAAGATGGGATACTAAACAGAATCATCTAATAATGACAAATTTTTTTCAAATAGCTTTCATGTGTCATCATAATACTTTTCTCATTTATGGAAGCATCAAAGAAGCAGACCAAAGGCGCTGGGACAAAGTGACACATATATCTCTTTTCATATCTTTTCTTATAGCTGCTATGTTCGGTATTGTTGGTTATGCTACGTTTACTGGATACTCCCAAGGTAAAAAGTTAGATATGTTATTCTGATATACTGAAAATATTTGAATTAATTTTCTTTCCCTTAGGTGATCTCCTGGAAAACTACTGCCCTGATGACGATCTGATGAATTTTGCTAGGATTTTTTTCAGTGTAACAATTTTACTAACTTATCCTATTGAATGTTTTGTTACAAGAGAAGTTCTCGAAAATACAGTTTTTCACAACGTTGAAGATACGGAAGGAATGTTTCAAAATCGGCACTTTCTTGTTACATTTTCCATTGTTATGATTACTTTTTTAATATCGATGTCTACCGATTGTTTGGGAGTTGTTTTGGAATTAAATGTAAGTTCTTTTTTTATAGTTTTTAGAAAATATAAGAAAGAGCTCTAATTTCATGCTGGTTTTTGTTTCAGGGTGTATTAGCGGCCGTACCATTAGCGTACGTTCTGCCTGGACTTTGTTATATAAAATTGGAACCTTCACCCTTCTTTTCCAAAGCTAAAGCCCCCGCCATTGGTTTGGTTTTGTTCGGTTTAGTAGTTGCTGTCTTAGGCGTATGTATTTTATTTCAAATATTGATATTTTTCGTTATTGAATGAAAATGATTTATTTTTTTAGGTTGTGTTTATGATAATGGATTACAAAACAATCGGAAATTGCAGTCACGGAAAGGTCATGGAATACTGTTTTCAAAACGCCAGTACTTCAGTTCATTAAGAAAACAAGTATCAAATTTCAAGAATCATATCATTAAAATGATTTATTCTTAGGAAAATAAAATTAAACGAATTTTAGCATAAAAGTCAAATTTAGGTAGAAGCTATATTAGGTAGCTTAAATTATATAATTTAAGGCTTGATATTTTTAAAATTTTACTTGTTGGTTTGAATTAGTCTAAAAGTGACTGACAATACATTATCGTCTATTGATTGCGCATTTAGCTGCCTAAATTATACAAAATTTAAAAAATCGTACTTGCTAATCGAAATACCGTCATATACTGTATTATGAATTAGAAAATTACTTTTTTTTAGTCAGTAATAGCTACAATTATTTTTAGATGACTTAATCTTTATGTAGAAAAATTCTAGGAAGATTATATATGTGGCAAATTTTTTTCTGATTATGAATCTTAATATTAGATACGGGCAAGGAAAGACTGGTGATAATTTTGGACCATTGCAATGATTAGATTTTAATTCGTACTATAACAATCATAAACGTTTTTCGAGAGTAAAATTTTACATTTTAAAGATTTCTCTGGCGATACGGGTTAATATTAATATTTTTTAATATTTAAATTTAATAAATAGTTGTAGAATATGTTTTATACTTAAAGTTTTTTTAAAATGAAAATTTATCCAGCAGCCATTGGATAATTTTTCATATGCAAACGATGACGTTTATAAATGTTGTGATTTAAAAAATTAGATGTACTGTACAATTTAATATGACATTGTAACACTTTATTACATACGGATTCAATGCATGTAAAAAAGTTTGTTTTTATGAGCTCCAACTATGGTATCAGAAGGAGGGAAAAAAAGACAAAATAATTTTGTCAATAATTTAGCAATAAGTCGAAAGAATGCTAAAACACGACTTTAACAAATTTGATGTAACAATTATTACGCTTGTCTTATCTGTGATCATATGTTGACATCATCTGTGGACCAAAAACTTTTTTTTTTTTTTTTTTTTTTTTTTTGTAAAACGAAGTAAATTGTTTTTATTAACGAAATTAAAATTTTATTTAGATAGCTTGTTATTTTCGACTATTTAGTTTTAAAAAAATTTTAGTTAAATCGACTGAATTATATCAACGACATTGTTAATCAATTTTGTTTTCGGAAAAACTTTTTCGGCTGTTTTTTTAGTTTTTTCAGTTTTAGGATGTTTTTTTAGTTTTAATTTAGATTTAGTTAAAAAATCTAGTCCACGCCATCAATCATACCTAATTATTTGTTCTCATCGCATGTATTAAGCAATTATATTATGACAATATACATTTTAAGTACATTATATGTTTTCGATTTTTTCAAACGCTATGTTTAAAAATTGAATTTGAGATGAATAATGCAGTAAAATGGATCATGCATTAGCATGTTTTGAGCATTCAGAAAAGCGCGTGTGAAAAAGAATGGCTAAAGCATAGCTAATGCATTTTAAGATTTTGCAGGGTACTTTGGTTCCAAATAAACTTCGATTGCTTTGATGCGAAATCAATGTTAAATGATGTAGTATTACTAGATGGTTATCAGTATCTCAACTTGCTTTTCCAAATTAGCTACACTTTAATTTCAGCATGGCGAAACGACATTTCACTTTGAAGTCATTTCGCTTTGTTTTTTTCTGCATATGTTTTCTGTACCAAATTGGGGGGAAAAATTAAACTAAGTGCAACAATTTTTTTTAAAAAAATCTGTTCGTGTATATTACTATACTATAACTAGAATACTAAAACTTATATATTCTCTTTTTACATTATTCACAGTAGTTTTCCCGAAAGCTTAAGTAAACTAATTCTCTTTTTTCAATTCTGAATTATTAACATTAGTCTGCATTAATAGTGCAAAATCGATCTTAAAATGAATAGATCTCTGTTCTTCTACTTAAACGGAAAAGTTGCACCTCTATGTATTTTCTTTTCCTTCTTGTCATGATGTGACTGCTAATTCTCGGTCAACATGCTGCAGTATCATTCTATCAAAAATAGCTACTATTTTTAAAAGTTTCTTTAATAGGTAAAAATTTACTTTTTAAAAACTTGACCGACAATGATCTTATCTTGAGCTGATTAATCATTTCTTTTTTGCTTTTTTTCAGTCAAAAACAAAAAAAAACAAAACTTTTAATTAGGAGTTATTTGACATACACAGCAATGAGGAAACCAAAATGTATCCGAATACAGTCTTTCCCCATTACCTTCTAAAGCGACTAGACGTTTTTGAACATACTGCTGTTCGCAGCGTGATGTGTATCCATTTGGAAGAGAGCATATACCATTGCACTGGCTGGATCTGCACGTAAGGCAAAAAAGGGAAAATTATAATCGAGTGGAACTCATGGCTTATGATTAAAATGCGGTTACCGTAGATTGGGGTGAAGTTGAAAGGAAATTCAAAAAAAAATTCTAGGTTTATTTTAGGCACTAAAAATAAAATTTTTTTTATTTCATTAAGTGGATATTGTTGTTGGGATACTTAAGTAAAAAATTTTATTTTTAGTGCCTAAAATAAACCTAGAATTTTTTTTGAATTTCCTTTTAACTTCACCCCAATCTACGGTACAATTTGGCCAAGTAAAAACTACTCGCCCCATTTTTTAAGTGGTTTTCATCAAATTTTAGTTTTCATTTACATTGAAATTAAGCTAAGATTATAAATGTTTAAGTACTTACATGCAAGTTTCACTACGAACTAGCTGAGTGTATCTATCATCCACTTCATTTAAATTTACTGTGTACATCCAATTCCCTCTTGTATTGAGGGCAGCTCTAGGCATTATAAATGAAGGTTGAGTTGGGCATAAGCTCGTACTGCTTCCTGGAGGTGCTTGGCGCTTTTTTCTTTGGCTGTCATCTTTCGACCTCTTATACCTGAAATAAGTCATTAATAAATCGTGTAAAGAGGAAAAAAAATCAACTCAACTTTTAAAAAATGTTACCTTTTCCACCACTGTACAGATTGAACGGGTTGGGCGGTAGGTTGAACAACAGTGGAACTGTACAAAAATCCACCACCTTTATTGATATATTGAGTATCGGAGTAGCCAGGAGGTGCTGCAAAGCGTTTGTAACAACTGAGGATCAATTTTATATCTTCTATCTGGATAACCACCCTAAAACATGTAAACATTATAATGTGAAAAAAACCTACAAAAAAGTTTATGATGGGAAAAAATTATTTGAAAAGATATGAGGAGTTCGGACCGGCCTCAAAGCTCTTTCATCAATAAAACGTACAATTACAAGTGCATAAACTTACCTCTAATGATTGTGAAATATTAGTTGTTATAGGACCAAATGATATTGCCGGCTGAATTAACGGAGGAGATCCGTAGTAAACCTGTGGTACCGGAGGTGGTCCGTAAACTTCTTCGGGTCTGGGGCCATATGTTAATGGTCGCCTGTCAAAAGTAACATAATCCGACATTCATTAAAATTTGCAATCGAAATACACAGCAACATTTTGACTTATGCGCTCTGAACTGTCGGAGGCATGTAAGTTCACTTTTAATTGTACCGACTGTCTTAAGGCTATAAATTTGCATAAATATTATTTTGTAGGTGATACTTGGATAATGAGAACGTTTTCACGAGTTTAAATAGCAACGATTTAATATTAATTGCAAAATGCTAAATTAATATAACGATTTTTTTAAAAAAAAATAATTTTATAATAGTATCGAGAACTGTATTTCTTAAGACTCTACATTCTCTATCGTGATCATTTTCGGGGAAAAAATCCTGAATTCAGTTTTTCTTATGTTGAATTGCAGTGAAATGACACTTCAAATTTATTGATTGCAGAGTTCGAATGACCTCATTATAGACTTTTTCACTTATTAATAACACAATATCAGAAATAGAGCAGCTTATTTATTAAATTTCCTTTCACTTTTCAAAGCTGATCGAATTTTGGGAAATACGTTGTGAAAATGAGTAAAAATAATTTGAGCATTTGTACAAATTGTCAACTAGCACGCAATTAATAATGTTGACCTAACGTCAACAGCAGTTTATCCAATATGAAAATGAAGTGACCAAACGATCAATATTTTGATCGAGTATTAAGAAAAAAATTATCGGCTACCGATAAAATCAAAGCAACATTTCCCAATAAAACCGAAATGATATTTTACCTATCGTTAAAGTTATCCTTTGACTCATCGCTGAGAAGAGTATTGTAGTCGTATCCCCATTTTTCGATTAGATAACGTATTAATTGCCTGAAAAAAGAAAAATTAAAAAATACAAAAAATTAATCAAATGAAATCTCATGAAATTTAAGCAAACTGGAACAACCATTTATTACAGAGACGGCGTGTTCGCAAATGCAAAAAAAGTCATTACTATGTCATTTCATCAAAGATTAAAATCTTCTTAAATCACATGCTGAGAGATCAACAGATGACGAAAGACCATTTAACTTCCAAGTCGTAGCTCATATTAGCTTCAAAAAAGTTTCCTATACATCTTATTCTTTACAGTGATTTCTATTTAAATTATTGGGGCATAATTTCCATTTTTAATATCTCAAAGGGTCATCTTTTTTTAGCGCAATTGATTAAACTCCACACTTACTTTGGATAATGGTCCACTGATTCGCAATATGTGGTACCAGGTTTTGCGCAGGTAGGAGTGCGTCCCGGAGGAGCAGGCACATATTCGAAATTTTTACAAACTCCATATTGTGTACACTGAGGATTCGCTAATAAAATTGGAAGAAATATCAAAATAGCAGCAGTGGAAACCTTTAAAAAATAAAAAAAATAAAAAAATTAATACTATAAATAAAATATGAAAAAAAAAAACTCTGACAGAAGTCGTCGTTTTGTTTCCAAAAGATTACGTGTTTTTCTTATAATTCATGGATTATGTGAACGTCCTTAAAAAAAAGTCGTGGGATTCCATGCGTCATTTATGGTTAAAAGAAAGAATGAAGACGAATCGCAACATTTCACTCGATTATTTAAAATCGTGAACAATATATTTCGGATGATTTCATCGATAGATTAAAATCATTGATTTAAAAAAAAAAAAAAAAAAAAATGATTCATACTTGAATTAAAATAGATCTAATTGATTTCATAACGATCTGCGAGTTTGTTATAAGTTACGGGTGAATGATTAAGTGGAACATACACATATATTGTGACAATGCAATTCTTAATACTGATTATTCATGAGCTTACGACCGGTTTCTTCGGCATCCGCCGAAAATAAAATAAAAATTTTTTTAATAATGCGAATAAGTTAAACAATGAATGCAAAATTTGAAAATTAAATAATCTTAAAAAAAAAGATGATTTTTTTAAAAATAACTTTACTAAAACTGGGCGGTATCGGTACTTAAAACTGTAAGAATAATACGTATAAGGAACATACAGCGTTTAGGGATATCGCAAAAGTTTTAGAGGATCGATGGCACAAAGTCGTGGTTTTGAAAAAAAAAAAATTAAAGCGCTGGTATTTTTTGGTGTAAAAACGGTTTAAGAGCATTTAAAATATATCTGCACAGGTGTGTTGCCCCACTTTTGTTGTCTGGTTGTACAGAATAATAAGAGTTCAAAGAGTTCATTATTTACCAAATGGGAAGTCTAGACAGTTAAATTTAAGACGCTCTGACCTAGGCGGCGGATAATTACGTTTGAGGGGCATGGGATTTAAATTACGTTAGCGTTTTCATATTCTCCGAAAATGGGAGTAAAAACAAGGGTAGGAAAACGACTTCTTGTATTTTTCCTGATGCAGAAAGCAAAACGAAAACAAGAAAAACATCAAGAACAAAAGGCATAAAGAAATAAAAAAAGTAAAAATTATGGGACCAAAAGAAAAATAAATACAGTAAAAAATTCCTTTCATATCAGATCGCTTTCAGTTTCTGTCCTGCTAAAACCAATAGACAAACATGACGCCAGTTTCTTTCGGATAAAAGTGAAGTTTAGCTAACACTGCCAATTTTACTCAGGGGTCCGAATCCGATGCCGGTGCCGATGCCGATTCCATGTTATTTATTTAACTCCCGATTCCGATTTCGGCACCGACACCCGATGCCGACGCCACCAAGCATCGATTATATCCGATCCCACATTTGATTCCGATTTTAGTGAGTCATAGAGCCATTCTAGACGATTCTTAAATCAGGGGTGCCGATGCCGATGCCGACGCCGATGCCAGCACTAACAATTTCGCAGAGCCGATGCCGATTTCGGATATTAAAAAAAATTTTCAAGCTCAGAACCCCCGATTTTACTCAAGTTGAACTGCACAATCACAAAGGCGAATTATGTAGCTTAGACACCCATGGGTCATTTCGGGTATTGGACCACCCAACAGAGGATTCGCCCTCCGGACCCGTTAATGCTGTTCTGTGTTATTATATGGTATTGAAATATGAAAGCTCTTGAAGGTTTCTAAACCGAAGTCCGGGGGCGAAGCCCTTGGTGGGCGTTGAGTCGAAGCCCTCAAATGGCCCATAGCTTACTTTAACTATACAAATTATTCCCTTATTTTAATGCTTCAATTTAATTTCCTGTATTGCAACCCCTGTAAATTGTGGCCAGGGGTCCGAAGCTTGAAAATTTTGACCGATGCCGATGCCGGCATTTTTAAATATCCGAATCCGATGCCAATGGCATCATATTTTTAAATATCCGAAATCGGCACCGGCACAGCAAATTGCTAGTGCTGGCATCGGAATCGGAATCGGACACCTGATTTTAAAAATCGTCTAGAATGGCTCTATGATTTTTTTCCCACTAAAATCGGAATCAGAGGCGGCACCGGGTGTTAAATGCCGGAATCGGAATCGGGAGTAAAACAAGTAATATGGAATCGGCATAGGATTCGGACCCCTGATCATGACGGCTGAACTTTGCTTTCACCTTTTTCGTGGGATGGGGGAAGGGGGAAAAAACGGGAGTGAAAGCCGAAAAAGATTTTAAATTTGAGTCCATTAACACCAATTTTTGGGGGAAAAGTCGTACTCTCTCTAAAGTTATGTGGGTCGTGCTCAGGAGTGCCCATCATACACTCAGGATCACCAATCACTCGGAAAAATGTTCCTAAAAAAATACTTTTTCCCCGTATTTTTATTTTTTTTCGATATATTCTTTCTTTCATAAAATCCTGTTTAAAAATATAGTTCTTGATTCGAAGACAACAGTACTAAATTTGGTGCATTCTTCAAATTTTTCTACGAGACAGAAATGATATGAAAACCACGCCCAGGAAATATGTTTTTGTCACCCACACGAGAAAAAGTTTAAATAAGACCGAAGACTGTCACGACCTTGTAAACGTATAACTAATTAAAACAAACAAGCGCCAATTTCAAGGACCGACCTGACACCCGGTCCCTGTGGCCGATACTTGTTTGCGTAAGTGAAAATGCTAAGTAACAATTTCGCGCGTAACGAAATTTTTCGGTAAAATAAAAACGATTGAAATAAATCAGATTACTTGCAGGGATATTTGACTCTTGTATCGTTCGCATAGGGATTCCGATGAAGTTCAATCAACCAATTTTTGAATAGCTCATTAACGAACAAGTCAACTTTCTCGAGTCAAGACTGAAGAAACAAATGAGTAACAATATTATGCTTCAGATATGATAGCTTTTTTGGAAGATGATATAATTAAGAGTTTTTTAGCCAATCGAACTTTTTTTTTTTTTTAAACTTCCTAGTTATGATCATGACCCGACTAATGATGCAATAAAAGCAAATCCCAACAATGAATCCAAGTGTTATTAACAAAGTCAAGATCTCCTTTTATTAGATCTACGACTTTTGAAGAAACAATAACCGCGGATATTGATACAGATTCTAAAAAATAAAGGTTTAAAATATTAAAGGGCTCATTCTTCAGTCTTCAACGCAAAATAAAAAAAATCATGTCAGTAAGGCAATTAAAAAGAGATTTACGTTTAGTTTCTTCAATTCCGAACAATACAATCCAGTTAATTTAAAATATAAATAAACGGTCTCTCTGGTCATTTTATGTCACTGCTCATTTTTTTTTTATGATTTCCTCATTCCTTTATGACAAACTATGAATTGCACATTGATTGGCAAATATTCACGCCCGGCCCGATATCGATTTTTTTTTTATTTGGATAAGTGGCACGTTAAAAAATGCTTTCGTGAAAGGTAATTACGTCGAGAATCCACATATAAAACATAACCTACCTAGAAAAATTGTTAAATTAGTGTGTAAGTATCCTATCATTTGGCATTTTGCTTTGAGATGACCAGTAGCAGTTCATCCCGCAAACAGTGAAATGTCAACATACAAATGACATAACACTTTCCTTTCTTTCTTCAAATGTCGTCTTTTCGGCACAATATATTTTTCTGTATATTTTTGTGTAATGACTTATGAACATGCTCATTGGGGACCCCCGAAAGAAAGGGAATTAAAAGAGTGCGTAGGTTTAAAAAATCAGAATTTGAAATACAAATAAAATTGTAGAGTACAAAGAGTTGCATAAGCAAGAGAGATAATTTCCACAAAATTATTGCGAGAACAAGGAAAACTTTTTTTTTTTTTTTTTCTCGCGAAGTGAATTTAGGTCCTTAACGTTTTCTAAAAACGGCCGTAAGTCTTTTCAAATTTAGCGTGTTAAAATCGTATTTGTCCCGTTTTAATTTTACTGGCATAAGCAGCGATCATAATTAAAATCTGATTGACATTGAACTTGACTTAGAAACGATAAGTATATGTAAAAAATCGTGACAGATTAGTTTTATGCTTTGTGTTTTATGCTAGTTTTGCGAACCGTAGTTCTCTGCATAGACAACCCGAATTTTAATCATTTTATTTCGAAAAAAAAAGATGAACGGTTTTTCTCCAAATAATTTCTTCTGCCCAATTATGCGGGGATACGCTCAGAGCTCAGACCGTTGCACTGCTCAATGTTCTCAAAGGAAAATTTGAATGATTTATTAATGTCGCAGGCAATATGTCAAATCCGTCATTTTGTAAAATGTCTGATCGTTTTATAAAACTCAGTCATTTTGTCAAACAATATTACATTACAATTTCATGTATTAAACGTTTTGCAAAATGACTGGAATTTTGAATCATTTTATAAAACGTCTAACGCCAACTCGTAGTTTTATAAAATGATAAGAAATGATTTAATTTTTTTTTCCAATTTATCAAACGAAGAAAAACAATAATAAAGGCTCTATTAAAAGTTTTTTTTTTTTTTCATTTATTGTCGTCAAAAATTAATATATTTTTTGCTTGAGGTAATTTGAAATTGAACCTAAATTTTAACCTAAATTAAAAAATTGAATCTAAAATTTATAAAACAAAAGGAATGGAATTAAAATACATATTATTTGTTTCCGCAGGTTAAAGAGTGGTGGCACCGGCTATTACATTTCATGCCGGCCTTATAACAGGCACACCGTTTATTAGCACACTGATTTTTGCTAATCTTACAATTACATTTCTTAAAGCCCTGGCCCCCAAATAACGATGTGGAAGATACGGCCTCTCGGATGGTAATAAATGTATTTTCTGGAATGGGCTCGGTCATTTCTGCTCCCGATTCCGAAAACTGACTTCGAGGGAACCAGTTTTTTAACGTCCCTGAACGAGTTCCGATGCGATATACGCCATTCCTCATGTCAGTAATTTTACCCAATATATTGGGCAATCAAGTGGATTGAAAGCGGAGCAGAAATGACCGAGCCCATTCCAGAAAATACATTTATACCATCCGAGAGGCCGTATCTTCCACATCGTTATTTGGGGCCAGGGCTTTAAGAAATGTAATTGTAAGATTAGCAAAAATCAGTGTGCTAATAAACGGTGTGCCTGTTATAAGGCCGGCATGAAATGTAATAGCCGGTGCCACCACTCTTTAACCTGCGGAAACAAATAATATGTATTTTAAATTCCATTCCTTTTGTTTTATAAATTTTAGGTTCAATTTTTTAATTTAGGTTAAAATTTAGGTTCAATTTCAAATTACCTCAAGCAAAAAATATATTAATTTTTGACGACAATAAATGAAAAAAAAAAAAACTTTTAATAGAGCCTTTATTATTGTTTTTCTTCGTTTGATAAATTGGAAAAAAAAATTAAATCATTTCTTATCATTTTATAAAACTACGAGTTGGCGTTAGACGTTTTATAAAATGATTCAAAATTCCAGTCATTTTGCAAAACGTTTAATACATGAAATTGTAATGTAATATTGTTTGACAAAATGACTGAGTTTTATAAAACGATCAGACATTTTACAAAATGACGGATTTGACATATTGCCTACGACATTAACAAACAGACGGTTTAACCGATCCCAACAGCAATGTGGTCAAAGAGGGGGGAACGGGGTTTTGGTCTCCCTGAGCGGATGTTTGAATTTTCTCGTGAAATCTTTTTTCTTCGCAAGTAAATTTCTGCTCTGTTCCATGTTAATACCGCTCATTTGGACCGCCTTATGGAACTCTATGCTCCTGCTCTTTCGGTTTCTTTTGACAGGCTACAGACCAACCTCTCCAATCAGGGATGAAAAATCGAAGCCAAACGAACCGATCCCGGGTTTTTTGTCTGAGAAAATTCGAACCGAACCGAATTTATTCAAAAATTTTAATTAAAAAACCAAACCCAACCCGAACCCATTTAAAATTAAAAAAGGTTTAAAACCGAACTGAAACCAAACCCAAATCAAGGATAGAAAAAACTCGAACCGAACCGAACCCGGGTTTTTCTGTCTGAGAAAATTCGAACCAAACCGAACCTTTTAGAAAATTTTGATTAAAAAATTGAACCTGAACCTAAACCCGAACCCATTTAAAATAAAAAAAAATTTAAAACCGAACCGAAACCGGGTTACTTTTTAAAAATAAAAACCGAACCGAAAGCGAACCGAAACCGGGTTATTTTTTTAAAATAAAAACCGAACCGAAACCGAACCCACATCAAGGATAAAAAAAACTCGAACCGAAATCTAAATCGAATCCGAACCGTTTTATAAAAAAAATGGCAAACAGAAACCGAAACCGAAACCGGGTTATTTTTTTAAAATAAAAACCAAACCGGAGAACTGAATCGAACTAAAACCATTTTCTTTAAATTTAAAAAATCCGGTTTTTTGCTAAAAATTAGAACCAAAACCAGGGTTTTTTACTAAAAACCGAACCGAAACCGGGGGGAATAACAAATAACCGAACCGGAACAGAACCCGAGCCTAATAAATTTCTAAAACCGAACCGAAATCTGAAACCGGTTTTGTACTAAAACGAAAAAGAAAACCGAACCGAACCAAACCGCATTTAAAAAATTTTGGATCGTTACCCAACAGGCCCGTAGCCAGGGGGGGGGCAAAGGGTGGCTCCGTCCCCCTTTAAAAGAGCTTGAGCCCCCCTGTAAATTTTACTTGGCCCATATATATATCCCCTATCGTCCATGTTATAAGGGGCTATTTGGAGCCCCCCCTTAGAATATCTTGTGCCCCCCTTTGCTTCTCAGGCTGGCTACGGACCTAGTACCCGAATCGATCCCTTCTTGATGGACAACATTTTAACCAAAACCAAACTGAATTCAGCTTTTCAATTTAAAAAAAAACCGAGCCGTTTTTATTTTTTGAGCGGTTTGCCATTCCTGTCTCCAACACCACATCCCCAGCAGCTTTGCAAACTTACATCGTGAAATATGTACAAAATTTAATTCATCCGAACTTGCATAACGCAACAGAACTAGGCGGTATATGCCGAAGCATATAATAAGCAATCATTTTATTAGTTTTCGGTATTAATATTTACCTTTCACAACAAAAGTAAGACGTTATAAATGTTAGGTTTGATTTTAAACATCATGTTATGTATATTATTTTGCAATAAATTGATTTTTACTTTTGAAGTTTGATCACGTTTTTTTACAGACGAAAGCAAGAACTTCTTTTTTTTTCCTTTTCTTTCGAGATCATGACGATAAATTTATTACAGCATTTACCGGGAAAAATCAAGTTAGTAAACTTGCCTTGTCAATCAAACCACGATTTTTTTTTCTGTCAACAGTTTAAAAAATATGGGCGCTATGATACTTTTTCATTCATTCCGATCTTAATTTTTTTTTTTATTGTTATGTTGACGCGTTTCGACGGCGATAAAAAAAAGGAGAAAAAAAAAAGAAAAGATTTTTTTTTAAAATAATTATTTAAAGAATTTGTCCTTAGATTACTAAGCTGTCAGTTATCTAGTCATGTGATAAAAATCGATATAATGATCATGTTTAATTAGGAAGAAAAAAGCCTATGCCGGACAATGGCAAATTAAAATTATAACATTATTGACAATTCGACACACCCACGGTTGATCGTAAAGATCCCCCGTAGTTTTTCCCGATGTTTGACAAACAAGGTCATTTTAAAAGATTGGAAAAAACAACCCGAAATGAGTCCTGTTACGAATTTTTAAAACTAAAATGATTTTTGAGCAAGTTTTTGCAAAATGCGATTTTATCAGAACGGACAGAAAGAGGTTAAGTATATTTTTTGTATGTTTAATGTAAAATCTTTCTAATTCGGGATTGTTGGACAGATGTATTTAAATAACTTTAGGGCAAACAAAACAAACAGTAAATAGTAACTCGTTACTTTTATTTGGATAAGAAAGTCGAAGTTCAATAAATCGAAATGATGCTATCTTCTACTTCTCTAACTCAAAAAAATGAGACTTCATGCATGCGGTGTATCATTTTTTGGAATAAAGAAAATGCAGGAAAATATTTTTTAAGGCGATATTTTGTAGTTTGTAAAATTATTGAAGACAATTCACTAAAGATGATCATTTACATTCTTTACTCGTTACAACCGTATTAGGCAGTCAAATAAAAAGGATTCCAATGAGCTTACATTCAATGATTAAGATCAAATTTTTCCCACTTAGATTACGGATTTGCTTTAAAAATTGCTATCATCAATTAACATTTTTCCGTGGATTTAACCCTTTAAAAGTCGGTCCAATTTTAAAGTTGATGCTCGAGAGTTCTCGAGCTCAATATCCCCGAAAAATCTAAAGGTATTTTCAGAAAAAAATTCTCGAGATTCTTTTTGCAGAAATTTCGAGACTTACGAATTCTAGAGAAATTCATTTTTTAAACGAAAAATTCAGATTTTCGAGATTTTAAAATTTTTAAATATCGGGATCCTTGATTTTCGAATTTTTAAATTTCTCGGTAAAACAGCAATACCATAGCCCAAACGAAAAAAATTTGTGGAAAACAAGGTGTATTTTACGTGGGATTTTTGGTGGGGTCCAGCTGGATTTTTCGTGAATCCTTGTGGATTCCACCTGGATTTTAAGACTTTTCCCACCATTTTTCCAACGTTTTCCACCATTTTTTTCACCGAGTAATGGATAAAATCTAGAAAAATGGTGGAAAAGTGATGGAAAAATGGCGGAAAAGTCTTAAAATTCGAGTGATATACTCTTGGAATTTTCACCAATTTTCCATGGTGGAATACACATTGATTCCAGGATCTGTTTTGTCGAGGGGTCAAAGCATTTTAAATGGTTTTTTAACTCTGGAATTTTTCAAAGCTTTTTTTTTGCTTATTGGACCCTGAGATAAGTCCGAAAAATGGCAGCTTCGAAATAAGGGTACTCGTATAAAAGTCCCATTTGGTATCATATGATGATGCCACCTGTTGGAAGGGGTTAGGGAAAGGGTTAAAAAGTTTAAAGATCGGCGAAACTATCTTTTTGACGTAGGACTACGTCTTAGGGCGCAGCATGATGGTTTTGTCGTGTCCGGTTGTCTTGGTGTTTTGGACATCGAACATAAAAAAAAACGAACATTTCAAAAATTTTAGATAAGTTTTTCAATAAAATTTTATCAAAAATCCTTGATGATCCTTAAAATTTTTTTTAAATTTTCAATGAAATTTATAATAAAATTTTTTACAAAATATTGTAAATTTTTGACTAATTTTAAGAAAAAGGGGAATATTTTTAGAAAATATTTCAGATTTTGACGATTCTTGATAAAATTTTATTGACAATGGGGGCCATGTGGGCTATAATGGAGGATTTAAGGGGATCATTAAAATTTTTTGAAACAAACATTTTAGATGATATTTGATTATTGAAAAAATCTATTCAAACTGAAAAAACTACTGAAAAAACATTTTTTTTTTAAACATTTTTTGAAACGAACATTTGATAAAATTTTAGAGAAATTTTTTCAAACATCAAATATGTTTCTAGACGTAGTCCTACGTAGGGATATGCCTCATATCCCCTGACTGGTTTTTTAAAGCAGTAAACTTTTGAGACTCTCTCTTCAATTTTTCCAGAAATTAAGGGTGAGGAATCTTTTTACTGATTTCAAAAATTGTTAAGTCCAACTTTTTTATTTTGAAAAACGTTCCGATTTTTCCGAAGAAAATATCATTGTTCACTGATTCAGCAAAAAAAAAAAAAAAAAAAAAAAAAAAAAAAAAAAATTATACAGCATTTGATTTTTTAAAGTTCAAAAAAAATAAATACGGTACCGTAAATAATACCTCTAAAAATCAAAGTAATATTTTTAAAAAATAGAAGAAATCATATTACAAGTGTTTATATTTCTGAAAGATTCCTTTCTAGAAATATATTCCTGTACGGGTTATAACGTTTAAGGCTCTGAAAAAGGGTCTTAACGTTTTTCGGACGTCTAAGTGCAATATTCGAAAAAACCGTGGTGGAAAAATTTTGTAAGCGAAAATCCTATCAAAATCGTCCAATTTTATTCTGGTACTTTTAACTGACTTCATAAGTATGTTAAACAGTAGGATTCCCTTGCTACCGCTGTGGTCCTCACTAAAATGCAGACCCCACAGACCCAACCAGACCATATAGACCGATACAGACCCCCACCCAGACCGAAAAAACTTTTACAGACCAGGTATAATTTCCTATTCTAGTCACCGACCGAGACCCAGACCAAACACAGACCGAAATATGTTTTACAGACCAGATACATTTTCGGATTTTACACCCAGACCAAACACAGACCGAAAGGAAAAATGACAGACCAGATATATTTCATGATTTTTTCAGATATATTTTCTGACCCGGTCTAGGTCTCGGTCTGGGTGTAGAATCAGAAAATGTATATCTGATCTGTAATTTTTCCTTCGGTCTGTGTTTGGTCTTGGTCTGGGTCTCGGTCTGTGTCTAGGATGGTCAATTATATCGGGTCCGTAAAGTTTTTTTCGGTCTGGGTTGGGGGTCTGTGTCGGTCTGTACGGTCTGTGTGGTTCTCTGGAGTCTGCATTGTATCATCTGCATTTTAGTGAGGACCTACAGCGGTCTTTATCAAGACATTAATACAATAAGAGTCGATCAGGCAATGTATTGATTTAAAACGGAATTCGTCGCCTTCGTGTTCATCGTACAATAAGTTAAGCATATGAAATATAAAAAAGATAATACCCTGTAATACTAAGGCGACGAATCACATTACATGGAACCAAGAATATGAAATGACTAAGTATCGGGACGCTTATTTTTCTGTGAAGGAGTGAATGCACATAAAAAGAAAAGGGCTCAGGAAATTTGCCTGTTAGTCGCAAACAATCGAATTCCGGGAAATTATCAAAACTCAAAGCCGTATATCACCTGACCTTAACCTATAAGTAACAGCAAATTCCTTCCGTCGAACCTCCTGTCAACTAAAAACATATCTTCGGAATTCTACCTAATTTTTATAATGAAAAAGCATGACTAATTCCGTGAAATAATACTTTAATGAACCAGATAAGAAAAAGACATTGAATACAATCAAAGCCGTCGGGATGAACTCAGAATGTAACAATAAAGAAATTGGCAGGTTGATGATATCTCGCACCAAAAAAAAATTTATAAGAGAATGTATATTTCAAGGTGTCTGCCATCACCTTAGTTCAAACAAAAAGTTGCATAAGGTTATCATAAGAGAAATGGATCGGAAATGCCATTTAAAGGTAATCGACCACCAAGATACATTGTTATCATCTGTCTGAAATTGTTAATTAAAACTGACAAAATCATGAATGATGCATCACTGATGGAACATTGTTCGCGAAATCAACGATTTAATTCATTTTTTTTTTTACATTTGTAAATAATCGAAATGTGCAATGTACTCTTTTTCTTTCTTTATAAAATACATGCATGATCGGGTGGTGTCTAATTTGCCCAAAAAAAAAAAATCACGGATATTTTAGCGGGTCAGACCGGATTCGGATTCCTCTCATCCAGAAGAACCGGAATCCGACCTGACCCGCAAAAATTTTCCACCCCCTACCCTTAAAAAAAATTAATTTCGTCGGAATAAAAATAGCTGGGGGCAGGCAGAAAGTCAAAGAAATTTTAGCGGGTCAGCCTTGATTGGAACTCCTCTAATCCAGAAGAACCGGAATCCGACCTGACCCGCAAAAATTTTCCACCCCCTACCCTTAAAAAAAATAAATTTCGTCCGAATAAAAATAGCTGCGGGTCAGGCAGAAAATCAAATAAATTTTAGCGGGTCAGCCTGGATTCGGGTTCCTCTCATCCAGAAGAACCGGAATCCGACTGACCCGCAAAAATTTTCCACCTCCTACCCTTAAAAAAAATTAATTTCCGTCGGAATAAAAATAGCTGCGGGTCAGGCAGAAAGTCAAAGAAATTTTAGCGGGTCAGCCTGGATTGGAACTCCTCTAATCCAGAAGAACCGGAATCCGACCTGACCCGCAAAAATTTTCCACCCCCTACCCTTAAAAAAAATTAATTTTCTCGGAAACAAAAAAAGCTGCGGGTCAGGCAGAAAATCAAATAAATTTTAGTGGGTCAGCCTGGATTCGGGTTCCTCTCATCCAGAAGAACCAAAATCCGACCTGACCCGCAAAAATTTTCCACCCTCTACCCTTAAAAAAAATTAATTTCGTCGGAATAAAAATAGCTGCTGGTCAGGCAGAAAATCAAATAAATTTTAGCGGGTCAGCCTGGATTCGAACTCCTCTCATCCAGAAGAACCGGAATCCGACCTGACCCGCAAAAATTTTCCACCTCCTACCCTTAAAAAAAATTAATTTCCGTCGGAATAAAAATAGCTGCGGGTCAGGCAGAAAGTCAAAGAAATTTTAGCGGGTCAGCCTGGATTGGAACTCCTCTAATCCAGAAGAACCGGAATCCGACCTGACCCGCAAAAATTTTCCACCCCCTACCCTTAAAAAAAATTAATTTTCTCGGAAACAAAAAAAGCTGCGGGTCAGGCAGAAAATCAAATAAATTTTAGTGGGTCAGCCTGGATTCGGGTTCCTCTCATCCAGAAGAACCAAAATCCGACCTGACCCGCAAAAATTTTCCACCCTCTACCCTTAAAAGAAATTAATTTCGTCCGAATAAAAATAGCTGCGGGTCAGGCAGAAAATCAAATAAATTTTAGCGGGTCAGCCTGGATTCGGGTTCCTCTCATCCAGAGGAACCGGAATCCGACCTGACCCGCAAAAATTTTCCACCCCCTACCCTTAAAAAATATTAATTTCGTCCGAATAAAAATAGCTGCGGGTCAGGCAGAAAGTCAAACAAATTTTAGCGGGTCAGCCTGGATTGGAACTACTCTAATCCAGAAGAACCGGAATCCGACCTGACCCGCAAAAATTTTCCACCCCTTACCCTTAAAAAAAATTAATTTCGTCGGAATAAAAATAGCTGCGTGTCAGTCAGAAAATCAAATAAATTTTAGCGGGTCAGCCTGGATTCGGGTTCCCCTCATCCAGAAGAACCAAAATCCGACCTGATCCGCAAAAATTTTCCACCTCCTACCCTTAAAAAAAATTAATTTCCGTCGGAATAAAAATAGCTGCGGGTCAGGCAGAAAATCAAAGAAATTTTAGCGGGTCAGCCTGGATTGGAACTCCTCTAATCCAGAAGAACCGGAATCCGACCTGACCCGCAAAAATTTTCCACCCCCTACCCTTAAAAAAAATTAATTTTTCGGAAACAAAAAAAGCTGCGGGTCAGGCAGAAAATCAAATAAATTTTAGTGGGTCAGCCTGGATTCGGGTTCCTCTCATCCAGAAGAACCAAAATCCGACCTGACCCGCAAAAATTTTCCACCCTCTACCCTTAAAAAAAATTAATTTCGTCGGAATAAAAATAGCTGCTGGTCAGGCAGAAAATCAAATAAATTTTAGCGGGTCAGCCTGGATTCGAACTCCTCTCATCCAGAAGAACCGGAATCCGACCTGACCCGCAAAAATTTTCCACCCCCTACCCTTAAAAAAAATTAATTTCGTCGGAATAAAAATAGCTGCGGGTCAGGCAGAAAATCAAATATATTTTAGCGTGTCAGCCTGGATTCGGGTTTCTCTCATCCAGAAGAACCGAAATCCGACCTGACCCGCAAAAATTTTCCACCCCCTACCCTTAAAAAAAATTCATTTCGTCCGAATAAAAATATAGCTCGGGTCAGGCAGAAAATGAAAGAAATGTTAGCGGGTCTGCCCGAATTTGGGTTCCTCTCATCGAGAAGAACCGGAATCCGACCTGACCCGCAAAAATTTTCCACCCCTACCCTTAAAAAAAATTAATTTCATCGGAAACAAAAAAAGCTGCGGGTCAGGAAGGAAATAAAAGAAATTCTGTCGGCTCAGCCCGAATTAGGGTTCCTCTCATCCAGAACAATCAGAATCCGATCTGACCCGCAAAAGTAATTCACCCCCCACCTTAAAAATAAAATTTATTTCGTCGAAAAATGAAGAGCTACGGGTCGGACTGAAAATGAATGATTTAGCGGGTCAGACCGGATTCGGGTTTTTCCCATCTAGAGCAACCTAAATTCGACCTGACCCGCAAAAATATCCCACCCCCTACTCTTAAAAATAATTGTTTCGTCGAAAAATAAAATCCTGTGGGTCTGCCAGAAATCGAAGTAAATATTAGTGGTTGACCCTGATTCTGGTTCCTCTCATTTAGGAGGCCCTGACTTTGGCTGACCTGCTGTAGCATTGATTAAAAAGTCATCATTGGCTGTGAAAAGTTTCGGGCTGCCTGAAAATACAGATGGGCGATTATTTATCGATTATTAAGTAATCGGTTATCGTTTATTTCCTTACCAGAGAGTTATGGGTAAAATAACACCGTGATGAATTTGACGCTCGAGCGAAGCGAGAGCGGGGTGTGTCTAAAAGACGGACCGTACGGACCGTTATGGACCAAAAGAAATTTTACGGACCAAGTCCGTGGCCTTATTCCTTGTGACCAACCGAGCATTTCTCGTCATCTGAGGTTTCCTCTAAATGGTCCCAACTCTTCAAAAAAAAAATTTTTTTTAAATACAGATTAACGGACCGATACGGACCGGACGAATCTTCACGGACCGGACGAATCTTCACGGACCAAGGTCATGGTCTATTCCTTGTAAGCCGTAGAGCATTTTTCGTCATCTGAGTTTTCCTCTAAAAGCCCCCAAACTCCCCGAAAAAAATTTTTTTTTAAATTCAGCTTAACGGACCGATACGGACCGGCGATATTTTACGGACCAAGTCATGGGCCTTATTCCTTGTGACCCACCGAGCATTTTCCGTCATCTGAGTTTTCGTCTAAATGCCCCCCAACTCCCCCAAGAAAATTTTTTTTTAAATACAGATTAACGGACCGATACGGACCGGACGAATCTTCACGGACCAAGGCCATGGTCCTTTTCCTTGTGAGCCGTAGAGCATTTTTCGTCATCTGTGTTTTCCTCTAAAGGCCCCCCAACTCCCCAATTTTTTTTTTTAATTCAGCTTAACGGACCGATACGGACCGGAGTAAGGCCGTGACTCGACTCCTTGGGTTCGGTGAGTATATATTAAACTACGAGTTTTCTCTAAAGCACACAACTCCCCTTAATATTTTTTTTTTCTAAAAACAGTTTAACGGACCGATACGGACCGATTTGAATTATACGGACTAAATACATAAATCGACTCTAAATGTCCAGACGAGCATTTTTGGTATTCCAAAGTTATTCTCCGAAGGACCCCATCCCCTTTAAATTTTTTTTTTTAAAGTTACAGCTTTACGGACCGAACAATATTACCGATCGAGTGCATAAATTTATTCTGTGAGTCCGGACTAGTTTTTTTCCGTCCTCTCAGCTTTTCTCTGCAAGCCTCCGCCTACAGATAAGAGCCAGAGTCCGAGCTTAAACTGGATGATACTCGGTATATTTTGCAGGCCCACGCGAGTATTAGCAGACCACCTATTTCCGGTCAAAAAAGCTTGCAGGCCAATGCGGAATATGGTACTGCCAAACGAGTTCGAAAAAAAGCTCTCGAAAATGAGCTTTATCGAAATAATTGATTTTTCAAACGACCGAAGCATTTTTTCGCGCGAGTGAGACCGGCTTCGTGTTCCTCACGCAAAACTACCACCGAAAAGAGCGAAAAGCACCGAGCCTTCAACTCAAAAGCTCGAGATATCGGTATTTTAAAATTTCTTTCATTTTCTGCCTGACCCGCAGCTTTTTTTGTTTCCTACGAGATTAATTTTTTTTAAGGGTAGGGGGTGGAAAATTTTTGCGGGTCAGGTCGGATTCCGGTTCTTCTGGATTAGAGGAATCCAAATCCAGGGTGACCCGCTAAAATTTCTTTCATTTTCTGCCTGACCCGTAGCTATTTTTATTCCGACGAAATTAATTTTTTTTAAGGGTAGGGGGTGGAAAATTTTTGCGGGTCAGGTCGGATTCCAGTTCTTCTGGATTAGAGGAGTTCCAATCCAGGCTGACCCGCTAAAATTTCTTCGACTTTCTGCCTGACCCGCAGCTATTTTTATTCGGACGAAATTAATTTTTTTTAAGGGTAGGGGGTGGAAAATTTTTGCGGGTCAGGTCGGATTCCGGTTCTTCTGGATGAGAGGAACCCAAATCCAGGCTGACCCGCTAAAATTTATTTATTTTCTGCCTGACCCGCAGCTATTTTTATTCGGACGAAATTAATTTTTTTTAGGGGTAGGGGGTGGAAATTTTTGCGGGTCATGTCGGATTCCGGTTTTTCTGGATGAGAGGAACCCGAATCCAGGCTGACCCGCTAAAATTTATTTGATTTTCTGCCTGACCCGCTGCTATTTTTATTCGGACGAATTTAATTTTTTTTAAGGGTAGGGGGTGGAAAATTTTTGCGGGGCAGGTCGGGATCCGGTTCTTCTGGATGAAAGGAGTTCGAATCCAGGCTGACCAGTTAAAATTTATTTGATTTTCTGCCTGACCCGCAGCTATTTTTATTCGGACGAAATTAATTTTTTTTAAGGGTAGGGGGTGGAAAATTTTTGCGGGTCAGGTCGGATTCCGGTTCTTCTGGATTAGAGGAGTTCCAATCCAGGCTGACCCGCTAAAATTTATTTGATTTTCTGCCTGACCCGCAGCTATTTTTATTCGGACGAATTTAATTTCTTTTAAGGGTAGGGGGTGGAAAATTTTTGCGGGTCAGGTTGGATTCCGGTTCTTCTGGATGAAAGGAGTTCGAATCCAGGCTGACCCGCTAAAATTTATTTGATTTTCTGCCTGACCCGCAGCTATTTTTATTCGGACGAAATTAATTTTTTTTAAGGTAGGGGGGTGGAAAATTTTGCGGGTCAGGTTGGATTCCGGTTCTTCTGGATGAAGGAGTTCGAATCCAGGCTGACCCGCTAAAATTTATTTGATTTTCTGCCTGACCCGCAGCTATTTTTATTCGGACGAAATTAATTTTTTTTAAGGGTAGGGGGTGGAAAATTTTTGCGGGTCAGGTCGGATTCCGGTTCTTCTGGATGAGAGGAACCCAAATCCAGGCTGACCCGCAGCTATTTTTATTCGGACGAAATTAATTTTTTTTAAGGGTAGGGGGTGGAAAATTTTTGCGGGTCAGGTCGGATTCCGGTTCTTCTGGATGAGAGGAACCCGAATCCAGGCTGACCCGCTAAAATTTATTTATTTTCTGCCTGACCCGCAGCTATTTTTATTCGGACGAAATTAATTTTTTTTTAGGGGTAGGGGGTGGAAAATTTTTGCGGGTCATGTCGGATTCCGGTTTTTCTGGATGAGAGGAACCCGAATCCAGGCTGACCCGCTAAAATTTATTTGATTTTCTGCCTGAGCCGCTGCTATTTTTATTCGGACGAATTTAATTTTTTTTAAGGGTGGGGGGTGGAAAATTTTTGCGGGGCAGGTCGGGATCCGGTTCTTCTGGATGAGAGGAGTTCGAATCCAGGCTGACCAGCTAAAATTTATTTGATTTTCTGCCTGACCCGCTGCTATTTTTATTCGGACGAATTTAATTTCTTTTAAGGGTAGGGGGTGGAAAATTTTTGCGGGTCAGGTTGGATTCCGGTTCTTCTGGATGAAAGGAGTTCGAATCCAGGCTGACCCGCTAAAATTTATTTGATTTTCTGCCTGACCCGCAGCTATTTTTATTCGGACGAAATTAATTTCTTTTAAGGGTAGGGGGTGGAAAATTTTTGCGGGTCAGGTTGGATTCCGGTTCTTCTGGATGAAAGAGTTCGAATCCAGGCTGACCCGCTAAAATTTATTTGATTTTTGCCTGACCCGCAGCTATTTTTATTCGGACGAAATTAATTTTTTTTAAGGGTAGGGGGTGGAAAATTTTTGCGGGTCAGGTCGGATTCCGGTTCTTCTGGATTAGAGGAGTTCCAATCCAGGCTGACCCGCTAAAATTTCTTTGACTTTCTGCCTGACCCGCAGCTATTTTTATTCGGACGAAATTAATTTTTTTTAAGGGTAGGGGGTGGAAAATTTTTGCGGGTCAGGTCGGATTCCGTTTCTTCTGGATGAGAGGAACCCGAATCCAGGCTGACCCGCTAAAATTTATTTGATTTTCTGCCTGACCGCAGCTATTTTTATTCGGACGAAATTAATTTTTTTTAAGGGTAGGGGGTGGAAAATTTTTGCGGGTCAGGTCAGATTCCGGTTTTTCTGGATGAGAGGAACCCGAATCCAGGCTGACCCGCTAAAATTTATTTGATTTTCTGCCTGACCCGCTGCTATTTTTATTCGGACGAATTTAATTTTTTTTAAGGGTAGGGGGTGGAAAATTTTTGCGGGTCAGGTTGGATTCCGGTTCTTCTGGATGAAAGGAGTTCGAATCCAGGCTGACCCGCTAAAATTTATTTGATTTTCTGCCTGACCCGCAGCTATTTTTATTCGGACGAAATTAATTTTTTTTAAGGGTAGGGGGTGGAAAATTTTTGCGGGTCAGGTCGGATTCCGGTTCTTCTGGATTAGAGGAGTTCCAATCCAGGCTGACCCGCTAAAATTTCTTTGACTTTCTGCCTGACCCGCAGCTATTTTTATTCGGACGAAATTAATTTTTTTTAAGGGTAGGGGGTGGAAACTTTTTGCGGGTCAGGTCGGATTCCGGTTCTTCTGGATGAGAGGAACCCGAATCCAGGCTGACCCGCTAAAATTTATTTGATTTTCTGCCTGACCCGCAGCTATTTTTATTCGGACGAAATTAATTTTTTGTAAGGGTAGGGGGTGGAAAATTTTTGCGGGTCAGGTCAGATTCCGGTTTTTCTGGATGAGAGGAACCCGAATCCAGGCTGACCCGCTAAAATTTATTTGATTTTCTGCCTGACCCGCTGCTATTTTTATTCGGACGAATTTAATTTTTTTTAAGGGTAGGGGGTGGAAAATTTTTGCGGGTCAGGTGGATTCCGGTTCTTCTGGATGAAAGGAGTTCGAATCCAGGCTGACCAGCTAAAATTTATTTGATTTTCTGCCTGACCCGCAGCTATTTTTATTCGGACGAAATTAATTTTTTTTAAGGGTAGGGGGTGGAAAATTTTTGCGGGTCAGGTCGGATTCCGGTTCTTCTGGATTAGAGGAGTTCCAATCCAGGCTGACCCGCTAAAATTTCTTTGACTTTCTGCCTGACCCGCAGCTATTTTTATTCGGACGAAATTAATTTTTTTTAAGGGTAGGGGGTGGAAACTTTTTGCGGGTCAGGTCGGATTCCGGTTCTTCTGGATGAGAGGAACCCGAATCCAGGCTGACCCGCAGCTATTTTTATTCGGACGAAATTAATTTTTTTTAAGGGTAGGGGGTGGGAAATTTTTGCGGGTCAGGTCGGATTCCGGTTCTTCTGGATGAGAGGAACCCGAATCCAGGCTGACCCGCTAAAATTTATTTATTTTCTGCCTGACCCGCAGCTATTTTTATTCGGACGAAATTAATTTTTTTTTTAGGGGTAGGGGGTGGAAAATTTTTGCGGGTCATGTCGGATTCCGGTTTTTCTGGATGAGAGGAACCCGAATCCAGGCTGACCCGCTAAAATTTATTTGATTTTCTGCCTGACCCGCTGCTATTTTTATTCGGACGAATTTAATTTTTTTTAAGGGTAGGGGGTGAAAATTTTTGCGGGGCAGGTCGGGATCCGGTTCTTCTGGATGAAAGGAGTTCGAATCCAGGCTGACCAGCTAAAATTTATTTGATTTTCTGCCTGACCCGCAGCTATTTTTATTCGGACGAAATTAATTTTTTTTAAGGGTAGGGGGTGGAAAATTTTTGCGGGTCAGGTCGGATTCCGGTTCTTCTGGATTAGAGGAGTTCCAATCCAGGCTGACCCGCTAAAATTTCTTTGACTTTCTGCCTGACCCGCAGCTATTTTTATTCGGACGAAATTAATTTTTTTTAAGGGTAGGGGGTGGAAACTTTTTGCGGGTCAGGTCGGATTCCGGTTCTTCTGGATGAGAGGAACCCGAATCCAGGCTGACCCGCTAAAATTTATTTGATTTTCTGCCTGACCCGCAGCTATTTTTATTCGGACGAAATTAATTTTTTTTAAGGGTAGGGGGTGGAAAATTTTTGCGGGTCAGGTCAGATTCCGATTTTTCTGGATGAGAGGAACCCGAATCCAGGCTGACCGCTAAAATTTATTTGATTTTTGCCTGACCCGCTGCTATTTTTATTCGGACGAATTAATTTTTTTTAAGGGTAGGGGGTGGAAAATTTTTGCGGGTCAGGTGGATTCCGGTTCTTCTGGATGAAAGGAGTTCGAATCCAGGCTGACCCGCTAAAATTTATTTGATTTTCTGCCTGACCCGCAGCTATTTTATTCGGACGAAATTAATTTTTTTTAAGGGTAGGGGGTGGAAAATTTTTGCGGGTCAGGTCGGATTCCGGTTCTTCGTGATTAGAGGAGTTCCAATCCAGGCTGACCCGCTAAAATTTCTTTGACTTTCTGCCTGACCCGCAGCTATTTTTATTCGGACGAAATTAATTTTTTTAAGGGTAGGGGGTGGAAAATTTTTGCGGGTCAGGTCGGATTCCGGTTCTTCTGGATGAGAGGAACCCGAATCCAGGCTGACCCGCTAAAATTTATTTGATTTTCTGCCTGACCCGCAGCTATTTTTATTCGGACGAAATAATTTTTTTTAAGGGTAGGGGGTGGAAAATTTTTGCGGGTCAGGTCAGATTCCGGTTTTTCTGGATGAGAGGAACCCGAATCCAGGCTGACCCGCTAAAATTTATTTGATTTTCTGCCTGACCCGCTGCTATTTTTATTCGGACGAATTTAATTTTTTTTAAGGGTAGGGGGTTGAAAATTTTTGCGGGTCAGGTTGGATTCCGGTTCTTCTGGATGAAAGGAGTTCGAATCCAGGCTGACCCGCTAAAATTTATTTGATTTTCTGCCTGACCCGCAGCTATTTTTATTCGGACGAAATTAATTTTTTTAAGGGTAGGGGGTGGAAAATTTTTGCGGGTCAGGTCGGATTCCGGTTCTTCTGGATTAGAGCAGTTCCAATCCAGGCTGACCGCTAAAATTTCTTTGACTTTCTGCCTGACCCGCAGCTATTTTTTTCGGACGAAATTAATTTTTTTAAGGGTAGGGGGTGGAAAATTTTTGCGGGTCAGGTCGGATTCCGGTTCTTCTGGATGAGAGGAACCCGAATCCAGGCTGACCCGCTAAAATTTATTTGATTTTCTGCCTGACCCGCAGCTTTTTATTCGGACGAAATTAATTTTTTTAAGGGTAGGGGGTGGAAAATTTTTGCGGGTCAGGTCAGATTCCGGTTTTTCTGGATGAGAGGAACCCGAATCCAGGCTGACCCGCTAAAATTTATTTGATTTTCTGCCTGACCCGCTGCTATTTTTATTCGGACGAATTTAATTTTTTTTAAGGGTAGGGGGTGGAAAATTTTTGCGGGTCAGGTTGGATTCCGGTTCTTCTGGATGAAAGGAGTTCGAATCCAGGCTGACCCGCTAAAATTTATTTGATTTTCTGCCTGACCCGCAGCTATTTTTATTCGGACGAAATTAATTTTTTTTAAGGGTAGGGGGTGGAAAATTTTTGCGGGTCAGGTCGGATTCCGGTTCTTCTGGATTAGAGGAGTTCCAATCCAGGCTGACCCGCTAAAATTTCTTTGACTTTCTGCCTGACCCGCAGCTATTTTTATTCGGACGAAATAATTTTTTTTTAAGGGTAGGGGGTGGAAACTTTTTGCGGGTCAGGTCGGATTCCGGTTCTTCTGGATGAGAGGAACCCGAATCAGGCTGACCCGCTAAAATTTATTTGATTTTCTGCCTGACCCGCAGCTATTTTTTTCGGACGAAATAATTTTTGTAAGGGTAGGGGGTGGAAAATTTTTGCGGGTCAGGTCAGATTCCGGTTTTTCTGGATGAGAGGAACCGAATCCAGGCTGACCCGCTAAAATTTATTGATTTTCTGCCTGACCCGCTGCTATTTTTATTCGGACGAATTTAATTTTTTTTAAGGGTAGGGGGTGGAAAATTTTTGCGGGTCAGGTTGGATTCCGGTTCTTCTGGATGAAAGGAGTTCGAATCCAGGCTGACCCGCTAAAATTTATTTGATTTTCTGCCTGACCCGCAGCTATTTTTATTCGGACGAAATTAATTTTTTTTAAGGGTAGGGGGTGGAAAATTTTTGCGGGTCAGGTCGGATTCCGGTTCTTCTGCATTAGAGGAATCCGAATCCAGGCTGACCCGCAGCTATTTTTATTCGGACGAAATTAATTTTTTTTAAGGGTAGGGGGTGGAAAATTTTTTCGGGTCAGTTCGGATTCCGGTTCTTCTGGCTGAGAGGAACCCGAATCCAGGCTGACCCGCTAAAATTTATTTGATTTTCTGCCTGACCCGCTGCTATTTTTATTCGGACGAATTTAATTTTTTTTAAGGGTAGGGGGTGGAAAATATTTGCGGGTCAGGTCGGATTCCGGTTCTTCTGGATGAAAGGAGTTCGAATCCAGGCTGACCCGCTAAAATTTATTTGATTTTCTGCCTGACCCGCAGCTAATTTTATTCGGACGAAATTAATTTTTTTTAAGGGTAGGGGGTGGAAAATTTTTGCGGGTCAGGTCGGATTCCGGTTCTTCTGGATTAGAGGAATCCGAATCCAGGCTGACCCGCTAAAATTTATTTGATTTTCTGCCTGACCCGCAGCTATTTTTATTCGGACGAAATTAATTTTTTTTAAGGGTAGGGGGTGGAAAATTTTTGCGGGTCAGGTCGGATTCCGGTTCTTCTGGATGAGAGGAATCCGAATCCGTTCTGACCCGCTAAAATATCCGTGATTTTTTTTTTTGGGCAAATTAGACACCACCGCATGATCGCGATTAAGGCACCCCAATTAATAAAAATAACATTGAATTAACAGATTAACAGTCCAATTCAAAAATGTCAGTTAAATCGTGTAATATACAGCTCATCTTTATGTAGCATCATCGGACCTATTATTTTGATTATATAAGGATTCTTAGGCTATAGCCCCTTGGCGCTCCGATAATAACAGTTGCATTATTTTCACTAATATGTTTCATTGCGACATTCGTGATATTTTACACTTTCAATACAATTTATTTTTAAAATGAAACGTGAAATGTTCAATAACCAATTTCGGATTTCACCAGTTTGTCAAAAAAATTATTTCGAAAAAAAAAAAAAAAAACTGGGAGTTGTAATGCAGTTCTAAATTAGCTTCCAAATGGTCGAATAATACATGTCCATTTTTTGAAAAATTAAAAATAACCTTCAGTCTGCTCTAAAAAAAAAAATGATACCGATTACAATTACAAATTGAATAAACAAGAGAAAAAAAGTGTTACTAAATTATTCTGAGAATTTTTCATGTTATTTATCCTCTTTGCAATGTTGTACTTGGACCATTTTTTTATGCAGAAGTATACAATATAATGATCTTAAATCGGCTTCATGAAAAATAAAAATAATCAAAGTCAAATTTGATTTTAAATCACTAATTTTTTACCCAGCGCTTTTCGGCAATACTTTATAATACTTAATTTTAAGGATTCAAATTTCATGGCTGATAAGTGCTTTTTTTTTTAAATGAAAGATCAGATTAAACTTTAATTTGATGTCTTGTGTCCGCAGCTTACATATTCGCCAAAATAATGCTTTCATACATACGATATGTCACTTTATGTCACTGTATGTCACTCTTTTCCGATAGAAAAGTATTCTTGTTTCACCGGTACTAATATTTTTATTATTCTCCGCAAAATTTTCAATCAAAGCTATTCATTGTGATTTTTGTGGAAATCAAGCATCGGTATAACAGTTTTCAAAAGTTCCCCATGGCCAAATCTGTGTACGTAATTTTTCCAGGATTCTGTAGGCACCCCGCTCCTGGCTGCTTTTTTTTTTTTTTTTTTTTTTTTTTTGTATATAACTACTTTTCCGATTTGCTTACAACCTTTAACACCGGCAAATTTCATTAAAAAACAGACAAGGTCTATTCATAATTTCTATTAACAATGTCTCATAACCGGCGTCTTTTAATAGTTCACACATCTTCTAATCAAAATAGAAAGAGAAAGTGTTTAAATTCTTTGGATTTGTTAATTTTGTTTGACATATTATTTAAATACTTTTATTTTCCTTACCTGTGTCATGTCGGTAAATTCATCTATTTCTAAAAATTACACGAAAGAAAAAAAAAATCACGTAAACAATGTGCAAGTCATGAAATAAAAACCTATTGATAACGACTTAACTGCCTGACTGATAGAATTCATATCACGCTTCGAAAAAATTTTGGTCTTCTGAACTTGCCCCCGCCACACCGGGTAACCGCTATCAGTGGCGGCTCTTGCATGATAAAGTAATTTCAATGATGAACTTATGTTTTTTTTTCCTTGTTTGCAATCAATACAAATACTTTGTATCATCATTATTTGCTTACAGAGATTTCTATCATCTAATTACAATAATACTTTTTATGTTTATTTGCATATAAGGATTAAAAAAGATCCGCCTCTTGGCTGAAAATGAAAGTGATTAAATAGGGGATACACCTTCAATAATAATAAAGCGTGATAGCCTAAGATCCTCTTCTTTTTGGCACAGCATGTCTTTGTTTATCAGTAGTGAATATTAAATTAATTCTTCAAATGTCCTTATAAATTTTATCCGGAAATTGTTTTAATCGCCTTAAATAATGCTTTTTTTTTTTTTTTTTGAAAAAATGTAACAACGAGGGGGGAAAAATGGCTTTGAATTATTTTGCACCTATTCGCATGACTTTGCTTGTTGTCACCTCATATTTTAATTACAATTTTTGTTAAAATTTAGAATCATATTGAAGCAGTTGAAGCAAAAGAAAAACAAATATCAAATACAAAGCTTATTTAAAGCAAACAAAAATTATTCAAAAATAGGAGAAAAAAACGTCAAAAAATTTTCTGAAATTAAAAAGTAAGTATAATTTCTTTTTAACCTGCTCTCAAACCAGAAAACTTGGTTACACCTTTATGTCCAGAATCCTAGCAAAATTCAATTATTTTAATTTTTAATAGTTAAAAGAACAAAAAATGTGTCTGTGCATAGGAAAAGGGGTCTTAGGGTCAATAGCAAAATTTTATACAGAACGAAAAAACCTATTTAAAGTAATTAATGTCGATTTTCGGTTTTTTGTAAAAATCGATTCTTCTTTATCCTAATAGAGAGTTCGAAAAGTTTCGCCCCTAAAATTAGTACCTAAGTGCCCGAAATAGGGGGGGGATAAGAAAGTATCATTTTTAATTTTAATAAAATTTAAAGAAAAACATAATCATGTTTAGCATAAATGGATGCATCTAAAATCAACAATTTCTACATTTTCGGGGCATATGAGTCCGGATTAGATATCACATTTTCTGTCTGATGCTCCCGGGAAGCACTACCGAGGGGTCCTATTACACAATTAATCAAAATAATTGATATTTTATTCATTTTCGATGTTTTTTCGGGTTCTGATTTCGAATTAAAAGTTACTTTTGGCCACGGCCGTATTCACAACTGTCCACTGGAACTCTCTTTATTTGTTCGTTACTAACTTTTACGGTTTTTTACCCGTTTACAAAAAAGCTTGATAATTCCCCGCAAGTGCACTATTACGGGTTGAGAGAAGGGTTTAAGATACCGTGGGGAATAAATATCCCCCCAAAAAAATCGAGTTAAGTAAATTAATCAGCTGTAAATAACCAGTTATTTTATTCTTTAAAAGAATAAAAATCTATTAATATATAACATCTTCCTTTATTTAAAACTTCTTACCTTTCAGTAAGATTATCCATCATTATTCTATTCGGTATTTTCTTTTTTTTAAACCACATTTTCACGAAAAAAAAAATCACAAAAATTACAACAAAAAGCAAGTCGCCGCCATCGTTGTTTACAAATCTCAACGACCAATCAAAAAGAGTCTCGAGTACAAGTAGCGCTTACGCTGGTAGAAAGGAAAAACTCATTTTCGGGACAAGATCGGACAAGATCAGTTAGGCGGGACAAGATCTCCTAACAGATAACGAAACGTTGGCAAAGAGATCCAGGTATTTTCTTTAACCAGTTCCAATAATCCCGAAATCAAATTATTAAATAGTAATAGAAACGATATCTAATTAATTTTAAGATCTCTTATGTAAGGGATAGGAGTTTCCGGACCAGTCTATTCGGCCGTGCTTTTGGCACCAGATGCATCTGGGGAGCCCGATCACGATTTTGAATAAAATTCTCCTAATCCCCCATGACTCAGCGAATTTTCCGAAAAAAAAATTTGAAAAAATGCATAGTATTAATTAAAGAATAAAAAAACGTCAATAAAAACAGATTTTGAAAATTTTCACCGTATAACCCCTTTTGTTTTGCACAGACACAAATAGTTTGAAAAATTAATCATCAAAAACAATAAAAAAGTAACGTGTCTAACATTTTATGAGGACAGTAAACTGATTTTTTATTCATGTCGTCGGAAAAAAAGCCCTGATATTCTTTTCCTAAATATAATAATAAAACAAAGGCTTCGAAAAAAAAAATCAAGTTTATGAACTTGCAACATTTATTAATATATATAAAATAGGTAACAACAGTAAGAAAAACAATGTGCAATAAAAAATCTCTACAAACAAAACGCATTGACATCGAGAGCATTTTTTGCTTTAAATAAACCGTACAATTATTTAATATCGTTTTTAAATTTTTTAAAAAGAAACCAATTAATCAAAATCAACTGAATTGGTCAAATGAAGTAAAAACTTTACTTTCTCAAGAAAATTGCACTTATGTCTAAAACTTAAAAAAAAAAAAGCATTCTTTTCCTTTGTTTTGGGAACTAAAAATTGAAACAAGTACTGTACATTTCAGATTTTTTATGGAGCAAAATTTACTTTCGTAAATTCTAAAATGTGACACAATCATCTAAATTTTTCAACTGCTAAACAAGAATTATTTAATTCCAATTTTGATAACTACTAGAATTATCTAGATTCTAAAACAGTGCTGCTTTAAAAAAATCCAAATGAAATTTAAAAAAACCTAAAAAAGCGTTTTAAAAAAATACTCTTTAAGACGTCGACCTTTTCGAAGATGGTCCCATATCGTGAAGAATAGTTTGTTTCTTTTTATGCCAAATGTTTTGGACGGAAAGGACTTGACTGCTTTACTGACGATTACAAAGAGCCTAATAACTGTTTTCCAGTTACCATAATTAAGGTTCTGATGTGATTAGCTTGAGCGTTATTATGCGCTATGGTTAAAAATTTCTCACTATCTTCATGATCTTTTGGTAAAATGTCTATTAAGTCTTCTATGGGAAGATTTTCAGCAATGTAATGTAATATTTCTGAAAGAAAAAAAAATGTTAGATGTACAAATAAGGTCACACATAAGAGAAATGTAAATGCAAACCTGTCAACATTTGCTGGTAACAAAATTTTCTCCGGCTATCTTCAACGTTGTTGATTTTATTCTCCAGTTGGGTAACCGTCATTTTCCAATCTGATTTTTCCTTTATTCGTTCCTTTGCAAATGGTAAAAGAGCTTGAGGGGCAAAATTTAAAAGAAGATTAACGACTTCTCCAGGACTAGATGCACACAAAGCTTGCAGGCTAAGAGATCCACAAATGTAAGATTGCTTTGGCAAAAAATTTCGAACTTCGGTCAAACATTCCTCAGGTAAATATTCATACGATAACAAACTCTGAAAATAAAATAAAATAAAGTTAAATAAATAAATATAACAGCTGAAGAAAAATCTTAAGAAAAAATTATTTTCCACATTTTAATACTAACCTGCAATTTCATTAGAATTAATTTCTGATCTTTGTCAATGGTATTCTTTTCTAACGATCCATGAGGTGGCGAAAGAAGCTGAAAAAGATCAGAATCAAAAGGCGGCATGTAATCCAAAAAATTTGGCCTGCATTCGTAAAACAAAATATCAATGGTATCCGAAACTTCATTGCTTTCCGACGGACTACCGAAATTCGACATTTGTTGCAAGTGACTTAAATAAATCCTAATTAGTATTTTTAATGCTTCTGTCGTCTTATGATCGTATTTTTTAGGATTAAATTTGGTATTATAAAATCTGAAATAATTTTCAAGCACAGTTTGAAGAACCAGTGAAGAATTTCTGGACTGGATGCCCCTAAAAGCAAAACCGATTTATTTATATTGTGAATAAACCTTTATAATTTATTTTATTCTCTTACCCTGAAGGCAAAATATCCAAAAATATTTTCAAAATTCTCGATAAGTTCAACAATTTTTTCTCCGTCACCAAGAGTGACAACACGTCTCCTAATATAATAGGATAAATTTCAATCAAAGCCATCGATAATTCGCTGAACACTCTCGTATGACTAGAATTAGGTTTTTCAAAAAGGAGATCAGAATACTGTAATAATAATGCTTCAAGCTGAGGGGCTGTCATTGTTAGCAGAACGGTTTTAGCCTGATCATTTTGACCTCGCTGAATGCACATCAACGCTAAAGATAATGCGTCTTTGTCTTGAGGAACGGAACTGAAATTAAAAAATAAATCAAATCAAATTATCTACTAATGGTCAAAATTAAATAAAATTTAATCGAAACATTTTTTCCTTCTGTTGTACCTTCTGCTCAACAAATTTTTCATCATTTTCAAAATTCTATCAGTGCTGAATTCTCTCAAAACAATTGATCCCAAAACTAAATCCGACACAGTTGTTTTTTCTTCTTTTTCTAATAGATCCATTAAAACTGTAACCAAGTTTCCTAAAAATAAACACATCATTTTGGATAAGTAAAATCCGTTATTGCATTGTTTTTTTTTTTTTTTTTTTTTGCTTACCGATTTTTGGGCTGTAAAATTCTTCTCTATTCCCTTTAAAAGATGAGAACTTTTCGTCGTAATCGGCCAATGTTTTCTTGAGATGCACGATTAAACCCCTGTTAATGTCCTTTTCATTGAACTTTTCTCTAAATTTAACGGGAATTTTTTCGTACAAGCCTTGTATCCTTTTCATAATATCAAAAATTTCAAGTCCACTCATCGTATAATATTTGGACGCGATGTTGTAACTTCCGAATCTGAAATTTTTTTTTTTTATAACATTTAGGTAATTTCATTCATATTAATCCATTATTCCAAAGTTTAATGTAAAACTTACAAAATATGAAAATCTCCTAACAAGGCACATGATTCTTCGTATAGTTTTTCAATTTTGGATGACTCTTTTTCATCATATGTAGGGACAGCTAATTGCAACTGATTTTTATTTTGGCTTTTTTTTGCACTCCACTTAAAAGTCTTTAAAAAGGTTTTCAAGACTAAATGCCCTTCTCCAACCTATAATTATCATTTAATTATTAAAAAGCAAAATTTTAAATGGAAATGCATTCTTAAGCTTTGAAGTGTAACTGACCAATTGACTGTAGGTAGCTGGAGCTTCCCATTTATTTTCCTCGGCTACTGAAAGAAAATCCATCCACACCGATGCTGCATCAGGTAATCTTAATTCATATAGAGTCCACATTCCAATAGTTGGCTCTTCGTTGTTGGCAAAAAGGGTTAAATAATCACCAGTTATACACATTTTTTGAACTTTTACAAACGGACGAAGGCCGACCAGACAAATGGGATCTTCCAAGGAGGGACAAGTCTGAAAGTATAAATATTAGAAGTAGAAGTAAAAAGGCAATAGATTCTGATCTTCGTACGAATAAAAAAACATACTTCAGTATCGCTCATTTTCATCAAATGCTGAGAAGCTTTCATTGTATAAGTTTCAAGACCGCTGTCAGTCAAAGTGTGAACAAACGAATCTTCCAACTGGACATCAATCACAGGAGCCGTAAAAGGGTATACAACGTAAGTCCTGCTCGTCAAAACATCCTGAAAAAAATTGAGGCGGCAACGTGAATAATTCAAAGGAAATTAATTACTTCGTTAAATACGTGAAGGGAATTTATGAGAAGCAATTTACAGCTAGTTAATGGCAACCGATTTCATTACACTAGAAGTTAAGACACTTTGAGCAAAACCAGGCAACAGAGATTTTCCATGAGACAGAGGCTAGCTGGTATATTTTTTCATACATTCTCTATGAATGTTTAACCAACAACTTCGCTTCGAAACAAAGTTTTCCATTCAAATTTTGAGATTCAGTTGGAAGAGAAATACTTACTTCTTTATCGAATTCGTCATATTCAAAACAATGTAAATAACCCTCCTGCTGAGTTCCGAAAAAACAAGCGATAGATTTTAATTTTGAATAATAATCACTAGCAAAATCTTTCTTTTTTGGAAGTAGCTTATCGCCATTTCCGTAATATGGTTTTAAAATCAAACACGTAAATTTTTCTTGCATTTCGCGATTTGATGTACTTCCAATTAATAGTGGTGTAAGACGATACTGAAGAATATTGAAGATTTTATAATGCGATTTCCATACCTGAAATAAGACAAATTCATTTCTTAAAAATATAATTTTACGAATATCTAATTGAAAATAAGAGGTCTTACATCGGTATTTGCTGTATTTACCACATTCACAACTAGATCATGATTTAGAGTGAAAGGGTTGTGTCTAAAAATGTCAGAGCATTTTGGTTCCAATTGAGATTTTTCACATAAGATTGTAGGAAAGTCATGCTGAATAGGAAAACTTAAAAAATCAACTTTTGATAGTTCACTCTGTGAAAATTCATCAGAAGCCTCAATTGTCGTACTTCCATTTTTTATTAACTCTGAATTGCTAATTAAATGCTGATACTTTATTTCCTTATTTTCTTTAATTAGTGTTTCATAATTTATAGTTTTATGTCTTTGTTGAACAGGAGATTGACTGTTCTGAAGTTTTTCTAAAAAATAAAAAAGAAATTAGCAATCTTTCATTTAGAAAGTAATGATAGATAATACCTACCAAAATCATCAATTGAAAATTCTTTATCTGACAAATCAATAGTAGGCAGAACGGGTTTGATTTTAAAAACATGTAAATGCTCATCGTTTTGAACAGCAATCATGTCTTCAATCATTTGCATCCTTATTGGTATAAAGCTAAGCTGCAAATTTACTGATAGCTGCTCAAAATCAATAAAACTAATTTTTGATATGTCATGTGTTGAAGTAATAAATTTATAGATGATCAACATATTTTTACTGGAAATTAATAAATTTCCTGAAACCTAAAAAGAAAAAAAACAGGGAATTTTAATATTGTACTAAGAAAGTGGCTACTGCTGAGCTGTGCATTTATGAAAACAATACATATTAGAAAATTTGTTTGCACCGATGCAAGTTTAAAGAGCTAATCATATACAATTTGTACTACATAGCCTGTAATAACTCTAATTCAGTCTTGCAAAATGCAAAATTGTTGCCATCAGGATTTCACCAAAAACTATTTTCTTTTTTAGCTTTATCAAAATTGCTTGTATACAATCTTTCAACAATGTTCAAATTTTTACAAAACTACATTTGCTACAACTACTTACAGGACAGCAGGCTATATTATTTGGAATATTTCTCAGAGGAATTTCGATCATTTCTAGACCCTGATGATTTTGGTTTAAAGGTGTTACACGACCAGCTATTCTTGCTCTCATTGGTGGGCATTCATCCAAGGATTTCAAATTTTCCCAATTTGTGTAAATTCTCACATAAGATACCTCACTGCCATTTCTAGTTACTTTGCCTTCTAATGTGCCTATGTAATTACCTGCAATGAAGAAAATCTCTTATAATAAATAAATGATTAGTTTAAAAGTAAAAATGTAAATACCTTGCATTGAATAAATAATTTTTATAATATCATCAACAGTTGGAATTGAGTATCCGGGATCATTAATTGCTGACAAATTCTTCACTGAAATTGTATGGTTAGACTGAACCAGAAGCAAAATATCAGGTGGAACTGCTGCAACATCTAGAACTTCATCTACCAAACTGATTTCTTGCTTAAGAAAATGATGAACTGATATTACTCTAACCATTTTGCACCTGTTGAATAAGCAAAACGTATAACAAATAACCAAAAAGTATTTTCATTTATACAAAACACACCTACTTCAGGATTTCAAATTGATGGATCAATTTAATTATTTCATGAAAACCAGTATCTGTTTACAACAGCATCTGTTACGTTTCATCGCAATTTTTTTGTTTTTGAAAAATCTGTTACTGTACACCCCATGAAAGAAAATATAATAATTAAGACACATATAACATTTAAATACTTAAATTAATATTTCCTGTAACCTAACCTTACTTTAACATTGCCATGGCAACGTCATATTTTTATATTGATCCATCACGCCGTGACTTTCCCCTAAAAATTATCATGGTCAAAAATCTGGAAATAAACGAGATTTGAAACAAAGTGCCAGCTCAGCAGCCCAATGAAGTGCTCCCAGATTAGTCAAATAATCCAGGAATGAAAAAATATGTGCATAGTCCAAACAGCCCTGGTTTGATTAGTTCCTCCTTTTTTGACCAATCAGACTTAAAATGTTTCGCGGTTCAATATGGACATCCAATCTGATTGGTTAATTCCTTAATACGTAATTTAAGCGGCAAAAGATGTGTCTTTGGAAAAGTTTTAGGAATTATCAACTGAACTATTTGAAAGGAAACAAAGAGAATTGGGCTAAAAAAACACCCAAGTAAAAGATGGGGCAAGAGCATTAATCACTTTAAATTTTTTTTTTTTCCTGTTTTCTTTCTTTCATTTTAAGGCACGGCGAAAAAGTGTGTTTTCAGCTCATCCTATAATTCCACAAATAGCTTAAATATAGTTAGAAGTTATAAAGCCATTTTAATATCGGATTCCCTTATGATTCATTCCTCATAGGCCTAGAGCAGGTCTTCGCGTTTCACAGATTAATTTAAAAAAAAAGAAAAAAGAGCAGTATTTAAAAAAAAAAAAATGGTAACTTTTAAAAAGAATTATCTTTTTAATCGGATAACAATAACACCTAATTTATTATTTTCAAAATTGGAAGCTACTTTTAGTATAAAATTCTACTATATAAAGTGTTTTGTAAAAAATCAACAATTAATATTTAGAATAATTATTTCGGACGACATTTTAGTTTTTAAGATAGTTTTCACTTGAATTTCAATTCCATATTTTCCACTTTTTAAATATTCTGAATTTTGAAGCAAAACAACTTTAAATTTCGAAAATATTTTGAAAGAAAACTGTGCTTCCTTTTAAAATTCTACAGTTTATGTAGTAAAATTCTAAACAATTAAAATTTGGCAAAAGGTACATTTGCTGAAATGCATAAGATTGTTTTTTAGATTATAGTTTTACGTTTACGTTATTAAGATTCGTGCAAAGTGCTAAAAGTTAACAGTTGTAGAATTTTATTATAATGATTAAAGTGCTATTATTGTATTGCTTTTCTTTTTAAGACATTAAGAATAAATAATTTTACAACAATTTTGTGCTTTTGTGAAAACAAATCAAAAATTTTAAAAAGCACAAAGCACTATTAGAGCTACAAAATTTTTATACACGAAATTAAGGAACAATTTTTATTATCACATGAATCGTTTTAAATTTATATAAAGCTTTTCCAGAGATATGTAATTATATGCCACAAAAATGCGACTACTGCCCCGAGAAATTCGATGGAATTTTGTACTGCTTGTTTCAATTGTAGGAAAAGCATTTAATGCATAAGATTTTGATTTATTGTTCCGATTGCAATCAAATTTTAGAAAAATTTACTAGCTAGCTATTTTATTGAAAGTTGAAAAAATTCCTACAAAAATGATAATTTATTTTTGCAACTTTTAAAAATTATTTACTCGTTGATATATTTTTCAACAACTGTCTAAAAAAGGACTAAAAAAAAAATCTTGCTATTTTTTTCTTTTTTTTTTTTTTTTTTGACGAATAATTATAAATCGCATTACCTTCGTCCAAATTTTAGAAAACTTGGATAACTAGTTGTTACCTGATGGATGGTTTCAGGGCACAGCGCACAGGTGTATATCAAATTTGTACTATTAAGAAAAAACGGCTGAGTATTTCAGTTATGCATGTCCGTCCTTGTAAAAAAATACTGAGACTTCCATCATCTTTACTAATTTGAATTTTGATTTAATATCACTAATTACAATCAATAATCTTTCTGTTATTATTCTGTTGTATAATAATGATATTAATTATTCTTAATAATATCATTTTTGTAATAAAAGAACTGACTTGCTGCAAATTCACAAAAGTAAAGGCACCTTTCTGAAACACCAGATAAAATTTCCTTCTTATTGCTATGTAATAAGTTTATGAACTTTCAAGCAGCAAAATATCGCAGCCATAAAAAGCTCGACTGCGTACTATTTCTCATCAAATGCTGGCGAAATTTCAATCGACGTATCATTTTTAAAAATATTCCTAACATTGCACTTATCCCTGAGGAGCAAATAAGAAAATCTTTGGTGTTCATCGCTATTACCTAATCCTCTCTAGCACTTATACCACCAACAGTCCCATATTCAAGTTTCAGATTTTCATTTTTATCAAATCTTGCTGGGCTCGTCCCAAATATTTCAGTCATGATATGATTTTTGGGTTTTTCCGCTGAAGATGATATTCTCTGAACGTGCTTTACATAAGATTTTTCGTTTTCACAGTCAGATTGCTCTGATTCGTCCGTTGAATAATTTGGATCTTTACCGACGTCGATAGCTTTCAGCGCTTTTAATAAATTTTGTTTCTGATGCTCATTTTGAAAACATTCAACTGATTTTTGGTCCGTTCGACTTGTAGTTCTGTAATTAATATTTTCCTGTAGCTGTTGAAGGTCTAAACTGTTAGATTTTTTTGTTAATACTGTATCCTTCGAACGTTTGCCCAAACTAGAAGATTTCTGAAGAGGTTTACGAGTTTCGTTCCTCAATTTTTTAAACATTTTATCGGTCTTTTCAAGTTCTGTAAGAATAAATTGATCGTTTGTAAAATTCATTAATTTCAGCTCCTTTTTCTCTTCAAGAATCATTTCATTTTCTAAAAAAGATTTTTGATTTTCTAACTCTTTTTTGACTTTAACATCAACTTTATCTATCGTTTTTTTGATGAATTTTTCTTTGTCGATCGATTCTGAATCGGTTTCCGTTGAACTATCATCAATAACATTCTCACGATCGCTTTTCATTTTACAAAGTTCCTTCATTTTTTCTTCAGCCTTCATCCTTTCCTCTTGAATTTTGTCTTTGATATCGTTCCATGTTTTGGTCATACTTATCAATTTCTGCTGTTGCGATTCCGATAGATCTTGATCAGGTTTTCCCAGGTCTTCCGAAATATTTTTTTCTTCATCCAATTTACGTTTTGGCACATTTCGTTTAACGTCTGAAATTTTTGCTTTAGTTACCTCTTCGTTATCCAAGTTTAGGCTTTCTAGGTTCCCCCTATTTTTAGTGATTTGATTGTCTATCTCTGTTTCTAGTATTGAAGCGTTAATTTTTACTTCTTGGTATAACGAATTTAATCTACGCCGGTTATTAGGACTCGAAAAGTTTGACGTTTTTTCGTGAACAATTTTATCAATTGTTTGAATGTCTTCTGAAAGCTTTTCAGAAATCATCTTTGCGTTCGTTTCCAAATCGGAAGAAATTTTGGAGTTTTTTTTTGGTAGGGGCGTTTTCCTGTTTTTAAGGCCGCTGCAATGCTTCCCTGGCATATCACAGTTCAGTGGAAGTGTTTCCGACTTTAAAGCGGTAATTTCTGTGCTTTTTGTTATCTCCGGGCTAGATTTTTTGGAGGGATTAATATCTGGAAAAATATCTGGAGTAGGACTAGGACTATCATCAGATGACATTAAATTTTTCTAAAATAAAATAAATAAATATCAAAAATTTTACACGTAGACCGAAATGAAATAAAAAATTACTGAGGAATGCAAAAACGTACCAATATTTCTGAATCAGAATCAGGCGAATCAATTGGCGCTGTTTTACCGTCCTGTTCAAAGTCATCTCGATAATCATCTTCAATATTATTTGCATTATTCATATGATTTTCCAAAGCTTTACTTGTAATTATTGGCATGCTTTTATGAATGTTTTTAATAGGCAATCTTGCAAATCCGCCAGGTATAGCATTTATTTTATCCCTAGTCAACAGCTGACTTTCTAGTTTATTAATCGTCGCTAAAGCATTGTTTAAATCTTTTTGTGTTTCCTTATGTTTATTCATTTCTATATTTAAATGATGCCTGTAATTTTTTGATTCTAACAATATTTTCCTGGACAACATTTGAATTTTCTCGTCTTGTTCTTTTACGATCTCCTGCAATTCTTCCACCTTTTTTTGTAGTTTATCACGTTCCATTAAATTTTTTTCACTTATTAGTTTCTTCAGTTTATTGTAATTATCTCTTAAATTCTCCAATTCGTTTTCACGTTCTTTTAATTTCGTATTTGTATCTCTCAACTGAGATTTTAAAATTTTGTTAGCCGCTTTTAAAGTTCTGATTTCTTCATTGTGAGAACTGAAAAAAAAATTAGGTCACTTTTCGATTTATTTAATTTCTTTTCATAAAACTAAAGATAATATAGTAGTTTCCTTTCACCTACCGAATCAATTGAGGTAATTCTGCATGATTCCCTTCATATTTTTTTAATGCACCTTCTTGTCTTTTCTGTAAATTTCTTAAAATTCTGTTTTCATTTATCAATTCATTTAATTGAATTTGTGTCTCAGTCAACTGATTTTGAACCTGTTTTACTCTTAGCAATTTTGCAGACATAATCCTTTGGGTAAATTCACTAAGATTGGTTTTAGAGGCTGCATGAAGTCCCACATACTTCCCTGGATCCCTTCGACTAGGGCCAACTTAAAAAAAAAGAAAAAATAAATAAATAAATAAATAAAATCATTCTTGTAATATTCACTAGTCCTGTCAGTTTTCAAAATATTAACTTACGTAATAAGGGATGCAATTTTTTCTTATGACTCCCAGCATAAGCACTTTTGCTTTTACCAGTGTTATATATAGATTCACAATCTTCAGTGACATCGTGATATTTTCTATAAATTAAAAAAAAAATTGATAGCTACTTTTCGAACTATAAGAATATTTTATTTTGCTGCACACACTTACTTCTCTTTCTTTTCTACCATTTCAAAAAATTCTTTAACTTAAGTTTGCTTTGCATAAAAAATTCACATAAAAAAATAATTCAGCTCTTTCTAACTGTTATTCACAATTCTTCATGGAATTCCAAGTAAAAAGTAATGGTACTTACATGTACCATTTCAAAGATATTTTAGAAATTTAAAAAAAAAGAAAAAAATTCCAAGAACACAAGAATCAATTTCTTTTACGAAGTTCAGAGCCTCGAAGTCTTTTCACTTTTTCCTTTCGATAAGGAAATCTAACGAACAGAATCAATTTTCATGGAATTAAAAAAGAAAAAGAACCAGAAATAGGTGGCATTGACATTGAAATTAAAAATATGTTGCCGAAATAACGATCGACCTCAAGTGCCAAAGAGTAAAATACGAATTCATTTATACCTGGGTGACGTTTTGTCTTCAGATATAACAGAAAGATTACTCGTTTCAACTCTACTTGCCATTTCTAATGTTATAAATCATTTTTACAAGCTTTTACCATTATAAAATACGTATAAAATAATTAAAAAAAAGTTCATTTACTGTCTTATTTATTCAAATGTGTGTATATTTTTTTAAAATCCTGTGTTGTTAGCTTTGTTTACCTCGTTGCCAATAGCAACGTCTGCGGCAAATTTTTCCTTTGAAAAACTCTCTGGTACGAAAGTGTAAAAGGGCCACCAAGAGAAAAGATCCTGAAAGGATCCTTAGCACAGAAAAAATATAATTATATAATCATATTATATTTTTTCTGTGTTCTTAAGGCCACGAGCACTGGCCTCCTCAAATAAAGTTTTTTCCTACTTTTGCCGCGTAGGGTTAGTCAGACAAGTCAAAGGAAATACTGGCGGTCGGCTTGTTTTTGCTTACTTTTTTTATTGTTTTGAATCGGATTTTATCGAATTTTTTTAGGAATATATATATTTATCAGTGATTTTGTGTTTCAAAATTTGAAACAAGAGATGGTAGAGTTGTTAATGGAAAATAATCGTAATGTGGAGAAACATTCCAATGAATACCATTATACACCACCATTCAAAGCAGTGAGTTTGTCTTCAAGTAACACGTATTTTGAAAAGAACATTTTAATCAATTCATTAGTTAATACTAGAGTCATATAAGCAAACCTTATTTAACCATTATAGATTATTATTAACGAAAGCTTGTAAATAATGCGTAATGTCAAAACGCATGAAGCCATAATCACAATTTAATTTAATTTTGAATTAATAATTATCTACAATGAATGTTTCGATTTTAAATAGTTCATCCTTGAATACTTGTCTTTTTCCTCAAATTCGGAAATTATGAAAGCATGAAGCATGAAAGATTGATAGATAACCTATGATAAATATCGAATTATCTCATGCAGGAAATCAATGATAAACTTACGATGATAACGTTTACTAACAAAAAAATTGTATTCGAAAAAATACAAAAATTAATTTTAATTATTTTAAATTTTTCCAAAAAAGTTGAAAGCCAGTATGCTTCATAGCGATGGCGCAAAGATTTAAAATGATTGGTTTTTACGTCATTTTTAGTTGTATACAATTGAATGAACACACCATGTTTCTTTTGACCATGGGAAACATTGACTTCGATTAGTTCTTTGCAAATGGCCGCCGCGACTGTGTAGATATAAATTAAAATTTCCATTTATTTTTCAACGTATGTTATACTGTGCCATGAAATATTAATATTAAGTTCCGACGTGAATAAATCGGGGTCGGTTTTTCAAAATACGACAGTTTTTGTGACTGATAAAAGTGAGTTTAACTGATTATATTCGAAATTTTCACTGTGGCCGGCGCCCTACTTTACCTAACCTGCTTATAAAAAAAACCTTCCAAGCCTGATTTTTCGCCTTCTTTTTGCTTTATATCGTGAATTTTGGTTGTAATTTCTGTTCCTGTTGGGTTTAATTCATAGGTTATTTCCTAAGGAATGCTTCATTGTACTTTTTTTTATTATTTCATGTATTAATTGCATTAATTAACGAATTGTTGGTTAATGAGTCCTAAAAAAATGATTGTTTATTTTTTTTATGTCACACATTAAATAGGAAGTGTTAATATTGATGAGGTTTTTAAATTCCATATCTCTACCTGGCTTTTAATTGATTAGATAAATATAAGTTAATGCAATGTTGCCTAAGATTTTAAAATAATTAATGGTGATCAATGGTTATTCAATTGAATTTCATCGGAGAATAATTTTCAAACAGCTTAAACCTGATAGTAGCATTCCTTTCTTTTTCTTAAAGGTTTTTCCAAGTTTAGACATAACACACAATACCAATCATGCCAAATATTTTTAATTTTTATTAATTAAAAGCTTATGCATGGCCCATAAATTAATAGGCCAAACTAAGTAAATCCAAGTCAGCCAATTAAGGAAAGTTATTATTCACTGTTTTAGTTTTTTAAATAGAGCTTGTACCTACATTTAGAATTCTTTAGATTTGATGTGTAATTTAGTCGTTATTTTCAGTTGCTTATGGGTAAAACTAATCTTTTTCTTTTCTTTTTTTTTTCCTCCAAATCTGTAATGGACAGTCTCTGTAAAAGCAGTATGGATTTTTAAAAAAAATATTATATTAATGATCAGTCCTGCCTTTACAGCTGGTGCAGCTCATTCTGACTAAAATCAATTTTAAAAAGCTGTAGTGTTTTTCGAAATGCTCTAATATGTATTTTATGACAGATTTAATTTTGTTTATGTATTGGAACCAAATCACAAAAAGAATATAGGTGATAGTCCATTTACCAATGTATTTGATTTTAATATAAAATATAACTAGTTATTATAATATTTTTGAATGTTCCAAACAAGTTCTAGATCATTATTATAATTTCATAGTTCTTATCAGCCTCAAATTATTACAGATACGACATATACTTGTAGGTCAAAGTCAGTCTAATGTCTAGTGATCAGTTAAATAGTTTCAAGCAGACTATATGGCTATGAGTAAAATAAAAATCCAGAATTAAGAGTTTTTTTTTTTTTTAACCAAATGGACATGGATCACTTGCAGAATTAGGAGAAAAGACAAACAGGCCCTTTCCCTTCTAGACTGACATAATTTAGACACAAATAAAACATTATTTCTTTTAAAAAAAATGAATGCCCATGATTTAGGTTCTAGGCTTCTCTTGAAAAAAATTAGTGATCTAAATCCTCAACAATGACATTGACACAGGATATCCAGTTGAGGGTGAGAATCAGGATCGTATGGGTATTTGTCCTTGAATGAAAGAACCTTGGGATCACTATCAAATCTAAAGGCCACAAAATTACTATAAGTTAAAGAGTTTGCATTAAAAAAAGGTTTGAAACGATTCCAAGTCAGAATTTTTACATGATTATAGATCAGACATGAGTAGCATTTATAACTATATGAGCCTTGCCAGTTGAGAAAAATTTAAGGCACCGTGGGAAAAATGAAAATTCTGGCGGACTTTATACTTCGTCATGGAAATGTTATAATATTCAAAACAGTTTTTCCACCTTGAACAAAAAGTGGACGTTTTTTTATCCTATTTTACTTTTGCACTGAAGCGTAACTGATTTTCGTACTTAGACGGAATCAACGTATATTTTGCTTTTTGTATAAATTTGATGAAATGTTTAGAAAAAAGAAAGGATCTGTTTTCAGAAGCTTGATGAATATTGTTTGATCGATGATGCAATAAGCCTTTCAAGAAATCAAGAGCATTGACAGAAAAAAAAGCTGAACAAAGCGACCTTTTACATTGAGCTACATCGCCAAAAGAAAGACTATTTTTTTTTCTTGTAAACACACGTTTTTTTGTGCTTTTTCGATGCTTGAAAATAGAACTTTTCTTTGTACTTCGTCAACAACAACATAAAAAAAAAAAAAAAAAATAAAAAATAAAAAAAAAAATAAGGAAAAGGAAAGAAAAATCCTTTGTTTACAAAAAAGAGCGACAAAAATTTTCTTTTTTATAAAAGCGGTATGTTTGTGCTCCTGTAACCAAAAGCATTTAAATCAGACTCGGACAAGTTGTTTCACTGTGTGCGAATGGGTGATAGTTTCAATGAAAGAGTTACTTCAATCCATGAGTTATTTAGAGGAATTAAATGAAATTAATGAGAGCAGCATTGAAACGACAGTAGGGCAGACTCTGAATTAATTTGGCTATCCTCTTTCCGAGCCATCCTTTGAACTTTTTTAAGAGCTTTTTTAATTTACGTTTTTTTGAAATGTCGGATGTTTGAACGAAAAAATTGCAAGAAATAAAAAATTGATAAGGAAATCGGAAGACAGAAGATAATCGGATTTCATTGGAGAGTATAAAAGGAACGTGATCATGTCAGAAAGGTTATCCTTTGTTGTATTTACAGAAAGAAAATCATTCGATGTAGAGGTTACCAATTGTGGGAGAACAGAATTATTGTACGGTATCATCACTACCTTCTTTGCTGATTTTCATTTGAAACAAAGACATATTTGAAATGTTGCCATGGTGAAGAGATAAGAATTTAAATCATTTAATGTTCCAATGCTGGAATTTTTTAGGACCAGCTTCAACTTGTCTGAAATGTATGAGCGGCGGAAAAATAATTTCATAAAGAAATTGCCATCGAAAGACTTTGATTTTGTTTTCCAGGTTGGTGTTGGCTTGGAACAAGTTGAAACTTGTACCAAAAATACAAGAAAAAATCAGAGTTCGTTAGATACCTAAAATTTAAATTTTTCCCCGTAAATCGAGTGTTGGACAATTCCTTCCGGTATTCCGTGAAGCCTCGTCTTAAAAAACAAAGCGACTAATGCAAAAACAAAAATGTTTTGTAACAAGACATTTTCTTAAGAATCATCCGAAAACAACAAAAATATTTTGTCATGAATCATTTTTGTTTTGCTATGAAACATTCTGGTTTTGTTGCAAGACAAAACTTGTTCAAGACATTTCCTTTTTCTGAGTGCCCCTCACAAATTGTTTTGTAGTAACTGTACTAATTCGCTCAACGACTGTTTTACAAAATCATTTTTTTTTATGTAAAAAATCTCATTTAACTAAAATACATTATTTCAGTATAACCCGAAAAGTATTCCTAAATACTGGGCAGGGAAGAACGTTAAACGGAAGCTTTTAAGAAAAGTTGCTTTTAATGGAAGGAGGAAAATCGTGGCAGATTTATTCCAAGTTAATTATTGTTAAATAATTCATATTCTGTGAAGCTCATTTTCACAAATCCAAGCTAGTGTTACTATAATAGGGGGGGGGGAAGAATTGTTTGCAAGTTAGACCGAAAAACAAATACGCAGTTAATTTTTTTTAAAGCTAATTAAAATTTGAAATGTAAAAAAGATTCTTCGGAAAATTTTCAAAAAAAAATCGCATAAGATTAATTGTTAAGAGGAAAAAAGTTTGAGCCCGATTGTATTGTTGATGTGGACTATAATAATTTAAATATCAAACTAGTTTAATGTCTTGTAAGTTTGAAACTAAGGTCACACCTCCTTCCGTACGTCCCTCCGCCCTCTATTACGCCAAAAAAATTTTCCATTTCCGAAAAAACTTGCTTTACCTAATTTTGCGAAAAACGTTGCTCACGGATAATTCTAGACCAAATTTTCCCGCTTTGATAGGATTAATAATTGCGCAATAGAATAAATTCACGAGCAGTATGCATGGCGTTTGATAAGTATCAAAAACCAATACATATTTTAAAAAAAGTCAAAGGGTTGGTTTTTAAGATGATGTTCCGAGGAAATCCGAAGTTCAACTTTTTTCTTCTTGTGTAGGAGGCAATCTGTTGCAGTTCAAAGTACACGACGACAAGGATCTAAGGAAATGGGTTGTGCATTTTGATCCAACATCAGAGCTTTGTCCTTTGATCGTCGGGATTTGGGTTCAGATTAAAAAACTTTGTTAGGGATTTTGAGGAGAATGTTAGGCCTACATTGCAAATTTACAGGAGGGAAAGGGTTCGAAAGCGTTTACGGCAGTAAATGAATGCTTCCTGCGTTTCAAAACCAAAAAATAAAAATTTAGGAGTCCTTGAGGTATACGGAAGGAGTTCCGTGGTAAATAAAAATTTCCAAATTTCCCAGATTTGTAGGAATGCCCATGGGAGAGGAAAAAATCGTTTTCGATAGGTCTTCTTGCGGGACATAAATACCTTATGATAATGAAGATGAGTAGTGACCAGTGGCGTTTAGTTAGAATCAGATAGTTGAAAATTCTTCAAATTTTTTTTGTAGTCTGTGTAGGCAATTTCTTAATGTTTTGGTTTTTATATTAGAGTTAATAAAATTTTTTAATTTTTTTTTTTTTTTCTTAAATTAAAGAAACTAACATAATGAAAAATTTTAGACTTTTATCAAAATTGTCCTCATGAATCGGATAGGTCTTGAAAAGTCTTAGGGAATATTAAGGTTACAGTTTATAAATTTTGGATTAAACTACAGCTCAATATACTGTGAGATAGAAAAAAAACAATCATTTTAGATGAACCTGATATTAACATTACTTACACTCGTGTTAATAATGTGAACTGCTTATACTTTTAACTTTTAAAATTTATTAGCAACCTTTGGCGCTTTCCTTTTTAAAGCCGATTTAAAGGTTACTTCGTTTTACCATCCAAACTTCCGTAAATGTAAATATTGCATGCGGTGATCATTGGATTCTAGACTATGTCTTCTTTTCGATGAATAGCACCATGCCACTGATAAACTATCTTTGGTGACGTCATGATCTCGACAGGCTATATATCAAGAGAACATATGAAAGTATGTTTAGTATCGCATGATCCGGCGTATCGAGTCATCATATACTTTTTAATTAAGTTTAAAGAAAAGAAAATAAAAAATTAGTCATGGGTTTATAAAATACGTGAAAAGTGATACTTAACAATTTATTCCTATTTCATAAATATTTATATAAATTATTTTTAAAGTAAGAAATCTTTTTTTTTTCATCGGTTTAATTTTTTTTTTATTTTTATAAAACAAAAATCTTTAAATGAATTTTCCGGTGATTGTTAGTTAAAATTTTATCTAAATGGATTCTCTAGATTGGCTTTTCTTGTTATTGTTTTAAAAGTGATTGCATGCAGTGATTGTTTAAAATAACTGCTTTTTTTTAAAACCAAATTAATATCTGCACAAGTATTGCTGCCTTGGAAAAAAAATACCGATTGCATTTCTATTAATAAATTTATTGCAGATCTTTAAATTTGACTACTCGCGAAAACAAAACCGCCCAGTCTTTTACGATTTGAATCATGGCAATATAGTTTTTTTTTTATTGCAAATGTCACTATTTGTTGCGACCGGCTAAAGTGATCATATGTTTTTTTTTTGTTTTTTTTTTTTTTACATAAATGATTCATTCTTCTAATCCTTTTTTATTTTTTATTCTTCATTTCAGTTTAGTAAAACCAAAAATCTAAAACAATAATTAAAAATGAATTACATGGAAGTAACGCTACCAAATTATTCATACGTGTTTAATTTCGAACAAGAATTTATGCACCATGAAACCCGGGTGTGGATGAGAGAAAACTGGACATTAGGTTTTTATTATGTCGGACTTTACATGATATTAATTTTCGGGGGACAGTACTATATGCAATCCAGGCCCAAATTTGAACTTCGCGGTGTGCTCAGTTTATGGAATACCATGCTGGCTGGATTCAGCATTATGGGAGCCTGCAGAACTGCTCCGGAATTACTTCATACGTTGAAGAATTATGGACTTTATCACAGCGTTTGTGTGCCCAGGTATGTTTTTTTTTTCCTTTTAAATAAAGCGCACACGGAAAAAAGGGGCTCATTGCTTTTTAAGGAGATTTGTTTATCTTTTAAAGTAAACATAAAAAACAAGCATTATCTTAAAAAGCAATGAGCCCCTTTTTCCCGTGCATCCTTCAAATATTGTTATAATAAGTAAAAAATACTTAGGAACCGCAATAAGTTTTATAGTCAGTTTACATTTTTCGAAAAAGTTACTTCAAAAAATTAATGAAGCGATAACAGAGATTTTCCCAAAAATTTAAGGTTACCTAGTTTTTTGACTTAAAAAAAAATACACGATTAATGGCAGTTACTGCATCTGCCAATATCAACAGGTTGTGCATTGTTTTTTTTTATTATCGGAACCTGCTTTTCTTAATCATTTTCATTACATGGTCTGAAAGGAGGATAAAAACTTGTGTAAAGCAAACAACCAATTTTATTAAAGCAAAAAACGTGTAAGGTATTAAAAATTCGATTAAAATTAAAATAATTAAATGCCGATGTCGCGCACCATCGCTTATCTCAGTAGGTCGGGGATTCTTAAAAATGAATTTTTTTCCTTTAAGGTACGATTTTTTTATGATTACCACAGGATTCCAACTTGGAATCTTCTCTAAAAAGTTTCTTTTCCTCTTAAGGTGGTTAAAAAAATCGACATTTTTACTTAACAGTTTGTTCCCCCCCATAATGATTTTTTAAATAATTTCATTTGAGTAAATTGCAAAATATTCAAAATGCATACCCTAGTTCAGTCTTTAAATATAAATTTTAGGGGTGAAAATAAAATTTTCATTTCGGGACGATATTTTGCCTTAACAGGGACCTGGTCCCTATTAGAATAATATCAGTTTTTAATTTTTATTTATCGTCAGTGTATTTTTTATGAAGTAAATTAATTGTATTTCTCACAATTTAAAATTTAAACGTTCTTTTTTTGATGTTTTATTTATTTATTTTTATTTTTTTATTAAGATATTATATTGATCAACAGAATTTTGTTCCAGAGAGATCAAAATAAAAATAAAAACAAAACAAGATTAAAAGTAAAATAACAAAGTAAAATAAAATAAAACAATAAAAATGTTCTTTCTTTTATAGGAAAAAAAATATTTAATTAAAATTAGCACAGCAATGAAAAGAAGCTCTTTATTCTTCTCTTGTTAAATTAAATTTTCAAGTAACCTATTTTTATTTAATGGAAGTGTCTGGCTGCTTCCAAAAATTTAACGTTAATTACATATAAATTTCAAATTTCAAATTGCTTAATTACAGTAAATTTTATTAAATTTCGAACAAATATTCACTCTGATTATTTGACTGCTTTGAATGCAGTTTTTTAATTAATTTTTTTTTGATAAAAATAACCTAAAGGCGAAAAATCTATATAAAATCATTACTATGATAAGATAAATACCAAAGTCTCAAAAAGATTATTCTTGTATTAAGTAGTTGTCATACTAGGGGTAAATAAAAATAGATAAATAAAGAGATGAGAATATACAGTACAATCAAAGCTGTATGCATTTTCCCTATCAGATTTTTATGTTGGACATAAGGCAGAATGTAACAATTACCTAAAACGTATTCTTGCAGATTTGGTGTTAATTACTCCTTATTGCAAGGAGCCGTTTAAAATAAATAATGGTCCTTATTGCTCTTCGAAAATTACCAGTAGTTCGGTATTGCTAGTGTTTTTTACAAAAGAAAAACAATGTTAAAAATATAAATGCAATAATATTTAAGGAATTTTTTCTGTAGTAGCACAGACCAGTTTCTCTCGATTTTCTTGAAAAACCAGTGGCAAAGCTGATCTTTGAGCAAAAGATTTAAAAAATCCTTTTTAAATTTTAAGTTTTAGATACTTTGTTCCAGCTTGCCAAATATCGAATTTCTGTTTATTTTGAAATTTGTATCGATGTATGATAAATTCAGACGAACAAGTAAAGTGTATTATTTATTTATTTTTTTTTCTCCCTTTTACGGGGTGTTTTTTATTGGGAGTTTTTATTAAGGCCTTATTACTGTTATTATGTTGAAGGTAGTTAGGAGCTCTCTTCGAAGACAAGTACTATCAAGGGCATCCACCCTAAGGCCCTGCCAGTCCTAAACGTAATTGCCCTGAATATTTCTTGCAGTTAGTAGTACATTTGGGAAAAAAAAGTTCCCTAAGGAGGTAGTTTTCCGTCTTCAATATGTTTCTATGCCATGTATTTGGAAATTTTATTACTTAGAGGAGTAATATTTGTTTAATTTAATTTAAGTTTTATGGGGGAAAAAAACCCTGTGATTATATCCGTTCGTAATGAAGTATTTTGACCTTACCAATCATTTCGAACGAGAAATTCCTTTAGGAAAATTACATGTAAATCTGGGCGGATACCTTGAAATTATACTATTCTTTTAAAAATAAGATGAGTCGTATTTTAAAAACAAGCAAAAGCTTTTGCTTTTGCTTCGGTTCTTTAAATAACAAACAATAATAATAAACAAATTTATTTAAACTTAATTAAGTTAAAACAAGGTAAATTAAGTTTTACAAATCTCATTGAAACTTAATTAAGTACAAATAAACTTAAATAATTTGACAAGCAAAAGCAAAATCCTAAATTTCTGTCTTAGTACAATAATTTTTAACATGAATAATTCGGCCGTTTCAAGAATTATAGGCTCCTGCAAGCACATTTGCAATTCAGATTCTGTAAAAATAAATTCTAGGAATTCTAAGCTTATCAGAAATAAGGTTCAATATCTTTGATTCGGTATTATAATTTTTTTTTTTTTTTTCCGTATGACTTTTTCAGTCAATCAGCTATAAAATTTGAAACCTCTAAAAGCAGCAGTAAAAGAAGTGACGTACTTGCGACGTCAGACATCTCGTCACAATATGTGATTTGTTTAGGAAAAGAATAGGCAGTTGATTCAGAAGCTCTTTAATACAGCTTTTTTAAAATAATTGTAGTCTGAGGAAAATTGCAAATTCGAAGGAACTGAAAATATACATGAACTATAATATGTATTACGTATCTGGGTAATTCTTGAAAAAACGTTCCGTGTCGGGAAAGACAAATAAGGCACTTTTTGGTAATAAAAAAGGCTGAAAAGTAATTAATTTTTTCTCAAGAAGAGGGATATCGTTCTTTACCTTCCAAAACACCAATTCACAACAGAAAAAAAATTTTCTCGTTGCATCCTTAATGAGAAGCTGCTAAAAAAACCAAACGTGTCGGGAGGACAAATAACGCACTCTTTATTCAATTAAAAAGGTTTAAAAATCATTTTTATTTTGTTTTAAAAAGGGATATCATTCTTTACCTTCTAAAATGCAAATTCACTGTAAAAAAAATTTTTTTCAGTGTGTGTTTGATGAAATATTAAGCAATATTGCCTAAATATAAAAATGGACGTTTTTTAAGAACCACCCATCTCCGAAGGTAAACTGTAACCATAGGTTTTTAGGCAAAATTTTAAGAATTTATTTGTATTTAAAGGTAATTGCGGACACTTCAACTTATGCAACTTTTTTAAAACATGAGGGTTTAATTTAAAAAACCGTTTTGACTTTTTGGCGTTTTTATCAAAATAACAAAATTTTTTTTTTTTTTTTTTTTTTTGGAAAAAAGATCTTCGATACGATATTAGAGTAGAGTAAGCAGTATCGTAATAATGTAATTATCATTTGACCTAGTACTTTTTTTTATTTTTGGTTTTCATTCAGATCAGGTACTTTGATTTATAAAAATGTCCAACAATTGCTCAACTTTCGCGTAATCGCGCACTTTTGCTTTCAATGTTATTGAAAGTAATGTTTGACCTTCGGAAGAGCTTTTATTTGACAGTTATAAATCAAGAAAAGGACGAACCGATTCATTAAACAAACTCTTTAATATTAATTTTTTCTCTTTTTAAATTCGCGGAAAATTTTTTTGATCGGAACGCGGGAAACCCGAAAGGGTAACCCTTGCAGCCGTATGATATCAACAAAATAACATTGAAAATCAAAGCGTAATAACCGCGACAAATGACACACGACGGACAGGTTTTTAAAAGCCGCGAAGACCGGGATATACGTATTTAATGCTATTTTCATTAAACAGCTCCATTTCATTCAAACTTGTTGTTTTGTTTCCTGTTTTTTTTTTTTTTTTCATTGACTACTTCTATGAAAGTGAAAGAAATGTAATTATGCGGAAAATAGAAAATTACTTGGATGAACTTTTCAAAAGCGTGTAGGCCTATGTCACAGTTTTTATAATTCCGTTTAAATAGACTCGCAGTGCCGATGCCGGTTAATTTTTATTTATTGACCGAATACCACAAGAAAAAAAGACTTTGAAAAGGGAGCTAATTTTTGTCTATTCAAGGTTGTCCTATCAAATTTCTAAACGTCTTTTTAATTTTAATAAATTTATTCGTCTTTTTTATGTTGCGTCCTTTGAAAAAAATTGCGGGTTATTTCGGAATTTCATCCCACTGGAGAGAATTCGGCATCTTACGGAAAGGTATTGGCCTTAAAAGCGCTTAAAAACACACGTGAGCCGACGTAAGCAATTCGGATTTCGCCTAATTTGCAAAATAATTTAAAAGCAGGCCTTTCGTGAAAATAATACTGACAGAGCCTATTTGATCTATATATTTCAATGACATTCGAGCTGAATTGGGGCTTTTTAATGAAGGAAATCCGTCAAAATTTAAACCGAAAAAAATATTCAAGGCCTAGTTGAATAGTTGTTAGATAAATCCGGAAAAAAATGTAGACTGATGAAAATTCGTTCGAAAGAATAAAACAAGAAAGTAAAATATAATTTTCAGTCTCTTTTCTAACTTACACCGTGATGAGTAATTTCCGGATGGCGGGAATCTGGGTTTTATTAATTTTATTAATTAACGCTTTTAATTAATTGAATTTTTTTTTTCTTTACAGCTTCATAGAACAAGACAAAGTGTCTGGGTTTTGGACGTGGATGTTTGTTTTATCTAAATTGCCTGAACTTGGTGACACTATATTCATCGTCCTGAGGAAACAGCCTTTAATATTTTTGCACTGGTAAGCATTATTATTTGTTTCGCGAGTTTTCGACCTCGTCACCCACTTTTTCTGTGCTCCTTTGATGTCTTGACGTAGAATAAATTTTTATTTTCGAATTTTTTTTTTTTCAATCTGGCGAATCTAGGGATGAACATTTAAATTTTCGATAAATTAGAGGATAGAAAACTCCGGAAAATAAAATATAAAAAGTGGTTTTCAAACCACACGTGCTTTTAGCCTTCCAATAGGGTCCTTAGCAAGTAAGAGGAAAGGGGGGGGAGGGGCATAAAATTTTCTTCGGGGTAACTCTGAACGGCACCTTATAATATGGTGGATAGGAAAAATACACGGATAAGAAATTTCCTCAAGGGAAAGGGGGGGCCTGGAGAGTCAACTAGGGGCAACGCCACCCCCCTTTAGCGAAGGACCCGCCTACAATATACCAAAAGCTGAAGTTCACAACCACCTCCGCGTTTTTTTTTTTCTATAAATGTGCTGGAAGTCAGCATTTTTTTCCCCTCTTTTTCCTTAAATTAAATTTTATTCTAGGGTTTTATTGCTTTTGAGCGTGTAGGACGCCAAATGATTAACATTATTACTTGTTTCCCATAGATATCATCAACGAAAAATTAAATTCGAAAAATAAAGAAAAATCAGTGAATCGGAAGATGAGTGCACAGTTTTAATATTTTTTTCATTTTTTTTTCCATCTTTGAAATTATTGTATTTAAAATCGCATAAAGTTAAATATTTTAGGAAATTCTTGAAGTATTTTTTTCCTTGAATACTTAAGGACGCTAAAGTAGATTTTTTGTCTTCTAAATTTTCATTTTTCTTTCGTAAAATAATTTTGAAAAGCAGGAATTAATAAATGTTTTCTGAAAGTTCAAGTGCAAGTTCTTATTGCTAAATGAGTTTTTTTTTTCTCATTTTCCGGCTTTTTGAAAATTAATATATTTTTGCATTTATTTTTCAATGAATGAAACTTAGTTTAATTAACGACTATGGCATTAAAATGCTGATTTTAATTTTTTTTAATTTCTGTTCACAGGTACCACCACATAACAGTGTTGTTATACTCTTGGTTTTCATACAGTGAATATACATCGTCCGCTAGGTGGTTTATTGTTATGAATTACTGCGTCCATTCCGTTATGTATTCATATTATGCACTTAAGAGTATGGGATATCGGCCTTATAAATACATACAGGTTAGTTTTTTTTTTTTTTTTTTGCTTCTTTCTAAATACTTCTTAAAAGCGCTTTTCCGAACAAGACTCTAAGCAGATCGCACGAATAGCTGCAGTTTTTCGTAGGGAAAAATATCGCGTCCACTAAAGAAATACATGTAATTTTATTTCTATGCATGTGTTGTTGGTAGGGTACTGTTAAATTAGGCACTACTAACGACCATGACTTCAAATTGAAGTTATTTAATGTTTCATCAAAGAAATAGGTTTTATATAGGCCTACTGATTGTAAATTTTCAAGGGACTTAAACAGGCCCACTATGAGCAACTATAGAATCTCTGCAGTTGCCTTAGACTAATTTCGGTACATTGTATGGAAAATGGATTCTTTTTTAATATTTATTGGCGATATGCGATCAGGAGGTTGGTAATTAAGGGCTTTTTCGGACTTAATCAAATAAACCGAGGAAATCTCAAAAGTAAAAACAACCCTTTAAATCAGTAGAACCTAGAAACCGCCAAATATAAAAAAGTAATAGTATATTACATATCAGGTATGGAGGTGTCGTGTTACAGGCCGAAACTGGGGTTTTAGCAAGTCGAGGCCTGCGAGCCACCTCCGTGCCTTATTTGTAAGATATTTTTCATCACGACGGCGGAAAATGAATTTTTTCGTTTTTCAATCGCTCGAAAGTCCATATTCCGCCCAGAGTGATGAAAAATCCATAACCTGTGCCTTTTGAAAATTTTGTATTTGCCAGTCTATCATGAATTTACAAGTCTCGATTAACTTTTGAATTAGAATTTTGAATAAAATTTTCCTGTGTCATTTAAAACTCATTTTGATTTTTTATTATTTATTTATTTATTTTTAAATGCAACCAAGCAGAAATTATGTCTCACGTAATAAAAATGGAAATATTATTTAGAATTTATGATACACCTACAAAGTAGTCGGCTTTTATCTGGTTTTACATGCCATTTTTTTTTTAAAGAAAAGAAGAAGCTTTATTTGAGTAATTTAGGCAAGTGTCACAATAATCTAGTTTAACACAATTCTAAATTTTCCTCTTTCACTTATGTCTCGTTGATTTTGCTCAAGTGAACTTTGCTCTTTTATGAAGTCTTGTATTGTCCTCTGAAAATATCAAGAGTCCATATTTACTTTCAAACTTGAAGCTCTAATTAATCTTATTTCCTTCCGGAAAATTCTTATTGTTGCCCTGAGATCGAAGGGAACGAAGGTGTTGAATTTCCCAGTGGTTAACCGATTTTGCAACCCGACCCCGCTCTCAGAGGATTCACAGATTTCCACCTCAATTTCTGCGGTATGATTCCCTTGTCCCAGATTTTCCACAAATATTTCGGTCCGGTTGGTTGGTCGTTCGAAAATAAAACTATTTGAAGCCTTCTGCTTTTGAAAGCAGCCAAGCTTTGTTTGTCGTGAATATAGCTTTTGATCGGGGATTACAATCCCTGGTTCGTGGGAATTTTTAAGATCTTGCCTTGTGGCATTTGAAAAGCGATGAATTATCGATGAATAAACCTTTAGAGATATTTTTTATAAAAATTTGCAATTGCCGGACTGTTAAAATAATGAATCTTATTTGGGCAGAGAAAAATTAGTAGATTACATATCAGGTGTTGAGGAGGCTGGAGTTTGCCAGTCGAGACGTGTAACCTACCGACGCACCTGATTTTTAATGTATTTTACAGCTCGAATCAAAAACAGAGCTAAAAATCGCCATTTTTAAAAACTCCCTAGGGAGGGAAATTTCATTTTCCGACTATGAGTGATGTAAAATTTTTTTTTAAAGCCAGGCTGTGACCTGATGCCAACTAAATGACTCGGCCAGGAGCTTATATTTCCAGTCTGAAAGAGGCTAAAATGAAAATTCAGCGAGAATAATTGGTCTTGTGTCGCACTGACTTGAACTGTTCGGGCTGCCTTATGCAGATTTAAAATTTTTCTAAAAATGAATTAATTCTTAATGCTGGAGGTGATTCTCTGCCATTTTTCTTAAAAAAATTAATTCCTAACAAATTGTTCCTAAAAAAATAAATTTCTAATCCATTTTTCCTAAAAAAAAAAAAAAAAATTCCTAATCCATTTTTCCTAAAAAAATAAATTTCTAATCCTAATCCTAATTTCTAATCCTAAATTTTTCCTAAAAAAAATAAGGTAAAAGCACCAATTATTGACCAGGCACCAATTACTGACCAGTCCATAAGCTAAACACGATTTCCTTTTATGGTATACGTGTTTAGCTTATGAACTGGTCAGTAATTGGTGCCTGGTCAATAATTGGTGCTTTTACCTTAAAATAGCTAAAATAAAAAATCAAATAAATTCCTAATCCATTTTTCCTAAAAAAAAAAAAATAAATTTCTAACCAACTGTTCCTAAAAAAAATAAATTCCTATCCATTTTCTCTTAAAAAAAAATAAATTCATAATCCATTTTTCTTAAAGATTTTGGTTCCTAAAATTGTTTTCTTAACTAGGTATTTAATTTTCTAATTTTTAATTTTCCCAAAATTTTTTAATTCCTAAAATTAAATTTCCTAAAACCCTTTTAGGAATGTAAAAAGTTAGGAAAAATATTAATTTTCGGAAATTTTATTTTAAGAATCAAAAAATTTTGGAAAATTTGAAAATTAGGAAAAAAATTATAGGAACCAAAATTTTTAGGAAAAATGGTCGGGAACGCTAGAGTTACCGGACAACTTTGGTCAAAAGATTCCAGAAACAAATACAAAAAATTAAATAAAAAAATATAACCGTCAAAAATGACATAACATTTTCTTATGTAAACAGATGTGAGATATACTATTCTTCCGTCATTTTCAATTGCATTAAAAAAAAGAAAAAAAAAGGGAAAAAAAAGTTTCACTCTTAACAAGCGGCATAATTTTGATAGCCGAGACCTTAATCTTTTTCTTTTCGACTTTTTATTTGGATAATATGTTGTAAAATTCCCAAAGTATGGTCAAGAATTCAAGATTCTAAAACGTCTACCAGGAACTACACAACTTGTGTTGCGGAACTAGTTAATGACGGAAAGTATAATCCATAATTCTCGTTTAGAAACAAAAGAATGTTTTTTTCTTTTTTTATCGTGGTTTTTTTGCCGTAGAATGTCGACGATAAAATTCATTTAAAATTCGTAATACCCAGATATCAATGACATAATGATAAAAGATCAAAAGTGCTGGGAGTGGAAAGAATAATAAGTGACGGGATTTGACTTTGACTTATTAACATTGAAACGATCACGTTATATTTCCAACGAGTAGTTAATGATGACACTTCGTCTTCGGCTTGGTCTCGGTCTCGGTCTCGTCACGTTTCTTAGCAATAATAAATTCGCGGAGCTCTTAACTTATTTTCTTTGATGATACGATTATATATTTTTTTTTTGTCGTCATAGGATTTCCTTCGACGGAAATCTAATATTTACATGCCGCGGACATAAAAAAAAAAAGCCTGCAGTATCTGATTATTTTTTTTTATGCTAAAGCATAAAAAATAAATGTAAATAAAATTAAAAAGTTTATTGTCCTTGACCATGGACAATGCATTGTTATCATCAATTTGTAGAAATTTTATTTATTTCGAATAAAAAAAAAATGACAATAATAAAAACCGTAACCTTTGGGTTTTTTTTGTATTTGCCTAATTTTTATAAAATTCGATTGTCATGAAGCGGTAGGATTAGAAACTAATGGGAAGCGTACTTTTAATGCAAGGTTAATGGGGTACAATTTTTTTTTAGCCGCTGGGATAAGGTAGCAAAAAAAAACGTGTAAACTGGATGAGCTGGTTTTGTTTTGAATAAGAGCTTTTAATTTTTAAATAATTAAAGTTGTTACTTTGCAACAAGTTAGAATAATATTTTCGTTAGAGCTGTTAATTCTTCGATAAAGGTGGTTAAGGATTTTTTAAAACTGAATTAGTCTTTTTAGCAGGTTTTTAGTGTAGATATAACCGAAAATTATTCCTTGAATTCTCTTAAGATTTTAATTGGCAACTAATTGTTGGATAGTCTAACAACATTCATAATTATTGTGGCGATGTCAAATTGCCATGAAACTTTATTATGGAGGCTATGATTATTATGAGATGTCGATGAGAATATATTTGGTAAAAAAAAAAAAGTAGTGGTGCTGCACTGTTGCAGTTTAAGAATACTCATTTGAAGTGACAGGCACTAACTGGCAGGGCAGTAACCCGTTTTTTTTTTCTTTTTTTTTTCCTCTCCCCAGTTTCTTGTATACCTAGAATTTTTCTGATGGCCATTAATGAGTAGTCAGCGAAATAAAGTAGCGCAGAGGGTGCAATGCGCGGGGGCCACCGACCTGAAGGGGCCCCTAAATCTCGTTTTAATCTTTATGAATTCAAAAAAGAATCGTAAATAAACTTAAAACTTTTCACTCAACATTCTAAAAAAAAAAAAAAAAAAAAAACTTTTGGAAAATATTTTTTATTTTCAAAATTTTCGCACCAGAACCCCAGGATTCTCCGCAACGCCACTGTTAATATGATCATATTATTATGATTTTTGGTAGATAGGCAAGAACCCGAACCCTCCAGTCTGGTAATTTCTTGACGATTTTTTAAAAATCTTTTTTTCTTTTGTTGCGTGCTGGCTGCTTCTGGGTAATTAAAAACTATCCTGTTTTACACCTCGTTCCCATATAGGAAATATATGTCTGCCTGCAAAATTGTAAACCTTTTTTAAAACGTTCTCCTTACTTTAGTAGCATCGCATAGCAAATCAAAGAACATTAAGTCTCAGTTTTGTACTCTGCCCACTATCAACCCGTCCTTGAGAAAGTTTTTATCGGCGACTTTGATCTACGGAAGCTTTTCAATTTTAATTAATTGTCTACGGACCAACTTAATTATTTACCGCGGCTGAAATGCGCCTCTAAACACTGCACTTAAAAAATGACACAGACAAATATAGTTTTTTTTTTTTTTTTTTTTTGTTAAAAGCGAAAAAGAGAAAAATTTTCCAAGATTTTCAAAAACAATTTCGATTCCATTTTTTATTGATTTTTTTTAGGCAGTTCATTTTTTTATTAGAGAAATTGGAGAAGCGGAAAAAGTAAAAAATTTAAAAAACCCGTTTGTTGGTGATAGACGCCCACTATAAATTTTTTTTTTTTAAAATGACAATGCCTTTTTCATCTTGCTTCAAGACCTCACCCACAAGCCTCCTAGCTTGCCCAAGAATGGGGGCGGGAAATAGAAAGTCAGGGAAAACAATTTGCAGGAGTGCTAAATTTTCCTCTCGGTTGGACACTAGACTTGTTGGATGCGCAAATGGTGAATTTTCATTTTTAAGTCGTTTTTTTTTTTTGTAAATCCAATCTTGAAAGGTCGGATGAAATGAATTAATTTTTTGTAAATCCTATTTTAGTTAACTTCAGTCGGATGTCATTTTGTTTAGTTTCTTTTTTTTTTTCTCTCTTCCGCCATAAATATTTTCTAAATTTGTTTTGCACGACCTTAAATAACACGAAGTAGGATTTAGGTAGTTTTTTTTTTTTCATATAGGCCATTTATAGGCCCAATATGATGATTGTTTTTTTTTTTTTTAATCTCCAATAAATTGTTTATCACCATTGTCATCCAAAAAAGAAAGTCTTTAAAATTCTTATCTCAACTTTAAATTTGGGTTGCTTTCCAGATAATATGCATTTTGCATTTGGGAAAGCTTGCGATTTTTAAATGTCCATCCCTGTGACTTCTTTGACTAAAACCAAGGACATTCCCAAATTAACTGGAAATATTTTAATATCTTAAATTCCTAGTGTGATCCGGGTTCTCATCATTGTGTTTAATTTTTATTATGTTAATTTGCTAATAAAAATATGGAGATGACGGAAAAAGATTTTTTTTTAAAGGGAAATTATCAAAAAGCTCTTTGTTTTCGGAATTTCGAGCTATTATTTTCATATACTGCAATTCATCCTCAATTATGTGTCATTATGGCCACTATACAATTTGTCTAAAACCCAAAAGAAAATTTCCGCCTTCATGTTCATTGGACATATTGTAAACCACGTGACGTTTACTGTGAATATTTACGCAATCGATCGAAATAATAAGACAACGTAGGAAGCAATAATATATTAATTGTCACAGTAAACAGAAATTGACTTTTAGGCACGTCCATACGGTAAACAAAGTATCATCCTTGACGTTTTTTTTTCCTTTTTCTTTTCAGATCATCATCACGACTCTCCAGTTAATTCAAATGGTCGTCGGTTGTTGGATCAACATCTGGGCATACAATTTCATCAACTCTGTTTCATCTGATAACGGTCAGCCTTTTTGCCACATTTCAAAATTAAACATAAAACTCTCAATCGCCATGTATTTTAGTTATTTCGTATTATTTTCAAGATTCTTTTATAAAAATTACATTAATAGAGGTTACAATGTAAAAGAACATTCAAATAATTACGAAATACACGACAAAAGCCAAAGTAACAGTCTTAAGTCAAACGGTAGAGGGATCGTTAAGGATACTTACAAGACGAAAGTTCATTAATCGAAAATTACGCTTTTACGAGGATTGTCAGAAAAATATCCCAAATATTATGTTAAATATTTATCGTCGTGACGGTTGATCGGAAAAAAAAGAGAGAGAGAGGGGTGGGTTTCGATCAGGAAAATTTAAATATTATTTTTAGAAATGTTTGATAAAGCGTTTACAAAAAAAAGTCGGCTAAAGTAGGTATAATATAGATTTTAAATAAATTTGAATTATAGTTCTTAATATTGTGTGATGGTAGACTCGTGTCCGTTCGTGGGATTTTCAACTTTATCTTAAAAAACATAGCTTATAGAAATATCATTTAAAAATATTTTTAAAAGAAAATGAAAGCGCTTATTCATTTCCCTTTGATTGTAAAAAAATGACCTTTGATCGGAAGTTGTGATTTCTCAGCTATTGAGCGTTTCAATGAAGCCAAGAATTTAATTACCGAAAGATTTAAATGGCTGAGGAATTTAAAAATGGATTCGCAGATTTTGGAGACGATTTTTTAATAAAAAAAAAAAAATTAATGACTAATGAAGGCGCGAAAAAATAAGTTTGTATGAAATCCGTCCTAAAATTTGACAAATTAAAATCGATTTCGGTGTTTTTTTTTCTTCTGAAGATGAGGCTTTATCTGAAACTTCGAAGCTCTGTATTTTTTTACTGCAACACCCCTTTTTTCGTTATAATAAAACCCCATAAAATTATGTACAGTGAAAACGCTAAGCCGGAAAATAAGTGGGGCTATGTCTTATCCGCGTTATTTTGAATGTAATTTTTCCTCAACCGACTGAACAGAAATGAAATTTTTACAGGAGCTCGTCGCGATTTCACTGCACTTAGCTTTTGAAACATAATGCAAGCCATGGAGTTTTATTGAAAAATTCTGATCATTTTTCTTGGTAAAAGCAGATGTAATAGTACAACTTTTATTTAAAATTCAATAATTAATTGCTAAATTTTTTTTTTTTTTTTTTTTTGAGCTTTTAGTACTTAAGGATTACAAAAACGGCACGCGCTGTTTACTGCTTAATTCTTATTTATTCTCTATCTGAAGTCTGTAGAACGTGTTGGAATGATTTATAAACTAGCAATAAACCCCGTATAGAATTTGTTGCAGCAATAATGACAATGACCATACGCTGAATAAACATAATCGTAAGCAAATAAATTGCCGCTTAAAATTATTTCCTCTGATCTAGAAAATTTTCACATGTTTATCTTGCGAAAAGCTAATAGCACAAAATGCTCTTTAGGCAGGAAAATATGTCGCTGCTTTTTCGGAAAAAAAAGCTGCAATTTTTACAGCTCCTCGCTGTGAATTTTTTTGTTTAGCCGAGCAAAATCAAAATTGGTTTTAAATAAAACATTCAGCGATATACATTTCTGCATAAACGGCATATAAAACCTTAATTTGTTTTTCGATTTTATCTCTTAATTGACGAGGTCCAGGCCTGTAACCAGTTCCCACTGCGAGGAGACTTGAACCCCGTTCCAACTTTTTTTTTAAAAACAATGTAACAATGTATTATTCATACCTCCTATGTCATAAAAGGGTTATAAAGCCCTCCTTAAAGCAATTTGCGCTCCTCTGAGACTTCCGAGCTGGCTACTGGCCTGATCATATCTTTTGAAATGGATCACCCACGTAATAAGAGGAACTAATTTTAATTCGGCTCAAAAAAATATCAAAAGCAGTGAAAAGAAGAGAACCAGTAATGGCCTTTCTTGTATGCTTAGAATTTTGCTTTAAGTGGAAAAATCTTTAAAAATTCTTTCTCCTTTTTATTTTTTAAGAGAGCTTGAGAAAATGACACTTAAAAACACCACAAAATAACGCTTCAGCATTATTCGCAAAACAACCACTGCCATTTTCGCTAATAAAACCGATTTTTTTAAAAAAAAAAACTGCGTTTCCATTTCACTTAATTCTTTTCGGTTAGGTCGATTAGTGTACGATTAATAGTTAATACTAAAATATTTAAAGTTCTCGTGTATATTTTTAATCACTTTTAAAGGCCGACCTGATACATTTAATGCAGCTGGTAATTGGAGGAAACAAATTTTAAAAATCGTAATCGGACGTTGAACTGCCTCATATTATTACCTAACTTAAATTCAGTTGTGATATTATATAATATTGTAAGTTTTTCAGGGCCGTTGTACTACAGAAGCGATAATTTTCTGACGAATCTCGTAAATTTCTTTAATTATTATTTTTTTTTTTTAAATAAGAAAAAATTTATAGTTAATTTTTAATTTAAATTTTCTTTGTACAGTTTAGTTTTTAAGGTTTCCAAGCTTCGCTATTTCTTTCCTTTATTTATTGAAAAAGTTTCTATATAAAAATGGGGAAATCCCATGTAAGACTTCCAATTTCTGTACCAGGTATCTTATAAAAGAAATTTAATAATACGGCAATATTTTTTATGTCTGTATTTACGCCACGTTTTTGTTTTTCGACTTTTGAAATTCGATTATATGGTACCTTTATTGTTATTTTTAATTTTTAAATAAGGATGATTCGCAGTTGCCATAATAAACCATGTAATGACTGGTAACAACGAATTATCGAAAATTATAAAATCGGTAAATAAAAAAAAAAAAAACCAAAACATTCCCATCGGGACGTTGGTCTCGAAATTCTCCTCAACGCATGTATCAATGAAACATTTTGATAATTATTTTAGAATATTTTTTATCGATCTATTAATGTGTGGAAGTGTGACGAATATGTAATGGTTACGTTTGAAGGTCGTGAAAATAATACAAACATTCTTTTTTTTTTTTTTGTTTCAATATTTATTTACAGATTCCGCACAAAAACTTTTTTCTGTTTTCAATTTTTAATAAAAATAGGATATGATTTTTTTTTTCGTCTTTTGTGTACAAAATGAATTTTGCAATTTAATCATTGTGATAAAAGCAACATTTTTTATTAATAAAAAAAATATATATATTAACTCAGCCTATGTATTGTAAAAATTTTAGCCAATTTTTTAAAAAAAGAAACCATTACATGTATATTTATAACGAAAAAACAAAAAAGTAAAACTTGCCTTTTAAATGGGTCGTAAATTTTTTAAAAGAAAAATTAAGATCTCAGGAGAAAAAAGTAAATTAAAAAAAATACGAACTTACGATTAAATAATTAATTTCGTTATTTAAAAAAAAAAAAATTGCGGTACGTAGGTATTTGCTGTTTTTGTAATCGATATATTTTTAAAACAAAAATAAAAGCAATTCTCGCCATAAAAAAAATTGCCTTTCATTGATGTACATGAATGCTAATTGGGGAGATTTTGTTTTTGAAAAAGATAGATTGTAATGCTGATAGTAAGTAATTAAAAGTTGCAATCTTAGCAAAGTTTTACGATGGAGACACACTAAGTTTGATAAAGTTTGTGAACGCCTTTCTGGCTCCCCATTTTCCCTTCTGTTTTTTTTTAGCCTTTAGACTTTTTCTTAATAAATGTATGGCGGCATTATGTCTGGCATTCCGTTCCATTCCAATTTTTTAAGTTAAGTTTTTTATGCATTAATTTCATTCTTGTTTTCGCTCTAGTCAAGGCGATTTTTTTTTGTTTTAATTTTTAAAAGTAACAGCAAATTTTTTGAAACGATTTTGTGGACTTGTTTTTCGGATTCACGGTTTTTTTTCTTTATGAAGTTAACCGTTTATTGGTTTTCTTGTTCTATTTAAGAAATCACTTTGGAATTATTTTCTTTTTTTTGTGATATTTTGTTTTTTTGTATAAAATCCAGTATTTTATTTATCATGTTTTGTATAAAATATACAAAGTAAAATTCAAGTTTTTTTTTAAATTTTTGTTGAATTAAATTCTTTGCTTTTATTGATTCCTGTAAATATTTTGTCCTAGCCCTTTAATTTCAATCCACGGGGGATGATAAGAAATATGCGATTTTCAAAAAAAAAAAAAATTCTTGGATCGATCGCATAAATATTCATACGAAAATCCTGATAAAAGAGGAAAGTGCGAGAAGGAAGATTAATGAACCGCAAATGTCTTTTAGGGAAGGTAAGTTTTATTTTTAATAATTTTGGGAAAAATTCCTGCACGCCGAAGTTCCTAAATTTTATGAACTATAATTTGGGGAAAAAATTCCTGCACGCCGAAGTTCCTAAATTTTATGAACTATAATTTGGGGAAAAAAAAGAAAAAAATTATCTTTATTGCATGAGTCAGCTGATTAACTGACGTCGGCATGAATAATCGAATAAAGAGGACCTTATAAACTACCTCTTCAACTCGTTTTTAACTTTTTGTTTTAAAGATCGAATGCCATCCAAAATCATTCATCAAGGGTAAATAATTAAAACAAATGGAATTTTATTACGTCGCGGTTGCGATGACTTCATTTAATTTTTTTCATTCATTCTGTAGGATTACAAGAAATCCCATAATGAAGAAAATCAATTAGTAGCTAAAAGCAAAAGAAGAAGAATCCTGTTTTAAAAAATCATTAGTAGTTTTCCTTTTGTTTGTTAAGGAGAATGAAAATGACGGTGGGACATTATATTATATTTTAAAAGTAAGTTATAAGTTTACGGTCATAAAGGAAAGGGAATATCCGAATCCACTGTGAACAACCTTGTCCACTTTTTTGCTTGCGGACAAATAATAAAATTCCCGAACTATTTAGGAATAATATCTTTGGAGTAACTTTAATAAACGTGTGGAATTTTTCTTTGAACTTGATAAATATCTTGTCCTGGACATGTTTTGAATGAGACTTTAATTTATAATATAGATATTAATGATACCTAGAACCTTTCGTTCCACAGATATTTTTAAAAAAATTCTCTACCTAGGCTCCTTTCTTTTAAGAATTTTAAAAGCTTTAAAAAAATGAACCTGCAAGCTCTACTTATATTATTTGCCGAAAAAGTCAACTCCGTCGTTGGAATCAAATTTTCCAGAAATCATGACATTACATGACAATATTGTATAACAACCAAACCAGATATCTTAAAAGGCTTAATTTGGAACATTATTTTAAAATATATCATTTGAAGTATCATAACTGTGGAAAGGGCCTGCCAAGGGAATCTAATCTCGACCTTTAGGGTTAGGTATGCTTGCAAGGTTCTTGAAAGCTTCCGGCTTTGTTCGTTTTTAAAAAATATCCTAAGGAAAAGACTGGGAACGGTTATGTAACCAGGCCAAGCCTCCTGAACTCGCTTTTCTTTTATTTTACCGCTAAATATGAAGTCAGTAAGATTACAAGATAATTAGCTAAATATAAAAATTTTAAGCATCATTTATTTCTTCACGTCTGGATTTTTCCTAAGACTACTTCGTTTAAATGTTCTTAAAAATTTTCCTTTTAAGAAAAAAACGTGCGAATTAATTTTTCAGTTTTAATCTAAGACGAACATAACGGAGTTAAACATTTGCTTATGAGGCGGTTGCCATTATTTCGTGTGACACTCGTCCTAAATTATTTCAAAAAAAAATTTTTTTTTCGTTCACATATAACTTGCATTTTGTATTTAAAAAATATTGAGTTAAAAGTTTAATTCCAGTCTTAAAAGAGCGGTTGAATTCACCCTAACACTGCAGAAATAATCACACCGTACCTAGTGGTTAACATTAGGTAAGTGATTAGGTCCTAAAAAAAACTCTGAGAAGGCCATTGCGGTATTTCGGCATCTTGGGTAAAAAAAAAAAAAAAGATTGAAAAGCAGGTTTTGCAAAAGTTTTTTGTTCCGAAAAGTCGGCACTGACTTTTCACAGAGATATTTCCAAAATCTTGGTTAAAATAAATTCTTTTAAAAGTTTCTGCTTATATTGATTAAAAAAGCGCCAAAACGGGTTAAATTATTTTTAAAATTGTGAGAGTTTTATGAACGAGTTACATCATAACTTGCTTGTCCTACTTTTTTTTTTTTGAGCTTTTTTGAACTCGAGTTTTAAAAAAAATTAAAATTCGAGTTTTTATAAATATATATGCCAGAAGAAAAACATGTACGAGGGGTACCCAGAAAGTAATGTCCAAAGGTGAATAACTTTTGGAAATATTGAATGCTTCAACCAATAAAGCTCAAAGTTAAAGCTTTGATATTAATTGTAATTAAAGACTGGCATTTACTACGAAAATGGCTATCTTGAAATTTCAAGTTTGTAAAATTTTTGAACTTTGGGAAGAAAAAAGCGTTGCGGCAACTGAATTTTAACGTACTAATCTTTAAAACAAAACTTTTGTCAAATATCTGACAAACGTGACTTTGCACAGAGCTTTATCAGCCATATTACCTTTAGGTAAAATTCTGCCGCAAAAGAAATTTTTTTGGCTGAGAAATAGACCAAATAGTGATTGCGAAAAATGGACGAAAGCACAATTTTCTATACCACTTTAAATGCTGATAACCCGGTGAAATTTATTTCAAAAAAAAAAAAAATATTTTCTAAAACTAGATTAAATGTAGATTAAGATGGTATAATTGAAAAAAATTTACTGTCATGCCAGCTAAAGTTATTCACCTTTGTACATTACTTTCTGGATACCCCTCCTATATATATAGATTCGTAAATGGATGCAACTTTTTTTTAAAACCAAAAATAAAATCCAAACACGTAATCAATGCCAAGCATCGTAAAAAAAAAAAAAAACCTGTCTAAGCATTTCTTGATTTTGATTCGACTCATCTAGAAAACCCAAACACTTTCGGAAACACCACGTTCCCAAACGGAAAATCCCTACCAAGGACTTGTTTTCTCGCAATCTGCAATTTTTTTTTCTCGGGCGGGAGCTATAAAGGCTAAACAGTAAACTAAGGCTAAACATCAGTGAGGTAGTCACTTTCTACCGTTGGAATAGCGAATCACCTCAAGTAGTTTTTTTTTAAAATAAAAAGCGTTAAAATCTTCTAAAAAGGTTTTAAGCTTTGGGTGCCCATTGATTACGTTATTATTTCATTTATCAAATTTTAACCCCCTTCCCTAAGGTGTCATTCCAGGACAATTGATGCTTCATTGGAAATAAGTTCTACCTTATTTGAAGGGTGGGAGATTACTCTTGGCCTTTATAAAGTATTGAGTAGTACACGCACTGCTTTTACATTACATGTATTTACTTGAAAATTAAATTTGTTACCCCTGTAATATTTTTATTAGAATGACAACTGCAACCATTTTCTTCACTGACCCAAAAGTCCACCAGTTTTTAAATTCTGGAAATCGTTATCGGGTTCTTTAGTGCACTTTTTTAGAACATGTATAGCATATTCTACTAATAACTCATCATCGTATATTGAAAAATCGTAAAGAAAACAATCGATTAAAATTGTTAGTAAGGGATCTTGAATCTTCATTACCTCGGAGAAAGGCAAGGTAATCGACTACATACTTGTATATTATGTAAGGGAATATCTAGAAATTTTTTATCCGTTTTAATTATCAATACTACGTCCGTTTGTTTGCACAGTGCACTCTTCATATCCCCCTTTTTTTTTGAGAAAAATGATGATATTCTAATTTAAGAAGTAATATCTAAGAAGAGAAGAGATTTTTTTAAAATGAAAATGAATGTTTGTTTTATGAAAATGGATGACGTCAAACGGAGCAAGATCACATCATCGTCAACATTTTATTCGTAAAAATCATTATTATGATTTGTTCATATAGATTTTATAATTTACACCGTTTTAAATTAAATTCACGGAAACGAAAATCCATACGTACTTTGGCATTTTTCACAGACAACAATCACGGTGAAGATAATTCATAATGGATAAGTAAATAAAAACATAAATATCGATGAAAATGTAGTGGAAGGACAGAAAGTCGAACTTTTTTAGAGTCGGAAGATTTAAAAAAATTATGTCTCAATTCTAAAAATTGAACTTATCGGAAATTCCGAATTTTTTCCCCTCTAAGCATCTCGAATTATTACATAAAAGGCATGGCTAAGAATGACTTCTTTTATTATTTGAAGAAATATTTTACATACTAGGCATACTAGGCAAGTTCACCAGAAAATTTAAGGTACAGTACATCTCCTCTAACATCCACATACGAGTTTAAACGCATGCCAGACACTCCACTGTGATTGACTCTGACTTTCGCTCTCGTAACGGAAGTTATGTTAATTTCTCCTCACTCAACTTGGCCTTAGGTAATTCCAAGTTCTAGTTGCACATTTATCAGTATATGCTTTATTAAGTTCCGAATCAAGTTCAATAATTAAAAAAAGGAGTGATCGCTATAAAATATCAAATACATGTGCTCCCCAATGATACAATCAATAATTACGGGTAAACCCAACGAAACGTTAAATATGAAAAAGATCTGAAATCAATATTGTACTTCAAGAAAAAGGAATGGAGTTTAAAACATTAAAAAAAGCGATAAAAAAACACTCATAAGACTAGTCAATAAAATTTTCTTTTCTTCTTTTCTCTTCCATAAACAAAACTGAAGAAGTCAAAACTTAAAAAAGTTTTGTAAATTAAATACGATTTTTCTGAAAAGCACTGCAAAAGCTTAAATTGTTTTTAAAATCCGAAAATGGTTCTGCTTTACAAAAAATCATTTTTTGAAAAAAAATTCACCGGGTGGAGAGGACTCGAAGCATAGCATCATTGCAACAGGATTAAGTTATTTAGACCATCGGACTAGCCAAAAACTGGTAAAACTTTTCAGATCCTTCATTAGACAAGAAACAAGTCAGGACTTAGAATTATACGCTCCAATTAGGCAAAAATATAATCCTTTACCTGTAACTGATGCTGATAGTTACAACAACTTCTATGTCAGCATAATTTAGCTCAGGGAATGGCTTTAATAGCCAAACGGTTATTTCTCATGCAGCTTATTTCTACGGACAAAAATATAAGTTAGTATTTTACAAGAACTACCGAAATTTAAATGCAGAATATTTTAAAGTTTATACTTTGAAATTCAGAATGTTAACTTCACACTTTATTCCTTCATTTTCCTAGTTTTGAAATCTTCAATTCTTTGACCTTACAACCACTTATTAATATAAAAATTTGAAGTAACAATTAGCGTAATAAATGAGGTTTGAGAAAAGAAATGGCCCGAGTAATAATAATTGATCTCAATTTTTAATTTTTATAAAATAGTCGCTTATTTAAAAATAAATCATAATGTAAAGGAAATTTTAACTCTTTTATGCAGTTAATTGTTTGATCATGGCAAAAAAATCGTTCTTAACAAATTCAAATTTTGCTTATGTTGGCAAGCATTGCCATGAAACTCAACCTTCAATAAAACAAAAAAAATTATTGATCAAATGATCAAAAGCAAGATCCCTTGCCTTTTAAAAAGTCCAAAAATATTTATAAGATCAATTCATCACCTGATCTATGACTATAGAATATGTATCTACTTCATTAGCTCTTAAAAACTGAAAAGTTTTATTTATTCTTCAGCCAAACCCAACTAAACTAACTAACCTTTGGAATATTTTAATCAAATTTTCTCGTTCTTTAAAAATATAATGATCAATTTCATATATGATACATAAAATAAATAAAGAAAACTAAATGACTGGCAAACAAAGAAAGTACTTTTAGGCTGGTAATAAATTAGTTTGTAAGATTGTAAGTTAAGCTATGACTAGTCTTTTCAGGAAGCATCTGGAAATGCACTTTTCTTTTTCTACTGTTTTTATTTTGGCAACTAACAACAATCTCTTACAACTGAATCCTTAAAATTTAAACTTAAAAATACAATATTTTACCACTAAAAAATGCAATTTTAAATGAAATTCTATGCCTTTGGAAGTTATTTTCTTAAGAAAAAAAAAAAGAATCAAATATTCAATTTAATTCTATATAGAATTAACAAATAAGTTTTTAAAACAGTTCATTTTACAAAAAAAACTAAGCTTAAAGCAAATCAAGTTTTTATTTAACATGAATCTCTTCCTTCATCCTTAAGTTACCATGGGAAAATTTTTTGTTCATATCAACACTGATTAAAGGAGCAGATGTTTTTCCAAATTTATTAAGTATTTGACTAGTTTAACCATTAATTTTCTATATTCTACGTTTTAGTTGGAGGTTTTGTTTGTGAAGCAAGGTATTCCATTAATTCTCTGAATGTATTAATTTCAGGTTCATCACCTTTCCTTTCTCTAGTTAGTTTTGGTAATTTTTGTCCTATTTTTATCCTAAAGTCTTTCAACTGAAAACAAACATAAACATTTTAATAACCTTTAACAAAAACCTGCCTGCAAAGATTGAAACTAACGTCAGTTGCTCCTGAAAATTTCCAGATGCCAAAAAAAATGACTGAACAACCACCAACTGCCCAAACAGTCCCCCATGCTAAAGCTCTAAATGCTAATGATACACCTTCTGCATGGAGAGCTTGGCTAGTTTTTACTGAATGATTTTCAACATTTTTAAAAAATTCATCTTGTGTTTTCCTTGCTTTGGATGCAGCTAATGAGCCTCCTAGTAAAACGGATAATAATGCTAAGCTGGAAGCATAAATTCCAGCTGAAATTAGAGAGAGGCAAATGATCTTCTGTTTATTTACCAACTGAAAACTTAAAAAGGTTATATCATATACATAAATCAATGAAAATTGATAAGGAATGGGAACATGTGCTGATACAGTAACATTACTTTCGCACGGTATTTATTACATTTATAAAATATAATCAATTAAAAGTGCACGAACCTTTTATTTTAAAACTTCTAGAATCCTCAGGGCTTCCAGTTTTCTTTTCATTATGTAATATCTCGGGAATATTGTCCGGATTTTCGTTATTCATGCTTGCAGTTTTCAAAATAATAACATCAAACGATCACATGGTGCGAATACAATGCTACCAAAATGGTGGGAAAAAAATTTTCTGGCGGAACATTTGTAATAAAAATGTAGAAAAGTTTTAGAAACTTTATGCACTTTTGTCCGCTTTTGGAAATAAAAATTAAAATTTTAGCTAATTACCGTATTACCGATATTCGCACTTACGTCTTAACGGGATAAGGAAAATATCGAACGCAAATAAAAAAAAAACGAGGAAATTAAATTTTATATTTCAAACCTTTTTTTAGGAACAAATGGTGAATGATATAAGGCCTTTCAGCTTGTTCCAGAAAATCCCCTTTATGATATGCATAAAGTTTATTATAAAGTTAAATCATTGATTATATTATTTCATTAAGAAATAATATTGACAATGGTTAAATTAATTTAATTTTCAAAATTGATGTAAGTTTTACAGGTTTATTCTTGGGACGATCTTTTTAATTTTTATTTCCTTTTTTTCTTCCCTGAATTTTTAGAATTTTGTTTCAATGGTAAACGTTATTTATCTGATAGAACAGTTTATAAAACTTGTTCAAGGATCAAGAATGGGAGAGGCAACACTGACTGACATTTTCGAACGATAGCAGAAAGAAAATGACGTCACAAATATTCAATATGGCGTCTATTTTGGAAAGAAGAGACAAGCAGTAGTTGTTGTCTTGGCAAATGCATAGGCTAGTCATTAATTATTTTAGTTTTAAATTCGAGAAATTAAGAATTTTTCTTGAATGGCTACGTTATACATTTTGGAAAAATATTTCTTTGTTCGAAGAGAAATTTAAATCGCAAAACTTGGCTGATGCAGAGATCCTGATTCTAAGCCTAAAGTGTACGGCAACAAAAATAATCAACTATTAAAATGCACTTTTTGACACAAAATAGTACTATCTTCTTTGTGGCAACAGCAGAAGAATGAGAGTGTAACTGCATAATGTTTAAAAAAAAAAAAACTACTATGCCTATTAAAGCAAAACGAAAAAAAAATCTATCAGAGATTAAAAAAACTCGCAATGATTGTAACCGTAGACAGGAGGACGATCAGGCTTCAATCTGTTTCTCGTAGTTACGCGACGTGCAGGAAAAAAGCAAAATCTATGGTGGTTTCCGAATACATTTGAAAGATTGTTTTGGTTTGTTTTTTGACGATTAATAAATAATTTTTGAAAGATGTAGTTGAGCAATCGTGGCCGTTTACGCTTTATTGATGGATAACAAAAAGTGGATGAGTCTGTTATTTGAATTTTGCATTAAAACAAAATAAACGACACGATGTAAATATAAACGAAAAACATGGAGGACATTGTGATAAAGTACTATTTAAAATTTGTTAAAAAACTACCGTCGTGATAATTTATGTAATAAAATAATAATTTATTGTGAATAATTAATAATTAAAAAGGATTTTAGGCAACCGAAAGAATGCCTAAAGTCACTAGGAAATGGGAATTATTCCCTGGACGCAATAAATTTTGTTGTGATGGACGGATCATGATGGCACCAAATACTGGAGTATTTTATATAACAGTATGTTTGATAATAGGAACATGTGGAGCATTTTTCATATTTGAGTAAGTATCGGGGGGTTTTAATCGGATCCGTAGTCACAGCAGTGAAGTGTGAAAGGCGGAGGCTTGGTAATTTTTAGTATATTGGAAAGGCATGAGGGATTTTGAATGAGTCAGATGAACATGATCCTCTATTTGATAGCTTTAATAACCTACAGTCCATGACAAAAAAAAAAAAAAATAAAAGATCTGTTTCCTTAAAATGAGATTAACAAATCTTTATTTTAAAGAACAATAATAACCTTGTGGTTCACACAGCTATTTTTTTTTTTTTTTATGGAGCGAAAAAAAATTAAATTATGAAATAATTTTTATTTGGTTTCATCATAACGATCAGCTTCAATGCTCTCAAATATTCTTTCCCGAGTACCAGAAATAAGCTGGAAATTATTACTATATGTAAAATCAATAAATAAGTCAAGGAAAGTGTATACAATTACATATAAAAAAATGTGTGAGGATAGATTATACTTTCAGAGAACTTTGAAGATAAGATAAGCAATGTTAATCAAACTTTAAATCATCGCACATTATGTAAGGTAAATGTTTTTGCTTATCGAGAAATTCATTATTGTCTTAACAGAAGAAAGGATTATTATCAGACTTAATAGGATATTGTCTGATTCAACATAAAGCGAAAATATTTAAAACGTTTAATGAATTCTCGTATTTAAGGTTTAATTGTATTAGTTAACTGTTGAAATTTAATGTTATAAAAATATTTTTTGTCATTTTCCTTGGTAAAGTTTGCAAACATTTACTGAAATTGATAAAACATAATTACCAATGAACCTTTCAATCTTTTTTTGGAGCAGACAGAATCATACTGCAAATGAGTCACAAAAGCATGACATCAGATTGATTTACTGATTAAAACATGCTGTCTTCCTTATGTTATCTTTTATCATACAGATTAAATGAATATTATACAAGATATTGATGAAATTGGAAATATTTGTGATAAAAAAAAATTGAAATTTATGATCCAGTAATTTTGGCCGATCTTGAGGCAACCAGAGAGGATTAAAGAAACAGTTATTTTTATGGCCATATGTTCTCATTACAAATCTGCAGCCTCTTAATTCAGTTCTCTTGGTCTACCTCGTGCGACTTCTATAAATCAGAATATACTTTAAATACTTTTTTGACTATGAAACTGAAACTCCTTTGGTACGTTACTATAAAATAAATGATATAGTGAAATATATGTTTAAAATCACAAAACTACTTGATTTGAAAGCTCTAAAGTGCCTAGCAAAAGAATCTTGGTTTCATCCAACTTGTTGACTCTACTTGAGTTTACAAAACGAAATTCTGAAAACTTTCGTGTTCGAAAAATGACTTTGTAAATTATTTTTTCAAAGAGCATGATCTCTTTAAAAAAATGATATCAAACCCAGGGTTGCGGTGCCGTTTAGGTTTTAAACGGAATCGGAATCGCTATCGGAATCGATCAGTTCAAAAGTTCAATGGAGTCAGAGTCAGAACCCTGAATTTTTTTCATGCAGTCGGAATTGGAATCGAAATCGGAATCGGTATCGAAAAATAATTTTGATTCAAATTGAGCTGAAAAGTATTATAAAAGCTTTTTACGATTAGTACATTTCTGATTTCTATCGGAGTCAGAATCGGAATCGTAAACCACTGAAATATTTTCTAATTGGAATCAGAATCAGAATCGGCCCAAAAAATATTGAAGAATCTTGCGAATCGGCATTGGAATCGGAATCGGAACCGCAGCCCTGATCAAATCTCCCGACGGTGCAATAGTATTATTAAGGTGCCATATTTTTACTGTTTACTGCAGTACAATCGCTGTAATATTCTCCATAGCGGGACATTATACAGCATTTTCTTTTATTTATTCTAAAACTTGAATATTTTCAAATACCTAATTGCTGGCTTACTTAAGGAAGACAGATCTATTGCTTGCGGTTATTTTTTTTTTCTTTCGTTTTCTTTCAGCTTAAATTTTTATAAGACAATTGGGAAACGAGTTGAAAATTTGCCACGAGATTATAAAAAATTTATAATTATTTGATGACTGATATGTCTTTCTATTTTAGCCCCTAGCAAGGGAGTCCACAACCTCGCCAGGGGGGATCGAGGTCTATTGCCCCCTTAATGATTTAGTACTTTAAACCAATATTGGTACTTTAAATTTGCTAATCTCAAATAACGAGATCGTTTTTTCTGATACAGCCACTTTGAGCCGATTGCGATTTCAGCGAGGATGTTTAAAAAGATAACCGTCAAAGGAAAAAAAAAAATCATAATTAAGAAAAACCCTGAAGTTACCTGATTAGGGTTTGATACGGTTCTTTTTAAACACATTTTCCTGTGTAATTTTTGTTCATGAAATCGGCGGTTCTTGTTAATTGTTACATAACTAGATACTTAAACTGCTTCGCTGTATTTTTTTTTTCATTTTTTTCATCTTTACTTCTTCGAATGAAAATAAATTTTTAATCAGGAAGATTAGCTTTAAGCTAATGGTTTTCAAAAAAATCAAAAAATGTCATTCCTTCGTTTTCCTCTTTTACGTTATCATTTTAAATAATACGGGGCTTTGTCCTGCCGCTCAGACTTGTTTTGGCTTTTACTTAGCAGTGGATTAAGGGCAAATATCTTATTATTATGAAGGATTACTTACAGTCAAAGATAGTTTATTATTACTGTTACTGATATTAACTTTTTTTTTGTTCTAGCTGCCCATTTTTAGCTCAAAAAGTCAGCCCAGTAATTCCCGTCATCAGTGGTCTTCTGTTCATATTTACAATGAGTGCATTGCTGAGGACCAGCTTTTCAGACCCTGGAGTGATCCCTCGCGCAACACATGAGGAGGCAGCTCTCTTTGACAAACAAATAGGTAAAGTTACCCCTAAAGCCTAGCTATGGCTAAAGATGCTGCTTAAGCTATTCGTTCTTATTTTTAAATAATAGGCATCCCTTAAAAACCTTTTAATCCTTTTTTTTTAAAAAAAAAGTTTCGTCTTATGAGTATTTCGTAAAAGTTTCGTACTATGAGAATTTAAATCCTAAGTGCAAACATTTTTTTTTTAAATCCCAGAATGTAAAATCCGAAATTCATAACCGGGACAAAGTCAGTGCTTGATTGAGTGAAATATAAACACTGCAATACATTTTAGAAACTTCCAGAAAGATTTATCTGAAAAATTTTTCTCGATTAAAAAATCCGAAAATTTACTTGAGAGATAATCGAACCTGCATATAAAAGCAGAGCAAAAAAATTTAAAAATGTAAGCTAATCTTAATTATTGTTTGATTTCAGAAATTCCAAATGCATCCAATTCGCCAACGCTTAGGCCTCCACCTCGTACAAAAGAAATTCTAGTTAAAGGGCAGCCTGTTAAATTAAAATATTGTTTTACTTGTAAAATATTTCGACCTCCAAGAGCCTCACATTGCAGCTTATGTGATAATTGTGTTGGTATGTTTATTTTAATTTATTCAAAATATTTTATACCGATTTAAATTTTGGACAATCGGCTTAACTTTTATCTTAATTTTTTTCTTCACAGATAGGTTTGATCATCACTGCCCATGGGTTGGGAACTGTGTCGGCAGAAGAAATTATAGATATTTCTACATGTTTATTATGTCTTTAGCATTTTTATGTGTTTTTATTTTTGCATGTGTCATCACACATTTAATCATGAGTAAGTAATGCAATATTGTCGAATCTTAATCTCAGTGCCACATTTCATTTTTTTTTTTTCTCCAGTAACTAGGGAAGATAAACCATTTTTAGAGGCTGTAAAAGACAGCCCAGCTTCTGTTGTTATTGCAGTCATTTGTTTTTTCTCCGTATGGAGCGTTTTGGGCCTTGCTGGCTTTCATACGTATTTAGCTTCTAGTAATCAGACAACAAATGAAGATGTAAGGAAAAATATTTTTCCTGTATTTAATTAATGAATCCTTTTTTGAATTTAAAATGAACTGGCTTTGTTTTTGTTTTAGATAAAAGGATCGTTTTCCAGTAAAAGAGGTCAAGAAGGGTTTAATCCTTACTCAGAAGGAAATGTTTGTATGAATTGCTTCCATGTACTTTGTGGGCCGATTCCTCCGAGTTTATTAGGTATGCATTAAGTTTCGTGACCGTAGTTTGTACAGCCGTGATAAACTTTCAAAGCTTTAAGTACAAGCTTCATTAATAATAAAGTATTGTAATGTTTTTTTTTAAAGTTAATTTCTATAGTGGCGGAAAAGATTTATTTTCTTTTAATTTGGCTCTTGTTTTTTATTTGACAGATCGAAGAGGAGTTGTTACGGAAGAAATGGCAGCAGAACTGGCCAAATCTAACGATCCAGCCAACGCCAGGTCTCAGTATGGTACCGTCAGGACTCAACCTGTGGTAAGAAATATACAATTTTCAATTCTCATTTTCATTTTCGAACGCCAGGTAGAATGGCTGATAGGAATTAAAAAGTTAGGAGATCATAACTTTTTTTTTTAATTTTAAAACACCTCAACTTGCAGTTGTTAAGAATTTGTGTATAAAGATTTTCATGAAGACCGTTAGACAGCTTTGATGCCTCATATAAAAATAAAAAGCTTCTCCGCATTTGTTTTCTCCCTAATTTGACGTAGAAGTCTTCCTTGGTAAGTCACGCATACAGTTTAATAAAGAAAAAAAAAAAAGATTTCAAAATTTTCCTTATAATTAATGTTTTCAATCAATAAGGACGATAATAACTATTGAAAAAATCGGAGATTGAATTAAAAATTAACGATTCGTTCTCATTTTTAGGGCTATTCCTTTTCAAGTCCGTTATTGAAATTTTAAATCGATTTTATGGTTGTTGCTCTTCCTCGCATATTTTTTCCTTGTTTTGAAACTTTATTTTGACTTTGTAGGCCTACTTAAATTTGTGGAGCCTAAAACCCATCTTTTTAAAAAAAAGAGATTTTTTTCCCTATTTAAAAAATGATTTTTTAGGGTTTTCACTGGGCTGATATACTTTTTTATTATCTTGTTCAAGCAGAACGGCGGCGTGTTCCCTTCGCTGAACGAAACCTGCGGGACGCCTAACCCACTTCAGCAGCAGTGTAAAAACAACGGGAATCATCACAACCAACAAAACAACGCTTTATTATCGCAGCAAACAAATTCCCCAAATGGTGAGTTATATTCCAACATCGCTAAAAATTTATCAGATTTAAAATTAATCAACCCCACGAAGCCGAAAGCTGTACCCACCGGGAATTTTAATAAGCTCAATGTAGATAATAAAACTGCCGAACCTGTGAGACAAAAGTCTCCTCTAATGAACCAAGTCGGCAGTATCGAAAACATCAACGAAAGACCCGTGGATGTGGAACCGATTAGTAAAATTCCGAACAAAAACGAGGAAATCTCTGCGTATAAAAAACCGGAGGCGCCTAATATCATCAGGTATCAAAAATTTAATCCTAATTTTGCATCAAGCGTTCAAGACTTCAGAAGTTTACAATTATACTCGTCTCCGGAATATGTTTTTTCGAATTTTCAACCGAGGACGACGGAAAAAGGGATTTTAGAGCCTAGCAGTCACATCTACGAGACGAATCGTTACGACGACGAATTTCAGTGTGATAATCCGTGTTTAAGTAATAAAAGAAGTCACGATTACATTCCTCGCCCATATGGAGTTCACCATTTTCGACTGAATCCTCACGTGCAAAGGCATCCAGATGAGAGGGCCATCGAGGAACGAAACAAATTAGGCGCCTATACCCTTCCCAGAAAAAACATAAATCACATAAAAAAACCTAAAAACGTGACTCAAAATTATTTTAGTTCCGACGAAAATTCGAAGCTTTGTGATAATAAGAGCCCGTTTAAAATCACTCAAAACGAACATTTCACTCTGTTGAATTCTCAGAAAATGAGCTACGACAATTCCGTACATTATAAAAATCATCCGTTAGGTGCATTTAATCTTATTCAGCCTTTGCCTCGTGCGTACATTTCGGAAAATCAAATTTTACACAAAACCGAGCACATGTATGTTCAACCTTCGTTCGGGGATGCAACGGGTCATTTACAAAAAATGGAGCCGAAGCAATTCAGCAAGCCATTAAGCCCTTTAAATCCGTACGGGAAACAGGTTTTAATGCCTTTCGAAATTACGGAAAGCATAGCCAATCACGAGCTTCAACGAAGATCGATATTGGAAAATCAAAGGCTTCGATTAGATATGGAATATGGATATCCTAATTCAACGACGCATGTGGCCGAAAGGTGTTTTGATAAAGGGCCGGTGAGCGAACGGGTCATGCAAGAAAACAGTTTATCGAACTTATATAGAAGAGGAAGTGATCAGCAATTCCATCAACACATAAATAATAAAAGAATCGTTAACAAGAATGTAGCCATAGGAGAAATTTATATACCACCGGTAGATGTTCCAATTAATAACGATAATGATTTAGCTGACGACTGTGTATAAATTTTTTTTAATAGTAGAGTTTTAGAAAGTTAGCCGATGTCGGGACAATTAAGGAAAGCTCCCATTTACTTTTTTTTTCTTCTTTATATTATTGGGAGCTTTCCAAAGGGGGGGTGTATTTCGTATTTCGTATTTTTCTACTTCCACGTTCTTCATTTGATCAAATAGCAGATCGTGGAATTAGAATTACACGAAATACGAAATACACCCCCCTTTGGAAAGCTCCCAATGTCTGTCTTATGGCGTCCTGCTTTAAATCGTCGTTGGTAGGAATTGAAAAGTTGGAAATTTAGCTCACACGGAAAAAAAATTTTGATAGCTTGAAGTCTCTGCATTAATCAAAAATAAATATAATGTTGATCACAAATACTTTTTTAAAGGGTCGTTAAAAAAATTCATTTTTATAGGGAAAACATTACAGCACAGTGACATACATAATATTCGCGGTCTTTGAATTTTTGAAAATTTTATAACGTCGCAGGCGTCTTATGACTCTTGTCAAACTTGTCTTCCAGCCGTTAAAAAATTAAAACGAAAATCGATCTCTTTCATAATGTGTCCGAAATATATCAAAAATCTTTCCTCAATTGTTCACGACAATTTAGCGAAAGCAAAGATCCAGTAAACAAAAATGAGTCGTAAATTTGGGCTATAGAAAATTTTAACCTTGTAGGTCGAAAAAAAAAAAACTTAATCAAATTCGTCCGTTTGTTTTCGAAACTTTTTTTCATAAAATTCTGACTGTTCATTTTAAAATTTCTTTCATTTTGCGTTTTTTTAAAATAGCAACATTTTTACGTCTTTTAGAAAAAAAAAGATCGAAAGCAATTTTATTCTTTTTATTCTTGTATTTTTTAAAATAAAAGAAGGGGGAATGAAAATGCAATAATTTGAATGTTACCCTGTTTATTTTTGTAAAAAAACCAATCTTTTTTTTGCAAAAATTAATATTTTAAAAAGTAATGAAACATTTTGATTTTAATCAGCTTACTTAAATATTAACGTCATGCGATATGCATGCATATTTCGTGCTGTATCATGCAGCAGTTAAGCTGAAAACGCAAAGCTTTTTTTTTTAATTATGAGAAATCGATAGCTTATAATTATCGAAAAAAAAAAAACATTTAAAAAAAATATATATTTGTTATTATTTTTATTATACTTTTACTCAGAAAAAAAAAAGCCTTCAAATGTTCTAAAATGTTTCCGAATAAGAATGTTTTTACAGTTTTAATTACAAATATGGTCAGTTTTTTTCAGATTAACAATTATCGAGAATCTTTACACAATAGTAATTAAAACTATTATTATTATTATATCTTCATTTATTTTCGGAGAAGTTGATATAAGTGTTTGATAATTTAAATGCGATTCTAAAAAATTTAATGACATAGTCTCAACTCCACTGAATAATAGATTACAGGGTATAATTAATCACAGCCCGTAATCGATTTTACTCTTTTGAACTTAAAATTGGACGAAAGGGGTGAAACCTGTACCAAATTATTCGTTATGCACTGTGGATCATGATAAAATCGATTAAAGGTTGTGATTAGTTATACCGTGGAATCGATTATCCAGTGAAGTTTAAACTCTTGTTTTGAATTTTCTTGTAATTAAACATTTTAAAAATTTATTTCTTTTTTTTTTTAAATTATTTTCTTTTAACGATTTGTTAAATTTTCTTATACAAATTTTCTATGAAAAATTTAAGCAGTCATTTTTAAAATAATTCTAAACTGCATTCACTTTTTAGAAAAGTTTTCCTTTTTTTAATTTTTACATCTTTATGTCATTAGATAAGACTAGTCATTAACGCTTATTACTTTGTGATTTGCTATCTCGGGTAAATTTTGATGTCAATGTAATCGATTATGTGTAATGTACATATTGGTATTTTATTTCCTTTCAAATATGCGAAGGGTCCAAAAAGGTATATAGGTAAATGGAAGGTGGCATTGAAATATTTTTTTATATTTGGATAAAGATAGCATTTAGTTGATTTTTTTAAAATTTTTATATTAAAAAAATGATTTAGTCAATTCTAAATAAAAAAAAATGGACTGAATGCAGATTTTGATAGAATCCAATTTAATAACTTATTTATTTCTTTTTTTTTTCTTTTTTTTGTCTTTGGACTCTTTGCATCTTATTACATTTTATGTAAATAAAAAAAGGGCAAAGTCATTTATAAATATATAAAAAATAGTTATATTTATTCAATTATGATTCTACTTATGATTCCAAATTTTATTTTTTATAATTTTGTGACCCAATTAGAAATTCTTTCTTTTTTTTTGGTCCTGTGCTAACTGGAAAAAAAAAGGTTAAAATTCTTTTTTATTTAAAAAAAAAAAAGATGTTCTAAAGATTTTTTTGAAAAATGATTACTTGCTAGTCTACTTATATGAGATGCTCAAGAAGTATTGGTGAGTTCTGAAAAATATTAATATCTGCCACATAAGTTTTATTTTTATTTTTTATTTGAACGAATTTTATGTTGTTTTTTGTTCTTTTATTAGTAACTTTTTAATTTTTAATTTTTTTTTTTTTTTTTTTTTTTTTGGTTTTTTTAGATGTTTAATTTTTTTTAACTTTACTTTTTCACACGATTTCTAGTACAATTTTGTGCAGTTTATTTTTTTTTTTATTTTTAGCATGTATGTTTGTTATCATTTTAAATGATTTTTTAAATTATGATTAAGAGTTATTGCGGCTCAATAATTTTGTATTGCATTTTTAATTTTCAGGCTCGACTGCTAGCAGCATACATCATTTAGTTCCCAACGAGCAACCTTTAGCCATAAACGAAGTAATCAACACTACTGACGATCTAGATATAGATGAGGTTGTGTTCACTGGTACAATGGGTCCTCCATTGTCAAAACGGAGGAGTCCGTCAAATACCACAATACAAAGTATAGGTAAAACAGTTTGTTTTAAATAATTTTCCCAAAACTTTCAATAAAAGATTTAAAGTCATCGAATTATTTGACGGTTTTTAGTTCTAAGTCATCGAAATTTATATGAAATAAGAATAGAAAACAATTATTAACTTGCTCAGGAAATCGAAATATTTATTTAATGTTACGAAAAAGCTGTAACCCAGTTTCATTTTTTATTTAGGTTTCCCAAATTTTTTTTTCCAAGTCTTCAACTTACTTTGGGACCCTAGCAAAACCCCGACATTAGATATCGGGGTTTTGAATGTCGGGGTTTTGCTTTTTGCCTTTTATTATATTTTATTTTTTATTTATTTTAATTTATTTTTTATTTTTTAAAATTTTTGAAATGTCGGGGTTTTGAAATTTAATAGCACTTATATAGAAGGTAATAGAACTAGTAAGAATTAAAATATAGAAAATTTTCTGAGCATTAAATTGCAATAGAAATTCTTACAGAGATTTTCCAAACTCCTCCCCCATATATAAAAAATCGTAAGAATTTCGAGAACCCCCTCCCCCTTCCGGTCTTGCGAAATACTAAAACACCTCCTATGGGGAGCTTAGTCCTATACTGCACTCGGTCTGTGGAATTTCCGTCGGTCTCTGCCGGTCTGTGTGGTATCTTGACTTTCTGCTGAAAGCTCCCTAGAACCACAGAGCAAATAAGACTACGTAGAGCTGTAACTCCCATGTAAAGTTTGGAGTCGGATGACATCATGTTTAGCTTATGAAGATATGACGTCATCCATAAGCTAAACACGTTGTCATCCGAAACCAAATCGTTCATAAGAGTGGCACCCCCCTGCCCTAGAACTTCTCAGTTCTCTAGAGCTTTCAGGGAAATGTTCATTTCATAAAATCTCATAGACTCTGAAGTCAGGAGGACCTATTGTCCCCTGAAAATTTCATCAAAATCGGTCGGGAAGGGGCTCCGTACGTGTCGGGCATTGCTTATTTTCCTTAGCGTTTTAATATATAGGCATGGGCGGATCTAGGGGGGGGGCTGGGGGGTGCTAGCCTCCCCTAGAATTTTGAAAATTATATGGCCTGAATGGTATCAGCCCCCCCCCCCCCAGAAAATATTTTTCCCTATTCTGAGCCCCCTCTAGGAAAAAATCCTAGATCCGCCCATGTATATAGGACTTAACTGCTGATTTCAAAACCCCGTCATTTAAAAATATTTTTAAAAATAAAAAATAAATTAAATTAAATTAAAAATAAAATATAATAAAAGTCAAAAATCAAAACCCCGTCATTCAAAACCCCGATTTCCAATGTCGGGGTTTTGACTCGGTCTCCTTACTTTTTCCGAGTAACAATTAAACATTTATTCTTTTTCTTTTCAGATTTACACGGAATCAATAGTTTAGATGAAATAGACCAAGTTCAAGTACTGCCAAATACAGTTGAAAATATAATTATGTCAAATATAGATAGAACGTTACACGGTGATACTGATTTAAATAAAGCTTCCGTCCTGGAAACTTCTGATGTAAGAATTTTAAATTCGGTCGGGGTTCCATTAGTGAATAACAAATTGTCAAATTCAACGATTTTGAGTGCTACGAAATTAAAGCTTCTGCAAGAATCTACAATGATCGAAAGTGCATTAGACTTGGATGCGTTAGAAGAACAATCAGTGGCATCTATTAATAGTGGTAATTCCAGTCAGACTGGTTTGCTCAAATGCAATCCTAACACAGTGTATCAATGACTATAAAATCAATCAATTATTATATCAAATTTGTAATTTTTGTTTTTAGGCATTTATTTATTTATTTATTCATTTTTTAATTACCCATTTTTTAGACATACCGGTAATTTTATTTTTTATAACGTAAAATTTTTGCTCGAAAATAATAAAGCTGCAACAAAATTTATGTAATAAAAGCATTTTGTTTAAAGCTGTAGAATTTTAATAATACTTAGCCCTTCTTTCCTTATGAACTGTTCTTTATTTCTCAAGAACACAAAAGTAATTTTCTTTATAAATAATAGCATGTAGTTACGCCCAGATGAAGTAATTGACCAATTCGCGAACTGGTCAGAAAAATTGGTCAGGCTCGTTGTCCAAATCGTGAACTGGTCAGCTCCGAAAATGAACCAAAGACCACGCTTGAACGTTACTGATTCCGATGATGACGACGCTTTCCGTCCGTTGCAAAAAAAACCATGTAATGGTGGAGGGATAGTGGATTTTTCTGGGAGCAGGACACGGCAAGCATCTTTTCCTTGCAATGTCTGCAAAACAACGTTCACAAAGAAAAGTAACTTGCAAAGGCACCAAAAAACATGCCAAAGGAATATTGACAAGAAAAAGTTTAGGTGCAGTGAAACGGACTGTTTTTTAGTGTTTTATAGAGCAGCAGATTCAAATAAACATTTGGAAAAGGAACATGATAAAAAAATTAAGGAAGTGACAAAAACATTTAGGGATTACGAAAATTTCCTTAATTGGAAAGAGCAGGAGCAAATTAAAACATCTTCCTATTTTGCAAAGCAGAATATTACTGGAGATGAAAATGGGAAATACGAGCAATTCGTTTGCCAGCACCACGGGTCCGAAAAAAAAACAGCAATTCCCAAAAATTTGGGAAAAGACAGGGCTGCAAACCGCGAGGAATTTTTAAATTTGGTTCGGGTTCGGTTCCGATATTAATACAAAATGCGGTTCAAATTCCGGTTCGGGTTTCAGTAGCAATTTTATAAGTTTCGGTTCGGCTGGGTTCAGTTCCAATCGTTATAAAAATTCGGGTTCAAATTCCGGTTCGGGTTTCAGTAGCAACCTTATAATTCTCGGTTCGACTGGGTTCAGTTCCAATCGTAGTGAAAAATACGTTTCAAGTTCCGGTTCAGGTTCGGGGAAAAAGGTCGGAAAAACCCGGATTTTGGTTCAAGGTTCGGTTCGGCTTCCTGCCCTTATATGGAGCTTCTCGAGAACCTTGATAGGTGGAAGGGGTCTAGTTCAGAATCCCGACAGTCATAAAAATCCGAAAGTTTGAAATCCGGACGAATTAAAATCCTGACTTTGAAAAGGCGGACAGAAAGAAAATTTTGACTAGTAAGAAATATCGAAAAATCAAAATCTGGACCATTTAAATCCCGGTCCACCTAATTCTAAATCTAAAGAATTGTCGCAATAAGCGAGCAAAGGGTATCATAGGAGATTTGAGGATCTGAATTTTCTAAAAAATACGACCCAAAGAACTAAAAGATCACCGAAATTTCAAAATTCATTTCTTGGTAGACACCCTATAATGACTATGACTCATTTTTGATCAAAGGTTAGGCCTATATTTGGAACATTTAATTGTTTTGTCTCTTTGTCATTTTACTACTTAGTCGTGCTAAAAAAGTAAAACAGTTTTCATATTTACTTTCAAGAGTATTGCCTCCTTTTGCACTTTAATGACTGCGATTAAATATATCATATTTGTGTGTCGAGATGTTACCACTATTAGCAATATTGGGATTTAAATAATGTCGAGATTTTGATATTTCGATATTTTGTACTAGTCGAGATTTAGCGCCTGTCGAGTAGACCTTTTCATACATCGGAAAAAGTCGGGAAAAGACAAAAATATTTTCCTCATTCCGATTTGGATCAAAATTTTTTCCGGTTTGTGGTTCAAGGTTTTGATTCGGTTTAAAAATTTTTCCGGTTCAGGGTTCAAGGTTCCGATTCGGTTAAAATTTTTTTTCGGTTCAGGGTTCAAGGTTTGGTTCCGGTAAAATTTTTTCCCGGTTCGTGGTTCAAGGTTCCGATTCGGTTTAAATTTTTTTCCGGTTCAAGTTCCGGTTCAGGTTTCGGGAAAAAGGTCCGAAATCTACCCTTTAAACACAACAAAAATGGCTGACGACTTCCTTCCATTCCTTTGCTCCTCTGATTGTAGCTTTAAAAAATGCTAATAGGGTCTATTTGCCGATTTCTTTTGCTCCATTGTTGACTTATAGAACGACTTTCATTCTGTTGATCAGCATCTTGTCGCCTTTTAGTGGATGGACCCTTTTGTGTTCCATGAAGTGCCAATACTTTAAAAAAAAGAAGAGCACGGCCCTTTCATATACAAACCATGCTTTTCCTTTTGCTTATTATTGGCACCCTAACATATCTTGTGGTGGCCCGTAGCCTAGTTCATAGCGCGCTCGACTCTCAATCATGAGATGCGACGCGTCGTGCTTCTATCCTAGTTCACAGCTAGGAATTTTTCTCAGGTCAAAACTAGTGCTCTAGTCAGAAAATCAACGGTCACCACCCCTCGGAAGGCAATGGCAAACCACCGAGCGGTAACTGCCTAGTAAAATCTCTCAAAAATAGCCGTTCGGAACCGGCGTTAAACTGTAGGTCCCATATGCCTGTGAGCGCACGCACAGGTGTATGTGAGAGATCACCAGGCTCGTAATCGAGTAAAGGACTAAAAAGAAAGAAAGAAGAACATATCTTTAGGGTTGGGGACGGCACAAGACCTAAATTATTCAATCATTCTACGCGGAGCTTATGGCTCCTCTGACGAAGCGAACATGCCAAGCACAATCGAGCAATTTTGCAGCTCTCACAGTAATAAAGAAGTTGAATCGCATTTATTTTACAGCTTGAGCAACGGAAGATATATCTAACTTTTCCCTTGACTCGCCCATTTTTCTGCTTCAGAGTTATTTTTAAAATAGGTGGCTAAAAAAAAAAAAGGAAATTTCGAATTAAATAGCCAAACTTGGTTAAAAAAAAAAAAAAGGCGCAGAAGAAAATTTTTAAGAAAATCGCGGCATATAAAAAATCAGAATTCATTATAATATAACTGAAAAACCACTTACCATTTTTATTTTTTGAGTTTTAAGAATATTTTTAAAATATTCGAAGTCAATTATTAAAATACAAGCGAAGGCGGCGGAGGGTCGAACAAAACCAACCAACGGAAAAAAAAGGCAGGCTTGCCAATTTTTTTTTTTTTACTTTCACTTGTCTGCTGCCACAATTGAATTTTTCCGCTTATGTTTAACTTAACAATCGATGATCGATTAAATTTCCCTGATGCTACTCTTCAATAAAGAAGGCTATGTTTTTTATTACCAATATTACAAAGCGAAGTTTATAACGCAAAAGATTGTTTATTTTGTTTAAACAAAATTAAAAGTCAATTATATATTAGCAGTTTCGTGGTTTACATCTTTTATTTTCAGTTTTATTCGAAGATTTTTATTGGAGCTTTGTCAAAATTAATATAAAATCATCCAACATGTTTGACAAGACTGACAGGAAACGTAATAAATAACTTGGTTGAATGCTTTTTTAGACGCCGAAAATTGGATTCTGATGTTTTTTTTTTTATCTTTTGAATGAAAGACCTTCTTGTATAATAAAAATGAAATATCGGGGTTCAAAATAATATGCAGAATTTTGCAGTTTTCCTGCACTAACGTTTATTTTTCCGGATGTATTGTAGAAGATTTCGATATATCTCTGAAAACAACGATTGAAGGTTAAGTGTAGAATGTATTGATACTAAGTACGCAAAGACTTAATGAAGGAATTATATCCGATTAATGTAATGAATCTTTCGAGAAATAAGTTTGATTAACAATGTAGTGTAACATAAGAATTCAATTCCCCCCTTGCGCTTAAACGCAATTTATACGGCTTTGTTGGAAAATAATTAAATAAGAATTCAGTTTGGAACATTAGTCTTATCATATTATTTTGCAAATTCATTTGCATGAGGAAAAATTTTTAATTTACTTTTTTTTTTCTTTATTCCAGCTGGAAATTTTGTGGTTTGATATTTAGCACAGTATTCAATGTTCTGAAGTTTTATTTCTGCATGACAGAGATAATGAGGGCAACATATTTCATTTATACTTATTTCTTCGCTTTTTGATTATATGCATGTAAATGGACTGATTTTTTATTAAGTATTACGAGGATATATAATGAATTGAAAAAGGTAAGGTTTAAAAACAAAATGAGTTACATTTTCATTATAAAACGTACGTAATAAATGTTACAGGTTGTTTGAAAATAATGGAGCAAGACAATAGACCTCAAATGGTCACTCCTCAGTCCTTACAGTTTATGATGAGTCACCCCCCACCTTCTTTTCACACTGTTCCTGGGTGAGTATTATTCATTGAAATTTTATTTAACTAACACCCTATGATTGCAAGCTATCAGCATTCAAAAAACTCTATGTGTACGCTACTACATTTTGTTTAAGATTTTGCTTTTTTAGTGTAAATGCTAATACCAACTAATTTTCTTTCTTAAATTTGTGTATACACCTTTTATCTGTTAGTGGAACCATAAACATTATTTTTGTTGTCTCTTGAATTTAATACGAAATCAGAATTATTAAAGCTAAACTTTTCTCATATATTTTTTCCGTTTAAATTGGATTTATGGTTTTCAAATGGAAAAATAAATTTTAAAATTTAAATGATTTGCTGCATTTATAGTTTTAGTAATACTATTTTTTTATTTTGGCAATTAGAATGGGAATAAAAAATTACCCTCCACCACCACCCCCTTCAACTCAACCTGTAACTCAGCAACCGCAGCAACCTCAATGGGTTCCAGTTCAGCAATGGGTGCCTAATCCAATGGGGCGCATGAATCCAATGAGACAACTTAGACCAATGCGCCCGATGGCTCCACAAATGGGGCCCATGATGAGTCCATTGGGACCAAGGATATGGCGAGGAGGAGGAGGACATTATAAGGGAAATCGGAACCGTTTTAATCCAATAAAAAAAAATCATAGATATCAAGTAAGATTTTGATATGGTCTTTGCAATTTTTTTATTATTTTAAAGAGAAAAAAATATTAGTTTTTGTTTTAATTTTCAGAATAGTCATAATAAAATAGATCAACAAAACAATGTCAGTAGTTCAATAATAAAAAATTCTCAGTCTGGCGGATCAAATAGATCTGCAAACGTTACAATTAAAGTAGAAGCCTCTAGCACTGGAGCCGAAAACGAAATCATTATAGAGGAAAAAAAGCGGAAACCGATGTCTAAATGGTATCCAGCTAAACCTTGGAATCGTCAGGATGCGGAAAAAGCTCTCAAAGTAGAATTAGAAACGTACAAAAAGCAAGTTAAGACTTTAATAATTAGGTTTCCTGATCCGGATCTCTCTTGGGATTTAATTAAATCCTATCACAACTCTATAGAAAAAGTTCACTTTCAAGTACCCAGCGGAGCTAGGTTTGTATACTACAGTTTAAAAGGGGGAAAAAAAATATGAATTAGAATGTTAATTGAGACTTGATTTTTTTTTTAGATACTGCTTCATTCAGTTGTCGGATGATGCAGACGTAGATAAAGTAATTAGTGAGTTAAGTCACATAGAATTTTATAATTTAGGAAAAATAAAAGTAGAAAGAAAATTTGAAAAACCGGAGGAGAATGTTACCCCTGAGATGATAGATCCATATACGTAAGTATTCCACGGATCTTTACAAAAAAAAAAAAAAAAAAATTCAGAAAATTATCTTGCGTGAAAAATTCAAAAGTTTGTCTTATCGAAACTTTTATTTTTTTTTAGGTTATATATAGGTAACTTACCCTTAACCATTAGTACAAATGTTATTAAAGAAAAATTTCCTACCGCAGCAAGAGTTGATGTAGGATTTGCCCAACGAATGAAGTATACTAGGTAAGCTTTTCTTCTTATTTTGGTTTCTACTATTTTCAAATAAAAAAAAAAAACTATTCGGGCAAGAGGAAAAACGAAAGAAAGGAACAAAGGAAGATGGTTTAACAAACCGGAAGAGAATGTTACCCCAGAGGTGATTCTTATGATCTCTGAGGTAACATTCTCTTCCGGCTTTTCAAATTTTCTTTCTCCGGTTTTTTTTTCCTTGCAGTTGCGAGAAAAATTAACAACTCGTACTCATGGAAGATTCGAACCCCGCCTCTGTCTTCCGGATTTGTCCAGGCTGTTATAATCTGAACTAACGAAATGAGTTATAATTCTCTCTCATTAAAGACCTTGTTATAGTTACATGCGAGTCGACGGATGGCGGCATCTAGCGTGTTAGGTTGGAAATATAATTTTCAAGAGAAATTATAACTTCGGTTCTCCTTGACTCAGACCATCTATGAATAGCCACCGTTTGTGAATTTCAGATACCTAATGAATTTTAAGACGGCTGCTTGCACTTTGGTTTAAATTCAAAAAAGTTGTAACTTGAAAAAAAATTGAATCATAAACACCAGTTCCCAAAACTCGTATGCTGGACTTTTTAATTCCGGGTAAAGCTTTTGCACCTCTTAATTTTTACCATTGCCCATTTTAAATATTCTCGTAACATGGAAGAGAAGAACTTAAAAACTCATGAAAGGAAACGATTGAGCTTAAACACTCGGGACTGAGAGGGTGGGAAAATAATTGTACATAAGCTCAACATTGTTTTGAAAAAAAATACAGCGCTCATTAGACAGCAAAAATTAAAAACTTATATCTAATTGTTTTCTTTGATTGTTGTTCCAGGTATGCTTTCATTAGGTATCAGACTGTAGAAGAATCCATAGCTGCATTTAAAGCCAGCCATAACGTCATGTTCGATTCTAGGACACTCATCGTTCGGTAAATATTTTAACCGAAAACACTATTAAAAATGAAAATAAAGGGCATTAACACATTTTGTTATTTAAATAGATTTCGTAGGCAAAAAGGCGAAGCTTGTTTACCGGGTGATCAGAAAGCGGAAACGAAAAAATCTCGTAGAGAAAAAAGAAGGAAGTTACAACAGAAACAGCATTTGGAAGAATTGAAAAAAGAATTCGAACAGAAAATCAAAAAAGAGAAGAAGGAAGAAAACGAGGAAGTTGATCAGAAATGCAAATTAACTGTAAGTTACTTAAAAATTATTTTCGAATCATTGTAAAATATGCATTATATTTTTTTCCCTTTATTTACAGCTTAGTGAAATAATAGGTGAAGATGACGAACAGGAATCAGAAGATGAAAAAGAAGTGGATGACGAAGATGATGAGGACGATGACGAAGATGACGATAATGAAGCTGAAGCAGCCAAGAACGATGAAGAAGTAAGCTAAAAGTAGTATACGTATTGATTTTTTAATTTTAAAAATGAATTTTTTCTTAAAACAGGAGGATGACAAGGATGATGAGGAAGAAGACGAGGAGGAGGAAGATGATGAAGAAGATGATGAAGAAGATGAGGAAGATGACGATGATGATGACGAAGACGACGACGAGGATGATGATGAAGATGACGATGACGACGACGACGATGACGAAGAAGATGACGACGAAGAAGAAGGTGAGAATTATTACGAAGACGAAGACTAGGATGAAGACAATGAAAATCGAAAAAATGAATTCCCAAAGGCTCTAAAAAAGACTTCAAATTTTTTTTTTTTTAAATTTTGTTTATATTTTTTCTATTTTATATTTTTAAAAGGAAATTTTAAATATGTAAAAAAGAACCTAATATGCTTTTATATTTAATAAGTTTTCCAATTTTTAAATACTGTAATTTATTTCTGGGGCTTATTTAAGGTTCGGTTTTAGAAAAATTCACTCGTTGAGGTTAGGTTGCACCTTAACTTGTATTGTTCGTATTCCTAATTTTTTTTTTTTAACTTTTTAAGTGAGGGTTATACATATTTTATAAACGTATATTTTTCAATGAGCAATATGACTTTGTAATTCGAGCTCAAATCCATTATAATAGTGCAAAAAAAGTCCTGTATATACGTACCATTATGTTAATTTTGTTCAAAACGTGGTATTGAATCGAGTCCTAAATTTTTTTATTTTCTATGTCTCATATTTATAATTTTGTTTTTACATTAATAATTTTACATTTTTTTTATGTAAGTACGATAAACATTGCCGATCGGAAAGATGCATTCCTCCGTAAATGTCAGCATACAACAGAATCAAGTCATTCTCACCTTCAGACAAAGCATTAGCTCTGCTTTTTATCCTAAAGTATTAGCATCGTCACGGAAGGATATGACACAAAGTTAACTTTAGCTTGTACCAGGGCAAGGAGTTTACTGTATTGGGCCTCATTTTTTCAGTGAGTGACCAATACAGACATATTTTTGATTTTCTGAGTGTTGTGCACTAAAATTTATTTCCTGATCACCAGTATATTTTTTTACATTGAAAGCAATTGGGATAAAAAATACGAGCTTACTTGCAGTAATTTTTTTTTTAATAAACTTTGGTTGTAATTATTAGACTTGACTTTCTGTAGCGGGTGTAAATCTCTGAAACTGGTACAGGAAATCCACTTTTTTACCAGCTCCTAGTTTTTTGTTCTAAATTTAAAGAATTTATGATAACATTTGACTCATAAATAGCATGCTTATTTTACGGTATAAATATTTTTACTATATATATATTTTTTTATATACATTAAGTTATTTAATTTTGTGTAATTAGGATTCGATCATACTTCTGTTAAGTATAAAAATGCAATATGAAATTATTTCATCAAACAAAAACAAAACAAAAAGTAATATTGGTTGTGAAATGTAAGCAGTATCTCTAATTTGATATGTCCGTTAAATTGTTTCGTCCGGAGCCTCAGCGTGAGAGCTCCATTAATTTATTTTTAAAGATATTTCTACTGTTATACTGGCCGAATCAATTAATTGACAAGGTTTTGTAAAAATTTTTCTCAAAAAAAAATTCTAAATTTAATTTTTTTTTTATGGTCAAATGTTTCAAAGCAAACTTGGCGCACATTCTTTTTAAAGTTATTTTGTATATTAAGGTCTTTGGTTCAAGGAATGTAAAAACGGAAAAATATCGTGCCTAACGAAATTATTTTAGTTTAGTGCACTGTATTCGAAATATTTTACGAATTTTGTAATGGACTTGCACCCGTTCCGACTCAGCTTCGGACCTTGTTTGTTTTGAAATTTTGACATCTCATAATCATTCATTTTCAAAGCATATCACCTTTTAAAATCTTTTTAACAATATTTTTTCGTGTTTTTTTTTTTTACTGTCTTTAATATTTGAAGCAGTTGGTAAAGGTTGCATGGAAGAATGTAAAAATTTTTAAAATGGGTATTTAAAATTGATAACGTCTTTTTTTCTGATTCAGGAAAAATTGTAGAAAAGTGTATTTTGACATACCTTCGTACCTGATTTTTATAATTGTATAGTATTTTATTGTACTTGTACAAAAAGAAATAAAAGACATTTGATCACGGTGCTCAATTTGTGTTCTGATTTGTTAGCATCCCTTGCGATTTCCATTTTCTTTTTCAGCTTTGAAAAAGAAGGGAATTAGAATACCGAAAATCGAGATTTACTGTTTTATAAGCGTGGAACTGTATTAAGATGCACTCTGATTATTAAAAAGAACAAGTTGCAGTCTGCATGCAAAGTTTTCCTGCTATTAACTAAGCGTTTTCGGCTTTAAGTGCAAAATTGGAAAAAATTCTGTGCAGTAGTATTAGAGCAAATAGTACCAAACAATTTTTTAATTTTTTTTAAAAAAGAAAGTTTCGTAAGTAACGCTTTCTTATTGACGAAAAAACGAGACGAATTCAGAAGAAATTTTTCCCTGTAATTAGGCAATGCACAGAGAGGCAAAAAGCCGCTTAGGTATTTTTATAAAATTCAGAAAATAAACATAGTAATGAAAAGGATGAGGGTCAATAAGGCCGTTTTTTGGGCTAAATTTTTTTTTTCGTGAAATTTGATCCTTGAGTCCTGGTAAATGATTCCCCAAAAGAATTTTCGATTTCGGTCGTCGGAACCCTTAATATTCGCCTAAAACCATGATATTTTATTAAAGCAAATTTTAAGGATCAGCATAGGAATTAAAAAATTTTATTGCGGCAGGGAAGTACTCCTACCTAAGACCTTTTAAGGGTATTTTTTCATGTTCCGAAAAATGTGTAGAACCCCCTTAAAAGCGGCAATTTTAGGTGTTTTTATTTTTTTAAACACCGTTCTTCCAAGGATTTCTCAAAACTGCATACAATATATTGTAGCTTGCCCTAAGATAAACCTCACGTAATTTTTCCCGTTTGCGAATCCAATGGAATCCATTTGAAAATTGAAAAATGCATAAGACGCGGTTTTTACGGCCTATTTGAGCTCCCTGGTAGTCAGATCTGAATTTTTTTTAAAAAACATCATTTAGGAGTGACAATTAATCGATTCCAGCCATTATCCCGTTCCATCCATGATCAAGTTATCTTAAAAAAAACTTTAAAAAATTATTAAAAAATCACTTTGCATTTGATGTGTTCCATAACAAGTTTTCGAAAATGGAATATTAAAATTATAAATAATCTGTATATTTCCTTCTTTTTTCTTATTAAGTTAGTTGGTATTTTTAATTTACCCTTCAGAAACGATGTCTTGCATCTAAAATAACAATTGAATACAAAAAATAGAAGAAAATACATATATCGTTTATATTTTTCACATTTCATTTTCAAAAACTTGTTATGGAACACATCAAATGCAAAGTGATTTTTTAATAATTTTTTAAAGTTTTTTTTAAGATAACTTGATCATGGATGGAACGGGATAATGGCTGGAATCGATTAATTGTCACTCCTAAATGATGTTTTTTAAAAAAAATTCAGATCTGACTACCAGGGAGCTCAAATAGGCCGTAAAAACCGCGTCTTATGCATTTTTCAATTTTCAAATGGATTCCATTGGATTCGCAAACGGGAAAAATTACGTGAGGTTTATCTTAGGGCAAGCTATAATATATTGTATGCAGTTTTCAGAAATCCTTGGAAGAACGGTGTTTAAAAAAATAAAAACACCTAAAATTGCCGCTTTTAAGGGGGTTCTACACATTTTTCGGAACATGAAAAAATACCCTTAAAAGGTCTTAGGTAGGAGTACTTCCCTGCCGCAATAAAATTTTTTAATTCCTATGCTAATCCTTAAAATTTGCTTTAATAAAATATCATGGTTTTAGGCGAATATTAAGGGTTCCGACGACCGAAATCGAAAATTCTTTTGGGGAATCATTTACCAGGACTCAAGGATCAAATTTCACGAAAAAAAAAAATTTAGCCCAAAAAACGGCCTTATTGACCCTCATCCTTTCTCTGTTTATTCTTAATACGGGGAAACCTTTTTAAGCAATAAACATGTATTACGTCATTTTGTGTTATCTTCGGCCCAGAACTTGACCTGCAAGTAAGGAAGTAAACACATAAAAATATGATTGGCAAGTGATTTTACAATGCAAATAGCCAAATATTAGAAAAGGATTCAGCACTGGGTTGTTCATATGATATTAAAAACCAGTATAAATTTAAAAAAAAAAAAAAAAAAACTTGCCAAAGGACTAATTATTTAGATTCAATGAATGTAGAAGGATTTGCCATTCTTATTATTTATCAAAAGGGAAAACGTTGCAAATGTAATTAAATATGTTTCACTTTGTTTTATTGCAACAAAAATTTGAATTCTTTCATAGGCAAGAGAGCTTCCAAGTTGTCCCTGCTGAGATTGTAACTATCCGCGTACTTCTGTGAAATCTCCCCTTTTAACTTCATGCTTGACCTCAAAATTATCAGGGGCCAAAAAACTCTAGAAACGAAAAAAATTGCGAGCTATTTAATGATAATATTATCAAGTTTAATATCCAACAGTTTCATTTTAAATTGTTTTAATAAAAATATGTGAAATTGTATGCGCTCTTAATTGCATCCCCGGACACCTAAAGCATTCAGGCTTTCCATGCCTTAAAAAAAAGTTACGGAATGTAAACCCAAAATCATTCATGATGTTACTTTTGATATTTTTTTAAATAGCGCGATCCTATGATTGCTCATCAGAAATTAAAAACATTCAAAAATTCCTAAAATTTTTAATACACAAAAAAATGAAACATGCCAGATTCTATTCACGACTACGACAGAGAAAAAACAAAATATCAGCTATATTTTATAACATTGTGTGACGGGTCAGTGTGATCGTGTTATCAGCGAAGTGAACAGCAAGAAAAAAAAATGCAGTTTTTTTTCAGTCTTATTTTTATAACGGCTCTTGTATTATTTTTAAATTTTGGATTAGCAGCACATGTTAAACAAACGGCAACGACACAGAGGACTACAAATGCTCACAATCATCATAAATCAGCAACAGGGAAACCTACGGCAACGGTGAGCAGTACAAAGCAACATGCTCATTTACCTCACACGACGACGTTAGCTCCTAAAACTTTAAAGAATCAAACAGCGTCGAAAGCCGTTAATGGAACAGCGGAAAGACCTAAAATTCTGTCTTCTTCAACATTATTTATGTTTCCCTCGGCGCCATGTCCTAATGGCCAAAATCGGGATCCTTCAAGCAAGTGCAGAGAAACCTTCAAATGAAGAAAAAAAGGGAACAAATTCAATTTCATTCAACCAGAAGAACTAAATTTTAAATTTTGCAATGTTGAAGTAGACTTTCAGTAATAATAAATAAGAAAAATTTTTTATTTTTATTTTTTTGAACCAAAAATGAATACTGACGTGCTAATGAACGCTAATAAATAACGTCACTTTCTAAGATTTTTTTATTTAAATTGCAAAATCATCATATTTGCTAATTATCACCAATCAGTGACGAAGGTTTGCCAATTTTTCCCGTTTTAGTTACATCAAAATAATTTGGTCTTTATAGAATAAAAGTAAGAGCTTTATTTTAAAACGGAGAAAAAAGTAATTTAAAAGATTTCGTTGCAAGTGAAACAATTTTTTACGAAGGAAAGTGATGTACAAAAAGTGCGGAGTTTATTACTCTTTTCTGTCAAAACCGGTACTGTTTAAAGAAAATATTATTTAATCTACGTGTCACTGTGATAAATCTGTCTAGCATCTAGTATTGTTCAGTACAGTACCTGTCACACAATAGACAAAAAAAATGAAATTGTTCATATGCGTATGCGTGTTTTTGACGTTTTCGTTATTTTTCGAAACGGATGCTAAAAAGCCAGTTATTTCTACATCTACAACGACCACTCCTAAACCCATCGTTGGAATTAGTAAAGATCCGGAAAATATTATAATAGCGCCGGTCCGCTGTCCACCTAATCAGAAATTGGATCCCTTTGGAAGATGTAGGGATATATTCTGATTTAAGGTTTGTAAAATCAAAGGAATAATAATTTCATTTTATAGCTGTAACTGACGATATTAGTGAATTCCATTAAAACTTAACTTATGCATTCCATTAAGACTTAAGGGTGCAAATTCACTATGGAATTTTGTACCAACTTATTGGTCCAAAATTCCATAGTAAATTTGCACCCTTAAATCTTTTCTTTTTTTTAAATATCACGCCACCTTCTGAACGCAGATTTTTGACTAGAACTACTAGGCATACTTGAAAAAATTTTTAAAAAAAATTAAAAAAAAAAAAAAATTTCTTTGTTTTTTAATAAGGCCGTTAGTTACGAAGAATAAAACAAACCTTTCGATTGCAATTCCAGATCGATTCTTATTCAGCACAGTATAGATTGCTTCAGCGATTCATTTGTTCTCGAAATAAATTTTAAAATTTTTGGAATAAAATCATCTCTAACCTTTTTTTACCTTATTCGTTCGGGACAAAGTGAACAGGAAAGCATTTTTTTTTCGGGAGAGAAAGCGAACTCTTGTGTAAATGATTCTAATTACAGGAATCACATAAATATTTTAGTTACAGTCAGATTTCACGAAAAACGCTTGTAAAGTAATGATAAGTCAGATTAATGCGTGATAGAAAATAGTATAAACACGTTATTGCAGGCGGAATTTTTCATTCTCTATCGAATAATTTTTGAACGAATTTTTTCAAGATTATGTTAACAGAAAAACGAATATCATTTTTTTCCTCTCCAATGATAAGATGTGGGAGGGGAAGTTATGCGACGAAGCTTTCCAAAACGTTCTAGACAGTAAAAATCCCAACCCTTATTAATTAGGAATGTTCCATTAAAATTTTTAAAACCGGACAAAATTGATACATCTTTTTTTCATACGACGAGGTTTGTACCATTAAAATAATATCAAAATTTTAAAATAATAAAATTCGCAGTTTTAAATTTACTGCTGTAAAAATTTTATGTTAATCCTCAGTCATAAAAGCATTGCCAAAAAAAAAAAAAAAAAAAATCAAGTTTATTGTAATAAACTTGAAAAGGTGTTAAAATGGATAAGCTATTATTTGTTTAAGAGATGATACTATAAATCTCCATAAAGTTTAACATGATACAAAAAACGCCGTATAATCTCATAAAAATTTTCCATTTTATAAGCCAGACATGTAATCATCGCTGAAGTAGTAGTACGGCTAATAATATTTATATCAAGATTATGATTTATTTCAATTAAAGTGATTAAAATATTGCCGCCGAAATACAAGACTCAACACTAAGTTTTCCGTATAAAGTTACATTAAGTTCTGATAAACAGTAAATTAATAAAGCATTATAACGTTTCATGAAAGTAAATTTACGGAATTAGTGGGATTTCATTTTATGAAAGCTTTAAATATTTCTTTTTTTTTTTTTTTTTTGCTGCTCGATCCTAACCGCTTTTAGGAATTGTTACCGATAGCACTAATCTTACACTCAGACCAAACTTTTAACCATTCATTCAGTTCGATCATTTCATGTCAAACTCTTCATGGAACAGCTTAGTCCTTTTGAAATCAACATCGTGAAATTTTAATCTGAAGTTAATTCACGGCAAGACACTCAACCTAAGGCCCTATTTTTGACAAGCTGTAGATTATTTTGTTTAAACTAACGTATTTCATGTAGCAGTGGCTACACTGTCGCCTTGACAGATTTTATTTTTCTTTAGCTCGAAGAAAAATTACGACTATTACTGATTTCCGTTAATAAGAATTCGCACTTAGTTCTGGAGCCACGAAAGTATTTTTAATTTAAAAGTTTCAAACCCCCCATTTTATTAAAATTAAACAGTGAAAAAACGTCTCTTACTAACTCGGAGCAGGCGATTAAAATCATTTTGAATCTAAGTGATTGTAACGCGTGCCCGTTATTGAATGCTCTTTGACCCAATTCGCAATGAGTTTTCATTTTAATGACTTCGCTTGGTATTTACAGCAACACTGTTGCATAAAATTGCATTTTAATCTCTTCTGCTGGAAATCCTTTCTCACTTACCTGCAAGAAAAAAAAATTATAAATAAAATATTTGAATTTTTACTGCACAGGTCTTATTCTAGAGTTACAATTTCTTATTAATAATACAGTCGAGTCCGGTTATAACTTAATCCAAGGGACTGGCACTTTTTTTACATTATAATAGGATTAGGTCATTTTCAAGTAAAAACGCAAGTTAAGCCGCAAAAATTTGTTTTTTTATTACTATCTAAGTTACAGCAGCTTGCGGGTACAGTAGAAACTTTAAACATTCCGATTAAACCATGCATACCTTACGGAAAGTTAAATAATTTTTGCCATTTTGAAAATAATATTCTTACTAAACATTTTTTTTTTATTTTTCACTGGCGTATCTTCAAAAATTTTTAAAAGTGACCTTAAAACGCATTTTTTTTAAAAAATTGTCCTAAAATATATACGTTATAACCGGAATTTTGCTACTTTATAACCGACTTTAAATAACATGGTTTTATATCGGATTTTGGCGGGACCGGCCTAATTTGTACATTATAACCGGAATTACGTTATTACCGGATCCGTTATAACCTGACTCGACTGTATTATCGACGATTTATTAGTAATTTGTTTAACTATCTAACCAGGAAAGCGTTTATCTGATGCTTTAAAAAAAATGAACCGAAATCAATGAAGTAGTAGTGTCCTAAGGAGTCCTAAGTCATGTTTCAAGGTAGAATCTTTTTATTTCTTTGCATTTTTTTAACTTTTGCGTGGAACGTTGAAAATTTGCCACTGCAAGGCATGTATCAAATATATGCCTCCTATAATCCTTGTCCGGAAGGTTATCAAAAGGACGAATCAGACAAATGTAGGGAAATTTGGCCTTGAAAATATTTCAATGCCGACTTTTTCGTAAGTTATAGGCTAGTGAATTTGAAAAAAAAAAAAAAAAAGGTTACCACAGATTTATTAAAAGTATTTTTTTTATTTTTTCAGTTGCAATGCAAATACTCGGAAGCCATTATGAAGCAAACGTTTCACCGATGAGAAGCCAGAATGCCTTATGATATTAAGAAATAGCGGAACAACGATGGAAAAAAAAATTAACTTTTCGGAAAATCGTTGGAGACCAAACTTACTTCGTCAAATCTGTGTTGTCCTGTCATTGTGCCGATAAAAATTTTATCAATATATAAATCTAGGCAAACATAAAATTAAATTTAAAAGATAAAAATTAAATATTTGTTTAAAGCTGTACCATACGATATATTCAGAAACAATAGACAAGAAAGAAGTTTGTATAATTTCAAAATCCGCGTGATGAAGACTTCCGCTAATTATTTAATGGCTGCTTAAAGATTTTCGAACATTGATAAAATCAACGTGCGTGAAGAGACCTTCTTTTGTTTTCATGTTAAAAAAAATAATAAATTCCTAAGCAGAAAAAAAAAAAAAAAAAAAGATTGTTTTATTCTTTCTAATCCTATGCTCTCAACTCCAATACACGATGGCGATAAGAAGTGCGAATTTTCCTCAGAAAATAGAAAACGGTCTCTTTTCACCATAACTGGACCACAACACAGTAAAATTGATGTTTGGATTTTTGATCAAAAGTTGGGAAAGATCGTAAGCTAAACACTGACAGGTACCGATTTTTTATTCGAGAAACTCAACGTCTACAACTCGTAAAAAATATTGGATCATAAAAATGAAAAACCAATTTTAAATTTTAATCCTTTCCCGTTTAGGTTTAATCAACCGTGAGAGGATCACAAATATATGATCGGATGGCACGAATCGTATGATCCGATCACATATTGGAATCCCAAAAACACCAAAAACACGCGTTATTAACCCTCCTGAAGGTGGCAACATGCTCATACAGGATTGAAACTTCAAAAGAGTGAAGAACAAATGGCGATACTTTGATGCCCAGGAAGCTATCCTCCGATCTCTGCTAACTATAAGTGGAAATAGCAGAAGAGGTCCAAAAACTCAGGTTCTCCAGTAACTCCTATTTTTTATAGAAATAAAATTTATGATGGCGGACACTTTAAAACCCTATGTTTAACTTATGAGAGTATCTCTTTAATTTTAAATTACGTACCCCTATGGGACAAATTATGTAACAAAAATCAAATTTTGCCGGATTTGATGGTTACGACATCATATTTTTAGATTATGAACATTTCACTCATCCATATTTAACTTATGGCGCTAATAAAAATCACTGGAAAATGCAAGATTTTATTTTCAAAAATATTCTGGAATTATATAAGCTAAACTTAAAACTATGAGTTCATTGTCGTCTAAAGTAATCAACCGTTTCCGAAATTCTCACGGAGTAAGACAATATTTTTGATTTTGTCCTATTCCCTGAGAATTCCCGAAACTAAACCTAGAAGTCCTAAGATTTTTCTGGCTGTTATGTAAACAGTCCCTGTAGCTGCCTTAGGGAACGTTCAAGTATTACGTAAGACTTTTTTTCGGGTTTTTGGACCCCCTCCTCGGTTGTAAGACATTTCGCCATACTTAGCTTATGGCGAAGATGGTTGATGCGGACCCCCCCCCCCTAAAAATCTTACGTAATACTTGAACGTTCCCTTATAACGACAATTTAATAAATTTTTATAAAATGTATCGTTCATAAGATAAAAATGGGGAGACTTTAAAAATTTTCAACATTACTTATAGTTTCTGTTTGCTGGTATGCTATAGCATACTACCAATTGTTAGCAACCGGGACTCGATTTAAGAAAAACATTGAGGAATATCCTTACGTATTTTGTAAGCAAGGAATTCGCATTGAAATTCGTTGCAAATACAAACAGCAAATGCCCCGAAAAAAGAATTTTCCAAAACACCCTTTTTTATAAGGAAGTTTTGAGTAAGATTGGTTGCCTCTTTTTAAAATCAATTTTCAACTTGGATCTCCAGTATATGATAAATTTAAAAATTAGGAACTTGGTTGACCAAGTTGAATTTAGCTAGATTCAACTTGGAAATCCAATAGGTTTTTCATTGTATCGAGTATGAAAACCGTTACAATTCAGGCAGATTTCAAACTGGAAATTTAATCGATCCATGCTGGAAACTGGACTTTTAATACTGATAATAATTTTACCAGGGACCGTAATATGAAATCAAGGTGGTGAAATCAAAATGCCGCCGTCAAAAATCAAGTGCAAAAACAAGCTGACGATTTGAAAGGATTAAAAATCTGTCCCACCAGTAAAAACATTGAGTTTTTCTTCAGTTTCTCGGTGGCGGTCAATGAATTTTCCTCTCATGACACAAAAGCTTATTTTGATGAGCGCTTAAAGTCGCAAAGTAAGTCATAGGAAAACAATGATTTTAAATCATTTATGCAATGTTGCAAACAATGCAACACAAAAGAAGTAATAAAATAAGGTGCTGCAAAGTTAAATATTTCAAATATTTGTTCAGCAAATACCATAATTTTACAATTCATTGGGAAAAGAAAAAATAAATTTTGAGATTTTTTTAAACAAGGAAAAAAAGGCAACAATATTCCTAAACTGATAGGTGAAAAGATTTATTCAAGTGAATGATGTTGCATATTATGACAATTTTTTAAGTGCTTAGATCGCTATCTATCAAGAGGATGTAATAAGGCTGATTAAAATCTTTTTTGAAAAGACTAATTCGATTGATAAAATAAATATAATCATTAAAGAAAATTAAAAAACATTTTAAAACTTACGATTCGGTATGATTTTCCGTCAGAAGCGTACGGTACCCAGTCAAAGGTGCTAGTGCCGATCAAAAAACAGAAATTCGATTTGAAGCCAGATGTTTAAAAATTTATGACTTGCGTAAACTAAGACAGAAAAATTTGAAACTATGGCTTGAAGTTACTGACATGCAGGGGTATCAAGAAAAGAATAAGCCAGGGTTAAAGTATTGCCTACGTGTAATGAGAAGGAGCTTTTATCCGATAAAATTAAAAAATGCGGGGATTACTTTACATATTTTGTTAACTCTCTAAAGGAGTCGTCCATAAACCACGTTAGCATGTTGGGGGGGAGGGGGTATTCAAAATGCTAACTTTTGTTAACAAGGGGATGGAGGGGCTTTACATATTCTTAGCATTTGTCTCATGTAATAAACGTGAAAAAATGAAAATAATTACATAATTTTTAAATTTATGACTTGCGTAAACTAAGAGAGAAAAATTTGAAACAACTCACTTAAAATTTAAAAAAAAAAAAAACTTTTTTGCAAAATTTAATTTTCGAAGAATTTTAGACATTTTAAATGTTTAATATTCATTTCATTTAAAAAATTTTTAAGGGGAGGGGGGTAACCAAAATCTAACGTAATTTTAGAAGTGGGGGTCCCGAAATGCGAACCTTTGCTGACAAGTGGGTAGGGGGTCAAAATGGCCAAAATAATGCTAACGTGGTTTGTGGACGACCCCAAAAGGTTGTGACCCACCCCCCGCACAGCTCTCTCAATACGTCTCAATACGCCTCAAGGTTGGCCTATTTCTACGAGAGATGTTCAAAAAACTTTGATTTCTGTTTGGAAATTGTTTGGAATTTGTTTATATTACCGAAGATTGGCATCTGCGGTAATATACTTAGTACCAATCCAGTATGCTTTGAGAGGTTAATCTACTAAGGGGCTGTTTAAGTACTACGTAAGCAAAATTTTGTACATTTTCGACTCCCTCCCCCTTTATTACTAAAGACTGCAGTGCCACCCCCCCCTCCTCCAAAATTCATTATTTTTCGCTTACGTAAGAATTTAACCATCTCGTCCCTCCCATTGTAAGCAATAGTAAGATTTTCCAGATCCCCTTCATGGGGGGCCTAAAGGTGCTCACGTAATACTTGAATAATTCCTACGCTCTGAACAAACTGAAATCATACCAAAATCTTTAATTAAAAAATGAATACACGTTTTCTGAAAGATCTCAAACAGGCATAAAAAAAACTCATCGAAAGATTTTAGGCTCGTGCCTTCTTTTCCTCGCTTGGAGAGCATATTTCTGGTTCGAGCAGGACGCCTCCAGGATAATTGAGTCTGTCAAAGAAGATTTAGGACTTAATCAAGTTTTAACTTTGTAATAAAAACCGAAGTGTTAAAAGAGGTTTTTCAGTAAAAAAGTAAGGACAGCTGGGAGCTACTTAAAAATTCTAAATTCCCCTGAACTAGATCGTGATCGCTAAAAGCCGGCCATTTAGACAATTTCCACACATTTTTACTTTCTATTGTAATAATGAATTCTTCGTTTTAACCGGTTTAATTAATTTTATACTGATAACTCCTCCTTCAGACTATGAAATCGATCAAACTGACGGGCGTCGCACCAAGACTCATTGTGAGCGAATTCGGTAATATTTAAAAAAAAAAAATGCGAAAAAATGAGGAGTCGACAGTGAGCATCTCGGTCATATAAGACAGAATGTTCAAGGTAAACACGTCTCTTCTTTTTTCCAATAACAGGAATACGTAAAATGAAAAGGTCAAAAGATGAATCACGAAATTAACTTTATAGCATTATGTGATTACTATCACATTCAGGGACGGAACTAAAATAATTCATGAAAGGGGGATTTAAGCCCAAGCTGAGCAATAATGAATTGTATTTTTTTTTTTCATGTTTTATTTGATAATACTTGCCTCTTAAAAACTTGTCATTGAAACATTTAAAAAATCTTTATGTAGTAATTTTGCAATAATATTTTAATAATATATTCAGAGGAAAAAAGTCATTTAAATGCACTTGTTGGAGGGTAATTTGAAATTTAGCTAAGGAAAGAGTCTTCGAAATGAGACAGAAAAAAAGAGTTTGTTTTTTAAAACTACTTTTGATTGTTAGATCTTGTAAATCTAATTTCTTATAAATTCCTGATTATCTTAAGCTTCTGCTCTTCCGCATCAAGTAACCTCAAACTAGAACTTCGACCTTGCTGAATGAAGAAGCTTCGTTACTGCATTTTAGCGGGTGTTTTACAAAGAAAAATCCATTTCTAAGATCCGATGAATTTTTAAAGCAGTGATATATACCAATGAAAGTTTAGACTGGCAAATATCAAGGCTAAAGGTAATAGTTCAGGTTTGTCTGAAAAAAAAAAAACAAGGCTGAAAAAGATACAGATGGGTTACCCGACACATCTCTCACGAAAAGTATCCTCATTACATGGGCGTAGCCGGAGAAATAATTTAGAGAGGGTTCGATTTTGTTCCAAAATGGATTTTCCTTCTCACGTTTATTCACTCATGAATCAAGAAAAAGAGTGTTCGCACGAATGTAGAAAGATCTTTCATGTTTTCAAAAGGAAAAAAAAAAATAAAAAGAAGAAAAACTAATCAACGAGTCAAATACGCTCCAATAAAGTCTTTTCTTAACGAGCGTGATTTTCCCTTTTAAAAATTTTCCTTAAAAAAAATTTGCATATTCTATATCAACTTGATGTGGAACCCTCGGGGTGGTCCGAAATACTCACTAAGTCTCGAAAATGGCACCAGCTCTTCATGCGATTGTCATTCTATCTGGTTTAATTAAAATAATTATTTAACAACTCGCTAAAGGACTTCATCCTCGACTTGTTTATGGTTGTCAATTTTCATACTCGTCAGTAACTACGTGGATGATAATAAAAAAAATAATGAAAATAATAATAATGATGATGATTTTCATAATGTTGATACTAGTAATAAGAGAGAAATGAAATAAACTTTTTTGTTTATCCTCACAAACTTCGGACTCAGTCTAAAAAAGAAAGAACCGATTCCGTTTTGATGACTTACAGCACTTTAGAATTTTTTGAGAAAACATCCTTTTTCTTATGGAAAAAAAGGTAGGAAAAAATCCTTGTAAAGGTATAGGTCAAGGTATTCGGTTACGTATTTATTTTATAAACATTTTTCAATAATAAAATAAAAAACAATATTATTTTAAGGGATAAGATGGTAAAACAAAAAACGAGGATGTTGGATTTTGTTTTATTTTTGCGGCCTCATTTAACTGTGATGTCATTCAATTTAATTTGAGTTCTGTTTATTGATTTTTTTGTAATGTTATATAAGTTAATCGCTTGTAAATGCAGAAAAATAGATCAATAAAAGAACGGATTTAAACCAACATTAAGAGTAGGCTTCAGTGAATACAGGAAGGATTGGCCGTTTTGTCTAATACTCGATTTACGGGAAAAAAATTGAAATTTCAGGAATCTGACGAACTCCTTTGGTGTGCCCTGGAATCTTTAGGGCAAGTTTCAAGTTGCCTGGATTGTAAATGCAACCGGAAAATAATTTCAAAAACTTTTGTAGTCGAAAAGCTTAGATTTTGTTTTCCAAGTTTGTTTTTACTTGAAACTAATTGAAACTTGTACTGAAAATTCCAGGTTACATCAAAGAAGTTCGTCAGATACCTAAAATTTCGATTTTTCCCGGTAAATCGAGTGTTAGACAGGACAGCCATTGTTTCCTGTATCCACTGTAGCCTACTCTTAATGGGTTGTAAAAAGAAAAAAACTCAGCTTTTGGTATTCAAATATTTTCTTGCTTTAAAGTTCCGACCGAGCGAGCACACTAGGGTGTGTCATTTTAAATAATTTTTTGAAATGTTGGGGGCATGTTGCAAATCGGCTTTCTTCAGGTGTAAAACCACTAAAAAAATTTTTTTCAAATTTTTTCTTAACCCCTTAATGGCCCCCCAAAGCTACTTTAGCTTTTTAAAAATTTTGCAGTCAAGTTCTTTTAAACTCCATTTTTTTAATCCACTTTAAGGGTCTACAAAATATTTAAAAAAAATGTTTTCTTATGTTTTCGAGGTCGTAGAACACGAATTTCACTATCCCGAATTTTTCCGATTAACCCCTGTCACGTCATTAGCGTTTTTATCAAGCTTGTACCTGATTTTTCAGTCTGAAATTCGGCTTAATCTCGATTTTGAAGCTCTGAAAATTTTTGTATTTGAATTGGTATCACTCATACTTATGCTAAAATACCCGTAGAACACGAATTTCACCATCCAGATTTTTTCCGATAAACCCCTGAGTAGGGCTGTAAGTGTAAATTTGGTTTTTTCGGGTAAAAATGAATTTTTTGCCAAAAAATGGCAAGAACTCCTTACCAGTTCGATTTAGAGGTCATGCTCAATGACATTTATTAGTCAGGACACTCTGATTAATAAGGATCTTTTGTGTTTCGCATCAATTTCCAAAATATTTTAGGGTCGGAAAAAATTTGGAATTTCCATACACTCTAGAGTGTCTCCTGTCTAGGCACGGTACACTCTAGAGTACACTCTAGAGTGTCTCTTGCCTAGAGTGTACCGTGCCTAGGCAAGAAACACTATAGAGTGTATGGTGCCTAGACAGGAGACACTCTAGAGTTTATGGTGCCTAGGCAGGAGACACTCTAGAGTGTAAGGTGCTTAGGCAAGAGACACTCTAGAGTGTACCGTGCCTAGGCAAGAGACACTCTAGAGTGTATGGTGCCTAGGCAGGAGACACTCTAGAGTGTAAGGTGCTTATGCAGGAGACACTCTAGAGTGTATGGTGCCTAGGCAGGAGACACTCTAGAGTCTATGGTGCCTAGGCAAGAAACACTCTAGAGTGTATGGTGCCTAGGCAGGAGACACTCTAGAGTGTACCGTGCCTAGGCAAGAGACACTCTAGAGTGTATGGTGCCTAGGCAGGAGACACTCTAGAGTCTATGGTGCCTAGGCAAGAAACACTCTAGAGTGTATGGTGCCTAGGCAGGAGACACTCTAGAGTGTACCGTGCCTAGGCAAGACACACTCTACAGTGTATGGTGCCTAGGCAAGACACACTCTAGAGTGTATGGTGCCTAGGCAGGAGACACTCTAGAGTGTACCGTGCCTAGGCAAGAGACACTCTAGAGTGTATGGTGCCTAGGCAGGAGACACTCTAGAGTGTACCGTGCCTAGGCAGGAGACACTCTAGAGTGTATGGTGCCTAGGCAAGAGACACTCTAGAGTGTATGGTGCCTAGGCAGGAGACACTCTAGAGTGTATGGTGCCTAGGCAGGAGACACTCTAGAGTGTATGGTGCCTAGGCAGGAGACACTCTAGAGTGTAAGGTGCTTAGGCAGGAGACACTCTAGAGTGTATGGTGCCTAGGCAGGAGACACTCTAGAGTGTATGGTGCCTAGGCAAGAGACACTCTAGAGTGTATGGTGCCTAGGCAAAAGGCACTCTAGAGTCTATGGTGCCTAGGCAAGAAACACTCTAGAGTGTATGGTGCCTAGGCAGGAGACACTCTAGAGTGTATGGTGCCTAGGCAAGAGACACTCTAAAGTGAACTCTAGAGTGTACTAGTACCATACACTCTATAGAGTCTGACCGTAAAAAATTTTGGAAATTGATTCGAAACACAAAAGATCCTTATTATTTAGAGTGTCCTGACTAAAAAATGTCATTGAGCATGACCTCTAAATCGAACTGGTAAGGAGTTCTTGCCATTTTTTGGCAAAAAATTCATTTTTACCCGAAAAAACCAAATTTACACTTACAGCCCTACTCAGGGGTTTATCGGAAAAAATCTGGATGGTGAAATTCGTGTTCTACGGGTATTTTAGCATAAGTATGAGTGATACCAATTCAAATACAAAAATTTTCAGAGCTTCAAAATCGAGATTAAGCCGAATTTCAGACTGAAAAATCAGGTACAAGCTTGATAAAAACGCTAATGACGTGACAGGGGTTAATCGGAAAAATTCGGGATAGTGAAATTCGTGTTCTACGACCTCGAAAACATAAGAAAACATTTTTTTTAAATATTTTGTAGACCCTTAAAGTGGATTAAAAAAATGGAGTTGAAAAGAACTTGACTGCAAAATTTTTAGAAAGCTAAAGTGGCTTTGGGGGGCCATTAAGGGGTGAAGAAAAAATTTGAAAAAAATTTTTTTAGTGGTTTTACACCTGAAGAAAGCCGATTTGCAACATGCCCCCAACATTTCAAAAAATTATTTAAAATGACACACCCTAATGAGAATGCTCCTTAAAAGGTAAACATAAGCATTGTTTTTCATACTGCTCCTTTTCAAGGCGCGACGATGTTGCATTGAACGTAATTATTATTGCTGCATTATATCCAAAGTGAAAAACGTTAAGCTTACGGTTGCGCTTCACTTTATGAAATAAAATGTTCCAAAGCCCCATATGTTCAAAATACGCATTTGAGGAGTTTTCCATTCTCAAAGAAAAAAATTCTAGCATATTATAACATCTCTAATTATATCCTTAGATTAATACAAGGCTAAATATTATCTTACAGTCTTGAGGTATCCTTTTTATACTAAGCTAGAGAGCGAATAGATTTAGCATATCGTAATAATATTCGCCTTTCATGGACTTTTCGAAACACTAATCGGTATTGCTTTAAAAAAATTCTCAAACTGATTCCCTCTAATATTTCAGGAATCAAATTCCTGGGACAAAGGAATGAGTCAGCAGAGATCCAACTTTTTTTTTGTACAGAGACTACTAATTAAAGAAAAAAGGACTTAGCACAAGTTAAAAAAAAATCTGGTTGTAAAGCTTTTGATATATCTCAGCGGACCACGTTTTAAATTTTAATTCATTGATGCAATGACTTAAAATGTAGGAATCAGACAAATTATTAAGCTCAAGCTTGATTTTTCTTGGCAATGAATTCTTCTTGGATGATAATTTAAGAGATGATTTACAGTATAACCTCATTATTCAGCACCAATCCAGACTATTTCCCTTGTGAAACATATTCCGATAAGCCATTTTGAACACCTTGGTTGAGAAAAAATTAAACAAACTTTATAATCTTAATAAATATTCTTTTGGTTTTTTACGAACTTTCGAAAACATGTTAAATACTTGTTTTTTCGGCTAAGCTACCGAGATTACTAGTGTTATGCTTTAAACCATTAGTTATTATAAAAAAGTTCTCCATATAAAACGGTACTGGAAAATAAATCTGATTTAAAAAGCGATTCGGCTGTAAGTCGATATCAATAGAAAAACTATTGAGAAAATAAAAATTCCACATTGATTTCAGCTCAAAAGAAATGCTGAAACATGTGCAGCTTCTGTCAGATCTTCCGATGTCGGAACAGGTGTAGCCTTCCTTTTCACCAGAATTATCATGCCTAAAAGATTAAAACGATTGGAGACACCGAACCGCAAGTTGCAAAATATATATCCTGTAGGTGCAGCAACAAATGAAAGGGAGTTAACACCTCTGAATGCCGGACACATTAAGAAAAATGCTACTTTTACAATTTCGATATGAATAAGAAAAAAAAAAAAAAAGAATTAAAATCATCGTGATTTGGGAGTAAAATGAAGTGCACTTTGGGAGAAGTGTACTAAACGATGGTCACGGATTCTCCCAAAACAAAACAAATCCGTTCGATCTTGATAAAATCGATCACGTGATGTTTAACTTATGAATGGTATTATGATTGATTGAGGCGAGGCATCCCGCAAAATATGATTTCATATATAAATTGCATTTTATTGCAAACGCCGACAGTGTTATTGTGATTCCATTCGTTATACAATTAGCCAAAATGAAAGTGCTCCTATACGTACAGGTACGGGCGGGTAGAAAAAGATTTTTTGCGAAGTGGAATAAGAAAAAAGAAATATTAAAAAAAAAAATTAAAAAAAAAAACAAGAAAAAGATTCAGGAAAATTCTAAGTAGGAAAAAATTTAAGCGGGGAGGGAAACTATGTAATTTTAAGGGCAAGGTGACTTCGAACCGGCTAATTTTAACATCAGGATTTTTTTTAAAACTAATTTTTCTAACGTGTTGTCGATCATATGATTTAATAGTTAAACATTTTACCACTTCGGTAAATTCTATTTTCTAAAAGTGAAAAAAATTTTGAAAATAGATCTAGCATAGTTTTTTGTAGTTGTTTTGTAATCTTATCGTAATAACGGGAAATATAGCTTTACACGAAAGTAAAAGATCACTTTGTTAGAAACACGCTATTAGTAATTATACAATAAGTGAAAATCGAAGTTATCAACGGACTTTTTTTTTTTTCTTTAAACAATGCGAATTTTTCACGGATTTCAATCAAGTTTTGTTTTGTTTTACTTTTAAAGCTATGCTTTATGTTTTACAATTCATTTTTTATTCAGATTCTCTCGGCGAGCATAATTTCCATAGTATTAGCCGCACCCCAATTTCGAGGAGGATCGAATTTCAAACCAACTTTCGGATCTTCATCGCCTGGTCAAAATATCCCAATTTTACGTTATGAAAATAATGTCAACCACGATGGATCATATCGATGGAGGTTCGTATACAATATTCGGCGACGTAAACTTGAATTTTTCGGAAAATACTAGTGATCGTATGCGATGAAATCACCAGTATATCACGGGATCACCGATAAATGGAAACATCCGGAATCTCGGCATTTATTACTATGTAAATATTCTGCGGTTAAGAAAAAGTATATGATAGGACGATAACAAGGAATAATATTTCGAACCGTCTGGAAGAGTGCCACGGATTTGTGTTAAGCGAGGATGAGCGCAACATTTTAGCATTTGAAGATGCTTAATGGGCATGAGTTTAAAATTTTCCAACTAGTACAACTTTTTTGCATCAAAAATTAAATTATGCAATCGTCACTTTTATTTAAATTGATTTTCCTTTTTCTTTATTGCCAGTTATGAAACAGGTAATGGAATTACCGCGGACGAACAGGGGCAATTGAAAAATGCTGGAAATCCACAATTGGAAGCGATGCAAGCTCAGGGTCAGTTTTCGTACACTTCGCCGGAAGGGATCCCGATAAAAGTGACTTACGTCGCAGATGAAAATGGATTCAGACCGGTCGGAGACCATTTACCGACGCCTCCACCCATACCGCCAGCGATTCAAAAGGCTTTGGATTATATCCGATCACTCCCGCCTCAAAATACTCAGTCACAACCAAATCGATACGGATAATTTTTTTATAATTTATTAAAACAATCATTACCAATGAAAATTAATTTATTACACCATTTTTTTTTTTTACTTTGCTTATCAATATTTTTATAAATAGAATTCCTTTCTTTTAAATCAATGTTCTGCCTCCATTAGCGGATTAAAGGGTGTATATAAAAATCTTTTTGCTGATTTTCTCTTATGATCCTAGAAGCAAGACAAGCTGATAGAACTAAAAAAAAAAGCTTTTTAAATGGACCGCTAATACGTTTTATCGTATAAGACACACTAAGCAGCCTGAATGAAAAAAAATATTCACAATCCACTTAAGCTTATATAAAAATAAAAAGATAAGACATGGAAAGCACTAAACAGGTTTCGTCTTTCGTTAAGCCGATGCTAAAAATCGTAGGGAATCACTGAGAGTAAAATAAAGATAAAAATCAAAATCTATACTCCAAACATTTTTTATTTTTTTTTTTTTTTTTTTTTACTCTAACCATTCTAAAAAACTCTGAGTTGCGAAATATAGCCATTTTCCAGTCAAAAATACTTTAAGTAGCTTAAAAATCCATCCGTTTTTGTTTTTATAACTTGAATGCCCAGGTACATCAGAATGAAAAACCAAAATCGGATCTAGGGGTCATAAAAATGTAAGGATCAGCATGAAATTGATTTTCCTCTCTCTTATCCGCAAAATTCAGAATTTCGTGCATCCCTCTTCAAAAGTTACATCAGATTTAGGACCCCCTCCCTCTCTTGGAACATTAAATTCAATGAGAAAAGGTTTATGAAAAAAGTTTTGATGATGTTAAAGTGAACAGATTTTCCATCCACCTCCTAATTTTTTTTTTTTTTTTTTTTTTTTTACCGATTCCTCACATGCTTACATTTTGTTCATCTTAATAATAAATGACTACCGGTAAACAGAAAAACCCCACCATTTTTTCGGCCCTGGAAAAGTCTAAAAAAAAGTACTAGATTTTTTATTAAAATTTTGAAGGCTTCGAGCGAAATTTATGACAAAATGCTGACATCTGATTTGCGGCCCTAAATCCCCTTCGAATGTCCTCTAATGTTAAAAATCGAACATAGAAAGAACTGAGAAAGTTGGAATAAACATGATTGGAATAAACTTGACCAGTTGTTCAAAATATTCCTAAAGAATTTGCTGCTTTCAATGCTGAAAATGATTTATTTTGACGAAGACGAAATTTCTGATACTTCAAGCAAATATACTATTATTGTCCTATCTTGCAAGATCCCCTCGCTTTAATTCTTAAGTTTTCTAGTAAAGTATAAGTTTTCTGGACGAGGGGTTCCATGGATACTCTGAAATTCCAAACCTTCGGCATTAATTGTTATCCAACCAAATCAGAATTCTATTGAAAGTGAAAATTTTCAGCTAGTAATAAAGCGAAATGCTTTTTTTTTTTTTTTTTTTCACCCACGCAAGGGCAAGCTTAGCATAACTGGTGGCAGATCATTAGAAGTGTGCTACTATTAACAGAAGAGCCATTTAAAATATATTTGTTGTATATGATGTAATAAAAAAATAACAGGATAATAATTACATTTGGCATTATGCATCAGCATAAATCAGGTAGAGATTCATTTATAGATCTGCAACACAATTCTAAAATTACAGAATGTTGCTGGCGTCTACTATGAAGATGATGTCGATTCAAGATTACCTCCCCCATGGTTAACTTCTGACGACAAATAAAGTTCACGACTCCAAATTTAAATGTCACATTCACGCAAATACGTACAAAAAAAAAAAAAAAAAAAAAAAAAAAAAAACTTGTCTTCGGAAGAATCAAATGGCAGCCAACATAGAGTGGATGTTAAAGCTGGAAAGGATTTTAAAAATGAGGTCTTGAATATTTGGTTAAAAGCCCACGAAAATAACTATCCTAATATTTAATTATTATTTCCTGATTGATTGATTTGTGTTGTCTATTGCCAAACGATTTTTCCTCTAAAATCCTTAGCTAGGTCAATAATTGTTAATTTGAGACTAAATTATTTTAGAGGAAGTCGAGGCAGTTATACTTCTTATTTTTTGGAGGACCATACTATATGTCAACTAATCAAGCCACCGATGCAAATTCGATCATAAAATGAAATGTTTTACGAGTGGTGAGGATTTTAGAATTTGAGTTGTCTCGAAAAAAGTGAAGTTTCTAACTTCAATTTTCCTTAGGCAAATGGATAAAGCAAATTCAAAATAACATAAATAAAATAAAATGACCTAGTACTTCATACAGCATGGAAAAGGATACTAGGGGAACTCCCTCCAACTCCAGCCAGAAACAAAAAGCTGATTCCCGGGAAATTTTGGTGTTAGGGATTTCCCACTTACAAAAAACAGAAATATGCTGGGATTTTCGTTACGTGCGTTAAAGCCTATGCTGCCCATGTAAGCAAAAATAGCGTATCTCCATTCGGAATTGGCACGTTCCTTCTATTTTTAACTTATGTAAACAAGCAGTCAATTCCAGAATGGAGATACGTTATTTTTCCTTACACAGGCAGTATGTTCAGCTTACAAAAACAGACCTAGTTGGGGGAAAAATAATTCCCTCGCCAGGCCCCTTCTACTGTCCAATTAGGAAAACCAACATTTATTTTCAATAACAAAAGCAACAAAATGCGAGCTTTAAACAACTATACGACGTGGTTTTCAAGCAGACAGACTGAGAGACGGAAAGACGGATAAAGCAAAAAAATTTTTCTCCAATCGCAAAAAAAAAAAAAAAAAAAAAAAAAAAAAAAAAAAAAAAAAAAGGAAATAAAAAATAAAGGAGAAAAAAAATAATAAAAAAATTAAAACAAAGATGATCCACCTCACCTTGGGAACAAGTAAATAACGGTCAATAAATGGGTGATAAATTTGTGTATAGGTATTTCATAATGATGCAAATATCCGAAGAAACTGGACCTGATATAAATGAGAATATGTCAACAATACTGTCCACTTGTGTGTCATCAGCAAGGCAGATCACCAGATTGGATTACATCATGATTAACTGGGTAAGGTATCACTCACACCACGGAATACGATGAAAAATTTTTTGGAAAACGATGCATAGATCGCTACTTTTTTCATTTCAAAATTTATTTTCTGTGTACTTTTTGGCAAAATGTTTCCCAAGCAAAGAAATATTTTCCAACTTAGGATTTCGATGAACAAAAAAACAGGCTATTTATATAAAAAAAACATTTTTTAGGCGTGTTTTCTAGCATTTCTAGCTGTAGCTTCTGCAGCTCCTCAAGGTTTCCAAACAGTTTCGGGACCTAGGACTCAAACTATTCGAGTTCAGCAATTCCCAGTGCAATATTCATCGTCACCGGTGCAATCCTACTCATCGTTTCCAGTACAATATTCATCGGTTCCAGTGCAAACATTTTCAACTGGAGTTCCAGTGCAATACCAACAATACCAGCAATACCACCAAGTTCCAGTTCAGCAAGTAGTGTCTCATCAAATCCCAACTGTCTCACATGTATCTACATTGCCAGTTCAAACTGTCCACCACGTCTCTCAACCGGTGACGTCTGTTCAATCCGTACAAGCGCAACAGTCGGTAAAGCATATTAATATTTTTGATAATCGTAACACTGTATTAGATAATATAAATAAAAGCAACGGGAGCCGTAAAACTCTTCAAAATAACTAGAAGATGAATATAATGGGACAACATTTTAATAAAAAAATTGTTTGATGAGTTCTTTGCCATTTCATAGCTGTTATCACATAATCATCAAAGAATAAAATTGAACAATGACATAATTTTTTTTTATTTTGAATATTCAGGTTCCAGTATCTAACGTTCCAGTATCAAACATCCGATTTGATGTCAAACCGAGAGTTACTCAAGTTCGTACTCAATCGACAGCTTTGCCGATTATTCATGCTACAGCAACACCCACTGTGGTAAGAGTTTTTAAATGACATAGAATTAAAATTTTCCCGGATGTAATTCATGGAATTTCTTCAGAGGATCTCATCGACTCCAGTATCTGTGCCAGCAGTATCCGTAGCTCCAGTACAGGTTAGAACTGAACAAGTACATCATCTTCCAGTCACTCAAGTCCACCATGTTCAGCATGTTCAGCCAGCTGTTCACAGAATTATCCAGACTCAAGCTCCAGTAGTTCAACACAATTATCAAACAACAAGAAACGAAGGTGGATTTGCCATTTTAAGACAGGTTCAAGATGTTCAAGCCGACGGTTCCTATGAATTTGCGTAAGTACCAAAACTTTCAAAAAAAGCAGTGTTAAAAAAAAAAAAAAAAAAAAAAAAAAAAAAACTAACGTTGAGGACAATTTGGATCCACTACCGCGTTCTGTCGGGATTTTGATTTATTTCAATGAAAACCATTTTTTTTCGGACGAAATCTGTTAAAAAAACATTAAAGTGTAATAAGAATTTTACGTAGCTATGGATGCAAATAATTTTATATTTAGTAAAAGGGTCTGGTAAGTGCTAACGTGAGTACACTCAAAACGAACCTAACTGGTTGTCAGTGAAAAAATCGTTTTTAGAGAACATAGAAAATGATAAATAAGTAGTTGTTAGTGGTTGCAGCAGCGAATTTTATTGTTACAAATATTGACGTAGCAGTTTTCATATTTTTTTAAAAAGCTAATTTAAACTTTTACCAGCTTTTAGTGCACTGGAAGTTACTTCGGCAATTGTTCGCAACTAGTGGTCACCCCGTCGATAAATCGACGGTAAACAATAGAAATTTTTAAATTCAGTCAGATGAATTAGTAGTTTTTGACCAATATCGTGATTTTGCCACCAGATATTCTTTAACCTTAGAATTTTTCCTGGGATCTAAAGTTGCATTTGGGGAGCTTTCTCTCTAAACTCCAAACCGTGTGATCTTGATATGTTAAACATCAGAAACATAGGTCACTTAATATTTTATCTCACCTAGGCTTGGTTTTCTGCCAAGGACAGACAAAACTCATTAAAAAATTCGTTCATTCTTTGGTTATTAAATTTTTCCGATTTCCCGATAAAACGGGGCTTTCCGAAACCTGAATTTATTTTTCTGATTTTCTACCCGAATTAAGACGTCAGAATCATAGGTCGCTTATTATTTTATCTCGCCTACACGATAAGAAATTTTACGAAAAAGTAACATAATTTGGCTGCAGCCTCGAACAAAACACTAAAAACAAAAGAATGTCTTGTGGACAATAACATTCAATTTTTTATAACATAAAAAACTTTTTTAGCAAGTTAACATAAAATTTTTTACCGAGTAGAAGTAGGTTGACGCTCCAGGATAGAAAAATTAATAAAAAATGCCCGGTTTTTCCAATTTCCCGGACAACTGGGGCATTTCCGAAAGCAGTATTTATTCCCTTGATTTTTTTTCACGATTTTAGACAAATCGCTTGTCATTTTGTGTCATTTAGATTAAGTTTTAGACGTTTATAAATCATCGGTTTAATAGAAAAAGAATACGATTTTTTCGATTTTCCGAACGAAAAATTTTTTTCCAAAACATGAAAGTATTTTTTCTAAATCCAGCATATAATTAGCTTCAAAATTCGTTTTTACTCGGCTCTCTAGCTCAACTGGAAGTAGGTTTTTCGAAAATGGACTGAGGAAAACGGACGTTTATAAATATAGATAATTTATAATTTTTGATCTGGAACAAGTATTTTTTGATTTCTCAATTAAATTATTTTCGACCTAAACTGACAGTAATATTTTCTTCGCTTTTTCACAAAAAAAGTTTTCAAATTAGTGCTTACAATTTTTCCTGAGAGTTAGAAACACTAAACAGGAACTTGGAGGCTAATGACTGATTTTAGACCAGGATAAGAAAAAACAGCAATAACGAAGGAAAATTTAATTTATCATTTTACTACCGTTACAGGTATGAAACTGAAAATGGAATCAAAGCTCAAGAGCACGGAGAATTGAAAAACCCAGGAACTGAAAACGAAAGCAACTCCGTCACCGGATCGTATTCCTACACCGACCCGGAAGGTAGACAAATCAGCGTAAGCTACATTGCTGATGAAAATGGTAAGTTACTTTCGCTTACATAAATCCGAACTTGGCTTCGGTCCTGGCAACTGAATTCTCGAATGCATTATTCCATATATTCACGTCATTGTAAGTCTCATTATTCACGAGTGCCATATGAAAAAGTGAGAATAAGTATTTGTCCTCCCAGCAAGTTGCATATTAAAATCATCAAGGGATATTCAGGATATATGAGCATGATCTTGAACGTAATTATAATAAATTAAAAGAAAAAGAAAACGATTTTAAGTCAAGATCACCGGCTTCCGAAAGAGGCAAAATAATTGATGCACTATATGCGTGAAAAATCAATTCACACGAATACTACCTGATATTGTTATCAGGAGCATTTAATTTTTGAAAACAGGGTGTCGTTACCTCTCAAAAATTGCTATTTTTCGGGAAACAATAAAGGATTTTCATGCTTGCCTTGGAAAAAAATTACAAGGGTCACTGCTTAAAGTGTAATTAATATTTTATTTCTTTGTTTTCGAAAAGTTTATCTGTTTTCATACAAAATTCAGATAACACGGAAATTAAGAAATCTCACATGTAAGGAGCGTAGTCAAGAAAGGGAAAAAATATTAAAAAATATTTTTGGACCATCCTTTGGGTCATTCCCTTGAACTTTTTTGCAATACAAAAACTGCATCTCATATGCACTCGATGCACAAATTCCCTCATTACGTGATTTAGTTAGTTATCATAATCACGGCGAATCTCATAGAGATTTTCTTTTTTTAATTTCAGGTTTCAGAGCAGAGGGTGACCACATCCCAAAAGTTCCAGAACCAATCCTTAGATCTTTAGAATACTTAAGATCACTTCCACAACAACCAGATGAACAATAATCAGTAAAAACTGCCATCGCAAATGATAAATCTCGTATAGGATATTGGATTCAGCTTTTCACTGAATAAATTCTATTAAACTTGTCCTTTAGCTATATACGATATATACCACGCTCCACTCTTACTTAAGACATCAAATTTCAAATAGTGGAGCGGATTACTCAACCGTTCAAAGCTACTTCCGAATAGAATTTATCACTGAAAAGATATTCTTGTATAAACCACTTTAATACTCTTTTTTTTTTAGACAAATTTTTAGTGTTTCCTTTTTCTTTTTTTTCTTTTTTTTGCAATTAAAATAAAATTAGTAAAAAATGATTTGGTTTTTAAAGATTAATTTTTACCTTTTTTAAAGATTAACACGATGTGAAGGTGGAATATCTGCCTACAGCAGCGTATGAAGGGAAAAAATCTGCGATAACCTTGGTATTTAGTAATGGTAATCAAGTTAGCTGAGGGCAACAGGTCATAGAATCGTGTCGCATGGTTACCACAGAATTACAGAGTTCATCGAATGGAGTGATTTCATCGATTCAAGGCTCCGTGAGAACAAACCCTTTCATTATCGTCACACCCGAAGATTAAAAATTCGGATGGAAAATGAAATGTTGAAAACTGTAAGAAAAAAAAAAGAAGCAAGAAGAGCTGCAAGTCCTTGTACGCAAGTCTGTTCTCACGATTTAAAACTTCTTAATTATCTAATTTTAAGATATTGTCACCTTTATCCTTTGAAATTAAAGGAAAGATATTTACATACGGTCATAATATTCTCATTCTTTGTAAAAGCATTGTGACTAAAAGTTACATAGTTACATGAATGCTAATAGTTATACTCACATAGTTTCACGATTTCGTATTTTTCATGTGGTGCGGAAATCAAATTATTGGATGATTATTCCAGCATTTCGATGTACAAAATAAAGTATATGGTAGGATCAACAAATTGCGCTAATTTTATCGTTTTCCGAAGATACACAAACTTTAACGAATTAAGATTGCGGTCTACGATTGAGATCAAAGTCAGGTATTCCTTACATGGGTTTTATGGTTTTTTCGACATGTGTGAACTAAATGACCTATCTTAATGCACAATTTTCTGAAAGGAACGTGCAAGTTAAGTTCCATACATTACTATTATTTTAAGGATGCACAATAAGGTAATGATTGTACCACAGTTTTTTTTTTTAAATAAAATCTCAATAGGAGCTCATTGAAGGAAAAAAAAAAAAAAAAAAAAAAAAATTTGGGATCGTATCAAACTTTTCGACAACATTCTGCGTAAAAGAGACTCATTCCTACGATAAAAACAACTTTACAGTCAATACTAGCCTACTCATTGAAAAGAAAGGTGATTAAAATCACGATCTATAAATAGTCATTATTATCATTAAAAGCACGTAGCAATCGCATTTGCTACCGAGCGTTAAAAAATGAAGACAAAAAAATTTTTTATCAAAAGTTTTTTTTTAGGTTGTATAGACTAATCTTCCAAAAGGTATCTTACGCAATCTTCAAGATTGATTCGTGCTTTTCTCATTTTCTGAGCAAGAAAATTCCAAAAATTTTTCCAAAAAAAAGAAAAACACTAAAGATCTTTTTTAACACTATATATTCTCTCTATGGAGCAAAAAAAGATTGTGCTTGCTATTATCCTAGTATCGAACCCCCTTTCTCGTTCTTTATGTTAATTAGATAGAAAAAATCGATCAAAACTTCGCCAAAGTTAAGATCTTCCCGAGGTTGTCAGTGAACGATACCTCTCTCTCACTGCATTGATTGGTTGATTAATTCCAATATATAAACAAATGGGAATGTCTTTACTATTAGACACACATCCTCCAGCAACAGTGTGTAGATATACTCATTAAATGTGATTGTTATAATTCTTTCAAGTTACACTCAGAGGATTAATAACGTTATAGGATTAATTATGAATTGCGTAAGTATATAAAAGTTGATTTTTTTTATTTTTCCGGAATTAAAAAAAAAAAAAAAAAAAAAAAAAAAAAATAAGCTTCATTTGTTAAACTGGAATAATTAAGACGAGTGAATAAAAAGAGGATTCGCCTAGTTTAAATGTCATTTTATTATCTAAACGCATTCAGGTGCTTTGAAAAAATAATAATGAATGACAGGGCGATGTCATAATAACCAGAGTAGGCGGTAAATGATGCTAATGGCTTCCAGTTATTTATGAAATAATTTTTTTATATCTTCTGTCGTTAAAGTTTCAACGAACTCAGGTTCAAATATGTGAATAACAGAGGCTACAGCAGTTTTTGTAAAATTTATCAATGTTAAAGTTTTCGAATGTTTCTAACAGATCGATATTTGTCGAAGTAGTAATTCATTTGACATCATAGTTATCGTCATTCACTCGTATCTTAAGGGGATTTAAAAACATTAAATGGAAACCACTCATTTGAAAAGAGCAGCAAGGGAATCCTCTCATTCAAAGGGTCCTCTCATTGAATCGGTTTTAAGTTTAAAACTAATATGATAAGGATAGAAAGTTTCGATTAGTTTCCAGATTAATAGCACGGGATTTTAACCCTTATAAGAAGATCGTAATACTTGACTTCATGTTTTCCTCTCGGTATTTGATTTTAATTTTAATTTTTTTTGCTACACTGAGTCCTTATGAATAACTTTATAGATACCGTTATTTTACTAGATAGCAACGTTTTAACATTTTAGCATTTTTTTTATTTTTAAATGTGATCACATTTAGCTTGACAATGTGATTTTAAATCTATATTTTGATTTTTGGATCAATTAAGAGATTTTAAATTAAGTACGGACTCATTCGCAATTTCTCCAAACTGTCATAGCTGATCTCCATATAGATCAGTTAATTGTGCCGAGCAGAAAACACATTGGGGAAAAAAAAAGATATATTGCGCTGCTTTAAATTGTTGCACCTAATGCATAATTCTTTCCCTTCGTTTTCAGGTACTAATAGCATTATGCACAATATTATTGTGTACATACACCAACGCCCAGTCAAATCAACCGACAAAAGAACCGATCGCGATATTAAGTCAAAGTAATGAGCATACAGTAGGCGGTGGCTACAAATGGAGGTAACATTTAAAATAATATTTACTGTTAAAAAGAGAGAAAAATGAGTGACTTTTACTAAACTTTATAGCTACGAGACTGCCAATGGGATTAAAGCCGAAGAAACGGGTACTTTAAAAAAAACAACAGATAAAGATAATCCGGAAGTCATCGTAGCTCAGGGAAGCTATTCTTATACCGATCCCGATGGAAAATTAATCAGCGTCACTTATGTGGCAGATGACGAAGGCAAGTCCATTGGATATTACGAGAGAAAGTATATAAAGTAATCTTATGTTAATTTTTAGGAGGATTTCGACCTGTAGGAGATCATTTACCTACTCCACCACCGATTCCAGAAGCGATAAAAAAGGCTCTTGAGTTTATTGCTAGTCAGTCCAGTACTCAAAGTCCAGCTGGAAAATAAAAATCATACGAGAAATTCTAAAAAAATTGTGTAAAGATATTAAAATTGTAAATGGCACTGCAATACAGCTTTAATTTATTTTTATAGTTTCATTTTATTTCAATTTTTTATATTTGAAACCTTCATAAATAGCGGTGACATCAAAATTCTATATTGGTCTTATTTATCACATCAATTACAAGCAATTAAAAAAAAAAAAAAATGCCAAAAGTCTCAGTTAATAATTAAATGCCACAACTATGCTTTACGACCAAAACAGACACGGCGACACAGGGAAAACACTTCCTCATATAGAATTCACACCAAATCGTATTTAACCGTTAGCCATTTCTCATTTTAAAATCATTCACTTGATCATACAATTAATTGGCAGAGACGTCTTTCCCAGTTGACTATTGTATGCGGTCCCAGTAATTTTTCCTTAAATGTCGAAAAATTCCTTAGTTTTTTTGGCTGTGATAACCAGATTATTTCTTAGTGTAATTACAATATTTTGCCCCGCGTATACATTTTCGATCGATCTTTTCTTTTTAACTCAACATTTTAAAAAATTTACTAAATTGACTTTTATAGGCCTTTCAACTTCACCCCAATTTACGGTATGTATTTCGATTCCAAAATGAAGTCGATCCTTTTCAACAGTGGCATAGCAAACCAACTAAGAAGTGCAAGCGAAAACATTTTGCGAGGCCTTTTTTTTCATATGCTATTTAACCTTAATCCACTCTGCTGCCTCTGTCTTTTCGGCATTTTTTTAAAATCACTACATCAATCATGATTTTTAAAAAATTAAAAACTTTCTAAACCGTCATTGCTCGATGGGATTCAGGAAAAACCGAAGATCAGGTACTTGAAAATTTGAACAAAGAAATTTTGGGAAACATGAGGTCAAAATTGTATAATTTTATAATTTGGGTGAGAGAGTACATTTCTATTTAAATCAATTCCGGAATTTCCGAAAGAAAGAAAAAAGAGAAAATGAAGAAATTAATTTTTTTTTTTTTTTAACTGCTATTTATCTTCTTGCCATTGCTTGCCACTTTCTTCTTTTTGCAAACTTTTATTGCCGTCAAGGTATAAAAAGCTAATACCCCGGGTCGTTCACTCTTTTTCAATTCAAAAAAAATTGTGCATAGTTTAGGTTATTTGAACCTTAATCCATTTTTTCTTCCTGGAATTGGAGGCCTAAGAATAGCGCGAGGCCGCAAGCCTTTACTTGCTTCGCTTATAGGCTGCTACGACACTGCTTTTCAAACTACCTAGGTAATTTTTAACACTACCGGTATTAAATCAAACAAGTATACTCAACGCCTTGTTTTTTGTGATTATAGAATTTTAGTACACATGTTTATTAAAAAATCTAATCGCAATAGTTAAGGCGTTTTGATCCTAAAAATTTACACGCAATTTTTTATTCCTTGCTTTTAGAAGTAAGCTGGCCGATCTTTTTTTTATATTTTTTTCTTTGGTAGGAGGGGTATTTCTTAAGTCTGGGTATGGAAGTTGCGTTTTTGGTTGTATTTCGCTTTTTTAAATGGGGTTCTCATAATTTGGACTAAACATTTTATTGATTCCCAAATCAATATGTAGGAGTATTAGTAACACATGTATCAATATTTATGATTTCGAAAAAAGATTTTCTCAAAGAAATTGGACAAAAAGGCGTAGGAGCAAGGGAGAACTCTTAACTAAGGGCCACTCTGAGTTCTCCATATCTTCCGTAGGGAAAAATCAAATAATCGGTACCCAGGTATAAAATACTTTGATAGGGTATAAAGTACCCAGTGTACAGTACCTTAAAAAAGCAAACAAAAATGAAGAAGGAAAATTTTCAGGCCCAATCATTCATCATTCCAAAATTTAGAACATCAAAACACCTTTTCTGGACCATTTCAGACGTTGTAAATGCTTTTTACACCAATATCCGGGAAAAAGGACTTGACGCAAGTACCTAGCTTTATCTCCCTACGGTCACTAAAGCAAAAAATGTGATTATAAAAAAAAAGATGCTTGTTATCTGAAATTTTCTTTTTCTCCTTAGTTAAATAGTTAGAGTGTGCTGTACCTGTGGGTACAGGCGGAAAACATACACTATTAGAGTGGTCCAAGACTGACAAAGTTCACTCTAAAACGCATCCTACCGTCGGGTAACGTTACGGCTACAAGAGACTTCATTACCGAGTCTAGGTAATACCTGCCACAGAAGAAGGGAAAGAAAAACTTCTAAACTAAAAAAAAATGAAAAAGGTTCTTTTTCAATCATCACACGTATTAATTCGTGTGTTACGTAAACGTATCGCATGACTTAAGACGCATCAATCGACTAAGTAGAAGAATTAAAACAACATTAGCAGGCTTTGGAAAATTAAAAATCAATAACCTATTACCGTAATAATCGAAAGTCATTGCACGCGATGTAAACTAAAAATAAATCAAAATAACTGGACCATCTTGCTTAAGTAAGCAGAGCTGTCAGGAATCGATGTCCGATAAATGACTGCGAAAAGGAGCAATTATTTACAGCATTATTAAATTCCGTGAAACAGCACGGAATCTACAATATGTTAATTTGCATTCAGAATGTGATATTATTATTAATGATGCGAAGTTATTAGCTCACTGAGGACCTTGATATCAGAGCATCTGACCTTATATGCCAGTTATAAAATAAATCGTCTACACATGTGAAAAGAAGCAAAAAAAAAATAAAGCCTTTCGGTAAAAAAACAGAGACCTCCCTTAAAAGTTTTTTAAAATCGCCAAAAGGACTATACACTCTGGAAAAATTTCTGCTTTGCCATTGTATTTAGTTAAACATGAGAAACACCATTACAACAATTGTCCCGCCCGGTAGATTACTAATTTCTTAACAAATCCGATAAACGTGGATTTGCAAACATTCAAATTAATAAAATCATATATCCGCGCAAAAACAATTCGAAATTAGATAAGCCCTAAGGAAATCATTTCGTAAATGAAGAACTTTAAAAAAATTAAAAAGAAAAGAAGTTTAGATGTAAGATGCTTTGTTCTTAAATGAAACTCTTTCAGCCGGATACGAATTTCATATAAAAAATAAAATTGTCTCATTGAAGGAAGAAACGCGTAATACGCATATAACGCAAAAGAAATCCTATAACGGATATTGTTTACTAAAGCATTCAGAAGTAGCATCCGGGATGGACTCAAGGAAATCAAGGTAAATTGTAGTCGATTCCTGAAATGCCACGATGAGGTGGACATAAATCATCGACCTATAGATTGACCTTTTCAACCTAAGGAGCAGAGGAACATCTTCACGGTAAATAGGACGATTTAATACTCCTACTCTACATTATTACAAATGAAAAAATATCTCAAGTTATTCATGCGACAAGTTTTTATTGTTTTTTTTTCTTTGATAGTCATCCTTGTTGCGTTTGAAAAAGAGCGACAATTTACTACCGACTCCGACTTCGACCAAGTGCGTGTGGATAACTTAGCCTCGTGTCATTAACAACGTAGGCGATTTTAAACTTATAGTCGATTTCAAAATTTCCTTCTACATTGCAACTGACTTCTTTATTTTATGACGAAAAGCTAAATAATAATTCTACTTCACACCTAAACATTATATTATACAAACAACATCGGTCGAGTTAAAATAAATTAAAAAAGAATAGAAATGGTGCATAAATCACAGTTTTAAAATTGACCTTTTGGCCCTGGCGAAATATAAAGTCCTTAATATTTGTACAGCAGCATTGCTATTTATTTAATAATACAAGCCAATTTAACGCACCCAAAAATTGCATGGCGATCTTCTTTCAGAGTACATATTCATTTTCCCTAACTGAGGTTAATAATCGCGAGAGCATATTTATTGTAAGTGAATTATAGAAAAGGGAACCGTTTAAATTTTAAAAACTAAACACACAGGCATAGAAATAAACACAAAGAAACATTCTTTAAAGAACTTAAGGGGGATATTTTAGCGCGTTTTAGTAGGGGGATAGTCTAGAGCCTACAGGCAAACAAACTGATTATATTTTTGGTTTTATTTTTTAAAAAAATCGGATATCTCTCGTCAGGAAATGTAAATGTTAACCTCACAGGTAAACCGTTAGTTATAAAATTAAATATAAGTTTTCATATTGCCTAAAAATCGGATTTTGAAAAAAATCACGAAAACAAATAATAATAAAAATAAAAAAAAAAATAAAAAAATGTAAGGGTGCAAATTCACTACGGAATGTTGGACCAACATGTTGGTACAACAAGACCAACATGTTCTACCAACTTGTTGGACCAACATTCCACACTAATTTCGGCGTAGGAGTAAATTCTGTAATAGTCGATTCGTTCGCTTGTCAAACATGTTGGTACAACAAGTTCGTCCAACATTCCAACAAGTTGGTATAACTTGTTGTACCAACATGTTGGTCCAACAATTTACACCCTAAAAAAAAAAAAAAATAAGGAAGGCATTTTAGCTGAAAATCCAATGAAGCAACAGCAGAAGAAACAAGAGCTGAACCGAAGCAGCCAAGAAAAAGCGAATTTAATTAAATAAAGTAAAATCTACCGAAGTATAAATATTTTTTTAAAAAAATTAATGAAACGACATAGTCCTTGATATTAATCTATGCAATCTCTTGGTGTGGGAGTGTCGTGATAATCGTAACGATGATAATTTTAATTAGTATAATCAAAAAAATTTCCAATTATTAGAAAGTGACGGATCCTTGGTTCCGCCCCCAGCAAGCGTATGCGTTTTATTAACATGCATCTTTAACGGGAAATCAAAAAAGAAAAAAAAAATCACAATAAAATAAAACGAATTAAAACCAAAAAAACGTGACCTGGATTAATAAAATTCCAATGAACACTTGAACTCAGTGACTTTTGATATTACAAAATCAATCGAACGGAGCGTCTAGACGCATTCATGCATCCACAGTTTAATTGGAGAAATATTTAAAATGTAAAGGCATAGGTGGACTTTTTTTTTATTCACAGATATTCAATTATTACGAACGATAAAATGAGGCAGTGATTCACGGGTACCATTTCACTTCACAACGTTAATCGAATCAATACCAGTCTATTTTAGATCTCTTAATTAAACAACATTGTACACCCAAAAGACAAATGACTATACGTTTCAATTACCATTCCCCTTTGGGCTATTATAAAATCGTTCACGCACAGTTAAATAAATAAAATATGGAGATGCGGACATATTTATTGGTGGTCTGTGTTTTAATTGCTTTTTCCTCAGTGTTAAGTTTTGAATAAAAATGATTATTTGAATGTTTTTAGTTTATGACAGCCTTATCGTCAACTTATTTTAAAAAAACGACGGCTAATGAAGAAACCACCATTCATCACCATGTTTTCCGATCGGGGGAAGAAGTACAACCTCTTCTGATTCATGAATCGTACATTATTAAAATCATCAAACGACCAAGATTATCACCAGCACCGGAAATTAACCCGGACAAGTATGAATCCACCTTTGCTATAATTAATTTCCATCCGTTGCCGGTAGTACCGACGAAGCCGCACCGACCGAGCAGAAAACCATCCCGAAAGCCACCTCCCCGTCCTCCAGCTCATCTTGTTGCCGAGAGTCTTCTCCCAGTCGAACAGGTATATATTTTTATACTTGCATTAATTTACTCGAAAGCTGTTAATTATAGAAAAATTTAGAATTTCAATGCCACGAAAGTCACACAATTTATGCATTAGCCGATCTAACGTTTAATTATTTCAGAAAAATGGATAAGATTGCATAAGTCGTACCTCGTTGTTTGACACAAAATTAAATGTAACATGATTAGAAGCAGAATTAATGTTTACCGGTGGGATAGAAATGACGAATATAATGAAGTCATCATTTAAATGCTAAATCTGACTTTTTTTTTTCTTTTTTTCGCAAATAAGCAATAAATTTTAAACTCATTTGTATAGGAGGTAACAACGTCTTCTACACCGGAGTTGATGCCGATACCACCCCTACCACCTCCGATACCAAGCCTTAGTTCTGAAGTTCACGATATCAAAGAAGGATCAGATGACCTTTCTCTACCGCCTCCAAGACCTCACAGCACTTCAAACAAAACGCCAAGTTCGATAGTTAAATATGTAAGAAAGGAAGACGGCATTGGCAATTATTACTTTGAGTAAGTCGTTTTGATTATCATTACATTATTCCTCTTAAATGTCTAGCCTGGGAATATTTATCTTTATTTTAGATTTGAATCAGGAGATACCACCAGACGAGTTGAGCGAGGATCGTTGAAGAAAATTTCAGGAGCTCAAAGTTCAATAGTATCCAAGGAAGGGTTCTATAAATTCTTATCTCCAGATGGATTAACTCACAGAGTGGATTATGTGGCGGATGAACGGGGATACAGACCGAAAATTCAAAGATTTTATGTAAATACTGAATATGAATTCGAGCCTGAAAAAAAAGAGGGATGATGCAGTAATTTATTCATTTTTAATCATCCGTTAATTCTTTTTTAAGTTACTCTATTAAACGTACTTTTTTTCTACGGTTTTTTTTTCCTTTCTTCACTTCGACGTTCTATTTTCTTTCATTTTTGTGCCTTAAAAAAACTCTGCGCGGTTCTAAAGCCGGCGCTGATACGGCTACTGCCAGTAGCCGGCAGAGTAGCCGCTACTCTGCCGTGGTAACCGAAATGGGCGTATATGTCCATTCTTAAGTTGGAACTTGTCTTCTATTTTTAACTTATGTAAACAAAGATTCAATTTCAGAATGAACATACGCCCATTTCGGTTACCACTGCAGTACTAAGTACTGCATTTGATTCGAATTAAAAATATAAGAAATAAGTCTTATTTCTTATATTTTTAATTCGAATCAAATGCAGTAATATAAAGGTTATTTTTCATTTTTCAAAACAAAACGAGGTATGAAAGTAATTAAATAATTTTCACGCTTCTTCAAGAAGAGGTTTTCCGCTTAAGACATATGGAAAATGATTACGAAAAAAAATCAACGCAAGAGGCGCACCTAATGCTTAAATTTTAACATCACAATAAAAGAAGACCGGTACTAGTTACCAAATATCATAAAAAATTATCCCACCATCTAGAATTAATTAAATAACCGTATAACAATAAAATATAAGGCAATCCAATTTTTCTTCACGTTGAATCCGTGTTCTGCATGGGTGGTCTAGATTTATCTTAAATAATTTTTTAGATTTTTGCGTTCACTGAAAAATGATTTGTAAATACCGGACAATGTCATTGTAATCATTTGTAATTGTGTCCGGTGGAAATACTTCGGGTTATCTCGCAAAACACATATGTCTCGAAAAAAAAAAAGTCAGTGCCATGACTTGAGTTTAATTATTTTCATTTATAAAGATAATTGCAACAGGTCAAACGATAAAAGCCTAAAGCTACGGGAACGATCTTAATAAATGGATATGATGAAAAAATCTTTTTAACAACCGAAATCGTTTCCTGCGAAACATTAGAATAATCGTTTCCCCTGACAACTTCGTTTAATTTTCTTTTCCCGTTATATATCGGATCGGTTGCGATTTTCTCTCCATAATAATAACATCAACAACAATAATAATAATAAAATTTCCGAGATCAATCCTTGTTTTCCGTCTAATTAAGCAACTAAAAATCATGACTTTGAAAAATTTTTATAAACTTTTTTGCAAGAGGTTAAACTCCCGATGGTTACGGATTTTTGAGCATTCATTTCAATTCGTGTAAGATCATATTTCAAAACCTTTTCTATTATGATCGTATGATTGTTTTAATGGTTTTTGGACTTAGGCTAAATAATTGAACAATAATTTTAGAAAAAGCCGTTTGAATAAAGAAAAGAGAAAAAAAATAGTATGAAAGAAAATAAAGGCGATGATACAGTGAAACTTCAATACAGTAAAAAAAAAAGAGGCGACTATGAATAAAATAATAAGCAGCCAAGGTAATAAAAGTAATAGCAAGAGTACAAAAAATATCAAAACTGTTTGAATTTTCTATCGCTTCGACGCTTAAGGAAAACTTAAAAAGAAAAAAGAAAAAACAAAAAATTGACATAATTTTAAGGAAAAAATTCGTATTTTGCAATTCGTGTACGTCCATATCCTCCCAACTGGTAGAACGTCATTTGGAATGTTTGATTTTAGCGCAAAGGAAAACAAAACAATACAAAAAATCAAAACATTCCAAATGACGTTCTGCCAGTTGGGAGGTTTTCATATGGACGTACACATTTTCTACCACCTTAAAAGGTAATTTTATATGTAATTTCGTTTCAACCGCAAGATCCCGCGAAAAAGTTTGTTATTGAGGAACGGGCTAAGGTGACGCAGGAGTGATTCATTTTTTTGAACACCCTATACTTCGAAAAACGCTAATATTATTCTTGAGTAGAATTAGATCACTTGAGAACTTTTGGGTGCAAGGCATTCATGCCTATTCCGAAACCACAGCGGGGAGGTAAACTAGAACCGCGATATAAAGAGGTGATATTTGTCGGTTATACTAATACGAAAAAGAATTACAGAGTCATAGATCTTAAGTGCTAGATATCAAAATTCCGCTTCCGAGCAACGATTTTTATCAATCGTATGTACCTTAATGGAAAATTCCATATCTGACCGTACAGTTCTTTTTTGGGAAACCTTGATCCAGGATAAATTCCCGGGAATTTATAGTAAATTAAGGTTTCCCAAAAAAGTACTGTATGAAGGTTTCTCAAAAAAGTACTGCATGGTCAGGTATGGAATTTATCATGAAGGTGCGTACGATTGATAAGAATTGTTGCTCGGAAGCGGAATTTTGATATCTCGCTCCAAAACGTTAATATGAGCGTTTTTCAAAAAATAGAGTGTGTGGCGAGCCAACACTTGATGAGTTCTCGAAGTGATTCGAACGGAAGAAGCAGAAGAAAAAAAAAAAGAATTCTTCATTCTTCTCAGGGGGTCGTACATAAATTACGTAAGCACATTTAGGGGGGGGAGGGGGTCCAAATTTGACATCTTACTCATAAGCTAAGCATAGGCGAAATGGGATAAAGCGTGCAAAAAGGGCCTAACCCATGCTTACGTAATTTATGCACGACCCCCAGGGGTTGATCATTTCAGTTTTTAAAATCGTCCAAGTTCGCGCATGACGTAAAACGCGTCATCATCTTTACTTTTCAAATTCGTCGTCTGCTTTGTTTTGTTTTCGTAATGTAATGGCGGTAAAAGTTTAGCGGTTTTAGGAATTCTTTATAACTTTAAAAAATGAGTTGTTTGGTGTGGTGCTGCAAGAAAAACCTTCGAAATCGAAATAAGAGAGACAAGTTCCATACCCTGCCACCTACAGAAAGCCCATGGCGAAGTAGGTGGCTAGAGGCATGTAAGTTTGATCGCGAGAAAAAAAAGCTTCCCATAATACGTAAGTAAATGTTAAGAATTTTTAGCTGTAGATTATGATATTTTTTTATAACCTGACTCAAGTTCACTTTTCGAGTGTTTTTGGTGTATTCTTTCACTGAACATTTTTTCCCGGTGCCGTCTTTGACCCATATACCGATACGCCCTCCAACCGAGAGAATTACACCCCCCTTGCTCAAAAAAGCAGTTAGATTTGTTTGAAATTTATAAAGAATTTTTTATCACTCCTGCTTAGGGAGATTTTAGCTTGGTTTTTGATACCAAATTTTTTGTTGTTTATATGTAACAAATTTTTACGTAAAAAAATGTTATTTTTAAAAAAATATATATTTAACTAAAAAGATTAATTATAAAAAAAATTTAGAAGAAGTTTAATCAATTAAATGTTTTATTTGTGTAAAAAACGTTTTTTTATTCTTGTAACAAATATGATCCAGTTATATTCCGGAATTATACTTGCTTCCTCTGTATCTGTTGCAAAAAGTCTACTTCAATTTCTTAATGTAATAAACAAACAATAGCAGAAGAAACTTTAAAAGTAAAGATGATGACGAAAATGACGTAGGCGTCACGTGATCAAATCGACGCGTGATCACACTATCCTTTTATTTCACTATGATTCTTCTTCGGGCGAAAACAAAATCTAGTCATATTAAAAAAAAAGTTTTTTTTTTTAAGTTTTTTAAAGTTGTTAGGATTATATTTTTGATCACACGGTACTGAAAAGTCCATTTTTCAGTCCTAGTCAGTTTATTTACAGACTATTTTACGCCGTACCTTGTGATAAAAAATATCTTTCAATGCAAGAAATGCAAACGACTTGCCCGTCTCGACCTATTTAAAGGCCCTCGCCTTCGGCTCGGGCTTAAAACTCGGTCTCGACGGGCAATTTTGTCGTTTGCACTCCTTGTATTGAAAAATACTATTTCTTTTTTTTTTTTTTTTTTGAGGCAGCTTTCTGACACCACTATTTCTGATGATGCGCTGAAATCCTTATAATTACAACGATTTCTGCTGAATATGCAGTCGATTTTGACCGACAACACCAAGGAAAAACTTGACAGCTTGGCTCAATTAGCCGATTAGCTCGGATAGCGGAGGTGAACTCCACGACACCATCCATCGCGGCCGTCCAATCCTCCCCATCTTCGAACTTCATAAAATTGGAGAACCTGATTGCCCAGCTTTCCAAGAAGATTGAAAAGCTTCAAAATGGACGCCAGTCTCGTCAGTCTCGCTCTCGTCCGTCTCGATCTCAGACACTGGCACCGAACTTTGGCAACCCTGCAAATCGTTCTAAAGTGGAGGGAAACATTTGCTGGTACCACAGGAAATATCAGGAGAAAGCCGAGAAATGCGTTTCCCCGTGCGAATTCCCATCCACAACGGAAAACTGAAGGGGTAGTCTATCTGTCCCCCTTTTTGCCGCCTTTTCGTTACGGACAAGCTTCTAGTTTCTAAGCGACACTGGGGCGGACTACACAGTCATCCCACCGGAACCTCATGAGAGGCGCAGCCCTAGTGACTTTATGCTCAACGCAGCGAACCACTCTGAAATCCAAACATTTGGGAGGAAGCTGTTGACCTTGGACCTTGGCCTACGCCGATCTTTCCAATGGCCGTTCATAATAGCCGATGTCTCGCAACCAATTCTCGGAGCCGATTTTCTTCACGAGTTAAATTTATTGGTGGACGTACGCAGCAAACGCCTGTTTGTTGGCAGGTTGTTGACAGACAACGATCGTTGTCAGGTTGTTGACAGTCAACAATGTCGTACCGGTACGACATCGTTGTCTGTCAGGTACGGCATCGTTGTCTGTCAACGATTCGCATTTTGGGATTCGACCAAGGATTTTCAGATATCCAGTTTCGGTGAAGAAAGCTCTTACTCGAAACTTTTGAAGGAATTTCCAGATCTAACCAAGCCCATGTCACGCGACAAACCTGTGAAACGCTCAACGAGCGGAAGAGCGGCCAAATGAGGAGGGTCGATAGCTCATGTCTTTGGACCCCGGTATATAATTGTATTGCACAATTTGTGTGATGCTATCATACGCTGTAGGAACCATTCAAATATTACGTCATCTATTTTTTCGACATTTTAGACCCCTCTTCCTCTCCCTGATCATCATTCGTCATCATTAGCAACACCCCCCTTAAAAAATACGTCATTATTCGCTTGAACCCCCCTTCCCCCATAAAGGAATTTTTTTCTATTTAAATGAATTGAAAAAATGCATTTATTATTAATACGAAATATTAACATAAAATAGACCTGAAAAAAAAAGTGGTTAAGTTACAAATTAAAATTTATATGAAATTACTTATTAATTTTCAGAAAATTATTTGGAAAATAAAAAAATCATACTTTTCAAGTTTTTTACGGAATTATATCCAGTGGAAATGATGACATCAGCATTACACCAATACCCCCCTGCCCCTCGTCATCATTCGTCATCAATCGAGCGACCCCCTCCCCTTCCTAAAATAATGACGTAATATTTAAAAGGCCCCTAATAGAATCACACGATTCGTGAGATTTTAATTACGCTAATATTAAATTAAAACTGGAAATTTTGAAAATGGCGACATGCTCGAACAGAATGAAGACCATATTATAGCGATACATTGATGCATAGGAATTTATTCTTCACGACTTATAAGCGGCTATAATTGGGAGTTTAGAAACCCGGGTTATCGGCACTCCTCCTATGAAGAAAACATTAATGAAGATTCAAAAGGATTGAAGGAAAAAAAATGAACAAAGAAAAAGTAGAAAAAGTGAGGTAAGAAAATGAATATCAGTACTTCAGGAAGCAAAACTTACAATAAAAACAAGAACAAATGGATGCAAAAAAAAAAAAGAACAGACATTCCTTTTGTGACTGTTAATTTTGACTGTTCATTATTTTTTAAAAACTTTATACAAAAATTTTCAGAAGTCATCTTCAGAAGAAGAAACTTTTATTTTTTTGCCGACGATAAATATTTTTCTGCTGTAAAAAAAAAAAAAAGGAAAATACCAAACGGGTAACTTTATGTACGAACCCTTGTTTTAAGTGTCATAGTAAAAAAAGGTTTCAATTCGAGATATTTAATTTTCCTTCCAAAAATAAAAGACGAGCTCAATATTTGCTTAATATGATCAATGTTCTTATAAATGAGTGTGGGTGAAGAATATCTAATGCACAAAATAATAATCTTCATTTTTTTTTTTTTGTTTCAAATTTAAATTATCAGTTGTCTGATATTGTACAATCACGCAGCATCACGCGCTCTTCTTTTGTTACCACCCAGGGGTACCAGCCAACTTTTCATCCTCACGATTTGTTACACCAAGACACAACGACCTATATCAATACGTCAAAAAATCTTTTAAATGATTTTCAAAGTCATTAATAATTGCTCTACGAATTTCCGAATTTTGTTATACGAGAAAGGTAAAGGACAAGTAATATCGTGTACTGATGAAACTAGAACGACGCTACGTAAATCATCAACGAGGTATCGTTAAACTATAACTTACTTTGTGAAAGTTGATCACCGCAAAAACGATTAAAAAGCAAGTAGAATGAACAAATCAGCAGTTGCAGCTTTTGACCATCGGGTTAATTTACAATGGAATCCAAAAGCTATAGGCTCGGGCATACTAAATGATAAAGTTAAAGCAAATAGTCAGACATATTATTTTTTCCAAAAGCCACTTGAAATATACCTGTAATGCACAATTCTCTCATGTCAGAGCCCGAATGTCAAGTTTGAAAGTTGTCAGGTGATCGTTTCTTACAAAAAATGAATAGATAGGGACCATTTCGATTTTTTCGAATTCGCTTTTTTGGCTCTTAGCTGCAGAATCAACATTTAACTTACGGAAAAAAACAGACAACTGAGAAAGGAAGCATTTAATCTCCCTTTATACCCAAATAAATATCCAGAAATTTTTTATATTTCCTAGATTTTATTTAATAAATGAAACAGGGAACCTCAAAGAAAATATGATTGATCTTGAAAACGCTTAAGTCTTTCCGTTAATGAATTCTTGTAAATATTCACCAAAAGCACGATAAAAAGTTTAAGGTGCAACATACAAAAGCATACAATTTCGGCAAAACCTTGAATCCAAATAATCGGAATTACAATCAACGGCAAAAGTGCGTCTGACATTAATATCGGCATCAAATATGAGGAGACCGTGATATTTGGCAGGTGAAGCAATAATAACACACGAAATGTAGTGCACGGTCTAAAAGTTCATGATCGAATAATTTTTAGAACGTCGAATGCAATGGAATGCATTGGGTGCACAAAAGGCGTACCCGCCATGTCGATGTAGACTATTTTGATAGGTAAGAAACTTGACATGGGGGAGGAGACATCGTAACAAGTACGAATATTTCAATCATAGGATTATTATATGTGTAATAATATTTAAACGCGTGGGATGTAATGAATATGCTCTTGTAAGTCATAATAGTAGTTAACCAAGTAAATGAAAAAAAAAAAAGTGTGAGTTAGATAACGCACACAGCATAAAAATCCATTTATCAAATTTTTGTGATATTAAAAATCAGACGAGTTTTAGGCTTTTAATTTCATGTTGCGAGAGCGCATGGGAAAACGATTAGGTTAAATTTTCTACCCAGAACACTCGCTTAATTATTAATTTTTTTTTTTGTTTTTTTTTGTTTGTTTGTTTTTGTTTTTGCAATAAAAGGCTGCCACCGGATTACCGTAAGGGTTGTGCCCCAAAATTAAATTTTTTTTGGACTTTCACCCATTGATAGGACTTAGTGAGGGGGTAGGCCAAATATTAGAATCGAAATGAAAGCCGTTTCTGAGGCGGGGATGGAAGTGCTAATTCAGTTCTTATTTTTTTTTTGCAGAGAATGGGTTGTCCGGTTGAAGAATCCAAAAAACGAAAAAATAGCTCTTTCAAAGGACTATCTAAGGGCATAATTGTAAGTTTTTAAAACATGGCCAAAATGGCCAATTAAAGGGAAAAAAAGCCAGTTGTAAGGGTTGTTTTATACAGCTCCTCTTTTTCATCGACCAACCCTTACTTACTACAAGATGGGACCACTCCTTCATAAAAAAAATACATATAACTGAGCAAGTAATCCATTTAATAATCAGCAACGAAAAATCCAGGAAACAGAGCCGAATTTAACACAAATGAGGCCCTAGGCAACCGCCTCGATGCGGCCCCCCAAACCTCCCTTCCTTAATACACTAAATCAGATATTTATCTTTTAGGAATTTTTCCAGAAAGTTTTGTTTTAGTGTTGTACGATTTGACGTCTTTCCTTTGGCTTAAAGTAATGATCCAGGCGATATAAGCTAATCTCGACTTGAAGAGTTGCAAAAAAATGTTAAATACAAAAAAGTTTCCATTTTACGTGCAAAATAAGATCCTAAAATTGCAACTCACTGGGATGACTTTAAGTGCCGTTTTACCCCTATTTTCAATTAAATTTAATTTTTTTTGTCGCTTGAAGCGATTTTTATGTCATTTTTCGGGTATTCCATAGTTCTTTTTAATATTTAGGACAATTTAAGATCGTTTCGCCGCAGTGTACAAGCTTTAATACCCAATTAGCATATTTTTACAAATTTCCGATTCAAACCATACGTGCAACATCGGATTCTTACCGCCATTTAAATACTTCGTCTGTGTTCCAAAATTACTTCCAAAATTTTTTTTCCTCGATTCGAATAAACTTTCGAACAATGTTTTCATGGCGCCGCAATGTTTGTAAATAACAAAATTATTTTCCAAAAAAAAATACGGCAGATAGGGCAAAGCGATGAGCTCATTTTATTTAAAACATTGAAATAAAAGCTTTTAAATCGAACTTTTCTTATTTACAAACACTGCAGCGACATAAAAACATTGTTTGAAATCGGGGAAAAAAAATTTGGAAATAAATTTTCGAACACAGGCCAAGTATTTAAATGGCGGTAAGAATCCGATGTTGCACGTATGGTTTGAATCGGAAATTTGTAAAAATATGCTAATTGGGTAGTTAAAGCTTGTACACTGCGGCGAAACGATCTTAAATTGTCCTAAATATTAAAAAGAACTATGGAATACCCGAAAAATGACATAAAAATCGCTTCAAGCGACAAAAAAAATTAAATTTAATTGAAAATAGGGGTAAAACGGCACTTAAAGTCATCCCAGTGAGTTGCAATTTTAGGATCTTATTTTGCACGTAAAATGGAAACTTTTTTGTATTTAACATTTTTTTGCAACTCTTCAAGTCGAGATTAGCTTATATCGCCTGGATCATAAATCGACTTTTAAAAATGAAGTTATATTCTATAACAATCGTTTCTTTTTAAAGTTCTTTTCCCAACTCACCATAATTTAAAGCTCTACCTTTCTTTCTTTTTTGGCTGCAAAAAGGTCGATGATAGATTCAAAGTCGATTCACTAATACTTTAGGTTTAGTTTTAACTTTAAAAATATGATTGATCTTAGGATCGCTTTCTAAACTTTTTGAAAGTGCGTCTGATTGAATTTTCTTCGCCTTTCTCTTTTTTGCACCACTGTCTGAATGAGCTGAATACACACTTAAACCTTTTAAGTTTTACAATTTGTAAAAATAAAAAAAATAAAAAAAATAAAAATGAAACCAGACTAAAAACGATACGACGACGGAGACCACGAACCGATACTGAATATAAAAATTTCAATGACAGAAAAAAAGCGAGCTGGAATGAAAGGCAAATAGTGTACTTAGAATGAATGAAGAATGGAAATCCCAAGAAAAAAATACCCTTAAAAAGTTGAACGGCCGATTTTTGAATAAGGCTTCCTTCCGAATAATTAGTAAAATAAGACCGCTTGTTCTGATGTACTTTTTCAATGGCAGGTACAGAAGTTATGCTGGGTAATAAGGTTAATGCCTCCACATCATAACAGCCTTTTTTTTATTCATAATTTTAACGAATGGGTGAAAAGGGATAGAATTTGTTAGTTTTTTTTCTTTTTGAACGGCAGGTCTGCATAGTTCTGAATAACAATGCAGGCGATTTAGGTACAGTCTTTGTATGAAAAAAAAAAAAAATTATTTTTGCAACAAAGTTTTTAGAAACTGTAGTTAAGAAATAAAAAAAAAAAGTCTTGCCATCTCATATACGCGGGTCCTCAAGGACGTGCGGCCCCCTAAAAACGTGCGGCCCTCCGCAGTTGCCTATTTTGCCTACTGGAAAATTCGGCTCTGCCAGGAAACCATTAAATAACTATGATTATTAAATAACTAATGATTATTTTCTTCATGATAGCATCGCCGGACCAAAATTTCGATGACAGTCAAAAAGTACGTCAATAATTGGTCTAAGTACATGTGCTTCTAATTTTTCTTTCAACGAGAAAATGGCCAAAAGTTAAAAACATTTTTTTCGCTGCGGAAATGACACTGCACACAAATTTCGCTATCATCACGTGAGAGTACGCAAAAAACTGGTCTGGATACATATTTTTTTTGGTTTTTTTCCCCAACGGCCAAAGTGACCATAAAATGGCCAAAATCTCAAAAAATTTGCTTCGCCACGAAGAACACGATGGACCCAAATTTCGCCTTCACCGTGTGAAAGTACGCAAAAAATTGGCCCAAAATCATGTATTTCGCCTTGGATTCCTAAAGGCGAAAGTGGCCAAATTTGATGGCCAAATTTATAAAAATTACAAAACATTTTTTTGACTGATAAGACCAGGCTGGTTCAAAATTTCGCTATCACCACGTAAAAGTACACAAAAAAAATAGCCTAGAAACATATTTTTCCGTTGGAGAAAAAAAGGTAGAAATTGACCCAAATTTATGGCCTAAAGTAACCAATATTGCATATTGCATTTTATATGCAATTTATAAAAAAATCGACTCGGTAAATTTAAGGAAAAAATGTAAAAGGCAAGACTCATCAAGGATTTAAAAAAAAAAACCGATAAAAAAGTAGGTTAACCTTTTAAATTATTCTTAGGGAATGGCCGTTTTGAAGTAAATGGAAAACAGCAAGTTGAAATGACGGTTAAAAATTGGATACAAAGTTATCTTTTGACAACCATTCACCGATTAAATAATTTATGATCTTGAAGTAACTTTAAACACTTTCAATCTAAATCACGATATAAATATCTAATATAAAAGCGGCGAGTTTCATTCAATTAATTTTCCAAAAATGGTTATTATTTTCCCGGCAAAAAGTTTACCCGATTTGTAATCACGCATATTGTTGTTGTTGTTGTGAATTATTTTTCTCACACATTATGCATGAGTAGGCTATGTTTTAAAAAAAGGTAGCAGTTTTGCGAGAATCTAAACAAGCCACTATTATGCAAATGATGCCCTGAATAAATAATTGTTGACTTGATTCACGACTTGTATAGTTAAAACTTCAGGAAAGCGCAACAAATGAAATAGAAAAAGCAAATAGGAATCTTAAGACTGATGAGTATATAATAGGTCAGACTAATTAATATGTTAACATTTTGGGGGATTCGTTGTAAAATGCCTATTTTCTAACCATTTTATTAAGGTCAACCTCAATCACATTAGGCATTTTCTGTCGATGATAGTATTGTAGGTAATGAACAGGTCAAAACTTTTCCAAAAATCAAATTCACTTCGATCATGACGAAGACTACAAGAATCAAACGGACATGGGACGCCAATTCCGAGATTCTATAAGTGAACTTTATATGTAGGGAAGTGCCTTCCCTACAACATACACAGTATGTCCCCTACAACATACACAGTATTCCCCAAAACATACACAGTATTGATAAAGAGGGTACCAGTTGGGTGAACATGTTCGGCAAACATGTTGGATAAAAGTGGTGAATATGACAAACATTTTTACTCAACATGTTTGGCATGAATTTGCGCCCTAATCTTTCAAAATAAACGACTTACGTAGCAAATATCAGCTCACTGCAGCAAAGAGTGAAAATGTTAGCTAAAGGAATGGAATGTAAGCTTGAGTGATATGAAAAAAAAAAAAAAAAAAAAAAAAAAAAAATATTGGCACCAAGCGGATGCGTTCTTTTGCATTTTGAGTACTGTTGGGGGCGACGGGGTAGCGGCACTAAGCCATCTCTCTTTGTTTGTCTCGTTAATTATTCTTAAAAAATAAAATTTAAAAAAATTGGGTGCACCATTTTTGCTCCTACCGAAAAACTGAAATCATTTTTGAAACCTACGGCCCCGAGAAGCTAGGAAACGAATATAAACAGCTACTATCTGAATACAAAAGTTTTAGGGCGGGTGGGGGCTGTAGCTCCCCAACGAGTCAGCCGATTTCGTTCAAAATCAACTAGGACCTAGATCTTGTTGAAAGGTTTCTAAATATCGAATTACATTCTTTCATGTTTATCTGTTCTTGAGATAACTGGAGAAGAAGCTTTTCTGGACAAACAGGAAAACAGGCATCCTCAGCATTCTTCCTGAGGATCACGGAAAAGCCGAAAAAATTTCGAAATTCGCAAAAATGGGAAAGTTGAATTTTGTTACGAACGCAACGTTTCAGCATTATATATAACGCTAAAGCAAAAGCAATTTAGAGTAAAGTTACAATGAACAGGGAAATTCAAATTCAAATGCATATTACAATAAGGAGTGCCAAAGATCTTTCATACAAATTTTATTAGAAAAAAATTAATGAAATTAAACCCTGACCTATCGATGTTATAAGATAATCGAAAAATAATTTAAGAATAAAAGAAGCTGATATCCGTTATAAATAACAGATAAATAGTAATAAGTAGCCAAATCGGAAAAAGCATATGAATATAAATGGGTGACAGTAATATTCATATACATTAGAAAACACTTGCATTTCGCAATTCAAGGTTTTAATAATTTTCACGATTGTTACTTTGTATAGAAAATCACATTTAAAACAAGTAATGTGTTGCTTTGTGGGAGTATGTAACTGTCATGGAGTGACAGTGGATTATAAGTAAAAAATAGAAGCAAACATGAAAATTTTTGTAATATCAAGAATTATAAATAGAACATGAATCTGTTATTTCGAAAAAAAAAGTTGTATTCGGTTTTTGCATATTCGTAGTTAAGTAGACCGAGCGTTAAGCGAAACCTTGCAAAAATATCGTACTTATTTGGATATAATGAATGAGATTCTAAAAACCAGGCGAAAAATATCCGAACAAGGCCGGAAAATTTTTTTAATTGCGTACAGTAACTTTAACTTCCTTGTGCAATAACTCTGCCTTATTACATCGAAATTTGCTCATTTATTTCTTGGGAAAGGAAACAAGTTTTCATTTATAGAAATGAAAACGTCGAACATTCGGAAAAGGCACAGGCAAAATAGTTTTTTTCACTGTTTTGCGAAGGCCTTTATCTGGTATGACTGATGAAATTCTGTAATGAAGAATTACAGGGGTGAGCTTCTTGTTAAACTTCTGCCAAACAGAAAATAAAAAAGAAAATAAATAGAATCGACAGATCAGACGAGAACAAAATTTTCAATTGGAATGAGATCTGTGCACTTTATGACGGGAGGGAAGGGAGAAAAAAAAGAAGAATTTGAACAGTCATTAAGCAGACTAATCTTCGAGAAATTAAAAGCCAAAGTTTTGCAAAAAAAAAAAAAAAAAAAAAGAAAGGGAGAGTCCTCAGGGTGATTGAACACTAATTGGAAAATTTTTGCGAAATGAAATCTGATCATTTTTCCTCCAACCTCTTTATTTTATACAAAAATCACTCGTTTTTTTTTTCTCTTTTGAAAACTCAAACTCACTTCATAGTTCAATTATATTTTGCAAATATTTTTTGCATTGCCGGAAGGCAAAACTTCAGTCAGTACGTAAAAAACGAAAAAAGGGAAATTGCAAAGTACAACACAAGGTGAAGTACCAGTGTAGATTGATTAATTCTGAAATGGAAAATTCTCGGAACGTCGTGAAATTCATTTCAAACTTTAAAGAACATCCGGGCACGTTCAAGAAGCGTTTCGAAAAGACCATTGCAAAGAAATGTCAAGGTTTAATTTATTATTCGTCTCTTCGATGGAGAGATCAGAGGACAAAGCATCCCTCGAACCAAGCCCGAATTCACTGAGTTTTTCACTCGCAGTTCCAATCCGAAAAAAAGAAAGGGAAGAGATGGATCGGTTGGAAAAAAAAAGACCTTGTTAAACAGGAGAAGATATCGCAACATACCGACGTTATCATTAAAAAAAAGTATTGCCCTTAAAAAATAAATTTGTAATTGCATAATAAAAATTTTCAGTGTTGATTAGGTGTGAGTGGTCACTCCTTACATTGTCTTTGACTGGATGCTGGTATTTTTGATCGAGTACCAATTATCTTTGTATCAAGACCCACCGAAGACGATCACTGTTAAGAAATTTATACCTATCATTATTCATATCTCTATCTCTTTCCATCGTTTTATCAATCCGCAAGCTAAACGAAGTCAGCGCTTCTTTTACTGAATTCTAATCGCTATTGATTCTTTTTTAAAATGGATTATCTTGCTTTCAAATACACGAACGAGAATCTCGTTAAAAGTAAGCTTTGAATGTCGCAATTTTTGCAATAATAAACAAGCAAAATGATTATCGAAGGAATGAACTTGATCTTTAGGAAATATTTCATCATATATTGGCGGATCAGTCAACCACTTATAAGTTTTTTTTTCTGTTTAGAGAAAACGGAAGGCAATAAAATAAAAGTGCATTATAACAAAAACACAAACTGGACTCTTAGAACATGATTTTTGGCACCTATGAAGTGAGCTTTTCCTGTTAAGTCCAGCGCATTTTTACATTGAAAAATACATTTCCCGGAAAGAGCGTTATCTGTATGGGTATTTTTTATTTGGCATGCAATGTCTCATTGAAATTCTTAGGCTATCACGTTAATTGAAAAATAAGTGTTATAATTATTTAAATTTGAATTCCGCAATAAATAAGTACCGGGATTAATAAAATATTTTAATTATCCTATGACATACGTCAAGAGACAATTTTCAGTCATGGAGCGTGATGCGCTTTTTTCTTACATTTTCTGCAAAAAAGAAGTGTGCGTCCTTATTGATTTAAATTACACTTCAATTAAAACTTTACAAAAATAATTATCTTCAGGAAAAAAAAAAAAAGCAATCAATTTTTTCCGTTTTTTTTTTTTTTTTTTTTTTTACTATTTTAAATTTGAAGAAGACAATATGTTGAATTGGACGTTAACGAAGATTAAAGCACCGAGAAAATATACGTGCCGTAAATTGTTTTTATACGCTAAATTCAACGGTTTGCTTACTTTTTAATGCTGCAATTCGTTCGTTCCAACAGGAGCAGTAAAATTGGATAAATAATGCCTAGAGAAATTCTGGGGGTAGTACTGCTGGCCGGAGGAGTTTTCCACTGGCAGGACGTAGCGAGCGAAGGGTCGAGTGGGGCGTCACCCCCTTCCAATAGTTAAAAAAAAATTTTGTGGTAGTTGAAGTTGGAAAAGTGGCCAAATTAAAAAAAAAAAAAAAAAAAAAAAAAATTGTTATGGATCTATGCTGGAAATATTTTTTTATAAAAAACTTTGAGGTAATTTTTGTATATTATATTTTTTTAGCTTATATGTATACATATATATTTTTTCGTTTAAATTTTTTTTGAAATTAATTCAAAATATCAAAGAAAGTAGCGTCTTCAAAGTTTGGTCAATGATAAAAAAGACCGGACGCCGCATTAAAATTGAAGTTTTGGTATAGCAGTCGGCAATTTTTTTTTTTTTTTTTTTTTTTTAGTCGGCAAAATTCAATTTGTCGTCCCCCCTCCAAAAATTTATCGCTACGTCCCTGTTTTCCATTCTGGTATTCAGGTTGTGTTCCATGTGTTCCGTTTCGTTGTATACTTTCTTGACAAACAAAGAGCCCCTAGGTCAGTAAGAATCTGACACTACCCGCAGGAATCTCCCCGAGACACTCCGAGGGCATCTAAAAAATTTTTTCCACCTCAACAAAAAAAAAAAAAAAAAAAAAAAAAAAAAAAAAAAAAAATGGTATAAAATAATGCAATGTGCACTTTTTTTAAAATAATAAAACCCGAAATATGATAAAAGGTACTAAGCTGTAGCCTTAATCCTGTGTTACATTACAATGGATCGCGTACAGTACCGTTCGAACCGAATGGACTCAAATAAGGCTTTCTTTACTCAAAAAAAAAAAAAAAAAAAAAAAAAAAAAAAAAAAAAAAAAAAAAAAAAAAAAAAAAAAAAAAAAAAAAATTGAAAGACAAAGTATTTTTCAAAATATAACCTACAAGACTGTGGAAAAGTTTTTAACAGGGCTGCAAACCGAACCGAACCCTGAACCGAAATTCGGGTTTTTCGGACCTTTTTCCCGGAACCTGAACCGGAACTTGAACCGGAAAAAAATTTTAACCGAATCGGAACCTTAAACCACGAACCGAGAAAAAGTTTTACCCGAACCAAACCTTGAACCCTAAACCGGAAAAAAATTTTAACCGAACCGGAACCTTGAACCACGAACCGGGAAAAAAGTTTACCCGAACCAAACCTTGAACCCTGAACCGGAAAAAAAATTTGATCCAAATTGGACTTTCTGTTAAAATATAAATTTAAATGTAATATCAGGAGATTTGCAATAGGCAACACTGTCTTTACTATTGTGTGAATAGATAGTGCAAATAGTTGAGTAAAATATCAATTGAGTACATAAAAAAGGCTTAGAATAAAGACCTTATTCGGGATTCTGAACTAGACCCCTTCCGCCTATCAGGGTTCTCGAGGAGCTCCACATCAGGGCAGGAAGCCCTGAAAAGAAAATTATAAATTTGCAAGCCGAACCGAACCTTGAACCAAAGTCCGGGTTTTTCCGACCTTTTTCCCGGAACCTGAACCGGAACTTGAACCGTATTTTTCACTAGGAATGGAGCTGAACCCAGTCGAACCGAAAATTATAAGGTTGCTACTGAAACCCGAACCGGAATTTGAACCAAAATTTTCATAACGAATGGAGCTGAACCCAGCCGAACCGAAAATTATAAATTTGCAACTGAAACCCGAACCGGAACTTGAACCGCATTTTGTATTAATATCGGAACCGAACCCGAACCAAACCCAAAAATTCCTCGCGGTTTGCAGCCCTGGTTTTTAAATGATTTCCTAACATATATTTCAATAAAAAAAAATCGGCCATAAATCAAGGATGAACCGCTCATATTAAAATAGGAGCAATATTATAATTGGGGCGTATAACAAACAAAAAAACTAGTCAACACCCACATAGAACCAAATAGATTTTTATCTGAAATTTTTACATTGAATTCTTTTTTTTTTCTTTTTTTTTTTCCCGACAAATTGACTAACATACTCAGTGAAGATCTAAAAGTAAAGATGAATTAAACAACAATTATTTCTAGCAAAATTTTAAAAAGGAAAACAAAATATCAAATTTTTCCTGCAAGATTATTTAATTTTTATCTCAAAAGGCTTACCAATTAGATTTAAATCGAAATCTTCGAGGAAGCAAAAGGAAAAACAAATATGAAAAACAAATTACATTTTAAATTGTCTTATGTAAATTTAAAACTAATTTACTTAAAAAATTAAAATACAATCTTCAGAATCTTCCTTGATAGCCATGAACTTTTGGTCCTCCAAACATTCTCTCCCCCAAAAATAGGCGGGAATTATAACAGTAACGCGCCACAAGGAAAGAACCATCCAAAATATTACATTTTCAAGAATTATGAAACGATTCGATAAATACCTTGTACTGAAACAATATAATTGGACAATGGCATTCGAAAATATTAAAAAAGAAAAAAAAATACAGATTATTGAATATCAGTGCATGTTTTGCATTGTTTCCTCCGATCCGGTTGTTCTATATGCTAAACGAGCGTGTGTCAACTCTTCTAACAATTTGATATTAGTGCAACAAAGTCTAGATCTACTTTAGCACTGGCTTGCAGTATAAATATAAGACAATATGATTTTATAAGATCATTGCAGTTTTTGTGTTTTCTCATAATTTTTCTGTGCCACTTTTTTTTCTTTTTCGGGGTGTCTAAAAATTTATCGATAAAAATGATTTGGGTGAGTGTTTTTAATATCGGCTTCCAAACGATTAATCTCATTAAGTGATGACCATGAAAAGGATTATCCAGAGTTTTTGCAAAAGGCTGAATTTGGATTACTTTAGTGTTCACTAGAATCAAAAAGGATATACCGGACTAAAGAATCGGAACAAACTGTAACAGTTTTAAAATGCTTACAAGGGGTGAAAATGACTAAGTAGAAAAAGGTTTACTCGACAGTTCTGTGACAGTTACAGGGTGAAATACGGAAGTGTTGGATTAAAAAAAAAAAAAAAATAGTTTCCGAAGTTCTTCCAACAGGAAAATTTTTAAAATCATTTTGAATTTCATGATTTCATTTTCCCAAATAATTAAAAACGAATTATTAAAAAAATGCAGCTAGTTTCCGATATTCTATCAAGTGTTTGCATACGCTTACTACATATTTTTAAAATAATTATCACGAGTTGCAAATCAAAATTAAAAGCTGTTACTAATTTATATAATTACTTTATTAATGCAATTTTATTTCTTTATGGTAATTACTTTTGTTGGCTGGTGCGGCAAAAGAAGTAACGACAGTTTAAATTTTTTTCTGTTAGCTAAATTGATTCTTACTTTTTAATTAGACTCATGCCACCTTTTTTTTTCTTAGAAGAGGCATCCGAAGTAACGACCTCTTGTTTATAAAATAACCAAATAAGTCAAATTCACATTTTGTTAATGCTCGTGATGACTTTGAACAGACATTTTTTATGCACGATCAAATAAATTGCTACAACGTCCAGTTACTTCCGAAAATAATTCCTCAGACATTGTTAGTGAGTTCTAAAAGCCTTCACCTCAGTTCTGAAACTAAATAAAAATTTCGGGAAGTGCCGGAAATTTTTCAACGAAATAAAACGAATTCTTCAGGTTCAGAAAAAGAAAAAAAATTCTTTGAAACACGAAACTTTTTGACTTAAAACAAGTAGTTCAAGATTAAAATCGAAGTTACGGTATATCAGGATTTTTAACAGTGGATATTGTTCTTCGGCAGTATGCATATGATTAATTTATTCATCATTTTTTTTGATAAGTTAACGAAAAGGTCAAAAATGAACGGGCACGAGAGCGTTTTATTCTTCAAAATGATTTAATAATTTTTTTCCCCTTTAAAAAAAAGGCCAATTGCATTTTGCTAAATCAGAAAAAGAAAATAGATTAATCATTCATGCAACTTGTAATTAGATTTTAATCAAAAGCCATCGTTTGACTGAATGCAATTTTCTTTATTTTACAATGTTTCATTTCAGATCAGAGCATCCGTGTTAGCAGCTTTAGTTGTTGTAGCAACAGCTCAATTTGGAAAACCGTTTATCCCCATTATCTCACATGACTATCAAATTTCACCAGATAACAGAGCTTATAGTTTCAGGTGAGTACCGTCCCTGTCCCCGCATCTCAAAAAAGTAGGGCATTAAGGAAAACCTTTGGATACAGCTGAAATAAATGGGTGTGCCAAGGTGATAGCAAAAAAAACGGAAAACGTGAGATTCGTTTTCGGTTTATTTCCCTAAGGGTCCGCTTGGACTAATCTTCCCAAACAACTCATCCGTCCATCAAATACGCGCCACAAAAATGTTAAAAATATTCATAAAAGTGGGGGAGTGGATGAATAAAGTATGAACTTGTTATTCAACAGGAAAGACATGCTCGAAATAATGCATTTCTTGTTAGAAATGTCAAGGCGCATCAGCCTGAACTGTAATTTCTTTTGAAAAATTGTTACGTACTTATCATAATTAATGAAATATTACATCACATAAGAAGGTGTCGATAAGCGAGGTTTCGATTAATAATGATATTCCTCTTAGTATTATTTTAATTATTACGATAATTATTGCCCCTTGGAAAAGTTAACTTTCGCAACTTTTAAAACGCTTACAAGGATTCCAAATTTAAGCTCCGCAAGCAGACTGCAATTGTAATGCCATTCGTAAAATAAATTGCTATACGCATCTAAGGGCGTATCTCAATTTAAATTAGCAGTTACTTTTATACTTAAACAACAAACAAATTAAGACCATCGTCTTTTCATTGGATTTCACTATCATGGAAAGAAGCTACGATTGTAATATTGTATTATTAATTATATTTGAATGGGTGCATTTTACGAAGAGTTGTAAGTTTGTCAAGCAAAAACTCTAGTAAATTGCATTTTGAAATTAAAGTCTGGAAAAACGAAAAGGGATTACAGCTCTATCTCTTGGCGAGCATGTAAACTCAAAGCATATAATGAGCTTAATTACAGCAGCTAATAATTGTTTCGAAAAAAAAAGTATGTTGTTTATATACACGGCGGAACAATTTTTATGGCGGTGTTTCCTATGTTTACCTTAATAAAATCACACCACAAAAACTGTTCCACCGTGTATTTTTAATATTTAATATTGTAATAATAATAATAATTTGATCGTTTGGACGTTTGACGTTGATGCTTGAATTCAGCTTTATTTGTAACTTTTTCATGCACTAATCGCTTAAAAATGATAATTTTTACAAAGAAAACGTTTTGAAAAATTTTAACGGCAAATGCTATACTTATTATTTTCTTGTACTGAGAATCTAATGTAATCTTAAGATACTAAAAAATAAAAAATTTCTGCAATGCATTAATAACGTTTTAAAAATTTTTCAAAAAAAAAAAAAAAAAAAAAAAAAAAAAAAAACCTAAAATTTTGAAAAATAACTTAGGCCTAGGCTCTGAAATTAGTTCCAACCTTTTTTTGGCAAATCAAAACTAGATGAACCATGAACTCAAAAGCTTTAGGAACACATAGGGTGCAAATTCAAGCCAAACATGTTGAACAAACATTTCCCCCTCAACATTGTCCTTAAAATGTAGGTGGAGCTCTACATAGCCCGTAGAGGGCGAAGCCACAGACGAGAATAATGACGGATTAAAAGGGCAGTCTCCACTTGATGACGTTCACGGCATTCGCGTTGTCCGTCATCACGGTTAACGTAATCGCACCGGAAGTACTTTGCAGGTTTTGCTCCCGTAAACGTTTGTGGAATAAAAAGAGTACCGTATATTTCATTAAGTATACAAAATTGGCTTACCCAGAATTTGTTTTGGAACAGATTTATTGTCTTCCCCATGCCCGAATTAAAATTTTTCTTTTTAAATCCGTAAAAACATCTTTCAAAACCGCCATTTTTAATGTTTGTAAATAGAAAAAAGCAGAAGATGATCAAAAAAATCGTGGTAAAAGATCCACAAAACTTCCGGTGCGATTACGTTCATCGAGAAGGCGGATAACGCGAATGCGGTGAACGTTATCAAGTGGAGACTGCCCTAAAGTGATTTAAAATTTTGACGACTAATTTTTTTCGAAAACGTGGACAGGAGAAATAATTCGGTTTATATTAGGGTTTTGATTCGGTTTATAATTCGGTTTTAATGGATTTAAACGCCTCTTATTAGGGTGCAAATTCACTATGGAATGTTGGACCAACATGTTGTACCAACATGTTGTACCAACTTGTTGAACCAACTTGTTGTGCCAACATGTATGAGGGTGCAAATTCACTATGGAAATGTTGGACCAACATTAGGGTGTCCCTTATTTTGGCAACTTTCGAATTTTAAATCCAGTACCCCCAAAAATGGTTCTCCTTGGTGCACTGATAAACCCAATTTTTTTTGGGGATTTTTTACTCGACGGGAAAGCGTGGCGACTTGAGCTTTAAGTTCCGAAAATTCCCATAAGAGAAAAACAGTCGACAATTTTTTTTTCGCGGAAAGACGTCGTTTCCTATCGGGAATTTTGCGTAGATCACGAATCTGAAGTCCGTTCTTTTATATCTGGTCCGGCTTTTGAGTTAGAGGAGAAAATGTGGCAAGAAAACCTGGTTAAGCGACAAAACGCACTAAGTCCTAAGTTTTGCACACATTTTGGCATCTAGCTCAACTCAGCTCAGCCGGACCAGATATAAAAAAACGGACTTCAGATTCGTGATCTACGCAAAATTTCCGATAGGAAACGACGTCCTTCCGCGAAAAAAAAAATTGTCGACTTTTTTTCTCTTATGGGAATTTTCGGAACTTAAAGCTCAAGTCTCCACGCTTTCCCGTCGAGTAAAAAATCCCAAAAAAAATTTGGGTTTATCAGTGCACCAAGGAGAACCATTTTTGGGGGTACTGGATTTAAAATTCGAAAGTTGCCAAAATAAGGGACACCCTAACCAACATGTTGGTACAACGAATTGGTAGGGTGCAAATTCATTACGCAATGATGGACCAACATGTTGGTACAACAAGTTAAACCAACATTTCTCACTAATTTCGGCGTAGGTGTAAATTCTGCAATAGTCGATTCGTTCGTTTGTCAAACATGTTGGTACAACAAGTTGGTACAACATGTTGGTCCAACATGCCATAGTGGATTTGCACCCGTACAACATATTGGTCCAATATTCCATAGTAAATTTTCACTCTTAGATAAAATAAATGAAAAAATCCGACTTTAGGGCTTTGTTAAGCTGTAAATAGGAGTTCAAAAATGCGACTTTCAAAATTTGATCGGATGGATCGACCATTTTCCGTGCAAAAATTTAATTTTTATTCGTCTTTGCTACTTTATTATTGTAAAATAGAAATTACTCCTTAAACTTTCTTGAAGTATATTCTCCAGGGTTTATATATACTACGTTTTAGTCGGGAAACTGGTTAAGTAAAATTTCCTTTTCCTTGCAAATAACTTTTTTTTTTTTTTTTTTTTCAAAAATCAAATTTTTAAATCCAATATTTTACCAGGGAAAGTTTTTTCACAAAAGCCTTTTTATCACTTATTAAGGCGCTCCGCTATGTTCACGTAAGAGCAGGAAGAAGGAAAAAGAACCAATGATAAAATTAAATTTTCCAAATTCGCTTCTTTAAGATTAAATTAAGTGATTATTCCATTCAGAAATTCATGCATAGAAATTAAAACCTAAATATCCGCCCGTTTTGCGGATTGTGCACATCGTTTCAGAGAATGGAAATTGTCAGAAATATCAGATAACAGGAATTCATTTTTTCTCAAACGCAATGCTTGCTCTTGTAGAGCCACGGCCAAGGAGAAGTCGCAAAATAATTTTTAAATTGTAAAACCAGATCTCGTACTTTGTTTTCAAGGCTTCCTATTGTTTTTACAAGAATATTTTATGATATTTAACTTTCAAGATGATAAAACTGAAGATGTATCAACGAGGAAGAAAACAATATTCAGCTCATAAACAAAAATTCTAGCAGAAAAATTATGCACATGATGCAAAAAAATGTTCAATTTGGCGCGGTGTTAACTTTAATGAAAAAGGAAGTCACATCACAGTCTTTTTTCAGATGCAAGGCATAGTTTTCATTCATATGGAAATGAAAAATCTAAAACAAAACAAAGGCAATGACACAAGACATTTCAACTTAGGCTTCCACGTACTTCCCTACGCAAACAGAAGCAGCAATCCGGTTGCATATCCGGCTAATAATGAATATTTAACATGAAGTAAATACTATAATAACTGAAAAAAAAATGTTTAAATAATAACGAAAATGCGTAATAAAATGTTTAAGAGCACGAGATTTCAATAAAGATTTACAAGTTTTAAGGCTCCCGAGGAAATCGCTTTTAATAAAAGTTTGGGTTCTGATATGACGTGTAGATCGCTATTTAATGATGAGTGTGGACACAGTAAACGGATTTAAAAAAGAAAAAAAAAAGGTCAATCGGTTACCTAACTCATTGCATACAGTATATCTGAAACTTTATGATGATAAATGACGTCACAACAAATTACAGGTATTATAGAGACCTTGGCGTTTTTTAATTTTGAGTAAATATGATTCTACTTTACATTAGAAGCCCGAGCACGTCCCGATAATACAGAAAGAATGAAAAATTTTAGTAATATGATAAAGGTTAATTAGATAATCATTACTGCCCCACTAAAGATTATATGGTGGATTTAAATCAATTTACCATAACCGATGAAAATATCAGAGGTTTAAAATAATAAGCCAAAATGTTAATATACGAAGTAATAACTCATAAGGATAGTTTGCCTTTAGTAAAATAAAGTATTCAACTCGTGTGAAAGCCTTGCTTCTATCAATCATTTTAACAGCAATAACAGACCTAACGTCGCATTCCTTTTACTGTTTACAGCACTTAATTAAAAACATTAATTTGTAAAAAAACCTCGACCCAACTAACAGACATAGTCATGTACTTTGACTAAACTTGACAGCTGTCTTCACTTTTCCCAAGAAAACAAACTTTTAATACATTTTAATCAAGATATAAGAAACGATCGTGGGTATTCCTCTAATTAAATGTTCTTTTTTCTTAAATAATCTAACTTTTCAAGGATTGAATTAATGTTTCATCCAACGCGATCAAATAAACTAAATAGCAAAATTTATAATTTAGTGATTAAAATTTAATTAAATCGGCAAAACAACGAATAATCTTTATTCTGAAAACAGTAACCTACCATTTAATCATACTTATTTTTTTTTTAAACAATTTTTCCAGTTACACATCTGGAGACGGAAGCCAAAGACAGGAATCCGGAATCCAAAAGAATTCAGGGACTCCTCTGGAAGCTTACTCAGTAACTGGATCGTATGCATTTTCATTGCCCAATGGTACGAAATAAGTTCATATGTTTTTACATGGACTAAACATAAATATTTATTAGATATAAATTAGTAATGATTGCAATTTTTTTAAACAGGTCAGCCGGTCCAAGTAAATTACATTGCCGATGAATACGGTTATCAGCCTACAGGTCCTGGAGTTCATCCAGACATAGCCAGAGCAGTAGCAGCACAAGTTGCGGAAGCTAGAGCAAACCCACAACCCCCTTTGGGTTTCGATAACTCCGGGTTTGGTCGATTTGGTTAAAAATTCAAAAAGAGAATGTACTGTAAATTAAGTTAATTGAAACACGGGTGCCAAATAAAGAGCTGCTAGCATTTCAAAAACAACCATCATCTCAGAAATAAAAAAAAATATATATACTGATAATTGAGTCACTATAAATTGACCAAATTAAAAAATTTACTCACTTACTGAAATTATTTAAATGTATTTTGTACCAAAAAAATTGAAAACTGTGATCTAAATAAGCTTTTTTTTTTTTTTTTTTTGCTAAATTTTATTAAATTCGAATTCGTTATTTAGGATCTCCTTCCCGCGTTTAAAACTTATATTCCATCCATTTATTCTATTTTTTTAAGACTTTTGAACTTCAATCGTGTAAAAGAAGCTTATTTAGTATTGAACTAGCACGATAAATTATCTAATAAGAGAAAAAAAAGTTGTAAAAAGATTTCATTTCGTGTATAAATGATTTATACCATGATCTTCAAAATTTAATAACTATTTATGATAGTGTAAATATAATAATGACCATAAATCAAAATGCATTAATAATCATTTATAATTATAATGAGTCTTAATTGAATCCTTCATTAATAATTAGCATCCTCCATGTAGGACGGTCCTACAGTATATAACCTTAAAAAAGAAATACAATACTATCTTCAGATGTTTATATTTTGAAAAAAAAAAAAAAAAAAAAATTAGAAGTTCAGATTAATCAAGCGATTCAACGAATTAGTAAAACAGTGAGAAACAAAAAATTTTTCTAAAAATAGTGTGAAGAAAGTATTTGTTGCGTTGATTTTATAACTTCCCTACTTTAAAAACCAAAATTATGCCTTCATCAAAATAAATCTTTTGATTCTCATTTTAAAAGGGTCCTATAGTCCGGTCTGTGGAGGTTTTAATAATGAAAAAATTCGAGAAAGGAATTTTATTCCATAGAATGCTAGTATAAGATGTAAGAAACCTTGTGTGAAAAATGCGACCAAATCTGATCACGGGTTTGGCAGTTATTCCACAAAAAAAGGTCCCAATTTTGAATTTTTCGAGTTTTACATGCCGATTTTTGATTCGGGGAAAGATCGCATTGGTACCATCTTATTCAGCGTAAAATTCTGCATTGATCAGTTTTTTATTCGACTTTGTACGATAAATAGAAGCAAAGTTAAAAATTATTTCATGACTTGAAAAAAAACTGTAAAATAGCTCAAAAATGGCAACTTTTTCTATCTTAGCTTGCGCATCGAAAACGGTGCGTTGTACAAAAAAACTGTAAATGGGTGGTTTAAAGTACCTTTTAAGGCGAATAAAATGAGACCAAGTACGATGCTCTACGATGAAGTAGAGCCGACTTAGGAGAAGCTTTAGATAGGGTATTTTACTAATTTTTTTAATTTTAACGCTAAATCGGCCTTTTATCGACGAAGAGGGACAGGATTTGAATTTTTTTGTGTTTTAAGTGTCTGAAATCTATGAAAATAAGTTACGTCATGGAGAAATATTATTCAAATATTTACCACCCCACCCTTAATTTTGTCCAACTTTTTTATCCACAAAATTTTACTATTTCAATTCGCCACATGGACCTGGCATTTGGGAATTGTCAAACCACATGACGTAACTTATTTTCGTAGATTTCAGACACTTAAAACACAAAAAAATTCAAATCCTGTTCCTCTTCGTCGATAAAAGGTCGATTTAGCGTTAAAATTAAAAAAATTAGTAAAATACCCTATCTAAAGCCTCTCCTAAGTCGGCTCTACTTCATCGTAGAGCATCGTACTTGGTCTCATTTTATTCGCCTTAAAAAGTACTTTAAACCACCCATTTACAGTTTTTTTGTACAACGCACCGTTTTCGATGCGCAAGCTAAGATAGAAAAAGTTGCCATTTTTGAGCTATTTTACAGTTTTTTTTCAAGTCATGAAATAATTTTTAACTTTGCTTCTATTTATCGTACAAAGTCGAATAAAAAACTGATCAATGCAGAATTTTACGCTGAATAAGATGGTACCAATGCGATCTTTCCCCGAATCAAAAATCGGCATGTAAAACTCGAAAAATTCAAAATTGGGACCTTTTTTTGTGGAATAACTGCCAAACCCGTGATCAGATTTGGTCGCATTTTTCACACAAGGTTTCTTACATCTTATACTAGCATTCTATGGAATAAAATTCCTTTCTCGAATTTTTTCATTATTGCAGCGATTTTTAATTTCCACAGACCGGACTACTAATAAAATTTTAATGATTCTGGAGAAACTAAAAATACACGTTTTCCGACGATGTTTTCCGTACTTTGAGGCTTAATTTTCATTTGTTATTTGTCTTGTTCGGTTTCAAAAATGCTTTACCCGATTGGTATTCAGCTAACTTTAAAACTATTTCGAACAACACGAAGGGAATATGTGATCGCTTTTAAAGAAATACGTATAGCCCGCAAAAAATTAAAAGTCAATATAACTTTGGATATTTCCCGTAAGTCACTTTTATGTTTCAAAATTCTTACTCTAAACATGTGATGCAAATAAGATTAGGCGCTTAATTCGGGTGTTCTTATTTTTTACCTTTTCCATTAAAGATAAACAACAAAGACTGGGTATGCAGAACGATTGGGATTAGCAAAACGGACAGTTTCAGACACATTTGTACCAAAGCTTCAACAATAGCAAAAACGTTTGAATGTGAATAATCGAAAAACAATGGTTCACGAGAATAAAGAACATGTTTTTATGTCAAAAAATGACAAAGTGCACAAGAAGTCTTGTATGCTAGATTAACGTGTCTCTTAAAGTGAAAAACCGCATACAGGTTATTCATTTTCGCAAGTCTATTAAGTAAAAAAGATACTTCTTTCTACAAAACTGTTACTGCGCAAGAAATTAAAAAGAAACCTACACATTATGGAAATTCGACTCACTTGAGCGTAATACATTAAAAGATGGGAACACTACTCAACACGGCTATTTTTGATCATATTTCCTTTATTTTATTCGTAGATTTTTAGGGATTGTTCACCTCAATTTTCCCCTTTGCGTACCAGTTTTCTCTTGATAGTCATCACTAATTCAGAGAATATTCCAAATAACTACCGAAAACCCCGCACGTTTTGGTAGTGGGAAACCTCAAACAAATTTGGAACCATTTTCATGGATAGGAGGTTTCCGAGGTCAAGTTTATCTTATTATAGAAAAATATCTATAAATAAAAATTTTAACGCTCAATTCAAAATTTTGCATTTAGAATTATCCAGGTTTATAATAAAATCGAGAAATGGGAGTCACAAAAACGCAACAATAAAAGATTAGCATAGGAATAATATGATGTAGACGCACATTAAACGAGCCGGCTACTGGATTTCTCAATAAGCTAATAATAGCTTAAGACGGCGCAAATTACAGACAACCTGTAGGTGTCAAATAATTCCCAAAGAATCCAAGCATTCACCATAGTTGTAATATGTGTGTAATCTAAGTGAATACCTCAAGTGAACATGCATGAGCATTGTTCACTAGAAATCTGATTGTCGAATGATTCCTTCATTCAACCGCAAGAAAAGCTTCTTTTCGTTTTAAAAGAATTTTAAAATTTCAACAAAAGCAAACAAGATGACCTTTATTATAAATCAGTCCTTATATAATTTACAGCAGGCATAAAGCACCAAAAACAGTTGTATGGATACGAATCCAATCGCAACAAATCCTGATTCTACAACATTGATAAAATGTAAATTTTAACGCAGATTCAAATCTAAGTTCATTTTTAACTGATCATACTAATCATTTTGGATAATACCCTGATATTATTTAAATGAATGTTTTTCGGCTCCTATTATTACACGATAAAATTTTTTTACCCGCACATGTAAGGAATATTTTCAAATAATGGCATTTACTATTGCTCAAATAGTAAGATTAAAAAAAATGCCTATGAATTCTCACAGATGAGCTAGTTAAAAAATTCGCAGCCTTTGAGACCATAATCCGGGTGCGAATTTAACAGTATTCCACCTTTGACCTTATGGAAATTAAATTACACAACCTGTAAGGTAAAAAAAAAAAAAAAAAATATTAATTCGAAATATAATAATAAACTCTATCTGAACTTTTCAAATGGTTCTGCTATTTATGTTACACATAACACCCGATTTATGCGACTCCCATGAAACCAGCGATTTTGAATTCTGGTCAGACTTTACAACAAATTGGGCAACTCGAACTTTGGAGGATGGAGGTTGCAGAATAATTAATTTGTCGAAGAAGCAAAAAAACTACAAAGAAATAGAATCCAGTGCAAAACTGACACAAAGTTGCAATTACAAGAGTTGCAAGAGTTAGAAAAGCCACTGTTACAAGAGTGTTTTTCCAAAATCTGCTGGAAACAGCCTTATACTTTTTTTCCCCCGAAAAGCAAGCGTAGAACACAGCAGAAAGGTTGTGCATATTTTGAACATGAACGTTTTCACTGTGCTCTTTCAGCACAACAAATTATGACTTTTAGGATGAGTTCGAAAAGGACAAAGTATCACCAAGAAACGATTGCATTACTGTGGACCTCATTCGTGAATTTTCAATCATTCATTTCAAATGCTAGAAATCATATTAATACTTAATTATAATTCATACAAAAGAAAGAAGATAAAACTATCCATGGATTTTCATACTTTTCGGACAAACTAATTAATACAGAGATAGACAAAGAGCTGCAAAATCGTTATTGCTCAATAAGATATTATTTTTAGAATAATAAAGATGTCATAATGAAACATGCCTAATTATTTATAAAAGCATCATCACTTAGCGCCTATCGTGTTACAAAAAAAAAAAAAAAAAAACTTGCTTAGTAGTTTTCAGTTCGCCGACGGCGCGATGTCTTTTCAATTTTTTCTTAAAATAAACTAACAAGTAATTTAATAATCATAAATCAAGATATTAAAGAAAAATATTAAGAAAATTTTAGATAAAATCAGTTACAATGTTCATGCTAGTTTACTCCTGTGAAAAAAAAAGGAAGGGACTAATCTAAGATCAGTCTCGTCGAAAGATCGCTACAAAAAATCCCGTCTTCTTACTCATATGAATGATAACTTCTTAAGGAACATCACGAATCCGAGGTTAAAGTTTAACCTATCTGAACATAACCGACGGATTTGACGAATATTGTCATCAATTTAATTTCATAATTCAAAACCAGGTTTAGTCATCCGATATATTTCATTCTATGTTGCACACTGATGTTTCCAGAAAACCTGCTTTTCCTGGCAGATTTATATATATTTTAAAAAAATGACATGTAGCTTTTTGCAATCAGCTGCATAATGTTCTTCCAATTAAAGTGATTTAAAAACCCTATTGATCCTATTATCTTTCAATTACTTCTGAGAATTTGCGAATTCGAATTCCCCTTTAACGTAAAGCCCTAATAAACCCTTCATTAAAAAAAAGGATGATCTACCCTGACCTAGCAGAGAAAAAAAGTATAAAAAGTTACATCATAATCAGCTACAAACCAGAACGGGTTTTGAAAGAATCCTCATCTTTTTTTTTATAATAAGTTTGTCATATCACGCGAAGCACTTAACAAAAAAATATCTACGGGCACGCTGGAATTCTAAGGGAATGCTGCAAATACATAAATGGGCTCTGTTTTCTTCATAGTCCATGAGCTAATTTTTTTTTTTTAATCTGTAAAGGCAATTAAAAAAATATTAAGAATATCGGTAAGAAGAGCAGAGTTATTAATTAAACAAGTTTTGATGATTTCCAATTGTTTGATGTCACGAAATGAAACTGAATATTCCCATTTAAAACCATTTCATGCCCTTCCTTGTCAATTAAATGTCTTGATGAAGATGAAGACCTCCCTGTCGTCAATAATTAAGATGGCAGTAATAAGCTGCTATAAAAATATTTTGGTCTTCAAAGAAGGTCCATGATTGTATTAAAAAGAAGTTAAGCAAGGTATCTACTGGAAATTGATTTTCGAAATAAAGGCTTTTGAAAGGTTTTAAAGGTCCATTTTTAACAAAAATAAAGGTTCTGAAAACACTTTCTTTTTTAAATTGTTTTACTACCTTTCATGTTAGGTCTGTTGAGAATATTGTTTTTACATGAAAATCGACCGACAGAGTCAAACAAAAACAAAATTCTAGGATATGGGGTTAGGACGGGAAAAAAGGTGAGACAAAAATGAAAAAAACAACTGAAAATAAGGAAATAGCTAGGTGGTTTTTAGATTAGTCAAAACATCCTAATCTTGTAATGAAGGTTTCAAAAAGTTTAAAGGTCAGTAGACATCCTGTAAGTAACCCGTTTATAAATCATCACCATCAAAGCTGCACTAGACTTAAGAACTGAACTGCTATGCCGGTAACATATTTTTAAAATTTGATAATGGATTAATGGATCAAAATCATTTAAGCTAATAACCTGAGCTTTTTCTAACAAGCTTTAGTCATCTCTGACATATTACAACCATAATACGAATAAGCGAATTTACTCAAAGAAACGAAATCGTTAACAACGAGAGCTCCACCTCTCAGGCTCCGACATATGTAACTAGGGCTTAAGGTGACGCAGGAGCGATTCATTTTTTTGAACACCCTATACTTTGAAATATGCTAATACTATCATTTTGGTGCTACATATAAAAATTCCTCTTCCGAGCAACAATTCTTATCAATCTTAGGCACCTTCATGAAATATATCATACCTGACTATAGAGTACTTACTTTATTGGGAAACCTTGATCCAGGAATACGGGAATTTATACTAGATTAAAATTCCCAAAAAAGTACTGTATGGTCAGGTATGGAATTTTTCATGAAGCTGCCTAAGATAGATAAGAATTGTTGCTCGGAACCGGAATTTTGATATCCGGCTCCAAAACGTTAATATTAGCGTTTTCCGAAGTATAGAGTGTTCAAAAAAAAGAATCATTCCTGCGTCACCTTAAGCGTTCACAATGAGATTCAGAGCAAGTTCCATTCTTGATATAGCGAAAAGACTTATTCTACGAAGTTACACTGTAAAAAATTTTGTGTAATTTTAACACAATTTATAAGTCAAAAACGATCCACACATTTTTAATTGTCAATAATAACACAATAACAAATATTGCCTAGCAACATGTGTCAAAATAACAATAAGTGTTTGTCAAAATTAACATAAAAAGAATAACAAACAAAGTGTGTAGACCGAGTTTGTTAAAAATACACAAAATTTTTTACAGTGTATATAAAGCGTCATTTTGCTAAAGAACCTAGGTACCTGATGAATCAGCAGCAAAACGTTAAAGAAATGTAATGAAGAGAGGCTAATTACAATAAACAAACAACTTAAAAATGCACGTTTAAATCCTCGTTCAAGAAATTACTCATTTTAATATCGGTATTGAAGATCCGTCTTTAATCATCAAACAAATTACTAATGTCCTCACATTATTTTAATTAAATTGCAATTTATAAAAACGAAAAATCTACATTAACCAACACGATTGAAACCAAAAAGAAAATGGGGTTTAATTTTTTTAAATAAACAAATAAAAACCTAACTCCACTTACCTTGTATGGATCTTTAGTAAAAAAAAAAATTATTAGGAATAAGTAACCAATTTTCAAGAACTTTTTCTTCAGTACCTACAAACTCTTAAACACATTTTCTCGACTACATAGTATCTATTAAAATTAATTTACCCAGACCTTGTTCTTTTCCAATAAAAAAAATTGAATACGGATTTTGATTAATACATAGATTTTTCAAAAGGGTAAAAAATTAGGATAAAAATTAAAAAATCGCTCACATAATCTATACAAAGTGCAAGGAGATAAACTGAAAATGCATGAAGCTTCATAAGAAAAGCATTAATTTCGGTTTACAAAAATTACCAATAAAAAAAAAAAAAAAAAAAAAAAAAAAAAAAAAAAAAAAAAAAGAGTCCTTATTTATTTCTTTCGTTATGCAAAGTAACGCTATTTTATTAATGATATAAGATGAGTATGTTTTATATGCGGATCGTGGTAGTAGATTTTGAATTAGTGAAAATACCATAATCTCAATATGGAGCATGTGTATGTGATACACGGGAAAGGGTATTCAATAAGTAATAACAGTAAATTTACTTATGTTCAGATTTTTGTACGAGTCTATTTTCACAGATATATAGACATTTTACTAGTTTTTCTGATTCTTCGAAACAACCATCCCGCAAAACACCAAAAACCAAACATCATCACAAGGAAGAAAAAAAACTTTAAATTAAATTTCCGATTTCACGAGTAATTAATTAATTTTGAATCATAAATTTAAATATTGACCCTAGAAAAGTTTTATGTATTTGCAATAATTGGAAAAAAATATATAGAGATCAGTTGATTGGCTGCCATTAATCGATTAATTAAGTATCGAATATTTATAATATTTTTTTGTTAAATATTTTTAATACGTACTAAGCGCACATATCACGGCGTTTTATTGAACAAATGAAAGAACAAGTAAATAAATATGTAAATAAATAAATAAAACCCCAAAAGCCATTCTTCAGTGGAGGTTCTTTTTAAAAAACTTTCAAGCAAACAGTTAAATTTTTAGGCAATTTTTTGCTATGAAATGCAATGCAATGAAAGTCTCTGCCATATCCCTGGCGGAAAAATTGAATTGGATCAAGTTTGGATCAGTCTTCTCCCGCCCAATATTGGATAAAATGGGAAATATTACCAAGATTAGATCAATTTTAGATCACGACAAATTTTTCCCGATCTTGTTTTTGCAATTAATTTCCAGTTAATTTCCAATCAATTATAAACTTCCGAAGTAAATACTTGGTTTTTATGTGCAAGTCTGAAGCTGGACAAGTTTTTAATGAATATTATCACCATTACTTTTGATATTCTTAAATTCGTAAAAAAAAGTATAATTATTTTTTGAAAGCACCTTAAATGATATATTAATTTCACGCCATTTCCTTATTCAGATAAAATTTCTACGATTGGTGTTTATTTCAATGGACTGAAACATCTTTATTAAAGTGGCGGCTACCATTCTTTTGTTTTACAAATTCTTGGAAGAGGGTGGGATATTGAAAAAATTAAATATGCCTATATATATATTACAAGTAGGCATCTTCGGATGCATTATTTTAGTAATTAATGCGATTGAATAAATTCGTGTGTGCAAAAAATAGTGTGATATTAAAACCATCATTGGATTACTTTATTTAATACAAGGAATCAAAATGCATAAATTTGTAAGTAAATAAAAGTAATTAATTCTCCTTTGACCGAAAAGGGTCTGGAATACAAGTTTGGTGATAGCTTATTTTGGAAAGTACTTTGACTGAATCGAATTATGGATATTTTTAAAAGTAAACTACGATACGCTTTTAAGAAGATGGTCACATAGTGCAAATTCACTGCCTAACATCTTGGGTGAACACGTAAATTATTTCAGACGAACCTTTTCACTTAATTGACTAGCATAACTACTCTGCCTGTCTACAAAAACTCCCCCGTGCGAGCTGGTGAAAATTTTCGACTATGCACGGTTATCCAGCATGTGCGGTTGTGAATTTGCCCCCACAGAGTTTATCGTTTCTTAAATATTAATTTGAGTAAGATTCGTAAAATATAAGAGTTTAGCAAGAAAACAAAATTTGCTCTTTAGTGAAAATAAAATACACTTCATAACTAGATTTTTTGCAACTTTTTGCAAATTTTGAAGAAGATAAGTATTCAAATTTTAGAAAGAAAGATTATCAATAAAAATGAAATACTCAATAAAATTCCAATTGATAATCATGGAAAGTGACTAACTATTCATGACCCAAAAATCATTTCATTTATTTAAATCAGGGCTCGTAGCCAGAACAAAGGAAAGGGAGGAGCTCGATTTCTAGGGGGCTCCAAATGACAGCTTATAACATTGAAAATAGGGAAAATACATAAGTTTGAAATTTTTCCAGGGTGGAGGACTCTTGGCTACGGGCCCGACTAAAAGTCTTAATAAGGACGAATCCTAAATAAATGCGAATAAAATTAAAAATAATACTTATTAAAACTAATGAATAAAGAAAGCCGTATGAAATATTACGCTCGGTTTTGTTTCATAAGGACAAACAGTAACAAAAATGACAAAGTCCAAAATTGCAAAAGTTACTGTTAAAAATCTCTGGCTGGAATAAATAATTTTAAATCCTTTTTAACATTTAATTTAAGACATATTAAGTTATTCGGATTAAGTTTAATACGTGAGACTTAATTATTTTTACGACCTTAAGTACACTACAATAAGTAGATCCATGTCGATGGAAAAATAATATTTCGAATTATGTCTAAATCGATTGCTATGAAAAGTGGATATCATGCAAGTCAAAAAATCGAAATTATGTTTTCTTAACTAGGTTCGGCCCTTTTTATTCGTTTTCCATCATAAAATCGATTTTGTCATTTTTACTCGATGAAACGCTAAAAAGCTTCAAATAAAATTCTACAGATTGTAGTATTTTCACAAGTGACGGATTTGACGAAAGAGTTCTTTTTCAGGCTTTTGACATCTAAAAGTTTCACTAATTTTATCTCATTTGATAAGATTTAAGTAAATGGACCATGATTTTCCAAATTATTTTCAATTGTTTTTTCAACGAAAAAAAAATTTAAGAAAATTTGCAAACACCAAATAGGATTATTAGGGTTATCATTGGATCTTACGATAAAGAAAAATTTTTTTAACTTTTGCTTTATGTTTGGTATCTCTAAAAAATAGAAGCAAAAGCAGCCCCTGCTACCTATTACATGACTTAATATCAATGAATGAAATTTTAAAAGAACGTTTATAAACCCTTTATATGACTTAATGTAACGCAACCATAAATAGACTGTATGTTAGTGTAAAACCGAATTTAAAGATTTAAATCCACGTCAGGCATACCTTACATTTTCCTATTCGCTTTTCATTTCCAGAGAAAAGTCAACTCCTTTTACTAGTTTTTTAGTCCTTTAACCCGGGCAGTTTTTGTAAATAATTCTCCTGGCTTTCTTTTTTCATCAAACAATAAAGTATTGAATGCAAGCATAAAAATAACTTTCTTCTGAATCACAAGAAAACTTGCAAAACGATTTTTTTATTGGCCGTAGTTGTCCAAAACATCACAGCTGTCCTTAAAAAGATCCTAAATGTAATTACTCAAGTATTTCTTATAGTCGAGTGTTTCTCTAACTCATTTTTTCCCCCCGAAAAGATGATATTTTAGTTAGTAAAAAAATTTGGAATGTTCCAGAAATTATTCTCTAGTAAAATAATTTTTAAAGAAAAAATTTTGAGTAAATTCCTTATTGAAAATTTGAAGAAATTTTCTCTGAATAAAATAAAGCACCTAACAACCCTTAATCAAAACTTTTTTTTCCAGATAATTCCGGCAATAGTGTTCCTTGTACCACTAGTAGTAGCTCAGGATAAACCTGTGATACCTATAATTACATACAATAGCGAACACAATGCAGACGGCACTTATAGGTTCAAGTACGTATAGAATGGAGTTATTTCCACATAAAAATTTTCCAATTAGCAAAATCATTTCGGGATACAAGTTTTAACTACACTTCCGTTTCAATATCGTCATAACAATTAAACGTACAATTTATTTATTTCTTACCTCATTTCATTCTTAAATACTGCTAATTATTTAATTATTAATGAAAAAAAAAAAAAAAAAAAAAGGAATAAAATGTTTTCTTACAAACAGAAGCCTAATTATTGGAGTGGGAGGTCCTTAACTCAATTCAAACAGATAATATATTACTATACAAAAGATAAAATCAGCTAAACATTGTAATTTTCAAAATATTAATTATCAACTTCATAAAGATGTAAGAGGTAATTTATCGCGTTAAAGAAGATGAATGACTCATTGAGAATAATTTTCCAACAACACAACTACGTTTTTTTAACGATTAAAAAAAAAAAAAAAAATTATAATTCCAGCTATGAAACAGGCACAGGCATCAGTCAAAAAGAAGAGGGCTACATTAAAAACAGAGGGATCGAGGAATTAGAAGCTCAAGTTATGCAAGGTTCATACAGCTACACCGATCCCGATGGGCAACTCATAACTGTGGAATACATAGCCGACGAAAATGGATTCCGACCCAAGGGCGCTCATATACATCCGTCGATTGCAAAGCTTCTGGAACAGATAGAACAAGAAGCAGCAGCTAAGCAATCAGAAGGTTAAATAATTAAATGAAATGGATTAAAAGTTTTAGTTACCTTTTATCATCTCTCTTATTAATTAATTTGAATAATACCATAGTTTAGATATGAAGTTCCTGTTTCATTTTTAAGGAAAATCCATTAATAAGGACCAAATAATTATAATTCATTGGATTAATTGTTATAGAAATAGAAAGCGATAGTTACCACATTTATAAGAGTAATTCGTGAGTATTTCAATAAAATTAGAGTAATTCATCCAATACACAAAAATCGGCTCGCAATAGATCTTATTCATGTTTAACATATTTACATGAATTTAAAAAATTGTAGTATTACAAAAGTCACAATTACTCATGTATTAAACAGTAGAATGTATATCCTTTCGAAAGTGTCTTTGTTAGGATCTAATAATAGGCATAATTTTATTCGTTCAAGCAAGAAGCAAATAAGTTCTAGATTTTTGTATAATTAATTTGTTTAATTTTTTTACCGAAGAAAAATTTGTAGTATTAAATGTTTATTTATCATTTAAAAAAGTAAAAGACAATAAAAGAATTTCTTAAATCCTTCATCCTTTTAGATTTCATCAAAATTAAAAGACAAAAATGATAGAAAAAAGACTTAGCCTTCAACCTAATTTAATTGAAGGTATATAAAAAAGAGTAATAAATAAATAAAATAATCAATTTGGTTGGAGTAAAGTGATCTCATTATACTAATGCAACAGTTAATTCAACCAATTATAATCCTTTTGATAGCAATGATTAATAAAACTCCATAAAATTCCTGAATTTTTCACTCCCGGACTTCAATGAACATTTTTTTGAGCGGCAAATCTCCGGCCTCTTCGGAATTTAATCGTACAATATAAATTCCGTCAACGTTTAAAAAATAATATAGAAGAACAACTGTAAGTATAGCTTTTGTAAACTCTCTTCATTTAAGATCAGTACGCCAAAAAGTAAACAGCCAAGGCGGATAACTCCATGCAAATTAATAAAAAGGAAAGAGACTGATGAGGAAGTTCTAGACCATTTCTATACCGTAGAGTCTGTCTCTGTATACGTGGACCGAATATGCACGATCCAGACAGAAAAGCTCTAAGAACCAAAAAATGCAGATAAGGTTCATTTGCATGCGAGAAACATGGCTATCGGAATTTTTGCTAAAAGGCTAGGTATGACAGCTACATGAAGCCATGACTGCGGTTAGTCATATATATTGGGCAGCTGTGAAAAGATGTGGTGGACAGAAATGTGGAAAGTTACGGAGAAAGGATATTTACCTATACATACTATATATGTAAGTGTATAATCTTCGAGCTTTCCCTCGTGGCAACTTTGCGAAACTGGATTTTTTTTTCTTTGCAATGGAGTTTGTTTTGCTTTCAAAATATATGCATCGTTTTTTTACGTCTGACGTATTGCCTCACATATGGGCAAAAGGTTAGAAGTGCTCCACGATATCAAACGTCGGGAGCTCAAATACTTCGGTCATTTAAATCAAAATGAGAAATAACTACTGTCTTGTTCAGCTTGTAATGAAGGAAAAAATCGAGGGTAAAGGCTTGCAAGATCGCAGGAAAACCATTTCCTGAATCAACAATTTTCAAAACACTGGTTTGGGGTTTAATTCTACCGCCCTTGAACACCTCGACCTGATACATTTTCGTAATGCATATTTAATTTTTTGCGGGTTACTCGAACGAAATTGTTCCAGATATACTTTCCACCCCTCCCCTCCCTAAGAAACAATAAGGCGGGGAAAAGGGGGTTTTTCTTACAAAGGTGAACAAAATTTTTGAAATTCACGATCTCAAGAATGTTGAAACTGAATTCTTTACCGAAACCGTGTCAAAAATTAGCATCTTATTTGATTTAGCGTAACCTAATAAAACCAGTCTTTGGCGGTTTTGGCCTGTACCTCCCCAACGTCCTACTACTCAAATGAATTCTATTTTAGTTAATGGTATTTATGCCGGATTTGAGACATCCAAGACTTCAAACGAATTTCTGAAAGCTTTTAAAGATAAAGCTATATATTATACAGAAGCCCTGGTGGAAATGTTAAATTGGATCAAGTTTGAATTACTCTTCAGAAGACTGACTGGGATGTAACGGAGATCAAGATTGGACTTATGGCCGATCTGTTAACGTCCAACATTGGGCAGGGTTGGAAATTTCACCAAGACTGGATCAATGTTGGATCAAGACAGACTTTTCCAGGTCTTGTTTTTTGAATGCAAATTTCGGCCAGGGAGGAGGATTACATCTTCACTTCTTTAGATTAATAGTAACACTTATTTTAGTTAATCCTACTGAAGAAAAGCACTGATTTCATTGTTCCTTTGCGCGTCATCTATAAGGCAAATGCAAATAATTGGCAAATAAAGAAAGCATAGTTGAAGTGGTAAAACGCCGAGCCTGAAAAGATCGTTGTGTTAATTGAAAGCATTCCTGAGACAGAACGACAAATAATAGAGAGTTCCTCTTGAAGCACGACGACAGAAAAAAATTTCCCGATGGAGTTCTAAACACAATAAAATCCGGAAAATTCATTTTATGAATTATCGTTATCGAACATCATAACCACCTAGAGCTTACACTCCTATAGGTACACTATTTCAGGCCATATAACGATCAACAGTAATATCTCTTGTTCATGCGGGTATTAATTATAAAATTAAGTCATTAAGTCTTAAAAAAATTGCACCGCGAAAGTGATATCTAACAAGAAAAAAAAATCCTTTCCCATAAAGTAAGGTATGAAGATTAATCAATTATAAACATCGTGATATAAATCACTAGTTTCATACCTATGAGAATAATTAATTACATGATAACACTGTTGGCGAAAAATTTAACTTTTTAAGTAACCAATAATTAATTATCATACGATACCAGAATGAAATTAAAACAAGTAATTCGAACTGTACCGCTATCTATCGTGATTAGTAAGAAGTTTTACAACAAAATAAATGAGATACGCGCCGTCAAGCAGCGCCACTATTTTTTTTAAAAAAAGTATTGTTTTAGTTTATTTTGTTTTCATTTTAAATCTTGCATTTTTAAACATCTTTAAAAATATTTTTAATTAAAAAAAGTATCTCAAGAACAAAAAATCCTCTTAGGGATTTCGAACCCAGGCCTGCAATAATTTTAAATCTAGTCTAGCTTTTTTTATTATATCAAGTCATAAAACCGCGAGGTTACAGGAAAAAAGACCATTTGTAATTCGTCAAATAATAGTTGGATATAATTAAAAGAAAATTTATGTATAGTCTCATTTCGTCCACACCATATTCGACCGCACTGCATAAAAAAACTATAATAAGGACGATTGCATGTCATTATCTTCTACAAGAAGCATCGGTTGTAATCGCACTTTGTGACCATGTACCGAATGCCGGAGATTATAAAAAAAAAGCAGAGGAATAGTATCTTCTTTAATTAGGTTTTGATTTCGTCATTAAAAGTCCGATAATGGATTATTTAACGAAAAAAAAATCTAGTTGTGGATCACCTTACTTCTTCATACTAATTTATTTTCAAGTAAGGATACAACACTGTCGCATCATAAGCCAAATTAGGGCAGGGCAAGACATTTAGGCTTGTAATAAATCATCTGAAGAATTTGTAATAAGCACGCAAAAACAAGGAAGGCACCGTCAAGTTCTTATAAAAAATGAATCCTTATTTGCAATAATAAAAAAGAATCTTCCCTGAAGGATCCATGAACTGCCAAAACAATAACAATAAGGTCGTTAAATTCGAAAGGGAGGCATTTCTGATGATCACGAATCAAAAAATCCATCAGTACCAAATATTATACAGTAAGCTGAAATCTTTAGCTGACCTTTCTTTTTTTTCACCGATGGAACTGCAACATTTTATACCTACGGGGTAAACATGTATAGATTGCAAAGGTGATCTAACCTATACACACCTATCCATTTTGGTATTACCATTTTGGCGCAGTTCAAGGTCATCCGGGTACCATCTTCCAATACACTTATTATGAAATCGAATTCCGCACCCACATTCCCTATAGCTGCTTGAACGCCGTTAACTCTTTAGACAACCGTAACAATTTGACATAAACATAGAAAGATGAGCTTCGAGAATCCAAATTTAGCAAACTCAGTCTTTCAATTATTTATTATTATTATTATTATTTTTTCAGCAAAGTAAAGAAAATTTGTTTAAATCTATTCCTCGTAAAGTTGGCTCTATACAATGTAAGTACAACAAAAACCATACAAAAAAGACAGGAACCATTAAAGAATGGTTATAAAAAAATTATGGAAATTTTTTGGAAAATTTCGTTGAAATATTTTGTTGGAAAATTAACATTAAAGAATGGCTGGTTATTCCTTTCGTCGTGAAAGATATTAACCGGCATTGCGAAATGAAACAGAAAAACAAAATTCTAAAGGAGAAACATATCTTTCTAAATTTTAATTTAAATAAATGTTTCGTGCTCCACCTTAAGTCAACGTGATTTTATTGGAAAGCCTAACGACTGAGCACGATGTCTCAACGGAAAAAGTTGTTTTTCAGGTAAAAAAAAAAAATAAAAAAAAAAAAAAAGCACAGCTCTTTTCCCTTAATGAAATTCGTACAATGTATAATTTTTTTCCATCTTATCGTGGGTTTATATGAGATTTGTAGGAGTTAAGTTTCTTAACCCATAAGAATAGAAAATGTCAATTGTTTTACTTTTGATTGTCTTTTTCCAATTTACCTCAACTATATTAAAATGAGGCAAGAGCTACCTTGAAATGCTTTTAATGGTTAAATGACTGTTGAAGTTTTTTAAAAATTAAATAATATTGGCTAAATTAATCATCAAGTAAAACAACCGAATATTAATAAAATGATTATAAAAAAGTCTCTTAGGCGATCAGCCTTTATGAGCAAAACAAATGATTTTTTTTTCTGGGGAGCATAAACACGCAAAAATCGTAATAGCTCCTACTTCACAGAGCTTAAAATGAATCAAATTTTTAATTAAAGGCTATACAAAAATGTTCTTCCGCAAAAATTTTTTATGAGATTTTGCAAAGTTAATTTGCAAAAGCTAAACTGAAAGAAGATTCTGCTTATCACGATCCTTTGTTCCAACAAGTAATCGAATAAGTAATATGTTGTGTAGCTGTTAATTGAATAACGAATCCTCGCATGTTATAAAATTATTTATGGCGATACCTCCCCACTAACTATAACGTCATTTAACAAGTTAGCTTCTTGTTAGCTTCAAGTTAGCTTCTGTATCAATAGAAATTCTACCGATAAAGGATTTTGAAACTTTTTCCCATTTATTCCTCTTACTCGTTTTTTAACAGATCATCTATTTTCATCGATAAGGATAAAAAAACATCATAAATATCGCTATCCCATTAATTTCGCATCTTCCTCTTTTTTTTTATGTAGCAAATTAAAAAAAAAGAAGAACGCCTTGACGATAATGCAATATGAAACGCTAAATTTTTAAAGAAACAAAAAGAGATAAGGTTTTTAATGGTGAATGACCTTAGCCCTCACATCTATTATCTAAAGTCATTTTGATGGGTCTACATTGTCCTAAAAATGCAATTAAAACGCCTAATAAAAACAGTTTTTGATGTCGCATACGAATTTTAGGAAAACAAGTTACTGGCGCCTTTTGGAGAAATATTATCCACACCTAAGCAATAAAATGCACTAAATTGCTAATAAAGAATCTCAACGCCAGAATCATGTTGTTAAATGAATTCTGACATCGTGTGCATCAACTGCATCGCGTTTGCGTAACTTAAGCCCTCGATAAAATCAAGTAATCAACCTTAAGATCAGCCAAAAGAAAATAAACGCATAACATAATTGGAAGAATCGTGAACATTTTACAAAATAATAATGCATCAGTATATAGAATATTCAATAAAAATTTTAATTGCTTTTTAATCATCAGCGCTAAATGAAGATGGGGAAGATTAAATCGTGCATCGATATGAAATTTCGGTCATTTAAATCAAGACGTGCACATTTTCAACACAATCTCTAATCTTTCATTAATGTCTGAAAATTTTAAAAAGTACTGACACTACATTAGCAACCTTCACAGATTTCAAGTTGTCTCCTTTTCCCTTTAACTCGACAGTCAAGTACACACGGCAAGTTTTTCGATTTTGAAATTTACCGTGTTTGCATATGCACCTCATTTGTCATTCTTAATACAAATGGCATGGCACGTTCCTTCACGTTTTTTTACCGCGCGCGTCATAACATTTTCATCTCCTCCATAAGAGTCGAACAAGGTCCAGTTCAAAACAAAAGAAACTGAATATTCTATTATTAAAAAATATAGTACTGTTTCATAAGTTATGAGCTACGATATCCGGTCCATGTATCCATGCGAAAACAATATTACTAAATTAACCTTGACCTATCCAGTTTCCACTCCGGTTAAAAATTTCAAGACAATGAATTTTTCCAATTTCATAACTTCACCCGAATATTCCCTCGATATAAAAAAAGAATGTTTTTTACGCATTCACGGGATAATCGTTAAATATAACAATTAATAACTGTAATAACAATATAGAAAAAACAAACGACCTTCCCATACCGCACTTAAGCATCGACATGTTTTTCTTTTCAGCATTTTTTTCAAAGGGTCAAATATTTAAAAAACTCGGATAATAAAAAGGCCCTGATCTTACTTGAAGTTCCCATGCGAGATAATGTTGACATGTGGGCGAATTGCTCATGCAGAGTCATGGAGTTAGTAAAAGTGACTTTTTTGTTCCGTAATATTCCTGGCAAAAGGCTTTGTCATTTAGATAAAGACAAACCATTGTTATCATCTGCTTTTAAGAAAAAGGCTAAACACATTCAGCATACGAAATGACGAAGAAAATATTCAATCAAAAGATTGCTGTTAAAGAACGGGGACATGTGTATTTATAATCAGCTTAGTAAAAATAACCGTGCCAAGATTTGAAATGGCTAAAAAGGACGAGTTTCTACTTAAGTACTTTATTTTTTCCCTTTTTTTCTTTCTTTCTATCTTTCTATTTTTTATTTACACTCGAAAACATGCAAGAAATCAATCAGTCAATTCAGCAATTGCAATGGAATTATCTCGATTCTTGTTCGAATGCATTTGTCTTATATGCATTTTTTTTTTTGGTCACATTTAATTTTTATCAAATGGCAAGTCTACGAAATTTCTCAGGTGTTTCCGAGAAAAGTCGCAGAAGAAAAAATTCGAGACAGCACCAAGAACACGATCATTTCTTCGCCAAATATCATTGAAAAATCGAAAAAAAAGTGTTTGGATCAAAACCCTAAGATTTTTACACGTTAAGTAAGGGCGCAATTTCACGCCAAACATGTTTGGCGAACATGTTCGGCAAACATGTTTGTGTTTGATAAAAACTGGCGAACATGTTCGGCAAACATGTTGGACAAACATTTTCACCAAACATTTTCCTTAACATGCAGGGGAAGCTCCACATAAGCAGTGACACTTTTTTAAGCATGTTTGGTGAAAATGTTTGTCCGAAATGTTCGCCGAACATGTTTGGCACTTTTGTCAAACACAAACATTTTCACCGAACATGCTTAAAAAAGTGTCACTGCTTATGTGGAGCTTCCCCTGCATGTTAAGGAAAATGTTTGGTGAAAATGTTTGTCCAACATGTTTGCCGAACATGTTCGCCAGTTTTTATCAAACACAAACATGTTTGCCAAACATGTTCGGCAAACATGTTTGGCGTGAAATTGCGCCCTAAAACAAATGCATTCTTAATTCGATTAGTTTTCAAACAAAAATATCCATAAATCGTTTTAAGGTTTATACAAAACTGGAATTTATGATAAATATGCGTGGGTAATACGATAGATGAGTAATAATCGAGGTATGCACTTATAAATTGAGTGATGGCATCGAATCTGTAAAAGATGACCTGAAAGTGGAGCCTTGGAATTGGCATTTTGTTGTAAATCAGATCAGATAGCATAATTTCAACCAGAATTGTAATGAAATGAAAGAAGTCATGTAAGGTTAATCAAATTACGTAAAGCCGGTAAAAGGTTCGGAGGTAGGGTTATGATTTTCCATCGGCAAACTAAAAGCAACAGAACAAAATATTTTTCCCCCCAAAATTGATAGTTTTGCCACAGTGATTAACTAAAGAGAAATTAACACGAAATATGTTAATAGAACAAGAGATATGGGGACATTCCGTGCTATTTATTTCAGGGGAAAAAGAAAGTCAACCCCGAAACCACAATGCAGGCAGCCATGAAAACAACAGGTAAAAATCTAAGGGCTCTTACTATAGTTTTAACAACTGCACTATAAAACACTGTGAAATGCTAAAAGTTGTGTCAGAGACCTGAAAATGCGATCACGTTCAGAATAAATAGTAGATATATTTACATATACCTCAGGACTTAAGATTAACCAGAAAAAACGTTATAAGGTCCCTGCTTCGGCGCCGTTTGATCTGAACAAGCCTGGCACAGGTAAATTCATTTCAATACATTTACTTAAATATAGAGGAGGATATCCGTACAGGTATATCCATGCAAAGGGCGTCACTCACATACAAACAACATAACAATTTCGTCTCACCAAATCTCTTAACCCCTTGCATACAAAGTTTTTCCTTAAAAAAAAAAAAAAAAAAAGCAGGCAACCCAGAGTTTTGCGTAAACGCATGTAAATAGACCATATATATGTATATGGTCTCGGTTCCCAGGACCTTTTTGCCTGGACCGTTTATACACGATGTTGGTATAAAAGTGATTTTAACCATTAGCACTAAATTTTAGGAATTCGGTCTATTTGACGTGATTTTTTTCAGCTACGCCGAGTCATTGCCATATGCCATACGCTCTAAGAATTTTTAATTAATTTTATTACTTCTTTTTCTAACGTTACCTTCATATCCCTCCCCATCCCCTCACACTTTTTATTACAGGATCGACATCGAATTAATTGATGAGACCTTCGATCTAAAACGTTTAGATTAATAATGATAGAGAACGTGACAGAAGCATTTTAATCAAATGAAAGAAATTATCAATAATAATAATAAAAATATAAAAAATGGGCGGCGACAGAAAGCTGACGTGCTCGTTACAATTAAGAAAAGAATTTAAAAAACTGAATAAAAAATTTAAAAAATATTTCAACGAGGAAATATGAAAATTTCTAATGTAACTTTAAAAAATCAACAACCAAGAATGTCCACTTTGGATTCCTTCTCTGCTGTTTTGGAAATCGCTCACGATTAATAAGTATTTTTAATGCAAGTTATTAATGTTAAACAATTACTTAATGACCATCTTCTCTTCAGTAAATTTGATTCATCCTTTACTCTATAGAACTGCTAATTTCATCATTTCAAAAAGTAAATAAACAACCAAGTAGCCTAAGATAAAGTGATCCTGATTAAATCTTACGATTGTCCATTTTTAGTAAAGCAGCGTTTGACCCAGAAATATTTAACTTTTACAATGGTCAGTACGGTTATCCGCACATTTGATCCCAAATTTCGAATGCAATAATTTACAAACATGTATAAGATTCACTTTTTAAATCGATTTAATTCCCGTCAAGCCAGTCACTGGTAAGTTATAGGGTCAGTTATGTTGTTCAAGGAAAATCATATGTAAATATAATAAAAATTTTAAATCTAGTCAAATTTAAGAAAGTGCGAGATAAGAACTTATTCCTTTTTATTTAAGGCAGGATATTCTGTACACATTAATAAAAGTCTATAGATATACTGGACACAACGATTCTCTGTCACCAAATTCATATCAACAACCCATATTTTCGCTTCCAAAATTCGCAAACGGAGGTAATAGCATAAATTCAGAACGTACAATAAATTTCTGTTTTTCTAAGCCCATTTCATAAGAAATAAGCAAAATTTAATAAACGATAGAGTGGGATTGATTTTTTTCTGAAACGCGATAATTTAGAATGAAAAGGAAAAACAAGAAACAGAAAAGAAGAGGCTGTCACCCCCTGGCAGGTAAACTCATTTTCATTTAAAATAAAAATTTTTTCACAACCGCCGACAAGAAAAAAAGTAAAACTAAAGAATCGTATTGCAAAATAAGCGATAAGATTCAAGATTTAAAATCCTACAAAACATTTACAATTTGCAATCTGAAACACGTAAATTAATGGTCAGTAATATATAAGAGCTTCAATATTCCAATATGATTTTTCAATTTAAAAAAAAAATTATTGATGTGACTGATTTAAGGCATACAGACTTAAATCGGAATGTTCATGAAGTGTAAAAATGGGCATATTTTATATTGTAAAACTAATGAAGGGACGTTTACTGATAAAATGTAAATATTCAGAAAGCAAATCATTTAACATTTGGAATGGGAAAACTGAAATAAATCTAGATTAATATTAAGGTGATTTTTCAAAAAAAATTATTCTGATCCATTTATCAATGATGAGCAGCATTAAAAAATTGAATAAATAATCGCTTTATAAATCGATTATTAAAACAAACCATAAAAGTGCAATACATCTATTAAATAATAAATGTAAATAATTTATAAACCGGTCTAGCACACATTTAATATGTCTGTTAATGACTTTAAAAGTGAAATAATGCCGAGATGAGACTCGCGTATATTGCATAATACCGTCTCCTGTCAGTGTCTTCATTACATTTTAAAAAGGGAATCAAGTATTATTTCACCACTGCTGAATTTTAAATATTAAAAAAAAAAACAGAGAAAGAAAGAAATGCATTAAAAAATGATTTGTCTTAAGGCACAAACATAATCTGTGAATAAAAATATTTTTAATATTATTAAGGTGTTTAAAATATAAAAAGGTCAACACCATGCATGCAAGAATGCAACGTGCAGATCTATTAAAAGGAAGTCATCATCTTATTAAAAATCCTCAACCTTGATTAATCAGACTAGTCTGAACTATATTAAAGTGAATGTCTGCTTTTGAATTAAAACTTGGAAATTCTTCAATGAAAACATTTCGATTTATTTAAAATAGGTATCAGGTGGGGAGAAGCGGCTCATCTTATAACAACTTGTCTATAAAACTAACGAGTCATTTGTATATTTGGAACATTGTGATTAAATTACTGTTTAGTTTGATATTGGTGTAAAGTGATTTTCAAAATGAAATTTGTAAGTGATTTTTTGCATGTTTCTGAGGTGGTGAAGTTCTGTGGTTTTTTTGGATTTCATCAAACAGCAAGTCAAAAGTCATACAAAAATTCATTCTTCTTTCTCGATTTAATATTAGATTTTGACATGGATCTATTTTAACTTCATCAACTGGATTTATTTCGATTTACAACAGTCATCATAATTTCTGAATTTTTTTCTTTACTGAATAGTGCATGTGAATAAAATAGTCCTGGGTTAAGTCAATTCGTTGAACAGAGATCTGGACTAATTTCCACAACTAACATTGCAAATGTTTTTCAGAAAAGTTGGACCCTTGACTGAATTTTTTATAAAAAAATCTTAAGCAAATTTCGCTCCCATCGTTTCTTTAGATAAAGTTAAAAAAAAAAATAATTACTGCACTGAAATATTATGATATTTAAGAGGAAAAACTATCGCCTTTTATAATATTATAAAAGCCGAAATCTCTAAAGTCCTAACTTTTATGGACAAACAAACCACATTGAGAGAAAAAATTTCGTCGGGTACTTGAGCCGAATGGGAATCGAACCCACATCTACCGATATTTAGATTATTACCACATCTTATGATATTTCTTATTATTTAGTTAACCATTTGATCTGTACAAAATTATACGAAAATCTTCCCGATTCATGATCTAATTTTTTTTTTTTTTAAGATTCAAAAAAAAAAAAAAAAAAAGATTTTTTAAAAAGTAATCATTTCTATTAGAGAGTACGTGAGTTTTATTACAAGGTTTTCTTGTATTCTTTACTAACAATTTTTTTTTTTTTTTTTTTTTTTTAACAAGAAAGTTAAAAAGGGAATAAAAAAAATTAATAATTGATAATAATGATGACATGAAAATAAGGTGTTAAAGGTGTCATTTTGTGCACGGAAAGAATGCTGCAAGGTCATGTCTTTATAATTATACATCGTTTAACCTTTTTATAATTACTATATCGTCCAACCTTACCGAAAGCGTGAAATGATTTATATTCCATTTTTGAGATACGTAAAAAATTTTAGAATTATTATTTGATCATTTATTTTTCCAGTTTCTAGCGATATTTGCTTTGCTTAGCACAGCCATGGCTCTGCCACAATTCAATAACAGGGGATCCTTTAATCGACAAAGCAATAACCAATTTAACGCCAATCAAAATTTTGGGAGTCCTGCGAAACAAGTTGTGCCTATCCTGCAATACTCAAACGACTTATCCATAGACGGGTCTTATCAATACAGTTATCAAACCGGTGATGGAATCAACGCTAACGCCAATGGAGTTTTAAAAAATTTGGGGGGAAGGGATGCCGAAAACTCAGTAGCGCAAGTTGTACAAGGATCATATTCATACACAGCTCCTGACGGTCAAGTTATCACAGTCAATTACATTGCTGATGAAAATGGTACGTAATACTTTTTTTTTTTCTGTGAACAACGAAAGAAAGTAACAAAAAAGCTTACCTTTTTTATAACAGGTTACAGAGCTGAATCAGCAGCCATCCCAACTCCACCGCCTATTCCAGCAGAAATCGCAAGATCTCTTCAGCTTTTGGAATCTACTCAAAGCCAAGCTCCAGTTGTCAACTTCCGTAACTCCAATTCCAATTCCAATTCATTCAACGGATTTTCCCAAAGGAGAAACACATTTTCCGGATAAAAACCTAAGGTGAAAAAAGAGAATTTAGTTAAAATATTATTTTTGAGGTTTTAAAAGTTTAAACAAAAACTGAAAATTTTAAGAAAATATGATTTTATTTTATTTTTATTATTTCAGGTGAACAGGCTTATATAGGCTTACTTGCTCCAAAAAGATCTCAATTCAAGCACACAAACCAGAAAAATGGTAGAAAGGAATAAGCTGTAAGATTGTTTTTCCATTCTGAAAACAATTCTAAATATGGATGAATTACAGTTATAGGGAATTAAATTTTGATTTATTTCTTCAAAGGAAAATTCAAATAAGAAAGCCAAAAAAATTGTGCTTTTACTGTACAATTTTAAAATCAATAAAAAAAAAGTACTTAGAACATAAAATAATTTTAAACTTTATTTGGCTACGGTTTTCAGATGTTAAAAATTTTTCACTTTCATTGTCCTTCATTATGACACCTATAATTAATTTCCAGTAAACATTCAGTAAAACTAATATGGGGCACATTCCATACATACCAGCTCCATACTGAACATCATAAAAAATGTTTCTCATATGTTTAGGATAAAAATCTCACTCTATTCATCTAATGTAGAAGAAGAGGTTTTCAAAATTCTTTTATCTCAGTTGCATTTGCATATTATTAAAATCAACCAAATTTACTTAAAAGTGTTGGAATCTTAAAAACATACCTTATTTTCTGGAATATGCTGCTTCTGTATCTTTGGCTAATGTGTTATTTTTGTCTCTCCAATATTTGTTTGCCAGCACAGTCAGCACAATATCACCCTAAAAACAAAAAATTAAACATATCTTTAGTTTCATCCAAATTTTAGACTTCGAAGTCTGATAGTGAGTGTACATTCATTTCCAAAATTGTGACAAGGATTTTTAATTCATAGAATAGAAGAAATTAAGGTTGCAGCTATGGGGAAAGACATAAGCTCTATTGTACCAATTCCCATAGCTGTTGTCAATTAATTTGAGCTCTATATTTGTAAAAGGATTTATAATGCAGAGTAAACATATACTTAAGAACAACCATGGGCGGAAGTAGAATTTTTTTTTGAGAGGGGCTATTCTGCTTCCTGGGGGGGGGGGGGGGCTAGCCCCCCTATATCCGCCCATGATGGACGATAAGGTAAAACCCAAAGGCTGATTTTATAAAGTGAACATAAAATTCCTTGTGTTAAAGTATAATAATCAGTACTTTCCTTATCAACTTTCCCCAGCTTTTAAAAATGATCACAATGAGTTTGTGAAAATAGAAAACTATTAACATTAATGAGGCAAAATAATTGGCACATACAATTGGAATAATTTTCGCAAAACTTTGTAACTATAACGGTAGTTTGAATTAAAGTTTTCCTTTCTTCTGTTGCTCAGTCATGGGTGAACCTAGGGGGAGCTGGGGGCTAACCCCCCTAGGAAGCAGAATAGCCCCTTTAGAATTTTGAAAATCATTTGGTCAAAATAAGGTCAGCAACCCCCAGATAAATTTTTTCCCTATTCTTAAATCCTCTAGAAAAACAATTCTACTTCCCCCATGTCCTCCGTTCACTTTTTCCCTCAAGATAATATTTCAAACCCAAATTTCAACATTTCTATTTCATATAGAAAATGAATCCATTATTAATAAATACCTTTAAATGTAGACTATACAGTGTGTATTTTGGAAGTGCTTGTATTTTGGACTACTATGTGTATTTTGGAAGTGCTTAATTTGCATTCACATTACATATAACATAATATGCATTGGATTAAATATGGTAGTCAAAATATACTCCAATCCCATAATAGAATTTTGAATGATGAAATGAAAAAATCACTACTAGCATGGATTTGTTGCCACTATAAACAAGCTAAACCTATTTTTCCAAAAACACTCCTATTTTTTTTTTTTTTTTTTTACTGCATAAACATAAACACATCTGGCCCATTTGACAATGGACATACATGTTCCTGTTCCTATAAATTTTTCCAACCCATTTTAATTTGAATGTAAAACAAACACAGACTGGAGTCTGTCAGTACAATTTCACCATCTCATGAGACTGATATGGTACTTAAGCATGTAATATTTAATGATTAAGATAACTTAACAGTTACATACGCAAAAATTGGCTTATTCTCATCTATAAGAAGATAATAAGCATCAAGATAGCCTCCAAGCATGTAGCTCTGCCTGCCTCTGGAGTATGTATACATTTGTTGGTACATGCATGCGTATCAGCCCAGTATTACAAACATGGCCGGGTCAACAACAGAAATTCATTCGATTGTTTTATATATACAACTAAGTTGTTATTTCTTTTTTCAACAAGGTGTCTTAATACAACGTAAACTCAACTAGACTGATTCCTTTTTAAAAAACTCGGTTAAGTAGTAATGGCAAGCTATATTATCTTTTAAAAAATTACAAAAAAATGTAAAGAAAAAGAATCATTACCCGCGTTTTCCACGAATCTCCTAGTGGCGAACTGACGAACTTCTTTGCCGCGATTGTTGTTCGCGATGTTTTCTCGTTCCACGGTGAAACTTAACCGCTTTTTATTTAGCAGGAATAATGGCAAGTGAACAGCTAAATAAAAATACCATCACACTAAATGGCTCATCTCAGTTAGTAGCCGAATATTTAAGTAAGTGTTTAATGTTAATTAAGTATGTCGGTTGATTAACAAGATTCCTAGCTTAAAATCCTTTGCCAAACCGATATTGTGTTGACGCTCTGAGTGAGGTTAGGTTAGTTTTACATTTTATTTGACAACAGTCGTGGAGAAATTTAAAAAATTTACCCCCGGAAGCAGATCTGCTGCATTGTGTAACCACGAATTCGTTTATAATCAAACAAACTTTATCGGTGCATCGGTTAAACTTCTCAAGGTCGTCAAGTGGATTTGCCTTCCTATACATATGTGTCATACAAGTGTGTGCTTGATCTTATTTGTTGCATTAAATCTGTCAGTTGAAAGCAATTAATAGTAATAAATATTTATATGCTTGTCATGGAAAACTGTAAGTATCATAAAAATCAACATTAACTTTAGATTTCAATTGTTTCCTTAATATCAAAGGTCAGGGGCATTACTTTCTTTTGTTGTCATCGTTTATCAGATTATCAGACAGTTTAATTTCAGTATGAAATTTTAGCTCATCGTTCATTTTGGGTTGTCATGATGAATTAATAAGGTTATTATAATGAATCCTTTTGCAATTTTTACGCAGCAGCATAACTGATAAAATTGGGAAGATCGTATGCTTGCCCTTGGGTGAACATGATTAAATAATAAGCTAGATATATATTAAAGAATTTGAACAAGAGTTTCTATTTTAAAAGGAAGTCTTTTTTCCTTGAAATGACCTTAAAGAATATGTCCTTGGAAAGAACTTGAAAGAAGTCATTATAAATGATTCGTTTTCCAGAAATAAATGATTCCCCATTAATATAGAAATAAAATTGTTTCAATCCAGTTTTTTTTAGAACCAGAATTCAGGTACAGTCCACAAATTTAAATCAAAACATGATTTTGCATAAACAGTTTTCAGATATAACGATGAAGAAGCAATTACAATTTTATGCCCAAGGTTGTTTTGAATTCTCTGGCTCTCAATGCATCAGTCTCGGAAAAAAACTTGTTTATCAAAAAATAATTATATTCATACAAAAAAAAAAGTCTTACAAAAAGAATTGGCTCCATAATCGTTGGATATTTTATTATATGTGGAGTCCTTAAAAGCAGTATGCGAAACCATCAATTAGTTGAAGGATTTAATGTACAACATCCACATCCAATTAGAGATCCTGAAGTTATATAAACTCTTTTTTCCTCATATGTCTTTTTAGATAGAATAACCACCTTTTACTGAAAGCTGAAAAACAGTCTTTTTTTATTTCAGCCGTTTATTTTAAAGACTTGTTTTTGACTTGAAAAGTCTTTCCAGGAATCTTTTTATGAATTGTGGATAGAAATTATAAAAATTGAGTGCTATCAGGATCGGAGTTTTGTTTTATTTTTCATTTTATTTTTATCAGGTAGGATTTATTTTTATCTTTTATTTTTTTTTTTTTTAAATTAGTTTTACTTCATTTGTATGTAGTTACTTCAGCTAATGAAATTATTGCTTTAATAAAAATAGCAAACGTTTCAATGAATGAAAATAAATATTTTAATTCAGGTTTTTCATTGTATATGAGTGAACTGTACCTGATATCCTTTTATTAATTTCCAGTAAGAAAAATAAAAAAATACATTCTTTTGAAAGGAAAAGTTATTTTCAAAACTTTGCTTACATAATTTTTTTTTTTTTTTTTTTTTTTTGTCCCGTATATGTTTATAAAACTTTGAAATTTTTGTCCTATCCTCAGTTTCTAAAACTTTTTTTTATTTCAGGTGGGAAACAATTGCACTGGGAGATATTTGTAAGAAATAAGTTTTAAAAATGGATCTCAATTACTTCAGTTAAACTAAGAGTCACAATATGAACTCCACAATGAAGAATTATAGGGTAGCAAAAAAATTCAGTTTAAAAAATAAGAAATGGCATTACAGAGGAGAAGGAAATGCCAATTTAGTTTTGTCGCTTATTAAAGAACGTAAGATCATCCGACTGCGTAAATCATTTCCCAACGAGAAAACTGGCGAGGAACAAGAACGAATTTGGAGGGAAATGGACTTTTGTAGAGGCGTCATGCTTCCATTACTAGGAGACCGTTTTGTCCATGTTCCCACCGTTGTACGACTTCAACATTCAGAGTTATTGGAATTAAACGAATCTTTAAAAACTTTTCGACCAGTTTTTAGGCATAACAAAGGCCTTTACGTAGATCATGCCGCGATTTTTCCCGATTTGTGCCTTTTACCCGATGCTGTTATTACCCCATGGGAGCCGATATTTTGTGTTGAAGTAAAACCGAAACAAGGTTGGATACCTTTATCTGATAGACGTCTTTCAAAATGCACGTTTTGTTTAAATCAGTATTACAAGTTAAAGCAGGGAACCATCTGTGAAAAAAGTCAATATTGCCCGATGGATCTTTTTTCAGGAAATCGAAATCGTATGAAGTCCGCAATCAAGGCTTTATTGTTTTCACCCCAGAATAATTTGAAAATGTTTAAAAATGGTTATTTGGTTTATGGCGATTCAGTTGAAGAGAACTTTGAAACAATTTTAATTGACTGGTTTGGTTGTTATGATATTGATAAATTAGTTGATAATTTTACCACTTTAATAGTAGATGCCCTTACTAGTGATGTCACAGATACCCAAGATCAATGTTTTTTCAATGATTTTAACATTTCGGATAATGAAATTCCGCCTAATATTTCAAATTGTCTCACCAGCAGATTACCCAAACATTTATTGGACGAAGCTCAGTCTCTTCTATCAGGGCCTACTTGCTATAGGGAATCAGAATCTTTGCCTAAAGATTGCATTCTGTCAAAAATTTTGCAAGTTCAAAAACTGGATCAAGTAGGCTCGGATGAAGTTTACCACCTATATAAATCTGTATTGCGTCGTGATGATTACGGATACGTCTATGATTTATTAAATTCTCCCGAAAATATTATGAAACCGATTAATTCGTATCTACTCGCCACTACTGCTAAAGATTGTTCAATTTTAATCGCCTTTAAAAAAATGCCGATCCAAGAATCTGTTTATGAATACTCCGTTAAAGATTTAAACGATATAGGTTACGTTTTCAATATTGGCGTCTCCGATTTGGATCCGAAACCTATGTCTTGTATTGAAAAACATCGAAAGCGTGATTACGATGTGGTGATGAACTGTATTGAAATGCTTCGTCCTCCTGCTTAATTTTTTTGATTAAGCCTTTAAATGATTTATATTTTAACTTGAAATGAATAAATAAATAGGAGAGGAAAAATTCCATTAGCCGAAGACCTGAACTCCAAAATTGAAGATAATTTTGGGGTTTCCCATTGAATATTTAAGTAAATAAGGCTAGCAAAATGCTTTTCCACTATGATTGTTTTAGACACATTTATCAATCGTAATTAACTCTCGCATAGAACCTATCAGAGAACCTTCTTACAGAAACTATCTCCAATTTATAAAATGACTGTGATGCTCTCATTTCTCAGTGAAATTTTTGTCTCTTAAATTTCAATATTTATTTCAAATTTGAAATTTTTTCCCCGCACCATTGCCACCTTATGTTGTTAGGATTTTTTTTAAATATCTAAATTTTCCTTTTTTTACAGTAGAATTTTTTAAAATTAGTTTTAAACCTTGTAGTTGTTTACTAATTATGTTCATCTTTTTAAATGATTTCCGATTTAAAATCTTGGTGCAACCCAAAAGCCTGAGTCGGCACTTAGAAACAGATTCGAAAAAGAAACTTTGAAACCATTTAAAGAAGAGAACAAGCTTTCGATAATTTTATATTTTCTACAAACCATAAATCCGCAAAAATTATTTTTTATAATTTGTGTACATTTAACTGTTCAAGTTTCCTCTGCAAACCTTTTTTTATAAACGTTTGTCAAAACAAATAGAATTAACACTTCGGAAAAAATTCCCCCTTAAAATTTTTTACTCTGGCTGCAGGGTTGTCCTGAATTTTTTTTTTTTAATTCGGGATAATGGAATTTTTTTTTTTTTTTTCTTTTGACGATAAGAATGAATTGCCTTATCTACCTCCGTGTTTGAACGCAATAGCTTGCTGAATATTATGTGATACTTGGAAATTTTTGACGTCATACGTTCATATGACGTTTGTATGTTTGTTACATTTACGTCATCCTCTACTTTCTAAATACTGTAGTTTACTTAAAAAGTTTGGGGCCTAAGTCTGTTTTCTTTATTGTGATTAAATCACTGAGATTAAATAGAAACAAAATTGATTAATTGTATTTTATTTTGCCTAAATTTATATTTTATATTTTCTTATGTAAAAATGTAATGTAATGGATTTAAATGTATTTTATAGTACTATGAAAATCGAAGTTATAAATTTATTCCTTCAATATTGGGTTTTCGGACTATATTTTATGATTTGCGAAAAAGAGAACAAAAAATTCTGTTAAAATGCTTACTATCGATTTAAATGAGTCTTGTCAACGATCAAATCCATATTTTTACCTTTTTAAAACGCATAGTTTAGTGTTTTTAATCATTTATATTTGCCTTTTGTTTGTCTTGTGTTCGTGTTTATTTATTTTTAGTCTATAATTAATGCCTATTTATGTCGACTAATTCAAGTTAAATTTTTAAAATTTTTCTATTTCTTTAGTATTGGAAATTTTTAATTTTAAATCCTAATTTTAAATTTCAAATTCTAATTTTTGAAAACTTTTAAAAGCATTGATTTAATGAAGAAGGAATGAAACATTACATGGAACAATTTCTCAACTACCCAAGGGGAAATAAAACAACCCAGGCTATGGGTTGATTTTGGATCCTGTTACCCGCTGAGCTTTTAAGTTGTGAAAACCTTTCTGATTAGGATTGATGGAATTTAATTTATGGAGCTAAATTAATGTGAGTCTTTACTGAATGCAAAATAACAAAATTTCTTTGAAAGTTAGAAAACCTTTAGATTCGGGTGAAAATTTAATCTGCTTAAAATTTTAAACCTTTCTTGTGTTTTTGATTTTTAGACTAATTTTCCTCTTGTTGGACAGTGGGGCTCAGTTACCATAAGAATCGTACATTTTTGATCGCTTTTGATTTTGAAAACATTTGAATTAACTTCAAAATTAGGCACAAGAATGCTTTAAAATTTTACCCAGACTTAATTTTCATTTTAATTAAAAAATTCATGCCTGTTTTCAAAGAAACCTTGTTGTTTTGGTTTTGGTAATAAACCACTTTAAAATTAATTTGTTCATGATAGAAGTCGTTTTCAGTTTGGCTAAATGGAGATTAAATTACTAATCTTTTCTTCGTTTAATTGCTGAATCCAATCAGCGGATTCGTTATTTTACCAATCGAAAAAAACTTCAGTCAGAAACATTTAGGTTAAAGGTTTCCGAAAATTAAATTGGCTCCCCCTCCTTAAACTTTAAGTGGTTCCCCATGATATATTTGATCTGGCCTTGAGGCTGTACTGTGGTATAACTTTACTTTAAATTATAAAAAATTGCTTTATAAAATGTTAAAAATTTTCAACCTATTTAAAAATAATATTTTACACAGAGATAATAGCAAAAAGGGACGTAATGCTGGGGAGATAATGCTGTCGGATGATGTGTTTCCCCGGTTTCCAGTTGGGCAAACAGTTTTCCTCTACTTTAACATTGCTTGTCCCCCTTCCGAAAAAATTGCTTGTCTCCCTAGAGTACCACTCCCATTTTTCTAGTTTCTCTGTTTCATTTGTTTGTTACAATGTTATCCCTGTTATTGTACGAAAATATTGAAAAACCGCAATTTTTTTTTTTTAAAGAAGTGGTTTCTTCAAAACTTGTTGCGTAGTAACAGACTCGTTTTTAGGCTTAAAGGAATTTAATATCATCGGTTATTAAATGGTTGTTTCATATAACACAAAACATAGATCTTTTTTCCCAGAAAACTTTTTACCCAGATATTCAAATTTAATTTCATTTATTGTTTGATAAATTCTAGGAAGGCACATCTTATATGCAAAGTACTTTTATTTTAATTTTTAATATCTTTTATTAAATTTTAACATTGAAGCATTTATAATAACGAAAATCATGAATGCGAATATCAAATCGCCATTTATTTCTTTTTAAAAAGCCAGCAGAAAAAAAAAATTGAGTCAGAAAATTTTTAAATGCGATTTTAATTCCAATTAAAATCTTTCTCTGTATTTATTTCGTCGATTTATAAGGAATACACATTGTAACATAACTGTTTGCCAGTATATTTAAATCTTCTTTTGCACCGTCAAATACTCGGAAATAAATATTACTTAGAATGAGAAATTATTTAGGGAGTTTTAAATGTATTTTATTTTTTTAGTATCTTTGAGTAACTTTGTTATTAATGTTTTTTGTAATGCCAAATTTTTTTCTTATATGATCATTTATTTATATATATTTTTTAAAAGAAATATAAATTTAAATTAAGTAAAAATATCGGTCTTTTTTTAGTCTTCTGATAATACTTAATTAAATTTTTTCATTCTATCCGTTTTTAACTTTGGAAACATAAACGGCAAGCCGACTTGTTAATTATTGTTTTTTCATTTTGTTTGATGTACAAAAATTAATTATTTTTTCATTTCAGATTATGGCATTAATAGCATTTTATACCAAAGAGGGATTTATCCACAGGAGACGTTTGAACCTACTCAGCAGTACGGCCTGACTATACTGGTATCTACAGATCCAAAAATCAAAGCATTCCTTAATAACATATTAGATCAGACGAAAGGTATTGGCATAGATATACTAAAGGACAATCGAGATTACTTGGAAACTAAAGTGTTTTATTTTTATTTTTATTTTTTTTATAGAATGGTTAGCTGCTAGGAAAATCAAAAAGATCTCATTAATCATTAAAAATCTATCCACCGGTGAAACAGTAGAGTGCTGGGATTTTAATGTTCAGTATGAAAAAGGAACTTCAACCGTGAAAAAAGGCTTAAGCAATCCTCTTGCATCTATCGAAAATAATGTCAAAGATAGTAATCTTCCTACCACAGGAAATAAAGATCTAAAAGAAATCCAAAAAGAAATACGCGACGTAATGCTACAAATTTGTTCAACGGTTTCATTTTTACCCCTTTTGGACTGCGTGTGTAAGTATGAAAAGTATTTAGAGTTGTCGGAGTTCAACACTAAAGTTGTCATTTTATATTCAACCATTTCTTTTTTAAATCAGGTGCCTTCGATATCCTAGTATATACCTTCAAAGATTGCGAAGTGCCTGATGAATGGAATGAATCAGAACCGTGTTTTATCGCTAATTGTCAGCAAGTTCAGTTTAAACCATTTTCTACCTCGTTGCACCGAATGGATACGGCTGTTACCTATAAAGCGGATTTTTAAAATAAATCAGTCAGAAAGTTTTAACTCATAGAAATCTGATAAAATATAATCATGTGTCGAAAAGTTTTTAATCGTTTTTTAAAGCGCTTGGAACTTTTTTCAATTTTTTGCTTTAAAAACATGCATTTAAATTTTTTAAAAGGACTGAGCACTGTTCCTAGGATTGAGTTAACTGAAGCAGCAAACAGGCTTGGCTAGCAGAATTTTTTTGAATCGATTTTTGAATTACTTATGGAAAATAATGGTGCAGACGATGCCATATGCATGCAATTGCCTTATGTGCCTCAGAATTTCTACCTGAATGCGTTCATCGGTTGTATAATGAAATTATTTTATTTTAATTTATCGTAATGTGTTATTTTTAAGCTGAGTACTGAATTAGTTATTTAAACATTTTGTACCCTTTTTTTTATTATTGCCTTTTTTAAAAAAGAGAATATAGTATGTGAAAAAAATAATCGATTTTTCGTGATCTTAATGGCCTTTTGTTTAAAATTATCGCGTAATTTTTCCCAATCTTTGAAATACATCTGACTGCCTTTTCACTTTCAAATGGTCGACCTTATTAAATATTGACAAGATGTGTTTAATTTATTTTGAATAAGAAATGTAGAATCGGTCGAACATAAAATGCGAATTAAATTTAAGAAGCTTTTTAAATGTATTCTTGTAAACCTAATTATACTGAATCGAGTAATGCGGGGAAAATATCGTTTCATAATTTTAGCTACTTTTTTTTGATTATTCTAAGGGAAATTTTCAATACTCTTTTCTTCCTATTTGACTTTCACCGCTTCAATGTCGAAAAGGATTTCCCATTCAACTTGTTATCTTGATAAATCATTAATGACGAATGACAGACCCGGGATCAATCCGGTAGCATCAATTCTGTTCATTGTGAGAAAAAATTATTGATAAAGACTTGTGCATTGTTATTATGTCATGTCATTTAAATAATATTCAGGAATGCACAAATTTGCGATGCCGGCACTTTTTGCTGAAGAAAATGAATTACCTTATAAAATCTGAGTATGGAAAAACGAATGTGGCTAATTTTTTTAAATTTTTTATTTTCTTGGAACTATGGTTTGATATTTACGTTTAAATTAAATCTTGTAATTCGGTTGCAAAATCAAAAATTTTTTGAACATTAGAAGCGGAAGTCTTATCAGATAATCTTAAAATCCTCATAGGTCATAAATTACTTAAGTCATAGTTTAATACCCTTTACTATATATTCATTGTAAAAAAGCTTAATACATTTAAATCAGTAACTGCTGCTCTTTTGCAGTTAATCATTAAAGTGTTTTAGTTGTTTTTTGTTGGATACATCGGTGCAATGGCTCGTTTCAGTACTTTAGTGCTTTGTACAATTTTAGCCTTAGGTGTGTAACCATCGTTAAAATTTCTTGTTTTTGATCTTCAATTTTGTATTAATATCATTTTTTTTTTTTAGTCAGTGGATCCGTTTCTGAAGTTAAAGATCGTAAGGTACATGTATCACATAGAGTAGATGGAAAACACTGGCCCCATTTGCCTCACCGGCCTCATGGGCCTCACTGTCCGTGTCATAAAACATCCACTTCAGCTCCTCCAACAACAACAGCTCCGACTTCTAGACCTCCGCACTGTCCACCTTGGCCTCTTCCTGTCACAAACCCACAACTTCTGTTCCTCCAACAACAACAGCTCCGACTTCTAGACCTCCGCATTGCCCACCTTGGCCTCTTCCTTGTCACAAACCCACAACTCCAGCCCCGACCAGCCGTCCTCCACACTGTCCTCCTTGGCCTCTTCCATGCCACAGAACTACAACTGCAGCTCCGTCTACGTCTACAAATCTTCCAACGGAATCGTCCACTTCAACTTCAACCTCGGTAATAACGTCAACTGCAGCTCCATCTACTTCTACAAATCTTCCAACGGAATCGTCCACTTCAACTTCACCTCGGTAATAACGTCAACTGCAGCTCCGTCTACTTCTACAAATCTTCCAACGGAATCGTCCAGTTCAACGTCAACTTCGGTAATTACGTCAACATCGGAGAATCCATCTGCAGACACTCCAATCGACAAAAGTAATTTTTTAAATTTATTTATTATTTATTTTTTTTTTATTTCGAAATTTTAATATTTAAAAAAAAATTTCTAGGCCACGATTGGGTATTAAGAGATGCTGGCACTCTTCCTTCGGGTTGCAGCTTCATATACGGAGGTAGAGCCCATGACCGATTATTATACGTAGGGAGAGTAAATGTCAGCGATCAGTTAGTGCCTGCAGCCATTCATCATTACAGCTCTGCTGGAAACGAATATTACACTGCAATTGGAAACGAAGAAGTAGTCGTTGGTAGGGAAAATGTTGAGGTAAGTTAATAAAAGATTTTTTTAATTATATTCTTTTTATACCCAAGTCATTTGAAATGAGGCTGAACATTCTTAAAAACTAAGCGCAAAAAATGAAACAATTATCGCCGGTTTCAGGTTTTTTTTTTCTAAATAATCATTCTTTTAAATAATCATTTAATTTTCTTACAAGTCTGCAAATGCTGTCTTAGAAAAAATAATAACATTTTAAAAGGATTTTTTTTTCTGCGCAAAGCTCAGCCGTTTTTAGGAGGCAATTAAATGGTTAGTTTTAAAATGATATAATCTGTCCACAATACCATTTTGTTTAACAAAAAACCATTTGCATATAAAATATTTAAAACTAAGAAAATATACTTATATTTACAGTGGCTTTGTTCTCCCTATGGGGTGGCATGGGTTAGAGTAAAGGAATTTTCAGATGAGGTTTTGCGATCATTAAATCCTGTAGTAATTGGACGTAATTCGGACTCAGGTGCTCCAACTTATGCTTGTTTGAGTCATTCATTTTACGACAATCTCTATCCGCCTTCAGTCGGCCAGGTAATTTAAAAACATTGCTTTCCATTTCGCAAGGAAAAAATTTGATATTATAACTTCGTTCTTGTAGGTTGTTGGAAATAGTTGCCAGTTCGTTGTTGATAATGAAATCGTTGACACAAGGAACTTTAAATGGTGGCACACATTGGAATTACTGGTTTCCCTTCAGGGGTGTAACAACGGTTTTGAGCTCGGGCCGGACAAAAATCGGTTGTAAAAATCTGATAAATATTGCAACCCTCCCCCCGTTACATACATTGGCGATTTCGATTTTTTTTTTTTTTTTTTTAAAAACCATCTATCATCATGACATATATTTTTTTATGACACATAGCTGGGTTTCATATTAAGGCTCTCTATTTGTAAATCTAAAATTCAAAGCAAAAATAAAGAAAAAAAAATATTCCCAGTTGGAAAAAAACATCTGTTAGCTAAGCGCCATTTTTATAATTTTTATTCAGCTGGGTATTTTGTTTCTTCAACTTGGGAAAACGAAAATAATGTCATGGGGAAGACATTTTAAATTTTAATTTTAAACGCAGAAGGAAACTGCTCGTCTATCCCTCTCTGTTCCCCTAGCAAAACGTAAAAGATTAATACGACTTCTTTCTGCAAATGAAATGTTAAAAGACTGACATTGTATTTTACGATTGTTACAATAGAAAAAGGTTTTTATTAATTTTTTTTTTTTTTTTTTTACAAATAACACAATATTTAGTTTTACAGAAAAAAAGACCCTGAATTTCCAGAAAGGAAAACATTGTTCATCGCAATGCTCCTTTTATCATCACCCGTTGCTTTTCTCATCACTTAATTTGGGATTTTCCCTCCATTCTATAGGGGGTATTACAAATTTTAAAGGTACTTTTTGAACTGTTTTTGACCATAAAGGCATAGCACAGTAATTTGAAGTGGATTCTAATATATGAAACAAATTCGATGTGTTGCTGGTTTCTTCGCTTTTGGATGAAATCGGATAATACGGCTGATACATTGAGATTTTTGCTGGTTTTTCTTCTCTGAAATTTCAAATTGATTTTGTCACAATTTCGAAAAATTTAGTTCTTTTTTTTTTCTTACCTCGGCCTCGCAGTTTCTCGAAATCCTTTTGCAAACGGATTACTTTGTATTTTCAACTTCGTGATTTCCTGATTCTGATAAGCGGTAACGGTTATAAAAGCTGTTTGCTTAAATGTGAACGTGGCAGCTCGTTCGCTGTTTTCCTGAATGTAAGTCATCATGTCGCTGACGGAATTAAGGTTCAAACTAGCTTCTCCTGTCACTTCTAAAATGTGTATCCTCGGTTGGTATTTGTGCATTGAATGAAGCGAAATCTAATCAAAGATCGAATTCGTAATATTAAATCCTTTGAATTGAAAGATGGCAGATTATACAATTTATTGCATAATAAATACTTACTTGCCCTCTTACTATAGGTCTTTTATTGTTCGTTAATTTTATCTTATCGAAGGAAATGTGCCCTTGCGAGGTCCAAAGTTGTCCTGTAGCTGGACTATCTGGATGAATGTATATATTGTTGGTAGGATAAATGTCGCATGGTCCTGCAGCCATCCACTGAGAACTGTAACGATTAAAAAAAATTTTAGTAACTGACCGATTAGTCAAGATTAACGTCATGAATATATATATATTTTTTAAAGATTTTTGTAATATCGCGACTCTAAAGTTTGAAAGAACTTTTAAAAGTTTCAAATTTTGACTAGCTTACTGCATTCCAAATAGCAGTCGCCCGGGACAAATTTTGTTCGAAAAGTAGTTATGTTATTTACTAGATACTGGCTGGGCTCTCTGAGGTTTTTCTAAATATTTTATAATAAGTCATATGTTTTTCTTTCAATACTTTTGGAGCTTTATCATGGGTGGGTGGCAGCATTTCGAAGACCCCCTCTCCCTCTAACGTGCAGATGTAACATTTGAACGGCCATCAGGGTAAATACATTCTTCGTAATTTTAACTATCTTATGAGTGATTATAAATCTAGTTGAAGCTGTTGGTAAATTTTTACATAAATTATTAGTAATTTTTAGCTTATCTAAGGTTATTTTTACCCTATTAAATGTAAAAATGACTAATTTTGTGTGTAAAATGTACCCGTAGCTTCAGGTAGATGTATAATCACCCATAAAATATTGTTAATATTACCGAAAGTGTTTTATTTGTGGGCGTAATTTCAAATTTTTCTTGCGGACGGAAAGGATCTTGGTACGGGCAGGCATGCCTCAGCATAGGAGGGCAAAATATGTAGTTCCTGTACTTATCTTATAAAAACAAAAAAACCCTTAATCCTAAGAGGATCAAACGAGTCTCGGGAAAGGGGAGCATAGAGAGGGTCTTAAGAGGAGGTTTCACGGATGCCGGAAGAGGAATGGCTGTTTTGTTTAATACTCGATTTAGGACGAAAAAATCCTATTTTTAGGTATCTAACGAACTCCTTTGGTGTGTCCTGTAATTTTTAGTGCAAGTTTCAACTTGTCTGACATGTATGGCAGGCGGGAAAATAATTTTAAAAAAAATTGCGGTCGAAAAACTTTGATTTTATTTTCCTGGTTATTGTTTGCTTGGAACAAGTTGAAACTTGCACCAAAAATACAAAAAAAAGTCAAATGAGTTGGTTAGATACCTAATATTTGTTTTTTTCCCCTGTAAATCGAGTGTTAAACAAAACAGCCCTTCCTTCCGACATTCTGTGAAGCCTCCTCTTAAAAGGGTGCACCCTTCTAAGACCCTCAATGATGCTGCTGAATAAGCTAGATCATGACTACTAACCTGTGATATATGTACCTATATCTTGTTTCGCCGACAGGAATTACGTCCATGTACACAATATAAGTAGCTGACATCGATAAACCATGGAAACGAACTTTTAATGTCGGGAACATCCGCCTGAAACAGAAAACGGGAAAAAGTTAAAATCTTAAATTTTGTATTGTTGCGATATTTGCCTTATTAACGGTGATCGGTTTCAATTTTTTACTCAACCATTTCTACTTTCTGAAATTACAAGGTAAAAATCTCTGGTTTTCCAAATTATTTTGAGGTTTGAATCTAAAGCAAGTGGATGTACTGTAAGTTATAAAGCAATTTTGTGGGCTAGAGAAAAATGTGACAAAAATATCACGTCATTTTACTCGTGCACGGCTTTAGACAGCTGAAATGAAGTTTAAGGCATTTCAAATTTTAGAACCGGTTTGTTCTAGTTGGATTATAATTGAACTTAAACTACACGGCACGAATGTCAGCCCAAATAATATCTTGCATACCTAGAGGAGGGAAGGGAGAGGGGAGAAAAATTCCCCCCTCTCGATTTTTTATGTTGGCGGTTTTGAACCCACGCCCATGTCGGTTTCCCAGATTTTTATATTCAAACAGTCAAATGCTTATAAGATGCTAAAAATTTTCTTTTTAAGTGGATTTTCCTGAATAGATTGAAGATTCTATCTTTTTTGCTCTCATAATGTCTTTTTTTGATGATTATGCTTATTCCCATTTATAAAGTGGAATTGCCCTTTTTACTGAAAGGGACACAAATCTGTTATAATATCCACAAGAGAAAATAAATCTTACAAAGAAAAACACAACGCAAAAAATCAATCCTCATGGTTTCTCCTTTTTCCCCCATGACGAGATGTGATTTACCTAAAAGCATTATATAAGATTTTCTACTTCAAACTTTTTAAAGGATTCAAAAACCTTTTCTTTTTTTCTCGCATTTAAAGATCTTACTATTAAAAAACCTACACCAAAAAAAAAAAAAAGAATAAAAAAAAATTGAATGAATTTTCAACTACAGAAACTAGCCAAGTCCGTTTATTTTATTTTTTTAAATAATTTCTCAGATAGTATTTACTTGACGAAATCTCTGCAAACGTATATCGGTTTGGTCTTTACTATCAAGCTAAATAGGCATTAATTGGGCCTATCAATGCTATATGGGCCCAGTCAGGGTATTTAATTTTTAAAAAATTTTTGAAATGTTGGGGGCGTGTTGAAAATCTGCTTCATTCAGGTGTAAACCACTGAAAAAAATATTTAAAAAAATTTTTTTTAACCGCATAGTGGCTCCAAAGGCCACTTTAGCTTTTTAAAAATTGGTCTTTCAATCTCGATTTTTTAACCCAATTTTAAAGGCTTGCAAAATTTTTTGAAAAAGTGTTTCCTTATGTTTTCAAGGCCGTGGAACACGAATTTCACTATCCCGATTTTTTCCGATCAATCCCTTATTAGGGGTATAAGTGTAAATTTAATTTTTTGGGGCAAAAATGATTTCCCCAAAAAATGGCAACGATTCCTCACCAGTTCGATTTAGAGGTTACGCCATGTTTAATGACATTTTTTAGTCAAGACATTCTAATTAATAAGGATCTTCTGTGTTTCGAATCAATTTCCAAAATTTTTTAGTGGTTTTACACCTAAAGGAAGCAGATTTTCAACATGCCCTACAACATTTCAAACATTTTTTTAAAATGAAGCACCCTACCAGTCAATGTCTACTTAAATATATTGATTTTCGTTTAAAGAAATTAAAGCCTAAAGTAGAGTTAAGTTCCTAAAACGGGACTTTGCGGTTGGCTTAGGAGTCCAGTTAAGCCCAGTTAACTTTGTGTATCGCAAAAAAAAACTGCCAATATTGCATGGGCGAAATGGCTTAGCCATTTCTTGTTTTATTCCCTTCATTTTCCGTCTAGACGCGTTGTATGCAGTCTTTTCCCTTTCATTATTTTATGACAGTTTTTGTTTGAAAAAGCCTTTGCTGCACATATTTCATCGGTAAACCCCAACCTCTTTATCGTTTGATTTTAATTATTAATAATGAAGAAAAAGGTTGACGTGTGCTGCATTTGACGTACATCTCGAAAGGAGTTCTGAAAACATGTGTTTCGGGTGCTTAAGGCATTCTTGTAAAAACGTTGTTCCTGTAGAGCCGTTTTTATTGTGGAATTTTGATGTATGAACCAAACTTAATTATCGTAAATACTAAATTTTCAAAATGAGATTACTTCAATTACCTTTTGCTTTTGAAAAAAAAATAAAAATATTATGTGTTCTGTACGTATATAAATTAAAAATATGAAACTTAACAAAAATAAAAATTATTATTAGCCTATTTTTTTTTAAATGCACGCGCAGATGATGTTTTTAAATGCACGAGCCTTGATTCTACACTATTAATTTGCAGGTTTGAAGTGTAAGAGGCATCGAATCGTTGTTTAGTGCCCCGTGGAACTCCCTCATCTTGTTTAATAAAGATATCAAAATGAGAGAGATAATATCGGTTTTTTCTTAATTTATTAATTTTAAAACTCTTTTAATTTGTTATTATCGATATGATCTTAGAAAAAGGAATGCATTTTGGGCGTGCAGTCGATTTTTTTATTATTTGAAGTTGTTACATTGCTATATTAACTTTAAATATTGTGCCTATGAAAAATCAAAAAAAAAAAAAAAAAAAAGTGGGATGAGACTAAAACCAGCGATCACGTATTATAGAACCCACCCTCTTCCTTTATTGTGAAAATTGCCGCGATTAGAAAATAATTCTGTACTTAACTTAAGTTTGCCAATCGAAGAAAAATAAAGTCGTAAATTAATATATTGCTTTTAGTTAATTAGACGTCGGACTATCATAATTTTTTCTTTTCGGGAGTCTTAATACATAAATTAAGAAATTTTTTTATGGCATTGCCTTACCTGCCTGCTTTCGTTATTATCATTTCGGTCCCGATTTCATTGAATTTTTCCCATAATTCATTCGAACACAGTTCAATCATGATATTATTGCTCTCCTTGAGTTGGTTATCATTTTTTATTTTCACCCTTTCCTTATTGTCACTTAATTTCCTTTCATTGCTAATCATTTTAATAGTTTCTTCATCGATTTGGTACTTTTTCGAGGCTTCATCCTCTTCTTCCTTTTCGGGATTATTATTTATAAGGCTTTCCACGGAAAAGGCTTTAGCTTTTTTACTTAATTCACTCACACAACTTTTTAACGTCATTTTCCAAGTTCTTTTTTTTTCTTCGAATAAAAAAAACGAAATATAAATATTAAATGCCTAATAATCTAATAATAAAAATAGCAAAGTGCAAGTTAATTATCCTTGAGCATGTTTATGAGTTTTGAGCTTTTGATTTATTAAACATTTAGTTAAATGTTGTAATTTAAAGTTGGTTCGCCTACCGCATCAGCATTTGGATGTACAGGCCACCACCAATAGAATGGAAATCTGAGTTCAGTCAGATTCGCATTATATTGGTAAAAAAAACGTTGAGGACCATAAAACTTTTTTTTTTGTTACGGGTTACACTTGGTAAACATTGCTTTCGGGGACTCAGAAACTGATATACCTCTGATGTACCTCGAAATTGCAGTTTTTGGGTGTAGCAGTTTCCGAGGAAAAAATGAAAAATAAAAAAATACGGAAAGTGACATAAATTTTGTATATCAGTTTCCCATTTTGGGAAAAATTATCAATATGGAAAAAATTAATACATGTTTCTGTAAATATTGTTTGAAGATAAAAATTATTGTTATTGTATATTTTAAAACTAAAAATCAAAGAGTTCGCAAAAACCAATAATTCAGAAAATAAATCATAGTTAGGGAAGTAATTTTCATACAAGTCGCATACTTCTTGCTACAAAATCTTGTGACATAGTCTATCTAACATTGTGCATTAGCTAAACATAGAAAACTTGTTGAAAATAAATAAAAAAGAATTTTAGCTTTTATGAAAACTGCACAGTAAAAAATTTTATGTCAAAATCAACATAAATCAACATAACTAGGTCCACATAATTTTTATGTTGTTTTTGTTTTATTCAAACAATATGTTTACCTTTTGGGACAAACAACATAAAAAATTTATGTGGACCTCTTAGAACATATTTACATAATATTTTTTACTGTGTGTGAATTTAAGGAAGTGATTATGAACTTTATACACAGGAAAAAATTTTATGTCAAAATCAACATAACTAGGTCCACATAATTCTTATGTTGTTTTTGTTTGTTTACCTTTTGGGAAAAACAACAGAAAAAATTTATGTGGACCGTTTAGAACATATTTACATAATATTTTTTACTGTGTATGTTTCAAATTTTGTTATAAAATTGTTACAATGTTATTGTTACAAAACTATACATGTTGCAAAATTTAACCAACATACAATTTCCAGTAATTCCAGATTTTTTTATTTTTCATTTTTTTCCTTGGAAACTGCTATACTGGACACTGTTATACCGGAAACTGATATATTTTATCACTTTCTGATTTTTCTATTTTTTATCTTTTTCCTCGGAAACTGCTATAATTTGGTAGCATATCAGTTTCCGGGTGAATCACTTTCAGGCACTAAATTCTTGCTTTCTTGCTAAAAACTGAAGCTTGCCCTATTAGAATAAATGGAAGAAAAATTCATTTGAATAAATAAGTTATTCAAAAACGTTTTATATTTAAAATTAGAAAAAAACATATTTTTTCGCCATATTTTTTATCATAGCAGCCTGACTTCGGAAAAACTTATGCAGCCATATTAATACCAAACCAAGAGGTTTGAATTCAGGCTCAAAATTATTCTTCAAAGCCTTCTGCATTTTAGAGGCATTTTAGAGAAAATAACCAAAGATCAAGTGCCGATCTTTCAAGGGCGCAAAAAATTTAGACGCCATATTCCCACACAAAAAAAAACCCCTATATCGGAAAGTCTTAGTTTAGATTTTCCCATAACGTCAATGAAAAAGAATACATTGAAAACGTAGGAGTACTAAAGCAACTCCCATGTAAATTCCAATAACAAAAAAATGCAGAAAAAATGTACCAACTTTTTAACTTTATGAATCTGCAATCATTCATTGCTTTGATTTCCCATTAACTAATTATACGAAGGGTCGGATGGAAGAAGGAGGTAGTAAAAAATCGAATCGAAAAATGCATTTTGTTAACATTACATTTTCATGTTATGGTAGCCTGCTTTTGTTTTTTTTTTTCGATATTCCACTACCTCCTTCCATCCGACCCTTCATATATTTTCATTTCGGGAAAAATTCTGTAAATTTTCGTTTTTTTCTGCATGAATAATTGACATTTAAATTTTTCATGTTCAAAATGATTTCATATTTTTTAATAAGAAATGTAAATATGAAAAATTGGGACCGAGCATTCCACATACAAATATTTCAATTACCTATTAAACCATTGATAAAAGATTCGTTTTTATAATCAAACTTTGAATACGGGGAAATGAAAACTGACGATTGTACTAAACTGTGTGGATCGTTATTGGTGGTCTATCCAACGACATGTCACTCGAATCTGATTGTTCATACGGATTTGCCTTTAGCGAAATCCCGAGGATCACGGGAACCTCAACCTCAAGGGCTATTGTAAAGTCGAATTCAGATGAGACTTTTTAAACTCTAAATGGAAAAAATGTTGTTAGCATTTCCAAGATTAATCTAATAATTTACCGGAAGATTTGAAAATGTATAAAAAAGCGATCAGAAAAAAAAAAAAACACTAAGAAAACTTTTTTTTTTTTTTTTTTTTTTTTTTTTTTTTTTTTTTTTTTTTGCGAGAAAGTTATAAATGTAAAGAGAAAAGAAAGCAAAATTTTTGCTTTTCATTACCTTTCAGATGAAAATTACAAACTTTTTGTCAAATTACTTGATTTTTAATTTTTTTTTACTAAATAATGTTTGGTTTTTAGAGGCAGTACTTTTTTTTTAAGGAAGGCCTTATGTTTTTCGTAGTGTTTTTCCTCCTTCGAACGTTTTTCCTCCTTCTTTTTATCGAAAGAAATAATTCTCAAATCGCTTTTCCAAAAAAAGTTTAAACTTCTGTTTGAATGCTTTTATATAGTAAAAAAAAAAAAAAAAAAAAAAAAAAACTAATTTTTACTTTAAATCCGCTCTTTGAAAAACAAAAAATTCATAAAATAACATTTTTTTTTTCCTCCTACGAAAAAAGGGAAAGAAGATTCTCTGGGAAAATTAGTAGAATTGACGACCCGACCCGAACTTACAAAAGGGGAAAAAAATCTGAATAATTAAGGGAGAAAATTAATTTCTTTTAAAAAAAACATCATCTTTCGTCCTTTTTAATCTCAACAAATCAAGAGGCTAAGAAGATATTTCCAATATTCATCGATTACCGATAAAGCAAATATGGTTTGGTACATTCTTAAGAGATATGCTTACAAAGGTAACAAGTTCGAACTCTCATTATCTAAAACCAATAATGGGTTAAGTAAACCTTTTCCTTCCATCTTAAATGACGCAATTTTCATTGATTTAGACACAATTCAGAAAAAAAAAAAATCTCCCTAGGATGTTTTTTTTGTGCATATAAATTTACGCGATTTACCGTTTTTAAAAATTCCGAAAACTGTCACTCATGCACTTTTTCACCCTTGGAACGGACTTATGAAAAAAAGAAAAACGCACTAGTGTTGTTACTACCGATGCCGAAATGTGAAAGGTTGTTGAATTAAATGGACAAGAACAACACTTTTACAACTTATGATGTCTAAGGTACAAGATGCACTACCAAAACCGTTTAACCGTGTGTTAAATTGATAGTGTAATATATAAATTACATTAAATATTAAATGAGAGGCGGAACCGAAAACAATAAAATATTACCAAATGAGTTAATTAACTTTGCAGGTTTAAACGGATCTATCTTAGGTTAATTTCTAAAAAGGTGTAAGTTTTATTTCTTTTGAAACTTTTCATTCTTCGGGAATTTTTTTTTTTTTTTTAACGATTTCCTTTCGTGACACAAACTTCATTGGAGATAAAAAAGTTACCGTCGTTTAAAATGTTTCTGGTGCATTACTTTTGAATCAGGAGATGAAATTTTAAGCGGAACGGAAGTAGTTACTTTTTAATCATTTTTAATGGGTTTGTTTAAAGTAGAGGAAGTTCACATAAATGGTTTTGTTTGAACACCTTTTAAACACTCAAATGTTTGGAAAATGGGCTAAAATTGGTTAGGGAATGCGCATTGGTATAGGTGAATAACAGCCACATTTTTTTTTTTTTCTTCTCCCCTTTTTTCGTATAGTCCGATTACAAGTTGATGGTCGTAGACAAATGTTGGGGTTGAAATAGTTTTCAGTTATGGTATATCTTGCCACAAGACATATTGAATTCCAGCCAACGGAAAGTGACATAACATAGTTTTTGGAATCTGTCGATTTCGGCGTATTGAATGTTGAAACTTTGAAATGCCCCTCCAGGCAAGGGTTAAAGTTTTGAAAGGGATAGAGTTCGATTTCGATTGGGATCATATCCAAATATAGTATTCAATTTTCGTAGATATCGAAAAAGAAAAATACGACAGTTTTCAACTGAAAGGTTCGTTAAATTCGAAAGCGTGTATCGATTCGTGCAATGAATTCCGTGAATATCCTAATCGAAAGGTTCATGAAAACATCCGTTGAAAAATTCTGCTAGAATTTTTGATAAAAACAGGATATTAAGTATTAACGCAAGAAAACATAGCTTAAAGAAAACAAACGCAATAAAGCTTCATTGAAAACTTTTAGATCAGAACGTTCAATGAAGTTTTCCTACCTAGAATACTATAGTTACCTATTCTGCGGGGATTAGATACTCTGGTTCAGATGAAAGACATTGAAATCCAACGGATTTAGTTAAACTATTATCTTCTCTCGTCAGTCAGGATTTGGAAATCCTCCTCAACAATTTGGCAGTTGAATTATTATAAAGTGCGCTTAAATTAACTGTGGAACTTTCACCTTTCCCATATGAAGATTCGTCATTCCAAGTAAATCTTCAAGAATAAGAAAAAATATTCCCGGAAGGAAAAAAAAAAAAATATGAAGCCTAATTCGTACAAAAAACTGGAAGTGAAATTAGGGTGATTTTATGGATTTCGTTAAAATCTTGTTTCTGCATGCCGAAATTCGGGCCAGGTAGTACAATTTGGGAGAGTAAAAGTACATTGTTGCATGTCTGGGAATGGGAAGACCATGGTATGTACGAGCTGAGACTTATCACTTGGACCTTAGGGTTTCTCTTCCATAGCCGATGACGGAATTCTAATGGTGGCGGCCCCCAAAATATTCCCAAATAATTCAAAAATAATGTGTGCAAAGCTTGGGGCCTCCACCTAAACGCGAAGTGATTTCTGTAGCTGCGTCATTTTTGCCATTTAAAATATATGGGAAACTTTCTTATTTTTTTTATATTTTTTTTTTCTCAATAAATAACTAGTTGAAAAATCAGCCGTTGGTCCAAATTATTACTTATGAATAAGCCTTTCAATCTAGGTACAAAAACCCATTCAACTTTTTTTCTGTAGATAAGGGGGGGGGCCTTTAAAATTTATATGAAATTCAAAATAGTGCTATACCACCCTTATCTGCAAAAAAAAAAAAAAAGTTGGACGGCTTTTTTGTACCTAGATTGAAAGGCTTATTTATAAGTAATAATTTGGACCAACGACCGATTTTTCGACTAGCTATTTATTGAGAAAAAAAATAAAAAGTAAAATAAGAAAATTTCCCATACATTTTAAATGACAAAAATGACGTTGCTACAGGCACCACTTCAAGTTTAGGTAAAGGGCTCAAACTTTGCACACGTTATTTTTGAGTTATTTGGGAATATTTTGGGGGCGGCACCATTAGAATTCCGTCATTGGCTATAAAGAGACACCCTATTGGACCTTCGCTGGTCCTGAGGCACACGTAATAATTACTGGCGCACTGAGCAGGCCGCAACAGGATTTCACAGGCCGCTTGGGGGCCTACTTTAGTCATTGCACACGATCATTTTTTTAAAAAAAAACTGTTGTTTGGGTTTGTCTAAGAGTATCAGACAAAGTAAAAGATAACCTAAATGCATTACCGGTATTTATTTTTAAAGCCTCTTGTTATATAATCGGAGTATTAGTGGAAAATATCCCATTCAGAGGAAATGAGGAAATAAAATTAAAAAGCCGGAGGATACAGCGATAAATAATGATGCAGTGTCGGATAAATTAACCTATTTTCTTTTTCTGGGCACCTTCCCTTTCTCCCCGTTTTGAATATTTCGTCCATGTACTCACGGAAAGCGGACATGAGCTGAATAATATTTTTTAAAAAGGAACTTTTATAACTGTAATGGCTAAGACACTTAAATGCTCCTGCGATAAAAAAAATCCTGTACGATGTCACTGAAAGATTTTAATTTTTAAATTGAAAATTTAATACGTGAACGAAAAGCCGGACCTCGAGGCGACTTTTTTAAAAATTGAAACAAAAGTATAGTACTTTTCACAGAAGGAAAATCCAGAAATTCAGGGAAATTAAATGGTATTTTATCAAAAACCGAAATCTCTTTTTAAACAAAAAAAAACAAAAAAAAAAAAAAAAAAAAAAAGATTTCATCTTTTTTTTAAATCTTTCCATGTCTAAAGAAAATGAATGGAATAAAGATGATTTCATTAAAAATGTTAAGGCTCTGAAATCGCTGAAATTATTCTCGCTATCTAATCAAAAAAAATATTGAAAAACTTTAAAAAATATGAAAGAAGGAACATCCTCGAAATCATTTTCCTACGTCGTTGAAATTATAAGCAGGCCTTCAGGGCGATTTTTTTTTCTCATTCATAGTATATGCTTTAGTATTCAAACAAATTAAATTTTGCATCATAATAATTACTTTTATTCTTATGTTACGTACGAACATTTTTTTTTCTTCTTTTGTAGTTTTTGAATTAAATGCTCTAAATATTTTTTCATTTTTTTTTTTTTTTCGAAAAAACAAAGGGTTATCGTGCCAAATTATTAATGACATTGGACTAAGCCTTTTACGATAAAAAAGATCATGATATTCGTGGAAAAAACCATCATACCTAATTATTGCTACGCTGAACGTTTTATTTTTTAAAAAGTTTCGATTTTTGATCAAAAGTTAATCATTTCCGGAGCTTCCGGATTCTATTACCTTCCGGTCCGCTAATCTTTTTCCCCGGATGTTAAATTTTAAATATGGAGGAATAAAAAACCTCGTCGCCAAGAGTAGAGTAAAAAAAAAAAAACAAGTAAGCTTACATTACTCTGAATACGGATGAAATATTTATTTCCAGCATGTTCTTGAAAAAACCGCGATTCTCTTGATACGTTTCCCACATGGAACAATGGCTAATTCATTTTTTTAAATTTGTACGGCATACTCCAAACATCTGATTTAATATTCAGAATCGCAAAAACTCTGCCTATTGTTCTTGATATTCAAATTGTAGGCGTGACTAAAAAAAATATATGGAATAAAAAAAAAAATTAACAAAGGAAAAAGGGTCAAAGGGGATAAAAAAAAAAAGTCTCGAAACTTGTGTTATATATTTTCAATGTTGAAAATTTGTCAAAAGTTTCACGGTGTTTTTCATCTGGATATGTCGGAATTTAGTTTATCCTTGTCAATCATTTTTTGTACTTCAACCTTCTTTATACACCGTTTATAACCTTCCCGTATCCCGTTAAGTGTAGTATAAAACTTTTATTAAGTGGAAAATGATCTCGTAAAATGCTTCTTCCAATTTATAAGTCAAACTTTATATTCATTTTCCAGTCTTAAACTAATTTTTAAATATTTTAGATTTTTTTAAAGATTTTTCAAAGGAGGAAAAAACATTTCATGAGCTCGGATATTTACCGATTTGCAGTTAGTTTTCATGAGCTGGAGTAAATCCAGGATCATCCTTCGATTGCCAGCCGATTGAATGTTTCCCTTAAACCTGCAGCTTATTACACGCTCGTGCTTTTGAGTTTAGTTAATGGTTAGCGATAAATGTGGTCCAATAAAAAGACGCCAAATAACTTTGAAAAAGCCGAATTTGACTTTTAAATAAGCTTATGATTCACAAAAAAGAAATGATATGTCCTGTCTCCATTGGCCAATTAATCGAAGGGTACAATTAATTGCACCACCGAAAATACTGTATAATTTTGGACTTTTTTCTTCTGCTACCACTTTTTTTATTGTTTTGATTATTTTTTTGAACACTTTCAAGTAGGATTCGGGTATTCTAGACCACGATCTTACATACAAGTCAGGCAACTGCTATCTTAAACAGTGTCCCGAGTTTGAAGCAGAAGAATAGTTCCAAATTTGCTCGATAGATGGCTGGAGCTGTAGTTAGGGAGTCACGTGATATGCCCTCCATCCAATCAACACTTTTTAAACACTCTTTTCATGATGGCTGCCAAAACACGTGATTCCCTAACTACAGCTCCAGCCATCTATCGAGCAAATTTGGAACTATTCTTCTGCTTCAAACTCGTGGGACACTTTTGTCCATATGAGGGATACCCGAGTTGCCTGACCTGTATGTAAGATCGTGTTCTAGACATCTAAAAATGTTCTGAAGATACACTAATGTCCCTCTAGGCACCACCTGCAAGACAAAGATGTCTTTTAGAACTCTAGAAGAAACCTTTGTCTTGCAGTTAATGCCTAGGGGGACATTAGTGTATCTTCAGAAGATTTTTAGATGTCTAGAAGACCCGAATCCCTGTTGTGCTACTTGGGAGTGTTCTAAAAAATAATCAAAACAATAAATAAACTGGTAGTAGAAGAAAAAAGTCCAAAAATATACAGCATTTCCGGTGGTGCCATTAATTGTACTCTTGGATTAATTGGCCAATGGGAGACAGGACTATAGGCGTCTTTGATTAAGATGTTTGGAATATCATTTCAAAATAAGTAGCAAGAGCCGCTTTTAATATAATTTCAAAGCGCAAAACGGAGAGGTTTTTTATTTTTAATTTATTGGCGATTTCCCGTTATGATAGATGTAATATTTTTCATTTTCTACTGCTTTTTGCGCGCCTGCTTCATAATTAAACCACATCCCAATTCCTCGAAAAAGGAACGTCGTATAACACAGCAATTGCACGACATCAAACAAGCTTTCAAAGAAAATACATATTCCTTCCTTTTTAACGAGATTTCAAAAGCAAAGATAAAAATTCTCCAGGAAATTAACTCATCCCTTTTTTGCTTTTTAAATGAACCGAAATACTTTTTCAACTTTGTTTCAGACCATTTGTTTAACCCCGACTGTAACGTGCATGACAAGAAGTTGTAGAAAGTTGTGGTTACATTTCAATTTAGGTAAATGAGGTGTTTTTCAAAGTGTTAATGACTCCTTCAAGGCTTTCTCAAATTAAACTTTCCTTAAGAGTGCAATCCCGGGATTCTCTTAATCTGATGATAGTCAAACACTTTTTTTTCCCCCCAAGATTTTTCATAATTTTTTCCGATCGCTGAATATTTATAAAAAGATGTTACCATAATTTTATCTTAAATACAGTATTTTTATAAGGGATCGAACATTTAATAACGGTAGTAGTAGGGTGCGTCGAAAAAAATCAAGTGTCTGGGATTTTTGCTCCCCGGTTAAAATATGATTATTTGGCTATCGAAACACCTCCCTAATTTTTTTCAGCTCGAAAAAAAATTTTTTTGATAGGGTCCACGATTTTTTAAGTTTTTTCGCACAAAAAAAGGGCTTTTTTTCTTTTATTTCACAAAGTTATAAAACTTTGTGCAGGGCTTAAACTTTGTTATAAAAAATTGAAATTTTGAGCATAGGTTTCAGGTATATAGAGGTACCTAAAAAAAATTACGCAGTCGTCAAAAAAGCAGTTGTGTCGTTTTGGCAGGGGGGCCATAGTGAAAACATATTTTTGCGAGGGGCCTTCGAGCGGGGAGGGATCCGAAAATTTCAAAATAGCCAAAATGCGTCTAAAATATGTGGAAATGATGTGGCACTTGAACCGTTGCGGGCCTTATATATATACGCTCTGTAGGGGGCCAAAATAGGGCAAAATTTTGAAAAATTTTAGACTTTGTTTTCGAAACACATTTTATTCGATAGATCTCGCAAAAAGAAAGCTCTTTTATATGGGACACTTTTCGTTCCCATTATTAGTTACGGAGATTGGCTAAATTTAATGTTTTTGGCTAAAAATTTAATTTTTTGGCCAAAAGCTTATATAACTCCACAGCCGTTTGATTTAGAAACAATGTTCCATGTAATTTTTTACTCAGAACACTATAATTAAGAGAAATAATCAACTTCCAAACCGATTTTCAAAAATTTTTAATGCATTGAAATTTTTGAAAAATTTCAAAATTATAGTGGAGTCAAAATTTTTGAAAATCGGTTTGGAAGTTGATTATTTCTCTTAATTATAGTGTTCTGAGTAAAAATTACATGGAACATTGTTTCTAAATCAAACGGCTGTGGAGTTATATAAGCTTTTGGCCAAAAAATTAAATTTTTAGCCAAAAACATTAAATTTAGCCAATCTCCGTAACTAATAATGGGAACGAAAAGTGTCCCATATAAAAGAGCTTTCTTTTTGCGAGATCTATCGAATAAAATGTGTTTCGAAAACAAAGTCTAAAATTTTTCAAAATTTTGCCCTATTTTGGCCCCCTACAGAGCGTATATATATAAGGCCCGCAACGGTTCAAGTGCCACATCATTTCCACATATTTTAGACGCATTTTGGCTATTTTGAAATTTTCGGATCCCTCCCCGCTCGAAGGCCCCTCGCAAAAATATGTTTTCACTATGGCCCCCCTGCCAAAACGACACAACTGCTTTTTTGACGACTGCGTAATTTTTTTAGGTACCTCTATATACCTGAAACCTATGCTCAAAATTTCAATTTTTTATAACAAAGTTTAAGCCCTGCACAAAGTTTTATAACTTTGTGAAATAAAAGAAAAAAAGCCCTTTTTTTGTGCGAAAAAACTTAAAAAATCGTGGACCCTATCAAAAAAATTTTTTTTCGAGCTGAAAAAAATTAGGGAGGTGTTTCGATAGCCAAATAATCATATTTTAACCGGGGAGCAAAAATCCGAGACACTTGATTTTTTTCGACGCACCCTAGGTAGTAGCCGTTTAAATATAATAAAAAAAAAGCAATCTTTCTGTTTCCTGTGTTATCGATGAGTGAGCATTTACATGAGAGAGGGTGGCGAAATTACATTATTATTGATCCTATCAAATATAATTGACTATTGTTTTTATGCCTGGTGTTATTATTTGCTTCATGTTGCATTAAGAATTATCCCCAGTTTTTGTTGATTACGTAAAACACAATTTTTGAAATTAGCTTATGTCGAGTGATGACTCGATTAAGTTTTTTTTTTTTTTTTTTTCTGTCTCTGCATTTGTCTGTATATGGATGTGATTTCATGTCCAAATCTAATAGCGGCAGGTTGAAATAAAATGTCTTTGGCTACTGGAAGTTTCTATCTTAAAGACCGGCTTCCCGTTTAATGTTTTTGCGAAGTAAATTGGATTTTATAAAACAATGTTATATTAGAATTGTGAGGAATCTTGTAAAGTCAGATGAATTGTTTATGAATGTCCCATTCAACGTTGTTTACTTTATTCACGTTTTCTACAATTTGATGAGAATTGCTGACAGTGATGTATCAAGGACTTCCGGTGTATACGCGTTGGTCTAACTAGAACGTTATTGGGGTACCTCAAATTCTGTCTGCTTAAGGGACTCGATTTTACTCGATTAAAGTGGGTATTATAAGCAAGCAAGCAGTGTCGAGGAAACAATTATATGCATAGGAAAAACATAGGAAACAACAAAAATACATAGGAATGACCCCATTTCAGGTTTCTAATCAGAAAGCTCTTAAAAAATCCTACCTGGAATTTTGAGCCCCTTCTGAAAAATTTTTCGGCGCTGTGTCCCATGTTTTCTGTGTGTAAATAATTATTTGGGAGTCATTCAAATATAAAGTCATCATCTTCTTGACAAATTTTGATGCCTGTGAGAGGAAAGGAAAGAGGAAGGAAACTCTATCCTTGTTAGTGACGATTACCAACCGTTTACTTTTTAGTAGAAACATTTACATTTTTCGTCAAAAAAATGTTTACTTTAAGCTTACTTTTCTCTTCCAGCCTAAAAATGTTTACTTTTTTTACGAAAGTAAAAAAGAAAAGAAAAGATTTCTTAAATTTTTTGTACTGCGGATGGAAATCTAAACGGTACCAACCTTCAAAATATTAAAATAGTTTCACCCACGGTCGTATAGACAGGTCGGGAAATTCCTATCCCTTATACATTGAAGATCATGTCCCGCCCACGATCTTACACACAGGTCAGGCAACTGCTATCTTAAAAAGTGTCCCCCGAATTTGAAGCAGAAGAATAGTTTAAACTTTGCTCGATACATGGCTGGAGCTGTAGTTAGGGAATCACGTAATATGCCCATCATCCAATCAACATTTCAAAACACTTTTTTTATGATGGCTGCCAGAACACCTGATTCCCTAACTACAGCTCCAGCCATCTATCGAGCAATATGTGAACTATTCTTGCAAATCTCTGAAGTAGTTGGCAAAAAAATGAAACGCAAGAATGTCGAAGTCCAAACCGAAAGGAATCATAAAATATCCAAGATTACTGAATTTTTCTCTGATGAAAGTACTCTGTGCTGTAGAAGTCCTTCTATTTTTAAATGTCAATGTATAAGCTCGATAACTTACATTTTAAAGTGTTTCCAGTTGCTTTGAAATGACATTAACTACACATAGAGTACCCACTTGAAAGACATTTACCCGAAGTTCTTGAAACGATCCATGGAAAAGCCCTTTGGATAAGATTTGTTCTGTATGTCAAAGAGCTGGATTTTACCGTAAGGGGCTAATTTTAGATCAGTGAGTGGGGGAAGTTAAAATTATTATTTGAATGAAAATTAGTATGAGTAACTCACCCGTGCTTTGCAAAATTTTCCTATCGTATGTCGATAAATTATCCAGTCTCGCCAAAGTATGTAAATGAATGTATCGCTTTGAGACTTGAGTTACCTCCGTCATGGAAGTAGTATCTGTAACTTTGGCGCTTCGTCCGATTCTGCTTGTTTCGTACCATCTTCTCGGCAAGAGATTGAACGGGAAAAGGTTGCTGAAAATAAGAACGTGATTGGTTTTTCTTTAAAATTAAAACAAAGATCTTTTTTATTTCTTATTATTAAGCCTTTTTTTAAAATCATTATTTGGACCGTAATGACGTAAGAGAATGGTCTACAAACTCGTAATCGAAATAAAGGTTATTTTCGCTTGAAATATTTGTTTGTGTAAGGAAATCAATGTCGCGTCGAACTACAAAAGTTTGAAAGTTTCGAGTTGTTCGAAAGAGGAAAACAGAGATAAACAGGAGAAAAACATAATTATTATGAAATAACGATAGAAACAGCATACATTTAAAAAAAATATTTATCCTTAATCAAGGAAATTCGATGTCGCGATCATAAATTGTTCCAAGACGGTAAAAATAGAATAAAAAGAAATATGATAATTCCAGTTAATGTGTGAGCCTTACCTTAAGTTCCTACATAATGACGTTGAAAACACGCAGTAGATTAAAGGGTTGGCTGCTGAGTTAAGTGGAGCTAAGCTTTGAATAAATGTAGCCACAGCTATGTTAGTTTGCGTTTGTTCTATGTAACCGTAAACTTGAAGCAAATCAAATACGATGTATGGGCTCCAGCAAAGTATAAAGACTAAAACAAGGTAAAAAAAAATTCTAAATTAAAAAAAAAAAAAAAAAAATTTTATTCATAAAACCTACCGAAAACAATTAAGAGCGTCATTTTAATTGTTTTAATCTTGGCTTTCGGTATCAGACCTCTAGAGCTTACTCTTTTGCAATCGATGTCGGCTATCGCATTATTTGAAGTCCCATCTGTAATACAAAAACAACAAGATGTTTTATTGATTTATTTTTTTTATTTTTTATCAATGTTTCGTTTTGACATTATGCTTACTTTGTTTATGCTTCGTTTTTTTGTGGCTAAGAATGCTGCTTTTCGACCAAATCGTATATATGATAATAGCGTAGCAACTCGTAATAATGCATGCAGGAACAAAAAATATCGTTATCGAAATGAGAGTCATATAAACTTGCCATTGCCAAGGTTCGAAGAAGTCTATCCAGCATTGTAAATGTCCTGTAAACGAAAAAAAAAGGAGAAAAATAAGAATAGAAAAAAAATTTGACGTCAATATTTTTTGAAATAATTTATTGATTTTCATGTTAACCTACCTTGGATTTTTTTCTCTTCATAAAACACAATAATGGGGACCGAAAATAAAAAACTCAAAGTCCAAGCTGCCAATATGAGAACTTTGGACCTTCTCCAACTTCCTGAGAAATTCATAGGATGCCTTATAGCGTCATATCTGTCTATGCTTAGAGCGACTAAGACATATGTGGACGAGTAAGTTACCACTACCTACAGGAAAAATTTTTTTTTTTATTTTTATAACGGAAATCGAGATAAATCATTATAAAAGAAATGTGGGAGTACCTGAGAGAATCGGACGATTTTGCAAGCTATATTACCAGCATTCCATTCGATTGTTATTTTCCAAATGATATCCGTTAAAACGCTAACTAAACCAACGCTAAGATCGGCTATCGCTAAATGCATAATAAAATAGTTGACTCTGCTTCTACGTCCTTTGGTGAAAACCAGTGCTAGCAAAACGGAACTGTTTCCCAGGACGATGCTTATTAGTAAAAACCACAGTGTGGTAAGTTGCTCTTTCTAAAACAAATTTTAAAAAAACTTCATTTGAATCCAGCACAAATGTTTTTGCTTTTGTATTTGCACTTTTTTTTTTTTTTGACCATTATTCTGCTTAACTCACAGAACTTTCTTTTCTTCTTTTTTTTCTCTGTTTATTCGTCCAACTTTATTATCAAGATAATAACTATAGAAACGGTAAAAAAAGTGTCGGTAGGCTATGTAGGAACACAAAATGTTTTAAGCGTAAATTGTTTAAAAAAAACGGAGATTGAGAATTTGGGTATCGTTCAAAAAGTCAACTTTTGATTTTCGGTCGTGCCACCTTCTAATTTTGTTCAGTATATAACAGATGTAACGAATTAAAATTTCAGATCGATCGATCATGTTTAAGGGGCCGCTCAAGGACCCTCTATTTTCGCCATACAATTTACATTGGGTTAAGCACCACTAAACATGTTTATGCTCTTCCTGTGCTTGAAAATAAATCACCACATTGCATTTTACGCATTTTGACGCGCTGAATTCAAATCTACAACGGAAAAGTTGCTAGATTTTACCGTTTTTAACCTATTCAATACCAATTTGGGCTAAAAGTGCGGTTCAGCTACATTTTAGACACTAAATAAGTCGAAAACAGTACAGGCTTTATAATTTTTTTTTTCCAACAAACCTAAAACTGCTTTTTAGGCGGGGGAGGGGGGGATTGTAATTCTCTTAGTTGGGGCTATCGGTATGGGGATCAAAGAGGGTACCGGAAAGATGTTCAGTAAAAGAATGCACCAGAGGCAATCGAAGAGTGGACCCGAGAATTACACCAACTGAGAGAATTACACCCCGCTACCTTAAAAGCAGTTTAAGGTTTGTTGGAAAAATTATAAAAATTTTGATTGCAGATCCGAATTCAAGGGGTCAAAATATTTAAAATATAATGTTTTGGTTATTTTGGAAAACGGGAAAAGCGTGGATCTTGTTTAGTGGTGCTTGGCCCAATGTAAATTATATGGCGAAAATGGGCGGGGATACAGTACTAGAGTGGCCCCTTAAACATGACCGATCGAGCAGAAATTTTAATTCGTTAAATCTGTTATATACTGGAAAAAATTAGAGGGTGGCACGACCGAAAATCAAAAGTTGACTTTTTAAGCAACACCCTATTGAGAATTGGATTCGAACCTGAGATTTCTGTTTCTGTATGCCATTTCACCATACCTCACTCTAGGGTCAATCAACTGAAATAGGACTTTTAAATATATATGCATATTTAGCTATTTTCTGATAATTCCGATTTGGTACACAGCGACAGATTAGCAAATGAGGTATATTTTTCCTTTCATAGGAATCTGGCAAGTAACAAAGTTTTAAAACTGAAATTGTAACTGAAAATCGATGTGCGGTGAGGTTCATTATTTTGAAATATAATATTTGCACGATCACATTGGCCACAGGGTATTCTATTGCGGAAAAATGTTTAGAAAGTTAAAAAATCCATGGGAAAACTCTGTTTAAAATAATTAACAGGAAGAGGAATATGTTGCAAAAATACTCCAGCCTAGGGCTGGAGAACAGGAAAGCAAAACAAGACATGTTGAATCAGCGAGACGGGTCGCTATTAAGATCAGTGGTTTCCAATACTACATTATAATGACATCAATAACGGGCAAGTTTTGACATGCATAATCAACTGTGCTTAAAGAGCGCAAAGTAACCGTTTTGTCCAATTCTGTTGGCATCGTGGAACTATATTTTTTTGTTCATAGTTTTTAACGAGGCATAATTTGAGAAAAGAATTATTATTGGAGAATTAAAAACCTACTGTAAATCTTCTTCGGTCAAAGAAAACCAATTCAAACACGCATATAAAAAGGATCTCCATACGTAATCTAATATGATTCCTTTCAACTTTTGAGTTGCAAGAAACTACAATTACAGTCAGCGATCGGATCAGCATCTTTTTAGTTCTTTTCTCAAAAACATACAATTACTAAATGTAAAAAAGAAGTTCTGAAAGGTCGTAATATCCTTATATTATATTATTGACAAAGCAATATATCGGGAAATAAAAACGATTTTTACTTTTTCCCTCTGTTATATTTTAATAAAAAAAAATATACACAAGAGTATGACTTTGTACGATAATGCATGAGATCAAAGCTCCTTTCGATTCCAAGAAATAGAAAATACGTTTTATAATTTTTTCAGGGAAATGATTTCGAATAATAAGAAAATTATTTTTTGAGCCTTTATTCCCATGGAAAAAAAGAAAAAAAATAATAAAGGATTTCTTGAAATCTAAGAAAATGTTGAAGGTTATATGTGTAGAATGACAAAGTAAGATAAAACTTTTTGTTGAGTTCTGCAAAAGTTTTCTTTTACAAAGGGACAGACGGCTTAGTGTTTATTTAGAGCCTTTAATAAACTGTTTCGATCCGGTCAGGATAATCCCTGACCTGTGCAAGGCTACATGAAAAAGAAAAAAAAAACCTTACATTTCCATGGAAAATTCTCGGAATATGAAATGTAGACTTCATCCTGCTTAACGAATCTTTATTCCTTATGGGCACAAAATTCACAACAACCTTGCCAATTAATATATATCCAAAAATACTTGGCCATTGAAAGATTGAGGTCCGAAATTTAAGCCACATTTCTGGGAAAAAAATTTTCCGTTTTCTCCCGGCCAGCCCTAACCTTTATCAGTTACTCCATTATATTTTCAGCTATCAAAAGGCTTGTAAACAAGTCTTCCTGCTTGGATAAAAGGCAAACAAAAATAACTTCAAGTGAATCCCCGTATCGTTTTTATTTTTTTGTCGGTGTTAACAAGTTTAGAATTAGGAATTTAACAATAACAACTGAAGATTTTTTTTTATGAAAAAACAAAAAAAGGGATTAAGAGAAAAAGAAAATCCTTTACACATCCGCTGTTTTTTTCCGGGCAATAAGCCATGCACCTTAAAATGAAAGGTAAAACACATCATTTATGAAAACCGGGACTGAAATTGCTCAAATTTCGTGAAGTTCGATCGAAGCGTAGGAAACTTTTGGTATTCACCTTACATTAGAAAGGAAACACCACCGTCACCACAAAACACGCCTAAAGGTTTAAGAGTTAAATTCAAACTCAATATGAACAAGGAAATCCAGTATAAAAAGAACAGTAGAAGATAAGCAGAGCTAACGGTGTTTCAATGACACCGCATCACAATAAACCCCGCGATCCCTCTTTTTGTAAACAAGATTTTTGTAAGTTGGAAAAGGTTTAATCTTTAACCATCAGGTTATTGTGCGATTTGATACAAGGAAATCAATATCTTGAAGAAAACTCTTGTTATTCATCTACAAAAACGTTCCCGAAAAGCGGGAATATTGAGAGAATAACTTTATCGCAAATGTGGGAAACTATATACGTTTCCCGTTTCGCACTGTTGGAGAATGTGAATGATCCTGATAAAATAGGACGAACAGAGGAAAATGAATTAATTAAAATCCCATGAGAAAAGGATAAAGAAAGGCAATTTTCAAATCAAAGGACACGAATAGAAAAAACTTGTTATAACTCCAAAACTTTAATTCCCAGGCCATTCGCAAAAGCTGTCAAAGTATGAAGCAAATACGAAAAGCACTCGGTGAGAGAAGAGGAAATTAAATAATCAAAAAAATATAAGGTGATAAATCAATATGAAAGTAAAGCATGCATGAAAGTGCGGCATGCCAACTGTCAACAGGTTTTTTTTTTTTTTCTGCTGGAAAATCGTTTACGATAAGAAACATGAAACAATATGAAACTTTTTCGAGTTGAACGACATTGCGAAACGGAGAAATCATTATAGTACTACTTTCCTCGCGAGTTTTATTTTATCACTGAAATGCTGGGTCGTGAAATAAAAAACCTCATAATATTTATTATAAAACTTCTCTGATCATTGATTTTTATCAATGTTTTACTGAGTTTTTTTCCTCGTTAAAATCTGTTGAAAAGCATTTGGGAAAAAACATCGTAAAATTTATTATTATTAATTCTACGACTTCGACAGCTGGCGTCTTTTCTTTCTCTTTTTTTTTTTTTCAAATTTCCACTTTTTTTTGTCGGTTATTTTGCTCTGATCCCTGCATGAAATATATATTTTCGTTCTCGTTAGCAAACTTTATTTGACTGGGAAAAATTTTAATTTTAAAAAAATATCTCAGGACTGAAAAAAAAAAAAAAAAACGTTGCGGTTTTGAATCACAATCTTTTCCCCAAGTTTATTAAATGAACGGAAGGTTTTAAAAAAAAATTTACGATTCGTTGTAATTATTAATAAAACGTGTAAATACAACCGCTTTTTGAAGATAAACAGAAAAAACGCGAAATGATTTGGAAATCAAAAATCAATGATGCGATAAAAAAGAATCCGTTGGAAGCTTTTTGTGGATTCGCCTCTTTTCTTTTCCTCCTTTTTTTTTTCCTTTTCGGTAAATATTTCTATTACAAATATATAAGTATAAAAAGAACTTTTATAAAATGAACAAATGTTTGTATAAAATCTCTTATCCCCATATATGTGATGTATACTTTAGCGGAAAAGTTTTTTGGATGAAAATTCCTGCGCTCGGGGAACATTTAATATACATCCAGCGGTTTGAACAAAAAGGCTTGATTTCGCTTTATAGTTTCGCCATGGTAAATAATTAATTATTCAATTATCATTTCAGTGAAAACGACGAACGATATTACTAATACCTTCATCCTTAAATTAAATAAATAACGCAACAAAGTTAACAAGAAAATTAGAATGGCATTTTTATAAGGGTTAGGGGATTCTAAATTACTAACCTCGTAAAAATAAAAAGAATCGAAATTCGTAGCGTTGGTTGTCTCATTTCTGATGATGGAACTATCATTTATGTACTCTTTGATGTCCTCCTCCAACGCAGATTCATTTAACGTTATTATTAAATCCATTTTTTTATGCCTGTAAAGAAAATATTTCATTTTGTAAACTGAAATGACACTGATAATAAAAATAAGAAAAACATTTTTTTTTCCTTGAAGGGTAACGCCACGTGGCTTCCTTTCGAGACGTTCGTTAAATTGGAACGTATATAAGACAACGGAAAACCACGAAATCGAATTAAAGATGCCGAAGTATAAATCTTTAACCGATTCGGACCGGAAGTCCCAGTTTCCCATGCCTCATGAAAAAAACAAATGTTATCTAGCAGGCGATATTAATATTATTGAACGTAAATAAATTAAAAAATAAATGTAAAATAATCTACTGAATCATTCTTCTTCAGGTGAAAAAACTTGATTCATGTTTTCTGGTAATTTTCTCTACTTGAATTGCCTAATGGCAAATAACTTCAGCTAACTCCCCTCATAGTTTTACATCTGCGTTATTAGTTTTACTTTTATTAAGCGCAGAATGTCAGCCACTACCGATTATAAATTGTCCGTTTTTGACACTAGGGCGGCCCTCCAAAAAAAAAAAAAAAAACGATGTCTTCTGATCTTTGATACCAGGTTTTTCACTTGTTTCCTTGAACCCTGAAAAGATACTCTGAATTTTTCCGGGCCGAAAAAAATTCCCTAATTGGGCTCATGGCCATTACGTAATAATATCTGTAAAACAAGTGAAAAAGTCTCTTTGGCCAAATTTAATTTTTAATCATAACAAAAACAAGAATGGAGATGCCTAGAGCACAGTGTCCCATACAAAAGTCCTTTCTTATGATGAGATAAAAGTCATGGTATATCTTTCGACTTGATCGGCCATAGTTTTCGTTTTTTCACATATGTGTATCTCCACATGAAAAGGGGCCACTTGGCATTTGGTGCTTAGAATTTTTGTTTGTAAACAAAGGGTTTTCTTATAAGTTTCTCCACAGCCTTCCATGCTATTATCTCCCAGGTGGGCCCTTTTCATGTAGAGGCACACATATGCCTTATATGGCGAAAATCCTCATACGTCGTTTGTAGAAAAAACTGAATGTAGGTGCTTCATTTGTATTCATCTCAGATCAATTTTGGCTACTTCCAAAATTTTAAAATCTTAAGGTGTTTTTCAGTGGAAGGAATCCCGTTTTTTGACATATGCCCTTTTAAGCCGCACTAAGCCGTATTTCCTCAATTAAAAAAATTTTTTTTTTTCAAAAGTCTGTAACATAATGACCTTGCTCTAAAAATATCCAATATATAGTTTTTTTTTTTTTTTGGAACTCCGGTGATTTCGGGGTGCCATACAAAAATTTACTAAAAAAAATCACATGTTGACCACGAGCTTAATGTGGGGATTTTTCCCGATCCGAAAATGATTCAGAGTACCCTTTAAAGATCCAAAGAAACAAATAAGAACCGGGGAGCGAAGCTTCGGAAGACAACGTTCTTTTTGGACCACCCTAACATGTCACAAACTGTCGATATCGTTATGTCCGTATGCAATTGGTGAGGAAATAGGGTTATTACGTAGCTAACGCACCTTGTTAATTTTTATCATAGTGCCTTATCTCATCCATTTTTTAAATACCATGGCCTGAAGTTAATGAGCTTCTAGGTTAATTTTTGTTGTTCTAAATGAATGCGCCAATTTCACTTTTTTTTTTTATCAAATAGGAGATGGTTTTTGAAAGAAACAACTAATTTGATTAAAGTAATGCTTGGTTTAACTTTATATAACACTGCCAAAAAATCAGCACTGTCGCAGCACTATTTTGCAGCATAATATGCTGCAATTCGGCATATTTAACACCACCTTCACACCATCAGTTTTAGTTTATATGTCTCAAAATTAAATGTGAAATTGGTGTGAATCACACGTGTAATACAAGTTGTTATCTGAGAATCAGCAACAGACAGTGTCAAAAACTCCACAAGCGTCCTATATAATTTATATACTGATGGGTGGGTGTCCGTTTGTAGACTATTTTTGAATCCTAGATGGTTCAGTGCATTGGATCGCGATGAAATTTTTAAGGCATATTTTATCTCCCGAGCCCTATCAAGATGCATCCTAACCTTTTCGTAAGTGCCATAAGTTGGCGCAGGCGAGTTTTATTTTTTAAAATAATTGCAAAATATGTTCAATTTAATTTTTTCCCTACAATTTCGAAGCCGCAGAATTAGGTTTTAACTGGAAAAAAATAAACCATCGCTTTACTCCTCAAATTAAGGGTTGAAAAACGACGGTTTACTGTAAGTAAATCAAATAAAGGCAGAGTTAAAGCATTTTAAAATCAAAGCGGAGTAATGTGCTTTTTAAATTGTGATGGGTTCGGCAACGACGTGACTTCAAAACCTCTTTTCCTGAAAAACTTCGTTAAATTCACCAAACAACTTGAACACACAAAAAAGGCACCAATTTAAAAAAAAAAAAATTGGGAAAGAAAATAAAAAAAATGATAATAAACATGAGGTTAAATTCACACGTTGCAATTTTTATTATTTTTAATTTAATGTATTACATATTTGCTTTTTTAAAAAAATTAATATGTCTTTTGTAATTTTCTATGCACTCTGAAGATGGATATCAAGATTATCCGAAATGGCCATCAGTAAATAAATAAATAAATATATCAACTTTTATGTATGACCTATAGGTGGTTTTTTCATTTATTGATAATAAACATGTTTAAGCAACTGTTGGTCCAACATTCCGTAGTGAATTTGCACCCTTACGTACAGTAAACCGTCGTTTTCAACCCTTAATTTGAGAGGTAAAGCAATAGTTTAAAATTTTTTTTCATTAAAATCGAATTCTGCGTCTTTGAAACTACAGGGGAAAAAATTAAATTAAAGATATTTTTCAATTGTTTTAAAAAATGAAATGCGCCTGCGCCAACTTATGGCAATTACGAGAACGGCTAGGGTGCATTTTGATTGGGAAAGAAAATAAAAAAACGGCGGGGGGGGGGGACTCTATAAATACTCTATACTCTAAAAATTTCATCGCGATCCTATGCACCTAACCTAGGATCCTATGCACCTAGGATCCAAAAACAGTCTACAAACGGACACCCGGTATAATATAAACTACTGTAAATTATCTCGTAAAAAAAGGGCCTAAATTATTGTCCAGTACAGTTTTCAGAAAAAAGTTTTAAAAAAACTTTTAGAATTTTTTTTCGTTGAAAAATAATACTGCATTCAGCTGTAGAAGTTCAAAACTGGACAGCAGTACAATAAACAAAATGCCTGGGCACCTCCCTCGGCATTATCACCGTAAATCTTTTTTTTTTTATGTCAAAAAAGTATCATTTCAAGAAAATGAAAATTTACAAACAATTAAATTAGCAAAAACAATTTAATATCACACTTTTATATCTCGTTGGGTAGGTCTTCGAACTTAATGACCTTTGAAAAAGTCTGCTAAGTTACAACTAAAAACTTCATGTCAGTCCAATACAATCTCAGATATATTTCCCTGGTAAAAAACTAAAAACTTTGACCCAACTTTTCTTTCAAAAAGTTTTTCCATTCTTTTTAATTTCATATCATTTAAAAAAAAAAAAAGAATGAAAGAAAATAAGAGGAATTCGCAGTGTAAAAGAAGAATATCACAAACGAGCTCTAATGACATTTTAGGTTTATTATAAAGCGAGTACGTGTTTCATACTGCCATTCCATGATTAAAATTCTACTTTGATGTAACTGATTAAATATTAAACCTTTTAGTCTGAGCATACTAAAGTGTCTAAAAATTTAGTTATGGATTCCCGCATTCACAGATTAAAATAAAATTAAAACATGGAGGTGCAGATGAGCGATGTCAACCCTTCAGATATCTACTTCTTATTTTTTTGACAGCCCATCCTTTTCTCTAAAGACCGTGATTGATTATCTACGTGATAATTTTTTTTTTAAAGATAAATCGATTATTCTTAGTTCAAGTATAAATTGTTTTTGCTAAATAAAGTAAAATATGAAAGGAATTTCTTTTTCACCAACATACACTCATCTTTTTACCCATATTTTCGGAAGGAAAAAATTTTTTCGAAGAGGAAAAAATGAAATACTGATAAAAGCGAAACCGAAAATTTGTCTGCTAAAAAAACATGTTACGTTTTGTTTTTATTTGTTTTCTCCAGTCTATTTTTTTTTATCAAGCGGAATATTTCCGTACATTCGCTTGACAAATCCTTTTTCTAGATGCCATCTGTAAAATTAACTAAAAAATTTCCTGCTACGGAGGATTTGTTTTGAAACAAATTTTTTACGTTTCCCTCAAAAAAAAGAAAAAAAAACAACCAGGAAAAACTGAGACTGAGACATCAAAAGAATAAACGTTAAGAGAAAAAGAAAGGAATTTCCGTAACTTTCTGACGTTTCTTTTTAAAAAAATCTCCTCAAGCGTAATTATTAAATACTTATACTTATGCTTGCATCAAATTTGCACTTTTGAACGTAAAAAAAATAAAAAAATAAAAATAAAAAAATTTAAATTGCTTGATGCATGGGAATCATACCATCCAACGAAATACTATATATGACGAGCTGAAGCGATACAAGAATATAGAACAATGACCGAGATAAAATTCCCTCGGTAAAATGCTATCACTTAAAAAAATAAATTTTACTTTTTCTTTCCTTTTTGTTTCGCTTCTTTGCACTAATAGAAACGTTGAATTCAGTCAATGCTCCCACTTCAAAGGCAATCGTTTCTGTCATTTTCCCTCTTTATTCTTGTCAAAACGTAAACAAATATGACTTTTTCGTTAAGTTCTTTCTCGAAAAAAAAAACTACCCGGAAGGAGAAATTCACTGAAAGAGAAAATCAGAAAAAACATGTAAGCTTCCAGTTTCTATTAGGTTGAACGAACAATACAATCAAAATAAGAAACTAGTGACACAAAGAAAGTTCAAAAGAAAAAGAAAGATGAATGCCTTGCATAGTCCTGAGATTCCAAGTGGACAAGAGCTTTTATAGTGTCGCTTAATTGATTATTGCATTGGAAAAAGACTTCTGGGATTCGGAAACAAAATGGGAGAAAAGAGAAGTTACAAACTTTTCTTACCGTCAAAAGACCCCCCCCCCCTTTTTTATTTCTCTTTCCTATATGCTATAATTGAAAAAGTCCTCTGTAGGTCTTTTTCGAAAAAGAATACCTGCTTGTAGACACGAATAATGTTAGTTCCCTGGGAATTAAAATTTAATCATGAAAATATTTAGTGCAGACTGCTTCTTAGGTGGACAAACTTAGAGAATGATGGGCGAAAATAAGTTCGGATGGTTCCCAATAAAATTCTTGCAATACATTGCCCATTTCAATTGAAGACTTCAGTGGATGAAGAAGGTTGTTTAAGAAACAAAAGCAAAACGCCATGTAAATAATACGGAAGCCCTGAATGGTCAAGCACATATGATTTTTTTTTATTGTCTGTTCCGGAATGAACAATGTTTAACAAATAAATTGCTTGTTCCGGAACAGACTATAAATTTAAAATTGTCAGTTCCGGAACAGACAATCAATAAAAACTTGTCTGTTCTGGAAACCAGTGGCGTAGCGGAGAATCCGGGGGGCCTGGTGCAAAAATTTTGAAAATAAAAAATATTTTTCAACAGTTTTTTTTCGAGAATGTTGAGTACCTACAATGTTTTAACGTTATTTACGATTTTTTAAAAATTTAATGATACTTTAACAGAAATTTTGAGGCCCCTTCAGGTCGAGGGTCCAGGCGCATTGCACCCTCTGGGTCCTCCTCCGCTATGCCCACTGCCGGAAACAAGCAATGTTTGTTCCGGAACAGGCAATTTACTTACTAAACGTTGCTTGTTCCGGAACAGATATTGGTTTGCTCCGGAGCAAGCTAAAAAAAAAAAAAAAAAAAAAAAACCAGAGATACTTGACCCTTCAGGGCTTCCATAAAACAAATGATAAACAAACTTATTCGTTCGATCTGAACAACCTCCTTCATCCACTCACGTCTTCAATTATTTATCAGAACTAAATAATATTCTCTGTGTTAAAGTAATTTCTTAGCCCAGAATTCCTGGTCTTTTATATGGACAAGAGAATAGAATAAAAGTCATAATTAGAAAAATTTTTATGCCTTAGGAAGCCTTGAGTATTCTGTTCATTTTTTCTCCTTCTTGGCCATTCAGCATTTTCGCCAATATCAAAACAGTATTAATATTTTCGAAAAAGGTTTATGAACTTCGACCAAAAAGCAATACTGCCTCGGAATTTTTGAGTTTCGGTTCCATTGAAAAGGAAAACCGCCGACTTTAACATATAAGGAGAAATTCGATGTTATTCGTCATAAGTGGTCAGCCACAAACGCTTGTCGCCAAGTTGAATTTTTTTATTTTCTATTTGTTCCCCTAAGAGAAAGAGATTTCTGAATGAAAGCAACTTGTACGAGAATTTCATAATATGCTTTACGATTTTCATTAAAAAGAATAGCGAAACAAGAAAGGAATGGAAAAAATTCCGGTTTCAGCCCGTGTAAAAAGTGGCTACTTATTTGTAAATGCGGGAAAGACTTTGTGCTAGTGATTTTTTTAGAGTTTTTCATGCATTCAGATTAAAGTTAATCATTACTATTGTTAAACTGCATAGTAGTGGTTTTGTTACTTAATTCCATGTTTATATAATCTTAAAAAAAGGTCCTACGGACCACTGTCCACTATAGACAAAGTGTGGCTATGACGATATCATTGCTCTGACCTTATAAATAACACTCGAAAAAAACAATTTTCCTTGTTAACGTCAAACTTGGTTATGGGAAAGGGCGTCGAGACACGCGCTTCAGAATCTTTTTTTCAAGAAAATCTTCTTCGGCTTTAGTTAGCCTACATGGGTAAGCGGTGTTGAAACCAACTAAAATCGCAAGAAAAAAATTTTTGGGAAAAAAATTTGAAGCGTGTGTATTTCAAATTACGCGACCTTCAAACTATACTTCACTTGAGACTTTGGTAAGCGAACCGACACCTCCAGGTATTTCGTAACCCCGAAAATATAAAAAAAACGGGAAAAATGGGATATAAATGAACGATTTCTTTTTTACCTATAACTTTTAAATTTCTCCGCCCCCCCCTCCTCTCCCGAAATCATACTCAGTGAATTACTGGCTGAATCTTCCTCAAATTTAAACTCGCTTACGCTTGAATACTAGCTGAAGTGATTTTTTTAAAATTTTGTTTTGTATTTTGTATTAAAAATTTCGCGGTATACTTTGTTTAGCGATTCGTATATAGAGTAAACTCGCATCTTTTTTAATTTAATTTAAAGTGGAGGCTGTAAATGTGATATTCTCTTTTGAAATAAGCGCATAGTCAGAGTCATTCACATTTCATCAAACTTACAGTGTCTGCAGAATTTCTCCTGCTTTTAGTTAGAGGAATAAAATAACAACTCCATTAAGAGGTAATTGCAAAAGCTCCTGTAAAAAAAACTACAATGTATCCGGTGTCATCCGAAATGTGTCACAAATTGGAATTCCGCTTCTCAGGTGAAAAGGAAAGTCGTACAAAACCTTCACCCCTCCTCCCCTTATTTTACAGTGGGGGGGAGGGGAGAGAAAAAGTGCGATGAAAACTAACCACGAGCTTTAATAACAATTTCGCTAATTTGCATTTAATTAGTTTAGCGGGCTCTAAATGAATCGACAATCAACGCCGTGCACCATGCAGGAAAAAAGTTTCATATCATGACCTATTCTTAAATAAAATTATTTTCCCATCAATTTTATCTTTTCCGCGATACTCTCAGAATAGCTTATGCGAAGTGAAATATTTTTATTCGCTTTTAGAAGCTTTGAGAAATATTACGATCGGGTGATGCAAATTACTGATGCCATTTTTTTAAGTACGTGTGGTATAGCAGAGGTTGTTCTAAAGTTTTAATTAAGACATGAAAATCTCCAACGGATTTTCCGGATTGAACACTCAAGCGGGATCACGTTTTGGCTATAAGGGACCAAAAACTAAACCTAAAAGAGGAAATAAACAATTTTTCTGTATTTTTTTTTTTTTTTTTTTTTTTTTTTTTTTTTGGCTGGCCCAGTCCATTTTAACAGTTTTGCACAGTAAAAAATTTTGTGTACTTTTAACTCACTTTCTGTGTAGAATATGGTCCACATACTTTTATTTGTAATTCTGACAAAATGAAAATGTGTTAAAAAGTTACTAAAATTTATGTGTTATTATTTGCATACTATCGTATTTATCTATTCATAAATTTTTAATCTAGGCGTTTTCTTAAGAAAATTTTTCCCGTATTTGTGAACTGTTTTTTTCAGGCTTATACATCAAGCATTTCAAAACCAAACCAAACCAAACAAGAACAAGAACCCAGCAATTTATTGTATAATTTTTTAAAGAAGCGAATTCCGAGCCTGAATCCAATCCTGAATCCGGAACCCTTGCACAACAAAACAGAAGGATGCTAATCTGTTCGACAAATTAATCCTTTCAATGACTTAAATCACGATTTATTTAAATTTGCCAATACTATTTTTTTTATTTGTTTTCTTTTTTTTCCGCAAAATCCTTTTATTTTTTTTTTATCGTGGAACTAGAAATAGTCCTAACACCGGCAATGTGTCAAATTAACATATTATATTTGTTATTTTTTTGACACATTGATACTTATTAACATTGACAAAACAATGTGTAAAATAATTACATAAAATGGGATAACATACAGAGTATGTAGACCGAGTATGTTAAAAGTACACAAAATTTTTTACTGTGTGGGTACGTCCGTCACCTCGAAGGTGGTCCGACGTCCAACTGCTAAATCGATTGAAAATTTACTCGAATCACGCGGGAAAAAAATGAAAAAAAATAAATAAATAAAAAATAAAAGCTTTCAAAACGAATCAAACAAAACCAGCTATAACACTTGTATTTTAAATTATGTCACTACAAAAAACAATGCGAAAACCTGTAGGACGTAATTTATTAGGTCCACTTCAATATTTAACATCCTCTTTTTCGTCATATAATATTGTCGGATCCCATTTTTTTCTCTCTCTTCGCATTTCCTTCCTAGAATTTTTTTTATGTGCGATATGTCCCTTCAAATTCCTATTACAAGATTTTCAATGACGGCATTCAAATCCCTTTTTCTTCGGTTGAGTTTTCTTCCCATGAATTCCACACAATATTCCGATTTTACATCAAGCTTGTTAAAAACGGCGGGCAATTTTTTTTTTCTTCGAATATGAAAACCGCAGGGAAAACTCATCCGTTGTAAAAAAAAAAAAAAAAAAAAAAAAAAAAAAAAGGCTGTTTAAAATTTTAATAAATGATATAAATCACTCTGTAAACTTTTAAACATTGTTTAATGCATTACATACCAAATAATTTGATTTATGGAGAGGATGTTTCATTAGGTTTGTTTTATGCTTATATGGTCACGTAATTGAAGGCGTGTAAAACTACATTTAAGGGTAGTCGCTTTGCGAATAAATATAATTTATACGTTAAAAATCGGGCGACATCGATCAAAACCTATTAAAGCGATTTCAAAAAATGTAGACCATAAACTACAGCATCAAAGGAATGCAAATCATCTGAAGGACCTGGTGCTTAATAAACGCACATAATTTTATAATTTTTTACAAAAATCTGGAATGCAAAACCAGAAAATTGTTTGGGATAATATAAGACACCAGAAATATTTCTGGAAATTTTTCATGGAATCATGTACTCTAATTATGGGAGAACGTTCTACAGATTTTTTCGTGAATTTAGAATCTTGGGGCGAAAATCCAAGGGCAGAACCACTAAGCACATCAAAGAGGATGTAAAAATAATTCGATCAAAGTACAGGCATGATAGTTTAAAAGTACAAAAATTCAAAGGGCACGAACTAAAAGCCAAAACTACAAACTTAAAGAAAGTTTTAAAAAAAAAACCTTGGAAAAATCTGAAATACTATTCAACGTAAGAAAGTGAAAAAACGAACTTAGAATCGATAAAAGTGAAACTTTAATATTATACTTTCAATATTCTCCTTTGCTTTTTTTTTTTTTTTTTTTTTTTTTTTTTTTTTTTTTAATAAAAATAGATGCCGGTTTATAAGCCCATCCTGTTTAAAAATGATTTTCGTCTTTGTCCAACTAAAATTAAATACTGGCTAAAAAAAAAGTATGATATTTTTCGATTACTCCCATTTGCATTTTATTTTTTAAATCGAAATTAATAAAAAAGTTGATTTTGCTGAAATATAAAAAAAGTGAAAGACCGATTGAAAATAAAAATCGAAAATGCAAATATCTCTAAGTACTCTTCCAATGCCCTGCAGCGTCAAAAAAAAAAAAAAAAACGAACTTTATTTTCTCTTTTTTAAATGTAAGGTTTCTGGCTTACAGCATTTGGATATAAAAAAGATAATGAAATTAAAGCTTTTATCGCGAACGTAATCCGCGCTCATAAGAATCACAAAACTTTTTTGCTAAAGCACAAAAATAAGGCTTTACTGCAGAAATTCAAAGCAAACGGAATTAATGATTTTAAGGAACTTTTAAAAATCCCGTAATTTTATAGATCCTTTTTTTTTTATTCCCTCGAAGACGTGAAAGTTTCGGGCATTGTCGAATTTACGACAATATTATTTTTGCAATTTCCTTTAATAAATTTGATTCATTACATTCAAAATTTGCAGATATACTCGAAAGCTGGTGAGGTTAAATCCTCAAAACCGAAATTCTCAAGATATGCCACCATTTTTTTTTTACAAAGGCAAATGTTAATGTAAAAATTACCATGCCGATTCTTTCCGAAGTATTTTTAAAAGCTGCAATTTAGCAAAAATTTTTTTTCCACATGAATTTAATTACACACGTTGAAAATAACATGATTGGAATTATAACTTAAAGTCAGTCTAACCAACCGTACCAAATCAGACCAAACCAATTTCAAAACCTTCCACGGTTAAATAAGCACCTCACTATTTACTCAAAGTTTTGTCTTGAACTTCATATACCGTGCACTCCTTAATTCTCATAACACAAATTTTCGCCCGTCGATCAATATATTTAAGTCCCCCCTAATTAGATACGCTCTTATTTCCGGTACTTAAGTCATGAAAAAAATTGTTCACCTGTTCCATATTTTATAGAAAGCAATGCTGAGTGAAAAATTTTTCAATTCTTACGAAAAGCTTATTCATTTATTTTTCAAGTACATACAGAATTTTCCGTATGCAACCTGAGCTTTAGTTTTTCTCACCAGAAGCAAAGTATATGACGAAAAAAATATTGAGTTCTTTAGATATTAGCCGTACTTTAATTTTTAAAACCTCTATATTTACTGAAGGTACATTATTTTTTTGCAGCTAAAATATTAAAACACGGGTAAGGGAGGAAATGAAAAAAAAAAAAAAAAAAAAAGGTTTAAATCTTTTTCCATAGAGACCTTGAAAGAAGCAAAAGTTTCTGCAACGGAGTTGATTCGAACCGAAAGCTCTGCATTTAAATAATTCAATTATATACTTAAAATGAGATGATTTTTAAGGTGGAAAATAAATGAGCAACATAATATTTGAAACAAAAAAAGACAAAATGTGCTTTTACTTTAATATTATTGACATTATATTTTTCAATTAAAGCCTTAATGGAATTATATTCTGAAATTATAATCTTTCATTTCTAATTATACTTCGATGATTCAAGGGCTACTTACAGTAATTGAAAGTTTGAAGAACCAAAATGTGGAGTGAACTCGGCCCTTCCAATTTCCCAGAAAGGACACATTTGAAAATATTTGCAAAATCGTCCCCCAGTGTAAAACCTCCCCACAAAATCTCATTTTCCTCATTTTTTCCGGACCAGGCACCAAACTGTAGTACATGTCACTACTGTGGGACTTATAGAGATACGGACTATTTCGTTTTTTTACTGATTTAAAAAAAATATTTTAAATAATGACATCAGCGGAAGATCCCGTTCAGGTTCCAATGAAAAACTGTAGTCTTAAAATGGAAATCATAAGAGGATCTAACATTTTTCTACTGCTTGTTTAAAAAATAGTAAATTAATAAAAATGACTTAAATGATTAAAAATTCTGTCGGAATCAAAATATGTTTACCAAAGTAAACAATAGAAAATAGCCTGTTGTCTGATTTTTTTTTTTTTTCAAGAGGTCCAACGACCTCCTCCTTCTTCCGCTGATGTCTTCAAATATTTGGAAATAATGCTCCCGTTCTGACCGCTAAATGAAGAGCACTAAGTCAAACAATTGCAACTAAGTGGATTACTTCCTTTCTTATAAAAGCGTTCCTAAAAGTTGCATTAACGATGCCTTCCTAAAATGAGGACCTGTAGCCAGGACGAGGTTTCCCACCTACTCTTCCGACTTAAGATTTCTAGTCGGGATTTCTTTATCGGGAATTCAGTAACTCCTTACTTTCCCACAGCCATTCCTCTGGTTCCCACTCTAATATCATCCCGACTAGCCAGCTGTGATCATTGTTGTGAGCTTACCATCGAAAAGCGTGACGTACTTCAAACGTTAAAAAGACGTCATCAGGCATGGTCTGGGACGATTTTACAAGTCAAAATGACGTCTTTAAGAATGAACGATAATACAATTTCGTCGCCTTAGTATTACAGGGTTCTATCGTGTTCATCGCACAGTAAGTTAAACATATATGAAATATAAAAACAATGGAACCCTGTAATACTAAGGCGACGATTTGTCAGTAGATGACGTCAAGAAGACGTCTTATTGACATCTAAAAGCGATGAGATTAGCATTTCAAAATCGATGTGACGTCAATAGGACGACAATAGGACGTCACCCACGACATTTTGAAGTCGAAAATCTCGTATTAAAAAGTCCTGGAAAATAACAATGTCTGATGACCAAAATATGACGTCACCTTTTTCGTTAAGTTAAATCAGTGAGACTTACAGTAGACAATTTGTATGTTAAATACTACTTGTAGTTCCCGCTTCACGAAATTTTACAACTTAAGGTGTCTCTTTGCTTCACAAAAGTTAAGCATCGAAATTTCAGCTTATTCATTTAAAAAAAAAAAAATTTTTTTTAATGATTTTAGTTGGTTTTACAGTCATTTACGCACATTTGCTAATTAAAGCCAAAAACCATTTTTTTTAAAATGGTGCACTCGAGTAGACCCGCGTTTTTTTGTCAAGCAAAACCGACGCCTTTATGAGACTTCTTATATTTTCGAAAATTTAGAAAAACTTTATAACATAACCTGTCTTAAACATTTTAAATTAACTTACCCGCCAATTTTGGTATAATTTAACAATAATAAATATATATTAAGTACTTCACAAAAATATGGATTCAAAGTTCTATCACAAATTGAGAGATATAATCCCATGATTTTTCCAATAATTTCCCTCGAATAACATTTTCCAGGAACTTTTCATCACTACTTAAGATGAATCGGGATCAATTCAATTTTAAAAGCCAATGAATGACATTATTCGATAAGTAATGGAACAATTGATGTCACTTGAATTGTCGTTTGTTTTTGAATCTCATTCTCATATCTGTTAATAATGACTGCGGGGAGCCCAATATATCATAACCCTGGATTTTCCTTTTAAAATTAGGAAAATTTTAATCACGATTGATATATTTAAACCGATAAATAATTCTAAGCTACTTATCAAAAATATTGATTCTATTTTCCCTACACGGAGAAAAATGCTTGTGTTAAATTAACCGGAATGTAGTTGCCAGTAACTATAAATTATGTACGATAGGGAGAAGAACCATATCACGGTAGCTAGTAACTATAATGCACTGTTAAAACTACCAAACATAGACGACGAGCTTGCTACCATTTCTGACCATTGTTATAGTTATATATATGGTTATTTGAACTATAAATAGATTTGAAAGGACTTCATAGTAACAGTCAAAATAACCATAAGTTTGAAGGTTAATAGATAACAATATGGTATTTTTAACCATAAGAAATGGTCAATGTAACCATTATTTTTAACGAATAGAAAATGGTACTTTTCACTATAAGCTATGTTTAATTTTATTGAATTTATGATTTAAAATATACAAATAGGGAATAAAAATTTTAAAAATAAAATATTTTTTTATATTTAAAAAAGTGAAATTCAATCTTTCAATTTAGTCTTTCAATTAAAAACACACCCCGTAATGCTAAGTTTGGCCATCGTTTTCCTCGATTACATCTGGGGAAAGCCTCACTTTTTTTTTCCAGGTAATAGTTCACAATTACATTCACTAATTGCTTCCTGTCGCTGCGGTTAAGAAAATTATTTGTCTGAAAATTCTTGATGATGACTTTTCCATCAAAATAAAAAAAACAAACCATTTTCGAAATCCTAAAAATGAAAAAAAAAAATTGAATTAAAATGAAGGCATTTTAAATAATTCAAAATAATATGAAAAACTCACAATCAAATCTGCCTTTTTTATAATTATTAACCCTGGAATGGAAATTTCAATGTCAATGTCTTCTCCCAATTCTCCTTCTTCCTTTTTTTCTTCTAAATTATTTGCCCTTTTATTTGAAGAATTCGTTGATGATTGTTCCTCTTTTGCAACATTCTCTTCAGAATTATTTTCTCTGGTTTGAAGAAAGTTGTTGTTTCCGGTTGAAGAATCCAAGGGAAAATTCAGGTAGATTCTGTGCAGTTGGGATGAGTAATGTAATTGCTGGCTAGTTAACTGCATAAAAATGTTAATAAATAATATAGTTAAGTTGACAAGCCACAAACAAACAGGATTATACCTATACGACTCACGGAGGATATAACAATTAAAATTTTTAAATCTGATTGAAATAATATAAAGCTGCCACAGAAAATAACATAGCTGAAAAAATAGGTGAATATAATTAATAAAAGAACTTACCGGGGGCTCATTTTCGAGCTCTTGAGAAAATAACAAAGCGAAAGGATCACTGAACTCCATTTTTGAACTGACCGAAAACAATTATGGCGTCTCCAATGACGTAACTTCAACGTTAAATAAGGTTGTTTTAACCATAAAGAAACGTTAAAACAACCATTAAATAAAAAACCGTAAAAGAGACAATAGATATGCTTAAATTTACGATATCGAATTTATTAAAAATTGAAAGTTAATTTTAACAATTAGATCTGGCTGATTTCACTATAGACCATTTTTCCTGTAGTGAAATTTAACATTGCTGTAGTTCGGAATACGAAAAGATTAGTTATTAAAACCATAACTTTTTATTGTTAAAAATACCTTGGTATGGTTATTTTTTTTTCTCTCAGTGTATTTAAATGGAAAGATGTATTAAACTGACTGATACGAAAAAGAGAATTAATTTGTATTACCTGCATAAGCACATTGTCGGAACAACATAAAATTTGTTAGATTTGTCGGAACAACATAAAAAACGATAGATAAAACGTCTATCGAAAGTCTTGAGAAAATTCGAGTAACATGTTCATTTTCTTTTTTTTGAAACAAAGAGATAGGAAATTTTGATTTCGTTCGTTAAACTTTTAAACCACTAACAACAGATGAGAGTTTTAGTTGTTCTTCAGTGCAGACCTTAAAGGCATTATCCCGTGTTTACGATGCAACGACAGCACGGGAAATGAAATGATGGATGAAATATTAATCTACGTAAAACATTATATTAGGGAGCGTGTCTGTAAAGAAATTATCTCCTGCAAAATGATATTTGCAGAAATTTTTGAAAAGAAATTATAATTAATATCGTAATAATTACCGACTTCCTCCTGCTTTAACACGAAAATTAAAAAAAAAATTCAGCACCGGTAACTCGATTAGGCCTAATTAATTTAAAATAAGCAATCCTTTGAATTCTTTCCCGCAAAAATGTCCGCCTATAATGAAAGATCGAAATGGCATTGTTTAATATCGAATGAATCAAATTGCTTTGCTTGGCTGCTAAAATACCTATTTTCGCATAACTGGAATATTTCGCTAATCGAACCAAATTAAAAGCTTCAGAATAATTCAAGCACACAATCGAAATTCGAAACGAATGCATAAGATTACTTATTAAGTAAAAACCACAAATTAAGTACTCTAAGGATCGCGGTCATTATTCCTGGTGGTCAATCGGGAATTCTCTCTAACTAAACAATATCAAACAAAGCTTGTTAATGAAATATAAATTGAACTTTCCGAATTTAGGTATGAGAATTTGATACAAATGAAAGCTGCCTATTATATTTGTCTCGACATGTAATATTTGGCTCCGGTAAAAAGGCACATATAATATACACAAATTCCCCTGAAAAGCCTTTGATGTAGTTGTCAAGGAAATTATACTAAAGCGACAAAAGCTAACTCTAAATAATTTACTCGGTCGAATTTAATACTCGACGAAACCATCATTTGTATGGTAATGTAAAGCTTTATATAAAATTTTTCAAAGGTACCTATCTAACTTCCTCATGTTGTTTAAAATTCCGAAAAAAAAAAACCTTTTCCTTCCGAAAAAAATTATTTCTTTTTTTGTTATATTTCACTTGTTTGAATAGCTTTTTCTTAAATTTGCATAACAAATTGTGTTTGAGAGTGAATGTCAATGAAGGATCGAGTCGGTTCTGTTTGATTTTCATTTTTGCGGAGTGTAAAAGGTGCAAAGTTTGACAGATTTTTCCGAAGATGTATAGGCAGTGAAAAAAGGTGAAAGGCGAACGGAATTGTTAATTTATGACGGAAAAGACGAATGAAATTACTATTTCAAACTTGTTTGAAGTTTTTATACTTTCCGATAAAATTAAAAAAAAAAAAAAAAAAAAACCACACGACTTAAAACTATTTTATTTCAAACTATAGAATAAATATTCATCTAATAAATATGCACGCGGCTTTTATGTTTGACTAATTGAAATTGTTTCATATTGAAGCGATTCAATGAATGATAATGTTGTCCATCTTTCGTAAGCATCTATTTTGTCAATATTTTTTCCCTTTTACACCATCAGATAAGGTTCATTTTTTCGTTAAAATAAAATCCTTGATTTACTTTTATTATCATTCAAGAAAAGGCACAAAATCAAGAACAAAATTAGTAGAAATCCGGCGATCCTCCTGCACAATGTTCAACAATAAAAACTTGATTTAAAAAAAAAAAAAAAAAAAAAAAAAAAAAAAAAATCAGCATTTTTGATTTTTTTTTTTTTTTTTTTTTTTTTTTTTTTAACGACAATTATTTTTAAAATACAAACAAAGTTACCAAAGTCCAGTATTAAACATAATAAAAACAACGACGAGAACGTAATAAGCATTTAAAGTGCGACTTACCGCGCTGAGACGAGCTTTCGAGCTTTGAAAGCGAACGATCTGACAAGCGAAAAGCTGAGACGAGACTGCCACGGTCATAATTCATCGATGTGCGATAACGCATGAAGTTAACACTGACGACTGGAAGATTATTTATTAAACTTTTCCATAAAAAAGGATAACTGCAACAAAATAATAAAACAAAGATGATACGTATATTAGATGTAATCATCAGGCAGAATGATTAATTTACTATACTCATCGCAGAAAATGTTTTAAAAGCGGGGAATGAAAATAAGAGTTTTATCTCTATTTAGACAAGCATACATTTAATATAATTCGGTTTAATTAAAATAATCATTTGCAGAGTTCTTTTACGCTGAGTTGAATTTTTTTTTTTTTTTTTTTTTTATGACCATCGAAAAGTATGAATGAATAATAAAAAATATGACTTCGAAATTTCTTTTGAACTGTTAAAAAAAATTGAAGTGATCTAATATATACTTTTTGCTCATAGCTGGAACAATAATAATAAAAAAAAGACGGTTCATAAGGAATTCTCATCGATATCAAACCCCTACATCCCGCGAAGAAAAAAAAGAATTCAATATATGCAGATAGTTGAATAGAATGAATGTTTCAAATGTCCAATATAAAAGAAAATTTTTATTTGTTTCATACGATTTTTTTTTCCTTTTTGCAGCGATCTGAAATCCTGAAAACGCGATATCGAGATTCTCTGAATCAGACTCAGACACTGGAACGTTTTATGAATGATAAAATCATATTGATTATATCAGGAGAAATGACCACCGAAGTCTTTTGAATATCGGTGCAACGTACATATTTCGTAAATTAAAATCTAAAATTTTGTATGACGCTTCTCCTGAATATAAACTTACATGGTAAGTCGTTCCAAAAATCTCACCCAATTATTTGGAAATGTCTGATTTATTATTATTTTTTTTTAATTTTTCACAGATGGTTTTTTAAGAAGTCGAAAAAGCGGAAGCGTTTTTTTTTTAAGTGTACTGAAAAAAGCCAGCAGAGATTTTTCGAAAGTTTAAGGAAAATTAACGATTAAAAATACAGGTATGCAGTATGTAAAAACTGGTACCCAGGGGTTAAATGTTTAACGTTTCAACTTTTGGCGTTTAAAACAAACTGCCCTCCTAAGCGAACAAGTCCCTAAGTCCACTTTTTTTGTTTTTCGAGTTACTGATACCTTTGAATTCCTTACGGCATTCTCTACCGTACCGTATATGTTATTTCAATGAATCCGAAACCGATCAAGAGAAAATTTCAGTTTTCAAAATATATTTTGTATACAAAGTTGTTTATAAAAATATTTTTATTTGTTGTTTTCTCAAAACAAAAAAAGTTGGACTTAGGACCAATTCACTTAGGAGGGCAGCAAAGCACCCTTAATAAAATAAATGACTGATCTAACTTTTTTTTTTTTTTTTTTTTTTTTTTTTTTGGAAAAGCAGAAAAAATAAAAGTGGGAGATAGTACAATCTAAAATGAAAGTAATTACTGTCTATCTTACTAAATGTTGAACGGATTTGGTAGATTATTCGCGTTGCTTCCGTAACTTTACTCGTTTACTTCAAAGAAGAAAAAAAGAATTGGTCATCTGACCTAAGTATTTAATTTTTTGAGCTTTGACCGCCTTTGATAGATCCTTTATTGGTATTATTTCACCTCGCATACTTATCATAAGGGGCCGTTAAATGCGGGTTCGTGATTTAAGCAAACATGTATCAACCCCGAACCGTTAGTTTTTGCAATGGTTGACGCAAGAAACAAATACGCGCTAAATGCGGGTCCGATTTTAACAGGCTACATTCTCCAGTAGCTTATGATTAGACGAAGAAAATAAGTTTAAATTCAGAGTTATGAGCGAGAGATATTTACTGCTTTGAAAAGGGGAATCGACCTATCGCACATGTCTGAGTCAGCCATGTTTGTTTATAAGCTAAAAATAAACAAACATGGCCATTCCAGAGATGTACAGTAAAAAATATTATGTAAAATTTACGCCAAACCAAAAGGCTCCTGAAAGGAAAGGGAAGCGTTTTCGCACTAATGTTTTTTCTGATCTGAGTCTCTTGGGTTTAGAACCGACCGTAAGAAAAAACATTTACTCAAAATGGAAGAATTCACTTTTAAATGTCTAGCACAAGCTACACACATTTATCCTTCAGAGCAAATTTTACAACGATTTCTCCAAGTGTAACTTGTTGGAAAATTACCAGCAAAGAAAAATTACATAGTGCAAGCTAGAATTTATAATTAAAGTCTGCATATGAATGGCATTGGGTCAAATGAGAAAAGCTGAAATAGGGGTCGAGTCGATTCCTTGTCACACGCTTTTTTGCTTAAATTCCCCGACATATTGTTTCCAGGAAAACGATTCACAACTTGACACCGAAATTAGCCTTTTCAAAAGGTTAGGAATTCCCGGACGAAATAAAACATTTCAAATATTGCTTTTGCTGTTTTATTTTATTTTATTTCATTTTTTTTTTAGTAATTCGCTTTTTTTCTCCTCTTTTTTTGTAAACTCATATCACCAAATTTCGCAAAATCATGAAACTAAAATTAACTTTTGTTTTGAGAGGGTGAGTTCATGAAATCGGGTAGAACAATTATTATTATTATTATTGGGAAAATGACCCATTCTTAAAACGCTTATTTACCAAAAGTGTAATGCCAAAAAAATGGGGGACCTCGATCACCCCCCATCGCCAAAGGGTTAATATTTATGCATCAAAACAATTGAAGGTTTGTTTATTTTTTCAACCTCGAGAATTGTTCCACCTGATATTACGTAATGTAAACTTTTTAATCCCGAAGGGGACCTAAGTCCCAATTATCATTTTAATCGGAAAATGAGTTTTTAATTAAATTTCTATATTGAAAATCATTTCAATGATTTCATATCAGACGGTTGTAAATGAAAAATGACTACTTAGATATCGACATGAGTGAATATTCATATTTACTGACGGAAAAAGAGTAAACTGACGATACACCTCACTGAAGCTGTAACTTCGAAAGCAAACCGGAAAAAAAATTTAATTCGCTTATAAACTGCACGAGGAAAGCAATTGAAAATACAGACGAGTTAATTATATGCGTTTAAGTTATTAAAGGTCCGTAAACTAAATTTCAACTTTTTTTTTTTCATTCTAAATCAAAAACTTTTCCTGAAATTGAAAATAAATGAAATAAAAAAGACGATTTCTTTATTGTAAATCTATTTATAAATCCGTTCTTTCTAATGCGGAAAACCTAGTGTGTTTTTTTCCTTTTGCGAAAATCTCATTCAACGAAGGTTAAAGCAAAGCAGATTAAATAAAGATCTTTTCTTCGGAAATTCAATTTGTTAAAGGTGTAAAGAGAATCCATTTTTTAAAAAGCGACAACATTCCGTTTTGTCCATTTACAAAATAAATAACGCAGATAGTTACGGAAATTTTAAAATACCAATTTGCTCACATTTAAAGTAAAACATTTCCACCCCTCTGTTTTGTCCGAAAAAAAACCTTTTTTTTATTATTAGGTTTTTTGGTGTATAAAAAAAATAATAGTAAAATAAAAAAAGTAACTTTACCTACGCTGCAGACTTTTCCTGCTAAACACCACTCAGTTTTCCCATAGGATTCTTACTGACAACCTCTCGTATGTCTGGGTATATAAAAAGCGTACTCCAGTTTATCATCTCGTTAAATGTCCCAAATCCTAAACTTAAAATGAATAAATAGAATTAAACACAATTTAAAACATAAGACACAGTAACACTAAACAAAATATGAACTTTCCTATTTAGGAACATGCTTTTTCATAAAATCCACTGTATCAACATATCCAATATAATTCTTTTTAAAGATTAGTACTTATTTGCCGAGAAGAAATGTAACCCATTCTATTTGCGTTTAAAAATATATACTTTGGATCGAATAATAAAATTTATGATTACTGTCAAAAAAAAAACTTTTTAATATTTAACAGATTTTAATGTTAATGTCGCTTAATTCACGGTCAAAATAGCAAACAATTTTAAACATTACTCACGAATCTAATTAAAGCCATTTTAATTTCTTTTTTGAATTACTCCTCCTCATATAACTTAAAACCATTATCAGTAACTTCGATAATGTCAATTAATGATGTCAATAACTTTTTCTCAACGTTTTACTTGAAAATGACGAAAACGAAAACGTAGCTAGATTTTACCCGCTTGAAAAAATAAAAGCTTATAGGGGTTTTAAAATATTCAAAAAGAAAAAAAAAGTAGTGCGCCATATGCTTGTACGTAAACAATATCTTATCGACTGTCTTTTATTTTCGATCGAATTAAAATATGTTTTTTGCTATTGTAATAACAGTAAAGATTTACGGATTTTTATTTGAATTTTACGATTCTGAAATTATTTCAGCTGATGATTGGTGACAAAATTCGAAATAAAAAATTCAAGTAATATATCGCATTATTTTATTGCCTCTTGACTTTTAACTCGTTCTTGTCATCAGGATTGTAGTCCAAGAGGAGATAAAGGGGATTTAGCTCTCCCGCGAATTTATTTCGCCTGCAATGAATGGGAAAATGCATAAGATTTTATGCATCTACCTAATCTTGCAAATTGAAAAAGATCTTTCAGCGCTCAACTTAAATCCTCTCCCCCCCAGTCCTTCAAGAATTAATACAGATGTGAATTTTCAAAAATCCCAATAATCAAGCATAAAAATAAGATTCATGTTTTTTAACGCTATTCCAAAGAAGCATGTTTTATAAAAATAAAAGATATTTCTGGTACTTAAACTCCGAAGAATTAAAAAATTAAATAATGACATGAATGCCAGATTTAAAAATCAATTTTTCGTCTTGACTGTTAGGGTAAGCATGCCTTTAGTTCACTTTGATCCAGAATGAAAAATTCATCAAATTCACATAATGATAATAAGGTGTAAAAGACAAATTCTAAAAAATAAAAAGACATATAAAAACAATTAATATAATTTATTTAAAATAAGCATTAGAAATTAAGCATTTCTGTGTTATCGTTTTTAGCGTATTCTTGAAATAATTGGGATAAATTTTTAACTCCTTTCCCTCTTTTTAATACGAGCATTTTCAGTAATACTTTTAATTCTTTAACTCTTTTTTCCATTTTCACGCACCGTTTATGCAATCTTTTAACTTTTTTTCTAGATAATGCTAGTTTTTCTTCTAGAGTTCTAACTTCTTCTTTATTTGGTATCTTATTAAACACCTGAATTTTCGGCACATTCTCTTTAGGTGTACCAATCGTTTGCGAATATTTCCTAACCGATTCAAAATACCTGAAAGGTTCAGTTACTTTTTGATTATTTTCTGCTAAAATTTCATTGTTCATTGTCTGGGTTGGTTTAATAATGGGTTTTACATCCTCGATTTGCTCGTTTTCTTCTTTCTTTAAAATGAACTCAGAGTTTATTTGCCCGTTTTCTCCCACAATTAATAAAAGTGGAGTATTATTTCCCGGGGAACCTAACAAACTTGACAATTGGGACTTAACTTCAACAATTTTTTTTTCTTGTTTCACATTTTTAGCACTTGAATCAAAGTTCTGAATGTTTCCTGCATTCTGCAAAATATATTCTGGATCCTCCTCTTCATCCTCTAATTTCTCGATCATTCCATATTCATCTTCATCTACTTTCGAATCAGTATCACTATCTTCTCTGTCCATCTGAAAATCAACAAATATTTCTTAGTGGCAGTTTTTTTTTTTTATTACAATTCTTAATATAACAATATATATATAATTACATATTATATAAAACAAAATGTTTTCATGTAAAATTTTAAAAATCAAATGTTTGCTTACAATTAGATATTTAAAAACTTTTATTTCTAAATTAGGCAAATATATTTTTTAGTAAGTGCTAAGGAAATATAAAGGAATCATAGTACTGTATGCTTTATAGTTTAGTATATCACAGTAAATATCTTAGTATTGCATGATACTGAATCATAGCATTGCATACTTTCAACTCCAAATGAAATTAAGAGGCCTATGAGTTACAAGGTGCAAGATATTTGAACAGATAGGTGAGAAAGAGTAACAATGTGTATTATAATGGCTGTCCAGTACAGCTAGGTTTTGCAGAGAGAGCTGCATTTATTACTAAATAATTGAATAACATGTTCAAATTAAACAGTTCTTTTCTACTTGAGCCAGAGAGTCGTTCAAAAAAACATTTTTCTCTACTGGCTTTAGATAATTATTCTGCACCATGTGTCAATAAAATGACTCAACAAAGTCATGTGCCAGAAAGTTCTAAAAGTATTAAAAAAATAATAATGAAAACATTTTATTAATTACTTCAAATATAAACTCTTACAATGAAACAAATTAACTGCCAGTTATTTAAGGCTTGTTATTTTAAACGAACACTTACCAGTTCTTCAGAAATATGCTTAAAATTAGATGGTACAGCATTTGGTAACAAAACCTTTTGACTACCTTTTATGTCATAATCAGCTTCTTTAAAATGTGTGCTACATAAATATGTATTCATTGATGGTTTAAAATCAGGTACTCTCATAGCTGATAACCATTTCTTTAACAGTTCTGGTTTTTTCAGGGGAAACCTGTAAAACAAAAGTTTTATCAATTATCAATTTTATCATTTATTTAAAACATATTGATAAAAATACTTGTTTATTAAATAGTACCTGTGAAACTGAATTGACTGATTCTTGGTATTAACATTAGTGGTAGGTTTTTTCCTAGGGCAATCAGGGGCAGCACAAACAACAACCATATTTAAGATATTTAAGAACTTTTTCAGCAATTCTGAAAAAACAAATTTTATTAAACAAAACAATGATTTTTCTTAAATGACACCTCCTTTAAAACCGATTTTGAAGAACTTCATTATCTTCAGTCATTACCTTCACAAATAAAAGATTTTAAATAGATCGTTTGATTTAATTACATATTTTTCATTTAATTACAATTTCATCATTCACAACCGCAGATTAATTAGGCTTTGCTTTTGTTGATTTTTTTTTTAAGTGGCAATAGCAAGTTTGCCGTCATTTGGCGACATTGAGAGTACGTTCAGGAAACATTTGTTTGAAAAACAATAAAATTAAATAACATACGTTTGTACGTATGCTAAGCATAGAATACCCTTAATTGTTGAAGCCGCCATCTTGACGTGACGAATTTACATTTCTACGAAAGAGAATAATTTATCGAAATATTATCTATTATTTTCATTGCAATCTTAAGTTGTGAGACGCGAAAAGTAATTTTGTTGTAAACTGTAATCGTTAAAATTATGATATTTGGTTTAATACAGGGCAGATTTTGAGATTGTGTGTTATATTTGGTAGCTGAAGAAAAAGGGTGTATTCATATTAATTTTCAATAATGGCTTGTGCAACTTTAAAACGTTCGTGGGAATTTGATCCTGTTCATTCTCCTGGACGTCCAAATAAAAGACCGAGATGCACTCCAATGTGCGTTTCACCTACATCGAGTAGTCCACCTCCTGCGAAAAAATCTATTTTTGATGCTCCAAAAATGACCCCAGGTAAGAGTCCATTTTATATTTACCGATCATCTGTTTAGACGGTATGCATTGTATTGAATGTATTATTGCAATTCTAGCTTCATTATAATAATCTTAAACCTTGCTTGTAATTTATATGGAAAGAATTCATGTGGCTTTGCCTTTGGAATCTAGCTGAGACGTCATATTGGGCTGTCCTATAAGATCCTATGAATTATGCAATTCCTTTTTTGACGTGTTGGTACGATATGAGCATTCATAGCTGCCGAAATTATTCAAATTGATTGTATTTGATCTTAACTGCATCATCATGTTAAAATCCTTTTCATTTTTTTTCTTTTTTTTTTCTTCACACCCCTGAGTAAATGCTTTTTCGCAATAACTCTACTTGTAATTCATTTGAAATTATTCTGGCTTTGGTCTTACTGGTTTTTTTTTTTTTTTTTTTTTTTTTTTTTTTTTTTTTGTTATTGGTTTTTAAAATTTGAAAATAATGTAAGTATTATTATTATTATTTTTTTTTAATCTTTTAATTTTTTTTTATTTTCTGAAAATTACTCCATTAGAAGCATTACAATTTGTAAGTTCAATGGTTATCATTTTCAGATGAAATGGCAGCAAGCATTCGCTATGAAATTGAGAGATTAAAACGCTGCAGTCACAGAGGCATTGATCAGAGCTCTTCAATGAACATGAGCCCAACTCATAGCGAAGGATCTAATTCTGATTCTGAAAGTATGCCTATGTCGCCTGATCCATCCCATAGTGATGGAATTTCTTCCCACGTCCATCACATTAGAAAAGATGCTTTATTCACTTATAAGCAAGTAAGTATCTTATCAAGAAAAAGTAAACTTTTTATAATATAAGGCTCTAATTTTATTTTGTTTACTGCAAATTTCCATAAATTCAAGTTTTTAATTTCACATAGATATAATAAGGATAAAAAGAAAAAAGACTAATGCAAGAATTAAAGTGGTTTATGGCTTTTTTTTTTTCTCTCTCTCTCTTTTCTTTTCAAAAGGCTTAATCCTTTGCCATAAGAATGCTACATTTATGTGAAAAAACATGATTCTGCTTCTTGTTTCAGTGTTAATGTGCTCTTGAGTAAATTATAAAGATTGACAGTGTTGGTATGGAATTAACCTAACGTAATATATTCATTGGTTGGAAAACCTGGAATTATAAGTTTACAGTAATTTTCTTACTTTTATAACGAATTGGAAGTTATTTGTTCATTAGTTCAAAAATAATGCTTGAAGTAATTTTTTATTATGAATAATGCTGATTCGTCAATAAGAAGTAGAATATTACCATTATGAAGTTTTGTTGTCTCTAGTTACATATTTTATGAAAAGGCATGTATGCCATATGTTACCTGATGGTGGAAATTGCAAGAGCATAAAATTTTTGGGGAAGAAATTGCTAAAAAATGTACTTTTACATTAGCTCCTTCTGCCACATATTTGAAATTATTGCACTGAGGACTTGACTCTAATGTTGATTTGTATTACCGTCAGTCCTAACAATATTTCCTAGTTAAGAAGTGCCTTACATTTTAGGGTTGACTGTTATACTTCAGTTCTTTGTACCAACTTTGCAGCTGCATAAGTCTTAGTATTCAAATTCTGGCCGCGAACAAATTTGAAAGTTTTATATTTTCAATAAATGCATTGCCCTCACTACTCTCTTTTTTTGATTTTTTTAAAACCCTTCATTAATATGAATTTTGATTTCGATTCTACTTAGGTGCAGCAAATTTGCTCACGTGTTGTGAAGGAACGTGAAGATCAACTTAGACAAGAATATGATGAGATTCTGAATAGCAAATTAAGTGAGCAATATGATACTTTTTTAAAATTCTCAAGAGATCAAATTCAGCGGCACTTTTCACCCGATAGTACACCTAGCTGTGAGTATTTTTCTTGTATTATCAAATTTGGACCGTCTTAAGCTTACTTCTAAAAATAATAATTTTTTTATCATAATTATTTAAAATAATAATCTTAATTTAAATTATTGTTTTTTTTTTCTCTCAGATTTATCATAAAAGAAAAGAACGGAAGAAAAATTATCAAAGGTGACAGGATGAATGGAGACAAGAGCTTCAGGAGCAAGTTTGCATTACTATTTAGGTATATTATTCAACGGTAAGGTAATATTGCTGAAAAATGTTTTAGTTTTTTTTTTTCAATTGTTTATGTGAAGGTTTTTTTTTTTAACTTGATTATTTTTAAAAACGAAATTCTTCATCGAAGCTATTATGAACTGGCATTTCCAAAGTCTTTAGTGGAGCATAGAATTCTCCAGTTCAAAGTTAAAATTTTTTGTGTACCGCCTAGTATATGAGTATTTAACCTTAAATATATACTTCTCAAATCTCTTGTAAATGTAAAACTTTATCTACATAAATTAAAAAACCAAATCTATTGTTCTGAAAAAAGTAATTCAAAATTTTATTATATATGTACCAAAATTTGTAATTCTAAGCTTTTATGCTTGATAGTCGATATTAAGGTTCATAATAACCAAATGCGATTTGTTCTTGAAGCGTGCTACTAAAACGTATTTTTTTTTCTTTTTACCATATTTTTTATTTCAGTTTATTTTATTTTATTCAATTTACTATTTCAAAAACTTTTTTATTTCTATTTTTATACAATGTCCTTCCTTAGCATTTTAAAAATAATATTAATATTTTTATATCATGTTATTATGTAGTTATGCATTTGAAGAGCCTATACAATACTTTCATTTGGAAATGCCGGTGCATGGTAGGGATGTTAAGGATTACCAAGGTAAATAAATAAAAACAATTGTGCCTATTTTGTAATTGTATATAATTAAAAGAATATTCGAGCGTTGATGTCTACTGTAGTCTCATTTTGTATATTAAAGAAATATTTTGTCGTCTTTCGGTTTATATAAGGAAAAAGTTCTTTAATTTTCGGATTCAGATTGAAGTTTTGTTTATTAATTCCATGTTTAGCAAAGAAAAGTTTTATTTCTTTTAATTTAATTTATTTGATATGGTGTATCTGATAGATGTTTAGTTTTCTTTTTTTTTTATCTGAAATGAGCTGCGACTAGTTCTACCCCCGAAACGTTTTTAGTTAGAATACTTTGCACTTCATTTCAGATGTTGTTTAAAATTATTTTTAAATTTGGTTTTGAATATAAATTTAGTAAACAAGCTTTACTGATATTGGGTCAGCAAAAATCATGATTTTTTTGTTATTTTGTTATTTTTACTTTAGGACTGTACTATTTTTTTTCGATAATTACAAGAAAATTAAAGGAAGCATATCTTTTTTATTATAAGAATTATATTATGGGAAACTTTACATCATGACTTTATTATAACAATTCTGGAAGCCAAACCTTTAACTGGGATAACTATGAAGCCAAACAATTTTTTATTGTAGTACAAATTAAGTGTCTTAATCTTAGTTGTAAGTTTGGGAATTTCAGTTTCGCTATAATATTGCCTTGAAATAATTGCTCATCAAAAAATCTTTGTTACTCTATGATTTTCATGTGTTATTGGCATTACTTTTTTTGTGATTTTAAAGAACAATTAATTCCTTGTTGCTTTCGAGTTATTCACGGGGAGAATACAATTATATGGAAAACTGAATATTGGTTATTGTCACGTAAACTTCCGAAAGTCATATCGTCCGAATAAAGGGGGCGTAAAAAATATTAGAAATTCTTATTCACGAGACCCTACGGAAGTATTTCTTTTTGTTAACCAGTCGAAAGAGAATTAAAGAACTTTTCATTTAATTTGTAAAATTATTTTTTATTATAATTTTTTTGATGTGCACCTTTTTTTAAAACTAAATTACGGGAGTATTTATTGGGAAATTCCTTATGTTTTTTTCGTTATATTTATGAATTTTTTTAAAAGGAATATTATTAGCAACTAATTTTCAGCTAGTATTGAAAACAAAGAGAGAAAAAACGATTATTTATTTCGATAATAGTTTATTTTAAACTTTTGATTCTAACATTTCGATATATAAAGTTGTTTTTCGGAATGGATCATCCAAAAAAGTTATTGTTTTTTTTTCTTTACATTGCATGGTCCACCAAATATCAATTTGGTCTTTGGAGAACGGTGAAAATGACTGAAAGGTGCACAATTTCCCGTGGCTGAATGTAACATCGGCTAATTAGTTTTACTTGTATGTAGTTAGTATTAGAATTTGTTTCGAAGAAAGTAATAATATAACGAGCAATTTTTTTTTCCAAATTTTTCTATTGTAACGACTCTTACCTATCCTAACAAAAAGTTGTAAAATTGTTTTTAAAAATTTTCCGTCGTGTTAATGACTAATATGTAACATGACAAATCTAAAATATGAAATAAATCGATTTCAAATATCAACTTTAAGGCGCGGTAAAGATGTTTACGTATTAAAACGCGATTTTTAGATAGAAGATCCGCCCAAGTTAACATGACAATTAAAAAAATATATTTTGCCAACTTTTTTTTATTAATTATAAAAAATATTGTTAACATCCTTGCAGAACATCATGTAACCTTCGGAAAGCTGTATTTGGATCGTTATATTTTACTTTGATACCAATCAATTACGCCGTCATCCACACACGGGTGTCATCCTACGCACAATTACGTAATAATTAATATAGATTATTTGTATTTTACGTGAAATAGGAGTTGAGACCTTGAGTGAGCATCTTTTTAAACCACACAGGTCAATATGGTGTAACTGGGGTCGGAGGATGATAACGGACGCGTGGCCTATTTCCTGAGGTATCATCGTGGTATCAAACCTTGATTGTCGTCACCAAAAACTTATTCATTTTTGTAGTTTTGCATTGCTTCTGCTTGTTGCGTTTCGAAATCTCCGTACAGTCCAGCATGCTGTAATAATCCTTTTTCGAAAAAAAAAAACTGGACTGGCTCTAAAATACCGGGAATGAAAATGTTGAAGCTTTAGAGTTGATCGAAATCCTAAAAGCATCGTTACTAAATTTCAAGTTATTGCGAGTATTATTTTTTTGGGCAGTATCGAAAAATTATTTTAATAATTTTGTGATTCTATAACTGTTGTCAAAACTTCAAATCATGAAGTTAATTGAATTTAGGATGCTTTTAGTTACAATGTGGGAGATACGAAGGTTTTGAACTTGAAATATCCACCCATATGATTCAATGTGGGACGAGCGACTAGGGCGTCTGCTAATTTGCATAACTCCACTCGGAATACTGCAGTTGTCGTGAGTCCTTGTTCTCAGGTTCATTTTTTTTTAATATTTATTGTTTCGTTATCCAATATAACCTTCATCGCACACGTCAATAACGCTTTAGGTCGTAGGAGAATCGGAAAAAAAAAACTCATGATTTATCTCATTTTTCTGTAAATTCAAAAAGTGCGCTCTAATTTTTTCTAATTAGTCAGGAGGTTTATGATGACCAAGAGCGAAATTTCGCCTACCTTTGATTAAATCAAGTTTTTACTAATTTCACAATGAAAACTTTTTATGGCATAAACTGAACTTTGCAAAAGAAATTAATCACAAGTTGAAACTGAATATGAATCCACTTGGAGACATGCGGTTTAATAAATAGTTTAATAAATCCTAAATCTGATATTCAATTTGAAATTTAAGGTTTGACTAAAGTCGCGTCAGTAAAACCCATCCTGAAAGCAAAAATTTTAAATGTGGAAGAAAATTACGGGCCTAAAAAAAGTTACCAGCACTGTTCATTTAACAAAATTACTAAAATATTTTTTCTTCTTTCCCCGATTTCGATCAGAATTTAAAAAATCCATCCAGAAGTACCTTTTTTTATACCGGTCAGTTTCGCCCTGCCAATACATTTCACCCCAATTTATGGCATTTCTTTCATCCCTTCAGAAAATGCTTTAGTCAGTTTTATACTGAGAAAGAAATATTTTTGCAATTTTAAGTCGTACGGCATCTTTGTTGAAGTTGAAACAGATATTTTTTGCTGTCGTTTGTAGTCCGGCGTATTTGTTAAACGTTGTATATTTATATTTGTTAAATGCTACTTATAAATGATTGTTTTTAAACGTCTAAATTTTTATACTCTTCAGATACTTTCGTAAAATGTGTCTGAATTGAATGAATGAGCTTTCATTTATAAACGTTGCGTTTTTTTGTTGCTTTTTCCTTCAGGCCTGTTGTATAGTCAAGGAGAAGTTAAATAAAAAAAAACTATAAATACGTATCATTAATTTATTATTACAGTTTTAGTTTCTCATATTCGTTACAATCGTTACATTCATTCTTTACACATTATATGAAATAAATTATTTTTGTTCTTTTAATCGATAGCATCCTGCGTTTAATTAGGTACATAGCTATTCAATCAGTAACAGTTTAATAATAACGTCAGCCAGGATATTATCGACTAATTACGAAGCCGTTTAAATGTATCAAATTGAAAAGATTTCTCCAAATCACAGAATAAAAGAAAACTTAAAAAAGGCTTTGATTTTCTTATGCAGTCAATGATTTTTTAAAACTAGCGACCTCGTAGCATCTCTGCATAAAGAAATCACGCCCAGGTACCTTTTATATACATTTATATTTTTTTTTTATAATTCTATATGTTAAAGCTTTCTTACCTTGTACACGTTAAATTAAATTACATCGCTATACATAAGTCGACTTAGGGCCGGGAGCACGACCCTTTTGTTATAGATTAATTTTTTTTTTTTTTCGGATTCATAAACGCCTTTCGAGATTTAAGTTTAGTATTAAGGGGAGGATATGGAGTCGAAGATATTCATAAAGTACTTCAAGGTGAGGTTTTTGCGGTTTTGTATATGTCTCATTTCCTTTGATTTTAATCCGACCCTGGAGAAAATTGATATTTCTTGACAGTTGTGTCAAGTTGATGGTGACGGTTGATGACGAGCGTGATATTATTCGATTTTTTATTGTGATGCATCCGCTTCTGATCCATTATAAGCCATAGGAAATTTTAGTCTTGACAAGTAAAATGCTTTTGAAGATGTTGGAAATGAATAGATGTCTTAAAGTGAAAAAAAAAAAAAATAAGTTTCTGAAGTTCAAATCTACGAACGAAACGAAATCTTAAATTTAAGATCACAATCTTTTTTTTTTTTTTTTTTTTTTTTGTATTGGCATCATAGACCGTTTTTATATTTTAAGGTCAAATCAATTTTAGAAGATCGTGTGAAGAGCTTTTCCGTGCTTTCTTTAACTATGGTAGCTTATTTCAGTCTTTACAAAAAATATTTTTAATTATCTAAATGTCCTTCAAAACACGAAAATTAATAGTCGAATTGATCTGTTTAATTTTTTCCCCTTTTTTACGGCTTGTTTTAATTATTGCAAATTATATTTGGTTTTCGTTTTTTGAATTGTTATACGATCGAAAAAAGAAAACAAAAAACAGATCAAAGTAACTAAGTCTTTCGTGCCACCTATGAAACTTAGTTCCTCTATTTGTAATTATGTAAGATCTTCTATTGGATACATATAAAAAAAAAATAAAAATAAAAACTAATGACTTCATTTTTCTAAGTACGAACGAGCTATTATTACTTCCGACCTAAAGGAACTAGCACCATAGAAGATCTTCTCGACGATCTTCATGTTTAGAAATTGATTAATAATCGCGTCTAAGGCCGCGGATCATAAGGTGTCGCATTAAACCCTACATATCGATTATTTTTACGGTGTACAAAACCACGTTCTGGTGACGTGTTGTAATATATTACGCGTCGAATGCCAAATGGATCGATGTATCCGAAACTACCCGTTCTGTCTCTGCCATCCGGAGAGGATTGCTCTTCGTGATATTGCCTAGGTAAAAAATATTTAAATCCGTTTTGAACCGTTGATATTCCATCGTACCCTTGGTCATTTGCCTGATAATCAACGTATCGTTTCTTGTAATAGTTGCTCTTATCGTGTTGGAAAAACAACTTATTCTTTTCCGTTTCCGTTATAAAATTGTTGTTTGATGCGAATTTACCGGAAATAGGAGGGAGTATGGGCTCGGGTGAAGGAGTGCTTGCCGTGTAACCGATGGCAGAAATGGTCGGACGGGGTGTTGAATGTTCGATTGAAGATCGTGTGGAAGAATAACCTATTGCCGGTCTTGGCGTGCTCGAATACGAAGGAGACGATGAGGGCGTAGATACATAATTAACTGCCACCGGTTTTGGCGTGCTCGAATAAACCGCTACAGGTCTGGGAGTTGAATCTTCGTGGAAAACGGCAACACTTGGAGAGGGTGTGGATGTCACGTAATAGGCAGAAGAAAATTTAGGTACTGAGTTAGGCCGTATATCCACCACTGGTGTGGATGATGGGTAGTAATAAACCGTAGGAGCTACATCAGCTGGTGTTGTAGATAATGTAGATAGTCTTAGAGTAGAAGCAGGAGTGGTACTGGGGTAATTCGATACGTACGACTGAAAGGATGGGGGAAGATAAGTATTTTGACTAGGCGGTAAATATGTGTTACTAAATCGATGAGGTTTAGCTTCGAATGGGAGTTGATATGGATTTGTACTTAATGCCGCATATTTTTGAGGATAGCTCTTTACAGGTGCGACGGATTCGCCGGTTATGGAGTTACTGCCGACGTAGATCATTTTCGATTTGAGTATCCTGTAACCGTCGTTGTCAGCGATGTAATCCCGTAGTCGGAGGAAGCCATTTGGATCCACCCAACCATATGTTCCGACAACGGTTCCTAAAGCGGAAACAAGCCATTATATTAGCAGGAGTGTAATACACTACATGATTTATAATGTGAAGACCCATAAAAGAAATGTTTTTATTATGCATGCGAATTTTCAAGGCGTTTACATTGTTGGTAGCATAATCTTAAAAAATTGAGTTTTTTTGCTTTTTTTTAATTTAAATTTTTCCGATGGTACATGATGAGAGTTATCTTTGACCTAAATCTTTCTAAGATTATGGGTCATCAAGTTCATTAAATGCGGAAAAGGTTGAAATGTACTTGGGGATTTGAGGCTATGAAAAATTTGTAGAGTGAACTAGGTCTGAGGTGTGGAGGAGTGAACTAAGTCTACTTCAGTCTGAGGAACCAAAGTTCTCCGAGGATTTTTCTCTCTGAGAGATTGAAATTTCAGTCGGGATGCCTCTGTCTGAAAGACCAAAGTTTGATCTGGATGTTTCTGTCTGGGTATGCTAGACCGAAAATATCAGCCTAACATTTAGACACTTCCTAATCAGCAGATCAGTCCATGGATGCTAATACAAGCTTTTTGTTCGGAGAAAGAATTTAATATTTTAAACTAGTATTACGAAAAGATCGCAGATCACAGTGAAGTAAGAAAAACTGCCCGAAAACAAGTCCCTTAGCTAAGTATATTTAATTTCTGGGCTATAAGGGATAAATTCATTTTTTATGGTAGGGAACACAAGTTCCTGTGGCAACCCCAGTTAAGCGAAGCCACCTAGCAGCCATAATACAATATTACAATCATACCTCATTTCGCATGTCATTTTTGAGTCGTTTTTGTACTGTCCGAAACAAATACTTCCGAATAAAAAGATTCTTATCAAGTTTCACATAAATTGAATTGCAATGTACTGTAGGTTTAATTTATTTTCTCTCTTAAATGATTGATCATTAATTAAACGGTTAGAGCGACCACCCGCAATGTAGCTGATTAGAATCGATTACAACTTCTACCGGCCTGACATTTAGACACTTCCTAATCAGCAGATAAATACAGTCCATGGACGCGTAATACAACGTCGGAAATATTTTTAATGGACTGTTTGCTATGAAACATAATCATTAGTTGTAACAAAGGAGTAATCGAATTTAAAATGGTTTTATTTGTATTAAAAAAAAAAAAAAAAATCTTAAAGAAGAACTGATAACCATTTCAAAATATATTTAACCTATTTTCACTAAAATATTTGCCATTTTAAAAATGATTTCAAATGAAGAAAACTGTACAAAGTGTGGGCGAATTATTGACCAAACAAATTACCAATTGTTGACATATTGACATAATTGACTCAAAGTTCGTGGGATAAATTGCATTAATGAGCTTTTCAATTTTATATTGGAAAACAGTTTAAGTAAACCGGGTGTCAACATACCATCTTGTAGCCGTTTTTCTTTCCTATATTGTCCCGATCTGGTTTGATATTTAAAATATCTTTCATCTCCTTCGTCTGTCTGAATGTGGTATTGAGTGTCAGGGGAAGTGTTCCACCCGCTGTAGGTATCTACTCTGGATGACGCTAAATGTAATAGTGAAACCTGTGAAACAAAAGAAATAAAATTGTACCAAAGGAAATTGCGAACGTCATAACGGTTTTAAAATATATTTCGGAAGGAAGCTTCTTCTTAAAACATGACATAAGGATGCTTTAAAAATTATATTGTTGAGTCATCTTTACTCTGAATAAATAACTTTTGCTTAGCTATTTAAATTTTAATGTCCGTGTCATCAACGACGCCTCTTTTTTTAAAAAATGGCGTTATTTTTCTTCTCGGAACGGATTGACTTCCTTCTTTCAAGGACGCCGTACAATTTAGCTAATGTCATCATATATGGTTGGGGAGACCAAAACTCGGAGGGGCTCCGTTTTGGGACAATAGTGGCATGCGACATAGATCGTTTAGCAATCTTGATTTTTTTTTTTTTTTCGAGCTTTACGAAAGCATAATATGTTGACTTCCAGGAGTGAAATAAGGTGAATCAAAGAAGAAAAGGGAAATGACATGGTTTCACCTAATTAATAACAGAATGAAATGGCCTTGCTATATATTGAAATCGTGTGTCTCATTTAATTGAAATCCGTTGAGCATTATTGCCTTTGATAGTTTGCCGGTGCAGTGAGTCTGTCACGATTTGTTGCATAACATCTGTACTGGAACAAAGAATGAATTACATATTTTTCGGAGTCTCATAGTAGTATAATATAATTTGAAAAAAATTTATTTGCCCGAAGAAGCTTCGTTTCTTTAGTTGTCTTATTGAATTTATTTTTTCCAACTTGTTTTTAAAATATTATCACTGGATATAGTTCATCAGTTTGTTAAATGGAAAGTATTACAATGACATGCCGGTTTTTTTTTGGACAGAAGAGTTATTGCAATGGGTTATTTTATACGTAAACACAAGAAATAAAAATGCCATCGTCACTTGATGAAATGATATTTTAACAATTAAAAAAAGTGTCGTTGAATGAGATCGTAATGAACGATCTATAGGATTACCTTAAGAATAAAGAATCGTTTTCTTAACTAAAAAGCTGTTGATTTTGTCACAGTCAAAGATTTTTCAACATTGTTTTTTTTTTTCTGAAATCCTTAATTGTTATTATTATTAAAAAATAATAAGGTGAAGAAACAATCAAAAAAATATTTGGACAATAGAACTTTCTAGCTTGATGAAAATAAGACCGATTCGCTGTTGTAATATTTGCATAATTATTTTAATACGTGAAATGGTCTTTGCACCTTGAATAGAACCATTATTCAAAAAAGTTCGAACCTAATTATGCTAATCAAGATCATTGAATACCATCACATGTCAAACAATGAGCAAAGTGCAATGTAATCAATGATACTGAAAAATTTATCGTCAAGGCTGTAAGGTAGCTGAAGATTTTTAAAAAAAATGACAAGTTGATCTCATTGTTTTTATTCAATTATGTTAATGAGAAATTCTCAGGTTCACATTTCCTTATTTAGACACTCTCACTAACTCGACACATTCTTCTCGACAAATAGACTGTTTTTACTTTCATCTCCTTGTCTTTCGTTCTTCACAAGGTAACATTTTTATTTCTGGGTTCAAGTAAATTGTTTTATTATAATTATTTTAATATTCTTCCGATTCTAGTTAAAACGGATATATAAAATGGGATGTGAGAAAAACTTTTAATTTTATGAATATTTTTGTTGATTTAGATGAATTCATTTAGGTGCACAAGTCACGTAATATTATTTTTACGGAACGTTTACCTCTGAAAACTGTTAAACAATTATTCTAAAGCATCAAATAATACCGAAGGCAAGACCACAATTAAAACAATTTATCCGGCTTCAAACTTCATTTCTTTTTGCTCCGGACAAAGCGGAAGGTCTTAAATTAAGGATGGTCCAGCTTAAACCACGAATGGAAAAGGTCAGTGTCAGTACAAGCTGAAAGATGATAAATCATCGCGATTATAATTATAAACGCTAAAATCCACAGACATTAAAATCGTTATCAATTTTTTATTTTTCAAGCGGTAGTTTTTCCAAAAATTCTATTCCAAATAAACGGGTAACAATGGGTAACAATAAAAGAATGACATCCAAATTACGTAACATGTTATTGCAACGAATGATAACGTTTATAAGATCAATATCTTTAATATTAAAAGGCGTAGCCTCTGTTTTAGGTATTAGAACAAGGTTAAAGGTCTCCATTATCAACGACGGCACAAGGTTTAATATCTGGAAAAAAAAAATCTACCCGCTCACGGAGTCAGCATTTCCCTAAACAGATGCACGAGCAGGGTTCACGGCCGAAGAATATAGTAGTGCAGTTCGATAGAGAAAGCTTAACCTGTTACAATATGTTTTAGATTGAAATGATATTTTTAAAAAGTTAATTACAAAAAAAAACTTATAGATACATTTTTTTTAATATCCTTTTCTGGGAGTACCTAGGGAGATAACATTTGATTTCACGGTAGATTTCAAAAGACTCGATCAGTTTTAAATATAATCGTGTGCACTGTATCACTGTCATTACGCCAAAGTTGTGTAGAGCTCGCATGGTTATTGTTGAGAATATTACCAAATGTGTGTGGGCCTATAATTTTTTTTTCTTTTTTTCAGAAGTTTTACGTCCATACATAATCGATTTTGTTTTTGAACATTGTTGGTGTTATTATTATTATTATCCGAAATAGTGTATAAAGGCAACTATTGGGAGATTTTTTTTCCCATTACAATTTACTTCTGTTTAATTATTACCAAGCTGTATGTTTATTATTCTACCCCAGTTCCTTCAAGGTGGTCCCGCTGTTTTTATGATGTAAATGTTGATTGTTCGAGCAAGGTTAAATTTGGGAATTTCTTTTTCCTTACTTATTGCATTTTATTTGTTGTTAAAAGCCCAACGTATGGATTATTCGATATGCAATCGTTATTGTAGTATCGTTTAGTGAGATACCGTGGGAGTGGGTTTAACACACTAAATAAAGAAAAAAAATCAGACGGACAGTGATCGCTTTGGGAATATTCTAATTTTGAATAGGCTAACAGAAGTACGAATTCAATGCAGAATTATGCAAATTTTATCAGGATTTCTCATGTTTATTATTAGATTTTTCAGCGAATAACCTTCAAGGCTGCTATGGGCCATTAAATAATTTGATTATAGTAATAATTAGTGTGAAGAATTGTATTTGACGGTTTTTGTTAATATTTTTAATATTTTTAATACTTAATTAAAACGGAACCGTTTTTGGAATAGGAACTTGGAATATTAAATATTGTTATTGCAAGTTTTCAAATTTTTCACTAGTGCTTTGGTTCACCTCACCTTTTTTATATTTTGCTGATCTCTTGGCCTATTTTTTTTCTTTTGTTATATCTTTATTTTTGTTTTTAAAACTGCGGGTTTTCTATTGGAAAAATCATTTTCGGAGAATTTTAGCGCTTTGTACTGATTTTACTTTAAACATGAGCTGTCATTGGTAATAAACTTTCATAACAGGCCTATGAAAAATTATTTCTTCATGATTTTTCCTTAAATGAGGAATTCATGTATGTGGAAATATCGGATTCATCACTGCTCTTTCAAACCGTTAATATATTCATTTAATTGCTATTCATTCATACCCAAAATAATTAGAAAATCGTCCTAATTTTTCCTACGAATTCGGGTTGCGATTGATAATAAAAACTACTATGACATAACAGATTTATGACAGTAATGTTTGTATTCTGCCCACACCGAAAAAAATAAATATCTGACTAATAAAGAAAGGTCCAAATCGTTTTATCCAGTTTCTCTACGAATTAGGAGATGAATATAGATTACGCTACTTATTTGTTATGTCACTCTCATTAAACAAGATCGTCTGTTGTTGAACTCCTTATTTTTTTTCTAAAATAAAAAAAATAAAAAATATTCAAGGTAAACTGTGTGGGCTTAGGACAAAATTGCCTAGATTTCAACTGATAATCAAAACAGATGCTCCAAATTCAAATTTAAATTTGTAAAAAAACATTTTTGGCGGAATTTGACGTTTCTTTTAGGCCTAAATGAACTAAACGAATTCTGTGCGATAGGTAAATATACATACATTTTTTATATTCGGGATTTATGGATAAGTTTCATTTGGTAAAGAAATTAACCTATAGGGGATACTAAGACGAAGAGAGGTCTAGAGAACGTAAAAGCTAGCGAATTTAAAATTTTGAATGAAACTATGGGGCTCAGTGTTACGATGGGCCATGCTTGATTGCGGAGGAGTCGCCGAGATTTTTCAAAAGAGCATTCATCTTATTTAATATTATTTAAAGGAAATTCATAGCTTTTATCTATTACAGACGCTAGCACGATTCTTTACTGAATCGAAACACTAATCTACTCTGTCATATTACTTAGAGTGCCATATGCGCCCTTATATATATTATTCGAAATTTGTTTGGAGGCAAATAGCAATCCATACTTCACGTAGGTACGGAGCGGTATTGCCAAACGAAAAGCCTTGGAAACTTTTATTATATTTATTAATTGTAATTTCATCACGTTTTGTTTATAAAAACAATTTAGAGATATTTATACACCCAATATATTAAAAGAAAATATTCGGATTATGTGTATTTAAAAAATGAATTATTACTTACCAGAAGATAAAATCCTATGTAAAATAATTTTGCTTCCATCTTAATTGGTTATCCAAAAGTTCGATCTTTTTTTTTTCGCGCACTGAGGCACAACTCACAGTTCGTTACAGACACATTTTCGATTCAAGTTCGTTTCAAAATGTTCGTTGTGTTTTTTTCTAGATTTTTTTTTCAAAACAAAATTGAAAAACTCATTAGTAAAGTTCATGTTTTTTTGTTGTTAACGATGTTAAAATTATTTCTTGATCTCATTCCGGCCGCTTTGATGACAAGTTTTAAATCGCTTTCCTAAAAAGTTGTCAACGGTAGAAGATTATCGTGCAATCAAATTATTATCATTGTTATTACGAGTTAACAGAAAAGTAATGCTCATTGCCTTCTTTAGTCATATGGCTAGAATGGTATCCCAAACGCCTTGGGTGCATGACGTAGTAAGCAATTGGGACGCGCCTCTGAATTATAAGACTGGAGTACTAATTTCAGAAGCGATGTTAATGCGTCGGTCAGTTTCACGACCATTTCTTATTTAAATTATGTATTTTTTATTCACTAATGGTTGATTTAGGCACCTTGTTATTAAATCATTTCAATTTTCCTATGGATAATCAAATGTTTGGATAAAAAAAAAAACGCACTGGTGGTCTTGTTTTGGTTTGTTTTGAGGTTTCTATATAGCAAGTAATTTTTGTGGGTTTTAAAACTAAAGATTATGAGTGGACTTTTTTATTTTTTATTCAATGTACTCGTGAACTCAAAAAGTATATCGATCTCGTTCCTTTCATTCGTTAGAACCTTTTAAAATTTTGTACTTAGCATTATTATTTTTTGTTTAATATTTATCTTGTTATGAACGCCAAACGCGTTTTGGACATTACAATAAAACGTAGCGGTTTTTTCAGTCACGTTTGCAACGAGCAAAAAATTATGTATGCAAGATAGTATTTGACGGAAGTCAAAAACAGACAAAACTTTTTGACAAAAATATCGCGATGAAGGACAAAGACATTTGTTAGGTAAATTTTTAATGAGATGAATAATTAGGCCAAGGAAAACGCAGTTTGAAAATTCTCACGCGTCTCAAATTTCTGGACAGCTCTTTTTCTGAGGCACCGGAATAAAATGCACAAAAAAAAGAATAACAAGTCAAGAGTCAAGTTTAAAAATAAAAAAAAATTTCTTTTTTACGCCCAGTGACTCAACCGCAAACGAAGAATGCATTCAAAACATTGAACTCCGCAGCATGAGTTTGTCAATTTGTTATTCATCTTGATTTGTTGAGCTGCTTATTGATACTAATTATGAGGAATTAAAAGAACTGTACAAAATGGCAGTTTGAGTCGCCGAACGAGAACTTAAGCTAATAGTTTCATAAAGTGAACAAACTTTCAGTAAGAAAACATCGTAAGCGAGAACTTACTTTCGAGGGGATAGAGGGGCAGAAAAATTTCTAATAGAGGCTGCAAGTGTCCTTTCCTAACAAACAAAATAAACAAATATGCATTACGTAAAAAAATTCACAACCCTTTGCTTCTCATACAAGAGGGACTAGCATAGACCGGACCACTTTGGCGCCAGAAAATTTTGGCACCATTTATATTCGAAAATTCTCTACAATGAATCCTGAGTTTTGCGCCATTATTTTTTTGACTCTAAGAATCTTTTCGTCATCGGTTTTCTAAAATTACCCTAATGGGAGAGATGGAAAGGCTCACTGGCTTTTCATGGGCACCGATTCCGAGCTCGAATCTGGAAGTTGGCCATCATTTGGCTTTTGTTATTTAGATTCTGCAGTAGGGCCTTTTTAAGTGACACAGTATGAATTGAATGCAAAAACTTATTATGCTATGCAAACCCAACAAAACAAATAAATAAATATGTAAAAAAATAAAAGGAAATGCAGCTAGTATTTCCAACAGTTTTATATTGAAGCAGGTTCCCCTCAAATTCGAGAATTCCCCTTTTTAGGGACTAAAAGACAATGAGAGAAATTTTGACGTTTGAAATTTAAACCTTAGAAATTTTGACTTTGCTGTACCTCAGTTACTGAAAGAATTGAATACGATATCAGGAAAAAGCAAGACTGCTTTTTCAAAGTATTTGTAAATAAAACAGTAGCTTAACACAAATTCCATCTCCTGGGCTTCTGGACACCTTATAACAAAAATATTTTATGAGATGCGGACTAATCATAATCAAAGGGAAATCACACTTTTTACTTCTGTCCCCCTACCCCCCGTTTCTTCACCATTAACACTGGTCAAATTTTTACGGACCACCAAAAGTTTCTGAAGAGTTCGAGAATTAACAAGATCAAGGTCTTTCGCGCACCTCTGTCAATGAAATGAAGCAGAGGGCCCGAAGGAAGACATAGCACGAAACTTATCTTTTGGGAGATTGGTTTCTCCAAATGTTATTATGGTACCGAGCAAACGATTTAAGAGCTTTTGCAGATATCAGCTGCTAATCATCCTCAAGTTCCAGGCAAAACAAGCCTTGCCGGCTAATGAAATGCGATAAAAAATTTGGCATAATTGTTCTTTCTATAATTTAACATTTGTTTATGAACGATTTTAACCGAAATCATTTTGAAGTAAAACTTTTATATTTTTTCACGATTTGAATCCGCTGTATATGAAAACCGACTTGGAAGCTTCATACATGTGCGTAAAATATTTCGATGAGAATGTTTTCAATGAACATATATACTTTTAGAAGTATCAGCAAATCTTGATTTCTGCTCTTTGTGAAGTAATTAGGAAATAGCTTGCCCATGACACGGTCGACAGTGACATAAACGACACATGAAGATTTTTGTCGTTTAATGTAAGGCCGTGCGAATTACACGGCAATTATGTGCACAATTATTCGTATCAAGTTCACATAACAAAAAAAAATTGTTATTGTTGTCGTCGGTTTGGAATGGCTTCCGTCTATAATGCTTGATCGGAAGGGAAAGTTAATAATTGCGCCAAATTATATTGTGTCTCATGTATGAAAATGTGCGACATTTACTGTAATTCTCTTTTTTTCATATATAAAACTATGAACGGACAGACGATAGTGTTAAAAAAAATTGTTCTCACCTCGTACGTCCTTTCTTTCCGGGATGGGTGTTAAAAAGATCTATTATCTGCATTTAATCAAATCTCCCGTAGGTTTGAATAGAAAACATGTTGAAGCTACATATGAGCTTGTACTAAAAATATGGAGTATGTTAGGAGAAAGAGCCTTGGAATTTTGTACAAGTACTGGATACGGAAGTTCTGAACTGTTCTTGTTTACATGGACCATTCTGATTTTTATATTTCCCCGATTTTAAGGGTTCCCATGTAGAAAACTAATAAAATTCGAAAAGAATTGAAAGGGTAAATTTTGAAAAAATGTACCGTGATGGGAAAGGACAAATATTGCACTTTTTGGCAATAAAAAAGGTTAAAAAGTAATTCATTTTCTCTCACGAAGAGGGATAGGTATCGTTCTTTGCCTTCCAAAACTCGAATTCACAAGAAAAATGATTTTATTATTAATAAAATTATAATTTAAAAATAATTCACTTTTTAGGTATCTAAAAAGGTTTAAAAATAATTTTTATTTTCTTTTAAAAAAGGAATATCATTCTTTACCTTCTGAAAAGCAAATCCACTGAAAAAAAATTTTTTTCAGTGTGTGCTTGATAAGATATTACGGTAAGCAATATCTCCTAAAAATAAAGATGTACATTTTTTCAAAAATTGCCGGACAGTTTTTTTTTTTTTTTTTTTTTTTTTTTTAGACGTAACCATTTTTTATGGCTAGCAGTACCTATTAAGTAATCAAAAAGAAAATTTTCTTTTAAAACGGTTCGCATATATAAAGGGTTCAATCGATAACTTTTTGCAATACGGAAGGTCAATTATTAAAGTTTAAAAACCAACATAACTATAGAAACAACGAACTTTCATAGATAATAGTATAAACATCCTGAAGTTATGGTCAGTCTATCGGTTAGTAATCTCATATTCAAAACTTTCTTTGGAATCAGAGGTCAATATGATTATTGGTACGATCCTTTTAGAAATGATTTATTGGTGCCGTTACATAATGTAGAGTACCATTATTTTCTTTTTTTTAATGAAAAAGAAAAAAAAAAATTAAAAAAATAAAGAATTGATAAAACTGAAGTATTCATTATAATTAGATAAAAGATCAAATCGTTTTCTCAAGAAAAGTATCCGATTATTATTTTTAAAGTCAAGCACATGCAGATTTAAAAAAGAAATGATAAATTTGAAAAAAAAAAAAAAAAAAGAATCCACGAATTAAGCCAAATCCATAAGAGCTGATGAAACACTCGATATCCCATAAGATTTTCTTTTTAAGAAAAATGGTATCCTTTTGTGTAAAAATGGAATCACAATTAAATCAATATAATAATTACATCTTGTTTAAAAACACGCGGCGTGAGTAAACTAAACGGCCACTAAATACTCATTATTCTAGTCCCACGATCCATAAGCAACTGCTTGCATTTGTTCATGGTACCTACATTGATACCTACGTCTCTCTTTCTCTCTCTTTTCTCATGGCATCTCCTTCTCTTCTTTGCTTTTGTTTTTATCCCTATCATTTTTTTAAAATGATTTTTTTAGCGACGTAGGCTATCCTCAGTTATGGAAATACTTATGATAATTTTTTTTTTTGTAAAACAAAACGTTAGGAGCGAACGTCATATTTTTGCGACAATAAAAAGCGGCATAACATTAATAATTATTACTGTCACAATAGATGTATTGTTGAAGGAACTCCCCGAAATGATTCACCTTAGGGAATATCGCATCATGTTTGACATTTTGTCATTGCTGACGTTTTTGTCTTGTGCAAATTGTGAAGAGGATCTTAGGCTAAATAAGTAATTCTGCATTGTTCAAATTGAAAAATACGTAATCAGGAAAATCTGTTTCAGTTAAATTATATTCGCGCCCCTCGCCTATGATAAAAAATGATAGTTCGATAGCGAAAATGTTAAATGTCTTACTGAGCTCTTTAACCTACGAATAATTATTCTTAGAAATTATAAACGGTTTTCGATCTAATTAAACTTATGTTAATGCACTATGGTTGTAGAAACGGTTAAGGATAGATAATTACGTAATTCTTTAAAGCAATTCTTTTTTGGCTTACTAAAAAATTAGGTTAATAAAATAAAGGGTATCGAAGTTCGAAGAGTATCTAAACTTGTGTTTATTTTATATTTAATGCTCCAAGTCGATTTTTTAAAAAAAGTAGTTTTGTGGCCTTTTGCGATGGGTTTGGTTCAAGTTAAATATAAGTAGGTGACATCATATTAAATTGGTGTAGGCCTAATATCCAAATAAGGTCTTTAATTACTATCTCAAGTATAAAAAAAAAAAAAAATTATATTTGAATCCCCTTAGAATTGTTCAGGAAGCACTGGGAAAACATTAATTAAATTGTAAATAGGTAATTTTAAGCTTCTTAAAAAGAACTTCAGGGAGCATTAATCAAATTTAAACGCTTTCAGGAGTATAAAATTTGAGCCGACTCTATATGCTCTTGATAAATTGTTACTTTCAAGCAGCTTGTTCGTAAAATTTTTTAAATTATCGTTTGTCCTTGTCCGTATTAATTTCTTGGAAAACAAGATTTTTTCATAAACTTATTGTATGGGAAAACCGTAATCAGAACTTTTGCTGGTGCAATAGAAAGGACGAAACTAACATTATTAAGTGAATGATGTTAGTATTTTTTTCCTAACATTAAGTTCAAATTGCATTCAGTGTACAGGAGTCATCCATGAACCACGTTAGCATTATTTTGGCAATTTTCGACCCCCTCCCTCTCTTGTTAGCAATATTTAGCATTTTGGGACCCCCCATAAAATTACGTTAGGTCTCGGTTACCTCCCCCCCCCTAAAAATTTTTTTAAAATAATTAATATTAAACAAACATTTAAAAAATCTGACATTCATCGTAAATTAATTTTTGCAAAGGAAAGGTTTTTTAAACTTCAAGCAAATGCGCGGGTAAAATTAAAATCTTTTTTTTTTTTTTTTTTATTATTATTTTATTTTATTTTTAAAGTGAGTTAGGTTACATAATTTTAAAAATTTTAATTATTTTCATTTTTGCATGTTTATTACATGAGACAAATGCTAAAGTTAAATTTTCAACCCCCCCCCTTTTTAGCAAAAGTTAGCATTTTGAATACCTCCTCCCCCCTAACGTGCTAACGTGGTTTATGGACGACCCCACACCTTTTATTGTAAAATCAGTGGATCAGGTATTTGGAATCTAATTGGATCCAATGATAATTTCAAAAAAGGAATTCAATCTAACTGATTTGCTGTTGCATTCTCATTTAGACTTGGATGATTCGTATATTTTATTAATCACCATCTTAAAAAGGTATTAGGCGTGTGTAGAAAAATTTTGTGAATATAGCTTCTTGGATTGGCTAATAGGTACAGACCTGAAACAACTTTCTGCTTATTTTGCTTTAGAGCCATAAAATTTCCATCCTTATCAGAATTTCTAATGAAAAGTGCAAATGACGGTAACTGCATCGATATTTAAATTTGTTGAAATTCGGTCTGAAAAATTGAGTACAATTCTCTTACAATTAGTTGTGCTAATATATGATTTGCGATGAAAAAAGACGTATCGGTTATTTCTGTTTCCCAGTCTTGAGGCAATCGAAATATGTCATATTCTGTTTGAATAATGTGAATGTTTAAGTCGCTTAGATTCCATTTTAATGTTGTCTGCATTTTTGTTAGTAGTCTCGAAGGGATCATCAGCCTCGCATTTTAACGCCCGCCTCGTCTTTTAATTGGATTTTGGTGTCTGACACGTGAATAATAAAAATCACGATTTGGATATATCGCAAAATGATATAAAATTTACATTGAAGTAAAAATCAATCAGCATCCGGCTAAAGTGGAAGACTTCGCTCCTGCTGTTTTTTCCATTAGCAACTGTGGACCAGTTCTCCTACACGAACTGTATTAATTTTAATAGATGTTATTTGAGTTTTTATCGTGTGGTATTGCATCGCACCGAGGACAGCGGTCGTTCTGCCCACTATTTGCAAAGCAAACAAACAATAACTTATCGCTTTGCAAAGAAGGAAAAAAATAACAGTTGAGATTTGCTCTGAAACGTTTCCGCTTCTTTTGGATCGCAGAAAAAAAAGGGTGTAGTTTAGATGAGTTATAATATGGAAAAATCATTTATTTACAAGAGAAATATTCCGGTTGTCACTACATTATTTCATCCGAAAGTAAAAATACGCACATGGATTGCGGACAGAACAGCCGAGCCCCGAAAAGACCTTGATGCAGAGTACATAAGAAACATTAAATTTTTTTTTTGGTTATTTTTAAAAAGATTATACACTCAAATGAGGAATTGGACTAATTTTCTGATTACATTTTCAAGGCTATCATGCGGTGCATTAAGAACCACAAAAGCTAAGCACGGTTATAATTGGCTTTCATGAATCAGAGCACCCTGTTAGTAATTAGATCATCTCTGTTTACATTTCTATTGATACTTGACACTAATTACGAGCTATTTGACTGCTTTACAACACGATTATCTTAATACGGTGTAATCAAAATTCAAAGCGACTGTGTGGCTGACTATATACTGGAGGCTTGTAAATCTTGGGAATCGTTTTTAATTCTCTTTATATTTTTAACGAAGAGACCAAAAGAAAAGTTAGAAATTACATCGGCTCAAGAATGAAAAGAATTGTATGAGGAAATTTTTTGTTTGAAGTTTAAGAGAATTTTTTTCTCGAGTTTTCCAATTATTCGGCTATGCCCAATGAAGTATTTTTAAATCATAAAAGATTTTTACTTTCCACCCACTGAAAATATTATGATGGATTATTTAGGAAAATTGCCTCGTGCAAAAATCTAATTACTACAATGCTCATAAACCTTTTGTCTAGCGTTAGCCCCGTAGGAAAAAAAATATACCAATCACTTATTTATAAGGTATCAACTACATGCGGAACTAATCGTCGTCGTAAATCAAAAGGGGATTCATCACACGTGCAAAAAGTCAAGTTATTAGTTTCGAAAACTGGCAATTAAAATTTTGGAAGATTTTCACCATTTTTATTGCGAGCAATTTAAAAAATCGTTACGAGTAAATCAAGTCTAAAAATGGTTGAAACCAGATCCAGACATAATTAACGCATTATTATTATTATTATTATTATTATTTTTGAAATTAGGAAGTTTAAAAGCCAGTAATGTTAAAAAATGCATTTAAAATTTAGGTATATCATCTTTAACAGAAACTTTCATAAACATTTAGTTCCTCTGCATTAAAAAAAAAAAAAAAAATACAAACCGATCGAGATTATAAGATCTACTAATTTACTTATTTTATATAATATAATATAGCTCATGACCTAGAGGTGAGACGTCGGTTCATTTTGCAATAAATCATAATTTTGCCTTAAAAATTTCTGGACATTTTCAGGGTCAATGGTTCCTTTCGTGAGTTGCTTTCGTATAAAAAAAATAATATTAATCGAATTTTGCTGTATACTGGCACTGGTGCTGTTTGGAAATAATGATGCGTGTAAGAGCTCTACACCAATGTTTCCGCTTCTTTGCATATTCCTGCCACTGGTACTTATCTAAACCCTAATCATCATCCAGGAAGAAATTCCTAACCTCAATTACCCGCAAACCATTTTCATTGCATTCTTTTTATAGTGCTTTTTTTTACCGATTTTGTGTAAAACCTACAAGACCGGCATAAATTCAAAAGAAAAAACGAAAATCATAAGCTTTTGCATAAATTATTATTCTCGCTATGCAGAGCTCTCCTGATATCTGCGGACATCCAGGTCTTACCGATAAAACAATTAAAAGAATATAAGAACAGTATTTGTGTCTTGCATAAATTGACAAACACAATAAATACAAAAATAAAAATAAAAAAAAAATATCGTATGTTGTTGATCAAGATTGTCCCTCCTCTTTTCTTTCTCCGATTCTCGACCCGACTCCCTTACTAAGAAGACTCGAAGCAATCGGCCAAATTAGTTAACCACGTATGTGATTTAACTAGGCTTATAAATTCGCATTTTTAAAAAGTTTTCAAATCAGACCCCCCCCCCCCCAAAAAAAAAAAAAAAAAAAAAAAAAAAATAGTAACAAAAATTTTTTTACACTTGGTACTTATTTTGTTCTGGAAAGCATTGTGACTATTGCCCAATAAACAAGGAAAATGGATTCGTGGAAAATGCACATACGGATAAGCCGTTGTTGTATTAAAATATAGGTCGCGTAGGGTTTGTGCTATTTTTTCAATGGTACCGGTCAAGCAAGGCTCTAGAATCCCACATATGTCTACAGCCATATCCATGACTTGGATACGGTTCCATATACCTTTTTGGGTGGGCAGATGAATGCGGTGTTTGATGGATTCCTATTATAGGTAAAACTTGGTTCTAAAACGAAGTTCGTCGACCTATCTTTTGAAAGCTCGTATTTTTTTATTTATAGCCAATTTTTCATCACCATATTTATTTTATTTTATTCCGTTTTATTGTTTTTTTTTTTTTTCAAGCATTTCCTATTTGATATGTTAATGATCGATTCGAAGGGAGGCAGTACTGTATTTAAAAATGCCGTGACTCTTTTTTTATGAAATAACAGAAGATGTTGCTGGTTTGTGAATGATGTTCATCATTTTACCATTTGTTTTGTCAAAGGGGAATATTGTATATCATATCGAAAAATTAGCAATGATTCAACGAAGCAACTAGTTTGCAAAAATTAATAAGGTATTTTCCGTTTTCCGAATTGGGACAATGCACCAAGACGTCATTTATAATTAGCTTGCACTTATGATTTCCGAGTCCAGATTGACCCTTCCAGACTGCTGTCGTATATGTACGATTTGGAAAAGTCCTAACTATTGACGGCTGTCGTATGTATACGATTGGGGAAAATCTTCAAAAATCCCGGAAAACTTCAGGAGAAGTTTCTCAAATTCTGTGGTAACCGAATTTGAAGCCCCACTCCTAAAGCTACAAGGGGCTCTGCAATTTTTCAAAAAATACTCCCAAAATCAGCAGTCATGAATATCGCTTTCACCAAAAGGACGTCGTCAAGAAAGAATTAATGGAAAATAAGATAATTGTTTCATTATAAGTTAAATATGGTAAAAGTCATGTCCCAACCAGCAGTGGTCATTCTCCAGACGTTTAAGATGAGTCCATACATGTTCCGCTTGTGCTCAATTAAAATCATATAAAAAAAATCAACTCGGTAGCCCGATTCAATAGCTCATGAGCGTAGGACAAAAATACGTATATGCGGAGGTTATCTTAACCGTTGCTATTGTTATTATAGCATTGAACCACAACCTTCTTAATGAGTAGTTGCATAAGAGTTGGCGTTGTAACGCATTCTTTTCATTATTTAATCCGAATTCATTTTCATATTTTTATTCGTGGCGCCAAATTACGGGCGATCTCATTGAAGGGCAATCGATTTTTCAGGGTAGATTTTTTAAAAAAATGTCTGTTTGAATAAGGCGAGGTAAAGTATGAAATTGTTAATATGTAGAGCACGACTATTCAAATTCTTATAAAATATAAATCATAGTCTCTATACCAATTATTCATTTCTTTTGTTTTGTTTTGTTTTGTTTTCGTTTTAAATGAGGTTTTATATTCTTTTTGTTTCTTTTGCATTAAAATATTTTGCAGATCATATAACAGGGCGACATTTAGATTACAATAAGTGAAAAATAGGTTGGTATGACCTACGTCGAAAGACAATAAACTATGACAATCCTGGATGATATTAATTCAAATAAAGGTGTTACTTGAATTTTTACATATCTAGCTCTTGTGGTCGTTCTTGAAATAGTTTGAAAACATTTTTCCATGGTGATTATAAAAATTTAAATTTCTGAAGGGATTTCTTATGTTTTAGCTGACCGTATCAAAATCGATTTTTCCGGTGGAAAAATTAGGATGTGACGAACTTGAGATTCCAGAATCTATTTCAGTCTATGAATTAATCAAAATGAATGTCTGTACTTGAAACAGTCGGTAGGGAGAAGGAAGGAAATGATAAGTGTGCAATCTATTGTGGATATAGTACGTTTTAGATGAGCTGAATAGTTCTAAAGTTTGTCTTATTATGTATAAGGAAAACAAACTTCTCTATTGACTACCAGTTGTAATTTTTGTGAAAAAAAAATCGTCATATGCTTCTTATTTCTTCGATAAATCGTTTACAAAATTTACAAGGAAAAAAACGATCCACTTGAAGATTTTTCTTTTCCTTTTATAACATACCTCCACTAGGTGTTTTGCCGAATTATTATATTTAGAAATAACGTTTGGCTTTAGCCTTACTCAACATTTATTAAACCTTATTATTATTTAATCAATATGATATGGCTTCTACAAAAAATAAATTTGTGACAGCTTCACCTACGCTTTCGCAAATATTAAATGGGCACCAGGGCTGAATTAGAGGTCTTCCTACCATGTATTGCAATCCTACGATTCACAAAAATTTTGAATACACATCAAAAAAACAACTCCTCCGAGTTACTTTGGCAGCTTTGTTGTCTTGTCGAAGAGAAGTACAGCTAAAAATGGACTGACGTGCAATATCTACATCTAAAAAAGAGATCACACGTCGTTTTAAAATATTCATGTTCAGATAAAGTTTTTTTCGAGATTCGTGATCTGAATAACCGACACTTGATGATGTCACTGTCAAACGTTCTGCCAAATTACTCAACACCTTCCTTGTCGAATTATGCTTTTTTTTCATGGTCGTGCGAATGTGAACTATGCCAATGTTAAAATTGTTATTGTTTAAAAATTTTATGATTATTATATTGTTATGTTATTAATTATTACATTATTGAACTGTCAGGTTGAAGAACTCGATCCTACGCTGAAATCCACCATCGGCGTACTGAAATCAAGCTTTATCATAGTAAAATTAAGCAATCTCTGTAGGAAAAAATGCCATCCAAGCGGAAGAAAATTCAAATTGAAATAATGCATGTGAATGATATAATTGATGATTAATGTGAGTGGATTAAAATAATAGGGAAGTTAAGAATTTTTTCTTTATTTTATATTTGATTCCTAAATGTAAGTTGATAACCCAGATGATATGTAAAACTTTAAAAAAATTATATATTAAATAATATAAATATTGAAAGTAATGGTAAAAAATTGTCAAGTTTTGATGTTAAAAAAAGTCGTTTGAAACGCGGGGAAAAGATAGTGACGTCGTACTATAAATTAAAAATTTAGTTTGGTACACTGATCCGAGAATAAGCCATTTTTTAATTCTTTTTTGTGCATGTTTTGATTTGTAATTTTTCCAACAGTACAAAAGACGCACTTGCAGGTAGGCCTATATCAACTTTTATAATGCAAAATATTACAATGACGCCACAATTATAGGCCTATTGCCGCGCTTTTTTGATTTTTTCAAAATGTCAGGTATTTTTAAAAATTTTTGGAATCCTTTTCTCCAAAGTTTCTTAGGCCCTTTCTGATTTTCATTAAAATAATATTCTTATGAAAAGTCAAAAACTGATTTTAACCAAAATATGCCTCACTTACTATAATGCTTAACTTTCCTATTGGATGATCAAAAACTGAATTTGTCAGAAATGCTGCGGAACTCCACCTTCCCTTGATTTCAAAGAAACTTCATGTCAGGAGCCTCATTTCAGATTTTTCTTGGGGGGAGGGTGGGTGATGGATATGGTTCCTATACTTACCTCATGAAAGCAAAAAATCCTTAGCGGAAGGAGGTTGGGGGTGAAGTGTCCCCTCCCAAGACCCTCATATGGCGCCACTGCATTAGGTATTTATTATTGCTTGATTACTGTGCAGAAAAGGATGGAAGTTGAAGATCCAGTTCGTTTTTAAATTTGAGACTTAACAATACACGAAAAATGTTACTTCGAAGTACGAAATGCGAATACAAATTTGAATATGAATATGAGTATGAATTCGGAGAAATTATGAACTTTGCCAAAAAAGATAAATAACTTCTCCCCATAGGAAACTTTTTGAAGTGATTTCGGCTGACAACTTGTTATAACTAATTTTACAAGATATGTTTTCAGATAAAAGCATGTCAATATTTGAGACGACCATGAGGCACTTAATTATGGATATAATGATTTTTATCCGGATATTCCGATCTACTACTGTGCGTCTTTGTACTTTTCTCAAGTTCATTTTTTAAAAATTTTTAAATAATGTTTTGATTTTTAATAAAATATGGCGTGAAGAATAAATAAACTCGATATCTTTTACAAAAACACAAAAAAATAAAAGGCAAATTAGTATTCTACAGTTTCAGGTACGAATCCATTATTTCGAAATAACGTGAGTAAATAAATGAAATGAAAAGATTATCTTTTTAGAAATGATAAACCTTGATAAAATTCTAATCTGACATGATGTAGGAGAAAGATCATTGCAAAATGGTTATTTTCTTGTATCATCGACGCAATTAATTAAGAAAAATAAAGTTGCTGTAGGATAAGCTTTATAGGTAGCCGGTAAATGAAAAAAACGTCAAATCATTACTATGTTTTAACGCCACCGGTGCCTTGTCCAACGTGGTTACCTTCTTGACATGTTATTTAATTATTTTCTTGGCAGCATGATCTTGGTTGTATCGTTTCAACGTATTACGGCTAATAAAAGCGACTCCCGAGATTGTACTCGGTGTCAGAAAAGGGCGTAAAGAACTCCCTTTTAATAATTAAAAATTTTAATTAGAGCTATTTGCTTGCGCGGAAGAAAAAAAAATCAACTTGTAATTAACTGTGAAATTAAATATTTAAAAAAATATTTTGAGGGGTTTCGTGTTTTATGAACTGAAAAAAATATTTAACCGCCAGCAACAAAGGGGGGCTAAGTTGAAAAATAAGATTTTAAGGAGAGCAAAAAGAAAATAAAAAAATTTAATTAAATTAAAAAACCTAGTGGATGAAAGATCGATTTTGTAAAGATATTTTAAAAGCCGATTCTATAACCTTATAACATCCAAAACGATTTCAGAACTTTTTTAACCTTACGCTGTGAGCATGAAATAATTACAAATTCATACGGTTTTGAAAATGTTTTTATATCTTTTAGCTTCTTTTTCATCGAGAGGGTAAGGGTAATAAATCTGATATACCTTTGATAATCGAAATCCCATGTTCAGGTTTTATTGCATGTGTAGCCAAAAGTTTTAAAATAAAATTACTACAGAATGTTATTTTTGAAAAATAGAATTTTACCTGTCTTAGTACACCTTATTTTATTTCAATTTATTATTTGCTCTTTGTTATTACCTAAAAATAATATTACCAGCCCGTAGCTAGGCCGGAAAGTCCTGGAACTTACTCACGGCTCCCAATGTGCTATGGCCCTAGTATGCCATAAAAAAAATGGGTAGGGAACCTGTTAAAAAATTAATCTTTTGTAGGAAGAACTCAATTATGCCATAGTAAAGGCGAAGCCTTAGGCCGTAGCCAGACCTCAGCTAAGAAGCTGAATGTGATAGGCCTATTTTTTGTACATGTATAACAAAATCAAACAAAGTCGTAATCCATCGCAGGCATAGATCTGATTTTGAAAATAAAAAAATCGTTGCCTCAATTAATTTATTATGCCACGATTTAATAATACATTTTAAATTAAAGAGAGAAAGAAAAGAATAGCATAAAAACTGTCTAAAATAACTCAACTATTAAAAAAAAAGTTCTTTTATTAACCAAACATCTTTGATATCTTCTCATCAACATCGGTTTTTTCTTGAGGAACTTTTAAATCTGGGGGCAAGCGATTATATGCTTACTCAAAATCTTATTTTCTCGACACAAAAGACTGAATGAAATTTAATAGTCATTGTAGACACTATTGTTATTATGATTGCAAACCAAGAGACGTGGATATAGGTACGATTGAAATTCGGTGTTGAGCCTGATGACCCGTGAAATGGATTGACCTGTGGTCACCATTGCCGCCGCCGCCGGCGCTCCTCGATTGTGTTAACGGGTTTATGTCATACTCATTTCCCATTGTGAAATGATTTTTTTTTCCGACTCAAAGATGATTGATACTAATTCTGAATACATTATAATATTCCGTTTCAGATTTTTACTGCGTTCGACCATTATGACAAGCCATCCAACAAAGCTAAATACTTTACCTTGGTTTTTGAAAATGAATTGGGTGTTCATCAAATTCCCGAGGTAAGTGTACAATAAGATTTGGATAAAAAATTATTGTTCAAAAAATAATGTTCGAGTTTATTCAATATTTACAACAGAAATTTATTTTTATGAAGTAACAGGCCTTTAAAATGTCACGATTCGAAACAGGTAATTATGATATTAATTGATCCAAATGCAGTTTCTTGGTGTGAATATTCTACGATCCCACGGAAAGTCACGATAAAAGTAGATTTTATTCATAGTATTTATCGATAACTGATTTGTTTCCTTAATTTTTTTCGTATATATTTTTTCGGCATTCTATCTTGAGGTTTGTTTCCCACGTCCTTAAATTCTGTTAACGAACTGAACAGCTCCATATTTTAACGGTCTTTTGTTTGTTTATAAATTGCTATTTTTTCCCCCCTTCATATTTCAGCTGTCAGGTTATTCGCCAGAAAGAAATTTGCCAAAAACCAAATAGGAAAAAGAAATGGTTCTGGAGGAAGAAAAAAATGGAAGCAATAGACCGCGGAAGCATGCCTGCTAACGCCGTCTGTAAGCAGAACGGAGATAAAGTTAGTAATTGGAGATAAGTCGACTTAGGAAAACTAAAGACAATTTATAACAGAAACGAGAAGCTGTATGACTAAGATGGTGAAAATCTCGCAAAGAGAAAATTTTGAGTATGTTTTTTTTCTTTTTTTTGTATGTACAATATTGTTTTTAATTTATTTGATGTTTTTTCTTTCTTATTATCACACGATTTTTTTAAAAGATGCAAGTTACGGTTATATTAGAGATTCGACTGTATGTCGTACTTTAATATCCCACTTTGCATAATCGAAAAATTTCAGGCTCTTCTGTACCATACACTCCAGTAACCTGAAACACTGTCATTAATATTTTTAAAATTATCTCCAATACGGAGTAGAATAAAAATCGAATTTTTTCGTCTTTTGATACATCTCATGACGAAACGATACGTAGAATACGTACTACGATTTGTAGAATAGGATTTCGCCGTCACAGTACAAATCTTAGGGTGACACTTTTTACAGGAGGGAAAATGCGCAAGAAAAACTGATTTTAAATTATTTTTGAAATATGGGTACGAAATATAGGTAAATTTAAAAGCGCAGAAAAGACTTGCAAAATTTACAAGTAAGTTTAAAGTTTCGGTGATAACAACTTAAAATGCTTTTTATATTTTAAAAAGAGTCGGAACTTACAATATTCGGTAGTTTGCTGATGTTTCTTTTATAAAAATTTTCATGTTCCAAATATAGGCTGCCAAAAGTAGTTCCAGAAACGTTTCAAAATAAAAGTTTCTCCCCTTCAATTATTTAAAAATAATTATGTCCACTCCTCCGCCTTTGGGTGTCTTATGAATATCTTATGAAAGCAGCTTAACTGCACTTCTTACTGTTTTCTTCTTCTTTTTCAGTACGTAATAAGTCCCAGAGACTAAGTATAAGAAGTTATCTCTATGCATTAATGAACAGATTTTTTTTAAAAATAATCATACATCAAATATCTGGTACTGCATAATATTTGTTTATTAAATCAGGTACAAATAAAATTGTCTATTACATTACATTCCAATCCGTTTCAGCTAGAGGAACGAATTTCGAGATAAAATAGTTCATTTTTTATAAATATGTAAACTCTTTTCAAAAAACAAGGTGATATCTAGGAGATCACTTTGAAAGTGCTTCTTAAAATGAGGTAACAACTGTCCATTGTAATATTTTTTTCTCAACTATCACTAAGTTGTAAAATTCAAATGACTGCTTTTGACGTCTCTATCGACCAAAATAATCTAAAAGTGAATGTCCGTATGACATTATTTTCAGAGCAGTTTTTAGAAGCTTACTTGCTAAGTCATTAACAACAAATTAAGAAAATATAATCAACAAAAAATAACAAATGATCGATATTAAATCAATACTTTTGAGCCTGATAGTACCAATACAACACACCAGGACACTTGCGAAAACATATAATTTTAAATAGATATAGACACTTGTGTAAAAACAGTATATAATCGAATATTCAGGTACAAAAAGGATCTTTTCTCGCATATCTTTGAAAATGTAGCCGGCAGTCTTATACAATTGTTATAATCTAAATATTGCACGTATTGAGTTATTCTTTAAGAAAAAACTCTTCCCAAAAAAAAGTGTGTTATAAACTTGAGTTATTAAAAACTTAAACTTCGTTATAAAATATTTTAACCCGCCAAAAAAGACATCTATTTATAATTCGTTATAAAATTTTATAACACATTATTCGACTGCTCCGAAGAAGAAGTCCCTATTTTTTTTTTAGCAGTACAAGAACTCCCTATCTTTTTTCGGGCAGTTGAAAAACTCCCTATCTTTTTTTTGTTAGTGCAAAAACGATCTATCGTATATAACGATGACCATTTAAATAGGTCGTTTATAAGTCGTCAAAAAAAAGATAGGGAGTTTTTCAACTGTCCAAAAAAAGATAGGGAGTTTTTGTACTGCTAAAAAAAAAATAGGGACTTTTTCTTCGGAGCAGTCGATTTTCAGTTTTTTTCTAAGTTTTTTTATTTTCTTCTAACGCTTCCCGAATTTTTCTATTTGTTTTTCTTTATTTTTGAGCCTTTGTCAAATTGAAAATGCAAGAAATAAATCGAAAATTCGGAAAAAGCTGGAAAATATTATAAGTCAAAATAATTGGCAATCAGTTGAATAGTGGTGCAGTGAGCAAAGGCGGCTGGTAAGTCGACCACAAGACTCGGGTTCTCTTCCAAAAAATTTCAATTATTTTTTCCTTTTTTTCCTCATGAAAAATGTTTAAAAAAGAGCCTATAAAGTCCCCATATGCTAAATATAGTGCAATTCAAGCATAAAATTAATATATTGCTCAGTTAAAAATCTTAATTATAAAAATTTATAAATAGTTATAAAATTTTATAATCGGCCAAAACGTTATTAGAGTTATAAAATTTTATAACGCACTTTTTCTTGGGGTTGTTAATAAAAAAACTGAAATAATGTTTTCCTGAGAATTATATTAAAACCGTTCTAAACGCTAGCACAATTACTCCCAAAGAAAGGTTATGATATATTGTTCCGTATATTTTTAAAAACGGTTTCGACTAGAAATTAGAAAGGATTTAACATAGAATAGATAATATATATAAATTAAATTAGAATAAACTTCAACAGACTATTATCTGTGTCGGCGATACACGCTTCTTAAAATTCTTCTGTTTTGAAGTTTTCTTCTTCTATTTTTATTTCTTGATGATGCACGTGTCCTACCTTCATCTCGAACAGTACCAATTAAATTCTTATGCCTTTTTGCTAAATATTCATTTATTCCATAATCGAATTTTTGATTAGGAGACTGAAACTGCTGTTTCGCGTCCTTGTACAAGGCCAACAAATCTGCTTGCTCGTTTATTCCTGTGTAAACAGGTTTGTGATTGTATGGAACTTCTGGAGTTGCATATGACACCTGCCTAGAGCTTTCAGCTACCTCGTATTGATTATCTCCTGACGTGTAAAAATCTGCAGAATAATCGGGATGAACAGGCTTAACATGAAGTCTTCCTCGAAGGTTCGGCTTCTCGATTTGTGGAATCGCAGGCTCATAATGCCGGTGCTGTCGGTGTTTAGTCGTTGGATGAATTGCTTTTCCGTGTTTTAAAACTATAGCGTTAAATCCGCTGTGTTTATCTGCTGTATACTTAACGGTTCGAATAGTTCCATCTGCTTCCACCAACGAATATTCGCCTTTCACTTTATCCCCTTTTCTTACTTCCCACTGGTTCTTAATATCACCGGTGTGGTGGTCCCTAACACCGTAGCTAAACTGATAATGAGGCTCACTCTGAAAAAACATTAAATGATTATTATTTTAATTGTTGGTTATCTTCATTAAATTACCTCGGAAAATGATTACTTAAACTCGTAAAATCAATTTAAATATTCACATGGACCTTACACCGATTATTATTAATCGTTAAAATGATAAAAAAGGTGGCCGATCATGATGTACTGGAGTGGAAGAAAGTGTTAAGTAACGTTTATGTAAATAATCACTTTCATTTTCATTTCACCTCACGGAGCAAACATATTTTTCCCCGTAAAATGACATTTTACTTCGTATTAGGCTACTTGACTTTTATAATTAGGGCCGTGAAAAAGAAAATTATTTACTTAAGCTCTATCTTCAAATCAATTTGCAATGTTTTCTATTATTGAAAATTTCTTAAATTATGGCTAACCAAACAAAGGGTGCACTTGATCTGATGATGCTCATTATTCATTTCTCGAACAGCAATAATCTTATTCAAAAACGAATTTCATTCAGCAAACCTAGCTCCATTCGTTGCTCGAAAGAATTCAGATTTCCTGTTTCAAAAATAATTGACGATAAACAAGTCTGATAATTTTCAAATAATTTTATTCATTCGTTTGTAAGATGGCACATGATCGATCATTTAATTATTCGTGCAGGAAATAGTTAGCTTATGTAGGGAATTCGACAACTTAATTGAGTAAATATGTTAAGCGGGAAAGTTACTGTTTCGAAAATGCATTTTTAATTATAGAGTGCAAATAAACGCGCCATAAATTAAATCGTGGGCATTTCGAAGATTTTGTATATTTCAAACCGTTGGTAAATTGAAAATTTTCTTTTGACTGGAAATATTTTTGTTTCTCTCCTTTACTATAAATGAGCTGATAGCGTGATTTCCGATCAAATTTCCTGGAAAAAAAAATTGAAAAAATTTTCTTACGATTACCCAAATTTTTCTGTGGTTTTTAATTTTTTTTTAAATTTGATGGCAGTTTCTAAATTCCGATCCTCTTTCAGGATTTATAAGAGATTATAAGTTTCAGGGGGAAAAATATAAAAATATAGAAGATTCCATTATAAAAATAAAAAAAAATTATTTCCGCTATATTATTATCTCTGACAATTGTAGGAGGAAAAATAAATGATGAAAAAAGGTAGAGGATAGCCGATAGGGAAAAAATTGAAAGTTATTAGTGCAGATTTTTAATTACAACAATATTCGCCTTTAAGCGAATAACAACGAAGTCGGTGAAATAAGGGAAAATGCGTGAAAAACGGATAACTAACTGTAGATTTTCGGTCTATTCTGTTTGATTCTTTTTTTTACTTGACCATTTTATCACAAGCCTTCTAATTAAAACTGAATTTGATATGAACGAACAGTTGACAAACAAGTTGTTTGAAATACCTGATCGTTATCTAGTACTTGGGATGTTAAAACGAGAATCTTTTACAAAAAAAAGTATGCGGAATAGGGTGTGTCATTTTAAAAAAATTTTTGAAATGTTGGGGGGCACGTTGAAAATCTGCTTCTTTTAGGTGTAAAACCACTAAAAAAATTTTTTTCAAATTTTTTTTTAACCGCTTAGTGGCCCCCCAAGGCCACTTTAGCTTTTTAAAAATTGGCCAACTAAGGTCTTTTAAACTCCATTTTTTTTATCCACTTTAAGGGCCTACAAAATATTTTGAAAAAATGTTTTCTTATGTTTTCGAGGTCGTAGAACACGAATTTCACCATCCCGAATTTTTCCGATTAACCCCTGTGACGTCATTAGCGTTTTTATCGAGCTTATAGCTGATTTTTCCGTCTGAAATTCGACTTAATCTCGATTTTGGAGCCCTGAAAATTTTTTTATTTTATTGGTGTCACGTATACTGATGCGAAAATACCCGTAGAACACGAATTTGACCATCCCGATTTTTTCCGATCAACCCCTGAGTAGGGGCATTAGTGTAAATTTGGTTTTTTGGGGCAAAAATGAATTTTTTTGCCAAAAAATGGCAAGAACTCCTCACCAGTTCGATTTAGAGGTCATGTTCAATCAAATTTTTTAGTCAGGACACTCTGACGAATAAAGATTTTTTGTGTTCCGAATCAATTTCCGAAATTTTTTAAGGTCGGAAAATTCTATCTGTAATTTTTTTGAAATTTCAAATTTTTTCCGGCCGTAAAAAAATTTTGGAAATTGATTCGGAACACAAAAAATCTTTATTCGTCAGAGTGTCCTGACTAAAAAATTTGATTGAACATGACCTCTAAATCGAACTGGTGAGGAGTTCTTGCCATTTTTTGGCAAAAAATTCATTTTTGCCCCAAAAAACCAAATTTACACTAATGCCCCTACTCAGGGGTTGATCGGAAAAAATCGGGATGGTCAAATTCGTGTTCTACGGGTATTTTCGCATCAGTATACGTGACACCAATAAAATAAAAAAATTTTCAGGGCTCCAAAATCGAGATTAAGTCGAATTTCAGACGGAAAAATCAGCTAAAGCTCGATAAAAACGCTAATGACGTCACAGGGGTTAATCGGAAAAATTCGGGATGGTGAAATTCGTGTTCTACGACCTCGAAAACATAAGAAAACATTTTTTCAAAATATTTTGTAGGCCCTTAAAGTGGATAAAAAAAATGGAGTTTAAAAGACCTTAGTTGGCCAATTTTTAAAAAGCTAAAGTGGCCTTGGGGGGCCACTAAGCGGTTAAAAAAAAATTTGAAAAAAATTTTTTTAGTGGTTTTACACCTAAAAGAAGCAGATTTTCAACGTGCCCCCCAACATTTCAAAAAATTTTTTAAAATGACACACCCTAATGCGGAAGAATATTAAACAATCAAAAAGGCAGATAACAGAAACAATAAAATCTCTAAAGAAATTTAAGGACAAAATTGTTGTCTTTCGGTACCGCTCAGGTTTTTTCTCATTAGTTCTTTCGGCCTGTTATGGCTTATATGCATTTATCTAACCCCTCAGGTTAAAGCAGGATAATGCAATATTGAAATCCCTGAGTATTTTCTGGAGATGTCGTAAATTTTTTATGGAGGGGCCATGGCACTCTTCACCCTTCTAGCTACAAAATGGTGGTACTCGTATTTTGAGTTTGGAAAAATATTTTGGTTCTGAGAACATTAGCAACCTATTCACTTTTTTTGAATCAATTTTTATAAAATTTGATAAAACGGCGTTTGCATGTTACCGTAATTAAAATGAGAAAAGCCTTAAATGAATCCAGTGTAAAATTCGTGGCTTCATAGCACGCATTATTAATATTATTATCATGCGAAAAAGATAATGCCTCGCATCGGCTGCTTTCACGAAATAAAAGCAGGAAATAAAAAAGCCCTAAAATCGCTCATTCATCCCCATCGTAAAATTATTCTGTACCACGTCTAATTGCTCTCGTACATAATATAATCCTAATATGAGACATGACAGTGCAGACTGCATTTGTTTTACTTTCTAATAAGTCGAATGATGCGACGACAAGGTCAATTGCAGCCTCGCCAACGAAGTTACTTTAAATGAAATTCACTTTCTTGTTTTCGACGGTCATGGTTACATTACTGATTATAGCTATGGGGTTATTAAACGGCTTTAGCAGTCTCTTCAAATGTTCTTTTTTTTCCTCCACATGCCGGTAACATTGATTGCTGCAACGAAATTTTATTTATTTTTTTTTTTTTTTTTTTGCTACTACCGGTTTAAGATTTAGATTTTTCATTATTTGCATGAAAATAAAAGTGATTTATAATTCGAGAAACCCTCATGAAAACTTGGTTCCCTAGAAAATATTTTTACAATGATAATTTTTACGTTAAGGTTCAATACTCCCCATATATGCATTTATTCTGATATTACAAATGCAGTAATGATAGTACTAACAATGATAAAAGACTGCTCTTTGCAATGATTTACGTTTAAATTATAGTATTGAAAGATAAAAGAAATCTTGTGAAGACCACATGTTTTGTAGAAAGCATTGTGACCGTAAACACTTTAGAGCACATATTAGATAATAATATCAGTGAAAAAATAAAAATTACAATTAGAATGAAATAAGGAAAACTTTTTTTTTCTTCTGTTTTTTGCAAAAGACATTTTTGAAAGTCATTTTGTTTTCTCCTGCGTATTTTAAATTATCCCGGAAACGCAGTCCATGTTCATGTGACCATTTAATGTAATCGAAATTTTGAATGTTTTAGTAAATAGTTTACCTATTTCCTTACCAAAATCAGGAGAAAATAAGGTCGCCTATAAATGATCACTTGCTCACACAATTATTTTTTCTTTACGAGAGAGCTAAGTAACAATTACAGAAATATTAAACGAAAAAAGATTTTTTAATGACAGATTGAAGAGATTACTAGTCCAGTTTTATCTTTATGAGAACATCATTAGTAAAGATGAGTTATTATTCAAAGTCTACTTAGAGAGAAATATTATCCGTTTTTTAAAACACTCACAATTTATTTAATTTCTTTCCTAAATGGCTACAGACAAAGCTGCGTTCTTTTAATAGTTTGCACTGTAATATTACGGTTTAGGGGTCGTTCTTAAACTCCGCGGTTATAGCATTATTTTGGCCATTTTTGACCTCCTCCTCCCCTTGTTAGCAAAGGTTAGCCCTAAAATTACGGTTTCGGTTACCCCCCCCCCCTTAAAATTTATTTTAAAAAATTAATATACCTAAAACATTAAAAAAATCAGAAATTTTTCAGAACTTAAATTTTGGAAAGGAAAGGTTTTTTTTTTGAACTTAAAACAAATGTGCGGGTAAAATTTAAATCTTTTTTTTTTTTTTTTTTTTTTTTTGTTTTTGTTTTTTTAAGTGAGTTAGGCTACATAATTTAAAAAATTTAAATTATTTTCATTTTTGCATTTTTATTACATAAGACAAAATGCTAACATTAAATTTGTAAAACACCCAAACAACCCCCCCCCCCCCCTCTTGTTAGCAAAAGTTAGCATTTTGAATAGGGGTCATGTACATATTACGTAAGCATTTTTTTTTCCATTTTCAACCCCCTCCCCCCCCCGTTGTAAGCATGAGTAAGATTTTGGCAACCCCCCCTCCATATTACGTAAGTTTTTTTTTTTTTTTTTTTTTCTTTTTAATGAAACCAACGGCACTCGACTTCGGTAATTTTCCCCATAGTTCATGGAACTGAAATAAACCAATAGACAAAAATCAAAGAGAAGGTTACTTTTATTTAGACGGTAACAAAATATTGTAATATTAGCTCGCCGCAACATTTACAATATTTTAAAAAAAAACATAAAATTAATTAATTAATTAATTAATTATTTTATTTTCAATAATTCCTGGTCAGAGTAGAAAAAAGCTTACGTAAGAAAGTGTGAGACCCCCCTCCTCCCCTTGGTAAGGTATCGTAAGCTTTTACGAGACCCCCTCCCCCCCCTTAACATGCTTACGTGATATGTACACGACTCCATACGTCCTCCTCCCCTAACGTGCTAACTTGGTTTATGGACGACCCCTTATGGTCATACATGACGAAAAGTCTATATTCCAAATTATTTTTTGGTCTTACTCTGCTTGTAGGTAGCAACTCTCTAAAAATCCACATACTTCATTCCATTACAATCAGATGGAGCTAATAATTTTTCACAAAATCTCTTCATTTATACCAATGCAAATCAAGCTTACGTAGCAGAGCAATAATAAGAAAAAAATGTGAGCAACCTTTAGAGCCAACATATAATGATCATAATTTCCATGATAGACATCTTTTCAGTTTTGGGGCTTATTTGAAACGCAACCATAATCTGTAGGAATATGTGCGATCAAAAAAAAAAAAAAAAAAAAAAAAAAAGAAAAAAAAAAAAAATTAAGATTTGGTGTGTGTCATAAATAAGGCGAACTTGCAAGAGGTAGAATGCGTATTTCAAGTAAGTGAAAACAACTTGAATAAATCATATCATAATAAAACTAAATAAGAAAAATTTAAAAAAGATCATAAATGACACACTTGTAATAAGATTGTTATAGCTTAAGCCTGATCCATCGGAGTCAACGATGTAGAACTTTAACAAAAACTTCCTTATGACAGTAATGTAAACTTTGTGAAAGTGGCCCTTTAGCTGTTAGGCCTAACACTTCGATATATTTTAGATCTTTGATTGAACCGCCGATAGTATTTTCTGGTTTAATTTATAGCGATAAGAATTAAGTACCACATTTGAATAATAACAGAGACGATCACCAGCATGACTTTTGTCTTTTTGTCGAAAAATTGAAATCGATTAATTGTATGTTTACATTTTCCTATTAACATATAATTATAAGCATAAGTATTTACCTTATAATCATGATCGTAGTGATTCTGTGTTGGGTATTGATATAAACCAGATGTGGTCATTATTCCAAAGGCTATCATAATGAGAATTCTGCGAATCATTCTGGTAGAGCAGCCTGAAAAAATAAACGGAAAAGAAATTAATGCCCTTTTAAGAACTTTAAATTTTACTTGTTAAGTATTTCGTTTTACTTGTCAGTGGTATTAGTATTTGCAGGCTAAGATCTGACCACATGAAAAAATATTAAGAAAACGATGCCAGTTTCCAACGTTTTTCCTGGAAATTTATTTCAAGTATACCTTTTATGCTAAAGGAACGCAGGCATGCGTTTTGTATTCCACATCAGTGGAATTATTTCAATTTTAAGTCTGTGTGGATAGGACAACGTTTTTCAAGTTAATATTTTTTCCTTTTATTAATTTCTCAAAAAAAGTAATTCGATTCAGTTAGAACGATTCATTTTGAACGCTGCACGCTAAACTTGTCAAAATGGAACATTTTTTATTGTAGTAGTTGCTACATTATTGCAAAGTATAAAAACTAATTTTACTTGGGATAATCGCTACACCTATACCCAACAATAGAAACAGTTATAATTTACTTTTTTCAGTAAATTCCACCTGAAATAAGCTTTTAAATTAAATAAGTCAATTAAGCGGTTGACCCCTGGTTTTATGCAAACAGAATTTGAATAGGCCTAGTTTTGACTCCAATTTTTTTTAAATAAATAAATAAAACATTTGCGTTGTAGAAGAAGTGTAGTACCCATTGGCATTTTTGATAATTTTTATAGAAAGCGATAATGCCGTCATTTAATTAAACAGGGTATTAATTATTATTTTTCTTGATTCGGCTTTATTGTTGACGGAAGAGGAATAGATCGAAAATGTTTGCCCAAAAAATGTTTCATCTGCTTACCAAAAATAGCGAGTCGAAACATTTGACTGGTCATCGTTAAAAACCTACAGCGAACTTGCTAGAATAATTTTGAGTCGGAAATCCTGATTGAAATAGAGCAACAAAAATACTTAATCCTAAAAGATTTTTTTTTTTTTTTTTTTTTTAGAAAAAAAGAATCTCCAAAATTTTAAAATAGATATTTCGATGATTTTTCATGTATTTTGTTCTGGAAGTTTATTTTTTTCTTTCAAAAAAAAAAAAAAGCAAGTGTTTAATTTAATTTTTTAGATGGCAAACCGAGTTCATTTCTCTATGGACTATTTCTGATCATTTTGGACCTTAATATTTCATTCACCAAAAAATATTAATTATGAAATTTATGCTGCAACTAAATATTTGTTTCTCACTCATAAATTTATTTTTAAAAGTAAAACTTTGAAATAATTCAGACACTATTGCGCATTAATACCTCTAGAGATTTCGAATTTTTTAAATTTTTCAATGTTTTTTTATTTTTTTTATTTTGTGAAATAGGACGGTAGAGGCCTGAGTTTATTTCGAGGAAAATTATATCCGACAGGGTCAAATATAATGTTTTAATAAATGTTACATTTACTACTGTTTAAAAAATCCTATGTCGTCTCTCCCCCAATTTTTTGCTAGGATTATGTTTTTTAATTCATTGTTCAATCGCCTGGTATAACATAAAAAAAAAGTTGTAATTGGGGAAAATGTCTCTTTGTAAAGCAGTTTCTTTTTTCTAAAAAAGAAAAGTTTTTGTAGAAGAACCCCGGCGCCCGAAATTTTTGGAGTTTTTGTTTCAATCAACTTTAGCCATTCTCATTGAAACGACAGGCAAACCTGCTTAACCAAGCAAATAATTCAGGACCTGATGAGCGCCTGCATCTAGACGATATTAATTTGCAAAGACATTGCCAGACTCTTATTGGGGATTTAGTATAGTTTTTTTTTAGTTGCCATTCAGCCATTACTTTAATGAAACTTTTTAATAAACATTGCATCGTTTAATGGAATCATTTTAATATTAAGTGGAAAACGAATAGGAATAAATTTTGAATTTAAAATTATATGGACTTGTTAGTTTAGTACCTAAGCTAAAAAAACATTTAAAATGGTCGAAATTTAGAATTAAAAAATTCCGGCAATTTTGGCAGTTGTCAAATTTTTTTAGTCGATTTAAAATTTATTAAATCCAAATAAAAACCCCGGAAAATTCGGGGTTATTAAGGCCGATTAAAATTAAAATTATAAATATTTAAATAAGTAAAATAAAATATTTATTGAAATCTAGATTTAAAAACCCCGGTCGATTTCGGGGCTACTATGATTTTGAGCGCCGGGGTTAAACTCCACCAGAGAAAAATCGGATGAAAATATTTTGATATTTATATCACTACATTATCATGTATCTATAAATGAAAGTCGCGAAGCACAAATGCAAAAAGAAAAAAATAAATAAATAAAATAAAGACGAAAGAAGAATACTTACGATATCCGATTCGAACCGACAAATAAATCCAAGTACCTTCACCTACTGACACTAACTGAATCTGAAAGAGATGGTTCCTCTTCGCCGGGTAGTCATATGGTAGCTGTTTATTACAGGCCACACCACATATTATATTATTATATCACTATAGTATCATCGCTCATTATGCCCTTTCATTCTTCTTTCGACGTAAGGTTCAGATTCTTGCATCTTTGTCTCCTTGTCTCCTTATCGGAATTATCATATGAATACAATAGACCAGAAGGTTAATTGCTGAAGTGAAAGTGTTTTTCTTTTCGCAAATCCTTCACTTGTTTTGATAGCTTGGTTTTAAAATTCGCAGAAAATACCGGATATTTTGATGATTCTTTTACAGCTATGGTTTTTATGTGTATTTACGCGTTTCATGTTCAGTGTGCGTTCTGTATTTTTTATTGTACGCTTAGGGTGCCTTGTTTGACATGTTCATAAACTTTCGCTCTTTACTACCGGCTTCAGGCAAAACAAAACGTTAAAATTTCGTAAAGATTGCAGATGACAGAATTACACAGCAGAATTTTAGTGTAATATTTTTTATTTGTAACATTTTGACCTTGCGAAAATTCAATGTCCGTACTGTAAATTACTTAACTATTGTTTTGATTCATTGACGGCGATGAATTGACAAAATTTAATAAGTTTGTGGTTTGTTTTTCGATAATGAAATAATGCAGTTTAGTTTTTTTTGGAGTATTATCGATTTGGCGCCTTACGAACGTTCATTTTTTTTTTTTTCATTTCATGGTAACAGCAATAAAGTTACATCGTAAAATAATAGATCAATGTTAAATCTTATGGTTTATGCGTCTTTTAGTCACTTTCACTACGAAAAAACAAAACTGTCGCCGTAATTGATTCTTGATAAATCATTAGAGGCTGGATGTAAAAATGAGCCGACAATTATTATACACGCGAACTTTTTTTTTCATACTTTATCAGCGATAATCAACCATTTTTTCGCGTACAAGATTCTTATTATAAAAAAGATTTGTGATTAAAAAAAGGAAAACTAAAAAAAAAAAAAAAATTGCGTAATTTTTTTATTTATAAAAAAAAAAATGCACAGTCTTAATAACGACTTTAAAGTAAAAATTCTTTTAAAATTTACGTTTGACTTTGGCCAATCCTTTTTACGACTAGCAAATGAAAAGTTTTAAAGGAAGGCCAGTTTTTGAGTGTTTGAAATCGGTCGTGAACAGTGTTATGCATATGGCGTATGATGATCCGATCTAATTTCTGCTTCGGGTAAATTTTGATTTGATATTGCTGGTTATGGGCATTTCTTCTGAGATCTGAGCTGCTAATTTAAATCATAAAACAATATCAACAAACAAGTAACAAATATGTACAAAAACAAGGAGTTGAAAGTAAATTTCCAGGGTTTAGCCATAAAAACCACCACCGTATCCTCCGTAACCGCCTCCGTAGACAGAGCCACCTTGTCCATGGTGTGAAACTTCTGGATGATGAGCATGACCATGTCGTCTAACAACAGCATTGAATCCATTGTGATGGTCAGCATGGTAGTCCACTACTCGAACTGTGCCGTCTGGTTCGACTAGACTGTAATTACACATGGAAGATGTTATGTTATAAAGGAAGAATTTAATCGAGCTGAAATGTTAGTTTTGGAAGTTAGTTTTTGAACGTACAAAAATTTGAAAAAATCTGCCAATTTAATTTCTAAATTTCTGTTTGTACATTATGCAAGTTTAGTTTATCAGTTCTCTGAATGGAAGTGCTATTGTTATTTTTTTTTTGGATTGAAAACACTGTCTGACCTTTAACTGGGGTAGACGGGGTAGATAATGCTGAGCTTTCGTTGAGAAATCTGCAGGTCCCTGGAAATCTACGACTTATCGATTTTTTTTTACCATCGTTTAGAGCTCCTCTTATTTTAGATCTTGGGATCATTCACTTTCCAGTTGGTTACAGTCTTGGGTATACTTAATATAAAAAACTTTTTAATTACCTGTAGGATCCTGTTACATGATCGCCATCTCGTGTTTCCCACTGTTTTTTAATATCGTGAGTGTGAGGATCATGAACGGCGTATTCAAACTTGTACTTGGGGTAAGCCTGAAAAAAATAATTACGCCGAGTAAATATTATATTATTTAATTAAAGTTTTATTTGAAGTGTAGAAAATGATTCTTATAATGATTTCGATTTTCCTCGAGAAAAAGTAGCAACATTTCTTCTTACAAAGTAATAAGTTCTTCCCTCAAGGAAGTTAAAAAATCGATGCGAAAAAAAAAATTAATGATTTAATCTAGTATTACTAAAGGAATAAAAGGAATCTTAGAAAGTGGTAACTCATATTATAATTATTAGTTAACGATACTAAGATTAAGGTATAATGAATGATTGAAAAGCTTGACTATTTGGTGGCTAATTCATAAATTATAGCGGATCCTTATTGTTACGAAATTAGATATCGATCTCTTAAATTATAAGTGCAGTATAATTATTCTGCATAAGTTTCATTGTATTTCACAAATGAAGTATTGTTTGAAAAAAGATAAAACAATCCGACTATACTTACATGGTAGTCTCCATGGATCGCTTCAACCACCATTATGGCAACACTAAGGCTCACCTGTTAACAAATTGAAAACGTTTAATTTTCAAGTTACTCTCTCCGGTGTTTTAACCGCTTGTAAATTCGAAAAGAATTTTCAACTTACCAGAAGTTTCAACATTTTGGTTTAAAATATTTTTTTTTGACAAGATAGACGACAATAACAATACTGACGAAATACCAGCTGCGACAGTTCTATTTTATATGATCGTAACATGCCTATATTCCAAAAGAAGGATGGGGAAAGACTATTGGAAAAAAAAAAAAGATTGCAATAGTTTTAATGATTGCTACGAAAATAATATAGCACACGTGAGGTGGTGTTCTGCATGGATTAATAAATAATCAGTGAGGTTTCTGTCAAAAACCATTAAAACTGGGTTTATCGAACGTCCTTGATAGGTTTAGCAAGATATGCTGTTCTGTCACGCGTTTGGGTTTATTGTCAAACTAATCGACTGGAACTTATAACTTCTTTAGGCGATTTGGAAACTGAAATAAACTTGAAACTTCTTCGAGGTTAAAATGATTTTTCGTTTGACACTTTTTGTAATGAATAATAAAATAGCAGGATCCGATCACTTCCATATTTATAATTTTCAGTATCGGAAGGTGATTTAATGTTATATGTAATATTATAATATTTTATACCAAACAGGGTAATTTTTCGAAGCAATTGTACGTTTTAGTTCCGCTCTGGTGTTTAGGTGAATGTAGGTTGTATTAATGTATTCATGTGCAGCGAACCGTTTTAAAGTTTAAGAATATTGCCGCCAATTCGAATGTGTTTGCTGTAATAATGCATTTTCGGTGCGATTTAAAAAACATTTTGAACGAAATAATGCTATTACCGTTCGAGAGATAGCACAAAAAGGTCGTTTTTCAATTATCAAGTGTATAGAATCGAAATGAACCAAGCATACTAGTTATTAACTTAAATGTTCAACAAAACCTGTGAGAGTCTTGCTAAAAACCAAGCCACAGTTTTGGAAAAGAGAGATTAAAGAGTACAAAAGGAGTTTAAAATATTCTTTTTAATTAATATTATATGACATAAAGCAGAAATAAACTAATAAAAGTTTTATTCATTGCCTGCCATTATGGCGGGTAAGAGAGTAACAGATGCGAGATTTTAAAATTGGCAGCAATGTTTTGCCGTTTCTTTGGAAAAAAGTTTAAGTTGGCTGCCATTGCAATTTCAGTTGAGAAAAAAAATGTTAACGGTCTTCTTGATAGTAATTGTTATACGGTAAACTTGATGAAAATGTGATGTTTTCGGATACAATCTGAGCCATTTTATAATATAAACAGTTACCTTTTTAATTGTTAATTATAATCATTTAAAAATGAAATCCAAAAATCAAGCCTACTGCGAGTGTCCATAGTCAGTTTTAAGTGTTTACGTTTGCAAGAGGTTTCATGATCCAGCATTTCACATTGATTATCGCAAATAAATAAATATGGATAAAATCGTTTCTCCAAATTGGAAAAGACCTGAGGAGGTTATGAAATTTCATAAGTTGAAGCAGAGGAAAAGAGCACTGAGTGCTAGGATGAGCGGTAATGATAATGTAGCCATGAGTTTTTCTAGTAGCTCTAACAGTGAAGATAGTTTTGGAGATTTTCCTGCAGCTAAAAGAAAAAATCCCTTTGCTAGGAGGTAATCAAAATGAAGTGAAATTTGATAGTTTTCCAGCCCATTGTTAATTTAAAAAAATTTTATTTTAGGATGGAGACCATCATACAAAATAAATCAAATGAAACTACTGATGAAAGTGGTATAGAGACAGATTTCTCAAATGATACTACTCTTTTTCAATTATTAAATAATTCTCAAGGAATTAGTAGTAATGTATATACTCCAAAATCATTTGCAAATATTTTACAACACTTGAATCAAAAGGAAGAAGTAAGCAAATTGAATTTGTTAATTAGCTTGAATTAGGTACTTATTCATTTTTTTATTTTTCAGGTTGACAATGCATTTCAATCTAGTCAAAATAATACCAAATTGCAGCAAAAAGATGGCCTAAATTTACCAATAGATTGGTCAATAAAGAGTAAAGTGCGTTTAATGTCTGCCAGATCTTTTTCATGGAGTGCTAATTTGAGAACTTGTGAAGAAGCTAGTGGAATCACTGGGTATGTAGGATCTGCTGATACTATGAAATATGAAATTTTTTATTACAATATTAAACTCATTTCTTTGAATAATTATTTTTAAAGGTTTGTTAGATGCCTTGATGTAAGCAATCCACAAAGTAATACAAAAAGTTGTTCATTAGATACATCTCCCAATGCAAAATTTCTTCAGTGTTGTTTGTATTGGCAACATCCTAATATACCGTGGCTACAACTTTTCCCTCGTAATATGAATAAAGTGAAGTAAGTTTTTATTTTCTTTTATTTTAAAATACATTAACGAACCACTTTCAGATTACTATTGAATACATAAAGGAAAAAGAAAATGGTTCCTTTATGTACCTATGTGTAATAAAAAATGTTTAAAATGTTAAGAATTATCAATTTGAAAAATGATTGATTTTAAATATCATTTTGGGATTTTGATAGGAATTTAAAATAAATTTTTTGGGCCAAGATAAACAATATATTTCTGATGTATCACAGGTCAAATTCATTCTCTGTTACTTAAAATTAGGTAGTATGATATCATAAACTGTTCAGTAAATGCAGTTTTAGTTTTGAGTTTTCAATGTCAAGTTGCAAATTTATTTTTTTGATTTTTATTAATTCACTAGCCAGTTTCAGAACATCCAATTCAACTTCCATTTTATCTAACCTGAGCTTAATTTGTTGATATTCTTCCTCTTTCTGTAATTTATTTGATAAGTATGTAAAAAGTTTTACTCTCTCAGGATTGTTTGGTAACTTCGACACTTTCCCATCTTTAATAAAAAGGAAAAAAAAAAATAGTTAAATTTGGTTAAAAACTACTTTAGGAATAGGAAAATAATGACTTCAATTTTAAACCTGATAAAGCCTCAAGTGCTCCATTATTTATTTGATTAGCAAGGACATCTTCATTTGCCACTTTTCTTTTTTTCTTGCTATGTTCCTCATCATCTGAATCTTCTATGCTACTCTCTAGTGCCTTGCAGTCATCTTTAAAGAAAAATATATATATATATGTTGCTAGATGCATATTAGCAGAGTAAAATCAAAAAATGAAGCAAATATTTTACCAGCCAATTCATCAGCCACAAGTTTCTCCTCGTTTTTAGCATCCATTCCTTTGTTGTTCTGACAATTTTTACATTTCTTATACCTCAATAAATAAAATTTCTTTTCAAACCTACTGAGCCATCCTGTATGTGCTGTGAAATTTGTGATTCCTAAAAACAGCAAATTCATTCAGAACGATATTTAGAGAAGTAAAACTAATAAATTAGGATTACCTAGGACCCCTGCTAGTGTTAAAGCCATTTCTTTAATCAGCTTTCCGGTAATCTTTGCTTGGTCATTTTTTGCTTCACATAACCACTGCATTAATTTTTCTTCAATATCTTTAGATGAGAATTTTGAATCAGTATTACTGCAAAAAAAAAAAAAAAAAAAAAAAAAAATTGGAAGAATAAATTTAGTCATAATTCCACAATTTACTCTTGAGTTTTAAATAAGCCTTACAACTGCATTTCTGCTATAACTCTATCCAAAAAGCTTGTAGCACTGTAAGATGTGTTTATAGAAGTTTTGTCACTTGACTGTGGTTTTTCTAAACAATAGCAGAGCTTTGTTTTATATTCTAAATCATATTTTTTCTTAAATCTGTCACTCCACCCATTTGAAGCTGTAAAATTTTCAAATCCCATTTCAGCAGCTAACTGAAAATAAATTTTTATCTGCATAAGTAGGTATTATTTTAAAAGGAAAGGAAAAATGGGTTTATTTACCTCTAGAGCTTTGTTTCTTAAAATGACCCCATTAAAAGGTTTGTCTGATGCTTTTAAATTACGCACCCATTCTGCTAATGTTTCGTCCAAAACTTGATATTTGGATTTTCCGGCATAAGGGTTATCTCTTCTGTTTCTTGCCCTAAATCTATGCCTATCAGATTCTGGTGCATCTTCTATTGTCTTCCTGTTATTTATAATTGTAATTAAGGTGGAACGGGATATTTTCAATTTTTTTGCCAGTTCATTCATTTTCACATTCCCTCCAGTTGAATCGTAAGTCTTGAGGATCTCTAGCTTATCATTCAGTGTTAAGCTTTGCTTGGTTTTTTTTGTACCTGAACAAGCCATAGTTGTTGAATTGAAACTTATCAGATACTACTTTAAGTCACATTTGCAATTCTTATGAATTGAAAAACTGTATGACAACTTCATGATTTCTAATCGATTTATGAGTACTGTTTATGTATGAAACATTATTTCATCCATTGTGCTTCTTTCATTATGAAATCCTTGGATTATTTTTAATTGATTTAACTTATCACAAATATTCCAGTCAAAAAAAAAAAATTAAATAAAATAAAAAAGAACTTTAAGGTTCACTTGTCAAACAAAAACAAATTCCATTGCAGTTGGCAGCACTGTTATGCAGCAAGCAAATCGTTTTGACTTTGCCCCCAAAACAATGCTTTGAAGTATTTGAATTCTTCATTCTATTTGAATTCTTCAACATATTATGCTTGTCATAAGCTGAAATGATCTATAACATTTGAAAACTTAACTGGAATATTTTATTTTTAATAAACTGCGAAAAGAATTTAGACGGGACGGCAATTTTTTATTTCTTCCCCTCTTTCTTTAAATGAACATTTAAAATTTTTTTTTTAGTTCGTCATTATTATCAGCGCAGTTACAAATGAGTCCTTTAGTACTAAACGAATGGACGATTGCTTTTAAATCTCTTTTTCAGGTAAGTTAGATTTAAATTTTAAAAGTGGTTAAATTAGTTACCTAAATTAATTAAGTTAAATTTGAAAAAGAAACAAAAAATTGAATTTATGCTTTCTTGTTAAAGCTTGTGCGTACTAGGCAGTGTCCATTTTTCTATTTCATCGCCAATCATTTTCAATGCTTGTTTCGAGCTGCTGGTATTGCAGGAGTTCCTGAAACTCATGTTATTATAACACCAACTACCAGAGGTTTTCGCAAAATGTTAGATGATGAAGGTAAGAAGTTTTTTTCTTTTTTCTGAAAATAAAATACAAGAATAATGTTAACTACCTTTTGAATTTTCAGAGGTGGTATACACGATGCCATTTAAAAAGAAGCGAAAAAGCAACGAATTTGCAAGCGATTCCGATAGCAGTCAGTTGATAGAAAATGAGCAGGCCTCAGCCGACGAAGAAGACGATGACTGGCTGGAATCCATGGGTGTCGACTCGAAAGAAATTAAGAAAATAACGATGTCCCAGGTTATTATTATCTTTTTTAATTTTTCAGTGATGGTATTAATTACAAAAGACTTATTTCTTTTCTCAGAAAAATATAGATCGAACAAGAGAGAAAAAAATTGATGGATCTACAGAGTCACTAGTAGTTGTTCAAGGAATTGAAGTTCAAGCTCTTTTCAATCTCCTAATTAACTGTAAAAGCTGTGTTGCCACTACAGGTCCATACGCTGGTATTCCACCTACATTAATTTCTCCCACAGCTTTTCAACTCGCAACGCTTAAAAGTTGCAAGGTACAGAACGCGACTTATTTTTTAAAGGAAAATTTAGTCTTAAAATTTATAAGCTATAATGAATTTTCCAAATTTTTAAGGTTCGTGATTCAATGATTCGTGTTGATGGTATTGATTTTTATTCGATTCAAATAGAAGGTCCCATAATGCCTCATGCCCTGCGACAAATATGTATATTATTAAATCAAGACCGTATCGAATATTCAGCATCTTTGTCAACGGTGAAGCAAACTATGGGTTTTACCAACGCGTTCAAATCTGGGAATACAAACGGTGAGTTACGAGTTATGGTTCAGTTTTAAAATAATTAGGAAAAATCTTAAAATTTTAGACTGAAATATATATTGTTTTTTTTTTTTTATTAACATTACACAATACGGAAACAAGAATATTTTCTTTTTTTTTTTAAACAACGAATTTATGTCGCAATTTAAATTAAAATTTTTTTTAATGATTTCAGACGAAAACCAACCTTCTTCAGCTTCTTCTGTCTTTATAAAAGAAAATTTATCGGACTGCGGATTACCACAAGTGCTATTGAACGTTTTCTGCGATCCAGAAACTGAAAAGGTCGGTTTTAACTAACAAATATTACTGAAAGTTATAAAATTTCTATTTGCCTAATTTTATTTTTATTTTTTAGTATGGAGTAATCGAAAGCATAGAACCAGTGTCAAATGATTCATGACTATAGCGTACTTATTAGGTTTTTCAAATAATTTTATGAGCAAATCGTTTCTTTTAGTCAAATAGTATAATTTATATACAGTATATTTTTTAGAATCATTTAAAATTGTAAATAAGAAGATAGATTATGTGTTACAGTACGACTCTAATTACCGTATGGTAATGTAAATAATTTATATATTAAGTTCTTATTTTATTCTTTTTATAACTGGCGTAACTGACAAATCAAAATATATTATTTATTATGATGAAATAGGAAATTTGTTTTAATATCGTAAAAATTGTGCATCCGTTTTTTAAGTTTAAAAATATTTGAAACACATTCTATTTTATATTTTTTATTTTTTAAAGAGAGGCGGTAAATAAATCAAAAAATTTTTTTTACCTAAAAAAAAAATTATATTAATTTTTCTTCTACTTAATTAACGAAACTCTTTTAGTTCGCTTTATTACGGTTTTCTACTCTGTTAAATGTATAGCAAAATATAATTATTTTAATTTTGTTCAAGCTAATGAGAACGGGATGAAATTAATTTTTACGTAAGCTTTTTATTTTAATATATCTGCAGGCTGTACGACTAATAGATTTGTACTTAAAGCCTTCGTTATCTTTAGAATGCTGAAAATCAGTCAAAACTCTGAAAAATAGTGAGTGAAGCCTTTGAAAAAATATCAAATAAAAATTGATTTTTTTATTCGGGCTGTACTTTGTTATTGGTGTTTTAACTTACTTTTATTGCTTTATTTAGTAAAAGCGCTTTTTTTCATAAAGTTTTTAATGATTTATAATTATTTACATACGTTCTGCGGCGAATCTCATTTATCATTACAATAAGGCATATAGTAAAAGAATTTTTAAGTGATTGACTAAATAGAATAAATTCTTTTTTATTTATATTGCCCTAATCAATGATAAAAAAAAATTAGATATTTGAGATGCTTGTAAATCAAAAGCATAAGGTCAAAGTAGAGATTGTTCGGTTTCCGATTTTGCATTGTTATCTGGAATTATTACACCTGTTTTTAGGATAGCTTACTTCATTAGTTTTGATTTCATACTTAATTTTTTTTTATTCGACTAACTATTTGCTTGGAAGCCAAACATCACCAGTTAATCCTAAGTGATTCATTAACTGAGCATTCAATTCTTCTTCGGTACAATGTATGCCGCTTGCGAAAACCTGCTTGGATATTTTTATAAATTTTGTCACATGATGCACAACCAATCTAATTTGTTTATCACCCACTGAAAATTTATTTCCCATGTAATCTTCTTCAAATTCAGGAGTAAATTTAGAATTATAATTATTGTTTAAAGGATATATTCGGCCCCAGTCACCTTCGTGATTAATAGGCATTCTCCAGTCTCTACCGTTTCCCCATAACATCGGAGGGGATTGCTTGGTACGTCCTTTAAAGCCCCGACTCGTCGAGTACGATTTGTCGTATGGAAGCATCACGCTTTTAATATTATTGTCGTTTTGATTCGAATACGCCTTTTTAGACTTATCGCATACGTAGGAGCATTTAGTATCGGATTTACCCTTACATAATTTAGAATCTATATTTTCTAATTTTGATTCTTTTTTGTTGAAATTATCGTTTATTTCGGGTGTAGCTAACTGTTTAGCGGAATTTTTCGAGTAATCAGCACTGGTCACCGATTTCGAATTCAAAGGGCAATCGTATTTCATTTTAACGCGGTTGGGTACCTCTACGGTACCACAACAAAGCTTAACTTTATCGGTGGCATCTTTGTCCCGGTTCCGTTTCACGTTCACAGCACTTTTTTTACCTTGTCTATATTTTATTAGTTCGTTGGTTTGTTCATCTTTAAAATTATGCAAACCTATTTCATTGATTTTTTCTACTTTCTTTTTATCTTCTTGCTGTGTTTGCCCTTTCGATCGGGCCGAGTCGTTAACGTTTTGATTTTGAGGCGAGATTCGCAGAGGGGGTTTTGGCTGATCAAAATTTGTTTTCAGTTTTTCGAAATCTAAAGTGTTTTTATGAGGAGGGCCGAAGAGGTAGTTTGTTTTTCGTTTTCGACGCCACTTTGTGGCTGCTGTCGCCACTAGCATAGCAGACGAAGCCGTTGGTTTTGCTGATCCGTTACAAATTTTATTCCCACCGCGATTTGTTTGTATGGAAGTTGTGGCTCGTGGTTTCGTTCTAATTATGCACAAATGTCGATTCTCAGATTCATCGCCGTCTTCATTATCCGAATGTCTAAAATTATTCATTTGGGTAAGTATATCGTGTTCAGTCAAGCATTTAATTCAATTAAACAATGCCCTTGATTTTTTTTTTTTTTTTATTCCAGGAATTTTAAAGAAATAAAAAACTTACGAAACGCTGGAAGATTGCGTCCTCGTATCAAACGACGAAAAAATAGTAAAAAGCGATAAACCAGTGTTGCATACAGGAAGACCAAGGAGATCAAACAAATCGTGCAGCAATGGTTTTTTCACCACTGGGTCGACATCGCAATCATTTCCTAATGCTGGGCTTAAATTGACCTAGGAATGCAGGTAATGTTAATTTTGAAGTGAAATGTTTTAAAAATTTTGTTTCAACATGTTTTTACCTCCAGTAACCAAGGCTTTAAGTTTTCATCAACCAAAACATCAAAGCCGTAAAACTCGAAGCAATTGGTGGTTTGAGGGACTGATGTACTTTGAGATAAAACGGTCAGAGTGACTAAAGCACTTATTCTTTGCCATAATAACCAGTCTCGGATGCCAGCCTGTTGAAAGTAGTGGCGAAGCTGCTTAAAATTCCACTTGCAACCTAAAGGAACATAAGTTACCACTCCATCTCTTTTTTATCGTTGGCAAAAGTAATTTGGAAGAATGAAGAGAAGTTATAAGAACAAGATCATCCTTGGATGTTTTTTAGAAGAAAAAAAAAACTGTTGTACCTTTAAAGGTTTTGTTTGGGTGTCCAAGACGGGCATGTAAACGCTCGTTCGTAACAATTTTAAACAAGTTGCTTAAACAATTTTAAGCTTTTTTTTTTTTTGCTCCTGAATTTGTTTATAAGAAAACGATTTTGCTTTACACTTTTTAAATAGATCCATTGTGAACCCATTCTTTCTAAAGCAGAACGAGCTAATGCGTTTTTAATGAACGTCTGCGGTTTCAATTTAGAAATAATTCCTGCCGTAAGAACGTTATTCACAAAACATATATTTATTTTGTAAAACTTTCTAATACGGGGGCGGAAAAAAGATTATTTTTGATTAATTACGGAAGTTATAGAAGATTCTAAATTAAAGGCACTTTATAAAGAACTCTTTGCCTTTTATAATTTAAAAGCTAGTTTAAAAAAACTTGGGAAAGCTATTCAGCACTATTTTGCTTGTTTTCTGTTATTTGTAAAATTACTTACCTGCTCCAACTCTATCCTTTTGCTCTGCATAACCGGGGCCTAACTTATTTAGAGAACTGTTTGTCAGATGACAGAAGGGATTGTTAAGATCTGATAAGGAAAACTTGTCGGTACTAAATCTGAAAAAAAAAATTAATTAATTAAATAATTAATTAATTAATTAATTATAAATGGTGATAGTAACAAAATTTTTTTTCTGTTGTAATGCAATTTACCAAAAGAATAATTTACCTAACTATTCCTTCTTTGTACAAATAAATAGTTAGCGGATGATAAGACGGAACACAAACATACAGCCTCAAGTCAAATTTGTAACCTCCAATAAGCAACGGATTTTTAATATATCTTTGTACTACCGCATTTGAATCGTAACATAAATCGCTGAGACTCTGAAAAAATAAATTTTATGATTCGACGTAGGCCTTTTTAGAATTTTTAACTTATCTAACCTTAAATAGAAAAATTCCTCGTCCTTGGCTTTGTCCGACCGGCTTGCAAATCCAAACCTTTTGATTTTCCTCATCGTCCCCATGTCTGGAGCAATCTGCTACTAATTTTGTATATTCTAACGGTAAATTGTACCCATGGGGACTGAAAATAAAAAATAGAAAAAAAAAAAAATTAATACGACACCGTAAAATATTGGAAAAGTAAATTTTAAAAGAAAATCGATAAAAATATAATTTTAATAGATTCCCTTTGTGAAGCGTGATGTAAAACTTTTAACATTTGAAACTTGCTTGCACATCATATCACGTATAGTTTCTTTTTTAAAAGAAAAATAAGAACTAGGGTGAAATTCATCTAGCTATTACTTAAATTAAAAGGAAGTTTGTTGAAAGCTTTTCAACCGGTATAACAAATGATTTACATGACCAATCAATAAGGAGGAGTTTCCGAAGGATATTATTATGCACGTGCACTCCGGAAACTCACGGAAAAGATGTTGGACAAATTTCCCTTCTCAAAATGAATCATAAAGTCATTTATCATTTATTTACCTTATATCGTAGACAGCACCGTATACTTTTTTCATGCATTTTAAGTATCTAGCTAAATTGTCTTTTCGGCATATTGAAGCTCCTTTCGGAATGTGATTTGTAAACTGCAAAAGAGAAAATAAAAAAAAATATTAGAGAACGGTTAAACGTTAATGTGTGAATTGAATTTTTTTTAAAATGAATTTTAAATCATATATTTACACTTACCTATCTGTCAGTAATTAAGATCCTATTTTTCGGTAATTAATTCTAAAGTGAAGAACTAAAAGAAACTATTCCTATTCTAAAAAGAATCTAATATCGTAGAACAAAATCTTAAACTGAAATATTAAATCGTTATAACCGAAGTGCTCATGAGCAATTCAAGCGAGAGCTCAGTTTATATCTGAAATTCGAATTATTTTGAAAGATTTTGCTCAATAAGAACCAATTGCGGTGAGAAAAACTTAAAATAAATTTTATAATGCGTTTAATGTCACACTAGACGAACCTGCCATGCTTTGAGTTGTTTATGCTGTGATACAGAAAAGGCCGAAGTCTTCCACCATAAATTCCAATTGTCCCTAAGAGGAGCATTTTCTGTATATTCTCTCCATCCCCTTTCCATGCACACCTAAGAACAAAAACGAGCCGATATCAAAAATGGACAAACCTGCCAAGCCTTGAGCGGTTTTTGATGGGAAACTGGGAAAGCTTGAGTCTTCCACCACAAATTCCATTTGTCTGTAGTGGGAGATTCTTCTTTGTATTCCTTCCAACCTCTTTCCATGCATACCTAAACAATAAGAATTTTGAAAGAAAAATCTATAAAGTTATTGAGCAACAAAGAAACGTTACGTTGTATTCAATTTGGAAAAATGAAAAAGAAAAAAAAAAAAAAAAAAAGGCTTAGAATTAATTTTTAATTTAAAACGTTAATAATTTTACAAACATGACGGGTAAGAAGAACCCTCATGGAAATTATATATGCAGGCATATATGCGGAAAAAGGTTATGCAACATATAAGTCACATATGTACCGCATATATGAGATTCCCTATGATCGCTGAAAGGCATACTTATATGCCACATACAGTACTTTTTGCCGTTTCTAATACGCGACATATATGTTAAAGACATATATGTTGCGATTACATTGTTATTTAATATATGTAGCATATATATAAAACAGATATACGTGGCATACATATAAAAGATATGCAGCATATAAATGACGTGTGTGCCGCATATATGAGATTTCCCATGAGCATACTTATATGCCACATACGGTACTCTTTGCCGTTTCTAATATGCGACATATATGTTAAAGACATATATGTTGCATGTAATCGTTGGTTAAACTGAAATATGTGGCATATACATATAAAAAAGATATGCAGCATATAAATGCCATATATGCCGCATATATATGCTGCATATATATTGCATGTAATCGTTGGTTAAACTGAAATATGTGGCATACATATAAAAAAGATATGCAGCATATAAATGCCATATATGCCGCATATATGGGGCCCCCTATGTTGGCTGAAGGGCATACTTATATGCCACATACTGTACTCTTTGACGTTTCTAATATGCGACATATACATATGTTAAAGATATATATGTTGTATGTAAATTGTTGGTTGATATATGTGGCATATATGCGAAGCAGATATTTCCCCAATTTTAGTATCTACCTTCCCCATTCCTCTCCCACCACCCCTCCTAATTTTTAAACACATTAATACTCATTCTCTAACCACCTAATCAACAGAAAAAAATCCTTTCCCACATGCCTCGAAGAAGAATCGAACCCAGACCTCTTGTGCTGCAGACCAGAGCGCTACCATTTCACCACTGATTCACATGTCCGTTCCTAGTTTATTTCTCATACATAAATTACTCAATAGTTATTATATGCCGCATACAAGTACTGTCATCTAAGCAGCATAATATGCCGCATATAAATAAATATTTTGGAACTTAATTATTTTTGAACTTTGGTAGTTATTCGTCGCTTAAAAGCGGCATCTGTGTTGCATATAATTAATAAATGTCCAACGATATTTAGTTCATATGTGACATATAAGTTCGCTTAAATTCCGCATATATACAAATATTTCAGTACCAAAATAAAATTTGAACAATGGTAGTCATATGTCGCATATAAGCGGAATCTGTGCTGCATATAAGTAATAAATTACCAACAACATTCAGTTTATATGTGACATATAAGCCGGATCCGTATGCCGCAATTTAGTAAATATATACTTGAACTATGGTAGATTTATGTCGGTTATATCCGGAATCTGTGCTGCATATAATTCATATATTACCAACGACATTCAGTTTATATGTGACATATAAGCCGAATTACATGCCCCGCAGATGTAAATATTTAAGTGTGCTTACATATTTTGACTCTGGTGGTTATATGTCGGTCACATGCGGCATCTGTGCTGCATATAATTTACATATAACCAGCAATATTCAGTTTATATGTGACATATAAGCCGGATTTATATGCCGCATATACTGTATATAAATATTTCAGTCCATAATATTTTAACATTGGTAGTAATATGTCGGATATAAGCGGCATTTGTGCTGCATATAATTAATGAATTCTGAACGATATCATGGATTTATGTGACATATATAAGCCCGAGTATTTTCTGAATATATATATATTTCCGTACATAGACTTTGGTAGTTATATGTCGCTTATATGTGGCATCTGTGCTCCATATAATTAATAAGTTACCAATCACATCTGTTTATATGTGACATATATGACCGTTTGATGCCGCATATATATCAATAACATTCGGACTGATTTATGTGACATATAATCCAGTTTATATGTCACATAAATCAGTCCGAAAGTATTGATATATATGCGGCATCAAACGGGCATCATAAAGGTTTTAGCATTTTTCATATCGTTGACATATATACTTAGTTACTATGACATATATGCTGGTTCCTATATATATATGTTAAATATATGGATAACTAAGCATATATGTCAACGATATGAAAAATGCTAAAACCGTTATGTGTGACATATATGCCCGTTTTATGCCGCATATATATCAATACTTCAGAACTTGATTATGTGACATATAACTGGATTATATGCCGCATATAACTGTTTAGGCATTTTTCCATATTTTCAACATATATGCTGATTTGTATATATATGTTAAATATTTGGATATACGGAAAATGCTAACACTTATATGTGACATATTTGCCCGTTTTATGCCCCTTATATATGAATACTTCGGAACAACTTGATTTATGTGTGACATATAAACTGGATTATATGCCGCATATAATTGTTTTGTTATTTTCCATATTGGCGACATATATGCTGGTTCCTATATATATGTTAAATATATGGATAACTAAGCATATATGTCAACGATATAAAAATGCTAAAGCCGTTATGTGTGACATGTATGCCCGTTTTATGCCGCATATATATCAATACTTCAGAACTGGATTTATATGTGACATATAAACTGGCTTAGATGCCGCATATAACTGTTTAGGCATTTTTCCATATTTTCGACATATATGCTGATTTGTATATATATATTAAATATTTGGATATACGGAAAATGCTAACACTTATATGTGACATATTTGCCCGTTTTATGCCCCTTATATATGAATACTTCGGAACAACTTGATTTATGTGTGACATATAAACTGGATTATATGCCGCATATAATTGTTTTGTTATTTTCCATATTGGCGACATATATGCTGGTTCCTATATATATGTTAAATATATGGATAACTAAGCATATATGTCAACGATATGAAAAATGCTAAAGCCGTTATGTGTGACATGTATGCCCGTTTTATGCCGCATATATATCAATACTTCAGAACTGGATTTATATGTGACATATAAACTGGCTTAGATGCCGCATATAACTGTTTAGGCATTTTTCCATATTTTCGACATATATGCTGATTTGTATATATATTAAATATTTGGATATACGGAAAATGCTAACACTTATGTGACATATTTGCCCGTTTTATGCCCCTTATATATGAATACTTCGGAACAACTTGATTTATGTGTGACATATAAACTGGATTATATGCCGCATATAATTGTTTTGTTATTTTCCATATTGGCGACATATATGCTGGTTCCTATATATATGTTAAATATATGGATAACTAAGCATATATGTCAACGATATGAAAAATGCTAAAGCCGTTTTGTGTGACATGTATGCCCGTTTTATGCCGCATATATATCAATACTTCAGAACTGGATTTATATGTGACATATAAACTGGCTTAGATGCCGCATATACTGTTTAGGCATTTTTCCATATTTTCGACATATATGCTGATTTGTATATATAATTAAATATTTGGATATACGGAAAATGCTAACACTTATATGTGACATATTTGCCCGTTTTATGCCCCTTATATATGAATACTTCGGAACAACTTGATTTATGTGTGACATATAAACTGGATTATATGCCGCATATAATTGTTTTGTTATTTTCCATATTGGCGACATATATGCTGGTTCCTATATATATGTTAAATATATGGATAACTAAGCATATATGTCAACGATATGAAAAATGCTAAAGCCGTTATGTGTGACATATATGCCCGTTTTATGCCGCATAATATCAATACTTCAGAACTGGATTTATATGTGACATATAAACTGGATTATATGCCGCATATATAGTTTTGTCATTTTCCATATTGTCGACATATATGCTCGTTTGTAATATATATTTTAAATATATGGATAACTAAGCATATATGTCAACGATATGAAAAATGCTAAAGCCGTTATGTGTGACATATATGCCCGTTTTATGCCGCATATATGTCAATACTTCGTAACATGATTTATATGTGACATATTAACTGGCTTAGATGCCGCATATAATTGTTTTGGCATTTTCCATATTGTCGACATATATGCTGGTTTGTATATATATGTTAAATATATGCATAACTATATGTCGCATGTATGTACATTATATTAAAAAGCGAACATTTATAGCTCATATATGCCAAATTTTGTCGCATATGTGCAAAATTTATGCCGCATATTATTAAGATGTATGTTTTTTCGGTTCATATTGTCGACATATATGCCTTTTTAATAAAATTTATATGTCGGTAATATGTAATTTATATGTGGCATATATATGTCACTGAAAATTATATGCGCCATATATTTTTTTCCTTAAAATCGCATATATAATTTCCATGAGGGAAAACCATAAATATAAATATAAAATGATAAAAAAATGTTTGAAAGTAAAATTAAATTAAATTAAATTTATTTTACATGACGTAAACAACAGCAATTTAGGTCAACCAAATCCGCTGACAACCGCAGAGCGAAGAAGAAAAGAAAGTTTATTTTTTTTTATTGATAAGAAAACTAGCCCACTCCCTTATTCCAGTCTGTAATAGAGAATTCATAATCGCTCAATGTTTTTCTTTTCTTTTTTATTTCAGGAGTTCGGAATAGATTTGGAAAAAATAAATCGGCATATAGAAGAAAAAAGATTCTAAATTTAATCTTCGAGGAATCCAAATGATCGATCTGCACGGCAAAAGATAATGTAAATACATCAAACTATAAATTAAAAAATCCCCCGCGTTTTTTAAATAGGCAAGAACCGAAAAACTTTTTTTCGACCTTGATATTTCATTCTGAGGAAAAAAAAAATTAAAAAAGAAAAAGGAAAAACCTTATGATGAGCTAGACTAGATAAAAAAAAATAAAAAACTTTTTTGCGGATTCCCGAATGCGAAAGTTGCAAAAGATATTATCAAACCATTTAAGTTTGCTCATTTACCAAAATGACTCAGAATATTAAATTAAATGAAAATTTGTATAATTTTAAATATTATCTGCAAGATTTATGCTTTTAGTTTTCTGGAAATACTGTCGGTTTCGTTATCCGCATGGCATCGTTGCAATATTGGATTCGGATCCGTTAATAGCTTACTCCCTTTTAATTTTAACGGGCTGACCTTGGTACCACATTTTGTTTCTAATTTAGATAAAAACCTAGAATTTTCAAAATGATCGCTATTAAGAAAGGAGTAAACGTTAGTTGTAGTCCAAAACGATATTTCAGAAGCAAGACAAACTGGGCGAACTTTTTTTTTTCTTTTGGAATTTTTATAGCTTCTTAGCAGGCGTATATCAAATTAATTGACTCCATGTTATATTTATAGCAATTTTTTTGTAAGAATTTAGTTGCGTAAACTGTGACAAAAAAGAAAAAAAAAGTTAGGGGAAGATACAGCATTTTTGGGGATCTTTTGATGGCCGTAGATTCTCGGTAAAAAAAAAAATGTTAATTGGTCTTCGCATGCAATTAATTAACCTTAAAACAAATAATTATGCACGATCTTTGTTTCTTATAGCCCAACACTAATTTCGGATTTCCAGGGGTAAAATATAAAACACTACATTTCACCCTATCACTCTTAATCGGACCAAACATGTACAAACAAGTACGAATTTAACTACACAAGAAGTTTCAAGAGTTTTCCATGAACGAAATCTGAAGAAAGGATAGCGATAGAGCTTTTCAACGATTATTTTAGGGTAGCAATAAGGCAGAGGCAAAAGTGATATCTTATCACTTCTAAATAGCCTGTTCTGCCTCGTAGGGCTATTCAACACCAGCCCATTTCGAGACGATACCGAGCTCAAAACGATACCTAGTGATACCGAGAATCGAAATGAGATTATATTATGAGACTATGAGACTATAGGGATGCACACAACAAATTTCAACAAAAGGCTACCACCGGGTTACCATAAGGGTTGTGCCCCAAAATTAAATTTTTTTTGGACTTTCACCCATCGATAGGACCTAGCGAGGGGGTAAATTAGGCCAAATATTAGGGTCGAAATACAAGCCGTTTCTAAGGCGGGGATGGGAGTATTAATTCAGTTTCCATTTTTTTGGCAGAGAATGGGTTGTCCGATTGAAGAATCCAAAAACCAAAAAAAAAAGCTCTTTCAAAGGGCTATCTAAGGGCATAATTGTTAATTTTTTTTAAAATGGCCAATTAAAGGAAAAAAAAATTATTTTCTTCATATTAGCTTCGCCGGACCAAAATTTCGCTATGACAGTCAAAAATTGGTTTAAATTCATGTATGCTTCTAAATTTTTCTTTCGACAAGAAAGTGGCCTTTCTTGAATCTTGAGCAAGATTCTCGAACAAGAAATAGATTTTCAATTTTTAGAGTCTTACACGTCTAGGACCAAAATCTGAGCAAATTTTTCGAAATTTTTTTGAAATTTGTTATGTGCATCCCTATACGAGACTGAGACTTTCTTTTCCGATATGAGAAACTAGACCAAGACGACACCTTCTCATATCGTATCGGTCTCGGAACAGTCTCAATATCGAAAGCCGGCCTCGGTATCGGAATCGTTTCCTGTCTTATAGAAGCCGCGGTTCTCGGAATATTTAATGAAAGTAAATGATGATGAGTCTGAGATTATAAGACCATAAAACGATTTCGATACCGGAACCGGCTTTCAGTCTCGTAATCTGATCTATATATTCTCTGTATCACTAAGTACCGTTTTGAGCGCGGTATAGTCTCGAAATGGGCTGATCTCGAATAGCCCTACAAGGCAGAACAGACTATTTAAAAATTATAAGGGCTCACTTTTGCCTCTGCATTGTTGCTACTTAGTTATGCCCTAATAAATCATTAAAATCGTTTTTATCCTATTCATATTTTAAAATTGGAACATTTTTTCCCATTTTATATTTTCTTACAATTAGCCTATTCAAGTCTGTTATTCGAAATATTTAGACTGCGTAAAAAATGCAACAAATATAAAAAGAAGCAAAGCTATTTTATTCTTTAAAGTAGGGGATGCTGTCGTCGATTGTCAGTTAATCTAACTTGTCAAATCTGTCAGTTTCGTTTTTTATCGATATATCGAATTTCTCAGCCGGTGTTTACTACTCAGGCACATCGATATTACGAAAACGTTGAAGGACGATCCGAATTAGACATTGTAAAGAGATAACTCCGGAAGGATCTTATTTTTGATTGAAGTCTCTGTTTTACTACGATTTAAAATCAAATTGTTAGTGTCATGTATACTAAGGGGGATATTTTCTCAAAATTACAGATAAAGAAGTCTTTGTTTCTAAACTTGAGGATAAAATAATCTTTATGGTAAATGAGCTAACGAATATAATTTGAAAAGAAATTATACCTTACCTGTATTAATAAATTTGGACCCGTGCCATTGTCGTTTACACGAAACACGAACGGTCCTTCTTCCAGGCTCATTATTTTTCAGCACAGCTGTCTAGCGTATTGATTATCTTGAAATTGTTTCTATCAAACGAGCACATTTCACTATATTTCGTGATTATTTTACGTAACAAATTAACGAATTCGTCCAAAATTTTAACAAAAAATTAATAACTAAATAAATAAGAGGGATTTTTTTGAATCACAAGGAGGGAAATTTAGACATTATTTTTGTTTACATGCGTTACGTCATTTGTTATTTTTTTGCGAAAAAAGAAAAATTATTTCTAAAAGAAAAGTTTTAATATTAGCAAACGTGTTGTTGAGTACTGTTGCAATGGAAGCTATACATTTTCCCATTAAAAATAGAAGACTGACGTTGATGTTTTTAATTAAAATATTTTCCGGATGTCTTAAAACAGAGTTTACTGTTCGTCAAAATAATGCGAAGGTTTTAGCCGATAATGGAAACTCGCAAACGGTAATAAGTATAATTATGATTACATTTAAAAAAACGGCCTATGTAGACATATAAAAATGATTTTCATTTCTTTTTTAAATTATTTTCAGAAAAAGGAAACCTATTAAATATTTTTTAAAAGTCAAATTAAAACGATTAAATCGTAGTTTTCAACCCATTTCGGAATCATGTGACTTGCGAAGGGAAAATTTATACTTAAATACACTTGGAGGTAACCAAGAATTTATCCGGTTGTGTTAAACACGCACAATGGATGTATCTTTTTTTCATTTCCACCTGGGAAATGCATTCCATCCGATCGTTTAGTCCCACTTTTTTATTAATAGCATTTCGGTCTCGTTCTTACCGCTTTTACACCACGTGGTACGTTACCTACCGATCCGTTTACTTACCCTAGAACTAAACTTACTTATTGGGTTATTGGAACGTGGGCAGGTAATTTATTTATTTATATAATGTAAGATTTAAATTATGAACATCTTTTTAAGATAGTATTTTAATTTTTTTTGTATAAGGAAACTTAGGCTATATTTCTTTCATAAAAAAAGGAACGAATTTAACTTGCTGGATTGTTAAAAATGTCATTAAGTATCGGTTTAAGTTTTTTTTAATTAGGGAAAATATGTACCGACCATTGATAGTTTGGTAACTACGTTTGCTAAAATATTTAACGAATTTTTCGAGGCAATAAAATTTTTCATCTCGTTTGGTTGGAGTCTAATGAACACATTAATTCTTCACTAGTATCACAAAATTATTTTAAAATTTAATTTAAAAAGGAAAAATTAAATTTAAAAAAAATTTAAAATTCGTTAACGAAAACAAACTATGAACACATTGGCGGCGAACGGGATTCCCGTTTGAACGTTCGAAGTTACGGCATGTCTCTTCCGAGCGACGGAAAGGCACTGGTTCGGTTCGACGTGATCTAATCCATGATATATATTTATAATACGAACGGTTGCGCTACAGAAGAAGATATTTCCCTCTACAGTCACGATCCCGTCCATTTCACTTAACATCTGTGGTTCTTTTTCCTATTTTCTTTTCTAATAGCTTATGTTTTTCCCCCTCCACTACCCAGGGAAAAACTTTTCATATATTGTATTTTAATTTATCATATTTTAATTTCTAAGGTAAACAAGGATTTTCCTTGTTCTCCTTTGTTTATCAAATAGGTCATTTCGAAACTTTTACAGTTTTTCAAGTTAACCTTTTTTTACGTGATCGCCTGAAAAAAAAAAGAGGAAAACTTTATTCCTGTTGCAATTAATTATTGTTATTGTCTTGAAATATTAAAAAATTATGCTTGATATTTTTAACTAAATTACTTTAGTCTGCCTGCTTCAAAAGACTATGAAACAAAAGAAATAAATTTGCCTGATTATAGATAGTGTTATAATTTATAGATCTATTTGCGGTAGTTTTATTATTATACTTGTTAATCAAGCTAATGGCAAGGTTTTTGATAAATTAAAAATTTCAGAAAGCTCTCTCTTTGGTCCAAAGAATAAAAAAGCATATCATAAATGAAGTTCTTATTTTTGGAAGCAACAATTTTAATCCAAAAAGTTATTCAAATTTTAAAAAAATAACGCACTGGGATGATAATACGTTAGAAATCACAGGGATTTTTTTTACTAACTAACTGTTAATTACGGGAGTAATTAACATTAATTGCTACTGTTACTAACTGTAAATTTCGGGAGGTAAAGTGTTGCTGGATTACTTCAAGAAGAATTAGGAAATTAATTGGTCCAAAAAAAGCAAAACTTGTTCTTAAACCATTTGAATGCTATTTGGGACCATAAAAATATTACGCCACCACTTCAGGGAACATTCAAGTATTACGTAAGACTTTTTTTCGGGTTTTCGGACCCCCTCCCCCCTTTCGTAAGAATTAGTAAGATTCCTTCGACCACCCTGCCGAATTTTTTTTGTAGCGCCGATTTTAAATTGGAGTAATATTTTTCTCAAATCTAGATAGAGTTCATTTCTTTAATTCTGTAAAAAATTAAAAAAAAAAAAAAAAAAAAAAATTAATATTTTGAAATTAAAAAAAAATTCTGAACAATAAATTATACTAGAAATTCTTACGTAAGATTTGCCGCCACCCCCCCCCCCCTTTCCGGTCTTACGTAATACTTGAACGTTCCCTTAGGGGGAGAGGGGGTTTCCTCAGAACTTACGTCAGCATATATGACTTACGTCATATAAATCAATAAACCAATTAAAACTTTTTTCATAATTTTTAATAAACATTGTAGCCCAGTTTTTGTTTTTTAGACCAGGGCCTAAAAGACATGATGGGGTTTCTCGGTTTGGTTTTTATTTTTAAAATGAACAAGTTTCACCACGAAAAGAGTCAGTAAAACAATTGACAGGTCAGAAAGGTCGAGAAGTGGAAAATTTGTTACTATTACCATATTATATAGTTATAAAAAGAGATTTATATGCTAAATTTGGGTCCGACCGATAAAGAACGACGGTATACTTTTTCACCATTTTCTAATTATTTTACTCCAAAATCATTTTTGACTGTTATAATTTTTACTCCGAAATCATTTTTGACTGTTATAATTTTTTTATTTCAGATTTATACCAATGGACAGAAATCTTGAATGACTAACCCTTTACGACGAAAATTGCATGACCAGTATTTAATGCACAACTTGTGAAAATTCTCAGCTATGTTATTCCAAACGGCGACAAACTTCGATTACATACGGGGTGAAAAAAGCAATAAAATATCAAGCTTCATACATGCAAAGGTAAGGAAATGAGCATTCACATACAGTTTATTGAGAATCGAAATACTAAAAACGATTTATGTTAAATTTTCCGAAGTCCTTTTTTTTCTTTTTATATTTTTATATTTTCTTTATTTTTCCATTTCTGCTATTTTTATTTTGGCTGAAACATTTTACCGAAGAATTAAAAGAAATACGATGAAAAAGTCAAGTCACAAAGAATGAAATTGCAGAACAGCTCGATATAACACGAAGACATTTTCGTAGGCGTTTTTCTTTGTTTTTTTCTCCGAGATTGACGTCGGCGACGGGAGAAAACCGAAAATCGTTTTAAAACATGTATACTGTATAGTATATTAATAGCGGTGCGATTCAAGAATAATTTTTTTTAAAAGAGGTAAAATTTTGCAAATATTACTTACGTTGTTTTCATACGATTCCAAAAAAAATGTTTGGAATAATTTATACCGTACAGTAGTGCATCGTGGAATGAAGAAAAAAAGTTTCGTATGCATCATATTTTAAATTCGTTTGTAACTTATTTTTAAAACTTTTGCTCTTTTTTAATTGCAACAAAACTCAATTTTGCGGGGAAACTTTTAATTTCTCTTTCAAGGGAAAAATTAACATTAAAAATTTTAACAAGTATAAAACAAAAACAATTAACAAGGAAACAAAGAAAAAATAAGTTATTGTTGGATATAAAAGGTAACAAGTTCACGAAATTAACGGAAAACAAGAACTAAAGAATATTGAAGTTCAGCAAGAAGGGTGAACATTTTTTAAAAGGGGAGATTCCAAATCATTTGATCCAATTGATCGATATTGTACACATCATTTTATCGAAGGAAAAACTATTAATATTTATATTTTTTTTGAGGCATTTTTCGTGCTTTTAGATGTTTTCAAAAAAGAACAATCAAATAGAAAAAAAAACTAATAAAGAATATAAGCATGATAAAGGGTGTCTAGAAAAAACAATGAAATGTTTTAAAAAGTTATTAACAAAATGTTCAGTCTTTAAAATTTCAAAAAGATGAATGGGGAAGAAAAGATTGTTTCTGTGGATAAATGAGTGTTATTTTAATTTTCTGTCCAAATAATTTTCAATAAAAAGACAATAGGTGGAAAAATTTTTGTTGTGTGATTTTAGAAATACTCGCCATAAAAAATTTTTCCACCGTGTGTATATTGGAGGAAATTGTCATAAAAAAATAAAAATGCTAAATCTTTTTTTTTTTTTTTTTTTTTTTGTGTGTGAAAGGAAACTTATGTAGATTTCTTATGCAGACAACGTATGTAGACAACTTATGCAGACTCGTACTAGAAATGCTAGGTCTGAAAAACGGTTATAACTGCACTGTTAAAAACTATTATTACTTTACACTCGGATTAATATCCTATGTAATCCGATTAATCCCGAATGGAGGCAAATGAAATCATAATTTTCTGGGAAAAATTTAATGTTGACTGTGTGCCTTAATCAAAGTTAAAGCGGAAAAAACTGTCCCAGTAGCTTTGTATAAATTTATGTATGTGAACGATTTTTTTTTTTTTTATTACAAAGCCAAAGAAGTGTCCGAAAATGAGAACAGTTTTCCAGTTTTGATGTTTATCCGAGATTAAAAAGTAAACATAGTAGAATTTAATGAGTTTGGGAAATTTTGTTATTTCGGATTCACATTTGGTTTGAACACGCTACCATCCTTTCCGTGGAATCAAAGGTCAAAATCGAGGAAAGAATTGACTCCTCTTTTGTTAAATAAATGAAAGCAAATCGTGCCAACCTAACTGAACGTCTATTTATTTTAAGAAAAAGTCCTTTTTTTTATTTTATTTTATTTAAAAAAAAAAAAAAAAATTCTGAATTTGGAATTTAAAAAAAAATGCATCAACAACGTATTCGATATAAACAGTGGCGGCGAGCCCACTAGGCGATATCTGCGCGAGGCCTCAGGCAGGAATAGCACAATTAAAAAATTGGGGGTCTCGCGCTTCGCCTTTTTTTTTAAAACATATATTTTTTTTAAGTTCCCTTGTTTTGTTAAGTAAGCAAACGACCTGGTCACAAAAGCAGACTTAAAGGAGTTAAAAATTAATTTCAGGATTTCGAAACTTAATTTCATGAACCCCAATTTTTTGGGAAATTTTTTTTCACCCTTGATCTGGCTCTAGGTAAAGGAGGCCTCGCAAAAATAGTTCGCCTCAGGCCTAACACCTAGCCTCTCCGCCACTGAATATAAATAAGAAACTAAATAATAATTCGGGATATTTTATTTGGGTTGATCGAGTTCCAACTTTGATTATTTCACGAAAGATCTTAATCTTTAAATGCTTTGCTGAAATTTTAATTTGCTTAAGCAATCAACTGTTTTTTTTTTTTTTTTTTTTTTTTTCTTTCTTTCTTTCAAGTTTCAGGAACTTGATTGTACACCAATTAGGGTTTCTGCTCGAGAGTTCTCAAATTTATTTTGAACTAGTTTTCGAGAAATTTCTCAAAAAAAAGAGCAAAAATAACGAAAAACGAGAATGATGAAATCTCGAGTCTAGACAGCTTGTAAAGCTGAGAGCTCCGAATTCGAGATGCAAAATTCTCGCATTCTAGGAAAGCCGAAATTCTAAAGAAAGCAGAAACTCTAATGGTGTTAAACTTTGTTCATCTGTGAAATAGAAAAGAAAACACAGTCTTGTGATCTAGTCTTCTATATTTATAATTAAGCCTGTTTTAAACGTTGGTGAAAATTTCTTTAAAAAATACTTGTGATGATATTACAGACTCGGACTTGGTTTTTTACATTTCCAATAAATTGAGCCTATTTTTGAAAATTGATTTTCCGATCTCGCTGCATTTGTTCAAATCATCATTTCCTGGAATGAACTGAGCATACCTCAAATTTGTAATTTAACAACAAAATAAAAACTCAGTACTCATAAGTTAAGTATCGAGGGAAAAAAAAAAAAAAAAAAAATCATATCATGCACAAAGCAATTTTTTTCTCTTTTTCCAAGAATTTTTTATTGCATCCTTCGTCTTTAAATTCTTCGAAGGCGACATAACAGAATGTTATGATATGCCACAAACAAAATGAGATTTAAAACGGAACGGGTGAATAAGTAAAACAATTTTTTCTATTAATTTCTCCAGTTCCTCAAACTTTGATGCATTGTTTTCGGAATAAAAAAAACAGAAACAAATGGTTTTATTCAGACTTTTGTTGTTATTGTTTTATTACCAGAGAGAAAAAAAATAGTGATTGGAAAGGTACGGTATGCAGCGATGAAATTGAATCTATTTTGATAGTTTGTCATGTAATTTGTGATGAAAATGATAGTAAATATAAAGAGTAGATTAAAAAGAGGGTGGAATGTCGTGACCGTCCTTTTTCCGTTGTCTTCGATCATATAGGTGATCGGAAAGCTGATCGACATGATTCTGGCATCAAATTAAATAGGGAGAGCATTTCCTGTCATTCGGACTGTAAATATAAATACAGAGTGTGCCTAGTCAAACTCCAGCATTTTCCGCAGTCTGATTTTTTTTTTATAAATTCTTTTTCCTCGAAATCCTTTATTATGGGCTCCTTTCGAGACATCATAAACGAAAGACCGCAGTAATTATTTTCACATTACAGTAAAAAACCCTAAAATAAAATGTTAAACGAAATAAACGATGTCATTATCAAATTAGTAGGAAAAACTTTGACTTAAATAACGCGCTGTTATGGTGAATTTTATTTTTTGTAAATTAACATAATTGCTTTTTTTTTTCTTCTTTGTTTCCTGTTGTAAAAATGAATGTTTACAATTTTATTAGCGTAATAAAATTAAATGATAAATTATAGGATGATCTGATTTTTCCCCCTCGTTTGAAAATGAATCATAGTTGGCTAAAAGGTAGAAAAATAGGAGCTCCCCGTCCCTTTAGTTCAGATCAGTCGTAAAAAGTTTATAGAAAGGTAATATTCAATGAACAATGTTAAGTTTTCCCTTGAACATAAATATTTATGAACGCGAATAAAATTAACTGTAAATCAAACATTTTTATGAGTTTCAATTTTTCATATGTCAAAAAAAGATATAACACGGAAAACCGTTAAGTCAACTTTTTTCCAGAATTAATTTTCAATTGAAATGATCGATTTGTATAGTGATAATTGCTCATAAAAACGCAACACAATACAAAGTCCTTATCCAGATTTTTTTTTTTTTTTTTTAAATTTACTTTGTAAGCTAACTTTTTATTCTGACCTATGTTATTTCTTATTTTTTTTTCAGGAAGATGTTAATGCTTTGCTATTAAAATTTCGAGGACCAAAATCAGTAACGACGTCGGATGAAATGTATTGATAGTCCTGGGAAATACTACAAATCTTCGGCGATTTCTGACACAAACAAAAGAATTGTTGATTGAAGAAAAGCAAAAATTTTCGTTTTGGAGAATAGCGGTAAGTTTTTTTTATTTTGGTTTTTTTATTTTTTTTATACATCTTTTTACAATTATCTTTCCTTTTAATCGGATAAAGTTAATCCATGATTCGGCGATTCATTTGGAAATTTTCCCCTCAAAAAGTTTTGTTAAAAAGTACGGTAGAAGCAGCAGTGCGAAATCTCTCCCCAAAAGTCGATAATTTTGCTAAAATGAAATATTAAAATTATTCCGTCTAAACGGGAACGTTTGATCACTTGAACTTACACGGAAGTCGTTAGTAATACTTTTTTTCCCCCGAGAGTTAAAAACATCTTTCCATCAAACGAATAAAGACATGTCACGAATGAAGATAAAGTCAGCCTTTTGCAAACACGATTCATTTCCTTGCAATTTCTAATTTTATTTCAAAAGAGCGGTTGCAAAATGCATGGAATGACAACAACTCTAAAAAGTTTTGAAGTGAAATGCGGGTTTCTCGATGACAATCGTTAAAACCAGTTTATTTTGAATGGGAGCTTTTTTTTTTCCTTGTTTCATTTCGGTGTTGGAAAAATTGCATGCTTTTAAATTCTAATCCCTAGACTTTAAATTTTGTTTCGATTTGTCGAAAATCGATTGGTTTTTTTCCCCGTATCAATTTGTAATTGTAAACCTTCCTACCACTTATTAAACGTTTCTTTTTCCTTAAATCGTGAAAAGGGGTTGGTTTTTTGGTTTTATTTCTTTTACTTATATTTTTTTTTTTTTGAAGAACGCGTTAATAAGATGTGTATAGGGAAGAAAATGAATTTGTGGCCAAAAACAAGGGAAATGAAGAAAAATAAAATAACAACGATGAATGCGGTGTAATTGGATGAATCTAAATCTTAATCAAAGTGTTTCATGTTTATCTTAAAATCCGCAGTTTCCTTTAAATGCAATGCATTATTAATTTAATTTAAAGTAATCATTAGAAAATCGAAAATGAAATTTATTTCTGTCATGCACTTTGTACAAAGCTTATATAGTGGTTTTTTTTTCTTTTATTTGGCATTTTATGAAAACTCCTCGTGATTACTCTTTTACTTTTTCTTGAAAAGCATGCAAAGTACATTTCTTTTATCGCGGTTTTTATTGTTTTTTTTCTTTCTTTTATTAAATTTCTGCATTCGTATGAACATACCTACTTCGTTTACGAATTCAAATTGAGCAATGCAAGCGAATGAGACAAGAGTATTATCCCTGCCGATTTAATGATATCATGTGGTTTTTCTATAAAATGCAAAGCCACGAAAATTTAATATTTTACATTCAACATTTTTCTTGTAAACTTTTTATTTATTTATTTTTCTTCCAATCTTATATTTAGCTTTTATTTGCAAAATTTTCTTTTTACTAAATTTTCAAAATATCAAGGACGGATTGTTATCATGCCGACAAAAATAAATACCGTCAAGCAATCAATGCTATTACTTGTTTGAAACGTGCAGTTTATGTTTTTGACCTAGGATTCTGATAGTCAATAATTCGATATTTAAAATACACACATTTATTATGTAAGTGACGTCACCGATCGCTAAGAACACGAAAGGCAACATCCATTTTATTATGCGCTTTCCACCGTCTTTGATCACCGTAAAAGGAGAGACAGTGAATCGATGATTGATTTTTTTTTTTTTTTTTTGATTGCGTGGATTCGATAAATTAATTATCGTTTTTGCGGATTTGACTGAAAACGTTAGTTCGAAAATCTTAAACTCGCCTTTTTGATAGAATTTTCCGGATGGCATGGCTTTCAATTACAGTCATATCACGAATCCTTCAATGTTTTCTTGACTTATAAGAAAGGTTCTTCGGTAGAAATGATTGCTTTGGCAGTTATAATAATGCTTGACATAAGGAGCGATGAGAACTTAATTGCATCGTTATGAAATTAAACTAAGTCGCGACCTCAGAAACAAAAGGTTGCAACACTTCAAATGCAACACTTCAGAGTTTTACAGGAGAGCTATTTTAAAGTTTAAGTTGATACCTTTTACATCGCAATATGGTACTAGATTATAAAAACACTAATAAAGAACACATTCCAAAAGTTTCATTTCGATCATATAATTGTTAATTAAGCTATTTAAAAAGTTCCTAAAATTGTACCCGTTTAGTGATTTTTTCGAATTTAGAAACAGAAGGTTCTATCAACTCCGTAAGCTAAGTATAAGACGATAGAACCTTTTGTTTCTGAACTGAAAAAGTCACTAAATCTTAATTTTTCAATATATCATATATTTTTTCTATAATTATACGGGAACATTCCTATGGGAATGTCTAGAGTAATTTTTAAGCAATCCTGGAGTCTTTTAATATGTATTTTGGCCCAATTTCGGGCATTTTATAATGAAAAATGACATTAGAACCTTTTGTTTCCAAATCGACTTTAAGAATTTGACAGTTAGGACCTTTTGATTTTTCAGAACAAAAAGCCAGAAAGAATAAGAATTTTAGACTTTTTAGTTTAGAGCTCGAAAGTACTCATGAAGTAGAAATTATTTTCATAAGCAAGTGAATTTTGTCAGGGGGATCGATTTAGAACCTTTTGTGTCTAAGGTCGCGAAGTATGCCGTCTTTAAATTTCCCCCCTTTTCAACCCTAATTATTGTTTTAATTTTAAATTCTTATTATTTTTTTAAATTTGGAATTTACTTGTATTACGGCAGTGATTTTGAATACTGAGAATCTTTTTACTGCTCCCTTTGCTTAGTTCTTAGGACCTTTTACAACCGAGTATTGAAAATTGGCTCTTCGTTGAGATAAGTGTAGCTATGGTATTATTGGGGCTCATTCAAGTATTATGTCAGGTCAACAGGGATATTTCCAAAAGGGGCTATTAATGGCGCCTTTTAACAGAGAAATACCTAACCTACCTTTTAACCTAGAGAAATTACATCTGTGAAAAAAAAAAAAAAAAAAAAAAAAAAAATTACGGGGAAGGGGTGGGGCTCAAAACTCTACACAAAGTGTCTTTCACCCTTTGCCCCTGGTTCTCTAGGGGCCTGTTTTATTTTCCTTAATTAAAAAAAAAGTATTTATAAAACAAAGTTTAAAAATTAAAAAGTAGAGGGGGTTGACGAAAATTATACATAGTAGGGAAAATATTCCAGAAAAATCTTGCTAATTCCATTCTTACAATCGGGGGAAGAGGGGGTCAAAAATTAGAAAATTATCCTGGCATAATACTTGAATGACCCCTTGAGCTGTTGTAGACAATCATTCAATTTTTTAAATCATTTGAAATATATAACTATAATTTCAATATTATTTATAAGTAGTATAATAATATTTTTATAGTAGCAGTTAAAGCAACAATAAAAAAAAAAAAAAAATACTTTTTTTAAATTTTACTAACAGCATGCTGATTTTTTTTTGTCGGTTTCATGTACAACCCGACCCGAGCCAGATAACTAGGCGCGTGAAACGTAGTATCGGCCCCTGAGTGCTATAAACTATCCATACGTGATTCCCCTTTCAATCTGGCCGAGCTTTGTAATTCAAAATATCTAGGATTCATTAAATTTAGCAAAGGATATTTAAATATAAAATAAAATAGTTAAATATATAAAGTAGTATAATTACAAAAAGAAAAAAAAATTATATAATACCGAAATCGGTATGAACGTTAACGAGAGGATTAGCTTTATCATTTATATTATTAGCAGCCATATTGACTTCTACTAACGTGTCAACACTTGTTACACTAATGTTATTTAAAATGTTCTGAGCTGCTATAGATTTAAAATTAACAGATAGGTCGCTTAAACTGGGAAATTCATGATAGTCATCGTTTTCCTTATTTATGTCGTTGTTTTTAGTCAGCAGCTGACTGTTATCTATGCTCAAAGGGCGGTCCAAATTCTTTCCCCTGGTTTTCATTACTGGTATTTTGGAAGAGTTTTTCTTGTTATCATTCTTAATCGATTTTAAATCAGATATATCACATAACTTATTAAAATCTAAGTTGAAATATCTTGGGATCGGTTTATGGCTTAAACCGTAATCGTCTTTTTCAGGATCAATTATAAATTCGTCCATCGAACAGTTTTCCTGATTTTTTGATACATTTTCAGTATCAAATTCAAGAAAGGTTTTGCCATTTTCGTCGTGATCCGATTCCTCGCTTTGCGCTGGTTTAAATTCGACATGATCGTAACCGTAACCACTTTTTAAAACTTCTCGCGGGCTGTAGAGAGAAGGAAATCTCTCTAATCTCGGCGTAAAACCGGTGTCTTTGTTGCTATTGTTGTTGTTATTTTGCAGAGTAATGAGAGAAGAAATGGGCGAGTTTTTTTGTTGAACATAAATCTGAGTGTTTTTATCATTTATTCTATTTATCGTCGTTACTGGGTTGCATCCTTGATCGGTTTTCGAACTTACAAAAACTTCTGGGTTTTCGTTTCTCGGGCTTGTTAACACCTGGACCGACAATGAATTTTTATTACCATTTCCGGTTGTTACAGAGATGTTTGAGCTAACGTTTACGACTGGTTTTTCGTTTCGAGATTTTGTCGGCGGCGAGTATGGTGATACAGATCGGGAGCTGTTCCCGGACGAAACTTTACTTAAAAATGTTTTTCGGTGATCGAAATCTTCGGTTATGGTTAAAGATGATGGTGGCGTTGTTGAATTGATGTAATTTTTGTTAATCTTTAAAGAGTACGGGACTTGCTCGCACGTTGAAATGATCGAATTCGTTTGAGTATCATAACCGGAAGATGTGAGTGACGTCATATCATGTTGTAAATCTTCAAAAGTATAAATTGGAGAAATAGGTTTAAATTTTGGATCACCTTCCTCGTTTTTTGGATCTTTATCATCTTCTTTCGTTTCCTTTTCTTGGGATTTATCATTTTTCAAATTTATTTTCTTTGTAAAATCATCTTCGAAATTTACATTTTCGTAGCTACTTGATCGTCTATTAGTAAAATTCGGTGTTATCGGTATTTCTTCGCTTTTTAAAAGTTTTTCGTCGTAAGGAAAATCGGTATGAGTAACTCCCTCCGATTTTTGAATAGACGCGATGGATGTTTTTCTCCTTGGCAAACTCGAACTTCTTTTTTCGATTTTCCTTTTGTATTTAGGTGTACTGGGACTCGACATAGCTTCCTTTTTTAAGTTTTTATCCAGTAAAATGTCGTTTGACCTAACTCTTTTCTCCATAATTCTTGTGTAAATGTTTTCATTTAAATTACCCGACGAGCTTTCCAGCTTAGCAAATGAATCAGAACTTTTGTTTCTGATTTCTTCATAAATCCTTGAGTCGCTTTTTTCGCTCAAGCAAAAGTCGTAATTTTTATTTAAACTCTTCGAGCTTTTTGATATTGAATTTCGCCGGGAAGATTTGTCGGGATAGTAGAGCTGTCTATAAGACGAACGGTCGGATGCGCTTAGCCTATCCGATGACGAATGATCGGTTTTCAGGGCACGAATTCGTTCGATTTCCTGTCGTCTTTTAAGGCTATCGGTATTGGTAGAGGATTTGTCATCAGGTTGTTTTGGTTTTTGATAAATATGTCCATCTCCTGATGTTCCGTTCTTGTCACGTAGAGACTGTCGAACAGATCGAGGCGATTTGTTGCTAACCCTTGGCGTGGAATATCTAGCTGATGGTTCTACTTCCCACTGAATCAACTGGTTGTCCGATGACATATCTTGAAGCTAAAAAGATAAACCGTTAAAGTGTCAACTCAAAGAGATAAAATCATGGATTAATGCTAATGAAATGAACTGATAAAAAATCCGATCAAATACGCCTCTGACTTCTTAAGATTTTCGACATTTTCTTATACGTTCACATAATCCGGTTCAAAATTATACCTTTGTTTGCGTTCCAACGCAATGCATGTGGATCACTTTCGGATTGAACCATTCAGTAGGAGGAAACTGCGCGGAGAACGTGTGGATTGTAGGTGGTGCACTCAAACCACGTTTTCGCCCGCTTCTTCGAAACAGTCTTGCTAATAACGACGTTTTTTCTAAAACGGGGGAAAAAAAATTGCAATTACATCCGCTTTACTTGTCATCTACCATAATTTCCGTTCAAGGTTATCTTAAAACCTCATCAAATAATTTCAAAGAACATACTTGTACTTATTGGTTGATATTCCTGAGAAGTACATTCGGTAGAACTAGAACTATCCGTTAATAAGGTATTGCTTTTATGAGGTATGTACTTCATGCTTCCACTTCTGGTCAGCGTGCTATTCAGTCTCTTGTTGGATCCAAAAAGTTTTAGAGAATTTCTTCTTTCTAACGGGAATGAGGTACTTCTTTTGGGGACGGATGCGTACAATATCTTATCGTTTGGATTTCCTGGAAAAGTATAAAACGAGAAAAATTTATCCAAGTAATTTCCTCACGTATGATGCAATCCATTCATCGACAAAACGGAACAAAATGTAAATCGACTGAGATTGTAAAGGAAATTTTGGGGACTTTGCGGAAATTTAATAATAGAGCTACAATGCAAAGATTTTTGTTACTTTCTTAATGTCTTCGCCAGTTGCATTGTGTTGAATACAGAATGACGGAGAATACTATTGAATGGAGTATTATGTAAAAAAAAATGCATCGCAAACTGTATGTGGTAGGTCAACTATTAACAATCATTTTTTTTCTCGTTACAAAAAAAATTAAATTCATCTGATCGCAGAATAATTACTAGACAAACGAAAAAAAAAGCAACAATTTTTTTCCCGAAGATGTCACACAATGTTTTTGTCGCGTAACTTTGATGCCTTTGATGAAATAAGGTACAGGCAATGAATATGACAGTGTCAAATTTTCAAGTTCAAGGATGTAATATGATAAATGTTTCAATACCTCCGCAAATGACGTCAGCTAAATTGGTTTGGATGGATTGATGGGTGACGTCGCCATCTCTTATTGTCGTCATCTCTCCATGGACATATGTTAAAGCTTCTTCGTTAGTCATCAGTAGTGACTTTGTTCTGTTACTTTCTCTGGAATGATAAATTATTAATTACGCTTAATGGCAAAAAACGATCGGAGGAAAAAAATGGATTGTAATGCTACGCACTCTCTTATGTCACTATAACTTCTGCGATGAGCTCTTTTCATATGAGGTGATGCCTCAGACGGTACTTGCGGTCGGAGTCTTCTTGTTTCTGGAGTTACAATAAAATATCCTTGGGAGGTTTGGTATATCTGTAAATAAAAATATTATGAATGTGTGCTTATTTTTCTCTTGTTGAAATATACCGTGGTAGAAATTAGTATAGATTTTTCGACGCAAGATATCGAATTGATGTTGAAAAACTGTATTGGAAATGTGTTGGAAGACTGACGAAGAACTAGTCAGTACCGTAAATCCGGTATTGGATCGACATTGAAATTATGATGCAAGTCGTCTCCAGTATCAACACGTCACAGACACGCGTCACATTATAGTATCGGGATATCGAATTCCCTATGTCGACTCAAGCTCGAGACAAGTTCATATTTCTACCAGGGCTACTTCTTACAATATTAAATTTTTCAAATAATTGAGCCCAAACTTTTTGCCTTGTCCGTTAAGCATTATTAACAAGTCAACATTTATCTACTTACTTTTTTATCTGACATAAGCTTTGCAAGAGTGTCATAAACCACTTGCGAAGAAGGTTTTTCAATGTCAGGGAAAGATAAATGCAAGCAATTCCGGATACTATCGAGAACTGCATGCTGCCCCGAGGACGTCAATTCAAGAATGACCCAACATAAGGCTTCTGGTAAAGGAGTAAACTGGCCCTGATTGATTAGGCTGACTATACAATCTTCTATATCACCTATAAAAAGAAAAAAAAATCGAAAAAAAATCGTTTAGAACACATTATAAAAGGAAGTTGGCGGAACTGGATCATAAATAATAAAAAAAAAAAAAAAAAAAAGAATGTAGGAAAAAACGAATTAATTAATTAATTAGTTAATATCCTTATAAAAAATATAATAAGCGGTAGCCGAAAATACGGCCTGCATTTGAAATTAATATTAACAAAAAAAAGCCATTAATTTAATTATAAAAATCGTTTTCATTATATTTTGATAGGCGGCTGCTCTCTTCTTTCTTTCCTTTTCTTCTTGCACTTTGATGGACTAAATATAGTTTTCGTGTAAAGTGTTTGATCTCTCCGCGTAAAGGAAGCGGTTTGCATGACTTATTTGCACATTTCTAATATTTTTTTTTCTTTTCATTTAATTACCCGAGTCGAAAAAAAATGTCACACTTTTGCCACGGTCTTGTCTCATATCAGCCCGAACATTAGTTTCCCAGTGGTTGCACCCTTATCTCGGGTATCTCTCAACTTTGTCACATTATTTTCACAACTTTGCATCATCTTATCATTTTTTTCTCGTTTTTGTCACAACCGAAGCTGATCGTTCGCCACTGGCGGTGGCTTTTCAGACGCGCGGCGGAGACAAACTTGGGGAAAAAAAATATGCCAATGAGACAAGGCTGAGACTGAAATGAGACAAGAATGAGACACTTTTCTACAACCTTTAAAAACCATAAAAATTACGGTCGGACTTTTGATACAAGAAATGTAGAAAACGGAGGTGGAAACAAACGTCTGAGCACGATACCAGGTTAAGAAGGGGTTGCGACTAGAGTGAGACATTTCATTTTTACTCAGGAGATACATAAAAGATTGAGTATGGCTTCATGGGGACACGAAGCAGGTGAAAAACCCGAAAAATTCATACAATACAAGACGTTTGACACTAGCATGGAGTTTGCAATGCTATAAATCATTAAATCAAAACATCCCGTTCTTCGTAAGTCCTTTACAATTTTTTTAAAGAGATTTTATCATTAACGAAGTTTTGCATTTGACCTATGCGTTTTTTTTTTCTGAAAAATTGCTCAGCGGCGGTGTTATCAAAATCGGAGTGGGTGGCTGGTAATGTGCGGTCACTTGCTACTAAGGTGTGTCAAGCAGGTCTGACAACATTTTCTAACAATAAAATAAATAAACAGAAAGCGTCAACAAACTTCAAATCGTTGCAATATGATAGTTATCGAAGTTCATATCGAGAAAATGTATTGAGTTTCATGGGAAATCGCAATAATCAACTAGTTTCATTTTCTCTTCCAAGATTTCTCGATCGTGTAAATTGATCCGGCGATATTTTTTTTTTCTTTTTTTTGTCACAAGCATCTGCTTTGAACCAGTTTATTTGCTTCATAATTTATGTATGCGCTTATTTTAAAGTAATCAATCAAAATCGTTAAAAATATTGAAACTTGATCCCAAAACCGAATCCTACTGTTATGCTAAAAAAAAAATATTGATTACGGATATTGAAGTGTCTTAAAAGGGATGAACACGATAAAAAATAAATAACCAGCTCAATGTTAATGCAAGATGCATAATGCACAGTAAGTAAAATTGATGACGTAATTTACGACACAGCCTGTTGTGCGAGTCGCCCCTATGTGAAAATCACCCCTCTTGTGGTTTCCACCCTCAATATCTCGGTCCGTCTGTCTTACAGCTGATGAGTTCCAGACGCCGGCCTTCCAAGATGCATATTGTCATGGGGTGATCGCACAGCATCCTTCGGAAACATACTTTAATTTTATTTGGTTTGGTTTCCTCTTCCGACCCTACTTTAGTCGTACTTTTTTTTATCTTTGAGGAATTCATAAGCCGCGATGCTTATTCTCAGTTTATTTTTTTTTCTCAACCAGAACGGTTTCACCGTAGAGTTTAGAGTTTCTAACGTTGAAATGTTTGAAAGATGACAGCGCAGGTTACGGTAGCCTAGGTGCAGCAATCTGTCTGAACGCTTCAGTGAACGGCGAATGTATACTAAAACTACCGGCTGCTACTCTGGTTCTAAGTTTTCAAGATTTTTGGTCAGTTGGAATCCTGTGATTGAAAGCGTGAACAAATGGGAAATCAAAGAAAGTGGTGCTGATCTTTCTTGAGAAAAAATTTGAGCCCTCTCTGTAAATTTCTTTTGACCCATATACGATCCTTGCCTTTTGTTAAAGGGTCCATTAGGGTCATTCTGGGAGAACTAGGTCTCTCCCTTCTTTGGCTGGATTAGAGTGGAAAAACAATGGACAAAAAGATCCCCTAAAACAGTATTTGTGCTTACTGGCTCATCCACTGCGTTGCCCGGAAAACCTTTCGACTGTTATTTTGGATTATCAATACTTTGAGGAAAGATGAAAGATTCTTTTTTTTTTTTATCACTTATCAAAATTCTACTCAGGCATCTTAATGTCAGTCCCTTTCTACAGAAGCAAAACCGGAAACGTTGGGAAAAAAATTTGCGGTAATCGTTCAGAACGAGAGAAGGTCTTCATATATTTTTTTTTTAAATCGCGTCACATTTGGTATTTACACAGTAATATTTGTTAATGGTAGTCGTGACCGTTCCAAATTATGACACAGATTTAATGAGTTGAGTTTGAAGCAAAGCAATGATGAGTCAAAGCATTTTTAGACTGTTTACTTTTCAGGAAAATTCGTTGTCAAAGCCACCCAGGTGTTCCTTTCAAATCTAAGATTTAAGTGTTATCATGACAATATTAATATGATATAAATCGTATAATACAATGTTATTGATCAGACATCGCAATGATTTAAAACAAAGAATTGGAACTGCTAAAAGGTTTATATCATAATGATATTACAGTAACACTAGTTTTTTGAAAATTAAAAAAAAAAAAGTCGCCACTGAGACTAGAACCCATTCCGTTTAGATTCCTATCGTCACAACTCCTTCACCTTACCATCTTCACCACTCCTTAAGTTACAAAAACGGTTGATAATTTGATTATTTAAGTTAACAAACGACGGACTTAGAATTTTTTGACTGTTTTATTCTTATCACTTTTTTAAGTGGAAGAACAAAAAATTTCAAAAAACGAAGGGCAGAACAGCCAAAGCTCTTGAATCGTAGATTACGATTTTGCCTATATTCTTGTCCCTATTTCAGGTATAAGGTACGAAAATACCAAAAAACGTAAAGTATAACTTCTAAAAAAAAGTTTTTAAGAAACTTCACAAAACTTAATGATGCTGCTGTAACATCAGGCTCACTTCAGACCGTTAATATTCTGTTATGTGAAGTCTAATTTTTTTTTTGCAAATTAAAACATCCATTACAGTCATTATTATATTAAGTGAATATTTGACCGATATTTGTTTAATATAAGTCAACGATCTGACATTGGTTTGATGTTAGTTCTACATAAAGTTAATATCAGACTAATCACATTTTTTTTGAACACCTGGGCATGCAACCAAAATGTCTTTGAAGGAGGATGAAAATATTCTCTCGCATGTTTTTAAAATGTTGACACGAAACTGAAGGTGATGTCAACGATAAATGCCGGTTTGTGTGGCGATTTTTTAAATGGCACTTGAGATCCAAATGCATTTATTTGTTTTCCCGATGAGAGCTTTTATTTACATTCGGTTATTTTTTTTTTAAAATCTGCGTCTAGACTTTTTCTTTTCACTGGCGCCGATCGCTAAATTCGATTTTATGTCCTTTTTCGTACCATAAAGCGGCTTTTATGTTTGCTCATTTCTAATGTCCGGGATTTCTTCGGGTTCTATTAGCCTACGCTGTAATTGAATCGTAATAGGTTTTCGGTTTATGTATATTAATTGCCATCTCACTCAGGTTTTTTTTAATATATATTTTTAATAACTTTTTTTAAGCCCACGGAATTCAAATAAATTTCGACCGTTCATTTCAGTGAAAAAAAATCCAGAAATGTTTTATTATTTTTTTTAATGGTAGCGACTTGAAGTGTTCATTTGATCATTTGGAAACGATAAATTTATCCGAACAACTTGTTTTAGAATCAAGTGTTTTAATCTCGGCCCGTTATTTTCGGTTACGTTATGTAGTTAATAATATAAAAATGGACATCGCAATCTTTTTGCTGGGTGATGATAGCACAGTCTTTCATTTTTTGAAGAAAGTATTCTACAATTTGTTTAAAATTATTCCCAGTAAAAAAATCATTAGGAACTGGTTTACTGGATTACCTATATATCGACAAAACTTTCATAATGTGAACTTTTAGATTTTTTTTTTCTTTTTGGGGGAGAAAGTTCAATAAATTGCTTTAAAAAATCGGTACTAAAGCAGTTTCTATATCTGTAATGTCCTGGTCAGAAGAGATGTTCATAAGTGAGTTAGAAGAGATGATAATAAATGTTAATAAGGTAAATTCATGGCAATAAGTATTATGTTACAAAATCAAGACATATGCCATTTCATCACACTACATAATATTTATTCGATAATAAAAATCGTTGAATGCATTCTTTATGCCAGTAATAGTCGCAGCTGGAGTCGTAGAATAATTGTCACTTTTTGAAATGACTTCATTTTATTTAAAATTTTTAATTTCTCATCCAGTACGGATACGGTGCCAACAAAAAGCGAAATAACCGACCTGACAGTGATTTAGGTCTTAGGTTGGTCCATTGAAGGCAAAAAAAGGTTTTGTAAAATTTTGGTCGAAAAAATGGTTTTTATATTTAGCTTTATGGGAGTAGTTCTATCGGTTTAAAATAGCTCTGAGACACCAAATAACGGAAAAACTAAGATAATTGAAGTGTATTACCATAACAACTAAGTGGTATGACTTCTTATGTTTAGCTTATGAAAATTTTTCACCCATGCTTAGCTTACGGAGATTTTAAGAAAAATAAAAAACCACTGGTACTGTAATGTTGAGGAAAAATAAGATAATCATTCTTTTTTTACATAAGCTAAGTATAGATATTACCACAATTTTATAGCTGCTGTAGCCTGCCTCATAGTCTTTTTAAAATTAAATAGGAATTATTTAAACAATTTTTAAAGAGTTTTTCCGAAATTATTGTTTTTCTTCCATAAGCTTAACATAGCCATGCAAAAAATGTTTCGCCTTATTAATGGCGCCTTCTGTCAATCAAGACCAAAAAAATATTCCGCGCGTTAGGTCTGCAAGGAAAAATATACTTCCTACTAAAAGCGGTTAATTACACTATAAGAACAAAACACCGATTTTTATGCCATTATAATGCAATATAGATCGTAAGACCGATATTTTTGTTGCTGTGTACCAAAGACTTTAGCCACAAAAAAAAGAAAAAAAAATTGCCGGAACTAATAATCTCAATAACATGTCAGCTAAAAAGCACGGACTGTTTGATATCACAACGGAACTATAAATTGTTTACAAAATCATTTTGAATTCATTACAAGGAGTTAAGTGTAACAAAACAAAGAATTGTTTCAGGAAAAAAGAATATGTCCCAAAATAAAAACTCAAATTAAAAAGTGGAAACCACTTCAAAATAGACACGAATGATTGGGATATTTTGTAAGAATTACGTCACAAAAACACTTAAAAATTTTTTTAAGTGCCCACTACTATTCACCCGTATTTTTTTGTATGAATGATACCAAGGACCTTGCAATATTATTTATAATAAATTACGTCACTCGTATAATTTTATAGTTTTTATATAAAAAAAAAAATTTTAAATAGCTCTTTGTGATGACAATACGTAAAATCCGAGGTACCAAACACACCTTGTTTGTAGTTTTTTTTGTTGTTGTTGTTTAAACTTCAATTAGCGCTGAACGTGTAAAGAAAACACGATGAGAAGGTTTAGTAATAGAAAAAAAAATTACATACGTTTATACAACTGTATGCGATATAGAAATAGAAATATAGAAAAAAAAAGATGCGTGAAAGATTATTCATGTTTAATTTCCACACATTAATTTCTCATTACGAGGAGGTAGTTTTTCGAACGCCCTACAATTAAAAATCTTTTAGATACTCAAAATTGAGTAAAAAAAAATTGATGGCGTCAATAATCATGGTGTAAGCCTACGAATTAATTGAAAAGGTGACTCTGTAGGAACATGCGGTTTTATAGTGACGGACGTGGTTTGTAACAAGAAAGGAGTATAAAACAAAAAAAACAAAAAATATGACTTTAAAAAATAGAAAACCGCAAATTAAACCGTTAATAAAACAAATATAGGTAACAGGGCTTTACGAATTTAAAACTCCGGAACGAAAACAAAACAAAACAAAAAATAATAAAAAATAATATCAATTTGATTTTTATTTTCATTTTGAAAGAATATGGTCACGATTTCAAGCCGGAATTAAAATTTAATTAATTTAATAGGCCTAATAATCCTTCATTGCAATATAATCATCAACAAAAGTCGATTGATCATCATTTAAACACGCAATATGTCAATCTAATTATGAATTACTTTCTAGCTTGTATTTTGCGTTAAGACGAGAGGAAGCGTAGGAATTTATGAGGAAGTCGTAATTTTTTTTTTCCTTTTGTTTATTTATTTTTCGTTCTGAATTGCAGCCTCTGGCATGCTGTAACAAAAAATGTTTGATAATTGGAGTATTTTTATAAATGCGTAATTTGCCTTGGGAAATGTCAGGGGAACTCTTCCCCTGACATGAATCATTTTAAAAAGGAGTATTGGAACTTAACTTGCGACGTGTTTATCCTAAACTGAAATTTGGCGAGCTTTACAGAATTTATCCGAAAATAATATCCAAATCTTTAAATATTATCGATATTAAAATGATAATCAGAGTCTATGGCTGTCGTCATCATCTCTCGTGGGTACATTCTGTCATAATTTTCAACAGCAATCGAATTTCTTTGTTGACATTTGGACCTTACAATATTTTATAAGAACTGTGAAACAACTCTATGCGTAGTATCTGTATAGTTAAAGTGAAGTAAGTCATGTAGATACAAATTTATTTCAGCATCTAGAACTCCTAAAGAACTTTCGACTTCAATCTTTTCATTACTATTTTTTTTTTGTACTATTTCTGCAGTGCAGATTTCTACCATGTTGGTACTTTCAATTTTTAATGCAATTAGTGTAAATCGCCCAGAAACTTCCAGAAATTCTGGAAAGGATCTTCAAATTTCAAGATTCAGAGCATTCCGTGACGTTAGAATCAAAAGCTTCCATAGATCTTGTTGTCTTCCCCAACGAAATCCACATTTTGACAAAAATCATAAGCTTTCCAAGCACTTTCAGCCCCTGTTTTAGAAAATTTTTTACTTCCTCCTCTTTTCGGATTTTTTGGAAAATTTAAAAGAAGCTAAGCAAGAAAAACTAAAAATAAATTCAAAATCACAGGTAATATTCCAAATCGATTTTGCGCAATAAAGAACTCAAAAAAAGTTATAAAATATCCCGAAAAGCTCCAGAATTAATGTAAATGGTCAAAAAACTGCCCCCATTGAATTAAAAAAAAAATTATGGCGTTTAAAAAGACCATAGTAGAACCAAAAGGTTTTAACTTCTTACTTAGCTTATATAGCATTCTGAACCTTTTGTATCTGAATTTAAAAAAGTCACTAGTAGTCTGAGTTTTAGGGACTTTTTTAATAACTTCCTACTTGGCCTTCCTATTGAACTGAAACCTGTGGAGTATTTTCTTAATTAATATGTTCGTAGCTCTGTAAAGTTGGAAAATCAAAAAACAGTTAAAGTATGAAAGCGCACATGCACTTCAAAATGACTGTCCTGTAAAATTTTTATTAATTGCATTTGGAACCTTTTCTTTCTAACTTCGCGTTTTATTTCGCACACTGCGAATTTTTATCTACTGGATATTTCAGGAACTTTCGTAGGGCTTTCACGTGTTTTCACCAAAAGGACTTTCTTTTAGGATTTATTGTTCAATGCAAAAGAAAAGTAATCATGAAGCGTATGCGGATTTTAGAGCACGCCTTCTCGTTCACCTAATCGCTAACGTGCTAATTCGGTTATAAGGATTCGATTTTAAGATTTTTTTCATAAGACGATTAAATTGAGAAAAAAAAATTATAAGGCGATTAAATTGAAAAAAGAAAAAGGTTTGCATTCTTTATGGCTTTCGTCGAAGAATATCTAATTTTGATTAAAAAAAAAAAAAAATCGCGTAATATTTTGGGCGCGTCGTCATGCAAATTTTTTTTTATTTAATTAAAGATTCAGGAAACCCTTTGAATAACTGTACAAGAAGATGACCTTGCTTTGGTGCTGTACCTATAGGACAGACTGCATGTGGGCAAGTGTCTTAAATGCATTCCAGCCTCTGCCTCCAAATAATTACAACTACCTAATAACAGCTTTTTGAATTGAAATTTTCGTAAATAACATATTAAAAAACGCATAATTCATTCACCGGACGACAAAAAAAAAAAAAAAATGAAATAAATTCGAGTAAAATAAACCAATATATCTTCCGGGAACGTAATTGGAATGGAAATCGCGTGGGAAACATTGCTGAAGAATAGTAGGCAAGTTCAAAGCCTTGAAATTAAAGAGTTTTCCCCGGAGGGTTTGTCGGATATATAAAACCCGAACATGTCCACGAGAATCGCATGTCAATTTTTTTAAAAATAAAGACAAGTCTCTTATTATAATCACTTATTACGCACACATACGGCTCTCTCTTATTATTTTCCATCACCTCAATTTATCAGTAAAAAAGATTACAATCCCGGCCGGCTACTGTCAAAAGAAAGAGAAATCACCTCAAGCAATGGCTAAAGGGTTCTAAATTGAAGGAATGTCATTAGTCAAAATGCTGACGGACATCAGTCATTATCAGGTCTCTTCCATGTAATAAATGATTGGGACTGCTACCCGAAGAGCTCGATCATTGAGATTTATGGTCTGATATTACCTTATATTAACCGTTTAAAAACTGTAATTTTAAACGTTTGTGCCCGAAAGATATAATTAATAAATATTGCTTAAATTTGAGGCCGAACTTACCGATGAACATGATTCGATAAATTAAATCGAGTAAGATCTTTTTTTGGTTACTTCATTAGTTTATTATGCTAAAATATACAGAGGCTAGAGGCTGCAAAGTGCACGCGTATTTCGGGCGCAAATCAGTAAGTTTGGGTCGCTATGCATTCTTGAATTTTTTTTTTTTAATTTGCCCGTGGGTTTATTTTTTTAATTTGGTCATTTAAAGCGCGCAAAAATAACGAATTGTCTTTAAACGGGTTTCAAAGTTTGCCGTTCTCATTTTTGTTACTCTGATCTAAATGATTTGTCGTTTTGGGTTATTCAGTGACTTGATTTACATGTTGTTGACTTATTGACCTTTTTGGAAAAGATATGCATTGCCCTATTCGATGAGAGGAATAGAGCTTGTAAATATAAAGTAGGCTTTAAGCACAAGTTTGTACTTTATCTCAATCCCCGATTTTGTGTCATTAGGGTTGATCTGATCATCCAAATTCCCTTCTGTTTACTAGAAGTCTTGTAAATTGTCGTTAGATGCAAAGGATTAAACGCGTTTGTATAAGTTTCAAACGATTTTATTTTTAGTTTTTTTTTATATATGGTTGACGACTGGTTCGTTTTGTTGAATTGATTGCTTTCAAATAAAACAATGATGGGTTACGGCGAAACAACTAATAACTTCATTTGATTTAATCGTTCTTATCAACTGGAATAATCTTCATTTTCACAACAGGAAGTCATGAAAAAAATTGACTTTGTGCAACCAGAAGTATTGTATATGTATTAGAAATCGGCATCGTTTGATCAGTAAAGCACATTGAATGGAGCGCCAACATTCTAGTAAAAAAAAATGTACTGTTCCTTTTGAGAAAGATTTCCCTTCATGTCAGCTTTCTTCAGATCAATGGGTTTATAATTTCATTAGTTCGCTGAACACTCTTCTTCTCGAGTGAATGAGACTATTAACAAAGACCAATGAGTAACGCAAATGGTCAGTGGTCATATAAGACAGGGAAGTCTAAATAACACCTGATTGTTTTCCCAGGAAAAATGAAAAAGAAAAAGAAAATTAAATAATGCTTTAACTTTTAAATGTTATTATCATGGGCGCGTATTTAGGGTTTCGGTTTTCTCGAGAATTTGAGAATCTTGCATTTACAAGCTGTCGAGATCCTAATTTCAAAATTTTCGATTTTCGGCATTTTCTCGAAAATTGGGTTAAAATAAATCTCAAGAAATCTCGAGAAAAAGTTACAAATTCTCAAGCAGAAATGCTACGTGTATTGATTACAAATTAAACTGCCTTCTGGCCATTTTTATCCTTGAAAATGTGCAAAAATTTGTATTTAGAACCCAAATTTTAGACATCGAATTGATTAAGGTGTTGTTAAAAGAAAATTTTTCAATTGTTATGAAATTTCTTAGATTCTTATTTTTTTACTAGTTTACAAAATTTTTTCCCCTGTACGAAAATTAGTTTTAAACAGATATCCGCGTTGTTCATTTTGTTGTTTCAACTCCTTGCTACTTCTTTCGCATTTCCACTGCCAAAATGATTACAGTTAAAACAAAAACGGTTTGTTGTTTTTAATTGTCTAATAACTATAATCATACTTCGAAAAGAAGTAGCAATATTTAGTGTTATAAAGATCCATTTTTAGTGTATCATCTAACACGCCAGTACATCTGTTATGGCCCTGCCCTATCCTAACAAAATACTAATCAACCGTTTCTATGTTAATTGAATATAAAACAAATGAAAACCGGAGATCCAACATACCTAAATATAAAAAATGACTCACTATCGCAATTTTTTTTTTTTTTTGAAAAATAATAATTAAAGTGACATTGGAAAGAGTTAGGAAAAAAAATTAATGCAAATAGGTAAATATTGCCTCATCGTAATCCATCAGCAAATTCGAAAGGTAAATGCAGAGGCTTTGGTTCTGAAAAAAACCACAATCGGCAAAAGAAATAATTTTTTTCTGGATCTTTTCGAATCTTCTTTTTGTCCGTGTGATTGTACTATTAAGAAATTATAGTAAATATTCAGGAGAAGTAGGTTCGCATGACTCATGTCTTCGGGACATATTAATTATAGCAAATGTGAAATTAGAAACCGGATTTTTGTTTCTTTCGATCGATAGATATATAATCAATACAATAGAAGTATTGATCTAACACAAAACCCGTAGTGATTTATAAACTTTCTTTGCCGGGGCACACAAAAAAATAATCAATAGAGATGTGACTAGTCACCCCAGAGTCTTTTATGAAATATAATCAGAGCTATTCTTCTGCAATCAAAGGAATTAAAAAAATGATCCCCATTCATTTCGCAAATTTTATTTTGGCAAAAGTCATTATTGTTTAATTATTTTTTGTACAAATATCCTTTTCCTAATTTGACATGTCAAACAACTGAGAATTGCATCTCAGCATCCGCGATTTTTTTTTTCTTTTTTCGAAAGGAGTGTTTGAAGGGTTTTAAATTAAAGGCACCTCGGGGTTTTTAGAAAACAAGGACCGCAGGTGTGTATGGTGATATTTTTGCATTGTTATGTATTTATTTTTCTTTTTATTTAATTGGCAGGAAAAAAAGTTTTGGGCGAAGTTTCATTGGTTTGGTTTACTTATTTTTGCAAAAGTAGAGAAAGATTAGCCGATAAGAAGGTAATAATAAGGTGGGTGCGTGAGTATTTATTTACTTATCATGTTTGTAGTGCAGAGAAGAATCGAAAGTCAAAATTTGGCGAAAAAGAAATCGAACCAAGAAGAAACTTTGGGTGCAATTAGCTTTGGAATGAGAGTAGCACGTTCCTCTGTCTCAAGGAACAAAGTTATACTCTCGATAAATTGAAACAAAAAAAAAAATATAAATTTTAGGATAAGCTTCTTCTTCTTCTCTGTCTAACGTCATATCCGACGTGCAGGGGCAACTACGGGAGTGTATTACCTTCCGGACACTCGTCCACCAGGATACTAGGTCGTTGGCTTCTCGTAATGAGCTTATGATACTAGATTCTTATGATTTAGATTATAGGAAAAAATAAAAATCGTTTCAAAATAATTAAGCATTTAAATGAATATTGTTCGAAAAAAAAATTTATGTTGATTCTTTAAATTCTCTTTGAGTACCATTTTAAATACGATAATTAAGGGATTTTTAACCGGTTAATTTAGAGGATAACATTTCAATGTAAATATTTTGTTTTCATTGAACCATCACGCTGCTCTAAACGTTTTGCGACAGCAGTAGTTGCTCCTCGTGTTTTTAACAACCTTGACTAGCGTATTACCGTTTTTATGAATTTCTTTAAACTCGCAACAATAAGGAGTCGTCCTCAGTTGTCTTGATCAGGATTTTTTCGGATTTTCCTAGTTTTTGAGTTTTTCCCTGTCGGTAAACTATTGATTCAAGACTGTCAATACGATCTCAATCACTTACATTTTGTCTCTTAAAATCTGCATAAAATCCGGATAATAAGTTTTTGCCGATATTACAATGTCGGTCCCTCACCCCGTTCTCCGCTAACTCCATATTCTGTGAACTGAACTGACCAAGAATAAGAATGCCATTATTTAGATACAAGTCTTCTGCCGCTTAATTCGCATTCTGTTAAATATTTTGTATAACCTTATTTTAAACTCATATAATCACTTTTGGCAAGGAAATTTTTTTATCTCCTATCAAAAATGCAGATAACGGCGTAAACTGGTTGGATATCATAAAACATTTTGTCTTTAGAAGAAGATATCAAGTCAATATTTCCATTAGTCTATTCTAAATAAAGAAAAAAAAATGGCAAGAGCACTTTTTAATACTTCTACTAAAAATATTGTAAGATTTATAACCATCCTCACCCACCTTTTAATCTAAGAAAATTATCGAAATCCCATAAAACAACTACTTATAAGTGGAATTGTAAATAACGTGGCAAATATTTCATGCAAATTTTTCTGACAGTGGTGATTTCCCCGAGACCAAAATCTTTTTATTATTTACATATTTTAATTTAATTTTTTTTTTTTAATGCGGCTTATGCAAGTGTGGACAGTGCGTCAGGAAATAATGCGTCGTTTATTTCTTCACCTGATGCTCATCAGGAAGCGTCATATTTGCATGAATGCTAATTTAGTGTAAAAGTTTCGGTTTCACTAATTATGAGGCTCAGTCAGTATCCGTGCATTGATGAGATTTGTTTCGGCGTATCATTTTAATCAAATAAGGTGTATCTTTTAATATTTTAATATTTAACGTGAAGTATCGATTATTTATCCCATTAGCTCTATTCAAGAATCATGCGGAAGGAGGGTCCCGAGAAATTATCCCCAGAAAATTTGCCGTAATGGCATTCACTACCGTACTTCCAAAGTAAATATATTGATTTTTTTTTTTTTCGTCTACAAAATATGTGGAAGAAAAGTTTTGAAATAAAGGAAATTTTGATTGTAAAGTGCTTTATTCTAAAACAAAAGCGTACATGAAGTCTGAAAACATGTAGCTATACGGAACTTGATAGTTGATTGCGATTTATCTCTGTTTAAAAAGATCCACTTGACTTGAGCATTTTTTTTCCCCTTTGAATATCTTTCTCTTTCTTGTTTGTTCCTGGATGGTTTCTGGTTTTTGAATACCGATCTCTTATTTATACTGCATAAAAAGGCAAATAATTTTTTTTTCTTGAAAATTATATCTTTAAGCTATTAAAACAAAATTGTTTGTTTAAACAAAGAAATTGGAAATAATTGAAATAAGGTAAAAAAGAAAAAAAAATATTTATAAGATGATTCGATCAAAAATCTACTGCGCTTCGTGGTGAATGTTTACGTCATTACCTCGGCAGTCTAGCTTTATTTTTCTTTCTTTTTTTTTTTTTAAATAAACTTTAAATGAATTTTCGCCCCCAAAAAAATGAAAACGTCCATCATTGAAAATCGATTGACGCATATGATGTTCTAGCGTGAATTTTTTTTTTTTTTTTAAGGTTATGAAAAATGAAAGTTGTTTATTTGATCTTTTTAAGTTTTATATACAATATACCGCGAGCTTTTTTTTATCAAACTATTTTCGTTTATTCCTTTTAAAATATTTTTATGGATATGCACTCTTGCATAGATGAGCCACCAGCGAAGTCAGTATAAATATGTAGTGGAAATATATATGGGTGAGAACTTCGCAACCTTGACCTTGGCATTGTTTTTCCAAAGCATATCATATAATATGTTCCAAAAGACAATACCGTGCTATAATAATTATTTTTAAAAATTTAATCTCGGGTCATTCCTAATACGTTTTATCGGTTGATGTTTCAAATCGAAACATTGCTAATATTATGACTCGTAAATTTCTTACCGAAGCCCATTAACGTCCATTCAAGTCGCATTATTTACACTAAATATATTTTTCCAAAAAATGTTTTAAACAAATAATGCATAAACGACGATCTGTACAATTTCAACAATTTGTTTACTCTCAGCTTCTTTCGTAAAAGATTCTCAAAGTTCGAATAAACTAATTGAAATTCCTTTACACTGAATCAAAAAAAAAAAAAAAAAAAAAAAAGACGAAAGGAATTTTAAAATCTCCTGAACTGAAACCACCACGGGTTACATTCATTAAAGATCTGCATGCCAGTGCTAAAATTGATTATTTTTGTCATACGGCATGCCATTCGATCTTCAACATTAAATAATTAGAAAAGACTAGCGCATGAAGTGCGAAATTCGTAAACGCGTACCCGTAGGTAATCCGGATTATCAAAAACGTAAATCAGCGCATTTCACTACTTTTCACTTTTATTTTCGCATTTTTTTAAAACCTAATCATTTAGACCAATATATAATTTTAAAGCAAAAGAAAGTATTGATTTTTTTCCCCCGAAAAAAAAAGGAAACATATGATTGCGGATAAATAGCCGATAAACAGTGTAGAAAACAAATGTAAACAAAACAAATGCCCGGTCAGATCGTTATGCTAATAGTAGAATCGTGATTTCCACGGCTCGATAACGCTAAAAGTGTTGACTTTCCGTCTGATAACAAGCTATGAAACGTGATTGAACGCTAATCTCGGGATTCTATTGTATTTTCGTACCTGAATCCTTTAATTTTTTAAAAACATTTACCATAGCATTCCATGATGGACCTCACACTGACTTCGGGTGCTTTCAGCTTTTCTTTAATATTCCAAGTTTCGTTAATTAATTATGTCGGCCTTGTGGATGACATCCATGCCAAGTTTAAAATCGTGACATAGGAGGAAAATCGGTGGCGCTTAATGATAATAGCATTCCGTCAGAGAAAATGCCCGCTTTTTTGCCCGTCAAATTCTTGAACGCTGAATATTAAAAATGTGAGCGCAAAAACTCATTTCATTTTCATTCAAAAAATTAATCTTTTTTTTTCTGTATATATGTTACGCCCCGTTTGTGAAATTGCCCAGTTCATGAAATGGGCAATTTTTTTGCCCCGTTTATGAACTGGGTAGGCTGCTTGCCCCGTTCATGAATCGGGCAGCAAAATTGCTCAGTTCATGAACCGGGCAGCTTATTTTTGCCCATTTCATGAACGGGGCAGGCATAAAATACTAAATTACACGATCGGGGCAAGGGGTTTGCCCCGATTCAAAATCATTTCTTTGAATGAAACTGAAGTAATATTTTGACTTAAATACCAGACGTAATGGAATGAGTTAATGAACAAATGCATGATTAATAAATAATGAAATATAATTCTCAAATAAGATTTGAATAAATAGGGCTAGATAAAAAGATAAAATAAAATTGATAATAAAACATTGGCCGAAAAATATAAAAATTCCGTGTAAACGAGAGAAATATTAAAATAAAAAAATATAGATTAAAATAGGAAATATTTGTTAAAATTTATTTTTCAACCGCATGAAAACCCCGGAAATTATTAAAATTATTATTGAAAGTTAATGTGGCACTTTATTCATTTTTAATTTGAAAACGATTCCAATATTAATACTTACATAAAATTTTCATTTAGGGAACCTTCAAGTATTACGTAAGACTTTTTTCGGGTTTTTGGAAACCCCCACCCCCTTCGTAAGAATTAGTAAGATTTTTTGACCCCCCTATTATATTACGTAAGATTTTCTCGGACCCCCCCCCCCCCCGTTTTATTTAAACTAAATTTTAAATTGGAGTGATATTTTTCTTGAATCTAAATTTATAGTTCAAACTCATATCCCTGAAGATTGCTGCAATTCGCACAAAATCTCATCAAAAGCTGAATTTTTATTTTTTAAAATTTTTTGAAAAAAAGTTTGAATTTTTCTACTTTAGAAATTTGAAGAAAAATTAAAACAACTTAATTTTTGAAAATTAAAGATTTCTGAAGAATAAGTTATAATGGAAATTCTTACTTAAGATTTCGCTGGGCCAGTATTACAAGGTTGTATCTGCAGTGTTCAGCTTGACACTAGTTTCTTATGTTTAACGCAAGGAAAACTAGTGTCAACCTGAACAGTGCAGATACAACCTTGTAACACTGGCCCAGCGATTTGCCAAACTCCCCCTCCCCTCCCCCAAGTAAGAAATCATAAGAATTTCGAGAACCCCCTTCCCCCCCATCCCTTCGGTCTTACGTAATACTTTAACGCTTCCTTATCACTATCACTGAAAATAACTGTTTTATTTTTCACGCATTTAAATACTACACTGGTCATTCAGATGCATTTATAAACAATCTTTCAAACTATATCTCCAGCTTTTATTTAATTTGTAATCAATCTACGTATATTTTTAAAGTTTCATTAGGAAACCGTGCTAGAAACTTGAAAAAATGAAATTGTTTTCCATGTATTTCAAGTTTCAGTATATTTCATTATTTAATCATGCATTTGTTCATTAACTCATTCCATTATGTCTGATATTTAGGTCAAAATATTATTTTAGTTTCATTCAAAGAAATGATTTTGAATCGGGGCAAACCCCTTGCCCCGATCGTGTAATTTAGTATTTTATGCCTGCCCCGTTCATGAAATGGGCAAAAATAAGGCTGACCAGTTCATGAACTGAGCAGTTTTGCTGCCCGATTCATGAACGGGGCAAGCAGCCTACCCAGTTCATGAACGGGGCAAAAAAATTGCCCATTTCATGAACTGGGCAATTTCACAAACGGGGCGTAACATATACTTTGTCATTTTACGTTGATATATTTTTTTTCCTCCTGATTTGAACACAAAAAAAAAGGAAGAAAAAAAGATTAAAACGGAAAATAGATATTTTATACTTTGACAAATCGATTCTTCGCTTGATAATCGATTAATCTCAAAAGTGGAGAAAAGATAGGGTCAGATGTGAAAGATCACGAATGCCTGTATCATTTTTTATCACTAACAGGTTCACGGGAGCAAAGTTACGGACAAATGCAATTCAAGTTTGAAAAATGACCATAGCCTTTCATTTTCTACTTCAATTAATGATTTAACTAATTCCCTTGCCGGTCGTTAAACGTTTTTGAACGGCGGAATCATATTTTTCGACTCTTTTTCTAAAGCAATACAATTTTAAATAAAAGATGTCACGTTACGTAACCAATTCAACGTGTTGTCATACAATTATTTCCTAGTCTGACAGCAAAACGTCGTAATTAAGGGCAAGAACATAATCGTAATTTTTCGTCTCGTAAAACTGTATGATAAATTTTTTTATATGTATAATCGCGTGTTTGTATCGGAGATCATTCTTTGAGCGCAGATGAAGGAAAATTTTTTTTGACTATTGTTTTCACTTTTTAAGAGTTGATGTGTACAAAAAGACAATGATAGCAAAGTGAGAAGATTTCCCACAATATTCTGCACTCAAATATTTTATCATTTTTAAACTTTTGCCCTAGGCCTACTTATTTATTATTAACGGAATTTTTATTTCCAAACTCTTGTCCAGCTGTAATAAAATAGCGGCTCGATGATCGAAAAGATTACGTGACGTTGAATTCGAATTCAAATAAAAATTTTTTTTGGTCTCGTACGATTGTTCCGCTTCTCAGTGTCAATTTGAGCCGCTTTATCGAATATTTACTTAATTGTATAAGGATGCGACATGTAAAATGTGTGGACAATCGACCATTAACCCCTTAATTACCTCTAGAGGAAGAAAAAGAAGAAAGAATTCAGCATAACCGCTTTCCTTATAAGTGCGATTGTGAAAGAAAGTCTTATACAGATACGTTTGAATATTCGTTTGCCGCGGTACTTAAAGGCAATGAGCGAATATTTGCCAGGTTTGGGAAAGTGAAGATAAATGTCGAACACGACATAAGTGACGCCGATCGCGCCTTTGGAACCGTCTGGAGTCCGGAAAGATGACAGATAATATTTTATTCTGGTGGAAATAAATTTTAAACGGCAATAGATTCTGGTGGCAATAAATTTAAACAATTTTTGGACTGAAAATGTGTATCCGTACGATTCCGAAAAATTTTCTACATTTACCAACATAGTCAGAGACGTGAGATTTTGCATAAATGAATCAGTAGCAAACCATTTAAGGTATAAAAAACATATATGGTTTCTCTGAAATCTAAAAAAGATTGCTCTAAGGAAATATTTCCTCTTGTCAAAAATTTTGCTTCTGACTGCTTAAACTACTATTTTTAATATCTATTTTGTTAAAAAAATATATATGTAGACCCTACCTAGCATTTTTATGCTAAAAATATTTCTAGTACAAAAAAAAAAAAAAAAAAAAAAAAAAAAAAAAAATTAGAAATAAGTAAAAAAAAAAAATTATATTTGGTGAGAACAATCATGCAAAAAAAATACTATAACGCATCTAATAATTGTCTTAATGAGCTCTTAAATCAAAAGAACAAACAAGTTCAATAATAAATATTAACTGCATGGTTAGTAATAACCGTAATCAAAAGATGGTTCTTTTTTTTTTTTTTTTAACATGGATATAAAAAAAAATTCCCTTTCCCTTAACAACTCTTCCGGGCTCTTCCAAAGATTGGTTTCACGACGTGCAATTTTTTTGCAAAGTGTTTGCCGAAATGATCAATTTTTGCTCTGGATGATAATCATTTTCGCCGAATCTGCTAAAAAATGTTTTCGGCAAACGAGGTATTCCCATGGAGGCCAATAAGTCAGCATTAACCGCTCGTGTCACAAGACAACATCATCAGTGTGATCAAGGTGAAAACTTTAAGGTCCAAGGTCAGTCAAGGTTAAAGGTTCTCAATTTACAAAATGTTGTATCATTACTGATTTTCTTATACTATTAAATTGCAATAGTTTTATTGGTAATTTAAATTGAGTCTGATTTCTTTCTTTTTCAATTTTTGTAAAAAAAAATTTTCATACGAAAGAAAAATTAATTTGAATTTTTAAAAATATTGTTCATTAACAAACTTGGGTATACCTGTGAGTTTTGCGCTTTCATACTTTCGCTATTTAAAAAATTTACATTTTTTTAGATCACGAAGTCGAAATTACAATATCGATTGAATTTAATTAAAAATATTTAATGGTACAAGCCGACTGGAGGTGGACAAAATAATTGTTTTCCTTTTGCATTCGTAGGAGAAAAACCATAATAAAGAAATTAATTATAATTTTAAAAGTATATTCGTATCATCGTGGTAGCGCGATGGCATATGAAAAATTGAATCTATCAGTTAATTTATCGGACACTCTGAATAACAATTTTTAATTGATTTAAGTGTACACCTGTAACAATACCAACGATTTAGCTAACATGGATTATAACTTTGATCGGGATTGAACTTTGGATTGAAACATGGATTGAACTTTGTAAAACGCTTATACATCTTCCGGACTTCGGTTTTTTTTTTTTTTTTTTTTTTTTTGTCAATTATAATAGACATTTATTTCCTCTGATGTACCAAAATGTTTCAAGTGCGGTTAACTATCGCGGAAATTTTTTAATAAACAATGAGAAAAAAAGACATGGAGAAGAGATATTACGCAACAATCAAATACGGTCAATGATTTTGTTGAACGTGACAGACAGACACACAAACAGATACGACAGGTGTCAGCGTGATTTAAGAGGTAACTCAATTAAAGATTAGTCTTGTTGCCAATCAAGACATTTTCTTTGCTGACTTATTGCATTTTTAACTTTTTTAAGAGGTTATTTTAATCGAGTTCAATTTTTTTTTTTTTTTTTTTTGGTCTTATATCATCGTTTTAACTCATTGACCACGATTTCCTTATGTTTGGATTTGAATTTGAACTCTAAGCGTGAAATGGCAAAAAAATTTAAAAGCGGATGATATCGGTTTTATGGTATAAGTACTTTTTTTCGGCTCTGGCTGTGGCTCATTTCACACATTGTATCTAAAAATTATTAATTAACGATGCTGTTTACATTAAAATGTTAATCGATGTTAATTATATTAATTTAAAACGTAACTTGAGGCGTAAATGTGGACTTTGACAAACTAATTTACATGTAGAAAAAGATTAAAGTTCAGTTTTGATGTACTATACACTTCATCAGGTGTAATTAAATATTAATTTAGAGAAGAACGTTTATTAAAAAGTTATTCTTTGCACACTATTTAAGAAATTAGGTAAGCTTTATCACTCTTTTTCGGCAAAAGTTTTAATCAAAAGGAGCAAAGGTACAAAGCTATTGAAAATACTGATGTGATTTGTTTGCAGAATTCGTTGATTCCTAACTGAAATGTAATTTCTTCATTGGCAGGAAATATGACATCCGAAACTTTATTAGTCTTCAACATCACGCGTACCACCTTCCTATATGTACTGTGTGTACGTAGAATAGCAAAATGTACATTAATGTTTCAAAATAAGGGAAATGCCGTTTTGAAAGACGTTTTCTACGTAAAATGTTTCTTTCTATAATCGAATACGCATCTTTAGCGAAAGTTTCAGATTCCTACATCAGCTACTTGTCTTAAAGTTAGGTTCACAATATTTTCAGGAAATTTCGGAAATTTCATTGCAGACCCAATTTTTAAGTAAAAGAAATGGATACAGAAATCTGAAATTTTTACAGAAGAAGCTTGTTTGCTGGTAGAAAAGTGAAGCGCTTCGTAAGTAGAATTTTGATACTTTGCTCCGAAAATAAGACAGACAATTTTTGTTGACGACAGGTTGTTGCGAAAAAAAAAAAAAAAAAAAAAAAATACTGCAGGGTAGCCTTTAGTATTTCTTAATGCATTTATAGCAAATGTATCTTCCTATGATAAAAAAGTTTGCAAACGTTTAAAGCTGATAAATTAATAAAGGCGATCAGACCTATAAAACACCTTGTCCAAAAAAAAAAAAAAAAAAAAAAAAAAAAAAAATAAGAACGTGCTCTCTAGTTTACCATTTTTGGCAAAAAGGGCTGGCACTTTAATTAGTAAAAAGGTTCATTAATTACGACTTAAATTGCATCAACATATCATCACTCGGAATTATACCTATTAATTCGTAATTGGAAACGTAAGCATTCATGTACTGCCTCCTCTGACAGGAGTCAGTATCAGTTAAAAAAGCTTGATCTTCAGTGAACTTGACTTGATCCATTAATTTTCGAACCATCGGCTGGAAATGGATAATATGACGTTGCTTTTTTTTTCTGCAAGTCAAAGAAGTGAAAAAAACCAAGAGATATGTTCTTTTTTTTACCACATGAAATTTTACACTTTCTGATGTGCACACATTTGGTGCGAAAGTGCCTAGCTTTTCTCTATAATAAGTTAAAGTTAAAACTTCAAAACGATACCCTCAGCTTTCTATTCAATCATTCTCACATAAAGCAAGACATTCAGCAATCAAGTACCCAATACTTTTTCTCGATTGTTTTTATTTCAACAGGTTAGGTCAACAAAGTTTAGTAAATAAACAAAAAAATAGTTATATTGATCATTATTACTGTGCATTTCCTGCATCCCACATTATCAGCATCCACAATAAACCTATGCGAGCAAGATTATCATCAGTGCTCCGAATTCATAATCACTCCTTTAAAGAAAAAATAATAATTTGGCTTTCATCAAAACAAATCTTCTCACACTTAGTCCGATTGCGTTGAAAATAGGTTAAACTAAGATGGTTTTATTTTTTTATTTTTTAATTTTCGCCATAAATGACTGAACGGCCCACAACAAAATGTTAAAAAAACACTGATTCCTGCTTTTGAATCGTATTAATCTTCTGATCATATTAAATCGACGAAAAACGGTAGGATTTGATGGAATAAAATAAGAACTGAAAAAAAAAAGATGACCGGTATGTAATTGCGAATGATGCAGTAAATTAATTTGTTTCGTGTGTGAACTCCTTGTCCGACTACCTTTTATAAGCGGGTGTTTTATTCTTTTCACTTCGTTTTCGTGTTGATGGACTTGTTCAAATATAACGAAAAAAAAAAAAAAAAATTAAAAAGTGAAACTGCTCATTTTTTTTGGCTCATTTTATAATGCATTAATTATATATTTTTATTTATATTTGACGGTATTACTCGCTTAAGACTTTAATAATAGAGTTCGTCAAGTCAGGTAGCTTTATGAACCTTGACCCGCAGAGTTATGAAACAGGTCTTCAAACGTTTACTTTTTTTCTCCCGGAACGTTTTTTTTTTTTTTTTTTTTCAGGGTTACGTTTTGGACAAAAGTGAAAATTCTGAGGTAATAACAGGAAACCAGGGTCGTGAAAAATAATTCGTTATTTATGACTTAAAAGGCGTACGATTTTATGCAGGTCATTTTCAGCTTTATTCCTCCGTTAAACCTTCGAGTGAATTCCTGAAAATGAATCAGAACAATTAAAGAAATATTTTGTTCTTTTTTATTTAACAACTTATTGTAAGCCGTTAAAGGAGCTGGTATCTTTAATTTAACCTTTTATGGAATAGCAGATCAAACCAAACTGGCATTAAAAAATACTTTGATCTTTTGCCAGTTTAGCCAGTCTTTTGCAAATTTGATACTTTTTTTTTTTCCTAATTCGAAATGAAAGGTATTCAGAGGAATTGAAAGTTCTGTGCGACGTAACGTCTTATATTTTTTGTTTTTAATGGTTACATGTTAATTTTGTTTTGACATACATGAAAAATAAGCAGATAAGTTAAAGAACTTATGCATTTTTTTCTCTTTTTAGGCATATCTTCATTCATTACGAGAAGAATATCGGAAAATGAGATAGTATTTAAATAATAAAAAGTCTTGCAGCCTAACTTTCCTAAAAATATATCTCAAAAAATGAAAACATAACATGCATCAACTCTTCATCCCTGTAAGTATCTACATATGGTGTTCATTGATACATCTCTAAAAATTTCTAATTGAAAAAAACTTAATCTCTTTATAATTTGCGATTTTTCTTTCGTAAAACGAACATTTGATCCGGCCCTCTAGGATTATTTCACGCTCTTCTAAAATTTCTCCCTTCCTTTTATCCACTTCTCATTTAAAATGAAAAATTCCAACTCTGAGCGATAAGGTCATTCAGTGTTGATACTCAACCTAAGGTATTTGTGAACAAAAACCGCGTAAAAAAGCACGAAAATTGCTAACTAAAAAATTACAGACGTCGTGTACACCCAGTTTTTGAAAAAGATCAAGGTATTATAATTAATTGTTCTAGCAAAAAAAATACCATAAATACTTCTTTTTAATTTCAGAAAGTGACGGCGCATTGAAAAGTATTACCTAATAGCATTTACCTTTGTGCCTTTAACGCGGCAAATAAATGAATCGATTAAACGTTATAAACCGCACTCATTCGAATTTAACCGCCCGAAAGAAACTTGCCGTACATGTCGGCAATGTGCATAAAAAATTATACGACTTGGGATTTACATCACAGACAATTTTATTAAAGATTAGATGGCTCGGTTTATAGTACGGAAAAATAAACTTGATGTCTTGGAACTAATTCAGTCTGCATGGAAAAATATTTCGTATGAGTTATTTGATTCTAAAGAAATAAAAAAAAAAAAAAAAAATCACTTTGATCAAGGAGGCAGCACAACTTGGTTATATCCGTTATTTAAAGAATTTTTTTTTTTTTAATTTACCGCACAAAATTAATTTATGAGAAAAAAAGGAAGACAATTGACAATCATGAAACAAAAAAGAAGAAACAAATAAACAATGAATACGTTTAATTATAAATATTACAGCGGCACTTTAAAAAGATTTCTCGCGTTGTTTTTAATCGAATATAGCGGCGCGTCTTTTCCTTTGGACGCAGTTTTTTTTTTTAAGTATTCAAACGACAAAGGACAATTTCTCATAGCTTTTTTCCGGTCTTTTAAGACTAACGAACTTTGAATCTACAACTTTGTACTATTATTAGTCTGTCTTTTTTTTGTCCTTCCATTCAAAAAATACCATGAAATCGCGAATACAAACAATATTAATAATATCCTTTGGTTCTTCGTTAGATGAAGCAATTTACGGAGTTAGTCGGTTAAAGTGGTAAATTAGGTGACGGTGATAAAAAACATGATGTTAGATTATGACAAAAAGGAAGGTTAATCGGTCTAATGTGGGCCTAACTTGCAGATGTCGGTTTATGTATACTTCGTTTATGTACGATGTTAAATAAGCCTAGGTATAGGCAAAAAAAAAAAAAAAAAAAAAAAAATGATTTTATATTCTGCATGAAATACTGATGGTGGTGTATTTTATGTACAAGGGGCCATTCAAATATTACATCAGCATGAATCTGACAATTTTCGACCCCCTCCCCCTTGTCATAAAAAGTAAGCATTTCAAGTACCACCCTTTGAAAATAACGTCAGATCAGGTTTATAGCAGTACTGAAGACCGAAGGGGGCAAAACGATTTTCAAGGGGGGCTCCAACTCCAACCCCTTTTAACAGGTGAATAGGGAAATTGAAATTTTCGAAAACAAATTACGGAGAGGCACAAACCTCCTTCCTGCCCCAGGCTAGAGCTACGGGCTTGAGTCAGATTTAGGACCCCACCGCTTCTTAAATTAAATAATTGAAGGTTCATATGAAAAAAAAATTAGGAATACTGTATATTTAAATCATTAGATTTTCCATTTGACGATCACTTTAATCTGACAATTTTTTTTACTGTTTTTTTCCGTATTATAGAAGTCAGCGATTCATCCTTTAAACCAGAGTTTATGATTTCGTCAAAGCTGACAATCTAAATTATGACAACCGGAGAATTTTGTTAAAATGACGAAAACGTTAAACGAATTTTACGATAAAATGCTCACGTCAGATGCTCGTAAACCCCCTTCTTAGCAAAAGTCAGCATTTCAAGTACCCCCTTCCCCCTAACGTGCTGACGTAAAATTTGAACGGTCCTAAACTACCAAAAACCTTTTCTTAGAAGATTTTGCGATATGACTCTGAATTAAGATAGAAACTAGAAGAGGAAGGAAACACGAAAGAGAAAAAAAAAAAAAAAAAAAAAATAGAGCTGAAATAAAACTTGATAAGTTGAAGTGTTTTGATTTTAGCACAGCCGAAAGAGAAAAATGCAAAAGAGGAAAACATTTTGTAAAAGTTTCGTAAAGGTACTATAGAAATCTTTTTTTGTTCTTTATCGTTTTCAAAATCAAAACTAAAAAAATTTCCGGAATTTTGTGAAAAAAGCAGGAACATGATCGTTTGCTATAAATACAGTGAATTGGAAATTTCTTAAGATTTATCTCTGTGTGAAAGCATTGTAATTAAACAACGTGAGAATCTTTTTTTTATTACTGATCATATGATTGATAAGAGCAAAGCGATCGGATAATATGGAGTATGTAAAATAATACGGTGATGTTGAAACAAAGTGTCAAAAATAGGATCAAAACCTACGGGAAAAAGTAGACCATCAAAAACGGCTAATTGTTTCGGAAACCTTTCTCTTTTATGAATATTGAAAGAGATTCTTTTAAAAACACGTTGTTTTTTTTTACTCCTTGATGTTTCTTGAAAAATGCCGAAGAATACTTAAATACCCACGTGACTGCCACCCAGAATCAGAACTCGTATTATTTTCACGGCGAAAAGTCACTGCTTCTGCATTACAATGACATCAATAAAAATAAAAGGGAAGAATGAAGGAAGTAGCCCACGTAGATCCTAAATGACAGATACACCGTGGACATTTCTTTTATGTCCTTTGTCGCCCACTCATTCGCATCTTTTTTTTTTTTTTTTTTCCAAAACAAGGTCCTTGTCTTTCACGAGAGCTTCTTCGGCAAGTAATTCGCGAATCATGACAAACGCTTCGTACATATATGAATCTAACCTTCTCATGCTCTTATGTGCATAATATGATAGTTAAGCGAATCACGAGTTTTCAGCATCTTTATACTCTCGATTAATAACGGTAATTTGGTAAGCCATTGCCAGAACACCGTAAAATTTTGAACATGATATACTTATGTTAAAAGTTCTTTAACGGCTAATTTTTAACTGTGAGATGTTTCTTTTCAAGGGGTTAACGGATAAAATTGTGAACGTCGTTACACTTACCAACTTGAAAAATGGTGTAATTGGTTGGTGCCTTTAACACGTTCCTAGACCATGCACTTCGAAGAACTTCAAGAGCGCATGGACTTCCTTTAACAAGCAGAATTCCCTGGGAGACGTAGCCTTCATACTGAAGTTCTTTCATTGCTTCCAGAAGGGAAAGATTCCAGAAGCATTTGGAATTGGCTTCCAAAAAACCCTGTAAAATTAATAATATGCTATTAACATTTTTTTTTATGGGCGGTAAAATATAACCGTGAGGAATTTTAACCTATTCAAAATATTCCTAAAAATCGTTTCAGAAGCCTGGGAAATCTCCACCTGAATAGCAAAAAAATGGGATGCCAGTTACAAAGACTTGAAATTTCATGGCATAATTAGGGATTGCAGTACCTGGAATATCAGAACCGGGAGAACTGGAACCGAGTCGAAATTCGGGGAACCTCGGAGCCGGTTCCAGACTTACGGTACCGGTTCCGGTTCCCGTAACTTTAATATTCCTATTGATTAGACAAAAAAACAAAAAAGGTTTAATTAAACTCTAAAACTACAAGCAGAGAGAAAAAGACAAGTCTTTTTTTGCATAGTTTGCTCTTGGCGAGGAACAGTGCTGCCGCAGGTGCGCTATCGCTTGATTTCTTTTTGTACAATGCCGACCTAACTAATTCTCAGAAACTTGGATTTTGATTCTTGATTTCTTCAAGTTACTTGTTTTATATTTTATGCAACATAAGAAGAAACATTTCCGAATTAAAATTCAATTGAAGAAAATATCTCCACCTGCCATCTAAGAAAAAGTTTGTTTTATAAATTAAAAATAATTTTTTTTGTCGGTACCGGTACCGAGAATACCGGTTCCGAAAAAGCTCTTTTCCCTTGGAACCGGTCCCAAAATTTCACAGCACTTTGCAATCCCTAGACATAATAACAGACTAGACATAAGAGGTAACAATTTCGTAGTTTGAATTCCGGGGAAAAAAAATTACATTTGATGGCACATTTTACACAGAGATATGCCAACAGTTTTTAACTCAAGTTTTGGCAGAAAATAGCAAAACACCAGTTGGATCTAAAGTTCCTGGAGGATATAAAACGGCAGCACGAATTTCATCGAAATTTTCAGCTGCCGCTTGAAACGATTTTATGATACCGCGAAGCCCTGGATGAAATCTTTTTAAAATTAGTCAATCACAGTACTCCTTAAATCTGAGAGTAAGAATCGTTTATTTTGGAAATATTGATTCTACTTCATTATATGAAGCCCTGGGCATAACCTAATAAAATTAAGAAACATGTAAGTGAGAATCGTGCTTCTGATGTTTTTTTCTTGGCGCAATTCCGACTTTGATTGCTCTGATTACTATTATCGAGTTTAAACAATACAAAACTCAATAACGATAATTGTAATTAAAGAATCTTTAAAAATCGCCGATATTGCTCAATTTCTTTCGAGTGTTTTCATTATTTTGTTTTGCAAAATATATTTTGTAAAAAAAAAAAAAAAAAAAAAAAAAAAATAGGTATACCCAGGGGATAAGATTGGGCGATTGTGATGGAACCAGACCGTGGTCATCACGTCTCGAACTTCGTCTTTCCGTTATTTCATTATTTTTTCGTGAACTACGGACACGGTTTAAGATATATCGCACATGCAAAAATATTTTCTTTCATTTTCACAAGCACGATTTCGTCGTTGCGCGTTGTAAAGGAGCAATATGCAAATGCTTCTTCGAAAGGTAAACATAAACATTCTTTTTCATATTGCTCCTTTACAACGCGCAACGACGATTTGCATTGTAAAAAATGAAAAAAAAAAAATGTTTGTAAAAAAAAAAAAATTTCAAACCTGAAAGAGTAGGTAACCATTGTCGTACATCCAGTAATCTGCAACCTCCGTCGTCCTTCCAGGCGATCCGGGTGAATATCCCACCACTCCGGTTTTGTGAAGCTGAATCGCCAAACATTTTTGAAGAATTAAATTGCATTTCGAACCAGACTGCCTTATGGGCGATACGTTTTTGTAAATCGCATTCCTAGACGACATTTTTTTTTCTTTCTTATTTTCTTATCAAAATTTTCGTTTATGTTATGTTGCAATCGATTTTCATTTTTAATTTTTTACTTCGATGATCTTCCATCATCATAACTTTCATAGCTTTATCAGCAAGTAAAGTATTTTCGAAGCATTTTGTGATGTTTTATCTGAAACAAAATAAAAAATAAATTATAATTCATGGAATAATCTTTTTTTTTTTTAGTCTGGGAAATTTTTTTTACTAAATTGAAATTTCTTTCCTTAAAAAGATTATCTTATCTCAATCAGCATATCGGAAAAAACAAATTTCCGAATTCTATTCAACCATAAGTTACATGATCTTGACCCCTGTCAATATAATACTAATCGATGTAAACACAATGCTAGAAAGTCATTAGTCTATTTATTAAGTTGAGACTCCGAAAAGGGGCGTTGCCTTCCTTTTTTTTTGAAATGAAAGTTTAGGACTGATAGTACTGATGGTACACATATTAACAGTGAGAAGTATGCCAGGCGTCATGCTTCAATAAACGACATCATATATTGTTTTGTTTTGTAATACTGTAACGAAGGTGAGTCTCAAACGGTGAATCACTTTCATCTTCCTCTCTCCCAATCTGTTTCTATCAGAATTCACAATTAAGTATCATCACCCATGTAATTTGTTTTGAATCTCTTGCAAGTTTTTTTGCTTAGCCATAAACTTCTCGTTCATCTTAGTCGATAATAGTCAATCAATGATTTTGTACTTAGATAATTAACAATCGAAAGAAGGATTGAATCATAAATTATTTTTAATTCGTGATAAATTTGAGCAGCACGTTTCGTCAACTTTTTTTTTTTTTTTTCCTGAACAATCAGGAGTAATTTTTTATTTAAAAAACTGAGGTTAAATCACTTATTTCGTTGTTCACTTCCATTGAACACCCGGTCTGGGGAAAGAGAGAGAGAAATAAAAAGGGCAAGAGGTTAGGTTAAGATATCGCTGATCAGATGAGAAAGGCCTTGTCGTTTTAGTATACAATACTATTTATTATAATCTATTTCTCACCGTTCAAGGTTTAATAGTTTTGTTGTCTAATTTATTTGCTTTCGGATTGTGCAATAGGAGAAACAGCTTGACGATTAATGGACTTCTGTTTTCTTGCTAACAATCCCACATAGCACGCATGCGTAATAATAACGTTCCAGTTGGTCATAATTGGTAATAAAAGGTTTTGGGAAACAAATAGGACGTTTAAAACGCGTATTATAAATAATGGAAATAAAATGTCATTATAAGTGAGACGTAAAAACGTTTAATAAAGTAACTTTTTGAGCGTCTTGATTGTGAGCAATTAAACCGTTGATGATGCGAAAAATATTTAACGTCAAAAAACGTTTCCTATTAACCGAAAGTAACGCGTTAATTATGATCAAAATTTACCCGGGCCGATTTTTCTATTTGTACAAATTATTCCGCATATAAAACGCTTTTATAATAGATTAAAAATGTGCAAAAATCGTTAAAAAAACGTTTAAATGCCGAGAAAATTAAAATCATTTTTGAATCCTAGCAATCAGTGATGACATGACTTGAAATGTGTAAAGGGTAGCCGCCATTATCTTGCAGCAGGTAGTAATGGTATCAGATTTGGTTTGTTTTTTTTTTCAGACTTTTCAATACAATGGCACTTTAATATCGGTTAGTTTGTACTCGTTTTTGTCAGGTCCTTGTGGTTTAGTTGGTAACGTCGCAGGGTTGTTTGGTTTAGGTGTGAGAGGTCTTAGGTTCGAATCTTGCTAGGTGTTGAGATTTTTTCAAGGTGTTTAGGTTTTTCAGGTTCACTTCTCATTCAAGATAGACATGCGTCGTTATTTAGCAACAATAAAATAATAATAAGCTTTGGAATAATAATAAAAATGTCCTTAATTTTTTTTTCTTTTTTTTTTTTTTAAACGTTTTACTACACCAGTAAAATCCTTCACCAGTAAAATAATTTTACCGCTACAGTAAAATATTTTGCACGGTCGATTTTCGTAGAATGATTTTACTGACGGAGTAAAATTTTTTTATATGCGAGTATAACAATTCTTCCCGTGCTTTTAAATAGGCATTAAAAACGTTTAACATGCGCATGCCTAACTATAAGGCTCTTCTGGTGACATCGAGAAAAAATCGTGATATATACGGAATTCTAACCGTTTTTATTTGGCATTTAATACGAAAAAAAACGACATATTACGCTTCCGAAACGTTTTCGGAGCGGTCATTATTCCTTAATTTGTGACATTATTACCTGGACGTATTTAATACGCATTGTTACGTTTTACGATAACGTTTTTTTTCTGATTTTTTCACGCGTTGTGCTATATGGGATGGAATCTATATGGGAGAGAATGTCGAGATATTGAGGGATTTAATTGCAAAAAGATGATTTTCTCTGAAGATAGTTTTGTATTGGAAAAGCTTTATGGGTGAAATTAATGATTGCGTTATCTTCGGTGGCAAAGGCTATTAAGGTTTTTAAAGAGGATCGAATGGCTGATAAAACGCTTTCTTTTTTCCTTTGCCAGTCGGTAAATATCTTCCTTCAAATGCGTATTTGAAGTTTTATTTGATTTCCTTGAATTTTTCAAACGAGACTGTTAAGCCGAAAGTGCTGCGTAAATACTGATTAATAAGGACGGAAAAAAAATTGCATATTGCTATTTTTGTCCCCTGAGTGGTTTTTACTCTTTCCAACTTCGTCCAAAAACTCAAAGATGAAGTACCTGATGTTTGTTTCCATCAAGACAGATTGTTATTCCAAGGTTTCAAAATTATGCATTTAAACTTAGCTGTCATCAACTTCCATTTTAAAAGCATAAAATTCCTTGAAGATAATTAAAGACTGCAGCTTTGCATGGAAATCGACTAATCTGTCAAACTACTTGCTAACTTCTTTCCCATTTCATTTCCTTATAATTATTGGAAAGGATGGATGGACCGCCTTGGAGATTCATGGAACGAAGAGAAAAGTATTTATGTCATGTCAGAATTATCCTTGGAAGCCAAAAGTAAAAGAGATTCCAAATTGAATAAGTCACAAGTTAAAGAATCTGCCAACGGTTTTGTCACCTTTACGGAAAAAAAAGAATAAAAAAAAATACAGAACAAGCACGTCCCAATTAAAAAAAAAAAATAACTTCACGATTCTAAACGCATAAAAAGTTTCTTTTATTTTCTCATTTTTTGTTTTTTAGGAAAATCGCTGAACCTGAACTCGGAAAATGAATCATTTTCAATGAAGTCATCTCTCTGGGGTGAAACTTGGAAATCCTCCATTTTTCGCGAGGTAGATCGGCAATATTAGTCACCATGCAAAAACGATGCTCCAAAACAGCTCGCTCAGGGCGATTAACTCAGGTTTCCAGTAGAGCGATCTCCGAAACAACCTTGGTCAGGATTCAGGATTCGAATGATATAACCACTACCGCATATTGTAGATTTAACGGCCGGTTAAGAATCATACACCCGTTAAATCACCAAGGTCGAATTAATAGCAATATCGTGACATCCATTATATTAAAGGGAGAAATGGCAATCTTCAAACCTTTCACTGATTTTCCAACATGAGATTAGCATACATACGCGGGGTAAGTAATAACAGCATATAAGGAATATCTGATAGTAATTATTCCGTTTGATCGACGTATTTCCTTTCCATAAATCAATGAACTTTAATTACCTTGATGTAGGTTTATCATTTTAATTGCTTATTCTCCTACTCATTGTCAAATAGTATCTGCCTGGCTTTTTGCCTGCATTTTACTATCCATCTTTTATTTTTTACGCAGGAAGATAATTTATTAAAGGGAATCTTAGGTCACTGCGCGCACTTTCTCCTATTCTTTATTGGAATATCAGACCGTTTCGTAATGTTTAAATATTTCTTCAATGGCCTTTTACTATTCATTGTAGTATTTAATACTCTCAAGTGTTTAGTATAACAAAAAACTGATTTTTGACTGATAAGGTCGTACTTTTTTTTAGAAAAAAAAAAAATGAAATCAATATGGAGCAGAATTATGCTCGATTCGAACGTATATCAATTGTTTATAAAATACGCCGTAAAAATGAACTATTTTTCACCCTGTCAATCAATTACTTTGAAAAAAGAATATAAGAAAAGCCGTAAAGGTCGGAACGCATTCATGGTCTTTTTCAAGTACGGTGGGAATAGGTGAAATGAAAACTTTCTTTACAAATAAATCTAGACAAGCATTGCCTAATTAAAAATATAACACTAAAGTCAAAAAGTTTAATCGTTTATAGAATAGAGGCAATAAATATATCAACGTTTTTTATTTCATTTGAGCGGAAACAGTCGGAAGGGAAAAGAAAAAAAAAGTGTAATTTAAAGTCATGTTGTGCAAAACGTAATTTACTCAAAGTTAAAAAAGGTATGAGACAGCGAAAGGGCTGATTTGGTTTTTTATGGTTTTGTTGATTAGTTGCTTCCGATCATGAATTACGACTAAGCTTTACACTATGAAATTATTGAATGCGAATTATGAAGCAGAATAACCATTTGTCCCAAATTAGATTTCACATTCTATAGCTAATAAATCATGCTTCTGGAAGATGTAGGCCTGATAACGGCTCGCTATGATTTCTAATTCAGCATCTTGCAAGCTTTTTGAAAATGTGAATTAGGGTGTCCCTTACCTTGGCAATTTTCGAATTTCAAATCGTGTGCCCCCGAAAATGGTTCTCCTTGGTGTACTGATAAACCCGAATTTTTTTTTTAAATTTTTACTCGACAAGAAAGCTTGAGCTTGAGCTTAGAAATTCCAAAAATTGCCATACGAGAAAAATAACCGACAACTTTTTTTTTCTTCGCGAAAAAATGTGTTTTCATGTCGGAAATTTTCCGTAGATCACGAATCTTAAGTTTTTCTTTTATATATCTAATTTTTGAGCTAAAAGCCGAAATGTGGCAAAAAAACGTGGTAGTGACAAATTATACCATTTCTAATTTTCACTCGTATTTGTGTTCGTAGCTTAAAAACCGGACAAGATATAAAAAAACGGATTCATGATATACGGAAAATTTCCGATAAGAAACCCCATTTTTTCGCGAAAAAAAAATTGTCGATTTTTTTTCTCTTATGGCAATTTTCTGAACTTTAAGCTCAAATCGTCACTATTTCCCGTCGAGTAAAAAATTTTAAAAAAATCGGATTTATCAAGGACAACCTTTTTTGGGAGTATGCGATTTGAAATTCGAAAATTGTCAAAATGAAAAACACTTTACAGTTTGCATTCTCGGTAGAAAAGCGGAAAAAATCATTAACAGCACGGATAGGGGCGCTATTTTTGCGTAATACTTTTAGGACTGGAAGATAAAACTTTCCGGCAGTTTTTAACTTAAAGTTATCAAAAACGATCAGTTTTACCGCACCGAATCGACTTTAATTTGAAATTATAAAAATCGAAGAAGCTGACCATGATCCTCGGTAATTCCGAGTGAGAGCAGTAAAAACCAATCAGTGCAATGTCAATATCGTAATAATTTTTCTTTTTTCTCAAAGCTGCGGGTGACAAATCTGGAAATTCTATATTGGAAATTCTATATTGACCCATTGGTTACACTAAGTAAGAATCGTTCACATTTAGCTTCTAAATGAAGAATGAAATTAACATTATTTTATACAGTTGTACAGAATGATCACAATCTGTAAAGAAATTAAAATTTCATTCCTTAATCAAAATAACTTTCGATCGAGTATGTGAAAATTACTTAATTGACTTTTTTTTTTTTTTTAAATCATTTTTAAATTCAGTAGCAACACTTCTTTTTTCTTTTTTAATTATTATTTTTTTTTTCTAAAAGATTATTTTAATCGCCTGCTTCCATTAACTCCGTTTACCACAATGCGATCACAGGATTGTAATGACATTCAAGCGCGAAATCAGTCGATATATTTATAAAAAAGAAGATGAAGAAGAAAACGGAAAGTAGAGCGTATTTCTATTTACAATATTTATAATTAATCATGCATTTATTAAGGTCAGATTTTCTGATTCTGATTCTCAGAAATAAATCATTGTTTATTTACGAATAAAAAAAAAAAAAAAAAAGTTTACTATATAACAATAATTGGTTTATTCATCTAATTCATTTATATGCATCTTCTTTCAAAATATTTCCGAATTTTCTTATTTTATTTTTAACGAATCATTACAAGATCAATCACTTTTTAACCGCAAAATAAATTCGAATGCGGAAAAAAGAATTTTATAACGGAATTTCGAATTTAAGCCAAACTGACAACTGGGCAAAAAAGGAACAATTAAATATACGGTTTGTGAATATTTTCTCAAACTAACAGTCTATTGATTTTTCCCACACAATGTACATTATTATTATGCTAAAAGTGCATGCAAGAGGTATATCCAGGACCTAAAAAACGTCATATCGACTACACAATTTCTTTCTTTCTTTTTTTTTTTCCGGACCGCACGATTGCGTTAAAACGCATCCTCTTTTATTTTTTTGCAAAAAATGCAAATCGTTTTTATGGCCCCATTATGGTTATAAGATCTTTGCCTGATGTTAGGTCGAAAAGTCAAATGCCCAATGGCAAAAATCTCAGAAAAATCATCACGAAATTGTCAACAAAAAAGACAAAGTCATGAACTTGTCCTTTCTAAAATGAAGGCATACCTTTTTTTCTCATCTCCCCCGTCCATTTGCGTAAACACATGTTTGTTTTACAAAGCATGGCCCCATTTTTTTTTGCTTATAGCATTTTCGTTATGCCAGTTCCTGGACAGAAAAAAAAAAAAATCCTCGTTTACTTTTGCAAAGGGGAGGGACCAAGAGAATAATACAACTAAATTAACTAGGAATTGTTAATTGTTAATTATTAATCATTATATCACGAAAGTTTTAAAATCTAGAGATTTTCAAAATATGCGTTTTAATTTTTCTGAGAAAACGCAAAGAATATTAATTAGAAAGTATATGCAATCATGTCATTCCTTTGATGGATAGCATAATGAAATAAGTTTTTAGACTTTCCAACATACAGATTTAAAAAAAAAAAAAAAGAATGATCGAGCTAGAAAACTGCAACGGAGCATAGTTAGCACTTTTGGGTATAAGTGATTTGAGAGGATATGGGTATCAGTGTTTAGGATCTAAAAAGGTATACCGGTATGAAAAATGGTAATGTTAAATAATGCCAATCAATCATTTTTTGTTAAATGTCGAAAATTTCACTACTGCAAGTTTTTTTTTCTTACTCTCATAAGTTTAATAAAAACTAGTTGCCAACAAATTAACCATGTTATCTGTTCGATGCGTTTTTGTCGAGGATAAGGTGCTAATTTGTTAATACCGTGCTTCTTTTTCATTGCATTTAGCCGTTAGGTGTGTGTAAAGTACTTAAAGAAAGATGCTAAATGTATTACAAGAAATTTTAAACAAAAAGTCATTAGTTCTTGTCAGGAGTATTAAAATGGGAGACGAGGAAGAAATTTCCAAAAAAAAAAGAAGACAATTAATGACTTAAGGGCTCAAAGTTAACGCATGAATTGAACTAGAGCTTAACATTTTACATTTTACGTGGATCACACGGTGAGCAGTAGAGTAAAACTCATAACTAATATAATAACATACTCACATGCATATTTATTTACTATTTAAAAGGCAGAGACTTCGTTTTATCTAAATTTTATTTCGTTTCCAACACTATGATAACTGAGAACGGGTAAAAACCTTCGACAGATGATTAGACCGACTTGAAATTTATGAACTTAAATCTGCTTATTTAAATTTATTGAGTGGCGGAAGGGGGGCGGGAATACCCTAAATCTCACGATATAAATGCTGACAGTTGCGGGGGGAGGGGATCGAAAATTGTCAACTTCATGCTGACGTAATATTGAATGGCCTCGGACATCTTTTTCTAATGATGTTTCCTTTGTAAGCTAGCGATGTCGATATACCGATCCAATATTTCGATATATCGAAGAAAAAAATATCGAAATATCGTAGATGTTTATGAATTCGATATATCGAAAATATCGATACCTCCTGCCAATATCGAGCTTTACTGTATCGAGATGAAATGACAATCGATTCGGTTTCAATTTTGTAAGCTTCTTGTGTCTATGGCGATAAAATGGCGATGGAAAAATTATTTTTAGGTTTAAGTAAAGTTTGGGTAACAAGATGAATGACGATTTTTTTTTACTTTTCTTTTCTCCTTTCTTCAATGATATCGAAACTCGATATTTTCATTATATCGATAACAAAATTTTCGATAACGATATTTATCGATATCGAGGATTTCAAAAATATTGACATCACTATTGTGAGCAGATTAATAAATAGCTTCTGACATTTAGGGCTACTTTCCAATTTAGAGTCCATCAAAAACGATTGCTTAATATCGAATACGCCCTCTAAATAGTTAACCTGAAAATCTTCAAAATTATGCCATTATCAACCTTTCGAATGAACATAAGTCCATAAGAAATTAAATACGACTTATTCACATAATTGATCTCTCGCATCAACTACAATTCACACAAAATCATAAAACAGCACGAAACTATTTCCAAATAGTTTATTAGCTCGTCATAAAAACCAGTTACATGTAAAACAATTCGATCCATACTGTTTTTAATTTTTTATTAATTTTTAATCGATTAAGTAATAGCATCGAAACATCACCCTTGGGATCGTGATTTGGATTAAAAGAAATCATTTTTTTGCATCACTCACTTTTTTTCGGGCATTCCTCTTTTATCGGAGTATTATATCGGTCGAATAATCCTTTCATCGTGGTTCGAATAAAGCATCAGGAGATGCGGAAATATGGAAAGGTATGGAGAAATCGGTTTTGCAAACAGAGCTGAAGCCCCCCATCAGCTGATGCTATCTTTAAAAAAAAATACTGATATAAATTTTAAGTGAACAATACTGAATAAACTAAGTAACGGTTTAACAAGGAACGGTTTTCTGCCGAATTAAAACTTGTTTAAACTTTCATTTCTTTAATAGATTCGTAATCGATCGTGCTACACACAGAAAAAGCCAAATAAGTTCGGGTTTAGATTGCGAGACCGTCAAATTATTTGTTAGGTCGTCTCGCGGGGTGTCTGAAATGCTTGTTAGCAGGTGTCCTATAAGAGCAGCATTGGTCGGTTTTTTCGTATGCTGTTTCTGAGGTTTTTCCATAAGAGAGAAAAGAAAAAAAACTGGGTATTCGTGGTCGAATGAAAATAAATGATTTAAAACCGATGTATTACGCGTATGTTGTAATAAAGTGGAAATGTAAATTTATAATAATGCGGTAGGGATCGTATCCAGTAGATCACGTTTTATCAAGATTTATTGTTTTTAAGTTATTGGTGGCTGAAATATGACCATGAAATGATCTATTACAATTTGATGTAAAAACGAAAAAAAAGGAAAAAAATCGCTGGAAAATAAATCATTGATGTAGCTAAATAAACCTAATTACTTCTCCGGTTTAGTTCAGAAGCTGTAGAGATACGAAGTACTCCTACCAAATATGAAAAATGTCAATCATTGTATGAAGGACACTTATATTTGCTAAAATTTAGTTAGGGCGCCGATTCATGCCGAACATGTTGGGTGAATCTGTTAGAAACTTTTTCACCCAACATGTTCAAAAAGCCTCATTGTTTGCGAACGGCTTCCTCTATATGTTGGAAAAAATTTCGGGGAACATGTTGGGTGAAAATGTTTGCCATTTTTATCCAACGTCAAATTTACATGTCGGTCACAGAAAAGAAATAGATAATCGGCGCAAAAAGAAATAGATAATCTCCTATTTAGAATTTGTAGATAATATTTGGTACAAACACTTCATTAAGTAAGATAAAAGAAGCTGAGACCGTCCATAAATTACGTGGGGGAGGGGGTATTCAAAATTTTAACTTTTGCTAGCAGGTGGGGGGGGGGGGGGGTACATATCAAACGTTAGCATGTATCATGTAATAAACGCAAACATTTTCATGTAATAAACGTGCAAAAATGAAAATAATCCAAATTTTTTAAATTATGAATCCAAACTCACTTAAAAAAAGAAAAGAAAAAAAAAAAAAAAAAAAAAAAAACTACGGTATCTCAATTTTACCCGCGCATATGCTCTAAGTTAAAAAAAAAAAAACTTTTCTTTGCAAAATTTAAGTTCCAAAGAATTTCAGATTTTTTTATTGTTAAATATTAATTTAGAAAAAAAAATTTAAGGGGGGGGGGGGTCCCGAAATTCTAACCTTTGCCAAAAAGGGGGGAGGGGATCATAAAATGCCAAAATAACTCTAACGTTATTTATGGACCGCTTTTTAGAACTGTAGGAAGTTTTCTTTGATACTAAAACGTTGTAAAAAATTTATCGGTGACGATTTCGTAATCGGAACCTTTGAGAAATTTGCACTAGTAAAAACATAAATTCGTGAATAAAAGACATCGTTTAAACTGTTGCTGATGCTTCATTAGCCATTATAACAAAAGGTAAACTAGTCCCAATTTATCATAATTCCCTGCTGGGTGGCGTATTTTATTATTCTCCAGGAATGTGTATCTGTTAAAAAATGAAACAGTCGCCGCTTTTTAATATTTTCATCATACACACGCGTTATTCGCATAATTTACAGTGTACTATATAAAACTTTATATATCTTAAAGACCGGAATTATTATTCCCTCTCAAGTTTAATATGGTCATGAAACTAATAAATTACAAAAATGACGAATTACATGATGGTAGGTCTCTAGAAAAAAGAAGACCTTTGTTGGTAGGTCAAGTTGATTGGATTCTTCACCTGGGGAGGTGTGACCGACACTCCATAAGTCCATTTTTGTATTCGTCAAGTTCAAAAACGCGTTGAATAAAGAAAGGAGAAGGAAGGAAGTCTTGGCGAAGAAGAGAAAGCTTTTAATAAAAACAATTACATATAAATTAAATCATTATCATGTGGTCAGCGTGTGAATAAAGTTTAAAACCCAATTTTTTTGCAGAATTTTTTTTCTTTTGCGATTAACACACTTTTCATACTTGATGGAAGAATTTCATGGCTCTTTACTTCCGACATTTAATTTAATAATGAATATTTCCCTCCTATATTCTTAGTTACTAGTTATGACAAATTTACCACCGCAGTTATTTACACATTCGCGTATGTAGTCATCATAAACATAAAAATGCAACGTAACGTCAAGAGATTAATTAAGCTGAACATTTTTTTCGAATTTTTCAAAAAAACACAAAAACAATGGCCCTCCTCCCGTGAAGACCTTAGAAACTTTTCCATTTTTATTGATTAACCAAAACATAAGAAAGTAAAATTGCCGAATCTCCTTTTCCCATGGCTATTTTTTTATTATTCGCCATCGATGTTTGTGCGAATCATGAAATTCATCGTTTCCGTTTTTCATTTAAAAAAGGGAGGTTAAAAGAAAGGTCTGATCAGAAAATTTCCGTTTTGAAAGACATTGACAGAAAACTCGGTGTCCCTCGGGCATTCACGAAAAAGAGAACACCAAAGACTTGTCTTTCCTTATATAGTTCGTCTTTCATAGCATATCTGGTACATGTGATATAGACAACATTAAACACGCTTTAATCCGCTCATTTTAAATCATTTTTTTATAAAAAGTATAATTGCTTGAAACGGTCGTTTTTTATAAAAGGTCAGGAATTTGTAAAGGGTGAAAACGCTTTAAGGTTCCCTTTTTTTTAAGAAATAAAAATTAGTAATGGCCTTTATAAAAATCTGAAGGGTGAGGGTGCGTTCAAATGAAAACTTTTTCCGACAAGTTGTAATTAAGGATTACCTTTAGTTTTATTATTTAAAAATTCATTTGTCATAAAAAAAAGTTTAATTAGTCAAAACGAACTAAGTTAAATAACATTTTCAGTAGATCGGACTGAGACTTATTTTTATAACCGACTGACTTCCAGTATGAATTAAATTTTATCGACGTATTACTTTTTTTTCATCGTTGAGTGAAAAATTGTTTAGTACATTTTCACATATTTCGCTGAAATTAATCTTCACCTAGGGCCAAGTTGCATCCCAGAGTTGAAGTGATAACTTAACGGTCGCAGTATGTAAAGCAACTAAAGTTTTCAGCTGCGTCATCTCAGTTATTGACAGATCAGCGGAAATTACAATAACATTGACTTAGAAACGGCTTCTACTAATTTCATTTTGCCAAAAACAGCAAAAGAGCTGTCTGTACGAAATGTTGAATTGCAGTTGCAGTTGCCTTTGACCCTTTAGTTAAAAATAAATCAGACTGAACAAGAGAACGGTTGACTGGCGGTGGAAACGGGTAGTTACGCAATATACGATCAGATTCTGCAAGAGAATGAATGAAATAAGTGTTTTTAGCCAATAAAGAGAACAGTTCGACTTCAGCGGTCACCCTATGTATTTTTTGATAAAGCCAAAAAAATAATTAAGAAAAACTTTAAGTTTAACGTCAATTTTAAGGTAAGAGTTAAATTTCTATTCGGGGGGTCGTCCATAAAGTACGTTAGCACGTTTGCGAAATCTAACGTAATTTTAGGGGGGGGGGGGTCAACAATTGCCAAAATAATGCTGGCGTAATTTGTGGACGACCCTTTGCAATAGGATGAACCGTTTTCGCTTTCCGCTCACATTTTACCTGCAGAATCGTGTTTGCATTCATGCAGCAATTTCAAACAGAGCTACAATTTTTTTTTTTAAATTTTGGTCAAGGTTTTGTATAAATTTTAAAATTTTACAGCCTTTTGATCTTAAAATATCGTATTATCCGGAAAACTCTTTTCCCATTGTTAAGGAAACTTCACTTGATTCCTATGAGGAAATTCTCAGTTTTATTTTTTTAAAAGACAGTCTTTTGACATTATCTTCTTATTGTATCTGTCAGTTCTAAATGTATTTCTTTTATCTCCATAAAAATCCCGGGCTCGTATGACTCGAAAATCTTCTGGTATCCTAACGTACAAACATGTAAAAATCGTAGTCCAGTTAAAGGTATAAAATCATAGATAAGCTTAACTATTTTCAAAGTAAAACAGTTGTGAATGATAATGATGCGTTTAGTAAATAGTTAAGTTTTTCCTTCTTCTAACTTAAGATGTATTGTAAACACGTAGAAAGCAACATTTAATCATTATGCGATGAAAGATAATTTGAAGAATCACATTCGATATAAATAATCTCCCAACGATTTCAACTGTAGAGATTTAGATCGATAAGACGGATCGTGAAAAAAATTAAATGAAATTGAATTTCCATTTCCATTCACCGTATTTACGAAACGGTCCGTACTTATTTTCATAGAGAGAGAATAAATGATTTTTTAAAAAATATTTTAAATGGAGTTAATAAAAAATTCGTTGATATTTTATTTCATCTATTTAAATTTCGAAAAAAAAAAATATGTGGTAGATAAAAAAAAAAGAATATAAGGTTCAAGATTATATACATACTTACACCCCGATGTGAAGTATATAATATAATATAATTAATATACCAACCCCACGATGTTTTTTATATTTTAAAGCAATTATTTTTCTGTCAGCAAATGAAAGATTTTTAATCGAAATTATAATTTTAAGTGAATCTTTGGAAATTAATAGGCCTAATAGTTCAGACGGGTTCATCTCTTTTTTTTTTTTTTAATTTTAATAATATTGAATCACTACCTGTTTTTAAATCAATCATTTAAATTAATTATTCATTTATTCATACACCATCTTTCTTATTAAATCAATCTTAATTTTTATATTATTTTGATTTTATGTTATGATGCTTGATGCGGTATCTCAGCAATTCTCTTTTTATTTTTACATCGATAAAAATTTTTTTTAACTCATTAAAATTATAAAATCTATCGCTATCGGTCGTAATCAGCGTAGAGAATAAAAATAAACATATTATACCGGTTAACACCCTCTCTTCAATCTTGTCTAGACTACTCCCAGGCTTCCATACTATATTTTTTTTTCTTCTGCACGAGGAAAAATGCCACATGAACTGGTTAATCTCACGTTCGAAATTACGCAATTATACCTTCTTTTCTTTGCGGCAAATAACTGATTCAGTATCGATCTGTCCACTTCGTGTAAGATTCTTCGATCTTCCGTAATCGTCGTTTCACGATTCTTTTTCTAAAATGCATTTAATTTTTACCTCAAATCTTTTCAAAATATTTGTTTTCTTATTCCTCCTTTCTTTCTTTACTTTCTACAATTCGGACATGTCTTATGTGATTGTTTTTTTTTTTCTTTCTGGCACATATCTTTCGTAACAAGTATTCGATCAACTTGCTATTACTTGCCGAAAATGAAATTATATTTTTAAAATATAAAAAAATTCGATTTCCTCTCCTATTTATTTACTTTTTTTTTTAATACTTCTCACTTCGTTGATTATGTTGTTTCGGTGATTTTATTTCAAAATTTTCGGTGACAGCAAGCGTCAGAACTAGGCGGTATCACGTAATAATGTTCGTGAAACGAGCACAAAAAAAGTATTTAACTTAATGTAATGTAAATAACAAAAGAACAACATGACGTTATTTTCCCTATCGTTTCCCAAACTGATTAATCATTGTGGGTTCGAACGCATCATGAGAAAAACGCATCATAAATGTAACCGCAGATATTCGTGTCCTTCTCTCAATTAGGTAAGTACATTTTTGTTATCTCAAAGAATATTACAGTTATATCTGATGTTAATAGAAGGGAAAAAAAGTAAAATAATGGTGGTATACTGTGCAAGATCGGATTTCAATCTAGAAAGTTTAGCTGAAAAAATTGATTTAAAAAAAAGAGTAAACAAGGTCAATTAGAATTGTGAGTGTGAGTCTAAAAGCAAAATGTGACATTGCTGTAAAATTATTCGCATAAATAAAAATTAAATTCGGTTCCAATCAATTTATGAAAATCGAAATATCGCACATAAAAAAAATCCGTCCTAACTCATATTAATCTTTTTAAAAAAGTATAAAAAACGATTAATCCTGTACTATCGAGGAGATTGCAAAAGGTGCCATAAACCTTCCTACATACAGCGGATACTATCAAGGGAAAAGATCACACGAGATGCAACACCTTTTCCAATATCGCACCACTTTTACATCGATTTCGTTTTATTGGAAGTCTTTCAATAAAATACTAATTCGAATAAGTAATAAAATGCCGAGGTGTCTAAAGTCTCCATAAAATTTATCTCTTCACCCTACGTCAAAGAAACAACAAAAAATTTAAATCAATGAACTTCTCTTAAACTTTACATCGCACCAACAAAAAAAAGCATTGATTTATGTTAAAATTTCCTGTTTTACTTAAAAAAAAAAAAAAAAAAAAAAAAAAAAAACTTCTAAATGCTTTTTAGGAACCGCATGACGACAGCTTAAGGGGAGCGTCACACTATAAACCTTGAAAAACCTCACAAGGGCTGCATTCTTTTTCTTTTTTTTTTTTTTCACTCAAACGGCAAGATACACAAATAAACCGTCCCAATGATGACATGCACGAATTTAAGTAGGAGAATACTGTCAATATTACCAAACGCATAAAATCACAAAAAAATTCGGCCTTCGGTTTATATTCTTTACTCTTCTTTGCTAATCGGTTGATTTTATTTATTCACGGCAAGGTAAATTAGCAAAAGACATTAATGGACCAGCGACGTTATGCGTCACCAATTGTTAAGAAGCATTTTTCACCCGTCGTGAACACTTGGTTGCCTTTGAGTAAAATCATTGAAGCTCAAAGTTTTGTGGATAAGATAACGTCACTATACAGACAACATCGGCTCAAATGCGTAATCATTTCTTTTTAACCATTAAAAAACAAAAAAAAATTTTTTATTCATTGTTACCGTCATTACGTGTAAGATTAAGTTTCTTTAATGACTGCAATTATATTTCAAAAAATTCAAGGGTTTTATACATGAAACACGTACAAATATGAGAGATACAAGCTCATACAGTGCTGTATTTTTAATTGGCCGAATCAGTTCAATTGATACGCTTCTTGCTTTTGTCACGTTTTTTTTTCTCCTAAATCAAAAAGAACAAAAAGTTCAAATGCTGCTTCTGAATGGTAAAAAAAAAAATCTTTTTATAAGCAAAAAGTGACCGGCGGTGACAAAATCTATAAAAGGCTTTTCGACCCACTTTAAACGGTCACGTCAGAAAGTAAACATTGCGAAGTAAGAAAAAAAAAATACAATTAATAAACGGTACGTATCAAATACAAAAAAAAATTTCTCCATAGCATCCCACTGAATTTATATATGCTCTAAACGGTATATGAGAAACAATACCGATGAAACGCCTTTTCTGTGTAAATATTTGATCGAAATACCCATTACATAATAGTAAATGAATCGTGGCATTCCACAGGCAAGCCATGCACTTTTTGGATGATTTCTTTTAATTAAATATATGTTTTGATTTATCAAAAGTGGGCCGGAGGCAGTAGGCCGACATAATTATTATAAAAGTAGGAGTTTTAAAGGGCGAGGAAGAATTAGCTACCGATATTTACCGTTTAGATTAGTTGCCATATTTAGGAAGTAAAAAAAAAAAAATTGAATTTTTTTACACATCTTCATTGCAGGTTGGGTTTATCTAGATGGTAGTCTGTAATTGTTTTATTATCCCGGCCTGGTTAGTTATTAACATTTAATCAAATGAGTGTTGAATGTATTTTTATTGCTTCATTTGTTTGGTCGAGTAATTTTTTTTTTTTATCTTCCTCAGCTTCAGATGAAAAAATTCAATTTTTATTAAGATTTTTTTTTTTTTTTTTTTAAGAAGTTATTTCGAAATTTCACGCTGTGTTGAAAAACAGAATAGCAATAAAAACATCAGAATCTCCAGCCAAAGAAATGAAGTATTTATGAGTTCTTTCAGCAATCATCATTAGCATATTATCATTTAGGATATCGCTTTCAAAGTTGGACGGCTCTTCTAAAGAGGAAAAACGATCTTTGTGGTTTCTGGCTGGGATTCGAGTAATAATGTCTTCATTAAAATCTGACAAAAGTTCAAAAGAAGCTATTTTTCTCATGAATCGATCACATACTTTTCAATAGTTTTGAAAATAGAAAATGTAATGGATGTTTGAGTGAATCTACTTATTTCAACCATTTTATTTCAATAATTTTAATTTCAAATTGAAAAATACTAAAGAGAAAAAAAAAATTTTTAAGCTAATTCTCCAGAAAATAACTGGGGCAGTGATTTTTTTCCAAAAGAATTTTACGACCAAAAACGTAAAATTATCAGTAGTACCATATAAGCCCGGGAAATTGAATGGCCATTTTATCATTTAAGGCCTTGATCCACTGCGCTCCCTTTTCTTTCGTCACAATAATATAATAGAAATCATGGCTTGGCCCATCGTCCATATAGCAAATTCATTTTATTCGTATTAAAATTTTCTTCAGTTTTCTTTCAGGCATTCGCCATTTCGTAATATTAATTTATGCTGAGAGGTAACAATTTATTCTTCGGAATGGTGCTCTAGGCGGGTGAACATTTTTGAGAGCTATAATTTGTCTCTCTGTCTTTGCTTATAGTAACCCGTTTTTATTTTTGGGCTGGATGTATCCATCTAAAAAAGGCTTTCTTCCCCGTGGCCAAAACTCAGTCGATGGCCAGTGTCCCACCAGTGTCCCACACTTAGTTAATGACTGATGTCAGTCGATGATGGAGAACTGGACCGTGGAATTGCCTATAAGTTGAATTTTGAGTTGAAAGTCAAATTCGACTGGGATCAGTCAATCGAAGGGTACTGAGAATTGACCACTACTGACAGTCGATTGACCTTTTCCAATAAGAGGCGCGTCCAACATCTCTTGCAAAAATAAATTTGCTTCTTTGGTTCTTTTATGAATATCTAAACGATTTAAGAATTTCGGAAAGTCACTTTTTCTTAAAAAGGTTGACTTTTATTTAGTGTCAGTTACGGGTAATGCCAAAAATTGGCCTAGTTGGCCAGGATGATTCTTATCTATTCTATACCATAAATAATTTTTATACTTCTTCAAACGAACTAGTCCAAAAAAAAAAAACCGACAACAATAAAATGACTTTTACTCGTCTCAATCCTTTTATATTAGTTTCTCTGTCGAAATCATTCATACCTGATATCATTCACGACTTTCGGATTGCGTTCGATTGGACAATAGTTTCATTTTCTACTTTTTTTTTCAGTGAAAAAAATATCAGATTATCAGAAAAAAGAAGAAAAAGCCTTGTCAAATAGAATGAGAGTAGAATCTTTTTTTTTATTTTTTTTTCATTATTATTATTATTAAACAACTTTTATTAAATACAAAGATGCGCAGTAATGCGTGTAATAAGCATCAGTGACGTATAAGAAGTCGTGCGTGAAACGGGACATATTGTTAAATATTGTCCCAAGTGGAAGAAGTACTTCTTCATTCCATGAATCGTAGGTGGCCCGGAATACCAAATAAGTTATTCGCGATTACGTATTAAATCATTCATATAACTGCATAAGATTCATTCATTGACCGTGTTATATATATTCAATCACAATCGTTTTTGTTTACAATTGTCATTCTATTATCTCCGGTTTGCTTCGCCATTTATAACACGTGCTAATAATTAAAGTGATAGCCTGGTTTTTTCGTGAAAAATATAAGGGCGTTGATCTCTTTTCCTACCAGATAAATTTTATAAAATACTATATACCACTGCTGAATGAAAGTTTTGTAATAATAAAGCCCCGAGAATATAATAGATATGATCGCAAGCACGCATACATCGAATACGGTGTCTGTCAAAGGAATAAGACAACTCATTAGTAGACGCCGATTTGCTGTTTGGCATGATCAATCATTAATTGCCATAAGCAAGATTATTTTTTATTTTCTTTAATTAGAGGGAGAACGAAAGTTGTAAATATTTTTGGTATATTTATTCCTTTTCCTTCTTTTCTCACTCGATAAACCAGCCCCAGGAATTTAAAAAAAAAATTCTCAGAAATATAAAAGGGGCTCTTTAGATTATTTCACGAGTTTTATATTTGACGTTATTTATTATTCAACGTATGACAACATCATTAAAAAGTTTTCGGTAAGAGGTCGCAACATCATTTGCCGGCAGTCGTAAAATTACGGATGAATAATAAACAGAATAATAAATTTGAAGAACCAGAACCATGCTGCAGATTTCATTGAACTTTAGTTCACTTTTTACTTAGCGGTTGCATTGCATTATTTTTCCTAGCCGAGAATTTTACTTTTATATTTACAATCCGCTTCAGTTGTAGCGTACTCGCTTTGAACATAGAAATTCTTCACAATTTTTTCTCAATTTTTTGCAAAAAAAAAAAAAAAAAAAAAAAAAAAAAAAAACCCGACTTATTTTGAAAAAATAGTCTATGCATCTATGCTTGTTTTTCTAGCTTTTGTTTTTCGTTTAGCTTATCGAAACAAAAGCAATTATTACTAAGCGTTAGTAATGATTTCTGACGCTTAGGGAGCGTTTAAGTATTACGTAAGACCTGAAGGGGAGGAGAGGGTGCAAGATATCCTTACGAGATCTTACATGGGGGAGAGGGGGAGATCCGGAAAATCTTACGTAAGAATTTTCATTATTATCCACTGTTAAAAAGAATTCTAATTTAATGTAATAAATGGATACCCTTCCATTTTGCCAACCTCTCCTCTAAAAAAAAAAAAAAAAAATTCTGAAATTCTGTAAGACATTTTTAAAATTAGCGGTTAAAAAAAAAGGGGGAGGGGGTCAGCGAAAATCTTACGCAAGTTAAAAGGGCGGGTCCAAGAAATGTTTCTAAATCTTATGACAGCGGGGGAGGGGGTCGGAAAACCCGAAAAAAAGTCTTATGTAATACGCTCCCTTAGTAATAATAATTACCTAATTTTCTGAATCTTTGAGCATTTTAATGATCAGAATCATCAACTCAATTATTTAGACGTCCCGGGACCCAACTCAACATTGAGTAACAGGAACCGAACTTTTTTTCCTCTAAATCAAGGAAAACAACGGAGAGTTATTTAAACCGGAGAAGTAATAATATCGTCGCCTTAGTATTACAGGGTATTATCTTTTTTATATTTCAAATGTTTCACTTACTGTACGATGAACACGATAGAACCCTGTAATACTAAGGCAACGAATATCTTTGAACATTTTAAGCAGCTATAGTAATGTTTAAACCTGCCGAATTCTCTTATATCAATTGGTCATATAAGCTTACTTACTGTTTCTTGAAAGCTTTTCGATATGCCTTCAGTTTAAGCAATGCTATGTAGGGGCAATTTTCGCATATCCGTGAAAACTTACCTAAAAAAAAAAATTTTAAATAATTAGCTTTATGTTCAAAGAAAAAAAAATTATAATAATGATTAGGTTATTAAACCCTTTCAAAACACTCATTTAAAGTATGCAACAATATTAAAAGCATTTATAGAGGCAAAATGTGCAAATATTTGCAGGTCATATAGGTGATTAAAATCTTCGGATCCAACACATTGCAGAATAATTATATCAATGTTTGCACTTAAGGATCCTTTTGTTTTATACCAAATCAAATTGTTCGGTGTGCGACTTGTAAAACGGACCCTTTGTTTAGATTATGACAGCGAGTTACATCCTTTGCCTAGCTCATACAATATGCAGTATATGAAGTGTATACTTCAGCAATTGAGAATTCGTATCAAAAAAAAATATTTAACACACTTTTTGTCATTTAAATTGTTATAATCTATTCTAAAGCAGTCCACTGGAAAAGAAAACGACATTCCGAAAAAGAAGAAAAAAAAATTAGCAAAAAGACATCTCTGCCTTCCACGCGTTTGCGAAAAGAAAGTTTCGAAGATTTCATGGATGGTACAATCTGAACGCCCTAGAGCTACAATTTAAGTGTGGCCCTTGTTCAATGAAAATTTAATTATATGTAATTAAATCCCATTTTTTGCTTGTTTTCAACGAACATAATATTCATAATATTAATAATATTAACAAGAGGATTGAAGAACTAAGTTATTTTAATTTAAAATATTCCGTAAAGAACATATTTTGTTTAACATTTAAATGCCCTAAACACTTCCTATATTACTTTTCTCACCGACCAAAATCAATTTTATAGGAAAAAAAAATGTTATTTTAAAAAAAGGAAAAAAATCTTCTTAACGATTCTGTTAGGTCGATTAATTTCCTATTTTTTTCTTACCAAAAATACTTTCTTCACTATGATTAATATTTTTTATTGCATTTATTCTTATCATCTTCGTTCTTTTTTCGGCGATTTAGTCCAAAAATTTCATCTGTCATTAAATCAGTTTAAAATAAACAAATAAGGTATCAGATTTAACCGAAGATAATCGATCTGCTAAAATTTAAAACCGAGTCAACCAACATCTTTAGGGAGAAAAAAGTCCCATCATCCTGTGTAATGACATACAGTTATTGACCTCAGTTTAAACTATTAAATTTTTTTTAAATTCATGTTTCGCAGCCTTGTAACTCCGCAATCATGGCAAAACGTTCATGAATATCTAAATATGGTATCAAAAACATGACCGAGTCGAAAAATTAGCTGGTACTTTCATCACGAGCAGGCCATGTTATTTTGATAGAGACATTTTTTTTTTTTTTTCATTTTGATCATCTTCATCTTAAAATCCGGTCACAACAGTGAAAGTAAACACAAAGCGATTATTACAATACGTTTTTGCAGATTTAAGAAAAATCGAATTTTTTTAAACTAAATCAATTTTTTTTTTTTCGTTGAGTAAAAAATAGATCAGATTATATATACTTTTTTTAAACTGAGTAAACATTTTATTTTGAATGAGTATTTATTTACCTGATGTTATTGCGACTGGTTTCAGATATTTTAGAAATCTCAAATTAATAAGCGGGTGATTTAAAAAACAAAAAATTGATTTCATTTTAAGATAGCTAACAAGAATACCGAAACAGCCTGAAGAAAATTTTTTTTGAATTGTGATTCCTGTTATAAACATTATTTTCAAACACCAGAAACAAAAAGGCCAGGGTGTTGATGTAAGATCATTAAATGTGATGCGAGCAAATATTATGATTTTGTTAATATGCATTATTTTTTTCTAAATGCCGTAATACCGCGGGTGTCAGTACTAATTAAACGGAAGAATAAATATGTGAGAACAGCTGTCAGGAAGTCTTAACGAGGCCACTTAGTTTATCACGTATCTAAGCACACGTACAACAAAAATAATACACTATACAAAGTTTTAGAAAAAGCACAGTATGACCTGAAAAAAATACTCGATATCAAGATGATGAAATAGCCATTATAATTAGCGTCTGTTGCTGTTCAGATCTTTTAGAACAGTTCTTATTACTGTAGCAGTTTTATCATTATTAGTGCGAATATTTTTTACAGGTCATAACGTGCTTTTTCAAAACTTTGTAAAGTGTATCATTTTTTTGTTGTGCATATGCCTTGGACAACAATGATGTACATCATGTAAATTGAATGAGATATATTTTTTTTAAGTCCAGCTGCGCAAAGAGGCCGCAGATCCATATCCAATGAATATTGCAGAAGTCTGATTGACTCAGTATCCCGCCATAACTTTTCTTGTAAACTTTACAACTCTTCCTTACCACCTGGAGTTGACTAGCTATCTGAAAGGCCCTACTCATAATTTAATCTAAAACAAGTTAGAGAGGCAGGAAAATATGGAAAATCTTGCGTTCATTTTAAATTGCTTAACAAAGCTTAATTTTTGGCCTGCATGGAGAAAAAATCAGGGGTCCAAAACCGATGCCGATGCCAACCGCGGTCGGCCAAAAACTCAGGTCGTTGCCGAAGCTGGTGCCACAGTGCTAGATGATTTATTTTAAACTTGGTTCCAGCGCCGGTGCTGGCACCGCTCTTGTAATTATGACCTGATGGCAATCCTGAATATAATTGAGAAAGGCCACGAGCTTTGGTCATATTAAGCTGCCGATTGTATTAACCGGCACTACAATAAGCGGCGGTTACTCAAACTATTTTTTTTTTTTTTTTTTTTTTTTTTTAAATTGGCCAAATTGATGGTGGTGCTGGCACCGATGCTAGAATCGGCTCCGGCACCATCACCAGCGGCAAAAATGTTGCTATTCCGGTGCCGGCGTCGACTACAACCAATTTTCACCGGCTTCTGACCCCTGGAAAAAAGGTTGGTTCCTGTTACTCAATGTTGATTTGGGTCCCGTGGCATCTAAACATTTGAGTTGGTAATACTGAAAATTAGGTAATTATTATTAAGAGTTTGTAATTATTACTGACGCTTAGTAATTATTAATAAATTTTAGGTATTATCAACTCGAACTTTTAGGCGTCACGGAGCCCAACTGAACAAAATCCCCCCACAAAAACCCAACTGAGTTCTTTCACTGAACTGGACAAAATGTTAAGGGTATAAAGCCTCTGATATTGTGTATGTATCGTTCCTGTTTCAACAGCCACCGTTCAATATCGACCAGTCGTATAATCCATCTTCCAAAAGAAACGAATTCTTACATTTTTCAAACATTTTTCGACACTTTTATTACTTCCTCGAGTCTTAAAATAATTTTTTCTTTTTTTAAAATAAATAATGTGTTAAGTTGCATGTTTCTGTGATCATCATATCACACTCGTGTAAAATATGAATTACTATTTACCCTTAAGACAATCATGCAAATGGTGTAATATCACTTTAATCAAAGGGCCAAGGATACTTTAATTTCGGTGATAAATATTATATCTTATGTGTACAACTGTTCATGCCCCTAACGCTCATCCTGCACGTGCATAATTTCCCCCCTCCTATCCGTCATTATTTAGCCGCACCCTTTACATAATTACGTAGCAAAAAATTTTATACAGATATGCTTTTGGAAAAAAAAACCCAAAGGAAATCCTTTAACAAAGTCGTGCTCGAAACCTTTATCTTATTCAAGGCAACAGACAATGCTTAAACGGAACTTAAAACAGCTACAGTGTGCCCACGCCTTGGTCATTTTCTCGCGAATCATGACTACCAAATTTCTAATTTTAAAACCGCCTGAATTAACTTTAAAGTAACTTTTTAACAAGTTTCTGCATATTCATCCTAATTACTTCGATCCCATCTTTTCTCTACATGCGAAAAAAAAAAAATTATAATTTCAACATACGAAAGTTGCTAGGTTGTTATCTGGCTAATTAATGAATTTCTCGTAAAAGCACACACGCACATGAGGAAAAAAGTAAAATATTTCCGCAATGCAGAAAAGAGGATATTTTACAAACAACAATGACATAACAAAAGAGGGTGTAATCGATGCGAATAAGAGGTCCGATTTCTATAATGTTCACTTTGTCAAATATAACCGGGAAATACCATGCAGATGCAGAACAAAGTGATATATATTTCACTTTCTTCCTTTTACAGATATTGTTGCGATAACAATCGTGCGAAATTTTGTATAATTAGATATTAATTAGATCTCATCATTCCAGAACCACAAGGAAATATGGTGGTATGTAAACGATTTATTGTAGTATTGTTCGGACTTTCAACGATTTATCGTGAATAAATTATATGCATCATTAACATATTTTTGTAAAGCATATGGAAGTAATTAAAAGTAGTTAAGAAATAAAACTGATGAAAAAAGTTTTTTTTTTATTTAATTAGGACCTTTGTTTTAATGTGATGATTAGGAAGCAAAATATTTCCCTTATAACCTTTAAAGTTCAACCCAATTGTTCTAAGAAGGCAACTTCCTGGCAATGTATTGTACAGAAAGATTAGAATTGAAGTTTGGCTAGTTTTGCATTCGGGAAAATAAAATAAAATAAATAAATAAATTTAAAAAAAAATAAGGGAAAAAAATTCGATCACGATATTATTACCGGAAAGTCTGGTTGTAATATAAGCTGTGAGCAAGACATGCCTGTACAAAAAAAAAAGGTATCAAGTTCTAAGGTAATAAACATTCAATTCATAGAATTATAGATTTTGCGTTACAGTGTACATTACCAAGGGCGATAAGGTCTCAGGCCCCAGAAGGATTATTGGCGTGTTTGTCCATAAAACTTAAAGCGGACAATAAACGGTTGATCAAGCCACCAAGTATTTATGATTTTTTCAGATTTATTGCTCGTCATCGACACCAATAATTAGGTTAAAAGAAAAAGAAAAGCTTGATTGTCAGATTTAAAAAAAAAAAAAAAAAAAAAAAAAAAAAAAAAACTGATGAGTTATAGACAACCAAGAAAATCTTAACCAAAAAACTTATTCCAGTTTCGCCGTTTTAATTAAAATAGTTCAGATGATAGTCGCCACCTGTTGTAGGCGCAATATCCATTTTCTTTCTATTTTATACAAAGTTTTTTAGTGCAGTCGCTGAAAGTTATATCGCTGTCACGTAAATAAAAAAATGGATTGTAGCAAAATCAGAAAGAAAATTGTCGACCATATTGTTAAAATTGTAAAACGCCTATATTCCTATTCAGTTTTATGTTATTGAGCATGATCTGTACATTATGAAAAAAGTATAATTATCAAAATATTAAGATAGATTCTCTTCCATTGACCTTATTGGTCAGCCGGAAAAAAATCAGATCTCAGACGAAGTCCAATTTAGCCAAAAAAAAATTGCAAAAGTGCAATAACATTTCGCCAATTTTCGACAATGCCAGACTAAATAACAATCATCATAATATTAAAAAAGAAATCTTGGATCCCGGTATATTACAGCGAAATATTTTCACAAACATGATTACGGCGTACTAACAAGCAATAATGTTAGACACCTTGTTCACGCATCATCGAAGTTACATACATCCTTGGACTCTATAACTTTGAAACCGAGTATTTATTCATTTTTTTTTAAATGTATATTTTTTCCGATTTTCTAGCCATATTTTTTTTTTATTATTTTAAAGAAGAATTTTCAAAAATTTTGAAAGATTGATATGTTTGCTTAATTTGCTTAACTGCGATGACTTCTCAAAAAATAAAAATGCTTCTAATTTTTTAAGATAATTTAATTGGCTCCGATGATTCTGCATTTCGATGAAGACGTCTTGTGAATTTTTAATTTTTTAAGTAAAGGGCAAGGACACAGGGCAAAATGCATGCAATGCAACATACATGTACTACATATTACTTTTTTTTTTTTTAAACTTAACTTCACAGCCGAAGATTTTTTTTCCGAATGGTGCTTTATTTTCTTGCAACTGCTTTCCTATTTTTTTTTTTCAATCTTTTGAACGAAGTCTTCAGTGCGACATTAATTGAAAGAATCATTCTTTTTTGAAGAAAGCGTTAATATCGATATATCGGCGATTTATTAGTTCAGCTTCGAAGCATTAAACACTTTATTCCTGAATCAAACAATTTTTTTTAATTAGCATTTCGCAGTTAGACATAACACTTTCTTAACATACTTCACAGCGTTTGGCGATCGTAATTTTTCTAAAAATTTACCTTTTGTTTTGTTTTTTATTTTTCAGGTTTATTTTCTTGTTTTTTTTTTCTTCCTTTTTTAAAAAAAAAATGTTTTTTGATGAATTCTTCGTTACGCGCAATTGCGATTTTTTTAAGTTATTTATACAAAAAATAGCGGAAGCTGACTTGAAATATTTATTAAACGCCTAGTCATTTGATCTCATTTATAATTTCTTTTATAGTTATTTGACGTTAAACCTTTAACATCTCGAGTGACCGTTTACTTTAAAATAATAAAATAAAAAATATATATATATAAAAAAAAAAAAAAATAGGTTGGAGTGAAAATAACGACAAACTGTCAGATGTCAAGGGGTTAAGTCTCAAAGAAAGACAATCTCGGTCATCGTTTTCAATAACATTCGCATTATTGTTAGAAAAAAAAAATTATGAAAACAACCGTGGCGTTGGTGATACCCGAACAGATTCCTATATGAAAGAATGATTAGGCATTTACTGTTGTTCAATTTGTTCTGTGTTTTGTTGCCATCTCCGAAATGGCGGTTAACGCGCTAGATGAGGTCAACGGCGAAAGTATATACATTTGTTTTTTGAATTTTAAATGTTACAAATTTTGCGAAAAATAGGCCAAGATTCCTAAATATTTATACCCAAAGCTAAGTGAGTTCCAGCTTTCAACAGTTATTGCGCAATGCATTAGTGAAACGAGGCTAAATTTTTGAAATGAAAAAACTCATTACAAAATAATTATGCAGATGTACCTTGTTGGATTTATTTAAAGCAACCAAGCAAATATGACGTATGGAAATCTTACAATTGAAATTAAATAATTTATCATGATATAGTCTATTACTGCCAATGAATCACCTGTTCCGCAGCATTATACTGTCTTAGAAACTATTAATCAATCAAAAAAATGTGATTTTATGGTTGTAAAAAAAAATTAAAATGGTGGCAAAAGTGAAAATTATGACGTTAAGTGAATTTTTTTTTCTTTTTTACTTCATCCGTTTTTTTTTTCTTTTTTAATCTCAGACGGAAAAGAGTATTTACTGAATCTTAGAACAATATAATTTTTTCCTACCGAACAACGGTCTGGAAATCCAGGAAAAAGAGGGATGATCCAAAAATTATAACGGTAACTCAAGAGGAAGAGCCTAAACATTCGAATTTACAACACGTGTGCCACATTTATCAAGAATATAAAAAATTTACACTTGTACAAATTATTAAAATGTGCTCATGCCGGTATTTACATTGTGAGGGTCAAACTAGTGTCAGGCCTACAAGAGAGGCACTTAACCGATTATGATGTAGTGCTAGATGTGTCGGACAAGCGACAAGCTTGTTAGTGAAATTCTTCAAAATTTTTTTAAATTGCACCCTTTGTCCACTTTGTAATTTTCCACGGAATGGTTCGCACAATCGTTTGAATTTTAGTTAAATATGACTAACCGATGCCAGTTATATGCTCATTTTCTTAAACATTAGATTGTTATTTTCATTACATTAGTGCCCAGCCCGGATGTATTTTTCTTTGTAAATCAATGCCGTTGAGGCTGTAAAAGCTGAACCTGGTTACCCAGTTATTAAAAAACAATAACCGCTGCTTTCTCTGCTGAGAGATACTTTTTGAGCTATGGTAAAAGAAAAAATTCATCCCTTACAAAGGATGCGGAAATATGAAAAGACTTGCAGCAAAGTGCAGAAACCATCGTAGTGATGCCGATATTTTATCGACATATCGGAAGGAAAAAAATCGATTTTTTTTTTTTTTCGATATTAAGTTTCACATCGATATGCGATAACGATATTAAAATGCCAATATCGACATAAAATTTCAAAAAAATTTCAAAATTTTAAAAAATTTTCTTTTTTTGACTCTTTATAAGTCGGAAAAAGCATTTTTCAGCTTTGCTGATTGTAAGAAAAAAATTAGTGCGTGACTAAAAAAAGGGTCTTTTCTGACATAAATATTGAAATATCAATATGTTTCTCCCCGATATATCGATGCGGCGATATTTTATTTTTCGATCTGTATCGATATCGATTTCGATATTTTTTTTAGAATATCGGCATCGCATCACTAACCATCGTAGCTGGCAGCATAAACTTTGGAATTATGGCAAACAATGGAAGCATGGAATCTACAGAATAGTTATAAATAAGTTTACATCTATGGAACCGTCCATAAATTACGTAAGCATATTCAAGGGGGGAGGGGTCCAAATTAGCGATCTTACCCATTAGCTAAGTATTGGCGAATGGGGAGAGGGAGGTCAAGAAAACCATCTTACATGCTTACGACGACGCCCTGTCAGACCCCCCATCAGTACATCATATCAAACAAAAAACTCAAAAAATTTAAAGAAAAATGTTGATCTTCTGCCCTCTGTCTTTAAAGAACCGATAGATATTTTGCAAGAAAAATTAAGATACAGTGATCAATTTTTAGGCGGTGACAGAAAGAAACTTTGTGTGATGAGTACTTCATCCAGATAAATGGCCAATGCCCTAACTTATCAAGATGTTTGCCTCCGATAATCAAGACACTGGTAATAGAGACATAACAATAAGACATCCGTTTTTGATAAATTTCGCAAGAATACGCTACAGGATGTTAAAGAACCAAGAAATTGCGTATAATAAAGAATTTTTTTTTGCAAATATCTTAAATGGCTTTTAGCTCTCCTCTTTTCAAGAATATTTACCATAAGGGTAAATGATCGTCATAAACATCATCATCATCATCATCATTACATCGGATTCGGCCTTTAAATTAAAAGAAAAAAAAATACGAGTGCTAATTAAGACATACTACGAATAAATATAAGTAGTGGGAAATCGTTTGTTATTTACTATGTCGGTGGAACTGTGGGAAGAATATGAATTGTATGCTGCAATGTCATTCAATCAATGTGTGTGCCTACCCTCGGAAGGTACACATATATTTGAAAACGTTCAGGTATTATACAAGTCGACCTTGACTGCCTCCTAGACTATTTTTAAATTTTATTGCCTTTAAAGATTGCATTTCGATTTTTTTTTCCTTATAACGAAGGGGGTTTCCTCGAAAAAACATCTTAGAGGCGGTGACCAATGTCGAAATATTGTTCAAAATTTTATGGATTCTTCATTTCGAACCCGCCTTGGGATAGATTTCTTTGGAATGTTGATTTTTGGCTTTTAGGAATTTAATGACATCAATTTTCTTCTTTTTTTTTAAAGTAGGGAGGTGATTCTTTTTGAGCCCGAAACGCCGGAACAATTTTATTACGTTACATAACGCAATGCCAGCATTTCGATATATTTGAAATGTATTTGCAATTACAAATTTCAATTTCATCGGAACAAAAGAATCATTGTTACCGGCGTGACGAAATTTTCCATTTTGATAATAAAACGACGATATTGGCTCAATAAGTTTATGACAAATATATTTGAAAGCTTTAAAAAATGAGAAAAGACAAAGTTGTTATTTACTTATCATTCCCACGGGTTTCCCATCGATCGTAACAGATTAATTAACTTCCTTACCAAACTTCCTATCCTTTACAACTTATCAGACCGAAACAAAAAGTAATAAAAATATCTTGAGGTAATTAATATTCAAAATTGAAAAAAAGGTTTTTCTTTCATTTACTTAAGTTTAAACAGCCGGTTTATCTGTGAGCTGCAATTTTTTAATCGCAACTTTCGTATGATGGATGGATTGATTAGCATTTCAAGTTAAATGGGGAAAAATATCAGGATTATCTATGTTTCAAATTACACTTGTTTCTTTTAGCAATTGTATTCATCAATATGAATGATGAATTGCGACATTAAACGTGCAAAATTCAATAACTTTCTCATACGGCAGATTCTTGACCAACAAGATCACTTTTTTTGTTACAAAAAATTAATTGGAAATATTTTTCAGTCAAAGGCAATTAAAATTTCACTCCTAAAAAAATTGTTAACGAATATTAATACTTTTTTAAAAATATATCATTAAATACCCTCCAAGACGTTCAAACTGAGCTAAGCATTTTATCAAATGCTTATCGAATGAAGTTCAAAATCTCCGGATCTTAAGGTTAGGTTTATCTCTGGGTAATACTCCTAAGGTCCATTGAAAAAGATGTCCACCTTAGGACGGATCTTATAAAAGTCCCTCTACTCGTTCATAAGCGATAAGAAAAATTCCGGAGGCTGCACTTTGCGACAAATATAGAATTGCGAAATGGAACGGTTAAAAAATATTTTACAAAATACATTGGAATACAATGAGAAATTGAACCAAGAAAACATGCTAAAATTTTTTTATAAAACTTCATTTAATATTTTCCTGACATACCACTTGTCAACTAATCAAGTTAGAAAGATAAAACTCCAACCACAGCGAAGATCCTTACGTCAGCAGCATATTTTCTTACATCGCGCCATTGGAGTTTTGCGTGTCCAGTATTTTACCAAACCTACGCTGTTAAGAATTATGATATTTTGGCAGAGACCTTCAAAACTGACCCAAGTCAAAGTGCTTTACGCTACTACTTCAATCCGCATTTACTCATAAAAACAAAACGGATGCAAAGTTAAATTGAATGGAACGAAGTAACGTTTTACGTTCCAGACGTCTCGTTAATTTCCAAAGCTTTTTTTATTAACTGATCTTAGTTTTATGTGAACGAACGCGACAGGGAAAAAAGTCATCAAGACATTTTAATTTTAAACGAGGTTACCGTCCTACCTTAATATATTTTTTTTTCTGTCTAATAAGGCAAATTTGATACGTATCGTGTTCCCAGGCAGAATTAGTTGAAAAACCGCTTTACCCCCTGCATCATAAATAAATCATGTAATTGGCTGAGAGCCAACCATGCATTTTTTGTATTTGCATCATTTTAACAGTCACGGTTATAAAAATTACAATTCGTAATAAAAACGTACAGGATCAACAATTAAATAAGTATACCCTTTGGGTTTGTGGTAGGCTTGGAAAAGGTGAATTACATTGGGAGTGTTATCCTCAGGTTCGTCACGCCACGAAATAGGATGAGGAAGCCAATGCCGGATCAATGATATTGTTATTGGGTAATTTTTGAATAATCAAAATAATTTCCCCCCACCAGTCAAGGACAGTTTATTAAACTTTATGAGATGTTTGATGGCACCTAAAGAGAACTTACATAACACAACCTTGACCATCGCTACAATACGTAATTGTGATTGTAATCATTAGACCGAGAAGAAATATTTTGGAGGGTAAACGTATGCTCCTTCTTCATTCATAAAAGTTTCAATATGATTCCCATCGTACAGAAATTCGTCATATCACTGGCAAAAATATTTTCAAAAAGTTTAAGGGGAAAATGAAAAATTTATGTTCTATAATACTAACAGATTCGGACCATACAGCTAAATTAAATCATCGGCTCTTCACTTAAAATTTCTCTGAGGAACCGCAAAAATCCGAGACTAGTCAAAAGAAAGTGAAAATGTCGCATCTGGACAATGAAACAAAAAATATACAAAGTTGATAACTTGCTTTCGTTCCCATTTGTACTGTGGTCGGGTGACCAAGTCAACTAACTCGTCTTCATTCGTACACCTCAGGCTGTTTGTATATGCTTCGTGTTCATAGTTATGCCATACAGAGTCGCTAACTTGAAACAGGTTCAACGAACTTACTTCAACGCATGTGTTTAAAAAGGTACATAAAACAATATTTTTCGATTTTCTCCCTCGTTGATAACATTTGATGTGTTTTTGCCTCGGTTATCAGCGATACGGCTAACGGGGAAAACACTGTAATTTTTAATAATGAAGTTAAAGTTTTTTTATTGCTTCTACTTTTAAGAAAACGATGATCAAATTAACGTAATAAGATTGCAATTAGAAAACTATTATTAAACTGATATGATGATCATGATTAGATGAAAGCCATGGAACCTGTTAATACATGATATCGTACTGACTGTTAAAAGGATAATCTTATGTTGGACAGCTATTGGAATCGGTCATACAGGAATAAGACATTCGGAGGTAATACATAAGAGCTAACAGAATTTTAATCTCACTTTTCTAGGCAGTAGTTTATAGTAAATCTTATTATTACTATTGCTTCTCCTAATAAAATGGTGCCATATGCAAATTCTTGCACACTCGTCAGGACTTCAGGTAAGTCTCTTTAGGCTTAATTACCAGGAAAATTCGGAATTCATATATCAAAGCAAACAGAATTAAAATTTTTGATGACAAAATCACTATTGATATCATATACTAAGCTAAACCTTTGAGTAACGCCCAACATTTGTGAAAGGGCTGAACCAAAAAAAAAAAAAACGAAAAAGTAATTTCGTGAAAAATTTCCTTCACAAATAGCACCACCCATTGTATCCCAAAAAAAAAAGAATCCACCCCTGAAGATTGGTACCTGGATTTGGAAGACACAAAAAGCGAGTCTCAAACCACATAAAAGTAAAATTCACAAATCATTTTTAGCAATTGCTTTCTTACAAACTGGTCTTTTATTGGTATGTCTGAATATAATACAATACATTATGGGAAATATTTCTAAAATATTCTCACTAAGCTGTGCAGCTTAATCTCGAAAAATCTTTAAAAATTACTTCATTCCGTTTGACACCTCCACTGGAAATCTTCTAAAACTTCTACTTAAGCACCAACAATTTATTATTCTTATCTTTTTAATATTTTCTTGCACATTATGTTTCGTGATAAAAAATTAAATTTTATTGTGACTTAGTAATATTGTGCCGTCCTACACTTGACATTATAACAAGTTGTACACATCGACGTTGATTTCTTTGTCACATTTATTCTTACAAAAAAAATGCCATAATTGGCTTTAATTTCTCTGTTAATTTAACTCTTCGAGTCAGATGTTTAAAAAACAAACCCATTTTTGAAGTTGCACCTCGGGGTGCTTGGCCTCCTTCAAATCTCCAAAAATAAGATGTCATGATTGCACCGGAAGGATATTCTTTTACACCAGTAAAACTCGCGTTCCCAGCCACCCCGAATGAAAAATTACTTTGACTCGCTACTGAGCGGCGATGAAAAGATGAAACTCAAGTCATTTCGATAGCCCGGAGGCGCTACTGTCTACCTTTAACCGCTCATTCTATCAGGTATCTCTATGGTTGGTGAGCTCTAAATAATTGTGCACAAGAGACTGCCGAACAGTTTTTGATCTAAGATCAACTGTCGGAACTTGCAGGGTCATGAGTCAAGTTCGTATTGCGTTATACACTAGTTAAAATGTTTATGGCTAAAAAAGAAAGAGGAAGGATTTTAAGGACGAAAGAACTCAATGGCATGAGAAAATAAATATTACGAAGATGTCTTTTTTTTTTTTTTTTTTTACTATTTTGACGATAAATGTATGGCATCATTTATGGTAATTTCTGCCTTGATCTGATTTCCGTAAATGAATTTCTGAATATGGAAAAGCTGTTATTTTTTGATGTTTAAAAACTGAAACCTTGAAAGAGATCTAAAATAATAAAAGGTTTCGCGTTTAGCTCATAGTGCAATCTATTAAAAAAAAAAAGTAAGAATCATCTTCGAGTAGACGGTGAGATGAGTGCACCCGACTGATATGCGGTTTTTAAAAGCTTTTGGGATGATATGACCGATCAGTCAGAATGATGTCTCGTCATCATTCTGCACATCTATTTTACTACACCCGCGGTTCTGTTGAGTAAACGTGTATGAATTAAAGGGAAAGCCTGACGATTTGACGCAGGAATTTCTCTATGGGAATAGTAGTATGAACAACGGAAATGGGTTTCATCTGTAGATAACTTTGGCAATTTTTTTTTCTTTCCACACAGCACTCTGATTATTTAAAGTTCAAAATACCGACATCCATGGCATCGTAGGTAAATGGCATGCATGGTCATGACAAGCAACATTATATCGAAAAGACACTTTTTATCACTCGGTATCAGGAAAATGAACCTTAATTCAACACTAATTAAATTTTGTAAATCTTTTAAGTATTTGTCATAATTTGCTTAATAATTAATCACGATTATATGTAACGATTAATTTCTTAAATCGCTACTTAAGAACCAAGGGGTGCTAAGTCAATAACTTGCAAATTTTACAGGAGAGCGTTTTAAAACTTTCTTTTGATGAAATCTAAGCCATGGCTGATTTTAATAATTTGTTTTCAATCAAAAATTTATTTTCAATCTTTCAAAAATTTTAAAAATTCGTTTTCGACCGTTTTCAAATTAGAAATCGGTTTGCTTATTAATAGCCTGCGTCCCCTGAAAATTTCATAACAATACAATAAATATTAAGCTTAAAATATTAAAAAAAATGTCTATAGAAAGAATTTTAATTTACTTTCAATTCAGAATTAAAAGACGCTAGCCATAAGAAATACATGGGAGTTCCTTATGGCTCAAAACTCAGTTACTAATACAGTAAGAGGCGAAAGGTTCTAAATGATAAAAATTAAGGAAAAAACCGGAAAAATGGTGAATTTAATAATGTTAGCGTAAGGGGTCGATGGGGCACCTAAGGTAGAATCAAAATTTGCAGAAAAGTCAATTTCGCAAAGAAAATGGATTTAGCACTTTTGGTTCTAACGTCGCGAAATCGTTTTGCTTACAATACTACTTCTACCGCCCAGTTTAAATTTAAATCGCATGTTATCGAGTCTGTCCTTATGACGTACTGTATGATTATCAAATTTTTTATTTTTCGGCAGCAAATTTTGTTCGAATCATTATTAAAACGGAAGAATCCGACTCTCATATCATTTCAATTTCCCCTTTACAAATCTTAGTTATCTTAGTGTTAGAATATAACCTGCTACCATTTCCTACATCCTCGCTGTATAGGAGATAATAAAAAAATACATGACGGAGAAAGATCCAAATAAATGATACAATAAAAACTCGAATATGAAGGTGGAACCCGTGGCTATTATTCTGCACACAAACAATATTCATTAACAGGAGGCTTACGTTTTCATAACTTTCGTCTTTCAGCCTAATTATTCTGACATGAAATAATTCCTATCAATCTTTCAAATGTTTTTAAAGATCCATTGTTGTTATACGCAACCTACTTGAAAACATATTCGCTTTCGCATGGGTTGAAAGAATGGCCAAGCAAAACTTGATCCACCATACCATACGGGTTTGTGATCCCATTCTGTCAAGTGAAACAATTTTCTCCCGAATTAATTTAATCTTTTTTGGAATGACCAAAATCAAACTATTATAGCGAAAATATTGAAGAAAAAAAAGTTTACAGTAGAATGCAAGTTTAAGGAAACGGTAAAAACTCCTCCGTTTACCGCCATTATCATGACAGTGACAGGCAGGTGTACTACCAGGTACGTCATAGAGCCTGTATTGAATCAACAGCTGTTTCTCTCTTTTATGTCAAGGCCATACCCAAAAAATTAGAAATCCTAAGAAAAAAAAAAAAAATAGCAAAGTCCTGATTCAAAGATGAAAGTTGATGAATTTTCATTCTCGGAATAAAACAAACGCTCTCCTGTTAAAAACGAGAGTTTTTATTCTTGTTACACCGGAAATCGTTTCATTACAATAAGCAAGGAATAAGGATAGGGGCTCATTTTCCCCTATTGAAACTGCACTTGTTACATCCGTTTGTTAAATGTCCATTTTAATTTTTATTTTTATTTAAGATGCATTGCGTTTCACGATCTTGAAATCATTCTTTAGAGGGAAATATTGAGGCTTTTGTTTCATTACGAGATGCGGTACAAAGATTATAAGAAAATTATGAAGATAGAAAGTAAAGTTAAAATTGAAAAGCGTGCAGCGCCACAAGAGTGATTCAGTTTTAAATCCCTTACATTCAAACTAACGTGTTTTTTAGAATTTTCATTTATTTTTATTTACGATGGTGAGAACATTTCTAATAGTTTCCCATTTTGAAAAAAAAATCGGTCCTGTTATTTTGCGATGCGGCCAGACATAAAAGAAATGTAAGGCGCCAACGTTTAGGTTTTTTTTTTTTTTTTTGTCAAATCATTTGCCTCGATAATTCACAAAAAATTTTAAAACGACGAGATGCAAAAGATACATAAAGTGCGTGCACAACACATCGATTAACTGGTGACACCTTTGACTGATATCAACCTGACCGGTTTGGGTTTGCTTCATTAATAAAATGATACAATATTAAGTAAATGATTCATTCCACATCCTAAAGGAAAAAAAACAGCAATATTTTTATCTTGTTCTTAAGTAGGCTTGCAAATAAAAATAAATGAATATTTAGTGGACCTCTTGGAAATAAAAACGGAAAATCCTTTTTAGATAACATACTAAGATTTTTAAATGAATGAATTTAAAATTAATTTAATTGCTTTTAACGTTTATTAATACCTTCATTAAGGTTGTAAACAGAACGAATTGGATAGTTTAATAAAAAAAGCTGTTCATGTTTTGAAGATAAAAGAAGAACGTTTTTACAAGCAGCATAAATTTTTCAAAAAAAAAAAAAATTATCTATACGTATGCTCACATGCAAAATGTTAATAGATCAATGGTTTTGAATATAAAAATGATAGCCATAAATGTACACACCGGTCACTCATAAAACATTATTCTTCATTTAAGATGATAATTTTTTTTCAGCATTCCAAGCAAAAGAAAATTTTTTTTAAATTGTATCCTGGCAAAAAAAAAAAAAACGATTTTTCTGGCCATTTATTTTGCAAATAATAAATAAAATCTTAATGACTTCGAATCATCCGACAATGAAATTAATTGAATAATCATTCCAAACGATTTATTACCATATTGAATGAATGTAACTTATTATTTTTATTAAAAACTACTCGAGCAGATATGATAAAGAATGAAGAATGATTTATTTCAGACATAAAATAAAGTTCAACTTTTTTTTTTTTTTTTCATAAATTTTTATAGTGATTTTACAAATGACTGCTGGCTACAGTAAAGAATTATTCCAGTTTTATTACGGAGTATTTAACTGTTTTAATTATTAAGAAGTTTATATACCGAATAAAATATCGATTTGCTTGTAGTACTCACTACAACTACTAGGTCTACTCTTTACTACCAGGTATAAAGTATTTTTCTCGCCTATGAAAACCTTCAAATCGAAGTGCATTGTTTTAACTTTTGACTGAGCATTTTACGCAGCCATTCCCCAAATTCAATCAAAAATTTAGTTTACTAAAAAATTAATTATGTCCTTTTTTTCCGCTTTTCTACTGACGCAGGAGTCAAAAAGGATCATAAAAACAAACTACTGGCAACTGAAACTCAGACCATTCGCAGATTTATTCTTCAAAACCTTCTGACTTTTATAATATTGCACTTATTACTGTGAAGGCAGTCATGGGTTTATAGGGCAGAGAACTAATGACCTGAAGGCTGACAGGAAACAATTGAGACGATTCCTTTAAGAAAATCAAAAACACTGTACTATAAAAGGCGAGTCTGGATTTATTTATAAAATATACAAGTATTATGATCTACCTGCGAGAAATGCGGACGCAAGGACGAAACTGTATCATAAATCCAAAATGAATGCCATGGTCTTTTATACAAAAAATTCAATCCACCTATCAAAATTAAATTATATTCCTGTTAGATTTTATTGCCAAACTCTATGCATGCAAGATTATAAAATTTTGAAAATTTTTGCAAATCAGATTCAATATTATTTCATACGATATTAAGTCATATCACATTTAATTGCGCTAGATTCATGGCGTAAAAAAAAGATACGGTATACGGTATTTTTGGCAGAATTATGCATAAAATAAATAGTGTTATTTTTTCCTGCATCTACAGTTAAAATATTTCCTAATAAGAATTTACAAGAAAAATATTGAGTTAATACGGTAAGCTTATGTGAATGTTAAGCGAAACACTGCATATAAAACTACCGATTTTATTTGCAAACGCTTCTTCTATTGTTTACCAACGTGCCATGTGCAGAAGTTTTGAACGTCGATCAACCCTGCCAATTAATTATATACGTTTGATCTAGTTCGTTTAACTACGGCAGATGCACTTTTGCGAATATAATCAAATAATACCGGCAAAGTACACAAAGAACGACATATGGGTCATCATTTTCTCAGAAAGGGAAAATTTATTAAAGGGAAAATCTTTTCTGCTGACAGCCACGATTAAACTCCTGAAGGACACGCTTCACTAATATATATGATTATGTGAAATAAATGTCAGAGATTCAAACTTATAAAGTTTTTATTGTTAGTGGCCGAGAGGTACTAAGTTTAATTATTACATTTTTTTATAAGGTTCTGCTGAAAAAAAAAATTATATTACTTTTTTATACAGTTATCGCTTGTTTATAATTTTTCAAACACGCAAACATCTCCGATACCTGAGTTAGACAAACTTTCTTCGAGAGAAATTGAAAAATGATAGAAGAAAAAAAACCGAACACGTGAGAAAAGTTTGTTAATAGCGAAGTAATAAAACCAAAAAAATGATTTTGGATTAAATTTTTTAACGTACCAGAAACGATTTTGATGCAAAGAGTAATCCAAATAAAGAAGAACTAAAAACAAAATTATTTAACCAAAAAGAAACTTATTTTAAGTTATAAAACAAATAAAATAAACAAAATGATTAACCAAAAAAAATGACCACGCTCTCCTCACTGAACAACGCGCAAACAGAAACTAAAGCAAAAAATTTAAAGAAGAATAATAATTCTTTAGCCTGCACTTTGTAAAGTAATTCGAGACTGTATAAGTTATAGATAGGGGCCTGCAACACGGTGCATATAGGTAATATACAAAAAGTAATAAGTTCTTAGTTGTCTTTTTTTCGTACAATTTGGTACCCGATTTCATTAAATAGTGCCGAAATCATTCCTGTAAAATTTTGGACATAAGGGTCTTTTTTTTTCAAGCTTTGATTATTGTTTTCCTTTTATTGTAAATCGATTTTTGTCCAGAAAAAAAGAGATTATAAAGAAATTTTAAAAAAGATACTCTTTGACATAGACTCTTTTAGAACTGTGCCTAACCGCATCTCAACATCCATTTACTTTAGTTGATTGCTTTATTTGCCGTAAAATCCATGGAGGTAGGGCTCAATTTATATTAAATGCAATACAATATAAAGTTTGTATTTTTCTTAGTTTGGTCAAAGGACGCATCGTAAAATAAAAAAATTCTTTCCATATAGGAAACAATTGTCCCCTCCGGTTTGGCTCAGTTCCCATCTCTATATAAGTACTTATAAAAAAAATGCGGAGAAAAATAAAGGGATTTTTTTTTTCGTATCTCTACAAAGCTTTTCTCAATCAATTGTTTTTAGACACAAAAAGAGGGCTACCGGTACCGCAATAAATAAATACATAGACGATATCACTTAAGTCGGAATTTGTTTAATTTATTTTTTCTGCAAGAGCGAGCTGGGGGACCCTGCCCCCTAGCTCGCTTGTCCCCCACCTCCCCCAGAAATATCTTAGTTCGCAAAATTTTAACAAAGCAAAGTATGTGACGAGCAAAAAAAAAAAAAAAAAAAAAAAAAAAAAAAAAGAAGACAAGAACGAAATTATTATCATTAATTTAAAAAAAAAAACGTCGCCAGAAATATTTACTTTGTCTTTTAATCGGCAGAACTTTTGTTTTCTTTAAAATTTTTCTTTTTTGTCTTTTAATCGGCAAATTTTTGATTTACATCCCCCCTGCTAAGGTCCCTCGCGACGTTCTGTGCTCAGAAGTGAATTCCATTTTTGTGAAAAAAAAAAAAAATATTCCTTAATAATAAAAAAACCATCCTTCCAGTAAAAAGAGTTACTGTTTTACAGAAATCGGGCTTCATTATAATTAAGTTTACATATTTGAATTTAATTGTTAGAATTAAAAATGAAAACTGATGGGAAAAGGTAGCATAAAATCGGATTTCCAAAACTTCGCGACAGGATTTTCATTACTTAGATTTGAACGCTGCATAATAACGTAGCCTAACTTTGATTATATAAACATAAACAGCGTATACCTTTTTAATTTGTAATCCTTATTGATTTTTAATTTTTTTATCCGTAGCTGCTTTTTTATTCTCATGCTAGTTTTATCTTTAAAATAAATCTGTAACCTCAGACAAAAAAAAAAAAAAAAAAAAAATCAAACAAGCAATTAGCTGTTTAAATCGAAGGATAAAAAAAAAGTCCAGTTATATCGTGATATACTCTGATTTATTTGCTATTATTTGGCTAGGAAAAATTTTAAAATTGATAAATATTATAATTCAATAATTTTAAAAATCGTTATACATGCCCTAAATTTAATTAAAGATGAATTAACTGAACACAATTTTAGAATAAAAAAATAAGTTTTTAGAAAGACGACAATAAAAGAAGAAAAACGAATTTGGAAATATTTCTAAAGAGAGTTTTCTATTCCTTCTATTCTAGATCTGAATCTACTAAAATCGTTTCGGTCTTGCATAGTCGAATGGAATACAGGTTTTAATCCAACAGAAATGAATTGCTCCTTTACTTTATCTGAAAATAAAGGATTTTATAAAATATTTACATTTAAATTAAATCAAATTAAAACAATACAAAGAAAGTCAAGTTAAAAAAAGTTAATAATTTAAAAAAAATTTGGATATAAGGTTTACACTTACCAAATTTAATCACTACTTCCAAAAATGTGAACACATTTTCTAAAATATGCTCATCCATTTTTGCTCCATGCTGAACTATTAAATGTTTCACTTTCTCTCCGATATTTCCTTCTGTCAAAACCAGGTCAAAATCTGTTAGTTTAAAATTTTTATATTTTTCGTCAGCTTCAGCAACCGTTTCTCCAAGACAAGCATTTTCTCCCAATTTTATTTCATAATTCCCGTCTTTTTTAACTACGTTCTCAGCTTCGGTATTCGGTTTCATCGCTTTATCCTCCTTCGATTCCTTATTTAAATCATCCTTTTTACCCGCGTTTTCCTTTTCAAGAGCAACAAATGCCGAAGTTATCGTCAAAGCGGATACTGCTTCGCTTTGCATCAAACCATGTAAAGCACCTAATAATTTCATTATTTGGTCATAGCCCCCATGTCGCAAAATATTAAGCATCACATTTCGATCTCTGTAAATATTAAACGATTCATTAAACTGCAATGTTTACTTGTTTAGACTAACGTGATGGAGTAATGGAAGTTATTGATTTTTATAAAATTAAAAGGAATCAGGCGGGTCTAAATAAGGACTTTTAATATTTTTTCAACTTACTTGGATATTTTAACGAGCAAACACAATAATCGGCAACACTCAGAAGAAACCCAAGGGCAAACTGTTGCGCATGACCAAGTATTTAAACTTTTGACTAGTTTTTCATTCGTTCCCAACTCGATGGCCAACTTTTCCTGACCATCAACAACTTGTCGTAACGTACCGACGAGTTTAAATATGACAGGGGATGATGTTTTCAAATCCAAATTAATTAAAGGTAGAATGATCTTCACCAACCCGTCATTGACTAATTTAACTTTGTTCGCTTTAGGTATTGAAAGATTTCTGAAAAAAAAAAATTGAAATTGATTTGCTGTTTTGCAAAAAATGAAAAATTTTCAATTGCTTTTGGAATGCTTTACCAACCTAATAGTGCTTAGTACCGCATATTGCATTTTAATATCATTGGATTCATCCTTGAGTATATCCATCAGAGACTTATGAATTTCTTTTTCTACTATGTCCGTGCTATGTCTGTCAGTTCGAGCGACGTTGCCGATGCATAATACTGCAGTATAAACGAGTTCTTTATCTTCTGAAGAAAGCCATTTTGTTAAGTGCGTCATAATTTCACCATTATTCACTTCATACAAATACTCCATGGCCTCATCTGCAAGTTTAAAAAAAAAAAAATGACTCTTAATTACCAAGATTTTAAAAGAAAAACTATTTGTAATTACCTCCTGTTAAAATATTTGCTAAGACTCTTCCTGTTAAGTCGAATTTATGAATCTCATCCTTTGTGGGATTTTTTGGTTTGTTGTTTAAAAATGATATAAATAATTGGAATAATCCTGCTTTGGCCAAATTAAATTTCACTGAATCTGGCACTGCAAAAAAAAAAAAATAAAAAAAATAAAATTATTAGAACTAAATGGCAAGTTTTTTATTTATTTATTTTTTCTTAATTATTTCATCTGTATTTGCGACTTAATATTCAAAATTCAAAGAAATGTTATTTTAAATACTTTTAGAGAAAGAATTTTCAACTTGAAACCAAACAGGGCGAATACTTCTCTTCTAACGCTACGTCAAGCTTTTATAACTGAAATCTTTAATAAGTTTACTACTAATACAAAATGATAGTATTCTTGATGTATTTAAAGTTAACTATATTTTCTTATGGTCGTCATCATCAAAAGTTTTTTAAAGTTGCCTTTGAAATGGATCTGATAATGTAATATAAAAATTTAAGAATATCAAGCCATAAAAGCAACAGTTAATTCCTACGTTTCAATACATGCTCTGCTACTGTTCATATTTCATCAAAAATTCATTCTCCAATAAGTCCAAGTATTGAATTTATGACCAAAACCAAAAATTTAACAAGGCATATCCTGGCCATATTTTATTACCTTCTGCATCCTCCAAAAAATCAAGCCCAGTGATGCAAAAATCATCATTATAAGATGTTTTAAACATCTGAACTGCTAAATCGCAAACTTCCTCAGTAAAAACGGATTCCACAGGAATTGTTTCTGTTAAAGCAACCATTGTTATAAAAATGTTTTGAGATGTTGGTGTTGCTTTATTACTTCTTAAGTCTGCTTTAATTAATTCTATAAATGTCTTATGTATATTTCGCTCAAATACTTGCTTGTGGATTTTATTGTTATCTGCTACCAAATTTAACAACAAACCAACAATAGCTGCTTTGAAGCCAGGTATGTTTTCAGGCCTGTTTGGCACAGCTGAATTCTCCAAAAATGTTATTAATTGATCCAGTTTATTATGCTCCAATATAAGTTTTTGTCCTTCACCTTAAAAATAAACATGAATTAGTGTCTACTTGAAAAACATACAGGAATAGAAGTAGCATACTAAATAAATTGTAGGGGCCTTTCAGATTTAAATGAAACTGTTTAATTTTAAACAATTGATTGGTGGTCTAGGTCCATAATAAAACATCATACTTACTGTTTTCAAAGCAGATATTCCCCAGAGCCCTACAAGTTTGCTGCAATACATCTACATTTGTACTGTCCAGATTCCCAATTAGTGCAGTTACCAAATTCGGATTGATCAGAAATTCCTTACATGAATCATATTTACCAAGCTCAGCAACAAGATTGGCAGCATTTGCTTTTTTATTATCTGTGCTGGATTTATTCAAGCTATCAAATATAGCTGTCATTAAATCGGAGCTTAAAAAATGGTTTTTACATTCTACTCTCCTTAAATTGTTACAACAAGTTTTTTCTAATAAGTTCTTATAGCTTGAAGGATCTGCAGCATCTGACTTCTTCAGATCAACCTTTTTCAATTCATCGATTATTTCATTTACAGAATTTTCTGTCATTTTGGCCTTTCAATAACAAAAGGAAATGTAATAAGAAACTGAAAAAAGAAAAAAACGAAATCTAATTTTAACTATCAATGTCAGGCAAATTGTGGAATGGCAACCCTACGATATCGTATACAAACAAAAAAAATTGGCTAGATTTTGAACTTAAATAAAAATTGTAAGATCATTTATGAAGTAGTTTTCATTACATATATGATACTTGATTAATGCAAAGTAATAATTTTTCTCGCTTTTTTTTATTAAAAAAACATTTCGCCCCACCTCTCTTAGCACAAATTAGTTGCAACCGCTTACCGATTCAATAGAACTCTCTTAAGACTTCTGAATTCAACAACGGTACACGAATTTATTTAGGAAACCGAACAAAGCCGTTAAATAATCAGCAATTAATACCTATTGTGATTCCAAGTAAAAACCCAGGAGCATTTCACATAAATTTATTCCGATTACACAACTTCAAATTTGAAAATATTTTGGAAGCCATGTTGTAAATCAATCTATCCAAATCCAAAACAAGACGACAATGCAACAACGAGAAAGTTTACATGACGTCATATCGTCTGCTAATACAGTCGTTGGCGGTCGGCGGAGTTCAAAACTTCAACGACCGCATAAAAGTTTTCATTTGTTCAATTTTCTCGTCTATTTTCTATTTTTCCTCGGAAAATCTGAACTAAACGTGAATCAGATTTTATTGTCCAGGAACACGATGTGATTTATTTATCTCAGAATTGAACTCAAACGAACTTTATTATTTTTTTTTAAGGAATAATTTGATTATGAGCTCTGCAGAGGAAATTTATCAGAAAAAATTTAATAATTCTCCTAGTAGCCAAGCACACAGGTCCATACAAATATTTTTGCACGTTTTGCAAAAGCTTGGAGGGATTTGAAACCGATGGCACTTTTGTCAGAATCGGCGTCGCGGCATCCGGATCCAAAATATTTTGAACCACTGTCGGCATTGGAGTCATTAAATTCTTAAACTTTCTTTTCTTCTTCAAAAAAATCTCTTTTAAACTTTTTTTTTTTTTTTTTTTTTTTGAAAATTTTATGAAACAATCACTAAATTAATAATTAATAAATCCATCTTTTAATTTAATTTCTTAGATTATTAAGAATGCTTAACTCTTTAACAAGAATTATTTTCCTTTTAGGAAATTATACAGATTTGAAAAGAATCGGCATCCGCACATCGGCATATTACTTATTCACATAGGTTAAATTGACATCGACAGCGGCATCGGGGTCAGCCAATTTTTAAAAATGATTTGGAATCGGAATTAGCGTCGGAATTTTTTTATATTTTTTGCCCGGCATCGGTTTCAAAGTCCGGTACAACGAGAGATTATACTGGGATGACAAGAATTTCAGGAAAAAAAAGGATAAATTGAGAAAAATATGATTACTTCCGTATTATGCAAATGATTGCAATCGGTCACTTTTTAAAAAAATCGTGAGATGAATAAATATTTATAGATAAACTACCTATTATTAATAATATTCATTTAAAAGAATAATTTTTGAATTTTTATAAGAAACATCAATGCAGACTGATTGAATATGATCCAAAAAAGACTTTATACCGGATAGAACAAATTATAGTATTGAAAATGTAAACAAACCTTCGGTTGTTCCCCATAAGCGAAACATTACACGACTTGTTTAATTTTCCAATGATAATTTGTCCACCCAATATTATATTTCGGGGCTGGATTGATGTCTTCAGACTTTCAGAAGTCGCTTAAAGCTGTGGCAGAAAACCACTGGTTGGAAATTTACTTAAAAAGAAAACTGAGCTAATCCATGTTTACTTTTCTATACTAAATAATGTCCTAATATCGGAAGTTGCAGCCTCATCTTATTGAGATCACAGCACTATATCATAAAGTTAATTCATGAACTAAAAATGAGTCATTATATTTCGGCTCAATTGACTTCCGCATTTCCTTCAGTGGGGTAGCATTATGTGTTGTCAAGATCAACTTTTATATGATCACGCTACTATAATTTTATCGGCTATTATTACTTAAATATTTATTAAAAAATTATTTTGAATGCTTTTAAGGAAACAACCTTATTTCGTTTATCAAAAGTTACAAATAACAAATGTGGAGTCACAGATTTATTTTGCCGATGTAAAAAATAAAATACTCCAAGAAGAAATTTTTTTTCCGATTGTAAATATTCTAAAGGCTTGTTCGGCAAAAAATAACGATCGATTATCCTGTACAAAGTGAAAACCATCCTATCCTGAAGCTGCGAAAAGAACAAAAAAACTTTTCTGAACAGTTCTCGGCGTAAAAATGATTGTTTATTCTTTTCAACCAAAACTTTTTAAATGCATTGTAAGTTTACATATTACTAATAAGGTAAACTCTGCGAAATGTGCTTTGTAAATTTTCCAGGGATTTCCCAAGGGATGAGGACCTTTTTTTAATCCGATGATCTCTGCTGAAATTGCTTATTCTAAGAGGCCGCAGCATCGGCTTATCGTCTTGTTTATTTTTTGTGAATTCCCAGAATAAACATCCTTCACTTCTACAAGCATGTCGCACTTTTTCGAGTTTACCTTATTCCACAAATGTCACTTTTATTCCAAGATATTTAGAAACTTCCAGACTAAATAATAATTTTTTGAAAATAATAAAAATTAAAAAAAAAAAAAATCAATAAATTAAAAAAAAAAAAAAAAAAAAAAAAAAAAAACGATCCTGATAAATTTGGTGCAAAAAAAAAAATCACGAGTATTTTATGAAAGTAGTGCAGTAATTAAATCTACAGATTTATGCGATGATGCTACGAAGAAGTTCTAGATATGATTAAGATTGTTGCTGACCTCAACTGGCTACTACCACTTCGGTTCGTTGCATTCAACTGATGAAATAAATGGCATTGGTCGACAGTTGAAGAAAGTAGACGACCTACATTCTCATTACATCATCAAATTAATATCAAATAATAGGTACACCTCATACACCTCATATGAGACGATACGACGTTTCATAGAAGAATAAAATATAAATAAAAACAAAAATATTTTTGGCATTAAGTATTTAAAAAATAAATCCTCTTTCTTTAAGAATTCTTTCAATTTAGTCAAACATTCTTGAAGTAAAATGTAAAACTATTTGTTTACCAAATTAGACCGAATTCTATTGGGTCTTATTTTGTTGTATTATTAACCATAGATACCGTTTTTGGAATACATTTTTCTACGCATCATAAAAAAGGCGTAAAAAATATCAACTGACATTTATGGGGCGATAGGAAAAATTGCAAATGTTCCATGAGAATTTAATAAAACGAGCAAATTTTATTTTGATTAAAAAAAAATCACTTAAAACTTATTTTTATTTATTACGTTGAATATTTTTCGATGAAACGTCTCACGAAAAAAATACGAGGAAACAGCACCAATACGACATCTTACATAAATAATACCTAATTAATAACAAATATTATGCATTTAACCATTTTTTAAATGCTGCAGTTTCATTGTGGCCATTCCCCTCGTGTTTAACTTAAGTGGCTACTAATCGTCTCGTAGATACTGTTCAGCGGACTTTACTGTACGTAGTCCGTCATTCTTACAAAAGATACTCATCTGTAAAGAATAGCTTTTGATCTTTGTTTTTATTTAATTTCTTGGCTTCAACATGGAGATTTCAAATGTTTTCGCGGGTGTTTTGGTTGTTTTAATAATTCACAGTGTTCATGGTCAAGTAGCTAATTCCCTGCAGGTAAGCTTAATGATTGTGATTTATTTAAAGGACGATCGTTTTTTATGAAATGGGGGGAGTGTGCAAAAAAAAAGGAGGGAGAAGTTTGAATTGACATTTTAATATTTGAAAATTAAAATCAAAATAAACGGTTAAATTTAACCTATGGAATAATCACCGTTTCAGCTATAGGATCGAAATTTTTGTATATTATTTTGATTTAATGAAACGTTTGTTACCGTTACAGTCTCAAAGATGCAGGACACCTCCAACAGCCCCACAAAAAATAGAAAAAGTAATATCTACGTGTCAAGAGGAAATTAAGTTAGCTATTTTGCAAGGTATATGATTGCATGGTCTCGAATGGTTTTTCGAAAGATTGTACTATTAGCATTTATGTTAATTTTTCCGAATGAATTATTACAGAGGCATTAGATGTTTTAAGCGAAACTACAAAAGATGTTGTACACGCTGCAACGGGACATAGAAGTAAGAGGGAAACTTTTACGGAAGAGGAGAAACGAATAGCAGGAGTAAGTATACATGAAAGTTTACTAAATGAATCTGTTAATTACGAAGCGTTAATGGAAGGAAATGAATTTCAAAGTGATCCATTAAACAACTCGCTAAAAACGTTGCATCAACAGATCAATTGATATTCCTCTACTCTATTTAATAACTAGCAATTAGTTAAGGTCTCTAATATTATTCCAAAATCAGGATGTTATAATCAAAAAATTCATATTACGAATTCAATCAAAACTTAAACTTCAAACTTTTTTTTTTTTAACGAATGGCTATATTATATCCTCCGTTCTTCCCCAAAGTAAGACATCTGTACATTCAGGTTAATCACGTATTTCCTTGCAAAGGTCCTTAAAATATGATTTGAAGTTATTTAAAACAGACACTACAACAAATTGGGATTCCAGAATCATGGAAAAACTCAGCAAAATGTCTCACTGACGTACCCATCCGTAGAACTGATGGGAGAGTTAACGTCTTAAAAACGGTTATTAAATTAAAATTAGCGGTTGCAGTATCTTTCTTAGTTGTTTATATAATAAACTAACTTAGCAACCATGGTGGTTTCAAATCCATTTTTATTAGATTAAATTATTAGATCGTCATGTAACATTTTTCAGCTAATCAATATCTTTACTTTTTTTTCCTTATTAGTGCCTACTTCAATGCGTTTACAGGAAAGTCAAAGCTGTAAGTTTTAATTTTTTATAACAAGAAAATCTAATAGGCCTTTTAAAAAATTCGAATTTGAAAATAAATCATTTTCTAGTTGGATGAAGAAGGATATCCCACAGTAGAGGGACTCGTTAAATTATACGCAGAAGGTGTAACAGAAAGAGGTTATTTTGTGGCAACTGCTCAAGCTGTTCAGCAATGTCTATATGCAGGACACCAACAAAGACTGTCGACTTTAAGTCAAGGTAAGTAATTGAATTGCCCTTGAAATTTGTCACAAGTAATAATTTTTTCAAACATAATAATTTTAATGATTCTTTTACGTTTTTTTCTAGATGTAGGAGGGCAAATGTGTGATTTAGCTTACAACGTTTTCGACTGCGTCAGTGATCAAATCGCAAATTACTGCAATGGAAAGTAAGAGAAATTAGAAAAATGTATCTTGGATTGGTCTGAAATATCAGAAGCAGACAGGAGCGGACCAAACTGAGAAAAGAAAAGTTTTTCTGACAATTAAAAAAAAAAGTGATCATAGATGGCTTTAAAAAAATAAGTGTGCATTTTCCACATTCATATAGACATTTTATAGGACTTGAACTTATAAACTTTTTAATGGTCGTAAAAATAAAAGCTTATGCTCGAAAAAAGTATTTTCGACTCATAAATGTGAATTTTACTCAATATATTCAAAATTGAGTCTGTCAGAGTAGACGTCGCTTAAGTTTTTTTTTTTTTTTTTTTTTTTTTTCCTATCCGAAAAGTTGTTTATTTATTTATCATGACGGTAGGATCATACAGAATCTCTATTGAAACTAATTCAATTTTTCATTTTTTTACTTAATTTTATTATCATTATTTACTTTCATTTTTTCATTTTTACTTAATTTTAACGAATTCAACCTATTGATCTTCCTATACCTTCAAGGGAAATGCAGCAGAAAACAACTGACTAGTTCGGAAATTTAAAAAAATGTGCTCCACTGACGACATACGATATGTGCACAACATTAAATTAAAAAAAAAAAATTTTAAAAAAATTGATTAGATATTAATATATTTTATTGTTTTAGTTAATAATCTACTTTTATTTATATTTAATACCCTATTTTTTTTTTTTTTTTTCATTGTTTTTAATCGAGAAAAACTGTAACAATTATTTTATAATGACTGTTTAATATGAATAAATAAAAGCTGTTTGTTCTTTCCATAGCGTTAGGTCTTGCCAATTACACGTAAGAGAGATGATCAGAACTTTATACACTGACCTATGCTGTTAAAATGAAATTTTTTAAAGAAATCGTTTTCCATTTTTATTTTTCTTTCATTCTTTCTGTTCACCAGAAATTTTATTCCTCTGAAAATTATGCAATGGGAATTGTATTATTAATTTCAATTGGGAAAAAATAACTTCAAAATTTTAATTAAAAATTTAATTACGGGGAAATCCTGGAAATTTGGATTGGATAAATTTAATTGCGGGAAAATTTTAATTACGAGGAAATCCTGAAATTAAGAAAATGCATCGATAAAAAACTATTTACAATTAACTATTTATCTTCATATTTTGATGTAGCGGAACCATTCGTAGGATTACATTAAGAATAATTCATTTCAAATACTTTCGATAAAAAAGAAATAAGGTTTTTTCACACGGTGCAATATACACCGCACAGCACATATTAGTTAGTAAATAAAAAAAAAAAAAAAAAAAAAAATATGCAATTTCTCCATGTAAATGTTTTTCGCTGATCTTAATAGGCAAGAAAAAAAAGAAAGAATATGGAATGGTTTTTTTTCGCTGGAAATAAAAATTAAGGACCTAAAAGAAAACACAAGGATGATCTTGAACGATAGCTTGATAAATTTTTCTTGTGAGCGCGCCTTCAACTCCTAAAATCTCATACTTATGCTAGTTGTCATACTTTGAAGCAAAGTACGCATTTTGGCATATCACGCTGACTTCAAAAAATTGATTCACCATTCAGCTATTTTCATCTTCCTAGAGTTTACTGCGCTCTTTTCTTTTTGATCCTGCAAAACGCGGGATTACTGGAAAAGTTCATGAAAGAACCACCTAAGCCTACATAAAGCGCAAAAAAAAAAAAAAAAATTGCCAAACGAGCATTAAAAATTGACATTTTGGAAAATTTTTTAAAGGGAGCGTTCAAGTATTACGAAAGACTATTTTTCGGGTTTTTTGGCCTTCTACCCCATTGTCGTAAGATTTAGTAAGATTTCTTTGACCCCCCCCCCCCCTGTAACTTAAGTAAGATTTTCGCAGACCCCCCTTTTTTCCTTTACCGCCAATTTTAAAAATAACTTACGGAATTTAAAAAAAAAAAAAAAAAAAAAATCTTAAAATTACAGTAAAAAATTTTTTTTTTTTTTAAAGAGAAGGTGGCAAATTGAGGAGTGTCCACTTATTAAATATTAAATTTAAATTTTTTTAAACAAATAATAACAAAAATTCTTACGCATGATTTTCTAGACCCCCCTTCCGATCTTACGTAATATTTTAACGCTCTCAAAAAGATTCTACAACCCCTTTAAACGACACTTATGCAACCCACCACACTCTCAGGTTCTGCTTTAAGGATGGAGGGTCAAGTTTGGTTGAGATCTGGTTTAAAAAAAGTCCTTCAGAGTTTTTCAGACAATTTTCCAAAATCAATTTTATACGGCAGTCGTCACCTGTATGTCTTTTTGTCAGTCGTGCATGATAGTCAACTGGAAAGGGTTAGATTTATAGTTTTTGAGGAGCATAAGTAATCTCTCGTACCCATTTTTTTAAATTTGTGACGAAATGTTCGAAATCAATGGTAAGATTGCGTTCGCTTTTAAAAAACTAAAAAGGTAAAATCTAGTACAAAAAATAAGTAAGACCCCATCTATCAATTCTAGTCTTCAGATATAAAAATAAAGGAAAAGGCAGCCGTATATAGATTAAGCAATGAAAACCAAATTTTCCCATGACCTCTACCTATAAAAAACGACTCTGTAAACATACTGTCATACACAAAACTATAAAATTATCGTCAAGTCTGAGTTTTTATGCAATCTTAATATAATCATCTTTGCAACCCCGTACGAAAAAGGGATGCATAAAACTTGTATTATTTATACAAAAATTATACATAAAATATACAAAAAATTGGACATGCATAAAAAATGCATAAATTATGTATAAAGAACTTATATTTTTTTATCCTACAATATGATTATACATAAATTATGTATAAAAAACTTTAACTTTTTTAACAAATTTTTTTTTTATCCTCGGGGATGATTATGCATAAACTATGTATAAGAAACTAAGAAACATAAACTTTTTCAACGAAAAATTATACATATAATTATATATAAATTATACATAAATTATACATAAATTATATATATGATTATACATAAATTATACATAAATTATATATAAATTATGTAGGTCCAAATTTTTGTATAAATTATACAAAATTAATATATATTTTTTGTATTTATTTTGCAAAAAATTTACATATTTTATGCATCTCTTTTTTGTACGGGACAGCAACTAGTGTCGATATCACAGAGTAAAGAAGACTACGTAGAGAAGGAACTCCCATGGTAAAGTTTGGTTTGGGATCACATCATGTTTAGCTTATGAAGGAATGACGTCATCCGTAAGCTAAACACGATGTGATCCCAAACCAAATCGTTCATAAGAGTTATACTCCCCTGGTCGATATTAAGGAAAATAATGAATTCGTATGAGTCATTGTATATCACATTGCAACAACTTATTATTTAAAACTTCGCGACTAAAAACAAATGGTCACTGTCGGGTTTTTCTCTTAAAAAAGGACGAGTTTTACCGAAACGAGTTTTCCGGCTGTAAGGTTTGCTTTGCAATTAAGAAAAATTGTGTAAGCAATGCGAAAACATGATTTTGCTTTCATTAGGCACTGGATGCCATCAATCACATTAGGTCGCAACTTAATCTACATAAAAAATTGGTATCGCTGTGGTGAAATTGAGCAGTCAATATTTTCAATATCTCATACCTTTTAATCATTAACGAAAAATAATGTTAGCCATATTTTTTTCATTAAAATTTGCAATGTAGATGTTTTGATATATAATTTGACAAATTTGGTATCATTTTAATTAAGAACTTTTTGGCACTACATTTAGCCAAAACAAACAAATTGGCCCACTCGGATAAAGGCTGGTTTTTAAAATTATGGTATCGCGTTTCATAACTGGACCGTTAAATCAGTCGAAATGAATAGAAGACTATTTACCGGGCTGATTTAGAGATCTTGTCGACTACTAGTTACCATATCGTATTACTTATTTTACATATACAATCTTTTTTCGTTCAAATTATAATGAATTATTATGTCTGAAATTCATGGATTTTTCTTAATATTAATAGCATTATTTTATTCGATATTAAGAAACATAAAAATGTCCTCGGATAAAAAAAAATAAAAATTTGATTAATATAACTTATTTTTTAAATCCGTTACAATTTAATATCGTTCTAAATCAAGCTTTTAGGAAAATAACGAATTCGATTTTTTAGGAAAACTTTTAGGAAAACTTAATGAATGAGAAGCGGTATATAACAAAAAGGAATATGATGCTCTCATTTAACAATTAAAAACATGATGACTAAAATCGGGATCGATGATAAATAGTTACGGATAATTATTCAGTACGAAAGGCATAAATCAGGCAATAACGGGTGACTCCCTTGAGTTGATATCTAACTCAAGTAAACACACATTTTAAAGAAATTGCAAAACTATACATCGATTTTATGCATTTTTATTTCCCGCAGCTAGTATATGAAAAAATCAGATATAGGTACCCAAATTTTTTTTCCGCTTAATCTTGACTGTAAATGACATGGTCATATGTCGAAATAAATGGTGGAAAATTAACGGTTAAAGAATAAGAGTTTACTATTGATAGGCTGAAATCAAAAACAATCATTTTTACATTTTGCTGCTACAAATAAAAGTATATTTTTCAGAATGGGCATTTATTTTAAAAATCACTGTTAAATGAAGTCTGGGAACTTTCTAATTTAGAAGTCTGGTCGATTAAGTCTCCTTAAAATTAGCCAGAAAAACGCCTTCAAAAATTACTTGATCGAGAGAAAAAGTATTCGGAAAAGAGTCAGCCAAATAACTCCAGATTATTTAAAGAAATTTTGGAGAATTTATTTCTGATCTTCATAAGATAAAACAACAGCCAAGTTTTTATATTTTTTATCATCCAACAACCCAATTAAGTAAATAAACCTTTTCATTAATTCAGCTATACTGGCAAATTAAAATCATAGAAATAACAGTTTAAAACGTCATTAAATTGACAACTAATTAAAGCGTATTAATATGCGAGTTTGAAATATGAATGCATAGGTATATTATTAGAGCAAAATGCGATTATGAGCCGCTATATTGCGATACATTGCAAATATAACTTAGGATTGCTTTTAAATCTGATTTATTTGCTGCACTTTTTTCAATGACAAATCAATGTTAGATTTGTCGAGTTGCGCAGGCCACTTTACAGATTATTGCACTAACATTTTTTTTATTTAAGCTCTTAAAAAATATAGCGGTTTGGGCAGTCTTTCCTTGGCAAGCTTTTTTTATTTCAGAAGAAGCAAAAGTAAACTTAAAGATTCTTCCTTAATATATATATATATATTTTTTTTAAGTTAATGGGGGAAAAAATTCAATTTGACTAGGTCACTGACATCGCTATGCTTCCAGCCGTCACGGAAAATCTCATAGGCTTGCAAAATTTACAACTTCGCAATTAAAAATCTAATAGTTTACCAAACATTTTTTTATATTTTTTAAAAGAAATAAATATATAATGCCCTGAGGTTATTACTATTTAACGACACACACTTCAATAAAGTGTATCAAACGTGATATGATAATGATAGGTCTGCTAATTTCTCAACATTGACATGGAAGCAGATTCAAGGACACGAGACTTTATTCCACATTGATTTTAATGATTCGATTGCCAAAGATTCTTTGCTTATTTGTCAAAGCTTTTATTAACTGATTCATTCATTTACTCATTCCTTATAAAAAAAAAACGTGAGTTATGACGAAAATATTTCACATCATTTTTTGTAAAAAAACAAATATGACATTGCTAAAAACTATTGGAAACATTTAAAAGTCCATGAGAAATAGACCTTCTGGACATTAAAAAGATTTATTCGCCAAGATAAAACTTAGTAATTATTTTCACCTTAAAAAAGCTTTGTTTTTTATTTTTGATAGTGGGTGAACCAATAAACCGTATGAACCATGAGTCGCATAATCTACAATCTCCTACTTGCCTCAAGATACAGGCAACATAATGTGTATCCCTCAACATTCATCAAAATAGGACTGCTGAAAATTCGTTCAACTTGCATCATTTTCCTGCCTCTTTCCATTCTGATTAGCATATCGCCTAGAGATGACCCTGTTTAAAATTCACTGTAAGTTCTATATTTACGTAATAAAACGCAATGATCGCCTAAAACCTGTCGAACGTTTTTATTTTTATTTTTCAAGGTAGAGTGACAAGTGCAGCTCATTTTGATTTTAGTGCAATGCAATATTATTTAAAAAAAATGCAAACAAGAGCATTCGCTGAAGTAAAAAGTACGAAGCTAAAAATTATGAGTGTTGTTAGCATACTAGTTATTTTGTCACACATCATAAAATAAAAGAGTAACAACCTAAACGTTATTGACTTTACACATACGCATATCCACCAACTCGGTTATACTGTAGGGAATTATAATTATTTTAGGTATTTCAGTCCATTGTACGATTTTCGATGCGTGGACCGGGACAGATTGGTGGACGCCTTCCGAAGTTAATTTCGAATAAGCAGTGCGAACCAAAATCGTAAAAATAAAAAATTAGCCGCGATAACTATTGACACTATTAGCATAACCATTTCATTATGTAATCAATTATTTTCAGTTCATAAAATTCATTCTTTGATTCGGACTCGTTCTTTTTGCTTTTATCATTTTGTTACAATTTGGTTTTTGTGATCGTCAGAAACGCCCCTGTCGTAAAGAAATACATGTTTGTCTTACGGAACACCTACTAGGCATTTCGAAATACTTGTTCACTTACCTGAAATACTGAAAAAAATGTGGCTCGGTTATATCATATTGCAGGCACGCTTTACCTCGGGATAGTACCGGATCAAATGCATTTAAATGATTTCTTGCCATTATTGTTGTTGTCATTCTTCCTGACGGTTTCCTCTTCGATTGACTTTCCTGAAACAAAAAGAAAATTCCGGTTAAAAAAAATAACTAACGATGCGATTTTACGTGTTATAGGAAAAGTTTCTTTTTGATCTTGGTCTTGTGACTAATTAATAGCACTTGAAACACTTTTAAATCGTTTTAGTAATGAAAATTCATTGCAAAATTCAATAAAAGAATATATAATTATCGGCTGGCTGATTGATTGATTAATTATACATGGTTTCAGTGTTATGCAGAATTTCTAAAAGACATTTTGATGATAATAAACTTAACATATTAATCTTGACCTACCATTTGCTCATTTCATGCCCTTTTTCTGGTATTTTTTTTAATTGCTTTTTTTTTTTTTTAAATTTAAGAATGCCATAGCCGGCTAAATACTTGCCAAAAGAAATTAAGCCAAAACCTGCAATTTGATTCATTAAAGAATCTTTCAGCTAAATTTACGAAATTTTCTCAAGTATTGTACAGGAAATAAAGGAAATGCAAATGATATTTATTTACAAATGAAGGTAATATATCATGACATATGCAACAGCGAGTCAGTAAATGTTAGCTAAATCTGTTACGTTTCGAGAGTCTCAGAACTAGACTCTTACCGCAAAAACACCTTTAATTCTAAAATATCAATGATATATTGAGAAAACCGCAACTTTTTACGTCTAGATGCCAAAATGTCACTCACAAAAGAACTCAGCTTAGCCATATGACTATGGTATTGCTGCAATAACATTGTAGTAAATTTTTGCAGGGCCAAAAATACAGTGAACTCGGATACCTTTAGTGTGAATAAACTACTTTTTTTTATACGTATTGATACGACTTGATATTAATGCCTCTTAACTTTTTTCTCGGCTACTTTTGTCGTATCCTCAAACACTTCTTCACCCATAATTCTAGCTCGTATTTGAAATAAACGTTCAATCTCCCCAAAAATGCTCAGCACTAGCAAGGAGTTTTAGTTTTCGCCTCTTCAAAATGAGTTTTCAGAGTTTTATCAGGCAAAATAAACAACCGAGTCCTCGAGTAATCATATCCAGATTCAGATAGAATAATCGACCATGAAAAACGGCGGATAAAATTTCTTGCTCCCAGGAAAGATTCCTGATATGATTGTTAGATATTTGTATTAAATGTATCGGTTTCCTTTTTTTTCTGTCAGTGTTCCAATGAGGCATTTTTAAAGGTCCTGCCAAATAAACAGACCGTGAATAAAAATTTTTTTGTTTGTTTGTTTAATAAGATTGTTACTATTATAATAGTAATAACAATAATTCATTTTATTTATTTATTTTTAGTAAGGTCGTAGTAATAATAAAGTGCTCATTATCAATGTATCCAGAGGGCGAGACGCAACGTAGGCGATTTAGTATAGCGCCACGATGATTACTATGATAGTAAAGTGACCGCTTAGGTGAATGCATTATACATGCCTTGCCACAGATATAATATTCATAACACATCTAGAGAGCAGGCAAGGAGCAGACATGATATACATGCCCAGGTACACGCAAAACTAGTTATTGAGTAATTATTTCATCCGAAATTACTAACTTGACAATGTAACACATCCATTCATTTTTTGTATTTATTGTACCTAGAGTCAAGTATTCATCTTTGCATAAAATTGGGCAGCTAAAGGCAGCGATTGAAAACAATGGCTGGTTCGTTTTTTCCTTAAGTTCAGTTTTAATTATTCCATGCAATCCTTAAAGGAAACGAAAATTCATCCATATTTTTCAAGGTTAAAATGGTTACTCTTATTTTTTTTTTTTTTTTTTTTTTCACAGAAGCTACCTTCTACTTTCGGTAACTGCGAACATAAATATTGGAAACCCCACGAAACATTAAATTCCATAAAAGGGTCTTTTCTATTAAATTCAAAAATTATTCTAGTTTTAAATTTTTATAACAAACATTAATATACCCACATCATAGCAAAAAAGTTATCTTAAAGACATTTATATTCAAACTATTAAAAAAACTAATTAATTTTGCCGCTTAAAGAAACCAAACCTGTAAAAAATGTTTTAAGTGCTGATTTTTTTAAAATCTTTAGTGATAAAGGTTTTATCAATTCCGTTAAATGCTGCTTCCTATGCACGACCACAAATCATTAAGTTACATAACTGATAAAAGGATGATTTGGCTTCACCGACGTACGATCGACATTGACATAAAATAATGCTTTGATGTCTTAAAGGTGTGGTCAATAAAGCCTCTTCAATTGATGTTTTACCCTTGGTAGATTAATTTTTATAGACTTGTCTACATGACACCAGTTTGAGTTGCTAGATGAGACGATGTCAATCGTATTTTTTTTCTTTATTTTTTAGGTTTAAATAAAAAAAAAAGAAAAGTGGAAAGCTGTTTACAATGACACTAGGTTTTACTTTTTAATGCAGCCATCTAGGGTGACTTATTGCACCGTCGGGGTGCCTTGCCTTGCATCGTCACTTTTCCTCAAGTGTGGGAGAATTACTTAATTAGATGACCGATATATGCATCTTGATTTTAAATGATTTTTTTTAGGAAATACACCAAAACTTGAGAAAAAAGGGGTCAAATGCAAGCCATCTCTCTGCCGAAGTAACGGCAGTTTTGAGTAATACCCACAAAAAATTAAAAATTCTATGGCGCATAAAGATGGGGATGCATCTACAACGCCCAAAAAAATGAAAGTATATTTAAACAGTCTATGAAATTTTTGCTAACTGCAGCGGGTTCCGTTTCTCGCTGTAGCGTCACGTCTCGGTTATTATTTTTTTTTCCCGGTTTTTTTGGTTTCTGGGGGCCGGGGGTAGGTTAAAAAAATGGGAAGATAAGGAAAAAATAGCGAAAAGAAATTCGATATTATGGTGCAAACCGCAAGTCGCTGAGATTTTTTTTTTTTGAATTTTCGACGGATTTTAAAACTTTTCGAGTGGACAACAAACCCATGGATTTTAGGATATGTATCCTAAAATCCAATTATATATATATATATAATAATAAGCAAAATATCGATCAAAATAGCACACACTTAAATGTAAAATAAAATAGAATAAATTTAATTTTTTTTTATTTCATCTACTGTACAACTGAACAGTTGGTCAAATAAAAATAAATATGACACCTCAGCGATGATAGATTTAGGAGCATCTAAGGAGATAATCAATCTGAGTACGATAAATTAATACAGTTACGCTTATCAAACTATTGCAATCAATTTATATGCATTCGATTCTAGACAATGCGATAGGCCTAAATGATAAATAATCAAATAAAATGAGAGAACAAATAATACTGAATTTTAATGTTTAAGGCTATTATATCAAAACAGGAATGGTTTGGTCGTTTTACGTGAAAAAAAAAATGTTTCTTTAAAAATAAATAAATACAGCTTTTTATTACAAAAACTTTAAAACATTTTTCCTTTTATTTAAAATGCTCACATTTGTTTTAGTCAGCTAGTTTCGGACGCTTTCATTTACTCCATCATTTTAATTTTCCTTTCATTACACACAATCTATCCTGTATAGTTTTTAAAACATTTATGCATTTAGTTGCTCTTCTATCCAGTCGATATAGTAGGGGACTGAAGTATAAACTGTAGGATGATGAGGTTTTGCACAAGGATCCGCCCAGGATGTGATTCCTACGAGTTCATTATTAACCACCATTGGGCCACCGCTGTCACCACTACAGCCTCCAACCCCTCCTTCAAGTTTACCGGCACAGATTTGATCATCTCTAACTTCCCAATAAAAATCTGAATACCATTCTCGGCAAGTTTCTCTATCAACCGCAGGTAAAACTACGCTCTGCAGAACGTCCGGATAGTCTACTGTAATATTGTTAGGGTCCTCGTTCCTCTGAAAATTATATCAATAGATCGTAATACAGTAATTTTTGATGATTGAAGAATTCACTTACCAACGACAATCCGAAGCCCGATATTAAAGCTTCTTCGCCATTTTTCGGTTCACTTCTGGCTAACTTAATCGGCTGTACAGATTCAGAAAATTCAAAAGGTTCTTTCACTCTTGCAAATGTTATATCGTGATATATGAAATCATCAGTTATGTTATATTCTGGATGTACTACAAAGTATTCGACAGTGTAATTTTTCCCTCCAGAATATAATTGATCCGATCCTGCTCGATACTGAACGAAATTTTGAGAGAGATCAACGCTACATAGAAAATAAAGGATCGCTGTTGAAAATGCATATGAGAAGTCGGAAAATAGACAGAAATCTATATTCTAATTTATTATTACACTTACTTTTGAAAACAATGACCAGCTGTCAATACTTCCCTAGGACCAATTACAATTCCACCGCAGGCCTTATTGCCTACAGAAAAAAAAGAACATTTTAGTCTGACGGATATGATTAATTACATAATCTTTTAGAATTTATAAAATATCATACCATCGACGTATTGTAAAAGCTGCCATGGAACTTCGGTAATATTAGTATCTCGACCACCAAAAATCTTTGGTTTCAGTGATTTAGCAGCTGCTTGAATAAAATCATCAATTTTGGTTTAAAAAAAGCTAACACATTGAGAAATATTTTAAGAAATGAAAATATTACTTGTTTCCTTCAATATAAGTAGTCCTAGAAGCAGGAAAGAAATTTTCGAAATGAGCTTCATATCTAAAACTTATACTGCACAAAAAGTTAAAAAATTAAACAAAAACTGAAAAAGGATTTTAAAAAAATGAACTAAATAAATACATCCTGCTTAAATATATATATAAACCGTGAAAACTAACTAAACGATAAGTGTCAATAATGGACTTTAACAAAGTTTGCAACAGAACAGGGAGCACCCTAGTTCATCGATTAACACTGATGTGAAATCGATTGAATCCCAAATTAATGATAAATTTTTAAGTGGCTATTGTTAAGATACTAAGAAATTGAGGAGGTATGGATCAGCTAGGCAGCAACGTAACGCAGCAGAGGGCAAGAAAAACATGTCTGTGGCATGCACCGTCAGTCTAAAATAATAGAAAGTTCAAAGAAATGCAAAGTTCAAATCTGAGGGATATCTGTTCCTATTACCCTCTCCTCCATCTGGCACTCTAAAGTTCAAATTAACCTCCATAGCTCTCAGACATAAAGCTAGTTTTAAATTGTTCAACAATACCCATTTCAAAATTTGAGCTTTAAAGCCAAAAAAATAATAACTGCATTGCAGCGCGTATACAGCTAGTTTCACCGATCTGTGCAAGGTACGGAAAACTCACCATGCCATGGTTATAAAACAAAATTGAGTTTGTTTAATAGATGTCTATTCTGGGCATTAATAATAATATGTATCTAATTTCAAGATTTTACTCTTGAAAAATATCTGTTTTAGATATACAGCAATCAGTCTGGGACTTATAGAAATAAAAAGATATTTATTTAAAAACTTTTAAGAATGTTCTAATGTTCTATATGTTATAGATATTTTTAATCTTTTTAATTGAATTTATTTTCTCTTCTATATTGTACGACGGAAGTATATACGCTCGGGTGATGTGGAGGGATCACCCCATGATGTTACTTCTACAAGCTCATTATTGACAACCAACGGACATTATTGGCAACCCTCGCTATCCCCATAGCAAGAGTCCAGACCTTCTTCGATTCCGACACAGATTTGATCATCCCTTAACTCCCAGAAAAAATCGGGATAACATTCTTTACAAATTTCTCTACCTACAATGGGCAAAAATAACACTGCAGAACCGTTGGGACTCGATTGTAACATTGCCTGCCTAACTCAAGTCATACTATAACAAAACAATTTAATGCACATTCTCTTAGGAAAATAATTTTGATCTATAGATAGGAAGAAAAAAAAAGATGCTTTTACCATGGAAAAACCGAAGCCTGATATTAAAGCATTTCCACCTACTTTCGGTTCAATTTCAGCTATTTTAACAGGGCTGAACTGATTCCGAAAATTTGTATTTAATTTTTCTTATGTAAATATGGAAAAAATAGATAAAACAATCGTTTTGATAAAGAGAAAAAAAAAAAAAGGTTTCCTTGAAAAAATTATGTAATAAATCAGGAAGCACTGTGATAATCCACTTCAAAAAATTGATTAAATCGTCAAATATAACAGAAGTAGCTGTTCTTAAATTCCAAAAAGATTTGCTAAGATTTTATGATTGTCGTTACATTGATAATGACTGTAAATAAAAATAAAAGCGCGAAAATATACTTTACGTGGTATCTTAGCAAATCCAGTTAAAAACATTATGAATTTCGATTAAACTAAATAATTTCGTCGAATCTTACTAAAAATTAAAGAGATAAATAAGCTTAATCAAGTTTTTAAATCAATGTCGAGCCATAAATTAAATTTAAATTTTCGAATTTTATATTAAGTTAAAAAGGTAGGAAAATTGAAATTTTTTGTCGACCATGTTGACCAATGACCAAAAAATACTCAACAAGAAGATGCGCTTTATAATTTTTATAACAGAAAATTTTTAATATTTATATCAATAAATAGAGACAAGTTCGCACGTGGTAGGTATTTAGAAAACAAATATCTATTTATATGGTTTAAACAGTTTCTATTTAAATGTCTTTTATCTGTTGCTCTATCCATTCTCTATAATGCGGGACGGAAGTATAAACGCTAGGATGGTGAGGAGCAGCAGTCGGATCACCCCATGATGTAATCCCCACAAGTTCATGATTAACCACCAAAGGGCCACCACTGTCACCAAAACATGCTGCCCGACCGCCTTCGGGAACTCCAACGCAAATCTGATCATCATCCACTACATTCCAGTCATAATCTGCATACCATTGTCGACATAATTCTCTATCTATTACTGACAAAATTACACTTTGGAGAATTTCAGGCAGTTCGCCAGTAATATTATTAGGATTGCTCATGTTAACCTTAAATTAAAAACGCGCCATTAAAATTTCCGACTCAAAATGATTTGTTTCAAATATTACCTTAATAAGACCAAATCCTGATATTAAGGCTTCTTCCCCGTCCATTGGTTCAATTTCAGCTAATTTTATAGGCTGCACTTTTTCAGAAAACTCAAAGGGTTCTGTTACTCTAGCAAATGCAATATCATGCGTTACAATTGGTTCTGTTATATTATAACCTGGATGAACGACATAGTGTTCGACAGTGTAATTTTTCCCGCCGGAGTACAACTGATCGGATCCTGCTCGAACTTCATATAAAGCTGCCCCTCTATATAAGACAAATAAAAAAAACACGTAACATATTTTTATTTTACAGCAAGTTTATAGACCATTGCTCTCAATTTTTTTATAATTACCTAGCAAAACAATGACCTGCTGACAATAATTCCCTAGGACCTATTATAACCGCTCCACAATTCTGTGAACCTTAAGAAACAAAGGATATGTGTTAAAATTTTCAAAAAGAGAAATACTTATTTTGATAAAATATTATATGCAGAGTTACCATTTTTGTATTGTAAAAGTTGCCAAGGAACTTCTGTAATGTTGGTATCACGACCACCAATAATTTTTGGTCCGAATACATCATTACCAGAAACTAAAACGAATATTATGTGCCTTACTCCGGTTTTTTGAAATAAAAGTGAAAACGTTTTATACCTGTCTCACTGAGTTTCAGAATTAAAAACGAAATTATTATTAAAAGCCACATTTCTAATAAAAATTTTAAGAAGGACTGAACTAAATAAAGTAAGTGAACTGAATGTCGTTTATGTGTTATATGTAGAGTAAAATTAATGAATTGTACTACAGATTAGGCGATCAAACGCCGACTACAGCTATAATGAACAATAACAATTCAAACATAGGTATCTAAGCAGATAAACTATATCTGTTCCTTTCCTAGCAAAGTTACAAAATAGTACAGTATCACTTGATTATCGGATTAATAAAAAAAGTTACCTTTGCAACTTTGTATCTGATATTTTTCATATTAAAAAATTCAATTCAGTTTGGAGCTTTTAAAAGAAAAATGCACTAAATTAATACAATATTTTATTTATTTGAAAGTTGTTCTTCTATCCAATCTTTATAATAAGGGATTGAAGTATACACACTAGGGTGATGTGGTCTAGCACAAGGATCTTCCCATGACAGAGCCCCTACCACTTCATTGTTAACTACCATTGGACCACCGCTGTCACCATTACAAGCGCCGAAACCTCCTTCTTGTATACCCACGCAAATCATATCATCTCTAATTTCCCAAAGAAAATCGGAATACCACTCTTTACATTTTTCTTTTCCAACAACTGGTAACACTATACTCTGAAGGATGATTGGCGATTCAGTACCATTGTCACCAAACTAAATATTCAAAAGAAAATAAATTCATTATGATGCCATACATCGGATTTGAATCGAATTATTTAAAAAAATACTTTGGAAAATCCCCATCCTGATATCAAAGCGCCGTCACCATCATTCGGCTCTTTTTCTGCCATTTTTATAGGCTGCACAAATTCTGAGAATTGAAAAGGTTCTTTAACTCTGGCAAAAGCTATATCATGAGTTATATATTCATCAGTTAAATTAAATTCCGGATGAACTATAAAATATTCAACGGTGTGAAGTGTTCCACCGGCCGTCAAATTGTTTGATCCAGCTCGATACTGATGAAAAGACGAATTCGTGTCCGCACTGCAACAAATAACATGATAAGCACCTAAAGGACTTTAAAAGGTATGCATATTGCTTACCTGGCATAGCAATGGCCTGCAGATATCACTTCCCTTGGCCCAATGATGATGCCACCACAAAACTGAGTGCCTTAAATGTAGATAAAAAAGCACTTCATCTTTTCAGAGAAAAAAAAAAAAAAAAAAAGAATTCCCTAAATTTTATTGCCTTGCAGTAATTACTCACCATTTTTGTAGTGAGCAAGTTGCCACGGAACTTCTTCGATATTCGTATCATGACCACCAATGATTACCGGTTCCGGTATTTTACCGGCAGAAGCTAACAAAAACATTCGATAAATAAAGGCGAGTTGAAATTTGTCTAAAAATATTAAAACGGATCGTTTACTTACCAAAAATTAATGTAAATGGGAATAATAAAAGGAAAAACATAGATATTTCCGCTGAACACCACATTGTAAAAAAAATCCGAAAAACGACTTCGCGAAACAGTTGTAAAAAATACAGCGAAAAAAAGTGACCGTTTAATTTTTTATGTCCTTTTATTTATACATAATATACGTTTACTCCAATTTTATCGATTGAAATTAATTCTTTGATCCTAAGTCATGAATCATGAAGGATCCATCTGTGAGAATGATTTATCTCCTTATCACAATACAGTTTAAAATACAATGTGAATTATCATTCATAATTACTTACTGACGCTACCATACTTTGAACGGACAAGCAATATGAACCTTTATAGTGCCATATTTGATGGAAACGTTAGACACGTGCTGGAAGTTGTTAAAAGTCTCGCATAATTAAATCAGGTAATTGCTAATTAGCTTCATAAAACAATATTTACAATCTACGAACAATTTACGATACGACTGATGTTTTACGGACGGTCTTACAGGTTCATAAAATAAAATAAGATACAATCCGTGATACGGTTTAGTCGAGCATTTTTTCATAAAACCGGTATTTATTTTCTATCAGCAAAGTTAAAGGGCTTTCATGTTTATTTTTACCACTTTCAAGAGACTTTGACTTCAATTTTATATTATTCAGATTATATGCATGTAAATTCACGTCAGATGATAATTGTCTACACCTTGCAACTACAACAAAATGTCGAAATCCTTCGACGCTTTTTTTTCTAGGTCGATTAAAAACCCAAATCGATGTTTTTTCCACGAAAGGCAAATGAATCATTCGCTTTAAGGCATAAGCGAAAGACTTTCCAACGGGGAAAAAAATTTTATTATAAAAAAAAAAGAATAATTATAAATAAAAAAAATAAATTATGGTATGATCCAATTCATCGAGATTGCAGAGTATGCCAACGGCATGTGACAAAATTAATAGAACCATAATTAACATTTGTAAAATCTGCTAATTGCAGTGCATGAATTCCCTCAAGACCGGACGGTGATAAAGGTGTGTGTGTGTATGCTAAATCTGTTCAAAGTTGCGTCATTTGCTTCTGCAATCTGCATTTGATTTTTATTCACGGATATCTTTAGCACACCATTTCTTGTTTACCGCTAACAAAAGATCTCTTGTGAGGACGATTAAATATGTAACGGACACATAAAAGCCTGACTAATCGATGGTTATTGTTAAATTCTTATCACTGTCGCATTTTGATAACTTTATTGACAATAACTTTCACTTTCAAAATTAAAAAAAAAAATAGCATAATTGATTTTTTTAGATAAGCCAACTTTATAGTGTGCAAATTTTATAAAGGGAATTGAGGATAAGCAGTGCAAAACATGTTCAGTATGTCCACAGTATCAACTATAGCCTTGAGCGGTCAAAACTTTTTCCTTATCAGGGGGTAGGGAAGTTGTGCTGGTCCGGGCGTTACTAGTCAAAATCATAAAGAAAAATAGTATCTGGCAGTAAAATTGTTATCTAATAGCTATCTGATTGTCCCTTCCCAACAAATTTTAAATCCTGACAATCGTACAAAAAAGAAAAATAAGTTTCATTTTATAATACATTAATTACAAATTAAGGTACAAGCAGAATTTTTTTTTCTCTTCAGGGCTTTAATTCTGGTTAGCACGGCTATATAATTGTCCTCAGTTTATCGACTCTTCTTTTTATTCGGTTTTGTGAGTTATGCAAAGTTGATTTCTGTCATAAATTCAAATAAAACGAAATAATGTTATTTAAGAGTTTACTACACCACCCGAAAAAATAACCATAAAGTTAGGTTGATAAGGCGAAACAGCCATTTCTTTCAAATTTAAGAAGTCGTAATCAAAAAGCTTAAAGAACTTTCAGCTTTTCAATTTCATTTTAATATTTCTTAATCTAATTGATCTATTTATTTTTTTGGTTTATTGAATACAACATGTTGGATATTCGTAGTAAATGTGCTTCTAAAATATGTTAATCTAAAGCCCGGTAGGAGCAGCGGCTCCCATTTTAAATCCGATTTTATTTAGAAAATTATGCACCGGAAACCCTAAAGGGCACAAGCAAAAATGAGCGACTTTTGAACTCCGCGCATGTTTGCTGTCTAGCTACTTTAACTAATGTAGTTGCAGGCTGTATTAAGTTAAGATCAATTTTTTTTTTCAAACAATATTTTAGGTTTTTTTAAGTTTTAAACAAGCGATACAATGTTTGTTGCATAAGGAATACCGTAAAGTGAAGATGACCAGACAGGACCAAGCTGGCTGGCTCAAAAAGGCCTACTACTGCTACAGCTAAATGTAAATCATTTTATTGGCCAAAGGGTCGATCAAATTCTGTTGGAAATGCTTTGTGCCTTTATGCGGCGTCATGCGTCACTGGCCATCTTCATTTCCTTTTTTTACATAACGCGATTTTAAATTTTTTAGTCGGATATAAAATTTTAGCATTGCTTTCTCTTTCGATCAAAAAAACGATTAAAATACTGTTTGCAGTACACTGAGAACCCACTCGGTAGGCCGCAATCTACGCATAGGTTCTATTTGCCTTGAGCTCAGTTAATAGGTTGCAGCAATCAATATTTTGTTCCCTGCAACCTATTCGCAGGTCGCAGGTAACAAAATATTGATTGCTGCAACCTATTAACTGAGCTCAAGGCAAATAGAACCTATGCGTAGATTGCGGCCTACCGAGCGATTCTCAGTGAGCTATGAAAAAAAAAAAAAAAAAAAAAAAAAAAGACAACTCCCGTTGATAGTACTAAAATTTACGATACAAAGCCAAAAATACAAAACCACGTTTCTTATCAACGCAGAAAATAAAAAATATATATCAGTACAACCATAACCGCTTCTTTTTTTTCTTTGGATAGTGCACTATTTTAATTGGATTCCAACATTTTATTAATCTCCTGTCAACCCGAAATTCCCTTCGAGGCATAATCTCTTAAATTTGGCGCTTGCATCATATTAGTACGATTCTAGACAAAATCGAATTGTGACTTCTATAGCTTAAAATAATTGATTACATATTTTGCAAAGATTAATTGAGATAAGGTTCACTTGATATGTTGACATTATTAATAAACGCCAGTTTTTATAAGAGATTTGTTTTCATTACCTATACAGGTTATTAAAAAAGTATGGTAACGAACATTTTTTTCCATGCAATACGTTTAACACTATGTGTGCTGGCTGGCCATCCAGATAAGGACACACAAAAAGTTAATAATTCGATTTTATAAGACTCTTCATAAATATTTCACAGTCTAAAATAAACTTTTCCACAAGTGTAAATGTGCTTTCACAAAATGTAACAAAATTCTTATTTTAATTTTAATTTTTAAATAACTCATAAATAGATATTTTTAAAACGATGGAGTATTTAAAAACTTATTTAGGCACAGGAATTCCACGCTTTCTTAATAACTGACCTAAAGTCAGTAAAATGCGTATTTCCCCTGATAAGTCTCTGCAAACCCTTTTTTTTAAAAGCATACCAAAATCATTTCATTGGCGATTCATCAGTTTGCATAATGGCACAGCGGACGTATAAAACGAGGAAACATATGACTATCAATGATTTTCCAGTCGGTGCAACTATTCTGAAACGATGAACTGTGCCCAAATTATATCTCCAAAAAAATTATTAAATCATTTCAGTATAATTATATTGATCAAACGGTAGATGAAAAGGAGGAGTATGCCATTGTTTTATGACCAGTAACAAATGAATGAAGTTCGTAATTATACAACTCGTCGTGTTCAAATTGATAATGATTCAACATCTCTTCTATTTCCGCTAGATGATAAAATGCTGGTTAATAAAACCAGCGATTGGCAGGACGTCTAAAAAATTGAAGCGTTATTTGATTTTTCCATAAAATTAAAATATTTTTGGAAAATTATTATTATTTGATTTTTTCACAGTAACTCAATTAGGCCGTTATTTTCGATAGAAGGCAATATTTTTTGGTTCGAATTCATGCATTAAATTCAGACCAATATATAAATCATTCGCCAAATTAAGTTGAAACCAATGGTGGCTGATAATTTATTAATTGAACTAGATGACTAAACCATTTCCTCCTACTATATGTTCAGGTCAACTTGATTCGGATACATGAAAGTTGCTAGCAAAATTCAAACTCCATTCTTACTTGCATGGAATTTATTGTAGGTCGTGAATTGTTATTACCCAACTTTGTCTTCTCCTGTTATATAGGATATGAAAGATGAGGCCTTCAAGGTAGAAGTAAATTTAATTACTTGAACGAAGACAGTACACATTTTAAGGTAGGAAATCGTGCGGCAGATTAGCTAACTAATGGTCATAAGGTTTTATAAGGTATTAAATTAGTACTGCCAAATATCGGAGCAAGAATACGATATTTCTTAAAGTAAAACGAAAATTACCCGGTAGTAATAAGTACACACTTTTACGAGATTCCGATATTTATTCGGAAAGAATTTAAAGGATTTATTTCATATTTAAATATGTAATGAAAATATTCAGAGAATAACGCTGAGCTTTAAAGCCTAGATTGTAAAAGCTTATTTATAGCATCGAATGAACTAAAGCTTACCTTATTATTGGTCCTGCTTTACACGAAGATGAATCCTGTTCTCTCCTCTCCCTAACATTTCAATGGTGTCATCTGCATTTCTCTTGAATTCTTTCCTAATTTCAGCAGTCGAAGCCATCTGCTAACTTTCTTTCACTCTTAATCTTATCTGAAAAAAAAAAAAAAAAAAAAAAAATTAAAGGCGTTCTAACCAAAATCTTATCAAAAAATTATGAAACGAAGCTGACTTCAAGTATTTTTTCCCGGATTGTAAAAACGTTTTACCTTTAAAATATGCCGGAATTTAATTTTATTATTTATTTATTTTGCACTAGCATTTGAATTTGCAGAATGAAGTTCAGAGACTGCATTAACATCTTCAAGTCATGAAAAATACAATATGAAAATTAATTCACATGAAGACATCAGTAGATGAAAGAAATCGTTCAAGAAACAAAAGAAAACCGCCATGTAAATAAATAATACCAAACGAATTTCGTACTTTCTGAGCAACCTCTTTCACACACTGATGTCTTCACATATACCAATTTTGGGGAACAGAAAAACCGCTTAACCCCCCCAAAGAAAGATATATATATATATTTTTTTTTTACGATAATATAATTAATGAATGATTTAGAAATTCAGTAATACTTTTTTCCATTCTCTAAAATGTTGTAATTAACATTGTCACTTTAGTTGGGTGTCCATCAACCTGCTCTTGATTGGCATCGATAAGTGTAAATAGATTAATCCGATAAGTTGTATTTTCAGATGTAACTACATGACATGTCCGTGTTATGGCCAAATTTCTATACAATGTTAAGGAGCAATAAAACAAGGCCAGGTAGTCCAAATAAACAGAATCGGAGATCTTTTAAATTTTACTTTAAGCGCATAGATTCAAAAACGATATCTCAACAAATCGTGCTTAACTTTTCTGTAAGCTTACATAATGCTTTAGCTCAGCTTATATATATATACTGATTATAATTTTTACAAAATCGAAAATCTTCAGATAATACAGCTAATGATCATAAATGAGCTTTGTCTTATCAAATTCCTGTTTTTCGGTATTCTTCGTTTCCTAATCACCAACAAATCACAGGATTTTTTTTAAAAATAAAAAGTATAAAAAAATAAACTAACAGAAATCATCTTATGAATAAAAAGTTTAATACTTATAATTGGGGATTCATTTTCCTGGCTAATCGAAAAATCGGAAAAGCCGGAATAGCTAGTTTCCTTAACGACTTCTACATAAAATGGATGCGCGTAAAAGCCCATCAATATGACCAATTAAATAATAACCGCCTATAAGGGGAAATTCGACTATTCTTAACGACAAAGAGAAACATCTCATTTCTAAAAATCTCATGCCTGCTGATATGCCCTTTTCTTTTGTTTCAATGTCGAAAGATCAATGTAAACCTGGAAAACAAATTTTACGATCAGTACATCAGTACATTGTTTTCACCTTCATTTTTCTACATTTCGTACATAATAAACTTGTATAAGACGGATTATATTTCTGACAATAAACTCTAATTTTTTTCGAAATAACCGGAACAATGCGGTCCTGAAAAATAAGGAGAAAACTAAGTGAAGTGAAAAAAGAGAAAAAAAAAAATTCTACATATAAAAGGTAGACCTGTTCAGTACGTAATGCAAATAATATCATTATAGAGTAATTACCACCCGCCGCAAATTGGTATTATCTTAACATTAAACCACAATGAAAATTTATAAACAGGATTTAATTAAATCTCAGATTTTTCTCTATCAGTTCAGCATCCATATTCGATTTATTTTATTTACTTATGATAACTTATATTTATTATTGAAACCGTTTCTCATTTAAAAGGCTATCGAAGATGATCTTTCAGTTGTTCGACAAATTGTTCAAAAGGATCCGCAAAAAAAAAAAAAAAAAAAAAATGTGAAGGAACATAACGCATGGGTCACTTCGGATAGCCCCACCCATATAAACAGATAAACTAGGGCACTATATAAGAAGTGTATACTGTCCACTCTTATCTATTATTTATAATAACATAACTCGGTGTTTTGTGAATCACGTAATTCTCCGATACCTGTGGATTACTACTATAACTGATCACGACATGAAGGTATGTGAGTGCCGACATCTTCGCGATTTTTTTTTCTGAGGCTTACCCATAACTATTTCGGTTTTTTTTTTTTTTTTTTAACAAAAACGAATTTTCAGGAAATAACTAAAATACCCATTGCTTGATCGATACACCGAACTTTTTTTCACGTTTTTAGCTTTTTAGCTTTTTAATTTAGCAGAAATAACAAAGTAAAATAAAAATTCGGGCAATTTAAAATGGGGAGTAAAGAGAAAAGCAAACAAAACAAATAAATAGTGTTAGGTCTAGACCTAAGTTAATTTAAAAATTAATTTAAGTGAAATAATTTTTTTAATTTCTGTAAGCGATTTTAGCCGGATCAAATTTTTAAAATCAAACTAAGGATTTAAAAAAATATATTCCATACATGTCTGAACCCTTTGTGTCAGATTAAGACATTTTTAATAACATCTTGCAACATTCTAAATGATGTTCTAAAACTAATACGATTTTTTTTACACCTTAATAAAAGAAAATTACAATTCTGTTGAACAGTTAGCTTCCGAGCATGTGTTTCGCATGAATTACAGTGCAGCAAGTTTTTAATAGTATCGAATTTTAATAAGTTTGTTTGCATATACGATAATTCCAATTTTTTCTGCATTAAAAAGACTCTACTCTTGATACACACAAAAATAGTAAACAAAACCTAAGATATCGCACCTCATTTCGTTAACACTGGTAATGCACATACATTTATTCTGCAAAGTCCATTTTCAAAGAGAGGGGAAAAAAAAAAAAAAAAAACTGAATAAAGATTAATTATCAAGAATATGCCCTTTATTGCAAATCAATTCTTCTAAATCACGTTTTGTGTTATAATTATATCGCTACAGAAGGAGCTTTCGAAGCATTGATTTAAAGATTTGATTTCAAACTAAAGAATTTTTAAAAAGTGAAAACCATTAGTTACATTTATTTTTTTACTCGGAAATGAATTCTTTATTATTTTTTAAACCGCGTTAAGCCAATCAATTTGAATTGAAATCGCGAAATGAATAAAGAAGGCTCCTCGTCATAGTAGGAAAAGAAACTGAAAAATTGATATCGAAACAAGCGAGGTACAAACTTCAAATCGATTTTATACAAGCTACTTTTACTTGTCTTGAGCTGCAATTTTCAATACATAAGAAAATATAATTTTGGAAAACATCTCTGATATTAATTCGGTATTTATTCTTTATTTACTGGGACCATTAAAGAAAAACGAAACGAAGTTGACGGTTAATACATGCAACAAAACAAACACCAGTAACACCAGTATAGTGTCTAGGAACTAGGTCTTCTAGTGAGGCAACAATACTTTATATTTTTACAATGTGGAAATTAACCAAAACTTTAAAGGGGATTCAAAAAAATTGTCATCAGGACCCCTCGATTGAAGATTTTTCTTAACAAACGATTAACAACAATTTTTTTCTAAGCAAAACATTTGCATTAGCAATTTTTCTTTCTGGACCTTGCCGACTTTTATTAACCAGATTTGACTGAACTACTATATTAATTTTCAAGATTTTTATTATATTATTTTTAAGTTAGCCATTCTAACTGGTAATTTCAGTCTATGCATTTAATTCATCACGGAGGATCCAAACAAATAATTTACACAGGATCTTAAGCCATATGATTTAAACTTAAAAAACATCATTATTTATAATTGATGTAAAATTCTTAATGAACAGTTTTCAAGCTAAAATAAGAACCAAATCTTTTCCTCGTGTTTACACTACTTTTGCAGTTTACTGAAACAAAAGAGAGTTCATCCCCCCAGTTTCTGAATTAAGTATAGGAGCGAATACCATTTTCTTCACAAATCGGTGCCCATGACTAAAATTTTTACGCAAAAGATACCTAATTATTTGATTTTTGCAAGATAAAACTATAACAATAATTCAAATCAGGAAAAGCTACCTTTATTTGTTCACATAAAAAATAACTACTACCTATTTATAAAAAATTAAACTCTAATGACAGTCATTCGGTTAAAACACGTCAAATTTTTTGTACAACTTAATCAAAATAATCCTGTCATAACTTTTTTGAGAACTGCTTTTTCTAATAAGTATTCGTAAATGGAGTAATCCTGAATATTTATCAATAATCTATTTTTCGAGAACCAAATCTTTCCTTTTTTTGTAACAAGGAAAATAATTCGAAAAAACCAACTCGATTTTTCTACATTACTTTAAATACAAAGCCAAGATTATGCTTTTTTTAAAATGTAATTTAGCCTTTTGCTAAAGCAACTATCAAAAAATAAACAGGCACGCGATTCCAAAACTAGTTGCCGACCCTCCTTATATCAATCTATAAATCGTTTCATAGTTTAACTCAAGAGAGATTATAATTATATCTATCAAACATTGACCAGTGCCCTTACTTTCAGTGATTTGACTGAAAGCAAAAAAAGCATATCATCAACAATTCTTACAACATTGGAATGGGCTGTTTTAATTGATAGATAAAAGACATTTTGATAAGACCTTTATTTCGGCCTTGTGGCTATATACTCCATTTCTTCTCATTATTCAAAATCAGTTTTTCCAATTGAAGTTTTAGCCTTTATCTAGCAAACATTGTCTTACAATAGATTCGGTAGAAAAATTCATTTTTAAAACATTACCCCCCCCCAAAAAAAAAAAAAAAAAAAATACAAAAATCTAATCAGACGTACTTTCTAAGTTCTCCAAATTACCATATTAATAATTGCATGTAGATGTTAATTATTTGCATTTTCTAATATGATATACAAATTTTTTTTCTGAACTTCCTTCTTCCGTTTAGATACCAAAAAATAAAAATCGATTAGGACTTTAAGAAAAGGTTGGACCAATCAATCAAACAATCGATCAATCACTCTACCAGTCAATCAAATTCTTATAAACGACATAGAATCATATCCTTTAATTACACTAAAATTTTTAAAAGCCTTGCGGATAGATGTTACTATCAGAATTAAATATATATTTTTTTAAATTACATGTTTGCTTTTCTTCTTTGACACCTCTGGAAAAGTTGAGAACACTGAATTGATTTTAAATTTTTAGACAGCGGTTATTTTCGTCGCTGTCTTGGCAGCAGCCATCGCATATCACGATCCAGAATTGGAACACCACCTAGCCAATTGCCATCATCCTCCCGGGTATCACACAGCAGAACTTGCAGAATTGGCGTTGCATTCACAGTCCATTAGCCCATTAGTAGCATCTTACTTGTCTACTGGAGTTGCCAAGGTGAGTAACTTTTACGAAGTTTTCCCCCAGAACACTTAATGATCCTTTTATTTTTTATCTTTTTTTCCCCTAAAGTCCCACTTAACATTATATCCATTAAAGAGATCAATGTCTAAGTTCTTAGAGTTTTGTTCTACAAAATATATTAATAAGAATAACAAGCTAATTTGTAAGCTGTAGTTATTATTATATTAGAACGTGATCAATCAAATTTGGGGCGATCTTATAATAAACCCCCTTAATATATTAGTAAGAGCCAGGCTCTAAATGGAAAACCAATAGAAAATTGTTAGGAAAATAATAATATTCAAGGCCAAATTACACCATTATAATTATTGTAGGTCAATATATGTACTTGTCTTCTTGTAAAGGTGTGGTCTAATTGTTAACATTTTCATTACAACACTTTCACGCGAATAAGGAATCCTAAAACACTTAAAAATATAGATTACCCAACCAATCGAGGTAAATAATTTGCCGTTGAATTAATAAAATCAAATTTAACTTTTGTTTTTGCAAAAACGAATTAATATTTTTTTAAACATATCGATAATTAATACTCCCTCTGTCCGGAAATAATGTGTGTGTTTCTAACTTTTAATTCCCCTTTCGTAGGCTTTTGATTTTTGACGGAAGTGATGGTACCACATAACTCACCCACCCGAACACTTTTTCAACACCCCCCCCCATCCCCCCCGGGGTCCCCCCCTTAGAAAAAAAAATCATGAAAAAATGAAAAAAATCGATAATTTGAATAATTTCGCCACGCTTCTGAAGCGAAGGCAAAAAATTTGAATGTGACCGGGAATGAGAGAGTACATGACCCTAAACAAGAATCCACCATGAGAAAATTTTTTGCATTACTCGAAACCCCCCAAAAAAATTTGGGGTCTTGACTACCCGGTAAAGGGGGTGAATTTTTTAAAACCTATCAAACGGCCACAAAAATTTGGCCACGGGGGTTTTCGGGGTCGCCAATTTCAAATCTGAGGTCGGTTTTTGAAAATTCAAGATGGCGGATCCAATATGGCGGACTTATGTTAGAAACCTTGACATTTTCCCACGAAAATTCGTGTTCGGGGGGATATCGGGGTCGCTGATTTCAAATTTTAGGTTCAAATTAGCTGTTTTCTTCCAGTTCCAACCATTCTTTTTCTTTCCGTCATCAAAAACCGAATCTTCTACGAAACAATGAGGTTTCGCGTTATGCCGCTGAACTAAAATTTTTTAAGAACATTTTGGAAAGAAAACAGTTAATTTGAACCTAAAATTTGAAATCAGCGACCCTGATATACCCCCGAACACGAATTTTCGTGCCAAAAAGTCAATGTTTTTAACATAAGTCCGCCATATTGGATCCGCCATCTTGAATTTTTGAAAATTGACCCCAGATTTGAAATCAGCGACCCCCATATACCCCGGAACAGGAACTTTCCTGGGAAAAAGTCAATTTTTTTAACATATGTCCGCCATATTGGATCCGCCATCTTGAATTTGTGGAAACCGATCCCAGATTTGAAATCAGCGACCCCGATATCCCCCCGAACACGAATTTTCGTGGGAAAATGTCAAGGTTTCTAACATAAGTCCGCCATATTGGATCCGCCATCTTGAATTTTCAAAAACCGACCTCAGATTTGAAATTGGCGACCCCGAAAACCCCCGTGGCCAAATTTTTGTGGCCGTTTGATAGGTTTTAAAAAATTCACCCCCTTTACCGGGTAGTCAAGACCCCAAATTTTTTTGGGGGGTTTCGAGTAATGCAAAAAATTTTCTCATGGTGGATTCTTGTTTAGGGTCATGTACTCTCTCATTCCCGGTCACATTCAAATTTTTTGCCTTCGCTTCAGAAGCGTGGCGAAATTAATTCAAATTATCGATTTTTTTCATTTTTTCATGAATTTTTTTTTCTAAGGGGGGGACCCCGGGGGGGGATGGGGGGGTGGTGTGAAAAAGTGTTCGGGTGGGTGAGTTATGTGGTACCATCACTTCCGTCAAAAATCAAAAGCCTACGAAATGGGAATTAAAAGTTAGAAACACACACATTATTTCCGGACAGAGGGAGTAAATAGTAAATAATTAATAATACTACTTGAAAATGATAAAGCTTATTGCTTCTTATTCCGAAAAAGGATCTCCATTCAGGTAATTACTTTCCAGATTTAAATGTGTCGACCTAATATATGCGTATCTACTCTCTTTTTTTTACATAAGATATATTTATTTATTTCACACGTTTGTCTAAAAAAATAGCTGCACTATGTTATTAGACTTAAAATAATGAGAAAAAAATTGAAGCATAATGTACTGGCTATCGATTTTCAGATTTAGAATATTTTCCAAATTTTTTTGGATTTGTTGAAAATCACAAGTTCATAGCACCAGTCATTTCTTCACATTTTACTTGAATAGTCGATAACCACGGTCTTTAGTTTAGAAACCAAAAGAAGTTTAATCATTTAAAAAATTCAATACCGCTAATCTGCCTTAAATGAAGATTATTATCCATGTATGCTAAGGTTAATTAGAAAAAAAATAAACACATACCTCAATAGTTCAAAAACATCGCACGTAAACAGAGTCGAAAAGTGGACACCCATGCTAAGGTCTATAAAATCGTTTTTTAAGAATTAGTCATCGATGAGCTTTATCGAGAAAGGAGAAAACATAAAATAATGATAAAATTAGACTTATATTTGGATTCCAAAATAAAAGGCTGTATAGTCATTGGAAAATAATAACACTTCTCAATCAAAATTGCATCACATAGCGCACGAACCTCGATTGATTCCTGTAATTATTGATGATAAAATCCGAAAGCTGTTACATTATTACCATTAATGCGGAAAAAAGCAAGTACATAGTCCGAACTATTCTTTCGGTTAGTTATTAAAAATTGAAGGATTTGTAAATTTTGAAGGGAGGAGGGCCGATAACCGGGTATTTGAATTCCCTAGCTTTTTCCACTTATACTATTTAACGGATAACTTCCCGGACACCACAGTACCGGTATAATATGGCTTTCATTCTGTAAAAGTTTCAACCCTGTACGTGCATGCCGCCACCGTCAAAATTTCCCCTTTAGGTTTGGCATCCGTTTAATCAAATCACACGAGTCCAATTCTAGGACACCGTGTGATAGAATCACAAAAATCGTGTAATAGATAGACATTCCGACCCACTCATCATACAATCCGAAAACCCGGGTTATCGCCACTCCTCCTTAATGGATTGATTTGGATTTTTTTTAACGCACTAAAAGATGATAAAATCGAATTTAATTGCTTACAGGTCGCAACTCCCAGTGTAGCCTATGCTGCTAGTCCAGCTATTGTCAAAACACCAGCCATTCCAGCGTACTCCGCAGAATATGCCAGTTTGGCTTATAAGACACCAGCTATTGCCTCTTATGCAGCTGCCCCTGCCCTTCACACAGCCGCCTATGCCTCCCCCGCCCTTCACACAGCTGCCTACGCTTCCCCTGCCCTTCACACAGCCGCCTACGCCTCCCCTGCCATCGCTAGTTACGCTGCTGCACCAGCAGTCGTAAAAACTGCTGCTATTGCTGCTCCTTCTTATACTAGCTATGCTGCTCATGCTCCAGCTTTGACCGCTTATGCTGCTCACGCTCCAGCTGTAGTAAAAACAGCTGCTTATGCTGCTCCTGCTTATACCAGTTATGCCTCAACACCTGCCATCGTTAAAACCGCAGCCTATGCTGCTCCAGCCTACACCAGTTACGCTGCCGCACCAGCTGTAGTTAAAACAGCTGCTGTTGCTACTCCTTCTTACACAACTTATGCCGCTCATGCTCCAGCTTTTGCCAGCTATGCTGCTGCCCCCGCAGTTGTAAAAACCGCTGCTTATGCAGCTCCTGCTTATGCTAGTTATGCCTCAGCACCTGCTGTACTTAAAACTGCAGCCTATGCCTCTCCCGCCTATACTAGCTACGCTACAGCACCAGCTGTAGTTAAAACCGCCGCTGTTGCTACTCCTGCTTACACAACTTACGCTGGCATGCTCCAGCTATCGCCACTTATGCATCTCACGCACCCGCCGCTTACACTACGTATGCTGCTGCTGCTGCTCCAGTTGTAAAAGCAGCGGCCTATGCTGCACCTGCAGTCGCCACCTATGCGCATGCCCCAGCTATTGCAAGTTATGCCGCCGCACCCGCTGTAGTTAAAACTGCTGCTTATGCTGCACCAGCAGTCGCCACGTATGCTACAGCTCCAAGCTATGCCACTTATGCACATGCAGCCCCTGTCATCAGTCACGCCGCTGTTGCTCCGGCCGTTTTAAAGGCACCAATTCAACAAGCTACTCTAGTCAAACCAGTAGATCATCATATTAAATATTACGTAAGTGAAATCGAAGCGTTAAAACATTAAAAAATTTTATTTAAAATTTATTAATACTTTTTCCAGAATGATCATCCTAGATACGCTTTTGAATACGGTGTAAACGATCCTCACACTGGAGATGTGAAACATCAATATGAAGAGAGAGATGGTGACGTCGTTAAAGGACAATATAGTTTGGTTGAACCAGACGGTTCCGTAAGAATAGTTGACTATGTTGCTGACTGGGAAACCGGGTTTCACGCAACTGTAAGAAAGGAAGGACCAACAGTACACAAGACCGTTGCTCAACCAGTGCTTGCTCATGCCCCAGTTGTAGCTCAACCTATTTTAGCAAAAAGAGCAGCTGTTTCAACGTAGTGTACTATTCCCGCATTAGACCTATAATAGCTTTTAATAATTTCTTTTTTTTTTACCAAAAAAGGTAATTACTTTTATTTTTATTTTTACCTGTACATATAGCATTACCTTTTTATTTTATATTCCCTATTTGATATTTAATGCGTAATATTTTTTCATGAAACGCATAATCTCATTATTTTGATGTTCTCAATTAAAAGGACCAAATAGCAGTAAATTAGAAATATTGCGGGAGAAAATATTAGAAAATTTAACATGTTCTTTAGATATGGGAGCTCCTATTTATAATTTATAATAAGTGATTCTTAATCGAGACTTTTTTAAAATTCATACTTTTAGGCGAAGTAATCAGCCAAAATTCAAATTAGCCATTTTTTTCCTTTTTTTTTTTTTTTTTTATTTTATTTTATTGATTTTTTTTATTCGCTTTCTTTGTTTCATTTGTTTGGAACAAAGTTTGGAACATAATTTGGAAGATAATTTTGTCTGAGTTGGAACATAATTTTATCTAGTATGATAAGTTTAGTTCAGAAAAATGCTCCAATTGAAAAACAATAAGAAAAAAAAAAAAAAAAAAAAAAAAAAAAAAAAAAAAAAAAAAAGAAGAAGAAGAAGAAAAGAAAAAAAGAGATTAAATCATATAAGTGACTGATCATGTCATGATTTATCGCTAGCGTGAAGGTAAATTACCCGCAATTTTAATATTACTAAATTTTTGACACGTTCATTGTTCCGTTAGTTTGGCCAGTAAAGTAATCAATATAATTAAGTCCAATTATTGTGATCGCATCAAATCTTTCTTTCATTGTATAAGTAAGCTGCTGTATTTATTTTTTTACTTTTTACATTGCATTCATTTTCACGCAAAATCTTTATCATTCTCATCATCTGTGCTACATTTTTTTAGTGCTTTTTTCTTCCCTTTCCATTTCCGAATTGCAAATTGTTTACAAAAATCAAAATGGCCAAAGATTATTGAACTCCACTAACTAAAAGTAACCTATAACTTTTTTTAAAAAAATCTCTATTGATTTTTTTTTTTGACATTTAAAAAAATAAAGAGATCAACACCAACCATTTTTTGATTTACTTTTAGTGAACTTACTTTCATTCTAATTATATAATAACCGTTTTAAGGCGTTTTTTTTTTCAAGGTATCCATTCCTTGATTCTTTTAGGAGGATATTAAATTATTTTCAATTTTTTAAATCATCATTTTCGTTTCTTATTTCTCTGTTCATGTTTTGTAAAAATACTCATACTTAATGTCCTTAATTTTTATGTAAATTGTAAGTGAAAACTATAGTTACCATTGCAGCTTTAAGTTCTTTTTTTGCATTTTCATACAGTATTAATAAATTGATTTTATTTTTTGTGATGTTACTTTAAGTGGGTGAAAATAATATGAACTGAAAATATAAACATTTATGTTTGATATACTGTCTATGTCTAATTCCCATTGAATGTATTCAATGGTTTTTCCTGTTCCTGGGAATTACTCTTCCTTTTCTGTGATTTCTAATTTTTGACCAAAAAGTGAATAAGGTGAATGAAACTTCTTAGATAATTTTTAAAAATTCCAGTTCACTTTCAATATTTTTAAGTTACTTTTAAAAAACCATACATCGTTAATTTTTTTTAAACATATCATGTGCATCAAGCTAGTCAACATAAGTTTCTGACATGATAATTTCGTAAACTTGATACATTTTTCTCAATCCAGAAAAATACACATGAAACTTCTCTTTAAATGATTTAACTTTTGTGCAGTCAAACTTCATCATTTGTTTTCATGAGCTTTCTAATAGCTTCACTCTTTAAAAATGAAGCTTTTCTGTTTCCTAAGTAAAAATTTTCTTGTCTTTTCATATTCAACTGTGATATTTATATTTGAAAATAAACATCATGATTGAATTATTTGACTTTAGGTGTAGATGTAGCAGCCCTTGTGTTTTTCCTAAGCCTCAAGTAAGCACTCTAGTTGTCATAGAATAGAATACAAAATGCCATTGAAAATATTTCACCTGGAGCCTTGACACAGCTCGAAATTGGCGGATAATAAAAACTAATTATTGCTTATAGAATTAGTAATCATATTAGGATCTTCTTAAAAATAATTTTTCGAATAAAAAACAAGTACAGACCTGTCGTTTTCATCTTCTTCATTCGGTTCTCATTCCTCAACATTTTGGCAACAGAAAACCAGTAACACATAACAAGATCAAGTTATTCATTAATGCTGTGAATTTTGTCATATAGAAATCCGAACATCCGAACACTTAAAGATAAAAGCATCACTTTTTTCATGTGTAATGCAAATCAAAAAAGGTACAGGGTCTTCTATTTGGCGCCGGAACCAAATTCCCATCTCCAATTAATAACAAATGGAAGGTGCTGCTGAAAACGAGACGTAGCAGTAAAAATCTGAACTAACTCCATGGCAACAGCGCATGCGTACTATTCCAAAGACTAGTTTACTTCTTAGATATCAGAGAACGGTTATTATAGTGAAATTCGCGTGTTATTTTTTTCGTTTTTAATCATTTTTGAACGGTTTAAAATGTGTTTCGTATGTGATTGCGGTGGATAATAGTGTTCTAAACCATATTCAACAACATCAAAAAACCTAAATGAAATAGAAAACGCGGAAAGATGATTTTTTATGGATACTGTAATGGTTAGGTATGTACGCTACCTTCGGAAAACCTGTTTTGACATTATACAGGTAGGATAGGCTTCCGTTTGACTCATTTTCGACGTATTTCCTCTTATTTCGTTTAAAAAAAGGATAAACCAATTTCAATAGCATGTTGATATGTCTTAATTTTTTTACCATTTTAAAAATTATGGTAATAAATTTGTCATTTTCTATCTCTTTAGTGAAAATGAACGAGGAAATCATGAATGTTTTTTTTTAAACAATTTCATTAACAAAATGGCCGACATTTGTTGTTTGGCTAGCAGCAAATGTTTATAAAAGGATTAGGCGAGCTTATGTGGCTTCTTGTAAGGTGAAAAAATGTAATACACATACACTTTTTTGAAGGGGCGTTTAAATCGTCAGTTGTGTGAAGCCTATTTATTATAGTTCTGGTGTTGATATGCCTTTTTTAATTATATCAAGGTCAGTAGGCCTTAATGGTTATGTGAGTTCATGCTTTCATTTGTGACAGCAATGACATTCTTCAAATTTATTGTTGGTATTGTTTTTTTAAAATCAAGTGAAATTTTCCTAATGATTCGAGTTGAACCTCTGAAGGGTTTCTTTTGCACATTTCTTAGCGATCATTTGCTGTACTCATTTGCTGTACATAAAAAATAATAATAATAATTTTTTGTAAAATGAGTCATTCAGAATGAACCAAGCATGAGTAATGAAATAAATCAAAATTGTTTAAATTGCACTTTTAGTCATTCAGCATGTATTAGTTTATTTGTTGTAATGCTTTAAGAACTTTTTTTTAAAACCAGATTTCAAAAAGACGATTTATAAGAAGTTACGTGAAAACATTTTGAGAAGTATTTACAAAGTATTAAATAAAAAACCACGTTGAAAACTATATGATTTATATGTACAATTTTACTGATGGAAAGTCTGTAATTGTCATTTGGGATTGCATAAAATTAAACAAGACCGCCATAAATTAATTTCTCTGGCAATGTAATATTTATGGCCAAAACTAGTTCAGGAACAGCTAAACTACATTGCTTATCCTTTTTTTTTTTTTTTTTTTTTTTTTTTTTTCTTGAAGAGTTTAAGAGTTTTAAAAATTTCATTTTGAAAAGGAATTATTTTACACAAGTCAGAATCATTTTTGATGAGTAAATCTGCAAATCTGCATAAATTTATTGATATATACCAAATAAATAAAAACTTGATGCCTATGATTGTTGGTATTCTTGTTTATTATATAAGGGGATAAAACCTGCTGTGACCTTAATATCAATTTTTATTTAGAGGGTTATACAGTTTGGGAATAATAGCTAAATAATTATACATTGTATTTTTAAACAGATTTGACTCTTGAAGCGTTTGTTATAATCTCTGGAGAGTGTGGCACTTGAAAAATTGAAACATATGATTTTTTTTTTCGTATTACTTCTAAGCAAGGTTGACATTGCTTTAACTCATGCATAGTTTATTATTTTCAGCCAGTGTATAGAACTAGAGGTATTTAAAAATAAGAAATAAAAATAAAAAAAAAAGATGCTAAGGTAAACTGAAACAGTAGTATTAAAAAAACTGAGATCCTTCACAGATTAAACCTCTAGAAAATCACATTTTAAGTTCTCCCTCTGCTTTACACACCCTCCTTTCGAAAAAAACCGGGGCATAATACAATGGATGCCGACACTGATATTGTTTTCTTATAGAACCCAATTTTTTTTCTTTCTTTTTTTTTTCTTTTTCTTCTTATTTCTGTCTCTCTTTCTTTAACTTTAAAAATCTCATCTGCATCAGAACTGCATCTTCAAAAACTTGTTAACATTTCTAGGCTAAATCACGAGTCATGTTGAAGGAAAAATAAAAGAAAAAAAAAAAAAAAAAAAAAAAAAAATTTGGATTAATCCGATACCACTAAGAAATACATGACCACATTCCTCAGATAAATATTCTGGAGATTTTTTTTTTTTTTCCTGTTTGAAAACATTTAAAGAAGAAAAAGAAAATTTGCGTTATCAATGTCTTTAAGTGAACTGTTTGGTGTTTGCATAGCTTAAAAAAAAAAAAACGTTATCTAAAAAAAGAATGTTATCGTTTATATTCATTCACAAATGTACTAAAATGTGTTAAAAACACAGACAACTTCAATTTTTTTTCTTGTTCATTTGAAAATTGGTTATAGAGCGCCGTACAATTTTTTTAAAAGATGTTTAATTTGGAACTGAAGAATTATCCCTAACTAATAAATAAATTCAAAATCATGAGGCTGAATACATCCTGAACAAGTGTGATGCATAAATTGAAATTAATTTAAATGAAACCAAAAAACAGCTAAGCCAGTTAATCAATAATCAGAATTTTCTGCAAGTGGAACAAACAAGTCAGTCTCAATTTTTTTCCCCTTTGATATTTAATTGCACGGGGTTCAAATTCGATGCTTATAATAATAAAGCAAGCATGTTCGTAATATTTAATTGCTAAAGAATTCAAACTTTTGTTTAAGGCGCTTTTGTTTACATAATTCATGGTCGTTGATACCGTAAAACTGTCTAAAGTAAACCATAATTCCTTTTTTTTTTTTTTTTTTTTTGTCGACTGTTCGTGCATTTTCAATCTTTTTTTCTGAATATACAGCTGCTTGATTCTGATTTTTGTTTTATTTCAAACTACAAACCAGTATTTGGCGTGCATGCCAACTAATAACTAGTTTTAAACGTCATAAGATAAACATTAAAATATATTTGCGCGCCAAATCAAATCTGGTGACGGGATCAGGTAAAAGAAAAGTTTTGTTAAAATGCAGACAGGCTGACGGACTAACAGGGATCAAATTAGCGTAAAGAATGTCTGTTTCTTGGAAGTAAAAATGACCCTCCTGTAAACCCGAATCCGATCTTAACTTTTCAATGAATTGGAAAGAAATAAAAATGTCCTTTTTTTTAACATATTTGGTGAAATGATCCAAAAAAAGATAAATGTCTTTGTCATTACTTTTTGTTGAACTTGTCGAGGTGAAGTGAATAACCTCTGCAAGTTTTTTTTTTTTTTTTTTCCAAAAATAAGAAATTGACGTAGAATTATTTCGTTTATTAGCAAGTCTGCAGTTATATGCGTGTTTCATCTTTTCGTGTCATCCTAATTTTTTTGACAGTTGGAAAGAAATGAAAAAAAGTGAAATTGATGAAATATGGGGACTCGAGAATGCTTTTAAAGCAGTGTTTGTCTACGAATTCTCAGAAGTTTCAACCTAAATCGACAACGTGATATATCCCGGAGAATTTACTCCTTAAATTTGAAGTAATTACAAATTAGTGGTAGAGAGTGATCGTTTTTTAAAATTTTCTATCGTATGGTTACGGGTGGATTTAGGATAGAGGAAAATATAGAGCGTACCTAGTAACAATAAAAGAACTCTTTCCTACAATTTTTTTTTTTTTTTTTTTTTTTTTTTTTTTTTTGCATTTTATGAGACTAAAATAATTTTGTTGAATTCATGTATTTCTTAAAGCATTTTCTTCAAAGAAAAATCATAAATTAAACTTTATTTGGCAATCGATTCTGAAAGATATGATAGCCCTTCTTTATAATAAGTACACTTTGACTGTAAAACCTTTTTTTGGAGAGATAATATAGTATACGACTCGTTCAATTAATTACCGACTTTTAGACCATCCTGTGCAGGACATACTTCAAAAAATTTACTCACCCTACCTTGGAGCTTTAACCTACTAAATCCGATACGAAACAATACCGATCTAAATGGTTGTGGTAGTTGAGCTTTCCTTTAAAAATTGCTTGAATAGAATAACTTAAATTTTAAAGGAGCAGCAACTTTTAAAAAAAAACAACCTTAAAACAGTGTTCATGAAGATAGAATTTTGTATTTAAAGAGTTAATTATTATTAGTAGCAGTACACAGTAAAAAATATTATGTAAATATGGGATTAGGAGTCCACATAAATTTTTTCTGTTGTTTTTCTCCAAAAGGTAAACATAAACAGAAACAACATAAAAAATTTATGTGGACTCCTAATCCCATATTTACATAATATTTTTTACTGTGTAGTAATATGATAGAAATCGCATTAGTAGTAGTTGAAAGGATGAATGGAGAAAGGTAGCGTAAAATAAAAGAGCGAAGGTGATATCTTAAAATTGTTCGTCTTCCTGTTATTACCATGTTAAATGTAACAGTATTTTACTGTTTTTAGCAAAAAAAAAAAAAAAAAAAAAAAAAATTGTTGCATCGTTTGCATGCATTTCCGGGAGTCACACGATTTTTTTTTTTTACTTTAGTCGATGTGCTTCTTTGGTCAGCATGATATGAGGCTCACGACTTAAAAATTTTTGACGATGTGCCTTATATATTTATTTTTGATATTAGATATTAAATGTGTACGTCCACATGAAAACCTGCCTTATGGAAGAATGTAACTTGGAATGTTTGAATTTTAACCCAAAGAAAACAAAAAAACAAAAAGAAGCTCTTAAAGATGGAGAATTGTTATTATTTACAAATTAAATTTTTTTTATTTTAAAAATGGATAGGAAAAATAAGTTTTGATCTATCGCAAGAGGTGGAAGAATATTTTAATGTAAGTGAAAATGATATTAAATCCAATTAAATAGAAAATTACCCAAAATTATTTGGAAAACTTTGCAGTGTTCTAAAATTTTTTTATTCAAATTTTTGGAAAAAAAGTGTTTGTTTTTATTGCGTTAAAACTCAAACATTCTATCTTACATTCTTCCATAAGGCAGGTTTTCATGTGGACGTACACAAATAGTAGTTTCAAAATAGTTTTGTTGTTTTATTTATTTATTTATTTATTTTTTTTTTTTTTTCTAGAAAATTATATGGATAGGCTACACTAGTGCTTTTATACTACACTTGCTTAAAAGCACGCTTGTTTTAGAATTAGAAACATTTTTCCAAAAAAAGGCTGGATGGTTTACGATTCTAAAAATTCGTAAAGATATTTACTAAAATTGCCTAAATTTTGATTTTAACAAATCTTCCTTATTTGAATCGTAACTGAAAAAATCTTAAAATCAAAATTAATTTGTTTTTTTAAGTATCTCATGGAAGTGCCACGCACGCCCCGCCCTTGTTACGGCTCTAAAAAAAAAGGTTATTAAAATGCCATATATTGTTTTCAAATATGTTTATAATTTTATGGGTGTCATTGAAGATTCTAAAGTATCCGTATGCATACTCTTTCTTCTCAGCAGTGTTATATGTTGACCTAATCCCTTATGCCCATACCATTGTGTTGATTGCATTATGATTTTATTGAAATGTAAACGCCTAAAATACTTACTATTATACTTGTTTTCTAAAGAAATAATAAGGACGAATACGATTAAAAGAAGCTCAGAACAAGCTTTTATGCTAACAAGGGAGTACTCTATTATTAAGCGCGAAAATCAAAGTTGTCTAAGTCGTTTGGTGGCAGTCCTTAAAATGGCCTCGATGTGTTAAAGGCAAGATGCATAAGAACTTGGACTCGCATAAGATGAAAGGAAGAAACAAGCATGCTAATGACGTCGCTTCTGAATGCTTTTAATAGTTTTTTCAATAAATTATTTATTAATTATTTGTTGGAAAACAACGTCATTAGGTATGCTTATTTTATAAAATACACGTTTAATATCATTTCTCTTATATACGTATTATTTATAACTTCTTATTTTTTTAAATTTAAGTATACAAGACCTTTTAATTGTTTTTTAATGGAGTGAACGCGAATTTGTTCGGATTCGTAAAGATACGAAGGAACGTAAAAACTATACATCACATTCGTTGAATGAGTTATCAGTTTGACAGGATGCCAAGGTAGGCGAAGGTCTCAACACTTGAATTACCATAAATACCAAGATGATTGCAACTTGTGAATACAGAAAGATTTTCATGCGAAGACTATTTTTCCTTTTTCGAAGCAATTTATCACTTGATAAAAATTTCTGGAAAAGCGAACTTGAGGGTTGCATCAAACTTTAAGCAGATATTTAAAAATGAGTATTTTCCAAATCCTGCCTAATTTTTTATCACCCCTTCCCTTCTTCAAAGCTTCTACGGTTAACGTCGCAATAAGTACGCCATTTCAAAATTGAGTCTAATGAGCCTTTTTAAGATTTCGAATTTCTTTTAGGTGTAAATATCGACATTTGACCAAAAATCTGGGTCCATTTTTGATTATTTTGAACTCTTGATCTACATAGTATTCCCTAGAGAAAGGTATTCAAAATCTCAATTAGGACTAATTAGGCAGAATTTTTATAGCATTTCGATATAGCATATGAAATGAAAGATGAAAAATCGGAGGATGGAGGCTGGTTAATGAGGTAGGATTTTGAAAATACTCATTTTCAAGTTTCTACTTATACTACAACGTTAAATAAGTCCTCTTTTCTAGGCCTTTTATCAATTGCTGTAATCAATTACTTCAGGATACTTTAGTTTTCTGCTCAGGCACCTTGAGTGCGAGTTAAAAAAAATACCAGCAAAGTTGAGAATTTTTATAAAAAAAAAAAAAAAAATATTAAAAAAAAAAAACTGGGATTATGTTACGAAGTTTTTGCTGAGAGGAACGCGTTCAACACGTGATTAGCGCGTGCATCTTCAAATAACATATGTTTTGGGACATTGAAGCTTCGAAATGTGTTTAGGTTTAATGCGATGTAAAAATCACTGGAGTTAAATTAGTTTGGTAGTCATGAGTTTAAAGTTTAGGGAAAGGGTGAAAAGAGGGAGATATTTCTGAATTTAATTTTTTCCAACCTCTCTATTAACGAAATTTTTATATATGTGCAGGACAATCAAATTATTTGCACTCTTGATAGTTATTTGAACATTTGAAAGCGGTATGGTGGTGTGTGCAAAAAATAAAAAACAATGTCCAAACGGTCCCAAAATCGTTATCACAATAGGTATTTCTAAAATGGAAGTTGAGCAATCATTGGTTTATATGAAATTCGACTTTGAAAAATGTTTTTTAGTTTTTTCTTTTTCTTCTAAGGGCGAAGGTCAAGTTTCGGAATTGCCATTTCAGAATAGGAACGATATCGGTTCTTACGTTTTTCGCGCTTTCGCTCTTTTTTTTCAATTTTGGTTTTAATTAATTTCATGAGATTTGTCGCGTTTTAACAAGATATAAGAGCCGTAATAATTTTTGGGTAAGCTGTGCAGTATGGCAACAGTGCAACTTTTCTTATTTAAACAATATAAAAGTTAAAAAACTAAACATCGTAAAAGATAACTCCACATCCTGTTTAGGTTTAATATTGAGGTAAGGCTCATTTGCTCTGAGAATATTAAATAAAATCTGGTGTAAATTTTTGGGGGGATGTGCACATAACACCGCCGTATGTAGTGAGGGTTTATATTTTCCTTTGAGAGATACTGAAACGAGTCGTTGAAAATAAATGAAAATTTAAAGATTTTATTTTTTTTTCATCGTGATAGAATGGTAAAAGTTTTTAACACCCATAATGTCTTATTAGGTTTAACTTTCATTTTCACTTTTTAAATTTTGGACAATTATTCAAGCAGAACATTTTTTTAGCGACTAAGAAATGAATTCGTACAAAACCAAACATTTAAACTAATTAAAAAACGCTATTATTAGATCTAGATGGTGATGCATAATTGTAACGACCATTTATTGTTAAAGTACCATTTTTTTAAACAGTATTAATTACTATTAAAGGGCTGGCACTGGCAGTTCTCAAGTCATTATTTCAGATGGATACCGGAAGTTTTTCTAATCTTTTTTTCTTTTTTACCATACCAATAGAATAGGCGTAAAGAAAATGAAACGAAATATAATTAAATTAAATGTGGATATTTCAAAGAAGATAAAAAGTAAACAAAACGTGAAAAAGCTAATTTCGTTCCTCCCGCTGTCTGGTTTCTTTCGTAAAACGAAATTAGACCAAACAAAACATTAACTTTGACATGCACATGGCTTTTCAAAATTTTGCCCCAAAAATGAATTTAAAAAATTACTCAAGCTAATGGCTCAAATAGTTTTTAATTCATGGAATGCAAAATTTAATAGATTTTAAGTGTTCGGTTTAAATTTATCTAATTTACGCTCAGAAGTTTTTTCCTTTGAGCCCTCTTTTAGAAAAAAAAGATCCTTTTTATAATGGCAATATTGTTCATCGCAGTTTCAAGAATTAACTGGATGCATAGACATGGTAATATTAAAAACCTGATTAATTATTTTAAAAACCCCTGAAGTGCATAAACGGTTAATTTGAAAGCCTATGTATTGCAAACAAGAATTTCAATTATTCGTAATTATTTGATCTACTTTTCTTTTCCGAGCCTGGGTCGGTTATTTTCCGGTGTCAAATATGCCTTTTTTTTTCTTCGGGTAGAATTCATCAGTCTTATGATTCCGCTCCCGCATAAAGTTTGTGAGTGAGACGATGGAGAAAAAATTTGTAATAATACAGAATCGTAGGGAAGAGAATACCAACCCTCCTTTGTATGGTAAACATATGAGGATGTAATGGTGCACTTAACGAGCTTATTGTTGCATTCAATCTAGCCATTGTCAATCTGCCTTCTACTTTTACAATAAGGCCAACGGGTCAACCACCATCATCAACTAAATAAAGAAAACCAGAAAAATTACTGCACTCGGCATATCAAAAACTTTTTTTTTTTTTAAATATAAAACGAGCTTGTTATGGAAGTCTGCAATGACTAATTCTGATGCGAATGCATCGTGTCAATCAACTTTCTTCATGGAATGCGCAGCTAGTCCATCAATAACAATTACAACTTGTATGTTATTAAATAATCATACCGTTTAGCTTCCTTATCAAGCATGACTAAGTTTAAAAGCCCAAATAATTTTCTTTCCTTTTTTCAATCTTGTATCAGTTTTTTTTTTCTTTCTAAACGGTACTCCCATGTTCTATATCTTACAAAACCCAACTGTTACAGATGATCGCATATCGACGGGAAAGAAGGCCGGAAAAGAAAATAGCTGTTTTAAGATCTATCAGTCACGCAGTTTGCAAATATATTTATGCAGTCTAACGGTTTACGGTTAACGAAAGTTAAACTAAAAACAAAAAGAGAAAAAAACTAAAGTAAATGATATATCTTTTAAGGAAAATATATCGATTTTAAACTAATTTTACCCTTTTTAAAAGTTTGAGTTAAACCATATAATTTGAAGTGATTATGACATATCCTGTATTTTTATTTGAACATTCTTTTGGGCAGTTAATAATTGTGAAGATGAAATTAAAGCGGTATCATTAGTAAGATACTTAAGCAACCTGCTATGCCGTTAATAACTTCAAATATGTCGAGAGACATTAGAAACTAATGTGTCAAAGGTCTCTCCCATAGCCTAAAATAAAAGTCTTATCTGCGCATCGGCGTTTTTCGAATGCAAATGCTAAGTTATAAACTGGTGTAATTTTGAGATATTTACATCTTAATTTTGAGCAGAAAAAAATATGTCTTTTTCCTTCCTGAATTATTTTTTACAACAATTTAAAAAAAAAAAAAAAAAAAAACACTTGAAAAACGCACAAAAAATTGAATAAAAAAAGAAAAACGGTACCGGTGTATATTCTTGCTTCTTTCTTTCTTCTTTTTTTTTTTTTTTTTTTTTTTTTTTTTAGTGTGCGTGTATGTGAGGTACGAAAATCATTGAATTCTTAATCGCTAAAAATTTAAAATTATTAAATGAAGGATTCTATTCATTTGAAAAAGCCAGTTCGTAAATTAAAAATTGGTTTTTGAAACATTCATTCACGGGGTGTATGAAATGCACTTGATGTTCAATTCTACATTTTTAAATCCTAAAATGTTGATATTCACTTGAAAATTGAAATAAATAAATAGATTAAAAAAAACAATATCAGCAGTGATTTTCTTAAAACTTAATTTTAATCGATTATAAAAGTCGACTTAGTTTTTGTGAATAATTACGATATATTTGTCAGTGACATTAAAACAATAAGAAAGAAATTACGCCATGCTTTTCAGATTGATATTTTTTAACTTTCATTAACCTTAATTCAATTCTGTAATTCTTGGATTACTTTTAACGGAAGCCAGAAGAACACGCTCCTATTATATTTACACTTCTTAGAGGCGAATTCGCCTACAAACAATTATGTGTTTAGAATAATTCAAACCTTTCTACCAGACATGTATGCACGATAATGCTCCATTACTCTTTTATAAAATTCGTAAACTCAGCCAAGGTATTTTTTGTTTGAAATTCACGATGCCATTAAGACATCAGGTTGGTCTCTAATTCGAGTAGTAATGCATTTATTTTTTTGACGATATTAAAGCACACCTAGAATTATTTAAAAATTCATCAAATGATAATATCATTTTCAAAAGTAACGGCAATTTCTTTAAGATAATTTTTGTTTTAAAATTTGGTTTAAAGATTGGCAATGGAGGTACGAATGCGGAAATATATTATTGTTAATCTAACTATTCCAAATGAAAATGGGCTAAAGTAAGCGATTCATTGTATTGTAGTATGGATATTAAGATACTCAATCCACTTTGCTTGGCTATTTTGAGGGAGGTTACTTTTGGCAAAATTTTTATATAGGGACAGAAGAAATATTTTTTTTTCTAAAACGTAATTCTGTTTATATAAGAATGTCCTTGTCTTTTCAAATTTGATAAGTACTCCAGTACTGTAAGGCAGAGGATAATGTGTTCAGCCTCAGTTTCTGTTGCTCATTGTTCGCAAAAAAAAAAAAAAATATATATATATATAAAAATAAAAATAATAAATTAAATGATTAATTAATTAAAAATTACAATTAAAAATTAAAAAATGAATTACCTAACAACAAAATAAAATGAAATCAAAAAGCTTTTGAATCATAAATTAAGGCACTTCATCAGGTAACATAACACCAAGCGACACTTGTATATGGTCGTTTTTAACATGCCAATTGGAATACAGGGACAAATTTACACTTTTAGAAAAAATTTCGCGTGCAATTATTTCTTGGAAAAATGTTGAGACATCCTACTAATTGCTATTCTGAAATTAACTTTTATAAAATACAAAATAAGCACAAGGAAAAGTTTTTCTTTAAGACGAAAGAGGATCGATAGATTTGATTAAGTATCGTCCTTTATGTTAAAATTCATTCCAGTTCCCTAATTATAAGAAAGCGAAGTTAACGACGGTTGTTGATAAAGAAACTTTGTGTTGTCGATATTCAATAACAATGTCGTTTGTTGTCGACACAAGAGCTTTCTCCAGTTGGCACGAAGTTTTCAATGTGCGTGTGCCTTACTCATCAGTAAGCTCATGTGCTTTTGAATTAGCTTTCTCTGAAGAATACTCGAAAAAACTTTCCAGATCTATTCTGGAAACGAATCAAAAGGATTCTTTTTTGTGAATGTTTCAATTTTTTAAAGCCATGAAGTCGGATTTGTTTTGCCGGATACCCTATACGAGGGAAATACTTGGCGATTGGATGACCATCCACCGTGGTTCCTTTTATACACGCCTCAGTTCTTTCAAAACGAGGACATCTGCAAATCTTATGCTATATTCTTCCGTGATGTCTTACAGCAGATTGTCTACACTTAACAAAAGATTCGAATTTATTAGGACAAAACTTAAGCAACAGTAGATATAATGTTAGGAAAAATTTAAACGGAATACTAATTTTTTTTATTGTAACAATTTATATTCTCCTTTTTTTTGGAGAATTATTCTTTAAATTAAAAGCTGGGGCTAGGTTTTACAAAAATTAATAGAGTGTGACACTTTTTTCGATATAAAAACAACATATGGTTTCTTGATTTTCATGTGATTGTTACGTTTAGTCGACCTGGTGAACTATGATTGAGGAAACGGTTTAGATTTGATTGTTAAAAAGTACCGATATGTGAGTTAACGCTTGTAGCGTTAATGCGACAATAGACCTAATGCAATGAATGTTTTATGTTGACATTCCAGGTCGGCTTGAATGACGATAATTACTAAGAACAAAATATGGCACTTTTTTGTGTTTCGTTCATTCTTTCATTCCATGTAAATTAATGGATAGTGTTCTTTGCTTTGCTATGCGATAAAAACTGATAAATCAACGTTCTCAAAACCAAAATTGAAACTTCCTTTTTCTATTTAATTTCAGTCAAGATGATCGCCAGTGACCCAAACATGAAAAAAGCCGCCGAGCGAGAGGCTTTAAGAGCCGTCATACAGCAATGGAACGCCAATCGACTAGACTTGTTCGAATTATCGGAACCAAACGAGGTAAGTAGTTTGACATATAAAAATGTCACAAATTGCTAATGCACAAATGATACGGATAAGATGGACAAAGACGTAAATTTTTGTAAAACTCGTACCATTGGTTCATTTCACACGTGGAAATAATCAATTTGCTTACGGAGATACAACCATCTGGGAGCTGCATTCCAAATTCCTATTGTTCCTACTTTTTCCCTCCATTCATTTTACATTTAACTAAGCACAAATTTACAATCAAAAAAAAGAAAGAGTGAATCGTTTTAACCCAACGCAATTGTTCCATCAGTGACATCCTGGGTCGAGGAATCACCCTTTACTCTCTGGAACGGATAACATCTATTCACCTGCCTCACCAAAAAAGGAGGGTATCTTTTTCTTCCCGTATTTTTTGATCAGTGTGAAAAATGTGAAATAACCCTTAAATTCGATCGATTCGATGAGAATTGTGTGAAGCGGAAAACAAGGTCGTGGATCCTATAGTATACACTTCCTGCTGAAGGCTGGGGGAGGGCTACACCTGACTTTATTTCTCATCATGCAGACCGTGACAGACACCGGTGTTTACAAACATTCTCCCCTTTCCTCGTGTACGGTACGCGATTTTACGTTCTTCGAGGTGATGTGATTCTTGCGTGGTCTTTTAGTGATGCTTTTTTTCTTTTTCTTTTTTTTTAATTGTAAGGGTTGTAATTAACCGAGAGAAACCGGGAGTTAATGAGGTGTGTGTAAACGATTGAAATGTAGCCTGAGTAAGTTTAAATGGAGAAGAAAACAAAACAAAGATTTAAAAATGAAGTTAAAAGACTTGGATTTATCATGCAAGGGTTGAAGGCAGTTTGTCATTGCATGTTAAGTTGTAGTCAATCTAATATAATATCAAGATTTTATGAATGTAGCGATTGAGTACGTCGTTTATTTTCGAGGTAGTAAAAACCGAAGCAATTTTTCTGAATGGGATTCATGCGATCTTTCGTTTATTTTTATGCATATTACTGAAGGGTTACTCTTCGAAATGGAAATGGTTTAGAAACGGAAAGAGGGATTATTTATTATTACGGATCAGATTGAGTATTACTATCGATTAATAATAATTTATCAAAATAAAGAGCTTGTCCCCCGAATCATTTTTATAGGAGAAGAATAGTAACAATGCATTTTTTTCCTTGACTACTAGAGTTTGGGGTGAAAAGAATTGCCTGATTATAAAACTAAAACTCTCATCATTGTATTTTTGTCTTTAAAAAAAAAAAAAAAAAAAAATTGCTAGATAGGTAGTAAGAATTGGTGTTTTACAAGACTGACTATTGGGAGGCTTTTTTCTGCATCTCTATTACTTCAAGTTAGTCTGTAAGATAACGAAATTTATGTGAACGCGTATTGTAGTAGTTACCGCGCCAAAATTATTTCCACGAAACAAAACAAAAAAAAAAAAAAATATATACATATATATATACGTGAATGTGATTTTTTTAAAATTGAAAGATAGATGACAATTTCATGTAATTTTTGGTCGAAAAAACCTTTTACGGTTTGTTAATTTTCTCCTCCAATATTTTTTTGGCCGCATATAAGTGAACGCATAAAACCGAACAAAACTATATTTTATACCGTATTTTCTGCATTCGATTTTCAATTTCAAGTCTTTTTTTTCGTTTTTGCAACATTCTCAGGAAATATTAAAAACTGTCTGAAAGAATTCATTTCTAATTCACATCGCATCGTATATTCGCTACACTCTTTTCTCAAGTTTTATTTCTCCTGTTGATTGTGAAGTAACTGCTCTGTTAAAACTCGGAGCCTTGATTTGAAAGATGAAAGACTAATTAAATTTGAATATCGTATATTTACACTAAATGCACACGTGCTGGGCTTGCACGAATAAGGTAGATCACTTTTTATCTTTTGAAACTTTGCAGCTGGATTATTTTAGATTATTTACTTTTTAATTTAACCAATGGGTATCGAGATTTATGCTGTAGAACTATGTCTTAACTGTATGCTGCATTTGTGTTTATGTAATATATTTTTTCTTTTTATTATTTTATCTTTCAAACTCCGATGATCTAATAAATTGCCTGTGAATTAGAATAAGTTGAAAATTCTAAAAACCTAAAAATTTAAGTTTTGTTTTCATCGCAATACTTTGACTTCTATGAAGGCACCAAAGCAAAAACAAACAAGCTAGCCTATCAAGTGGATATTTCGCGCTCTTAGTCCATGAGCTATCTACTTTGAGACAAAAATTTGGGGGGGCTAATTTTCCATGCCGGAATTTATTAATTTGGGTCATTCTGAGTATAAAAATCCATGCTTGCCATTTGAGAACGGGAGCGTTACAAAATGGCGGACGATTCAAAATGGCGTCGGGCCGATTTGCTTTTCGCCTCATAACTCTGTTCTCGTTCGTCCGATTTTAATGATTTTTTTTTTAAACGGAAGGTGACAACTTTGTCTTTCATTTTTGTTCTTACCGATTTCTTTTAACCCTTTCGGTTTTGCCGCCAAATTCGAAAATTCAAAAAAACGATTTTTCGGTACTGGTCTTTTTTGTGTACTCCGATCATTCTAAAACTCTGATCGAGAAATTTTTCAATACACATTTTAGTGAATTTTTCCAGCTTTAAAATGAGACCCTCAGATTTCTGATACCTACAACAGTACCGAGGATAGCAAAACTTTTCTGTCGGCGCGCGGGAGTTTTACCATTAAGAAGCAGTTACGAAAGGAATACCACTTGTCTATTATTACTGAAAATCGACTATCGCGTTTTATTTGGCTTATTTAAATATAAAACTGGTATAAAATATGCATTTGCACTACTGCGCCGCTGCTGTTGGTGCTGTCTGTGTGCAGCAGAGAGTCAAAATTTTATTTATTTATTTAACAACAATCGTATTATTTGGCTTATTCACTAGTAAAAAGGTAAAATTTTTGACCAGTGGTATTGTTTTGCTTCCACACCAGCAGGAGCAGCAGCAGCAGCAGCAGCTTAAGCATTTTGAAAAAGTAACTTACCATTTTATCTGATATATGCAATTGGTAGATAACTAAGTAATATAAACTTTGATTTCGGTCTATAATCTAGTTGTCGTTCTCGCTGTAGCTGTAGCTGTCGTAGTCGTCGCTATCGCTATCGTTTTCATAGTCGTAGTAGCTGTCACTGTCGTCCGTATTGTTGTCGTTGCTTTGTGCAAATTCCTCCGATGGTGTTCCCACTGAAACTACTCGCTATCTTCAACATGTCCACAATTTTTTATTTTTATAAGTCGCAGTAAACTTCAAATTATTTGTGAAACTACCGCATTTGGGGCCGTTACATTTATCTTGCATTTACTTGTAAGGTAGGGTGGCGCTTAATAAGTCAACCTTTGATTTTGGTCGTGCCACCCTCGAATTTTATTCCACTATTCAATATAACAGATTGAACGAATTAAAATGTCAGATCGACCGATCATACTTAAGGGGTAGCTCAATCAGCCCTCATTTTATAATAATTTACAGTTTTGCTATCCTCGGTACTGTTGTAGGTATCAGAAATCTGAGGGTCTCATTTTAAAGCTGGAAAAATTCACTAAAATGTTTATTTGAAAAATTTCTCGATCAGAGTTTTAGAATGATCGGAGTACACAAAAAAGACCAGTACCGAAAAATCGTTTTTTTTGAATTTTCGAATTTGGCGGCAAAACCGAAAGGGTTAAAAGAAATCGGTAAGAACAAAAATGAAAGACAAAGTTGTCACCTTCCGTTTAAAAAAAAAATCATTAAAATCGGACGAACGAGAACAGAGTTATGAGGCGAAAAGCAAATCGGCCCGACGCCATTTTGAATCGTCCGCCATTTTGTAACGCTCCCGTTCTCAAATGGCAAGCATGGATTTTTATACTCAGAATGACCCAAATTAATAAATTCCGGCATGGAAAATTAGCCCCCCCAAATTTTGGTCGAACCCAAAATTTTGAGGGATAGCTCATGGACTATCTGGCGGAGTTTAAATAAAGCGATTCGTATCGTTTAATTGATCACGGACTTTAAAAAAAAACTGTCCCTCAAGTTTTTATAGGGCAGAACATTAACTCTTAATTATTACAATTGACTTTCCTCGTTCTATAAAACTAAAAGAAATAATTGGTAATTTTGAATTAGTTACCGGTTTTTAAGTAATATTTTCTCTGTTTCTTACGTTGCTGTAAGTTGCATATTGATCCTGTAAAAAAAAAAAAAAAAGTTTTCATTGTTACCAAAGTTAAGAAATTATGATCTGGACTGAATGACTATGAAGATGTTTTTCTTAGAAGGTGAGACAATAGCATGCCTCACCCAGCACACATCACCGTATCATTGCGAACTTATAGTCCTTGATCCTCCCATCTGGAACCTGACGCTTACACAGCCCTGAAGACTTTTTCCGTATTATTTTCCTTTTGCAGAATATTTTTTATGTCAAAGTCCAAAACGAATGGGCAAATGGGACGCTAATATTTTTTATGTTTACTTTTCAGGATTTGGAATTTTATGGTGTGATGAGATTCTACTTTCACGATTCCGGCCAACGCGTTGCAACGAAATGTATTCGAGTTTCCTCGGAGGCTACAGTCACTGCCGTTATTGAAACTCTAATCGAGAAATTCCGTCCTGATATGAGAATGCTCTCGGTACCTGAGTATGCTTTATATGTGACACATGAGAATAGAGGTAATTAAATTCTAAAGATTTAGAATTGAAATGAAAAAAAAAAAAAAGCGAATAAAATACCGTAGGAATGAGTGAAAGTATTAGTGTCACCGTCTCGTTCAAATGAGCCTGCTCATTAAAGTAATCGTATATTTTTTACAGATGAAAGAAGACTGAATCCTGATGAGAAGCCTTTACTTGTACAGTTGAACTGGCATAAAGACGATAGAGAAGGAAGGTTTTTATTAAAAAGGATAGATGACAAGACGAAGGTCTGTATTTATGTATGTGGCTTTCTATCTCTATTATTATTATTGTTATTAATTTTTTATTTTAAGTTCAGCATTAGAGGTTTTTTCTGATAGACAAATCAAAATATTTTTTTCCAGACACCGTCCAATAATAGTCAGGAGACCAGTTTCCGTAGAAAATTATCGAAAAGGGAAAAGAAGCAATTGAAGAAACAAGAAAAATTAAAGCGCATGAAAAGCAATGGCGATGCTGATGAAGGAAGCGTGGCCGAGAAATTGTACACAGGTGTGCTATGCTGAATTTTGACATTTTAAATTCACAGGGCGTTTACCGATTTAATATGAGGAGTATAAGTAGGATACTTTTTGAAATGTCATCGTGAACTTTTTTTTCTCTTGTATATACAAACTAGAATTGAAATCAAAGAGTTCTTTAAAAAAAAGAAAGAAAAATTATTGTAACCAAATTTTAATCAGTTAACAACATTTTAAAGCCTTTAGGAAGTTCTTGATCATGTAATCGAAAGGTTTTTATGACAAAAAAATTTTTTCTTGAATCAGATCATATAGACCTATCTTTTGATGGGGTAAATTAGTTAATTTTGTGTCAACCACGGTTTGATAGTCGGGGTTTTTGCTTTTAAAGATATTGGACTTTTAAAGTAATCAAAATATTGGTCTAGCCATAGTTTTTTTATGGCTTTTTCCTCCTCGGTTTAAACGTTTAATTTTTATTCTTTTTTCAGAGTTACCAGAAACAAGTTTTACTCGGTCTATATCAAATCCAGAGGCTGTGATGCGACGGAGACGTCAACAGAAACTGGAGAAAAAGCTCCAGCAGTTTAGGAGTAAGGTATGTCAATTAAATAAGGCATAATTTTATTAAAAATCTGTACTTCTCTATATAATTTTAAAAATATCTCAGTATATGAATTTTAATTTTTAAAGTTCTATTCAAAATTCCTATAATCATATTTTTGCATGATTTATAACATGTCAATGAAATGTTTTAATTGATATGCCAGTACATTATATGGAAGGATATATAGAACGTTTAGTCGCGAAAGAAAATTTTGCTTTAATCACAAGATAAATTTAAGATGCATCAATAATAATTGTTATGCAATTAGTGGCAGAAAACCGCAACGAAGGCCGTTGCAAATGACCGTATTGTATAATCTGCCTGTAAAAGTTACAGAAATAACTAACTTATAAATAATTAAGTTTTCTTCAAAAAATTTCTTTTGATTCTTACCATTTTTTAGTGGAATTAAATTTAAAGAATTCTAAAGCTTTGAAAAATATTAATCAAATCCATTTTCAGATGGATAAAAAAAGTTTACTTTTCGTCAATGCCTTAAAAATGCAGTTGCTGTTTTTTAAGTGCACAATTTTGCACGTATTTCCATCCGTATACTCTCATTATGCTTTTATTTTATTTTATTTTATTTTGCTTTATTTGACAGCCAAAATAAGGAAACATGTCACATTTATTTATTTATTTATTTTTTTTTTTTACTTTGATGCATTTGTAACTTTAGCTTCAAAATCAAACAAGGAAATTTATTAAATTCGTTTTACCGACAGATTAGTACATAAAATAAAATAACCACAATTTGATGTCGATTTTTTTCCTTAGCTTTAAAGATATGTTTTAATTATAATTGTTACCTTATTTTATCTTTTAGGATGGAGGACCGGACACTGGAGGCACTTTGAAAATATACGGAGAAGCCCTCTGTGGAGATGTACCATACAAAACTCTCCTATTGTCTGTGAGAGACACGACAACGCATGTTGTTAAGGAAATGTTAAGCAAATACGGATTGGATAAAGAAGATGCCCATAATTATTGTTTAGTTCAAGTTAATACAGGAGATCCTCTAGGTCCCAGCGAGTACATTTTGGACGAGGACGAATGTCCCTTAGCTATTCTAATGAATCACCCATCCACTAGTGGTGAGTATTCGTTTATTTTCTTTTTAAAATCCTGTAGTTTGTTTAATCATTTTAGATAGATTCCTTAGTACTTTTTTTTTGTTCTGAATTTGTAAGTCCTTGATATCATGAAATTTCATTTTATAAATTTTATGAATGATCATTATAAGGACCTAATTCACAATTTTTTTCCTCTTTTGTTTCACAACTAGTTCAAAATGGAGTTATCATTGGTAAGTAAAAAAATAATAAAAAAGAAAAGTATTAATGGGTAAAAGGGCTATAAATAAGCTTGAAATAAGTCGTAAAATTTCAGCTAAAACACTAAACATTAATCGGCTTCAATATGTTTGTATCTGTTACGAAAAAAAATATAGAGTATTATGTAAATATTTGCGAATCATCAACCATGTATTTGCTACTTCTGTCCACATGTTCGCCGATTCATGGTTTGATTCTGAAACCATACTGATGATGATGATAAACCTAGCGACCAACGACTGGAGCGTAATTTCAGTCATGCGTGTCAGCGATTTGTGGACTCTTTTAAAACGTTCAGTTATACTCGTGCATTCTCGTGATTCCAAGTTAACTAATCTGTCTTAACATTCTTTCAAATTAATTTTCCAACCTGTTTGATTCACCCGTCATTGTTTTAAGTTAACCGCTATTTTTCGCTGGTGAGGCTCTGACAATTCACAGATTTGTGAATTGGAATCAGAAAAAAAATATTAAATCATGTTCAAAAATAGTGTGCTAAGAGGCAATTTTGATAATACTAATCAATTAATTTTAAGATTTTTACATTACTGTTTTTTTTTTTTTTTTTTTTTTTTTAATACTTTTTATTGCTTTTGTGTAGGCTGTTATTTTGTTCCGGAGAATAAATCAGTGCATTATTAAAATTATATGTACAAAATCATTCAGACGTTAGGTAATTACTTTTGTGGTTCAATTTGATGAGAAAAATTAATTTGAAGTAAAAGTCAATCAAATAAGGAAAGTTATTTACCGGAAAATTTTTACGATCGGAAAAGGAATTAAAAATAGCGCAAACTAAGCTAATTTCTTGGTTACTAGGCGTTCCTTGTCAGATGAAATAGTGTATCGTGAGAACAAATAAACATATGAACAAACATAAAGTGAATGAACGTAATTGTTGATTGAAATTTGAAACTGTTTGGCAAAAGAAAGCACTCAACATGATGGACTGGGGTATTCGAAGTAAGTGTGTATTAATTTGACCTCCAGCCTTTCATGTGCATTAACATATAAAATAAATGATTATAAACGAAACCAATTACACCCCCCCCTTCTCTGATGTGTCTCCTTGATAAACGTGAATAGGTGATGAAAAAAAGTAACATTACTTATTCAAATGGCCAATCGATACGAGGAATTGTTAATTAAACAAGATGCGACGTAGATTTTTTTTTCTTTAATTTAATCTAAAATATTCATTAGGGGAAAAGAGGATGTTTTTATCTAAGGGAAGAAAGTGAAAAGTTGACAGTTTTATAAATGAAAGATGCGATAAAATTTTTGGGACATCGTGGAGGCGTATAAATTTTTATTTAATCAGCCAGTTTTTCTTCTTTTTCTTTTTCTTTTTATTTTGCATTTTCACTTTCCGGAAATTCGAAAGATTGACTACCTTGTTAAGAAAGTTCTTGTTCTTGTTAAATATTTACAATGTATTATTTCGATTGTCACTTGCGAATATGTATTTTTCAAACCCGTATCGCATTGTTAAGGGACTCAATAAAAAAAAGCTTTTCTTTAAAAAACTTTTTTTTTTTTTTTTATTCAAATTCATGGAAACGGTACACACGGCATCTTGTTAGCTGTTTGATTTGTTATCACTTTTTAATGATCAACATCCCTTTTTTTTGTGATAAGTCACCGCAATAAAAGTTGGGGTAGTTTGGGTTAGCATGTAAGTAATATACCGGTCATATTGTCCTTGATTCCCTGAACTTGGCCCCGTGAATCGATCAGTCGCATATCTAATATTCATTGTCTTTGCATTATTTAGAAATATCTGTAATTGTGCCTGGTGTGGATGGATTGCATGACTGCCCTTTCTCCAAAATCATATCCGACTATAAGCCTTTTTGGAAAAAAACTTTTTTTTTTTTTTTTTGAAGCGAAAGACGAACGAATTTAAGTTATTTTATTTTATTTTTTCCATCGAGAATTATATAGTCATTTTTATTAGTCTTGAATTATTATGAGACATTAAAACCTTAATATAAGGTATTAGGTGAAAGTTTTAGACTGCTTAACGGTCTATTTTATATATTTTCGACTATGAAACTTAAGCTTTTAGTGCCGGGAAGTGTTAAAAGCTTATGCAAGTTTCCTATTTACTTTCTCTGTTGCGTTTTAACTTTTAAACCTGTGAGCTACCATTTTCGTATTTCCTAAGTAATCACCTTTTCAATATTCAACCCTGACCATTAGTTATTATCGAAAAGTATCAGTGGGTGTTTAATTTGAACTAATTAAAAGGGAAAAAAAGAGGAAAAAAGGACTTACTGCGATATGACGCGAAGCTTTTGAACGACACGACATGTGAAGCTAGATATTTTCCCTAATGAGTTTTTTGAAAAGCTAAAAAAATAGTCGAAGAATCATTGTCAAGGGAAGCTAAACATGCTTTTTTTATCTGCTTGGTTTTATCGGAAAATGAATTTTCTTTTTCTAATGCACGGTATTGTTGGTCAATTGTCCAGTATTGCAGTGTCGTCAGTTAAAGTTCGATTTTCGCGTGGGGTTTGACGGTAACAATAGTGAATAATTGGGATTTCAAAATTTCGGGTTTTTCGAAGCGTAAAAAAGTATTTTTTTCATGTCAAAATTTTAGAAAGCGCGTTTTAAGTGACCTTATTCAATTTTGCACGAGATTCTAATCGGCCGCCTTTTTCTTTTCATTTGTTTTCTTCAACTTATTGAAAAGCTTCGCCATTTTAAATGTATGGTTTCATATAAACCTTTACAGATTTTGGTCTTGTAATCCTGTTAGTTACTGATTGCATGCAATTTCCGACTTTTTGCGATTAAGTTTTATCTGACATCCTTCTACTGCCATTTCAATGACGACATACATTTTAGAAATGCCTTTTAATATATTTCTCCGTATTTATTTTATTAACTGATATCAAAACTGTGTAAGCAATCAGAGACATTCCAGAGAACTCGCAGGCGTCTGGGGTCCTCAAGATTTGGAAATATTGAGTAAAATCTATTTTTTTCGCTTTTTTTTTTTTTTTTTCATATAGGACAACTAACCATAACAATACAGTCATTGTTACGATTCTTTCAAAATCGACCTCTAACCCATTAAATTTATCGGCATACTTTTTTAACCCTGCCAAAATTAAAAGATTTTTTTTTTTTTTTTTTTTTTGATAACTTTATTTTAATTTGCACTAGATCGTTCAATAAGCTTTATTTTTATTTTTATTCGTTACTTTTTTTTATAGTGATTCCTGATTTTTCGATGACGTAGTAACGATAAATGAGAAATAGTGTCTTATCGATTTAATTAATGGAAACGAGTGACGTTTTGAAATTCCCATTTCTCAAAGTGCTTCCATACCGAAACATTCTTCAAACTTTCTTTTTTTTTTTTTTGCTTTCAACGAATGCGAAATGAAGTTAATGCACTATCGTATATGAATATTGAGCGAATGTTTACACAAGGTCAACCCCTCGAAAGAGAATCATTTTCGGTCCGAGGTTGTATCCCCGAAATTTCCATGTTTATTAATTACTAAATTTCCTCGTTTCAAGTGCTTTCTCGTCCGGAGTTTTGATGTCAATTTCTTATTAAAGGCGAGTCCTTCTGAATTGGAGTTGCATAGAAAATTAAATCGAAACACCCATTTTCGAATTACAGGAGAATGGATATCTAATTATTGCCGATAGAAATCTACCGTGTTTTGATGTTGAATGTTCATTAGGCCGTAAAAGAAAATGTTTACGCGTAATTTATGAATAGATAAACGTAACAGATACAAGTATATAATGTGTATATAGTTCTGTTTTTAAGTTCAATTTTAATTTAATATATTGCCCTTTCTCATAAAAACATTCGTACATTTTTTTTTACCATAGACTTGGAAAAGATTTTTTGTTAGAAACATTTTTCAAAAATACCTTGTTGGTGATATTTAACAAATAAAATGATTGGGTTAATGTCATATGCCAATTTGAGCCTCAGAAGTCGAGAGGCTGAGGTGCTCTTAGGTTAGTTTTTTTTGTTCAGATAGGCTGTATGCATTTGTGCTAAATAGATTAAATGAAAAGAATTTGCACTGCCATTGCTTATCGATTTAAAAATGCACGCTACCAAATTATAAGGCTTTGCTACGTAAATTTGTGTCACGAAAAATGTGTTTTTCCCTCTTTTTTTTTAATTTAAAATTGTGGGCGTATTTGTTTTCAGGATCTATTATGTTTCACGTGAGGAGACGCCCTGCAGATTACCATCCGAGGAAAAGGAAAAAGAAACCTCAGCAAAAATGGCAGAGAGGAGATCTTGATTCCCGTTATGATGATGGTCTCCCTTATTTCCTGGAATTAAATCCTGGTTTGTAAACCCGAAACAAATTATTAACATTATAAACGTTTGATTTTCGTAATGGCATCCAATTTTTTTTTTTTTTTTTTTTTAAAGATGGAAGTGAAATTATGTCGGGCACACCAAAACGGCATGTTTTGCACCCCAATGTGACAGAAGTAGGATCAGAAAGAATGGGAGGACCAAATCTTCAGTTGTTTGGACCTAATATACAACCGAGGCATTGTGTCATTGCACATACGGACGGTCTAGTGACTGTCACTCCTTGTTCAAGAGAAGCAGAAACATTTGTAAATGGCCAGAGAATATATGAAACAACCATTCTTCAGGTTGGTTAAAAAACAAGAATAATGAATTTTAGTAAATTTATACTAATTACTTTCGAAGGCTAAGCGTTTTTAAAGATTTTTTTATTAATATTATTATTATTATTATTATTTTTTTTTTTCAGAATGGTGCTATTGTCAAATTTGGACGAATACACAACTTCCGATTTATCGATCCAGGTAGTGAAGATCGAGGGCGTGCAAGACAGCCTGATTTCGCTTACGACAGGTATAAACTTTAATTATATTCAAGTTTCTTCACTTTCCGTCCACTTGTCACCTTTTTAAATATATTTGTTGAAACTTTGTACTGCTTATTAAGAACCACGAACCACAGTGAATCACTGTTGTTAATATTTTTATTTTGATAACTTTCTTTTTTTAATTTTTGTTTTAATATTTGTTGCGATTATGCTCTATTTTTATTGTGAGTCAGTGTAAGCCAGGCTGCAAAACTGGCCTATACGTCCTGTATTTTCAAAATCGTCGTGTATGCCCTGTATTTGTCCTATTTTTTTGAGTTTGTACTATATTTTCTTTATTTGTAATTTATTAATTTCTAAAAGCAATTTTTTTTACCGCTTAAATAATTTTTTTGGAAAAATTGTAAAACCAGCCCGACCACTTATAAAAGGCTATGGACGGTGCCGCAGCCATCGATTAAAAGCTATCGAAAGTGCAATCAATAATTAATCATTTAATTTAGTGCAGTAATTTTAGTTCATTTTTCATATATTTTTTTCATTTAAAAAACGACTTCCTTGTTAATGACAAAAAATAACCATTTTGTTTAAAATTTGAAAAAAAATAAGGAGTATTAAATTTATTCAAAACTCAGTCAAAATTGTAATGAGTATTACAGTTTTTGGCCTATATCTTCAAAACAGGTCCGAAATTTTTCCGAAAAAATTAATATATTTTTGTGAGGAAGCGTTTTGCAGTCTGTGTAAGCTCGCGGCACACAATATCCTTTTTTTTTTAATGATTTTTTTCGTACAATATGATTTTGATCCTAGTAACACTAAACTTACAGGCATCTGTCTCGTACGAGAAATTTCTTCAAATTTAAACATCGTCTGGAATTTGTGTCGTAATGGAATTTCTTGATTTTTGACGATAAAAAAAAAGCCAATATTTAATTTTTTTTTTCTTTTTCAATGCACTTTTTACCATTGTAAAGCGTCTGCATGTTTGTTCATTTGTATGTTTGCATGCACTTAGACTCTCAAAAGATGACAACAACAGCACTACGACGGCACACAATAGTAACAACTTGTCCAATTACGAAACTACATTCGATGTGGATGGGAACGTCGAAACGGTTTCATTAAAGGACATGGATTCAAGATCGCAAAGGAGTATAGCAAGCTCTCGAGATGGAAACCGGTAATAACCTCTTTTTCATTTGACCTACATTTTGTACACAAAAATAGGCTAACCATTTTAATAAGGGTAAAATTTTTTAATGTAACAGCAACTAATGTAACGAAGTAGATTAGTTTTTTTAATTTAATCATGCTAAGAGAAAATCGTCGATTTTGTTCTTTATTTAAGGTTTTTTTTTTTTCTTTTATTTTTTTTTTAAGGTTATCAAATTACGAAAGGTACCCTCGCGGCAACGACCCGATTTTACCAGCTGTTTTAGAAGTAAGAGAGGACACGGAAGAGGCATTTTTGCATGCAGTCATTATCGATTTGGATCCCACAGTCCCTTCTTTCAAGGTAACGATATTAATATACGATGATATAGAAATGATACGACGGTTAAATTTAATCACGGATTACTATTTTTGTTTTCTTCGTCACGTTATAGCTGGCTCCTACATATACGTTGTATCTAACTGCAAGGTATAGAGCGTCCACGCATTATAGACCCGAACTTACGCCACCAGAGCGAGCTCACAGACTTACTGTCATGTTAGCGAGGGTAGCTTCTATGATCCAACATGTAGTTCAGGTAAAGCAAAAATGAAAAATTAGAATGATATTTGCATTTAAGACTGATAAATTGTAACTGGAATTAATTTTAATTATGCTTACAGGAGAGGTATTCTGATACTAAATCGCTGGCTTTCTGGATGGCCAATGCTTCGGAGCTTCTTCATTTCCTCAAATGCGACCGACACGTTTCTGCATTTTCTTTGGATGCTCAAGATATTTTAGCGGAATGCGTGCAAATAGCATTCAGGTATTCATTACCGGCGATTTAAAACGGAAGTATAAATGTTTTTGATGGACTAATCCAAAATGTATGAATTTTTAGGCATTTAGTATCTTGCCATCAAGGGGAATTAACTACAGCAATGACGCATTTCTTGTCAGAAAGAGACGATAGTCCCAATACGGTGCTCCAAGTCCTATCTTCCGCCATGGCTCTACTACGACGATGTCGTGTTAATGCAGCTTTAACTATTCAACTGTTTTCACAGTTGTTTCATTTTGTAAACATGATGGCTTTCAATAAAATAGTAACTTCTCCATCTCAACCGCAAGGGATAAATTACTGCAGTAGAGCTTGGGGAATTAGGCTGAAGGATAGAGTGACACAGCTTGGAGCGTGGGCGGAACGGCAAGGCCTTGAATTGGCAGCCAACTGTCATTTAGGAAGGCTTGCTGAAGCGGCCTACTTGCTAGAGGTAAGAAAAATTGAAAATAAATGTTCGGCGATAAAAATTAGTCTTATTTCCTTTTTAATTTCGTTTTAGGCTCCGAAATATAATGCAAACGAGCTTGCTCAGCTTAGTACGTCGTGTTTGAAACTCAATTCACTTCAGCTGAGAGCACTGCTCAGGGGTTATCAGCCGCAGCCCGACGAACCTAAATTACCCTTAGAATTAATTGATAATGTCGTTCATGTAAGTTGTTATTATTTATTTAAAATGTTCTTTTTAAAGATTGTTTTAAAACTTTTTTTTTTAAATTTTTTTTTAAGGTGGCGGAAAACGTAGCCGATGAACTAGCTCGTTCAGACGGTCGAGAAGTGAAATTAGAAGAAGACGTAGAACTTCAACTTCCTTTTTTGCTTCCTGAAGACGGTTACAGTTGTGACGTCGTTCGAGGAGTTCCACAAGGTTTGACGGAATTTATACAACCATTGCAAATTGGTGGTCTTTGTAGAATGAATGTTCAACCGACATCTAGCGGTCAATGGACTATTTACATGTCAGAAACGAACACCAGTGTAAGCGATCATATTTCTTAACAAATATAGCATATGGACGTGGTTTTAATTTAACACCATCACATGATTATTTCAACGTCCACTTTTTTTCTGTATGTAGTTAAGAAGTCCAAGTGCAATGAGTAATCGTCTCCCAGCAAACCAACAGCAGTTGGATATACAAACGATCAGGCTGCATAAATCCAACAATGGAATGGGACTTAGCATCGTTGCAGCTAAGGGAGCTGGCCAGGATAGACTCGGTATTTATATCAAATCCGTGGTTGCCGGAGGTGCAGCCGATGTAGATGGAAGACTGCAAGCTGGTGATCAACTGCTCAAAGTAGACGGTCAGAGTTTAGTCGGAATAACTCAGGAAAAGTTAGTTCTTTTTGTTTATTTATTTTTTGAAATTATTTCCTCTATGGGAACAATCAGATAAAAGTCGCGTTAATTATTAATTTACGAGGAAAATATTGAATTTCTTTTGTTTTTCAGAGCTGCAGAACATCTGGTTAGAACCGGTCCTGTGGTAACCTTAGAAGTAGCAAAACAAGGGGCAATTTATCATGGTCTTGCAACTCTTTTATCACAACCATCTCCTCTCATGTCAAGAGGTAATTCTAATAATTTTTATTGAGCTGTAAAATGCTTTATTATCCAGTTTTATTGTTTGTCCAAAATAACTACACATACATATTTTTGTTTTATGTTGGGAATGGTTTGGTTTGGGATATTCGACATTTTGATCTATTGTTAGGTTGAAATCCTGCGTACGCAAAATTCAGACTTTTATCTTCTAATATATTAAAAAGATAAAATTCATATGCTTTGCAAATTTATAAAGAGTTTTTCGAGTCATCTGTGTATTTTATAAATTACAATTCATGATCGGTATATGTTTTATTGCTAAACTTATTACTGGATAGAAAAATCAAGTCGGAATCTGTTTATACTTTGTGTACTAATAATCATTTGCAACTCACACCAGCTTTATATATATATATATATATATATATATATGAGGTTTACACATTAATTTACACGTTTTTAATTCGTGAATTATTTGTATCTAAAATCTAATTGCAAAGCAACTAACTTAACTAACCATTATCTCTGCCATGCTTTATTAGCTAACAAAGGACAAGCGCGACGAAACTCTGAGTACTTCGATCGTCAGCCTCAAGTAGCAATGCCGTCTAGCGTCTCGATGATGAATTTGCAGACACGTCAAGGAGAGCTTCCTGGTATGTATAGTCTCGCTTACTGCTTTTTATTTATTTCGTATTATATTTTTTGGAAATAATTGCTTAGTCTGTAAATAAGAATTATTAAATTTGGCGAATCTAGGTTTTACCTTGTAAAACTCGGTCTTATGGTGGGTTTGATTGTAGATAGAAAAATAACTCCCTTTTTTTTTTAATTCTTTAGGTCTGGCTAGAGGATGCACCTATGACCCTATTCCTTGTAACCGAATAATCTTGCCAGGTGATCCCTTTATTAATCCTCCTAGTAGAGTTTTACGTTGCGATTACGAAGATGCTTTTGCAGTGCGCAACCGTCGCGATTATAATTGTCAAAATAATGGTGTAACAATTGTCCCGCAGATTGTGATAAATGTAGCCGACGAAGATATTTCATCCGATATTTCGAATGATTCCGATAATCCTGATAAATCAAAAATTTTTTCAAAAATTCAGAAAGTTCAATTTTTGAAAGCTGAAGACGGGCTGAAACGAGAAGGAACCCACTTAACAAAAGAAGAAACTGAGAGGTGTATTCAGGAATTGAAAAGCATCGTAGCCGATTTCGAAAAATGCACTCTTGATGCTTCGAAAGTTGAAACTTCTCTCAATATTAAAGAAGTGAATGGTAAAGAAGACGAATGTAGAAACGAATCTGAAATGGAACCGGCTGAATTGAGTTTAGATTTGTCTGGGGTCAATTCGGATTCCGATGACACCGACAGCCTCGTCTACGAGTACCGGCCTTTGACTACAAGTTTGTCGGATTTGCACAAAATGCATGATCACACAAGCCTTATCCGAAAAAATTCCGGTGGGCGTTACAAAAGTTTAGAAACGATTCCGTTAACCAGTGTCAAAAGTATAAAAAAATATAAAAGTTTAGATTTTATTCCATCGGTTAAAGAACTTGCAAAATCATTTGAGAAAATCGAAGAGACCGTAACCAAAAGTCCAAAAAAGTTTATGTGCGAACATAATAAATTGAAAATCGTGAACAAGTATAATGAGTCGAAATTTATAGAAAAAATAATAAAACGTAACGGGGACGTATCGCTGAAGGAAAATAGCTCACCTTCAAAAGTACGAATAGGAGATGGGCGTGTTGCTGCGTTGACAAAGCATTTTTCCAATTTGGGTGATGCCGGGCTGATTAAATTTTACGATAGCCCTAGTAAACTGAAAGGAATCTCAGATCCGGTAATTAATAGCCTAATAAGCGAAATTTATGTTAAAACCGACGCTGAGACTCAAACTTCGGTTCGTTCGGCGCCGAATTTAACAACTGCTGAAGCTGAAGTTCAAACTTACAACGACTTAAACGTGCCTTCAAAACGTGATATAAATCCAGCCAGACATAGAAATATTATGAAAACGAATTCCGAAGAAAAATACAACTATGATTATAGTTTGATTTATAATTTGGGTTTAAAAAAAGTCGGTTTCAGTTTGGATAATTTATTAGGCTTTCCTGTGGAGCGTTTGAAAATTCCACCGAAAAAGCGAAGGTCGCCTAATCGAAAAGTAGAAGAAAAAGCAAAAAAATTCCCAAAAGATTACATAAGGACGAGGAAAGCAAGATCTGATAATGATTTTCTGAATGCCAGGTGGTTTTCCGATGAGGTTTTAAGTCCGAGAGTTGGGAAAGATGCATCAATAGTTCATGAAGGAGGCAGTAAGACCATTGAAAAGTACTTGCATTCTGTTTTGATATTTGTTTAGTTCTTATTAGTTTGATTTGCGTTTTTAGAAAATTTTTTCAATATTTTTCTCCCGATTTACCGGATTTTAGTGCAAAAAAACATTTCTTAGAGCTTTTGGAAATGTACTTTTATGATTAAAATCACTTTAGCTGGGCTACTTCCATTGAAGAATATTTATTATGCTTATTCATTTATTTATTTATTTATTTTTATGAACCAGTATTGCTATTTTACATTGCTTATTTTGTGTATTTCTTGTTTTTGATAGCCGTAGTTTTTTTACCTGCAATCATCTAATTTCACTCAAATTTCGAAGCTTTCATTTTGGGATATATGCGTTACTTTTTATAATTTTATCAAATAAAATTTATGTTGCAGTAAGGCTGCACTATAGTTTATGCTGTAAGTAGAGGCTTTGAGGTAAAGGTTAAAAAAAACGCATTTTTTGTTGTCCTATTCGTTATTGGGACGTAAATATTTTTATTCAAATATTTTTTATAAATACTACGTTTTGCCTTCAATATCCGTACCACTGACAAATTATATACGTTAAATTGCATGTGTTTCATTTTGTTGATGAAATTAACGGCATTCTAACATAACGTTCTTATTAAAATCGGCAGAAAATTTCATTTTTAAGGCTATTTTGTGCATTTTTACAGTTTTCAGTTTGCGCGCAACTATAGACCTGCCACCAAATATTATTTTTTTACAATTCTAATCGAACTTTTTTTCTGCTTAAATTTCAGGTCCAAGGCGTATGAGCGAAAGAGATCTCCCTTCAAGATTACATGGAGAGGATGCCAAAAAACAGTTACCTCCGCATGTGCCGATTCAGAGCTCAAAAAGTGTACCCTCCTTGCACAGTAAGTTTTACCCCCTTTTTTCGTTTAAATGAAAGATTAAAATTTGCTTTTTTCATTGATTCAGCCGGAACACAGGGCGCAGAACCGAGACCGCAGGAGGTCTTTAATCCAGGATACAGCAGAACATCTAGTACTAACAGTATTCCCCAGAGTGCATTACGATCTAGGTATGTTTTTACAAGTTTAATTACTCCTCAGGGTCATCCTTTTTAACACAATTAATTATTGTTTTCACCTAATCACAATTTTTAGGTCAAATCAAAATTTAAGCGATGCTCGAGGACCGAATCGGGCAGAGTTTGGTGCACCCGTTGCTCCTCAAAGCGCCCCCTTGCACCCAACTCAATCCACTCCTAGCTTGCACCAATCACAGCACTATCACAGTCAGCTTGGGAATTCAAACCAAAGCATGTTATATAATTCTAATAACTCGGGCTATCAGCATGATAACGTGATTTCACCTAGGTGAGCACCAATATACCATTTTTTAGTAAAATCGATCTGCTTTACATTTAACGATTATTGATAACGTATAATATTTTTCTTTTAAAGCAGTTATCAAGGACCTGGAAATACTCCTGTCGGCAATTCTTATACTCCAGGAAGTGCTAGTTATTCTCAAATGAGCAATAGCTATCAAGGGACTCCACAAAATAATCAATACACGCCGGGAAACAGCCCATACGTAGGATCTCCTCAAAGTAATCAGGGTCCAATGTCTCCTGGAGGTGTTCATTATTCAGGGACCCCTCAGAATAATTCATACCAAGGCCCACCTAACAGTAATCAGTATCTAGCATCTCCACAAGGGAATCAGTATCCTCAAAGTCCAGTAAATAACCAGTACCAAGGGCCACCGCCTGGTAGCCAGTATCCAGGTAGCCCGGCTCAGAATCATGTTTATCCTGGAAATCCCGCCAATTATCATTATCCAGGACCGGGGCCCTCAAGTGGAAACCAGTATCAAGGTCCACCTACGGTCAATACGGCAATTCAATATCCGGGATCTCCTGGGGGTTATAACTCCGCAAGCGGACAACAGCAAATGGAACACGAACGATTTTACCAAAATCTTTGTGTTTATCGTAGCCAGGATGGATTTAACAAAAAATTGTCTCCTGATGACAGGTAACTGCTTATTATAAAAAAAATACACTTATTACTGTTATTTGTACAGCGCATGGACACGGGCTATAACTTTGTAAAACTGTAGTTGACCTGCTCGTTCAAATGGTTAGCAGCCGTGTGTAATTCTAATTGAGTTTAATTAATAGGTCCAAGATTTTTGTCCATTTTATGTTGTTCTTGTCTGGAAAAATTTAAGCTTTGCTTTGAAAATTCCTAATTGCTGAATCATTGGTTCCAGTTCACCAAAATATATGAAGCACTAAAGTCCGTTGAAACGTGTTTTTTTTTTTTTTTCTTCTCGATTTATGAATTATAACAAAAACTCACAAAGGTGAATCGGATTTTTTAACCTTTTAATTTACGGTTCATATGTGATACGGACAAATTATTTCCTGTGTAGATTATGAATAAATTAGTTTGACGTGCATGCAATTCTTAGCTCCAACCATAATTTTTTTTCTTGGCCACATAATAACTGCGTTGTTCTTTGATTCGGTTTGCGCACGTCTTTGAACCAGGTACACCGTCTGGTTTGTTCTATTTATTTTAATTAAATTAATTACTTTTTTTTTTTTTTTTTTTTTTTTTTTTTTTGCATTATTTTATTTTATTTTTTTTCTTATTAGAAACTTGAACAACCCACCTCTTGTTCATCGTTCTCCCGGGTCTGATGTCCCAAGAGATCGTCCGGCTTCGGCTTATTTATCACCGCACTCAATGCCTCTTCAGAACGCAGTAAGTTATTTTTTGTCGAATATTTTTTTCAGTGAAATACTTTTTCCTATGTTCGTACCTAAATAGCATTTTTCTCGATTTATTTTTTTAGGCAATACAAAACCGGTCGCAGTCTTCACGTGATGTTTTCCGACAAGAGGCGAAACTTCATGAAATGACGGAAGAAGTAAGGAGAAGAGAACTAAGAGGAGCTCCCGCTTCCAGACCGAATGTATCTTTCGGTCCACCCCCGGTAGCTCCAAAGCCCTCTATTAGTGAAGAATATCGGGAAAGCCCCCCACCTCCACCTCCGCCTGCTAATACTCATCCTTTGCTTCAGAAAACAAGCTCTCCAGACAATAGGTATCAAGCTTCTTTAAGTGATCCGCCTCGAGGAGGTTATTATCCAGCGTCGCCTGGTGACAGACGGCAGTATCCATACACAGGGACCAATCCTTGGGAACGGGAAGAGAAAGAAAAGGTATGTTTATATAAAATCAGTTGAAACCGAATTATGTGTTAAGTTCCCGAATTAAATTTGTTAATTAAATTTTAATTAATTTCTAGGAACAAGCCCGTCGAAGAGAAGCAGCTAGACAATGGAGAGAGCAGCAAATTAACGAATTAAGCAGTTTGCAGTCGAGAACTCCTCAACAAGAGGAACAATTACGAGCTCTTAAATTGGAAAGAGATTTTGAAAGAAGAGCTGAAGAAGCCAAACAAGAAGACGAAGAGGAAGGCGAAGAAGAGCCAGCTGTAACTGTAGGCTTTTTTTTATTATTAGTTTTAGTTTTTAACGTGAATCAAAAATTAATTTTTTTTTTTATTAATTTTATAGGAGAGCAGCGAAAGAGTTCAAGGTTTATTGCGAATGGCCCAACAACAGAACGGTCCTATCATTCGACCTGCGACAGGTTCGATAGCTCAAATGAAGCTTGAGGAGGTTCGAAGGCAGCACGCCCAAGGTCAAAATTTGAATTTGAAATTATCGCCATCTAAACCGGTACGTTTTTATCACTAAATTTTGTCAAAAAATTATCACTAAATTATCGTCTAAATTTTGAATTTTAAAAGAAAAAAAAATGAATAGACTAATAATAATTTTAATGCTTTTTTTTTTTTTTAGGCTAGTGTTAACGATTTACGGTTTGAAAACCTTTCAATCAATGGACCGAGTCAATATAATGGCTATTATCACGAAAAAACGAATGGAAATGTACCTCATTCTCCTGATCGTGGATCTTATCAATCCAGTGGAGGCGTTTTGAAAAGTCCGGTCCAACCTCAGATGCAACCTCCTAAAAGAGTTTCATTTAGTGATCCTAACCCGAGTTCGAATATGAATAATAATAATAACAATAACAACAACAACAGTGCACCAATGGAAAAAATTATTGAAGATCCAAACGTAAGCTTTAAAAAGTTATTTAGTGTAGCTAATATGTTTTCACAAATTTTTACATTGATTTATTTGATGCAGAATTTTATAAACGAAGCCGAAAACATGTTGAATTCTCCTAAAACACCAGAAGGCACACCGTCTTATACCGCAAACACACCTGGAGTTATAGGAGCGCAAGAAGTTTATCGGTAAGTTTTACTTGAAATTTTCTTTACGAATTTTTCTGCAAACTAAATAATTTATTTGTGTTTTATAAAATTGTTAATGAGTAGAGACCTATCTATAGCTCTTGATCTGTTGTTAAATGTTCATAATTTAATGTAATTTTTAGACTTAAAACGAGTTGAATTTCAAAACATAAGCTTTTGCCATTATTGTTTTATGATAACCTGGGGTGAATGAGCAGTGTCACATTTTTAGATCTTTTTTTTTTCCCCCGGTTTATTATTTTGAGAATATTCTTTTGCATTCCTAATCACAATCAAACGAGCCTTACAATCAGTTGAACAAAAAATAAATAAGATAGAAATAAAAAAAGTAATTAATATTTATTTAATTAGGGATCCTCGACAACGACTATTAGCCGAACAAAAACAGAATTCCATACCGAAAGTACCTGGTCCAGAAAAATTAAGTTTTAAAGAAAAAATGAAGATGTTTGCAATGGAAACAGGAGAGGATGGGACACCGAGGGACAAAGTGAAAATCTCCCGAGCTCAGAGAGATATCGATAATATCTCGAGCCCTCTGAATAATAACAACAACAATAACAATAACAATAATTAAAATGCTATTTATCGCTGTTGTTGCAACTCGCTTCCGTTTTAAAGTCAGTAAGTTGAGGAAAAATCGACCGCCAAAGAGATCTTATTGGCTCCACATTCTAACAGTTCTGAGTCGCAATATCTTGAACTAATGGAGATGCTTCCTGGAATAAGCCAGTGAAGGTGCTGGTGGAGAAAATCTTGACTGTGAGCTAGAATCGAAACCTCTCAAACGAGAGATTTTTGACGATTTTCATTTGAAAGGTTCACATAGGAATTTGATTGCTAGCGTTCTGCTTTTAGGCTACATATACTAAAGAACATTTAAAAATGTTAGCAACTAAATGCAGTTTACGTCGATGCTTGCAATTTTTAAAATATTTAAAAATTTGTATTATAAATATTTTAGCAATGAAAAATGAAAATAAAAGAACACATTCCAATAGCATTTATATGCAATTTTAAAAAAATTAAAAGCAGCTGTAACAGCGATATACGTGATTATGAATATCATTTAAATCTATTTTTTAATCAAATGTACTTAAATATATTTTATCTGCCATATTGAGAAGTAATCGGAAAAATCTGCCTTTGTGACATATCCCTTATTGAAATCGGATGCCTTTTTTTTTGAAGTTGTAATTAGAATTTAGTAGTTTTTAAATAGAGATATTACTTATATGCTTGATAAAAAAAAAAGAAAGATAAAGGGTAACATGGAATCATTGCGTCCTTTAAATGTCGAAGAAGTGTATAAATATTTTTATATTGTTTATTGAAGTTTTTATGACGATTGCCTTGGTAAAATCTTTCGCAATATTTTTTATCTTGAACGATGCAATCTCCTGTAGTTTTTTTTTTTAAAAATATAGAATCGTATCGTAAATAATTAAATGAAAAAAAAAAAAATGAAAACTTTTAAAGTACAATTAAAAATCGTATTGTGATCAACCGAAATCGATCAACGTCTTTATAAAAATTATGAAATAGTGGCAATGAATTATTTTAGATTTTAAAATAAACCTTCTGACGTTGAAGGTAATTTAATTTTATTCGAGAAAGAAAATATGGATTACATGAAAAAGATTTCAGTAGTTAGTCTCAAGTCTAGTTAGCTAAATAAAATTACGGAAAGTTTGCCTGGGCTGTTTTTAAAATTTGTAAAACAGAGCGAACCAAATGTAAAAAAGAAAGAAAAAAAAATAGCCTGATGAAATTTTCCGTTAATTTTTAAAAATGGATCGAATTAGATTATTTTCAATTTTCAATTTCCAATAACCTCCTTAACGCCTACAAAGCAATGAGTAAGAAATTAGTTATATTTATAATAATAAAATTTATTTTTTATTAATGGTACAATAGGCATAGTATTAGTTATAAATAAAAATCACTTTTATTCTTTTTTATAAACGGAAAGTGTTTCCTTTTACTTATTTTTATGTTTTGTAAATTTAGGACCCGTTATCGTCTTTCCATTGTAAGAAATTTTCATTTTTTATAAATAATATGCATATATTTTTTGTTGAAGCGATGTATTTATGTTGTTTTCCCTTTTTAAAAAATCTTTTTTTTGTGTGTCAATCTGGACGATATGGGGTCCGAGAAAAGTAGTATTTTAGAAACACTGGATGTTACTAGTTAATTTTATGTGTTTCCAATTTTTTTTTATTTGTTTATGTTCTGTAAATATTAATAAATAATAATCATAGTAGTCTCCATTGAAAAATGGGTAGCTGGGTAGCCGGATTTATATTTAGTTTATCTGCATGTTTTATTGAAAGAAGAAAATAACGAAATTAGAGATCGCAGGATTATGTGAGTCGAACATCTTTTTGAGATGATACAAATAACAAGTTTCTGTCTGTAATATTTTTATTATTTTTCCAACATTATATTAAGATAATGTTACAAAAAAAATTATTGTTTTTTATTTTTAAACGCTACCTTACATATTGGAATTCCTCAATTTTTTTGCTTACAGTATAGTAAATGCGTAAAGTAATTTTTTCCATATTTCAAATATGCAGTTTATATATATTTTTTTAATATCGAAAAGTAATCTCAAAAGTAATCCGTATCAAAAATTGAACTTCAAATTAATTTTTAGTAAATTGTTGCTGGTTCAATTAATTTCGGTTTTTACCCAGAGAGATTCAATACTAAATTTTGAAATGTTAAATCTTTTTATGTTTTGCAATTATTGGAAATTTTAGTCTAAGGACCGAAACACTTTCTTTTTTTACTTATTTTCGTCTTATCATATCTGCCCTTCAGTACGAAAAAAATTGAATTATTGCTAAATTTATTATAAATTATTAATATTGTTATTAAAGAGTTGAACTAACCTAAGTAACAGCCGTAATAACCTTTCGCGATTAAATATAAAAATTCAAACAGTTTCATTAGACTAGCATATCGGGACTAGTTTTAAATTTTCAAAACTTAAAAAGTTATATAATTATTATTATTTTTCAAACTGCACTATTTTCTTCCTCGCAATGATGATGATGATGCCTAGATTTTATGTGCCTTTCCAAGTCTCTCCTTCGAACTAATATTTTCCCACAGAATTGGCATCTGCAACGAATAGAATTTAAATCAAATTATTTCTGAAGATTTATGAATGTGTGAGATATAATAGTCTTGAACATATAAATAAAATTTAAAAAATCATGAAAAAATCTGATAAACATAATTTCTATAATAATTTTTAGCTATAGTTTCGCTTCGCTGTATCGATCACTGAAATTTTCAATGAGTTAAATCCCGAAAGAAAATACTGTATCGATACATGAACATAAGGACAACATGACATTTTTTTGAGTAAATCATTCAGTATTTTGGCCTTTTTAAAAATATTAAAAAAGTTTTTACTCACTTGTACGGTGTTTGTCCTTGGGCATGGAGACGAACATGTTTGTTTAAATTACTTGGGTCGCCAAATGGTCTTGAGCAGAATTTACATTTTAAAGGCTTATAGCCAGTATGTGTTCTGCAATGCAAAATGTTTTTCATCAAAAAAATTGAAAAGGTACCCCTTCTTTTCATAACTTATTTCGGGCTAATAACTAAAGCTATAAAAAATTGTGGTGCTCACCTAATATGTATTTTTAACCCGTATTTTCTCGAATAAATTTTTCCGCAATAAATGCATCTGTGTCCGCTATCGGATTTCCCTAGATTTGACACAAGGGTTTCCATTCTCGAAGCATGTTCATCAAATTTCAGTTTATTGGCAACTAACACTTCGTCCCTTTTCACGACATCATCGTTTTGCAAAATATTTTTCATTAAAAATTTTTCATTTTTTTGCTTGCTATCGTCTTTTTTAGTTTCTTCTTTTTGAATATAGTTTGAATCAAATAATTGTTTTTGATAATTAGGCAAATTTAGAATGACCGACGTTAAATTTATTGGAAATCGAATTAAACTATTTGGTAATAAATCGTGTTTTTTGTTGTTTAAAGTTAGATCTATGGCCGGCACATCTTCGTTACTTTTAAGTTTCTTGTAAGGTGTAAAGGCAGACATAATGAAACATTCATATGCAACAATGTAACACTACAATTTTTAAACTTTCGATTTCAGTATATCACAATTTTGGTAAATTACACTTGAAAATAAACAGCACACTTTTTGAACCGATATTCGGACTTGATATCGGAAAGAGAAAAAATGAAACAACCTGTCCACTATGAAAGTAATGAAGAAGTGATATTAAAATATAATTGAATTTATATTAATAAATAACTGGCGAAGGGGAGGAATATGTAAGAGGGTGTCCCTTGTGGTTACAAAACCCCACGCCCCTTTAGCATCCTTCACCCAGTTTCATATTTGGGGTTATTCTTTGATCTTTGGCGAGCCAAAGGATTTTCCATAAATGAACTTACCGTAAGTGCGACTATGGTAGAGATAACAGTAATGAACATTATTAAAAGGTATTTAGCTTAGCAGTGTCAAGTACTGGCTTTGGGTAGAAGATTAAGGAAACAGTTTAAGAAAGTTTTGAATCCGTTTAAAATTGAAGGATTGTACAGTAAAACCTGCCTCGTGGTTGAACGGTAAGCGAGAGGTCCAGAGATGGCTTTTGATCAATAAGACAAGTAAGAACCAGTCTCAATATACCAAAATGGGAGACACATGCTTAGTTGCGGGGGCTAAAAAGGGCTCAAAAAAAATCCGGTAAAACATTTCAGTAAATTTGTATTAGCCTATTTTATATTATTTAATTTATTTTTATTTGTTTTTTTAAATTTTAAGAAACATGCCAATTTTCGACCTTAACTTATTGAAACATTGGGAAATTTATTAAGAAAAGCTTCAGTTAGATTACTCGTTTATTTTTAAAATGTTGAGTTGCTATTTAACAGTAATGCATACATATTGTTGACATGGGATTAGCTTTATTAAATTATGAGATTATAGTGCTAAAACGACTGAAGAAAATATTTTTCTTGCCCGAACCATTAAAAGCTGAATTTTTAGAGTTTCTTCTAGGTTGGAAGGAATCGTTGAAGATAATTTTAAAATAATTAAAACAACCTGAATCATAAGTGTAAAAATGCTTACTAACTTATTGAACTACCCTTGAACACTTGTACAGCATATGATAGCGCTCTATTAGATACAGGGGTGACAACAAGTGTTTCCTTTCTCTCACAAATCACGACACCGTGTCCACTATAAGAGAAAGCATTTGTGAGGCAAGCGATGAGATTATTTACACCCTGTCGGCGGTTTTTTGGAAAAAGAAATATTTTGGCTATCAACTTCTTGCTGAAGGATTGCCTCAAACCAAACATTAGGACGATTGCCAACAGCTAAAAGAAATATTTGAAGTAGAAAAATCGAACGAGTTAGCTGAACAGAATAAAAAAGCCAGTGGAGTCAAAAACTGGGGGCGAGAAGAAAAAATATCTACAAACACTTTGCCTGAAATGAGGTTTAGGGGCTTTTTCAGCTAAAAATTGAATGTCGAGAAATTATTGGGGTGGGGGGGGGGGGGCAATATTCAACATTGGAGGCCGACGGCTCCTTCCTAAAAAGGCCTAATGGTGCCACTGAAAAAAGTTTTTGCCTATTTGCAATACAGAGATCACACCCGAACACGTAGTAAGCTGCAGTCAACAGTTTTTTAAAAGCTCGACAGAACTTATTTCTTTTCCAAGTTAAAACTATGAGCAATTTTTTAGATAATAGATTTATTAGATAATTTCCTCAATATTTGATAGATTTTGTAATTTAATTGGGAATAAAAAATTAAATTATTAATCAAAAAAAAAATTTAAATTTTTGTCCAAAAAAAAAAGTAAAAAGTGATTTTTAAAGATGAGTAAAAAAAATTCCAAATTTTCAAAACGCTCTCCTGGGAAATTTAGTCAAAACAAGATAAAACCCTATTTGACTGACGACTCTGAGGTCGTGACATGACTTATTGCAAGGTCGTGATATGACTTATTGCAAGCTCATGACATGACATGACAATACTTTACTTGAGCTTATCTAAGTTTAAAACATCTTCACTTATTTAAAAAATATTAAATTACTTATAGACTTAATTTTCTGTCTCCGAGATAATTTTCAATGCGAACTGTCATATTCGCTAAAGCGAATTAGATTATATCTGAAGTTAAACGTTTCAATATAAAATAATGAGATTCTAACATGGGGTTAGCACAATGGTGTCAGTATCTAACATATGATATTACCCACGGTTATCCACAAGGAATAGTCTTTCCTTCAAAACATTGCATTAATCCCTTTTACCTTTCAAGTTTGCTTATTTCATTTTGATGCCCTACTTTTCATCAAGTTATTCCGTACTCTATGGAGCTTTGCGCTATGCTTAGTAAAGCTCGCAGCAGTTAAACTTTGCCAAAAGATTATTATGGACGGTACTCTTGAGACGTTTCTTTTATGAACGTATGGGTTTTAGGCCGGAGCTTAATTTTGCATCAAATCCTAATATATGGTATGGCGCATCTATAGTATATATAAACCAGGTATGGGGTGGCTTATTGTACATCGAGCCTGGAGTTTAACCAGTCTTAACCAGTCATAGCGTGCATAAGCCTGTTTTGTAAGATATTTTTCATACCTAGGACCGAAAGCAGTGATTTTCGGTCCAAAAAAGTTCAATTTCCTCGGTATAAAAAATATCTTACAGTACTACGACGGAAAGAAACTTTTCACGTTACAGCACCTAGGCGAAGCCGAGGTGCCGCAAAACCGTGTGTTTCGACGTGAAATCAGTCTCTTCCATCATAGAACAGTAATATACTATTTCACTCCGACGGCTGAAAATGAACTTCTTCCTTTTTCAAGCGGGACAAAAAGTTCAGTTTTCAGTCCGGAGGAGTTACAAATATGACTCCCAATGCATTTTTTTTAACCTCCGGTCGAAAACGGTAAGACAAATAACTCTACACACCTTGCACTCTCTTAAATGTACGATTCAGACGTAAAAATCCTTTAAATTCGTTTTTAGTTGATAAATTAGATACTGATTTGAACCTGTGTATTTTCTAAAATAAATTTCAATTTATTTTTTTGGACCTTAGATTGAATTCATTACGAAAACATTTGCATCAATAATCCTAAACATCAGACAATCAGCACAATCTCCATTTTCGTATCCTATTTTCTGGAACACCTTAATCCCGGGCTTTCCCCTTCATCAAAAATTTAAATCTTGGGAGGGTGGGCAGTTATTTGAAAATTGAAAAAGCCAAACCATGCAGTTTTCTTGTTTCATACACAAAAGTATATGAAGGGATTAAAATCGTCCATTACAGAGGGTTGTAACAGGTGTTTCCTATCCCAGTATCACCAACCCTGAGCTTATATCACCCTCTGGCTAAATTTCTGCGGCAGTGGCGATTGTTTCCCTTTTTTCTTTATGCTGCATCATTTTTCATCATTACCATTCCTTTGAAAGTAATTTCAGCCAGGGTTTAAGCACTACGCCGCTGATGCTTTTGCGATATATGTTTATCGTACAGATCAGTATTATTAATGAATTCCATTGTGTTCTCAGCTGCACTTGGTCTTTTTATATCGGTGCACTCCAACCACTAAATATATAAAAACTATGCATTAACCGATTTTTGATTACGATTTTGATCTTTAATTGATTTATCACAGTTGAAATTACAAAAAAAAAATCTAAGAGTGAAGAAAAAAAATGAACAGCTAGGCCTACGTTTCTTTTTTTTAAATAAATGGACATGGGCAATATTATTTTTCTGAAAAAGTTTACAAATTATATTTCAAAACAATTACAGTATATGACGCCTTAAAGTTTAATCCGAATTTTGAAGCTGTGATATTTACAATGATGAATGTGAGTTTTCTTGAAATGATCGAGCGATTATTCTTCTCCTGAAACACAATTTTCCTTAATAATTGTTTTCCAAAAACCTTTTTTACAAAGCAGGGTGGCAAGACTTATAATGGGCCTTAATATCAGTAATGAACTTCCGGTAGGAATTCAAGAAATTTTTACTAGAATTCTGATTGCAAGTCCATTACTGATATCGAAGTTCCTATCATGACGTCCCACCGTAAAACAGGATCTCTCACCTTCACCTGTAAAAGATTGTTTCGATTCTTCGACGTTTTCTCCTTCGAAATTATCACCCATAGCCCTATAAAGCTCAGCTCTTGTTTCCAAAATTTCTCGTATTATTTCTGCAACAAACAACGTTTCGTAAGGAAAATTTGCATGCATCTTTTTTTTTTTATTTCCGTCGAATTTATGATCACGAATCGGAATAAATTTTCGTCAGGACATTAATCTTCATGTCAGATTTTTTTTTTTTTTTTTTTTTTTTTTGCTTTTCAAGGTCAAGATTTTCGTTATTGAATACAAACCTCCTAATACATCTCTACTACTAATCATTTTCGACAATTCTTCCTTCACTTCTTGCATAAGCCAAGGCATGAAATTCTGATCTACGTCTGCTTTGATTTCGTCCACAAGGAACCCGGCTTCTTTCAGTCCTTCTAGTACGTTAGGCAGTAAGTCAGCAATGTATCCCTCTGATAGCATGGCCGCAGCGACTCTTTCTTCTGTTTCTTTCTGTACTTGACGTGCGTTTTCGTGTTCTTCCATACGAGCGTTCTAAGAAAAAAGAAAAAAAAATCCCCAGTTGAAAATTATTGTTAGGACAGATTAGACGAGTTCACACCGACCTTTTCTGCTGATATTAGTTGTTCTTGTTCTTCTAATCTCTGGTGTTCTGCTTTTTCGGCAGCTCTTAGTTCCATAAATCGCCGTTGCTGAGCTTGTAATTGTGCGATTTCGTCTTCTTCGAGAACTTCAATTAGGGATTGTTCAATGGTTTTACCGACTAGTACTTCTAAGATGGGAACGACCTCTACGTCGAAGTCAAACAGCTGCGGAAAATAAGAAAAAAACATAATTTGTTTGAATTAGAAAATTCCGGTCTGCGAAATAAAAATAGAGAAAATTACGAGGAAACGTTGGTCTGAAAGACGTTTTTGAGGTCATAAGGTTGAAGAAATGGAAAACATTTCCTTGCGTTTTTTATATATTCTGGATGCCCTCGTTTTCTCTATCTGATTATCATATAATAAGTAAAAAAGATAATGCGAGTAGCGGTACAGTGTATTTCGCTTTTGGCTTTTATGGTTTCTCGAAATGTTATCGTCATTAAAAATGAAAAAAGGAGTAACCTACCCTTAGAAAAATTTCATTTATTCCAAATTAAAGCCCTCTTTTGTGCCTTTTTAAATGGTTACTTTTCCGGTGCAGACATTCAGAAAACTCAAGTGTGAGGTCGGTTTTATATATACGATTTTCTTTTAAGAAAACACGATAAATTTCTTGGAAAAAGAATTTAAAAGAAAAATAGAAATTACGAGGCATTGTTTAATGTTAAGTTATTTGATCGCATCGGATTTGAAGTTTCTTATGTCAATAATGAATGACATAACCTGCCTTCACAAAATCCAAATTTATAATGGGCAACCAATTATTTTTTCAATCTGTTAATCGATATATTGATTTCATCGCCTTTATAAATTTACAGAATCGTCAATCTTTACCATTTTAAAAACGATTGCGTTATTAATTTATATAAGGAAAAAGTTCCGTCGATAACAATTCAATGTCAATTTGTTAATCGTAATTTCCATTTTGCACGTAAAATATTTTTGTAAATTTTTTTTTCATGTTCTTATGAATGACTCGATATATTTTATCATGTCAAAAAGAAAAGAAAAAAGTTCGAAAGTTTTAATTTTACTCGAAATAATCGGACGAAAATCGTTGAAAATAGTATCGCATGCCTCCCTAGCAAGATAAATCATTTTCTTTTTTACTATTTTTTCGCGTTTTCAAAATACTAGAATTCCAGAAAGTGATTAGAAATTCTTTTTGAATGATTAGAGTAGTCTTATCTTCGCAAAACGTAAAAGGAAAATATGGGGTACATATTTTTATCCTTGTTTACTTTTCCTCGACTTACCTCTCCAGGCCATATTTGCGTTGCTTCATCCACTCCGGTTTTGGCTGGCACGTACAAGGGAGTTCCGGGCCGGTCGAGGAACAGATCAGTTTGACAAGATGCTTCAGCTTCTAAGGGCCTGTCAAATATTTCTTCTAAATAACGTTCTGTTTGAACTGGTTCGTGTTTCCTACCGCAAACAGGAGGCGGTGTTCCCATACGACCTCTTATACAATATCCTTTTGCTTTTTTCCGAGCTAATGCTCTCCGTCTTGCTTCTTGTCGTTTCGAAGCTTGTGATTCCGTGTTTTCCTGTAAATAAAACGATCCTTACGTGAGGACATGCTAGAAATGTATATATGTTTAGTCTGAAAGTACTTACCGATAAGGAAGGATATAACGTTTTAAGTTATAAAAGTTTGGGCAAAAAGACCTAGTTTAAATGTAATATACTAGCTGAAATTCGTTTTTCCGCTTTAATATAATGTATTTTTTTAAGAAATTTAGAGGAAGCTTCATTTACTTTAAAATTTTTCTCTTAAGAATTACTAAGGAAAAGCTTCAGGAAGTTAGAAAGAAAGAACTAAATGCATTCGATTCAATGAAAGTTAAGTGATAAAATGAAACATTCTCGTTTCAAATATCCCAGTATTTGTGTAAAAAAGACAAATTGACAGATGTCGCATACTTTGAGTTGTGTTTTGATAAAATGGAAGGTTATTATAGGGGCCTCTGCGACTGCTCCACATTTTGACTCCTCCAACCGGTTTTGGAGGAATCGAAATCAGCCTTTTTTTCTATTCCGAGATCATACAAGTATTACGTAGGCACTTAACAGGGGAAGAGCGGGGGGGGAATGTTTCATGTTTTATGCAACATTTTAAATTTTAAAAACTTGCCATTAAAAAATATTTTCTGCATTATTCAGTGTAAAAATGGTCTCATTAGTTCATAATTTCATTTTCTGATTCCTTTAACTTAATTTTTTTTTTAATTTATTTTTTTATTTTTTTTCCTTTATTTATTTGTAAAATGACATTTTTGATTTTATTTTATTAAGTAACTTTTGTCACTATTTTACTGATTCATAAATTTTTTTAAAAATAAATTTCACTGTTCCTTTTTTGATTCTTAATTTTATTTGAGAAAATGAAAAAGGAATTGGAACAATTTTTTTTAAAGATGAAAATAATAAGATAATAAAGTTAAACATCTTTTTTTGCAAATTATTAAAAAAAAAAACTGAAAAAAAAAAAATCTTCAGGGAGGGGGATCGACCATTTCTTACGCTTGCTTGCTTCAACCCAGGGAGGGTGGGGGGTACAAAATAGGCAAAAAAATGCTTACGCAATACTTCTACGATCCCTCCTTCCGATCCAAAAAAATTTTGGGGTAATCGAAATTTGGATGAAATAAAACCAAATAAATTTTTGTTTCCTCCAATATTTTTTTCCAGGGTCATTTTGTAGGAATCTACACTTTAACTTTTTAGGAAAATGTTAGGTAAATTCTTTTTTTTTTTTTGAGTGCATTAAGCCCCCAAAGAATTACAGTTATTTTTTCAAAAAATCTCGTATCATCCAAATTTGGTACCTCCAAAATGACCTCTGAAAACTTTTGGAGGAAGCAAAAATTTACTTGATTTCTTTCATTCACATTTGAATTCTTCCAAACCTGTCTGAAAACATCTAAATGTGGAGGAATCGGGCTAGGCCCATTTTTTTATTTATGAAAACCCAGAAAACTATGCGACAACTGCCCAATCGTTTTTCATATGGTCGAACATATTTAAGAGTCTTAAACGCCGAGACTTTCAATTCGAATTTCTTTGGAGCTTTCTTTCCAAATTTATATAGGCTATAGAACTGATAAAAAATTTTTAAAAGGCGAAATTAAGTTTTCACGGAAAAACGTTTTGTACATATGGTACAGCTATACGACGGTGGTAGTACTCTGACCAGGGGTATAACCACAGCAGCTTTGGCCTTGCCCTTTTCCATGATAACATTTTTCCTATGCTCAAATACAGGCGCAATCATTTTGCTACTCCCCTCCTCCCCCCCCCCCCTTCTTAAAGCAGATGTTTTAAAAATCGTGGCTATACCCTTGACCCGTCCGTAATATATGAACATCTTACTTTATCTTTGTTTCTACTTATTCTTTTTCGTATTAAAATCTGTTAACTTTTTTTTATTTTCTAAATATCGGTCAACGAACCATGAAACGTTTCCCTTCTTTAGTTCAACAAGAAACTGGCACGATAATAAAATTCATTTTCGACTCCCATTAAAACTTTTTACTGCTTACCATCGATGGCTTTATCGACGCCCTATACAAAATGTAGAAAAAAAAAGGTAAAAGATTTAAATAAACTCTCTTTTCAGCGGATTCTTATCACAAGAATTGAACTATTTAAACTTAATTTTCAGGCAGTACTGTCACGCAAATGTATAGTATTTTTTTTTTTCCGTATTTACAATCAATCGAAAACATTAAACATGTGCCCCTCATGCGATTAAGAATAATTGGATATCGTTTCTGCAACTATCGGGGGGTGGTCTTTTCAAGGTCAGTGTCAAGGTTTAATCTTTTGATCTGATTCGGTTCATCACTTTAAGCCTTACCTTTAATAACAGCTTGAACCCTTTGCCGGTGTTAAAAATTCAAAATATTAACGTAGCTATATTTTGTACTTACAAACAAATTGAAAAAATTCGAATGCTGTTCTTTTCTACAGAAGCAATATCGAGTTGACGGACACTGGGGTCCAGCAAGGAAATATCTTTCTTTGCCCAAGCTATGTTTGTCCTCTAAACTAATCACGGATTTGAATTCTGAGCAAAAACTGTACGCATTTTTTTCAGATCAGAATGGCGTCTCAGGACAATCGGGTATCATGCATAAAAGCAGAAGGAATGCATACCATCGAGAACAGCAATAAATTTACCTGATATGAGTTATCGGACAACATTTTCGCATATCCGAAATTTGGGTTCCATTTCGGCTGCTAATTTCAACATAGTAACATTCTATTAATGGATTTTCTTAAGAAACGATCAAAAGACATTGTATTGATAGGCGTATTGTCATAAAGTTCAAAAAAGCTCAAAATATAAAATTTTTACAATTTCTCGTAAAAACTAAACATAAAACTTAAAATGTCATATTTTACAAATGAAAAATTTAAAAGTTTTGCTTACCGTTGGGATTGGATAATTGGCGTACGTACTTCCACGAACCACTCTTCTGTCGTACATGATATTACCATAAGGTAATTGTTGTCCGTCTCTGAAACAGGCAAAAGAAAAAAAAAAAAATTAAAAATTTGATGTCTGAGCAAGATCCAGCCAGTATTATGCAACCGAAATGATTTAATGTTGTGTCCCAAATATGTTGGGAAGGAACTACCGCGAACATGATAGTTTACAAAGAAGAGGAATGGGAAAAGGAAACGCATAAGCAACTATAATAAAAACGGAAAATTTCTGATAAATCTGGTGAAGGTCGATCACGCCAAGTTCCGGACAGCAAAAAATTTCACCACGCGATTATAGAATTTTAAGAGGCAAAATCGGTTTTTTCTTGTTTTAGACCCGTTCGAAATATTAAAGGAGAACAATTCGATAGCAATTTTTTCGTACTTCAAAAGTCTGCAGATTTAGCTTCCAAAAATATTTAAACGTTTTTCTAAAAAAAAAAAAAAAAAAAAAAAAAAAAAATTCCCTGAAATTATTTATTTCATTGTGAAAAAGAAGCAATTGTGAGATTTTGCCGAATTATCTGCCAAATGTATAATTTTAAAAAAATCGATTCGATCAATTAAAATCGAAGATAGGTATCTTTTTTTCTCACGCAACGATACAGGAAGGGAATATGCAGAATAATCTGCAGAATAATCTGTTAATTTTTTAATATCATCCTTTTGATAAAGGCAATGATATAGATTTTCTTTACCATCAGATACAGTTTATTGGCTTTTTAATATCGAACGACTTACGTAAACTTGTTTTTTTTCCCTCGTTAATATTATACTTTATATGGGTTTATGAATTGTAAGGAATGAGTAATGAGCAGTTTTTTTACGAATGGGGACTTTCACCCCGACCTAAACAGGAATGTCTTGAGTGGGCTGAAACTTTGAAAGAAAGCCTTTTCCCGCTCTTTGTCACGAATGTTGGAAGACGTTTAAATTAAAATTCATAGAAATTAATTTTTTTGTTCGACCGTTTCAGTCGTTGTTTATTTATTATTTTTTTTACTTCAAAATATTTATTTAAAAAGTTTTTTGTGCGTTTCTAAAAAATCACGTGCAATGCAGATTCTTATACGAATCCAGTTATTTGTTTTTCTTTGCAGTATATTTTAAAAAAAGTAACTTTGGAATGGTTCCATAGGCAGAAACTTTCATAGGGAAGACATTCAGAAGCCTTGGGAGTCCACTGGCGGAGCCAGAGATTTTTGAGGGGTGGAGGTATGGAAGGCGAGAGCCTAAAACGTGCCCAAAAAATGTGAACTCTCCCAGTTCCTGGTGGGCCCCATTTCTGGACCTGGATCCGCTAGGGACCATTCTATTTTCAGAATTGTTAACCTATCTTGATCGGGCCCGTGTACCTTAAATTCCTCTCATTTAGGTAAGATTTTCACCTTAATTATCAGTTACCATTAGTTATCATTTTTTCAACAAACTTTGACCTATGATTACCCTTTGTCAGCATATGTCATAATAGCTTCAACCCCCCCTACATGATTACGTCATAATTTGACGACTCCCCACCCCCCAAATTTAAATAAAATTTTCTTTGATCTGTTTGAACTTGAAAAAACCTGAAAAATCTAGGAAAAAATCTAAAAACTATGTAGATTATGGACTTCAAGTAGTTCACTATAATTTCCGATATCGATAGATTTTCGATTTTTTTTACATAAAAAGAAAGTTAAGCACCTAAAATTACCCTAACACTCATAGGATATTTTACGAATTTAGGTGCTTCATAGGAATACGGCTCGATGAATTTTTCAGAAAAATTAGTATATGAAACATTAACTTGTAGGGTGGTTCAAATTTACCCTACTTTTTTCGCTATTTTGCTCTTCATACGATTTTCACTTTTCTTATAGTCTAAAAACAAAAGGTAATTTTTTTTAGATTTTTTTGATCACGTTTAGGGGTGGCTCACCGCCATTTTGTGCTTAATTTTTTTTTTTTTAAACTTTAGGAGCAATGCTTTGGGACCAAAACTAATTGTATGTTTTCGACGTTTTAGAATCCGAAAATGATCATCCCGTTTCGATCAGAATCTCCTATAACTGGACAAACACCCTTTTTTGGCCAAAAGTAGCAATTTTTCGGTAAAAAAATCAAATTTTAAGTCGATTTCATATCTCTAAAATGTTTTTTCTGGGTATTACCTCATGCTAAAATACGTTTTCGACATCGTAGAATCCGAATATAACCACCGCGATTTGATCAAAATCACAAAATCTTTGGTGAAAATCGACTTGAAATTTGATTTAGTACCAAAAAACTGCTATTTTTGGCCAAAAAAAAGCTGTTTGGCTAGTGATGGGTGATTTTGATCAAAACGCGGTGGTCATTTTCGAATTTTACCATGTCGAAAACATATTTTAACTAGATTTAATTCTCAAAAAAACATTGTCAAATTAGGGAAAAATCGACTTTAAATCCGATTATTTACCGAAGAACTGCTATACTTTTGACCGAAAAAGGGCTTTTGGCCAGTTAAGGGTGATCCTGATCAAAACGGGATGGTCATTTTCGGATTCTACGACGTCGAAAACATAAAAACGATTAGTTTTGGTCCCAAAAAAATGCTTCAAAAGTTTAAAAAAAAAAAATAAATAAAAAATAAGCACAAAATGGCGGTGGGCCACCCCTAAACGAGATCGAAACAATCTAAAAAAAAATTACCTTTACTTTTTGGATTATAAGAAATGTGAAAATCGCGAAAAGTAAAATAAATTTGAACCACCCTATACCTTAGGTACATGGAATTTGAAGGGTCAAAAACTCTTTTCAACAGTAAAATTTTTAATTTTTTTTTTTTTGGCAATGAATGGCGAAAAACAAAACAAAAGTGTAGCTACTTCTTGACAATTTTTGAATTCCGTTTCAAATTTTTTAGGGAGGAAAAGGAATAAAAGCCTAAAAGATGGCGGTCTATTCTCTTAGAGCCTTTCCTTTGTCATATTCAATTGCTTGCCATTTTCTTACTTTTCTCTCCGAAAAATGATAAAACAGATTGATTGCCTGCATGGAAACCTCATCAAACTCTTCGTAACTTCAAATAAACAGTTTTAAAAAAATCGATTCATTTTCTTGACGGAAAATAACATAGTTAAATTGATGCGACATACTGAAAATGTAGGGCGCCTTGACTTGACGACTTTCCTTTATCAACCCTAAACATGTTGATATCTTGCTAAAACTTCCCTCATTATTGCACAAATAAAATCACCAGTCGTTTCCCAACTCCTTCTTAAAAGTCGATATCTTCAAACTAATCCAATTTATAAATTATTCAAACCGGTTGGCTAGTCTTAGGTGGATCGATGAAAAAAACTGGCGGTTACCAAAAATAAACAAAGTTTTTAATAAAAATAAGTCTGATGACTTTGAAAGGCCATCAATTTGATTGAAATGTAATTGCTTCCGAAAATCTTTTAACTATCGGTGGCCAGCATTTCAGGAACAGCCTATTTTTTTTTTCTTTTTGTCCTTTTTAACTTTAACCTACCTCTTCTCTTCATTTACATTTGCATTGTTCATCGCCATTGTAGATCTCTTGTTTCTCGCCTTAGTTCCGCAATTCGCATGATAATTCTTATTGTGATTCATGATTTTCGGACGGCTCGAATATGAATACATTACTACCGCCTTTTCCGTTACTTTAACCGTTTCCGAACTATTAAGCGAGTTGTTCGAGCTTGGAGAAGAATTGAGCGTTTGACGCTTGTCCTTGCTTAATCCTAGGAGGATGGCAATCTCATGTGGGGGATCCAGGAATATCCCAGTTTTGACGGTTGTGATAAACTGAGGCCGGTCCTTGTTTAAGTTATTATTGTTATTGATATTTTTATTATTATAGAGATTTTGTAACGATTTACTGTTGTTATTATTATTGTTAATGTTTAGATTGTTATTAATTTGATCGGCGGATTTATACACATTGTTATTTTTATATTCGATTTTTTGCAATTTTTCGTCTAAATTTCGGGCGAAGATCAGCTCATTTTTGGTCATGGTCATGTTTAAAAATTTTAATGTCTCGTTCCGTCATCAGAGAGAAAATCGGCTTAAATTCGTAGCTATTTGAAATAAAAGAAAATTGGAACTCGTTAATATATTTTTCGAAACTTAGAAAAGAAAAATCGTAGGGGGTAACGCAAACATTTGACGAATGCTACTAATGTTGATAGCTAATGATAGCAAAATTTTTAATTTAATTTTTAGAAAAATTTTATCAAGAAGCCAAAATGTAGAATTTGGGAATATCAAAATTATTGAGCTACACTTCATACGTATAAGGGAACATTCAAGTATTACTTAAGACTTTTTTTCAGGTTTTTGGACCCCCTCTATTATATTATGTACGATTTTCGAGGACTCCCCCCCCCCCTTTATTTCTAACGCCAATTTTAAATTGGAGTCATATTTTTCTAAATCTAGATTTATAGTTCATACTCATATCCCTAAAAGTGGCTACAATTTGCACAAAATCTCTTAAAAAAATAGATTTTTATTTTTTGAAAAATTTTTTAATTTTTCTACTTTTAGACATTCGAAAAAAAATTAAAACAACTTAATTTTTTGAAATTAAAAAAAAATTCTGAACAATAAGTTATATTGGAAATTCTTACGTAAGATTTGCCAAACTCCCCCCCCCCCCCCCCCCACTTTCTGTCTTACGTAATACTTGAACGCTCCCTTAAAGCCTAATATATCCGTACATAGAAACGTAATGCCTTAACAGAAAAAAATTTATAAACACAGCTTTTTGCGAATTCCAGTCTAATGTCAAAACCGAAATTATCTTAAGAGTTTTGAAAAACTTAAAGTTGTCGGTTCGCTGACCAAAAGACGACCTTGACGAGCGTCTCAAACTTTTTGTCAAAAATAATTTTTACTTTAATCGGTCAATATGGGTTAATTACTTTAAAATCAACCAAAATCGTAAGAAAATTTTTCTTTGAAGAAATATTTGAAGCGCGCATCTTGACGCTCGTCTTTCGGGAAGCAAACTGACACCTTAAGGGAGTTATTGAAAGTACGAAAAGGATGGCGAAAGGTTTTTCTGCTTTACATGAGAAAGCGAGAATTCACGTCGCCATCGCTTAAGATGTTACTCTTCAGCATTAAATCTCTTTTAAAGATTTTTGGCTACCTTTCTAATTTTCTCAGTTTTGTCACAAATGGTAAGAGGAAGCGTCCAATGAAATAAACACTTGTTTCGAAGTTTCCCAAAAGAATTAATTTATCAGTATTATGATAAATTTGCCGCAAAATTATTGCGCATCAAAAAAATTAAACTGATTTTTTTTTTGGGGGGGGGGGGGCAAAACTATACTTATTTATTCAAAAAAAGTACTCAAATATCTGATTTATCGCTTTTTCCCATCATTGTACCTATGCTATTAACGCCATTGATCAATTTTTCCCTTCAAGGCTAAATCATCTGGTTTTTAAGCTGTCAAGAAAATCGCTGATCAAGTTTACAAAGCTACCATTAATTATTCAAGTATTACCTTTGTGGCGTGAATAGTTTTTTTTATTTTTTTATAATTCCTTTTACTTTGGTTTTCCAGTTTTAAGGTAATTAATCACGAATAAAAAAATTTCAGGAAATTCAACCTAAGAAAATACCTTTTGTCTGAAGTTGGCTTAAATGGCCTTAAAGCTCCACCAAGATGTTCCTTAATCTGAAAAAGGGAGACTTCGTTCAAAAAAAAAAAATTCTAAATTACTTTTGGTTATTAAGATAAATCGATTTTTTGAAGATATAAATACTATAATTTTAATAAAAACACTAAACGAGTGGGTTAAAAAAAAAATGGTATCAGAATTTGAAAGTAAGATATTTCATGGAAAAATTGAATTTCGCTTTCCAATACCCCAAATTTTTTTCCAATTTTCTTGAGGTCATTTTGGTCATAGTGGCTTTAGCATACTCAAATATTATGATTTTTTCCTTAACGAATCGCATTTGCCGTAGGCATTGTGAAAACGAATTCGTTTCTAAATCCTTTACTTAATCCACCTTAAATGTTCATATCGAAAGGTTGCCATAAAATCGGTACCCCCTACAATTTTTCTTCGGAAAATTTATTAACGTCTTTAGAAAATCACAATTTTGTAACTGATAAATACAGGCATTAATTAATTTCAAAAACATTTCCAATGCGTTACCATGATCTACCGCAAATTGTCACCTATTACCGGTATTAACTATAATTTACCACCGAGAAGCCAAATTAATATTTTCATCACTCTTTTGTAGCAACGTATCGCGACTTTTTCATCTTTTTACTACGTGAAAATATTTTTTCCTCTTTATCAAAACGAGTATGACGATTCGACTTTTTTTTTTCTTTTGAAAAGTTTAACAACTTATGATGATATTTTCAATGTAACTGGAATGTATTAAGCATAAATCGTGCTGGACGATGTCCGGCAAAATTAAACGGCGCATGTCTGCTTTTTAAACCTTTTCGACGGATACCAATTATTCATGCAGCAACAAGACAATCAAAAGTTTAGCGTTATTTTAGCGCATTTAACACCTAATAAAATACCATCTGAAATACTTACTATGCACCGTTTTTTTACAAAATAAATTATTATAAAAGCGGGTTTTTTTTACAAATGCATTTATTAATTCTTACGTTGTCGGAGGGAAAAAAAACCGAAACAAGATTTTTTGATATTGAAAAAATTTCATTCGAGATGCATTACAGAGTAAGCAATTTTTTTGAAGCAAACAACAAATGAACAAACAAACAAACATTTCAAAGTCAGGAGACTCCCCATGCAGGAAAATATTTTCTTCAATCTGCAGACTTGTTAATCTCTTTGAGAAAGTCATAATTTGCCACTTAATTTGCATATTGCACAGCACGTAAGCACTGACCTGTTTTTACGGTTTATTGCAATTAAAATAAAACGGATGCGATCGATACCTTTTTTTCCCTACTGACCCAAGAAAAAAATATAAGAAAACAAATGTTATATTTTTAAGATACATTTTTATTTTAACCGGTAAATATAAGTCACGCTACTGGTATAATTATGCCAATTTTTCGTTTCTCTTTTTATATTTTAACTTGGAAAATTTTTATTTTACATTTTTTTTTTAAACAAAAGAAATTAAATCAGTGCTAGCGTCTGTTTGGCGGAACTATCGTGTCGAGTGGTACTTTAATTAAAAACAAACGCTAATATCAAATTACTCCCTATTAAATGATGTAAAAAAATGTAATGAAGTTTTCCCGGTTCTTGCGCAAAACAAACGTAAACTAAAACGTAAATATGAAATGGGTTCGATCGCATATATATTTTCGTAAAGTTTTGAATGAAAATTTTTACTTACTGCATCGGTGGATTCCTGTACATTTTCCGAGTGACCATAACTGCCCTAGGCGGGCTTGAAAATGTGAATTGGGCATCTTCCGGAAGGCCCTGTCCGAATTTTGGGGGTCCGACAGCACTACTCGAACGAACCTTCAACATTTTTTTGTCTGTATAAAAAAAATAATTTCTGATGACTACTACACGAAAAAAACTGGTTCAAAAAAAGGAATTGGCCGAAACGATTACATTAATGGACCACTGTTTTTCGATATTAATTACGCGTACAAAAAAAAATTACTTATAAAAGTTTGTTTTCCATTAAGTTGTTTATTTATTTTTTAATCGTATTACCATAGTAATGTTTATGGATTTGACGATGTCACTGCCATCTATAGGGTTAATCAATAAGGAAAATGTTTAACCGCTAATTTCCGTTAATCGGAAAATTTAATTTTACAGTTTATATTCTTTTAAATTTCATTTCACTTTGAAGAATTGAAACAAAATTCTAAAGGAATGTGTACAATAAGAGTCTTAGATTTGGCCTTTAGAGTTGTTAAGCGTGCGGCTTAATGACGCTAGGGGCAGCACCGCTCAATGGTAACAGTCTGTTTCACCGACGCTTCCTTCTTAGTTTCAATTTCTACCGCTAGAGTTCAACAGCATAAAAAGCAGCTACGATTCAAAAACTTTGCCGCTTCTAATTTTTTTCTTTTTTTGTTTTTGTTTTGGATGAAGGAAAAGGGAAATAGGCAAACGAGTTTTAAAAACTAGGTGTTATATACATCGTGCCTGTCGCCAGTTTGACTCAAAAACTGGCGACAATTCTTATACCCCCATGTTAATTTTTCTGCAATTTGGGCGAGACAAATTTGATCCAAGGGGGGACAACGCCCCCCCCCCCAACCCTCCTGTTGTTACACTCCTGCCAAAGAGCAATAATTGTGTATATTTAGAAGAGGATTTTTTTTTCTTTTAGGATTTCAATTTTTTTAAGCCTTTATTTAATAGTGTCTATTTGGAGTGTTTTTTTTTTTTTTTTTCAATTTCCGTAATAAGAAGAAAAAGAAGATGAATGGTCACAAAATTTATAAAACAAAGTCAAAGGCTGCCACCGAGTTACCGTAAGGGTTGTGCCCTAAAATTAAATTTTTTTTGGACTTTCACCCATCGAAATGAAAGCCGTTTCTGAGGCGTTTCTGGCCATTTTTTTGGCCACTTTCTCGTTGAAAGAAAAATTTAGAAGCACATATACATAGGCCAATTTTTGGAGTATTTTTTGACTGTCGTAGCGAAATTTTGGTCCGGCGACGCTAACATGAAGAAAATAATTTTTTTTCCCTTTACTTGGCCATTTTGGCCAATTGGCCATTTTTAAAAAAATTAACAGTTATGCTCTTAGATAGCTTTTTTTTTCGTTTTTTGGACTCTTCAATCGGGCAACCCATTCTCTGCCAAAAAAAAAAAAAAAACTGAATTAATACTCCCATATCCCTGCCTCAGAAACGACTTTCATTTCGACCCTAATATTTGACCTAATTTACCCCCTCACTAGGTCCTATCGATGGGTGAAAGTCCAAAAAAAATTTAATTTTGGGGCACAACCCTTACGGTTGTGCCTTTTTCCCACTTTTAGTAAGAGGAAAAAAAATATCAGGCAATTGGTAAATTATGCCTCTCAGGCCCGTAGCCAGAATGAGGGGATAAAAAAGTCTTATGTGCTTTAGCATTGCTGCATTATAATGCTTTAGAAATACTGACTTGTCAAGTATCTCCAATTTTTCAGCGTTTTACATTGTAGCTTAAAATTTGTATGTATAAATCTACATTTAGAAGCATAAAAAAACGAAAATTAAACCTCTAGAATATGAAGAAAGTCAAAACATCTTACATTTGTGTCTTAACTTCTTTCTTATCTTCTAATCTTAACTTTGTTTTTTACTTTCTGAGGTTTTTTTTTCTTTTTTTTTTCTTTCAGACGGAGCTTAAGTTACCGCTGGATGCCCATTTAGGAAAAAATGACGGATTTTTATCTGCTGTTTGTGTTAATATCCACACATCTCGTACAACTGGACCTTTTCAAGGTAAGAACTTTGAAAAATATATATTTTTCAATGTATCAATTTTTTTTTTTTTTTTTTTTTTTTTTTAGGTGTTGCCCTGACACATAAAAATCTCTATGCTCAAATAGTGCATAAATGCCAAGGAGATTTAGAAACTACTGTAAAGGATAAAGTAAAAATAAGGATTTTGGGATCTACACCACATCAAGTCCCTGTTTTAAAAAGAACGGTATCTGCGAGACATGAAATTAGTCAAACGGGTGCAGTCCTGAGCAATCATTTTGTGGGAGAGAGAAAGACTGGATTTATAGAAGCTGCACAAATTGCAGATTTTCATCACTCTTCGTTTAATTCAAAGGTAAACGTTAAATAATTTAAAGTTGCTGCTCTCATATAGATTAAATTCTTATCATGTTTAATTTTTTTTTTTTTTAGGATTTGACTGACATAAGCTCTAGCGTTGCAACGAACAAACATATTCAGTTATATAATGCATTTAGTCCGGTATAAACACAGCAATAAAAAAATTGCAGAAGTGTATTCTAATTTTTTTTTTTTTTAAATTTCAGATCAGCTTACAAACTTTAAAGGCTGACTCCATTAACGCCTGGGAGACTTATTCAAGGTTGTTTGTTTGTAACAACTTGTAAATCCGTTCTTCTTGAAATATACGACTCACGGAAGTTTAAGAAATTGTCTCCAACCTTGGAGTCATTTCTAGTTAAAAATAAAGCTTTCCATGGATTACAGGTGCCTTTTTATGAGTCGAAAAATAATCAATTCATACCACTTGAAGTATGGGGGCCTTGCCAGACATTCGGCACGTTGAAAAATCTTTTGACAGGAGACGAGTTGATATGCTTTACAGAATTACTGGTAGCAAGGCATATGTTGCTACTTTATTTAGACAGGGAATCCGAACCCTGTGACACATCGGTCTTCTTCACATGATACACACATGAGTATCAGAGGTGAATGCTGGCGGAAAAAAATCCTGACTGAAATCAGGTTCGAACCAAGACTCCCCACATCATTCGTTTCGGAGTCGAGCACGCTCGCCACTCAGCCGACGTCGTGTCGGTCAACATTCACCTCGTATAAGTCAATAAAAATATAATTTTTCCCAGAAAACTAAGAGATACAAAAGAATAAAAAAATTTTAATAAACTTCCAAGTTGTTCATTGCAACATGCAAACAAAGATGCATATAGAACACAATAAAAATCATAGTATCAAACGGTAAAGATCAGTCAGAATTAAAAAAATACTTATAAAATTATCCAGCGAGTTCAAAATTCTTAAACTAGTTACATCGGTAACATAACATTCCTTTTCAGGTAACCTACAGTACCCAATTGGAACAAATATGATATAAAGTAATATTTTAGTTCAACATGAATATCCAGCGAGTAAAAACTGAATGAATTCAACATGAATGTCCAATAATTATCCAACGACTAAAAATTCTTAAAACTCACCTGATAACCGATGCAAAAAATACTATGAGTTAAGAGAAACAAAAACTCTTAAAATTTGATCCAAGGGGGGACAATGACCCCCCAACCCCCCCTGTTGTTACACCCCTGCCTAGGAGCAATAATTGCATATAATTTAGCAGAGGATTTTTTTTTTCCAGGATTTCGATTTTTTAAAGCTTTTTTTAATGGTGTCTATTTAGATTTTTTTTTCCAATTTCCGTAATAAGAAGAAAAAGAAGATGAAAGATCACAAAATTTATAAAACAAAGTCAAATTTTTTCCATTTTTAGTAAGGGGAAAAAAATATCAGGCAACTGGTAAATTATGCCTCTCAGGCCCGTGGCCAGAATGGGGAGATAAAAATGTCTTGAAGGTTTTTTGTTGAGGGGGGGGGGGCTCCAAGTGGCAGCGATTTTTATACCAATATAAAATGACGACAAAATATGTCCGTAGGATTACCATTACAGAACTTTAGTAAAAGTGTTTACAGGAATGTTTGCTTTTCACGTTTATACCGCCAAGGCATCTCGTTTGAATTTTCAAGTAATAAATGGCTAAATTTTCAGTTTTTAGTGTTCTAAACTTCTTTTGGGGATGACTTGTTTCGGCTAGTCATGGCAAAATCATACAAATCATTTTAAACGACATTGAAAACCGTAGGTTATGATTTATTTAAATCTATCTAGCAATTTACCGGCCTTGGCTTGTTAAAAAAGTTTCATGTTGTCATTAATTTTAGATATATGAGTCTTTAAATCTTGTATGATATCGGGCACATGTAGAAGAAATATGTTCCAAGAAGCTAGAGTAATTTAATTTCTTTATGGCTCTTCCCTAAACATAATATTTGCCTTTTTTTTTTTTTTAAACCGAATACTGTTGCTTGTTTAATCGAAAAGTTCTAACACAATTTACGGTTGCACCAAACGAAAAAAAAAATAATTCGAAGCTCTGTCGCTACTGTCATAGGAAAGGGAAGTCCATGGTTATATATAAAAGTGATGGGCACGTAAGATCTATATCAGGGGAAACAACGTAAAGTAATTGATCTGTGAATATCATTGTTATTGTTTTAATACCAAAATTGACGGTGATTGATCAAAAACAAAAGAAAAGTGCGTTCCTATTTTTCAGGGATATATAAACATTTTTTTTATCTACTTCAGATTATATATTTGTGTTATCAGATTTTGTATCATTTTTATGTCCTAATATTAAAACCTTAGGCACTTCGTTCGCTGCACAAACCGGCCGGTTCACCATCCGGTTTTTTTTGACAAAAATTTTTTTTTTGACAAAAACCGGCCGGTTCACTATCCGGTTTTTGTCAAAAAAAAAAAAATTTTTTTCTGATATTTTTTTTTTCGTTTTGAAGCTAAAAAAAAGCAAATCGGGGTCAAATTATACTCAAAATGTTCGAAATTTGATGGAGAACATGATTCTGTAGGTTAAATACATTAGTAAGCTTGAATTTCGTTGATATTTTCGAAAATCGGATTATTGTTTTTTTTTTTCGTTTGTTTACATCGCCATTTTAAAATTTGAATTACGTAAACAAACGAATTTTTGCAAATATTATGTAAATTCAAGCTTACTATTGTATTTAACCTACAGAATCTTGTTCTCCATCAATTTAAGAACATTTTGAGTATAATTTGACCCCGATTTGCTTTGTTTTAGCTTCAAAACGAAAAAAAAAATATCGGAAAAAAAATGTTTTTTTGACAAAAACCGGACGTTGAACCGGCCGGTTTTGTGTAGCGAACGAAGTGCCTTAAACTGCGACCACTTTTGGTGACTTGGAATTTTTAATTTTCAATGATTTAAAAGTAGTAATCTTTATAAGATTTATCCATGTTCTCTAAAGAATGTTTGCATGTATGTTGTATGTATAAAATCGGAAATTTTACCAATCCCTGACGATACAGTATACGTAGAGCCTTTAGTATATAACATTGACGTGGCATCCGTTCTAACTCTTCCGATCATGCTATGGTTGAACTAGGACAATTTTTACAAGGCCATGCGAGCTTATTGTTTCTAATACTTAGTTGTGCTGTAAAGAACAGCCAAAAAAATTCTAAAATCGAAAAAAAAAAAAAAAAAAAAAAAAAAAAAAAAAAAAAAAGGATTTACATTGGAAAGATTATAATTCTCATGCTCTGACTTTCCTAGCAGACGAATATTAAAATATCGTATCAGGCCATAAATTCGGTAATGCAGAAAATAACGGGGTATTGAAATTTATTTTTTCGAATTTTTTTATTATAATTTTTTTCGGCGTTTTGGGCAATTTCAGAACCCCGAATAATTATTTTAATTTAATTTAATTTAATTTTTCTATTTATTTTTCATTTTTTAAAAGGTAATTTAGAATTTTTTTTTCAGCGTTCACAACCGGTTTAAAGTATTAAAAAAAATTTTTTTTTAACTTATTTCCTTTAACGTTTTTTGAAATTAAAAGCGGCCGAATATGCACTAAAACACTGGCGGGGGTGGCAGGGGCTGAGCCCCCGGTAGTAATAAAAATGTACCTTTAATAAACTTTAACCTAAAGGAAAAGGGGTCCAGGGGCGAAACCCTTGGCGGGGGTATCAAAGTCGGGTTCAAAGTCTGATCTGGGAAATGTTTATTTTCTTTCCTTTTAAACAAAATTAAGACGTTTAATGTATAATGGACTAGGGTCATTCTGAAATTTAGGGACAAAGTGTAAAACTGGCATATTTGATCCGAAATATGGTCGTAAATAAAGACAAAAATTTACGAAAATTTACAAGCATACACATAAATATGTTAAATTACTGTTCCCTTACTAAAATTCCAGAATTTCTATTTATTTCTTAAATAATATAAACAAAAACACTAAAAAATGTCCATTCCGTGGATGAGAAAAACTGCTCCGTTTTTAAGGTGGAATATCAGCCACTTGTGAGTCAAATCAGGTCCTTGTAAAATAAAAATTAAATTTTCCCGTCAAGTAAATTTATCTTATTTAAAAATTCATTTAAGACTTTTCCTTTTTTTTAATAAGTAGTATCGTTTATTTATTTTTTATTTACGTTTACAATTTTTCGATATAAGATGCTCAACTGAGCATCCTTTTCAAAAGTTTTAGGTTGGTAACAAAACGGAAAATAAGAAAATGGCAAAAAGTTTACAAACAAAGCATCTTAATATCTAAAAATTGCAAACATAAATATAAATAAATAAATTATTCTACGTATTAAAAAAAAGGAAAAGTCTTAAATTAATTTTTAACTAAGATAAATTTACTTGACGGGAAAATTTAATTTTTATTTTATAAGGACCTGATTTGACTCACAAGTGGCTGATATTCCACCTTAAAAAAATGTCTTAAAATGTAAGTGATAGTTTTGTCCCTGTTATATTTATATTCTACAAGCTTTAATATCAGTGATAAATAGTTGTGGAATTTTTAAAACGTCATTTTCTTTGGTTTTTTTAAATAAAAGTGTGTGTCCATTTAGGACACTGAAATCGGTATTTTACAAAAAACGGGATGTAACATGATGGTACGTGTTAATTATTCGACTATATTTAATTACACTAAGAGAAAACAACATATTGAAGCGACAAAAAATTCCATTTTGACTAAAAAACAAATTTTAGTCGATTTTATCACCAAAAAAGCCATTGAAAGAGTGCGTAGCTTTTTTCATGTCCATTCCGTGGCATTTATTTTTTAGCAAAAAAAAATAGAATAAAATTTTTTTTAGTATTTCAGACATGTAACAGGCAGTTAGCAGGACTTATCTTTTACTTCAAAAGTTTTCAAAATTTTTAATTTGTTTGTTTATTTATCTAAAGGATGGAGATGTCCTTTCCATGGATGTCCATTCCATGGACGAATATTCTCAACATATAATTTAGTTGAAAAAAATCGAATTTAAAGTGCTTATATGGACTTTTTATAGTACTAATTACTTGAATTTTCAACTTTTCCAAAAAAATGAATAAGATAATATAAAATAAAATAAAATAAAAATCAGTTACATAGCTTTCATAATTTTGACAACATTGAACTAAAGCCTTTATTTTTGAATAAAAATACTTAAAAACCAAATAATATCCGTTTCTATTGGGGATCGAATCAATTTTCTGGCATTTTCATTCGAAATTATCGATTTTTTAAAAAACATCAAATATCTATTGAGACATTGACCCTTGACCTCGCCCTCGTATTTTTTCTTAATAAGGGGTCTATGAAAGTAAAAATAAGATACAAATATTGTCTCCAATAACGTTTTCATTTTTCCAAAATATTAAGCTTCATTTTCTCTCTAAATTTCAGAATGACCCACTAGCGGTCGATTGCGTGGAAAAATCAAGGTGGAAATTCGGATCTTATTTCGTCAATAGGGCCACCGATTCAACCAATTTGCCCTACTGATGAAATACGATCCGATTTTTCACCGCTGATTTTTCAACGGGTCGACCGCTAGTACCTATATAAATAAAAAATTAATAAAAATAAATATAAATATAAATTACAATTAAAATTAAAATTGAATGTATTCTTCGGGGTTCTGAGCTTACCCAAAACGCCGAAGAAATAATTATTAAAAAATGTAAATTTCAAACCCTCGAAAAAATTCGGGGTTTGGGGCAGCCCAAATTCCCGAAAAGCTGTTTCGGGGTTTTGGGCTTTCGGAGTTTTGACTGAGACTCAAAATAACCTTTTTATTTTATTGATGAAAATAATGAATCTTATTTCATTTCTTAAATCTGAAGAAACATATGTTGAAAAACTTGGTTTTAAACCATCTCATTTTCCGAATGATACCATCATTATTGAATTCGAATAATGTCTTGTTGACACTTTTCTCCTAAGTTTAGCTTTTGTCAAAGAATAAACAAGTAAAAAATGGATATCTAGAGTTATTTCTGTTTAATCTTCATTTATGGATTTCTTTTTGAAAATATTTTTAAACTTGGACTTATTTCTGGAATTAACCCTTCTCCTTTTCATATTCATCTTTTTTTTCGGAAAACGCGCAAAAAGGAAAAGGTGAGCCCAGAAAAGACCGAAAATCAGTTTTATTTACTTCGTACAAGGTTTCCTAGATTAGTTTTAAAGTTAGATTTTATTTAGTTTCTGAAAGGCAATCAAAGCGCCTTGTAAAGTCCACATTCGCACTATATTCTACCTGGCTCTACGTACTATATTCGACGACAGCTCTTCGTAAGCCATCGTTTTGGGTAGTGGCAAACAAACTCTTATGGGATTCATGAGTAAAAAAAAAAAAAAAAAAAAAAGAATAAAAAGTGCTAGTAAAAAGTAGCATTTATGATGTATTTAATATGGCGAAATTACAATTATTTTCTTAATGGGATTAATTGGAACCTATTTGCTAAAATCGAAATCGGAATATTTCACATAGGGGAATCTTCTTTCTTGCATTTATCTCGTAATAATCATTCATTGAAAACCCATTCTAAAATTGCATCAATTTTTCTTTTTTTTTCTGTTCCGATCCGAAAAAACACTGAAAAGGTCCAGTGACTTAGGGACTTCAGTTTGACCCCGGGCAAGACCTGGTCTATATTCGTAGCTTTTTATTGCTTGTAATTTAGTTTCGTCAATAGCCTTATAAAACAAGGGGCGGGGTTGAGACCCACCTTTTTCAAAACCTACAATGTTTTTAAATATAATTACCTCGAATTCCAATATATTCTTCCAACCCTTATCCAGTTCCTTTTTTTTTTTCATCTGATCCTTAAATCATATTTGACTGTCTTTCAGTGTATTTTGGACCCTCTGTTTTAAAATTTTTGCGAAAGAGTGAGTGAAAAAATGATAAGTAAGTTAAAATTTGTTTTTAGAGTAAAAAGAAAATTGAAATTTAATAAAAAAAAAACTTTAAAAAAAAAAACACGATTTTAGTGCTTCAGCTAAAACAATTTATTTGGAGTTAATAAAAAACTCACAACTATTAGTTGATACAACGCACGGCTTTGAAACAGGTTCGTACCTGGAAGGAGTTTCGTCTGTAGCTGGAAGGAATTCTGAAAATTGGGTCGGATATCTCAACAATTTCACATTTTAAAGAGTTATTAGAACAAAACTATAAAAGCAATTGATGCTGAATATAATGGTCGTCCTTTTTTTTATAAACGATATACAGTGCTTTAATCCCTTATCACGTGCATGCGGGCCCTAGACGATGTAAATTATTTAAACCTAAAGGTGAATTTAAAAAAAATATTTTGTTTTATCCCGTACGGCGATTCATTCAAGACGAGTTTGTCTTTTCGATTTATTTCTTCCGTCCGAGAAAAACGGAATATAGCTGTTGGTACATGTGAGAAAAAAAATAAAAATAAAATAAGGCGATCGGTCTCAAACGATAAAAAATAAATTTCGAAACGAGCACCTGTATGTGAAAGAAAGACCTGAGACCTTGTAACTTTGGCAGGAAGCTCAAGACAAATAAAATAAAGAACAATAAACAACCTAGGCTGGATAGAGCTCGGTCAGGTATGAAGAACTAAAGCGTGTGGGTTCAAAGGTCACTGTCATGTTGATTATTTGAAAATCTATTCTTACACAACAATAGGGTGCCACGACCCCCCGGCCCCCTCTCAACCCTATTCATTTCCTTTTTTTTTTTTTTTTTTTTTTTTTTTTCTTCACCGTTAAGTTTTTTATCAGTCTTTTCGTCAATTTTTTTTGTGATAAAAAAAATGGCGCGAAAAGTAGGAATAGTATATGATTTTAATAGCAACCAGTTTCGAAATGATAATTATGTAGCTGTAGCATATAACTACTTATAGCAAATAGAGTAATTTTTTAAAAAAATGCTAATTTCTAAATTTATGAACTAAAGACTATACCTTTTCTCCTAGAAAAAGTCCGCTTCCTTCCTTGTGGCACTGACAAATTTAGAGAACGATGAACATCCCTTTCTCCCTTCAAAAACTAAAACAATTTGCATGAAGTCTGGTGCAATTTTTCTGAAAATATAAAATCGATTTTCCGATTAGAGTATGAAAATTCCTGGCAAAAAAAAAAAAGTGATTCTTAATTTTACTACCATTGCGTCCTTTTTTTGGGAGGGGGGGGGGCTATTTGTGCAAACCTGAGATACTTCTAGAAACGTTTCTCGATTTGGTTTCATTTATGAAAATCAGACGCAGATCATTCTATGATCTAAAAATATGTCCCTTTCATGCAGCTTTTTTTAATCCTAAAATGATTTTGGTGTTTCAGTTTCAGCGCAGAAAAAAAAAGGAAATATTTTATCCCACGCTCTAAAACTCTCCATGCCCATTTATGCGTGTTGTGATGTGTGTGTATATTATAATAAAGCTTGTTAACAGTGACAACCATGCTGGAATCAACACTCAACCAGCCGCAAAACGGACTTTCATAGTACCAACCTTACATTCAAGACTCAGACAGATTTAAAGCTTCAACAATCAACACAATAATATGTCGAGGCTCATTGTTTATTATCCAACTATTTTTTCCCTATAAATTTACCGAATCGTTTTATGAAATTCTCAAGCCAATATACGGCAAGTTATTGAAACAGTGACCTGTGACTTCTTTGTTCTTCCGTTCAAAAATTGCCAAGGATATATTTCAAATATTTTTTACTAAAGCGGAAATTTAGCAATTTTTTTTTCTGTTAAAAAAAAAAAAAAAACCTAAAGCTTTATTTTGTCGGATGACAGATTCTCACAAAGAAGAATCAAATGAAGTAATATCTATGTATTTATGTATATTAACTATCATAACTATGTTCTTAACAGATCTAGATGACTCCGTAAAACATGTGTTTACAAGCTATTTAATGGAGTTTTTAAAACGACCCTATTGCTTAAATTTTTATAGATGATTCTATTCGTCTTCTTAAGTTTCAGCTAAATGACAACTTGTTATTATAAAATGATGTATTTTGCTATTTTTAAAAAAGGTAATACGACATTTTACTACATTCAAAAATAACAATATTAAATTTCTTTTTCGAACCAGTTTTTAAACTTCCAGAAAGAAAAAAAAAAAAAAAAAAAAAAAAAAAAATTGACTGGTTTTTTGAGTCCAGAAATTTTTTATTTTTTCCCCGTAACCATCTAATAATCGCAGAGGTAACTAACTTCACGTTTGCCAGAGATGTTTTCTTTGCATTGAAATGAATTACTAAAGATAAAGCCAAGCGATCTGCAGAATTTTTCTTATTTAAGACTTGCCATTTACTTAAAGAGTCCATTAAGGTGCAATTATTTCTGTAATAAGTCAGTACAATGAGTTTTTGAGTGAGTTTTGTCATATTTGGAATGCACTAAAGTTTTTTCTGAAGGTACATACACTCAAACGGTTAAGTTATTTAGATATACCAAAATGAGAGCATACAGTACAGCTCTCAAATACCTTTAAAAGCAAAAAATCCAAGCACTCTCCATTACAGCATAAGGCGGAAAGTCGGCAAAGCATTCCCGAAAATTTCACGTGCAAATTAAATACATATTATCCGAGCACAGATGATATGAATCTCTGCTAGGAGCGCGCGTGTGTCTGAGCTCGATCATTCTGAATTGACGCTTAAGGCCGGATCACACGGGGAGAGTTTACTCGCTACTCGCTGGATAGTTGAACTATTGCAAAATCCTTTGCGAGTAGGTAGTTTACTAGCTAAGTTTATTAGACTAAGCTAGTTTTTTTATTTCATACTTGCTAGCTGAGCTACAAGCTTCATGTAATAAAAAACAATCAAATATTTGATAGTGATAGTAAAATTGATGTTCCCTGAGAAATCGAAGCTTGTAAATAGTTTATTAGCTTTGCTAATTACACTGAGCGAGTTTCTTTATTTCATATCGGGGCTGGTTGCAGTTTTTAAGGGATCATACAAGTATTACGTAAGCACTGAAGGAGGGAGGGTCTCCGAAATGCTTACGCTAATGTTAAATCTCCATAAGAGGAAGCCTATTTTTGCTTACTATAAGGGAGTCTTGGAAAATAATGCTTAAGTAATAATTGTATGACCCCTAAGTTAAATACAGGAGACGAGCTAATAAAGTATCTCCGTGTAATCCGGTCTTTATGAAAATTTTCAAATCACAGCAAAGCTTTTTACTATCTCCATGTAATTTGGAAACGAGTTTGCTAATAAAATCGTTTGAAAACTAACAAAAAGTTGAGGACTTTTCAACTTTTAGAACTAGTTTCGTGAGTGGAATAGTTGCCATCTTCGTACTATCTTAGTATAATTTGAAAAGCGCGTGAACTTTACTGAAAATCTGAGTGAATTTACCAGACAGCCGAATTACACGAAGATACTTTAGTCGCTATTCGCTACAACAATCCAGTGGAAAACTTCCAATTTATTTCTTTCAAATTTCCCCCAAAGATAATTTTCCGGGGGACAAGAGGAGGAGGAAAGGAAATCGGCTATTTTTCGGATTTTCAAAAATATCAGGCATAGTTTTCAAGAGCTTTAAACGAGTCTTATACGTAATTCGATACGTAGAATCTGAAAATAACATTGAACATTAGCTAGGGTTACTGGAAAATGCCGACATCTCCACAAAGTGACAAAAAGGGTGTATCTGTGGCATTCGTTAATGGGAAAAGCAGGGATGGAAATTGGAAAAACATATTGAACCGAATAGGTTTTACCAGTTGATTTTTCAATTTTTTTGTTTCAAAAACCAGAACCATATCGAATCACAATTAGCTCCAAACTATTTAACCCGAATTTTAGGCATGTTATAGCCAAAATACCGGAACACCATACCAAGAACCTTAACGAATGAAGAGAAAAATGAAACCAAATATGGAACTAAAACCGAATAAAAAACCTTCACCTGCTAGCCCAAAAAAACCTGGTTTTTCGGCTAAAAAAAAAACTCAAACTGAAAGAAAAATAGGGGAAAGACGGAACTACTAGAAGAAAAAGTTATTTTTATATGTAAAACATTCTGAGGCAGTTTATGACCATATGAAGAACTCATAAAAAATATTCTTGCCAGCTGAAAAATTATGAATGAAAAACAACGTGGTTTACATACATTATTAATTGATGCAATACCAGTGCATTTGATTCTGAGATTCGCTGGTGGTTGCCCGCCGGGTACGTTTCTCGAATGCATTTCAAGTTCAAAAACCAAATGAACACAACAATGCTAATGTTCATCATGATTCAAAAAAGAAATAAAAAACAAATTTAAGGAAGAACCCTCGAATAGCCAACACATTATGAACAATTATCTGCTTGTCAGACATTTTGTTTATTAAAAGAACTTGAAACACTGCTTGCTAGATTTTTTTTTTCTATTAATTAAGATAAATTATATAAGGTTAGCAATTTAATTCTTAATTTACGAACTATGATGTTAATATGAAATCAACAGTAAAAATATTAATTTGTAGGCAAGGGAAAATCATAATGATTAAAACTCATCGCTTTTCAATTTCATCCTCTCTATATTTTTGTTGGAACCCTGCAGGAAAAAAGATTGCTCAGATTTTTTTTTCTCCTAGTACGAACAACTTCTTTGGAAATTTTTACAATAAACTGCGCAGTAGATATCTTTTTTACTTTTTCCTTCTTGGCCTATTTTATTTATTTATTTATTTATTTATTAATTTATTGAATGTAACTTGAAGAAAGAAAGAAGAAAAAGTTAACTGATTCAAATCCTCCCCCAAAACAAGCACGGTATAATGATATGTCTGGTATAAGAACAAAAGAGTTCTATTACAATAGTTGACCTGCGACCCATATCTTGAACTCCAGTAGCTCTGTCGCCGTGAGGTAACTTTAGATTTCTGATAAATATGTAAAATAAGAAGATTTTCGTCTTTTGTACCTGCCGATTCCTTCCAGATTAAAATCAGTGTTGCCACGTGGTGGCATTTGTAAACATTCAACCCTTCTGCCTCCCGAATAATTATTTTCATTTAATTTATTTGATGAATGTAGAACAAGCCATCGAAGATAAAAAACAAACTTTGTAACATTTGTATTTGTTGAATAACCAATAAAGAGGAAAATCTGATACGATTAAAAGTCCGTGAAAAATTATTCTACCCTTTGAATATCTGTTTATCTATTTTTAAAATCTTACAGCATTTATAAAAAAAAATGTTCAGATTAATAGAAATGATAAACAGAAATGTAAACTTTTTTTTAGTTAGTTGCACATCATTCTGGAGAAATCGGACGATATGTTTTAAAAAAATTGAGTTCTTTAACATGAGACTTATACGAGATGAATTCAGCACAAGATCAATATTACAGGAAGCCAATGTAAGAAGCCAATAATTGTTAGAAAAAATCCGTTTTTCACGGTGTTAAGTTGAACAAGGACAAGGAAATATTTTCGTGCAGATTATTGTGTCAATTCAAAAACGAAAAAATGAATTAAGTGAAATGAAATTGAGATAAAATATTGCGGTAGAAACATTATGATTGAAAGTAACGAAAAATGTTTCATTCTGTTCACATTAGAAATTCTGAATTCCCGACGTTTTTTCATTTCCCGGAATCGGGAATTCCCGTTTTAGAAAAAAATATCAATCCCGGGAAAAAGAACTCCCGTTTTGATTAATTTTTCATTTCTCGGGAATCGGAAAAGAAATTGACATTTAAACTCCCAGGAATCCCGGGAAAGCCGGGATTTCATTTCATTCATTTAGAAGGGGAAAAAAACGAAAATAACCCTGATTTCCGTATTTTTGGGAAGTAAGTTCAAAAATAAGCGGAGCTATGTCGAAGAAAATTTTTCTATGATGTTTAAAGAACACGCTTTAGAAAAACTATGAAAAAAAAAAAAAAAAAAAAAAAAACTGATTTTTATAACTTTTTTCTAAAATATTGAAAATTTTATGTCGTAAATGGTCAAGAAGCTGATAAAATTGATATTATTCCCGTTTTTGGAAAAAAACTTTTCGATCCTGGGAATCGGAAATTCTCGAAAATGAGAAAAACTCCATTCCCAGGAAGCGGGATTCCCGACAATTAAGGAAAAATATTCTCAAGAAATTTTCTGGGAAAAAAACCGGAATCCCGGAAAGTCCCGGGACAGCAATTCCCGGAGGGAATCTCTACTTCGAATTTTTAAAATAACAAAAGATTTTGTTTTTTCGTAACTACTTAGTACGAATTTATAAATCATTTTCAGCAATAATATTGGTCCTCAGTATCATTCTGAGTAAAATAAATATCCTGTGGCATTTGTCAGAAAATTATTAATCGAGGACCGATTTTTACAAGAAATTAATTTTTTCAATCGCATGTTTGTAATTCCATGCACTTCCATAAGGGTCTTCGAATAAAACGACTAGATAATATATTATATATTTTTCGTTTTCTTCCATTAATTGTATATACTATCAATGAATAATTAAAAAGCCCCATTCAGTTTCCCCAGCATCTTAGATCAAAATGCAAAAGATTTAGTAACTAACCCAAAAGCTGGGTTTCAATTAAAAATGCATAAAAAACTGTAGGGAAATAAAAACGATTTAAAATTCAGGAAAAACCCCGAAACTTAAATAAATATAGGCTTTAAAAAAATAAATAAATAAATATGTCAAAGATATCAAAATTCTGTTTTTTCGAATACCATGTGACAGTAAAGTCATAAGGTGAATAAACTTGAGAACGATTTTCCGGTATTGAACCGGCGATCTCAAAGTCTTTGTCCATCCTTTAGATGGCCAGTCGGGGAATAAGACATCGGCCGATGATGAATTACATTCATTTGTTTGTATTAACTTGAGGTGCCCTCAAGGTTGATGTTGTACAGTACATACATGTTAATATCCATGGATCTTGAGTCTGGACGAAACGCTTTGCATCGCGCAGAATTTTCAGTTGTTCAGTCTCTTGCTAAGGGATAAAGAATTCCAACCAGAAAATTTTCGAATTAATTGAAAAAAATGTTGAATCTGCCGATTTCTTTTTAAATTAAAATAATCGATGACGCAAAGCACAAATGAACCATAAAGAACAATCCATTCTTTTAAAGTTAGATAATGCATTAAAAAAAAAAAAAAAAAAAATCGATAAATATAAAAAAAACAAGGTGAAAAAGAACACGGCTCGAGAGCACTGCTGGAAATACGAGAACAACTTTTTGATCATGTTTTCAGGTTTTGCCTGGGGGACTGTCAAAAAATAAGATAGGTGAAGACCCCTTGCTGAGTTCTCTAATTGCAAAGGCTACAGTTTGAAGGCAAACTCACCAAGACTGGGTTTTCTATTTGGTCAGTACATTGTTGCAGTTAGCTGCATTCTTGTTATTGGGTTAAGTTATTGCTTCTTTATAATTCCTTAATCAGTCATGTCAGTGTTATTTTCTGCTTAGAAAAAAAAAAATGATTTGTTTGTTTCATTGAGTAATTTCGATTTTTCTTCCCTTTCGTGTGAGTTTGATGTTTTAAATACAATTGAGGAGTTCTTTCCGTCTAGTTAGGATAAATTAATGACCAATAAAAGTTTGGGCTATATTGGCTTCAGAAAGAAAATAACATTTAAACTTTTTAATTTTTTTTTTTTTTTTTTTTACAAGTTGATCTTACTTGTTATTGATTTTCCTTATTGGAATAAGATTTTCATCTAGGTCATTTTCAAATTAGTTTTTCGTTAAGTTTTGCTTTCTAGGACAGTACTTAAACAAAAATCTTAGTTCATGAAAGAATCGTTAAGATTAAAGAGAGAGGTTATTAGTCAAAGGAACCCTGAAAATGCGACACAGACAACCTTTGCCCCGATGTAATTGATGAAGAGTCGAGTATAGTGATCGGGTGGAATTCGTCAACTTCTAATACATTATTGAAATATGTATATAAGTTGTTTCGTCCAGAAGTTTCGAACTTGTCAACAGTTAGGGGTTTTCGATTTAATTCTACATTTGTTTACATTGTATTATCATAAATTTACCATCTGATATTCGGCAATAAGTCAACATTGATTTTTATCTCTTAAACAGTAAACCTCAAGGTTCAGATTCAGGTCCAATATTAATGGATCTATTTTCCTTGTCAGTTACTACTTGTTTTAAGCCAAGATGATTTATTCAAAACAGAAACATTCGTTCATCAATTTTTTTTTTTTTTTTTTTTCTTTTTTTTTTAAAAGTTGATTGAGCGACACTGATATCGTGTACAAAAAAATTCTAGAACATATCAATAACAGTTATACACGGTTGATAGTATAGCAATTAATTATTAATTAATTAATGTGATTAAAGATAAATAATGCATGAGACTTTATTAAAGCGAGCACACGGCTTTCTTGAGGCAGCTGATTTAATGTAAACAGACAATATGTATATTTGAACATTGGTTATCACAGGTTTTATTTTTTCGTCTTCTTTGTCGTATAGTCCCAGGAAAACTTCTGGATTTAAGTGCTAAAAAATTGAACCGGAAAAGTAATTTTTTTCCTTTCGATTTTTTTTCCTAGTTTGATTCCGTTTGGTTTACCGTTCGGTGATTCGATCTATTATGTAAATGAATTTTTTACGGAAAAACAACGACAAAAACAGTCACGTTTTTTTCTAAAAGATTTTTAGGTCAAAATTAAGCAATAGAAATAAATCTTAAAGGGTGCGTTGCATTAAAAACGATTTTATTTGACTGTCTGTTATTTTAAAAACTTTAACCTTTCAAAATCGCACTTTCATATTTTTTAAAATTAGATAGGATCTATAGCGATCTCACTTCTTATGATAGATGACATTATGATAAAAAGGGATGAAGGAAAAAAGATATAGCTACCACTGTGCAGGGGTGTACCGGCAAAAAAAAAAACCGGGTATTTGTAAAAGAAATTGATTTTTATTTTATAATAACTAAAAAAAAGGTGATGCAACAGATTGACCTAACTTTGGGGCAGGTTGAAGTTTAGGTCAGCCATTGTGTGGATTTGAACAAAAATGTCTGAGTGGCAACTCCTGTGGCGCTATCACTACATGTGGTAAAACCCTCAACTAGAGCCTTGTTCCTTGTCATTTATCATCTCCTTAATATCTATCTAACTCCATTTGTTCACTCCATATGGGGTTTGACCGTCTTTCTAACGAACCGACATGATTGCGTTTTTCAAATGAAGATGAAAGATTAATCATCATTAATGAAAATAATTATCGGAAAAATCTGATTAAACATATAAGTATGATAAACAATCAATTTCGTTTTGTTTTATTCAATTTTTTTTCGCGGGACTTCACTTTTTTTTTTTTTTTTTTTTTTTCAAATGCACCAGGCAATTAATTCAGACGGAAAAAGCGTGCTCGCACCAAAGGTGGCGAGAAATATTTAGCGCCTTTTATATTGTATTCAAGTTTAGATGCTTGACTTTTAAAGCGAAAAATTAAGGTTTTCGTTATGAATTAAATAAATAGATAAACATTTGATTTATTTTAATATTTACGCTTATGGTATCATCGCAGGGAAAAGCTTTCGATCCATCGAATATAGGCGGAAAATTGTCAAAATTTTTGTCATCCAAATAGTCACTTTGAAAAACAGATTTCAGTCCAGTCACGTTTTCAGACATACGAAATGTGACTAAGAAATATAAATAATTCCGCAGATTAGCAAATCATTTAAGAATACTTAGATGATTTTTTTTTTTAGTTTATATTAATAAATGTCATTTCATTGGGAAGGGAAAGAAAATACTCTGCCTCCGTTCTCATATTTCGCTTAGGAATAAGAAATAATGATTGAATATGTAGTCCATTTTCCATAAAACACTGAAGATACAGCAAGCAGGCAAAACGGTTGCAACACATCTAATAAAACGTGACCCCGGTATTTATCGTTCTAAAATTTTGGAGAAATGATGAATGATCGACTAATGTAAGCAAAATGAAAAAACGAATTTTCAGCCTTGAATTTCAGAAGTATTTCACATTGCACATTTAAATATTCCAGAATCTAAAAAGGGCGAAATATACAGATTGAAAAAAATTAAAACAGAAATTTGAAATGCGGGCAGCAAATTAATTATATTTTGTTTCGAATCATTTGTTTAGAGTTTAGGGCTGATTGCACGGAATGATCACAGGTAATACGGATATCTGCTATTTGTATATGATATATTTTTCTTTACATTTCGCGACCTTAGAAACGAAAGGTTCTAAATGCAACACATTAAAATTTTACAGGACAGTTTATGTTATTGTACCTTGATACCTGCTCAATTTTTTGACATCGCAATGCTACTAGACCATAAACGCACTAATAAAGAACACATTCAAAAAGTTTCATTTCGATCATATAATTGTTTATTAAGTTATGTAAAAAGTCTCAAAATTGTACTCGTTTAATGACTTTTTCCAATTTACAAACAAAAGGTTCTATCAACTCCATAAGCTAATTCAAAGATGATAGAACCTTTTGATTCCGAATTAAAAAGTCACTAAATCTTAATTTTTCAAATATCATATATTTTTTCGAAAATTATACGGGAACATTTCTGGGAATGTCTAGAATAATTTTTAAGCAATCCTGAAGTCTTTTCATATATTTTGGTCCAATTTCGGGAATTTTATAATGAAAAATGACGTTAGAACCTTTTGTTTCTAAAGCGAATTTAAGAATTTGACAGTTCGAATTTTTTGATTTTTCAAAAAAAAAAAAAAAAAAAAAGCCAGAAAAAATAAGAAGTTTGAATTTTTAGGTTAGGGGTCGAAAGTACTCATAAAGTAGAAATTATTTTCATAAAAAAGTGAATTTTGTCCGGGGAGTCGATTTAGAACCTTTTGTTTCTAAGGCCGCGATTTATTATTCCAAATGAAGAAAGATTCAGAAAGGAACATTTGAATCTGTAAGATTCAAAATCATGTCCTTTTGAAGATGTAAATTTTTTAAAAGCAGAGGTGTTCGAAAGCATCATGTAGTTGATCTCTTATAAATTTAAATATACAGGTGTACAGGTGTACAGTAGCACCTTTTAAAATTGTAAAACTAAAGGCAGCAAACGATTTTAATTTTTTATTATTTTCTTAATTTTACAAGAAAACTTCGGAAGTCTACTCCGCTTTAATGATCCTCAATTATCTCACTCTGTTAGTTTAAATATTTTTTAAAAAGCGGGTTTTTCTATTTTAATTAATCGTTAGACGTCTTATAACTATCATTACTCGGTGTCGGTATATTTATCTTCCAATCATTACCATGAATTACTTTCACTCAAAGGCTGAATCAGTTTTCATCGACTGAATTTTCGATGCTGCATCTCTATGCAACAAATACATCGAATCCGAGGATGAAAATGCTTTAGGGACATCCTCAAGCATTGTAGGTTAGAGTAATTCCCTTGGAGCCCTGTTTGCGGGGATGTATTCCCTTCTATACAGAAAACGTAACACGAAAGCGGTTTTGTGGACTTGTTAACGTCGGTGCTCTTTTTTGGTAGTTTTAAAAAAAGAATTTTTCCCGCACATTCACATCGTAAAAAAAAGAAAGAAAAAAAAATTAATCTACCCTCTTTTAGCGATGAAAATGAACGCAGGCATATAGGAAATAGCGTAATGAAAATCACTTCCGTCAAATGTTGACATCTATATCGAAGAAAGCAACCCCTAACTTATCGACAACGAGCCTCATCCCTGGAATCTCCCCGTTTCAAGTTTTGATATATATATATTTTGTCTAAATTGTTTTTAACGATTGCTGATGTTTGTCATGTGCATCGATTTTTTAGGCCTTTGATTTTTTTTTTTATCGCTTTTTATTTTTTTATAAACTGCGGCTTTCCGGGAGGTTAAAAACCTATGAAAGAGCAAAATTTCAATAACAAATTTTTTTATGGAAATGGATAGAATGAATAAAAAATGAGATGTCCGATAGGTTGTCAGTGATTTCGATCAAAATTTATGATTCCTGATTGTATAAATAATATCGGACACTACAACGCAATTGTATTACATCAATCTTCACTTCAGGACGGAAGTGTTGAGGATAAAATTTGACCACCGGAAAATTACCTAAACTTCCATTTTTTTTATTTTTTTCAATCCCAAGTATTTTTGCAGGTTTAATTCAAATTAAACTTTATGGCTCTGAAATTCCGGCAAAAGCAACTCAGACTAACTTCCAATCTTTTTTCATCAGTGAGAAGAATTGTAAAAAAAAAAGTTGTATGAAAAGGGCATGAGGAGATATTATCACTCAACTGACAATGATCCACCTCCACTTCAGACACTTTTCATCTTCTCCATTTAAGTTAAAATAAGAATTACATAATCAAAGTAACAATTTCGGAACTAAAAAAAAAAAAAAAAATACGCTATTGTTTGTAGCATTGGTTGGGGGGCTGTATCCTGCCAGGATATTCCACATATGGTTTCCAACCATAAGACATGTACGTAATATATTTACAACCTTCAACGGTTGAAATATTGCATTCGGTCAACGACTTTCTTCCATCGATTTGTTATCAAAGCGAAAAAGAAAAACAGTATTAAAAGGCTCATTTGATATTGCATTATGAAAATATAATCTCAAGGCAATCAAAAAAACGGTAGCCAAAACGACTGCAACCGATACAAGTCATTGTTTTCCATATGTTAGACCATGTAGAGTTTGGACAAATTTATATTTATCATTTAAAACAATAGTCGGAATGTTGACCTGAGACCTTGCGGCGCACAGTAGCTCGCTCGTTGTCACGACAAATTAGAGATGTTCACGATCTTATACTTTACGTCTATGCATAAATAGTGACTCCAAAACTCTGCAGGTATTACCTTTGTAAATGCCGCTGCCGGTTTACGGTTGTTACGGGAATGACCCGATCGCATTATCACGAGATCAGTAAAATACTAGGTTAATCTAAAAAGACAAAAACATGATAGATTTTAATACCATATTTTCCGTTTATTGAGGATCTTTTCCTTTTTGAAAACTTTTTTTTTTTTTTTTTTTTTTTCAGATAATTAGATTTTTATCGCATCCAATCACCTGAAAACGATATTTCTGTTAAAAAGAAAGTGAAAACAGGAGGAGACTCGTAAAGGAATACTTCAGAATGACTTTCACATTCAGAAAATACATCTACAAACGTGGTTTTTGTCGTAAAATGATTAATGTTTTCGTATGGGAAATCTCAGCCAGTAAATCCCGACAACAATGGTCTATTTTGAAAAATGATAACCCCACTCAATAAACTTCAAGAATAGTTTTTTATAACGTCTCCGTCCGCCATTGGCGTCGTCCGCCATCATGAAGCTAATGATGTGGTAATATCCGGTTTAGTCACGTGTCTCGTCAAATCAACGACTACTGTTTCCGGTTTTGCGATATTAATGTATCATTGGATATTGTTTGTTTTTTTTTTTCCTTCCTCTCTTTTTTTCCTTTCCATTCTTTTTTACTATCTTTATTTATTTAGTTTTTTTTTCAGCAGTGATACTTTCTTTATGGCTTTTTTTTTGGATTTACTATCCTCTCCTAGAGGAGGGGCCAGATGATGGCTTAATCTTTTATTTAAGTTGTGCAGGGATATACTCATGGAAGAGAGGGCGCGATTGATTCGGATTGTAAGAGTAAAATTGTCAGAACTTTATGTAGAATTTATCAAATATCACCTAATGTGAAATAGTATATTAAATATCAGGTATGGAGGTGGCGTATTGCAGGCCAGTCGAGGCTGCAAGCCACCCCCGTGCCTGCTTTGTAAGATATTTTTCATCACGACGGCTGAAAATGAATTTTTCCGTTTTTCAAGTTTATTTTGCGCCCAGTGTGATGAAAATTATATTTTAAAAAAATAGCGGGAAAATCATACAAAATATGCTAAGATACACCAACTTTTCTTAGTCGAAAACATAGTTTTTGATCAATGGTAAATCGACCATTTACCTATAAAGTTTCTGTCTAAAAAAGAAACATGGGCGAATAAGAGGCTTTTTTTCGGCCCCGTAGATTTCAGGGGGCACATTTGGGCATGCTAATGGAATTGCCCTATAAAACCTGAATAAGCATCATTGCCGAAGAAAACTGGCAACGAGTTTGAATTCGGTAAAAATTGAATACAAAACGTGTGATCGAATTACATGAACCGTGTGATCCGATCACACACTGGGGCCGAAAATAGCTTCTTATTCGCCCAGGCCCTTTAACTACATATTACACTTTTCGCAAACTCTAGTAGGAAATTTAATCAATCCGTGTCATATGATATGTTTTATGTTAAAGCATTTAAATCCGGAAAGGACTTTTTCCCTTATAGTTTACCAAAGACGGTTGTTTCCTAAACAGGATAATTGAGGCGTCGTGCTTCTATATTACAGTTGTGTTTTTCTCAAAAATTCAGCGATGTCGTTTACTAATCTGCACTTTAAAAAAATTGGAAATGTTAGAAATGATTTCATTCATATAAAGGTTCATTTGCAATACTTCAGCTTCAGTTAAATACTCCAAATATATTACACATTTTCGGAAATTTTCTAGGATTCACTACTACCGAAATCGAAAGATAAACAAGAAAAATTGCAAGGGCTTATACAAACAGATAAAAGTTCTATCTCCTGATCGATCAAAGTACTTAAATCATTTTAATCCAAAACACCAGTGTTATTTAACACCAATTATAAAGGTTTTTAATGAAGAATTCATGAATTGACGCTGTCAGTCACAGTCTGTAGTTCTTTGTTCTTGGACAATTGATAGCTTGCCGTACTTTCTTCGAGCAAGGTTAATTGACTTTTGGTCTATCGGCAAACACGGAAATCAAGCATTTGCGACGTTCCTCCAAACAGATGTATCTACACTACGTGATCTGTTTTTTCTTTTTTTTTCTGTTATTTTATCTTGTTGACAAAGATCAGCCTGGAATAATTTACATTTTTCGGATCATTCCAGTTTTAATAAAAAAAAACAGAAAAATCAATATAAACAAACGATTATTTTTCATCTTTTAAAACGTTCACTCCTATCTCTGTTATTTATTTTGCAATAATTGCGATTATCTTCCGTTTGAGCGAATCCATAGTTTGCTTCCCCTTAATTCGTTGACAAAGTGTCGGAAACTGCTGACGTAATCAATGGAGAAACCCTTTTCCTTTTTTTCTGTATGTTTGTTGTTTATTTACTTGTTTGCGTTTTCTTTATTTGAATTTTCACACAATTTTTAATTTAAATAAAATTTAAACTTCAGTTACCAGTTAAAAACGTACTGCGAAAAAAGAAGAAAAAAATGCTACTATAAATTCAAACTTGAAAAAAATAAATAAATCATCGAAAGATGATTAAATCAATTATGAGCATTTCTCTAACTTCTTAGAGAGTATATAAGGGTTGTTACATCCCTCCCTTACCGCATCACATTAATTAAAGCTATATTAAGAAGGGTGTGCTGAAAAATGGATTTATATAAAAACAGTGGATATCATTAACTTTGATTTTCCATCATAACCCCCCTCCCACCATTGAAAAAAAAAGTCATCGATTTGTCAGATGAGTGGAAAATAAAAAGACAAATTAACTAAAAAAGATTTGATCGAATAAGTCTTCTGGAGCAATCAGATAACTTCGATATACTTAATAACTAAAAAAAAAAAGCCCAGTAGCTATAAGGCCAGACATGTCGGAATTGACTTTTAAAAGTAAGAAGTTTTGTTGTTGAACATTATAAAATCGAACTCGATTGATTTTTTAATCGGACGTAATTTTATATCATGATTTTTTTTTTTCAGTGAGTTCCAGGAGTTTAGAATTTTTCAGGGGTTTTAAAGTGAAATGATTTAACTCCCAGTTTAAGTACAATAATTTATAAATTGTTGAGTTATGATTTTATTACTGTATGTTTTTTTATGATGTTTATTAGATTAAATAAATAAAAATTCAATTTATATCAAATTTATTTCGCTTCTAGGGAATTTAAATTTTATAGTATTTTGGTTTAATGTCTGCAGGAAAATCTATATAAACATTAGTTATACAAACAAGGAGGTGATTTAACACTCAGGTACATATAGTAATTAACTTAAGCAATTTTTTTTAAAAACACAAGCAGGAATATCAGAGTGTTTCATTCTCCAATTTCATTAAAAATTCAAGATAAAATCAAAAAATTTGGCGTGCGTTTACTATTTAAAAAAATCTAAATCTGTAGAACTATTATAACTGTATCACATGCAATTAAAACCGTATTAAATTAATTAAATCATTTGCAAATTTCAGGACAAGTGAAAATTAACCACAGGTTTCCGACGAAGATCCGGATTTTATTTTTCAAACTCGAGGCGACTTCTTGATTTGATAAAATGCCTTCGGTCATTTTTTGAGTAACTTTTTTTTTAGTTAAATATTTCGTAAAATATTTGATAAGGCTAAATCAAATCCGACTCTAATAAGCCTACATTCCGTTATGACTTTAATTATTTCAAAAAAAAAAAAAAAAATATCACATCATTTTGAAATCCAAAAAATTATCCAAAGAAAAAAAAAAAAAAGTTGCAGATATTTAATGGCTTTGCTTCTAGCATCTTTTGATAACTGCAAAAATTGTAGTAATCTTCTCTAGTTCAAGAAACAAAGTATAATTTAATATTTAGTATAATTAAATGCATTTTTACGTTTAAACGCAAAAAGACTTTAATTAAGACTTATTTATTAATTAATTCAATTATTTTGATTAATTTAATTTAATACGTACGCAAACTTTGTTGCATTTTTATTCATTTTTTGCAACAAAATATTCGTTAATTGCTTTTTTCTGTTATTTAAGTCATTACATATCACGCATATGTAACTTAAGATTGTGTATTACCTGTTTTCTGTAAATACGCTCTTACAGCATTTAACTGCTTATATTTTTTAATAATTTTTTTTTTCCGCTTTTTCATTTTTTTCTTTCTTTTTGTGATTCATGCGAACTGACATTAAACTCCTCCTCTGATGTTTCATGTTTTGCTAAACTTGCTACTGTCACAGCCATCGGCGCTGTCATCAACCACCTCGAACTGCATTAAATCCTTGAAAAGCCTTTAACTTAATTTTCATATTAATAAACCGCTAGGTTGACCAGATAGTTGAAACCGTTAATCATTTCTGAATCTATTTTCGCCTGCTAACCATGTTATAGAAACTTTTTTCTTTTCTCAAATCGACATGGCATGTTTTAATACTCGTCTTGAAATAGATTTCAGATGTCGATGTCGATGCATTAATGCATTCTTTTGTTAAACAATTTTATTAAATGATAAATCAATGCCGAGTTTATTTTTTATTTTGGATGCTATAGCCTTTGCTTTTCTGTACTGTATTAAAAAAACAACAAGGAGTATAAGCTTCAGGCGCAGTGTTCTCGGAGAAGAGTATTCGAAAAGTATACGCCATTCGAAGTGAATTTTTTTGTAAGAGAAACGTTTGTACATAAGAATAAATGTGCGCAGTTAAAATCTCCGGATTTTGTCATTTTCTTTACAAAAAGAAAAGTCTAGAGAAGATTTTGAGTTACAGTGAAGGGCATATTAATAAAAGAATAATATTAAGATGATTTTTCTTCATGATCTAGTCTTAAAAGTGTGGTAAAAACTAACCTAGTTAATGAAAAGAATAATTACTTAATTGTTATATTATTTTAATCGATTCACGTGCTAATTTACTGACTGAATTATATAGTCTCGAGAAAAAAAAAACTCAGTGCAGAAATCTCCGATAATGGGCTAGAAATATTTTTTATTTTTGTCTTACCTTTGATAATTACATATTTTAAAATTTTTGAAATTTAACAAAACTTACTTTAAAGATTGTTTTCAAAAAAGGTTAATGATTACATATTATTGCTTGAGAGCGATTTAAATTCTGAAATTCCAGAAAAGCCAACATCCAATGTCACTACTTTTAGTACATTATAGGTTCACTAACGAATTTAACTTGACTCCTAGATTTAGTCGTTGGATTCTCCTAAATTTATGTTTCACTAACGCAAGGGCGAAAATGAATGTAAGGAAAAAAATATGCTAAAGTGGTACTATAATTCAAGAGAATAATATAAAAATCAGACAGCGCTGGAAAAAAGGAATGTATGCTAGGCCTATTTGCCAGTCTTATTCATAAGAACATCTCAATTTTGATTTCACCTTTTAAATACTTGTTATGCCCATTCAGTAGAATTTAATACGATCTTGTTCATGGTGCCCAAGGAATGACACTCACTAAGTGCCATCTGGTGGGCCATCCCACCTAAAAGGATGTGGCTCTGCCTCTCCAGGCTACTTTATCTGCACTGTCTGCCGCGAATACGAATATTGCTAATTGCTATCCTACTTTGCCTGGCATAATTTATTTGCGATTTGACTAATTTTCGGGTTTTCTTAATCGGATTCCTTTCCCTCCAAAAAAATGAACTTATTTAATGGTTATTGCATTTTTAACGGGATATGGATCTTTTTATAAGCAAATCACGATTAAGTAATGCAATAAAGAAATCAATAAAGATTATCAATTAGATTTCAATTTTATATTAAGATAAAGAAAAATGCAATAAAGATTATCAATTAGGATCGAAAATAAATTCAAAAATTATTTAATGGTTGTCAATGTTCAATTTATAATTAGGTAATGCAGATTATTGCCCTTCTCTTAATTATTTACCTGGCATGTTTAATAGTCTCAATCAGCAAGTCTTAAATATTTCAATTATTTATTTATTTATTTATTTATTTATTTATTTATTTTTTTTTGAAAATATTTTTAAAATGTCTGAAATATTTTTAAAACATCTTTCAATATATTTCTTTAAAATATTTCTGAAATATTTAGAAATACATTTAAAACGTGTTAAAATGATCTTTCTGATGCCTTTTTATTTATTTCTTTATAAAAAATTGTTTCGCTGATTGGGTTTTATCACTCATAGTGGCGTAATTAACGGGCCCGCAGGTCCCGCGGAGCGGGAGGGCCCACCAACCTTCGACGGCCCACCGCTCTCTGGGGACAAAACTAGGATTATACTAACGAAAGTTATATTTTAAAAATGCAGGAAAAAAAATTAAAATTAACTTCTTACTAAAAATACTTTTTTTCATACATTCTTAAAAATGTATCATATTTTTCAAAAGGGGGGGGGGGGCTCCTGCTCCTGTTCGCGGGCGAGCCCACAAATTTTAGTTCCGCCACCGATCACTCAGGATCCTCCCTAAGACATGCGCATGGGAAGAAGAAAAAGAAGAATTTTCTTTAATCAGGTGGTTTGGTTTCCCCTTGCCTGCCAGATCTTATGCCGTTGACTGCTCCAGTGTGAAAAAAAATTTTTTTTTCCTGAAACAAGGGAATGCCACATTCAACAGCCCTTAGCTTGCTTAACTGCTTCATAGGAAGCATAACGTTTTATTTGTCCGGGTGATGGTAGGCGGCAGAAGCACAAAAAAATAAATCAGTTTAATCATGACCTCCGACAATTTTCCATAAACAGCCTTATAAGTAAGCCAAAAGTATAAGACTTTTTCATTTCATGCAACTTAGAATTCTTCAAACTTAACGCAACATTCACTCAAAACTAGATACCACGTCTAAATAAGTATAAGAAGGATTTGAAAAAAAAATGATGACTGTCCCTATCACAAATCTTGAACTTGAAAAAGAGAGAAAATGAAACTCGCGTCAATTTAGAAATGTTGCATTTACGCATAAAAATCTGAAAAAATCAAATGGTCTAATCTATCAGAATTTAGGCCTAGGGTCAAGTGGGGGAAAAAACGGCCATTGAAAATTTGAGGTAAAAAAAAGACACTTGAATATTGGATTAATGACAGATCTTTAAAGTTCCGAAAAATTCATGATAATAGTTTGAAGCTTATGTTTCACTATGTCGTTAAGAAATTTTCATTTCCTCCTATATTTTTAGGTAAAAAAAATTATTTCTTAAACATTCGGCTTTGTTTTGAAAAAGCAATTGTTGACACTTGTTTTAAAATTACATTTTATTCGAAAAAAAAACAAAACAGGTGAAAATATTACGGTACGTAAATAAACAATAATGACTGAGGAATCATTATGTGGTTCGAAATTTACAAATAACTGATTTTAGCACGAGTTATAAAGCTTTAAAGTTGTGGGGTAAAAACGAGACATTATCACGGGTAAATAAAAGCCATTCGATATATGGCACTTTGCATGTTCGGAAAAAATCGACGCCATATTGAGTGCAATGTTTTGGTTTTGTGAAAATTGTGAAAGAGGACGAAAAAAGTGCTTTTGGGAAAGGTAAACGCTTTATTACGGCAAAATATCATTTCATAATAATATTATTCTGCCTTGTACCGCGAAAAAAATTTTCTAAAACTCGATGTGGTGTTAATTTCGCGGGTGTCCCGTTATTACCTCATGTTTGGCTCGTTTTTGCCCCACTTTGCGGGTAAAAAAAAGGCAGCATTTTTCGGAGATTTTGACCATATTTGGTTAAACAGACGCATATTTGCTTTTGAAACATAAGCTAGATATAAAATTAGAACTTTGTACCGGAAAAAAATTTTTTTTAAAACATTAATTGCTACGTTATTCATAATTTTCAAAAATTGGCTTTTTTTTCCCCCACTTGACCCTACATATTTTATTCTTCGCGTTCCTGTTACTCAAATTCTGATGATTTTCTCGCGCAACATCCCAGTACAAAGATAACTTGCACAGGCGTCAGGTAGACATTACGGACGGAAACGGTAATAGAAAATATAAAAATGAGTAGATAGCTGATGTTAATAATATATTGAGTAATGTAGTAAAGGGATAGGTTTTCGAAGTTAGAAGTGTGCCTAGGGACGTTATACCTGATCATTAACGAATTAAGTTAAGAAATAGTTTGAGTGTTTATTGGAGAAGTGCCTAGAGACACGATATGCGTGAGCCTGGCTGGGATCAAAACGGTTGGCACCGTGAAATTTAAACACACGTCGACTTTTTTAGTAACGTTTCGTCGAATCAATCCTTTTTTCGAATGCTTTTCGAAATTAAATTTATAATCCATGAATGGTGGTTTGAAGTATGATTATGCAAAGTGAAACGTTTTTATTGTTTTTAAATTTTCAAAATGTAATTGAGCTAAAGGGTAACAGTTTACAATGAATTATATGACATTTATGAAGCTCATTCAGCAGGGCCGAAAAAAAGTCTGTTGCTCAAACAATTAATTTTCGAAAATTTTAAAACTCCTACCTTTCCTTTAAAAAAATAAAATAAAAAATTTAAAAAAAAAAGTTCACTGGGAACAATTTGATTTGCCGCTACGAAAAGTCGTGATTCAAAGTAATAATAGTTTCTGAACAATTTGAACGGAAAATATTTAAGATCCAGTCGTGATTGGGTTTCAACGATTTACTGCTCGAAATTCTATTTTTAAATTTAACTACCAATTTTTAATTTCGGTAGTTACTCCTGTCTTTCTTACATGCTTGCGCACCATTTTTATTTTGAAAGCTCTATTTTGGGATTTTGATCCCGTATTTAATTTTTTTTTCCGGAATAAAGTCATGATTGAAAATATTTATTCCGCATTTTAAAATTTTCAGCTTTGTTTTGGTCCAGACTTGGATGTCGAAACGAAATGACAATGAAATCTCAACTCCCTTGCCGTTAAGAACGTGGGCGAATAAGCCTATAAATCGGGGAGGGGGGGGGGACTACAGCCTATTTACGCAAACATACCTCCTCTTTCCGTAAAATTACTACTTTTTAAAGTAAAATTTCCGAAATTTTCCCCCTTATTTTTTAAGCGCCCCCTAGTTCCACCCATGATCAAGAATTGCTTTAAAAAAAAAAAATTAATCCTTTTATGAAAGAAACATATCAGCATACTCGGAACAGATTTTGAGATAAAATAATGAATTATCGATTATTTATTATGGCTTTACATTTCTGAACACAGAATTTAACAAAAAAAAAAAAAAAAAAAAAAAAAAAACATTTTGGCGGGAAATTTAATTAATAAGAATTAAAATCCTTTATAAAAGTTAAATTTATTACTAATATCGTGAAAGGAATTCCACAATTATTTTTTTAAAGGTAAGAGTTTAAAAGAAAAATTTCCTTTTAAGCTTCCAATCTAGGAATCATTTATTATAAACCAATCAGGCTGCATCCCTGTTGCACCCTAACATTTCCTCTTTGCCTACGTTTTTCATAAAAATAAAAAAATAAAAATACCTGAAAGCAAATTTTTTTTTAATGATGCAAAAGTGTCATATTAGCCCTCGAGGACAACTCTGTGCGAAATGTAATATAATTACCGCGGAAAATTTGTAGCAAAATGATCCGAACATTACGCTATAAAATACGAGAGAAAAAAATGGTTAATGAGTGCAGTGGCGTAATTAACGGGCCCGCAGGCCCCGCAGCGCGGGAGGGCCCTCTACCTTCGAGGGCCCACCGCTCTCTGGGGTCAAAACTAGGATTATACTAACAAAAGTTTATATTTTAAAAATGCAGGAAAAAAAATTAAAATTCACTTCTTACTAAAAATACTTTTTTCATACATTCTTAAAAATGTATCATATTTTTTAAATGGGGGGGGGGGGGGGCCTCCTGCTTCTGTTCGCGGGCGGGCCCACAAATTTTAGTTCCGCCACTGAATGAGTGTAAATCTTCCATCTCGGCTATTTCAAAAACAGCGAAATTGTGTCTAGGCGATTAAGAACAAGTAATAAAATTATAATTCACGTTTCTAAGTCATTTTCACCTTCCAGCTATTATTTGAAAGAAGCATATAATTCTATACTGACTCCCTTTCGGTGTGTTAAATTCAAATAAGTAGTCAGCGGTGTGTTTACCGTATAATTTTTGTTGTGTCGGTGTGGGTGCGCATGATTGCTGCATCCTCAAAATATATATTAAAAAAAAATTGACAGCAAAAAATGTAGACAAAAGAGTGTTGGAAAATAATATTTGGACTGTGAATTTATAAAAAAAAAAATCACATATCTGTTTATTTTTATTATTTTTTTTTTAAAAGAAAAATACAAAAAGAACAATAGTTAAGACTCATCCGAGGGTGGCAGTTGTCTACGGTTTGTATGTATGGTCCATCCACATTGCGTTTTCGTTTTTTAAAACTATCCCCTATTTTTTTATTTTTTTTTTGTTTAATACTATATAACGATCCGATTGTTGCTTACCCCTTTAGACTTTATCAATAATCGCCGGTCCAAAACATTTCATTCAGAGCAAATTTTTGCAACGTCGTTTAGTTCTGTGTCTCTCCTTCAATGTCACACCATTTTTCAGATAAAACACTCACACTGCATTACTGCGTTACTGTATTCTATACCGGTATAACCTCAGCATTCTGTACGGCTGTAGCAATTTAGTATATATAAAACGACAATCAAGTATTTCTTTTACATCGAAAAGAAAAGAAAAAAAAAAAAAAAAAAAAAAAAAAAAAAAAAAAAAAAAAGAAGAAGAAGAAGAAGAAGAAAAAAAGCATTTGGGCAAGAAGATCTACTGAGACGTCAGTCCATTTTTCTATAAAATATGAATAAAAAAGGTAGTGCTCTTCGGGTGTCATATGAAGAGGGGATCGGATAAAACATAAACCGACCGTTTGTCCAGTTGATTTTATTAAATTATTCGAATTTAAAAATTATTACTGATAATATAATAAAATAGGAATTATAAACTCTTTAAACTCTTTTCGCTATTTCATTATAGAGTGGCTACAGCTTTTGAAGTATTACTTTACGAAAATATACAAGGCCAGAGCCGTTGCCTTATGGACTTACTGCAGACTAGCATGGCCTGAAGCTAGTGTGGGGACAAAGGGAAAGGAAGAGCCTCCCTGTGAATTTTTTTAAAATGATTGTATTTTCCTATCTCCCATGTAAAAAAGGGGCCATTAGGAGCCCTCCTGAGACCCACAAGCTGACTACAGGACTGAGGTTAGCAGATTTTTAAGATAGCTCCAGTGTGTGATAGGTGTATAATTGCATTCAGCAACCTGGGGGTTAGGTGTTCAAAAGCGATGAACAGCTTCGCTGTCCAACTTAGCTGGCATGCGACACATTCGGTTGTTTTGCCGAAGCGTAATATTTCTAAATATAACACTAACAGACAATGATTAATTTGCTTAGTAAATTAGTTTTGCACTTCATTATAATTTTTTGATTTTTTTTTTTCCATTTTTTGGTGGATTTTTTAAGCCAGTTTAAAGACCATGAAACTAAAACCGGCATAGACACGTTCGTTATATAGAACATACTGTACGTAGCCAGCAGGAAGAGCACATTACAAATGCAGTTTTTCACAGTATTGTTATCGAAAATTGATTAGTAATTCATTGAGGTCAAAAATTATCATAATTCAAATCATTCAAGGACATTCGCTTTTTGTGTTTCTCTAAGTCCATACAATTCGCTTCTCACAATTTCCTGTGTCGCGAAAAAGAAGAAAAGAAGAAAAAAAATAACAACAAATTTTAAAAAAATTATTCATAAATAATTCAACTGGCTATCTAGTTTTTTTTTTTCAAAATAGTAAAAGTAAGAAATAATTAACGTGTAATTTTTTAAAAAAATTTTTAATTAAAATTTTTTGAAAAATAAAAAAAATAGTGCAATAGTGATCAATATCCTTTGGTTGAATATCGTATTATCGCCTGCAGTTTAGTGTTGCCAGTTTACATATAAATTTGAATTGGAAGAAAATCGGATGCGTATAATTATAAGGTAATACTTCAATATTCTATGTAAATATGTATAGGATCTAAAAAATTTTAAGTGTATTTTATTTCGATAAATATTTTCCGTATTCTAGAAATTTCACCTCACTTCTTTCAACTTTCCAAAATCAAAGAAGCCCTTGGTAGCCCTTTATTTTTCAATTTTTACACTAGTGCTGGGCGAATTATTTTCTCTGCAATAAAAAAATTGACAAAAAAGTTATTCTCATCAAAAAATAACTGAATTTTTGATATTTAACACGGAAATAGTGTATAACTTAGTCGAGTTCTTTTACTCTGCTCATCTGATTAGAGTTAATTTTTTTTAATAGTGCTGTTAACTATTTTCTGGCAATAAGAAATTTTTACTCATTGGTAAAACTTGCATTTGGTTTTAACTACATTTCGCTTTTCCTTATCTTATTTATAGCTTTTTTTATTTTTATTTCAACAAACGTATTGTTTAATTTTTTAATACGCATACGATTTTTCATGCTGATTTCATACGAAAACAGGCACGGTAAAGTTTTTTTTTCCAAACTATCCTATTAGTCATCATGTCTGAAAAATTTTCTCAAGACATTCGGATTAAAACTGAATGTGGAATTCGTGTTAGGAGCCTGTGAAAATCAAGACAGGTTTTTTTTATAAATTGTTCTTTAACAATAATTTTATAACCCAGCATTTCGTCAAAATAGAAAGCAATATTATGGCAGTAAAATAATGATGATGTGACAACAGATTTGTAGGTATGAGAAAGGTAAAGATTTCATTTGCGAGAAAAGTAAATTAGACAATGAGGTCTATGAGTTACATTTCTTTTTTTTAAATTATGTACAAATACACGATTTTTAAACCCTAAAGGAAAGGTTGTTGCATTGTCCCAAATAAGAAATGAAATATGAAAAGTGTCTAAAGCTAAATTACACGGTTTAGCACAGACACGGACTGGGAATTTTTTAGGACGCGAGCTACTCACTGAAAAGAGCGCCAAATTTTTCAAAAATTTAAATGCTGAACAAGCTGATCGAACAGAATTAAAGGCGCCAGTGTGCCATATTGAGGAAGGCACACCGGGATTTCCCCGACCCCGGTAGCTCGGCGCCCCAGTCCATGCAAAACATTGTTTTAGAGTCAAAGAAAATAAAATCCCGATTTCCAATGCCATAATACTTCTACAGGAGTGCATAAAATGATATACGTCTCGTCTTTATTAAAACACGTTGTTCGCTTAAAAGTTACAAAATTAGAAAGAAAATGAAGTTTTAATGATTAGGATTAAATTTCAGTGAAGAATAAAACAATAAAAAGGAATTAGGGGACGATATTTCGACCTAACCCTAAAACAGGAACATTTAATTTATTTTATTTAAGAGGTTATAGAATCAAGATTGGAGGAGTATCCTGATAGAACGCAAGCCTTTTTCTGGCAGAAAAGAAGGATCAAAATTTTCATAATGTAATAACCTTGCACAGGAAAGGGGATTTTCGGGCAAAAAGAACTCCACATCAACTTTTTAATGGATTTTTAAAAAGTTAATTCTTCTTTCTTTGGTCAAAAAATAAGCGCATTACCGTTTTTTCACTATGTGGCCAAAACTAGAGATGAGAATATTTAAAATGCTTCAAAACCATCATTTAATTGTTATGAGTAAAATTATTACAGCGAGAGATTTTATTAGATTTGCCAATTAATTTTTTTCAAAATCCATCCTCTAATTTTCTTAAAATAAAATGCATACGAATTTATCTACTGTACTCCAGACTAAGATTTGTAAAAACCAGAGAAAATCAATCTTACCTTAATTTTTACTGGAACCTAGTCATATCATTTTCGTTCCTTTTCCTGGGGTTACATAGACTCGGCATAAAAAGACCCACTTTATGGCCATAAGCTTTCGCGAAGGCAGATGGACAAAGGCACCAATGAACATTCCGCCAGGATTTCCTCGTGCGATGCCTTATTCTCCATCGAAAAGAGATATGCCGATGCGAAACCTTAGCTCTCCTAAAAAACAATAACGATATAATTAACGAAGGTGCAGGAAATTAATACCAAAAACAAAACAGAATCCAAAATATGTAAATGAACTTTATGCTCAGCTGATTTCGGATTTTTAAAAAGATTACTGTTCGAAATTACACCCTAAAACAATCCCCATGCGCTTTCGCGACGCAAACTACACCTGTGTTGTATTCTAAAGTTGGAACGGTGTGGATATTGCAAGAATTTTCTGTCTCTTTCTAACGTTTCACTCTAAAATTTAGACTCGATATCAGCTGGTTTAAAAAAGGCGGGATTTTATTTGTAATTTTAACCAATACGGCGACGTTACGTCATCAAAATTATTTCCTTTAAATTGTTTGTTGTTTTGGTTTAACCAATAGTTGTTAAGGGTTATTTTTACATCAAAAGTTGTCATAGAGGTTTCAGTATGGATGCTTTCTGATAAGGGATTTTTATCAATGAAATCATTTTTGATAAGAAAATTTTCAAAAAAAAAAAAAAAAATTTTTTTTGGAAATGTATTTACGGTAAAAATCAGTCATTTAAAGTATAGAGTTATTAAAATAAAATTGAGGGGAGAGACAAAAGGTAATTTATTCACGGAATCAATAAGGTATCTTGATTGTAAACGCATTTGAATGGTCGCATTAATTAACTATATACTTATGCTGAATAACCATCGTGCATGAATTAGCAGCCCTCTTCTGATAAAACACGTGCTCTCCATTTTGGGTATTAAGCGGTATATCCTTTACACCTTCTTAAAAGTTAAAAAAAAAGGTTACTGTCTGAAAACATGTAATTTACTAATCAGTTTAAAGATTTTATGAAGCAAAAAAAATGGTTCGTTTTGTATTGTCAACAGTGCTAAGATCTTATAATTTTGCTTCTTTAATTTTATGTATAACATGCTTGCTGCATATTAGTGCTAATAAAAATTTATAATGATTTAGCTTCTTGATTTTTTTTTTTTTTCTCTCGACTTAGCCGTTGTTTTTGTAAAATGTTCTGCTCTCCTATACCTTACTTCTACAATAAATATTTTGCAATATTTTCTTTTTTTACTTTTACGTTAGGGTGAAAATTCGACACAAAGTAAAAAGTTTAATGAATCTTATTTAAGTAAATATTTAAAATATAAAATTGATGAAACAAATTCAATCCTTCTATTTGGCGATCGTCCCTAGTTTTAATTTTGGATTAATGTATACTCAAAATTTTTTGTAGACAAGAAAAAATAAACGATCATTTAATATTATTTGTTGTATAATAAAATTAAGTTTTTTTTTTTTTTTCAACATTTCTGGTAATTTTTTAGTAATTTTGTGACAGATAATAAGATGACACTGATAATATACGGTACATTAATTCCAAAAATCTCACATCATTTCGAAGGTCAAAATAATAAATAAGCCGCAACTCTACTGGACAATTAATTACAGGGTATAATCAATCCGAGCCAGTAATTAATCAGCACTCTATCTGTACTTTTAGTATTTAATTTACCAATTGCTTATAAATACATCATTTAGTAACTATGAATTTTAATCGAAAAAATCATAGTGCTACCGAGTCATTTCAGGCTTGGATCAAACATACCCTGTAATTAATTGTCCAGTAAAGCAGTGACTATTAATTTTTTTTTTTTTTTTTTTTTTTTTTTGGAAAAAAAATCAGTAACTATAAACACATAAACACATATAAATACATCAAACTCAACACAGGGGCATCGTTTCAAATTTTCTTGGAAAGGGTAAAAGATGTCTTGGAAAGGAGAGAAATGTTCCGGTTTGGGGAAGCAAAAGATATGACTTATTTTAAGCTAATCTTGAAAAAGCAAAAAATTCTTAGGGGAGAGAAAAAAAGAGCCTGGGGGAGTTTAGGTCTTTCCATGGGCGCCACTGACTGAACAGTATCAGGGCTAGGATAGCTCTGAATCCAATCCTACCTCCTAATTCGGTTATATCAGTACGGAGAAATATAAGAAATCGTTACTTACAGCTTGCTGCTTTTTTTTTTTAAAGATAAACTTTTCTTTATCAGGAGAGAAATTTTCAATTTTATTTAAGCCTTCCTCAAAATATTTATCTTACTTGCAGTGGTGCAAAATGCATAAATAAATACTGGAATGTTTGTTCGTTCATTTATTTATTCATTTATTTATTTTTAACTTTTAACATCGTTTGCTTAATCGTTTTTCTGCACAAAATTATTAAATGATAATTTTTGAAAGCACGTTATCACAGATATTGGAAAAGCCAAATTATTTTCTGAGCGAATGAAGTAAACTCTTTAAAAGAAACTCTTTAAATAAAAATTCCTAAAATATTTCACAAACCTCTACTCTAAAGTCTAATCAAAATCTGAACGATCTATTGCTGATGTTTACAAAGAACACGTTAATATTGAACAATCAATTCTCAGGTGGCACTTTTTGGCAATGTCCAAAGATCGTGCTTATGTAGACAACGTTAATGATTTTTTTTAGATCATTTTGGTCTTAAAATTTTCGGTAATTCATTTTTGAAAACCAAAGAAAAGGACTCTTTAGACCAAAAAGACCTCTTGACAATGGATCATCTTAAGAGTGTGAGCCATCTATGTCCAAATTTTCGACAAAACCGTCTTTTTCTCTGTTGAGATTTTCCCCGAAATCGTTATAATTACAACTAAGAAACAACCATCTTAATATTTAATAGCGAAACAAAAAAATGCAAGAAAAAAAAAGTGGAAATCTTACCGTTTGAAGAAATAAAAATTTAATTACAAAAAATCTTGAGAGTAACCTTAGGTTCAAAAATTGTATTTTCCCTAAAGTAATTATGAAAAATTGTTTTCTACCCGAAAATCAAAGAAAATTCATCTGAAAGGTTCATAAACCCATCCATACTATAACCTCTGTGAAAATATACCATGAAAATCCATAGAATAAAGCAAGATCAAAGATTTATTAAAAAGAGACAAATATAAGAAATCTAAAATTTCAGTTAGCCGGAATCTCCGTATTCAAAATCAATGGAGGCATTTGGTTCTAAAAATTTGTCAGCGAAGCAGTGTTAAATGAACGCTCTCCACAAGATTTTCATAATCATAGGGCACATTTTCATAGTTTATGCTGCGGCAATCCCACGACACCCTAAAATAAGGGTGCCTTCTACAATATTGTTTTGGTCGATCGGTTTTATTATATTCCTTGAAATTTCGAAAAAAATGATCCTTAGAAGATACAGCTTTTTATTTAAATGACAATCTTGGACCTAACTTTTTATTTTTCCATCGGAAATTGTAGCACTATTTAAACGAATTTCCCTTTAAATTATGTTATTCTTATGGAACCATACAAAATTTATTATGATTTGCTGTCTGTTTCGACGGGTTTTCATGTTTAAAAAACTTCTTGTACTTTAGTGTGGAGTAACGTTAAGGAAATGCATGTACTGATGATACCGTGTAAAAAAAGAGAAAAAAGTTAACAAAAATATTATTAGTAAAAACGGGATTGTTGCTATTCGCTTAATTTATTCAAGCAAAAATTTATTGTTTATTATTCTTTTAAATTAATATTTAAGTAATTAGTGCCGTGAAAATGACGGTTTCCTGAAACCTTACGAGGATTTAAAACAACGAAAATGTAAATAAATCGCCAATTGAAAATTTTTTTTATTTTTCCGGTTGTTTTTTCGTGTTTTTTTTTTCCGTTTTGCTAACAAGTTCGTCTTGATTTTATTTTTCTTCAATGCATAACCAAAACGATGTAGTGCTGTGTGCGGTGTTTCAAAGGAAAATAAAATACAAAAGTGAAAAAGTCTTAGCCAATTTATTAAATTTAAATTCTTGTGGAGGAATATAATTAAAAGGTAGTGTTTAATTTTCATAATAGTTCAGTATTTACGTTATAAATCGGATATATATACTAGAAAAAAAAATGTGAATGTTTTCACAGTTTAGTAAAAAAAGAAGTGATGGTTTTTTCTGGTCAATTTCAGTTCACCTAAGAACCAAAAATGAATTCCAAAATTATATTTTCACTAGAGACAAATAAGTAACAGATTATGATGCAGAAAGCAGAAAATTAAGGGGGGAAATTCATGTCGTATTACCGAAAAAACGTGCGAGATTTTAAAATTAAAAAAAAAAAAAAATTTAAAAAAACTAATACATAATAATAAAGCGATCAAACATTATATGTAATTAAAAAGGAATGAATCAAGATAAATAAATATTGGCGCGTATAAAAAATAATTAATAACCGGCGTAATGAAATAAATTTCGGCGCGCGATTGCGACGGGAATAAAAAATTTTAATCAGACTCTTGTTTGGTTTATGCAAAGAGAATACGATTTAAAAAATATTTTTGGTTTTGATCTACCGTACATGTCAATCCTTCCGACGGTAAAATATTTTGTCTTTCAAATGAAAAAAATTAACGGAAAAGCGGTTTGGAGTTAAATTCAAACGGTTTAGCCCATAAATTACCATATATGTCATTCAAATAATGGTATATTTTGAAAACGGGAACATTTTTTGTCACAGTTTATTTATTTACGATTTTCTTTTTCTTCACAAAAACTGAAGACATTTCATTTGTCAACATGTTTTTAGTGTTGGGCAAGTTTTTCAAAAAAAAAAAAAACTTTTATTACAATATACTGTAATCGTTGTGGGTAAATTTTTTGTTAAAAATAAGGGAAAAAAAAGTATTATTAAATAGACTAAGATTTTAAAAATTTCTGAAGCATCAAGACTGTTACTTTTTTTCGGTTCTTTAGTGAAGAAAATTTTTTGGTTTTCTTTGATCGCCTATAACAAACTATGGATTACTTAACGAGCCGATTTACGGTTCTGCGATAATCTATTTTTAAAAAAACTGAAAGAAAAAAATAGCTTGACAATCAAGTTATAAAAAAAATATATATAAATGAGTATATATATGGGTATAGATTACTCATTAAATAAATTTTAAGAGATCGTAAAAACCGAGGTAAATGAAAATAGGGAGTTTTTAATAATTATTAAACGCAAATATAAAAAAATTTATATCATTATCTGATCGGTTACTATTTTAAATACAGTAAATGTATATAACGTGCATTCTTTCAATTTCTGAACGCTTAAATATTGGACTCTTAGCGATATTAACAAAACTGAACTTTTTTTGTTTTTTACTAGAATAACACTAAAACCATCACTTCTTTTTAAAAAAAGAGTTTCTAAAAAAAGAAATAAACATTATTTACATATTGGGAGTAATCACCCAGTGGGGTCTCTTTTGGCCGTACGTAAACTTAATAGACTAGTATGGTAATCATTTGTAATCATCATATATCCGTATATTGAATTAACAAGTTGTATTGATGATAGTAGATTCAATTCTGAACCGATTCGTGTGTGCTCCGCCTTTGATTGCAATCTATTTTAAAGAAGGTTGATTTTCAACTGTTAATTAAGTCATTTTTTCAAACTTATTTACATTAGGTACTATTGCATATATCAGTATCGAATACATCATCTTATTTTAAACAAAATAAGATGAAAGAAATATTGAATTCTGTAAGAATTTTTTTTTAAGAATGCACACAAATTTGTACTATACAAACAAACCGAAAACCAGCTGTAGTACAGTTTATATAGTGTAAACACTGGAGCTTCTATGCAATCAGTGGACGAGTGAAACGGTACCCCAGGTAGACAAGTCCAAGTCTCATTCCTATCCAGGTATTTCGTATACCTACATTAGTTTTGTGACCGTCGGCGAAACTTGTTTCTTGAAAACTATTTTAATCTTTTAATATTTATAATTATTGGTCACCATTCCATTTAATAAGAACTTTTGTATTTTTTTTCTTGGCTCGCGATCCGTTTTGTGTAACTTAAAGCGTCTTATCTCCTCACGTAAGCTGACCCATAAAATTACATGTAAATCTGAGGGAAATTTCTTTGACTTTACACTTATACGAAATAAAACGAAATGACACAGAAAAGTTAAACATATTTTGGGTTCTCTAAAAGCTGGGTTATTCTGCAAGTACATTTTTGTCAAGAGGTGCGTGTCGGAGATGAAATCAGTCGTTTACTTGATAGTGTGATGCTGAACAGCAGCAGCAACTGGAAAAATTCAAGTACATGCAGATAATTTTAATATTAAATATTGAAGCATTTTTTGAGAAAAAATTAAATTGCAACCCTTGATTTAAAAAAAGCAGACTAGTAGTATAGCTAGTTCATTTGAAAGCAATAAATAAATATGCAACTGCTTTTAAAAAAATGTTGGAGCATTTTTTCATAAATTAGAAGTTTGAATACTTCGGTCACATTTTGGTCCGCAAAACTAATTACACGATTCCAAACGGATTAAGATTCCATGTTTTTTTTTTTTTTTTAAATGACAGAATTCGATGTAAGTACAATCTATGTTTGCATACAAATATTGCTATGACATAAATCTGCTAGATATCATTTATTAATGTGTTTAGAGCTAAAGATTTATTTTACACTTTTGCAGAACTCAATCGTAAATTAAGTGCATATAAAACTTCGTCCAACTGTTGGCTTAACCAACCAAAAAAGCTTTTCCCAGTAATTTTTTACTCAAGAATTTGTTTTTGACAAAAGTATTCCGTGTAATTAAAAAAAAAAATCGATCTTGTCAAAATGCAGCATTTTTTAAGATTTAAATATTGCTGGAAATAAAGCAATTAATGCTCCTTCATGTCAAACGCAGTTTTTTTCATTTTTTTTCTTTACTTTTATTCGACTTTTTCTACTTAATGCCACCTATTTTTTTCTATTTAAAGGTATGAAACAATTACTATCGTATTTGTCTTTCTTTTTTGAAAGGGGGGTGCATAAAATGCACTGAACAAGCGTTGCCATTTAACTTTTGATCTAAAAATTCGCACAATTTTAAATTCCTTCAATATGATTTATTTTTCCTTGCCATTTCCAATAAAAAGCGTTAAATTAATGACCAATATCAGCGGGATTTTCTCAGAGTTTGACAAAACTGACAAAATGTGCAAAATAAATATGCCAACATTTAGTTTCATTTTTTTAAAATATTTTGACTGCATTTGTTTAAAAATCAGTCAAATTTCTTTTTTAGTGGCATAATTTTGTCAATAGGCAAGCCGTATGAAAATCGCAACAAAAAAAGTGTGCATCTATTGTAATCTAAAGTAACAAATTATCCATGACGGTATACATAATTTTTATTATATCAATTCCGATCGGTTTACACCCTTTTATCTAATGATTACTGTGTTTTTTAACAAAAAATTAATTATAAATTTTTTAATTCATTTGCTAATTGAAAACGTAAAAATTAAGTTATTACCACACATGCCGCAAAATATTTTCCTTAATATATACGTTAAGAACCCCTTTATTTTAGTAAAAGAGGGTATTTGAAAGGCGTCACGGAATCAAATTATATAAGCCGCAATGCGAGAAATGTCTAAGTCGTTCATCATGATCCCAATAACAAGTAAGGAAATGGTAAAGCTTCTCTCTGGAAAATTGTTGCCGAAAGGTCCAGTGTCCACCTCCCCTATCAGTGTGATCTTCCTTTTATTGATTTATTTAACTCCTCGACCTTTTTTTTTATATACTTCTCTCTTGATATATTTGCCATCGATAAAGTGTTTATTTTTGTAATGACTTCGCGAGGAGTTAAAGTGACAGAGTGCGTCACTTAACAAATTGTCCAAACGATTTGATTGGAAAATTCGTCAATTTAAGTCTCATTATAAAAAAAAAAAAAAAAAAAAAGAAGTTTGTTGGTTACATCTGGGACTGTTGCATTTCATTTCTATTTCCTAAAGTTATCAATTAGCATACGCTGCCTGTGGCAAGAAAAAAAAACCTGTTGAAGGAAAATGATGTAAAGGTGTTTTGTCTTAAATTTTTTTTTGAATTACCCGCATTTAAACCCGCATTAAATGAAAATTCAATCGACTTATGGTCGACTGAAAGCAAAAATTTCGGGGGAATGCGTCTTTTACTTTCCGTTTTTAACACCTTTTCACTATATTCCATATTGCAGATGCAAGATGCATCTTATTTTCCCAACATTCAACCTTTTTTTTTTTTTTTTTTTTTTTTTTTCAAAACCGCTTTTTACAGGCCATGTAACAGTAACCTACCGTGAGCTTTGATATAACTGACCACCGTATACAATAAATCAACTGACGACTTGAGATTCTATCGGAAAAAAAAAGATTGTCAAAAATTGAGAAATAAAATTTCTTCTAAAACGTAACCGAATCATTTTTGGAAGACTCACTATAGGGTCGACAGTTATACAGTAACAAGTTAAAAATCGGGGTCTTTTATTGTTGTAGCCCAGTTGTTTTATGACCCTCGACAAAAGAAACATTTACCTTCGGATAAGATCTTTGAGCATACTTTGTCCTTGGTCGGGGTTGGAGGGAGGGTTTTTCTCTATATAAACCAGGTATTTCTGAGACGTATCGGACGCTTTCAGGGTCGAATCCTTTATTCTTTGACTTTCGCTAAAATTAGAAGAAAATAACTGTGAAATGACTACGGTGTACTTTAATAGGCAAAACTCAAGGAAGTATTTTTAGAGGCATAATTTCTGTCAAAATTGCTGTTAGAGTCAATGATGTGTAATTCACTATATCTCACTGTGACAGTGAGTAGATTTCCGTTTGTCTCAGGACGACACAGCATGCATCTGCCTTATTGTCGTGTTCCTTTACGCTAGGATGCTGAGGAACGTGTCAACTACACAATAAGAAAGAAAAGAAAAAAAAATTCACGGAAGTTGAAATTTTTTTCCCCTATTGTGATTCTTATTTGAAAATTTTGAAAAAAAAAAAAAATTGCAATTTGAAGAGTTGTTTAGATAACAAGGGATTTTTTTTTTAAATCCCTGAATGGTATAAAATCTATAATCTTTGAAAAATATAGGAATAAAGCCGTGCATAAAAACGTTATATTAATTCCTGGTTGATTAGGCTATTTTAAAATTTAATATTTCTATTAATTATGCAAATTACAAACAGGTTTTCTCGTTTTCAATGTGATCTAGTTTTACAATCCAACACTGATATCAGTGCATCTTTTTATCTAAAAGAATTTTATGTTTTAATTCAGAAAAAAAAAATTATAAAAAAGTAAGAAATTATCAAGCTAAAGTAATTAATTCGTGGATACTGATGATGTATTAATTAGGTCTATTAGGTCAATTTATGTAGACTTTATAGTCTACATAATTTACTTTTTGAATTTCGACGACAATCGTTTAAAAAGTAGGCATAGTACAAAGCTTGGTTTTATAAATTTATTCATTTGCTATAAAAATCGATGGAAAAAAAAATCGTATTATAAAATTTTTAATAGTCCATTATTTTACTCTAATATCCAGGCTTTAATTACTTAATTCTCGTTAGAAAATGAAAATCCGTTTTTTCCCCGAAAATAGGATTGAACGAAGTTTTTTGAAAAGAGAAGGACAAAAGCCAAAAACGTGCCTTAAACTTGGTTCACAGACACGGATTTTTCAAAAAAAAAAAAAAAATAAATAATCGTATTTTGTCTACTGTATATTTTTTCAGTCTGGCGATTTGAGGGGTGGGGAAACAAACATGAAGATTCAATGCACACCATGTAATTTCAATAAATCCACGATTTTCTGTTAAATTATTCAGTCTGAGTGCCGATTTGGAATACTTTGGCCAATAAAAAAAATGTTTAAAAAAATGAGAATGAAAATAAAAATATAATCTATAAAGCACCCAAACAATTTTTTTTAAAATCGGGGAGGTTATAGCTGATTAGTAACAGAAAAACCCTGGTTGACCTAATACTAAACATATTTAAAAATTTATATCCTTGGTTGACCATATTCTCAGATTCATGTTTAATACAGTAGCATTTTCAAATAATGCACTTGAAAAGACCCATCCCGAAAGAAAATAAAAGTGCTTGGAGTAGCACAATCATCAAGTTAAAAAAAACCAAAAAAATTTTTTTCTTTTTTTATGTTTCGTAATTCAATTATCGTTCCCTTGTGAGATTTTAAACGGTTATGCCATTATAACACTTGACCCTATGCACGCCGTAGGTGGGATGAACAATAAAAAGGAACGAAACGATCTCTATTGATAGTAATAAATAAATATCACGAACAGTACTCGCAGAAATTAAAATTAGGAGCAGAGAGTGGCAGCAAGTAGGTCTGTCCGTATCCCGTGGCAGCAACAATGTCATTATTTCAATGACAATACCACATGTACAAGTGTTTTGCTATAAAAAAGTTTTTATTTACCGTATCACGCTTATAAGACTTTGCATTTTACCTGTGATAGATTTTTTTAAATGCGACAGAAGGATGGATTGATCGTGTGTGTTTCTTTCCCTATAAAACGAGATAAGAATGGAACATTTATTGAATCGAATTTTTTTTTCATTACAATTAAAATCAATTCTTTAGCCGAAATTTTTTTCAACGTGAAAAAAAAACCTTGCATAGTGTACATTTATTATTACTAAGCGTTCAAATTAATCGGTTTTGTAATCGCTCAAAAACTCGACTTATCACCCCTTTTCATATCAGTACACCTGTAATGCACTTTAAAAAATTAACTTTTTAGAATTTTCTGTTTCCTTGCTCTTTTTTTTTTTTTTTTTTTTTTTTTTTTTCTTTTTGTGTTTAAAAATTTTTAACTTTTTTGCTTCGTTCACTTTTATCTTTCAAAAAGATCATTCCTCTGACATTTTTGTCATTCTTCGAACACGCACAAGACATCAAAATTTCAACCACCTTTTGTACCTGCAGAAGACCTTGAAAAGGTTCCTTTATTGAATCGGTTAAAGTTTTATTGTCGCTTTCTCTACGGTCGGTGTGAATTTCTCCGATGCCCTTCTTGGCAGTGACGGACTACTTCTTTCTTAGGATCGCTTCCGTTAACGGCGTATTTTTTTCCTTTTTACAGCCAAAAAAAATTTCACACCAATACGCCCCTTAAATATAATAGGACTCACCAATTTCCGAACAAAGGTTTTTCTTTTTTTCTCTCTTCTTTCCGAACAATTGAGTTGACCATCATAAAATCGGCAGGTTGTAATATCTGATGTTTTATGACTCATTTAAGTGTAACTATGAATGATTTATAAAACCCACCCCTATCCTTTTTCCCTTTAACAATTTTTTTTTCTTTCGCACTTCAGGTACGAGCACTGAACTTTTAAATGCATTTTCCTTTGAAACATGAGGTAATAAAGCCATCCTTTTGCAAAAATTTCAATCAGTTTATTGACCGACCGTTGTAAATTTTGATTGGCGGTGTCTTTTTTCTCATTCTTTCGAATTGCTTCCGGCGACAAATTTCAAGGATTTTTTCTCGAATCATAATAGAGGCAAGAGTAGACGTGTCGTTTCTAAAGTTTTTTTATTTTAATTTTAAAAAACCCTTTTTTTTTTTTTGACAATCTGGGAAACAAGGTATACTTTTTTTTTAAAGCGACATTTTTGTAGAAAATGAACAATTAAAAAATTATTTTACGACAGGCGCTGAATTTGAAACATTGCACAAACAAAGAGGTCAGTTTTTGGTCGTCCTGAAAGGCCATTAATGTCTTACGTCGATTCATTTTAATGATCCTTTCGGTCTTCAAAGACGTCATTTACGGTCATGCATTTCTGAATGACGTCTTTGAAGATCCAAATTCAGAGATGAAAGATGAATGATCATAAATGACGTCTTTAAAGGCCGAAAGGATCTTAAAAATGTATCGACTTAAAAGGGCATATGAGTGCAACCTTTGGATAATCCTTTACACGTGGTCACCAAGTCAAAAAAAAAAAAAAAAAAAAATTCCTAAAAAAATCCGATTTTTTTCTAAAAACTTTTCATCCAAAACTCTTACTGGAGACCGTTCATTACATTGGTATTTAAAGAGTTGGAATTATACTGACCAATTCTGCCCCATCCCATTTAAATCACAAACATTTTAGCCTTTAAAAACCGTTTCCGTTTTAGCCATATAAAACCTGACCCTTATTTTCTTATTGGCTTTGATGCTTGAACATTTTTTTATAAATTCCCTAAATAAAGTCAATCAACGGCGGCTCTATAAGTTTTAAATGGGTTTCGCGGCAGCAAGTAAAATTATTAAACTTGTCCTTGTTAGTTTTCTTTACACGTTTCTCCTTAAAAAGGAACAAATTTTTATTTTAGTGGAATTCCAAATGTAAATCGGTTTCAGATTGAATCTAAAATAATTAGGTGTTAAAATTCAATTTTTCACATTAACAAAAATTCATTAGCATTTCACAAAATCCTTTACTAATTTTCGATTTTGTTGAATTATTCTGATAAGGAAATCAAAAGAAAAGCTTTTTTAAGACCATCCTGTACCTGGGACATTATCTTATTATCTTCGCCCTTTGGTACAACTACAAATTTTTCCCTAGGATTTGTCATAGATTTTCCTGATAATCTTTAAGTTTTGTACCTCGCTGGTAAAAACTCCCAAGACATTGAAAAATGGAAAACTGGGTACTGGCTCCCTTAAAAAATGATAAACGAATGCAATACTTTCTTGGGGTTGTCCACGGTAATTTTTTTACCTACTAGTGGATGTTACTAACGATTTACTTATAAAATCCCAAAATTATTAAAACCGATTGATCGAACCTATTTCTTTGATGATTTGTGGTTAACTCAGCATATCTCCGTATAATAATTTTAAAATATTTTAAAATTTACCGGAATAACTGAAAATTTTTTTTCTTGTTAAAATTGCAAAGGCATTTCTGATTATAACGGCCAAAAAGAGATCTGAATAAAATGTCTGTAACGTAATGCACATTATCTGTAATGGAAAGTCCCTGAATCAGATTTTCGTGCCTTAAGCCCGTAATTTTCCATCTTGAAACAAAATCAGTGCAAAGGTCTGTAGGAATGACTTAAATTGAAATGTGAATGCCCAGAACATTTGTTACAATTTAGATATACTTTATTTATTGCAAAAATTGCCATATCAATTACGATATGTTTTCTGTGTTTATAACGATTTTCCAGTCCGTTTAAAAAAAAATTTATCACTTTGCTTTCTACAAAAAGATTCAGGTCAAAGTGGAAGCTTCAAATTTTTTTAAGAAAAAAATTTTTGGTTTAAATTAGTTGATATGGTCTAATGACGAAAAAAACTAGTTAAAATCGTAAAAAAAAGGAAGAAAAAAAGAAAAAGTTTTACAGCTTGCGCGTCTTGTCGCGCGGCTTTTGGCAAGCGAAAGGACACCTTTTTGATACCTCAAGGCACCTCTTGCAATATTTTAAGAAAAAGTCTAGAACCACGACTAGTTCCCTTTTCTTTGTAGGTCATGCACTATAAAATTCTAGCAAAAAATTATTTCTCACCCCATCGAAGGAAAATACTGCATTAGTATTAACTCTTTTTTTTTATCAATCCTTCCCCCTCCCCTTTAACTTTATACACAAACGAGTACCGAGAATGTATGTTTTTTTTATTTATTTTTTTTCTATTTCGTGTTTTTCTTTTTTTGTTTCAGCTGAAGATAAGAAGAAATAAATATTCTAAGTGTGTGGGAATGCAAAAAAAAGGAAAAACAAGAAAAAACACCAAAGAATAAAAAAGCAGACGATAAAAAGAGAGAAAAAATTAAGAAAAAAAGTACAAAAGAGAAAAAAAATGAGCAAGAGAGATAGATGAAACAAGGATAGAACATGGGTGGATACAATGCGTTAGAGTGAATAAGATAAACATCAGTGAACGTTGCCGATGTAAATGGCTACGTCATTTTCTTCAAGCAGTCTTTCGGCGGATACAGGAAAGAACGCGTATTGTGATTCCAAAATAGTAAATAATAATAATAATCACAGTAATAATAATAATAATTTTTACATACAAAACACGCCATATTTACTAAAATCCGACAAAAGTGACGTAATTTCCGGTGCGGATGTGCTACAAAATTCCCGTATCGATTTTAGCCCGGGAAATTTAAAAAAAGATGAATATTTTAAAAATATTGCCGATCGTACCGATTTCACCGACAAAATTGATTTTTTCCGGGGTTCTAATTTTTTAAACTCGGATTTATACCGATCGAAATCTCCCAACAGTGATTACACGAGGAATTATCCGGATTTATACGGGAAACCCGATGCGAAAAGTGAATATTTTCGGCACAGTGTCGCGGAGTATTACCGAAAAAATCCGAATGATTTTTATTTTAGAAACGAAAACAAATCTCCGGATTATTTGAAAAATAATTCGGATTTATTTCGGGGCGTCGAGCCGAAACGGACGGATACGCCGAAGAACGGGGAGAAGAGCCCGGGTTTAGATTTTTTACGTCCGAAATCCCCGAAAGATGAATTGTGCAAACAAAAGTTAGATAGTTCTGATTTCCGTCGGAAAAATGAGGGTTTTCGAAGGGATACCGATGGAGATTTTTTAAAACCAAATTGTGATTTTGGGAAGCAACAGGAGGTTTATAATGAGAAAAGTGATTATTATAGTGAAGTGAATAACAAGCAAAACGATTATTTTCGGAAATCGCCGGAATTTTTCCGGCCGACTGATGAAAAAAATACCGAAAGGTGTAGTGTGATATCTAATCATTCGGATAACTCCCATTTAAGTACAAATTCAACGGAAATCTCGCATTTAAGGCTGAAAATAAACGAGGAAAGTGATTTCTTATCCCGTGAAAGTGCTGTGAACGGAGTGATGAATATAGTGAACGCTAGTATTTCCGGTTATCATGCGGCCAGCTCTTCTCCTCCCATTTCCGGTGAGATGAAATACATGCCACCGGGGCAGCACCACCACCATCACCATCACCACCATCAGGTGAGTTTTCAAAAAAAAAAAAAAAAAAAAATAAAAATAAAGTAAAAAACAAAATTTCAAAACAAAAAGAAAAAAAAAAAAAAAAAAAACGGTTTACGTCGGCCATGTTTGAAAATGGTAGTCGTGCGGGGAGTTTGAATTCGATTTGCGACTGCCCCTGGTTGAAAATTCCGAAATTTGCATTTTACTCGCATTTCCTCTCAACAGCTGAGCAGTCAACATGGCGCTCGGGATTTCGTAAAACTTTTGAGCTTGCTCATTTGACTTATAATGAGATTGTTTGTTAACTTGATTACATGCCTGTTTGTCAAGCAGACCTTGTTTGATCTTTGCTTCTGCTGTTTAACACCTAATGACAAACTCTTTTTTCAACATTTACTTCATTTTTTTTTCTTTTTTTTTTTAATGAACTGTATATGGCTTTTTTCTTTGAACTTGTATGAACATGCCTAAAAAAGTCAAAGTTTTTTTGCTAATATGAATGAAAAGTGTGAAATCATTTTGAAAAATTTTGGAAAAAGAGAAAACAATATTATCTACCGATATCAAGCATTTTTTTTCTTTATTCACCAAAGTTTCAATGAGTAAAAAGATGTTGGGGAGGCGGAGGGTTTTTGCTCGCACTTGCGCTTACGATATTTGACGTTTACATTTCATTCGTTTTGTTAAAAACGATCAAAGGTTTATCTGCAATTTGTCGTTTTATCTCCCTGACCATTTCAAATATTAGAAAATAAATAAATTTTTTTTTTCATATTTTATCTTAAATCATTTATGTAAGGACTGCGAATAAAGTATAGTATATTGAGGAAGAAAGAAAAATAAAAAGAAAAAAGAAATAACATTTCGATTACGACCATCTTAAGCGCCTCCTGCGACAATGATTTATGCCTCCTTTCTTACTTCAAACACAGCATGACCAGATGCCTTTTTTCTGCCCATATATCGGCCGTTTATGAATTTTTCATTGCTTATAAATTAAACGTAATAAAAAACTGAAAAAGACATCTTAACCGACTGGGTTAAAATTGTAAATATAATATAAACAATAGCAAAATTCTTGCAGGAATAAAATCTAATTAAAAGGGGATTCCTCTCTTAAAGATGAACTATTATCGTGAAAAACCGAAAAAAAACGAAGCTCCAATTGTAACCGGCTTCAGGTACTTTATTGAAAAATTTGGAATTTTAATTTTATAGCCTAAATCTACCAAGCAATTCTAAGAAGCGGGTAATAATTCCTATGAGAGGAGGGAATCTGAATATATAACTAAAAGAACACTTTAGAAAAAATCAGCTAATAAGAGAAATAACTCTTTTGATTTTTTTTATAATCTTTAACATTAAATTAACGGGAAAGCTGGGAAAGACATTAACGTTTTTTTATTTTTATCAAGTTTCAAGTAGTGATGCGCACAAGATATTGTACAAGACTCGACTGAAATTTCGTTTCTGGATGTGTATTACCTTGAATATTGCAAAACCGAGCGAGTCTTGTTTTGAGTCTTGTACAATATTTCTTGTTTTAAAACAATATTTCTTGGACAATACAAGACTTACTTATTTTGAGATGCTTAATGTCATATGCCCAGAAACAAAATTTGAGCCTAAGTCTTGTTTAAAAGTCTTGTCGAGACAGTCTTGGTCTTGTGCGAATCACTAGTTTCAAGTAAAAAAGTTTAATATATCATCCATCGAGTATTGCATACCAAAATAGCCAAAATAAAAGTTGCAATTGGTACTTTTTTTTTGTACATTTTTTTATGTTTTTCATCCATTAGCAATGAAAAATTCATACCAGGTCAAAAAAATTTGTTTTGCATCTTTATTTTGTTTAGGATATATTAGGGCCATTCTTAAGCTAGGATTTGGTTCTGCACGGAGAAACTTTTACTCGTGTTCGCTACTAAACGGTTTGGGAATAACGTTTGTGGTAATCTATTCCCATTTTTTAATCATTACGAACCAGCAATTTTTAGTAATCAGTCCTATTCGCCAATGTCAACCGTAAAATAGTAATCGTTGCCACAAACTGATAAAGATTCCTTTTTTAATTGTCAATGGCTAAATACTTTAAACGATCCCAAAACTTACTGGTAATGGTTGCTATATATTTTTGAATCTTTACTATTCGCGCGGGATCAATTTACACAAATGGTTAAAAATGGTCAACATTATTTTTGTATTATAACAAACCGTAGCCACCATTATCTTAGAGCAGGTAGTAATGGTTTATGCATAAGGGTTGATTTTTTTTTTCTTCGAGCACTTAATACCCTTTAGTTTCGACTTGTTTTGACATGGCTTGTGTGGTTTAGTTTGTAACGTAGTAGGGTTGATTGATTTAGGTGTGAGAGGTCTCAGGTTCGAATCTTGCTAGGTGTTGAGATTTTTTCAAGGTGTTGAGATTTTTTCAGGGACATTCCTCATCCTGGATGGACATGCGTCGTCATTTAACAACAATAATATAAATAATGAGATTCGAAATAATAAAAAACATGCACTTATTTTTTTTTTTTATTAATTATTACTATTATTATTATTATATCATTATTACTATTAATAACGGGGGCATTTTCGAATATGTGTGTAACATTTTTGGAAAATGTCGAAATATTCGGGAAACGAATCGGAAACAGAAAACCGAATATTCTGGAAACCGGAAAACTTTCCACTCCCCCCCAAAAAGAAGCTGGATTTGTTAATTTTGAATATGTTACGGTTAATGTCGGTAAGATGGTTGATGTGGACATTAACCGGCTAATGTTATCAATAACCAGCTTCCTTAGTTATTGTCGACAATCGTTAACCATTGTTGACAGTAACCAAAAATGCAGGTTAATGTCTTCCAGTGAGATTAACCAAGCGTATTTGGTTAATGTTATATATTAACCGTCGGATTTTAGACATTGTCAACAATACGGGGAATGTCTTAAACGATTGAAATGATTGATCGAAATAAAAATGGCATTTAAAGAACGGTTTTATTTACAATTATAAAAAAAATAATATTAAGTAAAAATTAATAATAAGAAAAAGTAAAAAAAAAAATTGGGTTTAATTTATGCTGCTGCCGTGTTTTGGCCCATTATCATCCCATTTAGGTCTTCGGGAAAACATGTGAAAAAATGTTTTTCTAGGCCAGTTTTTTGCGTACTTTAAGCCAGTGAAATACAAAGGGTGGGCCGATTTTTGGGCTCCCTAGAAAAAAAATTTTTTTCGCCTTAAAAATCGTAGTTAAAAATTTGCATATCGGATTTAACTACGGTCGCAACATATGCGCAAACTGAAACTTGTAAATTAGGAAAGCTTTTACTCCTACACAACACATGTTGAAAGGAATTTAGGGACTTTTACCAACTTCGCCAGATAATGGTATATTCTATTATTTGAGTGCAATTTCAAGCTATGTGCGCACTTCGGACGGAACCATTAAAAAGCTCGCATGGTTGGGCCTCGTGTTACCTGCGTTTTTTGTCATTAGAAGTTTTTCGTCCGACGTGCGCACAATGGCAAACTTGGCAACTGGCTATATCTCCGGAACGCATGCGCGCAACTTTGTGCCACCGGTGTCAGTATATTAAGGGCGTCTCAGATGAAGTTTTAGTCAAAAAAAAAAATTTTTTTCTAGGGAGCCCAAAAATCGGCCTTAGTTACCCACATCCTTTGTATTTCACTGGCTTAAAGTACGCAAAAAACTGGCCTAGAAAAACATTTTTTCACATTTTTTCCCGAAGACCTAAATGGGATGATAATGGGCCAAAACACGGCAGCAGCATAAATTAAACCCAATTTTTTTTTTTTACTTCTTTTTATTATTCATTTTTACTTAATATTATTTTTTTTATAATTGTAAATAAAACCGTTCTTTAAATGCCATTTTTATTTCGATCAATCATTTCAATCGTTTAGACATTCCCCGTATTGTTGACAATGTCTAAAATCCGACGGTTAATGTATAACATTAACCAAATACGCTTGGTTAATCTCAGTGGAAGACATTAACCTGCATTTTTGGTTACTGTCAACAATGGTTAACGATTGTCGACAATAACTAAGGAAGCTGGTTATTGATAACATTAGCCGGTTAATGTCCACATCAACCATCTTACCGACATTAACCGTAACAAATATATAAAATACATAACGATGGTATACATAACGTTTGGTAGCCATTGCCAAAAGGGTTTAGCAATGCTATCCAACAAGCATTAACAGAAACCACTGGTAATGATTACCAGAGAAACTTGGTTGTCAGACCATAATACAGAAAGTTTGGCAACGATTACCAGATTCTGACGTTGAGCGCCAGAGTGGGTTTCTCCGTGTGTATCTTTTTTTCAACTGCTAAATTTTGGGTTGCTATAGAAAAACCATGTGTGGGTAAGGGGGGGGGGGGGATTTTGCTAACTGCACTGCACTGGATGGAATAAAATGGCATTTCTGATCAAGTTTTACGATCATGGTATTGAGTTTGATAATTTTATTATTAACTACGTTATTTCGACTGCTCCGAAGAAAAAGCCCCTATTTTTTTTTTTTATAGCAATACAAAAACTCCCTATCTTTTTTCGGACAGTTGAAAAACTCTCTATCTTTTTTTTGTTAGTGCAAAAACGATCTATCGTAAATAGCAACGACCATTTCAATAGATCGTTTATAAGTCGTCAAAAAAAAGATAGGGAGTTTTTCAACTTTAAAAGATAGGGAGTTCTTGTACTGCTAAAAAAAAATAGGGACTTTTTCTTCGGAGCATTCGATTTGAGAAAGATCTGTGCAATCCTTAAGCTATGCCTACAACAAGCCAAGGGCTTAGACAAATTTTAAGTGAAGCATTGAAAATCGCTTCGATTACTGGCATAGTCATATTTTCAAAAACTTTTCCATGTCCTTTCTAATTTTCATAAGATAGTTCAAAAAATATTTTGGGCAGGTTTACAATTTTTTTTTTTTTTTTTTTTTGGAAGGGGGGGGGGAGCTTTTCTGAGAGAAAGCTTAAATATGCTTTAAGCTTGAGTTAGGGTGCAAATTCACTATGGAATGTTGGACCAACATGATGGTATGGCAAGTTGGACCAACATGTACCAACTTGTTGTCGAGACGAACATTCCACACTAATTTTGGCTTAGGAGTAAATTCTGCAATAGTCGATCGTTCGCTTGTCAAACATGTTGGTACAACAAGTTCGTCCAACATTCCAAAAAGTTGGAATAACATGTTTGTTCAACTTGCTATACCAACATGTTGGTCCAACATTCCATAGTGAATTTGCTCCCTTATTCACAATAAAATCAAAAAAATCCTAGGAGTAGTTTTTTAAAAATGAAATTCTTTTAGCTCAAACCTGGCGTAAATGTTAAATTGGATCAATTTTGAATCAGTGTTTTGGGAAAACTGACTGGAATGTAACGCCTATAAAGATTGGATTTTTATAGCCAATCTTCCGGCGTACAACACAGGACAGGATTTGAAAGAACCCAGAACAAAATAATTGGAATTTGGCTGTCGGTTAAAGTTTGCATTTAAAAACAGACAAAAACAAATGGAATTTTATCCTATAGCCAAATTCCTATTATTTTGTGCGGGATTCTTTTACCAAAATTCATCAATGTTGGATAAGGACAATTTTTCCAATTTAAATTTCCTCCACGGAAGTAGGGAATGGATTTGCTTTCTCTCTAATAACCAATTGTATGACTTTCCTAGGGGAACTAGTACGGAAAGACCCAGAACCAAATTTTTCCGTCAATAAAATGGTTGGTTTGAAGTCCAATTTTTTCTAAAACTATTAATTTCCAAAAGAAAGGATCTAAGTTAAATTCATTTTTAAAAGACACTAATTCCTACAGAAATTTAACAAAAAGTGCTTTTAGCAGTAGGAAGAGCGTGAGTGCCCAAATAAGGGTTTTATTCGTGATACTATTTTTTAATTCATATTACTGCTTGTATTTTGACTTCAAAAAATTATTATTTAGCTGCACGACTTGGAAAGGTTTTTAGCCTTATAAAGTTTCCTAATTAAACTATAGGATAGATCACTTGCCTTAAATTAATACAAAGAGTAACAGTACAATTTTCATTTATCAGGAAAAAATCAATACGATGATTTTGAAAAGATCCCGAACATTTCACATCCATTTTTAATAGATTCCTGGTTTATTTAAATAGTAAAATGCAGTTTAAATCGGGCCCGTAGCCAAAGAACTCTTGGCCTGATTCTTGCCCCCTCCCTCCCTCGGAAAATATCTGATTCATGTATTCTCCCGATCTCCCATGCTATAGGTGGCCAATAAGAGCTCCCCTTAGAAAACTTTAAGCCCCTCCTATTCTCCCATGCTAGTTACAAATATCAAAAAAAAAAAATTTGCTCGTACTTTCCTAATTTATTACGAGATAAAAAAGAAACGAAGTAGACTTTGATTTTTTGATTTTGATTTTTTGTGAAACTTCAAAAGGCAGCACAACGTGAAAAATAATTAAAAATCCTCAAACCATAAAAATTTGATTTAAATAAATTTCAGAATTAAAATTCGGATTTTTTTTTGTGATAGTAACATATCGTCATGGTATTGCAACTATTAGAATTCAATTTCCGGTTGGTCATCGACTATGAGTAGCAATTTATATTTCTTTTTTTAAATCCCTGGTGGAAATTTAAACTGGAAAAAATCGATCTTGATCCAACACTGATCCAACCTTGGTAAAATTTCTAATACTGTCCAATATTTGATGACAGTTAATCGGCCATAGGTGCAATCTTGATAGACGTTACATTCCAGTCAGTTTTTTTCAAGAATGATCCAAACTTCATCCAACTAATTTTTCCATCAGGGATTTCAAAATTTATTTAAAACAAGGCGTGCTGTAGGAACGCACATATTAACAGAAGGGAAAACGTCGAGGTGTTATAATGTAATCAGTACACCAGTAGCTCAAAGAAGGAAACCTAAATATACATAAAAGGAGAGGAAGAATTAGAATCAAGTGTAATCGATTATCCATATAGAATATCACAATCAGAATTTAAAATCAAAACGATTATGGTAGGGTGCATTTCAAACTGTACTTTAATTAGGAGGGCTGATACACTGAGAGCAGCTCGGTTTGCCGCAATCTACGCATAGGTAGTATTTGCTTTAAGCTCAGTTAATAGGTTGCAGCAATCAATATTTTGTTTCCTGCAACCTATTTCGTAGGTTGCAGGAAACAAAATATTGATTGCTGCAACCTATTAACTGAGCTTAAAGCAAATACTACCTATGCGTAGATTGCGGAAAACCGAGCTGCTCTCAGTGTAACCAATCCATTGCCTAAAACAACCTTTATTGTATACAATCATTAACTATTTCGGAAATAATTCTTGACAAGTTTTTGTTCCTTTTTCTTTCAGTTTTGAAAAAAAGGAACCCGTAACTTTTTTTCACTGCATCAAGCATTTAAGTAATAAAGTATGTTACATATTTTGATCTTACAATCATTATAGGCTTGTAGCGTTTACTCGTGTATTTCTGAGAAAATCAAAAACTAAGAAAAATTGCAATTTTACCAAAACATTATAAGAACTGCTATCGTTATTATAAGAAGAAAAATCTCAGTTTTTCAATTAAAAAATAAATAAATTGATTAATTCCGTTTTTAAATTTGAATTGAGATCCTAAAAGTTCATTAGAAAATGCCATATCTTATGAAAATACCCTTTCAAAATTTTCCAGGTTTTCCGATTTTTTAAAAAGGCTAATGGTTTCCCTATGCATTTCTAAAAAAACTATTAATTTTGATGCAATTTTATTAAAAATTCCAGTATTCCCGAGATCGATACTGCCATCCCTTTGCTTTGTTTTGCAACATGAATTGATAGGGCCTCCCAAACGTGCCTGGATTTATTTTTGAGGCGTCCAACTATCCCCTTCATATCCAATGTCTCTGATTTTTCTTGATCTTCAATACTGGTGGGATATAAAATATGCTTTACTGCTTTGTTTTTATAAAGTTATGGTGAAATTTAAGAAATAATGTAGAGGTTTCTGCTGAGGCATTTCGCAGTATTAAGAAAAAATCGAAGAATGACAAAAGCCCCATTGCCTTGATAGAGTGCTGCACTATATGGCCCCTTAAAATTTCCATGTCATTACCATATTGTTAAGAAGTTATTATGTTTTTCTTTCAACACATAATATTACACCGATTGATGCGTATTCTCTGTAGGTCAACGTTCATTATATTCATGATGAGGCATATTTATTTATTTGTTTAGGCCGGCTAAATGTTCCAATTTCTATAGGACACTTTTCGATATTGGTGAAACTTTTTAAAAGAGAGGTCGATTTTCCAGCATACAAAAAGCAGTAAAAGGTCGAAATAATAAAATAAAAAAAAAAAAACATTGCATACACGCACCTAAGGGAAAGACCGAACTTGTATTTCAATCGCTTAACTCGTTTTTACCAGTACGTGAAACCGTTTGCTTTAACTATTTAAAATGGTCGTCAAAGCAGGATTTGAAACAAAAAGTCACAAAAACAGTGGAAGCAAAACAAAAAAAAATTACTGAATCCACGAGAGACGGATTTATGGTTGAATAAATAGCCCTATTAAATTTTAATTGATGATAACGTCCTGAAATAAATTTTTTTTTGTGTTATTTCCACTGCTGTAATTTATTCCAAATTGATAACTGGTTACTCTTCTGCAATTCAGGAGATTCGAATTTAATTTGTATATATTTTTTTTATCACTATGCTTTTTAAACTAGGTTACAAATTAAAAAGAAGTCGTAAACATAGTGTACAAACTTTTTTTTTTAAAACATAGCAGCGGGAAAAAGCTCAAAAACCAATTTTACACATTCGCGCATTACTTAATGTACATTTTTAAGCAATTTTTTCCCAAGTCTGGTACAGTTTTAAGCAGATGTTAATTGGCAAGCATATTATATGGCAAATGTAAAAAGGAAAAAAACACGAAAAAAATGTCCTATACACTGATTAATTTTCAAAACAGTCGACATTTGATTTCTATTTTCATGCGTGTTTTTTCGACTGATTAGTATTTTCTTTGTTTTTTCATTATAAGCGACCTTCACCAGTTATTTGAGTGCCGGAAATGGATTTATTCACCTTTTTTTTTTTCTTGGGGTCTGTGGCTGGCAGCAAAATTATACGGCTGCCATCTTCATGATTATCGCATTCATTCTGAAATAAATAAACAATAACGAGAAATCGCAAGTGATCATAATAATGTTAATCACTTAATTAATACTGGAGGAATGATGAGATTTTTATAGCTCATTAATCAACCTTTAGTACCAGGCTGGTCGTTACTTCTTTTTTTTTACGTATCCGTCTGTCTGGGTGTTCTGATCTTTAACTTTAAACTAGTATTTCCAAATATATTATATTGTTTTAGTGCAGGTGATGCCACGATTTGCCCTAAAAAAACCTTTTTTCACAATTATGAATAATGAACATTCTTCATGAAACAAAGTTCGACCTAAAAGCAGAAATACAGAAAAATCACAGGCCTATTTCAATCGTTATAATGCAGGTATTAAAATAAGAAAAATTAGCGGCATGCAGAACGTTTTAAAGTTTTAATAATTAACGGAAGAAGAAAAACTGCCGTGAAAAAGAGGAGGTCTGAGGGAGGCGTGACGGACGTCCAATAACGTCTGATCTCAATAAAATTTTACATAATGAACCTTTTCATGCATTACAAAGCATTAAAAAAAGTATAATGGGTTTAGATCGTGGTTTTGTATATTTTTTTAAAAGTATTATCTACGTTGCTTTGTAAACTGAATGACTAACAGTTTAATTTAGCTTCTGTTTTGGGAAATCCGAGCTATTTTTGATAACGTAAAAAAATGCAAAAGTATTTACGAAGCCGCCATTTGCTAAATTATCGAAATAAATTTTGTTTCTCTAAGCTGATGGTAAGCCTTTCTAAATAAAGCTATCACATTTTTATTTAATCCCTCAATCAAGATTCATGATTTGTCGGTCTATGGTATGACAAAAGATTACAACCTTATATCCATTTTTGCTACTGCTTAATCAAAACATTCAATCGGGAAAGTAACGAATTCAATTGACAATTAATTGATTAATTAAATATTTTCATGATTCAGCGAAATAACTTTAAAGTTTAACAAAAACCATGTAGTATTGTTTAAAATACCCCAATTATTTTAACGATTGCAATTAAGCATATTTTTTTTCTAACTAATTTTTTAACGAACTTAAGCGGTCTGTTAATTTTTCTCGTATAAATTTCACGGGTTGCTTTTGATTTCCGTGATCTAGGAAAAACCACTATCTCATGTGTGACTAACTGTTCTCGTAAACGGATGCCAAAGCTATATAACGTGTAATAAAAATAACCCAAGCAAAGGCTTTCTCTTACCGATACAAGTTGTGAGGAGAAAACTTCATCCATTTTACATTTGCGCTTTATCTTGATTTTATATCTTGGACATTGAAAATGGAGTTAAAGATTCGTTGACAGGCTGGAAGGTTTCGTTGCAGTCTTCTGGTAGTCTAGATGATAATTATGTTAATGGTATTCATGTCTGCTATGAACCTGAGTTCAATTAACATTATTGTTTGGAGTTCACAACATTCTTCAACAAAGACATTTCTTGTTATTACATCTTTTTTTTTTTTTTTTTTTCTTTTTGCGCAAGCACATTTCGTGGTCGTTTGATACATTGATTTCCTTTTTTAACCTGACTTTCTGAAGAAGATTTCGACTTATGGTATGACAGTCGGTAAGGAGTTTTGTGAGACAACTCAGGTGGGATGATTTTTTACCGGCAGATCATTCATCTTAGACGTAGCAATTTCTACTAGTAGGAAATAGACATTGTAGTTTCTCAAGAACAGGGATCAATACTTTTCTTTACATTCGAAACGTCTGGATCATAATCAGAATCTGTTGGAATTTTTGACTTATCCTGCTTTGTTTTATGATCTACAGAATACTTATATACTGAGTAAACATTTTTAGCAGAAAAGCACGATAGAAGCCTAAGTAAGGTACTATAAAAAGAAAGTTGCAATCCAAAATAATGCAAATTAACAGTACACCTAAAAACGGCCGTGCTTAGCGATTTGGGCGTAAGTGTATTTTTGTTTTGAATTGAGTTATTGGTACCTATGGATTCGTCGTAAAATAATCTATCCGTCGGTACATTCATTTTAAAGCTTTGAAAAAGAAAAAGCTTTGAAAATTTCAAAAAAAATATTACATTACATATGTTTGTTTATGTATTGACTTTTTTAAAACGCCGTTTTTTCAGTGTTTACAAAAAATACACTTACGCCCAAATCGCTTAGCACGGCAGAAAAATACTTGAAAGAAAACGCAGCATATGGATTTATGTGAACATATATAGTTACCAGGTCAGTAGGTATAGGTATAAAAGCAAAATCTAACGCATTTGTACATTTGGATACCGTTCTAAGGTATTTGGTAAAAATCTCCAAAGATTGTTCCGTTCGCAGGGTAGCAAGAAATTAAAACTCTCTAAATATTATTAAACTCGATTTGCTAAATACTGATGTAGCAACGTTGGTCAGAGCTTTTAACACAGGACTTTTTACGTTTCTCTGCTATGTACAATACATTATTTTCATACATTTTAGAGGCCTGCAACTTTTAATTAGCTTTTTATTTATTTATTTATTTATTTGTTTATTCTTTATATAGAAAATGGGACCTCAGCAAAGGTATCTGTTCTCGTCAGTATGCAACAATAATAATAATTGAAAATAAAAAAATAAAAAGGCTTTTGTGAAGCCTGGGCCACCAGTAGTTTCTCACTTTTATGAGGCTGAGACACATTTTCGTTATGACTGCCCCATTCGACAAAGTAAATTTTGGTTTATACAGTTTTTTGTTCCATTTTAATTTTTAAAATCATATATTTATGATACTTGTCAACTGCAATTAAAAAAAAAAAAAAAAAAAAATCGATTGCACCCACCTGATTTTAAAATGCATAAAACGCATCGAAAAATCATTTTTCCAACTTTTAAACTTCCTGACCTGACATATGATGAGTTCTCAATGGATACTTCTCGCCAGGAAAAACATTTCAAATTTCTGAATATTAGGAAAATTTTATAACTAAAAACTGTCATAAGTGCGGTTTAAGTTTCGACGAATTCTATAGTTGGACCTAAGTGCATGCGGAGCTTTATTATTTTAACAATCATTGGGTGTTCCGTTTTTTGGTTTAATCGACCTTTTTCCGCCTGGGGGTATTAATGATGCCTCCCGAGGAGAAAAGTCCTGAGCTCAGTTTAACTGACCATGGGTGCAATCTAAGTAACCCCCTTGAGGTTAGCCCATAATGTTAAGAAGAATTTGCTAGTGCTGAATGTTCATTATATTAAAAATGTTTCGTTATGTCGTAAATTTTAAAATAAACAACTTTTGGTATATTCAACTTATTTTAGAGATACACGTGGCGATGCATGTTTGCCAAAACTTGTCCCTTTATCCAGTAAAGATTTTTCTTACAATTTAGTACACGAAGTCGACAATAAGAATAAATTGAACTTACCTACAATATTTGGTGCCTCAATTTTCCTTTGGGTAAATATTTGCAGGTTATCCAGTATTTGCAGAAAAACGTCTCATACTTTGTCGAATCCTTCACAAGCTTTTTCCTAAAAGTTTTGCTTGAGAATCGAATCATTGGATATGCACCTGAAAATAAAAAAAAGTATATTATTTATTTGTTGACATTTTTAAATAAACAAAGAAACAAATAAAAATTGTAAGAATAGAAAAGGGAGAACCGGTAACCAAATGCTACTGATATATTAGATAAATAAAAACAAGCCACAATAAAATCGGTTCCTACAATTTTTAATTTTTTTATAAAAATGGTCCCGAATGTTTCTTCAATTCTCAGTCTACTTTTCTCCAATACCTTAAAAATATTTTGCATAATGCATCCGAAATTCTTTAAAATAATAATTAGCCGCTTTCTAGCTCTCCTCCAAAAGAAGTTAAATTAACTGTTTCAACATTGAGAAAAAAAAAACCGAAGGGTATAAGGCAAACCTGCTGTGTAATGGCGAAATCTTTTTAAACGTTTAAGTAAATAATCTAGCGGCATTGTAACTCGTATAAAATGAAAGGTTTTGGGTAAAAATTTGGCTTTCTCGAACTTTTTTTAATCGCAAATCCGAATTTGAACGTAATCACCAAAATATTTGATTTTGATGTTTTAAGAAAAGAGTAATGACGTGTTTTGTCTGTCACAAAGTGCGCTTCTTATTTTTCGTCAAAGACTTTTTTTGGCTTTAAGTAGCTTAAATATACAGATTAATGACGTTAAAACAAACTGAAATCGTATGAAAAAAAGTTTTAAAGACAATGTTGAAAGGCTCTTAATTAAAGGCTCCTTTCTTTACCTTAAGGAATAGTAAATAAACAAGCTCTTAAGCTTTTGGAGTATACTTCCCCTTTTGCAAATACCGGCTTTATTTTATGAAAAAAAAAAAAAAAAAAAAAAAAAATTCTTCCAAAAATTTTAGAGACTGTTTTTATTCAGACTGAATTATTTTCGAAATATTACCTTTCATGTAAATGTTTATAGGATTTGATTGAAGCAATAATATTTAACTGGGAATAAAATATTTATAGACGTATGCAATATCATAGTAAAAAAAAAGAATGATAATAATAATAACAATGCGAATATAAATACAAAGGCTATATTTCTTTTTACTGTCGTCATAATTTTTTTTTTACCCCAGAACTTTCCTAGTTACGAAAGCATATAAAAAAGCTTGGGTCATTTATTTTCAAAGATTTTTTAACGGGTATAATTTGGATTGTGTGTTATTTGATTATTCATAAAAAGTTTTAACTTTCCTCTTTTTAGCGTCATTAATTAAACGATTAAAAATGTATTATGATGCTTCGAGTTTGATAGTGCCCCTAATTATTAAATATTATTTTCTTTTAAGTATTCTAAATATCTTGTAAAAGAGCGCGACGACAAGTTCAGCTTAATCTAGCCAAACTCGTTGCGCCAGATTAGACGATGATCGATCGCGTAAAACATCATTGTGATGTGCAAAGTAAATTAACGAGTTTTAGCTAAAGTCAAAAAAAAAAAAAAAAAAAAAAAAAAAAAGTAGTTTGACAAGAATGTAAAAATATGACTGACCTAAGACATTCCAGAAGGAAAATTTCAAGAAACAAAAATAGACGATTTTAAAATTGGGACGAACGAGTAAGACAGACCTTTTTTTTTTTTTACTCATTTTTAATTTTAATTTTAATTCAGTATCTTTAGTAAAACAAACTATCTTAGAGATGTTAAGATAATGAAAACAGTACAAAATGACATAATTTGTGAAGGTCTAATTAGGTTCGCGTGTGCCAGGTACCAATGTCTGTCAAACCTTGTCATTATATGCCGGAGCGGAAATAACAAATAATTCTGATTAACGTTTATTCTCTTTTATTGACAATAGCAAGGGGTGAACTAAAACAATAAATTAACTTTTCAAAAACAATAAGAGACCACAAAAAATAAAGACGTAAATTATAGCGGAAGATGAGTTTTTTTTTTTTACTTGGGTATACTTTTGTCTTTTAATGATGTAAGAATATTTGCCTTAGCACCAAAGCTTTTAGTTGAATTTTTTTTTTTTTTTTTTTTTTTTTTTTTGCTCGTTGCTACCGAAAAGTTAAAAAGGTATCTTATTTTGCAATTTGGAAAAAAAAGGAAAAAAAAAAAAAAAAAAAAAAACATGTCAAGTTCATCAGGTCCGGCACGTCTGGATATTTCTACATTTATAAAACACGACGGGTAATCAAGCAGACAGATGACGTGAGCCAGAAATAATTTTACTTCATCGAAAAAAAAAGAAAGCCATAAACCAGATAAATAGATAACGACAAGATGGGAAAATTGTAGAAGGGCATAAAATGATATAAAAAATAATAGATGGTAGTCGGTTGTGGTTAGTGACATGACATGTACGGGTTTGAATTTATTATCTTTGGAGCAACTTCAGCAGGTGCTGAAAAATACACCTTGGATATCTAATTTACATATAATGGTTTTTCTATATGTTTTTGTATTAGGAACAAACAAAACAAAAAAATTATTTTTGATGTTTTTTTTTTTCTCTTAAAAGCTCAAAACGCCTTCGTTTCAAAATGACCGATTCAATAAAACGATCCAATACTTTTTTATTCCAGGTTCAATCATCTTCTCCTAATGGTCATCCGGTATCGTTATCTGCAGCGGCGGCGCACAATCCCTGGGTATCCCTTCAACCGGGTGGCGGAGGGGATCCGTGGAGCACCACCATGGGCGGAATACATCATACGCACCACCACCATCCTCACCAGGCGGCGACGGTGGATATCAAACCTCCGGATATGCATAGGTAAGCATTAATTACAGTAGCAAAGGAAAACAATGCTATTATAAATGCTTTGCGATTCATATAAATGATACGGTTGAGATCTCTCGAAAATTCGTGTACCTAAAGGGAGAAGGTGTGGCTAAAATCACCCAATGGTAGCACTGGAAATCCTTTATCCTTGTTTACATCTTTTAATTAAGTAATTACTATCGGTCTTAATTTATTGTCCTCAAATCCTTCATTATGCAAGAGGAAATTTCGACCATTTTTATTTTGGTTTTGCTTTAATATTTAAGATAAAAACTGAAGCACGTTTTACTATGCGAGATATAGGCGAACACAAGTTGAGTCGATTCCTAAGAGAAAAAAAAATTAAAATCTTGATACAAAAGAAAAAAAGAATCAACTAAAAAGAGATGTGCCATGATAAGATGGGAAATATCTCAGTAATCTCCTAATAAAAATGAATGAAATTGTTCTCATGTTTTTTTTTTTTTTTAAATTTCTGGTGAATGGCCTTTATTTTAGTGAGTGTAGATTGTGTAATCGATTTTCTTTATTCTCTCCAATTTTTTTTCCCTGACTGACCTCATTTTTGGATTTTACCTTTAAGGACCTATTGCTTGCTCTGTATTTTTGACTACACTATATGTGTGAATAATTTCATTCAAGTGCTTAGCTTTGGGTTCTAAACGGATTTCAGTTCTAAAAATTTATAATTAAGAGGACGTTACAAACAGGTAAGCCCTTTATTCTACTAAGGTGTCCTATCTCCGGAAACAGATCGAAAATTGAAATTCTGTTTTGATGGTGATCTAGTAAACGTATTTAAATGACTAAATTTATTTATTTCAGAACTATTCGGTCAAAGGTCACTCCAGAATGTGTTATAATAATTTTTTTTTTTTTTTTTTTTTTTTTTTTTTTTTTTTTTTTTTTTTGTAAAACTATACGGGGTGAGATTTGGGCCGAAAAGTTTCAAATACATATCATTAAGTTACTAAAATAAATTTCCTAGGCCGCCAATTAAAGCAGAATTTAAATTTCCAATTCGGGTACCGATATTAATAGGGTAATTTAGTGCAATAAAGGACATATCTGCGAGTGACGTCCTCTTAATAAGTATCATTGTTCTGAACAATATGATTGACCGATTTTAGTCATAAGAATTTTGAGAGGAATCGATCCTAGGGGCTTTTTTTTTTAGCCCTTTCAGCCCAGACGTGTATACTGATCGCTTAGTACACCCTCTAGGATATTCTTCCTGGAAAAAAGTGCAGCTTCCAGTAGATGTTAAGTGATAAACCCATTTAGATCCATAAAGAGACTAGGCACTTTTTTCAGTGAACCCATTATCAATGTACCTAGTAGGCCAATCTGAAACCAGAGTTGACAATACTTTCTAGCATCTTTTATATTAAAGCGATGCCTTCATCATTAACCGACTGTATTTTACACCTTTTCATAAAATGTTCCAACTTTTTAACGGCAATCAACTTCACCCGATTATTCCTTACGGCTTTTATCAATTCTGAAATCGCCAAAACTGGTTCCTCCTTCCTTCTTAGTAGTCACATTACAGCTTTTAATTATCGTCAGAATTATGATAAATAAAAACCGATATATGAATTTGTGGGGTGCCTTTTATACGAATTTTTAAAGTTAATACCATTTTAATTGCCTATTTCATTTGATGTTATTTGAGCTATAATTATTATAAATACTGTTTAAATTGATTAGGCGTCTTCTGTAAACGACGTTCTCTTGCATGCTTTTTTCCTTACATTTCCACAGTCACGGTGTAATTCAAGGTTTTGTAAAATAAAGATACAAGACTTGGTTCTTTTTTTTTTTTTTCTTAAAACGTTGATGATAAGAGTAGTAGGAGTGCTATTTGGTGTTTTTAAGTCCCTTTTGCAGCAACCTTATAGCTATATGATTTTAAAATTAAAAATCATTTAACAGAGATTGCATTCCTATATAAATAATTATCGTCACGAAATACGGGATATTCATAAACATCCATTAAGTAAAATCTGTTGAAAAAATTTTTGTTCAGTGACATCTGGAGCAAATCTTTAGAAAATCCTTTTTCTAACCTCATATTTTTCTATTTTATTTTCAGGGCACAATTGAATACCTCGGGGATGACGTCACCGCATAGTTGGCACGCACCCGTCGTGTCAACAGGTCATTACATACCCTCCACGGCAAATAATGGAGCAGTCAGTCCACTTAACCACCACAGCAGCGCAAGCGCTGTTGCTTACCATGCGGCAATGAATGGGATGTTAGCGCATCATCATCAAACAAGTCCGCAGCTCCATCACAGCCTCCGCGATATGCAAAACCATTCCCCTAGTGCTTTACACCACGGTTTGGATCCCCGGAACGATCCATCAGGTGGCGAGGAAGATAATCAAAGTTCGGAAGACTTAGAATTATTCGCGAAACAATTTAAACAAAGACGAATTAAATTAGGTTTCACGCAAGCCGACGTTGGTTTAGCATTAGGCACTTTATATGGTAATGTTTTTTCTCAAACTACGATATGTAGGTTTGAGGCCCTGCAATTAAGTTTTAAAAATATGTGTAAGTTAAAACCTCTATTACAAAAATGGTTGGAAGAAGCGGATTCGACGACGGGTAGTCCGACGAGCATCGATAAAATCGCTGCGCAAGGCCGGAAACGGAAAAAGCGTACGAGTATAGAAGTTAGTGTGAAAGGAGCTTTAGAACAGCATTTTCATAAACAACCGAAACCGAGTGCTCAAGAGATTACATCACTAGCAGATAGCTTACAGTTAGAAAAAGAAGTGGTTCGCGTATGGTTTTGTAATAGGCGGCAGAAAGAAAAAAGGATGACGCCGCCGAATACCTTAGGAAATGAAATGATGGACGGAATGCAGGGGGGAGTGGGTCCCCCTATGCATTACGGTCATCACCAAGATCTTCATGGTAGTCCAATAGGAGGGCACAGTCACAGTCCTCCAATGTTAAATTCCCCCAATATGACTCCTCATAGTTTAACGGCCCATTAACAGAGGTTCTTTTTCGGGGGACATTTGTCTGTTTGATAAACCTTGAGTCTTCACGAAGTCTAAAACCAGTATCTCTCCTATTTTTCATTAAAAAAAAAAAAAAAAAATCAAATTTTTGTGCAGGAAAATTGGAATCGTAGACGTGGTTGACGAAATCGATTTCTGTGATTTAAATCGTACTGATGATCCTAATTGGTAAAAGGATGTCTTTGTCTAGAAATTGATTTGATTTGATTTGATCTAATTTGATTTGATTTCATTAAATTTATGTGAACAATGCATGCATGATAATTCGACTAGAAATCAACGGTCTGGCTTACCGAGAAAAATCTTGGCTTTCGAAAACTTTGCAATGGAACTTTTTTTCGCTCTAACGAACCTGTTTGAAATATCCAATGGCTTTAAATGTTTTACCGTTTCCCAACATCAGGCTATACTTTTAAGCGAAAAATTACTATAAATAATTTCTGGGACGGAAGAAGCACATTTTCATCGTTTTTATTTTTAGAAAACGCTTTCTCTGCTTTTTCATCACCTTTCTCTAGACAGTTTCAACATAGCAATTCGTTTTGTAAAATCATCCAAGTAAAAACAAAATAAAAAAGGTTTATTCGGTTTTTGAAGCCTACTGATTTTTTTCTTTTTAAAATCCATAATTGAACCCATTCAAATTTTATGTTTTGCCGCAAGAAAGGAAGCACTTTAATTGCTTTAAACAATCAAACAATTTAACGAGTGCTGATTACCAGGTTTATGATCTCCCTAATACTCGTTCTCTCGATAATAAAATAAAATATTAATACTTAAATTATGGTAGGTAGCGAATATCTGAAGCCCATTGATTTGTATTTGGCTTTTATTTTAATATCGTCTATTTTTTTTAAAACATACAAGCCTTTCTTCATCTAAAATTGATTTCTTTTAAACTATTTACGTTCCAGTTTTCTTTTCTTTTTCTATTCTTCGGTACTCTCTACTTTTTTTTTTATCTTTTACAGCAAGGGACAAAATCGATCAAATCTAATTTCCCCGAAAAAGGAAAAAAAATCGAATAATTAATTTTATTACTTAATTGTTAATTCGGCCGTCTGCTTTGAATTTTTAAAATTCAAGTCCGGCCTTAATTTGTCGAACACTCGAGGCTCATTCTTCATTTGAGTTATTTTTCTTTAAAGTCAAAATATTTTTCTATTATTAGAAAAAAATATTAGTGTATGTAATTTTTATATATAATGAACCTACCGAGTTTTTCGGCATAAGATCGGATTTGTATAAAAAAACGTACTTAATTTTTTGAATTCATGATTCGCCTTTTCTTATTTAAAAAAAAAATTAGCAAGAGGAAAGGGTGCTTATGATAAAAAATTGATCCTATTTTTTTTTCTAAATCAAGTAAATTCCCTTTCCTTCGACTGCTTTTTAAAAGACAAAAATTTTTTTTAAAAAAATTTCAAAGAAAATGTGTACGAAGAAAAAGAAAACATGTTCTCGATGTTCCTTTTTTTGTTCTAAGTATTGTAGGCTATAAGGTTTTATGTAGGGTCTAATGTACTAACTCAAGGCCGAAATTGGAGGTATTCAGTGTAAGCTGATTAATATAACTTATATGAAATTTTTGAAACGACAGCAACCGACTTACCTGTCGAAAGACTTACGAAAAATTCCCGCGGAATTTAATATTTATTAGGTTATGGAAAACGATTTTAGGCAATAAAAATATTTTTTTTTTCGGTCTGGGATAAATATTATTTATTTGTTTTTAAGGATAAGACCAGTTCGATTTCGTACTATAAACCGTTTAAAAAAATGTTACTTAAAATCTTGTGCAAGAATTTAGAAAGACAAAGCGGATTAAGTAACGTAATCGAAATTAGTCTCTTGCTTCTTTTTTTTGCAATTTAATAGTTGTTAGTTTTTATTATACTCTTTTTTTTTTCTTCCGAGACATTTTGTTTTTAAGAAGAGCTTTTTATTGCCTAAAGATGGTTTCCTCTTTATTTATTTTTTTTTCTTGAATATAAGTATATTGACCGGCCCTGTAATATTGTCCAAAACATTTTTTTAAGTACAAAACTGAGGGCTATTAGTTAGGGGAGTGTTAGCCTCTTAAAAAACGATCTCTTTATGACGTCACGATCTTCTGAAAATTTTAATTAGGAAAAATAAAAAAAATAAATGGGATCTTCCCTGAAAGATCCACCAATTTGAACGATAACCTCATGCGGACTATGAGAAAGTATATTTTTAATATTTTAAAAAAAATATTAATATTATAAAAAGATAATGTGGTTAGTGATTTTGTGAATTATACGTCGATCTATTTATGAAATTACGCAAGGTGTAGAAAAAAAATATAAAAAAAGAACAATGTATTTGTAACTTTTGTAAATAAAGAATAAGTATTCTTAAAATGTTTGGTCTTTCATTTGAATTTTTTTTTTTTTTTATCATGAAAATCGTCATCAAGATATCTTAGAGGCATATCTTTTTTTCTATGTACATTTCGAGGGTTTTTAAGCTTGAACTTTTCATCCACAAGTAAAGTTTGCTTTGTTTTCTTCAATCTATGTTCAAAATTACGAAAAGTATTCGAAAAAAAATCTTGGAACACTAAGAAGAAAAGAAATGTGAAAATAACCGAAACAAGGCTCCTCGACTGAAAGTTTACAATCAGCTAAAATGTAGATATTTGCTGTTAATGCCTTTCAAATGCATCGTCCCCCTTCTTCCAGATCTGCAAAAAAAGGCTAAGGATTTTGCAAGTTTTTATTTTTTCATCGAAAAAAATGATAGTTGTTGGCCAAAATAAAAACGATTACTTTTAGTAATTACTCTAAGGAATTCTGGGTTTTTCTACCAAATGGCACTTTTACTTAATCTAAATTCGTTTGTTCTGGATTAGAGAAAAGAGATTTGCAATCATTTTCAAAACCGAATCCACTCTGCCATCCACCCATTTTCTTTTACACAGAAAAAAACAGCGGAGCACCTGAAAGATTCGAAAGTGTAGACGCAAACTGAATTTTAAGATTAGGAAAATGCGATTTTGATATTCCGTCAAAATGTCAGAGCAATGTGCCAGTTTCAATTTGAAATCCTGACAGTAAATATTCGTTTGCTCGAAAATCGGGAGAATTTTTTTTTTTTTTTTCTTCTCCTGGTAAATACCATTTCTCTGGAGTCTATCGAATTCCGAAGCGTTCGTAAGTTGCTAAGATGAATAAAAAAACTTCCGACGGTTATGGTTTTTGATTTTTATAAGTGATTCTCAGTCAGTGAAAATATTGTCGCATAACGACACGGGGCGCCTGATGTTTTACGACATTATTCCTGGTATGACCGAAGCAATGATACGTAGAAAAACTTGAAGAGCATTAATGTAAGATCATGATTCCATTGTTTTCGAGTTGGGATATTTATGTGCTAGGAATGAATGACTCTCCTGGTCTGGGACCAATTCTTTTCATTGTAAAATTTGATCACACCCATTTGGGAGTATCCGAGTGTATCTTTTTAGGCGATCCCCTTTTTTTTTTTTTTTTTTTTCTAAATCAACTCTGTCGAGTTTTTTTTTCCTTTGTCCTCAGACTGTTGTCATGTGGATGGGGGCGTTTAATGTTATGATTATGCTGAAAGTGGGACAGAGTTGGCTTAATAGGTCATAACTAAAAAGAAATTGCTGTCGGTCCCTGATTTCAATTTGTCTTTCAATTCTGTCTGCTTTTTTGTGTTATTCTCGAAACGCCACTTCTAGAGCTTTTTTATTTTTTTAAAGATTCCCAAATACATACAAGAAGTCTAGTGAAAAAATTGATAAGACAAATACCAAATAAGTATTAATCACATAAAAAACCTCACGAGATGCCGAATTTACTTTATTTAATAAAGGATTTAGATGAGAAATAAAAAGAAATAAATGAAAATAATTGAAAAATTCTCATGTTAACGTTGGATTTGCCGTTTGATGAAGGGATTCAATATCCTAAAGAGTTTTGTTGACCTAACTTGGTATATTTTTAAACACCTGGTTACCTTAAAGACAAGGTAAAAATCAGGTTTGGTTGCGTCAATTTTTATTTCAATGTGACAATTTTTTTTCCCAGGTCATCATCAATCTTAGACTATCGCTGGATTCTCAGCAGGCAACCAACGCGATGCGTCTTAACACGGGATGTAAATCTAATTCCAGTTAAGATTTTGATCGTGTGACATTGGCAAAAAAAAACACCATTATCCTACTTTATTCCGAATTGCAAGCAGTTTAGGAATGAAAACATTCAAAGGATCGTCACAACTATTTTTTTTTTTTTTTTTTTTTTTTTTCTCAAAACGCGCCAGGTTGGGTTGGAATTTATGAACTGGTATAACTTGGCAACCGACACTGAATCTAGGGACGTCACAAATATCCAGAAAACAGTAAATGAGAGGTATCTGCATAAAAATATGCACTGGACATGATTAATTTGAAGTAAATTTTCATATAAAAATGTATGTAAAAAAAAAAATTTTTTTTTTATTAAAACGGAAGATTTGATGTATGGTGAATAAATCAAATTTGATGTGGTTTGCTTTTGGCATGAAAAAGTAGCACGAGATCAGTTTTATGGACGGTGTAATATAAGGACGATAACACACAGAAAATCGAAGTTTTTTAACGTGGTCGTTAGTTGTTAATTATTTTTTTAATTGCTTAGTTTCGAGCAAAGGCATAATCGGGGGAAGTTGGGGCGAAATTCCCATTAGAACTACGTGGGTCTAGGCTGGAAAAGAAAATCTATCCACTATCGATTCATAAGATGATCAAGTTGGTGACTTCATAAAAAGCCTAATGGACTGCTTTAGGTTGAGTATCTTATTAAAACCAAGCCCTCTGATGGGATCGGATGAAGTTGGTTAAACATAATTGCATGACATTGAAAAATCTTTAGGAAAAATATCATTTTTTTTGCGCAATAGTGAAAAAAATTACATAAAAGATATCTGTGATTACAATAAAATCATGTACGAAACCAATAAATTTTGCGCGACATACCCCTTAAATTTTTTTTTTTTAAATCAAGTGAACAAGGATTTTCCTTATAAAAGAATCAAATATTTGATAAATTTATAAAAAAAAAAAAAAAAAGGATTTAAATAGTACTAAATATTAATGACACGAATCAAGCTAATGGCAAATTTTGAAAATTACGATGAGAAACAAATAAAAAATAAGTCCATGTATGTTATTAATACAGTAGTAGATTTAAATTAATAAAGTTTAACCTAAGCACGAAATAACAAGCAAGATTAATAAACTATAAGTTCTTAAATATTACCCTGAGGGACATCCTGACTACAGTGACAAATGTTATTTAAACAAAATGGTTAAATTACATTTTAAAACCTCATTACCTCTGAGTGCGTGTTAAATTCTCGGTCATTAGTCTTGTTATAATTGATTGAGGTTCTTTAGTGATGGACTAATGTCATTTGTAAACACTCATTATTGTATTATTCTTACACTTATATCAAGTCTTCTAATCATACGGAGCTTTCGTCGCTTTCCGCGTAAAGATTCCCCAATCACGATTTTCTACTGCGGATGATTAATCTCCTTAAAAATTATAAATAAATAAACAAGGTGTAAATTTTTTTTCTTGTGTAGGAAAAAAATAACCACAGGTGGCGCGAAAAAAAAAACGCCTCGAAACTTTTTTTTTTTTTTCAAATCACCGTTGACCATTTTTCAAGCGCAGTCATGACAAAGATAGGAAAAAAAATGACCTCAAGCTTAATCAAACTGCACATTTAAAGTCATTACAACTTCGTCCTCTGTGAATGGTAGATAATCAAGCAGCTAAATATTAATTTTATATAAAATACTAGTTCAATTAATCAAACCACAAAAACATATGTCCTATCTTCATAATAATATGGTATAGTAAATTACGGCTTGACACATGCGCACAGTGAAATACAATCATTACTACCACCTATTATTAAAAAATGAGCTTTCTTCCAAAAACGAAAAAAATTCTCGACATCCCTCCCCCCCTTTCCCCCACAAAAAATATATATATATATAATTTTTCGGTTTACGGGAGTCGGAATGATTACATGTAAGAACAAAAACTTTTATTATGTTTCTTATGACATAAAAAAATATATCGTATCCTGTTTGGCAGGAAATAAGCTAGCTCGAAAAGAATTTAAAAAATTACAAGATATTTTTTTAATGCTGAATCCGATTCTCGTTCTGGAAATAATCACTTTAAATCTAAAAAACTTTTCATTTTAATTTAATTTAATTGTAACGAATTTTTATTTTAGTTTTGACCAACGCCGGAAATGATAAGAAAAAGATCCCAAAGGCAAGGCTATTTGTTTCTGAAACAGTCAGATTACATATGGTAAGAATTAAGCACCTTTTGCTTCATAACAAAGTTTCATTTAAAAAAATTTTTTTCAACCCTTCATTCTAGGGCATTATCTCGATAAGGATTCTCATCTATTTTTCAAGGTTTTAGCTAAAATACGACTTTAATTTATTCTTTAGACTCCTAACAAACACGAATTTCAAAAGCTGGTATAAATTTTTCTTCGATTTCATTTTCTTTTTTATAGAACAAAAAATCGGAAACCCGAAAATGCTTCACTGAGATGGCCTTTAAAACTTTGCTTAATTTTTGAATAGCTTTTTAGTGATAAAATACTTTTTCTTTCTCTTAGTAATACTAAGTCATCCGCAATAGCAAACAACAAGGAATAAATTTAATTATTCTTTAATTATTGCGTTTTATATTTGTTAAATGGGTACGTGTGGCAATTTTTGTTATAAAAAATTTTTAAAAAAGGATCAGCTGTTTCTAATCAAATATTTGATTTTGAAGTCACGCAACAAAACATAATTGCATTTGAAAAACAAGAAACTCTTTTTTGCTTAATTAAAAGCAATTTTTTGCCAGTATTTAATAAAAGTCATCTGCTTCTTTTAATTTCAAATTAAATGCCCGATGATTTAATTTAAATTGCGAATTTTTTTTTTTCTAATGACGACCGGGAGGCTTCATTTTTATATCGCAAACCGACGTTTTAATAATATTCATCGGACAAAAATAAAATATAAAATATAAAGATTCAATTAAAAATAGGTATAAGAAATGGTATTAAGTGGCGGTCAGAAAAAAAAATTATAAACATATAATCAAATAAAATGTCATACCAAAATGTACAAGAGTGAGTATTCACAAAATGCGTGTTCACAATAATTACTAATACCAACAATACACGAAATAGGTCTAAACTCTAATTATACCTCTGTACTATATTACCGTATTTATGCTTATGAATCATTTATTACTGCATTGGTATCACCTCTGGGTAATTCGAACAGCTTTTTTTCTTCCTTTCTGGGTACCACCTTAACACTAGTTTTCAAGTTGTTTTTAAGTAATTTTTTTTAAGGTATAGTTTATCTATCAAATTTTAGATAATTGTTTAGCTGAGCATCTTTTCTTTCAAAAGAAAAAAAAAAGTTAAGTAATCATCTTAAATGTAAATACGAATTTGCAAACTACATGTTTTATGAAGGGGAATAAAAAAGCTATGTACAAGAAAGAAAAAAAAAGAGAAAAAAGGAAAAATAAAATTGTAAAACTTTTTACACGAGAAACTTTACCGTTGTAAATTAAAAACTTTTTTTTTTTTGGATTGAAGTTGTAAATGTTGAAGTAATCATAAGCCGAGATGGATCTTCATTAGATTTTATTCTTGAAAAAGTTTTAAGGAGTAAGAGAAAAAAGAATAATTGACTAACTAATGGTCACCACTTAATAAAATTTGTTCATATTGAAAGTAAAATATCGCGACCCCTAGGACCAAAGGGAGCTATCTCGAGCCCCTTAGCAAAATTGACTTATTGTACGAAACTTCTTTATTTTACGAGTACCATCTGCCCCTGTTTTCAAAATATTTAAATTCCGATACTAACATTATAATTGCAATTCAACAAAAAAATTGTACAATTAAAATTCAACAATTGTTGAAATCAAAAAGTGCTATATCGGAATTTATTTAATATAAAATTTAGAACCGAAAGGTTCCACGTCATATTTCCACTAGGTCACTCGCACCAATCTTCTTATTTTAAAAAAATAAAATCCCTAATACGTAAAAAAATGAATTTCGACTTACAATGAATGATTTAATTATTCTTTTAGTGATTTAATATAACGTTGAAATAACAAAATTGTTTCCGAATGTTTGTTTTTATGTTAAAACTAATATAAACAATTATATGAAGTACAGTTATGTTGGTAGCCATGTTATTACATTACAACCAAGAAGTTCTATAGCGTAGAACCTTTTGACTCTAAATTTAAAAAAACAATAGACAACAGACATGTTTTGAGCTGTATTTTTTTTCTTAATCTATGAAGTGTAAGGAAACCATAATTGCAATTTTTTCTGTTCACCGATAAGGAATTCTACAATAAAACTGACAGAAAAAAATTTAAAATTTGATTTCGCGCTAAAACGGTCGTGACGTCATCGGTCTAGTTTTGCATGTGTTCGTTTTGTATGGTTGTATATTTGACGCAGTTTGACGTGGTTCGAGTCGTATTCCGCAAGAACGAACATGCCTGGTTTAATGAGCTTAGATAAATAGTAATCACGTGACTAGACCGATGACGTCAAACCAATGAGAAACGTTCAGGGGTGTGGTCACGTGATAAAAACTTTTTTGTACTTTTTTCTTTTTTTCCTGACGATTTATCAAAACCTTTTTGCAAAAAAATTACTATTTCGTTTTCAGCAAACATCCGAGATTTTATTTCTATCATTACCTCAAAATGTGTCTGTTGTCTATTCACTAAACACCGATTTTTTTTTAAAGGAATTTTTTGAATAACTTTTTTGAAATTAAAATTTTAAAATCAGGATCACTTTGAAGGATAGTCAATTTGTATGCGAATATATTAATAGAGTAAAACTGAAAGTATGAAAAACGGTTTAAAACGATAGCAAATAAAAACCTTAAAACGGCTACTGTAAAATTTCTTTGTCGGAGATAGCACGCTTTGGTCCTAAGATCGCTACATTTCAAAAACAGAACGCTGATTTTTAAGATTTGATAAATTTTGTAAGGCTAATATGTGCTTGCTTTATAGTAACTTAAGTGTAGTGTCCGGCGAAGAAAAATAGGTTATTGATATTATAGTGCGGCATAATTCTAAACCTTTCGCCCAAATGCATGTTGTAACATATAAATTAGATAACATTTTTGTCGCCCAGTGAGAACAATTTGTCGCGTAGTGGACGAAATATTTGGTTACTGGGCAACATGGAAGAGTATCAAAAAATTAAGGCCGTGGTTAAAGTTTTTACAATATTTTGTTGGTAAACAAACCTAAAGTTCACTTTCCTAAAACCCGGACTGTTACAGCGTCCCTAAACTTCAGGAAGGTTTAGGAAATGGGCGTTAAGATTCTTAATGGCAGATCGGTGCTTTATTAAACACCGGATAGTCTTCTCAATATTATTCAACTTCGTAAAAGCGAAATAAAGGCGCATCCAATGAGACTTAAAAACTAATTTTAGCAAATGAAATGGAGATTTGACTATAAAAGAATCTATGATTTTCTTTTCATACAAAGTCAAGAATGAGAACTACAGGGAAAACTTGAAATTTTATTTTAAAGAGTCGAGCTTAAACAAAAAACAGACTTGCGTACATTTAATGAAACTGATGTGTGAAAACATTCAAGAGTAACATTTAAATATGTACTAAGTTTGGCCCCTGACCTGATGCTCCTGGACGGCAAACAGAAGGTCAAAATTAAGTATGAGTTTTTAAAAATAGGGAAATTATGTGAACCCCCAGTGCTTTGACCCGACTGATGGCTATAGATACCAAAATTCGCCCTCAGGAAGTTTTAATAGGGCATCCGCTGCAGGCCTGCAGCCATGGAGGGGACCACCTGAGCCTCCTTGTGAATTTATTATTATCCAACGGAGCCTTCAGAAAAACTTTTAACGACGGTATCAATTTTTTCAAATTACAGAATATCCTTCAAAAATTCACTTTTAGAACATTACATTATTTTCCGTACATAGAGGAAAACTAGTTTTAAACTTTTATTCTTGAAACGCTTTCGTTATCCAAAATTAATTTTTTGTATTTACAACATTCATTTATGATAGAAATTAAGGGGACTTAAGGACCAAACGAATAGACTCAAACTAATGGACGAATTCTTGAGTTTATTTCGCGCTGGTTAGATGTCATGTTCCAAGTATGTAACACCTAGGCTATACTTGTTTGTGGTAATATCAATCAGGTTCGTGCAGAAAATTTACAAGAAAAACGACTGCACAGTGACTTTTAGCTTCTTTTCCCGTTCGAAATTATTTCATAAATCACGGCTTTAACCCGTTAAAAAAAAAAAAAAAAAAATCTACATCTAGAGCTAAAAATCCTTTTCGACAGACTCAATCTTAAACATATGTTGCCTAATAAATATGCATTAGAGAAGCTCACCAATCCAGAACTGAAAGAGCATAACAAACTAACCACACAACAAATACGAATGCCATAGTTTTAAGGGGGAAGAGCGTGCGTTAGAAGTTATCCCTCTGTTTTTGTTTGGTTAACAAATTTGCGGTTTTTTAATTTACCATCCTTCCCGAAATTCTTGCCACCTACTTCGTACAATCCCGTCAAATTTTTCTGCTATTATCACACACAACAGACCATTTATATTTTTTGAGCATAAATGATCTTTCATTTTTTTTTATTGACATGACTTTTATTTCAATGTAATGGAAAAAAAAAAGTCAAGTCAAGACGGTCTTTTATGTAACAAACAGACATTAAACAGGAATTAGTGTTCTTTTGAACATCCGAAACAAGCCGATTTGTTTTGGGCGCCATATTGATGTCAAAGATAACAATAATATAATAAAGATCACTATAAAGATATCGAAACCAAGAAAAACAATTAATAACGTGGTTGTTACGGCTAGCATTCCTGACACCTGTATCAAAACCCACCGACACCTGCATCCTTCTTACCCTTCAAAAAAGTTCAACTTCACCACTAATAACTTTCTTCTAATTAGCGGTTAATAACTCAGAAAAATGGATTATTAAATTCCATTGTATCGGTGTAAAATTAGGGGGGAAAATTCAATAAAACAATTAGGTTCCTTTTTTTTCGAAGGGAAGTAAAAAAAAAAATACAAAAAAACAAAAAAAAAAAAAACAAATAGAAATGGTGCCGTTTTGTTTGTGTTTACGTTAACCTGATATGGAATCACGGTTAGGTGTAAATAACGAAATGGGAAATGTGAGCTACTGAACTGAACTTTCATGCAGATTAGTTGACAGTATGTATATTCACTTCGGTTTTTGTACCGGATACTTGCCTTGTCAAGTGCTTGTCAGATCAGTATTTATGTAACCGAGTACCAATGCGACAGCTTTAACATTGATATACCACACAAAATAATAATTCTACAAGAGGACACATCACTCATTTACATTGGTACGTTCCAGGTGGTCACTTTTGTTTTCTTGTACCTTATCACGCCATCTTGCTGATCTAACTTGAATTGTTGCCCATTTTTAAATCTGTCATTCTCAAGGATCGACCACTTGTGGTCCCTGGGAATTAAACCTCTTTGGATAAATAAAAAAAATGTGGGAATCACGGGGAAACATCATTTTAAAAATAGGTCCATATCGATTTTTGTAAATTCTGATACTGGAAATAGTAGCAGCGATAGCAAAAGTTTTCCTTCGAAGAAAACGAAAAAAAAAATTGTTGTGAGGGAAATTGACTTGTTGACTGGGCTAAGCTTATTACCGATATCGTTTATGTGTATCGACGCGGAACGATTATAATGGATCTCAAGCCCTAAAACTGATAACGCTTTTCTGAGTTGTGTTCCGCGAATGCCGATACTTTCAATATTTCATTTGCGGATCGAGATTGGAAAAATCTGATAGGGAAAAAAATCTGTATAGAACCGACTGTCGAAGGCTGTGTAGGGATGATTTTCACAAGGGGCTGTAAGTTTGCATTATTATGCAACAAGCATATCACGGTTCCTATAGCAACGGTGGCTACGCTTCCATAGTGCCTCTCAATTTCTTCGACTTTTTCCTTTAAAACTAGCCTCTTTTTTTTATTATTTTTTTTCTTGTAATATTTGCTCTTAAAAAACTGAAAAAAAATCCAGCAGAGAAAAAGTAAGAAAGGTAATCAAATGGTCATTACAGTTAATGAGTACAACACAAAATCTGATGGCAAAAGTGGAAGATATTACATAGCTCAGTGGAACATGAATAATATTAAAAATGAACTTTTTTCGGGAAGTAAGACAATGCACCACTTGTTAAAAATGCAAGGTGGTTAGATTATTATCGCAAAAAAAAAGAACGAATTTTTTTTTCTTATTCCTTTTAGTAATTTTTATACTTTTAATTTAGATAATGTCGTTTGATAAAAAACCTTTGATTGTCTTTTGTTTTACCATCAAAACGTTTCGATAATGATTAAAAATTAAGACATTCCAACTGATGCATATGTCATTTAGTGGTAGACATGGAAGTGCGTTTAAATATAAGGTCTGAGATACATCATTAAGATCATTTTTTATATTTCATTTCTGTTTGTTTTAAAAAAAGGTGAAAGAGTGGTTGTTAACACCTCAGGTTAGAATTACGAAAAAAAAGTACGCTTATGCTTACGACATAAGAAAATAGAGGCCAAATTAAATAAGGGGAGGGGAGGCCTTTAAATTTGAACGTATTTGGAACTTATACAGCAAAATAAAAGTTAGGGGCTTTGCTTTAACAACTTTCGGATATAATGGAAAATCTCTTTGGAAATTCGCATTTTACAATTATTAAAATCCAGAAATGAGTGCTTATAAAAAAAAAAATAATAAAAATTTTCCTCAGATAAAAATTCATTCAAAAAGAAATCTTGAATGTAAAAAAAGAAAAAAAACTGTTAAAAAAACGTTCACGCTTGCAAAATTTCTTTTTAAAAAAATCATAAAAAAACCCAAAATCAACGTTAGTATACGAAATGTTACAAAAAAAAAAAAGTAGCATTTTGTAAAGACATCGGGTTTTACTGGATGGTAGTATGAGGCAAGGTGCATTCAAAGCTACACAGTTTCCGGAAACTCAATAAATTCTAAAAATACAATACATTTTTTGGATTAAAATACGGGATTTTATATAAAAAAGAAATCACTTTTATTTTATTACAATGGAATCTATAGGGGAGATGGTGATGCAGTTTTTCAGTAACGTGTTAAGGGAACGCAGTATAATTAATATTTAAAACGGTTACTTCCTTTTTAAACATTTAATCTTGTTTTTTGAGGAAAAAAAAAAAAAAAAAAAAAAAAAATGAAGTGGAAGGAAAAAAAAATCTACTTTATATTCAAAATGCATCAACAAGTGAAGAAGAAAACAAACAAACAAAAAAGTCAAAAAAGGGGCCAACTCATATGAAAAACTGCTTGCAGCATGCCACCCCACGCACAATAAGATTCCACCTGCACAACTCGGGCTGGAGTGGGCCACGGAAAAAAAGAAATACACGACTCTGATCCTAGATACGTTACGGATGTAAAACGTGACCACTTTGATATAAGCTGAATGCACCCTTTTGCAACATAAATATTTTAACTCGCTCATAGTTTTGTCAATAATAATGATCAAAATATAAAAACACCCCATGCTTTCGAATAGAAAGCGTTTTTCCGACCACCTGGTCTTGAATCCGTTTCACGCTGAGGTCACAAAAAGAGATAAAAACGAAAGCCTATTATTTCTGAAAGTTGGAGTAAAAGAATTCGGTTTTTATTTACACAGATCTTGATCGAAAAAGCGACGGTTAACTTAACTTGGGTCATCTACCTAAATTTCGATTCGATTCACTGGCATTAGATGAAAAGAAATAAAATATATAAAATAAAATGAAAAGAGTCCGTCTGTAGTGAGTGAGTGTGAAAGTGAGGGTATGTTGGGCTCGGCTCACCGACATCCACCCTAAAATTCTTTACACTCGTCAGACAAGTTGACCTGATCGCCCTTAGGTGACAATTCTTCGAATATAAGGGGTTTTTATTCATCGTTCGATACCGGCGTCTTTAAAAGTTGGGAAACTTGTTTCTCTCTCACATTTTCCTGTAATGAGCTTGTTTCTCGTACTGAAAAAATAAAAAAAAGTTCAGAATGTTTTTCTATTGAGGTGACATCGATTTTTAAACGGGGAAGAATTATGGGCCGAAAAAATAATTTGTGGGCACGAAAAAAAATGTTTTCCTTTCACTACGAAAAAATTAATAAAGCAAAAAGAATGATTAACTATATATAGTGATCGAACTCTATAAAATCGCTCTTAAAAATAGTTGAAAAATTTTACAGCCGTTTTACTCGGATGCACCGGTTTTTAGATACGTTAACAAAAATAGTGATAATGGTCACTCCAGGAAACAAGAGTTAGGGTTGAAACGAAATTTCCCAAACATTATAAATCATCCGTTTTAAGTTTGATATAAAAATAGGAAAATAAAAGATTTTTAAAAATTTAGAGTCGTCTTTTTGTGATTCGAAAAAATAATATTTTTTAGGGTTGGAATATTCCCGTTGACACATATGCTTGACTTATTCTTCTTTCGCTTTTTCTTTTTTTTTTTTATTTAACAAAAGCGTCTCCATTGTGTTCAGAGCATAAAACTTGTTTCTATGTAGGGTCAGATTTGGACGATACGATCTAAGGGTATACAGGAACTAGCTACCGTAGGACGATATAAATTTTATATAATACAACGTAAAAATAAGTCAAAAATAATTTTTCCACGATAATACTATAAATTTTTTTTTTTTTTTTTTTAATAAAAAAATGTTCAAATTACTACGATAAGTAAAACGGTTTCATTAATTTATACCGATACTTTTCTACTTTTGCTGGGCAATGCTCCAAGTAAAACGCTGTCACCTAAATCTACTTCGAATCGCTCCAAGGCTTATTCAGTTTTCCTTATCATACAGGGAAGATGAAACATAGATACTGCGGTATCATCGTCATGACCATTGTATGGCACTTCTTCAAGTGCTGACACTCTACAAGTCCTCAAAGGTACCATGCAATACCTGATGCCCGTTTTCAAACAATTGAAAACATGAAGGAATGTTAGAGAAATGTCCGTTTTGCATTTTAAAAAAAGAGATATCAAAACAGTTATGAGTATCGACAACTGGAGATTAAATGGAATAAAGCTTGAGCTCGTCCTTATTTTCTTACAGATAGGCCCTTATTGCATTTTGATTAATGTTTTTTTTTTAAAACATGTCCTATGACCATATAAATACCGAACGAATGCAACAACGGCATACATCTAACCTGTCGACGAGTGTTTAAAGGTTGTTCTTCGGTGTAATGAGTTGTTAAAAGTGTCCTCAAGTCCCCCAGAGGGCTCAACTGATATGAGGTCTCACAGGAGCAAGTTTTAATCGTTTCTTATTTAGCTTATGGCAATTTTTTTATGCCCTTTAGATACTATACTAGTTTTTTTTTTTTTTTTCGCCGGATGCCTACACTCTGCTCCGATGGATAAATAAGTCGAAATGTGGATAGAGAAAATGTCTTTGAATTACGTAAATCCGTAAAGATTTTCGATGCGATATTTTTTCACAGTACACAAGACACAGCAAGAAAAGAGATAGGAAAGAAATAGGATAAAATTTATTTTGCATTTAAAGCGATAGAATTTTCACTTGTTTATCTTTTAAGTTTGCATCACAAGTGAAAAGAAAAAAATTCCGCGGAAAGGAATTTGATGAGAATTCCAGAAAGACACTTGGACATCCATGTTATTTTACATTTTTACCCTTCTTGCCGAGTGTCAATACATTCAGGGACGAAGTGAAAGAATTCACTAGCCATCACAATACGTCCTCGAATTTTTTTTTTCTTTCCCTTAGACAGGTCTTCTTTTATCCCGCTAGGATGATGGATAATTTGAGTACGTGATCTTTGAGTGTCATTTTCCCCTTATCTCCTCTGTTTTTCAAACTTATGAAACTTTTGGGTTCTTCATACGCGTTTGGAGGATTTAGTTATTTTTTTAAATATTCTGAGCCTTTTAAGTCCATAGCGTCTTGATTTTCCGTTCTGTTTCCAATCTATTAAAAAGGTATCTTAAACTTCGATCGATATCTCAAAATTCAAGGTAAGTTCAAGTAAAGGGGGGCTGAGCCCCCCTGTAGATTTTGTTTGGTCCGTGTAATTTCCCTATCTTCCATGTTATTAGGCCATTTGAAGCCCCCCTTTGAAAACTTTGCGCCCCCCCCCCCCTGTGCTTCTTAGGCTGGTTATGGGTCTGTTCCAATGTAAATGTCGCTGACAAACACACTTACAATTTTGATCATTTTTCAAGGGGGATTCCGTGTTATTCGGGCCCGTAGCCAAGGGGGGGCTGACTCGGTGCCCCCCTGGAGTAAATTGGCTAAACATGACAGGTATAGGGAATGAAGGCCTATTGGCCCCCTTTACAAGCCCAACTGCCCCCCCCCCCCCCTCGGCTCTTCGTTTTGGCTACTGGCTTGGTGTTATCAACATCAACTCTGCTTAGTACTTAGTGTGAGATTCATTAGATGACTGGGCTTTTATTTGGTGAATAGTTTTGACGATCTAGTAACAATCAAATTTTAAATTCTAGGCGATTCAGTCTATTTGAAGTATTCCGATCCTTTTTTTTTAAGTCTGCTTTAGTAGTTGTAATATAACTTATATTTTTATATACGTTATATGGTAAAAAGGAAATTCGAAGAAGAAACAATTTTATAATTACGTAAAATCCATTTTCAACCCTTAAAAAAAAAAAAAAATATTAAAGCATTTACAAACCACAAAATATCGGCATTCCTATTAAGATAGATAAATATAACTACAATTTTGTGAAAATGTTTGAGGGGGTAACATGTACGATTGCCATTCTCATTTCCATTTTAAATTAAAACAGTTCCGCCGCACGTGGTTGTGACGTCACATATTGGCATCTACAAACCCCAAACCAAAACAGAATATTAACATTTTTTGAAGGGCTTTTGTGTGTCACATGTGAATGCTTTCTTCTTCTGATTCTACCTCTTCTTCCACCGCGTGCGGCGATGTATCCACCCTAACCCTTCTTTTTCATTAATTTTTTTTTTCTTTTTTTTTTTTTTTACGCCTTGATTTTTTGCCACTTCTAATCAACGATCGCGATTTACCTGGATAATTATTTATCCCTCTTCGTTTTTTTTCCTTTTCTATGTTCACATAATTGGAAATAATATTTGTAGACTAATGGTTTTCCAGACAATTTTTTTAGATCTGGGACGACCAACACAACAATTAGTTTGGCTAGCTGTTGTAAATAAATAAAAAAATAACCATTTCTGAATAATGCGAGATATTACGAAAGGAGCGAAAGAATATTTCAAGTTTTGTTTTGGTCGCCGCCACTGGCCGGAGCGGAACGAGAAAATAATTCTGACAGAGTTAAAAAACAAGCGTTTAGTTGCATAAATGTGTAAAAATAAGCTTTTGAAAGATGATGATGGTGACCTAGATCATGTCCTAAGAGCAAGGTTACCGAGTAGCGATGTTAACGCTTTTCAAGGACAGTGATTGGCTTTAATTTTTGCTCACATAGAAATACCACCGATAAGCTGAACTCATCTTAGTATCGCATTAGAATAAAACCTGGGAAAGTTTCTAATTCAAACTAACAGCGAAAAGATGACAGAAGATGCAGAGCGTTCGGAACAATCTAAATTCGTTAAAAAATGGATTGTTATCACTGCTCATCCCAAATATTAACAAAATTCCAACGAATTCTGATTAACCCTTTCGAAAAAAATGAATCATTTCCGCTTTAGATTTATTACCTGAATATTTAAATTCGCTAGTTTCTTTAGTTCAAAAAAAAATATGCAAGAATAACGACTGTCAATAGAATATGAAACATTAGGTGTCGAAAAAAATTTATAAAAAAATTACCATAAAAAAGTAAAAGGAATGAAAAAAAAAACGCGAAGGTAATAACAAAAAAAAAAAAAAGGTTTAAACTATCGCGCACACGTCATACCCGTAGATGTCGCGCATGCGCCTGCTATATGATTAGCATAACATCTAATATGTTAATTTTTAATTTTACATATAGTTCCTTATATTCAATAATATAGATCACATCCTTAAATTTTTGGTGGTTTACTTATTTGCATTTTTTTTTTCAAACCTTTCTTTTGTATGGACTTGACGTATGCAGGAATCGTAGCACCCGGCTTCCTAGGAATAAAATTTATTGCATGAAAAAATGTAACAGGAATGTGGAAATGCTGTTGGGATTTCAAACAATAAAAATTATACTACGAAGATGTAAAATAAAGATTTAATTTAATTCGTAACAATAATAAAAATGCTTAGCTAGGGGTATACCTTAAAAAAGATAGGCAAGGTAGATCTCGATGAACTGTCAATTATTAAACTAATGAAAAATCAAAAATTGAATCAAAGCGCGTCGTGATTCGGGCATAATAAAATTAATCAATTCGGACTTATTTAGATTTAAACTGATAATCGACAAGTTTTAACTTTACCTTTTTTTATTTTACGGTCTATATGCTTGCCATTCTCGTTCCAAATGAAAATTAATGTTCCACGACATTTTAATACAAGTTTATTAATCAAATTTGAAAAATTTTAAATTCGCGTCAATACTAAAAATATTTTTATAGTAAAAAACAGATGTAAAAAAAAGAAATCACGAGAAAATCGGTTGCGGTGGTACCTAAATATTGCCGAAATCAGAAGAAGAAGAAAAATAAGGATCACGATTTTTCAAAATATAAATTATGGAAGATCCGTTTGTATAGCATCATAAGATGTAAACCAATGATTGCCGAAACATTTACTAGATACCTGGTTATCAGCAAAATAAGAAAGTACAGTTAAAGTGGAATCTTGGTAACAACTTTTTCCCTCAGAGAATCACAAACGACCTATTGTATAAATTGGCGCATTTCAACGACACAAGGAAAAAAAGGACGGTAGCTTTTGGTGCAAGTCGTTTGTCAATCGAAATTCTACTTTCGATAAATCTTATTGATACTGACCACGTCTGTCAATATCCGATATCCGATTGATCTATATATTGCAAATCAAATGATCTCAACCACGTAGGTAAAAAAAACCTGCTTAAAATCGGCTACTGCCGCAAAACGATTTAACGTAATTAAACAATGAATCGAAAAAAGAAAGGGTCAAATGCATTATTAACCTTTCCATTCCTTGTCCGACCGTCGCTACATATGTTCATAATAAATGCTGAAGGTGAATGCAGATTCTTTATGAAGAAGGGTGGCATTATCTAAAGCTCATCCTCATGCATCTTTCTGGAGCAATTTTAATTGTCTGATTTTTAAACGACCATTTAAGCCCACAATAATCATTATTTCATGCGATCAAATTATGATATCGCTTTAAAGATTAATTTATAATAAAATCATTAATATTGAAATCTTCTTCCTTTCTTTTATTTTTTACTTTGCATCCTTCATTCTTCTTTTGTATTTAATGACTCAATTATTTTTGATACACGGAGAAACTTTTACTCGTGTTCGCTACTAAACGGTTTGGGAATAACGTTTGTGGTAATCTATTCCCATTTTTTAATCATTACGAACTAGCAATTTTTAGTAATCAGTCCTATTCGCCAATGTCAACCGTAAAATAGTAATCGTTGCCACAAACTGATAAAGATTCCTTTTTTAATTGTCAATGGCTAAATACTTTAAACGATCCCAAAACTTAGTGGTAATAGTTGCTATATATTTTTGAATCTTTACTATTCGCGCGGGATCAATTTACACAAATGGTTAAAAATGGTCAACATTATTTTTGTATTATAATTAGAGCAGGTAGTAATGGTGTATGCATAAGGGTTAATTTTTTTTTTTTCTTCGAGCACTTAATACCCTTTAGTTTCGACTTGTTTTGACATGGCTTGTGTGGTTTAGTTTGTAACGTAGTAGGGTTGATTGATTTAGGTGTGAGAGGTCTTAGGTTCGAATCTTGCTAGGTGTTGAGATTTTTTCAAGGTGTTGAGATTTTTTCAGGGACATTCCTCATCCTGGATGGACATGCGTCGTCATTTAACAACAATAATATAAATAATGAGATTCGAAATAATAAAAAACATGCACTTACTTTTTTTTTTTATTAATTATTACTATTATTATTATTATATCATTATTACTATTAATAACGGGGGCATTTTCGAATATGTGTATAACATTTTTGGAAAATGTCGAAATATTCGGGAAACGAATCGGAAACAGAAAACAGAATATTCTGGAAACCGGAAAACTTTCCACTCCCCCCCCAAAAAGAAGCTGGATTTGTTAATTTTGAATGTATAAAATACATAACGATGGTAAATAGTGCTAATCTTTTTGGTAATGACCGCCACATGTTTGGTAGCCATTGCCAAAAGGGTTTAGCAATGCTATCCAACAAGCATTAACAGAAACCACTGGTAATGATTACCAGAGAAACTTGGTTGTCAGGCCATAATACAGAAAGTTTGGCAACTATTACCAGATTCTGACATTGAGCGCCAGAGTGGGTTTCTCCGTGTATTTTTCTATCAACCAGAAATTTAAGAAAAAGAGGTGCAGTTATATTGCAGGTTTTGACTTTCTCCACTGGAAGCTGGGTGTCCTAGGCCGAGTCGAAGTGTCGATCCTAACATAGCAATCAAATTTAAAGTCAATATATCTTGTGATATATGACCAATGGGACTGGGGAGTCTCGTTTCGTAAGCCTTAATGCTAAGTCTGCTCAGGCCTTTTTGCGCACCGAAAGAACTTGGCACTTCAACCAGTCCTGGTTATGCAACAGTTGGAATTTAAAAATATACTCACGATCTTTCACAATGTTATGTCTTCGATTCTTCCGATTCATTCGGTTTCATTCCTATATAAAAAAAAAGAAAAAAAAATTAGAATTTTTCAAATCAAAAATAAAACCTAGGCAGTATCTTGTCATCGAAAACGTAGGAGTTTTATCGACGAAGGAAAAGATTAAAACAAGTTCATTTTCGTTTTAATTTTAATACATCAACGTAAAATTTGATTGGAACCAGTATTTAAAAATTTATGAGGCAATATGGTACAATGATCGTATTAATTATATTGTATTATAATAATTATAATACAAGTGATGAATGTAAAAAAAGATTAAAAATCTTTACAGCAAGATTCTTGTATTTTTTTTTTTCAACGAAAATTCGCAACGAAATAACTCTGTGGTTGCCTTTTATGAGTTTATTTTGCTTTAAATTTATGGCCACAGGATTCATATATGCCATATGGATGTGACTGCTTTTTGATTTATATTACTTACACGATTTTAATTATTTCTTTTAAAAAGTTTCATTAAAATAATAATAATAATAATAATAATAATCGATCTTTCGGCCTATTTCTGTAATTTTTAAATGAAAAAAAAAAGCTGTTTTTCGCAGCAACAAACAAACAATTGTAATCTTGCATTATAAAATATTTGTTATTTTCCAGCACAGAATTCATTGTTTATTAGCAAAAGGAAAAATTCCAGTATAAATATAAAAAAAAAGTACTTTTAAGTGTCCTTCACCGGAAATCCCATACGCAGATCGTATCTAAAGTAGCATAATGTAATATTGTAACGAAATCAGTTATAGCTCAAGTTTTTCCCACATCGTCAGAACAAGATATTCTGAAATGTCGTTAGAAGGACGAAAAAAAAAGACATCCCTTTCGGAAAACCATAAGCTAAACACTCCACAATTTTAGACAATAAAAGATACCTTGCGCTTATTGTCCAAATCCAAGGGATGATCATATTTGCGTATCGTAAAAAAATACATATTTACATAATGTTCCTCGCATGCATAGCTTATGCATTCGGGAATATGTAAATGTAGGGTATTTAGAATAAAAAAGGCTTATGACTCTATTATTATATAGACTTTACGCATCGTTTTTGAATGCAGACTAGCGATACGCAAAATATATTCAAATTTTTCTCATGGAATGCCATGAAGGGGTTATTATATGCATTTTTATTTGGTGTTTCTCGTTTTAAAAATCGGTGAAAATCAATTGAAATTTTTTTAACCTTAAATCTATTCCCAAAAAGGGTTGAAAGTCGTATCGTTTAAAGATTGTTTCCATTTTTTCGTCTTCGTCCGTTAGGACGATATAAATGATCTATGATCTTTTTTCCCGAAGTAGAATGATAAGTGTCTTTTTATCTTTTTTTTCTTTTTTAAATCAACCGTTTGCTTTTAAAAATTTTGCTTACGACTAGTAATTCTGGTTACATAAAGGGATGATCGGTTATATTGCCTTTTTTTTTTTTTTTTTTTTTTAAACAAACGGGATTTTAAGAGATATATTTTCCGGACATATTCAATATCCTTGAAGATATCTCTGTACAAATATTTATCTTGGCTAAAACAATGAAGAAGGTTTATCATTATAAAAAGTAAAAAGGTTTTAATTTAGAACCGATATCGTATCCACAGGAAACCTTCTAGATGCTTACAGTCGGGGATTGGAGACGAAAGGGGGGGGAGCAGTAGTAGCAACGAGCCCTTTCTATGTGGAGCTTTGCGTACCCTTTTAATTTAAAAAAGCAGTGAAAAAGCAATTTCAAATAATCCAAGAGTTTTTTTTCAGTATTCGGTATTTTGGATGTCTTTAACTATGTCCATAAATATAATTGCTTTGACTAAAGACTTCGAAACATATTTATGTCTGTATGATGTGCATACGATTGCTTCTTGCGCCTTTCGAGATATCTAATTGATCCAATTATATATCAACTACAAATAAACTAGAAGATGTAAAAACAACTGTTGTACTTACAAGTAACTAAAGCACTGGTACTTTAGTACTTTAGTAAAAAAGCAGTTTAAAAAAATAGAGAAAAAACTTGTAAGTACTGTTACTTCCGTACTTTAATATTATTACATTAACAGTTGCAGTTACTGTACAGTGCTAGGCTACTAGTTCCTGCAGAACAGGAGGGCAGTAATTGCCGAAATCATACTTGAACTATGTTTAGCTTAGTGGCCAACATTTTAAATTGTTACTATTAATTATTAATTTTTTCAATACTGTTATTTTCAGAACTGATTAATTGTAAACCATTAATAAGCATTAAAATAAAGGCTATAGGAATTATACAAGATCTTAAAATATCTGTACTTAGTTTATGCACAAACTTTTTTTTCTTATGCTTGACTAATGGATTTTTTTGGAAATTAATTTAGGACCTAAATAACACTTGGGATTAGCTTTGATATAGGAGCGTTCAAGTACTATGTAAGACAGAAAAGGGGGAGGGGGTACTCAAAATTCTTACGATTTCTTACTTGGGGGAGGGGAGGAATTTGGCAAATCTTACGTAAGAATTTCCATTATATGTAACTTATTGTTCAGAATTGTTTTTTAATTTCCAAAAATTAAGTTGTTTTAATTTTTTTTTTTTAATGTCTAAAGTAGGAAATTTTTCCAAAAATTTTAAGAAATAAAAATTTATTTTCTGATGATATTTTGTGCCGATTGCAGCCATATTCAGTGATATGAGTATAAACTACAAATATAGATTTAAGAAAAATATCACTCCAATTTAAAATTGGCGTTAAAAAAAAACGGGGGGGAGGGGGGAGTCCACGAAAATCTTACGTAATATAATAGGGGGGTCAAAGAAACCTTACCAATTCTTACGAATGGGGGAGGGGATCCAAAAACCCGAAAAAAGTCTTACGTAACACTTGAACGTTCCCTATACAACGCTCAAAGTATCTATAAACGGTCCCTGTAATAGTAATTCAGATGAATACGGTGCAGAGGAAAAGTCTCACCCCGCTCCCGTCCCTCCAAAATAATCTCAGTAGGCCAAGTTAAGTATGCACCGAGGAAAAAAAGGGGCGTCTTGAGGGCAAATTCTGGATTCAAACTCCCCTTACTGAAATTTATTTTGACTTCCCTGCTGATAAAAAATATAAAAAAGCAAAGGTAAACTTGAATTTAATATTTAAAATCAAGTTAAAATAATAAGAGTGCAAATTCCCTATAAAAATTTTGGTCCAACATTCCATAGTAAATTTGGACTCTAACTACAAAAAAAAAAAAAAAAAAAAAAATGAAATTTGGGCTAAAGAGAAACAAAATAACTTAAACTATCCGTTTGAAACAACGTATAAATTTCCCTTCCTGCAACAGATAAACCATCTTTTTTTCTCCCTTCGTTTTCGTTTTGCCTCTTTTTTTTTTTTAAATTTTAATTTTGTAACGAAAACTTTCTCTTGTCGAAAAGCTTCCTTGATTATGAAGTAAATTTTCTCTTTCCAGTAAAACATGTGAGAAAGTGAGTCAGGGTAACCAACACTACATCGCTAAGACAAACCTCAAACAAGAGAGGTTAGTTAGGGGGGATTGAAAATTAAGGGTGCACGAGGAAAATGTATGGCGGTGTCGTAAATCTCCCATAAGCTAAACCCTGACGCTTCGGAAATAATTTCATTTGCGGTATTCGTATTTATTTTTGTGATTATAGTAAGTAAATCCGGTTACGGTTAGTGTCTGTTTGTAAAATTAAATCTGGACGATATAAATTCAAAATCAAAATCTTTCGAATTGAGATGTTTCCCTTTCCGAATTATTACGAAAATAAACATCAGTTTTTTTTCTCTTACCATAAACCATTTAAATACCGAATAATTAAACTAATAAAATCCTCGAGAAGAATATTAAAAGAAAAAAATATAATAATAAAAATATAAATTTAATGAATCCGGCAAATTAGTAAAAATCAAAGAAATGAAAATGTTTAATAGATTATTTAATCGAATCACGTAATAACTGAGTAGAATAATTAAAAGAAAGGGCCCTCCTTTAAGCCATTGATCGAAAAAAAAACCTAATCACTGCCCAGCTACCGGTATTAGAAGACAGCGTCAAGGCCACTCATTACCTCGATTCTAATTAAAATACAAGATTCGATCGTTTAAAAAGACGAAGCTACGTAATTTAAATTTTGTGTTCGGAAGCAACATTTTAACTTCAATATTTAAAGTAAGTTATTATTATATACCTTAGAATATGTCTATCGTAATGTATTAGTTCATCTCTTGGTTTATTTTATGTTCGGATCGAGGTATAAAATGGCCTACAGTAGCGCTTTTTGTTTTTCCGTCCTCTTTTTTTTTTCTATTTCTATATGCATACGTGTATCGTTATCTTAATTATAAAGAGTAAATTAAATCAGTATTTTTTTTTCGGATGATCTGTCTGCGCACTGATCAAGTCTTGAATGAAAAATGATTGTCTGTATACTTGCAGGATGGTTTACCATTACATTATGAGGAAAGACCGCAAAACTGACATAAACCTTATGCGGTTTTTCCTTTTTGGTTGCTCCGTGAGTGGTTCATTTAGGAATGCACTTGGAATATCGAAGTGACAATAAAATGTTTCAATGATACTAAGCGGCCCCATAACCATTGTAAGGGGGCCTAGTGATGGTGGCGGATTCAGGGAATATAATCATTTAGGGGTGTGACAACAATTTTTGACTTGGGGGGGGGGGGCACTTCCCGGTAAATTATTTTCTAAAATTAAAAATAAAAATGTTGCTTAACATTAAAAAAAAAAATTAGGGACGGACAAAGCGCAGTCAGGATATTGTCCCCCCCCCTGCTCCCTTTTGTTGCAACCCTGTAATCAATGAGCCTCCAAAAAAAACTTAGTGATGCCGATATTTTATCGACATATCGGAAGGAAAAAATCGATATCCGCAGACCGATATGCGGTAACGATAATAAAATGCCAATATCGAATATCGAAAATTTCATTGGATCAAAGCCGCGGAAAAAAAATAATAATAATAAAATAAAAGGAAAAAAAAAAGACATGCAAAACCCTTTAGGCCCATTTTTTTCATATTTAAATGATTTTTTCTAACGATTTTTTTTAAATGGATTTATGCATTGTACTAAAATGATCGGTATTTCACCTATATTTACCAAACCAATGCAAAGCAATTCATTACATCCCGTTCGCGAAAAAAACGAATAATTTTCATACCTTCACTGTCTTCCCACAGTCGGTTAAGGAAATGACGATTTCGGTAGTTTGCATAAGGCAAATATGAGCCCCACGTATAAATTATGCTAAGACATCCGTATGCAAACTAGGGATGATTTCTTTTTTGTATCCCTTAAAAAAACACCCTTACCCTCAATTTGCATTCCCGTGCATAAAATTTTGTCTCTCACGTATTAAATTAAAAGAAAAAAAAAATAGGGGTGAACAGGTAGGTCTCTTTTTTTTTTACTTGTGACATAAGTTGACCGGGTTGATCAGACTATTTTTATATTGATTTGAACCTTTATCTTTTATTATGTAACATATCGTAAGATGAAGGTGTGTTCGATAATTTTTTACGTTCCTTTTTACTCCTTTTTTTAAAGTTCACCCAAATATTTAAATGCATTTTATTTAAATTTTTTTTTTCTATAGGACATGAGAAAAAATTTAAATTTAAATAGAATATGTTTTAATGTCAGAAGAGTTTATGTTCCAGTTTTTTTTGTATGCGTTTGTTATAGGATAATTCCGGGTTGGGGTGATTTCCCTTTCTTCCTGTCAGGGCCGTTAAAAAAAAAAAATAAAAAAAAAATATGGATGCGTGATCATGCTTAATGATGTAAAATTTCGCATATAGGCATAATATGAAGGGAAAAACTAGACCATCTTTAAATTATCAATCTTTACCTTTTTACTATTCCATGGTAGAAGCTTTTGAAATCAGCCAAATGAGATCTAATAAAAATAATAATAATTTATGATTTATTTTCGCAGAATCGTGAATCAGCAATAAACCTTATAGTTTTTAATTTAATTAAATGTGATCAATACAATAATTGTTACAGACATTTTTTTTTTTCGCTTTTAAGCGCCACTATTGGAATCTGATTTAATAAATAATATGACCAGGATAGTATGACAAAATGTAAGGAAATTGCATTATATTATACTACAAAAGTGATTCTGATAATTGATTCTACTTATTGCCAAGCTGTGGATTTTTGCGCTTTAAATTGCAAACTTAAAGAAGCTGGAAATATTCAGGAATTAATTTTTATATAATAAAAATACTCCATAATAATTACTCCATACATAACGATGATTCACTTTTTGAGGTGGGTAATCTTTAAAAATTCATGGTATTGAGTATCGCATCCCTACCTCTAGTAAAAATTTACATTATTTAAATATAAAAAAGGGTTATATTTGTACAATGTATATATTTTGCATTTTTCTATTAACAGGTCCTAATGACAGGTAGATTTATGTTAATGTACTACCCTTCGTATTGGATAATTATTGCTTCCGTTTTACCCATTGATTTATCGATAACCGTTTTTTTTTTTTTTTTTTTTTTTTTCACCGAAATATTCGAAGGAAGTATATACATTTGATGACATTCTTTTTTCCTTCATCACCTTTCCTTAACCTTTATGTATGCACACTGTATCCTGTGTCGTCTTATATGACGGTTTGTTACCGGAGGAAACTGACTATAATTTCCGGATTTTTATACGACTTGTTTTTTGGGGAAAGTCAAACGATGTCATTTTTATTGTGGATTAAAAAAAAAGAACAATAATTGGCATGCATTATTAATTTTTTTAAAAGTTGGATACGTAAAAAAAAAAAAAGATTCTTAGAAAACATAACAGCTTTTTTTTTAAACCCCAGGCAAAAAAAAAAAAAAAAAAAAAAAGAAGAAGAAGAAATCTCAAAAAAATACTGCATGTATCAACAACCGCGTTATTCGAAGATATGCATAAAAAATCGAATAAAGGATGTCAATACTGACGGGAAACCCAGTTATTGAAATAAATGTTGCCGGGTTTTGAAACGAAAAATGTGGCAACGAAATCCTTTCGTCCTCAAAGAAATGTAAACTTTCTTTGAGCAAGAGGGATTTCTACCAAAGCTGCAGGCAGAGCGACATCCAGGAAGGACGGTGTTAAGAGGAGACTATTTTGTAAATTATTATTATCGATAAGCAAGTGCATTTTCTTAATATCATTTTCAACTGAAAATTAATGAGAAGGCCAGAAGAAAAGCAAATCAACGGTTTCAATCCATTCAATTCCATCGATTTTTGTAAAAGTCTTCTTTTTCCGGTCATCGACTTGTAGTTTTTTTTTTTTTTTCGGATTCAACATTATTAAACGCGCAAACATCCCATTCATAAGTCGAGTCAACCCATTTAACTAATGATTCTTACGTGCCGGGCCCGAGGCGTTTATTATTGCGAGGATTTGGAGAAAAACGCCCGAAGCCTTCCTCATACAATGAATCGATCTCTTTTGGCCCGCGTCGTAGAACCCGCTTTAAGTACATTCCGTGAATTGGTTAATTATGAAAGCAACACGTAATGATGAAAATAAAAAAAAATATATAATAATAAATAAAAATAAAAAATAAAAATAAAAAAAAACTCAAGAAAAAAAGGAACCTTTCCAGAGTACAAACTATATAGCACACTTCAACTGGCCGTAAATTAATTAAATAAAATTAATAATTATTTGTATATTTAGCTTATGTAATAATTAAAATAAATCACATAATTTAACAACAATCACAATATGTAAATGAAACGAATGATATTATAAACATACAAAAATCGTCCTTTCTAAGGATTTAAAAGTTTAAACGAGTCGCCATATTTTTAATTGATACATTGTTTAATATTTGTCTTATGAAAGGGCCCCGATATAAAGCCAGTTTTCTTTTTCCGAACAAGATGTACCTGTACAGGTGGACCCAATTGCCTTGACCCATAGGTCTTCAAGATTAATCATTTTGAAAATTTCTGTAGTTTGCGTGAATGTGGATATAGGTCTGTAGTTCTTCACGTAACCGTTATCATCTTCTATTCATAGAGAAAATATAGAAAAAAAAAATGTTGAATACGTATTTCATTTTTAATTACAAGCTTATAGCATGGATGTTGAAGAAACTGATGTGAGAGCGTGCTATGTTGGATCCCTTTTTCAAGACTTCGCCTTTGAGACGAGATTCGTGTATGGACTGTATATGTGTTAACCATTAAGACTAGTATCCGATAATGCGTAGGTGAAAAAAAGGCTTTTAACTTCAGAGACTTTGAATAGTGGTTAGAACGTGCGTCTTATTTTCACTTTATATCAGTAAAAAAATGTTTAATTAAAGGGCCGTCTCCGTTGTATTCGTATACCAATTAGTAAAGAAGAGCATTGGAAATTTTTGTAAATGTTTCGGAATAATTGTTTACTTCCAAACCAAAAAAAGATGACAGAATTCTACCTTGACTCTTTTCAAAGTAGAAAGATTTAACTTTTTACGCAACATTCGTCTGAACGAGATAAAACAAATAAGACCAGGGATGCTGCATGTGGGCTCAGGTATCAGTTCAGTCTAGAAACCGGTCTTTTGTATTGGCACATGTGGGTATAAGTTACACATACAAAAAAAAAAAAAAGTTACATTAAAAAAATAATAATAATAATTCGAATACATTTTTGTCGGGAACGAAACTCGATGTGAAGATGAAAGGTGTCATCGTGATGACAAGAAACAAAAATAATTCGATTCGCATCATTTTGGGCAGAGATATCAGACCCGAAGTTTACCATGACAAGTCACGTACAGTGCGAAACCAAAAAAAAAATCTGTCTAAAGTTTTTCGTTTTTCCCTGACTACCCGTCTTTAAAAACGGTTCGAAATAGCCAGAAAGAAGAAACGATAAAAAGCTTATTTGTTCCATCGAGGATCAAAACCTTTTTTTTTTTCTTGAAAATGGAATCCTCGAAAATCAGTGATACTATTTTCAAAAACTAAAGTCTTTCCAACCAACCAAACGATGAACTTTATCTTGATTTCATTTGCAATTGTTAAATTCTCCTATGTAAACCGCATATTAACTAATAAGATAAAAATTTCAAAAAACCGCCTAAAACTTTTTTATGAGAGATGAATGTTTGTAAACCATTAGCACAAAGTCAATCTTATGACCTCTCGTGTCTTTTACCTATACGAGAAAGCCGTCATTAAGGTTAAATCTTACTTGGAAGAAGCAAGCCTCTAAATCCACCTCTAAGGCCTTTTCGAAAAGAAAAAAAAAAGAATTTCTTACGGAGAAATTTCAAGGATGATCTGCGGATGACATTCAGGATCTCCATATAGAAATCGACAAAAACAAGAAGTACAGCACAAAAAGGTCTGTCTGGGATGCCTGCAAAGAATCCTAAAATGTTTGATCTTTAATCCTACCTTCGCTACTTGGGGTCAGACCGATGGTTACGTAACGACAATGTCGAATGGGGAGGATTACTAACAATAGCTGTAGGGAACTCCTTTTTTTTAAAGGCTAATGTACCATGTGTTTGGAACCTTTACAAATTCTGTCTTTACGGGTAAATAGTTCTATTCAAATCTCTCCGAAGATGGATTTCTTCACATTGCTTCGTTTTTTTCTATTCATATAAGCACACACGTAGACATAGTTTAAGACTTTTCCCGCCTTGCATAGCTCGACCTATAATTAAGTGTATCATAGGTGAATAAGCTTTCTGTCAACTCATTAAAGCGACTATCTTTTTCCCACATACGATTTAATAAACCGAATACGCAGGCGATCCAAACCTCTTGTACCTTGAACTTTCTCGAATTTCTTAAAATTTTTGCCAACCACCTGTTTTTTTTTTTTTTTTTTTTTTTTTCTTGACTTTTTATTTCAAAGCGATAATAGCTACCCGCATGGACTGATAATCTACAATCACCTCTAAAGCACCTGCTGTTGATTACAACGAATCGATAGAAATCTAAAAAGGAAAGAAAATAGAAAGAAAAATTATATATCCTTTTCGTGTGATCCACCCACTGATTTTTCTCCTTGAATTCGTTCGTTTTGTCATAAAAACAGTTAATTAAAAAATATTTGGAAGACTGACAGAGGAAATAAAAAAGAAACCTTCCAACAAAATTCGAAAAAGAAAAAAAAATTAAGCGTCTATTCACACTCACACGTACGTATACGTACTTTTACAAACGCATTTGTTGATTTTTTTTTCGGTCTTCTGAAAAGTCTCCCGATTAAGTTAAACATATGCGAAAGTCACATACTTAAAAAAAAACAAAAGACAGACACGTAGCAGACAAGTTTCACTTATTTTTTTCAATTATTACATTCATTTATGCACATAAAAGTGATATTTACCTTATGGATCCTTATTAATTTTATAACAATCGTAGCCATTGTTGAACATGTAGGTGCGTCATTTCCGGTTAAAACTGCCTATTCCTTTTATTTTTATTTTTATTTTTTCTTTTGGAAAATTGACATTCTCTTGGCAACGGTTGCCAAAAGTGATATATATACATCAATACGATAAGACATGAAACAGGTTTGTTTTGTTTTTACAACATTTCAAAAAACAAAACAAAAAAAAAAAAAAAAAAAAAAAATTCCAAAGCCTGAAGTTTTCGATAACACGGAGAAAAAAAAATTGAGAACTTAGGAAAGGATTATTAGCTCCCTCCTTTCAAACACCAAATGGGTAAAACGTGAAATGTTCTTTCTGCACTAAATATTATTTTCAAAGAAAAAAAATTTTTTTTTCTTTTTTTTTCAACCCTTTTTATAATTATAAATGAGTTATGAGCTGTTCATTTTTATTTCGTTTAATTATTATTTTTAGCAGTAAAAAAACAGATGTTGCCACAAAGAAAAAGAAAAAAAATTAAACTATTGCCGTGACGTAATCTGATTCGGTCTGTAATTAAGTACCGGTAAGAAATTTCAGTGATTTCAGGCACACTTATCACGCCATTTTGATTTCGCATGGTTAAATCCTATGAAAGGCATTAAAAAGGAGGATTTTAATTTTGATTTTATCGTCAAGGAAAATTTTTCAAAAAAATGAAAACTAATTTTTCAAAAAAAAAAACATCATTTTTGTAAAGGGTCAAATTTTCGAGTAATTCTTCAAAAGACTCAGTCGTAAAGACTTTTCTACTACAAGTTTAAGCAAACGCAGAAACCTATGGGCATGCAGAAAAACATTAGAGCTTTGGAGTAGGCACTTTGAATTCGTCCCAGAATTCTTGCCTAAATTGTAATTTTTCCCTACTATGCTACTACTTAAGATTATGTAAAGAAAGGGAGACGGGTCGAAAACATTCAAAATCATGTGCACATAATACTTAAGTATAACTTCATAGAATTTAAAACAAAAGCACTGAAATTTTTAGCTAAAAAACTGGCTGCATAAAATTCATAAATCAGCTTCAAAAACGAGGGAAAAAGTATTTAAAAAAATATAAAAAAGCAAAGGTAAACTTGAATTTAATATTTAAAATCAAGTTAAAATAATAAGAGTGCAAATTCCCTATAAAAATTTTGGTCCAATTAACTACAAAAAAAAAAAAAAAAAAATGAAATTTGGGCTAAAGAGAAACAAAATAACTTAAACTATCCGTTTGAAACAACGTATAAATTTCCCTTCCTGCAACAGATAAACCATCTTTTTTTCTCCCTTCGTTTTCGTTTTGCCTCTTTTTTTTTTTAAAATTTTAATTTTGTAACGAAAACTTTCTCTTGTCGAAAAGCTTCCTTGATTATGAAGTAAATTTTCTCTTTCCAGTAAAACATGTGAGAAAGTGAGTCAGGGTAACCAACACTACATCGCTAAGACAAACCTCAAACAAGAGAGGTTAGTTAGGGGGGATTGAAAATTAAGGGTGCACGAGGAAAATGTATGGCGGTGTCGTAAATCTCCCATAAGCTAAACCCTGACGCTTCGGAAATAATTTCATTTGCGGTATTCGTATTTATTTTTGTGATTATAGTAAGTAAATCCGGTTACGGTTAGTGTCTGTTTGTAAAATTAAATCTGGACGATATAAATTCAAAATCAAAATCTTTCGAATTGAGATGTTTCCCTTTCCGAATTATTACGAAAATAAACATCAGTTTTTTTTCTCTTACCATAAACCATTTAAATACCGAATAATTAAACTAATAAAATCCTCGAGAAGAATATTAAAAGAAAAAAAAATATAATAATAAAAATATAAATTTAATGAATCCGGCAAATTAGTAAAAATCAAAGAAATGAAAATGTTTAATAGATTATTTAATCGAATCACGTAATAACTGAGTAGAATAATTAAAAGAAAGGGCCCTCCTTTAAGCCATTGATCGAAAAAAAAACCTAATCACTGCCCAGCTACCGGTATTAGAAGACAGCGTCAAGGCCACTCATTACCTCGATTCTAATTAAAATACAAGATTCGATCGTTTAAAAAGACGAAGCTACGTAATTTAAATTTTGTGTTCGGAAGCAACATTTTAACTTCAATATTTAAGTAAGTTATTATTATATACCTTAGAATATGTCTATCGTAATGTATTAGTTCATCTCTTGGTTTATTTTATGTTCGGATCGAGGTATAAAATGGCCTACAGTAGCGCTTTTTGTTTTTCCGTCCTCTTTTTTTTTTCTATTTCTATATGCATACGTGTATCGTTATCTTAATTATAAAGAGTAAATTAAATCAGTATTTTTTTTTCGGATGATCTGTCTGCGCACTGATCAAGTCTTGAATGAAAAATGATTGTCTGTATACTTGCAGGATGGTTTACCATTACATTATGAGGAAAGACCGCAAAACTGACATAAACCTTATGCGGTTTTTCCTTTTTGGTTGCTCCGTGAGTGGTTCATTTAGGAATGCACTTGGAATATCGAAGTGACAATAAAATGTTTCAATGATACTAAGCGGCCCCATAACCATTGTAAGGGGGCCTAGTGATGGTGGCGGATTCAGGGAATATAATCATTTAGGGGTGTGACAACAATTTTTGACTTGGGGGGGGGGGGCACTTCCCGGTAAATTATTTTCTAAAATTAAAAATAAAAATGTTGCTTAACATTAAAAAAAAAAATTAGGGACGGACAAAGCGCAGTCAGGATATTGTCCCCCCCCCTGCTCCCTTTTGTTGCAACCCTGTAATCAATGAGCCTCCAAAAAAAACTTAGTGATGCCGATATTTTATCGACATATCGGAAGGAAAAAATCGATATCCGCAGACCGATATGCGGTAACGATAATAAAATGCCAATATCGAATATCGAAAATTTCATTGGATCAAAGCCGCGGAAAAAGCATCTTTTGGCCAATTTTCCAATTTTTTGGCTTTGCTGACTATAAGAAAAAATTAAAGCGTGACTAAAAAAAGGTCTTTTCTGACAAAAATATCGAAATATCGTTATTACGCATATCGATATGTTTCTCCCCGATATATCGATGCGGCGATATTTTATTTTTCGATTTTTATCGATACCGATTTTGATATTTTTTTTTTAAATACCGGCATCACTACGAAAATTAAGAAAATCTTATTAATATACAGATACCGCTCTGTATACCCACTTTTGTCGTTTTTTAAAAAGCTCATCCTGTTTTGCCCGTGTATTTTTTAGGTTATACGGGGAAATTCCAGGAAGAAATGACAGTGGAAATCGACATTGACGCAGTATTCCTGTCCCAAAAAGTGTGCACTCCACTCCGCCGCATGAATAATATTTCTGTACAAATGAAATGATACTCAACTGGAAACTTTGTTAAAGGAACAGCAATATTTTGCATTAGAAATTATTATTTTTTCTACCAACAATAGTGCCATTGTTTCTTTTTTTTTTTTTTCATTTTTTCCAGTCGATTCTCTTTACACTTCATCGAAAGTTGCTTATATCCCCCCCCCCAAAAGGTTTTGAGTGCAAAAATCTTTATTGCACTCAAAAGCAACAAGTCTGGACAAGGTGTAATAGCACGAGAGAGGAAGAGTGTATCATATATCATGAAAATTTACTCACGTTACGAAATGCACAATAGTCGTGTCAAAAGTATTCCACATCCCCTTATTACCCCACAGAAACCTAATGCGAGGGTGGATACCTATAATACGTTTTTAACCGCCTCGCCGTTAGTATCGCTTCAGTTATCTTTTTAAAGACTTACTCCACTATCCGCGGTTTTAAAACGTTTCCACCGTATTCGTCCTCCCATTCCCTCCGGAAAAATGATCAAAAGATATAACTTACGAAGAAAAACAAGAAAATCACTAACGGAATCCCAGTAATAACAATACAGAAAATATAAAAATAATAAAGAAATATTTTCCCCTTTGTTATTTTTGTGACCAAATTAGGTTATGTCTTATTTTTACCGTCTCAATGGTTAAGGGGGGTGCAAATTGGCTTGGTCTCCCATTTCTCTCTTTTATTATTATTACGTATCTTTCATCTTTATCTGACTCATTATATTTAATCATCGGTCAACTAGATAGGGTAGAAGATTTATTTTTATTGATTTATACCTAACCAAGATTTTTACTTTATTCGCTGTCTGTCGTTTATTCCCCCCCGTGGCATTATTTTTTTTTTCCCTCCCGATCGGGATGATTTACTATATCGGCAGTAGAGCGCTTATATTTGATTACATCCTTCGGTAAGTTAATTTATGTAATACTTGCACTTTGAGAGTATGCAATAAAGATAATAACAGTTAATTAGTAATACCAGCAGCCAATTTGTTAAAGCTCCGCCTAAAGTTTATGATAAAGTAACGATTTCATGTAGTTCGTAATTGAATTGTTTGTTTTCCTAATTTTTGCGATTAAGTTGTTTTTTTTTTTTTTTTTCCTTCTGCATTTTACCTCATTTTTTTTCTCGTTTTGCTGCTGAAAAAAAGAAATAAAAGAATATGTATATATACTACAAAAGGGAAAAAGATGAAATTGGACAAAGTCAACAGCGTCATACAGCGTCACTTACAAGATATGCATTTCGTTCATGTTAAAAGCTGTCAGAAACTTCAAGAAAAAAAAAAAGAAAAAGAAAAGGAAAAAAAGTCAAGCATTTTAAAATTAAACGTTTTAATAAATGGCTTTTTGAGGGGTGAGTTTTTTTTCTTATATGCGAGGGTAAAAAAAAAGTAGGCTTTAAGTCATGCTTGTGTGGGGTGAGTTTTTAATTCAGTTTTATTGCGATTTTCAAATTGTTTCCTATATATAAATACAGTCGAATAAATTAGTTTGGGATTCAAATTACCGATAAGACTATATCCTTGAGTAGCAATGTAGATTAGGTGAAAGAGGGAAGGAGGGAAGGAGTGATGTGTGTTCCTCGGGGAATTTCGAATGATGATAACCTTTAAAGAGTGTAACGAAAACTTTTTCGGGTCTTACAGTTTCGAGTAAATGGTTTTCTCTAAGGGAATAAATTTCTTTTTTCCCTTTCTATTTAAATTTCCTCCTTTTTTTTTTTTTTTTTTTTAACAAAATAAAAACAACAAATCAGATATGCAAAGAAGGGATCTATACTTTCTCTTAGAGATTAGCCCTTTGATCTTAAAATAAAAGTTTGGTGCCTTCCTGTAAAATAAAACATTTCCTCTACATGACTTTCGAAGAATAAAATTTCAGTGACTATTTACTAGTTTAAAAAAATTGGAACGTTGATCTAGTTTTATGTCCCGAATCCTCATTTAACGAACACTCTGCAGCAGGACTTTCCATTTATTAGAAAGGTGATAAAATGTTGCACAGCACACACTACCCTAAAAATAAGCGATTGGATCATGCTTTCTACGTTTCCTATGTAAAAAAAATTATTGTAACAATCTACGTTCATCTAAATAGTTCCGTTTTATTTTTCAAGAATTTTCTGCCATTAAATCGAACGACATTCTTATCAGAATCCATTCCTTCTTTCCCCAAAGGAATCTTATTCTTAAGAATTTATTGCATCTATTTTTTTATATCAATTAAAGCAATTTCTTAAACGAGTGACTTTAAAAAAAAAAAAACGCTGGGGTGACTTAAAATAAAAGATGTAGCTGAAAATATTATTAACCACTATCTGTCCCCAACCACCCTCGGGCCACCCTCACGAAAATGAGAAAAAAAAGTCGTGTCCCTGACAAGCGTGACGTCATTGTCAACGGTTCATTGCTTCAAACGGAAGAACTTTTCCATTTTTTTTCCCTTCCTCTTTTTTTTTCCTTTCAACTTATACATAAGGATAGGTTTGGCCTGTTAATTTCTTCTTTTTTTTCCTTCTTTTTTCTTCAAGAAAAGATTATTCCACACCTGATAATAAAGTCCCTGACGATAGAATGTTTTTTTTTTTCCTTTGTTTCAAAGCCTCTCCCACAGCGCTTATTATAATTTGTGATGTCATTATAATGGCACGAACCGAACAAAAAGACGAATTCCAAAACAATAAAAAATAAAATTTAGAGGGTATTCTTTAATTATTATTTTTTTTCTTCTATTTTACATAAACAAACAATATCTTCTAATAACATTTTGTTAGTAGTATACAACTTAATTTACGTTGATCTACATATAAATGACTTTTGTCGTACCTGGAAACCTATGAAAAACTTTTTCAAACAGAAGAGCGACAACCTATTTAAAACAAAATGTAATTTTTAAAAACTTTTTTAATTGTATAATAACCTTAAACGCTACGACTTCTGGTAGGGTGAAATCGGTATTTCTGAACGATGAAGATTTAAAGGTTCGAAGTTATTTAAGAAAATAAAAAAATGTATTCGTGCACCAAATAATTTTGACGTCTACTAAAGTTCAGAATTGAATATTGCTTCAGGTATCGTATTCAATCGATTTCCTTTTAGTTATATGAAAATTCATTTTACTGAATTATAGTAGCTAAGCAATTTGGTTTATTGCTTATTGCATATACGTTAAAGAAGTTTAAATAATAAAACTGGTTGCTTCCGTTATTATGCAATGCATGATTGCTTGGATTTTTTTTTTTTTTTTTTTTTATTTTTTTTTTACAATAGAAATTACAATCGAATATTTAGAGGTGAAATAATGTAAAAATTTAATATTGGACAAGTCGATCGAGAAAAAAGCATGGGCACCGTCGGGGAATGGAATAAAAGAGCACAGCTGGATAGAAAAGGGAAAATATTAGGTGAAGGAGCGCCACAAAACCTTTAGCTTATGATTCCTTAAAAGAAGCCACTTGGATAAAAACAAGAAAGATAGAAAATTTGAAGAAGGGTATATAAGTTCATTCCCTTACCAAGTCTTCTGCGATCTGCAGCTTTCTTCTATTCAAAACGCAGGCGTCTTTTCAATATCAAAATTTGAACCATGCTTAATTTAAAACATTGAATGACGTATTTAAAAAGGTTTTAGTTCCAAATTTCTTTGTTAAGTCTTTGCGTATAATAATCCAATTTCTTTTAGTTCTGGATTGGGAGCTCAATAAACTTTAGTGGATGTTCCATAGACAATATCGGCTTGTACTAAGATTCTTTACCCTAAATTAAATATTCGGTGCCCTACTTTGCGACAGTATACCACCTCTATTTAGAAAGTGACCTTATGATCACCAAATATGACCGCGCATAAAAAAAAAGAGCTTAGGGTGGAAAACATTCGCTCTCAATTTTCTTTCACAAAATAAAAAATAAGAATAAAAATAAAAATAAAAACAAAAAATCGGAAAAAATTGGTTGATATGAGGTTTTCAAATTAGGCACAAACCCGAATAATGTCCCAATGCTACACTTATAAGGATATTCATTGGAAACCTTTTTTCGTCTAGAACAAGTAAAATTTTCCGACTTGAAATAAGCATAAAAAATCATTTTCTTAAACCTTAATTCGGTGACACTCATGTTTAAACACTCAGAAAAGAAAATGGCTCATGAGAAATATCACGGAAAACAATACAAATGTCTTATCAAGAAACAACCTGTCCATTGTCATGAAGCATTTTTGTTTTTTATGAAACACTCCGGTTTTGTTGCAAGACAAAACTTGTTCAATAAAGTTCCTTTTTCCAAGTGAACTTGGGATAACCCAATCCAAATTTTAATTGCAGTTACTTAAAAAAAAAAAAAAAAAAAAAAAAGCGCATCTCTAAAATTATTGACGAGTTAGTTAAAGAACGTAAATAACTCGTTACATTTAAGAAAAAATTTAAAAGGTCTCCCTGAATTTAATTAGTACAATTCTCTAATAGCATACCATGTTTTTCGATTAGGACAAACTGATTGTTCAGTTCGACTTCCCCAAACGTTTAAATTGTTTTGTATTTATATGGATACTCGAAGGCTTCTGTGTCTTATTTTCGAGTTTTTAATTGGTGGGTATTTCATTGGCGCAATGTCAAAGATTTATGTTTGTTGTATATTTACTAAAGACACATTTATCTCTCATTAAGAGGAATGAAGAAAAAAAAAATTTTTTTTTTAAACCTACAGGGAAGAATTTTCAACCATCTATATTTAACATAGAGAAAATCATATTCTCAATCCATTACAAAATACCCATCACCTATAGTTAAGAGATCTTAATCCTATGAAGTAAACCATGTTATGGAAGAAACTGAAATTATTAATATAAGTATATCGGATGGAGTAAGTTCAGGGGTTGAGGGAATATGAGAAACAGAGGGTTAAGCACGGTGTGGAGGCAGTGGAAAGTTCGCTACCACAATCTCGATATGATTTAGTGATGAGTGAAAGCTCTCTCTTTGATTTGGTCACGTATGATATAACCGTTTCCCAGCAAGACATATATCTCTGGCCTTTTTCTTCAACAACAAAATTTTCTCTACATTTTCGCTGCGTTGCATTTTTCTAACTAACCTCAGCACTTTCCACGACAGGGTCGTACTTACGACCAGGCCAAGTAAATTAGTTCCTAGACATAGACATTGGAGGACTGCAAACATAGGATAGTGGGGGGCTGCATACATATACGTCAGACTGCTAGGCCGCTAATTAACGTCTCAACTGTAGTTTCAAAAAATATATACTTACAAAATTTAAACTATTTCTCTCTACATGGAAAGACTCTGTCCATAAATCTTCCATAAGGAAGTAACTACTAGCCGTTTAGCCTGCTCAAACTTAAGCAAATGTCTAGCAAAAAAAAAATCGCCCGAAAAAATATGTGGACCTCCACATGAAAAGGGCCCACCTGGGAGATTGGAACATGGAAGGCTGTGGAAATCTAACTTATAAAAAACCCTTTGTTTACAAACAAAAAGTTCTAAGCACCAAATGCCAAGTGGGCCCTTTTCATGTGGAGGTACACATATTACTGATTTAGCTTTGAGGCAAAGGAGGAGACCACATTAAGACCAGCACCAGGTCCCATTTTTCCCAAATCCGGCCCTGAAAATAAAAAATTTAAGTTGAAAAAAAAAAAAAAAAAAAAAAAAAAAAGATCCTGCCCCTACAATTAGGAAGTGAGTAAGAAATCGGGGACGATCGTGACGATATTTATCTCTTACCCTTGGAGTCAGTATTGATTATAAAATTTTTTATCTCTTTGAAAATTTTCATTATAGGTTTTATCAAGCTTTACCTTTGTGGCATCCGCAGATTAAAAAAAAAGTGCAAAAACGGGTTATAAAGAAAAAAGGTGTAACTTTTTCGGCCTATGCTGAACTGTGATATATGCAACAAATGAAAACATGTTTCTAGAAAGAAAAAGCCGCGGGTCAAACTCGTGCCAAATTTGGCATAAGTTACCATGAACTCGTAAGATAAGTCAGTAAAAAAAGAAGCGTTCCGGATAAATCAATTGAGACTGTTAACATCTGTCTGCGTGTCAGTCTGTCCTCTCTTCTTCAATGAATAAATTAATCTAATTAATCTCCATTTAGTCTCATTTAAAGAACTCTAGGGTCATTCCTTTTTCTGATAGACTTACTCCTTACGTAGGGTTTCTTTTATTCGCGGTCGTAAGGTGGTTATTAAGACGAGATTTTTATACACGCGAGTTAAAAAAAAAGAAGGAAACGAATTTTACCAAAACTACCCCATCTTCGTCCCTTGGGCGCCTAAAAATGTTTTCTGGAGATCAAGCATGTCATTTAAGTAATTTAACTACCCTCGTGTGACCACCTTGGAAAATATCCCCTAGACACTCAGATGCCGGCACCTGGAAAATATTTTTGCTCAAATGTATTTCAACTTTCAAGAAAAAACGTTGTAAAAAAAAGTGGCAAGTGGGAAGGGAAATCTGACCCCTTCGGCCGCATGCCTCGTGAACGGTTCTCTCTGCTGATATTTTAAGGGCCCGGGAAGTTGTTACTTTAACATGAATTGAGGAACACATTGACTCTTCATATGGACAAAAAAAGAATATAATCAAAAGATGCCAATTATCTTTAAAAAAATAAGTAAACAGAAAAAAAAAAAATAATAAAAATAATAAGGTAAAAATAAAAATTGGGGAAAAATCCAGAGAGCCTGTATGTAACGTGGGACAATCCATTGGGAAAAAAAATTACAAACAACCGAAAGTTATTAAAACTAAATAAATTAATAAACTAAAACTAAATAAATTAAAAATAAATACTAATTTTTGAAAAAATGAATCAAAATTTGCTATAGGTAAAGTAAAAATTGTGAAAAAAAAAAAAAATCTCACTGAAAACGAAGAAATTGAAATCCCATCTCGCGAAAAGGTTTTCAATTATTTATTTCGACATTAATAACACGGCAACAGTGTGATCAAAATAAGTTAGGATTGCTAAAGAAAGTTTGTCTCGTAGGCAGCATCAAATGATTAAACTTGATCTCTTACGATGATCATAGTTATAACATAAAAAAATGTTACGTAGGAGTATCGTCAATTAGCAAATCTTTTTATGAATCCGTCTTTTTGTACTGCTTTTAGGCGCGATATTGTTCTAAAGGTCGTCTTCATCAAAAACCTTGAGATTGGGAGGCTTCGATTGCTGCGAAATTAGATGTTTTTCTGCATTCTCCACAGATCAAAATTAGTTTAAAATTTTCAAAAATTCTTAACAAAGCGAATAGGGATGAAAATAATATCTCAAGTCGAAATCATAAGAGAATAAAAAATTCTTCCTTTCAGGAAGAAAACTATTAAGCTTTCCCTCTGCACTGAAACTGAATTCATAGAGATTTTCCAAAGTGCAAATCCAAATCTAACCAAACCTATAATCTCGTTTTTATATTTTGCATGAGAATCCAAACGTAACCTTGATTTGAAGCCTAAATCATATGCATCTCGATGGCTCTAAAAGAAAAGCAGAAAAAGCGCTGAAAAAGAGGTAGGCCTAGACCTAGAGGCGAAGATACATCTCGCATGTGCCTATCTTATCAAACGCCTGGAGCGATAGCAGCTTCGACCAGGCACGTTGTAAGTCTTTAACGATGTAGACCTGAATACCTGAAAAATAAAGAATGAATGCCGCTTATATGTAAATATTAAAAAAAAAAAAGATTTAATATTAATGCAGTACGGGCAATAACATTAATATACAAATATCGAAATGACTTATGTAAGTAACCGTCTCGGCACGGCCTTGGACTTGAATTTATAAACAAAATAAATGCAAAACTAATGATTAATTAATAATGAAATATAAGGCATTATGATGTCATTATGTTGATCAGCTGATTCTCACATGTTCATTGTTTACATTTTTTTTATATTTAAAATCTTGTTTATGAGGTCGGTTTTTTTCGACATTTATTGTTCGAATTATGAAAAAGGGGTACAAAGAGATCGTTTTTTTTCATGCGAAAAATAAACTACTTTTTTTTTTCTCTTCAAGTCGGATTAGAAATCGTGGGTACAGTTCTGACTAAACTTTGAAAAAATATGAATGAATAAAAAATCAAATAAAATAAACGGTATAAATTTTTATTTATTTGAAAGCGCATCGCAAGTTGAGTGAAAGAGAGAGAAGAATAAAAAAAATTAGTGGCGGAATCATATAAATAATGCGGTGTAACAGCAATAGTAAAAAAAATGGCAATAAATGGACCTTTAAAAGAATGCATTAAGCTACAACTTTCGTAAAAAAACGGAATTAATTTTAATTTAAATGATACAAAAAAAGCTAAGATGGACTGTTGATGACGTCATCGATGTAAGTTAGTCACTGACCTAGTGCAAGTGAAACTGAAAACGTTCAACAAATTCAAATGTATTCAAATGAGGACCATAGACCATGAATATATACATGAGTCAGAGATTCGGACGGGGCTCAAGGGAGCGTTCATCGGCTTGTATCTTCCGTTTTAGTTATCCAATACACATACGTCCTCCACAAACGTACACGTGTCTTGTTTACCGCTCGACGCGCTTTTCATTTTTTTTTTCTTTTTTTTTTGCCGAGATGAAAGTTTTCCAAGCACGCAAATCAATCTAAAATCGTGGACTCCAATTTACAAAAAAAAAAAAAAAAAAAAAAAAAAAAAAAAATCCGGATCTGTTCTTGCAACTTTTCAACAATTTAAAAATAGATGAAATTCCAATTTTTTTTCCCGTTATCGATCACTGATAAGATTAATTAAAAATTTTCAATATCATTAAAAAAAATCAAAAAAAAATCGACGTGCCTCTAGTTAAATCTTGAACTGTAATTTTCACATAAATCAAGTTCAAAACAAGACGCCAGACATTAATTGATTAATGCAGATGAAAATAGAAAAGTGTCACATAAAAAGATACAAAGTAGCATATAATAGAAATCTAAATGCAAAAAGCGAAGATTATATTCAAGGAACTTGTTGAATTTCGTTTGCGGCTATCTGCATGTACCAGACATATCCTGATGACGTCACTGTCAAAGGTGTAAATGAGATCAGAATAAAGTCAGTGGGAGATGTTCGGAATTTTAAAGAACCGTATATTTAAATGAAGCGTAGTATCATGGATCCATTAGACATCAACGAGGATGCCCCAACAATGCGGCTTATCTTCATTCATAGAAAAGATTTGCCTCATTTTACAATTTTATTTCCCCGACTTTGATGAATAATAAATTACATACAAACTTGCACTCTTCAGATGTGTATAAAAAGCCGGTGAATGCATCACCTTAATAAATTAAATGGCGCGAAATCGATTAATTTTTTTTTTCCCCTATCGCCATATAAAAATGCATTAGGTTAATATTTTTACGATCAAAAGTTATTAAACGTTTATTTTATACTTGCAATTACCTCATTAATACTTCAGAGTTTTATATTATTTAGTTCGTAGTAATTACGACTTTCCTGTCGGAGGGAAAAAATGCATCTTATCATATCAGAGTACATTTTTCTTTCTATAAATTTTGTCGGAGTTAAGAAAAACTTGGAAAATTGACTGGCTCAGTTTTCCGAGGATGTCCTTGAAGAATCTTTCATTCATGTCAAAATAAAAAAAATGTTTTTTTTTTTTTTCTCTTTTTTGTTTTTAAATATATTCTGATTATTTTTGTAGCTAAAAAAATCCAGTTCTGCTCTAGGCTTAAACCAAAGATAAAGAAGTACCGTGATTCTCAATAATACCTTTCTCAATTCGAAATAATGGGACCGCAAACAGGAATTCAACGGATGGACCAAGTTATTTAAAATATTAAAGGCGCTCGATATTTATCAAGTAAGAAAACTGGTGTGGTAATTGGTCGCGCGTATAAAATTAAAACAATTCTCGGGTTCTTTTCATAAATTTTTTACCTTCTAGTTATAACATCAAATCTTTTGAAGATTTCTTATTTTGAATGATTTCTAATTAGGCGCGGCGGAAAGAAAAAAGGTTTAAGCCCCCCAAAAAAATAAAAGATACGGGTATTCTAATTTTAACGCAATATAAAACAATACAGAGCTTCCTCTTTTGTTTTATAAATAAAACTTGGTCAGGTAATGGTTATCAATGGAACCTCCGTACGGGGTCTAAGGAAAGGGTTGAAAAATGACCATTTATTACGGACTTACGAAGGAACTAGGGCAAAGGTAAAAGTCTCCCATTTTAATTTTTTTTCGTATTCAGCAGCCTTGTAATTTAAAAGCTTATCAGCAAAGGGCATGAAAATAATTGTGATTCCAGATTTATTGATCATGTGGCCAAATTTGTAATTACTTTTCTTGTATCCCATGCTTTTCGAAAAACAAATCGAAAAAAAAAGATAAGTAAATGTAAATGTATAATAATAACAGGGGGGCAGTGATAAATGTATAATTAATAAAGGATATAATATGTAAATAATAATTATCCTAATATTGTAATATAGGATAAAATTTTATAAAATGTACCTTTTCAAACTGTTCCCGAAAGAGGCTTTTGTTAAAAAAGCGATTTTCTAAACGGCTGATTTTGAGAATAATTTTTCAAAAATTGCATAGCCCTTTCAAAAAATATTTATGCAAGCCGCTATACCCTCTGGTTTTGCAATAAGAGAGGAGGTGGAGACCGGCTTCGAAAACTCTTTTCGAAGTTTTCAGAAACTTTTCGAAAATTTTCCAAAATCGTATATGTACGATAGCCGTCGACAGGTACATGATGGTTGGTTTTTCAAATGGCGTAAACGTATATGATTGCTGTCGGAAAAGGATTTAAATGGGCCGGTTTACAACAATGCCATTCAAAAAGAACTCGTGAGTTTAATGATTTATAAATAGAACTCTAAAAAATGTGGCACACGAAAACGGAAGTTTAAATAAAATCAGACATGATGGCTACAACCGCAACTTAAAGCCGTTTCTAAAATCGCTGACTGCTGGATTTCTTAAATGTCAACTCCTTTCGATTGTTTTTAAACACCGCCTTGAATTTTTTACTCGAAAATGATGGGAATAATGCCTACTTAACTTTAAAGGGTAATTTACTTATGACGCTGATAACCAAATGCAAACATACTAGATTTTCACACTTGATACCCATACGCTTCTGCTTCTGCATCTATGACCGCGAAATGTCCAAACATATTTTCCGATTCATAGATCTATGGTGTCAAGTTTGTGCTTGAACTTTTCTCGAAATATTAAAAAACCGTTGTCTTCCATACAATCTGAAGGTCTCCCCTCTAAATAATTTCAGGCTAGTGAACTGAGAAAAAAGTTAATTTTCATCACTCCGTGCTGAAAATCTTGAAAAACTAAAAAATTCATTTTCCGCCCTCGCGATGAAAAATATCTTACAAATCAGGGACGGAGGTGGCTTGCAGGCCTTGACTGGCTACGACCCTGACTTTGTCCGGGTCGTAAACCCCCAGTCTCGGCCTGCAATACGCCACCTCCATACCTGACACGTAATATACTATTTTGACTGTTTCTCTCATTCTACCATTATACTTTTCATATTAAAAACGATGCTCATTTCCTGCGAAAATGAAACTATTTTCCATTTTTAACCAAACCATCCAATCCAAACCGTAAATGATTCGTCAGCGTCAGCCACTGTCCTCTTGGCTTTAAGAATCCATCATAATGTACAATACATCAAGCTCACTACATGAACGCGGCTATTATTAATGAAAAAGTGTCAGTGAGTCAAGGCATTTCACAGTTTACTCCCTGTGTTAATGTTCGATGGGCAGGTTCCAGGTTCAAATCTGACATTGACCTTATTTAACCTGGTCCCTCTGCCTCATGTCCATTCAAAAAAAAGTCTTCCTCACACACTAACTCACGGACCTAACGAATAAAAAACCCATGTTCGAAAAATGAATTATTTTCTTGTTTCGTGTCGGATTTCCATTATTCTTAAACACATCAGTATACACTGTCAAGATTTGTGCTCGTCGACGGTCGGATATGTCTTTTTCATCGAATTTAAATTTCCAGGATGATGTTTCGAGGGTTTGTGACCTGTGTTCCTGTTATCGCACCATATCCCATGTCATAATTTATCGTAATAAATCATCCTTAACGTTTTACTTAGAGTTTGATGCAGTTTATTTGGTGAATTCACGTAAAAACACAGAAGTCAAAAATATGATAAACCTCTAACAGCAATGACACTAGACTATAAAAATTTGTTCATTTACCTAATTTTGAAATGAAATTATCTATAAACATGGGAATCAGGTCATTGATCATTGTTGATTGCAGACATGACTGATTTACCGATTCAACGTGAATACTCGACAAGATGCAATCATCTGATCGATATGATAATGACGATTATCATTGCGGAATCAAAATCATTGTCTTTCGAGACGAATAAACACGAGAAATCGGAAGAGTAAAGGTACACCACATTTAAAAAAAAAAAAAAAAAAAAAAAAAAAAAATTGCAGAAATGTTGCAAAATTAGTTACAATAAATACGGAAACATTTGCGTCTATTGTAAAAGTAAGAAGTGAAGAAAAGCACAAAACAAACAAGACAGAAAATCAATAATACAGTGAAAATAAGCAAAGAGCAGAAATAAAGAGATTTAAAATTATAAGGATATGATTGGCGTATGATAAACTCAAACAGATAAAGTGAGATGAAATGTAAGATAAGTTGGAATTAAGTGAGATACCAATTAATCTTGGAAGCTAATCATTAAGATAATTAAAAAATATTTTCCAACTTCATTTGGAAATGTGTTGACGAACGAAGGGAGCATTGATTTATATCCTGAACCCTAACACACAACCCTTTAACTAACTACCCTTAAACGGTCTTGTTAGTGAAGATGTCTTCCTTCTTCTATTTATTAAAATAAATTCTTCCGTCTCGAGTCCAATTTTCTCTTTTTTATTTCCTTGAAAGAAAGAAAAAAAAAAAAAAGTTTGTAAAAAATTGATTCGTGATGGAGTAAAAATGGAAATGAAACGCCAAAATAATAAACTCAGCCCTGTTTAATTTACTGCGGCCTTATAAGGACACAAAAATGACGGAAAACCCAAATGTCCAAAGGCAAATGAAGACTACGCCTGAATTCGAATAGAAACACCGCACGTCTAATTCCATTCTTTATATATATATATCGAACGGAATGTGATTGGGGGTGTAATTTTGATATCCCCTAATATCCACCGACAGCGATATATTTATCAAACGACTCATAAATCACAGAGAGATATCCCTTACTGGAAATGATGTCACGTACTTCATACAAAATATACTTGGGGGGTTAGAAAGCTACCGCGATGATCAAATATTACTGAGCCTTTCCTATATCGTATTGACCCAACTTCACTTCGTTTCCGCTTCTTTATTCTACCGAATGGTAAGAGGAAGTTAAAACCCCGTAAAGCCAAATTGCTGACAACGGCCGTGAATAATATCGCTTTACAACGGTTGCGCTATATACTATACAGTGTTTGCCTTCTTGATCGTAAATCAAAAGCATCTAAAAAATCATGATTTTTTTTTTCTTCCATGATAACAATGTTCAGTTTTTTTTTCTCCTGACATTCATATTGACCCAAAGTCAGTAATCAATAATATTAAGGAAATTAAATGATCGATTTCCTAACCATGAAACCATGATATCACGTTGTAAAAGAAATAATAGTTTGAATCAATAACTTTTGTACCCTTTGTAAGCTCAGCATAAGGTTTTCGCATAAAATTTTTTATATAATACAGTAGCAGGTTTACGAGTTACAATAAATTGCTATTCTTATTTTAATTTTTCAAAGTTGGTATTTTTTTAACATATCTCAAAAATCAGGGGTGATAAAATATTTAGGCATTTTGAATTTTCCAAATAAATGATTGTACATCAAAAATGAATTTAAAATTTCAAAAAATGATTTTCACGGCGCTTTCTTTAAATCTAGGACCAGCTAGAAGTATTTACATCCAACATGTTAAAAAACAGGACTTCACACTAAAGACTTAGTCGCCTCTCTGAATTGTATTTATTATACTAATTTCCAATTCATTCAGAGCATTATCATAATTTTAGACAAAAAAATTATGATTTACAGTTTTTTTTTTTTTTTTTTTTTTTAGACAGATTCTAATGTACACAAAGTTTCGTCGGGATGTTTCTTGAACACCACTGTCCAAGCTGCGATACTGCCTCAGGTATTCTTCTCTGCACGATATCAAACTCGGGTATTATACTTTTATTTTCTCTTCTGCTATGAAATTACCATGCACAACGATCCATTGTTTTCTATTTATCGTGTTCTTCTTACCGCTTCTGTACACAACTAACTTTTTTTTCAATCTGATTGCAACTTTGGACTTCTTTTTTTATTTTTCTTTGATGAGAGTATTATGGCAAGATAGGAAGGAAGACAATGCTACTGTTGTTCTCGATAGATTGAATGAATGACAATGGTTCGTGAGCAAGTTACAGAGAAAAAAAAATGGCAAAAAAGCGATCAAAGTATTTAATCAGACTTACTATGACGCAACTGAGATGACCAATAATTTGAGGGTAATTCGAATACTTTAGGCTTTACAAAAACTCCACACCAACCAAAAACCCAAAATCGAAAAACTGGCAATGTAAGTACAGTACAACAAGGATACTAGAATGAAAGGATTCATCCTTTATAGGATCATTCTTAAAGGAGTAACTTTTTGAACATAAGCGGCGGTGGAGCGAGCGTTTAAAATTTTTTATTAATAAAAAAAACTTCTAGGTTTTCCTTAACAAATCGGGGTCGGTTAAACATGAAAAACTGTTGCAATAATAATAATAATAATTATACCCACCCCCCCCCCCGACGACGGTTCTGTACTTAAAACACAAGAAAGATGCATATTTTTCGTGATAGTTTTTATTTGTAAACAAAACAAAATAAAAAATAAAAAAGCCCAAGATTTTTTTTTTAAAAACATTACCTTTTTGGATGTTAATAAAGAAAAATAATAATTGTAAATATTTCGATAAAAACGCATTTGTCTTGTGTCATAAGTACTGAATCGTCATTGGGGGTGTTAATTACAATTGTAACAACTTTTCATGATCAACCAACCCCGATTTGTTAAAGAAAACCTAGGGGCGAAATTTCACGACAAACATGTTCGGCGAACATGTTTGTGTTTGATAAAAAGTGGTGAACATGTTCTGTGAACGTGTTGGACAACACAACATCGTTGGGCAACATGTTAGACAACACAGCATTGTTGGACACCATGTTTGTTTGATAAAAAGTGGTGAACATGTTCTGTGAAGCATGTTATGTGTCAATGATTGTTCAAAATGTTCGCCACTTTTATCAAACACAAACATTTTCACCCAACATGCTTAAAAAAACAACACTGCTTATGTGGAGCTTCCCCTGCATGTTGCGGAAAATGTTTGTCCGACATGCTTGCGAACATGTTTGGCGTGAAATTGCGCCCTAGAAGTTAAAGAAATTTTTTTATCTATAAAAAATTTTAAACGCGCGCTCCACCGCCCGCTTATGTGCAGGAATAAATAACTCCTTAAAATGATTTGTTCCTTTAAATACACTTATACACATATCACATATTTTAAAAAATTAAATATTATATTTTTATCCATCAAAAAAATGATTTCGTGTGGTAGATAGTAAAAACCAATTAATACTGTAGTTCGAATTTTTTTCAGAGGGCTTCGACTTTATTGTGCAGATTTAGTGTTGACGCAAAACACCTAAGCTTTAGAGTTTAAAATAGAAGTTGAACACTTTTACAACTTCTTAATGCTCCTACATTAATATTTTGATTAATATTAAAAGTTTAACTGCATTTAACTGCGTTTGGGAGAGATAGTTGTGTAACATTCAAGTACAAGAATTTAAGGAGCAAAAATTAATTTTTTTGTTACCGAATTCAGATATGTATAATGTTAGAGTAATCAAATGAATCGATTTTTTCGAAGAAAAAAAATATCAAATGGATTTTAAATGCTTCAATACTGTACTTGAAAGGTAAACAAGCCCAACTCAATAAGCCAAACAATAAGAGTTGGGCTTGTTTACCTTTCAAGTACAGAATAAAAGTTATGAAAAACGATCTTTCCCACATTCGAAGTCCCAAAAAAACTTCATGCGATCAGCTGTCATCGAGCCTAAAATTTTCAAAAGCGAAGAAAAACCAGAGATTTATTACTTCATTATGAAACTCTCATTTATGTGTAACTCTGGGAATTAGTAAAAGACAACAAACACTAACAAGAAAACCCTCTATCCTACATAGCCGTTTTCAGAGAGAAAGAATAATTATTTAAGAGGACGGACAAGGAAATGCGCCTAAAACTCTTGAAAACGTGAAATGAAAGTCAGAAGAAAAGCAAAACAAGTCGTTGGTATGCAGAGAACAACACGAAAACCGGGAGAGGGATGCTGTGAAGACGAGGGATGCTACTTCTTCAAGCCGAGATCAATACTAAGAAGTACACATACAATGTTTTTCTAGAAGTTTTTTTTTCCTGTTTTTTTGTCCTTAAACCATGTCATTGTTTTATAATTATTTGTTTAAAAACATCATAATTAAAACTAATCCCTCCATCTCAACGATTGCAACAATTTTTAAAAAATGGAAAGAACTCCTTCAAATCGAGAGAAGCAAATTTTCTTTCCCAACGATAATAACGGCAATAAAGAGCAAGGAAAAGAGCATTTAAAATTTGAAGAAAATTTTTCATCGGAAAAAAAACTGACCCCAAACAATTTTATTAATTTTCCATCGGGGGATTCAAGAAGTTTTGTCACTCGTGCGGAGAAAACGAACCTTTTGACAGTCGAACATGTATTAAGCCGGCACGGGGAAAAATTTTCTTATCCAAACGATTCTTCAAGTTTTTCCTTAAAGCATTTTCCCCTTCGTCGATTAAAAAATTACATTGTGCCGCTTTGGAAAATTTCACTTCGAGATTCTTTGAAATGCAGCAAGAAGAAGCTTTCGTTTATCGTTCAGCATAAATTACAGTAGGGTTGAAGGAGTGCCACGAAACTAGTGCAAGGGTGGTCATGCTAAATAAAGAAATGAAATGTTGGGTGAAAAAACTTCTCCGCTTACTTCAAGGAGAAAAAAAAAAAAAAAAAAAAAAAAAGAGAAGAAAAAAAAGAGTATTAAGAAATATGTGAGTGGAAACTGGAGTTTTATGCTAATGAATGGGTGGAGGAGGGGATGAATTCTTTAAATTCGAAAATACTTTTTTTTTTTTTTTTCCGTTTAGAATAAAAAAAAAAAAAAAAACTGACCGAAAAGAAGTTCATCCTTTCGTAAGTAGGAACATATATAGGTCAAAAAAAGATCAATCTGTTTCACCACTGGAAAGATGGATAAGTCAGGGTGCGGCCAGACGGAGGGCGGATCGGATAGATGACGATTGTTTAATTTTTGAGATGATGCTTGCCTGAAACGAAAAATAAATATGCCGCTACAGACAAATAGTTCGTAAACTCAAAAAACGGTACAGAGGCATCATTTTTGAAGAAAGGTAACGCAATAAGAAAATAACTGACATTTTTCGGAAATCATTTTTTTCCCCATTAATTTTTAAGATTTCAGCTCTTGAAAAAACGAGGTGATTCACGATTTTTTCAGCAGCTGATTTTTTTATACTTATATAAGCCGCGAACAGAAACTGTCAGGCAGGCAACACTATATTTTATACTGTATAATATCGCAGCCTTTCAAAGATTTCTGTTCCAAATCAAAAATGTCCTTTTAGCATTAAAAAAACAAAGAAAGAACCTTATGAAATCTCTATCCTTACTTTTAAGAGGAAGCTTCACGGAATACCGAAAGGAACGTCTAACACTCGTTTACGTTTATTTTGCCTAACACTCGATTTACGCGGAAAAAATCCAATTTTAAATATCTGACGAACTCCTTTGGCTTTTCCTTGTATTTTTGGTACAAGTTCCAACTCGTTCCAAGTGAACAAAAACCAGGAAAACAAAATCAAAGTTTTCCGACTGCAATTTTTTTTTTATTATTTTTCCGCCGCCCATACATTTCGGACAAGTTGAAACTTGCACTAAAAATTCCAGGATATACCAGAGGTGTTCGTTAGATATCTAAAATTTGAATTTTTTTTTATGGTAAATCGAGTATTAGAGAAAATAGCCATTCCTTCCGGCACCCGTGAAGCCTCCCTCTTAAAATCTTAATTTTAATTTTACTGTTATTAACTGCCTAAAAAAAACTCCGAATCCGTTATCACTTTTAAATCGAAGGAATAGTTTTCCAATTCACAATAATAGGACGGAGATTTCATTCACGATGTAAAAAGTTAGAGGGAGAGACAAAAAGAGACAAAGCAAAAAAAAAAAAAAAAAAAAAAAAAAAAAAAAAGAAAAAGGAAAAGTGTCAACCCATCTTGGCCGAAGTGTAAGTCAACATTTTCTTTAATGACGGGAACTGGACAACAGAATGGGGGATTAAGGGATGAAAAACATTGAAGCCCCTTACTGATTACCAGGGGTTTCTAATACCTGCAAGGGTTGCTGCCTCCCTCTTCTGCAAACTTTTTTTTTGTTATTTGAGTGACATGGAGATTAAAGAGATCAACCGAATCATACTTAGAAACTTGTGCCGCTTTCGCTGTATAATCAAAATACAACTCGGTTCCTTTTATTTTGCATAAAAAAAGGGGCGGTGGGGTAACATCCCTAATTGTAATTAATTCGAAACTAAACTGCGAATCGATTCAGCGAGCACATATCTTGAGATTGCTTTTAAGTCCCCGGGAACAATTTTTTTTTCCTCGAAGAAAAAAAAAAAAAAAAGAACGCAGAGTTCCCTAAGGTTCGGAAAATCGCTGAGCTCAGATTATATTTTTATTAACGATTGGAGGTGAAAGCGTCTTCTTTTATTACCCCGCAGTTCCTTGTAACCCCATTCGATCAGTTCTCCTCTTTTGCATTTTATTTCCGAGTACCCCAGGGACAAGTTTACTCAGTTTTACCCTATCGCGACTTATTCCCTCACCCACTCCAGGAATTCAAATGTTTCAACAGACTAATGTTGAAGTTTCCATATCGATTTCACTTTCAACCTATGAATATGTTTTTAGGTCTGCAGCCGATGCAACTTTTCTCCAAAAAAAATCTCACGATTACCTTTTAGCGACCCCAGCAGAATTACCAAGAAAAATCGAAAAACTTCCAATTTTATGAGAAAATCGGAAAATTTAAAGGGAAAAAATAAAACTTCTGATAAAAAAAAAAGGGCGAGAAATTCATTCAATTTGAAAGTAAAAGCTCAAGACCCTTCTTAAGTGTCACAGATTAGGAGAAAATAAAACCGTTTGACCGGAACCGGAAGTTTAAAAAAGTTAAGAAAGAGGATTTTTTCCCTTTATGGACAGTTGAATCTGCCCCACATAAGCTGGCCACTAAAGGCCTAACTCTATTTAAAAAGGATCTCAGGTCATTTGGTCATGTCAGAGTTGAAATGGATTTTAAATATCTTCTTATTCAAGTTGCATATATTTGAAACCTTTATTGTTTTCATTTAAAAGGGGATTTAGGAAGGGTTTCTTTTCTATTGCTTCGAAAATCCGTGATTCCAAGAGACCCCAAAGAAAAAAATCAATTTTCTATTCCAAAGCTCGGATTGTTGAGCTTTACGATAAGATCGCATATTTTTGTGGGATGCTTATACAATTTCGCCACCTTCGTCGAAAAGCTGGCCGAGCTTTTAAAATGAAACTTAATTATATTCCGATATGAAAAATGTTTCACAAGAATTTTTGTTAATCGTTCTTTAATATGTTACTACAGTTTATTTATGGACAAGAACTAAAATTATAACTGATTCTTTCCTTTGCTCGGGAAGAAGGATTTCTTTTCTTTCTTATTAACAGAGAAAAAATAAGAAGGTTTTGTACTGGGGTGCGTCAAGTCGACTTACGCAGCAGATATCTGTTACATTTACCATAAGACTTTCATTCTAAATTCAGAATGAAAAAAAAGATTTTTCTGTCAACATTATCTCTATAATGTTGACAGAAAGAGGCCACTTTACCTCTCAGATTGAACGATTTTATAAGGCAATATAAAAACCATTTTCCGGCTTTCGAATTTTTCAATTCATAATCGAGTTTGGCTAGACTCCTCCACGAAATTCTGTTCATTTTATCATTAAATATTTCTGTAGGTACGGCCTTTCTATTTTTGTTTCGAATAATTTATAATTTTTTTTTTTCGGTTCGTCAGATTCGCATATTAATTATGTTAAGTAAAAATTACTTTTGTTATTATTGCTCCTAAACACTTGGAAAAGACGATTCGTATTCTAAGAAAGGAAAATTCCAGCTCGTGCTTGGTTGGGCATGAGGCAGTTTTAATCAATCGGTCTTTCCTTTTAATCTCTGGTGAAGATCAAATTATTAGATAAGAGTAAACCAGCGCGCACGGCAAAAAATAATAAAACAACCCGTGATTCATTTTGTGGCACCGGATTTCCCTAAAAAAAGTAATGGAGGACGACAACCAACAGAAACGGACATTTTTTTTTTTTTTTAACACTTCTTTTATTTTTTGAATAATAACAAATAAATTTTCATGCCGCATCATGACTAATGATAATAAAAAAAAAAGTCAAGGTAATGCCAAACTCATCGCATTTTTTTCCCCCGAGTGATTTTTAGGCTGATTTCTTTAACCTCGATCATACGCAATCTTCGTGAAAAATCAGAGAACCGGTTCAACGAGCTGTCAAAGCATAATTCCATTATCATGTAATTAATAAAGTTATGTTACCATGACGACCATATTATTAAACAAACTTCTAAACCTGTACTTTAAAACTCATTAAAACTATATACATGAGAAACTTGACACAATATCAGGAAGCAGACTGGTTTTTTTCTTCTTTTTTCTTTTTTTTTTCTTCTTCTTTTTTAATAACTTTGGGAGTTTCAATTTTTGATGTTAGGGAGGTACTCTCTATAAAACATACATTAAGTGGGACGGATTTGTATACAGGAGCAGGTCTAATATCCAACTTATTGTCAAATAAAGCTTGCTCTGTTATTACCATTAATTTGTCTGAATGTGAATTAGGTTCGAAATAAAAAAAAGGTAAAAGGAAATCAGTTTTTTTTATAAAATAAGTTTGTACTTGAACTTTTATTACGGTCAATCTGGAACGTAAATAAGGGTATCTTCTAGGGTTTTAGACTTCACACTGTAGAGGCCGAATGAAAATAATTAAACAATGGAGTAAGCACAGTGATTTTCATTGCCACGATTTTGGAATTATTCAACATTTGTTTTCCGTTCCTTTTTAAAGCTGAAAATTCACTATGGAATGTTGGACCAACATGTTGGTACCATAAGTTAGACAAACTTGTTGTACCAACATGTTTGACAAACGACTATTGCAGAATTTACTCCTACGCCGAAATTAGTGTGGAATGTTGGTCCAACAAGTTTGTACAACATGTTGGTTCAACTTGTTGTACCAACATGTTGGTCCAACACTCTTTAGCGAATTTGCACTCTAAAAGATCAAAATATTTTTCATCACTCAGTGAATGCCTTTTTACGCTGTGCTTTGTGATGGAAAGCGCAGCTTACAACACAAGAACAGCAAAATAATTGCCCGTAGAGGCCTTTTCAAAATGGGCCTAGACGGACAATTTTTTCTTTGGCAACCCTTGTGTTGTGATATACTATTATCAATTTATAAGCTTAATTGTTTATATTTTGCAGTGTAAAGATAATGGCTCTAATGAGAAAAAAAAAACGAGAATGAAATAATAACGTCAAATAAAAAATAGGGCAATGCGGCACAAGTTAAAACCTAAATATGCATTAAATAAAAACTTTATTCACCACCAAAAAAAAAAAAAAAAAAAAAAATGGCATGCATTTTAGTGAAAAGCGCAGTGGGAAATAATAAAAAAAAAACTAAAAATAAAAAACAAATGAATAAGTATTTGCTACAGGACAACAAGCCTTTGCAGGGGTTCTTTCACCACTTAGAGTTTTTGAGAACCCTGAGAAACAACTGAAGAGTCAGTAGGCAAAAGGATCAAATTCCGTTGGTAACATCCCCTTTGCTCCGACGCGTTGCTTTTGTGAAAGAATGTAAACAATAACATGGAATTCAGTCTATTTTCCCGTTGACTCTTCAACCGATGGCTCAAATTTATTCAGAAATTCAGAATTGGACGTATGTGCAACTGGACCTGTAGAATTCGAAAATGACCTTGAAAATATGGTAAGGTTGCGGAAAAACATCTCCTAGAAAAGGGGAAAAAAGGGTCCGTACTAAATACCGTACCTAATTTTCAAGATCATTTTTAAGTTCTCAGAGTCGAAATACGGATAGACCGATTTTCCCTAGCAGTCTCAAGAACCCTATTCGTGCATTCACTGCTTTCATACAATTTTTATCTTTTTATTCATTACTCAGCGAATAAGTCACAGAGACCTCATTTAGAATAAGAGTAACCGAGAAAACTATGCTTTTTCAAGAAGTAATCAATCACGAAAATGATTGGAAGTGCTTAAAAATCCGTAACATCTTTTACATGTACTTTTACAATACCAACAGTTGCATTTTGATTGCTTAATATAATTTTTAAAAAAAATAGTTAGAAGTTTGAAAACAGTCATATGGCACTGACTACAGCAGTAGATGCGGTATTCCACCTTTGAAAAAAAAAATGGATTCCTACAGCAAAAGTCAATTACTAAAATTAGTTTCGTCTCCCCAAAGAGTTATCAAATCATCAAGGAATAGTCACTTTAGAAAGTTCTTGTATGCGACCTCATATAATTTTGCCATATTATCATTCAGAATCCTACGTTAAGGGTGGCAGGATCGGCCGTTTCGTTTCTTGAAATTTTCAAAAACTTCCTAACTAAGTATTTCCTTAAATTGATTCAATATTCCATTCTAAAAAAATCGGAGAAGTGGAACTATAACTTACAGAAATTCATCCACTCAGAAACCGTTAAAGCGGAAAATGATTTAGAAAACCTAGAAGTTTAATGAAAACAAATCAGTTTGAAATCTTACATTTAAAGTCAATTAATTTACTTAAAAACGCCTCAAAGATCTTTAACATCAAGCCTTTCTAAAAATTTTTTTTCACCTTTTCCTCAATTTTTAAAATTTATTGAATTCTGCAACCTAGAACTATCTCAACATCTGACACTATTCCAGTTAAGAAAAATACTTGGACAATTTTCAAGTAAGGCATCAACCGATGATAAATTACCTTCGTTTAACACCAGGAACTTGGATTTTATTTTATTAAAAAAAAAAAAAAAAAAAAATTAAAATTTATGCAGAGGTGACATTCCCGGGGCGAATCAACTTCGTTAGGAGCAAATGTAATTGCTACTGTTTTTTATATTAATAATTTCTTCCAGGATTTGTGGGTCGATGTATAATCTTATGGCAATTGTATCTGATTTATGACATCTAATAAAATATGTAATTTCGGTTTTTTATTTAATTTTCTCAAACAAGAATTCGAGGTAACATAATAATTTTTCTTTTGCGATCAAAAAAAAAAATTGGTAAGTTTTTTAAAAATTATTATTTTGTTTAATACCCATGTAATCGATTACGTTGGTAGCGACAACCACAGCGTGAATATCAAAGTTGGCATTATGTCAAATATCCCAGATTCTGCATTACAGGACGATTCATAAGTCATTTCCAGCCTATTTGTCTATTAAAACTGTGGCTAATAATTACTATAATTTCTTCAATATAGTGATGGAATAATTTGTCGTGTGCCTTTCATTTGAAAAATCGCAGTAGTTAGTCAAATTATAATGAATAAATTATTTTAATCGGTACCACAAAGTAAATACCTAATGTCGCTATTAATCTACATTTAATAATAACATCCCGAAAAATATCCAAGCAATTTTTCGTTTCTTTAAATCAGGCGGCTTTTACCCGATATTTTTTATTTATCACCAAAAGAAAATTGCTGGCAAATACTACAGTGAATGAAATTTAAAAACAAGATCAAGTCAGTAAACACTCAAGAAAAATTAATAAAATAAAATAAAAAGTCGGTGACGGTTTTCATAAGGACCATTATTCTTGCTCAGTTTTACCGTACTTTTTTTTTTTTTTTTTTTTTTTCGCTTCGCTTTGCTTTGCTTAAAATTATATCCTAGGATACGATAATCAAAAAGTTGGCAATGTGTTTATGCACTCCCAGTTTACCGATGATGTTGTTCTACCTGTGCGCATATGTATACCCTACTTGTTTTTATGAATGAAGGTCAAGTTGTCATGATCTGGAAGGATGCCAAAACTGCGACCAAGAAAAAAAAAATCTTACCTTGACTGAAGAATCTTTTCCTTAAGGTGTTTTCCAAACAAGAACATTTAAGTAGTGGGGTGGCGTAGGGTACTTCATAGAATCATCCATGCCCTCAACGCTAAAGCCAAGATGCAACTCGTGAGGATCTAAAAAAAAAAAAAAAAAAAGGAGGATAGGATAAATAAATGGCAGAGCGTAGGTTGCTCGAAAAGTCCTCTTCGCCTTTCCCTTACAACACCTAAAATTCTTTATCAAAATATCGAAAAAAATCATATGTTTTTAGAAACTTTATTTATTTTAATTTCAATTTAATATTTTTATTTGATATCCTTTTATTTTTATTTTCAACAGAAATTGCTAATAAAGGGCTGTTATTTATGAATGACCAACAGTCCGAGAATTCATAAAAATAGAACTTTGCTTAAAAGATAAAACCTATCTTGGAATTATATACATGGTAATAAATTGTACTTATTGCTAATATAACAAGAGCCACTAGACTAATATTCTGGGCATAATATCAAGAGGTAACCCTGGTGGAAATTTCTGTCGGTGTTCCAAGGTCCGATACCGATTCGAGCTCGATGCACATGTTGAAATCATTTAGAAAGTTAACGGTTATCGTTATCGGATCGAGTTACTTTTCGAGTAAAATTCGGTAATCAAAATTTTTTAAAGTCGAAAATTCCGATATAGATCGATAACGGAATACGATATAGTTCGATATCGTTGAGTTGCCAAGTAACCGCTTTGATTGTTTTGTGAAAACGGGAAAAAATAATGATCGCGTAAATAAATTTAATTTTTATTGAGTGAATATTTATATTGAAGTGAATATTTAACCAAATCCAAAAGTTCAAGAAATACATCTTAACGCGAATGAGAAAAATAAGGATGGTCCAGTTTTATTTTCAGGTCTTGGAATCAGTATCGGGAAGAGCTTTGACAGAATCCTATTAGAAATCAGAATCAAAATCTGGTTAGGGATCGGGATTGGGATCGAACTTGCATCACAGATCGGCATCGCACATCGGAAAATAAAAACAAGTCATTCCTAGATAGTCCATTTGACGGGGGTAAAATTCTTTTGCCACGTAGAGTTTTCTATCAATGAAAAAATCAAACGAATTTTTTATTATCATTTTACTGACATCGGATCAATATCGTATTTTTTTTTAAATCAATATGCTAAAATTTATTACCGCTGTTCCGTAATATTGTCTGCAAAGTTAATTCTATACCGAATCGATTTGAAGTCCAATACACTGTGGTGCAAAATTAAAGGAACTTTTTTTTTTTTTTAAATAATTTTTTAAAAAGTCGTCGGATCGGGGTGAAACTTGGTGGCATGGTAGCCTATGGGGTCCCCATCATGCACCCCAAAGGGAATTTAAATCGGCCTATTTAAACCGGAGAAAAAAAATTTTTTCGAAATGGGGTATTTTGGCCGTACCCCAAAAAGTTTTTTTGATTTTAGTGAAAGTCACGGTACGGGGGTTTTTTGGGCCGCTAATTTCGAATATCGAATCAGATTTTTGAAATTCAAAATGGCCGAAAAGTTGGGTTTCCGAAAATGGTGAAAACGGATTCTGGTGCAGCTAATTTTCCTTCAGGGGGGTTTTTGGGTCGAAAATAACGAATCCGCAATCATTTCACCCCTATTCCAAACGCAGCGTAAGCTAAACACGAAAAAAAAAGATTTTTTTTGCTATTTTTTCAATGTTTATTCGGTCGATTTTAACGGAATTCATTTAAACATTTGTTTATCATCCCTTGAGCCACCCCCACCCCTAACACCCGTCAAAATTATTCATTAGCCCGAAAGCAGCCAAATAGAACGAGTTCGGACGATTCCGCCTCTTATTCCCGCACTTTGCAAAGTTTCGAACGTTGGAACGCCAAAGTCGTTTCGACTTTAATGGAAAAAGGGTCATATTTGCAATTTTAACGAAGAAGTTAGAAAAAAAAATGTAAAAAATGGACTTTTTAAGAACGAAGCGACTTTTAGCGACGAAGTGAGAATTCCGAATGTTAAATTGGGCTATTCTACGGCAGGCAAAGTGCCGAAAGTAATTCTAAAAATAATAAAAACCCAAAAATCGTGGAAAATGTTCGACCTAAAATTAAAAACAGATTGAAACTTGCAATTTTTCGGGATAAATAAATAAATTGGTCCGTAATCCTGATAGGAAATTCATTTTTTTCTATTTTCTTGAGCTCAGGAGTAATTTCGACGACTGAAAATAAATCTGAGCAAATAATTTCCACCGAAAAATTATAGTTTTTTTCCCCTTTTTAAAATGCTTCCTAACTTTTTCCGGAGATAAGGCCATAACGATATCTCTAAGATATATATAAACGAGTAACCATGCAAAAATCCAGTTCATAAAATAAAATAAATCAAAAAAAAAAAAAAAAAATAAATAAATAAATAAATAAAAAAAAAAAATTAATTATTTCAAAATAATTATCAAATAAATGCTAGTAATTGTTCAACATGGAAATTCGGGTTTAAAAGAGCTTAATTATATTGCACAAGACATTGACGATCCGCTTTTTCATGTTGAACAATTTACCAGTACCTGTGGAAACTGGGACTGGAAGCTAATGGAAGTGCTTTGGTTGGTAAATATTCAACAGGAAAAATCGGTTTCCCGAAGTCATTTGAGATCCATCAGCACTTTGGAAACCGATTTTTCATGTTGAACCATATACAGTACCTGTGGAAACTTAGACTGGAAGCTGATGGAAGTGCTCGCGGTTGGTAATTATTCAACAGGAAAAATCGGTTCTCGAGGTCATTTGAGATCCCATCAAGCACTTTGGAACCCGATTTTTCATGTTGAACCATATAAGGGAGCGTTCAAGTATTACGTAAGACCGAAAGGGGGGGGAGGGGGTACTAGAAAATCTTACGATTTCTTACTAGGGGGAGGGGGGGAGTTTGACAAATCTTACGTAAGAATTTCCACTATGACTTATTGTTCAGAATTTTTTTTTTTTTTTTTTTTTTTTTTCATTTCCAAAATTATCTTGTTTTAATTTTTTTTTCGGATGTCTAAAGTAGAAAAATTGAAACTTCTTTTCAAAAAATTTTAAGAAATAAAAATTTACTTTTTTGATGAGATTTTGTGCCAATTGTAGCCATCTTCAGGGATATGAGTATGAACTATAAATCTAGATTTAAGAAAAATATTACTTCAATTTAAAATTGGCGTTAAAAAAAAAAGGGGGGGGGTCCGCGAAAATCTTACGTAATATAATAGGGGGGGTTCAAAGAAATCTTACTAATTCTTACGAAGGGGGGGGAGGGGGTCCAAAAACCCGAAAAAAAGTCTTACGTAATACTTGAACCTTCCCATACCAGTACCTGTGGAAACTGAGACTGAAAGCTGATGGAAGTGCTTTCGTTGGTAAATTATTCAACAGGAAAAATCGGTTTCTCGAGGTCATGTGAAATCCGATCAAGTACTTTGGAACCCGAATTTTCATGTTGAACCATATACCAGTACCTGTGGAAACTGAGACTGAAAGCTGATGGAAGTGCTTTCGTTGGTAAATTATTAAACAGGAAAAATCGGTTTCTCGAGGTCATGTGAAATCCGATCAAGTACTTTGGAACCCGAATTTTCATGTTGAACCATATACCAGTACCTGTGGAAACTTGGACTGGAAGCTGATGGAAGTGCTCGCGTTGGTAAATTATTCAACAGGAAAAATCGGTTTCTCGAGGTCATTTGAGATCCCATCAAGCACTTTGGAACCCGAATTTTCATGTTGAACCATATACCAGTACCTGTGGAAACTTGGACTGGAAGCTGATGGAAGTGCTCGCGTTGGTAAATTATTCAACAGGAAAAATCGGTTTCTCGAGTTCATTTGAGATCCCATCAAGCACTTTGGAACCCGATTTTTCATGTTGAACCATATACCAGTGCCTGTGGAAACTTAGACTGGAAGCTGATGGAAGTGCTCGCGTTGGTAAATTATTCAACACGAAAAATCGGTTTCTCGAGGTCATTTGAGATCCCATCAAGCACTTTGGAACCCGATTTTTCATGTTGAACCATATACCAGTACCTGTGGAAACTGAGACTGAAAGCTGATGGAAGTGCTTTCGTTGGTAAATTATTCAACAGGAAAAATCGGTTTCTCGAGGTCATGTGAGATCCGATCAAGTACTTTGGAACCCGAATTTTCATGTTGAACCATATACCAGTACCTGTGGAAACTTGGACTGGAAGCTGATGGAAGTGCTCGCGTTGGTAAATTATTCAACAGGAAAAATCGGTTTCTCGAGTTCATTTGAGATCCCATCAAGCACTTTGGAACCCGATTTTTCATGTTGAACCATATACCAGTGCCTGTGGAAACTTAGACTGGAAGCTGATGGAAGTGCTCGCGTTGGTAAATTATTCAACACGAAAAATCGGTTTCTCGAGGTCATTTGAGATCCCATCAAGCACTTTGGAACCCGATTTTTCATGTTGAACCATATACCAGTACCTGTGGAAACTGAGACTGAAAGCTGATGGAAGTGCTTTCGTTGGTAAATTATTCAACAGGAAAAATCGGTTTCTCGAGGTCATGGGAGATCCGATCAAGTACTTTGGAACCCGAATTTTCATGTTGAACCATATACCAGTACCTGTGGAAACTTGGACTGGAAGCTAATGGAAGTGCTTTGGTTGGTAAATTATTCAACAGGAAAAATCGGTTTCCCGAAGTCATTTGAGATCCCATCAAGTACTTTGGAACCCGAATTTTCATGTTGAACCATATACCAGTACCTGTGGAAACTTGGACTGGAAGCTGATGGAAGTGCTTTCGTTGGTAAATTATTCAACAGGAAAAATCGGTTTCTCGAGGTCATGTGAGATCGGATCAAGTACTTTGGAACCCGAATTTTCATGTTGAACCATATACCAGTACCTGTGGAAACTTGGACTGGAAGCTGATGGAAGTGCTCGCGTTGGTAAATTATTCAACAGGAAAAATCGGTTTCTCGAGTTCATTTGAGATCAGATCAAGCACTTTGGAACCCGATTTTTCATGTTGAACCATATATCAGTACCTGTGGAAACTGAGACTGAAAGCTGATGGAAGTGCTTTGGTTGGTAAATTATTCAACAGGAAAAATCGGTTTCTCGAGGTCATTTGAGATCCCATCAAGCACTTTGGAACCCGAATTTTCATGTTGAACCATATACCAGTACCTGTGGAAACTTAGACTGAAAGCTGATGGAAGTGCTCGCGTTGGTAAATTATTCAACAGGAAAAATCGGTTTCTCGAGGTCATGTGGGATCCGATCAAGTACTTTGGAACCCGATTTTTCATGTTGAACCATTTACCAGTACCTGTGGAAACTGAGACTGAAAGCTGATGAATGTGCTTTGGTTGGTAAATGGTTCAACATGAAAAATCGGGTTCCAAAGTACTTGATCGGATCCCACATGACCTCGAGAAACCGATTTTTCCTGTTGAATAATTTACCAACGCGAGCACTTCCATCAGCTTCCAGTCTAAGTTTCCACAGGTACTGGTATTGGTTCACATGAAAAATCGGGTTCCAAAGTGCTTGATGGGATCTCAAATGACTTCGGAAACCGATTTTTCCTGTTGAATAATTTACCAACCAAAGCACTTCCATTAGCTTCCAGTCCCAGTTTCCACAGGTACTGGTAAATTGTTCAACATGAAAAAGCGGATCGTCAATGTCTTGTGCAATATAATTAAGCTCTTTTAAACCCGAATTTCCATGTTGAACAATTAACTAGCATTTATTTGATAATTATTTTGAAATAATTAATTTTTTTTTATTTATTTATTTATTTATTTATTTTTTTTTTTTTTTTTTTGATTTATTTTATTTTATGAACTGGATTTTTGCATGGTTACTCGGTTTATAGATATATCTTAGAGATATCGTTATGGCCTTATCTCCGGAAAAAGTTAGGAAGCATTTTAAAAAGGGGGAAAAAAACTATAATTTTTCGGTGGAAATTATTTGCTCAGATTTATTTTCAGTCGTCGAAATTACTCCTGAGCTCAAGAAAATAGAAAAAAAATGAATTTCCTATCAGGATTACGGACCAATTTATTTAGTTATCCCGAAAAATTGCAAGTTTCAATCTGTTTTTAATTTTAGGTCGAACATTTTCCACGATTTTTGGTTTTTATTATTTTTAGAATTACTTTCGGCACTTTGCCTGCCGTAGAATAGCCCAATTTAACATTCGGAATCTTCACTTCGTCGCTAAAAGTCGCTTCGTTCCTTAAAAAGTCCATTTTTTTTTACATTTTTTTTTCTAACTTCGTTAAAATTGCAAATATGACCCTTTTTCCATTAAAGTCGAAACGACTTTGGCGTTCCAACGTTCGAAACTTTGCAAAGTGCGGGAATAAGAGGCGGAATCGTCCGAACTCGTTCTATTTGGCTGCTTTCGGCTAATGAATAATTTTTGACGGGTGTTAGGTGGGGGTGGCTCAAGGGATGATAAACAAATGTTTTAAATGAAATTCCGTAAAATCGACCGAATAAACATTGAAAAAATAGCAAAAAAACTCTTTTTTTTCGTGTTTAGCTTACGCTGCGTTTGGAATAGGGGTGAAATGATTGCGGATTCGTTATTTTCGACCCAAAACCCCCCTGAAGGAAAATTAGCTGCACCAGAATCCGTTTTCACCATTTTCGGAAACCCAACTTTTCGGCCATTTTGAATTTCAAAATCTGATTCGATATTCGAAATTAGCGGCCCAAAAAACCCCCGTACCGTGACTTTCACTAAAATCAAAAAAACTTTTTGGGGTACGGCCAAAATACCCCATTTCGAAAAAATTTTTTTTCTCCGGTTTAAATAGGCCGATTTAAATTCCCTTTGGGGTGCATGATGGGGACCCCATAGGCTACCATGCCACCAAGTTTCACCCCGATCCGACGACTTTTTAAAAAATTATTTAAAAAAAAAAAAAAGTTCCTTTAATTTTGCACCACAGTGTATCGTGAATCGGTATTGAATCAATATCACAAACCGTTAACTTTCTAAACGATTTCAACACGGCTTCGGTATCGATCCGGGAATGAATATCGGTTTGGCAGTGTCGATCCGAGATCGATCGTTTTATTTTTTCCACCAGGGAAAGTTTGCGCGATTTATTTCTTTTTCTTTTTATTAAAGAGTATCTCGTTGCCAATGCTAAAGTAATATTGACACTCATTGCTCTCAGAAATGAGTAGGAATAAAAAATAAAGTCATAATATGATATTTATTGTAAGCTTGTACTTGTTGTTTTCGAATAAGACATGCAAATGTGATACAGATAAAAGAAAAGGTATCAAAAGATTACGAACTTTGGCAACACGTTGTCATTACCATTATTATATATATATATATTTTTTTTTTTTTTTGAATCAGCAATAAGTTTAATAGCGTTAAGAACTAATTTTTTCTACTTTATGAATTCGGATTCGCTGTTAGTCATCGAAAAAATAGTTGAAATAATTTTTTGAGCCATATTTCTAGATCCCCTAATCCCCCCCCCCCCCCCCCAAAAAAAAACATGCTTTTCCTGAAACCCTGCAAAATGTTCTTTGCCGCACGGTGCACCCTCTTCTGGAATACTATTCCGAAAAAAAATCGAGGTCTCCGAAAGGTTCTTCATTCAGTTGATATACATATTTCGGTACCTTTGGAGATAGACAATACTATAAATGTAACTTCCTACGGTATTTCTGTTTCATCGAAAATTTTTGACATTTCCAGAATTCTAGAATCTCGATTTTTCAACCACTCAAGTCTCGAAATATGTAAATTCTTTATTTTAGGCAATAAAATTGTTTTTCGAGAATCGAGAAAAACCGTCAAATTTTCAGAACTCTCAAGATATAAAAATGATACTCCCAAAATTTTACCAAAAAATGGTCTTTATTTTTTGGAATATTTTTTTTTGAATTTTCCCAAAACATTATGAATTCTCTGGATTTTCGAAGTTTAAGCTTATTTCTCGAGAATCTAGAGCATTCTCAAAAAAAAAAAATTTCGATCAGAAAACCAAAATGACCCTAACAGCATTCTGACCAACAATATATGGGAGATTTTATGCTACGGTGGAGGCTCTGGCGGATTTCGACGGAACCATCGAAATAAAGGACCAACGATATACCCCCTTAACATGGGTAACTTTTTATTTACAACTTTAATTGGCTTTCAATGCCCGGAAACATTATCAGGACCAAAAAAGAAACATAACTTATTCTTGCATATTTTGCTCCAATTTGGGTCCTTATTTAGAAAAAAAAGAAAATCTCTTTTACGGTCATAAGGCACCATATAAAGTTGGTCCTTTACGACCGTGCTGCCATCTGGTGGATTTTACATCGTCCGGCCAAATAAAACTTCCCATTCATTATATAACAGGTATGGAGGTGACGTATTGCAGGCCGAGACTGGGGTTTACGGCCCGAACGAAAACCAGTCTCGGCCTGCAAGCCACCTCCGTGCCTGATTTGTAAAATAATTTTCATCACGACGGCGGAAAATGAACTTTTTCGTTTTTTAAGCATTGTGATGAAAAATCATTAATTATTATAACAATCGTAATGATTAAAGTAAAACATCATTTGAAAAAATGAATATAAACAACTGCAAACAAGACACCGAAGACACTACGCTCACGGAGAAACCCACTCTGGCGCTCAATGTCAGAATCTGGTAATCGTTGCCAAACTTTCTGTATTATGGCCTGACAACCAAGTTTCTCTGGTAATCATTACCAGTGGTTTCTGTTAATGCTTGTTGGATAGCATTGCTAAACCCTTTTGGCAATGGCTACCAAACGTTATGTATACCATCGTTATGTATTTTATACATTCAAAATTAACAAATCCAGCTTCTTTTTGGGGGGGAGTGGAAAGTTTTCCGGTTTCCAGAATATTTTGTTTTCTGTTTCCGATTCGTTTCCCGAATATTTCGACATTTTCCAAAAATGTTACACACATATTCGAAAATGCCCCCGTTATTAATAGTAATAATGATATAATAATAATAGTAATAATTAATAAAAAAAAAAAAAATAAGTGCATGTTTTTTATTATTTCGAATCTCATTATTTATATTATTGTTGTTAAATGACGACGCATGTCCATCCAGGATGAGGAATGTCCCTGAAAAAATCTCAACACCTTGAAAAAATCTCAACCCTAGCAAGATTCGAACCTAAGACCTCTCACACCTAAATCAATCAACCCTACTACGTTACAAACTAAACCACACAAGCCATGTCAAAACAAGTCGAAACTAAAGGTATTAAGTGCTCGAAGAAAAAAAAATCAACCCTTATGCATAAACCATTACTACCTGCTCTAAGATAATGGTGGCTACGGTTTGTTATAATACAAAAATAATGTTGACCATTTTTAACCATTTGTGTAAATTGATCCCGCGCGAATAGTAAAGATTCAAAAATATATAGCAACTATTACCAGTAAGTTTTGGGATCGTTTAAAGTATTTAGCCATTGACAATTAAAAAAGGAATCTTTGTCAGTTTGTGGCAACGATTACTATTTTACGGTTGACATTGGCGAATAGGACTGATTACTAAAAATTGCTGGTTCGTAATGATTAAAAAATGGGAATAGATTACCACAAACGTTATTCCCAAACCGTTTAGTAGCGAACACGAGTAAAAGTTTCTCCGTGCTGAAACCTTTTAAAGACTGCTTCATTTTCTGCACAAAGTGCCGCTTATCGTTTTATTGTGTAATCGGCTAGATTGATACAAGCAGGCATTTATTTTTAAATATGAAATTTTCATATTGAAGTAAACAATTTTCCATGCAGTAAAACTGGGTTCGGTTCTCATAAAATTAAGAACGTGGAACTCTTGGTTTTTATAATAATATTTTTTTTTTTCCTTTTTAAAATGAACAGGAAAGAGATTTTCTGATAATACGCACTACCGCTTGTGTGCGAATAATGACGTATTCGGTTTTTTTGTTACGTTTCGAATTAGAGTCGTAAACAGTATTTCAGTCTGAAAATTTCAAGTTTTGAATGTTATAAACTGATAAAACAACGTAAACAATATCGCATAAGAAATTTTCCACTTATCAGATATTTTTTTTTTTTGGTCAGAAATTAATAAAATGTTAAGCAAACCATGTAGGCCTATTAAAACAAAAGTTGCAATTTACAGTTTAAAAAATAAACTTCAATTAACCCGATTTCGTTTCAACAGGAATTTTCCTGTTAATATAAAAAAAAATAGATGAGCAAAAAAATAAGTAGCAGCAGCTACAAAATGAGTATGTAAGTATGTTCTATCGTTAACATCTTTTTTCGATTTTTTGGATTTTACAAAACAGCCTAAAAAGACGACTAAGTTGCCAACGGTTCGCGACAGTTCTCCATTTTATAACGTTAAAAAAGCTTATGTGAAGATACATTTTATTTCAGGAAATACATTAAAAATTAACTTTAAAAATCTTATCACAAGCGTGTCTATTTTCTTCTAAACAAAGGCAACAATGCAACCCACAAGTCAAAAGTAGTAAGACAAAGCTTTAAAAATAAACAAAAAACAATTCCTATCATCACAGAAAACACGTACCCTTTTTTTTTTTTTACAGAATGAAAAAAAAGTCATAACCGTGAAAAATAAGTAACATAATTGTTAGTTTTTGAATTAGTTCGAAATGATAGAAGGGCGTGATGGTGACAATACTCATATTAGTCCATGTTCCTCCCTCGCGTACCGAGCTAGGTACGTTATACACGATGTTAGGCACACCCAAGTTGTCTTTGTCTCACCAATCACGATTCTCACTATACGCTCTTCATGAATGAACTCATCAGAGTATCCCCTTGTTATTAAATATTATTCTTTTATACTCATTCATATTTGGAACCATAACTAAAATGCTGAAACCTGTAATCATGCCGCAGTGGCGGAAAAATTCCGCCTTTGAAAAACGAGCGATTATTAAAACCCTTTTTTTTTCGATCCCCCTCTAACGCCAATATTCTTAATAATAATCAGTCAAATAGTTAATAATTTCTTTTACACCAAAATTAAATGACGATGCCTTCGGGATGTTCTGTAATAAGTTGTACGTACAACGGAGGCTAATTTTCCATTTTTAAGAAGCCGGTCTAACAGCCGTGCGAGTCAAATTTCGCCGCAATCCTAAAATTCTTTTCTGTCTGGGATTTTAAAAAAAAATTAGTCACTTATTTTTCTTATATGCATTTTTTTTTTTTTTTTTTTTTGCCTTTGATCGATCAATGCAAAAACGTCCAGTTAAAAAGTTCTTACATGGTAATTTTTTCCTTTCTAATTTATTGAAAACTGGACAAGTTTTTACCGGTAAAACTGTTTGACATTTTGAAAGAATGGTTTATACAAAATCTGTCTTCACGAGTCACTTTGATGAACGATTGGTGTTATCATCTTGTTTTCGCGACACAATCCGTTATTGCCCCTACTGTTTTGTCCCAGTTCGCAATTTATGATTTATTAGAAGTTTTAATACGTAAATAAATGAAGAATTAGCTCCCTGGGGCTTGTAGAAGCCACTCTGCCACTCTGCAAGATTGGTAGGATAAGATCGCACGAAAACTGCTCAGATGCAGTTAGGGTTGCTATAAATTATGAAATGCATGGAATGGATTTTCACGTATAATCCAGTTTTTTATTTGCGAGCATGACCGCTGTTGCCAAGAAAATGTCGCTGATAAATTAATGGATATGTACATAAAACAAATAATCTGAAGGAACCAGGAAAATTATAAGGAATTAATAATCACTAGAGCTCCCCGTCAGACAGACGGGTAAAATGTTACAACTGTCGCGGAATAGGGAATTTAAAATGGGAAAATTTGTTTTTCCGCTATTACCAGAAAACGGAAAAGGATATCGAAAAGCTGAAGAAAACCTGCAAATCTATGCCTATATACCTAACGTTCCTGAAAATTTCATTAAAATCGGTCAAGTAGGGGCTCCGTACGTGTTGGACATAGGTTCGAAAAATCAGGTATAGGGAAAATAACATGGGAAAATTTGTTTTTCCGCTCTCACCGGAAAACGGAAAGAGATATCGAAAAATCGAAAAGAGCCTGCAAATCTACAACTATATACCTATCTTTCCTGAAAATTTCATCAAAATCGGTTGGATAGGGGCTCCGTACGTGTTGGACATAGGTTCGAAAAATCAGGTATAGGGAATTTAACATGGGAAAATTTGTTTTTCCGCTCTCACCGGAAAACGGAAAGAGGTATCGAAAAATCGAAAAGAGCCTGCAAATCTACACCCACGTCCCACATACCTGTCTTTCCTGAAAATTTCATTAAAATCGGTCAAGTAGGGGCTCCGTACGTGTTTGACATAGGTTCGAAAAATCAGGTATAGGGAATTTAACATGGGAAAATTGGTTTTTCCGCTCTCATCGGAAAACGGAAAAAGATATCCAAAAATCGAAAAGAACCTGCAAATCTATGCATATATACCTATCTTTCCTGAAAATTTCATCAAAATCGATTGGATAGGGGCTCCGTACGTGTTGAACATAGGTTCGAAAAATCAGGTATAGGGAAAATAACATGGGGAAATTTTTTTTTCTGCTCTCACCGGAAAACGGAAAGAGATATCGAAAAATCGAAAAGAGCCTGCAAATCTACAACTATATACCTATCTTTCCTGAAAATTTCATCAAAATCGGTTGGATAGGGGCTCAGCACTTGTTGGACATCGCTTCTTTTTCTTAGCGTTTTAATATATAAGATTTTTTATTATTTGCTCTCTGTGTCTTGGGTTTCCACCCCCTAATAAATGTAAAAATCTGTCACATTCAAGATGCATTCATGTCTTGGTATGATTACGCCTGATTGGTGCTGACATGTTCTTTTTTAGGTCTTAAAAACTGAAACTTTTGTCTGAAGCCACGTGAATTATAAAAATGAGCGCTGAAATGACCTATATTTTAGCCCCACACTAGGATTAGAACTGGGATAATCGCAATTCTCCGCTAGAGAGAATAGTCGCAGGGTCTTCACCAAACTATCGTTCAACAGAAACTTTGTGTCTCTTACCCCAGAGTAGAGACCCTTAATTAGAAGAGGCCCGACCTAGTAGAGACCCCATTTCAGAAAAAATAAGCGAGAAATTTAAAGGTATATGACCATGCTCATCGATTTTTTCTTTTGTCTGTTCATGTTTTTAATTGTTTTCTGAAAGCACTTTTTATTCAACTGTCTTTTGCATAACTAATGCGCACGATCATATGTCTCCAAAATTTCGAGCCCATTTATTCTGTCGGGTCTCTTCTAATTACGGGTCTCTACCCCAGAGTAGTTATCCGACTAAAGTCGCGACTCAGCTTCAAATACAAGCCACATTTTCCTTGAATTCTGATCAAACCATACATATAAGACAAAGTTGTTGCACCTTTCAACCCCTAAACATCGGTCGCGATGTTGAAATAAGAGAGAACTGATTTTTGGTGTTATTACTTCAGCTTGGGCTTCAATCAGGAATCACTTTGAAACTACCATTCCTACCGGTACCTCTTTCAAAAAATTTTGAACTCTCAGTCACTGCTTTATGAAAGCTCATTCATCTGACTAACTCACATAGAAACCACACGATCGCAATGCTTTACCAAACAGTGCAGCCTTCACTGACTTTTTTATCCCGGAAAAATTTTTTCAAACTGACTTTTTTAAAAATTGCCATCTTCAATACACCAGAAGAACATGATCGTTTGTAATTGTCCAGTTGAAAAGACTATTGAAAAATGATTGTTTGCATTTTCGACTTAATAATGCCGCAATAACAACAAACATTAACAAGAGTTTAAAGTGGGCGTGCTGAAATTCATTTAAGAAAAAAAAAATCGATGAAAAAACATCAAATAGTGATGGGTTCAGTTCTCTGATGATTGTTTGTTCTCTGCAAAAGAAAAATAAGATAAATTTCAAATGTCTAAACACTGACAGATAAACATTTACCACCAACCGTAATGACGGAGGCACCGAAATCGATCCTTGAGGCACACTCACCGATTAATTTAAAAAAGTAAAAAAGAAGAAGAAAAAACATCTTAATGGATTTTGCAATAACTTTTCACATCGGACATAAGTCCTAAAAGAGAATCTTGTGGCATTCAATAAATCATGTATATCGAACCTATCAAGAATTTTAATGATTAACAAAGAATGCCTAAAATAAGAAGAAAAAAAAATGCTTAGCTTGATCATAGTCCGAAGTAATAATAGTAATTAACCTGTTTATAAACTGATCTTAAGTATAATCCTATAGAGCGTATGATAAATATAAAGGAAAGGGTTTTTTGATATTGCAATACAATAAAAATTCTCAATCAAACTCGGAGCTACTGGAATTCATCATTTAAGCGGTTTGGCAATTTAAGTTGAATGCAGGTTCGATTTATTTTACATTAGATAGATCAGTGTCCTTAAATAAAACAATATATAAACCTCCTACACGAGTTTTGAATTTTAATTATTTATCAGATTTAAATTTGGTTTTAGGTACTTGGATGGGAAGTGTACCGATAAGGGGGATACTTTTTTTTTTTTTTTTTTTTTTTTTCAAATTTGATTTAAGCTATTTAATTCATTCTACGTAACAGGCTACCGGGGAATGATATACAGTATAAAAAGTAGTTGACGTTTTAATATAGTATTTATTGTAAGTATGAATGAAGGTTTGGAATCGTTTGATTAATTTTTGATAATTCTGCTGACGAGGTTGATTGATTACTTATCGTTCTTACATTGACTGATGGATGTGGCAAAAATTGATTATGAAGAAGTGGAAACCGACATCTGAATAATTATAAAAATGAAGCGATCTTTTTCCGCGATTATTCATCAAAAAATGCAAAAAATACATTAACACATTCATAGCTTAACATATCACTGAGGAAACTATAAGCATAATTTTTACTGCATCAGTGCGTTTCAGATGTCATTCATAAGACTACCGCCAAAAGAACATTTCATTTTATAAATGAAAAGACGATCGAAGAAGGTTCTTTATTTCCCAAAACAGGACCGAGTTCATCATCAGTAAATTAGAGCTTCCGGGCGTTTACATCTGTTCCAGGATTCTTTAAAAAAAAAAAAAAAAAACTTAGTAAAGAATCCAAGATTTTCAACATACAGACTTGCGGCAACATGCATGGCTTAAAACTCTCATTATTAGAAAGCTAAATGCTCGATGGACGCACTAATTACTTTTCGGACTCACCTGCTCCCCCAAGTCTTTTGTAGGTAAGGTTGTCAGATTAACATTTGTAACTGCACTGTGAAGTAAAACAAAGTATTCATGTAAGTGGCTTAAAAAAAAAAAAAAAAAAAAAAAAAAAATCGAATTGGCCGGTAAAAAAAAAAAAAAAAAAAAAAAAAAAAAAAAAAAAGATTCAGGGCACCTGCTTTATTAAATACGGAGATCTTGAACCGCCTATTTCGCCCTGAGCAGACCATATATCTGATTTATAATATCGAATTACTTTGACGTTCTTTAGGTAATCAGCTGTAATACACAATGTCCTTTTGCAATAATTTACCATGTCTGGAAATTTAAAAAGCTTCATGTTTTAAAATTTTTTTAAGCCTGTAATTAAAAGAATCTCTTCGATATTATCATCAAAACTAAATAAATATCTTTTCTCATAATTTTAGAAAATTTCGACAACCAAATTTTCTCATTTTTAAACCAAGGACATAACATTATTCCTTTCCAAGGATCCAAATTTGTGATTCTCCATTGGAAACTAGTCTAACAATTTCTTTCCTTTTGCAAGCAACCTTACATAAAGTTCCTTTACCAGGAAATGCGTTCAAAGTTGAACGATCTGCAAAGTAACACATGATATTATTTAATCTTAACGTAAATAACGCTAGTCTTGACACTTACTACAGGGTCCAGAATCAATCTGGATTTTGACTAACTGCCAAACCACCTCCCGTAGTTTCGATCATAAATTGATAAATGTAAAATGAACCTTAGCCCATCCTTAAATCATAGCCTTTTTTTTTCCTGAACAGTAAATGCAGTTGTGGCACTTTTCTCACGACCCGAAAAAGCCTTAAGGGAATCCGTCATCCACGCTAAAATATTTTACCTACTACTGACCGCTGGTTGTAATTTTATATCGTTATAATCTTCCGTTTCAATGCGATAATCAAACTTTAAGAAACAAAAAAAAGAAAATAAAAAGAAAAAAAAAACAAGATCAAGGTTTTTCTTTCTCTCTCTCTCGATCTCCATTCAACCGTATCTCATTTATATTTGTCATAGTTGACGAATCTGCGCGTGCGCTTTATTAATTATGTTTTTCTTTTATAATTGAAAAAATCTAATCTATTTATTATGTCTTATTTTCATTAATTTTATTATACCTTTTTCTTTTTTGCTTTCGATCGCTTGCTCATTGCTCGCTTCTTTTTTATTATGCTTTCAGATACCTTCCTTTGTAAGTAACGTTTGCGTCAAAATGAGCCAAAACATTATGGCGGCAGCGGCATAGTTACTAAAATTATAAGAGTACAAGTACAGGGTTTTTTTTAATAGGTTCGGATGAAAGAAGAGCTTCACTTTTTCACCCCTAATGGGTCATTCTGAAATTTAGAGAGAAAATCAAGCTTAATATTTCGGAAAAATGAAAACGTTATTGGAAACAATATTTGTATCTTAATTTTACCTTCGTAGACCCCTTATTAAGAAAAAATATGAGGGCGAGGTCAAGGGTCAATTTCTTAATAGATATTTCAGGTTTTTTAAAAAATCGATAATTTCGAATGAAAATGCCAGAAAATTGATTCGATCCCCAACAGAAACGGATATTATTAGGTTTTTAAGTATTTTTATTCAAAAATAAAGGCTTTAATTCAATGTTGTCAAAATTATGAAAGCTATGAAACTAATTTTTATTTTATTTTATTTTCTGTTATTTTATTCATTTTTTGGAAAAGTTGAAAATTCAAGTAATTACCACTATAAGAAATCCATATAAGCACTTTAAGTTCGATTTTTTTCAATTAAATTATATGTTGAGAATATTCGTCCATGGAATGGACATCCATGGAAAGGACATTTCCATGTTTTAAATAAATAAACAAATAAACTTAAAATTTTGAAAACTTTTGAAGTAAAAGATAAGTCCTGCTAACTGCCTGTTACATGTCTGAAATACTAAAAAAAATTTTATTCTATTTCTATTGCTAAAAAATAAATGCCACGGAATGGACATGAAAAAAGCTACGCACTCTTTCAATGACTTTGTTGGTGATAAAATCGACTAAAATTTGCCTTTAATCAAAATGGAATTTTTTGCCGCTTCAAAATGTTGTTTTCTCTTAGTGAAACTAAATATAGTCGAATAATTAATACATACCATCATCTTACATCCCGTTTTTTATAAAATACCGATTTCCATGTCCTAAATGGACACACACTTTTACTTAAAAAAACCAAAGAAAATGACATTTTAAAAATTCCACAATTTTTTATAAAGCTTGTAAAACTTGATCATGTATAAACATACCGAGAATAAAACTATCACTTACATTTTAAGACATTTTTTTTAAAACGGAGCTGTTGTTCTCATCCACGGAATGGACATTTTTTAGTGTTTTTGTTTATATTATTTAAGAAATAAATAGAATTTCCGGAATTTTAGTAAGGGAGCAGTAATTTAACATATTTATGTATATGCTTGTAAGTTTTCGTAAATTTTTGTCTTTATTTACGACCATATTTCGGATCAAATATGCCAGTTTTACACTTTCTCCCTAAATTTCAGAATGACCCTAATATATAAGACTCTCCCGAAACTGTTGTGTAGTAATAGCATTGATATTCCTCATTTACACAGTCAAAAATTTTGTGTACACTCAAAAAAATGCTTTGGGTCAAAAGCAAAGCCAAGCATTTTGAGGATACTTTGAGATAGCAGCAAGTCTTGTCATTTAGCAACATTGCTTGTCTTGCGAACGAAGCATATTCATTTTCTTCTGGGTGTGTTTTAACAATTCCGGTCCACACACTCTGTATGTTACTTTTTTTATGTTAATTTTGACACACGTCGATAGGCAATATTTGTGGACTGTTTTTGACACAAAAAATGACTCAAAAACACAAAATATTTTACTGCATAGCGGGAAAAAACAAGCTATCTTCGTCCAATCAGATTCATTTTTCATTCGCTTTAAGCAAACAAAAGGTACTTTCCCAGATAGCATTTTCAATCCCTGGGACATCCTGTGGATTGTCCATTAGATATCAACAGGATATCCAAATCCATGCGATATCCATAGGACGTCCAAAGGACGCTATTTGGATCAGTGCGGACATAGGTAAATCCAATGGAAGTCCAATAAATATCCTTATGACGTCCTCGGGACTGGATAAACTTTGCTATCTGGATTGTCTGCAACAGGGGCGGACTGGCCATAAGGACCGTTCGGGCGATTACCCGAAGGGCCGCTCAATAATGAGACCAAGAGGCCGCCTGATATTCGGCCAGTCGCAAGAGAAAATTGGGAAAAAAATTATAAAGTTATTTGATCAGTATACTACTCCTATCCTATCATCCACACCGAGAAAAAAGTGCTTGGAATTTGCTCTTAATTTTAAGTCATTGACTTTGCTCTAGCCCAAATGTCAAAGATGTTAAAAATAACTCAAAATTGCTTAAAATCTTACTTTAATAATTTAAAACTTTACGTCTATGCTTTAAAATTTTAAGCCATTTTGAGTTATTTTTAACATCTTTGACATTTGGGCTAGAGCAAAGTCAATGACTTAAAATTAAGAGCAAATTCCAAGCACTTTTTTCTCGGTGCATTACTTGATAAAAAAAAAAAAAAAGAATACCCCTTCCCCCCTTCCTCCCCCCCCCCCCCATAACTTATATGGGCTGGCTAAAAGTTTTGCCCGGGCCGGAAAGATTTCCCAGTCCGCCCCTGGTCTGCAAGCAAAAAAATTTTAATAACTGCTGAAACTTCGACAAGTTAACTACTCTGGTAGTTATTGTAGAATTTCCCATAAAGAGAGCAAGTATTAGTTTTCTAATGTTAAGTTAACTTATAGTTAATCTAAATAAAACGTACGCCTGCTCTGCTGTCAGATGGTTGCACTGTTATTTGCACAAATCAACGTCCGAAAAACCATGCGGTGTCTTAAGGACCTGTCCAAAATACGTCGTCGGATGACGCACTTTTTAAATCCATTTCTAAGATAATCTGAAGTCTATTTGATGTAACAGACCTCAAAATATCTTAAAAATGGAATGAAAAAGGATGTTATTCGACACGTCTTCAGGACAGGTCCTTAAGAGGTTGCACGGTTTTCTGGGCAGTGCGGACTGTCCATTTGTCAGACATTGCCAGTAGCGAAACTTACTCGAATAACAGCAAAGAACATGGCACTATCAAGAATGTTCAAAGTGCTACAGCAAGTAAACTGACAACAGACTTATGTTTTAGTGGGCAATTGTGAAAGTGCAATGCAAAAATATATATCAACTCTTTTTTCAGCTTCAACTTTTCCTGGAGAGAGCGCTTTTATCTGCCACAATTGAAGCTATAGAGCAGATTTTATCATTACATACTTCGGAGAAATCCTTTTTCTATCTTTTTTTCCTAAACTTTTTTTTAATTTTCGAGGAATTCCCCATTCAGACGGTGATCGCCGTCACTATACATTCCTTTTAGACCTCCTGTATTGGTTGTCCTCCCGCAAGTAAACGATCTTGAATAAATAAATACAGTAAATGAATGAATAAAAAGCGTAACACAACGAAAATAAAGATCAAAGAATAAAGAAACCGGATCGTAGATTGTCGGACAATCAACAGCACAAATGCTTCAAAAAAGTGACATTAAAAAATGATTTGAATGAATTTTGACACGACCCGTATACGATGCAAGTTCACAGGTGTTTCGAACTTGGGTGTGGCAAGACTTCGAAATTATACCTTTTAATTGTGATTGTCGTTACATGTGCATGATTCTCCTTTGCGTTGTACTGTGGTGTTAGATTGTTTAAGGCCCTAATGCAACACCCTGCTAATAACTGTGAATGTACCATGGTTTACACCACGTGTTTTTTCACACCTAATGTTTTAGGATTCTCTGAAGAGAAATAAATCTTAATCATGCTGTCAATAATTAGCAACTTTTTATATAACTTTAAAATACCCTTTATCGTCAAATCTCTAACTGATGTCTGTAGTCAATGAAAATGTTATATTTCGCGAGGGCAAACTCGGGGACTTCCGAAAACGCTCTAAAACGTATTAGCTAATAAACCGGTATTTTAATCTTCAACTCGTCTTCTTATAGCAATTTTTTTTTTTTAAATGCAATTTAATCAGGTTTCGTAATCGTTTTTTGGCTAATCAAAACCCTTTTCTAATTTACGGGTTGTTTTTTCTATGAAACTTCTTCGGCTGAATGTAAAGTCTTAAATCAGATCCCCAGGAATGCAGATGTTCTAATTCAGTAATTTAGTAATTTAACGTAGAAAAATATTAAGCCAAAAGGCCCGCGAGTTAAATTTTTAAGTAGCCGAGTGCATTTGTTTTTCAAAAGCTCGCCTCTATTTTCTCTTTTAATCGTCAACGATTTACCTACATGTAATTGTTTCCATTCAGCGTATTGGGGGAATCACATACCATAACAAACTTAAATAGCTGCTAATAAAGATATTAAGTAGTGAAGTTAATTTTCTCGAGACAGCTGAAAGGAAAAAAAGCAAAATAGGAGATAATTTACTATTCCTCGTTAATAAAATACCATCTGACAGGTTGGTGGTCTCGAACAAACTAGGTATATCTCATACCTAAAATGAAAAGGTACTTCAACCTCAAGAAATTGATAAAACGGCTAAGTCATAGCTCAGACAATAGACTATCGTTACACCTTCATTTGTTATCCATTTTAATTTATATAAATGAAATGTTTAGCTTATCTAATCATATTAATTTTTTTTGACGGTCCTAAGTGGTTAACAAGTGTACTTGAGTGATCGTCAAATTTTTTTTTGGGGGGTTCTTGATTTTTTTTTTTTTTTTTTCAAAGTTTAAACACTTTTTTTCTGAATATGACAGATCACTGAGTAAACTGATTTCTTGTAGGTTTAATGAATTCTTTGAATTTTATCAGTATCATCCGTATTTAATCGCTACATTTTTTCAAAATACAAATTTTTAAAGTTTTGTGGGAATTTAGTGAAACAGCTTACAGCTAAAGCCATGTGATTTTCTTCAGCTATTTATGCAGTATATTCATACCTAATAAAAGTCAGAGATATACAAAATAAGAACCAGAGAAAAAAAATACACGTTTTAATCAAGGAGGAAATTTATATGATATGAGACATGGAAACGTCTGAAATATTTAGCGGAAAATGCAACTAAATATATGGTTCGCATTTTTTTTTTAAACAAAAAGTAAGTCATTTTAAACAATGAAAGCATTTGGGCAGGAATAAAAAACTCGAGTAGCAGTAAATTAAAATATGTCAATGCCGACATACGGGAAACTCATTAAATTTGATACAACGGATGAAAATACAAAAAACTACAAATTTGTGGATAAGAAAGAACGAAAAATTGCTGCAGTAAGTAATAATGGATTCAAATGAATCCTACTATTTTTGCGATGGGAAAAAAATGCACAAAAATTTGTGTTCTATCTGGTGTAAAACTACCATTTCGGTGTAGGTTCAGCGTATTTGTTTTACCAGAGTTTGAATACAGTAGGCTTGTGAAACAATTCGCTCAAGAGGTTCGACATCTTAAAAAAAACGATAAAACGATAATATAAAAATTGCTTAGTCTATTTTAGAACAAAATTTAGCAGTCAATTTAGTTAAAGATGCTGTAGGGTAGGGTAGCTCATTTTGAAGTCTATTTTTTAATTTTTGCTCCCTGGGCAAAAAATCATTCGTTTATATGTAAAAAGAAGCCTTGGCTTTAAAAATACAATTTTTTACAAAAATAAAGAGCCAAAAATAAGGGAAAATGAGGTTAACATAGGGTAAAAAATGTTTGGCATCGAAATTACATTTGGGGCATTATTTCTACATATTTTTGGCACATTTTGGCTATTTTTGAATTTTCAAAATTATCTGCCCTTACCCTGTTACAGCCATTCCCGTTTTTCTACTATAACCCTGCATGGGCGGCCAACTGGTCAATATTTTGGAACCGAATATTTTTTTTTTAGGAAGCTCAATACGTACCTAATATACCCTATAAAGGACAATTTTTCATGTTAAAAGATGTTAATTGGTTAATATCCAAATTAAGTACCATCTCGGCCCTAAAAACTTCAAACCCCTGGGCCTGAGCCAAAAATTTTTTTTTCATCCCTAGGACTGAAAAGTAGACCATAATGTGTTTTCCTCGGAATAAAAAATATTTTTCTTTAAAGGTATCGAAGGTAAATTTCAAGACTCGACCAATTACGGCCCTCGGCTTCGCCTCGAGCCGTAAATATGGTCTCGTACTTGAAATATTTACCTTCGACACCTGGGTAAAGAAAAATACTATTTCGACCAAAAAAAAATTCAGGCTTCTTTTTACATATAAACGAATGATTTTTTGCCCAGGGAGCAAAAATGAAAAAATAGACCTTCAAAATGAGCCACCCTACAGTGTATGGACTTAATTTTACATTTAATTTGACTTTAAAAAATTTAAGTGATCTTTACGTTCAGTTTAGTAACCCCGAATTTTGAGCTTTTATTAAAAAACAAATGCTTTGCGATTATAATTTCAGCCCATTTATACCCAAACACTTGAACTAAATTATCAATATAGAATCTGTCTAATTTTTGCTAACGACAACTCTTCAATTTATTTCGTTTTCAAAAGTACCAGTATACTGTTTGTAAAAAAAAAAAAAAAAAAAATGATATAGCACTTTAATTCATACTAAACTCCCATACTGTTTATTCAAGAGCTAAAACAAAAATATATCGCCTGCATGGCAATGCTAGAATACAAAATTCTGGCAACCGAAAAAACAATGACAAACAAGAGAAACCAATGCGTGGCATCTCTAAGTTGTTACTGTGCCTGACAATGCCCCGAGGTATACCTACGAGAGTACCTGTTCAACAACGTGTCAAACCATTCAGAAATATAATGGTCGTAATTTAGGCGGGTTTTATCTGAGGTACTGTAGAAGTCAGCTTTTTTCCACTGCTGTAAAATTTTCCTGAATATCAATCCAAAAATGATATTAACCTTTCTTAAGCTCTCCTTGGAGAGCCTCTATCTAAACCTGAAATGTAATGTTTTCACCCTTTCTTCTTCCATTAAAAAAAAAAAAAGCTCGGAATAAAAAAATACACGAAAACAAAATTAACCAAAAATTTAGTTTCACGCCCAACGAAATGAAAAACTTATATTGAAGCATCGTTTAATACGAATTTTCTGCTTGATCAGGCTGTCGTCGGGACAAAGATAAAATCCGGTTGGTAATTTTTCCTTAGGGTTGGGAGTGAATCCATAACGGAAACACGGGCGCGATTTATAATATGTAAATAAATAAATTTTTTGAAGTTAGATTTGCCGATTGGCGGCCCATCTTCATTCCTCCTTGCATGTACCTCATACATGCACGTGTTCTGAGTTATTTTAATTAAAAGGCAGATAACCAAATGTAAAGTCTAATCATTAATGGTTCATTCATTCAGGCAGTCAGCCAGCCAATCAGTCAGTCAAGTCAGTCAATCCTTGATACATATAAACTTCTTTCAAAGTCAATCGGTGTTAAATATATAATGCAGAACAATATTTGATTAAAAATAATAGAAAACAATTTGTTTTTCATTAAAAAAAAAAAAAAAAAAAAAAAAAATGATGCTTGAAATTTTTTTAGGAGGCTGTACTTTCTTAAAATTAAAGGATCCAAATGGGGGTGCAACAGAGATTTACAATCAGCAGGGAGAGGCAGAGGGTTGAAGTTAGGAAAGTCCCATTTTATCAGGGCGGGAGGCAGAAGCTTCCTGCAGTTCTGGAAAAGAACTTTTTTTTTTCAGTATTATTATTGCACCCATGCAGGAGCTGAAGCACTCAGCTGAATTCTACTGCACTCACTGAAGTCTACTCAGCTTTAAGAAATCAGTTTAATTTAAGGGAATAAATATAAATAAACTTGCCGCCCGCGTAAAATATATTAGTTAGATTATTAGCTTATAATTATCTTAGTCGGTTCGCTTATACTTATTAAAGTGCCCGTTATGAGGGGGTGTAAAATATTTTCGTTAGGTCTCCAGAAAAATAAAAAATATCTGGGATATGAGCTCTGTATCATACTCTTAACACTTGCCTGTCCGTAAGCACTTCGATTTTCCCATTTAAAATACATACGAATTTTTCGATTTTTACAGCATATATTGTTTCTGCGAAACTATGGACAGATGAATATTTGATCACATGGCTCAGTTACTATTTACATATGTAGTAATCGATAAAGATTTCAAAACTTTAATCTGACCATTTTCCACTGATCAAAGCCTGCTAAAAAATTGTGTTTTTAGGGGTTTTAAAGCATATTTTTGAATTCTCAAGTCATTGAAAAATGGCCAAATTGAAGTTTTTGAAATTTTTATCGTTAGCTACATATGTAAGTAGTAACTGGGCCCAGTGATCGAATTTTCATGTCTATTTCGCAGAAAAAAAATATGCTGTAAAAATTAAAAAATCTCCATGCATTTTGAATGGGAAAATCGAAGCGATTAAGGTACGTGTTAGAGTAGAGATACAGAGCTCAGGTTTTGCACACGATATTTTTGATTTTTTGGAGACTTTTGAAAGGGGGGCCAACAAAAATATTTTATATCTCCCATAACGAGCACCCAAATACTTATCTCAAAGAAAATTTTCCGTATCTGTTTTAAAATGTTCAATATTGGATATAAACGGTAACACTGAGGGCAGGTGTAAATATTTGAAATCAAAAAAGAAAATAGATAGCCTCACTTTTTCCCCGACAACGATTCTTATCGACTGCCACCCCTGGACACAAGGTACGCGCGTATGGGACTAAGATAATAAAGAACAAATAGAAAAGTCATATATTTCAATACAGAAGTCAAAAGACTTATAAAAGAAAAAAAGAAGTCAAAAATATATCTTAATTCCACAGAGTAAATGGGAACATGGAAACAAATGGCGCTAACTATCATTTACAGCTTGACCTATTACTCTATGACTTTTGCACTATGGCATAACGTTAAATGCCTTGTATTTCTAAAATCTTTACGTACGAGATCTGATTCACCCCCGAGTTTTCGTGAGTTTTATCGTAACGTGATTGCTTTCTTGACGTAATTTCAATGTCAATAAAAATCTTTTTAACGATTGCTAAAAGTCTCGCTTTTCCTGCTTCAGTTTGACCTTTATAGGATTGGTCACTGCGGTCAACCTTTCTTATTTTTCTAAATAAGAAAATCTATGATTTCAATCGGAATGCATTGGTGATCCAGCTCTTCTAAAAATCGTTACGCGAGGAAAAAAAAAACTTCAGAAAACGATAGCTTTTCCGGATTTCTTACGTTTAACTTTCGTCTATTTATTTTCTCATTTTCTCGGAAAATATATTTTAGCCTGGAAAACCGTGTTTCTTCCGGTGGTAGTGACTAACTTCCTTGCTCCTGTGACAAAATGTCTAGTAATTTGATAATAATAAATTTTTCCCCCAAAGACGTCGCTGACGAAGTGAATACGATTGGAATAGTTTTCAAAAAGGATTTTTTTTCTTTGAAATACAATTGACGAGTTGTGACGCAGACGGAAAACTTCTATGACGTTTAATGCGTGACGTCTAGAATGTGTTTCAAATAGGCATGCATATTCATGAGAAGAGTTTACTGTAGTTCTAAGAACAGGAAAAAAAAAAAAAGAAAAAAAAAAAAAAAGATTTGCCGCTTTCTAATGACACTTTCAAAGCTTTGTTTGACTTACTTTTATTTTTCTAAATGAAAAAGCAAAAGATAAACGTTATAATAAATAGACGTAATTTACTTGTAATTTTTTTAAGTACACGTCTGACTTGATGTTATAAATTTTCTAGCCCGTTTAAGGTATATGTAAATTTCAATATTTTGTATGCATTGTAATTAAATGCTTTTTATTAGGTCCGAAAAAAAATGTTGCGAATTTTCGTAACAAAAAGAAAGGTCTTATCAACATCATCTTAAAGCCGCCAAACTCATTGCATCGGCGCCCAGGATATTTAAAAATATTTTACCACGTAAAAACAATATGCCTTAAAGTACCTATTTAAATATCAACATCATAATAATGATTTATTGTAATCCCGTTTTGATACTGTATGATAATACTAATTAAGGCTATTCATTTTTTTTTTTTTTTTCGTGTGTGATTATAACAAATGTTTCAGTTACTATATTCACTTTTGTTTCTCTTTCCTGTTTCCCAATCTGATTAGAATCCACATATAATCCTGATTTATGAACAGTCGGCAAAATCCGGTCTTTCCCATTCATTCGCCGTAACGTTTTCAGCATTTCTCAAAAATTTCAAAAAGAAAATCTTCGATTCGCAACCCGCTAACTCATGCGTTCGCAATGTGAAACTGAGATATTGCTGGTTAAGAAGATACATACGGGTAACAACGATATAGCAGCTAACAGTAATACATTAAATTATACATATATTACAATAACATAGTAAATCCTTAGTCTGTATGCCTTCTCACGTTCTTGTTAACCCGGCATTGTGTCGCACGGCAAGGGGTAGTTTATAAGTTACCGTAAGTATATTCGAACAGCAAGACATAAAGGATGAATTTCCGTATATTTTTTTTTCTGCAGCTGAAATACGGAAACGCTTATTAAATAAATCTTATTTTGAAAAAAAAAAAAAAAAAATGATAAAGAGAAAAAATTAAAATTAAACGGTAATAATCCCCCAAACGGCGGTGGTATTAATCGGTCGTATTAACAAACTATACAATCGATTAGTAAACTTGATTCTTACATTTCACATATGCAGAATACTGCAAGCGAACGGATATGTATATTTTTACAGCTGATTTGAATTTCAATTGTTTTTTTTTTTTTTTTTTTTTATCATTCGACAGTTATATTTTATGCTGAACTTACGAAGTATGAAATAATTCACGATCGAAAAAAAAAAATCGTATTCAAATCTTTAACCCTCATTTTACGCTATATACAGATAATTAGCTTATGAAGAGCAGTTAAATAGAGTAATTCATATACATATTCAAATTTTTCTTTAATTAATTTAAACTCGACCCTGATATTTAACTTACGGAAATTCGTCGATAAAAACGCTTTCCCGTTTAATGTCGCATTTAAATTTCGGAATTATTGAGAAGCCGAGTTTTTCGTCAGTCTGAATCTTATGCAGCAGTTGATCCGAAGGAAGAATATAGAAAGGGAGTTTAAAACAAGTTACTTTTTTTTTTAAAAAAAAAAGGAAAAAAAATAAACAAACAAATGGGAGTTTTTGTTTCTGAAAGTTGCGGAAAAAAAGGAAAGTGTAAGAAAACGTGTGTTAAAATGTGGCGAAAGTTTCAAGTCGTGTGACCCGCCATGTTTGTGACGTCATACTTTATGTTGACAAACCACTATTTTTAACGAAGGAATAAGCTTACAAGGGTTCTTAAAAGGATTTAGTGTTCAATTTTTCTTTTAATTTCCTGAAGAGTCTGTAAAAGTGTTTTTCGGGTATACACTAAAAAATACTCTAATTGTTGCAGTATACACTATTTCGGAAAATCCAACAAATAATTTAATTTTGTTAATCTGAATCGAAGCTTTTATGCCATTTTGTACTATGACTGCTTTACGGCTAATTAGCAGTACATATGTGACATAGGACAATTATTTTTTGCGAAATTGGCGAAAATCTTTTAATTTCAAACATATTAGTGAAATAGGTTCCAGTATTTTCGTATTTTCAGGTATAATATCTTATCCCATGTAAGAAAAGCTCATTACGATCTAAAAAGTTGATTGCTTAATTGCTCGATTGTGTACTAAAACAAGCCGTGAAGTTTGTTTACAGCAGGATAAGATGGTATACCTCGGGAGTACGACATTAGGGTGGCCCAAAAAAAATCGGCCATCTCTGATTTTCGTTCCCTAGCGAAAAATGGGTTCTTTAGGGTCTTGGAACACTTGTGATTTTTTTTCAGATTTTTAAAAAAAATTTTAGAGGTGGCGCCCGAATTTTTTATGTTTGTTTTACTTTTCGCACTTCTATTTGATCAAATTTCAAAAATTCGCAGGAAAAAAATTTGATGAAATAAAAAATTGATCTTTTTAGGGTTTAATACTTATGTATGTATGTATCCAGAAAAAATTTGATTTTTCCGAAAAATGAGACCTTATGGGTGTTATGTGACTTATTTCGGCGAAAACGGGTTTTTTTATATCTGGGTAGCCCCAAAAGTTAAAAAAATTTCAAGATAGCCAAAATGACCCAAAATAATGTAGATTCATCGCCTTTAATCCAATTTTTGGAGAAAATTTATTTTGCGTGGATATGGACGGTTTTAGGTTAAAAAATAATATTTTTCAAAATTTAAAAAATTTGTTTATTATTTTATGGTGTCCCAATTTTGATTCTACACCTCAAAATCGATTCTACTAGCTCCAGATACCTTCTCCAATTTTTTTCAGATTTTTAAAAAATGTATAGGGGTCGCTACCAGCCTTTATAGGTTTTTCTCGAAAAATGGCTTATGCTAAAAGTGTGATTTTTTTGACCGCAAAATAAAAGTCGGTCTTTTTCAAATCTGAGAAACTACTTTTATGTTTTTTGACCCGTAGAATTCAAAAATGACAATAAAAATTACGTACGGTTGCGGGAAAAACCCGATATCTCCACACCAATTACCAATTTTAACAATTATCATTACTTATCAATTGGTGTGGAGATATCGGGTTTTTCCCGCAACCGTACGTAATTTTTATTGTCATTTTTGAATTCTACGGGTCAAAAAACATAAAGTAGTTTCTCAGATTTGAAAAAGACCGACTTTTATTTTGCGGTCAAAAAAATCACACTTTTAGCATAAGCCATTTTTCGAGAAAAATCTATAAAGGCTGGTAGCGACCCCTATACATTTTTTAAAAATCTGAAAAAAATTGGAGAAGGTATCTGGAGCTAGTAGAATCGATTTTGAGGTGTAGAATCAAAATTGGGACACCATAAAATAATAAACAAATTTTTTAAATTTTGAAAAATATTATTTTTTAACCTAAAACCGTCCATATCCACGCAAAATAAATTTTCTCCAAAAATTGGATTAAAGGCGATGAAAAAAAATCACAAGTGTTCCAAGACCCTAAAGAACCCATTTTTCGCTAGGGAACGAAAATCAGAGATGGCCGATTTTTTTTGGGCCACCCTAGTACGACATTTATTTACTTATTAAATTTTATTGTATCCTTCAGCTCCTTTTTTTCATAGAACTAAGATTTTCCGATTGTCAACCTTAGACCTACAGTTTTAAACTCAATGCTTTTCAGTACCGTTAAAAATACATGGTGTACAAAAAATGCCGATAGACAAACCTTATTTTCATTAGATCGTCGTAAAAAATTTTCCAACGAAAAGAGATAAATCTTTTAAGCGATAGAAAATAATAAGAAAAAAAAATTGATCTTTTACCAAGATTTAAAAAGTCCTTCTATCTCTGATTAGTTGCACTAAAAACGTATCATTTTTCATCGTACCAACCGTTGATTCTTTCTCGAAAATTCAAGATCTACTTCTTTCTAAAAAACGGAGCTTTCTTAATAACTGTGAGAATATTAATACTATTCTACTAGTAACTCATCCAGGACTCCTCATCATTTGGACATTATTATGGACTACAATTACTGGAGATCGTCCCGAATAAATAAATAGGCTTTCAATTTTTTTTCCCAAAACTTTGGAGTAACATTTTCCAAAAGAAACGATATAGGGAAAGAAACTAAAATCAAAATTCTGCAAGAAATACCGGAAAATACGATGCTCTAAGTTCAGAAACTGTGTGAAAAAAAAGCCCTTTTCTGCTCAAATTCATAATTTTATTAATTCTAGATCGCCATTTTTTTTTAATAGCGGTCTTGGCGTATTCTATCAATACCTTAGGCCTAGTTATTTTACTAATGAAATGATTGAATAATTTTAAAGAATTTATTTACTTTATTCCAAACGTTTAATGAAGCTAGTTGAATCATTAATTAAGGTGATCGTTTTACCAAATCAATTTAAAAATCGATTAAATAAATTAAATTAATTAAGTTAATTAATTAATAATTTAGCACTTTCACGGAGTGATTGGATTCCGGATATACTGTAAGATGTATAGACCAGGTACCGCATTTTCAATGTCGCAGTTCCCATATCAATTCATACGAAAAATATTGCCTCTAAACACACTGGGAATATTAACACAGGGTATACCGACGAAAACAATTGTAATTAAGGGATTAGCGCCAAGCACGTGGGCTACACAATCATTGATTATGATCATTTTATTTACAAATAGAAATATAAAATATAAAATAGGCCAGTTCAGAAAATTTTTCAATATGCTAAAAAGTCATTTTGGTCCACTGCAATGAACATCATGGTTTGGCTACCAACAACATTTTTATTAAAGTCTCCATCTGATATGGACTATCATTACATTACGATCGCTGAAGGACTAATAAAGGGCATCTAGTTTTCTTTATCCCATTTTAGATCTATTTCTCAATGAAAAAAAAAAAAAAGAGAACGTATGAGTAATAAAAACGTTTTTCCTACAACTTGGAAATAACACTCGAGGTCACACAATAAGCGTCTACCAATTCATAATTCATAAAAAAAAGAAAAAAAAAAAGCCGAAATTGAAGAAATCACGTAAAACCGTTTGAGAAAGGTACGACAATAACGAAGAGTTGGATATAAATTAAAAGACATTGTGAAAACAAAGCACGATTACAGTTTCCGGCGTAGTACCTGAGATGTCTTGACTTAGGTTTAACCTGTCTTGGTCGATTGTTTTGTTATTGACGAGCCTGCTGACGTTATTTTGTTATTTTTGTAATAGAGCCACCGGACGTGAATCATTTTTAAATCACAGACGCCATCGCGAGTAGTTTGTATTAAAAAAATACTAAGTAACCAATCTTGACATTTCCTCATTTAAAACATCCCCGATTTTCCCCAGTCAAACAAGGACGGCAACAGGAATAACAAATGAGAGTTAAAATAGCATTAATCTTGCCGTACGGCGAGTTCTCGATTTTATCATAATCATCTGTTAATACCGCCATTATGCTGTTGGTAATACTGTGGCAACAAGACGAATGATACGCATTTATAATTGGAATCGTTTCCTTTCAAAGATTTTCCCTTTCAAAATATTTGACAGCAGTGTCGGAAATTTAAGACCCTTCGATTTCTCCGAAATGAAAACAAAGAAAAAAAAATTTCCTTTAATTGAATAATAATATCCTTAACAATTCCGATTTGTCCAATTTGAGGGATTAAGAGAGCGGGTGGGCATGCGAGTGAATGAGTGAGTGAGTGAATGAATGAATGAGCGAGGATTTAAAAAAAAAAAGAATCCAGTGTTGATTGTTCTCTATCTGACAAAATTATAAAGATAAAGATTTAAATTTGAACAGGAACTTGATTTCGGGCGTATTGCTCAGAGCGAACCAAAAGGCATTGAAAGTGTTGAACATTGTCAAGAAAAGTCAATTAAACGCAAAATAATAGAGAAAGTAGCTAGCTGAAGGGGAAAGATGGGGTCTGGTTGACAGATGGCGGTTTGGAGAGTAGATTCGTCCTACTCATTTACATATCGACTCTTTTAAGGGATTAGCGACGGGAAACAGAGGCATTGCTAACGAGAATAGATCTTTATTAAAATATGCAAGAAGCTTTCTTGCTCTGATTAACAATTCTGTTGGTGTTTTTCAAGAAAAAGCGAAACAATTCAAGCAAGGACATTTAAAACTATCATTGAGGTTATCATTCATCCTTCTTTCGAGTTCCAGCAATCGAGGTTGATTAATCGGCTACGATTTTCCTTTTCTTGTTTTCGACCGCATTTACGACACGGCGCCTGATCGTTTTAATTTGTCGCGAATTATTTTCAAGAATTTATAATTGCAGAATATGGATTATTAAATAAATATCCTGACTGGAAATTATTCACTGATGAAATAATTTTAACAATACTTTTTTTCTTTATAATCCTTAAAACTTAAAGCGCTTTTACAATTAAAATTTAATCTAAAATATGTATATTCTGGACGTTGAGTTTAATCGTTTGATTCCCATCTGCAAATTGTGGCACCTTTTATCCGTAACGGCAAAAAATATTTGTATTGACCGCTTTCTAATTGAAAAATATTTATATAAAATTTTCCTCTTAAGCACAAAAAAAAAAAAAAAAAAAAAAAAAAAGTTTTAAATGTAAATAATATTAGTTTAGCTGCTTCATAGCAGGAAGCGAAATGAAAAAAAAAAAAAAAAAAATTTCGGAATTGAAAGCATGATAGAAGAAAACAGTAATGCATTCCTCTATCATGCAACATCAACACACTGGCTGAACGCCTTACAAATGTAATAATACAACAGTCATAGCAGTACAACGTATTTTTTTTTTTTAACGCATACAATTTTTACCGTGGACCACCTACAATAAGCTCACATATGTTAAAAATTTTTTTTCGATTTTTCATTATTACTTTTTAAAATACCATAATCGTTACTCTTAATGATCGAGAAAAACAAAATCGGAAATCCGAATCAAGTATAATGATTTACATTATTTTCAAAATTTCTGAACAAAATTCCCATTTTTTTTTCTGTAAAAAAGATTCTAAAAACATGGAACATTCAAAACTGAGCGGTACGAAATTTTCTTTACGCAATTTTCTCCGATCACAATTCACAAAAACCCATTTGGACCCTAAAAGCCCTCAAAAAAATAAACCAGCACCCTAATAAGGACAAAAATGTTACAAGTCTATATAAGAGAGGCTTCCTAATAATCAAAAGCGATCACTAATGTAAGTCAACGGAACTGCACTAAAGTTTCAATAAAATCATTTCCCGAGGGTGCAGTTATATCTCCCATTTTTCCAACGCAGAATAATTAATTATAAATTTGTACGATGAAACGAAGAATGCATCCCTTATTACTTTTGATATGACTGCCCGGAGAAGACCGCTCCAAACCTCTACTCAAGCGGGGACGATAAATTTTTTAAGGGCATATAAAGCTTACAATGACGTCCTGCTGAGATGAGCATCCTCCAGGCTATTAATCTTTTTGATGATGTATGCAATAAAAATTAGAAAAAAAAAAAAATCCGTCAAGTTTTCTACTTGATCATAGCTTACGGGATCATTTTTTTATTTGTTCAGAAGTGTTCATGATCAAATAAAGTTGAAAGAGATTTTGAATGATTGCTCTTAACCGTAGCAATTTTTTTTTCTAATTCTGGGAATTTTACTAGGGTGAAATTTTGAGAGCCTCATGCAAATAATATACCTTTTTTTTGCAGACGTAAAATGTAATCTCAAAAGTCTGCAGCAATCCCGATATTTATAAATTTATGGCTAATTAATATTAGTAGTCAAAAGCTTGTCAAAATACCTTAAACTTGATTATCTAATCCAAAAATGGTTGCAAACTAAAATTAAGACCAACAGAATCAGAGTCATCTATGCTTTAGACTCAAGAGTAATTTTCGAGTCTGAAATTATTACCTACAGTTTCTGAAAAAAACTAATGACAAGTAGGGAATATGACACTGATTCTAGACTCTGTTCCCTAAAAATCTGCAAACCTTTTTTTTTCAGTAATTAACGGTTATATATTTATATAGGTCGCATATAAATAAGACAACCAAGGGACATTTTAGCTGCAGGCTTTTCGAATCAAAACCGATGACCATTCTACTATTTAACGTCAAATTAAAAAAAAAAATTACACACCGTCATTCGTCAAACAGTGTCAAAAACCAGTTTATTAATTTTATGACTAATTGTACCCTAAGGCCCGAAAATGGTAAAAAAAGAATCAATGAACCATATCAAATCGAATCGTGATATTTAAATTATCAAATCCTTGTGAGGTGCTGATGTGTTATAAGAACATTTAATCACTTTAATTCACCTCTGTCGCGAAAACGAAATTCAAATGATGACTGTTTCACCAGAAGTAACAATTATTTAACCTCCAACTTAGTTTAAAGCATCCCCCGCAGTCTTGCACTCTAAACTGATGTTAAGCACTAACGGGGAAATAATTATTGTAGCCTTCTTTTTAACTAATAACGTCCTTTAGTAGTCACCCTAAATTACCCATAGGGCATCATACCAAATGGTTGGATGTTATTATTTAACTTTTCAACAATTCTGCGGGGGATTTTATTTGCCGATTTTTTTTTTTTTCACCAACTTTTCAAGCAGATAGCCAATACTTTTTTTTTTGTTTTCGGCGCTATAAAAAAAAAAAAAAAAAAAAAAAAATTACGTAAATATTTTTTATGTGTGGGAACATTTTCCTCCAAAATATCGGAGCAAGCAAGACGGGCGCTTCCTTTTTCTTCAATCCCCCACCTACCCCTGGATGCAAGCTGTCCATACTTTTTTAGATAAAATATGGGATCCATTCGTTGTTAAAAAAAATATAGCATCCATTGTAGTCAGAAATATGGGACACAAGTTTACAAAAAAAAAAAAAAAAAAAATGGGAACAATTTAGGAAGAAAACAGATTCCGCTTGTTCTTTCTAAAACAAGCTTACTAAATTTTGTAAGCCTCCTCCGCCTTGAAGACTAGGAAGTGGGGGGTATTTTGTAAAAATGGATTATAAGAAGTATGTAGTGTAATTTGCTTTCAAACTGAAACTTTTTAGAAATATACATCTTGATTTGTTGTTCACTTAATTTTTGAGTCGAGAGAATGTTGACTGAATGATGATTGAAAGTTGAGAGAACTTTCTTTGGAAAAATGTTGAAAACAATTTTCTGGGGATTTAGCATTTTTATACTACCCATTTGTAATTTTTAAAGGACACACCGAACATTTGTCTGGTTGACCGACCCAATATTCCGAGCCTGATACAGCATTAGAGAACTCCGGGTCAAAGCTCATAACCGGCCCAGAAAACAAAGTAACGCCTCAATGACGGATATGAATTTGGTCATCCGATGACGTCCATATTAATCCATTGTTAAAATAATTTGAGGTCTAATTGACGTCCTTTTTGGAAAAGATGTCACCTGACGTCAGTCAGATAGAACTCAAATTATCTTAAAAATATATATAAAAAGGAGCCATCCTTAAGACGTATCTTCCTTTCCTGAATTCTCTTTTCCATTCATTCCATTTTCACAGTTTTTTTTTTTTTTTTTTTTTTTTTTTTGCGCAAGAAAGATTTTTTTAGTATTTGAAAATCAATTTCTTTATTCAGTTTTAATTAATTAGATATTGAATTGTTGAGAAGATAAATTTTTTCATTAAATTATATGGTATTCTCCTCTCACATCAAACATCGTTTTTTCCTTTCGTTTCGACAAAAAAGGACCTTACTTTCCTGCACCCTCAAAAAAATGAATACTGGTCGCCAATACAATTTAAACTGGATTTTGCGCCTAATTAAAAATTGATTAGCAGCCATTACCATTGTATTAGTCTCCAGTCATTTTTATTTTCGGACTAGTCAAAGCGTCCAGTCAAAAATATATTACCCTACTATTTTTTTGAGTGCAGCATTATTGTGACCTTGAAGCATTTTTCCCGCGACCTAGCCGCAACCTTACGACAGTGTTTCCGCGACCTTACCGCAGTTTTACCGTAGCCTAACCACGACCATACTGCAGCTTTACCGCACCCTTAACGCAGTCTTTCGCGACCCTACAGCTAGTATATATCGAAAAAAAGAAAAAAAAATGAAAGCAATTATAGGATGATAGGATGGTGGGAAGGAAGGGTTGCTGCCAAAGGACCATCGTATTAAAACAGGTCGGTGATTTCCATTTGCACAACTACTGTTGAGTCTAAAAATATCTTTAAAGTCTGCAGAATTTCTTTGACTAGCCGAAATCACAATAACATCCTACAACCCTATATAAAATAGTCTTTCAGTATATATTTCCTTTACACAGATTATTTCAAATACTTAAAAATATTACTACGCATACGGTACCAGGTAACTAAAACTTAATGCGTTCAAATGTTTAGAACAATTTTGAAGCGCACTCCTTATAATAGAAGTATAATATAAAAAAAAAATGTACCGGCCAATTAAAGACACCCTCATATAATTGTCACCCCAATGGTGACCTCCCGCAGAGTGCCTTTGGCAAAGCATTTATCGCTTACATGGTAATATAACGCATTTTCTATCATTATTCCATCATCGACAATAAATAATACGCGACAAAATATCTTCATCAATCTCGGGGGGGAAAAAAGCTCGGTTCTGAAAATATAAACGAATAACAAGAAAATCGAAAACCACCGCAGGTAACTTAAAACATCATCAAAAGGAGTTTAGATGGCTCGACGATCGATTCGACAGAATTTGCCTACAAGAGGAAAAAAAAAATACTTTCTACACTGAAAAAAAAAAAAATCCTTTAGAAAAAGAAAGAAGAACAAGGAAAAAAAAACTAAATAGTCATTGTTTTGTCATTAACCTTGAAAAGAAGACCAAAAATTACTTAAAAAATCAATATAAAAGCTTTGCCTTCTTACTTCAAAAGAATACTGTACGGTTATGAAAGGAAAAGAATCAGGAAAATCTTTAGGAAAATATAATGGGGAATTGTCTTCTAAGAAAAATATTAGAAAGTTTACAAACTTTTTCAAGTTGACGGAAGAGTAGGTAAGATACACAAGAATCGGAAAACTCATTTTAACGCGATTCTCCGACGTCTCATTACAAATGCAAGATACGTCGTCGTCCTGTATTGATTGCCCCTACAAGTCCTGGGTTATTCCACCCTCAAGAATCTTCGAAGCCTTTATGTTCTGCAATTTTTTTTTCTAAAAAATAAAAATAATAAAACATAAAAATACACGAAAAAATCATATTTTATGAATAAAAATTCAAAAAAATATATATAATAAGGCTTATGATTGATGCCTTATTTTTATGTTTTCCTTTCAATTTTAGTAACGTTAATTTATTAATTTTATTTTAAATATAAAATTAGATATGATTAAAACAAAATATAAAATTTAACGCATTTTAATTTTTTAATAAGGAAAAAAGAAGCGAAAGAAGGAGCATGAGTATAAAAAAATTTATCTTCAGAATAAAAAATATGTAAGTTATGTAAGTAACAAGAGCCTTGAAGAGAATTGGAAAATAATGCAAAGACTTCAAACACTTTGTAAAATAGACGTGGTTCAATTTATTATACTGTATAAACATCCGACACATTCTCCGGTCCGATTCATCGACTATTGCTTACGCAGGCTTCCTCGAAATGACAATGACATTTTGTGCCATTCGACAGACAAATATAACTAATTTCCACTTTTTAAAAAAAAGTACCCGAATAAAAAATAAATAATATTAATACCCGAGTTACCTACGAATTAAGCAGAGAAAAAATTGTGAATGCTATGATCATGTTTATTATAAATGGAAAACGGTTAACAAATTCGACCAGTCAGGGAAAAAAGGAGTTGAAAAACTCTCAAGAAAAATTAAAAAAAAAAAAAAAAAAAAAACCCGAGGTGGTAGTTATACAGAAGCCTTGACAAGAGTGGACCGAATACCGCACCCTGGGGAACACCTATAATTTCATCCATGTATGATATCGTGATCTGATTGTTAGTAACGGACTGACATTAACCTCTAGCGATCATTATAGCTTCTTTTAACTTCTAACAAACAAAAACTAAGACAAAACTCACGGTTATTATAGCTCTCGAGTCGTTCTTTCCGTTTTAGTATATTTTACTTTCGTCAAGGTATTATGACCTGTGGGTGACCACCGCGTGAAACTTCCCAAGTCGGAAGGGAGTATTCCTAGAATTCCGAAACAGGACTGAAATATAATGAAATTAATTTTTTTCCCCCCGTTCAAAAGGTAAAAATTATCGAATCCGGCATGAAAATTTTTGGTCTTAACTAATGTGCAACACATCGATTCCCTTTTAATTTTTTTTTTTTCCTGTTTTTTTTTTCTGCGTGTTTGGAGTTGTCTCATCAGATGTGTCGTCGATGACAACCGCACCCCTCACCCCTAACGAGTTCTGGTCAACACCCTCCCCTTTTTCCCCTGGGTACATCATCCATTACCCGACAAATTCTTTTTTAACGTCCTACAAAATTCTCTCCGTTTATTTTTTTACTTTACAGGGATTCATATGTTAACAGTAGGATCTAACTAAAGCAAAATCTACTTCGGAGTGCTTTCAAAAATATCCGGAACGTTCTTTTTTTTGTTGCTCCGAGTAATTTGTTGCTCACCTTTCACTTGAAGTCATGATTTTTATCATGCTTGCTAAATCCTAATTAGAGATTTCTAAGCTCGTTATTCGTTTCATGCGAAGAGAGCCTCGGTAAATTGTATGAATTAGTTTTAAAGTCTCGGAAAAATGCACACTGGTTTGCTTCGGGACATCTCTTCCCCCATGATGTCTTTGCAAAAACTTCATAGCTTTTTCACTATTAAAAAGATGTTTCTTACTACCTTCAGGTAATATAAACTCGTGACGGAGTAAAATTCTGTATACGTGCATTTGTTTTAGAACAAAAAGCTTTAAAAGTCGTGCAAAAAAGGCGCCAAATTTTTTGAAAATCCTCGATATCGCTGGATCAAACATCAAAAGGAAATTTTAAAATGAAATTTAACAGGGTGACACTTCTTGTTATATCGGAAATGGGGAAAATGAGAGAGAGGACGTGAGTGTATATGTATTTTGATGGGGTTGGTACCTATACTGTTGTACAAACCGGATCAGAGGTGGAGAGAGTGATAAGTTACCTGCGAGGTTATTCGCATGATGTTTTAAAAACTATGTGTTTTTGATACTGAAAAAGCCAACGTATCAATTAATTAATTAATTAAATCCATTCAAAAAGGATATCAACAGCGCAAACTCTGGCAAAACCCAATGCGAAAAGAAAAAGATACGACAAACAATCGCTTTAAAAATTGAAAATTATGAAAAAGCAAAAGAGGGAGGGATGCAGATTTTAAAATGAAAAGGCACAAGAAGAAATGATAAGTATAGAAGTCGGAGACTGTTTTATCGAAGAATAAAATAGAAATGGAAGAATTCACGAGGGGACGGAAGAAACATGATGAGAAGTAAATTAGAAATGATGAATGAGTCTCCCCCAACCCAATCGCTGAATTCCGAAGAGGACATTGCAGGAATACCTCGAGGTATCTCAGATGGGGGAAGAAAACTCAAAAACCAGACAATTTCAACTTATTCAACTCATCAACAACTTATAAACTTGCAACCCTTTCATGAGATGTAAGGGGTATCGTTCACGATTATTTCGAAATGCTTTCTAGTTTGTAGCTGTGAACATTTTTCATTTTACCCGTTCAATTGTCATATACGAACTGCTTTAAACCAAAAATCTGAGCAAATATTTCTTTCCTTGTCAGGAAAAGTTGGACATGCTCATTTTACGAAGGCAATAATTATTTTTTAAACCGTTAATAAAGTTTTCAGCTTATGGATCAATTGGCCTTGTTCCTTATTTGTTTTTTATCTCAAATTTTCCCTTACTTCTTAACCTTATCCCCGAACTTCTTTTAGATAGTTCTTCTTCTCTTATTAATCATTAATGACACGGGATTTCGAATTAAAAATATCCATTTTTATTTCCTTGGAAAAAACCATTTTTTACGCTTCAAAAACGAATTTTTAACTAGAAGAGAAAAAAATTTGCAGAAATTTTAAATACAAAATGCCACTCAAAAAAAAAAAAAAAAAAATTGCGAGGAAAGTGGTTACATTTGTTTTCGAATATGTTCGAAATTTCTGAAGATGTTTGACGTTATTTTTGGGGCTTAATTATATTTTTTACGAAAAGGGGGGGATACACCTATCAGCGACCGAGTACCCTTATCAATTAGAGTCAATTTTTTCCTACACAGGGTAGCAAAAACAAGACATTGAAAAACTTTTTAAAAAAATTAATGAAAAAAAAATGTAATCGTTTTTTATAAAAATAATTCACAAATCTGAAAGAAAAATTTTAAGTTAAATTAGAAAAATTTTAAATACATAAAATAAAAAATACAGAGTTTATTCATTTACGCCTAGCGTAGGGTGCTCCGATGTGATGAACACTATAAAAAAAATTTCCAAACTTTTTTTAGTCTTTTTTTCCTACCGTGAGTAGGAAGAGATTGACTCTAAGGGTACTCGACAGCTGATAGATGTATCCCCCAATCTCCCATTACGTAAAAAATGTAGTAGACCCCAAAAATAACATCGAACATTTTCAAAAATTTCGAGAACCATCGAAAATTTTCGAACATGTTTGAGAACAAATGTACCCACTTTCCTCGCGAAAAAATTTTCGAAAACTTTGGAACCAAAATTTTAGTGCAATATAACCAACGACGAAAGCTAAAATAAGTAGTAAAAATGTGGAAAATGTGTTAAAATTCTTCCACCTCCCTCCCTCCGCTCTCCAAGATGAATTAATAGAAAGTAAAAGAGAAAATGGGAAACTTGATCCGTTGTCCCATAGGGTAGGAACCCAGGGTCCTTGGTGCTCTGAGTGTTTTATGTGTTTATGATAGATCTAATCATTTGATTTTAATTGTGAAATCTGATATTATAATTCAGTGAGGGAATTCGAATGCACTTAACGATTTTCAAAAGTGTTTGACAGTTTGTCAGGGGTTTGTACATTTTCATTTTCCACATCCTTCCATTTTATTACTGTATCATTCCCGTCCCACTCCAACACCTGGTTCCCTTTCGTTTTGTTTTATTTTTCTACTTATCGCGGATTAAAAAATAAATGAACACAAGAAAAAAGGTTACCGCGGTGAAACTAATCTAACTACCTCAACCCACTCTTTACTTCATAAAATATTATTAAATAGTAGTCCGGAGTATATTTATTGTACTCTATAACGAATATTTGTAAGGTAGAAAAATTACAGTCTCTCTTTTTATTTCATGAAAATTAGACACATGCTAGACTGGCCGCCCTACGGGCACAGGGATCTTACTTCCACTTTGCAATTTAGTAACCAACGATTATTTAAAGATTAACTAAATCTGTTACATGCCACCACTGGTGCCTAACTTCATATTTTTCAATGAAGCCGCAAGTAAGTATGCCTGATTAAGGTCCCAACGAGACACACATGAAGCAAGTCACATATGTCAAGGAGTGTACAATTTAACAAAACGCCGAATCAAACCTATTGAAATACAATGAATTTCTTCACCTCTGCGACGGTTTTTTATTTTCAATTTTTTTTTTCCATTCAGGTGTACCTGAGATTTATGTTTTTCTTTTGTGTCAATTTTATTTTTAATAAAACTATTTCAACCATGTGTGTCGGGTGTGTTCGGCAATCCGTCTACGACGGTTTCATTCAAAATATTCTCACGTCGATGGTATGGCATAGGTTCTTTTATATTACTTGTATGTTCGGCCTTCGAATTTCAATAGAAATATTTGGCCTCCGAAAAAGCTCAGAAAAGTTTTTTGTTCAAAAGGGGGACAATAAGTACTTTTTTTTCACGATTCTTTAAACAATGAACTAATAGTGTACTTCGTCATACTAAAATTCAAAAAAATATGTTGACAGAAAAAGAAAAACTGCGTTATCATTTTAGACAAATAGAAAAAAAAAGTATAAAAATTCCTCGTTATCCATGGGATTGGTTTAAGTCGACCCCAACTCATGCGGGATTCTCTAAACATTTTGAAGAGTTACGCTAAGCCAAGATTCCCAGTTTCAGCTGATTACACCTCATTTAACAAGTCTCATTTCGGCTTTGTTCTGATTTAGTTTAGAGAAGTTAGTAAGTAATGTAAAGACCATTACACAAACCGAACCAAGTGAATTACACGCCGCCTCCTTCATTCAACACTCAAGGGAAGGGAATTGTTTGTAGAAAATAATTAATATGCAAAAAATGTGAAGGAGTTTAAGAATCCTCGACAGCAGTGCAATGAAGATCTATATGAAAAAACTATATCATTGCATGACTCATAAATTAAACCTAATTTTTTTTTTCCCTTGGATTTCGAACTTTTTCATTCATTCTTTTTATTCACTTTTTCCACATTTCTTTTTCCATATTTCTTTGAAATATGTACATTTTTCTTTTTCGTATTGTTATTTTACATACCTGCGATAGAGAATCGACGGGTGAAAACACTTTCAAGGCATTCGTAGAATACTTTCTAATGAGACGTGATTCGATAAGAAAAGGGGCATCGATCTGAAAAGCAGGGAAACAGAAAATCAATTAGATATATCATTGTTGCATGACAAAGCGAACAGCAGCATAAGTGTTTTTCAAACACACAAATATGTGTTTGTGCATAAATCGACCAAAATATCTCAAAAGATCACTTGACAGGAGCTTTGAGAGCAATTGCATAACAAAAAGGGGAAGAATCAAAGGGTTCGACACTTTTAACTGATTTGCCACTTGAATTAAAGTTTTGCTAAGGAAATCGCTTCATTTCACTGGAATACGTTTCACGTTACTCCGCTTTTTTACGTACAAGGAAAAATTAAATGCAGAAAAAAAAATTAATTAGTATGAAAATACAGTTGAGTCCGGTTATAACGTTATAACCGAATTTACGTTATAATAGGATTTGGTCATTTTCAAGTAAAAACGCAAGTTTAGCCGCAAAAATTTGTTTTTTTAATATTATCTAAGCTACCGCAGCCTGCGGGTGCGGTAGAAACTTTAAACATTCCGATTAAACCATGAAACGAAAAGTTAGATAATTTTTGCCATTTTGAAAATAATATTCTTACTAAACTTTTTTTTTATATTTTTCACAAGCGTCTCTTCACAAATTTTTAAAAAGTGACCTTAAAACGCATTTTTTTAAAAAATTGTGCTAAAATATATACGTTATGACCGGAATTTTTCTACGTTACAACCGAATTTAAATAACATGGTTTTATATGGGATTTTGGCGGGACCGGTATAATTTGTACGTTATAACCGGAATTACGTTGTAACCGGATCCGCTATAACCGGATTAAACTGTATTAACCGTTTTTCAGCCCAAATTTACCAACACGCTTACTCTGTGCTGTATTCGAAAGTTTGTCTTTCGAAAGTATTGATCTGCATCTAAACATTGTCTTACTCCCTAAAAATATGAAATACTCGTTAATATCCCAGCGAAAAAAAATGCAATTAGGATGACTCGTCTTAGAATTTACTTCAAAAGAAATCTCTTTTCCATAAAAAGGCTTGTCAAGTGTTTCTTGCAACCAGAGATCCCGAACTTAAACTGCAACCCATTTCATTTCTGTTTTTTAAACTGACGGGTCGATTAGAATGTACAACCATTCAAATCTACGTGGAACATGTCAATGACATAAGTTACGATTGTTCAAAAGTGTACGGCGAGGCACATAACTGACACAGAATAAATAAAGCTTTTGAATTCCAGTCAGAGAACTTCTAAGCCACCGTTGACGATTTCTTATATTCGATTGTCTTCATATGAAAAATGTAGTTTATAGACGAGTTAAAACTTGAAGTATTCAAACCAATCTTCGTACACACCTTTATTTTATTAAAGAAGAAAAAAAAAAAGTTTAAAATTAAAGAACTGTTAACTTTATAAAGATTCAACAAAGCTTGCATGGGTCAGCTTAGGTTAAAATTAATCGTAATTATGTAGCGTAAGAAGATTAAATAGATTACACGTATATTAAATAGAGAACGATCAATTAAAATAATAAATTACGCTGCAGTGTCTATTGATAGGATATCTTCAAAGTTGCTACTGTATTTCTGAATAAAATTTACATATCTTTTCGATAATATTTACATTTTTAACTTATATTTCGCTTACAGAGGATGAGAGATTTGTTAAAAATGTTTTGAGACCTCCTATGATTGTTTAATTTCGCTGCACAGAAGCTAGAATCACATGTTATTTGTCTGAAACAAAACTTTCAAGTATGTTCCTTTTAATGATATTGTTAAATTTAGTCAAATCATTTTGTCGTTTCAATCATTTTTTATGGCACCTGAATGACGATCAAAGAATGAATACAGGGGAAATTTATACGAATGAAAAAGAAAACATATTTCGAAAAAAAGTATCTTTTATAAGTGAATAACGCATATTCGGAAACGGATTTGCTTAGTAGAAGGGACACACTTTTACAGCTGGTACATCAAATAGTAATACTAACTCTAACGCTGACGGTAAGTTTAATTTCATTTCTCTTCAAAAAGTAATACGATGTCCAAAGACGTTTCATCGAAGAAGGAAATCAAAAGGATCAAGCTATCTTTTTAAGACATTGGTTCCTCAGGATATCATTATCGTTCTCGATACCACTATTTTAAGAGGCGGTGGTACGACTTGTCTTCATACGGAGAGGTGTTTCAATGAATGAGAAAAAAAAAAAATTTGGTTCGTCACGAAGTACAAACACCAATATTTTTTTTTTTTTTTTTTTTATTGCTAGCGGCATGAAAATTTTTTGAACTATTAAAAACAAAAAATCGGTTTTGGTATAATAAAATTTTTAACATATCGAATCAAAGGATGTAAAGAGAAAAAAAAAGCGAGACAAAAGACGAACCGTATAAAGCACGTGCCGAAACAATGGTGCCCAAGTATATAGCGTGACCATTCAATTCTTTAGGTTCGAACATACTTAACTTCTGCGGCATTCATTTGTTTTTTATTGTTGGACTTTGATTGCCATGACATCGTGATTTACCATTACCATGCACCTATGGAACGCTTTTCGAGGTTTTTTTTTTTCCTCTCCTGCTGCCGGTAACAACTAAAAATTTGCTTTTACGTATAAATCTTAATTATTAGCAACAAGTGAGGTAGTCTGTATTTGATATTTACAAACATTAAAATCGAGCATTCAAAGTTATAAAATAACTCAAAAAAACAAAAACTTAATCTCTAAAATGGAGTTTTGAGCTCGACTACCGATCATGCTGAAACAGCGGTAGGACGATGGTCAAGATGTAGTGCATAAGATGTAAGAATCTTTTACTCGAAATTTTTAACTTGCTATGTATCATGGTAAATGCTGACGGAATGATCAGCCAAAAATTGAAAGTTGACATACAAGAAGCTCAAAAAAAAAAGCCTATTCATAACAAAAATAGTATAAAAAAGTTGCAAACGTAGAGATTAAGGCAAAAAATAGAAGTATGTTGAGAAATAGCAGGAGCTATGACGGATATGGATCTAATCTGCTTGCCACCCGTCAAGACGCGATGGTTCAGTATTAACACTGTTAACCTTTAATCTTTAACTGAAAAAAAAGTCGGTGAAGAGAAAATTTTTGGTGTCTTTGCCGTTGTGTTCGCAAGGAAACTTTGAGGACAATCGCAGGCTTCATAAACATTTTACGATTTTAACAGCATTTTATACAAAAATCTTGCAACATTTAGACATGTTTTCGTAGAATATTACGCGCATTATTTAAAGAAAAACATCAAAGGGCGCAATTTCACGCTAAACGGTTGGACAAACATTTTCACCGAAAATTTTCCCTGACATGTTGGAGAAGCTCCACATAAGCAGAGAAGGTTTTATAAGCATGTTATATGACCATTTTTGTCCAAAATGTTCACCGAACATGTTCGCCACTTTTATCAAACGCAAACATTTTCACCCAACATGAATAGAAAAGCGTCACTGCTAATGTAGAGCTTCCCCTGCATGCTGGGTGAAAATGTTTGTCCAACATGTCCCCGTGAAATTGCGCCCTTGGATAAAAATGGCGGACATGCTCGGTGAACATGTTGGAGAAAAACATACAAACATTTTTACCCAACATTTTCCTTAATATGAAGGGGAGCTCTACATAAGCAATGAGGCTTTTTTGGACATGTTCACCCAACATGTTCGGTGTGAAATTACAACCTTCAGTAAACATGTTCACCCATCATATTGGAAACATGTTCACCCAACATGCTTAAAAAACAGTCACTGCTTATGTGGAGCTTCCCAACATGTGAAAAATGTTCGATGAAAATGTTTGTCCAACATGTTCGCCTCACATGTTCGGCGCGTAAAATTGCGCCCAAACGATAGCTATTTAAACAATTTTTTCCGGCGGTTCCAAATATTCGATCGATTTTCCGAAATTTCGAGTTAAAAATTTTTTTTTTAATTTTAAATGAGTTAGTTAAATTAAACACGTTATCGTTACATTCTGGAGCTTTCGACGTTTTTTAAACCCATAACTTAAATTTTTCAACCCTTACATGATAAAAATTGGATTATACTGTATTTCGGAGGACTTCATCAATCTGACCAAGCCGAGATTTTTTTTATCATCAGACAAAAATGTTTAATTAAAGTTTCAGATCAACTCATATAATCCCGCAATTTTCAAATAATATTTATTATATATGATATAAAACATCATGTAAAAAAGTTGGGGAAAGAGAAAAGATTTAAAACCCTAATCGTATATCTAATAAAATATAATAAGTTACAGCTTTCGAAAACATTTGAAATACACCAATATTCTGTTATTTTCTTGATAAATCATGCCCGGAGCAATAATTTTCAGGAAACTGCAGAGGTTTTACAACAAATTTGACAGTCAGCAGATAAATCAAAATCACAACAGCGAGTCAGCTATTAAAAATGGTCAAACAGCAGTTATTGAATTTTAACTATGATATCTGTCAGTATTACAAACTCGACTGCTGTCGATTACAGTTCTGATATTCTTGATTTCTAATTTCTTTTTTTAATTTCTTTTTTTTTCATCTGGGTGCAAACTGAGTTGAATAACGGGGGGAAGTAACCAAGTCAAAAAGAGGCGGCGGATACGACTCTGTGACTCCAGCTTTACGGAATGAAAACGATAAAAATGTATGAACTCCGCCAAATTCCGAACTTTAATTTTCCAATTAAATGTCAACTCTGTAGAGTTATTTTTTTTCTTTCAGGAAAAAAAAAATGTGATAAACTGAAAGTTAGAACATTTCATGTTTCAAAAATATTGAAAACTGCATACACATATAAGAGAAATTAAACATCAAAATTAATCAAATATCATTTTTCATAAATCATTATTTTAAATCAGCTTTTACGATTAAAAAAAAAATTTCCCGGCTTTTCCATTGTGCAAGAATGTAAGAACTGAATACATGTTCACGTTAGCCGGAATATCGATTGCCGCCCTATGGTAGAGCCCCCCCACGTTTTATGCAAATTACAGTGGTGGAGTTCATAGTTTCTACTGATGCAACACATTGTGTAATCTGGTTTTCTTTCTACCAGTTTTCCATTCTTTTCTTTTCTTTTCTTTCTACCCTTCAACAGCGAAACAAGATTTTCTCCTTTGTTTATTTCTCGAGAGTGAAACCCAGAGTCGTTCGTGCGTTTTGGGCTTTTCTCGCGGAAGAGCTTCCCTATCGGTTTTTGTCATCTCATTATTGCTTCTTTTAATGGATATTTAGACTCTTAAGATTTTACAGTTTCGCAAGATGCATGTATTATATTAAAAATCATTTTCAGCAAGACAAGCGAAAAACGGCCTTAATATCATGCTTCGAAAAAGTATAAATTCTTTTTTTTTTTTTTTTTTTTTTTTCTTTTTCGCAAAAGCTTCAATAAAAAACAGTGAACATAAAGTCTAGTCGGAGAATCGACGTAAAGAAGACACACAGAGCAATATAAAACAATAAAAGTGGATGTATAAATCAAACTGAGTGTTGGGGAGCATCGAACGTCAGCAATATCAATTGTTTGTGGGCCCCAATTCTGACTTTTTACCTTGTTTTCACTTTAACGCGGTTTTGAAAATGATTTCTCTTCCCCTATTTTTCCTTCTACATTCCGAAAGATGTTATGTTACGAGAAAAATTATTGATGGTTTTGAACATTCAAATTTTTTTAATAAACCTTTAAAGTGGTACCGGTAATAATAAACATGCATAAATAATTAATAACATAAATCGAAATTAAAAGCCGATTCAAATGATTATGAAAGACATTTTTGTAGGTGATATCCCCTGTTTACCGATAACGGGAGAGAGGGAGGGGGGAAGCAGCACTAAACGATCGTTTTCACAATTCCGTACTGAAATTCCGCAATTTTCTGTTTACAACCTTTTAAAGCTTTTTTTTTCCTTTTCGAAATGGAAAAAAAGAGTCGACTTAAGGGTTTCAAAATGGATTCAACCAAATTTCAATACATGATTTCATATTTTTTCCATCGGATTTTAACATCCCTTCGGTGATCCCATGGAAAAAAAACAAAATGACATAAAGATATTCGAAAGAGTTTGAATCAACTAACAGTAAATCTAAGCGGGAAGCTAAGAAAAAGAAAGGAAAACCGGTCAGCATATAATAAATTTTGTTGAAGAGCAATTTTTTTTTCGAGAAAAGCTTTTTATGAAAGAATACCTTATTAGCATAGAACCCCTTACAGAAGCATAGGCAACCCTCAACATACATATGACGTCACTATTGTGTTTTAAGAATTTATTTATTTATTTAAAAAACAAAAAGGAAGAGAGGGAAAAAAAACATTTTTTCATTTCGTAAAAATAAAGACTGAAAATCATTTAAAAAATACTAACGAAAAGTTATAGTTGAATAAATAGGGGGGGAAATGCCAAACTACTTCAAGTATTTAAAGGACCGCTGAATTCCGTCTACGGAAAAAATTCTTCTGAACTGTTTTTTTTTTTTTTTTTTTCATTATTCTTTATTCAGTAATGACCTAAAACAGTATTTTTTTGAGTGTTTAAAACAAAATGGGAGCATACTTTTAAATCATTTTTTGGGCAATTCGTATACTGTAAAAAATTTTGTGTAATTTTAACACAATTTATAATTAAAAAACGGTCCACACATTTTTATTTGTAAATAATAACACAATAACAAATATTTCCTAGCAACATGTGTCAAAATTAACATAAATGTGTGTCAAAATTAACGTAAAAAAAGTAACAACAAAGTGTGTGGACCGAGTTTGCTAAAAATACACAAAATTTTTTACAGTGTAACAAAAAATTGTTAAAAATTATAATAAAATCGAAGGAAAAAAAAACGGATAGATTGAATGAATCATTTTCATCAACACCGGCTTTACAGGTTTTGGTACCTGTTCAAAAATGTTTTTTGACGCCCTCCTCCGGTAAATGCAGGACAAAAAAAATTGAAAAATAGTTTTGGAATATTTCAAATAAATTCTCTTTCATTTTTCTTCGTATTTGCTCCCAAAAATTTGGACGGTAGTGTGCATGGGCACAGAAAGTGCATGCCTAAAGCCGCTGCTGATTTTCTTTAAGATCCTTTTACTATTACTGAGCTCGTATAAACTTTAATTGACAAACGATTAGTTGTGACCGAGGTACATTTAATAAGATCATGTGCCAGATGATTCTGATCTATTATTTTTCGCCATAATTGGGTCGTATGACGAAAGAAAGTTTTTGCTTCGAAAGCTACAGATAAAGAAAAAGTTAGGAAAACAAGCTTGCATTTATTTATTTATTTATTTATTTTTTTTAATCATACGACCCAAAAACGGAATGCATATTAAGCCAGGTCGACTGCTTTGAAGTAATGAAGTATTTTAATTTTATTTCATAACATTAAGATATTGTCTATAGTAATGCTTTGGCCAATTAATCCTAATTACCCTATATTCATTGGACGACATTTATCTACGGTCCAGAAACCTATCGCGCCACCATAGGAATGCCCCATGTCTTGTTTTGTTAGCTGTTTAATGAAACGTACATCACGATGACACCAACACAAGTTTCTAGAGACAATGTTCACTTTGGGTTAATGACGAATGACGTGTTAAACAGATTCATGCATTGGAAGAGAGTATAGACCGAGCCCTGAAAGCGGGGGAGAAATAGAATCATGTCCATTTTAAAACCCTCTTGCTCTTGGTGAATGGATGACCCCGAGGGAAATATTCCTAACGGGTCACACGTTGACTTTTATGTCCTAAAAGGAAAAAATATAAGACCCGGGAAACAAACAACATAAATGATTAGAAATACTTGCAACCGTTTATCCCGCCTGTCGGTATTCGGAAAACCATATGGAATTTAATCTCAAGGGGTTCACCGGAGGCGATCAGCTATTTTTTGTTTTCGGTGCATCAAGTGCCATTTGAGTAGTAGGAGAAAAAGGACTAGGTAAACGACCTAAACAATGAAAGTACATAAAATTATGTAAATGAATGCTCAAGGTCACCGGCACAAAATGTGCTCTGAGTTAAAATCCAGTTCGAGTGTAGAATCGCAGGGGAAGTGTCAAAAGCGCAGGCGTATTATGTACGTGATGTAGTCATGACGACGATGGTATCCAAGGAAACACATTCAATAAGGCCCTCCTGAAATCAGCGAACCTAGGGAACTCCCGAAAAAAAAAAAAAATAATAATAAAAAAATAAAGATGTAAAAGAAAGGAATTCATACATTTTAAAAGTTTTTTATTATTATTTTTCATATTTCTTTGACATTACTGAAAAGAGTTTTTCCTTTCAAAGCTTTTCATCGGGGAATGAATTTTTCGTTTTTAAAGCTACGTGATTTTTTACTTGGAAATTACTTATCGAAAAAATCAATGGTTTTACTTTTTTTTTTTTTTTTACTTTTATCAAGATGCCTATAATCTTCGATAATGGATATTAAAGATCGTTGAGATTCTTTTTTTTTTTTTTTTTTTTTTTAAGGTGGGGAAAGGGATAGAGATAGCGAGAAGGATAATTTTAAATGGGTTTTGCCTTTTTTTTTTTCATACAGGGTAGAAGATTTGCAAAGAAATAAAAAAAGGCTTGAAGATGAGAAGAGCAGAAAAACGGGATGAGAAAATTTTTAACTAGGATATTTTTCAAAATATCTCAAGAAAATGGTGTTGATTGGTTTCTATTTATAGTGACCCGTCAAATGAAATGATCTTTTTCTACACTTCATTAAAGCCAAAGCTTCTGCTTTCATTCATCGTTTTTTTTAAAATGATGAGTCCCATATGCAGTTTTATCAGTGGAAATAAAAACTGTAATCTTAATTTTTTTTCCCTTTTTCTAATGCAAAAACTTGGGAGATGGATTGGTATTTTCAACGACAATGTTTTTTCACTTGCTTGTATTTGATTTTTAACAACCGATTAAAAATGTTGGCCGAAGGATGAATTTTATAACGCCTGTTAGCCAGAGGTCATGGTGTGGTGTAAATGAAATCTGTAGTTTATGATTAATAAAATAAGTCATAATTTGACACCTATCAAAATTGCTCTTAATCCACTGAGAGCCCGATCCCGAACACATCATGGTAATGCCACTAAAGTTGCTGTCATGGCATCATCTTCAAAAACTAAGACAACCTTATCTTGGAAGGTAATATAAAGCCTCTCGAATCAAAATTATCAGGGAAAGTGCCTGTAAGGTTCAAACTGCAATGATGACTGTCAATCTCCATCGGGGAGCCGGCATTTAAAGAAGGAGAAGAAGGCAGATATGAGAAATGAAAAACTCTGTTTAACTAGAGCTTGAGGAAAGTCAAGTGACAGTCAGAGGATCAACAGGGATAGGGATTTAAAGCTTTCTTTCAGTTTTTATGCCGGATTTAGTCCAAATACATCTACATCACATTGTGAATTTTTAGAATTTAAAGCCATCTTTTTTTAAAAAAAGTTAATGCAGCAGGAACATTTTAAAACGTTTTAACTGTTCTTTAAAAAAAGTCAGTTTAAATAAGTTTGTAGTTTTCTGGGTAGGAAAGTTATTTTATTTCATTTCTATTCGTTTTCTCCTGACTGACTACACAGTAAAAAATTTTATGTAAAAATTTACATAATTATGTTAAAATCGGTCTACATAATTTTTATGTTGTTTTTTGTTTATGTTTACCTTTTGGAAAAAACAACAGAAAAAATTTGTGTAGACCGATTTTAACATAATTACATAATATTTTTTACTGTGTACTATTTTATCAATTTTAAATTTTAAGTTTTATTCAACATAGGCCTACAATTTTTTTTTTTTTTTTTTTTTTTTGATCGCGGTACTGCTTAGTGCCTATAAAAGCGTTAATGATCATCTGCTATTGCGTGAGACTAAAATCAATCGTCCAGCCAGAATCAAATAAAATGCAGATCACTATTCCGACTATTTATATTTGCTTTTTAAGGCCAGACATTAAGCTCACAAATGATTTAAATATTAATGTTGCGTTACTAAAAACAGCAACCAAAAAAAAAAAACTTAACTGTGCTGCATATTTTCTTTTTAAAATGGGCTGCAGTATCTCTGTCAAAAATTGAAACTGCAATAGCTGAATCAGGAAAAATCTGGTTTGATCCAAGATTGATAAAGTCTTATTAAAATTATCTGTTTTTAAAAATGTTAGATCTTATAAAACTACCAAAAATCCAATTTTGTTAAAAACTACAATACAATCATATTTTCCAAAATCCAATATGTATGGCAAAGATGCAACTTACTGCATTTGGCGAAAATAGTCGACTTAGATGGGATATTTTTTGTAACCGCATCTGGTCCCAACATCTTTAATAATCATAGTGTTAGCCAATTTATTACATCTTCCAAAGTCGGTTTTCCCATACGTGATTACTTCTTTAAAAACGGCCAAATCTCCTCAATTCTTATGAAATGGAAATATTTTTATGTTACTTATGTAAAAAAGGTAAATAAAAAGAAAGTTGATGGAATCTTACAATAGTCACCAACCAAATAAGTCTAACTAACCGTAGCATTTTGCTTTGCTAAGCATTAATTCTAAGTACCTCTGAGTACCGATTTGACGATTTTTTCCCCGATTTCCCGGTTCTGGTTTGCCTAAAAATTAATTTGTGATTGAAAACTATTCGTGAATAATCAACTCATTAACTAAGAAATTCGTAACCAACTTCTAAAATTTGATGCTCAAGTGAGATCGGAAATTTATTGTATTCAGGGCTGAGAAAAAAGGTAGCTCATACAAACTTCAAGACTGTGTCTCTAACTTGACGAAGCCTGCTTTTTACAGAAAATGTTTCGAGCTGGTGAAGTAAAAAAAGGTAAATTTTATTACAAGATTTTTTTTTTCACTGACATTCGTATCGAGACAAGAGGAAAATTCAAATTTATCCAAAACGTTCAGATTACAACGGCGATTTATTTAAGCGAATTTAAGCACAAGGTAAAAACCCCTGAGCGATCTTTGCTAAACCTCACCAATACCTAGTGTAAATCCTGGAAGGCGATTATCACAAAAGTTAACTAATAAGATGCAAAATGTTTTTGAAGTTTTGTTTAAAATAAACAAAATCAAAATTAGTGCTAAAGAAAAAGAGTTAAAAAATCATGAAAAATTAAGTCTTTGTAAAGTTTTAGTAGAGTAAAATTTTCCTGACGTTCAATGGAAAAGTAAACGAATTATCACGGAAACTGAAGAGGATTTAAACACTAAAGCTCACATCTTAATGTTATGATAAAATTGTAAATTTTTAAAATCCAAAATACTTATCCAATAAGCAAGGGTGTTGTGTATCGTTAGGTTTTCCCACAAAAAAGGGGCCAGGGGGGTGTGTACTTTTTATTTTAAATCATAGGGAACCGACACCAATAAGGAAAAGTGTAACGTTTTAAATAATCTAAGTAAAAAAAAAAAAAAAAAAAAAAAAAAAAATTAAAAAATTGATTGGAATTTTCTTAACGTTAAAAGATTTTCCTTTGTGATAACACTTTAATGCCTCGTAAAACGGCCCTATAATAGATTCAAACAGGGCGTAAGGCCCATAAATGATTTTCTACATTTTTCTTTCATCCTACTTTAAAAAAAAAAAATCCATTTTCGAAAAAATAAATAAGAGACAATCAAAGCCCTACATCATTTTCCTCATCGAAAACATATAATTGAGAAGGTAATCATTTAAAGATCGCGATTTCCATTTTTTCCCCAAGTAAAGGAGTTGCGTAGAGCAGTGTGGATTTGTTTGGGGGAATCAGCACGAGGGGGGTGGACAGGGAGGGAAAAGGTGGACATGTGGGGAGGGTTGTGGGGAGGTTGTTTGTCATTGCTGGGATTCGTCACGGCACGAGAGGGTGGCAGCCATGTTGAATATTCATGAAGTGTTACCCTTCCCTACGATTTTCCAACCCTCTGTATCCGTTCGAATGCTTTTTATCGTTCTATCTCTTTCTTTCGGATCTAACATCTCGTTCTCTATCTTTTTTTCACCTCGTTTTCCCTCTTTCCTGTCCCTTTCATCCGGTTTTAAACCAGTTTTCGATACCTTTTCGTTGCTTACCTTCTACTGAGCTTCAATCCTTTTCCTAGAACGATGAAAACTTTTGAACGAACCTAACCGTAACGTCATGAGCAAATGATGACATCCACCATATTAATTTTTATTCTGAAAAGATAAAGCGTAACACAAGTAATGAGTTAAAGATTCAGGCCGTTTATAAATGAATGAAAATCAAATTTACAATTGACGCATTATAAGGTGGAAAAAGACTCGCATTAGCACAGTTCATCACGATCGGGAATATCTTTACATCCCTCTTCAAATTTTCCAAATAGAAATACTGCGATGAAAAGTTCTTGGTGCGAAAAGATGAGGGCGAAGCATTTCCTAAAGGACGTCAAAATTCATGTAAATTTATTCTGCAATGATAGTGAGACTATGAATTCACCTATTTTATTGGCCAAGGTCGCAGGAATTCCTCTAATACGTTAAAAAGTTAGTTTACACTTGTTCCCGAAAGCGGATCAAATTCTAGGTTCGAGAAACTGATAAAAATCAACTACTGTATAATAACATTTTTTAAGGTTCATAGTAAAATAATTAAATCAGGTACCATCCTTTTTTATTTTTTTTCTTTCTTTCTTTCTTTCTTTCTTTCTCGGAAAATAATTTTTTCTAAAAAAGATAAAAAAACATTTTCGTACGATTTGTCTATATATGCTTGAATTGTAGATATAATATTAGAAATATTTAGAAAAAATAAAATGAGTCGGTAGTAAGAAGGGGGGTGGAGGAGGAGGTCGGTTATGTTTTAAAAGCATCCTCTACTCTACAAAGTCAGTGCTCGAACCTGAAAGCACCTGATATTGTAAGTGCAAAATCTGAACCCATGTATTTTAACTCATAAATCTGTGGTATGGATATAGGACAGAAAGCAAAATTATAGACAGAGACGCTATGACAATTATCATCTTCTTTCGGCGACCTAATGACGGTGACCTTACACACAGAATGGGGAACTCAAACCCAAACAGCAGGGATTAAAAAACTATTTTACCCTGGGACCAAATTAGTATCGATCACATGAAAATATAGTATCAGGATCGCACTGGCTTTAGATGTTCAATGGCAATCTATCTTTACTTAAAATAAGACCCATAAAAAAAAGGTGTCCCCTAAAAACGGATATCCGAAAGGAAAATATTAATATTAGAAAACCTTTCCACGAAAAGAAAAAAAAAAAAAGATATCTTGAAGTTCGCTATATGGAGAAGAAAAAATTAAACGTAGTCTAATTTAAATAATTGTGGGAACGCGGTGAATGCGGTAAGTAGTGGATTTGTTTTAAAATGATGTTTATAATTCAAGTTTCCAAGCACAAATCAGAGACTTAAGTCTGCAAATTGATGAATTAACACTTTTAGGAAAGAGTCTTTCTCGAATCCTCGCTTTTTTTTATTGTTTTCGCCTTATGAACCACTCGGAAAATGAAAGTAAAGGGATTAGTTTTAAAATTTATTGAAAATTTCCTCCGAATTATGAGAACTGCCAGAAAAAAATCCCAGCTTTTTCTAAAATTTAGACGCAAACCTAGTCCTAAGTAATTCCTGAAATGAGAAATTAGAAATCTTTAACGTTCAGAAATTTTCCTTACCAGAAAAATTGCGAATAAAGTGTTTATGATAAAAATATTTTTCCATGTAGTTAGTTTCTCGCGTATTAAAATTTACCTCACCCCAGTTCAATATAAACATCTTTATTCATTTCCTAATATAGAGTATTTTTTGTTTTCTCAAAATTTTCTTCGCTTCTTTTTATTTTACAATTTTAAATGTTGATTCAGCTCTTCGGCCTTCGTCAAACACGTTTTAATATGAATTCTGTTCTCAGTGGTAATTTAAGAGCAAGCACGATCTTGATTAGAGATATCAGAAATCAAAATACCCCTTCCCGCCGCCTGAAACGTGACAACACGCGAAGAAATCATTATTCTGCGATACATGACGATCAATCATTTTTGATAAAACTTTCTTTTGGGACAAATTAGATGAAACTTAAAGCAAAAGAAAAATATAAAATTTCCAATCTATTTTTCCGTCAGCTGGCCAAATATTTTCAATGTTCTAAAATGTAATATTAATTAAGATGAAGATTTCAAAACCGTTCCTACCGTTTCTGATGATTGAGGAAATGTAAATAATGAAAATTTATTTGATATCGGATGTGATGAGTTTTTCCAAATTAAGAATAAAAAGGTGGGGTCAAAAGAAACGACAACACAGCGCTTGTTCGTAGTCATTAGGTCTGACCGATCAACAACATGGCTTTAATAAGGAAAATTAAATCGGCTGCTCCGAATGGAATGACCTCTTTCGAAGAACGACGCAAAATCAAGAAAGGAAAGTCGTTATTCTTATCGAATGAAAATGGTTGAGAGTTTTTAATATGGACATTTATAATGCAAATATCTTTCTCAAAGAAAAATAAATCATTATTTCACACTTATCAATTGACAACCGAAAAGAAAAACAAAAAAAAAAAAAAAAAAAAAAACGGAAAATAAAAAAAATTAGTGAACAAAATTTCACGCCGAACACGTTCACTCAACATGTTCGGCGAACAATTTGGTGTTGAATAAAAATGGGGACCATATTTGGTGAACAAGCTACACAAAACTTTTTCCCAAAAATTTTCCTTAACATGTAGGGGCGCTCTAGGTAAGCAATGTGGCTTTTTCGTGGTCGGTGAAAATGTTCCCAAGGTGTATGGTGAAAATGTTCATTAAAAGATGTTTAATTAACATTTTCACAGGTTATTTCTTGACAAGATATTTTTATAGTGAAATAAATAAATAAATAAATAAATAAATAACCTAAGAATAACTTCAAGTTCAAGAAATAACCTGTCCGTTGTCATGAAGTATTTTTGTTTTACTATAAAACATCCCGGTTTTGTTGCAAGACAAAACTTGTTTAAGACATTCCTTTTTCTGAGTGAAAATAAAAATAAATGGGCAAAATATTAAAATAAAAATTGCAACTGATAAAAATTAAGTTGTATTTCATAATTTGCAAAAAAAAAAAAAAAAAAAAAAAAAAAAAGAACAAGAACAAGCCATAAGACCCTATGCAGACCATATAAAACCCCATCAGGACATATGTTCTTTTCATTCAGTGGATTTCGTTTCCTTTCAAATCATGTTGAGCTTGGAATAAAATTTGGGAAAATTGAAAATTGCTCTAGAAGGTGTTAAATTTTCTATTAAATCTTTTAAAATCCACCTTTCTTTTTGGGCATAATAAAATAATGGACTCCATTCATTATACAACATTGCGGAACAAAAAACTTTGGACTTTATGCCATTGAACAAAAATTTTTTTGGACAAAATGTCTTAGAGCAAAAGTCTGTGGCCGTTTTCTTGACCAAACGTTTGGACGAGCCAAATAATAATTTGCAGAAAATCACTTGACAAAACTAGATAAATAATAAATACTCTCGTGGTTAATTTAATAATTATTATCTACTTGTATTTTTCCTCTCCAAATACATTTTCAATTTCGTACTAACATTTAAGAATAAAAAAAAAAAAAAAATAGTAATAAAAAATAAATAAACGTTTACAGCAAGTAAATCAACAAATTGCTGCTGCTAAATTGTATAATGTTTTGAAACTTAAGTGACTAAATGCATAATCCATCCTAGATATGCTTCAAAAATAAAAATAAAACTTCAATCGAAGACGATTAAAAACTGCCCTACAACATCCATAAAAACAAACCGAAACTCGAAGTACAAGGAAGAATAAAACGACGAATGAAAAAAAAAAAATATATGAACCATTTGAAAACCCGTAAAATTATCAATAAAGTGAAAATGGAGCTCTGATTTGAAATCGAAAAAAAAAACCAGAATAGTTTCCAACAGTCGTTAAATCTAACGAATGACATTTCTTCGCGAATTTAACGGGATTCAAAAAGGAAACACCAGGTCTTTCTTTATAAACTTCTTCCCATCGATTTTAAGCGAAACAAAGGGGAAAATTGTTGCAGTAATATCTTTTCAACTTTTTGAAGGAGGAGTGAAAGCGGGGAGAATTTTTTTTTTTTTTTTTTTTTCAAATGGTATTGGAAAAGACATAAAAATCAAAAAGTAGGTTTTTCTGATATTAATGATAACGATTAGTTCAATCATGGGATGCCGATTCACACGATTTTCTGCCGACTAAAGACGTTTTCATTGTCATAATATCAGGTGTGGCCTCTTGCGGTGAGAAAATGAACTGATAACCGTAACCACCATTTTGTATTCATTCGTCTTGGAGAATGTCGCCACTTGACATGAATGCATTTTTGTAGCGTAAGAAAATGTATCAAAATCGATGTCGAAGTATGAAGCTTTTTCAGCTTTCTAAAAGTAAAGGAATATGCGCGTTACGATACAAAACAGAGCGAGGTAAAAGGGTATAGGTAACATTTAACATACTTCAGCAAAATGCCTGCTTTTTTTTTTCTCCCCTGATTCGCCCTATTTGTAAAATAAAAACGAGATATTCAGCTTAAGTGGAACCAGACTGGAAAAACCCACATTAATTATTAGGAAATCGTGAAATTAAGATGATTACTTTAAGGAAACTTTTACCACCCTCCAAGAAATTGAAAAGTTTGTTGCTCTGAATTTTTGTATAAAATAATTTTCTATCAAAAAAAAAGGTAATTGCAAAAACGAACCCTTCAGAAATTCAGATCGTTCGAATCAAAATCTTTCAGAAATAAAAAAAAAAAGCAGCGGTTTGCATCAAAAATCTTCAATTTTTTTCATCGCGTCCCCGTTAATTTCCCGATTTTTTTGGTCATAACCCCGGGTTTCAAAAATCAAACAAAAAAAAAAAAAAAAAAAAAAAAAAAAAAAAAAACGGGAAAAACAATTAAAAAGTTGATATAAACACTGCTTGTAAAATCTCTCTCGTGTCCCCTTTCTTTTCACATTAGCTCCTGGATCCCGGTTTGAAAATTTGGGAATCTGTTTAAAAAATAATGTTCTACCTTTTTTCCCAATCATTTTAAAATTCTGACTTTTTTCGAGTATTTTTTTCGTGAGAAATCGCCAATTGAAGAAAAAAAAAAAAAAAAAAAAAAAAAAAAAGGCACCATTTGCACACGTAAGAAGGCAAGGAAAAGTTGTTTTGATGGCTGCGAGATTATTTTCAAAAATTTTTTCGCAGTCTTATTGGATCGTAAGTTTAAGACCAGGAAATTTCTCAAATTTTAAACCACTGTAAAAAGTGAGCAAGTGGTCACTGTACATATAATCTTCGTTAGTGCACCCTGAATCTTAAAATACACTTGGGGGGTGTTGACTATTTTTAATTTTAACTTCCCGGGTGCAACTGAAAATAAACCTTTTTCGGAAAAAACAAATATTCGATGCAGCCCATGGTTCTTCTTCTTCTTTCAAGTGCCATCTCCGCGACGAAGATTGGCTATCATCTGGCAGATTTTTACTTTTGAGACCGCCGCTCTAAAAAGACTCAAGGAATCAACACCAAACCAGTCTCTGAGATTTTTAAGCCATGAGGTTTTCCTACGGCACTTCCAACTCCTTTCCCATATGAGCCAAGACGTCGGTATTTCTCACCCTGTCAGTCCACGAAATTTTAAGCATTCGACGGTATACCCACATCTCAAAAGCCTCCAACTTCTTTTCCAACGCCATAGTTAAAGTCCATCCCTCGTGTCCATATAAGAGCACGGGAAAAACGTAACATCGGACAATACGGACCCTTGTTTGGAGACTCAAGTTGCGATTGCACAACAGGTTCCTCATTTTCAGGAAAGTTCCTCTGGCTTGCTCAATACTTGCTCGGACTTCTTGGTTACAATCCCAAGAATCATTTACGCAGCACCCAAGATTTTTGCCATTTCCTTAACATTGGAAAAATAATGTGATTTCCTGTTTTTATCTATATCTCTTTTAAGAAAACTTTATGCATTCTTGAAAATATTTCCATTGCTTTAGATCATAACTTTGCAAAACTAAAAAAAATATACGTAAACCACCTTAATACATTTTCCTTGGATGCTTTTACCGTAAACTCTAAAATATAGTATGTATTTTACGATTTAGGTTTCTTTACAAATTGCTGAATTTGCGTTATTTGAAATTGCCCCTTATTATAAAATATCTGTTATTAAATTCATTTTCAAGGTGAGACTTTGTATTTCACCCAGAAAAAAATTCAATGCTAAAAATTATAGACACTATTGGCTAAAAGTTGAATGAAAATCATTCGAGGGGAAAAAAAAAGGATTTCAAAATGGTCTATATACATCGTTTTTGCATAAAAGCGGGGTTGTGTTCACAGATTGTGAATTTTCCCGCTCTCTGAATCTCTCTATCTTCCCCCAAATAAACAAAGACAAAAAATCCTTTTTTTGCGTTTTCTTTCGTTAAGAATATCCGTGTAAACTGAAATAATTCAAATTTTGTTTTGATTCTTCCCATACTTTTCACACGTGCCGAAAAGGCTCTTCAAAGCACATACTCCACTACTTTTTCCGCTCAAAACGGAAAACACGGCGAACGAAATATTCGATGCAAGAATCCCTATTTTTTTAAAAATAAATAGTATTTACTTCCTTTTCAATAACCAAGATATTAAGGTGGCGGTTAGCGGATATATAGAAGGAATTTTGGAGAAGTCTTTGGTTTAAATCTAACATATATGGTCCATATTTTTTTGTTTTTAACAGCAAGAGAAATAAAAAATCATTAAATGAGATCAGCCATTGAAAGAAATCCGTCGATTTGACTTGTATAAGTAAAACTATAATCCAATTTTATTAAAAACCTTCCCGAGTTGTACACTACAGAAAAATTCCAAGGAAAAAAGTTTATTTTCAGTTTATTCCAAATTCACGCCAGCTTCTGAATAGAGCACATTCAAAAACCGACCAATGGTATCAGGACTCCATTATTAGATAAAGTTAAATGTCAGCCAACCGTGAGATTTTAATCCAGGAAATCATACTATTTTAACAAGAATCGAGTTTCTTTTTTTTTTTTAAATACAAAAATAAAAATAAAAAAATTGGTTTGATTCATGTGCGAATTATATAGGGTTAAAATGAATGGATTGTTTTTTTTCTTTCCAGATCCGCATGGAGGATTTTAGATCGGTATCAGTATCAACCGTTACATACAGAATTTAAAAAAAATGTCCAAATCGTCACAGAGAGTGAACAGTAAAAGTTTATACACCATGTTAATTAGCCATATTGATTAATATTCCAACTTGATTATTCTCGCACCCGCGGTATGTGTATGTTTGTGTGTAACTTTCCACCAACCATGGCTGAATCTCGTAAACAACTTGTTCAGTGTATTGAGAAGGGTGGCCGGAAATCAAGGAAAAACATGTACAAAAAAAAAAAAAAATAAAAAATAAAATAAATTTTTAAAAAAAAAAAACCGACTTCTAAAAATTAAAACCTCTTAAAGGCTAAAAACAAGCTTTTTTTCTCGGATAATCGAAAAGAGTTTAGATAAATGTATAAAGGATGCAGCAACAAATTTTGATGAAATGAAAAATAAATTGGAGGAAGAAAAAAAATTGTAGAACGTGAAAATCTTTACGTCGGAATTTGCAAAAGACCCAAATTCCGACTTCCAAGATTTTCACGTTCTACAATTTTTTTTCTTCCTCCAATTTATTTTTCATTTCATCAAAATTTGTTGCTGCATCCTTTATACATTTATCTAAACTCTTTTCGATTATCCGAGAAAAAAAGCTTGTTTTTAGCCTTTAAGAGGTTTTAATTTTTAGAAGTCGGTTTTTTTTTTTTTAAAAATTTATTATTTTTAGCCTTTAAGAGAATTTCATTTTTTTTTTATTTTATCTGAATTTTTTTAACTTTTTGCACGAATGCTCAAGCACATTTCTATTCATATCCGATTTCAGATGAAATGAAGCGGTATTCACATTGCATCCCCAAAGTGACTTTTTTTTTTTTTTTAATCCGACTACTCCCTGAACTTTTTAAGGATTTTTAATATTATTGCATGAATGCTCAAAGATATCATACATATATTTGGTCACCATATCTCTAAAGCTAAGCCACCATTTTTTTCCACCAAAATTATTTCAAAAAAACTTTTTTGGCCATTTTCTTTGAGTTTGAGCTGACCCTCAACAGGAAAAGCTTACATTTTCCTTGCCTTTGTTCCTTTTTCCAACCTTAACATAACCTCAATCACCTTTCCTTTTTTTTTTTCCTCAGCCGAAGAATCATCTACTATTTTTTTACTTCCTCCATCTCTCCAGACTCTTCCATTCCTTGCCCTTAAGAACAAACTGAGAAACACAGAGAATCATGTTGTTTAATTTTACCTAACCCATGCAAACACAACCATATGACTGATCAGAAGTTTTTCTCCTGATAAATCTGAAAATCACTTTACCAAAATTATATTGAAAACCGCATTATTCAGAAGACCATCCCACAACGATCCCCCCCCCCCTCAAAAAAAAGTATAGTGAAACAAAACCGTACCAAAGATAAATCACAGAATACTAAAAGCCTAATAATATTTAAAAGTTGGTAAAAAGTCGGAATTTACAAAAAACTCAAATTCCGATTTTAAGATTTTCACGTTCGAAAATTTTTTTTCTTCCTCCAATTAACTTTCGTTATCATCAAAATTTGTTGTTTAATTAAATCTTTCGCTTTATCAAAATTTTTTTCTATCCACCTATTTTTTTGCTTGCCCACAAAGAAAGTGCCCACACTGCATCCCCAAAGTAATTTTTTTTTTTTTTTTAATCCGATTATTCCCTGAACTCTTAAGAATTTGTAGTACTATTGCATGAATGCTCAAAGACATGATGTATATATATATATGTGGTCACCATATGCCCCTCTAAAACTATGCTACCATATTTTTCCACCAAAATTATTTTCAAAAAAAAAAAAAAAAAATTTTGCTCATTTTCTTTGAGTTTGACCAAACCCTCAATATCAAACGCTTACATTTTCCATGCCTTTGTTCCTTTTTCCAGCCTTAACATAACCTCAGTCATCTTTCCTTTTTTTTTTTCTCAGCCGATTTTAATCCTTGACTCGGCCATCTCCTATTTTTTTTTTCTGAACCTCTCCAGACCCTTTCCCTTCCTTATGTCCTAAAAAAAAAATGAGAAACACAAAGAATCATGTTCTTTAATGTTGCCAATCCCATGCAAACACAACCATATGACTTATCTAAGGTTTCTCTCCCGATTAAATTGAAAAAATCACTTCATCAAAATTAAATTGAAAGCCACATCATTCAGAACACCATTCCACAAGTATTTCCAAAAAAAATGTCCGAAACTGACTTTAAAAAAAAGTCCGTTATATTTGCTTTTATTTATTTATTTATTTTTTTTTTTTGTTATCATTATTATTATTATCTTTTTTTTTTTTTTTTTTTTCATCGTCTTTTTCAACAAAGCATATTTCTCCCCCGATATACACACAACCACTTATTTAATTTTATTAATTTTTACAATTTTTTTTCCTATAAAATAAAACGTGTAAATCACCGAATACTAATAAGCCTAATAATATTTTTAAATAAAAAAAAAAGTTGTTAAAAATATTTGTTGCCGTTCGTGTAGTGACCGGTACCCGATAGGCAGGTAGTTTCTTTTGTTAGCGAAGGGTTAGGCGAACAACAAAGGAGCAGCTGCTATTGTTATTTTAATCCCCTTCTTTTTTTTTTCTTTATCTTCATATTTTTCTTTAATTTTCCATTTTCCGGACGATTTTACTGGAAAGCTTTATTGAAAAGGCACATCTACGGAAAATGAGGAATCCGAAACTTCTTTCCCCGATTTGATTGGACCATCCGTTACGGAGATATGCGACGAACACCAAACCGGTTACAAAGCCTCGTACAGACGTACATACATATTTTGTCCAAAACACAGCCAGCCAGACCACTACCAAAACAAAACCTCCTTCTATATATATAGAAGTCGGTAAAAATAAAATAAAACGAAATGAAATGAAAAAAAAAATTAAAGCAGGCCTTAAACTAATTTCCATAAGATGTGCGTTTAAAACATTTTCCGATCAAAATCCTGTGACTATGATGAACTTTCACCCTACTCAGCAGCATCAATGCAATATTTGACAATGTATATTCTACTTTACAAAAATTATTCAGCGAGGGAATATAAAGTATTCACGAAAAGGAAACGAAAGATTTTAAGTTTTTACATTAAAAATCTGTTTCGTAAAGTCTTCTTTGCTCCAAGTTTCCCCGCTTTTTCTAAATAAACAAGGACACACAATAAGTTAACCATACAATTTCCGATTCTTTCAATGTATTGAAAAATGTTAAGGTACTTAGACTTTTCCAAATCTTTTTCGTTCTCTTTTTACATTTATTTGGTTAAAAGGTTCGGAAGAAAAGACAGATACGACGCAAAACTTTTTAGGATTTTTTTTTCTTGCCTTTTTTTTTTTTTTTTAAAGCTCTTTGAAGTTACATCAAACCTTATATCTAGCGGTCTCAAATTTTTTTTATTTATTTATTTATTTATTTATTTATTTTTTTTTTTTTTTTTGAAAAATAGGAAATGAAATACAAAAGCTGAGCTCGTCATTGAAAGGGAGAAAAATCAGGCTCTCAAGCCATTAACTTTTTTTTTTTTATTTTTATCTTTGTTTACCTTATACCAGAAAAAAATTCGGATAAAGGAAAATAAAAATTAATTCAAGAGCCAAAGCATTACAACAATTTGATGGATCAAGCATTGAAATAACTGCAGGGGAAATCCTCTTTACCTCTCAAAGGAAATGGAAATGGAGATACGACGTTCAATATGTCAACTATTGAAATATTAAAACTGTGAGACTATATCTAGAAAAACCTTTCCTCTTGCCTTTTTGGAACCGTACTTGTACGATGAAAATGATAGAATTTCGAAAAATAAAAGGTATTTTTTTTCTTTTTTTCCCTCCCTCTAAAGCGGAATAAAAAAAAGACCAAAAAAAAAAAAGATGCAACGTTTGATTTGCTTTCCATATCGATCTCTTCTTTTTTCTCAAAAATAGAAATCCCGATGAAATGGAGCAGCTGAGCGGTATTTACTTAAGACCCTATTCGGATATTTCTAACTTCAATTATATGCTTCAATTTTAGAGAAAACTGAACGACATAATTTTTACACGCTCTCTTTCTTTAAAAAAAAGTCGATATTTTCCACTACTGCTTGAACGAAAAAAATCATAATTGCAATTATTATTTATACCGAAAATTTTACGATCGACCTGTTTCTCTAGGATGATGAATGGCCTTAGAAGAAGGTAGAATGAACGTATGTTCATCGATAGGATGAATAATTTTTAACCGCATTGTGATATGTGCTTTGGAGACGAATTAGGAATAAATACATGGAGAGTAATTAAGTGTTTCGTTTGGGCAACCAAGACGTCCGAGTCTTGAAATAATTTTTTTTTCTTTTTTTACGACTCGGATTCTCGGATTGTTTTTGAAAAACTTTTTTAATCGGTTAAACGTAATTAAATGATGCATTTTATTAAGAAAAGAAGGAAATCAGTTGCTAAATGAACATAAACAGCATTAAATGCATTAAAACACAAAAATAGCCAATGCAAATAAATAAATTTGCTTTAACGAGAGTCCAGTTTTTTATTTTGGGAAAAAACAAAAGCTGTTACGCCATTGTTATCAATAAAGTTTGTTTAATATTTTACTTAATTCAACAATTATCGTGTTTTAATGTACCTTATGTTGTTTTAATTCATTAATTAATTAATTATTATATTGAACATCAACAGCCAGTTTAGCTGGCCTATTACAGATTTCAATCAACGAAACAAAAACAAAATAAAATAAAATAAAATAAAATAAAAAATAAAATAAAATAAAAATAAAAAATAAAAATAAAAATAAAAATAAAAATAAAAATAAAAATAAAAATAAAAATAAAAAATAATAATAATCAAAATAAAACAAAAGCAAAGTATTTCCTTCTTTTCTTAATAGAATGCATAATTTTATTACGTTTTACCGATAAAAAAGGGGTCTATGAAAACTGTCGTCAGACAGTTCTGACAGAATCAGGTTTTGATCCCCCTTACCCATTAAACTGCCCGAATTATTCCATTTAATTTTTTCGGACAGTTTACCGATTTTATTTTTTAAAAATAAAAAAATAAATATTGATTCTGCCAGGAACTAGACTAGTGCATAGAAATCCGGATTCTGACAGAATCTAATTTTAATAAAAATGATTTTATTAAATAATTCCTTTAATAAAATTGATTTAAAAGCTTTTGCAAAACGAATATGGAGAACAAGTTAAATCAATCATTTGCGCTCTGTGCAGGGCCTTTGTCTTTCTATTCAGCCCTGTTTACAATTAAAATTTTAACTTATTGTATTGACGAAGAGATCTTCATTAACGATCTTTAAAAGACTTCATAAGTCCACTCTTCGAGTACCTCTGGTGTATTCTTTTACTGACCATCTTCCCGGTTCCCTCTTTGATCCCTATACCAATAAAGCCCAACTGGGAGAGTTACACCCCCCCTCCCTGCCTTAAAGCAGTTTTAGGTTTGTTGGAAAAATTAAAAACTTCATAAAAATATCTGTGATAACATACTTAAGGTAACAATATAAAAAATAATTAAATTAAAGTAATTTTTTTAAAAAGATTCTGACAGAATCTAGGCTAGTGCATAGGAATCCGGATTCTGACAGAATCAATATTTATTTTTTTTTATTTTTTTACGACTCGGATTCTCGGATTGTTTTTGAAAAACTTTTTAATCGGTTAAACGTAATTAAATGATGCATTTTATTAAGAAAAGAAAAAAATCAGTTGCTAAATGAACATAAACAACATTAAATGCATTAAAACACAAAAATAGCCAATGCAAATAAATAAATTTGCTTTAACGAGAGTCCAGTTTTTTTTTTTAGGAAAAAACAAAAGCTGTTACGCCATTGTTATCAATAAAGTTTGTTTAATATTTTACTTAATTCAACAATTATCGTGTTTTAATGTACCTTATGTTGTTTTAATTCATTAATTAATTAAATATTATATTGAACATCAAAAGCCAGTTTAGCTGGCCTATTACAGATTTCAATCAACGAAACAAAAACAAAATAAAATAAAATAAAATAAAATAAAATAAAAAATAAAATAAAATAAAAATAAAAAATAAAAATAAAAATAAAAAATAATAATAATCAAAATAAAACAAAAGCAAAGTATTTCCTTCTTTTCTTAATAGAATGCATAATTTTATTACGTTTTACCGATAAAAAAGGGGTCTATGAAAACTGTCGTCAGACAGTTCTGACAGAATCAGGTTTTGATCCCCCTTACCCATTAAACTGCCCGAATTATTCCATTTAATTTTTTCGGACAGTTTACCGATTTTATTTTTTAAAAATAAAAAAATAAATATTGATTCTGCCAGGAACTAGGCTAGTGCATAGAAATCCGGATTCTGACAGAATCTAATTTTAATAAAAATGATTTTATTAAATAATTCCTTTAATAAAATTGATTTAAAAGCTTTTGCAAAACGAATATGGAGAACAAGTTAAATCAATCATTTGCGCTCTGTGCAGGGCCTTTGTCTTTCTATTCAGCCCTGTTTACAATTAAAATTTTAACTTATCGTATTGACGAAGAGATCTTCATTAACGATCTTTAAAAGACTTCATAAGTCCACTCTTCGAGTACCTCTGGTGTATTCTTTTACTGACCATCTTCCCGGTTCCCTCTTTGATCCCTATACCAATAAAGCCCAACTGGGAGAGTTACACCCCCCCTCCCTGCCTTAAAGCAGTTTTAGGTTTGTTGGAAAAATTAAAAACTTCATAAAAATATCTGTGATAACATACTTAAGGTAACAATATAAAAAATAATTAAATTAAAGTAATTTTTTTAAAAAGATTCTGACAGAATCTAGGCTAGTGCATAGGAATCCGGATTCTGACAGAATCAATATTTATTTTTTTATTTTTAATAATAATGTGGAAAGTTAGGTGGCTGGCCACAACCTGTAGTGGATCAGAAATTAAATTTAAATTTCTCCGAAATGTTTTTTTAGATGTTGTGCCCGAGAACAAACTTTGTCCCATCAGTTCAAGGAACGTTGCTTGAAATTACAATGGTACTCTGCAAAAAACATTTCTAAATAAAATGACTTCCATTTATTTAATTAATTTTAAAACATGCCTCTAAACATCAGTGGCGCTTAGGATGTGACCCGTCTTGCCTTCTTTTACCAGGGTTCTGGAATTTCCGCCAATGGACCACTTCAGGGACTATGGGTGACTTAAGTTGTTCCACCCATCGGCTTGGCAGTCGTCTTCTTAAAAAAGGCCATTCATTTTTCCTTCCACCATCAGTCTCTTCAAGGATCTTTCTCCTGGCAATATGCCCAAGAAAGTCAAATAGGCTTTAATAGCCGGCTAGAAAGATCTTTTTGTCATCCGAAGCTCACTCAGTTTTCTGATATAGAAGTTAACAAAAACATACAAAAAACTTGCTAAAATTCCGAATATAATGCACAGTAAAAAAAAAATAAGAACAAATTTTGCTGTGTTGACTAAAAAAAATGACGAAAAATAAAAGACGATGTTATGCCGCTTCTCTATTATGATTCAAAATTAATTTTCTAGATATATTTTCAAAATTTCCGGAAGTACTGTGCTTTTGTTATTCTATGGATTTCTAACCCAAGATTTAAAAATGGAGTCGGCCATTTTTACTACATTGCATTTTTTGTATTCTTAATCCATGGTCGAAAATTCATAGAATAACTAAGGCACAGTACTTCCGGAAATTTTGGAAATTAATTCTAGAAAATTAATTTTGAGCCATAATGGAGAAGCAGCATTATGGCCGCTCAATGTTTTTATTTTTAACACAGTCGAGTTTGTTGACGTTTTTATGTGGACCGATATTACCAAGTGATTTTGTTAATTTTTTACATATTTCTTTTAACTGTGTGCCTATTGCTGGCCATTCATTTGAATAGGATATTCAGCATTTAAAGTCATTTGAATCTGCAATTATATCCTCATTCCTGATTTTCAAAGCATAAATCCATCCTCGCACTCAAAAACAATTCAGTGATAAAAAAAATAGACGAGAAAAACCGTACATCAAAGAGTTAGTATAGGAAAAGCTAAACAACATACAGATTTGACAACCTCACAAAGAGAAAATGAAGGGAATTGTCAACCTCTGAAATATCATATCTTCAATTTGTACGTAATCATTCCTTATGAAAATTCATAAACTAACCAAAGCCTTCCACTTTTATCCTCTTAAAAGCATAACCCTCTAAACTTTGATTATGAATCTCTTTAGTCATCTTGAAAAGCTTAGGGCTGGGATGGAATACATTTTAAGATGACGGCATCGCTAATTGTTTCAGCAACGTCTCTTGATAGACAATTACAAGTTCTCACATGTTTTAGTAGTGTTAATTGCCTCGGATATGGTTTTGAGTTTTAGTTTCTGTGATTATTTTATAAAGGAGAAATTTTAAGCGGTTTAATATCGGACCCGTACAAAGTTCGGATGTAAAAGCAAATGAGAAGCTACACGAAAATGATTAATTCAAATTGGCTCAGAAACTGTAAAATTTTAAAACTTTTGTTTTTAGAAGCTTCCTCCCCAAAGCAATCGCCTCAAGGAGAATAAGCGCCAAAGGAACAGAGAAGTTTTTAACTCATGTTCCAGTAGACTGAACCTTCTGCTATTACCAGGTATTTTTTAATTTATGTTAATCAATACAATGCAAGCCAGTAATTAAAAACCGAGTGCGACCTGAAAGAAGTACGTAATTTGTGAGAATCTACCACGACTTCCGGTCGATGTGATCTTTATACAGATTATTATGGTAATGATTTGACCGTTTTTTGAAAAGACATAATTCGTTCTCTTACCCCATTGTCCCTAATTTTCACCCGCCCTCTTATTAACGAAAAAAAAAAAAATTGACATCGTAAAAAAAAAAAAATACCGTTGAATTTTACCTTTTCCATCAGAAAAATTGCGCGAACCGTTGCCAACATTGTTGCAGGGTGCGCCCATTAAGAAATTCATGACTTCCTTTTAATCCCTGTAAGAAAATAAAAAATTGGATTTTAATTTCTTAAAATTTTACCTTGTCCAAAGCCAAAAGAAAGGAATTCGACGCGCAGAAAGCGAAGCATACGCGAAACGTTCCAAAAAAAAATTAAGACATTTTATGGAAAAAAAAGTTTTTAGATTACTCATTAAGACTTTGTGTTTTTTTATAGAGAAAAAATGTTGGGAGGTAAAAGAAAACGGGAAGAAAGATAAGCTAATAGTGAAAGTTCAGATTAATTTAATACTGAATGGAAAAAATCCAGCAAAGTATTTTACATATTTTACACCCCCTTTCCTTCCAATCCTCTATCCTTTCCCAATTTTTATCAAAGTAAGAACTTAAAGGAAAAAAAAAAAAAAAAAAAAAAAAACTTAAGAAAAAAGTTTTCTTTGAGAAATAAAATCTTTCAAGAAGTATTGGACATGCTAATTACGACTTTTTAAGGTGAGAAAGGTCTAAGTAAAAAAAAAAAAAAAAAAAAAAGCTAAAAGCTGTTTTTAATATTTCTGATAAAAAAGTATGAAATGATTGCCCATTATCAAATGTACTAAAACATGATTGTTTTCAACTTGATGCCAAGTGGCTTGGTCTTCGACTTTTCAGTGATTAATACGAGAAAATGTCTTGCCTAACGGTAGATTTCATAGTTTCAAGAGTATTGTAACTAAGCTCGTTAATATAGAATTCAGAACTGTGCCAAACAGTTCGAGTCCTCATTGGATACTAATTTTTTTGAAACTTTCTATTTTACATTTTCTTGAACCTTCCTTTCGAATTTTTCTCAATATAGGAATGGCTAGTAGGGCGGATCGAAAAACGCGAATTTTTGAATTTGAAAACGCCTGATATGGGAATCGATGTTTTTCTATAATACTATTAGCCCTAATTTTTTTCAGATTTTTTAAACTACATTTTGAGGTTCCGCAATGGCCTTAAAATTTTCAAAAAGCCAATTTGAGGACCAAGAAAGAAAATTTTTTTTCGCATAAAAGACCGTCGTTTCCTATCAGAAATTTTGCATAGATTACGAATTTGAAGTCAAAAATTAGTTTTGGTGCACAGTTTTTGAGCCACATGTCGGATTCCAAAATTCTGAAAATCTTGTTACGGGTTTCTATCAGTGGCTCAAAAACCGAGCACCAAAACTAATTTTATAAAAAGGCATCGATTCTTATATCAGGAGATTTCAAATTCAAAAATTCGCGTTTTTCGACCTGCCCTAATGGCTAGGACTTTATTTAGCGATTCAATTTCTTTATTCGATTATTTTAATTTTTTTTTTTTTTTTTTTTTTTTTTTTATTTTATTTCTAAAATGTAGTCTGACAAGTACATATAAATACCCTTTGAACAGACATAAAGTTCTAAATTTGAAATAATAAAAAAAAAAAAAAACATACACGGACTCAAATAAAGAAAACTAAAATAAAGAGACGCCATCAACACTCTCAAGCTCGTCGTTAAACAGTCTCATACAGCGGTTGAACGGTGAGTTGGTACGATCAACCGTTCGACATCTATCAAGACGAAAGAGTTTAAAACTTCTTTGCCTTAGGCGCAGATCGGGAACGGCAAAATTTAAACGAGCCAAACTATTGCTGTCGTCCGACTCACCGTTCAACAATTTTTCAATAAAACGGACGCAGAATCGATGACGCCTCTCCGACAGCTCATCCATTTCAAAAACAGTTAAAGAAAGTTGTAAGGGGCGCGGAAAGAGAAAACTCGGGATACTCGATACAAAAGGAACGCAGAAAACGCTTTTGGATACGCTCAATCAGCTGAATGGATCTTAGCGACAAAGGTGACCATACTTCCACCGCATATTCAAGCTTACTTCTCACAAACGCATTAAAAAGAGCTTTGAGGGCAGCTGGATCGCTTAAATATTACCCCTCCACGTTATGTAATACAAATTCTTAATAGCAGCGGAATATACGGATAATATATGGTCGTTAAAACTTAAAACAGAATTAAAATGTACACCGAGATCGACAGTTTCATTGACTCTTTCAAGCTGAATGTCATTCATACTGTAAATGAAAATAATAGGATCCCTACATCTGGAATAGCTCATTATTCGACATTTCCCTATATGAAAAGGAAGTTTATTTGGAATGCTCCATTTATGGAGAGAGTTTACATCAGATTGAAGTTTTTCAGTCCTGCAATTCGTTGATAATCTTATAAATCTTTAGATCATCAGCAAACTTAAGAACTTTAGAATACTGAACCGAATCACATATGTCGTTAATAAAGATAAGGAAAAAAAGTGGGCCAAGATTTGAACCCTGTGGCACACCAGATTTTACGAAATAAGGATTCGACTCTGTATGTTGAAAAGTGACATATTGTATTCTATCGGTCAAATAAGATGCAATAAATTCCAGGCTTCACTGTTGAACCCGAAATTATCCATTTTATGATCAAAATGCTGTGATCGACCTTGTCGAAAGCTTTTTGGAAATCAGTATAAATGACATCAACTTGCTTTCCAGCATCTAATGCCGATGATATATCCTCAGTGATATTGACAAGATTTCCAACTGTAGATTTGCGAGGCAAAAACCCATATTGATTGGCACTAATAAACGGCTTAACATGATCATAGATGCGACCATGAATGATCGACTCAAAAACTTTTGCAAACACAGAAGTAATAGCTACTGGTCTATAATTTGAAATTTCAGAGACCTCACCTTTCTTAAAAACAGGACTGACTCGCGACACCTTCCACAATGCGGGAAACTCCCTGTGCATAAGAGATTGATTAAAGATTATTGTTAGAGGCCGAACTAAAACATCTTTGCAACCTTTAACAACGAAAGAAGGTATATGGTCCGGGCCAGCAGCTTTATCGGTCTTAAGTTTGTCAATGGCAAAAAGAACCTCTGACTCTAAGATTTCATCAAATTTGAAATTTCCTGCCCAATCTCCTTTGTAAAGAGTGGGTTGAGCATTACTGGATGTGGTAAATACGCTTTGGAAATAATTAGCAAAATGCTCAGAAAAATTGCAACCATCGGTCTGATCACCATGCAATGTCATAGGGTACCCCATTTTCACTTGCGTTTTATTTTTTTTATTCGAAAAAAAGCGCCAAAATAATTTGGGATTAGTTTTTAAGGTTTCTTCCATAGCCACAGTATAATTCTTCAAAGTAATGGTCATTAATTGAGTCAGTTTAGACCGTAAATTTTTAATTTTCATTGAAAAATACTGAGAATCAAAGACCTTTCGTTTCTGACGCAGCCGTTTGATGGATCTTAGCAAACCCTTAATCTCTTGCGTGTACCATTCAGGAAAAACGTTACCATTCGAGTGAACTTTAAACCTAGGAGCACAGCAATCAACAACGGAGAAAAAAAGACCATAAAAATCCGACACTGCAAAATTTACATCCAACAGTGAGAGTTCATCCCAAGCAATTAACGCTAGGTTTTTATACAATGACAGAAAATCACACTTGGGGAAAAAGTATTGCGGAAAGCCGTGAAAAGTTTCATTCAGCTGAGAGCGACGATGAGAACGTTCTTTTCTGACATTGGTACGATAGGAATGTCTAACCGACTTGTCGGCATGAGATTTTTCGATTAACAATGCAGGGTGATACCTGTTTAACTTTAAAATTTAACTTTAAGAAGAAAGTGTCCAAGAAAAAAAAACTCCTTATTTATCTTTATCTTTGTCTTTAGGTTAACTGGTAAATTTTCTTATTTTAACTTGTTTTTCCGTCTAAATTTTTTGGTCGAGGAATCGGATCTAGAGACTGCAATTTCGGACCATTTTTTCGGAATTCTCAAGTTCCCAATCCCGGAATCCCGAGTAATGTTCGATGTCCATTTTTTTATTATTTTCATCAAATTATGTTTCCGCGCCATGTTAAAACATTATTAAAGCTGTTAAAGAGCTTTCCTAACCTTAAAGTTAGATTAATCATCGACTTTTCGGTAAATTTGTACGCTACAAAGCAGAAAATATATTTAAGATAAAATCAAGTCTATCTGTCATCAATTTTTATCATTTTCATGCACTGAGAGCAGCTCGGTTTTCCGCAATCTACGCATAGGTAGTATTTGCTTTAAGCTTAGTTAATAGGTTGCAGCAATCAATATTTTGATTCCTGCAACCTATTTCGTAGGTTGCAGGAATCAAAATATTGATTGCTGCAACCTATTAACTAAGCTTAAAGCAAATACTACCTATGCGTAGATTGCGGCAAACCGAGCTGCTCTCAGTGTGGTTTTGTTAAAAAAAAATGAGACATAAAATATCAATCTCATGGTTTTTTGTAAATTTTGTCTTTCGGACAAATAACTCCTAAAAATGCCAACATATTCGGCATTAAAATCTCTGGATTTTCTCCTTTTTAATACCGGGAATCGCGGGATTTAAATCGGTCTGGAATCACGGGATTCGTAACTCCGGGATTGCAATCTCTTCGGTTTAAAATCTAAAATAAATGAATCAATAAATACATATCTCAGTATTGGTTCTTGGGAAACATAAATTAATATACCAATGTTAAATAAGAAAAGGAAAATGTGAGCCTTGATTCAATGAAACATAACTGGATGAAAGTACAATACATCTGGAAAAAAGTTCTAAAAGATACTTTGCCATTTTTGTTTCTTTTTTTCCAGCCTACTCATCATCATATCTTTTTTTTATCGATAAAATAAAACCCGGTAAAACATTAGATTTATATCTTTTCCCCCCTTATTATACGCCTCCCCCAAATGATAAATTCTATCCTTCACAATATAGCGAGTATGTCGCCTGCTAATAATTTACACATCCTCCAAACTGACTTTTCAAATGTTTCACATATACTAAGCTTCTCCTTTCGACTCAAAGCTCCAACCTTCATTTTTCATAAAAACTAACGTTTGAAGCCACTCATGCGGATAATATTGAAAAAATAAAATATGTTTTTCTTCGAATTTTTTTTTCCTTTTCTCTTCTTTTTTTTTTGAGGTAATGTTTGTTCGGGAAAGGTCTTTTTCCGTCAAGTCGGGGAAAAGAATTTTTTTTCTTTCTTTTTACCCTAACCCTTGGTATATATAAAAGAAAAAAATGGATACAAGAAACATAATTTATAATGGACGAAAAAAAAAAAAAAAAAGACGCCGACTCTTTTGACAAACAGTAAATTTCCATTTTATGTTTATTTGCAATCGATTGAACGGCCGATTTAATCGAATCATGAAATGCTTGGAGCGTGATCAAAGGGTAAAAAAATATAAATTAAAAGCCTCGTTTTATTGTTATTTTTTATTTTTAATGCAAAAATGAAGGCATAAAATAATAAAATGTTTTCAGTACCTTTCGAAACGATTTTAAAGATAAGCAAAGAACGAAAACTGGAAGAAAATAAATAATTTATTTACACGTAAAATAATTTAATTGTAAATTTATTCTAAAAGACAAAAGCTTTCTGAAAATATCATATTCGATAATAATTCAAACAAGTTTCGTTTGCAAAACAGAATATCTCGTCTCTAAAATTTGACTGGATTTTGAATTAAAAAAAAAAAAAAGAAAAGAATCTGGGCATTGCAAAAGAAATGCCAAGAAACGCAATTATAAACAAACCCATATGGTACACATTGCAACTTTTAGAAATGCCTAAAAAAAAGGCGCATTCGTTAATTTATTTCCACCCAGAAATTATGCAGAAAAAGCGTAACACGCAACGCCCCCAAAAGAAATGCGATGGTCAAGTACAGGTACCCATCAATATTCATTAAGTAAAGGTACTATTACATCATAATAAATATTCATGAATGCCGGCAAATTCAGCCATATGTCGTTTTCTTGAAGGAAACCGGGTTTTTTTCTTATTTTTTTATTTTTCATGTACTTATGTCTCTATTTATAATGTAAACAATCCTCCCGTCTATTTTTGTTCCTAATCTTTTGCGATAATTATAAACTTTAACAAGAAAAAATAATAACAATGTAAAAAAAAAAAAAAATCTTTTGTTTCAAAAATAAACTTGAATTATTTTTCATATGATTTAGTTCCTGTTGCGAAAAAGAAAAGATCTTCTTTTGTTGAATTACAGACGTACGACACCCGTGAGCTGTTATTGAAAGTGAATAAAAGTGTACGACTCTTTACACCGGAAATAGTAACGGAAAGTCAGATGACTATGATACATAAATAATCGTTCAACAACAGAATACATTTGAATTTTTTAATTTAAATTGTGCGTATGCTGAATGCATTAACAAACGTGACCGAAAAATTAATAATTTGTTACAGGAAGAATTTTTCTTTAACAGTTGGTTTTCAACTGCCTTGTACCGTTTTTACTAAAAAAAAAAAAAGTTGTTATCACATGACTGAATTAAGAAAATTTTTTATGGATCCATTTCTTATCTTTATGAGGTCGTTGGTAAATAAAAGGTTTGTTGTGGTGCCAAAATTTACATTTGTCAGTTAAACCTATTGATGAGATTTCCCTTAAAAACGATATTAGGGCAGTCTTATTTTTTGAAGCACTAAAAACCCGTTTAAGCAATATGCCTTGCACTGTACATCCGAAGGCATATCAGTTCACCAATGTCTCATTCTAACAAAGATATTACGGAGTTATTTCTTGAACAAAAAAGGTTCCGCTTTTTAAGGTTACGTAAGGCTGCGTATCATCGCATAATTATGTTCAGCCGTGATAATGTTTTGCAATTTGATCAATTAATTTCTATTTTATCTTTTTAGCTTCCAATAGAGACATTAAGAGGAGGCTTCAAGGATACGGAAAGGAATGGCTGTTTTCTCTAATATTCGATTTATGATGAAAAAATCCCAATTTCAGGGATCTAACGAACGCTTCTGGTATATCCTGGCATTTTTAGTGCAAGTTTAAACTTGTCTGATCATATAAACAATTAAGTTAAATCTGGATGTTATAAATTACCATTTTTAAGAGGAGGCTTCACGGAATGCAAGAAGGAATGGCTGTTTTGTCGAATACTCGATTTACGATGAAAAAATCCAAATTTTAGGTATCTAACGAACTCCTCTGATATATCCCGGAAATTTTAGTGCAAGTTTCAACTTGTCTAAAATGTATGGACGGCGGGAAAATAATTTCAAAAAAAATTGCGGTCAAAAATCTTTGATTTTGTTTTCCTGGTTTTTGTTTGCTTGGAACAAGTTGAAACTTGTACCAAAAATACAAGAAGAAGTCAAAGGAGTTCGTTAGATACCTGAAATTCGATTTTTTCCCCCGTAAATCGAGTGTTAAACAAAACAGCCATTCCTTCTCGAATTCCGTGAAGCCTCCTCTTAACGTTATTTGGACCAAAGAGAGGAACCGGGAAGATACTCAGTAAATGAATACACCAGAGACCACTTAAAGAGAGGACTCGTACCACCAACCTTCCGTTTTCGCGACGTTTAAGTAAAAGCCGAGCATATACATTCAAAAAGTGCTTCCTGCAACCACTAGAAAGCATCGGAACATTGTCAGATTTCTCGTCAGAAATCAAACTGAGGAAAACAAAATAAAAAAAGTCAGTCCTGAACCAAGATTAAACGCTCTTTAATTATATTTAATTTTAAAAATGCAATTTTCAGTATTGGCCAACGCTGGATATCATAAAATCAGTTAGATTTAGAGACTTTAAATTAAAAGAGGCCGACAAAAAAAATAGGCGCGAAAAATCGGTGCTCACTGATCATGCGCACTGATATGTTGAATTTTTCGGAATCTTGGCAAAACTGTCGCTGCAAATTACAGCAACGTAAAAAATGGCGAATGTTTTTGTTTTGCTCTCTATTGGAAAACTAATAAATCCGACTTCATTGGTGGCTTTCAGTAATATCTGAACAGCATTTTAAGTGTTTTGCTGTCTTGATAAGCACTTTCGATGTTAGCGTTCTAAATCCGACTTTTTTTTAAAGGAATTCGTGAACAAATACACTTTGAATAAACAAAAACAATCACCATTTTTGAATTTGGTGCAGTTTATAGCGGCAATTGAGCCAAAAATTTTCAAAACTCAGTAAGCACGATCGGTGAGCACCGCTTTTTCGTGCCAAATTTTTTTGCCAGTCTCAGTTAGATTTAATCTTGATAAACTTTACGTTTCACAAAATTGATTTAAATTTGAACCCATTTAACATTTCAATTTATGATTTTTCCAAAAAACCTAAAACTGCTTTAAGGCAGGGGGGGGGGGGGGGTCTAATTCTCTCAGTTGGGCTTTATCTTTTTCAATTTAAATGTATGATGAGAATATTTTGGAGAGTTTAAGGCTACACTCAATAACCTTATATGTGTACCTATATATATGAAAAGGATCCTAGTCGTCATTCGGAAGGTGTAATGCTTTTGTATGTAAACAATAACGACAATCAATAAAGAGTCAATTTCCAAAACATTACATCTTCAGAATGGGGACTAAGGCTCTTTTCAAGTATAGGTGCACATATTTGTAGGAAATTTCCAAAAGTATTTTTGCTACCGACATCATTTTCGCAACTTCCAAGAAGAAAATCATTACAAAATGATTTTAAGGTAAGTCTAAAAACTATCACCTGACCATGCAGTTTTTCTTCGGAAATTTTCAACAGGCATTGTTTTGACCGGGTTAATACTTCAACAAAATGATTCTTATCCCAGAACCTTAGAATTAAGGTTCTTAACATAATTTGCAATACCGCACATTCCAGGGCTTTCAATATTTTTTTATTTTTACCGTACTATAAATTATGATTTATGCTTTATTCGTAAAACTATTTTCCTCACGTGTAAATCGGAAAAGTTTAACGGAAAAAGGTGCTACATTGTGAAATAATACGATATCGATTTCGCATCAGCGTTATAAGGTAACAAAAGATAATATCAAGAGAGGAACGTTAAAAAAAAAAAAAAGGACACATAGCCTTAAGTTTTGAAATATATGATCCATGTTTCAACGGAAGAGAGAGCGTCTTTTGCAGGGATCAAAAATCTAGTACAGAATGTTCTCTATCTTCTTTTTTATTTAAACGGAAAAAGCGAAAATTCTCTAAAACATTTATTTAAAAAAAAAAACAAGCTTTGATTCATACATCATTAACGTTATAAAATAGTTTTAATGATCTTCACATTTCGTAACGATCATCATAAGATTCCAGTCTCCTTTGTTTCAAAAAAAGCAGAACACGCTGTATAAACTAAAGAAAAGTAAATCTTCCCGACGTCTTCATATTCCGATGCCAACTGTATAATTTTCTTCACCCTGCCCCCTCTCTTCTTTTTTCTCTCTGTGCTTTTTTATATACACTTCACATTTTTTTTTGTTCTTGTGCAAAATATATATCTTGCAGTTTTTACTCTTGGAAACCTGCCTAGCTTTCATTTTTTTCTTAACTTTATTTTTCAATCGACACACTTTAATACTCTAAAGATTTAGTAAACCTGTCTTTAGCATTCCTTTTTTCCACTTGTATGTTTTCAACGGCCATTCATTTCCTGTTTCTTTTGTCTCCGTTTCTCTTACTTACTTTATTTTATTATCATACTTTGTCTCTAAAAATCGTCCAAGTGTTCGTGTCGTATTTCTATACACTAAGATTTATGGTAAAGGAAAACACAGAAGATCGTTACAAAAAACTTTTCCTCCTTTTTTTTTTTTTTTTTTTTTTTTTTTTACTTTTCATAAGATGTCCTATGGCGTAACCACAGTATTTTTTTTCTTTTTTGTTAATTTAAGGCATCCCTTCGGTTCGGCATCGGTTTCAAACGGAGAACTTCTTATGAAATTCTATTGGGTACTCCTGCGAAGTGCATTACAACCGAAGCGTAAAATCTTTTGATAGTAGACTTTGTAGATCGCTTACTATATACGAGAAAACATTGTTTTATTGCTTTTCACTGTCTTTGATCTTTGCTTTTTGCTCGGTTTGAGCCCAATATAAACATTTCACCATTTAGAGTTTTTTTCATATTGACTTATATAAATGGGAAAAATTCGTGCGCGACTTTGAAAGTTGTAAAATGATCCATGATGATACACCACGACAAAGCACCGCTATTTTTCTTTTCTTTCGCGTAATGATTTCCCCTCGTTAATTTAAGTCCGGACGCAGCAGAAAGCCGCCTGGATTTTTTTTCATTCGTGAAAAAATTTTAAACGTCAGAAATTGGAACAAAGACTTATTGGTAGTTGTTTGAGGATCTTCACCATTCGTTAAGCAAAAAACCATGGAGACGCTATGTACATAAATTCTTTCATTTTTTAAGTGGTCCTCAGATATTTAAGCACGATCCAGAAAAATATGACGTTGAATTAAATTATTATAATATCAGGTTAAAAACAGCCAAATCGGATTGGCTAAGGCATTTTAAACGGATAAATAATGTCGTGAAGCAAAAGAAATTTAAAATGTTTATAGAACTTCGCGGAAAGCATGGGAGGATCTAGGGGGGGGGGCTGGGGAGGCTAGCCCCTTCCAGGAAGCAGAATAGCCCCCCCCCCCTAGAATTTTGAAAATTATATGGTCTGAATAGTATCAGCTCCCCCCACCCCAGAAAATTTTTTTCCCTATTCTTAGCCCCCCCCCCTAGAAAAAAATTCTAGATCCGCCCATGGGCAAGTAGTAAATTGCGCAGTTGAGCAACATTGACTCTAGGTGTTAAATTTTCATAGCATCAAAATTATTACTCAAAGAAATTCATAAACGGCTAAAATGCGGCATAAAACTTGGTTCATGTAAAAACTCTAGTAGGGTACCAAATAGAATCTTAATTTGTGAAACAAAACTCCGTTTCTTCGGTATAACACTATACCGTATGCTTTCGACATCTAAATTAAAGTTAATATGATCGGCATTGCAATAAATATCTTCACTTTACACAGTGAACCAGAAAAAATTATTTTTGGACAAAAATCGATTAAAAATTTTCAAAATTTTACATAATTGATCGGACAACATTATTTTTAGGTTGTTTCTGTCCCTTATTTATATAAGGAAAAAATTATTCAGAACAAAAAAAATACAAAAAAATTATTCAGAACATTTTTATGCTTTTTATATTGTTTTTAACGCACTTTTTGTTAATAATGATATAAAATTTGTTAACGCTGTAGGTATGTTTAAAAAAATCAGAAGTAATCGAAATATGATTTACTGATAGTTAGGTATCATGGAGTGTAAAGCATTACCCCTCCAAACATTTTTTTCTGGCGGTAATTGGTTTCTAGAGTTAATTAAGTCAAAAATTGTATTAAAAATATTTTTCAACTAAGCTTTTAGTGGGCTTATTTAAAAGTCTTCAAGATGTCTATGGTCTCATTATGAAGCCTAAAGGTGCTAAATCAAAAATCTGCTTTCAATTTTTGCGCCTCTTTGCGCCTAAATTTTGTCAAAAAAAATTTTTTCTGGCCCACTGTGCTTTAGTCCAACCATTAAAAATATTCCTTTTCTAAATAAATCGATTAAAAGAACGTCGCTAAAAAAAATTGGAAATAAATATGAAAAGAAGTTTAACTGAAAAAATAATACCGGTTCCATTTTAAATACTTTTTTTTTTTTTTTTTTTTTGGATTCTCTTAAAAGAAAAACTTGGAAAATGCTATATTAACGTGTACACCAATTTGGATTAAAATATCCATACTACTACAAAAATGTTTAGATAAATAAAGAGCAAGTTTCAGGAGATCATCGAAGAAAAAAAAACCTTCTTTTTTCCCCCCATAAATTAACCGACCAAAATCGGCCGGTTAACCATGGTTTTCTACAAAATCAATGTTGGTGGAAAAAGCCTTAACTCTCAGGTAAAAACCATACAGGATTAGCATACTGATTGGCTTCAATTCGTTACCGATACCACCCGCGATCCAACTTCGTAGGATTTCTACTGGGGATGCTAAGTATTTAGTACAATTTATTATGTGTTTCCCGTTTCCTTTGAAGGACATTGTTGCTCAAAGAATTACTCATGCTTATTTATATGCAATTTACTCTATGTGATTTATTATACAAGTCTCCTGTGACGTTTTTGATCCGCTTAGCATTGGAAGTGCCCGCTAAGAAGGGAAAACTATCATCTTTGCTAATAGTTAGAATTAATAAATAGATTTTGATCGGCTTCTATAGGAAATTTTCGTTCAATTATTTTTTATGCTTTTTATATTTTTATTTATTTATTTATTTATTTATTTTTTTTTTTTTTTTGAAAAGCATTATAAATCATTTTCTCCTTGTTATGATACGTCATGCGCTAAAATACGCGAAAAATTGACTATCCACTAGATAAATCCGCAAAAACAATCCAAGTGGTATTTTCCTCAAATGTTTTTCCGATTTGCAAACTTAAAATCGGTTTCATATTTAAAAAAAAAAAAAAAAAAAAAGGTAAAGGAGCCTTGGTCAACCACCATAAATTAATGAAGTCATCGTTAGTATCTTTCCCTTTTCGCGCAGCCAATATTTACGTGGGAGTTTCAACCCCTGACATACATATACATATATTCAAATTTCAGTAGAAATATATTTAAATAGAATGTTAATTTAATACAACATGAAACGCTACTGATTTCGAATGTACGAGGGTGTTTCGATAAGTTGTTTCTATAGAAATTTCCCACCGTGGGAAAAGTCGTATTCCCCATTTTCCAAAAGAATATTCATTGACAAACAGAATCGTTTTCCAGTTTTAAAACCAACATTACGATTTAAAATTTTTTTTCAGCGCTTTAATTAAATTAATTTCGCCAAAGAAAATATTTTTCAAACGATAAATAAATCGCATTTATTATGGAAAAAAATTGCACACACAATTAATATTTACAGCAACGAATCCATGTATAAATAAAAAATATCGAATTCTACACGCTATTACTGAACTGGAACTGCGCGGGAAATTTCGGTCAGGGTTGATTTGATTTTCAATGAATAAACTTATTGATGAACCCTCGTCGTATTACAGTTGATAATTAGCTATGTTATAGGACTTGCAGATGAGCCATCCCGCACCATAGAGACAGAAACCTCGCAGCATAATAAACTAAAAAATATACCGTCTTTCTTCAACGCTGTATCACTTATTCCAACATGGATTTTCCCGAGAAACTGTTCCCAATAATTTTTTAAACGGAAAAAAAATCCCGATGTTTCAAAGAAAAGTTTTTTTTAAGCGTTTTTTTCTTCAAAGGAATAATTAGAAAATCACTAATATTAAGACTAATTAATTTATTTGCTTTAACATACTGAGCGAATTCCAATTAGATAAACGAATTAATTAATGATTGACATCTGCAGAATTTTGAAATCGCTTAATCAGCCAAAAATGAGTCCGTGTGAAAGTCAATCAATTAAAAGAATGCTTTTTAGAAAAAGAATAAAAAAGGAAATAAAGAAAATATTAATAAAAAAAAAAAAATTCATTAAAGGAAGAAACGCTATTTTTCATTTTTCCAGTTGCCGTTCCTCAGGGAATGTCCTATACTACCTTTCTCAAATGGCTGAATCTATGAATATCGCTTATTCTCTGTCCTTTTCTATTTTACTTATACTTGCTGATTACTATACTTGCTTTAAAATCAAAACCAGCTAACATTGAAAACTTTCACCACTTGATTTTCTTCTTTTTTGGAAAATTTTTTACTCGGTTATTAAAACGTCAAAAAAGATCAGGATGGCAAGCGTCTATAAATGCTACCTGTTATTAGTAATTAAAAAATTGGTCATACCTATTCAGACGTACAACCATAGCCAATCACTAATTAATTAAGAATACTATTTTTTAAAAATTAAAAACCATTAATTACTTATTGAACTGATTTCCAAATAGTATGGACTTTGGCAATATTTCTGAACGAATATTTAAATTAGCATAATTTTGATGACTGCCTATCGTAATTATTTTTTTCTAAAATAAATACTTCTAAGAACTACTCGCTAATTTAATACCACATATATTAAGCACCCCCCAACACCCACGCCACGTTAAAAAATTAAAAATAATTATTAAAAAAAGTCTAAAAATTAAAAAAAATTAAAAACAATAACGAAATAAAATAAATTTGGAAAAAAATTGAGAAGGACAAAAGTGAGATACTTCGTTTCAGAAGCAAGGTGATCTTTGAAATTCCCGCTTATATTGTGACTGCCATATAAATTTTGGATGAGGAGCTCCTATTTCCGAACCCATTCTTCTCTTTATCAGCATCAAGGAGAGCCGCACTTTTATTTTTTATAACCAACAAGTAAAAATGAACATAATTAATAAAAATCAAAAAGCCAGGCGTCGGTCAAAAAATCGCAAATATCGCAGATGCGAGTCAAATAAGTCGATCATCGATAATTAATCGCGGGTTGGTGATAACTATGGTGATAATGAAAGCTAAAAGTGATAGCTATATAGTATTCCGGATGGAGAAATTTAACCAACGTAACGGATATCGTAGCACGTGGCTGGAAACCACGTGATTCGCCAAATCGTTACGTCATGTCTACTGGTAAGTATTCGAATATTTCGTCTTGTTTTACATGCGTATTGTAAGCGTCCTTCTTTTTTTTTTCTTTTTTCTTTTTTCTTTTTTTTTTAACAAAGGGAGAGCTTAATTTATTTGCTTCAATTTGATAAGTAACCAAAAAAAAAAACTTTAAAAATCCAAAAATATACCCGAATGAGATAGAAAATAAGGAAGAGAAAATAAAGAAATCAAGGAAATGGAATGTCGTGCAAATGGGTTTTAGTCAGAAATTCCCTTAAACTTCTACGATTTGACGATTGTTATCATTTACGGGACCAAATGGTATCTTGTGCTGTCATCAAGATGCCCACTCAAAACGTTCCCATTCCCCTGATTCCTTTTCTTCAAAACTTTCCCTCAGATTGCGGTTTTCCTTTTTAATTAACTTTGTCTGATTATCATTTTAATTTATTACTTAGGCGCGGTCCCTCAATAAAAAGGGAAAAGTTTTTAAGAAAATTAAAATGCTGGATATTTGAAATGAAGAAATTAAAAAAAAAAAAAAAAACCTTTACTTTTTTTTCTGAATAAAATCACGGAATTTAATCCTGAAGTCAAAGATTTCAAGGGCGCATATCTCGAAAATTTTAAAGATCAAATTAAATGGTATAAGCCATTGACACTGCAACTGTCGCCGACCAAACATTCTCATGCTAGATTTACTGAATACATTTTTGCAGCAAACAAGGTTGGCAGTTCCTGAAATCCTGAAGTTCTCTTCCTGAGAATCTAAACTCCTGAAGAACAGTATAAGACAAAGACAAGGCAAACAGAAAGCAAAGAGTGTTAAACGACTTTTTTTTTTTTCAAAGAATAGAAGGCATTTAGAAAAATTCCCTCATACGTGTGAGTCCACTTAGATATATGATTTTGATCAGGGATAGCTGTTGTTATTCATAATGTTTAGTGGCGTCTAAGGGACAACAAAAATCCGGCCAGAATAAATAAAAGGCTTCTACATCACTGTTGCAAGGCCAATTTTGTAAAGCATGAGGCCTAGGGTGTCTCTTAAAAATGCAAATGTAGAATTTAAAAACGTTTCCCCCTGAAAACTTTCTAAATAAATAAATAAAAACATGTCCCGGAGCTGGGCTTTCTAAACCCATGCCTGCGAGGCATTGCTTTTTCCCCTATAAAATGCATGGGGATTTTTAAAATTGCTTGGTGTTACTTTTCAGGTAAACAAAAAATGAAAAGAAAATTCTCTTAGTTTGGTGGAACAATGTCTATGAGTAGGGCCTTCCATTGGACCTATCCAGGACTTCCTCCCCTGACTAATAAGAAGGTTCCAAGTTCAATTTACTTATTTTTAACCACCTTTAAGCCCCTATTACCTCCGTTGTTAGTCAGGAGAGAAAGTCCGGGATAGGCCCTATGGAAAGTCCTACTGATAGAAATTGTTCCACCATGCTGGCAGAATTTTCTCTTAATTTTTGTTTACTTGAAATATAACATCAGATAGTCGTAAAAATCCCCATGCATTTTATATGGGAACAAGCAAGGCCTCGCAGGCACGGGTTAGAAACAAGTTAGAAAGAAAGCCCAGCTTCGGGATATGTTTTTATTTATTTATTTAGAAACTTTTCAGGGAGAGAACATTTTAAATTCCATATTTGCATTTTTACGATACAGGCTCATTGAGGCTGCAAGTTAATGCTTACATTAGTGCTCACATACTTTTTCACCACTGTGTCAGAGCTTTTCATATTCCATACTTCATTAAGAATTACGTCTGGAACTAGTTTTCTTGCCTGGCACCTATGTTCACAAGTTGTTCTCTTTAAGGAGAGTCCTATTTACTAGTGATCTGTGAGTCGATTCAGAACATCAGGTTCAGAACCGCAAAAGCATTCTAGGAAGAAAGGTTCCTCTCTAAGGTTTCTTTTTTAAGTTCACATTGTACAAACGGTTTACGTTACCTTACAGGGGGTGACAAAACTGGAAGCATTAGACTTGAAAATCTTTATAAACTGATTGGATTGAAAGCACAACCTGAACTGCAATTTAAAAAACATGCTGCCTTAGGTCAAAGCAGTGGAAATGTTTTGTGCCAAGACTCGTGAGGGCTTGTCACAAAGCATAACTGCTAGACTCGACGCCATTATGCTTTGCGGCAAGCACTCACGAGTCTTGTCGCTAAGCAGCATCGCTTGTATTGCGAACGAGGCATATCCATTTTTTTGGGTGTAACTTTTAGTTTAGGAGTTTAAACTACCTTTCATTTTCAGCTGTAGAGTTGAATGGTGACTGTTGCTTTTGAGATCATAACTCGCTGGGTTGTATGCTTAATGTATACAAAGAAATATTACAACGTGGTAGCCAACATAAAACTTTCAGATATGCATCTTAAATCAAGGAAATCGCAAAAAAAAAAAAAAATTAAAATTAAAATAAAATAAAATAAATAAAATAAAATAAAATAAAGAGATCATTTCAATAAACAGGATATCGTTTGAATAAGAGCAAATAAAAACCAAATAGGCAGCACCTGTGTGCAACGTTGGTAAGTTGGTGATCCACGGTCTCATTAGCTCATAAGCAGCAAGGCTAGTATTGTTGGCATAAGACTGCATTTTGAAAGTGTTGACTTAGTCTCACTAGTCTTGCATCGAATCTTCCATTATAAGGGAGGCAAAAAACAGGATCGAAGAAAAAGAAAAAGAATCCTTTGATAGAAAATTTTTTGAGTAGTACAAATCCCGAATATTTAATAGGCAGACTAGAACTGCTTTGTAAGAAAAACAATATCCTCTTCTAGTCGAATGCCATAAGTGACGTTCACATTGGTGTTTATTTTTGACTCACCTTATCCAAAACAAAGAGTTTTGATTGAATGGCATCTAAGCAACTATTCTAGTATTACGTAAGAATCTTGGAGGGGGGGGGGGGAGGGGGATTCGAATTAGCCATTTTGGTCGTAAACTGAGTATTTACAAAGGGAAAAGGGGGTAAAAAATGATCGAAAAAGTGCTTACAATAGTACTTGAACGTTCGTATTTAATGCAACTATGCTCTATATAATGTTAGAGGTCAACTAACCTATTTCCCATTTAAATATGAAGAAAAGAAATTATAATTTTTCAACAAACCTAAAACTGCTTTAAATCAGGAAGGGGGGGGGGTGTGATTTTCTCAAATGGGGTTTCTCGGTATGTGGATCAAAGAGGGGACCGGGAAGATGCTCAGTAAAAGAATACACCAGAGGCATTCGACGAGTGGACTCGAAAGAGTGGAAAATAAATTAGTTGATCTCGACACACAAAACTTGTAGTTTCCAAGACGGACGGAAGATAATTGAAAAGAAGATAATTTCTGAATAAAGAATTACATACTATGATTGATACATCATTATGTTCCATCCTACAATTCGTAGGTATGCATTATAAAATTAATGTATGAATACAATAAGTAAATCTCCACTTCCAACGTCTCACAGTCGTAAGAAAAAAAGGACGAAAATCAAAAGGCATGAAAACGTAAGCACCACTACATCCTAATGCAGACTTTAACCAACAGAAAATCATACCTAGTTATGAAAAACGATGGTAAACGAGTTCGATAGCAAACGTTATAAGTCGCAACTCATACTTCATAGTATTAAGCAAAAAAAAAAAAAAAAAAAAAAAAAAAAAAAATTGAACGTGAAATAAAAATCATTTCATATCGAAATTTGCCAAAAACTGACACTAAAATCTTGATCACAAAGATTTAACAGTTTCAAACCAAGCCATTCGTTACCTTTAAATTACTTGATTTCTTTAAATGATAATGACCTATACCCAAAGAATAATATCCAACTTTTCCTGGTGCCTTAAAACATCTATTTTAAAATCTACAATATGATATAATAAGAAAAATTCTTTTGTAAGAGCATTTAATGTAAAAGAAACATTCCCTCAAGTGGACGTTTGTTGAAAATAAAGAAATAAAAAAAAAAATGAAAAAAATATAAGGGGAAAAAATCCGATAGATACGGATGGAATATCACAGAATGTATAAAATTTTTTTTCTAACAAAATAGGAGAAAAAAAAGATAAAATGAAAAAATATCATTCCTCATTACCAAAACACTACCTTTCGGATAATTTTTTAACATCTATTCCGAGAATCTGAAACGTAAGAAGGCTAGCGATATCTCACATTTTTTTCTGACTTCAACATATGAGCAGCATGTGAAAAATATTACGGAATAAATTCTTCTTAGACTACGTTGTGCGCAACTAAAGATCAAGAAATACGGAAAATTAACTTTTTTTTCTGACGATCTCAAGTTTTTCTTTTTCTTTTTTTTTATTTTTTGAAATAAAATTGTGGAAATTGTGTCTAGCTATAGCACTTAAATTGATTCATTACTGAATCCATCTATCCGCCATCTTGAATTAGTTATATTTAATCAAAAACTGTTTTGAGCAGGATTTTTTTTTTTTTTTTTTTTTTTAGCTCCGGTTTTTTTGAGTGCTCTCTGTTTATGCTTTTTTCTTCGAAATTTCACCGAAGGGCATCTTATCTTTGATGGATCCTGGGAAAGAACCAATTATTGGTCTTTCATAGGATGAAGCCAAAAAAGAAAGACAGGAATTGATGGAATCCATATAAGCGTGTCCCGACTTTTAAACGCAGAACTAATTTGATAAAATCTCTAACTGTTTCCTTTTTTCAGACTCAAACGAACGATTTAAATTAATCACTTAATTAATCCTTAATGAGCTCGCAAGGCTAATGGTCAGGAACCACAACAAATTAATTTTCACATGTAAAAATCTTATTTAAGAAAAAAAATTATTACTTTGAAACGAAGATGGATAAAACGTGGATATTGCCTAAATTTTCCTCATAATGTCGTATGTAAAAAAAAAAAATTGTTTAAAGAGTCAAATGAAATCTAAAGGGAAAACCATGACTTTAGGCTTATTTTTCAATTATCCAAAATCGGGTTTGATGGCTCAAACTGTTATTTAAGACCATTTAAAATGTTATTAAATATAGCGAACCATTTTCCACATTCTACAAATCTCGACTTAAAATCCGGCCTTTCTTGCTTAAAAAGGACAAAAACATTCTCATAAATTGGATTTTTCTACATCTATACTTTTTTTTCCTTCCTTTTTTCTTCTTCGTTTTTTTTTTTTTTTTTTTTTTTTTTTTCCATTCATAAATTATTCATTTGGAAAGTTCTAGAAAATATGTGGGTTATCGTCTTTTTCGTACGAAACCATTATAAAACGTGACCTTTTACTCCATTGGTCAAGATGTTCCTTCATTAAAACATACGATGTCCTTTCTTACAACAAAATCTAGAGCTCTCGTTAGTTCTTCTTAAGAGTCTTATTAAATTATCTAAGAAAATTTTCATCCCGATTTCCCTCATTGGATATTCGAAAGCTTCCTTAGTCGACGACATCCTTCCTATTCGAAGCATAGATTTTCTCTTTCTCTTTATGTTGCAGCTCTTTACCGTATTTGGGAAATTCTTTTTAAGGAATTTTTGGATTGGTTTGATTTTCTTTAACTAGGAAAAAGGTAGAATTTTTAGGTTTGCTTTCTTTAAACTGGGGAGGGGCCGAATTTTTTTTTCCTTTTCCTTTTCGAGTAGGTACCACCAATCGCCTCGTCCGAAAATACCTGATAGGAAAACGAGGAAAATCCACAATTTTTCGATGCTTTTTCCTTTTGCTGACATATTTATACCGTATATAATTTTTAAAACAAAAAAATAAATCAGAACCCCGTTACAAAAATGATTATTTACTCAACAAAAATGTTGCTGACATTCCCTAATTGACGCATAACAACTTTAAACTCATTAACACGAAAAAACCATTTTTTAGATAGAGAAAATGATTCCATGTGTGTTTAAAAATATTACTCAACAGTTTTTCTCTCTGGAGATTATAAAATGAATTTCTGTTATGCATTGATTAAAATCCTTTTTTTAGCTGAAATCATGACGGATTTAACGGATGATTTATTACAGTATCTTGATACGTTTTATCATACTATTTTATCTAACTCGAATCTTCTCTATTGTTCAGTAGACTAACCGAGTAAAATCAAATAGTTCGAATTGTTTTTCCGTATTAATTTGCGACAAAACGGTTGATCTATCAGTTAAATATATGAAAATATGATAATTAATTCGATATAAAACTAAACACTCATGTTTTATTTGATTAATACGACCAAGTAAAGTTTTCAGATTTGTAAAAGGTGAATTAAGTTAAATGTCTCGTTGTTTTAATTTTATTAATTTATACAATGTGCCTAGTGTGAACAAGGCGATAATGAACCGCTTGCCGATCTGTTTAACTAAAAATGCGACTCAAACCGGATTTATCATGCACATTTTTTTTCCCTAGATCTGGGGGCTCGAATTACCTCTTGCCAATTTTCATGTGCAGTATTTAATGCTGTAATAATTTTTAACGTTTATTTTTTCCAAATGGTTCTCTTGATTCGATTCGATGTTAAATTAAAGCAATTTGAATTTATTTAATTTTCACCGGCCGCAGGACAGCTATAAGAAATTCAAGAAAGAAAAGATTTACAACTTTTCTAATTTACAAATGATTTCTTTTTTTTCTTCAAACATGAATATAAATATTTTTTAAACTGCTCTTATTTACAAGCTTCCGTCGTTAACGATTAATTAAAAAATGCTACCTGTAAAGATGGCTTGAAGAAAACGATATGGAAAAATTTTAAGAAATGTTATTGGTTTGGAATAAGGCACTTGAATAACCCAAAAGCTTTTCTTTCGTTAGGTCATTCAAAACACTATCTGGATATGACCAATAGTCCAGAGGTGTGCACACCTAAAACACACACTGGTAATTTTGGGGAAAAAAAAGTGTTCTTTTTTTCATTTTTTAAATATTAGAGTTGAAAGTCTTTAAACACTTATTACCCTCGATGAAATCATCATAAGGTTAAAGCCCTATTCGAGTGATTACGTTTGAGAGTATTTCGGTGGAATGTTAATGGATTGTAAGTTCTCATTCTAGGAACAGAACATACCGCAAGACGGTCAGAAAAGTGGCATTTTGTTCAAATGTATGAAACGTTTCTGCATTTTCTACAAGGGCCTTTCAAATATTGTGTAACCATTTTGGGGGGAGAGAGAGTCCAAACTAGCCATCTTCGCCAAAAGCTAAGTGTGGCGAAATGTATTAACCCGGGAAGGAGGGGGTACAAATTTACGAAAATCATGCTTACGTAATACCTGAATGGCCCCTCGTTACAGTGCACTACATAGTAGGTAGAATTTGGCTATTACAATGCATATAAATTTACCACTTTTACAGTTTCATTTTAAAACTTACCAATTTTTAAACGTCGCTAGACCAGGTTCTTCATGTCGATTTGATTTCAAGAAACTTCTTATGTTTGACTAGCATCCAATAGTTCGCAGCTCTAAATGTGCTATCGAGATAAAGGACTTTAAAAGTGTGTGCCGGAAGCCTTCGTTTTAACTATAGGTTTTCTTATCAATTGTCCAGCCGCAAGCATTCACAAATAGAGATGATGTTGAAAACAAGATTCTATGTTGCTGAAAGCGTACGCAAGAGATGCACCCTATCTGTAAAAGAAAAACATTCCCAATGAGATTTAAAAGAACGCTGCTTGCTTGAACCAGAGAAAAAAAAAATTCTGTATATATATTACATATTCCACTTTACTGATGTGCGATAAGTAGTATTCCTATGACATCAAACAGAATTATTTCCCACTCGTTCATAAATAGAACTAGAACCTGCATTATAGCACGAAAATCAAAACGGCATCTCTCGATCTTAAAAATGTACAAATCCTGCTGCATTATTCTTTTAGCATAAACAGCAGTGCAAAACGTTGCAAAACACATAAATTTATGTGCTTTGCATAATATAAGCTTATCTAAGTACTTTTTTTTCTCTTAATCCATTATGGTGAATAATGCTTTGTAGTCTATGAACATGTCCATATACATTTTCGTCGACCTTCACAATAAAAAATACGATGGTATGGTATATCGCTGCTTTCCATGACGCACAGAAAAACCAACCCAGCTGTTTTAGCTTCAAAAAAAAAATTTTAGAAAATTATTCCTCAGTTTCCCTTGCTCAATAGTAATAGCACTGCAGTCCAATACTTGATGCTCACAACTCTAACTAGGCGCACTTAGGGTGGTTCAAAATAAATCGAGGTTTCCCGATTTAGCTGCACACTTCACAGTAGGTGCCTCTATGATAGTTATGACCTCTGATAAGATATCTTTGCTTAAATTAATTTCCTTAAGCAGCGCCGGACCTTTGAAGGTGTCTGCGCACGTTTTCGATTTTTTAATGCTTTTAAATGGGATTTATTTAATTTGTCGACATGGAAATGCATCGCATTTGCATAGAATCATAAGAATATTTATTGTTTTAAAGAATTAACACGATTTCAAGAAATTTAAAAGCTCCAAAAAAAAAAGCAGGGGCCCTAAAGTACGATTTCTTCAACTTGGCCGATTCGTTTTTGACGTCTGTCATTCCGATGGTCGATCCAAAATTGAAAACTGGGGTTTGCGTAAAAAACTAACCTTAGTAGCATTGCAAAAAAAATTAATATTGCAATTCGCATACAGGGTGTTTGCGAAAAAAAATTATTTAAAATCTTTTCTCAACTTGACCGATTAATTTTTCGACTCTATGACGCGGAACTGTGATCCTAAATTAGAAAATGGGGTTTACGGAGATAACTAACCTTACTAGCATTGCTGAAAAAAATAATAACGCAATTCGCATATAGGGTGTTCGCAAAAAAAAATATTTAATTTTTTTCAACATTTAAAATATTTAAAAAATTTTTTCGACTTTTTCAAGCCTAACTCGGATCCAAAATTAGAAAATATGGTTCACGGAGAAGACTAACCTTACAAGCATTGCTAAAAAACATTGAAAGATAGAGAGATATATAGATATATACTTATAGGCTACAGATCGATCTTTTTTTTTACACGATTTTTTTTTTCCATTTTTTGAACCATATTTTCTAATTTTGGATCCGAGTTGGGCCTGAAAAAGCCGAAAGAAAATTTTAAATATTTTAAATATTGAAAAAAATTAAATATTTTCTTTTGCGAACACCCTATATGCGAATTGCGTTATTATTTTTTTCAGCAATGCTAGTAAGGTTAGTTATCTCCGTAAACCCCATTTTCTAATTTAGGATCACAGTTCCGCGTCATAGAGTCGAAAAATTAATCGGTCAAGTTGAGAAAAGATTTTAAATAATTTTTTTTCGCAAACACCCTGTATGCGAATTGCAATATTAATTTTTTTTGCAATGCTACTAAGGTTAGTTTTTTACGCAAACCCCAGTTTTCAATTTTGGATCGACCATCGGAATGACAGACGTCAAAAACGAATCGGCCAAGTTGAAGAAATCGTACTTTAGGGCCCCTGCTTTTTTTTTTGGAGCTTTTAAATTTCTTGAAATCGTGTTAATTCTTTAAAACAATAAATATTCTTATGATTCTATGCAAATGCGATGCATTTCCATGTCGACAAATTAAATAAATCCCATTTAAAAGCATTAAAAAATCGAAAACGTGCGCAGACACCTTCAAAGGTCCGGCGCTGCTTAAGGAAATTAATTTAAGCAAAGATATCTTATCAGAGGTCATAACTATCATAGAGGCACCTACTGTGAAGTGTGCAGCTAAATCGGGAAACCTCGATTTATTTTGAACCACCCTAGCGCACATCCTGAATCACCACACTTTGGACAAGAGAGTTCCGAAAAAATTCTGGGGAAGAGGGAGTTCGCTTCAAACCGAATCTCTACTTGATGTATGGTAGCAATCAGTATTGGAGACCCCATAGGCTACCGCTAATGCTTTTACTTATTTAGGCAGTTCTTACATAGGGCAGCTCCAGAAATACTTCAATGGGGTTTAAATACTTTAAATCATCAATTTTTTTCCGTTTTTTCTATTCTATTAAGTATTTCTTTTTGCAAACTAGGAACTTTGGCAAATTTGAGTTATAAAATTTTTTAATTTATCGAGAAAGTTCTGTTATAACCAGGTAATCGCTAATTTAGGGACTAAAAATATTTTCCAAATCCACATTATATAGGCTTCCGTTATTTTCAGGTTTTTTTATATTGCAAGATACTCGGCCTTAACGGATTTTAGCCCGGGTTTCTAAATATACTCAGGTCTATTACAGAGGTTTCACTGTACTTAATTAATGCACGAATAACGAAAACTTCTGGAATAGTTTTAAGGATCACGTAGCCTAACTGTTCATTTAATTATAATTTATGTATAATTGGTAAATTTTATATTTTTAAATGACAAAACAGGAGAGTAAGCGAGAAACAGAATTAAAGGCCACCGATTTTGTTTACACTTCGATCTTACACTTAGCTTTTGTCAAAGCAGTCAAAATCAGTACATGGGCTCCAATCCTTTTTCCCATTTACTCTTCAGATGTTTCCTATTTGATCTTTCGCATTGACTAAGTTGACTAAGTTTTGATTAGCTGAAAACGCTTTATCCCACTTTCATGAAATTATACAAACTTTTAACTTATTTAAAAAATCCCTTCTAAAAAAAAAAAAAAAAAAAAAAAAAAGCATAGGTTTTTAAAATTTAAAAAATAAATGGAGTTTTCAACGGAGTCTTCTAAGAAGAACCACAAGGAGGCTTCTAAAGAGTGATACAATTTCCATAAATTAGCATTTTTGTCTGAAACAGTTAAGGCGAGCTGGTTTTGATTTAATTCGTCAATACTACGTCTGCTTTCGAAAGAAAATCATTACAACATTAAAATTTTCTTTACATTTCTTCCAATTTTTAAGAGACGAGAATTAGGAAATGCAACAGTCGTTATAATGTTCATCTCTGAAAATTTGTCAATTTCGGAAAAGAGTCTGCCTCGAATAACTGGAAAAGTAAGTTAACAAACCAGATTCCGGAAATAAAATTTCCCCATTGAATCGATTAACGAAATTAAAAAAAAAAAAAAAAAACTAAAACATCGAAATTCCGCTAGAATGCGCAGTGAAAACAATTGAAAAATTCCAGTTTTCCGGTGGTAAAATTCATACAAGTTATAACGATAATAACAAAAACAGCTACAAAACGTTAAAAGGAATAAAGCTTCATTCTTTTTATAATGCATCAGTCGGGAATATCTTTTATTTCAACAGGAAGACTTCGTTGGGTTACAGATTATTATTGGTTACGGGTCTTTTAAAAATGTTTTCAGTAAGGAAAACAAACACATGGTTTTCGAAATTTAAATAAAATCCATTTTGCTTTAGGAATCTTTCATTTTTCTCGCTGAGCATTAAAAAAAAAAATCTAACTCCAGGTGATGCTGGAATTCTAAACCAACGTATTTATATCTTAAAATGAAAAGTGATCAAAGCTCAAGAGGTAAAAAATTTCACATTTGAGGCAGGAAATTTTCCTGCATTAATATTTAAAAAATAATTTTTCGGGACACCAATATCAGAAATCCAATCATATTTTTTCAAGTTGTAACTCGCACAGAATCGGATTTTTTTGCAATCTATTAATTTGTTTATGAAAAAAAAAGAGACCGGCCATAGGCTACCTGAATATCTTGTCTCAAAGTTGAATTTTGCTCCCTCCTCCCTCCTATTAATTTCTAATGATACCTTTTCGAAGCAAAAACCCCTAAAAATCCGTTTTTTTTGAAAATTTTTCCTAAAGCCCCCTGCTCGAATATTTGATAGTTACCGATGGCACTATCCACCCCTAAAAAAAATTATGGAGCTCGATACCTCAAAGGTGTCAATAAATGTCTGATGGTTAACCATTAGAAGCTGCTTTCTAAATAACTGTTGGGCTTACCAAAAGATTATAGTTATCTCATTTAAAATTCGAAATACTAACCAGTAGCAATATACTTTTATTTATCGAATGTTGTAGTTTCCAAGTCTTTAATCTTGTATAATTTTTTTCAGCCCAGTAATCCTATTTCCCCAAATTTAAAATTAAAACGTTTTTGTCTAAAAATAGCCGATGCCGAATCTAAAGCTGTGGGCAAATTATTTTTTAAAAAAAAGCAATATTACACGTTCCATGTACCGTATTTATTTTTCGAAAAAAAAGCTCAAACGATGATCAAAGCTATAATAATATATGAAAATTAAAACTCCCAAATTATTCTCAACTGAAAACATAATTCAATTTCTTCTTTCATACATTTGACAACTTACCGAAAATTAAACCAATAATATTTGCTTAAACGCGTTGAAAAAGTCAAAAAAAGGAAAGCCGAGCAAAGTAATCATCTTGAAAGACACCTGCTTCGGATGAAAAATATTAGCATAAATTACCATAATTATACATCAAGTATAAAACAATAGTCGGAGTAATGGTATTTAAATGAATGGGGTTCTTCAGTGTTCCAGTCTTGGACCATTTTCCTTTCTCTTTTTATTACCGATATAGTTTGGTATTTGTCATTTTTTTTCTTTTTTTTTTTCGACAAGGCGTGTCGAAAAAGAAAATGACAATACCAATCCCTCGCGTCGTCTAGTTATGGCATCGCAAAACTATTATTAAAAAAGATTGAATCATCTTTTAAAAAATTGTGATTGTCATCGCTCTAAGTGTTTAACTAAATTTAATAAGTGTTTTAGGTGAAAGGGACGTGTAGGTTGCGTGGTAAAGCGTGACACTCTTTCTCTTCTCTAGCTTCATGCGCCATCCTGTTTTAATGTTAGTAAACGTAACATTAAGAATGATTAAATACTCCACTGTGATGTAGGGCCTTTTCTTTTATACTCCCACATTTTCCTTCGTTTCCTTTCGAACTGCTTTGCATTTGTCAGTGTGTGGCCAATGTAGTACCGATACCACACATCTGCCAAAGTCATTGCCAACTTAGATGTATTATGCTATCAACAGATTTCCCAAAATCACCAAATCGGTGGAATCCTATTTGGACCAGTGGTAGAAAAAACCTCTTTTACTTCTCCTTTCAATCTCTTAGCAATTAAACTAATCAAACAATCGGTAGCCTTTACATGGCTTGAAGTTCTATCGCCGCATTACAAGAGGTCCGCCATCAAGGTCTACCCTAAGCAGACGTTCACCAATCGCAACCGCTGGCACCACCAGAAGATTGGAGTCCATGGACACATTTTGCTCCTTACTTTCCATGAAATCTTCCTCAAGATTTTGGATTTGTTGGAGTCATTGCCAAGACCAATCGAACAATCCGAGTCGGAGACGGCCTATGTAAAGAATGGGCTCTTGTTAATCAATCTCTTGTTCAACACCGCAGACCACAATAGGGAAATTGGTTTCGGTTAAGTATGATTTTTACTAAATACGTTGTTCATGTTAGTAAACAAAAACTTTTTACTAAAAATAAACAACATACTTAACCGAAGCCGATTTCCCTATTCTGGCGTGCGATGTTCTTTCAGTGTTTACTATAGCGTGGACTTTTTCCAATTAATAGATCTATTTATAGAATAAGAAAAATGATTCTCCTGTTTGCCCGCTTTCACGTTCCTTGTTACCCATGTACGACTTATTAAAGAAATGAAAGTTTTAAATGGATGAGCCAACTAAATTAAAGTATAAAAAAATTGTACCCTCCACAACCAAATTTCAAACAGGCGCACAATAGCTTCCTCCTTTCATTCAAAGACTGTTATCATCCAAAACGATACAGCAATAAAACATACATGAGTCACCCGTGACCATTCCAAATCGACTGCATAGTTCCTCCAAGTTCAGCTTTGGGTCACATACAATCAAACGTGCTTTATCTTTTTAAAGCGAAATAAAAAAAAAAATCATGGCAAACCCTTTTGCAACACAAAAAGATAAAATTAGATTGCATTTAAGACGGGCACGTGAGCATACTTAGTTTATGACTTGCATGGGTCAAACTACATTCAGGGCTGGTGTGAAGGGTTAGTTAATGAAAATGAAATGGCCCCTTTTGTCATCGAACACGTCACGGTTAATTTAGTTTATTGGTTAATTAAGCCCTTGGTATTATTCGACACGTTTCTTTAATGTCGGTACTCTTCACTATTCTCAATTCCTGATCATTATTTTATTGATCTTGTTGACTAAACAATAGGAAACAATTAATCGCTTTGACGGTTGTGCAATTAAAAAAACCGTGCAACTGGATTCGAAAAAAAAAGTAAACGCCCAGGCAAATGAGATCTTGCTTTTTACAGATGCGTGAAGGGTAGACGAAAAAATTGTTGAAAGCAATTTGGTGTGGACTACGCAATAAATCTAACTTTCCCAAACTTTCGCCTTAGATTATTCGGAATTGCACTTCAGGCATATTGCTCATTTAGTTAACCGCCTTAGTGCATAGGTAGATGAATTTTATTGAGCTTTGTAGACGAATTCCCTTATGTTCTTTTTTTTTAACGCTGTTTCATCACGATCACCTCCTTTGAAAATGAATTCATTCCTTTTTTAACACTTGCTGTTCGGAGGAAAAAAAAAAGGTTTTTCGATCAAAGAAAACTTCTAACATAGAAAGGGAAAATCACCCAATATTGATATTGTAAATTTTAGGGTAAGACGAGTTACAAAGAGACCAATAAAGGATAAAATTAAATAGGAAATTCACCCCATTCTGTGTTTTAAAGTCATCCCCTGGGTCTCTCACCACTACCACCCTCATCCCCAGTGTTCACAGATATCCCTCACTGAGCCTTTGGCGTTATGCCTTAATCCGCCGTTAAAAAAATTTTAAGCTCAAGATGGAGGGTAGGGAGATGAAGTAACCGAAAACGTATCATTAATCGATCACGCTCAGAGGTGAAGAGAGAAAAAGAGGGTAATGTAGGCAGGGGAGGGGAAGGTATTTCGTTCCATTGATTACTTTTCCTTTATTTTCTAATTAGCTTTAGAGGACTAATTAAATAGTATGAGAGATTCCTTGCTATGCCTTAGAGATTTATAAAATGAATCGTTAAAGCAGACACTCGTCCAAAACTATTACCGTGGAAGGTTTAAAACCTACACTGAAATTCTTCTACCAGCTTAATTTCCGTTTATTAGGTCAAAGTTTAAGGGTCTAGACTGGGAAGTATAAACAATGTCAAGTTAAAAAGTTGTAATAAAGTCGAAGGAGCCCCAATACCCCGGCATTCTTTAGGAATCGTATTCAATTTTATTAGACAAATTAACAGTTTAGAGCCCTTTTAATCCACAACTGAGCCGACTTATATAGGTATAAGATATGTACCCTTGAAATAAGGCACCTTTGAAATTTATCTACTTGGATAAAAATGTAGTAAAACGCTAGCTTTAAAGATCTAATTTTTTTTAAAAATATGACCGAACTTGTAACGGGTTGCCAATTTTAATTTAGCATGAGAAATATCGTATCTTTTAAGAAAATCTGTGCATCTAGTGTGTTCACTGATTATTGCAACCTGATCACTCTATTAAGCGGTACGATTGGCAAACAAAAACGATTCAGTTAAGAAGTTTTCCGATTCAAGGAGTTTCAAGATTAAAAAGTTTAATTGCTTTTCATATAGGGTAGGCCTACGCCGATTTACTAAAAAAAAAATTGGTAAAGTCATTTAGCCCTTTAGAATTTTTTTTTTTTTTTGTCTTCACAAGGCCATTCAAATTAAAGAGTGACCAATATAAAAGTTGGCAGCACGGTAAAAAATGTTATGTCAAAAGAACATAATTCACTAGTAAAAAAAGTCTACACACATTTTCCATGTAAATTTTACATAAAACTATTATTTTGCTTCAATCTGATTGTTGATCAATCAATAACCAATTGTCATTTGTCAACATAAAATGTTTACATTCAAATTTTGACATAGAAAAATATTATATATGGAATATGTAACCCTTTTTAAGGTTGTTAACATAAAATTTTTTACCGTGTGACTAAATGATCGAACTGATTGGACGATTTTGACACGACGACTCGGCTGAGTGGCGAGCGTGCTCGACTTCGAAACGAATGATCGTGTGGAGTCTTGGCTCGAACCTGACTTCAGTCAGGATTTTTTCCATTAGCATTCACCTCTGATACTCATGTGTGTATCATGTGAAGAAGACCGATGTGTCACAGGGTTCGGATTCCCTGTCTAAATGAATACTCTCGTAATTTCAAAACTGCTTTCTTTGACTTTTTCTTATTTTTCAATTTTAAATAATAACGTTCCTCATTGGTGCATATTAACACAATTTTATTTTTAGTACGCCAAAAATGTTTTATTTTCAGTTTGGTGATCTCCTCTAAATCTGAAATTTGCTTTGGTTCTAAAAAAAAAATGTTTACATTTTAATTTTAACATAGAAAAGTGTTACATATGGAAAGTGTAGACCTTTTTAAGGTGGTTAACATAAAATTTTAACTTTTAACCATTTTAATTTTAACATAGAAAAGTGTTACATATGGAAAGTGTAGACCTTTTTAAGGTGGTTAACATAAAATTTTTTACCGTGAACCACCAAGTATAAACATTTCACCGAGGCGGAATTTTCTCATAACAACATTATAACTTGATGTAAAAGAAAAAAATATGGAAAATACTGTGCCTAAAACGGTGCCCCATCCTATTTGAGGAAGAACAGTCTCCCCAGCAAAAAATATGACACTTGTCTTCTAAATCAGAGTTTCGTTCGTGACCTATATTTTAAATATGCGTGTAAGTTAAACGTTCAGACCAATGAATTGACTTCTGCATAAAATCACCTGTGATAAGGCATTTAATAATAAAACCCTATTTAGACTAACGCCACAAATGACAAGAAATTAGCACTACCCGTTTCACATTTCTGGTTCATCAAGCACCCTTTGCCAACCATACCATGACACATTGTTTTTGTTTGTTGCCAGTAAAACCATGGCGATCTCTTAATATTAGAACTAAGTACCCTTAGTTGACACCCTATTTATCAAATTTATGCACCCCCGTCAAACGAAACCACCCCAACCCTTGCAAAATTCACTTTAATACTCAGCCCCGCTGGATGATCGACTGCCAAAGCCTCTTTTTTTTTATTTTTTAACAAATCTCTAAATTTGGAATAAGGAAAAATAATGAAACATTAATTTTCTCCGTAGACTTTTTAATTCCAATATTAAATCGTTGTCTAAGATATCTTTCATTTAAAGGTATGCAACAATTAATAATTTTTAAACGTCAGTCCCCTCGTTTTAAAGCAAGTATCGTTTTTAGCATGTTAGAACATTAACAATGTTAACAATGGCAAATCGTTTCTTATATGAAGTTATCAACAATATATCTATATCTTGATATGATTCTTTTATCGTGTTGCCGGCATTCGTTTCGAATGTCTATCACTGCAAAGTGGCAGAAGATTTTAAACTTGCGTAAAAAATGCGACAACTGAATAAAGAAAGAAAAGAAAAATAACGGTATACATTTAACTATCAATATCAATGAGAAAAAAAAACAATAAAGAAAAAAAAAAAAAACATTTAAAAAATTTTGAAACAATCGTTTCTTTTTTTCCAAACATTAGTTTAGCACGTTTATCAACTTTTCGTATCATTAGTATTAAAAAACGGTTTTTTGGATGTAGGCCTCGTAAACGTCCAAGTTTTTCTTAGTTATCGATAAAATCAAGTTGAAATTTACGAATGACTAAAAATTTCAAAGAAGAATAAATTATCGCGACTTTCATCTTAAAAAAAATTAAAAGCGTTAGTAGGAGATTGACAGACGACAGAACGTCAGACATGTTTAAAAAGTGAATAGCATTTTCAATTAATAATGAATTCTTTTTATACCTTACATGTTTAACCTAAGAAGTGTATTTTGATAAGTCGATATTTTTTTTTTTTTTTTTCGTTTTTTAGCAAAGGTCTGCCGGTTACGGCTTGAATTATGGCTTCTGCGGACCATTTCCGACGGTTTAAGAATATATTATATACAAGGTCAAAGTTGTTGGGCAATTTTTATGTGTCCTGTGAATGAATCCGTCAAGCGTCGAATATTTTGAAAAGGTTGAAACTTTTTTATTTTACGATTCTTCCGACGTATTTATATTTAAATCATTTCCTTGGTGTGTTTTTTGTTTTAAAGAAAACCTTTTTTACTTGATCTTTAAATTTTTATAAAAGTCGCGATATTTTTTAAAAATAAATTTCATGATCGTGATATCTTTGTTCAAAAGTGTGACTCGATCAAGCAAAAAAGAAAAAAGTTGAAATTGTCCGTGAAGACCAGAGTATAATAGGGCTGGAATCAGAAAAAAAAGATAATCGGTGGGACCAAGCATCGTGCGAAAAACGTCAGAAAAAAAAATATTGTTTGTTGAAAAACGAGTCTGTCAGTACAAGCGTCACTTTGATTCCCCACGCGTGTTGCAGGGCTCTCTATGGGGTGCATTAGTGGCCTCATAGCTGGAAGAAAACACGTGCGACGTCGATACTGTTCAAATTAAGCGACCAACCTCCTCACGCTCGTCGCTGCTGATCTGCAATCAAAACATTCGTTTTTTGATATGCCCCCCTTCCCTTCAGATATGACGTTTTCAGTTTCCTCTAGCTTCATTCTTTTTCCATTTTTGTCCTATAAGTGACTTCTTGAAAGTAATTTATTGCTGCTTTTCTCTTGTAAGAATCCTATTTTAGCATTTTTCTGCCTATAATAAGTAGAATTACATGAAACAGAAAGGCGAAAAAAATTTCAAAGCAGTGAAATTAGTTGCTTCAATTTTTTAATGGAAAACAAGTTGGACGACCGTTTGAGAATCAGCACACCATGAAGAATTTTGAAATTAAACGCCGAGAACCGTGTTCACGATATGTAACAAAACACTCCATAGAATTTTTTTTTTTTTTTTGACCGTTTTCAGACCGTTGATTGGCTCGTTTTTTTAATAGTTAAGAATGAAATCTCTAGCACATGTTAAGCATAGTCAATTATATTTAAAATACCGTATTTAAACTCCTCCTGAACGATGTTTACATTTACTTTTTTTATTTCATTAAATTATAATGACGTGGCCGTTTCTCATTGGTGAACACTAGTAGGGTCCCCTTCAGAAGTATACACTTAAATGAATAAACAAAAAATTAATAGCGAATACCTTAGAAGCGACCAGTATGCAACTTGTGATACTCGTGTACCTTCTTTTAATAATGGCTTGAGATTTCATGGTATAAACCTTGACCTTTTTAACAGAACATCCCGCTGGGGATTCGCAATAATCATCAATGTCTGTTTCCTTCGAACTAAAAAAAATAAAGCTTTAGGAAAAAAATTTAATTTAAAACCACCCAAAGGAAGGGAATCTGAAAGAAGAAAAAAACTCCTCACCCGTGGTGGTTGAATCCGTTTATTTAAAAAAAAAAAAAAAGGAAAAGGAAAAGGAAAAAAATCTCTTCGTTGCTTGGTAAAAATATCTGTTGGAAATACAGAGTCCAGACAAACCCTCTGTCAGATCCGAATTAACGTGCATTTGCATATTTGTTGATGTTATTGCTGGTATAAAACTCTTTTCCCCCCCTCATTTACTTTATTTCAGGCAGACGGTAATCCCGAGTTCGCGGAAATGAATTTCTTACAATGCTGAAGAAAGTATTGGAAAAGTTCACCAACCCTTTTCCTTTTTGTAATCTTTTTTTTTTTTTTTTTTTTTTTTTTTTGGTAAAGCATTGAGGGATTTAGAGAAAGCAGAAATAAAAACTTAGGCGAGATAATGTTAAGAAGAAAAATTTAACAAAAAATGGTATTCTTTGTTGCAACCGGATTAACAAGACTGTTGGAATCCTGTGAGAAACTGAAAAATTATTACAGATTTAAATCGGCAATCACCTTAGAAGTCAAAGTACTTTCGGCGATGATCGGTTGGAAAATCGTCCGACTGAAGTTTTTCGCATTTAAAAAAAACGAAAATAAAAAAAAATCGCGCCTAAAATTGACGTCTCCAGGAGAATGGTTAACTTTTATACTAAATCTGTTTACATACCAAGTCGCTAGGGAGTAAAGTGAGGTTTAATAAATTCGTAAAACGCAAACAAAATTCAAGGGGAAAAAATAAATCTAAAATAAAAGAAGAGAAAATTTTAAACCGGGGTAATTTTCAAGGAAAAACCGGAATCGTAAAATCAGTTAATGAAAATGCTCGTCTTTGATTCTTACGAGTGCTATAATAAACGAAATAGCGGAATAAATTTCAACCTTCCAATTGAATATTTTAAAAATTGGAACGTTTAATTAATGAAAAGAAAAGCGATATACTATCTGTTCATTTTAATGGATCATAAGACATTTAAATAAGACTGGACAGATATTCTATCTGCCGGGCTAAATATTTTTATCGTTTAAAAACGGTTCCAAATATGTTTAAAAATATAAATATACTTTGTGAGCTAGATAAAATTAAAATACTGGAAAAAAAATCCTTTTTCCATTTTATTTATAATATTTTTTTTTCCTCTCTTACGACGGCGGAGGGAGAAAATAGCAAAGATTTAAAACCGAAAATGCAATAAAAATAATGCTGAACACATTCCCAGAACACCCACCTTCTCACAGTCCAAAAACATAAAAATTTATCACTTTCCAAGATCGGGGAGATGCTTTTATTAAAAATAATAGATAAGATATAAAGCTCAGGAAAAAAAATAAAAATCATTGTTTAAACGGATTTAGTGAATACGCAATTCAGTGACAAAACATCCCCTAAAAAACACCCTATAAAATAAGCTGTTAATATGCCCTTAATAACAATATACTTGTTCCTCATATTTAGCTTTCATATAAATAAGAGATATTTGATTTGCAGCCAAGGTGATATTTAGGGTGGAACATTGTTTACAAAGGATCAAAAAATGATGTATCAAAACTGAAATTTTTCTTTTGTCGGTTTCGACACGTACCCTTTATTGTTCTGTAAGCTGCCGTCCCGGCAGGATGGGATTCAAACGATTCTCGCCTTCTAAATCCTTCTGTATTAAACTGACTTTTTTATTGTTTCTTTAAAAAAAAATATCTCGATGAAGTATATGATTTTTTGATATTATTTATCGAAGTTTTCTTTCACACCCAAGAAGCAATTATTATCTTCTCATTTGAACCACCCGAAGTTAACACATATTTCCTTAATGCACAAGGAATTAATTCGAAAAAGTTGTGAGGTCGTCTCATCAATCTCCATCCATCATAAGACGACAGCTGTCAGCAGATTCGCTAGCCCCCGTTAACTGTGGCTACTCCTGCTGCTCTACTGCACTCCCACGTAGTTCTTTTCCTATTTGGCTAGAATGCATTTTTCACAAAGCTTTCCTATCGAATCCAAACTCCTTTTTTTTTTCAATATTTTTATCCTTTCGGTTTCTTTTGTTTCGATTCCCGACAAAAGATGTGTAAAATATCGGTCTCATGCCGAACCAGACAGACGAGAGAAAAAGTGTCATGGGCAACAAATTGTTAAATAATAGCAAAAAGTCACGGTTAAATTTTAATTCTTTGGAAACCGAACGTCACCCTCAATTAATATCCTTCATTTTATTCACCCTTTTTTAAATAAACTCACCCTCGTATCGCATTTTCCACCCTTTGTTGTCTCAGCCCATTGTTGGATGTTTGGGGGTATACTGACCATATAGAACAATTGAAATAAGTATAAAAAAAAAAAAAATTTCCTGTTGGAAAACCATAACAGTTTTTCTTTTTTAAATTTTTTTTTCTTATTGGTTCGAGATATGAGGTTTTCCGTTGCTTGGTTCGGAATAATATCAATCTTTTATTTGGTCTCTTACTTGAGCGAATTTTATTTTACAGAAAAAAGTGAACAAGTTACGTAAGATAATAAAAGAAATGGAACATTTCCATTCAATTACACAAAGAGACACAATAAAAACAAATACCATCGGTCCTTGGTTACTATAGCAACAATAGAATACATGAATAACAAATGAAATCTACAGTAATGGCTTCCATTTACTTCATTTGTCCACTTCTTACTTTATGTTATTGTTTTTTTCCGCCTTTTTCTTTTCTTTTTAATTTTTTCCCGTATTTGTTTGAGTGCTTTCGTAAAGCTAAAAATTAAGTAAAATAATTTAATAAATTAGAGGAAAATAATTTCTATTGAAACAATCTAAAAAAAAAAAAAAAAAAAAAAGCTTTTTCTTGTTAATCAGTTTTTACTAATAAGCAGCTTTTTTTTTACTCTTTAATTTTTCATAAATAAATGCAAATTTAATTAACAAACTATTTTTAAGAAGTTAAATAAAAAACCGTCATCTCCCAAAGAGTAATCTGTGATATGACGCTCAAACCTTTTGCCATTTATAGTCGGAAGTTTCTGGTTTCTTATGAAAAAGCTGGACTTCATCAGCTTATATTTTGACATGATAAATTTAAGTTATAGGACTTTCTTTAAATGAGAAATAAAAAACCTATTCCGGCAGAAAATTTGGAAACTAGCCAAAGAATTTGGAACTAACTCAGGAATTAAAATTTAAGGGAAAAAATGGTATAGAGGGTCATGAAAATGAATTGGATAAAAATATTTGTACATTTTCAAAGACTAACTTCCCCGAGCGGTTGCTGATTCACCGAAAAAAATGTAAACGCACAGTAAAAAAAATGTGTAATTATGTGAAAATCGGTCCTCATAATTAACTTGTAAAATTTTTTATGTTAAAAACGGACAATTTCCTTTAGTAAAAACAATACATCTTATTTTTGTAAAAAACAACAAATACTTGCATGTAAACTTAACAAAAACAAATATGTCGTGGTGTTAGAGTCGGTACGCGGCAACAAGACGAGTTGGAATAACATAGAATAACACAAGAGCGATTCGTTGCTCTATTATTGTTTTATGTTAAAATTGTTTATAACAAGTTCAACATGACGGAGAACGACTCTTTCGTCGTTTTAAAACACGAAGCGGATAAATTTGCACGAAGCAAATTTGGTCATACGTAAACCCGCTTTCAATTGCAACTATAGTTTCAAAAGGTAAGGATTTTAGCAAAATTTGAAAGTACCTTTTTTTTTCTGATTCGCGGAAAATTTCAAAGTAGATCTTTTTTTCCCCAGGTAAAGAGGTATTTGAACCATTAAAAAATGTGAAAGAAGAAACCATTTGCATTTGCGACGAGAAAGGTATTCAAATCACGGAAGAATTTTTACCTAATTACCTAAAAATAGCAGTTGGAAGCAATCCGTTAAAGGTATTCACCTTTAAAATTAGACCTAAAGAGTCGGGAGGACCAACACCAGTTAACGTTATAAATTTCACGGACGGAGGCCGTGAAATTTTGGCTTCCTACACAGATTGCAAAATTTTGACTGAAAAGTCGAGGCTTTCTGAAAAAATTCAGGCCCCATAGAAAACGAGATTCCACCCTGCCCGACATCAAATTCGAGAATTCGCAAAATAAGGGACACCCTACAGCACAACATACCTCCCTGTTTGAAAAAAAAAACAAAAAAAACAGAGATACGTGGGAGCTCGATTCCTTAATAATCTGCCAATAACTTGAAAGTAAAAAATACACGCTAAATCTTGTAAACGCGATTTAAAAAACTACGGTTAAAGTCCAACGAAATCTAAACATGCAAATTAAAAGACTGTGGTAAATTTGCAATGCATCTCTGACGAATTTTGTATCGTTTTTGAGGTATAAAATAATATAGAATAGTAATTCATAGTTTCCTCCAGTAATTCCAGTAATTCATAGATAATTTACAATAATTCATGTTTCAGTAAATCAAAGGACTTTAAGGTAATGCAAGGTAATTCACGAGTAATTCAAGAGCAAGTGTGAATGGTAATTCACGAGTGAGCAACCCCTGGAAATTCCCAGAAAACAGAACGACGCAGGCCTGTAACCGCCAATGGCAAAGGATAGCTCAGCCCCCTATGAGGAGCTTTCAGCTCTCATGTAAATTTCCTCAATGTGAAAAAGGGACCAGTTGGAGCCCCCTTGAAAAACTTTTCATCCCTTGATTCTCCGGGCTGGATACGTTCTTAAAAAGAATGGAATTTGCCTTCAGGCGAAGTCCCTAAGATGTCGCTTTTTGTTCTGCCGAATGTCACAGGGAAAAGATAATATGATTCGTGATGGTTTAATGAGACTTACTCACACCACTACGACTATCTTTTTCTTTTCAATTTCAAAGCGGATAAGGCATTAGTAAAAAAAGAGAAAGCGTTTCGAAATTACTTGTTAGAAACAAAAACCAGTGAGTGAAAACGACCCAAACCGAAAATGCAGCAGGACAGTTAACCAAAAATATATTTTCAATCGATGTAAAATATTGATGAATTTCTTCTGAAATATCTACAAACAGTCCTGAAATGGGCTCTTTAGCCAGACAATGATTTGGATACCTACAGACAATTGCTTTTACTGAAAACGTTACGAACGTTTTCATCCTCAGACGAAAAACAATCTTGACATTAATTTTGCAAGTTGGTTTTTGGACTTGTATCCGTCCTCCGAAAAGTATTCTTTGCCTTCCAAATCCCATACTGATTCATATGCTTTTATACTTCGCCTACCATTTCTGGCAGTTTTGAAGCAAACCGGAATTTGAGCGTAAAACATTTCGCCGGAAAAAGTTTTTTTGGTAATTTTGAAAAGAAAACGACATGATTTTAGTATATTTGTTTCCTAAAAGTACTCAATATTAAATTTAATTAATGGACGATTTAGTTTTTCACAGGAATTATAACAGAAACTTTGCGATGCAGATTCTGAAGCTAAATTCAGCTATTGAAGAAGGAGTAAAAACAAATTGTTTTACGTTATGCATTTAGCAAATGAGGATATTATCCTTGAGATTTGAGTGCTGGAAAAGACATTTTTAGCGGAAAATACATTACACAGTTCAGGTATGATAAAAAAATAAAAGCTTGTTTCCTTAGCTTTTGCCTTATATTTCGCTTATCGAAGCAAACGCGATTGGTTCCTTTTATCATACAAAAAGCTCAATTTAAAATTTGGAGAATTTTATTTTTAAAGAAAAATTTGAGGTTACTTCATAAAGTTTCAACTGAAGTGCCGCAAAGCGAAACAAAGAGAAACAGTGCCACTTTTGAAGTTTGAAAGAAAATACTCCGCAGCAGGAGGAACGAATAGGACACTAATTAGATATTTGGAGACGTTAAATGGTACAATCAATATATCTGCCAAGAAGTTAAAGCACGAGACACGTTTAAAAAAAATTGAGATATATTAGTAAAAAAGCTCGAAATGGAGTTTTCATACGTAGGACCGAAAATAACTGTTTTTGGTCCAACAAAAAAGTTAAATTTCGGTTTCGTCGGTATAAAAAATATCGTACGGCTATACCCTTGGCTTCGCCTCGGGGCCATAAAGTCTTGTTTCGGCGTGAAATCAGTCTCTTCCATCATAGGAAAGTAATATACTATTCCTGGTCTATCATCTAAAAATCAGTATATCGATGTATGATACAGACTACAGCATTTTAAAGAGCAGAAAAAGAAAAATATGAACCCGTCTGCTCGAAAATAGTAAAAATAAGGTTTCACAGTAACTTTTACAGTTTGCAAAGTAATTTTTAAAAGAAAAAACAGCAGGTTCAATAATATTTAGCATCTCAGTGTCTTTATTTCTTTTTTTTATGTCATCTGCGTGAGATGAAGATTATAAATAATTCTGCCCCAAAAAAAATTAGAGATGACGTATGGCATTGCATAGTGAAAAATTTAAAAAAAACGATGGAGACGGAAGATATTTACGGTCCAGGTAAATGCAATATCATATATCGGTTTCGCCGTTTCGAAAATCAAGATTGCCTTTATATTTTTATGACTAATGACTGACCATGCAGTTATTTACATGCTTGTTTCCAGTTAGGCGTATATGCAAAAAGGAAAATAAAAAAAAATTATCAAAAGATTTATCGAAATTACCCATTTACCTTAATGCTTCTCTGACGTTTTGACAAAGCACAAAAAAATGTAAGACGTAATAAAGCACGAATATTTTTATCAGATTGTTATAACTTTATCAAAATAAAATTCAAAAAAAAGCTTATTTTCAGGCTTCCAGTACAGTGGTCTTAATGCGTCAAAAGGGCTGCAAAGAGATTGTTTTTTACAACGTCATATGCATGACCAATAGAAAGAGGCGTTACCAGCCCAACAAATGGCGGGAAATGAATCAGTTTTATATATTGGCAGGCGTGAGTCTGTCATTTTTAATTCTTTATCTTGCGTTAGGGTTGAATGGATGATGGATTTGATATTGACCGGGAATGTCATCAAGTTGAAGCTTGCATAAAAATACTTATTTAACTGAGAAAAGCAAAATGCATATACATTATATTAAAAAAATGATACTTTTTAAATAAATTAGCGAAAATGCTTTTGCTTTCAGCTAAACAATTTGAAACTTTCCAACTTCAAACATACCGTAGTATAATTTATAATATTTAAATTTTCAAATAAAATGCAGGATGACAAAATGTTGTTTAAATCGTTTTAGTAAATGTTAATTAGATATACATTAAAAATCTCTTTCATGGGGTTTGCAAAACCTTAATTAAGTAATTCATTTTACATAATGTTTATTTTTATGGCGATTTGCAGCGTATGAACTCAAATGTGTGAATTTATAAAAGACCAGAATTTAAACTGCTGGAATTTTCTACTGAGACAACTCAACTTTAAAATTTAGGAAAAAAATGGTTGGGGGATGGAGCGTTGGAAAAGATTCCCGTCGACTTTTTATATCCTTAAAATTAAATTTCTTCAATAAGATCTATTTAAATCCAATGTTCCCTTCCGCAAACGTGAATAGAGAAAAACTTTTCAGGAAAAATCAGAGTGGAAATTGATCCTAGCCTGCGTGTAATGAAGGAAACCCGAGTCTGACATATTGCAAGTAAAAGACCCTTTCAATGGAATTAACTTTTAACAAATTGCTTTTATTCGGACAATAGCAATTAATTTGCGTGAAACCGTTTACAAAATTGGCGACAAATGTTGCTTTTCTGACCGCATCACCCTTTTTTCTATTTCCTCCTTTTAAACGATTATTGGCTGTCGAATTCAACAAGTATGGTCCACATATCGTTTCCATAATCTCGTACAACTACCGCGCTGCGTATTTGAAGCTTTAATCGAATTTCTGGGCTTCGATTTCTAATTATCAGAACTAAAACATTTGTTTCAAAACTGATTATTTCCCATAGCTTTAAAAAAATGGAAAAAAGCTGGACCATCATATATTTTTATTTTCTGCTCAGTTTTACTCGTGTAGCTTGGACTTTTGAGACGACGCTTACCGAAGAAAACGGGTATAAAAACAACAGTTGTTATATATAGAACAAGAGGCGTGGTAGTGCGGTAATATATCTCCCACAGTAACCCTCCCTTAACAACAGTGAAACGAGTCAAAATCAGCAAATTTACTTTGCCCATGTGTTCTCCAGTTCCACAATTCAATCAGACGGAATTTAGGTTCAGCATTGATTTAGCTGCTATCTGACAAAAATCACTTTCTTTCCCTTTCCTTCGAAAAAATAAATGCTTCCAACGAGGAAATTCTCCTGTTTAATTATTCTACGATGATTTAGTATCGGAAAAAGCTACAATCTGAAGAGAGAGAAAAAAAAAAAGAAATTGCAGCCAAGAACGATACCACGCCCAACTTCAACGCTCTTATAATTAAAATAATAAAGAAAAAAATTTCAACGAATAATTTTTTTTTTCTTTTGACTTTTTGATTTTTCTTCCTAATAACGATCCTTTGAGTCATCAACTTTGTATTTTTAATCTAATCTAAAATAAAAGAGAAAGTTTCCTTTTTTCACATGGAGGTGGAGAAGTTTTTTTTCAAAGTGGATGGTGTATGAATTTTAATGTCATACTTTACATTATAAAGAATGAAATGAATATATATTGGAAATTGAGATGAAATTATTTTAAACCTATATTGATGGGCTAAGGGAAATGGAAACGGAAACCTACCGTGTTAAAGGAAAAAAAAATTAATCAGTAACAAAAAGACGAGATAGAATTTCAAAGCTGTTGCTTGTCAAAAAATTAAAATAATTTTATTTAAGTACCTATCTCCTTACTCGATTCCTAATTTTACGTTCAAGTAACAACACGCTTAAAAACGGACATCGGGAAAATCGAATAAAGGAAAAAACATAGCTAAAGAAATAAAAGCAACAGACGGACAGAGATGATATAAAGAAACATATAAAACCCTATTGTCTGACACAGATAAGTTTTATAGACTAAGGCCAAAAGGTCCTTTAATTCCGTTAATGCATTAGCTAAACCTTTTGATTTGTATCCGTGAAATAAATAAAATGCTTTTCCAACAAATAAATGGGTAGGAACGCTCAGAAGCCGTAAGTTTTATGATGAACATTTAATTTCAATTTGGGGAATTTCAATTATAATATCATGACATCTTATACATCAAAACGCAAAGGAAAAGGGGGGTCCGACAAGTACGGAGCCTTTACCCGACCGATTTTCATGAAATTTTCAGAAACGATAGGTATACAATAGACCGTCCCTTATTTTGCGAACTTTGGAATTCTTCGGGTCGTACCCTCTCATTTTTTTTCCTTTTGGTTTAAAAAGAAAACCTGTAAAATTTTAGCGCCCTACGATAAGTCTAAACCGTGCCGCATGAACCCCCCGTTTTAACCATATAAATTAAACAGGGCCAAATTTCACTGGGTCCTTTCATTGTCCGTTTTCCAAAATTAACGAAAAGATTGTTCTTTATGCATTTTGGTCTGAGGAGCTCAAATCTGCGATCGAAATTTTAATAGCTTTGATTTATTCAAGTGCTAATATTTTGGTCAAAATTCAGCTCAGCCAAACTTTAATTTAATTCTTAGAAAATTCTAAAGTTGATACCCTGGTCCTATAATACATCTTTTCTGAGAAATTTTCGACACCGAATCCAGAATTGAGAGGGAAAATCTTCTAATGCTTATCATTTTTGAAAAAATAAGAATTTTTATGAAAATTTAAGAAAAATATTCAATTTTTTTGATTTTTTGTTTATATTTTAAAAACAAAGTAGATAGACGATTTTAAGTGCTCTTAAGTGATTCGACGTCGAAAATTGCCCAGAAAAGATGTATTATAGGACCAGGATATCAACTTTAAAATTTTTCAAGAATTAAATTAAACTTTGGCTGAAATGAATTTTGGCCAAAATATTAGCACTTGAATAAATTAAGAACGGTAAAAGCTATTAAAATTTCGATTGCAGATTTGAGTTCCTCAGATCAAAATACATTAAGATAAAGCTTTTCGTTAATTTTGTAAAACGGGCAATGCAAGGACCCGACCAGTGAAACTTGGCCCTATTTAATATTAAAACGGGGGGTTCATGCGACACGGTTTAGACTTACTGTAGGGCGCAAAAATTTTAAAGGTTTTCTTTTTAAACCAAAAGGAAAAAAATTAGGGGTACGACCGAAGAATTCCAAAACTCGCAAAATAAGGGACGGTCTAGTATACAAGTATAGACCTGCAGGCTCTTTTCAGTTTTTGAAGACCTTTTTTCGGATTCTGGTGAGAGCGGAAAAGCAAATTTTCCAAGTTAAATTCCCAGACTTTTCCAACTTTTGACCAACACTTACAGACAGAGCCCCTATCCAACCGATTTTAATGAAATTTTCAGGTAAGCTTCGCAACCAATTTTACCGACAAAACTTTACTTCACGACAGTTGTAACATTATACCCGTCTGTTTGACGGGGGAGCATTAGTACCAAGATTAAGATTGCAATAGTACCGGAACTTCTTCATTTCTGCGCTTCCTCAGTTAATAGTATGAAAGATTTAAATACATTTATAATTTAAAAAAAAAAGAAGCTTAATTTGTCGTACAGTATAACGCATAGTTGGAACAAATAAAAAAATAAAATAAATAAAATAAATAAAAAAACATGAATTTTATAAGGATAATGTTTTTGCTGATAACGACAGGACAGTTCAAAAGTTCGTAAAAACAGAAGCTCCAGAAAGGCATTAAAGCATTAAAAAAAATCGTAGCCATCAAGCGTAAAACGAAGATTCCCGCCAGAAGCAAACTATGACTCATTTACCTTCATATCAAACTGGACGAAATCAAACTCAAAATGACAAAGTTCGGTTTTGACATAATAATTTTCCACATCGTCAAATTTTGATCGGATCTGCGGGAATCTGATAATTCAAATAAACCCTAAAAGCGAATGCTTGTCTTATGATTAAAACTCGCATACAACGGATCCCTATCTTGATTTGCATCCGCACCGAGTGTCAATTGTGGCCGGTGGTAATATTTTCAAAACGAGAGCGCACGTTTATCTTATGAAATCCATCAAATTAATGAGTGGCAATTGTCGTCCTGATCGCATCTTCCGGTTTGTCGCTTCTTTGCATTTCCTGTAAAGAGGTGAATTCTATTTAGATTGGATTTAGATAACATTATGGTCGACTGTAATGCGCTCTGTTGGGTTTCTATAAAACCTTTTCCCATATATCATCCCTTATATAGGCTTTTATATTTTATTGTCACGGGGGAGGTGGGATGAAAGAACATTTGAATTCGGGGCTTTAAATATAAGTGCATTCGATTTCAGATAAGAAGATTATCGTATCTTTTTTTGCTGTGGCGTGTTAATTAAGTTACGGTTTGATTTTTGTTAACCGGTTTTAATGGGATGAGTTAGCATTGATTTTTTTTTTCACCCGCGACGTTTTATTATTAATAAATTTCGTTCTTTCTTAAATCAACCCTACAAATACCGCAAAAAAAAAAAAAAAAAAAAAAAAAAAAAAAAAAAAATTATTTTAAAATGATGAATGTCAAATTTGTAGCCCTTTTGAAACAGCCCTTGTATTACGTCATATCACCGCAAGCAATACATAATTCTCAAGTAACGTAATCGAATCAGTCGTGGATGAACGGGTGGTGACAAGAGACAATCGTCCGTAGCCACCCTTGTCCGTAAGGGTGTTCATTTTCTTTTTTGTTTCCGTTCCCCCAGCTCGCAGATTTACGATTTTTCAAAGAAAAAAAGAAAAGCCAACTAAAAAAACTTAGTTCTCCTGCTCCTAACTTTCGTACGATTCCAACGCTTTTTTTTTCTAATTTAATTTCTCAAGCTCGAAAAGACTCAGCCCCAGCTAGATTATCTCAAAAAATAAAGATTTAAAAAACAAGACATAAAACAAAAAAAAAAAAAACGGATAGTTAACAGACCTGGGTAAAGAACCGCATTGTTATGTAAATGGGTTATTTAAACCCGGGAAGTTCTTTTAACAAGTTCAAAGCTTTCATTTCCTTGCCGAATTTCCCGCGTAAAAATGATTACGTTTTCACGATTCTTAGACATTTTATGGAAAATTTCTCTATTTGAAAACATCTCCGTATTTTTTCTCCAATCTACGACGGCTTTTTAAAAAGAAGGGTGTTAAGTCCGTAAGCTAAGCCGTCCTTTTATGCCCTTTTTCCAGATACCCTCTTAATTATCATAACGATATTTTTTTTCACCCAAACCGAAAGTTCAAATCTATGAGATTTAATGCAAGAAAAGAAATTTTTACAGGAAAGCGTAGAAGAGAAAAAACGTAGATAAAAATAATAAGGCGATAAAAACGTCATTAACAGAGAATAAAGATAACAAGAGTGAAAGATTGAAATATGATGAAGGAAAACAGCACAAAAAGAGAAAAAGAATAAAATAAATGATACAGCCCGATAATAATATTCACCCTTAATGATAAGATGTCGAGAAACTCAAGTGGATATCATACACTGCTGCTGACGGGGTCGACTTGGTGATTTCAAGATGATGTGTGTTCTTTGTAACTGAGAGTTTTTCTAACTAGTATCAGCGAGAGAGAAAACAGTTGAGATTTATTCTCGCTTTGCTTACATTTCAGATTCCATAAAACTAAAAAAAAAAAAAAGTAAACACCAACTGACGATACGTAAATTATGACAGAACAAATTTTCAGCTATTTCCACGGATTCAAAATTCCAGACGATTCTCATTTTAATTGTAAGATTTTAGTGATATCTATAATGGGTTGAGGAAATTCGCTTTACGCTCCTCGTTTCTTCAATCATTTCTGTGACAAAAAAAAAAAAAAAAAAAAAAAAAAAAAAACGAATTTTAAAGGGACCCTAGCAAGACCACGACTATCGAGGATTTGGTCGGGTTTAAAAAAAAAAAAAATGAAAATGAATTTTTAACTGCTGAATCCAAAACCCCGTCATTTAAAAATATTTTTAAAAATAAAAAATGAATTAAAATAAGTTAAAAATAAAATGTAATAAATGGCGAAAAGCAAAACCCTGACATTCAAAACCCCGATTTCCAGTGTCGAAGTTTAGACTCGGTCTCATTTTAAAATTTACCTTCACTTCTAAAATGAATTTCCTAAACAAACTTTCAGTTGCATCTATAAAAAACGCGCCTGCGCCAATTTATGGCACTTATAAGTGCCATAAGTTGCACCCCCTGTCTTCCCGTTTGACCCGGGCTGTTCTTAAACCGATTTTTTTTTTTTTTTTCAGTTAAAATCGAATTTTGTGGCTTTGAAACTCTAGGGGAAAAATGAAGTTGAACATTTCATCGCGATACTATGCACCTAACCATCTAGGATTCAAAAACAGTCTACACACGGACACCCGGTATATAATTTTTTTAAATTAATTTTCCTCAGGGAAATAAAGAAATTTAAGGAAATTCAGAATAAGCTCAAGTTTTACCACCCATTTATATATGAATCAAGCGAGAGCCTGCTTTTGAATTTTCTATAAGTCCAGATCTTACTCAAAGATTAGGGAAAAAAGTTCTCACAATCGTAATAGGCTTAAATATATTTTCCTTTTGCATTAATCAATTTTATTTCAGAGGGACTGAAAGGGTAGCCGGTTATCAATTCCGATAGTAACTGGTATATTTTTCAAAAAGATTTTATTCATCAATCCTTTTAGAAAGAACAAAAAGGTTTCAATAACAAAGTCACGTGTTAGGGAAGTTTGGAATAAAAGGCGCGATCACCTCTGTAAACAACCAACACGTGTCGGTAGTAATGAAAAATAACAGTGGTAGCTACGTCAAAGCACGTGCCAATAGACTTGACTTATCTTTAAAGTTCGAAATGTAAACAAACTATTTAATTTATGATCCGGTTCTTGAATCCTTAAATTCTGATTTCTATTTCGCAATGTTTTTTTTTTTTTTTTTCTGGGAACATAAAAGCTTGTAAAGATACATTGCAATTTCCAAAAATACTCAAAAAAAAAATTTCCAAAAAACCAAATAATTTTGAAAATTTTTCAAACAAAAACAAAATAAAAAGAAATACCGTAGGTTTTCTTTATCGTCGGGTTTCTAAAATTTTAAACAACGAATCAATCTCTCTTTGTTTCCCTTCATTTTTAAGATTTATAAATCCTTGTTATAAGATGAAAATGTAGTTAAGTGTTTCTAAGTGATGAAATATCGTAAATTAGAAGGAAACCTCCTATCCAATACAGAAATCCCAACCTCCTTTCGATGATTTTCACCTCTCATGTCGTCTTGTGTAGTCTTAACCTTCGATTTATTACAAATAAATTCACTTCCGCCTCCGTTTATTTGATCGCCATTATACCATTTCCCTTTAACTTTAACATGTTTTTAGCCGCCCAATCTTGATAATATGGGTCTTCGTTGCGAAGTAGATTGCACAGGCTTAGGAAAATGGATCTTATTAACTCAAGTACCAACCGTTCAGAAGATTAATTGCTTCTTTGACGCTTTTGACATTAACTGAGAACATAAACTAAAGCTTCAAAAAGCCAAAAAAAAAAGCTAAACTTTAATAGAATGCAAGTTAAGAGAAATTCAAGCTTTTTAATCAGATGATAGCGGCTTAAAATACAGTTTTACAGCTCGCCCATACAGAGATTTGATGAAAACAGAAAAAAATAAAATTCCAGTTATCCGCAGACTTTGCTTAGCACAAAATCACAGTTCCAAGCCAGTAAACCCAATAAATGACTTGTAAGCAGTATAGCTATTAGGAACTGACGCAATCAGGGGTTGATTTTAAGATGATCTCTAGTAAGAAAACTCTGATTTGCAATTCAAATTTGTCTTTGAACCCTCTTTGTAGCCAACCTCCCGACCACCCGACTCCCCAACATCTACCTCTCTAAACAAACCTTTGTTTCCCACAGCTGACTGATTGAGCACTCCTCTATAATGAGTCATTTGACAGACACGCGGACATTCGAAATTGTGCGAACTGCCAATCAATCATATATCGTTATCTGTATCAAAAATTCAAGCTTAATTATGATTTAAACTGCTTAAAAAACTTACGGTAAAAATTTCTTCGCGGTTTTCAACGATTCACACGTACATTGATAACCCAAATGTTAACTTTACGATAAGAATTGGCACAGCATATTTTTGACCGTTGTAAAATTTTATATAAAATGAATAAGGGTGGCAAAAAAAAAAAAAAAATACTATATAATAATAAAAATAACAATAACGGTGCTTTCATTTTTCCATTTTGCTTAAAATAAAAATAAATTCATTTTCTCGGGCATTCAATTATTTTTTTAAGTCTTCCTCAAATTGCTCAATGATTTCCAAATTATGTTTTTAAAAAACTTTTTAAAACACGAATTTAAATAGTTAAAGGGGAGAGAGAAAAATGCGGGAAAATAATTATTATTTCACTTTTTTTTTTCTTCTAACGATGTGTTGAAGTGCTGTTCGAAACTCCAGAACCCTCGTATCTGTGTAACGACAGCTCTTCGCTACTCGTTATATTTGCATATTATTTTAACTCCGTACTGTACAAGTTGTCCTTCCATTTCGATATCAAAACTTCCCGAAATGAAACGATTTGATAATGCTAAAGCTCAAGCATCGGTTTCGAAATTGGGTTCGCTCATTGCTGAACTATAGCCAAGCTTCCAGGGAAAAATCAATTAGTCAAACATCTTACACGGAAAAGTTTTTTTTTTTTTTTTTTTTTAAAGGAATTTTATATATTGAAATGAAACCCCGTCAGCACTTCTGGTGCAGCATATAATTTTGATTCATAAAGTAAATAGCGTGTCCAACGCGATTTCAACACAGCCCCGGAACAGGAAATCAAAGGGGATAGTTCTTTGTTAAACCGGAAGAAATGATAACGTTTTACTAATATTATAATTTTTCCTCTACAACGATAATGACGAAGTTAGGGTCTATTATAAAAATTCAAGAGACGTGACAATGAATCGTTAAAAAATGAGGGATATAATTTCCCAAATTTTGGCAAAATAAAGGACGGGAAATCATGTAGAATCAAGTCAAATAATCTGAAAAAATGTTTCTGTACACACAAACATTTTGTATCGTGAAAATTTATTGCAAAAAATTTTAGAAATTTCCCATTCAGATCCGGTCAAATTTTCAAACGCATGAACAGGTAAAACGCAAAAAGTGAAATATTGACGAGCTAGTACATCAATGCTTACGTTCATTAGGCTGTCTCTTCCAGTCTTCCATAGCGGATGACGGAGTTGTAATGGTGCCGTCCCCTAAAATATTCCCAAATAATTCAAAAATAACGTGTGAAAAGTTTGGGGCCTTTACCTAAACGCGAAGTGGTGCCTGTAGCAACGTCATTTTTGCCATTTAAAGTGCATGGAAAATTTTCTTATTTTACTTTTTTTTTCCCCCTTAATAAATAGCAATTCGAGATTTTCGGGCGAATAGAAGAAACGAGAGATCTAACGGAAGATTTATACCGGCATCTACCGGAATACTCAGTCAGCATCTTAAAAAGTGCAGTACTGGACTTTTCAAATGTTGACTTAGAGGAACTGACAACGGTGCTCTCCGAAATTCATTGTCGCAGAAATGTAACGAAAGATATCGGCCGTTGGTCCAAATTAATATGTATAAGTAAGCCTTTGAATCTAGGTACAAAAACCCGTCCAATTTTTTTTTTTTTTTTTTGCGCGCAGATCAGGTTGGTATAGCACTATTTTGAATTTTATATAAATTGAAGGGCCCTCCCCCTTACTTACGGAAAAAAAAATTCGACGGGTTTTTTGTATATAGATTGAAATGCATATTATATGCGTAATAATTTGGACCAACGGCCGATTTTTCGACTTGCTATTTATTGAGAAAAAAAAAATAAAAATAAAAATAAAAAAATTTCCCATGCATTTTAAATGACGTTGCTACAGGCACCACTTCGCGTTTAGGTAAAGGCCCCAAACTTTACACACGTTACACAGTAAAAAATATTATGTAAATATGTTCTAAGAGGTCCACATAAATTTTTTATGTTGTTTCTCCCATAAGGCAAACATAAAACAAAAACAACATAAAAATTGAAGACTCCACGGGAAAAATGATCAGATTCCATGTTTTTTGTTTTGACAAAAGGTAAACATAAGAGCAAAGTGTAAACAGTAAGAGCAAAGTGTAATGATCAGATTCCATTTTTTTGTTTACACTTTGCTCTTATGTTTACCTTTTGTCAAAACAAAAAACATGGAATCTGATCATTTTTCCCGTGGAGTCTTCAATTATGTGGACCTGCTTATGTTGATTTATGTTGATTTTGACATAAAATTTTTTACTGTGTATTTTTGACTTATTTGGGAATATTTTAGGGGGCGGCACCATTAGAATTCCGTCATCGGCTATGGAAGAGGCACCCTAATGATCATAAATACCGTAGATTGGGGTGATGTTGAAAGGTGGGGCGAAGTTGAAAGGAAATTCAAAAACAAATTCTAGGTTTATTTTAGGCACTAAAAATAAAAATTTTTTATTTCATTGAGTGGATAATGTTTTTGGGATACTTAAGTAAAAAATTTTATTTTTAGGGCCTAAAATAAACCTAGAATTTATTTTTGAATTTCCTTTCAACTTCACCCCACCTTTAAACTTCACCCCAACCTACGGTAAACAACTGTAACAGATTTCCAAAATCCGAATTTCCCAAACTAAAAATTAGCGCTTATATTTAAAATGAAAAACAAAAACAAAGAGGGTTTTCCAAGTAAATTAAAATCTTAGTGCCCACATTTTTCAATGAATTCTACTGAAACCATGAGAATTGGAAAAACGTAATTAGCATCAATTTTAACGAAATTATATCAAAGATAAAAATACGTATAATTTTAAGTTTTTTGCATCGGCATCGGCATTTCACTACTGCATCGGCATTTGAATTTGACGGAAAGAGGGAAATTCGCATCTTCGCATCTTCGAAACTGCATCGGCTTTTTAATACTATATCGTAGATACATATTAAGAATATTAAAAAAAAAAAAAAAAAAAAACATGACCACTATTTTTATATTTTCCGACAAAAAAAAAAAAATCAAGGGACGGATTTTAAATTTGCTTTTATACTTTGGCGTACCGAAAGGACACAACTTCCTTTTTTTTTTTTTTATGGAAAAATTTTCACTTGCTAACTGAGTGTCCTAAAAAGACTTCTGTGTTTTATTTACGTTTAATATTCCTGTCAAATTTCCAACCTTTAAAAAAAAATAGGAAAAGAATAAGAGGGAAAATTATATGAAATAATAAAAGGCGGTTGAAAAAGAGAGAAAACTAAACAATATTTCAAGGATTTGTGTTTCCGTTTTAGTAATTCAGAGCGGAAGTACCGGAAGTCATTCAGGGCTGTGGAATAAAGCGTCCATCAACACCACTTCCTGTTTATAAATTGCATATGTATGAGATACAGCGGTTTTCTTCAACACGACATAAAATTTTCCCCGTTCAACGTGTTCATGATTCATAAACTGCATTTTTTTTTTTTTTTTTTTTTTTTTTTTTTCGTTTTATATTTTTGATTAACAAAAATAAAGAGATAAAATACAGCGCCCTGGAAAAAAACATTTATATTTTCCGTAATTAAAAAAAATTGATTCTGCCTATTTCAAGGGTTTCATCTTTTCTTCTCCATAGCGATTTTCCCTTATATGAAGATTTTGAATACAATCAAGGAAATACCGACAAAAAAAAAATGGGATCTTGATTGAAAAAAATTTATTTTCTTTGAATTTTTGATTAGAAAATGACTTTGATTTGCTTAATGAATTAGCGATTGAAATTGAATTTCACCGAGTTTTCTTGCTTCTTGTTAGTTTCGACATAAATAATTCATGATAAACATTGAACTACCCTATAGGAAAATATAATTTCTTTCCGAATTTTTCTGATTAACCGACGAAGTAAAATCCATCTGATAAAAAGTTCCTAAGCTATTTTCTCCTTATGACAGAAAGACTGTAAATTATCAAAATCACCTTTTTCAATTTGATTGATCCTTATTTAAATAAAGCGATCTTGGGAAATTTCTATCTCAATAGCATTTTTTTTTTCCTTTAGTAGCATTAAGTAGTAACGAGCCCGAGGAGAACCATAATCTCTGTGATGAAAAACATTTCAGGGCAATTTATATTCTAAACAGCTGACCATAAGGTATCGAGTAAAATGCATGAAACCGTTTTATTACGTCTTTATTGAACGGAAACTTTCTGAATATTTGCATTTTTTGCTGACCGATACCGCTGCGGATTGCTTAGCTGGTGCGATCATGCCTTTCGTCCGAAGGAGGAAAATGTTGTTATGAAGATTGATACGAAAAATATTAAGGGTAGTTTGTATTCAAGTATAGAATATTTTCTGAATTTAAAAACGAGAAAAGAAGAGAGAAAAATGGTTTTCCATTTTATTGATATCAATTTCAGGTTTGATTAGAAAAGGTAAAAAAAAAAGGTCGGTGATGAATTGGAAAAAAGGAAAAGTATGGAAACCGTAACAAGATCTTACTATAGTAATCTCAATGCAATAAACTATCTAGGATGGTGCTGTTCCGATCAGTTTTGTTTTACTTGTGAACCCTTAAAAACGGGGAGATGTTTGGCCTGTTCAATTTCCTTGGCGCGAAAATTAAGATTTATTACCGACAGTGGATTTTGAATGTTCGCAAAATAAATAAAATTTTGCTTACATCCAAAATCCACTGTCGGTGTAGACAGCTTGCCTGTACTTACTGCAAATATCGTTACGTTTTCAAGGTTGTGGAATGTAACTGCAACCATAACGTTTTATTTCTTAGCTTAATGATTCCATATCGCATTTAACTGAGCAATTTATATTTTATTCACAAAATTTTTGTAAAACTGTAGGCAAACCTTTGGATTTATTGGACCTTCAATTACTCTCGTTTCCAAAGACGGCAAGATCGCCCCTGGTAAAAATTTTGATTGGATTCCAAGATCCAAGCTCGATACAGTATTAAGAGTCATGTTGAGAACTGACTGAAATGTAACGGTTTTCAATGTGTATTCTAGCTTGATCCAGATCTACCAAGTTCAATCTAGCCAGATCCAAATTGGTAAATCAGGATCAAAATTTTCAAATTTGTACAACATTGAAGGTCCAAGATTGCAGTCTTGGAAATCCAATATGATGCCATAGTAACCCTTGTTATTTTACCATTTGTTATTTTTCTTATTAAAATGAGTATTTTCCGGGTTCAGTTATTAAGGAAAAAAAAATGTTTTAAAAATCGTGGACGACATCTACGATAATAGGAAAAAGCTTAAAGTTATCTAGGTAATTTAAATTGACTTTTAGAAGTGTAGTTTTATTTTTAAAAAAATTTCAAAAATTTCATTAAGCTATTTTTGAAATTCTTATTTTTTAGGCAACTCCTACGGTTTATTTAGACAAACTTTTGACAAATCCTCCCGCCTGCATCGCTCCCGGTAATGTCGATGATAAATGTAATGAGACAAGTAATGAGGTAAAAGATGTAAGTTAATTGTAAAATAAATTAAAATTTTCATAACGCATACAACGAAAGTATGTCTTTCACATGCCGTTTTGTTAAGCAAAATGTGTCTCTTCGACTGATTATAAATTGTTGATAAGAAAGTTAAATTTTCCCACCGGGAAACTGATGAGTCATCATTGCGTACGGTTTGTTGCAATTGTTATGAAAAATAAATTTTGCAATTACATTGAGTTTCACAACTTGTTTGGTTTGCTCGTCTCATTTACGGCTTGCCGTGTGATCGTTCCGCAAGCCCGAACGAGTCGTGAAGCATTGATTACATAGAACTTCCCATTATTTAGGCAACTACCGAAATTAATGAGCTGGATAATATTTTGTAAGATTTTGACGATGGGGCGAATGGCACTGAAGTAGATGAGTTCGAGGAAGAATTGACCGATCATTGAAATTTGAGACTTTGGGCTATCGAATGTAAGACTCCAGGGATTCACATGGACAAACTACTAAAGCTTTTAAAAAGGAGAGCCTTACCAAGACTTCCCGAATCATCTGAAACATTCCAAAAAATAGCTAAACCCGTAGTTGAAATTAAAGAAATCCCCGATGCAGATTTAAAAACAAATGGAGAATTCATGTATTTGGGGGTAGAGGAGAACTTGAAAAAAAATTAAACTCAGATTTGCATAGCGAAGAAATTAAACTTCAAGTACACAATAATGGCGTTAAAATCTGCAACTAAAGCCTACTCTTGATTTATCTACTCAAGCGAGCTTTAGTAGATAAATCAAGAGTAGGCTTCAGTAAATACCTGAATAAGGATGGATCACAAGACAAGAATTACAAGACGAGACAAGACAAGACCTTTTCCAAGAAATCGTTCAAATCTTGTTTTTCGACCTATCAAAAGGCCAGGATTCGAAAGGTGGAAAACAAGAAATTCAAGAATTCAAGAAATGGTACAAGAATTTTTGAACAAGAATCTTGGACAAGAAATTTTGAATTTAGAATCCTTATTGGCTTATCGATCAAAAACCAAAATTTGAGCGGATCTCTTAAAAAATTTCTTGTTTTCTTGTTCCGAGGAAGAAATCGCAGTTTTAACTTACACATGATTTAAGGGGGAAAAAACCGAATTTTAGGTATTCGACGAACTCCTTTAGTGTATTGTAGAATTTTTAGGCAAGTTTCAACTGGTCTGAGTCGCACAAGCATCCGGAAAATCATTTCAAAAAACATTTACGGTCGAAAGCTTTGCTTTTGTTTTGAAACAAATTAAAGCTTGCAATAAAAATCCCAGGGCACACCAAAATAGTTCCGTCAGATATCTAAAATTTAGATATTTCTTCCATAAGCTTAAATAGAACATTAGACAAAACAGTCATTCTGTCCAGTATTCACTGAACCCTACTCATAAAATGTATTCATTTCTTCTTTTAGTAAGATTTGAAGGTTTATGCCTGATTTGGCAAAACGCAACATAGGCGTTCTCTTTGCTCCCTAAACGGGTGGTTTTTTAGGAATCTATCAATTTTTCCCGAATATGAAAGTAGATCTTAAATAAGATTTTAAAAACAATGAAATTAAAATTAACTTTAATTCCACTATTTTTAAAATTCATTGACGATACAACCAGATGAATCAGTCCATTCCGACGGTGCCACATATTTTATCCAGTGTGGGTTCTACTTAGCACTCCTGGACATATCCAGGAATCGTCGACTGCATATTTTTGACCTCCTCTCTTCTTTTCATACATCATCATGCAAAAGTTAACGCTACCTAGGACTCCCCTCATGCTCTCTCCAAAGACTCCATCTATTGCGCATGTTCGGTATTCCAGAAGTCATATTTTAAAAAAAAGGAATAACAAAAAGAAAAAAAAAACTGACTGTTGTTGTTTTTATCTTAAAAGAAAAGTTGTTGATATTCGTTTATATTTTTTTTACGCTTTTTTTAAAATATATTATTTATATTTTAAACTTATTTAAAAGGTTATGGGAGCCCAGTAAATAAACAAAAAGGAAGGAGTGTGAAGTCAGTTTTTTTTTTACGTATTTTTTTTTAAAAAATGGGAAGGAGTGTTCGGTATTCCAGAAGTCATATTTAAAAAAAAAGGAATAACAAAAAGAAAGAAAAAAAAAACTGACTGTTGTTCTTTTTATCTTAAAAGAAAAGATGTTGATATTCGTTTATATTTTTTTTACGCTTTTTTTAAAATATACTATTTATATTTTAAACTTATTTAAAAGCGCATAGACAACACCACAATACAGAGTATTGCTTTTCAAAACACTGGAAACTATAAGTCTCATGTATGATGGGCAAAATCAAAATTATAAAACTGCTAAAAATGAAGCAGAGATAAAATAGGAACCGAGGTTGCCTCAAAGTAAAATTGTTGACAGTTATTTGCTGTCGTGTTACATGTCGGCATTTTTTAAAATATATCCAACAGTTAAAATACAAAAATGAGGTTGTTACCGACTGCACATCATGTGAAAATGCAATATGTGAAACTCATTCAACTATATGCAATTGGAAAAATAACAATACTCGGTTCAATAGGTTGGGAAATGCTGGATAAACAAAAAAGAGGGTGGAGGAAGTAACAAGTGTACAAACATGGTTTTTCTTCGTAGTTAGATAAAACATACATTAGTTCCAAGAAAAAAAATTGAAAACAGCTTCAAGCAGAACCTGTGCAGCCATTCGTTAAAATTTAATTTCCACCACAATAACACCAAAGTAAATCTTAAAATGTCAGAAAATCTTGATTTCGTAGAAATTGATACTCCTTTAACAAAAAAAAAAACGCAATATAAGGGCTTAAAGCAAACATTTCGGAAAAAAAAAGATACACATTAAAATCTTATTTTTTTCTCCTTTCGAGGATCCACGGGTCAATTTGATTTTAGTCTCTCGAATAACTTAATGCCAGCACGTATAATATCGAATTGAGCAAAGATTACTGCAATCTTTCATGTATATTGGTTGCGATGTAGGGATGAGTCTTAGTTGCAGACACGTCGATTTTCAGGGGTTATCTATCTATCATAACGATAACAAATCATCGCTTTTATTTTTACACTTTTTTTCGACAACAAGCCTAGCCGAAAATCAATAAGGGGAAAACATTTTTAGAGAGAAAATTTTTATCCCTATTGTAAAGGAAAAAAAAAAAGAAATCTTCTAATATTTACTGTATCGGTCTTTTAAACCCATCTCATCCTTTTCCTTTTTTAATAAATAAAATCATGTTAAAAGTTTCAACTCTATTGTGGTATGACAAAAAACTATTAAATTATTTCGAATCACCCCGTTGGATCGTGGTATAACGCACATAACATTTCTACAAACTTCCACGATGATATTTCAACCATTAAATCATATTTATAATAAACCAATAACAAAGAAGGGTAACGAACGAGATTTTCCTTATATTTTCGTTCCGTTTTTGCATTCAAGCTCATGATATTTAAAGGAACTTTAACGTAAACTTACATTAGCCTCAAGACTACATCAAAAGGAATCATAAGATGATTCTTACCGTCGATACGAATATCCTCAAAAAGGTATTATATAACCTTAAATCAAGACATCTTTAGAATTTGTTGGTTTTTGGGTTTCTGAAGTAGTCCTAACTGTTTTCTAAAGCTTCTAAGTTGTATGGGCATTGGAAAAGGAGTGCACTAGAGCATACACGCCGCACCGGAGAGATTTCCATCTTGGATTTTCAATTAGTTTACATTTAGCTTGAATAAATAACCTTGAGGATTCGGGGAAATTCATGGGAACATGATCTGTCTGTCCGTGGTTCAAAGTCAGATTCCTATTTCAGGAGGTAAAATTTAGCCCCCTAGAGAATATATAAAATTTATCAGCTATGAGAGAAGATAATGATTTAAAATTTTCCTCCTTTTCCTCGGTCTGATACCCCAAAATTAAGATGAAACGAATGTTTTACCTACTTAAAGTAATCACAAACACAAAAACAAAGGAAAGCCAAACAAAACTGTCTTATAAAGGAGTTGATCCACAAAGTAATTGTAATAAGGTTGTTTATACTGCAGAGGCAATGAAAACCTTAATTAAAGGTTAGGTCGTAGACCCATAAATAGAAGAAAATTATACTGAGAGAATTGAAAAACAGATTAGAATCCAGGTTCAACTACATAGTTACTACTAAGTATTTAAAAAAAAAAGAGAAAGAGAGAAACTCTCAAAAAAATAATTTTATTTGACTTTTTGAAAGTACCACATGGATATGATAGTACCTATTGACTTTCAGTCTAGGAATTTTTTATAATTTCCCGACGACTATCGTGTTTATATACGATTATAGAAAATTTCCGGGAAATCTCTGAAAACTTTGGAAGGAGTTTCCCAAAGCTCATGACTTAACCAAAACTGAACCTCCACCTTTAGAGGAAAACCAGAAAGTAACGCAGATCGTATAACCATTTTTAGAGGAGTTTTGCAATTATTAAAAAAATATTTCCGAAACCAGCCGTCATGAAAATCGCAGTTTCCTAAACGGTCTTTGTCGGGAAAGGCTTTTAAAAAAGCAACGCGATTTATTTATACAATGAAAAATAATTTTCCTAGACTTTTTCTTCTATTATACTTCTGGGATGGGGGGTGCTCATGTTCCCCCTTAGTTAAGGGTTCCCAAACTTTCATATTAGCATGAAATCAACACTGGATTCATTCACTTTTAATTATTAATGTTCTCATAAAACATCTAATATTTTATTTTATTTTAAATTCACAATCTCTATCCATCTACAGATAAAATAAATGAAGATCGTGCACTATAGTTTTTTATTACATATCAAAACAGATGAAAGACTGCTACAACTAAAAAATAATTGTACTTAATCTAAGCATTTTTTTTCCTGTCAACGTACCTAATTTTAATGATCAGTTATATTTACTAAAAAAAAACTATTTGAAATAATAATATCAATAATTGCTTTCATTGAAGATAAAAAAGGTTTTCCCAATTTAATTTCCATTTTCAGAATCCATAAGTTTTTCAACAAATCTTAAGAAAAACTGTGATTGACAAGCTTTCATTACGTATAAACATTATAAGAAATAGTTGAGGGAGATATAGATAAATTTCGATTTCAGTTTAAAAACTATCTTAGCTAGGTGATACCACAAAAGAAAGCATTTATGTAAATTTCCTTCCCTTTTTCAGGCTCTTTTTCCTTATCCTATTAGCTGCGGGAAAGTTATATGATATACATCCTACTTTACGACTTCAAATTTATTCTAAAATCACTAGAAAGTTAACACGGTTAACACAAGGAGGACCATCTGTTGCATCCTGAAAGATCTAAATACATTTTCAATCCTAAAGCAGTTTTAAATATGTTCCAGTGGCGGCTAATGCAATGAATTAACGCACTGAATTCAAATCAAATTTAGTCATTTTAAATTAGCAGATTATTAGTTAATCAATTTCAGGCGAATTTAGAATTTTAGAGGTGCCTTGTCTTTTTCGTGCAGCATTCTCCAAAGTAAAAATCTGCCAGATGCTAGCCAATCTCCGTCGTGGAGTCGGCACTTAGAAGAAGAAGAAGAAAAATATGAAGAGGTGCCTTGGCATGGAATCGGGATTGTGCCTAACAATTCTTTTTCATCTTAATTACTTAAATCTTACACCTTTACCTTTTCACTCTAAACTCAGTAACCATGAATAAATACTTTTCATTTGATATAATTCACTAAGATTTTAATTGAAGTAAAATTTAGATTTGTCTTAGAAAAATCAAAATTAAACCTTAGATAAATCAAGCAGAAAGCATTTAAAATTTTTCAGCTTTACTAAAATCGAAGAAAAAACTGATCCTGTACCCAGTAAAAAATAAAAAGTAAGTGTTCGATGTATTGGTTGCGAAATTTCAGTACTTATTTGCAGATCGATATAGATCTTAAAGAGCCGCCACTGACTTTCATTACTTCTATCATTCTTATCTTCCTTTATTCCAAAAAAAAAAAGATGTCTCCCTTTCAAAGTTTTATACAGTATTTTCTGAGATTAAAAGTACAAATTCATCAGTAAATCATGACTGATTTCACCAACTTAAGGAATCAATCAAAATTAATTGATCCAAAAAAAAAACTCTATTCTAATTTTTTTTTTTTTTTTTTTTCAATATTATATTTAAAACCAGTCCATCGATTCTCAATTTGCCATTTTAGCTGATTTCAAAAACGAAAATTCCCAAACTGTATGTAAGCTTAATTCGAAAAAATAGTTTTATCCGGAATAAGAGAAAATTCCGGCCGGAAATAGTGTACTACACTTATCCATCAGTAATTGGTACCTTAATATAATACATCAATATGGGTCGCTTTATTTTTTTATTTTTAAAGTTTCTTTTTCCTTTAATAAGAAGGTTTGTCAACGAAAAAAAAACTGCAGGGAAAAAATTAACCTTAATAAAATATTATTTAAAATCATTTAACATTTCCTATGAAGGTAAACCTTGCATTGATGACTTTTTTTTTCAAAAGTTTGAAACTAAAAAGTTAAACAATATAAGCAACAGAGAAAAGTACTCAAATGTCAATCGGTATATGTCAATCTATCATCTGACATCCATTTATAATAATACTACCCCAATTCGCAATAAATACTTTTTTAAAGAGAATTTTAAGTTATATTTTAACTCCCGATGTTTTTGGACGCAATTACGACTTCTTAAAAGCACATTTCTTTCTCTGCTTACATATTCCAGTCGCCAAACGTACCAAAGGCGCGTGCCATCTAGTCAAAACCATTTCAAAGTTTAAAAGATCGTATCTGACTTGTTGAACTGGCATCATCTCCTGATTCACCATTCTATTTTGTTGTTAATATTTGACGTACTTTATGACGGCATGACTTTACAAAGAAGCAAAATTCAGTTTGTCCCCTCACGCATATTAATATGAGATAACAAGATCCCTAAAGAAATGACCTTGAACTTTCGGTAAGACAGAAGAAACACAATAGATGAGGTAACCAGGATCAACTATAACTTGCAATTATGGCATACCTAAATCAGTCTAATAATTATAGCTCGAATTATAGTGGCGAAATGTGCTGGAATCAATAATTTGAGGTTCGACAGATGCTCTATGATAAGAAGCAACCGGATGTTTAATATACCGAAATATTTTGGAAATAAAATCGTAATTAAATCCAAAATTCTTCACAGTCTAGATCTGCTAAATATATGTAGTACTAAATAAGGAAATAACCTGTATCACTCATCGTTCTTTAATTACGGCATGCCCTTATGCTTACGAATCTTATTATAAGGATGAATTAACATCCCCGGCGCAGTACAGTTCAATCTGACCTATAAATTAAATTATAAATTGGCTTTATTTTATTAACTCGAAGTCTTTTAAATGCTTAACATGTTCTATTGTTTAAAGACGGCTATTGGAAGGGCTGCATTTAATGATTAATCTCCCAAATTAATTTCGTTCCAGGAGGAAGAGGTGAAGGGAACTTGACATTGACCATCCTTGAATAGAAACAAAGGCTAATCGCATCGTACAATGGCAATTAAAAAATGACAAAATATATAAGAACGAGATCAATCAGATTTTGTTACAGTTGACAATAGTATCCAAGCCATCTTCAAAATGCGCGGGGTAAGTTACTTTTCGAATCTCGGCAGATAATATTCATCGGGCATACTTGCCTTATTATTTTTCGAACGTCTTCTTTACGAAGTTCCAAAATGAAAAACCGGTACAAATATGCCTATACGTTCTATAACTTGTGATTTGTGAACAAAAAAAGTCCGATTTTACAGTGAAGTGCTTTAATTAATTTCAGATAATTTTGTCGGCCTTAATTGCTGTTGCTAGTTGTGCCAAGTTAGACAACACTTATCTTCCTCCATCTAATGCAAGAGACGCTGGCGGAAATGAAGACAGTTTAGAATTACCGTTGGAACCCCCTTACATAGATCCCTACAGTGGCAACGAACCCAAATATTCCTATGGTGCTCCATCTCAAAGAGGAAGACCAAAATCAGCATCTCAAGGAAGGTACCAACCAAACCAGTACAGCCGAAACATTGATTTCGATAAGGTAAATAATGTTCAACATCGGGGAAGGGAAGACGACATCGAGGATGAGGACGAAATTCGAAACGTTCAAGATTCCAGTTTTCCTAGAAAGTCGAAAAGCCGCTTCTTAAGTGGATCTTACAGTTACACAGGTATGGAACTAGAGTTAAAACACTTTTTCGAATGTAAAATCATTTTCTTGGTTATATTTTATGACCTTAGGACCAGATAATGTGTTAGTAACCGTGACCTACACGGCTGATAAAAGCAAGCAGGGGAGAAAACTTGGACGCAACGATGATGATGACGACCAAAGACGACGATCTCTCGACGATACGATAATTCCAACACCTCCCAGTCTGCCAGCTGAACTCAAAAAAGCATTTGATTTTCACAAAAAGAAGCAACAGCCTGAAGGAAGAAATGCACAAGGTAGAAATGCGCAAGGTACTTAAAAATGAAAATCACTTGCACATGATCTAAAATGACAATTGACAAATTTTCATTGCTAACTTGTTAACTTTCGTTACAGATCAGAAAAATAAAGGGTACAACTATGAAAAACCTGGCAAATCTAGGGATGACAAATCAGACAGGAATGAAGATGAAGGATATTCATACCCGAAACCAGAGCAATAACTGAAAATATTTTTAAAACAGTGATATGTTAAAAAGAAAAAAAAAGAATAAATCAAGTCAGTACATAAATAAAAGGAATAATTCTTTTAATTAGCAACTCCAACCTTATTACTTTGAAAATTCGAAACTTTAAAAGGACCGTTAAAATAAATAATTAAATAAATAAACAAAGTAAAAATCGTGGCAGAGGACTAAAACAGACATGCCACGACGTCTTGCGGGTAAAGCTTTGAACTGAAGGAACACTTTCTAGTACGCATCGTGTCCAATAGGAGGCATAATGCTTCTCTGTTGTGGGACTTTGGTTAAGAGATCCATTTAACTTTCCCACATATAAGAATAAATTTGTGGATAGTTTCTTGGGCTAGGAACTAGGCTTCAATTAATCAAGCATTGATTTTATTATTATATTAAAAACCTGACCGGTTTCGGGATCGATTGAATCCCGAGGATAAAGGAACGAGAATTATCACTTATAAGAATAAATTTCTCCAGAATATTTTTAATACAAATACTTTTGACAACCAGTTCTATTACAACAAAAAAATTAAGTATATTTGGTCAAACGATCATTCTTTATATAGTTTTTTTTTAATCCGGAAAATCATATACTAGTTATAACAACTGCCAGTCCGTTTTATGACTAGGACTCATTTTAATATTTTATGGGTATTATACAACGTTTTAGCCGATTTTATTAAAGTAAAAAGATTACAAATAACTTTACTTTCATGATTCATTCAATTAATACATATAATTAAATATTTATTTTTTAAAACAAAAAACATATTTATTGTTTTAAAATTAAATTTATATTTTAAAACAAAAACAAATGGAATTTCATCCGGTGCCCAAGTTCCTATTATTCTGTGCGGAATTCTTTAAACTCCTTGAATTTAGCCAGGATTATGGAATTCCCCAAGAACAGGGAAAGGATATCCTTCAAAATTTCCCAACATTTTTTACGAACCGCTTGGAAAACCATGCTCTTCTCTTCCCTTTCTTGCAAAATCTTCCTCTTCCCTTGTCTTCCTTGCAAATCCTTGCACTCTCCACAATAGGGCTCCGTATCAAAAAAACATTAACGCGGCAGTTGCATAAATTCTGTTATAAATTTTGTTATAAATAATTTTTGTTATAAATTCTGACTGTAAACCTCGTCCGATCCTCCATTCAACCCTTGCAAAAAAAACACGTTTAGTAAAGAACCTTCCAAAAATATCAAACTAAAACATATCCATATAAACATATATTTGAAATCTACGCTTTCTGCCTAATAGTAAATACAGTGCTGAAGTCCAAGAGGGAGCAATATCCGAAAAACAAAGATTAAAAGATTTCCTCTAAATGCAAAACTTCTCTTTTTTTTACTTTTACATATCCGATTTACTCTTTCTTTCGAGGCTTTTGAAGAAGTAAAGCGGTAGGAAACAAAGCGACTCCGACAACTAGCTAATACCCACTTACGGTTGCCACTAACTTTAGTCAAAAACAAGTAAGTATATACTGTCTGCTGAGTGTTGATTGATTGTTTCCACAATTATGTCCATCAGTACAAAGAAAGTTGCTCCACGAGGTTCAATGACCTCAGTATCAAACTACTTCAAATATTTATGTAATATAGGTCGTGAAAAATAAGAAAAAAATTAAGCGCTGGCTCAATTTTTGGCAGACCGAAGCCGAATGAAATTCATTCATAAATCAACAACTTCGAGAAAACATCGATAAATATATCATTTCAAAAATTTCTCAATCATTTTAATTTTTTTCCACAACATTCTAAAGAAATCGAGGCAAGGCCAATATTTTAATGAATACTTAGAGATGCGAAAACCTTGACTGAGGTCCCATTAAAAAATTATGTATAAAAAAAAAAAAAAAAAAGTTTTTAATTAGATGACATTTTCTTGTCACATAACCTGTAGCTTTGACAAGTCTTCCAAGAAATAAGGTGGGATAATTTCGCTTAGATCTTTGATTCGTGCTTAATAAGAAATCGCACAAACCTATCGTTTCCCAGAAAAGGGAAATTATTATCTTGTCAAAGTTCTTTTTATTTTATATTATTTTCTTTTTAGTCTTGTTTCTATTTTTTTCTAATTGCCAGTATTTAACCGTGAATAAAATCTAATCTCACGGAATATTCAATCTTGATTTAAATAAGTAAATAAATAATGAATAATTAAAAATAAATCCCGATTTACGAAAAAAGAGGTTGTGGGTCCTGGAGAAAGCATACATACGAAGGTGTGTGGTATGACATAACTATAGTTCATTGTAGCAGACTAAGGCTGGGTTCGACTGCTTCATTACATCATTTTAACCATCAAATATTTCATGTTTGCAATAAATAATATAAAAAAACAAAAAAAGTCGCACGATCTCCTTCTGGTATAAGCATGTTCAGTTCATCGAGCTTCTATTATCTATTGCACACTGTCAAGGTGCGAAAAAAAAAAATTAAGAGACGCCAACCTTGCGATCGCGTGCAATGTATTACCAAACACCCAAGCCATAAGTGACCCAAAACACGGATCGACCTCAAGAGTTCGCTATCGTAATTAATTTATTAATCATTAAAAGCCCCTCAGGCAGGTCATTATCATGTTCGTTATTCGAACGGAAAGTTAAATCTAAATGTCAGTTGTCTCGTCAATATACACACATTCCAAAATTTTTTACGACTGATGATGAGTCTCCAAGTGTAGGTTTGTTTTTTCACTTCTTCGGTTACGATTTCGATTGACTTCTCATAAAAGTTTTTCCCTGTTTTTCGAATAAAATTTTAATTCACGTATCTTACTTAACCTGCTTAATCGTTCTGACTTGACTTCTAGATCGGTTATGAATTAATGCGTTTGGTTAAGTGCTAAAAAAAAAAATTCAGGTTACAAATTCGACTCACGATGTGGTGGTAATATTTTAAGCTGATCTGTAAGAACCACGGTGATGTAATATAGTTCGATTGCATTATTATAATTAAAACGAACCTTCCTTTTCTTTCTTCTTCTTTTTTTAACTTAGCCAGACACAGGTGTATCCCCTCTTCATTGAAATAGTAGTTTTTTACCAACTAAAAATACAAACTTTCAGTCACCCACTCAGTTGACCTGTTTGGGTGAAATATATACAATTAAAAGAAATGAAAAGTGGTTAAAAGGGACATGCAAACGCGGTCATCAATGCCTAGACCGCCCACTACAGACGCATCTTTAATGTTGTTCTTACATTCACGACTTGGGAGCCTAGGTTGATCTTTAATGCTACACGGAACTGAGTGATACATATTATTATGATGACAGGTCAATGAGCGAGAATCTTATAAATCATAATAATTACCGTTTATGGATACCTTCACTTAATTATCAACTACTTGGAAAAGACGAAATGAAAATATTAATCGAAAGCATAATCTTAAAACTAATTGAAAAAAAAAACGAAAAATATAATAGCAATAATAAGTTTCAATAGTTGATCTTTTTAAATTTGTCTTCTTCATCTAATAATGATTATAAGAACAGTACGCAAATCCTTATATCTAAATACTATGGTATTAACAACAAGCACAGCCCTATGATTCAAACTCCAAATTTCCTGAACGCAAGATCTAACTAATTATTACCTCTTAAACTCGAAATAAATTAAAACAAAGCATGAATAATTATGTGAACTGCACATCAAATTGGAAGTTGGCTCGTTTTAACGCTAAGCATCACAAATCCAGTTACAAAATATAATATCAGTTCAAACGTATTTTACGGGGTACTTATCTTACACAGATAGACAAGTACAGGCCGATCCTTATCGAATGTAATTATAGTGTTATATAAACGTAAAACAGAATTATTGCTCGGATTTGCACATTTTAATCCAAGTGTTGAATCAAAGTACATAACGCACACAATGCAGCTGCAGGTGAGTTTCTCAAAATTTTGCTCCGACCGACAGATCCAATCGTTTCCTTTAATAAATACATTAAGACAACATATTAATGTCACAAACGCATGAACTAATAAAATTATTTGTCATTTCGTACTAGATAATAAATTTGGCGGTACTGGTAATCGCCGTGCCGATCATGGGGCTCCCACAGAATAACAGGAACCAATCTAACGGAAGAAGGTTTGACAACCAACAAAATAGCGCCAACCGGTTTAATCAGCAAACAAATCAACAATCCAATCAACAATCGAACCAAGATCAGCCTCAGTTCACGAAGAGGTGAGTCGTGTTGTTTCTAAATTTAAACATGAAGAAATAAAGAAGTGCATTAAAGAATGAAAAGACTGATTGAATGTACCCCAAAAATTTTTCAGATTTGACCCCAACGAAGGTTTAGATCAACCTATCAATTTTGGGGATCAACAGTTTAATCGAAACAACAACAACAACAACAACAATAATCAGTTTAATAACAACAACAATCAATTTAATAACAACAACAACCAATTAAACAACAACAACAACAATCAACTATTCGGTAATAAAAATCAAAGGCAATTCAGCAACAGCAACAGCAATAGCAACAGCAACAACAACAACAACAATAACAACCATCAAAGTAACTTCAACAGTCAACAGTTCAATAATAACCAAAACCAAAACCAAAACCAGTTTAACGATAATAATCAACAATTTAGCAGTAGTAATCAACAGTTCAACAACTTCAATCCGACTGACAATCAGAGGCAAAGCTTCAGACCCAACAATGATAATTTTAGGAGAGAAACTACTACATTCATCCCGATTTTGAGGTTTAACAAGGAGCAAACCATTGATGGAAGTTATAAAACTAGGTATGTTTTCTTTATTAGTTGTTTGCACTAAAACAAACGAAATGAAATTGGTTGCTCGAGTCCTATTAACATTGAGCGAATCAGAATGAATCGTTTTAAGGTCAATGTATCAGCTTTTCCGCGATGTTATCTTTGTGGTTTGAAAGGAAAAAAAAACCAACCAATCGCAATCTAAAAGAAACATTTGTTCTTTAAACACTGCTTCGGGTTGGATAATTTTAATGTCGTTTAGAGTGCATGATAACTCCCATCGCGATTAAAATCAATCACGTCGATGACATAATATTTTGCTCAATAGAAACATTTTAACATTTAAAAATTTAATTTAAACAAACACGTTTTTAAATGAACAAAATCGGTTCCTTCCAGCTCTCTGACTCGCGGATTATCAAACATTAGCTTCAACTAACATATAATTAATTGTGCGTATAAGATGAAGAAAAATTGATTAATCACAAAGAATACCATACGAGCAGAGAAAATGGACAAACGGTGCTGGAACATTTTTGGTTTCCAAACTCACAGATTTTAAAGACTTTAATATACCAAGTATCAAAATACTTGACACAACTAAACATCCGAAGCTAATACCGGTGAGTTTAAGGTCTCCGTTTTTTAAAGAAATTTCATATTTGATTACACATACCTCTAAAATCGGCATACACGTACCTCTACGTCAATATAAACCTTGAATATTTGTAAAATTTCTTATTCGACGGGAAAATATGCTGGCTTGAGCCAAAATATCGGGGATCTCTTAAGATACCTTAAGATTCGATAACGGGATTCGCTAAGAAATCGATCATTTTATTTTAAATGAAAAACTAATTATTCGAATGAGCGTCAATTACGAATCAAAAGTCCTTTTTATTTTATCTTTTTTAAATCTCATACAATTCAGGAGATAGAGGCCAAAATGTGAGCAAAAATTGACAAAACGAACTATATCGTTTAATTTTTTATTTTCCAACAATTTATATCGTTTTATAACAATTTATATCGTTTAAGTTAAACGATATAGTTCTTATGATAAAACGAACTATGTCCACAATTTTTAAAAACTGAAGCAAGAGACTTTTTAAAAGACTTCATTTCCATCTTTTTTCATTTTCTAGTTAATTTGTTTTGTTTTGGCAGAACATGTTTGCCTACCAATATTTGAAAACAAAACCAGTGAACTCCATTTTAAAAATGAGATGAAAATACGACCTTTTGCAAAGTCATTCTTCAAAGCATCGACTAAGGAATAGGGTGCCCGTTGTTACCCATGATATCGAATTTTTATCGGTCCCCCCCTCAAAATGGTTCCAAATAATTCAAAAACTTCGAATTTCAAAGAAAAAAATTTTTTTCTCAAAGGCAACACGTGCCAGTCGTGCCACCAGGCACTTGTTTTTCCCCATATAAAAAGCACGGTAAAATGCCTATTTTTGATACTAATTCTTTTTTCTAAGGATGCAATAGCTCAAAAAATTTAATTTTTTGCACACATCTAGGTTACATGTGTACCTACTCCCAGAAATTTTTTTGTTCCCCTCGGACAATATTTCGGCCCCCGGAGAGGGTCCGAATTTAGCACAAAATTTGAGAAAGTAAAAATTTAGCGCTAATGATAATTATTTGACTTCAGAACGTTTTGTTAGTTATTCGAAGGCCCTAGTAGTCAACTGACGCCCCAAAAATGGGCCCTCTGGGCCCCAAAAGGGGCTCAAACGAAAACTAACGGAAAATTTGGATATGGTACTCGAATCCGACATAATCCAGAACGTGGAATTTAATTTTGTGGTTAAATTTACTAATGGTTGACCATTTTCGGGATTTTCGGGAAAGAAAATTCCTAAGGCTTGAAAATGATTTTACTTGAATTATGCGATCTCACCAAGTACATTTATTAGAATTAGAATTTTTTTTCCTACAACCCGATACATTTTGATAAATGGCTTGCCTCTGTGTTTCCTGCTTTGTTATACCGAAGTGAATTCTTGGGATAAATTCAACATCATTCACTACCCTTAAATTTTTCACAAGGTGCAAGCCATCACAAAAGTCAAGCTATTTATTAAAATGTATCGGATTGTAAATTCAACCACTAAATTAAATTCCACGTTCTGGATTATGTCGGATTCGAGTACCATATCCAAATTTTCCGTTAGTTTTCGGTTGAGCCCCTTTTGGGGCCCAGAGGGCCCATTTTTGGGGCGTCAGTTGATTACTAGGGCCTTCGAATAACTAACAAAACGTTCTGAAGTCAAATAATTATCATTAGCGCTAAATTTTTACTTTCTCAAATTTTGTGCTAAATTCGGACCCTCTCCGGGGGCCGAAATATTGTCCGAGGGGAACAAAAAAATTTCTGGGAGTAGGTACACATGCAACCTAGATGTGTGCAAAAAATTAAATTTTTTGAGCTATTGCATCCCTAGAAAAAAGAATTAGTATCAAAAATAGGCATTTTACCGTGCTTTTTATATGGGGAAAAACAAGTGCCTGGTGGCACGTGTTGCCGTTGAGAAAAAATTTTTTTCTTTGAAATTCGAAGTTTTTGAATTATTTGGAACCATTTTGAGGGGGGGACCGATAAAAATTCGATATCATGGGTAACAACGGGCACCCTACTAAGGAAGTATATTTTCAAAATCGAAAATTCGTTAAATAAGTGACCTTTTTTTGTATCATAAACCTGTACACGTTTTCTGACTTACAGTCAGAAAAATCAAAGGCAAAACTTACAGGTTTTTGCTTTCTATTTTAAAATTTTTTTAGCAAACGGTAAATAAATTTAAACATTTATAATGGTCTTAATTAAGAAAATAGTTAAGATCTTGAATACCCCCTACTTTCCGAAGACTGGAGGTGACGAAAAATTTAGGTATATTTAGAAAACTTATAAATACTTTTAGGCGCACCAATCAAAGTTTTCACACAGACGTCATTTTCCAACGAAATCAAATGCGTAAATTGACCTATGCACCAGGATTAGAAGATACCGAGAAGACATTATTTACGACATACTAATAAACTTTTTGAAAGTAATTATTTTTAAGGAAGAAATTTTCTGAAATTTTTTTTTCCTAATTATTCTTTATCAGATTTGCTTCAGGCACAAGAACCTTGCATTAGTAGCTTTAAAATTCCAATGCTAAACTGTTGAGCTTATCCATGTGGAATATGACAATTTTCACTGAAAAAGCTAAAAGACCCAAAGCATCATAAAAAAAAATCATGCACTTAGTTATGCACTTCAGAATAATTTTTTGAAAAAAAAAAATGAAATTAGGAAAAAAAGGCATTATTATTGAAGCGAACGTTGTCCGAAGAAAGCAGCATCTAAATTTTTTGAAGCTGAAGTAAGGAGGGGGTCGAGGATTGCAGATTTGGTATTCGGTTCGAGCCGTTTTCTTAAAGAGGAAATCTATGAAAAGATATGTTATGATAATTACAGGAGGAAAGAGAAGGCCAAACTGTACCAAATAGAATGAAGTAATATTTCTATTTAAGAGGAAAAATATTTTTGCTCATTACGAAGGGGCGATTGTCGCCGAAATGGCTAAATTTTATTCCTCTCTCCGATCGACAGGTGTCACATTTTTTCAAAATTACAATTATTTTTTTCCGCAACTCCTAAAATGACGCTGCTTCCAAATACAAATATTGTTTCCGTACAAAAAAAAAAAAATCTTAATGGCAAGTAATGACTACTAATATTGTAACAAAGAGCTGCCATTACTTTTTGATTTAAGCAGTTCATTTTTTAACGGGTTACTACTAATTTAGGCCTAATACTTCTATAAGCTTACATAAAGAAACTTGGTAGGTTCAATTCATTCAATTTTTATCAAACTACTTTTTGATTCCGCAATGTTTCAAGGCCATGACTTATTCAGTAGCATATAATAATTATACATGACCTCTGACACGATTAACCAAAAAAAATAAAATAAAATAAAAAATCGAACTTAATCTTGATGAATTGGTGGTGCCTTGACACCCTACGCAACAGTCCTACACAATCGATTTTATTTACTTATCCAATTTTAAAATCCATTATTTCCCCTCATTAGTCATTAGAAAAAATAAAAAAATTTTAAATAATTAAGAATGCAATCTTTTATGCCTTGAAGCACTGATCTTCAATTACACCTCCTTAATTGTGAAGCATTTGACCTGGTGCTCGTATACAACAATTTGTATCGATGACATTTTCTTATTTTATAATTTTATCTCATCTTCTACATACTTATATGAATGCTAAATAACCTTCGAGATTGTTCAAATTGTAAAAGAGGCTTTGTAATAAAATAAAAAAAAATTTAAAAAAATTTCGAAATTATTTTTCAATTGTCGTTTGTTTAACGACCAACCAATCACTACGCAGTCTATCATAAGATTTTAAAAGGAGGATCTTTTACTCCTTAAGGGGTCGTACATATATTACGTAAGCATTTTTTTGACAGTTTTTGACCCCCTCCCCCCCATTGTAAGACAAAGTAAGATTTTGGAGGACCCCCCCCCCCCCTAATATTACGTAATATTTTTCTTTCCTTAAAATCCCTTTAAATTTAGTTTTTTTTATGATTTTCCTCGTTTTTTATGATTTTCCTTCATTTTATTTGGTTTAAAATTTTTATTATTTTTTTTTTTTTTTCAGTTTTGTTTTGTTTGTATTTTATTACTCCAATCTATTTTTATATCCATTGGTTAAAAAATATATATATATGAACGCTTAGAAGATTTTACAGACTCCCCCCCTCCCCTTCGTAAGCAAACGTAAGCATTGGCCGGACCCCCTCCCCCCCCCTAAATATGCTTACGAAATATAATTACGACCCCTACAGATCTAAAAAAATGGAAACTAATTAAAACGGTTTAATAATTCTTACCTTTATCAATTTCAGCTGGGAAACTGGAAACAATATCGTCGCTGAAGAGCAAGGATTTTTAAAGAACTTCAACAATAAAGACAATCCCGATGCAGTGGTGCAACAAGGATCTTACAGCTACACAAGTCCCGAAGGAACGTTGATCACGGTTCAATACACTGCCGACGAGCAAGGTTTCAGAGCCAGCGGAGACCATCTTCCAACACCTCCTCCTGTCCCAGCTGAAATTCAAAAAAGTTTGGATATTATTTACGCAGGAATAAGACAACAAGAAGTAGGTTACACAAGGTTTTTAAACAAAACAAAAGAAAGGGGAAAAAAATCTTAATTTAATTCAGCGGTACTAAGCTATTAATAAATCGGAAATGATGAACGATATAGCAATAAGGAAATTTTATCGGTTTCATACAGCATAGGAACCAAAGAAAACAATTTTAAAAATTATGTTCAAGAAATAATTGATAGGTCTAATCAAAGGGTGAGCTAAGTATTAATCGATCCATAGAATTTTTAGAATCGATGTTTAACCTTTAAGGCAAGCTTAAGCCATTCACTCGCAAGGGTACATACATATACCTTTCGAAAAGAAGTTTAGCTATCCAAGGTGCATAGGACGTATCGAATTTTTGAAATTTTCGAATTCAATCATGCCGCTATGCGAAAAAGTTGTGCCTTAAGGTTACTGATAACCTAGAATTTTTTCAAACTTATAGGTCAGCACCTTCTGGCGTCTCGATTGGCTTGAAGGTTTACATGTTGAAAGGATAGATGATTTTGGCAATATTTAAAAAGTTCTTGTTAAAAAATTGTCTAGAAACCTCAATTACTGTTTTTGTTGACTCTGACGTTTTTGATGCAGAGAAATACGCATATGTCCAAATTTTTTTTTCTAGGGATTTGGCAAAATGAAATGAACAAAACATGATTTTAAATTTTTTGGCCCCAAAAGTCGAATTTTAATTATAAACTTCTCTGTGTTTTTGTTGTGAATTCTTAATTGTATCTTTTCTTCATCTGGGGACTTGAAATTACGTTTTAGATTCAATAAAGTAAACGGAATATCACTAATTTTTAAATAGCGGTAGAATGTAATGGAAAATGTTTCTTTAAGCCAAAAAATTTAAATTACGTTTGGCCTAATTTACCAAATCCCTAGAAAAAAAGTCTTATTCGGATTTCCAGACCTCAAAAACGCCAGATATACTTTTACAGTAATTAACTTTCCTAAACAATTTTCCAACAAGATTTTTAAAAATTGCATAATCCCCTATCCTTTAACATGAAAAACTTTCAGCCAATAAGGCGACAGAAGGCAATGATTTAAAAATTCGAAAAAATTCGAAATTATTATTGACCTTAAGACACAACTTTTCCGCATAGTGGCATGATATAATTCGAAAATTTCCAAATTTCGATACGCACTAGTTCATATGTGCCCTTAGAGGTTTCAACAGCTGAAACAGAATAATTTAATACGAAACAACACAAATCTAAATGGTATGATAATTGAAGCCCGGAACCTTCGCTTTTATTTTAAAAGTTTAACAAATAGTATAACTTCATTACTTCATTTGTGAAGGGCCAGTCATTTTTTGAAACGACTCTACAAAGAACTTTAGGACTCCAGCAATTTTTCTGAAAAAATAATTCGTTGAAAAAACAGACGAAAGGAGCAAAAGGGGCATTCTACTTGCTCGAAATATTTAGTACTGTTTCAGTAGGACTGATATCCGGACCGGAATATGAAAAAATATCCACACTTTTCGGAAACTAGAATGACAACGGATTTATACCAGTATAAATAAGCCTTCTTTGATAAACTAAAAACAAGTCAACAAAATGTAAATCCTTTTTGCTAACTTCACATAAAAAGATCAACTTTCTTTTCACATTTTTAAACCGTCAACATTGTTATTTATCATTCGATTATTCCCTTTGATTACTTAAGTTTTTAATTCTATAACGATATTTAATAACCTGCCGACAAATATCATACTTGAAATATGCCACCAATTTTTATTCTGAGTTCATAATTTTTTTATTTATTGTTTCCAGGAACAACAAGCGCGCGAAGATCGGAATAGGCAAAATCAACCATTCGGCAGCTCCAGCAATCAACAATTCCAAGAGCAAAATTATCAAAATAACAACAACTTTAACAATAATTTCAATGCCAACAATGACAATTTTAATTCAAACCAAAATTATTCCAACAATAACAGCAACAACAATAATAATGGTAGTCGAAATTTTCCCAACAGTAATGGCAGTAATAATAATGGCAACAGCAATAATAATATCAATTTTAGAAATAATGGAAATTTTCAAAATAGAAACAATAACGATTTTAGGCCACAAGGAAATAATAGAAACTTTAGGCAATAAAAATTGAATTAATTCGTCAAAAGTGGAATTCTCTTACCATTTAATGAGATTTTTTCGGTTACCAAAAAAGAAAATTTGTACCAAAGAATTATGCTATGCTATGCTTCCGCTTGTGCTTGCTTCGGATTATAATGTGATGAAAATAAATTTTTTTTAAACAAATTTATATATTTCAAACATGCATTAGCTTACTTATTACATGCAGAGAGAGTCTGATTTTAAGTATTTAAAAAAATCGTTAAAATATAATTCATAAGCACAATGAAAAGCCACAAAATACTCAGTAGTAAAGATGCAGCTTAACTTGCAACATGTTTAATATCGATAAAAATTTTTCTCGAGTATTATTTTCCTCTCATATGATAGCTCATATTCTTCTGCTGTCGTATAAATAAAAATTGTCAATAAAACACTGTAAAATTTAATCATTAAAAATGCAGTCATGTATTTAATTTTTCATTCCCTCAGCAAGAATCAAACATCGTTTCGCAAATTACGCTCATAAAGAACGCATCGCTTTTCAGATGCAATAAATTCAAAATATTTTTTACAGTTGTGAAGAACTGCTATATATCAATGCGCCATGAGAATTAGTCATATTTTTATTTAAAAGGAATGGATTTAAGCGTTTACGGCCGTCCCCGGCCTAAATGCCTAAATCAACTTCCACTTTTGACCATCATATATGATAAGATATGTACAGTAGTTTGTAATATATTATTTGTAAGTACAGTGTTTTGTATTTATCATTCTGTTTTGAAAACCAAACATCACTGATGAAATGACGCGTACGATAAAATATTCTTTTCATTAGGAACAACTGAATTTATGGCTAATCAGTTAAGGTTATCGAAAGTAAAAGAAAAAAAAACCGATCATCATTGAAAGAATTTATCATGGACGAGAGGATTAGCCTTATTCTGAACAAATTTAAATCGTTGAAAGAACGTTTTATTGAAATGTTTCTAAGTACCTGGTAGGAATCAATCTATATTTGTAGAGACGTACGTCGGTTTCGGGCAATACAAATAAGGCATGGCAATTTTTTATTCCACGAGATTATTCGTGGAATAATTCTTAATAGCAAATTTCGTAAAAAAATTAATTATAAATCAAGTGCGATTGAATACTCTAGAAAAACTATGAATTTGGTGATATTAGACGACAACCAGAAAGAGCTTACGGTTGCTCTTCCTAACGTCGAATTTACAATATACGAGTACATAACAAGGGGATACTTTTCAATATGCACTAGCTAGAAATCTTCTTCTTACGGTGCCGTACCTGTGTCCAGGCGTAGGCGACCATCAATGAGACTTTTATATTCGTCTCTGTCGGGGGCAATTCTGAAGAGCTCTTCGACGCTTAAACCGGTCCAAGGTCTTAAATTATGCAGCCACGATAGGTTCTTCCAGCCTATTCTTCTTTTTCCTTCGATATGTCCCTGAATGATCGTCTTCAGAAGCTCATATTTAGGTCCTCTGAGAAAATGACCAAAGTATTCCAACTTCCGTCGTTTTACGATTTGCAAAACTTCTCTGTCCCTATGCAATATTCGCAAAACCTCGTCGTTGGTTACCCGATCGACCCACGAAATTCGAAGAATTCTACGGTAGCACCAAATCTCAAAAGCTTCAAGTCGATTCATCATAGAAACTATGAGAGTCCAGGTCTAGCATCCATGCAAAAGAGTTGACCAAATGTAGCACCGGAGAACCTTAAGACTTACGGATAGTTTTAAAGACTTACAACATAACACATTCCTCATACGCATAAATGCCGATCTGGGAATTTCCATTCTAATCCGAATTTCCTCATGAAGGGTTTTCAATTTTAACAAATTACATTGGAGAGCGAACGACGAAACCACTCTCCAATGAGCAAATTTGCAAATGTGCAAATTTTTCATGCAAACTTCATTTGCTATATCGGTAAAAACTTCCTACAGCTTTACTCCTGAGTACATGAAGACTTGCTGCTCATATAAATAGATGCCGTAATTTTTTTATTTAACATTTCTCTAGCCGCCTTTTGAAAAGCTATGAGAGTGTGGCAGCCATATGGTTTTTGGTACCTGTAGTGGCTATTGCAGCTAAATTTACTATGATGATTCCGATAACATGAACTACCTTTTCAAAACTCTAGTCAATCATGGACTAAGACTAAGAAGTAACGTTCCTTATTATTAGATGACTTTAAAATTAATCCCTAGCTGCAAAGATTGACTTCCCGAAACATTTATTTTATACAGGTTTCCCTATCCCAAATGGACGATACAGACTCCCGGGTTAAATGATCACTGACAATCGGAGTGTTAAAAACAGTTTTTCACCATGCCGGAAGACCCTTACAGCCAGCTGGGCGCCTTTTTACACAAACGAACACCTAACAAGAGTTCTCACCTATACGGAATCTCTTCATACATTTTCAAACCATTTCTAAAAATTAATATGCAAATTATTATTGATTCATACCGTAACCGTCACCAAATGATTCGCCGCGCTTCGAGAAGTAACATTCGCAAATCTGATTATCCATAAGTTCACAACGGCCTCAACAATTTTTTTAGAAGAAAACTAACAGCCGATCGTAAATAATCTGTTATTATTATTTTCTCAGATCGCATACAGTGAAAATGTGCATATAAATTAATACTAGTCGAGTTAATAATTTTTTTATTGTATTTTATTTTATTTTTTTTATTGTTCATATTTGATGTTAAGTTTCGTTACCTGTAGGCATATATGATGCGACCTGGATGACATAATGCACACATTTTTTTTTTAATTGACGGATGCAAATTTAAGAACGAAAAGTTTGTACGTTTTTATATTTACAAAAAAAAAGAGGCACTTTGTCCCAGCTGTTATCATTTTTATTATTGTTAAAATATCAACAATACTTCTTTTAAACTTTAAATATTGCCCAAATTTTTTCCCTCTAAAAACTCAACTTTAAAGTAGGCAAAAATTAATATGAAATCTTCAGACAATTTGTCAAGAGATAGTTAGTCAAAATGAGAGAAAGAGGGAGTTTGTCAAAATGCATTAAATAAAACCCAGATTACAAAAAGTTTAACAATTTCTGTAAACTGAAACCTAGCTTCTTATGAGGTCTAAGTTCTTCAGATGGACAACAAACATAAATGCATTTTGTTTAAACGTATGAATAGGTAGTAAGTAATTAATTAATGAAGTCAAAAACCTGTTATCTTGTGAGTGGAATATTGAATATTTAGTTACATAATATTTTTAACATTTTCGCATTTCACACGGTGGACAGGGATTCACCGCGGGAAACAGACGATCAAAGCAGTGGAAAAACACTAATTCCATAAAATTTTGATCACCTTAGAAACGTAACCTTAGAATCTTTTCGGGGCTTTTGATTACACCAGACTGCAGGTTTTTAATAAATGTTAATTCTATCCTGGCTTGAGTTTAATAGGATTATTCTAATACCTTTCAACAAGGCATTATTAGAGTCGTTGAATGTAAGCAGCTTTATCCAAGCATCCGTAGATACAACTAAAATGTAAATTATTAATTTTGACAAAAAAAAGTAGCGAAATTTCAGTACTTTTTCCCTTTCGACAGATTTAGACAAACATTCGTATTCTTCCTGAAGAAGTAGCTCGTTAGGCTCTTTCTTGCAATGCGTGGGGTAGAATGGTAACAAATTGTTACCGTGTGTTGAAATCATTTTTATGAGTCTATTAAAAGAGAATCCTCCCCTTTTAGTTTATACCTTTTTTCATTTTAATTGCTTTTTTTTATTTTTTTTTCGCCGCAGGCGAATCATTTTTTAAATGCGTCTTTTTACGCGAAAGGAAAAAAGAAAAAAAGATTTACTAGTTTAATCAAATAAATCCGACAATTTCGTTGACCTTCGAATAATAATGACCGAAGAAGAGTTAACTTATTGCATTTACATAAAATTAAGGTGAGCATGTTCATTCAATTCTCTTAAAAGTTTTAGCTTAATGACTGAACCCTCCACGTAAATTTATTCCTTTTATCTACTTGGTTTTCCGCTTTACTGTTTTTACTGGTACGATAGATTTTAAATCGAAAAAAATATAAAAAAAATTGAAAGATGTTGACCCGTGTTGGAAAAGAAGTACCTGCGGGTCATTCATTATACGATATTTGACATTTACCACGGATACATGACATTCATAGCCTGCAAGTCATCCCATTATTCAATAATGTAGATTATGTGTATTTGCGTAATACGTCCCATGTTGTAACATCCCTATGTGTGTAAACGCGTCATCATCTTTCCCTAAATCTGCAGCTTGTGACATTTGAATGTCTGTAAAATCAAAAAATAAAATCATGCCGTTTTATTTTGACTGAAATAAATTGCTTATAATTTTATGAATAGTGCGGAGTTGTGAATCGTTTATTTTTAAAATTTTCGTTCTCATTTTGTCAGAGGAAATGGAATTTTCTATATCAAAATTCAAAATTATTCAACATTGAACAATCGGACTTTCAGAAAGATTTTTTCGAATGTTATCATAAATCCGATGTTTCACGATCGAATAAAACGTTTTGAGTACCGGGCCCGTGCACACGCCTAAGTCGAATATCGATAAGGCCCAAGGAAATTAAAAAATACAGCCATCTGAAGTCGGTTAATGAGGGGAAAAACTTCAGGTACATGGGCGAAACTTCCAGATTATACATACGGTAGAAATAGATGTTCTCCACACAGACCAAGAGTTAAAAATAATCAGACTACAAAACTGAAGTTCTGACTAATGAAGCGAAGTTACAGATACCAATAATATATTTTAATGAAATGAAAAAGGAGGAATTCAAAAAAGAGAAAAATTTTAATCGGTGATGCTTCTTGCTTGACCCCATCTAATGCTATCCTCATGTTAATATGGTCAGAATATTTCGAAGAGCATTGTGAAATGCTCGCGACTATCGATACGGATGTTTATGAGTATAACTGGTACATAAAGTCAATAAGATCACGGTTTTTCCTCAAAAAAGAAGAATGCATGTTCACCAAACAAAACATTCAAATTTTCATTTCTGGAATGGGAATTCTTGAAGTTTCGAGGCTAAATACTCCCTCTTTTCATACTAAAAAAAATGAAGGTAAAGCATATACGCCAGTGCATATTGTAAGAATTTTTCACTAGGTGACCAAAAAAATTCGGAGTACAAAACTTATCACCCCCCCCCCCCCCCCCCCCCCCCGTCTTTCTAGCAGAAGCAATTTTTATATTTATTCTTTTTTTTTTAATTTAAGAATTCGTTTTGTTTTTTTTTGCATTTGCATTTGCATTTGCATTTGCATTTGCATTTGCATTTGCATTCGCATTTGCGGTTAGGGTGGCAATTTTTAGATTTTTCAAATTTTAGCTAATAAAATCAATGAAGAAAATAAATAAGAAACAAGGTTCCGCCTTCTAGTTATCACGGAAAGTCCGTTCACCCTTTACAAAAGACGATCTTCGGTAAAAAGCTAAGTAAAAAGTAATTGAAAGTACGTGATCAAAGGACAGTTTTTTGAACTAAGCATAAAAATAAAATATAAATCTGTCGAAAATCCCCAGAGCAGGTACACATATGCTATGCAGATTTTTAAAAGATGGCTTTATTTAATTTTAAGAAAAAAAAAAGACAATATAAAACTATTTCCAAGAATTTGAATGAATATGAGTTCAAAGACATTCGCATTCGCTTACTTTTACATTTTGGTCATAAAACTGACAATTATTGAGAATTCAACTAGAGGGTTGAAAACCAGAGTAATAATCATCATAATTCAACTTAATTTTTTTTTTTTTTTTTTTTTTTTTAATAACTGTATATAGTTTCAGAACCAAAAAAAAACGATTTTTTTTTCATTACTTTGGTCGCCTAGTGATCCAAAATTTTGCAAACTAGGCGACCATTTTTATCGACTGGGCGACCATTTGGTCGCCTAGTATATATGTTAAAATATGCACTGATATACGCGCAACAAACCGACGAAAGGGCGCAATTTCACGCCAAACATGTTCGCCGAACATGTTTGTGTTTGGTAAAAAGTGGTGATCATGTCGGGCGAATATGTTGAACAAACACTTTCATCGAACATTTTCCCCGACATGTCGGGGGAAGCTCTTCAAAGCGATGACGGTTTTTTAAGCATGTTATGTGAAAATGTTTGTCCAAAATCTTCGTTGAGCATGTTCGCCACTTTTATGAAGCACAAACGTATTCACCCAACATGCTCAAAAAAGCGTCACTGCTTATATGGAGCTTCCCCTGCATGTTGGGGAAAATGTTTGTGAAAATGTTTGTCCAAAATGTTCGCCGAACATGTTTGGAGTGAAATTCCGCCCAAAGAAATCAAAGGTTTTCGGAGACGCAGCTGTCTACTTTCCAAAATTGCAAAGCACATTATTATGATACAAAGTAACCGAAATTACCTAACTTATAACACAAAGCTACCACCAACGTGTAATTTGAATTATCAGTTTGTTCATCTTTTGTAAAATATGTAGAAAAATTCTGCCTAAATCGCTTCTGTGATTCTCACATTTTCAACTCCCTCCCATATTTTTCCAGCAAGAAAAAAGATAGACATTATAATTTAAAGAAGAATATATGAGGAATATATAAATATAAAAAAAGGAAGAAAAAAACACGTTGTAGCTTTTTAAAGTCATGTAAATCAACACAGCTCAAATAAGATTTGTTTTAATTACATTCTGAAGGCTTTCATTTCATCGTGAAATGGAAACCTTCAAATATTAATTTCCTTTCCGATAGTACAAAACCCTAACCCAAATGAATTTTTCACGAAAATCATTCGTGTTGTCACGACCGGAGTCTTTTTAATGGTAAAAGGTTTCTCACATTTTCAAAGATCTTACCGAAAGATTTTACTGATCGGTAAAAGTATACTTTAGCTCCCTCAAAAAATAGTTACATTTCTCAGGTTTAGTAGAGAAATAGAGAGATGAATTAATTTTTTATTTCTCCTAAGTAATTATTATCAGGAAAGATTCTGCCTAGGTTGCTCCTGTGATTTTCCATTTCCCCTCCAAAAATATACAGTGTGTACCATGTAATTTAAAAAATGCATACTGGTGGTGTAATTAAAAAGATCATCATTTCAAAAATTAATATCAATTATTGTCATTGTAATTGAAAATGGCAGAAAACAAAATAAAGTGTCAAATAAAAAACCATTAAGAATGTAAGTGCAAAGGAAGTAATGAGAGACAACCTTGAGATGACACAACGAAAGTGAGTTTCAATGTCAGGCTCGTCTCGATCTTTCTTATTCTTTTTTTTTTTTTTTTTAATTTACTTCGTAATCACACGGTTGTCTTCATTTCCTCAATTGCTTTATTTAATTAATCGATGGACAATTTTAAGATTGGCAAAAAAGGACATCTTAATTAATTGCATGAGGTACTGAATTGGGTAAGCAAGTGATGCACAAAATTCCATGACGAAACAATTTTTCCTAGGTGTGAAAAATTTTTAAACCGAACCCAAATATTGATTAACTAAACTGACTAAATAGCTAAAAACATGTGAAATTGTGAAACAAAATAATTTTAAATACGACACCATTTGCGCATTTTTAAAATTCATTTGACAGCATAGAAGGAATTCATTATATTTTATAGCCAACGGCTAAAACCTGCCACAAGAAGAGTTACCAACCATTGAGTAATCCTAGTTTTAATCGTTAGATAGATTACGGAAAACATAAGGGTGAAGAAAATAAACATTAGGCTTCGGCTACTTCTAAGTTATAGCAAAACTCATGTGCAAAATAAATTTGTAGATAAGCTGTAAAAGTCCGAGTTTATACGTTTAACAAATACTTATTTTTAAAAGGATGATCATAAAAAATTTTGTTTAGACAGTCAATCTGCAATATCAATTTTAAAAGAGGTCACAAGAAGTGAACATTACTACCAGGAGCCGCAAGAAATGCAATAAAATTTACGACAGTCTTGATCTTCTCTTCGAAGAATTTCAGTTGAAATTATGGTCCTAAATATTTTTTTTTTATTGTATTTAGGTAGAATTTCGCAGACAAGAGAAAAATCGACTTCGTAAATTTCGAGGACTATAAAAAATTGCGAATGAAAAGCTTCAGATAAGCACAAATACAGGAGTCGAATACCACAAGAATTAATGGTGTATATTAGCCCTCTAGTAACTTAATGCAAGTTATAAAATAAAACAACGTGAGTGGGTACCTGATGTCATCTTGGACAACTTCTAAGCATGTAGGTAAACAGTAGAGAAAATACTACATACTCCTACTATTATGATTCAACCACCACTGCTATTGATGCTTGATTTAGCTATACCAATAAAATCAGAATTTTAAAAATTCTATTTTTTGGCAAAGACTGTTCGGAAATTTGTATGAAGATCAATTCATACTGGATTGTCGTTAATATACTGCAGAACTTAAGCTAGGTGCTAGTCAATTGTTTTTGAAATTTTTTCTTTTAAAAAGATCCCTTTTTTTAGCAAAAGCGAAATATAAAAATAAAATTGTGTCCGTTACAGCAGTACATTTTGATTCCTCGTATCCCAGAAAAAGAATCTTACGGGAAAACACTATGCGAAAAAATAAAAATTGGCGAGCGTTCAATTTTTCACTTCAATATTTTACAACAGAGCTGAACAAAATAAATACTCGATTTCCATGAATCAAGAGGCCTACAAGTACCAGCTGAAGTCGGACTCTTTGAGAATAAAGACGACTGAAAACGCAATATAATACAAATATTTGAGGCAAAAGAAGATAGGATGACCTCTCCGAGTCAAAGGTTATGTTGTAATGATGCAATGATGCAATGAAACTCGTCTATATCTGATAACACATATTAAACCGATCACTAAAATAAAAGGCATGTACCAATGCGCAGCGTAGAAGTTTCACAAATGCACTAATCTCGAAAAAATCCGAATACCGATAAATCTATGTCGCAACTAGTATTATTTTTGCAGTAATTTCTAATATTTTAAATGCAGTTGCGCATGGATATGAGGAAGTTTTGGGTCATTTAAAAAAGGCATTTTGTAGTAAAAATGCTGCTGGTTTTTTGAAGTTCGGTATTGCAAAATTAAACGACTAAAAAACTGTTTTTTTTTTTTTTCTCTAATACCGTGTCAAGGCATTTTTGATATTATCTCTCTTTTTTTCCTTCTTTTTTTTTTTTTTTTCAAACGAAAAGTATTTTTGTAAAGGGAATGCTTCGTCATCGGAGAAAGACCTGCTAAAATATTACCAAAACGAACTTAAAGTCAAAACAAGTTTTCAAATCCAAGGATTTAAGACAGCAAAATTGTTCATAAGCGAAATATAAATTTACTTTGGATAATTCCCAAACTTTTGAAAACATAAACCATGGAACTGGAAAATTTTAAATTAAATCCTCCATACATTGTAAAATTTTAATTTTGAAATTATTTTTTTACTTTATTTATCAATTTTTTTTCCGGAAAAAATCCAACTGCAATTTATTTTAATGGCCTAAACAAATTGCGCTTTATTATTTTTTTAAAAAGAGAAAAATAGCTTTGGAAAATTCAGAAGAATGACGTCAGTCTCGTGAATTGCTGAATACTCAAGGCATTTGTTTACGTTAAATAAAATAAAGCCATTAAAAAAACAAAAAAAATTTATTAATGCAAAAAAATGACTTGCCTTATTTATTGCAATCCATTTGTATTATTTATTATGCGTAAATTTAGTCAAGAAGTCACTCTAAGTATGTCCCGAAGCTACCGGATCTTTAAAAAAAAAAACTGTGTTAAAAAGTGCCGACCACTAAATTGCATAATCAATAACCTTTCTGCAAAATTTTTTCTGTTCAAGAAAAAGTAAGCTTCGAATGCAACGAAAGAAGACATATTGTACAAGGCCTTTTACTTAAATGTCGCAGGACTCAATGTGTAATTAGTCCATTAAACAAAATGTGCTAGACAAGGGTCGAGAGGTCAAGGGCAAGACGTCATAGTTAATGTTTATCTTTATATGTGTACTGACACCTTTTAATACACCTGAATGATTTGTTTGATAAATGAAATGGAAAGACTTTCACTGTGATATTTCTTCTTATAGACATCTTTTCCGAAGTCTCTTACAAATCATGTGACCTCCAGATCTTTGTATATTTTCGGACATGATTTTTAACTTAATTCAAAACTTTGTTTAACTACATGCTAATATTCAAAAAGGACGAAAGTTACATGAAAACATGAGGTGGTGGCATTGTAAGATTCCAGAACAACAGATAGGAGTATATGGATCTCAGCTGCTTCGTGCAATTTTAGTCTTTTAAAAAGTCTTAATTATCATGAAGATTCATTTTATTTCAAAAAAAATCATACTGGTATATGGCGGCATATCCCTACGTAGGACTACGTCTTTGGAGTACTGTCCTAATGTTGCTAAATTTAACAATGAAACGATTTAAAGTTTTAAGGCATTTGTTTGCTTGTTTTTGGACAAAAAATTCGAATTTTTTGATAAAAATATAATTTTTTTTCCTGCCAGGAAAAAAACTTTAAATTTTTGATAAAAAAAAGGTCAAAAGTTCAAAAAAACTAGTCCAAATTTTAATTAACGTCTTCTAAATTAAAATTTTAGCACAATTAGCTCATATTCTTGGCTAAAGGAAAAAGGACAAAATTAAACAATGTAGTGAACATTTTATTTAAAATTTCTAAATTCCTGTTTTTGTTCATGTCGTCTAATTTTACTATTAAAAAAGGCCAAAAGTAAAAAAAAAAATAATCAAAATATTATTTAAAATTTTCCAAGTTAAAATGTTACTGTTAATATTAAAATAATTGAAATAATTAATTAAAGTCAAATATAAGAGAGAAAAAAATTCCCAGTCTGAGCCCATTAGCGGCGAGGAATCGAACCCCGATCTCTCCGTTTGCCGGACGGAAGCTCTACCCTTTAAGCTACAGCTCCTGGTCAAAGACAGAAAGAGGAAACGTTAAAAGAGGAAACGTTAGGTTTCAAATTTGAAATAAAAAAAAATTAAAATAATTAAATATTAATTTTTGGTGCGAACAGTGCCCGGATAGACAACCTGGTCCCGGAAAGACAGATTTCCCCAGGACCGAGCCCCAAGACGTAGTCCTACGTCAAAAAATGAAGAAGACAGGATTGCTTTCTCATCTCCGAGATGAATCTCCTCCTTTTTCGCAAAATATGTAAAAAGGATAATAACTGACTGAAAAAACACTGCCGACAATTATTAATTAATTACCTAATTGGCTGTAAGATTATTAACCCTATTAATTGGCTAGACGATTTATTATTAAATTCGTGCTATATCGTAATAGAAGCCTAGGCGTGACAATACGATTAAGTCAAAAATAGTATTTTGCTTCTCGCAATACAACTTTAAAAAATTATACTTATAAATCATATTTAATTAACTTTTATTTAACATCGTAGAGATGAATATTTATCTTCTCAAAAACTAGAACTAGAACGATTTTCTTCGTCGTCATCTAGTATTCTTTTAATTCTTTTTTCATCGGTTTTAAGCAGTTGCAATTTTCAACCATTCAATTAATTGCTTTCTTTTCAGATCCCCTTTTGCTCAAAATGTCGAATTCGTCGCCGAGGTTTCATTTTTCAGTCATAAAATTTCGAATATTTCTATTCAAAGCTTTTTTTGCATCAACCGATTTAAAGACATTTCACGAGACATTTCCCGCGGGGGGGGGTTATGTTCATAAATGAGCTTTTTTGAATCAAAAAATTTAAGACATATTTGTACGAAAATGAAGAAACAGTTATTCGACAGTAATATATGATCAGTAGCGGCTTCATGTTGAGAATAATAGTCATGCAATCTACCCTGTTGAACTTTAGTGGTTTTTACCACCCGCAGAAAAGCAGTAATTAACACAATTTCTACTCCTGCGATTCCGCTTTGAATGCCTTTGACTTCTATCATAAGCACTAACAAGGTACCGCAACACTAATTATGCTGGACCATACAATACGTAAAAACTATTTATTCCCAGCCGAAAAAAAAGCATCAAACTTTCAGACGGGCGAAATATACGTCGTAACAATCTACCAAGAACGATTTTGAAAACAGTTTTTGAAAGAGGATTTGTCAAAAAATGGTGACTTTTAGGGAAGCGAATATACGTAAAATAATTTGTTGGATGACAAGTCTTACGAGTATACGAGTATGTTAATCGTAATCCTAGAAAAACTTGCCAAAAAAAAAAAATGATCAATTGGCTTCAAAGGTTCATATTCATTAAATAATAGAGCTATACGTTTCATCAAGTAAAAAAAAAAATGAAAAGGATTAAAAAAGACGAGTTTAACATACCCCGAAATTAAAAATTGCTGAATTTTATTATCGCCGAATGTATTTATTTCGAAATATAAAATTATTGAAAAAAAAAAAAAAAAGCGTGATAACCCCCGGATTCCCAAACCCCGAAATTTATGAAACCCGAAAACCAATTCGGTGATTTTTAATTTCGGGGTTCGGAAAACGCGACGTCGTTTTTTCGCGATATCGCATTTTATAAACCCTGAAACCCGATTCGGGGTTTGGAAAATTCGGGGTTCCGATATAGACTCGATTTTTAGTTGCAAATCAGATTTTCTGCGTTTCAGGAAGTAGTAAAGAAGTAATTCCATGTGCCATTTTTTACGATATAAAAGGCAAAGCTTTTGGGGATCTAACCCGTGAACTTCAAGTTTCACTTCATTCTTGTTAAAAAAAATTAAATGTATCGGATATCCGCTTTTCCAGTGTGTTAAAAATAGCTTTCACGTGCTTCTGCTATTCTTGTTCGTTAAAATATTGCAATTATAACGTTAAAAAAAAGTGAGAAAATCTGGTATAACATTTTTTTAAATCTTTATACCTTAATAAATTTTTTATAAAAACTTTACAATTCTGTTGTCGCAATTGTAAGTATGAGACATCCGGAGATGAAGGTCATCAAAATCATGAAAAACAAAGTTCAGATTAAATGATAAATCGACCGTGAACGCATATACTTACTCATGATTGAAGGAAACGAGAAAAACATTTTATGTAGGAGAGTTTCGATGACGCAAAACCATGGAAAAATCTAAATGCATTTCTGATTTTCTGTACCAACGGGGTAAAGAGAAGGAAACATGGAAATTTCTGCATAGAAAATGATAGTGCCAGAAAGAAACTCCTACTACAAAACCCGGTAGCATTTAAGCTAAAATAAAAAAACACAGAACGTGCAAAAAAAATTAGTTTTGAAAATCAAATACTTCGACAGAATCAGAACTTATTTAAATCAGGCATAAAACAATCTTAAAAGTAAATCAAAATCAAAAACTTTATTTAATTATATGAATGGGATGTTATGGCGTTTTAAAATTCATAATGCGTAAGATTAATAGAAGCAAATTACAGAGTCATGATGTTTATATAGATGCTCCTGTGTGGTTCTGTTTATAACATCGATGTTTTACATAAGCTAAATGCAATCATTCAAAACGATTCCCGCCTTGATTTTTAAGTATGGTAATTCTCATCCGACATTTCTGCACCTACTAAATTTTAATATCAGAGCACATAAAAAGAAAAATTTTGATTGATTTCTCATGATTTGATGAAACTTAATTGCATGAAAAAACAAGGTACAGCCTGCAGATTGAATAAAGCATTACTTTTTCATAGACTTCGATCTTGGTGCTGTAAGTTATCCTCAAAAATTAATCAGCGATAGAAAAAGTGATTGTTAATCGCTCGTTTATTAAAAGTTGACGAAGTTACTTAATTAAGACTGAAATGAAAAAAGCAGAGAAAAAACGAAGTAAACTAAAGTTTACCGGAAAAAACGACTTCGAATACTCACGGTATTTTAGATATTAAAAAGTGCTACAGAATAAGCAACGTTAAGATACAAACAGACCCTTTTTTTTTTGCAGCACCAAGGAATGACTTCTTTAACCAAAAAAGTCAACAACTAAATTAGTGTAAAATAGGGTGCGGGAACTATTAATTTTCAAGTTTGGTTTCTGTAGCGACTTCCTTCGACATCAAAAAAAAATCTTACAAGATATTTTCTTCTTCTCCCCAACAATAAAAGGATTTTTAGTGCAAAAATTATATTAGCACTTCATTTACTATGCTTCATTTGCGATCGCGTACAGGTGGTTGATAAATTTTACTCAGAGACATAAAATATAAATTATCATAAAAATAAAACAGAAAAAAAAAAACAATTTTTCAATTTTTTTGACATACAAGTATCGAAAAAAGGAAATTTATAAAAAAATCTAAATTACAAGGGCTGAATAAATAGAAAACAACAGGTTGTATAACGGACAGAACAATTAACCAATTGAACTGGCATGTGAAAATGTGTCGAACCACAGATGCAATTACAAATTCACAATATAACAAATACCACGAGACTTCTGAAACATTACATAAGAATCTGTTGAAAAATAAAATAAGGTATCTTAGCATTCTTAGCATCTTCCTGGCAAATCTTAGCATTTTCCTGTGCTGGATATTAAAAAGCAGAAAACGAAATTTCTTCTCGTTAATTTTAAATTTAAAAAAAGGTAATAAAAAAAAGTTACTTTTAGCTTTTTTTGTAAACTTAATTTTACAATTTCCAAAATACTGTACTTCAAAAAATATAATAAAGTTATACGCTCCCTAAATACTTGAATGCGGAAAGTACCAATTTTAATAGTCAGCATGCTTAAAGAACTTACTTAAAAGCTCTTTGATGAAAAGTTACGCACATTTAATTCAAAAATCCGATTGTCCATTAACGAATATTTTTAAAAAAAGGTAACTGCGTATAAGTAGTTATCTGAATTGCGGAAAAGAGCGGCCTTGAAGGCAAAAAGACGAAAAGATTTAAAAAAACTTGCGGTTGATGCTTATTAAAATTAAAGATTGACAAGATACTTTACAGATCTTAATGCCATAAAATTCCCCGTACTTTGTTACTGAAAACATCTTTGAAGGTTAAATATTAATCAAAAACTAAAAATGTCTGAAATCATAAATTATTTTCAAAGAAAGCAACACAAAATCCCTGTTTTTCGGGGGTTGATTTAAATTTTGGGAAAAGATTTAAATTTTCTTCACACACTTGAGTATCTCCAACTTAAGTAAAAATAAAGGAAAATAAACAAAGTTTCCTATCTTCTACGAAAAAATGTGGGAAAATTGTTCATTTGTATTACTACCTTTTAATTTAAAAAAATGTTAAATCTAGGTAAGAAAAATTTATTTTTTATTGCAAACACAGGATACGTTAACACATTTCTGATTCAAGAGTGCAGATTCACTCCCACTTTTGCTCCGCCGTTTAGAAAATATTTGAAAAGAACACACTTAAGATTTTTTAGATCCTTTTTTATTGTAAAATCTATCAATACGCTCTTCACGGAAATACCAAGCAGGTAATAGTTTTTATAATCGAATAACCCTCTCCCATGCCTTATGTCCTTTTCTACTCTGTACTTGCACTTGGGATTTTCCTTAGTACTACTTTCGCAATCAAAAGATAAAACCTACTAGATTAGATTTAAATGGACAAAATTTGACCAAATTTTACTACAGTTTGTTTAAACAGATTAATTCGCCATAAATTTAACGAGACATTAATTTCTGTGAATATTTAAGTAGGCAGTAGGTCATTTAGCTGCACGATCACAATTAAACGAAATTTAAACAAATAAAGAGATTTACATAACATATTAAACAGAAAAAAAAATTATTAAAAATACTGTGCATGACCTTTCGGGAGTTATTGCTTTTCTCCACTTTGCAATCCATGTCAGATGTTGATGAGTCAGGGGAACTTGGTACGTTTTTACATGTATTTGTAGTCTAATTGCAGTTACGACTGCTTTACAGCTTCGGATCGCGTTAATTTTTCAGCGAAGCTAGAGATCCGAAGTTTATCCTCAAGCAACTGAACCTATAGTTGACCATTAGCATTTTAATTACGAAAAAAAATGTAATTGAATAAAGAATGCGAAAAAAAGATGAATTTTTCACCTGACTATGTCATAATAATACGTAGGGGTGCAGCATTATGTCTGTAATCAATAAATTTCAAAATTGTAAAAAATTACAGTTTCTTCTTGTTCGGTATCCATGCATATCGCATCAAAATAATTAAAGAAATATTTCATGCTTCCAAGTTCCATATACGTGAAAGACTACCGCACCAAATCGGTTCAAATATTTCAGCGTAATGTTGTAATTGAATACCAGATTAGGAATCTCATTTGATTAATAAAAACCTTTACCGACAGAATCATTACAACTTTACAATGATATTATGGCGCGAGTTGGGAGATCATAAAACTCTAATAGCTCCAAATAATAATTGCGATTATTTTAAAAGGCATAACTAACAGCCGCATTCAGTAGCACAGCACAATAATGAGAGATTGAGTAAAAGAATTGAGTATAAAAGTACGTAATTTTTCAATATATTGCTTCCGTCTGAAGAGACCACAAAACAATTTTTTCTTCATATATAAAGGTCTTTTGGAACGGAATTTATTTCATTCGGCAGTTCGGCCATAAACACAAAAAAAAATTGTCAAAAGAAAATGGCGTAATTTATATTTTTTGGACTTTTCCCTTTCTCATATCCATAATATATGATAAATCAAAATTGATACGCAACTCAATCTGGTTTCAACCAGGGCTGCAATCCCGATTCCAATTAACAAATATTTTACCGATGCCGAATCCGACTCTGATTATGATTTCAAACAAAATTGATAACTGTAATAACGGTATTTTCGTGCTTTTTAAGTCAATCTGAATCGAAAATATTTTTTTGGATGCCGATGCCGATGCCGATTCCTATTTCATCAAAAAAAGAACGGATTCCGATTTCGATTCCAACTGCTTTTGAAATAGCAGATTCCGATTTCGATTCCGATTCCGATTTTGATCCTGAATAAAAATTAATCGGAATTGCAGCCCTGGTTTCAATTACTTTTGGCAGAGAAATGTAGACGAAAATTCCGACGATAAATCTGAACCTACACCGAATCCACAAAATAAAAGTATCAGCATCAACATACAACTGACACATCATAAAGGCTAAGGGTGCAAATTCACTATGGAATGTTGGACCAACATGTTATATTAACTTGTTGGAATGTTAGACGAACTTGTTGTACCAACATGTTTGACAAGCGAACGAGTCGACTATTGCAGAATTTACTCCTACGCCAAAATTAGTGTGGAATGTTGGTACAACAAATTGGTACATGTAGGTCCAACTTGTTGGAGCAACATTCCACACCAATTTCGGCGTAGGAATAAGGGTGTAAATTCACTTTGGAAAGTTGGACCAACATGTTGGTACATGTTGGATCAACCTGTTGTACCAACTTGTTGGCTAAGAATTGAATTTCGGCGTAGGAGTAAATTCTGCAATAAGCGATTCGTTCGCTTGCCAAACATGTTGGTAAAACAACGGTTTGTTTTACCAACGGTTGGTAAAACCATTACGGCCACATGTTCTACACCCGGGATTTGTCATTACTTAAATCTGTCTCGAATTTAAACCTACTTAATGCTTGGGAGAGTTTCTTTATTTGTAAAAACCGGGAAAAAGAGATTTTAAATTTAGACGGTGGAAAAATATCCGATCATGAATTGTTCAAGTTGGCAGCCAACTTCAGGAATTAAATTTCCCCGCTGCGTTTTGTTTATAGGCCTCACAAAAAATGGCTGCTTAATATTTTTAATTCTTGAGCTTTATTAATTCCGACGCTTTATTCCTTTCAACCGTGCAATACATCATTTAATATGCCTTTTTATTACTATTTTTATTAACAGTTATATGGGTTAGTTGTTTAATTTTTAATTATTTATTAATTTCTTTGTTAAATTTTGCATTTATAATTCTAACCTAACCCTGTTGAAGAAATGTGGTTTTTTAATTGATGTTTGTGATTTTAATCTTCGATTGTTTTGTCTTTTTTAGCACTGATGATGACCGTTAAGGTCGAAATGGCCATCTGTTTTTAAATACACGTTAGTTTTATAATGGTCTAGTGATTTGTTCCATATCCATAATGTTGGTAAAAGTTAGTGCAACAAGTTCGTCCAACTTGTTGTACCAACATGTCGAAAAAATACTCAACATAGTAAATTTCATAGTAAATTTGCAACCTTAAACAAAAACAAAAAAAAAAAAAAAAAAAAATTGAAAAAAAAGTAAATTAATCTCGTGGAAAAGTGATATCACTGAAAAACAGCACAGAACTGAGTAGCATTACTAAAAATGTTTCTTAATGCATTCAGAAATGTTTACAATTCCAAAAAAAAAAATAAAAATAAATAAAAATAAATAAATAAATAAACGTTATTTGAATATAACGACAACGATAAAGGAGGAAATAATTCAAATACATACTCTTAAATACTCAACAACGGATGAATTTAAAATGTCTATGTTTCCTAAATCATTAACTGACTATTTTTCATCCAAAGGAAAATAATGCTTAATTTGTTTCCCAAGCACTGCTGCTTTTCTTAAATACAGAATTCAAACCAAATCGTCAATTCTCTGAAAAATGCAATTTTTTTTTTTTTTCGTATGTAAAGTTTAAAAAATACCGATTATTCAGACAAAAAAACGGTACGGTGAAAAAAAAATGTACCCCTGGCCTTATTTCCAATCAACGTTTGGCTTCCTATTTTGGTTATAGTGTCGAAAAAAGCATAACTATCCTTATTCTATTTACGTAAATGATTTCGAGCAGATCTTTACCAACGTGTGAACAATAGTGTATTTTCCTATAATAAAAAGAACAGTATATAATAAAAAAAAAAACGCTTTTTTATTCGCGAAAGTGGGGATACGGTAATGGCAATTTTTTTGTACAATTGTCGAACACTAATCATTTGCGAATACGTACCTAGGCATTGCAATAAAATGGCATGGTGGGGTATTAATATATGATGCGTTTGTAGCATCACTATGTATATAAATATATGTATATATATAAAGGACTTGAGTTATCGGAGTAAGATTAGTTAGTGTTAATTTCGTGCATATTTAGCGGATTTATAACTTTAATTGGAAAATATGAAAACGGTAAGTTGTACCAAAAGCAGGAAAAGCCGAATATTTTTCATGCGACCGATGGTGCCTTTGGGATAGCTGTATGGATTTCGTGGAAAACGTGAACGTGTTACATAAAATGCGTGAAAATTTAAATTTTTAAAAGTTTTCAAAATGAGTTAGTTCAGTTTAAAAAAAAAAAACCAAAAGTGACTATTCAGAAATTCGTGGATTTAAATCACAAAGACTTTTGAGAAAAAAAAAGAAGTTACATCCGAAATTTTAAAGAAATTTTTGCTTTTTCATAGATTAAAACAGTTAACTCAAAAAAAAAAAAAAAAAAAAAAACGGTTACAACGATTCCTAAAATTCTTTAAAGCGGTAAAGCCGAAGCAATTAAAAATTGCAAAACCATTCTAAGCTGTAGGGGTGAACCTAAAAAAAAATGATCAAGTCAATATTAAGACATTCGAACAATGAGGTGATTTATACATGTTGTATTACTATATTGACAATCGTGATGGATCATTCAATGTGAAACTCGACATTACGAAAGTCATTGGATGATAAACATTGTCCTCAACTCTTTAATTGACAAATGACTTAATCATTTTAAATAAATTGTTACAAGAACGCATTCTATTTAAAGAGATACCCAAGACGTAAAAATCCATGTATCCAGTCATTTAGTCATTCCATAAAATTTATGATAAAATAAAGCTGCATGAAGGACTTGCAATAGATAGCCCCAGCTTCATTCAAACAATGCACTTTTAGTTTCTCAAAGTTTTATAACCGGTTAGCGATAAATAAATTCTAATAAAATGATGTAAAAAACATAATCGAATTGTTGTATACGAACATGAAGTGTTAAAACATGTCTGTCATTTGAATGATGACTCAGACTTATCAAAACACTCTTTATGTAAATTCTTTTTACCACCGATGCAGCTTCTTTATTTAAAGGAGACATTTTTGACATTGATTACCGTAAACAGAATTGACACATCGATTTCATTACTTGAAGGTTCTTAACATGCATTTTGTTAATAAGGGCTAGGTCCTAAAAAGGTTCTCCTTCCATTCGCATCCAATAATTTTCCAGTTTAGGTTCATCACGAAGTTCCCATAGCTGAAGAGAATAATTACGATTTTTGCATTGTGTAGAAAAAGATAAGGATCAATTTCGAAGCAAGAGATATAATTAATCAGCCAGAGATAAGGAGAGTTAGCTTCTGTCAGTTTTTGACATACAAAATGCGAAGAACCAAGTTACATACCCTGAAATTAACCTAAACGTTAATTTGTCCACGATTTTTTCTCTAAACCGAATAAAATATATGGTAGACGAGAACAATACCGGAGGTTAATGAATATCTATCGATGTTCACGCCGCACAATTTCAAAATTGACCCCAACACCTACATAATCGCAACCGAATTCCTTGTATGGCTCTTTATTACCAAATCGGCTCATGTTTTATCCCATACAAAAAGAAAAAAAAAAGGTACAAGGAAGTCCCCAACCACTAAGTTTCGACATTGCCCGTCACGACTGTATCGTGATGAACCTACATCCCTGGGTCGTTTTCTGCAAAATGAAAGGTCACCTTCTATCTCTATTGATCAGTCTGGATTAATCTACACTAAGAAAAAAATGATATCGATTATCGCAATACATGCTATTTAAATACCATAATAAATTTAGGTACCGAGGTTTATTTTACATTTAAAATAAACAAAAACTAATAAAAATAGTTTCTCAACGCTAATTTATAGGCTAGACATAAGTTTAGGGGAAGTGGGGGCTCTGGAATTTTATATTTTTGAAATATAGTTTTCAATGAGATTAAAATTATTCATTACATCGATAATTGCTTCCCATTTAGACGATAATAAAATCTTATAGTATAACCGATCAACTTCATGTATTGCGTACCAGTAGGTAATGCCAAGAGTAAAATCTCCTACGATCGGTATCTATAAAAGTCAATCCTTTTTTAATAGATAAACTTAAAAGAGGTTGACAACAATATGACTGAGTTAACCATTTAACTGAAACTTGCTTCCATAATTTTTATTTCGTTAATTCCATGTCCTGATGATTCAAATACTTCAAATAATTTTTCTTAGGCTCTGCATGCTTGTCCGAAAATAATTTTTGCAACTTAATAGCCAAAAACAACTACATTTTATATATCACATGATTGGCAAAAGCAGTTCAAAAAACGTTTGGTTGGCCTTTTTTAAAGACCAGGAATTGAAGTTAGATTCTCATTTGTTTTCCCAATTCAAATTTTAAACAGAGATAAAGTTTATAGGCTAATAATAACATAATTTAGCTTCTGTTTTAACATGTCGTGTCAAAAATAACACATTAAAAAAACCTATTGAAACCATTATTTTCAACCTTAATTTCCAGACTAAAATAGGACCAAACTGTAATTTGTGCATCTACGACCAGGGGTGGGTAAATCAATCGTCGTGCAAAAATTTCATGGCTGGAACCAAATAGAAAGAGGATGGCGTTGCGATTTTTTTTTTCAATTAGGAAAGCCAATTTTGAGTACACAAAATATCACCGCTACAGATTTTGAGTATTTTGAAGGAACACATTAAGTACATTTTTCTGGCAAATAAGCTTTTCGCAGTCAATCTCTTCAGCGCCATGATGACTGACTGATTAATTAATTAATTAATTAATTAATTATAATTTTGGTTACGTTTTGAATTTTGTTATCGTAATAATCGTGCAAAAAATCGATGGGGCCGAAAAAAAAACCTTTAAAGTGATATAAGGGTCTGCTTACTTCGTTGAAATTTCTGTTCAATACATCAGATTTGTTGAAAAGTTCCTATACAAACACGAAGTAACAGTCAATTTACCATATAATTAACATTTTCAAATTTTTAACTCGGTTAAAGTTCTGGAAAAGAAGGCACTTAAGGTACTGCTGCTATTAGCGACTTGACCGTAGCACATTACTGCATTGGTGAGCACCATAATGGTACTTACCAATGTTTACCACAACAGTTCTGTTTTAGCTGTTTACAAAATAGAGTTACGTTGAAGTCACCAAAAGCGGCAGTGTAACAAATATTAAAAAGCTTAAGTTCAGATCCTAAGTAAAGCTATTGCCAGAAACTTATTGAAGAGAAGACTAAAATTATTACTTTACCATACATGGCCAAGCGTGAGTTTATAAGCGCAAAACAGTAGCCGATTTTTGAAATCATTAAGATACATAAATTGTGAGGAAAATCTAAATTAACTTTTAAAAATGGCGAAAGATAAACGAAAATGGCATGTAATAATAATACAGATAAAACTCGGCCCATATCTCACTCGTTTTTAATTACGATTTAAGTGCAAGTTATAAATAACAGATACGCGAATGAAAGTCAGATTCTTAACTACTCAATCATTATTATGATTAATAGAGACGATTATTCTTTAAACAACGATTAAAGTATTCCTATACTTTTCGCGGCACCTGAAGATATCCCTTAGGTACTTTGTTTAAAACTACTAGCTCATAATATTACACCATGAGTCAACTGAATATCACGCCTGAAAATAAAAAAGCACGACTCTAATTTATTTTGGTTTTTTTTTTTTTTTTCGGAAAAAAGCTATTTATATTTATCATTCCAAAAAAATAAATTAATCTTCAAAAACCCGCGTGTGAAAAAAGGCAAATTTATAGAATTCTTAACCGATATTCACGTGAATAAAAAAACAAGTTTCATTGGCCATTAACCTTGGTTGTTTTGTTCAGAAGAAATGTTGATACGTTATGACACAGCATCCCATCGCGACAATGGGTACTATCTTGTTAATAAGCGCATTTCTAGACCCGGCTGAAACACCACTCGTGTAGCCGTTACGTAATATTTTAAATATATAATCTTGTAATTTCCTTGCATATCATTAAAAATCTCAGGGAAAAGAAGCGGAAAAAACGCATTTATTTATCGAGTCCGAAAAAAAAGGCTGTTTATTAATTCATTTGACCAAAACGTTTATAGTCATTTATAAACCCACAAGGTTGATATTTAAATAATTTAGGATTTCTATTATCAAGGTACAAAATGAATTAGGTTCAGTTACTTTTTGATCAATGGATAAATTCAGTAACGCAACTATTGGTGCGTAAACAGATAGCATTAATCAGCATCTTCGATATTACATAACGATTGTATATCTCTGTATCTAGGTAATGTTAATTTAAAAAACTCGGGTCAAACGAGACTCCAAGGTCATCAGACAATGTCACATTCTACAAGTCATCAACTATAATTTGACGCATCTTTTAATGTCATTCATCACTTAAAGAGCTTTGTTCTTAGGGTGCAAGTTGTACCCAAACATGGTTTAATCTTGCAAAGAAGAGGGAAAAAAAACCATATTACTGCTTACGAAGACTAGAACCCATTGCATCCTAATCGACCGAGTGCATCATGACCGATACATCTCAACTTAGTATTCCAGATTTGTTTTAAAGTTAAGCAACTATTCACAACGAAACATTAGCCATTAAAATTTTTCTAATGAGCTGGGATTACTAAAAGAATAATGACTTAACATAACTAATTCTATTAGAGGACTCTGCAAAATTAAAACTGTCACTAATTTGTTAGCTGCATTAATTACATTTACCTCACAAAGAATGTTGCAATTTATATATTGCGTGTGGATTTACAGAAATGAACTTCACCCGCCACGTTCATTAACATGGGACCATACAGCAAAAGATGTTTTTTTGTTTTCTTTCTTGTTACATCTTGCGAATTCCCAGATAACAATAGGTTACTCCCGACCCTGGCCGTTCAAATCATGATTCGCCATCAAATTTACAGTAGTTATTAGTACACAAACATGTGTTGCCAGCAAGAGTTTTGACAAAAAAAAAAAAAAAAAAAAAAAAAATATTATGCCGAACTATTTTCTCGTTTTTTTTCTCCTTCTTTATCACAGATCTCTCACGCACAAGTAGTCTATTCGAACATCACGCATTTTTTATTATTGCATACATTACAATCTTACGAGTAAGTTTACACTCGTAGTAATCATGACCTTGGTGTAACTTATTTTATTTCACACAATTTTTCGCATTGTGGAATGGATATTATAGATCTTAATTATAGCTCCCGATTGATTATTGGATACTTCATATTACGCGTCAAACCCTACTGGAAATTTCATCTAGGTTAAATTTTCGCCGACTCATCTTCTCTCGTCTTTGTTTTTTACAGATATCCTGTCTTATTTTGTCAATAGCCACAGTAGCTATTGCAGCTCCACAACAGCAAGGCCAAGGCCCGACGCAGCCACCTATTCCAATTCTAAAATATGAAAACGAAGGGGTAAATTTTGACGGAAGTTACAAATGGAGGTAATTTGTTCAAATTTTTAAAAAAATTTTTTAAAGAAAAAGAGCGAATTTTTGACTTTTATTCATTTCCATTTCAGCTATGAGACTGGTAACGAAATTCAAGCAGAGGAATCTGGTTATGTAAAAAATGCAGGGACGCCAGATCAAGAAGCTCAAGTAGCTCAAGGAAGTTACAGCTATACAGCACCTGATGGTCAAAGGATAACTGTAACATACATTGCTGATGAGAATGGTTTCGTACCACAAGGTAAGATTCCATTGAACTTTTTCAACATATCTTTTACAAAAAAAAAAAATCAAATAAAATAAAGTGTGGAGTTATTTTTACAACGTTATAACAATTCAAATAAAATTCTTCTGTTCAACAGTTAAAATCGGCAGCGCAGGTCGTTAATTTAAGAAGCTGAAGAAAAATCGCAACCGGAGTCTTTTTCTTTAGTAAGTTAATCATGTAAATTGCCCGTTGCAGCAAGCTTCCGTCTTCGCATAGTGCTTACTCTTCATGAGCATCTTTCACTTCGGAAAAATTTATTCATCGGTGTAAATTTTCTTGGCTTTTTTTTTTCTTTTATCTTATGCCCTTAGGTTCGGACTATACCGCTTTCATACTTTACAAATCATCGACTTGGTTTCCTTTTTCATTTTTCAGCGTGTAGCCTATTTCACCATTTCAGCGCATTTATTACTTTATCAGAAATCTCAAAAAAATTATTTGCATGAAAAATAAATTGTTTCAGGTGATCATCTACCAACACCACCTCCAATTCCAGAAGCAATTAAAAGAGCATTAGAATTCTTAAGAAGCCAACCTGAAGAACCTGAAGACGGTAGCGGTCAAGGATCAGCGCCTAAGCCGACATACAGAAGGCCGAACAAATATTAAAATTGATCCTCAAAAATAGTCAAATCAAATCAAGTCAGTTTTAAATGTGTATATATCCTAGCTCAGAGTGAGTGTGTCGTTCACACTAGTCTAAAAAGTACAACTAACCGGAGCTGTCGCAATAACGCCATAAAAACTTGTCAGAATTTAAGTTTAGACATCAAAAAGCAGGATTTCATGTTTTCCAAATTTAATTTAGTTCAAAATGTTTCTACAGGGAAAACCTCTGCATTTTCTTAGAAAAAATTAAAATTTGAGAAAAAAAAATAGCAAGAGGTGTTTAATTACAAAAACGGGTTAATTAAATTATTTTTTTAAAAGGTTAGGCAATGATCTAAGGCGAAACCAGGAAATCGTCTCTTTTGTTACAAATATATTTCGTGTTTTTGAAAAAATTTCAGTTCATCTAGGGAAAACGAATTAATGATCTTAAATTAATGTTACCAATAATGTTACCGGTTAACGATTAATTATTGTTTGTTAAAAAAAAAAGAAAGAAAGAAACCTTTGTTATATAATTTTTTTTTGATGTGTAAATCAATTTTTTTTTAACTCCCATGTAAAAATTTTGTTGGAAACGGCCAGCGATTTTTTGTTAAGTTTTTAGGGCAACCATGGCCTTTTTGTCATTTTTTTTTTTTTTTCTTTTTGTAAAATAATTTTGTAAATATTATCAAGCAAGGAAAAGAAAATAAATAAAATTATTATACTTGGATAATATTTTTTAACCTTCAAACGCAATTTCCGAAAAATGTCCGGAAAATCTTCATAAAAACGTTTAATAAGTTTGCTCTTCGGATCTTTAGTGTTAAATGTTGGTTAATAGATAGATTCTAAACACTAATGACATGAGGAACTCAGATGCAGATTCACGGAAGTCATATAGCCCAACAACCTTTTTGATTATTTATAAAAAGCAATTTTTCAGTTTCATTAAAAAAGTTCAATGAATTTTTGGGGTCATGTAATCGAAAAATTAATATGCAGCAGAATAACACAAGTTGAAACTGATTACTGATACATCCAGCTACTCACATCCATTCATACATCCATTGATAGTACGTACTATCAATGGATGTATGAATGGATGTGAGTACTGGTTTCAAGGCACACCAAAGAATCAAGAGCATTTAAATTTTGCCAAAACCTTTTACATCTCGACTTGAGCGAGTAATGTTTAAAAGATTTTATAAGAAAAATAAAACGCATGAATTATCATTTTTTTACAAATTGAATGGTGACAATTAAAGTTCGACAAAGAAAACTAGGCCAATAAGCTTTGTGAATCGTTGGGCAGTTATTCGGACCATGTAAACCTGGTAGTAAATTTTAATCATTTGATTCTTATCCCAAGAGTACATATATTACCTTTGGAGGTTGAAATGGCCGAAACAGCAAAAATACAATACAAAGCTAAATGGTTGCAAAAATTGGAGACCGGATCCTTGGCTTTCATTTTGAAAGTTCACCATATAGCGTAATTTCATTTTGGAAGGGGCAGCAATATAAAAAAAAACGATTTAAAATATTTGGGATTTCCAACATCTTTTTGAAAATAAAATTTGGTCATAAAGGGGTAAAAACGTTTATTCAACTTGTGGTAAAGAGGTTTAAATCTAATTGGTGAAAAATCAATTAGATAAATACGAAAATGAACACCATGACCCAATGAACACCAAATGAATAACAAGAGGATATTAATAATAGCGTTTTTTCTATAGTTTGGTTCGTCCAATTTGGTAGGGGCTCACAGCAAGAAAACGCATCAGTGAAACAATTCCAAAGAAACGTTAAATCAATAAATATATCCTCCATCGAATTCTGATTTCGTAAGTAGCGGAACATTTAAAATCCTTAAGAAAAATAAGCACAGCTTGTTTAATAATATAAAATAATATTCTATAAATATAGAGACAAAGACAAAGTTTTCATTCACCACAAATAACGAGGACTATTAATTATTAGTGTTTCCTTAATGATAAATTTCGTCAGTACAGTGGTTACAAAGCGAGATATCATCTTAGTGAAATGTAACACCTTTTCAAAAATATTTATGTAGGCTTAACTGAGAAAAAAAAAAAAAAAAAACCTGTTCATACATCATTAGAAAATAATAAATTGTACCGATTTTTGGTGTGAACACTAAAATTATCGCACCCTCATAACTAAAGCGATGCGACCTTGAAGGATTTCAATAATAAGGTAAAAAATGATGGGATTTTGATGAGTCTCAGCTATTAAGTACGTCCTTTGAATAAAAAATTTATGATCACGACTAATTCACGGTTGGATATTAACATTTTCTCATCTCCAAATGTTACACAAATCTTGTGCGGACTGACCATTTGCAAGATTGTTTAATTGTGATGTAGAGCAGCTGCTTACGATTTCTTAATCGAAGAAAAAGAAACGCAGAAGGAGGAAAAAAAGAAATGAAATTCGGATCGAAGAAAAGTAATTAATCGGCATACACGAGTCTTGTTTTGGCTGAATGTCCTCCACTATAAAATATTCAAGGACAGGTTTCCAACCATGGAAGATTTATTCGTATACGCATATAAATTGATTAATTTCAATTTCTTACAAGTATTTTTGCTGCTTCTTCAATGTAAGCAATGCACATTACAACTAACCGCTCATTACAACTAATTTATTACCGTATTTCGATGCGAGATTAACCGAAAATTATTTGAAGTTAGCTTTTAACTTTTCTGAGCCAGTTTTTGGGTCATTTTTTACATTTTGAAATTTTCCATTACAATTTTAAGGGTTGAAACCAAGGTCAGCTTGCTAAATAATTTGGACATTACCAATCCAAAAGAGCCAAAATTTGATTTGATTTTTAGTGCAAAAAACGTACTACTGTAATAAGCCTTAAGACTTTTATATAAGTAAGGCCCATCTCAATTGGATGGTAACCACTTAACTGCTAATTCCGTTTGAAAATATACCTCAAATAAAGTTCCGACGCTTGGAATTTGCTTTTTTCCATTTTAGCGTGAACAATACAGGCCTATTTAGAAAAAAGTATATTTGTCTCAGGTACGGGGTGAGATTGACCACCCTGTATCATCTTGTTTAATCCCTTATGGTCTACTAATCAATGACAAAAACCATCACATCAAGGCTTTCGATTTAAACGTTGGGTAACTTCAATTACAGAGTTATTACGAAAAATGTCACGAAAATGCAAGTTTTTCGGTAAAAACTACACTGAGAACGACTTTTATAGCATTCAGCAATGATGAAATTTTATTTTCGGTTCCATCTGTATAATTTTGATAATTTTTAACGTCCATCCCCGCTTTTATGGGAAATGTATAAGCTTTTCCTAAAGAAATTACATTACAGGTGTCAAAATTTGTTCAATCTCACCTCAAGATTGATCAGAAGCTGTTTTCCATTTTTTTTTTTTTTTTATTTTCCTTTTTTTCCGATCTTTAATTTTTACATTAAAAACTTGGCAAAGGGGTAAAATAATACAAAAATGGAATAAAATAATGGTTCTCCCGTTCATGTAGACATGATTCGGAATGTAAATAACATTACCGGTATTTAATTGTATATTTAAAAAAAATATCGAATTTTATTTTTGTTTACGGGGGAAAAAAAGTGACGTGCCATTAGGGCTTCGTTTCACAGCAAGCTGCAGACCGCAGCTTTTTTTTTATTTTTTTTTTATTTTTTTCCGAACCTTAATTTTTATACTAAAAACTTGGAAATGGGGTAAAGTGATATAAAAATGAAGTGAAACAATCGTTTTTTCGTTTATGTAGACATGATTCGGCATGCAAATGACATTATTTAATGATATATTTTAAAAAAATATCGAATGTTATTTTTGTTTTTGTTTACGGAGCCATTTTAAAATCTCTAATGACACGCCATTTTTTTTCCCCCGCGTAAAAAAATAAAATTCGATATTTTTTTTAAAAAATGTAACATTAATTAATGTCATTTGCATGCCGAATCATGTCTATATGACCAAAAAAACTATTCTTTTACTTTATATTTATATCGCTTTACTCCGTTACCAAGTTTTTAGTATAAAATTTAAGGTTCGGAAAAAAATTTTAAAAAAATAATAAAAAAGCTGCGGTTTGCGGCTTGCTGTGAAACGGAGCCAATAATAAACAATTTCTTTTTCCCGTAAAAAACCCCCGGTTTGCGGCTTGCTTCGAAACGAAGTCCTTGAGCTTCTATTTTTATTTTTTATTCATTTTCCTTACTTAAAAAAAATTAAGCTCACATACGCTAATAGATTTAGTGGATGACCACAAAACGGCGTAAAATTAATTCTTAAGTTTTAGTCAGAAAAGCTACAGCGTTAGTCAAAGTCAAAAACAGGACCCCGGAATACGGAATCGAATAAAAGGCGTTAAGGATTCTTCTGCGTATAAAAGCATCCACAATGTACAGTACATAACAAATTTTGGTGCTAGTAAAGAGTAATTATTATACCATGCGGGTGAGGAAAAGATTCCGAAGGTCACCACGAAATTCGAATTCTATAACCAACACTTAAACCTTTTGACAGGTTGACCAGAGAACGGACGAAGAGAAGAAAACGGAAAGCCCATGCACCTTATAATTAATATGAGATGTGTTGAAATGAAACAAATGGTAAAACAATATAATTTCGTAATTGCATTATCTCGACTGAAGGGACCGGCTGAATCTCGTTCATTACAAATGGGTTCTAACCGCGAGAAATTACATAACCCACCGCATCAAGTCCATCCATCTTCCCGCCCTTTTCAGCATATCCTCCTCAAGTTTTTCCTTCCTTCATTTCTTCTCAGGCTCGTCTCACACAGGGGGCACATCGCTAGGGATGCATTCGAGACGAGGCGATACGAGAAATGAGATTTCTCGTTGAACAAGTACGAGAAAGAGTCTCATCTCATCTCGATCCTCGTTTTTTTTCCCTCCTTTTCGAATGATGATTCTTGTTCTAGAATTCTCAAGTAATATTATCATTAAAAGAATGCCTCCTAGATTCTTTAAGGAAACCAAATAAATCAAGCGGTGACTTATTGAGTTGTATTTTGTAAACAAAAATAAAAACGATAATATAACCCTCTGAAGCTAGAAAAATATCTTTGGAAACAGGAATCCACGGAATTAACGCAAATCCCGGTTTGGCTTATCAGACAAATCAATAAAAGTGAAGTTAAAACTTGATTAAAATTTAAAACAATGATTCTTTGTAGGCTTTTAATTTTTCTTTCCAGATTATCTTCACCTGCCATCCTTGACCTATATCCCAATGTGATAAGTTACCTCGGTTAAGATCAATCTTCAACTATTATTAAGAGTAACAAGAATTCTTTCCCTGAATATTACATACGTGAATAGAAACAAAGTTACAGTTAAGGAAATAAAAATTCAAAAGATCAATATTAAATAAATCAGTGAAATTGATTTAAATATTTGTTTTTCTTTATCGTTTAAATTTTATCGTATTGCATCTGAGCCATGCGGTCGGTATCGGTTAAAATTTTGAGACAAAAAGCTCTAAAGCTACTGGGTTTTTTGTAAAAAGTTTATCAGTAGTCTAGTAGCCATCAGAACGTTGCTAATAAATAAATAAGCAGCATATTCTTAAAACAAGATTTATTTTGTAAAATCTTTCCAGGAGTTTAAGCACAAATAACATCTAGCCAACCGATCCGACAGTCTGTTTCGGGTTTTACAAATTAACCGAGAAGCATTTGAAAAAAGGCGTTCAGCTGGGACCGACGTCGCCGGTATGGCTAAATAATCGCGTGCCATTTTGGCTAGAATTGGATATTGTGATTCATTTAGTTTCCACCAAGCGGCTATGTTTGTCTTTGCGTCCGATCTTTTTGCATCTAAAATTGCACATTTAAAAATTAAAATTTAAAAATATTTTTACAAACTAGAATATATCATTTTTAAATTTTAGCCTAGCCTAATTTGAAAAAAAAAATTTAAAGGCTTGAAAAAAGTTTTTAAAGGCTTGGAAAATATTTTTTCTGCTTTGCTACATTTAAATAATCACCCAAATATGAATCCAGCTCCGATTTTTGTTCATTAGATCCATTTTTATTATATAATCTGTCAAAATCTATCTCATCATCAGAATCATCACCAGAGCTTAAATCTTTCTCATTTTGAACAATGCTATTGCCGTATTTCGTTTGATACTCTTTGTAAATTTTCTTAAATTTTTCCAAAGTAGTATCCATCATATTTTTTCCCCAAGGAGTCAAATTAAATGTCTCCAATTTGTGCCTAGGATCTAGTAGAAGTACAACACAGTAAATCCAATTCATCTTCGTATAATGCTTGTCAAGTTTTGCGAGTGCAACTTTCAATGCTACTAAAAGTAAGCTATCGACACTGGTTTTCCTCAGTTTCTTGCCCAATTTGGCAATTTTTTCTTCTAAATCATCTAACAAAAGGTTAAAGTACATTATCACCTGAAAAATAAAGGTTTCATCTTTGATTTTAAAGTTGTAAAAGTTTCGATCCATTATAAAAATTAAGAGCTCTTAAAGTTTCGATGCAGTTTAAAAGTTAAGACGTAGTACAGAATGGAGGACCTTCCTTCCCAAAAACTGAACAATTCGCAAGTCTAGTTTAATTACCATTGGCAACGTTACATATTTTTCCCCACAAAATTTTTTTGTCAAGTTTTTATAATTTTTCAAAATTTTAGACGCTTTCTCTAATAATTCCCATTCTTCATCGGTAATTAGTAAATGAGATAACTCTTCATTGTGATGGCACATAAGGTTTAAAGCCTTTTTTAGAATTGTAGCCCTGGCTAACATATCATATGTTGAGTTCCATCTGGTCTTAACGTCCAAAATCGGCATTAAATTTTCAGTTTTTGTCACTTCGCAAGCGGTCGAAAATTTAATTTTCAGTGGTTCGCTTCGCCTTATTTTGCATGCTAATGATCTAACTTTTGACACGGCATTTGATGCATCGTCCACATCATCTTCTACATCATCAAATTCATTCTCTATATAATTTTCATCGTATTCATAAATCCCTTTAAAAAATAAATTGAATGTAAATGCAAGCTACATTAGATTTTTGATATTGGTTACGATTATGAAAATATGTATGAATTGGCTCGCAATAGACAAAGGCTTCAAATTTTTTTAAGTTTTTACCTAGATTTAAGCTTTTAAAAAGGTCCTGTGCAGATAAATTAAGAATATGAGCCAAGCAGCGAAAATGACCATTTGTTGCGTCAAAACTGGGCATTAGAAGCGCTAATTTCTCCATAAAGGTCGTATTGGCCGATGCGTTGTCGCAAGTAATGCCAATTACATCCTCTTCCGATATACCGTGTTCTTTTATTGAATTGTGGAAAACTCTCGCAATTGCTTCGCCGGTGTGCTCTCCATTTGAAGGGACAAAGTCGAGTGTCAGAGATTCCAACACCCAATCTTTATTAATGAAATGGGCCGTAATCCCAAAAAAGCTCTTCCCGTTTATGGACGACCATGCGTCAATTGTGAATGCAAATTTTGAATCGTTTTCGCGCAGTAGTTTAATTACTTCAGTTTTTTTGTTGTCATATTTTTCAACTATTCTCAACCTTAACGCATTTCTTTTAGGAACCGAAACCTTGGAATTCAACCTTTTAAAAAAAATTTGGGTTTCTTGATCGTCAAAAAAGTTTAACGGGAGAAATTTTAAAATCGACCACTCTGTTATATCATCGTCTGTAATAGGTCTTGACTAAAAATGTAAACAAATAAAGGAACGGATCTGAGATTTTATTACAACTAAGGAATTAATTTCGGGCAAATAAAGCATAAAAATTAAAGACTACCTCCTCTCTTGTTACATTCATGTACAGCTCTAAAAATTCCTTTTGATGGAAATTCTCCAGGTGCCTTTTCAGGCCCGTTGTATTGCCTTTCGTCATTTTTAATACAACGTCCTTATCGCAACATAGCCGGCATTTCCCCTCTCTATCTGACTCGTTAATATATTTTATATCATAATACGCATTAAATTTGCTTTTTGCTTCTTTCTCATTAATATTAACCTCTACATCCTCTACATCCTCTTCATTCTCGAATCTCATTCTTTTCGCGGAAGGTCCTGCCATTTTTGCATAAAACAAAAACTAAAAAAAAGTTTTTCTTTCCGAAAAGTTTTAAAAACAGTTTTTGGCTTTCACATCGAGAAGGCTTTTCCAAAAATTAAAAAGAATTCTGCTTAAAAAAATGGCAGTCAAAGTAAATATTTCAAATAATAAATAATAAACAAATCGTTTTTAGATATTTTAATACCAAATTTTTTGTCATAATAATTTTCGGTGAGTGTTTCAATCGATATATTCTATTTGTTATTAAAACAATAGTATGTAATATCTCCTTAATTTAAATTAGATCAAAGGTACTAAAAACCGATCTGCTCATGAGAAACGAAGTTTTCTCATGAGAAGAATATCTGGAATTCGATTTGAAAAATCTCATTCCTCACCAGCGGACTTTCATTTTTTTCGAGATGAGAAGAGAAAAAACACGAGATTTCTCGTCTCAGAGTGCATCCCTACACATCGCTTTCTGTGATTGATCTGAAGGTCAAGAAATAATAGTAATACATCGCTAGGAGTTTCGGATGTCATCGAAAAATAAAAAGCTTTCAACAATAAAAAACAAACAGAAAGAAAGAAAGAGATCAAAAGTCAAAAAGAAAGAAATCACTATTTATTCGAATCGAATACAGACTACGGTTTGGTGATCCCAAAAAGCGAAATTGTGTAACATCCGAGTCGCAGATACACAAAGAGGAAGACCTTAGAATGACAGACAAGGTGTGTCCAGGGCCGTCCAACTGCTTCTTCAACAAAACGTGTGGCTTCATTTCATTAACATGTTAATTCTATAAATAGCTCATAATATGCAAGAGTTCTTCGACCGATGCAACTGGTTATGTTTTATTATAACAGCCTCCGAATTTTTCAAATGGAAATGGCTTATGCATCATGAACGGCTCGATCGATAAAGTAAAATTAGAGCAAAAGCTGACGTAAAACCAAAACAATAAAAAAAAAAAAAACATCCTTAGTATTAATTAACTTGGCAATCGTGATATTTAATCTGGAAATTCAAATCCAAAAGGTTCATCAAAAAAGGAATGGTAAAAGTAGTTGGTTTTTCATAAACGAAGCTCTATTTATTCGAAAGACGTATGCCGTGACCGCCACTATACATATACTACAAAAAATTACCGTGTCCATATTTATCATAAAAAGTTTGAATGTTTCTCTTTGCAATTTTATTCGTGTTCTTTAACGTTTACTTTCGTCTTTCAAACTCGTAAATGAAAGAGAAATAATGTTATAGTCATTTTTTTAATAATAAAAAATTCAACCTTTAAATAAAATCTTTAAAAAAATCTGAAGTCTTCAAATTTAAAAAAAAAATTTGATCATTTTCTTTATATCAGATTTTTGCCAGAGAAATGACATCGAGACATTGCCAGTTGACTTAAATACTATAAACTCATGCCGATTTTAAACAATCCAAATCGCTTTAATTATACCGTATAAATTTACGAGACAAGGTTAATCCCACGACCATAAGTTTCTCACCTAACTGAACCAGACATAATATTTTAATTACAATTATTCAATTATCAAGCAGTACTAGATGATGATAATGAGAATAGCACTGCTGCTATAAAAACCGGTTTCCGAATGCATTATGGTCTGGATTTAAAAACATCAACATATTTATCCATCGCCTCTTCGTAAGTATAAGATTTGGCTGACACCATTTTCAGCTACTGCACTGAAAAAAAATTCATCTAATAAAAAAATGTTTTAATTTAATATTTTAAAAAAATAATCATAATAAGTGAAGAATTCTATTTATGACTCCATGAGATCCCTATCAAAAGTATATGCTTATCGATAAACACCCTCACACTAAGTATGTAACCGGTATTTTTCCATTACGGCATATGGGCCAGTGCTTGATTTAAATCTACTTTTTTACTACTTGCGTAATTACTTAAAAGATAATTACGGATGAGCAGTTTTTCTGCTTGCCCTTCTGACATTGACTAAACAACTTTTTTTCGGATCACTAAATCATTCAAATAAAGAATTAACCTTATCTGGAAAAAAAAAAAAAAAAAAAAAAAGCTTGAGCACATCGAAATCAAAAACAAAAAACATATTTTTTGCATGGATTTTTTATTATATTACGCTCTATTGTAACGTCATTCAGCTATTGTGCCATATTTAAGAAACGCAAAAGTGATACGTAAATTATCGATATCGATATTGCAATATGATGTCAAAAGACAGTATAATTCCTAGGAAAACAGCAGCCTTTTCTGTGTTCTTTTTTTTCCAGCATTATTAAAATTTTTTACAAGGAAAAAATATCCACAATGGATCTCTATCACAAATGATGCAATATTGCATTTTTTTACTGATTGAACGTATTATGAGTTGCACCTCATAAAAAGTTTAATATGTAAAAACATTCGTCATCATGTTTCGTTATATAATAAAATATCAGAAGCGTCCATCATATATCTTTTGTAGTATACAGTATATTGGATTTAAATGCCCAATGCTTGCGCATTATTTAGTGAACTGTAAATTGGTCATGTTATTTCGTGGCGTATTGCGTAAAATGAATGTCTGCATTAATCCAATTACACTGATTTTCAAAATGTTAAAAATTTTTGAAGAATATTGTTTGAACTTAAAAGAGAAACGCAAGTGAGTGAGCAACTCGGTATTCCTGGACAGACAATGTTCACGGGGACCAGTATGATTGCTATTGCTACTGCTGTATGTCAGAGCTAAGCCGTAGCAATAAAACCCCCAAACGAAATATTTCGGAAAAATCATCACTCTGTATGCTCAGACTCCAAAAACACAATAATAGTTCATTTAAAAAAATCTTAAAAAAATATACTAATTAAGATAACAGCGAATTATAGCAAAATTAGCAGGCACGGACTGGGAACTTTCGAGGGAGCGTGCTAAAACATTTTCAGAGGGCGCCTGTTGTCTTTTAGGGCCTCTTTCTCCATATTAATTTTTTTTAGGATGTCCACCAAAAAATGAATTCAAAATTTAGGCCATTTTTAAGTTCCATTAGTTCGGAAATTTAGGTTTGAAAATCATTCGATGTAGGCAAAATAAAAAAAGGCTAATAAAGAGTGAAGGATAAAAACATATTTTGGTTGAACTCACTGGTTTTTTTACCATGCCGGAAATCTAGAAGTGGAAAGGAGCATCTTATTCTTCTGAAAGCTCTACGGACTTTTGAGCTGAAATTAATTTTCTATCATTTTTTGGGCTATTCTAAGAATTAAGTTTTTTAATTAATTAATATCGAGCGAGGCCGAAGACCGAGCGAGGAAAAATTTGTGAAAAATTCAACGTATATGTTAAAACTTATGCTATTTTGATAGTAAAAAACTTACTTTTTTTCCCATTCATTACCAGAGGTTCAAATGACAAAAATTCTTGAGTTTAAAAGAAAAACCGATTTATAGGAATATTTTTATTTTATTTTATTTTTATTTTATATTTTTACTATTTTGCTTATTTTTTTAAATTGTTTTTTTATTTTTGCTTTGTAAGAGTGAAGGCGCCTTTTTTTATTTTTAAAAAGGGGCACCGGGTAAATCCCGGTAGCTCGGGGAGCCAGTCCGTTTCTGAAAATTAGGAAGCAGGATATTTGAATGCTATTTTTCCCCGAACAAAACCAGGTAAGCGCTGGATAAAATAATTATTTTTTTAAGTGCCAATGCTCCTAACCTCCGCTTTTCCCTTAGCCCCCCCCCCCCTCCCCCGAGAAAAAAAATCCTGGAACTGTTAGAGAGATAAAACATTTTGAGAACAATCCTACAGTTATTGTACAGGAGAAAATCTAAGTCAAAAGGTTCCCAGTTTGATTGGATTTCTTCTTTTTTATTAATTCTCGATATCGTTCAAGTTATTATTGCAAAGGTAATCAGTACATACTGCAATTAATTTTTAAAATTAAACAGCTGAGGCTGATAACAAAAGGGATAGCATTAAAATATCCAGCTTTTTTTTAGCGAAGTAAAAGTCTAATCATGTTTACGAACTAAACGATGATGGTCTCAACTTTATAAATTCTATAAATATATATTAAAATTTAAATAGCGATAAGAAGACGAAGAACAAGAGTAAACTTTATTTGAAGGTCAAAAAAAAAAAGATGCACTTTGAGGCTATTTCCACGCGCCAACATGGATGCATGAGACCTTACTATCCGACACGGTTATTTAAAAGAAAAGTTTTAGCATAATTTATAATGCAAATATTGCACGCCAAATTAGGTCGCTCAAGACAACAACACGCCATTCTAATGATAATTGGTCAATGGAGATCATTTAAATTTTTTTTTTTTACAGAAAATCTTCAAAACATTTAAATTATGCTTTGGCGCTTTTTTTTTTAAAGTTGAAAATAGTAAAGCTGATTTCGGCTTCCTTGATCTATAAATCCTACAGAAATAAAATGACAAATTCGACAAGCTTCAAAGTCCGTCACCAACTAAATTTATTCATTAATCTTGCTTCCAAATCATCAAGGTGAAAAAAACAAAAACCGAACGATTTAATTTAGCTAGCAATAAATTAATACTTTATTAATGTAGTGTCATTAACCGGATCGTAAAGACCGGCACCCGAAGACATTTCGCCTGCCGGTGCTTTAGGCACTGGTGCAATGAATGGAAGATAAGCCATTATGACATTCACTTTCATTTCAAAGATGGCACACCAATATTGAAGCAAACGTAAACTATAATAGGTGCCGTAATAGTAGTCACTCCAAAAGTATTAAATGCACCATATTATAAGAATCTGGGTATAAAAGACAGTTCAACTAATAATAGGATTCAAAACTTGTTTACACTGTGTCAGGATTTTTTCCCCCTTTTTTTCTGTTTCATATTTTTTTGTGATAATTGCATTTTCTAACGGAATTACAATGTTACATCTGGTGAGTGCTTTCTAATTTTGATAAGAACTTTTGAGTGTTCTAAAGGTGAAAAGTGATGTCAGTGTTGATTTTTACTTAAACGACGTGGGTAAATAAGAGGGTTTTTTGGAAAATATCTTGTCATTTGGCGAGTTTTCCTGAAAATTTGACAAGACTACTCTAGATTTACAGGTTGTCGTATAAGCAGTGTCATCCGATCAACCGAGGGTGTTCTGTATCGGAAAATTTGGTTCAAAATGCTTTATAGATTCCTCATTGAAAAAAGAAAATTCTGCATCTGTCCCTATGGATGGAAGTTGGAAAAAAATCTTTTGAACTCATCTCAAGAACAAAACGACTAATTAGAAATTCTTTAAGCCCGTTAAAGGACCTTATTTAATTATTTTTATTGATAATTAATTCTTTCTTATTAAAGATAAAATATGTCGGATGTTAAATTTTCTGAAGTTTAAGGAATGCTAGAATTCGGTCACACAAAGCACGTTACAAAAAAAGTGGGGTGATTACGATTTTATATTATTTAAATAAAATAATATAATTTTAAATAGTGGTCATAAATCATATCTAATAAATTTAGAGATGTGAAAATTTTGCCAAGTCATAATGATATCCTGCAAACATTAGAATTTCCCATGTTAAGTAATTATGATCAAAACCCTAGTCATCCAATTTTTTTATTAAAAATTTAAAAAACACTTACTTGAAGATAACCTTTTTAAAAAAGAATTATCAAAATAATGATTCTGACTGATAATCTAAATATGACCTTTTGAACAGTACCGACAAATGGAAAATTCTCTATTTTCAGTTTTTAACTAATGCAACATCCAAATACAACTTCACCTTAACAAAGTCGTAAATAGCTACAACTCAAATTTTAAATGCAATATTATTTAAAATTTTATGAAAAAAAAAAAAAAAAAAATCCGGAACGTCTATTTTACTTTAAAACTATATAATCCTTTTTAAAAGCATTGCGACTGATAGATTTATTTGATTTCTAAGCATAAATAAAAATTATAAGATATAATGAAAAAAAAGAAAATCAAGCAGAAGAGGATACATTTTAGTTTCAAATTTTAGCTTGTTGAGTGAATGAGTAACCTGCTAACTCCTAAATTTCTGAAAAAGAATGAGTTGCAAGCTAAGAAATTTAACAGATATGAGAACCAGATTTAGACTTCAAACTTCCACTTTTTCTGACATTTAAGATATACAATCTCAAAAACGGTATTTGAATAGTTTCGAGATCGCCTAGCAATAAATTTTGAATCAATGTTTATATATCTATTTTCCCTGACAAAAAAAAAATATTGCGACTCTATTATTTATGCACTTATCTTGCAAGAAAAAAATCGATTTAAAAAAAAATATTTTTCCTTCTTAAATAAACAAATTAGAAAAATTTGTTCTATGCGAAAATTGAAAAAAAAAAATCTGCCAATGAATTAGTCCAAAGCAAACAAACGGAAGAACGAATGTCGAATATCATGGAAATGTCTTACGTTAATGTTAAAAAAAAAAAAAAAAAAAAAAAAAAAAAGGTTTTACCTAATTAACAAAGAGATTAATTTTTACTACAGATCACTCCTCCTAATATGTGATTGAAATGGGATAATGGAATGGAATGTTATTTTACATATGTATCATGATTCGTGGTGAAACGTCCCTTTCATTAACAGAAGGCGGGAGTCTCGTGCCGAGTCATCTAGTTATTAAGACATTATTTTAGTTTCATTAAGATTTCTTCATAAATAATGATTAACCAATTCAAAATAAAAAAAAAGGTTTAAAGTTCGCCCTAAAAAGCATACTAAAGGGCAGATTCATTTATCAAGCATATTCGGCGCTAAAAACAAAAAAAAAAAAAAAAAAAAAAGCCCCGCCCTGAAATTGATGTTTAGGCAATATTGTACACTAAAGATTGATAATTATCTAAACATCATTTCATTAATTGCTGTACAATTCGAAAACATATCAACTTTTTTCTGATTTTTCAGGTAAGCTGTTTATGCATGCTGGCTGCTATAGCTCAAGCCGCACCCCAATTCCGACAAGAACAATTAACGACACCTATACCTATTTTACGCCAAGAATCTATTGTCAATCCTGACGGATCTTATCAATACAGGTCGAGCAATTTATCAGTAAAAACATCAAAATAGATGCTTTTTCTTTTTCTTTTTTTTCTTTTTTTTTTAAATAATACTTATAAAACATGATTGCCTTAATAGTTATGAGACTGGCAACGGCATCGTAGCAGAAGAGCAAGGATATTTAAAAAATGCCGGAAACCCTGAGACTGAAGCCCAAGTAGCCCAAGGCAGCTACTCATACACAGGACCCGATGGCGTCAATTATCAAATAACATATGTAGCCGACGAAAACGGTATAGTACTTAAAATAAGGCCCCTTAATTCTAACTTTTACTTACCCTTACGCTTCATCTTACAGGATTTAGGCCTCAAGGAGCTCATCTTCCAACACCTCCTCCGATACCCCCTGAAATACAAAAAGCACTAGATCAAATAGCCAATCAACCCTCTCAAGATTTGCAAGATGAAGAACAAGGTATTTATAGAGCACAACCTGCACCATTTAGCAGGCATCAACAAAGACAGCAACTTTACAAGCAACAACAATCTTATTATAGGCCCAGGCTGTAAATAATACTCTTAAAAAAAAAAAAAGATTAAAGTGATCTGACATAATAAGACTTTCTTATAGATCAATGGCGGTGGAACTTTATTTGCAGACCGCAGTTCTGCTAATACTTACTATTCTTTCCAAGTTAGATTTTTTTAAAGTTTTTGACAGAAAATGACTTTTTTTGAAAAATTAAAAACAAAATTTTACATAAAATGATTTAGAAACAGGGTGTCCTTTAAAAAAAAATCACGACCAAACTAATTAATAAAGTCTAGAATCTTTTATTTAAATTACCCTGCTTCTTTTTAGGAAATATTTGTTTTCCCCTTACCAATAAATATGTAAATTTTTTATTTTTTCAAACCTTAAATTTAATTAAATTATAATCACTCTGGATAAAATGGCCCTATTGCAACCAATTTCCGTAGTTCTGTCACCATTGTTCTAGACTTAATTTAAATTACTCAAAATGTCTCGGAAGACTGTATTTTAATGACTAATGAATAAGTTAATTTAAAACCTGAAATTATGTTAAGTTAAATCTTCTAGGCCTATAATTAGATCTCCAGGAAAAATATGATGCTGAAATATTTTTTTTTAAACAAAAAATAAAAATAAAATTGTTATTCATCCTAAAAAATTAAAATGTTTTTTTATAGGATGCTAAATTTTGCCCATTAAAAACTGAAATACAATTATCCTTTACATTATCTTTCACAGTAACTTGTATAAAAGAAAAAATCTTAATGAACAAATTGCAAAAAGCAAATTTTAAGAGCAGATGCTTTAACTGTTGATCATCTCTGAGTTTTTTATTTATGAATAAAATAAAATTTAACATTCAAAAAAAGTAAAATGCTGTGATAGAATTTTTTCAACAAAAACATGAAACTTAAATTGGTTAATTGTTGATCAGATCAAAAATAAGTTTAATTCAATATTCTGCATTTATTACCAATAATAAATCATATCAATTTCAAAATATATTCGAGCATAAAATTTTCTTTTGGATGAAAATCCTTCTACATATACTTGATTCTTACACCTTGAAAATCTGGCATATTAAAATCATTTTTCAAAAGGTAAACATAAACACAATTTTCAAATCCACATAAAATTTTAACCGTTCACATTGTGCATTCATCACATTGATTGCTCAAAACAGTTATGAATTAAGCTTACTGCTGAATAAATAAAATAATTATTCCGTTAAGCAAACTATTTTTCAGTAATGATTTATAGTTGGCTTCTGGACTTGGAAAAACAAAAAAAAGGTGATGGTAAGATTTAGCTGCAATACAACATGAAAAATGTGTATTATGAAAAAATACTCACAGATATAAATTGTAGTGTTTTTGTAGAACCAGCAGCTTATTCATCATCAAGGTTTCCAATTAATCCAATCAAAAAAACACAGCAAACGAGTGCTCTTGGAAAGCATTTTCAAACTAACATGGCCGAAGTGAAATCCCATTTGAACCAGATACGGACCAAATTTACAGAAAAGATTCATTTAAAACTCTTATTCAGAAGAATTACCATGAAAAAGCTGCACCAAGAAAATGCTGCCGATGATTAATAAATGTACATCAAACCCGAAGCTCTTGCAATGAACGGCCATGGACGAATACACAACACAACAGCTATGGCTGGTTAAAACGCAGGAAATACGCAGCCGCAAGAGAAAAGTTATTCACATTTTGTTTCAATTCCATATCAGTAACAGCATTTACCTTTCAGTTTATAGAAATAATCTTATATTCATTCTCAATCTTTAATATAAAACATCCCGATATACCTAAAATCAGCCCGACCCGAATCCCGAATCCCGAACACTAACTCGCTTGTTTTTCGGAACAGCAAACCGAAACAGTATATTGTTCGTATTGTTGCTTTAGACTTGTAAATAAGGGTGAGTAAAATGTCTTCTGCTTCTACCCATTTTTTAAACTAAGTATAAATCAAAAACTACTCAGTAAATGGGAATAATCTATTTATTAATTGGGTGAGCATATTTCATCAATAAAATATTCAAGAAATAAACTCTTAAAATAAAACTCAGCATATAAATTCAAACGTTGGATTTATTGAACGGACGGCAAATACAAACAGGCGGCATATGACGTCATTTGAACGCACTCTAAGCGCCGGTTTTTTTTAAAAAATATTTTTAAATTTTTTATCCGGTACAAAAAATTAATTTTAGACTAAATAGCTGTGGTGAACTAGGCAGAGTTGAATTAGTGAATTATTTTAATGCAATATGGAATTTCGATAAAAGTGGCGGTAAGTGAATATTGTTTTAATTTATACTTTTTAATATTTAAAGTCAGCATTCGGAGTGCATTGCATTATTCTTAGGTAGTCAACCTGCCTAATATGCATTTTCTCGATGTAGAATATACCGTTGATTTTTAACAAACCATTTTTTGTTAAAGCAACCAGGAATGTCCTCATCAAATTATTGCAATATGTATGCGCTTTGAGAAAATTAATGAAGCACTTTAATCTGTAAATATGCACGTGTCTAGAACCACCTTTTAAATTATGATATGTTAAAAGACCGGATCGATCATAAAAAATGCAGTTATTGATTATGATGTAATTATATTCACATACGAAAAAACCTTCAACTTTATACCTTGGAGGTCATCAATAAAAACAAACATCTAAGATCAATGCATTGATAAGATATATTAAGAGAGAGCCGAATGATGAGGCAAGTTTGTTACTCATAGAGGAGTCGTAGCACTGATTTGCTTCTCATTTATGCAGTAATATATTCCGAGATGTGATGGTTAATTTCACAGAAAAAAAAAAAAAAAAATTTACTGTTCAATTTGAAAAATTAGCAGCATCCTAACCTTAGCTAAATCCAGTTTACAAAAAATTGTTGAAACCCCTTTTCTAACAACAGGAAAAAAAACGATTTTATTAAAATAAAATTAAGTTTAACTTCATTTTTATTTTCTATTTTTTTTTTTCCAGATGGTATAATAATGACCCTTTGATCATTTTAATTAATAGAAATACTACTTCCAGAAAAAGATGGTCCAAGCTGAACAGGTATTTTCCATTACTATTGCTTCATCTTTCTCTCAGTTTCTTAGGTGAAATTAAAATTATTAACTCAAAAAATAAAAACACTTAAAAAAAAAAAACCAACCTTTAATAGCCATTTTTATTATTATTTGGAGCATTTGAAAGCCACAGAAATATACCTGCTTTGTCCCCCTAGGTTTTATTTCTTTAGGTAATGAATTAAAAGATTTTTAATTACTACTCCATTGCGAATTGCGATAGTTTGGCACATATGACTTTGTCATTCTTATGTAAAAATAGACCTTTCTGTCAAATTTAGCGGTATCATCATTCCCTTGATTTGTGTATTTTGTCAACACATATACTATAATCTTCATTATGCATCGAGCTGTCACAGCTTATCCTTTATTCTCCTTCAGACAAAGCGCAATAAGTGATCTTAGGACGATAAGGTAAGTTTACTATTTTGATTTATTGTAAGTTATTCATAATTATTAAGTGAAATTCAGTTGTAATCCAAATTTTATAGATGTGATTTCTACATGTAATTATTTAGTACAAAATTGTTCCAAAATTTTTAGTGATATTCTTTTGACGATCCTCTTTAAGGAAATCTGCTTGCGATCCTTGTAATAAATACAGATTATCAGATCATATACACAGATATAGATAACAGATCATATAAACAGCACGGACATCCTCTATCGTCAGATTCGGAAAATAAAACGGTACATTTTTTGAATACAACGATTTTTTCGACAAAAAGTTTAAAAAGTGTTTTATTTGAAGCTGCAGTGGTCAAAATCTTTATAAATTTAAAGAAAATAATCGCTACCAGTGGATTTAATATGATAATGCTATTATCGGGAAAGTTCAATTGGACTAAACAAGATTCGTAATTTCAACAATATCGGCTCAATCCAAAAAAAAAAAAAAAAAAAAAAAAAAAAAAAAAAATTTACTAAAATTTTGCATAATAAAAAATTTACAGATACGTTTTATAAAACTTTGCATTAACACCCAGACCGCAAAGAGATGATAAATACGAAAAGTCGTGTAATGCGGTTTCCATTAACTTTATTTCGTGGTGTACACAGACTTCATGAACAATATACATTATTTACAGCAATTAAATTTTTAATCCGCCAAATAATATTTTATCCGTTGAGGTCCCGCGTGATTTTTGAAATTAATTTTAATGCATAAACAATCTATAAGGGAATATATCTGTTTATTAATAATAAATAACTAATCAGCACGTTTAAATGGTAAAGCATGTTTGAACCATGACCGTTTTGCATATGACTTGCCGTTTTTCATTTAATCGACTTCAAAAAGTTGGGGCCGTATGATTTCATATATTTTTTTTCTCATTTACCACGATGCCCCTTCTCATGTATATGTGGCTTACAAGTTTCACGACGTGGGCGTTTCATTGCGCAATGGAATTATAAATATTATGGTTCATCTAATCAGCTAATATTAAAATGATTCGGCTTTACTTTTAACAATCAAATTACAAAATCTCATAGGATAACAAAAGAAAATGCGGGTTAAATTTTTTTTCGCAGCGCCGGCGGTTCTTATTCGAATATGAAAAAGAAAGCTTTTTGCGTTACTCTTGTTTTTTATTTTTTATTTTTTTTATACAAAGATGCAGTATTATTCCTTCAGCGTTGTCCTGTTACCTACTCTGCAATTGGTTTTCAGCCAACAAATCGATAAATATACGGATGAAAATAGACCATATGAATTCGGCTTCAATATTGACGGATATCAGCACAGAAAAGAAAAAAAGGGTAAGCGCTGATTTTTTTCTAAGAATGTAGCACTGGAAAAATTCTAAAACATAAATCTACCTTGGGTGAACTCAAGAAGAATTAAATTTATGGTTTTTTGTTTGCTAGATGAAAAAGGGATAATTAAAGGAGAATATGGATTCATCACAGCAGATGGATATTATAGAGTTACAAAATATGAAACGGATGAAAACGGCAACTTTAAAATTATTAGTATGAAGAACTACTACGTAGGCTTTCGTAAGGAACAACAGAAAGTTTAATAATTACGTACTTCAATTCTATCATTTTCTTGTATTTATTTTAGCTCCGGAAAATCCAACTACATTACCGCCAACGATTTTTTCTCAAAATATTCGTCCTCAGAAAATAAGGAAACCAAATACCCCGCCATTAAATCAAATATCAGATCAAAAGGCTTTACAAAAAAATGGGAAATCAAACGTTATTAATTCGATTACGACGAATGCTGAACCGTTAGCGCTTTCTGTTCCAAAAACACCCACGACTGCATCAGTTCAATATAAGACGACGACTCAAAGTCCACCTTTATTTCAAGGTAGTACAATTTTTTGCATTAAAAAAAAAACAATAACCAAGATGAAAGTAAAAAATAAATAAATTGGATTAAAATAAATTTTACAGGTTTAGCCGGCTGCAGCCATTGCATTATACCAACAACCAAAGCCCCTTTGAAGTCCGATCCTCAAAAGTACAGTGTAGATTATAGAATAGATTTAAATCCTGTGGAGGCGACATCTGAGAATCCAAAAGGAAGACACCAATCGGATCGTCCAGCACCAGAGAAGTCCGTGCATATAAATGAACCGAATTTTAAACAAAAGGAAAATAATTTCGGTAGTTTTAAAAACTTCAGTACAAACAACGATGAAAAAAGTACTCATAGCCCAATTGAATTTAACAATCATAACTCTCCTAAAGTCGAAACAAATTTTAATGTGAATGGACTTCCTCTAAGCTTTAATAATGAAAACAATAACAATCAACAGCAGCATCATGCCGGGGACATGTTCAATTCTGGTAATAATACATCGGCAGAAAAAGTTCGGCTTCAGCTTTCTACCGAAGAACCAAACACTACATCACCAGGAAAAAGTCAGATTCCGCTTGTTAATAAACTGACGGAATTGAAAAATAATTCAGTTCCTAATGTAGCCTTAATACCAGAACTTGACAGTAAAAGAAAATTGAACAACGGCCTTGATACAAGAAACGAATTATTGTACACTTTTAATTATACAGCCGACTTTCATGGACATCATGAAGATGGTTTTAGAAACGGAGCAAAAGAAGGCGATTATTTTGCAGGAAGCAAAGATGGCGTTCAAAGAAAAGTTAATTACTTAGCCAATGAATTTGGATATCAACCAAATATAACACTGTCAGATTTAGACGAAAATGATAAAAGAAAAATTAATGAAAGCAAAGAAAAACATACTGGATTAAAAGGCTACGAGTTTAAATGGTTTTATAGAAAATAAAATTTAAAATTACCAATTTTTCTAAAATAATGATTTCTCCATTCCTCAGTACTTTCTTTCTAATGTGATACAAAAGAACCAGACTTTCCTTACAAGACAAGATGGTGGCAATAGGAGCTATTATGTTTACGGAAGCTTACAATAAGCGTCAGTATCAAAAAAATCTTGGCTTAAAAACTGAACTTAAAACAGGAAATTTTAAAAATAAAATAAAACACACAAATCCTGAACTCATAAGCTGAACATGTTTTCCTCATATCGTCTACGTGTTTTAACGTATGAATTATAAATTTAGGCTTTGCTTCCCGTTCAGGTTTTTGGGTGTTTTACCTTGCCTTAGAAAATATATAAACAAAATTTACAGTAACCAAATTTATTTATTTTCTGTTTGTATAAATATTTGCTTTACGGAAGTGAGCAACTATAAATCATAATTTTTTTAATTTACCATACAGTTAAAACTGATACTGAAAATAAACAAATAAAAAATTATTCGGTTAAACGTTTTTCCTTTTCTATTTTAGCTATTGAATAATCTCCGAGAAGGCGACATTGATCAACATTTATATTTTAGGACCTGGAACTTCCACAACTCCATTTTAATTGATTTTAAGCAGCTAAACTATTTTCAGGCAGTGGTCCTTGCTTTTCCTTATTTAAAAAAAAAGATCACATAATCCTACAATTAACAGAAAAAAGCCTATGAAAAGACACCTGGAATAAGCCAATCATTTAACCCTTGCAATCTGGCATTCTAAAAAGTAAATAGGCCGTATTTTTTTTTTAATTTTTCGTTTGAAAAAATGTTATATATTATGAAAACATAATTTTGGAACAAAGTTTTGCTCGCTTCAACATTCAAATTTTAATTTAATTTCGTAAAAAACCAATCATTTTTCCAAACGAATTTGTACATGTATCGCCCCGATTACAACCAATTGTTAAGTGCTCCAAAATTATTTCGTTCTTATCTTACATTAAATACTGCACAATTAGTTACAAACAGTAAAAAGCAAAAAGAAGAAGATAACTTTGGATCAATTATTTTTCGGGATATATATATATACTTGAATTGATAGGGATTTTCAGGGGTTAAATATTTACCGCTAATCGTATCATAATTATTACCGACTTATTGCAGTTATCATTTTCAAAACCGAAGATATACATCTAAAGAAATTAAAACAAAAACAATGTAATAACTACATTATAATAAAACATCCAAGTGGCCAAAAAGCGCAACACCTTTTCGAAATTAAAAATTTTCAAAAATGGTATTTACTTAATTCATTCAAATCATTAAATTAATTTTTTTTAAATAAATTATATCTTATTAGATGCAATTTTACTCCATTTAATGAAAAGTAAAAAGGTAAAAAAAGTCGGCATTACTTTAAAGTTTCAAAAATGGTATTGTATACTGCACAAGGTAAAATTTATAAAAAATATGAAGAATCAGGCACGACATTCTGAAAGTTTCTCCGCATTTTTATTTTTTCATATTCGTCAAAAAATTTTTGTCTCGTAGAAAAACTCAAAAACAACGACGAAAAAATAAGATTGCACTAATAAACTACATTTCTCAAAGCGACATCCGATAAGTCCACTTTGGAAATATTTTTCTCACAAATATTCCAGATTTACAAGAAAGCAGAAATGCAGACATTACCAGCATAATTTGAAATAATTTTTTCCTTAAAAATAAATTATAACGGATTCAGTGATTAATTATTAAATAAAGTATAACTTTTCATCCAGGTAAATTCATGCAATATTTTTTTACAACGAATTTGATGCAAATAAAAGAAGAGAAAAAGTCAGATCATTTGATTATACGCCTAAGTTGTGAAAGAGGAAAAAAAAAATAACAATAATGAAATAAAAATAAAAAGTATGTACAACAAACTTATTTCTACCAAAGACAACGATAATATATCACTTACAAAGTAAGACAACAGGTAACGATGAACGGCCATGTTCATTTTTTTTTTTAAATATTGAAATGACAATGAAAGCTTCACACATGGTCATTTTAATAATAATAATAATTTTAAAATAATTTTTCGCTTACAATTTTTTTTTTTAAATTAACAAAACCGCTTCAAAAGAAGAAATTTTCAAAATCACAAATACTTCGTTATTTCTTATTTAAATAACCAAAAAATTTTTTTTTTTCAAAAAATTACAGCTGCACGCCAAAGTTTTCAAAACTTTAAAAAATTTGAAATACAAAAATTACGTTGATTTTAATTAAAGCTTTTCAAAATCGATAAATAAACAGAATAGCGGTTCGCACATTAAAAAAACAATGCGGTCATAATCAATCTACATTCGCCTTATTTTAATAAATTAATTTAAAAATAATTATTAAATAAGATTATTGTTTAATTATTAAAGCAAGTGTCTTTTACTTCAAGCCTTCCCGAACACCTAGGATTGTTACTTACATTACAAAAGGTTTAAAAAAAATATGTTACAGACGAAACTCGAAGAGTTATATACATAAGAATTTTACACTGTTCGTGATCCCGCAGTATAAAAAAATCGCAATATTTTGGATTAAATATGTCAATATGTACTCATCATGATTCAAGTTAAAAGAATGCCTCAGCCTCTGCGAATTTCACGTTGGCTCGTTGGATATAATCTTAATAACAAATTCCTGACCGACGATTCTTTGCTTCAAGTTTCGGATGTGGAATATTTTTCTGAACTTTGCTATGACAGCTTATTGTATTTTACAATTCAAATTAAATGAAATTATGAAATTACGATTTTTTCCAAATTAAATAACAAATCACATATGACCAAGATTTTTAAAACGGATTGCAAAAATTTATTCATTTTAACATAATATTGTCGCTATTCCTAATGAACTCCGATACCGCTATTCTGAATGTTACAAAAACAAAACTAAAAAAAAAAAAAGTCGTGACATTGAAACAACATTATAAATTCCAAATCAAATAAATGCATTGCCGAGACTTGAGATGCCCTGCATCATTATTTAAATCTGATCTTTCAAGCATACAAAAAATTTTATGAAGAATACAAAAACGTTTTGCCTAATCCTTCCAATTTATTTGGCTTATTATTTTAATTTACTTAAATTTCATTTTTACCTATTCCCTTCTCAAAATTTCTTTATTTATTTATTTGAGACGTTTAGGCATTTAATTTTAGAAGAAACTAATTCAACATCAGTCGTTTCTTCAGTCTTCCTCTTTAAGTCTTCTAGCTCTAGTTTAAAATCAATGGAATTATTAGAATGACTAGATGTGTTAATATTTTCCAATGATTTTGATTTAAATAAACCTACGTTGGTAGCAACATCGCCATCTCGAATTTCTAAATTTTCATTACTCGTGTCTGAATTCTCACTTTTCGTACGAATTCTCTCACTAGTGAATTCGGTCGGGGTTGGAAGTAACCTATTCACCGGCATTTGGTAAGGTTTAACGCGGTACATAGCGCGCTTCGTTGCGCTTATCTTGCAAGGGGAAATGTTTTCTACGTAATTCGAATTGATTTGAAGAATATGAAATGCGCACCTTTTCATTGCTGACTCCATGTTCCTTTTTCTAAGTTCTTTAAGATATTGGTGCCGACTGTCAGTTATGGCGCTAAGCATGCCCAGTTCGTGTAGAGATCTGTCTAATGGCGATAAGTTTGACATATCTGAAAAAAGAAAAGTTTAATTGGTTAAAACTGCAATAAGGTTTCATTTTCACAAGGAACCTTAACGAGAGTGTAAAAAAAAATCAGTGACAAACCAAACCGGTTTCTTCTCAAGATAAAAAAAAAAGAAAATTCTCTAACATTTTATTTCTCAAAAAATCGGTTCCTAGATATTATCAGCATCAAATACATGAAAATAAATGAACATAATAAAAAAATTCTTTTTAAAGACTTTCAAAGAGGAATTATTCCTGACAAATATAATTTTGATCAAACAAATACTGGTTAGTATAAGTATTAAAGCTGACTTCCTATAAATTAAACATGTAGATGACATTCTGCTGGGTAAAAATGGAACAGTAATTTTTCATGTGATATGTATGTCGATAATCTTTAATGAATAATATTTTAATAAATGTTTCATCTGACATTGATTTAAAATAAAAGACATCATGGGTATTTTGACAACTGGGTAATTCTCTAACTGGTTATATCTTTGGTGTTAATTGTCTGACGATTACCATCAGTTTGATCAATAAACCTAGCTATACATCTGAATATGATCTATACATGCATTGTGAGTTAGTTTTCCACATCCTTTATGCTTTATACTTCACTTTATTTTCATTTTTAAATTATTTAAAAGCAGCTTTTACGGGAATTACTCATATTCTGGTTTCAAAATTCATCATTATATTGTAATAGTCACAGTCCATTTCAAACAACTAAAACAAAGCTCGATGATATGCTATGTTGAAAAAGCATCAGATCACTAATATCTGATAATTTTTATGAAAATGTATTTGAAATTAAAAGGTTATTATGTCTGTTTCAAATGGTCTTGCAAGAAAATTCCAAACTTTTTTTCAAAGCCCTTTAAGGAGGTAAAGGGGTTATGCACGTCCATTTTGCTTTTCCTTCGTTCATGTTGTGTACGTGTTGCACGATTAATTTAAACATCAACAACCGTAAAAACAATTACTTTGAAGCATTAAAAAAGTTTACTTTATATAGGTATTATTTAAAAATGATAACTGAAAAGAAAATGGCAGTTTACCCTAATGAAAATTTTAATTTCTTCCAAGGTTACAGAAGTTTTGTTAGCGACTAGCTTCATGGATCTTTAAAGGAAAAAAAGAAAGGAAAATAAGGGCACGCCTTCTTCCCTTCAATACTTTTCTTTTTTTGCAACAAAATTTAAAGGGGAAAAAAACGAATTATATTTACCTTTATTCCTTACATTCATCTAAGGTGTGATAAAACCAAAGAAATATTCTCGAGCTCGATGATATAGATCATTTCTTTTAAATTAAACATAAGATAGGATTTCTGTTTACAAATAATTGACAAGTTGCTGCCAACATACAAGCAAAAAATTTCCTCTGCTTTTGTTTTGAAAGTTTTTTCCCGCTCATGCATGTCTTCAAACGAAGCATTTTAGTCCTGATGTTTTTCCGCAATTGGAATAATCAGATTTTTTTTGAATTTAAACAGTAACTTATTTTTATGCACTGGGATCTTAGGTAATTCGTTCGTTCGAATATTTCCAAACTTACATGTACTAATCCACTTTTTACAGCCGAACCACTATAAAAGTTTCTTAGTACTTACCTTATAGATTTATTAGAGAGATTCAGAGATTCACTAACCAACCCATAAAAAAAAGATATGGGTTTTTACGAAAAATAAGTATGGAAAAAATTAATTAATTAATTGAGATATAACAAAATTAATTTCATACTGTTGTAATTTTTCATAAAAGAAGACAAACAAAAAAAAAAAAATTGCTAAAATGTTTTGCATATGTTTCAAGTTGACTTTTCCTTGTCCCTTACATACTAAAAGTACAAATAAAATCTTTATGACCACTTGTGATATCAAGCAAAACAGTGAACAATAACATGAATAATACTGGAACATCATTTGGTTTTTCTAAATAAGAAATCCCTGAAAGTAATTTCAGTAACATAATCAACACAAAACAAATTTGGATCACAAAATTTCTCTAATAAAAAAGTTTTCAAATCTTTAAGAACAATGTTTTAAAACTGAACACAAAGCATATTAAAAAAAGATAAATCGTGAAAACATGCTAAAAACGTTACTGAGTTTTCGTTTTTTTGGCTGCAGGCGAGTGCTCCACTGGAACTGGGTTAACAATTCTATTCCAAGTCTGCATTAATCTTTTCATAAAATTTTGCCGGTCTTGAAGCAGTTTCGGCAATTTGGTGATACACAATTTGAATGGAGATCCATTTTGAATTGTTTCAAATTTTATTGGCAAATATGCAGTCATCGGGTTAAGAAGATTGCAGATATGCTTTCTGTTCTTTTCTGCTGTCGGAATAACTAGTTGCATCGATGTCGCTGATGCAAGGAACGTCTGTACTTGGCTGCAAAATTGACAATTGCAAGTTAGGCTGTTGGGCAAGGAACAATCGTTCGGATTTTTCAATTTCTCCAGTTCTACTTGAATTATGCTTAATGCAAGATTTTTAAAGTTCGTATATTTGCTAACATGATCTGGAAAAAGCTGTTGGATCTTTACCAGTAAGTCCGCGAGAAATAATGGTGTGAAAATATTAGGATTAGACATTATGTGGTTTAATATTTTTTGCTCCACTGCTGTATTTCCCATTTCGGAACAAGTTTTCAAAAGAGAACAAATTTCTTGAATGGAAGTTTGATTAGGACCTCCGTAAACATATTTTTCTTTTGGGATTTCTCTTAAAACAGCATTTGTCATGCTTAAAAACAATGTGCCTGAGATTCTTGCAAATTGTTCAGGATGTAATGCTTTTTTAAAAGCAGGAAATGATGTTGAGAAAGTATCAGCATTTGACACTATGTGATTAAGTACTTTTTGCTCATTGGTTGTGTTTCCCATTTTGGCACAAGTTTTCAAAATAGAACAAATTTCTTGTGTATAGGCCTGATTCGGTCCTCCGTAAATATACTTTTCTTTCTGTGTTTTTTCCAAAGCGGCGTTTGTCATACTTGAAAGCAATGAGCCAGAGATTTTTGCAAATTGCTCAGGATGTAATGCTTCTTCAAACGCGTAAAATGAAGAGGCAAAAGTATCAGCATTAGCCACTATATGATTAAGTATTTTTTGCTCAATGGCAGTATTTCCCATTTTGGCACAAGTTTTTAAAAGAGAAAAAATTTCTTGAACGTTAGCCTTATTCGATCCTGCGTAAATGTAATTTCCTTGTTGGGTTTTTTCCAGTACAGCATTAGTCATGCTCAAAAGCAAAGCTCCAGAGATTCTTGCAAAATGATCAGGATGTAATGCTTCTTCAAACGCGTAAAATGAAGAGGCAAAAGTATTAGCATTAGCCACTATATGATTAAGTATTTTTTGCTCAATGGCAGTATTTCCCATTTTGGCACAAGTTTTTAAAAGAGAAAAAATTTCTTGAACGTTAGCCTTATTCGATCCTGCGTAAATGTAATTTCCTTGTTGGGGTTTTTCCAGCACAGCATTAGTCATGTTCAAAAGCAAATCTCCAGAGATTCTTGCAAAATGATCAGGATGTAATGCTTCTTCAAACATTTTAAAACTTGATGCAGAAGATTTGGAGTCAATTTTTTTCAGAAGTTCCTTTTCTAAATCAAGCTTACCCAACTGGAAACAAATTTGCAGCAATGAACACAATTGCTTATCTGAGCTGCTATCCTTTTTATGGTTTCCACCATATGAGTACAAGTAATTGTTTACTTTTTTTGGATTCATGAAAAATTTTGAGGTTTCATATAATAAATATTCTGCGACTTCTACATTTTTATCTTCTTTTGCCATATAAACCAACAAAAATGGGAGTAGATTCTGTAACAAAACATCCGAACTGTGAGTTGTTTCCCATGCTTTAACAAGTGTTTTCCAAGTTTCAAGATCACAATTAGTTGCTATCCAAGACACAACTTCATTTTTTGCCAAATCTAAAACATCTGAAGGTTTAATTTTTGACAAAATTTTAGAGGTTATTTCTTTGTTGTTAAGATAAATCATAATTTCTAAAGCCATCTTTTGAAGACTTGCATCATCCCAAAACGGAGATGAAAAAAATTTTTGGGAATTATCTGTAATTTTTTTCAGCAGCACTTTTTCCATACCAGTCTGAGCAGTTAGTTCATGCAAGGCACGATATTCCCTTTTATATCCATCAAGAAATGCCCATGTATCTCTCCACAACACAACAGCAGATCGATGATACCACTCATCAATATTCCCAGCATAATTGCCCATGTTTCCCTCTTCTTCTCGTTTATAAGGATCAAACTCCTCCTTTGTGTCCTTGAGAAAACAAATTTGGTCTTCAGAAACAGAAATTTTCTTGGAATCAAAACGAATGTTATTATCATCAATCCAAAAGTAAAGTTCTGTGTCTTTCTCAGCATCGTCTTCGCATCCTTCTGGCCATGACTCATGATAATCTGCAAGGGCTAAGCAAGGGGGGTAGCCTTCCAGTTTTCCTACAGCCAAAAGAGCCTTTGCACAAATTCGATCGAATCCTTTCAACATATACCATCTTAAGCTATGTTCAGTGTATTGATGGTCCAAAAAATAAACTAACATATCTGATTCACTTTCTTCAAAGTAACTGTTTACTGCATCTTTTAAATTCTCATCAACAGTCAATAAATCTGGCATTGGACCAGATTTTAGCTCCACATTATAAGTCAGAGCTATTCTAAAACCTTCCTCAACTTTTTTTACTTCATGGAAACAATCAGAGTAAAATGCAATACATTTAATAATTTCGTGATTTAGTGATCCAAAAAACTTGTGCTTCAAACTGTGGTGCTGAATTATCAGATCTCCACCTTTGTGAGGCGATGGTAAAACCATGACAAGAGTTGCTATCATGTTTGGAACTTTCTCTGTGTCTCGATGCCTTTTAAAAAATTGTCCTGGTCCGTAAATGAGCATATTATATAGGTGTATTTCTAACTTTGAATGCTCTTCTATCTTAAGTTCATGTCCTATGCGTTGCAACAAATTATCTAATGCTAGTTGGTCAATTTCCACAATCAATTTATTAGCAGGTATTGTTTGAGTGTCTCTGTAGCTGGTATCCAACACTGTTTTCAGACCTTTCCCAAACTTAGCTTTTTCTGATATTTCTATCAATCTTTCTATAACATCCTCTGTTATTGGATAATTAAGAAGACCAAGCTCTTTCACAGAAACTTCCACATCTTTAGCTGAAAATGAATCTTCTACACAAAAAAAACCTTCACATTTTGTTAAACTATCCTCTGAAGAATTTGAATGATCCGAGTCCGACCCTTCGTTACATAAATCCTTTAAGGCGTCTACCACTTCGTCTAAACTCATATTGAACCTGAAAAATGATTTCAATTATAATTTAGCAAAATTATTTTTCCAGACATTTTCAAACATTATTTAATAAACATTTATAACATATTTAATAAACATTGACGATTAAATTCGAATAGGCCTATAACAATTAACTGGTAACCTATCAATCAAAAATAACTCCCGTTTCTTTCCCATTTCAGACGGATCAACTTACCTTTAAATGGTTGTTTATCAAATGTTACAAAGGTACCGATTAATTAATTTATTAATCTTTTCTGTGCTTTCTTCTTCTTACAGATTTGCGAAATAATACCGCAAATGATATTATATATGGAATAATTTTCAAAAAAAGTGTTAAAGCGAGAAAAATATAATTATCACGCAAAAAACCAGCGTGCTTCGTTTCTCACGTCGTCCCCTTCACCATTAAATATATAGTTATACACATAGAAGGCTGATTCTATTGTTCTCATGCAATCCTCAAATTATGGTTCATTTTAAAGTCGTTAGATGGCATGAGTATCGAGAGAATCAAATTTGGGACTTGACTATAACATTGAAAGCCTTATGGTCACGTCCAAATGCAAAGTATTCCGCATATTTTGTTTTCAGACGCAGTCAAAAGATGGGGGTAGTTCCTAAGGCTCAATTTCATAACTAAATATCATGTGCATTTTATTTATCGCATTGGATTAGCCGAATTTTTTCCTAGAAATTAGATGAATAAGGACAAATAAGTCAAGGATTTTTGAGATCTCAAAGCGAGTAGGTGGGCTGATTGTAAAATAGACTGTTTTTAAACCACTAAATAAGCCTTTGTATTGTGGATTTCCCCAGGAAATTGAAAGAAAATTTTCTGGTCACCATTTTGATTTATAAAATTTAATAATTATTTTTTTCAGATTCAACATGAGTTTGGACAAAGTTGTTAAAGTTTTAAAAAAACTAGCAATTGGGCGTGTGGAAAAAGAGACCTCATCTGAGGATAGTGATGCCAAATCTGATGGGGAGTTTTTCTGCATGGAAGACACGTTTTTATCAACAGACATTAAGGTTTCGGTCAATGATGTGGGTGCAATTAATTTCCCCATCAAAGAAAATATTATTAAAAAATTAATTGGTTTATCTGAGAAAGCTAAATTTGGTAAAGGGACTGAAACCATACTGGATACAAAAGTTCGTGATACTCAAACTATACCTGCAAGCAAGTTGGATGTCAGAATCAATGATGAAGCATTGAAAAATGTTTTAAAGCGTGTTGAGGCAGAATTAAATATCGATGAAAATTCAAACTTGCATCTTCATCTTTACAACATGTTGATATATGGGAAAGGACAATTTTTTAAGAAACATAGAGATAGCGAGAAAGTGCCTAACCAGGTTGCTACGTTAGTGATTGTGTTACCATATGCCCATACTGGTGGTGATTTGATTATTTACCATCAGGGCTCGAAACACAAATTTTTCGCCTCGAGTAATCCAAAAATTATTAAATGCATTACTTTTTATTCAGACTGTTATCACGAAGTAGAAGAGGTGAAAGATGGTTATAGAATAGCGTTAACGTATAATGTAGAACTTAAATCTGGGCCTGCCCCGGAAGGAGGAGCCGTTAATGAAAATTTAAGAAAAGCTATAAGTGCTTATTTTGATGATGAAGATGCAGATAAATTGGTGTATTATTTAGACCATCAGTATACTGAGCAAAGTTTGAAATGGCATTTATTAAAAGGAGCGGATCAAACTCGTGCAAAAGCTCTGTTAGCAGTAGCTAAAAAAGAAGGGTATGTACCGTGTTTAGCTCTTGCAACTTATCACGAATTGACGGATGAAGAATGCGAAGATTTTGTAGAGAGCGACACGGAACTCAATTTCTGGGTCAATGAACACAACCAGCGCTTTGACATTGGTAAAATTGACGTCTCCGAAGACGAAATATGTTTCACGAAAGACACCAAAGATTCGTTTGAACCTTACGAGAGAGAAGAAACGGGATTCACGGGGAATGAGGGCGCTCCCGTTGAGGAATGGTATCGCCGTTCTTGCGTCGTGCTTTGGTATAGTACTTGGAGCTTCCTTGAAGGATTCAGAACTGAATTAGCTGCATTACACAGTTTAACTACTCAAACGGACATGGAAATTACTTTGTTAGAAAAATTAAAGGAGGACGAGGAAAATTTTTCTAATTATGAATTTTGGAAGGATGATATTGTTAAGAAAATGTTGTTGGATATTGTTGTGTATCTCAGCGATATGGAAATGAACAAGAAAATTTTGAAAAAATTCAAACCTTCCGATGTAATTGATATGGGCAAAAATGAAATGCTAGTATGGATTTCAAAGACTTGGAATCTAGAATTATGGGAAGATCTTGTCAAGTCATGGAAATCGTCCAACAAATCGAAATTACTACCTTCTCTACTACCATTCTTAGAGCAGTACATGACAAAAGAAGATAAAAAGATTGAAATAGCTGAATACTTATTAAAAGAAACCGCGCATCTGTTCATTAATCCGGAAAAAGAACATTATTATTCTTGGGGCTCAAGTAGCAGCACGTCACCTTCAAATGATCAAAATTTATGCGCATTACTTAAAATTTGTTATAAGTTGGGAAAATTAGATTTAGAAAAAGAACTTATGAAAAATGTAAAATCTGCATCGTCTGCTGAAGAAGCAGCGCATTTTAAAATGTTCGAGAAAGAACTATCTTCGGAGCAGTTTGCAAGAATTTCTGGAGATTTGTTGTCGAATATGACAAATGCTTCCCTGAAAAAAATTGTGAAAGATAGCTATATTTATGCCGCACCGAAAGACGGCGACATTCAAAATATTTGCTCACTTTTACAAAACGCTATTAAAGTCGGAAATTCAACAGTCGAACAACAAATCCTTGGTCATATAATGTCTGATCGTAAGACTTATACAGCATCATTCTTGGCTGACTTATTCGTAAAAATGCAAAAAGTTTTAGGGGATCGTGTAAATAATTACACGCAATTGAAAAGTCACATATTATCCTTGATCGATGAGCAATTAAAAAAATTGAGTAACCCGAATGATTGGTCTTTGCCCTTCAAACATCCTTGCAGTTGTCAATTCTGCAGTCAGGTTCAAGCTTTTTTTGTTTCAAGTACTTCAACTCAAGTAATCATTCCTGCTGCAAAACGTAACAGAGCTCACATTTATAGTTACCTTAATCCGCTCACTTATATGCCGATAAAATGGGAAACGATTCGGAGTGGCTCTCCATATAAAGTGACGGTTACGAAATTACAAAAATTGCAAATTGACCGGCAAAATCTGAGTAAAAGATTGATGATTTGTAAAAAAGCAATTGTGGAAAAGGTTGATGGAGAGTCTGGTAGCTCGGCAGCGAAAAAAGCCAAAGTGTGAAAAAACTTTTTTTGTGTTCTAAGTGTTATTAAAAGATTGCTTAAGCGCATTCTATGCTGTTTTAATTATAAATTTTTGTCAGTATTAATTTGATATATGTTAATTTAAAGTGGTTTTTGTTTAGAAAAATCTGTGGGTGAAAACTTTTGAATTCCAATGTTTGAATTTGGAAGAATTTTTTGTAGCCTGAACTATTCGTTTAACTTAATGAAAAAAAGTTCGTTTACGATTATGCAGATTTTTTTTCTTAATTGTTACATCTGCACAACTATTTGTGAGGCTGAGTGATTAGGAAATGTCGCTTAAAATTTTTTTAAAAATTGTAATTTTCAATAAAAATTGTTCTTTGATTTTATTTATTTTTATTAAACCTTCGTTTAAAATAAAGATTATCAGGTTTTAAAAAGTTTTGTATACTTAGCATACCGTCATGAACCGAAATCGGTGTCTTGTTAAAAAATGTAGCTGGTATCAGGTAAACGGGCGTAGCTATGCGGATTTGTTGAAGTCAGATTCGTTTATCGTACGTAAGTTTTCGTTAGCTGTTGATTTGGTATAATAAGCTATGATTAATCACCTTCACCAAATTGAAATAATGGAAAACGATGAGTTGATCAATCAGAAAAAATTACGGTCGGAAGCCCTCGATTTAGAAGATGCATTAGCTTGAACGAAATGTTGAGGATAGAATTCGAGCAGAATTTGGCGGCAAACGAAAAAATCGGTCCGATTAAAAGAGAAATTTGGCGTTTAATTACTTCGCTGCAGAATCATAATTAGCAGCTGAAAGGGGAAGTTCATAGGCATAAAAAGGAAATGAGAAATCCAACGCAGAAATTCCAAAGGTTGGTTTTTTTTCAATAGTTATATTTTAATTTATTTTTAATTTTCTTTACAAGACACCGCACAGCTAAAAATTTGGTCAAAACATTTTCGACGGCTAGAAATTTTTTTTTTAAATCTTACCCAAAGCTACAAATTCTTAAAAATTTTTCAAAGCCAGAGATTGTTTAAAAAACTGAGAGAATTCCCCAAGCCAAAAAAATTCTTAGCAAAACTAGAATTTCGGTTTAAATTATTTTTACGAATTCTACAAACTCTCTTTAAAAACTTTACTATAATAAAAATTCTTCAAATACTTCTTAAACCTAGAAAGTTTTTTTAAAAATCTCTTAAGGTATCAGTTCGCTTACATCACCTTAATTTCATACCACCTTTTTTTTTTTTTTAATTCTCTTTGAAATATTTGTACGTTTGTTTTTGCAGAATAATTACATTTTATATTTATCATAAACCATGTAGTGTACAGAAATTTAGTGCATATAACATATTTTTTTTTCCTTTTTACATAAATGACTAAGGAAACTTTTAAACGCCATTGATCAACAAAAGTTGTGTTATTTTGAAGGCAATTAAATAAATCGTCGCCCTAGTATTAAAGGGTATTATCTCAAAAACAATGATTGTTCAGAAACGCGTGTTGAAAGTTTGGCGGTTTACTACTGCTATAGTAAATTAATTTTTCGAATTTTTTTTTTACACATTTATAGTTACATTATTAAACTCCGATTTTGTGAAAAAAAAAATTAAAAAAATTAAATTGATAACCAGTTATAAAGAAAATCACTAAAAACGACCTATTGGGATTGTAAGGTTCTATCTAATGGAATTTTGTTATTCTAAAAATAAAGGCGCTCCAAATAAGAACTAAACGGTTCTATCTCCTTTGACTTAGGACACTAAGGTCCTATCCCTTGTGTCCTTGTGACCAAGCAGCTATAGAATTATAATTCTATAGCTGCTTGGTGAGAACAGGCAGCCGCACGCTAGAAAAGAAGTGACTAAAACTGCAACGGTTGGTAATACAAGGTTACTGAATAATTTGAGATAGAACCTTTTAATTCGAATTTTTTGAATTGTTTTGATGAGATAGAACCATTTCAATACTCTGTATTTCGGAAAATAAATAGAAAATGCAAATTTTCATTAAATAAATCAAAAGCTGTTAGCAAATGAAGCCATTTTATGCAGAAAAAAAATATTCGAAAAAAATGAGATAATACCCTTTAATACTAGGGCGACGAAATTTAAAAAAAACTTTCCAATTTTTTTTTCTTAGATTTTTAATAATTAGGCGTCTGAGTGCAAGTCACATACGGTGGTACCAAACATCGACACCGTAATTCAGCTTGATTGTCCAATTCCAGTGTGTCAAACTGATTTAATACTGCATCTCCAAAAATGCATTTACTCGTAGTGACAGATTCTTGTCTTTCTTCCGATGTTACTATTTTAAACTTGGTTCCTGACGCTAAAATAAAGAATATTTTATCATAGAAAAAAAATGAATAAATAAATAAATAAATAAATAAATGTAAATAAGTAAGTAAATAAACAAACAAATTACAAAACTTACGGCATTGCCAAGAAATGGGACAGCAACGGTCAGTCCCATAATACACTGGTACGCAATTTTCATTGATACGATCTAAATAATGCAATTCAGTATCGCAAGAAATATCTTCGCACACGACCTGGGATCCCTCCCTACAGTAGCATTTTTTGCAAGGTTCTTTATCAGGATAGATCACCTGACCTTTAACGTACGTTTTTCCGTCGTAAGTGCACTCAGGTAACGGTGCATCTTTTCCTTCTATGAAATAAATAAATAATTAAAGAAAATGGAGTAGCACCATTATAACACATAAACAATTCGTTAGATTGTGTGCTTACTGCAGTGAAATTTGTTCGAGCAACATGACCCTTCATCGAACACTTGAACGCAATTTGGGTCCTCAGGCCACCTTGTAAAACATTCAGAATTAGCACAGGAAAAAGTCGGAACATTGTCTATGCCTTCTCTGCAGTGGCAGTGCTGAGCTCCACAACCTTCAGTACGTCCTTGGTGGTCAATTCTGATCCTAAGGAGTAACTGACATTATGGTATCTGCACTGGCCTTTATTCCTACTTTCGACTAAAAGAAATTAAATAAGAGATAAAATAAAATAATATTGTCAAATAAATCTCACCTACCGAAGTAACGAAAAGTTTGATTAAAAAAGTTACATTTAAAAATACTTACAATTATTACAATCATAACTTGTAGGACATTTAGAATCGTTTTCATAAACTGGATTACACCCCAATTCTTTATAAAAATTATTAATTGGATCAGAAACAAAACATGGTTTTTCAGACGAAACAAAAATTGGTAACAGAAAAATTAAAAAACGTTTAACCATTTTGTTGATTTTTAACTGCAAACTCGCGTGCGCTCACCTTCACTTGCATTTAAGTATAAAAGTGGTCGCAAATATATTCCAGGTATATATTATTTGTTTCCTGCAAACTGGTAATAAAAGAGACAAATACCATCAGATGCAAGTGTTTAGCTTTATATACAAGGTGTTTAATTTTTATTACTTCCTCATGTTATTTACTAGGAAAGTTTCGAATTAAAGTCCGTCCGCATATTCCCAGGTAATGACATAAAAAGATTGGAAAATCTGACCAAATAGACCGCGACGACGTTTTTTTTAATTGATTAAAAAGCACTTCGTCATTTGAAATGAATTCCTTCTCGGACAACTTTAGAATGAGTGATTTAAATTTGATCTAAGGAAAAAGCTTTTCAACATTGAAAAAGCTTTTTATTTTTTGCGACATTCTTTATACAACCAAAAAGAAAAAAATTCAGAAATCAAATAATTTACGACATAAGAAGACGTGATAATGATTCGGTACATACATTGTACATGAAACCAGCATGGTATCTGACCTTAACCTGACCTTTATAATGATGACACCTTATACAAATGGATGCACTCAGTGCTTCTCTTATGGAAAGATAGGTCCGCAAAAAGTCATTAAACACTGTTTAAAGAGATTTTAAATTCATTGTGGTACTGTATTAAGAGGGGGGAGGAGAAATACACTAATATACACTATTCATGGCCAAGTAATTATTGAAACAAAACGCAGAAAAAAAAATGTGATTACGAATGATCCAAATGGATTTTTTATTTGCACGGAAATGACAATTACTCACACCGGCATGATTTTGACATCTGCGTTTCAGATGAATGAATTTTCATCTCGGAAACGAGCATCACTGCTGTTATCACAGAATATTCTGCAGGTCTTTCCGTCATTTGTTAAAATTTTCAACCATTAAAAAAATAACAATAAATCTTTTCGGCCTATGCAAAACATCTGAAACATTCTATATTGAGCTTTTGCAAATACTATCTGACTGTGTAAGTTTATCAAATCATAAACCTGCAAAGCGGAAGATTTTTAATTAATCAAGTTTATAGCACTAGAGCACTTTTTATATTTGCAATTCTACCCAATAACTTTTTTTCGAATATTACTGGCACAAAACATCTGGCATATAAAAGTAAATGAGAAAATGTATATGAATAAATAATCCAACTGCAAAAATAACTTTGTATTGGTTGTTATTTTACAAAATATTAATACATGCTCTGTACATAAAATTCTTTTTTTCAAACGATATAAAGTTCAGTTTTTTATATAAGCATAAAAATTTCTTTTAGCAATCTTTCGATAATGCAATTTTTTTTTAACCTTTTTGGTTAGTTAAGATTTCTTGCTTAAACAACAATAACAGTGTAAAAAAAATTCAAGCAATTGAAAAACGTAACTGAATTTCGATTTAAAGAATAAAATGCAATTTGAAAGAGCAATTAGATGTTGCAAGTTTACTAAAATTAAATAACTGAAATGAACAAGAAGTACGTTAAAATATAAAGTTTCGACATTTTATTTTAACAAACTATTAAAAACCAGCAGAAACTTTCAGTAAAGTATGCTACAACTGCTGCAATCGAAATTTCTAATTTCAAAAATAAAATTTTTTAAGAACATTTTTGTTATTAAAGTATCTTTATATTTGGAAGTTATAAACTTTAAACAAAAACTACCTCCACCTCAAGTCCAAATGATTTTTTAATAAATTTTCTTTAGAAGACTGGATCTAAAATGTAACTTTCAACAAACATTTCAAAAATTTTAAAGAATAAATCCTAAACCTAGAATATCCATACAGATTGGATTGGCTTAGAATATACTACCGAATAATAAACAAAAAATGTAATTATTCTCATTTACTGTAAAACTGAAGACAAATGGAATTTAAAAAAAAGCCACATATTAATAAAGTGACTCATATAAAAATAGAGCCTTTATTTTGAGCTTCCAGCTATATAGAAAATTAAATATAAATACATACTTTTAAAAGAAAGAAAGAATAAAAAAAGGCTAAATACGATTTTTCGTTTGTATGACTGAAGTCAACGTATTTAATAACTTCTACATCTTTTTAATTTTAATTATACACAATATATTACGCAACTTTTTTGGGACAAGAAACCTACAACATTCAGCCATGACTATTCCCTAAATTTTTTCGTTGAATAGTACTGTTATCAAAACAGATGGAAACAATTTTAATAAGTTGAAATCATTTCTTTTTAAATCCTTCTTTTCTCTTCCTTATTCAACCTTTCTTATTTAAGACTAGGTTGCTTATCACTCCGCCCGGTCCAGGCAGATAAGAATGTCCCTGAAGGTACGCGTCAATTTCTCTCGCAGCTTGACGGCCTTCGCTAATGGCCCACACGACAAGTGACTGACCGCGACGGCAATCTAAAATTTAAATTAGTATATGGAAATAGAAAAAAACAATTCTTCTTTTTTAAAAAAACGAAATAATTACCTCCAGCTGCAAATACTTTCGGCACAGATGTGCAATAACGTCCATTCTGCGTTTGGTAATTGCTTCTCGGATCCAAAGTCAAATCCAGTTCGTTCGCGACGTATTTTTCAGGACCTAAAAAGCCCATGGCCAAAAGGACCAAATCGCATTTGTACACTTTCTCTGAGTCAGGAATTTCATCCATTTTCCATCTTCCTGCATCGTCTTTAGTCCATTCGACCAAAACCGTTTTTATTCCGGAAACGTTACCGGTCCCATCATCAATAAACTCTTTACTCAAAATACTGAACTGTCTTGGATCTTTGTTAAATTTTAATTTCACTTCATCATGACCATAATCAACTCTAAATATCCTAGGCCATTGTGGCCAAGGATTATCTTTGCCACGGCCTGGAGAAGGCTGGGGAAGAATTTCAAATGCTGTAATCGATTTCGCGCCCTAAAATTTATTTCCGCGAAAAAAAATTTAATTAATAAACGCCTGTAAAATCCAGCAATAATTATTATTCAATGCTATTTTACCTGTCGTAAACTGGTTGCTATACAATCACACCCAGTATCACCACCGCCAATAACAATAACGTCCTTATCTTTTGCAAGCAAATGAGGCAAATTAACATCATTTCCCATTTGCTTCTTCTGCCAAGCTTCAAGGAATGATACAGCAAAATGAATTCCCTGTAACTGACGGCCAGGAATAGGTAAATCTCGCGGCCACGTCGCACCGGTGCAAAGAAGTACAGCGTCGAATTCGTCATGAAGTTCCTTGAAAATTAATAAAAAATAATTTAATTTCCTACACAAAAGGAAAAGCACTGTTTAATTATTTTAAGACTTACTTTAGCTGAAATGTCTTTTCCCACATTAATATTAGTTTTGAATTCTATGCCTTCAGCAGCAAGAAGCTGAACTCTTCGTTGTACGACTTGTTTGGACAATTTCATGGTGGGAATGCCGTACTGTAATAAACCTCCAATTCGATCATTTCGTTCATAAACCACTATGGAATGTCCAGCCTAAAAAAAAAACATATGTAAAAATAAATAATGTTTAAAAGGTTACACTAAAAAATGTCCAAATTAAAAAAAAAATTATAAAAATTTACTTTGTTTAATTGATGTGCCGCAGCTAGACCAGCTGGACCACTGCCGACAACAGCAATCCTTTTTCCAGATCTTACAGTAGGAGGATCTGGTTTTATCCAGCCTTGCTCAAATGCATGATCAATTATGGAACATTCGATGTTTTTGATTGTGACTGGCGGCTCGTTGATACCCAAAACACAAGCTCCTTCGCAAGGTGCTGGACAAACGCGGCCAGTGAATTCTGTAAGAGGGGAAAAAAATAAATGAATAAATAAATGAACAAAAAAAAAACAAAAACACAATTTACAATTACTGTACATTTTAAACTGATTTTTTACCTGGAAAGTTGTTGGTTTGTAATAATTGTTTTAATGCTTCTTTCCAATTATTATGAAAGACCAGATCGTTCCATTTAGGAATAATATTTCCAAGTGGACAGCCATGAGAACTTTGGCAGAAGGGTACACCGCATTCCATACATCTAGCAGCCTTTAAATGTAAATTAAACATGTTAAGCTTAAGTATTTGGATTGCAAATATTTTGAACAGACCTGCATTCGAAGTCCTTTTCTGACATGCTCAAAATTATAAATTTCATCCCAATCCTTGACCCGTTTTTCGACTGGTCGATACATATTTGTCTCTCTAGGATATTTAACAAAACCTCTGAAAAAAGAAAAAAGGAAAAATTTTTTGATTTATCATATATTTCGAAAAAAAAATACATATAACTTATGTTTTCTTCATATTACCAAAGGTCATTTAAAAAAAAAAAATCAGAACAGGTAGATTATCTTACCTTGTTTTATCCAAAATCTTTTCTAATCGTTTTTTCTCGGCCTCATGATCTGTAACTGCGTCTTCAATATCGGCTATTTTCGGTTCAGGTTTTGTTTCGTTTACTGGTGTTCCATTCACGAGATTTTCGGTAGCTTTCTCCTCTGCAAGCACTTTAAGCGCTCTTTGATACTCATATGGGAATACCTTTACAAATTTCTTCGATGCTTCCGACCAAGTATCAATAAGAGTTTTTGCAATGATCGACTCCGTTTTTTCATGGAATTCCACCAATAACTTCAAAATGTAATCAAAATCGCTTTCTGGCAGTGGTAAAAGTTCCACCGTTTCTTCATTACATTTTCTAAAATATGAATAAAGACAAATCAAATGAAATTAAAAATAACGTACGAATCAAAATTATCAACGACAAGAATTGTTAATAAAATATTTACATTGAAAAGGATCCGTCAATATCGTAAACGTAAGCAATACCTCCACTCATGCCTGCTGCAAAATTTCTGCCTGTTAATCCCAAAATAACACAAACACCACCAGTCATGTATTCGCATCCGTGATCACCCACACCCTGAAAATTGTTTCATTGTTATAAAAAAAGTTATCGCTTTAAAAAAAAAGAAAGACATTACCTCAACCACAGCAATGGCACCTGAATTACGGACACAAAACCGTTCGGCTGCGATTCCACGAAGGAATGCTCTTCCACTGGTTGCGCCATACAAACACACGTTACCAACAATGACATTTAATACGGAATCAAATTCGGGAGCACTTGACTTCGGCGGGTAAATAACTATTTCTCCGCCAGATAAACCCTACAAAAAATTGAAGACTAATTGCATTTCCGAAATGGATTTTAGCTTAAAAAGTAAAAAAAAAAAAAAAAAAAAATATTTTTCTGATCTTACTTTTCCTACGTAATCATTGGCATCGCCTTCTAATGTTAACTGAACTCCTTTCGCAAGAAAAGCTCCAAAGCTTTGACCTGCAGATCCGGTAAGTTTGACCTTGATGCTACCATCTGGAAGTCCCTCTTCGTCGTATTTCCTTAAAAAGAAATAATTTATATGTTTACACATCGCCAGCTTTTGCACAAAAACAAGCATTATGGGAACTCTTACATTGCAATATGGTAACTCAAGGTGCTACCAAAAGCTCGATCTTCGTTGGTTATATTCATAGTTAACTCAATGGATTGCTTTTCTTTATTCAAAACGGGTTGAGCAGCTTCTATCAATTTATTATCCAACCTTTTCTCAAGTTGGAAATCCTGCAACAAGATATAAAACAATTGCAAGATTTGTACTTTAGCTGTATTTAATTATAACAAAAAAAAAAAAAAAAAAAAAAAAAAAAAAAAATTACCTGAGAGTCAGATCCTCCTCGAATATTAACGCCCGGACGCATATGTAATGCATTTTTCAAAATTAAACTAAAATCCAGACATCGTGCTTTTGGATTCGAATTTTGGTCAACTGGTCTCAGCAGATCCGTGCGCCCAATTAGATCTTGGAATCTCTTAATGCCGAGACGAGCCATATGTCCTCGAATCTACAAAAAAAAAAACGGTAATCTAATCGTTTTGCTTTTTGAAATAACACTGGCTTCACAAAGAGAATCAAATTCTTACATCTTCAGCAAGCATAAACAAATAATTTATGACATGCTCGGGTTTCCCTGCAAATTTTTTCCTCAGAACCGGATCTTGTGTAGCAACTCCTACAGGACAAGTATTCAAATGGCATTTTCGCATCATGGTGCATCCCATCACAATCAGAGGTGCTGTCGAAAAACCAAACTCGTCAGCTCCCAATAAAGCAGCAACTACAACATCAAAACCTGAAAATAAAAATTGATATTGATTATTAAAAATTCTAGAACAGATTATTTTTTTAATTAAAATTCTTTCATCCTGTCTTTACCAGTTCGTATTTGTCCATCTGCTTGCAAAACAACTCTCGAACGAAGATTGTTCAGAACTAAAACTTGGTGAGTTTCAGCAATACCCAGTTCCCAAGGTAAACCTGCGTTTTTAATGCCCGTCCATGAACTAGCACCAGTACCTCCATCGTGTCCAGAAATAACAATATGTTCGGCTTTACCCTGTCAAAACAGTAATTTTTTATCAAAAATTGTTTTAAAACACAAAAGTATTACAACAAACCTTAGCAACACCAGAAGCGACGACACCCACTCCGACTTCACTGACCAATTTGACAGATATTCGAGCGTTTGGATTAGCGCACTTCAAGTCATATATCAACTGAGCCAAATCTTCTATGGAATAGATATCATGATGAGGTGGAGGTGATATCAAACCAACTCCGGGTACGGAATGTCTAGTTTTAGCAATTTCTTTTGTCACTTTGTGCCCTGGAAGTTCACCTCCTTCTCCGGGTTTGGCTCCTTGAGCCATTTTAATTTGCAAATCGTCGGCATGGGCTAAATATGAAGTGGTTACACCAAATCGGCCACTAGCAACCTGTTTTATGGCAGACCGCTTGTTATTTTCAGGATCAGTACTTAGATATCTATCAGAGTTCTCCCCTCCTTCTCCAGTATTGGATTTCCCTCCGACTTTGTTCATGGCTAAGGCTAATGTGGTATGAGCTTCCAATGAAATACTACCAAAACTCATGGCCCCTAAAAAAATAATGAACAGATAAGTAATTAAAATAAAAATTCACCAACAAAATCTTAATGTAAAAAAAAAAAAAAAGTTTTCATTGATTTTAATTACCAGTGGCGAATCTTTTGACGATTTCGGAAGCTGGTTCAACTTCACTGATATCAATCGGATTATCTACAAATGCCAGTTGCAGTTGTCCTCGTAAAGTGCAATCCCTCACACTTTGCATGGTTGATTCCGCAAATTTATCGTAAGCATTTTTGTTTTTCGTAGTGGCTGCTTCCTAAAGTACAAGTGAGAATCAATTTTTTAATTTAGTTTTAATTTCTTTATTTTTAATAAAAATGTTTGTATCTGATGAATAAAGTGTATACCTGAAGATTAGCAATGCTAATTGGATCATTAATATGCTTTTCTCCCCCACTTCTCCAATGGTAAATGCCTGGATTTCGCAACACCAACATATCATAATTGTCTGAATAAGACAAATAATGTCGCTCAATGCCTCTTTAGCCAAAACTTCGAACGTAACACCTCCTATTCGAGAATGTGTGCCCTAAAAATATATAATTTTCAAATATAATAAGCAGGGCGAAACAAAAAAAAAATTAACGAAATAAACCTACTTTAAAACATTTGTCAATGACTTCATCTGCCAACCCGACAGCTTCGAAAATCTGAGCTCCCTTGTACGACTGAAGAGTGGAAATTCCCATCTTAGCCATAACTTTCGCAATGCCGGTATCTACGGCATTGGTATAATTCTGAAAATAAAAAAGTTAAAGAAAATCGTATTTCGAAAAAAAATATTGTCTATATTATTCTTTTATTAAAATGGATGTACCTCAAACAATTCTTCATCAGGAATGGAAGAATCAATTACTCCTTCAATTTTAAGATTTCTGGCTAAATCAAATACCAGGTAAGGGCAAATAGCATCTGCACCATAACCTAGCAAAACACAGAAATGATGAACTTCCCTAGCTTCTCCTGTCTCCAAAATCAAACCAACCTTCATTCGCTGCCTTTCTTCGATTAGATGATGATGAGTAGCCCCCAAAGTTAGCATTGTGCTTATTGGAACACTAAAAACAAAAGTTACATTATTATGACATTGTCAAAAAAAAAAAAAAAAAAAAATTAGCAAAAACAAAAGTGTGGTTCAATTTTACCGTTTCGGTCCAGCTGTTTTATCCGAAATAACGATTAATTGATAGCCTTCCTTTGCAGCAGTGCATGCTTCATCGCATATCTCATTCAATCTCTTAAAGAGCCCTGCTGGACCATCGGAGACATCATAGGTGCCATCAATCACAAAAGTCTAGAACATCCATATCTATTATAATTTGTTCAGCATTTTCAGTTTAATGCCTAAAAAATTTAAATACTTACTTTCCAACCTCTATGGCTCGTTTTCTTCAGAACTTCCAAATCCAAAGGTGAAATGATAGGATGAGGCATGATTAGCCGATGGCACTGAACTGCGCTTGGTTCCAAAATATTTCCCTCAGGACCGATAGGGCACCTCAACGACATGACTATTTTTTCACGGAATGGATCAATCGGAGGGTTCGTAACCTAAATTATAATGTAACGAATCGGTATTAATTTTTTACAATATCTTTTTTCGCAAAACCGCAAGTATTGTTATTGTTACCTGAGCAAAAAGCTGTTTAAAGTAATCATAAAGCAACGGTTGGAACTGAGACAAACAAGCCAAAGGTGCATCATTACCCATGGAACCTAAAGCCTCTTTCCTAAAAAAATAAGAATACAATTGTTATTCTGCATAATTTTTAAAAGTGAATCTTCATAGCAAAATAATAGACAGATTCTTACTTTGTTTTAATCATAGGAATCAACAAGAGATTAATCGTTTCAATGGTGTAACTAAAAAGAGAAAGTCTGCGATCACCACCCCAAACTCGAGTAACAGCATTCTCATCTGGCACATGCACGAATCCATTAATTATCTCTTCCTTTTTCACAGGCCCAAATTCTTTTTCATGAGCTGCCCGAAGATCATTCAAATGTATCTATGAAAAAAATTACGATGTCATATCAAGTACAGCTCATTGGTTTTCTAGTCACAATAAAAAAAGGCAAAGAAACAATGAAAAGACACATCGAGTACTGAAATAAAAAGTACCTTTTGTACGTCATAATTGTTTTTGTAGTACCTTATACTCAAGAGTTTCAAACTACATTTAAGCAACTAAGTAAGAAGAAAAAAAACCCATGCTAGTAAGCTAATAAATACAATAAAATAAAATACAAAATAAAAGGTGAAAAATAAAAACCATTATTTTAGGGCTTACGCACCCCAAAAAAGAAAAGCACAACGAATCTAATTTCAATGACTGATTAAACCTCACCTTCTGCAATATCGTCCGGAATTCCCGAATTGATCAGGGAACAGGGTAGATGAAAAGAGAAATAAAAATACTAATGAGTTCCGTTATATGTATGTGTAAATTTTTAAAAAAAAGATTTTTTCCTAAAAACGTCTTATTGCTGATAATAAAAGGAAAAAAAATGAGGCGGATTAAAAGGACCTAAAGACAATAAATTACCTGCTCTCTTAACCACTCAGAATGAGGTCTAGAAAGAGCTATATCTTTTTTCAGTTCGACATCTCCAATAATTCGCTTTTCCTTTGTATCCACCAACAACATTCGACCAGGTTTAAGACGACTCTGCAAGGAATTTTAAAGCAAATAAAGAAATGAAATACTGTACTAATAAGTCTAAGTTAAATAAAGGAATGCGGCATACCTTAAGAACAACGTTGCTTGGTTCCGTATCGTACACCCCAACTTCAGAAGCCATTACCATAATGTTATCTTTCAATACGTAAAATCGAGAAGGTCGAAGCCCATTCCTATGAAACAAAAACAAAAAATTAAAAAAATGTAATTGAAGAAAATAAAATTTTATTTAAAGAAAATGTTGATACCTGTCCAAAATCGCTCCAACGTAACGACCATCAGTGAAGGTAAGTAAAGCAGGACCGTCCCATGGTTCCATAGCGCAAGAAGACCAGTGGTAAAAGTCTCTTTTATATTCAGGCATGGTTTTATCATTTTGCCAAGCTTCAGGGACCATCGTCATAACAGCTTCGGGCAAAGATCTATTTCCTGCCATTACCTGTAAATTTTTTAAAATACATTTAGACAATGAATTTTAAAACAGTTTATTAAATATTATTTTGAATTTACTTACAAGAAACTCCAGCACGCAATCCAAAGATCCTGAATCGGACAAATTCGGTTCCACAACGGGATAAAGTTTTTTTAATTCGTTACCGTATAATTTATTCTTCATTACACCTTCTCGAGCTTTCATGAAATTTACGTTTCCTCGAAGGGTATTTATTTCACCATTATGAGCCACATACCTAATGTAAAAGGAAAAAGAATTAACGTTTACGAATCGCTAAGAATATCAGTTACTTAAAATCAAAATCATTTTGTTAAAATGATGAACGAATAGTCGATTTACATAGGCATGAAAATATTTTTGAAAATTTATATCAAAGCTTATGTTAAGCTATAAAAAAAAAATGTGTGTGCGCTTAAGAAAAATAGCTATGGTTTTATAAAATGTTATGTTTAAATTCAATATTGAAAAAAAAAGATAAAATAAAAATAGTAAAATCTAGTTTTTCTTTTTTAAATAAAACTTATTGATATTATCGAAGTATGACGCCAACATTATTATTATATTAACTTTAAACTACACGTTTCCAGGCTTTATAGACGAAGCATTACAAAAGCTATTTTTATGTCCCGAAGCTGACCATCCAGCTTTTCAACCTACCGAAGCGGATGAGCTCTTTCCCAACTTGGAAACGTATTGGTTGAAAATCTAGTGTGGACCAACGCTAAGTACGTGTCATAATCAGGAGACTGAAAATAGATAAAACTTCGTATTAATGAAGGTTGCATATAAGAAAAATTAACATTAGGGTACTTATACAATACCTTAAGATCAAGGAAATAAGTCCATAGCTGATCAGCAGTTAGCTGACCCTTATAAACGACAGTGTAAATATTCAGCGAACATATGTAAAACCTTGCTCCAGGGCGAGGTATAGTATGACTCGCCATTTTACGGAGTTTGAAAACCTATGCAAAAAAAAAAAAAAAAAATTATATAAGAATGTGTAGTTCTAAATATTTTCTATTTAAAAATATGAAAAAGGGAATTATTTCTGCTTAAACTAAAATGAAGACCAGTTCATTTAAATAGTTAATTCAGTAGAGAAAGAAAGCGATCCTAAATATAAAACAAATATTAATCTCCGCTATCAAAAGCTCTTGTGTGTTGGCCTACTTGTCAAAAGTGATTTTACAATTAAGAAACATCCCATTATAAAATATTTTTGGACGGAATCCAATTCGTACGTCTGATCGTATTTGCGAAATGAATTTATGTTATTTGACCTTGCTTACAACCCTGCGCTGTAGAGGAAAATGCAACAGCTTGAATTAATTTTTAGTTTATAATGTCGCCAATCTGAGCTGAGGAAAACCGGAAAAAATCGGCTCTAAAGCTTTTGATGTTTGATGCGAGTATCTTAGGTTAGTCTTTTTAAGCGTACGTCAGTTTACCAGCCCACTTGAAACACCTCGCATTGGACTTGAGACTCGGGGAAAGTTCAACTTGTTAAACGAGAGTTTGTTAAGTTTCGAATCTTTTAAGTCAATAAGCATTTTTTTTTTCCACAGTAAGAATAAAGCCAACCTGTCGTTGTAAAGTTTCTTCATCCTGGTTCCCAGTAACAAAGACCTGTCTCATAAACGGCTCGCAAGCTCTGGCCACCTCTCCTATACCAGTGTTGATTGTAGGAACAGTTCGCCAGCATATTACCTAAAGAAAAAATATTAAATCATTAAGAAAATCAAACAGAAAACGATATTCGATGTTGACATAATGCAAGGGTCACTATCGTGTAAATGATACTGATAATGATAATAGTTTCATTCACAACATTCCCGTCTGTCCTACTCTAAAGTGATATTTTGCGTCATAAGAATGGAAAATTGTTCAAATTAGAACTCGAAATTATCAATAGAAGATTAAACAGCTAAATCGCTTCGTATAGGAGAAATGGTTTTCAAAAAATCACTGAGATTGATTTTAAACATCTGTTCCCGATTTTTTTTTTTTTTAAATTCGAAGTTTTCAATGCACGTTTTCATTTTGTCAGAATAAATTTAAATAGGACGCCGATTCGTACGGTGCCTACCCTCGTAAACCTCTGATCCTTTTTGAATATGAATTAACGAATCAATCCCGGGCCTCGACTTCAAATGCGAAGCAACCGGACTAATAATTTAGAGAATCAAAAGGTTTTTTTGCGTCTCCTTCGCATCGGACTCGGAGCATCGGCTGTCCACTATCACATAGCCCTTAGACTGATTGAACACACCTGTAGCGAACATTCTTCAGCTAATTTCTTAAACTTCTCTTCACTTTCCAAGTGATCAGTTTTATTGACGAAGAAAATTCCAGTTGCGTAGCGTCCGAAATTGGGCAACTCGACATTCTGTTCCTCCCTGAAAAATGAATAAGAAGCGAAACATTGTTAGTCCTGTAACTTAAAAAACGGGAAAAGGAAAAAAAAAATTAATCTGTTATTCATGCCTACACAAATGACTACAGATTCTGTTTCAAGTTGACAATCCCATGAAACAAGCCTGATAAGATAACACTAGTCTTATCGATGTCATAAAAGAAAAAAAAAAAAAAAAGATGTAACGTTAACCGAGGCTGAAATCTGCACACGTAACTTCACAAAAAGCATTCTTTTGTAACCCTGATATCTTATATACAGTGTAAGAAGAATGTTACAATTAAGATAAAGCTTATGAATAACAGAAAAAAAAATAAGCATTTTCAACACAATAAAAACTGTTTTTTATTTTCGTGGTGTGCAATAATATCGAAAGTTTGTATAGACTGCAGTCATAAAAAGATATTAAACAGTTTTAAAAGTTCTTTGACCGGTTATTAACAACTCAAACTTCTTTATCCATTGACAAAAAAAGTCTGGCAAATTTACTGGCTTTTGCAGAGATTATCAACCTGTCACCTAAGAGTATTTCGAATTCGAGCGAAAGGAAAATACAATTGAAAAAAATTGTTGGCAAGTGTACAAAAAAAATGCATCTTGTATTACTTTGTATTAAATTTATTTAAATTATGATAAGAAATCGAGTTTGTTAAGTACTTTTTAATGGGTAATCAGTTTTAATGACTGAGATCATATAATCCTTAAAAGTATTTAAGTACTTCAAAGATTTTTAACCGGATTCTTATAAACTTCCGGGAAAATTAACTTAGGAAATATATATGGCTGCTATTGACATATGAATCCCTCACAAAATTTGCAAGCAAAGCAATTGCCCTTGGCTCCCCCAAAATTTTTCAAAATTCTTTGAAAACATTTTTTGTTTTTAATTCGTCCGAAATCTTCACATGAAACTATTTGTTATTTCAAGGCAATGGTTTTATATATTTGAGGTACAGATTATGTGTTCTCAAGCCCTCCTCAAAAGCCTCCAAAAAAAATTTTTTTTTGATCATGAGTGCATAGTTCAAGAAATTCATGACATCTCCTAGGGGCACATCATCATGAAAGAAAAAAAAATTACTACTGGAATGTGAAATATTATTTGTATCCTTCAAAAGTATCTGTAAAAAAAAGGGAGAGGGCAATTACATTGACATCCAGAAATATAGACTGAAAATTGCATTAAAGCTACATTTGATATTCAGCAAAAATGCATATTAGGAATGTAAAAAAGAGCCTAACCAAACGATATGGCCCTGGAGTTTAATAAAACCAAATCTAGTTCAAACCAGAAGAGTTATTTTGGAATCCACTGCATATATACCCTTAGGCTGTGCGTAACGTACGACGCATTTTTTTTTTTTTTTTTTTTTTTATCCAAATGCGACAAGTTTTACGCAAACATTACCTTCAAAATTTATGTTATATCTTCTCGTTTATATTTTTTTTTTTAACTTTTATGTGTCAAAGTCCGAAGACCCACCTCAATTCGCTGGAATAAAGAGCATGAGGAATAGCAGTCAGCACTCCAGCACCGTCGCCAGTATCGTTGTCGCAGGCGCAAGCGCCGCGATGATTCATGCGAAGAGACAGAGTTTTAGCATCCCGAAGGATCTATGAAAAAGAAAAAAAAAGATCTATCACCATTTTTTTTTTAGAAAAAAAAAGCAAAACATTTATAAGCGGTTTCAGAGTTTTACAGAAAGCTTTTAACAGTCACCACCATAATTCAAAAGAAAAACTGTTTTTAAAAGAAAAAAAGAAAAAATAAAAAAAAATATAAATATAAATAAAATAAAATAAAACACCGGCTTGGCTCCAACTTAAGAATTATCGGTCTAGGTGTGGCATTGCTTATCAAGCTTTTTCTTGATGAAACTGCCTATTTGTTCAATATTTGCTGGGTTAACATCGGTCGGTTTGCATGTCTAATGTTCGCGACTTTCCGTACATATTCTTATTCACATTAAACAATTCAAGGTTGGAGATAACACTTTTTAAAAAACTGAAAAGGAAAGCAAGGAAAGAAAATGGTATTGTTTTTATATCAATCTTTCTCGCAAAAAGCACTAACAATTTCTTTTGATCTTGTTTAGGACAACTTTCATCAATTTTCAAATTTTTCGGCAATTAATTTTTTTTTTTTTTTTTTAACTAGAAATTTATTTTCTTTTGTTCCGAAAACCGGATATATTGACATTTTGATACTCTTCTACGTAATTATTCCTTTCTTTTCTCTAGTTTTAACTCCTCCATTGCAGGGGAGTGGCGAGGAAAATTTTCCATTCTTGTAATGGCAAGTTACATATGCATCAAGACATTAATGAATAAACTTACTGTCGCCACTCGCCCTCTAAAAATCGATATCCAAACAGATTAAACAGAAAAAAGAAACTTTGTAACAAAAGTTTTCTCCGAAACGCATCTTCATTCTTCATTATTCAAGATTAAAAAAAAAAAAAATTCAAACGGACTAGTATTATTGGGCTATTTTTAGAAACGATACTTAAATTCTTGTTTTTTTTAGGAGGCCAAGCGGTTCCATGCATATTAAAAGCAAAGTCTTGTATAACCTGCAAAGACTAAAACTTCTATTTTTGACATCAACTTTTTTTTTTCTCTTATCTAACCTAGACCAGCAGACTAGAAAAAAAAAAAAAATAAATAAAGTTATCTTATAAAACGAATCGATAAACTTTCAGGTAAAAAAAAATCGCTGATGTCCAAGACGGAAAATTTTTATAAAAACAAAAAGTCATGCTTTTCATTTTTACTTTCTTCTTACGATTTTTTTTTCCGTCTTCCTCCAACAAGGAAAAAAAAATGACTGTCGATGCGGATTGTCTTTAATAAATATTTCAGGTGGATAGGAAAGTTTGTCGATACATTACACAAGACCCATATATTGATTAATGACCTCACCTTATTCGAACGAGTACCGTCTATGGCAACTATAAAACCAACACCGCAAGCTTCATGTTCGTTGTCCGGATCATATAAGCCTTGTTTAGCTGGTGGAACCCACGGATCAACGGACATCGGGACCTAAATTAAGAAACAGATTCAGTAAAAAGGCAGCAGCAACATGCGGAAAAAAGTATTATGCAACAGTGATAAATAGGCGATGAAAATCACAATATTGATCATCGTTCAAAAACGTGTTACTACATTGTCAAGGTTCATATCATAATCCATTTTCTTCTTTTTTTCTTTTTTTTTATTAATAACAATATGATTAATTTGGTAACTCTATTTTTATCGAAAATGTCAGTGATAACCTAATATTAACATTAGCAGATCTCGTGTTTTTTTCTCATCTTTATGTCAATAAAAGCTATTATCAGTGATACTTTGCCTATGATATTATCTTTTACGCACAGTTTACGATCATTGATTTTCCGCATGAAGAGTTTAAAGATTTTAAAAACTTTTTACGAAAAATAATGAAGACGTTTTTATAAATCCGCATTGTGGATTCGATTTGCAATCTGCATTGCAATTTCGTGAATGAGAAATTTTTTCCAAGAAAACATCACATAACGACTTTTAAATCAGTCTCTGCATTTCGATTGTTACGAAGAAAGTTTCCACAAGACATTTATCGAACATCCATCGTTAAGGGATGCTGTCTTGTAGCCCGTTTTTATTTTATAATTCTACTCCTCGACCAAATACAAAGAGGAATGACTAGGTACAATTTTTGCACACCGGAAAGTGCTCGGTGATCTTTCTTTTGCAACCAGTCTAAAGGCGTCAGCTTTTAGAATTTTAAAAATATGACAGTTCAGGCATCGAACTTATTTAGCCCTTCAAAATTAGTGACTTTAGGGACCAAAAATGGCTAAGATAGTGACTTTTAGTGACCTGATGGAAGGAATTTAGTGACTTAAAATAAGTATACCCAACATTTTTTTAACGTATTAGATGTGAATGATTACAGTCGTTTTATTTTTAATTTAATTAATAAAAATACTAAAAAAAAAATGTGATGTCAAAATTTTAATTATTAATTAAATGATAAATTATTAATCACATTTGACATCCACAAAAGTTCCACAACCACTTTACATAAAATTATTTTAAAAAAATGAGGATTTTTACGGCAAACTAAATCCGCTAGGGGGCTGTCGGCTGCTATCATGGTAACATGGCGGCCGGCTTCGGATTGGTTAATAAATATTCCCTTTTCATATTAAAGTAATTTATTAACCAATCCGAAGCCGGCGGCCATTTTACCATGATAGCAGCCGACAGCCCCTAGCGGATTTAGTTTGCCGTAAAAATCCTCCCAATATAATTCGCTAACTCGTTTGATAAAGTAATAAGACATAGCTGACGTTTAACAGAAACAAAATTGAAAATAATTAAAGAATTTTAAAAATACAAATACGAATACAAATAAAAATTTAAGTTTTAACTTTTAAAAAAAAGGAAAAAATCCAGCAATTTATCAAAAAAAAGTGACTTTAAGGGGAAAAAAGTGACTAGTTCGATGTCTGCAATTTGTAACTTTCCTTCATAAAAATACGGCAATATTGTTGCTTAGACATGTTATCTGTTCTTAGCCAACATAAGAGCCAATCGTAGGGTTGCAAATCAAGTATAGCAAATGCAGAGGTTTAGTTTCAGATCAACCTGGCAAAAAACACCAATGACCCATTCAGATTCAGAATAGAACATTTTATGAAAAATGATTCCTTCTCACAAAATCATTCAAACAAATAAAACAGGAACTAATTCAAGATCACAGATCATGGCTATACTTTCTTTTTTCACTGAAAATGCAAGAAAGCCAATAAACCTATTTGAAAATTGGAAAAAAAAACGTATTTGCAATTTATTTTCCTAACCTTCACGCGCCAATAACTGATAACCTCCTAATAAGCTATAACCAAGGTCATTCATATTAGATACGTAAAACAGTAAGACAAGACAAATCAAGTCATATATCGGCGTACGTATCAAAGGAGAAACAAAATTTTCCTAGAGTTTACCGGAAAATCTTCGTCGCTTAACAACTCCGGCAAACGTGGGGTGCTTTGCCAATCTCTACATCAACTGAGAGTCATTAATTAAGGCAGGCGTTCATTAATGTCAACTAATTCCATATTTTTCCTCTTGGCTGGTAAATGATTAGATTAATTAAATAAATAAATAAATAAATAAACGTACAACGACGGTTTAACAAACCTGTCAATTTATTAACTTTTTTGAAGAGCCAACTTTATTTTCTAATAAATGCTGTTGGGTTAGGCCAAATGTCACGGTAAAGCCTCTGTAATATAATACTTCGTCCAAACACTTCATTAAAAAATGATAAACTAAACTATGCTAAGAATTTGGCTTGTAAGTACTTATTTTTATAAATAATATCATTCATAGGGTTCATGTTTACAGGTAAATCATATTATCTATGAGCACATGTTCGTAGAGTGCAAGATTGAATTTAGCGTTACATGTCAATGCCAGCAAAAAAAATTTTCTGTTATATGTAATAAATTGCTAACGAATAGACAAAATGATTTTCCTTATTACTCGTATTTGATAGCAAATTAAATGTAATACAGTAAAATAATAAACCGGTTCTTCATTTAGAAAATGCAGACGATTGCAAAAATTCCTTTCTTTTTTTTTTCGAGTAAAGCTGGACTTGTGGGATTGTAAAGCGGCTGTTAGTATATATAAGGCTATCGTCGGAAAAAAAAAACAATTCAAAGGTCAAACTGTTCACATTAATCAGTGACATCAGCAATTTTCCGACAAAACGAAATCAGCAAAGCATTCATTCAATTATTTCTTGCGCTTTCAAAAAGGGAAAATTGAACTGATTTATACATGGACTGAAATATCAAATTACGAAGCGGAAAATTCACAAAGTAAGAAAAAATGAATAAAGGCATTTAATTATTTAAGCTTATTTCTATCCTGGTTTTGACCTTGAGACTTTTTATAAAGCATTTGTGTGAACCTTTGGAGCCAGACAGTTGAAATTTGAACACTTCGAAGCCAGAAAAAAAATTTAGAGAAATGACTCAAAATCTTTAAGAAAATTCACCTGATTTTAAGATTATATTCATACGGTTGAGATGTAGTATAAATTTAAAACCATTCTGTTAAAAGAATAAGCAGGTTCGTAAACAAAATTAGGAAAGGACAATTTAACCCTTAAACGTCATGTTCTATAATGCTACAAAAAGGCAAGAGCTAGCATGCCAATATCTAATTCAAAACAAGAAAGCTGCCTCAAATAAAAAAAAGATTATGCCAACAGAATTGATGCTCTATTATTCTTCTTCTATTATTTTTTTTTAATTTTTGTGACTCATTTGAAAAAATTTATTAGATCACATTTATTCTGCTTTAAGTGAAAACAAGGTAAGTTTCAAATTCAAAATTTAGCATTAGATCCTACTAATGTTTCTGTATTACAGTATAATATTGTAATGCTTAATGCTAATTTTCCTAAAAACTAAAGGTGACAAAATTGTGGTAGCTAATAGAAATAAATTTATTGATTATGACCTTGTGTTGCAGAAGTCCGGAAAGGTAGTAAAAAACCTATTCTAGGAATGACAGATCTTTTGCATATGTGCTTTGTCATTTATTGATGTTATAAATGGCTTACGACACTGGTACACAAAAATTTTACATGGACCTTTTTAACTTACATGTTTACAAACATTTTTTAACTATGTACATTTTGTGTATTTTCATTCAAATCATACAGGTTCTTTAAATTTTAATTGAAAATATTGCAAGACCAAATTACCTGTGAAATGAAAATTTAATGAAGCATTGTAACTTTTAAATCTTAGACATGGAAGAGTGTAAAAGGCCATAATATATTTCCTTTAAATAAATTTTGAAAAAATATATATACATGTTAAAATGAATTTTCCTTAATTTGAATCTGAACTCAATGTAATGGAAATAAATCTTCAAAACGATTTTGGGAGAAAATGCTAAAGAAATCTGAACTGATTGGGGAAGAAAAATAAATGTTTTCTAATATAATTTTTTTCAATCTGAAAAAAGGATAAAAGGCAGAAAGCCTAAAAAGAAAAAAAAAATGCAAAAACAATCTTTTCTTGTAGATGTTTCATTCCTACCCAAAATATATTTCATATTTGAGAGCAGAAAGATTCCAATCTGGACTGAAGAAAATAAATAAATAAATAAATAAATAAATAAATCAGTTTTTAATTAATAAAACAAGTCATCCAAAATCTTTTTGAAAGTTCTTCCAATTGAATTAAATTTTGAAAAAAATCGATCGTTTCGATTACATGAATGAAAAGATCCTGTTCGCTAAAAACTAGAGTTTAAGATTGCACAACAGCACGTGCTCTCAAGACTTCTACTACGTTTCAACAAAAAGATTTCATTGAATATAATACCATTCATATACACATATTGCAAAGGGATAATTAAAATTGCAATCAACCAGTTGAGGTTATGTTTATATGAACGGCTAATTTCAATCACAAAAATATACACCTTCATCCTTACAGCGATCAACCTGCATGTAAATAAAAGTAAAATTCTTACCGCGTTTGTCCCAGCTGTGGAAACAAAAATAAAAATAGGTCAAGAAAGTTAATGCAGAAACACCGATTGTGTGCGGAAAATTGATTAGATCTCGGCCACTTGCACTTGTACTTTTAACACATAACAGGATTTCTATTTAATTATAAATGAAAATGTAATTAAAAATGATTTTAGGAATGGATCAATGAAACTGATCGTAACTTCAGTTAAATCAAAAATCGAGTCTATCATACGAAGCTCGAGGATTAAGAAACACGGCTAAACTAATCTAAAATTTTGATTGGTTCGTATTGAAAAAGCTGAAAAGACGACAGATGGCAGCACCTATCACATGTCAATGTAATGTGTGGAGTAAGAAATCGGTTTTTTTCCGGTGTATTTTTTTTTGACTATACTAATTAATTCGCATATAGATTTGTTTTAATCTAAATCATTACTATTTATTCGGTTAAGTTTTTTTTTTGTTTTCAAAATGGAAGTGATAACCTCTTATAGAGAATCTAAAGTTAAACAAGTGGATTATCAGTCAGAAGGTAACGATAACATGGTTATTTTTTTATTTTTTTTTTTTGTTAAAAATCTTTTTGATACATTTGAAATGCCATGAAGAATAATATTATTGAGACATTTTATACAAGGTGCCTTGATTTTAAACAACATGCATGGCAAATCAATGTATTTTTCATTCATAAAATTTTATTCTGTTTGCCTCAAAAATCTTTAAGTCTGCCAACCTGTTGATCGAAATACATGATTTACTGTAGTTTATTGGTTGATGAAAATGTCAGCCAGTTTTTACAGAGTTGATTTTATATTTATAAAGCATCATTAATTAATTAATAAGGTAATGGACTTAGAATTTTTGCTCAAAAAAATAATAATTCAAATCAAAAATAAGACCTGTTGCAATTAAAGACATTACAATTTTATGCTACTCTACTTGAATGCATTTCCTAAGGGTTGAATGTTTGAATGTCATTTTCAATATGAAATTAAAATTGTCTCTTCCAATAGATGACAAGTTCAATATGAAAACTCCATCACTACCAGACTGTTCCATCAAATTATATAATAAAAAATAATGTAATTCCAATCAGTAAATACAATTAATTCAATGTTTACTATAACTGCATATTAAGCACACTAAAGCTTTCTAAAATATAATTTCTATAAATGGAACTACTAATTATTAATAAACATCTGTGCATTTAAATTAATTAATAGTCCATTGGTGATGGCGGACATATGGAATATGAAAAATATTGCAATATAAAAATTAAGACTGAATGATTCATAGGATTAAGATTTCTTTAATCTGGTGCATAATAAGTACTGCCTTGTCTAACAGCTTATGCAAACTTCATAATCAGTTTATTTATTAATAATAAGAAAATCAAGTGAAATAAGTGAAAAGAACACAAAAAAATTGTAGCATTTTAAATATTGCACATTACAATTTAGCCTAAATAAGTCCACTGTTTCTTTTATGTTTCTTTTATGTAATTTTAAAGAATAAAAACATCAAATTAGTGATTAGAAAGAACAAAGAGAATCCTTTTGCTGATGCTATCTAGAAAACTATTTTGTACAGTATATATATAAAATCAGTGCATAGAAGAGCAACAAGTCGCATTTGTTAAAACAGAAGGCTCTGTTCAACTTTATTTCTATTTTTTTTTTAAAGGCTGGATAAAATCTTTTAAATAAAGAAGTCTTATTCTTTGAAAAGATTACCGTAGAAGGGGGTGAAGTTGAAAGGAAATTCAAAAAAAAATTCTAAGTTAATTTTAGGCACTGAAAATAAATTTTTTTATTTTTAGTGCCTAAAATAAAAAAATTTATTTTTAGTGCCTAAAATTAACCTAGAATTTTTTTTTGAATTTCCTTTCAACTTCACCCCATTCTACGGTATTGAAATTCATCCTGCCTTAACCGCTATAGATAAAATGAATGACAAAATTAATAAACTATATCCATTTCATTTGTAAATAACTACATTTTACCTTCTAGGCAAGAAAAATTTTTTTAAACTTACACAAACTGTATTTCGGTCAAGTGATATCAAGGTCGGCTTTACAACTCCGAATAATTGATTTGAAAGTTTTTCTGGCATTCCCCCGCTTTTCGTCGCTAAAATTTTCATCAGTTAGTCTGAATATTTATTTATTTATTTTTGTTCCTATTTCTTACTTTCTTTTTTTCTCTTGCTTTTCCAGGACTTTTCCGCCTGATTAATAAAAGCTGAATGTCCACATCTGATTTGAACATGGGTTGTAATCTTTTGCAAAAGTAGCCGCTTTTCATTTTTAAGTAAATGTTTCAGCATCTTTTTTTATACTAACACGTTCCAAAATCCATTATTATAAGAAAAATGTATTCAGACTGGGCTATTATTCTCGTAAGACTAAATTTCGTAAGGCCCATATAATATTAAGTTTACGTAAACGAAATTCAAACTTTGATTGTTATTATCGAACCCGAGTACACAGCTTTCTCGAATGGCTTGTTTGAAAATGGTGGTCTGTTAGCAAAGCAAATGATTTTTGTTTACATTTTCGGTTTTTCTCAATATTCGAAATCTGATGTCACTTTTACCCGATGCATAAAATTAAAAAAATTTCGAGATGAATGATTATCTAATTTTCGCGTTCTTACTGCTGTTGGCTATCTTGTACAGTTATAAGTTCGCTGTATATACGTATAATGCTCTTCAAGGTGCTGATGTCGGCGGCGGGGGTGGAGGTGAAGGTGAAGCTGAAGGAGAAAATGGAGATGAAGGTGAAGGTAATGGTAATGGTAGTAGTAGAGGCGCCAGTAAAACCAGTGGTGGGACTGCCAGAGGTAGCAGTAACGGAAGAAACGGCAGTGAGGCTAGAAGCGGCAGTGATGGCAGAAACGGCAGTATTGGTAGTAGTGGTAGAGGTGGCAGTAGCGGCACTGCTGGTGGTAATGGTGGAGGTGGCTCTTTTAATGAAGGTGAAGGTGAAGAGTAAGGAATATGACCAAAAAAACTGTTACAAGCCTACTTAAGGAAAGAATATTCAAAAGAAAATTACCCAGAAACTATGAAAAGAAGGAAATCTTGTATGAAGTTCATCTGCCGTCAATTTTTGCATTGAAAATCACGTATGAGTAAAATTTCGGATGTGTATTCTGTATCATTTTTTGATTATTTTTAAATAATACTTCTATTTAATTATTTATTTTTTTCTTTATTTTATATTTTATATTTTAATGTTGGAGATATTGAATACGTCTAAAAGCTTTAGGTTTAAAGTAGGCCACTGACTTTATAGTAGTAAATTGAACTTCCGAAAAAGTTTTACTCGTAAAATTTAGCTAAGTTTATGTAATTTTTTAAAGAAATTAGTTTGGGTCGGAAAGAGTTAAATGAGGAAAGGTCACAGTAAAAACTATCTAAGAAACAAAATCGGAAACTGGACAAAAGTTACTTAAGTTTTTAAGAATCCTTTCACATTTTAATAACCCAAGTATGACGTCAATTCTTGACGTAAAACCTCAAGTTATTCAATATTGCGTTTGAATTACCGAAACGTTTTGTGCTAGTATATTTTAATTTTATCAGTCATACAGGGTGGAACAATTTTAACAATTTTTGTGGCGTGATTTTGTTAAGGTAAACATAGGAAACACCATTAGAAAAATTGTTCCACCTTACAGGCAATTGTTTTCCTGATTTCACTGCTTTTGCCTTAGGCATTGGTTGAATGGGTTGCATTGCACAAAAATTTTTGTTCGAAACGTTTCGAAAATTTTTTCGCGAGGAAAGTGGTTATATTTGTTTTCGAACATGTTCGAAAATTTGCAATGATGTTCGAATTTTTTGAAGATAGTTCACGTTATTTTGGGCGGGCTTTATTATATTTTTTACGTAATGGAAGGATACATATCAGCAGCCGAGTACCCTTATCAATTTAAGTCAATTTTTTCCTACATACGGCAGGAAAAAAAGACTGAAAAAACTTAAAAAGAAATGAATTTAAAAAAAATGTTATAGTGTATTAGTCTCATCACATTGCAGCAAAGCAAATTCCATTAGGTTGTACAAAATCGGCCACGCTTGCGCAGTATTCCACAATTCGCAAACGTCACATAATGTGCCATGTAAATTTCTTAATTTGCAAACTTTATAAATATGTCTTGTTTTGGTCTTTTCTCAAAAATTAAATTGGAATTTTTTATTATAAAGTCACACCTTTCAAAAAGCCATCCCTGGGATAAAATTTAATTTCTTTGTTAGAAGCAGCGAATTGGTATTTAATAAATAAGCGATTATGTAAATTTTAAATAAATAACACATCCTCCATTCTTCGTTAAATGCATGAGTAAAGCATATGTAAGATGGCCAAATTACGATTAATAAATTACTATTAAAATAAATAGTCCGGTGAATCCTACTGTCGATAATTTTCTAATATAGTCATGTGGTGATGATATTATTGACGAAAATGAATTATCAATTTCAACTTTTTTTTAAGTACCGACAAATTTTTTTTCGAATAATAGAAATAAGAAAGTAGAAATCCAATCGATAAAACTATCTATAGCGTGTAATCATTAAGAATTATTAATTGATTCATTAAATATTGTCGGTCCTCACAGAATCAAATAATAAATTTAATAATTCTATTCTCAGTGCGAAATTAATTACTTTTTATAAAATGATCTTTTAGACTATGTCAATCAAAAAATCTCAGTCGGCACAGTTAAAAAATTAAAAACAAAAAATGATTTTGTTTACGGTAAAGATTTCTAGAAACAGTTTATGGTATGACTATATGGTGCTTTAAAAGACATGCTTTGACCGAACTATTTTACATTTATCAAAAATTGAACTAAAAAAAATAATTCTTACCAATTCTCCAAAATCAGAGATTCTTAAATTAAGTCCACAAGCATTAAGGCAAAATTTTACAACTGTATTATATTGTTTTAAAAATAATGAAAAAAAAGTTTTATACAAAAATACTTCTTTTTTTTTAATTTTCTACGCGTAAAAGAGCCGATTCAAGTTCTAATTCTATGGTCAGTACAATCAGAGTATTGCTTTCAAATTTGCAATCAAGAACAAAAAAAATTGAAGTCGTCTAAACGCAAATTTATTGCTTCTTTTTTACTTTCTTACAAAATAGTAAGGCCAGTTTTTACTTCAAGGGCAGTGCATATTATTTTAAAATAAAATCTTAAACGGATTTTTTTTAAAATACAACATTTAAGCTAGGCAAGCAACACTCAATAATAAACAGCAAAAACATTTTAAACATTTGCCGAGAAAATACAGTCAGTATTACATTTACATACTTTTTTTTTCCATTTATAAAATCCCAAGTGAAAAATATGTATTTATGGAATTCACTATGAAGCTTAGAGCCAATTTCACCAACCACAGTTAAATAAAAACCGATCGGTTTCTATTGTTAACTTGTCAAATTTTGACAACTAAACAATGGAAACCGGTCGGATTTTGTTTAACTGTGGTTGGTGAAATTGGCTCTTAATATCAAAATTTTACTAAATTGCCTGGTTGGCAGTATGACTCTTACTGAAAAAAAGAAATTAATTAAAACAATAAGAAAATTAAAATAAAAAAAAAATATAAAACTTACATGCTTTATAAGAAAAGGCATATTCTGGGTATCCAGTAACACATACTTCCATTGTGCTTTTGTTCAGAGTGGGAATGATGGTTTCCGACCTTCTTAAGTCATGGTTAAATTCTACTGCTTCGTTTTTTGTAGAAATGGGAAACTCTTTAAGCACACCTAAAATTTTCTCCTGCACTTCAATGGAATAAATTTGGCCATCTGAATTATCATTTGATTTATCATTTACTTTTATTGCAGTTACTGAAAACTTCATACATTTAACCTTAAAATACTTCCATTTATAATAGTCCAAGTCTTTTGGGCTTATGACGTTGTTTTTAGAGTATAAATCTGAAAAATAAAAAAAATAAAAAAAATAAATAAACAAAAACAAATTAAGAGAATTAATTTTTAAAAAAAAATACTTACTGACAGCCTCCGATTCTTTTCTATCCAGCTTTTTCATAAATATTTCAATCATTGCAAATGCAATTAATGCCGATGTAAACGTTAAAACACCAAAAATGATACGCCACTTGAAATGCCTGAAATATTAAGAAGTGTTTCATTCATCCCCCCTATCAATAATTAGGCTATAAAAATTCGACTTACCAAACTGAAACGGTTTCGTGTTCTACTCGATCTTTGAAATCCGTTAATTGAAATCCGATGACAAAACCGGAGAGAAAAAATAAAGAAACGATTAAGTTTGAATACATGATTTCCATAAAAGTTCAGTCCATCCGTTGCAAAATGTAAATAAAAGCTGATTGGTCATTTAAAATGCGATGATCAACCCACGAATGAGGTTTAAGGAAATATTTCCCGGAGCTTAAAATAAATTTCCATGTTTTTTTTTTTTTCCTAGTTTTTGATAAAAATACATCGTTTCAAAAGTAATATTTATAATAAAGTATAATGTAATCATAGGTCTTTATTTTAATAAAGTTGTGTTTTGTTGAATTTTAATATAACTGTTACAGTTGTGGAATTTTCTCGGAAAAATAAATTCCCGGGAAGATAAAAACTTAACATGAGCCGTCAGGTATCTATGCCACTGCCTAAGCCTGCATGTGCATGGTAAATATTTTGCAACAAACATTGTAATTTGTAAAAAAAATTGTTATAGCGAGCTTCTTTCTTTAAAGAAATATAATCGTTTTTCTGATGGACGAGTTATACAAGTTAGGCAATGTTAGTTATTTTGGGAATAGGCAAGCGGATTTCTTCGAAATGAAAAAAATTGATAAGAAAAAAGAGCCTGTGTGATTTCTGATCGGCACAGTAAGTATTTAAATACAGAAATCTTTAGCCCATGCTTTTTTTAAAATAATTTCTGTTTCAAACTTTTTGTGCAGGTATCTCTTTCGCAACAGATGGACAGCAATTCAAATGGAAGCATGATTCCTCCCTGGAGGAACATATACTTTGTGTTAAAATAACTTTTGTTGGAGAACAGAACCTTGCGAAGTGAAGTTTAAGACTGAATCAGGAGAAGAACGTTCTTTCGGTACTTTTTCTAGATTTACTCCACATATTTTATGTTGGAGTGTTTCCTGAAGTTTGAGGATGATGTAACTTTTTTCCTTTTTGGACATGGGCCTGTTGAAATTTTTATTGACAAGATTATGAAGGAAGAGAGTTGGTGGAAAGGTAATATTTATTTTTGTTTTGTTTCTTGTTAAAATTGATTAGTTATTTTTTTTGTTCAATCCAGCATATTTTTAAAACACCCAAAAAAAAAGTTTTCTGAATTTTTTGCTGGTGATCAATCATTTATCAAAGCTCATCTGCACCTTAACATGTGTATGAAAAATAAAAAACTTTAATCGTGGAAAATCTAAATAGATGTAAAAAAATGGTCTGAGTTCTGCTGAGATTCAATGAAAACTAAAAACTAATTCAAGAAACTGTGTGTAAAAACAGTAACAGCAGTGAAATAAAGACAAAAGATGAGAATTTTTTATATGTAATTATGCATAACTCTGTCTAGGAGAAATTTTTTAAAATTGTGATGTATTGGACATGTGTTAAGACTCCCAGTAAATCATTAATAAATCAGTATCATCATTAGGCTAAATCAGAAGATTTTTAGAATTAAAATTAACTGTAAGGGAATGCAAAAATTATATTGAGCAATGTTGTTCCCAACCTTTTTAAACTTATGTTTCAAAATATTTTAATCCCAATCATTAATATACATACATTTTCTTTTTCAGGTATAAAGAAGGTTTTAATACATATGAATGGAAAGCAAATAATTTTCATCTAAGTCAAGACAAGAAAGTTTAACAATTGCAAATAAGGATAAAAAGACTGGCAAGATCCTCTCATTGATGAGACACTTTGGAATGATTTTCTGTAGGACTACCCTTTATTAGAGATTTTGTAATATAGGTTTTCGATGTGTTCACAAGGTACGTCATGTCTTAGAGGCTTCCGACCTATCTTCTATGATTATCCTTGTCCATGCAGATGGGGCCAAAGATTCTGCATTTAAGTTAGTATTGTCGGATATGGAATTGAAATTAAAAATTAAATAAAAGAAAATCAATTATAATCACTTAAATATATTCATATCAATTACGGATTTCGTATTAATTTTTATACTCCGAAACAACCGTCGAGATAAACGGGAGTGCGGTCGGAAAACCGATATCACTCTAGATATGGAATTCTGGAGAAGAAGGGGTGTGGAAGAGAAGAAAAAATCTCAACCTTAAAAAAAATTGATTTAATGTCACTATGGGGGAAATAGGAAAAATATATTATCAAAAATATTTTTGAAAAATTCCCTGCCTCTTCCCCCTTCTTCGTCAATTCAAAACCTGTTAAATGCGTTTAAAAAATAATTAATACTTTTCAACATATAAGACAATCGTGTATTCTTGCAATTGTAAATTTTTTGATTATTTTTAAAAATATTTGTACTTAGATCCCTTTTTCCTTTGAAGTTATTATAGGGCATTTTAAAAATTGGCTCAGTTGATATGATATTTTTTTTAATTTGGATTGGCTCAGTTGATTTGCGCCGGTTTGGGGATCAATTCCAAAAAAAAATTAATCTTATTATTGGGTCGAACAAGAGACCTTTAATTACAAGAGACCGACAGAAAAAGTGGGCGCGAAATTTTGGAGGCATATGATCATGCGCATTAGTTTTGCAAAAGACAGTAGCATAAAAAGTGCTTTCAGAAAACAATTAAAAACATAAATAGACAGAAGAAAAAAATCAATGCGCATGATCATATGCCTCCAAATTTCACGCTCATTTTTTCCGTTGGATCTCTTCTAATTAAGGGTCTCTAGGTAGAAGGGTCACGCACAATCTCATTATTTTTCAAGTACCTGAAGGTCCATCTTGGAAACCTTCTTTTGAATATTATACTATTTATTATTATATACTAAAAATCATTTCCCTTGAGGTTTTTTTTAATCCCTCGCGCTTCGCACTCGGATTTAAAACAAACTTCAACGGGAAAATTCATTTTCCTCCCTAGGTTAACAGTATACTATTTATGCAGATTTATGACCTTTCACAAATCTATTCTTTCTTTTTTCGCTTTTTCTTTTTTTTTTCTTTGGGGGTTTTAATTGGGCTTTCTCGGAACTACAGCGTATGTTAATCGTAAATGAATATGAATGAAATGTTTTCATTAATTTCTTTTCCATCTTTTTTCACAGTATTTTTTTCCTACCGTGAGTATGAAAAAATTGAGTCTAATTGATTTGGGTACTTGATCGCTGATAGATGTATCCCCCCATTTATGTTAAAGATATAATAAAGCCCCAAAAAGAACCATCTTCAAAAATTTCGAACATCATCGAAAATTTTCGAAGATGTTCGATATGGTTGCATTTAATGTAACCAGTTTCGTCGCGAGAAAATTTTCGAAACGATTCGAAGAAAAATTCGTGCAATGTGACCTTATCTTGAACTAATTTAACTGATTATAAACATATCAAATAATACCATGCAGTACTTTTATTTTTAGTTTACATATAAAAAATGACACTTTTAAATTAATAATCTTAGCCCTTTTAGAACTAAGTGTTTAATTGTTTTCTGAGCTCAGACGTCGAATAATCATTTTCGAGAAAATTTCCTCGGTTCGTGATGGTTCATTTTCTTGTAAGTCTAGCAAATCTTTATCAATACTAACCTCCATCTGCTTTTCTGAGTTTTGCTAGATGGATTAGCTACTCGGGATCTTTAGCAGGCTTTGCATTTTTTTTTTTTTTTACGCCATATCTTGTGAATTAAAAAAGCAATATATGGGGACAATGAGACTCCTCAAGACTAATAGAGCAATGCCTTTGTATTTGTTGCCCGTAATAGTGGCGTGACAAAGACCATTTTCTGTATGTTCCTATCTTGTTTACAAATAATTGTCCCCTCCCCCCACTTCCAAATAAAAAAGTTTTTCTTTTTTATTTTTATTTATTTATTTATTTATTTATTTATTTTTTTTTTTTTTGATAAATTCCTGGCTAAAGGACTAGAGAGCCTAAAACAATCCTTTTAGGCTCTCTATAAAGGACTGCTTAAAGAAGTTCATCTTCACAACCTTATGGAAGTTCTTATTTTTTAATGTTTTGAAGATTCGCTTTGGACATTCCTACTGGGGCAATTAGAGCCCCATTTTTTTTACCTTTTTTTTTCCTTTAAACTTGGCTTGCCTTATACCGTGCATGCTGATGCATTGAATGAATCGAAAACATAACCATTAAACCGTTGAATTGCACCCAATATTACCTCCCTCGTGCTGCCTCCAATACAACTTGCCGACTCGGAATAAATTACCGTTTCTTCTTTGTAAAATTTATCATTTAACTCTTATATTATTTTGATTAAGAGTCATGTCATAAAGTACTAATGCATCTTCTCTACCACCGTGTATCGTTTCTACGACTTTTATTTAAATTTAACTTACCGGTAAATTTTGTACTTTTTTTCTTTATTAAAAAAAATATTAAAAATTAGTTAACATTCCCAAAATTGAATATTAAATATTTTTTTAAAGTTATAAATCGAATTGAACCTTTCTTCAAACGATCGGAAAATATTAATTTTAAATTTTGAATAAGCTTACGAGATCTCGTAATTATTTGTTACAAATTTTGCCAATGGTTTTGCGACGATCGGCCTTATATTTATGTCTTTTTAATATCTGAAGTAACGTCTGGTTAAAATCTAACGTAAATGTTCAACTTAATTGCATTTGTGAGGATTCGTTTGATCAAGTTGTAAAGGATCTGAACACCCAAATATTTTTATAACATTGTAGCTCATGAATTGAATGAAGCCGGCCCCTGAAGGCACGATACCTACACCTTGTGGTACTGACCCCTAACAATGTTTATGGCAATAAAAAAAAAAAAGTTTTTCTTTTTTCCAAAAGTGATTTTTTTTCCCCGTCTTTTTACAAGCGACATTTTATATTTTTATTCACTTTTTAAGTTTTAATTTTTATTGTAATGTCTGTAGTGTACGTACAATAATTCGAAATGAGTCATATCGTTATATCTGAATTTATTAATTAATGATTTAGTTTTACGTCAATTAGTTTAAAAAATCCAAAAGTTGAAACATGTATACTAGGTACTGATGTCGAATTTCGACATAGCCATCATCAAAAATGGATACGATGTTATACAGTAACTCCTTAAGATCGCTAAGCTTTATTTTTCGTGATTTCTCAGCTATTAATTTGTTAACTGGAAAATTTTTAAAATCATATTTAAATTTCCCTTAAAGTTGCAAAATTTTGATCGATTTATTTACAACTTAATGCCAGTGAGTTACTTTTCTGTTTTTGTAAAGAAACTGCTCTAGTTTAACCACGACAAATAACATTGCCTTTCCAGACAATATTATGCCCAGTGTTCTAATTAGTTTGAGTTAAGAATCGAAAACTGACATCTCATTTTTAAACGTCTTCGTTATCATTTTTTTTTAAAGTTGTGACCCTACCCAGTCTTATTGGCTTTACTGCTTAACGTTAAAGCATAGAATTTAGCAATATATGGTTTATCAAAACGAAAAAAAAAGGATACGTAATTGTATTAAATTCTGAAAAGTAGATTACATATGCCTATATTTTATTTTATTTTATTTTTGAAATGTTTATGTGCGAGTTATCAACTTGTTGTGTTGAACCAGGCTACTGTTTTCTCTGTCGTGACCGGCGTTTTAATTAGTAAAAGCATACTAATTACTGATAAAGCACCAGCAACTATTTAAATAAAATCGGCTGTTTCTCAAGGACTGAAAATTCGTGCAGTTTTAGATGTAGATCGTTTCCGACACAATACTCGCTTACCGAGAAAATGAGCATTTCTATAATTTTTTAGCTTATGATGACTTGATGGTCCATTTTTTAATTTATATCGTCGTTGCGCGTTGTAAAGGAGCAATATGAAAAAGAATGTTTATGTTTACCTTTCGAAGAAGCATTTGCATATTGCTCCTTTACAACGCGCAACGACGATATAAGCAGAGGAAGGGAGGTCTCCGGTGCTGACTTCTTCCTACCGTTGGTTGTGGGAAAACCTGTACGACGATTAATTGGTCGCAACTGCCTTAAGTCTAGATGGTGGTTTCATATCCGTAGAAATCTTTAAAAAAAAAATTAAAAAAAAAAAACGCCCGAAAAGTTAAGAATATTTTGAAGATTTTAACAATTGATTCTGAAATAATTTTTTGGCAGTGAATACCATTGGTTACGGTACACTATTTGCCTATTGGGATAAGGTCTTCGGAAATGATCAAATTCTGATAATTTCTGCACGACATAATTTCTACTGCCTGATTAGAGATTGCAATCCCTAACGACTTTTTCAATTCCGGGATTTCAAGATTAGTCCTAAAAATTTTTTCTTTGCAACATCATTCGCTAACTAGACGACAGTTTTTTTTAAACACTAACCGATTTTTGATCTCAGCGTTTTTGTATGGGGCATTTTGTTCTAACCCTTACCTTTTGCAAATCATAGTTCATTTTTTAACTTAAAAAACTTTTTTTGGCCAAAATGATACTCCATTTTAATAATTACTAAAGGAAAGGTCGTAGGACAAAATTGCCATTGAATTGTGAATTTTTCCGATTTTTTTTTATATAAGATTATATGTGGAAAATCCGAAAAGATGATTCGTAGCCAAAATTTGAAACCAAGGGTTTATTTCTATTTGTTTAAGATAAATTTTGGCTACTTTCAAATTTTCAAAATTTTCCAGCAAATTACTTTCAAATTTTAATTTTTAAGCAATTATTTTACAAATTCTCGTGTAGCACCATTTTTAGATAATAAAAGCTGAATATTTTCAGGCAAACAATTTTTTTTTTTTTATAAAGGCCACTATATCCCTAATATCTCCTATAAAAATTACTTTTTTACACCAAAGCTTACTGTCAGTAGGAATTTTCAAAACCTAACAAATATTGACTCCCACAAGGGCATGCAGCAAAAACTTAAGACTCTGAAGTTCTTGATTTTTTTCATTTTTTTTTTTTTTTTTTTTTTTTTTTTTTTTGTCCTATTTATTTACTAATAAGGAAACAATTAAAACTTTTTTTAAAAATATGTTTGTAATAAAAAAAAAAATAAATAAATTATAGATCAAAGGCAATCCCGAAATCCCGGGATTAGGCTGCCTACAATCCTGGAATTCCAATATTGGAAAAGCATCCGTGATCCCGGTATCCCGGGATTGCAATCTCTGTGCCTGATCGATTTAAAACTTTTTTTGATTGTTTTTTGCTTCATTTAAATTCTAACTAAAAACGTCTAGGATCGCTTAATTTTTTTAAAAGTTACGATAGTATTTCATCTTCAATGTCGCAGTTTTTTTTTTAAATAATCAACTTATTGAAAATAAAAATGGTTGAACACAATCTTTTAAGGTCATATATATGATTTACATGGCTTGTATATTTTCTATTTGAGTTAAAAATTAGGTGAGGGTAGTCTGTGATACCGTAATTATGTTTACAAAACCGTACCTGAATACATAAACTTACCCATAGACTTAAGCCATAAGATGGACGTCGTCTCTAATTTTCCGTGAGAATTCTTCCGCTTCTTTTTTTTTCTTTTTTCTTTATCATGATTGCAAAATACTGTATGTTTTGCGGTTTCTTAAGATAAAATTTCGTTCCACGTATATTCTTTCTTTTTAAACTTAACTAATAAAGAATTTAAAATCAAAATTTTTTTCTCCAAAATGTTTTTTTATAATGCGCTTCAGAGCCAGAATTTTCCATACATCTTATTGATTTCGTACTCTGGATTCCATCTTTTTAAAACGAGTTACAACAAGTTAAAACAAGTTACAAATTAACTAAAAAATTGCAGCCCTCAATAAAATTTTTCGTTCTTTCTCTCTTGGTCAAGCTTTTGACCTTTTGTCCAAAAATTCGTTCATCTAAGGATCCCTTAAGCTTTTTTTAACACTTTGGAAAATGATTCCCCCTTTATTTGCACAAGCAGAATAAGAAACAGATGAATCAAATTTCGAATTTCGAAAACCGTCTTGTTTACTGTTGTTATTATTATTTTAAAAATTCTTTTATTTACACTTATTGTTTTTGTCCAAATTAATTTGTACATCAATTTTGTTTTGGCGTATGTTTTTTATTTGGAATCTTTTAAAATGATGACTTTTTCTCTTTTGAAGCATAGAAACTGTTTGTCTTACGGGCTACATCTCATGAGGACAGGTATTCAAAATCAAATGCGTTTTCTCGCATCGGAAAGCGAGGATAACTCGTCATGTATTCAAAGAGTGGGATACGGCCTTTCGTTAGGAGTCTATTCGGATAACGATGGGAGGCATGATACGTCAGCTTTAACTCCAGCTGGCGAAAGGTACAACAAAAAAACGTGCGGTCGTTTGAAGCATTTAATGTCCGTATCAGGACCTTGTCCGAAATTGGGGGAAGTAAGAATCTTTTACGATCTGGAGCCTGATTTTTCGGCGGTGGCCGTAGTTGGATTAGGAAATAATTGCGATGGATTTAGCGAAGAGGAAAATATCGACAAAGGAAAAGAAAACATTCGAGTTGCTTCCGGTGCGTCAGCATTAGCTTTGGCGAATATAGAAATTAACAAAATTTATTGCGAAAGTTTTGGCCATGCTGAATCGTGCGCTGAGGGAGCCGCTTTGGCTCTTTGGTTGTTTCAAGAATATAAAAATGTCGCAAAAAGGAAACCTCCAACTTATTTGGAATTGTACGATGATTTCGATTGGACGGGATGGCAAATCGGACTTCACAAAGCTGCAGCTCAGAATTTAGCTAGGGGATTAATGGAATCTCCATCTAATTATATGACGCCGATACTTTTTGCTCAGAAAGCAGTCGAGATTTTATGTAAAGCGGGAGTTAACGTGGAGGTGAAAGTTCGACAGTGGGCAGAATTGCAAGGTATGGATGCGTTTTTGGCTGTGTCAAAAGGTTCGTGTCAGGAGCCTGTTTTTTTGGAGATCTCTTTTCACGGATCTGGAGATTTTAAGGAGAGACCGATCATTCTTGTGGGAAAAGGTTGCACTTATGACAGCGGCGGTGTATGTCTTCAAAATCCTGAAGATTTGAGGTATATGAGAGGGGATTTGGCTGGAGCTGCATGCGTAGTTGCCGCCATCAGAGCTGTGGCATCCCTTCAACTTCCCATAAACGTCAGCGGTTTAATTCCGCTGTGCGAACACATGCCCGGATGTAGCGCCATGCACCCGGGGGATATAGTAAATACTTTTTGCGGTAAAACCGTTTTAGTACAAGATACGCGATGCGAAGGTAGATTAATGTTAGCCGATGCTTTATCCTATTCTCAAACGTTTTGGCCAAGGTTTGTGGTCGACGTAGGTTCTCTCACAAGAGGAATGAGGGACGGTTTAAGCACAGCAGCATGCGGAGTTTTCACAAATTCAGATATACTTTGGAAAACATTGGAACTTGCTAGCGTACACACGGGAGACAGAGTCTGGAGGATGCCGCTTTTTAAACATTACGGGAGAAAAATGACAACGTCTTCGTCGGTCGATATAAAAAATTTCGGACGAACCCCTGGCTCAGGGGATCCTTGCAGAGCTGCAGCATTTTTGCGAGAGTTCATGCCTTGCGGCGAATGGATGCACATAGATAATTTTGGTGTAATGATGTCAGACGGGGAAACGGACGCTCCATACCTCCGGGCGGGAATGACAGGAAGACCAACCAGGACGCTAATAGAATTTTTATCCCAGTTATGTTGTAAACCCGAATGCTAAAATATTTTAAAAACGATAAAAAATAGAAAAGTCTTAATAATCCTGAAAACCTTTTTTCTTATTTAAAGGCTTTTATATACATATACTTTTTAATTATTTTTAAAAATAATAAGAAAGCCCCTAATATTTGGGGTTCTTATTTCAGGAAAAAAAAATTAAAAACCTTTAAAAACAAACCATAAAATCAAGGGAAATTTTTGTGCCGTCATTTTTGTTTGAGGTTTCAGTCTAAAAAATATTGCATCACGATTAGTTTATTCAGATGTTAGAAAAAACAGAAAAAGAATGGGTAGAATAAATGTAATATATATTGACTTAACAGACGGGCTGAAGAGTTTGATAAGAGAATATACTTAATAAAAAGAATAAGGAATCAATGGGTCTAAAAGATGCAACTTATCCATCTTTTAATGGATCTCAGGCAGTAAGAATTTTATTTTAGGTTCTTTCTTTAGTTTACCAATTATCACTTCTCCCGCCTCGACGCAAGCTTGTGGATATTTAATGTAGTCACTCGGATTTTATATCGTCCAACAGGTTCGTTACCTTTTCAAATATTGAGGAGCGGACGCGCGGACGTTCCATGGGATGACGAGACGAAGTCTAACAGAGATTGAAAAAAAAATTGATTAGGCAATGAGGATGTTTAAAAAAATAAATAAATAAAATAAAAAATAAGCCATGTGGAGAAATATGAGAAAACGTTTTTTATTAGAAGGCATGACTGTACTTTCTGAGCCATTTGTAGAAATTTATTTCCTCTTGTTGAGATGGCTTATTTATAGCAACTTTAAGGAAATAAAATTTCCTCATTGGGATACTGTGCAGCGGTCAGTTTTTAGAGTAAATCTTATTTTCAAGTTAATATTGATCGAACCTTATAAAGTTTACTACTATAGGCAAGGATGATTTTTAATTTGGAAACTTTGGTGCAGAATTTCCGAAATTGGTTTTTGTTTTGCTCATTTATAACTTCAGTAACGTGCATATCCTACAGCAATACAGTAGTTTAAGCCCCAGTCACTGTTTAATTAATTTAACTAAATTGGTAATTAAAAAAACTACTGAGGGTTAGATAGTGCAGTAATTTTTAAATCAAGAAAATAAGTTAAAAGGAAAAAACTTGTTCAGAGGAATGTTAAAACCAAAAAATAAAATTTAAAAAAATTATAAGACTTTTTAAGAAGTTTCTTCAGGTCTAAATAATATCTTCTTCCATCTTCAACGGGTATAGACTTCAAATTGGCAAAAAAAAATAAAATAAAATAAAATAAAATAAAATAAAATAAAATAAAATAAATAAAAAATAAAATAATTTTTTTTTTTAATTTAAAATAAAAAAAAAAGTTTCTTCCTACAAAAAAACGACCAGGTCAAAAGTTGTCAAATATGGATTCCTTAATGATCAAATGCCGTGTCTACACCTAGTGGCTCTTATCATAGGTAGTAACTACTTTGCCATAAGCTAAACATATGGAACGACTCTGATAGCTATCGTATTTATATGGTTCTGTTATCAAGTGTATAGACATGGCAAAATATGACTAAATAAAATTAGGAATAATTAAAAAATTCTCAAAAATAATAATACGCGCAAAAAAAAAAAATTTCGTTTGACCAAAAATGATCAAGAATATTCGTTGTAACGACCTGCTTTTAATATATGGTTCAGCATATTGCGCTTTATTTGGCTTGCATTTAACTGGTCAGTATTTTTTTCAATTTTTGATCAGTATTTGATTTAATTTTTGGCCAGTATTTTTTTCAATTATTGGTCAGTATTTAAAATGATTGAGCAGTAAATTAATACTTTTCGGACAGTAAATTAACATATTCGGGCTGTAAATAAATATTTTCCGGGCAGTAAATTAATATTATTCGGCCAGTAAAAAACATAAATTATGGAATGTACTCCCTCTGACCCGAAATAATGTGTGTGTTTCTAACTTTAATTCCCAGTTCGTGGGCGATTGATTTTTGCCGGAAGGAATGGTACCACATAACTCACCCACCAGAACACTTTTTCACACACCCCCCATTCCCCCGGAATTCCTGTTTTGAAAAAAAAAAAATAATGAAAAAATGAAAAAAATTGACGATTTGAATTAATTTTGCTCTTCTTCTGAAGCGAAGGCAAAAAATTTTAATGATACCGGGAACGAGAGAGTACATGACCATAAACAAGAATCCCCCATGAGAAAATTTTTTGCAGTCGTCGCAACCCCCCAAAAAATTTGGGTGTCTCGACTACTAGCCAAGGGGGTAAATTTTTTAACTCTATTAAAGGGCCACAAAAATTTTGCCATGGGCGTTTTTGGGGTCGCTGATTTCAAATCTGCGATCGGTTTTCAAAAATTCAGGATGGCGGACTTTTGTTAAAAACCTTGAGTTTTTCCCACTAAAATTCGTGTTCGGGGAGATATTGGGGTCGCTAATTTCAAGCCTGGGGTCTGATGAGATGATCTAAACGTAAAATCACATTTTACTCATACTTTTAACAGAAAGGTTTTCCTGTCGAAACAAGAAATTTTGATCCTACATTACAAAGTTTTCATGATAAATTTCGTGCAGGGCTAGCCAAAATTTTTTTAGAAGTTGATTTTTCTTTTAATTTTGCTACTGATCAAAATATTAATTTTAGGTAATATTTGGAATAAAGTACCTACCATTTAACTTTTTTACTGTTTAATTAATTTTTTTACCGACCATTTAATTTTTTTACTGACCAAGTTGTTACTGGCCACCAAAATACTGACCATTTATTTTTTCTACCGAGCAATTAATTTAAATACTGGCCATTTAATTATAATACTGACCAAAAATCGTATTTAAAACTGACCAAATAATTTGTAGCGGCTTTATTTTTCTTTTTTTTAACAAGTTTTTTTAAACTGACATAATAATCGTTTTAGTATCATCATTTTTTTTTTTTTTTTTTTTTTTTTGTTCCGTGAATTAATAGCTTTAGTCAATTCAGAACAAATCGTTCGGCTAAATTTGTTAAAATTTTTTAAATGAATGCTTTCCAAAATTTTAGTATTTTAACATGCCTCATAATAAATTTTTAAAAAGTCAATAATGCTGTCTTGACAACAGTTAATGTCACATTAATTAATATTTTTTAAATAATCTGCAGGGACGTCACCAACACGTCATCAAATGGAAAACAAAAAAAAAAAAAAAAAACCATCCAGAAGAAAAAATTCAAACGAATCGGCTGACGGTTGTGCAATAAACAATGGGAAACTTAAAAACGACGGAACCAATGACATAATTGGAATATGAACTCTAATACAGTTAGCCTATTCAGGAACCAATCACATACGAGTGCAGGTATGTTCTAACGCTGAGGCAGTAACGTATGAGTTGCAAGGTTTATTCACTTTAACATTGATCGGTGTTTATGGGAATAATGCAGTAAAAGACATGTTCCAGAGAAATTTTTTTACCACTTTTTTTTTGGAGAGTTGGCGAAATATTAGTAATATAAAGTAACATTAGTTCAATAATAATGAAAAATTAAAAAAATAATTAAACATGTTCTGGACAATTTTCTTTAAACTCTGAAAAGTGGATTATTGTTTATTCGGGAAATTGTAGAGAAGCGATTTTTAATAGTTGAATCAGTATTAAAATGATTAGACCTCCCATTGACTTTATTTGGATGTAAATCGGTTTCTAAGAGCTGTTTGTAAACGCCGAAAATAATAATACCGATGTAGGTTTGCCACGGTAACAACTCAAACAAATGCTTAGCTTACATAGCACTAAGTTCTTGGGTGTTTTTTTTCCTTTCGATTTTTCGTTTTATACTAGAACACTTTAAAAGCCGAACATGAAAACGATTTTATTTCGGAAAATAATTACCGAACTATTGTGATCAATTCCGGTGACATTTATTATTTGCTCGCTATAGAAAATTTTAAAGTAATTTTATGTAGAATTTTTCTCAAAAATTTTTTTTTTTCACTTTTGAAAAATATCGTTTATTGATACCTTTTCAAGTTACATTTGTGGACTTAGATTGTTTCGTTCTTATACTTGAATCGTACCTGAAATTCAGTAACGCCGTCGAAGAGTGAGACGATGGAAGTAAAAAGAAAAAGATAAAAAATGTGACTTGGTTAACAACAATAAAAAATTAGTATGTGAGTGATTATTTCGCGGGCTACACATGTATACATGATTTAATCATTGTGTTGGAAAACTGTTAATAGTTATAATTATATACAAAAATAATAGCTGATTTTAACCTCTTAAACTTCCGTGTGCTAATGGGGTACCTAAATATTTGCCATATGATAGCGAGAAGTGCATGGTGGGGATTTTTTTAACGTCTCATTTTCGTTTTCATTTTTTTTTTTCGAAAATTGGTGATCAATTTTATGTTTGCACATATGATGATATACAAACATGCGATCATGGTTATATATGAAAGTGGTAAATAATGGATCTTATACCCGGCTATCCCAATTATTATCAAAAAGGATATACATCACTGACAGATGAAGACGTAATAAAAATCGGAATAAAATATTGCAAACTTTGTTTGATTTAAGAGTGAAGAAATTGCGTATAACTTCAATTATCTTTTGATCGTGGCTTTTCAAGAAGTTTATAGAAGAAAAAAATCTTGTTGAAGAAAATTAAATGTTTTAAATTGCGTTATTCGAAAATCATAGTAAGCCCCTCTGCAGTGGAAAAAAATACTTTATTAATCGTTATTTCGATCATGCTTAATGATAAAAAAAAAAAAAACAACCAGAAAGGAAAAACTATCATACCCTAAAGTTTAATTAAATTAAAACATTAATTAAGTTAATAGTTTTCATGTTTTCTTTGTTTCCTGTGTCGGTTTTAGTGTAAAATATTTTAATACATTGTTAAAGTATTAATTTATTGTTGAAATACAAATAGGAAATTATAATTATTTTTTTGCATAATTATAATCTCAAATGGAAATAAAGATTTCAGAGGGGGAAAAAAAAAATCTTTTTCAATTTTTTTTTTCTTTAAAAACGAAAAAAGCAAAATTACCGTGCTTAAAATGTACCAACCAATTTCAGAACTTTTAAGTCGAATGAAACATATTCTTTTTGCTTAAAAAACTAAACTCTGTCCTGTAGATTACATCCATGGTGCACTTTAATGAAAAATCTTCCACCGACGGTCGCGTAAGATTAGCTGGACTTTTTTTAGTAAATTTAACAAAAATTTGGGAATGATTTCGCCTATTCCCGTTTTTGTGACACTACTCCCTTTTTTTTTTTTTTTTTTTAAAGAAACAGTTTGTGATTTAAAAAAAAAATTGTGCCCTTTGTGCTTTTTATTTTTTTTGAAGTAAAAAAAATTCAGGCACCCTTTTTAACCCCCATATTGTTTCATTAACTGATATAGGATTAGTAATTTTTTGTTAATTAATCTTCAAATAATTTTGCTAAAACCGAAAATAGGTGAAAAAGATAACCAACTGTAGCCGACGGTAATGTTTTATTCCGAATTTTATTGTGAACTCTTTATACGATTACCAAAATTTTCCGTAGGTTTAAATCCGTCATTTTCTTACAAGAAAATAAAGTGTGATTTACGTGAAATAAAAGTTATAAAAGTTATAATTGTCTAGTCAGTAAAAAAAAAAGTATTAAAAAACTATGGCGCAGTCGCATATACTATCAGTTGTCGAACCTGACGGAAGTACGGGAAATACTCAGAGATCTCGAGATCCGATGGAAGGAGATCTTCAAGTGCAATTAGATGATAGAGAATTATGGACCAGATTTCAGTCATTGACTAATGAAATGATCGTCACTAAAAATGGAAGGTAAAAATAATAGAAGAAAAATATATTGCCGCTTCATCACTGTAATTAAAATAATTTTAAACTATGTAATTATAAGGGGAAAGGGAAAATGTGTGAATGGATGATTTGATTTTATCGCATTGGGTCGAATACTACAATCAGAAATTTTATAATAATTAAAAAAAAATAAAAATCACTGGTGTGGCGCACATCTTTATACATAATTGTTTTGCTAATGGAAGAAAGATGAAATACCGCTATGCAAATTTTTTGCTATAGGATAACCGACAAGAGCCAAAACGCGAATTTGAAAAAATCAAGATGGCCGCTATTTATTTATCTTCTGTAAGAAACGATCACGTGACATCTTACTAAAATTCTGCGTTTTGGCTCTGATGCACAGAAATTCAGTTCAACTTAAACCTTGAGTATCATTTTCTGACTATGCTGTAGAACGAAGATGTTTTAAAAAAATATGGTGAAAAATAGTGGTAATTAATACTTACAGGTTTTTGATCGGTTCTTTAAAGGGTTGCAGGGTTGCCGCCTTTATTGCAGTTTTATGAAAAGGAAAAACGAAGCCGCCGGAACAATCAAATAGCAAAAAAAAAAAAATTAAATTAAATAAATAAAACCGGTACTTGGCTGGAAATCTAAGTATAACGCTATCGGGAAAGTCAAAAAAATTGATTATTTAATCGTTAATTATTGCGTGTTAAATGGCATGCCATAGATTGGAATGAAGTTGAAAGGAAATTCAAAAAAAAAAATTCTAGGTTTATTTTAGGCACTAAAAATAAATATTTTTTATTTCATTAAGTGGATATTGTTTTTGGGATACTTAAGTAAAAAATTTTATTTTTAGTGCCTAAAATAAACCTAGAATTTTGTTTTGAACTTCCTTTCAACTGCACCCCACCTTTCAACTTCACCCCAATCTACGGTACCTATATGTACCATTTTGGAAAATTATAAAAATTATTTATTTATTTATTGATCTCAAAGAAAGTTTTGTCACTCTTAACTATAATTCATTCTTTTTCTCAAACTGAAGGAAAACTTAGTACTTTAGCCTACTTCATTGAAACACATATATTGCGGTGTTTAATATGTGATGTGAGATTTTTAGTTTGTTTTCCTATAAAACATTTATTAAAGTAGCACGTCGGCTAATAAAAGTTTTCAATTGATTTTCATTTCAATTTAAAAAAAAAAAAAAGAAATGATTTCTTGTTGATAAACAATCTTAGAAAATTTAAGTCGGTTAGGATAAGTTAAAGCATTAATATTATTGAAAATCATATAAAGAAAGCAAGATATTACGATGAAAAATCTCGAAACCACCATTCGTTATTCCATTATTTCATAAAAGACAAATTCTTAAAATACGTTCAAAACTTTCCATCCTGACATATTGTTTGTCGCAAGCTACACAAAATGAATTCAACTATTTTTACTCGATCAATAGTTACATTTTTCTGATACCTGTAAAGGTATTATATTCATAAAAGAAGCAGTTTTAGCCTTGTCGGCGGTGCAATAAAACGGCAATTAAGTCATAAAATCGGGGGTTGATTGTGATGTTCCCGATGGGTTCAGTATCCTTGAGAATACAATTTAAAATAAAGTGATTCATAATTCACTGCTGATGCAGTAGGTCTTCACCTGAAGCACGTTTTACCTTTTTTGCATGCCGTTTAGGTATATGCATACACCTCACAAGTTTCAAGTTTTTTAACTTTTTCTTAGAAAAAAATTACACGGAGGATTTTTTTTTAAAATTTTTATTTCTATTTTGACATTGAGCCTCGGAAAAATGAAGATTCATCTCTTTAAACCGATTTAATTTGCAATACGCAACCTAAATATACTTTAAAAAGTGATTCACGTTGTCATGAATACTTCCTTTCATCGGGCGTAAATTCTTCCAATAACTAACTGCCGTGAGAAAAATATTTTTTATACTTAGACCTATTTGCATTCTTGAATTTAAAAAAAAAATTGTTTTGTAATTTTTTTAAAAAATTTATTTTCTCATTTACAGAAGAATGTTTCCAGTGGTAAAAGTCTCTGTATCTGGTCTAGATCCAGCAGCTATGTACACACTTCTTTTAGAATTTGTTCAAATCGATCCCCACAGGTATTTTTTTTTACACTTTTATTTTATTCCGATCGCAATGATTTTAATAATTTCTTGTTTTAACAGATGGAAGTACGTGAACGGTGAGTGGGTACCCGGTGGGAAAGCGGAGGCTCCTCCTCCCAACCCGATTTATATCCATCCGGAAAGTCCAAATTTCGGAGGACATTGGATGAAAGAACCAGTTTCTTTTGCAAAAGTAAAATTAACAAATAAAACAAACGGAACGGGGCAAATCATGCTCAATTCTTTACATAAATACGAGCCGCGAGTACATCTCGTTAGAGTTGGCAGCGAACAGCGAAGAGCCTTCACTTTTCCTTTTCCAGAAACTCAATTCATCGCTGTCACTGCTTATCAGAATGAAGAGGTAATGTCCTTGTAAAATTTTATAGTTAAAGTAAGTTAAAAGCTCTCTACTTTCTTCCTTCTCTTCTTGATGTTTGTTTTAACTGTATCGTTTATTTTTTCGGATGATCTGTAGGATCTTTATACTTCCTTTTTGATAAGCTTTCTTTTAAAGCTTAAAAAAAACGGGATGTTTTTAAGATTTTAATTCTGATTAAGAAACAGATTTTCTCAAGTTTTGTGGTTTTGTTACAGGTAACAAGTCTGAAAATTAAGTACAATCCATTTGCGAAAGCATTTCTTGATGCCAAAGAACGACCAGAAGGAGTTTACCAACGCGATTTTCAAAGCTACCAACCACAATCCCAATATCCTCAATGTAAGTCATAGTAAACAGTGGTGGAAATCGTCCTAAATGTTAACGCAGATCGATCTCGATTCAATTCGGATCCATATCGGATACCGAGCCCAATATGGATACGAATTAAAGCAAGAATATTCAGAATGATTTCTACCAGGGAAAATGATAGTAAAATATTTGAATCAAGGCAATGGCAAAATTTAGAGCATGTAGTAAAATTTTGTTAATAATTACTTTAATTAATTAAATTCGAAATTGGGCGAATATTTATTCAAATATTAAGTCTGCAAGATTACGGAGGGAGGTGTATACCGAATCAGCTTTTTCCCCCATAATTTAAGGGTTGCCGAAAAGGGGAAGCGATCGGTCAAATATTGTTAAAAATATATATGAAAAAAAAAAAAAAAAATACATGCACCGTTTTACCGTATATGTTTTGAAGCGCTGAGAGTAAATTAGCAATCATTCGCTGTACTGCCCGACATGAACTATTTGTGCTTAACTAGTGCTTAATTATGCCAAAAAAAAATGTTTATTCCAGATCCAAGCTCTTGGCTGAATTTATTACCTACGAATTCTACTGTATATACCCCTACATTAACAAACAGCAACAACAGCGACCGATATTCTCCACAAGGGGTTTCTTTAAAAGGACATAGGAGCGTACCATATACGATACCATCCAGAGATAATCATGCTTCAACGCCACCTATTGGTAATATTAAGATAAAATTTCCTTCGTTAAATTTGACATTTTCCGAGATGATCATTTTCCTTTCTTTTTTTTACTAGCTCCATATTCGGAGACATCATACAACACATCTTGTGGATACCCTTGGACGAGTCAAGGCACCAGTACTGTGAGTTGGCCTATGACAACTTTAGCTTCTGCATCGCCTCACAACAGCCCAACGGGGACGCCTGGGAACATTAGTCCCAGTGTGCATCACATCCATCATCCATCACCTATAATACCAACAAATACGGTCTTTACCACGTTGAACCCAATATTACCGACTTACAAAACAAATTCGGGGGGATACGAGCGAAATGCGTCTATAACTCCGCATTCTAATTCCTTAAATTTAATTACGTATGATAAAACCCCATCACCGAATGATAATTTTGACAAATTTTATCAGAAAACTGACGTAACAGCATCTACTTATAATAACAAAACGCCATCTCCCGTTATTCCTACAGATAAAAATTCACCATCTCCACCCACTACCCTTGATAATTCTAATCATAATTCCCCGATATTAACAAATTATTCTACTGCTAATTTAGTCTCAACCTACAATCATAAAAACAAATCTCCGAATCGAGATAATTCACCGAATTTAGTGTCGTATTGGCAGCATCAGCACGCTGCTGACAGCCAGATTTACTCCCTTCCTTACACGGATTATTCTAACGCGGATTATCCGAATTTGACGCCTATTTCCAATGATTTCCAGCTTGATATTTACAAAAGTGAAATATCTAATTGCAAAGACAAAATCCACTATGATGACTCTGCGTATAGGAATAATTATAAAGAAAACAATATCTATAGGATAAATAGAGTTGACAACAATGAAGAGTATCACGATAAAAGAATGGAGGAAAGGCAGATAGATGAGAAAAATCGCGTACTTTCAGAAAGTGAAAATGAAACTAATGAAAGTGAATCTTCCCAACCCGGATCTTGGACTAGTTTAAATCAATGATTTTTATTTTAATTTTTATAAAGTGGCAAAAAAAAAAAAAAAAGGATAAGGAGTAATTCGGCAAAATGAGTGTAATTCTTATGAAGTATGAATAAACGTACTCTTTATTTACTTATTGCGCGACATAAAAATATTTTTCTCCCGGAAACATAGCCTATACCTAAGTTTTATTTTTAAATTATATTTTGGAAAATACTCTGTTCTATCTACGTTAGGGGCTTTTATTTGCTATGTTTTTTTTTTCTCCGCTTTTTAAGCTAGAGAGCTAGTTTAAAAAGCCTGAATTATTAGGTAGACCCATTTCAAGCAATTAAAAAAACGTAAACAGTTTTGCTTTTCATATGTAAAGCAGTAAAAAGTAGATGACAGTATAAATAAATAAACATAAGTATCTCATTGTAGCAGTGCAATTTTTGTTACCAAAATGCGAGTGCCTTAAAAAAATTTTCTTGAAATATTTTATAAATTTTGAATTTAAGTTTGAACAAAATCCGTTTCTTTTTCGTTTTAAACACCCTCTTTTATTAAATTTTGTTTAAAAATTTTTTGGAGAGCTGGATTCAAAACAGTAAAATAAAATTTTCTTTCAAATAAATTTTCTTATACAGATAATATTTTGCTCCCCAATTCCCATAGTTTTTGGTTTTGATCTTTATACCTATGTAACATTTCAATGTAATTAAAATGGACTGTAGTTTATAATAATTTTAATGCTTATTTCTTTTGTGCCCGATGATATTATAATTTTTAGACCAGAATTACTCCTTCAATTGACTCATTTTGTTTTAAATGCTTGAAAAGCTGAAATTATATTAAATAATTATTTTTTATGTGTCTTTATTTTTCCCTTCCATTTCGGATTTTGTTAAGTGTTCTGGATGCAATTGCATGGACTTTTGTTAGGTCTGACTAAGAAAAATAAGATGCTTATGTTATTTAAAAAAACCCCATCAACGTTCTGGACTTAATTTGATTGTTTTTTTTATTTTTTTGTTTTCTCGAAGTTTTCCATATTATTGGGTTATTCTTAATACTGCTGTCCCGGGATCCCATACCAATTTTAATCCCAGGAATCCCGAGATTTTTTTTTTTTTTTAAAGGGCACTCAGCTTCTAAAGCTATTCGGCTCCGTACTGACGTCGACCTCTTTGGTCGTTTGGTCCCAAAATCCCGAGATTAAAAACGAGAAAATCCGGGGATTTCGTATCCTGGAAACGGGAATTTTTACGAGTTTTTAATCCAAAATTTGATAAAATTTACAATAAAACCACAAAAAAATTCCTAATTTTTGGGAAACACCAAGAAAATATTAGAAATTGATTCAGTTGAACTTTTGTTTTATATTTGACTGCTTTGTAGGGAAGAAATTTACTGAAAAGTCGATGTTAAGATCACAAAAAATTTTTAACAGACGCAATAATGTTCCGACAGGGAAAGGAAACATAATTCGACGAAAAAAAAGGTAAAATCGAATATTTTGATCAAATCCTGAGAATCAGGGGTGCGATGCCGTTTCCTTTTACCGAACAATGGGGTGCTTGTTTAGCTTATGAGGATGCCGTTTAGGATGCTAATCGGAATCGGCATCGGCATCCTCATAGGGTAAACACGCACCCCATTGTTCGGTAAAAGGAAACGGCATCGCACCCCTGCTGAGAATTAAAAAATGACCCGGAATTGCAACCTCTTTAAGAAACCATCGTTAGCAATCGGCAGTGAAAATGACTAACCAGCAATCCACGGACGTTACACACCACACCCATAAGCTAAGTATGGTGCGGACGTTACAGTCCGCGTGGATTGACCCTAATTGAAAATTTAGTTGTATCACATCTAGTAGTAGCCAAACTGAATTACTCCTTTTGGCCTTAGTGGCAAAGCAGAATAACTTTCCCAGATAAATGTTTTCTAAATTAGTTTAAAAATCTTAAATACAGAGGCAGAATGCGCTTGGGAAGCAGAAGCCAGAAAAAAAAAATTTCAGCACGAGACATTTTTTATTATTTAAATTATTCTGCAGCATATATTTGCTGTGAAATCGATTTGGACCTGAATATATTGTAAAATACTTTCGATCAAATGCTTTTTTTATTGATTAAATATCAAGTTTTTTCTAAGATAAAAGGAAAAAAGTTATAACAGAAAAACGAAGTTCATTCTATCGTCGCGGCGGGAAAGAGTTTTATAAACCAGTCTTTAACACGAACAAAGCAACGTTCAAGTTGGCAACACTGGCAAAGGAATTCCATTTGCCACTAACAAAGGTGGAGAACGATGAAGATCACACAATCAATGATCATAACAGGCCCTGAATTTCAGTATTCGGCATTTTGAAGTTAAGTAAATTGTCAAAGATTATTATCAAAGTCGCACTTTGGATGGATATTAACTTTTATTAAAACTTTATAATGGTTTTTTAGAAATGTTTTGGTATAAATTAAGTAATTTTATGTGGTAAAATCCAACGAACTATGTGGAGTTGCAATTGAAATATCGATCTTTTTAAGAACTGCTCAAAGTTTTGTTTACGTTTGCTGGTTCGCAAAGTAGATCGTTTTCTAAAAACATTTTTTAAAGTTTTTTGGTAAGTATTTTGGGTAGTTTAGCTAAATATCAATGAAGATACCGGTGAATTTTGATGTATTTTAATGTTTTTTGATCGTACCAGCGTAAATAAACGCGGAATTTATTTTAAGTGGAATTCATTTTATGGAATTATAGGACGTGAAATTCAGTTCAAGTAACAGAACTATTGTTAGAATAATCTTTTTTACAGAAATTAGTGATTAGTTCATTTTGGTTTACTTATAAATGTGAATGATTGATGGTATTGGGTTGGACAATTAGTTTTGACAGTTTTGGGTAGTGTTGTCTTTATCTTATCTTTTAGGCTATTTATGAATATTTTGTGGAAATAATTTATCCTTTAAAATGCTAAGCCCATAAAATAAATAAAAAAGCAAAGTAATTTTTTTTTATTTTTTTAGATAATGCAACATTAGAATAATATTTTATAAAATGTATGCAAAAGGGAAAGGTTCATCAGTTCCATCTGATGCACAAGCAGGAGAAAAATTAGCATTATATGTTTATGAATATTTACTTCACATTGGGGCACAAAAAGCAGCTCAAACATTTCTCTCTGAAATTCGATGGGAGAAAAACATCACATTAGGTGAACCACCTGGATTTTTACACTCTTGGTAAGTGCTTTTTTTTTTTATTAATTTTTGAAATGATACAAATAATAATTTATATTTGATATTTTAGGTGGGGAGTTTTTTGGGACCTTTATTGTGCAGCACCAGAACGTAGGGACACATGTGAGCATTCAAGTGAAGCAAAAGCGTTTCATGACTATGGTTTTGTTAATTCTGGGTATGGAGTAAATGGAGGTTTAGCTCCAAGTCCTCTTGGCCAGATGCCTCCTAATGATGGGATGGCAGGTAATTAAATAAGAATTTTATTATTAAATCAAAGGACAATTGAAAGATGACAATTATTCTTAATTTTTGTAAATTTTTTTTTTTGAATGTTTACCAGGACATGGTTGTAAATGTTTTAAACAAGTATTTTAAATGGTCATTCAATATGACTGTTCTCTCAGTCTTTTCAGCAATATAGTAATTTCTTTAAATGCAAGTAATTTGATCTTGAATATGTAATTTTTTGCAGGAGGTCCAGTTCCACCTGGCTTTTTTGCAAACAGCACAATGAGACCATCTCCTCCAACACAACAGCAAAGTCCTCATCCACAACACGGCCAGATGATGCCGGGACAACCATTTATGGGACCTAGGTATCCTACTGGACCAAGAGGAGGTCCAGGAGTCCGTATGCCTATGGGTAATGACTTCAACGGCCCAGCCATGTCAAACAGTTTAGATCCGAGTAGGCAAGGGCCGCCCGGAATGTCTACAATGGGTGCGTGAGAAAAATTTTGCAAAATATTGCCGAACACTGAAGTACATGGAAGAGGAGAGATCCCATAAAATGAAAATTACTTGAACACTGTACAAAGTTATGCAGTTGAAATTAAAAACCACAATTTTTATGAGTGTCAAGATAAAGCTCTCATATTTTGCTTTTTTTGAATAATGGTTTTGTTTTTATCAAGGAAAAAAAATGAAAAACAAACACCTGGTCGTAATAAATGATGTTGACTCAACATTATATTTTACTACGTAATCAAATATCTCAAAACTATTGTTGAGATTTTTAATTGTTATATGCAGCAACCAGAATTTGGTTGAGATGACCACATAATTTTTTCGAAAAATGGAATGAAATACTCCCGAGTCTTATTATATTTTTTAAAATATAAAGACTATTCCTTATTGTCTTTCACAAAAGAAGAAAAAAATTACTTCAGTTTATGAAAATATTAGGAATCAAAAATTAATGTAGGGATTGTTGCTTTAGGTAATCCAAGAATGAATCCACCAAGAGGGCCTGGAATGGGTACAATGGGTCCAGGGTCATATGGTCCTGGAATGAGGGGCCCGCCGCCAGGCAACAATATGGGTCTTGGTGGACCAGGGGGTCCTCCTCAAGGGCCTGGAGGTCCTGGAATGCCTCCGTTTTCCATGGCTGGACCAGGTCCCGGAGGTAGACCTCAATGGACACCTAACACCTGCTCTTCAATAACATATTCCAGCTCTTCTCCAGGCAATTATGTTGTACATCCAGGTTCAACAGGTCCTCCTGGACCAGGTAATTTTTTTTTCTTATCTATTTTTATCTTTCTCATATTTGGTTTAACCTAGCGGATGTAAAAGTAATACTTTTAAGAGAATTTCCTTTTTTTCGTTTGAACGAAAAAAGTCGACAAGCCAAAAAAATTATTTCATTCCAGGCACTCCAATTATGCCCAGTCCACAGGACTCGTCCAACAGCGGCAATGAGAACATGTACACTTTAATGAAATCAGTTCCAGGGGGGAACATGCCGGGAGATTTTTCGATGGGTGGCGATCCTGATCCCATCGGACCCAACACAATGGGGCCCATAGGACCTAACACAATGGGACCCGTTATGAACGAAGGCTTGGACGGAATGAAAAATTCTCCTGTGGACGGTGGTCCAGGTAAATAATTTAGTAGTGGCTATAAAAAATTCAAATTTTTAAGGCTAATTTTAAAATGCCACCAAATAATTAATATACTATCTCTTTTTCTTTCTTAGGAACGCCTCGGGATGATTCCGGATCCGGCATGGGGGACTATAATTTGGGGGGTTTTGGTGGGCCAGGAGAAAATGACCAAAACGAATCAGCCGCCATATTAAAGATCAAAGAGAGCATGCAGAAGGAAGCAAAACGGTTTGAGAAGGACTCGGATCATCCGGAGTACTTTATGCCGTAGACATAAATTTTTTTAAAAAAACCATTTGTTAACTAATTTATTATCTACAAGAAATAGTACCACTCGTTCATCAAAGGTGAAAAAAAAATTTAATGTTGAAAATTATTCACGCTATTTTTTTAAAAGTAAATGTAAACATTTTTTTAGTTCCTTTTTGAGTGTTAGGTGGCAGATAAACAGTAGAAATAGTTATTTATTTATTTAAAAAAGCAAGGGGTTTATTTTGCAGCTAAAAATACGGTTTTAAAGGGAAAAAAGAGGATGAGGATAGTAGATTTCAGTGCTTTTATTTAGGATGGTAGCAATTATATTAGACTCGCACGAATTCATAGAAGTTTTTTTAAAAATGTTTTGTACTGTAAAAAATATGAAAACGAGTAACCTAAGAACCGATTATATCGACAAAAATTTTAAATATAAAATTGGGTTTTAAAATGATAGCTATTTTAATCAGCTAATTCACAGGCAACGAAGAACGGCTTCAATTCCATTGTCGATTATCTTCGAAATCTTTATTGGTGATATAGGTCCGAAGAACTGACTTTATTTTATAAAAATAGCGAAAATTTTTTTCAACATTAAGTAAAAACAGAGATTTTTAAATTTGTATTATCTGCGTAGCGACGCCATATAATTAAATTTTGTTCCTTTTTTTTATTTAAAAGATTTTATGCGAAAATGGCAAAAACATTTCGGTTGTTGTTAATCGAAAGCAAATGTTTTTTTTAAAAGTATGTTAAAAAATTCTTTTTATTTAATTTTTTTACTGCCATACTCGCTGTTTTGAAAAATTCGCCTCGCGTATTTAAAAAATTCAATGACTTAATTTTTTTATAATTAAAATAGATTTTAAGGTTTTATTTATATTTAAAAAATATATTAGCGGGGCGAACATCAGGAAAAGCGATTATTTGAATGAGTATTGTTTTTTTTTTCTTTTCAGTGGCATCCACTCGCTAAAAAATATGTACAGTATAGTTTTGAGAGAAACCTTACTTTTTTTAAATATCTTAGTTGAAATTTACGAGAAAAAAAAAATGACATTTTAGAGGCGATCCCACCAACAAAAATTAAGACAAACTATGGCGGCCCTAAAATGAACAGTTAACTTCTGCGAAAAAAAAAACGAGTTGTTGTAAGTTTTTTCCTTTGACGGTTTTTTTTAAGAACGTAGTTAGTGGGATCGACTCTTAGTTTAACCTTTTTTTTTCTTAACGAGCAAAAGCAACGGAATTGATAAGTTGGTTTTTTTGTTTTGGAATTTCTGATCTGTCTGTTTGAAATGGCAGCAAATTTTCGTAGTGTTTTGCCATGTTCCTTCTTAAGATTTTTATATTGAAGTTGCTCGGAGGTGATATGAATCATCAAAGCATGAATGAAAAAAATTCTTAAACTTTTTTTTTTTTTTTTGAAAGACCGTTCTATCTGATTTTTTTAAATGAATAAGAAAAAAAACAAAGTAATTTTAAATCTTTCATGTGATCTTATATAAGTTACTATTTTATTTAAAAAAAGGGAAAAAAAAGAAAAAACAAAAAAAGTCTTTACACTTTTAGCAAATTTAGGATTAAGACATAAATTATCGTAAATGTTTAAACCTTTAAGATTAAATTAAAGATGTATGATTTTTATTTATAATTACCTTTAAAAGTAGAAATGTACAGGATCTGGTATCAAGATTTAAATAGTATCACAATTTTAATTCATTATTTCATTTTTATTATTTTTCTTTTTTTTGTATATTTATATATATATTTATTTTTGAACCGATATTGCATGAAAATAAAAACTTCCTTTAAATAATTGGACGATTTTTATTGTTATTTTACTCGTTTTGACACAGTCGGTTCAAATGTAAATATGATATTTTAAGTTCGCGGGTCTTTTGTGCGGATATTTCTCGTTAGCCTAAATACAAATCGAACATACGTAATGTTGATCTTTTTCGACGAACGAACCGCATTTGGTGCCGAAAGAATTTTATTTTGTTAAATGCTAATTCTGAATACTTTTTATACGTATTCTTGCTGAAAAAATAATGAAAAAAAGGAATCCTACATTGATGAATTTTGTGGAAGAAAACTGACTAAAAAGTATTCTAGAAAAAGCGACCGAAACTGTTTGTTTTAATTACTGAATCGTATTTCTCATTTTTTGCCAGGTTAATAATTTTTTTTTTTTTTTTAATAAAAATGATCAGTATTCTTATTTTTGATCTGTTGCATAAAATGTTATTCGTTCCTCCTTTTTTTTTATTTTTTATTTGATATTTTATTTAAATTAATTTTACGATACTTAACGGCAGCTTGATAAGGGGGAATTAGAAGCATGATTCAGGATAAAATAAACAGAATTTCATTACCTTAATGTACTATTTAATTTAAATGGGATACTTATCAAGTCATAGTAACCAAACCGTGTATTGTATTACTGATTCAAAAGATGTTCACAAAACCCTGTTGCAGTGACGATTCCAGATGTGGGGCTATTAGGAGAGCGACACAAAATGTTTTCTTTAGATTAACTTCATTTTGAAAAGCTCATAGCGTCTTAGGGGCTATCCGCGAGAATTTTGTTTGTTTTATTAAGAAAAAAAAGATTCAAGTTTTTAAAAATTCATTAAGTTAAAGTTTTGGATGACATGACGATTTTTTAATAAGAAAAGCAAAAATATTTTGAAAAACTTTTAATATGATAATCCGAAATTAAAGTTAACTTTTAAACTTCAAAATTCTAAGACGTTAATACGTAGCTAAAGCCCGCGGACATACAACTACATCCATGTCGGATTCTTTCTTTTAATTCAACCGTTGAAGAAATGTAACGTTACAGCCAATATTATAAGAATTTCAAAATTTAATTAAACGTTATTCCGTATAGTGATTTAAAAAAGTTTTCGTAAACGTTTTAACTTGCTGTAACTCAATTTAAAAAAAATATTCGGTGAAATTTTAGCTTCGCCCTTCCCTGTGACTGACTTTCTCCTTTTTTGCCCTGTTAAAAGGAAGTCTGAAGTTGTCACTGAGCCCTCTCTATTATTTACAATCTACATACATTAAAAAAAATTTAAATAAAAATTGGTAATTTTTTTAAAAATTAAATGATCCTATAAAAATTCCTTAATAGGGAAGCTTTAGCTTCATTTTTTACAAATGATTGGCGATCATTAGCGGATTTTATAAAAAAAATTAAACATTGTACTTCAAATTAAATAAAATCCTTTTTAAAATATACGTGAGTGATTATAATCCCACAGCCATATTTTTTTCGACTCTATTAGGAAAGCATAAAAATTTGGTTGCATTCCGCAGGCCTGAAGTTTTAAACATACATTTTGTATTCTACTGACAATATCAATGTTGCAGCTCAACTATATTTATATCCCCTAAAAATATTTTTCTTGCCAATTAAGAGTTAAGCATAAATTCAGTGAGTGGATCAGTGAGGAAAGATACTGGTCTTTTGACTTGTTCCTCTAAATCCTTGACGGTAGAAAGGATTCGTCGTAATAATCGTTCAGAGGGTAGTCGCAGGATTTTACTCAATCAAAGTCATTCTTTTCCGGTTTTATAAATTTTGGGTCCGTTAGAGAATCCCCTCCCACAGAAAATAAAGGACTGCGGGGACTGCATCTTTGCCATCTATTTTAAATGAGATCAGCTTTCTCTAAAACTTTTATTGATAAGTGCGAAAGATTTATATACAGTTATACGGTATATTTAAATTAAAAAATAATAAAATGAAAAATTAAATAAGAACTTACAATTAAATTAAATTTCAATGTACGACTAAAGTATTAAAATGTAATGGTAATCCATCTTTTTCAGATAATTTTTTTTTTTTTTTTTTTAATTACAAAAATTGTACTGTACGTTTTTCTACTGAAATCTGTTTATAAAAAAAAATTATTAATGTTTCATATTACTAAGCTCGTTAAAATGATACTCTTTTCCGTCTCCGTTTTTAAGAAGTTCATCGACATTAAAGTCTCCTATGTCGTCAATAACGGTTGACAACATATCAAGGAACTCGTCGCTTTTATACAGAGGCTCAGTTTTGAACCCTAAATTACTATAACTCGTTTTTTCTTCCAGCGGTTCGATTTTAATTTTCTTTCTTCTTGAACGATTTTCTTCTTCTAAGGAAAAATAAAATAAAATAAAATGATATAAAAAAGGGGAAAAAAGTAATTATTTACTATACTAAGAGCGCAAAGCTCACAAGATTTTCAAAAAGGTATTTAGGTACTAAAAGAGACGGACAGATGGTAAGTTTAGTTGTTAAATTCAAACCTACAGTCCATATATTGCCTATCACAAAAATAGACCGCTTCTTGCTTTCCTTCACCCCTTGTTTAACATTTGTAGCCCCCGTAAACGTGTTAGAAAGCTTAACTTTCCCATCTTTGGTAGGAAATTGAAGAATTTGAGATGCAGTCACATGCAGTTCAAAGTAAAGGAACTCTTAGGAAAGGGTTTTTGTTGTGAATAAAGTGCTACAAACGCTCTGTCGCTCATTTTGCCCCCCTCCTTTCCAGATGAATGCTCACAATTTAACTTTATGAACCCTTTACAGTAATAATATTTCATTAGACCGTCCCTTAATTATTTACTGTCTTACTAATTAATTGTTCCTTAATTATTTCGGCATTTTATTTTGCAGTAATAAGGGATCGTCCATGTATTACGTAACGCCTGGAGGGGGGATTGGGTCATGCGTTACGCAATTTTAATATTAAAATTATTTCAATTTTATTTCACTTTTTTAAAAAAAAATTTCCCCGATGATTCTTCAAAATGAAAAATTAAATTTAAAAAAAATATTTATTTTTTTGACTTCTAAAAATTTTGATCGCACATATCCAAGAATCCATTATTCCTTGTTTACCGCGTGTGGCTTCAGCTGTGTATGGACTATCTAATGCCAGTGTTTGAAGCTGAAAAACATTTGACCCCTAAGTGGGAAGATAGTGATTTTTTTTTTTTTTTTTGTTGCTTTGAATAAATATAGATTATTCATAATTTTGCATGTAAAATGAAATTTAAATATTTTTGAGGGGGGGTTAGAACCTGCGTGACGTAATAACGAGGAAGGGGGGGTTACAGGTTGCGTTACGGGAGTGTTACAAGCGGGGGTCAAAAAGTGGCTTATTTTGCGTTACGTAATACATGGACGACCCCTAAAAAGAATAATTGAAAGTACATTTTTTTCCCCCTGGAATTAGATTGCCAGAAGGGACCCATTTTCTTTCTTTCTTTCTTTATTTTTTTAAAATTTGAACTAGGAGAAAATAATATTTTTGATTCTAGTGAATTCAACCAAAACGATTTTAGTAATATTATTTAAAATTTCAGTCTCCAGATAAGTTGGAAAAAACTGACATTGCTCGTTTTGCAAGAATATATTGCGAATTACACGGACACTCCTAAGAAGGGGAACGAATGCCGCACCCTGTCACTTTCCAATTCAGCAAAACCAATAATATTTAATTTCCGAAAAAAACTTACCCGGTACAATTTGATGAGCAGTCAAATAATTTTCGTCCATTTCGCATAATTCATTAAAATAATCAACATCAACAGTAGACGATGAAAAATTAGCTTGGGAAGGATTCGGGTTCCACGGATGATCGACAGAAGTAGTTAAAAGGGTCTGGAAGGGAAAAAAATACATGAAAAAGTTATTTAAAATTAAAATGAAAACAAAAAAATGATGCTTCAACATTTTGTTCATATAATTATGTATATCCCATATACGCGGGGGGAGGCCAATCAATGACTTAATAATTTTGCAGAAAAAAAGTAAAGAAAAAATGATCAGTGATCAAAAATCAGTTATTCCCTCCCGCGTATAAAATTTGTACATAATTGATTTGTTTCATCTTAAATTTTTTTCTTCTTCTTCCACGTTGTGGTGTTAGAATGATATTTATGTACATTTTTTTTTAAAATTACAATTATATCCAAATTAGTATAAGGAGCCAGCATTGCCAAAATAACGTCCTTTTTTTACGAATAAAATATTTCTTGCAAAGGCAGTGGAGGACTCCCAAATTAGGCAAATTCTGATTTACTTCAAAAAACGAAATTTCCTACATTTTTTTTTCTGGTCATATCATACGATTATTTGTAAACCAGACTTTGCCTTTTTTCATTTTCTTAATAAAATTAATTTAGATAAAACAATATTTTATTTCAAAAAAAATTGTTAATTAAATATGTTTCAACTGTAATTAATTGCTCTTTTTTAAAATACGCAAAACTATGTTTTTCTTATATTTTGCCATATTTCTAGGTCAGGTTTTATTTTTTCTCAGCAGTGTCATCGCGACAGAACAACAAAATGAATGAAAATCGGTTATTTTAGCTCTTGAATGTCTAGCAAGAAAAAAAAAATCTTTAAGTAATAAAAAAATTAATCCATTTTTTAATAAGTTAGAAATGGGATTTTTTTAAAATGGAAATCATTTAAATCAACATTAACTTAAAATGTTCATTAAAGAGAATAATAATAATAAAATGGTAACATTAATGATATATACCTACTTTTATAATACAATAGACTATAGTATATCTTACAATAAAACAATGGCTACATATTATATCACATGTAATCTGTATGGCACGGATATGAAAATTGTTTTATTTTTTTCATTAATATTATTATCATTATCCATAATTTTATAATTATTACTTTAGAAACTAAATTATCTGTACAAGTTATGAACAATATTTCACTGTATGATCCAAATTAGATCATTCGATCAAAATACTTTGTCCTTTTTAATCATAGGTACAATTTTATTTTATTTTAATTTTTTTTTTTACAGGGAAGTATTTTCATCATTAGAAAGCGGGCCTATTTTGTTCGCGTATAATACGAAACCTTCCCTATATAGAATTAATAAATCAATTTTTTTTTTCAAACTTTCTTTTTTCTGATACATAAAAACGATTGTCTGACGTAAATGTGTATAGGCCTCGTTTAAAAACCTCAAAATATAAAACAATAAAAAAAAAATCTTTTTTAAACGCACTGCCCGCTCTCTTTGTTTTTTTTTTTATGCAATAACAACTCATGACTAGATAAATGGTATAAATCATTCAGATCATAATAGAATCGGTTTTTAAAAACTAAATAATCGAAAGAAGATATATAGGAAAAAAATTGAAAAATAAACAATTAGGGAAGATTTTAAACGGAAGTTATTTCCCATGTAACGGAAGAACTGTTTTCGTCAAGGAAGGAACCATATCGGGTTCGAAAATCTACATTTTCACGACTTTGCCGATCATTTTCACTGCCTCTTTTAAATTACTAACATATCACATTTTTTTTTCAGTTTATAAAAAAAACATTTTTCCCCTAAGAACTATCAAATTCATCTTCTGTCTTTCTATTTCTGTTCAAACCCACTTGTACTATAAAATTTAAAAAAAAGTTTCGAGAAATAACTCCAAAATAAAGAAACCCCAAATAAAGAAAATGTTTTATTTTAGACCGTTTCAAAACGGTCAAACCGTTTTCAGCGACTTTCCATTCGAATGTCGAAACAACAGACGGCCATACAATATGTCTCTGGCATCTAGCATCAAATATAATAAAACATTTTATTTATCGGGTCATGAGTAAGTTTTCCGTTACATTAAATTTACCTATATTAATTTTTGTATTTATAAATAATTTTATGAAAGTATGATTAAGAAATTTAAGATACCCCTAGGAGGAATGAACTGTTTCCGACTTTAGTAGTATTTAATAGGTCCTGATTGCTCAGGTTCTGAGCGCATGCCGAGGTCAAAATAGTTTAGTGTTGCATAGATCTATAGTATCGCAGTATCTATGCAGCACTACTACTATGTACTAACTACTATGTCAAGACCAAGTTAAAAGAACAAAATATTAGTACCGGGAAAATGGGGATTTGCTTGGGGAAATGAAGTTTTTCCTGCAAGATAAGTTAGTATGCATGATGAACTCTCGATCTCTTCAACTAGACTTCTCAGACTTAAAAGAAAAAATTTTCACTTTTCAAACATTTTGGAGTCGTCCATAAACCACGTTGGCATTATTTTGGCAATTTTTAACCCCCTCCACCAGGATGCTTTTTTAAAAAAATTATATTAAACATTAAAAATATTTGGAATTCTTCAGAAGTTAAATTTTTGCAAAGAAAGATTTTTTTTTTGAGTTAGGTTACATAATTTTAAAATTTAAATTATTTTTATTTTCTTCACGTTTATTAAAAAAGACAAATTCTAACGTTAGATATGTAAACCCCCCACTTGTTAGCAAAAGTTAGCATTTTGAATATCCCTCCCCCCCCCCCCCCCAACGTGCTAACATGGTTTATGGACGACCCCTTTTCGGAAAATACTTAATTTTTATAGTTAAACTTAATTCTTATAGTCGTGTTGTTTATCAGATTAAAAGATAGTTAGATACCAGTTTATGCCACAAATATTTAAAATTTTCACCCAGGGTCCATTCAAATGTTACGTCAGCACATTAAAAGAGGGGATCAAAAATTGTCAAAATTATGCTGACGTAATATCTGAATGGCCCCCCATTGTAACCACCATTCAAAATACAAATATTTGGATGGTGAAATGCAAGAAGTTGCATAAATTTCTTTTCAAATTTTGTCTGGAAGCGATCGCCCATTGTGTTTCAGAAAAAGTGTGCTTCAAGGCATGATAGCACTTTTAAAGACGGTCAGAACCTAGGAAGAACAATTTAAAACTGAAAATATTAAAAGTAGGTAGTTAGACAATTTGCCGCAGGTTTTGGATTTTACTTAATTTAAACAATTCGTTTGTTGTTTCGCTCATAATTTATCAGGTCTAATCTACATTGGTATGATACAGCCAATTTTTAGAATCATAACAGTGAATCTAATCAAGCGAAAAAATGAAGTTGATGCGGAGTCACTCTCAAATTTCTTTTCGCGCCTTGGATCTTGCATATTTGAAAATACAGAAATCCCTGTGGCAAATTGAAATATTGGAAATACGTACAGAGTCAAACGATTTTCTACAGTGGTCAAAATTTCGTCCTTTTGTTTCGCATGTTTGCTAAATTTATAAATTGGAACTTATTTCATAAAAAATATGAGCGCAGTTGCAGAAGGTTAAGAGAGGAAGTGAAAGGTTACTAATGCTGTAAAACTTAGGTTGGTCCCTTCTTTATGAATAATTTACTACGCCCATTAACCTTTTTCAAAGGAGAAAAAATTGGAGTTAAAACAGAATTAAAAACTACTAGGTTTTCAAAAAAAAGTGCATAAAAACCATTAAAATATTTCCAAAATTCTCTGCTTTTCAGCATAATTCAAGGTTCAGTTGCATTTCGACACCAGCAATGTTGCCGTTAAAACTCAAAATAAAAAATTAAATAAATAATCCAAATTTTTTTTTCTTTCTTTAAATATAAAAATCAGATAATGTGCCAAAGAGAAAGTTAAAATCGGACAAATCGGAAAAGTGACCGAAATTCTCATTAAAGTTCTTAAAGATATGGTTGACGCATGGGTTGTCAAATGATACGTTAAGCAGTAATCATCATACAGAATGAATTTTTTGACGATTTTTAAGCTTTTTCGTAACTGAAAAAAAATTTCCTCGAGTTTTAGGTGAACTTAAATTCGATAATCTCCCAAATGATGGGAAATGTGCTGTGATTCGTTGTCATCACCTCACGCATAGTGAAAATACGTGCGAAAAAATCCAATAAAAACAAAGCAAGCATTTATTTTTAGAGCTTTTTAGGTATCGAATTACCTACATTGATATCTAGCTTATAGATTATTAAAATCATTACTGAAGCGAACAGTTAGTAAGATAAATATGAATTTTATGCGTTACCTGAAAAACGCTCAAAATCTTTCGCTTGTTTCACGAGATTCTTTAATAATGGATTTTACTTTACATCAAGTAATGTCATAACCAATCACAATATGCTTTGAAGATCACTCATATTGGATGATTTTCAACACTGCCGTAAAAGTCAAAAATTTCTTTCGAGTTCAAAGTGAGCTTGATACCGGCGAGAAAGGTCAAGTCAATGTAAACTCCATTTTTTCCCCCTTTTTTATATGCTTCAATAATTAAGTAAAAATCTTTTAATTTTTATCTACAATCCAAAAAAAAAAAAAAAAAAAAAAAAAAAAAAAAAAAAAAAAAATTTGAATTAAAAAACCCAAAAATTTAGAATTAAAAAACCCAAACAAAATCAATTTCTAAGTGCATTTAAAAATATCAAAATAAAATTTCAGAAATATTATTTATCATTTTTTTTAAATTTAAATTCTCCTAGTATTAAACGAAATATTAATAATCTAATCTCATAAATGGAAACATATTTGAACTAGTCCAAGAGTTATAGGGGGGCTGTTGTCCAGGCATCCATCCTTGATTTGACCAATTCGAGCTAGAATTCGGCCAATTTTCACCGTAATCTAAATGAAAACCGAACGGCCTAAAATAAGGATATTCATAATTGGAATATCCGGGATAGTTATTTCTCATATAAGGGGGATATCCGTTATCCGGATAATCCGGATATCCATACCTGTGTTGATAATTTTCGTAAGGATGTGGAAAAATGGATTCCGGTCTTATGTACTGGTTACCGTAAGAATGATTTCCACCTTGATATGGTTCATTACGGTGTATAGGATATGGGGGAGGAGGAGGTTCGTCTCTATAAGGTTGCATTGATTGATTCCCATATGACGGCAACGAGGGAGGGTATCCGAAAGGCGGTGGATATGTTGTTTGCTCGCAATTAACCAAATCGTTCCTATTATAAATATCACTTTTTTCATTGTTTAATGTTTTTCTTCCCTTTTTCCCACAGCCATTTTGCCTTTCGAAACAGCACTCATCTGGTGAATTTGGAATTCTTTTTGCATCGTTTAATTCCTCTGTCTTTTTATTGTTTGAGTTTTTAACTTTTCGCGGTTTACGAACAGTTTTCGTCCGCGTTTTTTTCACCGGTTGATAATCGTTATCGTTTGGCGACTCTATCCGATGATCGTTACTCACCTTTTCCGGAGCCGCCTCCGTCGGCGGAGGAGGATTCGTGAAGAAATCGTTCCTCGAAAACCGACCAATTTCCGTTGAACCGAACGCCTGCTGGAACCCCGGTAAAACGTTTTTCCCTTGTTCTCCGTTCTCGAGATTGGGATTCGATTCGAAATTTTTCTCGCTCGAAAGGAAATTGCAGTCTAAGAAAACGTCGTCCATGTTGATGTAATTCGATTCGCCTCCGTTATTTTCGAAAGTTTCCATGAACGACTCTCCGTTGTTCTCCGTCATTAATACGTCGCTGACTCCACTTTTGTTAACATTTTCGGGAAATTCATTTTCAGCGGAGTTTTCTTTATGCTGAGGGTGGTCTGTTACGTATCCGGAGTCGGAATCGTTATTTAAAACAGTGCTTTCCACTTCTAATTTTGTACTGTTTGAAAATGTTGCATTGTTATTCTCCGTCGGTGAAACTTCCTGCAACATAACAAAGAAGGCAATCTTCTAAATAGGTTTTAGAATTAAAAAGAGAAAAAACACTTCCAATAATCTTATGTTGCGATATGGAATGGGTTCATCTGTACCAATTCAAAAAATGTCAGTTTTTAGGACGGTATATTGTAATAGCATTTTAGTGTTACAAGTTTCTTAATAAAAATAACTTTTTGTGCTAATCGATGTATCGCCAGGAAGTCCGTTCGCCGCAATTCACCGGCGCGGAGTAAAAGTTCCAAGGTGCATCGGTGGCAGGGGTCCGAAACTGGAAAATTTTGGCCGATGCTAGCATCGGCATCGGATTTTTTTAAATTTCCGAAATCGCCATCGGGAATGCGAAATTGTTAGTGCTGGCACTGGCACCGGCACCGGCTTCGGACCCTTGATTTTAAAAATCGTATAGAATGGTTCTATGATTTTTTTTTTCAGTAAAATCGGAATCACAGGCGGCATCGGATATAATAGATGCTTGGTGCCGTCGGCATCGGCATCGGGTGTCGGTGCCGAAATCGGAATCTGGAGTTAAATAAATAATATGGAATCGGCACCGGCATCGGATTCGGACCCCTGATCGCTGACAAAAAAAATTGCTACAAAGCTCCAAGCCAATCTTAATTTAAAGAGTCACTGTTAAGCATAAAAAATAATATCTTATTCGAAAATACCTTTACATCATTATCGGGGTTCCTACTGCAAGGTTCTGGAGATGAGAAGACATTCGCAAGCTCTTGAAGCTGAGATAACGGTCCCTTATTCCCCTCCGATTCGTTATGCTCACTGTAAGGAGAACGATTGGGACCGATGACGGAAGACCGTACTCCAGATTGCTGAATCGGCTGATGGTACATTCGATCCGGATAATTCCCCATCGATTCGCCGGTGAATGGTTCAGTATATGGTGGCACTATATATGGCACTAAAAATATTTTAAAATTATTTTCTATTTGGTTATATTTTTATTAAAAAAAAAAAAAAGAAATCAAATAATATTACCTGGATTATGCCTGTATGGATACCATGAATTGGTGGACCAACCAGGCGTTTCCATCATTGAATACCCGTCTGCAGCCATGGAGAAAGTCATATTCGACAAACTCTGAAGAAAAAAAAAAAAAAAAACATCCGTTATTTATTTTGCTCGAGGAAAATGAAAAAGATACCGGAATTCCGATAGAGGAAATACAAGTTACGAAGGTTTGACAGTAATAAGGTTCACGTAACAGTTAAGTGATTTATAGGCAATTGAAATTAGCAAATAATATAATTCGATTCGTTGCTAAAGGCAATTTGAAAACTGTCGAGAAATAAAGGGGAACGTTTCATTCATATAAAGACAGGATACAACTTAATATCAAATTTGTTTTTTTGAAAATATTTAGTAAGTTATAGTAAAGTTTCAATTTTTAAAATTCAGTTGCAGTAAAGGTTTTTAATTAGAAAGCTCAGAGATCTAATTATAGCAAGAATAAGAGAACATACATCGTATTTCTAGTTTTAACTATATTTGGAAATTTGGGACCGTTCAAATACAACCTAAGAATGATGTAAAACGTTTTCACCCCCTTCCCCTTTATTACGTAAGATTTCAGCGGGTCCCCTCAATAGGTCCCCTCAAAATCTATTATTTTGAGCTTAAGTAAGGATTTACTCACCAACTCCTTCCCCCTTGTAAAAAAAAGGAATAAAGACAGGAAAAAAAAGTAAGTTTTCCCAGACACCCCCTCTCCCTTAACGTGTTTACGTAATATTTAAATGATTCTTTTAACAAAAGTTAATACAAATTTTCTTTTTAGGAAAGGCATGAAGAAGTGCATGCATTTCAGAAGTGCATTCCGCAATTTACTGCGAATCTGTGATGGTAATGTGCGTTTGCACATCTTATAAGAGCACAGTTGACTTTTCTTTTTTGTCCATAGACATTAAAAAAGGCAAAGGTCTTTGGCGATTAAGATACATTTTTCGGCGCCATGGATTTCCATTAAACACTGCCTCCGTATACTATCCCACCTGCTCAAATTTCATTCCTGGAGCAAAAAGGTAACACTTCGAATTTCAGATTTTCCATTTGAATTGTGATTTTGTCACAAGATTATGTAAAAATATCATTGGCTAATTTTTTTGGACTGTGTGAAATAATTACAAAATATATGTGATTTCACCACACAGTGATTTAATTACATGAATCATGTAATAGAATCACAAAGATGGAAAAATACTTTACAAAAGGAGGAGAGCCGTAAACCCGGGTTTTTGGGCCCCGATATGTAATTCTATTACACGATTCTTGTGATTGTATCACACGGTGTAATGGAATCACACGATCTGTGTGATTTGATTACACTGATGCCAAAACTAAAAGGGTAATTTTGAAGGTTGCGGCATGTACGCACAGGGTTGAAAAATTTACAAAATGAAGACCATATTATACCGGTACTTTGGTGTCCAGGAAGCTATCCGTCAGGTAATCCGTCTATAAGCGGAGATAGCACGGGGGGCCCAAAAACTCGGCTACCGGCTCTCGATCTTTAAACGTGTCAGTTTTTTCCAGCAACTAAACTTTGGCAGGTTAATTGGATACCAAGGCAGTGTTAGAGTCAATCCCGTTCCAGCGGTCAAAAAAGCCTCTTATTCGCCAAGGTCCTATGCAGTGAATTACGGAATGCAGCCTACGATAACTGAGTCTGAATTTTAAAGGTGGCATCTAGCCTTTTGCGTTATACAGTAAACAGTATTCGTCCTTAGTACTCATTTCGCGAACTTATAAAGATTCCGAATCGCCCACACGCCAAAGATCATATAAAAAAATTCGAGGAAATGAGATCTCATATTGGGAACAGATAAAAAATGTTGTGTCATTGGAAAAGTATGAAAGGAGAAATGTTCGATGATTGTGTTCTTCTACGACATCACCCACGAAAGTTCTTATTATTGGTCAAAATGCCCAGACAGAAAGGAACGTGTAAACATGTTTATCGAATACATTTCTTCTGATTCCTTGCAAAAGATTTTTTATTGCCTTTTGTTGTACATATGACCCTGTACTTCCAGTAAATAAGGAAAATTCTCGATTGCACTGGAAAATAGAACAGATATAAAAAAAGAAAGAAAGAAAAAGAAAAAAAAGATCGTGGGCGACTTTCATATGTGCCTCTGTTTATCCTCAGGTAACACATAGCTAACATCGTGGATGCGACTACCGAAGACTAATTAAAAAGGCGCCATTTAGAGTGGACAGCTGGCCTAAGCTAATCTCCACATTACTATACAACACATTACCATACCCATAATAGAGTTAAATATATTGCTATAATTATTTTTATAGAGATTTCTGACCCCCCCCCCTCCATCGTTATCAAAAAAGAAGTAGCAGAAAATTATGAAAGACATGGTTTGATGATCTCCTTAGTCCGTTTTTTCGAAGAATCGTTTCAATCAAATTTTTCCACTTAATGCTTTTTCTAAAGCGTGTTCAAGCAGAAGAAAAAAACCTTAAAGATAAATGCATTTTTTCTTCCTAAGAATTAATTTCTTAGTCATTTTTTTTTTATTTTGCAACAGCAATTTATATGTTAATTTTTTTTTTTTTTTTTTTTTAACCAGAAAAAGTATTTAAAACTTTTTTTCATTAGTTATTAATTAATCATGTTTTTCATCAAACTGAATAGGCCTATTAGTAACAAAAAAAACGACTAACCAAATGCCGCTTATGTTCATCCGAAACGTATTGTTTTCGGATAGTGATGGTATTTCTAAAGTTGCGTTCAGCACAAATTTTTTCCAAATTTTAAAACTTGTACATTTACCTACAGATTCTATATGTAACAGATTTCGATACTGAAATACTTTCGTTACGACAAAATGTTCGAAAGCTTTTCGACTCTTATCTTGTTATAAAAATGTCAGTTTTATTCTTTTTTTCTTATTGCAACCCTATTTAGTTACGAGGATGTTTCAATTATACGATGTGAGTTTTAAATTTTTAAATTAAAAGGAACGAACACATCGGTGGAAACTTTGCAATGTACGATGAAAAATAAACAACGATAACAGATCTGGGTCAATCAGTAATTAGTCATTACCTTCTCCATAATGAAATGCACGTAATCGCGCTTTCTAATTTACATCTAAGACCTTAATAGAAGTTAATATATTGATTTTATCCATTCGTTATATATAAAAAAAAAGAAAAAAAAAAAGCTTATAATTCAATCTGTCGTGTCAGATAATTCTTTGCAAGAAAAAGAGGGTCACATGATTTTTCATTAAATTACAAAAGTCTAAGTTAGGAAAAAGCTGAAAACCCACATCCTAGCTAATTAATGGTATCTTTCTTTTTTTTTTTCCTTTTCTCTTTTTCTCTAAAAAGGTATTTCCTTTGACCCGTCTAAGTACTTTGTTACAAAAGCGGACATTATAGCCAAAGCAATAAAAGCATTTTATTCCGGTGGTTCCAATTTTCGATCCACGGCGGAACGAATACCGGTGATAATAAACCTAAATGCGCATGCGTCGAATTTCAATTATCAATTATTAGCTATCAATTATAACCTTCCTTTAATTACGTTTTATCTTATCACGTCAAGGCATATTTCAGGTACGTTGAACAGACTTGCCAGTCAAAGAGGGGAAGTGAAATTAAAAAAAAAAAAAAAAAGATCTAAAAAACTTCCTTTAGGACAAAATAGTCTAAAGTGCCCCAAATCTCCATGGTAACAGGCGTCCGCGATCTGATCGCCATGGTAACAAAAGGGATCATTAGAAAACCCTTTGAAATTTTCCCGGACTAATCAATGCCGATATTCAACTTACATTTCTTTAGTTTATTGATTCACTAGAAATATTGGTAAATAGAGTGGAACATTCTGAATCGAATATTTCCCAGATCTTTTTTCGCTGTCGCGCTTTTAAGTAGGAGTTTCGAAACGGAGTATGTCCTCTTAGTTTAAATGTTTGAAAGATTCAATGCAGCATAGGGACGTCGCATTAAAATTATGAGGGGAAAAAAGCAAAAAATATTTTAAAAAATTTCACATGAAAGATTTACATAATTTTTTAAGATGAAACGTAAAATGTTTGACAAGAACAGTTTACCGGAAAATAATGTCGGCTAAAAATGCAGCCGATTTGTTTTAAAAAATTTGTTTCATTTTTTATTATAATAACAACGTCTCAAAATTTATAAAGCTGTAAGTTATTGGGAGAAGATGTTAAGTCTAGGTCATCATTATCGACTAAATTTCCCACGCAAAACGGAAAATTCTGAAGTTTAAAAAAAAAAAAAAAAAAAAAAAATTGCAGATGTTAAAAAATATCCTGGAGACATGAAAAAAAAATCCAAGGATGTGATATTTAATCATTACATTTCAGAGTATTGACATAAGGGAAAGGGTCAGTTTGAAAATAGGTCATCGATAGCCTTGAATAGGATCCGGTTTGAATTTGGAGTTGGTTTCTTTGGGTAGGAAGCCCAAGTGAAAGCTTAAAAAATTGTAAGAAAACCTAGAAAATGCAAGCAAATTGGATTCATGCGACAGTCTAATACGGATTCGTGGGGTCTTCGACTGATTTGGCGCCCAGAAGACGACACAGCTTGTTGCATTGAGTCCACGTGCTTTTTCGAAAGCTCTAGCTTTCAGTCATTGGCGCGCAGACGCCGGCCAAGCAGTTTGTCGATATGACATGCACAGGGATTGTATATGTGCAGGCTCTTCCACGATCTCTTTCACCTTTAAACTTTACACTTTTTGAAATCGTCGATATTATACTGAAGTAAGAAAAACTTTTTAAGAGATGTGGCAGAGAAAATTAACAAAGACTCTGATTGCTCTAGTAAAATAGAGCCCCTGCAACACTACATCCTAAGCTAAAAAAAAAAAAAAAACTCATGCATGGGAACTGAATGAAACTTTTTTTTTCGGGTGCCTTTCCTGATTTCGCTTTGCGCCTTGAAAGCGAGCTTAAAAGTAATGCGCATGCGTCGAAACCTGAGTTAGAATACTTACATTCTCATTAATAAAATTTTCGCTAAATGGGCTTTGCATTTATTACGTAAGCAAAATGCTAGGCAAATTTGGACTGTCCATCCCCCCCCCCCCCCCCCCCCCGATAATCAAGAAAATATTTTTTACGAAGATCCCACGTCGGTGTAATTCGTTCACGATTTTTCCCTCCCAAAACAAGATTACATAATATGTATGCTACGACCCCGTAAATATCGTCCAATGTTGGAAAAAAATTGACAAAAGCCAAAAGCAAAATAAAAATAAAAAAAAAAATTAAGAGCCCGAAATTTAGTTGCAGAAGAAATTGAATGTTGGAATGTTACTTGAAGTACTGCTCTGCAGCTCGAACTCTTCTTTTAAAAGTTTAGGTTTGAAATTCAGTTCAAATTTTCTGCAAAGTAAAAATACGAAGAAAACCAAAAAAAAAAAAAAAAAAAAAAAAAAGAACTTACAGGCATAGGCAGAAGAGTACGATTTTGTGTGACAGGGGGCAAAGACCAATTGTTAACAAGGGATTTCCCTCCAGCAGATCGAGTTTGGCCATTTGAAGAAAGCTTATTTTTGTCCTTCCAGCTGTCCCTGAGAGCTTTGCGCAGCCGCGCTTCTTTGGGATTGTATACATAATCTGAAAATAAGAAAAAAAAGATAATTAAAATCCACTCCTAAAAAGGAATTAATCTTTTAATGTTTTAATTAAAGGGCAAATATTTTCCGGTCGCATCCGAACCGAAAGCTCTTTTGGCGGGAAACAGCTGATACATGCTTTAAACTTGTTGAAGTTGGTTGCACTGATAAAGTGACGTAGTTTTCAGTCCTGGTTTCAAAAGGGCTATTGATCTTATTCCTTGGCGGCCAGCTAGCAATCACCTTACATAACAATCCCGTAGATGGGATAATCGCTCATGTTCATTGATCGTTTTTTGTTTTAACTGTCACAAACTTAAGCTACGGGGGTTGAGTTCGACAGCCTTTATGATTAAAATGTAACGATAAAACTTTTCCGGCAAAACTTAATTAAGTGGAGACAAGAGCTTTTTTTTTTCTTCTAATGCTGTAATTTTCTGCTAAATCAAACACTTGAAAAAATTTAATTTAAAAGTGGCGGCAAATTACAATCCAAAAATTTTTCAAAATAAAAGTTGAAATTCAAAAAAATTAATAATTATATAAATCGAAAATTTTAAATGTACATTTTAAAAAACCCAAAAATTTTCCTTAACATGGCCAATTCAAACAAAAATTTTTTTTTGCCTAAAATCCTAATATCGCCACTGAACCAAACTATTCAGAGGGTTTCCTTTCCAATACAAGAACATCATCCGATAAACCTTAATATTCTTCATTTCATCATTGAGGAATAACCTTTTTAATAAATCCCCCTAAACCTTTTTTTCTTGCATTTCGGGCTCTAGACATCAATTTTCCAAAAGAGGATCCGATCAGGTCACATCTCGACAAAAGGAAAAAAAAATCCCTTTCGTTAAAGCCACGACATTAATCAACCCTTCCATCCCTAAATATAGAAAGCCATTGCATTTTAAAAACTGATCATTGTCGTAGTACAATCTTGATATTCACAGCGAAAAAGCTACAAAATAGTACTTCGTTTATGACAACTATATTTTTGGCTATATTCACGACAATGCGTAAGAAATCGTAACACAATTTTTTTAAATACTTCAGCACTCATAATCGCTTCTACTGCAAATTAATTAAGAAAAAAATTTAATTCATTAATTTAAGATTTAATATATGTAGTCGCAACCAATTTTTTTTTAAATCCATAAAAATTTATCATGATTCAATTTTTCATTCAAAAATTTAAATTCATGCGGAGAATCAAAAGTTACAATATTAAATTTTTTTTAATACTAGTAGTGACGTAAATTTTTCCGATGTAAATAAAACTTGAAAATATTTCCCTTATTACGTCACAATATTATAAATATTAGCTATGATCTCTGAAGGGAGGATTTCTTGGAATCTAGGATGTTCCGTTGTCATTCAATAACAGACAATAGTGACGTTTTTACGATTTAAGAAATTCTTAAAGCAAAGTACACAAATCGTTTAATGTTGCACTCAAAAATATACGGTCATAACCTAAATTACCAAACTTGCCGGGAGGCAAAAATTTTTCGTGGAATAAAAATTGGATTCGTTTTACTTCTCGGGAAATTTTACGTGTAATAATGCTTAACACCTTTCTCTTCTAAACTTTCAACGGTTTCAGGGATGGTATAAGAGGTATTTAAACATTAGCTGAGAATAATAACATTCACGGAAAATCTCTTCCTTTTTTTGTAAAAAACGTTATCATCGGATTTGAAAAATGGATGATGACAGGGTAATTCCAGCGAAAAGGGACCTTTTCATTTTCAAATTCCGGAGGTTACATCACTTTTTAGAGCTCACCGTTTCGCCTATATCTGTGCCGGGTTGAATTTTCACACTTAAAGTACTTTATTATATAGTGTACCTTTAGTTTGGACCTAATAGATCAAATTTTTATAAGAATAAAGCTGTGAAAAATGTCTTCGCGGAGGTTACATAAAACCTTGTGACGCCGATTTTAACGGTTCTATATTCCTTCAAAGGAGTGAGAAAAATTCAAGAAGCAGAAAATAATCTTCCGTAGCCATACACTTTTTAATAGTGTGTTCAGATTTGTCGATCAAGTTGTCCTTTACTTATAATGAATTCATCCGATACTTGTAACTTCCGTTGTGACATGCTGGAAGTTACAAAAATCACCTAATCTGTGTGAAAAAAATCGATAAAACGAAAATATTAAAGAAAACTATTTTGTGTATCTGATTCCTAACGTTCTGAAGCTGCATTTTTGTAATAAAAAAAATTTTTTTGATGTGTAGATTCGCACAAATTATCTTGCGACATAAAAGGTACCTTTTCGTTGGAATAACCCGACAAGCAACGCCGCAAGCGATGTGCGCCTTTAAAAACCACAAAACCTCTTACCGACCAAAATCACCGGGTTTTATCGAATTATTAAACAATCAATTTACACGAGAATTTATTATCGCGAAGGATGCGATTAAAACCTTACATCAAAGGGTTACATTTGGCTCAAGTGAGTTAAATTAATTTCGGAAGAAGGAGTAAAAAAAAAAAAAAATGAGATGAAAAGTATTATCTCGGAAAATGTTTCAAGCATGAATGGCGTATTTACCGCTTTCATGGTTTATATAATCACCAATGCTATAAACGTGATCAATTCCCGTTTAGTTATGGAGCTTGTTTAGATTATGTATTAAAAAAATAAAATATTGCGAGTATAATTTTCCGTCACCCCCGCTCCCTTTAAAAAATAATTGAAATAATCTTCCTATTTTTATTTCCAATCCGAGTCGAAAGTGTCAGTGGGCAAATATTTGATATGAAATACGTAAATGAATAAATACAACTGAATAATTTGGTTTCGGTTAACCAGTAACTTGATTGGAAGATCGAGTTTTTTAGAATGAAAAAACGTCCGGATACAGCATTTTTGTTACTTTATAAAAAAACTGTTTTGCACAAACAACCAAAACAGGAAGCTTTTTTTTGACAATGTAAGAGTGAGATTGTGAGAGCGACGTAAAAATGCTTCAAAGCCAGTCTGACCATTGGTTGTGTTCCTAATTAACCCCCCCCCCCCCATTTTCGGTTTTTTTTTTTTTTTTTTTTTTGAATCTTAATGACGGAAAAGGATATTATCACCTGAATGACAATTAAAACAACAAATAATTTTCATGATAAAAAGAAAAAGGTTTCTGTACCTAATAAGCAATACGCCACTCTTCATAAATAATTAATTAACATAATTGGCTGTAGTCACTCATCTAAAAACTCTTTTAGGAAAACTTTTTTACGGTTCCTTAACCCTGATTTCCCCAAAACATTGGATGTAGGGATGTGCATTTGACAGACAATATTTTCTGGCACAGCAGTTAGTTAATAGTTCCGATAGAAAAAATCTCGGATGTTCACAGAATTCCCGGTACCGCCTTCTTGAAGCACTTTTGATTACTATTATTTTGGCCTAGAAATAATTCAGGGCTGAAAATTGGCCGTTTGGCCAGGCTTTAAGAAAAGTCTCATCGATCAACATTATACTCCAGTTTGGAGCCACAAGGGTCGCCTAAACTTTTTTTTTTTTTAACAGGGATCATACAAGTATTACGTAAGCATTTTTTTGCCTATTTTGTACCCTCCCTGAAGATAAGTAAGCGTAAGAAATGGTCGACCCACCCCTTTCCCATATTACGTAAATGTTTTTTAAATTTTCATCTCCAAAAAAATTATTGTTACAATTCTTTCTTCTTTTTCTGAAATAAAATTAAGCGTAAAAAAGAGAACACTGAAATTAATTTTAAAAAAGGTCTGTCAATGAACAAAATCAAAAATTACTTTGAGATTATTTTTACACTGAATAATGCAGCAAATATTTTTTAATGGAAAATTTTTAAAATTTCAAATATTACGTAAAACATGGAATACCCCCCTCCCCCCTTTAGTGCTTACGTAATACTTGTATGATCCTTATGACCGCAATGATCCAAGTATGCGCCTGTTTGGCATCATGGGAATTTGGCCCACAATGCACGAGTACTCAAAGATAGTGCTTACAGATTCTGATTACACAAATTTAGATTCAAACAATTTTTTTCTTCAGATAGGTATCATAAACAAGTATTTCTTTTAAACTCATCCAAAATTAACAAATGCGCTTCGGTTTGTACAAGTTCATAAAAAGTTTATTGTATGACACAAACGTATTTATCATGAAGTTGACAATTAAAACAATTTAGCATCATCCCGTTTTTAGTAAAATCATTAAAATTCTTAAAACTGAATCAAGTAAATATATAATCCAGATTTTCCTTTAATGAGGTTAATGATCGAATTCGAACGTGTGAAATTAAGTAAGATTATCATAGGAATTTAGTATTATTAAATATGAGATGTGCTTTAATTTTATTCCTTTCTTTCCATTAAGAACTACTAATATGTGAATAGGCCTAAATTCCTCAAATTTATGATAGGAGTCTACCCCCTAAGATTATGCAATAAAAATTTTGGAGATTTCTGGCCCCTCTCCCTTCCCCCAGTAAGCGTAAAATAGGTGTTCTTTCATAGATGTTTAACATTGCGTAAGATTTTTATGGACCCCCTTCCCCCAAAATATGCTTACCTAATATATGAATGACCCCTAAGGTGTAACTTATTACGTTTAAAAAATAGAATTAAAACATTATCAAAAAAAATGAAGTCAAAAACTAATCGTAATGCGCTTTTTCAAATTTAATACGTTAAAAAATAATTCTAAAAATGAGGGTTACCCAAAATTATATTTTCTGCTCTCTATTCGTGAAAATTACACGAGCAATGGGAAGTATTGGAGAGCACTTCAGCAATTTAGTGCCATAAGACGTCGACCATTTCCGAAATTAAGTTCAAGAATCCATATCAAGAATTTCAAGTATTGACAGTTCGCTTTCAATTAACCGACAGAACCGTGGCTGAATGCAGACAAGAGTCTTCAGCTCTATAAACACTGACTGTAGTCGAAGTTAAGCTTTGTGCCCAAGTACAGGTAGGTATATATACTAAAAATGGAGAGCTGAGCTACTAAAAAAAAATTAAAGAGTGGAAGAGCCCCCAAAAAATGTTGAACCGGAGCGTAAAAAATGCAGCCAAGCCCCTTTAAGATTGTTATTAATTTTTAAGAGTCTGAGCTTCAACTAAGCTTCAGAGAGAACTTTAAAATGGATTTTTGTGCGAGTGATAAATAAATGAGATTTTAGCTCAAGGGCTCGTAATGAACAAAGCATTAAAAATCGGCATTAGTTGATAATAAATTAGTTAATAATTAATTAATAAAAAAAAAATAAAAAATAAAAATTGGATTTTTAAAATTGATGTGGAAATCATGATCAGCAGCCGGGAAAACCCCCCTAAAATTAACTTCTAATAAAAACAAGAAACAAAAAAAAACGTTATTTCCTTCTTTCCTTCATCCGTTCTGGATTTATCTCTAAAGCGACTTACATAAATCCTGTTATAAATCATACAAAAGGGAAAGAATTTATCTTCGATTGAATGAGCTTCTTATGTCAGAAATTCATAGGGAATTCCGTACTCTAGGTCAGTCACCTGACGGGAAAAGTAAAATAGTAAACTTGAAAGATAAATAATGTAGCATAATGTGAGAGTAATTGTGATGTATAAATGGACGTAAGATATCCTCGGGTCCTCAAATGCAATTCTTATGCAATAATCATGCATGTAAGAGTGAATGATACATGTCTTCTGTAAAAACTAATTAAAGTCGTATTATTTTTTAAGATTCAACCCTACTTTTGTTACTCTATTTACCTTTAAAGTCCGAATAAGCAGTTGGAAGGTAGAAAAAGAAGCCGGAAAAAAATGTCAAAAACAACAAAATAATAAAAACAAACCAAATGAATTTGGCATATCGATCCTGTATGCTCGAATAAACGATTAAAAATAAATAAAAATTCGCTAAAAACTACTTGACCACCCCTTTGACACGAAAAAGAAGGACTTCATTTTTTTTAAAAAAATTCGATGCAAGAGCTAAACCAAGTTCAAAAATTACAAAATTTAGGTTACTTACTTATCGAATCATTGGCACAATTTAAAATTTGATAACACTCGTTTTAGGTAAATGTTTATATGTTAAATCGAATATAAACAAAATCCCCCAAAAACGTCTTTAATTTTCTATTATCATGCTGAAACCGTTGGAAAGCCGGAGTGTCACTGATAACGGTTCGAAACTCAAATTTCCGTTCAGATGCGAGTTTCCACGAGTTTCAATCGCATTGAATGCTTGAGTACTGAGCCTTTGTTTAGCTTGATTGATTTCAGCGATTGCGCCAAAAACTCAAAGCGCTTCATTTGATTATTTAATTTTTTCCCCTTATGCCATTCGTTTTAACTTTAATCGGATTTTTTTTTTTTTAACGCAAACATGATCTAAAGCCATTTCCCCGCCTAAAGAGTTGTTTGATTTTTCCTGCCAAAGTTTACCATTTTTACACGAATAAAGTGTAAACTTTCGAAATACCGTCGAAATAATTTATTACAATCACGAAAACTTTTCGCGATATAATTTTTTTAAACAAACTCCAGAGATAAGTAATTCAACTGGACGTCAACTTTTTTTTTCTAAAATTTAAAAAGTTTGGTCATTTCATCAAAAAAAATTTCGATTTTAATTGGGGCATATAATTCAGTAACTTTAATTGAGAGTATAGCGGTTTTAAGGTAGGATATCTTCATTGCTTCAGAAACCTTTTTACTTGTAAATTCAACCTACGCTTGATTTTAAGAATATATAGCTAAAAAAAAAAAAAAAAAAAGAAAAAAAAGAAAAAAAAAAAAAAAAAAAAGTAAAAATAGAAAGGAAAGTGGAGAAGGTATTGAGTTTGCCGAAGGTGTTAAAAGCATGCGCGAAGAAGCGTTTTAAGACGCAAGCTCTGTCGGAAAAGCGAAAGGCGAAATGCAGGCGAGTTTGAAAATCAATCGGAGCATATCACATAGATTCAAAAGTCGATAAAACATCGTCCGACGCTAGACTTAAGTCCTTAACATTTTGATTTAAGATCGATCTTTAGAAGGAATATGACACCATATGAAATCCAATACGCACTTTTTTCTAAAAAAGGTTCCAATCTATTAAACATTAGAAAAAAAAGCTGAAGCGCATCTGTCAAAATGAATCCCTCGACAACATAAAACAATTTCCTAACCGCTTTTCTTTTAAAAATGTTAATAAAAAGGGAGATTTTAAAATCTATTGACCACGGCTATAAAGTGTAATGACTTGTTCACCGAAAAGAAAATTTTGATAAAAATATTAATTGTTCTTATCAACTTCAATTTTCAAAATGCAAAAAAAAAAAAAAAAAAAAAAAAAAAAGGAAAAAAAAAAGTTTATAACATAAACGTATACTAACTTTCCCGAACATTGGGAAGGTCAATGATTCGAATTAAAAGACAAATAAATTTAATAAACAATTGCAAGTTATTAAATTTGGTTCTGAAAATACAGAAGAGGTCGGGTAACCACGTTGTCCGTTTTCCACGTTTTCTGGTATTTTCCATAATCCCGACCTGTTTTATCGATTTAGTGCGATTTATTCAAAACAGGTGGATGCACTTATCAGTAAAAGTCCAAAGAAAAAAGTTAAAAAACTACGGAACTTTTAAATATAAAATTTCTTATACCTGGGTACTTAATTTTATGTTCGGCATCTGCTTTTCTAGCCATTGAAAAATATTCCTCCTTTCGAGCTTTGTCTAAGGTTTTCCACATGTGTCCTAACCTGTAAAAAAAAGACGAAAAATATCAAATTCATAAATAAAAACGAGAGGTACAAACGGTTGAAAAAAGGCCAGTATTAAATTGAACCTATGTGGTGATAAGGGTACCTACCGAACGCTAATATCTTTATTACTTTCATTATTAAATTTACTAGCTACTCTTTTCCTCCACTGATTCGCAAATATCATGAAAGCATTCGGAGGTCGTGGAATTTTCGGTTCGGGATCTTGGATTATTACAGCATGATATTCTTTGCTGACACTGGACAGGAGGGAGAAAAAAAAAGAATGATGAACATGTTGTGACTGAACCAAGATTTTTAAAGGAAATCAGAAAATCTATACACCGGTAATGCATACTATTTGGAAATATAAGATTTCCTTCAAAATAAATTTAAAGGTGCTTCAAAATATTAAAAAATTTTAAGCTTCTAAACATTTATAAAATTTGGATTTTTCATAAAATTTGGATGCCCACTATCATATTTTGGATCAAAAAAGGGCGATATTAGGTAGTTTTCAAATCAAGTCGTTCTTAGTCGCACTTTTGCTACCTATAAGTCGTAAAATGCTCCTCTCCAAACTATATCGAATTTAAAATTTTTAAATATAAATTCTTTGGAAGTAAGATTTGGTTTTTACTGTTTTTTGAAACTGATAGTTCCATCACTTGTAAAACTTACTTATTGTTGTTGATGAAAAATGTTTTGACAAGTGAAATAATCAGAATTAAGAATGTACAAAGGTGCATTCATGGGCGGATCTAGGGGGGAGGGGGCTACCAACTCTAGATCCGCCCATAGAATTTTGAAAATTATTTGGCCTGAATAGGGTCAGCCCCCCCCCCCCCCCCAAAAATATGTTTTTCCCTATTCTGAGCCCCCCCCCCCCTAGAAAAAAACTCTAGATCCGCCCATGGGTACATAATTCACATTTTACAGTGAACATAAAGGTACTTAAAGCTAGTTAGCTATTTAGATGTTCAAAAAAAGCAAAAATAAAATTTTACCTTGATTTACACTTATTTTGTAACCTATCTTGCTGTGAAACACATTTTCGCTTTGGAGAATCATATTTACTGTTTTCAAAAAGGGCAGGCCTTTTTGGTCTATTGAAGTTACTATTATTTTGCACCAAACTGCAAGGTAAAATATTATCAGAAATAATTTGCATTGAAGTTATTCCTGAAATAAAAATAAGAATTATATTTTACACAAATTTCTAAATAGGTACAAATATTTAACAGTAGCTATTATTTACCATCCGCAACTACTGTAGTTCCTCTAGTAGTTCTGAAACCCTGTATAGGTACAATTTTGGTTTTTATTAACTGGCGCGGAGAGATCCCAAATTTTAAGTCATTCTTTGTAAGATCAACTGTATCTACTTTTGTTGAAAATGTTTCATCGAAGTCATGTGATATATGTAGACCAATATCTTAAAATAAAATAAAAATGAAAAGAAAAATTACTTGGGATAATGAACAAAGATTTTGGTGAGCATCAGCAATCGACATCAGTAATTTTAATTGCTTTTTGTCAGCATTTCACTATTAGATGTCTTGACAACGAATTATTCTTTGAGTGGGGTTCAACCGACTGGCAAAAGACAATTAACTTATCAATGCCAGTCATAACTCAGAATTGGCCTATTGTTCCAACAGAAATGCAAAAAATTAACTTGCAAAAGATTACTTTGACCGCAATTTCATTTAATTCCATTCATTATTCTGATTTCCTTTCAAAACTAGATGTAAATTACTGTCCTACTGCATCTTCTTATTGTAATGATGATTTTAGTTCAAATAGTTTAACAACAATAACAATATTCAAATTTAAATACTTGTATAGGAAAAGAACCTACATTTGGAATGTAATATGCTTTTTTGAAATGTTTTTATAAAAAAAAAAGGATAACACTTGATGGGTTTGTTTTTCAAAATCAGTCAAACCCCTAGGAGATTGTAGGAGATTTCTACAGGATCTCGTAGTATTGCAAAATGGCATTGCCATGCAAGTTAAAAAACTGGAAGCCCCTTTCTTAAAGCAAAAAAAATTATACTCATGTATTAAAATTATGTTTATAATACAATAGGTAAATTCGACTGAGTTTCAGGTCCTCATGACGAAAAGGCTGTAAACAGGTGAAATTATTATACTAAAAAAAATTTTTTTTTCATCAGCCAAAATTAAGTGCTGTCCACGTCAAAATGAGCATTCGCCATTCATATGATTGACAAACCACCTTACTCTCAAGATTTGCTTCGTTCAAACAATAATATCCACTGTTCTCGCCATTGTTGTAAATTCGTTTATTAAACATGGTCGCCTCAATAATGGTTTCAATAATCAAAAAAACACATCACAAACGAAAAACAATTAGTAATCGTTTACATTATAGAACTCGCCATTGTCGAATTTCAATTGTTTACGGAAGTTAACGAAGAATGTCGAACAAGACAAATCTCCCTCTCTCCTATGGCTAATTCGCGGTAAAAACGTTCAAAATTAAGCAAATAAAGCAACGATGTAAATTTGCCTTTTTGGCATAGGAAAATTTTATATAAAAAGAAAAACAAATGTAGGCCTAATTAGAAAACAGACTGAAATATAACTACTAAAAAATATATGACACGGAAAAACATTCACACCGAAGTTCAATATGATAGAATAAGATTTTGCGAATTTTCGGATTTGATGTAGGGCACCCCCGTAAAGTTTTCCTTTTGAGGAAGTAATTTCTTTTTTTCTTTTTTTTTTCAGATTTTTTGAATGGCGGGGGAGATTGAGCTTTGATTTACGCAGAATTTCAGATAGAAATTAAGTGTTTTTTGTTTTTCACAAAAAAATAAAACAATAAAGTAAATAAATAAATAAAAAATAAAAAAAAAATTACCAAGTTTTTCATTTTTTGTGGCAATTTTTCAAAATTGAAGCCCTTTTGTGGCACGCTTTCTTTTCCATTTAAAAAATCTGAAGGAAATCTGAGTTAATTACTTCTAAAGAAATCTTCACAGGGGTGCTTTACACCAACTTTGAAAATAGTTCGCAAAATAAAACGCATCCTGGTAGAGGACTGGTGAAAGTAAAAATATGTTTTGCTTCAACAAATGTTTGTATACAGCTTATTTTATCGGTTAATCCGCATAACTAGGCTTTTAAATTTTAAAACCCTGTACTACACTGAAGCTTGCAGCGTCCATTTACTTAAAATACTAGAGCAGGCTTAATACTTATCGCTTTCAGGGACTTAATTTTACTAAAGTAGTTTCATGTATTGAAAATCTTTAGCGTCGCACTTATTTAGAAATTCGGGGGAAGGGGGAGGCGGTAGGAAAAAAATCGAACACAACTTTGCCTAAAATGATTTATACTGCCATTTGTATTGAGACGTGAGAATTACGGAGGAAAAAAATCCAACATTGGAGGGGCGTTGGCTCCGCCCTCCCCTCCCCCCCCCGATTCCAAAAAGGACCTAGAGACGCCACTGGCAGTTATTACACTAATATTAAATCTGTATTTTAAAAAATCTTATTTTATGCTTAGTGTAAATTAGAAGAAAAAGAGGGGGTTCAAAATCATTGTGCTTATGGTTTCGGAGCGTTCTTATATTCTCTATGTATCCTAAAAGGAGGGGAGGTATCCGACAATGTTAAGTTTAAGCTTAACTTTCAAAAGGAAAGCTATTTTTACTTAAAAAAGTAATTCAACTGTGCTCATTTGAATTATCTTTATGTGTAGTTTTAGTGTACAGCTCCAACGAATTTTTAAGAAGCGAAAATTCAAAATGTACAAGGAAGCAGTCCATCAGTTAAGGGAGGCAAAACTATTTTTTTCGATGTAAAAGTAACAAAGGTCTTTAGATTCACTCGCTGCAAACGTTATACGGAACATTCAAAGTAAATAATATTTTTTTTGAATTAAAATTTGAAAATTTGAAAAATTCAAAGTTAGTTATAAAATTCTCTTAAGCATCCTAGCAGCCGTGCAATAGTGGAAGGCCTGTGATTCGAGCCCTCTCTTCAAGTGCCTGTGGTGTATCCTTTTAATGAACGATTTCCCGGTTTCTTTCTTTGATCCAATAACAAAATAATCCAAACATTAAAAAACTGGAAGTTGCAAATCATAATTAAAAATTCGGTTTTTAAAAAATTTGTATATTTGTAATAGAAAAAAAAAAGTCGATCATGATTAAAAAGACTTATTACATAAAAATAATTATTTGGTTTTCATGATTCCAAATAAATTTTAAAATTTTTTTAAATGGAACAGAGTCCGTTTAAACGTTCGGCAAAAACATACTAGAATAGTAAAAACAAAATTTAAAATTTGCTTTAATAATGCACAATAATGTGTTATATATATAATTATTTACAAGTCAGATCCTTATCTCATCTATGTACAATCTGAAACAAAAAAAAAATAAATAAATAAAAACTAATAAATAAATAAATAAATAAATAATAATAATTGGTGTGGTTTGAAAATGACAATGTTATTTCTTCATAATATAGCAAAACCTCCATTTTCGGACATCCCTATTATGTTTTGAACGATTTATTTGGAACGCCCTATATATTCCAGGTTAAACAAGTTCGACATCTCCCAAACAAAATTTAAAATATATCTTGTGCAAAAATTGTCCAAATGTGTTTTTTTTCTTTCCTAAAATAATATTTCATTAGAAAAAAAAATAAAATCGGTGACGCTCATAATCAAAATTTGAAAAATAACTGCCAAAAATCCCCAAAAATATAACAAAATCTTTTTGGGTTGAAAGCCCCTTTTTTTAAAAAGCCCCTTTTAGCTAAAAATGTAAAAGTTTCTGTGGTCAATGTCTTTTTTTTTCCATTCTTATAACTATAAATTACAAGAGAAGAATATATTCAGCTAAAACTGCGGGGAATGGAGCACCCGGTCAAAAACAAATGTTGGCATTTTTTACACTATTTATATTATTCATTGGTAATTACCTATTTACTTATATTTAAAAAAAAGTTGCTGTACTACATATTAAATTTTTAAAAGTAAAACTGTTTTTATTTGTATGCCACAATTTGCAACGTAGCAAAATTTGAAGATTAAATCATTACCTTAAATTTATTTATTTCCTTAAATCATAACGCCATTATGTGCAGCCCTTCTTTCTTCCACTTGTTCGTCAGTCAATATATAATCTCGACCGTCAGACATTTTCACCATATATTTGAAACCCTGTGGCGTTCCTTTTACAAGCAATTCCCCATTCAAATAGTCGACTGTCACAGGCTTTCCTAAGAAATGTTAAAAAATTTATTTATAAATAAAATTCAGACAAAGCAATTTACTTAATTTAATTTTTTTAAATATTAAAGATCAAAACTTATAATTTTGGTTTACCTGCTAATTTCCTTTCTCCGACTATCCTAATTTCATCTTCATCATCCTCTAGTTTTATAAGAATTGGGTTAGAAATATTAGCACTGGTCTTTGTTATTAATTTTGCAGGTCTAGGTTGATTAGTTTTAATTCTGCGAATTGAAAACGGAAAAAAATGTAATATCTATCAATTTTGAGTTTTTTTTTTTTTTTTTTTTTTACTTACACAGTTGGCTGCAAATTAAAAGTTTGGAGGCGTACAGTTTGAACTGCATTAGCCGAAGGTCTAGCAGCAGTTGCTGTAGCTCCAGAAACTTGCGCAGTACTTGTGATTACTGTAGATTTTGTTGGAGTTACATTCCTAAATCGAACTGCTTGGTTACTGTTTGCAACAGGAGGTCTAACTTGGGTCATCGGTGGTCTAACATTAGTGGTAGGCCTTTGAATCGGAACTGTGTTAACTTTGTTTTGAATAATGTTTTGATTTGCATTTATCACATTTTGCGGTCTAATAAACCGCAGAGTTGAAATCGGTTTAGTTTGGGTTTGGGATTCACTCGCAGCTGTAGTTTGACTTACGGGTCTGATCACTTGATTTGCAGGTCTGATCACTTGATTGGTTGCAAACCTTATGTTCTGAGGACTAATTATGATATTTTGATTCGAAGTCATAGACTGTGGGCTTACAATTTTAAAAATTTGGGGTTGGCCACCTTTATTTACACCAGACGGTTTTTGAATAATATATGTCGGATTTTGTTGCACTATTGCTACGTTTCCTTGTTGATCTATTTGATTTGTATTTTGCACCGTTCCCCCTTCGCTAACAATATAACTTGTAGGTATAACAAAATTAGCTACTGATGATGGTATAGTCGTGGCCTGTTTATTAAAAACTAAAATGTTTTGCTGGTGCTGACTTGTAGAAGGCTGAACTTGTTGGATCTGTTGCAAGTGCACTTGCTGTGGTTGCTGCTGTTGCTGCAGTAATACTATTTGTTGTTGTTGTTGTTGTTGCTGCTGCTGCTGCTGATGCAGCAGTAACTGTTGTTGTTGTTGTTTTTGCTGTATTATCTGAACTGACGTTTTTTCTGGCTGTTGTATTTGCATTTTGGTTTGCTGAGGTTGCATTTGAACCTGCGACAGCACCTTTTGTTGTTGCATTGAGACTTGCTGAACAAGTTGTTGTTGTTTTTGTTGTTGTGGTTGTTGTTGCTGTTGTAGCTGCTGCTGTAGTTGTTGTTGTTGTTGCTGCTGCTTCTGATGATTTGTCAAAACTTGAATTTGCTGCTGCACTTGAACTGTTTGCTGTGGCTGTGTTTGCTGGTGATGTTGTTGTTGTTGTGGTTGCTGCTGCTGCTGCTGCAGTTGCTGTAACTGAACTTGCTGAACTTGTTGTCCTTGATTAGGGCTCGGATTATTAGGATTCACCTCCGGTTTTTTTTGTTTTATAACAAGTAACTGTCTATTTGTATCTAATTTTGAATCGATATTAAACGTTAATATATTTTTATTATCTTTTTCTGCTACCTGCGCACAGTCTGCTTTCACAAAATAAGTCCCGTCGGTTAAATAGAAGTCCTCCTCTGCAGGATTACCACTTCCCTGACCTTGTACTTGTTGTACGTCAACAAGCTTTGTTTGTATGGGTATATGCACTTGAACCTGGCTAGGGCCTTGCAGATTCGTCTGTAATGTTTGAGTCTGCAACGTTTGTGGTTGGCCTGGGTTCTCCCCTTGATTAGATGCTTGAATCTGCAGGTTGAGTTGGCGATTTTGCATCTGCACCTGCTGAGGCTGAATTTGACTCTGGGGTTGATTTGGACTTGGATTTGGAATGTGCAACTGCACTGATTGTTGCACTGATCCAATTTTATTTCCCTGCATTTGCAGAGGTTGCTGCGAGGTTATAAATCTTGTCTGAACTTGAATTGGTTGCTGAAGTCTTACATTTTGCGTCGCAGTGGTAACCGGCCTGTTGCTTGTCTGGATGAAAGTTTGCTGGAATTGGCTAACAGGTACTCGAACTTGTTGAACGTGACCAACTTGTGCTTGACTTATTTGTTGTGCTTGGTTTACAGGCGGGTGAATCTGTATTTGTTGTATATACTGTTTCGGTTGATTTTGATTTCCCGCCTGTTGAATTTGGATAATTTGGTTTCCTTGCTGAATCCTCTGAATTTGGGGTACTGGAATTTGCCCCACTGCTCTTTGCACATTTGATTGCATTTGACTCACACGTTTATTGACCTGCTGAATTTTTGTTACGGGAACTTGATACGTTTTCACTGTTCCCGCTGGCTCTGCTCTATTTACTATTTGACCTGAAACCTGAGGAGCAGGCATCCGATTTACAGGCTGCTGCGTTCTTGGACCGATTTGAGGCGACGTTTTAATTGTACTAGGAGAAGGCAATCTTTTATTTATCATCTGTTGCAGTACTGGAGATCTATTCACCATAGGGGCTTTTACTGGAGTTGTATTTCCTTCACTTGAAATATCAACTATTTCGGTGCTCATCTGTGTTGACGCAGTTTTCATGGCTGGTTTTTGCGGAGTCATTCTTTGTGGACAATTTTTGGATACAATTTTAGTTACTGGTAATTGCATATTACCTCCCACGGGATTTTGCTGCTTCGCCTTATTTTCCATAGCTTTTAATTGAGCTGGACTAAAGTACGGCTTTTTATTACCCGGTATCTGTGGTACTAATCTTTTGTTAGCGGTTGTGATTACGGATGCTGTGCCAATTTCTATTTTCTTTTTATTTTGCAAAGCACTTTCCAATTCCGCCATATCATCCATAATTTCATCAGATACTACAATCACTTTTTTCGCAGGGGAGTTGCTATGCTGTTCTAACAATTTTTGGCGGTTCGTTTCCCAATTTAAATCTTCAGAAGGGTCCGAGCTTCTGTTTCCCCAATATAGAACTTTCTTAGCCTTATCTACTGACGAACTTTGAGTAGCTTTGTCCGTCGTACTTGATTGATTTTCAAATCTGTAAATTAATCCATAAAATATACTTTTGAATAATTTTTTTTTAAAAACCAGCAACGATATAAAATTAAATGCAATTAAAATGGTAGACAAATAAGTAATTAAAGGCGGACTTACTTTTCTTGAGAAGCAGTTTTGCTCTTTTTCCCTCCAAGCTTCTTAGGCAATTTTGGGGTTTTAGGAGTACCTTCTTTTCTTGCTCTTTTTTTCGACGATTGAGGTAATTCCCAATTGTCATCGCTTTCACTAGATTCTACAGCTTCATCTTCCCCTAATTCTTCATCAAAATCATCTTGCTCGTCCAATTTTAATTGAAGCCGGGTCTAAAATTTAAAGTTATAATTGGTAAAAACAGATATAAAAAGAAATCCCGGAAGTAAAATATTACCACTCTGGTTCTTTTCCTGGGAGCCAACTCTTCAGAGGCAGCCGACTGATTTGAAACTCCATCGACGGATTCTACCTGACTATTTTTACAACCTTTGTTCACTAAATTAGATGCAGTAGCTATTGCAGTAGTAGTAATAGTATTTGTTGAAATATTTGAAATAGGTGCTGTAGTGGTCGGAGCTGGTTCTTCATACATTTTCATCCAGTAACTTTCGTTCGGATGCACGAAATCCGATTTTCTGGAAAACGAATTATAATTTTATTTGACTGAAAAAAATTCGGCATTTATATTTGAGGAATCAAATCGTCTATAAAAGTGTGGACTTGTTTAACATTTAAGAATCCAACTCTTGTTTTTCAACTTTTTTGAAATTTGAAAAATTTAATTTCTAAAATCTTAAGAAGAAGATATAATAATGTAACGTAACATCATGATAATATTACAATATAAGAGTCGAAAAGTGATGAGGGGCCAAGTGGGTAATTCAGAAGTCACTACGTAAGGCTCCAATGAACACGTTTCGCATATCTATAATTTACAAATCTTTTTTTCTGGAATTTTTTGCGCTTTGAAAACGAAATTTTAAGAAATCTCGTTTTTCATTCAAATTCTTTGAGATATTTCCCAGCTGCTCCATATATTAGGTCAACAGGTACCATTTAAATAAAAAGGCTATGGTGGTTTTGCACTTTTTACTGACAGGGGAAAATAACTTTTCATAGAATAAAGGGTAAGATGTGACGTCACACTTTTTTCGTCTATAACACTGTCATCCTACTTCAAGCTTTTTAAATTTTTTCTGCCATATCTCAAAGTTTTAGTTCCTTCACGTTTTCTGCCTCCAATTAAATCATAATAAAACAAACAAATCTTTCCTGAATGTACTGACTATTGAATAGTTAACAAGTGTTGCCACTCGAGTCAAATTTTAAGTTCGTAATGGAATTTTGATGATTTCAATAGTGAATCATTTTTAATCAAAATTGTTTTTAAACTTATAAGGTAAAATATTTAAAAGTTCGGTAAAAAAAAAATCCGTAAGTTTTTTATAAAAATCTAGGATTAACTTATTATATGAAACTTTTACCTTTACATTTTTAACAAAAGCAAGTGAAAAAAAAAAAAAATAATAATAAATAAACTTCTTCGTGTGACTTGCTGCTAACGGAAAAAGTTACAGGGCGATTTTTCTTGTAATACACCATGAAACTAATAATGGACTTCTAATGAGAATTCTAGAATAACGTAAACATTTACTTCTAGAGGTCTACTACAGAGGTTGTAGACATTAAAGTCTATGTTCAAAAGAAAAAAAAAATTAGTACAAATGTTTTAATTTATCTCACCTTTTGGTAAACTCCTTATATTCATTATACATTTTTTCCCTGTTAGATCTGGATGACTTAATAAGATCCAGCTCCCATGGCTCTAATTCCTCCAACAAATTCTGTAATCGTTCTATAAGCTCGACTTCACATGAAGAATTACTTTGTTGATTTTTTTTATTCTGCAAAATGAAAAAAACGACCTATTAAATAAGAAATATGGAGATACTGCAGAAAAAGCACTCATTTATTGGAGCTAATAATATAAATATAAATATTAATATTAGTTTCGTTATACTTCATGTCTAACAGAATATTACCTACGGTCAAATTAAATCTATAATAAAGTATTGCCGAAATGTCAAATTTGTCAAGTGAAAAAGAAATAACAACAAAACAAAATACAAAAAAAAAAAAAAAAAAAAAAAAAAATTTTAAACTTTGTTGAAACTTACACTTTTAGTACTCCTAGAAATTATTTCTAAATCATTTTCTTGGGATGCAAATTTAGAAATAAGTTGCCTTAAACCATCCACAGAATCAACTACTAAATAAAATTTTGAACTATCCGGTTTTAAGTGTTCAGGTACATAATATTTATACAGAGCATCATATTGTTCATCAGTTATTGGTTTTGCAGCGTCAGTTTTAGCAGCTTCAGTTCCTGTATCAGCCTGTTTCAATTTATCTAATTTAAAAAAAAAAAATAAAATAAAATAATTTTAAGAGTCATTCGATTCGATATACTTAAGCACGATTTCAATCAACTAATTCAGTCAACGATTAAAAATTGACTGCCAATAAGGTTTAACTAATCGCGGATAAAAATAGTTCATCAAAACGTAAGTATTTTAATATTTTACCTGGATCAGAATTTTCACCACCTTCTTCAGTTTCGCCTTTTTTCAAGACCATTTTTAAATTTTCTAAATTTGTAACTGTGAATTTTTCTTTATTAGTTTTATCTAACTTAATGTCAGTCAATTTAGTTTCTAAGTCAAAGTCATCTTCATTCATGTCGTCAATCTGAAACGTTTTTTCAAGATCTTCCTGCATATCTTGCATTTGCTTCAAATCTAAACAGTCAGTGGAAGCTTCTTCTTCGAATCCAGACTTGGTATCTTTTTTATCGTCAGATTTAATACTTTTATCATTTCCCGTTGAATCCGTACGAGATTGATCTTCTTGTTTTCTACTAATGTATGTGCTTTTTTTTGGTGTGGGCTTCGTAACTTTATCTCTAGGTAACCGAAAAACAGAAAGCGAAATAAACTCTTTATCCGAAAAAGGTTTGTATAAAGTTTCCGAATCGGCTTTCAATAATCGATTTTTTAATGTAGCTAAATCGGTGTCGGATTGATCAGAATCCGACCAGTCGACATAAGTCTTTTGTTTATTTCTAGCAGATTGTCTTAAATTTTTCTTTTCAAAGACTTCAGCAGATTTCGAACATTTGCGAGCCTAAAGACAAGACAAAACAAATGCAATTGTATTAAATTATTTTAAAACTATGAAAATTTTAATTACAACTACTAATGGAAGACTACTTACATTTTTAACTTTGGTTAGTTTCTTTTTTTTATTATTTAATTTCAAATCTTTTTTTCTCCAACCTCCCAGATATCTCTAAATACTTTATCTACGGTGATCGGACCTTCTCGATACTCAAAACCCTCTGTACTTTCGATTAGTTCAGGCGGAGTTATATCACCTTCTAAGTGCGGGCACTGACGATAGATTCTAAGGTCTGGCCCACAAAATTGCTTTAGTTGAATATATCTGTATACAAAATTAAAATAATTTAATTTAGTAAAATATTTAAAAAAGATAAAAATAACTGACTGACCTATTTCCATGTCGATCAACGCCTAAATTAACTGGACTTAATTCATCTAAGGTTTGCGATCGTATATTATCATGCACAGTTTTTTTCCTAACGAAATCAACATCACACAAAGTTTTTAAAATCCAAACTCTCTGCACTAAACTAAGTTCATGAAAATAGTAATAATCTAAAGGGTTCCGGTCGGGTCCGAGAACGTTCCAAAATTCCGGTTCCACTCCAATTTCCTCGAAAACCTGTAAAAAAGAATAATAAATAAGTAAATAAAAATTAAAGCTGCAATAAATAAAAAATTTAAATTGATTTTTTAATAACAATTACCTTCTGAGCGTTTCTGGCTTCCCTATGGTAAGCCCTGTACCAAGTTATGATTCTTGTCCTAACTAGTGGGGCCCAAATACTGTACGGCATTGGTGGAGTACGATCTAGTTTTGCCCTGAAAAAACGAACGATAAATAAGATTAAAAATATCGAGGTAATAAAAAGAGATAATCTGCAATGATAAATTTAACTTACCTTACAAGAGAATTACTTAACAGAGCAGTCATAATGAGATCTAATATTTCTGAACACTGAGGCATTAAAAGCATCCTCTCAATCTGAAACTGGGGAACTTCTCCAATATTTAAAATATCGGTACAAAGATATATAAAGTGACCAATCGCTGGAAGCTACAAAAAGGAATAAATGCCGGATTAAAAGTAAATTGAATTTTGTAAACTTGTGATAAAAATATTAATTTTTTCATACCTCCCACATGCTTTTTATTTCTTCTTCATGATCCTTTAACAGAACATTTTTCTCCCATTCCTGAATGTCTTTATCTTGCTCTTCTTTCAGTAATTTTCTTTCTTCCGCTAATAGCTTTCGTTTCTCTTTATCTTTTTCCGACTTTTTCTTCTGAGCCCTTTCTAATAAAATTGATACAAAGCCTCCGCCTATAAAAAAAGAAATGAAAGTACATGCAAAACAAATTTATCTTAGTGGAAGTTCTCATCGGTGCATTTTTTCCATCAATCATCAAATTTGATCTTTTTAAACTATAGTAACAAGCAAAATGTGGTAAGGCAGGTATTAAAATATTATACTTTTTAATAACAATTTTTCTATGCTATATGGACATTTTTCTTTCAATTTCATTTTGATTACCTTTATTCATGCGAATTTTACTATGACTGTTATTAACTTCTTCTGACGTTAAAATCAAAGAGCACTGAGGCCTGAGATAGTTAGGAAGTTGAGCTATTCTTTGTTCTAAAACTTGTTCCAACCTTTCGGCGCGTTTAATAACCTTCGCATTGCTGGATTCATAAATATTAGTCAACATTTCTCGCACATCATTTACAAATTCGGATATTCTTTTATAAGCGTTTTCTTCAAACTTCTTCTTAACTAAAATCAAAATCGAAAAATTATATTTAATAAAAAATGGCAAAAGCTTTTTAATCAACTGAAATAAAACTACTTACTCTGATTCAAGCAAACTATATCATTGTCATCAGCCGATGAAACTCCGCTAAATGGTTTATGAAATATTGAAAACTGGGGTGTTTCAAGGAATTTTAATAAAATTCTATAACCAAGCACCATGTCAGATGATAAATGTGCAGGGATGATGTCCGGATTTTTTTTGCATCGCCCTCTACGGCGTGGCTTTGCTTCTAAAACAAATTGAATTTAATATTTGACATTTTATTTAGGAATAAATTAAAAAAATAACCATTAATACACACATACCTGCTTCTGCTTCTTCATCTTCTTCTTCATCATCGTAATCTGTTTCAACGGAATCTTTTATAACGGGCGAGTTGTCATCAACAATGGAATCAGTTTCGCCACTGGTGGCTAATTTTCGTTTCCTACCCTTTTTTTTAGGGGATGCTTTGGTCATTTCATTGGTTAGTTCTTCATTAGTGGGGGTCTCAGCTGTAACTACTTCCATTTTACATTCATTTTCAACTTCATTTTTCATGTCTTGAATTCCATGAGTATTTTCAGTTTCTTCACCTAACTTTACATTTTCTATCTTTGCATTTAAATTATCTAATTTTAATTTATTATCATCTAGTTTCATTTCACCTACAGATGTGATGTTATGTTCTTCTGATTCCTCTTTCAATTCAATATTTGGTTTGATATCGTTTAATTCACTTATATTCTTGGTGGACCCTCCATCTGCCCCAGCTTTAATATTTTCATTAAAATTTATTTCCATTTTTTCTTCTTCTTTAGCTTGACCATTGTTACTTTCGACATCTATACTTTTGATTACATCTGAAAACTAAAATATAAAAAAGTTATAAATAATGGTTATTAAGTTCTATTAAATAATACAATTATAAAAAACATTAATACATACTTGATCAGTCTGTTGAACTGTTGTATTATCTTCTTCAATCCCATTTAAAATAATTTCTTCAGCACTATTACTTTCATGACTCTTTGTACCTTTATCTGTTGTTTTGTGGAATCTGATTACAGAGCATGGGCTGTCTTCGACAGTTTCCATTTTTAAAGCATCTAGTAAGAAACATTGATAAAAAATAAATTTGGATAAAACACTTCTAAATATCTCAATACAATAGTCATAAAATCATAAATTTATATATTTAATTTCTATGTGCAATTTAAAAGTGAGAAGAGAGAAGTGAAAAATAAAAACTGAAACTTAAAATAAAAAGGATATAGATATAGATATAGTTTTAACTGAGCTTTAACTTTTTCTTGATCTCGTTGGCATGTCCTATCTTTAGTTTTTAATAAGTTCTTAAAGTTCATTTGTAAATATATTCAGTTATTATTTATTGTCAAAAAGAGTGATTTTAATTTTACTTTCAATTAATTGTTAAAAATATGTTTAAAAGTAAAATTCAAGGAATTGAGCAGATTCGTTCATGACTGATGGTATATGATTGAACAGTTGCATGAAAAACACTCGTAATAATAATAATAATAATAATAAATAGTATCTAAAAATTTATAAACAGAAAAAACACATGAAATTGAATTAAGTATTGGAAAATCTTAAAATTGAAGAATCATGACTATTTTCAGGATTTTTAGGTGGTTTTAAGCGTTCCTTTAAAAATGAAAATTAATTTGTTAAGAATGAAGAAAAAAACTTAACAAGTATGTATCAGACATGAACTAATGACATTGTTATGACAGCTGTAAGTTCCTTAAACTTAACACCTGATTTTGCACAAAATTCCTACTTGAAGTAAAAGTATATCACCACCCCAGGCAGGCCTAACTGAAGTAAAAAAAAACTTTAAAATTGGAATCACTTGTTACCTAGAAACTTGTGAGTTGAATCAGAGGCCTGATATATACATCAAAACACACTATATTTTGCCTCCAAAACTTTAAAATAGACAGATTTCAATGCTATGATTCGCCTAAAAAACAATTTCACTGAACCTGCAAACTTACACCATTAAAATCTTGAATTAATACCTTCATAATTATGTATATTATTGCCTATATTAATCGATTATATAGTCAGCTATGCGTCCTGTCATGAATCTGAGGAAAACAGACCGTATCCTCAGAAAAAATTAATAAAAAATGATATTAAGTCAAATTTTTTATATTAATTAACGCCATTTTGATCTGTATTTCCATGCAGTGCTTACTTTGATAAAAAACGTAAGTCAACATATTGTCAAAGGAATTTAAAAAGCCGGGGAAAATGTAACGGGGGGATTTAAACTCGACGGACGGTCCGACCCGACTTGCCTTTTTTAAAATTTATCTTATCTACTGTGCGTCGATCTGAGTTAATTTTTTTTAGTGTGGGGAAGCCACGCTAAACTATTTTTTAGTTTTAGTAATTGTGTTGCCGAGGAAAGGCTGTCCAAGGCTGCCGAAATTTCCTTTTCCCGGTTAAACTTCTTTTTTTAGTAATTGTGTGAACCGAGTTAGTAAAAAAACATAAATTCCTAAATAGTGAATTTCATAAAATTTTAGAGGCTTAAATAATAAAATTCTTAAAATTTTTAATTTTTTGGTAAAACAAGCAGAAAATAAAATTAAATCATATCAGATCAAATCATTCCAAGAGTAAATTAAATTAATGTAAATTTAAATTTGTAAAACAATTTTCGAGTTGCTTAACTTTTGACCACTATTGTGTGTGTAAGTAACAATTTTGGAAATACTATAATATTGTCGCGGTATGCTTCGGTATAACCGTAATAAACGTAAAACCTGTCTGCTAGATTTGTGCCGGTCTGCTTCGTTGATTTGATTCTATACTATCCCTGAAAGCTCGTCCCAGGAGATTTCTAGGAAAAATCGTAAAGGGAAAATAAGTTTTACAAGACGGCTAATTTTTATTTTATTTTCTTTTCCATTTAATTTAAATAAATGAATATATAAGTCTCAAGTATGTACTTCACACTCATCAGTGTAGAGCAATAAAAAAATGAAAAATACTCCACTAATTCCATGCAAAATATAGTTTGTAGAGGTTTTTAAATTTTCCAAGCTTAAAATGATATTTTCTTTGATGTTTTCGAAATTAAATTAAAAAATTTAAAAAAATAAAATGTTGTACTTTTCTTCTTTTTTGTCTCCGCTAAATCTAGAAATTATATTCAATAAACCTAATTTGGATATTCCTGGATACACTATATTAAATCTGGATATATTATCAATACTAAACGACTAAAAAAAATTCCTCGACAATTAAAACATAAAAATTCTATTTTAGCTTAAAGACAATCCACCTTCTATTCCTCAGGTAGGATAACTAAATTTTTGAAAACTAAGTAGATATATCTCGAACGAAAGTCGAATGTCGTAAAGACCTACTTAGTTCATATGAGTTAATATCAATGAAACGAATCATTTAAGTAGAGTAAAATGCAGTTGGAAGCGTACGATTGGGATGGCCGAGTGGTTAAGGCGTTCTCCCACGGATTGGGGTTCAAGGATGTGTGAGTCCTCGTTGGTTCGAATCCAGCTTCCAATCAATTTTATCTCTACTTAGTTTTCAAAAATAAAAATTCTAACTAAATTATTAATAAATTATGACTTAGTTGGTTGTTAAAATATGGGACTTAATCGCCGGGTAATTTTTGTTTAACAAAAAAAAAAAAATTTCCACAGAGAAAGCAAAAAATTGTAAATAAAAATTCTTGTCCGAGGGGGCCGACGAACACAAAAATTTTTTCATACGATTTTACCGTGGAATAAAAAAAAAATAATAATAATAATTATGGCGGTAATGATTTTCGTTTTAGTTCTTACAAGAACGTCGTTTGCTAGGGGGGGAGGGTCTTAGATTTAAAGCAGTCGAACTCGTGGCCACTTCGGTGGTTGATGTGATATCATTTATATTGTTGGTGTTCGTGGCTTTAGAAGCAGATCCTTGTTTAGTATTCGCGGCGTATTAATCCCATTTTCTGATCATACGTAATCTTCAAATACTCCAAAGCGCTGTGGTCGGCAGAAGCCTTGCCCTAACGTGTAGATCAAAATTTTAGAAGTTCGTCGTAGCCTCCGAGATTCTTCGGCTATTAACCGCTCTTTGGGTTTCGAGGGCGTGGCAGCTGCCTGGGACGGTTATCAACAAGCAGGACTCTAAAAAAAAATTATGATTGAAATTTAAAATTTAAACATATTAAAACAATGACAGCAAATTGAAAATAAAGCAGGTCATGCAAATTAAAATGCAAGCAAAGCAAACATATTATTTCAATTTTTCATTAATATCATGAAATCCAACGTCTAGAAAACTAAAACTACAAAACTAACTATACCCTTTAATATTATTCATATGAATATTCAAAAAAATATGAAAACAGAAAAAAATGGTTGAAAGAAAAACCCTTGAGGCTGCGGTGTTTGCCTCTCATTTTATCGTACCTCCCTCATTTTGAATTAAACTAATAAATAAAAATTGCCATTTATCATTTTCATTTCTGCTAGAATGTCATTATAGGGATAATCCATTAAAACATTTAGCCCGTGTATTACAAATGCATTAGTTATAACAATAATGCAGATAAAAATTTTAAAGAAAAATGAAAATTTGACGTGAAATAAGCTTTTTAAATTTAATTTAAAAGAATCTAGTAAGCCAAAAAATTAACAACACCAAAAAGGGTTTAAGAAAAAATACCTTGAAGTTCCTTTTTTTGCTGAAAACGCTAAAAAAAATTTCAAAAATTAATTAAAACAAATATAAATTAAATTATATTAAAATAAATTAAATTTAAAAACGATTTTTGAGACTTTTACTCTAAATAAATGATTACTTTTTGTCATTTTTTTTTTGGACACATAAAAACTCAATATATTCAGAGTGAGAAACAAGTTTTGGGCTTTTCTTGGGGGTCATTTCGAAGCAATGTGCCTTGTTTTCTGGACTTTAATTGGGCTTTTTACCAACTTATTTCAAACCTGTTTCAAACTATCTGCAAGATTTTTTTCAGACTTTTAGCTTGTCAACTTACATTTTTAAAGAAATCAGCCATAAGAAAACTGATCATAACAAAAATTTGGCCGGTTGCAAAAATAATCATAATTAAAATTATCAGCTTAATTTTCTTAAAACGTTACAATTAAAACAATTTAAGATTTTGAAAATTTTCAAACACATTTTTACTCTCTAGAAATTTAGAATTAAAAATTTAGATTATGATAAAATAAGGTTTTAGTTCTTGAACTTGTCCTGAAGACATTTCAGACTGAATTTTTATATTACTTTAAACAGTCTTACCTGCACATATTCTGTAGTCGAAAAATGGCCCTAGCTCCGGTTTGTCTAGATCATATACTGAAAAACAAAAACCCAAAAACACAAAAAATTACTAATTGTTTTACACCATTAAAATTTAAAATTTTTACTTACCTGAATCATCATAATTAAACATGAGTCTTTCGCTTCCTTTCAACCCTGCAGTTCCTGCTAGGAGCTGGATCCTTCTTCGTGACCTTATTTTTACTGTTTTTTTGAAGTTTTCTGAAAGAAAAAAAAAAAATTAATTGTATATTCTTGCTTAAAAGAGTCAAGAAAACTTACCTCTGTAAATTTTAAAATCCACAGAAAATAAATTTCTATTAATTCTGAGTAAAAAAAAATCACCACCCAATGGTCTTCCATTTAAATCTAAATTTGTTATCCACATAACTTCGTGTTTTAAGTCACAAAAATACTCTCGTAATTTCAAAACTGCTTTCTTTGACTTTTTCTTATTTTTGAATTTTAAATACCATCGTTCCTCATTGGTGCATATTAATAAAATTTCATTTTTAGTACGCCAAAAATGTTTTATTTTCAGTTTGGTTATCTCCTCTAAATCTGAAATTTTCTTTGGTTCTAAAAAAAAAATGTTAATTTCAATTTATTATTTAAGCGAGTTGACAGTAGTACATAAACTAAAGTATGCCCTTGAAAATAAGAAGCTGAGCTACTTACTTTTACATATGATCACATAATTTTCACTTATCCATTCATCTAAAATAAATCTGTATTCGACATCGATGGTTATCCGGTTGGCTGAAGTTTGGTTAAAATTGGCTTCGTTATTCTTCCTGTAACCATTGATTTTAAAATCGCCTAGAATTGAGAAGAATTAGATAATGACCACGAGTATAGGTCTATAATAAATTTTTACTTACATTTAAAATGACGAGATGGTGGAGCCGGAGCCGAAGTCGCATCCGGAGTCGAAGCCGCATCCGGATGCGGTAAAATCGCATTCAGTCCATCCATAACCATAATCTTTTCAGTTCTTTTTTTTTTTTTATTAAATTTTTCGGATTTAGTTATGTAACCATTCTCCAATTACAATAGTTAAATTTTTTTTTTTTTTTTTTAAATTGAGATTTCACATTGTTTTAGAAAGTTTTTTACTATTTGAAATTTTTCCCTTCAGATCATGTGGTGAATACCCTGCATTTGTTATGTCTATAATCATTTTCAATCTAGCTTGTGTAGAATACTTTTTACAGCGAAAAAAAAGGTAATCACATAGAGGAGTTACTTTAATCCGTAGTTTCCGTTCTTCTTGTATGGTATATGTTTAAAAAAAAAAATGGAAGACGAAAACAAACTCCACTGCACTCTATACCAATGTTAATGTTTAGTTTGTTGAGTTTCATATCCTTTGACATATTCCTTTGAAGAAACGTTTCAGAGCAGTAGAAAAAATATTCGCACGAAAGTGAAAGTAAACAAAATGGTGTACTAGTGATAGTTGAAAGAAGTGGATTACAGTCGTTATTTTTTTAATCTCAATTTTATTTTTATATTTATCGATTATGTTGAATTTTTACGATATTTTAAAATGCCTTCTGAACATTTGTGCTTGAAATGGAACAATTTCGAAAATAACATTGCCAGTTATTTGGATATTTTAAGGAACGAAAACGATTTCGTTGATGTAACTATCACTTGCGGAGAAAAGAACTTCAAAGCTCATAAAGTTATCCTCAGTGCTTGCAGTCCATATTTTAAAGGAATATTTCAGGTAAATTATGCAATTTCAAAGCTTCCCAGATAGATTTTTCCTTTTATTTTTTGAGTTTTCTGTCATGCGTTGCATTTATTGCAGAACAAAATGTTACGAAATATATGGGCTTGTTTTGTTCTTCGAATGTAGGACATGTCCTTCTCATCAAGGACTTTTCCAAGGCTTGATTCAATGTTTTTGTTACTTTTACAAAACTGGTTGGCCTATTCAGATAGGCTGGATTGCATTGACTTTTGCTTTGGAATCTAGGACAAATTGAAGAAAAAAAAATTATTTTCTTAAATTAAAAGTTAGGATGGCAGGCTGTTTACATGTAGTAGTAGTAAATGTTCATTGTACTCTCCTTTGATAATTGGATTGCTGCTTCATTGATTAACTTAATTTTGTTTTTCTTTTTTAGAAAACAATTTTGTCTCTATTAAAAGTGGAAAATTTTCTTTTTGCTGTAAAATGTTAATTGTTTTATAATTGAAAGCTTTCTTTTAGGGATGATCTTGTTTTTATCTTGTAATCCAAACTTTCTTTACTTTTATTACAATTAAAGAACTATATATTTAAAGATTTTTTTATTTCTCTTTTAACATCATGAAAGCTTTAAACAGCCTTTTTTTTATTACGAATCAGATTGTTGCACCATAGCACCAGTTGCTATGTTGCCAGTTGCTTAGACAATTTAAACTCAAAACAATTCAATTCATAAACTTTTTTTTTCCTGAATCAAAAACTTGCAAGATGAAATTAATGTTTATATGTATTTTCGACGTCTCTTAAGCCATAATTTAAATTTAATTGCTTTATAACACCACAATAAAAACTTAAAATCTATTATTAGATGAAATAGGCTTAAATGAGGAAGCAAATGTATGCATCATTCTGTAGTGAGCAAAATTAAAATAGATGATGTCTGTTTTAATTTTTTTCCTCTTTGGTGTACATGTATATAGAGAATACGAAGCACTAGAAGATGTGCATTCCTTCAGTAGTCTTAGCATTGGGTCTTTCAAGTTGTTTTCATATAATTCCTTATATCATGGGGAATAGGGAAAATGTATAAACCAGAAAAAAAATTCCTTTGCTATCATTTAGCTAGGGATGTATCTCTTCCACATTTCTAAGTATTCCTAAAAAGAGTGATTTAAAGTCATTCTTTTTTAAAAAGCATATTTTGTTTTAGTTATTGTTAAGTAGATAGTCTAGTCCTACCAACATTAGCAAGAATCGAATTCGAAAAATATTCTAAATTCTAATAATTTTACTTTTTCTTTCTATTTTTAGGAAAATCCATGTAGGCATCCTGTAATTATATTGAAAAATGTCTCTCCTCATGAGATGGAAGCCATCATGCAATACATTTACACTGGAGAGGCCTACATTACCCAAGAGGACTTGCCTTCATTTTTAGACACAGCGAATTTGCTGCAAATCATTGGTCTCATCAATTACAACACGTACTCATTTAATCACTCATTTCAAAATGGACCTACTGGTCACAAAAGCAACGACCCGTCACTATTTCATTCAAAACTAAAGTCATCCAGTAATTCCAAATCTCAAATCGTAGTCAAAAACTTTGCCAAATCAGATGAAATATCATCTAAAAAGCCGGCAGGTGATTCGGTTTCTCCAAAGAGACAGAGCAGCGGTTCCGACAGCGATCAGCAAACAGATGCTCCGTCGCCCAAAACTGAGGAGAGTTGCCCTATTTTGAGCAAGCAATTACTCCTGCCGAAAAAGAGGAAGTTGTCTGTGGTCGATCAAAATAAAAATGTGGAGTTTTATGACAATTCAGAATTAAGTAATAGTAGTGAAGAAACCAAGGAAAGTTCGAATATTTTAAGAGGGTGCTTAGGAGATAAAACGGATCAGGAAGGGGATACGGAAGACGGATCTACATTCCCTAATGTTTTCGGCATTAAAAAAGAAAATCCCGAAAGTGAGAACGTTTTGGAACCCGAAGTCGGTTTAAGTATAAAAGAGGAACATGAATTCGAATCCACAAGTGAGGAAAGTCTACATAACGGAGATATTTTACTCCAAAGGCTACAGTCATATCAGGGTTAGTATACCTTGTTATCATTTTGAAAAGATACATAACTTTTAATTGCAAGTTTAAATTTAAGAGGTGAAGTTAAAAAGAAAATTTTTGATCTCAAATTATAGAATCCTTATGATGAGCTCAAAAAAATGTTACTTTGCATGCAAGGATGGCTATAAAATTCGTTGCAGCTGGTTGTAATACGTATGTGTAATGAATACGCACCATTTCCCATCCTCCAGATATCGCTTGCTTGTATTTTAATCGTTCTATTGTCTAATGTAAATAATTCATGTTCAAGCTGATGTAATGTTAAATACCAGTACAATATTATAAAGAACCATTTGATGTTATCGCCCATTCAATTTAATGGTACAATTGAACTTCTGTGACAAAAGTGATAGGGAAAATTTTAAACTATATACCAATTCTTGGTTTGAATGCATTATTAGTTTAACAAGTATCAAGAACTGGTAGCAACTAATTAGTAAGTTTGCTAGTAGGGTCGGTAATTAACAGAAATGTCGTTGTATTAATTTTAGTGTAAGCATCTGTGGGTAGTCATCTGTATTTATTTAAGATTTGTTAATCGTTCCGTATATGAACGTTACTTTTGAAGTATTATCAGAAAAGAACATTAAACTAGTAAAGACTCAAATTCATTACGAAAGTGTTCGTTAAAGGTCTGAAGTGATCGAAAGAGCCTTATTGATAGCTGGAATTTCACTGGAAATGTTTAGTGCATAAATTTCTTTCAACATGTTCGTTCAAATTGTTCATAGAAAATTTGCGACCTAAAAAAGGTTTTTGAAACTTACTTTAAAACTTGACTGAAATTATTTCGAGTTTCAATTTTTTTCAAAATGGACCTTATTACTAATTACTTCTTAGAAGTAGTCGAATGTGTCCGTCATCGAGTCAAATATTTTTCTTAATTTTTACGCACATTAAAATAGATCCGATTTCCTAAGTATGATTTTACCAAAAATGGTTCTTTAAAGTTCATATAAAGCAGTTGATAACTTATCAGAAGGGCTTTACCTCATCTTTGGAATTTGTTTTGTATTTAAAGTTTTACGCAAAAAAAATGTTTAGTAGAGCAAGGACCTTTGATAACTTACTTTTTCACCTTCCTGATAACCTGTCCGTTATATTCCCCTTTTTTAAAAAGTTAATTGCGTTATTTCATATTTTTTCGTTTCTATAAAATATTGTTTTTTTAATAATCATTGATTTTTTATTTATTCCAGATTGCAAAGCGGATATACAATTAGAACACCAAGACGAACATCTTAAAATACCAAAGCCAGACGTCTCCATATTTTCAAAAAAATTTAAGAAATCCGAGACGGAAGGAGAGAATTTAACACTAACTCCGAATGTTGAAATTTTTCTCCGGAACGCCAACAACAGTAATGACAATTTAATTCATCGTTTGGCCAATATTAACTTATTCAAATCTAAATCGTGTAATAAAAAATTGAAAAAAGGGATTTTGACGAAACCGGAAGTGATACCGGGTACATCCAAATGCGAAAAGGATTCCGTTTCAGTGAAAAACGGTATCGGTGGTGATAGTAAAACTTTTCATTTAACTAACTTGCCATGTCCGCACTGCAGGCAAGAATACAATAATCTGTCGGCATTGAAATACCATGTTAGATTAATGCATAGTGATCTAGAAAATAAGTTGTTTTGTTATTTGTGTCCTATGAACTTCATTGAAAGGGAATATTTCAAGATTCATTTATGGGAGGCGCATAACGCGCGGTTTTGATACTCGGCAATCGTTTTCGTACTGCATCGGTGAGTTTTATTTTTTATTTTATGCTACTACAAGAGTCAACCTCAAAAATTGTCTAAATATACTTTAGCAATTAAAAACGTAAATGAAAAAGACTTGCTATAATTTGAATTTTTTTTTCACAAGTTTTGAATTAAGATATTTCCTCGGTCCAAATTGAGTTTTAAACAAATTTCAAAAAATGTTGTTCGTGTTACCTGCGAGATAAAATTTTTAAATACGGAAAGTTTTTTTTTTCGTCCTAAGCTGTTCATTGCTAATTTTGGTTATGAAACCCAACAATAGATATCGAATATTATGAAGCTCGGCTAGTTAAATATGGGCGCGACAATTTTTATGCTTTTATTCTATATACTAAGACCATATGGAATATGATCGTCACGGATTGTAAGGAACCTGTCGCATATATCGATGTGCGCCTTCATATCATGTATATTGTTGTAGTCAGCCATATTAAATTTCAACTATTCAAATGTACTGAAGCGCGACATTTAAAAACAGAACGTAAAACAGTTATTTTGAAATTATCACTATGGGAAATTCTTTAGGAAAAATTTTGAGATATGAAATACAGTAATATGCGGGAAACAACGCCAGGATTCTTTAGGTTTTTTACCATAAAGTTATCTTGTAAGTGAACTTTCTCAAATTATGATTTGAGAAATTACAAAGTGTAAGTTCGAGTGAAACTTTATGGTCCGTTTATATGTCTTGCAATAGTAGAATAGCGTTTCTATTTGTGTTGAAGATTTTTCCCTAAAAATTCAGGTTATGGCTGGAAGAAAATCTTTTAAAAAAAAATTGTTCTCTAGGTAAGAAACACGAGTGTGAACAATCATACAAATTTTTAACTTTTCAATGGTTGATTCGATTTTCAGCTTCGATGATGGTTTGAAATGGAAGAGGAAACTAGCCAATCAAATGGATGGAACATTTTTATTTTTAATTAAAAAAAGCTCTAAATCCCAAAAGGAAGTCAATAAAAAGACAACACGTTATTACGTGATATGTTTTAGCTCTATACGAGCCATTCACTCTTCTCAAAGTGACTAAATCATAGAAAAATGATTTTTGAAAGTGATAATATTTTAATTAAACCGATTTGATTCTAAATGACAGTTTATTTATAGAGAGAAATCAATAAGTAAATTATGCGTCTTTTCAGCACAAATAATGCAGTCCAATTTCCTTTCTCAGAATCGAACCCTAGCAATTAAAAAAAATTTTTTTTTCTTCTTTCCCTTCTATTTTTTTAATATGCGAACTTAATTTGTACGATTTAGCTTTGACCACATATTATTCCTTTTTAAGTATGTTACAGGAATTTTAAAAGATACGGTGAACGACTTTCCGTATTTTCTTAAAAACGGATTTGATGTTAATCTATAAATTGTCAATAAAGTGATTTATTTGAATAATAACCCTTTTAAAAAATTAGTAATTGCGATCTTGGTATTATTCCTCCATTGATAAATCATTAAAATTCTTAAAAAAGCTTTAAAAAAAAAAAATTTTTTTTTTTTATTTTTTATTTTTTTTTTTTACGGTTACAATTAAATTAAATCAGTGTCATTATCAAAATGGATTTTAACCTCTTGATACGATGCAATCTAAACAATTAATTGGCTTAAAAATGCTTTCGAAAGATAAAATACACCAAAAGTCATTTTCCATTGGTAATTTGGGATGTACCCACCCTTTTTGCAGTATCTCTGTTTACTTTCTTAATTCACTTACGATGGGGAAAAATCGTTTTTATCTTTTAATAGCAATTACTGTATGTGTGTACAAATCATGTCAAAGTCCAACGAAAACGCGAGTCGATTAATGAGATAAAATAAGCAGATTATCAATTAGCATTAATGATAGACAAATTCTCTTTAATTTTTTCTGGGCTTATTATATTAATAACAGGAAGGGAATTGAATTTGTAAAAAGATCGTATGACAGGATTCGTAATGACTTAAATCATTGACTCATTTAATTCGTGTATATTCGGTGAGTGCATGGGTCTAGTGCTTTTACGTTAACCTATTTGCTCACATAAGTTTTAATGTCGGTTTTTGTTTTCTTCTTGTTAAAAAAAAGTTAAAAAATGGAATCGATTTAAAATTTTTGAAACTTTAATTATGATATGATGTAATCATAATACAGCGAAACCTGTGTATAATGACATCGCATGGGACCAGCAATTTTTTTTGTTTTTAGACCTTTCAGAATTTTTTCGTTTAAAACCTGTTAAAATCCTGTTGTTGTTGCTGTTGTTGTTTTTTCCTTTTTGTTCTATATTCATTAAATTTTTCTGCTTGAAAATCCTTAACTTAAAAAATCCATCGTTTTATTGACAAATATCCGTTATAACCTGGTGATCGCTTTCATAAGGAATAAAAAAATTTTCATCATCCACGTTATGCGGTATAGGTTTCCATTTTCAGTTTTTTTTTACATAAAAAAAAATTAGCAGATTTTTGTAAGCCTCTCTTAGCATTATTCATCAAATCTGTGCGAGTATCCTAAACTTTTGGAATTTGTACATATACAAAGTGATAGATAATAAGGAAGGGCAAAGGTCTTTTAACTGGCCATCACCGTATATTATTTAGCATATAATCCCGTTTATTTTTTTTATATGTATATATAAAAGTTGGTCCATGTTTTTTGATCTGAAAAATCATTTCTGAAACAAAATATGGCTCTATCGCAGTTAAATGATATGATATACTATGCCATTATTTTTTCATTATAAAAAGGATTTCCTTTTCCGAAAATAGGTCCTGAAGAATCTTTCTTAATTTTTTTTTTGATCAATTAACGAAATAAACAAACAAATTGAATGGTCATTATTTTTTTAAGATTTGCGTTTTTATATCTTTGAGAAACTTTTTTTGTCTTAGACGTCTATCAGCTGTTCATCTTTATTCTAATCAGATGTTGGTTAAAAAGGGGCAAATCATTATCGTAAATATATACGTACGAAAATAATTGTATTCTTAAAATCTTATTTTTGAAGCAAAGTTCAAAGTCCGTGAGTCAAACAGACAATCAGCCATTACGTAAAATAGGAATTAGATATTGGCGGCGGATATTTTGCGCCTATGATTTTTTCCTCGTTAATTTTCGAGTTTCAGGTTTCCTTAATTTCCATTTTGATATAATAAAACACGGAATTTAACGATTCAAGTAATTATTTAAAATTAATAATGACCGAAGGGAAAATAGATCTTTTTTTTCATTAATAAAACAATCAATTTATAAATGATAATGAAAGCATAGCGTTTTAGTGCTGCATCCAGTTGCACCATGTGAATATGATCATGTGGATTTTCTGATTCTGATTTATTTCAGTTGTTTTCTGTCAAGTGAGGTGCTCGCAGCACGTGCTTTTAGTTTGTTGTTAGTTTTTATTTTTTTCGTAAAGGTAAGATCGGAAAAAGAAAGATGATGGAATTAAAAAAAAAATTTTTTTGGACAATTTGGGGGGTTTTTTTAAACAGATTTTTTAAAACGAAATGAATCTTTATTTTCGCTCAAGGTCCATTTTTATTTTTTTATTTTTTTGATTTCTATTTCACCGATCTAACGCCAATAATTTTCTTTTGTTTTTATTTTCCTCGACTTTTGGCAAAATTTCAGACAATTTTTTCGCATTCATCAAAATAGATGTGTTTAGTGAGAGCAATTCGATACCGTTTGATACGTTCGTCACTTTTTTTTTTTCTTAAAAATACGAATAGAATGAAAACCATGCTTTCTGTTGATATCACCTTTCCTCTGGTTTTATGATAACGTTATGTAAATGGAAATCATAGATCTTATGGATATATCTTATTGTTTGCGGTTGGGGTGGTTGACCTTGATATGATCTGTATTATCTGTCTGTCACCTTTGCCTTGAAAATATGAAAATAATCTGGAAGAAGAATATGATATGCTGTAAAAAGCTTTATAATAGTTAATATTTTAATGTACATGCTTAACAATTAGCCTTGCGCATTGAACGGCATGTGCTTCAGTCATGAGGTTTTTGCTTTTAAGACGAAAAAGAGATGTTTATTTTATTAAACCTAAAAATAGTGCAATAGATTTTTTTAATGACCGACAGTTTCGAGAAATATGTCATGTAAATAGCATCCTCTCCATTTTTTTGTTGAATTTCTGCAACAGTCATTGCCAAGAAAATATTATTAACTTTCGTGGTTTTTTTTTTTTTTTTTTTTTTGAGAAAAAGAGGATAAAATTATGCAACTGATCGTTTTAATAGTTAAATCGTTTTTTATTCTTTTGAATAGAAACCGGTATAACATCCCAGCTTTTTACTTGGAAGTAGCCATTGCACGATATTGAAAGAAAATAGTTAGCCGATAGCTGAAGAATGTTTTAATGGCTTACGGGTCAGCTAATTTTGGTTTAATTTTTTTTAAAATGCAAAGCCAATTGCGAAAAGCATCAGATTCATTTCATTTTCTTCTTATCCAGTTATTGCATGTCTTTTTTTAAGCTACAAGAATATTTAATGGGACATTCTTGTAGAGTACCATTTTAAAATATACCCCTTATTTATTTTTCTTTCCACTGAAAACAACTACCTATTTTTTTTAAATAAAATGTTATTGACTTCTTTTCGTACGGGAAGTCACTTACTTGATCAGGGTTTCACATTTTATCAAAATTATTTTATCTTCCATTCTAATTTAGTTTGACATGCCGGTCTTTTTAATGGAGAAAGTCGTTTTTTTCTTTTCTATTTATAGACTGGATATTTTGGACTTTTAAAAATTGTTAAAACCTTTAAAAAATTTTGTTATGACACCACATATCAAAACATCATTAACTTTTATTTTTCGATTCATAAGAAACTGTGGCATAACTTTTATAAAGTCCTCCTTTCATTATATTTAAGTGGTTTTAAATTTTACAAGACCGCGGAATTTAAAACGAGAAACCTGAAGAATTACATGACATCTGAAGTGCATTTTTGGAACAACCTTCAAAACGTTTACTAAATAGGATACTTTCGTGGTTGACTCTTGTTTTATATGACTTTTAAGAAATATTCTTAAAATAAAAAATCCTTAAAAAGTTTTTTTTTAAATTCCAAATTTTTATGTGAGTTTTTTTTTAACCGCTCAAAATGAATGGCTTTAAAATCTTTTTTTTTTTCTTTTTGAATTCAAGTAAAATTCTTTATAAATGTGAGCTACCATGTTTTCAATTCTGATATCGAAATCTTCCTTTTACTGACGATTTACTCGTTTGAATTACTTAACCGGATTAATTGGATATTGGATTAATTATATACAACTTACATACAACTTAGATTTATTCTTCACTTAATTATCCTTTTTTCTTTTCAGATGCACTGCCAAGTTTCTGTAATTCAAGGACTGCGATAATATACCAGAAATTAAAAAAAAATTATACGATGCAAAACTAAAGATTTTAAAGTTATTTTAAAAAAAATTTAATAAAAATTAAATAAAAAAAAAGAAAACTATATATATTTTGATATTAAAACAGAAATATTTATTACTTTTATTGTAAATACTTTTTAAATTAAAAAGAACGAAAAAAAAAAAGAATAATTTATAATTATTTGATAATTAAAAAGGAAAGAAAAGATTAAACAATTGACAATAAATCGCTGCCGGAAAATGAGCGATAACCGTGGTAAAAACAACGAAGAACTTCTTAATAAGTTAGACGTCATCGGTCATGGAGGATGGTTCCTTTGGAAAATATTTTTATTATGCATGATACCGTCTATATTAACGGTTTGAATCTCACAAGTTATGTTTACCTTGCTGAAGTTCCACAGTATTGGTGCTCCGTCCCGGAACTTTCGAAAGCTAATTGGACGGATGAAGAAATACGGCTAGTATCTAGCCCCAAAAAAATGTAAATTTAAAAAAAATGATTTAACTCAAGATCCAACTTAAATAACGATATGTTTGTAATGAAAATTTTTTTTTTTTTTTTTTTCAGTAACGAATCTTCTTGCGAGTATTATTCTTGGAATTATGAGGATCTCGCATCTATGACATTCGAAGATGCATTAAATTACATTAAAAATCACGATAAACCAAATACTCAGCCTTGTAATGCCTACAGTTATCCGGAAAATGCCAATTCAATGGTCGTAAATGTAAGTGATTAAAAATGGAATGTATCAAAAAAAAAAAAAAAAAAAAGGGAAGTGAATCTGCATGTTAGAAATGTAGCTGTTTAAAAAAAGTAAAAATTATCTGCTGCACTTACTCTTAAAGTAATCTTCAATTGATCTCTGTTTTTTTTTCTTTACAGTATGATCTCGTTTGTGAAAGAACAGCCTTAAAATCGACTATCCAAGTAGCTCTATCCCTTGGAAATTCTTGGGAGCCTTCCTCTTCGGCATTATATCCGACAAATACGGAAGGAGGATTAGTTTTTTCCTCGGATGCATTTTGTACATTATCAGTGGCCCATTGGTTGCTTTTGCATACGATTATGCAATGCTAATCGCTGGTCGTATCGGTTTAGGAGCAGCGGCCTCGGGGATTTATCATTCCGCCTTTGTAATATGTGAGTAAATTTTTTGTATTACATCATACAAAAAAAAAGGCTACAATGCATTCGATGCTGCGATAAGATTCATCTTTAGCCTGATCGTCTGGCATAATCTCATCGTATTAATGTCGCGACATCTCTTTTGAGGAAATCGGATATTACTTAAAAGGAATGCCGTACGAATTAAAGAATAAATTAATTTGAAAGAAATTGGTGGTCGGGGGGTTGTCGAATGAAAATTACAACTTTGAAGTATTTCGTTCCTCAAACCTTGTAAAAGATTTCTGTTACTTATATTTTGTTTATTTTTGGTTTATCTCGATTAAAAATAATGTCAAGTAGTAGATAATACATGTACGAGCAAACAAGAATACTTTCTTGCTTTTTTTCAGCTGTTTTTCTTTTTCCACATGAAAGTTAAGACCGAAATTAAAATATTTTTCATTTAAAAAATTTGATGGACGAACTTTGCAAAGAGATACAGATTTTTATAAAGTTTATGAGCTTTAAATCGATATGTAATAAAAAAAAGAATCATAATTAGGCTCGAATGAAGAACATTTTAATAGTTCTTTGATGGAACTCTATGAAACTGCATACAGGATGCGACCTCAATCAGCTCCAAGGCCGCATTTAATTTTTGTTTGTTTATTTTCAGTATCGGAAATCGCTAACAAAAAACGTAGAGCGTCCCTTGGAATCCTCTATAATATGAGTTATCCGATCGGGCAAATGATAGTACCTTTAATAGCTTATTTTGTAAGAGATTGGAGATATCTGCAGCTCACGATATCCATTCCAGCTTTATTTACTCTTTTATTTTATTGGTAAGTTTTTCTTCGTGACGTCATTAAGAAAAATGAAATATCTCGATTACTGGCTTATTTACGTTCGTCTGGATCAAAATCCAGAATTGTGCTGACCTTAACCATCTTTGGCCTTATTCCTGATCTTCCTTTTCTGAAATATTTCAGCTCAAATTTTCATCTCCCTCAAATCTTGCTGTTTGCAATTTTTTAATATTCTACAATATCTACTCTCCGAAAACAATCGTTTTTACGGAATCAAACTTATGCAATCAGCTGTGATCAGTAAGAGACTTCTTGTATGGTGCAGTGAAATTGCATAAATATACGAGAGTTTCCCCTCTTCTTTTTCTTATTCTTATGGCGTATGGTTTAAATTATGCAACTGAAATTAATTTTATTTTTTTTAATTTTCCTTTTTTTCTCAATAATTACAGGTTTATTCCTGAATCTCCAAGATGGCTAATTTCTAAAGGTAGACTTTCGGAAGCAGGCACATTTATCGAAAAAGTATACACGCAAAAAATGAGGAACAGAAAAGCTTCTGGAAAAGCTGAGCCGCGAGGGGGGTGGAAATAACTGCGATCGTTGAAGACGGAATTTCCAAAAATCCAGTTAAAATTTCGACATCCCAGGATCGTTCTCAAGATTTAGATAATGGAAATTCAGAAACTGCAGCTGTAAGTTTTTATTAATAAAAATCCTATAAGAATCAGTGGATTTAATATATTTAAAATGAAATTTTAGGGGCACAACAACACTACAAGTCGGTGGCGGATCATTTGGACAAAGCTTTCATCAACATTGAGTCAATTATTCGAACTTGTGAGATATTCGGAATTGAGAAATCGATTATTTATCATGTTATTTTGTTGGTGCATTTGCAGTCTTTCCTATTACGCTTTAGGTAATTATGTCGTTTTCAGTGTTTTAAAAAATAGCTGCTATGTTTTCGAATTCATTAAATTTATAAACTTTTTTACAGCTCTCAACGTGGATAATTTTAACGTCGATCGATATCTTTACGGATTTTTGACTGGTTTGGTCGAAGTTCCTAGTTATATTTTACCTCTTCCGTTTTTGAGATGCATGGGAAGGCGGCATACTTCCATAATTCTTTTCTATATTGGTGGCATTGCCCTAATCAGTATTTTAGGAATTCCCAGAACTGACGGTCAGTATTTCATATTCACCTGATTGGGAAAAAATAAGCAATTTTTCCTTATTATTTTGTTTTTTATTTCTTTACACAGATAACAGTCTGCTCTTATTAATCATTGCATCTGTTGGACGACTATGTGCCTCTGGTGTTTTTGCAGTTGTTATCTTACACACGACAGAATTATTCCCGACTTTACTGAGAAATACCGCCATTGGAGGTGGATCTACATCGGCTCATATAGGGTCCATGAGCGCTCCATTTATTGTAGACTTACTGGTAATTTTTTTTGAAAATACTTTTTACCTTACTGATCAATTCATTCGATGTATTAATTTTACTTTCAGGGAGCGTACGCTTGGTTCATCCCCAGCACAGTTTGCGGGATTGCTACTTTGCTGGCGGGAACTCTCATATTCCTTCTTCCAGAAACAAGAAATAAACCTCTTCCAGATTCGATTGAACAAATAATTTCGGCGCCGAAATCTGAGAAAACTGGATTTCATCAAATATGCCGGTGATAACTTCAGAAAAATAGTTTGGAGATGAAAAAAGCTGAAGTATTAAAATGTTTTAATGATTAATTAAGTCACGAGTTTGATCTTGAAGAAGCCAAAGGAAAGATGTTACCCCAAGGTCAGTGATACAGCAGGAACTTGTTTTTTTATATAAATATTTAAGTAAACGAAATACCTTTACAGGTTTTGATAATATGACTTATAGATAAATTTTAAAAATATTTACCAAAATTTGTACGCAATACATTTTCATGATTTTTTTAGAATATTTCGAAAAAAATTCAATGTTGAAAAGCAATAAGATTGTCTTTTATAGATAGTACGTGTCAACATGTATATTTTCTGAGGGACCATTAAGTTTTAGTTGAAATATATTTGAAAAAGCATTTACTTACCGAATTTCCGGTGACTTTAGAATAGAGTAGAACCTTGTCCCTTAGCGGCAAGGTGTCTTGATTAACAATTGTTTAATGATGTCCTGATTTTCTTTTGTGTTTGAAAGCACTGTATATGTAAGAGAAAATCATAATTAATTTATATTTTAAAATAAATGATGAATTTTAAAAAGTTTCTAAATTAAACATTTTTTTCAAACCCTCAAGTTAGGTGAAGAAAATAAAAGAAATATTTTATTTTGATAGTCCATATATTTTCAATAAATAACATCGATTTTCTTTTTATTTTATTTTTGCATTTCGCAACCAAGCAGCATTTAGGCCGAAAAGAATTTTGTTTTGGGAAAAAACCTAGACTTTAAATTGGCCCTAACTTTTATTTGTTTAAATAATCAGAAGTAATTTTTGAAGCTTTAAATTGCCGACAAGGTGAAACGAATGCAAAAAGGTAAATCATAGCTCTCTGCTTCTGGCTTTTATATATTTTTTTTACTACTTGGTTGCTGTTTTGCAGTTAATAAATTACATAACTAAACGTATCATTAGATCAGTCTAAGGAAGATTCATCTTGGCCACTTATTTCCTTCAGAAAAAACAACGAATTTATCGCTTTCATGCTCCTACAAACTTAATTTTTGTAATAATTAATATCAACTAGAAGGAAATGCTTTGAAAATTGAAGTTGAAGTTAGGGCTTTGGGTGAATAGTTTCTTATCAAGAAAAATTAATTTTATTAGGGATTTGGAATAATTTTTATTTTATTTTATTTTATTTTTTTTTTTTTTTACGGAATGAGAAATGAGGCAACAAAAAGGTTTTCAGCCTCACAAATTAATTTTTTTTAGACCAAAATTAATTTAAAATCGATTCTTCTGTCTTTCGTTTCAATCGCTGGGACAAATCCAGATGATTGATCTTGATGAAATCGATTAAATCTATTCAAAGTTGGAAAGTCAGAAATATAGTGGCTAATAAAAAAAAAGGAAAATAGTTAGGAAAACCGTTAAAATAATTTTGGAACTATAACATTTTAAAAGTACGAAAATCACATTACAGCTTTCATAAATCAAATTCTTTCATTTAAGTCTTTTTTTTTTTTTTTTTTTTTTTCAAATAAATAAATCTCTTGTAACTTATTTATCACGGTAAATTTTCGCCGAACTAATAAACTAGATGTCAAAACTAAATTTTGAATTTTTCTCAAACATGTTACTTTTGATATCGGTAACTTCTCAGTTTTAGAATAAGTAATCTCTTTTCTCACTATTAAAAGAACATACATTTTAACATGTTTAAGTTTTTTTATTTTTTCATAATTTTGTTTTCTCATTCATTCCCATTTATACGTCATGGAAAAATTTGCTAAAAAGAAACTTTTCTTTCCATTTAATAATTTTTTTCAGGCCAACAGGATTTGGAAAGAAAATTCAACAAGAACCATTTAAAAAGGTTCAGGCCGATTTCAGTATAAATTTAGTACTAGTTAACACGCATACATTTATGATTGTCCATATATTAGAGTAACTACTTGATTCTTTTTTTCTACACAATAACAATAAAATTTTACAGTACCACTTTCAAAAAATAAATGCAAGAGTTTCGAATCCTTGGAAGGATATCTTTTTTTTAATGAAATAACATGAATATTTTTGGTCTTCTTAATAATAGTCAAAAAGACGCGAGGTCGAAACGAAAATGCATAGATTACATATCAAGCCTATAAATAAAAATTTAGAAATGTACCCCATTTCTAAAAATTCAGTTTCTAAATACAATCGCCTTTTTTGTCTTTTACTTTTAAAGAAAGTAATAACAAGAATATAAAAAGTAAAAACAAGTACTTTTGAAAGATCTTGGAAAAAATTTGTCAGAATACAAAATTTTGTAACCGTATACAATTATTAAGCTTTCAGACGCAGAGATCAGACACACGTAGAAAATTGGTTTTTGTTTGTACAGAACTGTTTTTTTTCTATTTCTGCTTTTTTAATTAATAAAATACAAAAAAAATAGGCCTATTGCGAATTTTTCGATGAAGTAAAGTCCTAAAATTGAACACAAGTTTTTTTTTTTTTTTTTTTTTAAATTTGGTTGTTTTTTTAAAATTGTTAAGCATTCTGGTTTAATTCAGAGAATTGATATGTGAAACACATTTTATTGCGTATTCGAAAAAATAAGATCGAAGAAAATAGCAAAGCACTATGCGTTCTAGCTATAAGCTCGACATCTTTTTTTTGACTAACTAAAACAAAAATTTACACATATCGAGATCAAGAAATTTTGGATAAATTAATATGTTTAATCCGACAACCCAGGATCCTCCTCTAACGGAGTTGGAGGATCACTTTGTCTTGAATTTTGTTTGGAAAGTTGTAATCGTCGCCTTGGAGGGCTTCTTTTGTTCCATAAAGCTTCCAGTTGATCGAAATGTTGAGACTGAGCGAGAGCAGCCTGCTCAGGCCCAAGTTGCTATTTGAGGGGAAAAAATTATATTAATTTTTTTTTAAATAAAAATTTTAATAAAGATTAAAAAATATATTCACCTGAGATCCTTGATTGTTTGGTAATTTTGAAATTTCTTCCATACTGGCAGAAACGCTGAATCTTCTTTTCAATCTTTCGTCCACCGCTGCCATCATGATATTGGAAGTTAGGTGACCATATTTTTTTTGCCATGTATAAGTGTCCAAAGATACTTCTTTTTTTAGTAACCGACGCATTGGTCTCTTTGCTGTAGGCCGTAGATCAGGAGCTGAAAGAAAAATAATTGATAACAATTTGTTTTCCTATTTAATTTTTTTTTATTTTTGTAAATACCTGGAGTATCTTTAGCAGGAGCTTGATAAGTTGGCAATTTGACATAAGTGGCAGGAGTATTATGTAGGCAAATAATAGGAAGAGACGTGCTTTCGACTAAATGAACAGCTATTCTGGAAGCATCAGATGCCATACATAAATCTAATATTGGAATGTGAAGAGTCAGACTAGATAGCATACGCCCTTTGATGACGTCCCATACGATTATGGATTTGTCTTCGGAACCTGGAAAACAATGCATGAAAAAAGAAAATGAATAAAAATGGCGCACTACCAGATTAATAGTCATTTACTCTTATGGGTCTGCTCAATTTAAAACTAAGTAAAAAAATCTGGTTAATTGTATGTCAGATTCATTTTGTCCAAAATAATATGAGCTGGAGTCAAATATTAAAATGATATTTAAAATTTTACCTGACACCGCTAAAGTTCCATCTGCACTCAGCTGAACACAGGTTACATAACCCAAATGACCCGTAAAAGTAAAGAGATCGGCTCCCGTTATAATGTCCCAGACAATCAGATTTGAGTCTTTGCTACCTGATATTACTTGAGATTTATTTGTGACAGAAACAGCAACGCAAGTTACGTGATCAGTATGACCAACCAATACCTAAAACATAAAAAAATGCAAAAAAAAAAAAAAAAAAAAAAAAAAAAAATCTTTTGTTAGGAAAGATTTTTTGTATTTATGATTTCAGTGGCATACCTGAGTTAATTTTCCTCCAGCTAATTGCCAAACTTTGAGCGATTGATCCTTTGATCCAGTGATAACCTGGGTGTTGTCATTAGTTATGACGAAACAACTGATTTCTTCGGAATGACTCACCGTGTATTTTTCATCGTCCCGAACTAGTGACCATATTCGAAGACTGCAATACACAATTGTCTTAGTTTCATCGATCGATTTTAATGCAAAATTTGATATTATTGAGAGAGCTTACCTATTTTCAGTCTGCCCGCAGACAGCATACTTCATGTTACTTGACACGGCTAAGCACCTTCCCGCAGAGCCTGATAATGTCTGTAAATGCGTTGCATCATCTGCTAACCAAATTGCAATCGTTCCAGCTCTATCACAAGATATTACACGCCTTGAATCCAGCATAACAGATACGACCGTTACGGTCGCTTGATGTTGCTTTAATCAGAAACGAAAAAAATCAAATGAATATTTTTAAAACTTCAAAATTATTTCGTTTTCATCCGTACCCGAAAAACTGAAACGACCAAGCCTAAAGTAAGACCCCAAACCCTGGCAGTATGATCTTCTGAACCAGACACGGCAAATAAAGCATTCGCAGCTAAAGAAACGGTTGTGATGGATGACAAGTGACCATCCATCGTGCACTGCAATTCGTGAGAGTTTAATTGCCATATATTTACCAAGCAGTCCGTTCCCCCTGAAATTTTTTATATGAATATTAATTTTCTTTTATTCCGAGTCCTCAAACAAATTAATAACTTTCATAATTTCTTGAAAACAAACCGGTAGCTGCAAGTGTTCCATCCCTCGAAACGCATAAGCATGTAATATGACCTGTATGGTTTCTGGCACTTGATGGCTTTTTAACAATAGGAGCAGATTCTTCTTGTCGAAAGCTCCAAAATGTCACTTTGGTTCCTCCTGCATAAAAAAAAAGTGTTTTATTAGAAAAAAAATCGAATTCGTGGAGCTAACAGATAATTTTACCTGCTGTTATTAAAAAGTCATCTTTATCGGTAACTTTAACACCCGTAACGCTTTGAGTATGAGAATTAATTGTTCTAATTATCAATCCAGAATGAAGATCGAAAATGTACACCCTTCCGTCAGCTCCTCCGACTACAGCTCTTCGGTTGTCGTAAGCGAGGCTGATACACTGAGGCTTAGTTTTAAGACCTCTTAATGTGTGCAATTCGGTTCCTGTTGCTAGAGTTCTCAAATAAAGTTGATTGTCTTCACAGCAAGCCAGAATAAAGACGCTGTCGTCAGTTAAGGACATGAAAATTATAGGGGAAGCTAACTGCATAGTATTGAGAAGTGTGACTTTCTGATCTAAAGACCACAGGCAGATAGTACCGTCGGCAGAACCTATTTAAAAAACATAAAGCAATGCACAATATTTCATGTAAAAAAAAGAAGAAGACAAACTACACTAACCTGAGACCAATACGTCAGTAGTCGAAGTAAATTTAACGGAAGTTACTGGGCCTCTGTGATGATCAATTTTTATTATCACATCTCCAGTACTAAGTGACGTTACAATTATTCGACTATCTTCGCCTCCACTGACGATGACGGTATTGTTAAGTGCAACGCATAAACTTAAAACAGGTGCTATATGCTCTCTGTAAAAAAATTTTTAATGTAATTTTCGATTTATAATTTCATTTACGGGAACTATTTTTTTACTTACACTATTTTCAATTTGAGTGAAAAAGTCTTAAGATCCCAGACAATAATGGAAGTGTCTTCCGAACCAGTCAATAAATATGGTAGTTGTTTCGTGACGCAAAGGCACACTACAGGTCCGCTATGGCCTTTAAACGTGTGGATCAACGCATTGGTCATGATATGCCATAACTGAGGGTCTCCAGTCTGAGGTACTATAACAAGATGCTGACTAGAAGGAGTCGATTCCATGAGCCGGACACCATTAGGACATTGAACACCTAAAGACGAACGAAAGATAATCATTATAATTGTGTCTACATGTTTAAGATCCTGAAGATCAAAGACTCACTTTTTATTTGTAGAGGTAATGGAGGCTGAAGCCACGCATTTAAAGGAACTAATAAGGGTTCAATATAACCGTCGCACCAAGCCATAGCACTTGTAATCATTTGGCATACAACATCACCCGCTGTTTCTTCTATGACCGTTGGCCGAAGCCAACATATGAATTGAGTCGGCAGTTGCAGTGCATCTCTAGTTAATACCTGACTAGATTTTCGAACGGTGTAATACACCAATTCTAAGTCTCGATCTAATATAAAAGATCGTACGTGCTCTAATAATGATCTAAGGTATGATACGGAAATGGTTTGAACGCCAGCGAGAGCCATGTCGAAATTACAAACGCAGAGCTGTTTGAGTCCTACATGCGAACCTAAATCCAATAATAAAAAAAATCATATACAGCAAAGGTTTATAAGTGGGACCATTCAGGTGTTACGTAAGCACGATGTGAAAGATTTTTGACCCCTTCCCCCACCCTCTTACTTGAATGATTTCTGTACCTTAATGGAAGCTGACACCCGATATTGTTCAAAATTTGAAAATTTAGGTATAATACCTGCGTTTAGAAGATGTAGCCAAGCTTCTTCCACATGTCTTATGTTATAAGTAACATCTACTGGAACTCCTGAAGATTGGAATGGCGTTTCTTTGGTCTCTTCGCTTTGCTCTGGAGTTTCTAAAAAAAAAAGGAAAAAAAAGTTTAAAAAATGTATTATTTACCTTGAGTCGGTTTATGGGGCCATTCAAATATTATGTAATCATTTTAGGGGGGGGGAGGGGTCGTTCGACTGACGACGAAGGATGACGAGGGTGAGGGGGAGTATTGATGTGACACTAGATATAATTTTATAAAAAATTTTAAAAGTATGAGATTTTTCCCCCGAAATAATTACAAATGAATAAGTAATTTTATATAAGTTTTAATTTGTAACTTAATCACCTTTTCAGGTCTATTTTATGTTAATATTTGGTATTAATAATAAATCGCGACCTTAGTCGAATATATCTTTCTATCTGAGATTTTTTATTTGTACTAAATCCAATGTTTAGCATACGGAAAGGAGTCCAAAAACCAAAACTCAGATAGAAAGGTGTTCGACTAAGGTCGCGAAATGCATTTTGTCAATTTATTTAAAAATAAAAAAAAATCCTTGATGAGGAGGGGGGGGGGGTTTAGCGAATGATGACGTATTTTTTAAGGGGGGGTGTTGCTAATGATAACGAATGATGATCAGGGGGAGGGAGGGGGTCTAAAAGGTGAAAAAAATGATGACGTAATATTTAAATGGCTTTTATGCTGCTTGTTGCTGCAATATATGGAGACGTGACGCATTTGCGGTGGTTACATACCTGGTTCTGGTTCGTTTTTCTCTTCGTTCCGAGTAAATTCCAAAAAGAATAAATTTGCTACTTCAGCATGGGCCGCTTTCAAGATATCCGGGGTAGCCGCATACTTTTTCCTCGCCGTATCCTTTATAAGTGAGCGCCTCCATAACAATAACATTTTACCGCTCATTTGCTTTTCAAGCAGTAAATCGCCTGCAATTAATATTCCATTTTACGATCAATAAAAAAATTTATTTTAACCAAAATGCAAAAATTCTTACCCAGTATCACTTTGGCCGCTGCAAACGAGGAAAAATTGTAATGACCATTTTCCAACGATACGACATCAGATATATCATTGGTCGGCATCAGAATTTCCAAAATTTCAGTTTCCGAAAGCCCGAACTCCGTGCAAGTAATCAAATTACATAATCTGCTGGTTGCCAAACGACCGAAACGATCTTCAAACACATCGAAACGTTCTTCTATGCTCCTAACATTTTCTGCAAATAACAAAAGTATAAAAAATCAAAATTAAATTTTCCTAATAAAATTAAAGAGAAAGAGAGCAAAAAAAAAAAAAAAGGGGGGGAGAAGAAAATTATTTACCTTCTACAGAAACCCTTGTAGGTAATTCAATTAAACATTCAGGGACTTTGAATCGCTCTCGTTGAACCGGAGTTAATTTTAATACTTCTATCGGTTGGAATGTAGTCGCAACGATGTGAACATTATACGGAAGAGAGATCGGAATCCAAGAAAGAGCAGCCACAATATCAGAGTCAAGAGGATTTAGCCTGAAACAAAGGAAGAAACAAGGAAAAAGAAAGTTTCCATCAGTCATTTTAGTCTAATAAAAAAAGGAGAGAAAAAAGCTCTGGAATTTCCACTTATTGCATTACCTATGGAGATCATCTATTAAAATGATAACAGCTTTATCACTGGATTCCTCAACTTTCCTTAACAAAGTTTGGAACCAATTGTTAACGTAAAGTGGGTCGAACGAGGCATCCTTCGGCAAGAACGCTTTTTGAAGAAAAAAAAAAGTTTTTTTAAATTTATGTAACATGGGTGATTTTTACCATTGTGAGCTGATCGTACCTTCATTCAGAAAATATGAAAGTTGATGAGATATAACTCGGACTAATTCCAAATTGTAACTAGATCGAGGTGTGGTATTGGCACATCGTAATATTCTACAGCACTGCTTTTGATTTAACCATTGTGAGCAATTGAGGTAGATGTCGTTGATTATCGAAGTTTTTCCAGTCATATGTGTTCCATATAAAATAATAGGTGGATGTCTACTCGATTCACCTGAGAGCAAAATAAAGCGTAAAACATATAATGGTGTATCGATAATAACAAGTCTGAAACTCAAGTTGGCTTTTAAATGAGATTTCGCGCTCGAACAATTTCGGATATCAAGTTCGGAATTGAGCGGAATTTACTTCATAACATTCTCATACTATCCATCATTGCGATTTTAATAACTTCTAACAACATTTTGATAGCGGGTCTGACCATTACTCATCTGCAAATTAGTTTACAACAATTTGTAGCGGCGAGAACATTGATTTCCCTGTTGCCTTGCGGCTAATCGCTGTCGCTCTAACAATCAAACTTGTCATTTTCAAGGTGCTTTTAACGTTTCCAAACTCTTTATTAATTGATAGATGTAACATAGAGCATTTTCTATGAAAATCGATACACCCATACAATTTTATTTAGCTAAGGGCTTTCGGGTTAGGTGGAATTTATAACCACGTAAACGATATTTTCAACATGGTATCTCTAGAATGATTGATTGCTAAACGATATTTGTAAGTTTATGTTCGGAAGCAGGGGCCGTTTTTATACTCTCAATTTTCTTTTTCTCTGTATAAACCTTACCTGTTTGGAAACTGGACGTAATTATTGTCTTAACTTTATTTAGGGTTTCCGAATTAGTCCACCAGGATTCTCCATCTCTTTCATTTAACTTTTCGTTGATTGATAAGTGTGCTACAACTTCATTATAGACTTCCTGAATGTTTTTATTCCGAGCTTTCACTTCTGGGTCTTGTTTGATATGCCTACTGATAAGCTCGTGTAGTCGGGCCGATACTGTTTCGCTGAATTCACTCAAATACGTTTCGTGATCTTCTACGTCGGTGTCTATCCCTTCTTTTTTCCAAGGTACGCTTTAGAAGGAAAAAAAATAATAAATTTTACAAAAGAAAAAAAAAATAGCTATAAAATTATTTTTAACCGATTTAACATTTTTTGAAAGGTTATACCTGTAAAAAAACCGATTTTCTTCCGGCACGGAACTTTCTACCAATTTACGTAGAGATTCTAATCCACTTTTGTTTTGATTATGAAAAAATTCCTTTTCATCTTCGCTTTCGTTAAAGTTCATCCAGTCTCTTGTTACAGCTATTATATTATCTTTACAGTTTTCACTAATCCCTAGAAGTAAATAATAAAAATAAAAAAAAGGTCAGCGTTATTTTCTTTCACAACTGGACACGCAAACTTTCGTTTTAATACTGGATAAAATTCTAATATCTGCTTTGGGCAAAAGGGAAAGAAAAGCTTTCGGAGAATCTCATATTCAAATAAAGCTACGGGTATCATTCAAAGGATCTTGAGTTAAAAGTTTACTATGAGAGGCAATCGAAAAATCCCCTTGTATTTTAAAAGGGAAAATCTAAGTTTGTGTTAAGAGTAGAGATTCAGATCTCGGATTTTGCACATACTTTTTTTTTTTTTTTTTTTAAGGGATTGCATCACAAAATTACTTTAGGCCCCCTGGGAAAGGGTGCCCTAATTTACAGGGGGATCGAGTCCTTCGCCCCCTTCTCTTTTAGGTGCCTCTTGTGATTTTTCTCCGTTGAAATTGATCTATTTGTTAAAAACTTAAAACTACTATACCACTAAATTTCCATTTTACTCAAAAAAAAAAAAAAAAAAAAAAAAAAAAAAAAAAAAAAAAAAAAAAATTCAATTTTTTAAAATAGTACGCGAAAGTTGTTTACAAATTCTAATGCATTCCTGAATGACTGAAGCCGAAATTGCCACGCATGAAGTTACACGCAAAGATTTAAGAGAGAGAATGAAAAGATGAAACTGAGTAATTCATAGATGTTGAGAAAATCTTCCTCTGCACGTTATCCCAAAGGATTAGTATCTACCTTTATTACGTTGAAGTTAAATGTCCTAAGACATTCTAGCAAATCAGAAAATAACTCCCTTGGCAATTTCTGCCTTTTCTACTTTTTTTTTTTTTTTGTCTTTTTGATAAGTTATAGAACTATAACGAAAAGGCTAAAAATATAAAACGAAATCGTGACCGCCGTTATTATCATTGGACGTATAAGAGGCATGTACAAAAAATTTTCTAATGCGCAGACTAACTCCGACTTTTTACTTTCATTTCGTTCTTTTTTTCTTCTTAGGGAAAAGCTATTTCTTGAAATATTTTCCACAGCGGGGGACTGAAATTGATTGAGACATTAAAGGGAGAATCTTGACAGAAAAAAGATAAGTTCTAAAAAAATTGGTTTAAAAAATTTACATCTCGATCAAAAATATTATTGAAAATGTGCAACTTACCAAGACCGTAAATTAATTGCTCTTCTAACACAGACTTCCTTGGAGTTCCATAAATTTTAAAGATACTTTCTAGAGCGTGATGTGCTTCTATCCACGATTCTTCAATTTTTCTAAAAAAGAAAAAAAAGAAAAAAATATTCAGCAGGTTTATAAGAGATGTGTTTTCTTGAAAATGTTTTTTTTTTTCGTTAAAAATATTTCGTTTTCCTGATGGAATATATTCAAGTTACATGCGACATATACACATTACGAAAAAAGAAAGAAAGAAAATATTAGAATTTCTCTTTTAAAATGACTGGTTTTCCGTAAGGAATATTCCATGACGTCAGCTAAGAAATCTAACATTTAATGATTTAGAAAAGAAAGTATTCAGATCGCAATAATTGTAGCTTTTTTTTCGCGATTTAATTTCGGATTTACTTTTAAAATGTCAACTTACTTTGGTTGTTTCAATACAAAGCAGTCTCCTTCTCTTTGATAGTATTGCTCTAATAAAGCTACGTCTCCCCCTTGTGATTTACATTTATTGAAAATTTCCTCGTATGCTAGACACGGAATTCGATCTTCCAGTGGATTCCTTCCATATTTTCCTCCTATTAAACACTGAAAGTAAACACGAAGACGTCTAAAATTAAACAGGCGATCAGCACCACGACTGTATCATTATTTCCAATTCGATTACTGTCTTTCTATTCTCTTTTCCTTTCTTTGGAAACAAATTAAAAACGAAACTTCCACGACATGACATTTCTCATTTTTAATAATAGAACATTTTTCATCATTAATTTAGTCTTGTCATTTTACTTCGTCATTTTTCGTAAAATCTTAGTTTTAGCGTGATTTATCAAGTTTGTAAACGTCAAAAACTTAGTATATGTGTTAAAATATGTACAAACAGATCTTGGAAGCGGATAGGAATTTACGAAGAGAATTAATTCGTATTAAAGAGATTATCTTATTTTCATGCCAAAAAAACGGAGGTTTTTTTTCTTTCCGCCTTAAGCAGATTAAATTTCGAATCTGTAGAAATAAGTCAGCCAAATAGTAATCGCATATCGAAATTCGAACAATTCGATCATGATTTGATTTCCTTTCCTTTTGTGTGATTTCCTTTCCTATTTTAATGTGAAGAACGTAACAGAAAGTTAGTTTCGTTCATCGATTATGAATTTAATTATGAATAGGTTAAGGAGCAGACTTATTACAAAAGAGATCGGCTGAGTAAAAAATCCTAAAAAACTGATCTGAGACCCGAGATCGAGAATCAGAAACTGACCGTCATAAAGCGATTTAACGGTCGGGCCTAATTTAAAAAGGATACATTGCTTCCAGGAAAATGCCGTGTTAAGGCAAAACAGTATAAAAATCAACATCATTAATTTTCTCCTCCTAAAGCGGGACTAGTTTTAATTAGTTCTACCCATAACGTTCAGCTTTTAAATTTTGAATATTAATATTTTTTTTCATAACCGATATATTACTATTTATCATTTTTTTAAAAATATTATTTATTAATTAAATATTTTTGTATAATAAACCAGCACACTTTTATATTATTCAACACCCACAGATTTAGAATCAGCATCAGCATCATGATACTAAAATTCATCAGAATTTTACTTTCTCGGAGTAAAGGAAACTCTGGACCGGAAATTTGACAGACTCTCGTTTTATTTTGACGACAACTCTTTGAAAATATATACACTTTCCATGTAAATTGAAAAATTAATTAATTAATTAATAACATTTTCGTACATTCATAATCTCCAGCAAAAGAAAAAAAAGCTGTATAAGTTTTATTTTTATTTTATTTTCTTTATTTGTTTATTTATTTTAAAAAAGTAGCTGAAAAAAATCGCAGAACTGACGGTCTCCTGGGTAAAAAATGAATTCCGATCTTTTTCCTGATCTTTTCAACTTCAAAATTCAGGAAGGCTCAAAAAGGTAAGGTGAAAAGTGAAAACAAGTCAAAACAAGAGTCTGACAAGTCTGGCAGTTTCCATAGACTCAACTATATCAAGTTAATTATTTTGACGTATTTTCTTTTAACGGAAGGTTAGGTCGGTCGTCTGTTTCCGATATCCTTTGCTTTTATCGTTTTCATCAAAACATTTCAAATAGATATGTATGCGGCTTCTTTCGTGGTCCCAAGTCACATGTCTTTCTTTAGTAGAAAGTCTTATAGCCGCTTTTTTATGTATCTGTTGCCGCCTTAGGACCATAGGGCCTTAAAGTCACTACAGTCAAAAAAAGTGTTTTCAGGGCTAGACCCGAAAAGTATACTTTCGAGATCATGTAAACAAAACAAATTTCGTTATTCTCGCCCTGAGAACTACATTTCCAAGGCTGGACCGAAAAATTTCGATTTTTTACTCGGCCCTCTTGCCGATCCTCGCCTTCGGCTCGGATCGGCAACGGCCCACAGTGGTCGGAATACCCATTTTAGCAGGAAAAAAGTCTAGTTTTTGGAATTTTGGATTCAAATTCTATAACAGGGGGTTTTTGGGGTCGCTGATTACGAATATGAAATCATTTTTTAAGTGAGGGGTCCCCCAGTCCCCCCACAAAATATTTAAAGGCTAAATTATTCAAAAATCATAACATACGACTCACTATCGGAGTTTTTAAGGTCGCTGATTACGAATATGACATTATTTTTTAAGTAAGGGGTCCCCCAATCCCCCCACAAAATACTTCTGCGCCCAAATTATTTAAAAATAATGATATACGACTCATTTTCGGAGTTTTTAAGGTCGCTGGTTACGAATATGAAATTATTTTGTACGTGAGAGTCCCCTAACCCCCCCCCCCCAAAAAAAATACTTAAAGCCTAGATTATTCAAAAATAATGACATACGAGTCATCGTCGGAGTTTTCAAGGTTGCTGATTACGAATATGACATTATTTTCAAATACTATATTCACAACTCTTACTGCAGCGCAGCGTTTTTAAATATCAACGAAGGCGTTCGGGAGTGAAAAAATTGGTAGACTTTCCATAATTGGTTATTTTCCATAATTGGTAGACTGTTTGCAAATAATACATATTTTTAAAAGAGTAATTGAAACATGGGATATCAAAAATTATTGTTATGCATTAAATAAGAGTAGCTCGTGTAGTTAAAACGCTGTGCGTTCAGAAGTCATTATACGGATAATAGAGTGAACGGGGACGAACGGATATGTCCGTACAGACGGAAAATCATCTCTTAGTTTAAAATACGAAAAATATAAGGCAGAAACCTCGCGTTACATTTTAATTAGACCTTGAATGTCACATTCACTAATTTCGTCACTGAAGAGCAGCGGTTGGCAAAAGCGTTCGGGGATGAAAAAATTAGAAGACTTGTTCGCAAATAATGCTTATTATTCAAATTAAAAGAATACTTAATACATGAATTGGAAAAATATATTGCAATCAAGATATAGAAATGAACTTTTATGGAAATTACTTATAAAATGTACGGCGATGTCCTTATATTAAACATTAGACATCAATATAAAAGGGGCTGAAAAATGAGGAGGCGGCGAAGGGCGGCGAAAAAACCGGATCACATGTTCAACATATCAAGTATAGTTTATGATAAAAAACATTTTGGACCGAAACCTTTCGAAACTTTTTTTTTACGGCCTTAAAACGAAGATTACATTTTTTTTTGTTTAAAAAAAAAGGTATTTTTTTGCTGACGGATTTTGGTACTTTCCTTTGCATGAAAAAATATTTAATCATAAATAATTGAAGTAGAAGGACTTAAACACCGAAAAAAAAATACAACCACTCCCGATAAAATTTTTAGCTGAAATAAGAAATATTTAAAAATGATAAAAATGAACTCTGCGCTGGTAAAGTATAACGAAAGATTTCTATAGCCTAAGTTCAACGCCCCATTTCTGGCGTCCAATACACCCTAGGGGGGTGAAAAAATTATTTTTGGGATCGGTCATTAATCTATTTTCAAAATTTGAGGGAAAAAAATTATTTTTCCGACTTGAAATTTGCGGACTTTTTTCCGACTAAAATCCGCATTCCGACCACTGTGGGCCTCGTAAAAAGTCTCACTTTTCGGGTCCAGCCTGGAAATCTACTATTACTGATAACCAATCAAAAACGAATTAGATTTTGCGTCTAGTAAAAAACTGTCTAATGGCTGAGAAAAGTTTACTAAGGACTAGTCAAATTTTACGAGTTACTAATCACAAGTACTCAATCAAAATTTGATTAAGCCATATTTTTTTCAGTGTACTGTTCCACTGGCTCTGAATACTCATAAACCTGCGTCTTTGCAAATGAGCGATTTGGAACACTCTAGTGGTAATGCGACGCTTGGTTCAAGTGTTTGGTTAGTTTGACGGCATAGGCCATGCTTTTCATTAATTAGCAAGGCCAAGGCATTTCCTGGAATTCAGAACGCTTGCTTAGCTACTGTTGGGCTCACCATTGAACGCGAAATCGGATTAGTGCAGGCTACCGTAAAATTCAGGGGTGCGTTGACTTTCAAGTCAAAGGGTAGATCTAGCTGATGGGTACTACCTGGTTTTGGCACCCCTACAAAAAACCTTAAAAGAACTCGCTTATCGTTCTTAACGTATAGAATTCGCGTGTCTAATAATACTATTTTTAAGACAGCAGTGAAATCAAAGCTGGATTCGTTGTCTCGGGTTTTGTTTAACAGGTCACCGAAGCAACCCGTTTTGGTAACCCGTTAAACAAAACCCGAGACAACGAATCCAGCTTTGATTTCACTACTGTCTTAAAAATAGTATTATTAGACACGCGAATTCTATACGTTAAGAACGATAAGCGAGTTCTTTTAAGGTTTTTTGTAGGGGTGCCAAAACCAGGTAGTACCCATCAGCTAGATCTACCCTTTGACTTGAAAGTCAACGCACCCCTGAATTTTACGGTAACCTGCACTAATCCGATTTCGCGTTCAATGGTGAGCCCAACAGTATTTTCTGGTTGAGGTAAATAAAACTTAGGAGTCGTCCATAAATTACGTTAGCATTATTTTGGCCTTTTTTTAACCTCTCCCCCCCTTAAAATTACGTTAGATTTCGGTTACCTCCCCTTAAAAATTAAAAAAAAAAAAGATTAATATTAAACATTAAAAAAATCTGAAATTCTTCGGAACTTAAATTTTGCAAAGAAAAGTTTTTTTTTTTTTTTTAACTTAGATCAAATGCGCGGGTAAAATCGATTTTTTTTTAAAAAGTGAGTTAGGTTACATAATTTAAAAAAACTTAAAATTATTTTCATTCTTGCTCGTTTATTGCATGAGACAAATGCTAACGTTAGATATGTAACCACGCGTTGTTAGCAAAAGTTAGCATTTTGAATACCCCCTCCCCCCTAACGTGCTAACGTGGTTTATAGACCCGTAAATCATAGCCGCACGCCTCTTAAATCTTCACCCCCCCTCCCCTTAGATCTGCCTGTGCCTGATGGTGATTTCAAACAATATCTAGGCAAATATTATATGAAAAAATATAGAATTGCTAATCTAAATCAAGAAATAAACTCACTGCCTAATTCAATTAATAAATTATTGTAATAGCTCATCTGATTTTTAATTATTAAAAAGAATCATTTTTTAAACTAAGAACCGATTTCGAAACTTCCACGATGATAGCCAATCCAAGCGATTGAAATCGATTAGAGTTTTCATTATAACGTCCATTTAAATCCTTGGAAGTAAATTCAGCGATTAAAATCAGCTATAGCATTATCACCCATTACCATTTTCTTCGCGTGCAATTATGTAATCAGTGTTTTTAATAATTCAAGACGCGAAAACGTTTTGCCTTTTTTTTTTTTTTTTTCGTACACATGTTTACAAAGTACATAATTACACGTGTACCTTGATAGACAAGCGTGATGTGTCAACAACTAATCAGCCTTGTAACTTAATTAATACGAGTGAACGCACTCAATATAGCTCGATATATATTTTATGCAGCGTGCTTCGATTACAGTTTTCCGGCTACTTACACCGGAAAAACCCTTGAAGAAATCGTCACGAAATGTTTCCAAGCGATAACATAGGAGGAAAAAAAAAATAAAACAGATTTCAAATTTTTATGTCTAAAGATATAAAATTCAACAGATTGATTTAAAGAATTCTTCCCGTTTTTTTTTAGACATGCTATAGCGCTGTTTCCAAGGTTTTAACTTCCTACAACTTAACTTAAAAACGACTTTTTTTTTTACACTTACCAAAAGGAAACACCCCCTTGATACTTGATAACAATGCTTAATTTCATCGAGTTGATATTTGATAGTGTTAACGTCGTATGCAGCATCGTACTGAGTACCATAATGTATGTCTACCATTTCGACTTCAATTCCAAGACTGTCTAACTGGGATTGAAGATCCGGCCCAACTACTTCCAACAGCTGACGTCTTTCTTCGATGAAATCTTAAAAAAGAAAAAACAAGGAAGAAAGTCAGGAAAATCAGTTTTCTTTTTCTTAAAAAAAAAAAAAAAAAAAAGATATTTTCTCCTTTTTTAACAGGGACGACAAAACCGATGAGAAGGATTGAAATTCCTGTGGGAGCTTTTCAACCCTTTTTCGGATTAGGCGGGCAGGATATTTATTCTCCCAAGGCGTACAATCAAATTTTACGAAGCAATTACAGTGAGTAAATAATCATTTCTTTTCTTTGAAGGAGAATCTTCTTTAGTTTCTCGGAGAAGACCTAACAGGTGAAAAAATTTATAGCCGGAAAAGGAAAGAGAGTGGTAAAGAATATGCGGCTGTTACGAATTCCCACAATACGGTTTTTTTTTTTGTTCAAAAGGAATGTCAGATTGAGAGTTGGAAAACATTTGTATAAAACGGAGCATGATTCTTCAATCATTTTTTGTATTTTTTTTTTCCCTCGAAGATAGCGATCCGGTAAGAAAGTTTGAAAAAGGAAACAGAAACGGAAATGCGATCATATGTCAACAATTTTATGGTAATAGAAACGGAAAGCGAAACGAAAATAATAAAAATTTAAGAAAATTGAATTGAAAGCAAACATGTGTATTGTGTATTCGCTTTTCATTGTATTTGACTTTAAAATGTAAATAAATAATGTATTTAATGCTATGGGAAAAGAGCAAAAGAGCAAAAGCCCGCGACAGGATTTTTAATCAAATTTTTATTTTTTTTTTTTTTAACGGAAGTTTTATTTTATTTTTTGTTTCAATTTTTGAACAAGAAAAAGTTGCGCGATGTATGTAAAAACTTTGTTACGCTTATTGTAGACACGGGCGCTTCGAACCCAATTTTTTTTTTTTTTAAAAAAAGTTTGATTCATTTATACATTAAATAAGGAAAAGAAAAAGAAGTGGTCTGGCTTTACCGACTAGATTTTCTTGGAACCTTTTTCCGAGAGTATAAAAAAAAGGGTTGACGATTTTCCTTTTTATACGTAAAAAGTGAACTTTAAAAAAAATGAAAAATGTAAACTTTAAAAAAAATATGATTTGAGAAGCGAGTTCGTAAGCGAAATAAAGCCCTAAAACTTTTTTTTTTTTTTGTCGGGGAAAAAATAAAAAAAAACCGACTTGGAAAATATTGGAAAATTACTGTAGCCAGGTCTCCTGCAAGCATATAAAAAATTTCTGGTAGGTAAATATAAATAAATAAAAAATAAAGCTAAATATTGAAAGTCATTTTTTTCAACTTTTCTATTAAAAAGAAAAAAGTATGTAAACTTCGAATCTCACGCTTTATGAATGATAATCTTTTTAAAAAGATCAAAAAAAAAAAAAAAAAAAAAAAAAACTTATGATTTATAATATTAGCTTGGATCAAGCAATCATCGTTAGAAAGTCTCTTCTTACTTTAGATGTATTATTTTATGGGGATACGACTAAAAAAAAATAATTTAAACATTTGCGTAAGTGTATGTGAAAAACGCCCATTTGTGCACTCCGGATAGTGTGTTTTGCTTCTTAAACACTTTGTAAAAAAATAATTAGTATTTCGAATGGAAACAAACTATGTATGTAAATGCGGATTGTACAAGTGTGGCCTTCGTAAAAAATCATGGTTTCTGACTCAAATTTCAGGGTGTGCTTAATTTCGATAGTATTAAGCACCCCTAAACGTTCATTAAAATCGGGGGAAATTTTTGGAAAAGTGGACCACCCTAACCATGCACTGTAATTACATGTAAACGAACACCACATGTATTTTCCGTTCGGGCAGTTACATTTACAGGAAAAAAAAAAACCGGAAATTGATTACATCCTTTTTAAAAACTGCTCGAGATCGAAAAAGAAATACGGCTACCTATATTGAAAAAAAAAGTAAATTAAACGTCCGCAGTGATTATTATTTATCGAAGTCGGTTAAGTGTTTAAAAACGACATCAATATTAACCGCATCATAAAAATGAAAGGGTCACATATCCGTCACTTGCAAATTTTACAAGAGAAACGTTTCTGTTTGGCACGTTATTATTGATTTATGAAAGGTTTATTTTTCAGCTCGAAAAACGTTTTCCCCTTTGATGAGGTGATTAAATGAGTCGTGTTTTTGCTCCTTTTCAGCCTACATAACCTTTCTTTAATTAATAAATGCTATTAAAAATTTTCTAAAAAGCTTTTTTGCCATAACACGTTAAAAAATAGCCCGCTATATCTTAACGATTATTATAAGATGCATTTAGCACCTGTAGTGCTAAATAGTTTCTTTTCAATAATTCACTGAAAAATAAATGGTTACCTGTTACAAACTGTATTTGCTAAAGTGATTTCTCACATACTGAATATCGTACCTGCAGTATTTATTAGTGTACTGAATTGCGAAAACGGAAAACACCTTACACCTGCTAAAAATTTACCTACCAAGTTAAATCTTAACAACACGTGGAAACTCCTGTGAAACCTCGAAAACTCGAAAACTTTTCGGAGACTGGGATTTTACTATTAGATTAAGCGCCTGGAAATCTCATCTGGGATACTTCATAGCCTATTTAGTAAGGTTTAGACGTCAAAATGTAATAACAATTTCGGGGACCGTTTAGTATCCAAGAATAAAATGGATTAATGCCAGATTTTAACAAAAGCTCCGAGATGTTTTAGTAAGTATATACAAATTCTTAATAAATTCTGCATGTTTTTTTTTTTTTTTTTTTAAAGTAAAACAAAGCTTAATGTGCCAAAGCCGTATAAGCTAGTTTAAACTTGAGCGCCTACTCATTTCATGCATGTAAAATCGAATATTTCGGCCTAATGTTATTAATGCGAAAAAAAAAATTAAGTGTATTAAATTTCAAAGTTAGTGTAGTAGCTTTAAATTAATTCCTACCAGCCTCGTTTCAGTAAGAAAATAATTTACTTGAAAACCAATAAATTATAAATTATAAATTATAAATCTAAAAGTCCGAAGAAATAGTAACTGTTGATAGTGTTGAAAAGTTTAAGTATTAAATGATAAACCAACAAAAAATAATTAAATATTTAGTAAAAAACTTTTTCGATTCACTCCTGATGTTTTCTTTCGACTTGTCTTAAAGATTTACATAATTTATCAACCTACTCGCGATTATCCAGACGATAATCTCATAGTAGCCTCAAACTTTTCAATAATAATGTCATCGAAATACAAAATGAAAGATTAATTCAATGAGAATTTCCGACTCAAAACGTTTCCGCTAGAGGCGCTGGATGTCTTTAACGGTTTTTCGGCTTTGTTCGTTTTCCATAAAACAAACTGCTCTTTTGCCCCTTGTTTTTTCTGCTGGGAGTATTTTGAGTTTGATAAAAAAACAAACTTGTCCTGCACTGCTGTTTACAAACAAATGTTGATATTACTGAATATAAGTTTATTTATAAGTTTTAAGAAAAAAAAACTTCCGAAACCGATGATAACAAATAATATTTTTAAGCAGAAATGGCGGACAGGTTTGTTTTTTTACAAAACTCAAAATACCCCTAGCAGAAAAAACAACGCCCAAAGAGCAGTTTCTTTTAAGTAAAACGAACAAAGCCGAAAAACCGTTAAAGACATCCAGCGCCTCTAGCGGAAAAATTTGGCATCGGAAATTCTCATATCAGTAAAGTTCCATAAGACATAAATATTTAAATTACACTGGATTTCCTATTTTTTTAAAATTCTTGCTGCAATAAAAAATAGAAAATGATGAGTAAGCGGGAAAAAGGATCAGAGATCATTGTTTTTGTTTACAGTTAGATTTTATGTTTAGCTTTTGTCAAAACATCCAAAGTACAAATGTTCAAAACATTCAAATGATCCTTTTTTTTTTTGCTCTTTAAGTAATATCCAGATTATATGCTGCTTCTCCATTATGGTCCTAAATTAATTTTACAAAATTAATTTTATAAAATTACCGGAAATTATGCGCTTTTTCTTTCTTTTTTCATAACATATTTATTTTTTACAGATTTCTTATTCTTTTTTAAGTCATCCTCATGTTCCATTAGTAAAATAAAAGCATTATTCCCAATAATTTTATAAAATTAATTTTGTAAAATTAATTTTGAGCCATAATGGAGAAGCAGCAATAGTCACCTAAAAGTAAGCGAAATATTTTATCCATCAAAAAACGTATCTATATATATAAACGTCAGTTGTCCTCTGTCCATTTTCGAAAAACCGACTTCCACTTGAGCTAGAGAGTCGTGTAAAAACCCATTTTAAAGCTAATTTCTAGCTAGATTTTTTAAAAATATTTTCGTTTCCCGGATAATTTTTCCTTCTTCGGAAAATCAGAATATGTCCCTTTTTTGGAGTAATTTTCTCTGTCCGCGTCCGGAAACCATCTTCCCATTGAGCTAGAAAGTCGAGTAAAAACAAATTTTGAAGCTAATTAAATGCTGCGTTCACTAAAAATACTTTCATGTTTCGGAAATTTTTTTTTGTCCGGAAAATCGGAAAAACCTTATTTTCCCATGAAATTTTCTCTGTCCGCTTCCGAAAACCAACTTCTTCATGAGCTAGAAGGTCGAGTAAAAACAAATTTTAAAGCTAATTTTGAGCTAAGGTATGTCTCCACTGGTGAATTAATTACATGGTGTAATTAATTACAGGATGTAATTAAATGATTTTTGAAGGTACTAAATCGTTGTTTTCGATTTTGTTGGTTAGATCTACATTATGAAAAAGGATATTGAGCTCCAATGATTTGAAAAAAAAAAAAATAACACCTTTGTAAACCATTTAATTGCATTCTGTAATTAATTACATCATGTAATTAATTCACTAATGGAGACATAATACTAGATGTTTTAAAAATATATTCGTTTCTCGGAAAAATTTTCCTTCTTTGGAAAATCAAAATATGTCTTTTTTTTTGAGTAATTTTCTCTGTCCGGGTCCGGAAACCATCTTCCCGATGAGCTAGAGGGTCAAGTAAAAACAAATTGCGAAGTTAATTATATGCCGGGTTTACCAAAAATACTTTCAATTTTCGGAAAATTTGTTTTCGTTCGGAAAATCGGAAAAACTGTATTTTTTTCATAAAAAATTTTTTTTCCGCGTCCGAAAACCAATTTCTGGATGAGATAGAAGGTCGATTAAAAATACATTTTTGAAGCTAATTTTAGGCTGGATTTACTAAAAATACTTTCATGTATCAGAAAAAAATTTTCCGTACGGAAAATCGGAAAAATCGTAGTTTTCCTATTACATTTTTATACATAGAAACGTCTAAAAACAAATCTAAATGACACAAAATGAAAAGCGAATAGTGTTTCTGATGTCTAAAATCGCGAAAAAAAAAATCAAGGGAATAAATATAGCTTTCGGAAATGTCTCAGGTTTCCGGGAAATCGGAAAAACCGCGCATTTTTTATTTACTTTTCTCTGTCCTGGCGTGTTAACCTACTTCTAGGTGAGGTAAAATATTAAGCTACCTATGATTCTGTCGTCTCAATTCGACTAGAAGATCAGAAAAATAAATTCAGGTTTCGGGAAAGTCCCGTTTTCCGGAAAATCGGCAAATTTATATTTTTATATTAATTTTTGGCCATGCCGGAAAGTTAACTTTTGGATGGGATAAGAGTCATTGAGCGTTTTTCTCCTACTTCTAACATCAAAGCAGGCTTCAGGAAAAACAAAAGAAAATTGAAAAGTTTACGCTTATTGCCCAGGAAAATCAAAAAAATACTTCCGCGGGTTCGAGTTCGAAAGTTTAGAGGCGGAGCTTACATAATTTGATGAAATTCTAGAAAGATATCAAGATCACACGGTTTGGGGTTTAGACTGAAGGCTCCATAAAATTTACTTAAATCCCAGAAAAATTCAAAATTCAAAGAATTTGGCGGCAAAATCGCAATATTGGTCAAAACAAATAATTCATGAAACTGAATGTAAAAAATTCTATTGTTTACCGTCGATTTATCGACGGGTGACCACTAGTATACATATAAGCAACTGGTACATACCCCAGCGAATAAGGCGTCCTTCAGACATCATCTTTTTCGCTGGGTAAATAATTTCTAAACATGTAGCGAAAAAAAGAAAAAAAAATCGCGACTTTTAGAACTAAGTACCTCATAAAATCCGCCCTTTAAATCTGTTTTCAACATCAATAATAATAAATTAAATTAGAGAAAACCAGAAGATTTACATCGTTTCTTTTTCTCCTTCGCGGTAAAAGGTGTACAAGTGTATGCCTTTCTGAGAAAATAGTTTTCGAAAACCGTGCATGACGCAATGTTTTGTGGGATCATACAAGTATTACGTAAGCACTTAACAGGGGAGGGGGAAGGGGGGTATTCCATGTCTTACGTAAGATTTGAAATTTTTAAAATTTGCCATTAAAAAATATTTGCCGCATTATTCAGTGTAAAAATGATCTTACTAGTTCATAATTGCATTTTATGATTCTTTTAAATTAATTTTTGATTTTATTTTATTAAGTAACTTTTAATATTACTTTACTGATTCATTAACTTTTTTAAAAATAAATTTCACTGTTCTTTTTTTGATGCTTAATTTTATTTCAGAAAATGAAGAAGGAATTGTAACAATTTTTTTTGAAGAGGGAAATAAAAAGGAAATAAAGTTAAAAAATATTTTTTTGCAAATTAACAAGAAGAAAAAAAATCTTACATAATATTACGGAGAGGGGGTCGGCCATTCCTTACGCTTGCTTACACCCAGAGAGGGGGGGGGTACAAAATAGTCAAAAAAATGTTTACGTAACACTTGTTTGAAAAAATTGCAATTAAATCGAAAGTCTGCAATTAAATAATTGAAGGAGATAGCCATTAAAGAATTATTAGTCCAGTAACGTTTTTGGCGAATATCACTTTGAGAAAGAAAAAAAAAATGCTTTTATTATAGCAAAAAAATTCATGAATTTTCCTTCTTTTTTGATTGGATTCCCTGTCAATCATCTATGCATCGCCGTTTTAATTGTTTTAATGAAAATCTTAAAAAAAAAGACAGAGCAAAAAGAAAAAAGATAAAATTGAGGGGGAAAAAACTAAAGAGAATTTTCATGTAGTAAAGCGTTTCCACGGTTACCCGGCTTTATAACTTTAACTTTCCATGTCGTGTTTTCTTGTTTAAATCAAAGTAGGATAAATTATACGTAAGAAAGTGAAATTTTATTCAGAGACAAAAGGATAAAAATTTTTTTGAAACCATAAGAAACCGAGTCATTTTAATGGCGAACTCCCACTGAGATAATAATCTACCCTTATATTTTTAATCTTATCTGAATTGATAATAACAAAAAAAAAAAAAAAAAGAATCATTTAATCTGATATCTCATAAAGATGAGATCATATGAAAAAAAAAATGAGAAGGAAAATCGAGAATGAAAATGAGAATCAAAAAATAAAAAAGGAAAAAAGAAAGTCCTGAAAGAAAGGCTTTAACAGTGAAAAGTGCGAATGTGAGAAATCTTTCCTGTTGTCGTTTTCTTTTTTCTTTTTTTTATGCTTTTTTATATCTTTTATTTTTTTTATAACGATTAATAATTTAAAGTGGTTTATATTTATCATTGTCTTTATAATTGGATCCACTTTATTTCGATTATATATTTTTATCTTATCGCACGAACGTTTTGTTTTTTTTTTAAATCCTAATCCTTTTCTTGGTTTTTTTAACCTTTTTCTTTAACACGGAAAGAATCTTAATTTTTGAAATTCTTTTTCCGTTGTGATTCTTATCGTTAAATACATTTTAACGAAGTTTAACTTTCCGTTGTAATTATTTTTATCCACTTTAAAATTTTCTCTGAGGAAATGAAAAAAAAAAAAAAAAGGTGGAAATGTAAGCTATCCTACCCAGACAGCAAATCCTTACTCTATTTACTTTACTATATTGCAAACTTTCGAATGATCCCCTGAATTTCCAATAAGTGAAGCATTAAAGTACTGGCGCATTGCTTTTTAATTCAAATGCCTTACCGGTTTGCTCCAGAAATGAAATTTGGGCAGGTTGGTGGCTCTATCAAGATAATATTATGGAGTAAATTCCATTAGAATGCTCAAACATGGTCATCAAAATCTACGGGGCCAAAAAATGGTTTAGAGGTCCCATGGTTTAGAGCATGGCTTAGAGGTCCCACTAGGAGTAATCCGTCTTAGAAATTATCGGAAATTTTTTCGTACCAATTAAAAAATATTTATTACCTTAAGAAATGCTTTTTATGGTTAAGCACATGGTTTCCCCACTTTTTTCCACGCCCGTAGCAATTCTCATAAATAAGCCCGACGTTTGAGCCCCTCCCCCGTAATTTTTTTTTTTTTTTTTTTTTTTTTTTTTACTAATAAAATTTTCTATCTCCCATGTTAACTATAGGCCTGTTTTGGTCCTCTCGTTCAGTCTCAAATTATGGTGCATAACAAAGCCGTGCAAAACTGCTAAAAGACCTGAATTTATTAAAAGTAGCAAAAACAAACCACCTTTATTCCGGCACGATACCTTAGACCTCCTTGTCCGTTTTCACCCCATCCCACGCCATTTAATTTGCTAATAAATTTTAAATGTTAAATAAAACTAACGGAGAATATAAAATCACAAAAAAATAATAAACCTTTTAAAAATATTCCATTTACAAAATATCTCTGAAACGCCTTAAGAAAATATCATGGGAAGAAAAAGATATTCTTTGGGTAATCTTACCTCGCACATACAAAAAAAAAGCTCATTCGCTTTAATGTAAAAAAGCATCATCCTGTTTTGTGGTATCACTACAAAAAAGAGAAAAAAAAAAACTTAAGCAATCCGAAACTGACTGAACATCTTTTTAAAAGTCAAATCATGTCGGATATTTTTATTATTTTCGAAAATATTATATTCAACATCAATCTATCTTCATATTTCGGTTCCGAATATTATGCCTCTAGCAATGCTGTGGAATTCAAAAACCCAGCAAAATTTCAAGCTGGGAAATTTTCCACACTTTTATTTTTTATTGTCCTCATCTTTCTTTTTTCCTTTTTTTTTTTTTTTTTCTTTTCTAATAATGCATTGTTTTTCAGGTGGATTGGGGTTCAATGAAATCGGATAAAAAGACCGTATAAAGGGATCGCATTTCCAACGAGATAAATGTCGTGACCCGGTTTTGTTTTCCTCGGAAAACGCTTCCATAGCAAGAAAATCCGAAATCAAAAAGTAAGTCAGCTGTAATACGTAGTACGGAAATTTTGCATTATCTTTTTCCCTCGGCTTTTTCTCCCTTCTTTTTTTATTACATTATGTGCTATTGTCATTGTTTCAGAGCTGATGCTAAAAGCATGAAAATGTCTTTTTACGAGATTGTGAATATATCCGGATGATGTTATTATAATAATAAGCCTTATGGAAAAAAGGATAGGGGGAGGAAGAAAAGGTTTAAAACAAGATTTAGAAAACCCCAAAAATTAAATTTTGTGCTTAATAAATGTAGATTAATTACATTTAATCAGTTCATCTACGGGGGATAAAGAATAACACTGGCGTGATATAATATTTAACAAACGATAAAGGATCCAGGAAACAATGACGTCTAACCGCAGTCGCTAACGTTAATGTGCAAATGCGGTCGAACTTTAATTTGTGGTAATGGATAACAACATTACTTTGTCCTAAATTTAAGATGGTATTTGAAAGCTATTTTCGATTACGGAAAGTTTTGGTAATAGACCTATTTTGAGAAGGACAAGGGTTGAAATAAAGCAACCATGAAGTTTTTCATTTTCTTCCTTTAATATCCAAAATAATAAAGCATCATAGGGCTCACTGACAAAAGGCTTCAGGGGATTCAGAAATTAGAAATGAGGATATCGCATTAGGTAATAACCAGCTAAGAGAAACAATTCTCATGGGTAACAGTTCTCCGAATATCATTATCCCTTTATGCGTATTTGCGAAAGCTTTGATGGCAAATCCAAAGAGAATGAACACATGGTTTGAATTCTTCCAATTTAATAATCGGAAAATCCGGACAGCGCTTTTTCAACAGAAATGAAAGTTAACAAAGGCTTGACAGGCAACAGCAATATAGACGTTTATCATCAATTATAAAATACATATTGCTTCAAGATTCTTTTTTCGCACATCAAGTCCCCTCCCGAAAAAAAAATGAATTTCGATCAAACAGTTGATCACTACCCGCTGGTCGAAATTGATCGTCCTTGTTGCGTTTCCGATCAAAAATGGTCAAGGTAATTTTTGCAGTCAAATTCGACTTTTTTAGATTTATTTTGTTATAGATAATCGGAATCTGATATTTCAAAAGTTATTATAATCGGAATCGGAATCCGTCCTTTTTTTTTTTTAACAATTGAAATCGGAATCGGAATTGGAATTTCGTCTAAAAGCAGTTCGGGATCTTCGGAATCGGAATTTTTGTTTAAATCGGAATCAGAATCGGAATCAGAATCGGAATCGGCATCGTTAAAATATTTGTTTGTTGGAATCGGAATCGGAATCGGAATCTTACTCATAAATAGTCAAGATTCTGGCGGAATCAGAATCGGAATCGGAATTGCAGCCCTGATGGAAACTGATCAGTTTTGATCTAAGTTGATTACAAGCAGTCCAATAGCAAGCGAACATTTTCGATCAAAATCGACCATAACTTTTGGACTAGGACTGGATTAATCAAAGATCATTTTTCACCGAAAACGATAAAAAATGATCAACGGACTCTCTTTTGTGCAACCATAAGAGATGAAAAATCGTGATCATTTCTGATTTTTTTTCTGGAGGGTCAGAATCACTAACAAACATTCAACAAAGTTTAAATAAATCTCCATCCATGGAAAAAAGATAAATGGTTTTTAATACATCCAGTACTGCTAATTTACAGTTAATTTTTCTCTCGAATCCCCATTTTTCAGCTGACTTGAAACTTTTTCAAAGCGAAAAATCCAACCCAAATGATAAAAAATAAACTTTTTTCTTTCTTACGACAGCCCATGATTTTCAGCCCCTCCAGTTTTCAACGAGTCCACGGCGCTTAATTACATTTAAATACAGATTTAAAAGCTTTTACATCGAAAACGTTTTTGCCTGTGAATCATCTGTTTCCCTGATGCAGTACTCCAAAATCAGTTCTTGCATGTAATGACCATCTCATCTTTTTTTCCAATAAAGCAAAAAAAAAAAACGCAATTTTTTCTTTAGTACAGCACGTAAAGAGTGAAAATCTACAATTCCTGTCGCCATAACGGTTTTTATATTCAAAAGAAGTCATGAAATTCCCACGTTGAGAATATATGAAAAATAAAAGGAGTTTTATGTTCGTTGCTTTTTGCTTCCATTTTCATCGATTGTTCATATCTTGTCATGGCATCATAATATTATTATTCATTGTAATTTTTAACAAGTGACATTTTCATAAGGGATGCGTTCGCGTTTGGAATTTTTTATTTCTTCGTTATTTTTTTAAAGTAATAAGAAAAACAAGTTTCTTTTTATATATATTTAACAAACACAAGTTTCGTATGAAAAGCGTAACACAATTTCTTCGAAAAAAAAAAAGAAGTTGTAGCATTTTTTGTATTTTTTAACCTGTCAACCAATCAGGAAAAATTTGCTCTTCGCATTTCAAATTCTTCCTTTTTTTTTTTTTTTTTCAAAAAGCGTTAAAAACGTAATTAAATATCTAAACGAAAGTCAAATTGACATTTGTATTTGACTTTTTACGCGAATATTGATATAATATTTGACATACTGTAAACATTTCCTCGTTGAGTGTTTGCTCAATTATAGAATTTTCTCCGGTGAAATTCACTTTTTTTGATTAAACCTTTGATATATGAAATTTTTATTACATCGATTGTTTTTTAGGTATTTTCGATCGGTACCGCAACTTTTAATAAATCGCAACCTTAGGACCAAAGGGTGCTATCTCCGACACATAGAAATTTCACAAAAGCTGTTTTAAGGTTTTTATTTGCTATCGTTTCAAAACCGCTTTTCATACTTTCAGTTTGACTCTAATAATATGATTTTTGCTTTCCTTCGAAGTGATCCTGGTTTTAAAAGTTTAATTTTGGAAAGTTGCTCAAAAAATTTCTAGACTTTTTTTCAATTCAGAGTCCAACTCCAATTCCGATTCAAACTCCAAAAAGTTCTACCCGATAGAACCTTTTGGCTCTAATGTAATAACGTGGCTGCAAAATAATTATATTTCATATAATTGTTTACATCAGTTTCAGCATAAAAACGACTATTCGGAAACGATTTCGTTATTTTAACATTATATTAAATATTTTTAATTTTCCAACAAACCTAAATTACTGCTTTTGAGGCAGGGGGGGTGTAATTCTCTCGGTTGGGGTTATCGGTATTGGATCACAAAGAGGGACCGGGGAAATGTTCAGTAAAAGAATACACCAGAGGCACTCGAAGAGTGGACTTGAACCACCGACCTTCCGTTTTCATGACGGCTGCTCTACCACTGAGCTACCTCGGGCTCTGATGCATCTCGTACTGAACTGGGTTACATAAGGTGTTAGGTGAATAATGCGAAATCTTTCACATAAAGTAACTTGCTATATGCTAAGTATAAACATTACGATCAATTTCAAATTCACGGAAAAACTCTTTTTATATGCGATAAACGCGGTTCTCGATCCGAAATTAAATATTTTTAATTTTCCAACAAACCTAAATACTGCTTTTGAGGCAGGGGGGGTGTAATTCTCTCGGTTGGGGTTATCGGTATTGGATCACAAAGAGGGAACCGGGGAAATGTTCAGTAAAAGAATACACCAGAGGCACTCGAAGAGTGGCCTTGAACCACCGACCTTCCGTTTTCATGACGGCTGCTCTACCACTGAGCTACCTCGGGCTCTGATGCATCTCGTACTGAACTGGGTTACATAAGGTGTTAGGTGAATAATGCGAAATCTTTCACATAAAGTAACTTGCTATATGCTAAGTATAAACATTACGATCAATTTCAAATTCACGGAAAAACTCTTTTTATATGCGATAAACGCGGTTCTCGATCCGAAATTAAATATTTTTAATTTTCCAACAAACCTAAATTACTGCTTTTGAGGCAGGGGGGGTGTAATTCTCTCGGTTGGGGTAAAATTATATTAAATCACTAAAAAATGATTAAATAATTCATTGTAGCTAATTCAAAACTCATTTTCTTACATATATTAGGGATTTTATTTTTATGGTTGGTATGAGCAGAGATGGCATGGCATGCTGATTCCGATTCCGATTTCGATTCCAGTGATGCTCGATGATTTTTCAAACGCGATTCCGATTCTGATTTCTGTGAAAAAGAATAAATTTACGATCCCGATTCCGATTCAAAATTATATAATCGGTGCCGATTTCGATTCCGATTCCAACTCCAAATTATAGTTGGTTGCTGCTGATGCTGAAACTGAAACTGATTCCGATTCCGACTCCGATTCCTATTCCGATTCCAATTTCAATTTTATTATATTTAAAGATAAGCAAGTTTAGTCAAGTCAAGCATTGTAATGAGCATGCTTTGCTATAAAAATCGGGGAAATGAGAAAAGAATTGCACGACATGACAATCAGAACTGTGAATCAACATTTTTTTCGATTTCAAGCAATAAGGGGTCGTACATTAATTACGTAAGCATGTAAGATGGTATTTTTGACCTCTTCCCCTCCCTAAACATGCTTACGAAATTTATGGACGATCCCTTAAACGAAAAAGTTTTTCATCATATGAATCTGATTCCGTTTCGATTAAAATCTAGTCGGCATACCATCCCTGGGTACAAGTTACCTAGTGGAAATATGACATAGCACCTTTCGGTTCTATATTTTATTTTAAATTGATTCCGAGATAGCACTTTGTGATTTCAACATTGTACCTGATCCAATCAGAATTTAAGAATTTGGAAAACAGAGGCAGATAGTACCTGTAAAATAAAGATGTTTCGTAAAAAAAAGTCGATTTTGATAAGGGCGTCGAGATAGCTCCCTTTTTGGTCCTAAGGTAGTGTTAGGTTAGTTTCATAGATTTAAATCACTACCGAAAATATGACTGAAAATGATTAAATTTGACAATAGTCTTAGTCATTTTTAGTCGCGAGGGGTTTCGATTAGTCATTTTTGATCAATTTTGGTTTTTCTTCATTATTTTTGATCATTCTTGATCGAAAAAGCGTCATATTCGACTAGTTTTCTTTAAGTCATTTTTAGTCGAATTTTTAGTAGGGATAACGACCTTCCCCTTCACTTGTATTATTTTCATTTTAAATAAACGAATTTTCTCATAGGAAATTATATCCTCGCCTCTTTTCCATGCATTTAAATTAAAAGGTATCTCCGAAACTTTACTCTGGTTTCGTACCAAAGAATACATATACTTTATTTTACCTGTTTGCGGTTTACAATACGAATCTCGTTACCTTAGGACCAAAAGGAGCTATCTAAACCCCCTTATCGAAACTGATTTTTTGTACGAAACATCTTAATTCTACGAGTGTATACTATCTGCCCCGTTTTCAAAATTTTTGAATTATTAACACTAACTATCAAGGTAAAAGCACTCGTAATGTAAACTTGAAACCTTTTCCCGAAGCAAATAAAAGAGATTGATTCGTTTCTCCGTTTTATAATCGTAAATGTAAACATTTTCCTTTTGTTTCATTATTTTCCCCGACCGCAGTGTAATTTGATTCGAAATAAAAATGCCACAAACGAAATCCCGTAATTTCACACGGATAAAAGCATTCATTACGTCCATTAAAAGGCATCCTGGTAGAAGATCCAGTGAATCAAAAAGATGCGATAAAATATCATAAATAAAGGCCATTGGGAGGGGTTAAAAAAAAAAAAAAAAAAAAAAAAAAAAAAAAAAAAAAAGCAACTGAATCGTGTAAAAAGCGGTCCGGTAAACAAATAAAATGTGAAAAAGCAAGGTGGCGGCGGTTCGGGGTTAATATTGATTTTAAATTTAGCATCCAGGTGACTGAGCACCGGAGTTAATTCAATGCATTTTAAAGAGATGAGTGGCTGAAGTGACTAGAATGACCAGTGACCTAATGCTTTATCTAGACTGACAGTGAAAAGGGGGTCCGAAACTTGACGGAATCTTCCCGGGGAGCAGTTTTGTGGGAACGAAAGTGCTGAGCGCGAAGGAAAATTTCGAAGCTTGCTTGCATCCAGTTTACTTTTCTCCGGGAGAGAGCTTTGACCGAATTCGAAAACGAACTGATGTATGTGGTGTTCCCAATCCTCCTAATTCAATTTTAGCGGAAAGTACTTTTCCAGTTTCGCAGAATAAAATTCGATTTTTATACGGACGGGGATTAAGTTTATTTTCAATGGAATAATCCAATATTGTACCAATAAAATACTCTACTTTTTGAATTCCAAAAAAGGTTCATTCAAATATTTGATTAGGATAATATTATGGTTTAATTAAGCTAAAAACAGGATTAGGGCAAATAATTTAATACCAACATTCAGATATCGGAAATTTATCTCGTCCATGGTTCTGTGTCATTCAGATATTGGCTGTCATTTGTCAACTACTTTTTTCTTTGTCCGTTCCAATTTGGCACGATTTCTACATGACCTGCATTTTTTTAATGGCAGAATGGCTCCGAAGAAATCACTGGTTTTACGAAATGTGCATCCCATTATCTATTCGTTAGTAAAAATACGATTCTTGAAGACCTCGTTTCCTTAACGAATTTTAAGCTGAAACATGCTGCAGCGTTATAAACATGTTGGCAACATTTACAAATTTTTAGTTTTCATTTTTCAATGTTGCGCAACACGTTTTTAAGCTTCAACTTGTTGAGTAACATTTTGGAAACATGTTTCTAGCGCTGGAACAACTTGAGCAACATGTTGAGACAACATGTTACTGCAACATGTTTTAGCGTGAAATTTCGGTCTTAAGGATTTTTTTAAACAACTAACAGTTTCTCTTTCAACTTGGGTCTCCGGGGCTCTATCACCTGCCTTTAAAACGCTCCTAAAAATAAACCTTTTTCCTGGAAAATTGAAATGAATTAAAATAAATCTTTTCATTTTTTAAAGTTAAAAAAAAAAAGTTTTCTTTTATATATGAAAAATCATCTTCGATTTTGAGATAACACAATAGTCTTGTAACTTTTAACGACGCAGTCTCAAAATAATAATAAAAAAAAATTGTGGAAAGAAATAAAAGTCGGTGACTTATTGTAAACTCACTTGCCATTTGAAAACAAAAACTTTCTGTCTATTTTTTGTATTATTATTATTTTTTTTTCCCCCAGAAAATCCCAACTCAGAGGATTGATTAAATAGCACAAAAACACGTCAGGCCAAAGCGAAAGGGAAAGAGTAAATATTTTGCAAAACAAAAAACGAAAAGGGATGTCAGGAGACCAAGAATATTAAGAACAAAAAAGACAAGGAGGGAAAAAAAAGGTGATGACAATAACAGTTTATTTTTTACCGATTTGGCTAAGCTTTTCAGCTGCACGTAAAATTTCTCTCTCACACTTGCTCTTATTTTCTCTTTCCATCTCTACTTCCTCTCGACCCGATTCTACTCCCTTTTCTCTGCTATTCTCTCAATATTTTAAACACCCTCACTACATCTTCCTTAGTGTCATACTCCCAGCAGTTTCTCTCCAACCTCTTTATTCCTCGCTCCTTTCTGTTTTCTTCTCTCATACTACCTAGGCAACACTGAAAATACAACTTCTCTCAAACCTTGACGCGGGTGTGCGCTTTCTTTTCATTTTCATCCTCTTCCGTTTATTCGCGAATCCACTTCCCTAATCTGAACACAAGGCTACGCTTCCCTTTTCATCCATGAATGATGTATTTACTTTCCGTTATTTACCTCAAAACATTGGTTCTCAGAAGAACCTTATCTTTATTTGAGATCATTAATTAAAAACTCATTTTTTTTAAATTTTTAGTCTCGCGGTAAGGGATTATTTTTTATAATATTTCTGTTTTATTTTTTTTTAAATAAAATTATAGCTTCCATTATCGATCAAAAATGAAGTAAAGGTAGGCGGGAATGATCGGGTTTTATCAAGAAACGTTTTTTTATTTTAATTAAAAAAGTTTTGAAGACTTTTTTTTTTCGAAAACATTTGCTTCCAAAGGTTTGAACTTTTAAATATAAATTTTTAATGACGAAGAGTTTGGTAAACATTGTAGGCCTATCATCGTTTCGTTCGTTTGAAGCGAAAAAGACTAGTACCATACATTTTTAAAATTTGCAGCTAATTTTTTTTTCTTTTAAAAACGAGATCTGGAAGCGTTACTTATAGCTCTCAAGGATCATTCCAGAAAGCGCTTGTCTTAGTCTTCTTAGCCTCTGTGGAAAGACTGCATTCAAATCTTTATGCAAATTCAAAAATGCGGTCCCCACTGAAGTCCTTCAACAAAACAAAGAGAGATTTTAACAATGGAACAACTAATAAAAGTTTTCAACAATACTAAAATTTTGAAACTAATTTCACTTAGAAAAAATATTGGGACAAGTGTAAGCAGATAAAACTTTTATTATTTGAAATTACGTCATAATTAATCGGTTCTTTTTGAACTATTCAATTTGTTTCTAAACAAAAAAATGGAACGAACCATTAATCTTCGTTAATGGTTTTTTGAGTATAAAGTTGATTGCGGTTAAATACAATTTTTTTTCGGATTTCGTTATTAATTTATCACTAAGATTTCTTTTATAATTAACTTACACTTCTCACATCATCAAGCCACTGGTAATAATTAACATAAGGTTGACTGTGCTAACTGTGGGACCCGGGGTAAAATTCGGACAAGTAATGTCATTTTTACTAGGGGTTGGTCAAGTATTACGTAAGCATAATACTTCATTTTTTTGACCTCCTCTCCCGCGGTTGTAAGAAATAGTAAGATTTTCCTGGACCCCCCCTCCCTCTTTAAAAATTTTGATGAAATTTTGACGAAATTTTCACGAGCTATAGGTATATAACTATGGATTTGCAGGCTCTTTTCAATTTTTCGATATATTTTTCCGTTTTCCGGTGAGTGCGGGAAAACAAATTTTGCCATGTTAAATTCCCTATACCATTTGCTCAACAGGTACGAAGCCGCTACCCAACCGATTTTGATGAAATTTTTTAGGAACAATAGGAAAGTTTGGTCGAATTTTTTAGGAACGCTAGAGCTTCGCCCCCTATTTTACCGACCAAACTTTGCTTTGCAAAAGTTGGATCATTATATACCCGTCTGTTTGGCGGGGGAGCGCTAGTAAAAATTATTATTGTAGGATTTGTCAGAACCTACCAATTTTGCTGACTCCCTCTCTCATTCGTTCCTACATAATATTTGAATGACCCATTGACCCCTAAATTAAATCTAAGACGTAAAAATAAGGGAAATGGTAAAGTGGCTCATTTTTACTTCCCGACTTCTGCTTAGTTTGCTTAGTATACCTAACACCAAATTTTTATATCCAAACCTTTTTTCTGATTTGGAGAACTTCTCTGCCTGTGACTTGTATTTTAGCCACAGCTTCTTAATTAGCAAAGGGATAGGGGTGTCAGCAACCCAAGCTGGATATTATGCCTAGAGAATTCTTCAGCCGTACATTTCACATATGACTTTCGATGTAGTAAATTTTGTAGACCCCTAAACTGCCCTGCCTCTTACGGATCTTTCCGGGAAAAGTCATAACTTGAAAGACTAGAAAATGTAAAAAGCTTTCTGGAAAAACTGAAGTTCTCTTGATGATGAGTTTTAAGTAAGAGGCATGTTCAGAGCATGCACTCGGCTAAATTATCTCAGACGACTCGTTAAATGATCGCTACTTATATTTTCGGAGAAATCTCATTCGGGTGAGCTTCACCGTTTAAGCCGGTTCCAAAGGTTGTGCGTTTTCGTTTAGAAATGCAAGACCGGTAAAATGCAAGTAGAGATTTGCCTGATTAGATTGCAAGTGGGGATTAGACTGATCTTCACTTGTCAGCTTTAATGATCCCAATTTGAGTGAATATCGGTTCTTAGTTCGGATCTTATCTTAAATGTTACTCTATAAAGCCTATTATTCCAAATATACATACGGTTGGTCAAAATGAACTAGAGAGCTTTCAAATTGAAAATTAGAACCGTATAAAAAACTGAAAGTTTTAAATCTACAAGTTGATTCGTTTCATACAAAAAATTATAAAATATTGTGCTTATTTTTTTACTTTCTTTTAAAAAAATCACCGCTGGAATTTTTTTAATGAAAAACAAACAAGTTTATTAATAACAAGCTTCATTATGATAGCAGAGTTTTCTTCGAGGAACAAGAAAAAAAAATATAAAAAAAATCTTTTTTTTTAAAATATTTTTACATAAATAAAAGCACAAAATAAATGATTACCACTTCCAGAAATTCTTCAATTGCTCCGTTATAGACGGTTTTTATCATTCAAAATAAAATTTTAAATCATCAGTTCATTGGAATGTGCAATGCATCTCAAGGTTATTTTGAATTCACCAAAAATTTCATTACTTTTTTAATCAAATTTTTTTCCAACTTTTGAAAGAAGTGCCATACTTTTCCCTATGAAAAAAAAACGCTCTGAGGAGAAAAATACCTCGAAAGTTTAATGAATTCCTTACGGTATAAAAGCAACAGCAACATCCAAGTGTAACCTCCCATTTTTTTAGTTTCGACTTAATCCCTTTCTCCTGTCATAATTTCGCATGGAATGAATTTTTAAAATGACATGTTTCATGTATATTCTTCGTTAAAAAAACAAAAAAAAAACTGTCATAAAAAGAAAAACCACCCGGTAAATTATATCGTACTTCTATAACAACAAAAACACTGCTGTACATTTAAATACAACTTACTTCATTATATAATATATATTTTTTTCTTCTTCTGATTTTCTTTTTCTTTTGTGTTTTTAAGCACAATAGAACGGCGGAAAATTTTCATTCAGAAGAAAAAATTGTTAGCGGTTGCTGACTTCTTTATTTAATTTTCCAGTTCCACAGCCCGCAATCTTGTTTAGATTGGATGTAATATTCGTTATCTGCTTTAATCCGTTATCTAAAATAATTGCAATCGCCTTTCCTGCGATATTTTTATTAAACTGAATTAAGAATTTAATTAATCACGTTCATTTTCACGATTTTAACCGCTTCTTTTCCGGTTTTCTTTGAACTCAAATCTCTTTTTTTTTTCTTTTACGAGAATGATAATTGGCTACATCTTTGAAAAAGAGTTTTTTGATCTCGTTACGTTTTCTTTGTTAACATTAAAGCGGTTAACCTTTTCTTTTCAAACGGTTAGCCTTTTCTCGAAATAAGAATATTCCTGCCCCTTTTTCTCGTTTTTAAATATTATATTATCTTCCCCTATCGCAAAAACCGAAAAAAAAGAGACAATCCTTTTAGATTTTAATGTATCTATTCTCTGTATAAATCGAAAACCAATTCAAGATAAGCTTTGTTTACATTTTCGTCTATAAAAATCTTATGATCTCTTTTATTTTAAAAGAGCTTTCAAGCGAAAGAGCTTTTAAGTGCCGACTACTGATAGGGCATTTTATATAAAGCTTCGTCAACATTTTTGTTTCGATCAAACTTTTTAGTTGTAAAAATGATTTTCCTTCTTCTTTCATTTCTGTATTTTCTTTTCCTAGGAGTAATATAATTGATGAAAAAAGAAATTGGATTAAAAATAGTCAGAACATAAGGCAGACGATTAAAAATAAAAAAAGAAAAAAGTCTTAAGAAACAGGATAAATCTCGGACGAGACGTGTGTCTGTCGGATGTTCTTGCCACATGTTTGCGAAGAAGAAAAAAGGAAAAAGCACGAGAAAAGGAAATACTGGCCATTTCCGTCGTCGTTACTACAAAATGGGTATTATGTAACTTATCTACATCACCCTCTTTCTCTTATTTCTTTTAACTTTATTTTTATCTCGATGAGAGAAGATTTATTGCCGTTTTTTAACCTTCAGCTTGAATTACTGAAGCGCGGACGCTACCTTGGACTGAGGGAAGTTTTATAAAACATTCGGAAGCCAGGCGACGATTTTTTTAAATGAAATAAATAAAATCGCACTTAGCTTAATTAATTCTGCGATTCCCGCTTTTTTTTAGAGTAAAGCAGTTAATTGTTCTCGTTCTAAAAACAATGGAATACATTTTTTTTTCTGCTTTTGAATTTATTTGAAAAGAATAAGAAAGATAGATAAAAAAAAAAGTTAAGTTTATAGCGCGCTATAAATTTTATATATGAAATTGAGGCGGATGAAGCTAAAAATAAAAGCCATCAATTTTTTATCAATTTATATCACTATTATACTGTCGATAAGCATTTGACCAAAACTGAATATTCCATGATCCTTTTCGGCGTAAAAAAAAAAGTTTCCCACCTCACTTTCAGCACAATAAAGGTTATGCTGGCCATTCAAATATGACGTCATCACTTTTTTTAAGAATTTGGACCCCTTCCTATGATGACGAATGCTGACAAGGTTTCCCTTGTCAGCATTTCGTCATTATTCATCACATTCGTCATCATAGCCTCGATCTCATCTAGATTATTATGTCATATTTTGCAGACCTCTCCCCCTCCGTACATTTTAAAACTTTTTCTTGATTTTCCGTTCATAAATTCATATTTGCGGCAAATTTTTTTGCCTAAATTTTAGGGCTGCAATTCCGATTATTTGTATTCGGAATCGGAATCGGAATCGAAACCCGTGATTTTTTGGGTCTATGGCATTTGCTCCAACGAGCAGATGCTCCAAAAAAATTTTGGATCATATGCAAGGGTATGAAATTGCACTTGCTCCAAATTGCATATGCTCCAAAAATTTTTGGAGCATATGCAAGAACTATGTGTTTTTTATATTGCATTTGCTCCAAAAGGTTTGGAGCAAGTGCTAAGGTTAAAAAGGTTGATTTGCATGTGCTCCAAAGAAAAAAAAACCAATTGCTTCTACGCAATTTCCACATAGGTTATTTTTAAAACTGAAAACCAGTTCAAAATAACAGGGTGTCTACCGACCTTGAAAACCTTTAAAACCTTGAATTAGCCTTGAATTTGAAACTGAACCTTAAAAACCTCGAAAACCTTGAAAAATCTTGAATTTCAATCATAATCTTTAGTAAACATCCTTAAATTTAGAACTTATACAGTTTTTCTGGAAGCCAATTTTCTCAACTATAATGTTTTTTTTTTTTTTTTTTTTTTTTGGTCGCCTTTTTTTATTAGACTTATTTTGGAATTTTTGTTTAAATTTAAAAAACGTTCTATTTTGCCTTATCTAAAAAAACTGTTAGTTTTTACCTTAGTCCTACTTTTCTAAAGTAGAGCGTGTCCTTTAAAAAATAAAAGAAACCTTTTTTTTTTCTAAAAATGAGTCTTGAAAGCCTTAAAAAAACCTTGAATTTCAAAAATGTAGAGACCCAGTATTCAGTAGACACCCAGAATAATTTCGAACTTGAATACTTCGAATAATTTCGAAACTGAATATTACTGATTTTAAATTAGATGATATTACTGATTTTATTTAGAAAATATTTCTTTCTCCAACAAATAACTGAATAAGTCTATTGGAAACAAAGGGTAGAAGCAATTTTTTTTTTTTTTTTTTTTTTTTTTTTTTTGGAGCAAATGCAAGTCAACCTTTTAACCTTAGCACTTGTTCCAAAACTTTTGGAGCAAATGCAATATAAAAAACACATAGTTCTTGCATATGCTCCAAAAATTTTTGGAGCACATGCAATTTGGAGCAAGTGCAATTTCATACCCTTGCATATGATCCAAAACTTTTTTGGAGCATCTGCTCGTTGGATCAGATGCAAAGGTCCCGATTTTTTTTAGAGAAATAGGAATCGGCATCGGAATCAGAATCGGAATAGGCATCGTCAAAATATTTGTTATTTGAAATTGGAATCGGAATCGAAATCGGAATCAGAATCGGAATAGGCATCGTCAAAATATTTGTTATTTGAAATTGGAATCTGAATCTAAAATTTTTTTCCACGTTTCGAAATCGGAATCGGAATCTTACTCATAAATAGTCAATATTCTGCGGAATCGGAATCGGAATTCCAGCCCTTCTGAATTTTCGAAGTTCAAAAGATAAAAAAAACTTAAAACTATGCAAATTCTGGACATAAAAGTGAAAATCTATCTACGGTAAATGACGATGACGTCATCATTTCACAAACTCCCCCTTCCCCTGCCCCCATCATTTGGAGTTTCTATCCGAAATGCTGCCGCCATGTTGAATGACCGCATGATAAAAATACCTGATAGCTATAACCCAATAAACAGAGAAGTTTTAAAATAGCAGGTACTTGAGGTTCGTTTCGGCAAGGAAGACCGCGTTGAGATGGAAACCGATCGATTAAAAGAAAAGTTTTTCCCTTTATTTACCGGGAAAACAAAACACTTCAAAATAGATCTGTATTTAATGAAAAGGGAAAACATTTGTGCGGGATCTTTGCCTTTTTCTAAAACATTAAGAATCATCGATTTCGAATTCAATTTTTCCGATCTTCCCAGTTTTATTTTCCTGTAGCTCTTTGATTTTCTATCGTTTTCTACCTGAGTCTCAAAAGTCGACATCCCCGCTTTCAGCTAAATCGATTGAAAGCATGAATAAAAGAGACAAAATAATAAAAAGAAAAGAAAAATCTTACCTTCTTTCGTCGAAGCAATGAAAACTTTGACAATCCTCGGCCGTGACCATCTTTTCTTGTTTAATATCCCTTGTAAAACATCATGTACGACTTCTTGGTCCGTCATTTTTCTCTTTTTCAAATTATTTTATAGGCCTTTTACAATAAAACAATGTTAACTGCTGCAAAAGGAAAAAGAAAAATCGGCAATAAAAAAAAAGTAATATAAATGCGCGCCTAAAACGATTCACAAAGTAAAATTTCTGAACGAAGGACAGAAAAACAATTCACAAATCGTTAAATTATATGCGAAACATTGGCAAGGTAAAAAGAGTACCAAAAAACTTCGTAATGAAGACATCCCTGGCGCCGGAAAAGCGAGAAAGGAGCGCCTCAAAGATGGATTTAACATTTTTATGGTCGAGATTAGAAATGAAACAGAAGAATGACATTTAATAGTCTTATTTTTCTTTACGCTTCATAAAAATCTTTCATTTTTTTTTCTTTTTCCAAATAAATGAAGGAATTAGAAGAATGCTTCCACCTGTGCTCTTCAATCTGCCAATTAAAAATAGTTGGATAGAGCCGTTCCGTTTCAATAGCGTCGGGAAAAGTCGTTTTTATATCTTTTTCTTCTCTTTTTATTGTGAAAGGTGACAGATTTTTCTCTTGCTTCACACTTACGAGCCTCACTATTTCCTGCAAAAGGGTGATAAAGGAAAGTTTTCACACGACTGGACATTGAAAAACTTTGGAAATTTTTCATTTTCAACCTTTGTTCCAATCAGTATCCTTTTTTTATTTTATTTATATCTGGGGAAATATGCTTTTCTTCGATGAATCAAAATAGATGTAGCCTCAGCTTTCTGTTTGGAAACCTATTTATAGCCATCTAAAATAAATGAGGTGATTCGATTTTTTTTCGAAATAAAATAAAATAAAATAAAACAAAATAAAGCAAAAAAAAAAAAAAAAAAAAAAAAATTATCTTATAGTTCCAACCAAGCGGGAAAATTCAATGAATAAAGTGGAGCAAAGTCTCGTTTTAACAACATCGAAATAAATCAGAGGGAAACAAGTGGAGCTGATGCTTTTGTTATTATCCGACAATAATGTCATAATGCACACCCGTCGAGAATCAAAATGCAAATATCGAATATTGCAATCCGGCTTCTGACTTTCGCACGCAAATACTTGAAAATTGGTTTTGGAATTAAAATTAATATATGGCAATATTAAAAGTTATAATAAACAGAAAAGGCGGTTTTAATTAAAGCTGTTTTGCTTAATTAAAGCTCTTGTCGTCTAATTTAAATAAATGTGAAATGGGTAATACCTACAATATAATTAAGCGTATGATAGTTTTATTTGTAGGTATACGGATGAAAATAATTAGCATCCGAAAAGTTTTCCTAGAAGGCACAGGAATAAATTTCGAATCTCCGAATCGGCTAACAATTCGCAATATGATTAATGTATCGGATGAAAGTTGCAAATTAGGAAAGACAACGAGCACTGAAATTCGAGTCCGATAAACTTGAATTTGGTAAAACCGGAAGACGAATAAAGTGTAATTACTTTCCAGCGTTTAATATAGGGTGTCCCCCAAAAAATCGAAAGTCTCCGTGTTTTGCTCTACGGTCAAAAAAATCATTATTTAGGATATAAAAGCCCCTTTCAATTTTTTTCAGCCTTGAAAAAAATCTTTTGTCATGGGGTAGGCCTACATCTTATAATTTCTTAATAAGATGTACTTAATGACATAAATGATTTTTTATTTAATTAAAGGACTTTAATTAAAGGACTTTATAACACCTCGAACAGTGATTTTTTGACCGGTGAGCAAAAATCGGAAACCATCGGCTTTTTTGGAAAATCCTAACTCTCAATCAATCAGAGAGGCCAGAGGAGCCGAAAAATCTTCAAAAGTGGATCCCGATGAGTTTTTGACATGAAAGGTAGAAAAATGTGTGGGGCTAAAATCGATAAATGTGGGAGACGTTTCAACGAAAGAAAAACCTAGCTGTAGGAGTTAAGTAGTCCTCTTGACAATAGATCATCCCGTCAAGCTGTATGAAATTTTGTTCCGTGCTGAAGACTGACAATCAAACATAAGCTCTCTCAAAACACGAACGACTTTGATGGTTAAGAACTATTATGCAGTATTGATAACGTATGACAACACCAGTTCCTGTCAATAAAAATAGTTTGCCAATCAACTAACTTTTCCCGGAAATAATTGGAATTATTACGCCGTTTTCCCTATTTTTTCGATGATTTTTGGATTTTTAAAAAATGCGATTTCTAAAAAAGAAAGACAGCATTTTGATGAAATTTTCAGTCGATTGTTCAAAACCATTTCGGCAGGTGGAAACAAAATCATTTCGGATTCTTACTTGATATCTAATGAAGCGGTAACGTCAAATTTTAATGACATTTTCGACTCGTAAAAGACGTCTTCAAGCATAGCATAAAGTGAGGTAAACGGATTACATTTCTAGCCTCTGGACCAACATTTCCCTCGGTTAAGTGCGAAATTGTAAATAATGAAGCAAATAGTTCTAAATTGTCTAAGATGGATGAAAAAATCTGGAATTGGTGAAACTACTTAAAAATAGTTGGAATTGGTGGAAAATTAATTGTAGGTGGCATTGCTACACAGAAAACAGAAAAAAAAATCATAAGAAATGATGCTGATACACGAACCCTTCTCGCTTTTCCGACTCTTTCGAAAACTAGTCAATTACAAATGATTCTGTCCAGTATTAATTCTTTTCGGTGGAAAAAAAAATTAGCAATGAACTTTTCTTTACCTTTAAAAAATAACAAAACACGTAAGTTATCAAAGATTGTCGTAGTTTTAAAATATCACTGAAGAAATCATTTTAAATTATTGCTGAGATATTACAACAGGAGATATTTTTCCCTAATAATAAAAACACGAAAAAAAAGGTTCAGGTACAGGCGACAGAATGAGAAGGTCTTTTAACAAAGTACTTTTGCAAGTAAACGAGATCCATGTTCCTCTTCGACTTTTCGTACTTGCACATCTGAAACAGAAAGAAAATAAAAGAAAGTTAGTATTTTTATTATTATTATTATTATTATTATTATTATTATATTATATATTCAAGTCGAAATATTCATGGGGGACGACAATGCCTTAAACAACCTGTCAATCTGATGCCAAAAATACGGAAATGATCACGGATGAATCTGTCGGTTCCGGTCGAAACGTTATCCGACAATGGCTTAACGACTAACATCCCATCAATGTTGTTGAACGACCTTTTTCCCTTTTTATTTTCTTCTTATTTAATAACTTTTTTTTTCTTTTTTTAACCCGAAACGTTTTGCTCCTTCGAGAAGATCGATATCCCATTTTTCATTTAACGAGTTCTTTCTAAATCGGGAGAATCTATAAGGAACGTCTAATCATGAAAAAAGGAGTAGCTATGACTGAAAAAATAAGGTCGTAATCATAAGTGCGACTATTTTTAAACTTGGTTAAAACCCAGAAATTTCTGTACCATTATCTTATGAAACCGATGACTCTTCCGTAATTTCAAGAAAATTTTTCTCCAAATTAACTTGAAAGCAGTATTACGGCAACATACAAAAGCTACAGTTGAAACGATGGAATTTCCTGAGTTCATATAGTAATGAAGAAAAGGGAAAGAGAGGTCTCTCTCTCTCTCTCCCTTTTCTTTCTCCGGAGAGAAATTTGTGTTTCGAAGGAAAAGACTCCATCGGTGTCGTGAAAAGCTTTCTTTCCATATACTAATTCTCCATAAAAGAGATATTTATGCACATGAGGTTTTTGTTAAGATTTATATACCTAGTTACAGTTCGAGCGAAACCGCAAAAAGTTTGCTTTCAGATCGCGCGACACCAATAACTAAAAAGGAAAATTCTGTTTTGTTTTGTTTTGTTCTGTTATATGATTTCATCTTTCCGTTAGGGATTAATCCGCGACGTCGGTTCCACTTCTATTCGTTAAAAGTTATTGAAAAGAACAGAACTTTATACAATAGCAACAGGTTAATTTAGGTCAGGTAGTAATACCGAATTTGATTACGGAAACACGATTTTGGAAATTTTGAACCCCCTCCCCCCTTGTAAGCTAACATAAGTTTTCTGGAAACTCCGTTCCCCTTTATTACGTAAAATTCCAGTCCCAAATCCCCCCCCCCCCTTTAAAATCGATTATTATGGGCCTACGTAAGAATTTAACAATCCCCCTTATTTCCCCTAGTAAACAAAAATATGATTCTTCTTCACACCCCTTCCACCCTTAACTAGCTTACGTAATACTTTAATGACCTTTAAACGAGTTGATGTTTTTGATAACTTCGGTTAAAATATAAATAAGGAATGAAAACACGTTTGATCGTGTAAAATTTTAAATGGAACGCTAGAGGTAGATTCCTATTTTCATTTTTCGGCTAAAGATAAACTCTTCTTTGAGACAGAAGCTTTTTTATTAACGATACAAGACCTGTAATTTATTTGTTATCTGATGCTTAGATCGATTCCAGGAACGTTTTTCTACACGTAACAGTGCTTGTTTGCAATGAGGCAACCACAATGATGTGATTTCCCACGGGAAATATTTTCAGAAATTTTTTTTCTCGTTAATTATAAAAAGTTAATGAAAATGCATAGAAAATAAATGACTTGGCTTTAAAAAAAAAAATACTTTGTGTTCAACCCCATTTTTCACGACATTAAATTTCTGCACGTTATCTTCTTACCGTGTATATAGCACAAACTATATATATGCTAAATTCAAAAAATTAAAAAGACCTTGATCTTCGTCCACGCATGCTTAATTCTGGATATTCATTGATTGACGATGCATTTACATTTCTGTGCGAACCAACCATACATGTCGTATTCATTACGTAAACTCACCTTTCATAAAATGCCTAGCTTCCGTTAACATCTTTCGAAACTTTGGGAACCGAATTTTTAAATTCGGAGCTGTTTATTCTGTTACCTTTTGTTAATCATTAATTAAAATCCTGCTGCATGTCCATAGTAACCTGTATTTATTAATTAAAACGTACTTCGAGCTTAATTGTTGGCCTAGAGATTTTATACGGTAATATGTATATTTTTTAAATGTTTCATTAAACTTATTGTAACTTCGCTTTTCCATTTCATGATGTACTAGTCCTACTATAAAAGAAATAGAAGAAATTAGCCATACGTCTGATTCCGGTTTTTCGATATTCTTCTCCTGAAAATTATTGGTCCATTACAACTTATTTTGGAAAATTAAGAAAAAATGCATGGCGATCCAGATTTGACTCTAATGCCATGTCTACACTTGATAACATAACCATATAAATACGATAGCTATTAGAGTCGTTCCATGTGTTTAGCTTATGGCAAAGTAGTTACTGCCGACAATAAGAACCACTAGGTGTAGACACGGCATAACGCACTAGGTGACGTACATAAATTACGTTTGTATTATTTTGGTAATTTTTGACCCCCTGCCCCCCTTGTTAGCAAAGGTTAGCATTTCGGGACCCTCCCTTAAAGATATTATTTTTTTTTTTAAATGCTAAGTTTTTTTTAAATGCCAATTTTTTTTTTTTTTTTTTAAATGCTAAGTTAGGTTACATAATTTAAAATTTTTTAATTATTTTCATTTTTGAACGTTTATTACATGAGACAAATGCTAACGTTCGACATGTAAAACCTTGCTTCTTCCTTCATTAGAAAAAGTCAGCATTTTGAATACCCCCCCCCCCCTCTCCCGCAAACATGCTAACATAATTTATGGACAGCCCCGTACTTCTATATTCGTTTTTTGTAAACAAGTAAATAACGGCAATCCTACTTTTCTTATTTTTGAGAAAAGATTGCAATTGCGATGTTTTGTGATGTCGTAGTATCTAGTCGTAAATTTCTGATCATTTTAAAAACCAAAGATTCCAATCATTTTGCGAATTAATGAAAACAGGGTCTGGGAGGTAGTGCACTAGAGTAAAATGGTTTCGCGATAGGTTTTTTTATTTCATAAGTTAAATATAGGTCAGGAAAATCAGTTGCAAATATAGTGTAGTAAGTAATAGAGATCAATGTTTCAAACGATTATTACTAAAATGTCGATATTTTTGTAGTCCTCGATATCGATCAATATCATTACCGAGAATTTTAGTATCGATATCGAAAATATCGAGTTTTGCTATCATTGAAGAAAGCAGAAAAGAAAAGTAAAAAAAAAACGTCATTGATCTTGTTATAACCTAACCTTACTTTAACTTAAAAAACATTTACGCCCACCGTCATCGCCATTTTATCGCCATAGACACAAGAAACTTACACAACCGGAGCCGAGCTGATTGTCATTTCACCTCGATACGCTTAAGCTCGATAGCGGCAGAAAGTATCGATATTTTCGATATATCGAATTCATAAATATCGACGATATTTTGATATATCGGGTAGGTGTCAACATCACTAAATACTATTTATTTTTCTGATTTTTCGAAAAACCGGAAATGGCTGTATGGCTCATTTCTTTTAGTATTCCTATCTTATTACAGAAAGAATGCCATAAGAAAAGACTGCGACATACGTAATGGTTGAAACTGACCATTAAGATATCTAATGAAAGAATAAACCCTGGACATTTCAAAAAAAAAAAAAATTGATTGATCTAATCAACTAACTTCGAGATCGCTTTGTTAATGGAAAAAGACTTTTCCGAGTTTTCATAAGTTCTTGGCAATATTTCCTTTTTTCTTTTTCTTCCTATTCTTTCCTCCTTAACAAAAAAAAAGAGGAGTATAGACAAAAACGTATGTATAGATCTATTGAAAAAGATTTTTTGAAAGGACTGCTGCTTCAGAAACTTAACAAAAGGTTCATTTTCCATTCAGCTTTTAAAAACAAATTTTATATCAAAACCGTTCAAGTGGAGAAAATCGTCTTCCCAGGACGGAAAAAAAATGTTCCGTTTGGTATTCCCATACTTAACTTATATCGAAACGAAATTAGTAAAACATGTATAGATTTATTGCATAATATTTTATAAACATTGCTAAATTGACTGACGCATACGGCAATATCTCCGTTAATCATTCATACATTTGTCGCGGCGTGTTGCGGTGGCGGTTTTTCTAAATCGAGTGAGAGAAAAAAAAAACATGAAACCTCTGGGAAGGATTAAAGAGAATTTAGTCAAGTGTAGGACTTAAACAAATCCCTTCTTTTGAAATCTTGTATGAAGAGTGTTTGTCGGTGCACTTGTAAATTCTTTTTCACTTTGTGGAAGGTTTTTTTTCATTTGAGCTGAGTCAGGGAAAAGCTCGAAATAAAATAAAATTCAGGAGTAATGTAGAGCTTTAGAGAATAAACACAAAAAGAGTTATAAATATAAAGAATTTCTTTACCGAATTACTTGCTTTAACAGTTATGTTTCAAAGGTTTTGAGAAAATGCTCAGTTTATGGACAGCAGATGCAAACTTCAGTGTTTAAAGACGATTTTCAATTTCTGATAGACAACAGTTAGGGTTGCCAAAAACTGGAATCGAAACGGCTCTTAAAATTTTTTTCAAAAAACTCTTTTTCGGCTTTAATTAGCTGCTATGAGAGAATAACATTAAATCCGGCTAAAATGGTAAGAAAAAAAATTTTCGAAAAAAAAAATTCAAAGCACGTCTTTTGACAAGCGAATCGATACCTTTAGGAGGCAAAAAACACGAAAAGCGAACTTTTGAGGAAAATCAAACTTTTGAAGAAAACCATTACCCACATCAAGTTGTGTAATTAATTAGAAACGTTTTAGTGTTTATTCTCCCTGCGGGTCAGTTTCCGTCGAAAACAAGAAAAGGAATGCTTTTGATTATGTTCGGTAATAATAAAATTATTTGATTGTATACTACATCCAAGGCATTCGGAAAAAAGCAGGCACATGTTTTTTGTTCGTTTGGGCCAATCCGATTTTGCTTCAGTTATGGTTTGGATTCAAAATAAATTTAGAGCCTTAATTGCGCGAAATTTTAAATTTTCTCAAAAAGTGATAATGTGATTTGAAAGGATATAATAGGAGGGAACGACAAGGAGGATTAATGCTTCAGACTAATGAATCTATCTTGTTAGGTTACATTAAAACTTTAAAATCATTCTTTTGTTTTCTGGAAACTCGGAATAAAAGTTGCGAAACAAGTGAAAATAAAATATATGGTTCGCCCTTTTACCATTATGAATTTCCTCCCGTGGATAAAACGACTTTCGAAGAGGAAATCCTAGAACGTTATATTACTTTCGGTGAATAATAAGCAAACAGGTGTGTTTTAAATGCTTATGATGAACTATGTGTGGGAAGAACTTTCTTGAAATTCAAAACTAAAAGATTGCTTACTTAACTGCAGAGCAGAGCATTTTCAATTTTTTTTAAAAAAATAATCATGAAAAAGCATTGTAACTTAAAGAGTTTGCATCATAAACATTGTTCACTAAGGAACTATTCTCTCAAACTTTTAGTTTCTAAATGAAAATGTCAAGACAATTAAAAAACAAAAACATAATTTAAAGCCGAAGAAATACAAAAGACGTCAGATAAGGGAAAGATTTATTTTCTTTCCCATTAAAAAAGATCGTAACAAAACAACTCAGCAGAAAGGTATTCATTTGCTCATCTTTTGTTGAATAGGCTATTAATAAAAAAAATAATAATTGCCTTCACAAAAAAAAAAAAAAAAAAAAAAAAAAAAAAAAAGGAACTTTACATTTGGACTTATTTTGAAGTTGCCTCCTTTAGGGGCATTTAATGAAAAATTAAATTTCCCGTATTCCAGTTGGTTGAAAACTGAAATTACTTTAAGAAATCGTATAATGAATGCGTAAGAAGAGAAAACAATGTGTCATGAATTCGCATAAATTGCACTGCAGCACACTCCAAATAAATAAAAACATTTGTCTACATCCATTTCTTCAAAGTGCAATATATTTTAAAATCACCCTTTTCGGATGTTACGGAATCTGATTTCTTTATCCATGCCTTAACAGCATGAGCTGTCGAGGTTAGCCCTTAAAGTATTTACTCATTCTAACCCTTCAGGGACGCGACCGCAGATGCTTTACTCCGGCAAAAACCGGAAATTGCATTTTAGCAGCCTTTTAGAAAGGTGTATAATATCCCATAAGGTCATTGTAATAGTTTTTTTGTGCTTTCTAAATCATTTTCAACAACACATTGATCGATTACTTCTGCAAAAACAATTGGAGATATTGAAATCCCCTTTCGCTTGTAGAAACGAACGGTCAATACCTGCTAAAGAATCTTCAGCAGGAATATACTGTACTACACGCGCAAAAGGTAACATACATTATTCTGAATTTTGCATTTTAATATCAAAATTACAAAAAAATGCGAGACTTCATACCCGAGGTAACGCTTTTTTCCCTCTGTGAACTCAGTGTTCCAGAAATATACACGCGTCACTGACTATACAATTTATAAGTCCACGGTTCCTTTTTTTTTTAAAATTATGACATCAGAAGTTTGAAAAATTTTAAAAAGTATAAACATGTTTTTTCTTCTTTAGCTCAAATCAACGCAAACCATAAAAAAAAAGGACATTTGGCGAATGCAATGCGAGCAAAAAACATGAAAGCAATAATAATCGACATCGTGCTTTACATTTTCAATCGACTATTTTTCAGTGAATAAAAAACATCATCCAATTTCGCCTTCAAAGATAGGGCAGGTTCATTCGTCGAACGATGAAACTTTTTTATACAAAAAAAAAAAAAAAAAAAATTAAATTATGCTATATACCTCGCGAGAATTTCCCTTCTGTAACGGCAGTATTTCCTAATTTTCTCTCGTGTCCTCCCATTTTCCTCATTACAAAAAAAAAATTTTTTTTATTTTTATCTTCCTTAACGAAAATTTCCGACGATGCCAAAAATGTTTTTCTTTTTTCTTCCCTTCTCGTTTTAAGTTTTTAATTCTTCACCTTCAGTTTTATACTGTTCCTTTAATGAATTGTTTGACTTTGAAAAGAGTTTCGCTTAAACGAAGAATTTCCTTGCCAAAAAAGAATTAAAGTCTATAAAAAATTTGAAATCGTCTTTTATAAGAGAGGGAGAAAAAAAAAGTTTCATTTCATTCGACCTGGAATCGAAAACGATTGTCAGAGATTTTTAATAATTCAAATCTCGAGGGATTTTCACCGATCTTTTTTTAAAGTCAATTTAGCGAGTAAGAATCGATATTGTCGGTCGTAAAATTGAGTTAGGATTACCAAAATAGTACGGTAGTATTATTGCTTCGTTTTACTCCGGAAAAGCAGGAGGTTTTAAAAAAACATGGAGCAAGGTTTCAGAGGCATATTAAAATCAACAGAAAGATCCGAACGATTGTATTAAAGTAAAAAATTAATCACTGGGCGTTCCCATATTAATCAACAGCATAGGCAGGTATGACCGAATACGCATTAGGCCGAAAAATCTCCGCTAAAACATGTTGCAGTAACAACTTGAGACATGTTGCTCAACTTGTTGCAGAGTAAAAAAATGTTGCGCAACACTGACAAATGAAGAATAAAAATTTGTAAACGTTGTGCAACATTAGGGTGTCCCTTATTTTGCGAATTTTCGAATTTGATGTCGGGCCGGGTGGAATCTCGTTCTCTATGGGGCCCTAATGAACCCTGAATTTTTTCAGATTTTTTACTGAACGGGAAAGCGTGCCGACTTGAGCTTTAAGTTTAGAAATTCCCATAAGAGAAAAAAAGTCGACATTTTTTTTTTCGAGGAAAAACGTCGTTTCCTATCGGGAATTTTGCGTGGATCACGAATCTGAAGTCCGTTTTTTAATATCTGGTTTGGCTTTTGAGTTAGAGGCCAAAATATGAGCCAAAACGTAGGACTTAGTGCGTTTTGTCACTTAACCAGGTTTTCTTGCCACATTTTCTCCGTTAACTCAAAGGCCAAACCAGATATTAAAAAACGGACTTCAGATTCGTGATCTACGCAAAATTCCCGATAGGAAACGACGTTTTTCCTCGAAAAAAAAATTGTCGACTTTTTTTCTCTTATGGGGATTTTGGAACTTAAAGCTCAAGTCGGCACGCTTTCCCGTTCAGTAAAAATTCTGAAAAAATTCCGGGTTTATTAGGACCCCATAGAGAACGAGATTCCATCCGGCCCGACATCAAATTCGAAAATTCGCAAAATAAGGGACACCCTAGTGCAACATATTGCCAACATTTTTGTATGCTGCAACATGTTCAGGAACATGTTTTAGCATGTAAGAATCAAGTATGTGTAAATAAAAAATTATACGTAATATTTAATGCGGGTTCTAACTGGGGAAAAAGCGAACACAATTTTTGAACTCGGTTAACGTAGTCCTCGGCACCGCACTCAGAAAACAAATTAACTTAGCATAAGCGGTTATTATACTTTGAACGCTTTTGTTTTGTACCAAGACATTTTCTGACTTGTCGCAAGTCATCAGCTCGGCTGTCGGCAAGTCGTATATTGTAAACAAACAAAATGGCGACTTAGGTAGAATTTATATATTATGTTATGAAAATACTGTTCATGCTCGCTTGTATCAAACAATTTCACATAAAACAATGTAAATAAAATAGCTATATGAATTATATTTTTACTTTGTTTTTTGTAGTTTCGTAGTAATAACATAACTTAAACATAACCTATCCTTCGCATTGGACAATGTTAAACTTCTGTTCAATGTTTTTAAAGAAAATATTTAATTTAAGTTACCTGAATATTAAAAATGTGCGGTATCCATCTTTTTTAATCCATGATACGCGTTTTTAAAATAAAAATTAAAACGATATTACGTTTTTACTTCATTAAACAATAATTATCGTTCTCGCGAGTCGCCATGTTGATTCCGATAAGAAATGTCCGACAGAGCCGCCAATAGTTGCAAAACAAAATAAAATATCTTGTGGCAAGTCATTTTATCCCAAGGAAAATCGAAATGACTTATCACAAGACTTTTTTTTGTTTTCGCATTTCCGCACTGTTTTTGGGAAAAATGTCTTATCTTAATGCACTTTTGCTTTCGCATTTGTCATTTTCTTTTCTGAGTGCGGAAGAATACGTTATAACCGAGTTTGGTGTCTGTCAAGTAAAAACCACGGTTTCCCGCAACAAACAAAATAGACTTTATATTTTAAGGAACAGCAAGCCGCATTTGTTGCAGGGTTGCCAGGTCTAAAATTACAAATTTGGTAGATCTCAACCTTAGATAGTGGTACCCCATAAGCTAAACATAGAGGTCTTTTCTTCAACAGTGGTACCACCAAGGTGGTGCATCTGGCAATCCTGTTTGTTAGCACAGAAGGACGATGAGCTTATTCAAAATGAGTATTCAGAGATCATTGTGGCAGCAACTTAATAAAAAAAAATTATTAAAACCTATAGGAAACTTTTTACTAGTCTGTTAATTTTGCGAAATATAAAATATAAATAAATGTAAATATTTAGCTTATCACAGCAATCCGCTAAAAAGCTGACAAGTTCATAAGCTTAAAGAGCCCTACCAAAAATTCAACTAAAAATGACTTAGAGAAAACTAGTCGAATATGACCCTTTTTCGATCAAAAATGATCAAAAATAATGAAGAAAAACCAAAATTGATCAAAAATGACTAATCGACACCCCTCGCGACTAAAAATGACTAAGATTCTTGTCAAATTTGATCGTTTTTAGTCTTTTTTTTGGTAGGGAGAATAGTTTAAATTACTACGTTATAACCGGGTTTCATTAACATGGGTTTACATAGGAAACCGTACGAACTGACGCAATTTATACGTTATAAAGGAGTTCCATTTTATTTATTTTCGTCCATATTTCAAATTTTACATTTTCAACGAGACAAAGGATGTCAAACAAAAGAAAAAAATTTCAAATATTTTGGAAATGAGTAAAATTCCAATCATTTGCATAATTTTTGATAATGAGTGTTCATTGACTACCTCAATATTTTTTTCTCCAATTTGAATTCCCTCTGTAACGTTAAAAAAAAAAATAGACTTTTCTAATAGAGATTTAACATTAGCGTTACCATTGACAACTCCTTCCCCCTCCCGTGCAATATTAAAATGGTGACGTAATTATACAGACGGTAACAATGGTATTAAAAAAAAATCGCAATAAATAATTTTGACTATGAAAAAAAAAAAAAAAAAAAAAAAAGTCATCCCCATATCATTTCCTTCATACGGGATATGCACATCGTAAAACAGATATAAAATTTATTTGAAAAATGAAACGATGAAATATCTTTTTTTCCGGAATATTTTTAAAGGCTTTTAAAACGTCTACAATGGGAGTAAAAAGTTGAATTATTCGCTTTTAAAACCTTTCATTCTTTTCTTCTCTGTCAAATTTTAAAATAATCGGCAACAAGTGCTGCATTGTTTTACTACAAAATAAAAAATAAAATAAAGAGAGAAAAATTTCTACTTCAAATAAGAAAAAGTCGGATTTTTTCCTCCAATTTTCAAATTTTTCCTCTTATTTTTTTTTCTCATGAACGAAAAAAGAAAAGATATAGAGATCAGAAATAACTTCCGTGGTACACACAAGAAACTTTACAACTTTTTTTTACTATCTAATTTTTTTTTTCCTCTTGTTTTTCCGACCGATAAAAAAAAGGGGGGGAAACCTGACATTTAGTGGTTTTTGCAGACGGAGGGTTACGTTTTCTTTCCCTCTTGCATTTTGGAATATTCGATTCCCATTTTCGATCTCTCTGAAGGACATATCAACCACGTCATGGATTATATGAACTCATCTCCATTTGACGTCTGCTGACAGTTCAATGGATTCTGACAGGATTCAAGCAAATGATGATGTTGATGCGGTTCAAAACGTAAGCAGATATGCTGATGACGTCATTTGCCTTTTCCGCTAATTAATTTTTGGGTCATTAAAGTTATCAGTAAAATTTTCACACGGTTTGACATGACGGGAAAAGGGAGTAAAAAGAAAAAGAGAAAAAGCGAGCGTTTGGACAGGAAAAAAAAAATCTTCGTTTCCGTAAGATATCATGACTCACGCTAAGCTTTACGACTGATGCGGCATTCGGAAAAGGATCTGAAATTCTCGGCGGGTTAACTTTACCGACGTTTTACCGATATGTTAACGTCTTTCTAGGAGTGAAGTTTCCAACTTACAACTACAGTCAGACTCCTGACAACAGTGAATGACGATTTATCGAAAGCTTATACGCCAAAGAAATAGAGGGTAATAATAATAATAATAACAACGTGCAAGTCGAAATAAATTAACGGGTTTTCCATCTTCATTCACAAGCCTAAGTGGATCATAATTTGAAGTGCCATCAATGCCAAGAGTTTCCTCAAATTTTGCTGCAACTGCATTGCAATTTCACACAACAAAATATATTTCATGGAATTAAGTCGAATTTAAATCTGAATGTACCACGCTTTTTTCGTATCTTAACAGTTCGTGAAGTTTTAAATGTGAAAACTTTAGCAATATATTTATTTACACTTAAGTCATTTTAAATAATAGCGATATGAAAAGTTATGCAAAATTTGTATAGAAACTTTTGCACACATGATAACTCTGTATATGAAACTTTTGAGTTCATAACAGTTTTTCTTTTGATAAATTTATAATGTACAACATAAATGATCCCACTATTGACTTTGTCCATTTATTTGAACCGAGCACTACCTACTATGTGTTCCAGCATCAACCGTAGTGGAAGCGTTCAAGTATTACGTAAGACCGGAAGGGAGGGGGGGGGGGTAAGATTTTGCGTAAGGATTTTTATTATTATTTATTGTTTTAAAAAATTCAAATTTAATATTAAAAAAAATGGACACCCTTCCATTTGTCAACTTCTTTAAAAAAAATAAAAATAAAAAAAAAAATAAAAAAATTGTACTCAAATTTTAAGATTTTTTTTTTTTTTTTTGAAATTCTGTAAGACATTTTTAAAATCGGCGGTAAAAAAAAAAAAAAGGGGGGGAGGGGTCAGCGAAAATCTTACTTAAGTTAAAAGGGGAGGAGTCAGAGAAATCTTATTCTAATACTTGAACGCTACCAATACTAGTTCACAAGTTATTATTGCACCTTCCCATGCGGCACATCACCAGATATATCAAATGGAGAATATTAATTATTAGAGGTAAGGTCAACTGCTCGAATATGGTTAGAGAAAGATAAGGAGTTATAGGAAAAAAATTACTACAGACAATAAATTTTCCATTTCAGTTTTTTCGGGTTATAATTTAATTGCCATTGAATTTTGATTTTTAGAAAATTCAAATATGACGTCATCATTTTCTCGACGAATCGTGACCTCTCCTCTCTCCCTGTCAGAACTCGCCGTCATAGCTTCGATCCCCACAAAATTATTACGTCACGTTGTCACGATCCCCCCCCAATAAAAAAAATTCTTGGATCCGTAATTTTCCGTTAAAAACAAAAAAAGAAAAAAATTTGTCCATTTCTTTTGTTGAAATTTTCTAAATTGAAAAATATCCAAAAAAAACAAGCATAACCGCCAAAATTCGCAAATTGTGGACTTTGAAATGAAATTATACCTAATGTAAATAAATGGAATTAGCGAATTTTAACGATCCCTCCCCCTTCCCCTCACGTCATCATTGACCATTTCTTTGGCGACGCCATCCCCCTTTCCAAAATGTTGACGTCATATTTGAATGACTCCCTTTTAGATAAAGTTAAGAAAAGCTTAAAAACTAAGAAATGTGCGTTTATTTGTGAAATCTTCTCAGGACAGGTGACACCCTTCTCATGCTGATAAAATCGGAGAGCGGCACAATTTGTAACTGACACTATTTACCTCTTTCCGCATTTGGTCGAACTGTATCGATCTTGAGAAAACAGGTCGAAATGTAAAGCTAAATCACGACTGGATTAATAGCCGATTTGATGGAGTTCTGGAATTTTGTTAAGACTGGAACAACGTTGGATAAAACACCGATTTTCCCGATCCTGTTTTTCTAATTTTAATTTCTACCATAGGGACACTTAAAATTTTGATTATTGATAGGGATATATTTTGGTTTTCGATTCTCGTAAGCTAAAGAGTCGTTTACATCGACATTGCCACATTTGATATTTGCGGTCGAAAAACAGCTTACGATGGTTATAGTGTTTGGGATGCGTTTAATCATGTTTAATAAACATGCTAAATTTAAGTAAAATATTTATTCATGAATCCGCAACAATATTTTGACCTATCGACACCCAGACGAAAACAGCTCAGTATGAAAAGACCCTCTGTTTCCAATTCCGCAATAATATGCAGCCGATAGCGTTAAAAATGATCGAGAATATCTACAACTTATTTTTACTTTGACAAAAAATATAAAAATAAAAATCAATAATTAAAAAAAGCAAGTGCTCTTTTTGAAGAAAGATGAAAACGAAAACAAACAAAAAATAAAAACCAATCTTTTAAAAAAGTCTTTTATCCACATCAAAGAAAACTTTTTTTTTTTTTTTTTTTTTTTTTGACTTAAGTCAACCCCGAAAATATCGAAAAAAATTATTTTATCTTCCTTACTGTTAAAGAGAAAGCATTTTTCTATGCCTTATCGCGACGCAAGCATGTGACGTTAGCCATGAGCATCATCAATTTTTGACGTATTCATATTTTCGAAAATAAAGTTTTATGTCTAGCTTGCAAGGTTTAAAATCTTTCAAAATGTCATTAATGTCTAACGCAAATTAATTACGGTCTCTTACGTTAACTCCCGAGCTATAAGAATGTTGCTCTCCAAACCTTTTTCCTTTATTTAACTTTGATCTTCAATCTCAATTTACTTTCTTTGTTTGAAAAATGTCATCAGCATTTTTTTTTGTATCGTTAAAGTCTCTCTCCCATAAGTCAGGGGTAGGATCAGGGTTAGATCTATCTTTCATTGTTTTCTTTGTTTCTGCGATCTGAAGTCGAAATTTTTTTTTTAATTGGAAAAAAACACAAAAGATGATGTTCCTTGGAAGCGTTACCGCTGAACGACGTAAGGGGTCGTCCATAAACCACCTTAGCATTATTTTGGCCATTTTCGACGCCCATCCTCCCCCCCCCCTTTTGTCAGCAAAAGGTTAGCATTTCGAGACTGCCCCCTAAAATTACGTCAGATTATGATTACCCCCTCCCCCTTAAAAAAATCTTTTTTTTTTAAATTAATATTAAACATTCTTAAAAAATCTGAAATTCTTCGGAACTTAAATTTTGAAAAAAAAAAAGTTTGAAACGCATTTTTTTAAAAATTGATTTAGGTTACATAATTTAAAAATTTAAATTATTTTCATTTTTTCACGTTTATTACATGAGACAAATGCTAACGTTAGATATGTACTAGTAAAACCCCTCCCATTCCCTTATTGGTAAAAGTTAGCCTTTTGAATACCCCCTCCCCTCCCTTACGTGCTAACGTGGCTTATGGACGACCCCTAAAGGAGATATTTGGGAACGTAAGTTCCCCCATGTAACAAGTGTTCCGTAAGACTTTTTTTGGGGTTTTAGACCCCCTCCCCCCCCTTTCGTACGAAAAATGAGTAAGATTCCTTTAACCCCCCCTCCCTATTATATTACGTAAGATTTTTGCTGCCCCCCCCTAGTTTTTGTAGCGCCAATTTTAAATTGGAGTAAAATTTTTCTCAAACGTAGATTGAGTTCATTTCAAAAATTACTGGGAAAAAAATTTCAATTTTTTGAAATATTCCAAAGAAACTAAAATTAATTTTTTGAAATTTAAAAAAAAATTCTGAACAATAAATTATAATTGAAATTCTTACGTAAGATTTGCCAACCTCCCCCCTCCCCAATGTAAGAAGAGTAAGAATTTCGAGTACCCCCCCCCCCCTTCTTTCGGTCTTACGTAGTACTTGAACGTTCTTTTTGGGGATTTTAGAGAATTTTTAAATGCTTTTATTATTTACAGTAGAAAACAAACACTATTTTGTAAATTGCATTTTATTTTGCAATTGATAAATATAATTGGACTTTGTAGGCTTTTTTAACTTTTCTTCCCGATTAGGTCATTATAAATTAAAATGATTTTCACAAACTACGTGGGGGTCATTTAAGAATTACATGAGCACGTCACGGGGGGAGGAAGGGGGAGGGATCTGGGAAAATCTTATTTTTGCTTACAAAGGGGAGGGAGGGCAAAACCTTACTGACGCGCAAATTAGTCGATTTTGAAGGGGGTTTGAGACTAACATTTGTGTTAACTTGAACGGAACCCAACATTTTGCTCAAAATCCATCTGAAAATTCCGATTAACCCCGATTAATTTTTATTCGGAATCGAATTCGGAATCGGACGGAATCTCGTTTGAAAACAGTGTTCGGAATTGAAATCGGCATCGGCATCGGCATCCAAAAAAAGATTTTCGATTCAGATTGACTTAAAAAGCACGAAGATACCGCTATTACAGTGTTATCAATTTTGGTTGAAATCGGAATCAGAATTGGAATCAGGATGGCTAAAATAATTCTTAGTTGGGATCGGAATCGGATTCTGAAATTTTTTTCACCTTTCGGAATCGGAGTCTTACTCAATAAATAGTCAAGATTCTGCGGAATCGGGATCGGAATCGGAATCGGATCGGAATCGGAATTGCAGCCCTGGAAAATCCCCAAAAATGGTCTTATTAAGAGGAAGTTATACGCAGATTTCCACTTCTCGGAGTGAAGGGGAGGGGGAAGGGTCAGACAAGCGATTCGCTTTATCCCGGCACTGATTATTTTTATTACGACTTTAATCGATCCTCATTAGTCTGGTTAATTACTTAGCATCAAGTTTCCAGAGGGAGGTACTCTGTATAAGCTGTACAAATGTTAAAACGGCTTAACACGTAACAACACTTCGAATTATTGCCTTGTTACTTCACATTAACCCAGTTCTTTGTGTCGGGACGACTGATGTACAACGATATAATCCAACCCCTTCGTTAAGGAATGAAGCAAAGCGGATTTTGTTTACTGGAATCGACATAGAGAATCTACATCATTCCGCATTTGAATACCGTAAGATAATTCCTTGGAATACTCTTCACTATTTTGGATCAAACAAGTGAAATCTTCGCGGCGGTTTCCCAAAGGGAAATCGTTTCATAATCCTTTCAGTACTCTGCATTGATTTTGCTTCTTCTCAGTTTCTCCTTTTAAGAGAATGGGGGGGTTAATGCTTTTATCCTGAAGTTTTTGTTTGTTTTTCAAGTGTAGAATTTATTGCCTTTTCTTCAGATGCGCTGTTTGTTTTAAAATCAAAATCCGTTTCTACATTACCGTAGAAAAGTCAAACAAACGGGGCCCAAAGTGAAAGAAAATATAAAGCGAAACAAGAAATCTTCCAAGATTTAAATTTTAGAGAAATCGATATCTCCTCCGACTTAGGAATCCTAATACGAAAATTTTGCAAGAGATTTTAGACGTCAAGCATTCTGTTTTGACCTTTGTAAATTCGGTGCTTTTAGCTTTTCAAATTAAGCCAAGTTTAATATCTTTCTAAAACGAGAAACACAACCGATGTTTATACATTCATTTGCGAAATTATATGAGTGTAAAGGAATTAAGAGTATATAGATTTAAACTAATCACTTTCGAATAATTTCTAATTAGAAACTAAAATTCATAACGTAAATGAAATTTTCTGCCCGATTTTTATTAAGTTTCAAAGTTGTAGATGAACCTCGAAAGCGGGGCATGAAAACCGCATGCTTTCCTGTTTCCGGGATTTTATTCCGCGCTTTTCTTTAATAAGAACGAAAGTCTCGTTCCCTTTCTCGTTATTTCAAGATATTCCTTTCAAAGGTATTTCTGAGATTTTAATTGAGGCCTTTGAAAAAAAAAAAAAGGAATGGAGAAGGGATGGGGGCCTTTATTTCCGCAAAAATTACGGGCTTTACCGAATAAAAATGTAACGATTATCTAAAAAAAAAAAAAGAAAAAAGAAAAATAGTCTGGTGATATAAAATCAACCATGCAGTATTAATAAAAATTAAAAAAAAAAAAAATTATACTTTGTTTTTAATGAAGTATAAACCGCAATTAAATATTACTTTACAATGCTCACCTTGTATTAATCAAAAAGTAAAAATAGCAAAAAGAGATAAAAACGTCAAGTAACTGAAACGTTAAAGGGGAGGGCGGTGTCGGCCGTTCTAAAAACAAATGAAAAAGATTAGAGATGAACCTTTTTCAAAGGGGTTTCGGGCTTGTTTTTCCTTTCCCACAACAGTACATTAAAAAAAATATGATTTACTCTCGTTTTTCTTGTGGGAAGTGAAATGGTTACACTTTCATTTTTATGCTTTTAATCCTCTCGACTGCGGTATTTCTGTAAAAGTTTCGATGGTAAATCGAATTAAATTTTAGTATTTTTCTGTGTAATAATTGAATAATTTTTTCCTTTTCTGTATGTGTTTTCCATTAGATTTTAATGTCTCCTCTGAAGCTATTATCCGTCGTTTGTCTTATTTCCAGTTGTGTAAGACATCGCCCTCCTCCTAACCTCTTTTTTTTTTTTTTTTTTTAAGAAAAAGAATCATGTTTGAACTCAAAAGTTTTTAATTAACCGTTAACGAATCTAACTTTAGTTAAGTAAATTAAAGGTTAATTAAAAAGTCTTCAAAACGAAGGTTTGAAAAGTGAATTTTGGGGTGTTAAATTTTCACAAATACAGTGAAACCTCGTTATAACGAACCTCCGTTTAACGAATTCCTCAATTTAACGAATTGTTTTTGGGATCTTGCGCTAGCAAGAAAATTACATGTAAAATGACCTCCCCCTTACGAATTAAAAATGAGATTGCCCCTCGGTTTAGCGAATTTAAAAATTTCCAAAAATATGCCAAAAATATGATTTTTTCCCCCTTAAAATAAGTAAATTTTAAATTAAAATGTTTTATCTTTTTTTTTTTTTTTTTCAATTTAAATTTCTGTTTATACATTGAAATGCGTTGAAATGTTTGTTTATTTCCATTTTTACTATTGTTTCCGATAAATAGTCAATTAGTTCTTATATATTAATGCTCTCCCAGAGCAAATTTACAAATTTTTTCACTTTGACGCATTAAATGAAAACGGCATTTAAAAAAAAACTATTTTTTCCCAAATACCTATCCCATAGTGAATTTTTTTAAAAACCCCTTTAGCGAACACTCTTTTTAACAAATTCCTCGATATAACGAATTTTTTCCCAGGATTTTGGGATTCGTAAGACCAGGTTTTACTGTGATAATAAAATCGAACGGGGAAAAAATCGCTATGGGTGAAAATCACTCATTAAAGGGATATCGGAATTTTTAATTAATTCTTGTTAAAGCGATATGTTTAAAAGTGACAATCATAATAAATTTTCCTGGAAAAAGGATTCATTTATTTTGTAAAAAGAATTTTTTTTTTTTTTTTTTTTTTTGAAAACGCTGTTGTAAGCATCTTCTTGATGAATAATGATATTTAATTTGAAAAAAAATTGCTCTTCTCTGTTTTTTTTTTTTTTTGAAATTGTCTTTTTTTTCCTGAATTTTTGTAGCTTCTTTTCCTTCTCTTTTTTTATGATTTCAATTTCTCTTTAAGGATGTGCTCAAGTCGCATAAACCCTTGCAGCATCATTATACGAGCTCCGGAAAAAAAAAAAAAAAAAAAAAAAATCTGTCCAGATTTGTTTTTCAAACTTTTGGGAGAGGTTTAATAATTAATAAGCACTTCATGCAACTCCCAAGAATTTAAGACTTAAAAATCAATTCAGAATTCTTAGAAAATTCTGGACGAAAAAATGAAGGACTAGTTGTTGCTCAAAACATATTTTGAACGAAATGAAATTCGGTTAAAAATAACCAAGATGACAATAGCAGAGTTTCACCAAGTTGCACAAGGTCCAAAATATTTTGGATTATTGTGTCAAAATTTTTTTTGAGGTTCCAGTCGCTGCCATTTTGGTTATTTCCACGTAGGACTACGTCTTAGGCCGCAACATTATGGTTTTGTCGTGTCCGGTTGTCCGGTAACTGTTTTGGACACCAAACATAAAAAAAACGAATGTTCAAAAATTTGGATTCATATCGGATAATTTATCCGATATGATAAATTATCTAATTTTAGATAAATTATCTAAAATTTTTTAAACATTGGTTTTTTTTATGTTTGGTGGGACGCACGACCAACAGGACACCCATTCTTCGCCAAATAAATAAAAACTGATTTAAGACAAAAGGGAAAATTTTTTGAATATTTTTTAGATTTTGATGATTTTAGATAAAATGAATTTTATTGAAAAAGGGGGTTACACAAACCAATATCAGGGCTTGGAGGATTTACCGGGATCATTAACATTGAAAAGATTTATTTAAAATTTTACTGAAAAAACTTATTTTTTCTTTCAAAAGGATTTCAATTTTGAAGCTCAAACTGAGCATCGGGAAAGTCGCTTTACAAAAACATTTACCTTAAAGCAAAGGAATTTTACCGATCTTGTTTCTAATATTAAAATCTTCTATGGACCTGATTTGAGAAAAAGACTACTATGAATAGAGAAAAGAGGCAAGCTGGTAGCCCCCGGCTACGGAAAAACATTACAAGGGTTTAAACAATTGCCGGAAAACGACATCGAAAGATAAATACTAGGCTACAGACAGTGTAAAAAAATACAAAGGTCGTCTCGGTTTTTGTGGTAACTTTTACATTAAAATCTTCACTATTCTTTTTTTTTTTTTTTTTTTTTTGGTAATGTAATGATTGCGCATGGGTCAACTAAGATCTAAATGATTCAGTGTGGCAGCATACATTTAAAGACGGATTCGCTTTTTTTCCTTCATTTCCTAACAAAATTTTACCGCAGTGGCACTACGTTGTTGAACCAACACTGTCATTTTCCGAACTGTAAAACTTTTTCAGCAGGACGTCTTTCCGTTATAATCTAAAAAGCATTAAGAAATTGATGAGTTTGTCCTTCAAGTCTTGTATGGGTCAGAATTTTGACGTAAAACGTCAAACTTGGAGAAAAATGTCAGATGAATTGATAATGGATGCCACTATTGTGTATGATGTCAAAGAGAGCGATCGGTTTCCAAGAAAACCACAAGACAAAGTTAATATAGATGGATGTTTAATGTACACAATCAAATGGGATCTAATGGGTTTCCTGTGGGTTTTCCAGTACCGTATTGGTTTGACTTGTAAAGAAATCAACTACCGGAATCCATCCGAATTTTGTATAACGGAAACTTATGAAATTAGTTTTCACTTCCATTTTAATAGTTCGAAATTAAAATCCTTTCGACGATTGCCTTAGAATCTCGGAGATTATTAACTAGATCTTATGATCTCATCTCGGGCATTCAATCCCAAAACTACCTTTTGAAATGGAGGAAGAGAGACTCCGAAATATAACAGTTAACTGATTACTCAGTTTCCTCTGACATCTTTGTTTTCCACGGCTCATATTACGGCGTTTTACTCCGGTTATTTATCGCTCCTGTTCGCCCTCTCTTTATTTCAGACCGATCACTCATATTTCTCTGGCAGAGATTTATGAAAATCGTGGAATTATTTCCCTCATTTCTGCCGGATCGATATCATTATTCACTCATGCACATGACCATGATGAAACACGGTGCTTCCGTCCAACGGAAATGTGCAATAGCACCTTTTCGTTCTATGCCTTTTTTTTTTTTTTTTTTTATCACGTTTTTTGATCTTTCTGCGACGAATCGCGTATAACTAATTTATTCTAGCTAAAGTTTTAGTTACGTAAGTGAGGAAAATAAAAAACGGAAATAAAAAGCTTTTAGTCTTTTAGCGTATTTTTTTTTCTTTTTATAAATAGGCCAACAATGCATTTGCTAATGAATGAGACGTTTTGTCGACTCGGAACTACGGTAACGAGTTGATGCTTAAGCCACGTCAGTTTAAATCAGCTTTCATCAATAATTTCCTTTCCTCAAATGGTTTTTTTTTTTTGTTTCTCCTTTTATTGCAAAAGACATAATACAGGATAACTGATCTTTTCCGTTTTTTCCAAATATTACACTTTATCAATTACCTTTTATATTCTCCGCATTCTATTTACACTATATACTGTAAATGTAAATGGTATCTATTCTATGATATTCTCATTTCCTGACTTTTTTTAAGTTGCTAAATCTAAAAACTGGTATACATAAAAGGCATGTCGCGCCTAAGGCTGGGGTTATAGTACCTAAATATTTTTCCGAAGTAACAAACAAAGAAATTTCCTTCGGAAACCATCGGGAAAGCGGTTACATATTTCGGTAAGTACCCGAAGAAAAAGAATTTTTTATTTTTTTAATCCTTCCTTTAATGCAGGGGTCCGAAGCTTGGAAATTTTGGCCGATGCCGATGAGCACCGCGATCGGATTTTTTTTAATATCCGAAATCGGCATCTGCATCGGCATCGGCATCGGCACCGGCATCGGCATCGGCACCGGAATCGTAATTTTAATCGGACTTCTGATTTTAAAAATCGTCTAAAATGGCTCTATGATTTTTCTTTTTCACTAAAATCGGAATCAGAGGCGGCATTGGATATGATCGATGCCGGCATCGAATATAATCGATGCTTGGTGGCGTCGGGATCGGCATCGGGTGTCGGTGCCGGAATCGGAATCGGGAGTTAAATAAATAATATGGAATCGGCATCGACATCGACCCGAGATTTCAGCCGGCCGAGGTCGGCACCGTAATCGGATTCGGACCCCTGCTTTAATCCAATTTCCAATCGAAAATTTTGAACTGGAAATAGGGAGTTTAAAATAAAAAATTCCAAATTAGAAATTGGAAGTTGGAAATTTCAAACTTTTATTAATTAAAAATTTTTACGTAACGATACGTCAAAATTTCGCGTTACCAAAGTGTGATATTTGGATGAAGCTAAAGTATCCGTGTTACACTAAACTAAACATGGCAAGAGAGAACTAGGAAAATAATTCTAAACAGGCGCACTATAAAGAAGTATTGCACTTGCCTCACAATTTAGAAAATTATTAATTGGCGACGACTATTGTACTGAGGATAGCATTCCAAAGAGTTTAAAATATCTCTTCTGTTGCGGAACAGCTAATCAGGAAAACTACGTGTTTTGAATGTGGGAAGAAATATCCAGCCATTTCTTCCAGACATATTTTCCAAAGCAAGATGTATTTAAAATGTCCTGATATTTCAAGGATTTCTTTGGATATTTCCCGATCTTCCTAGAATAATGCTCTGTCTCCATTGGATAATTAATTGGAGGGTAGAATTAATTGTACCACCGGAAATGCTGAATTTTTGAACTTTTTTCTTCTGCTACCACTTTTTTTTTCGTTTTCATTATTTTTTGTGTTTGAAAAAATAATCAAAACAATAAAAAAGATGGGAGCAGAAAAAAAATCTCCAAATTGTTCCGGTGGTGCAATTAATTATACCCTTCGATTAATTGGCCAACGGAGACAAAGCATAAGTTTAGTAGTGAACAAGTAAATGGTCTAAAGTCTAATCTACTTATAATAATCTAAAGTCTACCTCTAATCTTTGCTTGAAGTCACCTTCAAGCAAAGATTAGAGGTAAAATGCACTCTCTGGTAACAAATTTCAAAAGGCTCGAATTTTTTGAACCCTGAATTCAATCCTCTTCCCGCTGTTTACATTATCTGCCTCCTTTCAAATATTATTTTCGTGCCTGCCTGCCTATTTATTTTTCGCATTTTTTTTCTTCCTTTCTTTTTTTATTTTCCTTCCTCTAAAACTCTGTTCCGCGGTTTAGTTGACTTTAGTTCATCTTTGTTCTTTCTTTCAATTTTTCTCCTAAAGTATTATATAGAAAAAGAAATTCTCTCAATTCAGTTTCCATCCAACAAAATAATTTCCATATAAAAAGTAAGTAAAAAATTTCATCACTTATTAACAAAATTCATCACCGGTATTAGGAATGCATAATCCTATCGCTCCAATGTTTTTCTCCTTGTCATTTAGACACCTTTCCGACGACATTAATAATAAAAACATTTTCGCAGGAAGCTTAACCTTCAAAATAATTTACTTAAAAATTTTCGAGTACGAAAATATTTTATTAAAAAAAAAGGGACAATTGGGAATGAATATTAGTAAAACGTTTTTAAGCCTGGTGGATGATGAATACCGGATTCGATTGGTAGGCATAGGTAAAATGTCAACATCAGGATTATGATCTGACAATTACGACGACAAAGTTGAGCGAAATGCACTCGATCGACTATTTCAATTAAAAAGATATTGGCTCTGCTCGTCATATATATACTCATTCCTATTAAAAAAAAAAAAAAAAAAATCCCTTTATTCCCCCCATAATGGTTGGAAATGTGAAAATAGAAGGAAAAAGGGAGTAGACTAAATTTTTCTCAGAGATGCTTCCTAAGTTTGATTTCTCTACGTCAAACGGGTTTTTGAAATTTCTTTTTAATGGATTTCGGGATTTTCTTTCCCCTTTCTTACGCTACTGAAAAAGACAGCTAGCCTATTTTCTCAGTTTCCAATCATCGTCCGTGAAGGAGGGGAAAAAATCCAAGAAACTTAATGGTGATAAGGTGGAAAAAAAAAACTTGGGAAGAATGTTCAAAGAAAATTAAATTTGGAGAAAAGTTATTTTCAGTCTGAAGGATAAATTGGGCGAATACGAAGAACACTTGGAATGTAATCAAGTGTAATTGGAAAGATTTTTCATGGCTTATATACGGTTAGATTCATTTTTATTTTCCAACGATTTCGAAAGAAAAGGAACGATGAATGGATATGATCATTAACTGAAATTTCCACATAACGTTAATTTAATAAAATTTTATTTTTGTTTGCTGAAGGTTAATACGGTTTCGTTCGATTTCCTCGTAATTTTTATTTTATTTCTTCGAAGGGGAAAAAAATTCTTTTCAAGATTTTTAGGAACGATTTCAAATCCTTTTCAATTTTCGTGAGGTATCGGAATATTTAGGGAAGACGAGCATCATATTCTGCGAATTAATTTTCCTATAAATTCCTTAACATAATTACCATGTACTGTACAACTTGATGGCAAGTTAAGCAAACTTCCGATCCGTATTAGGTAAACTTATGTAAGTTGGCGAATATTGACAATGGCGTTGCACGCGATCCTCGGAATTTACTTGCGATTATCGATATTCTCTGTGCAAACATTTTTCCAGTGAAAATGGAATTTACTTTTTCCCCCTTAAAAATATTAGATGGGTTTTAAACCCTGGGAAATAGGTTTAGAATTTCGTAGACATTACCTCAATTTTCCTTCCTCTTTATTTTTCTTTCTCCTTTTTTTTTTTTTTTTTTTTTTTTAACAAAAATTGGATGTAATGTTTTTTTTCACGCAAACTTTAAAAAGGAAATCAAAACGGACAAATCCAATATCATGAGACACTTCGATATAACGAAAAACTTTTAGATAGAAATAAGAATAAAAAGTTGAAAAAAAAGAATATATATATAGAAAATAGGAAAAGTTGAAACACTGCTGATATAAACTATTTTTTTTATTGATTGCCGTGTATACTGCATGTTCTCGTTATTTTCCACAAGATCTCAACTTCTTATAGTATTATACAGTATTTTCTTGTCAAGTTAAGAAAGAGAAAAGACAAAGTAATTTTAATGACTCAAAATTATACGATTTCATTGATAATTAATGACGACATATCTTTCATATTTACGTTTTGAAAATATTTCTGAAAACGCTCATTCAATTTAAAAACCTGTAGAAGAGCATGCAACATGCATTTTTTATTAATTCGTAACGTTGGAAATTAATCTTTTATTGTAACTGTAACTATCGACTGCTTACTAAATGCAAAGCAAGTACTTTTTTTGACCGTGAATTAAAGCCTCTTCATATGCGGAACAGTGCCATTTATAAGCAACCGAAATGCGAATTTCTTTTAAGAAACATTTCAACTGCAGAATGGTCAATTCCCAGGACGATTAAGGACTTAATGTTAAGCACTCCGATATTACATCGTTAACACTGCACAACACCCTTAACTGTCAAACCACTAAGTCCTCCCCCTCCCCCAATTGCTCCCTAGACTGATAAGAAAACACTTATACAAAAACCCTCGGTGGCAACATATGCTGCTCCATACCAACTTTCAAAAAAAATCCTTCAAACAAATATAAATTGCAGCCTGTGCGAGATTTAAAAAAAACGAAAATTCGGGTTTTCATTTTCCAGCTGAAGCCTTACCAGACACAAAAAGCCTTTAGCAAAAACCCCTCTAGAGATAACTCGAATAAATGTCGAAACCTGTTATTTAATTAGTAAAAAAAACTTTTTTCAACTCTTGTTTTTTGCGTGGTTTCATATTCTACTGCAAATATTTAACGCAAGAAAAAAAAAAAAAAAAAAGTTTTTACCTTTTTTTCAATCGAAAGACTTTTTTTTTAAAAAAAGAGTTCAATGTAAAAAATTGTTTCAAGTCCATTTTCAAGTATGATCTGTCGTGCAAACGAAAATCGCTCTATATCTGTTTTTATACATGTTTTATGTTTAGACTATGAAATGGTAACAAATAAAAATAGTTGTTTCAGGCGATTTCACTATGCAAGGGAGCATTTGCTTTTTAAAAAAAATTAAAATCAATCAAACCGGAAAAAAAAAATGAATGATTTTCCTCAAGGCGTGGGAATGAAAACACTTCATCAATAATAATGAAAAATACAAAAACAAAAGTTCGATTAATTCCATTTTAAAAATTTTATTACTCAAATCGTAAAAGCGAAAGTTGTGATATTTCCTGGACAAAACCATTTATAAATTCCACTAACGATTACGTTCGTGTCTGAACATGGGAGTATAAAGTTTTTATTGATTAAATGAATAGACTTAAACTTAACCTGCTCATTTACTAAAAACGGATTATTCAATTTTATTCGTCCCTCAATTTAATCGAAAAATTGCGAAGGATACGCTTATCGATGCAAAATTATAGATATAGGCAAATATATTGTTCTCATATTATTTAAAAGTTCAAATGGGAAACCTGAAATATTCAGTTGAACTTAGATTTAAAACTAAAATTCCTTGTCAATACTTCAGCGCTCCACTAAAATGGAAACTTATTTCCTTGAAACGAAACTTTTTCATTAAAAAAATTAGTGCAGGAGAAACCAATTATAGCCCGGGATCTGAGATTTAGATTTTTGGAACCGAAGCACAATTTCACACGAATTTTGCATGTTTCAGCGAGTCAAACCAAGTTCACCGTCAAAATTAAGATACGGATCTCAAGGATTGGGAGAAACTATATGTAATTTACGTTTCATAAAGAGGAAGACAAGAACAAAACCAAGAGCCTGTCTGGAGGTAGGTAGGTCTGGAGGTAAAATTCCCCTTTTTTTATGCAACAGGTATTACACCTTTTTAGAAAATAAAAATGGCAAGGGAACGAAAGGAAAAGAAAAGCTCCATAATCCATTACGAACTAATTTCTGCTGTACATCAATATGATATGACATTCATTATCTAATGGATCATAATCTAATATGACGTGAGTAATTCAGATGTTTTTTTTTTTTTTTTTTTTCTAAAAAAAATGTTACTGTTTTGAAAAGCCTTTTATATTTGCAAAGCCTTTATTGGCTTAACGTGGGCTGCATTTTCCGAGTAGCGATTTAATTGATGAGGATAGTAGCAGTCCTAGTTTTTTATAGGCGTTCCAACAGATTTCGTCAATAACGTTACAGCTTGAGCCACATCATTTTAGTAGGAAACAGTTGGGTGCAGGCAATTTTTTGCTCGCTGTTGGGATGAACTCGCATTCACTGCGCAATTCAATGTCACCTTATTCTTCGCTAGGTCTCTGAAGAATATGTCGAGGTGAAATGTGTCTTGGGGTTAAAAAAGACCTATCAAAATATCGACTTGATTTGCATGACAAACCTGGTTCGATGTTCGAATTGTACAGGGAATAAATAAGGTAGAATTCAACTGAAAAACCGACTGTAGTAACATACAAGTTCGAGACATTTGCGAATGTCGGTGAACCACAGGGTGAACTGAGACTCAACGACGCCTCTGAATGTCGGTATTTCGAATCAACTATTAGTTTACAGGCACTAATCTCAAAGTCGAATTTAACAATGGAAATGGTAACCGCATTATCTGCTTCATGAGGTTAAGTTTTTCGTGGAAAATATAGGACTGATTACTCTTCCACTGTAAGGTTAAGGTGAATTACATGGAAGGATGTATTTTATCAGTCACAGCATAGATTCATATTATCAATCTTTTCCGAGAATGTTGCCAAAGCACATTTTCAAGGTCTAAATACAGAAAAGATATGATTTTTAAAGTAAGAAAACAAGCAAAGGTCTATCCACATGACCCAAAGCCTCTTAAGCTTTGGCCCCAAAGCCATTTAGGTTATAATGATAAAGTAAACTTTCAATTTAAAAGTCAAGGGGTTTGGACAAATTAGAGCTAGTTTACAAAAGATATGGAACCGAAAATGCCGTTTGTACAGTGCAAAAAACCCAATAAAATTAAATAAAACAAAAAAAAAAAAAGGAAAAAATCAAATTTAAAATACATTTTTCCTTAGACCAATTAATGATTAAGAAAAGTATATTTTATTCGGTACGCAATAAAAAATATTATGTAAATACGTTAAAAACGGTCTACATAAATTTTTTCTGTTTTTTCCAAAAGGTAAACATAAACAAAAAACAACATAAAAATTATGTAGACCGATTTTAACATAATTATGTTAATTTTTACATAAAATTTTTTACTGTGAGCTGCTTGATTATAAATGAAGAAGTCGACTTGTTAGTGTTAGTCATGTCACGTCTTGTCAGGTCAAGTCTAGTGTTAGAAGTCACATCGAAGTGTTAGTGTTGTCACGACTGGAAAAAAATATTCACCCATATCTGACAGAAGCTTTTATTTTTTAAAAATCAGCTGGTACTGAATTTTTTTTACTTGACGAAAATCCTTCAAACGCTTTCCGTTCAATAAACCGTAAAACACAGGAGCAAACAAACTGTATTCATGGCAAGAAACTTATGGTTTAATTAAGCATGTTTGGACCTCTAAATTTGTGAACAATAAATCATGAAATGCGACTTTTTCAAGTTCACAAGAGATTCTACTAATTAAAAACACAAAAATAATGTAAAATCCGGAATGCTAAAGATAACTTTTGTTCCTTCATAAAAGAAGGTAAAAGATTTATAAAAGAAAAAGCAGTTGGATCTTCTGTTTTAAAAAGTTCCGTCTAAGGTACTCTTTGGTACGTTTTTTTTTCTTCTATTCAACAGCTTAAATATAAAAAATATGAGTTCCTTTCATTAAATCGGATAGACGGTTCAAAGAATAAGTACTTTTCCTTGACGTTTCTCATTTTCTAAAGAATTTCGATATTGCATTCTTACATACCTCTATTCAAGAAATTTGTATAACTGAACACGACCTAGATCAAGATGAACTCCTACACACTCACAGCTTTAGTATTATAAAAATTTATTCTACATCCTGATGGTGCAAAATCTCTCAGGATTTGAGGAGCATTAAATTTACTCTTTTCTCAGAGGAATACGCCTGAACGATGTTACCGTTACTTTAAACAAGCCCATCCTCTCAATTTTTTTAAACAACAACTATAACCTGCTTAATTTTTTTTTTCCAATCAATTTTTTCTCTACTTAGTTTTCGAAAATTTAGTTATCCTACCTGAGGAATAGAAGGTGGATTGTCTTTAAAGCTAAATTATAACCTGCTTATCAAAATAATTTTAATTTTCAGTGTCAAGAGTATTTTTTTTCTTGAAATGAGATAAAATACAAATACAAGAGAAAAAATAAATATATAATGTGACCGAAACTAGGCCTTAAGGCCTATATGTTTACGGCAGGAAAGGAAAAGAAAAAAAAAGAGTGATACATTTGGGGATTTCAAGGGATGTGTTCCAGGGAACCATAAGAAGAAAGGGTAGAGAAGAAAAAAGAAATAGAGAAAGTAAAGAAAAAAAAGAAGGGTTGAACTTTAACATTTTTAACGACACCATTACCCCAAATTTTCTTTTTTAAACCAAAGAAAAAAAGAAAAAGAAAAGGGCAACTGTTTCCCGTTTAACCATTCATGAAAATATTATTAAATACTGTATAATATAATGTTTCATCATTTAAAAAAGAGAAATTTAATAAAAAAGGAGTGAAAGGTTTCTCTTGAAAAAAAAAAAAAAAAAAAAGAAATGTGGCTTTTTTTTCCCGTTTCCCTGAAGCGCATTCTCCATTTTTTGCTTTCCTTTGCCTCCTAAAAAAAAAACTTCATTTTTTTCCATTAGTTCCATTGTAAAGTACACTTGACATATCTACGTCGTGATGGGAAATTAAACAAAAAATTCAAGGGAAATCAATACGAAGGATGGAAAACCGACCATGATTTTATTCAATTTGTCAGGGAACCTTCTATTGATTGAAGAATTTTTCAGTTCATTCGGGTGTGTTAAGTCTAATTCGATTTTACAAAAACCCTTGAAATATTGACTTCAGAAAAAAAAAAAAAAAAAAAAAAAAAAAAAAAAAAAAACCTTTTTTTGTTAATTTTTTTATTACGTGACCAGATTATCCCAGAAAAAGAAAAAATTAGGTTTTTTAATTTTAAAAAAATCATAAAAACCTCCTTAAGACCAATCAATTACCAATAATTTAATTAAATCTTTTCTACGTCTTGCAAATCAGTCTGGCGGAGTAATAAAGCCGCGCTTTATAATGAAATAATTTTGAAAATTAAATTTTTCCCTTCTTGATATTTACTTTAGTCATTTTTGAATCAAAGTATCGACGGTGCACAGGGAAAATTGGTTTTTAAAAGCTGGACTCCCCAGACCTTGATAAATAAATCAGTTAATTAATCTAATTTGTAAATATCAATAAATAAATAGGCTTATACGAAGAAATGCATTTTCCAAAATATTTTCCAGAGCCAATGGAAAAAAATAGATATAATGCTGTTAATTGAATAATTAGAGTTGTATCTATCTTTTTTTTTTTTTTTTTTTCAAAAAAAAAAACAACGGTGTACTAGACTAAATCGATTTAACCTTTTTTTTGAAATGTACCGATATACGAAAAAAAAAAAAAAAAAAATCCGCATGAGATGTTAAATTCATGCTTTTACCTTCGTGTGCTTGGTCCATTTGTACATCAAAATCGATCGGATAGGATTTGCCGTTTCATGAATTTTTAAACTTGCGAATAAAAAGTGAGATATCTTCATTTCATTACTCGGTTTTCCTTTCTTTCTTTCTTTCCTTCCTCTTGAGAATATCCACAGCATTGATTAATTTTCTTTTTTTTCTTTAATTTTTAGAAGTCATCGTTTAGAAGAATTAACACTAATTGGCTTGATTAGCAAGACAAATGAAGACGTTTCTTGTTTTCTTTTGTCAATATTTACAGATTTTACAAATTAATTATTTCATTCATTCATCCATTCATTCACAAGGCCTTTTGATTTGTTAAACCTGACTATAATAAGTTTCTGCCTTTTGTCACGGGCTTCCGTGATAATGTTACTTCAAAAACGTAATCAACAGCAATTTGAAGTAATTAAATTTTATCAAATTACTTTTCATGCTTTATTTTAATTGGATGGGCAATTAAAATTGATCATTTTAAATTCCGGTTCTGTTTTAAATAAAATTTAAATATTCGGAGAAAAAAGGTAAACGCATGGTAATGCAACGCTTTTTTACGGTGAAAAATTCCACGAAAAAAAGAGCTCATCAAATTTCGCCGACCAGGCCATAACGCACTGATTAACCTACACGTTTTCCATGTCAAATACCAGCAATCGGGAAAAAAGTAAAAAAAAAAAAAAAAATATTCTAAGTGAGTAAGTAACTTCATTTCAGCCAGATAAAAGTTTTTAGCTCAGTAAAACATTGTTCCCAAAAGTTTTTTCTGTTTTTTGACTTGTTATAAAGGTGAAACAAATCTCTTTGAGGTTAAAATTATCATAAAAATAATTTAGCATAATGATAATAATTCGGCCTACATTTCCTCATATTAAAATTCAAAGCATTTGTTTTATTTTTTTGTCATGAAGAAAAAACCAATTTATGAGAATGAATGTTTCACATGTTGCATAAATTGCATATTATTTACCGATTTAGAGAAGTTATGCCATTTTATCATTTAAGGTTTATTGAACATTTACTTCATAACTTCATTATATTTTTTTTCACGAATTTTGATTTGTATGCTGATCTCATTTTTGACATCAGCAAAACTTTTTCGGTCGTGCCAAAAAAGATTGTATACATATATATTCAGATCTCGGACGACGAAACTTCATTGAAAATTCGTAACTTTATGGTTAAAAAAGTAAGTCTTCGAATCTTTTTGGATATCAAGATCTGGACAAGAAAATGCAATGAAATGGGCTTGCTGCGAGATTTTTTTAAATGATCATTACACAACTTTGGACAGTCGCAATTTCAACTTTTTAATCTCTTCAATATCGACATGCCAAATCTTTTTTCGGAGTTTTTTTCAAATATGAAGCAAATACCAATTAGCAAAATATTATAATGAAAGCCAAGGAAAAGGGCTTTAATTATAACAACTGTGTAAATCGGAATCATTTCCGATTATAATTTAGATAATTCAGTAACGGAAAATATCATGGGTCGTAGGTAGGCTGAGTACATCTTTGTTCAAGACCATATCGACTGGCCCGAAGAAAAGTCTTTTTTTTTTTTTTTTTTTTTTGAAATGTCGAAAAAATTCCTATCTTTTTGGTGTCACTGCAAAAACGATCTATCGTATACAGCAATTAGAGACCGAGTCAAAACTCCGACATTCAAAACCCCGACATTGGAAATCGGGGTTTTGAATGACGGGGTTTTGATTTTTGACTTTTATTATATTTTATTTTTAATTTAATTTTATTTATTTTTTATTTTGAAAAATATTTTTAAATGACGGGGTTTTGAAATCAGCAGTTAAGTCCTATATACAATGGGCAGATCTAGGATTTTTTAATAGAGGGGGCTCAGAATAGGGAAAAATATTTTCTGGGGGGGGGGGGGCTGATACCATTCAGGCCATATAATTTTCAAAATTCTAGGGAAGGCTAGCACCCCACAGCCCCCCCCCCGTAGATACGCCCAAGCCTATATATTAAAACGCTAAGGAAAATAAGCGATGCCCGACACTTACGGAGCCCCTTCCCGACCGATTTTGATGAAATTTTCAGGGGACAATAGGTCCTCCTGACTTCAGAGTCTATGAGCTTTTATGAAATGAACATTTCCCTGAAAGCTCTAGAGAACTGAGAAGTTCTAGGGAGCTTTCAGCAGAAAGTCAAGATACCACACAGACCGGCAGAGGCCGACGGGAATTCCACAGACCGAGTGCAGTATAGGACCAAGCTCCCCATAGGAGGTGTTTTAGTATTTCGTAAGACCGGAAGGGGGAGGGGGTTCTCGAAATTCTTACGATTTTTTATATATGGGGGAGGAGTTTGGAAAATATCTGTAAGAATTTCTATTGCAATTTATTGCTCAGAAAATTTTTTATGTTTTAATTCTTACTAGTTCTATTACCTTCTATATAAGTGCTATTAAATTTCAAAACCCCGACATTTCAAAAATTTTAAAAAATTAAAAATAAATTAAAATAAATAAAAAATAAAATATAATAAAAGGCAAAAAGCAAAACCCCGACATTCAAAACCCCGATATCTAATGTCGGGGTTTTGAATGTCGGGGTTTTGAATGTCGGGGTTTTGAATGTCGGGGTTTTGCTAGGGTCCCAGCAATTACCATCTAAATAGATTGTTTATAGGTCGTCAAAAAAAGTTAAGAAGTTTTTCAACTGCTCAAAAAAAATAAAAAATAAAAATAAAAATAAAAAAATAAAAAAATGAAAGACTTTTTTTTCGGGGCAGTCGATATATAAGCCATTGGTAGGGAACGGGTTAAACCAAACCAAACATCCCAGTCGGTATTGTAACTAAATAAGACCCAAGTCATAAGCTAATAGGGTGTCCCTTATTTTGCGAATTTTCGAATTTGATGTCGGGCCGGGTGGAATCTCGTTCTCTATGGGGCCCTAATAAACCCGGAACTTTTTTAGATTTTTTATTGAACGGGAAGGCGGCGACTTGAGCTTTAAGTTCCGAAAATTCCCATAAGAGAAAAAGTCGAAAATTTTTTTTTCCGCGGGAAGACGTCGTTTCCTATCGGGAATTTTGCGTAGATCACGAATCTGAAGTCCGTTTCTTTATATCTGGTTTGGCTTTTGAGTTAAAGGAGAAAATGTGGCAAGAAAACCTGGTTAAGTGACAAAACGCACTAAGTCCTCAGTTTTGCTCATATTTTGGCCTCTAACTCAAAAGCCAAACCAAATACAAAAAAGCGGACTTCAAATTCGTGATTGACGCAAAATTTTCGATAGGAAACGACGCGCGACGTCTTCCCGCGAAAAAAAAATTGTCGACTTTTTTTCTCTTATGGGAATTTTCGGAACTTAAGGCTCAAATCGGCACGCCTTCCCGTTCAGTAAAAAATCTGAAAAAATTCAGGGTTTCAGGGCCCCATAGAGAACGAGATTCCACCCGGCCCGACATCAAATTCGAAAATTCGCAAAATAAGGGACAGATGAATCAAGATGATTCAGATTTCTGAAGTGATTCAAAAGTATCAATTTCTGCTTACCCCCAAAAAGCATTCACCTTTCGGATTCTTCTAGCAGGAATCGTTTTCATTAAAACCACGAGAAAAAAAAAAAAAAAAAAAAAAAAAAAACCGAACTCATAAGATAAACTAAGAAATCATGCAAATGTATGGTAGATATTCACCTCATACTACGAAAGTTTTAAAAAAAGGTTGCCGGGACGAACATCGAAACAAGAAGTGCAAGTCCTTGTTTTACCAACATGGAAAACAAACAATATTTCAATGTATTTTTCGCCCGAATTCTAGATTTTCTTCAGCTGTCACTCTTCTCCAGTAGCGGAGAGCCGTAACGGATTGTTTGGATTCTTTGTCAGCCGAAAATCGATGGTTCCATTATTAATAAGACCTCGCCTTATTTTACGAGGTCCATATGGAAAAAAAGTTCGGTTCCTGCTACTCAATGCTGAGTTGGGTCCTGTGACGTCCAAGCATTTGAGTTGATAATACTAAAAATTAGGTAATTATTACTAAGCGTTATTAATCATTATGAACGCGTAGTAATAATTACTAAATTTTCGGTATTATCAACTCAAATGTTTAGACATCACAGGACCCAACTCAACATTGAGCAGCAGGAACTAAACTTTTTTCTCCGTGCAGTCATTCTGCCCTAAAAACCAACATTATCAATACTTATAACGTTTGCCACATCAAAAAAAAAAAAACTAGGTTTTTAGATATCGAAAATACCACGTTCAGATGTTTCATCAAATAAAACGAGCCCTCATTTTCTCCAACAACTGCCTGCGTGGCAGATTTTAATATAAAATAACGAGTATACAAAACCACTGGAAAAGGAACATCAGATGAAAGCGGTTTAAAAGATTAACACGGTCGTGCAGAAATCAAAAACTCATATGCACAACAATGTGTTTAACACGAATAAAACATTATTAAGCTGCTAAAGTGCACTTAATATTTTTGTTTTTACGAATTCGCCGATTAACTCGATAATACAGCTGTTTATTTAATTTGAAATAAAGATTTCCATCGTTATATTCTTCTGCTCAAAGCCTAGATAATTTTTACGTTTCCCTATGTTAAAAACGAGGAAAAGTCGAAAAAGATTGATGGGGCAATATTTTATAAATAGTAACGATTTCACAAAGCTTTGTTGTAATTTTCCTTCATTCTCTAATTTCAATTCCTTTTATTTAATTAAAATTTCAAATTCAAAAAGGCGAACAAATGATCGAAATCACAACATTAAAAACATAAGATGAGTCTAAAAGGGTATAAAAGGTCTCAGATTTCCATGCTCAAGTTGGAATTTTAATTCTCTGCATGTGGGATCCAATTTAGGAGAGATTTATTCGGGCCACATCCAGAATTCTCGCTAAAAATTACTTGAGCTCTCGAAAAGAATTCGCGCAGAGCAGAGCGGCAATCATCGGAATGGAATTAAACAAAAAGGTTTCTCGTAAATATTTTTCCTTTTTCTACATCTGTTTACTTCAAGAAAAAGGAATTTAATTACCATTAATATTTGAAATATTTAATTAAACGTAAAAAAAAGGTTGGATTTTAAAACCCCCTTCTTTATTTGAAATTAAAATTTTGTGGTTTACAAAAAGACCTTAAACCGCAATAACGGCTGCCGGAAAACGAAAATAGAAAATTTACCTGCCGTATAAAATAGGATGAAAACCACAAAACGAAAAGAAAATCGAATCACTCGAATTTCAACGTCAGAACAATGGACAAAAAAAAAAAAAAAAATTGCTCCGCTTCGATGTCCCGCTAATAAATACGAATCATTATTTTCTTCTTACGATCTATTTAAAGAAACCATCGAACGGATGATTAATTATAGTTTAAAATTTCAATGTAAATGTTTGCGCAAAAAAATAAATGATAACAAGATGCATGCCGCACTTTTAAAACTTCTAAATATTAAAATCTCGACTTTCAATTTAATTATACATTCATCCGGTTTCGAAATAACAATAAGAAAAATATTTGTAGATTCATAACTTTTGCACTTTGAATAACAAAAACTTTAGTTAAAGTTTCATTCAAATAAATTTTCCAAACAGAAAAACAAGATTTCTTTTTTTTTTTTCGAAACTTATTGACGTTCCCTACATTTCAAATCTTTATCCGCCAAAACTTTCTTGTTTAATTTTTTTTTTTTTCAAGTGGACTAAAAATGAGAAAACAGGATCAAATTTTTTTTTTACTCTTCCTAAAAAGTTCTAAATAAAACAGAAGAACTTTTCTAACTTCCGAAAAAAAAAAAAAATTAAAAATCCGAGTCGTGAATGAAAAGAAAAATCCTGAAACCGGTGAATGATCATCTGTCAAATCTGGGAGCTGGCACAGCTGGGGTCAAATGTTCGAAAAATAAAAAGAAACGGCAAGGAAATTATTGAATTACCTTCAAAGATTTCAACAAAAATAATTCCAAACTTACACATTATTTAATTAAAACGATCACGAATGATTAACTTCATTTAACAAATGATTAATTTTTCAAAAATAAGTAAAAAGAATACGGACGAAAACTTAGAAAAGACCGACATCTCCGATACAGCTTGCATTAATCAACAAAAGAAAAGCAACACACCAGCGATGAACAGCCGAAGCTTTCTAGATGCGCTTACGACTTGAGCAGAACTGATTCGTTGTGAATTTATTTAAAGTAAGCGTCTGACTTGTTGCACGGACGCAGCAGTGAAACTCGATTGTTCTACACGTTAATTGATCGCTGAGGGAAATGAAAGAAAAATTTTTCATCCAGGAAATGGGTCAGGTAATTTTTGATCCCCTTTAATTGATGCATAACTAAAACCCTATTCACACTTTCTTTAATCAACCACCAAAATATTTGTGAGGATAAAATCAATTAAAGCCGTTACAGAAGACGGTTGTACAAGTTTTTTATTTTGTTTAGAGAAATTTTTCACATTTGAAAATGGTGTTTTTTTTTCGAGTCGCTACAAATCTGGCGGGAAAAAAAAGTTGAAATTGTTTTACCGTTAATCAATGCCTCCTTACTAGCTTCTAGAGCAAAGAGCGATGGAGAAGCCTGCAGTGCTCTCTGTGAAAAAAATCACGAACTATTTCCAATTTTAAACTGGAATCCCGGCCTCCACCGGTGAGGAAATTTTGGCCCAAAACTTTCCGAAATTTTCGACCATTACTTCACTAAGAACAATGAGAATGAAAAAGACTAACGAATTCCAAAAATCCATCCGAATTTGACCGAAAATGACTGACTTTTGCCTCTTTAAAGACTAAAATGCATTTTGAAGCAAATTTTGGTTGAAAACTGCACGGCCTTAAGAAGAATGGTTCCGAAGTTTTCAGGTATGTCCAAGCCTGGTAAAAGTCCTCTTAACTTATCAACTTTGCAGAAACATGTACGAAGGAATGGGATTCAAGCAACTCAAGTACTTTTCCTAAAATCTTTTTAAAAAGAAACAAAAGATAAAAAGCATCAGTCTTAAAATCATGCTTACACCCGTCCTAGGTGCTTTTAAGGATCCGAACTACCCCTATGCTTCCAGAAACTAATTTCATAAATCTTGCAATAAGCAATTTTTAACCTGAAATTAATGAATAAAATTGATCCACTTTCCCACTTCGAAAAATACCTCACATTTTTCAGGAAATCAAACCAAAATCATCATTTATAATCCTTAACACGTTTTTTTACTCATTTTGACAGAAGCTGCACGAAACAACCCTAGCCACTTTGAAAACGTTTTCACCGAATCTTTTTCCGATTGAAAAAAAAACCAAAGAACTCAGCTTTTCAAAAACAGTTTTAAGCAAACATTCAACTCAAATGTCAAAAAAGAGTAAATCACAAGCCAAGAGCAAACAGCAAGCCATTCTAATACATTATAACTTTTCTATACCCTTAATTTTTTTAACTGATGAAAACCCAATTTTTTGGACCTAAAAGCCAGGCCTTTTAAAACTGGATACATGCCCAGCAAACAGTCAAACACATTTTTTACTTTTATACATTTTTATTTATTCTAATTACTAATCTTCTTTCTTGTAAGTCTCAAGTTTCACATTTAATTAAAATATTAATATTGAACCAAATGAATAAGATTTCGACAAACAGAAGAACATTCGATGATTTAATTTGAACTAAAATAGAAAAATTCTCCTGCAAGCCAGCATAGTCTCTTGAAATAAACTTACTAAACAAATGCACAAAAAGATTCCCAAAAAAAAAAAAAAAAAGTATAAATCCCCCTTTAGAGTTTGATTTTAACAATTTGAATCTACATTGTTCTTTTTTTTTTTTAATCTAATACTGAATACGAAATAAATTTATTAAAAATATAAAATCAATAAATTACTAATTCTGTGACTGGAAAGTTATTGAATACTGCCGTCTTTAAAATCAAAGCTTTACAATAGACAAATAATAAATTTCGACTGCCCCGAAGAAAAAGTCCTTATTTTTTTTTTAGCAGTTTAAAAACTCCCTATCTTTTCTTGTGTTGCTGTAAAAACGCTCTATCGTAAATAGCAACTACCATCTACCATCTAAATAAATTGTTTAAAAATCGTCAAAAAATGAAAAGGAGTTTTGACCAGAGAAAATGGGGAGTTTTTAAACTGTTCAAAAAAATAGGGACTTTTTCTTCAAGGCAGTCGAATTATTAAGGACTTCATCACAGACGCTTCTTTCTAAATGAATAAGAAAAAAAAATTATAACAGTCTGCCTTCATAGAACCCCACCTCTCGCATTTATCGTGGTAGGTAATAAAGAATTTTAAAAAATTTAAGAAAACATCTTTATCATTCTTTCTAATAAAATGTTATTGTTTTGGCATTTCGGAAATTTGGAAGAAAACAACTTTTCATATAAAAAATTACTAATTTTAAAATCGGGTATACAAATCTGAAGTCTGCAGTCAGTCAAGATATTAAAATATAATAGCCAATAATTTTTTATTTTCTTTACATGGATTTTAAAAAGATGAAAAACGTGCCTTACAGCTTAATCTTTAAAAGCTCCCTGTCTTTTCTTGTGTTGCTGCAAAAACGCTCTATCGTAAATAGCAACTACCATCTACCATCTAAATAAATCGTTTAAAGATCGTCAAAAAATGAAAGGAAGTTTTGATCAGAGAAAATGGGGAGTTTTCAAACTGTTCAAAAAAAATAGCCCTGTTTTCTAAATTGCCCTGTTTTCAAAAAAACGAGCCCTGTTTTCTAAATTATTAGTTGCCAACTTGTATTTTTGTGTTTTTTAGCTGATACAATTTAGATCATTATGAAAATAAAACTAGGTTAAAGTTATGCACTAACTTTCGAAAACTGGTTTTGTCATAAAGGACTATTTAAGCTTATTAAACAAAAAACAAAGAACCAAAAGACAAAAAAAAAAAAATTCTTTCAAATTTCCCAAATGGCACTTTCGAAAAATTCCCCGAAATAGAAACGGTATTTTTTTTTATTTAGATGGAAATCTTTTCTAAGAAAACTGACTTTGAGAAATAAAAAACTTAAAAAAAAAAAAAAAAAAACTTTAGCTTTAGTAGTTATAAATTCGAGTGAATGCCATTTATTTCTTCGGGGAAACTTTCTCAAATATTTCGTAGAAAAAACTTAAGAAGTAAAAAACAAAATACAAAGCATTTTATTTTATGAAAATTAAAAAGTTAACCTCGAATTGTTCAAAAAAAAAAATGGAAGTATAAAATTTCTTTAAAACTTGATTTAAATTATTAAACTAAGGAACTAGAAGTAAATGTTTAAAAAAAAATATAAAACCCTATGATCTGTCAAAAACATAAATAGCAAGTATGCCTTAATCAAAAAATTAAAACATTAATTTAAATTCAAATACGTAAAAAAACCGAATTATCAACTTATGTCATTTCGACAGACATCAAGATAAATATTTCTTTTTTTAACTGAAATTCATAAGAAAGTATAAACCTGTTACTGAGATTTTTATGAAAATAATAGTAGTTTTAATATTGATGAGTTGAAATGTTGAGAAAATATTAAATTTTTTTCCCCATTGTCCATATTTCCGCCTACATCATACTGAAACATTTATTACAAGGACTTTTAATTGCTTTTAAAATGCTGTGTACTTGAAAAAGATTATAAAAATAATCCTACCTTACTATTCAATTCATTGAAGGACTATCAGTCCCGCTACCACTGTTGGTTTCTGCTTTTTCTTTAGCCATGTTTAACAATTTTTTATTCCCAGTTGATTTTGATAATGTAGCTAATTCTTTTTGAAGGGATTTTACTTTTGAAGTTAGTGTTTCTATTTTATCAGTAGCTTCCTTTTCCATATTTTTCATTTTATTGCGCAAATCTGTCTCAGAAGTAAAATTTTTAGCTTTTAATTCAGTAATCTAAAATAATAAAAATATTAAAAAAGTAGGTATTAAATAATACAGGAAAAGGAAATAATTTAAATTAAAAATATTTACCTGTCTATCTTTTGCCAATAATTGAGCATCTTTAGCGGATAATTGTTTTTGAAGTGAGGCTATCTTTTCTTTTAACTGAGTTGTAGCTACTACATGGTCCGAAGAATTTGGATCAACTTGATCCACTCGAGGAATTTTCGCTGGTAGGGGTTCATCTTTTTCTGCTTGAGGAGGCATTTTTGTTACATCAACCCTCTCTGGCCTTTTATTATGTGACTTAAGTCTAAAGCAAAAAAAAAGCAAAAAAAATTAATAAAAACAAGCAATTTCCTATGAAACATTTCATATTTGCATTTAAAAAAGTACAATCAATCCTTACTTTTGTTCCTTCTTTGATCTAGATGCAATTTTCTTCAGATGAGCCCTTCTGTCAGCATCACTTTGCTTTGTTTTGGCCAATGCTCTCTTGTAAGATAATGTGCACAACCAACAAAGAAGTTTCCCATCAACCTGAAGTTAAAAAATTTATTGCTTGGTAAAAGTAATTTTTCATCTTTGTTTGATCAGATTAAATATGTTTTACTTACTTTTTTATCATCATCATGTCTATCAAAAGCACATTTTTGCTTACATTGTTCACAGGTAACTGGAGGTCCATATTTTTTCTCACAATTTGTGCATCTTTGGCATTTATTACCAATAAATGCTGCAATGATATTGCAATATTCACATGCTGATGGCTTTCCAAACTGCTTAACATTTGATTCACATTTTTTACAAATAGTGCTTGTGTTGCCTTTGCTGTAAGTAAAAAAAAAATGTTTATTTCATTATTAAATTGAAGTTTTAATGTTTCAATTTCTTGAGAAAGAAATGACATATCATCTGAAATTAAGCCATCCTCGAATTGCACTCAAAAGTAAAAATAAATAAATAAGTTCACGTTTCAGTAATGAAACACCAAGGAAAAACCAATAAGGCTCTTGATGTAACTCTCGAATTACCTTGTCTGTTGGAATTCTGATCGGCAATATGTACATTTAACGACTGGAAATGTTCCCCGGCATTCCTGAAATTAAAACAGTGAAGAAGTTGAAATCTGAAAAACAAGATTGACAGAAACATTGGCAAATGAATCTTTGACGCGTACCTTACACAATTGTTGGCCAGGAGAGAGTTCCTCAAAGGGGTGCCGAGTAAAACACTGAGAACAAGCGAATAAAGCAGTAGTACTACTCATTATTCAAAATTAAATTATGTTACTGTTGGAAACTAGGTGTAAAATAATTTATATTAAAACTACGTTTAAAAATTTATCTATAATTTATACATTAACACACACTACACAGCCGCCATTTGTATGAATGAGACACACCGGCTCATGATTGCCAATGTCAAGATGGAGGCTCATGAATTTTGAAGTGCAGCAAACCCTACAGCAAACTTCCGCTAATGAAAAAAAGTCGAATTTTTTTTTTTCACTTATTCCGAAAAAAGATTTATTTCAATCCGATTAAACTAATCTAAATTCAAGTAACTATTAATAATTGAAAGAGCAATAAATAAAAAACTGTTATCTATTTGCAACGCTTATGAGTTCTTCCGAAGGTTACATGCCCTAAATTCATATTAGATAGGTTGTTAGAGAAAAATTGTAGTAAATAAAAAATTTAAATCATTTCCGATAAATACAAATCACTTTAGCTTGCATTTTTTTGTATCTTAAGAATAAGAAAATGGCATTTTCTGAATGAGGACACAATGTTTTATTCCGGCTAATAAATTTTAAATTAGCGCGCCAGTGAAATATATTTATGGAAGGAAATTTTCTAAAAGCGTGTCTTTTTCACCACTTCTATTTTCTACTAATTTTATTTCTCTTTTTCTTACGATGGGAAACATGTAATACTCATAAAAGTATGTTTTCATTACAACATATATAATTTTATATTTGATTTTTTTTTTTAATCGTTTGGACAACATAGTTTGCCGCCAAAAATTCTTCTGCTAGACACAAAGAGTCGCCATTACGATTCATTACGATTTAGACAAATAATATTCGGAGTGAATTACAAATAAATTTTTTTCTTTTACCTGAAATACTTCATGCAATTGAATTATTAATCATTTTTATCAATAAGTAAAGCTTTAAGAGCGTTTTGAAGAATTTTGGTTAATATTATATCTACGCATTACTTTTATGGAACATGTGTTGCAACATGATTAATAACAGTCAACTTTAATGACCCGCTCGGGACCAATTTTTAATCCAGTATTATCTTGTGGACACATGATCATCCGTGATATTAGTTTTCAAATAACGAACGTTTAGGATAGTAGATAATCAATGAACTTTCAATTTATTTGATAACAAAAGAAAACTGGCTGGTGAAAAAACGTTGAAAAATGGCCGATAGCGAAAGTGATTCAAGTTCGGTTGATGGGGGACCAATTATGATGCCACCTTCCCCTATTACCCGGGAGCAACTTCAGAAAAGAATTGAATCCCTGCAACAGCAGAATAGGGTTTTGAAAGTAGAATTGGAAACTTATAAGTTACGAGTAAAAGGGTTGCAGGAAGAAAATCATAGTTTACGACAAGCTTCAGTTATCATTGTAAGTAATCTTGAACAACTCAAAGAACTATTATTTTAGGTTGTAAACAAACTGAAAGAAATAAGAAAATTTTGTTAAAACAACTTTGAAAATCGAAACTGGGATTTAAAGTTAGATCTGACAGTCATTTTTTTTTTTTTTTTTATTGTTTTAAGAGCAAAAGCTAAATGTTAATGACATCATTGATGATTCAGAATCATGGAACCAAGTTTATCCTCAATTGTCAGAATGTAAACAAAATTTTCAAGTCTTCATTTATCTGACACCAAATTGCTATTTGCTCTTGACATATAAATGTAAACATATTTGTGAAATCATCTCATCCAACATGCATTCACTATTTACCTCACTTTATTAAGCTTTCAATTTATTAAATGAATAACAATTTTTATTTTAATTTTTAGCAAGCAAAGGCTGAACAGGAAGAAGAATTCATCAGTAATACTTTGCTGAAAAAAATTCAGGCATTAAAAAAGGAAAAAGAAACATTGGCACATCATTATGAACAAGAAGAAGAATGCTTAACAAATGATTTGTCCAGGAAATTAAATCAAGTAATTTTGTGGAACTTCTTTTGTCACACTTGGAAATCAGTCAATATAAAATGCAATTTTTTTTTTCTTTTGCAGCTGAGACAGGAAAAATGTAGATTAGAACAAACACTCGAGCAGGAGCAAGAATGTCTTGTAAATAAATTAATGCGTAAAATAGAAAAGCTAGAAGCTGAAACTTTAACTAAACAAACAAATTTGGAAATGCTGAAAAGAGAAAAAGTTGAGCTGGAAAATACATTAGAACAGGAACAGGAAGCTTTAGTTAACAAATTGTGGAAGAGAATGGATAAACTTGAAGCAGAAAAAAGGTCAGTCAACATTTTATTGATTTTGTCTAGAAAAAACACTGCACTATTTTCCAAAACTAAATGAAAATCTAAAGTATGAATTTTAAATGATATTAAAGATAACATTATTATACGATCAATAAATCATTAATGAGTTTACATTATTATGTGAACTCAATTCGTTTAATTATTTTCATCATTTAATCAATCGTTTATTTTCCCTTTCTTTTCAGAATGCTTCAAATCAAATTAGATCAACCCGTTTCAGATCCTGCGTCGCCTAGGGATATAAATAATGGTGATGCTGCTGCTAATATATCAACCCATATTAAAACTCTCAGAGGAGAAGTCACACGCCTTCGTGCTAAACTAGCAAATATTCAGCAAGAACATACGGAAAAAATGCAGCGATATGTAAATGAAGAAAAGCATATTCGTGAGGAGAATTTAAGATTGCAAAGGAAATTACAGTTAGAAGTTGAAAGGAGGGAAGCTTTATGTAGGCAACTGTCAGAGTCAGAAACTAGGTAATAAAAATATGGAAATTTTTAATTAGTTAGAAGTGGTATGGGTAATTACATACTTAAATCTTTTGCAGTTTGGAAATGGAAGAAGAAAGACATTTCAATGAAATGGTAAGCTCAGGAGGAAACGTTAGACCAAGAGGAGTCTCAAGTCCGATACCTTACAACCCTAGCCCTAGCTCTTCAAGGCCTTTGAGTCCAGGTATTTAGTCAAGTTATTTAAACGTTTTTCTTTTGTATAGAGGAATATTATGCTTTTATTAATTTTTTTCTTTTTAATTACAGGAGGTTCATTCGTTAATTCATTCTCACGCGAGGGAAGTTCCGCTAATCGATGTTACGCTTGTGGTCAATCCATTGGTTTAGGACCTCCATCCACTGCTCAAAGTGATCTTTCTTCTTCGGGTTTCCTACCAAGATCAGTCAGTCCTCCTGTAAGTATTACATGACTGGCTTTTTGAAATTCAGGTTCTATTTTTTCTTAAACGAAAATGACACACTCAGCGTTGTTTATTTTTAGTTTATAATATAACTTATATATATAATATAATATATGACTTATATTATAAGTCATTTTCGCTTATAAAGGCAGAGTTAAAAATAATTGTTTTCTAAAAATGTTTTTTTACTTTTTTAGAGGACTTCCCTTCGTAATTCTAGGGAATTCACGAAACCATCGAATCAAAACCCAGTCAGTCCTGCTCCTAATGCAATGGAACACACTTCACCGATGGATATTGGAAAAAGCTAATCCACTTTTTAAAAAATTTTTTACCAAAGAGTCGCTCTTTTTTTTGTTTTATTTTTTTTCTTCTATTTTTTTTTTTTTTTTTTTTTTTTTTTTTTTTTAACTGACGACTCGACTGAGCTGTGCTTTATTAAATATTTAAATGGAGTTAATGGAGGTATTTACTCAATTCGATTACTTTTTTTATAATTTGTAAATTCTTCTCCAATGTTTTTGCCATTATTTTAGTTCGTATTCGAAATGTCGAAGTATCTTCGATCACTAGTTTTGAGGAATCTTCCTTTAATAAATAAGACTTATTTATTTGATCGATTACGGTCAATTAAGGAAATAAAAATTGTGGTCTTCCACAAAGTGAATCGAAGATGCGAAAGCATGACGTCTATTATTTATTTATTATTATTATATTGTCCTATTTTCGTATTTACTTAGTTATTAATCAATCAGAAACATCGATTTGTTCGAATTTGTAGGCGTCTTTAAAAAATTTACCTTTAATTCGAGTTTTTAAAATTCAAAAATTGTTAATTATCGCGAAATATTTACAAAAATTTGGTTCATTATTTCTACTTTTCGTCCATTATTTATATAGAGTTTTAAAAAATATTTTCATCAATTGATTTCAATTAAATATCTTTGAAAATTAATAATTGTAATTTTTTTTTATGAAATCTGGATCTGCACTATTTAATTAATCATTACGTTTCACTAGTTAGTTGGATTGCAGGAGTTGCGAATTAATTGAGGAGTACACGGGAATATCAGTAGATGTTCACAATGACGGTTGCATTGTTTGATTTCAAAAAATGTAAATAGTACGTCGTACTAAAAACAAAACAAGCAACCATTTCAAAAACGGGTACTAACATATATTTTAGAATTTTACCGAAGATATATGAATAAAGATGGAAAAATATCGTTCAAAAATGATTTACTATATTTCGTCCATTCTTGGTGTAATGAAAGGAAATATCGAAAGACCACAAAAAATGTCCCATTTTTCCGAATAAAGTTAATCAATTTTCACAAATTCTATTAAAAAAAAAAAAATATTTGTAATAAAATCATGCGAAATATTTATAATTTACCTTTTTGTATCTTTATTTTTTCTCTTCAAACTTGTATGCAAGACATGATGGATTGAACGGCACTTCTTTTTTTTTGAGTTCAGAATTCAAAATATTTTTTGTCTGATGATTTTTTAATTTTTTTTTTAAATGTTCAATGTTTGGTCAAATCCTAGAAATAAATAGTTCGAAATAACCCGATTAATTAGGGGTGCTGATTAGGAAATTTATGAATCAACTGCCTACTGGAAGGGTAGGTGTAATGAAAAATATTTGATTAAGGTAAGAAGAGAACAAACTTTAAAACTTTGATTTTCAAAAAGAAAATGATTTTAAAGAATTTTTAATCGTTTTTCTTCATCTGTTTAATTTAACAAAAATGCAGGAAGGTTCTGGCAATAGGCCTCCTCTAAGTTCCAAAATTAAAATAATTGTAAACCTCCTAATTTGATATTCCTTGTATCGGGCACAAATGCATGACAAAAGTGCACTTCGTGATAAACGGTTTTCTTAAAAAATTTAACGCTTTCAAATAAAAACAAACAATATTTTATTGACGATTGGCGACTTCTCCATGTTCTCGTCGACATGCAAGCATGTAGTTTTTGCCTTACTGTGTGTGAGTTTCTGAAAAAATGTTTTTTTTTTTTTTTTTTTTTTTTTCAGAACACATACGTTTTTTTATGGGGGTAAATCGGAAGTAATTCCACAACGGGGTTAGCTGTAAAAAGCTCTGGAATTTATGTCGAAGACAGTTTAAAAATCGTATAAAGGACATTCAGCATTCAAAACTAACCAGAACCTAAAGGGCTTGCCACCTTTTGCAGGTCGAGACGTGTACTTTTTTTAATTAGAAATTTCAGTTCGTTTCAGTGTTACTAATCCGTATCAGCTAATTAATGTTTGGCAAACGAAAAGAGACCTTAAAGTTGGAAGTTGTAAAATATTTTTCTATTTCGATTTCCAGGAACGTCAGAGTTCTCGAAAATAGATGGTTCTTTGACTTTCGTGAATGTATTGCGTTCACACAACGATAACAGGAATAATATTTTAAAGTCAGTTTTTCTTATAGCTTCATCTTCTAATGCTCAAGCATGAGTTATATTTTTTTTTTGGGACTTCTTTGACAATGATTATTCTTACATATTTTTGAAAATCGGACACCACGTTTGCTGAAAGTAAAAGGAGTCACGGTACTTGCTTAGATTTCAAATTTAATTAATCTCTATGAAAATAAGGTAAAAGCACCAATTATTGACCAGGCACCAATTACTGACCAGTCCATAAGCTAAACACGATTTCCTTTTATGGTATACGTGTTTAGCTTATGGACTGGTCAGTAATTGGTGCCTGGTCAATAATTGGTGCTTTTACCTTATTTTCATAAAAACATTACTTAAAAAACTTATGAAAAGACATCGATTGGTGGAATTTTTCACGGAAAATCGTAAACTTAGCCTACGAATAACTATAGTCGTTGTTCAGTTAATCGATTACTAAAATTAGTGGCTGTTAGAAATACATCCTGTCGGGATGTAAATAAACCGAAAATTTGTAAGGAGAGCCTAAAAATTGAAAAAATTGTGCATTTTAATCCTGAAAATTACAGTTTACCCTGCCAATTCAAATACCAAAAACCATCAACGCTGTTTTTGATCGTTTTTGATCTAGCGTGACCCCTTTTAGATCAAAAACGACCAAAGAAATCAAAAATGATCAATTACGTTCAAAAGCGATCACGCAGAAATTTTTCGGCTCGACCTAGTGGCGTAACTAACGGGCCCGCAGGTTCCGCGGCGCGGGAGGGCCCACCTATCTTTGAGGGCCCTCTTCTCTCTGGGATCACAACTAGGATTATACTAACAAAAGTTATATTTATATTAGAAATTCAGGAAAAAAAAAATTAAAATTCACTTATTGCTAAAAATATTTTTTTTCATACATTCTTAAATATGTATAATATTTTTCAGATGGGGGGGCCTCCTGATTCAGTTCGCGGGAGGGCCCACAAATTTTAGTTCCGCCACTGTACGCTAGATCAAAAACGATCAAAAACAACTTTGATCGTTTTTGGTATTTGAATTGGGAGGGTATATGCAGTATTTTTAACATTATAAGTTCTGCTTTTCATGAGTTCCAAAGTGGAATATTGGGGAAAATTTTAATTTTTCACGGAATTTCACTGGACATCAGAAAACTCGAATTGAGGAAAAAAAAAAAAAATTATCTACTCTCTGCCTACCACAAAACTTTCCGAGATTTACGAAATTCTCGTCTGAGCAATTTGAATGAGAATATTAGCTTTTTATTATTTTCCTTCGAATAAGCTCCATTTTATTACTCATTATTGGTGTATTTCCATTTTTATATCAGAATCTCATTTCTAATTTAAACTTTTGAACGTTTACGTGGTGTACAATATATTTTTAAACTTTAGTAATCGGTTAAATAAGAAGCCAATGCTCTTGCTAATTTTTTGTCCATTCTTTAAATTATCGTGTGCGCGGTCAATTACCTGGGGAATGCAATTAACAATCGTTTGTTGACCATCATCTTAATAGATAGCAGCACTACTTGTTACATTAGTGCAAATTTCGCCAAAAAAACCTTACAACTACTGGAACTAATATCATTACATGCGAATTTTCAGTACATATCGTTTTCCCCCTTTTTGGGGGGTGATTCCGGAAAATAAAAAAAAAGTCATTTGTTGAAAGTTTTAAAATAACTACTAGATTTTAAGATAAGCCATTACATAATAGGAAAATTCAGGAATACTAGTTTGCTTTTGGAAAATTTTCTTGTCATTAAATCAACCCTTCTTAATTGTATTTTGTTCGTCAAATAATTAGTGTTTTGGTCCCTTTATAAGAGAAAATAATTAAAATTGATAGTGATTTTTTGATTTAATGAAAAGTAAAATGAATTGTAATGTCGAGAGATGTAGAACAGTAGAACAATGACGTCATGATGTGTTGAAGTCAATGACCGGCAGTCTTTATTGAGTTCATTGCACTTTTAACTCTGCAAATTTTTTTTTTTTTTTCTTCTTTTTGGCCATCCTTTCATTCCTCTTTGCAAGATGCCATTAAGTATTCTCTTCTTCGGCCCTTTTATTTTAACTGCAACCTCTGACATTATTTACAACTAATGACTCGCAACTGAATCGATATTGAATTACTTACCTGATTTTGTTTGAGGAAAAAGGGTGATAATAATTTTGGTCAGTGCGTGAAAATTTTCACTTCGAAAAAGTATAAGTGATTTTTAAAATTTTACTTATCTTCAGAGCAAAGTTTTGAGGAAAAGCGTTTAAATGCTTTTAGTATTCAGTAATGTTGTAGCAACAGAAGAAATGAAATTGGTTTGAAATTTTGGCATCCGAGTCATAAGCCTGTAAGGTCAAAAGTCCTGTTGTAATTAAATTAAGATGTTTAGCTCAAAAAAGGATATGTAATCGAGAAAATAGTTCTGGCTTGTCCACTTTTCCGCTTAATTATTTTCCAGAGGATGCCGTTTTCTTGAGGATCCAAAACCAAAGACTCTCGTCTTTGAAGACATCATGTCTACAATTACTATCATTCGAGTTCAATGAACTTGTATTATGAAGTAGGAAAAATGTGAAAGAGTTTTTAGATTGGCTAACGTTTAAGTTTTGGGATTTATCTAACTTGAAAAGCCGATATTACTTTTCAAGAGAAAAATTTTAAGGAAAACTTATTGCGAATGTTGGAAGCCGGAAGGGAGTTAATCATGAATATCGAAGAATTTGATGTAAAGGTATGCTGAATTTGAAGGGATGGAATTCAGATACAAAATTTATTTTCAATAAACGCTACGTTTTTTTTTTTTTTTTTTTTTTTTTTCATTTCGAAAAATTCACGTCTTGTTTCGGATTTTCCCACTATCATAACGAGGGGGATTTCAGCGTGTTCAAGATCATTTTAAAATCAAGGAATGCCAGACGGAAAGGGAAACTGCGTTTTTGCGTTTATTTCTCAAAATTATAAAACAAAGTTCTAAAATGACTTTCATTGATACAACCGTAAAAATAATACATTTATAAAAAAATACTAAACACCGTATACTAAGTCAAGTTCACTTTTGTAGAACAACGTCCTCTAATGACCTAAACTTGTGCCGGGAATCAAATTTTAAAGGAACTATCATATTGTATAAAAAACAATTTTTTTCCCATCTATTTATGAAGTAGGAAAAATTTTCTTTTTCGATTTTGATCATGAAACCGAAAAAAAAATCCTTTCAAAAGGGATCCGCTTTAGGCTTTTTTTTTTTTTTTTATGCCATACTTTGAATGGGTTTTAAATATGCATAATATATGATACCAATCTTACAGGTATAATGTAAACAAAAGTCATCTTGGAATCGGTTCTGACTTTTTTTTTGGTCATTTTTTTTCTTCAGAAAGGGCAATATTCTTTTCGAAGTACCGTTACCGGTACTTTTTTTTTTTTTATACCCTTACACGATTATGTATAGAGGTTCTTCTTTTTCCACCTAACTAACTTATCGCATGTTTTGTAAGGTTATGGTTACGGATTTCATAACGGAGTTTGCGAGGGGTTTCTGGTTTGCCGGTTTAATTGTTATATATGTAAAGATTCGCATCTGGCAACTGTTTTTACGTTAGGTTAAGGGAGTTCGGGTTCAGATGGATCAATACAGATTTGTCATGAAAAGTATCGACTATCTGATTCATTGAAGTCATACCTAAAGTAAAGCTTTGAGATCTTTGATAGCTTTATCATGTCTGAACCTGAGCCTACCTTTTACATTTTTTTTCCGCCCGCTTGAAAAACGAAAAAATTAATTTTCCGCCGTCGTGATGAAAAATATCTGACAAATCAGGCACGGAGGTGGCTTGCACTCAAAAAAATGATTACTAGTGGTCAGTAAAATTTGACTAGGCGCAAATTTCAGTTTAAATTTTAAATTTTACTGGTCACCATAGTCAATTTTACTTACAGCCAGTAGACTTTTCTTGGCTGTGAGTAAATTAGACTGCTGACAAATAAAATTTAAGCTAGGCGCAAATTTCAGTTTAAATTGTAATGTCAACTAGCAACCACTTTTTTGAGTGTGCAGGACTCGATTGGCTATGGCCCTCCCAACCCCAATCTTGGCCTGCAATACGCCACCTCCATACCTGATACGTAATATACTATTTTTTTTTCTATATTAAACAATTTTTTTTTTCTAAAATCATACTGCAATACGAATTTATACTTCCGTGTGAAAAAAGCTGTGGCACCAGGCACTGGGGACTTTAGGATATTGATCAAGTGTTTTTCATTTTCCTGGCCCACGTAAATGTTTTGTTACGTAGGATTTAATAATTGCATCAAAAATGAATAAGAGCAGACCTGCAATTGCATTTAGAATTTTTTTTTTTATTGTAGAGATTTTAGTATTGTTAAAGGAAAAAAAAATTACAAAGGAATAACGGGCTTGATTAAAATCAAAATGGCTTTAATTTGAAGCACTGAAATAGGTACTTGAAAGATGTCTCTTTATTGGCTTGAATAGAATTTAAAGTTTAACCGTTCGTTCAAAACGCGTAATTTTTTTTTTTTTTCTTTTTGTTCAGGAATAAAAATTTGGCGAACAATGAAAAATTAGTTAAAAGTTTCTTGCTTACTGACGTAATAGCACGCAATATGCCCGTTATAACTTGATTTAACGATGTCCTTATGGATATAATTAGACATGGATGCTTTTTCAGCATTAAGCTGAGCTCATGGATTTTTACAGGAAAAATTCTGGAAACGATCTTTTACCAAAATCTCAGATTGCTGAAGTGACTTTACTTTTGCAATTACGGTAAAATGCAATTATCAGAACTGTTTCTCTTCAGAAAATTCCAAAACATCCATTAATTCGATTTCTTTTTCTGGTGGTTCTTTACAAGCACCATAGGCTAGGAAGCAGGATTTCAAATACCATCTTGGAATTTTTTGAATTAAAACAAAAATATTCCTTTACCTTCACTCAATCCCTTTTCCGGATAAGACGGAAATGCATTTATGGTAATGGTTTTTTTAATAATAATAAAAAAAAAAAAAAAAAGGAGAATGCGAATGGAATAAAAAACGGATGAAACCAGATGGATATAGAGATTTGTTATAATGATACGGAAGTTTAAGCACAATGATTTGACCTAGTTAAATCATCCCTTAAGCAGCTTTCATTGACAAAGGTAAAAAGACAGAGGGCACAGACTGCAGACAGCTCCAAAGCCAGGTGGTGAGGTACCTGCTTTCAATACGTTAACGGTACATGACATCATTTTCAATTCAAATTCATCCCTTTTCCTATTAAATATAATAACGCAGTCAGGGAGGCAATGACCTTTTTGTGAAAGGAACAATGAAAATCGAATTTCTGGGTTATGATTATTAGATAGACGGAATATTTATTTATTCCTTTTTAAAATATTATTATAACGTTAGCACCACCTGACGCATTTCTTTTTTTTTTTTCTTTTTTTGAAATGCATTAGGTCTGACACTATTTTCTACCCGCAATTTTTGTTACAAGTTTCAACAGCAATAACGGTAACTTTTTTTTCTGGCAGTAAGAGCTGATTTAAAAAAAAAAAAAATGTTTGGAAATTTAAATGGAGTCGGAAAAATGGGTCAAATTAAGTTAGGTCAAGCTGTGTGGCAAATCGTTTATTCTCTGTTCTTTAGCCAGATTAAATATTTCAGATGAATAGGAGATTCTCTAAAAAGTATATTTCTATATTATACATATTATAATAACAGACAAACAGCTTATCGGGAAGAGACGAAACTTCCCTTTTTCTCTTTCTGGCTGCAGGGCATGCTAACTCTAGATTCAACTAGCTTTTGAATCGAACTCAAGAACTCAAGCACTTTCCAGGAACGTTTAACCATTCTCTTTTTATTTGTTATTCCAAAATTTTTCAAAAAAAAAAAAAAAAAAAAATTCTCAGCAGCTATAAAGGAAAATTATTTGCAATTTTCATCATACTTCACTCTTTTGGTTAATTTTATTATCAAAATTGAGCAGATGTCGAGGTCGAAGATTTTTCACAAAAATTTATTAATCCTTTCAGGGGTGTAACAACAGGGGGGATGGACGGACGGGACATTGTACTCCCTTGGATCGGCTATATCCCTTTCCCATGAATGTATTTTTGCCCCCTAAGTTTAGGGGTGGGGGGGACAAAATATGCAGCTTTTTTTTAGACTTAATAAAAATTAGAAATAAACGATTCTGAACTAAAAATTGTTTTTTTTTTTTTCAACTAAAAAAATTTTTTGTTTATTTTGCTTTAAATAAATACGGGTGCAAATTCACTCTGGGATGTTGGATCAACATGTCGGTACAACAAGTGGAACCAACATGTTGTACCAACTTTTTAGACCAACATGTTGTACGTACTTGTTGGACCAACAATTCTGCAAACATATTTGGGAAAACTAAATAAAAAAGTAGATTTTTTTCGTTAATTAATTATTTGTACAGCACTCTATCCTACAAATGTTTCATTATTAAAAAAAAAAGTATTATACCTATGATTATGGGTTAAAAAATTTGAAGTCGCCACTGTATGGAGGGGGGGGGGGGTGGGAAGGGGTGCAAAATTTACCAGGTTTTTATCATCAGTTTTTGTCCCCCCCTCCCTGGCCCAAAAAAGTTGTTACCTCCCTGAACCCTTTCCTGACGCCTATCATATATATACGATTTCGAAAAATGTTTGGCAAATCTTCGAAAACGTAGAGTTTTCCAAATTAGATCTTAACCAAATCTGAATCTTAAAACAGAGCCTGAATGTATTCAGGCTTGCATAGCAATTAAGATTACCATAAAAGTCTGAAATTTTTCAAAAAAAAAAAAAAAAAAAAAAAAAAAAAAAAAAAAAAAAACCAAAATCAGTTGTTATGAAACTATGGTAGCTAAAACAACACAATCCTTGCACGGGTTTTAATACCTAAATTATCTAAGTCTAACAGCCTATTTTTCACAATGTTCACCTATTGATCGGTCCTAGCCCATCGCCTCATCCAAAACTAAAGCAGTATCAGCCTGTTTACTGCATAGTCTCTGCTGGAGTAGTAGTCTTGTTAAATCAAACAAAATATAAACGGGCAATAGCTTTAATCGATCTAAAATGATAAGGCATATAAAACACCCTGGTGTCTTATCCCTTTTTCTTAAATTAAATTCAGTTTTCTTTCCCTATACCGCTTATCTATGTTTCCCACTTTGACCTAGACCCCATTTTTATCCAAGTTCAAGGTAAAAATTTATCTAAAGTCTAATTTTTTTCTCGAATGGCGAAAAAGTTTATTGTTTATTTTACACTTTTCCTGATAGTGAAAGAAAAACAAAAAATATAAATAAATACTTTTCATTTCGTGGAATTATAATCGTTTCGGTATGTTAATCATAAGAGGAAGAAGGGTATTCGCGGTCAACGTTCCATTTTCTTAACCTAGACGTTACTTAACTATTACTCAACCGATTCAAGTTCACGTTAAAGATAAATCTCAACTTTTTATGTTTTTTAACTGATATATACATTTTCCTCGATATTAAATCTTGGAACGAAAATGTTAACTTTTCCGCTGCAAAAAAAAAAAAAAAAAAAAAAAAAAAAAAAAAAAAAATGGATGAACGAATAAATAAGTAAATGAATTAATTAATGAGGATTTTTAGGGCAAACTAAATCTGCTAGGGGCTGTCGGCTGCTATCACGGTAAAATGGCGGCCGGCTTAGGATTAGTTAATAAATGACATTAATATGAGAAGGTAAGGCCGCCATTTTTCCATGATAGCAGCCGACAGCCCCCTAGCGGATTTAGTTTGCCGTAAAAAATCCTCATTGAAGTGTATTAGTTATGCTAAAATGATTATACCTAATTTTGAAATTGTGCCCGATGAGATGTTACAAATAAAACGTTTTTTAATTTTTAAATCAATGGTCTCATACCAAATTTTTACTTAGGTGTGTTGAAAAAAAAGGATATTAACGATACCGGTACACCAACAATTTTTTGCTAATGGTAATGCAGGTTCATCTTTAAAATGCCCCTTACGATACCAAACTTAGTACCTAGGTTTAGTTTATGAAGTATCTACTTTTTTCAAAGAAGGTAACCTACAATTTATCTTTTTCAACTTAGAAGATCCACAACTATTGATTCTTGGCAATGAAATTTTTATAAATCTAACATTTCCAAAAGAGTTCGTTGAACTCTCGTCTCTTCGTTTTCAAGATACCTGTTTTTTTTTTTTTTTTTTTTTTTTTTTTTTTTTTTGAGAGTGAAGATTTTTTTAAAAACACCGTTACATGGGTATAAGAAAAACCGTTGTTTTAAGATTTATAAGATGACCCAGGTTGATAAGGTGAAAGGGTTTTTTTTCATTTAACAGAAGGTAGACGGTGACATCCTCTTGGTCCAGCTTAATTCATAACAACAATAATAATAAATTAAATTTGTCGTACCTCTAATGAGTTCCAAGGACAAGGATTTTTTAAAAAAAGTACTTATTATTGTTTTCTATAGTTATCTTAAAATTGTTGTTTTCTTCTTTTTGTTCTATGGAGTTCTTCAACTTTGATGCACAAAATTCACGACTGCTCACGAAACCCTTCTGGTAGGTAAAAAAAAGAAAGCAAAATTTACAACTTCATAACGGGAAACTTACATTCCCAAAAAAATGACAATGAACGATTTATGGATGATAAATATTTAACTAATACTCTGGGAGCTGTCATACGGTTTAAAATAATTGGAATATTAAACAACGGTTTTGTGAGTACATAATACTCTTTCTTTTTTTTTTTTCAAAAAAGAAAGAGAAAGACACCTTTTTTGACTTTAAAAAAAATTATTTTTAATTTTACAAAGGTTATATATGACCTAAATTAGGGAACCGTTAGAGAATTTTTTGTTGTTTTTTCACCACCATGAAAGGGGTTGAAAGGAGAAAAAAAGATATTTTAAAATATTAATATGTACCTTCACTTACTTTCAAAAAATCAAAAACAGTTTAAAAAAAAGTAAAATGTTTTTAGCTTGTTTAAGGCTGGATGAATACAAACAAACCCTACGAATCCCATATATTAACGAAATAAGAAAATTAGGGGATTTAAAGAAAGATCGATCCTGTTTTTTTTTTTTTTTTTTTTTTTTTTTTTTTTTTAATCTAAAATAAATTTTTGTTAAAAATTGTCAGATGATCTCAAAGTTCGGAGTTAATCTAGGTTTATCTGGTGCTGTTTTTTCTTTTAATAATAAAAAAAAAAATAAAAAAAAAAATATAGAAGCAGGATTTTTTTTTCATTATTGATTTTTACGGGGAAGAAGGAAATTACCTCATCAGACTTTGATAAGCACACGTTACCACAGATATAACCGCTATAGGTAAACGTAAACGTAAACATAAACCAAGTTTGTACCTAATAGACATCGTAGATACGAAACTTAAAATAATTAATCATCGAGTACATGCAATTTACAGATCCTTTAGGGGAAACTTTATAGAGGCGTGGGCCTTCATGGAGAAACTTGAAGAAACTGAAAGATTAAAGAACCGATTGAATGGCGAAATGTTTTACTGTCAGATTTACGGTTTTCACTCTTGGAACTCTTTATCGAAAAAAGCTCAATTCGACCTTTCAGCAATTTTCTTCCACAGGGAATGTAGCGGTGAGAGAACGTTCAAGTACTACGTAAGACTTCTTTTCGGGTTTTTGGACCCCCTCCCCCCTTTTTTTTGTAGCGCCGATTTTAAATTGGTGTAATATTTTTCTCAAATCTAGATTGAGTTCATTTCTTTAATTCTGTAAGAAAATAGAAACAGAAAATTCAGTGTTATATTGCAGAAAAAAAAAAAAATAAAAATAAAAAAAAAAAAAAAAAATTAAAAACAGAATGTAAAGAAGGAAAAAAAATTTAAGCAAAGAGTGAAAACTCTTTATGTTATTTAAAATGATTGCCATCTCTTGCAATGAATTAGGATAACAGAAATTCTTACGTAAGATTTGCCAACCTTTCCCCCTCCTCTATGTAAAAAATCAAAGAATTTCGGGTACCCCCTCCCCCCTTCCGATCTTACGTAATACATGAACGTTCCCTGAAACATTGCGGAATGAGGACAATATTAATTATTTTAGGTAAATTTTCCATATGGAAGCTCAAATTATTTTTTCATCACACTGCGTTTTTTAAGGCGGAAAAGTCCATTTTCCGCCCGCTTAAAAAACGAATAATAGTATATTACATATCAGCTATGCACGTGGCGTATTGCAGGCCGAGACTAAGGTTTACTTTCGTTCGGGCCGTATCCAGTCGAGGCCTGCAAGCCACCTCCGTGCCTTTTTTCGTTTTTTAAGCGGGCGGAAAAGTCCATTTTCCGCACAGTGTGATGAAAATTAATTTTCCGCCCTCGTGATGAAAAATATCTTACAAATCAGGCATAGAGGTGGCTTGCAGGCCTCGACTGGATACGGTTCTCATTTCGTTCGGGCCGTATCCCTGTGAGGGTCGTAAACCCAAATCTCGGCTTGCAATACGTCACCTGCACACCTGATATGTAATATACTATTTCCGCACTAGTGCGTTTCAAAAATACCTACTTTATGCTGTGCTTTGTGATAAAAAGTAGCTTACAACACAAGAATTGCAAAAGAATTGCCCGTCGAGACCTTTTTAAAGGGTCTGGCTTCAAAATAAGTCTCGACGGACAATTTTTTCGTTTGCATAGCCCTTGTGTTGCAATATACTATTTCCAAATAGGAGCTCGAAAAACCTTTTTTTTTTTTTTTGTAAGCTTGAGGGAGACTCGAAACATGGCACAGGTTTCTGAATTTCAGCTGTATTTTCCATAATTCTGAGATCTTATAGCTCAAGTACAAATGTCCCTAACAGTTTTTTTCTTAAAGATTAAATTTCGATATCTAAACCGCCGCAAAGCTCAAAAAAGCTGTATATCATTGGCGTTTAAGGCTCTTCGATTGAACTGGTAATTTCACAGACTTCGCTGAAGAGAGATCTTCGTTCGAAGACGGAAAATGCTTTCTTCCTTCATTCAAATAATAACTAGCACACTGTGAACCCTATAACCCCTAACGCAGCAACGATTTTTCTGGAATTACTGCTTTGAAACTTTATTTACCAAAATATTGATTCAAGTTTTGAAGACCATTATAATGTCGAGCTCTTTTTATTCGAATTTCTAAATCTTTTACAGCAGGCATCTATATCATTCGCAGTAAGAGGCCAATCAAATACAATTCCTCCCTAGGTATCAGTTTTAAAGATAGGCTCCCGGTTTTTTCAACCAAGAATAAAAAGCAGTGGGATACTTACACTTCAGTTTTAAGCTTAGTACACCGCCGCAAAAAAGGTTTTGGGAATTAAAAACGGATCAGTCCTCACAACTTTTATTTATTTTACATAATAAGGATTTATGCGCTTCGAATATCATACCTGGTAGCTTCTGGTTCAAAGTCCCGTAATTTAAAAAGTCTCAACTCTTCCACTGGAAAAAAAATTTTTCAACTCGAATAGATTTTTGACGGTGGGTACTTAAGGTCGATGAACTCGATACCTTCATTTTCAATGTGCCTGACCGAGAGTGAAGAAAAATACCGTTAATCTAGCTGCTTCACTTTTCAAACAGACTCGTCTGTTCAGTAGGAGTGGGGCCCTTTCTTCGATGGTTACATTCGACGTCACATCTGCTTCTGACGAAAGTTCTAGACAGCCGACCAAAATTTATTCAGTGAAAGGAAAACGATTTATCGAAATTTCCCGACGATAATTTTCCTCGTCTTCGTCCAAGCTTTCATTTTACCTACCTGAAAAGAAAAAAAACATGTTGTTTCAGACACTGCCATGCATAAAATTGATTTATTAGGAAAAGAAAAAAAAGAGTAGCGGTAACAACTCGAGGGCACGAAAGGGCATTAACCGAGCAAAAGGGGAAGAAAAAGAATAGCTTTCTTTAGGGGAAAAAAAAAAAACCTTAAGAAAAAAAGACAACCCTTATAGAATTCACAGAAAGATCAAGAACCTAATATTAGGATTACTGTACCGTTAGGTACGAGTTATTCCAAAACCACTCGCCTTTGTTTTACGCAGCGCTCGGGTACCTGATCACATTTATTAGAATCCTGTTCAAGAATCTTCTCGGTATTCTTATTTGAAGTAAAATAAGTGGACATTAAACGTAAATGATTCATCTTTTTAAAATTCTTAAAAGTAGATGTCAATGACCAACCTTCAAACTCTTCAAAACATACAGAAAAACTAAAAGTGTTATTTTATTATATTGTTACCGAATTTAGTTTTTTTTTTCTTATTTTATACGTGTTTTCATGAAAAAAAGCAAATCCTTTTAAAAAGGGTCGGTTATAAAATTGATAGCTACCTTTTTGACAAACTTTATATATCACATTGGTGGCATTGCCCTTACTTCAAAAGAAAAAAAGAGCATCGACCTTTTTCGGCGCCTTATTTTAAAAAGTTGTTATTCTCTTGAAGTTTTAAGGAAAAAAAGATCTTTTTCTGCGAAAAGAAAACCTTCAAAATGAGTAATAATAATATTCCGACGGCTTCCTCATTTTCTAGGAAAATTTCTTCTTGATTCCTCATGTTTACAAAAAAATAAAAAATAGATCCGGACCTCTTCGTTTTAATATTTCAAATCAGCAATCAACTAAAAGCTTTTTTTTTAGAATTCGAATTTTCTACGTTTTCCCTGTTTATTTTCCGGAAAAGAAAAATATGGGATCAAATTGAAATATATAAAAAGTCCACAAAAAAAAAAAAAAAGAAAAAAAAAACTTTCACGTTGGAAAAAATCGAAAATAAAATAAGTATCATAATAATAAAAAATGAGAAGATATACTGGAATAGAATAGCATATTCGCGATATGACTTGAGAGTTCATTGAACTCCATGTTAAAGACCTAGTTGCATTATTTAGCACCCTTATGTCATCTAGGTCTCGATATGACGTTCTCTTAACGTAAAACTGCATTTCTTTTTCCATGCAATTGTCTCTATATGACGCTAAACGTGATGTTATTTGCGACCGCAAAAAGAGAACTGCATTTTATTTCTCCGCCCGAACTAAAGTATATGTTTGTTGTTTTCGAATCCCTGTTGACAATTTTTACCGGAAGAAAAAGAAAAATTGTGCCCTTCTAATGTCCTTTCAAATTACAAAACGGTAAAATGCGTATGTACATCATCATTTGTTAACAACAGTTACTTTAGAAAGATAAAAAGGAACGCCAGTCTTTTTTCATTTGACTTTTTTTTGTTGATAAACTAAGGATCTATGCATACAAGGTATATACAGAACAATTGATGACTGCCAGTGTCTATTATGCGACAAAAGAATACCGATTGTTTGTTTTCATATGGAAAAACACATTTGTTGATGAAACGCTGGTCAGTTTGTTTTATAATGTCAAAACACACACAGCGTTCCATCATTTAGGGCGTTACAAAAGGCAAGACGAGAATTCTTTTTTAATATTTTCAGTTCAAATAGTATATTACATACCAGGCATGGGGGTGGGTTATTATGCACGTCGAGACTGAAGCCAACTAATTCCCTTGTATATTTTGGTTGTGAACAAGCTTATTAAACAGAATAAGCAGAAGTGAGGGGACTTCGCATCGAGGAGAGCTGTGTGCCCAGTCCGGGTACTTTCCAATACCCAGAAAAACCAACCCTCAAAAGCATTTCGGGAACTGGGATTTCGAGATACTGCAATCGAAAGAGATTTTTAAGTTCTCGAAATGATTTCGAGGTACTGATATTGAGGGTAATTTCCCAATTTTTGGAGAGCTTAAACACTGCATCATATTCGGAAAGGAAACGTTCAAGTATTTCGTAAGACCGGAAGGGGGGGAGGGGGTACTATAAAAATTTTTACGATTTCTTACATGGGGGAGGGGGTTGGCAAATTTTACGTAACAATTTCTAGTATAATTCATTGTTCAGATTTTTTTTTTTTTTAATTTCCAAAAATTTAGTTTTATTTTTTGATTTTTTTTACATAATTAAAGAAATGAACTCAATCTACGTTTGAATAACAATATTACTCCAATTTAAAATCGGCGCTACAAAAAAAAAAAAAAAAAAAAAAAAAAAAAAAAGAAGGGGGGGGTCAGCGAAAATCTTACGTAATATAACAGGGGGGGTTCAAAGAAATCTTACTAATTCTAACGAAAGGGGGGGAGGGAATTCAAAAACTCCAAAAAAGTCTTACGTAATATTTGAAGGTTCCCAAATCTTAATATTTCTTACTAACGAAAAGGGGCTAGAAGCTGGAAAACGCGGAACACCGTCTGGCAGTAATGGGACTACGACTACTTTAATCCCTTCCTATGTCTAATGCATCCATGGGTGCACAAGGGAAATTGAGGAAAATCTAAATAAAATGTCGTACATTTTACGAAATTTCGTAGACATGGGTATTTTAGGACGCTTTTCTTGAATTTGGAGTCGGAATTTTGATATTTTAAAAAACCAAATGGAGGCAGACCTTTTAATGGCAAAACCTAATAACTCTTTAAGTTATATATATTTTCATTTTTGAATATTTTCGTAAAAATGTCTTTGTAATGGGCCTTTTCGGGTTCCTACATCGAAACCGACTCAAAATTCGGAATCACTGACTTCGAAAACAGTTAGGCCATAGTTTAAAATCCCTAAAAAATAAGAAATTGAGACTACGGCGTTACATTTATCACTCTTGAAATCAGTACCTTGAAATAAAAAAAATAAAATAAAAGTTGAGGATTAACATGCAGGGATGTTAAATCCTTTCTTCACAAATTAGCAAAGGGTGTAAAGCCCCAATTTTCACAGTCAACCGACGTTAGAAGTACTAAAGATGGGTTTTATAAGGAGACCATGTCTTTTATGGAAAAGTCATAAGAGTTTCGTCATAAAATCTTTTTTTTTATTAGGTGGGATGATCTTAAAATTCAGGAATATTAATCACAAAATATATTTTAGAAATAAATGCTTTGCTTTTTAATCCTTATCTGATGGCCGCCTTTTGGTGAAAAGCAATTTCCATGACGGCTGATTTTGGGAGACTTTTCAAAAAGTTGCAGAGCCCCTTCAAACTTAAGTTATGCAACCAGCCATGTTCTCAGGTATAGCTTTAAGACTGGAGCTTCAGATTTGATTAAGACCTAATTAGGGAAACTCCTCCTTCAGTTTCAAGTGATTTTTCGAAAATTTTCCCCAATCGTATATAGACTCATCATAGCCGTCAATAGGTAGGACTTTTCCAAATCGGATACCATAGACGTTGAGAAAGGGTTAATTACTTTATTTTTGCGAAGTTCTGATTACGTAAACGTCGATGAACTCACCCCTCCCCCCCTCCACTTTGAAAGCAAGAATGATCAATAGAATGACCTTTTCCCCCTACCCTCTCATTTAATTAATTTGGATTCACCAAGAATTTCTTCGAGAGGGGTAGGGAGAAAGCCTAAAAGGAGCCCAAAAATTACAATTATATCTAGTGCAAAACGTCTTCCAGTTTGGTAGAGTGACGGATCCTTTTTTTCGTTAGGAAAGAGAAACGAATAGATAAAATTCCAGTTTTAAAGTTTTGAATTAAAATCTAAACTAGCTTGGACTCTGCCAACAAACTGATATAGAAACAAACTTTCTGTGGTTTTCGATTCCCTTATACTTATGGCTTTTACTGTTACATACGCAGATAAATTTAAAAAAAAAAAAAATTCTGAAACTAGGTTTTCAAGCTAACCTTCTAGGGATATTGTGAAACTTCAATAAAATAATTTTTTTTCTCCATGCTGGCTATAGATAACTATACATCCTTTCTTTCCATAATACAATTCCACTAAAAATAAATTTCTTAGAAATAAGTATTTCACCTCACTTATTCTATTAATACAGCGTGGGAATAGGAATCCACCACCAGGTAGCAGGGAGGTTTTTTTTTATTAAAAAAAATATGGAATATAAAGGAAGAGAAAGCGAGAAACGTGTCAAAGTACCCATTTTTTCATTTGATGGACGGTGAAAACTTTTTTGAATTTTTTAAAATCTGGAATTTTCTTAATTCCAAAAAATCTGATAGCGAATATTTTTTTATCCCCGAAGATACGAAAATTTTATTTTGAAAAAGTTATTTCCATCAGTTGTGTCTTCAAGTGAATGAAAACGAATTGGTTCCGTTTAAAGCCACAATGTTGAAAAACATGGTTAAAAAAAAAATAGTTTTGGTCTTCTTGTTTTCAAAGGTCTTCAACCTCTTTTAAAGGTTGTCAACCTTAGGATTTCACCCTTCGCACAATGGCTACAATTATTGGAAAATTTCACCCTAAAAACCATTGTTTGTAAACGTTTCTCAATAGTTTGAAGTAATAAAAAAAAAAAGACTTTAAAGAGGGTTCAGGTGAATTAGAACCAGGATAAAAATCCAAAAAAAGGAAATAAAAAAAAATTATGGTGGATAATTAAAAGAAATCATATCGATGGCCCCGAAAGTCCCCATCTTTTTTAACAGTTTTAAAACCTCCGATTTTTTTGTTCTGTAGAAAAACGCCCTAGCTTAGGCACAATAAACCAAAAAAAAAAAAAAAAAAATCCGCTCATTTTTAACATATTTTAAGTGAATCTGTAAATCGGTACTTAGATGGAATTCCGTTCTTGAAAGCAGAATTCAAATCGTTTGTTATTAGAAAACAAAGATAGCAACCATATTTGAGTTTTATAATTAAATCAGCTGTTTCAGAAACCCCTTAAGTCCTTAGCATTTCGATTTGGACTTGAGGAGTCTCTGAAATAAGTGATTCCAACGGGACATTTATTTTTGAGATGGGTACTTACAGAATTACTTGTCAGAAATTCCCGGGCGCTAATTTCTTTTCGATGCCTTTGTAGAATAAAGATGGAGCTAAAATAAAAATACTATTTAGTGGCTTTGAAAAAAAAAGTTTTTTTTTTCAACAGTTTAAAACTCACCCCTTTTCTTTGGTCATTTCAAATATCCCCAAAGACTCCCTATCTTATATGGGAATCCCTCCCTACAGAAATAGAGGCTTCTCGAAATGACCAAAAAAAAAAAAAAAAAAAAAAAAAAAGACAGGATTTTATGCTGCAAAAAATGTGAGTTCTTGCTCAGTGGCTAAACCTGGATTCTTTAACCCCTTCCTTATCGGATATTATTTTCAAAAAAATGCCAAGTCCAAAAATCGTTTTTGAAGTTTTCCCCAAAAAATTGTTGCCTGTTCAAAAATGAAGTTCCATGAATTTCAAAGACGAAGACCAAGGATCGAGTTTTCAATTATCTTATCGATTTAGATTTTTATTGTACTTTTACTGATTAAGCCATAGAAACCTCAGAAATTGGCACCGAAAATTTTGCATACATAATGAATTTTAACTCCAAAATTAATTTTAATGCACGGCTTTAAGGCCGAATTACACACGGCTAGTGTACTAGCTCGTCTCCTATATTTAACTTTTGTACAAACTACTCGCTAGCTAGTAGGAGCGAGTAGCTTATACTTAAGTTAAATATAGGAGACGAGCTAGTACACTAGCCGTGTGTAATTTGGCCTTTAGCGTTATAGGCCGGATTAAAAAGCTCTGGCTTTACTCCGGTAGCTTGAAAACCATAAATTGAAACTTATTGCGGACTAATTTTGAAACACCAGGAGGAGGTGTGGGGGATTTTTTTCGACGAAAAATTTAAATGACTGCTTATAACTGAGTTTCCATTTTAATTGGTCATAAAATCAGATAATTATTTTTGAAGAAACTACTTCAAAATTTTAAAAAATACCGCAGCAGGCACAACTAACGCTTAGTCCAGATACAATTTAAAAAAAAATACGTACTACTTCACGTACTAATTTTTTAAAAGAATTATTCACAATATTTTGGGTCATATTTTTAGATTTACGATGGACGGAAATTTCTAGCAAAAGGTTTCTATTTTCCAAGAAAATGGTGAAAACCCGGAAATGCAAATTTGATTTCTAAAGGGTGACCACCTGAAAGGTAAACAAGAAACCTTACCTGACATATTGCATGTATCGCGAAAATGGACGACGTGCCTTTAAACGTATAATATAAAAGGCAAAAATATTGTCTATGACCAAGTGATTTTACAACCGCTGCGTAATAAATCAGTCTGCTTCATGGTGTCTTTATATATTTATGAATATAGTATTTTTTTTTTCCCTTTAAAACCCTTACTTTTCACAAAATTTTATACAAACTCGGGTGAATAAACTCTGTTCTTTCACCTCGAACCTGGTCAGTGGTCATCGCGCTTCGGTATCTTGTTTTTGTCCGAGATTGCGAAACTAGTGACCGGTGCATTCAAATAAGAGCCCCACGCCATTATTTTGCTACGCTTTACTACTATATTTTGTACTCTAAAAGAGTTCAAAAAGCAAAATCCCAGCTTTTCCAAAATCTTTTAAGAGAGAAAATATTGAAATTAAAATAAATAAATAAAATACAGTATCATATCGCATTCCAAATTGTATTGTCTGTGAAGTTGTAAGACCATTATGAGCCACACCGAACATTCCTGGAATATATATTTTCCTTCCCCTTGATTGTTTTTGATGAAAATAATAATGATACTTTTATTTAGCCGTAGCCATGGACGAAGTAAATAGCTTAAAAAAGTAAAAACAAAGCCAGCCCTCACAACCCGCATTGCATAATATGATAAAAATTCGATTTAAAAAAAATTCGCCCATCCCAACAAATAAATATAAAAAAAAAACAGTAAAATTACAGGATATTTTGCAAAGTATTTTTTTTAGTATGGGAAAGAGAAAAAAAAATCCGGAAGTAATCTTTTCTCCGTTCTTCTTCTTCTTTTTTAAAAAAGGTTCTTTTTATTTTTTATGTGAAATTTGAAAAGCAGAAAATTATTGTTTTCGACTGTGGTTCAACTCTTCTAGTTTTGGGTAATTCTTTTCAGCGGTTCGTTTTGGTCAAAATAAAGCAATAAATCATTGCAAACCATCAAAATCGTAAGGCATGACTACTTAAGGTCGATGCCCCCTAAGAGCCTTTTTTGACCGATAATATAAGTAATGAATGCGGGACTTTTAACGGGTATAAATATATATATATATATTTTTTTCTTGACAAAAGGTACGGAAACAGTATAAAAAATTTTTCCGTGAAATGAACAAAAAACAAAACTATTCAAAAAGGGTTTCCAAAAATGACGTTTGATTGCAGGAGTAGAAGGTGAAAGACCGTTTTGAAGAGGGTAAATTGGATAAAGAAATTTCAGGCATTCATCTCAACAATCAGTTAAGCCTGTTTCCTGGAATATCAAAAAACAAATTAATGTTTTATAACCACGCTTTGTGGCATACGAAAACTGCACGCCAATGGATAATTTTGAGAAAGCAGAAAAAAAAAAATACTTAATAATATGCAGTATTTTTGTATAATGTAGCAGTATTTTTCAGTAATTTTGTTTAGGGGGAAAAATTTAAGTTTTTTTTTTAAAGCTTCGTTTGAAATTTAACTAATTACAGGCAGGTAGCTAGCCCAAGAGGCCGAGTATAGAATTTCGAACGGGAAAGAATAGTATATTGTTAACATAGGGAGGAAAAAATTATTTCGGCTTGTATTTAGCGGGGCAGTTTATTTTTATTGTTTTTGGCAATATTTCACGGACAGTATTTTTAAAATTTTTGGGCAGTATATAAATATATATCAGGGCAGTATTATATTATTTGGCAGTATGCAACAGCTAAATAATGATAAATAAACGAATAAATAAATATTAAAAAAATTAATCAAAAAAGAAAAAGCAAATCAATATACTTAGTTCTTGGTTCTTGAAGCATTCTTTTTTTCTGCGTTATTTTTAAAGGTAAATATGTAAAAATTGGTCAAAACCTCCTTTTTAAATGGCGTTTAAGGCATAGTCAGAATTTTATGCTAAAAATAGTTTATTCGGCTATTTTCATTTATTTTAGGCCCGAAAATGAACAACATTATATTCTCTCTCTTCCCCGTGCAAATAAAATTTATAAAAAATACTGAAAGACTATACTCTTTGATATTAAAATTAAAAGTGCATTCAGTTTTTTGCCTCCACAAAATCTATTTCGTGTTTCCTTGTATTGGTTATAGGATCCTATTTAAAACTTATGTTTAGCCTATGGAAAACGCATTGAAGGAATTTTTGTTTCACAAGAAGCAAAATGTACAATATTTTTGCATAATCTTGCCTTTTTTTGAACTACCGATAAAAATATAGTCTCTTACAAAATTATTTGTACACCAAGATTTCCCATTACTCAATTAATTTTTTTTAAAAAACCTTCACACGGCCGAATCTTATCCTTATAATGCCCATTTTCTTCCTTAAGTGCTCATTTTTATATTATACTGCCAACTTTTACCGTTCCAGGAATACTGCCGATTCAAATAAAATACTGCCAATTAAAATATTAGTCAATTATTTTTTCATTGTATTTCATTCATTTCAAGCTATCGGATAAAACACTGTTAGTAGTTATAACTAATAATAGTAACGGTAGATGTATAATTACTAATAGGTGAGGGTAAATTTTATATATATTATTAGTAATTTTTACCATAATGATACCACAGTATCGTAATAATTACCATAAGTATAATATAATTAGTAATAATATATATAAAATTTACCCTCACCTATTAGTAATTATACATCTACCATTACTATTAGTAATAATTAATTACTAATAGCGTTTTATCACTGTATTCTCGCCATATTAATCATTTTTTAACATTATTTTCCTTCAATAAAGAGCGGCTGCTGGTCTCACGGAAAACCGTGGAAGAATCTTTGTTTATTAGACCAAAAGGCTAGAAGAAGAAATGTTCAATGTCCACTTCGGTAATTCATACCAAAAGGTAATGCTGGAAGCCAAAAATTTTACTGCAGCTACCAATTACTTTTGTGCCTGTCGTCAAAATATCAAAGGAAAAGGTAGATTAAAGATTCCGCTTTAAGCGATTGCAATACTGTAAATGAGAACTAGGTTTCCTATTCCGACTTGTAGGGGTTAATATACAGTTACTATTAATAATTTTGGTAGGGGTGAAGGTTCAATTTTTTTTTAGAGGTTTTAAAGCATGTCATATCGAAATGATGCTTAAATTGATTTTTAATTAAAACCACCTAATGTAAACGGTTGCAACACTATAGTCTTACATTGTGAACTTTTAATTATAAAATTTAAAATCACCTATCTAAAAAGCGCAACAAATAAAATAAACAAAGAAAAAAAAAATGATTAAGTTGTGTTAATGTAATCGGTGGCATTGGCATTGAATACCTGAGATTCGTCTAAATGAATATCTTTTTTACGGTCTTTAAAGATGTTTTTCAAAGTGGTCCCTCAAGTTCAATAACCGACATTGGATAGAGAAAAAAAGAATGTCAGGTGTTCGTAATGGAATAAGGGTATCCATCAAAGAAGAATCGTAGAATTTTTAAATCCTCCTTGCATGATTTTTTTTTCATTTTGTCAATGGAAAAAGGACGTAAAGAAAGCTTTTCTGGTATTAATGTCAATATCCTAAACAAAGTGGCGATCGCCTTTGATGTAATTTTATGTACGATTATTAGGAAGTAAAACGTTTGCAAAATATTTTATTGACCAGTATCCAAATTTACAAAAAAAAAAAAAAAAAAAAAATTAAATTATATTATATTATATTATATTTTTAGCGCAAAAATTGTTTAACTACCATTCTGACTTCTTTTATTTTTTTGACCAGGCGGAAGTTCATCACTGACCAAACTTCAAACCCCAAACCCTATACAACTATTTAAACATATCAAGTTTTTTTTTTTATTTTTATTTAAGAGCTATCAAATTACGTATACATAAAGTACAGATGTTTCAGCCAAGGTAAAAGGAAATAATAGGAAAGAAATAAGACAACGCGCGGTAGCCAACAGGAACTGGGATGACCTTTGGTTAGGCCAATATTCGACGTTTCAAATGGCAATCACCTTTCCCACTGATATTTCGTAATGTTGTGAAAATTCAAAGCTTTAAAGCTTTAAAAGTCTTATCCAGTCTTCGAGCTTTAAACCTTTTAACGACGAGATTTTTTTCCCCTCCTTATTTTATTTTACCAGGGCACAGGAAACGGAAAAAAAAAAATTTCCCATATTTGGTCAAATCTATACTTCTTTCGGGCATCTATAGGTACCCCCCCCCCCCATCTTTTTAAAATTAATCAAAACTTTTTCTTTGCAAAAGGAAACGCATGGCTATGAAGAAAACAAAATTTAAAAAAAAAATTATACCAAGCAATTTAATCCCAAATTTTTATATCAAGCAAGTTTCGATTTTTAAAATACAGAAAAAGTGACAGCGAAATGAAAGAAAAAACAAAGAAATTAAAAGTAGGAAACATTATAAAAATTGATGGGAGTGTAGATTACTTCTTGTGCTACGAAACCGACCAAGAAGATCCGACCTGAAGAAGTCCCGTTCTACGGGCATCAATTATGCAGACGTACCGATCAAGCTTTTTTGGTAAATAATACTTTGAAACAGGTTCAACGAACTCTTGAAAGTGCAAGTTTACGCTTTAAAGAAAATTGGTAAATATGAAGTGGACGAAAATATGAGGATGTATGACGATATTTTGCTGATGATGGGGATGTGGCAGCATCAGCATCAGCCTGTTTGCGTTTGGTAAAAATTTTAAAACTTGTTGATAGCCAATAAAAAAAAAATGAAAAATTCGGAATGAATACATTTAAAATTTTAAGCCAAAAGAACTTGTCACTGCCAAAAAATATAAATATCAATTCCCCAAATTTTTCTGAAAATTTAATTTTCTTTTAAGAAAAAAAAATGAAATAAATGAATAAAATATTAAAAAAATAAATTTGATGGAGTTTAAAGTTCAAAAACCTAAGAACACCTCAAATATTTTTCCTAATATCTAATGCATCAATTGAAAAAAGCTAAGATGTCCATTCCTAGTTTAAAAATTTTACACCAGAGGTTTGGTACCTTCTTACTGGAAAATGATTTGTATTCGATATTTCCTACGACCGGTTTCGACATCTTACAGTACGAATGTACGATTTACCCATTGTTAGGTGACCCCAACGAACTCGGTATCCGTTGGAAGGAACTCAACTTTCTTAGGGTTAACTTGTTGTGAAGTGCCATCATAAAAGCGTTATTCGATTCGTATCTCTATTTAACTTACGTCGGCTCTACATCTTTTTAAAAATTTATCTGAAGCAGGTTTTTCTTCAGGTACTACGAGGATGGAAGACTTAACACATTGTCGTTTTAGATGTGATCTGGTGTGCGCTATTTCTGACGTGAATCATCGTGATTTTTCCTGTTGGATACTTGTGTTGTGAATTTAAAAAAAGTGTCGACTGGTAATAATTTTGGATTACGTTTTCAGTGAAGTGACATCAGGTGGATATCGACATAAAGTGTTGTGGGATTGTGTTCGTTTTTTTTTTTTTTTGTAAAAGATTATGACAGCAAAATAGCCCGAAAAATTTAAGGATACACCCCCTTCGTTTTTACATTTATTGGAAACAGGATTACACTTTAAAAAATGGATATATCAGCGTAGTATGCAGATTTTGGGTTGGAATCTTGTTTCAAGATAAGAGGGATTGAAAGGTCAGTTTTGTTTTCTTCGTTTTATTTTTTTTTTTTGGTCCGGAAAATTTCATTCTATTTAATGGAGACCATAACAAAAAAAAAATTCATAAACCTTTGGAAATTGCTGCTGGTTTAATTGGTATTGGGTAGACTCTTTTATACTGCCAGAAGCTTAGAATATTATTTCTGTGCTTTCTACATTAAAAATCCTCAATGAAAGGAGTGTTGATTTACGTTTGTTTTGGCCTGTAACACGTACTACATAGGATCAAAAATAATAAATGCTGCACCCTGGAAACATTAGGAACGGTCTCCAATAACGAAAAATTGTAAAAACAAAAATTAAATAAATAAATAAATAAATAAATAAATAAAAAATATAAAAATAGAAATAAAAATAAAAATGAAAAGTGAGGCAGCAAAAACATCTAAAACCCCAAGCTCAAAGTATATACTGATACCAATATTATCACTGAAATTTTTTAATCAATTAATAGGTGCAATCGACACCACTGAAAGCAAAGCAAATTCATCCAAATATCCCAACTCAAAAACTTTGCCGAATTTGAATAAATTGACTTTTGCTTTTTGATTTTGGAAATAACGAAATGAAGCTTAAGAAGTTTTAAGCAACTTTTTTAAAATCAGAAACAGCATCTTCAAAAACTAATTTAAACTTCTTGTTAAAAAAAAAAAAGACATGGATCTACTACTTAAACACCCCAAAAACGTCGCACCTTTTTGTCTTTTGGCCCCTCAAATATGCAATAAAGAGATCCTCAATTCGTTTTCCATACACTCAGATGGGAAATCTCTTTTCTTAAAACAAATTTCCTTCTGCTCTTCCAGACACTAATTTTGAAATTAAAAAAAAAGTTTCTGTTCAAATTTGAAATAATCTTGTATCATGTACAGAACTTGGTCTTGATTTTATATTAATTAAAATAACATTTTTTCGATTGCACACAACGCACAATCGGGGAAAATTGCGAACAAGTTCACAGAAGAAAAGAAAACCGTATTTTCATTTTCATTTCGAACATGGACTCATGTTCCTCGAAGTCACTGCTAGTACGTAGAGTTCAATGAACTTGTTTGGAATTGAGGACTGGCCATTTTGTTATATGCCTCTAATTCTACTTGCATTGAAAATCTTTTCGTTTTTAGTCCGGTAGATGATTCCAGATCATTCAATAAAATTCTTCGTCGATGTTTCTTTATTTTCTTGTTCAATTACTAACAAATAAAACTGTCTGCTTTTGGTTTCCTTTTAGGGTAATTAAAAATAAACTTGCGTTATTTTTGATATAACAATCAAATTTATACCCCAAATTATCGTGTCATAAACCTCACAAGAAGTTAAAATCCCTTAAAAAACTGATCAAGGTTACTTCCAAAATTGTTCCCCTTATGGGAAAAATTTCAAGGTTTCATTTTATCTCGAATACATCATCTTTTGCGTGATTTATTTTTTTTAATATAAAAAAAATTTAAGATTCATATGGAAGGAAGGGTGGATGGTAGCAGGTACAGATAAAATAACGGTACTGTGACGCAACAAAAAGGGTCGGAGATACCTTATAAGAACCCCAAAGATTCCAAACAGAGGGGTTGAAAACTTGAAACGCAATCAGAACCCGGTACCTTTGTGATTAGGATGTCTGGAACCGACCCATTAGATTTAAAAAAAAAAAAAAAAAAAATCATCGTGAAAAGGTGATGAAGTTCACATACAGGTTAATTTTTTCTCTCCCCCTTTTCGTTTCCTTTTCTATAAGAAAAAAGTGATTTGATACAAAGCTGTATCACATTAGAATGAAAAAGCACAGAGTGCCTGAGTTAGAAATGCCAACGAACTGTTATTCAATGCTATGACTGTGACCTAGGCCTAGTTTGTATACTCAAGTTCAATGTCCTACGATTGTGGCTTCGATCAATGGCAGGGGTGGTGTTCATAATCTTTCACTTTTTATACTAATTTTTAAAAAAAGTATTATCAAAGTAGAAGAAACACGGACTTCACCCTTTCTTTTTCTTTTTTTCTTTTGAAGAATCATACGAAACATTTCTGGATTTTGTACTGTGCCTTATTTCTGGATGGGCCAAGGAGAGAGCTGAAAACATTTTTTTTTTTAAATATTGCTTGACAAAATTTAAAAATTTAACAGGAGGAAAATATCAAAAGCAACACTACCGAATTTTTATCGCCCTTGGATTTTTGAAATCGAATATCAATTTTTTCGCTCGTAATAATTTAAAATACATACTCAAGCGAGATTAAGGAAACTAAACAAACGCATACTAGGTTCAATTAGAATTTTAAAAAGACCGATTTCCTATTTAAAAAGTACGGATTATTTTAATTCATTTAACGCAACCGTTCTCACTAGGTCATTCGTTTACTGTGTCATATACTGTACGATAGGTCATACTCAGAAGTTTACTTTCACGGCCCATTGTTTTAATATTTAATGCTGTGTGCCGTCGGTGGTCAGTTTCAATTTCACGACGTTCGTAACTGAATAACATTCCGACGTTTTTTTTTTTTTTTTTTTTTTTTTTATCCTATCCTTTTAATATTCGAAATTGAGGTCTTGTTAAATACTCATATGCATGACGTCATAATTCGACGAAGATCTCAATGAAGATTCTATTAAAAGGAAAAACCGAACGTCACATACTTTTTTTTTGGTGTTTCCCCGCAAAATTCTTGTACGAACATAATATCTTTCTGTGACGAAAAATGATTTTCTCTACAAAGGTTTTATCGCTATATCTGGATATAAATGAAAGCATTTAATTAAAACGCGACAACTGATCCCCTTGGAAGTTTTATCTAGGCTTTAAAAAGTTTTAAAGCTGGGAGATCTGGGAATAGAGCTCATGATGTCAGAAATAAAATTTTACATCTGGGAAATAAAAAAAAATCTCTTCTTTTTATAAGAAAGATTTAATATTCTTTTCCTTTCTTGAGAAAGGAAGGATTTCCTTAAAGAAAGGTGAAATAATCGTTTCCGATCCAGAAAAAGACAGGATTAAAAAAATATTCCGAACTGTGTAAAATCATGCAGTATTGGGATTTATATTTATAAATGACCGCTAAAACATATTTTACTGAAAAAGTTAGCTGTTTTTTCTTTATTCGTGCCTAAAAATTTTTTATTCAATGAGTGCTGCTGAAAATTTTAAAAACGGGGTTGATTATTTCCATCAACATCTGATGCACTATAACAGAGTAAATTTTACTGTTTGTAAATTGAATTAATTTATTTTGCAAATACAAATGATTTTATTTATTAAAAAAAATGGACTAAAACTAAGTAGCTGGTCCGACACTGAATCGACAAGATGAGAATCCCGCTGATTTTTTAAAAAAGATTTGTGAAGTCAATCGGATTAATAAATTGACTAAATTATATAAATTATATGTTGTCTACAATTTTCAGAAAAAAATAAGGGATTGTTTGATTTGTTCCCGTACTGGATATAACATAAAAGTATCTTCAGAATTTTATTGTGCATTCTTTTACATGCTCTCCACTATTTTCATGCCAACGGTGTAAAGTACCCGATAACTTCATATTGTCGTGATTTCAATTTCGCATCATTATAGTTAGTGAAAAACTCAGATAATTTAAGATCAAAGCATAGAAGGAGTAAAGCCTTATTACGAAAATGAAGAATTCGAACACGTTAGATTGTAAAATTTTGAATTGATCAACAAAGTAAAATGCTACAAAAAGATGAATCTCTTCACTGCTAAACCTCATTTTTGGAATGAATAAGTCTACTTATTTTGATGATGCTTTGCTTTTGAAAGATGTCATTCTATCAAAGCGATTCCTTGCTGATATTTTATTTTACTCGTCTGGTTTTAGTCTTTTAATTTGTCAATGAATGTTATTAAAGGCTTTTAATTCAAACAAGATAACCAGAGCGATCTTTGATACTTAATATGAATGTGGATTCTGCACCGTTTCCATTTTCCTAAACGGTTCTGAAATTCCGGATGCAAACTAATAATCAAAAAATAATTCGGAAAAAGGGCGAATGATTTATATCATTATTCACCCAACATTTCACATGAACACCAAGTTAAATTCACGTGAACAAACATACTGTGCCTGTTTGAGAAATTCCGTCTACTTGTTATTATATATAATCAGCCTTTTAAGACCTAACTTCTATTTAAAACTGAAAAAGCAGTCAATGGTTAAAAAAAAAACCTCAAAGGATTCCTGTTAATACCCCTTTACTTAAGCGATTGTACAGAGTGTGTCAACTTATATCATTTCTTCTCGGTTTTGCTGGATATTTTTACCTTGTTGAGAAATATTTTATTGAAAAAAAATAAATAAATAAATAAATAAAATAAAATAAAATAAAAATAAAAATAAAAAAAAGAACAAAATCCAGCTTTAGACGATTGAAAAACAATTTTAATCTTTCAAAAATTTCAATAATAACATTTATTCCCAATTGTATTTGGACTGGTATGTTCAATAAATAATCTACCACACGCAGCCTTTTAATATTATTGCAATCTACAAATTCAGAGAAAAAAAAAAAAAAAAACAGCTTCGACTTTTATACTTTCCAGTAGTAAGTTCATTTTCTGTCTTTTTTTTCTTTTTAGTTTTTTCTCTTTAATTGTTTGATCAGAAGCTGTAATTGAAATCCCAAATCATTATTAAATAATTGATTTCGATTTTCTCGGAAATATTACTCGGTAGGCAAAAAACCTTAAACATTCTCCTTACAAAATGTGATATTTTGCTTAAGTTTTAATTTTTTTTATACAAAAATTGTTATTAATTGCAAATGTAATGCTGCTGAACATCAGAAACAAATGTTTGGGGGTTTGCTGACCCTGGCTTTACCGAAAAAAAAAACCTACCCTAAGCTTTTAATCCTTTGTAATACGTTAATGTACTGCAAGAATCAATATTATCTAAACATCAAATCCAAGGCGAAGTCTAGTCGGGTCGATGACCGACCGAATTCTCCGTTAATCTGACAATAGCTTTCATCTTTTTCGTATTACAAACGAGTTTTTCAGTCATTTTACCTTCTTCAACTGGAGTGGTTTGCTAAGATGACGGGTCTCGTTACGTAGGTTACCGCATGGGAATGAGTCTTTTTAAAAAAACGCGATCCGCCTTCAAAATACTCTCGATTACTTGTAGCGGGACATCGAGGTCTTTGACCGACAATTGAAAATAAATGAAAAAAAATAAAAAAATGGAATATCAGGCTGGATATGTTTTCTCCATATTACATTAATTAATAATAACGGCTAATGAAGCCCCGAAAACAAGCTTTTTTTTTTCTTCCGGCGGGAATTTTTTTACTAGGTTCGATAAACTCTTTTTTAAATTTTTTATTAAATTAACGTCGATAACTTTTAAAAACGGGAAAGGCATTACCCAGTGATGATGTCCTTTTTTTATTGACTTCTCCCAAAGGGGTTTTTTCTCGTCTCCCCTCTGGACATAACCTGAGTAATCAAAAATAAAATGTTCTACCTCTCTTACCATTAAGAATCTACAGAGTTTTAAAAAGCAACCTTTTTTTATAAATTGTACAGCGCATGTCATGAGGATGTCTGCGTTCACAAAAGCTTTAATCGATTTCATTAAAAAGAGAAGAAAAACGAGAGTGTAGACAGCATGAAAAAAAATTTACAAAATTAAACAAAACTTATTTTAATAATCAGCAAATTGTCAATAAATAAATCTGAAGGCTCGAATCTAACAATTTAAATACCGTACTTTGCAAAACAAATCTTTAAACACCAATTTAGAAAATGCTTTTTTTTTAGAAAACAGGTACCTTTCTAATACGCCATAAAGAAATCGAAAAAATTTAAAACTTTTTTATGTTAACAGAGATTTTGAATTCTTATTTCGCTTTAGAAAAAAAAAAAAAGAAACAATCAAATTCTAATGTGAATAAAGCTTTGATGCAATTCAACGAGGAAATGCATCTCAACGACAGAGTGAATAAAAAGATTACAGAACTTTCATGGGGGGAAGAGAGAAGGAGAATGAATGCACAAGATGCATCCCTTCCAAGCGAGAGAGATAGACGTATATCCCACTCTTTATCAAAATCATGGCCTTTCCCAACATAAAACATGTTCACATTTAATTTTTCCAGTCGGGGTGTTTTCATGGAGTATTTTCCAGTGTTTTCCTTACGTAAACGGGATCAAACTGGAGAACTTTTTCGATTTTTTTTTTTATGTTTGGTCTAATGTTTTCGACCATGGAAAAACGGCGGGGACACAAAAAACCGTAAAGTCTCTCCGGTTTTTTGTTCAGTTTCACAAGGAGAAATTTTCCAAGGGAAATCCGTCTGGGAAATTTTTTGCCTTGAAATTTGCCAGAAAAAGGGTTGAGTAGTTTTATGGATCGTTTTCTCACAAAATTTTAAGTCCAAATTAGTGTTATCAGTAAAAAGTTATTCGAAAAAAAAAAAAGAAAAAAAAAATTAAGCTTATAATAATAAATTTGGCTACCCTTAAGTTTCCTCTTCAAAAAATCGATATCTTTTAAATTTGAAATAATCGAATAGAAAAAAAATGGCGTTAGAAACCAGAGGGGAAAATGAAAAGAAAATCGTAGAAGGGGAAAAATGTGCATTCCAACTCTGCGAGACAAGGAAACGATATCAGGACTGCATTCGTTCGCTTACTCAAGTGCATTGCTTTTGTAAAAATGAACGAGGGATTCTTTGTTTAACTTACGAAAGAACGGAGCAAGTCAGCTATTCCTGTTTAAAGAATAAAACTGAACCCTGTTGAACTCGTCTCCTATATTAAACATATAGCCCAATTACGAAGCGGAGAGAGCGTCAGCTTTCTATCAGCACATGTCGCAAACATTTAGCTTACATAAAAGCTACCACCATTCGATGTACGGGACGGGTTTTAGGTGTTGGGACAGTTGGGGATGAGTTTTGCAACCCTAGGAAGTTGAATTTTGAATTGTCTATGGTCAGTAATACTTACATCAAGTAAATTTTCAGTACACCATTTTGGTAAAGCCGTTTCGTTTTTTGGTAATTTTTTTTTCTGTAAATAAAAAGAAAAATTATATATTATATATATCGGATTAAAATGAAAATTATAATTGACGCGTAATTTTTATTTGAAATGTTCCATGGATATTAAAACATGCCGGTAAGAATATTCTTTTTTTTTTCAATAATTTTCTTAGATCTGTCATAACAACCTTTTCTGTCGAATGACTACAAGAACAATTCAGAATTTCATCTGAATCAAGGAAAATCTGAAAAGATAAATCTCTCTGCTTGTGACAGGAAGCATAAAGAACCTAACCTAACCTGGCTGGATTACATCAATTTTTCCGTATTGGATCTCTCCATTTTTTATTTTATAATTTGAAATTTTTTTTCAATATTTTCCGGTCATTGAAACTTTCAGCTACATAACTGAAAAAATAGTGAAAAGATAAACGCATTAATCTTCGAACAGATCCGATGCCGTTGCATCCGAAAAAGGCTTAAATTATAATGAAATTTTTAATTATACTTCAAACAAAAGTAGAATTAATCTTTTAGTCATTCAACTTAAATCAACAACTGAAAAGAAATAAAAAATTAAATCCATTTTCCATTTTTCAAGGGAATACGAAAATGGAATTTGTTTAAATTCTCATTTAGGCCTATCTACCTAATTTTTTTTGTAAAGCTATTCGAGAAGATGCAAATGCATTATCTGAATTTTAATTCTAAGTTTCCTGTCGTTTTCTTCTAATTAAAATATTCAAGAAGCCAAAATTGAACGTGCATTGCTTTTTATTTAATTTAATTACAGCTGTGATACCAAGATAATGGAAAGCACAGACAGGGTACTTCAAAGTATGAAACGACGGAAGTTGTATCTCTGAAAAATTTCGAAAAAATAAAGCTCTCGTATATATTTTATTATGCAATATTAAAAACCGTAACTTTTTTTTACGATTTTTTTGTCCGAGATTTTTCTGACACGTGTTCAGCCTAAAAGCTCAAAGTTAAACTTTTGCTTTTGTTTAAACGAAATTATTCACAGACTAAAATTAAAATCTGACCCGTAAGATGCATTTAATATAAACTGCAACGGGATGGCTAAGAAGACATTAGAGCCCCAAATAAATTCCCGCTTTACCTAGGCTATGTTACAATAAGGCTATGGAATAAAAGAATTTCCCCGTCTGAGTTGCAGTTCGGACTATATTCATTTTAACGTCTGCAGCCGATGTAAAAATGCATTTCCTGGCGACATCCCAACTCGACCAAGGTTAACAATATTTTAGATGAGCTTAAATATTGAAAAAAGTTAAACATGCGTAAACAAAAAAAAAGTGTAATGACGATTTTTAAAATTAGAATTTTAATGTCAAGTCTGTTGCAAAACATCCTTTTTTTTAAAATTTCGAACGATATAAATCCACATGTGATTAGGGTAAGAATTTTTCACATGAATGTTTTTTCAACTACGATATTTTTCTTTGAGGGTAGTCAATTTCGATCTCAAATGATCCGGGCATAAATTGTTGAGAATTTGAAAATCTTAAATCGTGACCAATAAATGATTAAATGAAAATAGTACAACTCAATAAGTATGAACTGATCTTTTAAGCATGTTAGTGTTAAAAAAATTATACTGCAAACAACTAGTTGTTTCCAGTATAATTTTGAAATATTTAATGTACGGAGCAAAATTTTAGCTGTAAAGGGCCTACAGAGTTTCTTATCAATTCGCAAAAAGTTCTTCTTCCTAGCCTTTTCTCGGCATATTATTTATGTGCTCCACAGATACAGGTTTTATAAATTTAGTACGCGCCGTTCATATATTGAAAATATTAAATTTGTAGATCAAAATTGATTTCCCATAGTCAAATACAAAGCCACTTTCCCTAACATAAAGTTTAGAAAATCCCGGAAAATTTTGTCTTTCATCTTGTAAAGCGATTTCACATCTTGCTTTGAGCTGATTTTTTTTCAGTCCAACACAAAAGTACAACACTTCCAAACATGATTTTTTTTATGCTTTAAATATATATATTTTTGTTAACGAAATTTTTATGGTTGATCGTTTTTAAAAGCGAACAGCCTCACGTCATAGGAATTTAAACAGGGAACATAAAGTCATAGGACAATCCTGATTCTTAATGCTAATTTTATCAATATTAATTAATTTGGAAGTTATTCAAAGACTGAGCGTAACCTGATCGGAAAAAATATTTTCCACAGAAGTGTGCCTGGTCTTCAACTTGGACTGCTGCTTAAGCCGTGAAAAAACAGATCCGAGTTTAGGATTTTCTGCTTTTTTTGTACAAATCGATAAGACTTTATTACAGAAAAAGATAAAATCAGAGCTTGGTCTGCCGTTTCGTTTTCCGTGTCAGCGATCATTTCATGTAAAAACTCACTAGAAAATCCAAGATTTGCCGTTTCCGCGTTAATTATTCATTACGGCATGTTCAATGTCGGTTTTAGTCTACTTTTTTCATATTGAACGGTTTTGACAAATTGACATTGGCAATGATTGCTATCCAAATAATTTCGTATGGTGCGGTTGTGACTTTCTTCCCTAATAATCAAGCCTTATTAAGTTTTCAGTATCTCAAACACACTACGAAAACATAACTGCTTCGACTAGCTTATAGATATCTAAAAAATGAACTGATTAGCATGAATCTGATAAGTATGAATTGTGCATTATATTTGTATTTGATATATCCTCTTTCAGTGCGTAACAAAAATCATGCTCATAATTTATTTTCCCCCAGTGCAATTCGAACTCTTGAATAGATCCTTAACCAAAAGCTACAACTACAACTACACTATAAAAAATCAGAATATTGATCTTTGATGTGTACGAACTTATTCCTAAGAGATAACTTCTTCATTATCTTGGTGAATTTCGATTTATAATATAAAATTGCTCGCTATGTTTTATACTGATGATACATGTCATACGTTAAAATTGCGTATGTCATGCGTACTTAAAAAACCTCTTGTGTTGTACAGCCAGTTTTACGTCTACTATTAAACCATCATTCCAAATTATTTTGCAAATTTTTTTGACATAAGGCAAGAGCCTAATTTCAGTGAACAACGAATCCCCTAAAAAATTCATTGGCTAATGTCATCATGCTCAGAAAACAATTTTGGTGTTTAGTTCAACATATTTCACTTGTTAAAAATGATCCACAATTTTTTTCTTTTTTTTTTTTAAAAGGGGAGGGGGCAGGAGTTGAATAAACAAGTCTCTTTCGTTTAAAAAAAATGGCGATTTCAATTTAAAAAAAAACATGAACATGATTTGAATTTCTCGTGTTTACAAATAACTGCAGGTATTGTCAATTTTTAATGCGCAAAAAAAAAAAAAAAAATAAAAAAATAAAAAAAAAAAAAAAAAATAAAAATAAAAATCAACATATAATGTATGCAGACCGTTTTTAACAAATGAATATAAAATTATTTAGAGCCAATCCTACGAACACTAATTATTAGCTATGAAATGATGAATTAATTTTCTAAAAATTCATCATTGAAAAAAAAAAAAAAAAAAAAAAAAAGACGATTTTCTTACCCCATAAGCTAACCCCCGATTTTGGTCGGTTAACTTATAAAGAAAGTAAATCGTGGCTTTTTTTTTCCCTTTAAACGGTTATCATCTTTAACCAGCGTTGGTGGACCTGGCTACTGAATATAAATGCCCACCATATTGAAATTAAAAATGCTGCTTTTATAATTTTCGTAAAAAGTTCAAGACTGCCAAATTAGGCGGTATAGGCACACACTCTGTCGCAGAATAAATACATTTATTATAAGGTAGCATTCTTTATCAATAAATTCATCATTTAAAGTAAATCCATCACACTGTAAGTTGTTTCAGGTCAAAGCTTCCTGGGTCACTGTCAGTAATTTCGCATTTCTTTTTTGCAGACTATTATATTAGTCTGCATTTATATATTGACGGAGATTTTATTTTATATCTTACAAGGGACTCTTTTACGGGTTATTATGAACACAATCACACAGGAAAGCATCCTATATGAAATTTTTATTATGAATGGCTCTGAGTAATTAATTAACTCGGGTACATCATTATTGAAAAAATGATTTTTATCATATTTTGATTTCCTTGCTGTAAAATAAATATCGTGATCTTTTTTTTTTCCGAGAAAAAAAGAATTCATTTTTCTTTCAAAGAGATACATTTTATTATTTTTATTTTTTCAGGCTTTAAAACCAAATATTGAATAAAGTCATTCCTTTAAATGCAAATGTGCATATAGTTTCTGCTTGCATAGTAAACATCCAAGGTCTTATTAAAAATTCGCAATCCATATGAAAAAGAAAAACTTTAAAAAAGTATTTGACAGAGCAACTTTAAAAAAAAAGGTTGTGCTGTTGCTTTGGTTCCAATACATGAATCGATATTCGTCAGAATTTTATTACTTAAAAGTCATCCGCTGTCGTTCATATATTTAAAAAGATCACTGACAACATACTGAACAAAATATTTGTTGTTTGTTAATATTTTATAGGATGACACATTAATTCCCTTATTACCTCTATTGCAAATAGTAATAACAAAATTAAACATCATCCTGCAAAATCAACTTTGTTCACAATGTTTTTCATGTGCAAAATTCAAGTTCAAAAAGAATAATGGATGATATTATTTTTATTTGTCTTCTTTTTTTTTTTTTTTTTTTTTTTTTCGAAAAGTCTAGACAAGACATCACTCTATAAGTTGTTTCTGGTCAAAGCTTCCTGGGTCACGGCCAGTAATTTCCCATTTCTTAACTTTTTGGACACCGGAATGGACAGTTTTAATCTTTTCCCGTATAAGCCACAGCCTTTTTATTTATTTCTATTTCTTTCAAACTTTTCTTTCCTCTCCTGCTTGCTGCCAGGGGCGGCAATTCCCAGCCTGCTTTTAATCATCGGCAATTTTATCGGGATTCCTTTTTTTCATAAATACGTGACATTGTAATGATTGACCCATTAATTGTTATCGATCTTGGTTGCCGAGCAACTCACACTTCCGTGGTCATTTATCTATCTCGTGGTAAACTTGACGTTTTTATTTTAGTTCGAGTAAACTTATTGTTCCTCCAGTAATCCTTTACTACTGCACTTAACTTGATTTATGATTTTTTTCATCCTCTAAGAGTGTAAGAAAGTAATAAATATAAAAAAAAAAGAGGGGAAAAAAATTGATTTGAAAAATGATGAATTCAAATTATTATCACGTATGGAAATCACGGCATTAATATTTTGGAATAATAATAATAAAAAATGTAACGCAATGCTTCCTAAATCTGTTGAAGCCTAACAAGAATCATGAAAACATTTTATTGCTACCCGAGCTTTCTAGTTTTCTTATGCTATGACATATATATCCGGTAAAGTGAACTTGAATTTATTTTTGGGGTCATCACGTGATCAACACACGCCATTTTGATTATTCTGTTCACTTTTTTTATTATTGTTTTTTTTTTTTTTTTTTTTTTTTTTTTTTTTTTTTTGTCTTTGCCGTTTTGTTTGCCGAAGCACAAAAAGGTCCGGGAATCGATTTAATTTGATCCGTAGCAGTTACGCAACCTTGATGCTTTTTCCGTAATTTGATTATAGACTATTCCCTGTTTAGCTTTAAAAGGAAATTCAGTCTGGATTAATCGGAATCCTATAAAAAATTTAATGTATATTTTTTTTTTACTTTCAGATGATTTTTTTCACGTAAAATGAACATAAGTCGAGTTTTCGATGGGTACTAAGGACAAAACAACTTTTAAAATGAGACAGGTAAGCTTAAAATGTTGAATATATGATAATAGTGCTTTGAAAAATATATTTAAAAAAAGGGAGAAAACAGAACGGAATAAACGTTCGAAATTTTTTTCCTCCGATTTCAAGAGATTTTCCTTTGACTGTTATTTGTCGACAAAGCTCTTTTTTTTTATTTGACTAAGTCGTTAAATTTTTCGAGTTACATTTTTGACTAATAGAGTGAAAAGTTTTATTTTTCCGACTGAAAAAAAGTAGCCTTGCAGATACGAAAATATAATTTAACCTAGTGACATTATAATATCGAGTACACTAAGATCCACAAGGGAAACGTTCGCTACCGTTTTTATCAGAAAAAGGTTTCGTTTTCTCTCCCCCCCCTTTTTTTTTTTTTTTTTTTTTTTTTTTTTGAAAAATTTATGATGATGTAACAGAATCATTCTTTTCTGTTACAATTTTTATCTAATACCTTTTTTTTAATATTTGCTTTCAGCTTTGGATTTTCTCATAGCATAAAATTTTACTTTTTCCTTTTACTTTTTTCCCCTAGTTGCGTTTTTCCTCCTTTCAACCTTTTTCAAATCGGAAATATTATTCTCTGAAAATTTTCGAACGTAAGGAAAGAAGATTTTAACTATAAATCCTTTTTAAATCCCGTCACGATCAGCTCCCATACGGTTCTAATCTTCGCCTGGAGACTAAAACTTTCCTTTTTTGTGAGGAAAAGCCATCGGCTATTTCCTTTTGAACAACAGTGTACCAAGTAGGTCAGGATGTCTGTAGAATATAGGTCAGTAGGTGGGTTGGGACGTAAATGGGGAGGCAAGAGGTTGAATTATAGGGGTCTCGGGGATAACATTCTATATCCTACAGCTCTAGATTCTTCGATTCCTGGTTTTCATTCTGCAATATGAAAATATTCGAAAGGAAAACCCGACAGATTTTATTTATTTATATGATTTTTAATGTTAGATTCATATATATTTATATGTATGTACAATATATTTCTGTTTTTTTCTTCTCCTTCTCGACCAGACTTTTCACGTATAAACATTTTTTTCATTCTAGAGCGTAGGACGCTTTTTATCCAACTCCAAACGGTTTCTGTTCGTAATTTTAAAAGTTTGTTATCGAGCGCAATCGTGACATATACACAAAAAAGACTATTACATGTTTTTATTTTCCATTTTTCCTCTCTTCGGCTTGACTTATTACTGCTTTAATAAATAAAAAAGAAAAAAAAGTTTTGCAGGTGTGGTTTTCTTCCTCACCTCAGCGATATCGATTACCCTTTCGGAAAATGGAAATGACTTGCGAATAACTAATTTAATTTTATTTCTGTCCTTGTTGAAAATCCAACTTGTCAACTTGTCACTTTTTTTTCGATTTCAATTTTCTTTTTGAAAAAGGAAAATTTCTCGATTAAAAATAAGCGTAATTTAAGGGGAAGGTGATTTTGATGTAATGGTTTTTTTGCGATTATCCAAATATTTTGATCTTTTGGCTTCATTGCCAATGGTAGTAAAAAAAAAAAAAAAAAAAAAAAAAAAAAAAAAAAATGACCGCCAACGATTGGAAAGTTACCAATTATTTGGCTATTCCCTCTTCATGCTCGTGTCATTATTACATGTTTTAATCGCTTTGATGATGATTTTTTTAACGCGTGCTGCCTATGTATTTTTGTATTATGGGTATAACTAGTATATACGAGGGGTATCCAGAAAATAAGGTATAAAGGTGAATAACTTTTGCTGGCACGACAGTAAAATTTTTTTAATTATACCATTTAAATCTACATTTAATCTAGTTTTAGAAAATGTTGTGTTTTTTTTTTTTTTTTTGAAAAAATTTCATTGAGTTATGAGATTTTAAAGTGGTGTAGAAAATCGCTTTTTCGTCATTTTTTGCAATCAGTACCTTGGTCTATTACTCGGGCAAATTTGTTTTTTTTTTTTTTTTTTTTCCGGCAAAATTTTTTTTAAAGGTAAGACTAGGTATCGGAGTCTCTTAATATGGCTGATAAAGCTCTGTGCAAAGTAACGTTTGTCAGGAAATTTGACAAGAGTTTTGCTTTAAGGATCAGTACGTTAAAATTCAGTTGTTGGAAAAGCATCTAAACGCTTTTTTCCCCTAAAAAATTCAAAAATTTTACAAACTTGAAATTTTCAGACTGTCTTAAAAACAATGATTAATATCAAAGCTTTCACTTTGAGCTTTATTGGTTGAAGCTTTCAATATTTCCAGTAAATCAGCGTTTTTGAGTTTTGAAGCTTTCTCATACGATTTTCCATCTGTGCAGAATGCTTATACTACTTTAAAATGGCCCAAGGTTCCATAAATTTGCCAAAGGTTTCAATAATTTTTGACTGCAAGTCCTTGAAAACGTTTTTATTTGCAGAACCAGCGCATCGAACATTTTAAAATCGGACGAAAAAGAAATTTTCTACACCTTTTTAAACACTCATAACTCAATGAATATTTTTTCAAAAATAAAAGAAAAATATTTTCTAAAACTAGATTAAATGTAGATTAAGATGGTATAATCGAAAAAATTTTATTAACGTGCCAGCAAAAGTTATTCACCTTTGGACATTACTTTCTGGGTACCCCTCATATATATCGTTAATTAAAATCTGAAAGGACCTTAAGTCAGAAAAGCTCGGAGCAAACAGAAAGTAAAAAAATATGTAAAAAAATAATTTTTTTCAACTTATAATTGCATTTTACTAATAAGATTATTATATTATTGCCCCTTCCAGCTTTCGCATGCCTATTTGATCTTGCCTTTTGTTCTCATTGATCAGGCGAGTAGTTACAACAATGGTAATCGGTACAGTAGAGCCAAATAATGCTCTCTGTTAAAGTGATGTGATCGATTTTCTTACAGATCAAAAGAAATTATATCGACGAAAATTCCCTTCAACCTTATTTTTTAACCTAATTTTCAGAATCTTGAGAACCGCCTTCAAAGTTATAGCCCTGACCAAATCGAATAAAAAATAATATAATCGGTTTTCTACTTCTTTCAACCATCTTTGTCTTGACATTCGATCACGCGAGGTTAACTGACTTGATTCCCAGAACGAAAACCTTACGCTTTTTATTTAAAAGTTTTAGAAAAATGAAAAATCATTAAAATGCAAATTTGAATGCTGATAACGGATTGTATTTTTACCCGAAAGTAAATCATTATCATCTTCTAAACTTTATTTATTTATTTATTTATTTATTTTTTCGTTTTTTTCTTTTCAGCCGGAAAGTAGTGAAAATTCTACAAACCCTAATGGACAAGGGCCGGTAAAAGAAGAAAAATGCAGAGGAGCGGACTGTTTTGATCTCAATGCTATTAAAGAAGAAGAATTCAACCAACATGTAGTGTATATAGTTCCTGATGTTCATACGGAGCCAAACTGTACAAACAGGGCTGAAGCTTCATTGCCCAAAAATTTGGTTCTTAAACCGTCTCAAGCTCTTAATGATGTAAGTTTACTTTCTTGAATCTACAAGAAAATTTAAAAAAAATCTTTAATTTATATGAATTTTAATTTTTAACCAGGTGTTGGGAGTTTGGAGTACCGGATACATACCCAGAGGGACGAGATTTGGGCCCTTAGTAGGAGAAATATACGCTAAAGATGCTGTTCCGCAGACTGCAAATCGGAAATACTTCTGGAGGGTTCGTATTATTCGCTAATATTTTTCCTTTTTTTTTTAAATGGTAGTGGAAGCGAACGGGTTATGAAATGGTTTTGCTTTTAATAATAATAAAATGCTATTTTAAATCATGACACATTTTTTTTATGTACGACCCAGAAAAAAAGGATAAGTTCATGGTAAAATCGATAAAAGTTTCGAATTAGTTTTTTTAAAAAATATTTTGCAATTATGAAAAAAAAAAAGAAAAAAAAAAAAAAGTATTTTATTTTTAAAAACGGAGCTGCAATTGTAAATAATGAAAAGCATTTCATTGGTGCTGGTCATATTTTCATAAAATCATATTCTTATAATTGCATACTTTTCGCTTTTTCCACGTTTATTATTATTTTTTTTTCTCTTCGTTGCTGTCTTTTTTTTTCTCGAGGATGATTATGTTGCTACCAATAATTTTTTATAAGTTTAAATGAGAAAACTTTCTTTATCCGAAAAAAAAGGAATTGTATGCCTTGGCATTTCTTTTTTATGCTCAGGAAAATTTTTAATAAACTTTTTATTTTGCTTTATTTTTAATAAGGATATCTTTTCCTAATATTGAAAAAAAAAAAAAAATAACATTTTCAAATGAAATATTATTAAGTTTATCATAGAAAGCTCTTCTTATGGTTATGTATTTTTTTCTACTACGTTTAAGTGTTTTTATTTAATTTAATGACTATTGACTATACACAAATTTAATAAGAAAATGAGATTATTTTAATTCGATACGTTTAATATTTTAATTCAATGCATTTTTATTCTTAAGGGAAAAAAAAATTTCCGTGAAAATTCAGACGGAAATAAACGATAATAGGATAGCAGTCTACATTTTAATAGATGCTTATAAATACTTACAGAACAAAAATAAATACCCGTTACATATAAAGCACGATCCTTTTATAATCGAATTAAAGGGGATCGCCTCAATTCAATTTTAACTTGAAAAAGGACTTTGATGCCCAAGTGATTTGAAGATGCTCCAGGAACGATAGTCCTAATATTGTTTTCACATTTCTAAAAATTATGTCAGACACCTACGATCTGATTGTTCTTACTTTTGGCTCTAATAAAAGTTAATTTTGGTTGTACAAAAAAGTGTTCCTTTCAAAAACAGATTTGGGATATTTGTGTAGAGCCTCACCAAGAATGATCCATTACGTTGTGTGATAAAGATTGAAGAAAATTATCATAAACGTATCTTTTAACTTTGAATTGTTTCGTTATTATAACCTAGAGCTCCGCTCCTTATTCTCTTTTCGGAAAAAGAAAAAAAATATTCCGAAATTTTTGTATTATATAACTAATTTTCCCAATTTTTTCTGTTTTTATTCAACTAACATAGGTTCAAATCAAAGAAGAGAACTCATCGAGATATAATCAGGTATGTTGTTTAAATTACTCTTGCTCTTGTCCAATCTTTGCTTCAAATGCTATTTTTAAATAAATAAAAAACGGACTGAATGAGGTATTTTCATTTATATACCTAGTGCTGGAATCCCGCCACCGCTTTTTATATTAATGTATTTTTTTTTTTATTTCATTCAATTCAATTCAACAATTAACTAATTTTTTTCAGTCTGCTAAGCTTTGATATGTTTATTGAATCAGAAAAACGATTGTAAATAATATCGGGAAATTTTTTTTTTATTCATTTTTATTCGACATTAATAAAAAAAAACATGTGAAAAATTTATTTGAATTTTTTTTTCAGGTTTACAAAGAAAATGAATTATTCTATTACATCGACGGTTACGACGTGGCCAAATCAAATTGGATGAGATATGTTAATCCGGCATATTCATCAGAAAGTCAAAATTTAATTGCTTGCCAGTACAAAATGTGTATTTATTTCTATACGATCAAACCGATTCTTCCGAACCAGGAATTATTAGTTTGGTATTGTAGAGAGTTTGCTGAGAGGCTAAATTACCCCCTAACAGGAGAACTGATGTTGCTAAGGATAAGTAAGTGAATTATTAAACGAGCGAACGAAAAAAAAATTCCTATTTTTCGGAGACTTATTTTAGTAAAAAATTTTTCCACAGGGCAACAAGTTCAGCAACAATCAATTGTCAGCCCCGTCAAAGCTACAAACGACAAGAAAACCAAAGATACTGAAACGTCACATCAACCTGAAGTATATCCAATTAAGCATGATGAAGAAAGGATCAGCGGTACGTTCTTTTTTTTTTATAATTTGAAAAAAAAAAATTCAAACATGTGATCTCTTTTTTTTTCTCTTCTTCTTCTTCTCTTTTTGGAATCAAGAAAATACATTTTTAGAAATAGAAGAAGAAAAAATTAGTAAATATGAATAAAGCTCATGTATTTTGCAGACTTCCTGCTTATAAAATATCTTCCGGGGTTGAAGAGGCTATTTAAAAACGAAAATTCCCGTTCCCTATTTTCTTTTTATGAAAATCGATAATTCATTGTGCACATTTTCATAAAACAAATTAACCTTTATTGTAAGATGACATTTTACTTAATGAGTTTTCCTGCTCCAATTTTATAAACGAAAAATCGATTTTTTTTTTCTTATTGCAGAAATGTATGAAAAGTCGACTAAGGAAATACCTAGCAGAAGGAATTCAACCTACCGATTATCACAGACTGATTATGACGTTCCAACAAGAACATCCCCACATCCCAGTCCTGCAAGGTCATACGATAGCATGGCTAGAAATTCTCCTCCGGAATACGAAACTTCTCAAGGAGGCTCCCCAAATAGCGTGAACGGAAGTGTTAGGACATCTCCTCAAAGGAGCTCTCCGGCATCGTACGAAAGCATGCCTTGTGGGTATGAAGGAGCGCCTCAAAGGAACTCTCCAGGGGGCTGTAATGGAAGCGTCAGGTCTGATGAAGGTTATCACAGTACCGAATATCACGAGCTCACCCCTCCGGAAGATTCGAGTGATGACGACTCCGATAATTATGTATTAGATTACAGGTAAGCTAATGCGAATAAACTGAAATATCGGATTTTGTACTAAAACTTTATTTAATCTTTACTGAAGAAATACGGGCCTGAAGAAGATTTTCTTTGCAATTTGGTCTTTCTTCTGCCCTTGACCTATTTCTTTGTCAGTTGAGATATTGATTTAGTAAAATCTCGTTGTAAAATTAATTTAATTAAATAATTCGTCCTTTACGTAACGATTTTACTAATAAACCGAACCATGACTGTTGTGGATAGAGCCATAGCAACCTACAGTTTTATGGACATATAGAATCAGCCATTTTCCAGCTTTATTGGAATGATTTTATCCGCAGGAGGAAAAATAAATAACGATAGTCAAATGTGTTTTTTATTTTGCACCGTTTTAAATGTTAGATGCTTCTTTTTATCCCTTCCTTCAGTATTCTTACATGGTAAAAAATATTTACGTAAATCAACGAAAAATAGATCGCACGAATAATTTAGAAAAAATTCTCGGTTACTAAGATTTTATCCCTTTTTTTCTTCATTTTTAAAATCTAACATCCAATTTTGCAAAAACTTGTATCTCAAAAATATTTTAAAAATAGGCTAATATTTCTTTCTTTCCATTTTTACTTTTAGTAGTAAAAAAGAAAAAAGTGAACTAGAAAAGAAATCAAACGCTGCTCAGCCGATACTCCCAGCCTTACACTCAACGGTACCCTCATTAGAACCTAACAAAAATGAATACAGAAAAGTCAAAATCAAGATTAACAAAACTTATCAAGGCTACGAAGAAAAAGCAGACGGGGAAAAAATGGATCTACTGGAAATTCCTCAGGCTCCTCTGATCCAAGTGTCATCACCTCAACCAGCATTGACACCAAACCAACCAATTCAACCCCAACAAAACGGTAGTGAAAACACCGTTACGAAATTAGCATTACCGTCGCCTCCTTTTCAGGAGCCCAGGGTAAGTTAAAAAAAAATTACTAATAAAAGTTTTTTTTTCTTTTTTTTGGATCCTATATTTATTTTCATTTATTGATTTCAGGTTCAGGTTGCTCCAACTTCAACTAACTCGTATTATGAAGACGAAAACGTAGTAAATAGCACATCTGCACCTAGAACGCAACCATCTCCGCCAGTAGGCAGCATTTTAGAAAATATCCTCCTTCGAAACCGTAAAGACGGAAATAAACCCAGCCACGATAGGAAAATTAAAAACGATGAATCAAAGGAAAATATTCAGAAATACAAAAAATTCACTAACGGTTTTGGTTCATCCTACGAAAAATTAGACACCAAGGAAGTAACCCCTCCTCCTACTTCCCCGACTGAAATGGCTTATTCATATAAGAAATCTCAGAGGTATCAATGCAGTCCGGACAGTAGCTCAAACACGAAAACAAGTAGGACACCTTCACCCAGCTCGTACCCTATGGATTATCAATATCAAAATAATTATTATCAATTTCAAAATCAATACCCACCTTACGAGAAAACGGTGTCTCCGACTTATCAGACGTTATCGATACCTAATCCTGGGGAATTTAGAAGCTATACTGGGTTACAAACGTTGCCTCCGTCTCCGGATAACGGACTATGCCGACCTGGATCTCCTCTAAGCCCAAATTCCTCGTCATCCTCTTCCCGAGGATTTAGGTCTTTACCATATCCATTAAAAAAGAAAGATGGGAAGATGCACTACGAATGCAACATTTGCTTCAAGACTTTTGGGCAACTGAGCAATTTAAAGGTTCATCTGAGGACTCATTCCGGAGAACGCCCTTTTAGGTGTAACGTGTGCACGAAAAGTTTCACGCAACTAGCTCATTTGCAGAAGCATCATTTAGTCCACACAGGTTGGTAAAAACAAAGCAAAACTAATTACCTCGTCAAATCATCATTTTCAGAAAAATAATTTCATAATTTATATTCTTTTTTTTTAGGGGAGAAGCCTCATCAATGTGACATTTGTAAGAAAAGGTTTAGCTCTACCTCAAATTTGAAAACACATTTAAGGCTACACAGCGGGCAAAAGCCATACGCTTGCGATCTGTGTCCCGCTAAGTTTACACAGTTCGTTCACCTTAAACTCCACAAAAGACTGCACACCAATGAGAGACCATATACTTGTCAAGGCTGTTCTAAGAAATACATAAGCGCAAGTGGTTTGAGGTGAGTGTAGCGATAAATTCTCTTTCAATTATGGTTATAATAATCATTTAATAAAAGGATGATTTGAACAATTAGATGATAATCAATTTCCGCATCGCCTTTTAATAATCATTTTAAACAGTTAATGCCCTTATCCCGTTAGATGACCGTGAAGAAAAGTTTCCGAGAAAATAAATAACATAAACATGATTTTTTGATCTTGTGAACTGCGTGAAATTAAATCGAATGAGATTTAAGTTTGTTCAGAGTTTAGGCGAAAAAGAAGAATAAAAAATTGTTTTTTGAATGCTATACGGTTGTGCTAGCCAACTTCGTCGCAGCTCACTTTCTGAATTGAACCTTTGCTTACATAAGATAAATATAGCAAACAAGTACCTATTGTTGAAGCTACTGCTACTGCAATATGGCTTATTGTGGTAGTACATGTAGTTAGCAATAACCATGCCATCACGCTCTTAAAACGCAGAATAACCGTCAAGTGGCTAAAAAATTTTGCCTTTTCAATTAAATATCAGTTTCATTTCTTCGATTTTCTCTAAATATAAATCTATACAGCAGACAAGATTTGAATAAATCTTGGGTGCCGATAGCACAGGTATTGATGTATCTGAAGTATAGTCTTTTACACGAGTGCAATTTCGAAGCAAAATCCTTTTAATTACTTACAAAACAGGCCCGTAGCAGGGGGGGGGGGGCAAAGGGTGGCTCAGCTCCCCTTTGGAAAAGCTTGAGCCTCCCTGTAAATTTGACTTGGCCCATGTATTTTCCATATCTTCTATGTTATAAGGGGCCATTAGGAGCACCTTAGAATATCTTGTGCTTTCCTTGGCTTCTCAGGCTGGCTGTGGGCCTGTTGCAAAATGACTTTTCATGAAACAACTTAAATTACTTTTAACACTACAATGGTTAGTCTAGCAGCTGGACTAACCGCCGAGCAAGACTCTAGCGTCTTCTCTAAAACTTCTTTAAGAAACTGTATTGCTTATTGTTTTGGACAAGAGGAAGCAAGCAATCGAACATTTAAAATAAGAAACTTCATATAGAAATCTGCAGTTGAAAAATGCAGATTTGTTTGCTTTGAAATTTTGATTGAAAAAAAAAAAAAAGGTGCCTGAGTAACTTGATTTAAGGGGTCCTATGATAAAAGATAAAAGCGTTTTTCTGTAGCTCTTGCTCTGTCTTTAGCTTTATGATTACTACTTTTTATCATATACCACCCAATATTTTGTTTTTGGTAACTTACCATCATTTCTTTTTTCGATAAGGAAAAGTTTTTGTAAAATGTAAAACGAGTATTCAAACTGTGTATCAGAGAAGCATTAAATTAAAACGCGGAAGTTGTAAACGAACGATGTTATTGTCTTTTGGCGCCATGTTTCCAGACGTCATGCAATTTCTAAAGTTTTATAAACAAACTAAGATTTTGGAATACAGTTACGTAAAAACTTTTAAATCATCTAGAACGTAAAGTGCTCAGAATGGGCATTAACATTTTGGCACATGAATAAATTTTATTATCAGAGCCAAAACAAAACATGAAAAATAATGAAAATGTTTTTACTTTCAGAACTCATTGGAAGACCACAAGCTGTAGACCGAATACAATAGAAGAGGAACTCGCTATAGCTCAGATGGCCGGATCGCCTACCGGAGGCTATTATGAATATGTAGGATCAGACGTTAGCATGGGTAAGTTTTTTTAATTTTTTTTAAAAATGATCTGTGCTCTTTTTTCTACATCAAAGTTGCTATTGCCGCTACTACGTCAGTAAAATATGCATAACATAACATACCTTTGTTCGCTCATTTCCAGGAAGCGGAGACAAAGAAACTCAAGACAACGATTCGAGGGATTCTTTCGATATAAACATTCAGCCGCCATTGCACATTCATACTGGTGGCCCCCAGGAAAATCGGCCCTCCGTCATTGAAACCTCACAAGGCCACGTTATCGAATGTACCTAAACACGAAATGTGATTTTAGTATGGTATAAATTCCTATAGTCTGTAATTATCACGTCGAATTAAAATAAAAAATAAAAAAAGTATTAGAAAACAAAAAAAAAAAAAAAAAAAAAAAAAAAGTAAAGCAAATTTCTGGCTATTTCAAATATTTAATGTGTATTAAATTATTTGTTTGTTTTGAATTCAAAAATGAGGGATGAAAATTTTTTTTCTGAGCGATTTTTTTTTTTTTTAAGAAAGAAAAAAAAAGTTTGTAAATAGGGTGTGTGCAAGAAAAATACGTTCAAAAGCTATTGAAAAAAAAAAAGATTAAATTTATTTTTTCAACAGCTTGCATTAAAACATAATAAAATGAAATGGAGTCACTATCATTTTGCTTGATGTGTAAAAATAAAAAAATCAGTATTGTTTAATTTATTTGATAAAATGTATTGCTTCCGTTTCAACGTATACGTTTTAAGTTCATCTTGTATGACATTAATAATTGGTTTTGTGAAAACCCACCGTCCTAAATTATTTTTAAAAATAATTTAAATATTTAAAAAAAAAAAAAACGAACGATTAAAAAACTGGTGATAATTGGAAAAAAAATAATTACAGTAGTAGAAAGTTATAGAATAATAATTACATTTGACTGATTTTAATGTAAATATGTAGGAGTATTTTAAAAGGAAAATTTAGTTTTATGAATCTGTTAATTTAAAAAGGAAATTCTTATTAGTTTCAAATCCGTTTTCTTAGTGATATTAAAGCTATTTTTCTTTTTAAATGTAAATTAATGGGAAAAAAGGTTGGTGATTATAGTTTTAAAGTACGTTATGGTCAAATAGCCTTTAAAATTTTTGTCAAATAATAAAATAAGTGTTGATTATGTTTTTGTATTTAAAGGAAATTTAACTGTAATGTTAACATTTAAAATTTAAGAGACTTTAATAAGGAAGAATCTCTTTAAGCCAAAAAATTTTAAATACTAATAACTTTTGGAGATTGCGACATCGGAAATGAAGTCCTAACTATATACACATCAAATCGTACTTATATATTTTTATACTATTATTGTTTACGACTTACATTTTTCATGCGGACATCTCCAAAATTTTGCGTTGCCTAAAGAAAAGACGAATCTATCTTTTTAAATTCTCTTAAATACGATTTAAAATCTGACAATTTTTTTAAAAAATGTATGTAAAGTGTATTTTTTAAGGGGAAAAAAATTACTTTAGGAATTGGGAAATAATAGCTTTAATATCAATTTTTTTTTAATTTTTAAAACTTCCGTTACTTTATAAGATGTAACGGGAAATTTAAACTGCCTAAGATGAAAAATGCATTGGAGCGAATATCATTTTGATTTTATCGACTAAATCATTTTTTGGTTAAATCGGCATTTAATGTAAAATTAAAAAGGAAAAAAAAAAAAAAAAAAAGTAATAAAATATTATTTTGAGGAAAAATGTTAAAAATATAAATGTTTCAGTGTTTTTTATATATTAAAAGAAAGAAAAATAAAGAAAAAAAAACAGAATTGTGTGTTTTTTGGAAAAAAAAAAAAAAAATACATAAAAAAAATTAGCATGTTTCTTTCAAGATTTACCGGCTATGTACTTACTCAATGCTTTTGAAATGACCTAACGCCATTTTTTGCCTTAAAGATGGTTTGACATCTTTTGTAATTGAAGAAATTAAAATTAACAAACTGAAGACTTTATTTGAAAGAAACATATTTATAAAATATTTAAGATCTCTACTGAAATGTTCACGGAAAAAAGCATAAATATAATTTTAATATAAGCAGTGGCGGAACTAAAATTTGTGGGCCCGCCCGCGAACTCCATCAGGAGGCCCCCCTTATTTGAAAAATATTATACATTCTTAAGAATGTATGAAAAAAAAAGTATTTTTAGTAATAAGTGAATTTTAATTTTTTTTTCCTGAATTTTTAAAATATAACTTTTGTTAGTATAATCCTAGTTGTGTCCCCAGGGAGCGGTGGGCCTTCAAAGATAGATTTTGTCCGATTGGGCAAAATCCCGTTAGTTACGCCACTGAATATAAGAAAACAAAATTAACCCGGAAAATTAATTTCAAATGTTTTTAAGAATTTTGAGCCACAGTTTCATTTATTGAAATTTTTAAAATTGCATCACGCCATTGAGTAGCTTTACACGATCAGAAAAACTTTTTGCATCACTCGGATGTAGAATATTAAATTTCACGCCCTAGGTAGTGAGTTTTTAAAAATAGCGATTTTTAGTTTTGCTTTGGATTCGTGATGAAAAATATTTTACAAGTCAGGCGCGTCAGTGGCTTGCACGTCTCGACGTTCAAACGCTACCTCCACACCTGATTTTTAATGTATTATTTCAATCCTAAGACTGAAAAGTAGACTATAAAATGTTTCACCCTCGGACTCCGAAAATATCTTTCTTTGATGATATCAAAGGAAAATTTCAAGACTCGACAAATCACAAGGCTCAAAAAATGTAAAGTCGCTCTGTGGTACGGAATTTTAAATTTAAAAATATTCGGAATTATTTTCCAACTATTTGAAATTAACTGTCGTAAAATTTTAATATAAATGTTCCATTTTTTTTTTTTTTTTAACACCGAAAGCTTGTAATGGTGAAAACTGCGGAATGATATTTTCAACACGGAGTATTTTTTCAAGTTTTTAAATAAGAGAAAAACACACGATATTTTCGCAACCATCCAGCCAATGCCAATGTAATTTTTTCAGATGTTCAAAATAGGTTATACAACGAAATTCAAAGAGGCAAGAAACGATTCGAAAGCAGAACTTAAGTTAAGAGGATATTCTAAAGCGAGTAAAAAAATCAAAATAACTTTTTGACTTTCTTTTGCTTGTTTTGTTTTGTTAAAATCACATGCATGTTGCCTCTAGGTACTCCGAAATTTTGAAAATATGCTCCAGCTTCAAATCAGTATTGTTGTAAATTTTTATTTATTTTATGTACAAAAAAATAATTAAGTGTATGATAGCATGTATGTACAATGTACAAATTATTTTTTAGTTTCTCTTATTTTTATTTAATTTTTTTTTCTCTTTTTATTTAATTAAAAATCTGTTCCTATTTTTAAAGAAAATGATCGTCGAAAATTTATAATCGGTGCAGAATGGTATTAAATGCTCACGTTTTAATTTTTTATTTTTTGTACTGTCACGATTGAGAAAAGGATCAAATAAAGAAAAAAAATGTGTAACTTATTTACAGCATTATTTTATTAATTTTTTTCCTTGCCTATAAAAAATCGTTTAAAAAAATGAAAGCAAAAGGGGAGACTTGATGTTTTTCTCGTTCCGATCTTGATCCGTCAATTTTTTTTTTTTTTTTTTATCAGAACAAACTCCATTTTGTTCTGGCACGAGGCTGCTGTCAATCGGACAACCCTCAAAATTGTCAAAATGAGGGGAAGCAAATGCAACTCGTTCCCCTATTGTAATAAGTACGATAAGCAAGTTCTACGATTTCCCTTCTTTTCATTAGGGTGTTTAGAAAATGGAGCCGCACTTATAGAGTTCGCAGGTCATCCACCAGCTTTTCTCTTTTTCAAGATGTGTAAATTAAATTTTTTTAATATTTATTTATTTATCTATTTAAATTTTTTTCGTCAATTTTTTTCATCAATTTTTATCTATTTGTCTGAAACAATATTACTTATGAGGGTTGCAGTATTATCAAAACCAAGTTTTGAGAATGAACTGGAATATGAATACGTAAAACTATATGCATTTATCACACAAACCAATCATAACTAGTTTCAGGCATAAAGCTTACTGTGAAGAGAAATATTGGATATATGGGATTGTAGCCAGGAAGTCCGAGCTCGTATAGAGCAAGCCAGGGGAACTTTCTTCAAAATGAGAGACCTGTTGTGCAATTGCAACTTGGGCCTCCAAACGAGGATCCGTATCGTCCGATGTTACGTATTTCCCGTGCTTTTATATGGACACGAGGGATGGACGTTAACTAGGACGTTGGAAAAGAAGTTGGAGGCTTTTGAGATGTGGGTATACCGTCGAATGCTTAAAATTTCGTGGACTGACAAGGTGAGAAATACTGACGTCTTGGCTCGTATGAAGAAGGAAGTAGAAGTTTTGTACGAGATCAAGCGTCGGAAGCTCAATTATTTCGGCCACTTAATGCGAAATGAAAAATATCGCCTCCTTTAGCTTAGAATTGGAAAGTAAGATCGAGGGTAAGCGCGGTCAGGGTCGTAGGAAAACCTCGTGGCTCAAAAATCTCAGGGACTGGTTTGGTGTCGATTCCTTCGGTCTTTTTCGAGCAGCGGTCGATAAAGTAAAAATAGTCCAAATGATAGCCAATCTTCGTCGCAAAGCTAGCACTTAAAAGAAGAAGAAGAAGAAGAAGAAGAGAAATATCAGTTCTAATCTCTGTGATTAAAAACTCGGTATAATGTGTCATATAGATAGATAGTCGAATGCTCATAATGATCGTCCTACAGTATTTAAACCGTATATTTTAAAGCAGTGGTTTTATGAGTCAATTCAAACTTAAAAATCGTATTCGAAACTTTCTTTAAGGTATCGAAAGTAAATTTTTTAATAAAAGTTGAATTTGACTCGCGAGAATTTGCAATTCTTGACAAAAAAATGTTCCGCACATAAAAAACATACGCCATATTTTTTTACTTCGAAAAACTTTAAAGAGCTAACTTGGTTCTTATGAAAGCTTCTTTACGTTTGAAAAAAACTGAGAAGCCTAAAGTTACTAAGTGTCGGTAGTACTAAGGTATAAAATGTACTAATGTAAAAATTCTACAACTTTTTTCATGTTTCCATTTATTAGCTTATATTGTATTGTAACTTTAACATAGGTTTTACTGGAAAATTGTCATTTAGCATTGATAGACTTCACTAAATAGTATATTCAGAGGCGGATTTACAGTCGTGCGGCCCCTAGGCAGTTTAAAGCGCGGCCCCCCCAACCTTATCTAACCTGTATTTTTTTTAAATTCACCTACGTTTAACCCCTTCCTGTCTAATGCATCCATATGGGTGCATCGATATGGATGCACCCATATGGATGCACCAACAAAATCAAGGAAAATAACAATAAAACTTTGTCAGATTTTGACGAAACTTCGTAGGTAGGGGTATTTAAGGGCGTTCTCTCGAATTTGGAGTCAGAATTTACCGATTTTTAGAAACAAAATGGCGGCAGACCCTTTAATGGCACAACATAATAACTCATAAGTTATATTTTTTTATTTTTGACAAGTAACTCTTAAGAAAAATAATTAGTTGCCCTTAATAACTGTGCATAATGAGTATTACTCGGAAAAAACAGATAGATGAAACGGATATTGTGCCTATTATTAGCTTACGGCTATTAGTATAATGGTTTAGAGCTATTAAAAAAATAACTTTTTCTGAACTTTTTCGTAAAATATCTTTGCAAGGGACCTTCTCAGGCTCCTACTTCGAAATAGACTCCAAATTCGGAATCTCCGACCTCGAAAACAGTTAGGTCATAGTTTAAAATCGAGAAAAATTAAAAATTGAGATTACGACGTTACATTCAACTTCTATGCACGAATTGCCTAACACTGGGTTGCAAGGCGCCGTACTTGCTAGGGATGAGTTTAGGACCTCTCTGATATCCAGAAAAAACATTTGCATCAGTCTTATAAATTCAGTCCGGGAGAGTCCAATCTTGAAAATAGGCCTAAACAGGAAAGGGTTAAAATGTCTCCTTCCTTGCTTTTACGGCAGCAAAGTCATCAATAATTGCCTCAAAATCTAAAGTTGACAACATTTCATATAATTTTAAAGCCTACAGTCCCTGGTGTCAAATTCTTTGTTTAGCAGGTATCAGAGCGCGCTCGCATAAGTTTAATGACATTAACAATATTGTCCTTTTCATTCAAATGTTTTACGAATGCATTGAAGGGAAAAAATTATTGCTAATAATGATATTCTAATCTTTCCTGGTATTTTCCCCTTTTTTTGTGCAACACTTTCAGTGGTACATAACAATAAAAACGACTTAGGTACAGCCTTTTAAAAAGTTTTTTGCAGTTCGAGATTTTGAATTTCGTATCATGTCGTAGCTCTGTACAAATAATATCAAATTACAATTACATGAGCGCGGCCCCTTCGGGAGCCGCGGCCCTAGGCAACTGCCTACTGTGCCTAGTGGTAAATCCGCCTCTGAGTATATTGTTAACCTAGGGAGGAAAATTCATTTGCCTTCCTGAATGAAACAAGATATATTTCTTTACGAATCAACAATTAATTATTCAGAAAAACTAGAGAAAATGATTTGATAAATTGTAAACAAAGTCTTCTATAAACAGGTGTAACATTATTTTGCCCTATGCGTAAAAACTCGCTTTCCGCAATGGTTTACGAAGCGGAAAGTGGTTCTTTCCTAATATCAGTAATGAAAAATAAAATTAGGCTTCGAAATTTTGGTTTTATAAACTTCTACTATTTTATCCAAAACATCTCGAAAAAAACTTCCCAAGTACAAAAATTAAATAATATTTTTGGACGCATTTTCAAACCGAACATGTTCGTCGAACAAGTTGGTGTTGGACAAAAATAGCGGATAAGGTCGGTGAACAATTAGTAATTACACTTGTATGCTTTTAGTTTTGATCAAAAATATTCTAATTGCATTCGAAAAGCTAACTTCACATTACACGCAGTATTATTTCACCTTTTCCATATCAACAATATCAATCAAATTCGCTTCAGTTAGCAAACTTAAGGGAATGAGTATTCTTCTTTCATATGCCCCGTAATAAGGCACTATTACCAAAAGCAATAGCGATTTTATAAAACTTATATCATAGAGTTAATGACAGAGACGTAGGATTTGCGTTTATTGCTCAAGGTCTCGGAACGGAATTTTTGAAGAAATTATATAAGTATGTACATCTTTTAAAAAAGGTAGCAAATGGGACGTACTTGGCGCTTAGAAGGCTGTAAAGCTCGAATTCATAAGAATATTTGGAGTCTAAAAGTTTTGAACCGAATATAAACAGTTGAGAATATCATTAACATTATCCCTATAAAAAAGTGTAATGTTCCGATTAAAAGTCTACTACAATCATCTGTTGTGTAGATAGATGACGATTGACGAATGAAAAAAAATTATGAAAAAATATTTATTAGTGGTTTATTACATTATCTATATATGCAATTTGTCACTTCTCGAAACAATTTAAACATAGTCATCCTTACAGTTTTCCAATTTTCCAATCCTTAACAGCCATACCCTTACTTACGCAGGAGAGCAAGCAGGGTCAAAAATACCGAATTTCGGAGTTCATCGGGAATGGATACCTTCGAATCTAGAGAAAAATTTTTATGTTGAGGTGGGTTTTCCCGGGGAAATCACAAACAGATCTTCGTCTCTGCGCATATGAATGATCTGCGGATAGTAATTAGTCTTGGTGCTAATGTGGCCAATCTACGACACATATTCACAATCCATGATCAGTAAACATCCATAACCTTTATTTGTTGCAACAACAATTCTAATAATTTAAGCTGCAGACTTCATCTGAATACCAAAACTTGTCTCTAAGTACATTTTTAAGCCCGGAAAGCCTATTTAATCAACTTTTGCTCTGAATTAAAATCAAAGCCAACGACAACAAAGAGACAGTCAAAATGCAGCCTTTTTGATCCATAGCAGTCAGTGTATTTGAAACGTGCATGTTTATATTCTCATTATTCTTCCATTCAAAAAATGTCCGAAATGTTGTTTACCAAATCTGTAGTGATCTAACGGAAATAGAAAAAAAAAAAAAGAGCGTGTCCCCTAGATGCGTCCATCTGTCATTCTGTTTACGAGATTTTGCACATAGTTTTTTTTTTCTCTATTTTTTTTTGTTTTCTATCACCTGGTCAAATCTCTACCTGATGGGGAACATTACAATGACGATGACCTCACAGTACCGTAACGCTGATTTCCCTATATATAGTATTCTTCATTTGTTTTCTTTCTACGGCCCTATTTGAATTCACGAAAAAAATAAAAAAAAAAAAAAAAATTGCAGGGAAAGTCAGCGAAAAATTATTATTTTTCTTCTCTTACGATTTTTAAACCATTTTTGAGTAAATTTTTAAAATAATTTCTTCGGCCATGATCGATGCCATCAGATTTTTCCGGTACATTTCAAAACGTAAATTGATGAGGGCGAGACCAAAACAATAAGGGACACTAATAAGATGGGGTAGTTATTATACATGGTTTTTCTATTAGTTATGTCTCCTCCCTGGAGGATGGGGAAAACTTTACCCTCTGTATCAGATTGATTGACGTAGAATAAGTTAAAAAACATATATATAAAAATCATGACCAGTCGCACGTGCCGGCCATCCTGAGATGTATACAATAGATCTCAAATTTCGTCAGTCTAATTAAGCCAGTCTATGATTCTCATAGATCTATTTATTTCTAAATAAGATTTTCCAACTTCGTCATTTCTTGTAAAACTGAAGCAGTTTTTTTTTCTTCGACGGTTAGCAATTAAGCCTCACAGTACCGTAACTTTTATCTACATAATGAAAGAGAGGGTGGGAAAATTATTTTATACTGTAGCGCGCTCAGTGACTTAGACAGTAAAAAGGCAAGATTAACAGTAGAAATTTACTATTAACTTAGACAGTAGAAATGTGCTACTGTATATATAGTAGCAAATGACTATAACTATAAATGACTATAGTAAAAATATATACATATATAGTTAAAATTACTGTAAAAGTTATAGTAAAAATAAGCAGATAATCCAATTCCCAAGAAAAATCTTGCAAAATAAATAATATTTTAAAATTGGACGTAATGTACTATAAGACAAAAACATTACAGGTCAGTAATGTATTGGACATTAAAATCTTGGACCAAATGTGACAGGACAAAAAAAAAAAATTAGACAAAAAGTCTTTGGACAAATTTTATTGGACAAAGTGTCCTGGAAGCTGGATTACCTCCATGGGCGGATCTAGGGGGGGCTAGCCCCTCTAGAATTTTGAAAATTATACGGCCTGAAAAGGGCAGCTCCCCCCCCCTTCCCCCCTAGAAAATCTTTTTTCCTATTCTTAGCTCTCCCTAGAAAAAATTCTAGATCCGCCCATGATTACCTCTGCCACTGTAAAATTTTCGAATTTTTACAGTGGAACAGGTATTGCTTATATTACCTATCCTACTTATACATTTAGATGGAATGAAACCAAATACATTTTTCAAAAGCGATTCAGGAGAATTCATCGTCTGATATCGTAAAGGACCTTACGTGGGAGGAAACCACGGAAAAATGTTTAGAAAGAAAAATTTTTTCAATAAGAAAATTGTAGGTTTTTTTTTTCTAATTTTTTCTAAATAAACGAGAAATAACTTTTACCTATTTCCATAGTGAATTACTATTTTATTTACAAATGAAAGTAACTCAGTATGAAAATCGCTATGTTTATCTTGCGGCTTCTGGTTCATATAAGTAGATTTTACAAGTTTATGGTACTCGACCTTGGAAAAAATCCTTATTCTCGAACCCAGTTTCAAAATAGGCGCCAACGTGAACAGAACGAATATCAAGAATATGTTCCTTACTATTTACTCCAGAGGGTGATACTCACCCCTAGCTTCCAAAAACGTCATGTTGTCGTTTCGCCTATACATAGCTAGCAAAAAGAGGTTTTTATTTTAATTCGTTTTTGAAGAGGCTCCAGTATTAAAACATAGTAAGTTATAAATATGCCTTGCCTGCTTTTTTTAATGTCAATTTAAATAATTTATCATTTCAAATTATGCTTCTGTCTGAAATGTTTAAAGAATATTTTTTTATAAATACAACCATTTAAAAAATGGACTTTCTAATTAATTGTAAAAGGAAAGAAAAAAAAACAGATTTATGTGAACAGAAATGGAGTTGCGCCCCAAAGAATTTCAACCCCAACTAGATGAAAACAAGTATTTGTACTTCATTCGGATACTTAACTTTTGGAAACGAATCATAAAACCTAAAATCATTCTTTTTTTCCAGAAGATTCGAACGTGTCATTAGCTAAACATTAAAGCGATTGGACATTAAACAGATTTCTTATATTATCCCAAAAAATGACCAAAAAATTTCTACCTAATTTTTGGAATTTTAACATAAACAGATTTAATCCTATTCTTCCAGTTTTACAAGTTCATGGTGCTAAACGGTTGCTTTATAAACTTGTGCTATTTTTAAACAATATTTTTCTCATTGGGATTTTTAATCTTAAACTATATTGGAAAGCAAATATTACGCCATATCTTATTTTTAGTGTAATTTAGTGCAAAAATAAAAAATTAAAAATGGCAGGAGCAATGATAGAAGAAAAAAATGAAGGGAAAACAGAAGGGGCAACTAAAGCCAGTAATGAAAATGGTAAGATGATAAATCATGGAGTAATAAATTAATTAAGAAATTAATGAAATGATTCAAATCCCCACGAGGTTTAATCCAGCGCCGTAAAAATAAGCTACCGACTTTCCATTCACGAGAAAAAGAAGGCGCCAAACTCTTAACATGATTTCGACTATAATTCAATTAAGTACATGAAATATCAAGTGACTGGAGGTAAAATAAAATTATAAATGCATAAAATGTAATAATGCTCTACTATGTACTTGTACAAATAATGACAATGAATTTCTTTTTTTTTTCTTTTTTACTCGTATAAAATCTTGCTTTTATACCTGTGTATTTATTGACCCCAAGGATCGCAGACCCTTGTGTTTCCCTTTTTTTTCCTATTATTAGTTTATTTTTTCGGATTTCAGTATTGGATTGGTGATATTTTAAAATCGAAGTTATGCACAGAAAATATGCGACTTGAACGTATTTTACGAATTTTTTTATACTAAAATAATTGTTTACTAAAATATTAATTGGGAAAAAGAATTCTTTCCGTTTATAATCCATATGATTTGTCAAACAAAAATAAAAACAGTTCCAACTAATTTTATTGTTCTAGATAAAATTTGAAAAATGTAAAATCACTATGATTAATATCCAGCCAAAAGGCTAATAAATTACAGGGATGTTGCTAAAATGAAATAAAAAAAAATTGAAAAACCAAATTTGATTAAAGAATTAAAAGAGAAAAATGTGAACTTCAACATAACAAGACATTTCGCTAAATCATTCAATTCGACAGCTGGAGTACATATTCATATTCGTCTCTAAATCTTCAGTTTAAATCCAAATCGAATCCCGGCAGTATATGGCAATTCGAAATATAATCAACGGTCTTGCATATAATCAAAGTATGAAAATTTAATCGAAATTGTTTCTTAAGTTGGCGAAAAACCATAGCTACAACAAGCTATTACTATAACCGAATTTTTAAAAAATTTTCACCTTATTCGTATTAAAAAAAAGAAGGTCTCATCGTTCAAACCGGTTCGCGTAAAGTACGAAATTTCCTGCCACAGCGCGGCGTTTAATGCAAAAGTGCGAAACTATGATAATATAATATAGTATATCAATAGATTGCGTTATGTTGGTTACGTTAAAAAAATTTTCACAACAATAAAAAAAAAAGAAAAAAAAATGCAACACATTGCCTTCTTTGGTAATAAATCGGATAAATGACTACATCAAGCAATTAATTAATTACAGGACTAAAGATAATTTTTTTTACTCTGCATGTTTGAACCAGAAAAATAACAACGCTCACTACGTCATTTTTCTGGTTGATGCCCGTAGAGGGGAGATATCAATGTACTGTACTTCAGATCTTGTAATTTATTCCATAATGTAGTAAATTATCAGAGAAATTACGGAGATAAACAATGTATATTTCGAGATGAATAAACCGGGCTAAGTTTTTAGGATGTCAAAAAAATAAACAAACCCCATGTTGAGCTTATCAAAAAAATGAAGATGTGTAGATTTTTTTTTCCACATCCTAAAAACGGACACCGGAAAGATATACTGCAGTTATTGATCATATAAATTAGCCCTTTCAATCCGAAAGGCATGGCTATAAAACTTTGGGATAACTCATTGAAGCAAGAGACCTAATACTAATTTCGAATATCACAACTTTTTACAATATATAGCTTTCTTCATTTAAAAGCTTAGAAGGCAAAAAATCTTTAAAATTTAAATAAAAGGCTGTGAGGCTATATGGCTATCGTTTTTCCTAAAGAGATTGATTAGACTATTTTTTTTTTTTTATGTTAAGCTTATGCAACATTTGAAAAATATTTTTTACTTAAAGACCAAAAAAGCTAAGTCAAAGTCAGAGGAGGTAAAATGAAATGAGGAGGTATAGGCCTACACAGAATGGCTAATTGTCATCAATTTAATTGATTTATTATTATCCTAGTAGAGATCATTCTGGAGTTCATATTGGATTCTGTATCCAATATCAACCCGAATTGAATCGAGATCGATCCGCGTTACGTTTCAGAATAGGTAGTAATTTCAATAGAACCATTAATAAAATTACTAATTAAAAAAATATTGATTTTATGAGCTAAACATGCAAAATAAATCTCTGTCCGAAAATTGCAACCTAACTCGTTTATTCGGGCATGCATATCTTTGTTTCAAGTCATTATTCCAATGCGAATCAGCTGTTTTATAATTCAAATCCCCAAAAAATACACCTTCGCATTTAGCCCTGCTTACATTATTTAACTTATGTAAATATACTCCGGAATGCTAGTTACTATATTACTGTGATTTCTCGGAGTAATGTCAATTTTTTTAATGGACCTATTTAAATTTTATTTATTAAATGAAAAAATGAATTTTTCCGTTTGGATATTACCAATCGCGGAATCACCAATCTGAATAATAAAAATAATCAATTTATGTTATTAAAAATTTTAAAAAAAACGCGGCTACAGTTTTTCCAATACTTGCTCATAAAGAAAAGGTGATTTCCGTCTAGTAAAAAAAACGAGTTCGGTTTATTAGAAGGCAACGTGACACTCAAAAACACCGAATCATTTTATAACTTAGGACAGCTGTAATAGAAAAATGTTACGTTTGAAAGATGAACACCAAATTGAAGGTCATCTTACATTTCTGATTTATAAGGGTAAAAAAAAGAAAAGAAAAAAAGGTTCATATTTAAACTTCCGGGGTGGTTTGGATCTCCGCATAACCAAGATCTAGTATTTTTGTTTTTTAGTCCTTCCTTTTCAGTCTTGCGCGGCTTGTCGTAAAGTATAAGTCCTTAAAATTTTACCGCCAGACGGAAAATTCCTTAAAGGTGAAATGAATGTTAAAAATATTGGATATTTACCGCATATAAAAACGCTGCGATGCCATTAATCAAGTCATTCATTTAAATTTTATTTGGATTACAAGAGCTTTAATAAAAATTCTCAAATGTTGGATTATTACCGAGTTAATCACCACGTTATGGAAGATATTAACAAAATGCAAATACACGCAGGTTGGTCATGTTAAAAAAAATGAAGAATTAATCGCCTAAAATCCGTTTGTTTATTAATTTAATAGAAAATCTAAAAGGTTTTGAAAAAGTAAAAAATAACAAAAAATGAAATAAATAAATAAATAAATAAAAAATATTAGTACATAATTTTCGCAAGTTAAAAGTTTAAATCGTGTCAATATTTTCATACTTGGGGTAGGTTAAGAATTTTTTTAGGGTCGAATGCTCGTTGATATGTGAAATGAGAAAAGGTTTATTGTGAACTGAACCAACCCATGGTTATATTATTTTTAAAATGATGGATGAATTCCCATACAACGGCAGGTAAAATGCGACATGTGTTCAACTAGTAATTTTTTATTTAACCTATGTACACACGATCACGCATATCGTGGATTTAATTCTTCAAAAAATAATCTGTATTCTGCAGCTTTTTTTAACAGTCTGCGAAGCGTATTTCGATAAATTAAAAATAAGTTATTAAAAAATCCTATTAATGCTTTTGCAGGTGGGTCGTCTGGTCCTGAAAGTAGCAGCATCGGCAGTGTGGATATGACAGTAAAGAGAAGGGGAAAATGTAAATGGTTCAACGTAGCTAAGGGATGGGGATTTATAACACCTGATGATGGGACTCAAGACGTTTTCGTTCACCAGGTAATAAACGAAATAAAGAGTTGGATTCCAGCAACGAAAATTAAAAAGAAAAACGAGTTTTAAAAAGGCAACTACCTAAAATCAAAAATTAACTTATGACAAAGAAAAACACGATATGTCTTACTGACGAGTGCCTCCTTAAACTGTCTTTAGAACTGGCACTAAAACAAAAAAAAAGTCGATTAAAGTTTGACTTTTGGCTAAGAATCTTCTTCCAAAGAGTTAATTTAGCAAGACCTCTATTGCAGTCATCATGACTGCTCCATGTCAGGATGGAGTCACAGTAAGTCCGGCCGGTCCAAGTCCTAACCTAACCGGATTGCCCAAGTCGATCAAAGGATTAAGCAAAGTTTATAATTCTACCTTTGAAATCATACCCAATGAAAGCGTGTGGAGGAAGAGGGCAAAAACAAAGACAACGCAGTTCTCTTTCTAATTTTTAAATACCGTGAAATGGGGTGAAATTGACCAGTTTTCAACTTTGACTGAAGCTGTAGCTTTTTCCACTACAATTTTTCGAATGAAAAAAAAAATTAGGGGATACTATCTGGGACCATTAGATCTATTAGCCCTATTAAGTTCAGATTTGTAGGTTACAGGCGTACGTAAGCTCAAAAAAAAAATAATAATAAAATAAAATAAATAAATAAATAAATGAATAAATGAATAAATGAATAAATGAATAAATGAATAAATAAATAAATAAATTAAAAATAGCTTTTGGTCAATTCACTCCACTACGGGGTGAAATTGACCGGCATGTATTTTATAGCAATTAATATATAAAATGAAAAATAGTTTATTTTCCGAGTACTCGGAAGATTTTCTAAATTACTGAGAGGTATTCTGGTATATTGGTTAATGGATCATAGGCCTACTCTCGCCAAAATTGACTTAAGAATTAAAGACAGAGAATCTGTCCATGCCAATGCCTGTTCTTAATTCCCGGTATTGCCTTTTGTTTCATTTATTTGCTTTAAAAGAATGGAAAACTAGCCCATTGGCACTGGTCAATTTCTGGTCCTGCTTTTTTATAACAAAAGTAAATTCGAATTTTACCCAAGTTGCACAAACAGTGCCCAAATTTTTTCCCATTCTCAGCTCTGACTTAACCGCCATAATAATCTCGACGAATCTTAAAATACGATAAATGTCCCAGAAATCAGACCAGGAAAGACAATAGCTGATTTGGTATTTGTGGTCAATTTCACCCCGTTGGTCAATTTTACCATGTTTTATGGTTTCATTTGAAAGCAAAACATTTTTAAGTTTTTGAAATATTTTTATTTTAGCTGAAATTTAGACCTATTTCCGAAAACTGGACGATGAGTACAAGTAAAGTTCCAATTTTCTAGCCAAAAGACTGAAAATTCCTTAAATAAAAAATTAAACTTAATATTTATTTAAACTTTAGAAAAATATATTTTAATTCGAAATATTTCTTTGCAGAGCGTCATAAAAATGACAGGATTCAGGAGTTTGGGCGATGAAGAAGTTGTAGAATTCATGTGCAAGGTTTCAGATAAAGGATTAGAAGCAACTCATGTGAGCGGAATCGATGATTCAGAATGCAAAGGATCCAGTAGAAGACCTGTATCAAAAAAGAAGTTCCGCAAAATAAGGTATGAAAAGTCTAAATTATAACTTGGTATTTTAATGAATGTTTTTAATTGGGATCAATGATAATGAACCTCATGATTGGATTTTATCTATCACTCCTCCTCTAACGTACATTTCGAAAAAAAAAAGTCGAAATCAAGCTAAAACGTGCGTGAATTTTGCGCACAGCGCGTTTAAAACGTGCGTGAATGTTTTGCGCAATTTTTTTCTTATTTTTTCGATGAAGAGATCAAAAACATTCGATCATGAGAAATGTTGGTCATTCGATCCATCCGATATTTTTTATTTATTAATTTTTTTAAAGCTTTAAATTAAACAGAGTTTCACTACATTAATTACATTTAATCTATCGATGTACAGTAAAAAAAATATCAAAAATAATCTTCATCGCATTTACGTAATTTTGTAAATTTGCTAGGTGCTATAATTGTGGAGAATTCGCAAATCATATTGCCGCTAAATGCACTATGGGACCTCAACCGAAACGATGTCATTTATGCAAAGCAGAGGATCATTTAATAGCTGATTGCCCTTCACGGCCACAAGGAGAGACACGTCAGGGGAATGATAATGGAACCAATAATGGGACGGTTTCTGAGAAGGATTTGAGCGAGAAAAAAACAGTCAAATAAGTACAAATAGACATTTAAAAAAAATTGAAACGATGCCATATTACCTCAAAACGCTCATTGACTTTGAAAAACTTTACTTATATCGACATAAAATTGAATCTTACATAAAAATTTAAACTGGAACTCAATATTAATTTTTGCCAGAATAAGCTATAATCGCATTTCCTTTGAGATTATGTTCAATTGTTACTATTTAGTGTCAAGAGAAAGATTTTTCTTTGTTAACAGTAATAACCGGAAGCGTAAAATACAACTCAAAAATTAATTTCTCTCCGAAATCGTAAAGAAAGCTTTAGAACTGCCGGAAACTGTCTTTCGCTTAATTTATATTGTTAAGTCAAATCAATTAAGTAAAGTTTTATTGAAAGAAACGAGCGATGAAAACGGATACACTTAAAAATAAGACTGATCTAATCATAAGTTTTATCTTTGGAGACTTCCTTTTAATTCAGTTATAAAAGTTAAAAAAAATTAAATGAAAATTAAATACCTCTTTTTGATTTTAAAAGATATGTAACTAATATTTCAACTTCACGAAACATTATAACTTTTAAAAAAAAAAAAAAAAAAAAAAAAAAAAAAAAAACAGAACGTCCAAAAGTTGACCTACTAACCGAAAGTTTGAACTACTTCTAACCGACCTGCTTTCGATTATCAGCTATGACCAAATCCGTAAGAATAACGGTCAAAAAGCGAATCGCGGCGAAAAGCCGAACTAAATGCATGCTCGAGCTTTTCCATTTTAACAACGTAGTTCGAATTTTCCCCGTGATGTGCCGTTCCAGTGTAAAACTTTTCAGCTTTGGAATTTTCCTTAATTCTCAAAGCATCCGTTTCCATGGTTTTATCAAGAATGCCATGTGGAAATTTCGAAAATGCCAATACATAATAACAGCAAATAGTTTGATTCGGAAAGGTCAGATATCTTTTTTGTATGAATCGAAGCATTATTAATGTGAGCTTTTGTTAACAGGAAGAAGTAAATAGAGCCGGGTGTCTCCAGGGATTTCTCTAATAAGGAAAATCTTGTAAAAACGTATATTGGTAGAGGTGAAAAGGTTATGACCTGACTGAAAATTTAACCGACGGGTAGGTTGATATCTCTTTATTGTGTAATAAAAAAATAACGGATTTTATTTGGTAAAAATATAGAGATAACATCATTTTTACCGATTATAAGAATCCTTTAAGCAAATTAAGTCTTTTTCTATTACTATTATTGTCGTACAGTTAATAATCACGGAGTTTTTTTATTCTACAAAAACAGTATTACACTAGGTAGACTTGTTTTTTTATTACACATTGTGGGCATATGAAAACTCTTACAATCCGGATGGTTTGTTTTGATTCGAAAAACTTATTTGTTTACAAAAGGTTTAAAAAACAAAACAAGTAGGGGGTTTTCATACGCGCGTACAATTTAGGAATTTGGTGTTAAAAAAAATGTATACTAACTTTATCTACATAGTCCCTAGAATACCATTAAATTAAAGTTTCTTACTGAAAAATATAGCCCGTCTTCCGTCTTAAATAAAAAGCTAGTTGTAACTGACATTTCTACCACCGGAAACGTTTTTATAAAAAAATCTAGATTGATACTATATGTATAACTGATTTAATTTTAATCCTAGGCATATGATTTCTCAATAATTGTTCATTTCATGACTGAATAATTTTGATACCTAGAATACGTACTATTTCATGTATTAAACCCCTTAAACCATACAACATATTTTTTTTTCAAATTTTGTGTTCCTAAAATTTTTAAATTTAAGTAATTTTTGGCGTATTGTAATTTTGGTGTTAACATTTTTTTTTGATTTTTTAAGGCGAAAACTATGTAATAATATGATTTTTTGGCGTGTTAAATATTTTTTTTTGGCGTTTTAAATATTTTTTTGGGAGTAGTTATTATTTTTTATTTTTTTTTTTTATTTTGGAGTCGAATTATCATTTCGTAAATCGGGAGTTTTGATTTTTTTCATGGAGTGTAATAATAGTTTCTTGTTTGGCATTTTATCAAAAACCGTCTGTTCTAAATCTTTCCTATCTTTTTCTTCTTTTTTTTCTCCGAGTGGAGAATGAAAATGAAAGGAGAAAAAACGAAAATAGACGTTAATTTTGATAAAAGATTTCGTTTGGTCGACTATCGATTAATGTACAAATGAATTAAAATTTATATCAAAAGCAGGAAATTCAATTTTGCTCTGGCGTTACAATATTTCTTTGATTTATTCGGAATGTGATATTTTGTATACTAAAAAAAATTGTTTTATATTTATGTTTAAAAAAAATAATAATAATAATAAAATTGAATGTACAATTGTACAATAATTGATAAGATCAAATGAGTTCAAGAAACAAAAAAAAAAAACAAAAAAAATTTATTTTTTAACCTTTTATTTAGTGCAATCACGTGCATCATCGTAATTCTGGAGTTGTAAACTTTTCTTTCAAGCCAAAAATTATATTATTTATAAAAAAATTTAATTTATTATTTTTTTTATATTAAAAAAAATTCTTTGAAGAAGAAGAAAAAAAATTTAATTTTAAAAAGAAAATCCGTAATTAGCTTTGTTTCTATCGATTTTGAGATAGGATAAAAACAATCCTATAATATACAGTATATAAAAAAAATAAGAGAGAGAAAAGATAGGAAGATTCACTAAAAACGCTAAGACTGTGGAAGTTGACTTAGCGAATTTTCTTTAAGAAAGTAAGAAAGCAAAAACGAGATTATTGGATGAGATATGTGAAGCGTAAAGAGTATCAGTTAGACTTATACAACTTGTCAACTTGTTTGAAACTTAGATTTGTTTCCGGTTCAACAAAAATGTACTGCTGCGGATTAGAAACAAAGTTATGTAAAAGTAATTCATTTAAAATTAAAATTAATTTTGTAAGCGATTGTTAAAAGGGCTCAATACATGGTTTACACGCTTTTGAAGCATTCCTTTTTTACTCGAACAAAATTTTTCCCGTACTTCCATATGCTCTCCGCATAAGATTAACTGACTGTTTCATGGGTATTCTGATAAGCTGAGTTGAGTTGGGCATTTAAAAAAAAATTCAACCGACAACCTTTTCCCTGCCTTGTTAAATGATTGTAATATGTTTAAATAAATAATTGCTGCCCAGTTTTGCCTCATATTCAATGCAAGGATTTGTTGTGAAATGAAATGAATGAGCTTATTTCATTAGCAAAACGTCGACGGTAGCACCACTGAATCTAATTGACATAATATTTTTTGCTTCAAAGAAATTTCAAATATTTGCTATATAGGGTTCAGCATTTTTTCGAAAAATTAAAATTCGGCTAGTACTGTTAAAATGATTTTCGAATTTTATACAGGGTCCCAAGACTATAGAAAGCCTTCATTACAATTTTGATGCAATTCCTAAGCAAAGACTCAGATTTACCGAGATTTTATTGAAACGTTTTTTTATGTTGATGGCTATAACTTACTCTGCAGTATTTAAGAAAAACTCGTTAATTTTTTTAAAACAAGAGGTAACTTACGTTAAAACGAATCTGACCTAAATAAAAATCCATATATAATGGTCAATTCAACCGGTTAAAATTTTATTTGTTCTCGTGATTGATGCTTCCTTCCGGTTTCATTAAACGCGTCGTCGAATGTTTTTCCCCGCTTCATTCCGAAGACCTCGATTATTTCATTTCGCGATCCCCTTTCTCCCCTTCTTAAAAATTAATATTTTTCCTGGTAATATATCGGCAATCCATAAAAACCAATTAAAAAATAAGTCAGCTATTTTCGCTTCGACGGAATTTGAATATTATTTTCTGTTTGGTTTAGATTTTTGATACCAAGAAGTCGTGCCGTTTTCGTCACCGCAAGGATTACGGTGTCTTAAGGCGAACAAATTTAACATCGAAAAACCAGAGGCCAAGCTCAAAGGTCACTTTGAGCTTGACCTTTATTTCCGGAAGAAGTAACAAAAAAAAATAAAGTGATACTGCACAAAATTTTCAAATAAAAAAAAAATTTTCTTTGCAACAAAATAATTACATTCTCAATTTTTTTACGTAGAATAATGTGGAATAATTATTATTTGAAAGTTAATACGATGCTTGCCAACAGCAATGGAAAATAATAAAATAGATATGAATAAGCAGCAGTAAAACTATCCGCAAAAGTCCATCACTTGCGAAGCTCATATTGCCTTAACTTGCCTTTCAATGATAAAGTTGTAACTCATGTTATATTACTTTCAAAACAAATCCCATGTTGCACTTTACTTTATCGTCTGTCTTCTTTAAATATTCAACTCGTCTTCATTTTTTTCCCATCCGTCAATTTTGTTTATCGCTTTTTTTCTTCCTATTTTGACCGATCCCTTTTTTGCTAAACTGAACTGGGTGATTCACTTAAACTGGCGAAACCCCTTCTTTTAATCTTCATTGTATTGCAATATAGATAATGCCGAGGAAAGTCTGTTGACTTTTTTTGTTTTATTTTTAAGGAAGAAAGCCAATTTTTTTCCGAGAAATGAGTAACGAAGATATAACAAATGGCTCCGTTGCATGGATCAAATTCCCAGAAAATGTATATTGCACGTTAATGAAACGGAAATTACAGTTGTTTTTTCATTAGTTTTTTATTGGAAGGTAATTCAAACATAATTGAGGAGGGAGCGAATAATAAAGAAAAAAACTAAAATGAGTTCGAAGATTTTGAAGAAATAACCTGAACTTGTCGCTTTTGAAAATGAAACGACAAAAGCGTTCCTTCATCTGGAAGAGAATTTTATGAAATGTTATTTTAATAAAAATGAATAGCAATTTAATAGCAAATTTATTAAGGGGAAAAAAATCGACTGTATACCAGGAAAACTTTGCTCTGATAAAAAACGTAAAATGTCAGTTTTGCGTGTTAAAAAAATCAAAAAAACTTGTGAGCGTAATGTAAAAAAAAAAAAAAAAAAAAAAAAAAAAAATCGGATTAACACGTAATTGCGTATTAATGTATTATTGCAGATGTTCGTTGAGATGGGATAAAAGTAATTCCCAGAGTTAAAAAAATTAATTTCTTTCGCTGCAGTAGGGTGTGTAAAAAAAACTGTCCAGTCTTGATTTTTTGCTCCCAGGGCAAATTTTGATCCTTTACCATCTTAAAGAGCTCCAACATTTTTTTTAGACTTAAAAAATAATTTTTTTGGGGTGCAAGTGTCGATTGAAGAGTTTTTAGGCAGATAAATGGAAAACAATATGACCTGAAACCGAAGATTTAAAAATTTGTAAGTTATGAAAATTGAAACAGAAAAATTTGAAACTATGGCTGGAATTATGGATCGAAAAAAAAAATAAACTAGATCTAAAGTGTTGCCTATATGTAATGTGGAGAAGCATTTATCCGCAAAAATTAAAAAAACTCGGTCATCCTTGGCGCCAAAGATTTAAATGTCGGTGAGGTGCTTAAAATTTATGTAGTTTTTTTTCGCGCGACGCTGCCAAGTGGCTAATGTTTACTCATAACAAGTGCCGTATTTAAATCAATAATTTCGTATAAAATAAATAAAAATTAGTCTAAATTACTATTAGAAATCGTAAACAAGGAAAAAACAGATTAGTACAGACATTTAAACCCGTTTAATCTTTCCACCTAGTTTTGCTAGGTGGGAAATTGTAAAATTCATGGCCGGAAGCAAGGAAACTCAACCGGATATGGAATGGGACACCGACTCAATCACAACAAAACCAGCATCTAAAGAACGTAATATTAATATTCAAATGCCTATCAAAGCCAAAGATATTCCAAAAAAACATACCCTCTCTCCGGAATCAGAAGAGTCAAGTTATACGACTTTCAAACCAATCGACCCACAAACAGACCCGAATAAACAATAAGAAACAGTTTCAAATGTCGATTCATCCGAAAAATCAAAAGAGGCCGAAAAAAATTCGCAGGCAAATGTAAAAAAGAATAAACTATAAACGAAGTATAGTAAAGGACCATTCTTCATATATTTGCAAGGAAAAGATGTTAATATAGATCGAAGAATTCTTTAAAAGTTGGTAGGTTGATTGATAAGATAAATATTTAAAGGAGTTGAACTTATCCGACCCATAGGAAAAAATCGGTTAGAAATCACCACAACCCATTCAAAGTAATCATTTGCCAAGTCTGCATCTCATCCTTTAAAATCCAAAAACAAGGTCCCATCAGAGGTGTTGAATATTGTGATCCCAGAGGCAGAAATTATAGTGGAATCAAGAACATTAACAGGTTGCTCTGTCCTAAATGCTAGTAGGAATCACTACCCGTCAAAAACGAAACCTACAGAAAGAGATCCCTCTCGAAAAATCATAATTACATTTGACAATGGTGACCTCCCATGTATATCTATACCATTTTCGATTCCAAATGGAACCATACATAAGCAGTTACCCAATGACCCCATCTTTTATTTAATCATATCCAATTCCAGTGTAGGGAGGTGACTGCATGTCACAAATGTGGGGATCCAGATTATTCGACGGATGACTGAATTATAAAAAGTGAAAACATAAGATGCAGAAATTGCAAGAGGTACCACGCATCAACATCGCTAGAATGCCCTGAAAGCAAAAAGCAATTCTTAATAAAGATCCACGCAACGATCCATAATATGTCATACAGGGAAGATTCGAACATTCTAAAAAACCCGTCATATTTAACAGTGCTTTCAACGTCTGCTCTTGCATGAATCAACAAGTACAGAACGATTCACAAAAGCTCAGAGTCCATATAAAATATTCTCATCAACGCCTAAAAGTAACGAACAAAATCAAGGTCCAATGTACCCTATTTTAAAATCTGGAAGCAGGAACCTGCCGTTTAACCGTACTCTATATCATCCATTTCCTTCAAAACATCTATCCTACACTGAAGAGTATAACAACAATATCACAGACAACAGTATATCATATGACATCCCTTAGGAGTCGTCCATTAATTACGTAAGCATTTAAGATGGTATTTTTGACCCCCTTCCCTCCTAAACATGCTTACTTAATTTACGGTCGACCCCTTATTCAAAAGATCCAAATGACAATTTAGATCTGTCCTCAGTTCAGGGAATATTTGACAAACTCCCTCCAGAAATCTGAAGAAATTCAAATTAAATTGAGAGAATTTCAAATCCAACAAATCGAAGAATTTATTATGAAAACTCTTTTCAACAGGACTAGCTCCTCAAAAGACACATCAGTATGTAACCTTTCGTAAACAACAAAGATATGCAGAGCAAAAATACAGAGTTGAGGATCATTCAATGGAATGCCCGATGAGCAAAATCTCACAAAACAGAACTAATGAGAATAACAAGTCAACACTTGCTACACATAGTAGCATTATCAGAAAATGGGTTACAACAGCACCACATATATAAAATACCATTTCGCGACCTCAAAAACAAATTAACTATGAACCACTTTAATATTCAATCAGCGATCCACGAATAAGCAATAGCCCGTTTTTCGGTTCTTCATCACTAAACCCTCCTAGTCGGACGTTTAAGTATTTTTTCGGAAGAAATGATTTTTGTATAACATACTAATAACAAAAAGTCAATGCAAAATACATAGATAGAAATTTTGCTGCACCAGTATAGCACGGTTTTATCAGCAGTGTTCGGATTAAACAAACAAACAAACGAACGAACGAACGAGCGAGCGAGCAAGCAAGCCAGCAAACAAACAAACAAACAAGCAAAAAAACAAGCAAACAAACAAACAAATTAATTGAAGACGGCCGTATTTGAATACCCAAAAAGTATGCAAAAGCTCTTCTCAAGAATAGTAAACTTATTTCGGAGAAGGAGAAATTTATCATTTTTGCTTCCTTACAACCATGGAAAAGGGAGGGAAAGGGAACCGGGGATTCAGGGCGGTGGGGGATGGACGTCGGGGTGCAGTATCCCGTGACGTCACACGGATAGCGAACGCCCAGTCTCTTACGATCCATTCAAATAGCGGGTCGCGATTTTTATTTATTCAAAAATCGTAATAATAATAAACTTTAATAACTATATTTTTATTTTATAAATGATAGTATCATGTGATTAACGTTTTATGTAAGAATAAAAGGCTGTTTTTATTTCACATTGGTGCGTTTTCTTTGCGAAAAGGTTCACGAAATCAGTTTGTTTTGTAAAAAGGTTATGTCAGTTATCAGCATCGAGTCAAAAGAGAGTAAGCGAGAGAGAGATAGAGAGAAAGAGGTCGTTGAATTGCAACGAATTTTATTTATTTCGACATTTTTTTACGAAATATCAGAGAAAAAATTACAATAAAAGCAATTTTTTTTAAAAATAATAATAAATAAAATATTTATTTATTTTTCAAAGTGGGGAATTTATTTTTCGCGGTTTGAAATTGTAGAAAATAGGGGACGAGTATCGCAAGTCGAATCATCGACACGCAATATTTACATTCTTCCAAATGTTTAATGTGTTAAAAGTAAATGCGTTTTTGCCGGTTTTAAAATTAAAACTGTCAGCTCTTTTCACATCTATGATTTTGATTTGAAGGCACGAAACAATAACAAAAACAAATTTAAAAAATGAAACAAGAAATGCCATAAGTCAGGTTAAATACCCGAATCAGAAAAAGACAGGAAATTTTCAAATTCGAATAATTCGAAGACACACAACACATACCTTTTTTTTTCATACTTTCTCAAAACTTAATTTCGCAATGAATTATACTTTGCTTCCATTCAACGCTTTCACCTATTTCAAATAACATTTCCTTTACTAAGAATTCATATGTCAATAACAATGTATAGTAGAACCCATTGTTAAGCATTTTACACAATAAAATTTTCTTTCAATTTTATACAACGTTTAAAAAAGACTTCACATAAACGTAATCAATCATAAAAAAAAGTATTGTTATGGTATCATTGTGTTAGTTATACTGGGTCTTATCGTTCAAATATCGAATTTAATCATCTAAATAAATAAAGGGAAAATTGAATGCGCTTTTTTTATGGGAGTTTCCACAATAGCTAAAGGCAAATCATTTGCTTATTTATTAAGAATTAAGATGGTGGATTCAATATGATTGAGTTGAAGCATAAAAACGATTAAATTTGTGGCTTTCTTTCTTACTTCAATTTTTTCTTCTTCCACTCTAGAGTATACAAAGAGGTCCCACACAAAACATTTATGTGAAACACACATGTATTGCCCTAGTGGAATGCACGTGGGTTTTAAAACTTTTTTTACCAATTTTGCTCCAATTATCTACGAGCTGGTGGAAATCTGGTGGAAAATTGGTGGATCGTGAATAACTGGTGGAAAACAGATGGAAATTTTGTGAAAAATTGGTGGAAAGTCTTATAATCCACGTGTATTCCACCAGTTTTCAACCACGAGTTTTTTTGATTGGGGTTTCACACATAAGGTCGTTAATTAATCCGTAAGCTTACTGCATCCATTAGCTAAAAATTACGATCCAGAAATGAAGAACAGCAGTCAATAAGTTAGCTTACCTCCACACCACCTCCCCCCCTCCCAAAACTCTTTTTTTTAATGGCGTCCCTGTCTCACTTGAATATGAACTAAAAAATTTTAATTTAAAGTCAAGCAAGAAATAACCTGTGAAAAATCCTAAACAAAATTGTACCAGTACTTCAAATAGAAAAATTTGTATGCTAAATTTAGATAATAAAAAAAATTATTCAGGGTGTTCGTAGCTGTCTTCAAAATTCTTCCACTCTGAATCTTTCTTTGAAGAAGTGTTCTTGCCTTCTTTCGTTTTAGACTTTAATTCTCCTCTCCACATCAAGATAAAAGTTTATTTTCCCAAGTTTTCCTTCCTGAGACGGGCATCAAAATTATCCCTTTTTCATTATTTTATTTATTTATTATTTTTATTTTTTGTTTTGTAAACACCGACAACTGTATACAGTAAACAAACAAGCAAACAAACAAACAAGAAACAAAATCACCGGACGTGTTTTTTCCTGTAGCCTCACATCTTTCTCGGAATCTGAATTTATAAGACACACAGTCGAACAGACGTTCTTTTTTAGATTTTCCCTGAAACTGGAGATTTTTCTTTGTTCAGGTTTGCTTGATAACACTGCACCAACAAAAAAATTTAAAGTCAAGTCTAACTTATAGGAAACGAATACACTTTTTGAGGTTCATAATTCTACAACATCATTTTAATAATAACTCTGCAGTCGTAGGTGAAAGGGGCGTATCAGCTTTTTGTAAACAGACAAGAGTAGGACCGTTGTTCGTCAAAGCTAAACACCGAGAGAAGCGTTTGCTTACAAACTACTAAATACACTCCACTTGCAGATTAAACTGTTTAATGTACAATTCTTTCCATAAGCATTTTTCGGAATAGGATAAAACAAATTAAATATACGCACTTAATTCTCTAGTATCTTATTGGCATTCAACCCATTAACTGACACAAAACCTAGTTCTCGGAAATGACCCCTTATCCCGAAATTTCTATCTTTACATATAAATTCACCCGTATCCTGCATACAACACCCGAGAATTTCAGGTAGGATAATTTGAATCTGAGGAGGAATTAGGTAACTGGCACAGACATCTGCCTTTTTTTACAACAGAAATAAAAGGATATTCAAGCGCTGTGTCATCAAAATTTGAATAATTTTCTACCAAGTATATAGGTACAAATTTAATGTTTTCTTTGCCAAGGATAACGTTTTGAGTATATGTATAACACTCTGGTGTTATATACTTTAAAAATCCAGTTTCCCCCGGAATTTGATTTTTTATTCTTTTCTTCGGATTTTGATCTTTATAAAGTTCACGAGCGGATTTTTGAAAAAGAACTCGAAAAAATCGTCTTTCCGAATTTCCTCTCTCCTGTATTGAGACTGATATAAAGTGCAAGCGAAGAAAATTAAAATCAAATGCAAAGCAATAAAAACAAAAAATTAATAAATTACACGCCATACGACGCATTATAGGCCTAACTACAAAGTTGTAAGATAATAATCATCTTTGCAGAAATAAACTAGAAAGGTAACACATATTTGAAAATTGCCATTTTTTATTTTCAGAGCACTAACCCCGTGTATCGTCGTTAATTTTTTATTCTTAAGATACGCGTGCAAGGATATTTCATTCGTTATTTACAAATTACATTGCAGCATTGCCCTTTACTTCCTTTTTCTTTCCTGTTATTTATCCTCGGTTCCTAATCAATGTTTTTTCATTATCAGTGACATAAAAAATGTATTCATTTTTTTCATTTTGCTGAAATCGCCAATTATTGAAAAAAAAAAAAAAAAAAAAAAAAAAAAAAAAAAAAAGAAAAAAAAAAAAAAAAAACGGCAACAATTTTTATTTCCAAGCAAATTAAGTCAAATCAAACGCCAATTAATTTTTGACAAAACGTCTTTCAAACAAGTATTCGTCATCGTGTTGGTGACAAGCTAAAAACGATTAAACGAATTTCCCTTGAAGAATCAAGTTTATCTAAAGAATTCGACTAATTATAATTTTAAATTACAGAATTAGTAAGTTATAATAAAACTCACGAAGAACCGCAAATTCGTTATAAGGGGTCGTTTATAAACCACGTTAGCATTATTTTGGCCTCTTTTGACCCCCTCCCCCTTCCTGTCACCAAAGGTTAGCATTTCGGAACCCCCTTAAAATTACGTTAGATTTCGGTTACTCCCTCCTTAAAATTTTTTTTTAAAATTAATGTTAAACATTAAAAAAATCTGAAATTCTTCGGAACTTAAATTTTACACAGAGCTTTTTTTTTTTTAGTGAGTTAGGTTACATAATTTAAACATTTAAATTATTATATTCATTTTTTTCACGTTTATTACATGAGACTAATGCTAACGTTAGATATGTAACACCCCTCCCCCCTCCACATGTTAGCAAAAGTTAGCATTTTGAATACCCCCTCGCCCCCTAACGTGCTAACGTGGTTTATGGACGACCCCTTATAACGAATTTGACAAAAATTTACCTATGATTTCTGCGGAAATGTTTTAAATAACATAATATTTTGAAATTTTTGCGAAATACTTTTAAACAAAAATTTAATTTCATGTTTCCGAAAAATCATGTTTACTTTATGATTTCGCAACACTGCATACGAATTCCAAGCTATGTGAAAGGATAACTTTAGTTTAATCTTCCTTTGAGTTGAAGTTGGGTCCAGTTTCAAATAAATCATAAATAAAGTCTTATTTACCTTTTAATCTCCGGTTTGCAATAGAGAGCAAGTTTATCTTTCTGAATAAGGGGCAAAAAGGTTTTCAATGTAAGAATGTTCTTGATGCGGTAAAATTATAATATCCCACAATGATTTAAAATATATCTAAGAACAAGGAAAAAATATAGCGAATAAACGAACCTGATATTAAAGACAAGATGATACTCAAAAAACCACTTAATTTCGAAAGAAATAAGAAATAAGAATAAAAGATTAACTTACAAAAAAACCTTATTTGAAAAGTACCTTATTAAGCTTATATTCGAAAAAAAGTAATAAATATACCGATGGCTTTCTTTCATTTTGAAAAATAAATCGAAAAAAAATCTTTATCTCTCATTTATTTGATTTTCTCGATATCAGCTCTCATGTAATAACTCAATTTTTTTTTACAATCAAAATGTGGTTTCTTTAGAACTCGAACTCTTTTCCCTGCGTCATATTTTAGCCCAAAGTCGAAAAGCAATATTAATTGAACGAAACATTAATTTATGCGAGATATTATTTTGCTAATGCGATATCGACTGCTTAAATTAAAACGAGATGAATGGGACATCAAATGAACCACGTTCATTTAGCCAATCATGAACATAATCGAATTAATGCTGCCTCATATGCGTACAGGGTGTTCATTTACGAATCCAATCATGATGATTTTGCCTGATTTTATTTTCCTTGATCTAATTCGACTTTCGATATCCTTTAATCCTTCTAACTCCCTTTCATGTTATCTTCAAACCGATTTTTCAATAATTAAAAATTTTGGTAACTTGAGACTTTCTTAAAACGAGATGAAAAGTTATTGGAAGAAAATCAATTATCTGTAAAAAGGAGAAAAGCTTGGAGCGTTTTTTAGACTGCGTAATTACTGTTCGGTTGACGGTATCATGTTTCAGACGTGTAAATCAAATATTATTAACTCCCTTTTATAACATCAAGCCATCAAAATTGGATTTCTCCGATTCGTAAAGCACGCGCCAAGTGGATAAACAGAATAGAAGGTCTTTTTCTTTTCTTTCCAGCTCTAGGCACTGCACGGTTTAGTTGCGAACATTTATATGAATTTACTGCATATATTTATAAGTGTGACTGTTGTACTTAAATTAAGAATACAAAGTGAATTTATAAAATGCATTGGCAATCATAAATTAAACGAAGGACTGACATCTAGCTGAAGAAAAAATTCACAGCATTTAAGGTAAGTTAAAAAAAAAAAAAAAAAAAAAAGACTAACCAAATGGAAATAAAAAATTTAATGGGCATTCAGGAATTTAAAACAACAGGAAGCTCATTAATAAAAAAGCTATTTATCTTTCAGCTTTCCTCCTGATAAATCTATACTATTACCCTTTTGAATGAAAAGGCGTACATTCAGTAATTAAACCCTTTGATATAGTAGAATTATGATAAGTCTATTTGATACCAAGATTATCCGATAAGCTTTGAATTAATACGATGAAACATATTTAAAGAAAATCGCAGCTGATGAATTGAAAGTATTAAATTAATTATGTTTAAACGAGCGTTTAACAAATGACTGCTTGACTTTTCCGTACAGCAATTAAGCATTAACCAAAAACGTAGCACAGCGACCTGCCAAGACTTGTAGCCAATGTAAACCACCAGTTAAAAAGAATTTGAATTCGAATTTTGTATTTTGTATTTTATAATGAAAGCACTCATCAATATTTATTTTAAAATTTTGAAAAATTCAAAGCAGCATATTCCTTTTTTACTTTACGAAGCAATATCTTTTTAAGATCATTTAAAAGGAGTTTGCAGCTTCCGATACTTTGATAAACGTTCACGAAGTCAATCAACCAAGCAACATCTAAGATTTTGATTCTGGGCGGTGATCATACACAGTAAAAAAAATTATGTTAAAATTGACGCAACTGATATATCCAAATCGGTCTACATAAATTTTCTGTTTAAAAAAAAAAAAAAAAAAAAAAAAATTATTTTGTTTAATGTTCTGCGTCCATGAACGATTGTCATTTTTTTGTTGCTTACAAGCAAGTTTTGTTGATTTTTAATACAATAACGTAACATAGACTTTATGTAGACCGTTTCTAACATATTTTTTACATAATATTTTTTACTGTGGTGAAGGTGAATCTCGGGAAAAAAAATGCCCACCTCAAAACACAAATTCTGAAATTTTTCAGTAGAAGTCACATAAGTGTAAAAAGGTTTTCATAAGATAAATGTATATCCTATCGTTATGCAATGTAATTCTTGGTATTGGCCAGGAAAACCAAAAGTCATGGTTACCAGTTGTATTGCCTTGGAAAGAAAGGATGTAACGTTTTCTTTGTTTCTCTTAAGACATTAATGTAGAAGTTTATTTATTATTATTTTTTTTTTTCGAAAAATTTTTGTATAAAATTTGGCCATAACCTGTTTTAAGGTGGAACATCAGCCACTTGTGAGTCAAATCAGGTCCTTGGAAAATAAAAATTAAATTCACCCGTTAAGTAAATTTATCTTAGTTAAAAATTAATTTAAGACTTTTCCTTTTTTCAATAACTAGTATAATTTATTTATTTATATATACGTTTACAATTTTTCGATATAAGATGCTTTGTTTGTAAAATTTTTGCCATTTTCTTATTTTCCGTTTTGTTACCAACCTAAAAACTGTTTTTAAAAGGATGCTCAATTGAGCATCAGGGGGGTGCAACTCTTATGAACGATTTGGTTTAGGATCACATCGTGTTTAGCTTACGGATGACGTCATTTCTTCATAAGCTAAACATGATGTGATCCTAAACCAAATCTTTCATAAGAGTTGCATCCCCCTGATTGAGCATCTTATGTCGAAAAATTTTAAACGTACATATAAATAAATAAATTATACTAGTTATTAAAAAAAAGGAAAAGTCTTAAATTAATTTTTAACTAAGATAAATTTTCTTAACGGGCGAATTTAATTTTTATTTTTCAAGGACCTGATTTGACTCCCAAGTGACTAATATTCCACCTTAATGACCTTAGTAACATATATTTAAGCAACTTTTTTCTGGACCAGAGACTGTTTATACTATTGCAGTCGGCAGCCTATTTCCCTTATGACAACACAGGGGCGGCAATAATGTTAATGATGATTCGGATTACATTTTTATACACATAATCATGTTCTAGACCTCAAAAACATTAGAAAACACTTTTTCAACAAATTTTGTAAGCCCTTGTATTGGGTGAAAAAAAAAATCGAGATTAAAAAGTATGATTGGCTTTGGGGCCCAATAAAACGAATTGATATACTATGCACACAATTAAATTTTTTTTACACCTTAAAAAATTAGATTTTCAACAAGCCCCCAAACGTTTCAATTTTTAAAAAAAATGACACGCTTTAACAGTGCACAGTACCGATGTCTTTTTTGAACGAAAAGGTCTTAAGGTCTCTACAGTATATTGCCTGTTATTATATGTTTTTATTCTCGGCCATTACAGGCAGAATTTAAAAACCGTGCGGCTAAAACAAAGTTTAAACGAACAGCCACGTACTTGAAGATAGTTACACACTTTAATGTTTTAAAATGACAGCACAAAAGAATACTTCGTTTGAGAACAATACCGTAAAAACTACGAAGAAAATTATATTTAAGCTTTGTGTTAAACTTAAGTTGTAAAAGTCTTTTCATATTTTCAAATCAAAAAATAATTAGTCTTACAAGAGAACTCTGCCCGGGGCATTCTTAATTATGTTACCAGAAGTTTGAAAATACAGATTTTACTATAAAGCAAAAAATGAACCCTATCATAACTTCATTATAAGCATTTTCAAATTAATAAGGCTATAGTCAGATTGTTTACTTTCCGGATTTACAGAAGTTGTAAAAACAAAAAACTTTTAATATTAAACCTATTTTTTATCTTGCGCAAGATTTTAATAATACCATCAGTTTCGCCTCTACTAGGGTCTGAAAAAATTTAACCTTAGTGCGATGCTTTAAAATTCAAATCCACCTTTTTTTCCGCTCTAAATGACAAAACGATTTAGGAATAAGATCAAAAAAACATCAGAAAGACCCGTCGAACTCGTGACTTCTTGGTTGACGCCCTAAAGCTTTTCATTCTACATCAAGACATTTATTGCAACTTTCTCAGTATGATAGATTAAAAAAGTTGCCTGTTGACAAAAAAAAAAAAAAAAAAGGCTTAATGTAAATTTTCCTACACTTTGAAGTTTCCAGTAATCGAAAAAATGACAAGATAAATAATGCAGCTTTTTGTTTACAAATAATTATGTAAAATTGGGATGAAAACAAAATTCAAGGCAGACAAACCAGCAAAAATGTCGATACCCCATTACGGTTTATAAATTCGAAGGAATTATTCGCACGACAAATTATCAGTTTTAACCGTAGATGTTCTAGACTAAATGCTCCGTTTGCAGGAGATCGACCGTTTGTGTACTTTGTCATCTCCGTGATCCTCTTACCCGACCGCACCTTATTTTATTTGACCTATTTAAATGTTTCGGACTTTCCTATTGAGGTCGAAACATGTTTTATATCTAGTATTAGAGTCTTTTCACCCTTGAAAATCACCGGGAAAAAAAGAGGGGGAGAGAAAAAAAAAACAAAAACCTTGTTTCTAATACAGTTTTTCTTTAATATTAAATGATCAATCTTTTATGGGTAGCAATAATATTCTTATAGCAGCCTACAGTCGAAAATTTCCCCAATAACCTTGGAAATAGGTTTATTTTACTGCTTTAAGCTTATCGTAATCAACATGAAAACGATCGATTTGTTTACTTTTAAAAGTAAATTCCAAATGAACCTTTTTAGAGGAAGCAAAAAAAAAGTCTAAACGAGGTTCAAATCTATAAAAATATAAAATGAATTTATTCCCTTCTCCCGTTGGAAATATTTTACAATGCAGATTTTGAATTTGAATTCCCCGTCAATCTAACCGAAGATTAATGAAAAGTGTTATACAAAGATAGTATAATCATCAATACTAAGGCGTTTCCCTTTTTTTTAATACGAAATCAGTAAGACCCCTTAAGTTGGATTACATTATTTTTTTTTTTTTTAATTTTCCTCATTTTCCGGCACGAACACCTAAAGTAAAGCAATCACGATAATGATTTCTTTGTATCTGTTTACACTAGTCACATATTCTGTGAGTTTGTCAAACGACGATTTTCATAGAAGATGCTTTAAAAGCGATCAGTGAGGGAGCATAAAGAAAACTTAATTAATAACCCGCCATTTAAATTTTGTTTCTCGCCCTTTTGCAAAATTTTAAAGACGAGCACAGACATGATCAATAACGTGTAAAAACGATCAAAAGAATGATGTTTGAAATTTAACCAAAAGTCGATATTTGTTAATAACCTTATTTATTTTCTTTTTTAATGTGCATCATCTCCTCGATTATACGTAAAATGTCAAACGTTCACATTTAGCCCTTTATTCCCCCCTTTTCATTTTTTTTTCTTTTTACCCGACAATTTTCCCGATGAAAAGCTTTTTCTACGAGATCAAGCCCGTTTAGGTTTTATAATCTCCCTTCCACATCAAAATTTTGGTTTTTATAAGTTATAGCAGCGGATGGAAAATGGCTAATTTATCACCAGTTGCGTTTATAGAGTGTTGTAAGGATTGGATCTCGGAGACGGGGAGGAAGGTTGCTAAAGGAAGAAGTGGAAAGGAAAGGAGGAAGGAAGATGGATGCTTATGGTTGACTTCTATAGTTCACGTTCTTGATGAACCGCACACAAGAATTCAAAGCCGATTTCCACCTTGGCCTCCGCTCTTTCCCTCCGCCTTTCTTTCACACTTTCCCGAAACTAAGATATTTTAAACAAGACTGTGGGCTATTATCGGATGCAAAGGATTTCCTATACGATGTGGGAATTGATACAATTTTATGGAGGAAGTTATTCAAACTTGTTCCCAAGCCGCAATTATTTTCACGAATAGAAACTAAACGATATACAAAAATGTTTTTCATATTTAAAAAAAAAAAAAAAAAAAAAAAACAACGGGAAAAAACGAAAATAGCATAAAAAATTGGAGCGACTTTTCCCTTATTTTAAATAAAAACGGGAGAAAATTTAACCTACGTTTTCTGTAAAATAAAAGACGCTGAAAGTTACTTATATTTTACAAAACAGTATAATTCATAATAAGAATTTTTGCTTTAACTTTTTAAGTTAAAAGTTTTTACAGTTTAAAATCATGAGCATCCGACTTTCAAAAACGAAAATAAAATGCAAAATATCAGAGCATTAATAACTATTTTTTTTTCTACTTATCGACTTCCAACAATCAGACTTGATTATAATTCTCCTGCAGTTCCTTGTTTTTCTGCATATGTGTATGATTACATTTAGAATAATAAACCGAACTAAGCTCGACCGGAAATGGAACAGTGGCGTTAGTTTCTAAAAATTGGTTTCTCCCGAGAAGAAAAAGAAAGTAGATCTTAACGATAATGCCAAATTTTTTTTAAATCGATTCAAAATACACTAAAATCATAGAATGTTTTTCGTCCCTTTATACTTTTTGTATTAGCCCCTCCCTTCCGAAAATAAAATTAATATTTTTGTGTTTTGCTGGAAAAGTGCCCAATTTGCATCTATGATCCCAGCTGTCGGGTTGTTGTACCACGTACAGCTATCACTTACAATGTCACATCTAGAAAAAAATTTACAAGTGATGTTAACTTCATACAAACAGTCTTTCAGTTTCTTACTCTTTAGTGTAAAACCTAACGGGTAAACCTGCAACGGGTTTAAACCTTACGTTTTGAAAATAAATCTTAAGGGGATGAAATGTTCGTTTCAAACGGCCCGCCACTGTTCTCCTCTTCCCCCCTCTTTTATTTTCTTTTGCAAAGGATTGAATTTGATTATACACCGACTTATTCAGATTCATTTTAATTCATGAAAAGGAAGCATCAAATTTAGTAAAATTATTAAAAATCAAAAAAAAAAAAAAAAAAAAAAAAAAATCCTTTTATCTTTGAAATAAAATCGAAAATAAAAAAAGGCATCGTGACTAATTCGAGCACAACCAATTTAAAATGATTTTTCCGACTAAAAAGCAGCTTTTACTTTTACTAAATATTATAAGGAGAGTGAAAATTTAAAGGTGTCGTATTCTAATTTTCCTTTTCATATGTTAAAAGTGCGGAAGTTGTCCGATGGAATACACCACGAATTTTGATGATTTCAAAGACGAAAATTTGTGAGAATCGTCAAATAAAAGCAATAAAGCCGTACTTTTAATTTTAACGTCAAACCTGTAAATAAAGCTCTCTCGTAACCAGAAAGGGGCAAGGTCACTTTTCTCCATGAAAATTTAACTTTCTTTTTTGCTTCTCAACTAGATGCGAATTTCCGTTTATTTAAAATTCGATACTGTAAAATAGTAATCACTCAAAAAAGTAAATAAGCTTATGTTTCTATTTCTCTTAAGTTTCTGTTCTTTCTCATTCACTTTTCGAATGATATTTATATTTAAATTGCAATGACAGTTCCCATATTTACTTATTGCTCATATAATAAAGCATCTTGTTAATTTCCCCAATATGTAAAGGCAAATCCCATTTTTTGAAAAGGAGAGGCAATCCAGAATAGTATATAAAAATATCAATTTCCTTTACAATTGCCGTTACTTTTAAAGAAGGAAAAGAGCAATTCAAAGAAGTTATTTAGAGAATTATGAAGAACTTATTTTCCCATCAAATTTTAACAAGCTAATATTATGAGAGACATTTCGCTTAACTCCGTAGTTTATTTCGTAAGAGCATTCAAGATCAAATCAGAAACCAGGTGATTAGACTCCCTCTGTGGCACTATGTTTTTTTTTTTTTTTCTAGTAATAGTCCACATTTTTCACAGAAAAAGTTGTTTGTTGCTATGACGAGACAAACTTTTCATTTAATACGCCATGCATTCGCTTAAGGTTGAAAGGGAACGTTTAAGAATCTAATATGAGCACGAACGGTGCTAGGGAATCCACGAAATACTTACAACAAACTTTGTGAAAATTTCATACTGTTAGTTATTAAAAAAAAAAGAAGAAAACGTTATTTTGTTAAAAAAATAAATAAATAAATAAATAAATAAATAAATAAATAAATAAATAAATAAATAAAAAATAAATAAATAAATAAATAAATAAATAAATAAATAAATAAATAAAAATAAGCAATTTTTTTTATTTAAATTAAAAATTAATTTTCTAGAATTAAAAAAAGACGTTTGAATTGGTTATTTTCTAGTAAACAAAGGATCGAGCCATTTAGGCATAATCCATGATATTTTGAAAAAATTATAAAACTTTGCGAAAAATAATATTTAGTAAAAAAAAAAAAAAAATTATAGCACTTGATTACAAACAAGGAAATGAGATGGGATCAAAAAAGTCGGAGTCAAAATCTTTCTAATTATTGTTAAATATAATGCTTAAAAAAGGTGTTTGGGAAAATATGCAATCCAATCAAACTCCCTAAAATATTGGCGGATTGACGTTCCTTACGTATCGATTCCTATAAAAAGAATTCTCGATTCCAAGAATAGATTGGTTGCGCCTATGCTATAGTTGCTCTATAAGGCAATAAAAAAAATACTTGATTCAAGGAATCAATTCCACAAAAAAGAATCGATGAGACCCCTATCCTTTTTGTTATAAGGAGCCATTCAAAGAATTACCTTGCCAATCTTGAACCCCTCGCTATCCTCTTTGGCAAGCCATAGAACTGGCTTAACTTCCAAAAAATTTCGCAAGCCAATGATTTCAATGAAGTTTTGTAACCATTAAACTTTGAGAGATTTTACGATACACCTTAATTTTGCTATGAAGTGAATGGGGTCTGAAAACCGAATTAATAAAACGCTTTATATGTAGTACAACATTATCCAAATAATCAGGATTTCGCTTTAAAGGATTCCCATGATTAAAAATGTGACAGCTAATTTTCTGCTGGTATCTTCCTTACTTGTCGCGTTGCGTAATTCGTACTACTCGAATAATACAACTTGTTACGATGGAAGCATGGTAATTCTACATCATCCTTCTAAGCCACTTCTTCAGACATCATTAAAAGTTTCTGATACAACTTGAAACTAAGGTTTTAGTATTGAGTCTGACAAGAAGAAAACGAATATTCCCAATTTTATGGGTTGATGTTCGATAGAAAATGAATAGGACAACATTATCTTAATCATCGCTTGAATGACTTACAAATTGGCCTTACAAGTCGAATTTTGTCTTAGTTTTTAAAGCGTACCATTAAAATAACATTGAGTAGAAATAAAAAAATAAAATAAAAAATAAAGTAAAGCAGGAATAATATCAAATTAAAAAATTAAAAAGTGATGAATAAAAATTTGGTCGGTTCGTAATATGGGAACTCCAATATAGAAGTAAAACGTATGCGTACAAAATATATCATCCTTAAAATTAATTTCAACGTGAGTGCTATTGTAAAAAAAAAAAAAAAGTACCATATGCACTATAATTTCAAATACAGGATAGGCGAGAAAACCGAAAAAACACAGAGGTAAAGGAGGAAGAAAGGAAAAAGTGAACTATTCTGCACTGCTCATGAGACAACAAGACGAATTCAAATTTTAAGTATTATAAAAAGATGGAATTTAATTTATAAATGATATGATCAGACCCTTTCATTTTACAATGAAAGAAAGGAAAAATCACACACCCGATCGATGTTCACAGCGCGCACCTAGCGGTGAACTTAGTTATCAAAGAAAAACACTTGATGAAAAATCATCTCGGAAAAATTTAGAAAATAGGTTTTTTCTCGTGCTCTTATTGTATTTTTTCCTGAGGAATCGTTAATTCTAAATCGTTCGCGTTGAGTTGCTGCAGTGAGTGGTGCGTTCTTTTGCTTTCAGAGCAAATGGGGGCGAAAGAAAGCATTCTCGAGACGGGGAAATGTCACAACACTCATTATTGGGCGTCTCAGCATCAGGTATTATCGTCCTAAATAGTTTTGATATATTTTTTTAAATTATTAATTTTTGATGTTTTTCACTGAAAACCCTTCCACGATTGATAGGATGTGCTTTTAACCATTGCACTCTCAAAAATCGACGAAAAAAAGAAACATTCCCTTACTCATTCATCGTTTCGAACATAATACTCGATTGAGGAGTGGCTTTTTTCGAAAGTTTCGTGCCACCTATAGGTATCGTAATTTCTTGGAATTTCTACGTTTGTTTTCAGTAATTGACTACAAATTCATGCTGGAATTTATTTTAATCATAAATTATTTCGGGTGTGCGATTTTCTTTCTGTTGGTTTTAGTATTGACACATTAAATATGCATGTAATCAGTCAGAAGATTTATTTGTTTTTTCTGCAATCCTTTTCAATTCTAATGTTTAGATTTCAAGTGGCTTTGTCCATTAGGCTTTGATACTAATCTTCGGCGAAAGTCATTAAGTTGCAAAATATATCGACCCATCCCATATTAATGCACATTTTAATTCTTGTTTTACACATTCTCATACATTATAAGAGATAATCGTTTCTTCTTCTAATTATTATTAAAGGGCGGTGGAGGGGAACCATTCGGGTGGTGACGACACCAAGATCCCAACGCACCAGCCTCTGCCGCTGCGACGACAGATATGGGTAACAAATTATCTTGCTCTTGTGCTCCGCTCATTAGAAAAGCATACAGATATGAGGATTCTCCGTGGCAGACTTCAAGAAGGAGAGATGGACATCTGCTAAGGTACAGGTATTGCTGATTTTGCCAAAGAGGTTTCTATTTCAGTGTTGTCGTTTTTATTATTACTATTATTGTTGTTCGTCTTGTGAAATAAATATGAGCCAAAGGAAGTTGATATATCAACATAGTTAAAAAAAACTGCACAATTTAAACTGAGTCTTGAATATAAGTCATCTGTATTCCGTACAAAAAATACTAAAGTACAGGCTTACAGAATTTTCCCAGCTTTTTCTGGCTCTTTTGTGTGTCTAAAAATTATGAGCATGTCACAAGAAGGCAAAACAGGACACGATCCTATGAATTAATTTCTGCACATTAAAAAAGTATTGGTCCGAGATTATTAGTAACAATGTCTAAATATCCTATGGACCACTGCTTTGAAAACACTGAGCACTGATTTATCATAAATATTTTTATACTAATTGCATTTTCAACCATTAATATTATTTTCGATGATTAATGGGGTTTATTTTCATTTTTTGTCAGACTTTGGGCGGAGGTTTTTCACGTCTCGAGCGGTACTGGCACCATTAAATGGCAGCAAGTGTCGGAAGATTTGGTACCCGTAAACATCACCTGTATACAAGATTCCCCTGAGTGCGTATTTCACATCACTGCTTATAATAGTCAGGTGGATAAGATTTTAGATGTTCGACTAGTTCAACCCGGTAAAGTCATAATTCTGAAGTAACTGTATAAAATGATAGAAATGAAATTTTGGAAATGCAATTTCATTTTTTCTGAATGATTTAGGTACGAGGATCGGACAAGCATCGGAATGTTTCGTGTACTGGAAAGATCCAATGACAAATGATACATGGGGATTAAATTTTACGTCGCCCATAGATGCCAAACAATTTAAGGAATGTTGCGTAAGTAACCACAAAGCGAATTAACCACAACTAAACATGAATTTATAGATTCCTTTTATTTTCTCGAAAGTAAATAATGTGATGTGATTCGATTTCGTTTCGTTTATTTTCAGTCACCATCTTTCAAATTCTCCAGAAAAGCGTCTTCATCCTACAGCTTAAAGCTGGATCCGCCAAACAAACAAAAAATAAAAACTAAACGCAAACCTCTTTCTACACCAGCCAGCCCTAGCAGGTCGAGGGAACCTCAATGTACTTGCATGACAGCAGAGCAATATGCCAGATTAAGAGCGCAAGACCCTCGATATCGTAAGATAATTAAGTTTTATTCATATTTTTTAAAATTAATTCAATCTGTAAATTGATTTTAGGCTCTTCCACACTACCTCGAGCAACGACAAGAGCCACTGAAACCGATACTGGAGTACGAAGCGATAAAGTAACCGCAGCGACGTCAAGTACATCTTTGTATGACAACGTAGCCGGTGGTAAGTTTTGTCGCAATTGAAAATAACTGTCAAAATTGTAAAAAACAAGTAATTAATTCTGACATTAAATGATCTGCAGGTGAACCTGGGCCTACAAGAACGACGCGTGATAGAGGAACTCAGCAACAAACAGATTCAGGGACTATGACAACTGGAACTGGGAAACAAACTAACCAAAATCATGTCGGTTCTCAGGTATGTACACCTCTTTCAGGTATAATGATTCCGAATGTGCAATTTACGTATTTCTTATCCAGGTTATGATTATAATTCTAAATGTTTTAAAAGGCAACCACGTGTGTCATGTCTTAAATTTTGGAGTTCTAATTTTATGTTTTTGTTTTAGGCGTCCCAGAATCAAGGATCAGAAGATCGCGGTGAGCAAACAAATGAAAAATGCAGAAGCGAAGGCACTCAAGCGGGCGGGACATTATCTCAAATGCAGTCTCAGACACTGCATAAGAATCAGACCAACAAGAGCAGAGACCACCATCATATTCTTACTTCCACAAGGAGTATGGACTACGATATGGATTTGGTACGTTATAAATAATTAAAATTTATTTGCCCCCTAGAATGAAATAAACAATACAGCACTACATGCACACTGAATTAAAATTCTATTGCCCAGCACAATGTAAACCATCTACCTCATCTGCCGAAAAGGACTTATTTTACTTTATTTCGACTTTTTTTAACCCCTTGATAGCAAAGCAATATGAAATAAAAAGAAGTAAATCCAGTTCAAATGACGATGAAGATGGATCATCTTACAAAGTTGGGTACTGAATCCCGAATTTGAAACCACAAATAAATTTCTTTAGGGGTACGTCGTTCTAGTATTACGTAAGCATAATTTTCCATTTATTTGACCCCTACCCCAGGTTATAAGCAATAGTAAGATTTTCCTACATTCCCCTTCTTTATTGCGCAAGATTTTCGTCGATTCCCCTTTTTGAAAATTTTTCAACTTCGTTTTATTTAGAAGAAAAAAAGAAAATTAAACAGTCAAAATAATTTTAAGATTTTTCTTTTTTCCTTAAAAATTAAAAAGTAAAAATAAAAATTCTCACGTGAGATTACTGACGATCACTTCCATTTCCTAGTAAGCCATCGTAAGCATTTTGCCCACGTCACCCCCCTCCCCCCCTCTGTACATGTTTGCATAATATTTGAATGACGCCTTACTTCCGAAATTTAAACCTTTCAATATTTGAAAACTCACTTCAATATGCAACTGAAGTTGCATTTTAAATCCTGCGAATATGACAATTAATTTTTAATTTGATATGGTAGCGTCCGCTACTTTTGAAGCAACAACGCCAAAATCATAAACTAAAAACTCAATTTAAACAAAAAAATTATTCATTTAAAGTAAAGCCAACAACTCGACCGCCCATAAAACTGAACTAAGCTTCGATAATATACACCAAAACTGAGCATTCTTCTATTTTAAAAGTAGCAACTTTAATTATGTTTGACATAACTTTATTTTATTCCCACAAAAAGGTATAATACATGCTATATTTTTTTATTCAGGTTAGGGATTCGCATCACCATAATAATATAAACAATAATAACAACAATACGACGAATAATATAACCAACAATAACCAAAATAACAACACCAATACGGCAATCAATAACCGAAGGAATAAGTCAATGAGCAAATCAACGGATGATATGAGGGAAGGTCAGCGAGACATTAACTTAGATTCGAATACCCTCAAGAGAATGCTGAAACCAATGACCAGCAACGAAAGCCCTGCTACATCACCTGAAATGACACGTCGAAGGTCAGTGTTACAAAAGTTTTAATTACTATACTGTTTGCCCAGTTAAGAGGAAAAAGAAAACCGAATAGTCTCTTGTTGAAAACTCCAGGAAAAAGGCAGCCTGTTACTGCAAAAAAAAAAAAAAAAAAAAAAAATGAGGACACCATTATCCATTAAAATCGGCTTTATGATAGAAAAAACTAATTATTTTAAAAAAATAATATAAGATTATTTGAAACAATACTACAGTTTTATTTACGTTTATTTTTAGCCTCAGTTCGTTGTTTCATCTTGCACGAGAAGACATTCTTTTCAAGTGCAATGTTTTTCAGTCATGAATTTTATTATTTTAGATACGGATCTTCAAATTATTACAACAGCCATCATCAACCTCACCACGGCCATCATCAATATCGGGAACATCATATTAACAACAGAAATGTTATGAGTGACGTTGAAGGGACTCCGCGTGGCCATCATAAACAGATAATAACCGACCGAGACAGGAACACTCGATTTTCTGGTTCGAGGTTAGTTTATATTTTAAGCAAAAAATTTAGGGGAAAAAAAATTAATTTCACTATTTTAAAATATCGGATTATTTGTTTCGCTCTTTTTAAAAGCATCATATGTCATTAGTTTAGATAAATTTAGAACACGATATATCTCTCAATATCGTAACAAAGCAGTTTTACCCTGTCTTATTACGAACTGCCTGTAACGCATTTAAAAAATGATTTGGGAAGATTTTTTCATCTTAATGAATTTATAATTAAAGAAGTTGAGACGCTTCTCATACTGGTTCGTAAAGACGCATCTTATAAAATTTGTCAACGATATCGATATCGCATAACCGCTAGCTCCGATTAAAGAATTAACAAATAACGAATTACGAATAAAAAAAATAATATTCGGACTTGAATGGATCCAGCACAAGTCGTTCTTTCGAGGTACTATCTAATACGCCTTACTTCTTTTTGATCAATCGGTTGCGATCAAATCGTTTCCTTTTATTCATTAGTTAATATTTTGTTTGTCAAAATAACTCATTCGCCTTTCAGATCTTCTCATGAAATTGGGAGAGGATATCAAAATCGGGATCGTGGGCTCTACCTCGAATTAGAAAGAAATGGTGGTCCCCCTGCAGATATGTCTCCCCCATCCGATAATGTACTCTTTGACAACCAGTGCTATGCGACCACCCCGAGCTCTAGTAATGGTGAGTATCAATTTTAAATGTTTTACATACACAATCACATTTCTGCGTTTATAATTTTAAAAATTAAACTGAAAAATTGTAAATATTCACAGGTAATTCAGACTTGGATCAACCTACTTCAAATTACCGAAGAGATCATCATCAAACTCCCTCTGTACCTGGAAGTCCTACTTCCAGGCTTTTGCTCGAATACGAAATGCATTTACGTAATACACTAGCCAAAGGGATGGATGCCGAAAGTTATAGTTTGCATACTTTTGAAGCTTTGCTGACCCAATCAATGGAAAATTTGGAATTTGCTGAAAGTTTGCCCAGCTCAACGCAGAGAAGTCCCTACACTTCCAGGCGACGTAAGCTTTTTTTGCTTTGTTATAGAAAATATTGAAAAAAAAAATTAGAATGGAAGTATTTTAAATGAAATTTTATTACAGGCCCAGGCAGCAGTGCTAGCACGAAATCTTCAACACTTCCACTATCTCATCGGTTAAGCATGGAACGTCCCAACAGTAGTGCAGCTAGAGATCGAGAGGGTTATTACAGTGATCGAAACGAATTAATTCGTGAGCGCGAAAGAGAACGTGAACGTGAACGTGGTTATTTAAGCGACCACAACAGCTCAAGGTATTGAAAAGTTCGACTTCAAATTTTTTGACAATATTTTGGAAATTTTTTCTCAAAAATTCAATTAAATCTTCGGGACGAAAAATTCGAGTTTGACTTGTTTTTCAAAAAAAAAAGTTATTGATAGCTCTTTATTTATGTTACATTCTCTTCTGTACCGCCCGTGATTCTGCATAAGAATCAGAGTATCGACACAACGATGACATACACGTTTTTCTATGTCTCTTTATTCATTGAAAAAATTAAATAATACTTTGAGCTTGAAATGAAAGATTGGCCTATCCCAAAACGAATCGTTTGGAAAGAAGAATAGAATGCATGAACCTCAATTTCATGTGCTCCATTGATCATTTATTTCTTGAAAATCATGACATAATGATGAAGGTGACAATTCGATCAGTCTTGAGATCGGCTTTTAATTAAATAATTAAAGGTGCTAATTTTGAAAGAAGCACTATCGAATTTAAAGAAGCAGAAAAGTATAAGATAAACTTTGAAAAAGACTAACTGCTCAACTTAAGACATTTGAGAATAAGTTAAGGATAGCAATAAGAGATACATTAGTGGAGGAAAATTAATGAAATCAGTCAGATGGTCAAATATCTTATCTCAGGAACATGAACCATCAAAAATCTTATAAGTCATTTGGTTTTAAAGAGTATTTTAGCTCCCTGGTGGAAATATTAAATTGATCAAGTTTGGATCAGTCTTGATATAACTGACTGGAATGTAACGCCCATCAAGATTGAACTTATAGTCGATTTGCTGAAGACCTATATTGTACAGTATTTGCAATTTTACCAAGACTGGACCAAGACTGAACCAATGTTGGATCAAGGCAGAATTTTTCCGATCTAGTTTTTTCAATTAAAATTTCCGGCAGGGTTACCAAAAATATTTTCACAGCATTTTATTTTTGTAAAAGATAACATTTTCCGATCCTTTTTTTTTTACCTATTATTATCCAACCTTCTCCTTAGTGTTTCATTTTAAAGACCGTTAAGACGGTATTTCTCGTACGTTTCAGTTCTATTTGATAATAATGTCTACCATTTTCCATCCAACCACTTTTGATCCGCTTTTAAAAGACTAAAGGTACAAAACTTCTCTAACTATAATAAACAACTCCGCTTCTCATTGTCTAATAAAAAATGAGCAAGGAAATACGAGTTTTTTTATTAAAAAGATGTTATCTTCAATTTTCAGCCGTTGCGCATCATGCTTAGGGGAATCGTCTCGAGCTCAATGGTTTCGACACTCGGACGGTTGGCGTTCTGGAAGTTCAACTTTCGGATCTGGAACAGGGTCAGCCATAATGAGTTCAAGTACAATGTCTGGACATAAACGATCCCCATGGGATTCTCTACCTTCGCTTCGGCATGATAATAGCCGTGATGACAGTGGTTACAAAAGCACTAGAGCTGATTCATTCGAGCAAAGGTAAAATCATCCAGTATTTCGGATAACAAAATAATAATTTACAAAATTAATACGGTCTCGGAATATCAACGCAAAATATTATAATTAAATGGAGCTCTACATTCTTAAGGCGAACCGTTTTGTTTCAGAAGCAGTCTTTTTGACCGGCAAGATAGTTTACGATCCGATTACATGAGTGACAGGGAATCCAGATACAATCTTGTACAGCAAGCTTCCATCGAAAGCACCGATAGTCGGTTATGTTATTTGACATCATCTGAGGTAAGTACATTTTTATTTTTAATTATATTCATTGACTGGACATCGACTGAAACCAATAACTTGTTGAACTGAATGCGACGAAAAAAAGTTTTTGTTTCTAAAACGCCTGTGATACCGTTTCCAGATGTGACAATTTTATATGTACAACTTAAAAAAATATGTTATAATGCACTTTTAAAACTTTGCTTCAAATCTTAAATTTTTGAAAATCGTGTGATCAAGTCAGGGATTAAAAGGTAAGTTTCTGGTGATTTAAAAAAATACCAGTGGTAAAAAAAGAAAATTACAGGTAGCTTTTAAATTTTGATTATGGTAGAGTTCCTGTTTTTCGAAATGTTCGAAGAACTTTAAAAAGCCTTAATACTTGCAAGAATCAAGAATTTCATCTATTTAAAAAAAAATTGAAATCTCGAGATTCGAAAGGAAAAGAAAAAAAGTTTCGATTCTATGAATATTGAAGAATTCCGATTACAATAAGTAAATTTGGCCCAAAATAATCTTTGAGAATCATTAGCTAAAAATTCCAGGATTTTTTTAAGACACAGGATTCGTTCACCGAGAAAAATAATTGACGGAAGGTGAAAATTCATGACGATAAAATCATTTCAAAAAATGTATGAGAAAACAATGAAAATGGTTTGTCGCAAAGCACCATCTTTTCATAGCAAATAAATAAAAAAATAATTAGATATATAAAATGAAAAATGTTTCCAAAACTTGTGTTTTTTTATGTCAGTGCGGCTATAATTCAGGATTACCATATATTTTTCAAACTCACAAATTCTATTAGTTGCTTTTCAAGTAAAATAATGGTTCTTTAATGATAAAGCTAATGATAAACTGAAACAAAAAACAAGCGAACAACAATTTTTTACTTAAAGATCAAAAAATCAGCAAATGATATGAATTTTTTTTTTTTTTTTTTTTTTTTAAATTGTCGCGATCTTTCTCCTTAAGGTGACGCAGGAGTGATTCATTTTTTTGAACACCCTATACTTCGAAATATGCTAATATTATCCTTCTGGGGCTAGATATCAAAAGTCCGCTTCCGAGCAACAATTCTTATCAATCTTCGGCACCTTCAAGAAAAATTCCATACCTGACCGTACAGCACTTTTTTAGGAAACCTTAATCTACTATAAATTCCCGGAAATTTATCCTGGATTAAGGTTTCCCAAAAAAGTGCTGTACGGTCAGGTATGGAATTTTTCATGAAGGTGCCTAAGATTGATACGAATTGTTGCTCGGAAGCAGAATTTTGATATATGGCTCCAAAACGTTAATATTAGCGTTTTTCGAAGTATAGGATGTTCAAAAAAATGAATCACTCCTGCGTCGCCTTAAATCGGACTTAGAAAACGGCAAAAACAAAGAACTATATTTGTCTTATCCGCTTATAAACCGATCAACTTCCACAGTAAGAATTTCTTAGAACATCTAGTATTAATTTTTAATAGGCATTTACTACTATCAGTCAAAGCTTACAAATTTTCAAAAGCAAGCGGAAATTCTCGATAAACTTTATCAGATCAAAGATCGCTTCGGTATTAATTCTCAATTCGAATTACAAATCTCTCTGCGTGTGGGCGTATCGTTTAAGAAGGAATATTCGCCACTTAATAATTCAAAGGAAACATTTAGATTTATCACATTGAATGATATTTCAATCAATGCAGGAAGACGAGAAAATGAACTCAAATCAAAGTTTCGATTCTAGTTGCAGAAACTTTCTGGGGTGCAGAAATGCTTGTTTAAATTATATAAACTTTGCTGCTGCGTTTTGAAAACTCGTTTTTTTTAAGTAAAAATGGGATAAAGTACGTTTTTGACTTAACTACCTAAAATCAATTGTACGTATCACGCAAATTCAAAGTTTACACCATATTTTTATTATAATGCGTATGTTACAACCAGCATACCTGTTAAGAATTCTGAAATCGCGATATACTCCTAACCAAGATAATTATAAACAAACTTTACCTGTCGAAATAGTGGAATCGCAAACAACATAAATATCAAAAGTTAAACCGAAAAACAAATAAAACTTATTTTAACTTTTTCCCGGTAAAGATAAAAAACGGAATCCGCTTTTCTAACTAAAAAATGGGAAAAGAAAACAATAACATTCGTAAGTGTTTACGATACCTAATACGTCGAGCCGCTAAGTTTAACCAGAAAGTAGTAGCTTAATGCGGTAGTATTTAAAAAGAAAAACATATTTCTTGGAAATCCTCGTACAAATATCAGGAAAAAAAGAAGTTGTAAAGCAAAATGATCGATCATTCTGAGAAAAGAACTGGTGTTGCGGGTCATTTATTACTAATCAGTAAAAAAAATAAATAAATAAACTACAATGTGCTTTTATTTTTTGCACCATAAAACTTTATATACAGACCCCCGCTGCTAGCTATCGCGATCTGTGTCTCAAGCTCAAATAACCTTGAAACAGAAACGGAAAAAAGTTGAAAGCTCTTGTATACGGTACAACGGAAAAATATTTAAATTAATACTGTTGTTTTGTTAAAAACCAAGCTCAAGTGCCGCTATGGGCAGGTGGGCGTCAAGAGTGTCGGACGCATAATAATTTTCTCTTATAAAAAAATACAGAAAATTTTATTTTTCAATGGACCTTTCGACATCTGTTTTTTACTTCTCCAATATGAAAAAAAAAAAAAAAAAAAAAAAAGGATTGCCAACAAAATATAACTTCAGAAACGTTTTAAACTTCGTTTTTTAAAATCTCAAAAAGGAAAAAAAAAATAGAAAAAATAAAAAGACATTATTATAATCGCCTTCATAAAGCGACAAAAAAAGATGAGAAATCTCTTGAGATCTTCATTCAAAATTTATATAAAAATCGGCAAAAAGAATATTTTCTTTTTTTTTTTATTTTATTCGACAAAAAGCGAAATAACCTCTTGATAAAAACCCTCTCCCAGATTTTCGTTTTCTGCCTTCATTCCACAAATTTTCCTTTCCTCTCTGCATGTCAGACATGCGCTTTAAGCGACCCTCCACGAAAACGCATTAACTACATCACTGTAACTGCGCCATATTGAATTTTCCAGTCATATTTACATTGAAAATGAGGTTTAAATGAAAAAAACAACTGAAAAATCGTGTGAAAAACATAATAGTAGTTTAAAATACACCGCTAAGTTTAAGTAGTGATCGTGTAAAATGTGATTTTAATTCAGGAAATCGATTTTCAATTGTTTTTAAAGTTGGTGTACAACCTTTTTCACCTTTTTGCCCTTTTTTTTTGTTACACTGATGATTTTTTAGCTTTTTCGGATAATATTTCTCTGCTAATAGAGTTTCCGTTTAAATAAAAAAATTTAAAGGAATTCCTCGATTGATGTGTTAAAAAAAAAGGTTTGTCACAAAGAGAATTTCAATAATTCGTTTCCATTTCCCTACAAAGGGTGTGTGGTAAATAGAAGTCGTTAAAAGATAATGGGTGGAAACAAGATTATAATGTGCATGTATAGGTTCCTTTTATTCGATTATTTATTACGATTGAAGTTGAGGAAATCGTAATAAATTAAATGAGGCCGAATTATTTGTTTTGAATAATTCAATTTTTTTTAACTCGACAAAACAAACTCAACAAGCATTTTTTACAGCTTTTCGCATATAACTTGAGGAATAAGAAAAACGTATTGGATATTTTTATTTTAATGCCATTTTTTTTTATTGGACCTAATTTGTTACAAGTACGTTAAAAATATTTTACTCACACGATCGATGAACAAGCGAGCTCCTGTCCACAGGCCCTAGATATTTTAATAAATGACCATGCTTTTAAGGTTAGAAAAACACGAATATATACGACACGTTCTAAAATATTTACACCTGATTTTCCACTCGGAACTTCCAGACGTGAGATGCTTTAACATGTTCCGTGAACCAAATAAAGACTATAGAACTTTAAATTGAATAAGGAAAAAAAAAAAGAAAGAAGACCATAACCAAGGAACATTCAAGATAGATAAGATCCGAGGAGTTGCTATCCAGTTTATAAGATGCTGAGATGAAATCAATACCCAAGAGGATGCTGAGATGATGAGACGGCTAAATTATATTTTGGTTTGTTATGGGGGGAAAAACTTCATTTGGTTTTCTTGATTTAAAGACTCCAGAACTTTTTCCATTTCATTTTAAAGTTGGCAGCTTTTCGCAAGTGTAATTAGTTAAATTACATAATTATTGTCGGAGTATAGTTTGTCGTAGACCGGGCGGCCTTTATTGCTTCAGAAGGGGAGTACCGGGAAATACAGTAATATTCTGGGAAAAATATCTCTCAAGAAATTAGCTTTTCATTTTGTGACGCAACACCAAAATTTTTGTAATTATGATGAATAATAAAAAAAAAATATTAATTTAATTGCTGTGAGGATATACTGAAAACAGAGAAAATCTGTTAGACAAGATAAAAACACGCTTAATAGTTACAAGCATTGAAGATATTAGCTGAGGAGAAAATGTTCTTAGGCGATACACTCGATTCTGATAAAACGTGTAAATGTGCTTTTCTCTTACTTTTGCTGCCTTTTCTCTTTCCTGCTCCAAGTCCATTTAGTACAAAGTAATTGCAACAGTTATTTTTAGACCTTTTTACTGTCCTCACTTTGATAAAACATCCTTCTCAGAAGAGTATTGATTTTTCGTAATAATATCGCACTCAAAGCATTTTCAAGTGTAGGTTGAGAGGGCTATCTAAAATTTGTAAAGAATTACCTGAAAGGTCAGGGTTGGGTAAATATAAACTAAGAACGATAAGATAATGAAATGTTAATAAAAACTTTGAATAAACGACTGTTTAGGTAAATTATATTCAAAAGGAAGAGTGCTTTCAATGTCTAAACTAATTGGGTGCGTCCATTCTAAGTCAGCGACACGCAAGGCCCATTATAACTCATCAGAAACTCTTGTGTTTAGTTAAAATTTTGATGAGGAACATACTTTCAGGGATTTAATCGTTTTCTCGGATATTTTCTATGGCACCGTTCAAAATGACGTTTATAAGTCGCTATTTACGCAATTAATTATGTCATTTTTCCAGGCTTCATTCAAACGAATTACCGCGGTGTAAAAAATATGTAGGACTACATTATGAAAAAATGGATAAGGGTAACGTGAGAAGGGCACTTAATAAAATTAAAATGTTATACGGCCTCTTGGAACATTATAGTTTCGTTGCGTGTTAGGCAAGCCGAAAAAAAGAAAGTGTCATTTTTTTTCTGTTGAGCAGAAAACTAAAATGCAGTGGCTAGATTTAATTTCCATCGAAGGTTTAAAAGACATCAATTTACTTTACGCATTTTTTTGTTAGTTAAGTTGAGAATATATACATCAATAACTACATATTTACATCCAAGTATACATCATACAACCATACGTTAAACCTAATATGTTTCCAATGATCTTTTTACAACTATCTGCTAATGCAAATTAAATGTTTTTCTTTCTCATTTTTAAGTTCTGTATTTAGGAATTCTAAAAATGTTCCTTTGAATGAATTAATATAGCCGTACGAAAAGAAAAGCTTGAGAGAAAATTCTTACCCAACTTGATTTTTTTTTCTTTTTTGGATTAAGAAAAGGTCAAAGTTGAAAGTTAAGAGCTAATAATAAATGTCCCCGTTAAAGCTGTAAGTGCTTAGCATTGAACCAAATGATTTAAAGTTAACGGATTCTGCATCAGGTCTAGTTTTTTTCTAAATCTGTATCATCAGGCTTGGGACTTTTCGCACATGATATACTTTCAACAAGAAAAATATTTCTATGCTTCACAAAGCTGTCAGTACAATATATTCATCTCCTCTTTTCAGTATTTTTCACTTCAAGCATGTTCGCTGAACTAAAACTAACAAGAGTCCAAACAGCTTCATCCTAATCCTTATCTTCCGTTTTCCTACAACAGCAATTTTATCTCTTAGTTCAATTTTATTTTAAATGTTTTTTTCCAAGAATAATGTATACTTTTAAATAGAATAAAAACGTTACAATGAATCCTTAAGACAGACGTTTTTCAAGCAGCAAGTTTCCCAAAAGACATACGGGACGTCATTTCAAGTTACAACTCCCACTCATCTATAAGGGAACATATGAAGTAAATACACAAGATGAAACATTCCCATTCATATAAATATGACATTTAAACTCGCATACGTTACAATCAAAACCCGAAATCAGTCAGTACCAGAAATACTACTACACCGTCACTTGCAGTCACACATAAGGGCCATTCTCAATTTATTTACAATTTTCGGAACGAAAAATGTCCCTTCAAAAATGTAAACAACCCATATAAACAGTATTGTTTTGATTGCGTTAGTGGAAATGTTATTTTACTTAATTTTACTATTTCTGTGCGGTTTTACCCAAAAAAATGTTTCGGAAAGACGAAAAATCGATCGTATGACTTGTTAGTGAAGCTTTAGGTGAGCGGTTTAATTTTTAAAACGATTTTCGGGCAGTTTTTCGGCTTGCGTTAGTGGAGTTTCGCTGAACTCCACTATCGTGATCGTCGATCAAACGTTAATTTCCCCTTTAATTTATAATGCATTTTTATTTAAAAAATTTTATTTAGAGTTTTAGAGGGAATAAGAGTTTGTTTATTGATATTTAGTGCTTTATATGAGTCGTTGTAATTTATAAGTCGTGAAAATAGATGATCGGTAAAAAAAAAACAGCGTTAGTGGAAAAAATGGAGGACAAGTTTTAAATCCTTATTTCAAGAGAAATTATAATGGAATCGATAAATTCATTTCAAATTATTGATTTACTTATATTTCTGATTGCTAATTGTGAAAAAAAGATTTTTCCTGAATTGGTTTACGTAAAAAATCGAGCTGTTTATCTGGGAATCTCGAAATCGGGACAGCCATTTTTTTCGACTATCATAGCAGTTTTTTTCGTAAAAGAGCCTCTTTTTCTATCTGACGGTGCCGAATATATTTAATTTACTTTCAAAAAACATTTTCTTGTTCGTTTTATCAAAACATAATGTAGTTTTTCATTCAAATTCAGAAATAAATCATAATAAAATGCCCGGGACCTGAATATTGTAAACAAATTGAGAATGGCCCATAAAAGTTCCAAAGCCGGTTTTTGATGCATAAAAAAAAAAAAAATAATAATAATAATGATAATAATAATTTTGTGCTTTTTTGTCGAGTTTCTTTTTACGCGACCTCAGTCGAATAGAGTTCTGTCTTGTTTTGGCTGAATTTTACAGGAGAGCGTTTTGAAAGTTTAGAATTTTTCTATCTTCATTAAAAATAATTTTTTACATTTTTTTTTTTTTTTTTTTTTTTTTTTTTTTTTTTTTTTTTTGACAAAAATATAAATTCCTTATTTGGGATTAATAATTTAATTTTTACAAAATCTCACTGAAAAAAATACAGCTTAAATAAAATTTTTATTGGTGCATTTGATTAGTGACAATTAGTGACTAGTGACTAGTGATTAGTGATTAGTGACAATTAGTGAAAATTTGACTAACTGTTAGAAAAATTTTCATGGTCATTAGTCAATTTTTTACTAGGCTCAAAATCCAGTTCATTTTTGACTGGCTACCAGTAAACACTTTTTTAAGTGTATCAAACATTGTAAATTACCCGTCGCTATTTGATTCCTTACACTTTAAAATGGGAGTTCTGGCAAATAGAAGCTCTATCTGCTCCTTCTTAAATCAAGTTAGCCGTACGGAGGTCTGTATGTCGCAGATAGAATTTTGTACGACCAACTTTTTTTTTTAGAAAACGCCAGATAGAGCTATGTTCGTTTCGAAAATTTCGAAAATAAGCCGAATTACGAAATAAAAAAAAAAAAAGCACCACACACTCTAGACTGCTTCCTACCTAGGCACCACACACTCTAGAGTGCTTCCTACCTAAGTACTTAAGTCGTCTTTTTCTTTTTTTTTTTTCACAAAAAAAAAAAAAAAAAAAAAAAAAATAAATAAAATAAATAAAATTAAATCAAGTTATTTGGGAAATCAAACTATAAGGAAGAACACAAAAATCCCTTTTAAAATAAAATTAAGTGTACGGTTCTGCGTGTGGATTTAAATGTTAAAGAAAAAGTAAAAATTTATTATTCAAAGAAGGAAGCGAATTCGATGCAGTAAATTCATACATTATTAAAATCACGTAATTTGCTTGCTCTGTCGTTATCTGATGTTTTATCGACAAACCTGCATCCAGAGACGTTTTATTATGATTGAAACAGTTTCATTTACGCCCTTGACTTTAAAGTCTTTCTTTTATTCATAGCCCAATTTCCTTTGCAAATGAGAGCAATGGAAGGTAAAGGGTTTTCAAAAGAAAATTTTACTAGGTTCTCCATTTAAAAAAAAAAAAAAAAGTTCCTTAAGAGAGTTGAACCATTTAAATAAAACCTCAATACGGCCTCAAATACCATCATTCGCAGACTGCAGTCTCCGAGTCTATTGATTTATGGCTGCAGTAACCGCGATCCTTAACTTATTCCAACGAGATGTCTTTCTTTTATATAATTTTTGTTTGCTTTTTTTTCTCTCCATATTTTTTTTTCCGCGTTATTTTTAAAAAAGTGAAGTGCCGCGATGCTGGTAGATTAAGATAAAGAAAGGAAAATTGTTTTGCACCGCACGTGATGGAATTCCGATCATTCGTGCTTCCGCTGTAGGAAAAATGTTCTTTTATCAAATGGGAAAATAAAAAGGAAAAAAAAAAAAAAAAAAAAAAAAAGAGATCGGGAATATTCTCTTTATGTGAATTTTTTTTTCTTAAATGATTTTTATACCTTTTGTATAATTTTTTGAAAAGGTTTTTCGCGTTCTATCCATTTTACTTTAATTTTAAATATTCCCCATAGCTGATATTTCTCACTGTTCAATGTTCAATTAGTTATGCTTTTAATGCTTGTCTCTTGTTGCCGTGACAACACGTTAAACAACTTCATTTATTGCCTTTTATATTTTTAAAGGCATTCTGAATTCTTTTTTTGCTGGGAGGTGATCGTTTCGTGTTCGATAAAAAATTTTCGTTTGAAGTTTCCAATACGAGTAGATCACGTCTTTAATTTTAAGAGATAAAAAATACTAATAAATCCGTACAGTGGGAACCTTTTAAGTCTTCATAAATTGTTTCAATCCCGGTTAAAGAGTTTAAATTGCAATGCACAAGAAACAGAAAGAAATAAAACGTTCCAGAGCCCATCAACAATTCATGGTTGCCATCCGAAGGAACGAAAAAAAAAAGAAATGGAATAAAAAATAAAACAGTTTTTATTGCTCGAAAGAAGAAAAAAATCAAGTCAGGTTTTTTAAATGACAGTTCTACTGCTCCCCCTTTTCCCATTCACCTAACACAACTCTTTTATTAATCACTTTAATCTGGATCGAATTCCGGTTTGTTAATAAATTCCTCTCCCTGACGTATTAACCCGATCACGTTACTCAAATTCTAGGGAATTAATAAACTTGGAGGAGTCAAAATGTAGGAATCGAGGGAGCATGCCCCTCGTTTATAATAAATCCTCTTTGATCGGAATCCTTCAAAATCCCTTGGTAAATAATTATTAAGTAATAATCAAATCAAACGTAAAAGAGGCCTGAAATGTAATTAAACTAAATCCTCTATTTCAACAAATTGTTAGGCTTAAACAGTTCCCGCTGATCATTAGAAAGTAATTCGACGACAATAAAATTGAATTCACTCTCATTAGGAAAAAAAATTTCTCCTTATGGGCGTATTTTCTCTGCAAACATTTCCTTTTTTTAATTAATCCCTGCTTTTGTTTTCTTTTTGCTCTTCTTTTTTCAATTCAGTAGTCTGCTGGAAATATTATGTGCAAGATGGAAAATCTCTTATACGGGAATTAAAGTTTCCTGTCGAGAAACTTTACTTCCTAGAATGTCTTCTTAACTCTTTCGAGTTTTCGCTTCGAAAAAGATTTTTCGTAACTTTTTTTTTTCTCTTCCTTCTGGAGATGTTCCATCGGAAAGCTCAATAATGAATTCCCTCTTCTTGGATTCCTTTGCCTTTTTACTTTTCCTTTTCCCATTTTCATTTCTTCTCTCTTGCCCGTCCCCCCTCTCTCTTTTTATTTCTTTATAAATCGAGGTTTCGTGATATCGTCCGCTTCATTTTCTTCGATTTCTGCCAACCGTAAAAAAAAAAGTGCCACGTTTTTCTTGTTTTCTTTACATTGGTGACATGTACTACCTTGAAAATCCATCTTTTCGTTTGGAAAATTAAGCATAAGGATTTGATAGGCAACTATTTTGGTAGTGTGGCAGCTTTTTTTGTAAAAAATAATTATTTATTAATTTTTCCAACAAACCAAAAACTGCTTTCAAGGCAGGGGGGGTGTAATTCTCTCAGTTGGGGTTATCGGTATATGGATCATAAAGAGGGAACCGGGAAGATGTTCAGTAAAAGAATACACCAGAGGCACTCGAAGAGTGGACTTGAACCACCGACCTTCCGTTTTCATGACGGCTGCTCTACCACTGAGCTACCTCGGGCTCTGATGCATCTCCGACTAAACTGGGTTACTTAAGATATTTGGTGAATAATTATTTAATTATTCTCATTAGTAATATTCTCATAATATTAAGAGGGCCAAGAGTGATAGGCTTCTTTGTAAAGTGACTTCTATTTTGTAAAATTTGGTTCATTTATTTTATTTTTATTTGAATAAAAAGAACGAGAACGTTTAACGAAAAACATTTGTGTATGAATTTCAGAAAAGGCGCCGAGTGAGAACTGGCGCTTAAAAGGCGGTGAAATTCCAATTCATAACAGAATTTTTTGTTTAAAAACAAAACACTCTAAGTAACGTTGCCGAGTTGACACCTTTTATAGGCTCCGAGCGACTTATTTTTGCATAAATATACACTTAAATATACCTGTTTACCTCATAGAAGCGTATATATTTCCATCACGTAATTAGTTCGTGGAAAATATTGCTTTTTTATAAGCTAAACATGATTTTAATGGTGGCGCTGCAATCAAAGTCGCTCGGAGCCTATGAAAGTCGCCCACATTTCGATTATGTAACGGTCCTTGTTACAACTACCGGTATCAATCAGAACCTTAGAAAGAGTAAATTTTTACGATCTTCAGAAGCATATAATACAAAAAAGTCGATGAGGTGTCAATCGTGAAAGGCAGGAACATTCAACCCGACATGACTTCATTAAAATTTAATCGTGCGTCAATCTAAGTGGAATTTTGTTCGGAAGCTTGATAGATTCCGACCAATTTATTAATATCCGATGCCATATAATATGAATCTTTTGTCCGTTTCATAAAAAGAAAAGTTTAGTTAAAGAAGATTAACTGAGATTAAAAGTTAATTCCCTCGCCGTGCTCATGTCTAATGAAAAATTCTGTTGATGAGGGTTTTTCCTAATTACGCATACTCCGTTGTTATTTCTTTCGGAACATTGAACACATCAATTGAGGTGAAAAATTGAGATAACACCTTTCTCATTTTTTTCGTTTTTTTTTAAACGCAGTAGATGGCATATGAAATCATGTGCCAAAAAAAGTTAAAAAAACTCTGTGTATGAACTATGAACTCGTTTGTAATTTACAAATGAGGTATAACTGGAAAGAAAACTTTAAACATCCTAAGCAATAACAAAAATTAAAAAAATTTAAAAAAATACAAAAAAAAAAAAAAATAGTGAATAAAATTTTGATTAATGTGGATGTTCGTTAAAAGTCGCAAGTTGAACTATAGCTGTTTGCATGTTCTTCTGCAGCATAAAATGAAGCTGCTTCAAACAAAATGGTGAAGCTCACGATTGATAATATTATTATGAAAATAATGCCAGCGGTAAGTTTGCCTGCATATTTTATTCTGCTTTTTTTTTTTCAAGAAAAGAAAATGGTTGTTTTGTTGCTTTTGGACGTGCCTTGTGAATTATATGAGTTTAAGAAGTTTTATGCAAAATATGAAACTTTAGGGAAAAGAGGGATTATTCATCATTTCATAAAACGGAAAAGGTGAAATAATGTTGACAAACCCATGGGTTTTAAGTTAATACGTATTGGATTTAAGGATCGGAACTATTTCCAATAATTTTATCCACTGACCTTTACAGTGGATACAGCAAGATTACTTTCCCGTTTGAAAAAACTCAAAACTGAGAGCGAGTTATAATTCTTCTTTTCTCACAAAAGAGGAAATGCTCTAAGAGAATTAAACTTTCTATAGCACCGATTTATGTATCAAATCATTTGAATTTATCGACGTTCTTAAAACGAAGATAGAGTCAGAGGAATTTCTGAAGGATAAATAAAAATTTAGGTGGAGAATTGCGATAACAACCAATTTTTCAATGAAATTAGAAAAAATATCACGCTTTACGCCCCTTGGGCATTTAGAATCTACAACGTTGCTTTTACTATCCCAGGCAGGGGTGACTATGTATGTTGAGGAATGACTTTTCGAACCACTTTGGTTTAGACAATTAAAAATCCGCTCTCTTAAAGTACAAGAGGCAGAAAATTTGGTACTTTTTTAAAAATCTCTTAAAGCTTTTTCGCTACAATTTTTTCAAGGTGGCGGCGAAGTAAAAAAAATGTATGGTAACTCTATTCAGAATTTCATTTCAACCATTTTAAAATCTCGCCGACCAAAACCTGTATAAAAATGTAGATGTGGGACGAAAAAAACCGAAATAATCCATTTCGGCTTAAAAAAGTGGAGCAAAAATTAAAACCTGCATAACTCCTTCAAAAAGAGACAATGTTAGGCTACTTGATATAAATCCATACACTTTACCCATTCGTAAAAATAATCGCATTCCTCTCATCACCGTACCGACCCAAGTTCATACTGACGTGAATAGATTATTTAATAAAAACAAAAAAAAAACTCTGAGATTTTTCCCGCAGCTTTATGACTTCGAAGTACAAAATACGTTCCCACGGAACATTAAAAATCTAGGGAAAGTCATTTGAAATACTTTCATTACTAATGTTATTGGGAAAGAAGTTAATATAAACTCTAATCTCTTCATAGAACCGAAAAACCATTCAAATATACCCAGTAGTTTAAATATATTTAAATGTTGCAAGAAATGAAAAATCGTTTTCAAAGTCAAACACTTTTTTGAAAATAATTTATATGGAACAACGATAGAAAAATATAAAACAAAAGACTCGTCGAATGCCGCAAGCTATAAACCATGACTAAGTTTCCAAACTTTTCCTTGAACACAATTTGTACTTACGTGATTTTCTTTTCTTTTCTAAACGCCAGAAGGTTACAAATGTTCTCGTATTTTTACAAACCCGACGTTTAATCAAACTGGAGGAAAAACTATTCATCACCTACTTTGTTATAGGTATTTCTGAGCGAAGACAGATTTTACCACCAGTTCTTAAAAATACGTTTCTAGAACTGCAACTGGACCGATCTGGGACAAAAATACATTCAGAAAGCACTTTTCTTTAAATTTCACACTAGACAAAAAATAAAGAAAGACTTATTATTGCCATTAATAGAAACCATATTGCAAATTTGACTTTTGCAAAAAGCTTAAAGAGAAAAGCGAAATACCGTTTACAGGGTAGACACATTTTACTGTAAAAAGACTATTAGCAAAAGTACTGGGTTTAGAGTTGGATCAATATGAAGAAGAATGCCTAACCCAAAAACCAAGTCGTTTCTAAAATCCAGGAAAATGCTTAAGATTGTTTAAGAATAAGTCAAGCATGAAATATTATAATCATTAAATCTTAAAAAGCATTACCATGTCCCTTCCATTTCGTATTCCTTTTAATATTAAAGAGGCAACTCGTCTTACTTTTGACTTGCAGCGACTCAATAATTTTAGGGGTCGAAAATACAAGACCTGGGGAAAAGCACACCCGTTGGGCGCTTTCCATTGTTTGCGGTGTACAATCGTACAAGCAAACACATGTCACCGTATCACTTTGATGTTTTGTAATTTATTGGCAACATATGGTTTTCGTACATGTTCCGACTCGAACTTAATAACTTTGTACCGAGAAGTAGAGATTTAAGAATGTAACCAACGAGATATTGGAGTGTAAATCATTATACCTCTCCGAACAATACACCAAAGTTTAAAAAAAAAAAAAGATTTCAAATTACAGATCTTGAATAAAAAAGAACTAACTTTTTTTTTCTTCACTTTAAAAAATTCAGGAACCGGGAAAATGAAATCATGTGATCAAGCTCATTTATAATTTCATTCACAATCGCTCGTTTATCTTTTCTTTTCTCTTTTTTTTCCCCTAAGTACTTCAAAAACTCTTTTGAAAAGTCCATCTGTTCCTTGATTTAGCTCTCACTTTACTTGGAAGCTTTCAATTATTTTATTTTATTTATTTACTTATTAAATTTCTCAGCTTCCATTTTTAAAAAAAAAAGGAAAAAAAAAATATTTTTATCTGACCGTTTTGCTTGCTTTCAGCAAATATTCAAAACTACACAGTAAAAAATATTATGTAATTATGTTCTAAGCGGTCCACATAAATTTTTTATGTTGTTTGCCCGAAAAGGTAAACATAAAACAAAAACAACATAAAAATTATGTGGACCTAGTTATGTTGATTTATGTTGATTTTGACATAAAATTTTTTACTGTGTAAAAATAAATAATAATAATAAATATAATATAAATAACATTTACTTCTATTTTTGGGATTTAACCTTATAGAAGGGTCATCCGACCATTCGCACACGGCACAATTAACATTTATTCACATTTATATTTACATAGTTAACTTTCAATTTCATGTCAATTGTTAAAATTTCGCTTGTGTAAGCACGTCATGTCTAGCTTATGTGGAACTACTGTTATATTAGCACCGAAATTTTTACCCAGCGCCTGCCATGCTAATAAACTAGTAAGTTCCAACTTACTCCGCTAGATAGAGCGAGGTTTCGATGGTCACACCAATCCGTATTTTGCGCCGCGAACTCAGAAGCTTAACTTCGTTGTTCGCCACACGTTACGAGACCAGCCATGCCAAGTCGACCTCTCTACTGTGTAAAAATAAAACGAAATCATCTTAGAAAAAATTAGTAAAACGACCTCACCATGTTATTTTAATTTGTCAGATTACTGCTATATAAGGGTCTCCTTTGTGCATAGTAAGAGCACGATCAAATAAACCAATCTGGAAAATTGGCACCTAAATTTTTTAACCACAAAAAGTTGTATATTGAAAAAAAAAAAAAAAAATGCAGGGATAACCAGACAAGCAAATGACAACATTTGTCAGCATCTGCTGAAATTTTTTTACATAGTGAGAATATATTTTATACAAGGCTCTGGCAACGAAGTGAAACTTGCAAAATTTCGATCGCCTGGCTCAAAAAATATTCGGTGAACCACGACTCACAAGCAGTTGTTAGCAGTAACAACGAATGTTAGACAGCTTCTCTATTAGAAATCTAGAATTAACGGAAAAAATTGACATGCAAACTAAACTTTAAACAAAGAGAAGAGACACAAATCTTCCCAAGTTAATAATGTTGTAAATCCATTAAAAACCGCAAGGCAAAATAAAGTAATTTATGCGTGCAACCTAGAAATTGGCATTTGATTGTTTTAAACATCAAAAGACAATTTTATTATTCTGACTAATTTGTTTTCTAAAAAAAGAATAAAATGCACAAAACCTTTTTTATCACCCTATGATTCTTTTCCCGCCCTGATTGATCGTTAATTAAACGGTTTTTCATGATTAATTATATAGATATTTTATTTCAAAGCCAATCTATAAAGCATTTTTTTTCGTACGTGAATTTTTTTTAAAAATAACATAAAAATCGGAATAAAAATTATTGTGCAGTGGCTATTATTAGATTTTGCATCGCATGCACTTGACTTGCAAATAAGATTATGAATTTTATGAATGCAGCCTTTTGCGTGATGAAAACGGAGAAAACAACCGAGGTGAAAGTTAGTAACGAGTAACACGATTCAGTTTTGAATCAAATTAGTGAACATACAACGTATAACGCTGTTTACTGTGAAAATCCTTCGATAAACGGATGCTGGATAAAACGATCAAATAGCTTACGTCTCATTTTGAATTTGAGTGTTATGAATTCAAGTTTACGTTTGCCATTAGGTTCGGATAAAATAATAATGTCTTCCATCTTCTTCCCCAAGTTAAGAAATTTCACATGATTATATTGAAAGTTATGTCGATGGAGAAAATTTTATCGGATGCCTCAAAACGATTTTCTTTCAAAAAAAAAAAAAAAAAAAAAACTTTCGTACGAAATGTTTTACATTTCGAAAAACGAAATTTTAAACAGACGAAAATTCCCCTTTTAAAATCTGAAATTAATATCCAATTACAACTGTCATCCCTAAAGTACATTTGAAAGGGATATATGTTTCATTACATAACGTGGGCCGGATGTATAATGACGTTATTTGCACTTTTTCCCACGACCATTTAACGCCCTCAAAGCTCTCCTTTTTTTTATAGTCGGTTATAAAAAAAAGGATAAAACCAGCTCGTTGCAACGTTGCAATTTCTGCAGTTTTCTTTTTCATTTTCTTTTCCATTTTTTTGTAGCTTAATTTCATAGACTGGCTATAAGGGAACGAAACAAAAGCATTTAAAAATTCCTGAAGCGTCCTTTCAGTCTAAGTCAGCATAAAGTTCTCTTTGAATCATTTGAGTGAAAAAGGAAACTGGAACGTCGCGATAGTAAAATACGTGACAAAATGATATCGATAAATCCCTCGGTAGTTTTGGAAAGTTCTGCGAGATGCCGGGATCGAACAGGAAACTGTTTGCACAGTTTCCGCAACAAGCCAGTAGATGTGAGTCTCGAATGTACTGCAGCCAGTACGACGTGGTTTTGGAATCACGTGACTCTCATTGATCTGGATATGTGGGCTACAGCCGCCCTTGTCCCCTTTTTTATAGGGCTGGAGACTTTTCCCAGACGTGCAACAGAGCTTTACCTCCTAGCACAAAACCCGTTCCTTATTCAAACCCCTTTTCTTCATTCCGTCGCTAGTCATACTCCTTTAGTAGGTCACATTTTTTGATTCGGTTTTTGCATGTTCCGTTATTTTCACAAAGTCTCTAATCCCTTCATCCCAACAGGATTACATAAAGTTTCACAGGGTTTTCTTTGTATTAGATTTTCAATACCTTTTTCGATCACTTCCAAAGATTAAAAAAGTAAATAATAGTTTAGTGACGACATTCTAGCTTTAATCTTTTCATCGAAAATAACTTTAGGAACGTAGGACGACTTACAAAATGTTATCAGTTGTATCAACTAACTAAAAAAAAAAAGCAATGGAGAATATCGGCATAAATAAATCGTATGATTAAAGTTAGATTGCTTATGGGACGATATCCAAAGGGAGAAACCTCAAAATAGCCAAACCCACATCTTAAAATAACCTACAACATCCAAGTATTAATAGGGAAAAATTTTAAAAAAGGAAAACGAAAACGGCAAAAAAAAAAAGAAAAGTGGAATAACATACCTACGGAAATGATATACAACTGTTACATGGCATTTATGTATTTCCATTGCGCATAAAAAAGGGATTTCCTTAATATTTTCCTGTCGAACAAATTCTAAAAATCTTGCAATGGTTTATGGGTTGACAGGCTCCAAAAAAATCACGAGTTCAAAGTTTTCTCTATACTTTGAACTTTTAATACATTTACTTTGACGCTCTCGATTTTTTTTTTTTTATAGTCTCAGTTTTTTCTCAAATTAGATCATTATAATCATTCTTAATGCATGCAACCCCTGTTGCAGGTTTTTTAAAAATTCAATTCGTCTTTCCGTAGTAATCGGGATACCAACGTAAAGCAAAAAAATATGTCACAATTCTCTGGCACGAAAATGGTTTTTAAATTAAGTAAAAAGAAAATTTTACATCAATGAGACTAACCTGGTGACGTCATTCGAATAATCCTTCTTTGTCATCTATTCCTGTGTTCTTCTTCTCCATCCTTTCATTTGTGGATATAGGTCATCCAACGTCTAGTTTTTTAAGTCCGGTTGTTTTCTGGGTCAAATTTCTAACGTTCGCGACACTTTAAATAATTTGAAAAAACAGTGCCTACATAACACTTTGCGTTCAGCAATCTCTCGTTTCATTTTCAAGCTCATTTATGCGGCATGGAAAACCTTTTGAATTGATCTAGAAGCAAACAAAGGAAAAACAAATATTTTTTATTACATCGAAAACAAAATCTTCTAAAATGGATTTTCAATTTTCGGTTCTGATAAAATTATGGCAATTTATCATAAAACAAGCTCCAGCTATTCTTATAAGAGGAAAAGAATAAATAGAAACCGAATTTAAATAGAACTTAAGGTTCCCGAAATATTTTTTAATGGTCGTGGATGCTCACTTCCCTCATATCAATTTTCTTTGTGCCCGTCTTTTTTTATTATCTTATATATGTCAACAATTCAAAAAAAAATTTTTTTTTCATCTTGTTTTTCTTTTCGAAAAAGAATAAAAAAAGCAGGAGTGTTTAGGTTTTTATTCCCACTTGACCTTTCAGTTTTCGTATAGAATCCTCTTTTTTTCTTTGCAAAAAAGAAAGTTTTCCCTTTTGAATTCTTCTTATAGCCGAAAAGTTTTGTTTTTTAACGTAAATGTTTTTTTTAGGATCAATTTTTGAAAGAAAGCAAATCGATATAAATAAATAATTAAGTATTTCTTATCTTTAAACCGAACACTGAAGCGGCACAAAAGCAGCAACTCCACGTCCATAATTTATTTTCGATTGAAAAATTAACGCTGCTTAATTCTATTCAGCTCGCATTTACAATTTGAATAGCCGACTTTAATCGATACACAAAGAAAATCCGTTGAAGCAAAAAGATAGTCCGAAGATAAAAGGAACAATCGAAATCTTCCACTTTTATTCTCTCTTTCGTGGAAAATCAATATTTTATCATCGGATAAGCTGGGACAACCGCCGTATTAATTAGCGTTTTATTTAGTCACGTGAAAAGGGAGCCATGTAAACAAATTAAAACTTTGGAACGGTCTCCCGTTCCGGAACGGATGAAAAAGCGGAACTCTTATTCAGAAATAAGAAAATCTAACAAAGATAGATCATGTGAAAAGTTGACTTACTTTCTTTAAAAGAAAGGCAAAGTCGATGATCGAGTTTTAATCTTTTAGTTAAGTTTAAAAAAAAAAAAAAAAAAAAAAAAAAAAAGAAGCAAAGAATCCCCCACGTGCTTTTCGAGATGAGCTGCATCGCCCATCACGTAATCCCTAGCGAGGATTCCTCTCGTTATAATGAAAACAAACTTTCGTACTTAAAATCGTTCGTTTTAATACGAATCCCTAATCGACCAAACGTTTATAATTTCAAGGAACCGAAAGTTTCCCCTTGTATCGTTCCCCGTCCCATGTTTTTGTTGGTGTTCTTAATTTATGCCATTGGAAAGGTACATAAATATTTTTTTGGCTGCCTATCTGGAAAACTAAAATTTATTAAGCTTTTGTATTACGCAAAAGTCGAAAAAGAAAAGCAAAAGAGATGTAGGAAAAACTTGGGGGTTTATCTTCGTTTATAATTTCGATATTTCTTTTGTTCAAATACAAAGAGCCCGCAGTTCCTTATCGTTTGAATGTTTCATCTCGTTTTTGTCGCAAACCGCTTTCTTTTTTTTCTCCGTTCGAAAGTCTTTTTTTTTCTTTCTTTTCTTCATTTGACCCAAGACCTTCGTTTACAGGTTTATTATTCGGACAACAATTCCCTTTTTTTCAACGGGGATTAAGATAACAGTGTTTAAGCAAGGAAAAAATCGTCCAGGGAACCGGTTTTTTTTTTTTCCACAGAAATAATTCTCATGAAGAATAAAAAAGCGGTTAAATCTTCCTTCAAAAGGACAGAAATTTTTTCGGATTCACCGCGGAATCAGCGATTTCACGATAATATTTAATGTTTTGATAACTTGACCTGTTCACATTGACAACCGACGGTAACTGACAGAAACTTTATAGTCTTAAAATTTTTATTTTTCTTAATGAAAAAGTATCCCGGGACTAAATTTATTTTCCAATTTTTTTAAATTGAGGCTCATCGGACATTTTTTCGTTTTTAGAGAGGATTTTTTCCTGTTTTCTCTCGTTTTTTTTTTTTTTTTTTTTTTTTTTTTTTTTTGGTAACCAAGAGAAAGAACCTTCGAGAGACCGTGTGCATGGAAGCTACGGAATATAGATGTAAAAACACCGGTTTCAACGAAAAAAAATAGATTGCCTGAGGCTGTTTGTAAAATTTGCTGCAAAAGAGAGGATAAAAAAAAAAGGTGGGAAAAGGTTGTCAGTGTTGTTTATTTCGCAAGTGGCGATTTCATCACTTGTTTTATGCGACATTGAATTGGCGCGAATTAATACTTTTTAAAAAAGCAATGACCTTTTTTATCAGAACAATAGTGACAGCTATAAGCATTAATTGGACCCAATCATAAATTATGATCTCTATAATGCTTGAAATGCGGGTTTAGCACACCACAATACTTATGTTCATATGATAACCACGAACGGACTGTGGAGGACTTAAGTTAGAAACTATTAAACTATTATAAATTTGCTTTTCATGTTTAAACATTTGTTTATAACAGACGAAACTAAAAAATGTAACCAGACCTACACCGCTTGGTAAATACTGCGAAATGAGCAATGTTATACCAAAAAATCCGATAAGGCTTTCGGATCGGTTTACCGAAAGTAAAGAAAACAAACAAAAAAAAATCAATTTAATCGCTATTATTTTTTTACTTTGCTCCAGATCGATATAATGTTGGCCTTAGAGGAAAAATATTTGGGTAATTTTCTCAAAGATCTTATGCGAAGTTAAAATGAATTAATTTTCAATCAACTCGATCTACATAAAATAATTAATGGGATAGATTAAGCCTAATTTAATTAACGAAAATTAATACAACGTGGATATTACCATATCACACATTAATGATTGCAACAGTCGCACGAAAAACGTGAAGTTTATCTCCTTTTTTACTTTTTTTACTTTGGGAAAAATACGATTTACGCGCAACTCACGTTTTTCCAAAAAAAAAAAAAAAAAAAAAAAGGATTGGAAAAAAATTGGAATTACTCATTCTACAACTGATGCTCACTCAGTTTTTCTAATATATCAAAAATCTTTAGACTTATAAAAAATTGAAAAAGCTGTGTTTTGCTTTGGTGAAATTTTCATTTTTATTTTAATTGAAACAGTGATTTTTTTTTCTGAAGCCCCATCTGCTTTCTATCAAATATGGTACGATTTTCCTGCTTCTTTGTGTTCCCACTTTCGCTTCAGAGCTCATTCCGATATTTTATAGCCGTTCGTAAAATGACAGGAAGTGAAAAAAAAAATGCTGAATTGCAGGCATGATCGTAATACTTTCGAAATACGCTTTTTCGATCCTGGGGGAAAAAAATTTATAAAAGCATTTGCTTTTCATCTCAGATTCAATAAAAGGAGAGCGATAATATTCTATTGCAAGACGCTTCAACTGAATTGGTTAAACAACGTCCAAAATTATTTGCGGAAGAGGTTTTCTATAATAATTCTGCTCTCTAATTGTGGTAGTAATTTCCTGCGAAGGGTAATAATTCCCTTAAATTAAGAACTGCGAACCAGATTTGCATTTGGACGCGGTACGTATACATTATACAAATTATAATAAAATACTTCATTGTGACACTTTCAGGTTATTTATCTTAGACATCACCGCGAATTTGCAAATCTGCGTAAGCTTATCCGTAATTAACTTTAATGCAGAGCCTGATATTAAGCTTAATAAACTGATGTAACTCAGCAGCTAAAATCGCTCATGTTGATATAAGCAATTAGCAAAGCGTGTACACTTTCCGTCTCCGATTTATCATCTTACTCATTTTCAAAACCTAGATCCTCTTCTGAAAATTCAAGTAAATCGGCACGCATTTTACAACCGCCAACTAATTAAACTGAGCCTGCTTATTTATTTTCATTATGGCATTGCAATTTCATGGACTACAACTTGTTTTTTTTTTGAAAACCAAGGACTTACACTAATCAAGATGGGTATCTTTTAAAATATTAGTCCCATCCCAGATGGACCTTTCCCATCTAAGAGACGTCTATATGATATCTAATTTTAACACTAGATATCTAATAGACTTCTGCGAGTTGCTCTTAGATGACTAGAGGAAATCTAAAAGACAGATAATCGGGAAAATGTCCGCGCTATTAGCCAACTACAATACGTTTAATTCATGGATATCTAAAATCTATCTTTTAGATTCAAATTAGCTATTTGTAGTGGGCTACTAAAACCGGCTTATCCCGTCGGTTCGGGTTTTATGTAGTATGGTTAAGCAAACAAAAAGTGGCTGAAATGGTCAGAAAAAATCAGGCAAAAATTTCCTGATACTGATAAGATATCATGTACATTTCTTTATTTTTAAAAAATTCCTTATGAACTTTAGTATATCGCTAATATTCCGATCTAAAACTTACTTTAAAAATGTAATTGTTAATAAGTTATTTTTTATGCATAAAGGCATATCTTCTTTTAAGCATAAGTTTTACATCTTATATTTTCAAGGCATTTTAACGTAAATTATTTGACTCAAAGTAAAATAGGTTTCGTAGTAACATGTCAACAATAACTGAACAAGTGCCGACAGTCGGATGTAAACGTAAAATGGATTCAAGGTAGTCAAACATAAAATATCTGCCTCACTTTTTTAATTATATGAACTTTAAAAAAATTAAATTATTTAACTATTAGATGTCTAAGTCAGTTATTGGTCGGTTTATTAGCCATCTATTAACCATGTGCTAGATATCTATTACTTCGCTAACTTTTTAGTTATGTTTAGATATCTACGGGCTAAAAAGGTCCATCTGGGAATATAACACCTCCAAATCGAAAAAATTTGGAAAACTTTTTCGCTTCTTATGAACTAATATAAAACCGATAAAAAAAACTTTTATGGGAAAATGATATGGTAAATCCTTAGATAAAAAATATTGAAGAAGAAACCGAAAAAATAAGCATTCATACTAAAGTGAGGCTATTTTTCACTTTTTTTTATCTTCTCGCGAAATTGCTTACGTTAGTAGTTCAGTCATGTATTTTTGAAAAGAAAAAAAAAAAAAAAAAAAAAGGTCACCCGAACGTGAAAATCTGGAATGTCGTTAAAAAAAATTCCCGAATGCCAAATTTGTCAACATCATTACACTTTAGTAAACACAAACCCATTTCAGTATAAAGCCTTCAATTGATTCATTATCATCGAGATCACTCAAGAGGTTTTCCTGCTCCCCCAAAAGCGAGATCACAATTCCCCAATTAATATTCTTTCCTCACTTTATTTTTTTCTTCTCCCAACGAATTCGACCTCATCCATATGCATTTTCTTTTCTTTTTTTATTTAAAATAAAATTCTTCTCTCCAAATTATTTTTTTAATGCTCTGCTTGAGAAATATTAAAAGGAACCTCCCACGGAATAAAATGTCTTTTCCGTATGTAAACAAAATGAAAAGTGCAAAATAAAAAGAAGAAAAAAAAATCCCGGAATCTTTAACGTTTACTTTGCAAATGAAATAATAAAGAGTAAAAATGTGTATTATAATTTTCGCGTACAAGATGATGATATAATTCAAGAGAATAAATCAGTTTTAAAAAAACGTTTATTGCATTTTCATGGAATAAGAAAAAGAGGTCTGTTTAAAAGTATTAACATTAAATGTCCAACATTTTCTTCAAGCTAAAAAAAAAGTAGAAGGTATTCCCGGAAGATGTAATGAATACAATTGAACTACGCCGGCGCACGCCATGGGGTACGACGCATGCATTCCGTTTAGAAATAGCTACCCCTTAGAAAACGATAAGAGACAAAATTGAAAAATTCTTTCTTAATCAGAAATTTGAAATAGGTCTTTGTTTTAGTGCCAGCTTCTCCGGGGACTGCATAGAAAAGCGGATTTTAATTAACTTGAATTAGCTGATATTATCAGATAATTATGCGTATAGGAGAACCTTTCCCATTAATTAAATAATGATTAATTTAGGGGAAAATTGGCAAATAACCAAGTGATCAATTTTTAAAATCTATTTTTTTTAGTAATAAAAAATAAATTAACCCAATTAGTTTCCCCAATTAATTGCTTAATATATTAAGCATTATATTGATGTATTAAAAACATTAGAATAATCTTACGTATAAAAAAATGTGCGAAACGATACGCTTAAAATAGGAATATATCCGCAGACAATTGAAAAATCTTTTTGTAGTATTTTTTTTTTAAATTGGTGGGACATTTTTCCATTTAAAAAGTAAAAATACATCGTAAAATACTAAGAAGTATTTTACACACTAAAAAAAATATGTCGGAGAATCGTGGTGTAATTACATCGGCTTTAGAAAATAGCAGAAGTGTCTCTTATTTAAAATCGAGCAAAAACAAGTCATTGTCACACACAAAGCAGTTAAAAAATTGAGATTGAGAAAAATTTAAAGCTTACACATACCAAATGATAGGGTTTCGGTTGTACCGTCGCTTACGCCGTTTCACCACTGCAGCAGCCGGGTATTTTTACCAGTGTTCCAGTTAGCTGTTTTGTAGTAGTCGACCTGTCGCTTTCGGATATCGTACGCGATATTTTTACTGTTCGTATCAAGTTCCGCATATCGTGCATAAATACGTGACTGTATTGTGTGTGTTTACATTTTCTGCCATAAGCTTTTTTTTTTTTCTTCGAACCATTCACCTGAAAATTAAAGGAAAAAAAAATCAACTGTGAATAATCATCCGAATTTTGAGGGCTTTTCTGTTTTTCGCTTGTTCCTAAAAATAGGAACAGTATGCAATATACGATTTTTTTAAAATAATTTACGTTGCCCGAAAACCTAAAATTGCTTCGGCTTCTTCGTTACAAAAACCACGATCCTCTCTCATTCTCTCAAGCAGAACAAAAAAAAAAAAAAAAAAATGCGCTCCACGTTAATATGATAAATTAAAAACTCTTGTTTGAAAATTAAAATCGTTAAAATATTTTTTTTTAAAAAGAGGACTGAAGAATAAACGGTTCCTTTATATTTTTATTGCAAATAAATGAGATTGCTTTAATTAAACATTATTTTGAAAGGGTTGTAAAATATTTTTTTAATATTAGCAAACAGCCTAGAGATTTAAAAAAAGGTTTATCTTATTCAGATATTTTAATCACCCCCCTCCCCCTCCTGAAATTAGATATTTTTCGTAAATTAGCTAGGAAAAAACGAATTTTTTTTTATAATTGTTAACACGGCTAAATTTCCTCCAGCCTTCAAGTAAACCCGTAATTTTGCACCACAAAGGTGTCAAATGATTCATTTCATTTGAATCTTATTCAAATTTAAATGAATCAAAAATTTACTTATTTTTTCTTCTTTAATTATTTTCTTCAAAGAAATCGTTTTTAAAAGGGATTTTTTTTTTTTTTTTTTTTGATAAATCGTTTCAATGGACTCAGAAAACGATAAAGAAAACTCGAATGTGGTGTATTGGGTTGTTAAGATTTGAAAAATTTTCTTAAAACGAGATTTTGAGAGTTTGTTGTACGTATATCTGAATCGGAATTTTTACATATTTTTAATTCTTGTTTTCAATTATGACTCGGTGCCCAATCTCCATGGTTTTACGATATACATTTTTTCATCAAAACAAGCAATGTTTGTTATCCCAATTGGTTTTAATCGAAACACGAATAAACAGCAAATAACAGATCTCTCGCGTTTTTCTGGATCATATTTTTTTTCTAAAATTATTTCAATTGAACCGAAAATTTTTACTATTTCCCAAGTTATTTTTCACTTAATAAAACTTCCTTCTATCAGAGTGTTGTATAATTAAAAACTGATTTCATTTTTTTTAAATAAAAACTAAATTTCTCACTAAGTAAAACTTAGGCAAACCTAATTTTTATTACCCAAACCCATGAGGCTTTCAAATCTTCGCATTTCATTCTCCTCATTGTCAAAATTTAATAGTTGTTCAAAAAGAAAATTTAATACAAAAATTCGAAAAAAAAAATTAGAACATTCTTACTCTTCCTACGTGCCATTATTCATTTTTTTTTCCTTTTTTTTATCAAGACTTTCCAAACGAAAAGAAAAAAAAATTAAATAAACTGCAGACATTTATTCGATCCAAGTCACAAAGGGATTCAAAGGGAATAGGGCCCTCATACACAAAGTTAAAAATATTTAAGAAATCTTATCTCTGCAGTTTATATAAAATTCCCCTTGAAATTCAAGACTTTTCCACTTTTGCCTCCCATAAAAAAAAAAAAAATAAAAAAAAAAAAAAAAACTTTTTCAAGAAAACTTGACGATACTCTTCCTCGGCCCCGGAAGGCAATATAAGAATATCATTCTACTATTGCCACAAGGAAAAAAAGCGATTTAAGAAAGTAAATACAACATGAGGATGCTGGGAAAAATTTTCAAGTTTCAACAAAAATTTAACTAAAAATTTCAAATCGGAAACTCGAAAGATAATTACTATTCCACACAATGAAAATTAAGTTGTGAAAAGTTTCATAGGTTACAAATTGCACAAGTTTGAAGGACAAACACATTGATTCTCTGTTGATAAAATGGATTTTGAAAGCGCAAGTAATTTTCTTCCTCCTCGTGAAAATACATTTTCCATTTTCACTTTACGACTGGGAAAACATTTCAATTATGTCGTCAAATTTCATTTCCTTCTTGATATTATCTGCTTAATTTGCAAATGTTTTTCTTCTTTTTACTGTTCAAAGCAAAGACCGACACAAAAAAATTACTGTTTTATAGGCTTCTCTTTCTTGTTCCATCGCGGTGTTTATTTATGCTAAAAGCGAGTGTTACCAGCCTGTTTTCCAGCTCATAATATTTCCACTTTTCTTTTATTTTTTCCGGCTATTTCCTGCAGCGTTCCAGCATTTTGAAACCCCTGCAATTTTTAATCAAGACTCATTAAATATTGAATGCAATTAGAAAAATTTTACTCTGAATTGAAAGAGGAGATGAGAATGAGAAGTAAACAGAAGAGGTTTACATTCGAATTACAAGTAGTATTTCTTTCGACTTTCCGTCACTTGCTTAAATTTTAAAAGTATTAAAATTTTGTCTTTACGTTTACATCAAAGAATGTACCTAGCGGATAAAATAATTACCTCCTCAAAAAATTCAAATCATAACTAAAATTTAATTCCTCGCAATCGTAAACTGAAATCAGATCAAAATTCGTTTACAATAAAGGTATGGCTGAGTAATGAAAAGTCAATTTTCCCTTTGAAAATGATTTTTTTATTAAGTTTTTTTTTAAACGATTTTTCCCGTGACTGAATGAATGGTGTTGTTTCTTCTTTTATTGCTTTCTTTACTTTTCTCATGGCTTTTGCAAAATTTTTCGACATTTCTTTCATTTTTAAACAGCAAAAAACGGAGACTAAGCGGGGCACCAATGATGGTGAAACACCATGTAATTTTCCCTACTTTTATGCGTTTCTAAATACGATAGAACATTTTTTTTTTCACTTTTTCATATGCACTTGAACTCCTCATAAGAAACGAACCGTATATTACCATAAAGATTAATTATTTTTATTTTCTACTTTTGGTGCACCATCATAGGGACACCAATGACGTTATAAATAAGCAAAACAAACTTTTTAGTCAATGAAGTCGCATAGTCTATTGAAATAGTCTATGCGAATCCGTCTACCAAGCCACGGGTAGCTTAAGGACCTTAACTAGGTTCGTTGGATCGAAACCACTTTTCGATTCTCGGTGTACCACGTTGATTCAAAAAGAATCCGGGTTGGGAAACTGCAAAAAAAATGGCGTTTTATGATTTCAAAAAAATTTTTTTTATTTTTTATTTTTTATTTATTTATTTTTTTTTTTTAAGGTTCTAGTTCCTTTACATAACCGGCCGGTCAGCCGGGCGGTGAAAATTTTTTAACAATAAAAAAAAAGTTTAATATTTTTTTTTTGATTCGGTATTTTACACATAAAAATGAGATCGGATCGCACCGAAACCGTGCCAAAACGCTTTCTTATGTTTAAAAGGTAAAGATTCGTTATTGAAAACGTATGAAAAAGGCTTTACTGTGCCTAAATTTGATAATTTTTTTTAATGTTTTCGAAATAAAAAAAATAAAACGCCATTTTTCTTTTTGTTGTTGAAATAGTTCGTGGTTCCACCGCTAGAGCGCTGCACTAGCCTCTCGGAAATAAACATTTTTTTTTTTTCGGGGAAAACAATTAAATATTATCAAATATAAGAACTATTAACTGTTGTTCATGCATTTAATATCATAGAAATTTATCTCTGAACATAACGAAGCGTTTTGGGTACAATTTCGGTGCAGTTAGACCCCGTTTTCATGTTTATATACTGGATTATAATACTGTAATTTATAGTTAATAATAAATAATTTATAGATAATTTCAGTTTATAATACTGGATTAAAAAAAAAAATTTTATCGTTTAAATGTGTTTTTTTATCGTTAAAATGTGTACACCGCCCGGCTAACCGGCCGGTTATGTAAACGAACTAGAACCTTTACACGTAATATGCTTTTTTTGCCAACTTATTAAAATTGCATTACGCCACTAGTAAAACCATGGCAACATGAAAAAAAAAAATTTTGATGGCAATCACTAGGCTACACTTAACAATTCAAAAAAAACTTGATTGAAATGACTGAAGAAAGCTAAAGTTAGATAATAGGACAGCGGGAAGTAATCATTGGTCAAACTTTTTAGACTGAGTCTCTGACGTCACTTGGTACGCCAATAAATGATTTACATGAATATTTTTTTACACTTTTGAACGAATTCAAAAGAAAGGCCTGTAATTATAGTTATAAACAGTTTTTTATGTAGGCGGCAAAATAAAAGATTTTCCTCGTCCCATTTTATTTTTTTCCATTCAAAAATACGATTTTCAGTTCTTTGGCAGCCAACTTATAAACAAATTTTGAGGATAAAAGCGTTTGGAAAATCACCTCTTTGAGGAAAATCACTCCTGCATGAAAAATTGGAATAGTTTCTTAGGAATACTCTTGAAATATTCCCTAACTCTTTCCTTCTTCTTTTACCTTCAGCCCACCTATTTCCGGTATAATTACTTCCTGTTTTTATAAGCAAAAGTTCACCTATTTCGAAGAAATTATCTTCTACAAAATAAGCCCTAAGTCGTAACGGCGAAAGAAAACTGGAAAAAGAAAACTCATTTTAAAAAAGTACTGCAATATTTGCTGAAATTTGGATTGGAATTGCGACCTACTCAATTTTTTATTTTTTAACGCTATAAAGAGTTTTTTCACGATGCACGATATTAAAATTTAACTATTCACACAGAGATTCACATCAAACTTTTTTCTTCTTTTCCCCCCGTGCATGAACTTTCGTCTCATATTAAACTCCTGTTTTTGTCGGTTCCACGGTCAGTCAGTTAGTCATTAATCATGTTTAATCCTTTGAAAATATCGAAAACTAACCGATTAAATTTCATGCACATAAACCCTATGTTGTTTCGTCGTCGGTTAAAATTGTCAGGTGATCATTTTTCATCGTTTTAACAAATGGCTGATATAACTGTGGTATAAGTAAATGAATCGATGGGAGGTTATATCATGATTAAGCTTATTGTATTGTTAGACTAGTGACAGCATTCTTTTTATTAACAGATATATTTTATCGTATATTATCAATAAAACTTTAACCCCTTTATGCACTTAAAAATCTGGGATTGATTTTCACAATGTACAATCCACATACCCGTTTGAAATCCAAACAGAGAATAAGACTCGATGAAAACAATTTAGCTATTGAAAAGTCATGAGAAACTTTGATTTTACTGCGTTGGATGAGGGATCCCGGGAAACCTAGTTACAAAATAGCAAATCATTTTTTTTTTCCCAGGATGTTTGCTATTGTTCATATTAGATGAAACAAATTTTAATATTAGAAAGGTAAATAAATCTTGATTTTTTTTCGGAAAATAAACATTAGGCACTTCGTCGGCTAGAAAAAACCGGCCGGTTCACCGTCCGGTTTTTTTTAAAAAAAAAGGTTTTTTAATTAATAATTTTAAATACGTTAATATTGCATTAAATGGGGCGAAACTTATACCAAATTGTTCCTTATTATTAGAAGAAGTCGAAAATACATGTTAATGTCTAGCCAACGAAGTGCCTTAAAATGTTAACTTTTCTAACCTCAGGGATTGTTTCACCTAGGATAAGCAAAACTTGTCTATAAGTCAGACTGCTATTTTTTCAAGATTGGAAAATGAAATATGATTATCATCCTATTGTGGGGAATGCCGCAGAGGCCCCAAATTCATAAGCAAAGTCTCGCATACGGACCTAAAATTCTGCACGAAAGTTGAAGTTGAAGAAAGCTCTACTTTAATACTCTATTTTAAAAAGGGGAAGACAGACACAAAAATATTTTGCTAGAGGATTCAAGAGTAACCAATAAGAATACTGATAGCAAAATACCATGTAATTTTTTATCTGCAAAACAGTTTCAAATTTGCCTCTACCTTTATCGACTTTAGACAAGATTTTCATGAATACCTGAATAAGAAATGATGTTGCCTGAGCTTCTATTTGCACAATTGTTCGCCCTGCTATCATCTCTGAATTATAAAGCTATATCCCACATATTGCACAATATCATTTCCTGTTTCTGATAGACTTCTGAGCTTTGGGCGATGCTTCCGAATTCGCACCAAGTCATTAAATCATAGGCCTAATCTTCAAACGCTCAACCGATTGCACTTATCTGAAAAACAAAGTAATCAAATGGTTTTAAAAAAGTAAGTAAGACTAAGATTAAGGATTTTCTACCGATGAACTTGAGATTCGTAGTTGATTGTTCTCCTGCAACTTAAGCATGGGCGCAACATTCTTTATTTTTTGAAGAAAGGTTTTCCGACTATATATATTTGCAAAAATTGTAAACATGCTGGTGATTTGCTTATAAACATCGTATTTTCTTTTTGAGAAAATCTCACAAAAACACCACAAATGATAAAGGGATCAAAATTTCTTGTAACAAAAGTTCTGGAGGATGTTAAAAGAATTATTCCTATATTTTTTAAAAATTTATTCAGTTCCAATTAAACTTTTGTAGTCGGAAAAACATTTCTTCAAAAAATAAACAAAGTTCCGCCCATGTTTAAGTTGCAGGAGAACGGTCAGCTAAGATTCTCAAATTCACCGAACCTCCTTAAACGTATAAACATAAAAAAAGAATCAGCTATTAAATTTCTCTCCCTGATAAAATTGAAATCAGTATTAAAAGTGATGTCCAACGAACTTTCCCCTGATAATTAAGGGAAGAATCTTGTCACCATCTCGGATTTTCAAATATCAAAATTCTGACAACGAATTCATAATTAGCGATCTTAAAGCCCTCCTGGGAAGAAATAGTTTGCGGAACTTTACTCGAAATCAATAAGCACTGGGACTTTCCATATTTTTCCTACTATCTTGAATCTCCTCAAATAACGTTAGGACGAACCATTTTTTTTAAACCGTAGAGCAAATATCCGTTATTTTTCGACCATATATTTATTACAATCGTTTACTGATCTGGAAAAATAACTTTCGTTCAAAAAAATAAGGGTTTACACTTTCCAATCGTCCCCAAATCAGCCTAATAAAATCTATTAGAGTGCTGATTGAAAGCCATGTGCCTGACAGCAAAACGAAATCAAGCGGGTTTTGCAATCCATTTTCCAAAAGAAACGTTTATCTCTATATTTTTTCTAAAGTAATCCCCAGAGAATTCAGCGTAGACAAGTCCACGTTAAATAAAAAGATTCTATTTGAAACCGGAGAAATTTAATATCTGATATTTATGGATATCAAAATAAAACAAACTTTTGCCACGCTCTACCGAATAGGACATTTACTGTTTATTGAAAACGAAAAGGTAAATAGGTTTTAAGCCAGGGGGGAAAAAAAAAGAACCACTTTGGAAAAATGGATTGGTTCAGTTAAACCTCATTCTTTTTTTAAAAGCTAAAAGGCAATCCTGCGTTAATCCATAACCACCAATCCGGGAATTCATGGTTTTTTAGACGGAGCTTTCTTTTTTTTTTTTTTCCTCCCTTTCATAATATAATGGAATATCCTCTAAGAGCATCCTTGCTTCGGTTATTTTGAAATCCCCATTGCTACCAAACACAGGGTTGCATTTTATGTCAAAAACATTTTCTAATTGATAAATAGACCTGTTTTTCATTTCTTGTCGGTTTCACCGTATCTTTTTTTTCTTTTTTTTTTTAACCCCGCTCCTAAAAAGTGAGATAGATAGCCTTATTAACAATGGTTAAGTATAAAAAGCCAATGATTACATGGTGAAGCATTTCCCTAGAATGAATAATCAATGCGCAATTTTCCATTTTCCATTTCTGTTTCATTTTGCGGAATTTTTTGGTCTTATCTTGCATTTTCAAACATTCTAAAATTTACCCCCTGTTTAATTAAAAAGATTACACCAATTTCTTTTAATGATCCAAAAATTGTTCCGTTCAAGTTCCTTTGTTCGAAATCACGTAATTTTAACGTAAAGGATAAGTCGTCTTCAATTGTCTAATTGCAAGTCAATGATCAAAGAAGACTTTTATCATTTCAATTCGTTACATTTTTAAATTCCCGAGACTCTTGAATTACAATTTATTCCTCCGCAGTCCTTTTTTCATTTTGAGATAAAAATGTATCGAAAGAATTCGAAATGGGATTCCTTTATGATTTCCGGCATTCGCATTGTACCAGCACGATGGGCAGACAGGATAAAGGAAATAGCGTCTGTTCTATTCAGTGTCAGCTGTTGTAAAAAAAAAAAAAAAGGATGAACGAAAAAAAAACGTGATTTTTGAAACTTCTCAGTTTTGCAGTTCGTCAACTGGTGTAACCCGAAAGGAGGGAAAAAAAAGATAGAAGGAATGTCCAGCGTGACGATTTGGGAATTTCTAATTAATTTTCGAGACTATTTTTTTTTCCTTTTGCAATTTTTTTCCTGGTCGTCAAATTCGCCAAAGTTTAGGCAGTTCCATGCCCCCGGGAAGGAGAAACTGATGAGCTCTATGACATTTAGCTCTTTTACCCTTTCAAGAGACTAAAAAGCATTCTTGAGTGATAACGTGAAAAAAAAGTGACAGATACACCATTTATTTTGGTTACTTTACTTATGACTGCTGGTCTCCGAAAGCGTCCGTTTCTTGCTAAAAACTCTTAGTATTAGTTGAAGCTTCCGTTTTTCTTTTTTTTTCGTTTTGTTTAAAGGCATTAGTCTACGCCATTTTTGCTCTTTTACTTACGATATTCCTGTTGAATTAACAAATTGATATATTTCATATTTTGGCAGCGATTCTTCTAGATGAATGTAATTTCTTCATTTGATCTGAAAATGAAAAACTACAGTTAAAAAGGCTTAAAAAACTTAAAACGCTCATGGTTTGATATTATTTGATGGGGAAAGCCTCTGATTAATTTTTCATTTTTCAGATTTATCATGTTTTCATTCTTTCCTCTAATTGGATATAAAACCAGTGCAAAACCTAAGCATTTCCAAAAATCAGTTTATTTTTATTTTATTATTTATTTATTTTATTTATTTACTTTTATTTTTATTTTTTTCAAGTTAAAATTAGGTTCTCTTATTCATTTCCAATCGCATTTTAAGCCAGACGTAAATCTATCAAAGATCAGAACTTTCTAAATGGATTTTAAGTAGATATGCCGAATACTATAAATACTAAATCGCAAAAAGCAGAATTCATAAAACGGTGTAATAAGGAAAGGTATTTGCATCGCCTAGTGGCCAAGAATATCTTCGATGTAATTTTCTTCGTGATTTGTCCCAGGCAGATAACAAAAGGGTAATTATTTCCTACTTAACACCGCTCCACCGACTTATTCCCGAAACTACTTGGAGTAATCGAGTTTTGCGACTTTATGCAAACCCAATTACCCAGTTTAAATTGCGGAAGCATAATAATTTGAAAAACGTAACGTTGTAGACCTTTTAAAAGCGATGAAATTCCTCCCTAACAGCATTACGTATCAATCTGAGCTTTGCCATTTGAATAGCTTTTACCATTCATCCAAGTCACAAAATCAACTTTTTAAAATTTCCATCCTGGATTCTGGATTATTTTCAAAATTGATAAATCCCCGAACATTTTTTTTCATTTTTCATTTCTATTTTGAGAGACGTAAACATCTCAAAATGCGCCTAGTCGGTGAATGTTTTTTATTTCACTCCCGACTTATTTTTCCTTGTTATGTTCTTTATGAAAAGTTACTTGAAATATTTCGTCTTTTTTTTTTTTAAGATGTATATGAATGAGCATAAATATTACTCGAATCTTAAGTAAAGAAATGAGAGGAAAAGCTAATGTTTCTTCCTCCCTAAGCCTCGCGATTCCGCTTACCCCAGTAGAAAGCCTTCGAGGACGCTAAAGGCGATCCCAGTAATTTCGTTTAAGTCGGGTTCAGCTTTGGGGGAGATATATAAACTTGCCTTTTGAATGTAACGAAAAACCCTTCGCCGATTCCTTGTCAAATGAAAGCTCGTTGATTTTAGAGTTGTGAAATGTCTTTCTCGGAATTTCGGTTCCACACCGTTACCGAATCTCTCCCGCCTCTCCGCTTTTACTCGTTTTCTGTTCCATTTAAAATGAGACGTCTCGACTCTGTTAATTATGGCAATAGAAAACTTAAATAAATGTTAAACTTTTCCAAGAATTACCAAAAAAGGTTGCTTAACAAATTTCCGAGAACTCTACAGGCAAAAAAATTCGAAGGAAAAAAAAAATATATATATATGAATGCGTATTTCAAGATGTAAAATTTAATTAAAGTCTATTTTATGAAGTCGTACGTACACGGTAAAAAATTATCTGTTAGTATGTTAAAAACGGTCCACCAATTTTGTATGTTACCGATATTCTGTTAAATTTGACATATTGATCTGTTAATTTGACAGAAAATAAATGTTAAAATCCACAGAATTATGTTAAATTGACATATGAAAATTGGTGGACCGTTTTAAACAGGAAAAAAATGTCAATTTTACAGATAATTTTTTACAGTGTAGAATTTCCTCAATTTAAACGTAAATGAGGCTTTCCTATCTGATCAATCGATATTAGATTTTTTCGAAAAATGAAGCAAAAGAATTTACCGATCAATGTGACATCGCACATGGGCATATAAAGTTTCTTTAAATGAACTCTCATTTAGGTCCATAGCCACTGGTAGGGCTGTTCGATGCTCGGGTATTTAGCTCGGTTCCGGTTCTCTAAAATTCGGGCTCAGGTCTGACTCGGGTCTAAACCCGTTCTACTCGGGTTCGATTCCGTTCGAGCCCAGACCTGAAGCTACCCGTTAAAAAAAATCATTTATTTTTTAAAAAATGATGACAATTGATATTACGAAACGATTACGGCGACATCATCATTATACCACAAAAATGAAGAGAACGGGTAGCTTCGGGTCCGGAGTCGAACCCGGCTTTTTTCGGGTAGGAATCAAAAATACCCGACCTGGGTTAACTCGGGTCAGACCCGAACGGAATTGAACCCGAGTAGTTCGGGTCTAGACCCGAGTTAGACCGAACCCGAGTTTTAGACCAGAGCCCGACTTTTAGAACCAGAACCGAGCTAAATACCCTAATATCGAACAGCCTTAGTTACTGGAAAGGACGACCGACTATGACAATTTAATTTCAAATATTTTGACCCCAAGCCAACGACTTTTAAATTTTGTCCTTCACAAGCTCTTATCCGAACGTTCATTGTTTAAGTATTTCGACATAACATCCACGTACGGGCCAAACGGGAAGACGGGGTTCGAATCCTCTTTGAAACAAGTAGTTAATTTTTCTCAAAACTTCCTTGAACTTTTTCCGAATTTCCCTTCATTAACTTAATTCAATGTGCCGATTCACGTACTCAGAAATCATAACTTTTCAAGAGAGGTTTAAATCTTAAATTGCACGTTACGTTACTTATCATTGCTAGTCAAAGATAAAGCTCAATCACAGCATTAGCCTTTCTTACCATGGTAAATCGTCCATATTTTCCCTTTATACCCCTTGATCATGAAACGTCGATAAGACCGGGAACTGAGAACCTGTTAGGCATTGTAACTCATCAGCTTTTAGCATGTGACCTCCGCCGACCTGATTATGCAAAACCAAGTTTCTTGATATAGATTTTCATTGCTTTGTGATCAGAAAGGGATGTTTCCTTAGGAGAACCTCCCTCCTCATTCATTCAGCTCAAAAGACTTCAACATTGAAACACACCCTTAACTTGGAAAAAAAAGCGTGTAAATTAAATCGGAACTCATTTTCCGTTGAAAAAGAAAAATTATGAACGGGTGTGAGGATTAAAGCCTATAGACAAGATTAGGTTAAGTTTTTCCTCCCCAAAACTGCGATATACCAGCGCCTCTAGTGTTAATCATAGTCACGAACAGTTTAATTTATCTTACTCACGCGATCCTTCCTCATTTTTAAATGCAAATTCTTTAGCTATATCGTTTAGCTGGTTAAAGCGACCTCCTTCCTTTGTGCAAATAATAAGTTTTTCCTCTTGAAAGTGAAGCGAAGGGGTCCTTGATAAAGAGGAAGTAAAAAAAAAAAAAAAAAATGTGACTCATAATTCTGAAGCGAGTTCGTAAATTAGAATTTTAAAAATGATTAAATTCTTGTCCAGTGATCCTAAAAGAACATTTTCTTATATTTTTTCCGTAAAAAATATATTTTTTTAAAAAATAAAATTTAATAAAACATGTGTTCTTCGTACAATTTTCAAAAAGGAATTTTCTCACGCTCCTAAAAAAAATCTTCAAATTCGAAATTAAACAAAACTAAATAATTTTTTTTTCGTTGTTGTTAAGCTTCTAGAGGAAATCGATTTTTAATGAAGATTGTGCATTAACCTGTACCGGAGATGGTTCCGGAAAACGAAACCCTATAAATGTAAAATTCCGGGAGAGATTTCAATGTAATATGAAACGATTTTCGCCAACACTGTTTCTGATTTGCATTTTTCAAGGGATGGTTAATTAATTACGGTTAACGGTTTGATTTTTTTTGTTTTCTATATGAAACCGGGTGTTACGAGTTGCGAGAAAAAAAATGAACCGTTTTAACACCTGATGGTATGATCTGTTTAGAAATGATTTTTTTTTTCATAAGGCTAATGGCTGTTCGTATGGCGATGAGTTAAATAGAAAAAAAAGTTAATTGCAAATAATCAGTAAGAAATAATTAAATCACAAAAAAATAATTAAATCACAAAAAATTGTACAATTGCAATAAAAAATGATCAAAAAGTAAAAATTAAATACAGTGGATGCGCTAAATAAAAACTAAATAGTAGGACAGGTGCGGAATAACGTTTTTTTTTATACGGATTTTTCTTTGAAAAAAAATGTTAAAAGTAACATAATTCACCAGTAAAAAAAGAGGCTAAATATATTTTCTATGTAAATTTTACAAAAAACGATTATGTTGCATTAATCTGATTGTTGATCAACCAATAACCAATCGCCATTTGTCAACATAAAAATCTTTACATTCTCATTTTAACATAAAAAGTGTTACGCATGGAATGGGTAGCCCTTTTTAAGGTTTTTAACTTAAAATATTTTACCATGTAGCTTCCTGAATTAAATAAGACTATCTACATATATTTTTAGGGTGATAAAACACCCTTAGTAAAACCTATTAAAACTCCCTTGTATATCCAGTTCCTTGACTGGTTTAATAACGCCACTCTCAGCAGGTGGAACCTGCAAAATGTCAGACATAAGCTCTCAGTTAATTTTTGGTAAATTTATTTCTTTAAAAAATCCCATTTCTAACGGAACTTTCCCAAAAGTTTAAAATATTAACACTTCCTCTATTTAAAAAAAAAAAAAAAAAAAAAAAGTAACCCCGGAAACAAAAGTTAAAAGAATATTTAATTATAATCTCATGAAAGTTTCCACTTAATCATACGGGAATGAAACCTTTTTTCCGGATGGATTCTAAGAAATTACACCGAATCTTTAATTCGGTTCTCCTGTTATTTTTAGTTGTAGAAAAATCGCAATTTTAAATTTAGAATAATTATTTTACCTTTTGACGTACATTCAAAATCGTTCGACCGCCTCCACGGACGGTGGTCGTTCGGAATTTCCCAAACGTAATTTATTCTTTTAACCAGGAAAATCTATTCAACCATATAAGATTTACAAGACTCCATAGATTAAAGATTAGAAATAACGAACGATCTTCTAGTTTTTTCAACCATAATCGCAATATTCATGGTGCAATAAAAAGAACTTAGGAAAAGAAAAAGAGAATGGGAGAGAGAGAGGGAGAAAATACTTGATCGCTTATTTTATCCTGGCAGGTAAAAACCCGCCTAACGCAGATGGTTTATTCACGTCCCCACATCTTGAATTAAATATTGATTAATTTTCCCAAAGACGAGAAAAAAAAAAGCTTATGGCGATAAAACAAATTTTTAATTAATTCAATCATGTTAATTAATCATTATTATTTTTATATCCAGAAAAAGAAAGGAATTTAAGGAATTTATTAGGATAAGAGAACTTCAAAACTTTCTCCCGGAGCTCGGCTTAAGCTTTACAGGAATTTCGCCTGAAAGATTCCTTATTTTCCGATTAAAATAATAAAAAATGGTGGAATCGACGTCTGCTTTGCCGAAATGCTCGCGGCGGTGTGCTGCTCGTTGTACGGAAGGACGCGGAAATTTATTAACTAACGCGTTATTAACGCGACGTAGACGTCACAAAACAGTGCATTTTGGTGATTTAACCGAACGTTTAGGAGCGTACTGCACGGAGATACCAAACTGTTGTAAATTATCGACTATATGTGGGAGTAGCGGTGACAGTTCAAAAAATTGTCCAATGTGCGCTAATAGTGTTCTCAACGGTACGATAAAAATCGTTTTACAATGAAAAAAAAAATAATTTCCTTGAAACTAAACAAAACTAAAAAACGACGAAAGCATCCAGAATGTTCCTTCCGTAGAAAAAATCCTCTCGATGAATGAATTTTCGAATAAGAAGAGAGGAAGTTTGCTTAGCAAAAGCTGCATAAATATTGTCCCGTTTAGGTAAAAAAAGCTCCAAGCGAATATTTTATGCAAACTTCTTAACGAAATTTGTAACATTTATTTTTATACAAGGAAAAAAAAATACAACTTTTTTTTTTTTTTTTTCTTCCGGGCTTGAAAAAAAAATTTGTAACAGCGACGCCTCTTGGATATAAAAATCGGAGGGAGACCACTGTTGCAATTAACCTTATAAAAATCACAAAATATATATTACGCAAGAAAATAGAGAAAAAAAAAATTCCCTTCCCGCTTACGGTAATCAAGATAAATGAATGTAACTTTTGCGAAATAATTCCCAGTATTATGACTTTCATCCTCGCAATCTCTAACGGTGTTCAAGAGAAAACAATACAGCTAATTTCAATCTTTTTTAAAAAAAATATTCCTTGGGCAGATTATTTTATTTTACTTTTTTTTTTTTCCAAATATCGAGAGAACGAACTTTTTTGTTTTGCTTTTGACATGTTCCGAAATGAAGAAAGTTGAAAGTTGAAAATTACAACAATTATTCTGATAATTATTTGCATAATTTAGTTAAATGGAAAAATTTTGATCTCGATTTTATTTTTCAAAAATCGGTATTAATTAGATCTATTGTCTGCCCGGAAAGAATTAATTAAGTTTTTGTTGAAAGTAGCGAACCGCTTTTCGATGATTATTTCCAGACAATGAATCCTAATGCCCATTTTAAGTTGGCTTTTCCGTTTTACCGGCGAGTTGCGATAAAATGTTATCCACAGACTAACCTGCCATTTTCATGTATGACTTCTAAATCGCTTTGCTTAGCTGAGCAGATAATTTTTTGACTAAAATCGAAGGCTAGTACTAAATTTATGAAAGATGTAAACGTGAAGTTTTGCCTGGATTAACTTTTACTTGTAAAACCGTTTCAGATTCCATCAAACCAGCTTCCGTAGATAACGGGGGCATTTTATACTGCAACTAAAAAGAAGTTAAAGTAATTCAAAAATTTATAAAAAAAAAGAAAGTTTTTCATTTTTCTTCCTTTTTCTAATTTAAGAAAATTGCGCTATTCATAATACTTTAAAAAAGTCGAAAAAAAAAACTTATTAGCAAGTCAAATAGAAACTACTTGTTAAGAAAAACTGCAGGTAATCAAGCAAAGCGGGAAACTGGGACTGCTTCTTTTTTTTTTCTAAATTACTAATATCCCATTGGCGCAGACCCAACTTACCACTTCCTAATACCCATCCTAATACTACTTCTTAAACTCTGTTTTGAGTTTTTGCATTTTCTAACTGCCATTTTAAAAATAATGGAAATGTTAATGAGCGTCGTACAGTGCACGTATATTGGCTGAGATAGCTTAAAAGGAGGATTCACGGAACACCGGAAAGTATGGCTGTTTTGAACACTCAATTTACGGGGGGAAAAAATCAAATTTTAAGTATCTAACGAACTCCTTTGACTTTTTCTTGTATTTTCGGTACAAGTTTCAACTTGTTCCAAGCAAACAAAACCCAGGAAAACAAAATCAAAATTTTTCGACAGCAATTTTTTTTAAAATTATTTTCCGCCGCCTATACATTTCAGACTAGTTGAAACTCAATAAAAATTCCAGGATATACCTGAGGAGTTCGTTAGATACCTAAAATTTGGATTTTTTCATCGTAAATCGAGTATTAGAGAAAACAGTCTTTCCTTCCGGCATCCGTGAAGCCTCCTCTTTATACGAGACCAAACTTGCCGCAGCATGTTGCAACCAGCAACTTCTTTAAAAATCATTCAAAATTTATTCAAATACTGTATTAGGTCTTTATTTTATGGAAGGGAAGGGGAATCTTTTTGTAAAATTTCCATAAAAACCTACTATGAAAGGTCGAAGAGAGGTGAGGTGTAAAAGCTGCCTTTGCTGAAAAAATAATGTAAAGTTTAAATGACTCACATGTAAATTTTTTTTTAGAAGTCTCATTTTTAAAAATTTTTTGAAAATCAAAATGACCATCCTTGCGTCGTATAGGTCAAGTGACTTATCTCTATCGTAATATGAAAATCATGTGACAGCAAGTACATGCCAAGACACGCCACAACTACGCCAACATGCTCATGTTGGCGTAAACTTGTGGCCACACGAATAGTCGAAACAGATTATCTCCAATCTTATTTACGATGGACGTGCGTCAGTTGACCTCCTACGCACGGAATTATGTTTTCATGAATTCAAAATCCAACAAAAAACAATCCTGTAGGAATTAATTTGATTAGAAATTTTAAACATTATTGAAAAAATTCACACAAAAAGTTAAGGGAACAATGTTTGGCTACGATGCATAGTGAGAGAAGTATTGTGTGCTCGGTCATTTAGTCTCCTTTACAAGATAAATATCATTTTCGGTGTTTTAAAACAGTTTTCTCCTCTAAAAATTTTAGCACGTTCTCATTAAAATGCGATAATGAATAATTTTTCAGCAGCGGTAACCAAACGATCATGCTGCGGTTTATATTCTTGTTGTTCTGAATAAATCATATAAACGTGGGGGTTTTAATTGATTTTTAATATTATAATAATGATGAAATATCGAATGTTCAGGAAATGTATCAGGCAATTATAAACGCTTTTTTATAGATTTCCTTTTTGTATGGAAAAATTTCCATTGGAAACGAACCTGCTTAAAAATTCACCACTTTTTCAACCTCATAAATAGACATTTATCATCCTTTACCTATAAATATTGTCCTGACTAAACTTTTTTACACGGCTTTAAAAAACGAGAAAAAAAAACTTTATTACAACCCTTCCTTCATTTTTCGCATTAAAATAAATCTTAAAACTCAAGATAAATGTGAACCGGGAAAAACAGACTTACAGAAAAAGAATGGATTTTATTCCGATAGTTAGCAAGGCCTTGGTTTTCCTTCAATAGTTAAAACATTTTCCATTTCTTACTTTTTTTTCCTTTCCTCTTTCCTGAATAGTCTTCTGGAAATAAAATGGATGTTTTTTTTAAATGTTAAAAATAAATTATACTTTAGCAAAGCAAAACAAAAAAATGTTGACCATTTTTTTTTTTAGGCGAAACAAAATCAAAAATTTCGTTATAAAGATTCAGCGAAAGGTTTTTTTTTTTAAAAAAAAAGGAGCATTCTGAATGCTTTTGATTAACACGAATCCGTTTCAAATGCCCATTTGCACCTGGTCTCTGCCCTGTTTTTCCATCAATTTACATACGTGTATCACGCTTTGTTTTCCCCAGACGAATTTGATTGAAAAGGCACAAAAATAAAATCGTATCTGCAATAATTTATTCGAGAAATATAATGCAAGGATCGTTTTTTCTTTCCTGCTTTTTAGCAGATTTTAACGGGGGCCTTGCCTTGCGTCTTTCTCCGCTTTTGCTTAATTTATTTTTCGAAAGGAAGCGATTACTGCCGCACATAAAACGAATTCTTTAGTCGGAAAACAAACAAACCTATTAATTCGATAAATGGGAGACAAAGCAATAATAAATAAAAAAATCCCCCCTGAAAACAAATGAAAAGCGGGGGAGGGGGAGAGAAAAAGGCGATTCTTGCATTTAAAATGTCTCAAACTCCACAACTGAAACCAAATTTATTTTTTCATAATCTCCAGGATGGTCCAGTTTAGAAACAATTCACAGTGCCTCAAACGATAAATCAGAATGTAGTGTAGAAAAAGATAAATTTTCTAAAACGACGAATTTAGTAACGGATATTAATTGCGAATCGAATAATCCCAGTTGTAAAATATGTAAACAACAATCAACAATACGAAGACAGAGGAGGAGCAAAAAATCGGTGGATTTGGAATCGACAGACAAAACGGGATACACGGAAATGAGGGTGGTTCCCGTCAGCTCGGAGCGGTTATGTTCAAAAAGTTTACCCAACGAACTTCAACTGGAACCCAAGGTTCAGGAATTGTTTACATTTATCGAAAGTGTTTTAAGTTCTTGGTTTGTCGAGGATGGAGCCTACACAAGCCAAGGAGAAAGTGAAAACGACGATAAAAGTAAAAGTTTCGAGCAAGAAAGCGACGAAGATGGGAAACAAAGGAACGATGACGATGATATATTTCAAATAACAATTGAAAAACAAAAAAAAGAGAAGAGAAAACAAAAGAAAATGGACGATAAAGAATTCAATGAAATTTCTTTTGAATTCGATTACGGGTAGGGGATATTTTCTTTTTTTTATACATTTTTTTCTTCTCTCCCCGTAATATAAAGAATGATGATTGTTATTAGCATTTTTATTCATTTTGATGACTTTCGAAGTCAAAAAGCAGTTAAAATAATAGCATGTTGTCTTCGTTAATTTGCTTTATAATTATCCCGAGCTAAAGCAAGCCCAATTCTTTTTTTCTCGAATTAAAAAAAATCAAGTCTAGTTTGAACACTGACCGTAATACGTCTGGAACTCTTTTCGATTTATGGGTTTTTCATCTGACCCAGAATCCAAAAAACATCTTGCAAAGTTTCGAAATCTAATCAATTATTCAAAAAATTGATAGAGAGACGAATCGAATCTCCGTCTTCGTGCTCCTGAGAAAAAGAAAAAGATCCCTTTTTCGGAGCCAAAACGGCCCGAAGCAATAAAAAGAAACTTTAAAGACACGGTTTGATCATGATATTCGATGCTCCAAATTTTATTTTGCTTTTCCATTTCTAAAACCATGCATACAAATTAAATTTTCGGTAAAATGACGAAAGAACAATGATCCATTTCACACAGAAAAGGATGTTTCGGTTCCCTCATAAACCAAACAGACACTCCCATTGACGTGATTTAACATTTTTTTTTTTCACTCCGTTGAGATTTGCACTCCTTCAATCTCTTTTCTCGTGTTCATTAAATATCATGAACGGATTTCGTCAGCATGTTCGTGTTTGTTGTCGTTTCAGCAGTCAACTGAAACAACTCTTGACGTGTCATCATCAATTATGATTCCCTTCCTTTCACCGGAATCTGTTTTTAACTTATACTGCTCCTTGTAAACGACGAGGAACCGAATGATTTTTCAGACACAAAAATCACGATTGACAGAATCAATCATTCCTAATCAGCTTTATACGCGGAGAAATTCCAGATACGAATGACGTACTCTTTTAGATTCTCAGTGATTTTATCGCGAAAGAAATCCCGAAGAGCTTTAATTTCTTAAGCTTTTAGACCGAAAGCAGGAAAAAGATTTTTCTCTGAAATGTTAAATTTTTGAAAACTCGAACAAAAAAAATTTTATACCGTAATGTAGCAAACCAATTTCATTCTACGGTTTATGAACGGCCCCATTTTTCGCTGTTTCAAACGGATTACTCCGATGTTTACAGATTTATTCTTAATCCAGAAATGATTAAAAATCCGATTTATTTATATTTACTGTTGCATCTTCTAACCTTTTGCTAATCTTTTTCTGCCTGCCTATATTTCTGTATATATTTACAATTGAAAACAATGGTTTAAAATTTTTAAATAACGTTTAAGAAAAATCGAGAAAAAAAAATTATAAAACTCACTGCTCCGAAAATAGTACAAGTCGAAAATATGAGCCGTTCATTAAGGTGGAATATCAGCCACTTGTGAGTCAAATCAGGTCCTTGGAAAATAAAAATTAAATTCACCCGTTAAGTAAATTTATCTTAGTTAAAAATTAATTTAAGACTTTTCCTTTTTTTTAATAACTAGTATAATTTATTTATTTATACATACGTTTACAATTTTTCGATATAAGATGCTTTGTTTGTAAACTTTTTGCCATTTTCTTATTTTCCGTTTTGTTACCAACCTAAAAACTGTTTTTAAAATGATGTTCAGTTGAGCATCTTATGTCGAAAAATTGTAAACGTACATATAAATAAATAAATTATACTAGTTATTAAAAAAAAAGGAAAAGTCTTAAATTAATTTTTAACTAAGATAAATTTACTTAACGGGTGAATTTAATTTTTATTTTCCAAGGACCTGATTTGACTCACAAGTGGCTGATATTCCACCTTAAGAGGAGGCTTCACGGAATACGAGAAGGAACGGCTGTTTTGTCGAATACTCGATTTACGATGAAAAAATTCAAATTTTAGGTATCTAACGAATTCCTCTTGTATATTCCGGAAATTTTAGTGCAAGTTTCAACTTGTCTAAAATGTATGGACGGCGGAAAAATAATTTCAAAAAAAATTGCGGTCGAAAATCTCTGATTTTGTTTTCCTGGTTTTTGTTTGCTTGGAACAAGTTGAAACTTGTAGGTAGTTTGCAAAAGAAATGATGACATAATTCATTATACAGTAAAACCTCTCCATAAGGGACACTAACGGGACCGGAGACTTTTGTCCGCTATGGAGAGGGGCCTTTTCTAGGGGAGTTTAAAAAAAAACGCTTTGCAGATAAAAAAAAAAAAAAAGTTTGTAGCGTTTTCTTGTGTAGTCGGTTAATAATTATCAAAATAAAAGGAAATTAAAAAAATCGGAGACTGGTCCCTTTTGACTAAATTTGCTTAATTCTTGGAGAAACTTTTTACGGTAACTACATGCTATTTTTTAACAGTTCTAAAAAGAAATAATACAAAAAAATCCGTTTTTTATATCTAATTAATTATAGGGCAGAGCTCACAAACTTGTAGTCTTGGGGCTTAGCTGCCTTTTCTGCCTTCCTGGAACACTGGGGATTTCTGTGAGAAGGTTTGAGCCTCCTGTGAATTTCATTCGGCATACAGTACAATGAATGGGAAAATGCACACATTTTATGCATTTTCCCAATTTTAAAGTTACAAATGGTCATTTAAAAACTCTTGAAAACTCTACTCCCCGCGGATCACAAGTGTTATGGAAAAAAATGACTGTTCCTCATTTACACTCAGAAAACAAAATAACTTAGCATAAGCTGTTATTATGCTTTAAACGCTTTTGTTTTGTGGGAAGACATTTTCTGACTTGTCGCAAGTCATTCAGTCGTTACTTTTAAGATATTTCATTTGATATTTAAATCTTCTTTTCATAATTTTATATGAATAGTAATAACATAACCTAAACATAACCCTTATCGTCTGCAATGGACAATGTTAGATTTCAATTCAATTTTTTTAAAGAAAATATTTAATTTAAGTTACGTGAATATAAAAATAATCCTGAATATCCATCTTGGTTAATCCCGATGTCCACTTACACGCTTTTAAAATAAAAATTAAAATGACATTAAGTTTTTATTTCATTAAATAATAATCATTGTTTTCGCGAGTCGCCATTTTGATTTTAATAGCATAGTATAAGAAATGTCCGCTAGTGTCGCCTATTGTTTTGTGGCAAGACATTTTATCTCAAGGCGAACCGAAATGACTTATCACAAGACATTTTCTTGTTTTCGCACGGTTTTTACGAAAAATGTCTTGTCTCAATGCACTTTTGCGTTCGCATTAGTCATTTTTTTTTCTGAGTGTATTTTTATTTCATTTAAAATTTATGAAGAGGTAAATTTTTACCAATGGACTAGATTTGGGTGTCCAATTTCCCTTATGAGGGAGTTTTAATAGCATTGGCTCTTACGGCGGCCAACCAAAATTCAAAAAATTGTCCCTTATGGGGAAAGGGGGGGTGTCCCTTATGAGGGAGTGTCCTTTAGGAGAGGTTTTACTGTAGTTCTTCAAGACTGCTTTAACTTTCAAGAATGTATAATATTTACAACTAAAAACAAATTTTAATTTAAAAGCTTTTCCTGATCAGAGGGATTTTTTTTTAAAAATCTCGTTGAGTAAAAATTATTGGAAGAAATCCACCGTGCCTTACTTATGAAGACGTCTGGCTGAAAAGGGCTAGATCTGGGACTTTGTAACTTAATGTCTGTGAAATCAAAACATAAACATAGTAATGTTTACAAACAAAGCCTTGCAAGACGCAAATTCCCGGAAGGGCCTTTTTCAGGCAAACCTCCACATAATGCTACTTATAGATAAATTTTATTCAATTCAATTTTTGTTTAATGAAAAGCTTTTTTCTTCCACCGACTACTTTCTATTCTTTTTATGGGCTACACCTTGAAATCCCCTCTTAAGAACCATTCAAATATTACGTGAACACGTTTGGGGGGGGGGAGAGAGGTTCGAATAAGCTATTTTCTCCATAAGCTAATATTGCCGAAGGGGTAGGGGGCCAATGTTAAAAATTGTCAAAATTATGCTGACATTATATTTGAATGGCCCCCTATATTTTATAACAGTCGGTCAAAAGTAATTTACAAATTTTATAGTTACATTCATGTTAAAAGCAAATAATTATAATTTTCGAATCGGCTGAACTGAACAAATAGGATATGTTTTAAACCAAAGCGTTGAATTATATCGCACTACTACATTTTGGCATGTATAGTGAACATAATAACACTTAATCCTCTTCATTTTTGAATAGTTAATTCAAGAGCGTCTGGAAACAGTTTTAAATATTAACCATAATGCGGGTGCATTAGTCGCTTCTATTCTAATTGCTCTTTCGTTATCGCTAGATCGCATTTCGGTTTTCAGCTTATTAAAAATATAATTCATTTTCAAATGTATCCGCAAGGACTTCCGTTGCAATAAAACCATTCAGCACCCTTTCTTTTTCTTTTTTTTTTTTTTTTTTTTTTTATTGAAACTTTTTTTTCCCTCATAAGCTTCTAATTTTATTTTATTAAATTTCAAAGAGGTAATAAAAAGAGGGCTATACGATCTGATTTTTTCCGTTAAATCTTCCAGTTTTTTTCTTTAATCGGTTAACTAAAAGTAGAATCTAAATGATCTAACTGCTTTATCGAAGTCAAAAAAAACTATGCAGCAACTATCACAGTATTAAAAAGCTTTTTTCTTCCTTATAACAATGCAAACTAAAAAAAAAATTCCGAAGATGAACTGGATCTTACTAACTGGATAAAGGGTGTCTTCATAAAATTTGGCAACCATTAGTTTATGGAATCCTTCCAAAACGGAATGCTAAAAAAAATAAAAGGGATACTTAAGACAGGAACACAAAAATAAACTTTTTCTCTTTTAAATGATCCTTTTAAAGTCGAGTTAGAATAGCGCTCCAGCTTTTTTAGATTTTTACGTTTCATTTCATTTAACTTATAACTGTCGGTTTCATTTTCGAAAGAGGTGGCCGGCCAATCTATTAAAGACATGCCATTTAGGTCTTTATGGAACTTATGGACCGAAACCAACGCCCGAAACTCCCGGAAATCAAGTTTCTGTGCTTCTTTTCATCCCTTTCGAAGAAATAATGGAAATAAATAAATCTGTAACTCAGTGCAGAACAACACCAAGTCCATTCATGGATTACAACTTCTTATTTCAAACCTAACTATACAAAGCATACAAGCGTTGCCAACTGAAATTAATGTCTTTTGCGAGTTGGAATAGAATCAGTTCTGCCAACCGTTGAGCCTGTATACCTCATGTAAAGTCGTGTTTGAAATAAGAAGTTGCAATCCTTGAATGGACTTGGTGTTGTTCTGCACTGAGGTACAGAAATAAATAAGTAAATAAATCGATTCGTTAAAATAGATTCAATGAAGTCGATTTCCATTAATTCTATTCCGAAACGTGACGGTTCAAACGAAAGGTGTGCTTAAGACGTGACGGTCGAATCGTGACGAAGTCTCCTTTTTGCCATCTTTTTTAATGCCCATTGCCCAACCCTTATAAATAAAAATGGAAAAATAAAAAATCAATCGAAAACAATCGACATGGGAATGGTGTGCTTGATCAGTTAATTAGGTGAATCGACTCATTCCGTTAATTTACATTTTGAGGTAATTTAATCACGTATTTGTGGCTAAAACCTTTTTTATTTATTTTTTTAAAAAAATGTGCCCTGCGTCCTGCGTCTCGTGTTCAAAAACTTGGAAAAATAACAGGGATGTTCGTTTTGATTAAAATGAAAGCTAGGTAATGAAAAAGGAAGCGTTTTAAAAAAAACTCGGGAATAATTTTTAATTTAAAATAATAAAAAGCCCGAAGAGGGAAAACGTATCAATTTTCAATATTAAAAAAAATCGTGGAAAAACAATGACGAAGGCGAAAATAAGCTTAAGAAAAAGAAAGAGGATAGGAGGTGGGGAAAAAGGACAAAGAGATGAGGGAAATGACTTGGAAAATGTTTGTCAAGTGATTCTGACAAATCTCTCTTGAGGGATATGAATTGTAATTTACAAGACATGAAGATTTATTTTAATGTTTACCTTATCACTTTCTGAAGTATCAAAAAAAAACAAAAAAAAAAACAAAAAAAAAAAAAAAAAAAAAAAAACAAATCAAATGCTTTTCAAATTAATTGACTGCTTTTAAAAATTTTTTTAATGATTTTTTTTTCCTCAACATTTTTTTTCCTTTTTATTACAAGGAGTTTTCGAAAGGAAAAAAAAACTGAAGATTGTTAAAATAATTTATTAAGTTTATAGTATTATTAAGCTTTTCTTGATTATTTTTGAGAGTTTTTATAAAATATTTTTTAATGAGAAGGAAACCCTTCGAAATAAATCTAATTTTCCTCTCGGAGACTAAATTTTTTCAACTATTGCTCGGATTTTTTCAATTCAAACTTCAAACAATCCGTAACTCGGTAAATTAATAACGTCTTGCCGTGTTTTCCAGAAAGAAGAAAATAAAATAAAAATGATAGCGCAATTTTTCAATATCGAACAATTACAAAATTTAAGTCAAAACGGAAAAAGACATTTTCACGTCTTTTCATTTTTCAAAAATCTCTTTATTCAGCACAACCATATCCTAAAAGATTCGTTTCGCTTGGAAAACTGATTGATCACCTATGTCTTCAAATAACCATTCAAGACAACTTTTCTTTAGACCGAAACGACGGAAACGAACGACTTAACTAAAGGAGAAGAAGGAAAAAAAAATAGTGAATGACTCGGCCCGGTTGAATAACTGAATAAGATTCATGATTGAAAGGCTAGCATAAAAACAAAATGTGACCTCTTTTTCTGCTTCCCCAAACCATGAAAAATAACTTTATTTTCATTGAATTCTCAAAACGTAGGTCGTTATTGATAAGAAATAAAAATATTCTTACATATTTTCTCGATTTATAACTTTCTTATGTGATTACTAATGATGAATTATATAAAATATTCTATCTCGGTTTTATGCATTGGGTTAAAAAAAAAGGGACCCTTACAAATCATTCAATTTTCAAAACTTCGAAAGGGGGTTTCGATATTTTGAAAGACGATAAATGACACCGCCAATATTGACATAATATTATGTCGCTTTTCTAAACATCGAATTTTTAGATCCCCGAAAAGGGACCCTTGCAAAACCAAGAAATTCAAAACCTCGATCGGGGCTTTGAATTTCGAGGACTGAATTCGGTGGTTTTTTTTAATTCATTATTTTATTTAATTTGTATTCTTTACATTCGGGTTTTTGAAAATACCGAAAAAGGATTTATGAAAGTATTTTTCATTCCTCATATATGTAATGTACAACTTTCGAAGGCAGTGACAACGAACGAAAGTTGGCGATTACAGAACGACTCAAAAACAATGCTTCTGCGCATGCGCGTCATTACGCTCGAGCGTGTAATGTTACATTTCAATCCTGGTCGCCATCTTGACAATTTTTTTTTTTCCCAGTTAATTTCGTCAACATTCTTAATATATTTTTGTTCGCAATCAACTAAAATACAAACTAATCATTGAAAATAAGGGTTTTATTCTAAAATTAACGGAAAAAAAAGCAAGTTACAGCAAAGGTTAACACTGTTCGATACTTTTCAATCCCATGGCCGCCATTACTTCATTTCAAAATGGCCGCCATATTAATAACATAAACGATGTTTTTAGTTTATTTTTAACATTTTTTTTTGTGAATTTGCATATTCGGAATAAAAAATATCTTACAGCACTGCGACAGACGAGACTCATTTCACGCCTCGACCTTTTTTACAGCGCCTCGGCTTTGCCTCGGCGCTGTAACCGGTCTCGGCGTGAAATTCGTCTCTTTCTGTCGCAGTACCGTAATATACTATTTCAAAACCACGAAGTTTTCGAGGCTTTACAAGGTAAGAATAATAATTTATTAATTTTGTTTTTAATTTTAAAAAAATATTGAAAACCCCCGATTGAATAAAAGAAATAAATCATTTCATAGGACCCTATATTTTTAGCGTTGATTTTTTATATTTATACTTTTTAGAAAAAAAATCGGGGGTTTTCAATAATTTTTTAAATTAAAAAGAAAAATGAATAAATTATTTTTCAGCCCTCTCAAAATCCCGAAAACTTCGTGGTTTTGAAAAATACTTTTTAAAATCATTTTTTGGTATTTTCAAAAACCCGAAAGTAAAGAATAAAAATTAAATAAAATAATAAATAAAAAACCACTGAATTCAAATCCCCGAAATTCAAAACTCCGATCGGGGTTTTAAATTTCCTAATTTTAAAATCGTAGAATTACTTTCGAGGATTTGAAACCGTAAAAAAAATATATAATTTTCTTTTTTTAAACATCGAATTTTCAAAAATCTAAAAGTTTTTTCAGATTCTTTTAGATCGAATTTTCGATCTAAAAGTTCGATGTTAAGAAAATCGACATCATTTGCGGCACTATTTATCGTCTTTCAAAACCTCGAAACCCCTTTTCGACGCTTTGAAAGTCCGATTTTCCGGCATAGTATAAAAAAAAATGAACAAACCATTTGAGCTTTGTTTAAATAGGCGGCAAACTATCACTCCGGCTTTTTAAAGTTTTCGGCCGTACTGGGTCAGCACTTAAACCGTTGATCTGACCTGCCCTTTTTTTGCTACTTCCGGCAAAAACCATATCTTACTCGAAAATCGGTCCTAATTAAATTTAAACAAAAGGGTGGGAAACGTTCTCGAAGATAAGACATCCTTTCCTGAAATTTAAGAGCTTTCGTCTGGAACCATTTAAACGGAGAGCCTAACCCTCTTTATCTCTTATATTTCTTATGTAGATGCCCATTTATATAATGCTTAACACAAAATAAAAAGGGTTTCTTTAAGCGATTAAAAACGTTTTTCGTTTTCAGTATATAGGTGAAAAAGAAAATTTATAAAAACGACGAGGTTGCGATGATACCGAGAAAATGTACACAAAGAACGTAGTTTAATTTGAAGAGCTTGAAGGATTTCAACCCTCGAAAATTATTATTATGTAGATATATAAAGCCTGTTTCCTTGTGATTATTTTCTTTTCTGAAGTCTCTGAAAATTCCAAAACTTCTTTTCCAAATCCTTTTTTCAATAAAGGAAAATCTTTTTTACTCCTGTTCTCATTTTTATTATAAACCGCTTTATCCGAAATTATCTGCATGAAGAACCAAAAAATACGCGGAAAAGAGGGAGACAAAGATAAAAACCTTATCGCGGAGCTTAATTAAAAACTGTTGTGGAAGGTAAAGTCGGGGAATGTCAGTTATTTCTACCTCTTGACTATGGAAAACCTGATCGGTTCCATTTCCCAAAGTTTGCAACCTGTCTTCGCAGTAATTCCTATCCGGGAGACTTGATTTCGGATCTATTTCCTCTCGTGAAAGATTTACTGAACTTATCCTGGAAGCCTTTTTGAGCTTAAAACGAACGAAGGCGACATATTTAAGCTAATGTGATGTGACGTGATATTACATTTTCTACTAAGTTACCTTTTCCGTTCAACATGAGCACATGAGCAAGCATTCTTGAAATGTTTCGACTTAAGCACGTTAAACTTTCCAAATAAGGTTATAATTTTTTTTTCTCTCAAAACTTTTACGGATCCGTGAATCTTACAACTTTTATTTTAAATATTTTCTTGTTTTTTGAAGAACTCTTTCTAGTACGTACACATAATCCTGTCGCCGGCAAAGTGTTTTTTTTTTTTTTTTTTTTTTTGCTTCAAGCAGGGAGTTAGAAAAAAAAAATAAACGCGCATAATTGTTTTTGAAAATTTAATTTCGTGGTTGTAATACCATTGATAGAACTACGTGTATACTGTAGGGGGTTGGGTTGCAAGGGCTATTTTGATCCTCGAAATCAAATAGAGATGCGAGCCTTATTATTCTGAATGCTGGACGCGGGGCACATTATAACTGAACGTTCGAACAACCTTTCAATCAGATTAAAACGTCACTTACATGCAAAGCAATACGTGTAAAGCGTATAAATAAACACATTAACTCAATGCTTAATTGCCGATGTTTCATTAAAGTGTACTTAACACTGTAAAAGGAAAATGAAAAGTGGGACTACATGGGTCAATCATTTTCCTATAAATTCCGTCTTTCTCGATTTAACTCCAACATTTGATTCCGCAAAATAATAATAATAAGATTTTTAAAAACGCTATAAGTCTTAGCACTGAGAATTTTAACTGATTGTCAGAGAGCGAAAAAGAAGAAAACTGAATTTAGGACAGTCGTAAAAATTAGTCACTACACGGTAAAAAAGTTCATGAAAAAATTAACATAATTCACTAGCAAAAAAAAAAAAAAAAAAAAAAAAAAAAAGCTACATATATTTTCTATGTAAATTTTACATAAAACGATTATGTTGCACCAGTTTGATTTTTGATCAACCCATAAGCGATTGTCATTTGTCAACATGAAATGTTTACATTCCAAGTTTAAAAAGTGTTGCACAAAAAGTGTTGCATGAAATATATCGCCTTTTTCAAGCTAGTTAACTTAAAAATTTTTTACCGTGTACGATTCAAAAACGGGTTGCAGTTTCCAGTCACAGTAAACAATTCTTTCGTTGCACAAACATTAATCTTTTTAATTTAGTTCTGATGTTAGTTAGATGCTCAACTGTGTGTTTTTAGGTAAATTGAACTAAAGTTTATTCTTCAGGGGGGTCAGGTTGTATTGGAATTTAAGGACTTAAAAAAAAAAAAAATTGACATTTTTATCAACTGACTGAAAGTTCAAGTATTTAAATAAAACAGGAAGGAAAAAATTCAGGCAACGAATATTTTACAAGACTCATTACTATATTTACGCTGTTGGATGAAAGTAAAGAAGTTTTCGCATGGTTGAGTCCAAGCATTTTAGTAAACAAAACTTGACAAACTTCACACGTTTCCGTTTATAAAAAAAAAAAAAAAAAAAAAAAAAAGTAATTGCGCTAAAGGTTTTAAGCAAACCGTGTGTGTATAAGTCGTTCTTTCATGCACGTAAGAGAATTTTTTTTTTATTCGAATTTCCAACAAGTGCAGGACAAAAATTGAAAAGGGAAACCTTATATTCTTTTGTAAATATTTATTTTCATCGGCATTGTATTAGCTTTAAGCTTTCAATTCTTACCGAAGTGTTACGACGTCATTCGAGAATTTTCCGATTGCATTTGATTTCTGTCGCAAATGATTCCTTTTGAAATAATTTTTCCGCATGTCAAAACGTTAAAAAATGAATAAGCACAAGCCTGAGTTTCAATTCATTCTAATTTTACCAGAGAATGGTATTTATTTTTTAATAGCCGTATCGGGCGGTTTTCTTCTTTCTGTTAGTCCTTTACTCGATTACGAGTCACACAAGCACCTGTGCGTGCGCTCATAGGCATATGGGACCTACAGTTTAACGACGGTTCCGAACGGCTGTTATTTGGCTATTTTTCGGGCAGTATAAAAAATATAAAATTTTCGGAAAAAAAGAATGAAAACAAGAATGAAATAGAATTTAATCTACGTCAAATAAGAGAAGTAAAAATGAAGGCTACCTTTGAATGTAGAAAAAAAAGGAGGAAAAAAGAAAACCCGTTTAGAAATGTTATATAGAGAATAACTAGATTGGTAAAAGCACGCATTTCTTCGTCCTCGTCTTTTCTTATTCTCCATTCGAAAAAGAATGAAAAAGGTCACCTATTAACGACATGTTTTCGTAAAAGGTGAATTTTAGTTAAACTTTTGAATTTTACTTGAAGTGAAACATTTTGATAAAATAAAGATTTTGAATTTACAAACATATTTTAATATAATTTCTTAATATGGCATTTCTCTTGGTGAAAAATTTAAAAAAAAAAAATTTCATATTTGAAATGAATTTTTTACTGTTATTATCATCTCTTTTTCAAAACAAAAATGAAATAGACTTAAAGAAGTTTTGAAAGCACGTACTAGGAAAAGGAAATACTCAAGAGATCAAAATTTTAATGAATAGCGAACCTAATAAAAAACGAATAACAATTAAATGAAAGACACAAACTTTAGCGACTACGACCGTAAAATTCGCAATGCAGTATATTTTAAAACGCGCGCGAGGGAGGGAAAAGGTGGTTTGTAATCGAAAATGACTCCATGCCAATAGCAAATTATGATTTTGAGTTCCCCAAGTTAAAAGAGGATATCGTAACAAAAAGGGCTATATACCGTTTATGCATGCGCAAAATGGGAATTACCAAGTTGGCCGCGATAGTTGGAACGGTTTAGGATAATGTGAACTTTTTCAAATTTATAACCCTTTAATAAATCGATAGTGAGAGTGAATGCGGTAAACAAGAAAAAAAAATGCTGAATATAATAAAAAAAATATTCTTTATTTCGGACGAAATCTTTTCAGATGGTGCTTAACCATCCTTCATCCCCCAATAAATTCCGGTCTGAGGACTTTTGGAATATAAAATTTCAAAAAAAAAAAAAAAAAAAAAAAAACTGATGCATGGTTTTTTTATCCCGAGAAACGTTTTTTGAATAAAGTTTTCCAGACGAAAAGTGTTACGATCTATAAAGCCCATATAATGTATTTTTCCATCCCCCCGTGCCAAAAAAAAAGTCAAGTAGAAGCCACATGCTTATAACAATTTGATTAAAATTCTAATAATGATCACACTACTAGTAATAACAATAACAACAATGCTCACGACAACAAACAAATCATATTGAAAAAGAAAAAACCGATCAAGTGCCGGAGTGAAGTGGAAAATGGAAGAGTGGACAATAGGATACGAGAATTAGTGTTAAGAGTGAATAAAATCTCAAATGGATCGTTCAGATTTCGCCATAGTCATTGGGCCATCACAGTCGAAAGATGCAATTACGTCTTCCTCCGAAAGGTAAGAAATCCCCTAAAATTCAAAACCTTAAGTCCGTTTCCCGAGAAAGTTAAGGCGTGAATATAAATGAAAAAGGACCGGCGATATCTTTGGAACTACGGAAAATAGGTAATGCTGCATTTTCAAAGAAACCGCAGAGGTCGAGAGTCCGTTAACCGGATTTAAAACGTTTTTCGGAGGAAAAGAAAATTTCGAAAATTCGCTTGAAAAAACATGCTCCCATTAAAAGAGTATGTGCAAACGTGCGTTCTTCCAGAACTGTCGAGTCTGAAACGTACAAAAATTTTTTCAAGCGTTTCAAGTTATTTTACTTTTTTTTTTTTTTTTTTTTTTTCTAGAGATGATTTAATTGTAATAAAAATGTTTGATGGGAAATCATGCAAAAATTCAGACTAATTTAAATTTTATTTTTTATTTTTATTTTTTATTTACTTATTTATTTATTTTTTATTCAAAATTATGAAAGAGACGACTTGGATCTACCACCTCTCAAATCTCTTTACACTAATTTAGCTTCATATTCTCGATGACAAAAAAAGTGGGACCCCTGAAGTTAGCTAGGTACTAGGGAATTTTAACTTTTTTTTTCTCTCAACGGCATCAGAAAGCTTCCTCATAACATTTTCACCCCTCACTTACCCCGTAATCGAAGTTAGAGAGATTTAAAACCAAATCTTGAAGTTAGCCAAGGACTACAGAATTTTAACTTTTCCCAGCTAACTTCAAGATTTGGCATAAAATGCCAAAACTCCGGTTAGGTGCATGAGCAAGCTCTGAAAATGTACCAGCAAGTTTTGAGCAAGCATTTCCGAGCGATTGGTAGAAAAAGTCGGGAAATCCTATGATACTTGGCTAACTTCAGGGACCGGAAAAACTGATTTACCAATTTTGAGGCATAATTAATTTTTAATTCGTGAACAATTTTAATGATATAGAGGTGGAACTTTCGCTAGTTTTTGCTGCAAACCAAAAAAGAAATTCATGATCCTTATACTGTATACTGTAAATATTGAGAACACATCGAAATCTTTCAAATGATTCAAAAACTCATTTTTGCAAAATTTAAGGTTCTTGTTTTTCTGAGAATTCCGGTGGTTACCGACAAAAAAAAGCGTAAATAAACCGAAACAAAAAGTCAATAATACAATATTTTATCCAGTGAATCTCTCTATCAATAATATTTACGTTTTGTTTTCTGTTATTACTTTGCCGGTTCGATTGTTTACATATTACTTTTCTTTAAGCTGAATAACGGCAAAAGATGAGAAAGGAATCACAAACTGGTCGGGATATAAAATAATCTTTCCTCCATTTATAAAATTAAATCGCCATCGCATTCAACTCTTTATCATTTTGAAATATTAAGTAAATAGTAATAATTAAACCATGGGAAGTGTTTTATTCACATAATACTCCAGAATATACCTCAATGGTATACTGTACACAACTGGAGAAGGACAACATTTCCCGAATTTTCAAGATTTGCCTGCGCATGATTTAATACTTCATTAAAATACCTCATTAAGCGTGAAAATTTTTCATAAAAAAAAAAAAAAGAAAGAAAGAAACAAAGTCCGGAAATGTTTTTTTCACGTGATCACTCCTTAAAGATTTTCTATTGGTGTGACGTCATTTGCCTGTATCGAAGAGAGATATCGAATTTATATTTAGATATCGAAATATTCTATATTTAAGGCGAGATATCGAATTACGCGTTAATTACTATACTGAAGAAGAGTACAGAACTTTTTAAAGTCCTTGCTTTGTCCTGAAAACATCTCTCCTGCCACCTAAATGCACCAATGAAAAATAATCAAGCAAAATAGCAAAATCTACTAGTGAAAAAGAAAACAGTCAATTCTTTTTTCTCGGTGTGACATCGAAAAAACGAAAACAAAGAAAAACACAAAAATCAGCATAATATGGTAATTCTTAAAAATATTTTTTCGCTTTAAAAGCTTTTTCATAGTAATTTTCACTTCACGTTCAGATTTTAAAATATTTTACGGAACTCGGGTCGCGACCCATTAATTGAAAATCGCTGATGTAAAAAATTTATACTCGAAACAATTCAAAATCTCCTCTCAAAGTATTAAAAATAAAGAAGGGCCGAGCGTAGTACTTAAAAAAAAAAAAAAAAAAAAAAAAAAAAAAACTTCTTTACTTATTTAAAATTTAACGAATTTAATGTTCACCAAGCAAGGCCTCATTTATAATTTTTGATTTAAAAAGCATTTTTATACGTAATAGACGGAGGGATTCTGGCTTAACAAAAACCCACCGTCAGCGCGAAAAATTCAGGCAAAAAGCCTCCCTCTAATTCGGTGATGTTTTTTACAAAAAGGTGAAACAAGTGTGAAATAGCCCAATGTTAAAAGGAGGGACGTAACGGAGTGATAATTTTAATCTTCTTTAGGGTTCTAGTCGACTTCTGACATAAAACAGTTGTTCATATCATACAAACCAGAAAAACCTCTTTCCTCAAACGATATCGCCCTAAAACAAAGTGAAACGTTATGTCACTAAACGGATTTTACCTTTTTATTCATAAGAATTCCATAAAAATGACCCAAACGTTAATTGTAAAATCCTCAAAATTTCTAATTCAAAGAATAACGGGCGAGAGTGAAAATAATTTTCCAGAAAATCATAGAAAAGGACCCGTTTTCATTAGCGAAAACAATATTCTAATCTCTTTTTAGCGACTGTAAAGGGTGATGACGTAATGTGAATGTGCGAATGGTATGAGTTGGCAGCTTAAGTGATAATTTTCTAACTACAAAAACGAGAATTCAATTTATCCAGCCGGATGTGACGTCGCGCACGGCCGGATATTACGTCATCATCGACTCGCTTCCCATTCGTAAGGTGCTGATTATCAAATGAAAATGACCGGGAAATTTAATTACAAAATATTCTCTAGAACGAATCAATCTTTTTTGATTATTTTTTTTTTTTAATTCATGTAAATATCCGATTTCCGGAATGGGGTTTCACGTTCGTTTTAGCGAAAGTCAAATCCAATTATAGGGTAGAGTAAATATGTAAAAAGGATCCAAATGCGTCCTGACTTTTCTGATGCACTTTTTTTTTTTTTTTTAAACTTTTTTGGTAAACTCGTTTAAATCAAATTCGTTGGACTTCAAAATTTTTGTTGTATATTTCCATCACTCTTTGTGAATTTCCTTTCAAAGTAAAACGCCCGTAAAATTATCGAGGCGCATAATCCTAAAATGATATATAGTCCGTCCGAAAAAAAAAAAAAAAAAAGTGAAATAAAATAAAAAAAGACGAGGAGATAAATAGTATAGGATGCCATTAGTGTGATACAATGTTGTTACGTTTAGATGGTCATCCCAGCGTCAACATCTGGGGTCAGCAATTACCATTCATCTAAAATGACAACAACAAAAGCTTTTCCATCTTGTTAAAACTTCTTCGTTCAGTAGACCTCTATTTATTTTTCTATATATTTTTTAACTTCATCTTTCAGTTGATCAGCTCTGAACATAGTGCGTTTGTTTTCCTGCCTTTTCCTTTTTTTTTGTTTTGTTTACCGATTCTAAGAGACTCTATTTTTAATCATTTATTTCGTTTTTTTGCTCCTTGCTTTTTTCTGATTCTTTGTTATGCGCTCGTTTTCCCTTTTTTTTCCCCTTTCCCTTTCTCCTTCCCTTTTGTCTTCCCCTACGCTCAATTATTTTGCTCTTCAACCATCCTTCAAACGCTTTTGTCATTTTCCCTAAGATTCGTTATTGTTATGTAATTTCCCATCCAATTTACGAGAACGAGGACACGTTCGCATAAATCTCAAACATGGAAGACCCAAGTGATGCAACAAATGGCAGGAACGGAATTGTTGAAAACTTGTCATCTGATTTGAAACCCTGTTGTAGATTATAACAAACTTTCTAAACAAGTCTCCTTCCAAATCTGGGCAAACTCGATTAAATTATACCTCCTTTTTGGCATAAATCAAAACTGCAATCGATAAACTTATATTGTATTAATTTGTGTGCAGCTAAAATTTCATTATTTCGATTTCTGACAGGGTAAAATATATTTTCCATCCCCGAGGCAATGTAATATCGTCGAAGATTAAAGCTTTTGGAAAAAGCTTTTTTTAATATCGAATCTTTACACTATCCTTTGTAAGAAACGTAGATAATGCAGTATCATATCCGGCTTTACCCATTTGTCGCCTTTTGAAATCGAACTTTTCGAAATCAAACTCGGCATTGTCAACGATTGAATTGAAGAAATGTAATCATGAGAAAGCTTTAGGGGATTATTCGTTACAAACAATGCAAACATGAATACCCTTGTAAAGGATCAAGAATACCCTCTAAAAAAAAGGAGAGTTTCAGAAACATATGTGGAAACAATTATTAGATGACCTAGCCAAGTTCACTTCGATAGGAAAGTTACGATCGTTTCCCAAAGGTTGCTTCCGACTGCCTATAAGTCTTTAATCCTTAAACCTTTCGTTCCCCTTAATTGAAATTTCAAACTAATTGTACGACGTACAGCAATTTCTTTGAGTTTGAAAAATAAACCTTTTGAAATTAAATTATGACTTTCGAAAAGCTGCCAAAAAGTAGCAAATACTTAAAAAAGTAGAATCGAATAGAATCTGTCTCACCGGAAATAAATATTCAAAACAGAAAATCTGCCAAGGCTACTTTTACAAATTAGACGTTTCTAGCCTCAAAAGTCTGTCAGAGACTTACCTAAACATTATGTAAAAAAATTGTATTCAAATAAGGTCAGTCGACCATCTATGACTACCCACCCAGCTATGGTCACTTCTACCCAATTTGTTTTTGATTTTCAAGATAAATTACAATTATTATTATTAAGAATTATTATCAATGATATATAAAAATATTAAATTTAAGGTATTTTCGACGTATTATATCCTACTTTTAATCATTTAAAACGAAAAAAAAAATGATAATAAAAAATTAAAGAAATTCCGTGTTTCGTTTACCTCGCCATTTTTTGTTTTTGTTTACGAAATAAGAGTCTAAAAAATAACGTCTTTTTTAATTAATTTCTGTAAAATCGTTAATGTAAACCTCAATGTTTATGAAAAATTGTACGAAAATATTGGAGTAGCATCTAATTCTGAGTAATAAATGGCAATTTTCTGTAATAAAAAGTGAATTATTTTGAATTGTAACCATAGTTGAATTTTTTTGTATCCATAGTTGGGGTGGTGTCAATAGCTGGGACGAATGGGTTAATATTTTGAAAATAATTAAAAAATACGGTTTAAACAGTTATAAGTAAGGTATTACGTTGTTCTATTAAAAATGAATTCCTAGAGATTACTTTTCTATTAGTTTCGACACCGTGTACCGCTTGCAGACTTAAAAAAGAAAAGTTAAAAAATGAAAAATCCTTAAGGTAGCCATAGATAGTCGACCCACCTTAATTGATATTAACAAACTGATCAAATCGACCGTTCAAAAGCGTTAACAAAGATGTTTTTTAACGTTTTTGTGACGACACGAACAGACTTACAGGGGGATGTTTTTACACCTCTAAAGACAAAGTAAAAAGCTCCTTGCTTCAAAGGAAAGCGGTTCACGATGTGTTGAAAGCGTTTGAAAGAGCGTATTTTTTACCAGGAAATAAAATGTAATTGGTCGGTAAGCTAAACGTATACAATCGTGAACAAAAGATTTTATCAACAAAATTCTTCTTTTGAAAAAAAAAAAAAAAAAAAAAAAAAACATTTTTACTTAAGTGGACTAAATTAAACCTAAGAAGAAAGAACAAGAAACTAAAGATAATGAAGCCGGAAATTTTTGAAATCGCATAAAATAAATAAATAAATGGTGTCAGCAATAATGTTAACGGGATGAAAAAACCAAATGTGCGGCTGAAATGTGCTCCTGGCAATGATTCCTGGAAAATTTTAACCCGAATAAAAAACGTATTTTATTCGAATTCTACTTCATATTGATTGGTTCGTTCATATACATAAATTAAGCAAACAAGCGAACGTGCAAAAATCAGAAATAAAAGGAAATAAATCGTTGTTAGGATTTTTCAGCGTTAAAAATATTCCGAGATTTTACCGTATGGGTCAAGCCACGAAAGAACAAGAAAAAAGAAAGTCAGAATCATTAAAAAAGGTGAAAAGAAAAAAAAAATTACTTAAGCTTGTAAGTATATAAATTCGATTTTGCGCATCCAATTTACTTCCGATTAATCCGAAATAAAAAATTAATAATATTTATAAAACCTCTTTTACCTTGCGTACCCATTTTAATTAATTAATTCATGCAATTAAGAATTTAGAAAATAACTTTCCGCGAATAAAACTTTCAGAGTTTGACATCTTTCAGCTGACGTTCTCCTGCGGTTTTCTGGGTTGATACATGAAAACTGAAAATGGTAAATCATTATTACCTTAAAACAACTTTTAACCTAAAGAAATTACTCTTTATAAATTTCCAAACTCAAATTAAAATTTTAAGAACCTATAAACAAACTAGCCTGCTAATGTATATGTATGCGTCATTATATTTTAAAAAGACCTAGACAGCATAATGAAACTAGATACATGACCTTTAAGCTTTTTTCAATACTTTTATCAAAAAAAAAAAAATTGAGAAAGATTTCGAAATAGCAAATGCGAATGCACATTAGCGACTGTTCTAATTTTAAGCTTTGGAATAACCTTTTTTTTTCCTGGGAAACGCATGATAGATTCTTCAACACGAAGAAAGATAACGTTCTCTCCGTGTTATTTATCGTTTCAGATATTTTTTTCAATAAAGCAATATAAATAGATAACCCGGATGTGACGTCATGTGTGATCGATTTATCACCCTTCTCCCCTCGCCTTCCTCTCTTTCTGTACCCCTTCCCGGCAATTAAAATTTTCATTTTATTAGGCATTTACATCCTATTTGTTGTTGAGGAGAGAAATATAAAAGAGAAAAATGGATGAATGACCGGAAAAGATCTGGGGTAAAAAACTGTTTTTTCCTTCTCCAGCTCGGCTGTTTTAAATGTATAACATGAGGATCATTTTTAAAGAACACAACAATGGGTATTATTTTTAAACCTAAATCTAAGCCTTTATAAAACTATGCAGTATGGGGGTTTAAAATATAAAGGAATTCGAAAAAATAAAAATGTTGTTTGTCTCGTGCTTTTTCAGTGATAAAAATCATTTTTTTTTTAAATAAAGGAATGTATTTTGTTGAAAAGCTATTTCCGATTTTTCCGCCATCTATCCATTCTAAATATTTTAAGCGTCGATTTAAAATTAGCAATAATGGCAAAGAGGCAGACATTCCCACTTCAATCTCATTCAGTTGGTCAAATCTTCTTCAGGATTAAAAAAAAAATGTATGCAAGATTTAATTGAATGAGACGAGTTAGTAAACCAGAGCCAGAATAGCCCGACCGTAAAACGACGCTAGCCCATCTACACGAATTGCTCAAACTGATTTTTATTCTATTCTACTTTTCTAAACTATTTAAAGAATCAGTATCGTATATTATGCTGAATACCGAATTAGCTTAACCTTGTCTGGCTGTTTTACCAATTTCCCAAGAAGACAAACATACTGAACGTAACAATGCTTTAAGTTTTGACAATTTATAGACAAAAACTGCGCGCGTTATAAAATTTTATAACTATATTTATAAATTTTTATAATTAGAATTTTTAACTGAGCAATATAATAATTTTACGCTTGAATTACCCATATTTAGCATATGGGGACTTTATAGGCTCTTTTTTAAAGATTTTTCATGAGGAAAAAAAGGAAAAAAAAAATTACAACTTTTTGGAATAGATGTGGTCGACTTACCGGCCGCCTTTGTCCATTACACCACTTTCCAACTGTCTGTTAAAAGCAACAATATGGTTCTTAAGTTGCCAATTATTTTGACTTGTAATATTTTCCAGATTTTTCCGAATTTTCGAATGTTCGAATTTTTAACTTGACAAAGGTTAAAAAATAAAGAAAAACAGAAATAGATAAATTCGGGAAGCGTTAGAAGAAAATAAAAAAAACTGAAAAAAACTGAAAATAATAGACAACAGACATGATTGCTAATTATGGTGAATAATAAAAGTTCAAAGTTTTCTGGTCATCTAGTGGCAATTTTTACTGTAGGAATTTTCTTAGAAATTAAGAAAAAAAAATTATAAAGTCGTAAAAACTTTTTGTCACGTGACCCCACTCCAAAACGTTTCTCATTGGTGTGACGTCATTGTTCACTTTTAAGCGCGCGGTTATTTAAAAACGAAACACGAGTGCACCTGCTCGTCCTCAAAGGTTAACACGGAATGTTCGTACGACAACTCTTCTTGCTCCGATGGGCATGCCGCCGATAGCTCACCTAGGAGCATACCTAAATCGTGAACTGTGACGTCACGGTCGTTTCGGCGCCAATTCAAACAGCTAAAATTTTCATTCTATTTTATTCGGTAATTAAACATCGCATGACAGCAAAAATAGCATTTACTATTTTTATATGCTAGGTTTATTTAAAAAATATGTTCAGCACAAAATGTGTCTGTTGTCTATTTTTGTTATAAAATTTTATAACGAATTATAAACAGATGACTTTTTTGGCGGGTTATAAAATTTTATAACGAAGTTTAGGTTTTTAATAATTCAATTTTATAACACGCTTTTTCTTGGGATAAAAAAATAAAATTTTAAAAAAATGGGAGATTTGTGAATGAACAAAGAAAAAACCGAAATACGAAGTATTTAAAGTTTCGCAATTTCAAGATGAAGCTTTGAAACGAAAAAAAAAATTAACATATTCAAAACTCTCAAATACTATGCGATAAAAGTTTTTAATTCATAAATTAGAAGCATTATTCACTTTATTGAATTCACGTCCAGCAGATATTCTTAAATTGGACAAATTCCGAACAAGTATCCGAATACCTTATCAATGTGCCTTTCACATGTTTAGTGCAAAAAATGGTAATTGTAGGTTATAAATAAAACCGATATTTTCATTATTTTTACATCTTCATTTTTGTTTCTTTTTTTTGACAAGGGGTTGTTAAAAAAGTTTTTTTTTAAAATATCGCTGAACTTTTTGTATTTCACATCATTCGAAAATTTTATCTAGTCTACTTGCCATTGGTTTACGTCACGTGAAATCGACCGGAAAAAATCTGAAAATTATATTTTCGAATATATTTTTTTTTTTCTTTTTTTGTAGAAAAAATGGTAATAGCAGGTTATAAATATTACAGAAAACCCAAATCTTCTTAAAACTTTTCTGCATGGAGCATAAAGATAATACTTGCAGAAAACAGACCTTACGACGGTTTTTAAAAGATTATAGTAAAACCTCACTATTGAAAGTTTTAGAGTACTGCAAAAGGCAGAACTCCTTCTGAGAAATATTTCTTGTAATAAAATTAATTGAAAGGAACGATCAGTCGATGGAGCAGGTGTTAACACGATTATAGCACTCCAATCTCCTATTATATCTCTACAATAATGACGAACCACATCATAAAGCCTCCTTCTCTATTATTAGTATTAAACTTTACAGAATTCCAGGAAGGCAACGGAGGAGAGATGGAGAAAAAAAAAATAGTTGTCCATTGCACTGTAACCTTTCCCGCCAAAGTGTTTAACATAAGAGGAATCGTAAACCTTGTCAATTTCACAAAACTTGAAAGAGAAAACTTTTCCTTCCCTCAACTATTTTCCGAAGTGTGCTTTTATAACGTGGTTACAACTTGAAACAATTCAGATAATTCCGCTAAATAGCACAAACAAACTTTCCTATCTGCTAAAATGCAGATGTTGAAGGATGATCAAAATCTACAAAATGAGTAACAGTAAAACTGACGACTCAATTAAATTAGGCGAAATGAATTGCCTACACTAACCAAGCACAAGTATCATGGTAACACGAAAAAGATTTACTTTCTCTCGGTAGCACATAAAAACTTTCTTAATATTGATGGCCCGCATCAATTCGAGGCAGGTATAAAAGAAGCCACAAGATTTTCTGAAAAGACAGCAACGAGGAAATTATCGCATTAAAAAATAAAATAAATAACAAGCCGTTAAGTCGCTTCCCACCCATTCCATGTCCATTCTTTTGTCTAGGATTTTCTATTTTCCTTCGTGTTTTTAAAAGGATAAAGCTTTTGTACACAATGGTTTTTGTCTGTACTTTCATCCATATTTTTGAGCTAGGTGTGCTTTTCTTATGTTTCCAGCTATTTATCATTTCGAAACTTGTTATTGCGAAAATACAGGGTGCCGTTATGTGTTAACGTTTCCCCCCAAAAAAATTGGACGTGATCCAAAAATGTTTTTTCTTTGTCCTTAAGGTCGGTACTGAACTATTCGCGCAATACAGAAGTTAATATTTATGATTTTTGTAAATGATTTATCATTAAATCATTCATTTATTTTGTTTTATTGTATTTCATTTTCACCGAACTAGAAATCCATAGATACGCGTTTATTTCATATTTCCAGTTAGATACATCATGACCGAAGGAATGTTTGGCACCTAATTAACAAGCAATCAACATTTGAAGTTTAAGTTTCATTGTATCACTCACATCAAATCATTTGCGATATAAGCAGATTTCATTACATAAATCCTCGAAAGCTGTTTGCCAGGAAACGCGTGTTTAAAATAGCACAATGAGCTACTGGATATTTTCAATTTACACTGACGCAGATTTTTCCACAGAAATGTTGCTTTTAAGTGCACTACAAAGCTATCAGAACTGAGGGTTAAGTACCGAAAGCGGCTAAAGAGATCATTAAGCGATACCTTTGTAGTGAAAAATAGCTTTATGATAGGAGGAATTTATTTTTCGGAAGTGTTCCATATCTTGCCAAAGAATGTAATCGTTTTTATTTTCACGATGAATGGTTAAGGGAATTTCGTATAACAAATTTGGCTCTAAACTGAAATCTTCAGATTATCATAACTCCTTAAGGGTATTGCCTCAAAAATTCTAGTATTTTGAGTTGTTCTTATTCCTTACATATTTTTTACAGCGAATTCGAACATCAATTCGATGGCAGTCCAGTTTTAAGACTTTTAACAGAGTCCAATAAGACAAAGATGCACATAAAATGGCTCTCATGGGGTCGTCCAAAACCACGTTAGCAAGTTGGGGAGAGGGGAGAGGGCATTCAAAATGCTAGCTTTTGCTGACAAGGGGGGGGGGGAGAGGAGTTTTAAAAAATTGAACGTTAGCATTTGTCTCTTGTAATAAACGTGAAAAAATGAAAATAATTTAAATTTTTTACATTACGTAACCTTCTTCACTTAAAAAAGAAGAAAAAAAAAAAAAAAAAAAAAAAGATTTTATTTTTCCCGCGCATTTGCTCTAAGTTGAAAAAAAAACTTTCCTTTTGCAAAATTTAAGTTCCGAAGAATTCCAGATTTTTTTAATGTTTAATATTTATTTTTTTCAAATTTTTTAAGGGAGGGAGGAGGTCAAAAATGGCCAAAATAATCCTAACGAGGTTTATGGACGACCCCTATGGCCGATAAAATCAATCTGAAAAGTACGCAATGAAGAATTTTTGTGAAAAAGGAAAATGATGTACAAATAAGCATTTGACTCTTTTCTAATATGATATTTTATATCCAAAACATATATTTTTAGTTTCAGTCAAATTGTCGATATTCTTTGGTTTTCCAGACATATGAGTTTACTCATAATCTCTCAAATCTTTTTCAATTATTTTCCTTCTACCTTTTCTCCGAGATTGTGAAATCTAACAGATTCGATCATTACATTTTATCTATACCATCGCTTGACTGATTCTTGCCCTTGAGAAGAAACCTTTATATTAAATCCTGACCTGTTTTTTCAGGTAAAAGTATTAAAATTTCAAGATTCGGCATTTGTTTTAAATCTAGAATCCCAATCCATATAAGTCGTCCATAAGTTTGAGTCACAGTATAAAAGCGATTAAACAAAAAATTATTGCACACTTACATTTTTCTTTTTCTAATGGTTTGCTTATACGTGAAAAAAAATCAAAAAAAAAAAAAAAAACATAAATTTTACAAGCTATAAAAAAAACATCTTTAAAAGGCATTTTAAGGGACGTGAAAGATCCTTTTTTATATTTATAGAAAAATAATCAAGTTACGATCAAGAGCTTTGAGGGTTATTAAAACTTACAAACTTCAAAAAGAAAAAACGTTAATTTAAAACGATATTATAGCAAGGTAGTCGATACTAAAAGTTGCAATTTTATTGGTTTACATTTCTTTTTTAAAAGCAGCGACATCGTTCAGAGACTTTTTTTTAAAATAAAAATATGAAATCAAATGGAATTAAGTAGAACACGAAACTAAACTAAATTAGAAAACCATATCATGCGTTAAAATTTTTTTTTAATCTTCACCCCCGACATTAGCGACTGGTAGAATAAAAAAAGATAGGAATATCGATGCCACAACCTCAAAACTTCATGGTACTCTTTCTGAGGTGCTTTCCCAACCGTTAAAGCATTAGCCGCATATGTTTTCAGTCGCTTTTTGTTTAACTTAAAGCCACAATCCCGACATGGAAAAGTATGCCCATTCCAAAAGAAGTAAATGCCTTAAACGGGATTCGAAAATTTCCACTCCCGACATTCAACCACAATAAAAGTTGGAATTAAATGCATGTGCTGCTCATTCTTCTTTTTTTTTATTTTATATCCCGTCCGAAAACAGAGAGAGAGGGGGAGAGAGAGAGAGAGAGAGAGAGAGAGAGAGAAAGTGTCATGAACAAGACAGGAAAGGTGAAACATTCGGCATTTCCAATAACATTCCTCATTTTCTCAACATTCCGGGAGGGAAATTTCTAATGACAAAAGAAAATTTTTATTTTTTTTTCTTTCTTCCTCCCTCATTTTTTTCTCTATATAAAAGCTTTGGAGAAGTCTGGTGTTAAAAATAAACTCTCGAATAGAAAATAACGCCGCTGGAGAGGCGACCCGCGATAGGTGAATAGGTTTTCCAAAGTGACAAGGTAGAACAACAATGTACATCGGGAAACAATAGAGAACAATACATCTTAGGTATCAAGAGATTTCAATACGGAAAAGTGAAATCTAAAATGACATTGTTATCTTATTTGGCGGAGCGGGGCTAATTGAATTTTCTTATGTTTGTGATAGTATTCTCTTCGAAACATTTTACTTTTAACTTGTATTCTGTACGACTGATACTTGGGAATTTTTAATATCAAGGCTAAGAAGTATGTATTTTGATTAAAGAGCTTCCTAAAACCAAAATTAAGAGAGACTTTTTTTTACTATAAATTTTACAAAAATAGAATTTATTATGAACAATGCTTCCGCATCACTTGACATACTAAGCAAGATATACTTCAGTAAATTTTCTTCTCGAAATGGATTTAGAATTTAAAATAGAAGTTTCATCAAAAAAACATGATTCTTTATATATACCACAAATTTCTTGCTCCACGAAGTTTATTTTATGATTTTCCGTGAATTTTTTACCGCGCTATTGGAAGAATAATTATTTAAAGTATTTCGAAAGGTATTCATTTATAAAAGCAGAAACGAGATCCGCACATGCAAGTTTACAATATATCCGAGTCGCAATTTAAAAGTTCCTTTCAAATTTCACCGACAAAAGAAGGCAATGTTACAAAAATTTTAGTATTCAATTTTTTTTCTAGTATGTATTTGCATTTTATTTCCATTCGTATTTTATATGCTAGTTATGTAAAGCTATGAAGACTTTTGGTATGATACAAATTTGACTTTGCTGGTAGGCTACTTAATAAAAATGTTTACCTCACGTTTGCTCAGGGAAGACTTTGTTTGCACACGGTTTTTCGTGGCTACGTGTAATTTTATTATTACATTATCTTAATTCTACATGGTTTTTTTTCGGTAAAAACGCGGAAAAAAAACGCCTGGGTGAAAGTTGAATTTTAAAACGTCATCAGTTTCTTTCTCCCGACAACCTTGTCGAATAAACATTTTAGAAACGAAATAGAAAATAACTTTACACCAACATTGATTTCCTGATGAAATGAAAGACCGAAACAAAATGAAGTTTCAAAGATAGCGACAAATATTTTAAAACTCATTCTCCATTTCTCCAAGGTAAAATTTATTTTTCATCTAAAGTATAAAATTTAAGTTAGATCATTCCCAAGCAAAAACAATAACAATGAAAATTTATACTTTTCCAAATTAAATTTTGTGCTAGAACCGTGTCATAATATAAAAAGATAAAAAAAACTTCACTTAATCAAGATTAAATCATTTTTTGATTGAAAATTATAAAACGGAAAGTTCTTCGCAATGCTTTTTTCTTGCAAACAAAAGAATGGTGAAAAAAAACTGAAATATATTCATGGAACTCTACTTTGAATTGTAAATATTAAAATAATACCGTATCAACTTATCCTAAGTTGTTGCTTATTTTCCAAGAGGAAAAACCCTTGTTTTTTTCCATTTTCCTTTTTTTTTTCTTTGTTTCTCTGAGCAGCTTTTAAAAAAGAACGAATCGTCCGTATATAATTTTAATAATTCATCAATTTCAGTATGAGGGAAAATTCAAGAATTCTATATTTAATCGATTAAGGAAAAACCTATATGGTACTTTCTTCCAAATTAATTTTTTTCAAGAATCCAATTTTTGAAAAAACAGTTGTATTTTACAGTCGAAAATTATATTTAAGCTCCTTTAAGGGCGCCTATTATATCGTAATTCTTTTTCCTGCCTTGAAAAAAAAAAAATCACAAAGAGTTTAAGGAGCGTTTCCTTCTTTTTAAATATTTTATTATTGCAATTTATTTTATTTATTTTTTTTTTTTTAACTAAAAAAGTCAGCGTTTTCTCTTGTTTGAGAAAATTGTCAGAGGCAGAGCCATATTTACTTTGCTTCTCAAAGAACTCCATTTCCTTTAGTTTTCTTTTTTTGCTCGAATCTTTAAATATAAAAATACTTGTTAATCGAGATTTTTATTTAAAGACATTATTGTGAAAAAAAGTCGGCTCTTTTGTACTTTCGATTTTCGGAAATTTAAAAAAAAAAATTGATTTCCGAATTTAAAAAAATTAGATTTTTCACATGTAAAATAAAATATTGGATCATTTTTCAATATTCCCGAAATAAAAAATTATTAATAAAACTAGGATCGATATTTTAAAACATAAAATAAAATACCTCTAAAAATTAGGGTGGGTCGAAAAAAATTTTTTATTTTATTTTAACTTGTAATACCGCACAAAATACTTCATTTGGCGTCAGAATAACGTATGTATGACCTCAGCCCGATCGGACAATATTTTGAGGTCCCCTAATGCATTTACATGCTAAAAACCGAAATTTTGGATATTTTCTCGGCCGAAAAATTTTTCCAACATGGAAAGTAACCGAAACAGGATTTAAATCGAAGCTTGACCTTCGTAACATACGGTGCGACTGTAAAAAGAAAAGTTCCTGATGTGTTCTTTTCTACAGGTTGGTCTAAGTGCTTAAATAGCTTTGTTTTTTGTCTTGGGTCGCCTGCAAAATCCATGAAAATTTTTGTATCGAGCTGAAAATCGTAGGGGAACTACCCATAGGGTTAATTTATCAGATTTAACACGATTTTTAAAATCCGAATTTTTCCGGCAAAATGGCGGCATTAAAACATTGATTTTAAGAGCTAAATTTTAAAAATTTAAGTTTTTTGATGAATAATTCTGCTAAAACGGAACCAGAATTTTTTTTTCTGTTTTTTTCTACTTCCGGCGATCAAAACAAGTGTTTTAAATGTTCTTCAAATCATTTTTTAAATATTTGTAAAATATTTCGAGAGATTAAAAAAATGATTTGAAGAACATTTAAACACACTTGTTTTGATCGCCGGAAGTAGAAAAACAGAAAAAAAATTCTGGTTCCGTTTTAGCAGAATTATTCATCAAAAAACTTAAATTTTTAAAATTTTAGCTCTTAAAATCAATGTTTTAATGCCGCCATTTTGCCGGAAAAATTCGGATTTTAAAAAATCGTGTTAAATCTGATAAATTAACCCTATGGGTAGTTCCCCTACGATTTTCAGCTCGATACAAAAATTTTCATGGATTTTGCAGGCGACCCAAGACAAAAAACAAAGCTATTTAAGCACTTAGACCAACCTGTAGAAAAGAACACATCAGGAACTTTTCTTTTTACAGTCGCACCGTATGTTACGAAGGTCAAGCTTCGATTTAAATCCTGTTTCGGTTACTTTCCATGTTGGAAAAATTTTTCGGCCGAGAAAATATCCAAAATTTCGGTTTTTAGCATGTAAATGCATTAGGGGACCTCAAAATATTGTCCGATCGGGCTGAGGTCATACATACGTTATTCTGACGCCAAATGAAGTATTTTGTGCGGTATTACAAGTTAAAATAAAATAAAAAAAATTTTTCGACCCACCCTACTAAAAATGTAACAACTAGGAGGTAGAGATCTTTCTAGATTCTGTTTTATTTCGCTCTAATTTTTTTTTTTTGTTTTAAATAGCACTGTTTTACGAGTCCTGATCACAGTTTCTTGACTCATCAAAATAAGAAAAAATCAATTAGGAGCGTAACACACTAGATTCACTGTATATTAATTAGAATGTCTCTTATTTTGCGAATTTTCGAATTTGATTGAGTACACCCCCGGAATCAGTTCTCTCTGTGGCACATATGAACCATAATTTTTTTTTCCTATTTTTTACTCGACGGGAAACCATTCCGACTAGGGTCGAAAAAGTCCCATAAGAGAGAAAAAATCGATAATTTTCTTTCTTGAAAAAACAGTCATTCCCTATCAGAAATTTTGCGTAGGTCACGAATCTGAACTTAACTTTTTTTATCTAGTCCGGTTTTCGAGGTAGTGCCAAAAAAAAGAGCAAGAAATCCGCGTAAAGTGATGAAACATGATAAGTCCTGATTGTCGGTTCTTGTTTTGGCTCTACCTACCACAAAACTCGGTCCAGATTTAAAAAAAAATGAAGTTCAGATTCGTAGTCTACGCAAAATTTCTGATAGGAAATGACTGATTTTTTCAAGAAAAAAAAATGATCGATTTTTTACCTCTTATGGGAATTTTCCGACCTTGAAGCGCAAGTCGGAGCTGTTTTTCATCGAATAAAAAATCTGAAAAAAAGTTAGGGTTCATGTGTGCCCCCAGAGAGAACCGATTCCGGGAATGCACTCATTCAAATTCTAAAAATCGAAAAATAAGGGACACTTTACTGTATACAAATGTAGCGATCAATTGTTACAATAATTAAAACCTTGACGAAACAACTCTATTATTTAAGATACCATTTATTCGCAATCAGATTGATCTCGACGTGGCGAATTGTGCGATTCTGTTTTCTCGTTTTGGAAATGTGATTCATCGCAGGAAAAAATATCGGAGATTTGAAGATAAATCGAATTTTAAGACAAACTAAGGTCAAAAGCTTTAAGACCCACAACTTTTAGGATAAACATTCTACAAAATCGTTATGTAAATAAGATTATTCAACAACACCCAAAAATAATACGTTTCAAATAAAAAAAACTGCACATGGAGCGGAAAAATGAATGGTTCTAATTTGTAAACTCGTGCAGTACTATACTTGGAAAAATTCTGAAAAGGAATAAAATAAAATAAAATAATATAAAATCTAAAATCTAAAGATGCTATCAAAAATATCTTAAATGTAATTAAAAAGAAGTCCAGGTTCTCTTTTAATTTTTTACTGAGAACAAAATCCCAGGAATTTCTCTGAGGTCACCGGAATGAGAGGCGAAGGATAACGAAGAAAATGCAATAACCGATGTCAATTCGAGACGAGGATACCTTAAGAGAACTTGCTGTAAAAATCTTAGCTTCTAGCTTCGAGAATGAAATGATTTGTATTTTTTTTGAAACTGGTTTTATATTAACAAGGAAAATGTGCAACCATCTACTAAAAATGATACACTAAAAAAAAAAAAAAAGTTATAATCCGAGATTTATCATTTCATTAAAAAGAAAGATTGCATCATTAAATAACTTTTAAATTAATTTAAAATAATAATCTTTCGTGGGAAAAAAATTAAAAAGGCGCTAAATTTTTTTTCTTAATTTCTTCCTTGCTTTAATTTTTTTTCTTCGCCATTTTTGTTTCCCCTTCTATTTTTTTTTTTTTTTTTTTTTTATTACCAAACAGTTTGCGTTTTTTAAGTAAAAAATTCATTATATCTCCGATTAACTTTTAAAATTTTACTAATTTCGAAGCAAACTAAAATCCCAAACAAAAGGAAAGTAAGAAAGCATTTTGATTCCCGCAGAAACTTCCAACCTTCCGCCATCCTCCTCAAAAATTATTTTCTAAAACTTCAGCAAAAAAAAAAAAAAAAAAAAAAAATTAAGAGGATCCAACGTCGCTTTTTCAAACTTTTCCCTAACTTTACAAAACCGAAACTAATAAATCAAATATCGTATTGTTTAATTATATCATATTTAAAATTTATTTCCTCCAGTAAAAAAAAAAAAAAAAAAAAAAAAAAAAAAAAAAAAAAAAAAAAATGAGTGAAAGCATGGAACTTTCAAACCTCTCATTTATATCTTTTAAAAATCGTTGATAATTTATATTTATATTTTTATTTATGTTCATAATTATCGCTTTTTTTTTTATTTCGATCAACCTATTTTGATTTGAATTCAAAATAAAAATATGGAAAGAGTTCTTCAATATTAACTGTTATTATTTTTTAAATTGCTCACCAAAAATAGATATCGCATATTGGAATCGTTGCCAATGATGAATTTCAAAATCTTTTTCCTTCAGGGAAACCGTAACCGGGTGCTAAATCACACTCCCCACAATCAAGGGGGACTATGGGGAATGCGGTAAAAACAATATCAGACATATAATTTTTAAAGCATCTAGGCGTTTTTATTATTTTTTTCTCCCTTTTTTTTTTTTTTTTTTTCTTCTTTCTTTTCGAATCGATTTCCTGAATTGCTCGTTACCGTAAAAGTCAGTTCGGACTTAATCTAGAAAACAGTGTGCACTATTATTTTGTCGATTGTTTCAAGGCTGGAAACTTTAATGATCCCGAAACATTGTTATTTTTATTATATAAAAGAATTAAAACGCTGGAAAGTATTTATCCAAGTGTAACAGACAGGACAATTAAAACGACATCGTATTGCGATACGTTTGAACGGCGGAAAAGAGAAAATAAAAAGAAATAAAAAATTACAGTCATTTCGAAAATTCAAAAACAATCAAATAGTCAATCTCGCATTCTGTACCAATTATTTCAACCGGACACGACGAACACGGATTCGACTTTTTGACTGACGTGGAAAATGATTCTGGGCGTTTTCATGTAGTAACCCCCGGTCACATTGCTTATTCAATATTTTGTCTCTTGTTTTCAGATGTCAGATGAAGATCGAATGTCCCTGACGACGGCTGTCAGTGATGAAGAGGATGCAGAATCTGTTCATAATTCACCTTACAGGGCAAAACAAACGGGTACGGCTGCAGCTTCCTTCAACTGCACTGGCGCCGTTCGCAAAGCAGGGTAAGTTTCACTTTTGTCATGTTTGGTTTCGTGTTTTCGAAAAGACTCGATTCCCAGGGAAGTCGAAACGTAAATCGAAATCTAATGCTTGAATCTTTGCGAATGGGTTCCAATATCCGTTTATAAAGCATCGCAATATATGATGAACACGGCGATGCGGTCAGTACGTGAGATTCGAAAGATAGATAGCGAACACGAATTCCATTTCATTCCGACTTGAAGATGATAACGTGACGCCATATTGTCTAATCCCTTTTGAAATTCAGCAGTGATATGAATTAATGTCAGGCAACATCAAAGTTTTTCTTAAAAAACGAACATCCATGTTCACATTATTATCACCAAATTAGAACTATTTCCCCCATTTTAAAAGAGATATGCAGTGCATGTACAATGGTGCATTGCTCGAAAAACACTAGTTTTCCACCTTGATTGGTTTTTCCGAGAAACGTATCAAGGAAGCGAAAACTCTTTTAAGAACTCTTGGAAGGAACTCACTCAAAGCAAATGACAACGTTCGACTCTTATGTAGCAAATTAGAGGAGGAAACGGTACAAAACTTATTCGAATGGAAAGAAACTTTGACAGCAGTTTTTAGACAACTGGGTTAAGCAAATATTTAACAACAACCATGAATTTTATGATTTGCCGGTATTTTGGGTTTTCTCGGATTTTCTTTTTTGATTTTACTTTGAAAGAATAAATCGAGGGATTGCTATGCTTCCATTATTCAGAATGTTGACTTTTCTTCATAATTTTCTGATCTGCTGAAGAGTTATTGTAGCGCTTACACAAAAAGAAATCGGTCATGCGCTTTACATGCAAGACGAGGCTGTTTAGCGCTTCCTGGCCGAAATATCGGACGTTTAAAAAAAAATAAAATATCGAGAAAACCGTTTCTTATTACTTTAAAATATACGTACATTTTTACTGCTTTCGTTTCCACGATAAATCTACTAGTTCGAGTATATTCATTCAAAGAAATTGCGGTTTGAAGGAAAAAACGAAAAAATTTAATTTTTTTTAAAACTACATTTAAAAAAAATTGTTTTAAAAAAAAATATTCCGAACGGGCAGTTGAATAAATTTTCAATTTTTTCTAAAATAGCTAAAACGTGGTCATGAATTAAAGCATTATATTACCAGCGCTTTCCTTATTCTTAATTGCTGTACACAAAACGAAAATGTTTTTCTTTCTTTTCTTTTTAAAAACTCTTATAATGAAGCGACGGGGGAAAGAGAAAAGGAGGAAGTATTCGACCTATCTTTGATTATAAATGAATATAATTTATAAAACAAACAGAAGACAAATTCCCTGCATAAACTTTGAAATAAAACTTTCTTTGCTTTTATAATTCTTACGTTTTAATTGTTACGAATATCTTTTATCAAAAATTCGATGACCGTAACAGGCAACGTTTTATACCGCTTTCAGTAATTGCAATAAGAAGAAAAATTGCCAATGGACGGTTTCTCGATCATTCTACCGAAAGATTTTTTCAAATAATTCATTCGTACACTGAGTCTCCAATTATATCTCGATCTAAATATTCGCTGCAATTAATAAAGAATCGAAATAAATACGAAAAAAAAAAAATCAAATATTTGAACGATTTCCGATCCTATTTTTATTTTTGATCGCTTTTTAACGGGAATTGGGCCTATATAGATCCAATTCCCGTTAAAAAAACCAATTAAAAATAAAATATTTCGCTTTTTTGCTTTCTAGCAGGGGAAGTAGTGGTGACCAGTAGCTTAGTTCATAGGGAACGTTCAAGTATTACGTAAGACTTTTTTTCGGGTTTTCCGACCCCCTCCTCCCCTGTCGTAAGATTTAGTAAGATTTCTTTGACCTTTCCTTTAATTTACGTAAGATTTTCGCTGACCCCCCTTTTTTTTTACCGCCAATTTTAAAAATGTCTTACATGCACGGAAAAAAAAGTACTGTAATTTTTACATTTTTATATGTAACTATGGAACTACATATAACTATGTGTAATTTGTACATATAACTATGTGTAATTTTTACATATAATATGTGTAATTTTTACATATAATATGTGTAATTTTTACATATAATAAATGTGAAAATTACACATAGTTATTAGTAGTTCCATAGTTACATATAAAAATGTAAAAATTACAGTACTTTTTTTTCCGTGAGAATTTCAAGAAAAAATAAATAAATAAATAAATAAATGAATAAATAAATAAAATTACTTAAATTAGAGTAGACATTTTTTTTTTTTTTTTTTTTTTTTTTTTTTTTTTTTTTTTTTTGAGAAAGCTGGAAAAGGAAGAGTGTCCATTTTTTATATTAAATTTGAATTTTTTTGAACAATAAATAATAATAAAAATTCTTAAGATTTCCCCTCTCCCTTATGCAAGAAATCGTAAGAATTTCTTGTACATCTGTGAGAGCACGCGAAGGCATATGTGAAAGATCATCATTCACCATGCTCGTACATGACCAAACGACTGAAGTAGGGGAAAGTTCTAACAATGAAATAGGAAAAAAATAAACTATGCAATCTTTGAACTCATTTTAGCTTCAGACTAAACAATCGTATGAAAAAGATTGTCGATAGCAGAATGAAAAGGAAGCTGAAGAATTAAAGACTTTTTTAAAAAAAGAGAAGACCATCGATGTTCATATCTCGTTATAAAATATATAACAGTTCCCTATGGCCTGGTCTCTGAAGTGGCACAATTACTTTGGAAAATAATGGTGATGAAAAAATGCTTTTATCGAGCAAGTTGAGAAGCATTATTCTCCTTCTCAAAGAACCGAAAACAAAAAAAAAGGACGATTCCAACAGGTATTTTCAATTTTACTTTTTTTTGGCGAAGAAAGGTTCAACACTGAAGGCGATAGAAAATACATTAATGAAACGAAAACATTGGAGATAAAAAAAAAAGTTTTTGGAAAGGGAAAATAAAAAATAGGAAAGGCGTTCTCTTTTTTTGTAAAGTTAAAAGAATGAAATTGACAACGAGGTCAAATACATCGAAAAATGGCTCCGCAACGGCTGTAAATCAAGTGAATCCAGAGCGATCGGGGATAAACACGAATCATCCGTAATTTGACATATTTCCTTTTTTTTTTTTATGGAGGGGAGGGGGGCGGGAGGTTTTGATTATTTTCATCCTATTTTTCATAGAACTTTTAGAAGTAAATTTTTGGATATAAATATTATTTGCCACTGTATTAAATCATCAAACCGGTTTCTTTTAGAGGAACCTCTGCCGATTTTTCTGTATTCGGAAGCATTATAAACCAATCATTCAGGTCTGAAAGTAGTGCATCATATCATTTCAAACGGTTATTATTAATGAAAACAATCGCAATTGTTTCACGCTATAGGTGTTCAATTGGATCATTTCACATTATGACCAAATAAACTTTTAAAAATTGCTAATCTCGAATTTTTTGTTTAAAGTTAGTTATCATATGTAAGCAATGGGCTTTAAATTGATGTAACAATTTCTGGTCTGTGAGGAAGCAGTTTCAGGCCCATTAGATCACAATGTAAAAAGGTATTTACCCCCTCAGCATTCCATTTTAACAATATTTATTTGATACGTCTATTCTAGGAAAAAAGGGCTCTTGGTGCTTGTAAAAAACAATAAAAACCATCTCGACTTAAAAAATTTAATATTTCAAGGTAACAGTGCAACGATTTTCGGATAGCAAATGTTGAATCAATTTTTTTTATTTTCCAATTTAATATGGAATCAACTTCATCACCAATTTAAAAATTTTTTACATCGGCTTACTATCCAACGATAAAGAAAAAAGATAAAAATTTGAAAATAAAAAAAGAATTGTACCATGGGTAAAATGTATGAAAAGTGAAAAAAAAAATGAAAGAAGCTTCGAAATATTCAAATTCAAAATGAAATTATTTCTCAGTCCAACGTATTAAAGGGGGAGTGTGAGAGTAAAAAAATTGAAGTCTTGGGAAGAGAAAAAAAAAAGTAGATATTTCTAACTTTGCCATCTACCCTTATCAAATCTTTTTCTCTGATTTTTTTTTTTTTTTTTTTTTTTTTTTTTTTTTTTTTTTTTTTTTTTTTTTTTGAAAAAAGGTTATCTGGATGTGTCGTGCCGCGTCGTTCGTTCGTTATGCTGTAAGCGAAAATCTAACCTTGTTACTGTAATTTAAGGGAAATAAAAATAAGCTCTGCAGTTCAATCTTCAGAATTATTTCACTCGCCTACAAATTTGTGATTATGCTATATTAACTCTCGATGCATGTAAATGCCTAATCTCATTTACAAGGCAAAACCCACTACGATTATGAAAACATGTCGTTTTCTCACAAAAGAAAAAGCCTCTGAGAAATTATTCTATTTGAGGTGCAGATCACGACTCAAAAATTCAAATCCGTGAAAAAGCAAAACTAAATTTAGTTCTCACGGAATTCATAACTTTCTTCTCTTCCCTCTCGGTCTTACTTTTTTATTTATTTTCCCATTTCCGATTTTCCGTTTGTTTTCCCTTCTTTTATACCTTTTTAAGTACTCAAAGGCGTTTCGGTGATTTTGTTAAAAGTTTTGACCAGTTAATACGTAAGTCACTGTCCGATTTATTTTCTGCCTCCAGATTCAACTTTCCTGTGACCAATTCTTTTCGCTTTACCCTCCTGTGGAAGCCGTTTGATTGAGTTTACCTAATCGTTCAGCCAGACGAACCAAATCAGGTCTAAATCAAAGAGGAGGATTCCCTTATTTGAACAAAGGTTTTCGATTGATTTTAAGTCGAAAGCTTTTATGGAAACCACTTCGTTAAAGTCCTTAGACGGTCATTTATAACATTCGGGATCCGTCCGCCAGTCAAATTACTCTCAATCAGTCAGACACCGCTTTTCTTTTTCTCCTTTATCGACAAACGTAATTGACAGACAAAGAAAACCAAACCGTTGCTCGAATTGTTTTTCCTGAAAGTCAGACAAGCATTTAAGTTTTTTCTTTTTTCACTCCCTTTTTTTTCCTTTTCCCATGCAGAAAAAGAAAACCAGGACGAATTACAGAAAAAAGAGGTTTTTGATGATTTTTCTGTCGCCTTTACACGTATAAATGCTTTTCTTCCTTCATTTCAAATTTTTTTCCAAAGCTTTTTTTTTATCTATTTTATTTTATTTAAAAGAAGTCGAGTTTCACAGAAAAGTTTTCTTCTTATTTCAGATGAGCAAAAAGCATTTAATGAATTTCCCTTTAAGGGAAAGCTTTTCAGTTACGTTGACTCAAATCTTATTTTTTTTTTTTTTTTTAATGGCAACTTTTGTTTCGAAAGTATAAGAAAATTCCGCAGAATTCGTTACTTTGGTACCCCAAAACTAACTTGTGTCTAAAGCACAAAAACTAAAAAAGGAGCTTGCATTTCCGGTGGGTGTCTCGTGTATTGACTCAAGTATTTCTAAGCAAAAAATAATTACGACCGATAGAAAAATATAACTGACATTGTTTTGAAGCAAATTTTCATACAGTTAAACGGTTTTGACCCTGTATTTGTGAAATTAAGAAGCAACGAGAGGTTTGTAATTGCAAAACCAGTGCAAAATGTAAATAGGGTAAATAAAACAGTCCGAATTCGCATCTGGGGAACACACAAAAACATGTTGAATTTAAATATGTTATTCGTGAATAAAAACCCCATGTTGCTGTTCGTATTTTTCATAAACATTATCGATCAATTACGAGTCGTACGGAAATAATTTCAGTTCAGAGTGTCCCCTAATTAATAAAAACGAAAATATAGGACTTTATAGGTTCATTTTTAAAAAAAAACATAGGACCCAAAACATAAATATCTCTCGAAAAATTTCCAAAAAAATTAAAAAAGGCTTACCAAATGTAATAGTCCACCAAGTCCCGGAGGAAAGTAATCGGGTTTTTCTTAGAAGCAAACGTTTTTCAACATCATTCTTTCAGAACTTCCTTGAAGTGAAATACGTGTAGTTCTATATCGAATTTTTTGCGTTTTCAAATCCCAATCTGAAAAGAAAAGGAAAAAATGATCAACCGAAATTATATAATGTTTCATAACAAACGAAACTTCGTGAAAATTAAAATAACCTCATGTCATAACAATAATTGAAATATTTCAAAACAACGTGAAATATTTTGAAAACTATGATCCAATATTACACCCGAGGAAAAACCATAACAAAACTCATACGAGGAAAAGCAAATATCGAAATATCAATGCTATTGACAAGCGCCTACGCAGTAAGCCTCTCATGCAAAAGCGAAAATAGTTCAAATTATTAAAAAATATATATATACTGTATGTATACGTTTACCCCATTGTGCGCAATAAAGCAACAGTATATTGTAAAATGTTTTATTTCTACAATTTTCAAATATGAAGATCTGATACAAAAGCCAGCGCTGAAAATACGAGAAAGCCAACCTTGTGGTTTCCCCACATTTCCCGCACTGCAATTCAATTTCTCATGTTTCACACGATTTGATGTGCATAAAAGAATATTTAACACATACATTTTTTTTTAAAAACAGCGACAGATTTAATATACTTATTAGATAAATTTTTTTGAAAAAGCTGATTAAATTTCCGCCCACATTTTACCAGGTCCGTAGCCAGCCAGGGGGTTCAGCACCCCTTATAAGGAAGTTTGAGCCCCACCTGTAAGTTGTTTTTCACTATAGAGTTTAACAGGGAAGTTCAAAATTTTTATTTTATTTTATATTTTGATCCCTAAATATAAGTTAATAACCCAGGTATATGTAAAACATTAAAAAAAAATATTGAAAATAATTGTAAAAAATTGTTCAATTTTGATGTAAAGAAAAGTCGTTTGAAACGCGGGGGAAAAGATTGTGACGTCATAGTACTATATTTAGATTAAAAAATTAAGTTTGGTAACACCGATCCGAGAATGAGCCATTTTTGAACTTTTTGGATCTTTTGTTTGTTTATGTTTTGATTAGTAATTTTACCAACACAAAAAGAAAAACGTGCCAGCAGGAATACCAACTTTTAAAATTCAAAATAATGAAAAATTCAAAAAATTCAAATACAAAAAATTCAAATACAAAAAATTCAAAATTCAAAATAATATGCAAGGGTGGGGAAGTAAAATGGAGTCGAAGTCTGGGAGCGGTGGGGGTAGGTTTAATTCCGGAAACTATTAACTTGATGCGTCCTAGATTACATGAGCTCTTATGGGTAATTCAAGTAAATTTCAATTTATTAAATAAACTAAACTCAGAAAATTATTTAACTGCAATGCATAGCATAAATAAAAAAATTACGAGTTTAAATGCGAGAAATTAAGCATCTGCTTGAAAAATTTTTTTTAAAGCTTTTCCCCATAAGACTCGATGTAAGTTGGTCCTCCAGTGAGATTTTATTGTCCTCCAGTGACGTCACGCTAAATAGTTCGTTATGGAATTAGACCAACCACTTCCCCTTAAAATGACGTCACATGCATACGGTCTATACTATGATAGATCGTATGCACGGAGGGAAAAGAGTCCCTTTTTAACGAGATCCCGTCAGTCTAGTTCAATAACACCATCCGCCATATTGTGGAGTAATCCATTGTATTTAAATTACACCACAATATGGAGACCCTTCAATTGATCACGTGGTCAACCCCCCCCCCACTCCCGTTATTTCCCCTTCGTGCATACGGTCTATAGAACGATGGCGTCACAATAGTATTTGCCGCTTTTTTAATATTTTCAAAAGGTCAGGTTTTTTTTTTTCGAATCTAAGGAATTTTTTTTTCTCCAAATCTGTTTCGTCGGCCCTTCCGGATTTTCATTAAAATAATATTCTTATGAAGTAAAGAACTCATTTTAACCAAAATATGCCTCGCTTACTATAACGCTTAACTTCCCTATTCCCTATCTGTCATGATAAAAGGAGTCCCGTTTAGAGTCCTCCTTAAAAAATGATACTTTCCCCTTGTCCTTCCGGGCATGCTACGGGTTTACCTTTTACCAACATAGTATTCAGAAATCTAAGAACTAAAGATCCCGTTTAATACTTGGATTCATTCAAATGCGGACAGAAGTTGAAGTGCGTTTTGAGCTGTGAATTTAGTCATTGGTAAAACGTAATGTCCGCCCATAAGTTAAGTATGATGCGGACGTTATATTTTGCGATCATCAGCCAGCGGTCAATGACTAATTTTGACTAATTTTTGAATTCAGTTGTCAAATGAACTTCTGGCGTGCCATATAAAAAGATCGTAATTTCAAATTCAGTTACAAACGACAATAAATTACAGAAATGTAATATTATTATATGAAAACGTGTTAAACTCCAAATCCGAAAGCAGCTTTATTATTATTTTCTACGTCTCGTCATTGTTATCGAAAAGATATAATATTTGTAAATTTTACATAGCCGAGGGCGCATTTTCGCAATATTAAATCCAGCTTTAGAAAGCAGCCTGAGAATAATATGAAATTTTTTCTCAGAACAGATAAAGATATTTACGGAGAATTCCCTGCGAGGAAAATCTTGGATGTGAACAACAATTTAGGTGCTAAGCGCCTCAAGAGAAGAAAAAGTACACTCTACAAGGTTACATTCAGTACGAAATAACACTAAATACGAAAAAATCAAAAGTGCTAAGGAATTGCTTAGGCCAATAACACCAAGCTTACGGTGATAAATAATTAATTTAAGCAAAACCTATGTTAAAGCAATACTAACGTCCATTCAGGCAACCGGAAAACAATATCGAAGGTATAAATTTCCTCGGCATAGTTTGATGCTCACTCTCTTTCATTAACTCTGAATTAACTTTAACTAAGAACTTCTAAGATCTTCAAAATAGTACTTTGACTAAAATATAAGTACTGACAGACAAGGACATGTTTTCATTTGTTTATTACCCCCATAGATCTCATACAAACGAATACTTCAAATGGCCAATCACAGGATCGCTTTTCATATTTAAGAAACATTTCCGGATTTAACGGACGATTACAATAAATCTTTCTCCGGTTTAGTGATGGGAAAGATGGAATAAAAATAAAAAAAATTTAAAATCGCGCGTTGTAGATGTAAATCCTCAGATTTCGACGCATTTAATTCAAAACAATAGTTTGAGTATTTTGAAATAAACGTTTTGATTCGGTTTTGGCGAAGTAATTCGATTTTAATTTGTTATTCAAATGCTTGGAAATTACATTTTCATACACGTTTATATGTATTCCATTTCCATGTTGTCTTTCCCGGGAAAGTTAAAGATATCATCTTTCCACGCCTATCCTCAGGAAATTTCGTTTTAAGAAACTCCTTTTACAATCCTTACACTTCCATTTTGATACAGCAGCAGATGTCTCAGCAACATCTGACATAAACATGCAGCAGAAAAATGAGCTCTTCCCCTCAGATTCCGAATTTCTTCAACTATGAAAAACCCGTAAACTTCCGTTGATATTTCAATAACTGACTTTGTACCTCATTTTGTAATAATTTTCGTCAAGGTTCTAATTCAGCGCCTCTTTTATGCGTTGTTTTAATTTAGCTATTCTTCCTGCAATATCGTCAAAGGGGAAAACGAAATTATAATAAAATGAAAAATTATCTTCTCTCGATGTTGCAGAAATAGCGTTAGGAACCCGCGAGAAAATATAAGATGAGAAATAAAAGAGGATTAAAGGGAAAAAAAAATTCCACCTTTTTTTAAAACTGAAACGATCCTACTTCTTCTTGATTGAAATTTTGCTGAAAATATGTTTACGTATTGAAAAATGGCCAGGCGCATCTGGAAAATTCATTGTTAAGTTCATTTTGTGTCACGTGTCAGTTTTAATCAGCGGAACCATTTACATCCACATTTATTTCCCACGTTTTTATCTTTTTAATTTATATCTTTTTCTGAAACGACGTAATTTCACTTTTATTTTTTTTAATGGCCAAGACTTTTAGTGAAATAACTTTTATTCAGGAATTATAAGTTTGACTTATATGAAGAAATAATCATTAGAAGCTACAAAATAATATAGGGCTAAAAAGAAAGGGCATCTATTTAAAAGAGGAGGCTTCACGGAATTCGAGAAGGAATGGCTGTTTTGTTTAACACTCGACTTACGGGGTAAAAAATCGAATTTCAGGTATCTAACGAACTCCTTTGACTTCTTCTTGTATTTTTGGTACAAGTTTCAACTTGTTCCAAGCAAACAAAAACCAGGAAAACAAAATCAAAGATTTTTGACCGCAATTTTTTTTGAAATTATTTTCCCGCCGTCCATACATTTTAGACAAGTGGAAACTTGCACTAAAACTTACGGGATATATCAGAGGAGTTCGTTAGATACCTAAAATTTGGATTTTTTTCATCGTAAATCGAGTATTCGACAAAACAGCCATTCCTTCTTGTATTCCGTGAAGCCTCCTCTTAAGTGGTTAGCAGTATTTTTTATTTAAATATCAGTATTATTATTTATAATATTTAAATATTATAAATAATAATATTATAATATATTATATTTTATATTATTTATAATATTTAAATATCAGCGTCGGTAAAAATATTATTTGTCAGCATTTAGACGATCAGTTACAGAAGTGTCGGTAACTTTAATCATTTATCAATAAAATCAATTACTCATCAGTGATAATCAATATTTAATCGGTAAATCTATGAAAAAATTTATTTTCAATTTAAAAATGAAAATTTATGACGAACGCCACTGCCATGGAAAAGAATTTCAAAATAATATCAATGAATTTCACATGTTTTTGCAGGAGTTATTAGGGTGATCAAAAAAAAAAAAAAGAAAGAAAGAAAGAAAGTGTTTTCGATTTTTTTCTTCACCAAAAAATGGGTAAAAAGGCAAGAAAAATAAAACATTATTTTTTCAACGATTTAGGGGTGGCGCAGAGCAGGAGAAGCCACAATTTTTTTCTTAGCATTTAATGAAAAGAAAATTTGGTGCATTTTTCCGTAATTGTATTTTACAAAAATGGACTTAATAGTGGTTTTTGACGTTGTAAAAGAAGAATTTCACCATCCCGATTTTCTCCGACCATCGCCTGAGTCGCTGTCAGCGCTTTTTTAGCGCTTTAACCCGATTTTTCGGGCTTAATTTTAATTTATGTCCAAATCTGGAGCCCCCTAAATTATTTTTTTTCTTTTTAAATTTGCTTATACTTATGGAAAAAAGCTAAATTTCACTATCCCGATTTTCCCCGACCAATACCTGAGTAGGGGCATTGCATTTTTCCTTTAAAACTGGTCGTTAACCATCGGTTTACCGATGAAAATAATATTATTTACTGGCAAAAAATGAATTTTTCACCGACAGAAATCACTTTATACACCGATACACCGATAAATCCGGTATTGTTTACCGACAAATAATTATATTTACCGATGGATTCTACTGATAAAGTAATAAAAAAAAATACTGACACATGTATTAAAATACTGATAGGTTTGATATATTCCAAAAGAAAGTATGTTCCTTATTTTTTTTTTTTTTTTTTTTTTTTTTTTTTTTTTTTTTTTTGTAATCAAATTATTTAAAACTTCTTCAAGGTAAAAAGAATCTGCCTGGTTAAAGCGACTAAACGTTTTTGTAACCACGTCTCCAATTTTCCCCCGAAAAAACGTCGTATAATCTTAGATCTTATTTACATTTTTATCTAACCGCATATTTCACACTTCTTTACAACCAACCCGTTAGTAACTTTTTTTCTTTCTTCTTCTTTTTTTTTTTTTTTTTAAAGGAGCAACTTTCCATTATTCTGGTTAAATCGTGATGTTAATCAAAGTTTTAAATAAAGCTCTTACAAGTTGACGTAAGTCTAAGGAGATTTACTCGTAAAAATCTGCTGATTCTAAAATATCCCGTGAAATCCGTGCACTTTTCAAGATTACGAACGTGTTTCTTTTCGATCTTTTACCTTTTACGTCTTTTTAGATTAAGAAACCATCAAGAGAGTAATAGAGTTTAAGATGATCAAATGAAGCGGTTCCCCAGGAATTCTTCTCACTTAACAAGTTTCTTTGCTTAACAATAATGTACGACTCTCTGATATGACATGAGAAAACGTCATCTGGGTCCTTGGAAAACTTACGCGAGAGACATTCAATTGTTTTTTTTTTTTAACCTTTTGAACTTTTTCCAATCTTTTATTCAGTAGCAAAACTCGACAAAACTTTAAAAAAAAAAAATCTCATTTTCTTCTACTGCCTAGGTATTTAATTTTGTCACTGAGCGGCGGGTGATGCGGGTCTTAAAAAAAAATTTTAATCAAACGACAAATACGATTTTTCTTGCAGTTACTTTCGCCTTAGTCCTAATGTAAAATAAAATGTTTCTGGTAAGATAATTTAAAAAAAAAAAGTAAGGGAAAAAGATTTTCTCTTTTTTCCTATTCTATTTTACGAATTGCTCCTTGACGTACAGTACATAAACTTTGCAGTTTAAACGTTTTCAAATAAATAGATTTCTTTTTATTTACATATTATTGCCCTTCTGTAACTGAGAGGAGAAGCAGAGCGGAGTCTATGAAAATACAGCTCTGTTGTTGAACTTCCCAACGCAAAAGTTAAAAGACTAGTTTAACTTTGTGGTGCGAAATTTAGTACTGCTGTTAGCTATTCAAATTTTATGTTCATATAAAAGATTTTTTTTTTTTTTTTTAACTCGCCTTTATCGGATTTAGTTGATGCTATTCAAAAAACGTCTCCTAAAGCCCTTGTGTGAGCTTTTGAAATGTGACATAATCGAACACGAAGGGAGGGAAAATGTCGAACCAAAATGCCATTTGTACGAAACAATTTGTAACGTTCTCGGTGCTTTAAAAAAAAGACAGGTGCTGTAACTGTTTCTTCGGTGATTGATCATATCGCACATTACCGAAGTTTATAGTTTAGCATCCAGTTTGAACCGAAAACAAGCAAATGTGATATCGAAAATATTTGAAAAATGTCTCCAAACGATTTTCAGGATTGACTGAAAGAGCCATTATTTTTTATTCCCTCTCTAAGAGGGTATTTTTCAGTAAAGAATTTCTGGAAGGGGAAAAAAATCGGAATATCTATTTCTAAACATTACATCTTTAAATTAACTGGAAAATATAGCCCATCGGTTGGAAACTTCGATAATGTAATCGAATCGGAAAAAAATGAATTTTTTTTTTCTTTTTCTGAAAACGGTATCATTTTTTATTTTTTAAATTGCGTTCATAGCGGAATAGAATCATTCGAAATTTTGCTACAAAAAAAAAAAAATAGTTGGTGAAAAACCGAATGAATGTTTTGCTCCTGCATAAATTTGGTTTAAAACGATAGCTCGATATTTTCAGCTGTGTCACAACGCAAACGATTTTGTAAAAAAACAAATTCAGAGGATGGAAGAGAAGGGAAAAAAAAAATAAAACGGATCAAAACAAAGAATGTTTGATGACCGCAATAATGCGAAATCCTGTCTAGCACGAATTCATTAAAGTAAGCCTGATAATGGAGATTACAACTTCATTACCATTTTGTATAACGGTGATCGTTTCAATTTCAAATAAATCAGAGTTTCCGACTCAAAGATCAACAACCCTAACCTTCTCGATACCTTTTATTCAATTTATAATAACGTTCGGTACATTTTTTTTATTTTTTATTTTTTAACGAGAGGGAATTATTGTGATTGCTAACGAATGAAAATTATTTCCAGATTGACGTGTAGGCGTAAAAATGATCGCGAAAACCATGTTTCTTTTTTTTTTTTTTTTTTTTTTTTTGAAGGAAACGTTTTTTGTTAATGGCTAACAACCTTTTTAGTCTACATTTGCAGAAAAACTGAAACTTTTGAAATAAAGCAAGAGGTCTTAAACTTTTAAATTCTGAGTTGAGTATTTTTAAATTCTGAAAGTACTCCGTTCGTATAATAAATGTAGCCCCATATAGCAACATTAATAACAAATTTAGAGGAGGAAGGTGAATCGAATGTTAACTAAATGAAAGCCAAACCAGTCGTTAAATTACAAAGCAGTCGTCTGATCTAAACGATCGTTACGAGCTTTTTGACTGATTGCATTTGCCGAGTTTTCGCAGAAATTTTTCTTTTTCGTAAAAAAAAAAAAAAAAAAAAAAAAAAAAAAAAAAAAAAAAGTTTGGAATTTTTTTTTTTGACTTTTAGGTTTTATTCAAATTTTTATTTTGATTTGTGCAAATAATCGACAAGTATCAGCCAAAGATCAGCCAACGGAGATCCAAAAAGGAGAGCCTCATTTATCTTGGTTATGATATGGCTGACTAAAGTTATGAAATGAAATGCATCCGAAAAAAAAATTAATTTAACAGAAAATAATATGAAAAACTTTTCAATAAAATCCACTTTTACTGTGCCCAACATAGCAATGCTCTCGATTAACATGTACGCTGCAGAAAATTATGAGCATTGCGAAAAAAATCATGACTTACCGGTATGATAGTTTGTCAAAGGTCCTGAAGATTCGTTATTTAAGCTAACAGCAAATGTGAGATGGGGAAGAGAAGTTAGGGCTCGACCTTTTCCTAGAAAAAACTAGGCTTCCCTCTGTAAAATTTTTTCTCTAACCAAGAACGACCATCTACCTTTTTCTAGTCAATTTTGCGTTCCTCGTTCCTGCCCTTAAGTCTCTGAGTCCGGAAACTATTTTAGCAGAAAAAAAATATAAAAATATCAATTATTATAAAAATAATATGATAGCAGAATTATTAAGTAGCTCTTTATATCTTTTTTGATGCGATTAAGGCAACTTATTTTATCAATTAATAATTTTTTTTCAACAGGCCCTTCGAAGATTGACCACGATAATATCAAATCATATTCCGGAAAAAGCATAGTCAGTAGACTAAAATGCCATCATTGACTTCATCTCAATTGTATAATTAAGAATTCCTAAAAGAAAAAAATTAAAATCTTCTGAAACGTTGACTTCTGTTCGAGTAAAAATTTTATAATTCTACAAAAATGAAAAATGTAGTTGGAAACCGAAAAATGTATTTCCGTTTCTTTTTTAAACCTAATTAACAAAAAGTTTATAAAGAAGACAAAAGGGCTTTTTCCGGTTTAGTTCAAAAAAATTTCTGTCATGTGCAGGAGTTAACTTTTAAGCTTTGAGACAAAAAAAAAAATTGTAGATACAAAATGACAAACCTTCCTGAAATTTCATATAATGCGTAGAAAACCCTTTTTCCTAATAGACCCTTCATTTTCATACAAAATTAACACGCAAGTTCAAACCACTAATATCCGTCACTTCGACAGCAATTTTCATTCCATCAGCGCTGTAAGAACCTTTTAAATAATAGCTCCTCTAAATCCGATATCGGAAAGAATTCATCATTCCCCCCGCCTTACGATTTCATTATTGACTTCGAGATCAAAATCCATTTTCCAAAAATGAACGGTTTTCATCTATAATTGGCTACGTTTACACGGGGTTTATATTTACAAAAAAAAGGAGAGAAAAAAAAAAAAAAAAAAAAAAAAAAAAAAGAGGTTCGATCTTGCTTCTTCTCTAAGTCGGCACTAATCACTTACAAAAAGACAGCCACAGCAATCCCTGTTGCATTGTGACAGAATTTCAAAGTCCGTCATCGAGAAAATCCTATAAGATAAAGGATTCGAAAAAGGATTAACAAGAATAAACCAGAGTTAAAGGAAAATGTGGACAAGCTTCCTAACGGAAAATAGGTCTGATTTTTATAGAACAGAAAAAAAGAGAAAAAAATCAAACCATAGTTTACTTTTTTCTATGCGTGAGTCACTTCATTTTTTTTTTTTGAGTAAGTCCAAAAATTCTCCTCCCATGACGTTTCAGTTTCTTAGGCAATAAACATTTTAAGCACACGATGAAAAATAGCGAAAACGTGACAATATCAAGTGGATGCGGTCAGCTGGAGTGACGGTTTACACCGCAGAACATGTCATTTTCAAACTGAAATAATGGCAGCTGTGGTTTTTTTATTTTCATTTTTTTTTAAAAGATGATACCTTTTATTCATGATACACACGCGTAACACGAAGTCGAAAAAGATGAAAACAATTTTTTTTTTTTTTAAACCTCCTGCCATTTCGGAGAAAAGAAAGTACGTTTTATTCACAAGTTTTAAAAAAAATGTGTCGTTACTTTTCTTTCAAATTTATTAATTAATTTTAAAAAAAACTCAATTACAAGACGAAGGAGGAAAAAAAAGGGGTTTAACCTCAGATAATCGTCATCGAAAACTTTCTCGTCTTTCAATCAATCCAATATTTTCATTCCTCGGTTTACATTTTCCTCTACAAACGGTACATCGAAAACGAATCAAAAACTTGAAAGCAATAAACAGATAGTTGGTAACTGGATGACTCCTTGGGGATCGCAACCCGATTCAAACGTTCCATTTCAACTCCAGTTTTGATTTGAGAGTGTTTATAGTTAAATTTTTTTTCTCTCCCGGTTATCCAAGTCTAAACAAAACTGCCGTATAATTTCCTAAACTTCGGGAAAAAAAAAATTTAATTAAAAAAAAAAATCAAAGTATTCAATTGTTAACCGCTGAGAGGATAAAAAAAACATCTTTTAACAAAGAAATGTTTGTTTTTCTTCTTCTTTTTTTTTTTTTTTTTTTTTTTTTTTTCTTCTTTAATATAAACTTTTCTCCGCCTTGAAAAGCTTTCACGAAACTAAATGTAGGTGGGAGTTACTTTCTTTTCTCTTTCGTAAACATATACTTTGTATTACCGATAATATAAACCAGCGATAGATGCCCTTCTAAATTTTTTATTTAATCAATCAAATTCTATCCCTCAGTGAAGACCTTATTTCCGCAACAACGTTAGATGAAACTTAAAAAAAAAAAAAAAAAAAGAATCGAAGAGAGGTCAACGCGGTAAGCCGCAGGGGACGTGACAGTGCGACTCTCTACTTTTGATCTAACCTTGGGCTTAGAGCTCTTTCCAAAAGATAAATAATTAAACTCGGACGAATAAAAACCGGGTTTATGTAAACTAAATAGAAATTGGATATGGAAAAATCTGTTAGCTCGAATTGGACTTTGTTTGCCTGTTTATTTTCTTTTTTTTTTCAATCTTCTCTCGTCTTTCCATTCCCGTTTTTTTTAAAGCTTTTTACGGTTCTTTTCCGCTTTTGTATGTTTGGGCGATAGATGTTCACCGATTCAGAAGACACATCCTCCGATTAAATTCCTAAGAATTTCAAACTCAAAACCTATTAGAGAAATTGACACACTTGTCAATTGCCTGCTACTTCTATAGTATTGGTTTAGGGAATATTCCAAGAAATGAGGCTAGAAGCAGAGAGTCAAGAAAGAGGAATAGACTCATCAAAGTCTGCTTTTGATAGAGTGATATACAAACTAAATTGCTTGTCTTTTTTCCCAAAATAGATCAGAAAGGATGAACAAGCTATTTCCTCTCCGGATGGTAAAAGTAAATATAAATATTACAGGTTCAAGTTTCAAGTTTCAGTTTCAGGTTTCAAGTTCAGTTTTCTTTGTGTCTATATCAGGGTCTGCACAACAAGTCATTCAGATTTTAATAAAATACCTTATAAAATTCAAATGAAGCGAAAAAAAAAAAAAAAAACACGCGTGCATATTAGAATCGTCTCTGGCCCAGACTTGCATGACATCATGCAAAAAAGTAAAAAACTGTGAAGAGTTTGAAAATGAAAAACAAATTGTTTGTATTCCGATATCGTAACTCCTACAAACTGGAAAAAGAGCTAAAGCAAAACCATTCAAGGCATTATGGGGTCGATTAAAAAAGGGGGAGTGGAGAAGGTGAAGGGGTAGAACTTTCCGAATTCCCAACGGAAGGAAGCGATATAAGTAAGAAAATTGACAGAAAACTTGAAGGTAAAACTGCGAAACAATAACTCGGATGATTTGTTTCACACCTTGAAACATCGCATTAATAAATGTCAAGTCAGTTATAATTAAGTTAATTAAATTTATCTGTTTGTCTGTTATCATCAATAACTTTCTCGAAGGAAACTTTTAATGTGTACCAAGGTGACGCGTTTTAAATTTCCGGTTTCCTAATATCTTTTCGTGAGAAATTTAGAAAAGTTTAAATCTTTCAGGAGGATCCACAAAAAAAAGCACTTCTAAAGCTACAATCAAGTTACAATAGTGACAACGAAAGTTTTTGTAAAAAAAAAAAAAAAAAATAGGTAAAAAAAGAAAAATACAGTAACTCACAACATTGGATTAATAAATCAATTCTCAAATGTTTGTAAAGGGTGAAGCTTTCGTTTCTTTTTTTAAGACTTCAAATAAAAAAGAAAAAGAAAAAAAATTGAAGATTCATTGATGCATAAATTATTTTCAATTGAATAAAATTGTGCCTTCTTTTTTTATATCCGATTACTCGACATGATTGTAAACAGTGGCGCCATCAATTCTCCATTTTTTTCCGATTTTTTTAGTAAGAGAGAGGGAAAGAGAAGGAAAGTTTAAAGATTCCGAAAAAGGTAGAATTCTATAATAGAAATAAACGTCTTAGTTAGCACATTTGATTTGAAGAATTTTCAGGGCGGATTGATTTGCATTATTTAGTTAAAATAATATAATAATCTGACCATTTCATGACGGGCCCATTTCATGACTTGACGAAAAGGATGTTTAGATTAAATTACCACCCTTCATGATGAGGTGTTCCTCGCTTCACATATTGTAACGGGCAAAACAAATTAACGCGTCAGGTTTCCCTTAATCAAGCAACTCAACTTTCAAAAAACGGAATTAATTTTCATTCATGTCTAAACGGAGTAAAGTCTAATAAGTCTTATGCTCCTATTTAAGAATTTAAAAGGGTAAAAAAAGTTTAAAGGATCATTTTTCTTCAAAAAATTGAAAACATGTCTGACCGGATTTGAACTGGAAAAGCAAACACGGTAAAGAATTAAAAAAAAAAAAAAAAAATGCAAGCCAAATAAAAGGTATCATAGGTTTTGATTTTTGATCAACTTAATATTGATTTTAATAAAGTTCGTGATGATTATAACCTAAAAACATGTCCTCAAGGTCTTGAAATATCAAAATAAAAACTGGATCCCTCCAGAACAGCTGAAAGTGAGCTTTTAGTATTCTTCCCATTTTACTTTCTAAAACTTAAAAGTCGCGGCCTGACTTTATAGTATTGCATTACATGCCGAAAAGTAGTCATACAAATTGCATCATTATAAGAATGAAAAACCTCGAAAGTACAATAAGAAAACCGCGATGCATCACAAGAAGAATCTAACTCTTACCAAAGCTAGAAAATTTAGTAAAATATTATTGCGTACAATATTTTAAAAAAAATTTTAAAAATTCGAATAAAATCACCCAATTCTGTGGTTTAATGAATAACGAGATCACCATAAATTATTTTCCATATAAATGACTGAATTAAAATAAAGCAGACGTGGACAAATGTATCTTTCAACAAAGACCCATATCAAAAATAATTTTTAAACTCTTCCAATTATTTCGCACAATCATGTATTCATAAACTTTAAAATACATTGTGCACTGTTTCTAATGCAAACGAATTCATTGTTACTGTTTATTACCATTCTCGAGAAATTCTGCAGGAGCATTCTGTGCGCTTAACCTGGATTTTCAGTTAAAACAGGAACATTTTTTTTGTCATAAATTTAAAACGAATAACATCTTGAGGTTAAGAAACACATCACGTTACAAAATCCTAAAAATTCAAAACTTAAAATTCCTGGGTCATGGTTTAAATGAAGTGTTAAAGGTAAACAACCATAAAAGCATTCTCTTACTTGAAAGGATAGTTCATAATCTTCTAACAACTCAACTTTCGAGCTTCCTCAAAATTTGCCTAAGTCTCGTTTCCCGAAAACTTTTCCAATCGTTCGATTTTTACGAACTTAAAATCTTTTAAACCCTTTTAATTAGGACATCCAGGCCGAACTCTAACCGAATTCTTGAACATGATTGTAAAGGATTGCTCTTGGCTTCAGAAATTTTATTACAGCTGGGAAAAAAGTCAGCAAAGCGAAAATAAAAAAACCAAGCGGGTCAAATAAAGGAGAAAAAAAAATGGAGTAATTGAATAATGTAAGAATTGAAATGAAAATTAAACATAAATTAGAAATCATATGATATTTTTGAGTTTAAAAAACTGGTTAAACGATATATCTTTTAAAGCGGAAAGCCGCGTAAATAATTTAGGGGATGCAGTAGTTTCTTATTATTATGGAAACCAATGGTTTTCCCAATACTTCCTTTTTTTTTTTTTTTTTTTTTTTTTTTTGCGACGGAAAGAACAAAATTAAGAACGAACCGGAGTTGAAGAAAAAATATACTTAGTTGCCCATGAAAAGTTGGAAAAATATATTAGCGAATATGTAACAGTTACTTCATTCTTTGACCCAGGGGTCCGAAGCTTGAAAATTTTGGCCGACGCCTATGATAGCATCCACTCAAAAAAAAAGTAGGGTAATATATTTTTGACTGGACGCTTTGACTGGTCCGAAAACAAAATTGACTGGAGACTAATACAATTGTAATGGCTTCTAATCAATTTTTAATTAGGCGCAAAATCCAGTTTAAATTGTATTGGCGACCAGTATTCATTTTTTTGAGTGTCGGCATCGGATTTTTTTAAATATCCGAAATCGGCATCGGCATCGGTTTCGGAATCGGACCCCTAATTTTAAAAATCGTCTATAATGGCTCTATGATTTTTTTTTACTAAAATCCGAATCAGAGACGGCATCGGATATAATCGATGCTTGGTCACGTCGAGATCGGCATCGGGTGTCGGTGCCGGAATCGGAATCGGAATCGGAATCGGAATCGGGAGTTAAATAAATGAAGACTCCTCGGGAATAAACAAAGATGTCTAACGCAAACGCCGTGGACAACTTTGTTTATTCCCGAGGAGTCTTCAAATAATATAAATTGGCATCGGCATCGGATTCGGACCCTTGTTTTGACCACGTTACATTTTTTAATCGTTAAGCATCCCTCAAAACACTTATGTGGTTTTTTTCCTTAAAAAAAAGATGGGTTTCGTAAAAAATTTCAAATTCTCCATCAGATTCTATGTAGCATATTTTTTTAACGAGAGAAAAAAAAAAAAAAAAAAAAACATTTAAAATGTATCTCTAATGGAGGGGGAAAAAAAAAGATGCAACTTTTAAATGGTTGAGGGAATCAATGGTAGACGCTTTTAGATCACGCCACCGTAATAAGCAACATAAACCGAAGGATAAAACATTCAAACCGTCTTTAACTTCGCATCCTTCCGTTTCCTTCGGCTTTCCTTTTATTTGGCTCAGGACCTATTGATATTAGTTATTGTTTCATTCGTCTCCTGTCAACAACCAAGACCTGGCAATTTATCTCGAACTTTAAATTTAAGACGTAATTATTACTGAAGTATTACGGTAAATGTACAAATTAATGACGTCATATTTCAACCTTCTGACAAAGGTTCCTTCTCAAGTGATGACGTCAATCGGAACGGTTGGGGCTTCTTATTGTTAATACTTATTCCTTTTCTTTCAGTGACAATCTTTGTTATCTTTAAGAAAGGTTCAATGATATTGAAATCTTAATTGATTTCAAATACGCAAAAAACCTTTTTTTTTCTTCTGAATTGAATCGCTAAAAGAACAATATTCTCTAAGTAAATTGGTTCCGCATTACTTTTAATAAAATAGGGGTTTTTTGAAGGTCGCAGGAGTGATATTGAAAGTTCGTTTTCAGCAACAGCAGCATAGTATGAATACCTGGTCGAAAATGCGAATTGTATCTGTAAATATAATAAGTTGCCATGATATTTATTGGCTGTAGGTAATATTTAAAAAATAAGGAAAAGTCGGAAAAGCCCTTTATTGATTATAACCAAAACAACGAATTTAATGCAACGTATAAATTTAAGCAAATCGAGATCTATGTTTTCAGACATTTCATTAAAGCTGTTTTTGGTGGAGTAAAACTCTTGAAAAACGGGTCTATCGAGATGAACAATATACATGATGTAAGAAGGGGTCTAATCGTCTCAACGAATATTCGCAAATACGATGAAAGCTTGTCCCTATTATTCTGTAATCTCTTTTACCACATAGATTAAAAGCACGGACTACAACATCTTTGTCTAAAAGGCCTTTCAACTTGATTCCCATACTACCAGCTTCAAGACGGGTCATCCCATCTCTTTGATATCAAGAAAATTTGCATTGCCTAACCACATACTGAAGAATGAATTGTTATGACAAAATTGTCGCGTCGCCTGAGGTTCGGTTTAAATTAACTTCGAAACTTTGTGGGGCAACATTGAGTCAAATAATATCAAATTAGTTGAAGGTCCTTCCGCAGAATTTTGGAAATTAATTTCTGGCCGATACAATAAATCTCTTACGATAGAAATTGAATGCTGTTCAAGAGCAACTGCGCCCCCGAATTTTTGTTTACAAACAAGAAAATCAAACCCTACGCAACATTAATAATTTATTGCAGATGATGTAAAGCAAACTCGGAAAATGATCTGCTTTGTAAAATAGTAATTTTTTCGATATTCCCGTGTAAAAAAAATCATTAAGCGGTTGAAAATTACAGTTTTCAACACTTCGTTATCGCTATTACTTATATATCACCATATTGACTTTATGACGTAAAATTTCGACTATCAGATTTTTTTCCCTATAATAAGTTATTTACGAAGGACATCTTTATGGGAACAACGTAACGGTGGTGCCATTAGCGCTTCAAGTTTATATTATTAATAAACATATAATTCTCAGGCAGGACTATCAAACAAAAGCCGTTGGACTTTCTTCCGCGATTTATTCAGACTTTTACTCTTCCCGACTATTTATTATATTTTCCTCATGTTTTAAAATTTATTTAGCCGAATTTTAATCCAATATCTTATGGAAAGTTACAAGGTTACGAAGGATATAAATCAGGGTCGTATGCAGCCAAGTTAAAAGAGCAGTCTCCGACCAGATAAAACGGGTTAAATCATCGAATATTATGGTTTGCATTACGAAGACTAATAAAAATTTCGTTTACCAAGAAAAAAAAAGAGCTGTTAAACATTTAATTAGTTCCTTCTTATATCAGATTGATAAATCATGCATATGCTCGTGCATATGCTAAATAAAAAATATCGAAATAATCCAAAGCTGTAGGAATGAAAGGTAATGATTTTAAAAACACTTTTCTCTCAATTTTAACTGCTCAAATATTTTAACTTCCAAAGGTAAAAAAATTACAACATAGCACTAGAAATGTCCCCTTGCGAATGAAAACACAGAGGAATGCAGCACAGCATTAGGAGTTGAAACTGTAGATGTTCCGAAAAATATTAAACGATCCAAAACATTAGGCTAACACGCACGAGATATGCCGGTATTTAAATTCCGAAAGATGAACCTAACCACGCAAAGCAGGGATATAACCAGATTTAAAAGCCAAAGGAAGAAGAGGGCTTAGCCGAATCACACGGAAAATGCACCTTCTTTCCCATGCTTGACTTCGACTTTGGTTAAAAGCTTGTTAATGTTCCAGACTCAAACTCCAGTTCAAACTGGATGAAACCATTTGAAACTGGAAACTTCAATAAATCGAAGGGTCAAAAAACGTTGAGATATTAAATTTCTGGCATGATATAAATCGTTAAAACGATGATCATGCAGTAAAGACTTCCAAAACAGAAAAATGGTCTCCATTTATCTGAAAATCAGCTACTGCGACACGTAAATAGGCGCAAAAAGTCCAGTCCTTTTTATTCTGTAACACCGCATCAAACAAGCTCAAGTAAAAACATAAATACTTAGTGAAAGGTTTTTATTGCAGTAAAAGCTTGTTTTTATATCCACCGCAAAAATTTACACCGTAATTAATGGAGTTAAGGATAGGTCATAAAAACGGGCGATTAATAAGCAATAAAAATTTAATACAGGGTGGTCCAATTTTAATAAACGTCGAATTGATGGATGAATCTATTGTCCGGTTACAATGAGAATTTTTTTTTTTCGTTTTTAGCGGTGGTCTTTTGATGATGTGCCTTCGCTCTTCATGCTTGAATGTGCCTGGTTTTAAAATAATTCAATATGGGTAATCATTTCATTTGTACCTAAAGCACAGCATCTATCCGCAATATATAATGAAAAGATTACTTTTGATCGAATCCTTCAGACTTGAAATTAAACACGACTTAACATATACACATCACAGACCTCCTTTTCAAAATACCGCTTAAAAAAAGAAACCTTTTAAAGTAATAAAATTGTTATTCTACCTTTTTCTTTTTCAGTTCAATTTCGTTTATAATATTTACGGAATTTTCTGCTGACTTAATAAGCTATTTTTCTTTTTTTAAAATAAAATAAAAAGGAAAAGAAAAGTTGAGAAAAAAATTCATTTATGTAATGAATAAAGTTAAAAATTAATAAATTCGCACCTTTTTTTAGAGTTTCATTTTTTCTCACGCATTTCAAATGTTTGGTCCATTATTATTTCCATGTTCAGATTCTACTTTAAACCTTTTGTTAACCTTCGTTAAAAAGTTTTTTAATAAAATGACTTATAATAGGGATTCTTTCAGAAAAAAAAATTTTCAAGATCGTTCGTTTCTTTTCATAATTTAATAAAAGTGACAAAAATTTGTTTTGTATTAAAAAAATAAAAAAAAATTTCCAAGTAAGCTTAATAAAAACGACATCAAAAACAAGTTTTCAATTCTGAGCGAATGGCCGGAACGAATAAGAAACTGAAAGTTTGAATTTTCAATAAACCTTTGCTTTCGGTGACTGAAACTGAGAACTAAGGAAATAATCGCGATGATTTTACCAAATCTGTACATAGATAATGCGCAAAAAAAAAAAAAAAAAAAAAAAGGGGCTCCGTTTCACAGCAAGCCGCAAACCGCAGCTTTTTTTTTATTTTTTTCCGAACCTTAATTTTTATACAAAAAACTTGGCAATGGAGTAAAGTGATATAAAAATGAAGTAAAGTAATAGTTTTTCGTTCATATAGACATGATTCGGCATGTAAATAACATTATTTAATCATATATTTTAAAAAAATCTCGAATTTTATTTTTGTTTTTATTTTATTTTGTATTTTATTTTCTTCCGTTAACAAAAATAAAATTCGTTATTTTTTTAAAAAATATATCATTAAATAATCTCATTTGCATGCCGAATCATGTCTATATGAACGAAAAAACTATTATTTTACTTTATTTTTATGTCACTTTACCCCGTTGCCAAGTTTTTAGTAGAAAAATTAAGGTTCGGAAAAAAATAAAAAAAAATAAAAAAAAGCTGCGGTCTGCGGCTTGCTGTGAAACGGAGCCCTAAGTGCGGAATTCGGAGAGAAAAAAAAACGCAAACGAAAATATAAACACGAAAATTCTGACATATCTGAATGAAAACCTTGATAGAGCAATCCCCCGGAGATGTCGCAAAAAGAAGAATTAGCTATCTATTCCTATGAAAATTTAAACCCGTCTTTCCCAACATCAAAAATGTGAGGGCGCGCATACGATGATCGATAAAAACCTTGACAATAATACCGGATTTTTTTTTTTTTTTTTTTTTTCTTTTTTCGAAATTTTAAAATCTGACTCCGAGATACAGCTTATCATAAATCATATTCCCGACATCTTCGAGGCTTGGGAAAAAAATATTCAGGAAAATGAAATTTCAAATTACGTTTGCTTTTGCAAGAGGCAAGAAAAGAAAGTCGAAAGGGCAAATCAAATAAGTTACGAAAAATCAAATCACAATAAAAATAAAAGATTAAAAAAAAAAAAAAAAAAGACAAATCAAATGCGACTAATGCTGCCGATAGCCTTTTCCATTAAGCTGATTTATTTGCTCGGCCATTTTGTTTTAACTTTTGTCGTTCATAATTTTTATTACGGTTTTAAAAGGCAATCAACAATACTCCGACTTTTTTTTAAACAATCAAACAGGAAAAAGCGAATCGCAGACGAGGTCGTGATCTCGAATTTGCGAGAAAAAAAAATTACCGACGGCCTCGTTTTATTTATAGGAGGAAAAAAAAAAGCGCGCCTGAAATCAAGTGATATTATATAAAATGAAATCCCAGCCCAATGAAATCAAAGCGAGATAATCAAATCCATGCACCAGTCGAGATCAGGCAGGGCAAAATTCGATAATGACTTCGTTTCCTGTCACAGTCATCTGTCAAATTAACATCGACGAAATCTTGTTATCGGTGGTGACGTCACTCTTCTTGCCGTCATTTTTTTCTGACCTTCTCCAAAAAAAAGAAGAAAAAAAAACAGTACGATGATGAGGACGATCTGACTTTGATTCTTGTTTCTTAAGCACGTATCCCATGAAATAAATGACGTAAACTTTTACAAATGACGCTGTCGTGGAAAGCAAAAAACAAAAAAAATTTTTTTTTTCTCCCTAGCTTTGCAATAAGAAAAAAAAATGTTCATAATTCAATTCTTATAACGGATGGAATTATTTCTTATTTTGGTTGTAGTGTTTCCTTGGACTCAGCTGTAAAACTCTCTTGAGCGACAAAAGTGGGATTTTTTTCCCAACTCAAAAAAGAAAATGGGAAAAGTGTGGTTGAATTTTTTAGTCTTGGCAAACAGATCCATTTCATTTTTCACGAGCTTTTTTTTTTTTTTTTTTTTTTTTTTTCCTTTTCATCCTTTATTTTATTTTATCTTTTTAGTTTTCAGAAGCATCGTCATATAATTATATTAATAAAAAGATCATGATGACTCTTCTCATTTTTTTCCCCCTTAGAAATTCAAATCAAAGCCTTATTTTGCGAATTTCATTATTTAATTCCCGAAGTCTTGAAGGGAGGAAAAAAGAATTCATTTTGTAATCAGTTTAATTAATGTTCGAGACTGCTGACCTAAAATGTGATTTATTACTTTTGCGGTCTCTTGAAGGATTTTGCTTAAAGATAAGTGCGTCGTATATATCCTTGCGAAAGCGACGATTTTGACATTTAAGTCGTTCTGCCTTTCCTTAAATGTATTTAGTTTGTTCAAAAGCGGGATCAAATAGTGGTCCCACATGGTGGCCGCTGTACATAAATTTGATATGCCATTTAAAAGATTATACCGAGAGCGTTGTAATGTGTAAAATATGCAACACAACTTAAGAATTAGTAACACCGCAGTAAAACGCTTGTAGGTGGCAATATAAATTCAGAGTCGAGGTCAAGTTTTGACTTCGTTATGCTGAACTTGAAATTTAATTTCAATTAAAATTTACAAGTAGGTAAAAGTAACAAGCAGTTGAATCTTTCAGTTTATCCGTTTACTCTAAATCGTTCCAATCGCTTTGATTATACAAACGACTTCAACTACTTCACACTTTAAAAATTTGTTCACGTAAAAACATGAAATCTATCCGCTGTATCTTCGCTTCCTCTCATCCTCTCAATAGAACAAAATATTCGGCTCTTGAAGATAGTATAAAATGCATTAACGATTTACTATAAAGATCGAGCAATAACATTTTTTTAGCGATCTCGCCGAAGTCGATAAATCACATGAATTTATCTTTTTTCGGAAAATCAGGATTAGAAAAATTTTTTTATATCTTTTCTCGTTTACTCCTTATCCGGAGTTTAAATCTGGATCATTGTTGACCTCTGACTGCAATAACCTTTTCGTCATTTTATTCTCTTTTCATGAAATTTCAATCGACTTTTTTGTCAAACCTATGTCGCTGACAGATATAGCATTAAGAAATCGAGGATCATGCTTTTTGATGGAGAAACCGTCAAATGTTATAAATCATCTTACAAAGATGAAGTGCTTCGGAAAATCTATACTCTTATTAAAAGCTATTCCGATTGTAAAAGACAGTGGATTCTTTTAATTTGTTGAATTCGGATCTAGATTGAACTAGTGAAAAACGAGCATGAGCTACTTACAAGCTTAAACCCAGCCGGGGTACCTATACTCCTTTTCAAGAGGAAGCTTTACGGATCCCGGAAGGAATGGCTGTTTTCTCTAATATTCGCTTTATGATGAAAAAATCCAAATTTTAGATATCTAACAAACGCCTCTGGTATATCCTGGAAAATTTAGTGCTGGTTTTAACTTGTCTGAAATGCATGGGCGGCGGAAAAAATTTCAAAAAAAAATTGCGGTCGAAAAATTTTATTTCGTTTTCTTGGTTTTTGTTTGCTTGGAACAAGTTGAAACTTGTATCAAAAATACAAGAAAAAGTCAAAGGAGTTCGTTAGATACCAAAAATTTGATTTTTTTCCCCGTAAATCGAGTGTTAGACAATTCCTTCCGGTATTCCATGAAATCTACTCTTAAACGAAAGGGAAATTTTTCATTGTTATGGTTTTCACTGTACGAACTTAATAAAAAAATTAACAAAACTAGGCAGATTGATGACAGTTTTCATGAGTCATCTAAGTATTACGAAAACACGTTAGGGGAGGGAGGGGGGTTTGGTAAATAAAAAGAGGGTTGGTAATAGGCGCAAACTAATCGATTTTGAGAAGGTGTTTGCTTACGTAATAAAGAGGGAGGGGGTTTTTTAAAATCTTATTTTAACTTACAAGGAAGGGGGAAGGGATGTCAAAAATCATGCTTAATTAATACTTGACCGGTCCCTCGATCGACTCGAGATTTATAATCGTCACAAAAATTAATTCGTGATAACTAAGTCTCAAAAATTCTAAGAATTTAATTAATGGCAGACTGAATTTTACCATACTGCATGAAAATACCTTGAGTTAATAATGGGAATGGCAGAATGTTTTACCAAAATTAAACACGCATGCATATTAAAAATATTAATAATGACCATCACATCCAGTAGTCTTTAGGTATTTGCCATAACAAATTTTGTGTCTAATGAGAAATATTAAATCATGTCTAAACGAAAGGATCAACGAAAGTGAGAATACGGTAGTTAGTGCTGATCAGCATGTTAAAAAATTCTAAATACATATACTGTGTGACCGGTTTTACGTTCGATATCGACTGTTTCGAAAAACAAGTCCCTATTTTTTTTTTTTTTTTTTTTTTTTTTTGACATATAAACGATTTATTAAAATGGTCATTGCTATACGATAGATCGTTTTTGCACTAACAAAAAAAAAAGATAGGGAGATTTTCAACTGTCCGAAAAAAGATAGGGAGTTTTTGTAAAAAAAAATAGGGACTTGTTCTTCGGAGCAGTCGATATTGAGACGTCTGACTCTCTTTAATCAATCCATTTTTTCTATTATATTTTTTAAAAAGTTGAATGTTTGAATTGAATATTTTGCTCGTCTTCAATTTGCTTTGGTATTACTTTTTCTAGAAGAAGAAAAAAAAAATTAATTCACAAAAAAGTTTGCGCTTGGGCTTTAATAATTAATTTTCGTAAAGATTATTAATCTTGATTCAAAGCTAGCAAAAAAGCTAAAACCGAAGTTCGGATTATTCCCCAAATCGATACATCAATCAAAAAAAAAAAAAATGTGAAATAGATTTTGATTAAAGTGATATCACGACCAAAAAATGGCGAAGAAAACGAAAAAGCACTTTCTTGAAGATATATTTCAAAAAGCTGAAAATACAAAATATCAATCAATTTTTTTTCCCTCCGTTCTTCCATTTGAATGAGTCGGAGAAGATATCAGACCTTTTGTCATTTTAACAAAACGACTTGCTAACCCCGCGGTGTCATGTCGATCCAGCTAGAAATAACGGCGTTGTCGAAAATTTTGCAACAGCATCTGACAGGAGACAGGGAATGATTTCGTCAAGTTTGAAGGAAATTCCTACGAGTTTGTCAAGGGTCTGACCGCAAAAGCTCTAGAAATACTTTGTTTAACAAAGAGCTCAGGAAATCAAATTTGCATTCTTTGCTGCTACCTTTTGTGAAAAACACTTGTTCAGGGATTTAATTTTACCATTTGCATATTTCTTTTAAATCATTAGGGAGTTTAAATTTGGGGTTAAAGAAAACTTCTTCCGTCTTCCATCAATTTTTTTTCTTCTATAAAACATACAAAATTGGTACGTCTTGCAACCCGACGGAATTTCCCCATGCTTTTAACTTCGATAGAAAAAGTATATAGGCTTTTTTGGATTTTTAAAATCAGCACCAGAAAAACTCTTCTTTAGAACAAAAAATTCAATAAATTATAGGAATAATGATGATTTTTACAATAAATTAAATTCGCAGGAGAGCAAGCTGTTGGCAGTCGGCTGTTTGGCGGTAAAATGGTGATCAGCTACGGATTGGCTGAGAAATGACTCAAGTGGCTTATTCTCTTCTAATTTTAAGTCGTTAATTTAACTAATAACGTCAGGTCCATTTTACCGTTAAATACTCGGCACTCTATTAGCGGACTTTTCCCCCTTTTAAAATCTTCATTAGAGTTCAACACTTCAGTTTGTGACACCTCACTCAGTACTTCTGGCTAATTAAAAAAGCCTCAAAGATCACAAAATATTAAAGGATAAAGAATAAATTATCATTAAATTGTCATTATATGTATTCTAAGAAACTTTTCTGCTGACTCAGTTTTTGGCAGAAAATTGGACTTTTTAGAATGATTAAAAACTACTTACTCCATCGCTACCTATAAAATTCTAATTATAGTGCAATTTTTTTCTTAAATTAGGGAAGTTAATTTCCGAGCATTTAAAAGTTTGATACGCTGTTATGGAATTACAAACAAGGTTAACGTACAATTTTATTTTAGGGGAAACACGAGACCCCTTTAAAGTTAACAATGAAAAGCTCCAATCTCTGAAAGACTATAAAGATCGTGTTTTCAAACACCATAAGGACTAGAAAACAACAAAGAGGAAAAAGGGTTGTTCGAAAAAGTTCACAGAGCTGACGGACATGATATTAATATAAACAGAATCTGGGAGGGAAACTTAAACGAGAAACTTTACTGAAATAAAAGATTGATTATGATCGATATAGTTTGGAAAAGATCCAATACCGAGAGTATCGAGCGTAGTTAAAAGGGAGCGAATAATTCAACTTTCGGACAAAAGTTTATAAGCTTTATTTCACGATGCATTGTACAACCGATAGTGAGTTCCGGATTCGAATGTATATTTTAATTAACATTTCTCCCCCTTCCCAGAAAATAGTTTTCCCATTACGATTAAAAAATAGTCCCCGGATTTCTTGTCTGACCTGTACACTTCACTAAAACCTCCCATCAATTACGAAATCGCAACACGAGATTCTATGCCTGGCCAATGAAAATGTTGGGGAGCTCATACGAGTGCAACTCACACATCCGATAATAAATTCAAACATCATTTTAGATTCTCGAAAATAATTATCGCAATGTTGAATTTATCTTCGGGCTAAAAAGCCCCCTCTTTTTAAATGTTATGAGCATGATGTACGTGGTGAGAAGTTATTTTCCGTTCAACTGAAAATTATGTAGAGTGCTGTCAAAGAAATCGTATATGTCAATTTCACACACAATTACAAAGCTAATTTAGATATTTTATTTATGTTTCAGGTTTTTGAGTGTCAAAAAATGGCTGCTTCGAAAAAAGCACCAAATAGAACTGGCCAGAAAACGAGGTTGGAAAGGATACTGGGTCTGTTTGAAAGGAACGACGCTTTTGTTTTACCCGTGCGACAGTCGAGAAGGAAGGTCGGTGGAAGCAGCACCAAAACATCTTATTATAGTGGATGGAGCAATAATGCAACCTATTCCAGAACATCCAAAACGGGACTACATATTTTGCCTCAGTACCGCTTTTGGAGATGCATACCTTTTCCAGGTAAATTAAAAATATTAATTTTATGTATCTGGCATGCGATCGTTATTCCTTTTTTGTTTCAAAAAGTAAGAACCCTTTTCAAACTCAACAAAACTGTTAAACGTCTCCCTCTAACGCTGGAAAATAAAGAAACATCAACAGAGCGTGTCCAAGCCGAACGTGATTTCAGGCAAAATAAGTTATCATTATATATTTCCCTGAATACCCCCAAAGAATTTCCATAATAAAGGAACATCTCTGAACTCAATAAAATTATTCATCTGCTCGTGTGATTACATTGTGCACTGAACTGGAGTTTGATCTTTTTGTGTGGGAAAACAGTAAAACTAAAATCCTAGGATATGTTTCGCTGTCGAAGCTTTACCCAAAAAAAAAAAAAAAAAAAAAAAAACGAATTCACCTCGACCGCAATACAAGTGATGTGTCGCAAACATTTGCGACAAGCACTCGCAAGTCTTGTCACAAAAAATTCCACCGTATAGACCTAAATTTTAAAAAAATTTTGCATTGACCTACAGCAGAATTTTTTTGAGCGTTGTCTTTGAAAATAATAGAGAATAATTTTTCGGCCCAATAAGGTAGTGCACGATTTCTGAAACCGTTTGAGCTTCCAGATATTTTAACTTTTGTTTTTTTTTCTTCTCTTATTCCAGGCACCATGCCAAGTCGAGTTGGAGAACTGGGTTAACAGCATACATAGCGCTTGTGCAGCGGCCTTTGCCAGACATAGGGGAAAAACAGGGACTTTACATCTTCTTCAAGAAGAAATATTTCGATTAGAAAAAGCGATCGAATCGGTAAGTTATATTTTCAAAATTTTATTTCCTTCTCTTTATAGTATTTTTTTATGAACCCTTTCCCGACGGTGGGCTTTTGATGAAAACCGATGTTTATGACGGCTAATTTTGGTTTTTTGAAAAATTGCAGAGCCTTTGCAAAAAAAATAGTTATGCAACCTGTCATACTTTCAAGCATAGATTTAAAAGTGGAGCTTGAAATAACGTAAAGGCCGGGTTTGCAAAACTTTTTTTTAAGTTTTCAGCGATTTTCCGAAAATTTTTTACAGTTATATATCGACTGCTCCGAAGAACAAGGCCCTATTTTTTTTTAGCAGTACAAAAACTCCCTATCTTTTTTCTGACAACTTATGAACGATCTATTTAAACGGTCATTGCTATATACGATAGATCGTTTTTGCAATAACAAAAAAAAGATAGGGAGTTTTTCAACTGTCCGAAAAAAGATAGGGAGTTTTTGTACTGCTAAAAAAAAAAAAAAAAATAGGGACTTGTTCTTCGGAGCAGTCGATATATGCAATAGCCGTCATTGCTTTCTCAAATCGTATAAATACGATATCCATCGAGAAAAGGTTTAAAAAAAAAAGGATAGAATAATTGATGCGTTAACTTTTTCTGAATGTTGTAAAAACGCAGGTCATTGACTTGTTTAATCCGATTGTTTGAATTAAAGTAATATGCTCGATGATCTGAGAAAGTTTCTGGGAAGGTGTAAAAATAATGCTCGTCTATTCATTGTTCACCCCTCAGCCTTCTTAAGTTAATTACAACACAGGTATTTTTGTACCCTGGAAAACAATATCAGTTTTATTGCAACAATCGCACAGTGCAGGTTATGTTAAATTTCTAAATATTTTTACGTGAAATTTCATTTTAGTAAGTCTAATGCGTGATAATTCAAAATAAACAATTTAAATTTTTATAAAATTTGTTAAATTCGTTTTTCACCCCGCGCTGTCATCGTTTTTTTATTACCATTATTTGATTCCCATAAAATTTGGCTTGTCTTATTTTAGGATCATAAATTAAAGCATATGGCAGATCTGCAACAAAGCGTAGTGTCTGATCCAGAAACGAAACAGCAAATCCATTCTCAAATAATTCAATGGGAGGAAAATTTAGAACGACTGCATTGCGAACAATTTAGATTAAGATGCTACATGGCTAGTTTACACAACGGCGAATTACCTAATCCGAAGGTAAAAAATCAAAATCATTTTTTTTTTTTTTTTTTTTTTTTTTATTTAAGGAAAATTTAACACAATTTTTTTCCCCACAGAGTCTTTTAACTCACGTTTCAAGGGCAACGAAAAATACTCTAAATAAATTAGGAGTGTTCACTGTATCGTCTTTCCATGCATTCATATGTGCCAGAAGTCCTTCGCTTCTCAATAATTTATTAGCGGGTAGAGGAGCGACCAAAAGGCGACCACCAATGTTGTCAAGAAGCAATTCAGGCAGTTCTAGGAGAAGTCTGCAGATGAATTCAAAAGACGACTCCGAAAAAGGTGTCAAAGTTTCAGTACCGGACAATCAGGTTAATATAAAAACAATAAAACTATTCGCACAAAAATGAAAAGGTTCAATTCGATTAAAATATGAAAATAAATTTTTTTAGACGGCTCACGTATACCTTCGAGATGCGATGTCTGTTGAAGAATTCTTAGCAAGTGCGTGCAGCAGGAAAAACCTGAATCCAATGGAGCATTTCGTCAGAGTTAAAAAGAGGAGAGATATGGAAGATCATAATTATTTTGTGCCACATAGAACAGATTTGATCGAAACATATGTAAGTAACACAAAATATAATATCATATCGCGAGTCAATAAATTTAAATATATTAGGGCATCACTGAGCTTTTTACAGAAGATCATTAACGTAAATGGAAGAAATTCGGTTACTGGAAAGCTTAGGGTGTCAATATTTTAGTGCAAGTATCGAGAGGAAACCGTAATTGTAATGAATCACATTTGATTTTCCTTCCTTTAGCTCCATACGCATGAAATTGTCGAAGTATGTGCCAAGATACTTTACCAAGTGGAATTACAAAGAACAACGCTAGAGCAAATGTGGGGGTTCTCCGTGGAAGCCGAATTGATAGAGAACGCTGATAAACAAGATGAATTGTGCTGCTACGTTAGCAGGGTTGAAGACAAGAGCGTGGCCATGCAAAATGGTAAATAAAAAATTCACCTTTTAACAAAATTTACGATCTTCGGGTTCGATGGGTTTTTATAATGGGATCGTTTTGTGCAGGTATCATTAAAGGAGATGAAATCATGGTGATTAATGGAGCCATTGTCAGCGATTTAGATATGATGTACTTGGAAAGCGTTTTGCAAGAAGAATTAGCTCTTTGCATGATGATGAGATCAAGTAGAACGGAACCTCCAGATTTAGCTGGTAAATATAGTTCAAAATTACCTAAAAAATTTATGGGTTATATGTTTCAATTAGAATTTTTTTTTTTTTACTTATTGTCATAAATATCCCTTCTTATAATTTTTTTTTTTTTTTTTAGACCTGGAAGATATGGATGTAGTTCCAGGAATGATGAGATCCACTGATGACATGATTGAAAGTTTAGTTTGTCCTCCACCCCCATCGGATCCCCCCGTAATAAGTGAAGAAATGATTTCAGGATTAATTGTCCCTGCACCAGCCTGGAGTAAGTATCTCAAAGAATAAATATGAAAAATAAATAAATAAAAGAATAATAAAGAAATAAATGAATAAATACCAATCGTTTTATACTTAACAATTCATTTTTTATTCTCTAGATGAACCAGATACCTCGCCTGCGCCATCGTCTGACAACCCCAACAAGCAAACCTCAAGGACGAATTCCTTCGAAATTGAAAACCTTCTTAAAACAGCTGAACAAGTAACAGGTGGGTTACAATGCAAATTACATTATATGTAAAAAATAACATCACGCCTTTCCCTTTGTTTTACTATATTGAATTTTAATACGTTGTTCCGTTCTACAGGCTTTTGCAGAAGTCCTCAGGAAACGAGAAAATCCAGCCCAACTGGAAGTGTTGCCAGTCAGCAGTCTCAAGCTATATTTACACCAAGTAGACAATTAACGCATGCTGAAAAACTTCGAAAAGTTATTTTAGAACTGGTAGATACGGAAAGAACTTATGTAGAGGTAAACATGGACATATTCCAAAGCCACCTAAAACGCCGTTCTTAAAAGTATAGTAATCATAATGCATTTACTTCTTTTTTTTTACAGCATTTAAACAATCTTTTAGAAAATTATTTAGAACCGCTGAAAAAAGAAACGTTCCTTTCAAATGCCGAAATAAATGCGTTATTCGGAAATATTCAGGAAATTGTAACATTCCAGCGACTGTTTTTGCAAAATTTGGAAGAAGCCTTGGAATTAGAACCGGAATTCCATAAATTCGAACATCCTAGTCAATTTAAGGTAATCTTTAAAAAATCCTGTCTTGCAGTACAGCCAATTATTTCCGTCACAAAAACCGATTTATTAAATTTTTCCTTTTCTCTTTTTCATTTCAGAATGTATTATTTTCAATAGGTAGTGCTTTCCTCTATTACGTTAATCATTTCAAATTATACAGCTCGTTCTGCGCAAGTCATTCGAAAGCGCAGAAAGTTCTGCATCCAAGTAAGTAATCTGCATTAAAAAGCATGGAAAAAGGTCCTTTAAAATTATTGATAATTATTTTCTCATTTTCAGATGAGGGTAATCAAGCCCTTCAAGAGTTCCTGGCAGCTAGAAATCCTAGGCAACAGCATTCCTCAACATTAGAATCTTATTTAATAAAACCGATTCAGAGGATATTAAAATATCCGTTGTTGCTTCAGCAACTGCGAAATTTGACGGATCCGCAAAGCAATCAGCATCAACATTTAGTAGGTAAGGGGAAATGACTTCAGGAACTCGTATAAATCCCACAATCGGTTTCAATCAACTTTTCTAAAATATTAAATTAAATTTTTGCGTTTTACAGAGGCGTTAAAAGGTATGGAAAAGGTTGCAGAGCATATAAATGAAATGCAAAGGATACATGAAGAATACGGAGCCATTTTCGATCACTTATTTAGGCAACATCAAAAATCATGTAAACAGGTCAGTATCGTTCATTTAAAAATTTAAAGAGCTGAACAAGTTGATTAAATCATACGACTTTTCTTTCTTACAGCCGATCGATCTGAGTCCAGGAGATCTGCTATATTACGGTGGTGTTGAATGGCTCAATATTTCAGACTTTTTAGGAAAAATAAAGAAAGGATTAGAACTTCATGCAATGTGTTTTGTATTTAAATCGGCTGTAGTTTTCTTATGTAAAGAACGACTACGGCAAAAGAAAAAATTAATGGTATGTTTCTCTATTTACATTTTTTGGTTTTTTTAATGTTATAAACTGTTAGTTAAAAGTTATACACACTGAAGTTTGTGAATTTTGATAAATTGATGACGATTTTATTTATATTTCTCAATATCACACGGATTAAAATTTAAAATCACTATTTTTAGTCCAAAACTGTAATTAATAACCGCAAATCAATAAAAACTGTGAAATTTATCTTCAGGGAGTTACATCTAAAGGCAGCTCTAGTGAGGTCGAAATAATCAGGTACCAAGTCCTTATCCCCGTCACGGAAGTCCAAGTCAGGGCTTCATCTGCTAAGGATATGGACTCTCATTTCCTCTGGGAATTAATACATTTGAGAAGTCAGTTGCATAGGAGATCAGAAAAAGTTTACGTTCTTTCAAATAGGTAAATTAAAAGGGTGAATGATTTGCTTTGTTTGGACACCAATAATTAAATTTTGCGTTTTATTTTATCAGCACTGCAGATTTTAGAAACGCCTTCTTAAAAACAATTAGACAAATTATACGGGAAAGTGTTCGAAATATGAGCATACCAGCTACCAAACCAGGGCATTCAACTCTGAATGGGACTGGAACCTTACCCCCAAACCTCAACCTCCTCCAAGGGATTTCAGCACTTCCAGTAAAGGAAGTACATCTGGTACGTAGTGATAACAACAATAACAGTGTCGTATTTTTAATCAAAAGTATTACATGCTTTTTTAGGAAGCCAGTCGGAATCTTCGCAACGGTCACATTCTCAGCAACAGCAATCATCACAGCAACAATCTCACTCACAACCTCAGCCTCAACAAGGCTCCCAAACATTAAAACCCAGAAAACCGAAACCGCCTCAGCGCCATTCAGCGGGTAACATCGATTACGACAACACTGACGGCGAGGAACGACCTGTAAGCAATTTCAGAACTAGAAGCAAAACTGTTAGCGATACTCCAGGTTTGCAAAACAGAATTGATTTTTTCAATTCTCGATAAAATTTTTTTGTTCATTAAAAATAATACGAAATTGCTTTCAGATGAAGCACATTCTCAATCGGAGAAAGGCAAAAGTGAATTTGATCCCGGAACCAAATCCGAAGGGGAGGAAGATTCCCAAAGCGGCGTTCCAACGACAAAAAAAGGATTAGGGAAAACGCCAAATCATTTGACATTATCTACGACTAGCACTTTATCAGCCGGGAGCACAGGGTCTCAGGCAAAACTAATACAAAGCTCACATCATCCTGAGAACTATCAGCCTTCACAAGTCAAAGATTTGGGTAAGAACTGTAAAACTGCAAAATTAAGAAGAAGAAAAAAAAAATGTTGTTTTATGAAATAAGGAACAAACCAATTTTACTGAATAAATATTTTTCCAACTGTAGGATCTCCTGTTTGGAAACCTCGAGATATGTTAGGATTCGGCGAAGCAACGACCTTACCCAGGCACAAAGCCAAAACTAGCAGTACAAGTTCGGATACGGGCAGCGATAGACACTCAACCACACAAGGACACGGGACTACAACTCGAGTCGGAAGGGGACGGAAGTCGATAGCAGACGTTATGATGCACGAAACCAAAAACAAATAATCTTCCATGGGCACTTCCTGTGAATCAAATTCCAATATAAATAAAAATAACAAATAAATAAATTATTAATAAAATAAATAAATAAATGAAAATAAATAAATAAATAAATCAAATATAGAAATTAATTAAGTACGACCGTGTCTCTATGTATAACTGAGATTGAAGTCATTTATTTAAAATTCAAAGTATAGAACAAATGTGATCCAATTTTATTTGTAATAAGACTTAATAAGTGGTCTTCCAAGTGTAGAATAATGCATAATCTTCGACCAAAAATTATAATATATTGCTAATTATCAGGGTTTTAAATCCCATAATTTCCAGTTTCGTTTACTTAAATCGAAGCTGAAGTAATACCACTAGTTAATTTTTGTCCCGACTGAACCCATTCGAAAAATGAATAATATTTTTACCGTTACAACGAACTTAGCTGACATCTCACGGAGAGCATTAAAAAAAAAAAAGTTTGAACCCTGATTATTCAAATAAAGCTACTAAAATTCCGTCAAAAAAAACCACATTTATGTTTCATTTAAATTAAAACTCTCTCCCAATTAAACGTGCCAAATTATGTCTTCCATCTCAGTTTTACAATGACTGATTTGAAAGGGCAACCAATCTTACAATTAGTTTGATAAACGAATGATTGGGTACGGGAATATTAGTACAGAATATACCGAAAAGCACTCTGTTTTGAATAGGGAAAGGTTTTACACTAAAACAATCGATCATGTACAAAAATTTCAAGACTTAATACTTAAAAAAAATCAATGAATGGGATAGATGGACAGACTAATTGTTACATTGGTAAAGATGGTAATTATTTAAATAAGTGTTGTTAAATTGAAAGTGTACCTGTAAAAAAGACAAAAATTGTTTTCAAATTTAACTGTGAATACTCGACTATCACAATTTTCATTAATATTATATTTCATATTATATACCATTCTAGGTTTTAAAAGAACGTCATATATGTCGATATTAGGTATAAAAATTAGATTTTGTTGAACCGTAAATATTTTTTTGATTTCGTTTTAAATTTCAAGTTTTTCTGTTTTTTGATGGTAACGAAAATAAATAAATAAATAAATAAATAAATAAATAATAATAATAAAATTAATAAAAAACGACTGTTTGTGATTTTTTGTGATTGTATAAATAAAGAGAATAAGAAAATAAATATATTATATAATTTAAAATTCACGAACAGTATGAATGTACTGTACAGACGGAAAGATACACCAAAAACTCTATTATTAATTTGAGGTACTTGAATTAGTTTGGCTGGATTAAACTCATCAGATTCTAGACTTGTGGCACAATTCAAATTTTTAAAAAAATATTCAATAAGATGACGATATTAAGTTGTCAGTCTTCAAAAGAGATTAAAAAATGAGATGACAATGTCTAATATAGTAAATTTCATGTTTTCAACAAATTTTTAAATGGAAATAAATGCAGTAGTAAGATATCCTTAACATATGGAAATTCGTTCTGACTCAGGACGTTTTAAATTCGCCTTTTTTTCCCCCTAATTTAATTTTTTTAATATATATTCCAAGGAATTGAATTCCGAACGATATTTCGGCTCAAATGATAATAAGCTTCGCTTCCCAATTATTTTTAATTTTCGACCGATTTTTTAGATTTTTTTTTTGTTTTTCGACCGAATAAATCGATTTTTTAGATTTGATTAAGCCTATCAAGAAATTCGAATATTAAAACGTAAAAGACAGATTTTCTCGAATTAAGATCTCCAAACCAACAGCTTTTTTTTTTTTTTAATTTTTTAACTCGACGGACTGGACTCGTAGAGGTTTTGTCCATTGCAGCTAGGTCATACGAGTTGTTTCCTATGACTAAAAACTTCTAATGAATTAAAAACCATTGTATAAGTTATATTAATGGATGGAAGCAAGGCTACCAAGCTCTGAACTTTTTTGACAGTAATATTTCCTAATTTTAATATTACTTCATTCCTATACCAAGTTAGACTTTAAGGTATCAAATTCATCGTTCGCTAAATCACTCGAAATTTGTGCTTGTCTGTGAGTCATTTATGGATTCCAAATTCAAAATTCTTTCTGAGGATTTCCATTGATCAAAAAATAACTGCCTTGAGGCAAGATCCTAACTATTATTTTCCACTCATAACATTTCGTCACGCCTAAACCAAAATTTGAGTCATATTTCGAACAATTTCTTTTCTTGCCTTAAAAATCTAGGCGGTCCATCTATTTTTATCAAATTTAAGGCATTTTGCCACTGCATATCAATTATTTTTATTCCGTGTACAAAATTCTCGTCGAATGAGTGTATTCCAATGCTTTCACTTTCGTCGAAATTTTATTCATTTTCCGCTGTTATTTTTCTAACTGTATAATAATAAATTCAAATTCTTTTTCTGCAATTGTTTAGTTATTTAAGAAAATAATTTTCATATAGATCTATCGATGTTTTTTATCTTCTGAATCTTTCAAGTTTTGTATAAAGGCGCTGATTGGAGTTTGAAGAAAAGAGGAAACGAATCATCAATGCAATTTAAAAACGGGAAATTTAAAACCGAAATTGCCTATAAAACATAGCCAAAAATTATAAATAAATAATAAATCTGATTTAGAAATAATAAAAAGAAAATACTCCATTGGAAGGTTGAAAGTCAATTTGTTGTTTGATATAATAATAAAATTATAAAATAAAGTTACGTGTAGATTAGATTTATTATATGTACGGAAAAAAAAAGATTTGAAAATTTTAAAATTGATTTGAAAAAAAAAAAAAAAAATAAAAAAAAAATATATGAGCATAATTTAAATTATTATTTTAAAGACACGATAAAAAAAAGCTATTTTAAAAGATAGAATGAATGTTATTTTGTTTTCCTTTTTTTAAAAATTTAAATAATAGTAGGTATTGCTTCGGTGTCTTAAAAAAAATTTAATTATAAAAGACGTAAAATTAAAAAATTGCGAAAAGTAATTTTTTTCCTACCTCATTCATTTTGTATATCGTGAAACAAAAGCTTTAAGCAAATGACATACATCATGACTTTTTTTAAATGTAAACATAAACTACAATAAATTTGACTTGAATGAGTAAGGCTCATTTATTTACTTCAATTCAATTAGCACTCAGATTTTCGTCATTCGGCTCTTATACATATTCCCTTTAGAACGGTTACACCCTCCTTCGAAATACACTCATTTGAATGTAACAACCCTTTATCAAAAGCAATAGAAATAGTTGAAAGCAAGTATTTAAAAAATTTAAAAAAAAAAAAAAAAACACGGAAAAGCAAATTCTTTTGAAACATTACGATTTGCTCTTTAAAAAAATTAAAATCAGACGAATTCTCTGCTGACTAAATAACAAATATGATGACAATATATAAATAAAACAATTTCTCGACAAATAATACATTTCCCTCACTTTACTTTTTCCTCCTTAAAAAAAAAAAAAAAAAAAAAAAAATTAAAAACGAAGAGAAATCGGAGTATTGATAACAAAATCGATAACAATTAAGTATTTATATTCATCAATTATTTACCGAAAAATCAATAATAATATCGAAAAAATGATCATTGATTCCACTTATTGAAAATAAAAATTAAAAATAAAACAAGAACATTCTATATGTACAAGGATTTATTTAACCCTTTCGCTTTTAACTCCTTTGTCATAAAAATAAGCATCAACAACAGTCATTTTCTTTAACTACTCGACCAATACTCAAAAGATGATACGTAATGTTACGCCATAATCGAATACATGCTGAACATTTTAAAAGTAGAAGCCTATCTTGACAATCAGTCTCTAAAAGAAAAAGGGGACGAAAAAAAATTGATCACGATTTGCTTTAAGTCTGACTGGGGCAAAAAAGCAAATTTATTCTTAATTTATGGAAAAAAAATTATTATGCATTACACTGGTTCTAATTAATTAATGAAAGACAAATAGTCTTCCAAAGAACTATGAAGAAAGGGTTAAATAAATAAAGAAGTGCTTAAAAAATTCGATACTTAAAATAAAATAGAAAAGCAATTACCATTAAAATTCGAAATTAATCGGAATGAAATAAAATAAAATAATTCCGGTAGAAAATGACTTCGATTTTTCAAAGTCGTTTTCGTATCGAGCTGGAGTTCCAAAATCGAATTAGAAAAATGAGCGAAACAAATCGTGTCGAGCGCGGTTCAAAATTGATGCGGTAAAATCAACCGTTTAATTGAGTTCGATACGAACTCGATCTGTCTATCAATTTTCGACTAGTGAAAAGCTGAATAATTCAATATTAAATGGATAAAAAAATTATTAGAATTATTTAATTTTTTTTTCTATTTTTGAAACAATGTAAAAAAAATATTTTAAAAAAAAGAATGAAAAAACTACAAATTTGTTCCTAAAATAATTAGTAGAGAAAATGAATTTTGGTATTTAGGCTGTTTCAAAATCTTTTCAGAATGTAAAGTAATGCTCATAATTGATATACGTAAAAAGAAAGAAAGGATATATGAATGCGCAAAAGCCATTAAAAACAATTTAAATATAAGTATTGATTTTCTTTTAATCATTTCCGCTTAAGAAGGACAGAAAAACCAATTTTTATTTTGAAAGATTTGGAAACAGATTAAGCAAAATGCATTTTATCTTCCGTTGTATTTTTGCTCCTTTATGCCCAGAGGATCACAAACTTAATGTACCCGATGCACCGTATATTTATATCCTAACGATTAAAAAAATGTAAATGTTAACGAAGTGAGCACCGCTTTGCTTTTTTTTGTCGACATTTTTTTGCATTTAAAATAATTTATAAAACCATGTATGAAAAAATTAATTTTTTTTTTTTTTGAATTAGCGCCTAAATTACAAAGAAAATGAACATTCCCTGATAGTGCTATGTCTTATTATTTTAAAAATTTTGTAATTAGAATGTATACAACAGAGAAGCTACTTAAGGAAAAACCATAGCCACCTTCACAGTAAAGTGTAAATAAATGATCCATCCTTTTTCAAGAAGGAAAAGAAATATATCCTCTTTTTTTGTTAAAGGTAGCAAAAGAGATGCAACGCCGGTAACAGTTACATTTTAAATGATTTATTTGTTGATAATTATAAGTCAGATTCTTTCAAAATTACAATTATTTATTATATTGTACTTAAATTTAATTAAAAAAATAAAACATAATTTGCTCATTTGAGTCCATTCTTTAAAAAAAATGATCAAAATCCATATTTCATCCTAAATTAGGAAAAGATTAAAAAACCTGGGATCGATTTATGAAGATACATTTCAACTATTTTCTTAAAACAAAAAGAAAAAAAAAATGAGATCGGTGAACCAACCAAAGTGCTTTATCGACAGTTAAATAATTTTTTTTTTCTTGTATACGGTTAGATATTTGATCAGAGGTCCACCAAAGCCGCAGTACGGGCACAAGGAATCCGATTTTCTGAAAAATGATTTCAGATTCGGAATCCTCTACCCCAAAAATATTCTCAAAAATACGGTTAGTTTTTTGATCAGAAGTTCACCAAAGCCGCAATAGAGCCATAAGGAATCCGAATTTCGAAGAAATTTTTTCAGATTTGCAATCCTCTAACCCGAAAATATTTTTAAAAATACGGTAAGTTTTTCGTTAGCTCCCACGAGACACCCGCCAATCAGCGCGATCAAATTGCTTTGCTGACGTAATCGATTACGTCATATCGTGATGTTTAAAAAGTTGGAGATATCGGTTTTTAGGCCTATACCCATACTTTTAGCCCTGCTCACCGTTTCTGAACCACTCAACAGAATTTAACCAAATTTCAATGGTAGCGGATCTGGATGAATTTCTACTGCAGTACGAAAATCGAACTCAATCGGTAGCTGCGTTCGCGATTTATAGTCAAAAAAGGTCGTGAAATTGTTGAAAATTCAACATTTTCATTCACTGCTTCCGAATCGCTAAACCGATTTGACTCAAAATCTAATCAGCACCTACATTTTATTAGAAGTTGCTATTCAACAAAAATCATCGAGATCCGTTGTTTCGTTTACCTGCTCTTCGACGGACCGACACTTTTTTTTCACACATATATTCCTGAACACATAGATACACATCCATCCACCATTCAAATTATGCTTTATTCGGCATCAGGGGACTTCAAAACGTGTAAAAATATTGAAAACTGAAAATCTGAAGTTTGGGCCAAAAACAATGCTTTAATCTCCCTGCGGTCGATGAAGCAAAAAATTTTATTTACGTCAAGCTTTCACACCGGACAGCTAAAGCTTTTACAAAAAAAAACTTCATGTGCACAGGCCGAGTATTACACTTGGTTATTCTCTACAGGCCAGACCGGATTTGGATTCCTTGTAAGAAACTGACAGTAAAAAAGTATTCTTTACCCCAAGCATTCAAACCGGACAGCTAGATCTCTTGCAAAAAAAAAAAAAAATTTCATGTGAAAAGGCCCAGTATTACACTCGGTTTTTTTCTACAGGCCCGACCGGATTTGTATTCCTTGTAAAAAACTGGCCCTTAAAAAGTATTTCTTACCACAAGCATTCACACCGGAAAGCTAGAGCTTTTGCAAAAAAAGAATTTCAAGTGCACAGGCCGAGTAGTACACTAGGTTTTTCTCTACATGCCTGACCGGATTCAGATTCCTTGTAAAAAACTAGCCTAAAAAAATTTTATTTACCTTCTGCTTTCACACCGGAAAGCTAGAGCTTTTGCAAAAAAAAACTTTTTGTGTACAGGCCGAGTATCACACTCGGTTTTTCTCTACAGGCCAGACCGGATTTGGATTCCTTGTAAAAAACTGACCTTAAAAAAGTATTACCCCAAGCATTCACACCGGAAAGCTAGAGCTTTTGCAAAAAAAAACTTTATGCGCACAGGCCGAGCAGTACACTCGAATTTTCTCTACAGGCCAGACCGGATTTGGATTCCTTGTAAAAAACTGACCCTAAAAAGTATTCTTTACCCCAAGCATTCCCACCGAAATGCTAGAGCTTTTGCAAAAAAAAAAATTCATGTGCACAGGCAGAGAATTACACTCGGTTATTCTCTTCAGGCCAGACCGGATTCGGATTCCTTGTAAAAAACTAGCCTAAAAAAATTTTATTTACCTCCAGCTTTCAAACCGTTATTTTGCGTTACTCGTAAATATATGAATAGAACCAAGGGTACTCACGTACCCTTGGTTATAAATGCATTTAACTAATACAAACACGTAACGAAAGATATGAGACCATTTGAATTCCCGCACTGGGAAATTAGCTTTTTCCAGGTTTTCTCGTTGGCTGCAACATAAGTTACTCTTTATAATCACCCAACCTTAATTTTTAATACAAACTCTTCCATTTATTATCTTCGAAAAGTTCTATCTTTAAAATTTTAGAGAAAACGCAATTTCTATCCTTCATAAGGCCCTAAATGCTACAACGCTCCCAAATATCCTAATCTATATGATTTTCCTTTCACAACGGCGCCAAATAAAATGAAAAGCGGGTATAATTCCTCATCAATCTATTCCAAATGAAATGAGTCTATTAATTTATTGTTACACTTCCAAACCAACGAACAACACGAGGACTCACAACTGGTGTTTTAACAATAGCTTCCCATTCATCCCATTTCCAGTGGCGCTTATTATAAAAAAGCTTTTCATCAGATCTTCTATCAACTAAAAGCAATACACCAATAGTACATTGAAAAAATTCTTGGGATACCTAATCCAAATTTTTCTAACGATTTCAAATTTTTAAAAGTAAGAGCGGCTTTAGGAAAATAACTTTAAAAATTGGAATATATTAAGGCACCCGCCACTGGCTGACAAAATAGAAGATCATTTTTCAAGAGCTAAGTGATGCACTCCATCCCACCCAGTACAATAACAAAACAGAGGATGTGATTTCCCCATAAAAATATTATTTTTAACAGGTGTTATAGACGTTCAACCGTTCTCAGAGCCTGTTAAAATGGTTTTTACTTTCTCTTTAGGTTATAACCAATTTCGAATTTCGGGTTTGTTTTCCATATAACTGGAAAACAAGAAACTGCAAAATCGGAAACGGTATTTAAATCTCTTTCATTCCTATTATACGACAGCCATGATCAAAAACTATATTTTATTACTACAACTTTTAAAATTCGAAAATAATATTTGAAACGTTGAATTTTCGTCAAAATAAATTACAGAGAGATAACGCAATGTCGAATTTTCATTAAAAAGCTTTCTAGTTTTTAAACCTCCTGCATATTTTTAATTAAATTTAAGGTGGGAACATTTTAATGAAAGTGTTCGCGACCTATATTAAGGAGAAGATAAACCACCGTGAGATGATCGCGTGATACAAACAACCCTAATATTTCATAACATATTTTAAAAACCTTTATTAAAGCAAGAGTTGCTATTGGCTGAATTTAAGCGCATGCCCTGAATTATAATGCGTCATCTTATTGCTACCAAAACACCCATTTCAAAAATACAATGGTATATAACACAATAACAAACTCCCCTCTTTCCCGGCAAACCATCAACTTTTCGTATTGCCTACAGTTTTCGTAATTATGCTGAAAGCAATAAATTTCAGCCATTTTTTTTCTAAAATGAAATATCTTTTGGGATTTAAACTGAAGAACACCACAATTTCTTGCTTGTTACTAGATATCTACGTTTTTATTCCCCCAAATCATTGAAGATTTCATATTCCGAAAGCTACAACGCTTATACATATAATTTTACTTTCTCAGCAAAAATCTAAGTGAAATAGCTAAGGCCTTACCGAATTCTATGTAGTTTTTAAAGACATGAAAATTTCTTCAGTTCCTTTTTGGCTTTTTCCGTTAAAGCGGTAGAAGGACTTTTTGCCTTTCACTATTGTCGGCTGCAGATTCGGTGAATATTTATCTGTTGTAAAGAAAAAATAGCAAAGTTTATTAATGTTTTTAATAATATTTTTACATGTCATCAGAGAGTAAACATTCGACAATTTATAACATGAAATCGATTCAATTATGTAACTCAGCTACCGGTATGGCTATTCGGATATAGTTTTAATACCATGTTATTTTCATCCCTTGCATTTTTTCCGACAGGAAGCTTTTTCTAGGCTTTTTAAAATGGTTTCCGCCAGATTCAAAAAAATCTGATTTTGCAATAACTAGACTGGTTTTCGAAAATAAAATCGTTTTGTTTTTCATTTTGGATAAGTTCGAATTATCTCTTATGTTGTATAGCCTTAGGTAAATTATATACTTTCCATGCAACATTAGGATATTTATATTCAATTATGATTTGATTTGTTGGGTTTTGATCACAAAATTCAACAGTAATCTGGGATGAATTGTAACTTAGCTTCCCGCTAAAACTTGGGTACTTGCTCAGTCCATCAGAGTAAAATCCAGGAACCAATAAATGGTTGGATGTAGAAAGGATGATGAAGGCAGAAATATACGAAAAGAAATTTACTGCAAAATGGATTAACATTTTTAAAAGAGGAAAGTAAATGAAGGCATGAGTAGATCAAGGAGGTACCAACGAAAAACTTTAGTTAACAAATGAAAATCCGAAAGGGAAAACGATAATGTTACTATTTTTGTCCTTATTTTAAAATGTTTCTGTTTCAAACTCAAAAATCAAACTTGGTATTCTTTCCATCGGTTTTCCGCTTTTAAAACTGTGATAAGTCCTTATTATAATGATTTTTTACAATTTGTTTTGTTTTGTTTTACTGTAATGTGAAAATAATAATACATTTATTTTCGCTTATTTCAGCTATTAAGGATGATATTCTATCCATTTTGCAGTTAATTCATTTGGACCAAATCAACTGCTGGAACCAAAATTGCGCCGAAAAAGTGTCAAAATTTTTTTTAAAACGTCCAACGACCTTCAACCACTTATATCTTCAAAATGATACAGCGGAAAGAAAACGTTAGGAGTTTTTTTGCAAATTAAGAAAGCAATAAAGTGTTTTTTTTTTTTTTTTTTTTTTTTTTTTTTTTTGTCGAAAAAGTAGTGAAAGTTATTTTAAAAAAAATTAAAGCACGAAGGATGTGCCTGAGTTACATTTTTTCTCTATGTGAATTTGGATGTTTTTAACGAAACTCACTTCCAATACATCATTTTAAGATAATACTGACCGATCCTGGCAGCAATATGATGCCGTTATGGTTCTCCTTTGGTGATGGGTAATTCTTGAAAAAACGTACCGTGACGGGTAAAGACAAATATTGCACTTTTTGGTAATAGAAAAATGTTAAAAAGTAATTAATTTTCTCTCAAGGATATCTTTCTTTACCTTTCAAAACACGAATTCACAACAAAAAAAAGTTTTTTCTTGTTGCATCCTTAATGAGGAGCTGCTAACAAAACAAAAACGTGACGGTAGTACAAATAATTTACTCTTTAGCTAATTAAAAAGGTTTAAAAATGATTTTTTTTTATTTTCTTTTGAAAAGGGATATCATTCTTTACCTTCTGAAACACGAGTCCACTGTAAAACATTAATTTTTCAGTGCGTGTTTGATAAGATATTAAGCAGTATTGCCTAAAAATAAAAATGTACGTTTTTTCAAGAACTACCCTAATATATTGCTTTAACATATGTTTCAGTTATTATTGCTGTATCTAAATGATTTGGGGGAAAGTATTTAATCCATGTATATTTTCATATTTCATTTTACTTACATTTCTATTTTCTTGGCGGACGTATTTTAATTAAGTAAGAAAGATTTTTACCATTTTCAACCCCGTATCTCCATTTAAGCAGGTATTGCCTCAAGCATTGGTCCACCTCTACCCACCAATCTTTTTGCGTTTATCAAGGCAATGAAAATAAGAAATAAAATAAACGACAAAAAAGTAGATTTTAAGCATTTAATGCTTTTTTTCCCCAAAAGTTTGTCAAAACAAATGAAAAAAAAAAGAAAAAAAGTTCACAAAATTTTCGTTTATGACAACATTCTTTTCACTGCATAATTATTCAAACTATTTGTCACCAATTCTCCAAAAAACATAAGGCAAATCATTTAAAAGCAAGATCCCTAATATTCATGGTTAGTGTGTAAAATTTCTGAGAAATGATTTAAGATGAAAATTAACACTCATCATTGTCATTGTCTTCCCCCCAGTAGGACAAAATAAGGATTAATCATACCCCTCCATACTTTTTACATATTTAATTCAAGTGCTTTCTCTTTTAACAGTTTAAGCGGATTTGCTTAACTGCCCTGCACTCTATTTTAACGTATGTCCATTTCTCTAAACAATGGGTGCCGTTTATTTTTAACTTATGTAAACAGTGGTTCTATTCCATTGTTTTTAAAAGTGGGCATACGTTAAAATCGCATACAGGGGCAGTTAACTTTAGTCAGCATAAATACTTATCAGGTTGCTTGACCATTAGAAACTGACGTAAAACAGACTGATCGCATTTCCCAGGCTTCCAATCTCTAAAAACAATATATCCAGTCAGTTTCAAAAATTTTAAACCGAAAATCTTTCAAAGCTCTTAATCTTTCAAGCAGTCAATGGAAAGCTTTAAAACATATTTAATTTATTAATTATTGAAATTAGAAACTTCTAAGTTTTATTTTCTAAATCTTTTTTCACCGGTTTTTTTTCTACAAAAATTTTCTTAACTTGATCACTTTAAAACCACCCTTTTAAACTCGACAAATAATTATTCAAACTATTTGTCACCAATTCTCCAAAAAACATAAGGCAAATCATTTAAAAGCAAGATCCCTAATATTCATGGTTAGTGTGTAAAATTTCTGAGAAATGATTTAAGATGAAAATTAACACTCATCATTGTCAAATTAGAAAGGAAAACAGAGAGGAGGGGCGCGTGTGAAACGCGGCACATGCCTTCTGGTCCAGAGTTTAAGAGAAGGGATTATACAGATTCCTCTTGACACGTTTCGGGTAGCGTTTGTGGTGCGGGAAAATAAATAAATAAATAAAATATAGTCAGCAGTATTAAATCAATTTTGGATTTCTTAAGAGAAACAACTTTTGTTTGGTGAATCTTTTTTAAGGATGCTTGAAACGTAATAAATCTACAAACTGGTTACCGTTAAGAAAAGAACATCGAAAAAAAATGAATATCGAGAGCAATTTTTCCAGGGAAATAGGACACTGTTGTATAGCTTTTCGTGCGATAATGCGGAAAACTAATTTTAAAATAATTTAGGAACTCGGCGGTATTTTTTTACAATTTCGGATGTAATGCATGCTTACGAAGATAACCTCTAATTTAAATGGTTTGCCGCGTTAAAATTTTGTAACTGATTGCTTTGTCGCTGGAAAAATAGCTGGTGATTGAAATTTTTGCTGGTGTGTTTAAAAAGGCAATATTTTATTATTGTCAAAAAATAATTAATCGGATAAATGCAAAAGCGAATGTAATAGGTATGAGTTTAGACTTAACAATATCAAACAAAATGTTTTCTATAGACAATATTCTGGGAAAACGGAAAAGTCATGAAGACTTGGGTGAGTGAACCGTCAAAAAAATTTCAAGAATTTAGGATGCGATTAGGTTCAATTAACAGCTTTCCAAAAAGACGAATATTTTTTTTTTCTGTTAGCTGACGAAGGATGTGATAGCGAAGAAAAAACAGAGGATGAAGAAAAATGTCACAACCACGAGGATTCTGTAGATGATGATGAAGAAACCGTGCATTTAAGCCCTAGAAGGTAAATTTGTACTGTTAATGTTGAAGTTGAACTAAATTTTTGGTGTAGCTTTATTGTTATTAGGAATTAAGAGTTTAATTTAATATTCCTCATCCTCATTCGACAATCAATCACATGAATTTAAATAAAATAAAATGATACTGGAAAGAATTAACAAAACAAAAACTGACCGAAGTGAGCGAACCAACCAAACTCAACATAAATGAAAAGAACATAACTCATTAAAGGCAAAAACGTAATTGCGTCCTTACAATTGCAAGTTAATAAAAATAGTTCTACAGTATAAGTTTTATTAATTAGAAGTAACTAATTTTATGTCCATTTCTGTTCGAAAGCAAAAACCATTCTTCGGAAAAATAGATTATGTACGATTTAAAAATGTCCACATAAAAATAATCGATTTAAATTAAATAAAGTTTTATAAAAGGCTGTTGGACGGTTATAAATAATATAGGTGTCGTTGTAATTAGCCAAATTTGATTATATCCTACTGTTAGACTAGATCAAGAATAGTTATGATAAATCTGTAGTTTTGATATCTTTAAATTCTAAAAAGGTCATAGCAAAGTCTAATAAGTCGGTTTAGTTGATACTTATATTTTTTTTTTTTAACCGAAAATTCTATTTTGCGGCGCCTTTAACTTTAACACCATTAATCAAATTCGAAATGAAAGCAAAGCTTATAAACTTGTAATCAAAGTGGCCTTTTATAAAAAGGCAAGCCTAATGTTTTTCGTTCATAAAAAAATATTAAAAGGTAAATATCATAATATCATTAAAAAAATTTTAAAGGTGATTTTTTTCCCCTACTTCCTAAGTTATCGAAAAATTAAAAATTGCGTGGTTTTTCCCAGAAATAAATTATGAGAAAACTGGAAAAAAGGTAAAATATACTTTACTGACCCATTTTTAATTTATTTTCAGGAAAGTCGCTACTAGTGTAAAATAAGTTTTGAACCACAGAAAATCGAATTAGAATAAAGCTGAACCCTTACCATTTTTATGAATTTTCTAGAAAAGTGCTGTATGATTGGCCAGTCTTCTTGACTAAAATGTTAGTGTATAGTTTTTAGCGATCACCCCTATATTAATAATAAATTACAGCTGTCACTGAGTTCTCGTAGAGATGAAACTAATACAATTAAATTTCAAATTACATTTGTTAAGGTGTCGGTTTACTTGCCGAAAGACACCTGAAGCTTCGAATTTTTTTTCCGGAAAATTGTTTTCATACGATTTCAGCTGGCTTTAACTCCATTAACGCCATATTAGCCAATTACACTGTAAAAAATTTTGTGTATTTTTAACAAACTCGGTCTACACACTTTGTTTGTTAATCTTTTTATGTTAATTTTGACAAACACTTATTGTTATTTTGACACATGTTGCTAGGCAATATTTGTTTTTGTGTTATTATTGACAAATAAAAATGTGTGGACCGTTTTTGACTTATAAATTGTGTTAAAATTATACAAAATTAACAAAATTTAAATTAACAAAATTTTTTACAGTGTAAAGCCAAAAAAAAAAAAAAAAAATAAAATAAAATAAAATAAAGCGCTCGTCTCGATGCGCGTCTTTTGGCAAGCGAAAATAACCTTTACATTTTAAAAAAGATTAGAAAATATCAAAAAGAGACTGCAATCGATGTTTTTCTTGCAACAATGAAGGTTTTTTCATGTATTAATCAGTTTTAAAATTCCCCCCCTCCCCCCTCCCCCCGCCCCCCCAAAAAAAACTAAATAGATGGCAAGTCTTTTTATCGATGTGTAACGATAATAAAAGTTATCTACTAATAATTTTAATGCCTAGGATTCCGAAAATATCAGGAAATATCGGAAGAATCCAGATCCTCTTTCTGCGTTAGTTCTTTCGCATATTTTCTACTAATTTCACTATTAACTGCTTAAAAAGCGGGAAATAAAATCTAAGTACTTCCAGTAGATATTTTTATGTAGCTTCAAACATACGAGGCCGAAGATCAAATGAAATTGGGCAAAAATGTTAGCTGTAGAACAAAATAATTAGAGTGGGAGATCTCCAAAAATTACGCAACTAAACATATTCCTTTATAAACATCTAATCGCCCATTTAAGTGGTAAAGGAATAAATTTTCACAGTTCATCCAAAAAATATTGTCATGTCCTTCAAATAATTAAGGATGCTCTACCGATGAATTTGAGATTTTCAGTTAAAAATTCCTGCAACTTAAGCACTGGCGCAACAACATCGTTTATTTTTTGAAGAAAGGTTTTTCCGCCTACAAAAATTTAATTGACTCCGAATAATTTTTTTAAAAGTACCGGTATGGGAATATTATAATTCTCCACAACTTTTGAAAAATTCTAAACGTGATAATGTTTTGCTTTTAAAAATCGAATTTTTTTCGAGAAAATCTCACAAAAAACACCACAAACGATAAAAGGATCAAATGATAAAGGGATCCAAGTCAGAAAAATCTTTCTTCAAAAAATAAACAAAGTTTCTCCCATGTTTAAGTTACAGGAGAACGATCAGCTAAGAATCTCAAATTCACCGGTAGAACCTCCTTAAGCTTATAAAATGTAAACATCGCATCGTCCGTGCAGACGATATTTCCAATACTAGTACTATATTACTATAGCATTGCTTGGCTTGAGGTTTGATTCTAACTGGTAAAAAATCAGCTATGCAGTGGTATAAAATAGAACCCATATTAGAAATATTACGGTCTGTAACGAACTTAAGTATAAGTAAGAACTTAAACACTACATTTCATTTAAAAAAAAAAAAAAAAATTACTTTTCCTATTTTCGGAATTTTTTTAGCGAAAACGAATTCGGAGAAGATGACGGCACTTCGCTTAGTATTAAAATACCAAAAATTGATTTAAGCCAAAGGCAAACGAACGAAAGTAAAGAAGAAACCTTTGCTGAAATCCGGCCAAATTTTATTAGACCAACTCCAATTTTACCTCAACTTAGCAATAGTTACTTTTCGGAAATAAGCGCCATCACTGGAAGTCATATATTCGGTAAATAAAACTTATAAAAACTATGAAATTTTAGAATTTTTTTATAAATTATTTTTGCTGTTTTAGGAAATGCAACTGATCTCAACGTACAAATCCCGCCCCTAGCTTCAGCGTCTTTGCTGTATGGGGGTTGGCTTGCTGCAGCGTCAGCCATTAACAAAACCCCATCACAACTTTTTGGATTGCAAGGTAAAACATCGCGCAAGAGTATATCACTTTCATATCCTAGAAATTTGCTTTTCGGTGAAAAATTACTTAGTAGGTATCAAAGTATCAATAAAATAAAATAAAAAAAATTAATTATTCACAATTCGAATAGTTCAGTATCTTCAACCATCTATAATTGCGGAGCTTAAAAAATCAAAAGTTTTTTATGTCCTGAACTTCCGCCTAAGTGCAGGAAATGTCGCTGACCTTTGACTAAGTTTAGTATGTTACTACACGCATCTGTAGAAGGTCTCCTGCTCATGATCTTGCCAAGAATATGCACCGATTACAATATTTATTGCGTTTTGAAAAATTTTCCATGCCGAAACGGGTAAAAAAAAAATCGCTCAAGTGACCCATTATAAAAACGAAAAGAGATAATAAAGAAAAAAAATTCACGAACGTTACTGCCATACCCTCCTCCCATAAATTTCTATTAGCCAAATAGCAAACAATTCAAACATTCTAAGAACCCGTATACATTTTATTGTATTGGTATTACCTTTATCATAAACATATTCAAATATTGCTATTGATGACACACATTACGACTATAACGATTTGTATATTTTTCAGCTTAACGCCGATTTAAAAAACGATAAACAATTATCTCCTTCGAATAATAAAGGCTCAAGTCACAAAGAAAACATTTAAGATTAAATCTACCGTCCTAACGATTTTTTTCTTAAATTTTTTTTTTAAAACCCGTAAGTCTTATTTTTTTATGCTTTAAAGGGTACCTCGCCTTTCTCACCGATCCGACCAGCATGAGGAAAACTTAAAAACAAAAAAGGAAGAAGGAAAAAAAAAGAAAAAAAAAAAAAAACTGATGAGTTTCAATACTTGACTCCTGGCTGTTTTTAAACTGGTAACTGGTATCATTCATAGGAGTGGTTCCTAACTTTGATTGCAGGTTTTGTATTAATATCATTTAGCCGGCATTAAGATAAACGGTTAAAAAAAATTTACCGACAGGTACAAACTGACAGATGAGCCGTTGTGTTTCTTCTTCGACACTCATGTCAGTTAGATAGATTTATGTATTTGACTTTGTCATTATTTACTTTAAAAAACGCTCTTCCTTGAGTTAACAAATTTCGCTTGCATTTGTTATAGTTGTTTATACAACCTTCAACAGTACCTTTTCCTTTACTTTACAAAAATTATATGCATTCTATAGAAAAGATTCAACTCGCTATCGATTAACCCATCAATCAGTAAATATGAAGGGAAAAAAAAGGAATTCAAATTATTTTTTCTAAACAAATTTCAGTTGATTGTTTAAAATTAAATCGTTTTGACAAAAGAAAGGCACAATCGCCACCCCAGTGACAAGATAGGATAAGAATTAACCACTTCTTCGCCAAATTCTATGTTCAAAAAATTTCCTGAAATTCCAAATTTTTTGAAGAATTATTTTAAAGAAATTGCTACACCAAAAATCGAGTTCTCTTATTCGGTGAATTTTTAAAATAAAATCCAAAAATTCGGGCTTCAATTATTACTACCGTTATGATATATTATTTCTTATTAGAGTAATTTTTTTCTGATTTAGCCGCTGAAACCTTTAGAGAACGTATATATGTATATGTATTCTAGGAATTGCAAAGTACCGTGAAACCTCGGAACCGATTAGGCTTGCCAGATATACTCTTTTTAAGAGTATTTACGCTCTTTTTTTTCTCTAAAAAAAGAGTACTCTCTCTTTCTAAAAAAAGAGTACTCTCTTTTTTTTAAATGTACGGGAATATGCTCTTTTTTTCAAAATGCAAAAAAAAGAGTACTCTTTTTTTACCAAATCTGTCAATCTAATGACTAGAATTGTTATTTAAAAACCTATATTTAGCTTGAACTCGTCTTTATTATTTAAAATTTTATTTTCAAAAAGTCTTATTATATGCTGTACTCTTTTTATACTCTTAAATCTTCAGGTTGATACTCTTTTTATACTCTTTTTTTTTTTTTTAAATTTGATACTCTTTTTCCTATTTCATAAAATGGCAAGCCTAGAAACGATTCCAACGGAAAAAAGCTTTTTCGGAACCGGTGTTCCCAATACCGGCAAAAAAAATTATTTTTCATTTATCCAGCAAACTTTTTCTTAGTTGACAGGTGGAGACATTTTCTTCAAAAACGATTCTTCTTCTGTTGCATAAAATATAAAACAAATAATTTTAAGAAATCAAGAATCAAAATCCAAATTTCTGAGAATTAGCTAGGTCGGCATTGTACAAAAAGAAAACAAGCGATACCGCACCTGCGACAGCACTGTTACTCATCAAGAGGGAACTATTCAATAAAAAACTTGTCTTTCACTCTTTGCTTGTAGTTTTGTCGTTTAATTTAACCTTTTTTTTCTTATCAATAGAAATATTACAATTACGGGAACCGGAACCGGCACCGAACGTCCGGAACCGGTTCCGAGGTTTCCCGAATTTCGGCTCGGTACAGGTTTTCCCGGTGTGCTTTCGCTTGTGCGTATTTAAAAATCCGCAAAACCGCAATACTGCGGCAAAAGCGCTATCCGGTTTATAAATGTTTCAAAACTTAGTCAATTTTACTGTACGCATAAAATTGAATAAAACTGACCATATTTCGAAACATTTTGAAACCGTATAATGTTTTTGCGTCAGTATAACAGTTTTGCAGATTTTAAAATACGCACAAGTGAAATCACAGCTTTAGGACTGGACGCCTTAAAGAGTAAGAAAAAAATTTAGTTTTTGGTCTTAATTTTCTAATCCACCATTTAATTTTTTTAAGGATGTTTCAAACCACTTTTATAAATTATATCGTTTGTCATTATTTAAAAAATGCTGACTATTTTTTACATAATACCATCATCCAGAGAGCTTCTAACAGCTTCCCATTCTGTTGACAATATGATCTGCCCCATTAAGAAAAGGTCGCTACTTGTTTTCTTGCTTCTCCTTTTTTTAGATTGTTCTTCATTTTTCCATTCGAATTTCTATGTATGTTTAGCCGTTTTGGTTTTTAACTGATAATGTTTCTTATCCATTTATTTTATTATCATTATTGTGGCCGATAATTAATGGCTAAACGTTTATTCACTTATTTATTACTCCAAATTCGGAGTTTCCTCAAAAATTGGTAAGACTTTTTTAAGAGAAAAGGAAGCGAAAGCTTAATAGCTGAGTCATTAATATAAATTTTCCAAAAATTGGATTATTCATCTAGAGTAAATTTTCAATTCGAAGGCAACATGAACCCTTTCGCACTCTCTCCCATGCTCTTACAAGGTTCGGGGTAAATATGTAAGTATGTCCAATGTAAAGCACGTATTAGTACTGCAAAATTATTTTCGCATGTTTTGGACGGAATTTCATAATACGCAAACCCTTGCAAAGCTCTAATCATTATCAGCGTTTTACTGAAGCTTCTTTGAGTCCGAATACCATCTACATTCGCTAAAACTATTTTAGGTCCCTCAAAAACCGATGAAAAGAAAAAAAAATAGGTTCCGTTGAGAAGATCGCTGAAAAATTTCCATAAAAATAAATGTTAGAAATAACAATGAGTCCATCATAATATTTTCTTTGCAATTTTCTTTCCCTGTGTTTTCAGCTTTTCTATTAATACTTCTTCAAGATACCGTAAGGATCGAAAGTTAAAAATAAGGCTTGAAACAATTTTTAGCGGGTTAAATGCGATTTTTCTCTTTTGAGTAGCCATGACAGCCGTAGCAACAAAACTTGTGCCATCTGTACCGATAAATTCATGTGGAAGTTTCCAAGAAAATTTGAGAAAGGGTGCGACCAACCTTACCTGAAAAGTCTCTTTACAGGTAGCCACAAATTGAGAAATATTAGCCGTAAAAAATTGCAACAGGAAAAGCGCATTCAAATTAAATTTCAATAATAAAACATGAAAACTTAATACTACATGTAGAGATTAACGATAACCTTCATTTAAACGAATGATATTGACTTACATCAAAATACAACATGAAACTTCCAATAGGAAAAAAAGGAGGAGCAAATTAGAACAAACGAATGATTCAGTAATCATTTCCAATGATAAATGGATAATTTAATCCTCGTATAAATCACTTTAATGACGTTATATTTCGGCCTCAGAAAAAAAATCCGGAATATTCTTGCTCTCAAAAAGAAATACGGAAGTAATTCGATACTTTTTTTAAGCCTTGAGGAAAGTTAAAGAAAGAAAATTGCAGCCTAATTGTGCTATCTTTCAGAAAAATCGGATTCTTTAGCGCCCTGTAATTAACTTTTCATTGAAAACATTTTTAAAATCGTCCATATACTCTAGGACAACTTCCCTTCATAAATCTTCATTTTCAAATTATCCTTTACGGACTTCTCGGAAATTTTGAACACGGCATTGGGAAAAGGCTAAAACTCAAGAATTGGAAATCCCAAACCCAAGGGATTAAGTATCAAACCTGTAATTAGAGAATTAAATATTGCGAAAATATATCCTAAGGGAAATCGAATTTATGGCCGATGTAAGATTTAGATGTAACCAAAGCACATTTATAATAACAAAATTCGTTTGTTTTCAAAGCTCCTAAACCGGTCGGCAGACGATCAAGAAAACCTGGAATAGACAGAAAACCTAGGCAAGCATACAGTGCCAAACAACTTGAAAGACTTGAAGCAGAATTTAAGGTAAGTATTTCAGATTTTAAAAAAAGGCGGCAAAAAATTTAAAAAGCTTAATACCATTTTTTTTTTTTTTTTTAGATTGATAAGTACCTGAGTGTTAGCAAAAGAATGGAACTATCCAAAGCGTTGAACCTTACGGAAGTGCAAATAAAAACATGGTTTCAAAACAGAAGAACGAAGTGGAAAAAACAGCTAACGTCACGATTAAAAATAGCTCAAAGGCACGGATTGCTGCCTCCTCCATACATATCAAGCAATACTCCGCTTTTCGGACCGTTTTGCTCTACATCTCTCTTCTCACCGAATGTGTTACCTTTGCATATGCAAACACCAAACGAACAAGAAAACATATCTGTTTCTGAATGAGTCGGTTACCACATCCTTTTTTTTCAGCTGAATTGAACATGATAAAATTGATCTCAACTTTTGACAGTCCTGAGTGTTTTATTATTTTTTTCCTCGGTAGCAACCTTTTCAATTTCAGGATACTTTTAATTAATTAAACACCACAGATTTCGGCATCAACCTGTCAAATTGCATCCTACATCGTTTCTTGTACGTGATCTATCAAAGACAAATTTTTTTTATTTCAACGTCAATTTCCCTGTCCGTAAACCTTGATGTTCTTCGCGTTTGCCCATTCTCACTAGGTTGGAAATCATCCAAAATTGTTATCGCAGTCTTCATAAAAACGAAAGTTTCATATGAAGGGATATCATCACTTCACAAAATTAATATCCTTTGAGATTTATTTTATTATTCAGAAGATGCCATACGATCGTCAGTTAAAACAGGATGTAAGGCCAATTTCGGTCCATCGTGAACGGAAGCCATGATAAATAAATATAAGTGAAATACAAGTGAGGTAATAAATCGAATATTATGGCTGAAGTCGTGTTCATGTAGGCAGGACCCCCACACGCACAAGCCAATGATAATCAATTTCAAATGTAAATCATCTTTTTTTGCTTGGCTCTTAAAATGCCGAAAGTAGGATAAAAAAAAATAATAAAGCTATTTTCTGTAGCTTTTCAGACAGATATTTTACCTGCGGCGAAAATAATCCGACACTTCTGATCGAAATCGTTAGCCTCATATGTTATAACACACAGTTGATAACGCTACCATAAAAAACATAAAAGTCATCGACAATTTCGGGTTGTAAAAAGAACTAGTCTATTAAATAAATAAATAAATATAAGATATTCATATAGAATATTAATTATTTTGATGCAAGTTCTTAAAAAAATATCCTTACAACAGAACATTTTCATAACGGGAAAAAACGTAAAACCTGGAAGGACTTATTTTTCTCCAATATTAGAGTGATAATTAAAAGAAAAAAAAGCTTTACACTCCAATGTATTTCCCTCAAATCGCAAAGACTAGTCCATATCTCAGAAAAAAATTTGACTAAAATACCGGATCTGCCAAGAACCTTGCACGACCTTTTATTTCCGATAGACAAAATGTGTATTTGCAATACTCAGATGTTTCCGTATCGCTGCTTGCAAATGTCAATAACGATTTACATACGTTTTGTTATGGTTTACTTTCAAACAGGTTTTTAGAATTGTATCAGAAAACTTCCGCTTACGGCCAAGTACCTCGTGGTTTAAGGTTAGTGCAAAAAATCGATGCAAAGTTTCCAGATCTATATTTTTTTTATCGGTTCTTCTCAGTGATTTTTCATTTTTCAATACACTAATAATTTATTTCATTATAATATACTGTACATCATATTTCTGTTCATTTTTAATCGCTCACTCATGTTGCCTTTACTTTTATTGCAAATACTTCGCAAACGTAAAAATTATATCATCACATCGTGGTACTTGGCGAACTGGTTTCAACCTCGAATGGCCGAGAGATTTCTGGCGGAAGAGATTTAATACTCAAAGATCCGAAGACATAGTGTAGCGTAATATTGATAATATTCAGCAATAAATAAAGGCAAAAAATAAAAAAAAATGGCAAGTCCTTGACCTCGTTTTCAAGGTGTAATATTTTCTGTTATTGTTATCATTTTGTGATTTAATATAGATTGATATCGGGTTTCAGCTGGATTCCACTGGATTGAGGACAAGTAGGATTTAAAATTCATTTCATACTCCGCTGGAGATTGCATTATTTTGTTTGTATTTTGCCATAACTGAAAATTAAATGGTGCATTTAATGAAGTAAGCAAATTTATGCAAAAACTGTAACAGAGAATTTGCTACGATTCCTTTACAAAGAAATTAAGACAAGATACTCATTGATTCACAAGGGAACTTTTTTTTTTTTTTTTTGTTAAACCTTCATCGGTAATCAAAAGCCTTGCGCGGTTTTCTTCTTACGTAAACTTTAGTTACTGATACTAGATTCGAAAAAAAAAAAAAATAACAATAAAACAAAACAAAACTCAGTCTTTAACATGAAGCAACTGATACGGTACGGTAAGTTATGAGAAAAAAAAATTCAAAACTTAAGAACACTAAGCATAAGCAAAGGAGAGAAGAAAAACAAAATCCAAATCGGAAGTTAAGAAAATTCTTAAAAAAGAAAAAATGTATGTCCTTCAAATAATGAGAATAAAAAACTGAATGAAATTCAAGTATGTAGAAAATCTTTTTTTTTTTTGCGTGGCGACCTTATACCCTCATGTAATCTGATTGTTTTCGTGCGTGGCTAATCCATTAAAACTAGTCCTGTTTTCCTACTAATTAGCCTTTCATCTTTTTATATCGGTGATTTTGCCCCCCGGTTTATATTATATAACATGAATTTTGCAATTTAGTCCTCGGACAGCCGACAAGGTAGTTTTTTCGCCGAACCGGGCCAAGGTCATCGGTCATACTAAACTGCATCTTGCACCGATGCAACTAGATAGTGCTTACATGTTCATTGTTTCCGCACAGCTAAAATAGCATTAAGGATCGATTAACGATTACTAAAACATCTATTAAAATCGATTAAGCCAAGTCGAATAAAAAACGAACGATTTTTTTTAAAAGCGAAATAGGAATTAAAAGGTTATTTTTTTTCCACAATAAAAAATATTGCAGTAGAAATAATTACAATCGCAGGATCGAAATTAGGGTAACTGCAGATTGAAAACCTTATTAAAAAAATATCAAATTAGAAAAATTGTTCAGTCTTTCCACAACTCGACTAAACCAGTATTATAAAAATTTGTTATACTCATTATTTCATGTCGTCATGCTTAAATGCTCCACGGTGGAATATGAAAAAAAAATATCTCCCTTAATTGTTACATCGTTATTGTAAATAAATTACAAAATCATTGTATAGATACCATAGGTTCTAAATGCCTAAAAAGGATATTTTATTATTTTCACAATCATTAATTAAGTTGTTAAACCCGATAAAGAATCGATTTCAAAATTAAAACTTTTCACTCGCGAGAAGAAAAAAAATTAGCTGACGAAAGAAGTTTAGGTTCAGAAAATGTAGAAAAGAAGTGGGATGATCGGGCAGCTAGAAATGGAACAACACTTCGTGCCAGTAAAATAGCTTTGAATGAACGACTAAGTCATTAATCAAAATTGGCAGAAAAACCATCTCGATAATAAAAGGCAAAAGTAAGAATCGCGAATCTTTTATTATATTAGATCATAAATTTTAAATTGTTCTAATTTATGCAAGTCAAAAAGGAATACATTCGCAGTTGAATTCTATAAAAAACATAGCAAAGAAATGCCTCTCTAATTTTTAAAGTATATATGTAAATTGTAATAAAAAAAATAGGTTCGAATGTATTGCTTCCGAACTTCTTCAACCATTTTACTTCAACGCTTATATGGCAAAAAAAGTCTATACAAAACTCGACTTTATATGAGGCTGAATCAGGTTAAATCGAAAAATTTTAAAGGTAAAATACTTCCTACGAAGCGCTTTTCGTTGTATATTTATACTTCATCTAACTCACTCAAACTAACAAAGGCATTATCGATTATTCAACTACGGAATGTTCTTATTATTTTTGCTGTCAAGAGCAAACCTGATGTAAATCGGATTTACAATTCATGGACGATTTTACCATATCATTTCTGGACATGAAACTTTTTTCATGGAGCAAAAGAATCTATCTAAATTTATTATTCCGGTCAAAGAAGCTATGCACTACGTAAAAAAAAGGTTGATAAATGCCGCTACTAACAATACGTATAAGATAATGTATTTACTAACTCCCATGTAGGTAATCATTAACTGCTTCCATAATTATTAAAGGAACAAAGCGAAGATGTATCAAAGTTTTTAACTTATCCCGCCTGAAGCTGGAACCCGATATTATCTAAAAAAAGTAAATAAAATAAAATAATATAAATAAATAAATAAATAATTATTCAGATCAGCAAATCTTTAATAAAGTACATTCGTTTCAAATGCTATAGATTACGGATACCGGTAACTAACAAATCCATAACTGAATGTTTTAATTAGGCAGCTATGAATCATTAACCTAGCAAAGCATTTCGAGCCTTAGGCAGATCGAAAATTTATGACGTCATTCAAAACAATATTTTCGACCTTGCTTTATTCAATGTTAACACTAATTTACCTCAACAAAACAAAACTAATACAATAAAAAATAAAAATAATTCACCCTACTTGCTCAATATTTTAATCAATCGAGAAAACCCTGTACGTATAAGATACCAAAGGACAGCTATAAAGCAAGTGGGAGTGGTCAAAGAAGGTTCCGAAATAGCGACAGAAATGAAAAAACATAATAAGTATAACTTTTTTGAATTTAATCGCTTATTGGCTTATCTATTTTATCCAAATAACACTTTAAAAATTCGGCTTACCCGAAATAGGGTATTTTCAGGTATTTTTAGTTTTGAAAAATTTTGGTGTAAAAATAAAGTACATATACTTAAAAAATTATTTGTGTAATAAAAAGTATTTAAAAAAATATTTTTCTGTATTCAATAATTTGTTAAAGTTGGGGCTTAAAAATTGTAAATAAAAACGGTCGGAATAAGCGCGGAAGCGTTGTGACGTCATATGTTAATATCGTTCTGCCGGAAAATCTGTCATGGAATGCGATGCTTTCAACGTTTATAAACCAAGCCACAGCATTCTTGGAAATTTTTTTTGGGCAGAACGATATTAAGATATGACGTCACAACGCTTCCGCGCTTATGGGGATTTCCGACGCAAAATTATTCCGCTAGAGGCTCTGGATGTCTTTAACGGTTCGTAGATTGATTGGATAATTTTCTTTTGTTTTAATTGTTGACATCCAATAAAATTAAAAACCGTTAAAGACATCCAGCGCCTCTAGCGGAATAATTTTGCGTCGGAAATCCCCATTCCAACTGTTTTGATTTACAATTTTTAATCCCCAACTTTAACAAATTATTACATACAGAAAAAAAAATTTTTTTAATACTTTTTGTGGCGCAAAAACCTTTTTAAATTCATATGCTTTATTTTCACTCCAAAATTTTCCAAAAATAAAAATACCTGAAAATACCTTTATTACCGATATCAAAAATTTTAAAAGTTTCCCTATTTTCACACTATAATTTATTAGTTTCGATAAAAGACCATCATTCGCATGCAGCTTCTGAAATTAATGTGATAAAATTTCGCCCATAATAAAACAATAAAGCCATTTATATATACGAGATCAAACAGGTCGTTATCACGGGTAATAACGGTCAAACAAGCCTTAATTACAATAATATTATAGGATATTTGATCATTAAACTTTATATTAGTTCCTTTACCGATGGATATATTTACGTAAACGCGGTAGGCCGACGTGTTGTAGTTCTTTTATTTGATTACGCTTTTTCTATAGCGCGCGATATTTTGAAATTATACGTGAAATAGAAAAGAACGACCAAAATCACTATAAAATAGAAAAAAATAGCCTTGGATTTTCCCCTAAACTGTAAAAGGAAATCAACTATCTAGAAATATAATTCAAGTCACTGAGCTAAAGTAACGTTAGACGCCCTTCCTTTAAACATCCGAAAATAAGGAAGACATGAAAGAAAAAAATACGTATTGAAGAGTCACTTCAAATGACAATCCAGGGCTGGCGCTGTCTATCAAATAGATCAGAATTGTTAATTCGCTGAGGCTCCTTAATCACGGTCAGACCAACTACTCCAGTTCTTGAAAGAAAACAAAATATCAAGCAATCGTATAGGGTAAACATCGTAAATTAAAATTTAATTCGGGTATCGAACGTGGGTGTTATCTATCGAGGTCTCGATATATTCCACGATTACTTGGTACAAACCAAACTAAGGAAGAAACGTACAAAAAAAAACCACTAAGGTAAGTTTACTTCGGATAAAAAAACTAACAAAAAAAAGCAAAATTCATCTACCCTCCAGCATCAATAAACCAATTCATAGTTAATGCAACTCACAAATCACAATTAAGCCTTCTTGCGGCGAGACAGGTTTACTATATGCTTTAATTAGCTGGTGCTAAAAGCCCTAGAGCTAAAACTTTTCATAATGAATTCATAATTCAATCATTTGATAAGTGAATCATATGCTTCCTTTAATAAAAGATTTATCTCGCACATGTCAATTTTATTTTATTGAGTATTAGTATCAATGGCTTATTTATAACAAAGGAGATGACTATCTGCGGTTTCAAAATCCCTGTTTTAAAAGATTAAAAATCCGTCCGTTGTTTCAGTTTTTTGTGTTATTTTATAATGGCTTTTTTATTTAAATTTCAATGATGAGATGAAAAATTATGATATAAATAAATCAACGTTCTTATAAATTAGATTCAATAAATGCTAACTTAAAAAGCCTTTTTAACGATTGCTAATTGAAAAACAAGGAACACCTATTTTCTTATTAACTTTATTTTAATGACTGCTTAATTTACTTAATTTCTTTTAATAATGCATAGTAATCATCACAGTATAAATGAATTTAAATTTTGTTCAAGCAAAATAAAGTAATTTTGGGTATTAATTTTTAATGACACAACTAAAGTGTAAAGAGCAGCAAAACTAAAAGCTATTAATTTATAATTCACCAGTGTTTAAATATAACATCATCTTTATTGCTGCCGATTAACCATTGCTGCCATTTTAATCACTTCCCCACTCAGCTGAAATATTTGCAATGATTGTTAGAAAGCACTCCCTTTTCTTCCTTAAAAAATAAGTAATTATTTAATGTGGAAATGAACCTTAATTAAGAAGTTTGTGAATAATTTGCTTGAAACAAATTTTTTTCTGCTCCAGATCATTCATTTTTTTCGATGCTTCATCCTATTTAACTTATCAGCAACAAAAAAAAATTTTTAATTTGTATCCAAGTAAAATATAAGTCCAAACAAATAATTCATTAAGTAGAATAAAATATTATATCCGTTTTTAAGTATAAAAATAATTAAATATAAAAGATGTATCAAAATAGTTCAGCCTGCTTTACTTTACAGCAGTAGTACATTATTTTAAATCCTTAATTTTTTTAAATGATTCTGTAAAATAGCTTGGTTAATAAAAAAATTTATTATTCAATATCATAAGGTCCAGGCAGTTTGAGAGGCATAGGAGCATAGTTTGGTAAAATGGGCTTAAAGAGATTTTAAGGGGGATTGAGCTCCTTTGCTTCCTCCTTGACTGCGTAGTAGACAGACCTGTAGTTAGATCTGTCTCATATTCACATAATAAAATGTTTCATATAAGTATAAATTCCAGAATTGGTCCTTATAATGAAAAAATAAAAATTTGCAATTATTTAATGACAACTTAATTTGTAAGTTCATTTAGCACACTAGTTTGAATAATTGCTCTGACATCTGCATAAGATCATAGGAAGAGACAAGGCTCAGCAGGAAGTAAGTGTGCTTGTCACATGCAATGCCAACATTTATATTTATAGCCATCTTCTACTAAAATAACCGCAAAAGGAGGTATGACTTATTATGATATTAATGGAAAAAATCCGTTTTATATGACGGTGTGATAATAAGGCAGAGATTAAAACACATCTCTATGCTTACAAGTCCTTTAAGTACCTCACACATTTTTAGTATTACCAGGCGGTAATCAACGTAAAGAGATTAAACCACTATTTGATAACCTGATGATTTTCGCTTTTAAAAGTAAGTGCCATTATGCTATTTGATATTGAGACCACTTACCACAGCCAAAACTCCGCATTTAATGTAGCCTCACCACTTGGTGGGTGGGTGTTCGTGTTTTCTTTCATTTCAGCAATAAACCGTAGGAACAGATCAGATCCAAAACCAGAATTATGAATACACATATAAACAGCTATTAAGAAAACTGAATAAAATCAAATTCACCGGTCACTATAAACAAATAAATCTAAAACTAAAACATTGGAACGAACGACAAAAGACAAACGGACGCGACGCGACGACTTTGTATGATCGTGGTGCTTTGTTGAAAGGTTAAAAATTGACCAAAACTAACTTAGAAGGCGGTGATAGTGTTTTGTTTACATTTCGAGATGGTTCTCTTTGCCCTATGTTCGTCGTCGGTGGTGTGGTGAATTCATTACATGGTGTTGTTTTCTTTTGTGAGAATAAAATGGTGGAGAAACCAAAGGAGTTCAAAACCGTTTAAATGAAGAAAATAATTTACTGACACTAACCGGAAATGATAAATTAGGAGAAACTTCATTTTTTGGAATGGATTTATTGCGAAAATAAACTAATCTGGTTTGGTTTGGTTTGGCTTGACTTGGCTTTGCCTCACTGATGTGAGGTGCTTGCAACTGTAAGAAGAGGTAAGAAAATTCAAAATATAAATAAGTCAGACATCCTCTTGTTCAAATATAGAAGTCGACATAGCAGTGTGTTAAATCTTGAAATTCTGCTTTTTAGTAAATCTCACCATAATAAAAGGGCTATTTGGGGTGGAACATGATACTTCTTTCATGATTTCTGATGTGATACTAATGATTAGCTAGTAATAATGATAATGATGATGCTTGATTGGTGCAAAGATACCTGTCACATAGAATATGCTAAAACTATGATGTATTATGCATGTAAAGCTGAAACCTTTACTTCAAGTCTGCACATCATCATTGTAGTAAAGGATAAATTTTGAATAGAAGGTAACAAAAAAGTTGTCTTTAGTCATCAGATGTTTTTCTAATGTTGTCTTTAGTCATCTTATTATCTCCATTTAAAAAAAGAATTTTCTAAGTGAATTTTTTTAGATTTCTCATAAATTTTCATCCAAGATCAATAAGAAGTTTAAGTTTTTTAATACAGTACAAGCTTAACTGTATATTACCAGTAGAAAAATGAATAACAATAAGACTGCTTTTGGACAAAAAATTAATATGTAGTTCCTTTTTAAAATGGGTATGTAATAGAAAGGGCTCTATGGTAGATAAAATGTTAATATTGGCAAATATTAATAATCAATGGGAGAAAATAAAAAAAATTTTAAGAATATTCCGTTTATATTTTATGCAACAAAATATTAAAAAGTTACTAGTGATTACAACAAAGTTTCTTAGTGCCTCTTTTTTATCTTAATCAAAGCTTCTGGGGTTTTAGAACCGGATGAAAATGATTTGAATTTTAAAATATTTAATGACATTTAGCTATATTTGTTTCACATTTTCTTTTCCTTAGAAATAAATTACGCTGTACGATACCAAATTAATAAAGTTGAAAAAGTTGGTAATAGCTGAAAAAAAAAAGACAGTGGGACATCTTCTTGAATTTAAAAAGGAATAAAAAAAAAAGAAACGGCTTCCGAAATTAACTCAGCAAAAAACGACACCGAAAACTCTTAAATAACTAGATGTCAACAAAGATTATCGTCATGTAAACAGTTTAAAGGTAGCTAAAAGACAGCAACCGCAAATTCGTTACCGTTAAATAAACCGCGGTATAATAGATTAAACGTTAGGTCGGATAGGTCATCTCGAAACATTGATTGCGATCGCTGATAATAATTACCAGGTATGAAGGAACAGGTTGCGTACCTTGACCATGTGTTTCCAATGTGTTATCAATGTTCCAGTCAGTATTGATTCACTCTTACTTTCAAACGGTTCGTGGTGCTTCTTGTTCTTCGTACGTGGTCTCCGTATGTATCGGTGTCGTGAAAAAAAAAAAAAAAAAATCAAAAACATAAGAAGGAACAAAGGAAAAAATATGTTGCTCGAAAAATGTAGAGGGAACCTCTTGATTTAAGAAAAAAAAATTACTGCTCAAAAAAAAAATTTTTTTTTTTCTTTTTTTTTTTTTTTTTGAGTTAAGAAAATTATTTGGAGCTTTCCCGATTGTCGATTAAAGAATTAGATTATTTTCGAGAAACTAGTTTATTTGCTGGAGGGTGCTAGTATTTTGTTGAGAAACAATCTTTTTTTAACGTAAATTGTAGCGAATCTTATAGGTTTTTTTTTCTCTAAATTTCACTACAAAACAGTACGTAAAAAAAAGGGGCAAATGACTTAATATTACATAAGTAAATCGGCAAGGCCTGGCATAGCACCAAAGGGTCAGATAACGAGTATTATGTGAAATTATTTCTAATCGATTGTTTATAGTCTGTTAGTTTTTTATTTTATGAAAATCGTCCTTTTTTTTTTTTAAATTAAAAAAAACTCAGCCGAATGCTAATCATTTATATTACACTCGACTTATCAATTAAACTGCATTTAAATGGGACCAGCTAAAGACTGTTATTAGGTTTTTTTAGCGGCTTTTTTTTTTTTTTTTTTTTTTTTGCATCGGCATGCTTTTGTTGGTGTTGATTTGATAAATGTTCGTGGACTCATTAATTACTGCAACAATCCGATAGATATGTAATTTAATCTGGAAAAATAATTGCTTTCGGACGCCCGATTTTTTTCTTTCTTTAAAGTTTTTTGAACCCGAGTAAAAATATTTACGATAGTAAAATAATTCATTAAAATCACGATCAACCGGTCGCAATCTTTTAAAAAATAGTTAGGAAACGCGTGTTTCGCCACATTACCATTGTATTCATTATATGAACTGTGTAATTGAATCTCAGGTTCGACCTCTGACGACGTGGTCGTATGTCACAATTGTAAATCGAGCGTGAAATATCGATTCTTAGCAGAAACTTCCTCGTTAAGTTAACGATAAAAACAAATCCAATTGCTTTAATGTCTTTAAAAAAAAAAAAAAAAAAAAAAAAAAAGACTTTTCTTCTTTTTTTTACTCCTCCAGCAAATAATTTTTGGGGAAAATTAAACATAATGTATGTTTGTATTACATTAGTTATTAACTGTAACCGAATTTTATTTGACAGGAAGATTGGATAAATTAGATGAAATGTATATTAGATAATACCACAATTTTGGATCCATCAACAATTAATCATGGGTAAGTGTCATTTTCTCCATTTTTATTTATATATAGCCGATCCTTTAACATAGGAATTAATGATGAAGTAATTGACCAATTTTTCTTTTCTTTTTTTTTTTTCTTTCGGTATGAAAATGTTAACTTGATTCGGTAAGAAAAATAAAGTTTGTCAACCCAGTAAAAATTGTATTTTTATAATAGCTACTTAATCGATCATTTAATATAAATAGGCCGGTTTAATTCGAAAACTGGAACATTTAATCAAGTTTAAATGGATGAGTTTAATATTCGAATTAATGAATCGAATTTGTTTTCCTGAATGAATAATTCGATTTTGAAGATGAGAGATAAAATGTTGAATGTTTCATTCAAAAGAATGGATTAGACAGGCTGGTTTCGCTCGCTTCGCAAGTGTTTAAAAGTCTTATTATACATTATGCTTTCACAGATTTCCGGTAACCGTTTTTATCAATAATACATCTTTTAAAGATTTAAAACATGCATGTTCGATCGGCCTACCGTTTCCAGTTTTAACTGGCGCTGGCGCCAGAATGAAATAAAGAAGGCCGTAAAAAAAAGTATAAACTTTAACCAAAATCATGCCTGAGTAACGTGATGTGCTTTTTAATCGAAACTTTAAATGAACCAAAGGAAAAATTTGATAAATATTTGACCAATGTTAGATTGTTACATTAGCTAATTGATTGACCACCAAGATATCTTATCCCAAATCAAATACCAATTTTTCTTCTCGTTTTTTGTCGGTGTAACTCCTGTTGAAGACCGAAAATACTACTTTTCACACTTGTCTTGTCGTTTGCATTCTCCTGTTTTAACAAAACGAATCTTTATTTATTATTTACAATAAATTATGTGCCGATGTAAATGAAGATCATGTGTTTCTTTCAGCTACTTGAAATTTTTTCAGTCTGGACTGAAAATGTTCTTTATTCAGCCTATATAGGCAGATTTAAATTGATTACTTTCATTAGTATTATCAAAAATAATCATTTCGCCCTTTTAATAGTTATTTTTTCATTGTCGATTTTTAAGCTGCTAGAAATCTTTCAGAACAGTCCTGAACGATTTTCAAGCTGCTAGGAGTATTCAGAACAGTCCTGTCATGTAATAACTGTTATTGAAAAATTGACATGGATCGTATAAATACAGTGTAATTCCTCTAACTCATTTACGGAAACTAATAATGTCTTTTCTTGGTCGTACTTTGCATTAATTTGCATTAGCTAAATTAATTACAGTATGAATTCCAAATTTTTTTAAATCCATTTCAAAGGGGTTTTTGCAAAAAGCCTGTTTTTTCGACCGCATTTCAGAGCTGATCATTTTAAAAGCTGAGCAGGACCACAGGATGTAATAATATCACGAGGACTGTGTGGTAATATTACATGACCAGTCAAGGAATCACACTTTTTGCATAAACTCCTTTTTTTTTTTTTTTTTTTTTTTTTTAATATTGCGAATTGCAAAAGACCTGCAGACATTTTATTTTTAATGTCATAAAGGATTCGTTCATCCGAATTTCATGAAAGTAGCATTTCAGCTTGTTCGATTTCCAATGAATTCGGGTTTGGAGCCTTTATTATGTGCTACGTTTGCTATAAAGTTTCGAGAATAAGCATGAATTTGGGCAATTCTTCAAATATCTTTTCCCTTTTTTAAATCTACTTCTTTTCGTTAGAAAATTTTGATTTTGAAAAGTCTCTTTGGTTTAAAAAAAAACGGAGCTAAAGTTTGGACCATGATAAAAGAAAACATTTAATAAAAAATTGTGGCGCTTAAACAGCTTTTCACAAAGATTCCTCTTTTTATTACCGCTGTGAATATGGGTAACAAGGTGATAAAGCAGGAAAAAAGCTCATATTTTAATTAATTATTTATTATGCAGATTCCAAATCTTTTTTTTGAGCAGGTCTTCACTATAATTTTACTGGGCTTGCATTCTATTACCTGATTATTTCCGGATCCATCCCTGTTTCTGTAACAATTGTTAGTGTCCCCGCTCATTCAAACAATTACTTTTTAGTTAAACCAATTTTTTTTTTTTTTTTTTTTTTTTTTTTTTGCGCATTTTTGCATTTTTGCCACTTATTCGTGTCCGGTTTTATACCAGACCACCGGTAGCTTTTGTATCAAGAAGAATAGGGAAGACAAAAATTGAATGTAAAAAAAAAGAAAAAAATGTTCAGGGAAAAATACTTTTTAGTATGGAACTTTTTTTTCCTACGACGGCCGCCTTTTTATCTTTAAGCCCGACCCTTTCATTATCAAATTCTGTTTTCGAAAAAATGCCCGAGATTCTGCTATTCGGTGAACTTTTAAAACGAAAGTCAATTTTTATCTGATTTTTAATTATCACAACCGTTGAGATTTTGAGATTGTTCCGTTGAGATTTTGAGTTTGAGATTGTTCCGTTAAGATTTTGTATTATATTTTTGCTGATTGCATGTAAACCATTAAGGGTGAATATATGTATTCCAAGGATACATAAATGTACAAATACTCTCAATGTACTCTTTATTTAAATAAACAATAGGTCATTCTGATTTAGTGAAATGGATTTTAACCTTTAAAATTGTTAAAGAAAACATTTGTCGAATCTTTGAACCTGCGTTAAATACGCAGATTTTAATTCTTGTTTACGGGTTAAGGGTACATAAGCTTGTACATACCCTTGTACAACCTAAGGTATGTAAGCGTACATAAGCCTATATGTACCCTTGGGAAAGGATGCACTAATGTAGATATTTGCTTCTGGACTCAGTACTGTTATAAAAACAGAGTACCGAGATAGAATAAATATAATATGTTATAACGTTGTTTCGGAGCACTCGGCCATTAGAAGCTTCCCAATGTTGTTATGACCGCAGTTTTTGTGAACGAGAAAACTTAGATTTCCGGAGAACTTAGAAAATATTTACCAGAAGCAAAGAAATGAATTGCATTTTCGACTTTTGCATTTTCTGCTTAGATATAATTTATGCTGTAGTACTTCCTAAAAAAATGCCGCTGTCTCTTAATTTAGTCCTTGCTAATTACTCTGCAATCTTAATTTAAAATTGGACCGCTAAGTTGTTAACCAAACTCGATTTTATAGCATTAATTTTACGATGTAAATCATATATTTTCTTCATCTAAAAGAAAAGTTGTATATTTATTTTCTCATTAATTCCCATCGTGATCAATTGACTATTAATATTGTGCGCCATCCAGTATTTTCAATTGCTTTCAGATTAAATTGAATAATTATGGCGTAAAAGCTTGCGTTTCTTCACCCCTAAACATGCTTTAAATTCTGTGTATTTAAAATCCATTTCACTAAATCAGAATGACCTCTTGCTTATTTAAATAATGAGTGATAGCGATCCCGCAAATACAATTAAGAGAGCAGGAAAATACGCCATTTTTTTAGTGCATGTTTACACACGAGCATCGCAAACGAACCGGAGCCTTGTGAAAGCAAAGCAAAAAATTCACATTCAAGCCTGATGATGGTTTCATACATATATTTTAATTTTTAAAATATAAGAAATCTTAAATCTGTTGAAATTCTTACAAGTCAGTAATAAATGAAACTTAAATATTTCTTTACGAGGACTGGAATGGTCATTATTAACTTGTAACTTTTAACAGTTTGAACTCAAGAAATTTATTGATGTAAAAAATCTTATACCATTTAATACATTATATCTACGTTCAGGAAAGAAGAAAAAAAAAAAGGTAAATGAAATGTCTGCTAAATGACAACCAATCAGTACTGGATAAATACTATCAATCATAATAATAAAACCTGTTTTGGGTGTTAAAAGTTTCTTAGCCGGTGAATATCGGAACATTCTCGACCTTTTACCTGATTGATCCATCTTATCGTCATGTAATCTATACCTTCGGGCCGTACATTTTTTGATAAGTCATCTCAAATGATAACTGAAGGAGACGATGGGAAAAAATGATTGTAGAAAGGAAAGAAAATATCATTCAGAGCACTTCCTATATTTGATGATTTCCGGAGTAGAAAGAAGGAACTTAACGGTATTGGGACAGATATGTTTTGTCAAAATGTATCTGGAATCAATGTTAATGAATTCAGTGGAAACAAGTACAGGTCGCCCTTGAAAGTATTGGTGAATACTCTGTTTAAGTTTGATTTCCGACACACAATACCTCATATATCACTGTCTCCGACTTCTTGCACATCTCTTTCGATACATAAAAATTAAAAATGTAGTTGACACCCGTCTAATTTAATCATGTAAATCGGAACATGCTGTGAGGTTGTTTTTTCTTTTCGTTCCTCAGCATGACTGATTGCGATGTAATGAGTTTGGTTATTAAGTAGACGTCTAGCGTGAAAAATTCGTCTTGATTTAATTTTTTAACCGCTTCTACTTAATTTTGTTTTTATTTGAGATCGCCCATTTCTTTTAAAGAGGAACACGATACGTGCCACACGGGATCTCTTTCCGCAAAATGTGCGTACGGCAAATCTTGATTAATTTATGTTGATTTTTAGGGAAAAAATCGGGCAATAAGTTGCTGTTAGATTTTTACCGTAAAAATCAAGTTGACACGTAAAATAATATTTCTTTTTATTCTGGCTCTATAAATATTAATAACATTGTATTCCCTAAGATTATGAACATAAATTAGCTAGTGTCCTGTGCTCACCATGTTACATTTTGTAAAACAAGAAATGACATCGAGGTTGTTTTTTGAGTTGAAATATACGGAAAAGATTTTAAAAACATTCGAGTATTTTGGAATAATTCCATTAGCTAGCAGTGGTATTTAAACGGTAAGAAAATTTTAATTATGCTGCGAAAAGTAAATCAAGGTTTCAAATTTCTTATGATTATATCATATTTTTTTAAATTCTGGTTAATTTCTCTTAACGGAAAAAGTCTGGTTTCCGATTAATTTTTACTTTTGCTAAAGATAATATTTCGTAAAAACTGACTGTCAATGGAATGTCCTGCAGCTTAATTATTTATCGAGAAAGATGAAAATGGAACAGATTTGAAGATTTCCAGCCGATAAAGGAAAAAGAAAGCAAAACGTTGAGAATGCCATTTTCTTGTTAAAGCGCTTATGTCATTCTCAGCTTGTCCTCCCCAAAGAGGTGTTATTCATACCGTAGCTTATCTCGCTATCACTTTATCATTAGCGCCACTAGATTGTTCACCATATTCTAGGTCATTTCTATCAATATCTAAAGTCATCCAGACATTTTTGCTCTTAATTAAAAAAGCAAAGCCCAAAATTCTGTATTTTAGCACCCATTTCATGTAGTTCGAAACCCAAAGTGTGTAGGCCGACTTCTGCAAATGTGCAACAGCATTTGCTTGATTCTGCTACTTAAAATAGCGTTCAAAAAAATATTTTCGGAATTTTTAAACTGGGAAAAAGAGTGAAGAGGGTTGAGGGGCAAAAATTTCGAAATTTCTCTCAACTTTTATGACGATGAAGTAGCTATTTCCAATATTTTTAGTTCCTGTTAAAAGCTGTCTACTAAATGAGCGAAGCTTTTACTGTGCAACCAATCCTATTTTTTAAATTAAAAAAAAAACCTTCTGAGATACACTGTACAGCGCTAATTTGTAACAAACTCAATAAAAATTAAAACTTGTTCGTCGTATTTTATTGGGTTGTAAAGCTATTGTCGGTTAAGGGGTTCTGCAACATTTAACCTTATGAACTTAGAAAAATCTAAAAATTTTCGGAGACTATATTGAAGCCGAAATGCAATTATTTTGCCCTATGAATTTTATAAATCCAAAAGTTGGCATTCAGTCTTGAGTTACAATTTTATTGTACTCCTACTTAATTTTCAATTGTAAAGCCTTTTTTCTTCATCTGATAATCATCTAAAACGACTTTTAAAAATACTGTGTGGTTTTCAAGACCTCACGCATGTGAATGACGACTTTTGTTCATGGTTAAGATCGTCGTTAAACAACATGATCCCTGTCAGATTTATGCTTTTTTGCTTCTGAGATGGAAGCTGATTTTACTTTTTTCTATAATTTTATGAAGTTTTAATTATCTGCAGTTTAAACGATTTAAGAAATTTTTTCCCATAATTATTTGTAAGCAATGAAAAAAATTAGAATTCTGTCGTTGGTGCAGTAACATCTTCCCAAAGTTATGATTCTCCCAGCTTTTTATAGCGTCTAGAGACGATATTTTGCAAATATTGACTATATTGAAAGAATTTAAAGAACCGTGTTATTAATTTTTAAAAACTTGATTTTCTTTTAAAAAAAAAAAACAGTTTACTATAAACTTTTATTTTCCATGTATTTTTTTCCGCTGAGCGTACTCAAAAAATGTACCATAATGGTTAAATAAGATTTGCATTCCAAATTAAAATCGAGCTGCCCATACTTCTTATGCCTAAATCGAATTGAAATACTGCGTACGTCTTACGTGATACTCAATAGATATTATCCCAAGGGTTAGGCAAAGGAGTTGTTTTCCAAACGGGGTGGGCTTTTTGCCACACGAGAGGCGAGCGAAGCGAGCCTCGAGTGTGGCTAACGCCCACCCCGTTTGGAAAACAACTCCGTTTGCCTAACCCTTAGGGGTAGCTATTTTTCCAACGAGTGATGAAAACCACGGGATTTTTTGAAAAATTTAGGATGGGAAACGGCAGAAAACCTTTGAAAAATGTGTAAAAAAAAAAAGTTCTTGGTGTCGTTTTAATGCGGGTGAGGCTTAAATGATTGATATAAGTTGGAGTGAAGATTTCCCCTCCACAAGTGCGGAGTTGACAAAAAAAAAGTCATGTGTACGTTGTTAAAGAATGAAAAGTTTGGATAATATAAAGATAAAAATTTATATTGTTCTTTTTTAATCTTTTTCCGATTTTAATTAACTAATTTGGAGTTTTAAGTTATTTAACGTCCTTTTTTTTTCATCAATATTGCACATAGTGAACATAATCTTAAAAAAAGCAAAAACGGTTAAATTAACTATGTTGGGCTCAGAATTATATATAATTATATAAAAAAATATATATAAAATATATAAAAATTATATATAAAATATATATTTTTATATATAATTTATACATAAAATGTGTATAATTTTTATATTTTTACGTGATACAAAAATTAGACAAAAAATTTATATATTTTCTGTATAAAATATATATATTTTATACAGTTAGAAAAATGCCAAATATTGTATGAAAATTATACACATTTTATATATAAATTTTCGTTGTAAAAATTATATATATTTTTTGACTTTTTTATATATTTTTTTATACAAATTATATATAAATTGTATAAAAATTTATAAATATTATATAAAAATTATATATCATTTATATATAATTTATATATAGTCGACCTCGCTTATAGTGAACTTCAAGGGACCGGTCAATATTCGTTCACTATAACCAAGGTTCACTATAACTGAACTTCCATAATGGACTTTTCTGAGTTTTCTTAACGAGATCACAAAAATAAAGCATATTTTTTTAAATATTTTGAGTTAATCAAGACTTACATGTGATTGGTTTTACAAAAAAACTCTCATTTTGCAAATTTGGAACGTAATTTATGTTGTGCCAGTTCGTAATTTAGGCACTAAAATAAAAATTTGGCGACAAAAACCATAAAAAATCAGGAAATTGCTCCAAAAAACCGTGTTTAAAACCCTTTTGTAACCAAAATCGGTTCACTATAACCGAGGTAAATTACATGGAAAGAATATACAAAGGGACTGGGACCGGCCACTTTGGTTTACAATAACCGAAAGTTTCTTATAACCGAGTTCACTGTAAGCGAGGTCGCCTGTATAAATTATTTCCAGAAATAATATAAAACATATTGATTTAATTTTATTATTAACCATCTTTTCAAATTTCGCACCCGGAATACCATCCAGCGAATCCACGGCTGGATACACAAACGGTATCATGTACAATTGATTACGAAAATCGTATTTGTTTTCAAGAAATTTTTTTCGGGAGTTGCATGAAAAAACGACAAAAGTGGTGTTAAGAGATGGAGGAAATAAAAAAAGTTACTGGTATACGGGTGCAGGACCTGGAGCCCTATAAACCTTTCCCCTACATCCTACTTTGGCAGGCATCCCATTCGGGTCTCTCTAGGCAGGCATCCCGCCAGTCAGGCACTCCCAACCTTCTTGCGTAGGCCGCGATGTTATATTCCCATCTGATCTGAGGTCTTCAATGAGATCTATGACTCGCCTCTTTGCTCTCCAGGACCTGCCGGATGTATCTTGACAGTGGCGTGCGAGCCACATGTCCCGCCCACTTGAGCCTTCGAGACTTAATCACACTAGGGATTAATGCCCGGCGATAGTTGCCCAATGAGCCTATGGACCTCGTCATTTGAACGCATGCTCACCCTGCCTGTATTTGGATCCCTTCCAGGCCCTAGGATTCAGCGCAGGACCTTATTAACGAATATCAACAACTTTTCTTGAGCACGGATGGTCAGGTTTCAAGTTTCACAATCGTAAGTGAATACAGGACGGATTATGGTATTATCAATGCGGAGTTTCGCTCGGTTAGATAGAACTCTACTACAAAGGAGATGGCGTGTTAGCGCAAAAAGGCAACGGTTACCACTCTGAATCCTCGTCGCAACCTCAGAGTTAGTGTCAATGTAGCTAGTGACATAGGACCCTAGATACCGAAGTTCAGGATAAGAGTTTCCTAAATCTAAGTTCCTAAATCTAGGTTTTCGTACCTTTAGAGGTCCATCGTGCCGTCTCTGTCTGTCTGTCTTTCTTAATTATTATAACAAAGTACTCAGTTTTCTCCTCGTTTACCTTGAGCCCAACCCTACGAGCAGTTATTAGAAACTCTCCGCATAGCCTCCGAACATCGTCCCGGTTTTCCCCTAATATATCGATGTCGTCGGCATAATGCAGGTCAAGCAAAATGTTTTATTTCGTGGGGAAAGAGGGGACGGAATAGTAATACTAATAGTAAATATTGTTTCACTTCCGAATGTTCAAAGTTCTGAAAAATTCATTCTAGTTCGCCGCCTCTGATGCCACTGCCGAATAGAAATTTTGTGAACGTCGGCTTCCGCGAAAAAAGCCAGTGGCGTGCTGAAGCAGAAGCAAAAAATTTGCAGTAGGGTTCTGGCAGGTTCGAGAAAACGAAATTATTATTTATGAATTACTTACATATATTTTGTGTAAAAATTTATATAAAATATATATATTTTATACAAATTTTATACAAAATATGTATAAAATATATATTTTATATAAAAATTTTACATAAAAGTATAAAATTCTATAAAAATTATATATAAAATATATAGAATTATATATAATTTGTACAATTCTATTTTTTTTTAAATATATATAAAAAAGTCAAAAATTTTACAAAAAAAATATATAAATTTTACAACGAAAATTTATATATAATTTATGTATAATTTCATACAAAATTTGGCATTTTTTAAGTGTATAAAATATATATATTTTATGCAGAAAATATATAAATTTTTTGTCTAATTTTTGTATCGCGTAAAAATGTAAAAATATACACATTTTATGTATAAATTATATATAAAAAATACATTTTATATATAATTTTTATATATTTTTATATATTTTTTATATAATTTATATATAAATCTGAGCCAACATAGTTAATTTAACCGCAAAAACAACTCCTCGCACGCATAGTCGTTTTCGCATCAAATCTCGTGTTTCGCTTATGGAAAATATTGAAGTTACGATTTGTTTTGCAGATCGTAGTAGCAGATTCTTTTTTTTTTTTCACAGAACTTCGTTAGAATTCGGGTTTCGCCTATGTCACCTTATAGGCAAAGAACATCTTTATCTCAAACTGAACAGCCGTTTAAATATACTCATAATATCTCAACGGGACAAAATTTTACGTGGGGAAAAGACGTACTTTGACCGCAAAAGTTAGTCAGTTAAAATCCTATTTTTCATCATGAGTTGGGAAAAATTAATTTATTTCTCTTGAGGAAAAAAAAAAAGTAGAGATTTTTCTACGCTTCTTCAAACAACTTTATCAATTAAACATAAATAAAAACTCGATTAAAATTCAAATAGTAACAAAATAATAAAACGGTTGATGCTAATAAAACTAATTTATAGTCGATTACAATCTTTTATCGGCACAGTAAAAAAAGTTTGAAACTTTTTGAAACTTTTCGGTTTCACCACACGTCTAAACCTTTTCGACTCATTTTAAAGATTAAAAGTTTCAACTTGAGCTCAACTGAAACCATATTGGTTTCAATTGAACCTTTTTGAGCTCAAGTTGAAACTTTTAATCTTTAAAATGAATCGAAAAGGTTTAGACGTGTGGTGAAACCGAAAAGTTTCAAAAATTTTTTACTGTGGCGGGAGCGATTTTTAATTTCAATACTTTTAATTGAATAAAAATTAATAAAAAATTGAGTCTTGGACCATTTGATAATTAAATTAATTTATTCACCGATGCTATAAATTCAAATTAGTGATTTTTGTCTGCGAACGAAGTCATCAATAACATAATTGAGATGTTTTATATTGTACGGATGTAATTATTCGATCGTTTTACATTTTTTAAATCTTCTTCGGTCTACGTCTTCTTCGGAAGGTTTTATAACTGCAAAATAATGATTCGGTTTTTCTTTTAAAACGAAACGGCCTGTGAATTTGATATACGGTGGAGATTAAGGCCTAAAGCATGTGCCAACAATTGAATTTCTTCAACAATCAAATTCCTTATTTATCGGAAAGATATTTTGCATAAAGCGCGCTGACCAAACCAGACTAATCGAACTTTTTCATTTTTTTTTTCTCGGATATAAATTTTTTATCGCAATTTTTCATTATAATCAATCAAAATGCTATGATGATTTTTTTAAGTAAACGACCTTGCCAATGCCAATCTTATTGAAAGACAGGAAATCGCGAACCACCAATAGAATATCAATGTCCTTTTCCCTCTTCCTTCGAACTCCCTAATAAATATTGAAATGATAATTCCGTGCTTCCTTGAATAGATGGCAGGACAGTTTCAAATCGAAAGCACTAAAACGCTCTTTATTTCTCTCCCTTCAAAAGGTTACCCCTCACTTTTTTTTTACAAATTCTGTAATATGAAACCAAATAAATTGTATTTATCGTATTAAAAGGCGATAGATTTTTCCTCAAAATCGTATTACGTGCATTAATACATTTTTTTTTTATTTATTTCAGGTCTCGATTTCACTCAGAGCGTGGGTTCAGACTTCGAGCACGCGGTTACCAGTACTGGTAAGTCAAGTAGACTGACAAGATAATGAAAACATGTGTTAATTTTAATCTCGTTAATGAAAAAATGAAATATTAAGAAATTTTCAATGTCAAAATTTTTTTGAACCGTGAAAAATCTTTTGCCAAAATTTTTTTTTTCAAGGTTTGTAAACAAAACCCGCGTGGAATTTCGCATAAAACCGCATAAAAGACTCCGACGTCCTTTACAGGGTCACATTGTTTTCACACCGATTAATAAAGACAATTGATAAAAAGAGCAGACGTATAAATTAAAAAATTAATTAATAAAAATATGAGTTGAAGGCCGGACAGGTAAGATACCTTGCTATAAGGCGAATAGTATCGATGAACTTCACAATCAGAGACTTAAATGTGTGTAGGTGTGTTTCTTTTCTCTCAGCTTATAGTCAGGGTCTAGCTAGCGTCTAGATTACTTAACGGATTTCCGCTCCATTCACGATTCTTTAATGCACCTGTCTGCCTTTAAAACATGAAGTTAATTGAATTTGATTTCATTTGGTCAGTATTGGTTTTGCTAAACATCATTTATTTTAGCTTCACGACCTTAAGGCAAATCTTGACAGCAATGTAAAATTAATAAGAAAACAAGTCAAAATATAAGTACTTGCAAGATGGTTATCTCTTTGGTGGTCTAATCCGGTAGATTTTGAATCATCGTTAGTTTGTTGATGAGTAAAATCCAATTATATTTTTTCCTGATAGATGTTCCCTCGACTTTTATCGTAGGCAATTCGTTTAGCCGTTAAATGAGCTCCATCAGGTTTAAGAAGAGATTTTTTTGAGTGGACGCCGGTCACATCATATCCACCTCTAATAGTTCACCGTATTAGCGATACGACCTCGATGACCTCACAAAGTATATTAGTGAACAGTACCAAGGTTTTGCAGATTGACCTCTTTATAATATACGCCTATTCTGTTTGACAATGTTAAAGCTAGAACCGTCATCCTAGGATGAAAAGCAAGGATAAACTTTCCTAGCCTTCTCACCTTTTTTTTTTTTTTTTTTTGTTTCTGGAGATGCTAAGATCCTGGACAATTAAAAAATTATAGAAACATTTTAATACGGCCTCGATATCTGTCAGCTTGTGGTGTAAGAGCTTTTCAAAGATCAGTATGACTTGACTTTAATGAAGTTTGGTAATCAGTCAGTGCCTGTCTCGATGTGCGAAATTGTGGGAGTTTGGGATTTTTGCAATGTCAATTGGACGTTGATTCATGTTACTGTACTGTGATTAATTTGCACAGTTATGGAGAGTTTAAGTGGGAGCAATGCCGTGCAGATTTAAAGTGATTTGCGGTACTAATTTCTTTACACCTTTTGCGATTTTATTCTGTATATCTTATGATACCTGCAGTGTGATTTCAATAAGTTACTCGAATATCTAGTATATCAATTATTTCCAGAACCTTCTACAGTTTTTTATAAATATTCTGAAACAATTTTCCGGAATTTTTAATTTTGATAACAAGTCATGCTATGAAAATGTTCCCACTTTTTCACTGATAGCAAATGTTACACTGTTTTGGCGTGCACTTTGAACTCATCCGAAGTCCTTCAGTTATATTTTAAATATTTTTTCAGTGGTCTCGGAAAAAGTTATGAGTCATGCGTTCGCATAACTTGACAGTATTGTGCGATTAAATCATCGGTATCCCGAGCTTTTGCGTAACCCGACTTTAAGTCATATATTACAAGGTTGCGGTAGACGTTATACGAATCACAAAACTGAAGAAATGATTGAGTTTTTTTAGTATTGAATTACGCATTATAGGCACTAAAGATGGCACGAGTCTTGCGATTTCACTTTTATCTATTATTTATTATCCACGTTTGAAGAATAGTAAAAAGAAATGATAGAAATTGCTAAAGATGATTTTTGCGTGTACATGTACTGACCTAGGCATAAAGGGGAAAATGTTTGAGGTTTAATGAAATGAATAGATGGAGCTTCAGGTGATAAGAGCTCCAGAGATTTAGAGCTTTCTTACTGCTGCGTGCAATGCCGGTTTTAGATATCTCCAATCCACTTCTAAGAATAGGATTACAGGGAGGGAGCAAAATCAAAGGTGAAAGGAATATAGGAGATTATTTGAAAGAACTGATTAATACAGAACTCAGGTAATCCGATATTAATTAAATGTTAAAGAATGGAAAATCCAAGAAAAGACTGAATGAGGGCTTTAGTAGAACTTTCAAAGGATCCTAATTTATCTAGATCTTGTTAGATCGTATAATACCTAATTATGCCTCTAAAATTTAATTAGAGGTAATACCTCATTATCTCTAAAAGCGTATGTTATACCTTAAGACGACGCTAAGCCTAATCTTTCGCAGAAAAAGGCTTTTGTTACAAATATCTTGGTTTTCCTTTTGACTTGTTGAGATTTATCATTTTAAATAGTAAATCTTGGAACTTAGCAATAGACAGATCCCTTTTCGGGCCTATAGCCGAGGGAGCTCCAGGATAACTATTGCCCACCAACTGACTTTTACGTTCCCTCCCTCCCTGGAAAAAATTCTAACCAATGTATTTTCCATATCCTCCATATTAGGAGCTACCATTTGGACTCTCCCCCTGGAAAGTTTCAAGTCCCTACGTATTACCTCGTTTTGGCTACGGACTCGTCACTTTTTTGACAAATTTGGAATTCCTTAACACCGCATATTTAAAATAAATTCGTTCAGTATAATTTTAACTTATGCTTTATAACTGAAGTTATATTTTTCTTTTTGAGGCTCGTAGATAGGAAAAAAACAAAACTCTGAAGCATATAAAGCGTTAAACATTGAAGAACTCTTCGACTTGAGACTTTCAAAGAATATTTTTCGGATTGTTGGTAGATATTAACAATCATTCCAAAACTGAGAATTTCGGTGTTTCACGATTTTCAATAAACAACGAATTTGTACTCTGTCTACACTTAATGGTTACTTCCTGCTAGGCACCCTGACACCCTAGGTGTTCCAGAACTTTGCTCTATAAGCTAAAAACATGGAGCATATATGGGTGTCCGGGTGCCTAGGAGCAAGGCAACCCATAAATGTAGACAGAATATCAGTAAAAACATATATGCTATCCAAGTTTTAACTTTTGCTGCAGATGATATTTCCCGTACGAGTTACATGCTACCCGTGTTTAATTTATATTGATTGGTCCAGAACTATTACCTACTGCTGCTCACATAAGAAATAACATTGTCTGCAATGGACTTTATTGTTAGTAATGTAATGTTAGTTTATTTGTTGTCTTTAAATTTTTTGCGTTCAGTAGCTGTTCCAAATAATTCAAAAACGCCGACTGCTGATACCCATAAAAATATTGCGGTTTCGTGTTTACCTTATACATGAACAATGCTCCGTTAACAAATTATAATGAGAATTTCCACCAGGTGTTTAGCAATAGGAATAGCTTAGAAACTTTCACGTAGTATTTTTTTTTACAACAGCTTCTTTTATCCGTCCCACCCTGTGTATAATTTTCACCATTTTTGTTTTTTTTTTTAGGTTTCGGCAAGTTTCATTACACTCTACTTCTATTATGCGGTCTGATATACGCAGACACAGCTCTTGGCATCACCCTCCTATCATTCGTTCTTCCTTCAGCGCAATGTGATTTTAAAATGACCTCGCAAGACAAGGGATGGCTAACGGCCGCTCCTATGCTTGGTATGGTAATTGGTTCCTATTTCTGGGGATGTTTGGCCGATACCCGGGGCAGAAAAGTTGTTTTAGTAGCTACTCTTATTATGGATGGATTGTGCGGTCTTGCCTCCAGTGTGTCTCAATATTACGTTCTTTTCCTTTTTTTCCGGTTCTGCACTGGTTTTGCGTAAGTAAAAAATATTTTTGCACAAATGTGTAAAATAACAGCGTTTTGGTATTATTTGTCAATCATGTTTTCAGAGTTACTGGTACGATGGGAATACTTTTCCCATATTTAGGGGAATTCCAACCAACGAAATACAGGGAAAAAATTTTATGTTGGATGGAGTTGTTTTGGACTGTCGGAATCATAGCACTTCCGGGTGTTGCTTGGGTTATTATTCCCCTTGATATCGACTTCGAATCTGAATATTTTCTTTTCCGTTCATGGAATCTTTTCGTCGCACTGTGTTCCATTCCGAGTCTTGTGATAGGACTTTGGTTGTGCAGTTTTCCGGAAAGTCCGAAATATCTAATAGAAGGAGGAATGTTTGATGAAGCACTTACCGTCTTCAGGGAAATGTACGCTTTGAATACAGGAAACGCTCCTGAAGATTATCCTGTAAGCTACTTAGCATTCTTTTTTTTTATATTTATCAATTGCATAAGTTTTAATAAACGTATCATTGATTTTCAGGTTAAATGCTTGAAGGAAAAAGTTCGAAACGTTTCTGTAGTTTCCGTTCAGTCTATCACAAGTGTAAAAAGTATTAAAACAATTAAATCAAGAAGAGATTTTAAAATTTTAATCGATGAAATATGGAACCAAACGAAAGCTTTATTACAGCCACCTCATCTTAAATATACAGTTTTAACGTGTCTTATTCAATTTGGTCTCACCACAAGGTAAAATAGATTTTTAAACTAAAAAAAGCATCCGCGCGTACTTTTTTTTTACCGCGTTCACTTACATTAATTCACTTTAATCACTTTTTCACTTTTTTTTTCTTAACAGTTATTATACTCTAATGATATGGTTTCCCGAGTTATTTTACCGATTTGAAGAGTTCGAGTTTCATCACCCGAATCAAACCGTTTCTGTTTGCGAAGTTTCTTCGGTATTCGTTAATCACTCGACAGGGGTGGAAGAACAATTTTGCGGAGACCCGATCGAAGATTCTGTATTTTTACATACGCTTATTATCGGCCTCGCTTGTATACCTACGAGCTTTTGGCTCCCTCTCTGTGTGCATAAATTAGGAGCTAAATTCTTCTTAGGTAAAAAGAGGATTAATTTCAAAGACTGATTATGAATACGCAGCGACAAAGAGACTAATTGCTTTTCAATTTCTCCTTTCAGTGTTCAGCTTATTGGTGTCTGGAGGAGTGACATTAGGGCTTTATTTTGTTCAATCAGCAACTCAAAATTTAATCCTATCTTGTATTTTCGAAGCATTAACAAGTCTGGGTATTAGCACAGTCTATTGCATTATGGTGGATTTATTCCCCACTAATTTAAGGTAATGAACGGTATTATCACTTATGTGATTTATCAAAGCATAATAATAGGATAAGGAAAACACGATCATTTGCCCGGGAATGAGGAAAATTATAATCAGAAATATTTAAATAAACCTTTTCCAGGGTAATGGCTGCTGCTTTGTCCCTGACTTTTGGGAGAGGAGGTGCGCTGCTCGGAAATCTTATATTTGGTTTCTTAATAGATCTCAATTGCGTAGTACCGGTTATATTGTTTGCTTCTATGCTTTTCCGTAAGTATATTTTTTTTTTTAATTTTGCAATATATTAACGGTTTTCTAAATCTCAAAATTCATTTTTCTTCCAGTAAGCGGAATGCTTAGCTTAGCGTTACCAAGCACAGGATCATTAGAGCTGGATTAATTTGAAATTATAAATTATAAACATTTTTTTATTAATTTGAATATAGTGATCGCGCTGGCGCATTTAAACCATATGACAAAAAAGTACGAAGTTTTTATAAAAATAAGGAAGTTGTAAAAAAAAAAGTTATGTTACCTACGATATTATATTGCGGTTCCCTTGAAACAAATATCATTAAGTAATTTATTTATATAATCATTGACATTGCTCTATCATCAATCAAATGTATCATATATTGTTGTAAGCCGAAGTGATAATTATAGTCTAGAATTATATAATTTTACATTGTTCATCCTGATTGTTTTATATTTAAAGCAACTATTATTATTGTTCATTGTTTATTTATTAATTTATTTATGGCACATACGACAAAGATTTTAAATTCATAAAGATGTACAAATTTTCATTCTATTCGTAGTTACCTATTTATGTTACCGTAATTTATTATCATTTTTAGTATTATTATTGATTAATTTATTATATTAATAAAATATTTTATCTATTTTTATTAAAATACGTTGAACTTTTTTTTTGAAAAATTCCTAGTTAGATTACTATTTTATTGTTGTTTTCCCTCGCCATGTAAGCAATTACATAAAAAGTTAAAGGTCACTAGTTTAAATAGAACAGCTGATGACTGGCATATGTATTTATATACTTAAATTTGATAAAATTGTTATATATGGAACTCTGCAAATGCTATTTTTTCTGTTAATGGACGAGTAAAAGCAGTGATAAATCTAAATTTTTGTTTTCTTGCTGGAAAATTTGGCAAACTGTCTGGGTTTAGTAAAATGCAAATTATTTAATTTGTCAATAACTTTTCAGTACTATATGAACTTATTTTGTCATACAACATTAACGTATTTTTTAAAAAGCTTATTTTTAAAAAAAGGTCATGAAAAAACCGAACGATGAAGGAAAAAAATTTACTATTTTACTTCGATCTTCGATGACTTGCCTTGGCAAAGTACAAATTTTTTCCACGGAAAATTGTTTTATTTACTTCTATTTACTTGTTTTTGATGTTGTTTAAAAATAAAATTCCAAATCTTTAAGCAAAGATTCTTATCGTGTACATATCTGTTATAGCATTTAATTCCTTACTACAAATAGAGCAGCTATGCCATTTCTTTTGTAGGTCGGAGTGGTGCAATTGCGGAATTTTTTCGCGCTGTAATAAAAAAATTGCAGTAGGTATTGCACCAGCCTATGTTATTCCAAAATTTGAAGATGACTAACGACCACAAAAGAAAAGTAGGAATAAAAATAATTTTTTTATCACGATGATGCAATATAATGTTTCCAAAAAAAAAAAAAATGTCTGGTGGAAAATATCTGGCTCCTAATCAGACACGGACTGAGAATTTTTTAGGGCGCGAGGTACTGACTGGAAAGAGCGCCAAATTTTTCAAAAATTTAAATGCTGAACAAGCTGATGGAACAGAATTAAGGGCGTCAGGGTCCACATCCAGGAAGGGGCACCGGGATTTCCCCGGTAGCTCGACGCCCAGTCCGTGCCTGTTCCCAATGGACCTTCAGTAGCTCCCCCATAATGTTTGGGGCTGAAAAACTATCTTTATTTGAAATATTTTATTTTCATGTTCTTATGAGAAACTTTATTAGGCCTATTAAATTAACATTTTTCAGGAGCCAATCATTCCATAGAAGCAAGAAAATTAGTCACAAAGTTTTGATCAAAGTCTTGTTTCCTTGAAAGCATAAAAAAACTAAACAAATTTTTCATTGGTTCGCCACATTTAGGCCTATTTCAAAAAAAGACATAGGACGCTTTTAATAATGAGGTGTAAAGTAATAAAATAAGTTATAAAATCCTCTAAATTTTTTTTTTCTTATTAACATCGAAAACAGAAACTTAATTTATTGATTTAGATTCAAAAGGAAGAAAGAGGAGGATAAAGAAAGCTTGATGCTATGTCAAATTGAAATGAAGTACTTTAGTCTATTTCACTTTATTGCCATTAATACTGAGCTATCCGTTTACATTTAACTTTATTACCAAACAATAAAATGTTCTTTAACGGAAATTTTATTCTGTGTTAGGGAAATCTCACTTCAGCTTTAAAATGGGCAGTTTCCGCGAATGCATCAACATTGGAAATCAATCATTAGCCTGTAACTGTTAAGAAATGATTTGACGTATCACAGAAAACAAATCAGAAAAAAAAAAATTTCGTTGTTTTCTATTAATGATTCGCTTTTCCGATTGGGAATGGAAAGGAAAAAAAATCGCCAAGAGGAGGCGCAAAAGGAGAAGGATCAGACTGATGACTACCATGCGCGTCTAGAGAAAATTTCCAACATTTGTCACTTCATTCAGTTGTCTTCACCCCATGTGTTTGGTGCGAAGAAGAAGTAATCGGTGGAGAATATTTTTAAAAAAGTAAATAGATCGTACGTTTTTCAGTCAAATTATTTAACACACTCAACACCCTTAAGGTAAATATACAATAAATAGAAAAAGACTTAAAAAATTTAAAACGATCAAAGAAAACAGATTAATGCCATTTTACTCTTCGAAAATTATCCAACAGGTAACCATGATTTTAAACAAACCGACCTGATAATGCAACGGTCGGCTTTTTCCATTCATTCTTCTTTATTTTGACAGTCTTTGTTTTCTTCTGATCTAATTTTCCCTCGTTTTTTTTTCTATTTATGGAAAGTTTTTCAATTTTTATTATACGTCGGTCCATTTAAAGTGCGGGAATCAGCCGTATTGGTTTTAAGATAACGTTACTATGTTATAAGTATTATCAGCTGAATAAGGTCAGCGAAGCCATAGAGTTCAACACTTCTTATAATGCAGGGACGAATATGCAATTTACACGATTCTGTTCGTACTTTTTCTGAATTAAAAAAAAAAGCCGGCATAAGGTGAATAATTTTATTTACACTCAAAGGGTCAATCACATATGCACATCTCCCGTTGGAAATTTTTAAAACTCACTCAAGTAATTAGCCTAGAAAAAATTATATTATTCTTATCATAAGAACAAAAAAATTAACGACACTGATAATGTATGTTTGATTTTGCATTTTTATTTTCACTTTAAGCTCTATAAAAACATTTAACAGGGAAGTAAATAAAAAAACCCAACACGGTACTGAGTAACTGATTCACAGCAGATTCCTTTCTTTACAAGTTATGACAAAAGTGAAATTATTATTAAATGATTTAGTAATGTCAAACATACGGCTGTGAAGTTTTATCAAACGATTTTCTATATAATGATTTTTTTTTTTTCGCGACTTTATATTTCTTAATCGAAGCCTGTGATCGAAATATTTTTCTAAATTTTATTTAAGCTTAATTTATTCTACTTTAATTTCTTTCTCGTTTTTTTTAAACAAATAAAGTACTTAAAATAATGTTAACGATGACCTGTTCAAAGGTAAAATTATAAACGTTTTGTAAAATAAACCAATTTTTTAAATAATGTATTTCTTAGGAGATTTCTAGTCAGCCACCATGGTAGACAAACTTCACCAGTATCAAGGTATTACCGGACGAATGCACACATTACGAGATATGGCAAGAGAAAAAATAGATAACTGGAAGGAGGAACATCCCGAAGGAGTAAAAGGAATAGCGATGAATGTCATAAAGACAGATCCACATTCAAGGGGGCCTCCAAAACCAGCCAGATCTTTGGACGATTACCCTCATATTTACAGGTACTCCTACATTAATAGATGTAAGTATTAATTTTTGTAATGATCTCTTTCACTAACGCACGTTTTTTTTTCTCCTCTTTCCAGGAAAAAGACAAGAATGGAGTTAATAAGAGTCAGCGCTGCTGTGATGGGCATAGAATTTAGTTACGCAGCTGAAACAGCTTTTGTTTCCCCAACTTTGCTCAAAATAGGAGTGACACATCAGCATATGACCCTAGTATGGGGGCTGAGCCCCTTAATCGGTTTCTTTCTTACCCCTGTCCTTGGTTCTCTAAGTGATGGATGCCGGTTAATTATGGGAAGAAGAAGACCGTTTATACTTATTTTGGCGTTGGGAGTTTTTATCGGTAATGCAAATTAAATGAATTTTCTTTATTTTCCTTTTATAACGATCACGATCAAATCGAAAGCATTTTTTTATTTTTCTTAGGTCTAATATTAGTACCGAACGGAAGAGATATTGGTCATGCGCTGGGAGATTATTACCCGTCGGAAGATCTACTAAACTACAGTGACTTTTATCTGGCAGGAAGTCTTTTGCAATCTAGTCTTAAAAATGAAAGTGAATCGTATGAGAACGTAACTATTTTGGAGTTTGTAGCGCTAAATTTCACCGACGCGTACGGAAATGTTACGTTTAACGAAACAGAAAAGGATAACAATTCTTATATGCCAGAATTGTCGGATGCAAAATATGCTCATCCCTGGGGAGTATTTTTTACAATTTTAGGGACTGTCCTTTTGGATTTTGATGCAGACTCTTGTCAAAGTCCTGCCCGAGCGTATCTGCTAGATGTGACCCTTCCGGGTAAGTTCGGAATTCCCATTTTTCTTTACACCACGTCAAAATTATTAAACTCTTTCTTGCTTTCGCATTTTACAAATTTCCCCAAAAATTACGAAAAAGAAACCAAACCCTTTTAAATTATAAAATAAATTATTCTTTTTAGAGGATCACGCCAAAGGTCTCAGCACATTTACTATCATGGCAGGTCTCGGAGGATTTTTCGGGTACGCTTTAGGAGGGACAAATTGGGATGCTACGGCCATCGGTAAGTGAAGTGGGTGAATGTTACAATAATGAGGCATTATTAACTTTCTCATTTTGTTAGAAAGCTCTACAGGATCATTTGTTTGGAAGCGGCTTACTTTCCTTTTAATTAAGATTCTCCCTTGGGAGCGAATTGATTCTTATATAATAAACCAGTTTGTTTCCACAGGCTTTGTTATTGTCTGTCAGGCAACAGTTTTTTTTTTTCTTTCTTTTTCAGGAGCCGCTTTGGGAGGTCATGTTCGAGCTGTATTCACCCTTATCACTGTTTTATTTGTTATATGTGTAGTGTATACTGTCACTAGTTTTAAGGAAGTACCACTGGAATTATTAGAGTCAGAGAGAGAAGAGCATCAATCAAGGGTGAGTTTTGTTTAGGAAAAAAAAAAAGTTACTTTCATTTTTTTTTACTTTTTATTTTATTTTTTCTTTTTATTATTTTTTTTTAAGTTAAAAAAAGCGATTGGAGATGCGGAAACAGTCAAAATAACTCCGGATACTGAACAGTCATACGGTTCGTTAAGTAAAGATCAATCCTTGAAAAATAGTCAGATAAAAGAAACCGAAATCACAGAGCAAAACGTTAGTAGGGCAAATGGAAATTCCCCGATTGATAGCAAATTGCCCAATGGACCTATGGTGAGAACTGAAAAACAAAGTAGTTAGAAAACCAAAGAATTGTAGTTATGCTTTCACAGGAAAAGTTTCTACTTTTCCTTCAAGTTCAAGAAGGTGCAAAGTCAGAAATTTAAATGCCAGCCTGACTTGTCAATCTACCAAAATATTTTTTCTTTCTTTTTTTTGCTTGCTTTATGATATTTTGTCACTCATGAATTACATGTCAAAAAGTACATTCAAACATTTTCAATGAAATATATCTTCAGCTAAAGCACCCCGCGATTCGTGCAGAGGGTTTTATCTTAAGGAAAAAAAATCCATTCTTTTTAAAATAACAAAACTGCAACGGCAGAACTACCCTTTCTAGGAAATTTCATTCTGATGTACCTTAGAAAACTAAGGTAATCTGCCTAGCGGTCCGGTGGCAGACAGTTCACCTTTGAGTAGAACATCCAAACAAAATCGAAAGAATACCTCCATTCAGAACATGCCATTAGTTAATTCATAGGATGCATCATAAAGGCCGGATAACAACTGAACTTTCGCAAAATCTCAGCTTCATTTTAACAAAATTTTTTTATTAATATTATTTCATTTACTCTTGGGGCGTATCGTAGACTTCTGCACTTTTATTCTAAAAATAATAGCCACATTTTCCTTAGGAGCCTCATAGATTGGAAGGACAATCCAACGAGCATCCAACATTAAAAGAGTATTTACTCTCGATAATATTTATGCCACATTCCTTAAGGATGTTATGCTTAACGAATCTTTTCTGCTGGATGGCGCACGTTTGCTATTCGTTATACTTCACGGACTTCGTTGGAGAAGCTGTTTTCAACGGCAATCCTCAAGTAAATAAGCTTAATCGTTCAATTATTTTTTCAGTTTGTTTTGCAAACTCTTAATTCCCATCATTTTAAATTTAGGCTCCAGTACAATCACCAGCTCACGAGCTATACGAAGAAGGTGTCCGCTTCGGATGTTGGGGAATGTCTATGTATTCGCTATCCTGCTCTTGTTACTCTTTGATCATCGAGTCTCTCATAAAACGTTTCAAGTAAGAAAGCAATTAAAAAATATATATTTCAAAAAATTATATAAAAAATATTTAAACATAAAATATTTTGCTTAAAGGGCAAGAAATGTTTACGTCGGAGGATTACTGTTTTACTCGATTGGGATGGCTTTAATGGCTATAACAAAAGATAAATGGGGAGTCATCCTTTTTTCGTGGACAGCAGGGGTTATGTACTCTACTCTTTTTACGATGCCCTATTTATTGGTGGCTCATTATCACGCAAACGGAGTGGTAAGCGGAGCAAGGATATGCCGATAATCTGAAAAATAATTTTAAAATTAAATTCTTTTCTTTTTCTTTAGTTCGGCCTGACTAAAGACGGCGAAGTCAAACTGGAAACAAGATTAAGAGGATTAGGCACTGATGTGGCTATCGTGAGCAGTATGGTGTTCCTCGCTCAATTTTTACTGTCGACTTGCATGGGATCTATTGTAGAATTGACAGGGACAACTACCGCAGTAGTCAGCGTGGCATCGGCTTTAGCGTTTTGCGGAGCTGTATCTGCTACTAAAGTTATGTATTTGGATCTGTAAAATCGATCATACCAAAATGTTTTTGGTACCCAAACTATTTGTTGCACCCTAAATGGTATGTTTAAAAAAAAAAATAATGATAATTAAGGCTTACGTAAAAACTGTAAGTTTTCCAGCCGCTTAAAGTTCCCGCTGTTTTAATCGGTTTAAATGTACTTATTGTATTGAAATGTTAATTATCTTAATGTAAATCCAGCAGTTTCGAATCGCAGATTCAATACTGTTAAGAGATTATTTTTGACGCTCTGTCTGAAAGTTATTGTATAAATGTTCAAAGTTAAATTTTAAGAGTTTAAAAAAAGGCTTGAAAAATAAAAGCAGGAAAAAAAACTATTTTTGAAATGAAGTTTGTTTTAGAATGAAGTGTTTTCTGTAATTTATAAAAATCAGTCAATTACATTTATTTATAGTTTTTTTTTTTTTTTAAATCTGTACCTCAAAGCCAATGAATGAGCCACGTCGAATTTGAAAAAATGAAAATGGCCGGTATTTTTTTTTTCGCCAAAATAAACAATTACGCGAATACTTTCAAATTCGATGTTCTAGCTTTGAGGTACCGAAATATTATTTTCTTTTATTCGCCAATAAGTCAAAAACGGTCAATGTTATTTAGTACAACGTTAATAAATACATAATAAATAATACACTATTCACTATTGAAATAGTTTCCTACTGAAAATTATGTGCTGAGGGGATAACAGAAAAACAAGATAACACATAATTTGATACCATTACTTTAAAATCAAAAATCAAAAATAAAATTTTAAGAAATAAAAAAATAAACATTCCCTTGCCTATTCACATAAAAAAGTAAAAGAAGTATATCACATCTTTTGTACTTCTAAAAATATTATACTTAACGCTTTTATATGTCATAATGCAAAAATCATCATTACAGTAAAAACGGACATACGAAATCGTCCACTGAAATGTGAAAGAAAAAAAAAATCCGACGTGAAATGTATGAACAGCCATACAAAACTAGAATGATATCCAATCACCTCTAGTGTTTTTCTGAACTGAACATATAATTTTGCATTTTGAATATTTTATTGTGCATATTATACTGAGCTATTTAAACACTGCTTCGACAGATCTACTGCTCGAAGACTTTACATACAATAACCATAAAACCCTAACTTTATATCCGGTAACTCAATAAAAATTTTACAAATTCATTTGCTTTAACCTAATCGGATTCCGTCACCTAAAAAACGGCCCCACGTAATGGTCTACATTATTAGAAAAATTATTTTGAAGTATAAAGACATTTCAGGCGCCTGCGCTAGGAAATACCTGTTGTTTTTCCCACAATTTAGAATACAACGAATTCGGCTTTGAAAGCAATTCGCTGTGCGATCCTTGCTCGGCTATTCGGCCTTTATCTAAAACTAATATCTCAGAAGCATCCATTACAGTTGAAAGTCTGTGAGCTATACAAATGGAAGTTCGATTTGTCGTGGCTCTTGATAAAGCATCTAAAATATGCTGTAAATAAAATGATAAAATTAAAAACATCAAATGAATAAAAACAAACTTGAATTAATTACCCTTTCCGTTATAGAATCTAAACTAGACGTCGCTTCATCGAAGACTAAAATTGGAGCATCTTTTAGAATTGCCCTTGCAATCGCAACTCTTTGTTTTTCTCCGCCGGATAATTTCAGACCCCGTTCACCCACCTTGAAATAATTATTTTTTGAAAGAAATATTTCAAATATGCAAGGAAGGAAAATAAATGTTTTAAAAAAATAAAAACTTACCTGAGTGTCATAACCCTTAGGCCACTGCATAACGTTTGAATGTAAATCGGCTAATTTTGAAGCTTCATAAACTTCTTCCGGGCTTTTCTTTAAATTACCGTAATGAAGATTGTAAAATATGGTATCGTGAAATAAGACGCTGTCTTGTGGTACGACGGCAATACTTCGGCGGAGTGAATCAATATCCACGTCTTTTATGTTCTGACCATTAATTAATATCTCTCCTGAATTAGGCTCGAAGAACCGGTACAACAACCTAATCATTGAAGATTTACCGGACCCTGAACCTCCGACGATAGCAACCTTTTTACCAGACGGGATTTTGAACGATAAATTTTGTAAAATTGGTTTACCTTCTTCGTATTGAAAATGTACATTTCTGAACTCTATACCAGAGTTTAGTGGACTGATAACTAAAGGAGCGGCGTTTACTTGATTCTAAAAGAAAAAAAAATTGGTGCTATATTAATAATAAACTATTGGAAAAAATTAAATCATCAAAAATAAATTTGCAACATACCCTAATATTAGGATCCATAGTCATTAAGACAAACATAGTCTGCATGTCAATTAAAGCTTGCCTTACTTCTCTGTAAACTGAACCGAGAAACCCGAGAGGAACGGAAAGCTGAAATAGCAATGCATTTACCATTACTAAATCCCCCACAGTCATGTTTCCTAAAATTTAAAAAAAAAAAAAAAATTAGAAATTAAAATGATTTCAAGTAGTACCTTCGCAATATTTTTAAAAGGGTTTCTTACCAGCTACAATTTCTCTAGCTGCCAATACCATTATGACCGATAAGGCTGTGCTAAATATTACGTTCTGCCCGAAATTTAGTAAAGCTAAAGAAGTAGATGTTTTTAGACTAGCAGTTTCATATTTCTTTAATGCGCTATCATATCGATCGGCTTCGAATTTTTCGTTATTAAAATACTGAAAGTAAACATGAACAGTTAAAAATTAAATTTATAGTAAGAAAAATGAGGATTTCTAAATACTTTTAAAAATAAAAATTTACCTTTACAGTTTCATAATTAATTAGAGCATCAATCGCTTTATTTCCTGCTTCGTTTTCAGCCTGATTCATATAAACCCTAAATTTCGTTCTCCACTGTGTTACTCCGAGAGTGAAGAGAGCGTAGATACCGACACACGATACAGCAACAGCTGAGAATTCATATCCACACCGGATAGCCTAAAAACATTTTAAATGTAATTTTAACGTCGAAGTTTTTAAATTCAAAAATATGTATTACCAGAATAGTAGAGACTAGACCCAATTCGAACACAGTAGGTACAATATTAAAAACCATAGCAGATAAAACGAAGTTAATGCCTCTGCTTCCTCTATCAATTGTCTAAAATGAAAGAATTTTTTTTTTAATTTAATATTCACAAACCCTTTTTTCATAAAAGTATTGCAATCACCTTAGAAAGTGCTCCGGTCTGCCTTGACAAATGAAATGATAAATCTAGTGAGTGCAGATGTAAAAAAACATTTTTTGCTATTTTGCGGATTGAATGTTGAGCCACACTTGCAAAAACTGCATTACGAAGTTCATTAAACGCAGCAGATCCAGCTCTTGCAATACCATCTAAATATAAATAAGCAGAACATAAGTAAGTGAAAATAAACTAAATTGTTAATTTATTTTCAAAGTTTTAAACTCACATGCTATCATTAATGAGGTAGCAGCAGTTAAAACAGTTTCTACTGGGGTATTCATATTAAGACCTAAATTAAGGCCATCAATGGCATATTTAAATATAAATGGAACTGTGACATTTAAAATTTTTGCTCCCACCAGTAAACCAATTGCTGTTGTTACTTTCCTTCGAACATTTTGATCATCCTGCAAAGAGAGAGGGAAAAAAAAAATAGAATTTCAATACTTATTATTATATAAATAAAATCCAATGCTTATAGTAAGTAACTGGAAAGATCAGACAACTAGCTCCTCTTTTGTTTTATTTGAAGTAAAGGGCATAGTTAAATGGTATTCTTTAAAAAATAAGTCTTTCAAGAATGATAAAACACATCTGAACAATTGTAGAAATCTTTTCAAAATCATGACAATTTTAATTTTGATTTTAAATTATTAAATTCTTCCCTTCTTATTGGCTTTATCTTTTACTTTCCAGCTGCCTCTCGTGATTTTAAACTTACCTTTGGCCAAATATATTCCATCATAGCCCTTATCATGTCAGTTCCAGTAACATGTTTTGGAGTATGAAACGCTATCTGATCCCTGGACAGAGCAGAAACACCAGGATGAAAGCAATCTCTTTTTGGTTGCAGGAATCTTTGTATGAATTGAAGTCGTTTCTTCTGCTTTGATTCATTTTTAGAGTTTGTCGTTTGATTATTGGCAGCAGATGTTGATATAATCTAAATTAAAAATTCTTTGTTATTTAGAGTTAGAATCAAAGAAAAACATTAGAAAGAAAAACATTGAGAAAAAAAAAAGATGGGCCAAATAACTAACTTGAAAAATAAATCAAATGGATTTTAAAATCTTTTATGAAAATTTGTTAATATGTCATCTTTGATTGCATCATTGTGCTGTAACTAGGACTGCTAAAAATCAATCGTGATTTCTTTACTGGTTTGCAACAGTATAATGATGCTGATAATATTTTACATGTGTTAGATAAAATTAAATACTAACTCTTTTCCAAACTAAAGTATTGGGTTGATATTGAAATTTAATACTACTTAATGTACTTAATGATTTTGGCACTTTTTGTTGAAAAGCTGCATGGTATGATCTGTTTCCCGAGCAGCATCGATCACACCATGTATAATTACGTAAATATTCATTAATACCGAATTTTTTATTTATGTTTGTAAAGGAACGAGTGAAAAGAAACATTGACGCCATGACAGTTACATTTTACCATAGAATAAATCAAATGGTAGGTTCCCTCTAATCTTTTTATCAGGAATTTAGTTTACAAAAAACACGAATAATTACTTAAAATAATGCCATTTGAGTCAATTATGAATTAAAATGAATGTTTGTAAGTTTAATTGTTGTTTCTTTGAGGAGTTTTGTAACCTTTTTTTAGATTTTAATCCTGAAGGGCTCTAAACACCATCCCTTTTTGTTCAACTCTGAGGTGATTGATGTTGACTTTTTAACTGGTTATTATTGGTTATTTATATTTCAACCCGGTGTTTCTAGACCTGTTTATATGACTATGGTTATTTGTAAACAAGTGTAAAGTTTTTAAAGTTTTTGAAGTTTTTTATTTAAATATTTTATAAAATTATTTTTATTTAAAAAAGTTTTTTATTAAAAAGAAAGATGAACTACGAATCCGAAATTCAAAAAATTATTACGAAAATAGATCCCGAAGGGGAAAACCCTTAACTTACTGGGTTTGTTAGACAACAGCTCCAGCTATGCATAAGTACATTAAAACATGAAGCTGGCGTAAATTATTCTGTCTTGAAAGGAAAATACGAAGCAGTACAGAAGACAGCTGATGAGTAAGTAAAAAAAAAATTATTTTAAATTTTATACATAACCAGTTCCTTTTTTTTTCAACAGACGCTTAGAAGTCATAACCAAGTTGTTTCAACAGCAAAAACTGGATACAGCTCTTGTTGTTGAACTTAGGGAAGAATTTGAGAACCTGAAGATCAGCAATTCTAGTATGAAAGAAAATCTACTGTCTGAAGTTCATTTAAATGTATCAACTGCAAAGGAAGAAGTTACACAGGAAATGAGAGCTATGCTGGATCTTCTTCCTGTTAGTCCTTTACTCGATTACGAGCGTGGTGATCTCTCACATACACCTGTGCGTGCGCTCACAGGCATATGCGACCTACAGTTTAACGCCGGTTCCGAACGGCTATTTTTGAGAGATTTACGAGGCAATTACCGCTCGGCGGTTTGCCATTGCCTTCCGAGGGGTGGTGACCGTTGATTTTCTGACTAGCGCACTAGTTTTGACCTGAGAAAAATTCCTAGCTGTGAACTAGTATAGAAGCACGACGCGTCGCATCTCTTGATTGAGAGTCGAGCGCGCTATGAACTAGGCTACTGGCCACCACTGCTGGATCTTAAAGACCAAGAAATAAACGTAAGTATAACTAACAATTAAAGCTATGAAATTTCATTACTATTATTATTACTATTATAAATATATTATTATCATTATATATTTTTATAAACTTATATTTTTATTAAGGAATCGTTATTTAAATAAGGAATTATATTTTCATTAAGGAATCGTTATTTAAATAAAAGGAATTATATTTTTATTAAGGAATTGTTATTTAGATAAGGAATTATTATTTTTAGATATTTTATAAGCATGTGTCTACTTTTTTAGAAATATATTTCTGCTAATCGTAAAATTTTTTATTTTTATTCTTCTTTTAGCTTCCTGTACCCTAAAAAAGGAAAAAGAAAAATTCGTTAAATCTTTTGAAAAAAGATTGGAATTTTGGGAAAAATTTAAGGCACATGCAGATGTGCCCTTCCCGTTTTCGCTACTTACTAGAAGACCATGGCCATGATATCCATTCCCAAAATAAGGAGTTTTCTTCATTTTGTCCTTTCTCCATTTTTTTTTTTTTTTTTGATGACACATAAATTGCATTCTGTTTATTTCCCTGGAAACCAAAACATTTAAGAAATAAATACCGTTCAAATTATGAATGGTATTGAGACCTGACATACCTTTGCTTCATCTGTTCTTTTACATTCTGATGATTTCCAAATAGTTTCCTCCTTGCCAGCATCAGATTTTGTTTTTGAAATGTCTTTTGAAAAGCAACTTTTTTTGGCTTTTGAATTCTCACAGTTCTCTAATATTGCTTTTTTTGACATCCGTTTCTTTCTATCCTCTTCAATTCCGTTTAATACCAATTAATACAAGATGTCTCCTTTTTCGTCCTTGAAAAAAAAATGATCTTTTTTTTATTTTTACAATGATTTTGGTGAAAATTATATTACATGCTAACATACTTTTTTCTTCTAGCTTCGAAATACGCTTCTTCATCTGTTGCCATATCAGGTAATCTTACTGCATTAAACTCATTTAATGTCTTGTTTAAAGAATCCTCATACATTATTCAAATTTGTACAGAAGTTATTAGATTCCTTTCCTATGCTGTTTTCTGAATTGTCAATTATCTCAGCATTCTCTATGTCACCCATATTGAAAGTTTTTACCTTCTGAAATTTTTCCACCTCTGAATAGGCAGAGGAATCAACCAAAATAACAGAATCATAAAAGGAAGAACTTTCAATGCTTTCTGAAGAACCAGTTATGTGTGATGACATAACTTTAATTGCTAGAATTTACATTCTTTTAATTAACTTTTTAAGATCTTGATCTATTCTGTACTTGAAATACAATAGTTTTACTTAAAATTAAAAAACATATTTATGAAAAAATGAATCATAAATTTGGCCTAGTCTGCTTCTATGAATTTATAATGTCCTCAAGTTAATGAAACATTTACCCAAAACTTAACAACAACGTTTACATTTTGCTGCAATTTGAATAATAAATTATCCATATTGACTTTTTTTTTCATATGTAAATAAAAACAAAGTAAAATGGGTCTTATACTCAACACTCCTGAGATGCTCGCGTTCCTATTGGCTGGAATTGTCCGTAAGTGAAATATATGCAGCAACGAAACATGGCGGCCGAGCTCTAATTGTGAGTAAAATTAAATCGAGTGACCCCGGCCAACCCTTTAAAAATATAACAAAAATAAACCAAAGTGGCAACGTTGCCGTAACTCTTGCGCAGTTTTTGACATCTGCAGTGAGTTTTTCGAGTTGTGCATTTGAACTCATAGTTATTTTTCAGTTTTTCTTTTCCTTTTTTAAAAATTTTTTAATAGTGTACCATATGTTCACGATACAATAATTATAAAAACCGAGTCCGGATTTTCATTAATTCAATGAGGAAAAAAAATGTCCGAATTTTGTGTATTGTTTCATTGAAGTAAACAAAATGGCCACCATATTTAATAGACGCCTGACGGTTGACCCATATAGTGAATGTCGTTAAAAAATAATGTTAATTAAATTTACGCTTGCAATTAACATGCAAAATCATGTATGGAAATTTTCGAGTGATGATCGATTCCGGATTGAAAGGTGTAGATCACTAAATGGTCTTCTATCAGCTGGATTTTTTCAACTGGGAATGTAATCAGGTAATAATTTAATTTGAATAAATAATTTTAGAGGATTGACATTTGTTGATGTTTTGTTCATTCCTGGGGCGTTGTCAAGGATTCAGTAAAAAGGTTCTGTCTGTTTGTAATATCCTGGAGAAGTCATTAAGATTATTAATATTTAACTAATTCAGTAAAAAATCTTGAAATATTCTCTTGCACCTGCATGGTGTTGTTTCAAATAGATAAAGCTGCTGACTTTTATTTTTATTTATCAATTTATTTTATAAATCATTTTGAAGAAGGTTCTAAAATTTAACTCTTTCATGCGATTTTAAAATTAAAAGATTGTCATAAAATATGAAATTTTTTGTTTAAAAATCAAAAGACAGCAATCAAAATAAAGTTGGAATTTTTGTGTTGATAACTTCTCTTTTCTCATTAAACTCTTAGTTTTTAAATTGAAGTAATTTTAGTATTATATTAAGATTAATTATTGAATTTTCAAGGTTAAATGCACCCAGTATTTTAGTAACATCTTGCTTTGAAGACAGTGCATGAAGGTCAAAAACATGGTAAATGTGTCTTTTAATTACGAGTTATGATTAAATTCATTTATTTGTAATTAACATCACACTTTTTAGTTTTGGAGAGATTATTACAAAGCTAAAAGTTATTTTGCTTCAGTACAGTCTATATTTGAAATAAGATTAAAAGCCACTCTTTTCTCTTCTAACACTCACATTTTATTTAATTGTGGATGGCTTTGTTATTTTTTTTGTTATGCAAATAGCAACAACTGTTATATGTTCATTTTATCCTTTCATTATTGTTATTTGACAATCAAGTTGGATTGTTTTATTTCTCAATTAACTTCTAGGTTTTATAGTGAAATTTAAAAAAAATGTTCACGATCGTCTGAAAAAGTTTGGAAATAGAAGTCAAAAAGATTTTCAGTTATACAAAATGACTGTATGGCCCTTATAATTTTTTACCAAATTGCTGTAACAATAAATATTTTAAATTACTTTGACTAGAGTTTGACATGTTTTTCAAGACTGTGTTATGGTTTATTTCTTGTGACATAGCCGTATTAAATATATCGTTTTGAGAAAAAAAAAAATTTCCCGACATTTTTGAACACGATAAAAAAAAAAAAAAAAAAAAAAATTACGACGCCTTCTAAAATATAGTTATACAATTGAATGACGCTATGACGTAAACAAACAGACAGAGACCTAGGTTTAGTATTCAGTTTTTTTTTATAATCCAGTTTTCACAAGCATAAGTAAGAAAAGATATTGTGGATATGACACCCGTGTTTGTGTAAGTATGCAGAATATATGACATTTTTTAGTTCTATTTTGAAAATGAAAATGATAAAAATTGTGTTTTACACTTGATTTTGAATGGATTCTATTATTAGACACCCTGTGACAGTTCTGAAACATTTATTACATGATTCACTTAATCGGAAAACCCGAACCAAAATTTTTTAATTCGCGGTTAGTTGATGACTGCAGCAGTTTCAGCTGGCACCGTTCCAAACCTGGATTAACAAGGGCCTAGCATCGGTCTTGCTGCTGTCGCTCCTGAAATCGATAAGCTACAAAGTGTACACCTCTTTTTTCTTTTTTTTCTGGTGTTTGTATTTTGGCTTGTATTTTTATTTCGTTCAACTTTGACCTTCTCATGTTTTTTTTTAAAATGATGAATGAATGGTATGATGCGTCGACCCAATTTAAAACGTTGCATTTTCCTTTCAGCGAATAACAATTATTATATCTGAGATAACTGGGCGGAAAATAAAACCAAGCTTTCTGAGAGCATAGGTCGTTACACTTGGTAGTTTCTGTAAATGATCTTACTTTTTATGAAAATACAATAAACGTTGAGTTTTTGTTTTAAATGGGATAGCATTAATCTGTTTTCATAATATTTACCTGCTTGTAAACTTTTAACTTTTTTTATCCCATATTTTTCTTCAATTCAACCCTTCATCGTTTTATGACGGGTATGGAGTGAGAGGAAAAAAAAATTAAATTTTTCCTTAATTGCAAACGTCCTGTTGACATCAAAATTAATTTCCTTAGGATTCATTTGCTCGATTGAAATCTATAGAGAAGCTTTTTACCCCAACTCTACACGAAATTGGTATTTTTATTCGGCTTCAATATATATGTATTTTTTTTACCTCGGAAAAGGAAAAATAAAATGATTAGATATCTCAGAAGCAAACATTTTCAATAATTCAGTGGAGTTGTCTATTCGATGTAGTGTATGAGAAAACATAAGCCTGATATGATGAACTTGATTGTGTGGGTGGGTCGTACGTAACTTCTCTGAAAATTTTCAATCTTCTTTTCAGAGTGCCTTGCAACAAAAAACCGGCGGCTAATGTGAGGGAGAAATGAATAAAAAACAAAAATAAGTAAAATAAAAAACCGATGAAAGTAATTTTTTTTGTTCTTCTCTTTTGTAAAACCGTTTTAAGAAAGGGAAGATAAGATGAATGAAAGTAATGAAACAGATCCGTTCGTTAAAAAAAAGTGTATTCGAGGTAATTAAAATTTTAAAATAATTAAAAAGTTTAAAATCATTTTCCCAGTTTTTAAACTCTTTCATGAAAAGTAACATTTTTTTCTTAAGCTAAGGGTAGTTCAATTTTATTTATTTATTTTTTGTTGCATGGTGCCGTTTATCGATTGATGATTTTCTATTGTATTGATCCTCCGGCGAAAACTTTTACAAAGGATTGTTCGTATGTGAATGCAGTTCAATGCAGTGATTTCACAAAAAGCTCATTGCCCCTCATGTATGCTGGGAAAGGGACACGTGTCTTTTCTCTGTTCATATACAGATGGTTATGAGGTGTCACGTTTTACTGCAGTCTCTGTCGAAGAATTTTCAATCGATCTTACTCAAAATAAATATTTTGTATATGAACTGGATATTAGAAATGTGATCGCATGAGCCAATATCAAGAAATAAACGAAAAGACCGGTAACAGTTCCTTTTTATTTGCAATTTCCTTTTTCCGTTGTCAGTTTGGCTTCCAGCTTTAATCTTTTTCTTTTCTTTTTTTAAAATTGAATTGAATTTTATATTATTTCGTTACATCTCCAAATTTGTTTCGATATTTTATTTTTCTTCATTTAATTATCTCGTGTTTGCACTGTTTTCATTGGAGAAAAAATTGTTTTACTTTTTAAAGGGGCCGGTATTTGGAAGGTATTTGCTGTTCAAATAAAAGCTTGCCCTTTTCTCTCTTTTCTAATATTTTAATAACGTTCAAATGAGTTGAAGCGTTTAATTACTAATTTTTTTTTTCGAAATTTTATATGCTTCGAAGGTATTTCAATTTAAAAAAAAATAAAGATCAACTTTTCCAATTTGGATTTTTCGGATTAATAATTAATAAAGAGCAATTTCACTTTTTTTTCTCAGTATTTAAAACGAAAATCCATTTTTAATATGAAGTTGAGCGAGGCTTTATTAGTTTTTTCCAAGAATTTTAGACTTGTGTATGCTTTCAAGGCATCAGGAAAAAAACTTATTTAGATGCCTAAAAAGTTTCAAGATGTTTTCGCCGATTATTTCAAGGACGATTAAGAAGCAATTTTTTTTTTTTTTTTAATACTCTCCCCCTTTTTTTAAGTAAAGTTTTCCTTGTTTTTAAATCTTCACTGTTTCTGAAAATCATCATTGGTCCATTAAAATCGGGGAAAATAGATCGAATTTTAAAAAAGAAAAAAATTTTAGAATCCTCATCTGCAAAGTGCCGTTTAAGTGAGACGGTCTTTTAAGCTTTTATTTTTACCATATGCCCTCAGTAGATAGGATAATAAAAACAACTTGAAATCCCTATTTCCCTGATTTCCCTTTCTCATGTTCAAAATTCTATTTGAAAAATTGAAAAATTAAATTGCGTGTTTTTCAAATCGTGAGATTTTGATAAACCGTTACATTTTTCTAATTAATACCGACGAAGTAATTTTAGATTTTCCGTAAAAAAAAAAAAAAAAGCTAAATTTTGCGGTTGTTGTTGAATGTTATAAATCTGCTTCCATTTTTTTTTTTTTTTTTTTTGAGAAGTCTTTGATTTAACTGTCACATAATCTGGAAAGGGCGATCATAGGCAGCAATGAAGCAAGGCATAAATTTTATTTATTTATTTCTTTTTTTTCTTTTTCGGATTTCTCTTGTCATGGGGAGAAAATAGCAGAATGCAGAGATAAATTTTCGGAAAGAGGAAAAATTGGAAATTCAACTTTTACGATGTCTTTCCCAGTTTGGGCATTTGCCTGTAATTCTGTGTTCATTGGTTTTGTTTACGTACCCTAACCAACCGAATTTACTCAGTTTTTTATCCAGAGGTGGTCGTTTATTCGCAATGCCGTGTTGTGGAAAAGTAATAAATAATGATTGCGGCGCTTTCTATCTTTTTTAAAAGGTGGAAAATTTCACTTGTTTAAAAAAAAAAAACAAAAAAACAAATTGGTGGAGCGTTAAAATGATTTTCTTGGAAGGTGATCGATGAAAACACTTGATAAAAATTAAATTACTTCAGTTTTGTTTTAAAATTTATTTATTCGATGCAGAGGATTTATTAATCATGTAAACTCTTTATTCTTTCTACGTTCAGATCAGGTGTTCTTCTCTAGAAGAGTAATCTGCTTTTTTTTCTTTTTTAGAAAATTAAACTTTTAAGCTATGTTTAAGCGGTAGTAACCTTCTTTTTGAAAAATATTTTCTTCCTCTTTTTTCGCAGTTTGCTTATAATTTAGGCCTAATATAGCTCTATAGAGAAATGATCGAATATAATAATGAAACGAAATGAGAATAAATATGTAAATGACATATATAACGCACCGGATACAGAAAAAGAGACGTTCGCTATATTTAGAGCACTTCAACCCCCCCTCTTTGTGGTTGTCATTTGAAGAACTGCTTCATCAATACTGAGTTCATTCACTTCGAAATATCATAAAGTCTTATGAACATTAAAATACTTATTTTAAGGAGTGATATTTTACGCAAGATTCGGTGTTACATTGTTAAAAAAAAATGTTTTGCTTTGTGCACCCAGTTTAGGAAATACTGTATCTTAATATGTACTTACTAGGGTGGATGGGAAAACACGAATTTTTAAATTTGAAAATGCTACAGCGGGGAAAATTTGCATTTTAGCCTCCATATTGACTCTAATTTTTTTCAGATTTTTTAAGGCCGATTTCTGCTGCCCTCAGAGGCCTAAAGTTTTTCGAAGTCTCATAAGGGCCCAAAATATTTGAGCCGTATTTTGGTGCAAACGAGCTCATTTTCTATCGAAAATTTTCCGTTATTTTAAAAAATAAAGTCAGTTATAGAGTAATCGAGTATTTTCAGGTATTTTTATTTTTGAAAAATTTTGGTGTAAAAATAAAGTACATGAACTCAAAGAATTATTTGTGTAATAAAAAGTATTAAAAAAGAAAGATTTCTGTGCGCAATAATTTGTCAAAGTTGGGGCTTAAAAATTGTAAATCAAAACGGTTGGAATAAGCACGAAAACGTTGTGACGTCATATGTTAATATCGTTCTGCCGGAAAATTTGTCATAGAATGCGATGCTTTCAATGTTTATACACCAAGCCATCGTTTTCTTGAAAACTTTTTGGACAGAACGATATTAACTTATGACGTCACAACGCTTCCGCACTTATTCCGACCGTTTTAATTTACAATTTTTAAGCCCCAACTTTAAAAAAATTATTGCATACAAAAAATAATTTTTTTAAAAACTTTTTACGACACAAATCATTTTTTTAAATAATGCACTTTGTTTTCTCCAAAATTTTTCAAAAATAAAAATACCTGAAAATACCCTATTGGAACCATTTTTTATACATGAGCCGAAAAAGATATAGGGAGTTTAATTAACAGCCGTTTTTTGCTCATAAATAAAAAATTGCTTAAATTTCTGTAAAACCGTCTTCATTTTTGAGATTTCCGGAAAATTTCCGTTAGGAAATGAACCCTTTCGCACCGAAATGCGGCTCTAATTTTTTTGGCCCTAACGAGTCTTAAAGACTCATAAGGGGGCAGATTTATTTCATTCGAGCACACCATTTTTTAATAGAGTTCTCATAATGTTATTAATTAGGTATTGGTAGTTATTCTGAAAATATCGAAAATCTAGTCTAGTATTTGGGCTTTTGTTTATTTATTTATTTATTTATTTTTTCATATTGCGGACATTGCGAAATAATTCCTTTTATCACACAAAAAAAATGATTCGATTCTGGTGCACTTAAATTTGCTTTAACCAATCCAAACTTTAACCCTCTTCTATGTTGTTCCAGAGTTCAAGTGTTTTCTTTTCGCAATCGTAAAATTGTATTTTTTTAACCAAATGAAAACACACTCGGAGATACGAATCAGGGAATAAAAGATACAAAAAGAGAGGGGTTGATTTGGATATACGTAAAATCATGACGTTACAGCCATGTCTGGTTTTGTCTCAACTGGGGGCCTTAAACACTTTACGATTTGGTATAGTTTATGACAGACCTCGGGAGTCCAGGGTGCATATAAGTCTAAGGGGGGGAAAAAAAACAAGATGCCCGAAATGCATTGAAACCTGCATCGTTATCCCTCGTTAAAAAAGAAAGAAGTTTTAACGATTTAGAATAGTCGTTAATCATTTTTAAATGAAGATACTATCTAAGTGTGAACTCGCATAACAACAAATATTTTTTGGGATGAATTAAAAAAAAAAAATGATGTGTAGCACTCCGCTCGTTTCCGACAATGACATCACTCGGATATGACTAAAAATGATGGATGGACGCAGCCTTTTTTTTATATATTTTTTTTTTTATTATTCCCTTTTTAATTCCTTTTTTATGCCTTCTGAACTCTTCCAAACCTACCACAAAAAAAAGGAACAGATTGATAACGTCCTTTTTTTTCTTCACCCTGCTTTGACTTTGTAGCAAAAAAGTATTTTTAATACAAAAGTATAAAAAAAAACCATGTGGAAAATGTAGTATTGTCATACATCCATTTTATATTCGCCCCTAGGTTCTATTAATCTAGTTATTATTTGAGAAAAAGTTTACCAAATTTTAGACAAGCATCAATAATGAACCACCGTGGTGGCCTAAAGCAACCATTTTAAAATCATTAAGTTGACTTCTGCAGTTCGCTTTCTTTTCTTTTTTAATTCTTTTTCTTATGATAGTTTAGGCTCCGAAATTTCAATGCCTAGATGGTGCTAAACTTGCTTTATTTATCGATATTCGTTAGTTCCAAAACATATAGCTCGTAGCCCCGATGGCTTCAAGCCGTCAAGCGATGAACAAGGGAAATTTTATTTTTCACTTAGTTCTTGTTGAAGGTCTTCAAGAAATCAAATTCAAAGAGCAAAAGCATAAAAAAGGCAGTTCTGAACTAGTCACAAAGAGGAAATGGTATGCACAATGAAATCCCAGAATAAGTTTCTCTTTAAAAAAAGAGCGAAGGGAATTACGTTATACGGAAAAGAGATGAATTATATGGCGAAACACATGACAACTTTTTTTTTTTTTGGAGTCATGGAATGAAAATAGACGGAAGATAAGTAAAACAGAATTTTAAATTTAAAAATAATGACACTTAATGAAGCTTCATTTTTGTCGTGCTTCTTATGCTTTTATTCCGTATAATGGAATTCATGCACAGGGTGGATTACATTACATGGAGCTCCTTTATTTGATAACGAAGAGGGTGGGCTTAAAAAAACAAAAGCTTTTTAACAATGTCTTTGAAAATTTAACACCGTAGAAATACTTTTAATAAGTGCAGCACTGAGTTACTTACTTTTTTTTTTAAGAAAAAAATTGTTTGGAAAATTCGTGAATTATATAAGTTGCAATACAAAGTAGAGAAAAAGAAAAATAATACCTTTGCGTTTTGTAAAGCTAAATATAGTTTTGACCTTCTACAACCTAGGCAAATCAAATAAAAGTGAAGCCTCGTCGAATTTATTTTAGCCTCTGTTTTTGATGATTGCTATTGAGGATTTCTAAAATGGACTTTTTGAAATCATCCATATCCCCGTAGATAATATAAAATATCGTTTGACGTCCAAACGAATGAAAATTGTGAATAGTTTCATCAATCGTCGCTAAAGATAACTGGATCGTAAACTAGATGACGGTCGTTACGTTCGTGAACGCTTTCATTATACGTTGAAATGAAATGAAGAAATGTTACGTTGAATGAATGAAGAAATTATACGTCCCTATCACTACGTTCAATGGAAACGGGCTATTCTTTACTCAGTTACATTGTTTGGTCCTATTATATACAGGGGGCGATCGAGTCATCTTTTATTTCACCGAATCGTTTTAATCGTGCCGCTATTCAGTTCTACTTAAATATTAACTTAAGGGCTCGTTTGAAACAAAATTTGAGTATAGCTCAAAATATTTCAAATAATTAAGTTTTTCGTAAAGAACTTGTTCTTGCAGCTAGCATTTAGGACTATTATTTTTCAAAATATTTGTCTGTGCTTTGGTATTATTATTTTAAAATTATTGTCTCACCATGAGGTACTTGGAATATAATTTGATGGCTCTTTTGGCTCAGCTTATGGAGCTGAGAAACTAGACGAAAAATCTTTAAAATGAAAATTTCTTGTAGATAAACAAACATATGTAAGCTAAACGCAGGAAATCGGGACAGTATTTTCATACTTGGTATTTCCAAAGGGCACTTGATTTAGTATTCAGTCACTTTTTTTTAAAGTTAAGGCTCCATGATTTCATTTCAAAAGACATTTCAACACGCACTGCGTACATCCGGACACGAAACTTTGGGAAACAATTAATTTTAATTTTCGAGAAACTTTAAAGAAAAAAAAATTTTTTTATTTTTGCTGCTTATAAATGAACAGGCAGAAAAACATTTATTTTTATATATATATAAGAAAAATAGATAGAAAAATAGATAGAAAAAGAAGATGAGCTTTGTGTTAAAAATAGTTTGTCAGTTTCCAATAAATAATTTTACCTTTTAAATCTGAGTAAAAACCAATGTATACCAAAATTTTATTGCCAAACCCTCAGTTGCTATTCCTCACCCGAGTGATGATGGAAGGTGTTAATTACCATATTTAGAATTATCTTTATTGGGTATGAATTGTTCGATAAAAAATCAGATCGCATTCGATTATAGATTTGAAAAATAAATAGAAATATTTTGCTAAAGATTTTTTTTTTTTTTCGAACTGCAATAATGCAGCCAAAAAATGTTTTACTCGGGCTGAATTGTGTAAGTTGAATAGCAAACTGATAAAAATTATTCTGAAAAGTAACGCGAATCGATCTCGATTCGGTTCGGATCGATATCGGGAACCGAATCTGCATGGATCTGGGTACTTTTCAGAATAATTTATACCAAGGCAATCATAATTTTAAAGCAGTTTTTGAAACGTATTTATGTCAGCCACGTTAGAAAATATTTCCAATTTTTGAACGTTTTTAAGCCTTTACGGTAAAAAATTTTATGTAAAAGTAACATAAAAAATATGTAGCCCTTTTTATTTAACATGAGTTGTGTTAAATCTTCAATTTTTTCGAAGGTTTCGAATTTCTGACGCCACGTTTTTATGTTAAATAAAAGGGCTACATCTTTTTTATGTTACTTTTACATAAAATTTTTTACCGTGTTGGTTGTTCCAAATTTTTTAATGGAGGACTACGTCTTAGGACGCGTTCCCAGGGATATCTATGTGCCTGCCCGGTTGTCGTGGTGTTTGCATCAAAATATAAGAAAAATTTTTAATTTTAAATGTAAAAAGAAAAACATTTCTGTTTGTGTTTTCTTTTTTTAAATTTACGAATTCATGTTTCCCTTACATACAGCGACAAATTACCAAGTATGGTTGTAGAAAAATATGTTGTCTTTAATATTTGCACAATATTTTATTTAATTTTTTTTCTTCCATGAAAATATTTTAAAAATTTTATATTATTTTTTTGGCTGCATTGTCCCTTTTTATGCTCTTTAATATTTAAATTTCATACTCTAAATATATTCTTTTCTTTTTCTTTCATTTTTATACTCTTTTTTTCAGTTTAAAAAAATGGCATGCCTAACCGTTTTTACGTTCCGTCTATTTTAACCATTTCTGACTTAAATTAAATATAAAAGTTCGATTAATTCCTTAATTATTTATTTCCTTTTCGATTCTTATTTAATTAGGATAGATTAATTAAAATCGTCTCACTTTAACCACACATTACGTTTACTTTTATTTTTATTAGATCTCTACAAATTTCCTACAATCACATCGGAGCCTATAAAGTAGTTCTACACCAGGAACTCTGGGAATGTATTTTAACAACCCCTGTGGCTTTTTAAAATTAAAAATCGTTTAGAAAAGTAAAAAAAAAAAAAAAAAATGTTATATTATTTATTTGGTCGCCGAAGAAAACGTATACAATTTTTTAAAATCCACCGCTTTTATCTTGTTTTTTTCCCTTTGCAAACAACTCGAAAGTTAACAAATCTTCCGCTTTCAGTCGTATTTTCGGAGTTTTATATTCCGGAAAAATCTGTTTGACAGTGATGACATTTTCATTTTATGCTGGACATTGTAAAGTGCTGGAATCGTATTTTTTTTTCTTTCTATCCTTTCGCAGTTTTAGGTTGACATAAATTTTAGTTTTGATCACTCTCTACAGCAGCTGAAATTCGAGGCTTTCCAAGTTTTTCTAATTTCTTTTTTATCTCCCGCGTATCTTTCCGAAACAATAACATACAGGCATCCCCGCTCACGTCAGATAGACTGATATACTCTTTTGTAAAAAAAGAAAGATGACATTTATCTTATTCCCCTGGCATGTCATCCATTTCACTACCCCTTTTGCCCTCTGTTTCAGCATGAGACACCTGGGACGCGACACTACACCATTGAAAACAGTGTATTGTAAAAAAAAAAAAAAAAAAAAAAAAAAATCCTCAGTCGGCTTTGGCACACTTTATTTTTCTCTCGCGGTAAAATATTTCCTCGAATCGATCAGTTTTGATTTGGAACCCTTACTTTAGGAAAATGTTTCCCCCGATAATGCTTTAACTTATTTTTCGGGATCCGTAATTTTCTCTGGATCGGAATTTTTATAGATGGCTGCAATTGTTGGGCGTTCAGAGTGGAGCGTGAAAGCCATTTTGAAAATTGCGTATGGAAAAAATCTTTTTTTTTTTTCGCCCATTAAATATATTGATTTGTAGTTTTGAATGATTTATGCAGCTTGACCGTGATTGAATGAGAAGGAGCGATAAAATTCTCATTTTGTAAAGTTTATCCAAGTTTGGTTAAGGCTCGTGTTCCTACTAAATTACTAGACGATTGAATAATTTTATGCGTTCCAAATCCCACAATATTTCCGTCTAGTTTATCCAAGTTTGTTTTTCCTTGCCCTTACAATGACTTTCCTCTGTTTAAAAAGGGGCTTTATAAACGTTTTAAAACGTTGTTTAATAATTCACGATTTCTTTGTTTCAAAGAAATTCTTAATTAAGGGAAAATGCATGAATAAAACCGTCCTGGCTGAGTCGCCACCTGTAGATCTTAAATTTTCGACTGTCTTGATGAATGATAAACACTGAATTCGTTCTTTTCGTAATAAGTATGCTGAATCACGAGCCGTAAGCTTTCCACCCTCGTAAACAAGGGTTACTTGATTAATTTTCATATCCCTCAATTTATTGTTGAATGCTGAATGCCGATTAAGCAGTGGGAAACCTTCCGACTTACCAAGATGGAAGTCGATTTTAGCGGAAAATTAAAAGACATTCCTGTGTTTAAGTACGAAATTTGCTTGCGAACCTAAAACTGAACTTATCCTAAAATTTCTTGAAAAACTTTCCATGCATTTAAAAAAAGAGATGGTAAACTTGGAATTACATCAAAATATTTTTAAAAAAGCATGGAATCGTTTTGATTTGAATGAAAAAAAAACATGGTGACACCATCTTTGAATTCAAAATATGGTTTTCAAGAATTTTAAAATCTTTTTAGAATAATTCTCGTAAAACTTTAAGGCCGTAGTTTTATTTTTAAGGAAAGTCAAAGGTAATATTTCAGTTTCTTGTACGAAAATAAGAAAATTGTAAATGCATAGCAGAAGTAGTTTAAAATGACAAAAGAAAATTACTTTATAACAAATTCGTCAAATCGAATAAGATTTGAATTACTCCTAAAGCAACTTTCAAAATTGAAGAGACATTTCCTTTTGTCTCAGGACTTTTCGGAAAGGAATCTAATTTTCATAATGCAAGGAAATTTTCATCGAATCGTTGACGAGAAATATCCTGATGAAATTTCCCTTAAGGGCTATTACACGCAACAAATTTTTCAATAGGTTTCCTCTTTATATATGAAATCTCGTTACCGGATATATATATATATACCAAAGGAATATTAATTTTGACGAACGTATGTAAACTCATTTGAAGATATATTTTGAAATGGAGAAGATGAAAGAGAGAACGAATCATGCAAGCAAAAATAATCACCTTTAAATTAAACCTACATATATATATAGAAAAGCCTAAGTCGGATTATTCCATTGAGACTGAGAAATCGGTTCTAAGTAGAGATTGCAATCCCGGGATGCCGGACGTTTTTCAGATCCCGAAATCCCGGAATTGGAGGCGGCCTGATCCCGGGATTTCGGGATTGCCGTTGTAGGATAATATTTTTTATCAAACACATATTTTTCAAAAGAAGTTTTAATTGTTTTCTTATTAGTAAATGAGTAGGACAAAAGTAAAGGAAAAAATCAAGAACTTCAGAGTCTGAAGTTTTTAGGCTGAAGTTTTTCCTGCCTTATAATTCTCAGTTTTGGTTAGATTTGGAAAATTCATACTGACAGGAGGCTTTGATATAAAAAATCAATTTTTATGGAAGATATTGGGCATGTATTGGACTTTACAAAAAAAATTGTTTGTCTAAAAATATTCAGCTTTTTTGTCTAAAAATGGCGCTAGATGAAAATTTGTAAAATAATTGCTCAGGGTAAGCATCCGAAAATTTTTATAATTTGAAAGTAGCCAAAAGTCTTAGCAAGCAGCCAAAAAGCAGTAGTCAAAAGCCCTTAAACAAGCAGAAATAAACCCCTGGATTCAAATTTTAGTTACAATCATTATTTGGATTTTCCTCATACAATCATATAAGCTTTAAAAAAAAATTGAAAAAAATTGCACTTGAATGGAAAGGCATGCCGTTAGTCAGATTTCGTCAGAAGGAAGCATTTTTGTACATGAAATTTTGTCTTACGCCCTTTCCTTTGTTAATTATTATTAAAATATCATTTTGGCCAAAAAAAATTTTTGAATTAAAAAATAAACTATGATTTGTAAAAAATAAAGAGTTATTTATTTATTTATTTATTTATTTATTTAAATGAAGCTAACAGCGACAAGCCTTTTAGAAGCAATCTTTGTCAATGGAGAAAAAAAAAAATACAAAACTAAAAATAAAAACAAAAAATTAAAATAAAATAAAATAAATACGATAACAAAAAAGTAAAAATACAAAATGAAAAGAAAGACTGGAAACAATAAAGATAACACTACTCTCATAGTAAAAGGGCGTCGTTTAGGGTAGGTTAGAGCAAAATGTCCCATACAAAATTCCTAAGATTAGAAATCCTAGGTGAGTGTTAAAAAAAAAAAGTTGTCTTGTAAGCGAATGGTTTTGCAAGAAAATTTTTGGGACTAATCCCGAAATCCCGGCATTGAAAAAATCGTTCGGGATTGTAATCTCTAGTCCTAAGCGAATTCTAATGTAAATAAGTGTCCGTTTGTCGAAATTGTAAGAAGTAGCAGCACTTGTCTATTTACTTAGAGCCATATTCAGTGTACATAATCTTTTACATTTAAGCTTAGCTCCAAATCCTATGCTTTTTACAACGTGCTCGTTCATTTATTTCACTTTATGGTAATGTTATTATTTTGAACGACGGAAGACCGCATTTTGGCATGGGCCTAGAGGTGACGTATGGTATCTGCGTTGGTTGTGGTTCTCTCCCTGCAATATGGTTCACCGATATATTGCGTTGAGCGTTGAAGCTTTACACACAATCTGTGTCCCATATTTTGCACTAGGCTCCCCATGCACATTTCCAAGGATTAAAAAACAGATCTCTTGTTTGTTTTTTTGATGATTGTCAAGGGAAGCATGAAATCAGTAAAAAATTACGTATCAAGAGTTAAAGCACATTTTGAAATATATGTGAAAGCACATCTTACTAATATGTCACACAGCTACAATTTCTTCGAACGTGATGCCACCGACGGTTAGTTGGGTTTCCTGTCTTTATAAATGTCACTTAGATTTATTCCGTTTGACAGTCACGCTTGCAGTAGTTCGTTCATTAATTGCTAGCTAATGACTATTAAAGACGTTACAAATGATCCTTCTCTTTAGTTTTACGTTTTTTTTACTTTTTTTTAACTGCGAATCTGACATATTACGGTGACTTAACCCTAACTTTATCCGGCAGTGATGCTGCATCGAAAAAGGGAGATAACACTTTTAAACACGAATCGAGAACTTTTCATACTTCGAAACTAGCTCAACGTCTCCCTATTATGACTTCGTACAATGTACACTACGTGACCGCTTTCTCTGCCAAAATTAAAATTTCCACGCTCACCCTTATAATTAATGGAATACGTGTAAAACTGACAAAGACATTCGTGACGTTAAAAAAAAGTTTTTTTTTTTTTTTTTTTTTTTTTTTTTATCCTTGTGCGATTTCTGCAGGCAAATCTCCCTGTGATCGACCGAAATCTGACAGAAAGCATTCATGCGGAAAACCCAATGAAACAGAAAAAATGATAAATTTATCATTTTTCAAACCCCGTAATTTGATAAGGGGCCAACGTTAAAACGGGTGAAGCTCTTCTGCCATTTAGGTAAGACAGAGTCAGGTGAGAAATAGGAGAAAAGGGTTTGAAACCGCAGTGTACATTATGTTTCGTTGACCACCGTCTAATGGTTCTAGGACCCTTTCGGTGTACATCATTCATTCCCTTTTGATTCAAAAATCTGAAGCATCCCTTAGTTCAGAATGACAAATTGTTCGACGTACTTGCCTCCGCTCTTTTGATTTAGACCTGTGACTAATGCCTATGTACGAATTTGATCAAAATTTATTGGAATATTTAGGTGATATTACAATAAATACACATATCGCAATACTCATTTTTTTTAAATACACCTGAGACTGTATTTCGTGGCTGTAAAGTTTAGACCCTTAATCGTTTTTAAAAGCTATTTTTGATAAATCGTAAATTAGAAGTTTAATGTAATTTTATTTTTCTGTTTCAGATGAATCATCGACGTTTCATCTCTGCATTAGCCAGTGGGTCACCCCTTTCGTTATCGACTTATTTTTAAAATGCGTGACTAAGTCTTTTTTAACTTTGACGTTACGTCCTCTTGTAAAAATCTTCCATTTATTCAAAAATTTGTTGGAGTATATTATAATAGTTTTTAATATTTTCTACCTCATCGTCCATCTTAAAAAGTTGTAAATTTAAATTTTACCAAAGAAGTTTTATAAATATTTAATATTTTATTTAAATTAAAAAAGTAAAAATTTTAAAAATTCGACTGAAAATGCATTAGCTCAAAAACAAAAGCAAAAAAAAAAATGGCTGAAGAATTTAACAGCCCATCTTCGCAGCGAAGGAAAATATCGGATCCTCTTTCCCGATTAAGCGATATTTCTTCGGGCTCCTCGTTTAATTCTGCTGGCGGATCAAATCCAGGTAGCCCAAGGCTCCTACCTCGCCGCGCAAGACAAACTTATGCACCGATTAATCCAATCATTACTAAATCTCCTATCCTTGGAAGTTCCACTTCCACGACTGTTTCTTCTCCTTTTTCGTCCACCTTCCAAAGTAAGCAAATGCCTCGGCAGTCTTCCAATTCCTCTTTGGTTATGATGGACCTCGAAAGCGACGATTTTCTAAGCGGGATCGACTCGGGCGTGTCCGGGAATTTCTCCTCCGATTCCGGTCATTTCAATCATTCCGGACAGTGGGATAGAAGTTTTAGTCCAAATCGAAGTTCTCCGAGACCTGCTGTGCCCATCCGGAAAAATCAGGACATCAATTGGCAGGAGAAGTGCTTAGGATTACAGTTGGAATTTCACCGCTTCAAACACCATGCTGCTCAGCTTAACGACGAACTTCAAGACAAGGTAATCATATTTTAATTTTCTATTTCGGAACTTTTTTTTTTTAATTTTCCACATGAGCTACTTTCTTTGCATTTCCTTTCGCTGTTACGATCACACGTGCTGCGGGCTGGGTTTCTTTTCCCTGCGAACATTGGGAAGGGGATCAGAGAAATTATAAAAATTCTCTTCTATCTGAATTCTCTTTTCGGATTTTTTTTTTCTCATTGATTCTATATTTTATATCAGAAAATGTGAAATCTTGTTTTTCTTTCTGTAACGCGGTGGAAATACTTTTCAGTTTTTCGGTAAATTGAATTTTTTACCAATATCGGATCAAAGAGAAATAAATATATCGAAGAATTAAATGAAAAATTGAAAGTTAAGCTTTTGGTAATAACCTTAGAAATTTGGAAAAATTGAAAATACTACTGTAGTTGTTGCAACCGCTCAAGAGTCTTATATCGGGGTTATATTTCTGAGCTCCCTCGATATTATTGTGTAAATTTACTTTGCATTTTGGAAGATTATGTTGCTCCATTTTTTTCTTCTTTGCAAGGAAAAAATTAAAAATTTTATGGTGTAAGAATAAGTGGCAAAGATCATCTCTATTTTTTTTATGTTTTCCCTGGAAGATTGTCTATAATTTTTTTTTAAAGTGTGCTTCGAGTGTTGATTTTGTTCGTAAATCTTAAAAGCCTCCACTAATTGGTTAGCTGTTTGTTTAGCCCATATTGATTAAAATAAGCAAAAAAGAATATTTTGCTTAGTTATGCTTAGATATATCTTCTTAATCCATCTTTGTGTTTGCTCGAAAAAAAAAAAATATATAAGGTACCGGCAAATATTGTATACTGTATACTTCAATTTTTCTTTGCTTTATTTTAATTTATGTTATTTTTTATTTATTATTATTTTTTTTCTGAAAATATGAATCCGGGAAGATTATTGCTTTAATCTAATCTTTAATATAATCTACTATATATATTTTTAAAAAATATGTTGGAGAAAGATTTTTTAGGTAAAAGTGCCAAACTTTGGAAATTTTTATAAATTTAGTGCTAAGAAAAGTGGGCTTTCTTACTTGACCATATTTCTGATTTTGCATTTGCTTGTGATAAGCCGTTGAAGGCTCCTTTCTTCCTGATACTCCCCTGTACAATAAGAAGGAATGCACACAACAAATTTCAACAAAATTTCGAAAAATTGGCTCATATTTTGGTTCTGAACGTTTAAGACTCTAAGGAGTCAAAAAATCTAAAATTTCTTGTTCGACAATCTTGCTCAAGATCTCGAAAGATTTCAGATGATCTCGGAAGATTTTGAGCAAGATTCTTAAACAAGAAATTTTAGATTTTGAATCCTTAGAGTCTTACACGTTCAGAACCAAAATCTGATCAAATTTCTCGAAATCTTGTTGAACTTTGTTGCCTGCTACACTAATAAGGATTAGTGAGAATTGTTTAGACCCGTTCTTTCTAGTCCGCCCGCCTTCTTAAATGGAATAGCAGCCACAATTGTCTAGGATTATAGTTATTGAATAGTTTGTCTGCTATAGCAGGCTATAGCAGGCCGAAAACTATAGAGCTTTCTGAATCGGATCACGAAATCCATACGATGCAAGCTGATCTGCCTTCAGCTTTCTGGACTTAAGCCTGAATAATTCGTTGTATTTTTAGTCTTTAGCCAATACTGCTGGAGCTGTTTCCCCAATAAACCCATAACCCAGAAAAGAGTGCTCTTTTTGAAGCATAATTTCCGTTCCTTCAGCAGTCTTTGATTTGAAAGAATTACCACTGAATTTTCCTTCATTATTAAAAAATCGGCCTTAAATATGAATTTAGTAGCATTCCAACTATTTTACATTTTTAGGATTGCCTGCACCTTGCCTTGATTGTGTCCCAAACCGTTCCGTAGTTTGTCCAGCCTTAGAATTGATCCAGCTTTAGAATCTTGTACTCCATCTGCGGACCATTTTTATTGCTGATAATGCCGTGCGGAATCCCAAAAATAGCCCCTCTGGTACTGAAGTCAATGATTTTTTGGTGGTGAGAAAAAACTGGAAACATTTTTTTCTAATCATTTCAAATTTTTTCCAATTCAATTTTTTTTAAATTTTAGAGTGAAACTGGTTCCTCAGTATCAAATAAAAAGAAAACATATTTCTTCCCCTTTTAACTTCCGTTTGTTGCGATTCGGAAGTGAATGCAGGATATAACGCTTTATGAAGTAGCGTCATCGTATCCTCTTTCCTCTCCTATCCCAGGTTTCTGTCGGATATGAGGAATTTCACATCAAAGAGAGCTTGGGGGCATCAAATGGAAATGTCGAGAGGACCCCTATGCGGATGTTAAACTAAAAATGGGAAACATGTTGATGACATTCCCAGTTAGCACTCCAGTGTAATTAAAGAAATTCAGAATAATAAATTAATTAATGCAGTCGTGAATTAGTGGCGAAACTGTTCCCTCGGGCTTTCATCCCCCCGCCCCATTTCCCCTCTCTCTTGGAAAGTATACAACCTGAGAGAGTCGTTAAAACTATAGGCCTTCTCACAGATTTACAAGGATTGAGATTTCTTTGCGGACTTTCAAACTTTATTGTTAATTTCCCCCCTTGTACGTTGAATTTGCAGTTTCACGGTAGAATTTATAGTGTTTGATTTTGTAAAAAAAAAAAAAGAAGAAAAAAAAGCGAAAGAGGGAAGATAGAGGAGGAAGTTTAGAAATAAGTGTTTAAAGCTTTCAACAGAAGTTTTTTTTTTTCTTTTTTACTGTTGCATAATCGTTTACGGAATCAATTTTTAAAGCCACGAAATGGATATTTTAAAAAGCTTCCAATTCAAAAGATTCTATCGGGTTGGTTCATGTTGGATCACATTTATATTTCCGATGGAAATTATACGATTGGATGAGGAAAGCATGAGAATATCATATAATGAAGTATAAATTGAAATCAACCCCCGTAAAGAATAGTATTTTTTATACTCCTTTATTTTTCATGCGAGCAGTTCTATTCTTCTATATTGATCCTACCTCGTCAAACAATACCGTTCTTTTATCAGTTCATCTACACTTTTTTTTAATTAGCTTCAATAAAAGAAAGGAGCAATCGATTCCCGACTTCCAAGCGGTGGGAACAGGGCAGTCAGTCATTAAATCGATTGCAGTGCGCTTTTAAACAGTATAAAGCATTTTTCTTTCCACGAGGAATTTTTGATATTATCATTAATTAAACAGGGACATTAAAATGACAAATTACATTTTTTTGTATCTCGGGCAGAGAAATGTTTTTTTTTTCTCCAGCAGAGAGAGAGAGAAAATTCAGCAAGGGTTTAGCAGGAGCTTCATCCCCTGCTTTGTTTTCATTCTTTTTTTTTTTTTTTTTTCTTACTCCGGAGATATATTTTCTTGAATTTTCCAAACGCTTATTCCTAAGACATGCTCGATATCTTTTTTATTTCAGTGGAATAATACTATCGGAGACTTTTTTAAAGGTTTGTCTCTGTTAATATTTCGGAATTAGCTGCCCTGTATTTTTTTTTTGTTCTGCTGTCAATAAAAAAAATGCTTTTTTAAGAACACGGGAGTTTTGAGAATAAACTCGTTCCCGACCATTTTTCCTAGTCCATTTTTCCCAAAAAATAAATTCCTAACCTATTTTTCCTAAAATTTTGGGTCCTAAAATTCTTTTCCTAACTATTTTTTCCCCTGATTTTTAGTTTTCCTAAAAATTTTTGATTCTTAAAATAAAATTTCCAAAATAAATATTTTTCCTAATTTTTAGAATCCCTAAAATTTTTGAAATAATTTACTAGGCAAAGCTGCGAATTTCGGGTTTTTCTTTTTATTCCTGCTTTTTTAATAATAAACCACTATAAAAATACAACTATAAAATGAACTACTATAAAAATATACTGTATTTATACAGTATAAAAATATATATTTTTATAAAAATATAAATATAAATACAGTATAAAAATGTACTGTATAGATACAGTATATTTTTATACAGTATATTTTTATACACTATATTTTTATACTGTATAAATACAGTATATTTTTATAGTAGTTCCCTAAACCCTAGTTACTTATACCTAAACTCTTTTATAAAAGGGTTTAGGGATTCCAAAAATAAGGAAAAATATCCATTTTAAGAAATTTTAGTTTAGGAATCGAAAAATTTTAGAAAAATTAAAAACTAGGGAAAAAAATACTTAAGAAAAAAGGATTAGAAATTTATTTTTCCTAAATTTATTTTTCCTAAAAAAATAAATTTCTAATCCTTTTTTCCTAGAATAGATAAGAAATTTTTGGAAAAAATGTTTTGAAAAATTTAGGAATTTTTTAATCTATTTATTAACAAAAATGGATTAGTGCTGCTTCTCCATTATGGCTCAAAATTAATTTTCTAGAATTAATTTTCAAAATTTTTGGAAGTACTGTGCTTTAGTTATTCTATAAATTTTCGACCATGGATTAAGAATACAAAAAATGCAATATAGTAAAACGGCCGACTCCATTTTTTAATCTTGGGTTAGAAATCCATAGAATAACAAAAGCACAGTACTTCCGGAAATTTTGAAAATTAATTCTAGAAAATTAATTTTGAGCCATAATGGAGAAGCGGCATAGGAATTTATTTTTTAAGGAAAAATTGGATTAGGAATTTATTTTTTTTTTTTAGGAAGAATGGATTAGGAAAAATGATAGGGAATCGAATAAACTGTAATATACGGGAAAATGAAAATTTTAATTACAGTTGAAAGTCCTTTGTTCTCCTGTATAAAAATCTATTTTTAATTTTTCCATGAAAAAAATGTACTTACGCCGGCCCTGAGCCTTTCGCATGGCAATCAAATCGAATTCAATTTCAATTTTCTAGAAAGACACGGCCATTTGAGTTTTATGGTTTAAATATCCTAGAAATCAGTCCCTATCATCATTTAAAGTAATACATTTTGGTATTTGGTAAAGGTTTTTTTCCCCTCCTTTTCGTTCTGTTTCATATCGACTTTTCAGAATCCGTCTGCAGGAAATAATTATTTTATAAATAAAGTTATTACCCAATTTAGCTTATTTCATACAGGCTAAATTGAATAAAAATGTTGTTGGGGAATATTTCCTCTTCTTACAGATCTCGAAAATAAAACGAAAGCAAAACTTTCTTATTAATTATATTCGACTTTTAAACGGAATGAATTCACTGTGCACTGAGAAACCTTTTTAAAAATAAACCAGGTATAAAAATCCATCTCAAAAAAGTGTCTACCCCGTAGGGTTCGGGATGAACAAAAAAAGGTAAATATAAATGAAATGAAAACAAAAGCTCTTTACATCGCGAGGAAAACGGTGCTTTTTAATTATACGATACCACGGAGACCTCACCTCGAGCCTTTTCTGTTTTTAAAGTTTTTTCCATTCGATCGAAAGACCATCAAGAGGCAAATTTTCTTCCACAAAGTATTTTTTTTTTTTTAAACGAGAGAAAAAATAGGGTCGACTAATGGCAGTATTTTTGTCTCTGTCTTTTTGAAGAGAAATCACCTGTTCCTTGATTTTCCAGGCAAGATATTCGTTACCCTCGACTTTAGAATATCGACCGATTTGGACTACCCTAACATTATACGAACTGCTGATTTCATTCCTCATATAATAAAAACAATAAAACGCAGTTGTGGTGTTTCCCTTTTATGGATTTCTTCGCTCCCCTTCCTACGCATTCCTCTTGTCTTTTTTTTTTTTTTTTTTTTTCCTTTTTTCTATCTTTCATGGATACAATCCGCAAACGATATGAATAGAGAATAGAAATTCTTCAGATGAAGTGACAACCAAATGAAACAACCCTTTCTAAATGATGAAGCACATAATCCCGAATGACGTAAAGATTGATTGGAAATGAAAAATCCCAGCAACTACCTTGGTTTCTACATCCCTGTAGGATTACGAGCGGTTTTCTCCTTCTGATTTGTGCTCCCTTTTTCTTTTTTCCACATTTAGGCTTCCAATTTGATTTCCTTCCCTAACAGCTAAAATGCTTGAAAAATATGTCGATTTCATAGTCAACATGTTGTTCACGCTGCATGGAAACATTACTAGCAGCTTTTTCGAAGATTTTTGGTTTTTGAAAGAATCGTATGCATTTTCGCGTAAAGGAACTATGTTTTGGGTTATCCATGTGACTTTTTTACTCGGCAATCCGAGAATATTAACGGCTGTTTTTAAGTCCTGTAAATGCGATCGTAATATATGACACCTTAGGTTCTGTATCAATGTCCCATGTTCTGAACTTGAAATCGGATTTTATGTTTCGTATTACCCGCACACCCTTAGCGTTTGTGTTTCCCATAGAAACCTATTTTGCCTTCAGGCTTGACTTACTTCTGGAAATATTAGTGCATTTATTGACTTCGTGCCTTTTACGAAAAAAGTACTAACCAGGAGCAAAGGACGTTTTGGCGCTTTGACCAAATGGATTTGCAATAAATGAAAAATATCCCTTTGATTAATTTAAAAAGCATTCTTTTCTGTATTTCGAAGAAACCACAGGGGGTCTACTGCCCTATAATTTCTATAAAATCCTATATATATCTCCTATATTTTAATACTAGCTTCTCCGCGCTCGCTTTTCTCGAGCTTTTGTAAATATTTCAGACATTTTGGACATTAAGACTCACTTGCCATTCAAAAAAATTTTTTTATGTCAGAATAAAATTTTTTATTTTTTTCGTCAGGGTTTTTAGGGCTCAATTCCCAGTTGAAAATGGTTTTTTCTTCCAAAAATTTTTTCCTTTACAATTCCTTTCCCGCAGAAACAATTTTCTTAAAAAAATCCACATTTTCCACATCCGAAATATCCGGAATATTTTTTTGAAAAAAAATAAAAAATCTGAAAAAATGTCGGAAAAAAATTTAATATTTTTTCCGTCAGGGCTTTCAGTGCTAACTTCCCATTCGAAATTTTTTTTTTCTACAGAAAAAATATTTGGGACGTTAAAGGGCTCCGTTTCACTGCAAGCCGCAGACCGCAGCTTTTAAAAATTTTTTTTTTATTTTTTTCCGAACCTTAATTTTTATACTAAACAATTATTTTACTTCATTTTTATATCACTTTATTCCGTTGCCAAGTTTTTAGTGTAAAAATTAAGGTTCCGGAAAAAAATTTTAAAAAATTAAAAAAAAGCTGCGGTTTGCGGCTTGCTATGAAACGGAGCCCTAAAAATGTGTTTTTTATTTATTTATTTTTTTTATAAAGAAAATAGTCTCTAAGTGAAACATTTGAACCGAGGAATTTGGTAAAGAAAATTTTCTGCTCTGGGAATTTTTATTTTATTTTTATTCCAGTTACAACAGTTTTTTCAATTTTTCAAAGAGAGCTTCTAAATCGAGGCAATTTTTTTGGAGTGAAAATTTTTAGGCTTGAGCTAAAACCAATAAAAAGCGATCGAGAAAATATTTTATTTTGAACATAGCAACTCATTTTCTTCGCTCGAAAAATTGTAACAAAAAAAGAAAATGGAGCTTTTTTCAAAAATTTTCTGCACGCACGTTCCGGACAAACAAACCCCTAATGCCTTTTATATATATAGATTTGATCTATAATCCTATAATCGTCCTATATATTTACTACAAGACATCAAAACGGGTTAATTTTTCATATTTTCAAATAATTTTTTTTATAAAATTTTCCTCGCTCGACCTCCGGCCTCGCTCGATTTTTGCCAAATAAAATGATTTAAGCTTTAAATGTCTTGCAAAAACGAGAATTAACTAATTTTGGACTACAAATGACCGAATGACATAGAAGTTATGGAAGAAATTCTTTTGCTCTGAAGGGAAGCTTTAAGGAAGCTGCGTGTTTCGTGTCCTATTTTTTTTTTCTTTAAAATGGACCTATAAAGTCCTATGAAAGTCCTATATTTTCGTTTTATTAATCAATAGACACCCTGATCCGTTTAATAATCTCTTTATACCTGTGATATCATTACATTTGGGGAGTAGGAAACAAATTACGGTTTCCGGCTTAAACGCAAACATTTTCACAAAGAAAGAAAAGCTTTAATCCGCTTGGAATGCTATTTCGAATTAACATTTCCAAATGCCTCAGAGGCGTATAAGGCTGCAGCGAAAGCTCGAAACTCCTGAAATAAATGATGGTCAAATAGTTTGTTTGTGGATAGAGAATCTTTTTTTTTTTTTTAAGGCCGAATTGCGAGTTGTTTTTTATTTTTATTGTATTCATACTTTATTTTCTTTATTAGATAAAATACGACTCTGAAAACTGCGAATATGCATAAATGTTCCGTTTTATTTCTGCAGAAGAAAAAAAAATCTTTTTTTTTTTTTTTCTCTACTTTTTAACTTTTTTTTTCTTTCTTTCTTTGAACTTTTGACACTACTACAGTTTCAGTTTTCTTTTTTTGATTTATTAACATGAAAAGTCTCTAATGTAATATGATACAGAAGCATTGCGGATGGAAAAAGAAATAATTAAAGAGAGTGAAAGTTGAAAGAGACGACCGGCTGGGAATCGTGATGTCGGAAAAAGGGTAGCTTGATACACATGATTGCGGGTTTCAAAAGAAGAAAAGAGCGAAGAAAAGAAACTTCTTTACGTATTTTCTCCCTTTTTGATCGCAAAAATAAGGATATGAGTAAAGATCTCCTTTGATGAAGTGGGTTAAGAAAAAAAAAAAAAAAAAAAGTTTGTGAGTAACGATAGGATTTTTTCCCTTAGTTTCTCTAAGACCTATAATTTATTTTGGTATTCTAGGGAGAATGCTTTTGCTACAGCCCAGTGTTTTTTTTTATGTGAAAGTATACAATACAAAAAAAAAAAAAAGAACAAAAGTTGCTTGAGCTTGTAGTCAACTTGAACGAACCTTCGCTGTTCCGTATAAATAAATTACGCTTTTGTTTTCTTTTTTCTTTGTTTGTTTAATTTGGCAGAAAACCTTTCCCTTTTTGCCTGAAAGATATTGCCAGTCTTAGATTGTAACTTAAAATTTTTCACGATGTTCATTTTCCGCATGCATGCTGCTGCTGTTTGGTTTTTTTTTTCCAAGGGTGAAATCAATTTTTTTGGATAATTTAACAGAGAATGGTTAGTTAATATAAATGATTTTTCTTTGAGTATAATTAGGGAATGTTAAGTTAATAAACATCAAAAGCATTTTCTGCATTTTCTGCTAATTGAATACGGGACTCCCCTAAGAATTAACGCTGCTTCATTTTGAGCAACCCCTTTATCCATGATCAATCATACAAAATATCGAAAGAAAATCATGAATGCTTTCCAAAACTGTATATTTTGCTTCTCTGTTGAACGTTACTTGGTAAGGAGCTTTTCTAAGGATTATCAGTTTCACTTTTCATTGGCAAGACCCATCATCAGTATAAAATGAAGAAATAGTTTAAAACATGAATTTAGTTTCAAAAAGGGAAAAGTCGGATCAAATATTAATCAACACGCGTCGTTCGATAATAATGTTAAATCTCTTTTTTTTTCCCCGAGATGGATATTGTTCCTTCGCAGGCTCTTTGTCTGGGCTTGAAAGCAACAAATCATAGAAATGCACGCAATGACTCACACCCGTCTACTTAACGTAATGAGAGAGAACATTATTTCCTTCTTGAAAAATAATAGGAAAACGTAAATTTATTCTTTCCCCTAGATTTCGTCCCACATTCCTCTTGGTTACTTGATACCAAGGAAAACTCCCATATAAGACCCATTCGTGAAGTTGTTTACGGTTTATATCGCCTTTCAAATTGAAAGCTTTTCTTATTCCCCTCCGTCAAACCGCCGTAAGTTTTAGAGTTTTTCTTATGACTTTAGGATTTCGGTGAGACTGCTGCAGAAATTCTTGTGGTTTCTTTTGTTTTAGGCTTTTTTCCCCTCTAAAAGAAAAAGAAAAAAAAAGCAGCGTCTCTCGAATTTCCCGTTGGCGTGGAAAGGAATTTTTAACTTTTTGCTTTATTGTAAAGGCACTGAAAAAGAAACGTAGAGGTGGGAGGATGACATCGTGTAACGGATAAAGGTTTGACCTACCTGCACATCAATTAATCATTGAATTCCCCGCTATGGATTTGCTCTTTCCTTCCATTAAGAAGCTTTAAAGACATGAAAGACCCTTTTAATCCTACTTTTGATTTTTGTTTTTTGTGCCAGCTTGCTTTTAGTATTATGCCATACATGGTAACATTTTAATTGGAGAGCTTATCCGGTTGGAAAATGCAATTCCATTTTTCCGGTTAATGCTTTAAAAAAAACGTATTTCATTTTAAGCAAAAAAACATGGGCTTTTTGAGCTTTTATTTGGAAGAATTGTTAGCTAATTAGCCCTTTGGAGCAGCGTGAACATAAAATGCTGTATAAAGGAAACAACGAGGTTATATCGCCTTTGGTCAATCCCCTTTTGTCATAAACATTACTCTTTATTAATTAGATTAATTAGGCTAGGGTTATGGTTTAATAAAACGTGGAGAATGAAATACGTATATATGAAAGATAGAAAAATGACAAACAATGTTTAACTCCAGTTTACATTTTATTTTATTTCACGCTTTAAAAAACAAAACAAATAAGAGCTTTGACGTTTTCTTCATGGCTGCAATTCCGATTCCGCAGAATCTGACTATTTATGAGTAGAAAGGTATTATGATTTAGGTAAGGTTTTATGATTCCGAAAAGTGGAAAAAAATTTCAGATTCCGATTCCGATTCCAATTAACAAATATTTTAGCGATGCCGATTTCGATTTGAACCAAGATTTATAACTGTAATAACTGTATTTTCGTGCTTTTTAAGTCGATCTGAATCAAAAATATTTTTTTGGATGCCGATGCCGATGCCGATTCCGAAGATTCCGAACTGTTTTCAATAGGTCTGCAATTCCGATTCCTGAGAATCTTTAAAATTACTCCGGATTCCGATTCCGATTCCGATAAAGCTTAACATATTTAAGATTCCGATTCCGATTCCGATTCCGATTCCGATTTTTTTTCCCTAATGAGATTCTGATCCCGATTCCGATTTTGTTTTGCAATGAGATTCCGATTCCGATTCCAAAGAAGCTAGTTATCTTCCGGATTTCAATTTCTTAACGGAATTTCTACTCGGCATTGTTCCCATTTCCATAATGACTTACATTTTCTTTCCAAATCTTTAATTTTATCGTGATTAAACAAAATTCTGTCGATTTCTGGATTCAATGGTACCCGGAAAAAAATTTAACATTTATGAAAATTTTAAGACTCGATTTTTTGTTTTATTAAATGATACAACATACTATTTAATAATAATTTCAGTTACCTGCCAAATCGTATTCGTTTCAATTTATATTTCGAAATTTTATAGATTACCATCCCGATTTCCTATCCATATCAGAATTTTGATTCGAATTAGGAAAAACAAAGCAAAACATTCAAGTTTTCGATCCGATTCCAATAAAGCTAAACATATTTAAGATTCCGATTTATTTTTCCTATGAAGATTCCGATTCCGATTCCGAAAAAGCCAAGCATATTTAAGATTCCGATTTTGATTTCGATTTATTTTTCTGATGAGATTCCGACTCCGATCCCGATTCCGATTAATTTTTATTCGGAATTGCAGCCCTGGTTTTCTTTATCAATACCTCATATTTGATATGCAGGTGACGTAAATTCGGAAATAAATTTATTTGCTTGAAATTTTAAAGATTTTTTCCACAACCCTTTGCCATCTATGATATGGCAGTAACTCCCATTTATTCAGGTCCAAAAAATCCATTTTTATGTAGACAATAATTTACCTCCCTTTTTTCTTGTAATTAGTTTCAGCTCAATGTATTTTAGTCCATGACAAACAATCTATCAACTGTAGCTTTAAAAAAAGTTACTCTTTTCTGAAACTATAATAAAAACAAACCACTAAGTAAGTTATTTTATGATTTGAACTATAGATTTCTTTGCTTTTTATGTCCAATGTGTGGAATAAACGTGCCCTATACTGAAAAAAAAACTGGAGTCCTTCGGGCTCTGGGATGAAGTATCTGTGTAACGTTGCCTAAGAAATGCCCTACAAAAGTTAAAGGGAGCAATATTTTTCGTTTAAATGAACTTGAAATATTCAAGAGGGAAGAAGAGAAAAAGACAAGAAATGCTTCGATAAGCTACTGGTATGTATGAAATCTTGGGAACGATCGTAGTCTAAAGCTAATATTTCCTATAAGTGTCTTTAGTATGTACTAAGCTTGGCTAAAGTCTTTCACAAGCCTTTGACCACCTTTCATAAAATCTGAATTTTTTTCCTCGATTTTTTCCGAGTCGAACGTCTTTTTTTTTTTTTTTTTTTTTTTTTTTTTTACTTTCTGACTGTCTTTAAAATATACGGTAGTTTCCCACTTTCTTGTTGACCGTTTCGAATTCAAAATAATTTCCTTTCTTATAAAAAATACCTTAACGGTTTAAGTCGTCGCGATTTAGTAGACAAGAAAAGCATTTTAGAAAAGTCCTTCCTAATTCATGAAAACGATAAAGTATAGCAAAAAGGATTGCGAGATTTCTTTTTGAAACAAAATACAAACTTTTCAGCTATAGAACTGTCTTGTGTGATTTATTAGCTATAATGAGGAAAACCGTAAAGCACGTGAAAATCGAGTCAGTATCAAGCACTTTCTGCTTTTAACACAAAAAGCCATTAAGAATGAAAATTTTACTGGATGATTTCTCTTTTTTTATTTATATAGGAAAGATTTCCTGCTTTTTTAATAGTTAAAAAAAAAAAAGTTTTGCATGGTATGCGTTTTACAAAATTAAGTTATCATCGTGTGTCAAGTTTAAAAGATAGTTTCATTTTCTATGTAAACTTTAACTGCATGTAGTTAACATGGACAACACTTAAAGGAACTTGAGAAGAGAGAAGCGACCTCATCACAAAGATATTCAAATCGCAGATGTGCTCATTTTCATCTTGTAAATTTAAATATGAACTCAAAACCTCCCAAAAGGAAAGTTTTCTACCCCAGCAACACCTACACAACTTGATTTTTCCCTAATGGCATGACTTTGAAAAGATATGTTAATGATCCATGTTTGTGTAACCATTTTTCCATTTTTCCCTTTTTTGTACCGTTGGAAATCGATAGCTTCTTCTATACTAACTAGCTAACTACCGAATTTTATTTTCAACTTTTCTTTTTCCCTTTTTTTTACGAGAAAGTTTTGAAGAATTTAAATTTTATTTGCATAAGTCAAATACAGGAACTATGTCAACTTCAAGATTTGGTATTTTATAAGATTCTTTTTTTTTTCGATTATCAAGCCGATATTTTTAGGAAAATCGGATTTTTTTATAACCGACCAAAAACAAAGAAGGCTCGTAAATCTTTTTATTTTTATTGGCAAGTAACAACCGATTTCGTCCCTTGAAAACTTTGCGATTCATATCCAATAAATCCTGGGCAGAGTGAGAAAAAATAGAAATTTCACGCTGGCTTTAAGAACTGGAATGAGGCTGTATGTTTTTTTTTTCCTCCTTTTTTTAAAGGACAACTCTTTCCGTTTTCGTTGGCATTAAACGTGAATTAGGCTTGAATTGGGAGAGAAAAGCGAGAATTAAATTCTCGCAAGGCAGATGGAGATTGTCGCGAACGTATAACAAATCACCATGGGAAGTGTTTATTCACCGTAAAGCGACCTCTTTGCAAGTAATATAATTTAACGATATAAGTTTAATTAAGTCGCATATTTCGATCGGACCGAAGAGTAAGAGTGCTCTATAAGATCGTGTTAAGCACGTAATCTATCGAATGATAAAATTGGATATCGGGAGACTCGGAGAGAGAACGGGAAACTATAGTCGGCGCCGAACGCCTCGCACTTTCCAGTCGCTCTCGCGCTCCGATTCCGTTCGCACATCCCCTTTTATTGTGTTGCTTTTATGCTGTCGGACTTGGTTTCGCGATGCTGGGCGTCAAAGATCTCGTTCTGGACCCCACACGTGTCGAAATGGAAGTTCTCGAAGAATTATTTGCTAAGGTAATGTATTTATAAAAGATTGAGGGTTTTCCCTTTGTTGTTACTTTTTTTTTCTCTTTTATTTTTTTATTTATTTTTATTTTATTTTTTTTCTAAAGCCGGAAGATAATTATGTTGTGGATATGGGTTTCCCTATATGTTTGGCTATTTCTCCCTTTTTTTCTCCCTCAGGAAAAGCGAATTGTATTTTATCTGTTTTGTGCCCAATTCGGAGCAAATCTTTAAGGTTTAAAGTTTTGAAACAAAATGATGAAACGATGCTATATTTCAATATAATCTTCGAATTTGATATTGTGTTAAATCTGATTGTAAAGGTAATTTAAGTCTATTACGCGAAGTGGAATATTTCTATCAAGAAATAAAACCATCAATTTTCCAATACAAACGGTGTCATAGAGTCATCACTTTGTAAAGAAAATTTAATATTAAATCTTCCTTTTATTTTTTAAGAGTTTTTTAGAGATATTTTTCATTTTTTAAACTAAAATTATGGGAAAGCATTTATAAGATTTTTAATAATTTCAAAAAAATTTTAATTAGACATGGAAAGGAGCAAGCTTGAAATATTTTTTAAAGTTCGTCGGAAACTGTCTTTTTTTTTTTTTTCTTCTTCTTCTTCTTCTTCTTTTACATTTTTCTTCGTAAAAACTGCATAAAACTGCGAAACGATTTTTATGCCACCACAGTGGAAAATGCTCGACAAATGCTTACTTTCGTATATTTTGTAAAATCTTGAAACATCTTTTTTTTATGAATTTATTTTAATTTCGGGAATATTGGAACCAGGAATTTCGGGAATCTTTTTTTTTCGTCAAGTATTGCGAACATTTTTTTTGCTATGTTAAATTTTCTTGGAGAAAATCCGGGCAACTCGAAAGTATCGTAGAATTAATAATGATAAAGTGAAAGGAGGCTGCTTACTTGAAAAGTCGATTGATGTGGATGTGAAAATTCTATTCTGCTGATGGTAGTAATTAAAAAATTTCTGAAAATCTTACCTTTTCAAAGGGAAATGGATCGTCTTTTAGACGAGGTACCAAAAGTGGAAGTTAGCGATTGGAATGATGTGAAATTTGAATTCGTAACAAAATAATTTTGTTTTAAAACAAAACATTCTAAGTTACTTTTCCCAATTGGTATCTTCTCTGAGAAACGTGCACAATTGACCAATCATATGCTTAATATACTGTTCGTTGAATGTGGAGTACCTTTGATGCTAAATAACAAGTTTCTTTTTGGTTTCTTGTATTCAATGCAGGCCTTACGATAAATTATACTCATCTTAATGTTCTCACTATCTGTAAAGAAACTGCAACATTTCAACTTTTTTGTTCTGCTTATGCTCTGGCTGCTTTGCTTTACATGCAGTAGCAGACGAAAAAATTCTACAAAGAGTTTATACTTAAAATGCCTGTCACAGAAAGTGAAAAATCTTCCAAAAGCCAACCAAAAAATGCACAAAGAATTACTTCTCATAACCAGATTTTGTGTTATCCTTTCTTCCCAAACCTAATTCTGAACCTCATATATTATTAAAATAGCACTATGAAAATCGAAAGTAGAATTTAAACAAGGCGACCATGTTCCTTAAGGAACTATTAACTGGTAAAGAGGCTGTATAATTCTCTGTTTAACCCCAGCAGTCTTGAATTTACAACGATCAGAATAAATGAATTTATTGTAGGTAATCGGAATGACTTAGAAATTTGCACTGAAGTTTCATATGCAAAGGGATCCTCTACCTTTTGATCGCAATCTTGATTTAAAAGTCGCGTGTAAAGTTGTATTACGTTTTTGAATGTATCTCATTGCCTTGTCAACGGAATAAAAGCTTTCTACGATTAGATTTTTTTTTTCGAGGAAAGGGGCGGGGGTGGTCGGTGAGCGAGCACACAGTGCTAGCGGACGTGAAAACAACTGTACGTGTTTTTGGCCAAATTCACTTCATTAAACATGGAATCGACAGCTTCCATTCCCTCTTCTCTAACCGTTAACGCACAAAAAAAGCGAAATATTTAATTTGATAGACGCTTTTTGAAAAATATCAAAAGCTTTAATCCTATTTGACCGGGAAAAAGCACGTCAGCGTTCTGTTTAACTTCCGCCTCGAAAGTATTTATTACAGAAAAATAATTCATAGGAAGCAAATGCGAGTGACGTCCTTATCGAAAATTTATTTGAAACGGAGATAATTGACCGAAAGGGACACCCATTTCGAAAATCAAAAGCTCGGCATAAATGATAAACACAAACAAAACTCACGCGATATACAGAGAGGCGCATTCAAAAAGCAATTTCCTTTCGGCCTCTTCGTTGCTGTTCAAACACTGGCCCATCTCTGTGTAAACATTCAGCTTTAATTCAACTTCCTTTTTGTGATTGTGGAAATTCTTGCAGTTTTTTTTTTTCTTCTGCAGATTCCCTTGTGAGTCCTCGGATTTAAAGATGAATCATAACCAGAGTAAAACCAAAAATTAACTTAGAGAAAGCTGAGATTTAATCGAAGTTTAAACCAGGGCTGCAAACCGAACCGAACCCTGAACCGAAATTCGGGTTTTTCGGACCTTTTTCCCGGAACCTGAACCGGAACTGAACCGAAAAAAATTTTAACCGAATCGGAACCTAAACCGAACCGAGAAAAAGTTTTACCCGAACCAAACCTTGAACCCTAAACCGAAAAATTTTAACCGAACCGGAACCTTGAACCACGAACCGGGAAAAAAGTTTACCCGAACCAAGAACCCTGAACCGGAAAAAAATTTGATCCAAATTGGACTTTCTGTTAAATATAAATTTAATGTAATATCAGGAGATTTGCAATAGGCAACACTGTCTTTACTATTTGTGAATAGATAGTGCAAATAGTTGAGTAAAATATCAATTGAGTACATAAAAAAGGCTTAGAATGGAGACCTTATTCGGGATTCTGAACTAACCCCTTCCGCCTATCAGGGTTCTCGAGGAGCTCCACATCAGGGCAGGAAGCCCTGAAAAGAAATTTAAATTTGCAAGCCGAACCGAACCTTGAACCAAAGTCCGGGTTTTTCCGACCTTTTTCCCGGAACCTGAACCGGAACTTGAACCGTATTTTTCACTAGGAATGGAGCTGAACCCAGTCGAACCGAAAATTATAAGGTTGCTACTGAAACCCGAACCGGAATTTGAACCAAAATTTTCATAACGAATGGAGCTGAACCCAGCCGAACCGAAAATTATAAATTTGCAACTGAAACCCGAACCGGAACTTGAACCGCATTTTGTATTAATATCGGAACCGAACCCGAACCAAACCCAAAAATTCCTCGCGGTTTGCAGCCCTGGTTTAAACGCAAATAAGTAAAAGAATTTATGCTGTAATTTAATCCGTTGATACAGGAAAAAAAAAAGTTTTTCAAGGTTACTTTTTCTTTCCTTTCATTTAGATAAGAAAAGTTTCATCCTTTTTATTGCTTGGATATAAAGTTTTTCATAACAATGACGATGGAATGGCACTAAAAATAAAGTGGCATAATATCAAAAGGAAGTCCCGAAGGACTCACAAAAAATGAAACACGTAAAGATTGGTCCGCAGTACGTCAAAGGGGTGTGAGTTTCAGCAGTTACGATAATGCGGACCTGCTTTCCTTTTTTCTTTCGAAAATTTCGCTTACATTCGAAACTGACCAAGCTTCAAAACTTGTACTCTTGTACTAACTCACGTGACCAGTGGTTGGTAGTATTGCCTGAAAAATAAACTAAAAAAAAATCAAATGCCTTACCAAGAAATTAGCTGAGCGCAATTAGAGATTGTAATCCCGAACGATTTTTTCAATCCCGGAATTTCAGGATTGAAAAATCTCCAATCCCGGGATTTCGGGATTAGTCCCAAAAATTTTTTTTTCTTGCAAAACCATTCGCTAACTAGACGACAATTTTTTTTAACACTCTCCTATTTTTAATCTCAGCATTTTGGTTTGGGACATTTTAATCTAACCCTTACCTTTTGCAAATCGTAGTTCATTTTTTAATTTAAAAACTTTTTTGGGCAAAATGATATTTTAACAATAATTAACAAAGGAAAGGACGTAGGACAAAATTTCCATTTAATTGTGAATTTTTTCAATTTTTTTTATATAAAATTATAATGTAGAAAATCCGAAATGATGATTGTAACCAAAATTTGAAATCAGGGGTTTATTTCTACTTGTTTAAGAGAAATTTTGCCTACTTTCAAATCTTCAAAAATTTCCAGCAAATTACTTTCAAATTTTAATATTCAAGCAATTACTTTACGAATTTTCATGTAGCGCAATTTTTAGAATCTGAACATTTTGAGGCAAACATTTTTTTTATATAAAAGGGCACTATATCCCTAATATCTCCTATAAAAATTAATTTTTTACATCAAAGTTTACTGTCAGTAGAAATTTTCAAAATCTAACCAATATTGATTCTAACGAGGGCATGCAGTAAAAACTTAAGACTCTGAAGTTCTTGATTTTTTCATTTACTAATAAGAAAACAATTGAAACTTCTTTTTTATTTAAAAATATGTTTTTGATTAAAAAAAAAATTATAGATCAAACGCATAATCCCGAAATCCCGGGATTAGGTCGCCTACAATCCCATGTTGTCTTAACATTAGATTTTGGCTTGTTCTATAAAATGATTTCAAAGTACTTATTGCAGATTGCAAAGTGAATTAGTACTTCTCCAAACAAAATTTATTAGAAAACCTTACAGAGAGTCGAAGCTTTGGTTGTATTTCCATGCGTCTGAGGTCAACCAACTTATCTCCATCATAAATAAATATATAATTAGAGATGGATTCTTTTGACTGTTATTTAAAGGACATGTGACCACATTTTTATCCATTCATGTTTGCGTAAATTGTGGTCACATGACCTATAAAAATAAATCAGTCAAATATCCATCTCTAACTCTTTTTCTAATGGAAATATGTCAGTTGACCTCCGACGCATGGATTCCATTTTTGAAACCTAAAATCCGTTTTGGATTTCCATAAGCAAAAGCAAATCAAGTAAACAAAGACAAATATTTCTGTTTATGACCAGAATTGACTTGGGCTCCCTGCTGACCCTAATTTGAAAGTCTTACTCCTTTTGCGATATGTTGGTGCAAAATCTACTCGAAGTTAAAACGTGACTGCTTGTTCAGTTCAGTACAGAACAAGTTTAAAAATGTGCTCGAATGATGTCCCAGAAGGAAACGTTTCGTGACACACTGAAAAGTGAGAAAGAAAGAAAAGAAAGGGCTTTTAACTATTTTTTGCTTCCGTGATTTGGATTTAGATTTAAAATTATGAACCTCCTTTTTAATACATATGAATGGGGAACGTTAACCGTGAAAGTCGATTATACGCAAAGCCCCGTCGAATTTACCCCTTTTTCGTTTATAAACCCCCGTTGTCTATTTTGCTTCGTATCTATTTTCAGTCCTTCTCTCATTTTAAAGTGTTTTAAGTGAAATTGTTAGCTTTTTCTCAGTGATTGACGCAAATCTGGCTTCTGGAAAAGGTTTAAAATTCGCAGTAAAATTATAATGTTACTTAGAGATATATATATATATATTGTCTTGCAAACCTTCTCGTAAAATTCTTTCTGAGATTGTCATATGAAAAATTAATGTTAAAATGTCACTTGGCAGCTCTAATTTCGAATCTTCCGATGTTTTGCGTCAAAAGGTCTCGATCCATGATCTTTGTAAAACACGTTTTTTTCCCGCTTTATAGTAAAAAAATGTTATATTTGAATTTTTTTTATAAAAAATTATAATGAGATTTTTTTAATACATCAGCACCAGGTAGCTGTTTTCATATGCCAAGGAATTTTTTTCATCTTACTGTTAGTTGCATATTTGTATAAAAATCTGTGTAACTATGTTCGCTGTAGGTCTGAATCGAATTTAAATTCTGCAGGAGAGGAATTTAATATGTTTGTATAAAACTGTCAGCAGACGGTGCTTTTCTTTTCTTTCCTACCCATTGTATAAAAGAGGAAAGAAACCGTTGAAAAAATCATGATCGGAAACTCGGTAGGTGCGAGCTTTATCGCAGCTTTTAAATCATTCAGGTCTTTTGCTTTTGTATGAAAGCGGAGGTTCGTTTTTTTATATAGAGAATTGGGATCGGAAATTGATGTTTTTCTTTCTGTATGTGAATTATAATCGCGCATTATCATAAACGCATTGTAAAAGATTTCCTCTTCCCAAATGTTTTTTTTTTTTTTTTGTAAAAATTCGACGTTTTGAACGATCCTCATATTCTTTGAATTTTGAAAAAAAAACCGTATATGAACAGTATATAAATTCGTTTCGTTTGCTTTTCATGTGCAATATTTTATTTCGAATAATAATCCGGTTCTACCGTTTTTAAAGGTTCAAACATATTCATTTCTTATTAAGATCAAGGTTGTAATTAAAAGTAAGATGATTATTTACACTTTGATTAGCTCATCTTAATTTCCGTGTTTAGGGTGTTTATTTTCCGAACTGGAATCTTGGACGTTAAGCTAGAAGTATCGCCATGGCAACAACTGGCGTGCTGTGAGTTGGGAAGCTTAAAAATATAGACTGGATGAAGATTCTAATTTATTGTTCTTATGATTAGCTATAATGGTCAGTATGGGAAGAAACCAGATGTGTGACAGCGGATCGAATCCCGTAGATCTTTTATGCCTTCGGAATCCGAAATGTTCACCACTGGACCATAATCACGTTTTGTATGCAAATGTCGTACTACTACATAATCCTAGTTATGTAAACTCAGAAAAAGATAAGGACATTTTACTTTTATTATGAATAATTTGGTTTACAACTGGAGGTATCAAGTCCGTATAAAATGAAAAAAGGATATTTAGCATGTAAAGTGGTGTCTTTATAGCGGCTAAGACGAGCGCTGGGGCTCATCATTCCTGGAAAACAAAATTAAGTTTGTAATTGATATGATGAAAGATAAGCTCGCACGACAGAAACCCATTAAAAAAAGATTTTTTTTTAAAAGTTTTGCAATGTTTACCCTCGGGACTGACATTGATATTTCCACGGTTTCAAGATAATAATTTAAAGAAAAAGAAAATTTAAACCCTTCACTTCATTTCTTTCATTCATTTTTTTTTTATTTTTTTATTCTTCGTGAAATTACGTGTTTTACTGCTCGTTTTTAAAGAAATTACGGAATGAAAATCGATACAATAAACATTTTCGTATCGGTTTTTAGATTCGGTTTAAGTGTCAAATATATTGACATTTATAATTTTTTTAAAAGTGTTGCCCGGCATAAAATAGCAGTAAAGGGAAACTCCTTTCGGAATTTTCTTCTCTTTGTCGTTTCTTTGAAATAGCCTCATTTCAGAGGGAGGGGGGGTCAGACGGCGCCAAGCGAAAAGTTCTGTGTGAAGCAATTCTGCTGAATCGCCGGACGGACGCTAAGTAATGAAATAGTGACAAACGGTTCCCCGGGGCGTAATATATAGGGAAAGGTACTAAATGTTGCTTTGACACCGGGTATATGGCAATATTTAATTACATCCTAACCTTTATTTACAGCCAGCGGTACTCGTTGGTTTCTAATACGTCATTTTTATTAAGCTTGACGTCAGTATTTATTGGCTATTTCAAATAAATCGTTTTTAAAGAATTGGAATGACTTATTGATGGAAGAGATTGAATGATGAAAAAAAAAAGAAAAAAAAACATACGAAACAAAAAGAGAAGCAAAAGGTTACCCGAAATGGAAATCGATAACCAAAGTTCATTATTGGTTGATGTGATATGCATGATCGGTTTGGACAGGCAATATTTCACCGATATTGCTGGTAAAAAATTTAAGTCCATCCTGTTCGACTTACGTAAATATTTTTTCTACATTCCGAATAAGTTTCGGGGAGTTTAATTAAAATGAAACAACATCGTTATCTCTGTTTCAAAAAATAGCTCCATTTTGGTCTTCATTTTAAAGCTGAGCAATGGAACAACTTTCACAGTATCGTAAGTGATTTATAAAACGGACTAATCACAAATAAACAGATATTGATGCGCAACGAAAATTTAAGGGGTTTCATTTAAGGGGTCGTCCATTGGACGGTAATGGACGACTCGTCCATGTATTATTAGGGTGCCCGTTAAATACCGTGTTCGCGAATTTTTGTCGGGCCACCCCCCGAAATCGATTTCAAATAATTAAAAAGTCTAAATCAAAAATTTTCTTTTTTTTTATCTCAACCGGAATTCGTGCCCCAGGGCACTTGTTTTTTTCCATAAAAAAAGCACGGTAAAATGTTGTTATTTCGGATTAATTTTTTTTCCGGCGCTTATAATGACCCCAAAAATTTGATTTTTTGCATACACGCTCCTTAGATGTGTAGCTACCTCCGTATTTTTTCCCATCCGCCCAGAACAATATTTCTCGCCCCAGGAGGGGGTAAAATTTGCCAAAAATGGCAAAATTTTCAAAATCCAACCTCTCCTGGAGGTCGGAAACATTGTTCTGGGGGATGGGAAAAAATACGGAGGTAGCTACACATCTAAGGAGGGTGTATGCAAAAAATTAAATTTTTTGGGTCATTATAAGCTTCGGAAAAAAAATAAATCCGAAATGACGACATTTTACCGTGCTTTTTATATGGGAAAAAACAAGTGCCTTGGGGCACGGGTTCTGGTTGAGATAAAAAAAATATTTTAGATTTAGACTTTTTAAATTATTTGGAATCGATTTGGGGGGTGGCCCGAAAAAAATTCGTCCACACGGTATTTAACGGTCACCCTAATGTATTACGTAACGCCTGGAGGGGGGTGGGGGTCGAAGGAGGTGTTACACATTGTTACGGGCGGGTGGGGGGGTAGTGGGCAATGCGTTGCGTAATTTTAATATTAAAATCCTTTCAATTTTATTTCACTCCTTTAAAAAAAATTTTCCCAGTTATTCTTCAAAATAAAAAAGTAAATTTTTTTTTTCAAATTCCTAAAAACTGATTAAAATTTATCATGAAATTGAAATTTTTTTTAACTTCTAAAAACGAAATTGAAATAGTTTTCAAGGGGGGGGGGGATTGCAGGTTGTGTTACGGGAGGGGGAGGGTCATAAAGTGGCCTATTTTGCGTTACGTAATACATGGACGACCCCTTTGCTGCAGTAATATTCAAAGTAGCACACCTCCGCCATGACTGATTTATGGAAAGGTAAAGGTCCAGAAATAATCTGTCGAGAAAATTCAAATGAATTATCGGTCATTTAAAGTCAACACTTTCTAAAGTAAATGTTGCTGTCGTCAGAGATCTCAATTAGAAAATTATGCATTAAGAATATTATGGTTTCGGCGTTGCGAATTTATTTCTGTTATATTTTTAAAAAAATTCCAGACTACCTTGAAATTATACAATCCCACGTGTAATTCTCGTTTTTTTTCCCAGCAGTTCATTTTAGGTAGCTGAACTGTTTTTTAATGAAGCCGGTTGGATTGAAATGTATAAAGTATGAATTTAAGCAAATCTACTACCATCAGGATTGCCTCCTAATCTCACTTATAACGAAGCTTTTCTATACTGTTTTCTTAATTCCCTCAATAAGTTTAATGTCTTCTGTGTAATTTTGTTCTTTTTTTTTTTTTAGATGTGACGTAATTTAAATTTAAACTTGATTTAATTTAACTTGATTAAAAACCCAATGATCGTAATTCCGAGGCTCGCGTGCATAAATGCGGAAATATCCGTATATTGTTTGTACATCCCTCACGTCTTGGAATTTATTCATAAGAAAAAAATGCGTTAAGAGGATTTCTCCGGATTTATGTGAGTCAAGGGTGACTTTAGGGAAAGGGATAGGGAATGGGAATGATTTTTTTTGAATGCGCGCAGGAGAGAAATAACGAATGCTTATTTCCTTTGTTTGCGTTTGTGGGGTTGGAAATACTTTCAATAATCAAACATCATAGAGCTTTTACCAAGAGCACTGCTAGGGGAATTTTAGACTTTCCTCCTGTGGCTACGCATACGATACGTTTTAAGTATAACGCGCCAATCTGGATTTTTTTTTTCTTACATTCACTTTATTTCAGTATCATAATTTTCAAAGTACCCATAAAATTTTCCAAGCTTTTGTTTTTTTCGCTAAATATTCGGTTTGAAATTGAAAACAAAAGATTCGTCAGACAAAAGTCTTCTTTTCTTCTTTTCTCCACCCGAGCCCCCCTTGGGAAAATGATCAATGGTAAAAAGGGACCTTAGAAAACTAGCCAAGTCGTAACTTATTCTACTAATCATTCATTTTAATGAGTTTTTCCCTTTGGAAAAGGAGAAATCGAGACGGAAAAAAAAAGAAGAGAAAATTCCAGTTTGTAGGATCTTTTTTTTTTTTTTCTTTCGTAATGTGGTTAGTCTTGTCTGGAGACTTTTCTTTCCACGATAAAGCCAAAATGTCGTTACTTGTAGGGGTGATATACCATCAGCTAAATAATAATTCGGAAAACACAGTGCGACGTGTTTTCCGCTTTTTACGTCGGCCGTATATTTTCCACGCTATGGAAAAAAAAAGATACGATGAATTTTTTTTTCCTTTCTTTTGTAGTTGCTTACTTGTGACGTTTACACACGTACTTTTCACACGAATTTGGGATAATGCGGGAAAACGATTGTTGTCAGGAAAAAAAAAAAAAAAAAAAAAAGCTTTTGTGTGATGGTTGTGAAAAAGATAAGCAAAAGCTATGGATTCTCTTCGTTAAATTACATATTGAATTTGGACCATCAAATTGAATTTTTCTTTTTCCTCCTTCTGAGCGGACTAATATAACGTAGAATCAAAAACATGCGTGAAAGTACACAAACCTCCGTGCTTAAATTACCAAATCGATGAAGATTTTTTTTTTCTCTTTCACCAAGCTTTTAATTTTACGGGAGGTGCATATGTGTACATGCATGCTGCTGCTAAAAATATTTGGCGACTATATAAATGGGACAGTAAAAAAATATCGGTAGGGCAGTTTTTTTTCCATAAAATTGGCAGTAGTAAATTTAAATATGGGCCAGTTTTTTAAATAAATCGGCAGTGGATTAATCGCTTTTGGGGAAGTAAATTTTTATATTTTAGGAAAGTTGCATAGTGGCAGTAATTTAATAATCAAAGGGAAGTATTTTTTTATGAAGCTAATTTTTTTTTATATAAATTTTTAATACAGTCAACCAAGGTTATAACCTTTATTGTGATCTCGGCTATAACGCGTAAATCGGGGCGGTCCCTTCACGAAGTCCATAAGAACAATGTAATCTGACTTTGGTTATTACGCGGCACGGTCTCGGTTACAACACGGACAAATTTGGAAAATAAGTGTAAAAAACGTCCATAAATGACGAAAAATTCAAGAAAAAATGACATTTGAGCTCATCGATAAAATATTTTTTTAATTACGTAATAAATTTTAAAGTTTTTTTTTTTTTTTTTTTTTTTTTTTTCAAGAAAAATTCAGTTTAGTATTTAGAATATAAACCCGGAACTGTAGCACGTTTTTCAACAATTATAAGAATCCGACTCTGAATAAAATAATATTTCAACCCCACCGCTTCAACCCCTATTAACAGAAGCAGTGAATACGTATCGGATCGGTCCGGAGTCACATCAGTTATTAAAAAAATTAAAAAATTCATCAATTCAATTTTTTTACTGCCAAAATATTCAGCAATTCATTTTTTTTTACTGCCGATTCACATATTTTAATGGAAAATTATGTATTATACTGCTAAAATATTTTTTCTACTGCCGAAATTGTACTGCCAATAAAAAAAATTTCCATATTATTAAAAAATACTGCCCTAGTATTAATAAATTACTGCCCCTTTAGATAGACGCAAAAAAATTTTTGGAAGTTTCGAACTTTGCAAAAATGAAATTTACTAGTGCGGAATCGTGTTGAAATTTGACGAGATAATAAAATCAACAGATATTTTTAGCATAATTAATATACTTCATATCTTTAAGGGAAATATTAACTTTCATAATGATTTTTTGATTGCTCTCTTAAGTTACGTTTTAATTGGAACTATTTATCCATATTTGTTTTTAGGCATTTTCTATTCGCATAGGTAATACTTTCCTACATTTATTTCTTACTCTCTTGTTGAAAAAGATATGCATACGGTGCTTATTTGTGACACCATTTCCATCAAATAAAAGAAAGCATCGTCTGCGTTTGATTTCTTTGATGGTAAAAGCTGTGATAACAACTTAATGAAGTTGAGGAAGTAATGCAATATGAGTGAGTCGAGTGAATGAGAAACTAAGTTGTCGAGGATGTCACACGTGAACAACAAAGCTATGTGGCACACAGTCTTTTTTTTCGTACGTTTCTATAAATAGAAGCTTAAAGGGAAAAGGCTTCGAAATGCCGTTTTTCTTAGCGTCTTCAGTTTTCCCTACGCCATGTAATTGAACTGAAATATTTATTTTCGTGCCTATAACCGAAAATAATTGTTTTCGGTCCTCCCAAAAATGTTAAATTTCGGTTTCCTAGGCATAAAAAATATCTTACAGTAGGCCTACTACGATACACGTTACAGCACCGAGGCGAAGCCCAGGGGCCGCAAAATCGTGTTCAGATCAGCCTCTTCCATCATAGGACAGTAATATACTATTTCCTCAAAGCTTGATCATGAACAGCTTTTGATCCTGTTTTTATTGACGATACATCGTCCTATGTAGTTGCATCGATGTGGCAACGTGGCATACTTCTTTTTCAATGAATTTTATAGTTCCTAATTAACCCACCAGATTTTGATGAAGCCGCAAAAAAAAAAAACCGGGTATATGGAACCTTGTGAATTATACATATTTATCGACCAGTTGCTGATAGGAAGGGTCACATTGAAAAAGTTATTGAAGAGAAATATATTCGTTATCAATTCGATTGCATTTTGTGCGAAATTTCGGAGCATTTTATATACGAAACGTCTGATTATCTAAAAAGCCTACGACATATACATATATATTTATGTCCCATGTGTGGTTTATGAAACAACGATGACAGTTGGAATCCATAAGCATCATCTTTCGCATCGTGTAACCCTTATCGCATAAAAAATTATATCGTAAATATTTCCATAAATATATCATTTGAAACTTTTTCCTTTTTCTTTTTTTATTTGGGAAAGTACCGTGGATATAATATTCGTTTAACGAAAACCTCTTCGTTGGCAAATGAACTTTCAGGTTTCCCATTTTTCCTCGTAGTCCTGTCATATGTGTTTATATTCACTTAGTGAATACGCTCGGGGAATCACAGATGTCGTAGCCTGGCTAATAAAAAATTGTTTATTTACGAAGCACTAAAATTTTGCGTCGTCGCTGCAAGCGGTCTCTTAAAAAATATAACGTGCTTATGTTAAGCTCCAAAAAAAAAAAAAAAAAAAAAATCAACATTTAACGAAATTAAAGAAAGATAAACGTGTAATTATAAAATTAATAAATTATGGAAATGTACGATAAACGTGGGATTTAGTTGCGGAGAATCATTGATCTTGTCGTCCTTAAAAGTGCGATGTTCCTTATTAGGATGAATCACCAAGTAAAAAAAAATGTAGGATTACAGTTTTTTGATTGAAAATACTGCTTCAAGGAGGAGGAAGATCACATTGTGCATTATGTTCGTGCACTGTGGGAATAAAAAATAGGTCAACGAAAAAAAAAAACAGTACTCGAATCGTATAATGTGTAATGTGTGTGTGATTTTGTAATGCTTCGAAGCTGCATGCTCGTGACATAAAAAATTATTGTCCTTCGAGAAAATCTCGAAGCTCATGTTACATTGATGGGATGTTTGCTCTCTGTGGGTTTATCTTTCTGAAAATAATGCAAAGGGTTCCATCTGGCGGGAATTCCCCAACTCTTTTCTTTTTGCCTTTTCGTTCGTTTAATTTCACATAGAGTTCTCTTCCTGCGTTTTATTTTCCTGGAAGGGAAAAAGTCGACAAAACGGAAGTAACCGCGATAACCGCTTGGTTGGCAAATATTGACTTCGAATGAAACCGTCTACCACGAATTTGAATTCCCGGAATCTTTGTATGGGGTTGTTTTATATTTACAAAGGTTTTCTCGGGCAAGGATTTTGCATATTGGTCTTCCCAGAGGCTTTCAAAATTAGTTCGGGCTTTTGTAACATGTTGATCCAATGTTTTTTCGATCTCTGTTTCGGGGCGTTTTTCTATTCTTGAGATAGTAAAAAAAAATTCCTAAAGATCAATATTTTTCTTGAACTCAAAATAAAACTGTCAACTTTAAAAAAAATTTTTTTTTTCGTTAAAAAAAAAAATGTTAATGAAAAAGGCGTGTTGATGAACCTACAATACTTTTTTAAAATATTTCTAAAAATTTGTACATTGAAATAACATTTCCTTCTTTGTTTGTTACAGTTGGCGGAACTGGAACAGCGAGTTCTGGACGCTGAAAAAAGGGCGGTGGAAGCAGAATCTCAGGTAAGGCATGATCGGTAACACGTGGGAACCTAAAATAGAGAACGATGACAAACAAGGATTTTGGCCTGGGGGTACTTATTAAACGGTGTATATCACCGGTCCCCTTTACTGACTTCTTGGCCGTACCTTGAAGACTCAATCCTTCAGGTGCATGCTGTTTTATATCTGCATCTACTTTTCCTCCGTTTACACGTGTAAAATAATGGAATTTCAGACGTTTTTGCAAGATCTTTAATAATTCATGAGGTAAATTATAAGAAAGTGCTGCCGATTGTAAAAAAAATCCAGTGCGATTTTTTTTTTTTTTTTTTTTTTTTTTTTTTTTACATACTCAACATTTCTGCATTGGCTCGTTTTTTCTCTGGAGAAAATATCTTATTTAGAAGCAATCCACTTAAATCGGCATGACAGCAGCTGATGTTAGCAATGATTTGCCATCTCGCTTTCTCTGAAATCAATAAAAGAAAGTGGGGGAAAGCTAAATAAAAGCAGAAAAGTCTTGAATAGTTGGATCCTTTTCCGAGCTTTTCGCTGCTGTTCTTTTTTTTTTTTTTTTTTTTTTTTCAAACAGTAATGACTGATAAACGTCAAAACGAAAACAACCCCTCGAATTTTCCTTGTTAAAAAATTATGGGGGGAAATTTGAAGGAAAATAAAGATGGAAAAAAGATAGAAGATAATTATTTTCGAAAAAAAAATAGGTGATATTTTCAAAAAGAGGAAAAAAAAAAAAAAAAAAAAAGACAGCAATAATGACATTGTAGACAAGGTTCGTTGCACTTGGAGGACACAACAGTGCAATACTACGAGACAAGAGGTGTTATCAAGAAGTATCCAGTCATCAAGTTACCTCATCTGTCGGTTGCTAAGCAACGAATTCATTGATCGTGGACCCTCTCCTCCTTCCTCTCCCTAAGGATGTTTGGCCTTTCTACGTTTACCTTATGGCTTGATTGACTCTTATCTCAAGTACTTCTCTCTTATGCTTAACCTCTGTGTTGGATCGTCCAATTATGCAATATATATTGCAACAGTGGCGTAGTCGTAGGAGGGTTAAAAAGTGAAACATTTTGAAAAGTTAATTTGAGATTTTAAAAAGTCATCAATCGAATTCTTAGATTTTCCTTTCCCAACTTTTCCTTAAAGCTTGGCTCTTATCACGGTCGCAATATAATAAATGAAGCTCTTGTAGTTCGGCATTGAACTTATGGAATTCGTAAGGTTTCGCTGGGCCGTTCAAGAAAAAAAAAAGACGACTGAAAAGCTTTTTATGTGGTTCGTTTGTTAATGTTTTCAAGGCAAAAAAAAAATCATGGAATCTTATTGTTTGAAACATTTAGCACTTGCAATAAATTCATATGATTGTTTCATCACGAAATTTTATACTTTTCTCACGATTTAAGAACAGCCTCGAATGGTTATAGTATTGCCAATGCTGGAAATGGAAAACGAAAAAGCTTCCGATCCTACGGACGCCATTACGGTCCCTAAGCTACCGTGATTTCGATAGACGGATTCGTATATGGCCTATTCAACGATTCCCACGAATTCCTATCTCGAGCCTGGGAAATGCTGACCAAGCAGTCCGAGCTGATAAGCTCTCGACGCGGACAGGCTTTCAGCTTTATTCGTCATTCAGCATTGTTATTCAGTAGTTAGCATTCATTCGTGATTCGTCCAATAGTTCGGATCATGTTGGTTTTCGAGTTTGTGGTTCCGTTTATGGGAAAGAGAAATATATTAAGGATTCGATCCTAAATCTTTTTGGTATATTCATTTGTTATTCCGCTCGACCACCAAGCTTTTTCGCAATTAGTTGTGGTAGGTAGTCATAGTCATGATTAATTCGGGAGACAATACAGTGTCATCTGTTCTCTTGGATTGAGCTTCGTGAAAGTTGGAACATCAAAACCAACTCAATCAACTTCAATCAATTCTGAAAAATTAGTAAAATTAAAAGGAGACAGTCAACTGAAGAAATTGACTGTCATTTTGATCAAACTGGACCATAACCATTCAAGAGTGTATTTTATTCTTTAAATTGTAGTGACAACATAGAATTGGCCATTAACTGATATCCTTATGTTGTTATGGGATGGAAGCTTTTGGCTCAAGAATATGCATGGGCATCTATCTTTTGATGAAAACGCTGTCCTTACGGTTCCTAGCATTATGGTAGGCCTAGAACTCTTGTGTTTACATCAGAGGTTTAAAATTCTGTGCCTACTATCTTGCGGGCATTTTTACTTTTGATGAAATTGACATTCTAATGATAGAGTTAAGGCGAGGGACAACATAATAATCTGTTACGTTTCACCAATCCACCTCCGTAAAAATTGTGACTTAAAGATCAGGCCCTTGCAATTCGAATAAAACCTAAGAACATATTAGTGCAATTAAAACGAAAAATCTCCAAAAAGTTTTTGAGGCAATTTTACGGTCTAAAAGTGTCAGTTAGCTTCCCAAAAGACGAGCTTCGAGACGCTCGATTTGATGGATAACGAAGAAAAATTTATGCAATATTTTCGTGTGAGCAGGAACATGTTTTCGAAAATTTTTTATGCCATTCGTGAAGACATAACCATCAGGAAGCCTACAAAATTCGTCCCCAACGATCAACTTCGAAACGCTCGCTTCATTTTTTTGAAAAAAATTTTCTTTGAGATTTCTTGGTGTTAATTTCATTAACCCATATTTGGCTAATTACAACCAAAAAATGTTTTTCGAAAAATTTTCCGAAGCACTCGTCAAAACCCTCTTCTTTTGGCCATCGAACCAGCGTCTTTGGAATGAACTTCATCGTTCTGTACGAGTTTTAGCAGGTTTGATCTGCCTATGCTGTGGTTTTTCTTTCTTTCTTTTTAAACTATAGTTTATGAAGTGTAATCTGTAATCTGCCCATTAAAAAAAATGCGTTTTGTAGACTTACTCAAAAAAATGTTTGTGTTGATCATATTCTTTATATTTATTCCACTGCATATAAATTAATTTAGCGTTTGCATTATACATTATTCGCAAATTCATGCGGTTTCCATAGATATTTCCCTCAGGGAAATCTCAGAGATTTTTAGGGTAGATTACTGCATCTAATTATTTTATGTAAAGGGTAATGTGCATTATTTCCCATTTCAATTATTTACTTTTCTGTTAATGATTACAGTGCAAATTCAAGCGATAATTTAAAAAAAGTATTCCGTCGTCCGTCAGTCACAATCGTTTTCCCATCGCAGCTAAAACTTACAAAATTTTTCCCCCCTTTTTTTTTCCTTGCATTATAACACAATAAAGTAGGAAGCTCTCGCAAGAGGGCGCCTCTGCTATTCAGCGATGGATGGGGTAGTATGAGCGTGTCTACCTCCCTATCAAAGAGTCCATCGTGTTTTTTCTACAATAAATTGCTTTTTACCATTGTTTATACCGTCGTTCGAGTACAAATGATCTTGTTTGACTTCAGTTTCCTTCAGAATTCATTTATTTCACTTCTTATGTTTAACTTAATCGATTTTGCTACTGCTAACGGGTCCGGGAACAACGAAATAACATGTGTTCAACGAAAATTGCAATAATAAGTGTTTTTTTTGTATATCAGTGATCTATTTTTTTAGTGGTCTATATTTTTTTTTCTTTTAAAAAACATTCAGATACAGTATATATAGCATTTGGATTTATTATATTCTTCGCCGAAATTTCACAAATGGAAAAAATTTGTAAAAAGGAAAAAAGCGACAGGTTATACATACAAACGTGGTCAGTTAACATTATCATAAGTAAGAGAGGTCAACAAACATTAGTGTAAAGAGCTTTATCAAAGGGAATTGCTCGATTGACAGTTAATCGATTTACCGATATTGTTGCAAGTGCATTTGGATTTTAATTTCTTCATTCGATGAAAGCACCGAGGATTAAAATGTAGCCGCGGAGGTTCTTTAGCGTTATCATGTTTGCTTCGGTAGACAGGAAAACAAGCGGGGACGGGGATGATAATTATTTTGCCATGAGATTGATATTGTGACGCTGACCTGAATGAGCGAGAAATGTAACGCACTCATCCAGAAGGTAAATAATAATTAATTAAAATAAGTGAAAGTGATTCGAATTACTTCTAACAAAACGATTAAATGCGTCGAAGAAAATTTAATTTAAAATTCGATTGATTATTCCGCCTTTAGGACAATCTTCCCCCGTGTTAATTGAAATTTGATACGAGAAAAATTTTTCGGGTCTGTTACTTCGAAAAATTTCGATTGTTTGGAAAATAACTTCGTTAGCAGCTCGTAGGATTTGGCTTATTATTTATGGGAAACGGTTTTAATGAGATTAAGTTTTTGCGGGGAAGAAATATTTTCATGGAGGTTAATGAAAATATTTCTCCCCGAATTCATGGACGGGAATCATTTGCCTAATTAAAATTTTATGTTAATACGAGGAGGAATATGCCGTCGTTTTTGCAAAGAGTATACGGGAAGGCTGCTAATAGATGCATTAAAAACTCCTTAAAAGTACTGCGCTCGGTTTTAATTTGAATTTTCTTATTCAAACGAAAGTTTAAAGTAACTCATTTAAATGCGATTGTTGTCGGTCAAAACAAAGTTTGTTTTACCATTAGAATTTGCTGTCTGATGAATTAAAAACAAATTAGAAATTTAAATGAAACTTGAAATAGTAAATTATGATAATCGTCTTGTAGAAGAAATAACTTTACCGATTACTGTTCCTGAAGTGTTGAAAATTGTGAAGGAAAATATTGGACCTATAGAATGAATTTTTGGCTTGCGGCTAGAAGTAAGTAGCCGGAGGAAAATTAAGTTGTACGGGAAAATTGTTTTATTACTTTGTAAGTTCGAATTATCACACATGTGTCTCACATGGTCTCTACCAATAAAATAATATTGTTTTTTGAAGCCATCCAGTTTGAAAGATGTTGACCCGTTTCCTACAATTTTTAATTACTGGATCAGCAAAAATATAATAAAGAATGATTTCAGCAAGTGGTTTATTCAAAAAGCCCGATTTGTGGCCGCGAAATTAAAATCGGCCCTTTTTAAATCTGAGAAACTACTTTATGTTTTTTGACTTCTAGAATCCGAAAATGTCCAAAAAAATTACGTACTGTTGCGGGGAAAACCCGATATCTCCGCACCAATTGAAAATTAATGATAATAGTTAAAATTGATAATTATTAGAGTTATCGGGTTTTTCCCGCAACAGTGCGTAATTTTTATAAACATTTTCGGATTTTACGAGTCAGATTTGAAAAGGGCCGACTTTTATTTCGCGGTCACAAAATCGGGCTTTTTGCATAAACCGCTTTAAACAGTTGTCATTAAAGCCCTGTTCCTTGCTTTCCATTTTTAAAGTCTTCCTGTTGGTATAACCTAATTTTTGAAGGGGCAAAATTTTTTTAAAGTACAAATTCGTTATTTTGGTGTTTTTTTGCAGTTGGCATTTTGCTATTTTTTGAAGAATGTTTGTATATGACAACCTTGAAGCAAAGAATCTTTTAGAAACGTTTGTGCACCCCTCTCGATATTTAAGGAAAGGAAGAAGAGTCCATTTTTTCTATATAAAAGGAAAAAAAAAAAAAAAATTATGTAAGGAATAAAATCATATCGCAAACCTTGATTCACTTGCTCTTGTATTCCCAACAATGAAAAAAAAAAGTGAGCAAGTTAAAAAAGCATTTAAAATGTAGAAGTAGGCCTATGCTTTTTTTAAGGGAAAGGGTGTCCCGATTCTGTGATAGTCAGCTGACTACTGCACTCACTAAACGTATATCAAATGAGTCATACATAAAAAGGACAAATAGGGGAATGAAGAGGCCATTTAAATGAGGGTAATTCTTTGTTAACATGTTAAAAAAGAAAAAGAAAATAAATGCTTTCATTTTTTAGAATTTTACAGTCTGTATTCTTCGTTCATTTACACAATTTCGAAAACTTTTAAAGAGAAAATGACGAGTAACATTATTTGGGTACCTCAAACCAATTTTTTTTTTTTTTTTTTTTTTTTTTTTTGGCGCTTCTAAACTCATTTTTTTAAACAGTTCCTGCGAACATTCAAATTATTTAACCTTTTTCTTCATTCACCTTTTCATGTTTTTTCAATTTTTTTTCCTTTGCGTTAAAAAAAATTATTTTTTGAGGCACTTGTTTTGAAAAGCTGCGTAAGCTTTTTTTCCATGACGAATATACAGTGATGGAAGGATTTCTGCAATCGACCCTAATAACGATGATTAACGACGACGCAAAAAATCACCCACACCCTATTTTCCAAAAGGGGGGGAAGACATGCAACCCCTAAAAGTACACAACATAGTGTTTTCCCCTGTCTGAAGTCAGTCCACTCATATTCTTCCACTGTTGAACTTAGTTTTTCAATTTCAGTCATGTTCTTCCCAACAATATTCATTTCATCTCTCGGTAAGGTTTTATACGAGTTTACTTGAATAATCGATACAGATAATATAGTTGAAACTAAAATTTCAATATGTGTTGAACAATGAATGATATCGATTTTTTTTTCTGTTCCAGATGCGGATGATGGAACGGAGGGGCGACTGGTCAATTAACTCAGACACGACAAACAGCCAGTCCAGCGAAGTTCCAGAAGCGCAGAAAGTCATCTCGAAATTGGAGACTCAAGTCGAGGAGCAGAGGAGACTCCGATTGCAAGACGCAAAGCAAGTGGAAGCCAAAGCCGCGAAAATCAAGGAATGGGTCGCGAATAAACTGAGAGGATTGGAAGAACAAAATCAGCAGTTGAGAGAACAAAACGATAAGTGCAATCAACAGATCGAATTGCTGAGAAATCATCTGGAGCAATTAAGTCTTATGAAACCTGGAGGTAGAACCAGCCTTAGTTTGGAAATCGATAAAGAGACTTTAATACCAAATAATATCAGTAGTAGGTAAGTAAATCGGCCCTATCCGTTTGACTATATTTAAGCAATTATGAACTGATAATGGGATTTAAAAATGGGTTTTTTTTGTTAAGTCGTGGCAGGTCTTGACATTGTAATCAAAAAATTCTTATGCAGAATATTGAGTTTGGGTGGAATAGACAAAGCTGACGTTTGGGAAATCCCGAGTTTTCAAGTCGGGATTTTGTAAGAGAAATTAACTAATCAACTGTCACATTATTAGTATCGTATAATTCTTTTTCGCCTTTCCTGTTGCGGTGATATGCCTCTTAGCTTTATACCGAAAAAGAATTACCACCGATATAAATTTAAATTACAAACATAAACAATTTTTTTTATTTTGGGTACAGCTCATTTGTTTCCGGATTTGAATTAGTATTAGCTTTAGGTTTAAAAAAGGAATCTTCTAAGCTTTCCTTTGCCAGATTTCTTCGTCCAGTTTTAAGACTCGAAATATATGGGCGATATTCGAGGTTGCTGCTCATTTTGCCTAATCCATTTTTCCTAAAAAAAAAATTTCCTGATCTATTTTTCCTAAGAAAGAATTTTCCTAAAAATAATTTTGCCTAAAGGCAACTTTTCTAAAATAAAAATTTGGGCATTACATTATGGAACAAATACTAAGCCACAATCCGGAATTAGAGCACTGGACCAACAATTTGTCTGGCAAGGCTGGCAAAACCGGTTCCAGTGCTTAATCAAGAAGCACCATCCGAGCTTGTACAGGGCCCAGAGGAAGTACTAAAAGAACAAGCTGATAAGGAAAGTGTGCTTGCGAATTTTGCACTGGGAAAAAATTTCGAGCCGAGGCGAAAAAAAAATCGTCCGAGTTCCAAAGCAGAATATGGTCGATCGTTCTTCAACATGAAGATTACCAAGATGAACATAGATTCTTGGATTATTTTAGAACGATCGGACACGACATTTTCCTGTAAATCCGGAATGTGGCTTCGTATTGGTTCACAACACCTTTTTTTACAGTTTTTTTTATTTTTATTTTTAGTAAATATATTTTTTTTTTTAAATAAATTTGCAAAAATATTTTTAAAAAAAATAAATTAGGAAAATTTTTTTTTAGGAAAAATAGATTAGGATAAATGGGTTAGGAAAAATGGTAGGGAATCGATACTCGATGGGTACTTCACGGGGTTCAAATCTTGTATGGATTATGGTTGGTTAGTTTTATTTTAAATTCTCTTCACTTTTTTGAATATTTCGTGGGTCTCAAAATGTCACTCGAAAAGAGAGAAAAAATGAATGAATAAGTAAAATAAAAAGGAAGTTTTAAGGTTTAAATGTCGTTTCTGTTCACCAAGTTTATAGGTGCTATTTTAAAAGAAAATTTTGCTGCCCCAAAGTAGTCTGTTCTGCGCTCCGAGAATTAACGTGGAACAAACTTTCCAAGAAAATTCGTAGAACTGGAGCAAACGTTTTTTCAGTTATACCTAACTGCTCGCTCTGAGAATCTTACTCTTGAGTCTTTTTTTAAGCTTTTAAATGTTCCACGAAAATTTGGAGCTATCGGGAAAGAGTTGTATAAACCCTTATTTTTCTGAGAAATATGAGAAGTCATCATATGCAAATGGCTTTAATTTTTATTAAGACTGAAAAATTCAATGGATATATATATTTTTTTCTTTTTATTTAAAAGCAAAAAGAAAAAAAGAAAAGGAAAAATAAAATTATGTAAATTATTTTTGGTTGGTGAAGGATTTTTTTTTATCAAAAAATACAGTCTTGGCGATATTAAAATACTTTTCTCATGGGACGAAATTCCATTTGCAAGCTAAGTCTTCTTTCACTATAAAATATAAATTTTCTAAAAACGGGGGCATCTCCTGTGCTCCAGGTCTCGAACACACTATCCTTTTTGTTACCTTTTATCACTTCTATCGATTTTTTTTGAGGACATAAAGAATTACGACAGAAAAAGAAAATGTTATTGTTTGGCTTTGACAATACAACACAAACATTAACCTAACTCGGGTCATTCTTTTCTTCGAACGTTTCGAACGTTCGGAATATTTTGAATTTCAAAATAAAAAACAAATATATATAAAATTGCAATGATTCTTGTTTACCAAATTTTCAAAATTCTGAAGTACCCATTTAATAATGTAATATGAGAGATGAAAATTTTATTGAGAACTGACTATGTCGCATTTTGTCGGAAGACTCTGGGACCGATTTCGGAGGGTATTCATCGGTCTTGTCGACAACGACGAATCAAATTCGGATAATTCTAATTCGAAAGGAGGTGCCAGAACATTGGATTTTGTACAAAGCGCAATATACAATCTCAAGGATAAAAACGGATCCTGTTTCGAGGATATATTAGAGTATTTATGTAGGCAATATGATGTTGATGAAAACACGATTAGAGGTAGAGTGATGGCAGCTTTGAGAAGGGGAGTTTTAATAGGAGTCCTCGAACAGAATGGTAACGTTTATAAATTAGCTGTATGCCGGGACAAAAATAAAAAACATCGGAGGAGAAAATCGTCACCTCAGGTCGAAAGTTGCGACAAATGCAAACGTACTTTTTCAAAAACCCGTAGGGATGTTTCTAAAGGGGACACTACAGATGGAGATGACGGTTCTGAAGACGATGGAGACGGTTAAGAATCACTGTTTTGAATTTTCTGGATAATTACTGTTAAAAATAAAAGGCATTTCACTTATTGCATCTGCCGTTGTGAGCGTATCGTATACTAGATGATTGGATTTGTTATTGTGATTCGTATATTTCAAGTGTCAGTGTTTTGATTTGTATTTTTACAAGTGTGGCCGATTTATTTTATTTCTTTTTATTTAAAAATAAAATTGAAAAAAGGGACGATAATAAAAATAAGTAAATAGTGTATATAGTGTATTATTTATATTTTTGTACCGCTATTTAGAAAATTTTTATAAATATCATTAAAATTTTGGTAATTTTTTTAAAAAATATCAACATTTAATATTATCAGTTCATAAGTTTGCTAAACGATGTCTGCAGTGCTTTTTTTTTTTTTTGTACTAATCTGTTTGACAATTTGATATTTTTATTTTTAGGCCTTTATCCACGACTTCAAACGCTCTCTTATTAGCAAACGTTCGACGACGTTCGGACCTTAGTCGGAATTCTACCGACGAACCGTTATACGCTGAATTAAAAAAGACTGATCCTTTGACGCAAAGGAAAAATTTTACGAATTGTATCCCGGCTGCCCAAGTGCCAGGTAACCCATTTTTTTTTATTTCCTCTTATAAAATTAATCTTAAATTTCGATCCTTTTCATTTTTATTATTTTTTTTATAGCTTCCAACGTCATGACATCGGGAATATCAGAAGATCTCGAAGAAGCAATGGATAATCTTAGCTTTATTCCGAATATGTGTGAAGACGGAGAAAATAGCGCGGATGAGATGACCCACGATTATGCTGAAATTTATACGCCATCCAAGGAACGAGTGCCATGGTAAGTTTCTGGAATTTTCTTTTCCCGTTAATGTTTGTTCTTACTGTTATTAATACCTTAATTTACGTGTTATTGTTTTTTTTTTTTTTCGTTTTGTAGGAGAGATGTGACTTGTAGTTCTGGTTCAGTAATATCAAACGATTTACCGCCCAAACCACCGACGCCTCCGTTGCACAGATTCCCGTCATGGGAATCTAGAATTTATCAAATAGCAGCGACGGGGTTTAACGTTACCTCAAGTCATCCAATGCAATCTACTCCTATCCACATTAAGTCCATGACTAATTCCCTCCCTCACGACAAAAGCAATCATTGTTCTAATAACATGTCTCCTTTGCATAATTCCCTGCCGCATAATCTTGCATTAAAAGGCTGCCATTCACCAAGTGTCCATCATAAAAATCATTCCAGGTATGCAGTTTTAGAAAAAGTATTAAGCAATACTTTAGATGTAACTAACGAAGTAACAGCGATGACATTTTTCAATTTTCTTGAGAATTTAACATTTTAAGCCATTTTTCGCAATTTTTAAGAAGCAAATTAAGCTTGATGCTTAATTAGCGCAACATCAAATTTCAGTACGGAAAATCATTTAAAAATTTACCTGTTCTGATATGTTGCACTAGCTTCACATAATTATTTCAAAAAATATTAATTAAGTACATATATGATAAAATTTTCCACAATATTTTTTTAGATAGAATTTTTGTAATAAAAAATTAAATGCGAATTTTTTTTTTATTATAACTGAAGGTACCGTAAATTTTTATTTCTTTTTATTTTTGCAGTCATCAAAATAATTCGACAGTAGCTGAAATCCATAACACCGAAAGCAGCAATAACAACGTATTAGGTGCTAGTCTCATTAGTACAGGAGATAAACATAATACAACAGGGCCCGGTACTATGGGCTATTGCGATATTAATGTGCCTGTGTATGCAACTGTCAAAGGCGTAAGCATTCGAATTTATTCTTTTCTTTTTTTTTCGAATTTAGTAAGGTTGTAATAATATTTGGTTGATGTGCTTCCAGCGTGCTAGTCAAATTCGTTCAATGCCATTTACGGGGGATTCATCCGACGATTCAAGCGATGGAGAAGATTGCCCTAATCACAGTCATGCTAGTCAAAGTCAACCAGCCACGAGAGCTACTAGTTCTAGCGAAGATACTTCGATATCAGGAGGTTCTAATTCTAGTCCTCTTAAAACGTGTAGTTTGTTGCCTTCCAAAAACCGAGGTAAATTAAATTCAATAAAATTTAAGTTCGATAAATATTATGTATTTTAATATTAATTGTTTTTTTATTAATTTATTTTTAGATACGTCGTTTGAATCCGGTACTTCAGACGATTATGCCATCCCTCCTGACGCTGTTTCTTCAACGTCTGTTTCGTTTGAATCATCTTTACCTTCTCTTCTCCTTCGAAGTTCTTATTTAGATAGTCCCAATAAAACAAAAGGAACTGAAAGTTTAGAAAAATCGGGTCATCTTACCAAATTAGGAGGAAAACTAAAAACATGGAAGAAGAGATGGTTTGTTCTTAAGAACGGCGTTTTGACTTACTGGAAATCCCAGGTGAACATTTTTCTTATTGTCAACTTTTCAAAAACATAATTGTTAAATGTTGATCACGCCTTTTTTTTTTCGAGAAAAAATTAAAAAGAAATATTTTGTTTTTTTTGTTATTTCAGAACGATGTAAACCAGAATCGAAAACCGGCTGGCGAAATAATTTTGGACGAATCGTGTAGGATAACTCGAGCGGAAGGAGCTGCCACTTTCGAAATCAATAACGGTAGAAAAACATATTATCTAACTGCGGATTCGATAGCTCATATGGAAGAATGGTTGAGGGTTTTACAAAACGTCCAAAGAAGAAACGCCACGAGATTATTGCTAAGCAAGGAAGAGCAAAAACCAACTTTGCAAGGGTGGTTAATCAAAGTTAAAAACGGACGACGCCGAAAGAATTGGTGCATTTTGCTGGGAAAAATGTTCCTCTATTTCAAAACTCCAACCGATATGGTAGGTGGATGTGATTAGCATTTGGAAAAGTTGTCTTGAATGATGAAGTCTGAATTCTGATATTATTGATTTTAGAATCCCGTGGGCCAAATCAATATGAGAGATGCTAGAGTAGAGGAAGTAGATCATGTATCGGATAGTGACAGCGAAGAGAGGGAAAATGAATCCAGCGAATATACAATTGGAATATTTCCCACTCACTTCGGGCCGACTTATCTTATATTTTCAAATAAACAGGAAAAGGATTCATGGTTGTATCATTTAACAGTGGTACGTAAAATACTGCGTTTTTTGATTTAAAAAAAAAAAAAATATTGATCTACAAAAAAAGATTAATTTAATGTCATTTTTTAGGTTTCTGGAGGAGGTCCAAACGCAGGTACTCAATTTGAACAACTTGTACAAAAATTAATGGAAACAGATGGAGATCCTACGTGCGTGTTATGGCGACACCCAATGCTATTACATACCAAGGAATCTATAACATCGCCGCTTACAACGCTTTCGACTGAAGCATTACAAGCGGAAGCCATAAAACTTTTTAAGGTGATCATTTTTGAAATTCTATGTTCATTTTACTCAAAGTGCAGAAAGGAGCTGCAAAGAAAAGAAAAGGAAAAAAAATTTAAAAAAATAATGAAACATTCCCCTTTGAGTTATGTGGAAAAGTCAACTTATACAGGATTTATTAAATTGATAGAGATCATTTTAAAATTTGATTCGGACAATTTCCATTTTAAAATCATAATCTACTTCCTCAATTTTTTTTTTTTTTTTTTTTTTTGAGAGCAATCGAACTTTGCCTTATATGTATACCTGTTAGTAGCTCACATTCTTTTTGAAGCACAGCATTAATTTTTAGAGAAAACATTTTTTCTTTTTGCTGTAAGTTTTTACTTTTTGTCAGGTTTTAGAACTGCATTTAGTTTTTTCTCGAAAAGATTCTTACTTTAAATTTGTTTTTAATGCGGGATTATTTATTTATTTTGTTTTTAGTCTTGCCAGTTGTTCATGTCGGTAGCTTTGGAGCAAGCGGGGATAGATTACCATGTTGTCTTAGCTCAGAATGCTTTACAACTATGCCTGGATCAACCGGAACTTCAGCAAGAATTAATCAGCGGATTAATAAAACAAACTTCTAGGCCTTCTCAACACAAACAAGGGGTCCAGGTAAAGGGCAGCATCAAATTAAAACACCCTCGTGTAAGTCCTGCATTTGCTATTTTGCTTTTTTAATTTTAGCTTTATTTTATATTTATTTTATGCACATTTCGAGAAATTGTATGGCGAAGATGAGTTTCGAGAATAAATTTCAGTTAAGAAAATAACTCGCGAAACTTTAAATACTTGAAACGAAAAGTCATAAAGTTTTTTTTTTCTTTTAAAACCGAAAAAGGTTACAGGTTTTCGATATTTCTTATGAAAATTAATTTAGTTTATCGATTTTAAGCATCACAAACAAACGCGAGTTAAATGTACCACGTAAGTTAGTTTAAATCTGTCAGCTTGAGCCGTTTTCAGTGTCATGCCCTTTTTTTCGATTTCGTTTTAGTTGCTTTGCTTTCCGACGAACCGGATATTTTACGGATTTGTTTAAACTTTTCCATCCAAATAGAAAAATTAAAAAATGAAATTAGAATCGCTATGTAATTTATTTAGTTAATTAGTTTTAATGTTTTCAAGGTGCTGAAGAGCGCAAGATCTAAAAAAATTTATCTCTTAAATCATTTTTCAAGGTAATAAGAATAGAATAATTTTTTGAATGATTTTTGAGATATCTATTTTTTATATTTTTGCTTCGCCTAAAAGCTGGACTGAAAATCCTTCACTTCGCTTGGATCACGATTATTTAGTATGATTTTACCAATATAGCTTTTTTTATTTGTCCCCTTCTTTTATTTTCAGTTTTTATGAATTTTTTTAATTTTTCAGGTTTATTGTTTTATTGTTGCCGAAATAGAAATTAAAACCTTTAGTCTGGCTGAATGCCGTTTTGCCTGGAATGTTGGTGTTCTTTTTTTATTTTCGTTTATTTATTATAACCTCCGTATTTTTTCCCCGATGTTACATATTAGATGTGACTTAAATATGTCGTAGGTATTTTTAATTTCTTTTTTAGTTTTAAAATAAATTGCATGATATATATCCCAGGTGTAAAAACTTTTTTTTTTCTCATACTTTATCTAGTCAATTATTAAATAAAAGATTTTAGAATTCCAAAACAATTTTTTTTAAAATGTACATTAGAAAATAGTTGAATTTATTTTTTTCAATTACTTGGTACATTATTACGATTTGTTTGATACATTTTTTTTTCAAATGATGAAGAAATATCATCAATTTTATGAAATTAAAACTTTTTTTCAAAAATAAATTTTTACAAAACGTTTCGAGAACTTTTAACGAAAAGAGAGCACCAACTATTGCAGCAATATCTTCTGTGTGCGACTCAGTCATTGTTCAGCTGTGATTCAACCAATCGAGATTCAAGCAGTACGACATCCAGTCAGACTAAAGGCTCACCTACTTCTGTGCAGGCCACGTGTGCGGATTTCAGCAAGGGTTGCCCTTCTACCCAAATTTTGACCCAAGGATGGCAGCTATTGGCTTTGGCGTGTTCTTTGTTTCTTCTCAAAAACAACAAACTACTGTGGTTTTTAAAACTTCATTTGAGTAGGAATGCTGATTCCAAGTAAGTTTAATATTTAATTTCATGCATTTTATAATGTATATTTTTTAAGGAATTTTGCATTTTATAAGGAATTATTCGTAGAAAATAAAAACAAGTACAGTTTTTTTATAAAAGTCGTTATTTAATTTTTTTTTTTTTCTAATTTAAGATCTGAGTGTGGAAAATATGCAAGTTATTGTGAAAGAGCACTCGCTAGGACGCTGCAAAATGGCGGTCGACAAGTCAAACCTTCTAGAATGGAAGTTTTATCAATTCTGCTCAAAAACCCTTATCATCATTCATTACCTCATGCGATTCCAGTACATATGCTCAACGGTGCCTATCAGGTAGAAAAAGTTTTGGATTTAGAAAATTAATTTTATTTATATTTTATTTTATTATTATAATAATTTTTTTCATTCAATTCCATTTAGGTTGTTAGTTTTGACGGATCGACAACGATAGAAGAGTTTTTATCGACTTTGGCGCAGGAAATAGGATGCAGAGAATCTAGCGTGAATGGTTTTACTTTATTTAGCGACGATCCAATAGAAAAAAATTTAGAACACTTTATACCATTAGATGCGAAGGTACATTTTTTTAATGGTTTCAATATTTTCCCCTGTCAAAAAAAAGTCTACATTTTTCTCTTTTTTTATTAGCTGTGTGATGTAATATCAAAATGGGAAACTGCACTGAGAGAAAAAGGATCTGGAAAATTTGAAAATACTCGAGCCATTCAACTAGTCTTTAAAAATAGATTGTATTTCAAAAGCTCAACGCGAACAGAGACGGAGAAGGAAAGATTATTGCTGTGCTACCAAACGAATCATCAAATAGTTTTAGGAAGGTTGGTATTAATTGGCGAAATTGAAATTTAATGAAAAATTAAATACACTTAACCTAATACAATTTACTTTTAAGGTTTCCACTAACCAAAGAATTAGCGTTAGAATTAGCGGCTCTAATGACCCAAATCGAATATGGGGAATATAGCATAGAAAGGAGTCAGGGTCGAAGTGGAAATTTACTGCTCCAAGCAGTTGATAAATTTTACCCTTATAGATATAGAGATGGTTTAACGCAGCAAAATTTAAAGTAAGTTTAATTTTAGCAGTTCGCTTTGGATTTTATAATTATAAGTTTTAATTATTGAAATAATTCTTTTCAAAAGGGAATTGCAAGATGTTCTAATGGAAAAATGGAAGAATTTAAAAGGCATAAGCATTCCTGATTGCGTTAGAACGTACTTAACTTGTGTTCGAAGATGGCCTTTCTTTGGAGCTTCCTTATTTCAAGCTAAGGTAATCTTTTTTGTAATGAGATATTTTTATACAATATTTTGAACACCTTTACGTGTTTGATTTCTTTTTGTGATCTAATTTTAACAATTATAATCATTAAAAAAATGATTTCTAAATTTCAGTTAAAAACCGATGAGGAGAATCACGGGATGATTTGGGTTGCAATTGGAGAAGATGCAGTCACTTTGTTAGATTTAGAAACTATGAGTACCTTAGTAAGGCATCCGTATTCAGAAATAGTTACATTCGGGGGTTGTCAAGACGATCTAATGTTAGTTGTTAATCCTCATCAAAAGCTGATTTTCGCCCTTAGTAAACCAAAGGTAGATTTTCTACGATCGAAGTGTATTGGCAATTTTTTGCAAAAAAAATAATTTGACTCTGTTTTTTTTTAAATTCCAGATATTGCAAATAACTCTACTTATAGCTGATTATATGAATGCCTTAGGACGTTTGCCCGGAACTCCTCAAATGGGATCATTAACAAGGAGAAGTTTAAGGCGGCCTGGACAACAGCCTGATATACTCAAATCTACACCTGATCAACATGCTCCCTCTTAACATTTGACTGAAAACACTTTTAGGACATTTTAACATATTTAGGTTAGAAGTGTTGTTTTTACAATATAATATTAAAATTTTAGTCTTTCTTTTGTTTTCAATCATACATCAAGTTTTTTTTAGCCGGGAAATCGATGATGCGACATTCAATGCGATCTCTGTAAACTTTGATCTGTTAAATGCTTCGTCTCTGTACTGAGACGACTATTAGAACGAATATTAGACGAGTATTATTTTTTTTAAGTGTGGCAGAAGAAGATACCAGTTGACAACGTATCATTTTATAATTTTTTAGCGCAGATCTGGTTTGCCCTAGTCGACATTGGCGAAGTGCTTGAGCGACGGCGTCCAGCGGCTTCTAATAAAGGTACGGTTAAAACATAAAAAGGATATATGCCTTTCCAAGTTTTTTAATCAATATAAACTCAGTGACAACACATTCAAGGCATAATAAAAAATCAATTTATTAGGAGACATCAAAAAATGACAATCATTTATTTTTTCACTTTAAAAAATACTGTATATTTTCAAAAGAAACAATTATTATTTGATCAGCCTTTTTTAAGTAAGTTTTAAGAAGCAAACTTTGAAATAAAAAAATCTAACATGCTGTTTATATTTCAAATTCACATTTTTCAGAGCGTCAGTTTAACTTTTCGTTAAACTTTGTCATTGAATTAATTGGCCGACATTTAAGTAGATCAATTTTTGAGACAAAAAGCGTCGAACGTAGGAAAGGCAATACATGCATTATTTTAGTTTGCCTTTTAACAAAATAGTAATCACGCAAGAAAACAAAATTAACAATTTGTATAAATAATTTCATAAAATAAAACAGAAATCAACAGTTATAAAATAAGCACTCTGAATAAATGCTCCTTTGCTTATATTAATAAATCACTCTCTAAATACAATTTTACAAAAAAGAAAAGCTTATTTAAAAAAAAAATTAGAGGTCGACTTGGCATGACTGGTCCGGTAACGTGTGGCGAACAACGAAGTTAAGCTTCTGAGTTCGCGGCGCAAAACTCGGATTGGTGTGACCATCGAAACCTCGCTCTATCTAGCGGAGTAAGTTGGAACTTACTAGTATACTCGCATGCAGGCGCTGGGTAAATTTCGATGCGGGTATAACGGTAGTTTCACATAAGCTAGACATTGACGTGCTACTCAAGCGAAATTTTATCAGTTGACAAATCTAAGTGTAATATATGTAAAGTCAATGTATGTAATGTATGTGGTGTATCACCCCCTGCTTAAGCTTAATTGCAAAAAAGCAGGGTTATCAATATCAATCAATCAATCAATCAATTTAAAAAAAAATTAATTAGGAAATTTAAAAAGATTAGGGCCCACGTAAACTGTACTAAATCGGATAATTTCCCACAAATTTACCAAAAATTATTGCTCTGCAGTAGGCTATGTCAGTGCACACCGACAAGCGTAACGTGAATAGGTCTTGTCGTAGGAATTAACTTACAGTAAATATACTTAATGAAAATAAACTTGAACTCATTGAAACATTTCAGTCTTTTGTAGATTTAAAATAATTTTAATATGCAATTACGTTCGAATGAGTTAACACAAATTACAATAACACTGCAAGACTTCCCAATATTACAGTTCTCTTCATTTGTTGTATAAAATATGCCTACTTTATGGATATATAGTTATATCGGTTAATTTTAAAGACATATTCACGCAAAAAAAAAAAATAAATAAATAAAAATGCATGGAATACCATTCAAAAATTATTAACAAAAATGGATTTTAGAGATAATTACCTCGTTGTATTGAAAAGGAAAAAATTTAGAAGTAATAAAGCTATTCTGATTAAAGCTAGCAAAGAAACCAAATATTTGACCTAATGTCTAACCGAACAACAAATTGCGATTGTTAAGTTTCACATTTAACTAAAGTTCTAAAAAAGACCTCGCAGGAACAAATTTTTAAATCAGTTTTTTTTTTCCTTATTGTTTTGATGCAAAAGAAATTTGGGATCTCATTTATTCTTCGGTTTCAGTTTTTGTTTCGCCTTGATGAGCACTGCAATTATTTGATTTTGATTCGGTCGCAGCTGCATCTGGAAATCGTGCCTTTAAAAAAATTTAATTATTAATAAGTTAAATCATTAATTATTAATTTTCTAATTTTAAAAAGTAACTTACTTCAGCTGCTTCAGTAGCTGTTTCAGTTGCTACTTTGTTATTGCTAATTACAGAAGAAGCGGAAGGCGAAGATTTTTCTTTCGTTTCAGTCTGTCCTGGACATTCAAAGTGAACGCAATGGAACACTTCGTTGGCCGTATTGTGCGTTCCTATAATTCTAATAAATACCACAGGCCGCCTTTCAAATGTGACCGTCTGCCAAGATTTGCAATTTTCTCTAGTTCGGTCAGCAACCATTTCCCATTCCCATGAATTGACTGAAGTCTCTATGTAATATGAATATGATCTATCATCACAATCCCAAAGCAGTAACCTTCAAGAATTAAAATTTTTGATTATCGGGAATTTCCAAATTAAATTTGAAATATTTTGCCAATATAAGCTTACCTCATGGAATCAATTAAATACGGTTGTCCTAGCTGCACCAAAATCGATCCAGATCCCAATTGATGGCACGTGTAACCGGAATCCCAGTCGTATTTAGTAGTTTCACCATTTAACAAAGCATTTCTAGACCTTGATACTCCTTCTATAACGCTAGCACTTTTTTTGATGGTGGCCACATTTTCTTTAGGGACTAAAAACAACCATGAAATTAGTCATATAATTAAAACATGACATATAATTCTTGTGCTTACCTATAAGGCCATCTTGTATCATGGGCATGTTATTCGTATACATTGCTTCAAAATTAACAACATGAAACACTTTATTTACAGTATTATTTGTGCCGACTATTCTAATGTATCTCACAACTCTTTCCTTAAAATACAGAAACTGCCACGACCTACAGTAGTATCTAGTGTGATCGATCACCCTTACCCAATCTTTTTGGTCCATTGATACTTCGATGTAGTAAGAATAAGAGCTGGAAAAAAAATAAAAAATAAAATAACTTGCTTTATACTAATTAATGTGATGTTTAAAAAAAAAAGATTATCTAACCGTAAATCCCGATCCCATAACAGCATTTTAATATGGTTAATAATAGCTTGAGTGCCAAGCTTAATCAGTATTCCATGATCACCACTTTCATTGATTGCATGCCTAGTGTATCCTCGTTCCATATCGTAGTTATCAATATTACCGTCTAATAATGCAGCTCGCATTTCTCCTTGAAGAACCTGAGTACCCCTAGTTGGATGAGCCATATTTTCTTCGGGCACTTTAAAAGAAAAAAAAAAAAATTTATGTATCAAAATTAAATTAAAAAATGTGACATGATTATTACAATTAACATATTTTATAATTTGACGTACATAAACACCCTCGATATCGACGAGCGCTATCTTTTGCTTGGGTCTGATCGCCAATAGCATCCAAAATAGCTTCAGGACTAACCAAACCAGTTGGTCTAACAACTTCTAGCAATTCTTCAATAGACATTAACGATAAACGAACAACATCAAGAATACTTCCAATGTCACAATCTGGATTTGCTTTTGACCAGTTCCATACAGCTCGAAAGATTTCAACCTCTGGAGCATAGAAAGAATCTCTTGATAGTAGTTCTTTCAAAGCATCCTAAAAATAAATAAAATTTTTTCATAAAACTTAATAAACATCAAGCATGTATTCAACAAATGAAAAAAAAAAAATTATTTTTAATATATTTTTATTTTCATAAAAAGCTTATTTCTCTTTTAACTTACAGGTGACAACTGATTAAATGACTCATGGTGTATGATATCTAAGGCATGACTATCCATAAAGGAAGTGCAGACTTTGGTGAGGAACTGCAAATGATACAACCTGCCAGAATCAAATATGCCACACACATTTCGAATATGAAGAATTTCTCGTAAATAATCCCCAATAGATGACTCTAATTCTGTAAAACCATACTGATGTGACAAGCCTAAGGTGTCTAATATCACATCTTCCTGGAAAAAGAAATATGGATTTTAATATTTAATGACAAATATTTTATATCAACCTTTAATTACCTTTAGGTTTGCCAATGAAATATGACCAGTGTAAATATATTTTAAAAGACCTTTAAATGCTCCTATAGTAGCACTTTTTAATTCTATTTCTGTCTGTTGAGATTCCTTCATACCTCCATATAACAAAGCTCTAAAATAATCACTTCTTGAAGCAAGGATAACTTTATGTGCTGGAAATCTGGTTCCTGAATATAAAAAGAAAGATAAAGTATGCATTAAAAAGTTGGATTTTTATATCTAAAAAAAACACAGAGATAAAAAATACACAAGAGTAACTTAGTTGGTTAAAGCTTGACTCACAAAAGGTTAACATCATGGAACTATACCAAATCTCCAGTTGCAAATTTTTTCTTCTACAATTTTCGTTTGCTTCATCAAATAAAGAAGGATAAATTATTGAAATCGATAAAATAATCAATTCATACAAACCTTCGACAAGAAATACAATATCGCTGTATTCCTCATTTAAAAACAAAGCACCAATATGATCCGATAAATAATTAATGTGTTCTATTTCTCCGCTTGGAGCATTCATGGAACTCATGATTATAAAGATCAACTAATAAATAATTTTTTTTTTGCTTTTTTTTTGGACTTGCTTTTACTTTTTTTTGAATATGAACATATATACAACCTAAAAAAAAAAGAAAAAAACAATTATAAAATCATGAAAATATTATTATTTGAGTGAAGACTCAAATCACATCCCTGATGTGGTCCATCAATTAAATCTACATAAAGTAGGCCTAACATAAGATTTCCCTTGACATTAATTTTCAAAAGTAACTGGATTTCCAAAGGATCAAATCCTTTTTATTACAAGCATGACTTATTTTTCGAGATACATCATTTGCAGATCTAAAGTTAATGTCTAAATGAAAAATTAACACAGTTTTGATCTAAAATGTAAACAGAAAGTTCCAGAATCATTTTACAAACAATAGAGCGTATAGTACTTAGACCGATTGTAAACATTGCCGTACGACCGTTTTTCCTCCCTTTAAATATAAAAACAGCAACAATTATCATATTTACCTTTACAAAATCCCTAAATAATGCCGAATTAACATCTTAAGTTACAATTTTTGTAGTGACATATTCCAATAAAACAACTGAAAACCTAGATTGGCAGAACATTGTAAATCAAAACACAAAATGGCGATTGCAATGCGAACAATGTTGCCAAATTTAAAATAAAAAAATTCCCCAACCACTTCAATGAAAAGAAAACGTTTTGGCGTTAACTGTGCATGTATATGTCAGTAGTCAACGATTTTGGTCGTTTTGTTTTGCTTTTCTTTTTTTTTACGTTGCTAAGTTCGTAGCACTTATTTAAAAAAAAATTAAATAACATTTCGGGTCAAGCTTCCGGAGTTCGCCACTCGTAGAGCTGGCGCCTAAATCGTATTTTTGCACGAGGCCAACTACCGAAAAAAAAGCACTACGTAAAACAACTACCAGAAATTAAAAACACTACGTAAGATCTTTTTTAAATAGTAAGCGGGTTGGAGGAATACAAGAACCAAAACAGGAAGACGCCAGAAGAGAAGGAAGTCAACCCCAATGACGGTTTGTAAAAAGTTTTTCAACATTGCTTTTTAATAAGAATTTAAACAACTGGCAGTTGCGGAAGAATGGTCGAGATATGCGCAAAAAACGTGTTTGGGACTTTTTGGCACCAACTATTTCTCATTAAGATCTCATTTAGAACCTCACGGAATTTTGTTCCTCCTCAAAATTGGAAATACCTGACTTTGAAATTTATACTTTGCTTAAAAACAAATGCAAGTTAAACAGAAAATAAAAATTGGTTAGGGCCTGAACTACAGTCATTTTTAATTTACACTGAGTTTATTTGCTTTTGATTTTGCACCAATTTCGGTTTCTTTTCATTCAAAAATGTTTAACAAAAATTTGAAAATAACTTCAAACCAACACTGGACACACTAAAAATCGTAACTTTTAAAAACATGTAAAACTTACATGTTAAGATTTGGAACCCTATGGTTCTAGGGCGACAACTAGGTATTTTGTTACAAGTATTGATAATGAGTAGTATCGCAGTTATCTGCCCATAACTCGCCCGAACTTGTCAAAATCCGAAGCCACGGGTTACGCAAAAGTCTCTGAAATCAGATTTTGGATATACTTCCGGTTTTTCGATTATTATGGCGCCGATAAAAGATTTTTCCTTTTCTGGTTGCTATGCTATGATCATAAGTCAGTAAATGTGTATTATAAATTGTAAAATGATCTACTTTTCCATATTAATTAAATAATTCTAAATACAGAGTTCTATAGCTCCAATAAAACGTTTGGCTAAAAAGTTTTGAATAGATACTATTTCGAATTTAAACGGTCAATTATATATTTTTTCTTTTTCCACTTTTATTTCTAAATCCTTGCTTTTTTACTAACATCTGGACAATAGCTGATATACAGTAAAATGTTTGGTGGTCTACGCCTGATTAGTTCCTGTTGCTGCTAACTTTAACATTATATTTGCAATTTTTTTCCAATACCCAGGTTCCTTTCCATGTTCTAGGGAATGGGGGAAATGTGCCAGCTATTGCCAGCATTATTTTAGGGAAAAAACAGAGGTTTAGCCACTACTTTTTTTACATGCTTTAAACACCTATAGCAAATAATGGCACCGTAAATGGGCCAGTTTCAACTGGCGGAAGCAGTCATTAATTCAAAAGTCACCGTTTTTTTTAGGAACGGTCCTTAAATGTCTTCAATTCTTTAAAAAGTCGCTATAAATCGCTATATTTTCATTTGGGTAGTTACTCTAATAAAAACTCCCAGTTGCCAATTTTTTTTTTTAAGTTTAAACATTGATTTTTCTACTGAACAGCTAAAAACTTGATAATTTTTTTAGGGGCGATTCAACTTCCTAATTTTAAGAAAATGAAAAATAACTCCCTTTAACGGCTTTTGTAATTAACGTTAATATATTTTATTCTCAGTATAATAGTTCTTTATGCCTAAGTTTATTTTCAGTGGTGAATTTTTTTTTTCACAATAGTCGAATCAATTCCACTTCCTTTTACGTGTCGGTCAAATCAGTCGCTCATTCAATCAGTCTTTGTTTTAATTTGAAATTTAAAAAAAGTAGAGTAAAAAGGGAATAAAAAAATAGGGCGGTTAGTTGACCGCAAATAATCATTTTTTTATAAGTACGTTAGTTTCACCTGCATGGGGTCATTACGACAGAGTTTTTTCATAATAGTCCTTCTTCTGTGTGAAAAAAGGGTTGAAAATTTACCTTACCCCAGATTTTTAACCCTTTGCTCTCAGATTTTTTTTCATTAGAGTTAAAGCAAGGTGTATTTATTGATGGCAACCTCTCAAAAGCAAGATCCTGCTGTTCTTTACATTTAGACTTCTTTCGAAATTCATTTGCTTCCAAGTTTCTCGCCTCGTTGTAATTCAATTATTTCCGTTTGGTGATGATGAAAATAAAAATCACAATAGTGTCGAAAATATATGAATCCTGCAAATCTTAAGCCGTTACAAATCAAACTCAAATAAACGATAATACGATTCCTATTCCAAAAACTTATGAATGTATGTGGCCAAAAGCGTTTAAAAAAGTCCAATAAAAAATATTAAAAACAGATTCAAAAAGTGTTTAAAACATTGTAAAACTAGGTTAAAAATGAAGAATCATAAAAAAAAGTTTTTATTTTATTTTTCAAAAAAGTTTAGAAGAAGTTCATAAGGGGGATTAAAAGTAAAAATATTTTAGGAAAAAACGAGTTTTATTATTGTAAATAATTTCGCTTATTTAAAACACCAGTTTTCTGCTAAGTTACTATGAAACCCCGGGATCACATCTAACAATGGGAGTGTGGTTAAAGAGGAGCTGAAAAGGTTGAGCTTTATATTAATACGAGCAGGATGTCGGGGTAAAATGGGGGGAACACTGGCAAGGAGAGGGGTAAAGAGATGTAGTCGTGGCAACTGAAGGCCATGTTGATTCACCTCCATGCATTACATATTCCTGTTTTCTTCGATTGAACATATATGTAGGGCTTTTCGCATTATAAAAGAAAAAGTAATTCTGACGTACAAAAATACGTGCATTTTTGTGGAAGATGCCAGTGCATCAATATGCGAAGATATCTCATAAAATATAAATAAAGATAGGTATAGGATTGACATTCGATTAACAAACCAAAAAAAAGAAACTGATAACGTTATGATAAACCTATTCCAAACATATTTCAAAGATGTCACTCAGTTTTCTTTTTCTTATATATCCTCAAATTCAAATCCTTTCTAGGACACTTAATTTTCTTCCCTCTATAACTTTTAATTCATCAAATTCGACAAATACAATATATTCATTTATCTGCAACTTAAAATAAAAATTTTCGAGACAACCGACAGATTTAGGACTCTCATTACAATTTTTATTTTTCCACAAGAAACCAATGAAATTATGTTATATAAAAACGACTGTTCGGTTGCTTTAAAGCACATGATCGTCTTTCCAGATTTAAGTTCGAAAACTTTTTCTAATTACTTTTTGTGACGTTATTAGTTGGTGGAAAAAACAGTTAAATAGGATGGAGGAAAGTATTTAAATAAAGGACTTAAAAATTATCAATTTTTTACAATTTATTTTGAACGATTTACTAAAATTTTACTTTATTTGATAAAAAGATTTTAGAAAGGAAAATCGCTGAAATGAAAGATTTACAATAATTATCAATTTTTTAAAGGTATTAGCTAAATAATTTCTAGCTGGTAAAATCAAAAACTGAGATTTTTTAAAGTAAATGTTACACCGTTTTATTAGTCAAAGCTTTTGATAATGCCCTACGCGAAAAGAAACTTTTTTATGAAAAAAAAAAAAAAAAAACTTTAAATACCGTAAAATTTTTGAATCAGACAGTTTCGAGATATCGAAAGCACGTGATTCCCGAATGAAATGCCATTGGCTGGCAGCTCTAGCAGTCAGTTAGTGATACCAAGATGGCGCGCGGTGTTTCATTGCAAAACCTTCTTTTTTTTTATGTCGGAGATTATAATTATTCTGGCCCAGATCCGGAAAATTCACTTATCGGTATGTAAACAAAACCATTAAATATCGTTTTCTCTCGGCCTTTTTCAACGGCCTCGCAAAATAACCGCACTTTTCCCGTCCAGCCTGGAAAACTACCATGGCTTGGAAATATCTGACATTCATAGGCATTAGATAATCATGTTTTCGTTACTGTTTAAAAGATTTGCAATTAGCACGGATTTTATTCAACAAGAGAAGCTTTTAAATTTAATTTACTGGTATTTTTCTGCATATCAGGTGTGTTTTTTATTGCAGTATCCTTTTTCTATTCTATTGGATAGAGCCATGTTCTTAGATTCGACAATCGTGCTGTCTGTAAAAAACGGTTATAAAATTCTGGAATAACATCTAATTCAAAGATTTACATTTTTCCGTATTATGGTATGCCAATATTAAGTTTTGGTGTAAGCATCATACATTTAAATGATGGGGTTAGTTAGCAAAATCTATGGCCCTCACCCTGAGAGATTATTTGGAACAAGAAGTCATTAACAGAAACAGAGTAAATAATGAAGCAGTCATGAAAAAAGAGTGGTTATGTAATGCAGGGTAAATGGGGAAAAATATTGCTTAATAATTATGTAAACAAAAATTATTTTTGTTTACATTCTCCTCAAGCTAGTGTTTCGTGAAGAAATTCAAAGTGGAATTTGAATTCTTTAACTATAAGTCTGTTGAGACATTCTAGGCAAGCACAAAGTAAAAACAATTGTTTTGCTGGTCACATTTTTCATATTATATATAAGTATTGAAACATAAGTATTGAAACCTTTGTTTATTAGAGGCATATTAAACTAGTTAAAAGAATGTTGACAACATACCGTAAAACCAGCAGAAAATGAGCAACAGCTATAGACAGGTTTTTAAATTTAAGGTTGTGTAAAACATTCCAGCTCATTATTTTTTAAAATTCAAAAATGTTCATTAAAGAATTAAAAAATTGTGGAACATACTGTAATATTAAACCAAAATAAGACCTCAACATTTAAAAAATAGCGTAGATCTTCAATGATGGATGTTGTAATATGAAAGACTGATTTTGGTTGAATATTCAAGAATGACACTAAGTAAACTAAATAGAAGAAACCGTTGTAACATTTATAAAATTGAATATGAATTCCTTTTTCTTTTGCTCGTCAATCATTTTTGGGATTTAAAAGTTATCCAAATACATATCATATTTATAGTGGGAAATTTAAACCCTTGAATCACTTTGGCACTAAAAGAAGATTAACAATTAAAATCAATTCATTTATTCAAGATTTGGTTAGGAAGATTGATATTATATGTGTACAACAATTTTGACTTGCTTTTTATATTTCATTTGATTTTTGTCAAAGTTTGGGTAAGAACCAAAACATTAACAATGTAACTATAATATCGGTTAGACTGCCTTGGCTATAAATTTTTTTGCCTGATTTTAAAAACAGTCAGCATGCCTGAAAGGCTCACACTTTTAAGACTTCATACTGTGCTGTTTGCTTGATCCCTTACAGCCCTCCTGGGAATCAGCAGCAATTATGGTAAGCCTACTTTATGTTAAGTCTACTTACCTTATATGCTTATCTTGTATTACTTACATTTTTTTATACGCTCAATGCGCAGAGATAGGGCTTCTTGACCATAATGGTAAAAATTAACATAATTATGTTAAAATCGGTCTACATAATTTTTAATGTAGTTTTTTGTTTATGTTTAACTTTTGAAAAAAACAACATAAAAATTTGTGTAGCAATTTTTTATTTAAATAATTTTTCTTTAATGGAAATAATTTGTCATTAAGGTCCGTAATTTATAATTTTCTCATTTTTGAGTATAGTCCAGCTGTAATGAACTCTCAAAAATACTGTTTGGTCTGAGTAGTTCTAAATTTAAAGAAAAATACATTTATTTTAAAAAATTTCTTCAGAAAGTTTAATATACGTCTCAGAGAGTATGCACAATTTTTGAAATGTTTTTTACTGAGAACTTCCACACAGTAAAAAATTTTTGGTAAAAATTAACATAATTATGTTAAAATCGGTCTACATAATTTTTAATGTAGTTTTTTGTTTATGTTTAACTTTTGAAAAAAACAACATAAAAAATTTGTGTAGACCGATTTTAACGTGATTACATATTATTTTTTTTTACTGTGCATCACTGCCCTGGTGGAAATTTTGAGATCATCAATGTCGATGCAGCATCGATCCAACCTCGGACGTCCATTTAGAAAGTTAACGCTTTTCAATATCGATCAAATGAGAATTTAACATATTTTCAATATTGGCCGTTATTGGAGATCGGATCGATCTTGGCCAAGATTGGCCCGATGGCGATCCGAGGTCGACAAGCGTTAATGTTCAATATCGATACGACATTCCAAAATTTCCACCAGGGTGCCCTGAAATGAATTGGATCGTATAATTTTTAATTATAAATAATTTTTTAATATTAACTTATACATATATTAATAAATTTTAGTAATTTGATTTTAGGTTTAAATTTTGCGGTTAGTTATTAAAAGAATAGTTTTTAAAAAATTTTCTAAACTTTTTCCCCCTAAGCTTAAAAACAAATTGTTTTCAAGAATATAGTCAACTGGCATAACTGGTTCTGATATTTTTCATTTTTGCAACGTTTGCAAAACTTCTTATGGAGCCTCTCCCCTCCACCATTCGTGTTACATAAGAACCTATATAGATAATCCAGAACGTGTGGATTTTATTATATGACTTCTTAGAACTTTCTTGTAAGAAAATTTTTATAAACTTTTTTTTTTCTTAATTCAGGAAAAAATACATTACATAAGTATTGGATTGCATAGAGTAGTGTTATGTACTTATACGTATGCCACACTCAATAATAAATATTCCTCTGTTATTCACATGCAGTAAGCTTTATGCATATTTAAATAAACTGTTTTGAGATTTTTCTTAAAAATGGGACTGCGTGCTCCTAAGCCAACCAATGCAACCTCTTAAAGCACATGGTTGGCCTAAGAGTTCGCACTTCGCCTTGTCAATTAAATCTCTTTCTCGTCTCCCCCTTCCCTGCCAAAAAGAAAAAAAAAGAATATCCGATATGATTTCAATTTCTTATGTTAACGGCATTAGTAAGTTTAAGTTTTAGAATTGCAAAACTTCTCCCCGACTAATAACTTTTTTCTTTCATTTTTTATTTTAGAAGACAGATTTTAAAATGAATTATAAGAAAAGCATTACACTTGGGCTTATTAATTCTTGGGAAAAATTCATAAATTGATTTTTAAAAAACCGAAACCTAATCACAAGGAAAGCACTAGTTCTAGTAGCGACCTTTGTTTCCATATTTTAATCGGTTTTGTAACTCTAGCTGGCGCTGAAAGGCATTTTTTGTTATGCGAAACATGCGGAAAAAGTTAAAATGATATAGAATTGAATTCAGTGCAGCTATTTCATTGATTTTAGGACAAAAAGATGTCAGACAAAAAAAAAATGGTATTTAAACTTTTGAAAATCCGCTACGGTATCTAAATATTTACTGACGTTTTACATTAAATTTTAAACAAATACTTTGGCAAATTTGAAATTTATAACTAAGGTGATCTGGGGTTTATGGGACCGACCTTTTGGATAAAACGTAATGGGCTTCCATCCCTTTTCACCGCCCTCCCCTTACCCTCTTCACACACCCTAGGCTTTGAAAGCTTCCAAATAACACACGCTACACTAAAGATATCTTATAAAAGAGCTTTCTCAAACTCATGTATATCATCGCTGCAAATAAGTTTAGCATAGGCGGTATGAGATTTTGATCGGAGATTTAGACAGTTTCTGTTAGAAACCTACGAACCAGAGACCATATAAGACAAGTTGAAGTTTCGTAATTCTAAAACCATCCCCCCTCCCTCTCGTACTCAAACTTTCCCCCCTTCTTTACCTTCCCACGGGACACAGACCCGTCAAGCAAGAGTATATAAGACTTGGGACTCGATAGAAAACTGAGCTTTCTAAATCAAACGAATTGAAGAGGTGTCATTTTACTTTTCTTTGGTTTCTCATCCCTCTTTCTTGACGAGATCTCACCCCCCAACCACCCCCTTTTCCTTCTCAAGACGTCAAACATTCTCTTATTGTTTCTTAAGGAACTCTCCTCTCCAGAAACTAGATACAATGTACACTTTTAGGACAGGTTTAATCTTACTTTTCTCAAATGACGAATTACGTTAGGGAAAATGGAAGTAGTTAACTGACGTTTACAAATACTAGGCCCGAGTATTATTAAAATTTAGATTTTAGAAAAGCTGAATTTTGAAGAGTTCCCGTTTTCGGGAATTCCTTTCATAAAATCTTCGAAAAATGAAAGAGACTTTCACTGTAAAATCGGTTAAGGAAAACAAACATGGATTTTTTTTTTCTGAAATAGACAAGTTCTTGTAATGCGATCATTTTAAAATTGTAAAGCATACATAATTAAAATAATGTTTTTTTGGGTATACGTTAGTTTGATAATATGCGTATAATTTTTTCCCTTGAACCTTCTATTTCTGTATTACTCTAAAACAAGGGATTAGCATTAGCCATATTTTTTTTTTACTCTTGCAGCTTTTCTGGATCATCGGTATACTTTTGCTTGAAATACATAATAATTATAATAATTTGGTCTATAATAATTCATCTCAATTCAGTCAATAAGAAAAATAAAGATAATGATCAGCTTTATTTACTGTTTTTAAGATGTTTTGAGAAAGAATTTAAGATCATCAAAAATTAAAATGTAGATTCTTTGCTGATCTCGGACGAAACAGCAATTCTTCGGAAAATTATCAAATCGTTAGGCATCTAAGCTTTAGTTTATTTTTAAAGAAATTAGATGATATTATTCTTTTTAAGTCGTATTTATGTTCTGTTTTTTTTTTTTTTTTTTTAGGTAAAATCGTGAAGTTGACAGCGGTTTAATTCTGGCAGCCGTCTAGTTCAGTTCCGGAAATGATGGCTAAATGACTGGTTATAGATCGGAAGTAAAGCTTTTGCCTAAGAAAACGTCCTGAATTTTTATGTGGCCATTCGAAGAAAGCCATGATAGCGGATGGAATAATAGCTCTTAAAGAAATTGTAATGAGCCAATACTGCTTCAGCAATTATTTATTATCTAAAAATTATCTCAGTAATGCAAGGTAAGACACTTCTTATTTTTATCATTATGTTAAGCTTTGTTTTCGAGAAGGGTTGCGGTTCCGTTTCCGATTCCCAAGATTCTTCAATATTATTCCGGCCGATTCTGATTCCGATTCCGATTCCGACTCGGGAACAAAAATTTAAGTTTCCGATTCTGATTCCAATTAGAAAATATTTTAGTGGTGCCGATTCCGATTCTAATTCCAATATTTCCAGAAATTTACTAATCGTAAAAAGCTTTTATTAATACGTTTCTGCTCAATTTAAATCAAAATTATTTTTCGATGCTGATTCCGATGCCGATTAAGATTCCGATTCCTACCAATTTTTGAGCCAGATTCCGATTTCGATTCCGATTTCGATTGCTTGAAAAAAATTCAGGATTCCGATTCCGATCCCATTTAACTTTTGAACCGTTCGATTCCGATAGCGATTCCGATTCCGTTTAAAATCTAACCGGCACCGCAGCCCTGTTTTCGAAAAGTAAAAATCCAGTTTTTTTTTTTTTTAAACTGAATTTACAACTTTAATCGTTGTCACAAAAGTCGTTAAACTTTTTCTGGGAATGAGAGAAGGTAATATCATCTCTCCCCTCCTCCCTCTCAAAGTCGACCGTTAGCTATATGGATATTAAAAGCATAGATTTAAGAAGCATAACTCACTTGATAAGTGTTTCCAATCCCGGGATGCTGGATCCCGAAATCCCGCCAATTTTGATGCCTAAATTCCGGGATTTCGGGATTCAAGTATTTATTGGATTTTAGAATTAATTATTAAAGTTAAATTACGAAGCAATTGTTTTAAGCCAAATTGACTTTAAAAATCCATTTTTTTTGTATCTTTTCGGTCTCTTTTCTTTTTAATGTTTATTTTTTCTTTTTTTTCGCAGCTTAAAATTCAGCTTTATATATATATATATTTTTTTTTTTTGCCGCTGATTATTATTTAATCGGTTCTTGTATATTAACCATTTAGCAGTTTGAATTAGGTTACTGATCCTAAGATAGCGGCTCAATGATAATAATTTAGTAATCCCGAAATCTATACACTCAGTCCCGGATTACCGAATCCCGGAATTTTTTACCAGTTCAGAATTTCCCCTGCTCTTCTTAGGGACGTCAACGACGACAGAAGAAGGAAATTACGATTTTTGTTGCTTATTCTTCTAGGAAAAGAATATTTATGAAAAATTAAACTTAAAGCTCTTGGTTGCTTTTTTAAGAAAAAAAAAAGTTGGCTGAAATGACTAATGCATAAGTTAAACATTGCCTTTAAGCAATCCCGGAATCCCGGGACTGAAAAATTATCAGTCCCCAAATCACGGGATTTAAAAAGCTGACCGGGATTGGAAACCCTAATAATAACCATTCTAGACGGTTATCTTAATTCTTACGGTATTCTTAACGGTTCCTGGGTTGTTGTAGTTATGGACTGCAGAATCCCTTATCAAACACGTCCTCATGAAAAAAGATAGGACATAATTACTCCTTTGAAGTATTTTTAGCCTCAACACCTCAACTCTGTTATCCTAATCCATTATTTAAAATAATTTTAAAAAAATAAGCAGGAGCTCATCCTGTATAAATAGTAGTCCTATAAAACTAAAAAAGTTAAAAAAAAAAAAGTCCAAATGACAAATATGCTGACAAACCATTTTCAGTTTTAAGCCTATAAAAATGCCATAGCGAAACTTTATAACTTCCCGATGAAAACAACAATTAAACGAAGAAAGTGAGAATAGCTGAGAAAAAGAAAGTTTTTCCTCGCGTTTTTTTATTTAAATGCACATTTAAAAAAAATTGTTTTCTCAAGTTTTTAATAACATTGTAAGAGATAATTAACCTGTTGCTTCATAAACTAAACATCTAATTAAAATAAAAAAAGAGTTGCAGAAACCGAAACCGAACCGCATTTTCTTTTTTAATTCTTTAACATTCTTTCTGCTTTTTTTTCTAATCAGATTTCCTTAATTCATAATTTTTCTTTGCCGTGTTTTTTTTCCGAACCCTTGCCCTATGAGCCTGCAGTAATAATAATAATGATGATGATAATAATTTGCTCTCTATTCACTTTTTTCTTTTTTGTTTTAAATCCCGTGGCATCGTTTTAACGCTTTTTTTTTCACTTCTACTCGGTTCTGTATTTTTATTTTATTAGTTTTAATTTCCTTGAAAAAATGGTTTTGATTGCCGATCGGTTTTCAAGAAATAAAATAAAAAAAAAGTTTTTTGCTTTATCGACCGCAGGGAGAATAAAGCATTGTTTTTAGCACAAATTTCAGATTTTCAGTTTTTGATATTTTTACACGTTTTGAAGTCCCCTGATGCCGAAAAAAGCAAAATTTGGATGGTGGCCGTGTGTGTGTATGTGTGTATGAATGTATGAATGTATGAATATATGTGCAAAAAAAAGTGTCCGTCGAAAAGCAGAAAAACGAAAGAACGGATGTCGATGATTTTTGGTGGGTAGGAACTTCTAATGAAATGTAGGTGCTGATTAGTTTTTGAGCCAAATCGGTTCAGCGATTCGGAAGCAGTGAGTGAAAATGTTAAATTTTCAACAATTTCAAGATCTTTTTTGACTATAAATCGCGAACGCAGCTACTGATTGAGTCCGATTTTAGTACTGCAGTAGATATTCATCAAGATACGCTACCATTGAAATTTGGTTAAATTCTGTTGAGTGGTTCAGAAACGGTGAGCAGGGCTAAAAGTATGGGTATAGGCCTAAAAACCGATATCTCGACTTTTGAAACGTCACGATATGACGTCATCGATCACGTCAACAAAGCGATTTGGATCCTGATTGGCGGGTTCCTCGTGGGAGCTAACGAAAAACTAACCGCATTTTTGAGAATATTTTCGGGGTAGAGGATTCCGAATCTGAAATAATTTTTCCAAAATTCGAATTCCTTATGCCCGTACTGCGACTTTGGTGGACCTCTGATCAAAAATCTAACCGCATTTTTGAGAATATTTTCGGGGTAGAGGATTCCGAATCTGAAATAATTTTTCCAAAATTCGATTTCCTTATGCCCGTACTGCGGCTTTAGTCGACCTCTGATCAAAAATCTAACCGCATTTTTGAGAATATTTTCGGGGTAGAGGATTCCGAATCTGAAATAATTTTTCCAAAATTCGATTTCCTTATGCCCGTACTGCGGCTTTAGTCGACCTCTGATCAAAAATCTAACCGTATTTTTGAGAATATTTTTGGGGTAGAGGATTCTGAATCTGAAATAATTTTTCAGAAATTCGGATTCCTTGTGCTCGTACTGCGGCTTTGGTGGACCACCGATCAAAAATCTAAGCATATTTTTGAGAATATTATCGGGATAGAGGATTCCGAATTCCAAATTATTTTTCCGAAATTCGAATTCTTTAATCTTTATGCCCGTACTCGGCTTTGATAGATCTCTGATCGAAAAACTAACCATATTTTTGAGAATTATTTAAATAGTCGATAAAGCAATTTGATCGGTTCTCCGATCTCATTTTTTTTTATTTTTGCAGGAAACCGATCGAAATAAAAAAGCAGAAAAACGAAAAAAAAAAGTTTTGTTTGTTTTTGATTTGTTCAAAAGCTTCAAGTTTTAATCTTTTATCTTTTATGTAACTTAACTGAACGAAATATTTCCGAAAATGATTTATGGGTGTTGTTTCAAGTATATAAAAGCACATAAGCTTTTCTATTTTCACGTTTTTTTTTTCTTTTACGTAAGTTTTATCAAAAATCATACTGGAAAAAATAAAAACTATTCCAAACTTTTTCCAGAGGAGAATGGGAAAAGAGGGCGTGGTGGTTTTTGAAAATTTGAGTCGTAAAATTTGTTTTTAAGGGGACATTTACAATCAATAACCTTTTGTTAAGTATAATAAATAAATTTTTCGAAATGCGCTTAAGTAGGAAATATTTTCTCTTTTCCGTAATCGAAACAAAATTATTGTACTTATGATATTTCTGTATTCAGCAATTTTCAAAAGATCCAAGACTTAAAGTAAGATTTTCCTATATTCCTTCATGATTTATCCTTAATAAACGTTTTATTCTTATATTTAACTTATCTAAAAGCGAATATTGTTTAGTAATTAACCAAGTACTTTTAGGGCCAAAGTGAAAACCTGGGTACATGACATAGAATCACATTTAAATCCTCTCTTTTAATATGAAAGCGCATGACATAATAGGTAATTAATACTAATTTTAATAGTTTATACCACAAAAGGCTTGGAAATAGTTGTAGTTCGTTCTATTAATATGGCTGTGTTTCTTGTACTTAGCTTTGGATGAGGAAGGTATTTAAATGTAATTAATTTTGAGTTACCACGAAAAGCCCGGGATGCTTATTAGAGAATGTTGCATTCTTGCTCTGCTCCGAAACCTCTTCTGCCACCCTCACTGTGTCAAACCAACGTTAAACCCTTCTAACACCCCCATCCCCTTATCTCGTTTCAACGAACTAGTACCTACGTCACAATATGTGAAGTTTTCTCCTTAGTGTCAAAAGGATTTAACATTGATTTTGGAAAATCTTAGTAAAATTAAGAGCGTGATTTTCCTTTTCCCTCGTACTTTCACGGGAGAAAATTTAAGCTGTATATAATGATTTTAAAAGGGCTCTTTTATTCCTTTTTCTTAAATTTAGAAACTTGAAATAGCGAGAAGGCCAATAAAGGAAAATCATGTTCATGGGATTTCGTTTCCATTTTTTCCTAAAAAAAAAAAAAAAAAAAAAAAAAGATGAGTTTTAAATCGTATAATCATTTTCTAACTTCTTGCAAATTTTCTTTTTTTTTTTTTTAGAGGTTAAACCTAATACTTGTTTGTGTACTTTTTTGGACTCATTATTTCGTTGTAAAATATCTCAAAATTTCGATTCAAATCGAATTTATTTTTGTTGATCATGCTCGAAAACCCTATCTCATTAATTTGAGTACCGCCTATTCGAATATTACGGGCGTGGTTCTCTTTGGTTTTCATTTTATTTAACGTCAGCAGTTTATAGAATGAATCGATTACAAAATTTTATAAAACACAGAATAGACGTTTGAAGGCGCAAAAAAAAAAAAAAATTTTCAACGGAACGAAGTTGGAGAAAAAGCATAGATTCAGCCGCAAAATTTTTTTTTTTTTTTTTGCTTTTGTTATAATTAATTTACTGATTTAATTCGGACTATACTTTTTTAATTGATAAAGAATGACAAAAGTTAGAAATCGGAAATTCGTCCTCATACCATTTTGTCATTGAGTATCTGAAGCTGTACTAGCCCAAGTTTTTCTAACCTCTTACATTGTTAAGAATTTCTGGTGCACCGAGAAGAATGAGAAGTTTTTAACTTACAATTAGGGGTTGATTTTGGAACAGCTAATGGTAGTAGTTAACCTACATAATTTTTCACTGTTAGTGTAACTAACAGTGGTGCTTTCGACTAAAAAAAGTGCCGGGGCCCTTCGGTAGTTTATTTGAATTTTGGGCATTGTTCCTTCTAAGCTTAAGTATTTGCTAGGAAAAAGTACCGGGGCGGCGCCCCGAAAGTCAAAAATGTACTTGTGCTCGTACCCATCCCGCCTTACCGCAAAACCACCACTGGTAACTAAATAACGAGTTAGACTAACTAATACTGAAAAACTACATAACTAAACAACAACTTAGATTCATAAATATTATTAATTGCACCAAAAGCAAGCATTAATATTAGTTAAATTTACTTCTTTATTTTTCTCAGTTATGTTTTAAGTAAAAAAACGAAGTATTTACTTGTAAACTTTCAACATTTTTGAGATAAAGAAGTAAATGTTTCGCCCCATTTGAAAAATTGCCCAGTTCATGAACTGGGCAGGCTTAATTTTGCTAAAAACTTTTGAAAATAAATTTTTTATTTTTTTTATTTTAAGTTCCAGTATATTTCATTATTTAATCATACATTTTTTCATTAATTTTTCCATTATGACCCATATTTAGGTCAAAATGTTATTTTAGTTTCATCCAAAAAAATGATTTTGAATCTGGGCAAACCCCTTGCCCCGATCGTGTAATTTAGTATTATATGCCTGGCCAGTCCATGAAATACGCAAAAATAAGCCTGCCCAGTTCATTCAAACTGGGCAATTCTGCTGCCTGGTTCATGAATGGGGCAAGCAGCCTGCCCTGTTCATGAACTGGGCAATTTTTTAAATGGGGCGTAACATATATATTAGGGTGTCTCTTAAAAATGCAAACATGGAATTTAAAAACGTTCGCCCCCTGAAAAATTCCTAAATAAATAAATAAAAACATGTCCCGAAGCTGGGCTTCGTAACTTGTTTCTAACCCGTGCCTGTGAGACCTTGCTTTTTCCCATATAAAGTGCATGGGGATTTTCGCAAGTATCCGATGTTATTTTCCAAGTTACGAAAAAATGATGGGAAAATTCTGTCAGTATGGTGGATCAATGTCTATGAGTAGGGCTTTCTATACACCCAGAAAAAGGAATATGCTTCGTTCGCAATACAAGCGATGTTGCTTAGCGACAAAACAAATATGCTTTGCCGCAAAGCAACATGGCTCGACTTGTCGACATTATGCATTGCGGCAAAGCAATTACGAGTTTTGACACAAAACATTTATTCTGCTTAGACCTAAGTTATGCAAAAATGCTTTGTAGCAAAGCATTTTTGCTTAGACCCAAAGCAGCATTTTTCTGGGTGTAGGGCCTATCCCGGACTTCCTCCCCTGACTAATAAGAGGGTTCAAAGTTCAATTGTTCTTAATTTTAACCAATTTTTAGCTCCCATTACTTCCGTTACATGTATAAGTCATAGGAGGAAGTCCGGGGTAGACCCTATGGAAAGTCCTACTCATAGGCATTGTTCCACCATACTGGCAGAATTTTCCCATCATTTTTACGTAACTTGGAAAATAACATCGGATACTTGCGAAAATCCCCATGCATTTTATATGAGAAAAAGCAAGGCCTCACAGGCACGGGTTAGAAACAAGTTACGAAGCCCAGCTTCGGGACATGTTTTTATTAATTAATTTATTTATTTAGGAATTTTTCAGGGGGCGAACGTTTTTAAATTCCATGTTTGCATTTTTAAGAGACACCCTAATATATATGGTTAGCTAAGGTCTGTACTCCTACTATGGCCATGACTGACTTTTTTAATTTTTAAAACATGGTGTTCTTCACTTTGGCTTCAAGTTTTATATTCTGACTCACATGCCTTCGTACACATTTTACGCATTTTATCACATGGCTCGATCCCGCAATTAAAATAACATAAAGTCTAATAATCTGATGATGTATGGATTATAAGATACGATTTCCGTTACGGAAAAGTAAAAATTTCCTACTTACTATGAAAAAACAGCGGTAGGCAAATCAAGCTTTGGTAAATTAAAGTTTGAGAATGGCTGATGATTGATGTATTACTAATATATATATATTTTTTTTTCGTTTCTTGAATCCTCTAAAACGATGGTATTCGTCATCTCAGGCCGTTATGCAGCTATCTCCTTTTCGGTGTGGATTTTATTTTATTTTATTTTTTTCGTACAAATGGCTGAGCCTAACCTCGCATTTCTCGACTTTATTCTGACATTATCTTTAGAGCGTTTTAAAGATGCGACTAAAAGTACTGCATTAAAAAGTTCAAAAGGAATTTTATTTTTCATAAGGTAGGAAAGGAAAAGAAAAGAGATGATTTTTAATCTTCTGCCTTATTTAAATTTTCTTAACAAAGAATGGTCAAAACTGCTTTAAGGTGTCTTTATATCCATAGTGTTCCCTTTTAAACACTAAGATAATTATGAAAGTTTATACATTTGCATATTGGTTAGTTACATGCAAATTTTACAGGGCTTTCTTCCCATTTAAAAGGAAATTTTGCTGCCTTTTGAAAGGATACCATGTAAAATGTGAACATTCACGTTTTTTTCTTTTGTAACTGATAAATATCGAAACTCATGGTAATTTTTAGTCATAAAAATGATCGCTTTTCTGAGTTCAGTTTTGTGCTGTATGTAGCAAATGTTTGATTATAAATCCTAAGATGTGATTTTTTTCCCTTAAAAAAAATTTCCCTTTTTTACATGACTCTGCATACATATCCTGTATTGAATAAAGTAAAGATTTACTTTTGTAGTTTTCGACTATTAAGGAGACCTCTTAGATCCTAAATGTGGAAGAGGGTGAAACTGAGGGCTGTGATGCTTTTGCCATGTAAACTTGGTTTAAGTGATATACAGAAAAGTCGTTATTGCCCTCTTTTGCAATAATTCGAATCTTTTTAAATTGTTTTTTTTTTATTTTTATTTTTTTTATTTTTTTTGATTTTTTTTATGTTTTAGTTGAAGCAGACTTACAGAGTTTTTCATTTAAAAAAATTAAAATAAATCTGTGTGGCTAAATTAGACATTCTTTTTCCCATTAGGGTAAATGCCCCAATCAAGAAACGTGTTCCGGTTAAGGTATTTCTTTAAGCTTTTGGCTGCAGGTGAATTTTCTTGAAATTTGGTACGAAAGGACTTCTACTCTTTGCGCTTACCCCTGAATTATTTCAAGTTTTTATGCTGTACCGTTTGCTAGTAATAAAATATGGAACAATTAACTCAACATGGACTTAAATTTTCATGGATTATTTTTTCAAAGTCATATTTTTGCCAACTGTTAGTTTACGAATGGGTAAAGTCTTTTAAAAAAAAGGTTATTTACTACTTTTAGGATAACCTATTTTTTATTTTTCTTCATTTAGTTTTGAGATTTGCTGTCCCGTTTTAATTTACAAAAGAAAAAAATTAAAGAAAAATAATAACTTTAATATCTTGTACTGCTCGCGTCTTTAATGTAAGTACCATATCAGTTGAAGGTTGAATCGATTGTCGAAGTAGCTTAGTGGTAGAGCAATCGTCATGAAAACGAGAGGTCGATGGTTCGATTCCATCTTTCGCCACTTCGATTTAACTTTTCAACTGATTTTCTTTGTTAATATTTCCTAGCACACGATAAACATCGTGGCTTTTTCGAAATATTTAGATCCAATCCCGCCAAAAAATCTTAATAATAATTATGGATCGCCAAACTTCAATCAATTAAAGAAAAATAATTCTTCAGAATCAGAAGAAACTACTTAAAAAACGAAATATTGTCGAGATTAAGTTAAATACATTTTCATTACTCATAGTTGGAAAGAACCACTTTCCGCTTCGGAAACCATTGCGGAAAGTGAGTTTTTCCGCATAGGGCAAAACAATGTTAAACCTGTTTATAGAAGACTTTGTTTAAAATTTATCAAATCATTTTCTCAAGTTTTTCTGAATAATTAATTGTTGATCCGTAAAAAAAAATATCTTGTTTGACCTAAGAGGACAAATAAATTTTCCTCCCTAGGTTAGCAATATGCTATTACGTTCCTGAATGTAAATATTTTTGTTTTGGAGAATTCTAATTGATCGATTATTCAATTTTTGAACTGCCTCTTATCTATGTCTTGCTTCTCAATTTGGACATATTTAGAGATCCTAAAAGAGATTAGCCATATTTGTAGTTCCGGTTCTTTGATATTTATCTCCTAAAAATTATTGGTCCATTCAAACTTTGTTCGGAAAATTAAGAACGTAAATATAAACAGTCAGGAACCATTTTGTAAACTTGAAAAAATTAATATATCAGACGGAAATTTATTTTTCGGATTTATCGAAAAACCGGAAATGGTTGAATGTCTAATCTCTTTTAGGATCTATAGACATATTCATCCTCTACTTTCTATTTTCGGTACCCCAGAAATCTACTAAGCTATCGACGTCATCGTGTAAATTCGATTTGTTTTTTTATTTTTATTTTTATTTTATATTCCTTTGTTGACAAAGGAATAAAAAAATCAAAACAAAACAAATCTTTTTTGACCGCGATGACGTCGATAGCTTAGTAGACTTCTGGGATACCACTTTGAAATAAACGGATTTCATTTTCAATGCATCTTTGCCATTGATAGCCATATGAGGAACGAAATACTTGCTGAAGAAAAAAATCCAATAAAAACGTTGTTTTAAAAAAAACATTATCTCTGTTGTTTACGGGAGATTCTGTTCAGAATGGTTACATCCAGCAAAATATTTTCTTTGATGCATGATACTTTCCTGAAGACAAGGAGACTCCACCGCAGCAAACGATATGCGAGAGTCTTTGTTTCCAAGGGGAAGAAAAGAAAAAAAATAAAATAAAATTTTTTAAGATGAAGAACGGCGAAAAGGTTGGGAAACATAAAAAATAAATTGTCAAAGTGTCAATGTAATAGGAAAAGGTTTGGAAACTCCAAAGGGCTACAATGGGGATTCCAGGAAAATTGAAAATCTTGGAAAAGAAAGAAGATCCGTGAATGGTGGAAGGAGGACGGATGGATGTAAAGGCGAGAAGAAAGATAAGAAAAAAATGACATTTGTGAATACGTAAGATATATGTGAGCTTTGCTCTCACTCACCTCCCTCTTCCCTCCGGAACAAGCCTTGAGGTGTGGGGGGGCAAACCTTTTGTTTGGAAAATGCTAAAGGTGTGAATTGTTTTTTTCCTTTTTTTTTTTTTGTTCCTTTTTTTTTATCCTATTTCAATTTTTCTTTGAGCATCTTTAATAAAAAATTTTTTTCCTTGTCTCACTTTCCTACAGAATCATCGCGCTGCAGGGCGTTGAGAGTAGATCGTTTTATGTTTTACTTTTTTCCCATCCTTTTTTTTTTAGACGTCGGAATTTTTATTTTCCGTGCTGGTATTGAAAATGACTTTTCTGCTTACCTAGGCAATCTATGAAGAGTCAGCCATAGTTTGACGAGTTGATTTGATGTGTGCTGCCATCTTACATTTAAATTAGCTTTTCGAAGAAACTAATAGCTTTTTGGGTTATCTTCCTTTTTTTTCACCTCGATTTTGTTTCAACCGGAAATTGCTGTCGAATATTGCAGAATTTTTTTGGGTTACATTTAATTTCTTATGCAATATGTTTTTAATTTGGGTTTTTTTCTGCTCTTTATTTAAATCTCAGTTAATAGTTCTGAGTATAGAAAATAAAAAAAGAATTATAAACCGTAATCAATTAGCAATAATAAAAACTTAATGTGCAATGATCCAATTTGCAAATTATCTATTTGGAGTTTATTATACCTATCCTGTTGGAATAAAATTAATACATTAAAATCTGTATATAATAGGCACCTCACACGGTAGCGGTAATTTTTTTCATTACGGACATAAGTATTCCATTACCGCAGGTTAAAATAAAAAAAACATTATTAAACAATAGTGAAAAATCTGACGTTTGTCGGTCTTTTTTTTTTTTTTTTTTAAACATTCGTGACTGTGTTTCTAAAATTTGTAATTTTGCTTGTTGTTTCAATTTGTTTAAGTCTGTTCTTTATTAATAATATTTGCGAGGCATGAAAATTCAATATAGCCAACTTAAAAGGTTACAAATAATTGGAAATGTATGTTTTGAATTTAATATTTCCGTTATAACCAGGTAATCGCATATAGAGGAAGGCAAAATATTTTTCATCACATTAATATGGTTTCCATGATATAGAGGAATTTTATCATTTCAAAATGGGCGAGACCAAGGATTTCGTCCATTTCCATTATTTCCATGTAAAGGTTTCGCTGCTTGAAAGCCAAAACTCTCCGGTAATTTTTAATAAAATAATTTTTAGAACTGCGGTTTTTAAATTCAAGTACTAGGATTAAACGATTTTTCGGTTAAATTGACGGTACAGCATCTTTATCTTTTAATTTTCTTTCACATTGTTTCTCATATTCTTTCTCTTCATCAGCAATCTTTTTAAATTAATCATATCAGTTAATTGTAACAAGAATATTTAATTGAAACAAACCGAACTAAATTTTTTTTTTAAAAGTTGTAAAAATCCTAACGTTTAGCTAACGTACCATTTTTTCGGACCCCACAGTAATGCTATTTTTTTTTTACTTTCAGGCTGATATCAAACTTTTTTGGGAAAATATTCCAGCGGACGTTGCTGCAGATATTCGCCGTATTATTTAATCGATGGCCTTATAATCTGATACTGCGACACCGAATTTCGATCCGTTGTTCTCAGTACAATTCCGCCCAAAACAATCTTTTTTCAAGGTAAGCATTTATTTTTATTATTTGAAGTTACGCGCCATATGTTCTTTTTGCAAGAGCATGACGATGTGCAACATTCTATTTTACGAATTTTTTTTTCTGTTTCGGAATCCTAGAAAAGCGATAGAATAAAATCTTTATCTTTTTTGATAAAAAATTGAGAATGCACACGTTTCAATCATCTCTATGTATTTCTGTATATTCAATATGAAGAGATTCTATTATGATTCGTCAGGTTGTTTCAGTGTCTGCATGTTTTAAAAGAAATCCCCGGAATTTTGTGTTTGAAAAGCTTGATGATATGAAACAAGCTATTGAAAGCGGTGCCTCATGTGACTCCGAAACATCCATGTAAAAACAAAGTGATGTATGTGCCTCTCCTCCTCCCTCGGGACATCCTTCTTCGACCCCCCCTTTTCCTTTCACCTCCCTCTCTTTTCCCAGCTCATCCTTCTCTCTTTCGTTGTCATCTTCTACTACTGATGCTTTCTTCTTCTTCCTTTTCTTGCCTTTCTGTATTTTCGAGTTGTTGGTTCTTCCGATCTATGAAATACAGCCTCTTCACTTTCTGCGTCCATTTCCTGCTTTTCCTTTTTTTTTTTTTTTTTTTTTTTTTATTTATTTTCATGTGCTTTTAAAACTTTCTTGTCAGTTGTAGCACTTTCAGAAGGGAAAAGGAAAACGCCATTTTGTTTTTGCTTTGAGATTTCATTAAATATCCTTTCGACTACGTTATTATCTAACTGAGATTGAAATACCTTATGTGATTCCAGCATTTTAATAAATGATTTAGCTTGACATATTCCTTTTCTAAGAGAACGAAAGATAAGGCGAATGAAGTTGAAATAATTCATACCTTCATAATTACAGTGAAAGCGTGTGAGCAAGTTAAATTATATTTCACGGAAACTCTGTAGGGACCAAACAGAATTAGGCCACCTGTGGGTAGTAGGACTAGTTTTAATCTTGAAATTTAATTTATTTCTTTTTTGCCAAACGCATAAATGGTCGGATTTCCTTGGAGTAGGCCTTTAATATTAAGTTGAACTTCTAGAATAACCAGAACTTTGAAAGATGTAAGCTGAATTTTATTATTTTTTTTTCTAGAAAATATGCTGCCTTGTTGACCCTCGTATGCACAGTTTTTTTCCACTGACTGACGTACTAACATTTTTAAAACGGTCTTTTTCTGAAACTTCTCGTTACTAAGCGGCTTCCTTTGTTGAACAAATTTTGCATGGCCAAGTGAAGTGCTCCATTTATTTGTACTACCGTGCGGTTTTTTAATGACTTTCTCTTTTCATCATTTTTCGTTGGTGGCAGTTTTACATTCCTGCGAAACTAACTGACGTTACAATTAAGACTTTTATCTTTTTAATAATTTTATATTTAAGTATTTAACTCTGAAGACAAAGTGTGTTTTGACCTAAAGTCTGACAAAATGTGTTTTGACCTAAAGTCTGCCAAAACAGTCAGCTATGCGACTGAATTTTAAGAATAACGCAGGATGTAAATAACATGGCATTTTTATTTAATGGTTTTGTCCGCCATTTAAGAATCCTTTAATTTATTTAAAGCAAGACAGGTTAAAAAAATTATTTTCCCGGGAATTTATTTACGTAGCATGTATATGGAGTTAAGGTCCACAATTTCTTCCTCCTTCAGTTTTCTGCTGAAGATTTATATAAAAAATCATGCTTGCAATTCATAACGGCCGTTACGATGGAACAGCCAAAAGTGAAATGTTTTTTTCCCTTTTCAGGAAACTTAGTCATAACAAATTTTCTGAGGACAGTGGTATCTAAGACCTTTTGAAAAGACGTCTAATTAATTATAAGGCAAAGCATATTTCCAATAAATAGAATTAATAGGATAATGCCGATAAAATTTATTCTTAATCAGATTAGCCTAGGATTATTATAAGTTGCTTCTGCAGAGATTTGATCAATGGAATTCGTTTTTGAAATTAGACTGATTAGCCTAAGAAGCTTATTTATTCAACAAAGGTTGATGCTAATCAAGGAAAAAGTAACCAAAAAGCTTAACAAAAATTGAAATAACCACATTTGAAAGTCGTAGGAGTCAATAGTTGTGAACCTACTGAATAGTTAGTTCTCAATTTAAAAGGCCTGAAACATTTTACTGCGGCTTCTGAATTATTGTGAAAAAGTTCTTGTTCTGAAGAAGAAATTTTGCTTTTACTTTAATTTTTTAAGTAGTTGTAATCGAAAAATGTGTTATTAGGCGTTGGTTACATTGGACGGATATTTTTGTTCGAAACGTTTCGAAAATTTTTGATGATATGCGATGTTATTTTTTGGGGTCTGTTATATTTTTTACGTAATGGGGGGAATACTTGTGTCAACGACCGAAAACCCTTATCAATTTATGTCAATTTAATGACATAGAATATCTTCAAAAATTTTCGTGCAATGTAGCCAACGCCTTAGCCCAGCCAAAATACTTTATAATACAGTTTTTAAAAAACGTCCAAAATACCAATTATTTTGGGAATACTTTCCAGAAAATGATTGTCCCTTGAAAAATGAAGTTATACCCACCCAACGGTTAGCCTTTAAACTAAAAACCAAAAGTGGCTTTTTATATCACAGTCGTTAACTTTTGCATTGTGTCGCATTATATTTTTGCCAATTCAGAAGCTGAAAACATTCTTAGGCTTTAATCTTTGAGCACATTTGGGTCGCTTGGCAAGAAAAGACTAGTTCGACTAGTTCTAAAACCGAGATATTTTTGCGTTAGGCCAAATGGAGCCCCTTAATTTATTTACGTGACTAATATTGTATAACTGAGGTGTTCTTTTTATGATTGTTTAATTTTCAATCGAATAATGCAGTAGTCGATGGTAGTGCAGAAAGTCCAATTGATATGTTGTCATAGTTCACGTGACATAAATGGTTGGTCTTCCTGGAACTTCTTGAGTTAATAAATTGGACTTTAGAATCAGATATTTATAGTTTTGGACTGATTTTAATGAAGAAAGTTCAAAACTACATCTGTAGCCCAGGGTTCTGCAGCCTAAAATGAGCCCTTCTGAAGCCTAATTAAACACTGACCTTGTAGTTCTGATCCTTTCTGACAGAATTTCTGCGGACTTGTAGATGATCCAAACTTATTTCAGCTAAAAAGTAAGTATTTTTTCGGTGTGCACAAATGACAACTGAAAAAATGGATCCAAATTTTTCTTTAGTCATCACGTGATGACATAATCTTTAATCATTTAATATTTTATTGTTGAAGTAATTCTGCTCTTGAAAAACGTTTTTAAAATACTGGAAAAAACCAAGCTTTTAAATGAATTGAAATCTATTTACAGTCGCGCCTAAACCTATTTATTTTTTACCTATATTTTTGTAAGCTCTGCATTTCCTGAAAATGCATGGAAATACATTTTTCCGAAAGAAATAAACTTCTGAAATCGAAAGTATATTAGAGCTGAAAAAATAAAGTAAAATTTAAGATCAAGTTTTTTTATTTTCTTTGATTAAGTTCTGAAAGCGTTAAAAAAATCAAAAAAGGATCACTGAAAGTATTTTTAGTAATCCCTTATCCTGTTTATTAATAAAGTAAAAAAAAGCGAACGTGAAATTGAACGATTACATCCTATTCAATAATCGATTCGTATTAAAGGAAATGATTTAGTCAGCGGAAGTCAGAGATATGAAAGTTGTGCTGCAGATTCGGAAATGATCGAAGTAGGAAATTAATAGACTGATTTCTAATGACCTTTTTGATAATTGCTATTTCGATTTTAATGAAAAGGAGCAGACCAAGGGATTTTTTGAAAAGAAAAAAAAATTAGGGAGAAGAAAAATTGGCAATTAAAGGAAAATTAAGAAAACACTTCGTTAAAAATTTTATTTTAAAACGGAACGCGCCTAAAAACGGCAGTGGGAGGAAGTAGCCAGGTTACAAACAAAGGTGACTCGGAGAGAGACCATGGAAATATCGATTGATAAAAACATATAAATATCGAGATGTGTGAGAGAAGGAGAGAAAGTGAACTTGTGACAAGGAGGGAAGATGGACAATAATGGCCGTCCTGCTGGACGATAACGCAAGCGCTGTCCGCATCTCCCGGACATCGGTGTCCTATGTCCAACCCCCTTTCTCCAGGCTTCGGGGATTTCAATTCTATGTTTGATGTTTTGCAAGTGTCCTTTTTCAAAAACTGACGCCTGAATTTTCCTTTGTCTATGCGTTTGTTGTTTTGGATCTGGTTGAACTCGTACTTTTTTGAAAGGTTTTTCTTTTTCTTGGCTAAATCATTTTCTTTTGTTATCTGGAAGAATAAAATAAAATTTAAATGTAAAAGAATTATAAATGAATGTAAAATAATTTTCCCTTGGTTTTTCATTTGGGTTAGAAAATCGTTAAATAATTAATTTAAATTTAATTTGTTTGGTTTATTTCCGTATCACTTTATTTATCTAACTTTAAAGCTGTTTGAAAATTTAAAAAATTTTTGCCCTTCATTCGAGCTTACGTTTTCTTTTCTGTGCTTAAATATATTCGTTCGTTCTGTTTTTATTTAAAATAGTTTGGTAATGCGTAAATATGGATATTCTACATATTCTTTTTTCAAAACAATATTTTTGAAAATTACCCTAATAGTCATCTTATCTCACTAAAGGTAACTAATTTTTACATAACTAATTTTTACGAAAATTCTTTGCGGATCAACTTCTTTTCTTAAAAACAATTAACATATTACGAGACTGTATAAATTAAAGTGAAATCTTAAAAAAGTTTTCACTCGCCAGTTTTTGCGACACTTTCTTTCGTGAATGTCTTCAATCCACCCTTTCATTTTAAACTCTTCTACGTGAGACTTTTTTTTCCCTTACCTTCTTTTCTCTTTCGATTTTATTTCATGAATTTTTTTCTACTACTTGCTATCCGTACTTTTTTTTTAAAAGCATTATTTATATAATTAATGATAAACTTCAGTACTCTTTAGTACTAATAACTTAATGAAATTAAGACAGAAATAGAAACAGAAACGAGAGAAATAAGTACCAAAATTATTGCGGTTAGTTAGCGGTATTTAAGTGACATTCTGATTCTTAATATTATTCGTGTATTTTTTTTCTTTTTTTCATAAGTTATTTCAAAATTTCAAAAATTTTACAATATGAGGACAAGTGAATGAAATAGAAGTCCACTTCACTTACTGATAAACTTATTTCAGCCTTTCTTTTTATGCTGCCATAGGATTGAACAGTTATCAAAGGAAGTGATTCAAAAACGTCTTTAATTTTTTTTACTATACACAGTAAAAAATTTTGTTAAAAATTAACATGATTATGTTAAAATCGGTCTACTTAATTCTTATGTTGTTTTTTGTTTAGGAAAAAACAACATAGAAAATTTGTGTAGACCGATTTTAACATAATCACATATTATTTTTTACTGTGTAGCTCTATCTGGTAAAATTACCGTAAAAGGAAAGAATTTTGTGATCAATGCTTTCTTAAAAATATTACTAGTAGATCTAATTTCATACTAGCTTTGCCTACTTTTATAGAGGAAACACTCTAATTGGAACCCAATACAAATTCTTGTCTTATCCCCTTTTATATTCAATAACATTGTCTCTTTATTTACTTTTTAATAATTTTTTTTACAACCCTTGCGGTCAGACCGCTTGACTGAGCTGACCCTTTAATAAAACGGTATGATTAATTATTTTGGCTTGCATTTAACTGGTCAGTATTTTTTTCAATTTTTGACAGTATTTGATTTAATTTTTGGCCAGTATTTTTTTCAATTATTGGTCAGTATTTAAAATGATTGAGCAGTAAATTAATACTTTTCGGACAGTAAATTAACAATATTCGGGCAGTAAATAAATATTTTCCGGGCAGTAAATTAATATTATTCGGCCAGTAAAAACATAAATTTATGGAATGTACTCCCTCTGACCCGAAACAATGTGTGTGTTTCTAACTTTTAATTCCCATTTCGTGGGCGATTGATTTTTGCCGGAAGGAATGGTACCACATAACTCACCCACCAGAACACTTTTTCACACCACCCCCCATTCCCCCGAATTCCCTGTTTTGAAAAAAAAAATTAATGAAAAAATGAAAAAATTGACAATTTGAATTAATTTTGCTCTTCTTCTGAAGCGAAGGCAAAAAATTTTAATGATACCGGGAACGAGAGAGTACATGACCATAAACAAGAATCCCCCATGAGAAAATTTTTTGCTGTCGTCGCAACCCCCCAAAAAATTTGGGTGTCTCGACTACTAGCCAAGGGGGTAAATTTTTTAAACTCTATTAAAGGGCCACAAAAATTTTACCATGGGCGTTTTTGGGGTCGCTGATTTCAAATCTGCGATCGGTTTTCAAAAATTCAGGATGGCGGACTTTTGTTAAAAACCTTGAGTTTTTCCCACTAAAATTCGTGTTCGGGGAGATATCGGGGTCGCTAATTTCAAGCCTGGGGTCTGATGATCTAAAAGTAAAATCACATTTTACTCATACTTTTAACGGAAAGGTTTTCCTGTCGAAACAAGAAATTTTGATCCTACATTACATTGTTTTCATGATAAATTTCGTGCAGGGCTTAGCCAAAATTTTTTTAGAAGTTGATTTTTCTTTTAATTTTGCTACTGATCAAAATATTAATTTTAGGTAATATTTGGAATAAAGTACCTACCATTTAACTTTTTTACTGTTTAATTAATTTTTTTACCGACCATTTAATTTTTTTACTGACCAAGTTGTTACTGGCCACCAAAATACTGACCATTTATTTTTTTTACCGACCAATTAATTTAAATACTGGCCATTTAATTATAATACTGACCAAAAATCGTATTTAAATACTGACCAAATAATTTGTAGCGAATTATTTTTCACGTGCGTGCTTGCATATCGTCAGACGCACACTAATCTTGATACTTATAAAATCTGTTTTTGAGCTTTCGGATATAAATTTTTTTTAAAAAGACTTGCCAGCATTTACTTTGAGTATTGATATATTTTTTTGAAATTATTTGTGACCGTGTCCAGGAAAAGGTAGCTTATGGTGGAAAAAATTCTACTTCGATTTTTCGACGAATTTTCGTTCTCTAGTATTGGGTCAGTCGAAATCCTTCAAAAAATCGAAATCAATTTTTTTTTCACCATAAGCTACCTTTTTCTGGACACGGTCACATTTGAATTAGAATTGATGTCACCAATAACAAAAATGTAAACGATATTATACATGTAGTTTTAAAAAGGTAATCGGCTAAATTAGATTAGTTACGTCAACTTTAGGCAGAGAAAAACGAGTATACTACCTTTGATTAGGGTGTCTCTTCCATAGCCGATGACGGAATTCTAAGGGTGCCGCCCCCTAAAATATTCCCAAATAATTCAAAAATAACGTGTGCTAAGTTTGGGGCCTCCACCTAAAAGCGAAGTGGTGCCTGTAGGAACGTCATTTTTCCCATTTAAAATAAATGGAAAATTTTCTTATTTTACTTTTTATTTTTTATCTCAGTAAATAGCTAGTCAAAAAATCGGCCGCTGGTCCAAATTATTACTTATATTATGCCTTTGAACCTAGGTACAAAAAACCCGTCTAACTTTTTTTTCGTAGATAAGGGGGAATAACAATCTTTTGAATTTTACATAAATTTTGAAGGCCCCTACTTACCTACCAGAAAAAACTTGAACCGGTTTTTTGTACCTAGATTCAAAGGCACATATATAAGTAATAATTTGGACCAGCGACCGATTTTTTGACTAGCTATTTACCGAGATAAAAAATAAAAAGTCAAATAAGAAAATTTTTTATGTTTCTTAAATGGGAAAAATGACGTTCCTACAGGCACCACTTTGCTTTTAGGTGGAGGCCCCAAACTTTGCCAAGGTTAGGTGGAGACCCCAACCATGCGGTCTGTAAATGTTCACAGCACCAAATCATATATGACATTACATATTATTGCACCTTCAGCTGACGCAGTACAGTCAAAATTCCAAAGTTTCTCGGAATCGAATTTACTGGAATGTTTCCGCCACTGACAAAAAAAGAAAAACTAAAACAAAAGTGATGTCGAGTAATAAAACTAGGATCAAACCGAAGGATGCACATTGAAAAATGCCATTATCTTATTTAAAGCATGGTCGTGTTTGGTAACCAAAGCACGTACGGGTATTAAATATTCCCGATATCATTGATACGAATCTCTCCTCACTTTTTAATGTATAATCGTATGCAAAATATTTATCGGTATACAGACAAATTAGTATATGTCCCAAATTCGAATTGTTTTATACATCCTATAAATATCCCTGCGGCTTAAAGCTTTAGTAAGCTTTTCAATTTTTTAAAATTAAAAACATCCGAAAAATTTTATTAAGCATTATATAATATCAATAATTAATAATTCGGTTATCTATCATTTGCATACGTCCTATTTATTTTTCTCTTAAAATTTATTTTTAAATGAAACAAAAACATTAGTTTGCTTTAGACTTATTTTAATGCTAATAAACCAACTCGTTTAGGCTTTGTTTAGATCCGTTGAACAAAATTAATTTTCTTACCACGTTCTACCTTTTTACCCAATTAAAGCTGATAAAATGCAAAATCTCAATCCTTTTTTTTTATTGTGACGATGAACCTTTTCTTTCACGGGGTCGGTTTGTGTATATCCCAATTTTGATCCAGGATAATTGCCCTTCTTCTTCGATCATATTATTCCTCAGGTAAGATTAATGTGAGCGACATTACCCCACGTCAATTCGATATTCAAATTTTGGAGCAGATGATTGAATTGGAATTTTTTTTTTTTATCGGCATTAACGATCTAAGTGCATTCCCATTTGCATGATGTTTAGCTCATTGTTGTTTTGTTACGAATCGCATTTTTTTTTCTTGGTTACAATTTCGACGTATTCTTTTGTTCCAAAATGCATTAAGCCACCGTTAATGTGTACCCTTGCACTTCTTTAAATCACCCGAAGTAAACTAGGATGTATGTTTTGTAATCCTCCATCATCCGTTAGTCTTTTACAACAAAGGGTTCAATGGACATTATTTGATTCATTTCTCATCTTATTTTGAAGTTGGTTTCTGCGCCATGTTTTCATAATGCTCGAGTTTTTCGTTGGTTTCGTCGATTTTAATTTTTTTTCGGAAGTTCTAAAAATGATCGGTATTTCATTTTCCTGAAACGATAAAAAAATTTTAAAAAAAATTAATCGAACGTTTTTCTTGACTTTTTCAAATTTTTTTGCCCCTTAAAATTATTTATTTATTTATGTATATATTTATACAGTATAAATTCGGGTTCGGCTGAAACTATTCAGCTCGAAATTTTCTTCTGCGGTTTTCCAGGAATTTCTTCTTGGAACGTAAAATCCATATTGAATACAAAACCTCTTTCAGTAAAATTGAAATATGTAACCTAAGAACAAAATATATATGGATGCAAAGGATTTTAAGTTAATGCTACATCGACCATAGAAAACTTCCCTTTGAGATGATTGAAAACAATATTTCGAAACCACAGAGCACATTCTACGGGGCTGATATTGTTTCGTGAGGAGGAAATTTTCCGAAAACGAACTCGGCATTGTATAGGTTTAAAAGCTCAGGACTGGAACGTTTTAATAAATTGTAATCCTCTTATAAAAGCCAACATAATGAATCTTATGAAATATGATTGGTTAGAAAGTTTATCAGAAAATGTCTTTTGAACCCGCACCTTTATCTTCCGATATAATAAATATCGTCGAAGAAGAGGGAAGGGGGGAATGAAGTGGGATAAGGAGGAGGGGGGAGATTACAAATTAGTTTTGTTAATTCCTCAGCATCTTCCCCAACTCACGACTAAATTGCTGACGTCAAAGTTTGAAATTTATCACGTACGAAGCTTCGTCATCGGTGACGGGTCCCCCCCACAAGCCTTCCCCCCCCCTACCTCCCTTTTTCGTTCGCTAGTCCCTCGCCCCCCAGTTTTTGCCCCTCGGGCATTAACTTTATCCCCAACTTTCTCGTAACCGCAACTAGCGACGACTAGTATATCACGAATCTATTACTTAGTTTTCACAAAATTAATATTTTCAAATTTTCCATCATTAAAGTTATTACATCATAAGCTTCGCTGTATGAGTACCTAATGAACTCATCTTTGTTATTAAACTTCCTTTTTCATAAATGTGAAATATCTCTGGATTGGTTTCCCGAAATAATAGAGCTTCTCGTTTTTGGGAGAATTTCGAGATATGGAAGTCAGTGTCAGAATCATGGAAAAATGCTTCTGGAGGGGAGTTTTTTTTTTTTATTATAAGATTCCTTTTCGCTTTGATTTAAATTAAATTAAGGATTTTATGATGCACGCACGCATGGTAGAGAGCAAATGTGGCCGGCAATAAAACGGGAAAAAAACGGGGGTGGTTTTTGATAAAGCTATTAAGGAGAAATGACGTCAGAAGTCAAGGAAAAATTTATGAAAAGTAATAAAATATGTTTATTAGGTCAGTTTAATGGGAAATTTTCAAAAAAAAAAAAGTGGAGTGAAGAAGTAGAATAAAATTTTGTATTAAAGTCCGTGCAATAAGTCTTATTTTTTACATGATTAATGATTCATTATTTATTAATTGATATTTTTGCATTATGTACAAAACCATAATTTCAATTTTAATGTTGATCTTTGAAAATTAAATTCAATGGTTGAGTCCTTTTTTTCAGTCAATTTTGAAATCTTACGAGTTAATAAAAAGTTTCATTTTTCCATATTACATAATTTCATTCTTATCTTATCTTGTAATTCTCTCAATTTAATCTGGTAGACACATGGCAGACGGAAAAGGATATTTTAAAAATCGGAAGAGGGTTTTGATTTGGAAAAATTTAAATGAAGACTTTTATTTCATTCAAAAACTGTTTTGGCTGGAAAACAAAAATTCTAGAGATTGTAAGTTTTTATTTGCCAAAAAGAGAGGAGAGAGGCTGTGCTGTAAAACACAGTCCACCGGACTTCAGGGGACAGACCACTAGCACCGAAAGTGCTAATTGAATCATAATTTAACAAAAAGGCAGAAAATGAAGGTTAAAGCCAAGTTTGTTCCATCCATTGTAGTCCATCTAGTTCATTCATTGCAAACCATGATGAGCACGAAATATTGATTACAATTTTTTGTGCTCATCATAATTTACAATGGAACAAAATCTTTTCCATTTTGAGAGGAAAAAATGAATCAAAAGCAACTGCAGCGTCTTTTTACTATTATTTGCATACATCAGTGGAAGAAGGAGGCCGTTGGACGTCTCGAAAAAAAATTAAGGGCTATTTTCTGTTATTTATTTTGGACGAAAATTTTGATTCCGACAAAATTTTTAATCATTAAAGTTAATTTATTCATTTACTATTTGTAAACAAGTAGTAGAAAATGTTAGATTCTCTTTCGATTTTCATTTATTGACTACAGTTTTTCGTCGGAACCTGAACGGTCCCCTTCTTCCACTAATGTCTCATTTATTTATTTATTTATTTATTTATTATTTTTTTTTTAATTTCTTTCTAAAATCAAACCGATTCTTCTCCTAGAAAACTAATTTCGCCGTAAAATGTGCGTAATTATTTCTTAGGGCGCGATTTCTCGCCCCCATGTTAGGCAAACATGTTGGGCAAACATTTGGATGTTTTTAGACCATTTTTTAGAATTGACCCTCTTTTTTTTATTTTTTTGCTTTATCGACCGCAGGGAGAATAAAGCATTGTTTTTTTTTTTTTTGCCTGTATTGCGCTTATTTCTGAACGTAGGCCTTTCTCAGATCTAGACTTTTGTCACGATCTTATGTTTCTTTTTTCCAATGCAGCCTCGCTACCTTCCATGGTCTGTCTCGCTTGTGCCACATGACCGGCATATTCCCATTTTAATCGGGTGACGCTTTCTATGATGTCTATGACTTGGGTCTTCTTTCATACACTTTCATTTGTACGACAGAAGTTGACATGTAACACATTGGCTATATTTTCCGACAGAGCCTAGTCTAATTCTGCGTTTAGTCTAGTCGGACCCACTATAACGTTGTTATTTTTACATTTCGATTTAGAGAGCGGGATGTGAACCGGGACGTTCCAGCTCACTCTAATCCATTCCAAATGGCTTAATCCGCTACAACCGTGATTTTTTTTTTAATTTTGCTGATGCCATCTTGTGAATCATTCACTACCTTTCCGCTGGATACAATGACGCGAACCTTACTTTTCCTTCCTTAATTTAAAATTAAATTTATCAGCTGCCTTAAAAAAATCATATTTCTTTCCAAAAATAACATTTTTTTTGCAACCAAAAATGTTTCTATTAGACGAATGAAAAATTAGTCATTAAAATTGGTAGCTGCTTTTTACCTATTTGCGACTCTTCGCACCAAGCCGGAGTAGCAAAATATAAAACTACTAAAACTTTTTTTTAGCCAGACATTTTAAAAAGATTTTGATTACGACTTGACACCATGCCAGTAAAAAAAAAAAATAATCTCTTATTCGGCACGGGGGCAAACAAAGGAGGTTAAAAAAAGAAACACAAATAAGCAACGAGTTAATTTTCTGGTTCGGAATTGTATTGGAAATAAAGTTCAATCATTATTTTTACTCCCCGTTATGTTATGACCGGTTCCGAATGACCTCTCGTGACTCTCACACTTCATCATTACCCTCTATGACCCCGTCGTCCTGTCGTCCATCCCCTATCGACCTACCTACCACTGCCACTATTTTCAATTTCCAGTTTAATTTTTTGTATAATTTATTCTCCTTAATTTTTTTTTTTCCTTCACGCCTCATCATTTTTTTTCGACTCATTTAATTCTTAAACGACCAGTTAATTTGACTAATAGGGGCCTAAGGCATCTTTTTTCGAAAGTGCAGCACTTCCCGTTTACTTGTATAATTATTGTGAAATACAATAAATCTTCACTTTTGTAAAGGACCTAAAAAAACAAATATGGAAAATTTTTATAATTTTCACGCCTATAATAATAAGTACCTGCAGGACTTTCGCGGACTTTTTCGTTTTTTAGAATCGATGATTTGGTGCTTACGGTAATATCTGACATATCTTTGAATTTAATTTTGCATACATGCTTTCATGTTACACATTCAAACTGATTATTCAAAAAAAATCTGTGCAACTCACTTTTTTTTCGTCGACTGCTAATGACCTAGTAAGCGGGAGTAAAACACCGAGTAAAATCATTCCGCTCTCGTAAAAATGTTAAAAAGTGAAAGAAAATAAAATAAACCGTAAATAAAAAATAAAAGAAAGAAGAGCTCGTGCCGGCAGGAGAAACAGAACATTAAAAACACCGTCAATGGCATGAAAAATGAATAATAAAGTAAAATTATAATTGCTATAATTCAGTGACGTCATTAAAAAAACGGTAAAGAAATACTTTAGAATAAATAGTAAGGGTAGGTCACGTTCACCCCACCTAGCCCCCTCCCCACTGAGCAGACTTTATTTAAAAACTTTGATGAATAACTTCGCTACTTCTTTATAGCTAAGAAATTGTTTTAAAAGTGTCTTCACCGTTGTTATAGAGAGTCCGCTAAGTAAATGAGATTCGTCTGCATCTTTTTTTTTTTTTTTTTTTTTTTTTTTTTCTTTTCTTTTTTTTTGATATTATGTTTGTTTTTCGTCATTATTTTGAAAGGAAAAAAAAGAGGAATTTTGCGTCAAGTAATTTTTTTTCTCTAAACAACTTAAGGTGCGACAGTAAGGCAGCGTTTGAGTTTGTAACAAATAGCAACATAATTTCCCGACTTTTTTTTGAATACTTGATATATGTTTTGTTGGCAGAAGTGAAAGAATAGACTATTCCCATGATGTCGGGTTAAAAAAAAAATATGAGAGAATTTTTTCAGAGACAAGCATTCATTCACTTTCTTTCTTTCTCTCTCTTACTCTTTCTTGGAGAACGTAGCTAGAGGGATGACATTGTTATCAAAGACACCGGAAGTGACGTCATTCTCCGATAAACTGACGTCTTAACACATCACAAAAAGGAAACTTCCACGAACCATTCACTCTTCTTTTGCTTTTTCTTTCCCCCTTTTTTTTTACTTCCATGAAATTCAGAAGGAGAAAAAAAAAAAAAAAAAACATCATGGAGTTTGGTTGGAGTAAGCAAAGTAGCAGAGTTAATCGGATGCCGTGCGATCAAACGTGAAGTGCGGCTTACAGATAAAAGATGAGTGGGCGGAGATTCCGCTTAAGCAACCCAAAGCTATTTCACAGGATTTCGGTGTATGACTTTTATAGGTTCAAGAGTGCTCGATGGAAAATATAAATCTTTTTTCGAGAACTTTGAAACGTCCAATGACCAACACTCCCTACATTTGAAAAATACTGTATAATCCACCCTTTTTTTTTGTACTGACCCAAACACAACCCCAAAAGACCAATGGCTTTTGTCCTTTTCGAATATCCACTTCACAGATATTTATAAAACTTATTCTATGTTTAACTTAGGAAAATGAATCTTTTTCCCCGCTCCCTAATACGGGATTAAATTCATAAATAGGACATGTGCTATCATTTTGATATTAAATTGCCATTTTTCTTTCATAAATTTTTTTCACTTTTGCTAAGCTAAACATCGTAAGAGTAATAATCCCGAAAATCTGTTACATTTTGTTTCCTGTTCCGTGTTTGAAACGAAGAAAAGAAAAAAGGGAAAAAAAAAAAAAAAAAAAAAAAAAAAAACAAGTGCCGTTTTAGGTTATTGTGAAACCAGTTATGCAAAATGATTTTTTTAAAAACATTTGACAACCTATTGTAGGAAATGTAAGTTCCCTGTCAAAATTTTAGGATTTCAATTCTATAAAAATTTTTAAAAAAAATATTTTTTGTTAAAACTCTCCATCCTATACATCATTTGTTGGAATAATTCTTTTGTTTGACTGACCATAGGGAGTGATTGTAGGAGTGGAAAATAGCGAGTCGACCATTTTGGATTCTATTTAAAATATGTTTTTCTTTCTGAGGATAGAGTAAAAAAAATACATCTGATACGGTTTGATATCCTCCTGTAATGGCTGAAACGTGACTGAAACCTGACTTTCAGACCCGATTATTGTTTCCGTGACACTAAAAAGTTTCAAATGAAGAATTTTGAGAGGATTTGAGAATTTTTAGGTTTCATTCCATTTTGAAACTTTTTTTCTCAATTTTTTTGAACTGTGAACAAAACGGAAATCTTTGCCAGGATCGGACTACGTTTTTTTTTGGTCCTGTCTGATTTTAGGCATAATTCATAAGAATTAGTAAATTAATCAATTGAAAATGTAATATGAAATGTAATGAAAATTTTAATCATAAACTCTTTGGCCTGAAATATTGTTACATGAACATGCGTCAAAAAGTCTCAATTTTACGGCAAAGTCTCGCAGTTTCAGCTCTAGGCAAAAGCGAAGAAAAAATAGACACTTTCGTAGTAGAAATAGACTTTCGTAAGATTAAGATAATGAATGAAGAATAATAATATTTAAGGCATGCATGATCAATGATCCATTTTTTAAAAAATAAAAATACTCGTTTAAAGGAGAAAAATTTTCACGTTAAAAGGATGTATGTAGTTTTTAAAATGTAGTTTCTTATTTTTGACTGGTCAATGTCGGAAAATCATAATGGAACTAAACGCGTATTGATGACGAATCCATGTGTATTTGGCATCCTATATGGATCCAAATTGAATTACAGAATGATTTTCTGACTTGGAAACGACTTAAACGTTTTTATTCTCTCAAACGAGGTAGATAAAAGAGCAATTTTAAGAGGAAAACTATCGCCTTTTATAATATTATAAAAGCCGAAATCTCTAAAGTCCTTAACTTTTATGGACAAACAAACAACAATGAGAGAAAAAATTTCGTCGGGTACTTGAGCCGAATGGGAATCAAACCCACATCTACCGTTTGCCGGACGGGTGCTCTACCATTAAGCTACCGACCCGCACTCGACGAACTCTCTCTCAATGAGGGACTTAAATTGCAACACGAATCACAAAGCGCGGGAAAATCCAACTAGGCATCAGCCACTAAATGTTGGCGCGAATTGAGGATGGAAGCGGCAAGTCAAATTACGATAAAGGGAGTAACCCGAAATTTTAAGAGGAAAACTATCGCCTTTTATAATATTATAAAAGCCAAAATCTCTAAAGTCCTTACTAGAGAGTCTTTAAAAGAGCAATCTTTTCAGGGATCCAAAGCCGATGCCGATGACGCTGCCGGTGCCGTTGCCGTTGCCGGTACCGGTACCGGTACCGGTGTCAGCCGCGGCCGGCTAAAAAGTCAGGTCGATGCCGAAGTTGGCGCCAATGCTAAATAATTTATTTTAAACTTGGTGCCGGTGCCGGTGCCAATGCTGGCACTAGTCTTCTAATTATGACCCGATGGCAATTGGCAATGCTGAATATAATTGAGAAAGGCCTCGAGTTTTGATCATATTAAGCGGCCGATTGTATATTAACCGGCATTACAGTAAGCGGCGGTTACTCTTAACATTTTTTTTTTCAAGTAAAAAAAAAAAAAAAAAAAAAAAAAAAAATGAGATCGGTGAACCGATCAAAGTGCTTTATCGACTATTTAAATCAGCGGCGTAACAGTAATTAGGCGAATGAGGCGGCCGCCTCCGGCCTCGCTCAAGTCAAAATGAAAAGCGGCCTCGCGCTCGACTTTGGTTTTTGAAATTTTTTTTTCAGCTTGCATTACAAAGTGAACGTTCTGGATATAATTGAGCAGAGCCTGTACATTTCTTAAAAACAGTGCAATAAAATTTTTAGGGGGAAAAAATGACAATAGTAGCAGGTCAAAAATTTGAGTTATTTTTATCTTTCTTTCTTTTTTTTTTTCCTTTTTCCTTTTTTCTTTTTCTTTTTTTCCTTGAATAAAGGGGTTTATGCAAAAAAGCCGATTTTGTGACCGCCCAGAAAAAGTCGGCCCTTTTCAAATCTGAGAAACTACTTTATGGTTTTTGACCCGTAGAATCCGAAAATGACCATAAAAATGACGTACGGCTGTGGGAAAAAGCCGATATCTCCAATTATTTAGATAAAAAGTCGATTTTTCGAACAGGCAACCAGTTCTGGGGACATCGCTGGTTAAAAAACCGGGGGAGAAAAATTCAGAAAACACTTTTCTGGCTATATCAAAGCCCAAATGAGTTAACTTGTTTCGGGGGTTCGCGGGAAAAAATTCCTGGGGGCGCAGGGGAGGCTCAATCTTTCAAAATTCCCCATTGAGCTGGGCCTAGAATTGTAAAACTGATGGAAAAAAAAATTCCGGGAACGCACTTTTCTCCTGACTGATTCCCATATGTAATTACACCCGTAGCATTCGAAAATGACCATAAAGATGGCGCGAGGTTGCGGGAAAAACCCGATATCTCCAATAATTATGAGAGAAACGGCATTTTTCGAATACGCAAACGATTTTGAGGACTCCACTGGTTAAAAATTCGGGGGAAAAAATTCGGGAAACACTTTTTCGGGAACTTTATAGTCAAAATGAGTTGACATGTTTCGGGGTTTCGCGGAAAAAAATTCCGGGGGGGCAGGCGAAGCTCAATCTTTAAAAATTCCACCTTGAACTGGAGCTAGGAGTAGAAAAAAAAAATCCCGTAAACGGTTTTTTTTCTGAGTGAGTACTATACGTAATTGGACCCGTAGAATCCGAAAATAACCATAAAAATGGCGTCCGGTTGCGGGAAAAACCGAACATCTCCATTTATTTCGATAATAACGGGATTTTTCGAATACCCGAATGATTTTAAGTATCTCACGAGCTAAAAAACAAGAAAAAAAATTCGGGGAAGTCTTTTCCGGGTTCTTTATAGTCAAAATGAGTTGACATGTTTCGGGGTTTCGCGGAAAAAAATTCCGGGGGGGCAGGCGAAGCTCAATCTTTAAAATATCCACCTTGAACTGGACCTAAGAGTAGAAAAAAAAAAATCCCGTAAACGGTTTTTTTTTCTGAGTGAGTACTATACGTAATTGGACCCGTAGAACCCAAAAATGACCATAAATATGGCGTCCAATTGCGGGAAAAACCGAATATCTCCATTTACTTCGATAATGACGGGATTTTTCGAATAAGGGAACGATTTTAAGTATCTCACGGGCTAAAAAACAAGAAAAAAAAATTCGGGGAAGTCTTTTCCAGGTTCTTTATAGTCAAATTGAGTTGACATGTTTCGGGGTTTCGCGAAAAAAAATTCCGGGGGGGCAGGCGAAGCTCAATCTTTAAAATATCCACCTTGAACTGGACCTAAGAGTAGAAAAAAAAAATCCCGTAAACGGTTTTTTTTTCTGAGTGAGTCCTATACGTACTTGGACCTGTAGAACCCAAAAATGACCATAAAAATGGCGTCCGGTTGCGGGAATAACCGAATATCTCCATTTACTTCGATAATGACGGCATTTTTCGAATAAGGGAACGATTTTAAGTATCTCACGGGCTAAAAAACAAGAAAAAAACTTCGGGGAAGTCTTTTTCGGGTACTTTATAGTGAAAATGAGTTGACATATTTCGGGGTTACGCGGAAAAAAATTCCGGTAGCGAAAGGCGAAGCTCAATCTTTAAAAATTCCACCTTGAACTGGACCTAAGAGTAGAAAAAAAAAATCCCGTAAACGGTTTTTTTTTCTGAGTGAGTACTATACGTACTTGGACCCGTAGAACCCAAAAATGACCATAAAAATGGCGTCCGGTTGCGGGAATAACCGAATATCTCCATTTACTTTGATAATGACGGCATTTTTCGAATAAGGGAACGATTTTAAGTATCTCACGGGCTAACCAAGAAGAAAAAAAATTCCGGGAAGTCTTTTCCGGGTACTTTGTACTCAAAATGAGTTGACTTGTTTCGGGGTTTTGCGGAAAAAAATTCGGGGGGGGCAGGCGAAGCTCAATCTTCAAAAATTCCACCTTGAACTGGACCTAAGAGTAGAAAAAAAAATCCCGTAAACGATTTTTTTTTCTGAGTGAGGACTATACGTACTTGGACCCGTAGAACCCAAAAATGACCATAAAAATGGCGTCCAATTGCGGGAAAAACCGAATATCTCCATTTACTTCGATAATGACGGGATTTTTCGAATAAGGGAACGATTTTAAGTATCTCACGGGCTAAAAAACAAGAAAAAAAAATTCGGGGAAGTCTTTTCCAGGTTCTTTATAGTCAAATTGAGTTGACATGTTTCGGGGTTTCGCGAAAAAAAATTCCGGGGGGGCAGGCGAAGCTCAATCTTTAAAATATCCACCTTGAACTGGACCTAAGAGTAGAAAAAAAAAAATCCCGTAAACGGTTTTTTTTTCTGAGTGAGTCCTATACGTACTTGGACCGGTAGAACCCAAAAATGACCATAAAAATGGCGTCCGGTTGCGGGAATAACCGAAATCTCCATTTACTTCGATAATGACGGCATTTTTCGAATAAGGGAACGATTTTAAGTATCTCACGGGCTAAAAAACAAGAAAAAAACTTCGGGGAAGTCTTTTTCGGGTACTTTATAGTGAAAATGAGTTGACATATTTCGGGGTTACGCGGAAAAAAATTCCGGTAGCGAAAGGCGAAGCTCAATCTTTAAAAATTCCACCTTGAACTGGACCTAAGAGTAGAAAAAAAAAATCCCGTAAACGGTTTTTTTTTCTGAGTGAGTACTAACGTACTTGGACCCGTAGAACCCAAAAATGACCCTAAAAATGGCGTCCGGTTGCGGGAATAACCGAATATCTCCATTTACTTTGATAATGACGGCATTTTTCGAATAAGGGAACGATTTTAAGTATCTCACGGGCTAACCAGAAGAAAAAAATTCCGGGAAGTCTTTTCCGGGTACTTTGTACTCAAAATGAGTTGACTTGTTTCGGGGTTTTGCGGAAAAAAATTCCGGGGGGGCAGGCGAAGCTCAATCTTCAAAAATTCCACCTTGAACTGGACCTAAGAGTAGAAAAAAAAATCCCGTAAACGATTTTTTTTTCTGAGTGAGGACTATACGTACTTGGACCCGTAGAACCCAAAAATGACCATAAAAATGGCGTCCGGTTGCGGAAAAAGCCGAATATCTCCATTTATTCGATAATGACGGGATTTTTCGAATAAACGAACGATTTGAAGTATCTCACGGGCTAAAATACAAGAAAAAAACTTCGGGGAAGTCTTTTTCGGGTACTCTATAGTGAAAATGAGTTGACATATTTCGGGGTTTCGCGGAAAAAAATTCCGGGGCGAAAGGCGAAGCTCAATCTTTAAAAATTCCACCTTGAACTGGCCTAAGAGTAGAAAAAAAAAAAAATCCGTAAACGATTTTTTTTTCTGAGTGAGAACTATACGTACTTGGACCCGTAGAACCCAAAAATAACCATAAAAATGGCGTCCGGTTGCGGGAATACCGAATATCTGCATTTATTTCGATAATGACGGGATTTTTCGAATAAGGGAACGATTTTAAGTATCTCACGGCTAAACAAGAAGAAAAAAATTCCGGGATGTCTTTTCCGGGTACTTTGTACTCAAATGAGTTGACATGTTCGGTTTTGCGGAAAAAAATTCCGGGGGGGCAGGCGAAGCTCAATCTTCAAAATTCCCCTTGAACTGGACCTAAGAGTAGAAAAAAAAATCCCGTAAACGATTTTTTTTTCTGAGTGAGTACTACACGTAATTGGACCCGTAGAATCCAAAAATGACCGTAAAAATGGCGTCCGGTTGGGAGAAAAGCCGAATATCTCCATTTATGTCGATAATGACCGGATTTTTCGAATAAAGGAACGATTTTAAGTATCTCACGGGCTAAAAAACAAGAAAAAAAATTCGGGAAAGTCTTTTCCGGGTATTTCATAGTCGAAATGAGTTGACATGTTTCGGGGTTTCGCGGAAAAAAATTCCGGGGGGCAGGCGAAGCTCAATCTTTAAATTTCCACCTTGAACTGGACCTAAGAGTAGAAAAAAAAATCCCGTAAACGATTTTTTTTTCTGAGTGAGTACTACACGTAATTGGACCCGTAGAACCCAAAAATGACCATAAAATGGCGTCCGGTTGCGGGAAAAGCCGATATCTCCATTTATTTCGATAATAACGGATCTTTCGAATAAAGGAACGATTTTAAGTATCTCACGGCTAAAAAAGAAGAAAAAAAATTCGGGGAAGTTTTTTCCGGTACTTTGTAGTCGAAATGGGTTGACATGTTTCGGGGTTTCTCGGAAAAAAATTCCGGGGGGCAGGCGAAGCTCAATCTTTAAAAATTCTACCTTGAACTGGACCTAAGAGTAGAAAAAAAAATCCCGTAAACGATTTTTTTTCTGAGTGAGTACAATACGTAATTGGACCCGCAGATCCAAAATGACCATAAAAATGGCGTCCGGTTGCGGGAAAAGCCGAAAATCTCCATTTATTTCGATAATAACGGGATTTTTCGAATAAAGGAACGATTTTAAGTATCTCACGGGCTAAAAAAGAAGAAAAAAAATTCCGGGAGTCTTTCCGGGTACTTTGTAGTCGAAATGAGTTGACATGTTTCGGGGTTTCTCGGAAAAAAATTCCGGGGGCAGGCGAAGCTCAATCTTTAAAAATTCCACCTTGAACTGGAGCTAGGTAGAAAAAAAAATCCCGTAAACGGTTTTTTTTTCTGAGTGAGTACTATACGTAATTGGACCCGTAGAACCCAAAAATGACCATACAAATGGCGTCCGGTTGCGGGAAAAGCCGAATATCTCCATTTATTTCGATAATAACGGAATTTTTCGAATAAAGGAACGATTTTAAGTATCTCACGGGCTAAAAAAGAAGAAAAAAAATTCCGGGAGTCTTTTCCGGTACTTTGTAGTCGAAATGATTTGACATGTTTCGGGGTTTCTCGGAAAAAATTCCGGGGGGCAGGCGAAGCTCAATCTTTAAAAATTCTACTTGAACTGACCTAAGAGTAGAAAAAAAAATCCCGTAAACGATTTTTTTTTCTGAGTGAGTACAATACGTAATTGGCCCCGTAGAATCCAAAAATGACCGTAAAAATGGCGTCCGGTTGCGGGAAAAGCCGAATATCTCATTTATTTCGATAATAACGGATTTTTCGAATAAAGGAACGATTTTAAGTATCTCACGGGCTAAAAAAAAGAAGAAAAAAAATCCGGGAAGTCTTTTCCGGGTACTTTGTAGTCGAAATGATTTACATGTTTCGGATTTCGCGGAAAAAAATCCGGGGGGGGGCAGGCGAAGCTCAATCTTTAAAATATCCACCTTGAACTGAACCTAAGAGTAGAAAAAAAAATCCCGTAAACGGTTTTTTTTCTGAGTGAGTACAATACGTAATTGGACCCGCAGATCCCAAAATGACCATAAAAATGGCGTCCGGTTGCGGGAAAAGCCGAAAATCTCCATTTATTCGATAATAACGGGATTTTTCGAATAAAGGAACATTTTAAGTATCTCACGGGCTAAAAAAGAAGAAAAAAATTCCGGGAAGTCTTTTCCGGGTACTTTGTAGTCGAAATGAGTTGACATGTTTCGGGGTTTCTCGGAAAAAAATTCGGGGGGCAGGCGAAGCTCAATCTTAAAAATTCCACCTTGAACTGGAGCTAGAGTAGAAAAAAAAATCCCGTAAATGGTTTTTTTTTCTGAGTGAGTACTATACGTACTTGGACCCGTAGAACCCAAAAATGACCATAAAAATGGCGTCCGGTTGCGGGAAAAGCCGAATATCTCCATTTATTTCGATAATACGGGATTTTTCGAATAAGGAACGATTTTAGTATCTCACGGCTAAAAAAGAAGAAAAAAATTCCGGGAAGTCTTTTCCGGGTACTTTGTAGTCGAAATGAGTTGACATGTTTCGGGGTTTCTCGGAAAAAAATTCCGGGGGGCAGGCGAAGCTCAATATTTAAAAATTCTACCTTGAACTGGACCTAAGAGTAGAAAAAAAAAATCCCGTAAACGATTTTTTTTTCTGAGTGAGTACAATACGTAATTGGACCCGTAGAATCCAAAAATGACCATAAAAATGGCGTCCGGTTGCGGGAAAAACCGAATATCTCCATTTATTTCGATAATAACGGGAATTTTCGAGTACCCGAAAGATTTTAAGTATCTCACGGGCTAAAAAGCAAGAAAAAAAATTCGGGGAAGTCTTTCCCGGGTATTTTATAGTCTAAATGAGTTGACATGTTTAGGTGTTTCGCGGAAAAAAATTCCGGGGGGGCAGGCGAAGCTCAATCTTTAAAAATTCCACCTTGAACTGGAGCTAGGAGTAGAAAAAAAAAATCCCGTAAACGGTTTTTTTTTCTGAGTGAGTACAATACGTAATTGGACCCGCAGAATCCAAAAATGACCATAAAAATGGCGTCCGGTTGCGGGAAAAGCCGAAAATCTCCATTTATTTCGATAATAACGGGATTTTTCGAATAAAGGAACGATTTTAAGTATCTCACGGGCTAAAAAAGAAGAAAAAAAATTCCGGGAAGTCTTTTCCGGGTACTTTGTAGTCGAAATGAGTTGACATGTTTCGGGGTTTCTCGGAAAAAAATTCCGGGGGGCAGGCGAAGCTCAATCTTTAAAAATTCCACCTTGAACTGGAGCTAGGAGTAGAAAAAAAAATCCCGTAAATGGTTTTTTTTTCTGAGTGAGTACTATACGTAATTGGACCCGTAGAACCCAAAAATGACCATAAAAATGGCGTCCGGTTGCGGGAAAAGCCGAATATCTCCATTTATTTCGATAATAACGGGATTTTTCGAATAAAGGAACGATTTTAAGTATCTCACGGGCTAAAAAAGAAGAAAAAAAATTCCGGGAAGTCTTTTCCGGGTACTTTGTAGTCGAAATGAGTTGACATGTTTCGGGGTTTCTCGGAAAAAAATTCCGGGGGGCAGGCGAAGCTCAATATTTAAAAATTCTACCTTGAACTGGACCTAAGAGTAGAAAAAAAAAATCCCGTAAACGATTTTTTTTTCTGAGTGAGTACAATACGTAATTGGACCCGTAGAATCCAAAAATGACCATAAAAATGGCGTCCGGTTGCGGGAAAAACCGAATATCTCCATTTATTTCGATAATAACGGGAATTTTCGAGTACCCGAAAGATTTTAAGTATCTCACGGGCTAAAAAGCAAGAAAAAAAATTCGGGGAAGTCTTTCCCGGGTATTTTATAGTCTAAATGAGTTGACATGTTTAGGTGTTTCGCGGAAAAAAATTCCGGGGGGGCAGGCGAAGCTCAATCTTTAAAAATTCCACCTTGAACTGGAGCTAGGAGTAGAAAAAAAAATCCCGTAAACGGTTTTTTTTTCTGAGTGAGTACTATACGTAATTGGACCCGTAGAATCCGAAAATGACCATAAAAATGCCGTCCGGTTTCGGGAAAAACCGAATATCTCCATTTATTGCAAAAATGACGGGATTTTTCGAAAAAACTGGAGATATCCTCTTTTTCCCGGAACCGGGAACTCATTTCGACTACAAAGTACCCGGAAAAGACTTCCTGGAATTTTTTTTCTTCTTTTTTAGCCCGTGAGATACTTAAAATCGTTCCTTTATTCGAATAATCCCGTTATTAGCGGAATAAATGGAGATATTCGGCTTTTCCCGCAACCGGACGCCATTTTTATGTTCATTTTTGGATTCTACGGGTCCAATTACGTATAGTACTCACTCAGAAAAAAAAACCGTTTACGGGATTTTTTTTTTCTACTCTTAGGTCCAGTTCAAGGTGGATATTTTAAAGATTGAGCTTCGCCTGCCCCCCCGGAATTTTTTTCCGCGAAACCCCGAAACATGTCAACTCATTTCGACTATAAAATACCCGGAAAAGACTTCCCCGAATTTTTTTTCTTGTTTTTTAGCCCGTGAGATACTTAAAATCGTTCCTTTATTCGAAAAATCCCGTTATTATCGAAATAAATGGAGATTTTCGGCTTTTCCCGCAACCGGACGCCATTTTTATGGCCATTTTTGGATTCTACGGGTCCAATTACGTATAGTACTCACTCAGAAAAAAAAACCGTTTACGGGATTTTTTTTTCTACTCCTAGCTCCAGTTCAAGGTGGAATTTTTAAAGATTGAGCTTCGCCTGCCCCCCCGGAATTTTTTTCCGCGAAACACCTAAACATGTCAACTCATTTAGACTATAAAATACCCGGAAAAGACTTCCCCGAATTTTTTTTCTTGCTTTTTAGCCCGTGAGATACTTAAAATCTTTCGGGTATTCGAAAATTCCCGTTATTATCGAAATAAATGGAGATATTCGGTTTTTCCCGCAACGGTACACCATTTTTATGGTCATTTTCGGGTTCAACGGGTCCAATTACGTATAGTACTCATTTAGAAAAAAAAAAAACCGTTTACGGGATTTTTTTTTTCTACTCTTAGGTTCAGTTCAAGGTGGATATTTTAAAGATTGAGCTTCGCCTGCCCCCCCCGGAATTTTTTTCCGCGAAATCCGAAACATGTCAACTCATTTCGACTACAAAGTACCCGGAAAAGACTTCCCGGATTTTTTTTTCTTCTTTTTTAGCCCGTGAGATACTTAAAATCGTTCCTTTATTCGAAAAATCCCGTTATTATCGAAATAAATTGAGATATTCGGCTTTTCCCGCAACCGGACGCCATTTTTATGGTCATTTTTGGATTCTACGGGTCCAATTACGTATTGTACTCACTCAGAAAAAAAAATCGTTTACGGGATTTTTTTTTTCTACTCTTAGGTCCAGTTCAAGGTAGAATTTTTAAAGATTGAGCTTCGCCTGCCCCCCGGAATTTTTTTCCGAGAAACCCCGAAACATGTCAACTCATTTCGACTACAAAGTACCCGGAAAAGACTTCCCGGAATTTTTTTTCTTCTTTTTTAGCCCGTGAGATACTTAAAATCGTTCCTTTATTCGAAAAATTCCGTTATTATCGAAATAAATGGAGATATTCGGCTTTTCCCGCAACCGGACGCCATTTTTATGGTCATTTTTGGGTTCTACGGGTCCAATTACGTATAGTACTCACTCAGAAAAAAAAAACCGTTTACGGGATTTTTTTTTCTACTCCTAGCTCCAGTTCAAGGTGGAATTTTTAAAGATTGAGCTTCGCCTGCCCCCCGGAATTTTTTTCCGAGAAACCCCGAAACATGTCAACTCATTTCGACTACAAAGTACCCGGAAAAGACTTCCCGGAATTTTTTTTCTTCTTTTTTAGCCCGTGAGATACTTAAAATCGTTCCTTTATTCGAAAAATCCCGTTATTATCGAAATAAATGGAGATATTCGGCTTTTCCCGCAACCGGACGCCATTTTTATGGTCATTTTTGGATTCTCCGGGTCCAATTACGTATTGTACTCACTCAGAAAAAAAAATCGTTTACGGGATTTTTTTTTTCTACTCTTAGGTCCAGTTCAAGGTAGAATTTTTAAAGATTGAGCTTCGCCTGCCCCCCGGAATTTTTTTCCGAGAAACCCCGAAACATGTCAACCCATTTCGACTACAAAGTACCCGGAAAAAACTTCCCGGAATTTTTTTTCTTCTTTTTTAGCCCGTGAGATACTTAAAATCGTTCCTTTATTCGAAAGATCCCGTTATTATCGAAATAAATGGAGATATTCGGCTTTTCCCGCAACCGGACGCCATTTTTATGGTCATTTTTGGGTTCTACGGGTCCAATTACGTGTAGTACTCACTCAGAAAAAAAAATCGTTTACGGGATTTTTTTTTCTACTCTTAGGTCCAGTTCAAGGTGGATAATTTAAAGATTGAGCTTCGCCTGCCCCCCCGGAATTTTTTTCCGCGAAACCCCGAAACATGTCAACTCATTTCGACTATGAAATACCCGGAAAAGACTTTCCCGAATTTTTTTTCTTCTTTTTTAGCCCGTGAGATACTTAAAATCGTTCCTTTATTCGAAAAATCCCGTCATTATCGAAATAAATGGAGATATTCGGCTTTTCCCGCAACCGGACGCCATTTTTATGGTCATTTTTGGATTCTACGGGTCCAATTACGTGTAGTACTCACTCAGAAAAAAAAATCGTTTACGGGATTTTTTTTTCTACTCTTAGGTCCAGTTCAAGGTGGAATTTTTGAAGATTGAGCTTCGCCTGCCCCCCCGGAATTTTTTTCCGCAAAACCCCGAAACATGTCAACTCATTTTGAGTACAAAGTACCCGGAAAAGACATCCCGGAATTTTTTTTCTTCTTGTTTAGCCCGTGAGATACTTAAAATCGTTCCCTTATTCGAAAAATCCCGTCATTATCGAAATAAATGCAGATATTCGGTTATTCCCGCAACCGGACGCCATTTTTATGGTTATTTTTGGGTTCTACGGGTCCAAGTACGTATAGTTCTCACTCAGAAAAAAGAACCGTTTACGGGATTTTTTTTTTTTCTACTCTTAGGTCCAGTTCAAGGTGGAATTTTTAAAGATTGAGCTTCGCCTTTCGCCCCCGGAATTTTTTTCCGCGAAACCCCGAAATATGTCAACTCATTTTCACTATAGAGTACCCGAAAAAGACTTCCCCGAAGTTTTTTTCTTGTATTTTAGCCCGTGAGATACTTCAAATCGTTCGTTTATTCGAAAAATCCCGTCATTATCGAAATAAATGGAGATATTCGGCTTTTCCCGCAACCGGACGCCATTTTTATGGTCATTTTTGGGTTCTACGGGTCCAAGTACGTATAGTCCTCACTCAGAAAAAAAAATCGTTTACGGGATTTTTTTTTCTACTCTTAGGTCCAGTTCAAGGTGGAATTTTTGAAGATTGAGCTTCGCCTGCCCCCCCGGAATTTTTTTCCGCAAAACCCCGAAACAAGTCAACTCATTTTGAGTACAAAGTACCCGGAAAAGACTTCCCGGAATTTTTTTTCTTCTTGGTTAGCCCGTGAGATACTTAAAATCGTTCCCTTATTCGAAAAATGCCGTCATTATCAAAGTAAATGGAGATATTCGGTTATTCCCGCAACCGGACGCCATTTTTAGGGTCATTTTTGGGTTCTACGGGTCCAAGTACGTATAGTACTCACTCAGAAAAAAAAACCGTTTACGGGATTTTTTTTTTCTACTCTTAGGTCCAGTTCAAGGTGGAATTTTTAAAGATTGAGCTTCGCCTTTCGCTACCGGAATTTTTTTCCGCGTAACCCCGAAATATGTCAACTCATTTTCACTATAAAGTACCCGAAAAAGACTTCCCCGAAGTTTTTTTCTTGTTTTTTAGCCCGTGAGATACTTAAAATCGTTCCCTTATTCGAAAAATGCCGTCATTATCGAAGTAAATGGAGATATTCGGTTATTCCCGCAACCGGACGCCATTTTTATGGTCATTTTTGGGTTCTACAGGTCCAAGTACGTATAGGACTCACTCAGAAAAAAAAACCGTTTACGGGATTTTTTTTTTTCTACTCTTAGGTCCAGTTCAAGGTGGATATTTTAAAGATTGAGCTTCGCCTGCCCCCCCGGAATTTTTTTTCGCGAAACCCCGAAACATGTCAACTCATTTTGACTATAAAGAACCCGGAAAAGACTTCCCCGAATTTTTTTTCTTGTTTTTTAGCTCGTGAGATACTTAAAATCATTCGGGTATTCGAAAAATCCCGTTATTATCGAAATAAATGGAGATGTTCGGTTTTTCCCGCAACCGGACGCCATTTTTATGGTCATTTTCGGATTCTACGGGTCCAATTACGTATAGTACTCACTCAGAAAAAAAAACCGTTTACGGGATTTTTTTTTTTCTACTCCTAGCTCCAGTTCAAGGTGGAATTTTTAAAGATTGAGCTTCGCCTGCCCCCCCGGAATTTTTTTCCGCGAAACCCCGAAACATGTCAACTCATTTTGACTATAAAGTTCCCGAAAAAGTGTTTCCCGAATTTTTTCCCCCGAATTTTTAACCAGTGGAGTCCTCAAAATCGTTTGCGTATTCGAAAAATGCCGTTTCTCTCATAATTATTGGAGATATCGGGTTTTTCCCGCAACCTCGCGCCATCTTTATGGTCATTTTCGAATGCTACGGGTGTAATTACGTATGGGAATCAGTCAGGAGAAAAGTGCGTTCCCGGAATTTTTTTTTCCATCAGTTTTACAATTCTAGGCCCAGCTCAATGGGGAATTTTGAAAGATTGAGCCTCCCCTGCGCCCCCAGGAATTTTTTCCCGCGAACCCCCGAAACAAGTTAACTCATTTGGGCTTTGATATAGCCAGAAAAGTGTTTTCTGAATTTTTCTCCCCCGGTTTTTTAACCAGCGATGTCCCCAGAACTGGTTGCCTGTTCGAAAAATCGACTTTTTATCTAAATAATTGGAGATATCGGCTTTTTCCCACAGCCGTACGTCATTTTTATGGTCATTTTCGGATTCTACGGGTCAAAAACCATAAAGTAGTTTCTCAGATTTGAAAAGGGCCGACTTTTTCTGGGCGGTCACAAAATCGGCTTTTTTGCATAAACCCCTTTCTAATGAAAGATTCTTCGATCCTTCTTACGACCGAAAAAAATGTATCCGCAAATTAATGCCTCAAAAAATAGGCCTCGCAAAAAGGTTTCGCCTCCCCGGCCTCGCAAAAGCTGTTACGCCACTGATTTAAATAATTCTCAAAAATATGGTTAGTTTTTCGATCAGAGTTCCACCAAAGCCGCAGTACGGGCACAAGGAATGCGAATTTCTGAAAAATTATTTCAGATTTTGAATCCTCAACCCCGCCCCGAAAATATTCTCAAAAATACGGTTAGATTTTTGACTAGAGACACCAAAGTCGCTGTATAGGCGTAAGGAATTCGAATTTTGGAAAAATTATTTCAGATTCGGAATCCTCAACCCCGAAAATATTGTCAAAAATATGGTTAGATTTTTGATCAGAGGTCCACCAAAGCCGCAGTACGGGCATAAGAAATTCGAATTTTGGAAAAATTATCTCAGATTCGGAATCCTCTGCCTCGAAAATATTCTCAAAAATACGGTTAGTTTTTCGTTAGCTCCCACGAGGAACCCGCCAATCAGCATCCAAATTGCTTTGTTGACGTAATCGATGACGTCATGTCGTGACGTTTCAAAAGTTGGAGATATCGGTTTTTAGGCCTATACCCATACTTTTAGCCCTGCTCACCGTTTCTGAACCACTCAACAGAATTTAACCAAATTTCAATGGTAGCGTATTTTGATGAATATCTACTGCAGTACGAAAATCGGACTCAATCGGTAGCTGCGTTCACGATTTATAGTCAAAAAATATCTTGAAATAGTTGAAAATTCAACATTTTTACTCACTGCTTCCGAATCGCTGAACCGATTTGCCTCAAAAACTAATCAGCACCTACATTTCATTAGAAGTTCCTACCCACCAAAAATCATCGACATCCGTTCTTCCGTTTTTCTGCTTTTCGACGGACAGATTTTTTTGCACATATATTCATACATTCATACACACATACACACACACGGCCACCATCCAAATTTTGCTTTTTTCGGCATCAGGGGACTTCAAAACGTGTAAAAATATCGAAAACTCAAAATCTGAAATTTGTGCTAAAAACAATGCTTTATTCTCCCTGCGGTCGATAAAGCAAAAAAAAAAAAAATTGACAAAATTGATTGCGGTGCTGGCACCAATGCTGGAGTCGACTCCTGCCCCATCACCAGTTGCAAAAGTCTTTCTATTCCGGGGCTGGCGCCAGCTCCAGAGCTTTGGATATTTCGGCGCCGATGCCGGCGTCAGCTCTAACCAATTTTTACCGGCTTCGTACCCCTGAATTTTTTAAATAATTTTAATTAGGTATTGATTTTGTAAACATTTCTTTTAATTTTTTTTTTCGATGCATGCGAAGAGTCTTATCATAGACCTGCTTCTTAGTACCGTACTGTAAAATGTCCATAGTTAAGACACCTCTATGAAAAAACACCCATCTTGTTGGATGATTTTTTCAGAACGCCCTGTATTTTCCATATTAATAAGCCTTATACCTTCCTAGCTTAAAAAATCTCAAAATATCATAAGGCTTGCATCAAGCAAAAGGGTTTTCTTCTACATTAAACTCTCCCCTCCAAATAAGAGGTTAAATTATAATGAAAGTTGGTCGAAAATATGGTCAAAATTAAGATATTTTGCGCTTTTAAGTTGGACAAAAAGGAAAGAAAAATTTTTTAAATTTAATATGCCTATATTTTTCCATTCTTTTTTTTTTTTTTTTTTTTTTTTTTTTTTTTTTGCAAAAAGTGAAAAAATTTTCATAGTGTATAAAATCTAGATTATTGGCTCAAATGTATTTTTTATTATTATTATTTTTTTTTATTTTATTTTATTTTATTTTTTTATTTTTTTTTTTTTTTTGGCTAGGGACACTCAACTGGGATTATGATTAAAATTGGATATCAAAATAGTTGTTCGAGTGATAGCGAAAGCTCGTATGAAAAGTCACTGGAAAAAATCCCTTGCATATTTTTGTTTTCATGAAATTCCATATATTTTTTTATATTACAAAGGCTGAAACGTTTAAATTGAGATTTCCCTGGAATGAAAAGTCATAAAAAAATCCATAGCCTAAAGTTATAAGATAAAAAAGTTTGAAAAAAGGACAAAGGAATAATACGTAAATACGTTGTAGTGATCTATTGGAGAAAATATTCAGTGAATTCGTTTTCCTTTGATGGAAGAGAAAACGGGTTCATCTAACTACTACTTTGAAATGGTTTTGTTTGAACAACCCCCCATAAGCAAAGCATATATGAAAAGTTTATTATCAAGACGAAAAGAGGCAGTATAGAAATGAGAAAGTTAGGAAACTATGAAACATTGGACTAGGTATTTTGGCATGTTCGTTAACTAACAGCTTTCAAGTAGAAAGTTCGAAAGGGGGAGGGAAAGAGTGGGTAGAGGGAGAGGCCCGGGGGAAGATCAAAGTAAGAGTGTGGTTACATCTCAAGATGGCGTATAGCCCTACGGCAACTAGTCTTTTCACAAAGGGGATTTGCTTCATTATATGTTGCTGCATGTAGAAAAGCAACTGTTCATTGGAAAATGTCGTATTGAGAAATACTGAAAGAAAAAGAAAAGATTCTTTGCTATGATCTTATAAGAACGTTCGGGGAAAGGAAAAAAAAAGAAAAATAATAAAAGGACGAAGAGTAGGCCTACTAAATCCAAAGCTTTTTTTTGTACATTTCTTAGAGGCTTTACACAATTTTTCCTTTTTTTTTTTTTCTTTATACTTTTCATTTATATTTCACTCTTTTGCTGTCTTTGTTGTTTGTCTGTTTTGTCATCAAAATGATGCTAAATCCCTTTTCACTTTAATTCAGGTGAATATCGCTGGAATGAAAAAAAAAATTGATGGAAAATGAAAAACACACAATTTTTTTATCATGCTTTATTTCCAGTTTCCTTTTCTTTTAAATGAAAATTTTGAGCTTTTACCGTCAATACGGCCATACATCGTGAAAGTTCAAACTTTTTTTTTTTAATTCTAATTTGTTCGGATTCTTTCGCCGCAAGAGTGATTTGTATCCCTTATTAGAAAGAGTCTCTTCTCCTTTAAAACCAAAAATAAATTAAAAATTTACGCTCCAAAATAAAAAAAAATGATATCTTTTTTTAGTTGTCAATTTATTTATAGTGTATAGCCACTTAAGACCTTTGGAGGAACTTTTGCACTATACTTAATTTTAATTCTGTATAAATACATTGTTTTTGATTTTCGGATTTATAACGCCTCTTGCTTACGGATAGAACTTTTTTCACAACAACAACATGTGGGTTTTAGATGTAGAAAGAAACCTTATAAAGTAATTAATTATTCCTTACACCAAAGACTAATTACGTGACCTTTGTTTCTGATTGCTGACTGTTCTGACTGGCGGAATGTATCCAAGTCGTTAAGTAATAAGGTTGGTTTGGACGCTTTAAAGTTTTGTAGAATATTCATTATTCAGATTTATGTATACGCCCCAACTTGTGCTTGATTTACGTCAGCTTCTTTGAAATATTTCTTGGAATTAATCGAAAATTCGGTTTTTCCTTCTTTGCTTTATCCTTATTGCATGCAGAAATTTTACATTTCCATTTATTTCAGAGGTAAATCATTAGTTTTTCAATCAAAAGATTGCTAAAATTAAAAACACGATTAGATTAAAAAATTTTAAAAACTAGTTTGAGCTTCAAATAGTTAACTCCGTTTGATTTTGTCCAGTTTATTTTATGGAAATAGAAAACTCTGTCTTTGAAAACCAAGATTTTTATGAGCTAGGGGCTGTACTCCAAAATTACTCTTTTTCATGGAGCTACAAAATCCTTTTTTTTTCTATACGAAAATTACTGTCCCAAAAGAATGACTATAGAATTTAGAAAAATAGTCGATCACCTAATCCAATGAACAAAATTCAGTAAATGAAAAGAAAATAGAGATAGAAATTTAAAAAAAAAATTAGCTGTACAAGGATTATTTTTCTTGTTATTATGAGAGAAAATACTTGAAACAAAATCGAATAAAGAAAGATATTTTATGGTTCTGAAAGTATTTCCGGTATATATTGTGGTTGGAGAATATTCTCATTATAAATAGCGATAACAAATATTGCTGTAAGCTATGATTCACATCAGCATCTCTAATGAATTACCTAACTCCTAGATGGTGTCTCTCTATCCCGCAACTCTAAAGTTCGGCATTTAATTATCTTGCAAGATTTATCTCCTCCATCTTGCTTTCACTCTTTCTCTCTCTTTTCGAGGCTTTTCTCTCTCTCTTCTAATTTCCATCTTGTACAATATGTCAAAATGAAAACTAGTCAAACTTTCAAGCTCCCTGTTTATTTTGAGAGAAAATCTATTCTTTAGCCCAAGCAAGGAATGCTGCTGCTCAGCCTTGTCGTATCTAGGGATTTGATAACACCAAAACTGAGAACAAAAGGGACAATTTTATTACAAGATGAGAATAATTTTTTGTTGTGGGTTTTTTCAGGGAAAACTGTTTTTAGGTTCTTGAAAGATGCGGAAAGGATTTTTAAATCCCTGTTGGAAAAATATTTAAAACCCAGGCAAATTTATAAGCTGAAAATGCATTAAATTATTATTTTTTTTTTAAATTTGAAAAAAATTAGTGTACCCCAGAACAGTACAGTTAAAATTACTTGTTTAATGCATTGTTAAGTTTAATTAAAGTGCTTGTTTTCCTACGTCCGAAGCACAAATTCCATCTTTCTTTCTATCAGGCAAACCCTTTTTTATTTTTTCTTCAATCAAATTTAAAATTTAAAAAAAAAATTGCGATTTTTTTCAAAGAGATGGGAAGAGGATCCTACAAGGGAATATAAACTTTTTTTGGGTCTAGAACTTAAGGCTGATGTCGTTTACCTGACGGTAGAGTGCACTCTAGGTGAATTTTGCCAGTCAACATTCGCTTCAGAGTGCATCTTTCCCTCAGATACAGTACATTTTGGTTGGATACCAAGAATTTCAGAGAGTGAATGGTACCTAACGGAAAAGAAGAAAAATTCAGGGAAAAGGCGTCCTTTTCTTCTAATTTTATCAAAAAATTGAAAGAAGGTAAAATTAAGTAAATTTTTTTAAATATTGCAAGTATTTACAGTAAAAAAAATTAAAAGAAAGTGCCTTAAATTCCTTGTGCCTTTGTGCCCGACAATTTAGTCATTTTTTAGGTACAGTACCATTCTCTTTGGGTGCTTTATACTCAACCAGTGTACTTCGTATTATTTTGTTAACAATTGTTCTATAGTTCTTCCTTCCGGAAGGTATGAGTGCCTCCTACCTCCTACACCAAAAATACTGTGTTATTTTCTAATTTTTTTTTTTTTTTTTTTTTTTTTTTTTTTTTTTTTGTCTGCTACCACTTTTTTTTTGTTTTTATCATTTTTTTTCTTCAAAAACAATAAAAGCGAAAAAAGAAACCGGTAGCACGAGAAAAAAAAAAAAAAAATAGAAATAGAAATAATTCGGTGCTCTGATTATTTACATGCTTTTATTAATTGTCTATGGAAACAAGGTTAACTTCAGAATAAAAAGAAACCATAAATTTAGAAAAAAAAGAATCATTAACATACCGGAGCTTTTTTTTTTTTTTTTTTTAAGCAACACGAATTAATTGCTGAGATAGCTCTCAAAGGCAATAATTATCACGCACAACTCTCCACCACAAGAATTAGAATCTAGCATCTTCGGATGTAAACTTTCGTTACCATCACAGAATATTCACATTAACGCTATTTTAATTATATGTTTCACAACATTTTTTTAAACGCATCCTCAGATTTCATATAATAGCGAAATCCCTAAGTACCGATCACAATGAAAGAACAGCATCCGCTACATGAATGAGAGATGATGATTCTAAAGATACTCTAACCCTTTAATCCAATAAATGAAGGTGTTCCATTGAACACCATTTTTTATTCATTGTGTATATAGGTCGGTTACAGTGAAACAATCTTTTCAAAAATCTAAATGAAAAACTTCCGCTTATTTGGGTAATTTAAGAGAACACCCTACTTTTTTTTTTATACAATTTTAATGCTGCAAGATTCTAAAATTTGGGTCCGTCCGTATTTATTGTTGATTTTTCCCTCTTATAAGAAATTTAATCCTTTCATGCGATGCTAGAAAGTAAATGATTTTACAGTAAATCATTACAAGTACATCATTTGAACCTGTTTAGCGAGATTAGATTGGTCGAAAATTTTGCTTGTCGCAGAATGAGACCTTTACCGCAAGTGTTAAACCCTTTCGACGTCAAAGTTTCTCGCTTTATTTGTGTATATACTGCCTTATGCTGTAAAAAACACTTTATTTACCTGCATTAGACTTTTTGTTAAAAAGAGAAAAAAGAACCACAATATTTAAATTTGAAATTTAATTTACATAGAGATAGAAAAAAAATGTCAGCTTTGTGGACTTCGGGTTGCTTTTGATAAAAAATTGAAACTGAAGTAAAAGTTTTAGTCTCGGAAAAAAAGAATATTCTTGCAGTGTAAAACCACCTCCTCTATATAATGAGATTATTCACTGTTAGCTTCTTCATCACTTAATTAGCCTTTAAGGGTTGACAGTACGGGCAGTCAATGCTTTTTTTTAAGCTAATCTGTCAATTACTTATTGGAAGTTAAAGTATTGTAATTGTAGACAACCTTAATAGTAATATAGATAATCAAAATATTTTTTACTGTACGCATTAAATTTAAATGCACAATTTCAAAATTTTTATTACAATCTCAAAGCAGAACTTCGGAGCAGGGCTGAGGTGCCGTTTAGATTTTAAACGGAATCGGGATCGATCGGGTCAAAAGTTTAATGGAATCGGAATCCAGACCCTAAATTTTTTTTCAAGCAGTCGGAATCGACATCGAAAAATAATTTTGATTCAAATTGAGCTGAAAAGTATTAATAAAAGCTTTTTACGATTAATATATTTTTGGAATACCTGAATCAGAATCAGAATCGGCCCGAAAAATCTTAAAGAATCTTGGGAATCGGCATCGGCATCGGAATCGGAATCGGAAACGGAACCGCAGCCCTGCTTCGGAGAAAATGCTTTTTAACTATTCACTTTCGGACGGTAATATTAAGAACGTATAATTCCAAACTCTTGTTTTACATTATTTATCATGCTAATTACACATATAATATACGTACATTTTTTACATAAATTTTTTCATACGCATTAAGTCTGTATGACAAAACGTATTGTACTATATCGTCAGTTATATTATTTGAGATTACATTTTTTATTCTACCTTCCGATTGATTTCGATAAACCAAAAATCCGTTAAAAAATTTTTTTTATTGCCGATATTATAATATTCAATGATGATTTTGATTAATTCCAAGTTCGATTACAATAACTATAACAGAAGCAAATCATTTGCATCCCAAGCAAAACGACAGTCATCTGCCACCTTTTGAATTTTCAAAAAAAAATCACTTTGCCTAAACTAAACGTAGGATGTAAAGGCAGTCAAAAACCTCGAAAAAATGTAATTATACGACGCAACCTTTTTTGCATAGTTTTGTATAGAATAGATAAATTTTTTTTTTGTATTTTTAACCCCCTAGGACAGTCCTTAAATTCGCGTTTGTGGGATAATTTAAAGTATAAAAAATCGAATTTTAAAATAACACAGTTTTACATGTTTGTCTTACGTTAGAAACCTTTTTGTTTGCTTTTAATAAAATTTTCAATCATTTTTTTAACCCTTTCGGTACAAGATTTTTATTACATAAAAAAAAATTCACCACTCTTCCCCTTTGATTTTTTTTTTTAACAACACCCCACGACGTTTTTTTTTTCACACGAATCTTTTCTTTACGACCTTAACTTCCTGTCCCGACTTTTTTTTTTCTCTAAAAAAAAAAAAGACATCTATTGTTCAAAAGGTTCATCTAAACATGCAATTTTTTTCTTTTAGTGACGCACGCTTATATTAATTTTGTTATCGGAAACGGGGGTTTTGTTTTTTAGGTCAAATTTTGGCACAAACGAAATCGTTCATGACCTACAATTTAAAGTGGTAAAAATTTTCCCAGTTTTGTCTTTAACTTGAAAATCGAATTGGATCTTCAAAGTTTATTTCTGCGTGATTTGGCTGATTCAAAGGAGTTTATGCAAAAAGCGTGATTTTTTTGACCGCAAAATAAAAGTCAACCCTTTTCAAATCTGAGAAACTACTTTATGCTTTTAGACCCGCAGTATCCGAAAATGGCCATAAAAATTACGTATTGTTCCGGGAAAAACCCGATATCTCCACACCCATTGATAATTAATGATAATTGGTGTGGAGATATCAAGTTTTTCCCGGAACAGTGTGTAATTTTTATGATCATTTTCGGATTCTACGGGTCAAAAAACATACTGTATACACCCAGAAAAAGGAATATGCCTCGTTCGCAATGCAAGCGATGTTGCTTAGCGACAAAACAAATATGCTTTGCCGCAAAGCAACATGGCTCGACTTGTCGACATTATGCATTGCGGCAAAGCAATCACGAGTTTTTGCACAAAACATTTATTCTGCTTAGACCTAAGTTATGCAAAAATGCTTTGTAGCAAAGCATTTTTGCTTAGACCCAAAGCAGCATTTTTCTGGGTGTAGTTTCTAAGATTTGAAGTAGGCTGACGTTCATTTTGCGGTCAAAAAATCACTCTTTTTGAATAAACCCTATTAATTGTTTTCTAAAAATTATTGAATACTTTTTTGATAAATTTAAAACTGAAGGTGTGTACTTGAAAAATGCATTAAAAGTTTTATTTTATTGAATTTTTATTACAATATTAATGCTCACTTCGGTTTAATTAAAAAAAAAAAAAAAACCAGGTAGTTTTTGAAAAAAACTTACACTTTTATTTTTAGACAATATTGCTTAATATCTCATCGAAGACGCACGGAAATTTTTTTTTTTTTTTTTTTTTTTTTACAGTCGATTTTTTTGGGTGGTAAAGAATGATACCCCTTTTTAAATGAAAATAAAAATTATTTTTAAACCTTTATAATTAGCTAAAGAGTGCATTATTTGTCCTCCCGTCACGTTTTGTTTTGTTAGCAGCTTCTCATTAATGAATAATTTTTTTTTTTTTTTTAGTGAATGAAGAGTTTTGAAATATATGCAATAAGGAACGATATACCTTCTTTTAAAAGAAAATTAATTACTTCTTCACTTTTTTTTTTTTTTTTTTTTTTATATTTTATTTATTGGATTTGCTGTTACTACCGCAAAGTGCAATATTTGCCCTCTCCCATCACGAAGTTAATTTTTTTTTTTTTCAAATAGATTAACCGCCGCTTATTGTTTTCATGTTTGAAATTTAAAGCTTCAGTAGAAATTACTTGGGTTATTTTGTTAAAATCCAAGAAAGTCCGCAAAAAAATTAACTTTTATAGACTAACATTGCTGCATAAAAATCGTAAGAACAGTCTTACATACAGTATAATTGATGTGGTAGAAAATTAAACAAATGTAACAGCAAAAGACGGTGTTTTTTTTTCGACAACGGTTAATTAAGTTTCTTCTCACTGCATTTCTTTTTTCTTTGTCGTAACCCTTTTATCGATGCACCGCGCTTTTTTTCCACTGCTCACGTTGAATAAATTAAAATCATTACTTTCTACTTTAAGCGGATATAAACCAAGTTTCCCAACAAATAATTTGATGAAGTTAAGACTTTACGAAAGTAATTTCATTTACTGCATCGTTCCTATATTCTAACGAGGAAAAGATTTTTTTTTTTTAATTTTTTAAAAAATTAGAAAAAAAAATTAAATGAAAGTTTCGAAAATTTTGTAAAACATATTAATTAATAAATTTTACAAAAATTTCGGAACTTTTAGTTTTGCTTTCAGATTATTTCAATTGAACAATCGTTTCAAAAAAAAAAAAAAAAAAAAAAAAAAGTTAGTGCGATAAAATAATAGGAGTGCAGAATCGGATAATGCTGATAATTTTTTTTTCTCTTTTTTTATTTTTATACGGAATCTCCAGTTTGAAAGATATTGGAAATGAAACCCGGATTACAGACTCAGTCATTTCGAAAAAAGTTTTTCAATAGATGAAATGCCAACAGAATTTGGTAATGCTCTTAACCGTTCAAATATTTACTCAAAGAATCAAACGTGAAAGGTAGATTAATGTGGTCGTGCTATAGACAGGACCACACCCAAGATATATGTCCCAAATAGCCCTAGAATCCCCTACATCCGTCACAAGCTTACAACTAGCCCCATGTATCAAATTAAACCATTTTACCCTAACATATTTTGCATGCTCTTGCAAAAGTTTAACATTGGCGGCGTTGCATAACAAAATTATGAACTTTTAAAATGACGCTTTTCCATAAGCTAAAGGTGGAATAATAGCCGGTCAAAATGGTTTCGAGTTTAAACTATAGGATTCGATCGAATCTTAAGTCCATGAAAGCTTTCTAGGGGAGCTTTAGAAGGGGTAAAATCCTAGATTTAAAATGTTTTACGTTTTCATACGTTTAAAATATGTGAAACCATCCGAGTTACCGTGGTTCCTTTCACGTGTAACAGGAAAATTGTAAGGTTTATTTGGGTTTTCAGATTGAAATGATCACGCATGTCGTTCCCTTTTAGATAAATCATTTTTCATCTTACAGTAAATTGACCTCGGATATTTCTGTTTTAAATAGACGGAGGTTCTACGCGTTGTGTCGTTGGCTCGGGGATATTTCTTACTTTAAATCGCACACGAAGGTTTTGGAAATATCCTATATTTTGGAAAATTTCAAATTGAATGGAGGAAATTTGATACAGAAAAAAAAAAAATTTTTGTCTTTGAAATTGTTTTAAAAAATGTGTTTTTTTCTCCCTAAAGAATTAGTTGCAGACGTGATCTGGAATACTTTACGAAATGTTTGAACCGATTTGTATGCGTCATCTAAAGTTTACCTGGATGAAATATTATTATTTTTCTTCCTTTCCGAAGCTTATAATCCGACCATTGCCGTTTAGAGTTTTTTTTCCGCTTGGATAATGTTTTGCATTTTCACGAAGTAATTGTTTTACAGAAAGAAGAAAATTAACAGCGGCTCAATTGGTCCGAGTCCCGTCAGTAATAATTGATTTATTTTTACTAATCCATTGCCAGAAACGATGTCTTAATTTTTTTTAAAGTCTCTGTGGGTTTTTTAGGAAAAAGTGGAGTAGTTTTTTTTTTAATTTGGGGGAAAATTAATCAAACTTTTAATTGTTGGAAAAATGAAAACAAGCCTAATACATAGAAGGGCTCACTTTTCTCTCATAATTTTATGCCTCTTTAGATTCGCGTAAAAATTAGTGCGCTTTTGCTTACCGAAATCATATTTTTATTTTCAGGGGTTTGTAAAACATCTCTTTAAGAAACCTTTTTTTATTGTCAATGACAAATACTTCGCCTATTTTGGCTTAAAAATTTATTCTTAAATAGGATGATTGAAAATGACTGGATGTAGAGTTATCTTTATTTATGGTTAAAATTCTGTGGAAAACCGAAAATTAGTCAATTTTGGAACGGACCAAAGGATTGCCTCCGCCCTGTTTTTTTTAAGTTGTGGATAAAATAATTTCTCCGGTGACTCGGAAGGGTTACAAACTCTTGAATTACCGTGTACACTCGCTCTTAAAATACTCTTGATTTACCTTGAATTTTTTTGAATTATTACTTGGATATAAATTAATTACTATGAATTGCCTTTGAATTTCTGGGAATAACTTTCAAATTATCTTCAATTTCGGTGCACATTTTTTCAATGAGGGAATAATCTCGCCAACACCTTAAACTACTATTCTAAGTATCAGTATTTCGAATGACTAATTAAAATGACGTTTATAATTTTTGGTTTCTCCTTAAATTTCCTATTGTAGGCCTATGGTATGAAGTGTAGTTAATAAATTTTTAGAGAGTTTTTGAAAACTATAGAAATGGTCAGAATTATGAGATTAAAAAGTAAACTCATTTTGTATAATTGCCGAAAGGATGGAGCTTCTGCTGCAACTTTTTAAAAATAAATTTATATCTATTTTTCTGATATAATCGGGTGAGAGAAGAAAAAATGAAATTTTCGGAAATGAAATGGTTTAAGATGGTAAGGTCATAACAAAAAAAAAAAAAACTCGCCTTTTCTTCTTGCTGCCAACAAATTGCAGCGCTATCCGTTTATTATGCCTACGGGCAATAGCACTTTTTATTATCAATTATTTTAATAAAATTTGGTTGTTTTGATGAATTTTAGCACTATCTTTTCTTTCTTTTTTTTATTTGCTTGTGATAGAATTATTTTAAAGTCGATAAAAAAATTATCTTCTTCCAAGCTCTACTTTTCGGTATGATTCAAAAAATTCGATTTTAATATAAAAAAAATTTTTATTAAATGGGTTAAATTCCTTCGTTAGACATCTATTTTCATCATATTAGATCTTATAATCAGTATTAAGATTTTTAAGATTTCGCTATTTTATAATCACGGAAAATCTCCCTCCTGAAATAAATTCAGATTTAGAAATTAAAACCCCTAAAGAGCGAAACCACCCTAATACCCTACTTCAATCGATGTCAAGAACTCTTAATAAGCTATTTTGTATCGCTATCTTATCTACCATCTCCCTAGTCCCTCCTAACTTTTCTAGTGGATACTTGACTAGATTCGTTAATTAGGCGTCAAATTAATACCCAAACGCGCAGGAGAACCTTCTATTTTCGTGCATCTTATGGTCTTTTATATTCAGAAGCCTCAGAAAAGCTGCATCCTGATTTTTATCTAAGATAAAATGAAATATATACGACTGAAGGTACGAAAAAGGTCCCCACTTTTTTGTTTTTAATAAGAAAAGATAATCGAATTTCCTTTCTTCAGTTCTATCATTAAACAATCGTCGCTTACCGGTTTTCCTTCGACATATGAATTAAATCTTTTTCATTTTTAAAATGACTAAACCAAATGTTTCAAATAACATTTGAGATGAAAATCGGGAGGGAAAAAAAACCTAACAAAAATTTTCATCACTTATTATTTTTCAAGAGAGAGCGAAAAGGAAAAAAATGAAGAGAGGGAGGAAGGGACGGAAAAGAGAGGAAAAAAAAGGAACATTTATAAGATAAAATTGGAAAAATAAGATTCCGAATTGGAAAGTTTTGAGTTATCGAATGAAAACCGTTCCCCTTGTGCGTCACCCCATTTGTCCCGGGCACCCGACCGTTTCTCAATCACATGCGGTCCAGGGGTTCTCCAGGACTCCCAGAGTATTGTCGAGTGCGACATTTTCTACGATTCCAACCGTCATTTTCTAAATGTGTAGTTTGGAAATTTTTTCCTTTTCAGAGTAGAAATGAGACTTATTTTCCTTGATAATTTTTTTTAAAACCAAAACTAAAAGATCTCTTTTTATTTAAGTAGTTTTTCCTTGGCGAGTTTTCCGAATCAATTTTTTTTAAAGCTAAAAAGGCAATGTAAAAAACGCATTCGAAAAAAAATTCGAATTTATAGAAGTGCTAGAAAGATTTTGAAAACGTACAAGCCATTTATGAAATATCGTTGAAAGTTTTAATAAAAATAAAAAAGAAAAAAGAATTCCCCTTAGAGATTTCCCTTCCTGAATATTTTCCCCTGCGTACTGGTATAAGCAAACATCCTGCTGCTTTGACCGTTCGCAGATAACAGACCTTTATATCCGTTAAATTTTTAAAATTCCTTATCTCTTTCGAAAGCTTCACATAAAAAACTGAGACTTTTTTTTTACAGCAAGGCAATGTTTAGTTTTCACTAATGGCTAACTCGTTGTTAATGCTACTCAGTGGCGGAAAAAAGATGTGAAGGGAAAACGTTTTTAAGCAATTGTTGGGTGATGACTTTGCTTCCTTGTTTTCTTGTAAATGAAGATTAATAGCCGAACGGGGATAATTTTATTATTTTTCTTGTCCATTTAGAAATTATTTGACGCCTCTATCACATTTTTGCCTGTAATTGCTTGAAGCATTTTTAAAAAAAAAAAATAATTTTCATTACTAAAATTGAAGAATTTAGTATTTTTGAAATAGTTCGAAATCTCTTTCTTCGAAACATTTTCGTAAATATATTCGGAATCTTTAAGGCACCATTTTAAGGTATACGTTGTTTTTGCGGAATCGGGTTGAAAAAAGCTTTCATTAATTTGGACCAAAACTTGAAATTTTTGGAATGTTTTGTTTTATTTATTTATAATATTTTTTTATAGTCTGGTTTGACTGGTGCAATTAACATTGAGAATCTTTGACGATTCCTTCATATTGATTCAGCAGATTTATAATAATTTGTTATAGCCTGACAGACAAACACATCGCTACAATTCTATCAATGCTTTCGCCCTAGAAAAACCATATTATTAGATTTTCTTGCGTTTTTGGGACGAGGAATAAATTTCCGATAAAATTTTAGAACGTAAAATTTCTATTTTTAATTTTTTTACTATTTTTCTTCATCTGCTCACTAGTTGTAGAGAAATGCGCCGGAACTAAGCCAAAACAAATCATTTAGTCCTTAGATTTTTCTGTTCGAAATTCCAGAATCCAATCGAATTAAATCTGGATTTATTTTAAATTTTCTTACACCAACTTCCTCTACGAGATACATTGTCAAAGGTTTCGACATTTCAGAATACTTACGGCAATTGATCTATTACAAAATGTCATCATCGCTTCTTTCAAATGGATAATCCTTGAAAAAACGTATCGTGACGGGAAAGGACAAATATTTCACTTTTTGTTAATAAAGAAAGGTTAAAAAGTAATTAATTTTTTCTCAAAAAAAGTGATATCGTTCTTTACCTTCCAAAACACGAATTCACAACAACAAAAATTTTTTCTCGTTGCATCCTTGATGAGAAGCTGCTAACTTAACAGAACGTGACGGGAGGACAAATAATGCACTCTTTAGCTGATTAAAAAGGTTTAAAAATAATTTTTATTTTCTTTTAAAAAGGGATATCATTCTTTACCTTCTGAAACGCAAATCTACTGTAAAAAAAATTTTTTTTTCAGCGTGTTTGATAAGATATTAAGCAATATTGCCTACATAGTAAAAAATATTATGTAAATATGTTCTAAGAGGTCCACATAAATTTTTTATGTTGTTTCTCCCATAAGGCAGACATAAAACAAAAACAACATAAAAATTATGTGGACCTGCTTATGTTAATTTTTGACAAAAAATTTTTTACTGTGTAAGGATAAATATGTATGCTTTTTCAAGAACTACTCAAATAATGTTGTTCATATTATAGGGGAAAACTCCAGAATCTAAATAATGTGTCTTGCAACTGCTAAATTAAGAAATGATTCCGTTGGAAGTAACAATTCTCATATTCTGAAACCGAAAGAAAGAGGAAAGGGTTTAATATAGGGTCTGAGTTTGCGGCAGACTCATCTATTAAAGTTCTCGTGCTATCAAAGCCATAAAGGTGTCGGTCCCAGCAATTAACATCGAAAGTAAATCAACCATCGTGACAAGCCCTTTTTGCTGCGGTCTGAGCTAAAGTTTCCACTCCTATTAAACCTATTCTTCTACAAAATTTTCTTTTCGCGTTAGACATATGTTTCTTGCACGAACAAAGAAAATTCAAAATTTAACCTTCAGCTTAAAAAAAAAAAAAAGAAAAAAGAAAAAAATATATATTGAAGAAAAAGAAAAGCTGAAAGCAACGAGCGAAATGATGAAGTCAAGTTTTATTGAGATAAACGAACATTACGGTATAAAGATTTACTTCGCTCAGCCAATTACGGTTCAAAAATTTCAAAACAGTCAGCGGAAAAAAAAAGGAAAAAAGAAAAAATTATCGAGAAAGAGAGAAAAAGAACCCCACCCTTATATATGATTAAAGTTGGGACCACTCGAGGGTTTCTTCTCTTTATGGGCTATTTCAATCTTGATTTCCTGTATCGAGGCGATTGGGGCCGAGGGATATGAGACGCAATTGAGTATTTCACATTTCCTGTTTATTAGGATATATAGAAAATAAAGAAAAAAGGGGAGGTCTCTTGATTTACGTTTATTCTTCTTCGAAATCGAAAAGTCTCCATTTTTAGTTTCTCCTTTTTTTTTTTTATTCTCTACGTAAAAATCTTATGCCAGACTTGAGAAGATTGCTTGTCTTTGCCGCCTAGGCATCAATATGTCACGAAATTCATCTCGGAATTTCCAGAGAATTCTATTTTATACCGTGTCAGGTAGGATATCAAAATAAATAGAGAAATTGCAAAGAAACTATCAAAGAAGAGAAATGTCGACTAGAATTTTATTACAGTTTTTTTTCTGTTTTTTTCTTTTTTTTTAACAATCTGAAAAAATTATGGTTTTGTTTGAAGAACACGGAAATATTGAACCTAAACTGTTTCCAAAAATAGTGATAATGAAATTGGAATCGGAATCTTTGACTTCAATGAATAATTTTGGATTAAAACTTTTTGAATGCGGCATATGCACTGCTATTGAATACTTTCGTAGAAATCTTCGAGAATCGAGCTTTCAACTTCCATCTTTCAAAGTTAAACATACAATCCGAAATAAAAAAAAAAAAAAAAAAACAAGCTTTATTAATTCTACAACCCGATGACCGTACCTTCCTGTTTCAACCGAAAATGAAACATTGTTTGGATATAAACATTTTTTTCTTTCAGCGAGAAAGTTTAATAGTATATTACATATTAGGCATGGAGGTGGCGTATTGCAGGCCGAGACTGGGGTTTACGGTCCGAACGAAGTCGAGGCCTGCAAGCCATCTCCTTGCCTGATTTGTACGATATTTTTCATCAGTCAATGAATTTTTCTCAATGAATTTTTTTGACACTTCAATGAGTTTTTTCGTTTTTCAAGCGTAAAGCGTTTTTCAGTGTAAAGAAAACACTTTTTCATTACTTATAGTAGGAAAGAACCACTTTTCGCTTCGTAAACCATTGTGAAAAGTGAGTTTTTCCGCATAGGGCAAAACAATGTTAAACCTGTTTATAGAAGACTTTGTTTACAATTTTGCAAATCATTTTCTCGATTTTTTCTGAATAATTAAGCATTGATTTGTAAAGAAAAATATCTTGTTAAAGCTAGGAAGGAAAATGAATATCCCGGAAGAATTCATTTTCCTCCTTAGTTTAACAAAATACTATTTGGAAAATTTATGTATATAACAAAAACCATCAATTATGATTTTAGTAAGTTGTACCTTTGTACAAGTTCATACACAAAGCCCAAACTCGATGTCTGTAGCTTCTATGCTTAGATCAAGCATTTTTTATTTTTCTTCCTTATACAGTACAGCTTTTATTACATAAATTAAATATCAGATACGGAAATTTCAGCATTCGATTTCGACTTTTGAGGAAGTAGTAACTTTTTTATTATTTTGCATTTTATGTTGATTTAGGCTTAAGCTGAAGAGATCATCCATATATTTATCATGTATATTTTTAATTTACTAAAGAAAAATAGAGTAGGTGCACCAGTTACCTGATGCCACCCGTCTCCTCCGTTTTCGGACCATGCTTCGAATTTATTTTCTTTTAATTCCGGAATTTTAAAATTCATTCAATTCATATAAATTGGGGTTTTTCAGCTATTTTACTCCGAAACAAACGAAATTGATCCCGCATTCAGGAATATTAATGAAACCTTCGTATAATTTTTTTGTATCCATTTGTCAGTTTAAGTTCATAAAAACATTCAAAAAAAAAAAAAAAAAAAAAAAAAAAGAAAAAGAAAAAAAAAAAAAAATAAAATAAAAAAAAGTAAATAAAATTCGAGAAGGGTTTCGAAACGAGGCTTTTAATTTCTTTTTCAATTTAACTGGTAAAACAAAAACCGTTGGGCTAAGAATCGATGCAGAGAAGAAAAACATTATTGAAAATTTAAATGTAATCCGTTTTTTTGGTCAGGAGTAGAATAAAAGGTTTGCAAGAACACAAATTTAAGTTTCTTATCATTTAGCAAAAATTTAATTAAATAATAAATCGAAATAATTTATGATATTTAAAGTGTTTTAAGTGCATTAATGAAATAAGATCGAACTAAATACACGAGTAATTAAAGTATTTCAAGTGCCAAATACGAAATTATGGCGGTATACTTTAACCGAAGAATAAAATTTAAAAATCAAAAGTAAAAGATAAAAAAAAATGAACTAGGAAATATAAAAGAATGCGGAAATAATTAAAATTAAAAGTGAATCAAGTCAAGACTGGTTGGATAAGTTTGTAACGCGAAAGGGATTTTTGAAGCAACCCTTTCACAATGCACAGGTAACAAAGTAGTACGGTGAATTCATTAAAAAAAAGAGCAAGAAAACAGGATTCCCTGTTGTCTGTTACAACTTCCCGCTTCATATGAATATCAATGACATGCAGAACATTTTTCCTGATACATTGAACCGGTTTCGAGCGTAAATTAATATTTTTCAACAATTAAATTATAAAAAATAAAAATTTTTTTTAAAAAAAATATGTGATATGTAATAAGGTAAAGTTCAAAATGGCCGAAAATGAAATATAAAATGAATCATTCTGATTGGCTGGAATATGGTAATAAGATAGACGGACAGTCGGACTTAATCTATTGTTTCACCGTTTCCCCTCTTTTTATACAATGCACACCCTTTTTTCCCCACAATGGCCGACAGAGGGTTTGGACTCCCTTTAGTGGGTGTATACCCAGCAACGCTCACTCGACATTTGAGAACACTTTAGATTTTCCTTTAAAATGCCAATATATACATTCTCTTCGGTCGAAAAATCAATGTTTTCTATTTACCTCATCCCAAGAAATTTTAATTGGATTGTAGGAGCAAAATATTCGCTTTATATACATATCGTTCCTTCGATCAGGGAGAGATCCGATGTAGAAATTATAACACAAATAAGCCCTTCATTAATTGTAGGTATTTGTAATCCGATTTTCGCTATAGATGAGGAATTTGGGTAGAGAATGCTGACTGGGGTTCCCCGAAAAACAATGTTTTCCTCATAAGATTTCAGATCATGTGTCGAGAATTCTGCATATGAAACAATTTTTTTTTTTTTTTTTTAATGAAACGATTCTGACCAAAGGACGTTTTTTTTAGAGTTTAATACTAAGAGATAGAAAAGAAGAAAGCGCTTTTGAAGCTTTTAGTTAAGTGAAAGTTTATGAATGTAGGTTACCTGACTTTATAAGAGCTTTTTAAATCAAGGTTGAATACTTGGCTGCTTATAATTTTATAACGAAGGAAATAGAATTTTTAACGGATTTTCTCGATTTCTTTTTCCTTTTTTTTTTTTTTTTTCAAACGGAAAATGGTAATTGACTAATTCGTATTTCAGTTATTCACCTCAGCTCACATAAAGTCAGTTAGATCGAGTTGTAAACAGCTAAAGTTTTGAAGTCTTTTTGATGCGGTTATGATTTTTCCGAGAATCGGATAGGATGAGTGGTTTATTAATGAATAAAAAAGGTTGCGAAGGAAATTATGAAAGGAGGAAAGAAGTTTTTCCAAAGGGGAATTCAGTCCTTCAAAGAACAGAACTTAACATAAATTTTTACAGGCGTTTTTTTTTTTAGAAAGTATTCATTTGAAATTACGAAATTTAAAAATCGTTGCGGTCTATTGAATTTACAGAGAAAAACGGGAGAGAGAGAAAAAATGTATCAAGAAAAATGGAATAATTTTAATCTAATTATAACATAAAAAACTAGTCGATCATTCAAAATCATATTTGTAAAAAATCCAATCCGGAAATAATGCGGAGGCCAGTAAAACAGGAAGGAAAATCGATCGTAAAAATGAAACCAGGTGTGAATAAAACAAGTTTTCGTCCTGCGGGAAGCAATGTCCAGGTCACCGGGCTCCGGAAGGGCTCGTGCCCAAATCATAACAACCGAGGTCATGACACCGTGTTCCTCGATGCTCGATCAATTCTGTCAAAACTAGTTACCGATAAATTCAAGTTTTTTTTTTTCCTATACCTCTCTCTTTCTTTTTTTCCTTGATTTATGGAACTCTGATGTTGATTTGTGAATTAAGGGTATGTTTATTTTTTTTTTCAAAGGCGTGATACGTACCACTTGCCCAGACTTGCGGTTAATAATATCCATGCACATAAAATAAAATAAAATAAAAAAACGAAAATTAATCCGGAAGAGAAAATTAATCGGAAAATCTTCTTTTTAAAGTTAAATAAAATGAAACGACTCGTTTTAATAAAACGATGCTTGAGAAATTTTATCTTTTGAATATCTGCAGAGTTTTTAGAGGTAAAAGTTTGCTCTTTGGTTTCATATTAGGAATCTCGAGAAACCAAAACAATGGAGAACATGAGCTTTTCCCTTCGTGATTTGTGTATACCGTATACTGTTATAAAGTTTTAGCTAAGTATGCCTGTTACTGGGGAATCTTCTAGATTCTGAATTCTTTAGAATCATTCTCATTAGGATCCGTGGAATTCATCGATATTCGACAAAAAGATCGGTGGAAGTTTAATGAATTAGAGGCTCAGAATTTCGATAGACGAGTTTAGCTGAATGTATAGTAATAATAAAGTACAAGCTCTTCGACTTTGAATAATTTTGAAATCATATACTAAAAATTTCGCTGATAGGGCTGTTGCACTATAAGCCGATTTTTACTGCTTGTCATTAACTGATACATTCGCAAGAAGAATGATAAGACCATGTTTTTAAATTTGCGAATAATTTTACGATTTTTTTTTTCAACCAAAGCAAAATCCTTGGAAAACGCTTTTTGTCGTAAAGCTTTCATTATTATATCCAGACGAATCTCATTTAAAGTAAATAATTTTGTTCAGACTTGTAATCACTAGATGTATTAACTGGTCGATTCATTAACACTTTTTTGAAATATTGTTTACACATTGTTTCATGGCTAAAATTTCCTGTTTTCTTTTAAATAATCATAATTGTCGATACTCCTCCACCCTTTGGCAATTGGGAAAATTCAGTACATGATAATATTCGTAAGAAGGCACAATTTATTGGAGATAACCCCAACACGAGAGAGCCAATATCGGCCCATTCTGGTTTGCGGCGCAATAAGCTGTGAAATCATTCAAAAAATATTTTCGAAACTTAAATACCGACATCCTCTTAATTGACGTTCCATGAGAAGGAGAAGCATGGGTCCAAAGCTACATAATTTTGGCCGACGCCATCGGCATTGGATTTTTTTTAATATCCGAAATCGGCATCGATCCGACATATTTTGCCGGCCGCAACTGGCACCGGCTTCGGCATCGGCATCGGCACCAGAATCGGAATCGGACCCCTTATTTTAAAAATCATCTAGAATGGCTCCATGATTTTTTTTTTACTAAAATCTGGATATGATCGATGCCGACATCGGATATAATCGATGCTTAAAGGCGTCGGCATCGGCATCAACCCGAGATTTCAGCCGGCCGTGACTGGCACAGGCATCGGATTCGGATTCGAACCCCTGAGGAGAAGTGGGTAATTAAACCAAAAGTTGCTTTTGTTTTTTAACCAAGAGTAAAAGAGCTGATGTTTTATTTTACAATTTTAAAAAATGTGACCAAAAAGATGATAAATTGAAGTGCTTACTCTAAAAGCATTGCGTAGGGGGCTAAAACCACCTTAATAATTATTTTCTTGACCACCATTCGTTTTTATATGTGTGCCGTAAGAGCCTCTCAAAGCAAACAATTTAACTCTAAAAGTTTGACATCCAAGTAAAGCATCACACACTTCTTATCAATAAGTTATTAAACATCGTCGCCCAAAAAATGAGAAAATTATTCTCGTACTATCTGGAAATCGGAACCTCCCCTTATTTCGAAAAAAAAGGAAATAAGAAATAAACAATGTAAAATTAATGACGGATGAAAGGTAGAATATCTGAAAGTATTAAATGAATGTCAATAAATAGTCCCGTGCTTTATCGAACCCTTAAAACCCTTTTTAAAAAGTTTAGAGTGACCTACGTATGACCTGGGCTCTCCAAATGACCAAAACATTGAATAATCTCACTCCCTTTCATTTAAATTGACCACTGCAGTAAACACATTGTAAATCATTTTTTACAACCCTTTCTTGACAGTACGTACGGCGCATCGTAATCATGTCTTATACTTCTTTTTTTCGAATCGTATAATTTTTTATGTCCGTGAAATTGTTTTCGTGTTTTGCCTTTTTTCATCTCATGCCAACTATAGAAAAAGTCATGTTGCCTGACGAATTAACGGAAGCAGAATGCTACTAAAATATTCCATACTTTAAAAATTTTATACGAATAAATTTAAAAGGATTTTTTAAAATTTTACAGTTCTTATTGCCAAATAAGACTCGGGATAAGTCCGAGAATAACTGATTATTTAAGTAAATGATTCGCTGGAATAAGTTTGAGATATTTTTTGCCAAATAAATGTGTCTTTATGGAGGAGACAACTACAGGAAGGGAGGAAAAAGGGATTTTAGAAAAATGATTTTTCCCGTACATTTTAATATTATTTGCCTCTTCCCTAAAAGCCTTTAACCTGCTTTAGCCTGTTTCTCCTAATTCTTTGCTAAAAATAATCATTTCATTTTTGCCGATGTATGAGTCTGCACTCTGTAAGTTAAAGTACGTTATACAGAAACCCTGGTTTAGAAAGAGCAAGTGTCCGAACCGAATTTTTAAAGTAATTACTGTAGCTTTTTCTCGACTTCTTACAAGAAGAAAAAAATTTTAATAAGAACCTTTCAATTAGTTCATGGCGAAATTAGTAGTCGATTATTTTAATAGAAAATTTTACTTAATTCCCAGTTCAAATATAAACTTGAACTGGAAATTTTGGGAATGTGTGAACTTGGAAGATTATTGACCATTTTGATTGTAAAAAAAAAAAAGATTGAAAATTCTAATATTGCTGTGCGTCCATTGGACAATTAATCGTAATTTCCGTACCGGAAGTGCGTCCAATATCATTATTCTGGGCCTTCATAGGCAAACAATTACTTTACGTAAGTCATATATCCAGTTATATGGTGCCACATATAACGTCTCATTTTACTTCGAAAGCTCAGAGTACAGGTGTTGGACACACTTCCTTTGGTACAATGAATTGTCCAATGGAAAACAGCACAAGAATAAAAATAAGTTCCAGAAAAGCTTTTAGTGAATGTCTTATTTATTACGTTGAACGCAATTGTGGCTTACGCAATCACTAATATTAGTTACAAAATCATTTTCTAAAATATAGAAAAAATTTAAATTAAAAAAAATGAGAAAATAAGAATATTGAATGAATCCGCTTTTTCGTTTTAACACAGTCGCCTTTATCGTAGGTCAAGACTATCTTTGAAGAATTATGATTCTGAAGTATCGGAATTTGACATTACTCTTTATAAAAACCAAGTACTGCCATCCATACCACTATATGCACTACACATCACTATACACTACACATCTGTTGTACCATGAACTCAAAATTCCCATTCTAAATTATTTTTCATGGGGAACCCCCTTCCCATTAGCAATACTTTTGAAATCGCAATTTCTGAGAAGTTCGAACACTGCTTTAGTCTCATTTTAGGGTCTACTATCCGAGAAAATACAAACTAAGCTTCGGTAAAAGCACTCGAATATAGGTTTAGCGCCAGAATCGCTTTTACTTTAATACATTGAAAAATAAATTTACCTAACTGTGTATCTGTCGGACTAAAGAAACAAAAATACTGTAATCAAAAATTATTTTCCAAAAATAGATTTTGAGTTATTTGTAAAACAAATAGGAAAATCTTATTCCTGAGAATCGTATATTTTTTCTTTACGTTTTATAATGGTTGGAAAATTTTCCATGTTCTCTTGCTACATTTCGGGTGTTAGTTTCCGTTTATAATAATTTGACGACTGATTGATTGATTAATTAATTAATTAATTAATTAATTACACACCGCAGATGCGTCTTTAGTTTAATCCATCAAAATTTTTAATGAAAACGACTGTTGTAAATAATTTAATCAATTATGCTAAATCAAACATCAGATTCACACGTGAGGTCGAATTAATGGATTTTATCATGTCAAATTCCTCGCTTTTCGAAAATTTTCCGCTTCCTTTGTTCGACAGCGCGAAAACGCTATTCCCTCTCGTCATATAAGGCCTTTCTACAAATATTCCGCGGAGATTAAAATTTCGAGATCACTCTTACCTCTTGAAACGAAAAATTACTTTAAAAATAAAAAATAAATAAATAACAGCACCAAGAGGAAAATTATTTACAAAACAAACTGATTCGGTACAAAGGCTTGGAAAAAACTGAAAAAAGGTTGACAAAAAGAGTTGGGGCTAAGGTTAAAAATTATAATAAAAATGGGACGTACACGACAAGTACCCTTTCATGAGTTTTGCATACATTATATTACGAATATTTTAAATAATCGAAAGGGGTAAAAAATGTACATCTCCCTCCAATAAAAATTATCAGGAAGATGAATTTATTCCTTTTAGTTGGATGATTTTGTTGAGTACTGTACATTTGTTCGTTAATTTTCGTCATGGCGGCTTTTGTTTTTGTTTTTTTATTTTATTTTATTGTTTTATTTTTTTATTGTTTCAACGACATCTGGTATGGCCCTAGGAGACTCTTTTTTGGAAAATGGCGGTTAAATAGGCCTATAAATTTATTCTAAAAAAATTTTCAAAAGTCCTTTTTCCCGTTTTTCTCTTTTTTTTCTCTTTTATTTTAATGGAAATGTCTGCAAAAAGATTAACACTATGTTATTGATAAAGCTTTTTGTCGGAAATGGCATGGGCAACGCCACCTACGTCTAAAGTTGCTCATCGGTCTTTTTTTTTTTTTTTTTTTTTTTCTTCAGGAGTATTGATACGCGATAGCTTTTTTTCTTTTCCCCCTTTTTATAAAAAATTTAAAATTGGAAGTTTGAAATAATGTACCCTTTTCAATCAACACGATTTTCATAAGAAAAAAAAGCTTGAGTGTTAAATTCATGTTGAGCTTATCTAAGGAATCGTTTCCGAAACATTGTTTTTAGCTTTATATCATTTCCAAGCACGTCCATGACACTTTAACGGAATAAAAGACTTTTTTTTCTGAAAAAAAGAAAGAAATATGATTTTCCACAATATTTTTTTAAACCAAGAAGAGAAAAGCTTTTGTACTCATTCTTTTTATTTAAATTTTATTTTTCCGATCGATTGGTGAAGTGAAATCACATAAACAGGAAATGTAAAATTTTGATTTTTTGGAAATTCATTTTTTTTTTCGGATTTTTGGTTTTATGGAGAACAATGAAAATCATTTCAAAAGTATGCCACTCGGAATACGATTAAGGGTCGCCTATACCATTTTATCAGATATTTTAAGTACAAAGGTTGCATTTTACGAAATGGATGGAAAAGTTAAGGAGTTTTTCGTCACGTAGGAAAACTAGCAAAGGCCACGTACGATCGAACACTTGTATTATTCGCGGAAAGCGACGGAGTATCTACCGATATGACGCTTTGTTCTGCCCCGTTAAATCGTTTTGTGGGTCTACTGAACAAAGTTCGAAATCAGTTTTTATGTGCGAAAATGAGAAAAAATGTTTTGAAGTTTTAATTTTTCTGATTTTCGTAGTAATTGAAAAAGAAATAATTCACAATGTTATCGGCTATCGAGAATTCGGTACCGATTGCTTTTTTAAGCCAAAATGTCGCATTTTGATTTTAGTTTCAAACAATTAAATTCTTTTTATTTTAGACGGTTGCTTATTGAACAATTTAAGGCAAAAAATGGCTGATTCTACTGTACGTTCCAAAGCTACGACATCTAATTTGAAAGCAGAAGGCCAACTTTCTTTTTTTTTTTTTTTTTTTTTATAGAAATGAAAGTATAGTAATCATCCGAATTCGACATTTCAAGAGAAAGTTCATACAATTTTTTTCAGGGATAGGGAAAGACTGAACTATTCTGTCCGTATTTTATCTAGCGTAACACAGACTTCAAATAAACTCATATTCTGCAAAATTTATTTTTACGCTGCTCCAATACGAAAGGAGAGGCAAAAGAGATCCCTTGGATTTTCTGGATTTAAGTCAGAACGAATTAAATAACAAACCGAACTTGGTTCGATTTGATTAATTTTTTAATATAAAACTCAACTCAAGTTCAAAATTCGATTAATTATTTTGTATAGATCTACGAAATAACGAAAGTTTATAATAGTTTATTGCTAATTTTATATTTTTTAAATGCTTTGTTAAGTTGGTTGGGAAAATTGAAAAAAAAATTTTCCTACGCCATTCACTGAAAATCACAGGTATTTTCTACCGTGCGAGACAGTTATACGGTTTACAGATAGGAAAAGCTCTCAAAATAACTATGCCAAATATATACCGCTTAAACCTTTTAAAAGTACTGATGTATGTAAACTTCAGAAGAGGCCGGAAAATGTTAAAAAATACTCGTTTTGTTTAACAGTTTAAATACGGATTTCGTACTGAGTGGCTTGAAATGGCCCAAATAAGATCATTCAATTATTACGTAAGCCTGCTAAGGAGGGGGGGATATTCCAATATTCTTACGATTGCTTACAAGGAGGGGGAAGGGGTGTTACAAAATGCTTACGTTCATACTGTACTAGATGTAGTGCCTGAGCCAACTATGTTTTTTTAATAGTCTGAAAATTTGATATTAAAAACCCTGAAATTTCTTTATTGTACAACGTACCTTTGAATCGGTATGAATGACTGGCCTTGCGACGTATTACAGCCACTTATATATTTTTTTAAAGAAAGAGGGGGTTTTTGAAAAATCTTACGTAATTACCTTAGGGGTGTTGTGAGATTCTTAGATTGTTTACGACGGGGTTTCTGGGGTTTGAAATCGGCAGACATTTTGCTTAAGAAATAATTGAACAATCCGAATTCTGTAAGAACTTCGCGAAGTTTAAAAAAATTTAAGAAAAATAAATATCGTTGCAAATGTTTTTTTTAACATTACTACTTATTATCTCATAATAAATCCGATAAGAAAACAATATTACTGACAAAGCCAATTATTTTGCTGGACATCCACAGACTGACCTTTCGGTTACCGACTGTTTTAAATACCTACATAGCCACTTAGATATGTAACTGGCCATTTAATAAAAATACTGTACTGCATTTCTGGCCTTTGAATTTCAATTAACGGACCACAAAGATTCCCGTCTTAATTTTAACATTTAGGAAATTGTGGATAGTTGGATTTAGTGTTTATTTGAAATGATTAATTCATTATATTGAAATCCGTACGTCAGAGGTCAAGTGATTTGTGGATGACTCATCGCCATAAGAAATACATAACGATGAGTCATCAATAAAGCACTTGACTTTTGACTTACGGAAATTATTCTTCAGAAAAAAACTTTTTTTTTTTACTTCACCGTCGAAAAGAATGATCAGTAAAATATTCTAAAATTGCATACCTTAAAGAGTGCGGAAACAGAATATTGTTAACCTGGAAAGGAAAATGAATTTTCCCGTTGAGGTTTATTTTAAAAGAAACCGAAACGGAAAATTCATTTGACTTCCTTGGTTTAACAAGATGCATTTCTTTGCGAATCAATACTTAATTATTTAGAAAAACTAGAGAAAATGATTTGATAAATTGTAAGAAAAGTCTTCTATAAACAGGTTTAACATTGCTTTGCCCTATGCGGAAAAGCTCACTTTCCCCAATGGTTTAAGAAGCGGGAAGTGGTTTTTTCCTACTTTGAGTAACGAAAAATCATATCTATTTTACGTATTAAATATTTATTTTAATTTCTTTTTTAAGGTGTGAAGTCTTTGGAAAAATCGACAACCAATTTCACGCCTCGCTCCATTCATGAAAGCTAAAAGCCGCATCTTCATGTTAAAGGTAAGCAAGTAGATTTACATTTTACCAATTATTGATACCCGTAAATTTTTAAGCAAGATCAATTTTAGTTTTTCGGTTATATTGGAAAAAATAGTACAACCATGTCGTATTTTGTTCCTTTGGGATTTGTCACTCTGTTTTGCTAAACCAAGTTGCCATAATTGATTTCCAAAACTCAATTTTTGTTTAGGTATATGACTTGAGTAAAAAGAATTTAATTTTTTTACTCAAACATGTAATTTAATGTCGGGCTTTCGTCTGTTATTTCAGGAATAATACGTTTAAATTCTGTTTAATTTTTTCCCTTCGCATAGCATGCCTCCTCAAATTCGCATGAACCGGCGGAAATATATTGTTATTTCTTATTGGCGCGACGCCGAAACGGTCAGAGATGCATTATGAAGTTTCCGTCGCGTCATCCCTATATTATCCTCATTACCATTCTCCTTCTACATATGAATTTTTTTTCCTTCCAACCGCCGACATTGTAAATCATAAAAATTTTCATTTCTGTCAGAATAGAATTTCCTATATTTTTGCTAACTGGGGTCCGATTTGCTATCCTCCAACGAATTTTTTTTCCTCTCCCTTTCATCTACTCTGAAGCATATGAATTCTATACTTTCAGTATAAAATATGAATATTATTTTGTTTTGGGTCTGTTGATCTTGAATAGTTAAATGATTTATTCATCCTATCTATCAGTTCTTCATTCAAATTCGTTATCTGTGTCAAAGGAAATGAGATATTTTTTTTTATTATTTTTACGCTTATGTGTTATGGCTCGTGCTATTGTTGTATAAAAAACGTAGTCTTTTATAAAATTTTGTAGGCAGGAGCGTAGCCGAAAAATAATTTAAATACTTTTTTAGTGTGGGAACCTTTTTTTCTTTGCACTTTATTTTAAATAGAAAAGTTGGAACACAGTTGGTTACTTTTTTTAAAAAAGGAAATAAGAATCCCAACAAATGAAAGCTTTTAATTGATAGCATATTCCGATTCTCTGATACATTTCCTTTTCAGAATTTTCACAGCCTCAACCCTTTCGGCGCCTTCTTTAAGAAACGTGAGACCTTTTAGCACAAAGAAATACACTTTATCCTTTCACATTTAAAATCTCTAATGGGAATTCGATTACCTAATCCGGTCACGGTACTGGTAATAAAACTTATAAAAATTGACACATTTTTAATAAATAATACAAAAAAGCTAACTAACCCTTTGACATCGATTTTTTACATGTCGTGAATCTTTAAAAAACACATTCACGAAATCGAAGAAAAAATATTGCCACCTTTATATTTATACGGATGACCCAATCAATTTAAAAATCGCAATAAAATTCAAATTTTCCCTTGTCTCGTTTACATGTGTTCAACTTGAAAGAATTGGCACATTCTTTTTATCCCCTATTTTTTGCAACATTCGAAAGGTGTCAACCTATTTTAAATATTCAAAGCATTTTTTTTTTCATATTCTATTGTCATTTTTTTCCACTCTGAGACCTTTTTTTTTTTTTTTTTCATGTGTGTCGTCTTCGATTTCCTGTCTTAGATATCTGAAACTAGTAATAGAAAAAAAACTTTTTTTTTTTTTTAACCGGATGAATGTAAGTCTTGATATAAACCATTCTAGGATCAATGATTTTTTTTTCTTTTTTATTGGATGCTGCAAAGAATGTTTCGTAAAATTGTTTACCTTTACTCTTCACGATTTGCACTGCGTGAAAAATTCTACAAACCCGTTTCCGGATGTTGATATTTTTTCCCATGTTTCAAAGGCCTGTTTATTTGGCCGAGGTATGATTCGAAAAAAATAGGGTTAATGTCGATTTCCAGACAAAAAGCATTCCGAAAATTTTTTTAATATCATCAAGTGCCCACTTTCCCGATTTTTAAAAACCGCCCTTTTTACCTTGCTGCCAGAATTACGTTGGATTTTGCATCTAGTAAAGCGAGGTCCTTATTTTCTGGATTAAAAGTCAAAATCTTAAAAAAGTATCCCGGTAGTCTTGCACTCCTTAAAGTAACAGGGTTCCTCCACTGATTTGGTAAATAAAAATCGGTGAGCGAAAAAAGATGTCTCTCAATTTCTGTGATTAAATAATTTAGCTCTTCCTTTATCGCCGCTTCTGACCTGGCCAAAAGAAAAAGAAGTAGTAGACAAAAATAAGACAATTTTCATATTCATCGATTTTGTCAAAACAAGGATAATAGGGTATTATCAGGTACCGTAGATTCGGGTGAAGTTGAAAGGAAATTAAAAAAAAAAAAAAAAAAAAAATTCTAGGTTTATTTTCGGCACTGAAAATAATTTTTTTTATTTCATTAAGTAAATATCGTTTTACAGACACGACGTCGGCTGAGTGGCGAGCGTGCTCGACTCCGAAACGAATGATCGTGTGGAGTCTTGGTTCGAACCTGATTTCAGTCAGGATTTTTTTCCGCCAGCATTCACCTCTGATACTCATGTGTGCATCATGTGAAGAAGACCCATGTGTCACAGGGTTCGGATTCCCTGTCTAAATAAAGTAGGTCCCGCTCATTCGTAAAACACCTTTGCGATATGAGTGCCCCGTCTTCGAGCTCGTCACTCGATACATTAAGGGGTATGACGTAGTAACGCCTAAACCTTACACCAGAAACCGACCTTGGTAAAGGTAGGCGCCGGGTCATAGGGCTTCATGTCCTGATTATAGCGAAAAAGAAGAATATAACAGATTGTTATTGTTGTTCGCCGCCATTACACACTGACAGACGACTGACTCATCAGAACATAAGTTTCAACGTCCTTGACTCTGTCTGTCGACAAAAAAACTTCAAAATTCGCCAACTGTCCGAAAAAAAAAAAATATCGTTTTTGGGATATTTAAGTAAAAAAATTTTTTTTTAGTGCCTAAAATAAACCTAGAATTTTTTTTGAATTTCTTTTAACTTCACCCCACCTTTCAGCTTCATCCCAATCTACGGTATTTTTATTTTTGAAAGATTTGAGTGTAAAAATAAAGTACATATACTTAAAGAATTATTTGTGTAATAAAAAGTATTTAAAAAAATTTTTTTCTGTATGCAATAATTTGTTAAAGTTGGGGCTCAAAAATTGTAAATCAAAATAGTCGGAATAAGCGCTGAAGCGTTGTGACGTCATATGTTAATATTGTTCTGCCGGAAAATTTGTCATATAATGCGATGCTTTCAATGTTTAGAAACCATAGCCACCACATTCTTGGAAACTTTTTTCGGGCAGAACCATATCAACATATGATGTCACAACGCTTCCGAGCTTATTCCGATCGTTTTGATTTACAATTTTTAAGCCCCAACTTTAACAAATTATTGCATACAGAAAAAAAAAATTTTTATTACTTTTTATTACACAAAAAAATTCTTTAACTGTGTGTACTTTATTTTTACACTAACATTTTTCAAAGATAAAAATACCTGAAAACATCCTATTGGCTCTTTTATTTTTTCCGTTAATTTATATGCCCTGTTGTAGACCCTACTTTAATTTTCAGTCAAATCGGCTGACATTTAAAATATAAATTTTATATTTCTCTAAACTTAAGTAGCCATTTATGTAATTGGAGCTTTTAGCTTGTCTCCACTTGTGATTTAAATAGAGGATCGAATTAAAGAATCGTCCATTTAAATGAAGCACCGGAAGTACTGTACCGTTCCAAATTCAAAAATTAGTTCAAAATGGAGAACTCTGGGGTTTTGTTTATGTTTTTGTAAATTAATTTTAGTAAATTATAACGACCCAGTGGAAAAAGAGCTAAGTATGTAAGTACTTAATAACTGAGAAACTATTTGAAAAAGAGATTATGGCTCATGCAAAAAGTTTTAGATCTTTCGAAAGAAAAGGGAACATACAGTACTTCCGGTGCTTGATTTAAATAGACGATTGCTTTAATTCGATCATCCATTTAAGTAACTAATGGAGACAAGACATTTAAGATTTGAGTGCATCGTCCCGATTCTCGAAAGAATTCATTCAACGAAAATAAGTTACTTGCGTCTGGAGAAAAAGTTAAAAAGTAAAATCAGGAAAAAAAAGAGAGAAGAAAAAAGTGACACGAAATTGCATAAAACTGCAAAAGTTGAACAGAGCGCGATAGATATTAATTGTCGGGAACATGGTATTGGCCTTGACATACTTTTCATTAATGAGTTTTTTCTAGAGAATAAACTTTTTTACAACTTTCTTTTAGACTTTCTTCACTTTCTCTCACGTTCTGTTGAACCGCTTCTTTCTTTTTTCAATATTAATTCTTGTTTACATTTTTCGTTACGTAATATTTCCCTTGTAGATTTTTTTCCCGCCAATTTCATTCTTCCTTTTTTTTTTTTTTTTTTTTTTGCGCTTTTCTTTTCCTCTTATTAGAGCAAATATTTTTTTTGGAATAAAGCACGAGGCTCAGGAATAACTTAAGTCGTTTCCCTTAAGCAGCACAAAAGCCAGGTCAATAGAAAATAGAGCGACCCCCTGAATCTAGCTTAGAGAAAGCGTAGCGTCGAAAAACTGACAGAGGAGGAAAATCGTATTTTCCAAGGGAACGCAATATGGCGGTGCAGTCGTTATAAAAAGTCCAGCTTTCTCCCGTTTCCCTTCCATTTCCGGTGTAAGAACGTCAGTGTTTGCGGTGACTGAAACTGAGGATCGATATAACGAACCCTTCTTCTCTTATTGTCTTTTCTTTGAATATGACTTCCTTCGGGTGAATTTTGTAAAGAAAAGCTTGTTTTCGCTTTTCGCTATCTCATGTTTCCAGCAATTCTCTGTTTTTGGGGATAGAGAAAATCCTTTTAAAAACTTGAGAGAAATAAGGACATGGGGTTTGCTTTGCTTGTCTTCTTGTTTGGAAAATTTTAAAAAATAACCCACATGAATAAATTTGGCAGGGTCTAGCGTACCTCAATGCAATAAGTCATTAAAATTCAGTGAGGCCGATATATACTTTCATGAATTCCTAAATCCGAATTTTTGTATTTAAAATAATTAACCATTGCGTTTTTTAAACTTGCAAATTTTTCGAATGGATTACCGTAAAACGGAATCCTATATTTTGCTTATAAATTTCATTACATACGAGCTGATTCTTGGATTACGGCGGAATTCCACAAACACACTTCAGTTTTTAAGATCTAAAGTTTATTACGCTAGTTTCCGTAAGACATTTTAATGCGGCAATTATTTGAAACTGTTTAAATTTTTATAGTCAGTCAAAAAATATAAAAAATATATAAAAAAATTAATAAATAATTAAATAAATACAACATGAATCATAATTATTAAAGAGATCTGTAATTTTAACAATAATGCCAATTTGACATGATGCCATCCTAGTTCTTATTTAGGGAATGATTAGCATTTCAGCACTAATGTTTTTTCGGAAAGATTGCCACTTTTAAATGCATCTAAATTCTAAGATCTTGTCCCGGAATACCGTATTTAATAATATGGGTTGATAAAAGACAAAAAGCTGTTCTGGTAGGTCCGGAAAATAAATTGTTCTAAGGAGATATATTTTTTCCTTATTTTTTCCCCCTTCTTTAACCAAGTAAAACCCTTTTTTCCGATGTAGGGTAATTTTTAATAGGATTTTTTCTCTAATCGAAAATTTAAATGGACAAAACATTTTGTCGTTTTGGTTTTTTGTTTTAATCGAAAATTTTTCAATTGTTACGAGTTAGCAAATTGGGACCTGCAGAAATCTTCGAATTTAAATTTCGCTGTTATGCACGTAAGCGTTCGGGGTTCTGCATAAAATGGGTTTTAAATAATATTTTAATTTTTTTCCTGCACAAATCCCAGAAACTTTTGGAATTGTATTTTTTTAAATTATTTTTAATTCCCAACTCGCAAAACCCCGAATTCAGGATTTTAGGTATCTAATTGTCATTTGTGCCAGGATTTTGACATTATCAATAATTACTCTGTCTAATAATAGAAAACTATATTTTATGGCTAGGATTTACACTTTTTAAATTCAATAATTAGCCAGACAAAGCATTCATATCAAAATAATCATTATAATTTTGTAAGAAAAAACAGGACTAAAAAAATCACAGGACAGGACAGTAAAACCCAGAAATACGTGAAACCCCATGTTTAAAATTTTCTCATGTGACGATACTGCGCAAAAATAAATTTTGAAGGCCTCATATTTGTTGTACTGTACAGCGCTCTAAAATTCGGCTCTTTAATTCTATCGTACCTTTGATTCCACCGTCGTGTTCATTATCGTGAAAAGATCTGGTACGTTTTGGGGATATGAGCGTCGGGAATAAAAATTAAATACTAAATTTAAAAAAAAAAAAAAAAAAAAAAAAAAAAGAAAAGAAAAACAGTTTGCACAATCCCGAATGCTTTGGGGATTTGTGCAGGAAAACAAAATTAATCGGGAAAAAATTAAATATTAATTAAAGTCCCCCCTGTGTGCAGAACCCCTAACGGTTTCGTGCACATAACCCCGAAATTTAAGTTCGAGAATTTTTGGGTCGGGGTTATGCCACCGTCCGAGCAGATTACCATTTAATTTTAAAAAAAAATCGATTTTTTTATTTATTGATTTTTATCTCTCTTTCCTTATTTTTATTTTATTTATTTATTATTTTTTTTTAATTTTTTAATTTTTTTTCTTCGTCGGAAAATCGTGAAACAAAACCAGAAATCCAAATGGTAATAACTGATTGTCAAATCATTGTGAATATAACAACGTTGAGAATGTTTTGAAAACACGAAAGAGCGAGTGCTTCAAGGGGAGTTGAAATCTCACACCCTCGGAAAATAGGGTGGACATCACCCGCACGAAACTGCTCTCGTGTTAAGCATACGCCATCGACATCGAAAAAGGGTGGTAAAGTTTCCACCTTCCCTAATGCATGAGGAAAAACTCACCTTTATCGTGAAAAACCTCCCTTCCAGAGGGTAAAAGATTAAAAATGTCCTATGAGGGTGCGTCGCCAGTTTTAAAGAGGGTGGTTTTCCAGACAAAAATCCCTTTTTGAAAATATATTTTCAGGAGAGAGGGTAGTTTTAATGTTTAGCACTAAAGGAATAAGGGTTGAATAATGCCATCTACTAAGGGGTTTATTTCGTCCGATTTTTATCGGTTAGTTTAAAAACACAAAGAGAAAATAATTTGAATTTTTTCTATTTTGGTGTTAAGGGGAAAATTCCTCAGGATTTTCCTTTTGTGCTTTACTTTTTTCGGTAATGTTTCAGTAATAGATTAAGTTTTTTAGAAACGGCAAACTTTCAAAGTGTTAAATCATTTGAATTTTTTTTTTTCAAAAGCTCTTTGACATTTTATTTATCTAAATAGAATAATTTTCGTTGTTATTTTAATATTTGAACACCAAGCGTTTCTCAAGTAGAGTAAATTTATTTCTGGGGAGAAAAATTTAATTTTTCAACTTTTAGTACTCAAACCTGTTGCATAAAAAAGTCGTTGAGTTCGTATGTTTTCCTGCGCTCGTCATCACAAATCCGTACTTATCCTGACATTTCGTCATAACAATAAAGCTACAAATTATGTTCGCTTTTGCAAGCATGCGCTATTCTGCATCAAGTATTTTTCTAAAGATTTTATGAAGCTGGTTTTTTTCGATTCTCGCCAATTCGGTTAGCCGTTAAATGTTTTTTCTTTTTCTATTTTAAAATTATGCACGGATCATGAAAATTTACCTTATTGCCTTTAAATGTAAATTAATTCTCATTTTTTATAAAAAGTTTAATTTTTATTTATAAATAAATAACTATTAATCTAACTGAAAAATGATCTAATTTATCGATGAGTTTTTTAAACATAATTTCCTGCGTAAAATAGGGTTAGATAATTGACATATTCACCTCATTCACCGTTTGCATATTTGACTGTTTTAAGGAGTGTACAAATTATGTTCCTCGATTGCGTAATCGTACAATTTAAGGCGTTTCTTTTCCCATAGCAAAATTTTTAAATGTAGAATAGCATATTTTATTTTCTTGTAGTGCATTTCGGTAGCGTCATTGAATGTCTGACGAATGATTGCCAGAAGCAATAAATGGTAGTTTAACAGTGATCTTGATTGTGATACACCGAAAAGTATTTCTTAAAAGAAGAAATAACCAATGAGCGTTGTGGTTCCAACTCCAGAGATTCTTGTCTAAGAGGAGCAGACTTTTTTGAAAAATTCATTTTTTTCTTTAATAAATTTACAAACATATGAATTTACATTAATACATACCTTAGAAAATTTTAAACAGAGGTATCAAAAATATTGTCAGTAAGAAAAGGAATTTTTTAAAGAAGTAATAATCCTTTTTATTTTTTAATATATAGGTTTGGCCCTTATTTTCAGGACTTGCAGGCGAATTTTAGGGCATGTATAAATCATTAGAAAATAAAATACATGCTTTCTCCTATGTATGGTTGCCCGTTTAAAAGTATTACAATGTCATGTGGGGGAAGTTATTACCTACTCAGAGTAGGTAATGCAAAACAATTTTTGCATCTCCGGCCCCCCAGGTTCCGCAAATAGCATTGCATCAGTCTTCCTATGCTTCTGGGAGAAACTGTTATTTCATCCACAAAGAATTCTATCATTCCATTGTACCAGTCCATAGCAGCACTCAAAAAAATGCTGCTTTAGGTCAAAGCAAAAATGCTTTGCGATAAAGCAAAGCACAATGGTGTCGAGTCTAGCAGTTATGCTTTGCGGCAAGCACTCACACGCCAACAACCATTCGGCATCTCGCCTTAGGGGAAAAGCCACCAACCGTTGAAAAGATGCCTTTCCAAACCTTTCCAAACGGTCAAATATGCAAACGGTGAGCCGGTAATTATTAGCCCAAAGATTGAGGAAAATCCCATCGGTTACTTTGAAAGAATTTAAGGACCAAAAAAGGAAGTGATTTATTTTTCTTTTCGTAAAAATATGCAATGCAATAGACGATTTTTCTTAGACAATGAAATTTGCGTTACCCTAATAGGGTAATGTCACTGGCAGTGGATTATGTAGTTGTAGTGGGCCGTTGTTGCGAAAGCAACAAATCGAAAGACAGAAAACTTTAAATATTTACGCTTTTTTAAATTTTGATTGGCTGACTTTGCTTTTGGTCCCCTATTGTCATATTTGATCCACTGCCGGTGCAAAGACACTAGAAGTTGGTATCGATTTTTCGACGTTTGATATCTAGTCGATGTCGAAAAATCGCGTGTTGGAAACGTGGTGGAATAGTGACGCAACTATGTGAATAACAATCAATCCCTTTTTCGATATTGTGAATTTCCGTTTATCTCCGGTTACGGATCGACATTGAAATCACAATGCTTGTTATGTCCAGCATTGTCACATCGTCACTGCACTCGTCACGTTACTGAGCTTGATTTAGTGTCGGAATATCTGATATCGATACAAAGCTTCAATTTAGTTGGGACAGGAACAGTTGGACCGTTAGCCCAGAGCAAATTAGAAAGTCGTGCTTTCACAAAATCGTACTTTACTTACATAACATGAGAGCCAAAAAAATGAAACTTTTTTAAACGACTCGTTTTTATTGAAAGCGTTTACTGTAGTCATTTTAAATCTTTTAAAAGTTTACTTTAAAATAGTTAAGTCTTACTCAGTCTTTTACCATGTAGTTGAAGTAGTAAAAGAAAAAGGGCGTTGGACCTCTCGAAAAAAAATTCAGACAACGGGTTATTTTCTGTTGTTTATTTTGGACGCCATTTTGATTCCGACAGAATTTTTAATAATTAAAGTTAATTTTATTCATTTAATACTGGTAAACAAGCAGTAGAAAATGTTAGATCCTCTTTCGATTTTCATTTATTGACTCCAGTTTTTCGTTGGAACTTGAACGGCCCTTATTTCTTCAATTAATAATGAACATTTATTGACTGAACTACTTGGTTGATTTAGGTTAAAGGGGAAAAAATTATTTTAAATTATGAGCTAATAAAATTCCACGACCCTCTAAGCATAAGACCGTATTGGTAATTAATTCTTGCCTGATGGCATTAACGCAAAAAAATGCATTTCCCTGACAGTCATTTAATTTATTAACATGGCATTTTTTCATGATTAGACCAACAAATCTTAGAATAATTTTACTTCCAACTAATAACAAATCTTAAAAGCAAATAGAGCTTTTATTTCATGGTGTGAAATAATTGCATGCCTTTATTTTGAAAGTGGATGTAATTTTATGAAAAAATTCATGAAAATTATTGCCATCGTAAAAATATGAATTCCTTCAGATCTACGTAACGTAGGGAAATCGTTTTAGAAACAACCACGAAAATTCATTACTGAAAAGAAATAGTTGTGTCATTCAAAATAAAAAAAATGAAAATTTAGCTTAAAAGTTTGTATCGAATTTTTTTGTTTTCATGCAACACATACTAACATGAATCTAAAATCCCGCCTTAAAATCTCAATCCATAAGGTGGCGCTCTTAGCGTTGCAAACAACAACTAATCGAAATCCCGCTATGTGCTGCAGCCTACCGGATATTTTAAACATTAAACCGCTTCAGAACCCATTCATCTCTTGTTATTTAATTGTTCATATTTTTCAATGAGTACATGTTTTTAGCGCTTCTGATTTTTATTTGAAGAAGGACCTGGGATTATGGTTGATGCGAAATTAAATTTGCCTTTTTAATCAAAAGCTGATAGGGGTTTTTTCAATGCATATGAAAGAAAAAAAAAAGTTGTGGAAAGTTTATCGCGTAACTTTTTTTTTTAATGCTGCAAAGGCACGGCATCTAAGGAATAATTATGGGCAAATACTTATAATTGTACGTTTAAAGATATAAGATACAGCAATACAGACGTTGTAAATCAATAAGTGACTGAGGGTCACTTCAGTAACAGGCACTAACATTGTGATCTGCTGCGGCTGGAACACATAAACGCTTTTTTATGTTTACCAATTTCTAACTTATTTTTCGTGATTGAACTAAAACAATGAATGCTTTAATGAGACATTAATTTCATTAAGAATTTTTGTTGCACTGATTCCTTTTACAGTGGACTATAAATTTGTGTTGATTTCAGAAGTGATAGGGACAAAAACAAAAATTAATTTTTTTTTTTTTTTTTTTTTTTTTTTTTTTTTTTTTTTTGCGTAACGTGAAGCTTTTTAAATTGTTCGGACGAAATTAGTCAATACGTTTAAGTATTGATTGGTTTCGTTAGATATCAATTGGAATATAGGTAAGTTTATATTCCGACTTCGCTTTTCTTGTATACGCCATCTTCCGTTATAGTGCCCTCAGGTCGCAAGTTTGCCGCAAATAGCACTTAAATATAGTGAGTGCTCGGGTAAACTAACGGGGAAGTTACAGAGAGAATTGAAATGGATGCAAATAGAAAAATAGATCATTCTTCTATTTCTTAAAGGCCAGCTTTATATACTGTGGTGAGTGCGCTGCAGCAAAATGAAGGAATAAAATTATTTTTAGAACATAACATTTTCGTTTATAAGACCGCACCAGCAGAAGGGTAGAACGGATCTTTCTTTATTTAAAATGCATTTTATTTGTTTTGAAAAAAATATTTTCTTTTTAATCCCAAAGTCGCAAGTTCACCGCTCGCCCCCCTTGCACCTCCCAGTTTCACATATGTAACTGAAGGAAATGAGGTCAATTGCACTCACAGTTCCCCCCCTAATTTTCTACGTTCGAAAGTTGATAAGAAAGGGACAGATCAATTGCACCCAAGTCATTTTTAGCGGTGTAGATACCACACCTTGTTTGCAAATGAAGAAAAAGAATAAACGAGTGATTGACGTAAGTCAAGCATGGAAAATCGTTTATTTTTACTGGAAATTGCTGACTTTGCAGACATTTATTTTTAAAAAAATTCGTCCGTAGGTATTATAGGGTACCTTAGATAATTTTTCGTTTACCTAGCCATTTTTTGGAATTTCTGTCAACGGTTTACTACATAAATATGACAATATTGTTCAATCTTCTAGCAGAAAAAAAAAGCTTGCATAGCTGTTAAAGGGTTAAAAACTAACCAAACAGTCTCATCCACTTAAGACTTACATTTTATCTCGGCACATGGGTGTAACTGATTTGTGTTTCGCGGGGGAGCAATTGGTGTGCATGCTTTTTGGGGATTTTTGCATCGGTTTATTGATGCATCATTAAAATGGAATTCTTGGCCATAGGTGCAATTTGCGTGTACTTTTAAAGCCTACTGGTCACGGGATCATACAAGTATTACGTAAGCATTTTTTGGACTATTTTTAACCACCCCCCCTCCCTGGGTGCAAGCGTAAGAAATGGTCGACCTTCCCCCTCCCTAATATTACGTAAGATTGTTTTTTTATTAATTTGCAAAAAAGAGATTTTACCTTTATTTTCTCGCATTTTCATCTTTAAAAAATATTGTTACAATTAATTCCTTCTTTTTTTTCTGAAATAAAATAAAGTGTTCAAAAGAGAACAGTGAAATTTATTTTTAAAGAAGTTAATGAATCAGTAAAATAATATCAAAAATCAATGAACAAACCCAAACCCAAAAATTACTTAATAAAATAAAATCAAAATTGAATTTAAAGGAATGTAAAATGAAATTATGAACTAATGCGACCATTTTTACACTGAGTATTGTAGCAAATACTTTTAATGGCAAATTTTTAAAATTTCAAATTTTAAGTAAAATATGTAACACCCCTCCCCCCTTCCCAGTTAAGTGTTTACGTAATACTTGTATAATCCCCATGAGCCTTATTTATTTTTTTATTCTATTTTATTTTCTGGTCAAGAGAAAAATCATTAATCTGTACCTATCATTTGAATCTGATTGAATTTTTAATATTATTCATGTTTGCCAGAGAAAAAAAGAATCTTTTTTATGCCATTTGTAAATGGCATTTGATTTTAATATCAATTTTATTTTTGAGCTGGTCGAGATTACTTTAATATGAGTTTAACTTAGCGGATATTTGCTTATATCATATAGCAAGTGATAGTTAATAATGCTTTACCGAATCATTGGCGATAACTAAAGTCGATTCAGAATTTTTGGTGATGCTGGAACACGAGGTATAATTTTAAAATGTGCCTAAAACTCGGGTCATAGATATTATATTACAAAAAAAAATTTGGTTTTTAATTTTTAGTTTTTCAGCCAAAACAATCCATCGAAATGTATCTATTATTATGAGCATTTTGAGTCTACATACACTTTCTTAAGTAGTTTGAAAATAGTCTTCTGGTATTAGTGCAATTTGTCCTAAAATGCTTTTCATGTTTTTGACTCCTGCAATCCAACGGGCCACTTGACAAGTTTAAAAAAAACATTTTTATAATACTCTGTTGCCTTTAAATTAGGTGTACGATTTGGACCGTAGCAGTCCAAGCACTGGAAAGTGAAAAAAAAAATTGTCTATTTTGCTTTTTTTTAAATTTTCTAAATGGCATATTGTTTTCTTGAATCATTGCGAAGTTGTGTATTATGTACCGGTAACGTTCGTTTTGCTTTGAATGCTTAACGAACTTTTTGATTTAAACCGTATAAAAAAATTAATTTTATATCAAGTTAGACGTTTATGTTGTGTGTATAGCGTAAAAGACATGCAGTTTATCTCAAAAAAATCGATAAAAATGTCATTCTTTGGGAAGTTAAATATGAGTGTAAAGTTTTCCGACGACGACCGGTGGCGATCTCGCGGCTATCGTTCGGGTCACGGGCTGGCACGTCGTTCGCTGAACGCCAGAACCTCACGAGAACTTGTGTGACTCCACCATACCGTCCCTGGTTTTGGCTGGACTTTACATTTCCTGCTCTTCGTTTACCCCCTTCCCCCCCCCCCCAAACCGTCCCTCCACGTTATTCTTTCCCTCGAACAACTATAAATTTTTCGTTCGATTTTACCTTTTGCAAACTTTTACGAACTGAATTAATACCGTGCATGTTAAATGGAGTCACCGTTCCGTGATTTTCTGGAAATCGTTTGGTATAAAGAAAAAAATATACGTTGTGCCGGTGTCGCAAGAAACAAATTTTTTGTAACCTCCTTATAACTTCGTCTGAAAGTCATCAAAGGACACTGTAAGCACACATGTGCGCTATCAGGCAGGACCCACACAAAGATAGTCCCATCTAATTATAACAAATGTGACTCTTTTTTTTTCTCATTGTTTATACGTAAATGGTCATGTGAGGAGATTCTTCAAGCCGGATTCTTCATGAGAAATCCGAACCATTTAAAAAACTGGTCAGGAGATAGTTAACGATGACAAGTTTGGGATTCCCAGGTTTTAAATATTAAAGGAAAATATGATAACGATATTCGGTCGTTAATATTTGGCACACGTACGAGCCTCGAATACATTCATAACAAAAAAATGTGGTAAAATTTAGCGAACGGATACGTATCATTCTTTTTTATGAAAGGCATAGGTAAGTCTAAAAGATATAATCTTTCAACTAATAAGGATCGTCCTGCTTTTAATTACTCCAAAGAAATGGTTAAGAGAAAAAAGAAATGTTACAATTATTTCAACAATTGAAAATCATGAGATTGTGAGAATTTATTTTTTTTTAGTTTTTACATTCTTAAAAGTAAGGCACCTACTCAGAAGCGATTTTCTCAAAGAAAGAAATGACCGGTTCCAGTGCTAGAAAAACTCTTAAACGCATTTTTTTCCCTTTTATATTATTGCTAACCCATTTGAACCTGAATAGCATTTAAAAAAAAAAAAAATCACTCATGTTCTTTATCCACCTACGGGGAAAGATTGGGGAAAAAAAATCTTTTTCTTTTTCAGATTTTTTTTTCGTATTACTGGAAAAAAAAACTCTAAAAAAAAGGATCAGAATGCAACAAATCGAAAATACCCCTATTATGTAATCTAGGGTTAACCTTATTTATATAGGAATCAACAGAAAAAGAGAAAATTTATATCATCAATGTGATCCAATTTCAAAACGGACAAAAGCGAGGCATTGAATAGTTTTTTTACAATGCGTGTGAGAAGATATCAGATCAAAGTATGGAAATAATGTGCTTTTTATATAGTCAGTCATGGTCCTTTCAGGTCCATCAATCAGGCTCTGTATAGGTTTACAAATCTTAAGGTTGAACGTTGATGTTTTTTCCGAAAAAAATTAAAGTTCACATCATGACTCCGGTTTAATTATCATCGTTTGAGATTTTTTACCTCTCTTATTATTTTATTTTTCGTAAAAAAGGTTTTTAATTTAAATTAATTATTCCTCGTACCTTACTTACGGACGTTTCGTTTAAAACTGCAAAATTTTAAGCACACGGTGCAGGGAGGTATAAATACGTCACATGATACTTATCCGATCCCATGTGTGCTCTTGTTATAAATGACCGACCCTTGTATGCTGTATGGCCCCGCTCAATTGTAATGCACTCTTGCATTGTGTCCCACACAAAATCTTGTTTTTTACAATTAAGTTTTAAAAAAAAATGGCGAGATTTTCATTATAATAATATCTGACAGATCTCTTTTTTTTATTTTCTTGTTCTGATAAAAAATTGCGACCGATTTTCATGGGTTTTAAACAGCAAAAGACCCAAAAGGTGAAGATGGATTTCTTTTTTATATACAGTATATTTAACAAAAGAAAAGAGGGTTTGCGAAGGAAGAGTTAATATATAGGCTAGTATTCCATATTTTGTACGTTATTTTCGAGAAAAGAAAAACCGGAGCTCGGAAGCGGTAATTAATATATAGAACATATATATAACATCTTCGATTTCTTTTTTTTAATGGTAAAATCGATCATTTATTTATTTGAAGGAAATGGCGTTTGAAAAATGTTTTCATTTGACACTTTTATTTCGTTTACTAGATAGAAAAGAGTTTCGGTCAAGCAGAAACATTTCTTTATCTGTAGAAACAAATGATTCCTTGTCACATTGATAAAGCTGTACCGCTAGACAGGTTACAAATGACATTGAGGGTTGCTAAATGTGTCAACCAACAATCCTTTTACAACATTGTTTTCTGGAATAAAATTCATCATAATTTTTTGATTCTGGCTGTCGTTAAAAAATTCAAATTGAGATTTTTGTTCGAAAAAAAAAAAAAAAAAAAAAAAAAAAGAAAGAAAGAGAGAGAATAAATATTAAGGGATCATTTTTATCACTTTGAATTATATCCTTTGTCCAAAAGAAAATTCTTGCTTAATGTCCTATATTTAATTAACATGTCTCGTCTCGCTAATTTTTCGTAGTCTATATTACGATGTTCATGAAACGGTCATCGCGTCATCTTCCGGTGTAAGATTTAATATTTCTTACTTTACGAGGAGGGTTTTCTTTAGAAGGCCAGTAACTTGTAGTATGTTCAATTATTTTTAGTTCATACCATCCCAAAGAAATTTCCTTCCCGAAAAATCCCATATGATCTCTCTGGAACAAAATTCTGTTGATCAATATAATATCTTAATATAAAGTCGTCAAATCTAAATTTTTTTTAATTATTTGCAAATGATGTGTGACATAATTGCAGATCCCATTAATACGCATTTTCAGATCGAAAAAATTAAAAAAAAAAATCACTTAAGGTGACGCAGGAGTGATTCATTTTTTTGTACACCCTATACTTCGAAAAACGCTAATATTATCCTTTTAATGCTAGATATCGAAATTCCGCTTCCGAGCAACAATTCTTATCAATTTTATGCACCTTCATGAAAAATTCTATATCTGACCATACACAGTAAAAAATTTTATGTTAAAATTGACACAAATTGTATGTCCAAATCGGTCTACATAAATATTTTGTTAAGAAAAATAACACAATTGTTTTGTTTAATGTTCTGCGTCCATTAACGATTGTCATTTTTTTGCTGTTTACAAACAAGTTATGTTGATTTTTTAACATAATAACTTAACATAGGCTTTATGTAGACCGTTTTTAACATATTTACATAATATTTTTGACTGTGTACAGTACATTTTTGGAAAACCTTGATCCAGGATAAATTCCCGGGAATATATAGTAGATTAATGTTTCCCAAAAAAGTACATCATGGTCAGGTATGGAATTTTTCATGAAGATGCCTAAGATTGATAAGAATTGTTGCTCGGAAGCAGAATTTTGATATCTGGCTCCAAAACGTTAATATTAGCGTTTTTCGAAGTATAGGGTGTCCAAAAAAATGAATCACTCCTGCCACCTTAATTAAATATCTTTATTGAGCTCTTGTTTACGTGCTGACTGTAATCATTCTAATCAAAGCACAAGCCTAAATTCAATGAGTCCCCTATTTTTTTTAAAAATAAAGGCAGAAGATAGTTTTATTGTATTTCTCGGGTGTTTTTGCAGTGATGCAGCATAAAGCAGGAAGAAAAAGGAAATTACGCGATTACTTTTTTGTTATTTGATCGGATAACCATTCTTAAAAAGGCACAAGTCAGCAGTTTAATTCTAAAAAACATTAAGTTCTCAGACTATTAGTAAAACAGCAAGACAACCGATTCCCCGAAGACGAATTAACTCGAAAAAAGGAATTTATCACTGGGAAAAGTCAAAAAGGAGAGCAGGGGAAGATGGGGAGGGGGTAAGGAATGGAAGAAAGAAATATTTGATAAATGAACTGATCTTTCAGTAAGATATTGTATACTGTTCAGAATAGAAATGCTTTCTGTAAAGGTTTTCTCTAGGAAAGGGAAAAATATATTACTTAAGAAGAATTTGATTAATTTAATCAACGGGCCAGAAATCAGCAGTAGAAAAACTTTTCGTACAATGCATTATAACCTCGCTAATCAGGGCGACCTACTAGATTTTTAGTTTACATCGTATATGACGTATATCATTGGAACTGAGTACAGGTGCACCGGTCAGTTGTAGTCCTTAATACAGTATATGCCTGAAATAATGGTATACACAGCATTTCGAAAATATTTATAAATTATTTATATAAAGCATGTTTTTTTTGAAAGGAAACCGTGGCAAGTTAATATAATCGACAGGAAAAGAAACTGTGAGACCGGAAAAGAGATTAACCTAATCTGAAGGTCCAGCGATGTATGTTGGACTCAATGATAAAATTTTCTAAAAAAAATTTTAAAAAACATATTTTTAACTTTTTTTGATTTTGTGAATTTGCAATGCAGTTTATAGTTATGTAAAAACAAATTGTTGCAATTTTTTCATTAAAAAAAAAGATCTTTTTTTTAAATGTAATGATATAGTCCGAGGAATGTACGGTTGGGATTTTAATTTTCACCTTGAATAAGCCTATGGTGTAAAAAAAATTAGAAAAAAAATCGCTTTGTCCACGAAAAGGGCATAAAATAACAGCTAAAAAGGGTGTGGAATCGATTAGGGTTATTTTCTTACCCTCCTACTCTATTAGCAACAGATGTAGAAGGCGTACACAACTCTTCACGTTTCCACAAAACACATAAAATATAATAGATGCAATAAAAAAAATTTCATGCCAGTTTTCGCTTTATTCAAGGGTGACTGTTTTTTTCTACTCTCCAAATTGATATAAATCCGCGAAAAAAAAAAAGAAAACGATTAAAACAAAATAAAAACGGGATGGTAAACATTCATCAGGTGAAGACTTGCATTATATGCCAAATTAAAGTTTTGAAAAAGTATATTTATTTTAAAGTACATTTTATTAATAAAAAATTTCAAACTGATCGTTTTATTATCACTCGCAGATTTATAAAAAATTTCATTTGGGGCCAATTCGGTTTCGTTTCTGGGATGTATCATATATTCATTAAAGTGTTCCGTCAGTTTTGTCAGGGTTATATCATATTGCTGATATGTTTTTTTTTATTTCGCATATGGACGTCAGAAATAACCGAATGCTGTCGCTGATATGAAAGGTGCAATAAAAATAGCGGATGAAGGGGACACACCAACACCCATCAAACAATGCTTTATCTGTAAAAATCAAACTATTTGATTTAGGGTCATTTTTCAATAGGAAAAAAAAATTGCATACATCATTTCTTCGTATTGAGTCACATTTGGCCAATGAGGGGTAACTTTTGTTAATCAGATTCTGCATTATCATGTTTCTTTATATATTAGCACAAAATAAATCTGTTTTTTTATTTTCATGTGTGGTCGATCGATCGTGTAAAATTTTCGCCGTTTGTTTTTATAAGAAATGCTGAAAAGTGGGAAAAAAATTGTACGAGATAGCGGCGAAAAAAAATATAAAAAAAATAAATAGTATTTTTAAGGCCAAGGACAACACGGGGGACTTTCCTGAACTCGAGACAGTGCGTTGTCAAGCCGAGCGAAGCGAGGCTTGACAACACTGTCTCGAAGTTCAGGAAAGGGCCCCGTGTTGTCTTTGGGGTTAAAAATATTTTCTATTTCGAATGAACAGAGATTTTTTTTCGTAAAGATTGATTTCAAGGGGTTATATTGCTGTGACAAATGGGTGTGATGTAAAAGAAAAAAAAAAAAAAAAAAAAAAAATGAGGATGTGAATGAAAACATTCGTTGTCCAACAATGTATATAACTGACTCTTCACGTATATAACGTGACTCTTGATACAATGCTGCCAACCATTTTCGGGGCCTTCATGGTTTCTTTTTTTTTTCGATGCAGACGAACGATAGCAAGAGTATTAAAAGTCAACTTTTTAGTACTCCGTACTAAAAAGTAGAGTCCCAAAAAGTTTACTTTTAAGTCCCCAAATAATCTCAAAAAGGGACTTTTTATACCATGAGTAATAGAAAATAATAATAAGACAAGAAAAGAACTGTGGTCAGCGTAAGAATTTATAATGAACCTCTTGCACCCATTCTTCCCTATTCCGTTAGGGATGAGAGGAATGTCCTTGAGGCAAGGGTCAGTTCATCTGACAGGAAGGTCACCGGTCGTGATTTATGATTTGATAGTTCATAGTGCATCCTATTATCTAACTTTACCCTCACGATTTCCAAAAAAATATCAATTTTTATAGTATTTTTAAAACATTACCAGGTGTTTAAAAGTTTTGCATCTTTTGACTGTGATTGCATAATCAGCCGAAATTGAGAAAAGTAAACCGAAAAATATTTATGATTTGAATGGATTTTATTTGTTGACATTGTTTTGGCGAAATTAGTTTTCCTTTACCGTCAATTCTTTACCTTTTCGTTTACGCTAAATGTACTACCAAAAGTGTAGAATATCTTTTTTTTTTTTTAAAAAGTTCGTATACAGTCCTTATCAGTTGTCATTTTCATTTTTCTATGTAGTTTCCCAGTAAATCAAAATGGAATGGTAATATTTCTTATTTTTAACAAATAAAAAGGCCACTGTTTTATTTTATTTTATGGAATCGATTTCGGTTCCAAAATTAATTTATCCGACTGGCTTAATTTTGGATCAACTACAGTGGGGCAGAAAAAAAGAAAAAAGTCAGTCGAATTTTGTTCATATGTCGTACCCCCTTCCCACTGCAACTAAAATATTATAAAAACGATTTTAACACGCAAAAATCCCTATTGTCCATTTTTTTTGTATTGTTCAGCGATATCCCTTACCGGAACTGTGTTTTTATGTGATATTTATGCATAATTTACTTTGCTTACAATAAAATATTCTGCAATATGTTACGTATTTCGTTAAAAAAAATTATATGCAATGGTATACCGTTCATATTACATAGGCGATATACAATTACAGTCCGATTTTTATTGTTTAATATTCCAGAACCATTAAATTTTTTTTTCTGCTTAATAAAAAAAGGGAACAAGTAGAGTAGTTAGTTTGCTCAACCATCCCTGGTTTTGTTTTAAAACTTTTAAAAAATGCAAGAAATCTTAACGTCAAAATTGATATTGCAATTTGATATAATGTATTAATGTTCATTGTTTTAATTTCACTACTTAAAATTTTTGAAACCGATTTTCCTATAAGTGAAGTATTTTCAGAAGAGAAAATACCGATCAATAGAATGAGCCACTCTTATTATTCTTTGGTACCAAAAAAATTTTCATGTCTCACAGAAGAGAGCCACTCGTGAAAAATAAAAAAATTTTCCGGGTTCCTCAAGAAGAATGCAACAACTGTTGCATTCTCCCGGAAGAAATTATCAGGAGAAACCAAATAAATTTTCCCCAGTTTTTTTTTTTTTTTTTTTTTTTTTTTTTTTGGCTGAAAAACGGATAGATCAATTTTGCATGAACATTCGCAGACGGTTTCCAAAAATTTGAAAAAAATCTGGATTTCTTTAATAAATGGGTACGGGGAGGTCAAAAAGTTCACGATCTATTCATGGAAATCTGCATCACTTTGATATACGAAGTGAAATGGCGATCTAGGAGGGCGAACATAGGATTTTATTAAGATTCATTTAGGGGTTGAAAACGTGATTTTTATGCGGTTGAGGGTATGTTCAATAAATATAATTACACATTATTATGCACAATACTGGACTCCAAGCGCAAAAAAAAAAAAAAAAAAAAAAAAAAAAAGGAAAAAGAAAAAAAAATCGATTGATTCATCTCTTGGAGGGTCGCTTCTCTCGTAAAGTGTTTTATTGTCATGCCCCAATATAGAATCATGCACCAAAGTTCTTCCGTTTCAAAAAGATAAGTGATCGATTTAAGAGGATGCGCTTCCTGCAGTTTGTACTTTTTTTTTTTTCAAGGATTGTCAATTTGTTCAAGGATTGCAATTTTTATTTAAAAAATAAATCTGGTTTGGTCAGGGGCTTTTAACGACGGCAGTATAAAATCAAAGACTCCAAAACTCTCTTGAAAGGATGTCTGGTATTTTTCATATCTAAAAATAAACTACTCTCCCCTGTCCCAATGGTTCAGAAATTGATGTTTTACCCGGCTGAGATCTACGTAGTTTTTTCTTAGACTGCCAACGTAAACATTTGTAACTATCTCAACCCGAAAATTCTTGCTGGATACATGGCACGTAATTTTTCCTTCTCTTTTTTTTTGATTGAGAGCTACGTGAATATTTTTAGAGTTTAAAAATTTATTTTTACTTTCTTGTTTATTTTGATATTTTTCGAAAGTAAGGAATTTAGAAATAAAAAAATAGAAATTACTTTTACTTTTTTTCAAAGTTTCCAGGAGGTGCTACATCCAATACAGAATTTTGAAATTCAAGAATTTAGACCTTAGGTTAGGCTTAAGTTTTTGAGGCAATCGAAAGATGCTCCGGTGATACACTATCGTGAAAAAGAGATAAAGGTGAAAACATGCAAAAAATAAACAGGACACGGGTCTTAATTGAATTTGTAAGTCAATATTTACAGACTGATACTGCTAGTTTATGGACTAGAACGCCTATATGACTCGTACCGTATGCTATGAAATCGTTATTCATGAGTATTATCTTCTCTGCAACTTTGCAATCTTTTAAAAAATGGAGAGGCATTATTTTAGGAAATATTTCTGTTTTTTTTAATAATTGTTCAAAAGATGAAGTTTTCTTCCGCTGGATTTCATGTAATTTCAGAGAGGCTGCGATCATTAAATCTATATATTTGCCTGGAACAGTTGTTGGATTCTTTTTGGCTCTAGTAGTCGAAAAAGTGTAAAAAAAAGTAAAAACTTAATATCAAATTACGGGTGTACTAGGACTCATTAAGAAATTCTGTTTTATCAACTACGCACTTTCACACGACTTAACCGATTTCTCAAGGCTTTAAAAATTTCTTATCTAAGGTTACCTATGTCGGACTTGTCGCGCTTAAGTCAATAAACCATTAGAAGTACGGTAAACCATGTTTGATATTATAAATATGATCCTTGTGTTCAAATGAAAATCTCAGCTTTTCATCCTGAAACGAATAGCTTCACTTTTACAAATTTTACATCTTTCACCCTGGTAAGGATGCTTTTTTCTATTTCGGTCGAAGAGATCGTTTAGACTGCACTGACCATGAATCAACTATAAAAATAAAGGCAATTCTTGCTTTAAAAATTGAGGAAACAACGGTTTTGGGTAGGACCAAACCTGCGATACTGTAGCAGTAAACGGATCATAATCCTCATTTTCCGTTGAGTTTCGAGTTCACAAAATGGCTAATGTTCCCATTTGGCGAATACGAGCCTGATATTGCGAAATATTGGAAAGTTATACAAGTGACTCTTCCCTTACACTATTTTTTTTCCCCTCAAAACTGTGTCTTCAGGAACCAGCATGCTCTTTGAAACTTTTCAGCCTGAAGTGTGCTGGATCTGAACTTTGTGAAAAAAATTTGAAGAAAATTCCGGCCATTTATTTTCTTAGTCACAATAACGGTATGTGCTGTAAACTCAGTTTTTTGCGAACATATAATATTCGTTTTCCTACTTTTTAGCATTTCACATTTTTCCTTAGGTTCAAACAATAAGCCAGTCGCATCGTACATCGAAGTTCATCTACTTCACTTCAAAAAATTCGAGCTTTTCCTCTGTTTCAGTTGTAAAATACTCTAACTGTTATTTTTTTTATTTATTTAATCTTAATTTGCGCCCCTGAAAGCCATAATTCACATTACCGGGGGTTCGTTAAACCTAAGAGGCTTAGAAATACGTCGAACGAACATGTCAACAAATACATACATGACAAGAGATCACTTTTCCCCTTCGGTTCAATTGCTTTGATGAGAATGGTCAATCTGGTAAATGTAATTGCCCAGAGGCTTTTCCCAGGAAAAAAAAATACCAAAGAAAAAAAGCACATAAAAAAAGTGACCGTGGATTATCTTTTTGCTAGGGGTAAAAAAAAAACAGTTCGAAAATGATGACTGACTGACAACAAGAGTTTTTCCTGTATGATAGATCTTCTTACAATATAAAGCAAAGTTTAGCCTCCCTTATTAACAAGATCGGTAAAAAGCTGAGTATATTAATGAGTAACTCAGTCTTTTAAAATTACATCGATCTCCGATTTTTCGTTAATAATTTTTGATTTCGTAATTGATAGAAAACAGTAAGAGATCAATGGCGGCAAATGAAATGTTTGATTTGATTAGATTTGTACTGCTGCGTACAAACATTTCCCGTTCTTTTCTTTTCTGCTTAAATAAAACATTGTAAAGTTGAATTTTTGTAAAATTTTAGCTTTCCTAAATCAGCTATTTTTTTATAGAAAAAAAAATCGCATGAGCAAAAATGTGTCCATAGAATTTTTAATATTTTATTTTTACTCCGTAATTAAAATATGGAATAAAAATCTTTCATTCGGCTAAAAGAATTCGGAGTTCCATTGCCGGAGGTAATATTGTTCGGTTTAATGGCTGTCGGACGTGATCATACACTGATATAAGGGATAATATCTCATGTTTCGGACAGGACGGACGATGTTTTACGATCCTTTGCCGAGTTTCAATATCGTAAAACCTTCGTCACCCATAACCATGTTCTATCGTTTTGCCAACCAGACTGGACTTTTTTTTTGTATCTATAAAAAAAAAGAGGATGTTTGCTTAAGTTGTGTTCGTGCTAAAGGTGTTCTCCTTTCGCAGAACTCATACAAACTCACAGCGGAAACCTATACAAATTAATTTGAGGAGTAAAGGATAAATAAGGTTGATAATCGTCCAAGAAAGTGCTTAACGAGACAAGATGCACCAAATGTATCTCAACATCTTGTTCAGGGCCAAAGGTCATAACTTAAACAACGCTCCCCTCATCCTTTTGAAATTGCCCCAGAAATAACCCCGAAGCTTCCAAAGCTAAAACGAAATGAAACTTATAATGCATCACATTCTCTTATCCCCTTTTGTAAATAATTTATTTTTTTGAAAGTCGTTAACTTTTTTTTTTTAACTCTCCTTCCTCAATGTAATGTTTTTTGAGGAGCGCTGAATCCAATTTTGGACACGGTGGTCTGTCAAAATGTTTAAGGACCCTTTACTTCTTTCTTTCTTCCTTTTTTTTTTTTAGCTAGTGGTGGAGAATTCCTAAAATAACTCATTTACAGCTTTTTAATCATAAAAAATAATGATTTTCGGTTTTCTTTAATGTCTAACAGCAGTTCGATTTCCAACTTCTCGTATGTTTCATTCGACAAGTCTAATGTCTGGGGGGAGGGGGGTTTGATTTTTTTTATCTAATATTACTTTAAAATAGTAATGAAATCAAAAGCTACCTTGACTATTATAACCTACAACAACGTGGCTTTGTTACTGTTACATTCTTACACTTTATAGAGGGAGATCTATCCAAGGGGTATATGAAAAATATCGCTCTTGCATTTCCATGTTCACCTGACTTTGCATTACATTGCATTACCATGGCATTATATAGATTTTTTATTACCCATGAGCTTGCATTACCTTTTAATTAGGTATAGTACCACTTCATTAGATGCACTCTCGCTGCATTATTTGCATTGCTTTGTATTGCCATTATATTTGCATTGTTTGCATCACTTCCAATAACACTGTATTGCTTGCATTACTTCGCATTTTTTCAATAAGGTGTACACTTTTTTTGTGAGTGAGCAACCCCAAAAAAAGTTTTGCAAACGTATGCTTTAGTGCAATACATGCTTTATAGTCACTTATTTGGTGCGGTCCTCCAGATAAGAACTTGGCATGGGAATTACGTATGTTCCTAGTTTTTCATATGAGGATCATATGGGAGCCTAAAAGACTCACTCTAGCGGGCTCATAGGCAATTCACTTTCTCGCTAAACTATGCGACGAAAATTCTGTACCCCTCGCAATTCAAAGCTTAACTCTTGTTAGCAGTATAATTAAATCATTATATGATTAATATCGCGATTAAAATACGATTCATCTACAATCATTGCTTTGCGTGTAAAAAAGAAAAAAAAAAAAAAAAAAAAAAAACGTTTGATTTAGTATGTGATTGCTGTGGGTCAGAAATGAGGGGACAAAATGTGAAAAAAAAAAAAAATCAACTCTTTTGAAAGTTAACAAAACAAATTGTGAAACAAAAAACATAATCCCGTTGATGAGAACCCTATTAATATAAAAACAAAAGAAGGAGACGAAAAAAAAATGACCCCAGCTGTATTTTTTGTCGCCAGTTTTTCTTTTGTTTTCTAACAACAAAGGAAAAACAAGCTATAACGAATATTAAATGCGATTTCTACGGTGCACCGATATCACACACAAAAAATGACCCTTCTAATTTTTTTTGCTTTTTTTTTTCCTGCGGGTAGATTTCTGGAACGTCAAAAACAGTATGTTTAGTGAAAAGTTTTACCTGTTCGTTTTTGTAAAATTAAAGTGAAATGGACCTCGAACTGCGGGTTGCTAACCTCTAACGAAATTCAAAGAAAGATGTTGTGGAAATGCAAATGATTTTGCGGAATCCCACGACCTGGATGTGAAACAATCCAAAAGCCTAAACAAGGTAGATCACATACGGTGATAGCCTAGATCAATTATAATGGCTTATTAACAGGGCTAGTAGTCATCATCCAACTAGAATTATTTTAGAAAAATAATGGAATAATCCAAAATATTTTTTTTTCCTGCATCATACCTGCTTTAGCTGTAGGTTATCCCGCATTCATTTATCAATCATCGCCTTCGAATCTCCCTTATGAAAATTATCCGTTAGGAATCTCCTGCTGCTTACTACCCCATAGGAAAAGAAGAAAAAAAAAACATAAACTAATAAAAAAAAACTGTTTACCATATTTTTTTGGGACTTGTCACAGTGACAAAAAGACACTTAATTTATTAATTTTTTTTATAAATGCATAAATTAATTACTAAACTAGTGTATTTTCAAATTCAAACTCGCTAAGCTAAATATTAGCTGCAAGAATTACCGGTGTTTTCTTTTTTTTTTCATTAGGGCACCCCGATTGATAATGAGTCTTTATAAAAAAAAGGATATGCAAAAAAAACTGTTCATTGTATTTTTTTATGATGTGCGGATTAAAGAAAAACCGCTATAAAGGCTTAAGTTGGAAAATGAAACAAATTAAGTTGTAATTATACTTTAGGGGGGAAAACAGTATGAATGACTGTGTAACAGTTATCGAAGCTTTTTGTGATTTGTAAATAAGGTATGGTACTGAATTTTTAACGTCTTAATTGCACTTAAATTCAGTGAGTCGATTTTTTGAATAAACTTCATTATCACGAAAATTATTGGCACGGCTATTTAAAATGACAAATATCCGTCACCTTTAGCTTAGGGTCGAAGAAAATATCAAATCAGGGGAAAAAAAATCATAATTTTTTTGTGAAAATTAAATAGCACTCACGAATCACTCACTTTGTTAAAGACCGTGCCTAATTTAAAATTTCCCGGTCATTTCGAATACCTTGTTAAATTCAAGTGGCAGTATATTCTTTGTCGTGTTAATCGTGATCTTGATTTGACACAAAAAAAACACAAGGAAATTCAACCCTATTGTTTATTCAATTACCACAGTTAAAAAAAACGGTACGATATCGTCGAAACGATAGGGAAAAAAAATCATTTTTGGTCGGTAAAAATCTTAGCAAAACATTTTCACGAATATTTACATCCGGAGATTTTTATCTAGGATGCAAAAAAAAAAAAAAAAAGAAAAAAAAAATTCATTTAGGTCGTAAATGTTTAATTTTCCTAACAAAACATTTACATGATCTCATTCATATCTCGCAGATCATGCCCATATGTAATGTTCTTCCTGGAAACGCCACGGGTTTTCTTAATCTTGTGACTTTATTCGTTAAAGTTCACTTATTTGTAAAGCAAAGATGTGAAGGAAAAGCCTCAAATTTTTTTTTTTTTTTTTTTTTTTAACGTGAAGAAATCGTAACTAGTCCGTGCCACGTACAATTTTCAATTAACAATATCAAGAAGAATAACCTTATAAGTGACCTAAACTACGTAGATGTCCATTTCACGAAGGGCATCGAGAGAAAGAAAACGTGATTTCGTTCGGTTGACCTTACATCAAATGTCACAGACAGATTTAATTTTTTTTAAAATGTGTTTTCCCAGATTGGTAATAGAAATATTCAATTTAGAATTTTCGGTATTGAAATTGTGCTTAACCGCTTACATCAATTCCCAAATTACCGCTGTTTCACATCTTTTTTTTTTTTTTTTAACACAATTAAAACAAACTTTTTCTGATTCTATAATTAATCCAGCCTATATTTAAACATCCGATTCTAAATCATTGAATTTATTGGTCAAAATGGGGAGTCCTTATCATTTCCTAGCCCGAATTTCAATTTACAGTTCAAAGACACCGAAACGAACCAGCTATGTGCAGTATTCTCAATGAGACCATAAAAAATCGGGCTTGCATGTTCGAAACTAACTTACTCCCATCCCGCCATTTGGTCGCACCGATCAAAAAGAGATAAAGCACAAAGTGAAAATAGTTGCAAAGGATGATAAATTGACTTGAAATGTAATGGACAAGGTATTGGAAATGGCACTGGCTAGGTCACAGGTCCATCCTTACACAATTAGCGCTATTGTTATTTGATATCGACAGAATCCTATTGACCTCACATTACGTTTCCGAATATCGTACCGTTAGATGACAATCATCTTTGCAACACTTCTGTGATGTGAGGGAAACATTTCTAATCTACAAAAGCGCAAAGTCAAAACTAAAATTCCTTCTACAAACGATATGGATCGTTAAAATCTGCATGTTTCATTTTGCCAAAAATTTTCCAAGTGTCCATTTTTTTGCACATCTCCATGATTACCCGTTAAAGGAGATGGCGTGAATGATCAAGAAACTCGAAAATAAAAGAAGACAAAGGCATGTACCATAAAGACCGTGACTGTTTTAAATATCATGAAATTTATGCAACCAGTTATTTATTTCTTAAATAGAAACCTATGACAAGTTTTAAGTGAGAAAATAATCGCGGTGCAATCTAATCTGCACGATTTTTTTTTTTGTGTGTGTGAAAATGCGACAATTCTCAAGTTTTCCATATCCGTTTTTAAGAATGTAGTGAAAAGTTGCGTATCTTTTTTTTTATCGAATACATCTATCGCAATCGCTGCTGAGCGCAAGAGGTATCAAAGCTTTTGCAGAACAATTATTCGAATTTTTAAATTTGAGTGTTTATGTCTTGTATTTTTGTTTTGCTGCCGGACCATTATGAGGTCAGTTTGTAATTGATGACGATGTGATGTAATTAGCTACAATTGCTGAAGCGGGAGTATCAATTTAGTACATCCTGGACCCGCAAGGTCGCTCGCCCAATGTCCACCAAAATAACTAGATCAGCTGTCCAAAAAAAAAAAAAATTATTATCCGTGTTCACCTTTTGATTGATCAACATATCTGGAAAAACTGAGAAAAATGCAGAAAAGAGGCATGGTGACATATTGCTACTAATTGTGGTAACGAAAAGAAAGATCGATGTTTTTGTATTGTATGATCTGCGTAAACAATGTTAGAACAAATGCATGAAGATCTAATAATGTTGATGTCGTCGTCCATCGATCAAAGATTGGGTTGGCGTTTTTCATCGTATTTAAATCCTTTCCAGACGAGTGTTTTCCGTTTAAATAAATAGATTTTTATTTGATTTCTGAATGTTGCATACCTTGGTGTGTCTGCATCGCGTGCGACCTGTTTTACACGTATTTATGTATCCCATTGTTTTATGATCGTTAGTTTTTTTTTCGATTTATTATCGATTATCTTTGAGTGAATCACGTGAATTGGGGCATGAAAATTTTGAAAAATGTATAAACGCGCGGCAAGAATTAATAATATGATTTATTTTAAAACACCCTTCGCACCGTTTCATTCAGTAACCTTAAAAATTACGATATTTCTCCCGGTTCGTTCCTTCTTTTTCTTAATTACAAACACATGGTTGTCATAATATAAATATCGTTACCCCTTTCATTTATGTGCCATCGGATACCCAAAAAATCTCGATTTTGAATTAAATCTGTTGGGAGTATAAAGTCTTGCGCTGTATTTTTTTTTTCCTTAACAATTATTTCACTAATTTTTATTTTATTTATGTATGTGTGAGTTTTTATAAAGTAGGAAACTTATAACGGATCAAGAACAACATCTTTATGACATGCGAGGTTAATTATTCTAAAGAAAACACTTTTCTTCATTGACCAGTGGCTGAATGTCTTTAACTCCGTGCGAACGGTCACACGCATTGTATGTTATTAATTATTGCACTCGCTATTGTATTCTTTTCTTCTAACGTAATTTTTATAAAATGCTCAGAAACATCATTTAACTTTCCACTCATTAATATAATTATCCTGGTAATAAAAGGCAGATGATTTCAAGGCTATACATATTTTTCCAATCGCTCATAGATATTTCGCACACCTTTAGTAATTATAAATTGGAAGGTTGGATTTTAAGAGGAAGCTTGACCATACACGTCTGGCAATTTTTTAGGGCTGGAGCTACTGACTGAAAAGAGCGCCAAATTTTCCAAAAATTGAAATGCAAAACAAGCTGATCGAACAGAATTAAGGGTGCCAGGTTGCCAAATCCAGAAGGGCGCACCGAGGTTTACCCTATAGCTCGGGGCCCCAGACCTTGCCTGAGCTTCACGAAACCCCGGAAGGAATGACTATTTTGCCTAACGCTCGATTTACTTGTGAAAAAATCCAAATTTTTGGCATCTAGCAAACTCCTTTGACCTTTTCTTGTAATTTGGTACAAGTTTCAACCTTTTCCAAATAAATACGAAGCAGGAAAACAAAATCCAAGTTTTTGACGGCAATTTTTTTTGAAATTATTTTCTCGCCGCTCGTACATTTTAGACAAGTTGAAACTTGCTCTAAACATTCCAGGATATACCAGAGCTCGTTTTATACCTACAATTTGAATGTTTTCATACCGTAAATCGAGTATTAGACAAAACAGCCATTCCTTCCAGTATCCGCGAAGCCTCCTCTTAAAATTTCAATTGAAACTTGCGATAAAAAAATTTAGCTTGAATTATATTTCTTGGGAGGAGATCAAGGGAAATTAAATTCATTGTTATGATGGCATCAAGCAATTTTGTGCAAATATCCTGTCAAGTTGGAATGGCATCAAGCAAATATTCAATTTTGTTAAGGGATCATACACACAGTTAAAAAAAATATGTAAAAATTTAACAAAATCACTTGTTAAAATCGGTCCACATAAAAATATCAACAAACTCGACTTTGTTAAAAATAAAAACTTTGAGCGGCCATAAGATCGCTTTTTGTTTTTCGTCATTTGTTTTAGTCAACATAGCAAATTTGTTCTTTTTTAACATAGAAAACGTAACATGCTGAGTATGTAGACCCTTTTTTACATAATTACATATTTTTTTTTACTGTGCAAGTATTACGTAAGCATTATTTTAACCTTTTAAGACCTCCTCCCCCCCCCCCTCCGTTATATTAAGCAAAAATAGGCTTTCTCTTATAAGGATTTAACATTAGCGTAAGCATTTCAGAGACCCCCTCCCCTCTTCAATGCTTACGTACTTACGTACTTGTATGATCCCTAAAGAATACTGACTATATAGAGTCTATTACTTACTAAAGAGTACTGACTTTATAAAGACAAAATTTTGTTTTTACATTTCTTTTCCAGTGTTAAATGCCACTGATTGTGAGACCCAATCAAGAGCCACAACAAATTAGGTAGAGGGTTGTTGGATCATGCAAATATTTTGGAGGTGATTCGGTGTGTTCGAGCTACAATCATGCAAATCAATTAAACAATAGCTGTCCAACTTTTTGAAAATACCGTAAGTACCTCCATTATTTTTTTCAATTTTTTCATTTGGTAAATTTGAACAAACCTGATCTATTTGAAAATGGAATTATTGGACGATTCCGCAAAATTGGGGGAAGATGTGGTTGCCTTAAAACATAAAATTCTAAAATTCTAAATCCGACTTTTGCCAAGAGAAACATATATGTTTAACTTATAACTAATCTACGTCAGTTAGGTAAAGTGATTTGTTAAGCCTTATCGGTCTAAGGCTCTAAAGCATTAAAGTTTCTAGGGTTCTGAGTTTAAGATATACATTGCTTCTCTTGTAAAAAGAAATCGCCACACGCATTGATGTTGATAATTTTTTCGGGATTAAAGAGAAATACAAATAAACGTCTTCCTCATTACATTTTCTTTTAAACGCTTGATAATTGATGAACCATTATTATGATATTTATTTACAACGTCATATAGAAGCTAGTCAAATACGACTCATCATCAAATGATTCACACTCTTCATTGTTTTATTCTTTATTTTACAACTACATTCCGACTTAATGATTTCTTGCTTTGTGTACCTACTTGTCATACTACCGCTGATATTATCATCCCATTTTTTTTTTGTCTTTTGCTTTTCCTTTTTTAATTTGCCCATCGCGGCAGTCGGCAAAGGATTCTCTTTCCTTTTCTCTGAACGATTTTTTTCTTATTAAAAATGATAATTAGATGAATATTTCGAGCAAAACCCCGGGGCATGAATGGTTTGTTATAAAAAGACAAGTATACGGAAACAAAGGATAAGTGCATGACACGGTCGCACGGCCCAAGTCCTCATAACAGCATTCATTCAATGAGCACAGGTACATAATGGCATACAGGTCCACTCGGGTTGTGGGAACTTCACATATCATTCTCAGTATAGTCTCTCGACTTCTTTTTAATTAAGTTATCGCAAATCGAGCAACCGGATTCAATAACCCTAACTGCTCCGACACGTCCGCTTTTTAACTAATCAAAACCTTCCCGCTACCCCGTAATTACGTCTTTAACTTACATTTGTAACTGGAGATAGTTTTGATTCATTTTTAAAAAGCGCGTCCTGTTTTATGAAAATTTTGCTGGAGTCAGCCCTGAATGTTTAAAAATTCCTGTCGTCTCCGTTTTTGTTCCCGCTTATCGTTATTCGGCAATAACCTTTCAGGCTTGTCGGTTGCTGAATCTTTAATTTCGTAGTGATTATTTGTTACAAAAGTGCATAAAAATCTTTTTTTTTATTTTTAAGCACTGTGACCCTAAATCAGTAACGGTGGAACAGGCATTACTCTCCCCTAGAATAGTACTGCCCCTCACTTTTTACTGGAAAAAGTAAATTTACCACATTTTTCCCCCATTTTATAACTTTTTTAAGATGGCTAAGAGCTTTTGCTCACACCCCCCCCCCCTTCTTACCCCCCAAAGACTAAGAAACATTTCACCACCCCAGCCCAGTAAGTGAGACAAAATTTAAAAAAAATATATTCGTACAAGACTTTGCAGTTGTTATCAATTAATTTAAAAAAAAAATTATTTTATTTTATTTGGCTCCTATATTTCTAATCGTAAGAAGATCGCCATGACTTCTTAAAAGTGATTGATCATTCAATTTAAACTGTGCTTATGCTGTGATTTGCGTATATAATCCACAACCCGCTACCCAGCGATTCATTAAATTATTACCAAAATTCTTTGGGATATAATTCCGCAGTCATCGATTTTCCCATAAAAAAGGAGTTGGGTAATCAATGATACCGTTTTTTCAAAAGTGCAGGAGATCATGAAAAATTTCTGCTTGCGAATGACTGTCCAAATAACAAGGCTTTCTCTTTTCGAAAATCATATAATGTAATTTTTTTAAATTTTTTACTTATTTATTTTTTTTCCCCCGAAGAAAAGAGGACATTATAAAAAACAAAAAGAAATCTGAAAAAAAAAGTTCCATTAATACAACATAAATGAATAAATATTTGTCATTTGAATGAGATTCAATAATAGAATAAGAGATCTAATTGATCGAAATTGTGTTGAACACTTGTCAGGTGTGTATCATCATACCTGAAAAACTTAAGGACGCTAATATTTTTTTTAGAAAAAACGTATAGCATTTACATTTGTAAAGTCAGTCTCGTCATCTTAGGTTTACGTCCGGCGATTTCTTTGGATCGTTTAAATGGTTGTTTGCATGTTAAGATAAATGCTGGATTTTATGGTCGTGTAAGACTTCTCGCAACAGTGAATTATCGGAATTCGTCCATGAGACCCAGGTGTTGTGATATATATGTTATTTCCGTGTAATGACGTCCAAAAATGAAGATGTGGACGTGTGCAAATGATGCAACTTTGGGAAAAAGATAAAACATGTCTCAGGGGAAAATAAAAGAATAAAAGAAGGAGAAAAAAAAAAAGCACGCAGTCTTTAAAGGCGGTGTTATTACTATTTAATGAAACGTCCAGCGTGACCAATGGCAATTTCACGCATTTATAGACTAAATATTAATATCAAATTAAAATTCTGACGCTTTTTGGCTTATAAAAGGAAACGATTTGGTATGCTTTAAAGAAAGTTACATATCAGCGAAATTGAGAGCGTTTTCAATTTAGTATCGCTTAGCGGTTAATACTTTTATATACTCGCAGATTTTTATTTGCATTTTTTTTAATTATACAGATATGTTACGATGAAGAAAAAAAATCGGTTTTTCAGTTGTTTGGTATGCTAAGGAAATCTTTGGTTTTGTTTGACCTTTTTTTTTTTTTTTCAGTTTAATATTACTACCGCGCTATTAAAGCTTCATGTTTTTAATATGAGTGGTTTTGATTTCAAGGGTCAGGTTCGGTAGATAAAGTCTATAAAGCACTTGTCACTGGATGAAAGTAGCCAGAACAAATAACCAAAACATATGCTCAAGTGTTGTGCCGGTAAACAAGACCAACCGATGTGAGGAATTCATTTATAACAGTGGCGGCCATTTGTACTTTTCATTTGATCCAAGTCGATAAATTTGGATTTGATCGTTTTCATTGTTTCATTTTTTTTCTCCAGCAAAAAAGGAACAAATCGAATTTCTTACACGTTTTTTTGCTCTACTTAATATTAATTAAGATTTAAAAGCCTGCTTGTAATTGTTTTAATGGCGTGCGCGACTTGAGACAAAGCTCATGGTCGTAAAGTACCTAAAAAGATTATGATTCTTTTAACATAATTATAACCGTCGATTATCAATTGTTTTTTTTTTTTTTTTTTTCTTAATAAAGTTGACGGTCATTCATAGGTTAGGTGCCTATTGTCTAATGGTCTTCGCATGTTGGAAGGTTCATGGATTATGGTAATTCGGTCGGATGATACACGATGTCCGTGACTTTCCATTGAACTTAGCTTTTTTTTTTTGTTTTTGGTTTTTGTCGATCGGAATTTTCTGGGCAATTTAATTTAGTCAATTTGCGTTTCACATTCAACGCTTGCGAATTCTTTTCCTCTGTTGAATATAGAAGATGGAGCAAGCCCGTTTATAAAATAGGTCAGCGTCATTGTTTTGTGATAATTTTTCAACAAAAAGCAGCACGACCATCCCGATTAGCTCTTTTTCGAGATTGTCGAGAAGAATGCAACCCTTTTTATTCTTGTTTACGAAATTGCGATTAAATCTGATATGTCAGCAATCGTGGGGTATAACTCATAGCGTAAAATGAAACAGTGGTTCGGACAGAATATATCTTCCCCTTCATGTTCTTATACTTCGGAATTTTTTTTTAAAATATTTTTATTAAATATATGAAGTCCACGGAGATCATTCAAAAAAGAGAAGTGAACGACGTTCTTTACAATCATTTTGGTTCTCCTATTATTATATTTTTCGACGGAAGATTTACCCGATACCTTGGACATATGGACATGACATTTTGACGTAATTCGTTTTGCGCAAGCATTTGGTCATCTCCCCATTATTAAAGAAAATAAAAGGATCGTTCTCATTGATAATAATAATTCATGTGCACTATTTACTGTGTATATTCCATATTCAAATAAAATTTGGAGTTCAAGAAAAAGTTTTTACCTTTGTGCAGTTAATTACTAGATACTGCGGCAGAGAAAAAATGGCCGAAGAGAACAATATCATTAAGTGGAAAATTTCTCATTCATGTTATTAATCATATAGCACGAACTTTATTTGTGACATATGACGATAGACGTCATAATTCATCATTTTTTAACGAATTCATCACAGGAAGTATTCAGATTTAATTGGAATGGCACAATTTTGACCCTAGCAAAACTCAAGGACTTAAAACTATTTAGCTACCGGAGAAGATAGCAAAGTTCACTCAATCTCATATCTTGTCAGATTTACAATGCGGGGCATCTATTGTCAGTTTATATTCAAAATGGAATGACGATGACTTTTGATTCTGTGTATACGGTGTATATTTCAGATTTTTAATTGCTTGGTCATTTTACAACTAGGTATAATGTTATTTAGGTCAGACCTTTATATTGTTGTTTTATCAGCGGTGACCGTTTGAATTCTTATACGGATATAAGAAAAGATTTCACATATACGACATACCATTGTTTCGACATGTTGCTTTGAACTTCAGTGAATACATTGTTCCATACCAATGAATGTTTTTTTTTCATTCGATAAGGATTTATGTATACAGTATGAGGAGAGACTTTTTTTTTTTTTTTTTTTTTTTTTTTTTGTGTTATCATCTACGCGACAGGGACAGTGAAAACTAAAGTGGGCCCAGTATTGACCGAAATGGTAACGCCCTAAGAATGCTAAGGCTCAAATCAATTTAATTCAAATGAGGAGACTTGCCCAGTGTCATTGTTGAAAAAGTCATTTCGATCATGGTGTAGCTGTCGATAACCTAATGATCAGCATGGGTGGAACATGTATTGCGTCTTAAATGACATGACAATATGCAGATCACCCTTATCTTGTGGTTCCTACTCCATTATTACAAATTCAGCTTGTTTTTAAAGGAGTTCAAAACACTTCTTTTTTTAAAATATGAAAATTAGTTTCAAACTATATCTACAAATCCTCTTAAGAAAAAAATATAAATATCGAAAGTGTGTCTAAAGTTTAAAAATTGCAAATGTGTACAATAGAACATACAAATGCTCGAAGATGAAAGTACTCCTTTACCATTTAAAGACGATCGATCGTGTAATTCAATAGGTATTGATTTATTGATTTAATCAGTCAAAAGATAGCGATTATTATTATTTATGTTAATTAATTATTTATTATTATTTGCTGATTATTTTAGCTTTTCATCGAGCATGTTTCTTCCGTATATTAATTTTAATCGGTTTTGGCCAGCGCCGGCTTTAGGCATGTGCCTTCCGTGCCCATGCACATACTGTCCAAATTTTAGGGGCGCCAAAATGAAGAAAAATGAAAAGACAAAATACTGTATTTAAAATGTTCCAAAACTATTCTTCAGATTTTTTTTTTCTGTAGTCAAATTTTAATTTTTACTGTAATAATAAAAAAATTAACTCATAGCATGTGTAAAAAAAGTCTTATGCTTTTTCAATAAAAATCAAAATAGATTTTATATATTTTATTCTTTTCTCAAAAAAAAATTTTAAATGATGAAAAGTAATACATATTAGGAAAAAAATAGAAAATAAAACGGGGGGGGGGGGGGGGGGTGAATGTTGTAAAAAAATTGAAGCAGGGCGCCAAAAAAAATGTTTGCACAGGGTGCCAAAACTTGTAAAGCCGGCGCTGGGTTTTGGTACATTAATCAAAAGAAATTTAATTAAGCCATTCTTTTTTTTCTTTTTTCTTTTTCGAATATGATATGAACAAACAGATTGATTTTCGATCCTAGGTTTTATAATTATTATTATTATTTTCGGTACTAGTTCTCTGGTTTTTTTTGCGGTGAGGACGAGTTTCATAATGTCCCTGATGGTGGAAAACAAAGAACGGATGGTTGTCAAGTTCTGTATTTGTTTCGTGCGCGCTTAGCTACCCCATTGCTAGAAAATGTCTCACGAGATGGCAGGTGCCCAACATTACGGACTTCTGGATGATTTCCATCAAATTCTGAAGCTGCAGATCTTCCTGCTGTCTTATCATGGATTTTGGAATTATTGCAGTGGCCGAGATGATGATTGGGAGAATCCTGACTTTTTTAAAATTTCCACATGTTCTTAATTTCTGCAGCTAAGTCTGTGTACTTGTTGCCTTTCGTAGCATACGTCGACTGAAGATTATTATTATTATTATTTATTAAGAAAATTTCTGGAAACATTAGATGTAGTAAGAATATTTGCAAAATGAAGTATTGTTCGTTATATGAGTCCAACCTCGGAAAGCTTTGAGTTTCTTTTTGGTACTGAATGAATCTTTTCTAAAATTCATTCTTTTGCCCTTCCATTATAAAACGTTTACACTTAATTAGACAGTGTAATTAATGTACCTTCGCCTCAAGTTTACCGTCACATACAAATTTGTCTAATTTAGACGGTCTTGACTTTTTTGATGGTGAGAAAGATAAAAAAATTAGTATCATTTTCCTTTATTTATACACATTGTGGAAGGGCATATACTGTCCCATACAGCACAATCTTACATTGTTGTTTTTTTTTTTTTTTTTTTTTTTCAGGAACTTACTGTCTTAATTAATCTAAACGGAATGGTTTTCAGTGAAGTTTCATATTTCGTTTTTGAATGATTTTTCCTATCAATTATTTTATGGAAAAGGTTGCAGACCTACCAAGAGCCTTTTTTTTTTTCACGGAATCAAACGAATTGTATAAAGATTCTAAGAAGACACAATGCGAGCCTGTGTTATGAATAAATTATGAGTTTAATTTCGTGGTGTTAAACCGTCTTCGAAATTTCCAAAAAAGAAATGATCTGCTGTTGAAAAGGCTAAATGTCAAGATAATGACCTGCATATCATATACCCATGCCTAATTCTTCCACAATTAAATTCTTTTAGATTCGACGAGCCCAACTTTTAAATAAAAAAAAAAGCGATCGAACCGCTTGAAAAAATGAATCAAGATATTGGATCATGAACAAAAAAGTAAAGAGTACATATTTAGATCAGGTAATGATAGAGTATGCATGCGCAATTCTATTGTCCTGTAGTTCGAAGGTGCGAAGAGGTCAACCTCCAGGTCTAATTATACATGGTTATCAATGTGACAAATGACGTACCTTCCCTTTCATCTTGGACTTTGGTGACACAATCAAGCTCTGTAATTACGGCTCTATATCTTCATCAAGCATCTCGTTGTAGATTAACATAGTTTTGCGTATTTTTTCAATCTTTTGTTATCGTTCAATTACAAAGACAATATTATTTCCTATCTTTTTAATGACTTTTAAAAAAATTTAAAAATAGCTCAAAAGGTTTTTTTTTTTTAGGAGTGGCCCCCCCCCTTTTTTTAAATGACTCTGAGTGAGGTAATGACCATACACTGTAGAGTATCGAATCATCGAAACCTTTTTTTTTTTAAAGCTATTTACATTTCTAGGCTTAGAAGTTGTATATCACCGAGAAAAAGCGAGATAAAAGATCCTCATGTAATTACCATATACGTGGAGGAGGGAGGCAAGCCTAAAAATAAGTAAAAATAGTTTCAATGTGTTATCTCACCTGCATAAATCGAGAGACGGCTGATAACCTGTCGTTATCAGTGAGGGTGGTGCGTTCACCTCTTTGTAAATAAAGTTCGTATGTCGTCCTGCTCTGTGGGCTTTGTCTTCCTATTAAAAGCGGATATATATGTGCACGTCTGTCAGAAAAGGGCCCGACCGGGACTTTTCAACCTGGAATGCCGTAAAATCAAAACTTAAACAAAACCTCTGAAGATACGAATTTTCAAATGTACTTTTTTTTTAGGCAGACCCACATACAATCAAACAAGGAAGCGTTTTTTTTTCTGCCTTTCTCTCTCTCTCACTCAGGAGAATAATCATTTCATCTGCTCTTTATCCTGTCCATTTGTAACATCACACTTCTAAATCATTCTCAAAAATAGAAAATGAATGGCAGACGTTTAAGCAAGAACAATCGGTATGATTTTAATACTAAATGTAAAACAAAACACGGTTTGGTCAATAAATGAGATACATTACTCCCATGCTTGACCTATATAAAGAATGGTACAATAAGCATTAATTAAATCCCAATTAGTATTGTTGAAATGTATAGTCACGTAATTTATTGGTGACACCTCATGAAAATTTCATGGTACTTGAAGGCTGTAAGTTACCTGACGTCAGTTTATTGCTTTATTCTAAATGAGTAATATCGACCTTTATTTTTTGGGTAATAAGAGAAGTAGAAAGCCAGGAAAGAAAGAAAAAAAAATCAGAAAATGTATTTTCTGCTTTAGTGCATAGAAAAATAAGCAAAATCCTTAAAATTGATTGGTAATTATAAGGATTTCTGGGAAAGGTAAAATATAAATATTACGACTATTTCCAAAAAGAATAAAAAATTTATCAGATTATAATGATCCGACGGATTTGATCTCGTAAATAATTTTTCAAAACTATAAAATTCCTTTGCTGAAGCTTTGCAGTCTTCGCCGCAAACTTCAAACAGTTAAAAATTTTTCTGGAATTTCGGCGTATTGCCATATCGCGGATAGGGTTTCATGAACCAGTCTAGGAAAGAGAACGCGCCACTTCCAAAAAATGTGAAAATCTTTTAGGTTTTGATTTTTCAGATAGTTCGAAATTTAGAACATCTGGTTGTTCTAAATTCTTACTGCTCCGGCATTTTTTTAAAGCGCAGAGCACCCTGTTCCTGTGCTTTTAAAATATTTATTTTAAAGTCGATTTCTGTTAATCAGGTGAGAAATTTTAGCTCATTTTTGAAGAAGAAAGCAAAACATTTTTGCTTTGGAGATAGTGGAGGGAAGGGGAAATTTTTTTTTTTTTTTTTTTTTTTGGAGGATGCTGTTTTTTGTCCCCTTAATACGTGCATCTGCAGTATAGCTGCAGTCACGATTTTCAAAATATCTGATTTGATAAAGGAGGGGGGGGGGAGCAAAAAGGTTTCCAAAGGAGAGCTAATATCGCTGAGCTGTATGTAGTAAGCGTAAAGAAAGTTTTTTTTCCGGGGGGGGGGGGGGGGTGGCCCTCCGCGGAAGCTTTTTTTCTGAGTTGAAAGTATATCTCTGCCCTTCTTCTGAGTTGAAATGTATATCAACTGAAGTCTGCATAAATTGTTTTTTCCATAGGCCTATCTTTATTTTTTTGTAGCTTTCCAATAGCCGACTGCTTTATTTGTTTTACCAGGGCTGCGATTCCGATTCCGATTCCAACAAAATATTTTAACGATGACGATTTCGATTCTGATTCCGATTTAAACCAAAATTTATTAACTGTAATAACGATATTTTCGTGCTTTTCAAGGCAATCTGAATCGAAAATATTTTTTGGGATGCCGATGATTCCAATTCCGATCCCGACTCCGATTTCGAAGATTCCGAACTGTTTTTAGACGAGATTCCGATTCCTATTTCTTCAAAAAAAGCACGGATTTCGGTTCGATTCCGATTCCGATTCCGAATAAAAAATGAATCGGAATTGCATCCCTGAGTTTTACTTCTAATTGTATAACTATATGTTTTATATTTTACGTCCATGCTAAAAAACCTTTAAACTTTCTAACTGGGAAAAATTTCCATGCCTATTAATGTCATTAAAGCTCAATAAAAAGTTTTTAATTGAAATAAAATCAACTGCCATATTCGACGGAATAATGGACGTGCAAACGTTAATTCCCTACCTAAGTATATGGTCAATAATATTGATTACTCACCTCTAAAGATTTAATCCCAAGAGAGATTCTCCCAAGAAACCGCATAAAAAGTTAGTGAATAATATTGCACAATCAATAGTATAATGTATTTGTAGAATGTTAAGGTGTCAGACTCTATGATTCTTTGACCTGGTACACTTGTTAGACATGACTTTTATGAATTTATTGTTTATATGGTAATCAACCATCTACAGTATTGTTACTGAAATAAAGAAAAACAGCGGTCAAACTGAGGTTGCACCAGCAAGTAATATGTAATAATCGTAATTTTAATATTGCTTAAAGGTGAAGGGCATTCGAATTGATGTAATTTTTCTGCATTGGGAATTTTAACGGTCATCATTATACCTTCTTCACCATCCTTTAAAGCAGAGATTTTAACAGCTTCTTATTAATCATGGCTTTTCTGCAATCCTTGAATTTTTAGATAAAGCAGTAAGATTAAATCCATGGGAATATAAAACCCTGAAAAGGTTCGCAAGTGACCCTGACCTGTCCGTCGTCTTTTATAACTCAGGTAGCGCACTCATCCACCTGTTTCCTTTCACATTTTGCGTAATTTTTAGAAACTCAATCATTTTATCATTCACGACCCCTAACGTGATTAGGTTTCATATTAGCTCTTTTTTTAAGAGGGTATTCAAAATTTTATGAGTGCACTCCTATCAAAAACGATTTGCAATATTTTCAGCATTAAATATTTTCAAATAATGAAAGGGTATTCATTCAGCGCACCGGCGTATTTCATATCGCCTGTTTTTTCTCGATGCATGTCACCGTTGTTATGCGATTGTCATAAATAATTATTTATGACTTGAGATCACCGTAAGAAATTTGTGCCATACAGTTGTTTATGGGACGTGTCAACCTAGCGAAAATTTCGAACCAAACCGAATGCACGGCTGATAATCTTTTTATTTTAGAAACCTAAAATTTATTCTCATTCATTGCAAAATAAAAAATTTTTTAAAAAAAAAGGAAAGGAGAAGGAAAAAGCCGAAATCTCACGACTGGTCGATTTTTATTTAAAACCGTTACATTTTCACATGTGTAAAAAATAAAAGGAAAAAAAAAAGAAAGATAACTTGATATTTCTTTTCACAAACTTTAGTTATTGCATAAAATTGGATTTGATTTCAAGGTATACAATTCAGCATCCTGTCCCGTAGTTGGTTTTAGAGACCTATAGCATCTAGGTTTGGCTTATGTGCAGTTGCATTTTGTCAATTTTTAAGTTTTTGCCTTGACCTGTTTAAAAACATCCCTTATCCAGCCGCCCCCTCTTGTCTGGCTGTCTTAAACATTCGTCTCATATCGTTTCACTATGTCCGGTCAGAGGTCTTGAGTTATCCCAGGATACTTTCGAAGAAATGAAATGAATATTTCATATTTGGATTTTTGAATTGGATTACGTATTTTAGGGTGGGTCGAAAAACGCGAATTTTTGAATTTGAAAACGCCTGATATGGAAATCGATGCCTTTTTATAATACTATTAACCCTAATTTTTTTCACATTTTTTAAGCGACATTTTGAGGTGCCGCAGTGGCCTTGAAATTTCCAAAAAGCCCATTTGAGAACCAAAAGTGAAATTTTTTTTTCGCATAAAAGACTGCCGTTTCCTATCGAAAATTTTGCGTAGATTACGAATTTGAAGTCAAAAATTATTTTTGGTGCCCGGTTTTTGAGCCGCAGACAGAAAGCCATAACAAGATTTTCATTTTCAGAATTTTGGAATCCGGCATGTGGCTCAAAACCTGTGCACCAAAAGTAATTTTTGACTTCAAATTCGTAACCTACGCAAAATATCCGATAGGAAACGACGGTCTTTTATGCGAAAAGAAAAAAATTCATTTTTGGTCCTGAAATGGGCTTTTTGGAAATTTCAAGGCCACTGCGGCACCTCAAATGTCGTTCAAAAAATCTGTAAAAAATTAGGGTTAATAGTATTATAAAAAGACATCGATTCCCATATCAGGTATTTTCAAATTCAAAAATTCGCATTTTTCGACCAACCTTAACGTATATGTCTGTCATGTTTGCCGCCAGCTCGATAATTTTAGTTTCAGGCTATTATTAGGTGGTTTTAATCGAATGGGGCATAAAAATGCCTTTCTGTTTTATACTTCAATCATTTAAAATTCTTAGCTATCTAAAGGACTTTTTCCGTTTGCCAAAAAGAGCGCATCGAAGCAAGTTCTTCAAATTTTTTTTCTTATGATTTCATTTTGTCATTAATTCAAATTAGGTAAATTAAAAGCAGTAACATTTTTTGGGGCAAAAAAATTTCAAAACGCGTGTCTCGACCCACTCGTTTCTCTGGGCAAACGAAACGAGAGTCCTTTAGGAAAAAAAAATGCAAATGTAAAACTTTGTACAGGGCTTATGTGGTTATCACGGGTTTTATTATGAGAAAAAAAAATGTAGCATAACCCTAATTTGGTCGTGACGGTGTAATGCGGAAGAACATTTAAAAAGAAAAAAATACGAAAGAGGAGGGCAGTTATGGATGAATTACTGACCCTGACTTTAAACTAAAGATGCCGAAATTTTTTAATAATCAAAACAAAATTCACTAGACCATGATTAATTAACTTCATTACCGGCATATAATTCATCTGGTACCCGGCTTTTTTTCAAAAGTGTAGCAAAATAGTAAGACAAATTGTCCTGTCTTTTCGCTTTTAAATATGTGTCCCAGTTTTAGTAATATAAATTCGAAAAACTTCAAATCTTATTCTTTTGCATGCAATAGTATTTTCGCCAGACTGGCTTATATGTTTTAACCTCATCAATTGAACCATATGTAGTCCAAGAAATTTTTTTAAAAAATTTAAATTCGAAAAACTTCAAATCTTCTTCCAGTTTTAGTATGTTTTCTTTTATAATCGTGCACGACGAAGTGTGATAAGGATTCTTTATCGATAAAGAAAAAAGAATAATAACGATCGTTATTATTCTTTTTTCTTTTTTAATTTTTTTTTTTTATTTTTACAAATCAACCAGCAAGGTATAATTGAAGTAGATCTATCCTTCAGCTGTTAAAACCACGCATTTGGAATCGATATGAAACCGAAAGACAAGCGTATATAAGACGAAAAAGAATTTCCGGTACACAAAACACGCACACCCTCGCAGTCGCAGGATTAGTCAGACAGAATGTTTTTGTCACAGAGGTCAATCGTGTCACGGTACATTATGCAGACCTTCGTATCATCGCGGGGCGTGAGACTAGCTCATCTTTTGAGACACATATGTTTGTCTACTGCGCAGATTGTATCGTTCATATGAATAATTATTTAAATCGTTCAGCAAGTAAATTGAAACACATAGGTACGAATTTTTTTTTGAAATTGATTCATCTTTTCTTTCCCCCTTTATCTCATCTTGAGTGATTTTTTTTTCTTTTTTAATTTCAAGATCGTTTGAATAGATTACAAGTTAGTGAATGAACTATGTAAACCCGAATATGGTATTAGCAAACTGGTCCATACTTTGGTCATCAATATCATTGATAATCTGACAGTTGTTGTCAATAGAAGACATAATCAGATTAGCTAATGAACTGGAACTAGTCCTGGCTCGGTATAAACACTAATCCAGATCAACTTCCGAATCAGTTTCCATTCTTATATACAAAACATTATTCGCACCATCGCCTTCAGACATTTGTAATATCTACAAAAGGCTATGCCCTGTTACCGAAAAACTATATGATTTCTATTCTTGGTAAAAGGGGGGAGAGGGGGGGGGGGGAGAGAGAGATCATAGAAGTATGCAATCATTATAATGGAGATCAAGCACGGCAAGTGGGACATCCGTCATTTGTACAAAACCTGTAAACAAAACCACTTTTAATTTGCCAAACACGATGGGTAAGGATACAAGGATAGGATTTTTAAGTGATGCGGCAAGGTTTGGTAAATTTTTAAGATAAAGCACAATATGTTGAAAGATGGGCGTCTGGTAGACCTCCCTTAAGTACAAAGCCATTAACTCTGTCCAGACAGACAGAACATGTGTGTTAACCCAAACAATCCATCCCGTGGTGTCCTCCACATGTGCATTCAACCAGTTTTTCGATCCGGAGACTGTAACGGTTATTAGAAAAGAAAGCTCTTCTCTCTTCTCTTAATATTTTAACACGTTCAAAAAAAATTAAAAGACGAGACGATTAAATAATTTTTGACTATGACTTTTCAAAAAATAAAGCATCTTCGTTTCATACTAGGGTGGCCCAAAAAAAATCGGCCATCTCTGATTTTCGTTCCCTAGCGAAAAATGGGTTCTTTAGGGTCTTGGAACACTTGTGATTTTTTTTCAGATTTTTAAAAAAATTTTTAGAGGTGGCGCCCGAATTTTTTATGTTTTTTTTACTTTTCTCACTTTTATTGATCAAATTTCAAAAATTCGCAGGAAAAAATTTGATGAAATAAAAAATTGATCTTTTTAGGGTATAATACTTATGTATGTATGTATCCAGAAAAATTTGATTTTGCCGAAAAATGAGACCTTATGGGTGTTATGTGACTTATTTCGGCGAAACGGGTTTTTTATATCTGGGTAGCCCCAAAGTTAAAAAAATTTCAAGATAGCCAAAATGACCCAAAATAATGTAGATTCATCGCCTTAATCCAATTTTTGGAGAAAATTATTTTGCGTGGATATGGACGGTTTTAGGTTAAAAAATAATATTTTTCAAAATTTAAAAAATTTGTTTATTATTTTATGGTGTCCCAATTTTGATTCTACACCTCAAAATCGATTCTACTAGCTCCAGATACCTTCTCCAATTTTTTTCAGATTTTTAAAAAATGTATAGAGGTCGCTACCAGCCTTTATAGGTTTTTCTCGAAAAATGGCTTATGCTAAAAGTGATTTTTTGACCGCAAAATAAAAGTCGGTCTTTTTCAAATCTGAGAAACTACTTTATGTTTTTTGACCCGTAGAATTCAAAAATGACCATAAAAATTACGTACGGTTGCGGGAAAAACCCGATATCTCCACACCAATTGATAAGTAATGATAATTGTTAATTGGTAATTGGTGTGGAGATATCGGGTTTTTCCTGCAACCGTACGTAATTTTATGGTCATTTTTGAATTCTACGGGTCAAAAAACATAAAGTAGTTTCTCAATTTGAAAAAGACCGACTTTTATTTTGCGGTCAAAAAAATCACTTTTAGCATAAGCCATTTTTCGAGAAAAACCTATAAAGGCTGGTAGCGACCTCTATACATTTTTTAAAAATCTGAAAAAAATTGGAGAAGGTATCTGGAGCTAGTAGAATCGATTTTGAGGTGTAGAATCAAAATTGGGACACCATAAAATAATAAACAAATTTTTTAAATTTTGAAAAATATTTTTTTAACCTAAAACCGTCCATATCCACGCAAAATAAATTTTCTCCAAAAATTGGATTAAAGGCGATGAATCTACATTATTTTGGGTCATTTTGGCTATCTTGAAATTTTTTTAACTTTTGGGGCTACCCAGATATAAAAAAACCCGTTTTCGCCGAAATAAGTCACATAACACCCATAAGGTCTCATTTTTCGGCAAAATCAAATTTTTTCTGGATACATACATACATAAGTATTATACCCTAAAAAGATCAATTTTTTATTTCATCAAATTTTTTTCCTGCGAATTTTTGAAATTTGATCAAATAAAAGTGCGAAAAGTAAAAAAAACATAAAAAATTCGGGCGCCACCTCTAAAAATTTTTTTAAAAATCTGAAAAAAAATCACAAGTGTTCCAAAACCCTAAAGAACCCATTTTTCGCTAGGGAACGAAAATCAGAGATGGCCGATTTTTTTTGGGCCACCCTATTTCATACTTTGCATTTTGACATTACTCTCGCACACTGAGATTTTAGGGAATATCGGTAAAAGTAAATAAAAGTTTCATAGCTAATTGGGATAGAATAGAAACGGAAATATTTTCGGTCTCTGTTAAATCTTGCGCCAGAATTTTTTTGGCTTTTTAAGTATTCAAAAACTGTTTGAATAAGCACAGAAATGTTTATTTTATTCATTTACTGCGTTTTACTTGCTTTCATTTATTACGAAACGTAATGATCAATCCGTATAAAAAATGGTCCTTTTCCAAAAATCGGTTGAAAGAAGATTCAAGGCTTCAGAAAACTTAATTATGCCAATCAGTTTAAGAAAAAAAGAATAATTATGATTATTATGCCAACCTAACTGCACATCCCGACACTGACCGTTGCATCGTCCGAAAGGAATTTCTCTCCAAAAAAAAAAAAGAAAAAGAAAAAGTTAATCGAAGCAGGTATGAAAAAGAAATATTTTAATTTTTTCATTTCTCATGTGTTTAGCTTATCCCACGGTGTATCATATTTTATATCTGTTCATACCTGAATGAAAAGACCATGACCGGCTCAACAAGGTTTGATTTGACCCTATCAGGGATAGTACCTGGGTTCACGTATTTATATATGTCATTCTCCATTTAACCCCTACGAAATACCTGCATGATGCATTTTGTCAAAGGAAAGTCTTTTATCAAAAAAAAAAAAACACTGACCGTATAATGCTTATATTTTTGAAGTTTTTATAATGAAGAAGAAAAAGAAGAAGAATAATAAAAAAAAAAAAAGAGAGATCCTATGAAAAATTATAATGATCTATATTCTTCCCCTTCATCCATTGGAAACCTCGAGAAAAATATCAAATAAATATTAACTTTAGATCCTAAATCAGAGCGGGACGAAATATTTGAACAAAACGCGGGGAAAAAATTTATTTTAATCACCCTTGAAAACGGGAGTGAATCTTGTTAAAAACAAAAGTCTCTAGATGATGGTGGTAGCCGGCATTTTAAACAAATGAACAACTCTTGTAATCTTTCCCAACTTTCCTTCTAAACAATTTTCTTATCTTAATTTTACTAGACAAAGTTTTCTCTGTTCATGCACCGAAACTCCCTTCCACTACTTTTCTCAACCCTTTTCCGTCATTTCTTTGTTTGTTAGATATTATACATGCAGGTCACTCCAACGGTAACTTGATCAATTTCCAAATTCCTTTTAGAATTCTTATAGCGAGTTAAATTTTCAACTAATAAGTTAAGTTCCTTGGAGTGTATCGTGCAAGTTGGTTTCGTAAAATACAGAACCTTCCTGCTGCTTATTAACAAAGCTAACGATTTTTGAAATACGACAAAAAGAATTCCAAGTTTATTTGCTGAAATGTTTGATTGAGTAATATTTCGGTTTTTGCGTGATGCAAAATATGTAAAAAAAAAAAATCCCTGCTTTCTTTTTAATGGTTTTTTTGTTTCTCCGGATTTTGTCCACAAAGTTTAATGTTTCCCCTCTGTTTTTTCATTGAAAAAGAGAGGTCAATCGAGGATTCCCCACCACTTTCGTACACATCCGAGATAAAAGTTTTTATGTTTTGCAGGGATGTCACATTACATTCAAGTCACAGTCGCAATCGTCACAACTTTACCAACTTAAAACTTTACTTTTAGTCCAATTTAATTTCTTCTTTCGAAAGCGACTTCTGTGGCTTACTTTTATTGTGGACGAGGAACGGAAAGAGGGTTAATTGCTTCTCTTACTCCGTGATTTTCTTAAAATCATGGCGTTTTAAAAAATGAATATATCAATAAAATTTATTTTTTTTGCTCATGTTAGATTGCTTTTTTTTCTCTTTATTTCATATGCAAAAGGAATATTCAAACATGTGTAAACCTTTTTCACTCAATTGAATTTTCTTTTAAAACTCGTAAAATGGATTCCGTTTGTTTTTCATACAGAAATCGGTTGTATAATCGAAAATATGGTGGGTTTTTGTTTGATCCATAACTAATGCCTTAAAAAAGTCCAAAACCAAACGGTTTAAAATTTTTATTGGTCAAAACGGCTTTCTCGAAAAGAAAAAAAATAACGAATGTTTTCTTTAACGGAAAAGAAATCGATTTTTCAAGGTTCGTCATGTCGGAAAGATTGATCGATTCTGATTGATCTCTTTAAAAATAATTTCGCCCATAGATAAATTTTGTAAGGATCAAATCGAAGGGTGGTGCGTCAATAAAAAACGCAGAGTCATGACTGTTGATGAAAACAGCATGTGTTATAGACGAAAATTTGCGAAATTTTGTACAAAACTAGAGCCATCTGCCCTTCTTGAAGATACCTGTTGCTCTTAATTGACGCAATCATTTAAATTTTTTTGTTAATTTTTTTAACCTGATCGATCGATTTTATAATTCAGTTATTTATTAGGAAACTGCTTTTGAGAATGCAAAGCCAATATTTAATAACTTTATAACTTAGCAACCTTTTTCTAAACCTCTTTTACTACGTCCAGAAAGTAAAATCGATCAGTAAAAACGACAGTCGTTTTCTTCAGTTGTTTGAATTTAAAATAATTTTATCAGGAGTTAAATCGTATTGGCTGGGCTAAATGTCCATAAAGACCCTAAAAATCTTGTGTATTCTTTGTAAAAATTTAAATACCATGAATAACTAAAAAAAACGGAAAGAGCAATATCGATAGAAATATATTGGACCGAATAAAGGAAATAAAAAAGTTTACGTTGTTGAAAAAATGCGGATATGATCCTCCGAGAGTGCTCTTACCTTTTTTAAGCTACTGTTTTTTTTTTTTTTGAAAAAAAAAATGTAAAAAAAATATTCTCACGATAATGTATTTAAAAAAAAGACCAGAAATTTGTAAAAAAAAAACTAAAAAAAAGGGACAAAAAAATAAAATAAAATAAATATAGTATAACTACGTCAGATGGGAAAACTTTTTTGACCACATGTCTTGGAATAAACCTCGTATCAGTCAGTTCTATTTGCGGCAAGATTGTTTCACGAACTCTTTAAATGAATTATTCAGATTTAATGACCATTAACGTATTTTTCTTTTCCTTTTCTCTTTCATCTTTTCCTTGCTGCTAATACTACATAAAAAAAAATTCTCTTTATTAAAAGTCCAATTTAATTTTTAGTTGAAAAAGGGCGTACTGTAGCAGAAAAAAAATGGTTTGTCATATTCGTATCCTTTGACTTAGCGAATAAACATCTAAAATAAGTAAATCATTTTTTTTTTTAAAACTATTAACCGCTAGTTTTAATTCTAGTAGAAATCTTGAAAAATGCTTTGAAAACTGGTAGTTTAAAGAAATGATTTACCTGCTGGAGTTCATCTAACAAATCCCAGAATCATCCTCAGAGCTAAATTCAATTCCGGAAAATTTTAAAGATTGTTTTGGGATGCTTTCCAAAAAATGTTGCAATGAAACCCTTATTTTCAGTCAATTTTTTTGTTAACGTTCTGAATCGATTTTTCTTTAATTTTTGGACTTCATAATGACCAAATGTTTTCAGTCGAATCATTATTAAATTAGAAAAGGGAAAAAAAAGATCAACAAAAACCCCCATAAGCTATTGTCATTCAAAGGTGTAGAGGAAAAAAATTAAACTAATTAATGAATGGTATAAAATATTCGACGGACAAAGAAAATGTTAAAAAAAATATAGGAGGGTAGCCAAAAAGGTGAAAGGAGCATGTCTACGGTTAAAAAAAAAATTCACGAGATGATTTTTTTTTTGTTGCCGTTTAGTTTTTTATGTATATTTTTTTAACGTTTAATCTTTATTCTTTACCCTCCTTTGATCATAGTAAAAAAATTTTCATGTTTGCTTTGACTGAGAGATTTATAAAATTGTGTTAAAAAAAAGAGTTCTTTTTTTTCTGCAAATTCCATTATATTTTCCCGGAAGAAAACCTCATGGAGTAGTTGACCGAACAGAAAATAGGGCCTGGAACATGTGGTATTCGAAATTTTACACCGTCAGGTATTGTGAAGAGTAATACAGACGGTCACAGCCGGAAACAGCGACCTTTTAATCAAAACGCCATTGTTTTTTTCTAGGTCAACCCCAGTTGGGGGGTGAAGAGATAAAAGTCCCTTTCTTTTTTCATCTTTCTTTTTAATATCGAAATAATTAGTGGTGAAGGAATAACGATTTGGCTAATAAACATTAGCTTGTTTTTTTTTATTTATACAATTTTTTCATTTATTTTTTTACTTATTTGCTTTTTACCTAAGAAAAAAACCTTTTCCTTTTTTTTGAACAACATTTATAGATATTTTTTAACAACTTTAATGGTGTGAGGATAAGCAGCTTTCAAATATTTGTAATTTAAAATATTTGGATTGTAATTTTTTTTTTCTTCCATTATCGCCCGGGTGAAACTCCTGTGCAACTGTCACGTAACCATGCCATTGTTTATCGTGCTTATAAAATTTATTCATCAGTCGTGCCAATATCGCCTCGTTGACATCTCAACATGGCTAAGATTAAATTTTTTTCTCTTTATGCAGACTCTCAGTGAATGAAAGAGTATATTGGATTTCTCCAGGACCAATAAGCTTTGACGAAGCGTTGGCCTTCCTTTATTTATTTTTTTATAGTTCTAAATTTTTAATGAGTTTTGTACATTAATTTCTACCGGAAAAAAATAATTCTTGATTTTTGGAAGATTAATCCTGTGATAATTATGCGCTTTTGATTTTTTTCCACAAACTAAATGAATCGCGAGTTCAATTAATAATTTAATCGAATGTACTGCGTTTACCGTAAAAGATTTGAGAAATGTACGCGAATTTTTTTTTTTTTTTTTTTTTTTTTTTTTTTGCGGCCTATTTAAAGATTAGACGCATTTCTTACGTAAAGGACAACTTGTTTGGCTGTTTTTGCAGCTTACTCTGCTTTTCTCTTTGTCTCTGTCTGTGTGCTCTTCAATGTGATCATCGGTTATCCTCCTTTTTATGTTTTTTTTTATCACACGCTTTATTAAGTTCTTGAATATTGAGTGTACTACCGAAGTTTGGGAATTTTAGTCCACTCATTTTAGGAATATTTATTTTCTCCATTCTGTTTTTCTAATCGTATATTGGATCTCAGCAATCTTATGAATAGGATGCATCACAAGACAAGAAAAGACATATTTCAAGAAATCGTTCTAATCTTGTTTTTTGACCTGTCAAAAGACTAGGATTCGAAATGTTGAAAACAAGAATTCAAGAAATGGTACAAGAATTCTTGAACAAGAAATTTTGAATTTGGAATCCTTATTGGCTTATCGATCAAAAACCAAAATTTGAGCTGATTTCTTGGAAAATTTCTTGTTTTCTTGCTATGCATCCCTACTTATGAAATTATTAATTTTACAATCTGGAGTGGCATAAAATATATAAATTAGTCCAACAGCATAAGATACAAAAACCGAGAAAGGAAATTCAACGGGATAAAAGTATAAACATTTCTGTTAAATCCTTATTTCCTGTTCTTGCGACCATTTGAGTTATTATTGTGGGTGATGGATTATTTTATAAGTGAAACTGGAAGAGGCCCAGGAAGTAGTATATAAATTATTTCACAGTTTTGTTACCTTTTGAGCGGATGTCGTAGAAAGATGTAAGTGCTTTTTACTCACTTTTTTTAAAAAATGCTTGCTTTAATAAATTGAGAAATGAAATGGAACTTGGATTTTTTTTTTCTTCACCGTAGGATCCTTAATCGCTTAATAGTATTTAACCATAGCGTTTGCCAAAAAGAAGAAAAACTCGACATGAATCGACAAAAAGGCAAAAATGGAAAAGAATAAAAATTTTTATATTTTAAAAATTAATCTCTTTATACCATGTAAAAAAGAAGATGAAACGAATTAAATAAAAACATTTTTCTTTTATGCATTTATCAAAATCCAGGATGACCAAATGGATCATATTTCTATTCAAAAATCTAAAAGAAAATGAAAGATCTTTTTGACGACGTCAACAATTGGAAATCAAATTTCATAAATTTGTCAACGAGAGATTGTAGCGTCTTTTATTTTATTTTTTTTTTTTTTGATATAATATAACATTACGTGTGGGATGCGTTTTTAGGGGTTGTCGCGATTTTAGCTTTGAGCATATACGACACAGTGTACTGTACAGATTTTTTTTCTTTCTTTAGACTCTTTGAGCGAAGCGATCTCACTCACCCTTCTTATTGTATAAGGGACAAAACGTCACTTATGTGTCATTACCTATGAGTAAAAAAAATCGAGTTCGCATTATAAAAAATGTAAAAAAAAAGAATTGACGACAGCGTTAGTCTTTCGTTATATGAAATCGAATAGCACTCAATAACTTGTCAACGAATCTGACTAATATTCGTGGGATCGTGCAGTGCTCACTTTCATTGCATTATACTGAATTTCGCTGAAAAGCAAACGATTTGAGGGGAGGGTAGCATAATTCTTTTTTTAATATTTAGTTTTTTATGTAAAAACACAAAAAAATTAGATAGGCAGGTAATGAATAATCAAACAACTTTTTTTCACACTCAGTTTAGAAATGGTCGTTTACAATTGAAAGGTCTCAAATGTTTTTCATCACCCATATTGTCCAATAAGAGAAATTAAATCTCATTCTCAATCGCGGTCTTAAATGCATTCGGTAAGGAGGGATGGGGACAAGCCCCAGCACATTTTTCACTTTCGGTGTGCCGCCCGGCACTTCTTTAAAAAGACTTATGTTTAGAAGGAAAAATGCCTAACAATTCAAATAAAATAAAATAAAATAAAATAAAATAAAATAAAATGAAATAAAATAAAATAAAATACTAAAGAACCCCTGTAATTTTTTTGGTCAAAAGCACCACTGCTTAAATGAGTGCCAAAAGTACGGAATGACAGAAACATATGTAAATGGAAGCCTTTGATTAGAAAAAAAAATGATTAACTCTTGATTCTAATAACACACACGATTAATATTGAAAAGTGAGAGAAAGGGGCGCCACGGAAATGTTTGCCTATGGTGCCGAAAAAGGTTTCGAAGTTTTATTAATGGTGATTGTGTTTTTTAACACCTTAACCAAGTGACACATTTTGTCCCGTAGGCTGATGGAAAAAAAATCGCCGAATTAGCGCAGGTAAAGTAACTTATTCCGTATTTCTCTTAAATATCATAAACTCTGTCCCTACCTCTTAAAAAAATTCGATAAGAAAGTTGTTTGTTGAAATTTTAAGTAAAAACGAGTTTTAATACATGTCCACTTGAAGTAAAAATTTACGCTTTTGCTGTAGTTACTTGCGGTTTTTTAAACTAGAGCCCTGTGTTTTTTTACCCATAAAAATATCAAGGAAAAAGAAAGTAATTATGAAATCTATAGAAAGCGCTTTGATCAAAGAGAACACCGGGAATTTTCCCGACAACTCGGTTAGCCGTCTGGACCTGACTTTTTATTGCTCAGGCTTTTGAATAAGTGAAAATGCAATTACAATTACAAATAATGAAACCAAATCTTTATTTAAAAATTCGCAGGGGTTTTAACTGTTTAAAAATCCAAATCATAATTAAAACGCATTACCTGCCGATCGCATCGGGACCGTGCATTAATCAATAACATTTATGGATTAATTCAATCTGATATTGAATGATATCAGAAATGGACCCAATTTTTCCCATGAGAGTATATGGTGTGTAAATATTCAAACGTATAACTTAAAAGTTCACATCGTTTTATAAAAAAAAAACTTTTTTTTCTTACGTGATTTACGCTTAACTTACGGAAGCAATGAAAAAAAAAATCTCGTGACCCTGAATCTCTTTAAAAAAATGTTTTAAAAAAACTCAGGGCTTCATCTGCGTTTTTTAGCATATGTTCTACTTTGATAAGAGAAACATAGAAGGCAAATTCTCATCCCTTTCTTACATAAAAAAAAAGAGAACCCAGATGGTTTCCAGGTTTTTTTTAGTTAAGCGGTCACCCCGAGTTGGGGTCACGTAGCTAAAAAAAAACTTGAAGAAAAAAAGGTAAACCTTCGCGATGTAATATTACATAATGAAAAGAAAAGTTTATGTTTACCATTTGACAAAGATCTTCCGTTAACGATTACCACACGGTGACTACCCTTAAAAAACTCACCCTCAGTTTAGAACGGAAGAAATGCTCAAATTTATTCTTTATGAATGAATTACATGGCTCCTGTGGAGAATAAGGGTCTGGTGATAATAGATTTTTTACCTTTTCATGTGCCTTTCTTGCGCTAAAAACTACCAAAATTACCCTTTATAACACGTTATAATAAATTGCGTCACATCCGACCATATTTTTGCAACATTTTGATCTTCTGGTTCATTTTTCTTAAAAGTACACTGTAGGTATTTAAAATGTCAGGAGTTTAACAGAAGGTGATTGATACGACCAAAGAATAATAAAAATGAAGTAACTGGAACGGAAGATGGAAAAGCTAGTTCAATAGAAAAACATTTAAAAGGGCTCCTTTTTTGCCCTAAAAAATGGAATTCAATGTCTGCCTATAACCGTTAGAAAAATTTGGCAAAATTTTTGATTAAAAAAGTAAATGGATATTTAATTTAATTGAATTTAATTTTATTTATTTTTTTTTATACATGTTAGTAAAACCCAAGACTACGATCGGCCAAAAAAACTAACAAATAGAAAAAAAAGTCCTCGATGTTTATCGTATTCCCTTTTGAGGTCCCTGTTAATTAGCTCAAGATGATGAAGGGCTGGTTAACTTTTAGGTTTCTCAAGTGAGGAAGGATGAAGCAAAAAGTGTCCGTTGCATTGTTTTTATAAACAACGGAAGATAGATGGATGGGAATATCTCGGGATCGCAATAAAAACCTGTGGGGTGAATGCGAGACGGTGGACCAAAAAAAAAAAAAAAAAAAAAACACCAGTAAAAAGATGAATCCAGTTTTTTTATCCATTTTTTTCTGCTTTCTCATAGTCGCACCTTGCCCTAAACTTTTATAACGTTTGATAGATATAAAAAATGGTTTTTCCCTGGTCACCGAATTTATAGTGGCGATTTTAATAAAAAAAACTAAAAAAAACTTGGGTGTATTTATTCATTTTTTTTCTTTCCCACATCTAGGATTTCGGTTTTTTTTTCTTTCCTTTTTGTTGAATTTGTTTGTCTTAATGAGAAAAAAACGCATATGGTAAGGTAATTTTTTTTTGTTTTCCCAGGCATTTTTTCTACATTTAAATATTTGACCGAGATTTTTTTATTTTATTGAAAACGATTTTTTTTTTTTACTATAAAAATGAAAAAAAAAGTAGCAGAAATGTATAAAAAAAATAAATACGTATATCACCTTTGCTCTTTAACGATTTTCCCGAATAACTTGGGAACGTTAAAATTTATTACTTTTACATTTTCATCGGGTCCAAAAATTTTTTTTGAATTATAACAAGTTGACGATTTCGTTTCCTTAACGATAAACAATGTTTTAAATTTCATCCTTGTCATCCCTTCGACTTGGACCAGTCATAAATTTAAACAAGAATCGATGATGTTATTTTTATCTTTCTGTAATCTTACAACATTTTGACCATTTTTTTTTATTTTCCCTTAAGAGTGAAATTATTTTAAGAATGCATTGCAGTGTCGTAAGAGTAGCACGAGTACCAAAATCAAATCTGCCTTCGTTATTTATTTTTACGACATTTTTTTAAAAAAATAAATGAAAAAAAAAAAAGCATTCGGCTTAACTCTGGCAAAGCTTTTTTTTCTACTCCTTTACATTATTAGGAAAAAAGGGAAAACGTTGATATCATGTTTAATGAGAAAAGAAAAAAGGAAACCGATTCCTTAGAAATCCACTTTTCAGTATCCGAATTAAAAGGAAAAAAAAAAAAAAAAAGGTTTTCATAAGAAAAAATTGCCGGAAACAGATATTTTGTTTTTTCCTAACAAACTCAATGTAAAAAAAAAAAAAAAAAAAAAAAAAAATCTCCACATTCAACCCCTTAAAAGGTCCAGAGATAAGGATTTCTGACCTGCGAAGAAAATTAAAAAAACACCAGGTGAAAAGAAAAAAAAATGAAATGTACCCCTAAATTTTTTACACTTCCAAATTAACGTACCCATAAGCTAAGAATAAGTATTTCATTATAAAATTGATGAAATTAAGATTAAATAAAAAAAAGTATGTAAGATTTTTTTTTTGTTTTCGCATCACGGTTAGGCTAAGTATGAGATACACCTTTAATAAAGCGAATTTAAACAATGGGTGACATAGAAAAAAACGGTTAGACCACGGTATTTTTTTGTATTTTTTATCCCTTAGGTACCCATCTGTGAGTTTTTTTCAATGCTAGCCTTTACCCCAAGCGAATCAGTTGCAATTCAATGGGATTTAACGCATTAAAACTGAGTTTAATTAAACTTGTTGCGTTTGGGATGAGCAAGGAACGAGGAAGGACGAATTGCAGCATGGAAAAAAAATATTTAAGAGTTTTTTGCATTCAATTTTTTCCAGCTTTAGCCAAATCTGGAATTATCAAATATTTGTTTACTTTTAAAAATAATGTTTGGCGCCGATAAATAAGAATATGCAATTATTGCTACTTCTCCACTAGAGTAATTCATTCTAGCACTAAAAGTACATGCAAATCTGTATTGTAAGAATTCTGAAGAAACAAATGATGTCATCATTGGAAGCTAACATATCATAGACATGCAGACAAGACGTCATTTGTTTCCTTCGAACGGTCAGAATAAAAATTTTCATGCACTTCCGGTGCTGTAATCAATTAAATTAGTGGAGACATAGCATATGTACGTTTTTATACTAATTTTCTGTTTTCTGACTTAAGATAGGAATTGCTAATAAAAGAAACTGTATTGCTTCAGTAGATTAGGGGTTGTCACTAAAATACAGACCGCACAGACCCACCTAGACCCTACAGACCGACACAGATCCACACCCACACCCATACCGAAACAAAATTTACAGACCAGATATAATTTCCCATTAGGGATGGACACAAGACAAAACAACACAACAAACAATAAGTTTTTCAACCTGATTGTGTTTTTTTTTCTTGAGCTTCTAAAAACAACACAAAATATTGTCTTGTCTTGTACTTTTTGCAAAACAATGAAATTAATAAACTAGCAGAAAGTTTTCGATTTTTTAACGATAAAAGCCTCCGTGATTCTACAAAAATTTTAGTAATCCATATAGCGGTGCAAAATGTCTTCCTATTTTGCTGGTAAATATAACAAAATTTATATTCTTTTTAAGTAAAGGAGACGCTTTGAAGAGTTAAATCTTCTTCTTGAATTTAAAAATTAAGGCCCTTAGCTATTTTATTACCTAAAACTTCAAGAAAAAGCTTGCTCTTCTTTTTCTTCGATTCTTGAGGTGTTGTGTTGTCTTGTCTTGAGTTTTCTCAAACTTAATATTGTTTACTTTTGTATATTGTGTTTATGTTGAATTCTTCTGCTATCAACACAATAGTCAAAACAATACAAAAATTTATTGTGTTGTGGTCCATCCCTATTTCCCATTGTAGAGACAGACCGAGACCCAGACCAAACACAGACCGAAGGAAAAATTACAGACCAGATTACAGGCCTTCGGTCTGTGTTTGGTCTTTGTCTCGGTCTGTGTCTAGAATGAAGAATTATATCTGGTCTGTGAAATTTTTTTCGGTCTGGGTGGGGGCCTGTTTCGGTTTGTGCGGTCTGCAATTTAGTGAGGATTTAATTTCGTTTAGGGGGGATAGAGAGTAGGGCGGGTCGAAAAACTCGAATTTTTGAATTTGAAAACGCCTGGTGTGGGAATCGATGCCTTTTTATAATACTATTAACCCTAATTTTTTTCAGATTTTTTAAACGACATCTTGAGGTGGCGCAATGACTTTGAAATTTACAAAAAGCCCATTTGAGGACCAAAAATGAAATTTTTTTTTCGCGTAAAAGACCATCGCTTCCTATCGGAAATTTTGCGTAAATTACGAATTTGAAGTCGAAAATTAGTTTTGGTGCACGGTTTTTGAGCCACATATAGAAAACCATAACAAGTTTTTCAGAATTTTGAAATCCGGCATATGGCATTAAAAATAATTTTTGACTTCAAATTCGTAATCTACGCAAAATTTCCGATAGGAAACAATGGTCCTTTACGCGAAAAAAAATTTTTCATTTTCGGTCCTCAAATGGGCTTTTTGGAAAATTCAAGGCCATTGCGCCATCTCAAGTTGTCGTTTAAAAAATCTGAAAAAAAAAGGATTAATAGTATTATAAAAAGGCATAGATTCCCATATCAGGCGTTTTCAAATTCAAAAATTTGCGTTTTTCGATCCGCCCTAATAGTGAAGTTTCAGATAGATAATTAAGAGACTTGGATTTAAAAAAGATTTTCTGAACAAGCCACCAGTAGCTGGTTTGCTGTAACATCGCGAGAAAAACTTACCTTGAAGAATATGTTACAAAAAAATGTATAATGAATATGTATCATTCCGATCTTATAGTATCATTAAAAAATTTGTTTTTCCAGAGTAAACTTGAAGGAGGAGGGAGGGGATGATTAATTGTAATAGAGGATTTTTTTTTTTGCAAAATAAGACAGACTGGTGCAGAATAATTGAATAAAGCCTGGGCTGACTGTTTTTGAAATAAGAAAAGCTACGCTATATACGGAAAATATTACAACTTAAACTAATAAAAAATTGTAAGTTAAATACCATTTAACGGAAAATAATCTCCTTCCTTTCGTCCCTAAATCAGAAACGGTTTTCTTTAAGTCACAACTTTCTTGCTATCTGTAGTATTCCGCTGCTGTCAATACTTTTACGGAAAATCTCAGTTGATGAGCTTGTTTCATACTCTTCCGGTTTCAATTTGGAGATTATAATTTTTTGTGAAACAAACACAATTTAGATGTTCTGCATTTGACCACCTTAAGTTTTTTTTATTGCGGCAATAATTAAATGAAATTCCCATAACAGTTCATGTGAAGTCTCCCGCTTGTCTTCCAACTCTTTGTTTAACTTAACCAACAATCACTGCTTTTTTTATTTTTTTTTATTTATAATTTTTTTCAAAGGACGTGAAGAATCTCACAGACCTTATGACCTTTAATTTTTGTTCGATTGTCCTCATATCCTTGAAATTAAGGACAATAACGAGCCTTGGTCAAGACAGTTTGGGAAAATGAAGAGAAGAAAAAAAAAATAACAACAATCGGTGCTCTTGTCGCATGACTTCTAGTAGCCTAAATAACACGTCATCACATAACGAAAAATGATGATCATGCTATTTCATTAAGGAAGGGAAAATTCCTTGGAAAGGAAACAACTGCAAAACGCGATAGGACAAAAAAAATTAATAACAGTAGACCAGAGATATTAGTGAAAAAAGTCACCGGTATATCAGGTAAAATAAAAATATTAGGAAAAAAAAATTAAAAAGACTAATGACAAATCTAATCAGACAAAATACCGTTGAGCAGAAGGTGAAACCAAAAGATATTTGTCCTCCCCAAATATTAAAAAAAAAGAGAGATGATGAAAAAAAAAAAAAGCCACAGAAATCTTAAAATAGCATTAGAGGGTGTCTGCCGTTTTAAAAGAAAGTGATTAACTCGTGGATCTCATATTTGACTTACGAGGGAACAGGTTACATAATACTGGAGACGGATGTGACGTCATACGGCGACATAACCTAAGAGTTGACCATCCCTTTGTAAAGTTTCTTTCAAATCTTTTTTTGAAAATTGAACAGACAAGTTAAACTAGCCGTTGTCATTTCAGGTGCGGACTGGGGACCTAAATTAAATTTCGTTTCTTGATTAAATTAATAATTCAAGGGGAAGACTCGGACAATAATGCGGGGAAAAAATAAAGTACGATATGCTTATGAATACTTAATTATCATTCATGAAGATCTAATTAATTTTTCACCCTTACATTGGTAATTAACTCTGAAACAAGTTATGCATATCGGACAAGACGAAACTGGCTTTACCCTTGTGATAAGGGTGTGTGATGTGTGTCTTTCGTAGGTCATTTGACATTCCACTCAGATACCTTCTTGCTTTCTTTCTCAAACAAACCTTTTTTAATGCGTCATTTAAGATCTATGGTCAACATGCAAGGGTGATTTGAGACGAAAAGGCCACCGTAAAGAACCGCCTTTATTTGTTTGTCAATGTTTTCTTTATAATTTTCGGATTAACGGTAAGGATTCCACCAGATATAATAACTTCGGAGTTTGTGGATTGATTGCAGAAGAAAATTAAAATTAAAAAAAAGGAAAAGAAAAAATGAAAAGTTTGACGACTCTTAAATCGAATCGCTAAAACTTTTTTTTCAGGAAAGAGGTAGTTGAAAATGTATTTCAATCACGAAGCTAACATAAAGGCCTTTTTAGAAAACACATTTAATGTTGAAAAGAAAGATCTCTATGACCTTTTGGCTAAACGAAGACAAACGTATCTCTGAAGCTAAACAGAGGCTTTAGGGAGTGTTCGAAAGAAGGTCAAGAGCCACAATAGGACAGACAAAACTAAATTACTAACAAGATTTCATGAAGTGATAAAAAAAAAAAAGTTTTTTTGAAAAGAAACTTTCCTCTCCCGGTATCTGTCCATTGGTTGCTTTACATTTGTTGAACTTTTGTGGCTTTTCTTTTTTTACGCTTTACAGCTCATTAAGAATTTTTTTCTCTTAGAAAAAAAAAAAGGATTGGTGTACTAAAACCGGGAAAACCAACTTTCCCCATTCCAATTTAGGAAGAAAAAAATGTTATTGATAACGATTTAAAAAATTCCACTTTTGACTTTTTTTTTTTTAAATTCGATACCAAGTTTTTACTGTTTGTTTTCGTTAGAAATCAAAAACCAGTTGCTGTAATCCAATAATACCGATACAAAAATGTCAAACACCAAGACAAAAGAGTTAAAGATTTCTTTTCTCAAATTTCAGAAGCTAGAAAACATTTTTTTAAAGTAAAAAAAAAAAAAATACATAAAAAAAAAGAGGGGAGAAAAGAAAGTATTTTTCAAAACATCTCTTTTCACATTGATTCCTACAGTATAGCTAATGGGAAACTGAAAGTCGATTTTAATTTTTTCCTTCTTCCTTTAATGTTTGCTTCTCCTTTGTCGGCCACAACAATCACTCTTCCTTCTTTAAATATTGTGGTTTAAATCGAGTGAGCAGCAAATTGTCCAGTTTTTACAACCGAAGCTTTCAGGACTAAGAATTTGAAATGTAATTCAGACAGGTTAAATACACCACGCGTGTGGTTGTGCATGCTGGCTAAGGGTAAAAAAGTATTTCGGGAAGCTATAAAATAAAAAAAAAAAAAACAACCCCTCTAGACTAAATAACTGACGTTGTATAAAAATAAACTTTAAGTCAAGTATGTGGGAGTTGACACTGACTCTTTGGTTTCACTCTTTTTTTTCTAGTTTTTTGGAAACTTGGGTGATGGTTAAAATAAATAGATCAGATTAATTTCCTTTTTAAATTTTCGAAAACTAAGTAGAGAAAAAAAAAATTGATTGAAGATGGATTCGAACCAACGAGGACTCACACATAATTTAAAAATAATAATCATTTAAAAATCCTTTTTAAATGATAGCCTTTAAGCAGGAGGAGAGGGGGCATGAAAATTGCATGGAGGTTTGACATCCCCTCCCATAAGGCCCCATAATATTTATACTATAAGCGTTCACTCGAATCCTCTTAAAAAACTTTACCCCTCTACCTCAGCCTCCAGGGTTGGCTACGGGCCTAGTTTTTTTGCGAAAGTTTAAATTCAGAATTGAAATTTGTATTCTTTATTTTAATGATGAGGACCGTACAAAAATTATGTTTTTTTTTTTTTGTAATTTCTAAATGCAATGGGAATCCAGTGATAAACCCCAGCAGTAGAATGCCCATTATGAGGGGGCGTAAAATATTTTCGCCATGCCCCTCTCAAAGATCTTCAAAAAAATCAAAAATATTTTATGCAAAACCTGAACTCTGTATCTCTATACTATAACACGTGCCTATTAGCACTTCGATTTTCCCATTTAAAATATATGGGGATTTTTCGATTTTTACATTATTTTTTTTTTCACTGTGAAATAGACAGATGAAAATTCGATCACTGGGCCCAGTTGCTGCTACTTACACATGTAGCTATCGACGAAAATTTCAAAAACTTCAATTTCACCATTTTCTACATTTTCTAGTGCTTTAAGCCTTCTTAATCGTATTTTTAGCGGTTTTTAGGCACGTTTTCGAATTATCAAGTCATTGGAAAATGGTTAAATTTAAGTTCTTGAAATTTTCATCGGTAACAACATACGCAAATAGTAACTGAGCCCAGTATCGAATTTTTATCTGCCTATTTTGCAGAGACTAAAATATGCTGTAAAAATCGAAAAGTCGTTATGTATTTTAAATGGGAAAATCGAAGTGCTTATAGGCACGTGTTATAGTAGAGATACTATTTCATGTTGGGTTTTTCACTGCAACGTACTTTTGCAACTACAACGTACTTTAGCACTTTTTTTTTTCATTCCCAATACTTTTGAATTTTTTTGAAACTTTTGAGGGCAAGGGTGGCACCACAAAAATATTTTACACCCCCTTATAAGGGGCCATTCAAATATTACGTCAACATTTTAGGGGGGGAGGGGGTCGTTCGACTGATGACGAATGACGACGAGGGGGAGGGGAGTATTGGTGTTATCCTGATGACATCATTTACACTAGATATAATTCCTTGGGAAACTTTAAAAGAATGCCTTTTTTTTAAAAATAATTTTCTGACAAAAGAATCAGTAATTTCATATAAGGTTTACATATAAATTATAAGTAAATTAAGTTTTACATATGCATTTCATATAAATTTAAATAAATGACGAATGGTAATCGGGGGGGTCTAAAATTTCGAAAAAAATGATGACGTAATATTTGAATGACTTCTAACTGGCAACCTACTCCAGCAACCGAATTTTTTGAATTGGTCTTTTCTTGAAAGGCTGTTCAGTTCACGGTATATAAATATGGCTATAATACTGCAACTGATGGCAAGCTTACTACTAACTTATGTATATTTTAATCAAAGCCACATTTCCTTCTCCAGATCTCTGTTACCACTACCGGATCCAGAGGTGAGAGGTGACTTTAATTCATTAAAGAATCCTTAAATTATATTTTCTAAGAATGGGAAGTGCAAAAATTGAACGAATTTTTATTGTACGTACGTATAAACCGGAAAAGGGTACTTCCCTCTGGTGGAGTTTATAAGGTTTTGTTTGTCAACAACTTAAATTTGTATAGGTTTTAATTCCACATCCTTCTAAGTTCAATCCAACAGAAAGGCCCAATAAATAGCAGTCCAAATCTTTAATCATTTGAAACTAAAAAAAAAAAAAAAATAATAATAATAAGAAAGGAAATTGTCATTCTATTCTCATTCACAAAATAAACGTTATCATGCTATTTTTAAGAGGAAGCATTTTATTTACAAAATTATCTTATCATATAAAGAAAACAAAACAGAAAAAAAAAAACGAAATAAAACAAAGCTGAGTCAGTACGAAAAAAAAAATTTAAAAAGTTCATTTAATACGGGATTGTACGCGTGGGCGTCGCTCGTCATACGATCAATTGACCATTGGTCAGCACTCAAGATAAAAGCGACGTATGGAGAGGGATTGGACGCTGAGCATCGGTCCATCCCCAACTAAAACTTCCCTTTCTCTCTTATTTGACATTTTTGTTTACTTGCTCTATCGCGTACTGTAAACATCAACCCCCCATCATGTTTCCTTTTCCATGAATCCATCTGTTTTAACTCATGGTCATGTTTACAGTAAAGAAAAAAAAATCAAACTCAACGCAACGTTTTTGGGGCTTGCATTTTCAAAGCCGCCGTAAAATATTAGCGTTGGCATTTGGAGGAAGGAAGACCCATAGACATTGTCTTGCGACACGAAATCAACGGTGAACACATCAAATCAAATACTAATTAGCGATTGTTTGAATAACTTTTGACCCATGGCTAATCAAAGTGCCGGTGTGCACTTCCTAATCATAGGTTTTATTATATTGAAAAGAATGACACCTTGGTAGGATCTAACGGTCATTGGCTTTCACCGATAAAAAGTAAAGCTTGGTTTGAGTTTCTTTTTCATATTTTACTCATATTCTTTTTTTTTTTTTTCTACACTAGTGGAGAAGTCTTACTCACTCCCTTATTTAACACAAAACTTTTTTTATTATAAAATTATTGTGGTATAATTCCTTTATAGCAAAATTCCTCTCGCTGTTCAATCTGAAGTATAAATTTTGGTATTTTTCTAGCTGTCCATTGCTCGGCTAATATTTGTGTTTTTTAACTCTAAATTTGCAATTTTCGGCCGGTTTTTAAGACAAATGGTTTTTAGGGATCATACAAGTTACATTACGTAAGGGAGGGGGTTTGATGGAACGCTTACGGCTGCTTACGGAGGGGGGGGGGGAAGGTATTCCATGTCTTACGTAAAATTTGAAATTGAAATAATTTGCCATTAAAAATATTTACTGCAATGAAAAAATGGTCTTATTAGTTCATGATTTCATTTTATGATTCCTTTAAATTCATTTTTGATTTTATTTTATTAAGTAATTTTTGATTTTGTTCATTGATTTTTGATATTATTTTACTGATTCATTAACTTTTTAAAAAATTTCACTGTTCTCTTTTTGACGCTTAATTTTATTTCAGAAAAAGAAGAAGAAATTGTAACAATAGCTTTTTTGGAGATGAAAATAAAAAAAAATGAAGTTAAAATGTCTTTTTGCAAAAAAAAAAAAAACAAAAAAAAAAAAAAAAAAAACGTAATATGAAGGAGGGGGGGGGTCGACCATTTCTACGCTTGCTTGAACCCGGGGGGGGGGGGGGATACAGAATAGGCAAAAAAAATGCTTACGAAATACTTATATGGTCCCAGTATATAAATTTTGTATAAAAAAAGTTTTATGTTACAATTACTACGTCGACTGAAGAAATGTAAAGCTGTAAAGCTTTTAAAAGCTTAAAACCAAAGATTGTAAAACGTATATTATGGCGGGCACCTCGGTATAATAGGCCCAATTTGGCCGTTTGATTACGTGATCCGATCAATGTGACTTCACCTTTCCGGACATTTTGGGACATTTCAAGTTTTTCGAAAGTATAATTTTTTACGTTTTTTACATTTTAGACATTTTTTACTCCTTTTTGAGGTAAAATATGTTTTTTGAAACACCTTCATCGTGTAAGATTTCAGTCCCAGCACACTCTGCCCTCCCCCCTCAAAATCGATTATTTTGCCCTAAGAATTCACCAGTCCCTTCTCCTTGTAAGCAAAAATAAGATTTTCTAAAATTTCTTTCTCTCTAACGTGCTGACGTAACAGCCCCTAAACGCCCCTGCCAAGCCCCTGACAATAGCCAATGGCCCCTGAATAGCCCCTCACCAATTATGAAGCTGAATCACATGTCTTAACTCTTATCTATAAAAAAGAAAATACAAGAAATCTGAGTCATTTCTTGAATAATTTCAGTGATTATTGCCAAATTTTTATCAACAACACTCTTCTTATCAGAAAATTTTATGGAAGCATGTGCAATGGAAAATCCATTCTTTTCCGCGACAGGAAAGAAACCATAAGGTCCTGCTTTCCTTCCCTGAATCTGCTTTTGAAAAGATTGCGTCATATCGCTAAATATTAAAGCAATTCTCATCAGAAATATTAAATGCGACTGGAAAATTAACACCGCTTAAAACTGATTCAAGAACACCCATCCAGATTAAATTCAAGGCCTATTTTGGGTCGTCCAGTATTTTTGATCAGTTTTAAAATTTCATTAAGATTGGATTTGAATGAAGACAGATTTTTCCAATTTTTTTTTGTTTGTTTCAATTTAAATTTTTTTTATCAGGAAATTCTCTTATGCATATCGAATTTTCCAGTCGAAAATCGTAACCTTATGAATTTAGATTTAGTGTTCATTAATAAAGTTTTCTGTCAAAATCGTAATAAATTTCTTTCGCAAAAATAAATTTTTAAACCCTAAACCATGCCTCCAAAAACGAAAAGTATAGGTGTCAAAGAAAGCTCTGTTAAAATTAAAGCCGAAACTAGTAACGCCATCCTTACGCGAAGAAACAAGCCACTAACGATTAGTCAAATCACACATGGACGAATATGAAGTCCAATATGACCATTTAAGAGAATTTGCGTAAAAACATTGCGCCTATTAAAAACCTATTTGACAGAATCCCGTTTTACGATAAGGAAAACTTTGTACTGAATGAATGAAAGCACTAGCAGAAAGCGGCGAACACAAGTTGCAATCCATCATCTTAGGAGCAGACCGGCGATTTTCTTTTCATGATTTTCTTCGGTTTTCTTTTGAGTCGATTTTCTGATTTCTCCTCTCTTTCCCCTATCGGGATGATTTTCCCTACATTTCCCGGTGTATTTTTTCGGGTTTTTATTATCATTTTTTTTTCCTTTTTTTCCCCGAAGTTGACAGTGTTTTTTTTTTTTTTTTTTTTTTTTTTTTTTTTTTACTGGTCATTGTTTCGTGGAATAAAAGATGAATGAAATGAGTGACAATTTTGGATTTTGCTGGTCTATGGTAAAGTTGGAAAATCGGAAAATTTTTAAAAAGGGAAAAGGTAGGAAGAGGAAGAAAGATTAAACTGAATTCATACAGGAAAAATATTTGAAAACGATATACAACCGATCAGGAATAACTAAATAAATATTTAAAAAAACAACGAAAAAAAAGAATAAATAAAAAAAAAGTAAAAAAATAAAAAAAAATTATCCTGAGAACAAAAAAAAAATTGGACTTTTATCTGGACCCGTATATTCATTAACGTTAAAAATTTATTGATATTTAGCTTTTAGGTACGAAAATAATGCAAAGCTTTCGTGACATTAATGTCTCAACAGTCAGCGATAAAAGTTTGAAAGGAACAGGCATGCTGAGCTTAAGAAACGGTGCGCATAACCCGTAGTAAAAGAAAATACGTCAAGAGAATCTATGTTTAGATTACGGGTAAAAGAATATAAGGAGTTTTCTGGACGAAGACGGCTAAAAAGAAGACCGTAAACACATTTAAATCCCATTCTGAACTTACGGTTGCACGTTTACGCGATGGGAATGTTCTTTGGACAATTGATAAGAAACATATAGAGTGATTCGTATGCTTAGACTACGGAAGGTTAATAAGAAGGACCCCATGGACAAATAGTGGATAAACATGTGTTTGTACATCAGCATGTTTAGCTTATACGAAAAGGTGTGTGAATTGTTGGACTAACATGAGGTAGCATGTGGACGCATCGGTCTTTTCGACTAGCGGCAAACGGCGAAACAACCGATCACTGGACTTAGTCTCTGTAACGGTGGAGTCCGTGATTCGCCCTCGCACGAACAACTACGATATTCTCTCGATTTATCACAACACAACACTTAATCATTCTGTTTTAGTTTTATTTTTTTTTTTTTTTCGTAAAACAAAAACTGAAACCGATTTTTTTTTTAACATTTTGTTTTGGTTTTTTTATTTTAAAAAATGTTGCATCGTTTCGGTTGGATGACATATCCGAAACAATATTTTAGTGTGTTTACAAAATGTTACTGGAAAACGTAATGATAATTAAATTAACTAAGATTTCAGTGCGGCTTCTTTGTGTTTTTCCGTTTATTATTGTTTGATTGTTTTTTTGATTTATTTTAATGATTATTATTAATTTTTTTTAAATTATAAATGTGTTCAAAACTGTTATCAAAACGAATTATTTAGAAGATCTCGAAGGAAAAGGTGACGAGTTATTCGTCACCGATATTGTGGACGAAATGCGGATAAAAATGCCAGCAGTTCGGATCGCACAAGGTAAAGTTATTTCTTTTTTTTTTTAACGGAAAATTCTTTTCTTTTTTGACAAACCCGACCGACCGACCGTGAGCAAAGACGAGACTCCCCTTTTAAAAATACACTGTTTTCTTTTTTTAATAATAAGAAAAAATCGCATTAAAAAAGACGAACGAGTCGTTGATTAATTTTTAATTTGTATGATATTCTTTTTAGTAAGCTTGCGCAATTTAAAAATTGAAGAAAAGGAAAGGGGGGAAAGGGAGGCGTTCTTGATGACTTTTTTGTAAAAAAATAAAAAAATAAAAAAAAAAAAATAAAAAAAAGATTCTTAACTTCTTATTTGAGAAATTTTTCACTCCTGGTGAAGTACTTTCACGAGGGTTGTTTTGCGAATTATTTTTTGGGGAGCAGCCGGTTGACGTTATCATCCCGGAATTCAATTCTTTGTATTATATTAAACCTGAATTTCGTTTTAATTTTTTTTTTTTATTGGAGTAATTTTTTTGAATTTTTTTTTTATTTTAATTTTTTTTTCTCTTTGGCAGGTATTTATTTTTTTTAGTAATAAATAAAACGACGTATAAGCCGCTGCAGTCGTGAATAAACAGAGATTGAATTCCGGAAAAAGAAAAAAAATTTAAGCAGAAAAAGCACGTAATTTGGGGTGATTTATTTCGCGGAAAGGGTCGAGAGAGTTTCCGCCGAGATCAGAGCTTTCACCTACGCACCCTTTTGCTTTTTACCTTTTTGTGGGTTTCATACCGAACTTTTATTTATACAGTCAAGTGTGTTCAGAAATGGTTTTGTGATGAAAAATTAATTACTTACAATCATAAGTTAAAAACGTAGTCACGTGATAGCAATTAATTAAAAGTACGAATTGGCCGAAGTTTTAGAAAAGAATACCCCCAAAATGAAGAGAATGAAAATTTTTTTGAAAGTCGGACAGCTTTGTTTTGAACATGCAATTCGATTTCGAAAGTCTTTTATCGGCCTCTTTTTTTAGTCACGCAAACTTTAAAGACCGAATTTTTTTTTTTTTTTTTTTTTTTTTTTTTTTTTGAGAGAGACGGTTTTTTTTAAATGTGGAACTAAAATTAATCTATTATTAATAAATTAATCTATAATTCAATAAAATTAATCTTAATATCGAATCAAGTGTATGTTCCTACAGTTATCATTTCCCAAAAGAAAAATAATCCTTGCAACATCTTTTTATTTGCTCCATGACATTTGTTTCGAATTATTAACCTATCTTACATTATTATATTGTAAATGTTAACTTTACGGATTCGTTAAAGTTGGATTCTCTCACGTTGATCAATATTGTGGTCATTTGTCAACAATGTGTACCAACCCAAACACTAAGAGTCGGTACACAAAGGCTACTACTGTGTACCTGTTTTCGATAATATCTGAAGAAAAAAGATTACGTTTTATTGCTTTTAAAACCACCTACCAGGTTGCTATTTTTTTTTTTTTTTTTTTTTTTTTTTATTCTTTTTTAAATCTTTTTAGTAAATTGCAGTAAAATACAGTAGTGCTTCTTTTATGATGTCATTCTCTCTTTTTCTCAATTCTTGCATGATCAGACGCTTTGCTATAGGAAAGCATATGTTACAGTCCAAACCCGAAGTTAGGCATTACCCGAAATAGGAAGCTTAATATTAAAAATTTCGGGTAATGCCGAGCCATTAGGCACTACGCGTAATGCCTGAAAAATAGATTTTTACATTTAGGCATTACCCGGAAAAATTTACTGATACCACGAATTTAGTAATTAGATAGTGAAAATTCTTTTTTTCTACAGAGTAAAGGCGTTGTTGGACTTGAATTAAGTAATGAATGGAAATTTTTACTAGTGAATGAAACTAGAAATAACTTATTTTCATTATTGATTATAATTTTTTTTTTTTTTTTTTTTTTTTTTTGTTATAAATCTTAGTACTACAACTAAGAATAAATAACTGTAATAACATATTAAAAAAATTTATAATCAATAATAAAAATAAGTTATTTCTAGTTTAATTCACTAGTAAATATTTCCAAATGATTACTTTAATTTAAGTCAAACAACGCCTTTACTATGTAGAAAAAAAGAATTTTCACTATCTAATTACTAAATTCGTGGTATCAGTAAATTTTTCCGGGTAATGCCTAAATGTAAAAATCTATTTTTCAGGCATTACGCGTAGTGCCTAACGGCTAGGCATTACCCGAAATTTTAAATATTAAGCTTCTCATTTCGGGTAATGCCTAGCCGTTAGGCACTACGCGTAATGCCTAACGAGTTTTAGGCATTACGCGTAATGCCTAACTTCGGGTTTGGACTGTAACACATATAAACACATTTTCGCTAAATTCTGTTTTTCTGGAAATGTGCAGATTGGAAAAGAGATGCAGTGGGAAATGCACAGGGACTTTAAGGAAGCTAAAAATGTATATGCAGGGAATTTATTTTAATTCGGCGACTTACATTATTTTGTATACTCTTTACAAAAATTTATTTGGCTTGATTGGATCGATGCAATTTTATAGCAAGGATCTTGATTTTTTTTAACACGTCCTTCCCCTAAAAACTGATAAATCGAGTAGGATAGAAAATAATTATTTGAACATAATTTAACAAGAGGAAGATTTAAACAATTTGCAACTTTTTTTGTTTTATAACCTTCTATTAATCTGATATTTGTTTCCGATCAACTAAATCGGAGGTTTAGAATAGGCGTCAATAAAAAATGTTTGCAGAAAAAAAAAATTAGGCAATTTGTCTGAGTTACTTTAATATCGACTACGGATTTGAACACTTTCATTTAGGGCGGTTATTATAATGTATAGTAAGATGAGTTAAAAGCGTGCCGGGCGTATGTTGAGACCCATTCACCTGGAACACAAAATTTTAAAAAAAAGGACGAGATTAATTGCGGGAAACGTATCAATCCCTCAACTTAGAATTTATCGATCACCATTAATGACAATTGTAAGTTAACTAATTGCCCTCATGGTAATTAAAATGGATGATCTATCTTCTTTGTTTTCCCGACCCCGACCAAAATTATTATCATTTTTTATTAGATAATGTGTTTTTTTAAATACGGTTTCAAGACCTTTCTCATTATGTTTTCCTTTTTTTTTTTTTTTTTTTTTTTTATAAGGTCTGTCCTATTTGTATTGGAAACACACGACATTTAAAAAAGGTCATATATCCAAGAATGGTGCCGTAGAAAAGATTAAGCCATCAGCACATGGAAGAGAAAAAAAAATGTTATAATTCTGGAGAAAAATTTCAATACATGCAATGTCATAAATAACAGTTTTTAAAGATCGAAATATATATGCAGTTATGTTTTTGAGATAGACGATGATATTGCTTTTAGTTCTACAATCGTTTTTATAAATAATTGGCAATTTTTTAACACCTATTAGATTTTTTTCATATTAAAAACACATTGAGGAAATATTAAAGAGAAACCAAAAGTTATAAGTGGATGATTTAGGATCACTTCTTCACCTACGTATAAAACAATTGAAAAAAATAAATAAAATCTTGTGGGAGGTTACTTTGAAATCCTTCAATTTCATATTTGAAAAAAAAAAAAAAAAAAAAAAAAAATTAATATTGTTGACTGCCTGAGATTTTTGCAAATGAATCAACTACTTATTTGAATCCGAGAAAGAAACGAAAGGGGAAGGAAAAACATAAAAAAGTTTGAGGGGTAGTCGAATAAAAAGGGGTAATTTCGGAAAATGCGCTTGCGTCGGAGGAATACAAACAAAATAACGGTTGGCTCTATTAGTTGTTTTTCATCCCGATAGATGGACGAACAATGAGAGTAAAAACCTTATCGTTTCGAAGAAGCGAATTCGTTAAAGAAATAAATCTGATAGACAATTAGGGGAAAAAGAAATTTGCTGATTCATTTGTAGAGGCAAGATGAAATGTTTAGCTGAGAACTAAAGAGGGCTTCTCGCGTAAATTATTAGGTTTGGACGTTTTCCAATATTTGAAATACATTTTTTTATGATCCCAAAAAGGAAGGTATTTGATTTTTTTAAAAAAATGATTGTGATTTAAAAATTGAATCATGCATACCAAAGCTTTTCCTTTAAATGCAGTTCTTTATCAAAATTATTGAAAAGAGTGAGAAAATAAAACATGTAAAGACAAATCTGCAAAGTTCGATGGTACAAATAGTAGAAGTACTACACTTATTTCCCTCTATGGATTGCAAAGTACCGTGAAATCTCAGAACCTGTTCCAAGGGAAAAGGGTTTCTTCGGAACCGGTACTGGTACCGGTACCGGAAAAAAAATTATTTTTATTTTCCTTTAAATTTTCGCTTTATTATTTACTTTGGCAGTTTCTTAAAATAAAATTCAACGTGAAAATGTTTCTTCTTATGTAGAAAAATTTATAACAAATATTTTTAAGAAATCAAGATTTAAAATCCAAATTTCCGAGAATGAGTTAGATCGACATTGTACAAAAAGAAGTCAAGCGATAGCGCATTGGCGGCATTACTTATTTTTCACCAAGAGCAAACTATGCAATACAAAACTTGAATTTTTTTCTCTCCGCTTGTAGTTTTAGCGTTTAAATTATCTTTCTTTTTGTTTTTGTTGTTTTTTTTTTTTTGTCTGATAATTAGGAATATTAAAATTATGGGAATTGGAACCAGTACTGGAACGTCTCCGGAACCGGTTCTGAGATTTTCCGAATTTCGGCTCGGTGTCGGTTCTCCCGGCTCCTATACTCCCGGTATTGCAATCTCTATTTCCCTCTCACCTGGAAACCCTGAAAAATATTCTGGTCCAGAATGATTTGTCTCATAGTTTGGCAATCTAGAGCTTTTCCTAGAAAATTTCGCCTTTTTATTTCCTTGACTGTCTGGGCGATTGTAAGGATGTAATTAATATGTTAAAATATACATGAGATCCAATCTTGTAAAAAATAAAAACGAGTGCACCTCATTCCAAAACATTATTAGAGCCGCCTTTTAATCAAAACATGAAAATTAATTTAAATCGAAGTAGGCAGTTCGAAGAGCCTTTAAACATTTTAAGGAGGAAATTCTTTAACCCTTACCTCATCTTTTCATCCACCTCATTAAAAAACCGGACTATTAATTGTTTTTGGGAAAATGTACTAAACTTAAAAAATTGTCAGAGTATGTCATAAAATGACATTTAATTTTCAGAAATCTAATCGATTACGAATGCTGGTCAGCCATTTCCTTCTATAATTTTTTTATTGCCATAACTCGTAAGGGATCCGAGTTCTAAGAAAAAAAATTCAACCGAAAAACGTTTTTTTACGTTCAAAAAATGACTTTCATGGTGAATCGCGACCTTGTAGCATGTATATTGTTTAAGGTAAAAAAAAGTGCATAAAAGGTTTCCTAAAGAAATTATGCATTTAGTTATAAACCTTCATCAATAACTTTTTTGCGTTAAAAATAAGCCGCATCATGCTATTATAACAGTAGCTTTTGGAACTACTGATATGACGATATTTTATTAAAAGTATCCTGCTGTTCATACGCTATTTTCATGTTATAATCATTATAAATATCGTGAGAAATGTGCGTACAGATCAAATAACAAAATAATTATCCGATTAAATCTTCGTACAGGCTTACAGGAGGACATACTCACTTTTTTTTTCTTGTAAATGTTTTATAAAGTGTCCTCTTTTCGTTATTTTTATTGTGTAATCTATCAGCCAGAAGGATGCCTCGTAAAACCTTCAAACCGAATTTTCTTATTTCTATGCAAACAACCATCGGATGACCTTGCTAAAATTTTTGCTGTTTTTCTGCCTGGCATTGTCATGAAAAACGCGTTCCATTTGAATCTTTTTTCCTTTTTCTTTTCTCGATGTTGGCTGCCGACTTTTTTTTTTTTTTTTTTTTTATATACAGACAAACCATAAAACGATTAAGTTCGAAAAAGATGGAAATTAGGCGACCCTAATAAACCACCAATGTTGAAAATGCCCGCACCCTTGATCGGCTCCAATGAAATATTTGCCGCCGTTTATCTTTCCCATGACCGTTTCTAAAAATGGACCTTCAAACCAATTTATTATTGATCCAATTGAACTATTCTTTATTTTCGATTTTACTTTATTATAATGGAAAAATAACATTTTAAATGTCATTTGCATGTTTTTTTTTCTCTTTGAATATTTCTTCCGATAATGTTTTAGATTTCCTCATGAGGGTTTTCGGAGATAAACGCGAAACGTTTGAAATCAGAGTAACAGGAACCGTTTGTAATTTTCTCTTGGAACTCTTGGACAAGCCATTACGGTCAATAAATTGTCTTGTACACCTTGCCAAACGAAGATTACATCGAAGTAATTATCTTTCCTTTATCTTCTCGGTGGTGTTTCACGATGAAACGCTTTAGGTTTTACGTTTTCCAGTGGACAACCACATGTGGTTTTTTTCAGATTATTCGCCGAGAAGGTTTATTCAGATTTTACCCAGTTTTGTGGCACCGCATGAACACATTTTTGCTTGGCTAAAAATAAAATTATTATTTATTAATTTCGTCACGTTTTTGATTGTTCGAGAAAGTACAAAATTTTTATTTATTTATTTATTTATTTATTTATTTATTTTCGGATTATAGTCGCATGTAGAAAAATGAAGAATTAAAATTAAAGCGGGCATCCCGATGGACACACGGAGACTGAGTCATTAGTTGTCGCATGTGTTAAAGATTCAAGATCGTAAAAATTAATTTGGCCTCAAAACAAAGTAAAATAGCTGAGGGTCGGGATTCGTTGAGACAGCAGCATAAGGAAAAAAAAAAAGAAAGAAAGAAAGCGTTGGTAGGAGGGATTTCTCGATATGTTCTCGAGCGGTATATTTTTCAAATTTATATGGTCATATGCAATTTTAAAACTGAAAAAATTTAAGGACGGACTCATGATTTTTAGTTTTTATCTGAATTTTTTTTTCCCAGATTGTAGAAAAATTGGATTATTTTAAAAAATATTTTGACATATTAAAAAGTTCGAAATTTTCTTAAATGTTCTTATGAATTATGATATGAGTAAGCTCCAACGTTATTCGAGAATTAAGAAAAATTCATCGTGATATAAAATGAACAGTTATACAGAAAAAAATTATCTTTTCTTACGAAATGGCGTAGAGCTTAAGAGTAATGTCCTGTAAGGGATTCGTTTTCAACGAAATTTTTTTGGTTATCTCTTTCTTTAAAAATTTTTTCTACATTGTTAGGAGTTAATTTTTAATATTTTGAAACAACTTTGTTATTCTACATCTGACTGTATATAGGCCATTTATTTAGCATCTCAGTTCCTGGAATTTAAAAAAAAAATTGTATATACATTGCAAATTTGCTGATTGGATACAGGCGAATCTGGATGTTTAAAAAGGTTAAAATCCCGCACAAACGTTCCTGTTTCCAGAGAAATGAATTAATTATTTTTAAACATTCTAAACGGCAAGTTTTCCACATTTTTTTTTTTTTTTTTTTTTTTTTATATATTTGACGGCGATAAAAATTAAAGGAAACACCTCCAAATAAATGTAAAAATTATCGCTACCTTTTTAGTTTCGTTTCAGTATCAAAGTCATGTTATACATGGGCCATTCTCAATTTATTTACAATTTTCGGAACGAAAAATGTCCCTTCAAAAATGTAAACAACCCATATAAACAGTATTGTTTTGATTGCGTTAGTGGAAATGTTATTTTACTTAATTTTACTATTTCTGTGCGGTTTTACCCAAAAAAATGTTTCGGAAAGCCGAAAAATCGATCGTATGACTTGTTAGTGAAGTTTAGGTGAGCGGTTTAATTTTTTAAAACGATTTTCGGGCAGTTTTTCGGCTTGCGTTAGTGGAGTTTCGCTGAACTCCACTATCGTGATCATCGATCAAACGTTAATTTCCCCTTTAATTTATAATGCATTTTTATTTTAAAAATTTTATTTAGAGTTTTAGAGGGAATAAGAGTTTGTTTATTGATATTAGTGCTTTATATGAGTCGTTGTAATTTATAAGTCGTGAAAATAGATGATCGGTAAAAAAAAAACACCGTTAGTGGAAAAAAGGAGGACAAGTTTTAAATCCTTATTTCAAGAGAAATTATAATGGAATCATTAAATTCATTTCAAATTATTGATTTACTTATATTTCTGATTTCTAATTGTGAAAAAAAGATTTTTCCTGAATTAGTTTACGTAAAAAATCGAGCTGTTTATCTGGGAATCTCGAAATCGGGACAGCCATTTTTTTCCGCTATCATAGCAGTTTTTTTCGTAAAAGAGCCTCTTTTTCTATCTGACGGTGCCGAATATATTTAATTTACTTTCAAAAAACATTTTCTTGTTCGTTTTATCAAAACATAATGTAGTTTTTCATTCAAATTCAGAAATAAATCATAATAAAATGCCCGGGACCTGAATATTGTAAACAAATTGAGAATGGCCCACATAAAACAGTTTGATCTAATCTATTGATTTTTGGGATAATTTTTGTGGATCGAAAAAGAAAGAAAGGAAAAGTTGTTTTTTGGAAAGATAAATGCTGCCGCGATTATGAGCTTCCTCCTTCGCTTTAAATGAGTGTAACAGTCAAAACAGTGTTTCGCTTTTTTTTAATGTTTATTGGTTTTTCAATGTGGGGGAGTCGACAACGACTTTCTGAGAATCTCTTGCAAGCAAATAAAAAAATAAAATTTAAATAAACTTGATTTTTTTTTTACGGTATATTGTGAAAACGAATTATTTCTGCTTTGAACTTGTTCGGACGTCCGTGATTTATTGCACGATTTTTAACAGACGATCCTTCCTTTTTTTCCCTTATTTTATTCAGATAAAAGCGATGTTTACGCGGAAGAAAAAAAAGAATAGTCAAAAGACGAAAAGTTTGATGGCGCGGCTACTTAATTGAAACAAAATGGACATTTCGCTGAGGGGGGTATTCGGACTCGTTTTTTTCTTTAAAAAAGAAACCAGTTGTGCCCGCAGAGAAATAGTCACCGAAACGCCTCTGACTGTGATTCGGATTGGGCTCTTGTCTAATTACAGAGGGTCAGGGAGTCGGAAAGCGAGAGAAAATGAAGATCGGGAGAGCCAAATATTGGTATGTCAAGATCAACCCTACTAAGAGGAAGAAAAAAAAAAGAAAAGTCATTCTCATGCCAAATAAATCGAGCAACCCCTAATTTGAGCGCGCCCTTCATTTCGGCAACCCTCTTCCTGTCGTCGACGATTCCAGAGCCTTTGCTCTGGTTTATTTATTTACATTTTTTGTTAATAGACACATTTAAACTTTGAGAGATTTCGTTTCCTTTTCCATTTTCATAATGATTTTTTTTCCTTCGTGGAAGCACTGATCCAGGTTCAAATGAGACAGATGGAAATTAAGGAGAGTAGAGTACAGTTGCCGAAAGGAATCGAACCTTGAAGATGTAAATAACCTGAGCTATGGAAAATTGTCATTCGGACGTTATGGTTTTCGGTTACAGCACGAGCATCTGAATCTACAATGTCCACGATCTGTATCGGCCAAAGAAAACATCAATCCCACTTGCCAGGCTTCTAAACCTTCTACTGCTTTGGATTTACCTGTGAAAACGAGTGCAGATACCGTGTAACACTGTAAAGCGACAAAACCGGTGACCCGCGTATAAAATAGTTACGCTTTTTAACCATTTCCTCTGCGGAAAGATTGTCCTTTTGTCTTGTTCAACTGTCTTATTTTTGAAGATGGTACTTCGCTGTATGGTAACGGTAATATTTACCAATTATTTTGGCCAATTCATTCCTTGTTTTTCCATACATTTTTTTTTTTTTAGAAAATGATGTGCGGCGGTGGTTTCTCTTGTTTAAAAGCTTTTCTGACCTTGTGAAAATTTCGGGGTTAACCGAACCTGAAATTATGTATATTCGTAAAGTTGTTTGAAAAGTGTGAATTGAAAGGACAGTCAACATTGCGTGATGAAGGACATCGAAGAAAGCCGCCGACTTAATAAAAGGTTAATAGGTTCAAACCTCAGGTACGACCCAGGGTTCCATTGTCTAAACCATTTCGTATGCTAATGCCAATATTCAAAAGAAACAATACGTTTTTTTGGCATGTGTTCATTTGCCCTTTTCTTCTTATTAGCGTCATCTCTGATGCGTCCATTTTGTTATGTGTGAAAATTTCAGTCCCGTAAAGTTTAGGTCATAACTTCTAAGCGTTCATTAAAATAATGTAGAGATTTATGCTTAGAATCCTGTTGATTCATTCAAGGCATTGAGATCATTTCTTAGATTCCGAAATTAGAAACAGTCTTATTGACAAATAATTCATAAGTTGAGTCGGTGCTGACTCAAGGAATTTTCAAATGGTTCCAGCCAAAAGTAAAAGCCCTCTCTCCCACGCTGTAAATGTAAAAATCCTCCTGCATCTAAATAAAAATATTTTCAGATTTAGAAAAATTGGTTTGAAAAACAAATAAAAGACGGATTGAATTAGTTTAATCATTACGTGACAGGTACTTTCAGGCTTGTGATTTGGTCGAAAGAAGTGAGGATGACCGATACCGGTCATTAGAACGTAAAACAATGGTTCCAAAATTGTTTGTGCAATAATACAGGCAATTTTGTAACCTTTGAACTTGAAACCACGCTTTGATATAAAACGAAATCAGAAAAAAAACCTCGAATCCACGAGCTCTTTCTCTTTCGTTTTTTTCAAGACAGGAAAAACTGACGACACACTTTCAAACACGAGCCCGAAGGACGTTTGCACTTTTAAAATTTGCTATAAGTATCAGGTTCGAGGCATTTTTCGAAAACATAAATTTATATTTTGTCAAATCATCACCACGGGGAAAAATTACGTCCAAGTGAAGAAAAAAAAGACTGCCATTACTTTACATTCTGAATTTCAGTAAAACCACGATCCATTCATGTTTCACATAGCAGTAAACTTGTTAATATTATTAAACAAAATGACTGTTGACACGTATTATTTCTGCGATTAACCAATCGTGAATCGAATTAACCCTTGTTTTAAAAAGATTAAGGTGTTCCTTTATTCGTGTTTCTCCTAGTTTTCTTTGGAGTCTTTTCCTCCATATTGAACCATTTTTTTTTTTTTCGATAATCATTCTGTAAAAAAATTCGTTGATTTTTTTTTTCAACGAATAACACTTAAAATTTGACTTCATATTTTATTGGTGATAATTTTCTGAAATAAAAAAAAAGAAATCCATATTACATCTGACAGAAATGTTTCTTCGAATTTTTTTTTTCTTGCCTACAAAAAATTGAAAGGGTTGTATACGAAACAGCACGCGACAAAAAAAAAAACGAACCCCCTTTTCTTAAGTTTATACCGGTTGCCATTTTTCCTCTTCGAGATTAATTTTAATGATGCATATATTCAGTGTTTCCTAAGCCTAACCTCCATTCGCTATATTTATTTTCTCCCATTCTTTCGATCGGCCATGTACAGCGTAAAACAGCAAACAAGCAAGCACAGAAACAAGAATATTGTAATTAAGTTCGTAAACATCTCATTTGTTTCCTTGTCACTGTTCAAATATTAACGGTGCGCAATTAATAAAAAAAAAAAAAAAAAAAGTGTATGGTACAATTCCTAAATCATTCGTTGTAAAGTTCAAACAATGGCCATTTTTTAACGCTATGTCACCTTGTCTCCGTTTTTAAAATGTCTTCAATTAAGCCATTATAAAATTGTTAGAAAAAGAATTTATCTTATCAGTACAAACTGTTCCAATATTTACAATTGAATTTCGTTATCGCAATGGGTCGGTATTTCTCCAAGCTCAAAGAAGAGTCCTTTATATACGATTTACCTGTGGTTTTTATATGCTTTTAACCGGTCCACATCAAGTCAGTACATTTTTTTTTTTATCCCATCCGGTATATATGACATGTCAACAGAGTTGTTTTCCGTAGACAAATATGATTGTGCGGGGGACCAACGAATCCCCATCCGCTTGCACGTGTGATTTACCTCCTTTTTTTTTTTTCTTGCGCATAATGGGGCGATAAGTTTTTGGCCGGATTAGACTTTGCCTCTTGTTGGCTATTATAATTATCCGAGCAGACCATGCTCTAACAGACTAACATGAAGACGACAAATGCAGAAGAGGAAAAGAAGTTATGAGACGAAGAAGCAGTAGTCATTTTGTGATTAACTTATTTGCATCGCCAGAAAAAAAAAAAAAAAGGTTGACCCGAGAATAATCAACTTTGCACTGTTGGCTACCGTTACAACGTATCGAAAATGACTTAAACGACTAAGTGGAAAAAGAAAAATCTTCAAAATGAAATGGCGTTTAAATTAATACAAACTCAAATCAAATCTCGTAGAACTAAAGGTATTCCAATCGTTAACTTAATAAGATGTTAATTAGCAAACGTGGCTCGTAAAACAAATAATGCGTCCATTATATTGAACTGACCGGTTAGGAATTCATCGGTTCATTTTATCCTGTCATCTCAGATTCTGTTATAAGATGTTCCAAAGTTTCAAAACTTGTTAATTTATTTTCTCATCTTAATTTATGTTCTTTGATGTGTTTCCTCCGGGCTTTGTCCAAATCCTCGCAAATAGCTTGTAAAATTGTCTAAGAAAATACTTCTCGGAAACAAAAGCATTCTTTTTTTTTTTTTTTTTTTAAGCCATCGCCTGACGTTTTTAAGAAAATTGATTTTTTTCGGAAATTAAAATTATATTCATGATTAAATAAACACAGTTTATCAGTTACCAAAAGGTTTTATCGGATATACTCACGTCATATCATTAAAACCACTTATTTAAATCTTAAAAGGGCGTTCATCACGAAGCCAGAAAGAAAGGGTGGTAATAAGTCAGACTTCGGGGGGAAGGAAAGACTAAAAAAATGAAACATCCAATGTAAATGTTGTGGCATTTTAAACGATTTAAAAAGAAAGCCTGATAGGTGAATAACGAAGTGTTGAAAACTTGGTAGGTCTGACAATTTGACGGCTGCATTAGGTTGTAGAACCAGTTTCCCTAACTAGAAAACATCATCTTCAATAATGTACACAATAATACGTCGCTTCTGTTTATGAAAACAAGTTTTACTTGTGCTTGAATTTGAGTTATGTTTCTTTTTTCAGCACCCCCTCAAAGAAACTTTCAGATCTTTATTCCTGTTCTTTTTTTTTTTAATATCATTTGAGAATTTATTTCTCGACCTCTAGAAAAAAAGTCGGCATTATAAAAGTGTTCCGCTTTGTCAAGGGTAGTTTTTTTTTCCCTGACCACACCCATCCTGTTGGCTACTTAAGGGTTGAACACTTGTCCACCTCAATTAAGATTGATATCTTTTAAAATGTGTTTTATCATTTATGGTCAATAAAGAAGGAAAAAAAAAAGGATTCTAAAAAAGCCGCTTACTTTTTTTCCCTTTCCAATTTTGAAACTCAATTGAAAATAAACTAATTATTATTTTGCTGCGCAACTCTTGTAATTATGACAAATTAGCTTCAAGAAACAAATAAACAGACGTGTAACGGACAAGGGGAAGAAGAGCTATTCAGAACAGGAGTCGGTCATAGCGATTGCAAAAGGTTATTGTTAATCACTCATTATAACCAAAGATGAACTCTAATTGCATTCGAACATGCCCAAAATGTCCTGATTGGTATTTAATGATGGTATCAAGGGAAAATACTTTAATTATAAGAACGCGGTGAAATCCAGCATTATGATTGGTCATCTTTATTATGTTAATACCGCTGATCGGGAGCGTCTTCATCTAGAAAAGACCGCTTACTTATTCTCTCGACGTTAATGAGTTGCCTTCGATTCATTTGTAATTTAATACTTTTTTCGCAGTCGCGCGGGGTTGGTTAAATTTTCTCTCGTCTTTATAAACTTTCGATCGTGGCTTTCTAGGAATAAAAGGCATGACAAAATACAATGACCTCAGTGACAGTGTGAAAGAGATAACGATCTCTCTGTTTCGTTTTTACGCCTTCAAAATTATAACAGTCATTTTCAAAGGCGCGAAGCTATAACTGCGTGATGGTCCTAATAAATGGACCAAAGAAACTGTAATCAAATAAAAAAGAAGAAGTAAAATCGCTTGAAACAGATGATAATTGGTTGAGGAAACAATTAGGGTATGATCATTGTAATAAAACGGACATTTAACTAAATGATAAACAACAAAGCTACTGGCCAAGGAGTTCTTTTGCGATTAAGGCAAATCATACCTAATCGTGCGTGAACGTTAATAAACAAACCACAAACTATCAGTACCTGATTTATTACTCCTTAAATCATCTCAGGTGCGTTTATAACATTTTTTTTAAAGTTATTTTCTTCCCTTTAACATCACGTTTTCTTTCCTCTACTTCAGTTATTATTACGATTCGTTATGTTCGTTCTATAAATGTCGCCTATTTTGATATCTTGATTTTCTCTGTCGCGAATTGTATAAGGGAATGTGACATTAATTTTGACGATAGGCCATTCCAATTTTTTTTTGTATTTCTGTAAATTTTTTTTAAAAAAAGTTTCCTTATAATTGTCATCACTGACAGGTTTTTAGCACCTGTAACTATTTAAGAAGAATTAAGGAAAATGAATAAACATAAAGTAAATAATTTTTCTCACTCTTTGGAACAGAAAAATATTTCAGTGTTACTCCCCGCCCGCTCATTTTTTTTATTTTTAAATTTTGACCTTAATTTCCTACTGTCACTTATAAGATAACAAAATTTCTAGATACGGCCGTATTGGAATAAAAGCAAGACCTTCAAGAAAATGAGTTTTTAAGGGAAAAGAGTGACGGAAGAAGCTAAATGATACAGCAGCAGTTCTGTGACGAATCCCTTATATTTATGTCGAAATGACAACTGTTTCGTAGATTGAAGCACGTTTTTTCTCCAAGTTAAAGCCTTGTTTGTGACCACTAACTCAACGACTGACACGTTTCTCAGCTATCTTTCCTTTTTTTTATTTTTCTTTTCCTATATATATATATTTTTTCTCTTTTGAATAAGGATTCGATGTTCGTAGCTTCCCATTTAGAGCACACGCGAGTTAAGGATGATTTAGTAGAATAAGTCGAATTAGTATCAACAAATAAATTGTTTTGCATCGGTTTTTATGAATGAAGATAAATCGCCTCGGACACATATCACTTAATGCGCTGATAGAAAACGATGCCCTAATTGAATAAAACACTAGGATAGGGGATAAATGGTTCAACTTTTCTGATTAAAAATTTATCCCAGTTAATGACCAAGTTGAGTTTTGTGTATTTTCAAAATTTTAGTTTTAGATATATATTGTAAAATCGTGTTCGTTGTATATTTTTTTTCGGGGGTTTCCCCTCCTCGTTTCTGTATTATAACGATCCGTTAAATCGATCCCATTTCCGGTTTTTAATCACGGATAATAAAAAATTTGGCGCATGCGAGATAGGAAAAAAAAAATTAAAATTAAGGAAGATGAGGCTTTTAAGGTCAAAGAATCAGAATTCGAAGTCATCCTGCCCTGAGTTTTGCGGTGGTGTATGCAATGCATGCGCAGAACTGACAGGTAACCTATGAACCTGATGTGAAGTGCTTGGATCTACTACAATGGCGAATGACCTTAATATTTAGGTCGATTAAGGCACTTTCAGCTGAAACTCATCACATTGGATTTTGTTCCCACGTGTGCTCATTGTGAACAAACATCTTTACAAAGTTGACTTTGTTTACACTTGTAAAGTTAAAGTTGCTTCGTATTTCTCGCAACAGATATGTAAGGCTTTTTTTTTTTTTTTTTTAATAGGTTGACGTTTAAATATGTCGGATGTGTCCGCACATATGGTATACCAATTATTTGTTTCAGATATGCTGAAGTTAACTGTCTTCACATAAAATAATTTTATTGCCGAGATTGCACAAATACTTGGAAATCTGACTTACAGGTACAGAGCATAATATGAAAAAAGAACTGATTTGAATCACGATTCTACTACTTGACCCATAAGCGATCTTAAATTTTCAAGAAAAGAAGAGCTTGTAATCTCATTAATAAAGGTGAATACTTCGGACGTGTGAGTGAGTCCCTCGGAGCTTGCCTTTAGCTATTAAAGGTGTGAAAACTGTAGAATGTTTGCTTCGTAAGAATAGTGTATAGTCCACGTCCAGCCATGGATGCATGTTTCGTTTGCATATATGAATTATATGCTTTATTTAGCTGAGATACATCACTCTTGTCTTAAATAAATTACCGAGAATTTCAATGACCGTTCTTTTTTTTTTTTTTTTTTTTTAAGTTACACAGAAGAATAAAAATGTCTACATTCAAAATATTTTTTTTGATTTATTTTTTTCTTGTAAGTGCTGATAATAATTAGCCATTCATATAAAACGGATTCGGAATTGCATACTGGCTTTTGGTATTTTAATGATGCACAATCAGCGAATCAAAGGTACCCGTCACAGATGTGATCTTTTAATCAAGTTTTTAAATTTATTTTGTAAGGGTTTGAAAAAACGAAAGAATGATTAACTTTTTAATTGGAGTAAAAAGATTAGTAATTGTTGAAACAATTACAACGATGCCATAACCCATATTAATCGAAGAAAAAGAAAACAAATATAGTGAAGAATGTCACCCACGAAGAAGTCAGTCACAATGAAATGGCTTTCGTAAATAAGGACATGTCGCCATTCAATACTGAAATTTATACGGATACAATAAGCTATGGAGGTACGGCCCTTATGGCCCAGGCACTTGGTCCTCATTGTCTGCCGGTCATTGATCCATGATCTATGACTTCAAACCTTCTTCGGGTTGATTAACACAAATTTTGCCGTGATTTAATGAATGTTTAGGCGTGGCTTTTCGGATGCCAAATTTATTTTCTCCTTTGGAAGAGATTTTTTTTTTTTTTTTCAATTGGAAAGGATCATCTTAGAATTTATAGAGGAGAAAAAGCGCTCACCGGAAATACAAAGCTATTAATGAAATCGTTACCATTTTTGATTCGGGTTCGCCCCATCATTTGGACTTAAACAGTGAATGAAGAAAAATAATTAATTGGTTAAGTTATCTAGATAAAACAAGGTGTAACCCGTTAGGGAACAGGTTGGATGTGGCACGCGACATACCATCTCCCGGAGGGTCATATACTGGTCTTCTTTGGTAACACGTTTTTCATCTCCTAATTATTTTTTTATTTTAAATTAATGTTACAATAAATATCTGTTGACTTTTTTTTCTTTTCTTTTCTTTTAAACTGTTTATTCCTTTTTAATAGTTTTTGTGGTTTGATTTTCTTTGTGTCTTAAAGTAATTAGGTTCCTTTGACTCCTTAATGGTTTTTAGTGCGAAAACAGAATGCGTATAGCGTAGTATTAGGCTACTTTCTGGTGTTCTGCTGCTTTTTTTTAGCTGTTATAATGCCGATGTAGCTTTTATAGCCAGCATAAGATTAAGTCTCAGGGCTTTCGAACCTAATTAACAATCGTGCTTTGTGTTTTTGCATTTGTGGCTTATAGTCGATTTCACTTCAAAATTGGCAGGAGCTAAACATTTGTTGGGGTAACCAAAAACTACGTTTGGCTCCTGCCAATTGAAATCAAGAAATGAAAACTCCCCAAGTAGGCTTTTTGGTTGAGCCCCATTTTATATAATGGTTTTTCTTATCCGTCAAAACGAAATCTTTTAAAACTGACCCTAATCTTTCTATACCTGCATATTTCATTTCTATTCTAGTGTTTATCGAATTCAATCTTCGACTATTCCAATTTCCGTCGATGGAAAAGTGGACAATAGTTTAATAAATAAGCTGTCTCCTCGTTCTTTTGCTCTCGTTTGCATCTCCTTGTCTCGAGGTGTGGTTTAGCAAAAGTCGTTTTGTCCGAGCGCACAAAATTCTATTCATAACATGGGCTGGGTCATTTCAATAATAATTAACAATACAATAACATACCAAGCAAACTGACCTAATCACGCACACCTTCTTATAAAGCCTGCATGCTCAATTCCTTTTAGTATTTGCAAGTGGAATCTCACCGGATTAAGTGCGACAAGCATTACATTTAGAAAGAAAAGTCGTTAGCAATAAACCGAATTTTTTGTTTGTTTTGTTTATCTGATGGAGGATTCTTTGGTCGAAAGATATCGCACTAATCCAGTTAGTTTTTAAGTCTCGATGTCAATGACAGGACGACATCTTTACACACAACCAAGTGTGACATTTGGGATCAACGTCTGTATCATTTCGTGCAAAACTATTAAAATAATACTGTGAGGGGATTGCCAGGCATTTTTTTTTCAATCGTTAAAGGAAGGAATGATCTTTTTCTGAAAAGGAAGCTTGGTCATCGAAACTGTAAGATAAAAAACCAAGGAGTGTGACTGTGACGATAAGACGGAACTAAGCATTTTTTACTTATTTCAACCCAACCCGTCCGTTCTTGTTTAGTTTGAGGTCATTTGGTGTTATTGTTTTGCTATCACGTCACTCAATGACAGTTTTCTTGCATAAATTCTACCATCCAAGTGTGATCTTTGTTTTTTTTTTTTTTTTCTCGTATTGGAAGAGACATCCTGGATTAATATGTGGTTATGCTTCACGGTGAAGTATAATTTTCTCCCACAAAAGCGGTGTCGAATTTATTGTAATAACTAATGGAAAATCGTGCCATTTAGTTATTCAAAATTTAGGATGGTTTCCTTGAAACCCTGAGAAAACTCATTGAATATCTTACTGTAATTGTTCATGGCTATTTTCAACACTAAATCTCTTCATCTATCAAAGTAAAATGACCGTGGACAGTATAATTTGACAATAATATTAGATACACTCTAGGATTGTCCAAGTAATTTTTGTATCTCCTAATATATTTCTCGGGTTATTGTTTGTTTTTTTATTTTTTTTTTTTTTATTACCTAGAGAATAATTATTGTTTTATCATTTAGATTTATAGTTTAAAGACTAAACAATAACATTAATAATATCGAAAATACAAATAATGTTAAGCTTATTTACAGTGGCTGATTAAAAATTTTGCCGTGTAATTGTCGTAGAGATTTATTGAATGAATGAAAACGAGTTAAATTTACCAAACGCTGATCTTGACCATTTGAATTAACAAGATACGGATATCAGGCTTAAACAGACTGGAACAAGAAAGATTTTACTACTAATTACCAACTCGACTAATCAAGTACGTCCGGTAACTTCAGGACACTTATTTCACAAAGATGCGAAATTATTTTCCTTTTGATATGACCAAAAGTCTCAGTTTTTTCAAAGAAAACCACCTTTCTAACAAAGTGTGAAAAAGAAAGGTTGCTTAATTGCCGGAAACTAGCTTATATTGACTTTGTTACGTTTTATATTTCTTTAAAAAAAAAAAAAAAAAAAAAAAAAACGAAAGAAGTGAGGAAGCAAAAAGTAGAATAAGGATTCAGACTTTATCGTCGACTTATTTTTTTATGCGTTAGAATTTTTTTCGGTGGAAATTTAATATAAATTGTCACACGCTTTTTTTTTTTTTTAACTTACGTAATTGAAAACTACTTCGGACATTAATCGTCAGGTTAAAGAGTTTAAAAAATCTACAGAATTTGGTTAAGAGTGCATTCGGCGTCGTTGGAAAATAAGCGAGAATCGTGATACTGACAACTTTGCAGAGTTAATCATGTCAATGTCATGCTTGCCAGCTACTGAAATATTACTATTTGTCATCATTATAGCAATTTTATTATTTTCGTGGCTTATTTTATACATATATATCTATTTGATAACCGTACTTTTTCGGGAAAACGATTTTTTAAACTTGAAATTTATTTAATCTAAACGAGAAAGGTTGACAAATTATTTCCCCATATTGTTTTTTTTAATCGATAGCAGTAATGTGGAAACGTTGCGACATCCCAGGAATAAAGGTCAATTACCCAGTTCAAGCCGGTAATTTACACCTTTCAGTTTTATTTCGGATTTTAAAATATTTACCATGTCAACTTCAAAGTCGTAAATTCGTGTCTTGCACATGGCCTTATACCGTTTCTTTCTTTTTTTTTTTTTAATTTTTTGAATTTGTCGATAACAATGCTTTTTTTATTTTCTAGGTAAGCAAACGAAGCAATATGACCATGAATCCATGAGAAGATACCTTCTACTGACTGGGGGAAAGAGTAAGTGGACGTTTTTGTTAATACGAGAATAAGAAAACATCCCTTTGACCACTGCCAAATAATTTGAAAGGAAAAAAAAAATTGGCAACTTTCTCATACTTGTTTTCAAGATAATCGCAATGGGACATCTGGAGCATTCATATAAAAGATATAAAAACTCCCACGATTTTAACAAAAGGCGAATATCATAAAACTGGGTCAGAACTGGACACAATCAAAAGTAACAACCCTTTGGTGTGCCTGTTTTCTCGTTTCTATTGTAATCCCAAGTTGATTTTGTTTTCTTGAAATGGTCCATCAGGTTATCTTTTGTCATCCTGTTTCTTTCCCATGCTCTGACTTCAGTCATTTGATCGCACCTGATGCGGAAATATTTTTCTTCCTATTAGGTAAAATTCGTTTATACCTCCTTTTTTTTTCTCATTCATGGACGTTTTTTCGGCCTTTTATCGTGATGAATTTTTATATGGAAAATAAAAATTCCAGGTGTGAAAATAGTCTTGTTGTAGCTTTAGGCCTCTTCTTATAAAGCGTATATACTTTCCGTCGATGGTTTTATTAGTTTTAAAATAAAAACAAGTCATAATTTATGGTTTTATAAACGCTGGTCGTCAACTACATTATTTCATCAGTTGAAATTATATGTTAAGACTTTTTTATTATGGTTTGATTGGTTTTTTTTTCTTCTTATGTATGTCTTTGTTACCACGTGAACTACACGCAAGTTTTTAAATGTAATGTTTTCTAAAGTCTGCGAATCTGAACTTGGCCTCTGGGATTGCCGGAAATTCGTATTTCGGCGATTTTAGCATTCCAAGCTATTACTTTTTAAGCTTCAGACCAGTAGAGTCGCAAAGTTGTTTTACTGTGTTAATTTTTTTTTTTTTTTTAAATTTAAAGTCAAAACGTAAAATAGCCTATTTTTTGTTAAAAAAAAAAAAAAAAAAAAATTGAATTCAAATGAGGGTGAAACTAATGACTGGAAAATAAGCGGCTAATTACAATTTAAAATTTCTTTAAATTAAGGCTGGGAAATTTTATTTTTGTTTTAAATTTAAAATCGATTTTATTTTGCCTGCTGCGCACGGTTTCATTTCGTATCAGTATATTTTTTAATGCGGTAATCATTTTTTTTTCCATACCGGAGCCAGATGCGCTGGTGACTTCCTACACTCGCGATGAATCTAAATCCTTAGCTCCATTTTTCTTCGGATAATTGTTTATATACCTTCTTTTTTGAGACATTCATTTTAAATGATAATATTTTACAGCTCCTAGTTTTAGCGCTCTTATCTCACCGTAATATACTGTATATCACGTAGCAATAAAACCGTCTGTGGTCACAAGTTTTGCACTCACTCGAGAAATTCAATTGACTTAATCATCAGGAGGAAAAACCGAAAAAAGGGAGAGATTTATTTTAGTTCAAGTGGCAGTAAAGAAGCACGAGGTCGTGTCCAACTGACTCATTTTATAGAATGCATCCCACCCCCAAAAGTTCTTTTCTCTTCTGCTCCGAAACCGACATCGTATAAAAGAGAAAACGTGGGATACGTTTCATCGGGTTAAGGTTTTGTCACAGGCCAGGTCAAGAGATGCTGGTCAAAAAAACAAATAATGATTAGTGTCTTAAGCATGTGATGGTAGCATATTAATTGTATGGAAAAAAAAAAAATTGTGCCCAGTCACTTCAAATAACAATACCTACTAGGTATACAAGCTTGATTCCTGCTGAGTTTCTTATTCACTAATTATTAGTTCTGTTTGCTTGTTCTTACGCAATAAGAGTTCTTTTGTTTAAACCGTGCCTTGGATGGACCGAAAAATGTTTAGGGAAAAATAATTCGAAAAAAAAAAAAAAAAAATTATACAGATCGAGGGGTCATTTTTAGCATCAACCTTGTAATTTGATGTGTCGCAGATTTGTAAAAGGGGCACTTTTGAAGGATTTCTCTCCATTTTGGATTTCGGCCTGTTGTTGACTCGGGTGTTTACAAGATGAAAAAAAAGGGTCATCGACCCGCGGACACAATGGGAATGGGCGTCGGAAAAAACACAGTTTTTACAAATCGATCATAACTGTGAAGTTTGGCTTGGGGGAGGCGCTGCTAACTGTCAAAATATCAAAATACATCTGTTATTAATCAGGCGCGTTCTGATTTTGTCAAACCTGAAAACCTTAAAACTGGATATATTTTTGCCACTTAATACCGAAAAATATGAAAGTAAGTCAGATAAGAACTTCCTATTTTTCCGTTTTTCATGTCTTTTATTTTTTTTTCAAACCTAAAAAAATTTTCCTTTTTTTTTTTTATTTCCCTTCTATTTTTCCGGATAAGTCCATATCCTGACGAAGTCGCATGGGAGTAGCAAAGAAAGAACAAAAGAAGGTCAATAACTGAATTAAAGTTGACAAGTGAAGATCGCTCACAGCCATTTGACGCAAAACATTCTTTCTGTTTGTTATAATTTAATAGAAATTATTCAATTTGTAAATTATTTTTCGGAGGGTTTTTTTTTATTTCTCCTGCTGGTTTGGGTTGGTTTATTGATCGGAAAATAAAAAAAAAATAGAATTTTTTGCTCCAGTTCAAAGAGACGTTCTACTGATAAAAAGGTTACATTCGATAGCTTAAATTTTAATGGATAAAAAAAAAATGTTATCTGACATTGGAAAGACTAAACATTTAGTGACCACTCTGTTTTGTATACGAGATCAAATACAGTACTTAAGACGAATTCTGAGGATTTTAGAGGCACGAGTATCAAATTCTTTCGGAATTAATTTCGTTAATAAGCGTTTTTTTAGGTTAAGGCTGAGTTTTTCTCATGAATCGGTATTTGAAAAGAAATTCGCTGCAGGAGATTTTATTTTATAAAACGTTTGTTTAATTTTTGATGGAGGATAAAACCCAAAAACAAATTCTAAGCTTGAGTATGTGGTTAGTATGATCGACTATTTTTTATAGTAATCCTCTTAGCATGTTTCATTATCTGCCAAATTTGTATATCATTTGCAGAAATGAACGTAATTTTTTAAGTCGTTAAAAACCTGAAGGTTAAGGGATCTTTATCCATCAACTGTCAATAAAAAATGATGTAAAGTAAATTTGCCTTTATGATTATTTTGTACAGTATTTTGGCTACTTGGATGAAGGTTCAAACTATAACTGCGGTTTAAACGTCCCTGTGATGGATTGCGTTCCATCTATTTTCCCAGGAAATTTTATACGTTATTAATGTCCTCTTCACAAAGAATAAGACAGTCATCGTGGTATATTCGTACTTTTAAAAAATATTTTCTAAAAAAAGAAAAAAAATACATATTTTAAGAAAAAAAAAAATCTCAGGAACTTATCGAACCCACGAAACTAGAATTTTCGGAAACGTATTTTCCAGACTCTTTTCCGCCCCTGCGGTCTTTCGTAAATAACTTTCAAAACAGTTGATATCCCATCAAAATCGGAAAATTAACCAATTGAGAAGTAGGGTATCATGCATTTCTTTATTTCAAAATATTACTTTTATTGATAATCTCTTTCTTTTAAGATGAATCCTTCATTGTTGAGCGGGGTTTCGAGAAAATCGATTTTCTTATGATGTTGAAGTCAGGGAAAGTCATAATATAAAATGACAGGAAGTCTTTGTGCTTAGTTAATGCTAAGGCCAATGTAAAATAATTCTCTTTTAAAGTTCGAATCGTCTGTGGCTTTTATCCAATATCAATATGTGGCTATACTAAAGGACGCGGAAAATGTTTTTCATTATTTTTTTTAGAATTGGTTTTTTCAAAGTTTTGGGGGGGAAAAAATCAATCTGACAATTGTTTGTAAAGTATATACTTGAGAATTTGACAAATCAAAGATGCATTTTTAAAAAAATATTTTTCGATGGATCAAGAGAATATTTTTGGTTTTGCGTAATAATTTTTGTAAATATATATTATTGAAATCTTCAATATGGTGTGTTAAATTTTTAAAGAATTATCTTAAGAAGTAATCTTTTGCTGAGGCAAGTATATACTGCTCTTTATTGTCAACACATACGAGAGGGAAAGAGAAGTCGAATTAATCAGATACATAAATCTAATATAAATAAACAAATGGACTTACATTGACTTTTATGTTAGGGAACTCTAAAATTGCTTTTGTAAGTTAATTTTTTTTTTTTTTTTTTTTTTTTTTTCTCGGCAGTGTGAACATTTCCTAAGTCTTTGTCGTCGATATGTGTTATTTTGTCCAGTTTTTCAATGTTTTGTTTTTCTATTTTCATCCCCGCCTTTTCAATCTTGATATATACTTCAGATAACAACTTTTCTTGTTTCTCCTCTGTTTATTAATGCCTTCGGATCTATTTGATTTTTTTCCCACTTTCTCCCCGACTCTTTTCAGCTCCAGCAAGAGGGATTTTTTGATGTATCGAGTTGTTTTGGATATTACTGGAACCCTTAACACAAGGAGTCTAACTTTGAAATATGAATGTGGATATTTTTAGCAATTGCCATAGTGACGTCCAGACGGTTTTCTCGAATGATTTTCCTCTGTTTATATGAGTTCGCCTGAATCACTCTTGATTAAAAAAAAAAAAAAAAAAAACAGCTATATATACTACGGATGTTGACTAAGTAGGCTATGGGGTTGATGTTTTTAACAAGGGATGATCATGATTCCCTTCTGACCTATATTTTCTAACTCACCCTCCCTCGTCAATCCCTTATTGTTAAAAAACTAAAACCTCAAGGTTGAATCAAAAAAATGATACATGTGTTGGTCTCTTAATGACCTCTGAGGCTTATAATTGTTTTGTTGATGTAGGAAATAATATGTTTCAATTAAATATTTTTTGCTATTTTCTACGTTTTGTGAAAGGATGTAATCGATAAAAAGTATATATACAAAACCAGCGACAAAAGAAAAATCGTTAGGGATAAAAGGCTATTTTGACTGAATCCGACGTCTTTATGTTGGTTTGTCATCGATTTTGAATGACCTATCGATAAACCGCTAAACCACCATTGTAAAGGGTATTAAAGAATTAAACTAGGCTAGAACGGTGGTATTCAAATTTTATTTTTCATTAGCCGTAAAGTATACCTTCCTGTCTTTTAGCACTTTCTCTGGGTTTTTCAATGCATTTAATCATGTTCAGTTCAATTTTTTCTGTCTGAGACGTTGCGAAAAAAAGATCTAAACTTCAGTCGAAAACATACGCATATTTTTAATAATAAACTAAACCCGGGTAGGTCATCGAATATCGTCAGATATTACTCATTCAGCGTTATATTTTATAACTAGACTTTTAATGTCCCATATAACGCATTCGTAGGTGTTAAAATCGTATCATTATCAGTTTATTGTTCCTAAGTGGTTTAAATTATTTAAATCTAGTTTTTATTGAACAGTAAACTTAAACTGTTTACCGTTCTAATGAATGCTTTTTATTTATATTCCTAACCCGGAATATTTTTCTTTAGCACTTATATTTTTCAGTGCGCTAAAAGCGATTCCGATTTAAATTTTTTTTCCCCTGACTGTCTCTCTTTAAAAAAAAAAAGAAATACTATTGGCTAAGGGTATAAAGAATTTTCAATAAAATAAAAATCTACCAATAAGGAAAAAAAGGTAGGAATCAAATAGGACGCCCATATGGTCAGCAGTGGTCAGTAAACTCAATTTTCCCCACCTCTGTAAAGAGTCCACTCCTACGCATGACTTTCTTTCGTTTGCTTTCCCTTTATTTTCCCAGTTCATGGTTATTTGTATTTCTTTATTTTTTTTTTCTTCTTTCTTTTCAGCTGATACGGAAATAACGCATCAGGACATTTTAACATGTGGAAGTTGTCAAAAACCGTTTCCGCTTGGTGATATAGTGAAATTTATTCAGCATAAAATCCTAATATGCAATAAAGAAAATTATTCACTTAGTTATGTTACGACCGGTGAAGCTTGCGACGATAATAGTGACGATGGTGGCCCTTCCGGCCCTGGTCACCCATTGGGAGTCGTAAATTCAAGGCGACCGAGCATATCGGCTCCCATCAATTCGAAAAAATCCTCGACGCCGAATCAAGTTCGACTTGTGTGTTCACCGCCTTCGACGAGTCCGAAAATCCCGGAGGATGAGGCTACGACGTCGACCCCAAAAAGGAGAGCGGGATCATCCAGCCCACTTGATTCCAAAGATGATTGCGAGAATCATTTGTCCGAGGATGAAATAAAACCGAGAATCAAACAGGAGTTAGATGCAGGGAGCAGTCCTGACGATGCTAAGAAAATCAGAGGAGTGGATGCCGAGAGCAACACTACTCATTCCGGTAAGTTGACAGTTACGGTCTATGCTCTCGTAATAGTTTAAAAATTAATGATACAGATTCTTTTAATCAGGCCAGTTTTCTACCTAATTTTACGGTGTTGGTAACCTATGTATCTCACGTGGGGAAAAAGAATTGCCCCACCACTAGACGTTGCTGCATGCATATTCTGCAACTTTCTGTCTAGATACTCCAAACTCTCCGGTTTTTTTTTTCTTAAATGTTCACAATTCTTAAATAATGAGAAAGATTTCTAAATATCATCACCTTGCATATTTAAAATTGCGGCTAGCCGCACGCTTCAAAATTATGGGACTTTTATGTGCTTATATGTTACTATCAAGGCTATTCGTGATACCCCAGCCATTTCCAGTTTTTATTTTAATTTTAATACCGCTTCATAAAACTGACGGACGTTAAAAACATGACGCAGATGAAGATGGACTAAAACGGAAAAAAAAAAAGGAACTGGGAGGAACAAAACAATCGTTGAAGCGAGGAAAACGAGATTGATTTCAAACTTGAAGGGGTGAAAGGAGGGGGTTAAAAATTTTCCAGGCAATGACGCGAAATGACAAGCTTAAGGTGGTCAATCACCAGATCATAGCTCGGGGGGCTTCAATTTTCAATCGTAACACGGTTTGTGTTTCATTTTTTATTCGTCTCAGGTTTCTTCCGTCAGCCGTCTTTTCTTTTCCCCTTTTACTCCGTTGTATTTTTATTAGATACGATTTAAAAGGTTTAGATTCGGAAATCTGATTCTGTGCAGGATGACTGGAGAGAAAAAAGAAAAAAAAATATTTAAAAAAATACAAACGCATACAAAAAAAAAAAAAATTGTTTGTCCTGGTGTTCATGGCTTTAATCGGTTTTCCAGACATAATGCATGCGAACAAAAAAAAAGAAAAAAAAAATTAACCGAATTGAGATCCAGAAATGAAATGTCAAGTAGAGCGTAAGGATTCATCCGAACAGCTGAAGAGTGACATTACGTCAAATGTGGACAAAAAAACGGGATGACTGGCTTCCAACCACGCACGAGGCTATCTTTTCATTTTAACCCCTTCATATAACCAACCTTCTTGTTTAACATTGTCTCTTCAATGCATAATACTTATTTAGCACCTGAATGGTAGAATGAAATATCTCGTAATTTTTTTCCGTTCCTTTTAAGGAAAAAAAAAATTTTAATATCTTGTGATATGTGCATGTGCGTATGTACTTTCTTAATGCTTTATTATTTACTTAATCAGAGCTGGGTGGCTAAACGATTTATTAAATATAAATAAATGTACTGGTTTAAATATGTGTAAATAACGCTATTGAATAATGCAATAAGCAAAAAATCAATCTAAAAGACAGAAGCAATAAACTTACGTAAGCAAAAAAAAATCACTTGTTGGAAATCGGAAGATTGGTAAGAAATTGACACGTTATTAGGCACCGAATCATTATGGTTCATTACGCTATTCGTTTATTAACTTTTTTCTAAAGTCATGATGATTTTCTGCGTGCTTAGAGGATATTCAAATATAAGCCTCCAACACCCATTAATACACGAAAGAGGTCTGATTCTGCTTTTTGAATGAAACCACACGGGACACAACGGATGGCGTAATAATTTTTTTTTAAAAGTGAATTAATCTCGTATCTTTAACGCTTTTTTTAAGCCCCCAAGGACGTGAAGTAATAAAAAAATGCGTTTCTGCTTCCTTACTGGAACTGTTAAAAAGCAGCCGTTTAAGTTTTTTTTTCATTTAGAGATACTCCCACTTGAAAGATTCATATCAGTTAACTAAAAGGGTTGAATTAATACGGGTAGTTAGACCGTTTTAACTGGAAGCGCATTAACAATATACTAGATAATATATGCAGGTAATTTGTCCTGTTTTTTATACCTTAGTAAAGATCAATACGCTCGTGGCTGACGCGTGGCCACTCTGATTAACTTTACACAAAAAATAACAATAAGCTGGACGAGGTTTAATCTTTTTCTTTTCCCTTTTTTAAAAATAATATCAGTTTAATAAGAGATCGGCTCTCGAGTTGCGGTTGAATCTCGTTTACATTTTCCACTTTTTCGATTTTAAAAAGTATCAAACGAGCGTTTACTGCTTACAACTATTTATTCGATTTATTAATGGATAATTTTAAGGAGCATTATACGTGACCGATATCCGATAAAAATTCAACTCTTCTCGCATTAAGTAATGGACATGAGAACGGTTTGGGATTAAAAAAAAGATGACCATATGCATAACGGACAAAAAGAAATAAAGAGAAGAAAAAAAAAAAAAATCCACCCCTGCAAATTAAATTTAAAAAAAATGACCCTATTGTACGTCAGCCCCGAGAGGTCGAACCAGGGCCATTATTTTATAATCCGTGTCACTTGGACAGGATAAAACCCTTCTTCAGGACACCCTTTTTTTTGCCTTTTTTAAAAAACTAATTCGAATCTTTATTAAAGTCCAGCGGAGTGGAACTTAAAAAAAATTTTCAATGTAAGCACATATGTCCTCACATTATCCAGACAAGATTTTTAATGGATAAGTTGATCTTGGGCGTGGGACTACCTCAAAGGGATAAGTACCGAATATCTGGCTCTGCCATCAATGGAGATAAGGATTGAGGTTTCGATAACGCGAATTTTCTCGTTCTCAGGATGGCGATGATTTTTGCATTTCCGGAGGAAAATTGGGAAAATTTGATAACTTATTTTGTTTTATTCTATTAAAATTTTACAACCACGAATATCGAATATCAGCAAGCTCTTGAACCTGAGAACTTTACTCAGCTTAGGCAATCTATTGATTGAGTACTTTTCACAGTCCGATTCAGTGTTCTAGGGGAATAACAACTGCCAAATTAATTTCCTTCCGTTTTGCCTTGAAAGAATGAAGTTTATAAGAAAGGCTTATAATTGAATAAATCTAGTCTTAGCAGGTAGAGCAGCCGTCGCGAAAACGGAAGGTCGATGGTTCAAGTCCACTCTTCGGGTGCCTCTGATGTTTTCTTTTACCGAACATCTTCCCGGTTTCCTCTTTGATCCCTATACCGATAAAGCCCTACTAAGGAAATTACACCCCTCCCCTCCTGCCTTAAAGTAGTTTTAGGTTTGTTGGAAATTTAAAAAATCTTTTTTTTTTTCTTTGGGTGCAAATTCAGTATGGAATGTGGAATGTTGGACCAACATGTTGGTCTAACAAGTTGGACCACACTAATTTTGTCGCAGGAGTAAATTCTGCAATAGTCGATTCGTTCGTTTTTCCAACTTGTGGTACCAAAATGTTGGTCCAACATTCCATAGTGAATTTGCACCCTTTTTGCCAAATCTCATCGGGCAATAGAAAATTATTCAGTTTATTTTTTCTGATGGAAAATAGTCTGTTTGCTTTTTTTTTTTTGCTTCTCAAAAAAGAGTTCTTTGCTATAAGTGGCGGACTAGTGCACAATAATCTTTGCACGATGAACTTTTTTTTTTTTTTTTTTTTTTTTGCCAAACCGTATTGTAAAACTTTACACATCATTTTTCTCCCAACGGTTACCTAAAGAAATATTTTATATTGGTAACATTTACCCTTTTGACCTTATTACACTCTTCTCCTCCTTTTTTTTTTTTTTTTTTTTTTCGTAAATGGCTGCCTTCAGAAATAATTAAAGAAATTAAAGAAATTAAATGAAGTAATCGGACAGAGAAAGCAATAGGCAGGTTGCGTAATGTTTCATACTCTTGCAGTAATTAAATCAGAGTACCAAGAATAATTCAGCCAATTCTGTTTCTTCCCATTATTTCTCTTTTAACCAAACTTTAAACAAAGCAAATTTGAATTTATTATTTCATAAAAGAAAAAAAAAAAAGATGCTTTCCTTTTTTTTCTAAACCATACACTTTGGGATATTATCTGCCCACATATCGCCGGGGAATGATAAGTAAATGAAAGAAAGACAATACAAAACGTGAGATAATATTCAGTAAACGCATCGAAAAAAACGTTTTGTGGGGTATTTCATTCTGATCGAATGATGCGCAACGTGGGTTAGACATAAAGACTCCTCTTCATTTTAAAATGGAATAATAGAGCTTAATAATCGAAGATTAGACTAGAAAACAGCATTCGAAAAAGAAAGAAAATATTATAACGGTAACGGTACTGTACCAATACGGTACAATAACACCTACATTAAATAAGGACTAATTCGTCAAATCGTAAGCAATGATTTATCGCAAAAAATTTCGTCGATAATCACACATTATGAAGGGCTGGGCGCAATTAATATGATTTGATGGTGTTATTTGACCTGTGCGGACCCTGGCGTTATTAAATAAAATAATAATGCAAGTCTTCGCATAAAGTTGATCGCGGCTCTTTTCGGATCGTTTGAATTAACGTGACGAATCAGTATGAAATTGTAGCACGCAAGTGAAATCTGCAGGAATTTTCTGATTTTTTTTTCTTCTTCTCGTGCAACCGAACCTTAAGTTATTGACATCTTAAATACTGAATTGATAAATAGCGGATGCAGATAAGAAAATCAGCTACCCTTGTGTTCGCTTCGCCTATGGTTAACTAAAGCGTTAGCCCGTGAAAGATCATTTTCTACCCTTTTACTGTTGTTTTATTATTAATCTTTTTTTTTCTTTGCTTTTGAAGGGTTTTCTTGTCATGGCCTTTTCGGATTAAATTCTGTTACATCGTTTTCTTTAGTTTTGACGCGGGGCTCGAGGAATCTCTTTGGGGTGAAAAATGTGTGGTTTTGACCCTAACACTTTTGAATAAGAGGAAGGATTAAATTTTTTTGTCATATATCTTCGCCGCTTTATGCCATAAGAAAAATGACGTCATTTGACGTATTAAAATATGACGTCGTAAGATGCCTTTTTTAAAAGTTTACTCTTCGCTCTTAAAAACGCTGACCAGCAACCAGCAAAAGTTATTGATGAATTAATTTACCAGGATTGATGACATCAAAATCTTGTACATGGGCGGTGATCCCTGGTCCTTTGGTCGCAGAGTTCCTAATAACCTGAGCTGGACTGGATAAAATTTGCCGAAATCGATCAGGAAATCTTTGTCCTTTGATATCTGAATTTGTTCAAGATTTTATTGACTCCATTTTTTGTTTTTTTAATTTTCCGCAGTAAAAGAAATCGCTTGAATGTTTTCATTTTGTTGTGCGGAAAGCTGCTGCCTTTTCGAGTTTCCCTTTTTTTTTTGGTAGCACTTCTTGATTGAAAAAGTGAATGCATGCAAATGACATGGAAGTTGAAGAATTCGCTCGAATCAAGCTGTTGACCGAGATTTATAAAATAAAGGGAAAACCAATAAATACATAGTCTGTCAGAATATGATTTCTTATTAAAAACGTATAAAAACATGAATCACGTATTAATTTTTCACGGCGTGTACCATCTTTTTACGTTAAAAACTAGCGGACCTATCATTTCCCTACTTTCATCTGTTTTTTTTTCCCTGAGATGAAAACCGATCAGATTTCTTGACATTTTTTACTAGACGATCAACAGCAAATCTAAACTCTTTATTTTTTAAAAATATCAATGGAAATGCGGGAATAACAAAGAAAAATGTAAGAAAATGTTCGGGACACTTACTGAATCATGAAATCAGATGACAGCTTTAAAGCACTTTTTTTTTTCCTTTTTTCTTTTCGGTCTAAAAAGGAATACTAGGGAACGAAAAAAAGCGAGCGCGAAAAGTGTCCGTCCAAAGTTAAAATTGTAAGGACTCGAAAGAAAAGAGGAAGAAGAGGAGGAGGAAAGTCGTTGGCAAGAAAAGAAAACGGGCAACAGGGTTAAATGGGATGAGGCTCGGGTAGAAGTCCTGTAGCGTCCATAAGAACCTTACTCTTTCTTAAGCAGAAGGAGGATGAGCGCAAGGGAGCGGAGAGGGTGATGGGGATAAATGGGGATGGTTAAAAGGGGTTGGGGGTGGGGGGGGGAGGGAGGGATATAACAGTTCTTGAACCACACTTGTGCTGGCTATGAACGAGACTAAAATTTTAAAGAGATGCAAATTTTTTCTTCGAGATTTTTCTTTTGGCCATTGTTGCATAATAAAATGATGTGATGTGTTTATGTTTAAAGGGTATTTCAACCTGTTTTTTTAAGGTTTCCCTGGCCGTCATGTTGTTTTTTCTTATTCTCTCGGACGTGCTGTATCTTTTCATCGTTCTCGACTTTTTCATTTTTCTGTCCTTAGGTTTTTCTTTAATACCATTAATTTTTTTTGTATCTAGAGATTTCATTTTTTTTTTTTTATATTGAGATCCATTTTTCAATTACTTATTTTTTAATCTCTCTCTCAGCAATAAACCGTTTTCGTTATCTTACTTCTAACGCGTTTCTCAAGTTTTTCGAAAACTTAAAAAGTGATAAATTGCCCGTGTACCATAAGAAGAATTCTTTTTATTTATGAATTTGGGACAGACTTTTATTTTAGATGATCCAATTTTTTTAAAATTATTTTGTATCCTATTTTTACATAACGGTTATTCGTATTAACACCTGCATGATTTTATTGATTTGTAAAATAAAAGACGATCTGAACCCATCATGACGTCATTTCCTTGTTTTACAATTCGCCCGCATCCACATCGGATTTTTAACATGTAATACCGAAACGGTATATGTTGGTTTTTTTTTTTTTTTTTTTTTGCTGCATGGTTTGATTTAGTGGTGTTTTAGGATAAGCGACAATTCTTCCTCGCTCGGATGTAACAGATGACAATCTGAAGATAGGTCTATTGGGCGTCGATTAATAATAAAAAGTACTTCACGATTCTTGGAACATCTGTTTATAAATTAAAAAACTGCTATACTCTCATGCAAGCATTAGAGCCGATATTCGATATTTTTTTCTGCCTTATTTTTTACAATTTAAATCTTTTTTTTTTCCCAAAAAGTTTTAGTCTACCTCTAATTTCTCGGCTAAATTCCTCAAATTAGTGGTTGGTTTTTTTTTTTCCCAGTGAGCTGGTAATTTTAATAAGTATGTTGAAGTTATGTAGTTTTATAGCTATGCTGATTGAAAATTTTGAAGAAAATTCGTTCGGTTTTCCAAGTGTAGCGTATTTCTACATTTTTAAATTTCGGCACACTCATACCCTACATGCATTGCAAAACCTGTGCATCTGACTTATTCACAAATCCCATGTCTCATATTGATAATTTGTTAATGACAAGTATGTATCATAAAATCGGCCCCAAAAAAGCTTACTAATTATTTTGTAAAAAAAAAAAAATGGAGATAGTATATTTTTAGCACAAGCCACACTAATTATACACAGGTTTTCCACATCTTATTGTTACTATCTGAAAAGGTGAATCTTAATTTTTTATTAATTTTTTAATAGCTTGGTATGGTTTATATGGATGTTACAGTTTTCTTAAAATCCGCCTGTACCGTTAATTAACACCCTATTATGTCCTCATGCTTTTTTTTTCCACCGTAAAATGTTTTCTAAAGTTTTGCTTAGCTTCGGTTTTGGGCATTTTTGTATGCTTTTGTTTTTCAAAAAATGGCCTATATAAACCCTTACCGTTTTCATTTCTAAAATTTTCAATACGTCTTTTACGATAAACTTTTTTTTTTTTTTTTTAATTTGAAGTTTTCAACGATAAACTTTTTTTTGAAGTGACATTTGACCGTCTGCTTTACACACATGCGACATTTTCCCTTTTTTCCGATTTGAAAGAAAATCGATTTAATTACATCATAAATTATATTCCCTTATTAAAAAGTCCATGTAAAGTGAAATGTGCAAGAATCTAATAATTCGGATTTCTCTTTGTGTATTTTAATAGAGTATTTATTATTAGCCTTGTGCATATCTCTCACTCCCAAGTTGCATAACATCGTTATCGGAAAATGTTAAATTGTTTGATGTTTTTGTTATTAAATTTCCAATTGTCCGACAAAAGGCCCTTTACTTTTTTTTTAATTATGTAAATTCGGGGAAATTCCAATTAGGAGTTGCGCTTCTTCTTCCTTTGAGCGTGTTTCATTTTCATAATCTGATCTCCTTTTTTAAGAGACTGCTTCTTTTCTTAAGCTCTTGACCACCTCTGCATAATATTTCGGACAATTGCTTTGAACGAACACTAAAAAAAAAAATTCATATTAGGATTACAACTGGGCGTCATCTCTGCTTTACTCCATAGGAGTGTCCTGCTATGAATCATCTTCCATTCAAGAGTTATCGAAACAAAACCTTGATGTCTTCCTTTCCAATAGTATATTCTTTTGACGTCTCATCTCGTTCTTGCATCAATCAGACATTGAAATGTAAATCGTTACAATATTCTTTATGATTTCTTTTCCTTGCCGTACATATTCAAGAATTGGAGTTTATTATTAATGTGCCACGGTGAATATATTAAAAAATGTATATAGGTTAAAATTTCGAAGTTTGGACTTTTCGGAATTGATCATTTTTCAAATCAAATAACGGATACCGAGTCCACATGGATCCGAATTGAATCGAGATCGATCCGCGTTACGTTTCGGATTTATACAACAAGGAAGCATTTTAAAGCAATTTTTTTTTTTCTCTAAAATTTTTTTTAAAGTCGAGCTGTGTAAAATTTAAAATTAAGAGACATTCTTTTAAATGTGATAAACAAATCGGTAAAAGCATACAATATAAAACTAGGGGCTAAGGGTTCCGATACCGGTACTACAAAGTAGGTTTTTGTCTCAGAAGGCTATTGCTCGGTTCGAATGTCGGTCACTTGGCATTTTCATTATTGAAAATGTCTTCTTTGCCAAAGTTTGACCCATAACTTTTGATCCTTTGGAATACTTCAATAAAAATTAAATGTCGGAGGTGATGGAAGGGGAGTTTATGTGCTGTATTAACGTTTCTTTTATTTAGCTTTCGATATTTCATTCCTATTATACGCTTAGAGGTGTAAAATTAATTTCTAGTGCAATGATTTTACAAAATCTCTATTCTTGTGTTATTCAATACTAACTGAGATACTGTGTTGTTTATAAAGCGTTTCCCTAATCGTGCGTGACATGTATGTGTTATCTGTAAATTTGCAAAAGGCGAAAAAAAAAAAAAAACTTAAAAAAAAGAAACGATTTTAAAATCGAATGCATGAGCTTTCTAGACCTCCTACCATAGGATTAAGCTAACATTAGAGACTACTTTACGTTAAATGGAATTCAAAAATCTTTAGACTGAAAAAAATTACCAACTTCCTTGCTATCAGCAAATCGGTTACGAGGTTGAAAAAAAAAACCGAAAATATAAAGCAGCAGGTATTGTCTGAGATTTGACCTTACCTCTTTCTAAATCACTAATACATTATGTGAAATGTTTTCCATTTTTATTCTGCTTTTTTTTTCTCTCTCTCGGATAAAAATGCAAGCTACTGAATATAGCGGTTAACAAGTCATTGTTCTTCTTATGACCGTACAACGTTCGCTGTTATCTTCCCATAATAAAACACTTGTAATAAAATAATTAATTACCGTGATGTTTGACCAGAGACATTGGCTGAGAAGCGGTCATAAATGACGTCTACGTGTCAAGCCACCGACCTCATATTGGTAATCTATCATTCCATGCATGTATGGATATTTCTTTTTTTTTTTTTTTTTAATGTATGGGTGCGCCCATTGTCCTGTGAAAAGTTTCTGGAAAAAAAATTAAACACATTCAATTTTTTTTTCTTTTTTCCCTGGTTAGGATTTGCACTGCACTAATGAGATTAGAATACGAGTTATTCTATTAGGAATATTGGTGTCATTCTTTGGTTTTAAAAAGTCGCCTCGGTGGGTGGAAAGTCGTAAAATATCGTAAGAGAAAAAAAGAAAAAAAATTAAAGTCCTCACCTTTCCATGGCGTGAAAAACATGACCATGCACTTCAAGTTTACGATCACATAAGTCGTTTCAATTGAAGAAAGGCTTATACTGCAGATCTTCCAGAAATGAAATCATTTCTTCCCTTAATTGTTTTGTAATCCGTTTGAAGAAAATCTAAATTTACTTGAAAATTTCAATTTTGCTTTTTTGCTTTCAGAACCCCTTCCGTTAAGATCACGACCTTCGACTCCAAAAAGATATGTGCATAAACTTTTTTTTACATTGCTGACGCTGTTTCCATCCTCACCACAATTCACCATAACAATTGCACTTATTACCATTTGAATTTGAAAAACGTCTTTTTTGATTGCACAATATTAATCGCTTCTTTTGCCATTATTGGTCCCTGTGGTCATCCACCAAGGTCTTCATTATTGTTATTTATTTTTTATTGTTTTGATTTATTCCTGTTTGAATGCTACAGGTCAACTTGTCACCATTAGAAACCGCAACGTTGAGCAATGAGCAGTTGTCAAAGGTAAAAAAACGCAATGTCAAATGTCGAAATGGGTTCGCACATCGTCCATATATTTTCACTCGTAAAACCAAAAGGTCATTCCGATTGAAATGCATTTCCCATCCTGTTTGTCTCGTTATGACGTTGACAAAAGTCAAATGATTTTACTTTACGGAAGCAGGAGAAAATCTCTTAAGACGAAAAGAATCTTAAACCGAAAATAGGGTTGATAATGGGGGCGAACAACTCCGAGAGAAGATTAGAAGGAACCGCAAAGTTAAGCGACCGAACAAGGAATTGAAACTGGTCAGAACTGACCGTTAACCGCAAAACCATCCCCGAGTCGAAACCCCAAACAACCGTCTACGGGAATTGTGTCTGATTTTCCTCGATGTCATAGGAAAAGTTTTCTTGCCAATTAAAAAAAAAGAAATCGCGAAAGTCTTGAGTTGAAAAATGATTCGGAAATTCGGGTTTTTTAAACCCTCTTGGATTTATTTATGAAAAAGCCATCTGTGGAATATTATATAAATATTGCCCAAGAACAATACCTACTTGAGTATAAAATTGTAAACAATTGTAAATATTAAATGGTACTTGAAATCATTTTTTAATTGAACCCTTTTTATGGATATGAATATGGTTAGCAAAGCCTGTAACGAATTTTTTCTTCGTTTCTTTTTTATTCGAATTAAAAATCGACTGGCATAGAAAAGTACGTTATTCAAATTGGCTTTTGATTTTGATTAGATTATTTAATTATAAGTCTTGTTATAATACGTAATTGAGTCCTTCTAGTTTCAGATTAGGATAAATCATAGTTTATCAATGGGAATGAAATGTTATTAAAAAAACTCTTCTAAATTCGTGAAAATTAAAGTGACGTTCTAACATCCGAATCACTTCAATCAAAATTCTTTGTTGCTTTTTTTTTTTTCTGAGGCCGGAAAAAATAAACTTTTGCTTTGATCATATCGGTACTTACTTTCGGTCATTATGTTTAAGGTCATTATAATGTATTTGTATTTATTTTACCATGTGCTTGTCCAAATACAACGTAAATCAAAATATTTTACAACTAGTACATCAGTATGTTATATTGACACACCACTTCACATCACACATAAATTTACAGCTTGAGCAATTGTAAAAATATCATTCTTAATTTTAGGTCTGTCTTTCAGTCTGATTATTATTTAGGATTTCTTTTTCCCTAATGCATTGCTGCAGCACCACGATTTTTTTTTTTTTTCACGCTAATGAAAGCTTTAATTTTTTAAACAAATTTTTTTGGGTTACATGACGTGTCGTTTACGAGTTTATTTTTATTTTTATTTTTATTTTTTTTTTTTGTCTGCTCTTCCTCCCTTAAATTTTTTTTGCTAATACTTCAGCGATGAAGTTTTAAGATTTCAGCTGCTTAGAATTTTAGTTTTGATTTTGGAAAATTCCTTAAAAGTGTTTTTCTATTTGAAAAATAAATCACAAAAAAATAAAATAAAAATCATTTCAGGAAAACTAAACATTTTTTACAGATTTTTTAGAGGAGCGATGCGATTTCCCCCCAAAAAATAGGTTATTTATTGATTCTGCTACAATTATGTGACCCATTACTTGTTTTCTACGTCACTGGATTTTCAATTACGAATTATTTGAACTTAATTTTTGTCCACTATTTGTTGATGGAAACTGAAAGAAATTTAATTTAACCTTTTCTTCCGTCCTGCTTTTCTTGAAACCAATAAGGTATCTTTGTAAATATTTCAGTAAAAAATTTAATGAAGCTTTTATTATTTTAAATAACGAATCCAATAAAAATTCCTTTTGTATTTTATGATTATTAAGAAGAGATCCATTTTTTACTAAAACAAAAAAGATCATACTTTGCGCACTGTGATGGCTCACAGCCGTAAAAAAATTCAAAAATTTTCATGCCGGAAAAAATATGATCGCACATGTAATTTATTGATTTTTGCCTTTTTTAATTTTATTAAAAAAATGATCGATTTTTCAACATGCCAAATCAATCTTAATTTAATGATTTATTCACAGTTTATTTTTTCCTTTTTAAAAAATATTCACTGGAAAAAAAAAAAAAAAAAAAAATGATCCTTTTCTTTAACTGTAAAATCGAATTTTTTTTTTTTAAATCGTGTGTGGGTAACCTTTCTGAATATGTGAAATCGTTAAAATGAATCCTAAAATAACAAAAACAAAGACTAAAATATCTGATTTACATTTCTAATTATTATCATATTTTTTTTCCCTAGCCGGCTAGTTCTTTAAACTTATTCATTGACTGCTCTTATCAGACAATTTAAAATCCGGGTTTTGTTTCCTCTCGGATCTAGTTCCCAAGCGATTATACTTTTGTAAACCGATTTAACGATGTGTAAGTTCACAAATCTTTGAGCATATACCTCAGACAACTCACCGCTTTAATTGCTATAATTTGTGATATTTATTTAATCTTTTACGATATTTACCTAAGAGGCATGATTACATCGGATGTCTTAATACAACTTCTGTGTGGGATTCTGTAAATATTAAGTCCGAGTATTGCAATGCAGGCATAGGACAATATACCGCTCGGTCGGTTTTCTTTTTCCGCTACGGGTTGGGTTGGGTCAAGCCTATCGGCGCGTGAAAAAAAAATTGAGTTTTTCTGATATGCGGGATTAGCCCGGTTGATTATTGTAAAACATCTTCTTGGAAGGGTTCGACTTTTTTTTTTTTTTTTTAAATATCAATAACGATTATCAGAAGACATATTACGCATGCAGAAAGCTATTTCTTTCTTAACACTTTTTTTTTTTTTTATCTTCCCCTTGTATTGGATAAACACCCCACTTGATGCGGTTTTTAATCCTCCTTTTCATTTTGGCGTCTTGGAAGTTATACAAGAGATTATTGCTGAATATATTTTTTTCTGGCTCCAGAAGGAAAAAAAAAAAAAAAAAAAAAAAAAAGGTATTAGCCTAGGAGCTTTTTTTTGGCCATTTTCATGCAAGGTTAAAAAAACGAAAGTCTTAGATAAAAAAAAGGAAAGGCTTGTTATTACTGCGCAGCTTGGAATCATGACCCCACGCTTTTTTAGCGTTAAAGTTGTATCATTGAAACCCCTTAGTATTGAGGGTGGTTTGCACCCCCAAAGAGACCATTACCGACCTCACAAACCCACATATTTTCATAATCGACTTGTTTATTGGTATAAGTATAAAAAACGTTATTTTTTTCCTAGCCTTTTCTTCCTTGGGATATTCCTTTTAAAATCCTTCAGCTCTTTTTCTTCTCCTTTTTTTTAAAAAAAATCTTAATATTAAGATGCCCAGTTCATGTTTTTTCCTAGTTTGAATAAACGAATAGTAAAATATCTGAAGAAAAGAGGAAAAGTTTTCCAGGATAAAAAGAATAGAAGAAGAAGTTAAGAAATTAACATTTTCAAATGAGGAAAGGCTCTAAGAGCAAGAACCGAAGAGGACCTAGACCTACTGAAGAATTAAAGGGTAGTCATTTAAAATGCAACAGTAATTAGCAGATGCGCGGTGAAATTGCAACTCTTAAATCTCTTAAATGTTGGGCTTTGGCCTCAGATCGTTTTAAAAAAAAAATTTTTTTTAATTTATTGAAAAACATAATTTTATTTTTTAAACTGGAGAAATACTTGTTGCCCCGATGGATAGTTGCCAACTGGATAGTGTTAAAGGCATTCTACATGCCTCTGGGATTCGAGTTGACCATATCATTTTATTTTAGCTTAATTTCTGAACTTCTAACAATTATATGCAATTTATTCAATTTAGAACGAAAAACCACCGTGAAAAAAAGAAAATGATATATTTGATATATTAATATTTTGTTTCCTGGAAAATTGTTGAACTTTTCTTCAAGCTTTTGTTTGCAATGTGAATCATTTTCATTTTTATTTTTTTTAAGCTTAGACCCGTATAAAAGCGTCTTTTAATATTTAAGATGAAAGGATAGAAGCGGGGAAAAAAATGAAAAATAAAGTATCAACCCGTTTTAATGCTTTCACATTAAAAAAAAGGGACAAAAAAGAAAGTGAATCTAGCTGGGATAATGTCTGGACCACAGGAGGTGCGATCCCTTCCGCTTCATATTAAAATACTATCCAAATTGCATTTCCTCATAGTCATAAATTACGAAACTGCAAGTGTAAAGTCCCCGTTTATTTATCTTTTTTTTTTTTATCCATTTTTTCTTTCCTCGCTGTTTTCAGCATTGACGAGACGCAAATAGAGTAAAGAAATATTGGTAGAAGCAAAGGGGGAGGAGAGGGAGAAAATTTGTTATATATGAGAAACTTGGAATTTCATTTCCTGTCGGTCGCTTGCTTGGCCGTTCCGAATGAAAAAAAACATAGCTCAAGTGTTTGCATTGTAATCCACCGACTCTGTTGCTGGATTTTTAGATGTAAAGGTCAAATCCCTCCTTGTGATTTCTTCAAGTATTTAGTAGGCCGTAGGTTCTCACAGGGCCCACTTAAAACCATTGTCGAGGTTTCCTTTCAATGCATTTTTTTTTTTAACTGGTTGCACACATGAACATAATGAATTCTTGTTTATGCTCTCGATTTTTGTATTTATAATTATGAAGTATTTTTTTTACCTCCTTGATTGAGCGTTTTAATGGGCCTCTCAATTAGCATTATGCGGATAGTGGGTATGAAGCAATGGATGGTCTTAGTGCCGTATGATTTTGCAGAAACTTTGCAATTTTTTTTTTTTTTTTTTCAAAGTTTAAACATGGATGCGAATCATCCAGAGCTTTAAAAAAAAGATAATGATGGTTTTATATTGGCTACCGTCTGGTTGGCGGTACGTTGCCTTGCATTATTATGCCTAAGTGGAAAATACGTGCCACTGCATCATAATTTTCATTCCTTTTTTAATTGACTAATCTGACTGTCAACCTGATGTGTTGTTTTTTTCGATTATTCGAGCAGGTTTGGAAAATTTCCTGAATATCCCCTATACGTCGGATTTTAAAATAAATAAACAATTTCTTTTTGGAAAATTCAATGAAGCGGTCAGATATGGCCGATCAATCAAACAAAAAGCTGTGAATGATTTTTTTTTTTTTTTTTTTCAATGCCCATCATATGTTTCATTTACCGAATCAGCATTCACAATGAAGGGAAAAGAAAAAAAAATACTTTCCTGAACCCTTTATATCTTTTGAATAACACAAAAAAAAAAAAAAAAAAATCTCATTTTTCAAAAAGAGATAAATTTCTGAAAAATTGAAAAAATCTTTTCCCTTCCCTTTAAAAAAAGAAAGGGGGAAAGAAAAGGACGCGAAAATTCAAATCGTTGTCTTCCGTACAACGGGAGAAGTCGTAAATGTCCATCTTGAAGCAATCAATGCGGACGTATAAGCAAACTCACGTAAGCTGAATACTGGCGAAACTCGTAAAAGTCAAAAGTAGGAAACGGATGTCGTCGTCAAGGACCGCAGTGAAAATGACCCAGAAAAAGGAAGAGAGTAGAAAATTATTGGATCTTGCGCGGAATTTTTTTCCTTTGAGTATTTTTAATTTTTTTTCTCGTTTGAAAAAAAAAAAAAAATTGGGGATAATACCATGCATCGTGCATTTGCATATCGTTTATTTTTCGGATTAAAAAAAACTTTAACAAGCAATATTTCGTCTAGAAAATTATCCAAGATGATAGATTTCGAATGACGTCACGATTCGCAAGAAAATACTTTGATGAGGCTTTCTAATTTCGAAATAGCGATGACAAGTCTTTAATTCCAATTCGGTTTTGAAGACTAATTTGTTAATGATTAACGAGCGATTGTTTTCATTCAAAAATTAGCATGGTTTGATAAAAAGGTCGCCTCCCTTACCATTATTCACATTATCCGCCTTATTTATGTAAATATTAATAATCCCCGATTTGTGTATCGGTACTAGAATATAACTGCAATTATTATGGCTATGAATATTACCAAAAAAAAAAAAGGTTCATTTACGATGGAAATAAGAAATATAATTGTCACGCTTTTTGATCCCATCTAATAATTACTAATTATTAATTCCTAATTTTCTATATATTTACATACCCTTTAAGATTCTTTGGAGAAAGGGTTGATGGTACCCAATGCAATCATTAAGAATTTCCGTTGCGTTAATCCGTTTTCGTCTTTTTTTTTACTAAAATTTCATGGGATTTATGTTTGTAAAAAGTTAGCGTTAAAAATAAAAAAACATCTCATTACCGATCGCAAATTATTTTCTTTTCAATACAAGCTCACTTCAGCATTTAATTTTTTTTTTTTTTCGCTTCGTTCAGTGATTTTTAAAGTCCGACAAGGTTTTGCGATAACGCAGTTCGGGACAAAGAGGAAAAAAAATATTAAAGAATGCCCTTAATAACCTGACAAAGAACAATCAACTGCAAGCTGAGAATGACATTACAAAAAAAAAAAAAGAAGTAATAAGGGCTTCACTGACAGTAAAAAAAAAAAAAAAAAATTATAAAAAAATGTAAAAAAAAAAACAAAAAATAATAATTGTAGTGTAAAATATTATGATTGAAATATCAGTAAAAAGTTGTTTTGTTTGGAATAAGGCGAACTTTGTGCTTATCGCATACAAAGCTCTTTGCCCTTTGTCCTTAATTTATCCCCCTTCAGTCCGATCCTCTGTTTTCCTTTGTCAAAAAATATTCATTATTTTTTTTTTTCCTGAAAAAAAAAAATCTTTTTTTCTCATTATTCGTTAACCAGGTTGATAAAAACCCAAAGAAATTTTTGAATCATAACGAAGTTTCTTTTGTTTTGTCTGTTGCAGAACCTAGCAACTACGTTTGCTCGACATGCAAAGCTAGGCTTCACTCGGCTTGGCGATTAGTCCAACACGTTCAACACGTCCATGGAGTAAAAATTTACGTAGAGTCCTCCAGTTCCAGTAGTTCCCCTGGCACCGGGAAACCGGGTAGCAACAGCAACAACCATAGTACAAGTAGTACATCATCCGGATGTTCAAGTAGTAACAGTTTAAAAGAAACTTTAGGAGATCGAATACCTCATTCGGGAAACGCAAATGGAGGCGCAACAAATCTAGCCGGGGCGCCTCTGATGTCACTTCCCGGCGCAACACGGCATTCTTCCCACATCCCTACCCCGAATTCTGCCATCGATCCCTTGCTTCACAGTACCTTTTCGGTTGGAGGTCTCCTACGGATGGACTCGAATCGTCCTCCATCTTTCCCGCCGACCTCAGTCTCAAATCCGTTGAATCTTACACCTAATATTTTCGCTAGACCTAGTCATGATCATCATTTTCGAATGGATCAGCTGGTTTCTGAACAGTTTCGATTAAACCAACATCACGGTTTAAATTTGGCCGCTGCCGCTGCTGCCGTTGCCGCAGTCGGCGGTGTTCCACCTCCACATTCTCCGTTTGGTCCTCCTAACGATCGAACAAGTCTTCCCAACACGACTCCCTCGAGATCGACGCCCATACCACCTCCACCACCGCCCTTATCCCTCGCTTTAGAACCTCAACTAGATTTTTACTCCCAAAGACTTAGACAACTAGCGGGTACAACTAGTCCAGGAGCCGCTACCATCGGTGGTAACTCGACTCCATCTCCTAGAAAACAAATTCTAACTCCTCCTTTTACGTCTCCTAGTTTATCTCATCCACCTCAAACCGGTTCTGCAAACTCAATAGTCAGTAATAATAGTAATAGTAATAATAACAACATCAACAACAACAATAACAATATAAATAGTAATAACAATAACAATATAAACAACAACAACAATATTAACAATAACAATGACACACCTCCGACGGGCCTCACGTGCCCGGAATCCCTGACACCGACGGATAAACCATCCCAAATCTTGGAGACCCCCTCGAGAAGTCCGAATTCGTTAACGGTAACTCCAAGATCAGCCAGCACTCCTCCTAATAAATCGTTGAACAGTGACGATGCCAGCTCAACGGATCGAGTACGTTCCTGCGAGTACTGCGGAAAAAGGTTCAGGTTCCAAAGTAATTTAATTGTTCATCGGCGAACGCACACCGGGGAGAAACCGTATAAATGCTTAGTATGTAATCACGCTTGCACGCAGAGTAGTAAACTAAAAAGACACATGAAAGTACATAAAAACCGGGGAAACGGGGAGGCCGGTGGCGAAGCTGGAACTACCAATGGGGGCAGTTCCAATTCGACACCGGAAAATACTTCAAATAATTCGGGGACGGACGATGATAATTCCGATGTCGAAGAAGACGAGGAGGAGGAAGAGGAGGAGGAGATGGATTTAGAAGAAGAAGAGGAGGAAATCAATGACGACGACGATGATATTAACGGGGATGCTCCCGAAGATCTAACAACGAAATCAACATCAAGCACACCGAATAACACAGATTCGAATCAAAACAATAAATTAAGTAGATCCAATCAAAATAACAATTTGACTAATAAAAATCCGTCTGAGAAAACAACCAATCCGAATTCGTTGGTCGGAGAGCTCATGGATAAATTTGGGTTATCGAATATTCAGCAATATAACGAAGCATATAAACAAGCATTGCAGGAAAGCGTTAATAATCATCGTATACGAGTTAAAGATGATGTGATGTTTAGAAATCCGATTATCGGGGAAAATAATAACATGGATAAACTCCCGCCGGGGAAATACGAAAAAGAAATGGAGAGAATCGAAAAAGACAGGGAAAAAGAGCGAGCCCAAAAAGATAGGAGCCGGGAAAGGAATCCCATGGAGAACGGAAACGTTTTCGATAAAAGTCTCATAGAAAAATCAGCAGCTTTAAGGTTCCGCGAGGAATTCGCCAAAAATCTGATGACAGGTCAACCGGCAATGGATTTGGGAGGTCATCCTCTTTTCCGGCCGGGATTCGATAACCCATTTGACGCAGCAAACAAAAGAATGAAATTAGATTTAGAAAACCATCATATGGGAAGACCTAACGAACGTGATAGCTTATACGCTGGGCTTTGGCTTCCGGCCATCGCAGCCGCTCATCATCGAGACATACTGCACCCAGAAAATTTAGATCTTCTAGCTAGGACGAGGGGTATGGAAACTTCGCTTTTGAAGTCGAACGGACCAAAGCCAGGACCTAGTGCTCAAAGTTTAGCGGCCGCCGCGGCTGCGGCTTTAAATTTGGGAATGCCACCGGGCAGCACCCCACCGACTCACCTTAAAAAAGAAAGTAGTCGTAGAAACGATACTTGCGAGTTCTGTGGTAAAATATTTAAAAACTGTTCTAATTTAACCGTTCATAGGCGTAGTCACACTGGTGAAAAGCCTTACAAGTGCGAATTATGTTCCTACGCATGCGCTCAGAGCTCTAAGTTAACCCGACATATGAAAACTCACGGAAGGCTGGGCAAAGACGTATATCGCTGTAGATTTTGTGAAATGCCCTTCTCGGTCCCGTCAACTTTAGAAAAACATATGAGGAAGTGTGTGGTAAGTCAGAATAAAAATGGAGGTCATATAATGCCGATGATGAATGGGGAAGAAGATTCTGTTTCAAGTGCTACCAAGGACAACACATGACTTTTTCCTTGGGGCGGTTTCCCTAATTTTTCGCAGCACCTTCATCCAATCCAAAATAATGTTATTTATTAATTTTTTTTTGTTATTTACATTATTCTGATTGTTGTGTTGTTTCCATTTTTTTTTCTCATTTTTTTTATTGTATATTTTCTGCTATATTTTTTTATTTGAGATAAACGTAAAGAAAAAAAATTTTAAAAGCCATCTCATTCCTTTTTCCTTTATCTTTGCAACCGTATCCCCAAAAATTGAGTAAATATTTTTCCTAAATTCGGTATATCGATTCCTCTTTTTACCGTAGCGAAACTGGCCCCGAGAAGGAATGAAATTAAATATAACTTAATGTAAATAACTTTCATGTTGCAAGTAGTAGATTACAAGAGGAGTTTAATTCAACAAAACAAGGTATACATTTTTCCAGAAACTTGCTGATCGATTTGAAACTTTTTTGTTTTTAAAACTGGTCGCGAAATGTTCCATTTTTTCCACTCCCCAAAAGTTCAAAATTCCTTACTTTAATGTAGGATATTTTTGTCGTTTTTAGCTGGAACAACGGATTGGTTACTTAATTTTTCTGTTTTAAAAAAAATTCGAATCAAAAAGGAAAATCAAATATTGTATAAAAAATTCCCCTTTTTAATAGCGAATTTTTTTTATTGCAAATAATTGGCGCAGATTTTGAATATTACATCATCCAAAGCAGCTTATATTCAAAAATTTAATTTTAATGTTAATGTTGAAGTTCGCGAGATTAGCGTACTGGTTTGGATGGTTTGACTTTTCATTTAAAAAAAAAAAATTATACTGGGATATGGCAGCATATCCCTACGTAGGACTACGTCTATGGGGTACTGTTTTAATATTACTGAATTTAAACAATAAAACAATTTAAAAATTTTTATTTTTATGATAAAAAAATTTAAAAAAATAATGTTAATAATGTTAAAAAAAATTATGTTTTTGAAAAAACATAAAAAAGTATTTTTCATTCATGTAGTCGAATTTTAATATTTTAAAAAAAAAATATTTGAAAATAATATTGTTGAAACGGTGAAACGATTTAAAAATTTCAACGCATTTTTTTGCCTGTTTTTGGTCCCAAAATTCGAGTTTTTTGATAAGGTAAGGGTAGGGAAGTGCGACCGGGTTCTAGAAAAAATTGATTTTGACCTTTATTAGTTCTTAATTGGAAGAGAATCAAGCCAAGTTTTTTATTACAATATACTGCTCCGTTATTAAGCTTTAATGTGCATTAGCCTCAAATTTGAAAAACGTCGCGATTTAGAGTTCAACCATATTTTTCTGACTGCCGACGTATAATATTTCAAACCTTCATTTTTTGAAAAGTGCGACCGTTCTTATTTTTTTTAAAAAAATGAATTCTCCAAAGCAAAAGTTATTTGTTTATAAAAGATCGATGAATTTTCTTTCAAAAATTGCTGAACACCGTTAAAAACAAATAATCCTTGTTTATTAAAACTACAATTAAATAATTATTATTAGTGGCACTCCGAATTGCATATGTAAATAAAAACAAGATGGTTTCCTTTGTCAAAGGAATAAAAGAAGTCGTCTGCTAGTCGCACTTTCCGAAAATATTATTTTTGCCAAAAAAGTGCGACCTATTAAGGTTATCAAATAGGAAGTCGAGTAAAAAATTCTTGATAGCATAAAAAAATAATGCAAGGTATTGACAATTGAATGGAGCATATTTCATAAAATAAGCCAATGTTTACATAAAATTAAATCAAATTGAAAATGAGGCAGTCTAACTTTCCGACGAATATGAATTTTTGCTTTTGTAAATTATTTTTTTTTATTCAAAAATGGACGACAACAATACATATCTTTGATCATAATAGGTTCTGAAAACATTAAAAAATCGTCCCTTGAAATCTTTTTTTTAAGTATGGGATTTTTATCAGTTTTTATTAAACCGGTCGCACTTTTCAGACGGTCGCACTTCCCTACCCTTACCTTAAACATAACTTTTTATCATTATGACATCATTAATTTTTTAAATGATCCGTCAATTTTCCGTTAATTTTTTTAACTAATGAAAAATTTAAAAGATTAAATTGAATTTTTTTTATATCGAAAAGATAATCCATAATTTCCTTTAATTAGAAAAATTAACGGGTAATTTAGAAAAATTAATGATGATTTAAAGAAAAATTCACGAAAATTAACAAAAACTTTCTAAAATTTTGTCTCGGTGTTATTTCGCCCATAACATTTGATCTTTTTTATCATTTTAAATAGTATATATAATACGATAAGTTAAATAATAACATATTTTCGCATTAATTTGACGAAAATAACGAAAACTTTCTAAAAATGTACGAAAATTTTAAAAAATTAACAAAAAATAATGAAAAATTTAAAAATTTAAAAAAAATTTAAAAATTTTCGTGAAGTTTTCTTTAATTCATCATTAATTTTTTAAATGATCCGTTAATTTTCCGTTAATTTTTTTAACTAACGAAAACTCTTTTTTTAATTCTCCAAGTTAAAATTTTAATATTAAAATATTAATTATTTAATATTAAAATATTAATTATTTAATATTAAAATATTAAATAATTTTTTAGGTGCGAACCAACAAACAAATAAACAAACAAATAAACAAACAAACAAATAAACAAACAAACAGAAATCTCCAGGTTACGGGGTATGACGTAGTCCTACGTCAAAAAAAATTTTCGCTTCTTTAAGTAGCCAGATAAAAATGTTCTTCGTCTTTCAATGAGGGAAGCAGGTGAAAAATTATTCCTCTAGAAGCTCTGCGATTTTTTCCGTTCTCAAGCACAAAGACCGCGCGAATGACATGCAGTTGTTCTAGAAAATTTACTTTTCTTCTGCTTTTCTCATTAAATTCCAGCCAGATCCTAATTTGGTCAAAAAGAGAGTCAGTTTGCTTAATCAACTGAGTTTCTAAAAAAGAAGAATGGCGTGTTGACAGGAATTGGCTTTAAATACGGTAATTACGAAAAAAGAAAAGAAAAATTCGGTTTATATGGTCTTAAGTTTAAAAACCGTGTGTACATGGTCATTGTCTTTAAAGGATTAATATCTTTTATTTAATATTCAAAAAATGAAAAAAAAAAAATAAATAAATAAATAAATAATCGCCATTGGTTCCATGTTACCGAATAGCTTGTACGTAGTTCAAAAAAGCGTGTAAGAAGTGTTTTCATAGACGTTTCTTATAAGTTTTTTTAAGAAATGACTGCATATTTGTTTATAGGAACAATCAAGTGTCACTTCTTGACCAATTTTATGAGGAACTGCTATGGCTTTTTAATATTTTTCAGGACTTGTTTTTCGTGTTAAACAAAACCATCATGGTATACAATTAAAAGCGTTATTCGATAACAGTTTTCTCCTTCGGGTTAAAAATTCTGATTTTTAATATGACTTTAAACACTTTGCCATGCAATTAATATCTGCATCCATTTTGATTCATTCAAAAATCGAGAAAAAAAAATGAACGAACTGGCGAGGAAATCTTACCCCGGCAGTGGGTTCATCGGACCTTTCTCATATTAAGACGATGCCTTGCAATACTTAAAAATTAAACATACATTTTTTTTTTAAATTTAAATTCATTATTTAATTTTTAATTATCTGGTGCTTGAGGATTACGTTTAAAAATGATTTTCAAAAAATATGTGCCGGTTTAGCAAAATGTTTAAAGTCTATAAATTAAATTTCTGTTCAGAAAATTGCTTTCTCTCTCAAAAAGAAAATTTTGAACAAAATAGTCATCTAAAATACTCCTTCAGTAAGGTTCGTAAAAAACATTTTTTTCTTACCTAAACCTTTCTGAAAGATTTTTATTTTAGATTAATTAGTAAAGTATTTCATTTTTTGCACGCTTTTATCGTACTAAAATATATATCGTACTACATACAGTGAGAAGTGGTCGCAGTATTAGAAAATGTAATTTTTCAAAATTTTAATTTGTTCGTCTTATTAGTGTACTTACTTTTTTTTTTATTTAACTCATTTAAATTTATTTTGAAAAAAAATGTACCTGATCCAGTATTTTAAAGTACTTAAAAAAACTCCAGTTTTTAATCAGAAAATGATGTACTTAATATTTTTTTTAATAAAAAATGTGAATCATTCTTGTAATTCAAATTCATTCCGAAATTCTGCGACTGAACGGTAGATATATGTATTGTTTTTCTTAATTAAAAACTGCATTTATTGTTTATGTAAGATCCTAGTCTTTATGTTTTTTAAATTATTTTTAAGAAATAAATAATTATTGAAACTTAAGGATCTGCTTTTTTATTATTATTTTTTTTAAATGACCGTAAATCGGTAGTTTGAATGAGAAAAATGTATACTCCGACACAAAATGTTAAGACTTTAAATTGAGAAATTGTATAAATGAATAAAGAGAATTTGGAAAATTATTTACATATACAGTATAACTTTTCAGGGTATATTTGTAGAAAAAAAAATATCGTTTTGAAATTACAAAAGTTTCGGATGCTTATTTTTATCATTCTACTCAGAACGAGTGGGCTTATTTGTTAAAAAAAAAAAAAAAAAAAAAATTCTAAGAATTTTGACGTTTAATGCAAAAACAAAAAAGAAATTGCGAGAAAGATTTTTTCAACCGTATTTATTTATAAACATTAGGTTATAAAAAATATAAAAATTTCGTTCCTTTTTTTAAAATTTTTGTAATTTTTTTTTTTCACTTCAAAAATAATTTTCTAAAAAAAAGATTTGATACGTATTAAAGAGGAATTGTACTTTTAATATCCGTCAAATCTTTACGAAAATTATTTTCAAAAAATTATACGTATTTAAAAAATGAATCATTTAGAGAATTTACCCGGTCCTAATGTTTTAATGTGATAAACTATCATCTTCTTAAGAAGTTTGGCGAATTAAGAAAAATATTCCACATTATGATGTCATTTTTGAAAGATTTAATTAGTGTTTAGAAAACTGCATATCTATATTTTTTTTTGAATTTAATACACGGTCCATTCAGTTTTCTTTTTTAAAACCGGACAATTCCAAAGATATACATTACCATTTCCGTTATAATTGCTCCAACTTTTTTTTTTCTCCTCTGTATTTCTAATTAAGGGGACAGGAATCTTACCGTTTTTCAATCTATCCAATAATCCCTTAGCTTCCGGAAAATTTGCTAGGAAAAGAAAGGAGTTAATCGTTGTTTGTTTAAATATTTTGTGATGATTTCGTTGGTTTTTGAATTGGCCTATTTACGTTTTCAACGAATGACAAACTTGGGTTTTAAAAAGCCAAAAAGAAAAAATTTAAAAGTCCCGTACTTCCAATCAAGGTATTGCAATTTTTTTCCAACCCCCTACTTTTTTTTTGATCGACTTATCGGTTCAGTTTAATTAATATACAGTGGGTTCGATGGTTCCGAAAAAGAAAAGTTGTCAGAACTCTTAGGTCTTCCGAAGCAACAAAACTGCAAAAAATTAAACCAGATCTGGCCTATATTTTTTTACTCTTAAAACGAAATTATTACTCCATCCTTTGACAAAATATGATTAACAAGGATTGTTGCACATCGAATCCAAGTTATTCCTAAATTTTTTGCACTTGCTTATTTAAATTGATTTAATTTTTTTTTTATTACCGATAAAATAAAAGAGTACTAATTGAAAAATGTAAAAAAATGTTATCTTTTTCTTCTGTTTTCACTTTTTTAAGTTAAAATCAAAAGAAAAAAAATTCGGGAAAAAATTGAAAAAAAAAAAAAAAAAAGACTAATTTATTTATGTATTGTGTACAGTAGGTTCGTTGTGTAGTTTAATATATTATAATAATTATATGTGGTACCAAAAATGTAAAATCCTATTTAGACAGTAGGGTATTATTTAAGGTAAAAAAAAAAACTCTTTTTAAGAACCGTACATCAATGTATCTGTTTTCTTCTGTTTATAAAAAAAAAATTAATAAAATTTAAAAAAAAATTGATTTATTATTTTATTTGTAACCATCTACTGAAAAAAAACCAATAGCTAAGTGACCAAAATGCTGCGAAAAGCGATCCAGGTACGTGAAAAGCTTACTTATCTGACCACGAGAGAATTTTTTGAACATTTTTTAAATTATTAAGCGATAACATTAAAATGCACAGTCAGACCCTTCCTGGCCAGTGAAATTAAATTTCAAATTTTTTTATCAGTTTTACGGTATTTTAGGGGAAAATATTTTAAAATCATGATAAAGTTTCACAAAAAAATTGAAAGAATTCTTCTAAACATTTTTCCACCATTGTCTGAACTGTATCAGATGATCGATTCCAAGGATTACACCAGAATTTTTACCGTAAAATTTAAACGAAACTTGAACGAAATTAAGTTTTTGAAATGAATCAGTTTCTCGAGGCCCCAAGCTTTAAACCCATAAGTTGGCTAATAAAGTTGAATTCTACTAAAACCAGGAAAAAAATTAACAAAAAGTTTTCAAAAAAGCCTTGCTGCTTTTCCGGAAAAAGAGAAAAAACTTTAAAGTTAATAGATAAATTATTGTAAATAAAAAAGTAGGTACGATTTAATAAAATGTAAAAGGATACAAAAATTAAATCAAATTTTTTTTTTTTTTTTTTTTTAATGGAAATAAAGTCATTACGAACTGAATGTAAAATGAAAACGCGGAAAATTTTCTCGTTTATAGTACGAAAAAGTTTCTCTAACGTGTGTTTACATTCATGTTAGCGACATCTGTGGTTGGCTCTTTAAACTAAGCGCTCTTGTTCCGGAGACAATGAACTGATTTACCGACAAAAAAAATCGGGGGAATATTTTACCCCTGTTGAATTTGTTCCCTATCGCGTCGTTTCAAAGAAAATGATTATTGAAAAGCTATAGCCAACACCGGACTGAACTGTGTTGGCTTAATTTTTTTCCAGGATCGAGGTAAAAATTAATATTAACGCTCAAATTTTAAAAAAAAATTGCTTTTTTTTTTTTTGTCTGTTTTTGCGAAATGACCGGATGATAAAAATTACACAATGAGGAATGTGTAAAATTGGAAATGGCGGTCAAGAAATGGGCTTTTATACATTTTTAAAATGTTGGGAGGCCAGTGACGTAGCAACCTATAAGCGAAGCAAGCACAGGCTTGCGGCCGCGCGCTGTTCTTAGGCCTCGTAATTTCAGGCAGAAAAAAATGGATTAAGGTTCGAAATAAAAATAACCTACACTACGTTTTTATTCACAAAAAAAAAAAAAAAAAAAAAAAAATTAATACTTTTTTGAATTGAAAAAGAGTGAACGACCATGGGTATTACGTTTATACCTCGTGTTTTTCCAAATTTCTTTGTTCAAATTTTTAAGTACCTGCTCTTCGGTTTTTGCTGATTCCATTCATTTATTTGGTTAAAGACAGTTTTATCGCGGTATCCATCGAGCAATGACGGTTTAATAAGTTTTTTTAGTTTTTTTTAAAGTCGTGATTAATTTAGTGATTTTAAAAATATGGCGTAAAGACAGGCAGCAACAAAGATAAAAACAAATACAGGGACGAAAAGAGACAGGAGTGTGAACAGAAAATGGGAGTCGGGTTAGGGGGAAAAAACGTAAAGTAACTGCTGAGAAAGAAAAGTCAAAATTATATGGATCAGTATAGGAACCATTTGGATCCATAGGAACCGTTTATAGGTAAGCTCATTCCAATTATTTTCTCCCAATAATTTTCTTCCAAGCTCTCCAAAATTTGTATTAAAAATTCAAAAATGAATGAAATCTTCGACATATTCATCTGATTTAAAATTATTGTGCATTTATTAAATACATTTTACTTTTCTGTACTTGAAAGGTAAACAAGCCCAACTCTTCAAAATGGCCGACTGGCACTTAGCAGTTTTTATTTTCGAATCGTTTCGAATAAAAAAGGAAGAAAGCCTTCTGGATCCGATACGTCTTTTTACGTTGGCAACAGAATCGTCGTTGTTTTCTGCATGTTTATGATGTTGAGAAAAGTATTAGAAATAAAAATAAAAAATAATTAACAAATTTTATATTTTTACAGGAAAAATTATTCGGATGGAAAAATTATTCGTCTTCTTTGACTTTTTAATTTTTGAAAACTCAAAACAAGCAGAAAAATAACGACGATTCCGTTGCCAACTTAGAGTCATATCGGATCCAGGAGGCTTTCTCCCTTTTTTATTCGAAACGATTCGAAAATAAAAACTGCTAAGTGCCAGTCGGCCATTTTGAAGAGTTGGGCTTGTTTACCTTTCAAGTACAGTTTTGTTTAATTGTACTTTAATGTAAAGTGAGTTGTTTAATATACTTCACATTCAAATGTAGTAAAAAAACCTCAAAATGCAAGTAACAATTGTGCATGTAAAAAACTTTGAGAGGGGGGGGGGGGGGGAGGCGAGTGGGTCAAGGTTAAATAGCATACGAAAAAAAAAGGCCTCGCAAAATGTTTTCGCTGCTACTCCACTGTTGGAGACCTAAAACGTCATCGCCTTTTGCCATTTAAAAAACTATGAATGTAAAAAAGATTTTTTAATTACATTATCATCATTCTTTTATTTCAAAATTACCGTAAATAGAATTTTAAAAAAAACCAAAAACGATAAAAGAATTTTTTTTTAAATTCTAATTGGCAAAAAGTAATGGTAATAAGAAAGAAACAAAATGAAACAAACCCCTTCTGAACCGCACACAGTCGACTGAAGCAACAAAACCGCCTTACCGCTTGAGTATTCTCCGTTTGTAAGGGGTTTTTTGAAAATCTCGTAGACTGTATAACACTTAATTATAAGGCTCCGACTATTATTATAATATACACGATCACCCTTTGAATCGTATTAACATTAACTAACGTGCATGGTGTTAATTTAACGATAATAATCGTTGAAAATCATGCAAAACGATTGACCAGAATAATGTTAAATATAGAGTTGAGAAATTTTAGGAATTAGATAATCGAATTGAAGCACTTGTGTGTTTACTGATGTGTGATGTCTTCGATAACAGCATCTCACGGATTAGAAGGAAGTAGGCATGAGAAAGTTGATTAAGTAAAATGTTTTCCTGTAAAATGTACTTGCTACCTCTGCTGCTGCACACAACAACCGCATTTATGTTTTGTGCTGCAAAAGGTAGGGGAAAAGAAAATGAAAACTATTTTCATTGTTCCTTAGCATCTATTCGGACGGCGAAAATTTCCCGTTTTTCAGGAATCTCTTTCTCTCTTTTTTTTTTTTTTTTTTTTTTTTTTTACGCTGATGTTATTACGTGCCTAATATGAAATTTTTTTTCCCTCCAACCTTTTTAAGTAACCCGCCTTAAGAAAAATTCGATGGCAGAATGCAGCACTAAAGCTAATCTAATCCTCAAATGGTACATTTTTTTTTCTTCTTCCTTCAGTTTTCCTCTCTTATTTTAACGATGTTACGAGTCCTCCATTTTTCCATTTTCCAATGGCATCCCGCCTTTTTCCTTCATTTATTTCATTATATTTCTTTCGTTTCCACTTGAAATCTATTTTCCCTCCAACCAATTTCATTTCCCTACATCCAGGATCTTAACAGATTTTTTTTTCTTCCTTCTTAAGGAAATGAGCCTGCGTGCCTAATAACATCAAAATAAAGGAACGAGGAATGATATTATCGTCGCTGCCCCCTCAGTTAAGGATTTCTTTTATAAAATTTCCAGCGATAGGAAAATCCTTTTGCTCCCTGGGATGATAGTGTTTAAGAAACAAAAGGAGGATGAGGCAGGGAAGCTGATCATCAATCAAATCTCTTTGAAAAACACCTCCTCCCCCTTCTTCACCGACCCCCCCTCTCGCCCCCGCCTTCTCGTCCATTTTCAACATCTAACTTCCTCGTTATAAAGCTCCTCGTCCAACAGCCCAGAATTTGCGGTCATCTCGCTTTTGGGGTTCAAATTTAAACTTATACAGAAATGAAAATTAAGGAAGAGCCGAAAATCCGTTTCTTATACTAAACCCAAACACGTTTTCTTACGTTTAAAAACATTACAAAAAGGGTTGATGTCTCCGGCGTTAAAATTTAATTTTAAAATGTTCTGCTTTTCCACGGATTTTCATGGTGATTATTCGTCTTCTTAGATGTTTTGATATTGGTTGCGTTTAGAATTAAAACGACGTATATGTTCAAATGCCATTTTCAACTTTCTAAACTTTACTGAACGGCCGTCCTCGTAAATTCATATAAAACAAAACATTAAGCGATCTTAAATTTAGCACTCAAAAGATGATATCCTAATCCCTAAGAGCTCAAACTAATAAAAACAAAGTAATTTCGTACTTCCGGAGAAAAAAAAGTTAAGAATATTTTTAATTCTTATTTTAACTCAGTCTAAAAAACTCGAATGTTGAATGGGGTTTATGAAGGCCTATTTGCCAATTACTGAGGAAAAAAAATAATCATTCGTTGCGATTCGTTGTAACTTTCTTTTTTCCAAAAGTAACAATTTTCCTTGAATGCTTCATATTAAGTTTTGCTTTTAAGGATAATATTTTCATTTGAAAATTTCTAATTGGTGCTATCGCATCATAAGATGTGGGATCATTCTCTTTGTTTTAAATTCATCCATCAGTTATGTTACAACGTTGGAAAGTGTAAGGACAGTCTCGGACCAGAGGGGTTGTATTTCACCAAGGGATAAAAGTACGACACTTAAGGATGGTCTGAAACCCTTTTCAAGACTACATGACACCGACTTCCAAGTAAATTTTCATTTTGCTGAATTAATTTTAGAAAATGATATGATAAAAATTTTACTTTTTATACTAAAAAATATGTGCTTATTGCTCGGGAAATTTTCGAAATCAATAAGCGAACTGCTTTATCAGTAATGAGATTGGGAATGGAGGCTTATTGCGGTATTTTTAGTTTTCTTGAAGGAAATAAGGTTGGTTATGATAAGAGGAACCCAAAACGTAATAGGATCATGTATATAATTATAAAAGACAAGTACTTCTGAAACAATACCACAAGAGGATCTCCTTCGGAGTTAATCCTAGCTATTGTACAAACCTGTTTTCGAGTTCAATAATCCGCCGTTAACAATGAATATATGTACATACTAGACGATTAATAAGGAGAGCTTTCAAAAATAAATTGAGGAAATTCGTTTTCGTTTTCCTTTACCTTTATGTTTGAATTAAATGAACAAGAGCGAATTTAAAAAATTAACGAAAATAAAACTCCGTTCTATGATATAGTTTATTTAAGAATTCAGGATTGAGGAATTAACAGTTTTTGAAAATAACAATACAGAAAAATTTATTTATTTATTTTATTAAAACAAAAGAAAAAAAAAAAAGATTTTTTTAAAGACTTAATTAAATAAAGTATTAATTTTTTACAAGTCACAGAAAGTTATTAAATTAATAATTTATGAAAAAGATTCATTTCCGTGATAGTTAAAAAAAATCTCACATTGCAGGAACCGAATCATTTAATTTTTCGTGTTTTCCTATTTCTTACCAGTGGCGTCGCAGAGGGGGGCGTAGAAGGTGCAATGAGCCGGGACCCCCAACCTGAAGGGGCCCCAAAGTCTCGTTTTAATTTTTATGAAATTAAAAAAGAATCGTATACACTCAAAAAAAAAGTAGGGTAATATATTTTTGACTGGACGCTTTGACTGGTCCGAAAACAAAATTGACTGGAGACTAATACAATTGTAATGGCTTCTAATCAATTTTTTATTAGGCGCAAAATCCAGTTTAAATTGTATTGGCGACCAGTATTCATTTTTTTGAGTGTATAATGTTAAAACTTTGCGCTCAAAATTCTCAAAAAAAAAGAAAGAAAAAAAAAAAAAAAAAAAAACATTCGAAAAATATTTTATATTTTAAAAATTTTCGCACCAGGGCTCCAGGATTTTTTGCAAAGCCACCGCTTCTTACCTTCTATTCCAGTACTGAATTGTCCAGTTAACATAAGCGGAAGTAAGGAATTCGAAACATGAAAGAACTGTCTAACGGATGTTAATAACGACTTAAAAGGATCCTGAATAAATATTTTTTACATATATACTATGTATGTTCTTTGATGAAATGTTTATAATAATGACTGACCTTTCAGCATTCTGGATCTATTACATACTTCACTTATAAACATTTTCTATTTTGGTGTCCTAATCTTGTAATGCTTAGAAGGATAAAGTTAAGCAAATAAAGTTAAGCGGTCGTGAAATATCAGTTAAGTCTGCAAATGACAACTTTTTTAAATTTCCTTTTCAATTTTCTGAATATCACTGGTAAAAGTAATAAAGAAGTAAAGATAAAAAATGATAATACTCTATAAATGTCATAAGAATTTATTCAGCTCTGCTTACACATACACATCCGTTTCTTCCGGCGACATATAGCTCGGGGTTTCTCTTTCAGGGGTTGCGTACTGCTTCTTGAAAAACTAAAAAGGAGCTTTTTTTTTTTCAACTTTATAATTTTAATTTATCGTAGGATTTTTATTTTTTAAAAAAACGTAAATGACTGCTTCCTTCGGCCAAAATATGTGCGTCTGACCAAGCGCTTTTTTTTTTTTTTTTTTTTTTTTTTTTTTTACTAAAAAAATTCGTGTTCGAAAACTTGAAATAAACTTAGACAGACACCATCATACGCGCGCTTTTAGGCCAAAGAAAGTATACCTTTAAGCCAACCAGGAATTTTTAACTTTTTTTTTATTTTTATTAAACACAATTTTTCAAATTTACATGGGAAATCTTTTAATATGTACACTGTAGAGTTCTACACCATAGAATGTTGATCTGTAGGAAGGTTAAACTACCCGTTAATTATTCTTCATCGCAGTGTACTCGACATGACTGGTAATTAGTAAACAATAGGAGTAGAAAATGTGAAAGGAAGATATCAGCATGCATATGACAAGTTAAATGGTTGACGACCTTTGTCACATCTTAAGCTTTGTCTTTATATAAACTTAGCCAAAACATTGACTCTCAGAATTTCTAAAGGCTTAAAGGATGGTATAGCAAAAAATAAAAAATAAATAAGATGTTGCATGATTTTATCGAAAGCGCCTAGGAAATGCATAGAGCTTTTACATACACCTTATACTTGTGGGTTCCGTTAGCCTTTTACAAGTCCTCCCGTTCCCTTAATGGAGTTAACAAAATTAATAATAATGTTTCCTTTTGGAAGGTCTTGCCTATTTCCTCCAGTCTAAATTTCATTAACACATTTTGTCAGTCAAAGCAATTAATTTATCTGATTGAAAAATATCCTACATACGAAATCGAATTCCAATTTACAAATTTGATTTTTCCCGAAATTCCCATTGATGTATTTTGAGATTGATAAACATAAAATACATGGCAGTATACTAAATTCAAATTCAGTTGGGACTATAATTATTACATATTTAGACTCGATGAGCAGAGAAATGTTGATTTATTAAATCAAATAACTGACAAAGTAAATGAAGCTCTGAAGATGCGAAAAATAATGTACGCAAGAAAATATAGCGTGATAAAATATTTGGTGAGCGAAATAAATTTGAAACAACCTGTATTAAATTATATTTTGATAAATAATAAATACAAGACAGAAAAAATAATTACAATTATTTCTGTTTAAAGAAAATAATTATTTTTAATTGTATAATTTGCTAAAAAAATGTATTACCTAAATTTACTTATTAATTATTATAAACAATTTTGGGGTGATGACCCCACAATGATTCGATCCGATCCTTAAAATTAATAATACCAAACTATGTTTTTTTTTTTTTTCACACTAGAAATTCTATTCTGTTTACCACTTATTTTTTAATCCAAATTTTTCTTATGAAAAAAAAAAGGTGAAATAGTGTTGCAGAGTCACTATTAGGAAATTAGAGCAATATCTTGTAGCTTACCGTAAAAATAAAATAGAAACGTTCCTTCATGTCTTCCAAATAATAAGCAATTGTGCCTTTTCCCAATAATTCATTTATTTATTTTCTTAAATTAGGCACCAGAAAAAAAACTCAGATTTATTCGAAAGCAAAGAAACCTCGAAATTAGATGTTTTATAGAGACTAAAACAAAATATTCCGAACAACATCTTACATTATTTTTAACAATTTAAAAATCTATTAGAAAGTTAGGCGAAAGATTTTTACCACTGGAATCAGCCACAATTTTTTCACGGAGTTGGTCTGCAATTTTTAATATTTTAGATAAGTTATAAATTCCGGCTCCGATTATTTTTTTTCATGGAATATATGAGACCGGAATTCTAGGATAACATAAAATTCTGGGTTTTTCGGTTTACGCCTATAGTTGTAGGTTGCTCACGGTGGTCTGGAACCCATCCCCATGCCGGCAAAAATGACGACAAAAACTGACATAGGCGTTTTGTTACTGACCATAAAAATAGTCGAAAACCGTCGGAACGAAAATCCTAGCTGATCGTATTAGCGAGATAGCGTATTCCACCTATTCTTAACTTATGGAGTTCACGGTAGCTCGCTTAAATTGCATCGGCTACCTGTAATCCCATAAGTTAAGAATAGGTGGAATACGCTATCTCGCTAATACGATCAGCTAGGATTTTCGTTCCGACGGTTTTCGACTATTTTTATGGTCAGTAACAAAATCCCTATGTCAGTTTTTGTCGTCATTTTTGCCGGCATGGGGACGGGTTCCAGACCGCCGTGTGCTGAAAAATAATCACACAATAAGTTCATGATATTCTACTGAAAATGAACTTATCCAATCCAATCGGATTCGGCACTCCCAAGCGGCCAGCATCCACGGACACATTGCCTGTCAACTTTATTTGGGGTCCACCCTGGCACCGGCCTTGGGCTGGTTGAATGATGGTCCAAAACTCTCCTGATAGCCCTCGTTTAAGGCGCACGTGCGACATACTCCTCCCACTATAAAGCCTTTTGGACTTTATCATGCCGGTGATAAAAGGCTGTACTGTGAGTCTTCGGATCTCGTCATTCGATTTTACACGCACGCGTCCAATGTTAGGATCTATATTTGGACCAAGGATTCTCCGCAGCATCTTTTTTTCGAAATCCAACAATCGTGTCTGGGAGAGGACGGTTGGATCAATGCTTCACTACCTTAGATGACAATGGGGCCCAGGACGGAGTTATAAATCTAAGTTTGGAACGGTCGGAATAAAGGGCATTGCTTCGAATTTGAGGGGTAAGGACTTGGGGGCAACGGCTCTTACTCTGGATCCTTGCATTGACTCCGAGTGACCATTGTAATGCTCCGCGGTTGACCCAAAATCCAGAAACGAATGAACTTATATACAATCGAAAACTACTACTAGTTCGAAAAAATGCCTGTCAGCCTCGTAGCCAGGGGGGGGGGGGGGGCATAGGGTGGCTCAGCCCCCCTGTGAAAATGCTTGAGTCCCTGTGGATTTGAAATTTATATTCCAATTCCAAATCAAATTCTAATTTTAACAGGAAAAATATTAATTATTTTCTAATTCCCTACACTGTGTAAGACAACAAATATTCCTGCCCCCCTTTAAAAACCTCCAGCCCTCCTGTATATGCCGGTCTGGCTACGGGTCTGATGCCTGTTCGGATAAAAATAGTTGAAGAAATGAGTGAAAAAGGAGGTCGTTGGACGTCTCAAAAAAAAAAAAAAAAAAAAAAAAAAAAACATCAGACGCATTTTGGGCGCCATTTTGGTAAAACAAAACACATCGTAAAAAATCACTAAGGATTTATACGTATTAAATCAGAATTTCATAAACGTAAAAGCGATGAAAAGAAGACAAAATTTTGATTTTTGAGTTTTAAATTGAAAAATTTTTTAAATTAAAAAAAAATTAATAAAAACTAATGCTCACCCGTCAAACAGACGGGTGTAACGTTATAAGTGTCGCGAATAAGTAAAGTTTGGTCGGTAAGTTTGTTTCCTGAAAATTTTATCAAAATTAATTGGCTCTTTACGTGTTGGACAAAGGTTCGAAAAATCCGATGGAATTTAATATGGGAAAATTTGTTTCTCAGCTCTCACCGGAAAACGAAAAAAGATATATCGAAAAATTAAAAAGAGCCTACACATCAGTACCTATACATTTATCGTTCCTGAAAATTTCATCAAAATCGGTCGGGTAGGGGCTCCGTACGTGTTGGACATCGCTTTTCCTTAGCGTTTTAACATATAAGAAGATTAAAGCGGAACCTTTTTTAATTTTCATGGAACCTTCGGAACCTGAACGGCCTCCTTCATTCACTCATGTCTTCAGTTTCGTTTTAACAGGTTTTTAGCAAATCAAAAGTGACTGAAAATTTATTTATTTATTTATTTATGTATATTTGGACGCAACAAGCATATATATAGGTACTGCTACAGCAGTCCCTGTCGAAAATTTAAACTAAATTTAATCAATCAAAAACATAATCAAAACAATAATAGGCCTATAAAAGTAAAAATGAAACGATAAAAAAAAGTAAAACATATTGATCAGAACTAAAAAAAAATATACAGTATATAGGTATATAGGTAACATGTGTGGTGTATATAGGTAACAACAAATGAAATAAGGTGAATATAGGTAACAACAAATGAAAAATCATAAACCCTCCAATGCCTCAGTGACAGATTTTTTAAACGAGGCACTGTGTAACACTTACAATTACTCTTTTCCAGTAAAAGACTAAATCGAATTTTCAACAAAAAAAAAAAAAAAAAAAAAAACTTCCTTTTGTCAAGACCGGATCGAAAAAATGTATAAGCAATGAAGGTCGCTTTGAATAATTATTCCAATGTCGATTACGGAAAAGGTGTCTCCAGTTTCATTGTTATACATCCACCTGAAAAGAAAATTAAAATGATTTAGTATAATTATGAATTATCAATTTGAAGTTATTGAATGTAAAACTTGTTAAAATTTGAATCATATTTATCAAATCTATTCCAAAGTTTCTTATATCTAACTAATATGCTAGGCTTAGGCAATAACGATATGATAAAATATTCAGGAGGTGAGGTAGCCCAGGATAAGTCCAAAAAGTAGCGTCCACGATACTTTTCTCTTTTATTAAAATGTCATTCCCTTTGCTTGAAATTAAAAATAGTTTTTGGATGCAAAAGGCCAAGATACATCAAAGCTACGTCTAAGTTACATTCCTTGGCTATAAGACAAATGAAGCGTAAAACATTTTGGTTATTTTTATTCACGGAGTCTCTGTTTCTCACCCTGACGTAAACGTAAATACTTCTCTCTGTCCTAAGGGACCTAAAGCTTAGATATACTGTATAATTCCGAAAAACGACGTAAAAGGAATTTGTTCATTTGTTTTAACAGTTTTTGAATTCCTCAACTGGAATTTACTCTTCTCCATTAACTTCTACGACTTTGTATTTTCAAGTAGAGGAGAGAATGCACCACGTATCATTTCTGCAATCCAACAGTTCACACCGGATGAGATTTTTTTTTTTTCCCCCGACCCTTTCCAGAAACCCTATCCAAGACTTATTATGTAAAGAAATGAGTTAAAATCAGCGGTTGCAATGCTAATGTTTTCATTTTTCCGGGACGGGAAACGGTGCTGGTTAGAGTCATTCATTAGACTTGACTCACGTGTACCAATAATTTCTAATTCACATTAAAATACAGCAGACATCGTAATTAACCTCTTTCGCTTATTCAAAGTAAAAAGGTGAAAAGTATTTAAACAAAGTGGCCGAGAAAATATTAAGCGTTTAAACTTGATAAGTTGAAGAAAAATAAGAGAAAAAGGAAGGAAGCGAAGGAGTCTAAAGATGGAAACGTCTAGCGGAGGAGGGAAGGGTGCGGGAAAGCGGAATCTTGGGGAGAAAGGGCAATAATGAAAAAAGGGAAGAAAAGTTAAGAAATAAAGCTGTTTTTTTAATCCGTTAAAGAGTAAATTAATTTCAGTGTAAGATGAAGTTTTGACTTGACCCAACGCGTTTTTGATTTTAAAAAAAACGAAATAGTTTTTTTTTTTTTTTTTTTTTTTTTGAAATCGAAAAAAGGTGTATCGGTGATTACGATTGTGGAAATTAGTTTCAGTTACAATTAAGACTTTCTCTTGTACAAAAACCTGTTTTATTTTGTTCAACATCTACAGTATACACGTTTTCAATGGTCTGACTCAAAGCATGCCTAAAGGCTCAGCAATAAAACTTTAACTAGATTAGAATTAAGGAAATATCTTGGATAAAACGAATTGAAATACGTTTATGGTGTATATATAGTGTACACCCTTTGGTAAATCCGGAGATGGGAAGTTGATGGTCGACACAAGGAGCCGATTGCGGAATAAGAAATTTACAGATGCCTCCAAGCGATTTCTTAGTTAATAGTTTAAAGACTAAATGGAAGAATTATCTCTCTACGATTTTGCTGAGTGTTCACTAATGGAGGAAAAAAAAAATGCGTAGCACAAACACTGAAAATCTAAAGGAGTATGCGTTTTCGAGAAAGCGAGGAATCTCTAAATGTAAATAAACTTGTAGAGCCAATAGCCAAAAATTTAAATTCTCCAGTAATTCGTCTCATTTTATAGATCAAAAGTTCGAAAAAAAATCATCCAAAGGCGTACAGAGGGACAGCGGGGGCCGATAGCGCCCGTCACTACCTGTCGGAGGTGTGACAAAATTAGAAATTTTTTATATTATACTTGGCATCAACTAATTTTTTTTTTCTTCCACTGGGAAAAAATATATTCTAATGGTATGGAAAAACGGTGTGGAAAAGCAACTTCAGGTCGTCAGTTCCTGTAGCAAAAAGTATTTAAGAGCGGAGGGGTAAGGGTGAAGGTACAGGTGCCAAAACAATCAGCACGCTCATGCTATCAACTAAAAGGAGAAAAAATGGAAAACTATGGAGGCTGATTTTGCAGCACTTATTAATTAAAAAAATAGAAATAAATCTGAATAAATAACTAATTTACTGGATTTGTTGAGACCGAGTCAAAACCCCGACATTCAAAACCCCGACATTAAAAATCGGGGTTTTGAATGACGGGGTTTTGATTTTTGACTTTTATTATATTTTATTTTTAATTTAATTTAATTTATTTTTTATTTTTAAAAATATTTTTAAATGACGGGGTTTTGAAATCAGCAGTTAAGTCCTACATACATGGGTGGATCTAGGATTTTTTCCTAGAGGGGGCTCAGAATAGGGAAAAATATTTTCTGGGGGGGGGGGCTGATACCATTCAGGCCATATAATTTTCAAAATTCTAGGGGAGGCTAGCACCCCCAGTCCCCCCCAGATCCGCCCATGCCTATATATTAAAACGCTAAGGAAAATGAGCGATGCCCGACACGTACGGAGCCCCTTCCCGATTGATTTTGATGAAATTTTCAGGGGACAATAGGTCCTCCTGACTTCAGAGTCTATGAGCTTTTATGAAATGAACATTTCCCTGAAAGCTCTAGAGAACTGAGAAGTTCTAGGGAGCTTTCAGCAGAAAGTCAAGATACCACACAGACCGGCAGAGACCGACGGAAATTCCACAGACCGAGTGCAGTATAGGACTAAGCTCCCCATAGGAGGTGTTTTAGTATTTCGTAAGACCGGAAGGGGGAGGGGGTTCTCGAAATTCTTACGATTTTCTATATACGGGGGAGGAGTTTGGAAAATCTCTGTAAGAATTTCTATTGCAATTTAATGCTCAGAAAATTTTCTATATTTTAATCCTTACTAGTTCTATTACCTTCTATATAAGTGCTATTAAATTTCAAAACCCCGACATTTCAGAAATTTTAAAAAATTAAAAATAAATTAAAATAAATAAAAAATAAAATATAATAAAAGGCAAAAAGCAAAACCCCGACATTCAAAACCCCGATATCTAATGTCGGGGTTTTGCTAGGGTCCCGATTTGTTCAGAATTTTATTTTTGCTTTATCGACCGCAGGGAGAATAAAGCATTGTTTTTAGCACAAATTTCAGATTTTCAGTTTTTGATATTTTTACACGTTTTGAAGTCCCCTGATGCCGAAAAAAACAAAATTTGGATGGTGGCCGTGTGTGTGTATGTGTGTATGTGTGTATGTGTGTATGTGTGTATGTGTGTATGAATGTATGAATATATGTGGAAAAAAACGTGTCTGTCGGAGGAAAAGCAGAAAAACGAAAGAACGGATCTCGATGATTTTTGGTGGTTAGCAACTTCTAATGAAATGTAGGTGCTGATTAGTTTTTGAGCCAAATCTGTCCAGCGATTCGGAAGCAGTGAGTGAAAATGTTAAATTTTCAACAATTTCAAAATCTTTTTTGACTATACATCGCGAACGCAGCCACCGATTGAGTCAGATTTTCGTACCGCAGTAGATATTCATCCAGATACGCTACCATTAAAATTTGGTTAAATTCAGTTGAGTGGTTCAGAAACGGTGAGCAGGGCTAAAAGTATGGGTATAGGCCTAAAAACCGATATCTCCAACTTTTGAAACGTCACGATATGACGTCATCGATTACGTCAACAAAGCGATTTGGATGCTGATTGGCGGGTTCCTCGTGGGAGCTAACGAAAAAATAACCGTATTTTTGAGAATATTTTCGGGGTAGAGGATTCCGAATCTGAAATAATTTTTCCGAAATTCGAATTCCTTATGGCCGTATTGCGACTTTGGTGGACCTCTGATCAAAAATCTAACCGTATTTTTGAGAATATTTTCTGGGTTGAGGATTCCGAATCTGAAATCATTTTTCCGAAATTCGAATTCCTTATGGCCGTATTGCGACTTTGGTGGACCTCTGATCAAAAATCTAACCGTATTTTTGAGAATATTTTCTGGGTTGAGGATTCCGAATCTGAAATCATTTTTCCAAAATTCGAATTCCTTATGCCCGTACTGGGGCTTTGTTGGACCTCTGATCAAAAATCTAACCTAATTTTTGAGAATATTTTTGGGGTAGAGGATTACGAATCTGAAATAATTTTTCCAAAATTCGAATTCCTTGTGCCCGTATTGTCGCTTTGGTGGACCTCAGATCAAAAATCTAACTGTATTTTTGAGAATATTTTTGGGGTAGAGGATTCCGAATCTGAAATAATATTTCCAAAATTCGAATTCCTTACGCCTATACAGCGACTCTGGTGTCTCTGATCAAAAATCTAACCGTATTTTTGAGAATATTTTCGGGGTTGAGGATTCCGAATCTGAAATAATTTTTCCAAAATTCGAATTCTTTATGCCCGTACTCGGCTTTGATAGACCTCCGATCGAAAAACTAACCATATTTTTGAGAATTATTTAAATAGTCGATAAAGCATTTGATCGGTTCTCCGATCTCATTTTTTATAATTAGTATTAAAAGGAAAATCCATCTTATGTTTATGGTATAACCTAAATGGAGAATGGAGTGAGCTTACCTGCACCTTTCGCAAGCATGAGTTTCCGTTAAAATTCTTAATAAAATTTTTGCAAAAAAAAAAAAAAAAAAAAAAAAAAAAAAATACAGCACCGGCAAGAAGTCGAAACAGGCGCTTTTTTTTGTTTAAAATCTCGGCCTTTTCTTACATTAAGCAAACCTTCTAGAGCCTGGCAAAAATAATCTTCCATTAACTAATGCGTAATGTCATTTTGAAAAATATAAAAGAAATTGTGTCTGCAAAAGGATTTTATAGTGAACAAGAAAATGAAATGAAAGAGCCATTAAAGATTTTTTCAACAAACCCTAACACTACTCAGAGAGAATTGCTGCCGGTTGTCTGAAAAGCATTGATTCCATGCTATCCATCCATGTTGAAATTTTCCAAGATGCAGTCACTCGCTTGGAAATGCATATCTTTTTAGAAAGTATAATCTTTTTCTTTGTGAAATTCCTACCTACTACGAAATTCTTTACATCTTTCCTTTACTTTTAAGGACACCGTGAAAAATATTTTTATTTTTATTTTTTTTTTTATTTTCCTTTTTTAAAAAATAAATTTTCAGGTATTCTCAGTTTGTCAATTTCTTCTGACAAAATTTTACTATTCAATTTCGAAAAAGTTTGCTCCACATTTTTAATTTAACAAAAAAGCTTTTGTGTTGTACATATCTCCTTTTAAAGATAAATCCCTTTCAGAATAGAAACTATATTTCATACCAGGAAACCATTTCAATTCTTATTCATTTTTATCGCCCTTTCCACTTTTTCCAACAGACGCCCCCTTCGATTTAACCCCAAATAAGAAGGACAGCGGCCAGTTGGCTAGAAGTAACCCCTTACTCGAGAGAGAAGGGTCATTTCAACACCGAATGGTGAATTTTTATGAGCACATTAACATACTGATTGCAACGATCGAGCAAGAAAGGACTAAGTCAACTTGGCGACTGGATCAATGTAACCTTTTCTTCCTTTTGATATTAAAGCAGGAAGTTTAAAACATGCAAATTAATCTGTATTTTTAATTTTCAACGAACCAGTTTTTATACGAACAAAAACAAAATAAGAAAAGGTGTCGGGGATGATTCTGTAACGGAAAAAAAAAAGATGTACACCTAGGACCAAGAGGCATCGCAGATTTTAGAAATTAAAAAAAAAAATGACAAACACGCTTAATAATTTGAATGGGTGATTAAGTAGTTGCGAGTAGTACTTGACAACAGATGCGGCACGGATAAAATACTTGGAAAATGGAAAAAAAAGGAACCCTTCCGGGTGTAATTCTAATTCAATAACATACAAGACTCTTGACTTGGCTTTTTGAAAAAAAAAAATGGGGAAAACGGGAGAACCCCTTTCATTCATTTTCACTCCCTTTTCCACAGTTTTATCCAATAGCGTATGTCGTGCCTGTGTCACGTGACTTCTTGTCCAGCATGGTCGTTCTCGGATTTCCTAATATCTTTAATGGAAATGTTTTTCCCTTTGACTGATCACGAATTTTTCCTGCTACAGATTTTCATTAGCATTAACCAAGAAAAAAGTTAAAGCGTTGGAATGGGTTTCCCATCATTTTTGTAGCGATCACAATTTTTAAAGTGGGACCATAATTTTTTTTTTGTACGGGATGCTCAACTGTCTTATGAGATGTCGCTCCTGAGCTTTTTTTAAATTCTATTTTAACAATTCAGGCCTAATGTTCATCTTTTAATTTTAACACGAGAAAAAATGCGTGTATTTATTCTAATCCATCAATGATCACTTGTGGATTTTTTTTCTTTTTTCTTAATTGTAGTGCAGGGTGAAACAAATGATATTTGTTTCAGTGACAAAGTCCTTAAAAACCGCATTATTTCGATTATTTTTGAACTTTGCAAATACTGTCTACACTTAAAATGGGAAATTTTTCACAGACAATACTTTCATAGTTTCTCATAATCGAATAAAGTTTATTGAAGAGTTATCAAAGCATTAGCTGGACTTTTTTAACGAGCACTGTCAAATTAAAAATAAGAAAAATAATTCCATTGAAAGTAATCATTGGACTGCTATTACGTCAAATTTATTTATATATTTTTTATATTTTTTTTATCAAAAATCGGGAATAAGAATTTTCATTCAGATATATTTTGGATTAACGATGATCCAAAAACTTACATGGTGACTGGCCCTTGGCGTCGCCACTTTATTACCTTACCACACCAATTTCTCCGATTATTGTATAAAGTTTTTAATGTTAAAAAAGCTCGACTGCGCGGGTCGAAAAACGCGAATTTTGAATTTGAAAACGCCTGATATGGGAATCGATGCCTTTTTATTATACTATTAACCTTAATTTTTTTCAGGCCTTTTTAAACGACATTTTAAAGTGCCGCAATGGACTTGAAATTTTCAAAAAGCCCATTTGAGCACCAAAAATGAATATTTTTTTCCCGCATAAAAGACCATCGTGCCCTATCGGAAATATTGCGTTGATTACGAATTTGAAGTCAAAAATTATTTTTGGTGCACATTTTTTGAACCACATGCCGGATTCCAAAATTCAGAAAATCTTGTTATGGCTTTCTGTCTGTGACTCAAAAACCGTGCACCATAACTAATTTTGGCTTCAAATTCGTGATTTCCGATAGGAAACGACGGTCTTTAATGCGAAAAAAAAATGTTCATTTTTGGTCCTCAAATGGGCTTTTTGAAAATTTCAAGGCCATTGCGGCACCTCAAAATGTCGTTTAAAAAATCAAAAAAAATTAGGGTCAATAGTATTATAAAAAAGGCATCGATTCCCATATGATAGGCGTTTTCAAATCCGAAAATTCGCGTTTTTCGACCTGCCCTACAGTGTATAGGGTATATTTTGCCCAATAAACTAAAAATAAAATAAAAATAAATTTGAAAAGAAAAATGTTCTTGACGGGAGGAAGAATGCTATAGAGTAAAATATGAATAAAACAAGGCAAAATCATTCAAAGTAAATAATTTAAAAAATAAAAATGCAACGTAAAATTTGGGAAGCCAAATCATTCGAAATTTTAAATAAAAGTTTCTTATTTATTTTGTTATTAATAATTAGGCTACTTGATGCGATGGAAAGTAATTGACGCACATTTTCAAAAGATGTTCACCTAAAAAATAAAAAAAAACAATAAATACGTCAAACCTCAAAAGGTGGTATTTAAATTTTTAGAAGACTAGACCATTTTGCTAGTTCTGGGCCTTTGGGCATTCAGTCCAACAAAACACAATCATTAAAAAATTATTTTATAAAAAAGAACATGTTTTCATGCGTATTTAAGATATGCCGTGCCGATCCCCAGAGAGGTTTTGGAGAACTTTACAAATGCAGATTTTTCAGTGGTCTAATTTCAATTACTCCACGGTGATAAGCCATATTGTCATATCCCCCTTAGAGCATCGATTTCGTTTACAATTTTTAATTTGGGCGCACAATAATATAATTTCAGAGTTGAGCGTCGACGATTTGGCTTAGCCCGGCAATATTTTTACTATGAAAAACTTGCCTAACATAATGCTAGAAAAAAAAAAAAAATAAATAAATAAATAATATTAATGCCGTTTTACCTTGAAAGAAATGCCGTATTTGCTTCACAAATACTGAATTTTCTTAAGATAATAAAAAAAAAAAAAATACCTAATAAAAATTATAATCATTTTGTACCATCAGCAAAGATATCGATTAATTTTAAACTAGTTTTGTTTTTACTGAAATAATTATATCACTTAATTAATACTACAAAGGAAGTTTTTTTTCTTTATTTCAGACAAAAAAAAAAAAAAAAAAAAAAAAAAAAAGTTATTTTTATTAGTCTTTGCAATCAAAAACATTCATTCAGTAGTTATTTTCTACTCTACATGGTCTTCAAAACCAGAAAACTATACCTGCTCTTCAAAATTTTTAAAAATTCAAATGTTTCGCCTGAACCAAAATCTCCAGTTTCTTCGCTTTGAAAAAAAGCCATCCTCTTTGTCCCTGTAAATAAAAGAAAAAAAAATTAATTGTTGCTTTGATTGGCTTAAACATTAATATCCATCAGTTTAGGCTTATTTAAATATTATACTAATCTCTTAAGCGCACAAAGAAAAACCAGCCATAACATAAATTCGACTTCGAAAGCGCATAAACAAGAAGTAATAAAATTTAAAAGAGTTTAAAAACGAAAGGAAATATGCGACAATGGGTAATGACCAAGCTTCGCTTATATTTCGCTTTTGGTAAAATACCCGAGGTGTGGCCATGTCCATTCTACATTGTTGCTCTAAAGTTGTACATTGGCTCCCAACTTCGCCAGTGTGATCTAAGATTAAAACTTTCTAGATAAGAAACCCTTCCTATATTATATTATACCGTTGCTTTAATGTTAAAACGATCTATCCCTAGGTTTCTATAAAACAACGGGGGTATTTATTGTTACTATATAAAGCAGGGAAAAAATTGTTTTTTTTTTTTTTTTTTTTTTTTAATCGATTAGCCTAAAGTTTCGGAATTAAAACGAAGTTAAAAAAAAAGCAATATTTTGCACTTAAATGATATATTTCAATTAATTAAAGCAAACTTCCTGATTTTTTTTTTTTTAATGAAAAAAAAAAAATTATTGCGTATAAAATTATTATTTTATTTAGTTGCAAATAAATCGTTAAAAAAATATTAAAATCGCAACTTTTTTATTGACTTTCCATAGACCATAGCAGACTCGGTGACAAAATAATTATCCTAATTCTTCTACTTTCCGAACTCAAGAAAGGCTGTGTTGTTTTTGTCAGTTATGGTTTTGTAATATTAAAGTCTAACACCGTAATTCCAGCATGATTCATTATATTCTGGAGCGGGTCCAGAGTCTCCACTGTCCTGGAAAGTTTCATCCCCCACCTACTCCTTTCTCCCTTTCTTTCATTTTCACCGATCGGTTATCCTTTGTCAATGTCTCTTCCGTTGAGAAACCCTTTCCCAGCTTTCTATTTTCATACCTCTCTTGATTTTCTTACGTTTTATTACTTAAACGTTCATTATTTCGCTTTTTCAGTTAATATCACCTGATTAAAAATTGGGATCGGAGCACCATGCTTTACCGCCATGTAAATTTTAATAAAGATTTTTTTATAATTGGACACAACTTTTGAACATTTCGAACGACTTTTATTAAATTTGAGATCTAAGCTTAGATCGTATTACGATAAACTCTTTAATTTCATATTTCTTTGTAATCCCGGCTTTCGGTGTTTTTTTTTATCGTAAAATTATTTCATAGACAGGTAAAAATATTGTAAGTAAATATTTTAAAGCAGTACTTCACGACTAGTGTTTTTTTTTTTTTTCCAAGTCCGCGAAAATTCTAAATTTTTAATCAAAAAATAATAAGATTTACTATTTCAAAATACCTTGTAAGTAACTTATAAAGATAGATCTTTCATATTATATGTCTTTATCATCATTGAGAACACCTTAAAATAGGAATTGAATAAAACGTAAATCAAAATCGAACACTTAGTGAATTATATAATTAATTTTAATAATTTTTTATTGCATTCGCAACCTTAGAATCAAATGGCTCCAAATCGTCCCCCTCTCTCCCCTCAAAATTTACTTTTTTTACAAAAATTATAAATTTCCTTATATACACTTTCCGCTTTTCTTTTTAAAATTTTGAAATTCCTACTTTTTCCATGTTTTTTGAAAAAGGTAAATGGCGCTATAGTTGTGTTGTTTCTTGTGCGTATTTTAAAATCCGCAAAACCGCAATACTGATGGAAAAACTTTATTATGTTTCAAAATGTTCCAAAACTTGGTCAGTTTACTGTACGCATAAATTTGAAAAAAATTGACGATATTTTGAAACATTTTGAAACCGGAGATTTTGCAGACTTTAATATACGCAGAAACAAAAGCACAGCTTAAGCAAGAAAACATCAAAATAAAGTTAGAATCGCAAATGGTATTAAACCGATTTTGAGAAATAAAGAATTTAAAAAAGGCAAAAAAATAATCTGGAAAGGCCCAAAATTGCTGCAAAAACGATCCCCATTTGATTTTGAAAAAAATACAGGGCATTCAAAAAGCTCCTAATCAATAAGTAATTTCTTTCATTCTTTTTTTTTTTTTTTCAGAATCAAACGGTTCTAAATTCTTCACTTAGCTTATGGAGCGCTTGCAACCTTTGTTTCTGATTCTGAATGGAAAAAAGTCTATAAATTTAGTTTTAGGGACTTTTTTTAATAACTCTTTACATAGTCGTTCGTTTGAACTGAAAATTACAAAATATATTTTTTAATTAATATGGTCATAGCTCAATACAGTTGCAATATCAAAAAATAATTCAGGTATAAAATACAGTTTTTGCAACTTTTAAAATGGCCGTCCTGTAAAATTTCTATGTGGTGCATTTGGAACCTTTATGGTTTCTAACATCGCGATTTGCGGGAAAAAAAAACCTGACCTCTGGATTATATAACTAAACCATTATTTATACGTAAAAAATATATTCGAATTTTGTAAAACGGAATTTCCTTACCAGAAAATATGTTGATACAGGTACGACATAAATTAATATGCCTTATGATGAGACCCCATGTATATGCCAATTAATAGGCCTAATCTACAACAATAAAATTTAAATGTTTGTACGGTTATAAAAAAACCGTAAGCAAAAGAGAGGAAGAAATATATATCTTTCAGAAAAACCACTTCCCAGTGAACCATTGCGGCGCCAAAATATCCGGGACCACTGATAAATTCCGTTTTTTTCACAGGATTACCAAAAAAAAATTTATGAAGAAAAATCGAACAGAAATCTTGATTCATTGCTGGCGATGCAAGAACGTGAGCATGTGAGCGTTAACATATGATGAAAACGCAGGGGCGTGATTTCAGATTTTTCTTGGGGAGAACAAAGATGTCTTGGTATACGGAGGGATCATACAAGTATTACGTAAGAATTTTTTTGCCTATATTGAACCCCATTCCCCCCCCCCCCCCTCCCTGATATTACGTAAGATTTTTTTTTTTTTTTTCTTATTAATTTGCAAAAAAGAAATTTTAACTTTATTTTCTCTTCATCTTTAAAAAAGAAATATATATATATTGTTGCAATTTCTTCTTCTTTTTCTGAAATAAAATTAAGCTTCAAAAAGAGAACAGTGAAATGTATTTTTTAAGAAGTTAGTGAACCGATAAAATAATATGAAAAATCAATGAGCAAAATATAAAATTACTTAATAAAATAAAATCAAAAATGAATTTGAAGGAATCATAAAATAAAATCATGAACTAATGCAGCCATTTTTACACTGAGTAATGCAGCAAATATTTTTAGTGGCAAATTCTAAAAATTTCAAACCTTACGTGTGATATGAAATCTCCCCTCCCCCTCCCCTGTTATTTGCTTACGAAATACTTGTATGATCCCGAACAAGCATGCTTAGCTTATGGGGGGAGGGAAAAAGGTAACCTTAGACCCTTAGGTCCCCAAGACTCCCAAATGACGCCACTGTAGAAACGGTCGAAGCATTTTAAAAAATTCGGAAGAAAAAAGAGCACTACTGCTCTTTAAATCGGCGTTCTTGTAAAAAAAAACATTCATCCCAGCTTCTTTTTTAAAAAAAAAGCCATGTTTCAAGTTGAATCGACACTTAAAAAAGAAAAGGATGTTTCTAAAATTCAAAAATGTCAAATAAGTTTGTTCCTACGACGTTGACACGTCAAAGAAAACCGTATGAGGAATGAGATTCAAACATATAATTTCTGTACGAAATAATACGAATCCCTTAAAATCTTTCTTCGTTTTTTTTTTTTTTTTTCAAGGCTGAGAAAAATAAATATATAGCAGAAAGTAGACAAGAATTTTCTTTATTATGAGCAAGTGCACCCAATTTTTCATGGAGAATCGAGATTTTCGAAACTATTAAAGCAAAGACAGCAAATCCTAAAGTTGGATATTTGAGTGATATAAAAACAGGAATATGAAAATGCTCAATCACCGTAAAAGAAATGAAACCTCACACATTTATAAAGATGTAAGCTAAAGGCATGCACTGAGTAAAGTAAGGGGCTGAGTAACGGGGGAGTCGTAAAGTGTGCAAGTCAGTGTAACAAGCGCTAAGGGGTTGATTCATTTCTTACTTTCTATATATACTGCAAAAGGGTTGCGTTGGACAGACCTCATCTCTTAATTAACATTAATTTGCAACTCTTTACATACGAATTTCCTAAATTAAAATAAATATTTATGCTTTCCTCTGATCCCAAAGCAAACGCGAAACCGTCAAAAATTTTGTACTCTCTTGCGTTATTTTTTTTTATTCCTCGCTCTTCCGAAAACCGATTAATCATCGCATCCGCGGAGAGAAAAAAAAAACTGTAAAGGAAGGAGGAATTCGAAATCCGAACGCTCTGTAGAATGTCACTGGTCTGGCAACATCTGGTCGCCGTACAAGAATCCAATTAGGAAAACTAACGGTCACGAAAATTCCATAAAACATTTTCCCAGCAGCCGCGTGAACTCGGTTTTTCATGAGATTACAGATTTAATTAATGCTGTGTCTCCATCCCATCAGTCAAACTCCAGCTAAACCTAGGAAAGTCTTAACTCCATATAGTCAATAATGTGTCGAATTTCTTATGTCAAAAGAGATGCCTCAAATTTACACCCTTGTCGTTATTCACATAAACAAGAATTTCGGATTTGGTCGTCCAACGCTCCAAAAAAAAAAAAAAAAAAAAAAAAAATGTTTTTTTTTTTTTTGTATAAAAAAACCTTTTTAAATTTCTTCAACAACATTTTTTTTGTAATTCTTTGAGGAAACAAAAAGTTTGAGAAAAAAAACTTTAATTAAAAAAAAAAGAAACTTGGTTAAATGTTTTTTTTTTTTTTTTTTTTTGTATGATCGCACGCCATATTTTGCTTAGTCAATAACTGATTGGCGAAACACTTATCAAGATTAAATGCTCTAACAAATGAGAGATATTCGATTCTAAAGCAATGGCATCGCTCTCAGTTATTAGCATAGAAAGTGTTAATAAGTAAGCCGGAAGGTGGCCGCTAGGCCAGCATTTGCATATTCATAACTTACTACTAAGAAGATTAACACATTTATGCTGTATAACAGTGGATAAGATCTTCTTATATCATTTACATATTGCTTACTTGCTCGGAGTATCGGAGGACACTTCTTCGGAGTAGGGAAACAAAGTTTTTCACGATGCGTTACATCCTCAATTTAAATTATTTCATTTGTCATGTAAATTTTACTTCCCGAACCCGTGTTTCATTGCTTGTATAACAAAGTTTCCTTTTTAAAAACTCCGCGTTTAATAAATCAAGGCAGTATCATACAATCCTTTGGTTTAAATAAGGAGCCAACAAGTTTTGAAAAATTCATGCAACCATGATATGGTTATTCAACAAGGGTCGAAAGAATAATCAAGGTAAGTACAAGGGATGCTGCGTGTGACAAACCTTTGGCCCCAGGTCGAGACCTCGGCGACAGGTTGCTCATTATACTCGAATCAGGATAAACTGGTCCATCCAGCTTCCCTCTTTTAGATCTCAATTTTACTGATATGTAACGGGATAGAGGATTCAAAACAGGTGTATTCAGCATCTAGATGAGTTATAAATATTTCACTTAGTAGTTAATCGATCTCAACTGGTTGATGAAAAATTAATTTTTAAAACAATTGAATAAGTTTTATTTACAAGCCGTCGAGTCGAATTCAAAAATGATTATAAAGCCACGGACTCTGATGGTTGTGACAGAGGAAACAAATTTGAAAAAAATTTCAGAAATTTTAAAGTTGCCCTTGAAACTACTACTTGGGAGTACCACCAAAATTAATTTGGTAGCATTCATGTTATCACTGAAATTTAGACATATTTAAGCCATGGCCCAAAATTAATATAATTGTGATTGTGATTAAAATACAGTGAAAATATTTCTAAGTAGTCATTAAAGCTTAGTGCCCCTTGTTTACTCTGTACAGTAAAAAAGTCTATGGCACTATAATTTTACAAAATAACAGTTTTGAGGAAAATTTTGCTTGGAATTTTCTGGGAGTATTAATTACAGAAAACTTTACTTTCAAATAAGTTCTTTTGTGCCATCTATTTTTGATTCTGCTCATAACGTTTATCACGCCCCACCCAGTACATTTTAAGCAGTGAATAGTGAATAGTAAGTAGTAAATAGTTGAAAGAAAACCTTGTGGCTCAAAAATATCAGGGAGTAGTAGCTGCCAAATTCTTGGGGTTTTTGAGCAGAGGTCTCAAAAATGAAAATTTGCCAGATAATTTCCAATCTTCGTCGCGGAGCTGGGGTTTAAAAAAAAAATAGTAAATAATAAAATAATAATAATTTTAAAAATTTGGAGGTCAGGTTTTATTGGAAATAGAAACAATTTCTTAAAAAGTTTTAGAAAAAAATGATTGGACTTTCACTTCATACTTATTTTTAAAAATTCCTTTTTTTGTTACCTTATTAATATGAGGAATAAAAATATTACTTTAAGCGTACGTTCCTATTCCTTTGCAATCATGTGGACATATTAGAAACATAACGTTCTTGGTGTGTTACCGGTAACTAATTAAAGCGTCGAAAAAAGTACTTAAACCGAATAAACAGGTACAGCCAGCGAAAATAAGATCGTTTGAAGCTTGGATAAAAGCTAAAGATAGTGATCCCACAAATATTTAAAACATTAGAAATAATAAAAGCAAATCTTCCGATAAAAATTCATATTCAATTCGGTTTGTTTGTCAATAATGATGAATTGTAAATAAACGTGTTCAAAAATTCGACAATTTTTCTCATTTGATCAAAATCAAAATCGTATAATTTTAAATTTCATCAACATAATTTGCAAGTACTTTTTTTAACATAAAATAAAGACATGCTTCGACCAATTCGACTTTTTATTCGAGCTATTTTTCATGTCAAGATGTACCTTTAATACAAATCTAGGTATGTTGATGTTTTTTGTTGACATTTTGAACACATTCATTGATAATCATAACAAACATGGCGTCGCGATTCGGAAAACTAGTCCTGATTAATTTATTACTTGTCAAAAGAAAATGTTTTCAAATGTGTTAATATCCGTGATTTTATTAAATATATGTTATAATACTCGTATTTAATGTGTAACAGGATGGGTGTTGTGATTAGTGCTGTAATAACTACTTTTTGCAAAACAATAAGGTTAGTAGACTTGTCATTTTTTACAAAACCATTTTATAGATCAGGTAATATAAATTGGGTTATAATTAGTTGGAAAAAGTGAATTAATGTACAACATGTTCTCTTTAAATAGTATTAAAATTTGACTTTGACAGTACTCTTCTTACAGCTGTAGGATATTCTTAAGAGTTTCATTTTATATCAGATTTATATTTCTCTAGATTGTTTTGAATGGCAAACCAGGTAGTGCTTGATATGACACAGGACTTTTTGATTTAATGTTAAAACTTGAACCAGACTATCATTCTGCTGCATTTAAACTTTAAAAGATTTAAAAATACCGAAAGGTTGGTAACATTTCTCATATTAGTTCCGTATGATAGCAAGGCTTTGTTTATGCTCTAATCCGAATTAACAAAGGACAAGCCCATGCTTGAATCATAAAGATCTTTTATGAGAAATATCAACATCTTTAACAGGGTTAAACTTTAATTTTTTTAAAACTTAACTAAAAAACTTTAATCTTAAAATAAAATCAGTTGGCAGCCAAAACAAGATCTCTAAAAGAAAAAATTGTTTTTCCTATATTTACTTTAAAAGAAAAATAATTTTTGTGTATTGTATTGCATTTAAATTTAAAAAAAAAAAAAAAAGTATTTTTCTTACTTTTTTTTAGGAAAAGTAACTTACATTATCAACAAAAGAAAGCATGAAGAGTTATAAAAAGTGCACAATTTTGATAAAACTTTGAAAGCTTTTTATTTTATTTATTTATTTATTACTTTTTTTATTTTTTTGCATGAACACAATAAATATTAAACTGTTAGTATAGCTTATTTACAAACCACTAATATGGACTAGACACTAAACACTGAGTCTCATTTTTCTTATAGTGTTAACACGCCAAATGGGATATAAATCAAATGTGTTGACAAACTAGTCTAATAATATAAGAACATGTTTGGTTAATTATATTCACCTCAAAATGCGATGTTCGGGCATGTTTAGACTCACCTTTTCAAAATCAATCAACGAAAACTCGCTGGACTTGTTCGCACTCCCCTTTGCCATTGAAATTACATAAAAACAAACCCAAACCATGGTCGGAATATGCCCCAAATAACGTTAACGTGGCCAACGTCCGAAAATGAAATCTGTAATTCAAAAAAGTTAATGTTAATTTCGCTGTTCAGGTAAAAAATATGAATATGACGAAATAATAATATATTTTTCCGATAATAATTATTGCAGCTTTTAACGTTGAATATATAAAATGAAACCGTCTTAGGGGATGTCAAAGTGTCCGCTGGGCCGAGGGTGTTTCTCCGTAAAAGGGGTAGTTTCATCCATTAATTAGATGGGGTATTTTAATTGTAATAAGAGGACTTAGGACTTTATTTCCCATCCTTGTCTTACAGAAAATCGTTTTTGTTATACGATATTAATGTTAAAATAACATATCCAGCAGGAAGGCTAGAAAAATGACCGTTTCGCGTTCGAAATTTCAAACATTTTAAGATGTATTTTTAAAACAAAAAATGAAAAGAGAGTAAAAGACGTAGGATAAACCAGCTTTAGTCCCTGAAACCGCTACGCATAAGGTTGTTTCAGAATCAAGCAAAGAGCATTACCCAAGACTTTGTCCCTTTCCGCCGTTATTCGACTAAAGTTTTTCAAAGTTTAGAGCAGAAAACAAAGTTGGAACTTACTTCACTTACACTGGTTTCGTCGTATGGCAATTTGTTTTCATTAATAATAATCTGATATTTACTTGTCTGTGTTTGTACATTTTGTGTGCAAGGAGGTTGAGGAATCGCTTTTGAATAACTGTGACTGCTCTAAATCCTATCCGCAGGATTGAAAACATTGATTAAAATTAAATCCGACTAAATTTGAAAATTTCCCATCAGATAAGCGGGGAGCTTGTCTAAAAAAAAAAATCCCTGGCAGAAATAAATGAAAAAACTTTAGAGGCCAAATCTGTTGGCCTAACCTGATAAAAGTTTAAGTATAGGCCAATTTTTGTCTCCGGAATGACTTTTATTTCAATAAAGTTGAAGTACAAGTACGTACAAACACATACGTAATATTTCTGGCAAACGTCCTAATACAGTATATCTAATTATCCATTGAAAAAGAAAATGGAATGAAAAAAAAATGTTACTAAGATTAAGCGCATTTGAAGACTCTGCATTTCCAAAAGCTTTATAGCAATAATTTTATTCGTCTGGTCTGTATGGTTTCCACTAAAGTTAGATTTTAGACTATTTTGAAAGAAACGTAATTTTTCGCTAAGCACTTCAGATATGTTTATAAATCATCCTTAAAAAAGATAGATTACTTCAAAACAGACACACACAAAAAGAAAAAAAAAAAAAAGAATACAGAAAATATACATAAGAAAAAAAAAGAAATAGAAAATAAATTGGGAAAGGTGTAAGAGGTGATTGTAGAGGAAAAGTGCTAGGGTTCGGCCATACGTAAAAAGATTCGAAGTGGGAGTTGGGAGAGACGCCATTACATATAGCATGTCTGTTCTTGACTTGTCAAGAGTGTTAGTTCTTGTTATCGGATTACTAACGATCCTCCCCCAAACAAGAAAAGGAAAAATTCTAGTTCAAGCAAATGCATCCGCCATAAAAAATAAAAATTTTTCAGAGGAAAGAAATCGGAGTTTCTTTTTTGAAGTTCTTCGGCTTGGGGAAGTGAATTTACTGTCTTATAAATGTTTCTCGGAAAACTGAAATGAAGATCTGGCCTTAGGTCTAATGAATGGAAGTAGGTTTATAAACCTGTAGAAATATGTTAGTTTTCGGGAAGTTGAAAACGACATTACCAATAACAAAAGGCAGTCCAGCTAAGGAAATAATGTTCCCTTTGAGAAGAGAACTAGTCAAGTTTTACAAACAAAATTCTTGAGGCGATATCTCCATCCACAACTTCCTTCACTAATTAACAAACTATAGGGTGTCTCGATTGTATCATGAGCTATTTTATAATTGAAATAATGAAGGTTGTTCGGAGAAGAATTGATTTTTATTTTAACCGGAAAAATGAGATTTTCTCGAAATCGAATGAGTACAGGACATGTGAAACAAATAAAGATTAATTAGAGTGATCGATTCGACAAAAAAAAAAAAATATAAAATTTCTGATAAAATTGAACTTTTTTCGTAGCTAAAAAACATTTGAATTTGTTATAGAACACCTTATGTTTTTATCTCTTTCTTAATGCGGTTCAAACCTTGTTCAAAACACCCTGTAAGAGAAGTCCGAAGTTTCCGTTACGAAAGTTTATTTCGAGCTTTTTAATTGGCCGAACAAGTTATGAGTTAAACATGAAGGAATAAATCGTGTTAGAATATTGTGAAGATAACGGAAATGATAAAGGACCTGCCGGTGGACGTCCAACTTTCCACTTTACACAGTAATTTTAATTAGGAAATATGAATTAGCTAACATTTATTAAGTAAAACCCAAAAGTTTCATTTTGCAAGGCTACCGCCTTGTTAATGCAAGCTAGAGTTTCTTTGAATGTTTACTGATGTTTTTGAAAAATAAAATTTTTAAATGAAACAATAACATAAAGGAAAGTAGCTAAAAATGAAATAAATTTAATTTTACTGTTTATTATTTTTTAATTTGACCAGCTACTTTTTTTTTCTTTTGCATGATTGCATTTGTCCAATATTATGATTTCGAAACTTTTGATGGTAATTCAGATGAAAATTTGAAAAACGGATGAAATTTAAATCATTATTCATTGCGCTATTCATCAAGAACAAAAAAGATTGAAGAGGAGAATCCGATATATTTTCAAAGTAAACAAAAGACGCCGTTTCGATCCATCATGGCATCCACCTGACTCACCCCCAAAACTCAATCGACGACCCTTGTGAAAATACTTTAAATACCATTTGAGGGTGTTTTCATTTTCATATTTCATATATTAAAAAGCTTCGTCTTTTTGGCTCCTTTCGTACAAGGACAAAATTTTTCCTTTTTGTTTTCTCCTCCTTTTTGCAAAAGTTTGAAGAATGAGATGTGAGACAGTATTTTATTTATCCTTCGCGTTTGGCCATGTTGTTGATTTGATTATGAGCTAAATGTCACCGTTATTTGAAAATTAATTAAGGATTAATGAGAGACGTCATGGAAAGGTTTTTGAGTTTACACAGAGAAACAATGGATCACTGATCGTATTGTCTGACAAGAGACCAAATAGACATGTCATTGTTATCATGGGGAGGTGTTTTGACAGCAGTTTCCATTCCGCCCCTCCCTGTTCTTTTCTCCATCTTACAGCTTAGGTATGATGAAGAGGGCTTTTGTGTGCTAAAAATTTTGCATTTTTTAAAATGCTGAAAAATAATGCGACTTTCTAAATTAAGTGCAACATATCATTACACGTTAAAAAATTTTATGTTAACAGTAACATAAATCGCGTGTGGACTTTTTTTTATGTTAAAATAATAACATAATTACTTTAATTTTAACAGAAACTGTGTGTGGACTTTTCTTTTTAACATAAAATTTTTTACCGTGTAGAAACAAAAATTAAGGTTCGGGGAAGGAGGGGGGGGTTTAGTTTGCAAAATTTTTTGTAGAAAAAAACTCTCATGACGATTCTTAAAACGGTACGTGAATCATGTTTGATTTTTTGTATCTATATTCAAAAAACGGGATCGTCCATTTTCGATCACTTTTGGAATTTTATGATACAATCTTTATCAGGAAAACACTAATTTTTGACAACTTTGGGTTCTAGCCACTTTTATTAGTTACTGAGACACTTGTGCAACGGAAAATTCATTTATTTTGATAGATTATCTCAAATACTTAGAACCGGTATATTTTTTTAAAATGGAGCTTTAAAAAAATGCTACTAGCTACCATGTAGAAGCTAGCTACTAATAATTAGTTGTTTCAAAGGATTTTCTGTGCTGCCTTTATGAAATTAGCTCAATCGTCTATTTGGGTTTAAAAAAATGTGGACCTCCACATGAAAAGGTCCCACGGTGGGAGATGGGAACATGGACGGCTGTGGAAATTTAACTTATAAGAAAACTCATTGTTTACAAACAAAAAATTCTAAGCGCCAACTGCCAAAGGGACCTTTTCATGTTTAGGTACACAAATACAGCATTTGATTGTAGGGATGCATTCAAGACTTTTTCAAGATTTCGCTCAAATTTTGGTTTTTTATCTCTTTTACGTAAAGGATGCGGAATTTCGAAAAAAAAAAAAAAAATTTTTTTTCTTGCCTTGAGTTTTGATTGTCAAGACTTTCGAGATTCTCGTCTTGCAAGGAGTCTCAATTTATAAATTCGAATAATGAGCTATTCTCGTAGACCACTTGCATGATTTAAACCCGATTTTAAAATAAAAAAGGCAACCAAATCTATACAGGAGAAGAAAAACGGAATCTTGAAGAAATCTTGAATGCATCACTATTTGATTGACTTATAGTGAAAAAAATTTTTTTAAATCCAGTATCTTTTACCACTTTTAGCAACTAAAGGCCGGTTTCAATCTTTATTTAGACACTTCACCAAATTATTGGAAACGCGCATTTTCATTTCATTATATAGTTAGCTGCTTTAATGTATTTAATTCCCACACTCAAAAAAGCGGTTACTAGTTGCCAGTACAATTTAAACTAGAATTTGCACCTAGTTAAAATTTTACTTGTCGGCAGTCTAATTTACTCATTGCCAAGAAAAATCGGCTCGCTGTGAGTAAAATTTAAACTGGCCACTAGTGATCATTTTTTTGAGTGCAACTTCTCACTTCCTGTCGGTAGTAGATTTTCTAATTTCTTGTGAAAAATAAAGTTTATCATTGTAAACACTTTTTCCTTTAGTTTTCTTTGTACGGAAAATATTTTACTTTTCTCTGCAAAGATAAAACGCTTGAAGGATGCTGTAGCATATACTAGCGGAAGAAGGGGATGCTCTTTTTTTTTCTCTGAATAAGTTTTTGGTAGCGGGTGCAACCTTTGTAATTTTTTTGAGAGTTAAGCAAAGCTTAACCTTCCTTGGTAAATTTAAAAAAATGTTTTAAAAAATAAATAAATAAATAAATAAATTAATTAATTAATTTAGGCTATAATGCATTAAAAAAATGGAAAATGGAAGGATGAAAATAGGAATTAAAGTGCGTCCACTATATTGCATTTGAATTTTTTCGAATGATAACTTGATTTGAATTTTAACTTTATTTTCTCAAAATTTTAACCCTTTTAACTGAAATTTATAATGTGTCATTTTATGCGCTTAAATAAAAGCACTAGTTTTGAAGAAACTATTTAACTTTCATTTGACGAACTAGAAAGGATACTTTTTTCCTTTGCCTTGTTTTTTGACAATTATTGTCCAGTCCATGACCCAAGTTTTTGGCATATTTTAGATTTTGAGCTTTCACGAAAAAGAGTGGTGGATCCTGCCTTGCCTAGTAGTCGGCTTCGTTACTTAAATAATGTACATTTCTAAGTATATTATATCAACATTTAGGATTACATTAATAGCATAAACATAAACCTTTTTTTTAAGGTATGCACCTAGTATCGGATTGTTAAGGTCCGGGAATTGGGGGTCATGCGGTAGTCGGTGCACCTATTCGATTTTTTTTAAACATTCAGATTGCCAGAAAATCCTTCGCAGGACGACACCTCATGAAACCCTTGACAAGCAAGAAATTCGGATTTTTTAGTACACCGTAGTCATTTTTTTAAGTACATAGTTTAGAATTTTTTTTTTTTTTTTTTTGGTCTAGTTATTCATTTTTAACACTGCACGGTAAAAAAATTTATGTTAACATTAACATAAATCGTGTGTTGCCCTTTTTTTTATGTTAAAAATTAACATATTTATGTTAAAAAATAACATAATTATGTTAAAATAATAATATAATTTATGTTAATTTTAACATAAATTGAGTGTGGACTTATTTTTAACATAAAATTTTTTACCGTGTGACCCTTTTAATTTTGGCATCAATAACTGCATTTGCATAATACGTACGTAAGCTTTTTAAAATTTTCATTTAGAAGTTTTACTTTAATGACTTGCACTTAAACTTAGCTTTCTATTGCTAAAACATTAAGTGACTTTACAATGCACGGAAAAAAAAAAATTGATGGATTTAACGATTTTGGGAGATTAAAATGAGCCAAGATTTTAACAATGCTTACATCGAGGCAATCATTGAACTTCGCTTGTACTTAAAACTTAACCGAGGAGATTCACGATTATAAGTATAGTCAAGTCCTTTAATCTAGGAACCAGGGCGTAATTTAGTTTTAATGGTCAAAAATTTAACCTGTGCCACTTTTATCTTGAACAGTATTCCAATTATTTTCGGTAATGGATTTCTTTTTGAAAAGCGTGTAAGAAATCTAGATCTGGTGAAACTCTCAAATTTGTGCATTTAAAAAAAAACTTAGAATTCCAAACCTGAAGACAAACCATTTGTTACAGAAAACAAAATGTAGCATTCGTCTTGGGTTTTTAAAATTCCACGTATTGGCTCTGACGTAAAACTTAAAACTACTAGACAGACTTCGACACTGACAGTGACATATACAATAAAATTGATAAGTATACAAGTTTTTTGATCTACAGACTAATAAAATAGCCAGAGTGCAGAATAAGAGAGCTTAGGGTGGAACATCAATTTTCGACCGAGTGCTGCAGAACGAAAATCGAGCAAAAATTGATATAGATTTTTTTGTCTCTCTGTGCACGGTTACTTTTTCCAGTTTTCAAGCTGCCAGTAAAAGTAGAATAATTTTATGGAACTTAACATGCAATAAATAATTAGATACATAAATGCTTACTCCGTAAAATTCCTATTGAATTACTGAATGGAAGAACAATTTCTCCGGAGGTAAATATTTCTGATAAAACAGTTCAATAATACGAAGAGTTAATAAGAGATGGTAGCACTGCATGACCACCGTCACAAAAAACCCTTCCCTCTTTAGTTTAATCAAACTGGAGGGGGTAGCTCTATTGGAATGGGGTGGACAAAGAGAAAATGGCGATTGTTCTCCTGAAAAAAGGGGAAAAGGATTGAAAAGAGAACACCGATGAATTTGGGTGTAAAACATGTTCGGATTATTTCGGTTTTATTCTTGTCCCAATGAATTATTTTGATTTGTTAAATTGCCGATTAATAATAAGTTCGACATACCTTTATAAAATTTTTTAACGGCAATAAAAAATTACTTTTTATCGTTTCGATAAGTGTTTTTAGCTTTCGATGTCATTATGGATTCGATATTATTATTCATTTGATAAGTTGATTATAAAATAAAAAAAATATCCATAATTAAATAACGAGCCAATGTAAAATGAAATGAAAAGAGAACGAGAAATAGAAATATTTAAAAGCTGGAGAACTCATAAGTCCGGAATTAATTAACATGTTAAAGTCTTTAATGCCCCGGTCTTTGTACAGTTTCATATTAAATTCATTGTGTAACGTATGCGTAACGCATACGTGCTCCTCATTTTGGCCTTCTTCTCAAATGGCATCATCCGATGAAAACTTCGCATCTAGACGTCCGTCACAATAAAGTTGCCGACAGTTTATAAACACAAGGTGTCAGACAAGAATTCCAGAGGAAATATAAATTCCAAGACGTGTTTGGAATGCTAAACAAAGTGGACTATTGGACAAGACTGGAATTTACATATAACATGGGGGTCGAATTTCCTCGTTAGCTTTCCACTTTATTTTGAAAAGTTTTCATCCTTGCTTTCTTTTATTTTTTTAACAATTTTTCCTCTTTCCCGAAATCTTATTTTTTTTTCTGGATAAAAATCTTTTGAAATTGTGCTGTGTTGCATTTTCATGCGAGGAAAATTTTTTAAACCGTTGTATTTTTTTTTTCCTTTTTTTTTTTTTTTTTTTTTAATACATGAAACCAAAAGGAAACAAATTATGGCTAGTACCCTTAATGTTTTAAGAATAGTTAGGAAAAGGTAATTTTCTTTTTCTTTTCTTTTTGTCGAAATGATTGCGGGGAGAAATTTTTATTAGATCGGTGTTCGTTTTTCCTTTCGAAAATGATGTCTAGCTGAAATACTATACCAATAAAAGCTCATTTAAAAAGAGTTTCGAATTTATGGTAATTTCTGAACTATAGATTTTTTTGTTTGCGTCTATTAATTTTTTGAGAGTAAAAGATGTTTTGGAATTATTAAAGAGCATTTCATTGACTTTTTCTGGGAGGAATCATTGCATAAAAACGGGAATTTCGACTTTAAGTGTTCAAGGAAAGACAAAATTTGAGTATAATTCAGTAGCAATTGTGTATTTAACGCAATATTTTACTTTATGAAGAATTGAACTCAAAAAAGTTTCGTTTTGGATAGATTTTTGAAACAATAATGTCTATGAATAATTATTATAAAATATATTTTATTATTATAATTATAATAGGGAAGTAAGCATTAGGAGCTGTACAAGTATTACGTAAGCATGATTTTGGTGATTTTTGACCCCCCCGCCCCTAATAAGCAAAAATAGGCTTCCTCTTATGGAGGTTTAACATTGGCGTAAGCATCTGAAGGACCCCCTCCCCCCCCCCTAAGGTGCTTACGTAATACTTGTACAGTCCCTTATAGCAAGTGAGGCATATTTTGGTTAAAATGAGTTCTTTACTTCATAAAACGATTACTGTATTTTAATAAAAATCAAGAAGGGTCAATGAAACAAAATCGGAGAAAAAAATTCCAAAAATTCCGAAATAAATCTGACATTTTCAAAAAATCAAAAAGCGGAAAATAAAATTGTGACGTCATTGTACTATATTTTGAATTTTAAAAGTTGGTATTCCTGCTAGTTAGTATTCCTGTTTTGTGATTTTATTTTTTAACATTTTGGAAAAATCACAAATCAAAACATAAACAAAAAATTATTTATTATTTTTGTATCAGTGTTGCCAAACTTAATTTTTTTTTATAGTACAATGACGTCACAATTTTTTCCCCGCGTTTCAAACGACTTATTTTTACATCAAAATTTAACAATATTTTACTATTATTTTTGGTATTTTCTTCAAGTTTTATGTATACCTTGGGAATTAACTCATATTTAGGGATCAAAATATATAAAAAAAAATACTTAACTTAATCCCTATTATACATATGCATTTTATTATTGTAAAAAATAATAATAAAATGATTTTTAGCCGTGTAATATTTATAAAGTCACTCGAGATCTTTTGGCAAACTTAAATATATAAAACAATTTTTTTTAAAAATGCGGACATGACCGAATGACTAATCAAAAATTGATATTTAAGAATAATTATATAAACTATCCCATACACAGTATTCGTCATAAATTATATGGCACTAAATGGTAAGGGTATAACTCAATGCTGCGGCTTTTAGTATTATTTGGAGTTACCAATTTCGAAATCAAAGATTTTGGTTTTAAAAAAAGGAATTCAAGGTCATATGGTTCAAAGTTTCAAATTATATTACTAAAATTGTTGCATGTCTATGCAAAGTCCAAAATATAACAGATATAATATATAAAAAATAAAGTGTAAATTATATAAAATACGGAGTGAAAAGGAAAAAAACGTAAAGTAAATAAATTAAAAATATTTAGGTTTCATTGAGATTCTTTCTTTACTCCAAGAAAAGTAAGCTGGGGGAATTAAATGAAATAGGGAAAAAGTGGAAAAAAGTGATCATCAGAATTCATTTCATTTCATTTTTATTCGATCAAAACAAATCTTGCATATCAAAACGATAAACGTGCTTGAAATCTTTCGGTTTTGCTTGATTAATTTACATAGAAAAGGCTATCGAGACCTTTTTTTTTTTTTTTTTTTTAGATCGTGAAGGTAAATTTTTTTTTTTAAATTTTTTGTTTTGTCATGCAACCGTACGGTGTACCCGTCCTGTAGCTCATTTCTTTTTCGCTGCCTTTAATGCGATAAAGTTCTATCTGAAAAGGAGAGAAAAGGGGAGTGAAGAAGAGTAATGCTAAAATGAAATTTACCAAGACGTGGCCAAGCTTGTTACAAACTCTATATATTCCATAATAGGGCTCTTTCGCATCCTCCCTCGTCCATTCTAAAAGTCTTAAGTCCGTCAGAGAATTAGGAAACAACACTTAAGTCCATAAAATGGATTTCAGGGTGGGCTTCTTAATTGAAACTTACGATTTTAACATGTTTTACGATTTTCATTATTGTTAGTAGTTATTATCATTTATTATTATTACTGTTACCATTGCATGGTGTAACACTTAATCGGAAAAAAAAACGACGGAAAAAAAAGTCAATGGTTAAAAGAGTTCAGCGCGTGCTTACGAACACTCCGAAATGACACCTTTCAACATCAGAAATGACGAATAAAAAATAGCTAACGATTTAAAACTTCAAAATTAATTGATTTAAATTAACCAGGTATAAAAATAATTCATAATGCAAATCGAAAATTCTTCATTTCTTATGCATAAGATGAATACCGGTCTATTAATATTTAAAAAAATATTTTCTTTCGCCGCGATTTTAAATCAGGAGCACTCAAAAAAGGATTCAGTTCTGAGTATCGATTAAAAACATCAAGTAAAATTTGTATCAGAAACAAAGGAACGGGTCTGACCAACCACGAACCTGGTTAATTTACCCAAAATACATGAGCAGGGGAGAATTTTAAGTCCTTCTATGTGGAAGCCTTATGGAAATGATCAGAAAACTTCATGGCCTCAAGGAAATCTCGGTAAATATCGAGAGGCGAGAGTTTCCGAATTGTTTTGCGCTGTTTTGTTATGGAAGGAAGGAAGATAATTCCGGGGCTCTGTCTGTAAAGAAGATTTACTGATGCAAATCACGGGGGATAATGGACCGGCCGGACCGGAAATGAATCTAGCCCGTCCTTCTATAAAATCCGCTTTTCCTTTCCTTGTAATTTTCGAAACACCTTACCTCCGATATATATTTTCAAATTGTGAGGGATCATCTTTTGTGAGGGGGATAGTTTTTCGGGCGGAGTGGGATATGGGGAATGCCGGTGTAAAATAATAAAGCTTGAGAGCAATAGAGATATATATGACCGATAAGAAATATTTTTGTATGTTTATTTAATTTTTTTTACACCATGGTAGATTATTGGGAAGATTGGCACATTTGTTTGGTTTGTGAGTAGATGTAATTCAGACGATTACTTCTTTAAATAAATAATTATCTTGATTGATTCTTTTTTAAATCACAAAGGTTTTAAAAATATTTAGGCTACATCGTTTTACACATAATTAAAAAATTATTTTTAAAAAAAACTGATCTGAAAAAAAAAAAGTTCAGAACTAAATAAGGGTTTTTTTTTTTTTACAAATGCCGGAAGATCGTCAAAAACCCATAAAAGCCAAATAACGGGGCAATGTCACGTCGGATTTAATTTATTCAAAAAAAAGTCCTTTTTTTTTTCTTCTTGTTTCTTTCTTTTCTTCTTCTGCTTCTTCTTCTTAGTCTAACCGAAATGTGAAATCGATACAGAGGCAAGTAAGATAAATAAGAAACACGAAGCAAAAGTCCGGGCCTGAGTTTTTCCTCCCCTTTCTTGACCGCCTGACCATTGAAGCGCAAGCGCCTTTTTGGGTTCGACTGTCCTTTACGCTGCTATACTTCTACGTGACGCCCACTGACCCCGGTCCATGTCTCACACGAAAACCCCTGGAGTTTCGGTATAGGGTTATTCGAATCTTTTCTTCTCTCTTTTTTCATCTACCTTTCATATTTTTTTAAAAATATTTTCATGGTTGCATAATCTTGTAAACGGATAATGTGTCATTTTACAAGACGTCAGCATCAATAAGAAATTAAGATATGATTCTTATTTGATGAAGGCGAAACTCCCCGCGTATATTATAAATTAATTAAAATATCTAATGCGGCGAGGGCGAGGAAAAAATAAGTGACGAAGCAATCATATAAAAGAGATCGCAAGCTGTCGTAGATAAATGACGAGGAAGCATAATGTCTTTTTAAAATGTGATCGTTGAGATGAAAATTGTCTTCATAATAATGCGGATGTGAAGCGCACCAACGAAACGAAAACTTATATTTTCATATTTGCCCCCTGCTCCGACAATTTTAAACCGATTTCCGCTGATAGATTTCTCTTTTGTTTCAGACTAAAAGCTATAAATGATTACTTTGTAATTAAAATTTAATATTTTAAAGTTAGGTATACTTATAATCTTGAAAGCAATAAAGCCTGTTTTTAGTTTTCCTATTTGCTTTTTAAAGTGGCCAGTTTTTTTTTTCATTTATTTATTTATTTATTTAATTTTCCCTTTTAAGTAAAATTTGTAAAAATGAGCCTCAGGGAAAATATTGACGAAAATACTAGATATTTGGAAGAGTAAAAGAGCTGCGAATATAATCCTCATACCATGTTTCCATTAATTTCCTTGTTTCCAGTAATTGGAAAGTGTAATTAATTGTAATACCGAAAGTACTGAGCTATTTAAAATTTTTACGGTCTGCTCCTGTAAAAATAATGTGGGTAGTGTTCGATAATAATAAAAAGAATCCAAAAAAAATAAAAAATCTGAATTGATTAGGCACTTTAATTAATTAGCCTCCCCAATTAAGTGGCTAACGGGAACAAGATATGACGGTTTAAAAAACGAATATCATATATTGAATTTCACATGTACTATATAATAGAACCGGAAAAATTAGTATTGTAATTCAAAGAGGAAAATGTAATACCGAATTTTCTTTAATGTACAGTATAGGACAGTAAATATAAAGTCAAGTTGAATTTTCTTTCCGGGAAACATCTACTTCTAAATTGAATAACATGTTTAGTACATTCAGTTGCAAGTTACACACGTCCGTTAAAAAATGTTTGACTTTTTTTTTTCCTTTTCAAAAACCAAAAAAGAAAAAAAAATGAAGTGATGTAATAAACTAATGCAATTCCTATGTACTTTTTTCCTTGGAAAACCTTTTGAAATGAACTTGGAAAAAATCAAAATATTGATTGGTGTATTGCTTCTAATTAGAATACGGAGGACTCTGTATAAAAATATAAGAAAAAAAAATGTAAAATAAGAAAGTCGGAATTTTTATTTCCCTTGTGGAGAAGGGATAGTTTCCGAACAAGGGTAGGTCCTACCTCCCTCGAGAGCACCTGTCCTATTCCGCTCCAGGTTAGGTTATCTTCTCTTTGTCCCTTTTCCTTTCTCAACCTTTTTAATTAAATGTCACTCGAGACAAACTCCCGTCCTTTTTTTTTAAGCGTAAAGATACGGTTTTGCATATGAGCCCTGGGAGATTCACCGTTCATCTTATACTTTTCTTTTCCTTCTGATTTTTTGTTTTTATTGATTGATTTTTTTTTTCTAAATGCTTTGATAATGATTATGTAAATTTTATTTTATAATCGTTTAATTTAACATTTTTTATTTCTTTTTCTTTCGTCGTTTTCCTAGATTTCGAATTTTTTTTAAATGATATTTTTAGATAGTGTTGCTCGCGATCATTCGATACATTCCTTGGAATAATTATGTAGGAAAAAAAAAAATCAAAGCCACATCCTCGACACCTTGGAAAACCCCGAGAATGAAAAAATGTCTAAGCTCAAACGAGAGTTCATTTTTCTTGAGCTTCCAAATAAAAAATGAACATTTTTGAAAAAGGAAAAAGAGAGTAGGGGAACGGTTGAACGGACGCAACAATCAAGACGAACGTACGAGGATGATTTATGAACGCTTTCTAATCTTTCTTTTCCCATGAAATGGTTTTTGTTGTGAGGGAGAAAGTGTGGCGGGTAAAGGGGGTGGGGGGAGCCAGAATGAGGAAAAGGGGAGAAGGGGGTTGTGGTTGTAACCGAATAGACCTTTACCGCCTCCGTCCCCATTGGAATAATTGACCATTATAAACAAAACTAGGAATCCGTGCAGACTCTTGCATTTCACAAATAATTAAACAAGATATTGAATTAATATTTGGGCGACTGTCTGAGATTCACCTTTTTTTTCTGTTGTTTACCTGTAACAAGGTCAGATGCGTGATCAACTTTTTTCCCTTCACTATCGTAAACACGGCAAAATAATTATAATCAATAGTTTCTGAAAAAAACATTTGACAGAAAACTTTTAAAAATAAAGGATCTAGTTTCATTTTAATTTTAATTTTTTATCTTTTATTGTATTATACCGTTATCTATGAAACAAAAATGGGATTACTTTTTAAACGTTAGTTGTGAAAATGCCTTTAGATGGACTAATTAGATTTGAAAATGGTTCCGGGAAATTTTCCAAATCAACGATCATCAAATCAGATTTTCAAAGTTTGAAGTTTTCAAAAGCTTTTTACTGTAAGAAATTTTTAGAGCATCAATAGGCTTTTAGAAAATGGAAGTCAAAAATTGTGATTTCCAAGGTATCAATCGATCGAATATCACGTTTTGGTACACGTGTAAAGATATGATAAGCAAATGTGAAAGAAAAACCAAAAAAAAAAAAAGGAAAAAAAAAACGTTCGTCCTGGAACAAAAAAAGCTTAAGAAAATATAAGAACAAAAGCGCATGTTATACTCAAAACCGATAACATGTGGGAAAAAGAAACAAGAAATTTAAAAAAAAAACGTGACTTTATTCATTTCTTTTCGTTTTATTATTCATCGCAAGAGAGCCCTTTTGACCCCTTTAAGTCCCTTGCCCCCACCCAGCATCCCTTTCCCCCTCCTCTTTCTTGCTGAGTCAGCGGACTCTGGATATCAGCATTATGCAAATTGAGTATTGGGCGATTTCAAACACAAAATGGACTTTGGTGCCTTGTCACATTGTAAATTGAACTTAACCTTTAGAACATTTTTGACTTTCCTGTAGGATTTTCTTACATTTCGCTCTGCGAAATCGTTAGATGTTAGGGTTAGTCCTTTGCCTTCATATCGTTCATCACTTTATTAAGGGTCTAAAATAAAATGGCTTATTTGGATCAAATATTGACTATATTACCCCTGTTATATTCCGAACGATAAAATTTTGAAATATGGAATGATATTTGTTAAAATCAGGAATAAAAAAATGTCGGTTTTTTTTATTTCTTAATTTCTTCTACAAAAAAAAATTGAACTTTTGATCTAGTTGCTTTAAACATTAGAATTTAATCGGAAAATTAATCTACCTTCAATTACTTTTTTTTTTCCGTCAATGAGATCTCAGAAAAAAATCAGGAATGACAATGATGTTTAAAACCTAAATTTTCCAGCTTAGTTTGAACTGGAGGCTTTTTCTTTTTCTTTTTTTTTGAAGGTTAAAATTTTTTGAAGTTTTTTGCAGTTTTGAAATTTTTCAGATTAAAATGTTTCGAATTAATTTGTTGTTAAGTGTACAGCATGGGATAAAAATTTCATTTTAAACTTTATAAAAATTAGCATTTTGGCTCACTAGTTAGTATACGAAAAACTGTAGCACAAATTTTTATTTTGTGTTTGAATCATGTTCTTGCAAATAAAAATGTACTGGAAAGTGCAACAGCGATGTAGTGAAAATTAATTTCATTTTAAGGTGGGAGCAAACAAAGAGAAAAACATGAATTCAGTTGATTTTATATCCAAGATACAAAGCAAATAAATATCTTCTCATATCGAATGCCCCAGTAAACAGTTTTCATTACAGTAAATTCGCAATGAAACTGAGTTGTCAAGTTTTCAAAACTTGAAATATTACTGAGACTATTTTTATTGCACAGAACGAAAATTCAAGAAAGCTTATTTTTTCATTATCAGGACAAGAAAAAAGCAGAATCCAAAAAAAAAAAAAAACAAAAAAAAAAAAAAAGTAAAATAAAAATAAAAGTAAAAATAAATAAATAAATAAATAAAAAACAGGCATATTAGTGGGATTAGATGCATATTTTCGCTTTTATTTTTGCAAATGCTAATATCAAATTTATGTCGGCAAATTTCGGTAAGAATTTTAAGTATTAAATTTTTAACATTAATCTCCAGAATATTTTTTAAATATGCATCTGAATAGCTAGTCTTACTTCTGCGTCGATACCTTTGCCCTTTCAATGGTTTCAATATTCCAGGAAAGGAATATTAAATTTTACATTTGTTATTAGTCTAATATTTTAAAAAACGAGGCAATCAAATCGAATAAACGAAATAAAGTATTTTAATATAATTTCCGTGAATTTCAATTCACATATAAATCATATAAATTATTGTTAATAAAATGCCTCATCAAAACATTTTGAAAATATTTATGGACAGAAAATACGGTTAAAGTTTTTTTTTTCTGTGTGCTAAAAAAAGAATGTCTTATAGCCATCTTCGAATAGTTTTTATTGCTTACTGTCCGCCGTTGTTCTGCTCAGCCATTGGACTCGTCGATATTACAAAATGGAATAGTTGAAATAGGAAGACGTCCAACGACTCCTCTGGGACTTAATCGAACTTCGGTAACTGTAAAATTCAACGGGAAACTGTCCATGTTGTTTACTTTTGTGTTCCCTACATGTTTTCAATATCGGCGGCTTCCCGACTCTTTACATGAAATATTTTGAAAGGTTCTCACTTAAGCACTTCCTTTTTTTTTTTTTCTTCAAGAAAAAAGGCTTTTTAGGACTTTCCGCCATTTATATTTAATTTTGTAGAGTGTCTGCTTCTCGAAAAAAACTTTTAATTTCTGTTCATTTGAATTTAACTTTTTTTTTTCTTCTTAGTTAAAATTGTCGTTTTGACGAAATTTTGGATGGGAAAAAAAATTGATTTCCCAATAATTTCGGAGAAATCGCTAGAATACTTATAAATCCAGGAAAAAAATTCTTGAAAAAACCGTAAAACTAATTTTTAAAATAGGCCTACCCTTCATTTTTTGAAGTTTCTGGATGATCTTTTCGCGATAAGGACCAAATTTACAAGGTTTAGCCCGACCAAATATAAATAGTTCAACATAATAAATCGGCTTACATGGTAGTTGCTATAATAAAATGCTTCTTCTTAAAAAACATTTTTATGGAATTTCTAGATGATCGTTGTTATGGGACACTTGGTAACGCATCAAATAATAACGCGACTCTTGATAACTGCCATTTGGTAATGCGACATTTAATAACGCTACCAAATAATAACGTAATGTCGGAACACCAACAACTGGTAACTTGGACACGTAACAACTTGCCAAAATGTAACGCGGCATTTCGTAATAAGTGCTGATTTTAAATGTTTGTAACATCTTATATTTTGGCACGTTATTAAGTTTCGAAGTTACCAGATGTCAGCGTTATGCAATTGTCGCGTTATTATTTGGTAGCGTTATTAAATGTCGCGTTACCGAATGGCAGTGATCAAGTGTCGCGTTATTATTTGACGCGTTATCAAGTGTCGGAAGGTTCTCGGGTTCGACACTGATTTACACGCGTAAATGTTGCATTGATTTGGAAAAAAATTATTTCGGAATAAATGTACTAGTTTGGCGGGTAAATTTACTCTTACTTTTTTTTTCTTATTATATAGGCCAAGAGTTTTAAAATTTAGCATACATTTTCAAGCATCATCGCTAAACCTAACACTTCATCACCATTATTTATTGTCTCTTGGTTGCTATTAAAATTGAATTAAGCACAACATTCCCGTCTTTCGATATTCTCCCTCGTAAATGATTTATTTATTTTTTTTCCCACTATGGCTTTTTTCGATTTTCCTCGACTAACGGGGCTTAGTAAAATAACCAAACATTTTCTTGGGCTCCTTAACGAAAATTGTCTGAATTTTCAAAGTTAAAACTTGGGGTGAGAAAAAAAAATCAGCATTTCCAGGCTGTTTAAATGGAATAGAATTTTTTTTCCTTTGAAAAAAAAAATCATAAATCAATACACATAGATATATTGTTCAGTGAAAGAGAAATAAGGGAAGACAGTGATACAGGATAGCTGTTCAGGTAACGGGATGCTGGAATAAAAGGGTTACATTCTTCACTAGAGAGAGGATTTAAACCCAATAAACTAGACAGCTATAAATCCACTTGCCTTTCCTTCACACTGTTAATCGGCAATACTTTCTCGAAGGACTCCTCTGCCAGAAATCGATTTTGGGAAACCCAAGTTCTAAACTTTACGTTGAATTCAAAAAGGGGAGCTTAGAAGTTTTGTTCCAATGTTAAAAAAATAATAAATCTCATATTTACCTAAAACTCCCGGTTCTATTTCTGCAGGATTTCGATCAGGAAAAGAAAAAAGAACGTTTGTAGGCTACCTGTCAAAAATAAAGGGTTCAAATGAATCAAAAATTGGCACAGTTTAAAGGGTCAAAGTTACATAAAAGGAAGATACTAAAATACTTGTTAATTTTTACAGCGCTTTACAGACCGATTCGTCCCAAATTTATTACTTGCCATTGTATTCCGATCATATTTTCATCCTTCGTGACGTTCCCTAAACAAAGTAATGCATTTTTTTTTATATTTTATTTTTTAGTGTGAGAAATATTTGGAGCTGCTTGGGGATGGGAAGGATTGTCATTTGAAACTCGATGTCTGTTGAATAAAGCTCAAACGGTAGCACATTTTTTTTTTTTGATTTGGAAGAGTACAATCGGTGAAACATGCGAATAATGATTTGATTGACCGAGATATTTAAATTTTCGTCAACCTGTTACAACTTTTGAGTACAAAAAAAAAGTCGACGACAACACCAAAACTATGTTTGGCATTTTTTAAAAAAAATGACATTTATTTAGAGACTTCCTGTGACTTTGACATCAAACAAACCATTGCGTCAGTCAACCTTTCAACCTTTGTCTAAAGGATGCGTCCTTTTTTAAAACTAAATCAAATTTCAAAGTGGAATTTCATTTCCTATACATGACAGAGGATTTCGAACCCTTCTTTCCTTGACTTCCTTTACCTACCTTCGTAGTCAAAGAAAGTCTTTTCAAGTACTTTGCCTTAGAGAAAGAAGAAGAAAAAAAAATATACGGTATAGGGGGTAGAGTTGACCACGTCTTTTTCTGAAAACAAAATTACTTATGTCAAAAGCAGAAACCGGATTTAAGTCTCTCGAGAAATTTTACCTTTTGAACTCTTCAAATTTTCCGCGAAATATTATTATTATTATCATCATTATTAGTATTATCACTAGGATTTTTTTTTGATATAATATGCTTTTTACCTTTTCACCTAATTTTTGGGAATAATATACATAACCGAAAATAAAGCCTCCCATGGCTCATCGATCATCTTTAAAAGTGGACCTAACACTACATCACAACCATTATCCGCGGAAACAGAAGGGGTCTTGTTTCCTTTTCATACGTTCTAGTCTATCCCGGTTCACACTTCGGTAGGCTTTTTCATCATCCGACCTTATACCACTGATTCTCGCGTGTTCGGTAATTAAGTGCAACAAATCGTATTAAAACCCCCTAAATGCTACAAAGAGCTTGGAATAAGATCGACGTTTAACGCTAAAAGTGAGGATTTTAAGATGAAAGTCTTTAATTCCTCCTGAATAATGGTACAATATTATGTCTCCAAAAATTACTTATTTTTTCAGATTTCAGTTATACATTCTTAGCTCTTTTTTTAATGTGATCTTTATTTCTTATTACTTTAAAACCGAATAGCTAAAGGTATCGGTTTGCTTACCAAAAGACACGCGCCGAGACGCGCGCTTCGAATTTTTTTCAAAAACTTTTTTTATAGTTGGATTTAACGTCATTAATTCATATTAGCTAATTAAAACCAAGAAACGTTTTTTAAATCACCAGTCTCGACACGACCTTTTGGTCAGCGAACTTTCATCTTAAGTGCCAGTGCAACTAAAACTTTTTTATTTTTTAAACAGCCTGCAAACCACCATATAAAAGTTTAATTATTTTTAAAAAAACTTTTTCAGGATGATTGAACCAAATAGTAGGAGCTGTTTCGAAAAAAAGAAAGGTCATTTATTTTGGACCAGAGCTGCAATTCCGATTAATTTTTATTCGGAATCGGAAACGAAATCGGAATCTGCTATTTCAAAAATAATTGGAATTGAAATCGGAATCCGAGATTTTTTTGAAGAAATAGGAATCGGAATCGAAACCTCGTTTGAAACAGTTCGGAATTTCCGGAATCGGAATCGGAATCGGAATCGGCGTCGGCATCAAAAAAATATTTTCGATTCAGGCTGACTTAAAATACCGTTATTACAGTTATCAATTTTGGTTGAAATCGGAATCAGAATCGGAATGGACTTTGCTAAAATATTTGTTAGTTAAAATTGGAATAGGAATCTCAAATTTTTTTGCGCCTTTCAAAATCGGAATCGGAATCCTACTCATAAATAGTCAAGATTTTGCGGAATCGGAATCGGAATCGGAATGGCAGTCCTGTTTTGGGCAAATATAATAAAATGACTTTTTACTGGCTTGATACAAACCTTACTTGATACTGAAGCTTAGCTTTTAAAAAATACACCATGGGTACAGAATAGAAATCCTGTTGCAATTTTGCACCTATATAGGTCCATAGAATTTACGTTTTTGCTGGAGAAGCAAATAAAACATAACTTTGTGGTATATTTGGTACATAAGTGCTAAAATAAAACACCAAATTACAAAAAAAAAAAAAAAAAAAAAAAAACTGAAGTTGGGAACCCGTTGTAGACCTATAGAATTTTTTTTTCAAAAGTCATCTAGTTTTTGGTTTTAAAAAAAGGGTAAAAAAAGAAATGCATTGTTCTTTTTACCCCTTTAGATTTTAGCAAATGGTTTCAAGTATTTTTAATGATCATGGGTAGATGATCCTCTCATGGGACACTGCTTTGGAATGATTTTCTGTAGGATTACTCTTTAATAGCTACAAGCCGTGTATTGTAAAGCCTTTGCCAATTTTTTTTTCATTTTTTTTTGCCTTTTTTTTTTCTTTTGCGACCGGAAAAAAACGTCAGTGTGTTAAAACCAAATTTAAATTAAGTTTTTAAAATTAGCATATTTTTTTTCTAAAAAGAGATAATCAAATTTGTTTGATTAAGTCGGCTTTTTTTAAAAAAACAAGTACATCATTGAGATGATAATCTGCCCTGGTTTTTAGTTCGAACCCTCTTTTGATGCTGCTGGACCAACCAGTATAACACGTGGCGTTAGACCATCACCTCGAACGCAACTCGGCTTATTATTATTTTTTTGGACAAGTTTATAAGGTTAAAATGCTCCAGGAATTTTCTTAAGTACCCTCTGAAAATATTCATGCTAGCCAGATATAGGGTTAAAAGTGATGACCCATCACCTTTATTAGTACTGGGGAAAAAATTCATGGGGAAAGCACTAACTTGCTCCCTTTTATGAAACAGTGCGTGAAGTCCAGCATCACAAGTCACTTGACCCAGGATTAATTTTTTAGGGTAAAGTAAGGAACGTGCACGGAAAAAAAAAAAAAAAATTGCCGAAACATTTTAAATTGTCATTTTTTAAATTTGGTATTGTTACATTCATTTACCCCTACCGGAATGTTATTTCAGCGCAAAATGTATTAAAAAAATTTTTTATTCGATTTTTTTTCTCCCCGTACGGTCCATGTGTAAAAATGTCAACTCATGACTATGCTATCAATTACGTCAGTTCTCTTAAAAAACTCAAGTTTATAATAAGGAAGGCCATGGGCGTATTGTTTTCATTTTCATCCCTCTGTATTGAATTTAGTACTTGATGCTTGATAAGGGGGTGAGTTTTAGGCGCGTGGTTTTTTAAAAACTTTTTACTCAATACTCGAATAATTAACGAACGAAAAAAAAATCCGTTGTTGATACTTTCAAATCATTAATGTAAGCTTTGAATATACGGAAACAGAGAATGCCAATGGGAAAAGGAAAGTAACAGGTGTCAGAAACTTGGTAAATACAACCGACTACAATGGATTAACCAAATATGTTTACAGTTGTGTTGAGCTGTTTACTCATACCATTGGAGTTTATAATGCAATCTCAGTCCGAAATTCAACTTTTTGGCAAACCAAAGCTCTTTATAGCTTTACCTTTCGCCGTTTGTTTTAAGTTTTAAAACATAGCCAATCCTCTTTACTCTGAATTATGACTCCAGTTTGTTATAAATCTTGAGATTTGTTTGCTTTCCTTCGTCACTGGTCATCGCGTGTATCGATTTACCCATCCCCAGTTAATGCTGACGAAATCCCGTGTCCAGAAAAAAAAGGGGTGGACATTGCAATTAGTATCTAAAGATCGACCAATCAGATCTACTCTCGGAATCGTCCACCCTCTTTTGAATCCTCCATCCACCCTCGTTGACGGGAATTTTCTCCCATTTTTTTTTTTATTTGCTTTTAATTTGAAACGAGGGAAAGCGAAAATAGTGACCATATAAATGCGAGTAATTTTTGTAAAATCAATTATAATGAAAACGGACATGTCGGTCGCACCTGAACATTGGGAGTATTGATTAGCGAATGGTTTATTATAATAGCGCAGGTCCATCAGTGACCGGTAGTATCCTGTAATAGGTTAAATGTCTTGTAGGGAAAAATTTAAATTGCGGCATTTGAGTTCATAACCGACTTTTTACTTATGTTCGAATTAGAACGAAAGATAAGAGTCTAATAAAGTTTAAATCGCACAAAACGAACCCGGAAATACAAAACCATGCCACTGAATATTTTCAAATTTATTTGAAAACTATGCTCCTGCAATGTATCTTTTCAATTGTTTTTTACTTTATTTCCAATATTCGAGTGATGAGATAAAGAAAAATGTGAAAAAAAAAATATCAAGCGTTGGTACATTATTCATAACATTATTCATAAATGAACCATTGTAAATTATTCTGGCCGAGTTTCTGAGACCCCGATAATCATATTCTGTGAATATCTCAAAAGGTATCTGGAAATTCCGTCTCCTAGGTAGAATTATTTTAATAATTTTTCTCCGAATTTTACGTTAAAAGCTTTGCTGTAGAAAATCCTACTAAATTTTACTAAGGGTAAAGTGGGTAATTCTTGAAAAAACGTACCGTGACGGGTAAGGACAAATATTGCACTTTTTGGTAATAAAAAAGGCTTAATTTTCCTTCCAAAGAAGGGGTATCGTTTTTTACCTTCCGAAACTCGAATTCAATAAAAAAAAATTTTTTTTTCGCTTCATCCGTAATGAGAAGCTGCTAACAAAACAAAACGTGACGGGAGGACAAGTAATTCACTTTTTTAGCTAACTAAAAAAGTTTAAAAATAATTTTTATTTTCTTTTAAAAAGGGATATCATTCTTTACCTTCTGAAACGCAAATATACTGTAAAGAAAATTTTTTTTTCAGTATGAGCTTGATAAGATATTAAACAACATCTCCTAAAAATAAGAATGTACGTTTTTTCAAGAGCTGCCCAATTAAGTTTTGTGATCGAAAAAGGAACACATCTTCACATTTTCATGGGTTTTTAGTTTTTACTTTTCACCAAAAAACTAAAATTGTACGGTTTCTTTTATTTTCTTACTTCCTTAAAAACTCAAAATTTTTCTACCCTACACACATGTATATTATTTGAATTACCGGTATGTTATGACGAAGAGTCAATTTTTTCCGTGTGTTTTGCATGCGACGACGTTTTTCTTTTGCGCTGTTACTGCAACTACAAAATTTACAATCCAGAACCCGGAGTAACAAATTTTCAGGTTTCCATATTTGGGAACGTTCAAGTATTACGTAAGATTTTTAGGGGGGGGGGGGGGGTCCGCATCCACCATCTTCGCAATAAGCTAAGTATTGCGAAATGTCTTACAACCGGGGGGGAGGGGGTCCAAAAACCCGGAAAAAAGTCTTACGTAATACTTGAACGTTCCCTTTCTTTAGATGGTATTACTTTAGCGCAAAGCATCGTGGATCATTTCCACAATACTTTGCGATGAAGGACAAACAAAATTAAATAAAATGGCGCGAAAACTTTAATATTTTTTGGTTTTATCTTAATTCTTTTTTTAGGGGGGAGTATAAGTGAAGTAAATGTCATTTTTTACTAAGATCAAAAAAAAAAAAAAAAACTTAAGGTAATGCACCATTTTAAATTTGCTTTTGTTTGTCCCTTATCGTGGGAGTAATCCATGGTGCTTCTCATTAAATTAATATTTTCTACAGTCCAAATTTCTTTCCACGAAGAGGATTTTAATTAATAAATGCATTTTTTTTCCGGGTTGTTCATCCGTTATCGCTAATGAAGGTGAAAAATGATTATTGTAATTAAAATCTGTTGATCGCAATGATTCTGAAGGCATCCGTTTAAATAAAATAAAATGCAAATTGTAAATAATGTTGTGTAGTTGTGTTAAAGGATTCATTATTTATTGGGCTTTTATTTTTCTCATTTTAGGCCCGTTGAACTTTGATTGAGGAGCAAAAATAATAAATGAGAAGTTTTAGTTAAAAAAATGTGAAAAAAAGTCAGTAATCATATCGAATATTAGAAACGGAAAGTGGTGTGAAAGTAAATATTATGGGGAAAAAAAAGGTAGAGAATATGATTTTTAAACTGAAAAATTCCGCTTAGCACTCGGCTATATAAATCTCGTACCTTAAATACATGCTTGTAATTCTATTTCAATGCCTTTTTTTTTTTTTTTTTTTTTTATTATTATTTTTTTTTTATAATTTATGATTCAGTGCATTTAACAAAAACAGACCGCTCCGTCGAATAAAGTATTTTAGCTGTAAGCAAACTTCGGCGTACAGAAAATCTGGAAAACGATCATTCAAACTGAAATCCACCTAAGTCATTTAGTATAAAATGTGGGAAAAAAATATCTAATTAGAAGCTCCTAATGATATAAGGTCTCATCATCTATAGAAAACCACTTTTTAAAAAAAACCTTTATTCGTTTACAATGGAAAAAATCCGAGATCGATGATTTAAATCTCAAGAAAACGCTTCTCAATTATAACATGAAATTCGAAAACCGATAGAAATCTGGATCTGATATGAAATCAAGACGGTTCAACATTTCAAACTTTCTACAACTTGGAAGGACAACTACCCTCCTCGGACCGTTCAGCGTTCTAAATCTTGCAAAGTTCTACTTAATTCTTACATTTGGTTTTGAATTCATTATTAATCAAATTCTCTGAGTAACTGGCAGTGTCGTATTGGGGTATTTTAAAACTTTTCAAATTAACTTTTAAAGGCGTTTTCCGGTTAACTTTAAAATCTTCTACTGAACTCCCCTTTATGTAATTGATTTAAATCAAAGCCGCAGTTTGAATGCTCCGATTTCGAGCCGGAAAGAAGGAAGAAAACTCGATAAAAGAAAAGAAATAAAATCGAAGGAAAAAAAGGAAGTAGGAGAATATATAGATGAACGTCAATCGCAGAAGGAGAAAGAGAAAGCACAAAATGAAAGGGGTGGTAAATAACAAAAGAAACCCATTTTGAGCGGGGAGGTGACCATTAGAATCGCCCGCAGCCATTACAGTCCGTGGTTTGTTATTTATGACATGTCAGATACATTTCCTGCCGGCCGACAGCATCAGCCAGTGCCGTTTTCACCCTTTTTAGCCATTTCTTTTATTGCAGGATTTCATTTACTTTTAATAGATTCTTACGGAAATGAAATTAACGTCATTAAACTTTTCCATGGAAATTGTGTAAGGGGGAAAAAAAATGTAAATTATACGTACCAAATCCGAAGAAATCCTATTCTCCTTGGAGTCGGAGTCCATTACAGTTGTTAGAAAAAAATGAAAATTTTCTCGTTAAATCGTCAAAATTTGACAGACAGAATGAATTCGACCTACGACCACGGTAATACTGAAGAGAGGTGAAAACTAAGGAATATTCCTCACTTCCTGAATAACTACCTATTTTATTTACAAAATCAATGAATGGGTAATAAGCTAAAGGTAAGGGGAATAGAGAATTTAACCCATGCATAAAAATTGGGTTTTTAAACAAAATATATTTAAAATAGTATGTGGCAGCAGAAAAAAATGGTAGGCTTCCGCGTAGGGTGGATTGCCTGGAAAAGGGATTCCTTTTTGAATAAAAAATAATTATACAACACATTATAGCTTACGTACTTACTTAAATGGAGGTGTTGTCTACTACGGTGTTTTCCGATTTTTATTTGCATCCACTGTTTCAGTCGTGTTATTATTTTTATTTCCGTATACATTGAGTTTTGGATTGTCTTTGGAGCATTTCATTAAAATAACCAGGGTATCAAGTCCAATTTTTAAATTTTACTTTGGGTGATGCAAAACCGAAAGCATTGACTTACGTATAGGGCTGTTGAAAATTATCGCTAATAATGCAGAACAATTTAATTTTGCTAATTTTTTTAGGAAGAAGTATTATTGTCAGAAAAAGTCTTTTTGACTTTTAAACGGACTGACAGACAGAAAAATTATTTTAGAGGTTCGAACTGTTTTTTTTTTTCTGACGATACTAATAAAGTATGTTATACAAAAAAAAAAAAGCCCATTGACGAAAAGGGAACCCTTTGACACCAGGAAGTCTTGTTAGATAAAAGAATATAAACCATTTTTATTTAAATCTTTTTTGTGACGCATCTATAATCATAGGCGCAGCGCAGTTTTTTGTGTAGATTTATCCGATATTTTTCAGCGCTTAAGACCAGTCTTATGCTTTTAGTGGTAAATTTTTAGAACATGTTTTAACAGACTTTGATGAAGCAGAATTTTTTTTTTTTTTTTTTTTTACTTACCCTTCATTAATCTCATGGTCGATTGTAATATCTGTCCCTGTTTATGCCTACATAATCTTAAGTATATTTTATTCAATCTATGTCTTTATCTTTTCATCTAAACATACGGGAGGTCTAATTAGCTCCAGACCACTAACCCTTAGAGAGTATGAAGTTCTGGCCTTTTTGATTTATTTTTTCGTATAGGTACCTTCAAGTTTTTTTTTTTACAAATTAGCCATTTGAAAACATTGTTGCACCAGTCGGCTTAGTAGAATTTATTTTCTCATTATTTTCTCCTGTAATTGTTTTCTGATAATTTTTTTTTAATTTCTGGATGATTTAAAAAATTCCTTAAATATAAGTTAAAAGAACCCTTATTCTTGCTGCTTATACTGTATTTCGTGTTCGAACTTTTAAAAGGTTTTGTATTTTGTCAGTTAAACAGGAAAAGTGTTATTTACACTTTCATTCACTCATTTGCTTGTTAGCAGCACTTTCAAGTAAAATTATTAGTTCTAAGAAAAGACTTTGTCAGCAATCATTGAAAGAACCAAATGAAGACGGCGCTGTAATTAGAAAGTCTTTTGTTGTTTTATAGGCTCTCATGATAGATTGAAGTAAATTCTGTATTTTCAAATACAGAATATTTGTGAGTTACGAATTTTAGCTCTCTTACCCTCTTATAAAATTTCCAAAGCCAGCTTGTGCGCTTATGCTTTTTAAACCCTTTTACGCATAAACAGTGCCTTTTGATGCGTAAGCAACGTGAATATATTATAATGACGCCCCGGGTGTAATTTTGCATATCCGGGTTTCGGTTCAACCATTTTGAACGCTACTGTAAAACTTTTTTAAACTAGTTTTTTCAACAGTGTTGTTTTCGATAGGCAAATAAAAAAAATGGAAGTCACTCTTTGATTGGCTTCAGAGCCTTTGTGGTTTTTTTTTTTTGCAGTGGGGGCAAAAACTCCCTAATTGGTTGCACCAAACGCATTCTTCTTTTTAAGCACAAAAGGGTACTGGGGAGAATATTTCTTCAGTTCGAACGTTTTTTCAAGCTGCCATTATTTTCCTGGTCTTTTTAAATACATAGTACATGTATCAATAATAACGTATGGAGAAGCTCGTAAAACTAAATATCAGTACGTGACTAGGACAACAGTTTTTTGTCAAATAGGGTTAAATGATATTATTCGATCAACTGTAAAAAATGTTTCATTACACCTATCAATATACGTCCCTCGGTTTTAAGGTCGATTGTTTGGTTCCAGTTTCAGCTGGAGATAAACTTTCTAAAATCTATCCAAGTTAACTTTTAAAATTTTTTATTAAAAAAAAAAAGTTTTAAAAAACAGTTGGTTTTTCGTACTACTTTTTTTTTCAAGCCATATGTGCGGCTAGGAAACATCATCGATACGCATTTGTGAAATTAATAAATACAATAAGATCGAATTGTAAGAGTGGCGGATGTTTGAAAAAAAAAAATCAACCCAAAATGTAACTTAACCCTTTCGACCCATTTTGCCATAAAATTTTTGATGATGTAATGTTATATTCGAACAAACTGGCATGTTGTGGAAAAAAAAGGTAAATAGCACCAATATGGCTCTTTTTTTTTCTGTTTAGTTTGCTTTGAACGATTTCAATGACACAGATCTAATTTAATTTTAGAACATGGGAGACGTTGATGACGAAAATAAAAGAGATCTTTTAAATTTTGGAAACCGAATTGGACTTCACTTTCACCAATTTTCTTTAAAAACTGGCCGTTTCCTCCTTTAAAAAAAATCTTAAAAGTTTCTCTTTCCTCGAGAAAAATGTTGAATTTTGTACTATATTATATAGAAAGAGAAAAAAAAAATATAGTACGCAGTTTTGGGAGTCTTCCCTGGAAATAAGGAGATTAGGACTTACAATGAAAAATTGAAAGCGGAATGGAAAATAAGAACGGGGAAAGTAGTGTAAGCCGATCAAACGATTACTTACTGTACAAGAGTGTGTGTGCTTATATGTTAACGACCGATTCATGCTGAAGAGACTGCGTTTTTAATTTGATGTCGTTAGAAAAGCATACCGATTTAAAAAAGCCCTTAAAATTCTTTTTTGGCATATCTGTCTTCGATGTAAGAGAGAGGTGAATCAAGAACTACAACTTTTTTTTCCAATTAAACAAAATCATAAAGAGAAAGTGTATACGCCGTTTTCTGGGCTACTGCGTTAGAGTGTAGAAATCATGTGATATCATTGCGTTGCAAGAATGATATCACATAGGGGGTCGTACATAAATTACGTAAGCACATTTAGGGGGGAGGGGGTTTAAATTTGACATCTTACTCATAAGCTAAGCATAGGCGAAATGGGATAAAGCGTGCAAAAAGGGCCTAACCCATGCTTACGTAATTTATGCACGACCTCTAGGTTGTATAATCTCATCACATAAATTTTGTATTTGTGATAACTTTTCAGGCCATCTAATTTCATGTTAATATCAATATCACTAGTGGTCGAGCGGTAGTCCATTGGTAAGACTTTCGTTTCGCACGCGGATGGTCCGCGGTCGAGTCAAGTTTATACCAGGCGTTCACCTTTGACACTTGTTATGAGATCAAAGTGAAATCATACTGTGATGCCCTACACCGTTCTGCACCCGTGTTTAAATATATTAGGTCCCTCTCACTTGGCCGCCTGTGAGAGCTGATGATTACTGGCAGTTTTATAGATAATTTTAAGGTCCATATTAAGGTCGGAGGAAAACTGTCCAGCATCATCCCCTGTTACGCTTAATTACAGAATTATATTATATTAGTGTCGCACGATAAAGGTGGTGACTGTTAGCTTAGTTCATAGCGGGCCTGTAGCCAAGGTGGGGTCAGGGGGGCGTTCCTCCCCTGTGCTGACTTGTTGTGCCCCCTGGGCTGACTCAGTGCCCCCTGGAATAAATTGGCTAAACATGACATGTATAGGGAATGGAGGCCTATTCCCTATTGCCCCCCTTAACAAGCCCAACTGTCCCCCCCGGCTCTTCGTTCTGGCTACGAGCCCGGTTCATAGACTAATGCCTAATCATAAAAATCAACGGTTACTACCCCTCGACAAGCAATGGCAAACTACTGACCTTGTAACTGCTAAACTGGAACGTAAATCTCTCAAATAGCCGTTCGGAGCTGATGTCAAGCTGTAGGTCCCAAACACCTGTGAGCGTATGCACAGGTTTTTGTAATAGATAGATCGTGCTCGAGCAAAGGGCTACTGAGGAGGAATAGGATTCAGGTGATGATTGCACATCTTCTAACAAAATATTTATCTACAAAATTAGAACACGAAATTCATCACAATTCTTGCTTAAGTTGGTGATTGTCTTGTATATACATTTTATGCAAGCAGATTTCACGTTGAATTTTCTAAAAGGTGACAAATAGACATAGCCTTTTTCAGCAATTTGTGAAATTTCTTGTCATCCATTACTAATTACAATGGGAAGAAAAGGTTCATCTAGCTCCGATCCCCTCTTAAAAGGACATTTATCTAAAAATACTGAAATAAAAAAAAAACTATATATGGTAAATAAAAAAATGAAATCGTTTTTCTGATGACAACGCAATTTTTTTTTTTATCCGACCCTGAATAATTTTAACAAATGCCCAAACAAAAAAATGGTATCGAGGAATAATAAAGTCGTCTTATAAGAGGAGAGGCAAAGGCTCGCTTAGTTTTTGCTATCGCCCGAAAGATTTAATCTAAAAACCGGAAGAAACGCTGATCCTCCGGGGATATGAGCTGCTCCTCCTGAATTTCCTCCGTTGGAAATTGACCTGTCATGATAAAATGTTAAAAAATGACCGATTACATTTTCTCCATTTTCCTGCAACGTCGGGAAATTCTAAGTTATGACCGGGCCTGAGCAGTTACGATAACACGGCTTTCGTTGTCAACCTTTTTTAAATTTTAATAAATAGCCTTCCGTACACTCGCTGACTCATAAAATCCAAATGTCACATTTTGAAACGGTTAAAAAAGTAGGAAACATCAGTCTCAACAACAGTTTTTTTTAAATACATTTTTACGTCTAGCCTTTTACGTGTGATTTATTTATTAAGTAGCGACAGCATTTTTTTTAACGGATTCAAACGTTAAATTTTATATAATTCGAGCGTCAAATTTTTGTTTTTCTCAATGGTATGTTGGCTTTTTAATATTTTCTATTACTCATGGTATAAAAAGTCCCTTTTTGAGAATTATTTGGGGACTTAAAAGTAAAACTTTTTGGGACTCTACTTTTTAGTACGGAGTACTAAAAAGTTGACTTTTTAATACTCTTGCTATCGTGTCGTCTGCATCGAAAAAAAAAAGAAACCATGAAGGCCCCGAAAAATGGTTGGCAGCATTGTATCAAGAGTCACGTTATATACGTGAAGAGTCACGTTATATACATTGTTTGGACAAACGAATGTTTTCAATTCACACCCTCATTTTTTTTTTTTTCTTTTTTTACATCACACCCATTTGTCACAGCAATATTAACCCCTTGAAATCAATCTTTACGAAAAAAAATCTCTGTTTCATTCGAAATAGAAAATATTTTTAACCCCAAAGACAACACGGGGCCCTTTCCTGAACTTCGAGACAGTGTTGTCAAGCCTCGCTTCGCTCGGCTTGACAACGCACTGTCTCGAGTTCAGGAAAGTCCCCCGTGTTGTCCTTGGCCTTAAAAATACTATTCCAATTTTTTTTTTTTTTTTTTTTTTTTGGTTGAAAGGAAATCGACGGGAAAGATCTGACTTTGTATACATGTGCTTTTCGAAGTAAGTCGTAAGAAAATCCGTATTGAAAAGAAGTCTTTCGACCCGCGGCTAAAGGTCGAAGTGTTTAATTCGCATGTGTTCGTGGCTAAGAAATGATTCGAATTCGGTTTCAACCTTGCCTTTGAGTGCATCTAACCCAAGTCTAATTGGTATACCTCTAGTTTGTCAGTGATCCCAATTAATTTACACGGTTTTGCCTCAAAATAACCTCGCCAAAGAAGACTTGATAAATTTAATAGTTTAGATCGAAAAATGTTGCTTCGTTACAAGGGGTGGGATAAATTTCAATTTTTAAAAAAAATGATCTGCTCTTATGGTAATTTAAATAGTCGAGAGTTTTCAAAACAAACCAGTAATAGGAATGACTGATTTATGCGCTAATGATTTTCCTATAAATTTTTTTATGTAAGAAAACTGGACTTTCCAAAAATTGGAGCAGTTTGATCTAGTAAAAACAGTTTATTTTTTGACTAGGCTACCCACGAAGACAAGCTGTTGAAAGTCAAAAAAATAATAAGAAGTAAAAAGTTTACTTTCGATCGCAATTCCTCACCTCCTAAAAATCGGCAAGAAAGCAAAAAAAAAGAGTATAAAATGTATCGCGTATTGAAAATTTCCACTTGATAAACACGCATGAAATAAATTTTCGATTTTTTTTTTTTAACATTTCAAATGTTTTTTTTTTTTTTTTTTTTTTTTACAGTTAAATGGCACATGTGACATTTGCATTGAACGAACTACCTGACTAAATCTTAAGTTTGCAAAAAAAGTATTAGCAAAAGGGTTAGCGAAAAACACCGTGAGAAATAATAAAGGTTATCATAACTCTTAAAGAAGAAAAGGATCCGATTAGGTAAAAATTTTTTTTTTTTTTTTTTTTTTTGTGAGTGATTTTTTTTTCTAGACTATTTTTTATGTATTTGTTGTGGGTCTTGTTTACCTAACTGTAATGCTGGATCACTTTTATACCGTTCATCTCTTTTTTTCATGTTCAACCCTTTTTTTCTCGTGAGATTTTCAGACCTCCATACTAACGGGATTTCTGTTCAGTTGTTACTAATCGGGAAATGGTATTAGAATGCTTTCCGTTTAATTTACTTTTATGCTTTATTCAATATGTTTATGTCTTAATAGTTTATACTGTATATTTTATACTTTTTTTAGCGACATCCTTTTTTTTAAATTAGAGATTTTTTTTCATTTTTAAAAAGTGAGTGATTACAGCAATTTTTTTTAAATAGCTTCACATAAGATACGTTGTTATGAAACCATACAAAAATGTTGTATTTGTATTTGTATTTGTATTTGTATTTGTATTTTTTTTTTTTTTTTTTTTTTTTTAACTTTAAAATTTTGAATTAAAAATTGTTTTCGATTGGGACTGGAAGTTTTTTCGGGAAGGAAGAGTCAGAAGTATTAGAATATGGATTTTATAAGATTACTGATGACAACTAAGTAATTATAAAAACGATTTCACCGTCAACTATAAGAGCCACTCAGAAGAGTGATGAATAGGCCTAAAGGATTTTTTTACAATTTATTTCAAAAGTCCACTAAATATTCCTTTACATCAAATTAAATCGAAATCCAGATTGAACTATATCCAAATCTCTTTTAAGTGGAAATGCAAAGGGAAACATCGGACCTTCCACAACTTACAAAACAAAAGAAAAGAAAAGGGGAAAGCGGTCGAAATCTTCGGGTTAAAATACCAGAGAGCAGAAGGAAAAGTTGTTTACACAGTCAGTTCGAAGAAGTATAAAACTAAATGTCGAGTATAATAAATAGTGAAAGGCACTTAACAAGAACCCTCACAAGGGCTAGTTGGAGATAACTCAAGCAAAAACATTATTTCCCTGACCAAACGGACCCAAAGCTATTTTGCGTAAGATTTATGTCTTCCAAAACGGTTCCCTTCTTCCAGAAGCTTGAGAGAGAATATTCAATTACTCCCGTTTCCAGCTTTTTTTTTTTTTTCTTAACATCTTGTCATACACCGTGTCTTTTGAAGACTCGGGGTAGCTTTTTTCTGTAAATTCTTTTCCTTTACCGGGAATTACTTTCCTTTTAGGAAGGATAGAGCAAGCAATTTTCTGGATTAATCTTAGAGCGATAGGAAAGGAGAGAAAATCCCGTACAAAATGAAGAGTGAAATCTTTTGCTCAAGTGCAAAAGCTAATCGGATGAACAACACGTAAATCATATTATTCCATTGTGTTTTTTAATAATGTTTTCACAATTTTTGGATTTTTGCTTGTTTTCCCCTATTTTTTTTCCTCATATGAGAGGATTATGTTACCTACAAACAGGTTCCCATTGTTCAATCAAGTGGTTTTTCCCCAAAAAAGTTTGAAAAGGGTGTCGTTTTTTTTTCTTTTTTTGCGTAAAAATTGTAACGAAAACAGACTAATAAACCACCTGCTTCTCTGTGTAAGGAATTATTTGCAGTTCACTATTTATTTATTTTTTGTACTTCACCCCAATATTGTGGATTTATTTTTTTTAACGCGATTGAGAATGAAGCACTTTTGTATCGATATCTATTATTTCGAAATTAAGAAAGAAAAATGGAAAAAGCTTTTTGAGAAATACGTATACAGTGCACACTGTTCAAATTTTTAAATCCGATGGTCTTGGGTTGCTTTCCTTGTATTGGCGCTTTTGCATTGAAACAACCGAAATAAGGTTCAAGAATATTAAATGCCTTCGGAAATGCTGTGTCCAATGATATATAATACAGACAGATGCACTTTCATGCGGCGTACACTTGATTCTGCAAAACATTGCATTACCTTTGCATTATAATTGCACCCACGTAGCAAAGTCTGTCCACTCCTAAGGACATCTTCAGGACGTCATGAGGATATTTGTTGAACGTCCATTGGAATTACCTATGTCCACACTGATCCAAAAAGCGTCCTTTGGATGCCCTATGGATATCCTGTGGATATCTGGTGGACAATCCACAGGATGTCCAATGGATTGAAAATGCAGGGCATTTGCATTGTTTTCTTTACTTGCATTACCACTGCATTGCTTGCATAACTTTGCATTTTTGCAATACGATGTACACTTTCTTAGGGAGTGGGTAACGCTTAGGGACAGACCCTTACAGTGTACCCAGAAAAGGATTGTGACGATCCAAATATACATTTGTGACATATCCATGCGGAAATTCCGATTGTACAAACCTGAAATCGAAATATCATGATCCAGTTAGTGTTCCGTGTACCTGTGCATTCTTCACTAGTGCAAAATTCTTTATAGAGTTAACGCTCCTTGGCATGTGAAAGTCGAAGTCGAAGTCGAAACGGATCTTTGTAAAAAGGGCGGAATGTTGATAAATTGTGTAATGCTTTACAGTTCCTTCTTCTGGAGATGTTTTTTTTTTCGATGCCATATGAACAGCATTGAATAGCTGAATAACTCTCCTTAATAGTTAAGAATAAGAAGAGCTAAGGTTTATACGGGAAAAAAAGCGGGAATTTAAAATTAACGGGGTTTATTACCGTGAAAACAATTGATTCTATATATCCCGTATACGTGTGACACCATAGAGGGGTAATGTTAAAAAAGTTTCGTGAAGGGGTTGTCTTCATCCACCCTTTCTCATCACCTCAATTTTATATTTAACTTCTCTACTTTTAAACGTTAATATTCTATACTCAGTGATGTGTAACTTCCCTATTGCGAAAAAAAAAAACGTTGTCAATAAAGAAGTGATCAGTTCAATTTAGTGATTATAAGGAATTTTTCTGTTCGGGAGTGCTAGAAAACGACGAAGGACTTTGGTTTAATTTAATTAATAAAAAAAATTTACCGCAGTTAAAAAGTTAGGTGATGTGCTCAGTAAAAGGTGTTATTAGTTTTCTTTGTGCCTGAAGAACTGTGAAGGAAAGACCGAATTTTTCCTCGTTTTCCTTTCTCTATATGAAATCTACAATCCAGTCCTGATTCAGTCTAATAAAAATGATCCCCACGAAAATATTTCAGCATTATTTTGTCGTTACTTCTGTCAAGGTTCTTCACATTCTTGAATCTTTTCTAACTTTGCCTTTGAACATTCCTTTTTCAGAGTACACTCATTCGTTGCTAAACACTGTTTTGGGCTTTATTTTATTTTATTTTATTTTATTTTTTTTTTTGTTTTCCGCCAACGAAATGTATGATGCTAATTTTTCGAAAACAAGGGAAGAAAAAAAAAAATCTTTTCAACATGAAAACATTTTCAATTTTTTTTTCCTTCTTTTTTTTCGATCGACGGTCAGGGTTGGGAGGAAAGGGAAAAAAAATCCGGGATCGATTCCTGTCGCGAGCTTTGAATCTGAACTTTATACCATTTATCATGATATATGGAAACGGGGACCACATCGGTTAGTTTTTGTCGATTTTCGGGAAAATCGATGAAAGTGACGTGATGATGTGGATATGGAGGCGGGATTTAACCTTTTCATCCTTTGCCAAATTGTTAAAAAACCTTCAAGCTCTGTTTCCACATATCATCATCCTACCAATCTATCAACATCATATATAAGTTATTTGGCATCCTACTGCAGTTTTTGATTGAAATTAATCATATTTTCAGACTGCATTGCGGATAGAATATGTGATTTTTTTTCGAAGGGGGGAAGGGAAGGCGAAGGAACCGAAAATAATTGAAAATGAGTGAATACAACATACAAGCTTAAGCTGGAGTGGTTAGAATACAGGTGAATCAGATAAACAATATAAACGAATTTCTTTAAAAAAAGTCTGCACAATGTAGAAAAAACACGAATACTTGGAAGGTGGGTGGATGGCGCGTATCGTCAACAAGCAAAGGATTTCCAGATTTCATAGAAATATAACAAGAAGGTGGGGCGGGAGGTATATAGGCGGAAAAGGGGGAAAAAAAGGGAGGAATATATAACTTTGAAAGAGATCAAATTTAAAATCAAAAAACAAATACCATGAAATGGTCGCAAGCATCTCTATATTTATATGCATTTTCTTCTCTATTTTTACACATCATTTCCTTTAAGTGCTAAGATTTTATTGGTATTGATTGTGCAATACGCAATAAAAATTATATAAAAAATTAAATATATTAAATTATTAAAAAAAATTATATATAATTAAATATATTAAATTATAAATCAAAAATACTTTTTTTTTAAATTTCAAACATTTTGTTGTATACACCTATAGAAGGAAAGAATCAAATTTACACTAGTGCATTTGCATCATCTTTTATTTAAATTCAGAGTATATTCGGTAATGATCTTCCCAAATAAATCAAAAATATTTAAATTTTGACTTTTTACTCCTATTCAGATGATTTTTTTTCCATTTAAATCTGTAATACAAACTTAGCTAAGTTTGTAGTTTTTATCCTTTGTTAATTAAATTAACTTAAACGGTTACTTCTTTTGAAAAAACGTACATTTTTATTTTTAGGTATTATTGCTTAACATCTTATCGAAGACGCACTGAAAAAGAATTTTTTTACAGTCGATTTTTATTTTATTAAGGATGGAGCGAAAAAAAATTTTTTTTTTGTAGTGAATTCGTGTTTCGGAAGGTAAAAAACGATATAGCTTCTTTGGAAGGAAAATTAATTACTTTTTAGCCTTTTTCATTACCAAAAAGTGCAATATTTGTCCTCTCCCGTCACGGTTCGTTGTTTCAAGAATTACCCAAAACCGCTCATTAAAACTACTTTAAAAAAGTTATACTTTCATGATCCATATGGTAGTTTTCAGTGATGTCATGTGATCACATGTGATTACATTAAATCAAATTCATGACTTATCTTTGAAAAATCTTATATATAGTGGGAATACCCTATGGCGAGAAAAATATGATTGGAATTTTCGTAATTAATGTTGAACTTTTAACTTAATTCGAAATTTTTATCGCAGTTCACAAGTTTATATTCAAAGCTCATGAAAATTAAAAATCACAATTTTAGTACTCCAATGAAAAAAGGCCGACATCGGAAAATCATACTGAAATATAAATTGTATAGATTTTGATTCTATGCCGATACCGATTCAAAGTAACTCTAGGACGGCCCGCATTTCAGTATGATTTTTTGATATGAAAACGAAATTGGGCCGATCCATTTCACGGCGGAATCTGTAGCGGGAGCACTTAAATTTTTGGAAATAATTTGAATCATCTGGAAGAAATTTTTGGCATACCTGTCTCTTATTCCGAAATTAAAACTCCCCCGCCCTCCAGCTAAAAAAAATAAAAAGTGGCAACAATCATTCGTAAGTTAATTTTCATAAAATTAATTTTCGATTATTTGGATCTCGATAAAAGTTTAAAAAAGTAATTAATAGGCTAATGCAAAAATAAACAGATCATGGAAATCATATCATCTGATACAAACGGAATTCCCGGTTTTCTCCTTTTAAACCAATTTGTTGAAAAATATAGAGTAAAAAACCTTTTTTTTTCTTTGTATACAGAACTACAGAAAATAAAATATGCAACTTGTGTATCTGTTCTCATCTCGTAATGTTAATATAGAGCAAACATAAAAAGTAAAGATAGGGTATTTGATGTGTAAAAATGGCCGCAAATAGCCTCCCCTCTGCAAATAAGCCCTCGTGGGGTGGAAATGAAAAGCTCCTGGCAGGGGAGTGTATTTTTCAAAGTTAGGGATGGACTTGTTCTCTAACATTCATATATCTGTGTTCTCTTGGGGTTGGTCCGAGGAAAACTGTTCTATCTGGTAAGGAAGCATTTTTTCTCCTCCGCTTTATACTTTTTCCTTTCCTTTGAGGGATAGAAAAAGTTTTTGGAAATTGTAAAGTTTTTTTTCCTCCCTTTTTTTTTCTTTTGAAATTATCGTATTTTTATTTGTTTACAAAAGCGTAACCTCTTGGTCACTTAGTATATTTTTTTTAAATGACAAAAACAAAAAGAAACCATCGGATATTATAATATTTATGAAACAAAAAAGCAAGATGTGACGGAAAGGAATTGCGATAACCGGGAAACGAAGGAATGGGAATTTCCAAGCGAGTTTTTATGAAAATGGAAGATAAGCCCTTATCGCATGGAGCAGTGCAAATATAAATATATGTATTTATATTAAGGTAAAGGGATGGACTGAGAATATCTGAATATTGTAAAAAATACATATGGATTTAAAAAAGGCTTTACTCTCCAAGGATAAGATAAGCTAAGCATGAATATACCCTATCTTATAAAATATAGGGAAATCAAGATAGCCACATCATCCATCCACCCCCTGCCCTTCAACTCCCGGCATAGCTTGTTTCTGTGATACATTGCTTAAATAGCAGTAGCGAAATCAGAGATTTTTTTTCCCTTTCTCCATCTATTCGTATTTTTTTATTCAGCTTTGAGATCGCTTTGATTTATAGGCCGATTAATCGGACAAGTATCTTTTTAAAAATTAATGGAAAATGATATCGAAAGCTTGCAATATGATATTAAAAGGCACTTTAAAGTTAAATACAGACCATTTTAAAAATGTTTAAAAAAGATTATTTTATATTCCGAAGAGAAATGCAAACAATTAGGCTATCTTTTTTTTTTTTTTTTAATTTTCAATTCTTCGTAAAAACTTTTGGTGACATTCCGGGAAAACGTAATTGCGGTCCTGACTAAGAGCCCTCTCATCCCTCACTTTGGTCCAATATTAATGTTTGTATTTGGGTTTGTATTTTTATCCAGTTCCAAGAAAACTTCTCCAAACAAGCATTCTCGTCAAAACGAGGAATTTTTATTTTCCAGACATATGCATAATTTTCGAAAAGGGAAGAAAGATGACGAAAGAAACATCTTTTTTTTTGTATATACGAGTTTGAAGTTCGAAGGATTTTCATATTAAATGAGGATCTTTTTTGGACGAGGAAAAATCAAATTTTCCGTAATTTAATCCGGAAAGGTTAGACTAATTACGGACTGTATAGTCTTATACAAAATAGGCTTATCCCACGTTTGTACAATTTTAATGAGCATTATTCGAAAATATTAAATCGTTTTTATTGAATTTTTTTTTTTTCTTCAGCATCACTAAGACTAATTTAAGTACTTTAAGCCCAGCTTAATTTATTCGATTTGGTTTTATTTTGTATATAGAAAACTGCAATTTATTTATTTCATTTTTTAAATTTTTTTACTACATTTAACTTTTTTTAACTTTTTTTTTTAAACACAAATAGGTGAACCCAAGGCGAGTCCATCGGTAAGAGCTGCAGCTGAAGGCCCGCTATCCAGCCGACTTTGGTCTTATGTACCACGCCATTTGGATAGTTCTTGAAAAAAACGTACATTTTTATTTTTAGGCAATATTGCTTAATATCTTATCAAATACACACTGAAAAAACATTTTTTTACAGCGGATTTGCGTTTTAGAAGGTAAATAATAATATCTTTTTTTAAAAGAAAACAAAAATTATTTTTAAGCCTTTTTAATTAGCTAAAAAGTGAATTATTTGTCCTCCCGTCACGTTTTATTTTGTTAGCAGCTTCTCATTAAGGATGCAGCGAAAAAAAATTTTCTTTGTTGTGGATTCGAGTTTTGGAAGGTAAAGAACGATATCCTTTTTTTGAGAGAAAATGAATTACTTTTTAACCTTTTTTATTACCAGAAAGTGCAGTATTTGTCCTTTCCCGTCACGGTACGTTTTTTCAAGAATTATACCCATTTATCATTTCAAATGATGGCAGTTAAGGTTGTCGTTAGAAGGAGATAGGAAAGGCAATACCAATCCGACAGGATTGCTACCGGTAGTGAATGTCCTGTGCTGTATTATATCCGTCACATTGTTGTAATCGAATAACATGGCGCAAGGATGTATCATACACAAAATATTATTGGACTCCATAATCCTTCAATTTTTCTTGTTCTGGCAATCGGTGGGAACCTTTTTGGTTTTTATGGCAATTCGGCAGTCATTTTCTCCATGTTAGCTACCCATAGGGCTGCCGAAAGAATGGCTGCCCCTATATATGGTTATTTTTTTTTCAGGCCGATTGTAGACAGAATTCGCTTCCAAAGGCCCTCTAAATTCCTAATTTCGAAATCTCATATGCTCGTATACACCAGAGAGATTCGCCGGAGCGATTGGACGTATCTCTCTGCCTTCGTGATTAATCATCTTTTACCTTATATATCCCAACTTTTTTCGATAAAAAAAAAAAATCTCCCCAAAAATATATTTCTTTTGCAAAAAAAAAAAAGGAAACCTTGCTATTCATCTTTTTTCGAGTCGAGCCAGAAGTAATTTTCCTTTTGAACCAAAAACGAAGTTGCGGAATGAAAATTTTAGTGGAAGGCAAGGCTAAGGTGTTTCAATGAAAAATGTCCGAGTTTTTGATAAATTATTCGAGGTTTGTAAATATTCGAATGAGAAATAAGGGACGAGAAACAGAAGGGAAAGGATCGATGTTTGAAGTTTCCCAGTTTGTAACTTGTGAATTTCGATTCAAACATGTTTTGAGGCTTTTCTAGAAGAACCCTTTTTGATTCATTATTCACCACATCGCTCAGCCTTCGGTCTTCCGTCCGGGAGGAAATACTGGACTGTTACGGACTTTAATTTTCCCTCTCTCTTTCTCTCTTTTCAAAACTTTAGGTCGTTCTTATACTACATGTTCTTCCTTCCTTCGTTATTTTTCATTCCTCCTATTTTTATTTTTTTTATTTTTTTTTCCTCCTCGTTTTTCTTTTTTTTTTTGGCTCGATACAAAATACATAAAAGGATTTCAAGTTTCAAACCCGAGCACGTGAAAAACCTTAAAATCTTTCCGAGCGATCTCCTTTTCTCTTGAATAACAGCAAAAACATGGACTCTTAGGTAAACGCAGCTTATGTCTTACACTTCCTGTCGTCATATATTATTCACATCACGAGTACGGTCCGAAAAGGGTTATTTTAATTTAAACTTATAAACTTGGAGGATCTTTTATGATTGAACAATTAAATGTCTATCATTATAGCAAAACCTCATATCAGGTCTCATCCTTCGACCCTTTATTTCCAAAGTTCAAATTAAATCAGGAAGGAAAGTAGCCGTTGCCTTAAACGCATAATTTATTTCGACCGTTAGGGGAATTCTTAATTTGATCATCTCTGAAAAGGGATTAATATTTATAACTGAGGATACTTTTTTATGGGTTTTGCATATAAACTCGGGTTTCGACATCATAGCTACTTTATAGCCGAGAAAACTTAAATTATGTATTTTAGGTAAAATTACCTGTCCTTAGTTTCGTCGCTTCCTTGTAATTTAGAGTGAGAAGGCTTTTGGTTCCTGGATTTCGTCTGCAGTTTAATTTATGAACCTGATTGAAAAATTTAGGAAAATAAGGAAGGAAAATGCATTAAAAAAATATAAATAAATAAATAAACCGGAAAATAATAGAGAAAGGAAATCCGGTTTGAGGCATTGGAGGTCCAGCATAAGTAACTCGCGACCTTAGAATTCAAAGGCCCGCAATTGGCCCAATTCGAAATTTTACAGGACAGCAATTTGAAAGTTTGATACTTAATTACTCTTTGCGTATTCTTTTTTTTCATAGGCAATTTATTAAGGATTAAGATCTTAATTTTAAAAAAGTAAAACACTATAATTTTTGAAGTTGTAAAAAAAGTCGACTTTCTTGACTTCAGAATACAAAAGGCTCCTCCTATTTACAAACTTTAAAAAGAAAATAACCGAAATTTTTTTTTTTTTTTTTTTTTTTTTTTCAGAATTCTCTTCTTATTTTGCGTTTTTCCATCCATTTTTTTAAAGAATTTTGCCAATTTTGCCAATTTGGCCATGCACAGAATAAAGAAGGTTTCAAATAGAAATTTCTTCTTAAAAAGTTGGAAAACAAAAGACGTGACTCGACTTTCTTGTTTTTTTATTTTTAGAGTTTTGCTAATTTTGGCCGATTCGACTAAACCAAGAGTGCACAATATCACAAACCAATAATATTCTGGTTAAAAAATAAAACTTTTAAGTACAGAAATGCTCTTTTATATGAAAAAAGTCGACCTTTGTATTCAAACTTTTGACTTAAAAAATGGGATTTACGACCTTATGCATTCCGAAGGTAGGGAAAACTATCAAATATAGCAAAATTTTGAAAACGCGGAATGCAAGAAAAAGCGATCGGCAAAAAAACGAAAATTTTTGGGGAGGGGAGGTCGCCTTAGTACCCGTGCATTCTAAAGTCGCGAATTCGACAACAAGCCTCGAAATTTGTCTTAAAAATTCCTAATGTCCTTGTTTTCGAAAAAAGAAAAAATTCCCAGAAAGTCCTCCATTTCAAAAATTGTCCATAAAACTCCTTATTTTTCGACTCTGTGGGTAAATTAAATTGAGAAGAAAATCATCTACTTTGTATAATCAAGGTCTGGTCTTGTAAAAAAGAGTGACAAGTGGGTCATTTTTGAAAAAACGTTCCGTGACGGGAGAGGACAAATATTTTGGTAATAAAAAAAATTTAAAAAATTATTTTTTTCCTTCAAAAGAAGGAATATCCTTCTTTACCTTCCGAAACTCCAGTTCAGTGCTAAAATAATTTTTTTCATTTTATCATTCATGAGAAAAAACGCTGATATGGGGTCGTACATAAATTACGTAAGCACACTTAGGAGGGGAGGGGGTCCAGATTCGACATCTTACCCATAAGCTAAGCATAGGCGAAATGGGATAAAGCGTGCAAAAAGGGCCTAACCCATGCTTACGTAATTTATGTACGACCCCTATACTGCAAAAAATGTTCCGTAGCGGGAGAGGACAAATAACTCACACTCTTGCCAATAAAAATTGCTTAAAAATAATTTTTTCTTCTTTCCAAGAAGGGAAGCCATTCTTTAACTTCTAAAACTCGAATCCAGTGCAAAAAATTTTTTTTTTTTTTTTTGCAGTGGGTGTGAGATTGATATGGATTTGAGATGATATTAAGTAATATTTTTAAATTTCCAACAAGTAATTAATTAATATTGGCTAAAAATCAAAAAGTACGTTTTTTCAAGAATTACGCAAGTAAAAAAAAAATTGAAATTGAACTTATATGCAAATTTTTTACTAAAACTTATATGCCTTTATTTTATTTTAAATCCTTTCAGGTCTTTCAAAAGATCCTGATTTGCATGTTTTAGTTTTGTTGAAATTTTAGAACATAAACCGGTTTAAGGCTGGACTTATTACCACCCTAATAAAACTTGATGTAAAGTCATATACAGTATATCATGGTAACGGATTCCCGAACTACTAGAGGACAAAGGTAGTTTTTCAGTTAATGAAACTAGAAGACTCCGTCCGGACCAAGAGTCCATAATAAATTTTTCCAAACCTGGAGGATCCAGAACTGTCAGATACGAAAAGCTTAAATTTTTTGATAACAAAAAAAATGATTGACCCAAAATCAGGCTTATAGGCCGGAAGGGTGGGAGGGGGACCAAATTAACTTTTTTGATTTTTATTTTCTAATAAAATATAGAGAACTTGGAGCTATATGGAGCCTATGGCCAGCAGAACGTTTGTTGCAGCAATGAACTTTTACTTATTCTTGGATATGGCAGGGACCAAAAATTTCCGAACATTTTAAAATGTATAGGCCTATACGACATTTTACATTATTCGCCGATGTCATGAAATATTTTTGCAATTTTTGGATAATTAGAGGAGCAGTTAAAGACCGATTTTATCTGATAAAAAGTTGGCGCAAGCCCCACATCCTCCCCGTACAAACTCAAATTGTAACTTGAAAGATTTTTTTCCGAAAAAGAGTGAAGGTGTTCAATATCCCGACCTAGTTTTGCCATTTTTTATTGCAGGTCATTTCGCCTAAAGCAAGGCTTGTTTTCCGCCCCTGAACTATTAACGGGTGATGGACAACGTTTTCTCCCCGACGTTACGAGCATCGTACGTGCCCTACATACTTAATAAAGGGTTCGCCATAGGTTAATATCCATTGGCTACATGATCCTGAAACGTGTATTTCATCTTAAAATTTTATCCTTGCAAAACTTGCTGGAAAGTTCGCGTTTAGTTATATTTTGAGGAGGGAGGGGGAAAAAAACCCTACATTTTATAACACCGAAACTAAAATCGATGAAATAAATTATTCCAACCGGAAAATTTTACCCCATGTTTTGAAAACGGGGTAAAGAGCAAGTAGGAGGTGGTAACTGGTCAGAATACAATGAAAGGGTGAGTCCGGTTTGATTTGACCAATGAAATTTCACAAATTTCATTTCGGAAGGGTTTTCGGGTTTTGTTCTTTTGAACAACTAAAACACCCTTCGTTTTTTTTTTTTTTTTTCACTCACATTTAAACGATTCCTTTTTCTTTTTTTTTGTGCTTTCGAAAGAACTCTACTTTGCTCTTTAACTTAACGCATAGAAAAAAAAATATACAAATCTGAGAGAATGAGAATAAAAAAAAAGGGAAAATAAATAGAGGAAAAAAAAAAAAGAATATACGGTGCAACCGGTTCATGTAACCGTGGAAGAAGGAATTGATTCTTGGAATAACCAAATTAAAGAAAAGTAACTGAGATCTCTAGAGACACGAAGCAGAAAGAAAAGAAAATGTCCTTTTATGACCTCTTTCCATCTTGTCGGACAGAATGATAAGGGGAGGATGACCCTTGAAATGGAGAAAAGGGGCACACGGATAAAAGCTTCGAATGATAAGCATGCACGAGGCGAAAAGCGACATTTTGATTGAGTGTCGAAAGATAAAATGAAAAGAGTCAATTTACTAAATTAAATGGTCAAAAGAGGGGACAGAGAAACAAATTCTAGACGAAAAAAATTGCCTTTTTTTTTCGAATAAATGTATGTGTAAAAAATTTAAAATGAAAAAGCAAATTATTTCGAAAAATGAAATTAAATGGAAGTTATTCTAGGAAAAAATGCCTAAAGCATTTGTTTTGATTTTCGTGACTATTTACAGTGATATGACACATAAAAAATGCAGAGGTCTTGTTTGGGCCCAAATCAAGGTATTTTCAAATATTGCATCAGCAAAAATATAATGGAGAATAATGCAAATTTGAACGGTTGTTAATGTAATTAAAGTCCGTTGCCTTGACTTTTATTTCAAAAATTTACCGGGTGCTATAACTTCATTTTTGAAGGGTCAGCGATTTTTCGAAAAAAAAAGCTCCGAAAAACGTTTGAATAGTTCTGGAAAAACCGTATATTTTTCTTTTTAGGCAATATCTTATCAAACACACACTGAAAAAAATTTTTTTAAACGTTTTTAGTTAGCTAAAAAGTGAATTATTTGTCCTCCCGTCACGTTTTGCTTTGTTAGCAGCTTCTCATTACGGAGGGAGCAAAAAAAACTTTTTTTTGTTGTCGTGAATTCGAGTTTTGGAAGGTAAAGAAAAATATCCATCTTCTTGAGAAAAAATTAATTACTTTTTAACCTTTTTTTATTGACAAAAAGTACAATACAGTATTTGTCCTTTCCCGTCACGGTACGTTTTTTCAAGAATTACCCGTTTGCTAATCGCTATTTTCGGTGCTTTTTTGAAGATGGTATTTCGGTAGTGATCATGCTAAATGGATGCTAAAACATGGTTTTTGGAGAATCAACCATTTTCTTGCATGTCCAAAAATATATTAATTCGTCTGAATGCCAAAATATTTCTCCTCGGTACTCTAAAAAAAAAAAAAAATTTAACTAATGAATTTTTATTATTTTTTTTTCAGGAAAACTTTGAAACTTTGAAGAACGGAAAAAACCAGATAATGAAAGGATGAGGGTCAATAAGGCCGTTTTTTGGGCTAAATTTTTTTTTTCGTGAAATTTGATCCTTGAGTCCTGGTAAATGATTCCCCAAAAGAATTTTCGATTTCGGTCGTCGGAACCCTTAATATTCGCCTAAAACCATGATATTTTATTAAAGCAAATTTTAAGGATCAGCATAGGAATTAAAAAATTTTATTGCGGCAGGGAAGTACTCCTACCTAAGACCTTTTAAGGGTATTTTTTCATGTTCCGAAAAATGTGTAGAACCCCCTTAAAAGCGGCAATTTTAGGTGTTTTTATTTTTTTAAACACCGTTCTTCCAAGGATTTCTGAAAACTGCATACAATATATTATAGCTTGCCCTAAGATAAACCTCACGTAATTTTTCCCGTTTGCGAATCCAATGGAATCCATTTTAAAAATGCATAAGACGCGGTTTTTACGGCCTATTTGAGCTCCCTGGTAGTCAGATCTGAATTTTTTTTTGGAATTCGTTGTATTAAAAACATCATTTAGGAGTGACAATTAATCGATTCCAGCCATTATCCCGTTCCATCCATGATCAAGTTATCTTAAAAAAAACTTTAAAAAATTATTAACTTTTTTAAAAAAATCACTTTGCATTTGATGTGTTCCATAACAAGTTTTTGAAAATGAAATGTGAAAAATATAAACGATATATGTATTTTCTTCTATTTTTTGTATTCAATTGTTATTTTAGATGCAAGACATCATTTCTGAAGGGTAAATTAAAAATACCAACTAACTTAATACGAAAAAAGAAGGAAATATACAGATTATTTATAATTTTAATATTCCATTTTCGAAAACTTGTTATGGAACACATCAAATGCAAAGTGATTTTTTAATAATTTTTTAAAGTTTTTTTAAGATAACTTGATCATGGATGGAACGGGATAATGGCTGGAATCGATTAATTGTCACTCCTAAATGATGTTTTTAAAAAAAATTCAGATCTGACTACCAGGGAGCTCAAATAGGCCGTAAAAACCGCGTCTTATGCATTTTTCAAATGGATTCCATTGGATTCGCAAACGGGAAAATTACGTGAGGTTTATCTTAGGGCAAGCTATAATATATTGTATGCAGTTTTCAGAAATCCTTGGAAGAACGGTGTTTAAAAAAATAAAAACACCTAAAATTGCCGCTTTTAAGGGGGTTCTACACATTTTTCGGAACATGAAAAAATACCCTTAAAAGGTCTTAGGTAGGAGTACTTCCCTGCCGCAATAAAATTTTTTAATTCCTATGCTGATCCTTAAAATTTGCTTTAATAAAATATCATGGTTTTAGGCGAATATTAAGGGTTCCGACGACCGAAATCGAAAATTCTTTTGGGGAATCATTTACCAGGACTCAAGGATCAAATTTCACGAAAAAAAAAATTTAGCCCAAAAAACGGCCTTATTGACCCTCATCCTTTCCGGAAATTTCGCATCTTCTCCCACGAATTCGTAACTGCTGGATATGCTAGGGGACTACACCTTTTCATGTATTGTTAACAAAAAATGCAAATTTTTCTTTACAAAAAAATCCAAGACCGGAGAGGCTACGATTTAGCTTATTGTCTATGGAGAAAACAAGATGAATATATCAAGATTTACTTACCTTTCCCCGGCGAAATTTTCCATATTGCAAGGAAAATAATGGAAAAACGAAACCCAATGGAAGATAGACCGTTTTCCGAAAGATTGAAGTTGCACGTAAGTGAGGCTGAATTTAAAAATAGAATAAGTGAAATTTTGTGTATGGAGGAAAATAAGGGAAGGAAGGATGGGGCAAGAGTTATGACCGTAAGGCTTGGCCGTCCGACGCGGGGACTTCATTTTGAAATCGTTCTACCAGAAAAAAGGATTTCAGAGGTGAAAGATTTCAAGATTGCGTTTCTGATATCTTTCCTTTTCTTCTCCGTTAGGGAGCTTCACTATTCAATAACATATTCGACTGCATCTAATCCAGCGAAAAAAAGATCTAGACGTTATCAGTTTTTATATACTTTGCGGTTTTTTTTCTTTTTAAAAAAAAGTCGGAAATTTACAAAAAATGCCTCCAACAAAAAAATTAAAATTAAAAATATGAACTTTTTTAACGGAAACAGATGATGTACCAAATTTTTTTTTTTTTTTTTTTTTTTTTTAGTTACAATAAGTGACGACAGTTGTACCTGCCATATGATAGCTCCTCGAATTAGCAATTTGTTTCGCAGTAGATTCTTTTAATTTTTGTTAAAGATTAATTGATATTCAACCCTTTTTTTTTAGGCTTCACGGGTTTGCAGCAATTCTCGCATTTCCTGGTCTTCAAAAAGCAATATCATCGTCTGCGTCCCGTACTTTCATGACAATTGAAAACAACTCAGGGGAAAAAATCGTTTTTTTTTTTTTTTTCTTTTTAAGTGTACGAAGGATTTTAGAAGTTTTCGTGTTTTCTATTCTGAAATAAATTGTAGAATTCACGGAAACTTTTTCCAGCCTTCGATACTTTTCGACAGTTCAAAAGGTTACATCTTGGGACTTTTAACAGTAAGTATAAATTTAAAAAAAGAGTACCTTGGAAAAGGTTACGTTCCGTCGGAAATATTGTGGCCGTCTTACCGAAAATTTTATAATAATGCAATCCCGCTTTTTTGTGAATCCAGTTTTGAAATAAACGAGAGTCGGCAAAATCAAACGCAAGATTCAAATAATTTTTTTTCTCCTTTATTCCCGGATGTGAAATAAAGAAATACGTCAACAGTAAAAAGAATCTGTCACCGATAAAATAAAAAACCTAAACATCAATCAAACTCATTTATAAAATAGGAAAAAAAAAAAGTACCACAGGGGTCTAATTTAGGTCCAAACCACTTTTATTCCCGTCTATTCATAATGCCTTACGGGCGACATCATCAATCTTATTATTCCTTTCTTTGCTTGCTCCTCTCATGCTTAACATTTGTGATAACTTTTTATTTTAAAGGTATCCGGGAGCATGAAGGACATTTCCCTTAATGTCCTTTTCGGGAACTTAGCCGGTGACATTTGAGGTTTTGAGCCTCGACTTCCCTTCTTATAATATATTCTTTCGTTTTAACTCTCAGCGTTAAATCGAGTTTTCTTCCTTTGTTAAAATTGTATTTCCCTATATGAAAATCAAGGAAGAGGAAGGGAGAGAAAAAAAAAGTAGGAAAAAGTTGATTTTCGGTATGAAAAGAATAGAAAAAAAAAAGTCTGCGGTACTGATTTACCAGTTGTATATAACAATCTCAAAACATAACTTTCAGGAGAGGTCTAAGCTGCATTCTAAATCATGTCATAACCGTTACTTTTTATGGCACTTGTGATCTTGTTAATGTTTTTTTCTCGATATGTTCTCTAAATCTATTCAATTTTCCGTTCAAATTCGTATTACTTAGACGTCCTTCTTGCTTTTTTCTCCAAACTTTATTTAAAAATATAAAAAGAAATAACGATTCACTTCCCTTGACTGGAACTGACTGTCTGACTTTTTTTTATGGGAACTTTTTTTATTTTTCAGAGGAAAAAAAACCAGTCTGAACTTTTCAAGTATAAGAACTTAAATCCTTAATTATGCGAACGAAGAGTCTAAAACTTACAAAAAGTAGAAACAATTTTATAACTGCAAGTAGTAAGATTGGAGGTCAACTGACGTATCTGCATCGTAAACAGGGTTGCGGTGCCGTTTAGATTTTAAACGGAATCGGAACCGCTATCGGGATCAACCGATTCGAAAGTTAAATGGAATCGAAATCGGAATCTGGCTCAAAAATCGGTCAAAATCGGAATCTCAATCGGCATCGAAAAATAATTTTGATTCAAATGGAGCTATGATAAGTATTAATAAAAGCTTTTTACGATTAGTACATTTCTAATTTCTATCGGAATCAGAATCGGAATCGGCACCACTGAAATATCTTCTAATCTTTCTAATCGGAATCAGAATCGACCCAAAATATATTGAAGAATCTTGGGAATCGACTTCGGAATCGAAATTGGAATCGGAACCGCAGCCCTGATCATAAATACGATTGGTGATAGTCTGCACTGATGGTTTTTCAAAATCATGTGAACACAAGTTAAAGCCAACGTGAGCGGGTAAACGTGTGTTTACATGATTTTAACAGCAATCAAAACGAGCTATCTCCAATCATGTTTCCGATGGAGATACGTCAGCTGACCTCCGGCGCACTAAAATTAACTAGTTACTAGTTAATCATTTTTTATGAAAAATTTTCAGAAAAATCCATTTTTACGTTCATTTTACCCCTCCTGTTCCTCCACCCTTTTCATATTATTTCACCCGTATCTCGAGGTCTTATGAACAGCAGAAAAAATATAACTGACTATTTTATATCCTCCTAAACGAGTTGCCTACCTCTTGCGCCTTCAACAATATTGTACGTCAGTACAAATATCGAAGTTGTTGTGGGTGTATATATATATATACTTATTTGTGAAAAGAAGCCTGGTAAAAGAAAGGGAAATCGGATCGAAGCTAATTGGAAAAATCTGTATATCAAAAGGCGAAAGATTTTTGCCCTGCGTTTACTTTTTTACTTGGAAAAAAAAAAAAGATTTCGGTATTCAATGAATTCGATTTATTTGGACTTCAAAAACCATTTTTTTTATTTATTTAGGTATTTATTTATTTATTTATTTTTTTTTTAAATGTGCGTACAATTTTTGATTTGAATAGTCTCAGTAGCAGGGATAGCATGCTGATTCCATGTGTGAAATGACGTAATTCAAAAATCCACTAAAAAAAGGTTCCTAAGGAGTTGTTTTCAGATACAATTTTGGTTGCACACCTAATATTAACTGGTGCAGTTAAAGAAAATCGGAAGATTTTGAGGACTATCATTTTTTTTTCAAAAATTGCCCGAATTTTTATTTTCCACAAGTTTTATATTTTACATATTAAAATGTAAAAAAGAGACACAGTCTGTACAACTAACATTAGAATAGTTGAAGTTGAAAATGGCGGTTTGAAGACTTATCGAAAATTAGGAAAATTCAAAGTTAAAAATTTTTCCAATTCTTTTATGTGCACATAAAAAGTTCTTGACGGTTTTGAACTCATGTTTTCGAAACCTTGATGTGCAAACTAATTTTTTAACAAGAATTTCTCATCTCAAAGATTGAAAAATGAGAAATCCGGAACCTCTAAGAAAAAAATGTAAAGAAATTCCAATTTTTGTTCAGACAATGGGTTAACAAAAAGAAAAAAAAAATTTGTGACATCTCTAAAGCTGCAATACGCAAAAAGAAAAGATTATATTTCTTCTTATAAGTGGTTCGTCTATATTATAATTTCTCTCAGAGGAGCCTTCATCTCTGGTAACAGAAATCTTATTAGGTATTGGGTGGACCGATCTTGGGGAATGGAACAGGAAAAGAATCAACATCATGCGATACTTTCTGTGATACTTTTCGGCGAATCGATGCCAACTGTTATTTTTATTTAATATTAAAATAAAACCCGGTTTAAAAAAAAAAAAAAGTCTGGTCGTTTTTTTAAATATTTATTTTGTGCATATCCTCCCTTATTTTTCCAAGAGATTTTTCTTTTATGAAAAAGCAGAAAAATAAACTGGAAACTTTTATATTTATCTTATTTTTCTTTTTCGGATTTCATCCTTTTTTTCTTTTATCGTAAAGTTCGATTATTTTTAAAATACTTGAGAGCTTCAGAGTTATCTCCTTTGCTTGTCCGGTGCTGCAGCTGTCGATGCTACCGATGTCAACAGACGGCAGCTTTGAACGCGACGTCTTTTTTTCCTGCCAATCGGTAAATAAAGGATTTTAAAAAACGCGGCGTCGTTCGTGTTTTTATCTATCCACCTTATAAATGCCCCGCTTTTCCCCATTCGAACTTAATGAATAAATACCTCCTTTGGAACTGAATCCGTATGCTTAAAAAAAGAAAACTACCCAGCCGCCCACCATTTTTAATTTTTCTACGCGATATTTAATATTCCTCGAGTATAATACTTTTCTTCTATTGTGCCGCACATTTTCCGCCCTATAACGTCTTCTATTAAAAAATTTTCCAAATCGGATTCCGAATAAGACTTTGATCACATTTAATACGGGAAAAATTATGTTTCCTTCATGTTATTCTCTGCCTTGCAACGGTTTTTTTACAATCCCGTTTTCTATATTAAATATCAGATATTATTCTTTTGTCGATCTTTTTTTTTTTCTTTTTCGAAGAGCTACTTTCCTTGTGTACCTGTATTGTGTATTCCTTTTCACGGCTAAATCCTTTTTTATACGTTATTCGATCATTCTTCCCGCCGTATTTTTTTTAGAGATCTTTCCAATAAATATATTGCTGGTAATCTTTTAATATTTATTTTAAAGTATCCGCATAATTGGGGATTGATCGATATAGACCATGACAAAAAAAAATTGGATTTTTTTCCTTCTCTCCCTTTAAAATCAAAGTAAAAAAAGGAAAGAAAAAAAAACTGAGCATCTACCTCGACGTATACGTATACGCATAACATATACGGATTCTTTGAATTTTTCCGAGTTTCAATGAAGAGGAATAATCATAAAATGTTAGCATTTGAAAGGAATCGTTAGAAATCATATACCGATCTTCCTGTTTTACAAAAGGTTATGAGAAAGATGATTTATCTTGACAAAGAGCGAAATTGTTTCCTGGCAACTTATTTACTTTGTACCTAAATTGAATCACGTACTACTTTTGTAAAATCAAAAACTCTGTCTTTTTTAACTTGAGAAAATGAAAAAACAAAACCATGGAAAGTTGAAAACAGGAGCGACATGAATATTGCACTTGTTTAAAAAGATTTCACGCTCGTGTTTTCTAAACAAAGATCAAATGGTCATCCCAACATCCCCTAAGTAATAAGTGGATCAACTCGTTTTTAGATAAATAAAAAAAAAATTAACCCAGTTTCCGAGGCGGAATCTGGACCAGTTAAAGATCAGGTGAACGAAATCCCCATTAAACTGACCTTTGGTGTTTTATAGATAAATACAAACACGCGCTCTTTCAACCTGTTCTATTTTTTTTGATTTTTTTTCATCTGAAAGGGGATTTTTTTTGCTCTCATTCACCAAGCGCTGACCACTTTGTTGAGCAATACAACAGGTGAAGAAGATTATTAAGATCTCGATTTGAAGTATGCTAAGAAAATAAAGATTATATTACTTTATCAATGCGTAATAGGGGTATTGGGTCTAAAATCAGTAATGATGTGGTTTTGGTTAAAAATTAAGTGCCGGTGTTCAATTTTTCGCTTAGGGGTCGTCCATAGACCACGCGATAGTATTATTTTTGCCAATTTTGATCCCCCCCCCCCCCCAATTACATTAGATTCCGATTACTTCCCCCTTCATTTTTTTTTTTTTTTTTTTAGTTAATATTAAACATTAAAAAAATCTGAAATTCTTCGGAACTTAAATTTACCAAAAAAAAGTTTTTTTTTTTGGGGGGGGGGGTTGTGTCACATACCTAATTTTAAATTTTTAATTATTTTCTTTTTTTCAAGTTTATTACATGAGACAAATACTAACGTTAGATATGTAAAACCCCCCCTCCCCTTGTTAGCAAAAGTTAGCATTTTGAATACCCCTTCCCCCCCCCCTTAAACGTGCTAACAACGGCTAACGTGGTTTATGGACGACCTCTTAATCGTTTGCTCCTTTAATATTTTTCAGAAATAAGATGGTGAAACATTTTTCTTCGGAAAACTAAGTTGAGTAGTGAGTATTCTCTTTTCAAAATGGCATCCCGCCTCGTACAATTTTCATTCCATTATCGTTGTTTAGAACTATATTATTTTAGTACGGTTGTCAAAATTTCAATTTTTAATTTTTTTCTGCGATATTGGATATCTGACATTTAATGAATATAGGCAAAATATGAAACTTTTTATTCTGGGAAACAGTGCGCATTTAAGTGCTCATTTTAGTGCACATTTGAAGAATATTTCCCTCAGCGGGAAATTAATATTAAACATTTTAAAAAATCTGGAATTCTTCGGAACTTCAATTTTGCAAAAAAAAGACTTTTTTTTTTAAGGGAGTTAGGTTACATAATTTAAAAATTTAAATTATTTTCGTTTTTGCACGTTTATTACATGAGATTAATGTTAGATATGTAACCCCCCCCCCCCCCGTTGTTAGCAAAAGTCATCATTTTGAATACCCCTCCCCCCCTAACGTGCTAACGTAATTTATGGACGACCCCAATTTTCTTAATTATTCTTCCCCATTTTTGCAACGAAAATCATATAGAACTAGTATAAAGGGCATTAAACTGGGAAAGTTTATAACTGTTAAACCTGAAATAAGGAGTGAAAAAGCCTGCAAATTGCCTGATTCGGAGAAAAAAAAATATACTTTTCTGTCTTAGTATTTCACATTTCTGTGCTTTCATTCATAACATCCAATATAATAGGCCAAATTCTTCTTCCCTGTTATAGGCGACCAGTAGTTTTATTCTCAGTTTACATGTTAAGTTTATAAGGAAATAATTATTTGATTAAGAACCGCAGTTTGCGAGGAAATTTTTAATTCTAAGCTCAAATTAAAATAAGCAATGTCAGTATGAAAGATCAAATATTTTTATGAATATGATGAGCACAACACAACCCAAGAATGATAATTTTTATGTATATATATATATTTTTTTTTTTACACAGTAAAAAATTTTATCTCAAAATCAACATAAGTAGGTCCACATAGTTCTTATGCTGTTTTTGTTTGTTTACCTTTTGGGAAAAACAACAGAAAAAATTTATATGGACCGTTTAGAACATATTTACATAATATTTTTCAATATGTAGAGACCACAATTATTTTTCTGAATCTCAAAATACGTACAATAAAAGTAACTTTGGAAATACGCTAACAAGAGGCATCAATTAATCGTTCAGTTAATTTATTCTGCTGTACAGCGAAAGATGCATTTTTAAAACGTGTGCCAGTTTCTATTCTTGTTTGACTAACCCGGTCTTTTTAACGGGAAATCCTGATCCTAAAAAAAAAAAAAAAAAAAAAAAATTAACCTTTGCCGTAGAAAAAGGGACGAAGGGTTGACATCCCTTAGCACATGCTGTTGACTCAATAATATTAACAAATAAACTTTAGGCTTGGAATCGATTATGAATATTTTTTTTAAAATACATCTGGTTATAATGTTGCATATGATTATTTAAAGCTAACTTAATGTTCCTTTTTTCATTGTACCAAAGGATTTATTATTATTATTTTTATTTTTTTAATCATTTTTTCACCTTTATAAGCTGTGAAATTTAAGCTTATAGCCACAAAACTTACTCTAGCTAATATTTAATTTTTTACGAGTTTTATCAATTTTAGCATTTTTCTTCTACGATTCTTTCTTTTTGGTTATTAATAACATTCCATTTCGGAAAATTTATTCAAGAAAAAAGTGCCAATATTTATAAATTTTTTATTTGTCTTTGAAAAATCAAAGATTTGATTTACGATTCGCAGTTAATAAAAGCAATATTTAAAGACTTGGAAAGATGGCAAGATAACACAAAAACTTTGAAATGTAATATGAGCAAGTCTAGGACAGGCATATTGCGTGGATCACAATGGGAACACCCCATTTACATACGAGTACCCTTGGCCCCATTGTCTGAGATGGTAAAAAAGGGTTGTATATTTTACATAGAGAATATTTACATATCGTCCCATATCCGAATTCCAGGTGTTTCTTTTAGCGTCTGTTACTAGGTCATACACTTCCCCTCCTTTTTTTATTTACAATTATCTTCCGATTTTTTTTATATTCGTAGTTTTCGGTGGGTTATGCTCAACCGCAATTGATTTCCAAATAGAAATTTGCAAGAAATCAACCAAACACTGAATCATTTAGCAACTGTTGAGACTTTGCTGGTGAAAGTAAAATATTAAATCAAGCTTTAACAAAAAGTCCAGCAAATGACAACGAGTGTCCGTATTTTCGGAGGTTTATGATGATACTGAATCATAAACATTTTAAAATTGATTAGTATCAAATCAATTAAGGAGCTGACAAAATATTAACTTGTGAGTTAATATTTTCGACTATGATCGTCGAAAATTTGACTAGCTTCTTGCCATGGGCAATAGTTTTAGGTTTAAAATAAGAAATTCTGGGATATTCACAAAAATTCTTATCAGTAATAGGTAGTATTGTAAAAATCTAAAGTAGGGCTATTCGAGATTCGCGTATTTAGCTCGGTTCCGGTTCTAAAATTCGGGCTCGGGTCTAAAACTACTCGAGTTCGATACTCGAGCCACCCGTTAAAAAAAATCATTCATTCAAAAAAACGATAAAAACTAATATTACCAAACGATTACGAAATTATCATAGTGGCGACAAGATCATTATACCTCAAAAATGAAGAGAACCGGTAGCTTCGGGTCCGAACCCGATATTTTTCGGGTAGAAATTAAGTTAAGTCGGATCCGGACCAGAACAGAATCGAACCCGAGTATTCGGGTCTAGACCTGAGTTACACCCGAACCCTAGTTTTAGACCCGAGCCCGAATTTTAGAACCGGAACCGAGCTAAATACCCGAATATAGAACAGCCCTAATCTAAAGCAAGTTTCAGAGCCTGATGTAGGCTCTAGGAACTGGGCAGCTAACTCAATGCGGATCCCAACTCCCCCCTTCCTTCCAAATACACTAAATCAGGTATTTTTTTTCTTTTAGGATTTCTTTTCCAGGAAAAATTTCTTTTCACCCGTTCTCTACTAAAGGTCCATACATGAGCCCAGGGTATTTTCAATGACTGGATCCGCAAGAATATAGTGCGGAGTGATGCAAATTGGAACAACGGTTATAATAAAACCTTCTTCCTTGATTTTCATTTTAAAATTTTGCCCATCCTATAATTTAATTTTTGAAATTGAATTTAAAAAAGAGATAAAAAAATTTGATATTTCGGATGCTTTTTTGAAGAGAACACTTCTGTAATGAACGAAATGGAATTTATTTACATATTAGTGATCAATTTTTAATATAGTTTTTCCCTCAATTACCTAAGCTTAAAGATCCACCTTTCTTGCTTTGGCCCCTGAAAGACATGAAGCCCAAGGCAGTTCTTATTCGGCCTTGCGTATATTTCCTTGTGGGAAATACGACTCTGCCAAACTTATATAATATTTTTAGCTTCGATTTTTTAATATTTGATATAAATGATATCCTACGATTTTTCCTATTCCATTTTTCCAAAAAAAAAAAAAAGAAAAAAAAAAAAAATTTCTAATCCATTTTCCCTAAAAATTTTGAATTCTAAAATTAAAAAAAAAAAAAAAAATTAGGGATTTAAAAAACTAGAAAAAATGTTTATTTTAGGACATTTTATTTTAGGAATCAGGAAAATTGAAAATTAGGAAAAAAATGCTTTCGAAAAAAATTTTAGGAACCAAAACTATCAGGAAAAATGGATTAGGAATTCTTTTTTTTTTTTTTTTTTTTTTTTAAGGGGGGGGGGAACGATCGGGAACGTGTATAAATAAAAGTTTTCATCAATAGAGCTAGATTCCCAAACATTTCTTACTTAATTCTACTAAAATATCTACTCAAATCCACTCATTATTGAAAATTCTATGTTTTGACTTTATTTCAATATCTGTACAATATTAGGATCTCATCAAATGAATAAACGTACAATAATATTTTTTAAAAATTACCTAAAAAATCAAAGGTGTTGCAACGGTTTTTCAGTGACATCGAGTACATACCCCACACTGGGCATGAAACTTTATGAAAATTTAAATTAGCCCCTTAGTACGTTTTAACTTATTCATCAAAATTAACCTTATAATTAATTTATTAATCCTTGAATAAGCTACAAAAAAATATATATAGGCCTCTATGAGGTAATTGAATGAAGTACATAAAATTTTGAAGTGGATAAAAACTGTTTCAAGAGTAGTAAAAGTCGAAACCCTTTTTTCACCGATAAACATCAAATATATGAAACGAACCTTAACTACTTGACTGTTGTCAAAAAGAGCGCACTTAATTTTTTTTTTTTTTTTTTTTTTGGCCATACATTTACTTTCAGATAAAATCTCTTAAAAAGGGTTAATTTTTCCCCTTTTTAATCGATTTTCTTTTCGGCGCAATCGTTTAATTTTTTTTTTCTTTTCAGGAAGAAAAAAAAAGGATGGAATTTTGTATTCGGGAAGCATGAACGCCCCTGGATAGGGGATGAGTGGGTTAAAGGATGACGTGGTGTGGCCTGACGTTTTCTTGAAGAAAGTAAACGACTCCCTTGGGATCTGGACGGTCGGACGGTGACTTTAAACTTATATTAGACAACGATGACAGAGCTTGGGGAATATATCCTAATACTGTGTGATAAACAAAATTCCGTCTTCCTTTTTTTTTTTTATTCTTCCCCTTTTGCTATCTTCTAAGTTTTACCGTGAAAGATTGGCACTAAACTAAGAGATGGGGACTTGGAAAATGTTTCTTATTTTTTGAACTTGTATGATCATGCGAACGGACGCATTACAAAACAATTTACCATACTGTATATAACCATTTTATTTTATGGGGAAATGCATAAAAAAAATAAAAATGGTCATTATAAGAAAACTTAAAAAATATTCGTCGGAAAAATTGGATAAAATTTTTAGATTTTTAAAAATTGAAAAGTCTGGGGAGTTTTATGAATTCATGAAAAGCATTTATTTATTTATTTCATGTTGTATTTTCTGGGTGTTTGCTTATTTTCTACTTGCAGAACATATATTAGCAAGTAAAGAATGCGAATCCATTATTTTTAGTCGATTTCTTAAAACTTCTTCATTTACGCATTCGGGCATCAATTGCTACACCTTCAATATACAACAATAAGTTTTTCCCGAAATTTCACTGGTTTAGCATTTACAATTAGCTTATCTTGTAAAATGACACTACATTGTACTCCGCTATTTGGAACTTATTCCTTAAAAACGGTTACCACTTTCGGATGATCAGGTTAATAAAGAAGTTTTAAAAATGAAAATTAGAATAAAGAATAAGGCTGCATTTTCAACTTTTATAAAAATTTTTTTCTAATGACCCAAAAGTATGAATATTCTTTAAATAATTTTTATGTTGCTTAAACCAGTTTTATAAGATGAAAATCATAAAAATGGGAGGCTATACGATAACTTTCATACACTCGAGATGCAATCATCCAGTTTCATAATGAGACAGTTAAACTCATGCCCCAGAGATTTATAGCAGGGAAATGCCGATTGAAGAGTTTTTACTTGTGACCACAGCGACATTTAACGGTCAAATTGTCTTTAAAAGGAACCAAGAAGGTATTATGGTAAAAGAGACGAGAGTGTACAAACATTTTAATATTATTTCCACAGGAAGCATTAAACGAAAGAACTAAATGTGTAGGGTCGCTTCCCATTTATCCTGGGTAATGTAAAACCGAATTTGGGAATATAGAGGAATAATAGCACCGACAAATCTCCAACCGAAAGAATTAGGCTTTTTACGGCAAAACTTTTTTTCTTTGGTAAAATTGATTAATTTTTAAAAAAAAATGGTTAAAAATATTCGGAGAGCTATATTCGGAGAGCAAGGAGCACAAAAAAAACCGTCCCTTCGCCATTTTATCATGATAGCAGCCGAATTACATACAGTGCTCCAAGGTGGAAACGCTTTGCCGTAAAAATCCTCATTATAAACGTAAAAAGTAATAAATATTGGTTACTGTTGAAAATTAAAAAGTATTAAATATGTCGAGCCCACTCTTCGAGTGCCTCTGGTGTATTCTTTTACTGAACATTTTCCTGGTTCCCTCTAAACCGAGAAGTCCAACTGAGAGAATTACATCCCCCTCTCAAAAAAGCAGTTTTAGGTTTGTTGGAAATTTATGTATTAAATATATTTTCTACTGAAAATGTATTATAATTCGTGATTTCATTGTTACAAGTTTTTAAAATGAATACACTATTAATTCAGAAGTATAAATTAAACAATACCGATCAGAGACTACAATATTAACAAGACAATGTAAACAACGATTCAACATGCGAAAATACCTCAATTCGATTCAGTCTTTATGATGTACTTATACCGTAATAAATTAATATTTTCTTGCAGTAAAAAAGTTGTGTACGCTATGCATTTAAGTAGGCTTAGATTTACTGGAAGTCTTTTTACATCTAAAAATAAGATGAAAAGTAATTTCGCACATGACTTATAAAAATAATTAAATTAATTAAATTAAAAATAAACTTACCATTTTTTAAAAAAATTGTCACACAATTAACAACAATCCAAAGTTCAGTAATCCACCAACGTTCTGAAAAAATTTAAAAAATTAAACTTTCGGTTCTCAGAAGACTCTATTCAAATTTAAAAAAAAAATACCTTTTTGCTGATTTCACTCGAGGGCTTGGCGACCTTGTGCGTCTCCTCCTCGGACTTCTACTCCTTCTTTTTCCTCTGCTTTCCGGAGAACTATCACGACAATGACTACCCGAAGATGCAGAAAGAGCATCCTCGTACCTTCTATTTTCTTCTTCTCCCAAACGTCGAAGATGTCTTTCCCGTTTTTTCATTGCTTCTTGCTCTTTATCGTTTTCTTCGTCTTCTCCCATATGCCTCAAATATCTTTCGCGTCTCCGAATTTTAATTGCAATGTCCCTTAACTCAGCTTCTCTATCCTGACGTTCTTGCTCGGCTTTCTCTAATCTTTCTTTCTCTGCTTTTTTGTCCGCTCGAACTAAAGTTAAAAAAAAAATTGAATTTTTTGTTTTCAAGACGTAATTAATTAATTAATTAATTAATTTTGTTGTAGGACTTACATTGTCTGTTCAACAAAGCTTGCATCTTCTTTTTAAGCTTTTCTTGCGGCTTTTCGCGGGATTGAGACTGAAAATTAAATCACTTATATAAGTATTATTTTCATGATGGGTTCTCATTTAAAATGCTTGCTTTAGAAATCGTCGGAATTATTACATGTAGGATACAAAATAAAAATTAGACATAACGGAATTCATTAAGAAAAACGGAAATCATTCAGGCATTTTTCAAAAAAGACCCTACCAGTTATTTAACTGTCTAATTTTTTTTTTTTTTTTTTTTTAAGTATTAATACGAATAAGTCTAAGAAACGTCTCGTAAATCGCGTATTGATCTTACATCAACGACAACGGCTTTGGTCATGTAAAATAATGTTTATATTATTAACAAAAATGTCTGAAGAGGAAGTAATGAAGCCGAAAACTGAGAAATTCTGTAGGTCAATGTGTTAAGCGACTTTTTTAAAATCTTGACCGAAAATGTATGTTAGCACTTAATCAAAAGCTATAACTTTTTTTGAAACACTTAATTCAAATTAAAAATTCCGACTAATTATTTCCAACTTAATAGAAGAAAATCTGTTTCTGAAATATCAAATGATTATTTAAATATAATAATAATATAAATAATTAAATAATTGGTTCTTACTGACTTTGGACGCCGTTCTCGCATTACCCGCACTTCGGCTACTTGAATGTGGTGTATCTGGATTAGGTCGTCTGAAAAAAAAAGATCAGTAATTAAATTAAATTAAACAAATTAAGGTAGTCTACTTTTTTAACAAAAAAAAAGCAAGAGACTGTGCGGTCCCTATAAACTAAAACTCTTGAAAAAAAAAATAAATGTACGAAATAAATATTAAATTAAATAATTAATTTAAATTGTTTTCGACTTCGAGCTGATGTAGAAAAATTAAAATTACTGTGAATACCTCTAATTTTGATAAAAGAATAAAATAAAAGGGAATATAATTTTTGTGGAGGTAACTTTTGGTAATTCCTAATTTAATTCCTCGAGTCTTTTCTAACTAAAAAAAAGAATGTTTCTCTGTTTATATATATAAATTAATCAATAAGTAAATATTATTCTGTTGTTCAAGCACTCATCGACTTGTTTTTCAACTGCACGACCCTTATCTGCAGGTCAATTGTTTCTTAATTAGATACTAAACATTAGTCCGAAAACCCGATTTTCACTAAATCGGTAGCAGAACAGACTTAATTCCCAAAATTATTTCTGGCAGACAATTTTTATTTACCTATTAAAAGAACGATTAGATGATGATTGTCCCGCATTTGTATTTTTCGAATCGGAATCGCTTGACTCGAGACTTAAGGACGAAGAAGAATCCTTCCTATTTCGACCGTAATAACTGTAAATTTACAAAAAAAAAAACAAAAAAAATTAAATTAGGTAATTTACGATTTTTTTAAAAACTTTTTAAGATCTATGAATTTGACTAACCGAGGAATGACGGGTTTTGGAGGCCCGTCCTTAGGTGACGTCGCAACTCTCGGAGGTGATGTTCTTGATCTTGATCTTGATTTGGACCTAGATCTGGATGATCGATTGAAATCTTTTAATTTATCCCTAGAGCGACTCCTTGAAGTGGAATGCGACTTGCTGGTTCTACTTTTTGAGCGAGTACGTCTTTTAATTGGTCCTGTTGATCTAGATTTGGAACGATTTCTCCTGGAACGACTTCGAGGTCTGCTCGACCTGGACCTGGTTCTAGATCTCGATCTCGATGTGCTCCTGGATCTTGACCGGGATCTTGAAGTCCTAGATCTGGATCTTGATCTGGACCTTATTCTTGATCTAGACCTTGTATAGCTTCTACGACGAGATCTGGAATAAAGTAACAATTTAAAGATTTTAAGAAAAAAAAAAAGTTTTCATTTACTTTTTAAGTACCTTTTATGTATGATATTCGATTATTCAAGAAACATTTAAGGATAGGATAAGTTTTTTTTTTCCTGAACAAAGATGCATTTATTTCCAAATTTTTTATTTTAGCGAAATCTCAGAAAATTAAAATTTCTCTTAATTATAAGAGTCGTTCGAAAATAGATGATTTCGATCGAGAATTAACAAAATTTAAAAAAAAATCTGAAATAAGGTGAGTGATGTTAGACACCATCAGTTTAAAGAGCATAGCATCAGTTTACGAATACATTTTGTTTTCTACTAGCAATAAATTTTCTAAAGATATTTATTTCTCAATAAGTAGAATGTGCATGATAATACATGGCAAATGAAATTATTTTCTTTCCATAAATCTAAACGAAAAAACTGACTTACAAATTTAACATTTATAAATCTGAACGCTAGGTTGTTGATAATTTCTCATTTCAAAGTTTAAACATAATACAAAGCAAAAAAATTTGATAAGCTTACCAAAAAATAAAGATATAAATAATTTAATTAGTGAAAAGACAAATTTTTAATTTACTAAAAAATAATATTTAAAAAGAATGTTAATGTCATTGATCCAATTGCACCAGCTGTCAATACATATCGCATCGATTTATACCATTGTGGATAACTAGTGAGCAACACATCATGGGTCAAAGAGGCGCCCAAACCAACTGCAGATAACAACAATCCTAACGGTGTTGGTACTACTAATGAAGTAAATCCAATTAGCTGTGGAGTGACTCCCCAACAAAGCTTGTTGAAAGTGATATCTCCTTTCGAAATCGCATCAATCCAGTTTGAACCTCCAAGAAAAGCAAGTACGGTAGCACCATAAGCAAGTTCAGCAAAGACTAATCCTGGCAAGGCACTTCCATTGATTATTATCAATAATGGAATTCCTGCAAACGGTACTAAGGAAGAAAAACCTATTATTTGGATTGGAGTTGGTGAATCTTTGAATTTTGTCCATTGTGCTTGCTGAGTAACAGATTTGGATAACTTTAACAGTTCCTGGGTATCAACTTTTCCAGACAATATCTTTGGTAATGCTGATTTCAAAATGTCACCACCACTTTTTGGAGCATCTGGTTTTGGCTCACTCAATTTTCGTTCCGTGGTAGAAAAGTACACTGATGGATGGAATTTAACAGCAGCACGAGATTGCAAAATTGCATTTTTGTATATTAGAGTTTTGCAGGATAAATTTGATAAGTTTCTCCGAGCAATAATAGACACCAAGTTGTACACCATTTTTGAACCTGTTTTAAATTCAGATCATTAAGCTTACATAAGTTTCAAGTTTAATAATTGAGAAGGTAAGTTATATACAATACAAGGCATATTATTTAAATTTGAAAAACTGGATTCATTCTAAAACAATAACAAAACTTGTAAAGGCATCAATTGACAAAAAATACATAGTTATGATTGTTTTTAATTATTAATTTCATAAAAAAGATTCAAATAATTACAGCATTCTTAGAGCAAAATTAACATTTTAATACTAAAAAGCAAATTGAGTCAGAAAAAAAAGATGCCGGTTTATTCCATTTAGAATAAACCGTTTCAGCTTTTCTCGAAACGTTATATACTCCTCATGATCTGAACATTAAGAACTTTATCTAAACTTCTCACTTGTTTAATTTTTTGTTTGTGAAAAACTTGAATTTAAAATTTAAAACATGAAAACAAAAAAAAAGAAAAACCTAGACTTCGGTCACGAAAAATTAAAGCAAACAAAACAGCTTCTGCTGTCATGAGAGCGCATGTGCGGATTAACAATAAATTCACAATATTTGCGCAACCATTTGAAAATCAAGATCGGTTTCACATTATTTTAAATTGCATATTTCATAATTGGTTTTATATCTAAACTTCTCACTTGATTAATTTTGTCCATGAAATACGAAGGACGCGTCCCTTCTCTTCTGAAAAACCTTTGATCTGCACATTCTACAAGGCCTATACCGAAATGTAGGAATGACAATATTTAATTCAACACGATTTTCAACTTTCGCTACAATCCAGCAATATTTCTCAGACAGGTACAAGTTTTTACAGGTATGAAAGATATTATTAACAGTTTTTAGAAGGTCTTATTTCAAAATAGCAAATATAAGGTTTGAAAGTTCGCAGTCCAGCAGACCCTGAATTATTTACGACAGCCATCTCTACAAACTTAAATCATCACCAATGCCAGTACCACAACATTAAAGAGTGTTTTCCGAAACGAATTAAATGCTTTTAATTTTTACCAGTAATCTACTAATACTTAAATTATTACCAGTAATAAAGATAGCTAATTTAATACTCAAAAAAATTATTTTATTTAATATCCGCTTTAAAAATGAATCGTTAAGTTGAAAGAGGAGACATGTTTTTTGATGTGAACAAAACATATGTCTTCTTTATCAAATTAACGATTCAAACCTCAATGATAATAACAATCGGAATCGAGATCCTATTTTAACTAACTTAAAATAAAATTGCAGTTAATAAAATAGGTGCTAAAGAAGCGATAGCACAAACCGTTAAAACAAATCTAAGAGCTTTAAACCATTGAGGATGTGAAGTAAGCAAAACATCGTGAATTAAAGAAGCGGTAAATCCAAAACTCGCTAAAAAAAATCCGATAGTAAAAGGCGTCATAGTTGCAATCAACGCCAAAGCTGGAGGTCCTAATGCCCACGTCAGCTTTTCATACGTCCAATCATTTTTCATAAATGTCTGGCCCCAATTCATGCCGCCGAAAAAAGCTAAAAAAGCAGCGCTATAGGTAAGATGAGCATGTGCTAGCACAGGGATAAAGGCACCGGATAACAGACTTAATATTCCTAAAGTTCCGAAAGGAGCTAGGCTTGCTAGACTGACAAGCAAAATGGGTCGAGGTGTTTGGTTGTACATTTTATATTGAGCTTCGGTATAGACGGTTGTTAATAATTTGATAACGTCATCGTAGCCTATTTTCCGTTGCTTGTATTTTTCCTTAAACGAATCCCACTGCTCTTCGCCCTTCGTTTTTGATTTGGAATTTTTTGAATTATTTCTATCAAACCCGAAGAATATGTTAGGCTCGAATAAATCCGATTGTTGAACCTTTAATTCTTCCGGAGTCAAAATGTCCTGACTTGACATAGTTGGAGGAGGAGGACGAGGAGGAGGGATTGGTGGAGGTGGTGGAGGTAAAGGAGGCTTTGGTTGTCCGGGGGGAGGTAAAGTATTTTCAATATTCTGGATTTCCAGTCCTTGAACTTTAAATGGATTGACCGGTTTAATGACAGGAGGAGGTTTTATCTCTGTTTTTACATCTATGGTTCCTTTTTCCACAGCTTGAGAATTATTCGGTGCGACTTCACAGGGCTTCGAAGCTAGTTTATCGCTGCAATATCGTGAAAACACCGCTATCTTTCTTAAATGACCAGTTTGGTATGCATAGCGCCACAAATTCAAGGATTTTCGCATATTTTATTTTCCGATTCCTTAAAAAAATTAAAACATTTGGGTATCATCCATTATTTTCATAAAAAAAAAAAAAAAATCAATAATGATTTATTCATAACCGAAAATTGATCTTTATTTTTTTTTCTTACCTTATTTACATAAAACGTTCCAAGATAATTTATTCTCCGTTTACACAAAAAAAACCATGACAATTATTTATACTAAATTCAGTGATGAAAAAAAAAATCGAATTCCATTAATAAAGAGGAAAGAAACCTTCCTCGTAAAAAAAATACAAGCCGAAAAGAAACAAAACCGTTACGATATTGCAGACGATTCGAAAATCAGAACATTGTTTACAGTAGCTTCGAGATTCCTGTTTATTTTTATACGGAAACATCCTTTTATCAGTTCGAATGTTAATTGATCAAACATGATAACTTACCTTGATCTGCTTCTGGAGAGTGAATATGAGTAACTTCTACGTTTTTCGCTCGAAATGCTTCTAGAAGTCTTCCTCTCATTTCTTTTCTGCAATAATTTCTTCAAATTTGAAGCAAGTGATTTACTATCAAAGCTTCTGGACCGAGTAAATTTTCTTTTTCTTCTTGGCGATTTTGATCTTGATCTACTTCTTGACCTTGTTCTTGATCTTGACACTCGTGATCGATGTGAGGCTGATGATTTGCTAAATCGGTCATCTTTGTCTTGAGACCTGAAAGTATAAATAATATTTTAAAAAAGAATCCCCTTTTTAAAAATGATAACTTTAAAAAAAAAAAAAAAAACTACTAAGAAAAATCTTTTTTTTTTTTTTTTTTTTTTAATCTCCTTTTTTGCTAAATGAACATTCCAGGACTAATCTAAATTGCATTAAGGAGGATTTGCACAGCAAAATTATTACGCTAGAGTCGCTGCATGTCCTTAGATGTTTATTGAATATCAACAATGAAAAGAAAAAAAAAAAGAATGTTCCCCAATCAAAAAGAAAGCCGTTAAGGCTTACAAAACATAAACCCACTGGCGTGGGTTTTTTCTAAAAATGACTAAAGCAGTAAATTCAAATACTAGTCAGAGTATTTGAATTGAGTATTTGAAAGTACTTAATCTCCCAAAAATTTATGCAAATATTTCAGTGCACTTTTCTCCTCATTAAGGATCAATTTTCATGCATTATTTTGGCAGAATTTTAACACATCATTGGTTGAAATTTAGTTTTTTCAAATTCAGTTTAAAATAACAATAAAAATTATTAGAATAAACACAACAGATTGTAATCCATTAAAAATGTTCAATTATGAATGCTTTCCGATCTTTTTTCCTTTTTAACCGATCATACCTGACTAAATTTACAATATCTAGATTTAAAAATACCGGTATATGAGGTAGTCAACATGAAATAATTGAAATACGGACCGTTTTTTCCTAATTCTCCTAACTGGTTTATTTATATTTGCCTTCTCTTCCTGTTTATTATTTTCTTCATTTGAATCGTCACCACCAAAGCTGGTTATATATGTAATTTGTCCTGTGTTCTCCGGGGATGTCGATCTTGAAGCCGATTTGTTCGATCGATTATATTTGTCATATGTCGGAGATTTCCTCGCAGCATAACTGCAAAATTAGTATATACTAGTTTATATCAAATTTAACTTTAAACATAACCTTTATGTTTCTTTTATCTACCTTGGAGGACTCATAACTCTACCAATCAATTTTTTTTCTCTGAAGGCTTGTCTTTCTCTCCTTGCTTTCCTTCCCTGCAGTTCAAAAAAAAAAAAAAAATCAGGAAATGGTAATAAAATGTGACTGAAATGTAGATTAACTGACTTACTGAGAACATTGCCTTTTCTTCTTCTTGCTGGCGAGCTAATTTCATAGCCTCTTGTTCTTCAACATCATTAGTTAAGAAACTAAAAAAGTCATTCCCAGTTAAGCCATACTTCTGCCCTACTTTATTTAAATCATGAGCACTAGGAGTATCAATCTGTCCCAAATCTAAACATAAATCTGGGAATAGGAAATAAATAAAAATCAATTAATTGATCCCTTAAGACGTAGAATTTCAAACTAAAAAAATTGGGCAATTACCAAAATCTAAATCACTGTCATCATCTTCACTGTTTTTATCAGCATTGCTATCTTTATTTTTCTTGTCAGTGAATGCAGTGAAAGCAGAAGTATCTGGAGTTGAATCATCATAAACGAATCCAATTGCAGCACCTTTTTTCCTTTTTTCTTTTTCTGACAAATCATGTGATTGTTGTTTCAAAGCAATTGGCCCAAACTGTTCCTCAAGGTATATTTGATGAAGGAACTTTTCTTCATTAACTACAAGAAAGAATCATTATAAATAGTAAATTTTTTTTTTTAAAAATTGAAAACAAATTTACCTCCTAAAAATTCATTCTGTACAAGTATTCTATAACGCTCATAATTCATAGTTCTTTCTTCGTAAGTCATTTCTTCATCCTCTCTCTTAGAGGCTGGTACTTCCTGTATGACATCCAAATGAGCTCTCACATCAAATCGATCAATTAATATATCAGGTTGACCTTGCCAAGGCATCATAACAGCAGCACTATCTCCTACAGTTGCAACTGCTGGATCTAAGTGTATTTTGCATGGTCTACCATGTAACTGAAGGAACTGGGTTGGATCTGCTTTCTAAAACAAATTTTTTAAAAACATTAACATTTCTCACTCTGTTTAATAAAAGCAGCTACCATTTTATGCAAGTTATAAAAAAGAATAATTGCAAATATGAAAGTTTTATAATTTAATAAAAAAATTTACGGTTTTTACGTATTGGAATGATTGCAATAGCAATGACCAATGAGACATTTAATTTTTACCGCAGTCTAAACAACACATAAAGCTATTTTTAAAGTAACACTCACAAATTTCTCATAAAAATCTCTTCGGCGTTCCGCTCTTTTCCTATAATCTACCATCATACCCCTTATCTTCCTTTCCTGCTTTCTTGCTTCGTGCCACATTTTTGACGTTTTAATCTTGAAAAAATATTCAATTAAATACGAAAGCTTTAAAAGTAACCATGAATGTATATGTCTTCTTCGGCATTAGCTTCCATTATTTAATGTTGCGAACTCAAGCAAATTTTCAGATCAGAAAAAACCATAGTCATATAAACAGGTCTAGCAACTCATGAGTCGTCGGTATTATAGGAATTGCGGACAACATTTAGCGTGTGTTCGAGAAATCGACAGATGGCGGTGACAAAAGTCGTATCCGGTTTGTAAGGGAGGCAATTACAATATTGTTAAATAGACCCTTTTTATTTTTTCATTTAAATTTTAAGGAAAAAAAAGAAACATGAAAGAAATCTAATTAATAAGATGTTCTACATTTGAATAATAAAGTAAATTATTTGCAGCCCTTGCAATTCATTTGAACTAAATAAAAAAGATACTTTAGAAAGGCCTTAAAACATTTTCAACAAAAAAAAAAATTATTTTGAAAGTACATACACGTTGCAAGTACAAATTTAATTTTTTTATGTTTTTTTTTTTTTTTTTTTACCGATTTTCTGATAAGAAACCTATACTAAAAAAAATTGGAAATTGGCTATATTGGGTACCGGTCCACCCCAACAATACAATTATTGTAAAGTTCTACTGTTCTAATTTGCACCGTCTATTATAGACGACGCAAATTAGAACAGTAGAACTTCATTTTGAGGGGGCAGCAATTTTTGAAAAGCAGTCCAAAAAAAGATTTGGTTATTCGGGTGCTTTCTTTAAGATGGTAGTTTTACTAAAACTGTTTTGAAAAAGAAAGGGTTAATGTAATGCAAACAAAATAATAAAATTTTTGATAGACAGTTTCAGGTTACATACCAAGGACGACGGTTCAGGTCCAGAAGGAAAAAAGGAAAAAAAATTAAACTTTATACATATTCGGTTTTCTTCTTTTTTTTTTCTTTTCGCGAATCAGCTTTTTGTGTTTAAAGGTCAATGCACGATGCACCGAAATTACTTTGAAAAAGTGCACATTCTTCCGTTCATTTTTTTTCTTTTTTCAAAAACGTTTTTTTCGTAGAAACCCTGTATAACAATAACCTAATAAACAAACGGTCTGCTGCTTCTTTTGTCAAAATCTTTTCATTTATTTATTTATTTATTTTATTTTTATTATTTTTTTAAAGCATTAATACCTGTATATATTTTTTTCCATTCCCTAAAAATTTTAAAATTAAACCTTTTATAGCCAACAAGACTTTTATTATGCATATACAGTATATCTTTTTTTTCAACGATTTATTTATTTATTCATTCCGTTTTGGCATTTTTGAATTTTTTGTGAAAATAATATGGTCCTTTGACGGAAAGTTGACATTGAAGGCATTTAACCCATTCTTTACCCAATTATAATCTTCAAAATAGCACCTGAAGATGCAAATTTTTTTTTATCACGCACCTACTTTTTTGCGCTTGTACGTTTTAAAAATACCTATTTTACGCTGTGCTTTGTGATGAAAAGTAGCTTACAACACAAGCACTGCAAAAGAATTTCCCGTCGAAACCTTATTAAAGCCCGAGCCGTTTAACCTTTCTATAAATCGGCCTCAACGGATAATTTTTTTTTTTTTTGCAGCCCTTGAGTTGTAATATACCATTGGGAGCCTTTTTTGAAAATGAAGGCTGCACTTCAAAAATGAAGTTATGCCAGCCGGAAAATTTGGGCTTTAATTATAATGAATGTTTTAAGTTGTATCTCTCTAATCTGATCTCACACACACACACCTGGCTTTTTACAGAGCCTGGAGCCCTATCGCCGCACTATAAATCTTTTCCATTCGGGTCTCTCCTGATCTAGTAAAAACATTGTTATGGAAACATTAACGGTTCACACTTTCCAGGAAATAGGAATTAATTTTTTACCGTCAAATAATTTTCCAGGTTTTTTTTTTTACTGACGTTTGCGGCATCAACATTATATAAAAAACCAAAAATATATCCGGTAAAAGCTACATTGAAAGTGTATTGAAACTTTTAAAAATTAAGCGGGAATTTACTTTCAATGTGGTTAGAGTAGTAGTCGAAAAACAAGAATTTTCAAATTTAAATAGCATTATTATGAGGAGAAATAAATAGCCTCCTGCTTGGCGCAGAAAGCCACAAATGAGTTCTATATACAGAAATTTTAACACAAAGATGAACTTTTTTTTGCAAGAGTCCCATGTGAAGTATTCTTATACAGGTATCCCGCGTTATTCGCGGACCCACCATACGCGGTTTCGGTTATCCGCGGAACAATAAATTTTTCCAAAACCCTCTTTATTTGCGGATTTAGATTTACTTATCCGCGTGTTGGCTTGATTTGTGCCTAGCTAGTTCAGGTTAACGACCTAATGAATGCAGATACAACAGATTTAACTGAAGACGATTTAGAAGATTTGACCCAAGAAGTCAATAATGATAAGCCAATCGAAACGGATGATAAAAGTGAGGAAAATTATGAATGCGGTGAGGTTGTTCGAGAACAAGAAAAAAAATTAACGTTACAAAAAATAAATGCAGGTCTAGCTATTGCTTCAACATTAACTGATCATCTCATGGCTTTCGATCCATCCATGGAACGAGCGCTTCAATTTAAAAGAAATTTGGATCAACTGCTTTTACCGTATAAAGAGTTACAGAAAGAATTAAAAAATAAATTGCCGCAAACTAACCTTACTAAATACTTTTCAAAAGACAGCCAATAAAAACCATTAAAATTAATAAAAAATATTGCATTTTGAAAATATTGTCTTCAGTTTTGCTAAAATGTTCCCCTAACCCCCCAACTCCCATAAGAAGTTAACTTCATTATTCGCGGATTCACCATTCGCGGTTTTTTTTTTGAACTTTTAGGAACATATCCCCCGCGAATATCGAGGGATACCTGTATTCATATGACCACTTTTTTAACTTGTTTATCAGCTTTCGGCTCATCAATTTTTTTTTTTGCTGAAATAAAAATAAAAAAGTATTTTATGTTAGGTAAAGTAGTTTTGAAAAATTAATTTAAATGATTGTGTACTTACTTCCCAAATTCAGAGATTGTAAATGCTCCACCTTGTCATGTTCCTCGATTCTGATCATTATACGCACACGTGAATGTGGAATGTTGGTGTGGAATAACATCAAGATGTTTTCATCATCAAATTGAAGGTCCACTGTTGAGTATCTAAAACTTCTGTCTAATTGGATGTAGGGAACTAAATTCGCTTCGTTTAAATCTCTTGAAATGAAAATCGTTACAGCTTCTTTTGGAGCAAGGTGAGGGGTCGGAGTGGTGACTTGTACATGTAGCAGTTTGGCTATCAATGAAGTTAAGCAGCATTGATGCGGGCCAGCTTCTGGATGGGTGACCGCACCGACACTCTTCCCCTCTGGCGGGAACTTACAAATGCAGTCATCTTAACCTCACTGTACGAGTTGGTTGTCGCATGCCAGAAAAGAAAAAGTCCCTGACCTGCGCAAGCAGTTAATAGAATACAAATAGACCTGCGCAAGCAGTTAGTAAAATACAGAAAAAAGACCTGCATACGCAGTTAATTGAATAAAAAAAAAAAAAAAAAAAAAAAAAAGGTCCACCGCCGAAAATGCTGTTATCTTCAGCTTTTTGAATTCGCTGTTGTTCCAGTGATACCGGATTTGGTACGGTTGTAGGATTATTTCCTTCAGTTCTTCGTTATATTTAGTTTAAATAAAAACTAATTTTTTTCAAAAATTTAACGTCTTGTTGACAGTATAGAGGAAACGAAAACTTTTTTCTAAAACAGATTTGTTTGACACAAATTACACAACTTTTTTTTTTTTTAAATAAATTTTTCGTTAATAACCTCACTGGATTATCAGCTTACCCTTTAACCTCATTATTAAATGTTAATGAAAAACAACTGAAGAGTATTAATAACTAAATTCTATACCGGTTCCCACACAATTCCATTAAATATATAGTTACACATAGAAGGCTGATTCTATTGTTCTCAAGCAATCCTCAAAATATGGTTCATTTTGAAGTCGTTAGATGGCATGAGCATCGAGAGAATCTATCAAAAACGACTAGTTTAAAATGACAAACAAGTCAGGTAAAATTGGGACTTGACTATCATTGAAACCCTTATGGTCACGTCCAAATGCAAAGTATTCCGCATATTTTGTTTTCAGACGCAGTCAAAAGATGGGGGTAGTTTCTAAGGCTCAATTTCATAACTGAATATGTGCACTTTATTTATCCCGACTATTTAACTTATGGTTTCAAGCAAGTATTTAACGAGTATTTTTTTTTTACCTGGCAAAGGGTCTGCTCGGAAATTTTTTTTAAGTTTTTTTTATTTTGAAAAATTGATTTTGAGGTAAATACAAATGTTTCCGAGGTTTGTGTTCTACTCACAAAATTCGGGCCCTTAGCCAGAACGAAGAGCCAGGGGGGGCAGTTGGCCTTGTTAAGGGGGGCAATAGGCCTTAATTCCCTATACCTGTCATACTTATTCAATTTACTCTAGGGGGGGGGCGCCCCCCCTTGGCTACGGGTCGGACAAAATTAAATCCCAATATTTTGTAGAAATTTTTGAAGATTTTCTGTTAGACAAGATTAAGGGACCATTCAAATATGAAGTCATCATTTTTTTGAAAATTTTAGGCCTCTTCCTCCCCTTCATCATCAAAAAATATGCCTTTCTCATGGGTATTGAACATTTCATACACTTCTACCCCTCTAAAATCAAAATATTCGAATTTCCGAAAAATCATTTAAAGAATCAGCCCACATTGAAAATAATATTGCTTAATTTTTTTACTAATTTTTTGCTTAGAGTAAAACTACATTTATGCATATTTCTTTCTGATGTGCAATAAATTAAAAATTTTTAACGCATCCAAGCAGCTGACTGTCCAGACCTTTCCGTATTTTGTATGAATAACATCTGAGTTTAACGAACTTTCTTTTTTTTTCTTGGAATAGTAAACTCCAACGTTAATTCTTGAACCTTTTTTTTTTTTTTTTTTTTAAGAAAGTGATGTAAAAATATACATTTTAGGTCAGTGGTACTTTTGAGGCGGGGTGATATAGGGACACGCTTCAGCACTTTTTCTTAGAAAAACTTAAGCTTAGAAAAAACAATGCCCAAAATTCTGGGGTAAAATAGTGGCACTTTTTTTTTTAAGTCAAAAGCACCGCTGTTTTAGGCCATCGTTTGGGGAGTTGTAAAATGCTTTAAATGGGGGGAGAGGGGAAAGGACCATTATGTATTGAAATAATTAACTGATACTAGAAATAAATTTTCTCTAAAATTTGATGGAACCTTGTCATTAAGTTTTACCGTCCCCCCCCCCCCCCCCCCCCAAACAAATGAATTTCATGAATGTACAGAAAACATACTATGTTGATCCAAGTGTTTTCTGTATATTTTCCTCAAAAAGTTTTCCTTTAATTAACTTGATAAAAAAAATAATTTTACAGATTATATCAATTTAAAGCTTTCCCCAATCTACTCGGCAGCTTTTTTATTTTTTTTATTTTTGATTAAAAAATTATTTCTCAAAAATACATAACGGCCCTGTAAATATTTTATAATTTTAGTTGTAAAAAACTTACTTCAAGAATTTAGCTAGGGATACTTAATGGTCTGGCTGGACCTATAGGCCTAAGGGTTAGTGGTGCTTTGACCAAAAAAAAAAATCAGTGATCAGTGCCTGGGCGCTTCAGTATTTAATTTGAAGTGTAGGCATTTTTCCTAAGCTTAAGAATTTCTGAATAAGAAAAAGTACCCGTCTGTTGAAAAAAAAAAGGCAAAAAAAAGTGCTGGCGGGTTCCTGCAAATTCTATCCCACCGCAAAAGCACCATTGCCAAGGGTTATAAGTAAGTCTAACTGAACTACCAGGTCAAAAGTCAAAAATGGTCAAAAAAAGTCAGAAAAAGTCAGGTCAAAAAATGCTTTTTTCAAAGTGTTTCTACTCCATTATTATGTCTCCATTAGTGAATTAATTACATGATGTAATTAATTACAGAATGCAATTAAATGGTTTACAAAGGTGTTATTTTTTTTTTTTTCAAATCATTGGAGCTCAATATCCTTTTTCATAATGTAGATCTAACCAACAAAATCGAAAACAACGATTTAGTACCTTCAAAAATCATTTAATTACATCCTGTAATTAATTACACCATGTAATTAATTCACCAGTGGAGACATACCTCATGTCTTGACTGAACAAGGGATAGGAAAGGAAAATACTATATTTTAATTATTTAAATTGATCCAAGCCTTACCCACCCGACGAAATCGAGATGATACAGTATATACGAATTTAAAATTTTTGAAAAAATAAGAAATCATTTGAAGCGGAATGAAATATCCTGGGGCAGAAAACCTGAAATTCAACAGAATACAATAGGTCTAAGGTCTATTCACCCTTTTATGAGTTGTCAATCATTCCTCCTCTGGTTACTTTGAAGAAATTATGTTATGGAATTAAACCTAGGATACTAACACCATCTATTGCCTGGGTCTAAAAATACTCTACCCACAACTAACGCCATCTCTTGCCTGCGTCTAACTTTATAAATCGATACTAGCGACATACAACGGCCGGGTCTTTTTTTAGGATCGCATTTGAACAATAGAATCAGCCTTCTATGTGTAACTATATATTTAATGACAATTCAAAACGAAAACAAAAAAGGAAAACAAAGGAATATCCTTTGAATCTCTAGAATCCTTTGAATTCGCTCAGGATCGCTGTTCTTTGCTCTGTGCAAGGCCGCGATACGAACTATAAGAACAGCTGTTTTTTGTGATTATCTGTTTGTTTACTCGACTTGACCTGAGTTTCGCGATCTTCACCTTTACATCCAAAGTAGTCGAAACGCTGTATCTTCCAAATATCGTTAGTAAGTTTCTAGTTTTATTATTTGATTTATTTTTTCTAAAATTGAGAACGTAATACCTTTGTGCTTGATGTACACCTGAAGATAAAATGCCCTTTTGAATATACGTAATTGATACAACGCAATTATTCACTTGAATTTTTAAAGCCAAATTCATTACTTTGTTTGAATTTTACATTTATTATGTCCATTTTACTTTATAATGCTTATTATTAATTTTTGCCTGATTACTATTACAGGTATTTTAATGAATTAGCCTCAAAATGGGTAGGATATTCTTAGATCATGTTGGAGGTACTAGATTATTTTCTTGTGCTTCATGTGACACTATATTGACAAACAGAAGTGAATTGATAAGCACTAGATTTACAGGAGCCACTGGCAGAGCATTTCTTTTTAATAAAGTTGTCAATTTAAATTATAGGTAAGTAATACAACAGCCCCTAATTTTATGTTGGTTTTTTAATACCTACTATTTTGACATTGTTTTAGTGAGGTCCAAGACAGAGTCATGTTGACAGGACGTCACATGGTTCGTGATGTAACTTGCAAAAATTGTGATGCTAAATTGGGATGGATTTATGAATTTGCAACTGAAGAAAATCAGAGGTACAAAGAAGGAAGGGTCATTCTTGAAAGAGCATTGGTGACTGAAACTGATGGGATTGAAGAGCATATGGGAGATGATTGAAAAAATTTAAATCTTAAGAACTGTATTTTATAAATAAGATATCAAGCTTAAAAAATGATTATCATGGAAATAAAATGATAATATGATTTGAAAAGATGAATTGTAAGAAATCAAAGTATTTTTTTTTTTTTTTTTTTGTTGTTTCATTTTGTACTTTTAATCAAATATAATTTTGAAGAAGTTATTAAAAATAAAATTCTACATAGGCTTATGGGACACAATTGACAAAATTCTCATCTGAATTATGTGGTATTTTTTTTTTTTTTTATTTAAATAATACAACAGACTGTTCAGTTTGCAACTTTTTTTTATTCAAGATGAAATCAGGCATTTTTATTTAGGTTATTTTTTGTAAGTTTCTCTCCTTTTTTTCTTAATTTAAAAAAATGATATGAAAAAAATTGTTTCACTTTTTTATCAGTTGGATCATCTAAATTTTGGGAACTTACAACTACAGAGTCAGCAGAAAAAAACAGAATGATTGACTTTTGAGGGCAAAGGTTGTAGCCTTAACCTTGCCTGATAATGCACTATGATATAATTTAACATTGAGTTTTTTACATTCATCGAAATATTTTGTTCAATTTTTTTTACTGTGTGACAAGTATTAATCAGGTATTATTTTAAATACACAGGTTGCGAAAAAAAAATTAAGATTTAATTAAAAATAAATCATTGCATTCAGGTTTTTACTTAAATTGATTTTGTAGTTTAAATCGCGCCTTCGCCTCTCTCACAGTATTTCTATCACTGGTAAACTTCATTAAAGTTGTCAAGTAAAACGTAATATAGCAGAAACCATTCTGTTTATTGTATATAAATTTTGTTTCTGTTAGATTTAAGGCTGTTAAAATAGGAAACACTTTTCAAGAGGGCGCTTTAGGATAGGGGCATTTTGACTATTATTATTATTTTTTGGTTAATCATGTAATAAATTTTTACATTTATGTTCTAAATCAGAGGAATTTTTTTAAAAAAATCCAACCAATATAATTTAGTTTTATTTTTATTTTAGGATTATTTATGTTTGGAACAAGAAAGTTTTAATTCAGACAGGAAATCCTTTTAGTAAGATAGGTAACATTAAAAGTTAAAAAGAAATATATTTTGTTTTTCAATATGGCAGCAAACTTACAGAAAGAAAATTGGAAAAGGTAACATTCAGTTTCGTTTTTCAAAATAGGTAAGTACTAAATAGTAGTACTGCATTAATATTTAATGAATTGTCTTTTGATTATTTGGGTACACAATTTTTTAATAACCATAAATTTAAGCTTATTTACGATACTTATAATCGGTTCTGAATATGAATTTAGGATGGTCTCGCTTTAGATTAAAGAAAAGAAAAAATTCGTTTATTTGCATAACAGTATTTAAAAATTTTAAATGTAAAAATGCAGACACTTAATCGGAAGTTTAAGCATTTTTTTAGGCACGCCAAATTACAGGGTAATTTTAGATTTTCAGCCTAAAGAAAAACAAATTTTTATTACGTTGGTATTTAATAAAAGACTGCTTACTTTTTTTTGGTTGCTTTATTCTAAAATAAAGCTAAATTTTATTTCTGAAATGAAATAAACCAGGCCGAACAGGGAAGCGAACTATAAAAATGGCCTGAAATGCGAATATAGTAAAATATGGCACCATATTGCTCAAAAAGCTTAAATAATTTAGCATTAAAAAAGAGCAAAAAAGTCGCTATGTTTTAAAAAAGAATGAAAGTCTACAACAGCGAAAAGTTTACCAAAAAGATTAAAAAGATTCAGACTTCCAATATGTTCGCTCCAAATTTGTTTTAAGGTTACTTTCCCAAAACATTTACCTTTTTTAAAAAAGACTTATAACAAAGTTAATCGTATAAAAGAAGTATAAAAAGGCATTCCGCCTTAATTTTAAAATTAGGCGGAAAAAACATTAGATTTTTTCAAAAAGCCACTAATAATCTTAAAAGAAATGATCTACGTCATCAAGAGAGCCATCGTCAAAAACCGTTTAAGATACAAAAAACGTGATTTTATACCTCAAAGTACAATAATTTAAATTTTAACAATTTTTTATGCAGTGAATCAAAAACATTTTGTGCACTTTTTATATTCAGAACAATGATAATTTACTAAATTTATCATTTAGCAAGAACAGTAATATTCATCCTGCTTTAAATAATTAAAACAATGACAAAATATCAATACTAAGAACATCATAAAAACATCATTATATAATAGAATTTAAATTGCACCCGAATAAAATACATTTGGTGTAATTTTTCTTAAAACATAAACGTTAGGTTTTAAATAAAAAATAAACACTTTGGCATTAATTTTTTTTACTTTTTAAAATGATTGGGTTCCTTTTTTAAATGTAACACTAAAATCTTTTTTTCAGAATAATTTCATTTCTTTATAATGAAGAGTTCCTGGAGGAAAAACGGCGATAACTCGTGCTAGAAATATTCAAATAAATGGCCCCTGAAAAACCAAATATGATTTACAATGACACTTAGAATAAAGCAGAGACGTAAAGAAACCATAAAAAAGCATATATGACTCATTTAAAAAGGTGCGATATATATGACAGATTCCAAATGTTTTCCGTAGTCAGGGTTAAAATTTTGAACTTTGGCTCGGAGAATATTTGGTCCTAAGAAAGCGGCAAGATGACTTAAACACTGGCTCGCAGCGCTTGACGTTAAAGCGTTCTCGCATTCCTAAAAGTAAATAAATTTGAACAATTATAAAAATGAAACCTGATATTTTCAATCACAATCTCATCTCTATATACCAAAGAATAAAAAATGATGTCAAAAAAATCTTCCACAATAGTTTTAAAAGTTTTCTTTCCCAAATTTTTAGCAATAACTGGAACTTGTTTGCAAATCGTTTCTAAAAATATCACATGATGCGTATAATGCCGGTGTCTAGCAGCTTCTCTAAGTAATGGCACAACCGAAATAATATCTCCATGAGCTTCTTTGATATGTGACAACTCTCCAACTACATAAACACATCTAAAAAAAATGAAAGTGGGTTGAAAACCGAATTTTTGAACCATTTCTAAACACAAATAAAAAAAATTTTTGAATATCGGAAAAGGTAAAAGAAGACTTAAAATGTTCTCACCCATCTGCTAGCTCCCAAGGTTGGGATTCCCTTTTATACGTTCTATCGGAACAGCCATTTCCCCCTCTACCAAGCTTAGGTGCTAAAGATCCGCAGCTATACATTTGTTTATCAGAATGTAAATCTGGATCGTTGTCTCGAATTCTTTTAACGACTCCATATTTCCCAGGGCCCTTTTCCAGGTCGATATATTTTTCAGACTCAGTCTGTTGGTTTTTAATATTCTGTAAATATTTAAAAATTTCCAAATCAATTTAAAATTATTAGGTAAACTAATTTTTTAATTCTTTAAGCTTTTACAAAGCAATGCTTTTAAACGAGTTTCGGGACTTACTTGTAGACCTTCAACAATATGTGACATGACATTTCTTAATGCTTCTTCCCCATAAGCCTTGACAACGCTACAAAGGGCAGAAGCAGCACCTTGTCGTACAGATGGAATTGGGTCAGAAAGATTTCGATAAAACATTGGATACAATGATTCCATTGCTATCTTCGATTCGTTGGGATAACATGATACAAAATTCCCGCAAGCAAGACATGCCGCTGAAAAAATTAAGAAATCAAAAATTAATTCTTGTTAGTTGTCACAGCATTAAATTGTTCTTTAAATTGAAACTCTTTACCATCTCTCACAGGCCAACTATCATCTTGAAAACAAATGAGCAAAGTATCCAACAGTGTATTAACATAAGGACTAACAGCTACACTTGATATTTTTGATGCTAACTCTGCTATACAGGCACATGCAGCTTCTCTCACAGCATGATTGTCAGACATTGTTGCTAATTTATAATACTCTACAGTAGGAGCTAGAATAATGAAAACAAAATAAATCAATTATTTGCCTCAATTAAATTGCAAAAGCAAATGAGTCCTATTCACCTATGTATTGCTCCACTAAATCCTTCCCTGCTGGGCCAGCAATTTGCCTCCAAGTTTCTTGACTATAAATCCTTACACCATCTGCCACATAATATCTATTGAGACACATTCGTGGCAGTAACTGTGGAAAAAACAGATGCCTAGCCTCGTTGTTTGGTAATGAAAGAAGAAAGTTTCTAGCTGCAACTGATGCAGCCAAACGTACTTGCGACCAGTTGTCAGCCAACCCTCCAGCCAAATATTTACTGAACTCATGACCAAAAGCATAAATTGGATTTACAATGCTAACACTATCTCTGGACTCAGCATCTAATATTATAAATATAAAAAACAAAATTAAAAATTTCGAAATTGCAAACAGAATAAACAGTAAAAAATTTATACCATCATTTGTATTGCCACAGCAAACAAGACTAGAGCAAACATAAAAACCAGTCTCCCTTACAAATCTATTAGTATGAGTTAACGTTCGAAAAACTAAAGACAACAACTCTTCATCTACAAAAGGTTGAAAATTTGTTCCACAGCCTTCGATCATTGACTGAAGTGCTTTAAGGCTAGTTTCCAGATTTTTCCAACCAGCTGTATCATGGAATACCTGAGCTGCATCGGTACTTCGCTAAAAAATTTAAAAATATTGAAAATAATTAATAATTTCAGCTGCTTATAATTGTTGTTATAAACTTACTCTTTCTGAACTTGGACCACCAAAAAGTTTCTCCATCAGTTTCTCAGTTTCAAACTGCTCTAATCTAGACGAGTCATCTTCAGCTATATTCCTTTCCAGGTTACTTTGTATCAATTTTAACATGTTTTCTTTTGTTTCTTGATATACACTAGTACCAATTTTCTTACATAAGCAACCCAGAACTTCTCCAGCAGCCAGTCTTACTCTAACTTCTATATCAGTTAATAATTTCTGTGAGATCTCTTTAATGTTAAAAATAAAGTTACAATCTGAATCTTCATCCAAATTAAGATATGATATCAAAGATTTAGATCCAAGTAAACAGCCATGTTTCGTTTCCCAAGAATTTTCAGTATCACATAATAAATTAATAAAATGTTTTTGGAGGTTGTGCCTTTCTGGTGTATTAAAACTTGGTAACATCTTCTCTAATTCAACAACACCTTTATCTCTTTCCAACTTCAAATTACTGCAAAGCAAACGTACAACCTCTTCGTTTTTTTCATCCATAGTGACTTTTTTTCTTTGGAGATTAAAAAATTCAGGAAAAATTAAAAATAAACATTTTCGTAACTGCATTCATGTAATTCTCTCTCAAAAATTAAAAAAGATTGTTATTGTTCCCCATTACTATACCTAGATCAGAAGCTGAGCAACCTGAGGGATTTTTTTTTTATTACGTTTGTCGCTTCCGCCGTTATATATGGCGCGTTTTTTCTCTTCTGCAATGCAAGTTTCATCTTGCATGTTTTTCTATGGGGTAAGTAACATAGAAAAACATTAATTTTAAATTATTTTAATATTTATAAATAAATATTAAAATAATTTAAAATTAAGAATTATTTTTAAATTGATTAATGCTTTTTTTTTTTCGTTTTAATTTCAGGTCAGGTTCCAAATTACTGAACAATGAATGATCTCTTGTAGTTTTTTTATTAGAAATTTTTTTTTTTTTTTTTCATACACTTAAAGTTTTTTTTTTATTGGCTTTTGGAACGAATTCATTGGCCATTCACTAGTGTTCAAGGAACTACTTTTACAATGAGGTTAAGATGACTGTATTAGCAGTTCCTACAATCAAATCCTGCTAGAAGAGAGGAGTGTCGGTAGTCACCCATCCACTAGCTGGCCGTTCTCAGTGCTGCTTAACTTCACTAATCACGATGCCGCTAGACGGAATGAGTCACCACTTCGACCCCCTTCACTTAAAGTTCGTCAGTTTTCTTAAATATACTTGTTCTTGCGTCCATCTCTCTAAGAACTCCTCCTGTGCTAACTAAAACAGCCACCATGTAAACAAAATGGAATATATATATTTTTTTTAAACAACCACACCTCCCCTGTATTGCAATTAAAAACGGAATAAAAGGGTTAAAGAAATGCTGCTGCTTACGAGTTACGTCCGGGGATAGTGTCGAAGAATCTGAAAACGATTTGGGCCTATAGGCTCAAAATGCTAGCTCATGTAGTTTTCCGTAGTTGTAATTCTCAAAATAAAATGTTCAGTAAAAAAAAATTAAGGAATTAAATCATGATTTATTTTTAAAATTGACTGAAGATTTAAATTTTAAAAACATTCAGACTCTAATTTGACCCTAACTTTGCTTTGGTTAGGCTATTTCCACAACTTCATTTTCCTTTCTTTCGGTGCCTTTTTCTGAGTCCTTTGTCCATGTACTTTATATGGTCAAAGGAAACAAAATAAAACTCGGGGAAAAAAAAGTAATATAGAAAGCATTAATGGCAGCCATTAGCTTTTTGTCATTATCGCTTTGTTGTAGGAAAAACAATGAAATTTTGACTGGGATTCCGAATATGTAATTTAAATCTGATTTTTTTCTTGTTGTAAATCAAAAAACAACTTTAAAACATTGGTAAGCATTATTGTAATTTTATAATTGGGGTATACAGTATAAATACTTGAAAATAGTAGGCCGAAATAGTGTTTTTGAGACAGCTCCCTTAAATTTTCTCAATTTCATTTGTTGTCTCAAGAATTTCGCTGTTCAGACTAATGCGCTTGCCTTTTTGTCGATGCGTCTCATTCTTTTTTCAGTTTTGATATTTTGCATTTGATATGACTTGAAACTTAAAAAGAAAATTCCCATTTTGGTAATGTTAGGTTTTTTTGTCATCTGTGGCTGATCAAGCCACAGTTAGATTCTTATCACTGTTACTTATTAAAAGTTACATTGTATCTTTCAGTAAAATTATCAGATATATTATTCACTGAAAAAAATCTCTTTTGAACAGTACATACATCAGAAATGTTACCAGTATGCATTTCTCTCTAATAGTCAGTTTTTGAATGGCATTTAAATAAATTGTTAAATTAGCCTATAATAATTTCTACACTTAATTTAAAAATTATTTTTTATGTGCAGAAAAAGAAATCAAGTCTGAAAAAAAAGAAAGAAAGAAAAGAAAATATTGTTTCACTGTTTAGAAAAATTAAATGTAAAATGGATAAAGTTATATTTTTAAAAAATAACAAGATCAATTTTACAGTAAAAACTAAATGCACTATTAAAAGAAATCAGCAAACAATTGTATATTTATTTTCAAGTAAAATGCCAAAACTTTTAAGAAGATCTGGCAGATTATTGTGATAGCGGGTGAATGTTCTAATGGTGCAACCTTGGCCTTGATGAACTAATTATAAATGGGTTTTAGAAAACGTAAATTTATCACTATGCCAAGACTGACAATTATCTTTTCAATTTAGTACTATTCAATACAAAAACAAATGCTGTGAATCAACTAATTATGATCTTTTCAGAGTTGCCTTGAATTAAAACTTATCATTAATGTGACCTGTCATATTTATTTAATTATTCACATATTTTCCTAAACAATGTCAAAAAGATGCATATGAAAAATAATCAGAACTTTCATTTTTTATTGGTAACAAAAAGAATATTTTGTCTGCAATATTGAATTTTTTTTTTCTTTCCAAGGAGAGTGCAAAATGTTCCATGAACAAGTGAGTGCTATCAGCCAATGGTTCACAGAGTGGACTGAGGCTGAGCAAATGGTGCTTTTATACTCATTGCTAAAGAGACTGTCAACTTTGCAAGTCAAGTTCCTGTCCAGAGTTGTTGATCAACACTTAACAGACTGTGCTGAACTTCAAATGTTGGAGCAGCAAGCTAACAATCCAGGTGAATAGAAATCAAACTTTGTTAACAGAATAAGAGTTCATTTTTTTTTTTAATAAATAATTTGGATTTTATTTTTCAGCTTTTATCAGCAGCTTATTGACCAAAGGCAAGGAAATAGCCATATCTCAACTTTTAATTCTTTTGCCTTTATTAAGACCTGACAATATAGAAGCTAAAGCTCGATACCTTGCTATTATCCCGACTGTTTTAAGTCATTCTGTTGAAACTGGTGACCATTTGACAGAAGCAAAGCAGCTCATATCGTATAGTCTTATTCATCCTGCCATACTCAGTGATGATAGAAAGTAAGCCTAAATTGCTTGTTCTTCCTCTTAAAAGAAATGATTGTAAATCTAATGTGATTTTATTTATTTATTTATTTATTTTTTTACTCTAAGGCAATTGACTCCCTGGGTTCAGATTTTAAAAGCTCGGTTTAACGTTCTTTCGGGAACCCCTGTTCTGCCGTTATCTGAATCTCCAAATAGTTGGAGTAGCCAACAACAAAGGCAAACGAAAGACACGACAGGTGTTCCTCAGTGTAACACGCAACAGCAAGCTAGAGTTCGAAGAAGTAATAGTTTGACTCCTCCTGTTAGTTTGTGTCAAAGTACTGAACTTTGGACTTCTCAGGTGAGTTTCTATATATCATTTGAAAAAACAATTTTTTTTGTAAAATATTCATATGGTAAAATTTCATGTAAATAAGATGAAATGATTGAATATATATCAATATTTGCATGTAAACAGTGAATCATGTAAATAAAATAAGCGAATTATTTTGTTTTTATCAATGACCTTAGATTTCTTTCACCGGATTCACAGGTCATTGCAAATTTACTATTGTGTTTGTTTTCAAAAGATCCTTTGATGTCACTCATAAAAACTGAATTTGAATAACTTAAAAATCTGTTATAGGATGATTTATGCGCAAAGCAAAAGCCTCGAAGTTTTTCTTTATCATCTGAACATGGTCCGCCATTGTCTCCTCAATCAAGTCAGGCCTCGAGTGGTAGCGGTTCGGAGACACAACTGGATGAAACTAAATCATTTACTTCGGAATTCCCTGGAATGAGAGGTAGATCAAAATGGGTTTATCAATAAGTTTCGTTTCCGTGATTTAATCCTTCTTTCTTTTTATTTTAGATGTTGGAACTTGGCTTAAGGCTCTAAGACTGCACAAATATATCTGGCTTTTTGCACAATTAAGTTACGATGAGATGTTAGGTTTGACCGAAGAAAAATTGGAAGCTGCAGGGGTAACAAAAGGCGCTCGCCATAAAATCATATTGAGCATTAGAAAACTGAAAGATAGATATAACACATTGTGCCAGCTGGAAAAGGTTAGCCACCACGCAGATATCATTAACTGATATAGGTGTAAATTTTTAATGATTATTTGATTATTCTTGCCTTTAATTTTAATTTTCAGGACGTGATTCGTGGCACGAATCTGATGAATGTTTTAGAAGAGTTGAAAACAATATTGTGTTCTCCAATCAAACCTTTGCCAGTTACCAATGACATCAATGAGACTGAACAAAAGACTGAAATCGATGATATACCCAGTCAATTTACCAAAGTTTTAGGAAAAGGTATTTTTATTATTATAATTATCATAATAATTACGTTATAAAAAATTTCGTATTTTTTTCAGTGTGCACACACTTAATAGTAAATGGTGGACGTGAAGAAGATGCAGTGCGTTTGGCGACGTGGCTTCTTGAACGTTGTTTGTCACACGAATCATTCACTCCTCATCGACGAAGGTTAGAAACTTGGAGAATTCAGATTCATGCGTTATGGCAGCACACTCATCACAGACAGCAAAAGTTAGTGTAAAAAAAAAAAAAAAAAAAAAGTTATTCCTTAAAAGATTTCATTTAATGGCAAACTATTTATTTTTTTAGATGGCATCACAATCAATCACATTTCACCAATCCTAATTCATCAAGTCTGACCGATACGAGATCTCTTCGCCGCTCCTCTGCTGGCTTTCAGAATCGAGGGCTTTATCTTTTGCCTCCTTCTCCCTATCAGCCTAGTTTGAGTAATCCTCAGCTGGCCTCAAATCCATTTAATCTCTCCCACCTCGTCAGTCCTACCAACATTCTCAGTCATGCTAACTTGTCTTTATCTACTGAGCAACAGTCTCAATCTCTTCTTCAAAGCGAGGTAAAGTTTTTAAAATAATACAAAATGCTTTACTTAAATGAAGACATGAAGACTTATTACATACACACTTTAAATAATATGGATTTATGTACTCATTTTTATTTTTATAAATAATAGAATAATTTATTCAAAATTATAATATATTTCAGATTCCAACGACTGTCGGGATTGAACGATGCAGGCAAACGACAATAACCGATAAGCAAAGCGATTCAGACATAAATTCAAAACTCGAAGATCTTTGCCTAAGTATGGCAGAACATTTTTTGGAAGGAGTTTCTTAATTTAATTTCTTTTCGTCGATTTTTCGACTTTTTTTTTTGTAGATGTCGTGTCTTGTTTTGTATGTAAGAGTTTTTATTTTATTCGTAGTGTCTAGATGGAACGATAGAGCAAAAAAATATTCTTGAATCGACTTAGTCACCTTCGCGTGATTCAATCAAAAAAAAAGAAAAAAAAAAAGTTTTTTGTTGTTAATTTATTTCCGTGCATTCACTCGTAAAAGAAAAGTCTCACTAGCTTAAGACATATCGAAAAAAAAAAAAAAAATGGTGGCCAATTTTTGTTTTTATATAAGAAGTTGATTCATCATTTTAAGTTTATTGGAATAATTTTTTTGAAATGGCAGGATCATATTTTTGTTTTAAAATTTTAAAAAATACTAGTCGACAATATTTTGGTTATGTCACCATTTGAATCTTGTACCTGAAAATTCCAAGCAATTTTAACTAATGTTTATAAGGTTCAAGAAAAAAGATTTTTAAGCAGCAAATAAATTTTTTAAAAAACGACAAAAAAAAACCGTGATGCATGGATTTGTAAAAACGTGAGATACGCATATTTTAAAAAAGCAAATGAGTAGTGTAGATTTTCACCACAGTGTTCAAGTGTATATAAGTAGGTTTTCTTTTTTTTTATTTTAAATGTTTTTACAGCTGGTTCTGCAATATTTTTTTTCAGAGTGGTTACCTAAATTTTTTCGACGTACTGTAGCTACTTATGTAAACCCGGTACAAATTTAAAAAACGAAGATCATTTCTGTAATATCATCTTTAAAAAAATTAAATAACCACCCCGCATATTATTATTAGGAAAAGACGGTTAAAAATTTGTGTATAGAATTTTAAAAGACTGAGGTTTTGTAAAATCATTTCATCTTCAATACTTTTTTTAAAAAATTTAATCATGTTTTAATTGCACCGTAAAGTCGATTATTTGCCAGTTGATAGATTAAATTTTAAGTATTATTTAATGATTGTGCTTATGCTTTTCAATTTTTGTAAGATTTTTTTAAAAAATCGACATTCCCTAAAGAATGGGTGTTTAGGCCTGTTTTTGCTCAATATAATATTCTAACTCGGGTTAATAAAAGGAAGCGTTATAATAAAATGGCAAGGACTGGAAAGCATTAAGCAAAAGGTGCGTCGTTGTAATTTGTTACTATTGGTGTCCTCGTCACTTATTACTATTTTCTTACATTTTTGTATTAGCTATATTAATTTTTGTTTGAAGTTATAAAAATTTGTTTTATGTTTAAAGTATAAAAAATAAAATAATGATTTTTTGTGGGTGTTTTTCATTTTTAAAAAAAATTAATTGATGGTCGGAAAAAAAACAGTGCAATCTATTCAGATGCAAATCCTAAGAAATTTAGTTTCAGTTAATTTTTAATTTTTTTTTTTTCATGTGTTTGATTAAGATCTGAAAACTACTTTTTTTTTAATAATAAAAATTGTGGTTTTGGTAGATTAATTTCGCTGTTTTGATATTGTATTTAAAAATTAATAGAAAAAATATTTGACTAATTTCAAAGTATTTATTTGAAATTCGATGTAGTTTATGAAACAGCTTGGTAACAATTTCTTTCGTTTATTTATTATTTTTTGGAATGTGCTTCCATTATTTTATTTTTTTTTTTATTTTTTGTTTCGTCATAATCGAAACTAATGGCCATAATTTTTACTCCTATTTAAAATGTTTCCAGGTTGTTGCAGATCACTCTTTTTTTTATTTATTTTTTTTTTTTTTATTTCAATAATTTAAGATTCTACGAAATTTAATTTTGCAAATGAATGTAGTTGGTTAGTATTTGGTGCAAAAAAAATGTTTGATGTTTCCTCATTTTTTTGTAATCCCGATTTCAACAAAAAGTAGTAATGGTAGGGCTTAGTGTTAATTTTGCAGTGAATATATATTGTTTATAAAAAAAAAAAAAAAAAAAAACAAGCAAGAATAAAGAAAAAAATATTTAAATTTTTTAAGAGTGTGAGAAATGCATAAGATAGCATGGCAATACAAATAAGATTTTTTAATATATTTTCAAGAATCAACATATTTTGTACTTCTCGAATCGGACGAAAATAAAGGTACAAAATTTTCGCTTTTAAAAAAATCCTAAATGATCTCAATTTGATTTTTAAAAAAATGTTGCTATATTTAAAAATTATTATAAAGCACATTGCAGACTGCGTTGGTTTAGATGGCTTTGGCAAGACTGATAAATTGATCATATAGTAGAGATGTTGCAGTGACATTGTACCTCGTTCATCGCCTTGCTTGATTGGATAACAATTCAAGCACTGCAATTTTTATTTTAAATTACCCACCTGTAATTTTATTTAGAAAAAAAGCTTTTATAATAAATTTTTGTACTGTAAAAACTGATTGTTTTTCTTCTTTATTACCTCATTTACCTCAAATGATCTACTTAATTTTAAAATAAATAATTTAAAAAATACAAATTCATAAATTTATTTTACTATGACTCATATTTATACAAAAGTTAAATTTTATAAATAAGTTATTAATTATACAGTATATGACATGAAAAAAAAAAAAGAAAATACTTAGATGCACTGCACATTGCTTTTTTATTGTGAGTAAGCAAAATAAAACTCCATGGTTTTCATCTGAATTATCAATGTCATTTGATTTCATTGAATTATCTATTGCAATAAAACTTAAAAAATCTAAGTAAGATTCTCATATGCTTTTCTAAATCATTTTCACAATTTTTCACTTTCTTAATTAACAAAAATGACAAGCAGCATACCTGCTGTACAGTCAAAACAAAACAAATGAAGTCAAATTCATTCTTACCATCAGACTTTTAAAATTTAAACATAATTTTTAAATAGCTCATTCTTTATTTAAATGCTCACATATGAAAACTGAAACATCTTCATTAGTATGAAATTATATAATTCACCACTGTTCTTCAACTCGTCCAAATTTATAAACTAATGAAGCTATGAAAATAAAACAGTTCTGAAGGAACAGTCCACTACCAGCCCACTGGGATTTACCTGGAAAAGAGGAATTAATTAGTTAAGTTAACACACAAACCATTTTAAAAGCAATTTACTAACTTTGTGTTACAAAATCAGCAAACAGAATCCAGCAAGCTGCTATGATGGCTGCAAATCCCATCACAAATCCCAGGAATAACCACACTCTTGCTCCTCTAGGGCCCATGCATCCACCTCCAAACCCATCTCCTCTGATTACTGCATTTGATACTGAATTTACCCTGCAAAAAAGCAACATTTTATTTCTTATTTGCTTTTCAGATATTCCAAATTTGCTTTCTATGAGGCAATACTAACATGAATAAAGAAAGAGTGCCAAAAATACCACATAAATGATATGCTCCTTTAAACTGATCGGCCTTTGTTACCTGAACATCTATAATAAACCACCAACCGATGAAAAACTGAAAAAAAAAATAAAAGGTATTATGAAGTTTTTGCAACATACATCGAATGATTCACTTTCCAGGTGATATCTTGACAGTCAGTTGCAAATGATTTACTCTTTTTCAATTCATACTTACCAAAGTTCCAGCTATTACTGATGCTATCGCATTTCGATGTTCACCTCCTTGAAACCAAACACAGGAGGGAACATTTAAATTTTCCAAACAAGAAGTTAAACTCATAGTTTTAACAAGTTTGGTTTATATTTAGAAAAATACAATCAACAAAATAAACATTCAAAATGGCGGCCCTCGATCTAAAATTTTAATGACGTCATGACATTTCGTCTGTTTTGGCTCGTAATTTGAAAAACTAAAAAATTAACTCTTACAATTTTTACTTTGACAAAAAAGCTTGTTTATAATACTTCACCGAGGTCAAAAATTAGATTTGTTCACGCGACTACACCTACATATATGATATAGGCAATCACTCGGGTGAGAAAACATTTCTTGAATCAAAATCGAGTAATGATGAAAAAAAGGAATAAAAGAATGTTGACTAACCTCAGCACATTTCTACATCAAGGCAAAACTTTTAAACTTTAGTTTTATCATGTTTATTCGCAGGACTTTTCTGTCACAAGGAAAATAAATAAATAAATATTATTCAGATTTCTTTTTGCCAACGATGCGATATAGTTCAAGACAAAATCAAAATTGCATTTTTTCCGTGAAAACAATTTTTTGTAGCAAAAATGAATTTTGATTGAAGCTTTTTCGGTTATTGTCAGTTATGATTTCAAAATAATTTTACTGGAAGTTTTGTGTTTCAGCTTCTCTGTCTGGAGTAATGATAATATAAGCTTTAAAAAAAAAATCATAAAAGGTTTTATTGGCTGTTTTGAATGGCAGCAAGGAATTTAAAAAACCTAGCCAAAAAGTTGTTTTAAAAGCATTTTTATTGTTGACTTTTTTTAAACTAAAACTTACAAAAAGCCAACTTTAATTTAAAAGTTCATCCAAAAAAATCTTACCTTACTATTTACCTGTTTCACTATATTTTACTGAAAAGACTTTTAAAATGTTTACTGGATTTTTAGTACGTTTTAGATCATTTTTTGAATCCAAAAAGACACCAGATCTGGTCCCATGTAAATTTTGACTGACAAATTTGACTGATTGATGGTTTTTGTTTTAGGTTAATAAGCAACTACACTTCGATTTTTACCCTTAACTCATTTTATAAAACACTGCCGCAGATTTATTACTATTATTACTATTATTTTTTATTTATTTATTTATTAATTAATTTATTTTTTTCTTGTTTTCTTTCTTTTCCAAGATTTACTGTTTAATAGCCTATGTTACTTTTATAATTACTTTCGAAGTTTATAACCTGAAACTTTTCAGTTTCAAAAAGTAATTTTAAAAATAGGATTTAAGTAGTCAAAACAATTTAATTTTCAAAGTTCGAATATTTTATTATCGAAATTTACTGAAACTTAAGATTTACTCGAATCTATTACTTTGAACTGTATTTACATAAAATTATAGCTAATGAGAAATCATAGAGATTAAAAAAATTTAAAACAGATTGCTGTTATGCATCGATTGTTTGGACGTCAATGTCAATATCGCTTCCGCTGTCAGAATCGATTCTTTGATTTTGAGTAGAATCCGCATTCACTACTACATTTTCAATTTTCCCATCAGGTAAACTGTTCTGCCTAGAAGATTCTTTCGTGTGCCTCCATTTCATTCGACGGTTCTGAAACCACACCTTCACCTAGAATGATCAATACTTTATTTTTAAAAAAGCGGAAGAAAAGAAAAAATTATCTTGCCTAGTTACAGAATATACAATGTCATAAATTTATTTTCGGAGATCTTCATAAAAAAAAGAAAATCATTTCACAGTGACAACAAAGATCATTCTTCAGTTAACATGCGATCGCCAAATTATAAAAGAAACTATTTTATCGCGCGGTGATTATCAGATAAAAACATTTTTAAATTTAAAATGTTTTCCGTCAAAACAATTTCATTGACGTAAAATATAGGAAGTTTTTTTTTTTTTTTTTACTTCTCAGATTACTGTATCCAATTGAAGAAAAAAAATCGAAAATTTAATTGGCTTCTCTTACTTGAGCATCGGTTAAACCTAATGTTGCAGCTAGCTGACGTCGGTCTGGTTTTGTAATGTACTTCTGGATTTGGAACCTTTTTTCCAAACCCTTTCGCTGTAGATTCGAAAATACTGCTCTTGACCAGGATCTTTTCCGCTTGGAATTCGAATTGGAAGAGTTTGATGGTTGAGAAGTGACCGGTAGATTATTGTTAGTTTGAATTAATACTTAAAAAAAAAAAAAAAAAAAAAAAAAAAAAAGAATTAATTCAGTTTCTTAGTTTTTAACTTAATTAAACGAAAATAAAGTTTTCTGACATTAGAACTTATTGTTAAAATTTTTTTTATCACTAAGCTCTTTAAATGATTTCAAATAGGAATTTCCGATTCCAAGGCTAGATCGCCACCTTAGAAACAAAAGGTTTTAAATCGACCCCCGGAAGAAATTCACTTTTTTTTTGAAAATAATTTTTACTGTATGAGTACTTTCGACCCCTAAACTAAAAAGTTTAAAATTCTTATTCTTTCTGGTTTTTTATTTTTATTTTATTTTTATTTTATTTTTTAGGCAAAAGATTTTAACTGTCAAATTCTTAAAGTCGATTTGGAAACAGAAGGTTCTAACGTCATTTTCCATTATAAAGTGCCCGAAATTGGGCCAAAATACATTAAAAGACTTCAGGATTGCATAAAAATAACTCTAGACATTCTTATAAATGTTCCCGTATAATTTTCGAAAAAATATACGGTATTTCAAAAATTAAGATTTAGTGAATTTTCCTATTCAGAAACAAAAGTCTTCTACTTAGCTTATGGAGTTGATAGTCCAAATTGGAAAAGGTCACTAAACGGATACAATTTTAGGGACTTTTTAAATAACTTAATAAAGAATTATATGATCGAAACGAAACTTTTGGAATGTGTTCTTTATTAGTGCGTTTATGGTCTAGTAGCATTGCGATGTCAAAAAATAGAACAGATATCCAGATATGATAACGTAAACTTTAAAATAGTTTTTCTGTAAAAGTTTAATGTGTTGCATTTAGAACCTTTTGTTTCTGAAGTCGCGACTGGTATAAACATTATTTTATCAACTCCGGAAATCTCCCCAATGAATAGAAAGTAAAACAGCTCCCCAGAATTTTGGAAATTTAATTCGAATTAAAATGTAATCTTTTTCCGGATCTTTCGGGAGCACAGTTCCGCCCCATGAATTTGAATTTACTAATAATTCAACGATTTCGTTTGTCTTACCATTTGTGTAGGGTCTTAGAGGCTGAGGCGTATGAATTCCATTTCTATAGACTTGTGGCATCGATACAGGTATTTGAGTCATCCTACAGCATCTGTACAGCGATGAAATGCAACCTGCACACGGAGCTGAAGTGCACTCTCTTTTACAGGATTCTGAGAATATAAACATAGATCAAAACCGATTACAATTCAATTAACATGAGTAAGTGAAATTAGCAGTGAAATGAAAAACCCAGAAAATAAAAACCACGTATCCACTATTAGAACATTTGTCACAAAAAAATAAATTTTAAAAATTAAGCTTCAAAAACAAGGAAGAAACAACGAATCTGCATATCAGTCTCAAATTTTAAAAAGCATCAATTTTTAAGCTCAATTTATAACTTTTACAAGCTTTTTTAACTTTTAAAATCTGTGTTTTAAACGAAAAATTTATTCTATGGTTGCACCGCATGATTAATGCAGTTTTTTTTTCGAAAGTTAAAAATTCGACTGTCATTCATTTTTTTGCTCGGAATTTGAGCTTTCAGAAAAAAATACTTCAGAACTTTTGCTTTCGCGGAAATGTTTCTCTTGAGAGTCACCAAAAGAACACCATCAGATATACGGATACCATTATCAAAAACCAAAAATCCAAAAAGCTGTTTCATAATTCTGCTTGGAATTTGAGCTTCCAGGCAGAAAAATACAGGCCAGAAATTAAGCTTTAAAAATAAGGTTTGTATCTGGTCAAACACGGAATTTATGTAGATTTTGGTGTTAAATTTAATCTTACGGAAATTAAATCGAGAGGTCCGGTGTTCGCAAGTCCTCAATCTCTCCTGAATTTTTACTTTCTTCTGACATTCCATAAGGTTTCCGTGAAGGTTAAAACTCTGAGATTTTTTTTTTTTCGTTAGCTTTAGCAGTTTATTTCAGCTGCCGGTTTTGAGCTTTTATATAAAAGCCGCGTAAATATAGCGTTGTATTATTTTTTTTTTTTTTTTTTTGTGTGAGTCTACTGGAGTATAGACTCACATCTGTTTGAAGCTCGAATTCTGAAATATTTATTTCTAAGCTCAATTCAACTTATTTGTTGATTGATTTATAATTTGAGCTAGACATTGCACCGCTACGTGAAACCTCAAAAAAAAAAAAAAAAAAAAAAAATGTGAAGTACCTGATTTTTAGATTTCACTGCAGCATTAACTTCACCACTAGGTTAGCATATAATTAACCTTTTCCCGTCGGCGGCCTTTTGGTGAAAAGCGATTTGCAATACGGCTAATTTTGGAAGTATTTTTTGAAAAATTGTAGGGAAGCCCCTTCAAAAAATACTTATGGAAGCCGCCAAACTCTTAGGATTTGCTTTTAGAGTGGAGCTTCAGATTTGATCAAGACCGGCTTTGGGGAATCTATTTTTTAATTTTTCGACGATTTTCAAAAATTTTCCAGAACCGTAAATACACGAAGCCGTCCGGAAAAAGTTGATATACTTATGTTTTTTTTTTTTTTTTGTAACATAACGACGTATAAAGTTATAAAATCTTACCGTCCATCTTTTTAGAACTCGTAGAAGCATCTTCGGATAAAATTCTATCCATTCCAAATTTAAGAGGTTGAGATTCCGTCATGTTTATTTTCAGATCCTTAATATTGCTCACAACCATTGTGCGAAATAAAAAACTACCGAAAACAATGTTTAAAAGCTGATTTTAATCATTCAGACCGTTTGATGTAAGAACCGTCGAAAAAAACGTTTTTCACTGTTTCATGTCCGTCAATGATTTCCTTCCATTTTGTTAACTTCTGTTTAATTTTTTTTTTCTATAACTGTTTAGGCGTGCTTAAGTCATATAAATGAAAAGTGATTTTTAGAGTAAATATATTTCCGATGCATTGAATATATCTTTTATTAGCGAGAACCATTTTCACAGGTTTTAGGTTAATGTTGCCGACGATTTGGAATATCTTGTAATAAACGAGAGATTTGTGTCGTGTGATAAGAAACAAACAGAAGCTCGAGGATGGTTGTAGAATGGGATTGTTTACAAATCTGACACACAACATGTGGCGTGGTAATGAGATGTAATTTTGTTAATATGTTTATGTTGAGAACCCTCGATTCAGTCTTGAAGAAACAAACACTTCTCGATACTTTAAACTATCTTCCAATAATTCTTTACGTTTTTATAACCGCTAAACATCATAAAATGATAGTTATAAGTATATAGACGACTAAATCGTTTTTATTTTTTTTTCTCCTAATTTGATTTTGACTTTAAAGCTTAGAACTTTGGCCACCCCCAACACCCAAATCTGGATGATCCGCAATGATCGAGACTAAGTAATCAAACTGGGGCAAAGTATCCTCCTATCCTAAGGGAGAAAAATGTCCCTCAAAAATTAAAGGATGACATTATGTTGGATACTATAGGAACGAAGATCAAACAATCAGGTGAATAGCAGGAAAGAACATAATTATGAAAAGTTCAAAAAAAAAAAAAAAAAAAAATTCCTTTAAAATTCTAAAAAAAATGTAATGGACCTACTTTTTAGAAGAATGGGACTATAGATCGAGTTGGAAGCAGATGAAGAAGAATTTTAATAAAAGGTTAAAATTGAGTCGTATTTTAAAAACGCTCTTTAAATAAAATAAACAAGTTTAAATTTAGTTAAGTTAAAATAAGGTAAATTAAGTTTTGCAAAACTCATAAACTTAATAAGTACAAGTAAACTTAAATTTGTATTGTTTTTAAAATATGATTCATTAGAATTCCCCACCATTCTTCCTAATCCATTTTTCCTAAAAAAAAAAAAAAAAAAAAAAAAAAAAATAGATTTTGAATCTATTTTTTATGAAAATTTTGATTCCTAAATTTGTTCTCCAGTTCTTTTTTTAATTTTCCTAACATTTTTTGATCCCTAAAACAACATTTCCTAAAATCCCTTTACGGATTTAAAAAATTAGCAAAATATTCATTTTAAGAAATTTTATTTTAGGAATCAAAAAATTTAGGAAAATTGAAAATTAGGAAAAAAATTTTAGAAACCAAAATTTTTAGAAAAAATGGATTAGGAATTTATTATTATTTTTTTTTTTTTTAGGAAAAATGGATAAGGAAAAATGGTCGGGAACGTAAAATTATAGTTATTTCTGCCAAATGCAAGCTAAGCTATCTTTATTATTTCACGTGTTAGGGCAAAAACATTATGGAAACAGGCGGAGATAAATCCTCCCTTTTTATAAATACGCTTTATTGTCGAATGCCGATAATTCAATAATTCAATAAAAATCAGGATTCATTGAAAGAAATGTATGAATTAAAACTTATTTAAAATTTTTTAACCTGCTTATTAAAACATTCATTTTTTTTAAATTTGGCTGCTAATAATCATACGAAATACCTACAGCGAAGAAAATATGAGAGAAAACTTCCAATGACTTAAGCAGTTTTAAAAAAAAAGGGTTAATATTTTTTACCGACTTCTATTTAAATATTACCTTGTGAAACCAATTGTTTTATTTTTGCAGAAAAAACTACTTTAGCATAATGAATTAAAAAGCTAGCCACCTTTTTTTTTTTTTTGGAAGCTAAAAAATAAAAAATTTCATTGTTGTATTAGAAAATTATAAATACAGGATTTATTATGAAAAGAACTAGTAAAATTAAGTTACAGGTTTCAAATACAATTTTAATTAATTGATATTGTTCAAAGCTCGGAAGAGAAAATTTACCATTGAACAGCATTAATATAAACAGCGTATTTTTGCAAGAATCATTGCTAATCAATGAACCCGTCGCAAGAAGCCCTTATACCAAGGGAAAAAAAATTTAATCATTTACACTTCTTCGATGGGCACATTTCAAACCTATGTATATCTTATGGCCCTTTCACATTCAAAATGTGTATTGTTTATGTTCCAGTCAAGCAAACAATATGATTCGAAAAACGTGGATTTTCCTCGGAACAACCAGCAAGTCAGGTGCGAGCTTAAGTCGAGTAAATTTTCCTTCAGATTTTTCTACTGTGAATGAATCATAAACTCCTATATTCATCAATCCGGTATTAAAAGGTTAAAAAATCGAGAGAAATTATCAGGTACGATACTACCTGTTTACAAAATTATTTTACCATAACAAATAAAATAAAAAGCTAGTTTTTTCCCCATAGTTTTAAGAATATTATTCTACCGTCTTATGAGAAATTTATAAATTCAGTAGGCCTAATTACTCAAAATTTTAAAAAAAAATAGTCCTGGATTAGGAAAACTCGAAATCCAATTTAAATTGTTGCATTTTCGATATTTATGATTCAAAGCATCGAAAATAACGTCAAAGTTAGCTTTGCATATATAATTACGAAAAAAATTGAATCCTTTTCATCCCTAACAAAAATTCGTATTCCACATTTTAAATCACTTTCAAAATCACTCTCACTCGATAATTCGTTTTTTTCTTCCTGAATATTAAACTCTGGTTAAAGCAACTAACAAACTCGACCCACTTCGAGAAGAGGAGCCAGCCAGAAGTTTAGAGTCCTCCCTCTCTTAACATTTTAAGAAGCAGGTCCCACCTTTTTTCATCTCCCACTGTAAACCCATAATTGCCGATTAGCTTATATGTTGAAATTCGTTTGTGTAAACAATCAGTGAGCTGTTAATTATAAATAATTAACCAATGAACGACTGCTTCCTATTTTTCAAAATTTTTACGGCTTCGGAGTCTATCTTTTTCATTTTTATTTTTTCCCCATCCCTGTATTGTTTATAATAATTCGTCGGCGAATATTTATTTCAATTTTTTTTATTTGCAGATTTTAAAAAAGGAAAAGAAGCTAAATAAATAAACAGACTGGAAACAAAAAAAAAAAAAAAAAAAATCTTAAAAATTACAAAATATTTTGAAGAAAGGACCAGGCACATCGTAGTTAATAATGCTTAGGACAAAAAATCGAAATTTGAAAAGCGTTAAATTAATTTGATGTGAATGCCAAGCATAATAAATATAAAACTGGAGGGAGCCTTCCAGGACACCCGCTGTTGAATCTTACCTTATCACTTTAGTTGTCCATCGTAAATAAATTTACACTTAAATACTAAGCTTATTATGTAGATAACTTGGATTTTTGATCAATTATAAATAAATTCGCTTACTTTTTTTTTTTTTTTTTTTCCTTTTTTTGATCCAAAAATTTTTAGAACACTCTTCTTAAAATAATGCTTGTGTATTATCAACGCTATCCAACGTTTTTTCTAACATTCCGCATGTAAGGACTTTAGGTACGACTATTTATAACCATTGAATTATGTATTCGATCGTAAATTTCCATGATTGTGTTCATCCAGTAAAACTTTACTGGAATGATTATTTTACCAAGATATGGTGTTAGGATCCTCTTTTTGAACCTCATGAACTCTCTGCCCCCAATTTCGTATCATTTTTTTCCGATCCAAATTCTGGAATCCCTACATTGTAGTATAATGTCAGTAGCCTAGTACCTAAGTACCTAGTAGCCTAGTAAAAGTGTAATGCCAGCCAGTTAAGGAGGGAGTGGGTCATCAATTTCGGACGCAATAATGGAATGTAAAATTAAATGAAAAATTTTGCTGGAATATATGTCGAAAAACAGAAATGTTATTTATACTACAAAGAAGGAGAGCCAGCGCCGGCTTTAGGCATGTTCCTTCCGAGCCCATGCACAGTACTGTCCAAAGTTTAGGGCGCAAATATGAAGATAAATGAAAAGAGAAAATATTTCAAATGTTCCAAAACAATATTTTTCAATTTTTTTCCCCTGCATTTCTCTGAATTGTTTTTTTTTTTCCTGAGGGGAGTGCTGCAAAAAAAATTTGAAGCATAGGGCGCCAAAAACATTTTTGAACAGGGTGCCAAAATCTGTAAAGCCGGCGCTGAGGACAGCCGATAGCCTGGGTTTAGCCGGACCCCAGAATGAAATTCACGCGATTCGTGTAATTTAATTACACGGATGCCAAACCTAAAGGGTAATTTTGAAGGTGGCAGCATGCATTTACAGGGTTGAAACTTTTACAAAATGAGAAAGAAGATTATATTATACCGGAACTTAAGTGTCCGGAAAGTTATATGTCACGTACCATAAGCGGAGACATCAAAAGAGGGCCCAAAACCCGAGTTATCGGCTTTCCTTCTTTCGTCTCGCTATCTTGCAACCGTTTCTTTTTCCGTACACTAGATTCCCTCATCCTCTGTTTAGATGGCAAAGGTATTATAAGACTTTTCCTCTTAAGTTTTGTAGCACGCAAACTTTAAATAAAAAATTGGAGGAAATCTTTTTTTTTTTTTTTCATGAACTTGCGGGGTTCACACTGTATGTACCCTAAATGAGTGCCTAAACTTTGTCTAGGGTAAAAATGTCCCATTTTCTTATACCATTTTCGTTATAGGAAAGTCTATATGATACTCCCGTTTATGACAACAGTAAATAAATCCTCTCTAGGGCGGCGACTATCGGGACTGCGGGATATTTGTTTACATGAAGGGTCTTAGAGGAGTATGCCTTTTCCCAACCATCGCCCATAAGTAAAAAAAAAATCGTTAAAGTCAAACCGGTCATTTCGAGAGAATGGACTCCCTGACACACCGAGCTTGAAGCAACATATTATTCGATGAAAATGTAGATAGAAGTCGACTTCACTACTGTATTAGGGGATGAATAGAGGTTCAGAATTGAGGTATTTCAAAATCCCAGCTGATAATTTCAGACCCCCCCCCCCCATGACCCCCCCAAGCCGCCCACATTGTTTTAGGTGTTGTAGCATATCATATGAAAGGTCGTTGAAAATTGATTAAAATGAGACCTTGCCGAGACTTCTAACTTCTCGACACATAGATATCGTCATTTAAAAGGGTAAACAATTAGCCTTCGATTTTGGACCCTTTAAATGACTATATATACTTCCCTATAACAGATATAAATCTCGGCAAGGGATTGGCCATTTCCAACGGCCTTTCATACAATGTGATACAACACCTAAAAAAATGTTGGGCTGCTTGGGGGGGTAATGGGGGTGGGTCCAAAATGATCAGCTGGGATTTTGAAGTATCTCAATTCTGAACCTCTATTCATTAGTTTGGGCCTTCCATAGCCGATGACGCGGAGTTCTAATGGTGGCGCCCCCTAAAATATTCCCAAATAATTCAAAAATAACGTGTGCAAAGTTTGGGGCTTCCACCTAAACGGGAAGTGGTGCCTGTAGCAACGTCATTTTTGCCATTTAAAATACATGGGAAATTTTTTTATTTTACTTTTTATTTTTTTTTTTGTCAGTAAATAGCTAGTCGAAAAATCGACCGGGTTTTCAATAAAGGTTTTCGTTTAATTTTAAGTTTCATAATTTTTTTTTTTTTTTGCCTCAATAATTTTTAAAACTCAAGAGATTGAATAAATTAAATGAATAAAATAAATAACTGAATTAAAAGAATAGTCAAGTTAAAAATTTTAATTTTGAAATAAAAAAATTTATAACTCCAAACTCTATTTCCTTTACAACTTAATCCCTTTTCCATTTAAATAGATTTGATTTCGCGTGATTAGATTCCCGATTTCAGTATTTTTATATCAGAAAGAATTTTGTAATAGAAAATTAAATTGGAAAGAGAGGTATATACGTGGGAGTACGATAAAACCTTTGCCTTGTTTTGCACTTAAAGGGATTAAAATTGCCGAATTACGTTTGCCCTTGGGTTCAAAGACTTTACGTCTTTTTTTAGTTTTCTTACTATTCGAAAATAGCAGGTGAAGGCTTTAAATCGTATATTGATAAAATCAATGATACTTTTCAAGCCATTGAAAAAAAAAAACGGACTAAAATCACATATCTATCAGTATCACATCTCGCCTATTGTATGATAAATTTCTTGTTGACTCTATGTAATTAATTAATCTGATACCAATATACACTCCTTATGATAAGAACCCACCTTGCGCCAAGTTTTTATCAACTACTTATATTAATTAATATTTGATGCAATAGAATACTTTTTAATTTAAAAGAAAAAGGAAAAAAATAAAATAAATTAAGCTACCCGATTTTTACGTTTCTCCAATTTTATTGCTCCTCTGATTTATTTTTTGAATGTGAGTGAGAAAAATTTCAACTTTTGCCGCCATATTTTTTTTTTTTTTTTTGCCTCAATAATTTTTAAAACTCAAGAGATTGAATAAATTAAATGAATAAAATAAATAACTGAATTAAAAGAATAGTCAAGTTAAAAATTTTAATTTTGAAATAAAAAAATTTATAACTCCAAACTCTATTTCCTTTACAACTTAATCCCTTTTCCATTTAAATAGATTTGATTTCGCGTGATTAGATTCCCGATTTCAGTATTTTTATATCTGAAAGAATTTTGTAGGCTAATAGAAAATTAAATTGGAAAGAGAGGTATATACGTGGGAGTACGATTACATTTTAACTTGAAACCTTTGCCTTGTTTTGCATTTAAAGGGATTAAAATTGCCGAATTACGTTTGCCCTTGGGTTCAAAGACTTTACGTCTTTTTTTAGTTTTCTTACTATTCGAAAATAGCAGGTGAAGGCTTTAAATCGTATATTGATAAAATCAATGATACTTTTCAAGCCATTGAAAAAAAAAACGGACTAAAATCACATATCTATCAGTATCACATCTCGCCTATTGTATGATAAATTTCTTGTTGACTCTATGTAATTAATTAATCTGATACCAATATACACTCCTTATGATAAGAACCCACCTTGCGCCAAGTTTTTATCAACTACTTATATTAATTAATATTTGATGCAATAGAATACTTTTCAATGTAAAAGAAAATGGAAAAAAAATAAAATAAATTAAGCTACCCGATTTTTACGTTTCTCCAATTTTATTGCTCCTCTGATTTATTTTTTGAATGTGAGTGAGAAAAATTTCAACTTTTGCCGCTATATTTTTTTTTTCCGAATATGAATTTATTTTTCTTATTTATTGAAGAACTCGTTGTTGATTATTAATGATGATGCCGAAGTCATTAAAAATTTATATAAAAGCATTAAAAACAATTTTATGAGCTTCTAAGAACTAAATATTTGTTCCGAAAGTGCGAAACAGGTTGTTCATAAACAGCTCAGTAGTTTCAGATAGGTCATGACAGCCGAGATCCAGTGATTAATGCGGACCACCCGACATTCTTTGCTCCTGCCCCGTGATCTATTGCGCTTTTGCCCAGCATGAAGTCACAGATCACAACCTAATAAAAATTTATTTTCAATATGGAAGTATTTTTTTTTTTACAACTTTTAAATGCGTCAGAAACTGTGTAAAAAGTAAATGGAATAATTTTATTCTTTTTATCGGTTACATCAACATTTAAACGCTGCGGGGATTTTCTTCTGTGAACGTGCGACGGTAATGGGACAAAAAAACAAATATAAATTTAAAAAAAAAAAGATTCCTTAATTTTTTTCAATTGACAATTAGATACATGTTAAATTATGAAAGTTGATCAAGAGTTTTAAAAGTTAATATCGTTTACCTATCATTATAATGATAACCGCACGATAAAAGAAATTCGAAAGCTTTGTTTACAAATTTTTGATAGCTTTCTAAATTTCTTTAAAAAGTGTTCAGCACATTTTTTTTTTAGCAGTTTTAAAAACAATATCAAAAATACTGTGAGCAAATAAGATTTTGTTCAGCGCAACATATATCCTTTGGTTTTGGTTAAAATTTTCCTTAAAAATATTAAAGAAAATCATATCCAGGATGGAATTAGATCCGAATGGCTTTAGCACGACAGAATGGCAATCCTAATCCTAATATCGATGAGAATAATAAAACAACATAAATGACATTAATATTTATGTTAATGATCTTATTAAACACACGAAAGTGGTTATTTAATAAACATTGTTAGCAGCATGCGGGGGCAATAAAAATAAATTTAACCTATAGAGGAGTTTTATTTTATACTGAAATACTCGTAACTAATATCACAGGTGAGAGGGCCCCCTAAAGAGATTTCCTTTTGCTCTCCATAAGACACCCTTTGCTTCTTAAGCTATTTTACATTACTAATTTGTTTCCCCAGGGAAAAAAATAAATGAATTATATCATTTTAACCGAATCTCTTACTATTTTTTATTTAACGAATAAAAATTAAAATAATAAGAAATTCGGTTTTTCAAGTCTCTTAGAGGAAACTAACTAATTATTTAATTCATTGATACAACTCAAACCGACCATGTGTTAACTTATATCCTGCACAACTTATCTTTTAAAACAACCGCAGATGTTTGTAAAGTGAAAAAAATCCCCTGAAAAAAACCAGTAAAATTTCCAATATGGTTTTTTTTCTCTCTTATCCTTATTATTGATCTTTGTACAAAGAACCAATTGACAAAAAAGCCAGACAAGCTATTAATTTTCAATAAGTCTGATTATCTTCCGTTATCTGATATGACCGACATATGATATCTGCTGTTGTGATCCGTGAAGATTCACAAAATTAAGTCCAGATATCGAAACAAAAAAAGGTTAAAAGTCGTGATTACTTAAAATAATTTCAGATTATCGATATCGTTTATTTCTTTGTGCCGAAAATTTTCAGTGAAAATTGACCAGCTGCATTTCATTGTAATGACTGCTCATGTTAAGCTTGTATTTTCAGGAAAAAGAAAGCGACTTCAATTTTTTGGCTAGTCGATAGTACATGTAAAAGGGTTTATTTTTGTCAGTAAAAATGTATTACTTATTTTCGGTACGATTCAGCCTCTTTTTCTCCTCAAAAAATCATGCTAAAAATAATTGCAAGGGCAATTTTACATTTATTAGTCCACGTAATCGGCCAATTTGCTAAAAAATATGATTAACATTATCTTCATCTAAAATCGACTAAAATAACTAAAAATAAACTTTTGATAAATTAATCCAGATTCAAAACATCGATCTTATTATAGAGGGGCAAAAATACTACTTTTATGAGAACTGTAGGAGGGTGAATTTTCCGACTGCTTATCCTTCATAAGCAAAAGAAAATTGATCAGCTTAATGATTTATAGCGGTTTGTTTGGGGTCACTAGAACACCGACCAGAAACTAAATCGTTTGCCTCTTTTCTTTGTCCATGGCGACCAAAAAATTTCGGAATTCCCGTAAAGACCGAAAAACCCAAAATTTTATTATTATGTGAAAATGGTCGTTTCCTATTCAAATTTTTATGCAGATTACAAAAATGAAGTTAGAATTTACTTATGATAAATCACTACAGTGCTAGAAAAAAAATTGAATAATTTCGAAAACAAATTGTGGTTATTAGAGCATATTTTGCTAATTTTTTTTACTTATTTCGACCTCTGCCATCAAAACCGTATGAGATATATAACTTTTAACTATATTTTTGTGGTCTGCATAAAAATCCGAATAAGAAACAATCACTTTTGCATAAAAATAAAATTTTTGATTTTTCGATCTTTAAGGGAATTTTGAAATACTTAGTCCCCGTGGACACGGCTAGACGAATTCCAGAAAATCGGAACAAATTCTGGCAATCTTCTTTCGGTTACTATAAATGGATTAAAGGGTGCGTTCGCCGAAATTGCAAAATTCCTAAAATAAGGGTTACCCTACTCTAAAGCTTCCGCAAAACGGGTTTATTATTATTTTTTCTGTTTTCCATAACTTTATTAAACAGATTTAGAATGTCTCAGAATCCCAAAACCATTCATTGAACTATTAACTATTACCAATTACCATCTATCTGAGACGGTTTTCCTTCAAAAATTACTTAAATTTTTTTCAAGAACAAATCAGATATTTGAAAGCTCTTAGAAACATCAGTTGCCAATACAGAACGTGAATTCCAAAATTATTGCAAGCTCCAATTCTCCGGGTTCTGCATTCATAATGATTACGGTGTTATATGTATATCAAGAGCTTGGAAAAAGCATGATACTTTCGGTATAGTAAATCGGAGAGAAAATATAAATCGGAAAGAAAAAGCGAAAGGTGAAGCATTTATAAAGGGACAGAAATACAATTCTACTGCAATTTTCTTATCGGATACATAATCACGATAAATTACTTATTTGAAAAGTCCACTTTAGAATCCTACAGATAAAGCAAATAGAAATTGATATTATGCAATTTACAAGTGCTTTTATCAATCAATTCATTAAAAGTTAAATCCAATCGAATCCGGTCATATTTTTGGAATGGATTCCTCTGGTTGCAGAAAAAGTTTTCAAAATTACGAAAAATCTTAGTCGCTCGCGGTTTTATTTTTTAATAGTTGAAGCTCGGAGGCCTTAAAAACTGGGAACCTTTCAGAGTTTTAAAATTTTAAATCCCTCCCATTTTAAAGTTTTAAAATCCAATTCGTCTCAATACGTCTATATTGGTTCAAGGGAGATAATGTCGCAAAATCGCTGGTTTCCTTTTTTAAGTAATACTGTCTAGTTCTAAGTATTGTCAAATATTATCAAAAAAAAAAAAAAAAAAAAAAAAAAAAAAATTCAGCTGAAAAAGGTTTTTTACAGTACAGATGCAACCGATGCGGCATTGCAAATTGTATAAGCCGTAGCCCGTTATAAAAATTTCAAATCGTTGGAGCAGGTTTCAAAGTTAAAAGATTTTAAGCTTTTAACTTGTACCATACTAAAAATGGTATCTCCAAACAAGAAATATTCTTTTTGAGCATATTGTAAGATGACCATGCGGTATGCTGTTAGCATGACAGTCATGCTTTTTTTCAAAAGCCAAGCTTATCGTGCTTCTTATTTCTTAGAAAATTGACGGGATTTTTTGACATGAAATAAACGTTAAACAATACCAAAATAATAACTCCAATTATTATTCTGCCATTACCTCTTCATTTTTGAATAAACTTTTAATTTAATAGTTCTGAACATGCTAAGCTTGATTTTCTTAAATTTTGAAACAAAGAGTTAAATCAAGGACTTCAGTTCGTAAGCTCTATAAACCTGTCTATGTATTTAAGCCAGCTTTCCAGATTTGTTTGACCCAAGCTTACTTATAGAGCGAAAATTTATTATAGAGCATATCGGCTTTCCTAATTTTTCAAGGAAAAAAAATATTTTTCTTTCTAGACATAATTATAAAACAAAGAATAAATGAGTCATACGAGTATTATGATTTAATAAACCATTTTACCCTGTAAATGAGTACATTCTAGATAAAAAGGTTGCTAAACCCAAAAGAAATATGCTGCGGTTTGAAACTGAACATTACAATTTAAACCTCGGATTTGAAATCAGCCATCTCAAAATGCCTTATAGCAAGACATATTTCAGCAACATTTCTATTAGATATAACACAATTCTATTTCATTAGGTCTTTATTAAACTGGATTCGGAAGTTTGAGATCGCTGTCATACATCCCAACCGAACTTTTTAAATTTTTAATTAAAAAAAATAATAAACTAAAGTCGAACATTTGAAATTCCTTGTAACTTAATTAATCGACCTTTTTTTTTCAGGTTTTATTTCAAAAATTGGGTAAATCGAATGGAATTTTGGGAAGTGCTGACAAATAGGCAATGCCCCGGGCATTATCTGTCATCTCCAACAGTCATTATAATATATCGGATCGAAATGCATGAAATCGAATTCGAGTGAAAACATCAAATATTTTGATATAATGGAAGGATCTACGAAAACATTTTCTTGGAATTTCGGTCCTGCAAGAGCGAAATCGTCTATCGTTTTTTCTTGGTCAAACCATCACTTGCATGGTTACGCCTGCAGGACAATAAAATTGTGAATTACTGAAATATGTTTATCAGTTTTTCTATATCGATTATCTTTAAAATCTCACTTCCTTTATCACTTATCAATAATCGTAGGTCCAATGTCCTCAGTAAAATTTAGTATAAATCGGCCGTTAAAGTTCGAAGAAATCACAGTTTCAGTTGAAACCGAGTAAAGTAAACAATGGCTGCCATCAAATTCATCCTCGTCGCCTTCCTCGCCTTCAGCGTGTCTCAAACTGTAAGTAATTCAAGGAAAATAATAATACGATAAATATATATACCAGCTTTGGAAAGAATTCTCCAGGATTTTTCAAATATTAATATCATTCTCTGGTTTAAAACGATTATTTGCAGACTGATGCCAACATTGTAGCTCAACCAAGAGCCTTTGATATAATTGACATCGTTAAAAAAATTATCCAAATCGTTGAAATTGTCGTCAACGCGGTTAACGGTGCAGTTCCACCAATCGATGATATTTTGCAACAACTTATTCCTTTACTTCCTCCGGATGTAGCTGAAACAGTGACTACCGTTGTCGATGCCCTAAGACAAGCCATTGCCGATGAAGATGCCAGGTATATATTCAATCTTTTTTTTTGAAATCAACTATATATTTGAATAAAACTAAACTTTATCTGCACTATCAGAATCAAGCACATAATTGAAGTCCTCGAGAAAGCTTTGGATGATCTCATGGCTATCGACCCATGTTACCAACCCCAAGCTGATGCCATTAAAGCCGTTCTTGACAAAGCTTTAAGCGGTATTGACGGAGTCCTCCACGGTTCCATCGATGCTCACAAAAAAGAAATCGATGACGTTATCCAAGGATTTTCAGACGACTTGAAAGCCCTCAGAGACCTTTATGACGCTGTAAGTTTTGTTCAACTTAAAAAAAAAATTACCTAAAGCGTTTAAATCAATTTAAATGAATAATTTTTATTTTTTGACTTGCAGCAACTCCCCGCCGCTGTTGTTTGCTTGACCCCGGGTAATGCTGAATCCTGCGGATGCTTGGATGGTGTCAAGGATACCGTAGTAAACAAGGTTGTGGAAATTCTTGCCAACTTCGTTCTTCACCTTACTGCCGCTTCTGATGTTCTTAAAGTTGTTGTCCCTGAGGTACGTACACCTAAATAATCCTGAGCTTCAACATTCATGGAAAAATTACTTAATGTGCTTTACTTTTCTTAGGTTGTCAACGGTTCAACCCCCATCATCAACCAAGGTCTTACAGATGCTGGTCCTCTCATTGACAACGTGTGCGGCTGCGTTGCAGGAATGTAAGGAATGAAAATGAACTTGATTGATTAACACACCATCCGTTAATCTGAATCTAAGTGAAAATTCCATTGTAAATCTGAGTTACCATGATATTGAAAACAAAATAAAATGCATTTTTAAAAAAAAAACTAGTTTTAATGTTTTACTATCATCGTATTATAATCCAAACTGATAAATAAAAATTAGAAGGAAACATTGAGCTTTCCCTGTCAAAATGTGTTATTGCAGAATTTGCTACATGACTTGACGGCAATTTCCACAAAAATTAATGCAAGTTCTTTTACACATAGTCTAGCTTTTGATCTCCAAGTAAACGGAAATTTCTCATTTACGCTTAAGTGAAATTCCATTTAAAAAATCGTATTATTCGGTAACACTTTAACTCGTGCATTTTTCTTTAGAGGCGACTTAGAATAATAATGCAGAAATTCCTCCTACGGAATTCAGTACAATGATAGGTCCTATAAACATTTTTATCAGCTTTGAACAGCATAAAACATTTTATTATAGATTTATTTTTCGCATTAAACACAGACAGATAGGTAAAAAAAAAGTTCTCTCTTAATTATCTTTTTGACAATTCTAGCATCCGTAATGTACGATAATGTCCATTATCAGTTTTAAGAATTATAAATTAAGATTTCCTAAATAAAATAGGCAAACTTAATTTTTAAACAAAATCAAACTTTTAGAAGATTAATAGTTCACTACTATTTTCTTATTTTTAAAAAAATTCAATAATCAAACTTATTTCGTCTTGTTCATAGGGCCAAAATTTCTTAAAAAAACCTAGATCATTTTTTCATGATATTTATGAAGAGCAACAATATCTTCACCAAACATGGTAAGACCATCCAACAACTTTTGGACAATTTGTAGGTCTACATGATCCCATTTCGATGCGTTTTCAGGTCGCAAATGGAAATAATTTTTCTCCGATCGTTTTTTTCTCTTTCCTTGATGAACGGTAAATGATCCTGCAGGAAGTTTAATGGGATATGGTCTGTTGTTAAGAAGCTGCTGCAATAACTAAAAATAAAAATTAACCAAATTAAAATTAAAATTTAATTTTTAATTTTTCCAACAAACCTAAAATTGTTTTAAGGCAGAGGGGGTGTAATTCTCTCAGTTGGGGTTATCGGTATGTGAATCAAAGAGGGAACCGGAAAGATGTTCAGTAAAAGAATACACCAGAGGCACTCGAAGAGTGGACTCAAACCACCGACCATCCGTTTTTAAAATAAATAAATAACGTAACCCCGTTTTCGTGGCGCTAAGCGTAACAGGGGATGATGCTGAACAGTTTTCCTCCGACTGATAACATGTACATTATTAGACCTTAAAATTACCTAACTGCCAGCGATCATCAGCTCTCACAGGAGGCCAAGTGGTAGGGACCTACTATATTTAGACACGGGTTCCGAACCGTGTTGGGCATCACAATATGATTTCACTTTGATCTCGTAACAAGAATCAAGAGGTGAGTGTACGGTATAAACTTGACTCGACCGCGGACCGTCCGCGTGCGAATCGAGAGTCTTACCAATGGACTGGACTACCGCCGCTTCCGTTTTTAAAATTAAAATTTGAAAATTGCAAAAATAAAAATTCGCTAAGAGCTTTGTGTAAAAAAAAAAAAAAAGCTTTAATTCTTTTTTATTTAATCGATGCGTGTATAAATTAATATAGCCTAAAAAAAATGTTCTACACTTATACTAGAAAACATATCTGGAAGGTTAAGAAGGTTCAACAGAGCAAATTGGGATTTTCAGTTGATCGCGGTTGAGCATTCTCCTGCAACTTAAACATGGGCGCAACTTTTTTAGTTTTTAAGAAAGGATTTTCCGCCTACAAAAATTTAATTGGAATCGAATCATTTTTTCAAAAATATGGGAATATTCCTCTTTACATTCTCCACAACTTTTGTTACATGAAAATTCGCTTTTATGAGGAATTTTTTTTTGGTAGTTAAATTTTCGGTCGATAGATGGCTCATGAATGTAAGTCAGACCAAAATATGGCGGCTAAAAAAATTTGAAAGTTTGTTTTTGTTTACTTGAATTGGTTTTTAAAATTTTTATACTATAAAACCCATGTTTTTAAGTTGAAGACAGATTTAATATAGGGTGTATTCGGGGAGCTCGGCAAAACCGGCTCCAGCCGTCTTGAACCGTCCCTGACATTTTTGCCACGGCGAAAAATGGATACAACAACTTTTTGCCGTGGCAAATACCGGTCATGGACGGTTCAAGACGGCTGGAGCCGGTTTTGCCGAGCTCCCCGAATACACCCACAGATAATTACTTCCGTAATTAATTTTAGTCATATTATTCGAATTTGATATCCCCGTACGAAAAAGGGATGCATAAAACTTGTACTATTTATACAAAAATTATACATAAAATATACAAAAAATTGGACATGCATAAAAAATGCATAAATTATGTATAAAGAACTTATATTTTTTTATCCTACAATATGATTATACATAAATTATGTATAAAAAACTTTAACTTTTTTAACAAATTTTTTTTTTTATCCTCGGGGATGATTATGCATAAACTATGTATAAGAAACTAAGAAACATAAACTTTTTCAACGAAAAATTATACATATAATTATATATAAATTATACATAAATTATACATAAATTATATATATGATTATACATAAATTATACATAAATTATATATAAATTATGTTTGTCCAAATTTTTGTATAAATTATACAAAATTAATATATATTTTTTGTATTTATTTTGCAAAAAATTTACATATTTTATGCATCTCTTTTTTGTACGGGTCTCTATTTGAAAATGATGTACAAAAAATAAATAAAAACAAACATTCAAATTTTTTTAGCCGCCATATCTGGGTCTGACTTACACTCGTGAGCTATCTATCGATTAAAAATTTAACTACCAAAAAAAAATTCCTCATTATTAATGAACATTTTTTTAAACTCTACAAAAATAATTTTGCAAAAATTGTAAACACGTTTGTGTTTTGTTTATAAACATCGGACTCTTCGAGCCACGAATCTGACAAAACTTTCGATTAGGCCTACTGTATAATAGTCTTTGTGAAGCGTCCATCGCGTGAAAGCTCGATTGCTAAAACGTATAACGAAAGGACTGAAATCTCAACATTTCCGATTTCAGGGTTTTTGAAGACATCGAAAGGAGCGTCTAAAAAAACTTACCAACTGCTGTTGAACTGTAGGTGTAACAGCGGTAGCCATCATTTCATTATTTTTTTCTTTGATTGCATTGACTATTAAACAAAGCAAATATCCTCCAAAAGCTAAGAAAGATAAAGCCATGATGGAAGTGTTGAAGATCTTATTAATTTTTCCTTTATCCTTTCCTTTAGGTAGCCATTCCTCTTCTTCTTCTTCCTCCTCTAAAAAAAATGTAAATAAGCAAATGATTACAAAAGAGTATGAAAATGGTTGAATAATTTCTACATACCGTAATGCCCTCTTTTAATCGGCATGCGATGTAGTCCCTTGATTTGCATATGTTCCAATGGGTTTATTCCTCCATCTGAGTTTCCACCGATTAAAGGCAGAGGCCCAGGCATAACTTCCAATTCTGAAGTGTCGTTATTGGATACATACTTCTTCTGGGATAGCAATTCATTCAATGGAAGATCCGTTAACTCATTAACGTCGTTAGATATTACATCAAATGGTTTGGCTGGGATGATTAGCACTGTCGTGGCTAGAATTATCTTAAAATTTACCTTTAACCAAAATTAATATTTATTCTAAAAAAAATTGAATGCTTAGGTAGGCCTAACTTTACACGGAAAATTTCCAGTTTCTACTTACCTTCATATTTAAAAAACTAGCGCTTTATTTAAGACTAAAAAAATTATTATGAAACGTGCACTGTTTCCGGGTATGACATTTTTAAATTGGCGAAGGTATTAAAAATCATCTTAAACACTAATTTAGTTACTCAAAAGCCATGACAGATTTACTGGTGTCACAGAGGAAACCGCTTTAAATAATTATCATACGTATCAGAGTGTTAATATTTTTTACATGCTGTTTTAAAGGTGAAAAACCATCGGATCATACAGTATAAATTTAATGTTTATTGTCATCTCATCTTCAAACTCTAGTATTTTTTTTTCTTTTTTTATTTCATGCGAGTTCGGTAATGAAAAAGGCTGGAATACACATAAGGGCATTTATTAACTACAAAGTGATCTTATTTATTCTCATTCGACTCTGGGAACAGTGCAAAAAAGAGTCAAGTGCTTGTTATAAAAAGTATATAGAAGCAATATACATCGAGCAAAACTTTTATCCGTTTTTTCATTTGAATAATTTCATCCAGAACGAAGGAAATCATTCATCGTTTCAAAACTCCGTTATATTGACGTGATCTACTCAGTTATTCAAAAATCAGTAGGAGGTGGAAAGTCGATATTGTTTAATACGTTGTTAATTATGAATTTGTGATAAAATAATAAAGATAAATGTTCGCGTTGTTGAGCATAATTATGGGTGGAGAATATTTTTTTGAATTAATTATTTAGTATAATCGCAATTAGGAATTTGAATTCGGGAATGTTAATCCTAATTTTTTGCGCTGGCGCTCTAATATCGTCAGCGACATGTCAAAAAGAAGACGAGTTCTTGTCCAAACTTGCAGGAAAAGTTCAACTGGGGGTTCGATTCGCGTCGCAGTTTTTTGGGTTTGATCCTAATCAAAGTCTTGTGAATACGTTTGCTTTATCTTTACAAAGGCTTTCGAATAATAATGCCAAAGGAGGGCCAAAGGTATTTTGTTTTCATATATTACTTTTTAATCCCTCGTATGGTTTTCCATAGTCGTGATCAAAATGGCACATAACTGAATAAGTTCAAGTTCTTTTCCTCAGTTTTATTGGTGGCTTAAAGCAAAGGCCCCTCCTCTATTACAAGAAATACTATTTTATAGTAATTCCAGCATTTTTTTCTTTTTTTTTTTTTTGAATGAAGGGAGAAGAGGAAAAAAGCAAGGTGAAACAAGGCCTTTTTTTTCGAGATGGTTTCTTGTCAACAATCATCAGATCCATGGGTTTTAATTATTCAAAAATCAACGACGTCGCCGTTAACCTTGTTATTTTCATCATCAAAATGGTAAGATAATTTTGTTCCGAGGAAAATTATTCGGCGCACATAATTTTCTTTTTGCATTTACATGAGGTTGTTCAAAATAAGAAAATCCAAATGAAAATTCATGTAAATATTCGTTATACTTCCCTGCCTTACGACCACATTTTTTTTTTAACTTTTATACAGAATTTCCATCGTCCCTTCTTCTTCAAAAAGGATCCGTTGAAAATAAAAATATTTATCTTTCCAGATAACCCAAGCACTTACCCCATCGAAAACTACGCCTAACAATAAAAGGAATGGTCGAAATTTTTCTCCTCTTCATCTTATGATGAGTCAAACTCAGGTAACCAAAACTTTCAAATTTCCATAAGCATATTACCATAACATATTACTAACATGTTACCGTAACCAATGCTTGACGAATTTTTGCAGATCTCAAGACTGGTAACATTTATGCAGGACCCTCAAATTGTAGACAGACTTTTAGCGGAAATGAACGGTCACTTAGAAAACTACGCTCCGAAAGACGTGGAATGCATAAAGCTTCTCGTTTGCAAAACTTCCCCTTTCGTTTGGGGGATGCAAAAATCCTTAAGGTTTTTTATGGAAAAAGAAAAAGAAGAAACGGAAAAAAGTTTGAAAGGAGACGATGGTTTACTAACACCAACGAAAATTATCAGCACAGAAAAAATTTAGGTAATCCCAAACAAAGCTTTAATTCATCGGTCAAACCGCGTAATTAATTGGTTTTTGCTTACAGTCTTCACATACGAAAATCTCATTAACCCCAAGGTGGGAAATAACACGAAGGCTCAATCAACGTATGGAAGTAAAGAGAACGACCTATGGGCAGCTGAGAAAATTGCTTGGGATTCTTCCCAACCTCTCCAACGACTGTATCTCTTTTTGCCTACTTTAAGGGAGGTTGTTCGATATGGTGATGCCTGCGATGATAGATATCCAAGTTGTGTGTATTAGGACAATCAAGACCAGTATAATTCGTCACGGTCAAAATAATCATCAGCTTCATAAGCTAAGATGCAAGATTTTTTTTATCACTCCTTCAAATTGCGAAAAAAAAAAAAAAAGTGCTGGGAGCTAATATAAGCCAAATCTACCAACTTAAGCTTTTGGATGAAGAAATATAATAAAGTTAATTTTGATACATGACTTTTATTACTGAATATATGTCTTTAAAAAAATACAAAATTAAGAATTTTGACTTCAATGCTTTTGGTCCCAAATAATCCTTGTCTTTGTAAGCCCATTCAGTTTTTTTAAGGTTCGAAATTGCGCGAGGATTAAATGGAAGAGGTACGTAAAAAAAGATCATTTATAGACGCAAATAATTAAATCTCAGAAAAAATCTTTTTAGAGGCAGTTCCACCAACCCTGATTAAGGAGATAACCATCGAGATAAAAACCAACAAATCCAAATAAAATCAAAAAAACTGTTTTTTTCCCCCCCAGTGTCTCCCCAATCAGTGTTGGTGCAACTGGCTCTTAAACAGTAGAAAAAGAGGCGGAACTTTTTACCTGGAGCCTCAAGTGTTTCAGAAAATATCTCATGGAACGTTTGGCAAGGGCTAATTCTCAAATTTAAGAAGATTTAAGCAAAGTTGTAGGGTAATCTGAAACGCTTCGTTTCCATTCGCATCCAGAAGACAATTAAGCGCAATAACAGTCTACCCTGGCTCAAATTCACAAAATAAACTATTAAAAATTGCATCCGATTTACTTTGTTTGAACTCCTATCATTCGCTTTACCGATGTGAGATCTTCGATTAAAATACAGCAAGTAGGTTTGAAAATTCTCTTTTTATACAATTGTCAAATCTTGAATGAAACGAATTTCTGAGAAAAAATACTTTAAAAACTTCGCCAACATTTCAAGGACGAAAATCATTTGGACCATAAAATATTGGGTTTCTTTTAAGATAAAAGTCGTCTGAAAATTTTTGTCTAATTTCACCTTCTATTTTCTTTTATTCCTTCTTTTATCAACACCTTGTAAATAACATCTGCAAATATTTCAGTTTTAACAATTTTTATTTCACGCTTCAATTTTTTTCAATCACCGACCTATAATTTTGTTTAAAAAGTTGATGACAGCTTATGGTAATTGTTTTTTCTTAGCATGTAAATAGTATTCAAAGATTTTAATTATGTTTTTTAAAATTTTATTTTATTGTTTTGGCTTGAATTTTAGCGTGCATTAACGGAATTAAGAACCAAGTATATTAAAGTATATACTATTTTTTTTTTTAAACATTAAAAGAGTAAGGCGCTAAATTATTAAAATTGTAACCCTTAACACGTGAGGTTATGGAGCATGAAGGTAGTGTGACCGTCACCGAGCAACTCACTAGAGTGTGAATCTTGAAATACATTATAATTAGGTGACCGTACAGTTATGCTAGGCCAGTCTGAAATCCTTCAATCCCTTAATATTATTAGTGTTTTATTAGCTTTGTTTGTGCACTGATGAAATGATTTTTAATAAGTAAGTTCATGGGATTTTTATTAAAACGGATAGTTTAAAAAAATTAATAATACTGAACAGCAAATTTATGAAAAAGTTTATGCCATTTTTTTTTCTTTTGGTTACTTATTAATTTTGGTCGATAAGAAAAAAATTTCGATATCGTCTTTGGAAAACATTTAAAAGTCGGTTAAACAAGTTGAGGATAGTAAAGCAAAGCATGACATTTCATCTCCGTAAAAAATAAAAAAAGAAAGAAAAAAAAAACAAAGTAACGGTCAAAGAATAAAATCAAGTAAAATCAAATTTTTTTAATGAGTCATTTCAGGCTCAGATCATGGTTAGTGGTAAAGCAAATGTGAATCAAAGAAGATGACACTTGGAAGTATAATTCAGAGTGGTATGGGCCCCAGTGGTTCTCAGTATTATGACCATTATCCGGCTAGCGGAGAATCTCAATCATTCATTTCCGAAAGAGATGGAACCAGCTATGGGTAAGTAATCAATCGTTTTTTTTTTTTTTTTTTTTTTTTTTTTTTTTAACTAAGGAAAAGCCAAGTCTTATTGCTGTTTTTGTTTGTAGTCCTCCGAAAAAAGCAAAGTCGAAGTCCAAATCGGCAGAGAAAAAGCACGCTGCAATGTCGGCTTTGACGCTCCTGGCTTTTTTATTTTTTCTTAATATTCTACAAAACTGTTTGAAAGAGCAAGAAAATAATAACGCGACGGTCATGATGATGATGCCTGCCACCGGAGCAAGTCAAGCCAAAATTCAAAACGAAGAACCGATGGAGTTAATTAAGAAAATTGATAAAGTTAAAAGAAACGTGGAATTTTTTGAGCCTGATGAAAAAGTACAAACAGAAAATTTTGAAGAAACGGATTGGGGCGAAAAGACCCGGAAATCCAGGACGCTTTTGCAAGTTCACGACGAGGACGAGTCCAGGGAAAAGAATTGGAGAAAAACGCATAGAAACCGTCAAACGAAGTTCATTCAAGACTACAAAGAAGTAAACGGCAATTGGGCCAGCGAACTTTCTCAGTTAAGCAATAAAGAATTGCAAAATCAAAAAATTAAAACGGACAGTTTTCACTTATTCTGGAGAGACAATAAATTGGTTCCTTCTAATGAAAACAAAAAATTGAAATTGGAGACGTTACCGAAAATTACAATTAACAAATTAATTAAAAGCCCCATTCTGTCCGATATTAAGGATGTCCCGAAAATTCGAAAATTTAAAAATAAAGAAAAGACTACCACGGATTCGAACGAAATTAAATCAGTGGAATTTGAAACCGAAATAGCAAGAACGAAAATCGCGGATTTTCAAGATTTTGTTATAAATGTACCAAATGAACCTACAACGACTCAAGAAATCACAGAACAGCCAGTTGAAACTACTATAAAACCGATAGAAACAGAAAACGTTGATAATCACATTAGGAATTACATCGTACGGACTCAAGAGAACCCCAAACAAGTCAGCTCTCCATTTTATAAGAAAGAAAGACCGAAAAAATACAAAACTCCCAAAGAATCTGGCAGTTCTCAGAGATATGAAGAATATCCTATGAATGTGAATTTAGGTACAGCTTCGATTGGTCAAGTTGGCACTCCGAGTATTCTCCAAGATCAAATTGGAGTTATCAATACGCCGAGAAGTAGGAGATCAGATTTTATAAGTACAACTAGTTCTACCAGTGATACAAATAATCAAAATGAAGTTCAATCTTCAACTCCTCAAGGTTTGGATTTAAATACTTATCAAACATATCCCGTTTATGCCAATCCTACGCAGTACAACAATCACAGGTATGGTTCTCAAGTGTTACGAGAAAACAAAACGGTTGAAATTGCAACTGTTGAAACGACAGGAAAACCAGAAATAACAGAAATAAAACAAGATCAAAGTGAAATAATTCAAATAACGACGGAAGTACCTTCCTACTATCCGGTGTATACGACTAAAACTTACTCAAAATATTCATATTACGATAAAATGAAAAACAGAAATCGCTATCCGAATCACCAAAAATATTATCCTGCGAAAAGTCGACATCCATCAGATTACAAATATTATAACCCGTATAGGAAACAAGCAATTCACGATCCGGGATATTATCTTCGAGATGAATATTATCCTATGTCAGTGGTAGGAAAATATCCAGGGCCTCATGAGGAAGAAGTTGGCTTCAACCTAATCAAATTTGTATGGACAATGTTGACTGCATTCGCGAGACCTTTGGCTCGGCTGGTACCTAGTTTTGGAAAAGTCACTAATTCAGAGCCCCAATGCTATGATTTGCTGGTTTGCGAAGCTCATCGCGTTAGTAAATTTGTAGGGCCTACTGCTGAAGCTTTAGCATCCACATTCAGGTTAGTGCATAACTATAACTTAGGTTTGATTTTTATATAATCTATTAAAATTAAAATGATACTGCATGACACAAGTAAAAATTTGAAAATTTAAAACTACTTTTCAAATCTCTAATTCATCATTTTGTCATTCCCATTTTGTGATCATTTGTCAATCTTTGAAAAACTATCCTTTTTTTCTGTTTTAAAATCCTAAAGTAAAATTTTGATGCATATGAAATTAAATTTCACATGAAGATTTGATTTTAAAAATACAGCATTAAAAATCAAAAATTTGAATATTAGGTAAAAAAACCTAAATACATATTTCTTATATCCCCATGATAAAATTCGAAACATTTAAATTTTTATCGTTACAGTACTGTCTTGACATGGGTTACTACTGAGGAATATAAGCAATCGGTCATGGAAGCTGTCAATTCTGGCAAGGAAAATACATGTCAGCAACAAATACAAGACTGTGATGAGAGATCGGGTGGAAAATCTGCTATGACCATGATTGCTCAAATCATGGAAATGAAACTTCGTCGATAACACAATCAAATACCTCAAGCATTATATGTAAAATTGTGTTTTTCAGAATAACCATTTTTTCAAATGTAAGAGCATACTTTTTCTGCTTATTTACATTTAGGTTATGCAACTCTAAGCACCCCAAAGCCTTAAGTTTTGAGACTGATTCAGGTTTTACTAAACACGTCTTGATTTTCGTATTCAGACTAATAAAAAAAATATTACTACATGCGATATCAGCTTTAATTAACAAGGTATAATTTCAGTAAATAAAACTACAGACTCACCATAGAGCCGATGTGAACTCCAATTTTCATTTGAAGATCCACTCTGCAATCATAATTTTTCAGTTGAATTTATTTATTACGATGAACTGATTTATTTTCACTTATTGTTAGGAAATGGAATGAAAATTTTTCCGATCTCAAGCACGCAAAAATAATTTAATTATCATTCACAAACCACATAAACTACATATCTTAGACACATTATAAAAATAAACAATTGCCAGCCATATTGAATTTCCGTTGACGTGGAGTTAGATCAGGTGGGCGCGTTATACTCGCTTTCGCTTGAGTATTTGTTTCCAAAGTTTTAAAAAAAATGATTTTAGCCGTTATACGTATTTTTGTGAAAGAAATCTATCGCAGAAGCCGGAAAAAGCAAAAGTAATTAATAAACGATTGGCAGGTAGATAAAATAAAAAGGAAAGAAAAAACAAAATTGGGTTGAAAAGGGCAAAAATGTCATTACGCTTTTATCGTTCAGGAAAACATGTTTCAACATATATTTTCTGTAATTTTACTGCCAATAATTTTTTGTAAAAATGTTAATATTTTAATTAATATAATTTATTATGAAATCAAATAATCTTCATTTATTCAGCGATTTTAAAATGAATATATATAATAAAAAAAGAGCATGTGGACAACATTTAAAAATAGTCGAGTAAACATAACGATTATTGATTATTTTTTATGAATTGAATGGAAATAAGATTTTATATAGTCACTCAGTTCTTATTTTAGTTACGTTTCATGTTGAGATTTTCGTTATATTCAAAAAACTGTTTTCTTGACTGCAATTTTGCAATCTTCGGTAAAGAAAATATGACTCTCTAAATATTTTTTTTCTGCAGTTTTTTCTTCAAACAATTATCAGTCAAAACAAGTATGAGTACAAAAAATAATCTGGAAATTGATTTTCATCGTCTGTCATGGATGCGGTACTCAGTAAGTTAGCTTGAGGTACTGAAGAAAAGAAACTAAAATAAAAGCCTTATTTTAAAAAACCGCGAATACCGCATTTTTAAACAGAACAGAGGTAATCATTATAAATAGACAAGTTTGTTCTATATAGAAAGTGAATTTTTTTTTCAAATCTCTAGAAAAGGCTAATATTATATCATAAAAAATTTTCCTTTAAATAAAAAGAAACATGAAAATTTAAAAAATCCGTCAAGTATCCTAACAGATTTCAAGAAAGAAGGATAAACGAAATTATCAATACAAATAAAAATCACAATTTTTTATTTTTCTTTAAATACTAAAAACATACAAAACATTCAACGTTCATACAATAATCAATACATTTTCTCCTAATACACAAAAAGCAATAAACAAAGAATTGAATTTATCAGAATTCAGTCGGTTTTATAAAATTGAATAATACTTTTTATTTATTTTAAGTTTTGGATGCTGCATAAAAAAAAATCACTATTTTTAATGTTGAATTTTTCAACGTTATTCTCTTTTTCAGTCAACATCCAAAACTAACAATAAATAATACAACAATGAAAAATAAATATAATAAATAAAAGTACACTATTTACCATAAAATAAATAATACCTTACATAAAAAAATAAATAATTACTAGGAGGGAAAGTTTCAGTTTCGAATGTGATTTTTCGGATCATGACTTTTTTTTTCAGAAAATACGGTACATTACAACGACTTAAAAATTTAAAAAAAAAAAATGATTTCCTGGCTGTAAAGTTTATTGAAAGAAAACAGTCGAATGTCACATTCGACTGAATGTCACAACTCGTAATTCTTTTCTAACTATATTCTTGAAATAAAAAATCTGTCGGAGAAATTTATTTCATGGATATCTAAATTAAAAACGATTGAATTATTTGTACTAAAGTTAATATGGTAATAGAAACACAAGATTTTCCGGTTTAAAAATATTCCTATTACGGCCCAAAAACCTTTTTATTTTATTTACAGGGGATGATACCTTAATCTGCGGCGTTCATGAATATCCTAAATATTTACTGAGCTAGTTTTTATTTCCCTTTTGGAATAAACTTTTTTTTTCTAAGCAAGAAATTTAAAACTATGGTATATAAATAAATAAATAAATATATCAAATCGGTTCTATCTAAAATAAAATTTGTTTCACGATCTATTATGAAAATGAATCCCGCAGATCAAGGCTAATTAAAGTTGTAATTTTCCATTTCTCCACAAGTTTATCATATGGAATCCCCTTAATTGGCGGTAATAATCGATTAAAAGAAAATTTAGAACCGCTTTGAAAATAAAAAAAAAATAAAGACGTTAAACGGTCTAAGTAAGTCGATTTTCTCGGTTCATGATCGTATTTGTTTTTCTAAAAGTCTTATTTTTTAAACAGATTAATTTAAATTTCGTTACATTCTAAATAAGCAGCTCGGCAATCTTCGCCCAATCGTCCTCTTCGTCCTGCACTGTAAAATGAATCAAATGAGCCGGTTGATGTTCGCTCCATCAAAAAGCTGGCAGCATATCTGTCAATCAAATATATTTCATTTTAGATAAAGAAAATCAAAGATTTTCCTAAAAAAAAAAAAAAAATTAAGGTTGTAATGAGTTACTTACGTTCCTAACTGGCAGTAAAGTGTGCTGGAGCCTGGCATATCAGTTGAGCATTCTCTATTGGCTTCGCACAAATACCTTTGTAAGCATCTATCATTGCTGGTTTTGAAAGATCGAACGTAAGCTTTGAGCATCGTTAAACTGGCAGTGGCTGCTTCGGAAACGGAATCTTTCTTGCCAAGAGATCTAGCTGCGAGAGATCTGTGACTGAATGAAGTTTTCAAAGCATCCAGAAGATTCACAACGACGTTTATGAACTGCAGAGGAAAAAATATATAAATAAGAGAAGTAAAAGAAAAAAAATGAAAAAAAAAAAAATAAAATAAAATTTGATCGGAAATGGTTTTTGGGAGAAAACGTTAGGTATTCATATGCATGTAAATATTAATGTGTGCATGGGTCCAGGAAAATTAGACAGTACTGTAAGGATGTGATATACCCTATTCCCTAAAAGTCACTTAAAATTGCACTATTTTATATTCCCCCAAACCCCCACCCCCCACCGATCTTATCAGAAATCGGTAGTGGCGTCATCAGTGATACACGCAGAAACCACGGCCTTATAGACAGGTCAGGAAACTCCTATCCCGTATATACATGGGAGATCTTGTCCCGCTTAACTACGCAAATTAGTTCTTCCTTTCTACCACCGTAAGCGCTACTCGTACGAGAGGAGCTTTTGGATTGGTCGTTGAGATATGTAAACAACGATGGCGGCATGTTGCGTCTCTGAAGATCGCAGCGTCACCAGTGGCCCGTTTTAGAACTAAAATGTACGTAGTTAAGCGTGACATGAACGCGTGGGAAGTTTCCGGACCTGTCTATACGGCCGTGGCAGAAATCCAGTGTAGTAATGATTACCAACCCTGCGACAACCAAAGCTTCCGGTACTCATTTTCCTAATTTTTAGCGCTGATAACATGAAGCTCTTGCTCCTAGAGTTTCTGGTAACGACTGCTTAAAACTTATTTGGTTGTTACGAAGTTTAGTATTAATCGCCCAGTATGGGAAATCAGCACCCCACCCGTTTTCTCCGTGAACCGTCACTCGAAATAAAAAGTGTACAGAAAGTAAGGATTGTAAAAACCGAAAAAGCTCACAGAGTTCATTTTCGAATTTTCACAAATTCAAAATCTTTTTCCTTTATCCGGAAAACTTGACATACCTCCCCAGCTTGTTTGGCCACAGAAGCAACTTGATCAGGATCCTTTGAGCCTAGGACTGCAGAAAGGACGGCGGCGAGGATACCCTGGAAATAGGAGGTTTACCGTTACCAAAGCAAAAAAATAAAATCAGATTCTACAAGAAAAAAAGATGACTCTCTCAGATGTTATCCCATGAGTTTAATACTGATTTTAATTTAAATGCTATATACATTTTCCCAAGCATTTTTCGCGTGCGTAAATGATAGTGCTCAAACTTTGCTCTTGATAAGGCTGGATTTGTTTTCCTACCTGCATTGGTGAAGAGTTATCAACTTTGTCAATACCATCGCTGTTGTTTCCCATGATTCCGCCACCTCCTAACAAAGCAGTAAGAATTTTCAGTCCAACCGAGATAATATGCGCCCATGGAGATGGTGGTGGTCCTTCAATGTCGTTTGAATCTGACTTGTTGGGTCCGACGTGTTGACCAGGATTGAAGAACATTTGCATTATCATGGCGAGCATATTGGACCAAGAAAATCCATTTTCCTTTAAAAAAGATGGTAATTATTTTTTATTAGTCGCTTATATAGTTAATAAAAGAAAAATAATATATTGATAACAAGTCTTAACAAGTCCTTTTACCTGAATTGAATTAGTTGATACATCATCTAAGTCGTTGTGATCAATTGAAACTTTCTTAAGTGCATTTGGTTTTTCTGCGAATTTCCTAAATTCTGGTCGTCCTTCGGATGGTAGGCACAGCGCAGGGGAAAGTGATGTGCTCGCAAAAAGCGTGACGAACGCACAGGCTATTAACTGTCGGTTATTCATTATATCTGAAATCATATTTAATCGCCCATATATTAGTTCAGCTAACAATTTAAAAGAGTTGATGTTTATTTATTTGTATTAATAATTCATAATTAATGGATTAAATAATGGTTTAAATCCACCTGTAAGACCCGCTTTGACCAGCAACTTTGATAACAAGAATTTTTTAATGAATTTTGATATAATAATCATGGATTTAATGTTTCTTTTTAACCCTTTCACTCTAAGAGTCTGCACTGGTCGCCCCCATTGCAGGCATCGAACCGTTCTAGCCCTAAAAAATTAGGGACTTTAGGGAACAAAATCGAAGAAATCAGGGACCTTTGGGGACTAAAAACATTAATTTTAGAGTTTTTTATTTAGGCTTAATTTGACTCCCTTATGCCCATTTTTGACTTTGACCAGTAAACTGCATAGCACCAACTTAAAAAAAGTAACACATTTTTTAAAATAAAATAAGACGAAAGACGATGTGGAACAAAAAATTAAAGGCTGAAGTCGAAATTTAAGCTAATGCTCGCTTCAGTTCTACACATTTCTTGAAAATTTCTGAAACATTATTTTAGCAGTTCTTCGGGTCCATTTTTATTTTCAGCTACTTTCTTTCGGAATTACATGGAAATCGACTTTAAACCAGAAAAAGTTTACAAATTTTGAGAAAAGAGGGTCTATTTTTTGGAATTTTAGCATCATTTTCTGATTTAATAAAATAATCCAAGCATAAAAATTAAAGGAAAGAAAAATAGGGACTTTTAGGGAATTTTTTTTCAGGGACTTTTAGGGACTCGTTTTAAAAATAGAGACTTTTCCAAAAAATGGGGCCTCGGTTCGATGCCTGCCACTGGGATATTATTGGGAGAAAAAATTGCAGGCTCCAGAATATTTTTTTCACTTACAAAATAAATCCATCTGGAGGCTAAGCACTTTTTTTAACATTTAGATCCGTGGATCTATCCAAAAGTCAGGCATTTGAATCAAAACTGGCCTATTTTTTACTTTAGAAGCGCTCTCTCGCTTTTTTAACAGAAAGAACCTTTTTAATTAATATTCGTACATAAGGGGCGGTTCAAGTACTACTTAAGCATCTTAGCGGGGGGAGAGGGGGGGGGGGTGGGGGGTTGTTTGCTATCTTGCCATAAGCTACGTATGGCGAAACGTCTTACACCTGGCAGCGGGGTCCAAATTCAAAAAAATCATGCTTACGTAATACTTGAATGGCCGTCCCTAAAAACCAAATTTTTTTTAAATTGTCACGAATTGAATTTATAGTACTTCTTTTTTCATTTAAGGAAAAACGCTAAAAAAAAAAAAAAAAAAAAAAAAAAATTATGGAGAAAAGGTAAGGTCGTTTAAGGTCAAAGGTGAAATGTTGGAAAGCAATGGATATGAGTTTATGTATGTGTGAATAGATTCTTGATTGTTGACATGATTCTCGACGTGAAAACAAATGAACAAAGTAGGGCAAATCGTTCTTTTAATATTCAACCAAATTATTGCTTTTGTATGGCCTCCTATATGATCAATATCCGGCGGTTTTTCTTAGTACCCCCCACCCCTTTTTTTCGCTTCATTTAAAAACTCATTTTGTGTATGCGTCACTTGATTCAGGGAAATAGGCGAGAAAGAATTTTTTTTTATTCTTACGTCGATAAAAAACTTTCGCTTTCTGATTTATCTGAGATTTTCGATGATCGGTATGTTAGCCTTAATTTAAGAAGATGAGTTAACATGTGCGGTAAAATTAAAAGAAATTTGTTGATATCAACTTTTAGTGAAAGACTGAAAGAAAATGATACTGAAGCTTACTTTTATACAATGGCGAAAAATAATTTTTTTCTATATCGTAAATTTTTCCAAAGTTTGGAGTTCACACGTATGAGACTTTTACAATCAATTTTAATCGATGCACATCACAGTACTTATTTTATGTATAATTACGAATTTCAATTCTCAAGCCTCATTTTAAAAAATGTTTTCCAAATCAACTAAATATTACCAAAAACCGGAAATCTTACAAATTGGACGAACAACTCGTATGAGAAATAGCACATACAGATATTGACTGGAGCTCCGAACATTCTGAGAACATCTTCAGGATGTCAGTGCCATCCTTATATAGTAAGAAGATGAAATCTCGATTATAAGAGTGTAACTTAAGCACTCTTCGAGAAGTAAACATTTTTTAAAAGTAGAAATTTAAAAAAAAAAAAAATTTAGCCATGTGCCCATATAATCCATATTCCAAATTTCTTCTTCAGCGCCTTAGCTCAATCTTTTGTAACAGACGCGGGTGGGCCCGCAGGTTTATCGAAACTGTTTTCGGTAAGACTCAACGAAATCTTCTGAAAGGGCGCCCCTTTGGTAAAAAACATTTTCATTGCAAAGATTTATAGCGAAAACGGAATAAGGTCTGTGGTTCGAGTCCACCCTTCAAACTTCTCCAGTGCATTCTTTTACTGAACATTTTCCGGTTCCCTTTTTTATCCTTATCACCGAAAAACCTCCAATCAAGAGAATTACAACTCCCCGACATAAAAAGCAGATATAGGTACGTTGCAAATTAAAAAACAGGCTTATAATTTGCGACCAAATTTTTAGTTTTCTCATCTCTTTTCCGAGAGAGTCCGCGCCTGTTTCGGGATTACACAAGAGCACTCTCAGTGGAAATGTTCAGGGCTACAAAACAACAACTAAACTATTTCACTAAAAATTTGTGCATATTTTACTAAAATGCCGTCTGTGAGCCCGTGAGGATAAGGCAAGAAGTGATTTTTGTATGCTCTTTTCAACAGATAATGAAACTTAAAAGTGAATATCTTGATTGATAGGCCTAAAACCACATGGAAAACGTTTTTCCTCCACAAAAAAACGTAACTTAGGTATTATGGGTATTATCATAAGGTTATTACAGCTCTAATCAGAGTTAATTAGTGTTGATATGACCGGCTACTGGAAGTTATGAAATACATAAGGCAAACTTTTAGAAAAATGGGATTTTCACTAATTATTCTTTAAATTACCGGCACTTTCACTTTCGGATCACCAACACTGGAATCGATTTCTCTGTAAAATAATCTTCATATTTTTTTTTTTTTTTTTTTGCATATTAACTAAAAAAGTTTCATTCAATAAAAAAAAGAAATGATGTAATGATAAATAAAGCACCGAAGTCGGCGCTCCTTTCGGCTTTACGAAAAGAAAAAACCGAAAAATTGCAAATGGCGTGAACTGCAGAATTGTGATAAAAATTGAGGATGAATTAATTAATAATGCAATAATGAAAGAGAGTTAGACATGGTGACCTACATGCTACGTGAGAATGAGACTTTAAGGAAAGTGACGGATTATTCTATTGTGGAATGCCTTTGGTTCCTAACCTCGATCCTGACATTCATCCACAAAGTTGTATCTTATGCATTTTTCGAGGACGAAAAAAATATTTGTTTTTAGGGATTTCGTCTGAGGTACGAAAATGTGAGGTTCCAGCTCAGGTGAAAGATACAGGAAAAACTAGAAAGAAAATGTCAAAGGTCGATTAAATCGACAAAGCAACGGTGGCTTGAGAGGAAATAAAATTATAGCTTTGATATCGGCAGGATTCTAATAATTGGAAATCTCGGAAAAGTTATTCTGTAGTTGGATGTTTTCGGATTAGTATTAAGGGAGTAATGCTGCCAGGGGGTGATCATTTCAATTTTTCAAATCGTCCAAGCTTGCGCTTGACGTAAAACGCGTCTTCGTCTTTACTTTTCAGTCTCGTTGATTGGTTGAAAAGTAAAGTTGGTGGCGAAAATGACATTGCGTCACGTGATCGTATTGACGCCTTCTCACACTATCCTTTTATTACACTATGAATGCTGCAGTACTTAGGGAATCTAAGGTAACTCCTTTCTAAAATTGGCAATTATCTCCTATTTTTAGGAGATAAGTGCCAATTTTAACTTGTGTAAGAAAAGAGTCAATTCCCGAATAGAGTTACGTTACGTTCGCTAAGTACGGTGTAACGTTCCTTAAAAATGCAGATTCTAACGATAAGGACGAGTCTGACTGAACTAAATTAAACCGGTTGATTCCAAATGCAATTTCTGCCATGCTGATATTCGCAGAAAACAAATTAATAACTCATTTATACACAAATATTCTAAAAATAAATGGAGATGAAAACTCAGCTGAACTTCCAAATTAGTTAAAATTCACAAAGTAAAATATATGGATCGCTTAAATAAAAAGTCCCTTTTCAGTTTCTGAAAAAGCATGGGAAAAGAATTATTTACTTTACAGTTCATCATAGATTTGCTGTAAAAATTTCTTCCGCTCATTTTTTTTTCTTTTTGTCTTTTCCTTTTTAACTCTTTTTTTTTTTTTTTTTTTTTTTTTTAACTGTTATTCTGCTCAAAAAAAATAAATAAAATAAAATCAAATAAATAAATAAAAATTGCCGTTAGAATTTCAGTAAATTTATATTCAATGCAGACGATTTTTTTGGGGTTGCAAAAGTTAGGGTATAAACTATTGGCCTACCACTCAGACTTCAAACTTTTCACTTTACGTTGTTCTGCTCTAAAGAGGTTGCTTATTTTTCCGAAATCATTTGCTTCTGAAGAGGTTCTCAGATCTTCAAAGATTAAAAAATTGTATTTTGGAGGATCCTAATTTCGAAAATTTCAAAACGATTTCTTTTTTCAAAAAAAAGCCTCCTTAAAATTATTTGTAGAAGGCTTTAAAAATTTGGCAACAAACCGTGAAAATGGTTCCTTATTGTCATGGCATTCTCTTTCTTTTTTCAAAGATCATATTCTGCTTTTACAAAAACACTATTTTCACTTTTTAATTATCTCATATGGCAATATTAGTTATGTCTAAGATAAGAAGCCTAATTTACGACTAACTAAATGAGTGACTAGATATAAAAGTTTTTAAAAGGTTTAACCGAAGCGCTAAAAACAATTATTCTCCGGGAAAACCCTTTCTGATCCATATGCGTTTAATGCCCTTTCAATTGCCATACGGTACTTATTTTCCAGCATTTCAGCATATGCTTTTGAACGACGCAGGCTCGGAGCAAGCCCGGAAGGCCGACGGGAGTGAAACGATTTTTAAGGGAGGCTCCAAATAGACCCTTTTATACACGGGAGATAGGGCAATCACTAGTAAAAAAAAATGAGGGGGACTCAAACCCCCTCATAGGAGCGTCGAGTCCCCCTTTGACCCTGGCTGACTACTGGCCTGGAAGCACATATTTCCTTTTTGAGGATGATAACTTCTGCTGTCTGAACTGGCAATATATAATGCCAGAAATTTTGATGGTGAAACATTTATATGCTTGACATGTATCTTTATGAATAGAGATATCAGTCGGAAAATACTCTAGATTGATGAGACGTGACAATGATTTAATCGAGTTGGAGCCTGAATTTTTCGCTGACAGAATCTTGACAGTTGACATGTTAAATCTGATTTTAAAAAATCCATTAAAATCAATCTTTCTGAATTGTTTTAAGTCAATCAATGTCGAATATCCTTTAAAATTTGGGTATCCTTCAAATTTCAAAGTTACTGTCGCATTAGCATTTTCCGGTACGACTTTAAAATATTTTCAGTATATTTTTTTCCCTAAATAAAAAGCCTTTCATATGTGACAAATTTACGTCTTTACGACGAAGGGGACATTTACAAGGATAATAAATGTTGAAAATTAAGTACCGTATGGCAATTCAAAGCACATTCTTGCACGAAGCAGCTTCCCAAAAGAGGTAATGAGCGTTTTGAAATTTTAAAAATCAAGTTTTACGTAATTGTTGCGCATACTAATCTATTTTTTCCGGGACTAAAGTACGTAAAAGAAATAAAGAGTAATAAAAAAAAAATTATAACAATAATAATAATGATTTATTTCGCGGCATTATTTTTTCTCATCATGTTCCACTTTGCTTATATTTACTCTTTAAAAAAAAGTTATTGTCAAATGCGATATTGCGAAAACGAGAAAGGTGATTGCTCATGCACAAGACGGACACATAACAATGGCGTCCTCACGGATGTTAACGTCAGGAAGTAGTTCCCTTTTTAAACTAACCACAAGAATGCAACTTTATTTTCACTTTAAATTCACCAATGCAAATATGGGTCACAAATCGGTTTCAAATTATTTGATAAAGACTTGACTCAAATTCAATTCAATTTATTAAAAAAAAAAAAAAGTAACTCTTGGATGGACGTAAAATCGATCGTTTCGTAATTCTAGAAAATTAAAAGTGCAGGACTGAAAGCCGGTTAATTAACATTGTCTCAAAGCAATCTGATGAAGAAGTTCACACTGAAAGTTGCAATTATGTAAATGTTGCAGAATAAGGGAGGATACAATATCAAGAGCAACGACCTTGAAATGCTATCGTCTGTGACTAGTGTGAAAGTGTTGAATACAGTTGAGTACTTTCAATTAATAATGTTTAAAGTTAATAAATAATTTTTTTTCCGATTCTTATCAATTGCAGTACAAATTATACGAATTAGTTATATACTTTTTACGTAGGCTTTAGCGATAAATTTAAAGGGCTTCTGGATTACGCTTTGCCTTGCAAAATTTACTAAAATGAAACAAAATTCCTCCAAATTATCGACACCGTTTTCTTCCGCTTTTTTTTATAGAACTAGAATCATTAACGCTGTTCTAGAAAATTAACTAATATCTATAAAACGTGCATCTATTTAAATTAGTCATAAAAACCAAGTGAATAAAGTGCAGGAGCATTTTATGGGTTTACGCTGGCAAATGAGCAATAAATTCCAGAAAAAAAAATCTATAACTGATATAATATGTGAAGTTAATTGTTGTCGTAAAAAATAAGCCGTGTAAAATTATTATAAAGCCTTTTTTTTTTATTCGTTCGGATGAATTAATTGATAACATTTTCAAGTATTTTTCCTTGCTTCTTTTTTTGCCGTTGGATTTTGAGGCTGCGGCCAGTTGACCGGCGATTTTTTTTTTTTTTTTTTTTTTCATAGATTTAGGCATAGTATGAAGATTAACTAGTAACCTAGTTAGGTTAAGTTTTGTCGAGACCGCCATGGTTAGTTCCACACACATACATACCGAGGTCGTAACGGGACATTGATTCTGGGTCGAACATAAACACACACGTCCAACCTTATGCTCTAAAAGTGAATCCACAATTTGACTGATTTGGAAAACTTTTGCCCGATAACTTCCTTTGAAAAAGAATGTAATAAGGTAACCGATTAAAAAATGTCAAGTCTCCAAAAACTATGAACATCTAGTCATTTTGTTTCTCATGCGATACGTAATTACCTATTGTCTTAAATTGTTTTATTCCGGGTATTGAATTTTTGATTTATAAGTAGTTTAACGAGTTTATACCCCAAAAGTAAGTAAAATTATACTGAAGAGATGAGGTTATAAAATCGTTGTTCAGACAATAGGGTAAAATCTGAACTAATGAAAAAAAAACCACTAATTATGGCATCGGGTATGCTGTAAAGCAGGTTGAAAAAATCAATGAATGCTTCTATCGAACACATAAAAACTTATTTCATTCATTTTTTTTTTTTTGAAATTTTACTAATAAAGATACCCTGTCATACTTATCTTGTAAAAAAAGGAAGAGGAAAAAAAAAATAAATAAACAGAATACTAATTTACTGTCCAGACGACTGAAACGGTAAAATTCCTTGTTAACTTTAACTTTTACTTTCACGACAACCTTGAATGAGATTTTTTTTCTTTCAAAGAAAAAAATAAATAAAAATACATTGTTTAAAAAGATTTATCAACTAATTAAACGTGTCAATGATTTTCAGATAGTTGTCAACTTGTATACAATATCCTGGAACGAAAGGTTCGAAAAATTTGGATCAAGCTGATAGCATGGATTTTACTACTTAAATTAAGCGGAAAGGCCGCTTGAGACCCATCCTTTTTTAAAATTGTAATCCGGATTCGAATATCCTTTTTCTTTGATCATCGGCCTTTCTAAATTATTGACTCTTTTTACTTTTAAATTCCCAAATCGAAAGTGTAAAATTATATGATCAAATGTGTTGGTGCGAACTAGAGATCCTCAATTAGAAGAGACCCGACAGAAAAAATGGGTGCGAAATTTTGGAGGCATATGATCATGTGCATTAGTTTTGCATAAGACAGTTGAATAAAAAGTACTTTTAGAAAACATTTAAAAACATAAACAGGCAGAAAAAAAAATCAATGCGCATTGTCATATGCCTCCAAAATTTCGCGCTCATTTTTTCTGTCGGGTCTCTTTCTACGAACTGGTTGTGTGAAAAATGTGCCTATGACTGTAGGTCTTAGAACTCCCGAATCATTCACCATTATAATATCTGCTATGCATCGATGGGATTTCTAGACGTGCAAAGCCTCCATTTGAGCTTGACATAAAATTGGTAACCCCCGACTACAAATTGTAAGGCCTATATGAGGTTGAGATTCAAATAGCTCTTAAACATAGAGAAAGACGAAGAATGATGAGATTCTATTCTTGTCGGCGTTTATTTAGTATTTTCTCTTTAAACAAAGCAATTGAAATGACAAACAAAAGTAGTCATACGTAAAAAAGCGTAATCACGGTATTAAAAAAAATTAAAAAAAAAAAAAAAAAAAAAAGATTTTTGGGATTTTAATCATAAAAAATTGATTCAAAAATTGATTGGAGCAAATGTAGAGATGTAAATCAGCGAATGAGTTGCAAAATCAGGCTAATTCTTAGTGCACACAGAAACGTCCAATTCGAAACCATATAAGTTTAAATAAGCGATGCAGGTGCCTAAATTTAATTCAAAAATTTTAGGAAAAGATTTGTTGAATTGATAAGAACTTTGTTCGGGGCTACTGAAGTTAAAGTAGCTACTTAAAACTTTATTTAAATCAGACACTACGGTTAAAATTAAATTTCGAATTTCAGATTCAGCCAGACCGCGAAATATAATGCAAAAATTCACCACGAATAAAAATGCTCTTCGTTTAAAAACAAGACATTCATCACTGATGGAGAAGTCAGCGAACAATCATTTGAATTTAAATTCTGGTTAAGGAAACAATCGCCCCCAAAAATAAAAAAAATCTTCTTCGATTTTAGATTCGAAAACCGCATTCCACGACACACATATTTTCAAACAAGAAAAATGAATATTATTGCCTTGCAATAAAAATCGATAGGAATACCTTCTAACATAATTGTATAAGGCATCCAGGTATGTTTTTTAAGATAAAATGTATATTTTATGTAAAACCTACGAGTAGAAGTACTTTACAAGAGTCACATGTGGCGGTAGAAATATCCTAAGAAGACTCTCAACAAATGAATTTCCAGTCGGAGCCAATCAACCTTTTAAAACTTTATTTTTTTTTACCGCTATTCACAAAGTTCAGTGTCTTGGTAGTTCAGGTGAATTTTATTTACTTTTTCCCAAGGTCAATCTAAGGCCAAGGTGACGACAATTTTATAGAAGATGTTTGAGCTGGTCAGTTTTCAGAAGATTGAGGTTTTTGTTTTTCATCCTCGTGACCTAAATCGATGAACTAGTTCAAAAGATCCCCTGAGAATTCAAAACATTTTCTCTCGATTTAAAATTTCGATGATGTTACCAGAGTCATGATTATGGGTTGGCGAACTGGGCTCCAGTCCATTCCCCAACCCTTCTTATTGGACAAAGAGCGATAAAGTGATGACCGCAATGTTAATTACAGAAAAGGAAAAAAGGTGTGGAAAAACGAGTACCGCAAAACGTTTTGCGCAACAGGGCGCCAAAAATTACAGCCTCAATTCTGGTTACTGAACAATTTAACAGTCAACAAGTCATTAAATACATTAATGTAGAAATTTTCTATTATTAAGGCTCGACATACTTCTACCTCCGTAAAAGTATTAATGCCGGTACGTTTTTTTAAAAATGCTCATGATGGCAAAATAAAATAAAAATGAAATATAAAAAGACAGATGAAGCTTATTATTGCATCACAAAAGTTTAAACTTATGACGTAATCGAGCTTCTTTTCATCTTATAGTGTAACAATTCATGTATCACTATCCGTAGCATTAAGTACAATTTTTGTTGAATCATTATGTCTTGCTGCCCACATGTACGGATCTTTTACGGTTTTCTCAAACGCAAAATCTAAACAAATTCCTGTCAAAACATTTTCAAGAAAGTGAAATCGTAAGAAACCATACCGGTAAATCAAAACCATTCCGAATATTAAACCATATATACGTCGTAATGAAAAAGAAAAAATCCTTAGAAACGCTGTCGAGAGCCACACTCTTGTAAATAAACTCAGGAAAAACGATTTTAGATCATGAAAAACAGAAGCCAATTGAAAGCATCTCCAAGGGTTATACGAACCAGTCATTGATGACATTTTCATCTTGGGAAAACCATGACTACTCCCTAGGCTTCTCATTCTACAAAAAATAAAAAAAACTAACCCATACGAAAAAAAAGAGAAATTCTTGAAGACGGATCCGAACAAAAATTTAACCTATGAGTAACAATAGATAAAATGAATGACTTTCTTTCTGCCTGAAATGATTAGTTGTCATTATGCTGCGTTAAAAGGTCTACCGTCTACTATGTACACAGTGTCTTGGTTAGAATTGCTCCCCAATTGGTCCACTACCATATTTCATCTACTTCCTATTTTCATTCATCCTTTTTTTAACTTTTTTTTAATCATTGGCAAAATACATGACTGTATAAATTTACATGGTCATTTTTCATTATTAATGCTGCATTAATTTTAAAAAAATTCATAATCGGTTTAAATAAAAATAAGTCATGCTTAGACTTTAGCAGCTTGGAAAATTAAAACAGTTATTAATTTATTAATTTAATGAATGTTTAATTTTGATAATCGCAATAACTGTAAAAGGATTTACAATTACGCGATAAGTTATGATTCTTTTCATTAAAAAAAAAAAAAAAGTGTTAAATGATGCAACAAATTTACAGCTTTATCCACCGTAGATAGGACCATCTGTTAATCGAAATAATCATCATTCACCTAGTCAAAAGATGCCGGTTTAATAATATAAGAGAATACTTTAGTAATACTTGAGAAAAAAAAAATACCGCTTTAAAAACAGTCTTTGAATATGATTTCAAATTACTATAACTACTGATGTAGTAGTATGGTTGAATTAAGAGTGAACAAGTACGCTAAAATAAACAATAGAACAATAAAAGTGAAAAAAATGTCAACAGAACTAATTGTCTAAAATACTGTACTGGAAATAAATACTCATTTTTTTTTTTTAAAAAATATACATTACAATGCACTCGAAAAGCAAGAGATTTTCAAGTGTATGAAAATGGTGACACTTTTAAGAAAATAAAAAAGGCATGCGACAGTAGCTAAATAAAAATAAATAAAGCAAGCACAAAATACTCATTTTCTTTGTAGAGACTGGTCTTTATTCTGAAGCTTTCATGACCTATTTCCTTAAATTATCCGGACATAGATGAACGAAAACTTAATTGTGATTTACGAACGATTTTTCTTATGTTTTTGTTTATTTGTAATTCTAAAAGAAAACTTCTTGAGCAATTTAGCTTAATTTGTATAAATAAGACATCTAGAAATACTTCTGATGCACGATACGATTTGAAATCGTTTTTAAATTTTGTACAACTAATCAAGGCTAGAGAGAGACCGTTAATAAACCGGTACATTCTTCATTCGTAAAGACTCGAAACAATCCGGATGTTTGTCAAATTCTTTATTAAAACAAAAAAAAAAAAAAAAAAAATCAATCCCTAATCAGAATCATTCAGCAAATAAGAAAAGTTTAGACAGCATGCTGCCGGTTTATAGTTGGAAAGGAAAAATATACTAAAAAAATTCACTTTATATTTTTTCTTCGAGTCCACAAACGATCACTTCTAGCACTACATACCTTAAATGCACAAAAAAAATTATTCGAAAACAAAAAGTGCAAGATATTTTTTCCAAAGGTTCTTTCTGCAAACAATTATAAATTGCATCATGCTTCAGTGAAATCGAAAGAAAAAAAATTCAGAGCCGGAAAATGAAATCGACCTAAAAAAGCCAAACTTTAAAAAAAAAAAACCTACTCACCTAATTAATTTTTTAATTTAAAAAATAGAGGGAAAATCCAAAAAAACGTGTACTCCTTAAAACACTTCCGAAACTCACAGCTTCCTAAACACCAAATTAATCAATGGCCTAAAATTACCTTGAACTTGTGTATAAATACGATGACCTACTTTCGACCATACATGCAGCCAGGTACGATCTAACCGTAGAGTAAAATGACTTTGAATCAACGAGACCTGAAGTGTAAATGACACCTTCTTAACTCGAAAAGAAACGGTCTGGAGTGTCTATCACTAATTTATAGAGATATCAGCATTGAAACAATGAAGAATCTTCCATTTTCTTAGGATTTGATTGTACATCTGTTTTTCGATCTTTCAGGTAGGCAAGAAAGGTCTAGAAATGCTTTCATTACGAGGAAACATTACTCATCTTCTTATAAGTAAATTGCGCGAGGTCTACCTGACTTTAATCAAACTACTTTATCATTCGTAAGTTGACTTTCAAACTTATAATAAAACCAGGTACCGTTTGATTTTTTGTACGATTTGAAATTCACCTGCGAAATAATGCTGTATCTTAAGATAGAAGAGCTTCTTTGATAAAAACAACGTCGAGACCATTCTATTATTATTGGAATCGTTGAAGAAAGGCGTGGTATGGTGTGCTGGGTCCTGAGGAAATTCTTCCTTTTTCAGCAGCACCAACAATCTATTCCGATTTAATCCGGAAAAAAGAAATATTTAAATTTGTGAATACCGGTATTATTTGTAAAATATTTCATACCGTAAACTGGGGTGAGATTGACCGCCGGGGCGAGATTGACCGGCCTAAAAAAAGTTAGTAACCACGGTTAAATTATGTTTTCTTTAAATAAAATTACTAGAGGACTTCCCTTTCTTTCCCCTCTAACAATCAGATTTTAAAAAATTCAGTCAGAACTACCTTTTTTTAGGCCGGTCAATCTCGCCCCGCCGGTCAATCTCACCCCAGTTTACGGTATATAATTAATATATTTTTTTTCCAAAATAAGAAGCGTGGTATGGTGCATGTGGTTTTTTAAATCTGGACTGTATTTATTTACTTATGCTTCACTTGTATTTGCAAAATCTTTTTTTGTACAATAGTTAATATTTTGGTGATATGCACAGCTAAAATATACTTAATAAAATGTTAACAACTTTACTGCTTACAAATAGAAATTTACTAGCAGCGGCTTTAGGCATGTGCTTTCCGTGCCCATGCACATGCACAATACTGTCCAAATTTTAAGGCGCGCAAATTAAATATGAAGAAAAATGAAAAGAAAAATATTTCAAATGTTCCAACACTATTTTTCAATTTTTTTCCCCAGCATTTCTCAGAATATTTTTTTTCTTGAAGGGGATGTCGAAAAACAAAAATTGGAAACATACGGCGCCAAAAACATTTTTTGAACAGGATGCCAAAACCTGTAAAGCCGGCCCTGAAGCCTATCATATATTAGGGTTCGGAATTTTATTGGATTTTTATTTAGCGGTAGCACGGTAATTTTTTTTCCAAGTAGCGGTTTCCGGTAATTTTGGTAATCCATCGAATTTAATCGCACGTAAAATCTTAATTTATTTTTTCACAAAGACTTCATTTATCCATGAAATAGAAGGAGCCGGAACTCGACTTCTCCCTAGCTCTTTCTTCCCCTAAATGCTGTCATCCAAACTGAATAAAAATAACGTGATACGCTATTTTAATTATATTCTGAAACAATCGCCCACCAGTTTTTTAAAAAAAAAATTTAAAAAACCTATTTCCTACCATTTTTTCTAATCCATTTTTCCTAAAAAAAAAAATAAATAAATAAATAAATTCCTAATCCATTTTTCCTAAAAAAAATAAATTCCTAATCCATTTTCCCTAAATAAAATAAATTCCTCATCCATTTTTTCTAAAAATTTTGGTTCCTAAAAAATTGTTTTCCACACTATTTTTTTCTTTTTTAAATTTTTAATTTCCTAAAATTTTTTGAGTCCTAAAATAAAATTTCCTGAAATCCCTAAAATTAAATTTTTTAAAATCCCTTTAAGGATTTAAGAAGTTCGGAAAATATTCATTTTAGAAAACTTTATTTTGGGAATCAAAAAATGTTAGAAAAATTGAAAATTAGGAAAAAAAATTTAGGAACGAAAATTTTTAGGAAAAATGGATTAGGAATTTTTTTTTTTTTTTTTTAGGAAATTGGACTAGAAAAAATGGTCGGGAACGGAAAAAACTTAATGAAACTAGACAACAAATGGCATAAAAAACAGTAGACAATTAAATCGATTTTTACAAACGCTTAACCAAATAAAGAGCTATAGAAACAGTAAAAAACCGGTAACAGGGACATTTACCGGTAAAAATTTACCTCGATTTTTATTTGATTTTTTTTTCATGGCTTTTATTAAACAAACTTTCTTTTTAACGAGATTTCTTCATTTTTATTTTGAAGTTAAAAAGTACTTCCGTCAAAAAGAAATCAGTTTTGGTAGTTACGATTGGGTCTCTCAGATTCCAATATTACCGAAATATGCCTTATTCCCAGTGCCGGAGGTCAACTGACGTATCTCCATCCTAAATATGATTGGAGATAGCCTGTTTCGGCTGCTTTTCTAAATCATGTGACCACAAGTTTACGTCAACATCAGCGAGTGAATATGTAGTTAAATGATTTTTAACAGCATCGAGAACAGACTATCTCCAATCATATTTATGATGGAGATACATCAGTTGACCCCCGGCGTACGGAATTATAAATTGACATATAACAAGACAGTGTTATTACATGTAATACGCAAACATGTAGTATGAGGCAGCAACATTTACGAAATGAGCATAATGTCGTACGTCACGTGCATCATCTCGTTCATCAATGTTTGGGGAAGTAATTCACCTCTCTAGGACAGAAACTAGCTCGGCCATCTGATTATAATTTTTTCAGAAAATATGCCCTTCCATTTTAAATTCCATCATTCATTTTCAGATCACGGAAAAACCACGCATTCAGTTCGAAAAGAAATTAATTAAGTAAGTAAGTTCATTTGAGCCTGAAGAAGCGCATCCAGTTTCGACTGGATCTGTGCTCTAATGTCACAAGTGTTTAAATAATTCTACTTCTCATTCCTCCTTATTGGAATATTAAAATTTCCAGAAGTAAAGTCACAGAAGCAAAGCTTTCGAAAACAACTTTCTAAAAAATTACTTTTCGGAAGAGTCATTATAAATTTTCGGCTAAAATGAGCCATTAAAAATTTACAATCAAATTTACAATCAAATTACAAGGGTGGAACTAGCCGTTACATTTAGGGGACCACGATTCCAATACTATATTGGCTTGAAAACGGAAAACAATATAAGAATAGTTCAAAAAAGGAGTATGAAGAGTATTTTTTTTTTTTTTTTTTTTTTAATAAAAATTATGAAGTTAAAATTGTAGTTGTATGGGGCTGGGAAGAAAATGGGGAATGAGTTTAGGGCCGTAAAATGGTGATACTAAACTGTTTTAAGTAGAAAAAAGGAGTACCGTAAACTGGGGTGAGATTGACCGGCCTAAAAAAAGGTAGTTCTGACTGAATTTTTTAAAATCTGATTGTTAGAGGGGAAAGAAAGGGAAGTCCTCTAGTAATTTTATTTAAGGAAAACATCATTTAACCGTGGTTACTAACTTTTTTTAGGCCGGTCAATCTCGCCCCGGCGGTCAATCTCACCCCAGTTAACGGTACATAAAGTTTTTAAAAGTAAAAAAGCAGTAAGAGTTTTTCAAAAATTTTCAACTTTCTTGGGGTGGTCTAGCCCCCACCCCATTTATTTCCGCCCATGTGAACCATCAGTGCCATGTAGTATACAAATTTTTTATTTTATTTTATTTATTTATTTATTCATTCATTTTTTTGTGATTTTATTTTGGGGTTTTGTAAATCAACAATCAAGAAAGGGCTGAAAGCTTTAAAAAAATAAAAAAAAGAACGCTTGATAAGTGGAAAAACCTGTCCTCAGACACAAGCTACCAAGACAAAAAAGCTCCGGATTTCAGACATTTCTTAGATATTTTGACTTCATTAGTTCCGATTAAATCATCGTCTTTAGATTCGCAGCAACCCGCCGACTACAAACTTTTGTCATTTTTTTTTGTTTCGAACGCTTGTACGTATGGCCATTGTGAAGAAAATATCATATATTTTTCGGTTCAATTTGACCTCCAATGGCCATAAACAAAAATTTTGAAAAAAAAAATAGAAAAAAATTGCCATTCGCGGTATGCTGCGAACAGGTTCCCTCAAGTTGAAATAACTTAAAAAAAAAAAAAAAGGAGTTATCACTTATTGTACATGAAGAAAACGATTACAGATTTCGCTAAATAATTGAAACTTCTTTTTACATATTTACAAAAAAAATTGAACAACCCAGTTACACCGTTCACTTCATGAGTACTTTTGAAAAAACAATATATATGTCAAACCTAGATTATGCAAATAAATAAGCAAGTGTAAAGATATATGCATTTAAATAATTGTTTTATTATTACTGGTAGAATTCTTTGATCAAACCGGTATTTTATCTAAAGGTGCATTCACCTTTTATTCATACGAAATATTACACAGATATTTTCGGGGAAGGGGGGGGGGAGGGAAAATTTAAACTTTAATTCTTATTACAAAAAAATAATAACCTAAAAAATAAAACCTCATATTTTTGAAATATGGGACAACCGCATAAAAGCTCATTTATTGACAATCACTATAACAAGAGTACCGTTGGTAACATTATAAAAGAAAGCTATCGTGATATTCCAATTACGGCTGTGAGTGTAATTAGTATAAGCGAGTTAAAAAAAGAATTAGCGAATTGATCGAAAACCGTTGCCTTTGTTTCTTACTACCTTAAAAGCTGAAATCAGGTTCGTAATTTATTAACAGTTCTTTTTCTCTATGAATTTGTCAACCGATATACGCAAAGATCACGATCGTTAAGGTTCGCTTTTGCTCTTGTAATGAAAGGGAGACTTGAGCATACCCTAAAGCCGGAGGCAGAACTACTTGAAATGGCCAATGGGTTAATATAGGTTCAATATACTCTTCTATGTGACCTCGATGAGTAATATATTCCCTGTACTTCCTCGTCGCATCTCCTGATTACGAAATATTCTATGAATTTTGTACATACCTTAACCTACTGCACATGACATTGCTTCTTTTTGTTTTTCAAATTGCAGTATTAATTAAAAACGATTGTACAAAAAAAAAAAATAATAAAAAAATAAATAAATAAAAATAAAAAGTAAGAGCTTTAGTTTGATATTTAAATCGAAATTTACACAATTCCCCAGGAGATCGGTAGCAATTATTACCATTGAATTGTTGTTAAATACGGTTAGGTACTTTTGGAAATTTCCATAATTTTAGGGTCATGTATATGAAGCAGGGTGTAATTACGAACAGTGCATATCATTCTGTAGTCTTCCAGTTAAAGTAACAAAAAAAAAAAATGTTCAACATTAAGATAATATTCAGATTTAAATAAAACCTTTAAAAGTTCTTTTCCTTACAAAATAAGCTTTAGGACTATAAGATGTCGCTTTACGAGGAGGTATATAATACTTGTCTGTAATACGATTAAACCGCAATAGTCGAGTGAAGATGCCACAATTGTCAAGATTTTATTTAATGCACCTTGTTTTTGCTTATAATTTACTTATTCCCTAAACCGTTCATCTCTTGCATCTCAATCAGGTGAAGGCAACACAACGCACAAATTCATTAATAATAATAATAATGATAATAATAATAATAATAATAATTTAAGGCATAATATGTTAGAATGATGTTGAAAGACAAAAAGACTTTCACCTTTCATTTTCACTTATCCAATTACAACCCTAACTAAATGTGTGAAACAGCAAATAGTGCATTAAAGCTGATAAAAAACAAACAATTCGAATTAAAGGAAATCAAAATATTAAAAAAAATGTTCATATAGCAATTCTAAAATGCCACAAAAGAGTTCAATCTTAATTTTGAGCTTTTTACCGGAGTTTCAAATTTTAAAATGAGACATACTGTATATAAGAAGAAAAATAAGACATCATCTCAAAATGTCAAAATTCACACGGCATGCAAAGAGTGAAGAACCCACAGTGCTTCTTTAAAAAAAATGCTTTTCTACTAATATAACAAAAAAAAATGCTAACGAGACTTTGTTACGAAATATGGTAGCTACCAAAATCTACTAAAATCAAAATTTTACCTGACTGTCCCCCCCCCACCCCTTACAACCCACCCGGCCCCTCAAATTTTTTTCAAGCTTTGTTACATATTATATGAAAGCCCATTGTAAATGCTTTAAAATGAGACCTTGCCGAACTTTACATTTTTTACCAGGACGGAGATACCGTCGTTTGAATAGCCCAAAATTAAGTGTCTAATTTTCGACCTTTCAAACGACGATATCCCCGTCCCTGTAAAAGATATAAACCTCGGCGAAGTCTCATTTTAAAACATTTCCAATGGACTTTCATATGATATGTAACAAGCCTGAAAAAAAATTTGAGGGACCGGGGGGGGGGGGGGTTGTGGGGGGTAGGCGAGTGGTGGCGAATGAGGTGAAATATCGATTTTAATGGATTTTGGTAGTTAAAATGTTTACTAACAAAGCCTCATTAGCAGTTTTTTTTTTTTGGTCATTTTAGTCGAAAAGTATTTTTGTTCAAGAGTTCTGTGAACCCGAACTCATTTAAAAAGTCGATTTCTTAAATCTATATTTTGCATGAAGATTAAAAACCTCTATTTAGATCGAATATATGATTGAAGCTCAATACCCTGGTGTATTTTATTTTAAAATCCATCGAGAACAAAAAAACTGCAAAAATAATCTCAAAGCAAGAACAAAACTTCATTGTGACACCTCCGCTTGAAACTTAATCTAACTTAATCAATCTATCTCTTTTAAGAAAATGGAGTAAAAAAAAATGACCAGCCCATGTATGAGGTAAAACCTCACTTATTTTCGACCCTCCTCCCTCTCCTCTTGCCTTCGAGGCATTACCTAAAATATAGACAATCGTCATTATTAAAACGAGAATGCATAATATCGATTTTACTGTAATCGAGCAAAATTCTTTCACTTTTACAGGGATTTCGCACTTTTGAGATTGCCAACCTTCAAATTCACGAGTTTCTAGTCCAAGAACAGGTCAGCTGCCTCAACGCCCGAGAAAATCATTTTTCTGCTTATTCTAGACTTATAGTTTCTCATTCGAATGGAATTTTTCCCACCATTTTTGAAAGGATTCAAAGCTTGATCAAATCACGGGAAAAAGGACAAATAATTAAAACAGTCTAACTAGTAGAAAGCTAACATATGAAGAACATCCATAAGATTCTTCATATGTTGATTCTTCATCCACTCTTTCAATGTAGAAATGAAAATCACCTAATAAAATTCAAAACATGAAGGAAATGCTAGAACTTGCACATAAACATAACATCGGATATTTCATTCACCTTGATTCGTTTATTTTTTCTTGGATTGTTTACTGGAGTCTATTAACAACCTATCGTCGTTTCATTAGCTTTTATGACCTCTTCCGTCGTGAACAGAAACAATATGTTCCAATCATCTTTTTAGATTCGCTTTTCAAATCCGATGATACATTTTTTTTTTTACATAGTATGGGAATGGCTAGAGGTAGGATCGTTCTTAATTCACAGAAGAGGTTGGCTTATGGCAAAGCAGTACCAGATCAAAAGACTGTGTGCTTTTCTAGGACTATGTCTTTATAATTAGGGGCAAAAAATGTCTTCGATTCTGATCTGAAAGAATTACTGAAAGAAACATGCTTTAGCACACAGGATCAAACAGGAACATAAACTTGAAAAGGGCGACTATCCCAAGACAGTAATTTCACTTAAAGTGTTTAAAAAACCAATTGAAGACTGAACATGTCATTTGGTTTAACCCTTTCCTGTCTAGGCCTATTTTTAAGATCGGGCCCTCCCGGACTGAATTTATAAGACTGATAGAAATGTTTTTTCTGGATATCAAAGAGGTCCTAAACTCATCCCTGGTAAGTACAGCTCCTTTCAACCCAGTGTTAGGCAATCTGTGCATAGAAGTTAAATGTAACGCCGTAATCTCAATTTCTTATTTTTTATGGATTTTAAAATATGGTCTAACTGTTTTCGAGGTCAGAGATTCCGAATTTGGAGTCTATTTCGACGTAGGAGCCCGAGAAGACCCCTTACAAAGATATTTTTACGAAAAAGTTCAGAAAAAGCTTTTTTTTTAATAGCTCTAAACCATTATACTAATAGCCATAAGCTAATAATAGGCGCAATATCCGTTTCATCTACACAGTAAAAAATTTTATGTTAAAATTGACACAAATTGTATGTCCAAATCGGTCTACATAAATATTTTGTTAAGAAAAATAACATAATTGTTTTGTTTAATGTTCTGCGTCCATTAACGATTGTCACTTTTTTGCTGTTTACAAACAAGTTATGTTGATTTTTTAACATAATAACTTAACATAGACTTTATGTAGACCGTTTTTAACATATTTACATAATATTTTTTACTGTGTATCTGTTTTTTCCGAGTAATATTCACTATGGGCAGTTATCAAGGGCAACTAATTATTTTTTTGAAGAGTTACTTGTCAAAAATAAAAAAAATATAACTTATGAGTTATTAGGTTCTGCCATTAAAGGGTCTGCCGCCATTTTGTTTCTATAAATCGGTAAATTCTGACTTCAAATTCGAAAAGAGCACCCTTAAATACCCCTACCTACGAAGTTTCGTCAAAATCTGACCAAGTTTTATTATTATTTTCCTTGATTTTGATGGATGCACCAGTCGCTACGGAGTATTTTGTTGTGCATCCATATGGATGCATTAGACAGTAAGGGGTTAAATGCCATTGTCGCATAATTTGTTTTGGTAAAGAAACATTGTTACCAACATGCACTTTGTTTTCCAAAACAGATTATGCAAAAATGGAAATGGAACTTAAACCAAATGACATGTCCAGTCTTCAATTCCGTACGTCAAAGGTGAACTAACGTATCTCCATCGTAAATACGATTGGTGTTAGTCTGTTTCGACGTTTCGTGGAAGTGTCACGTGACTTCAAGTTTACGGCAACATGAGCGTGTAAACTTGCAGTCGCATGATCACGTGATTTTCATAAACACTCAAAACAGAATATCTCCAATCATATTTACGATGGAGATACGTTAGTTCACCTCCGACGCACGGAATTGTCAAGTCTAAAAGTAGATAAGACAAAAAATGTGCTAGCCAAGAGAAGAAATATATTACTCAAAAAATAGCAGAGAAAAAAATGAAGGAAGTTAGGTCGCACTACGTAGAAAATCTAGTCACGGTTCTTCTCAAAAGATAAATACTTTTTGGAACGCTTCAAATCTGGCTCGGGTGTAACGGAATGACCGAAATCTGTTGTCGGGTCCCACAAAAACCGTCGGGTCATAAAACTTTATTGAAAAAATTATTTAAAAACTACGTAAAGTTGAATGTTTTACCATTTAACAGGAAAAGAAGATTATCAATAGCTACTTTGATTTTTCTTTTTATTTCTTTATTCTATTTTATGCATCGTTATTCAAGTTTTATGATTCTTTTAAATTGACGTTCATCACTGCGTTAATTAGTAAAGACTGACTGACTACTTTCAGTCATGTTTGTTTGCAATTAGTTGTTGATTTATAGGAGTTAGAATGCCATGTTTAATCTTTGTGGTTTTTGTTTAACCATTTCTGTTGGGTATCATATAAAATATATTTCTTTAACACATCTAGATTTGCTGCAAGGTTCCCTTTCATCAGGGGTTTCAAAATTGTTTTCACCCATTTTATCAATCTCAAGGAAAGCGCGAGGATATACATGTTGGAAGCATTTTTCGTAGAGTTGCTTTATTTTCAATCAATTAAAATAATTCAAATTCGATGTATTGCCAGGCCTTTTGAATTTTTTTTCCAAAAAATCTCTCAATACTAACTTCTGAAAAATGAATTAATAACATTTCTATCAAGCGGATTGATTCTTTCTCAACGATTATCAAGCATTTTTCAATCGGATATTTGTTTTATTCTCAAAGGAAGTATCTCCACGATTTTTTCAATCGTTGCAAAAGTATCAAAATGTACTGTACATGTACAAAGTTCTGAGATGATCAGTTTAAAGTAATTAAAAATCCTTGCTAAAACCCTCATTTTTTCCTGCACCTCAGCTATTTTTAATTCAATATGTCTTTTTCATTTTAAAAAGAGAATTATGCGGCAATTAAGTGGCATATTTATTTTAAAAATCGAATCGCTAAAGTCTAAAAATCGATTTTATTTCAACTTTCAATAAGCCATCAGATGCTGTCTGTAACAATTCGCGGTTTTAATTGTCTTCGATTATGACATTAAAGACCTATAAGACACGTAGGTTGCCCAGTTTCATTTTCCACAATATATGTAAAAAAAAAAAAAAAAAAAAAAAAAAAAAAAAAACAGCCCAAATGAAAAATGTCAATAGTGCTATCCCTGGATTTAAATACCAAACAAAACACATTAAGTGATTACTAACAACTTCCACCATAAACAAAATATGTAAACAACGGGAATCACCCTGGGTGGGAAATGCGATATATCATGGCTTAGTAAAACGCATTTTAACATTTCGTTTATTATTCATTACCATTTGTTCCCCACAATATACCGATCGTATTCGAAATTCATCTTTGTTCAAAAAAATTAAAATTATTTGCGTAGGGTTATCTTTCAGGCTTTATGCTAAAAAAAGGGGAAATTGTTAATACTGTTAATATGTCACAAAGGAAAAATTTTATCATGGATGAGCTTATGCATACCAAAAAAATTAAATTTATTTGACTCCTTTCCACGATCATTTTATTTAGAAAAATTTTAAACAAATTTGTCGCCCAGTTTGTAACATAGCAGAGCAAAGGGGTACTTTCGTTCACCAAAAATCAACCATCAGATCTCGGGTCTCAATTTTTTTTTTTGGAATTTGGCTTATTTAACATTATTACCTTCTACAAATCAGTTAGCGCAAGGAATATTTCTGAAAAACATTTTGGCGAACAAAAGTAGTTTACACCTTCAAGGTTTAAACTTCTAAAAAAAAGTTTAAAAGAAAATAGAAAAATGCTTTAAGAGATATCGTTTCAACTTTTACTACAGCAAGTCATTTTCTGCGATGAAATGTTTTTTCTTCTTTAGGAAAAACAAATGCTACAGTAGATGAAGCGCGAATAAAATAATCTCGGAATTTTTTTGATTTAAAAAATGTATCTATTACTTAAATAAAACAACTTAACACAAATAATACACTAAAACATTTCGAAACTGAACGTCTATATATACTTTGTACGTGTTAAAGCGCTTTCACCAAAAGTAGGATCAGTCATTCTTTGCCAATCCGTTTGACCAACGACAAATCCTATTGCCCTCATCTTTTCCTGTTGCCTCCTCTCCTCCAAGTCAGCCCATCGAACCTGAAAAATTGATCGTGAAATTAATTTTGGTGCTTAGAATCGAAAATTCATCAACTGAATGAAACTATAAAGTTTTGTCTTTTTAAGAATGTTAAATCATATTACATAAAACACTTTGTTAATTTGATTTCTACTTTTTCCTTACCCTCTTCTTTCCCGGCAAGGGTTCGGAATGCGTGTCGACGTCGTCAGGGAGCTGAAGGTAGTCTTCCATGGTTGCATGGAACCCTTCTCTGCGACGTTTGAGCCCGTCAAGACGATCTGAAAAGACAAAAAATTGGACTCCATAATGTACTGATTTCATTTAAATTTACATAAAAATAACAATTGGAATTAATAAGCTCAAATAAAAATTAAAAAAAAAAATTAAGTGAAACAAATAAATTTTTTGGCACATTAAATAAATTGAAAATAGTTCTAATTTAAAAATATAATACCCATGATGCTTCCTGGAAGAAAACATTTTTTTTTAGGCCTAGTTTAAAAATTACCTGGAGTATGCTACAGCGTAAGAACATTAAACTTAAATACTAATTTTTAAATTTGTTATTAATGCAATAAGCTCTTACCTAATTTTTGTTCGGAATTCTCATAGTTATCCCAACGGCTCTTGACGAAAGTTGCCGCCCCTTGATCATCCTGCAGTGAAATCTTCTTAATAAAAAAAGGCTTATTCCAAGTAGGAACTAATAAAGTAACTCTTTGCATTACACAGGCGGAGGGAAGAAAAAAAAAAACCTTTTTGATCATATTTTTTTTTCTTTTTTAGGGGTAACTTAAGAGAATGAAACCATTATTTTAAAAAAAAGATAATTTTTTAGAGAGAAGGAGAATAAAAAACACCACTTTTTTTTATAAAACAGTACAGTTATACAAAAAATTAATAATTAGTTGTCTATAGATTGAAGCCGCTTTAAGAAATTCCAAGACTTTTATAATTCTGAAACAGAGAAAAAATGCATGATGAAAAAAATGTAATGGTATGATAAAGAAATATATAATACCAAAACAGAAGTTTAAAGCACAAACTTTTCAAAAAAATATAGCGAAGATTTGAGTCTACTTACCTTCGAATTGTGATCGATCCTACTCAGGAAAAAAAACCTACACACAATTTTTAGCTTATGTCCTTAATCAAACGAACCGGTCGGAGATGACGAATTTTAAAAAATTGCAGATTATCAATTTAAGACTCCTTCTGTGATAGGGTCGGGTTTATTGTAGGAAAAAGTTCGTTATTTAAAAGATTAACTTTTAGTGCAAAATGATGTTTTCAGAGATGAAAATGCAAAAAACATTGGAGAGGGAAAAATGCGTAAAATTGAAACTTGAAATTCGGATGAGGGAAAAAGATGAAAATTTTTTATTTCAAAATAAGAAATAAAATAATTAAAGATTCAATCTGAACGGAGCAATTAGAAAGACAATTGCCAATTTTTAAATTAGAGCCTTTTTATACAGATTTCATGGCTTTTATCTGCGAATTAAAAAAAAAGTCCACACCGTTTAAACTAGAAACTTCTCGGTAAGTTGAAAGTACCAAAATGGCACCCAAAAACCAATATAATCAAGTTATAAAAACTTTTTCAAAATCATCAGATCTGTAGGTACGTAGAACAAGGGGAAAATGACAGATATAATGCAGAAGTATCAACATCGCAAAATAATGTAATGTAGCCGAGAACAATTGAATTTTGCTCAGAAAACACCTTCTTCGATTTTTTTTTTGGAAGTACGACTTTTTCAACCGAGTAATAGTAAATCTGAAAAGCAATGATTTTTAATTACTTTCCTGAAAAAATCATATTCTTATATAATATACTTTATCAGTTTACGTTAAATAATTTAAAATAAACATCCACTAAAATTAGCATATAAACAAATAACCAATATGATTCGAAAAATTTAAATTTTGGCATTTTTCTCATAAGTTACCCACAAAGAAAAAAAAGAACAAAAGGCCATTTTTTCCACAAAGAGTCTCCTGAAAAATAAACTGTTTATATCTTAAGTAACAGAGAATTAGTCAATAAAGTTAAGACAAACATTTAAAACGCTCATTTTGAAAAAAAAGACAAAAAATTATTTCAAAATAAATGGAAAAAAAAAAAATCAAAATACAAATACCGGTAACCACTATAGTGCCCAAAGTAAAAATAAGATCAACTCTCTTTATCTAGAATTTTTTTTAAAAATCCACATGATTAAATTGAACAGCGTTTTAACTTTAACATCTGAGGAATAATTCAGGTAGTAATCAGTCTCAACTGAATACAACGAAACTGCGAATTTTTGGTTACGAATACACGAGCTTTATTTGTCACTATATAAAAGCCACGATTTGCGTCCCACAAAAAAATTTTCTCATTATTTATGCCGATTGATAAACACTGTACCCTTGTAAATCAGACAGAAAAAAATTTATCAATTAAAAAACAGCCATCCGCCTGATTGATCGCCGACATTACACTTGGGCAATTACTGCATTACCTTATATCAATTTGTGTTTTCTTAATATAAAACTAGTTTTCCTTACAGAAAGGAAAAATTTACTGGTTGATGGATGATTTTAAAATCTTACTTATTGCTCTTAATCCATTTCACTCACCTCCTCTTCATCCTCCTTTCTGTTTTCTCCTTCAGGTTCTTCCTCTTCAAGCACTTTTTCAATTTCCGTATCACTAACAACTTCCATCTCAACTTCAGTTATTGCAGCTGCTTGCAACAAAGACCTGATATCCAATCGAATAAAATGATTCGGAGTTTTCTCCCAAACACTGGCTAAATCTTGAATTTCTTTTTCAGTTCTTTTATGGATGTTCCGCTTGGTACATATAGTAACATCATCATCCATTTCAGCGACATATACCTAAAACATTTCAATCAAAATAGTAAAGTAAACAAATTCAGTTAAATTATTAAAGAAAATGTAAATATTACCTGGAATCCTTTTTGCTTGGCAAAACTCCACATTTCTTCGTAGTGTTTCGTCTTTTCATTCACGGAATCAACAATAACAAAACCAAAGAATCCATCCGAAATCGTCTTTTTAAAAGCTTTTAACAGTGAGCCTCGATAATGAGGCTCGACGGCGGATTCGTATTCATATTCCAAAACTTTACTCTTTACTTTGCGTCCAGTTTCAGGATCGGTCACTTCTTTTTCCACTTCAGTCATAAAATAATCATCTAATGAAAGTATTCTAGGAGCATCTCCTCCCATTTCGATTTCTTTATCCTGTTAAAAAAAAAAAAAAAAAAAAAAAAAAAATAGCAAATTAGAATTGGATGAAATTCGATATTTTAAAAAATGAAGCACTTAACCTTTATGAGTTTCGTAACGTAAGTTTTGCCACTACCTGGCAATCCTCGCATTATAAATACTAATTTATTCGGTCTGGTAAGTCTACCAGGGGTACATATTATGTCTTCAACTAACACCGTTGTGACGTCAAAAGAATTTTTTGAATTTTCCTTATCTGAAAATTATATAAATAACATGAAAATTATAAATGAAATGTCTTCCTCAATATAAAGTTTAGGAACGATAAAAAAATTTGGAAGGCACAAGAGCTATCAATTGTCCATTTTGCTTTAATTCAATTATAAAATGAAAAAAATTTCTGAGTAATTTATTTCACGTACAGCTAAGTTTTAACCTTTTTCTTTTTGATTAATTAAAGGTTTGTATTATTAACAGTTGCCTTAAAACAAAGGTTACATTGTTTTTTTTTTCTACCTGTAGTTTGAGGTTTTAACTCAGTAGCAGCATCTTTTCTGTTGTTTCTCTTGGGCAATGGTCTTCCAAATCGATCTCTGCTTCTTGACCTGCGTCCGCGAAATGGAGGCGACCGTGAACTTCGGCGAAAAGGCGGAGGTGGTGGAGAAAGAGATGGCTCCCGAACTGGTTCAGTTATTTTAACCTCATTCTTAACTTCATTTATTATTACTATTTCTTCCTTTTCTTTTTCTTTCTTCCATTCTAAATATTATAATAGATAAATTAGTTTTCTTTCAATACCATCAAAAACTTGTTAAAAGAATTTTTTTTTCGTTACCTGGTATTGCATTCGGTTCTTTATTAGCGGATCCGTGACCATAATCTATAACCTCTGCAGGTTCTACGCCTAATTCGAAATCAAAAGTCTTTTCTTCCTTTTTTTCAGTTCCCTTTCCACCATGACCATAATCAAAAGTTTGTTTATTCTCCGGTTGTCCGTGACTATAATCGACTACAGTAGAAAATTTAAAAATATCTTCAGGTTCTAAATATCGATGTGTTCGCCTAGAAAAATTTTCAAAAAAAAAATTAATTTTCATTCATGCACATTGTTTGATTGAAAAAAAAAAAAAACATTGATGTACATAATTTTAATACTAACGTTTGGGCAGAATAATCAAAAACTTGCGGATTCCATTCCAGTTCAGGTGGGTACTCTCTTCCTCTAGAGTACCTATCATATGGTCCAAGTCCTCGTCTATCGTCTCGGTCATATCCTCGAATAACCCGATCATCACGATCGTCTCTGTCAAATCCGCGTCTTCCGCGATTTCTTCCCCCTCTAAAATTCCGGTTATCTCTACCGAATTTTTTCTCTCCGTTATCCCTCTCTAAAATGCGTTCGTTGTTTCCGAAATTTCCTAGCTCCTCTTTCCCAAATGGTCCTCTATCCTCACGTAAGAAGGGCTCATTGTTATCTTTTCCAGAAAAGTTACTGTTACTTCTCTCTTGGGAATTTTCCTCGTCTCTATCTAAATTTGTTGGCTCGCTATTATATGGATTTCTATCGTCAACATCACCTCCAGGATTAAATAATTCACTTTCATCTAAATTATCTTGTGGGAATTTTTCCTGAGTATGAAAATTTTCGTCGCTTAAATTAACATCATCAGTGAAGTCCGTACCGGTGTTTCGGTTAGGGGGTCCACCGATATTAGGATTGATTAGTTTTTCGGTTCCTACTGAGCCACGAGATGTTTCATCTACCTGATCTAAATTAACTGGATCTTGTTTAGGCCCTAAACGGTTTTGGTTTTGATTCGTAAAATTCCGGTTCGGCTCGTTCTGCTTAAAATTATCCCTCGGAGAATTCATACCTTGAAAATATTCTCTCGGTGAGGATGTATTTTGTACATTATCACCATCGTTAAAAAATCTTTTATTGAAATTTCTCTGATTACGATTATTTCCTCTAGCAAAATTATTTCCTCTTATATTATTCTGAAATCGATTTTCATCATTATCATTCCCTCTATTGGGAAAATTGGGTCTCCTTGAATTATCTTGCTGAAATCCTTCATTTCTACCAGTAAAATTGGGTGGCATACTATCAGCATTAATGTTACCCAATTTCGCTAAAATATTACCGACGTAACCAGAAAGCTCTGCCTTTTCTAAATCTTTTGACTGATTATTTTCATTCGTCCAAAGGTTCGCATTTGGAAAAGCTCCTCTTCCACTGTCTGGATTATCTTGCCAAGACCCGGATCTTTTTCCTTGATCCCAAGCTCCTTGCTTCTGCTTTTCGTCCCATTGTCCTGATTTCGGTCCCTTCTGCCATGGACTGAGTTTTGGGCCGGCATTTTTATCGATATTAGCTCTGTCCTTTTCCCATGGCTTTACCCAAGGAGTATTATATTGTCCTTTATTAGCATTAAAATTATTACCGCTATTATTCGACCGAGGACCAGTTTCGAATTCCTCTTCTTCTTTATCTTCAAACGGATCATCAAAATAATCATCCTTTTCGTACTTTTCCCAAGGTTTTTTTTCTTTATTTTCTGGTATCAGTGCAGGAGGTTTGTCAAACGTAATATCAAACAAACTTGGTACTTTAGATTTTGAAGAAGCATTACCAAGTAACGAATTCGAAGGATTATTTAAGAGAGAAGTATGTCCCGGAGGATTTCCTAACAACGAAGTTGATCCAGGTGCATCCCCCAGTAATGAAGGTTTTCCTCCTGGAGGCTTAACAACAGAATCAAACAAAGATTTCATTTCATTATTGTAATTCCTTTCATTGAAGGAATTGGCCCGTTCATTTGAAGGGCCTTGATTAAAATTTTGATCGGTAAACCTTGAAGCAGTTCCGGTTGAGTCGAATTTACCTCTCGGCCCTGCATTATTAAATGAATTTCTTCCAAAATTTATTCCTCTTTCATTGTTACCAGAATCTCTAGAGTTGCCTCCAAACTTTGGATGCGCTCTATTAAAATTATCATTTGAGTCATCATCAAAATTATCGTTCCCAAAACGATTTGACAAGAAATCGTTACTTCGATTAAAATCTGGACCTCCAAATCCTCTAAGATTTGAATCCGACCCAAAATTTCGGTTATCGAAGTTTTGTCCACAAAATTTTTTGTTTAAGTTCCCATCGCTCGGCCCTTGGTCGAAATTTCTTTCTTTATTTCCTTCAAAATTTGGACTTTGCCTTCCGAAAGGTCCGGCATCTCTGTTAAAGCTTTGCACATTTTGAAACTTGTTGAAAGGCGCCTGCCTATTAAAATCGGTGTTGTCTTTTCCCCAACTTCCGGGATTAGCAGGTGGATGGTTAAAACTCATATTTTTCGGCCCTTCATGACCTAACAAAGGAGGAGGACGTTGATTAAAAAAATGATCTGGATTTCTTGGACTATCGACATTTCCTTGATTAAAGCTGCTTTGACTTCCTTGTTGATTTCCAAAAGGAGGGGGTTTTCTCATATCAAATTGAAGTGGTGGAGAATTGTAAGACGATATTTGAGAAGTTGGTTGATTTGGTTGAGTCGAATAACTATATTCTGAATCTGACGGCTTTGACTGAGCTATTCCTTGATCTACTAATGATTTAGTTTTGACCTCTTCAATTTCGGCTAGAAAGATTAATTTATTAAATAATTATTATACAATTGTTTTTAATTATTATTTATTAACATAAGAGCCTTGAAGAGCCTTGCATTGGCACTAAAAAAAACTAACCAGAGTGTAAGAGTCTCTAATAAAGCATAATTTTCAAAAAATATTCATGGATTTTTCTATTTAAAAATTAACGAAATTTTAATGCCCTTAATATTTGAGTAAATTTGGGCTAAATTTCTTTGCAAGGCTCTTCCCACTTAATTTTAAAAAGATACTGTTCACATACGTGATGCAGTTGCATTGGACTCATCAGCATTAGGAGTTAAAGATTTACTCAATCTCTTTTTCCTCATTTGTTCCCGTCTTTGCAACAGCTGTTCTCTCCATTGTTCCCATTTTTTCTCATATTCTCTATACTGAGTCTTGTCTGGATGATCTTGATTCTGTTTTTTCCATTCATTAAATTGTCCTTCCCATTGTTTAAATTGTTCGTCGAAAGTCTTTTCAGCTTCGGACAGTTCTTCAGGATTGTCCTTTGGTTCAATCTTCGGTTTTTTCTTTTCTTTTGAGCCTTAAAAACAAATTTTTTAAAATAAACCGTCGTTATTTGAACCATTTAAAAAAGTTATAATTTCATAACAAAAATAATAAAATAATATTTACTTGGAGTGTTGGGCGGGGGAGGTTTCTCCTCTTCTGGAGGAGGAGGTGGAACCGGTTGGTTGGTAAGAGGTAGAGGAGGATTAGCAGTAGAATACCCAGGATTAGGTGCAGGTGCCGCAGTTTTTTGAAGCAAATTCATAGCAGGCGGAAACCCGGGCATAGTTATATTTGGGCTCTGCCCCATAGCTGCCATTGTCTCTGCATATTTCTTCCCATATTGTGTTTGCCATTCCTGAAATTTTTCTTGCCATTGTTGCCACTGTTGCCACTGATGCATCTGGGCAGCTGTCCATTGAGATGGATCATAGTCTGCACCCTAAATTTTTAATGCGGTTAAAATTTCTACGACTTAATGCGTCGTACATTTCACAAAATCTTTATTTACCCCTTGCCCAGCAGCTGCTGCAGCAGCTCCATAAAGCTGCTGATAAGTAGCCATTAAAGTACTTGGATCAACATTTCCAGTAGGAAGTGTTTGAGCAGGAAAAGTGGAAGAGCCTGAAGAATATGATGAGGAAGCTACAGCTGCTTGTGGCCAAGGCCATGTGTTTGTGTTTTGGTTCTGCATACTAGACGAATGGTTTTATCTGTAACAAGCAAAAAATATTTTAAGTAGTAATACAATGTTATGAAGAAGAAAAAAATTAAGGAAAATGCAGTACTGCTTTACATTGGGATACCAAAAAAGTTATTTTTGCAATTATTTTACTGGCTTACATTAAAAATGAGAAAGATACTTGTTCATTATATAATGTAAAATTTAACTTTAACACCTAAAAAATTAAAATCCTACTAATTTGAGACATATTACTTCTAGGGTAGAGAATGAATATATTCAAACAATCAAGTAGGTGAAGAAAAAAAATTGCATTCATTTACAATTCACTTAAAATTGTGAACTATTTCCCATCATCCAGATTTGCTTGACTTTTATTCCATTATAAAAAGAAGAAAAATACTGAATTGGTTCATTTAAAAAAAAAGGCCAATTAACCCTCGACTGAAAATATAGCTCATGTAAAATGGCTAACAAGAAAATTATCTGAAAAGTGAAACAACAAATTATTTTTAATAATGAAATAGTTTATTGCTATTCAGTAGTAGAGTAAATAAAGCACATAGACCATGAAATTCTCAAAGTTTTTACCACAACTAGAAGGAATAAAAATTTCAACACATTATGACAACTTTAGTAGAGTCAGTCCAAGGAATGAACACACGAGTAAACTTATGGCAGCGCGAATTTTCCACGATTCTTTGCATTTTAATAACTCATTTTAATATTTAATAATCATAATTTTTCTAAGTGTGAAATTTAGCTGCTGATATAACAGCAGGTATTTCAACAGAACAATCAAGTCACATTCAAAATTTCCATGTCATCAATGATTAGCCATTCCTGTTAGTACTCTGGAGAATAGGTTCTTAAGCTCAAAGCATAGGGGCCTGTTTGTCTGTTAAACCATACAATTCAGTCATATTTAATTAAATTAATCCATTATAAATTATTCTCAATATTAGATCAATAAATCTTTAAATTATGGGATCTAAGAAATGTTTTTAATTTTCAGAGAATGATCATAATTAAACAATATTGGGTATTAGGAAATATTCCCGGGATATTGACAAAAATACACATATGATATATATATATTTCAAATAATTAATAAAAAGAAATTAACTATATCACACTAATAACTCATGTTACTTAATATTGATGATTTATTGGCATTTACTTATAATTAAATTATTCCAGTAATTTATGTTTTCTATTTATATTTACTTACTTATATATGTACACTTCATTCATAGGGATTTTATCGTACCATTTGGTTCATTAGAACCAAGTTGTACCAAAGAATTTGGTTTAACACAATCAATAAAAGTTTTAATACCCCATAAAATTTTAAAAAGCAAAAAGGAATATTCAGGCACTGAACCAAGCCATCAAAATGATTAAAATTAAAAATCAATAAACTCAATGGGAACTTCATAAAATGTGATGTGTATATTGGAAATAAAATGCTCCGAAAAATATTTACCTGAATTAAATCTTCAGATGCAATCTCACTGCTTCGTGATATGAAACTCCTGAGAGAAACAAGCAGCATATAGATAAAAATCTCCTTTAATCATCTGTTAAATCAAGCATTCAGGTCCAGGAATACTGTAGAATGATATCGAAGAGTCTTGCTTTAAATAGTATTTAATTTGTTTTCACCAAATTATTTTTAAGGTAAAAAAAAGAAAAACTTTGGAAGCAGCAAACAAAAGTGAACCATTTTGCATATCATCATGACTGTATTCACAAATAAAAGGTTTTTCAAACCTTATTTACATATTTATCATATTTGTGGACAGGGGACGAGGTAATTTCTTTTTTCTGTATTCGCGACATATGTTTATTACGATGATCACAAACTCATAAAGAGGTACAATTTCAAAAAGGAAAAATTCAATGGGCACAACGTTGAATATTTGCTGTTCTCAAAAAAGAAAGCTTTAAATCATTATTTTAAAACTTACCCACTACGGCAAATCAAAAATATAGATGTACATCTTTTCAAATTCGAAAATGAATATGAATATGAATCGCGGATTAAACTTACAGTTGTAATGATTTTATTTAACCACAAATAACGCTTAGGCAGGCTTCATTTTTAGAAATGTTCACTCACATTTTTTTTAACGCACGTGTAAAAGATATACCCGGATTTATATCTACATTTCCCCGCTTCTATCAAAACGAAAAACCAACCAAATTAAGCGACATATAGACCGGTTATTTTATCCAAAACAATTCTTCTGGTAAAATGGCTGATTACAATAACCATAGGGAGCATATAGTGATAGGCCTAAATGTTCGGTTTAGATTTTAGAAATACACGCAGCGAGCTCTAGCGGATAATTTAAAAAACGTTTGAGTAGATGATGGCAAAGAAAAGATCACTTGATTTACATGTATTTTGGCCATCATATCTATTACCATGAAAAATAATAAAAAAGAACAGGATCTGGATGTGAATTAATAAAACAAGCTGTGTCATTACAAATATCAAAATATCGCTCAAGACGACCCGACATTCCGACGCCTACTTTAATAGCTAAAAATGTATTTTAAAAAGCTCTGACAAGTTCCCGCCATAACTTATTCTTTCTCCTGCAATTATAAAAAAGGTAAAAAATCGTGTTGTGACCAACAAGAAAAAGTAAAATCGTTTCTGACGTAAAGCAGGCGGTACATTTTTATTAACAAAATATGAACAAATAAAAAAAAATATAAAAAAAAATAATAAAATTTAAAATGGTAACTTATGGAAATAATTTTACGCTTTAAGAAAAATTGCATCTTATGAAATTTAAAATTAATTAAAAGCCCGTTAAAATTTTATCTGGAGCCGTTATCTTCTAAAGAATTTGATAAGATATGTTCACTTATTACCTGAAAAAATGAAATGTTATTATAAGATTTTTTGTAAACAATTAATAACTTTTTTTATTTAAAGTTATATTATTTATTCATCTCAAAGTCTGTAATCAAAATTACCTCTCCTATGCTTTGACCACTATCATATTTGTCATCTATCAGACCAATACTCGGCACCTCTCCTTCTGAGATGGAATCGCTGGCATGCTGAAATGAAACAAAATTGAAACGACATTTTAAACTACTAGAACTAAAAATTAATGAACTGCGGAAAGAAAAAAAAAATTATTGGTACAATTGTAAAAAATTTTAAAAATGTTAATGCCTCGATCATATGTATACCGGTATATATAAATGATATGATCTAAAACCCATAGTCACAGTAACTTCTTTTCTATTTTCAAATTTAAGAACTTCAGTTTGATCTATCTGTACTAAAGATTCATAAAGGTAATTAAACTGTTGCGGTGTAACATAACAAGGAAAAAAACTTACGCATTCTTTAAGTGAAGATTTTGGACTGACAACATGTTTTCCATCAATTTTTCCACGCGACAAAGGAGATGATTTACAAACTTTATCAGAATTACTATTAGATGCTGAATTATTCTGCGACAAAATTTTTCCTTGTATTTTTTTCGTTCCCATATCATCCTTCTTCCGTAGAAAAGAGTTTCCGGCAATTTCTCCGAATGATAAACTTCTATCCTCTCTGCTGGAATGACTAAAATTTGAAGCAGGAGAAATCACATCCTTTTGCTTATTATCAAAAAAGGGTGTTTCCAAACGTATATTGTCTAAATTTTGTGGCTTAAATTTAAAAATCTAGGATTCCTGAATTCGGATTTTATCTCTTCATTTCTTTGCGTAAAAATATTTCGACTTTTTAGCCTGTGTCTATCTACGGTAAAATCTTTCTGATTTTGCTCTAAATTATTAAAAATAATGTTATTTACATATTTTAAGTTTTCTAAAGGGTTCACAGTATTTACGACTGCGGCACTCCCTTGCTTTTCGTCTTTTTTGTATTGAACGTTCTCAGTCAATTTTTCAGTTAAAACTTCCGTTTTTTCAAACTGTGTTCTCAAAGCATCCAAGAGTTCTTTCATTGACGTAAACATTTCCTTTGGTATATTTTCCTGTTTTTCCAAATTTACTTGAGTAATTTGATGCTTATTGATGCAGGCAGCTTGTTGAATACGAGATGAAGATCCATGGCTATTTAATCGATTATTTTCTTTCGATTTTTCGATTTTGTCCGAAGGAGAACTCAAAGACGATTCTTCCACATCAGGTACTTTTAAATTTCTACTTTTCTTGGAAATGCTCTTTCGTCTTGCAGCTTTGTAATTTAAATTTAGAATATTTCTTTGGCGTTTTAACATATAAGACGCTCCTTTTTCAAAAGCTTCGTTCAACACTTCCTTCAAATCTTCGTCAACCTTTCTATAAAAAATTTGTTCGGCTTGAAGTTCAGTTTTATTGTCGTTTTCATCTTCTGCGACTTGTAAACTTACCTCTTTGACTCTCTGTAAATTTTTTACTACTTCTTTTGGCTTTTGGTCATCTAAATTCTCGGACATAATTTCACTAATTGTTGACGAGCTAGTTTTCTTTCCCCCTTCGGAATCTTTTTCGGAAATAGTAGGCAATCTATTAATATTGCTTGTAATTTTTTTTGGTTCCAACGAAGAAAGGTCAATTGCAGGAATATTTATTTCATTTTCCAATGGTAATTCGAAGCTATTATCTAAACTTTCTACCTCAAAATCGCTTTGATAATTTTCGTCGGTCTGAATGTCGTTTTTCTTAAAAGATGAATTTGAATTTTCTTCTAGTTTTGCTCGATCGCTACTCGATGAGGTTTCGCGTTTCGAATCTCTAACTGATGAAAGATCTCCTGTGGCGATTTCGCTTACTTTATTCAGCACTGGAGGTTTCCATAATTCAGACGGAATAAATTTAGGTGATGTTGGTAAAAAAGGCGTGTTTTCTATATCGATTTTATTCGGCTTACCCGAAAGCTGGAGGTCATTTACTCTATTTTTTTCTTCAGGTGTAGATAGAGACGAGGTAGATGAAACACTGGATTCCTTTGAACAGAAAGAATGTTCCGGTGAAATCGGTGAAGTACTGGCTTTTATCTGGTTGTCTTTTTGATTTTTCCGGCTGCTTAATTTTTCATATTTTCTTACTGTTTTTTTAATTTCTGTTTCACAGTCTTGTTGTAGTAGCATTTCTTCCTTTTTCTTCTTATTATTTAATTCTTCATTTTTTCGCAATTCTTTTTCTATCTCAGTTTTCCCACTTTCTTTTAAAACTTCTTTCTCTTTTTGGTAATTAAATTCCTGACTTTTCATAACCAGCTCTTTTTCGGTTTTATATTTCTTATCCTTCATCGAGGCTTTTTTTGCTACAATGTTTGTAGCATCATGTGACTTTTTCAATTCCAAAACGACCGGTTTCGTCATCAAAAGCTGTTTCTCATTTTTCGCCGCTGTTGGTTTTTCAATAGCAGAAAAATATTTCGTTCCTTCAAATACTGCCCTGGATTCATCTACCTTTTTAAAAATATCTCGTATAATGTTTTCAAATTCCAAAAAATCGCTTTCTATTTTCATAGTTTTTTCTTTACATTTTCTAGACGATTCTTCTCCTAACTGACTGACCGTAACCGGAACAGGAATTTTATTCTCAGTTTCTTCAGACCTAAAATCGTTCTCTTCAACTTTCCCAATATTTCTGTCAGTTTCATATCCTTCTACTTGATTTTCTTGCCTTTTCTCAATTTTTTTCTTATTCATCGATTCTATTTCAACATCGGTGATTACATTACTTTTCGAGCTAATCTTGTTTTCAAATAATATATCCTTTTTACAGTGATGGTTGTCTTCATATGCTTCTTTTACGAATTCATCTATACGGGGATCGAAAACATTAAAATTGCATTTCAGCAACAAATCATCGATATCGCTCGATCGAACGTTATTTTCAAATATTCTGATATATTTTCCGCAATGAATGCATTCTACTAATTTCTCTTTTTTCCGTTGATCATACAGTTTACCGTAGAGCCTTTCCAAATTATTCCCTTCGTTTTCATTGTAAACCAAATTTTTTAAGACTACATTACTTCTTAAACAAGCCTCTTCTTTTTCTTGGGGCAAAATGTCAACGCTCGGTATTTTTTGTAATTTTAAACCGTTTCGAATATGCAAACTTGGTAACCTTTGAAATTTTAATTTTTTTCCGTAATGCTTTCCACATTCTGACCATTTCACATCCATTACCGATACATTCTCCATTTTATTTTCTCTTTTTGCCTTCTTTTTTGTCCCACGAGATTTTTTGCTATCACAACTTTTAACAGTTTCCGTGCTTACACTTTTCGGGCTAAAATGTGTCTGACTTTTAGAGCTAAACGATATTTTATCGAAACTTGGAACTCTATCGATTTTTCTATCATGTTTTTTCAGCTTGTCCAATTTTTGATTCAACTGCCGAACGGTTTCAAAACCTCTGTTGACCACTTCTTCTGTTTGCAAAATTTGTTTTTTTAAATTCTCCGTTACTTTTACTTTCTTAGGTTTGGCGATTGTGAACGTCCTGTTGAGGCTAGTTCGTGATGATTTATCAGAGTCTGCGATCGTCGGAGTTGTGGCTAATTTTTCCGGGATCTCTTTTATCTGCTCTTTAAATTCTTTGTTGTCGAACTGTATTCTTTGGCTAGGTCTTGGTTTCACTATGTCGGTTTCTATAACCTTTTCTGAGAGTTTCTTTCTTCTACATTCGATCTGATTATTTATTTCTTGAATTTTTTCATCTATTTTGGATTGTTGAACGGTTTTTCTGAAATTAAAAAAAAAAAAAAAAAAAAATTAGACATTTCAGAGTAACAAAGCAAAAAAATAAATTAAACAAAATAATAATAAATTAACTGTCAGCTTTACAGAACATTCCATATAAAGCAAATAAAATAAACTTGATTAAAAGTTTCATCAAAAGGCAAAGATACCGCTTTAAACGACTTTTTTAAATAAATTATTCCATTTATTAAGTATACTGAGAAAGAATTTTGGACGATGTTATACCTAGCGGATAGATAATGTTCAGGATTCAATAAATCATCCATGCTAGACAATAAATCATTCGTATCAGATCGCACCTCGTTCTCAAATTTTTCTAATTCTTCTTGAATCGGTAAAAATTGATCTTTTTTTTTTCTTCTATTGTGCCTAATTTTTTCTAAGAAAACATTCGATTCCCCGTCAGGATTTTTAGGCAAATTTTCGAAATCCATATTAAATTTCATTTGAGCTAATGCTGTATTCGTTGCGTGAACTAATTTTTCGGCATTTTGAATAGCATCTTCCATATTACTTTCTGTTCCGGAAACACTTGAAGCCAAATTGACCTAAAACAATAAAAATTGAAACTTTAACTAAAAATTAAATGCGTAGAGAAATAATTCGAATAATTATCGTGATGTATTAGCATACAAACAAGAGGGAGCATTATTAACATTTGAAAAAAATAGCTCTTATTAAAAAAAAAGGAATAAACGGATTTAAATACAAAACATTGCAAATGTTAATGAATGAGTATAGAATTAAAGTAACGTCATAAAATAACCGCCTACAAGAATACAGGAGAACCTACCTGACGAATGAAAGATTAATCTATGAAAAAAAAAAGTAGAATCTCTAAATTTTATGCGCAGCATTGGTCACTTAAGAAATTTCTCATTCTTCTTATATTATAGATAATTTTAATTTTAAAGAAAGCCATTAATTTTTAAGAATTTCTTACGACCCCACATTTGCTTTTTAATTTTCCTAAGTTTATTTACTCTTCCACAGTTGCCAAAAATCGTATACGTCACGCGTCAGTCACTGGCCTCTTTCTTCAAATTATTAATTCCTGTTTTTTGAAAAAAAAAAAAAAAAAAAAATTGGTATTTTGATTTTAAGGAGATCACAGGCTTTACCTGAATAATAGTTGAAAATCGAAAAATTTTAACACATATACTTACATGAATTCAAACATTTCCACCGAAAATTCCCAATTCTAATTCCCGCACAAACCTTAAGGTTTTTGGGTTCCTTCCTCGGAAAAAAAAATGCTTATACTGTGTACTACTCTATAATAACTGAAGGTCGTATCATCTGGAATAAAAAAATTCAACAAGTTAAAACAAACTTCTTATTTAGTAATGAAGTTCATTTTCTATCTGAAATGGTTTTAGAGAGGCATCACAAATTGGCGGAAAACATGAAATCGGTCAGTTTTACGTTAGACTACTTCCGAGTCCCTATATTCATAGCAGATATAGAGAATATAAGGAATGCATATGTAAATTAGAATTAATAATATCTTCAAATAAAATAAATCTAAATCACAATTTTTTATAAAATTTTTAATTTCATTTAAAATAATAATTGGATTTTAAAAAAAAAGATGCTGTACATTTATTAAAGATTTATTTTTGAAATGAAACTTCCTAATGACCGTTAGTTGTAATGTGGGATTATTCCTCCTCACATCAGTAAAATCGCCAGCAGCATCAATGTAAACATAAAATTTCTGATCTATTTTTGTATTTGGCAACCAATTTGTTTATTTGATAGATAATAATGACGTAATATGCTACCGGAACTTTTTATTCAAAAGTAAGACCTTCAAGTAATCGTTTTTTTTTTCTTCTTTTCTTAAAGTATTTGAAAAAAAAAAAAAAAACACTAGAAAACTGAAAGTGTTTAAACTTTCCAGTTTAGGGCTTGAAATTATGTTGAAATTAAGGTGATCAAAAACTAGACTTTTAAAATCAAGACAATCTTTTTACAACTTTATTGCTGCATTTATTCTCTTTAAATGTCAATTTAGAAAATGAAACAAAAAAAAAAAAAAATATTATTATTTTTTGCACACATAATTATTATTTCTGTACTCTCAATTAAATATTTGGTTTTCCACTTTTCCAAGAGGCCTCTTTAACTATGAAAATTATTCTTAATCATTTTTCTAATAATGAGTATTTTTTTCCAGCCTTTCATACAGTCTAAAATTGAGCATGAACCTGTTTTTTTCATATATCACAAATTGTTTTTTTCCTCATCATTTTATGATCCAGAATCTCCCTCATCCTTAGGACCAATATAACTATTTTTCTAATTTTTTTAAAGAGAAAAAAATTTATCTGTCTAAATTTTCATCATAAAAAAAGTCTATTTTCTAACTTCTCCTTTCACAATAAGCCATAAGGATGATACTTTTTATGGAACAACCTTTAAAGATGTTTGCCCTACGTACTTGTGATAATTGTCAACAAATCAGTGACTTCAAAAAATTCCTATAATAATGATTAACACTCGTTCTCTAGATTTTTTTCTGAACATACCATTATCTAGAATTTTTTGTGTACAGATTGTACTTGTAACTTTCCTTCCTACTCAATAAAAATGTAATAAAACGCTTTGCTTTCCTAAATACTCCCTGAAAACAAAATTTCTGAAGCTAAGAAAATCTTACACCATTTAAAAATAATACACCAAAAAAAAAAGGCAATTTACAATTTAAAACTTTAAGATAGCCTGCTTCAAATAGAATGTCGATTGATATCTCTTTTTCAACTTTTTAAGAATCCAAAAGCATCAATTAACTATTAAATAGCCTACATATTTCTTTTTTGAATAGCACAGAAGGAAATTCCTAATGCAGTTCCATTGATATTGATATTGAAAATGATTTAACAAAACACATGAAAAAAAAAAAAATTGTCTGTATTTTAAATGTGTATAACTAATAAAAGTATCCATCATATTAATTTTCATTTCTGTTAAAAAGTATCAGAAAACTATGCATCTAGCATCTTTTTATTTAAACAATGAGTGATTGAAGAACCATACATATTCGATCTCCCCATAAAAATTAACCTTTTGATTACCGGTGCATAACTCTCATAGAACTTACCAATTACCTTATGCCAGAGATTGGTTATAACGTTTAAAAATTAACAAAACATTTTATGTAATTTCGAATTCATTGACAATTTTTTGTAAAAATTCATTTTCCAACCAATTGATAGGTTAATAAAAACAAAACAAAGCAACAGAAGAATTGCCAACCTTCAAAATTTCCATTGGCGCGTAAACTAAGTGAATGCGTTGCTCGCTAGGTTCGCTGTATGTAGTAGTCTCCAAAGTTATAGCCGGTATTGGTTATATTGTTCGTTGGGGAACTTTTTATTTTGTGTGCTTTCAAAAAGCGAAGATGACGACAAAAAATGGTGAAACGCCTGTTAGCGAAGAGCTTAAAAAACCTACAAAAGTCGAAGAAAACAATGGGATTGTGTTGAACGAACATCAAGCGAAGTAAGTTAAGTCATGTCCAAACAGGATTAAAATTTTTTTTGTTATCTGGAATTGCAGTGTTAGGTTTGCATTGTGTTGACTTAGAGTAATAATGTGGGTTTTTAAATACTATTATAAATGCAAAATATTGGAGTTTATGAATTGTGTTTTTTTTGCAGGCCTATGGGGTCGTCCATAAAACACGTGAGCACGTTAGGGGGGAGGGGGTATTCAAAATGCTAACTTTTGCTAACAGGGGGGGAAGGGAGTTTTACAAATTTAACGTGAGCATTTGTCTCATGTAATAAACGTGCCAAAATGAAAATAATTTAATTTTCTTACACTATGTAACCTAACTCACTTTAAAAAAAAAATTTCAATTATACCGGCGCATTTGCTCTAAGTTAAAAAAAAACCTGTTTTTGGCTAAATTTAAGTTCCCAAAAATTTCAGATTCTTAAAATGTTTAATATTAGTTTTTAAGAAAAAAATTTAAAGGGAGGGGGGGGGGGGTAACCGAAATCTAACGTAATTTTAGGGGGGGGGTTCTGAAATGCTAACCTTTGCTAACCGGGGGGGGGGGGGGGGGAGGGGTCGAAAATGACCAAAATAATGCTCACGTGTTTTATGGACGACCCCTATATAACGACCCCTATATAGTAAGGAAAACTTCCATCAAAGTCGTAGTGACTTCTGTGCACCAGGGGGGGCAGCGGCTCTCAAGATGCCAATCAAAAGAATAAAAATTGTGGATTTCGGTCCTTTAAATAGAACGTTCATTTTTTCCGAAAACGTGTCCCCATACACGTATTCTGTGAACAACGGGCTGTAAGTCTTCTTTCTTTTTCGGCATAATCAGGACATGAAGCCCTATGACCCGGCGCCTACCTTTTACGAAGTTCGGTTTCTGGTGTAAGGTTTAGGCGTTACTACGTCATACCCCTTAATGTATCGAGTGACGAGCTCGAAGACGGGGCACTCATTTCGCAAAGGTATTTTACGAATGAGCGGGACCTACTTTATTTAGACAGGGAATCCGAACCCTGTGACACATCGGTCTTCTTCACATGATACACACATGAGTATCAGAGGTGAATGCTGGCGGAAAAAAATCCTGCCTGAAATCAGGTTCGAACCAAGACTCCACACGCGATCATTCGTTTCGGAGTCGAGCACGCTCGCCACTCAGCCGACGTCATGCCAGGGCTGTAAGTAATATAACTAAAACATGGGGGAAAAAAATGCGCTTATGCATGAATTTAATGAAAATATTTTTACATCTTTACAGTGTCAATGGTCCACCTCCAAACATTGACTTCGATAATGGGCCTGGTTTGAGAGAAGAAAGATTTACCTACACCTCAATGGAGTATGGAAGATAAGTCCGATCCAGAAGGTAACATCATACCATGTAAAGATCGAAAACAAAAAGAATCATTTGCAAAAAGTTTTAAAACATAATTTTTTGAACTTGTTATTTTCCTATGAATTGATATTATACGTACTTGCTGTGTAAATCTTCTTGTGAAAAAATGCCTGAAGTATTTGTAATAAAGTTTAGCAAATCCTTTGATTCTTGACCGGAAAAAATTAACATTACTCGCTAGGTTCGCTGTATGCAGTAGTCTCCAAAGTTATAACGGACTCTCAAGAAAACATCGGCTGGAAAAATAGTTTTTTGAAATTAAAATTAGGCAGGCTGAGAACCTAGAGAATGATGTTCTTTAATCGTCACTCACTTTTCTTTAACTACTGCTTTCCGATATGTAATTTTTTATCATTACTTTCTATATAACTTCTCTTTTATTATTGCTTCTTTTTTCTAATATTTCAAATGAAATGAAATACTAGAAAAAATAATTACTAGGAAAGGAATTGTGGGACGGAAAAATTATTTCAAAAATTCATAATCCAAGCTCTTTATTTACATTCTATACTTTATTTATAAAAAGATCAGACTTCTCTAACATCGTTTTTTAACAGTGTAATTTTTATTCACTGGGGTTTAACAAAGTTCGAACAAAAAGAGACGGGACAGTCACGAAGAACGAACAAACATTCATACAATAACTACAAACGACTTTTTTAAAATTGTTGCCACGCTTACCAATAAATAATTACAGCTATTTACTGACTTTTGGTTTAGTACTTTCAAATCTACAAAGTTTATAGAATAAAGAAAAATTTTCAGCACATTTTCGATCGGTAAGAAGCCGCAACAACTTTTTATACTTGTTGTTAAAATCTTTTTTATAAAAACTAAATGATTGCCTTCTGTCATATTGGTCAGTAAATAACAATTAAATCATTTGCTGCTTGTTCCTTAGTACAATAAAAAAAGTAAATGCATAAATAACAAGCAGTTCCGAATGATTTTGCAAAAATACAAAAAACTTTTTACCAGCAAAGATATTAATTTTAAAAAAAGGAAAAAAAAAATCTTTTAACACGGCTATCTTTTAATATGACGTTGAAAATAATACGGTTAAATAAAGTCATGACCAATAAATTTAAATAATTGTGCCAATATCATCAACTTTTTCCCATGGCTCGTTTTTTTTTCCTTCTTTTTTTTTCGGAAAATTACCATTCTTAAAAAAAAAAAAAGCTCAATTTACATATTTTATTTTCATTCTTCCACAACATTCACGGCTCTTTTAATGTTTTATATTTTCTTATTTCATTCAACCAATACCTAAAATCTAGTTTTATTTAACAGGGTAACAGCTAAAAAAAATCTAATTGCATTTCAGGTCCACATTCCAGCGTTATAAAATCACTATTAAAGGATTGTTTGCTTATTGCCTTTTATCTTTATTTTTTTTTTTTTAAATTTTAATACATTAATTTTATTAGAACTGATCGCTTTGTTTCCCCAATGCTTCATTCGATATTTTAGAATGCTTTTTCGTTTAACAAACTACATTTTTAAAGAACGCTATGTCGCGCCTTCTATTGATGAGGCTTTTAATTTTTTATTTCAACAGATTGAGAAATAAAAAAAATCTAGCCAAAAAATGGGGCAATAGACGATTCGAAAACGTCACCTAAATTCAAGAGCTATACGCGTTAAACATTCAAACATACGATGACTGTCTTCAATCATAAATCAGGTAACTTTTTAATATGTACAAACATTATTACAATTTTTTAAAACTCAAAAAATAAAGTGGATTCAAAAAAAAAAAAAAAATTACCGAATTGTCATAATCTAAATATTTGTGGATTTGTAAATAATACAGAAGGTCATGTGGTCCTGACACAAGCAAAATGAATAAATGTTGTGCTCATTTTGTATTAAATAAAACTTCATTTCAAGGTTGAAAAATTAAAATCAGATTTCGTATTCGAAAGAATAAATAACCCATAAATATTTATTAATCTGCCATCTAGCAAAAACCATCGTTAACGGTTTCGATTTTTCTTAAATTTCCACCCAAAGCGAGATCTTCTTCCAATTTTTGTTTTTTCAAAACTAAAATACAATTATTATTTCTTTAAAAAAAAAAAAAAATAAACACGAAAACAGTATTTAGGAAATAAAACAAAAAACTTACAAAAATTTTTGTAGGAATTTTGTTTTATATTCAAAAAATCAATCGCAATTTCAACTCCAACAAGAGACAACACAAGTAAAAAGAAAGTTTAGTTTTTCTAAACTTTAATTTTTTTTTTTAAATTTTTTTATTCTGTTTCGTTTAATTTTTTCTTTAAAATTAACACAATTAAATTTGCTAGTATAACTTCGAGACACGGCAGGCAGAAAAAAAACATAATCAATAATCTACAATCAGCGAGTGTTGAGTTCCCAGAGCTTGACAAAAGCTCCTAAACTTCTTTAACCCTTTACAAATATTATCTATTCAGCTTGTAAATGAGTCGATAACTCGTTACCAAACAAATCATTCGTAATGCCCGTCGAGGTAAAAGTTTCTTTTCTTTTTTTTTAAATGGCCTCAACTTAAAAATTTATTTTCGAGGCACGTTCATTATTGTCAATTGCATGAATATATATATTTTTTTTTTTTTTTTGCTTAAAAAAAAGCAAATACTGTTCATATGGCACGAGTTATTGAATCATTTGAAAACAAGAAAACCTCAAGCGGGTTCTTCTACCTTGTGGGATTCTGATGTTCTATATTTACTTGTTAGAAATAATGAATGCTTTTCGTTTTGGCCTGCCGTTTTCCATCTGTCATAAGAACCGGTTGAAAAATAGATCAACTTTACATTTATTTGTAATATAATTCTTGTAAAAAAATTTTCGGTAGGCTTTTTTAAACATTTTCCAATTAAAAAAAAAAAAAAAAAAAAAACTGGCGACGATTTTCTGTTCAATCAACCGGTTCTGATCGAATGGCAACGATAAACCAATAATCGAAATCATATGTGTTACTATTAATTTTTCACAACAAATTTACACAGTAAAATATTTACAAAAAGAAAAAAGAGAAAATTAAGTTTGGTTATCGTGCAAAATAAAATAATTGGTTGACATTTTACAGTTTTTATGCCGTTTTTATATTTGATCCATCATTGTACAAAAAACTGATCAGAAACTAAAACATGCATCCCATTTTATAATAAAAATAAAATTAGAGTTTACGATTAAAAAGAACCTATTTTACTTCAAATAAATTTTTCGGATGCAAGATAATACTTTTCTGATCAAAAGCGCAACAACGAAATAATTAAATACAATTCATTTAATTCATTCATTTCTTCTTTTTTTACAGTAAGTTATAGGTATATGTACAAATATATAAAATCGTCGTTAATTTCGTTCTATAAAACATTGTTTTAATATTTTGCACATTAAATCTTTTTTTTTTTTTTTTGGCTAAAAAAAAAAGAAAAAAACAATATAAATTGTACAGACGATTTAAAAAAAAAATGAAGCGGGATAAATTTACTTAAACCTTATTCGAAGTTATGCTTACAAACTCAAATAACATAAATAAATAGATCTTTTATCTAACCATAACTAACCCATTTGTGTGTAACTGTAAAAGTTCACCATCCCCAAAGAATAAAAAAATAAAGACAGTTATACCATCACGAAAATTTTAAGAAAAAAAAAATTATTCGGAAAAATCAGTCTTCATTGCGGATTCGTGAACTGAAAGTTTTTTTTTTCCTGTCTGTTTTCTTATTTTCTTAAAGCTCAACTCCTACCCCTTAATAAAGCATACTACAGCCGAAAATCTAACCCGATTTCTGAAACATTCTATAATTAATCATATCTTTTTTATTACAAAATTAATAAAATGGGCCCATCTCAAAAATGTTTCAATGGAAAAAGACCGCTCAAAATGGCCACGACCTTATGAAAAAAACCTGCCTGATATGATTATTAATTTTTACAAAGCTGCAGCTATCGTACAAATCAATTCAAAAAAACTTTTTGTATATTTCTTCGAACCAACAGCACACACCTTGCATGCAACGAAAAACGATACAATTGCCCGGCTTACCGCTGACTTTACAATTCAAAATACTCATTAAAATTAAACTCGTCAAGCTGACACACTTGACCTAAAAAAAAGTAAAAAAAAAAAAAAATTAAATGCAAAATGATGAGCCATTAAAAAAATTTAATTTTGTTTATAAAAAAAAAAAAAAAATTATGTTATTGTGTTTAAATAATTTAATCGTTTTCTCTTGATCAGGCATCCGTCACGTGAAATAAAAAAAAAACCGGTGTGTCAGCACCGCTCACAATCAGAAAAAAAATGCAAAAATACAAAAAAAATAAAAATAAAAAAACATAAAAGCCTCAATCATGAAAGCTTTATGATAATCTACCGTTGGAACCCTAAGTTTCTCTTTCTTTTTTGACTTTAAATTCTTCACCTAATATGGTCGATATTTCCCCTTGCATGAATGCCCAAGGAACGGTAGAATTGGCCAACGGACACTTTTCTCCGCTTGGACAATATACTTCGTTGCCGGCGCCTTGCCGCTTAATGCTATCTCGGGAGCATGGGAAACAGAATTTGTGATGAGGGACGCTCGGACATTGCACGAAATGCGTGTCTTCGAGTCGTTCTTGACATAACGTACATTTTAAAGTCGTTGTCGTCGGGATTGTATTTGTTTGAGTTTGAGTAGTGTCTGTAGCAGTTGCATTTGGTTCTGTCCCATTTGAGAGACTGTTTGCTTCGCTCGACGTCACCGTTGTGGATGAGACGTGTCTGCTTCCGGATGAACGTCGACCGCTTGAGGAACCTGAAATAATTGATAAAATTTTTATTAAAAAAAAAAAAAAGATTAATTTTGTTAGACTAAAAATCAGGAAAATTTTTCTCGTTGGAATGCAGCTTTTATTTTTTGCTGAATGAGGGAGAGCTTAACACAAAGACCTCTGGGCTCAGTGAGCTCCGAAATCTTTCAAAAAAACTATTTTCTGATCCACTATTTTATAGTGGTTTTTTTTAGTCGTATACTATAAAATAGTATGCGATTAATTTCCAAAATAAACTGAATTTGGTCCTAATCTTAAAGATACCTTTATAGGTTATTTAACTCCTCTTAATTAATTTAGGTTTAATTTTACGTCTTGGCTTTCCCCTTACGTCTTCCCCTACTAAATCAATTACAAATAAAATGCTTTTATTTACAAGAGTAAATCAGCAATCTTAAAAACCTCAGTGTACTTTGTATCAATTATAAGTAGGTAGTATTAACTACCAAAATGAATAAATAAAATAATTAATAATTAATTAATTAATTAATTCACTTATGTAATTTTTTTTAAAACAAAGTCAACATTCGAATTTTTTTCAAAGGAAATTACGAAATGTATTTAGCTCGTCTTTTTTACTAAAGTAAATTTCAATTTCCTACTGTACGCTTTCATTTTTTTGTTAATTTTTTAAAAGAAAACCAACCTGAGGAATTAGGAGAATGCTGACTACCCCTACTTGCAGAACGAGGTCCTCCACTTCCTGGAGGACTGCCCCCCGCACTCCTTGGACTGCCAGGAGGTAGATTGTCTGCGACAGACATAAGCGCAGCCATAGGAGACTGACCGTTTTGTGAAGGTTGCTGAGGACCTTGAGATGGGGTAGACTGAGGGATGTGTTCCTGAGGAGATCCCGTACGTGCGTTAAGTGGTGAGCCCGCTGTCGTCGAGCCATTTGTTAATGACACATTTCCCGGGCCAGGGTAGCCTGTAAAGAGAAAAAAATCAAGCATATTTTTAAAAAATTGATTATTTATACACACGGAAAATATAATCGCTGTATGGCAGGCGTTTTTAATCTCGCAAAACTGGCAAAAAACAACTTCAAACAAGCGAGGTCAGGGTCGCCTGGTGGTGAGGTTCATTCGAGCAAAAATTTTCCCTCTTGCAATATGTAAAATAAATCCGTGTGATTAAAACTCAAGCTCTCAGCACATTAATTCTAGCAACGTAAGCATGTGTACTACATTGGCATCCATAAACAAATTGCATATGTTCTTGTAATCTTTTTATTTTTTTTTTTTTTAACAAGGAACTATCCTTGCAATTTTTAACTTTATCGTGCTAACTCAATTATATTCTCAAGATGACTGTCGTTTTAGTGTTAAGAATAAACTAAATGGATCATATTTTTATTAGGAAAAAAAAATGCATAAAACACTTTTTCTACTTTCCTAATTCCTATAAAGAGGAAAAATAAAAACGGTTTTCAATGGAACGGAAAAGATTAAGTTTCGAAGGACGGAAACGATTTTTAAAACGAGTTCCGATATTCCATTGTCCCTATTCAAATTTTAAACAACTTGCCCCCGAAAATATTTCAATATAAACGTATCTATTCAACAGCAAAAAGGAACAAAGAAAGTTTTATGTAAAGCTGGGATGAATAGAATCTCTCGATCAATAGGACGAATGAGAAAATGAAATGTGATTTACTAATCCGGGAATTGATATAAATAACAGGACCGTATTAAACTTTCCTTTTTTTTTTTCTCTCTCTCATCCCGTTATTGGAAAAAATTGCTTAAATATCGGTTTCAAAACTGATAATCTACTTATGGCTGATAGGATATTTACAAGTTTTTATCAAAATCGTTTTGCGCTATTTTTCTAGGAATAGTTATGTTGACCCTTGAAGGCGAACGAATAAAGTTCATTCGCGTTATTTTTAAAAGCGATAAATAATAAAAACGTCGGGAGATCAAATAGGTTAAAATAAGATAATGAAAATTTCAAATGAAGACATCTATTTTAGGCCGCAGATTTTTTCCACTGTGATTAGCTATTTTAAATTGTTGCTCAAAATGCGTCATGCATTAAACCACGTAACTTAAAAAGAAAAAAAAAAAAGCTTTAGTAAACAAGACCGCATTACAATGATTTGAAGTAAATGCAAAGCAAATGACAGTATGCGAGGCTCACTGTTAAAAAACCAAAACTAATTGAGCATGAATTTGACTTTGACTTTAACTGTACTTAAGAGTTAATTTTGCCGTTAACAGTTATTAATTTTTAAGAGAAGTCAAGATTTTAAGACGTCGGAATTTATTTCTACACAAATTCTAAATAGACCGAAAGGACGTTGGTAAACGCAGTCGATTTTTTGAGTTCTTGTAAGTTTAGGTCATGCAATCGACCTAAACATTACGTAGTCACATTGTAATATAGTTCAGCTGCACGCTCCTAAGTTTACTACACTATCCCATCGTGAATAGCCATTTCCTTGAGATTGATTAATTAAAGAACTTTTCAATAAAATTACAAATACCAATCATGAATTGATTGTTCAATATGTGAGCTTTCACAATATAATACTACAGCATTACACAGATTATTTATTCCTATTTTTTTTTTTTAATTTTTCCATTTAAATTCTTGTGTCAAGTTAAAGTTTCCGAAAATATCTGATGGTCTTCAATTTCTCAAATAGTTTTCTTTGAGTCAAAGCCGATTATCTCACGAATGGAAAAAACATTTAACCATGTTGTCATATCCTTGTAAAATATGTCAAACAGTATCCTAAGGTTTAGTGACATTTATATTCTACGATATCATTGAATATGCAGAGGTTCTCTCAAGATTGCTGAACAGAGATACAAACATAGTTATAACTAACATTTGCTGTTGCACGCAAAATAATATTCAACATATTTTTAAAGCATTTGTAAAAAGTAATTTTAAGAAAATAATTATAATAATTAGTTCATTTATTTATTCAAATATTTAAAAAAAAAATGTTCCATTTAAACCAAACTTGATCTTTGAAAAGCTTCTTCATTTTGAATAAAAAACTTTTGTACTTGATTTTGGAAGATTATCACACTACATGGGCGCACCCAACGCACCCCACCTTTACGCCTAAACTTTTCATTAAAATTTACCTTTTGGGCTGGTTTATAATTGTTACATTCTACAAACTTTTTTGAAACGTCTTGCTTCCTTTTAATATATTAATTTTTGACGAATATTCAAAAAAATACAATATTCTCTTTTTATTTCTTACTAGACTTAAAAAGCATAAAAACAAATTTTTCAGCAATATTTCTCAGCTAATTGGAGATATAATATGAAGCCGGTATCTTTGTACTTGTGAGCTCGGTTCACTTGGCAACATCCCACAACCAGAACCATACATATGACAACAGAGGAATGACGTCACGCAGACAACTAGTTTACAAAACTTGAGAAGAGAAAAAAAAAAAAAAAAAAACTTGTAACAAAAACACATTCCATTTCATCACGACCACGTTTTATCGTTCCGCCCACGTTTACCAAGCGTAAAAAAATTGAACACGTTCCGTAATAAATTTTTATCCCCTACATCTATGCTGATCTTATGACCTGAACAACCATATAATTAAATAGAACATAAGACTGTTTCACAGAATTAAACAGAAAAAAAAAAAAAAAAAAAAAAACATTACGAGAATGATAAAATGCGGTTGTGAACAAAAAGTGATGACTCAAGAAAGCCTTTCAACTTAGGATGAAATCAACTTTATAGTGTTCAAGACGTTAAAGACGAGAAAAAAAAGAAATATTTAGCATATGTTTGTTACTTCCAAAGCAAGTTTACTTAAAAGATCGGAGTGACGTCACAAAAGTATGAGACAAGCCAAGTGTGCAGCCTAGCCTATTACAAAATGGCGGATTTGGCCTGCAACATGCATAAGCAATGTTGCCTTGTCAGTTTATTTATACATGTCGTCAAAATGTAAGATTTACAAACAATTCCAAGAGCCGGTTTATAAGATCACCGTTTCTGAAAAAAGTGAAAGTAAAACAGAAGATAAAATAATAAACATTACGCCCACAGTGCTAAACGATGATTCTAACGGTAAAACTTGTTCAAAAGCTGTCGTTAACCGACAGTTAAGATAATTTTATATCAATTATTAAGAGTTTATTAAAAAAGAGCGATTAACAGAAAAGAGTTTACACTGAATCTCGAGGAATACATTTAAGGTTCGTATTGCTTTTCATGATAGAAAAATTACAAAAAAAAGAAAATGAAGCGTCCTAGTTTTGCTGGAAAACAAAAACACTGTACTTCAAAATGTATTAGTTTTTTTTTTGTTTTTACCGTAATTACCACACTTAAAAATCAATAATAAAATGCTTCTTCTGGGCGGAATATTTAAAGACAAGTAGGCCTAATCCAAAAAGTGAATTTCTGGATAATAATTATCCAGGAAATTGATTTACCATACGTGATAAACTGAAAATGCTGTTAATAATTCAGAGGGAAAAAACGTATAAAAATTTAACAAAAAATTTAACAAACAATTCCTAAATACCAATAAAAATAAACGGTAAACTTCATCGAACTTTTTCTCATAATATTCTTTTTAGAAAAATAAGTAAGTACTGTACAGTAAATAAATCATCCCAATCCGAATAAATCAAATGTAATCACTCCAATTAGAATAATAATATTCGATTTCTGAAGTTTTGAGGGAAAAAAAGGAGGAAAGCATCAAATACAAAGGTCAAAGTAGGAATTGTGTAAAAATTCCTCTTTTATGAAGATTAAAAAATCTCACAAGAAAATGTTGAAATCGAATGTAAAAGGATGCATCTTTCGCGAGAACTATAATATTTCTCACACCTTTTTAAAATATCTTTTAGAGGGTCACATCATTTTTTTTTCTCAAAATTTAGGGGAACAAAAAAATTTTAAGATCGTGAGATTTTTTTTCCTCTATAAAAATTAGAGTGCGTTTCCCTTTCATTTTTTTTTCGTTGACGTCTTGATTTTATGTAAATTTTAAAACCAGTTCTTTTCTGTGGGACTTTCCCGAAAATAGAGAGGTCAAAACAAGAATATTGTAACTGTTGACTGGAGATTTAATCTTTGAAAATTTAGTCAATTTTTATTTTGAGACAATAAAAAAAAAATTACGATACAGTTATTACCCTCTTCAAAAAGGAAGATTAAATCGAGTAGCCGAATGAATTATTTTCAAGTTGCTCAGTGACTGATTCCGTTTGTCAACTTACAAAGCTGCAGCTCCGACGTTTTAAAGAAAGACAATCGTGGTGTAGAGGTAAGGGGATAACATACATGTACATCCGTTTACGAAACTACTGCAAAGAAAATGGCTATTCTTATTATTAAAAAAAAAAAAAAAAAGGATGTTTCCATTCATTGAGTTAACCGTTAATAGCCAGCTGTTTGGGGTAGTTCCGCAGGTGTATTTCATTATAATTTTTTTAACGACCCTAATGTAACGACGTAGACTGGATTCAACGACTTCGTATGGAGAATAGAGGGTGGCTTAAAAGCGATTGTCTGCTGACATTTTAACTTGTTGAATAATACTTAAAAAACAATTACCGTTTTGTATACTAAAAAAAAAAAAAAAAATTTATTTAGGGCGTAACGTCGAGCCGGAATTCGTTGCAACAGTCAAATGCACAAAAACTGCTGCATTATTACCAACATACAAACAAGACACCGTAGGGTGAGGAAACTAGTTGTATTTTCTGCTCTAATTCTCTTTACCCGACTAGTTCTCACGACCTTAAATTTCATTCAAGGCTGCCAGGTTTCACCCCTCTTTGGATCCCGTTTTTAAGAGTCAAACCTAAAGGTCGATTTGTGTGATTGACGTGATGAACCGTCAGGTGCCATATGACGTTTCAAATATTCATATAAAAATTCAATTTCATCTAGAAAGAAAAAAAAAATTCACCTAATTCGTAGAAGGAATCCTTTTAATAGCAAAAAAATTAAACGATAACCCTTCATTAATAAATACACGATTGCGTGCGCAGTATGTGCCGTTCACTTTCTCATATTGATTTAAAAATAATAACAAAAACAAAAAATCGGAAATAAAACCCGCGATAAGATTTTGACGTAAAGAAAGGTATATGCATCAAGGAGACAAGAGCGCTACAACTGACCTTGCATTAGTTCAAGCTTATGACGTCATTTGACCGTTGCACATCAGCTGATAGATTGAGATAGGTCGATGACCTTTCAACGCATCGCTACATCCTCGTTTGAATCCGGTTTCGGAGCGATCGGTTCAGTTTCTGTCAACGGTAACATCGCATACCAATTCCATCGATAAACCGTATTTTCAATTCAACAATGTATACTACTTTTTTTCTCTATTCAAAGGGAACAAGCAGCAGTAACGCATAACGGCAGGTTTTTAAATCAATCGAAGTCGGTCGCGCCTTTAATTTTTCGGTCGCGGTATTTGAATTTATTCTCTTCAATATTTCTAACCCGAAAAACCAGCTTTATTACTGGAATTTTTTTCTTTTTTTTTTCAGAAACGAGTTTCAGAAATCAAAGAGTATACTAAACGAATTAATAAAAAAAAATCCGAACGGTGCATCATCAGGTTCATCAAATCCATCATTTTTCCCTTTCTGGCTTCATCTTAAACGCATCGTAGTTTCATGCACCAAGATGATAACAAAACTCCAGATGAAAATAATCACGGCAATGCTCAGGGTATGACGACTGCAATTCCAGCTTCCTGTGACGTCACGCTACTTGCCATTCAATACATCGACTCATGCGTAGTGAAGTGCACCGTTGCGTGACCGATGAGACAATGTTGCCGGATTGTAATCAAAACAAAAGTGCGTTAGCGTTACAATCTGTGCGAGTCAGTTATCAAGTTTGTGCCATTTTCAGCTTCCTTTGAATCGTATGCAAAATAAACGAACAGCCACGTGAATTAATTTTACACGAAAATGAATTATTGAAAAAAATGCAATTTAAATTGGAAATTCATTGCCTTTAAGTCTTCTTCTTCCTGAAGAAGGTATAGCTCATTTTTACAAAACTGATCAACCAAAAATATCGTTCGAACTGCATCAACAATTCGTATTTAAAAAAAAAAAAATAAATAAATAAATAAAAATCTGGAACATGCGATTTTTACTCATCGAAAAGAAGTTTATAAATAAACTGAAGTAATTAAGATCACTGGAAAAGTTATTGATGAAGCCTCTGAGTTATGAAAGAACCAATCGATCGAAAAAACGTTTTTAATTGAGGAAAAAAATCTAAATGAGCTAAAAATTTATAAGTCCCAGCAGCATTGTTGTCAGATTTTTTTTATCAAATTTCTTGATAAGAATTATGTTGAAACCGCTAAAAAACACAAATGGTTGCATAAAAGAGTACGCAGATAAGCAGAAATTTTTAGCATGCCAAGCATTTATTAATATCCCTTTTCTAACACAGCTTTGACAGGGATGAAGACTTGGAAAATTAGTATACACATGTGCAAAATGGACGTGCAACTGTCAAAGATAGAATGATGTAAATAATACCTAGCCAACAAGTGGAGGTGTAACAAAAATGTTGAAGCGTATAGTCAGGAAGAACAAATATTTAGGCTGTAAGTTGAAATATAAACAAAATGCAGGGCTCAAAATAAACTTGTATTTAGGCACAATTAGTAGTCTAAACTCACTGCACATAGTAATTAACCGTTTTTTTAAAACCTTTCTAGTTTTCAACTCATGGCTATTGACATGATGTAGCCCATGAAAATCCATAGATGGTAAATTGTTTCAATTTTTAAAAACTTACAGATAAAAATCTGTTCTTTGGACTGTTTTTTAAACCCAAAATTGACTTCTGGAAAAATTCCATTCAATTTGATTTTTATTTCTATTTAATTTTATTTTCATCACTCGGGGAAGCACCTAACCTTTTCCAAGGTAAAATTAAAATTTGACACAACATAAAATAACCATATGCTACCGTTTCATGTTTTTGTTTTTGAAAAAAAAAAAAAAAAAAAAAATTTACTCACTCATTGCATTTTTTAAAAAAAAGCAACAAGTCAAACAAACATCAGCAATTTTTCTAGTACAGTTGATTTCCAAGAATTACGGCTTATCAATGGTGTGTTTTAATTTTTTAAACGCATGGTTTGCAAATGCTGCCATTGTATTCTCGTGCAATTATCATAAAAGATCGTCAGGGATTATCATCTTTACTTCAAACAGCTTTTCGCCATATTGGAAAACATTCTAAACCGGCTTTTTTTTTTTCGTGGGAACTGTATTTTTTTTGTAAATGCAACTAGCATATATAAATTGCTTTAGGTGACGTCAATTTTTTTTTATTTTGTTTTTGACATCCTGTATTTAAGTACGACTTCCTAACTACCGATTCGTGCGAGGCATTTTTTTTTTTTTTTTTTTTTTTTTGCTACCACCTAATAAAATACTAAATAATCCTGCGTCATTTCTTGGCATTTATAACATAAAATCCCGACAAAGCATATTACTTTTTAATTAAGGTAATTAAATCATTCGAAAATTCCTTAAACGAAAACGACTGAAAAATATTATGCCCAGAGGTCACTTCTTAAATGTATACTGTTTAATAGTAGTCTGGTGTGGGAGAGAAGAGAAAAAAAAAATTATGGTCTTGGCACAGCGCCATTTTAAAGGTGTTCTGTTCTATCTCGCATCAGTAGAACTGTTCTCTGATGTAATGACTTGAAGGCGGGGGGGGAAAAAATTGACATTTGAAATTTTTACTTTTGAAGTTTTCATATCTAGTTTTATTTTTTAAACGCATGGTTTGCAAATGCTGCCATTGTATTCTCGTGCAATTATCATAAAAGATCGTCAGGGATTATCATCTTTACTTCAAACAGCTTTTCGCCATATTGGAAAACATTCTAAACCGGCTTTTTTTTTTTCGTGGAACTGTATTTTTTTTGTAAATGCAACTAGCATATATAAATTGCTTTAGGTGACGTCAATTTTTTTTTATTTTGTTTTTGACATCCTGTATTTAAGTACGACTTCCTAACTACCGATTCGTGCGAGGCATTTTTTTTTTTTTTTTTTTTTTTGCTACCAACTAAATAAAATACTAAATAATCCTGCGTCATTTCTTGGCATTTATAACATAAAATCCCGACAAAGCATATTACTTTTTAATTAAGGTAATTAAATCATTCGAAAATTCCTTAAACGAAAACGACTGAAAAATATTATGCCCAGAGGTCACTTCTTAAATGTATACTGTTTAATAGTGGTCTGGTGTGGGAGAGAAGAGAAAAAAAAAATTATGGTCTTGGCACAGCGCCATTTTAAAGGTGTTCTGTTCTATCTCGCATCAGTAGAACTGTTCTCTGATGTAATGACTTGAAGGGGGGGAAAAAAATTGACATTTGAAATTTTTACTTTTGAAGTTTTCATATCTAGTTTTATTTTTAAAAAAAATATTAATTAACCTCATAAAAAGATGGACTAAAAAAAAATTGATCATGTTGAATAACATTGGTCATAGCCTATGTGACATAACATTAAAAAATGATGATTTCATGAACTGTGACGTGTAAATAAGGTGCAGCATCAAGAAATTGTGTTTGAGGTCGAGGTGCACAGCTAACTTCCGGAAAGAATGATAAAAATGTTTTCGTTCAATTTTGATATCTTTATAGGCTTTAGAAATGTAAACATTGAGGATAAAGTACCCTTTGTTGATAGTCTTACGCTTTTAACCTGAATGAAAGGTTACATTATTTATTTATTTATTTATTTTTTTAAATTTAACTAACAAGCTTTTTCCACAACTTCAAACTGCGCCAGAAAAAAAAAAAAACGTGATCTCAACAAGATGTTTGGACCTTTCGAAACGAATTCGGTGAAATTATGGGTTATTAAATTCATATGGCGTCGTCAAGAATCAAGAAGGCCCGCAGACACCGGCCCGTTACATACTTTTTCAACGACTTTTTTTTTACCTTTCATTATTATTAGTACAGTATTGAAAATTGAAACACAACGGTGATAAGAATGGGGTTACCTAAAATGAATTGGGACAACGTGAAAGACTATCCGTTCAAAAACCTTGGCGTGAATTTTGTAAAAAAAAAAAAAAAAAAATGACGGAGCTATGACGTTTATGACCACATTGGTTGCAATTGCCATGGCTAATAACATTTGTCCCAGAATTCGAAACATATGAATTGACAAAAAGTCATTGCAAATTTTTTCATTTCAATTTATATCTATTTCCCTTAGGCGAAGGGCAAATAGTAATTTGTATTTCATTAACCAATCACGGATGTAATAGAATGTATGCATATAGCCATTGTCGTTTAAAAATAAACCTTCCTTTATTACACGAGCTGAATTAAATTATTTTGAAAACGTGACCCAGGACTTAAGGATTTGAGCGTCTAGAATCTACCCACAGAGAAGATTTTTTAAAGGAAATGGGAGAGGAAAAAACGATTGCTTATCGCCAGCACAGTACATGATGTCAGAATTGTGTTTACGAGTATGATTGCTTAACTTCATTTGAAACTCTTTTCGTTTGCGATCGTGAAAACCGGTTACAGGCTACATAATAAAATATAAGCAGAGTCGTGTTATAAATTCTTTTGATTTGACCTAAACTGATAAAAAAATCAACTTGCATGGATAAACAGACAAACAATTTTATTGAACGCTACTGAACAGCAGAGCTGTAAGCTATTCACGTTAAAAAAAAAAAAAATTATTAATCTATCATAGAATAAATCTGAAATTTTGTTTGAATCAAGAAGCTTTCATTCCATGCTTATGTCTCGTCCTAAAATTAAAAACTGATAGTACTGTCTTTTTCTAAGCATTCTTCCCATGAAATCAGAATATGTCCACAATGCACCATGCTTTAGAGAAACAGAATATTCACTATTTATAAAATTTTCAATTGAAGAAAAGAAATGGGACCTGATAAAGAATGTAACAATATTTCTGTTATCTTCTTTCAATTAATTTCAAGCCTGATTTTGAATTTTCAACCTCTTCACAAATTGAGTGCAACTGAGGAAATACTATTATGAGTCATGTCACAAATGTGATATCGCTCTTTAAATACAGCATGGTTAATGGTCAAAAGTTTAATTGAGTCCTTAAAAACTATCAGCCAAGCATTTTTAACATTTTGGGATTGTATACATTTTGAACAAAAATATTTGAATTCTTAACATGGCAGACTAGACTTTGGAAAATGAAACTGTTCCAGTTCCTTCTGAACTACCTTTTTAAATATTTTTGCTTTACAAATTACTTTATTCTTTTTTAAATCAGTATTTGTTATATACTTTGCAGTCTTGAGACACTCACAAACCCCCCAGACAAAGAATAGAAATGTGTATCTTTAAGACACAGAATGATTTAGTCAATAGAACACCATATATTCAAAATTTTATTAGAAAATCAGGAATTAGCTAATATTTCCACAAACCAACAGACCTATTACTGCCTATACCAGCTGACAACCAACGGCAAATGCTAATTCAGAATATTAGAAAAAAAAATCATAGAAAAGGAAAAGTCTTTGGTCATGTGTCTGAAAGTATTGTATTTATTATTATTGACCACCCAATATTACCACATAAGCATCATATTTACTCCAATTTAAAACAACAATTCTTCACTAATGGAAAATTTGGCACAAAGTCCACAAGACTGTTTTGTCAGTAATCAAATTGATAAAAGATCATCAAGTCGGCGATTAGTGACGTAATCAACACGTGTCACGTTGCTGAGACATGATAATGACATACAACAGTTAATAAATCAGAAAATTAAGAAAAAAAATCAAAATTATGTAATCTGCATAAGCATGACCTTAATGTATGTCATTATAACAAGCAGTCAAAAAATTTGTCAAAACAAAAGAAATTTAAGGAGAAAAAACTTACCATTAGGTTTAAATGTTGTTGCAGTATCAAAACTAGGTGCTCGAATGGGATGTTTTTCAGCTTTGAAAGTCCTCTCAGCTGCCACAAAGGGAACAGCTAATGATACTGCAGGTAAGCTCTCGCCTCTTGTAAGAGGAGGTCTAGCTACTGGTTCCTCTACAGCAATCATCCTTTTATTTTCGTGATGATGTTCTTCCTCGGCTTCCAAAGGAGTAGACAATCCACGTTTTAAGGTATTTTGCGTGGGGAGAGAGTTAGGTCTGTGATGACCCTGCGGCATGTGTGTGACTGCCAAATGTGCGGCAGAAGGTAATCGGACAGATTGTCTTGCTAACAGTTCATGATCCGCACTAGGTGCTGCTTCCCCTCGGGTTCTTGTACCCGGAGGAGCGGCATTTGGATATTCGCTTAGTAAACCTCCCGACCGCGAATGATGCAGAACGTAATTCGTTCCGGGGGGATTGCTTCGTCCTTGACTTTGTGGGGCGGGAATTCCTACTAAATCAACACCGTTTTGAGATTCGTGATTCGAAGCCCGATGATTTAAACTGCTTTTTTGAGAACTGGAATGGCTTGAAGATGACCCCGATCTCGATTCTTGGAAACCGTGGGCACGTTTCATTTGTCTAGCCGTTTCTAAAACTATTTCGATCCTGTCCGCTCCTTCGTAATTTACACACCCGCGGCAAACAGCCTCGGAAAAATCGTGTAACATTGCCCATGGCATTCGAGGCAAATCACACAAATAGCAATGTTGCCGTTTACCCATTTGTACTAAAGCCATGATCACTTTTTATAATTTTTTAATTACAACACTCAAACCGTTAAACAATTAATCACAATGAATTCATTTAAATTGTTAAAAGAATGCATTTTTCTTGTAATTCAAATCCGCATAACTTTGTCACATCCTGCAACGGAACAAACAAAAGAAAGTTACACGTTTAACGAACGCAACTTAATAATTCGTCATAGCTCGGCGGTCTTCGGCAGACTGGTTTTCAACTGAAGCAGGTCTATAGAATTTCGTTCCCTCATCCGTTTGCTCAGTGGAAAAATGGAATATCTCGAATTCAGTCAATTTTAAATGGAAGCGTTCAATATTTAAAATCAAAGTTATTGGGGGGAAAAAAATAGGGGTGGCTCGTCAGGGTGTCTAATTTATATAGAACAATACATTTTCACTTAAAATAATTGCGATCGATACAACTAGGTGTTACGTAACATAACAATACATTTTTTTTTGCTTCAGTCATTTTTGAAAATAAAAGATCTAGGCTAAAACTTTTTTTCAACTATAAAAAGGTAATAATAGAATTTTAGATCGTTTTCTACTAGCTACATTTTTTTCCCTTAAAATGAAATGATTAAAAAAATTTTATTTTTAAAATTTCCCATAAGTAGGCATCTCAAAGGCCAATACCATAAAGACAAGTGTCAATAAATAAATAAATAAATAAAATTGTAAGAGAAGTCTGCACGAGGGGGGTCGAAGTGACCCCTTTCAACATTAGGGCTTAGCCCCCTGAAGGGATATTTGAGTCCCTCGGGGGTCCCTCGGCTTTGGCCCCCCTTCTCCCACCCCTGGCTCAGGCCTGATATGACCTATTTTAAACAGCCAATTAAAAAAAAAAAAATCACTAGCAAAAGCAGCTTGCATGTTCTGCTATAAAACCTACAAGTCTTGAATAGAAGGTTTGTATTCCACTTTTCAAAGCACACCAGAATTTGATATTTAATTCAAGAAATTAATATAGTAAGCGTTGCTCGTTGGACTTAAACGTCTAAGCTATTTTTAATGTAACATGTTATTATTATTATTATTATTATTATATTAAATCGGACGCTAACAGCACAAAATTAGAGCCAATTACAAGCGGTCCCTGTCTAAATAAAAAATAAAAATGAAAACATAATAAAATAAAAATGAATTAACATAATAAAAATAAAACAAAGACGCCTAACAAAAAAGAATAAAAGCAAATAAATAAAGAAACAGAACAGCAAGCTAACCAACAAGCTTAAATATTTTGCGCAATGGAAAATGTTCGACCGAAAGACAGGATTACTCGTCCACAACCCGGAAAATATCGTTGACATCCCTCTGAAAAGCTTTAAAAGATGAAAAGATGTCTAGTTCACGGTGAAAAGAGTTAAACTTGGACGTAATGCGGGCTAAATTTGAACCCGAGGGAAAAGTTGAAGAAAATAAAGGATGGAAAATAAAGGAAATGTTACAAGCATTAACACACTTTTTGAAATCAGTTTAAGTGTGCACCAATTTTTTACATTTTTCGAAGAAAAACAATTCTTTTAAGTGGAATTGGAAATATCAAAACAGTCGTCTATTAAAGTAAAAGCTTTAAAGAATAAGAAAAAAATCGAACAGGGCTAATTGGACGATCTAGATGGCACATTTTTTTCTAATTCCAGAAATTTGACTTTAATTATTTCATACCTTTAGCACAATTTTCTCCACTTCACTCAATCTGGAACTGTTCAGCAAATGGAATAATTATGAAGTCGTGTCTCCATCTCACTTAGATTTTGTGTGCTTCATTCTGAAATGAAATAAAATAAAATAAAGTAAAGTAAAATAAATTTAAGAACCTTCCAACAATTTTTCAACCTTAAAATTGAAGCTATTCGATTTAATTTTAAAAAATATTTTCAAATACAGATTTTCTAGGAAAATATTCTTTTTAAGCCTAGTTTATTTTCAAATCGTCAATTTTAATTCAGACTTGGGAAAAAAAAAGTTACTTTAAATTTGGAATACAGTGTTTACATTACTGTATATAAATTTTTTGCTTATAAAATTCCTTAAATAAAGGATGAATATTAATTTATTTTTATTTAACATGCAACAAATTCTCCTGGATCGATATTTTGATGATCTCATGAATCTATTTTACTTGTTCAAAATTTTCCAACTTAGCAAGTAGAGCATTTCCAATATTTTTAAGTGTTTTTATTTTGCTCTGCAGGGTTCATGCAACCAATAATCAATGCACATGGAACGGAATTTATCGTAATCAATCAAATTCTTTGTTTTGAATCATATGCAAACCTTAGCACTTGTTCCATTTTAGCATTGAGACCCCAGCACCGCTCCCACTGAAACCAAGTTCAGTTTTATTTTCCGCAGTAGAAGAGCTCGCCATTAAATTAATATTTTTTCGTTAACTTCTTCACCTACTTTTAGCTTATGTAACTAACAGTGTTTTTAGATGCTAGAGATATATTAGTCTCGGAAAAGGAATTTTCTAACGAAGACTCTTTGATTGTTATTGGTTTTAGTATTCATTATTAAGAAGAACTTATTGAAATGATCCCTGATAGGAAAATTCAGTCATCTTAGGTTTCCTTGCCGGTCACGTCAATTTCCTACGGTGCGCAAAGAACATGAACAAAGCGTTTCGTTATTCAGAAAGAATAGCCCTCTCATAAGATAAGTAGGAAAGTAAAAAATTATTAACCAGAACTTTGGAATGTAGACAAATCACCCGCCTTCCATGGGTAAAAGAATCTTTTTACCTTACGTCATCCGTTACGTTTTATGTTAGACTTGATGACGTTTTGTTTGCCTCGTGGCTTAATAACAACCTTGACAGCAGAAAGAATATTGCCTTTAGACCATGACATGAAGTTTTCGGTTTGTAGATCTTTTCATGATTCAACGAGTTAATTTTCACTTGCTGCTTCGGCTTGGTTACTTTTACCGGCGTTCGTCATCTTTTTGCAAATTGTCATTTTTCGTTGTCTAATCTTTTCGGGAAAATTAAAAAATGTTTTAAATAATAGAAATCTTGTGCTCTAAATCTGAGCGTCGCTAGGCCTTTTTCTTTTTGGGGCCCCCCCCCCATCGCTTTCTCAATGTTTGATTTTGCCCCCCCCCCCCCCCCCCCAAATAATATCTTATGATCCTTCATTTCCAATAAAAAAGGGCAATAAAAATTATTTTAGGAAAAATTTTTCTTGAATTATTTTCCTCCCGCTCAGGGGTGTAACAGCAGGGGGGTTGGGGGTCATTGTCTCCCCCTGGATCAAATTTGTCCCCCCCCCCCCGAAGTTGTAGAAAAATTAACACGGGAGGTATAGGAATTGTCCCCCCCCCCATTAAAAATTTTTGTATTCCGCAGACACAGCTTGACCCCCCCCTCTTGTCAAAAAACATTTTTACACCACTGCTCCCTCTCTGCGATATTTTATGCCTAGCAACGCCACTGAAATCGTTTTTTAAGGGCAATTAATTCGAATAAGAAATGTGGAAAACGTTTTTAAATTTTAACCTGGATATCAGACTTATATTCAGTATTTGCTGCGGATGTTGTTCATGACCATACTTAATCACACGACTAGTACCTTATTGGCAAAATTTTATTCCACAGGCACAAGCCTGTGACAGTCATTGAGTTATATTTGTCAGCTGTTATATCGCATATATTGTAAATGCGATATTTGGTACAGCAGGTCCATAACAAGCCCAAGTGGCTCCAAGGGGGTTAGGGGGAATGAAACAAAATTCTTTAAGGGGGTCTTTCACAATAAGGGCTATGTGAAAATACATTGTTTTTAAAAAAAATGTCGGATGGCTCGGCTTTTCTAAGAGGTCGAACTCCTTTCCCCCCCTGTTGGCTATTGGCTTGTTTCATAAGCATTTGAATCGTTTCATTGATTTTAATTTTTAATGGCCGACAGTACCGGATATGCTGAGGGGACATTGCATTACTTAAGACCGACAAAAGAGGGTGGGGAGTTCCAGGAAATTCCTTTAAAAAAAAGTTTATTTTGTCTCACTAGGAGGTAGAAATACCCCAAATTAGTCTCTTGTCTTGAATGGCTCCTGTCTTATCGACTATAATAGTAAAGTCATACTTCACAGCCCCAAATGCTTATTGTTGGGGATCTTTATAGCCAACAGCAGCTTAAAACCTAGGCTTCGTTGAAATGAAATGAAGTCTCTGGATTAGACTTATTTACAAAAGTTGTGTTTTTATCTTTAGCACAAATCAGCCATGGAATATCGTTTAAAAAACGCAAAAAAACATACCCAAGGTACTTATTTTCGTCCCATATAATCCGGAAGAAACTAAAAATAGAATTCATAAGAGCACAAGTGTAAGATTTTCCAGGATTTCTTTCCTTTGATATCTTTATTTCATCTAGATTATGAATCTAGTTTTTTATAAATAATCTTTAGGACTATTATATATAGTATACACGTGTCAAACAAATCCCTTCCTTCTCAAAAAAAAAAAAAAAAAAAAAATCTTCAAAAAAATTTTAGAGATAAAGCAGGATCATCTCCTGCTTTGCGGTAGATTTGCAAACCATCATTTGATTTCTTTAGCATTACTTCCATTCAAAAGAATATTCTTTTCTTCACGATTATTATTATTATTTTTTTTTCAATGAAAATATCAATTTGTAAATACATAAACCTCGCTGTCCCACAATTTCCTAAAACAGGGAGCTTCAACAGAATAATAAAATACAAAAAAAAATCGAATTAATTTAGATAAATGTTTAGTTGTGCAGATCAGTCTTAGAGCAGACCCGTAACCAGGACAAAAGAGGACAGAGTGAAGCTAAGCTCCTGAAAGGAGATTTGACCTCCCAAATTTTTTTTTCTTGCCTCTTATCCTTTCCCTATTTTTCTTGATTGTAAAAGATCATTTGGAGCCCCTCTAAACAGCTCGTTAATAACTCATAAATACAGTATCCTTTACGAAAAGATATTTCTTATAGTAAAAAAAATTAATCTGCACAAAGTGCGGAACGTTACAATTAAGCAACAACAATTAGCTGATAAAAGGTATTGTTTTTAATTAAGAAAATAACGTCATCAGAAGAATCCGGCGTTTACCGATATATGATTAGAATATTCTCTTGTCTAAAGTGACAAGATTTTGATAAGGGAGTTCATTCCACTATAGCCACTCGAAAGGTGAACAATATCTTATTGTTTTAAAATGAATTCAACCTGAATAAAAAAACATAATAAAGTTATATGCCGTAATCGGTATCATCTTTTAAAGTACTGTGCATAAGAAAAGGACTCTAAGGACACTTGAAAATGATAAAAGTCAAATAAAGTGAATTTCGGATCGCGATCTTGCTATACAAAAGGCGAAATATAAAAAGTGCACACTGTTTGCACTCACTTATATTTTTTCCAGAAGAAATTTAAATTCGAAATTAAGTCATCTTTAAATGGGCTATTAACTTTTCCAAAACAAACTCTCGTTAATTTAAATCGAGTTAATGTAGATTTTTCCATTCAACATTTAATATTACATAAACCTTTTAATCGGTAGGGATTTCTAGTATTAATTTGTGTAACTGATACCACACCAGCCCTTATTCTGATAAGAAAAGGGTACTCGTGAAAAAAAAAAACACGATTTCATAAGTCATGTGTAGATTCATGTATGTGTGCACATAAAAAAAAAAAAAAAAAAAAAAAAGATACCAGAGTTTACTTTTTGATAATTTGACGATAAGTGCATGATAAAATAAAAAGTTATTATCGTCATCCTTTTTTATCAGCAATTTTTTTAATAACTGATACTGCACATCTTTCTACATAAAATCGACGTCTTGGAGCCTACAGGCGATATGAAAACTGTTATCTTTATATTTTAAATAATCACTGTTTCAAGCAGACCTAATCTATAAAGCGAAAAGATCCTTATGGCATAATCAACTAAATGGATTTGATGTAATTATTGCTGTCGAGTGAAATCAGCTGAAGGCAGACATCAAGCTATAATGCCTGTCATTTTATAATGTAACGTCATATTCAGCAGTATATCCGTCCGGACCAGAACTTTCTAATTATAAAATATGGTATAGGGATTGCAACACAAACATCATTTGGGGTTTGTATTTAAAAAAATTAGTAAAGAAAAAAGGAAAAATACATTAATATCGATTGATATTTTTTTGAAAAATGCTAGTGCTTAAATAGTATCAGTCCATGAATCACTGAAATACAATTTTACAAAATGATCTGCAGAGTTTAGTAGCTTGTTCGAAAAGTTTAATAACAAGTACATTTTACAATGGCACTGCCTCTAATACCTTAAAAAAAGAAAATCTTATTCTTTGGTGATTTTTTTCTGGTATCAGAAAAATACTTCATGAATCAAAGGCGCAAGTTCAAAGGAAAATTAAAGAGGTAATCGCCCCTCAACTACCCCAAAACAGTAGGTTAAATCAGCTTTTGGTCGGATGTTTATTTTATTTCTCCTTTCCCTCTCCCCATAATACTGACTTCGCTTAAGTGATTAATTTCAAAACATGCATTTAATTTTTCCCATTAGATACACGCCTTTTTTTCTTGGCCACGAAATAGTATATTACATATCAGGTATGGGGGTGGCTTATTACAGGCCGAGACTGCGGTTTACGGCCCTCACTTTGTTCGGGTAGTAACCAGTCGAGGCCTGCAAGCCATCTCCGTGCCTGATTTGTAAGATATTATTCATCACGGGCGGAAAATGGACATTTCTGCCCCGCTGATGAAAAAACATTTATATTGCATAAAAATGTCGGATCTCTAAGTTTAAGGTACATTAAAATTTCTCAAAAGAGAACCCCATTCAAGAAGCAAAAAAAGATAAAATATGTGGGCGGTATAGGTAAAACGATTCTAGTCCAAGTAGAGATTGTTCCCGGACGAGAATGAACTCGTCTTATTGACTTACTGAGAATGAACTCGTCAAAGAACGTGGGTCGATAAGGCCGATTTTTGGGCTGTTAAGAAAAAAATTTTTTTTTATGTTAAAAGGTAGTTTCATATGAGGTTAATAAGGGGTCATAAGTGGCACTGAGTTGCGCGCATGCTATGGCCATTTTTTTAAATTTATTCACTTTTCGCTGTTGTGAACATGACAGTCGGAAATCTTCCAGTGGCAGACAAATAGTAGCCATGAAGGCCAATTTACTGCACCATATTAAGGTTGCGACCGGCGTGTTCACACATGCTTAATTCGCATGGTATTTAGGCCTCATGAAGAAGCCGTTGAATGGCCCTAATTTCCTTTTCACACGAGCTTTCTAATGTTGAAAGCTTACTTAATTCACCATTTCCAACTTAAGCACATATGTGCGCCATTGTAAAATGAAGGAAATTGAATTTCAGATGGCTGATTTATAATGTTTATACTCTGTTTTAACCGTATTTTTCCTTTATATTACATGCCTAACGTTTAAATGGATCAGATGCATTATTGTGCGAATATATATTTTGATCTCATTAATCAGTAAAACATGAATAAAAGGTCCGCGATTTATTTATCAACTACTTGTTTTCGAGAACATTTTTTAAAAAAACTTGTTTCGCGCCTTTTCGGAAGAACACTTTTAAAAATGTTCTCGAAAACAAGTAGTTGATAAATAAATCGCGGACCTTTTATTCATGTTTTACTGATTAATGAGATCAAAATATATATTCGCACAATAATGCATCTGATCCATTTAAACGTTAGGCATGTAATTAAAGAAAAAATACGGTTAAAACAGAGTATAAACATTATAAATCAGCCATCTGAAATTCAATTTCCTTCATTTTACAATGGCGCACATATGTGCTTAAGTGGAAATGGTGAATTAAGTAAGCTTTCAACATTAGAAAGCTCGTGTGAAAAGGAAATTAGGGCCATTCAACGGCTTCTTCATGAGGCCTAAATACCATGCGAATTAAGCATGTGTGAACACGCCGGTCGCAACTTAATATGTGCAGTAAATTGGCCTTCATGGCTACTATTTGTCTGCCACTGGAAGATTTCCGACTGTCATGTTCACAACAGCGAAAAGTGAATAAATTTAAAAAAATGGCCATAGCATGCGCGCAACTCAGTGCCACTTATGACCCCTTATTAACCTCATATGAAACTACCTTTTAACATAAAAAAAATTTTTTTCTTAACAGCCCAAAAATCGGCCTTATCGACCCACGTTCTTTTCTATTGTTTAGGTACATTCAAATTTCACCCTTACTTCCTCACGATGGAAAAATTAATATACGGGATTTTCTTTTGCCTTGGACCTAGACTAGAGATTGCAAATTCCCGACATATTTTCATTCCCGGGAATCGGGAATTCCCGTATTTTTTTAAATTAATCCCGAGAACGGAAATTCCCGTTTTGATTAGCTTTTAGATTTTTCGGGAATCGAGAAATTGATATTGATATACTTCCCGGGAATCACGGGAAAGCCGGGAATTTATTTAGAACACGAAAAAAAGGAAAAGAACCCTAATTTCCGTATTTTTTTAGGTTTAATTTCGGAATAAGCGGAACCATGTCAAAAGAGATTTTTCCATTTTGTTTAAAGGGCACGTTCTAGACAGAAAAGGGGGAAAAAAGTCTGATTTTTATAACTTTTTCCTAAAATATTGAAAATTTTAAATGATAAATGGTCAAAAAGTTGATAAAATTCATATCATTCCCGTTCCCGGGAAAAAAACTTGTCGATTTCGGGAATCAGGAATTCTCGAAGATGAGAAAAATTCCATTCCCGACAAACGAGATTCCCGAAATTAAAAAAAAAAAGGTTCCCGGGATATTTTTTTGGGAAAAAGTTCATTCTCGTCCCGGGAATCCCGGGAGCAATCTCTACTTGGACTAGAATCGTTTTACCTATACCGCTCACACATTTTATCTTTTTTTGTTTCTTGAATGTGGTTCTCATTAGAGAAATAAGTGGCGGAGGAATTCGTCGGCGGGGGGGGGTCAAAAGCTTTCGGCAGTCTATTCAGTACCATAAAGTAGAGAAAAATGCGGAAAATTTAATTTTTTGGGTAAAAAACGGACGAGAAACCCTCCTCTGTTCCGTAACGACTAACTTAAAATAAACGATTCACCACTGCATTAAAACAAAAGCTTTTTCTGCTTGAATTTCTTACCGACTGGACAAGAAGCTATTTATATCAAAGGTTCGATAATAAAGGATACCAAAGAACTATTTTTAAACTCCCTAAGGAAAGTTGACGATTCTTACATAATCATTAAATGAATGTTCTGTATTTAGAAATGCAAAATTTTCATCGAATTTATGTAATCGCCGCTATTTCAAGAAAGCTTGAAAGAGCTTTTTAAAAAATTAAAATTAATATTTTCAAATTGCAAGAAAAAGCTCAAAAGAAGAGCAAAGAATAAGACCGGTTTGTTGTTTACATCATTTGACCATGGTGACGACGCAAGTTGCATGCTCGATGAGATGTGGAGCGGAGGAGGAGGAGGAAGAGGAGAAGGAGGAACGCGTGGAAGAGCGCGAGAACTCCGGGTGATGAGGGGGAGGAGGGCGAACTTGGCATCGTCCAATTTCAAGACGGTTCTTCTTAAATTTAATCCAACTTCAAATTTGTTCGAAATTTAATAAAAGACGCACTGTGTGATGCTTTATTTAAAACATTCTTACTGGATTTCAATTCTCGTCCCGGCAAACTGCTGTGAAACGTCAAAAAAAAACCAATGATTACTACAGTATTTCTGAAATTAAGACCAGTCGTTTTCTACGAGAGTTGTGATACCAGAATTTATTTTCATACGCTGAGAGGCTATGGTTATGAAAACATTTATTACTACAATAGAAAACCAAATATTCAGACGGACTATCGCTTAGTAGTCAAGAGGCAGGGCAAATAAATATGAGTGAGACTCAGACTACTGAAACAAAAAGAAACAGAGACGGAGCTTTCACGCTATTTAAAGGGAAAGTAATATACTATGCTGTAACTCATGCTGGAAAGATGACTGATTAAAAAAATCAGGCAACATAAAGTATAAAAAAAATTTTTTTTTTAAAGCTTTAAGATCGGTTCTTCTAAAAAAAAAAAAAAAAAAAAAATCTAGCGCATGCGCTGACTGGAATGAATGTCCCGAGTTCACACGATTAAGTTACGTGAAGGTCGACTGCATTAAGAATAGTAACTACCAGCGAAGAAACAATGGAAGGGAAATTCAAGTCAGCTGGGAGCGGGTTGCTGGAGATTCGAGCGCATGCGCCATCTCAAATCATTATAGTGACCGCGTTTCAAGGACATTGCTGCATTCCTTTCTTTACTCCTCTATCTTCTTCAATACTTTCTCTTTTTTTTTTCTTTTTTTTTTCCTCGAGTAAATCCTTGACCGCTGTTTAAAAATTTCATCACGAGTCTCATTTGTCTGGAGCCCGATTTTAACGACTCAATTTCATCTTTATTACATGGTTTTTGGTTTTCCAAGTTTTATTTCGAAAAATCATGAGGTACAATATTATTATAAAAATTTTGGCAAAAGAAATGGAATTATACTCTGAACCCAGGGATTAAAAAAAAAGAGGGGAAAAATGCAAGAGTCGCTCCAATAAAAGACGGATTCAAGTTGACTGGAAATATTCCAACTTTTCAGAATTTACTTTCATCTCTTTAAAAAAAAAATGAATTCCTTCTTCATTGGAAATAGGCGTGAAATGCCAGTCAAATAATTTTATAACGTTTTGCTCCAAACATTTTAAAAACGTCGAAATAGACAAGAAAAATAATTTAAACAAGTTTTAGTTAATGTAAGAATGGGAATAAGTTTTCTGTTTAATGCTAAATCAGTAAAGACAAAAAGAAATAAATAGGAAAATATAGGAAAAAAGCTAAAAATTAAAGACCAACAACCTGATATTAGTCCGTGGGTAAAAATCTCGACATACACGAGGATGGTCCGCGGTCGAACCAAGATCACGCTTTGGATTTTCATGTCTGGCATTCATCTCTGATAGTTCACATGAAATCATACCGGAATGCTTCTCCCCACGTGCCTTTAGTTAAAGAGCCGATAGTTGCTGGATGTGGTGTACCAACATTTAAAAATTGCCCGAGTGTAACGAAATCCCTGTCCAACGTCATCCCCTATTACGGCTCAATTACAGGTACAATATAGGGAATTACACATCTTTATTTTTGTAAAGAGAAAGACTTATTAGGAACCTAATAATAGATTTAAAAAAAAATATTTTTCAATCCGATTTCAAACAAAAGGTGGTTCCATGCAGTACTGCCATGCAGCAGTGATAGCAGGAAATCGTTATTTCGATGTACATGAAGCAACAAATTTTGTGGTTGCACTTGTCACATTAAATAATGTTGTACGATTAAGGTGGCAAGTGCAACCACAAAATTTGTTCCACAATGCATTTATTTACTCATTCCAAGACAAAGCTAAAGCTCAGGTTTTAAAAGTCGAATACTTTGAAATGGGGTCATAGCCAGAACGAAGAGCCAGGGGGGCAGTTGGGCTTTTTAAGGGGGACAGTAGGTCTTCATGCCCTATATCTGTCATGTTTTTCCGATTTAATCCGGAAGGAGCAAAATTTTTAGAAAACTCAGAAAAGTCCATTTTGGGAAGTTCGGTTATAGTGAACCTCGTTTATAGTGAACGGATATTGACCGGTCCCTTGAAGTTCACTATAAGCGAGATCGACTGTATTTCTTATCTTCCCAGAGCGACTGCACATGACCAAAGAACCAATTTTTCAGTCCAAAATGTGGTATTTGATCAGAATAAAACTCCCAAGATTCAGGAACTTTATTACATATAAATAATGGATATAATCGTACAGAACCGAGATTTTTAGATTTCAAAGATTAAAATCATAATTCCCTATATCATTTTTTATTTTCTTTACTAAAAAGTCACTCTGATAAAAAAGAAAAGACGTCACACTATTGTTGAAATTTTATACATTTCTATCAACCATCAACGGGATCCAGAATTTTGCGATAAAAAGTACTACAGCGATTACTATTAATTTTTCTTTCATTAGGCAAAATCGAGAAATTATCTAATCAGAAAAACAAACGGCGAATAATCAGCAGATGGTTGTGACGTTAGAAAATTAGGCGAATTCACCTGCCTAAGCGCTGGCAACATGTCGGAATCACCTGCTCGCATATACCGACAGGTGAAATTCATATCTTTAACCTTAAATTAGTAGCAACAATTAACTGTGTCCATTTTTCCCCCCTGATATTTTTATGCACGGGATTGTCAAATACATGTATGTTAGACCGAAAAGAAAACAAGGAAAAAAAAGGCTTCTCCCGCTTTTATTTCAACGAAATATTAAAAAAAAATTATTAAAGGCCCTGCGTTTTAAAATGATTAAAATGATTAGTCGGACTATGGCCTTTAATTTGAAACACGGTCTTACTGATTTTTGTTTTGTGTATATTGCTTTATAATGTAAAATCAAATTTTAAAAAAATTACCTGAAATTTTTTTTAATGACCTACTTTTGGTTCATGCCAAGAGCCGATGTGTTGTGTACATCGAAATGAAAACCTTTTCCTTATACAAAACAATGCATTTTTTCCTTGCAATGAAACAGGAATATACTTGCACAAAGATAATATCCGGCATTTTTAAAACAAAACTTCCAATTCAAAGTCAAATATGGCAGTAAAGTAAAGTGGCTACTTAAAATAAGAGCAATAAGTGTTTAGTTATGATTTCGTAAATATTTCTTAATTTTTTATTCTTAAAGCTATAGTATAGCATAACTAAAACTTCTTCAATTTTTTATACCGTATACATATAAGTGCTCTCTAAACTTCACCGGCAAAATAGTCAAGAAAGCATAGGCTTTTAGCACTTCTCTTCCTATTCAGTATTCAAGAGGAATTATCATCGTGGCAACAGTCTAATCGTATTTTACCGTTTACGGAAAAACGAAGACAAATCTTGAAACAAAAAATGTTAAGGAACTTTCAGGAAAATAAAATTCCATACTATTTTTTGTTTCGAGATTTGTCTTCCCTTTTCCGTTAAAAGTAAAATTCGATTAGTCTGCTGCCACGGCTAATGATTCCTCTTAATAGTCAGATTTATAAATGAACCTTTTCAGTCTGGAAAATTACACTGGAACCCTCTAGGATTTTATTTGAAAAAGATATTCTAGCCCATGGAATATTTTTTTCCCAGGTGAAAAAAGTACCTCTGACCACATTCGAAGCTTAGGCTCTTTTTTCAGTGAACTCATGGGTTCAAGCGGAATCAAAAAATTACGAAGAATCCAAAACAATTTTTAAACGGGCTTAACTTTGTTCTTCAGACATGGACGCCTTATATATGGTGGATTAAGAGGAGGCTTCACGGATAGCGAAAGGAACGGCTTTTTCTCTATTACTCGATTTACGATGAAAATATCCAAATTTTAGGTATCTAACGAACGCCTCTGGTATATCCTGGAATTTTTAGTGCAAGTTTCAACTTGTCTGAAATGTATGAGCGGTGGGAGAATAATTACAAAAAAAAATTGAGATCGAAAAATTTGATTTTGTTTTTGTTTGCTTGGAACAAGTTGAAACTTGTACCAAAAATACAAGAAAAAGTCAAAGGAGTTCGTTAGATACCTAAAATTTGGACCTTTTCCCCGTAAATCGAGTGTAAGACAAAATAGCCGTGAAGCCTCCTCTTAAATTTTATGGTATGAGTATTTGAAAAATTGATCCAAGGAACATATGTGTACACCTTTAAGTTTATATCGACTAATTCCAGTTAATTTTAATAAATAAAACGTTTAAAACGATTTCCTTCATTATTCTTTTCGTCATTTACTGAAACGAAAAAAAGGGGATAAAGGTGCTACACTAGAATTGGTCATCACACTAAATCATTGAAATAAAAACGATTGCATGACAAATTGTTGTTATTCGCGAGAATTTTTAATTCCTTTTAGCTATATGGCTAATAGGGTTATAGCTGAGCTATAGCTATAAAATTTGCTTATACCAATATGCAGCAGGAATATTTTACTTTCTTTTTATCGAACAGACTATCAACACCTACAATGTGACGTCTATATTTGAAAAACCACTTTCTTTACCTTTTTATCATAAACCCCAAAATTTTCTTACAAGTGAATTTAAAAGATAAAAAAAAACGATAACATGTTGAAAAATTTTGATAAGTTTTATCAGAAAAATGATTAATTCTTCGAAAAAAGTCGATAATGACCCTTGAAAGGCGTATGAACAAGGCAGAAAAAATGTGCGCCGTTACCTCACGGTATTATATTTGAGGGTGAAACATTCTAGTTTAAAAAACAAAACGGTTAGAAGAATATTTTTTTTTTTTTTTTTTTTTTACTTTTTTTTATCTTTAAAAAAATCCTTGGAAGATATCTGCTTCCGGTATCCAGCACATTTCCTTCCTGTTCCGGTCTATTGCATATTTCAACGCCTCCCTTTTACATACAATCGCTTTGCATTCGTTGTAACATACGTCATTTTATCACGTGGTACGTGAAACTCGAGCGCAGAAGATGATTTATTTACTTCGACCGTATTTTAATTTGAAAAGCACGCTCTATTGGGTTAAAACAAGATCTTAAAACTAATGGAAAAGAAAATGATTCAAAAAATTTTAATGATGTACCGCATATCTGACCACAACTAACTGGTCTAGATGAATAAATAGCTGACAAAACGTGAAATGATAAGTTTTACAGTGAACACAAATACCTCTGTATTTGACCAAAGTTATTCTGTCTTTTACGAGCTTAAAAAATAGCATAACGAATTCGAATTTAAAAAAAAAAGAGAAAGAAGGAGCCTGAAAAAAAATAGTCAAAATATTGCAGCAGCACTATTACAATACATCATCGGACAACAAGTTTTGAGTTGAGTCTAAAAAGGCTTATTACAAAAATCTTACAGATACAGATTTTCTGAATCCAGAGGCAAAGACCCACTTAAAGCAAACAATGGTAACTTATGGCAAAAGCCCATATTTGTAAAAACAAGAGATAGTTGCTAAATGCAAACAATAAAATTTTCAAACATTAGAAACCCTTTTTTCTTAAAGAGAAGAACCAAGGAAAATATAGGCATTCCCTACATAAGCAGTTAGGAATATGGCATAGCTATACAAAGGGAGAAAAAAGGCAAATTTGAGAACTGGCAGGTGCTACTACTTTGGGGGAAAAAAAGGAAAAAATCCGAAGAAAGAAACAAAGCCATTTTCTGTAAAAATTAACAGCTCGTACCAGTGGAGGACTTGAATACTTGTCTTCCCGTTTGGCCCGGACTGGTCTAGCCTCTGGACTAACACTGCAGCTGAATTGTTTTGACCGGACCCGTAGCCAGAACGAAGAGCAATAGGCCTTCATTCCCTATACCTGTCATGTTTGGCCAATTTACTCCAAGGGGGCACCAAGTCAGGCTAGGCTTTTGACTACCGCTTTTAATTTTTATTGCGCTTCGAGATATCTAAGCTAGTTTTTTTTTTTATTTAATTTGATAAAACGTTTTCCTGTACCAAAATATTTTGGACTACCTTTACATAAACGCCATCACATGGCACATGCAAACCCTGCAGTACTTCAAACAATGGATTAATTAGCACTCTTAAATGATAAGAAAGTTTGCGTTTTTCCTTTGTGGACAAACAATTATTAGCAAAGTGAAAAAAAAAAAAAAACCTATTCAAGTTCACAATCGACCGATTCAAAATATCTATAGTTTAAAGCATGACCTATCATACTTTAAAGGGGTTAAATTCATCGACAGTAAGGTCGATTTACGTATTGGTTTGCGTAATTTCAGATTGTAAAACAAACGAATATTCTACAGTATAAAATCTGTGGATTGCAACATTCGGAGCGATAAAAGAACGTAAGGGGAGAAGGCATAGAAGGGAAAAAAAGGGAAGGGAAGAAAAGACAGGAAACAAAGAAGCTTACGCTTCTCTTTTCTGGATTTAAAATAGGAAAAAAGCGATGTTTCAACAAAATGCAATGCATGCACATAAAGATTTCCCTGACTCCTGGGCCCTTTGGGGTCGACAATGAAGAAAAAGGGGATGACGTTGCCCGGGAATTGCGCTGTTGCCACTTTTCAATCGATGTCTTACTTCCCAGCTCGCTGACCCAGACACCACACCATTTCCGGTTTTCCAAATTCTTCCTTACCATGTTTTTTCATGCATGGATTTGGATTTTGTTCTCTTGTCCGATTTTTTATATTTTTTTTCCGAGTAGAATACTAAATTTAAAAAGTTGTTTTTACAATCATGATTTTATCCTGAATGTTTTAGATGTTCATTTATTAAAAATTATTTTTAAAATTTGACCATTTAAATAAAATAAAAATAAGAACCTTTGCTCTTATGTGATAACATTTATGACTTTCAGACTGCGCTTATTGTCAAAATACAAAAAGGTTATCATACTTAGACAGCCGTTGTTGGCCTAGATCTACGTCATGACCAGAAAACTTCCGATGAAAACTGCTCCGAATATGACGCAAATCATTTACAAACGGTAACAAAGCAGATTTTATCTGTACTACAAAGATGCTGTAAGATGTGTTAAAAAAATGCGATACAAAATAATATCTCATGGTTAAAACATGCATTTCTGATAATTAGATTTTGAAAAGTATCAAAAATTAAAAAAAAAAAAAAAGTTTTCCTAGAACTTTGTAAGAATTTAAGAAAATTGAATAGATGGCAGTTAAGTTGCTTATTTCGAGTGTGCGTGATGGAATCATCCTTTGGAATAGAAAAATCGTTTTTTGCTACCAAACTTTTCGGAAGAAAAAAAAAAACTTTTCTTTTCCTTATATTTTTTTCTGCAAGTTAAGTAATAAATATCATTTAAAGCAAGGTAATTGATACCATTATTTTAAAATAAATTTTCAGCTGAAAATATTACATGGGAGATTTTTTCCAAGACAGAAAAGACAAAACTGAACCTTCCAAAAATTATTAAAAATTATAACTTAATAAAAACTAAGATGTGATACTTTCTTAAAAAATTCGGTGAAGTAATTACTTCACCGAATTTTCAAGATGATATAAAACATATAAAGTAACTTTCCTATCATCAGACACGAGATAACAACTGTGAACAAGAACGTTATCACAATACAAACACGAAGAACAAACAAACATACAAACAAAGGTATATCTCGCCTTCCGTCAACATTCATATTTTCATTCATCACACATGTTTTAGTTTAAAATCAGGACCCTTGTGAACACCCTTTTCGTATTTTTTAAAAATATACTGCACAACACAAAAATTGCAAACCTGAAAAAAGTTTATGATTTTTTCAGGAATATAGGTTTAGTTTACAAGCTTATACCGGTATCTTAAAACTGTAGTAAGTTCGTGTTGTACATTTTGTAAATTTACGATATAATAAAGTTGTTCCCTAAATATTCTTAAACCTTAAGCATAAATTCAGTAAGGACTTTGAGCAATATTGCAAAATATTGAACTGCGAGTAATATAATTTGCATGTTGGCAACCAGCAAGAGATAACAGCCTCGTTGATAAGAACTTGATACATATAATTGCAAAATGATTTAGGCCGGTTACCGCTATACGCAGTGTCATTTAAACTTACAGATAGACGAATTTAACCTCAAAATCTTTATAAAACAAGATGATACTGTATTAAAAATTTCTTTCCGTTACCAAAGATAATTTTACCAAAAAAACAGTCCTTACAGTGTGCACTCTAGGAAATTTTTTAAATACTAATACCAATATCAATATCGAATGTCAGCATACAAGGGTTACGAATGAGATCAGGAGCATTATTAGAAGACAATCAGGTACAGACTTGAAGCGCCAAGAAGCAGGGCCAAATACCTGGTGCACTTCCAAACATGGAAAAACGCGTCCTTAGCAAAGACATGTTAAACCTATATAGAAATTTTTTTAAAAACATTTTTAAAACTTAGAATCATTTTTCTTTGAGCTATACGTTATGGCTCAAAAGTGGCTTAAATATTCAAATTTCCGTTCAAAATTGCTCAAATTTTTTCTCAGTCGGTCAACGGTTTTGCTCAAAACAAAAGAATTTTTTAGGTTGAGCCGAAGGTGTAAATGAATTTCAGCTCACAAAATAAGGGGATTTTTAAATTCTAAAAGGTGTGCTTCTCCCCCGCCCTAAAAAAAAGATGTTCTACAGAGCTGACAAAAAAAAAAAATTGTCAGGAAACTAATTTTTCGTAAAAGAGTCCGTTTAGAGGACGTGAAAAAAAGGAGGCTTAAAGAAAACTTAAGCGCCTTTTTTGCTTATTTTTGCAGCGCCCTTTTTAAATGCCGGTCCGTACCTGAAGAAATGCTCGGCCAAAAATAAAGCCAAAGAAACTGTTACAACTAAAAATCAGATGTGCCCTCCCCCTTTAAACAATTATTTTACTCTAGACAGGATTAATTTTTTGGGCGAACTTTAGGTTTTGGCCCTGTCAAAAGAAATCCTAAATCTGCCTTGTTACAGCCTTTGTTATTTTGGTAGGATAGGAATTCCTAACTTTTTTTTTAGATAAACCACAAAAAAAAGTAACAATTTTTACAATTATGATTATGGAACAATAATTAACATTTATTACATATTTCATATAAAGCATCAAATACATATAAATTGTCAAATCCTTACTTTGAAAAGCCTTTGTTTCTTTAAAAAATGAATAAATAAATAAATAAATAGGATTAATTAAATAAATAAATAAAACGATTTCATTGTGATACTGCATTAAAGCAAACCTCAAATAACGATACAAATTACCTTTTCACAACAAAGATTTTTGCTGCAGGACATGATGGTGCTTGTACAAATGCAAATTTTCCTAAATCATTAGGTTGCATCGTCAACTAATTGACTAAAATAAAACAGGACATGTGCAGTACAATTCAGAATCCATCGTTATAATTCATTTCCATCTAAAAGTGTGCTTCTCAGTTAATTGCTTAAAAACTATATTTAGCAAATAGAAATTCAAAAATTTATGGAATACGATCTTTCCGCAAGCAAAACATTAGTATTAACTGATAATATTAAAACACTTAGTTTCTGTATTCAGCGCAAACAGGTCATTCAAATTAATATTTGTCAGCGCAATTTTGACAATTTTTGACTTCCTCCCTTCCCTATAACCTGCTGACATAATATTTGAATATCCCATACTGCTCTAAGATTGTACATTTATATACTTATTTCTTCTTTTCAATTCAAAAAAAAAAAAAAAAAAAAAAAAAAAAAGTGCAGAATTTTGAAAATTATTTTTCCGATTTTAACTGCCTTGCGGAATTTGTACCGGTCCGTTATTTCCTTTCAGATAGACTATATTTGTCTAGTGCTAGTAGAACTCTAAACTTTGAAAATGATATCAAATAGTTAAAAAAAATTTACCAGATCCCTCCAGAAAAGAAAAAAAAATTCTCAAGCGTAAGGTAACAGAAGCAAATTGATTTTGATCATTGACGAATCCTCTTCGATTTTTTAGTCGATGATACTGTACCGTATTATTAAAAAATTTTAATAAAAAGGACACGAAACATTTGGAAAATTGTGAACGTGCAGGTTTCATTTAATTAAGAGACACCTATCATTCAGCAGCGGATGAAAAAACACCTGAAGAATAAAATATAAGGAAAAGAAAGTCTTTCTTCTGTTACGTATTAGAATTGAAATTTAATAGATAAATAAAAAAATCATTGTTTGTAAATAAAAGGGCGCCGCCTATGACATGACCAGAGCTTATGTCGTGTAGAATGTTTGCTCGCAACACACAACCCACGATTCTTTTTTCACCGGGAAGAAAGTTTTTCTGAACGGTTTTTCACAAGTATATCCATCGTCTTATGCTGTTTGCGTGATCTCTTAGTTTCGTGACGTCACGATCACTTTACAACTTACTGTGAATAAACCGGGGTCTATCTGATAAAGATTATACAGTCAAAGGAAGACAGAAGAGAGAGAAGAAAAGTTGCAAAATAAGAAAGAAATAAAAATGCCTTAATATTCTTAATAAAGTTCCAGTTTAGGTAGGCCTGGGGTTAAATTTAATTTTCGATTAATGCAATCACATTTTTCCGTCCAATTTATAATAAAAAATTATAACGTAAAAGCAACTCAACATTTTTTTAAAGGAGGTTTTGGACAATAATATGAACTTGAGGAAGTACCAACGAGAGCTTTCAATGTTTCGAAAAATAACTAACGTCATGAGAATATTTGTCCGGTTCGCATTCATCAGACCATTTATGTGTACTTTCTCGTTGTATGTTCCAATTTTAAAATTAAAAAAAAAAAAAAATTGAATCGAGATTAAGGGTGTAAAATGGATTTTTCACCTATTAATTGAAAAATTGTTCAAAACTTATACATTGTAATTCTATAGGTCGTTGGCATATTTCAATTCTGAAATGATTTTACTACGCCAATATCGCGACCTCAGAAACAACAGGTTCTAAATCCAACACATCAAAATTTTACAAGAGAGCTATTTTAAAGTTTTCTTTGTTGTACCTTGATACCTGTTCAATTTTGTGACATCGCAATTCTACTAGACCATAAACACACTAATAGAGAAGGGGTCGTACATGAATTACGTAAGCATGGGTTAGGCTCTTTTTGCACGCTTTATCCCATTTCGCCTATGCTTAGCTTATGGGTAAGATGTCAAATCTGCACCCCCTACCCCCCTAAATGTGCTTACGTAATTTATGAACGAGCCCAGAATACATTCCAAAAGTTTCATTTCTATCACATAATTGTTTATTAAGTTAATTTAAAAAGCCCCTAAAATTTTAGTCGTTTAGTGACTTTTTCCAATTTAGAAACAAAAGGTTCTATCAACTCCATAAGCTAAGTTAAAGACGATAGAACCTTTTGTTTCGGAATTGAAAAAGTCACTAAATCTTAATTTTTCAAATATCATGTATTTTTTCGAAAATTATACGGGGTCGTACATAAATTACGTAAGCATGGGTTAGGCCCTTTTTGCACGCATTATCCCATTTCGCCTATGCTTAGCTTATGGGTAAGATGTCAAATCTGGACCCCCTCCCCCCCTAAATGTGCTTACGTAATTTATGTACGACCCCTACGGGAACATTCCTGGGAATGTCTAGAGCAATTTTTAAGCAATCCTGGAGTCTTTTAATGTATTTTGGTCCAATTTCGGGCATTTTATAATAAAAAAAAAACATTAGAACCTTTTTTTCCAAATCGACTTTAAGAATTTGACAGTTAGAACCTTTGATTTTTCAAAACAAAAACCAGGTAGAACAACAATTTTAAACTTTTTAGTTTAGGGGTAGAAAACACTTATGAAGTGGAAATTATTAATAGGGTGCAAATTCACTATGGAAAGTTGGACCAACATGTTGTACCAGCTTGTTGTACCAGCTTGTTCTACCAACTTGTTGGACCAACATTCCACACTAATTTCGGCATAGGAGTAAATGCTGCAATAGTCACTGCAATAGTCGATTCGTTCGATTGTCAAACATGTTTGTCCAACTTGTGGTACCAACATGTTGATCCAACATTCCATAGCGAATTTGCACCCATATAAAAAAGTAAATTTCGTCCGGGGGGGTCGACTTAGAACCTTTTGTTTCTAAGGTCTCGATATTTCAATGCAACTTAAAAGCATTTAGTAATTTTCTGAAATCAATGCACGTGCTATGAACACAACAAAATTTACAACTTATCTAAGTTTAAATAGAAGTGAAAACACTAATAAAAACATTGGCTTCGTTCTGAAAAAAAAAAAAAAAAAAAAAAAGCCTTGAAGTGTTTAGTGCGAAACATGTCTATGAGCTTTGAGGAATATCAATAAAATGCAAACAGATTGCAGGGTTAGTGATAAGATAAAATGATGCCATTAGCTAATTTTTACGATCTAAAAAAGAAGCATATGCATGGGCTAATACTATTCCATAATCAATAATCGATCGAAAAATACTTCAAGAGAATTAAAACGGATAACACTGCATAAAAAATTCAAACTTTTGTGAGTATACTTAAAAAAAAAAAAAAAAAAAAACATTATGGCTTTATAGATTTTTGTTATAAGCAGTTATTAAAGGGTAGGCTAAAAAACAAAATTAGTTGTCGTGATCGGACAAGCAAACTATGGTTCGAGCTTGTCCATTAAGGAAGATCCAACCTTAATATTCCAATCAGCTGAAATAATTTGAGATCAAAGTCTTTGTAATAAATGCCCGGCTTTTCCTTTATAAAGGGAAAATTTAAAAAGTTATTTTAAAAAAAGAATATTATCAAAGGAATATTAAATCGAATATGTTACCCATCAGGTAGAAACTTTTCCGTCAGCAGTTGATAAAGGTGTTAAAAAATATTTAGCTTAAAAGTGAAACTCAGAACCGGGCATATAAAAAAATGGAATAAGTATCGTTTGCTCTAATTTAGTTTTTAAATTACTACTTTTATAGTAGAATCTCACGCTGACCAATGACATGAGGCTGTGACTATGTCTTTCGTGAGAAACCCATTTTGCACCTTGGAAATGGAAGAAGTCGAAACTTTTCCTACTGAGCACCGTGAAGAAACGATTTCTAAAAAATTCGATCATGTTAAACGAAAAAATGGATCGATTTTCTTTTGAACAAATCAAGGAAGACTACAATACTGCGAGAAGGAATTTGGGCCTCTGAATCCCTGGGAAGAAATATCGACCATCGTTGCTTAGCAACGGGTACGTCAGCATCCCTGGACCAGTACGTGCTTCGCTGCTGACACCTTGACTTACAAAACCTTAACCTGTTACCTTGGCGACTCGATTTTCGCTCCTTTTTTTAACAAAAATAAAAGATTCCATTTTTAGCTCCTCATTATAACTTTATGGAGATCGATCTTCGTTAAAAATCTTTCACCTTTGAAGAGCCCATTTCATTTTTTCTTAGGGAACTGGACGAGAACGAAATCGATTGACGGCTTGTTTGTGATGAAGTGCATTATCAGGGGGATTTTTTTTCACTGATAAGATTACTGCAATCTTGTTGAACTTACTATATTCGAGATTACGTATACGATAAAGTGACATTATCCGCCCTTTTCGAAATAAAATCCTACGCATATTACTTAGTCTGTTTGGTGTTCTTCATATTTTCATCAGAATATTTGACAGACTTTCCAAAAATTAAATTTCCTTTAATGATGGAGCTAATGATGACAGCATTGATCGAAAATTTGAAAGCGAGTGGAAAATTGAATTTTCCCGGCTCCCGGCAATGGTTATTTTTGCCTTATTCGAATCTTAACAAACGACATCATAATTGACTTAATTATTCAAGAAAGTTTGCAAGGTTGCTACTTCAGCAACTTAAATTACTTCAAAATTTATTTTCCTTGTCTGATTATTTTATTTCCCGTTGAGGGTTGTGACCAGCAGTGGCGTAGCGGAGGGGGGCGCAGAGGGTGCAATGCGCCGGGGCCCCCGACCTAAAGGGGCCCCAAAATTTTGTTTCAGTTATCGTGAAATTGTAAAAAAATCGTAAATAATGTCAAAACTTCGCACTAAAAATTTTCAAAAAAAAAAAAAAAAAATTAGGATTTATTATTTAATTGTGGGTTTTATGTTTCTTTGACTGTTGAAAATGAATCCTGCTCTGGAAGCTGTTTTTTGTTTTAGTCATAACATAAGGCACCACATATTAGCCATTGATGTTTTCTTGGAATTTGGCAAATGAATGAGCTGATATCAAGCCTAATGCAAGCAGCGACGAAACCTTCATTTTTAACTAGGGACGTTTATAAACGAATTTTTTTTAAATCTTCTAGTTCCGCTCTTTCAACATTCCGTTGAACTTAGCTGACATTTTAAAAAGCAGTATGGAGAATAACGTCGCGCAGTCGGTTATTATTATAATTTTTTTTCGTTTTTGTCACTGAATTTAAAAATACCGTATTCTTCAGATTATGTCGAGTACCGGTAATAGTAGTACGCGTACGATTTCTTAAGCGCAAGAAATTTATCGACGATTTGAGTTTTTGCTTCCGAAGAACATGATCAAAATAAACGATCAGGAATTGTTTACTTCTGCCAAAAATTTGGCTTTAATTTACAGTGAGGATCTTTCACTAGCTGATTTTCCGAAACAACTAATGTCGTTTCGAAATCTCCTTCGGTCAAAAATAGTCACCATGGAACATTTAAGCATTAAAAAATTTTGTGATGTGATAATAAAAGATCATCAAACAATATTATCCAGCATTCCTGAAATTTTAACCGTGTTTCGATTGTTTCTTACTTTGCCAGTAACGGTAGCTAGTGCAGAAAGGTCATTTTCTAAGCTGAAATTGATCAAAAACTACCTAAGAAATTCAATCTCTGAGGAAAGATTGTCATCGTTAGCCGTACTAAGCATAGAGCAAGAAATTGCTCGAGACTTGGATGTTCAGCTAATAGTCGAGGAATTTTCTGCGAAGAATGCCAGGAGAGCATTAAGGTTTCAGAAACCAGGGCCCCAGTAAGGTAATAATTTGTCATTGTAATTTTAACTATTGCCAGTAAAAAAAAAAAAAAAAAAAAAAAAAAAAAAAATTAAAAATTTTTATTTTTGAAATTTTTGCACCAGGGCCCCCGAATTCTCCGCTACGCCACTGGTGACCAGTGACGTATTAAGGAAGCTGGACAACGGATTCGCATTTCAGGATCGGCGATGTTGAAATACACTAACTTTTCATCTATAATCAACAGGGATGAAATAATGATCGACCGATTGTGCTCACTTATTTTGCCATTACACTAATATTATATGTTACCAATGAATTACAACGAAAGTCTGGCAAAATCGCAACACGACCAGGAACAAAAAGATAATATTTTTTTAATGCGTTGATAAAGGAAAAAGTTGTCATTCCCTTAGATGGTAGTTCGTAAAGCAGCTATAGATGATTCGAACGATTTCTTAATGCAAGAAATGAAACCAAACAAGTAAGACTCATGTATATCAAATCTATACCTATAAAAACATAAGGGAGAACTAATTGTGAAGAAGATCCGGTCCGGTGAAAAAAAAAATGCCGTTTTCCAACCGAACGTAAACTAGGTAATCCAGGGTGTCTACTGGTCCTATATTCCTATAAAGTCCTATAAAAGTCCTATATTTTTCTTTTTGGTCCTATATACCTATAAAATCCTATAAAGTCCTATAATTTAACCGAAAAAAGTGATTTTGAGCTGGGGCACTACTGGTCCTATATTCCTAGTTCAAAGTGAGCTAATTTTTCATATTTTCACTCAATTTTTCCAACAAATTTTCTCGCTCGGCCTTCGGCCTCGCTCGATTTATGCAGGTTACCATAATTTAGATTTTTAAAGATTCCGAAAAGCGAGGAAAACCAATCATTTTGGGCTACGAACGATTCATTGTTTATGCTTTGATAATTGAAAAAGCACTTTGGGGAAAGTTTCAAAGAAAGATCAATGTTTCAGGAAATTTTTTCTTTAAATCTTAACGGCGGGGTTCCATTAGGCAATTAATTTTAAACTAATTCCAGTTCAAATAATTTTTAAGAATTTTATAGAGGATTCAAAAATTTTTACGTGTAGTCTAAAAATTTTTTACATTTAGAAAATTTAAAATTTTTTAGCTCTTAGCTTGGGGCGGATTTTCTGAACTACTCATATAACCCTGGGTACTTCTGAAAAACACTTGCAGAGGCTAGAACTTTTTTTTTGATCGGGATTTTTTGATCCCAAGATTTTTTATAAAAATGTTTTTGTAGAATTTTGTTTTACCTTTTTTAGTAATTACCCGTTTTACAAGTTTTACCTTTTTTCTTCTTCCTTCATTATTTCTAAATTTTGGAGGATAGAATTTACCTCTAGAATTTTGTGTGCCTAAATTTTTTTCTCTTAAAAATGGCTTGTTTTGGGTCCTATATTTTTTGAAAAAATGGACCTATAAAGTCCTATAAAAGTCCTATATTTTAACTTTTATGAATCAGTAGACACCCTGTAAAATCTTAAAAAGAAGTCCCTAATAAAATTACCAACTGTACCATGATCCAGAAATTAAATCCCATTTTACTCCTGTTGTTTTTTACTTCATAGCATATCGCTAACTTTCAGCATAAAACTACGTTTTACTCTGATTCAGGCCTGATCCACCATTTTTTTCGAGGGAACCACCCCCAGATTCGCTTTTGATTATGACATTGATGCATCAATTCTATCGGACCTAATCACGATTTTTTAAAGGTATTAAAATAAATATGATCGGAGTAAAAATCCGCATAACCGTACAATTCAAACTTTCGAGTAAACATAATTTACATGCTCAAGCAGCTCAAATCTAGAGTCATACCCGCGGTTTGAGTTTGAGCCGGCCCTTTGGCGTCGTAAGCTGGTAAGTTGTTTTATTATTATTAATCAATCGTACAACCGGCTTTTGTCAGCTATTCCCGTTCCAGTGCAGGGACATGTCCAAAAAATTTCAAATATTACCGGGCCCGTAGCCAGAACGAAGAGTCAGGGGGCAGTTGGGCTTGTTAAAGGGGGCTATAGCCTTCATTCCCTACACATATCATGGTTAGCCAATTTGCACCAGGGGGGCACCGAGGTCCCCGAGTCCCCCCCCCCTCTTGGCTACGACCCGAATATTACGTCGCAATTTTTTTTCGACCTTTACGACTCACTCCCTCCTGCTGAGATCGATCGTCATCGTCTATAGACACGATCTTACATACAGGTCAGGCAAGCACGGTCTTGCATACAGGTCAAGAATAGTTCCAAATTTGCTCGGTAGATGGCTGGAGCTGTAGTTAGAGAATCACGTGATATGACCTCCATCCAATCAACACTTTCAAAACACTTTCTTTATGATGGCTGCCAGAACACGTGATTCCCTAACTACAGCTCCAGCCATCTATCCAGCAAATTTGGAACTATTCTTCTGCTTCAAACTCGGGGGACACTTTTGTCCATATGAGAAATACCCGAGTTGCCTGACCTGTGTGTAAGATCGTGTCTATAGACGATTTCGGCAGTGGAATTTGTGCAGAGCATTCTGGGACTAAAAGGGACAAACAAGCAGACGACGCCTCTGTGTGATTCGTAAGTTAAGAATAGACGGTACAGTGATTTTAGCTATTTCAAGGCATTTAATTTGGAAAATTCTTAAAATTGATGCCAGCCAGCTATAAAATTAATTCGAAAGTCAAACCTACAAAATTTTTTCCTCAAACCGAGCAAAATGAATTTTTAACTTCCATGTCTATACTAAGCTTATGGGAAGAATTATTAGAATGTACCCGGTCAGACGACACGATTTGCAATGCATTATGGGATGAAACGTCACTGTTAAAATCGAATACAGATAATGCCAATGCTTCCTTAATAAAAGAAATAAGATCACGCAAGACCATTCCCCCTCCCCCCCACTCTCCGTGAAGAGTACATCATTCACTTTCCTTTTGCGAATACTAACATTTTTAAAATTAAAATAATATTGTCTATAAATTGGAAAATTTCGTTAAATTTTTTAGGACAATCTCCTGCATTGGTTTGGTGTAAATGATGACATCAACCATCTTAAACTCAACTGTTCTTCTCGTCCTCAAATGCAGGAACCCTGTTCCCTAAATTATGACATAACATTTAACCGTCCCCTAGCCTAATATTATTTAGTTTAAGGGAAAATTTTGAGATGGGCTATTTTATTTTCTTGAACATTTCTTTCTTGTACCGGTACTTAAATTGCTAATCAAAAGATTTTGACATATCTATTTCAACTTCGTATTTCATTTTTTTGGTCGATCAATGATTTTGCAAGAATCATGATTTTCTTACAGCGTTAAATTTTGAAAAAATGCGATGGATGGGAATAAAATATTTTTATAATGTTGTGCCTACACAAGAAAAATTTAACTTAAAACGTCAGTTAGAGTTAACTTTCATGAGAGAAAAAACGCAGTCTCTTGAGGACTTTATTCCAGGATGTAACCTCCTTAAAGTTTCTAAACTTTTACATCCATTTCAAAGAATATATGTTCTTGTCACGAAAAAATATTTTTGTTAAATTTTATCAACTTGAAGGTTTTCTATTTGGCATTATGAGGCTGGCCCTTTTTTCTTACTTACAACAAAGAAAAAACAATGTATTTTGATGGTAGTACTGCAGTAGCATCTATTAGGATGAATATTTTCTTCCTATAAAAGTACTACTTCTAATGATCTAAGCGTTACGTAATATACATCCGATTTATACTGTACAAAAGTAGTTAACAATGAACTGACATGACACAGCATCTTACAACTGGTTAGGAAGATAAGACCTCCCACTCTACTGCATTTTATTAATTTTTGCCTAAGGTTACTTACCTTTTCTCCAACATTAAAAGAAAGAAAGCCTTGAGATTTATGCACCAACTTCTGCATCAGGTGATACTCTCATGTTACGAAGTATCAATTCCGGAGGCTCGTCATCGTATTCCTCACATTAAGACTCTCATTTTCCTCCTGAAACAAAAGACGAAATGTATAGAACAAAAAAGAAAGAAAAAGAATACTTGTAGTTATGTAAGGAAAACATTTTTCTCTTTGCTTTTCGTCACCACGAAAAGCTCCAGATTCAGAAAGCTAGGAACCTTGGTAGGAAACAGGTTAAGTTTAATTATAATTAGCATCCATAAATATCCGTTCCATATTTTCTTATCGTAAAATTAGGCTGTGTTTTAATTTAGCTGATAAAATGAAATTTACAAGATAACCGTGTCAGGTTAGATCACAAAGGCAGGTCAAATCAAATAAAAAAAAAATGGCTAAAGTTTTAGGGAAACTTTCAGTTTTTCGAATATGCAGCATGTCTGACACACCATAAACTTTAGATATTTTCAACGTAAGAAATATTTTAATGAAAATTAAAGAATTTTCCATCGTACAAACAATATGGGGATGCGGCAAAGAAAAATTACTTATTTATGTCCAGTATCAGTACCAGTTTGAACAAAGGTAGAAAATTAAATGAGAACACCATGGTTTTATGTTTCGTGAGAGTTTTCTCAGCACGGCATTTGAAAAATTGTTTTTAGTCACGCTTCAATTCAAAACCATGCATCACTTTATGTCTGCAAGTATTCTTGGATATCTTTGCATTCAAAAGAGCTATCTTTTTCCATACGTCTCGTCATATAACGATCTATTAGCGTGGGGACGGTGAAGACATATTGCGACCTTATTACCCTTCGCTCAAAATGACCTAAAAAAAGAAGAGGAAAACAAGAAAGTTTGTATTTCTGACAGAAACTCGGATCTCATTATTGAGTTTCATCGAACGTGAAGCGAAAGCCCAGCACGGAAGGAGTTAAAAAAAATATTTATGGCCCTTTTTACAGCTATCCGGGAATGTTCATAAAATAAAAAATAAATAAGGTGTAAGAAAACAAATAAGTAAACTTTTAAAAAAATTGCTTAAAGGTCAAATTAGAAATAATACATTAAACAGAATGAAATTTAAAATACAGAAATTAAAGACGAGAAAAAAGACGTTATTATAGCTGAACAGAGACTTCCGGTGCCAGAATTTACTTTTAAAACAATTTCAGTCAGGGGAAAAGGATGGATTAGCACCACTGTGAGGAAGCTTGAGCCCCCTTCGTAAATATTTTTTTACTGATGCAATTTCCCTATCTCCCATGTTAAAAGAGGACATGTAGAGCCCCCTTTGCCTTTCGGACTGACTACAGAGGCCTGAAATGATTAGGGAGCCCAATATGTGCTAATAGTTATTTTATTTATTTATTTTATTTATTTTTTGCAGAACATTGACTGGTTTGGACATAAGTGGGCTTAGCCTCCTTTAATTTTTTTAAGAAATAAAATAACAGTACTTTTTCGCATTCCTAGTTAAAGGAGTTATTTGGAGCTCGAAATCGAGCCCCCTCAGAAAAGTTTCAGCCAACCTAGGGGTCTTCTATAAACCACGTCAGCACTTTAGGGGGGAGGAGAAGGTATTTAAAATGCTAAATTTTGCTACCAAGGGGGGAGGGGTTTTACATATCTAACGTTAACATTTTGACTCATGTAATAAACGTGGAAAAAAATGGAAAATAATTTAAATTTTTAATCTACGTAACCTCACTCACTTAAAAAAAAAACGATTTCGATTTTACCCGCGCATTTGCTCTAAGTTAAAAAACAAAAAACCTTTGCTTTGCAAAATTTAAGTTCTGTAGAATTTCAGATTTTTTTAATGTTTAATACTTCTTTTTAAAAAATTTTAAGAAGGGGCGGGTTACGAAATGCTAACCTTTGCTGAAAAGGGGGGAGGGGGTCAAAAATTGCCAATATAATGCTAACGTGGTTTATGGAAAACCCCCAAGTCTCTCAAGGTAACTACAGGGTTGCTAGGTTTTATTACAAATTATATGGTATATTATTGCTTATTCATTTATTTAACTAGGCTAATAAGATAACCCCAACCGCCTTCCAAATTCACCTTTCAATATTTTTAATTTTGACAATATCAGTCAAGGAATTGAGCTGCCACAACAAAATCGTGAATTTTATATTTTCAATTGAAAACCCCTCAATCCAAATGGGCCTAACAATAGTAAGATCATATTTTATATATTGGAAAATCCATGTCTCATTGCCCTTCAACTAAGTCAATTTTACAGAAATCAAGCAAGGAACGACTAATTATAAACAATTCACTTTTTCCCGCAAAGAGAGAAGCCTGCTATCTGTGCATTCCGCTATTCCACAAATGCCATCCGTAGTCTTGTTTACGCTTTTTGAGAATCACCAATGCCAATAGCTCGGGCCCGTAACTAAGGGGGGCCCTGAGTTAATGCCCCCCTTGGAGTAAATTGGCTAAACATGACAGGTATAGGGAATGAAGGCCTGTAGCCCCACTTAACTAGCCCAACTGCCCCCCCCCCCCCCAGCTCCTCGTTCTGGCTATGGGCCCGCAATAACTGTAAGTCACCATCTTTGGATAAAAAACTCAAAAACGGAAGAAAAAAGAGAATGATCATATATGACACCGAATATTGCTTTGTAACGTAAAGTTCTATCGTCATTAGTTACACAGCTAAAAATGATGTCCTCATAGTATAGAAACTTAAAAAAAAAAAGGACACATAGGAAATGTATGTGAAAGACATATATCATCAAGTTTAAATATTCTGAAAATATTTTTCTACGCACACATAACGCTTTTTTAATGTCCAGCATCACACGATTCCATCAGCTTACTTTTTTTTCTCTCTTCAGTGTTCTCCTTTTATTTTTCCGGCGTTTAAGTTTTCTTTAGAAAGTATTTATTATTGCTTTTGATTCCTAGAATAAGCATCTCAATAATTCTATTTTTAAAGCTCCTCTCTTCACCTTATTGAAGGGCATATTATTTTTTATGTGATTTTTATAAACATCAACCGGTTTCTTTTCAGCTTTATACATCCCGAAGGGAAATCTTTAAGATAATTTTAAAAATATTCGGTGGCTGCTGTTGCCAAAGCCATGTTCAACCTTTCAATACTTCAGCTATTTAGTTTATCTAATCATCCATACTAGTGAACGATAGAACCAATCAAGCTGAAATGGAATGATATCACTCCAAGAAACTCGGGATAATGTAGTTGGAAAATACCTTAACCTTAGCAACTTTTTAAGATTCAACAATAGAAACTTTGCTCGAAAGGGTAACAATTGGCTTTGAATTTTAGTCTAGAAAGCGGGATTTTCCGTACCATCTTTATTATTACGAAAAAAATATATCTCTTACTAAAAAGCGGTAGATGCATATTAAGATTTTTTTTTTTTTTTTTTTTTGAAATATTTGCTTGAATTGAATACCTCACGTAATCGAATATTTGCGTTTTCAATATTTATAAAGAAGACTTGGTTCACGTTCACGCAACCCAAACTTATTACCTTGAGTACGATGGCAATTAGTCCGTCATTGTCACAGTAGAACAGCCAACCATAGTATTGAACGGATTCCTATCCATAATAGTTAGTTCTATCTCTTCTGTGATCTTCAGAGGGTAACGATTACATTGATGCTTATCGATGATAGCAGACCAAACAAAATTATGAATATTATGGAGTTCACGATTTGGAATACTGATTTTTTAATGCGTTTTAATATAAGTTTATTATCGAGGAAAACCTATCCGATTAAGATTTAGGAAATGTGAAAAAAGAAGTAGAAATAAGAAATAATTTAAGAATAAAAATGAAAAATGAAGAATAAAAAATAAAAAAATAGAGAGGAGGTGCGCTTACTAGAGCTTTTAATGAACTTTGCGTTTAGGGTGTTCAGAGAAAGCTTATTTCCTGACAAAAACAAATGTACCTTAAATGAATGGTCACAGTTGAGGTAACAATAACAAGATGGTTCCGTCTATGGCTATGTTTGTTATTGTTCTGGAACATTCCACTTCAGGAGTCTGAGACGTTCTACACTTATGCTTTCCTCAAGGATATCCTTCAATCGGAAATTCTTTTCTGATCGCGAGGGCCTTCTCTGGGTTGCTTCGAATAAAGAAAATGTCCAAACTCATTTAAAAAAAAAAATTTCATTGCTCATAAATAGAAAGAGCCACTTTCCGCGCATCCGATCAGAGCAGAAAATGACTTTTCCCGCACAAGGCAAAACAATGTTAATTTACAATTTATCAAATCATTTTCTCTGATTTTTCTGAATGATTAAGCATTCATTTGTAATGAAAACTATCTTGTTTAGCCTAGGAAGGGAATAGTATATTTAATTTTAATTTTAATTTTAATTTATATTGATCTTTTTTTACATCAATTTACAATCGCTTTCTTATTCACTATACATAATTCACTATAATTTCTTAATTACAAGAGTAAACGAAAAAAAAAAAAAAAAAAAAAAAAAAAAAAAAAAACTGTGATTAATTATAACTAACAATTAACTGGGGTCAGCGAACGATATAGCCTCTTTATACGAATCGTGAAAGAACTTGAGCATCATTTTTTTGAGCTTTCTTGATGGAAGATTGAAGTCCAAATCAAGAGATGAGGACTTCTCATTCCATGACGCCAAGGCAGAAAAAATAGGAGAGTGCCAGTGATGAAAAGTTCTAGCAACTGGTATAAAAAATGGGGGTCTCGTGGTACCATTGCGAAACCTTAACATTGGTACATTAAAATTTAAGAGTTCTAACAATTTAGGGCAATCAATCAGACCTGAGACAAGTTTTTGAATAAAAATAATCTGTGCTATCTGACGTCTATCACTTAAGCGAGTTATGTTAAATTCAGATAAAAATTCAGAAGTTCTCGTTGTGATAGGTGGAAAAATTTTATGTTTTTTAAAAGAAAGATAACGTAGAAACCTATGCTGCACAGAATCGATACTTCTACGAGAATCAGCAGTAGACTGAGACCAGACCACAGAAGCATATTCAAGTTTAGGTCGAACGTAGCTATTAAACAAAATTTCAATGGTGTTATAATTGAAGTGCTTGTATTACGTTTAAGAAATCCTAATAGCTGATAGGAACTTTGAACAATAGAATTAATATGTTTGTCAAACACTAAACCTTGGTCAAGAAGTAAGCCCAGGTCTTTGAAAGAGGTGACATTTTCAAGTGGATTACCGTTCATCTGATATTGATAGGTTATTGGTGTCTTTTTTCGTGAAAAATTTAGCGATTTGCATTTCTAAAATTAAAAAAAAGTTTATTCACTAGGCTCCACTGGATTAACCGGACAAGATCCTGTTGTAATAGGGGCAATGAACCAACGCAGTAATTAGCCTAAAAATCTTAAGTCATCAGCATAAAGGAGACATTTTGAATGCTGGAGAACATTTGTGATATCATTAATAAAGAATAGAAACAAAACTGGTCCCAGAACACCTCCTTGAGGCACACCAGAGGTAGCAAGGTAAGGAGAAGAGGTAGAACCGAAGTAGGAAACTTGTTGGCGCCTGTCAGACAATTGTTTAACATATTGTTAAACTAGGGAGGAAAATGAATTTTCCCATTGAGATTTAAAAAAACCTCAAGGGAAAATTCATTTTCCTCCCTAGTTTAACAATATACTATTTTCTTTCCAGAAAAAAAAAGCGAGAAAACAGCTTTAAAAATTAATAATACCGAAAAAAGAATATTATAAAGTAATAAAAATATTTCAGTAGATAGGCTATATCTGATCTCGTTGAAGAATCATACGAAATCTACTTTTTTTTTTTTTAACATGGAGTTTATGGACTTATACAAGATGGGAAAGGTAATAATCAAACTGAAGTCGACTATCCGTTTTTTCTGGATATAATCACGGAACAAGAAACAGAAAAAACAAGCATGAAACACCACTCTGTTCTGTTAATTATTGAATTTTTTCATGACATGTGCGTTGTGCGTGAGTACGGTGTAGGTCTGCGTGTGAAACGCAGAGGCCGTATCAATTGAATGGAGTTTTTTTTTTTAAATTATTGAGCAGTAAATCCGAAACTATGCTTCATCCATGCATCTTTGTTCAACTGAAGAACCTTTTCGCTTAAATGGCTAACCGACAGCTACGGTTAAACGGACTCTCTGAGTGAAAACAACTGTTTAATTTCCAGCTGAAGCGTTCGTTGCAATCAATCGATATAATCTGGGCTAGCGCCGTGTTTAGTTCCTTGATATAGCTTTCTATAAGAGATCTTAGTGAATATATAGCCTAATAATATTTCGAACTGGTAGGCTATGGATATAAATCGCAAGACATTACAATAAGAATTTTATACAATTATAAAATATAAAAAAACTGAAAAAGATGAGTAATGAGTTCGTTTGGCAAACGTAAAGGACATTGGCTCTGCCGACGCATAAAATTTTTTTTAAAGCGCTGTTGCCTCCAATGCGTTTTACTGAAGATTATATAGTTTCATTGTAATTGTATCATTGATGAAAACGATAGAAATCAGTGACGGGTGGAAAGAGATACGAATCATAATGTTCAAAGGCGGAAAAAGCATATTTTTTTTTTTTTTTTTTTTTTTTCGAATCAAAGTTAAGTATGAAGTGTAGTAACAAGTTGTTAGATTTTATCACAGATTTTTTAACCAGTCAGTAGTGCCATTTGACTTTATAGTCTGGCTGATTCTTTACAGGATTCTTTGTGAAAATACAGAACTCAGCAGTCGCATCAACTTCGAAATCTTGGAAGCATGAGAGTAGAACATGCACGGTTAAGTTTACAGGAAAGCTTCTTTAGCTTCCTGTTTGCACTATAGCAACAATTTAGTTGACAAGCAATTACAGTATATTTACAAATAATTTTCAATTTTTACAAGTTAAAGCTTTTTATGAAAACAAGATGCAATGTTATTGAAAATTTAGATCCTCCGAAAATCCTCCATTTGTTTATCTTCCAATTAACATGAACATATTTTTAGCAGGTTCTTCCTAAATGGTGCCCTCAGTATTTTTATTTTTTTAAGTCAAATTTCATAAATATAGCGTAAAAGTTTCTTTATTTTCTCCTTTTACTTGCTGTTCTTTACACCTGGCAAAACAATTTTTGACTGAATCGGTTGCCATGATTACTCAAAAAAAAAAAAAAAAAAAAAAAAAAAAAGGTTCCATCAGGTATTTTTTAAAAATAATATCTCTTATATCAATGGGCTGCTGTTAAGTTTTTCCCGTATGCAACACACTAACCTCTTCAAAATTTAAAAAAAAAAAAAATTTAATGGATTTTGGTTTTCCAAATTTTGTCTAGTCGATTATCATCTAAAACACATATGGGGGTCTGACAAATCACGTAATTGGCTCACCATTATGATACCAGAGGTTTAATGTTTAAAAAAGCTCACTTTTATTTTGAATTATACTGCATTATTTGGATAAATTTCTTTTGCAATTTGAAATCTTGTCTGTAATAATAGTAAATATTTCCTAAGCAAAAAAAAAAAAAAAAAAAAAAAAAAAAAAAAAAAATCATTCAAAATGAAAAAAACTTATCAATATGACACAGTTGTGTCATGAATTTTGTTATTTTTAATAGTAACTTTAGTGCAGTTTCTATTACTAAGGTGGTGAATCCAAGGACTCAACTTACTTTTAGAGATCATTCTAACAGCGACATAAAAAAGGGGGAGGAGGGGTTTCCAAATCTTACTGGAATGTTAAATCATTGTAAGCCTATTTTTATCCTTACTGAAAGGAGTAGGGTGATGAAAGCTCAAATCGCGATTACAAAATACTTAAATGGCCCCTTTGGATGGACATTATACGAAAGCTTAGCACTTTTACCAAAGAACAGCTTTTCTTTCAAAGCAACATTTATTCGATCTTGTTACTTTTCCATTTTTTTACTTATTGCCTAAAAATCAAAGCGTATTGATTTAAGAAGTCTAAAGTACCAGCACTGCCTTAACGTTTTATATTTTCAAAGTTCATTACAGTGCCACTTTAAAGAGAAGTTATACGCAGCTAAGGTGCTTTTAATTTTTTTATTAATTTGGACAAATGAACTATACAGCGTATAGACCTAAGGAATTGAAAAAAATGAACTTTGTCTGCATAGCAAGACAAAACCTGGTTTAAATTGCGATCAGGAGATTTTCATCTTCCACTAGCCTCCGGCCAAATCGTTAGGATTGTTAATAAAATTTTATTATTCGTTTCTACATGACTGGTTTACTTTGCAGACGCCCCATTATCACATTCAAACATCGTCCGTTCGAAAAAAAAAACCCAAAAAGTCATATAAAATTTGCTCGCGCAAAAAAAAAAAAAAAAAAAAAAAAAAAAAAAATTTGCAAGTCCATGGCTCGTTTGTTGACAAACTGACCCCCAAATGTAGCATTGAAATGCCCGAACGAAATGGAATTTAATAGTTCAATCGATCCAGAGACAGCTCTCGAAAACACCGGGCAAATTGTTTAGTATACACAGGCTGCAAAATATCATTACACCATACATCGGAGAAGGGGTCTTTTCCTTATAAGCTAAATATAATAAAAAATTAATCGATTACAATGTACAGTGTTACCGACCCATGCTGAAGAGCCTACACTCAAATACCCTTCACTTCACATGATAAATTCGCCCATTGATCGAATGCTACGATTTTCGTCGTCCTCCTACTTTTAGCTTACATGCGATTCAGTCATGCAAACCATTTTCATAGCATCCACGTTTAAAGCTAAACGAAAAAAAAAGTTTTCCATTGGATAAACGTAGCAGTAACAACCAAAACCATCTGATTGTACATCTACTGGCTTTATTACATAAGAAAATAAAAGTTGGTTATGTATTTCATATGGGAATCTTTCTGAAACTAACGTTTGAAGCTGTCTACATTCACGATATGACGCGATCAATGTTTACTAACTTTGCACTCGTTGTTAGCTTAGCTGTGAATGTATTAAGGAGTAACGTAACGGTTGAATGTGGAGTTCAAGGCTTAATGACGTCACAGCTTTACGAGCCGCCATTTTGGAAGTATACCAAATCGATTCAATAGCTTTGCTTATCCGACTTCGTCAATGTTTATAAACTCACAAAATTCAACTAAATCATTCATTCTTGAATGTTTACAGTCTAATTTTAGACATTAGATCAAGTCCGTGGTATTATAATTATTCCCAGATTAAAAGAAAAAAAAGATGGAAGCTTTCGTTTCAAGAGCACTCAGCACCCCCGCAAATTTCGTGCAAATCAAAAAAAAAAAAAAAAGATTTGAATGAATTTTTAGTGATTATAATAAAAATCCAAAAGATGTTTTTTATTCAGACATATTTTTTTCTGTACGTATTTACGCAGGGTTTATGTGCTTGTTTATTTTGAACATTACATTTTTTAACTGAATTTCGAGTAAAATAAAAGCATTCATGAATGAACTTGTCCAAAGGATGGGGGCTGTAAGGTTATTTTTTGGTCGTTTTTTTAATCTTTTTTTTTTTTTTTTACGGAATTTGCTCCTAATAGGTAATAATTATAGTCACTTCCCGAAATAATCTTAAATTTTGCATAAAAACCTTTACAATTTTACCTTAGTTTTTTTTACTTCTGGGAATAAAATAATTTTTAACTTTGGCATGCCTGTAATATTTATAGACTACATCAATGGATTGGCTAAAAAGTTAGGCATAACTTAACCAAGATTCTGAAAACAGTTTTTCAAACAATTTTACCATTACAAACTGAAAAACCATCAGCTGAGGCCCTTACATTTTTAAATGAAACGGAAAGTATTTAAAAAATATGCTTCAGACATAAATTTATACATCTGGACTAAACTCCCTCTTTTTCAATTTTCACTTTCCGTTCTATTCTTTCTGCCTTTAGACCACTTAAAATCTCTAAATAGTCTCCAGCGCCGGCTTTACAGATTTTGGCACTCTGTTCAAAAAATGTTTTTGGCGCCATATGCGTTAAATTTTTTTTACAATACCTCCCTCAGGAAAAAAAAAAAAAAAAATTCCGAGAAATGCAGGGGAAAAAAAATTGAAAAATAGTTTTGGGACATTTCAAATATTTTCTCTTTTCATTTTTCTTCGTATTTGCGCCCTAAAATTTGGACAGTAGTGTGCATGGGCACGGAAGGCACATGCCTAAAGCCGGCGCTGATAGTTTCCGAACAGAAATGAATATTTTGGCATAAACTCACATAAATACAGCTTTTTTCCTTTTTTATTTTAGCTCCTTAATCATTTAAAAAGTAGAAAAAAAATTAATTTTAAATTCATATCACTGATTGTATGGTGCTGCATGAATGTTTTTTAAATACGTCATAAAACCATATGCCAAACTTGGACCATCTACCATAATCAGATTAAATTGGGCAGCAGCATAATCTATGTTTATTTACGTGGGTAAATTTCCAGAAAAAAGACGCTTGGCAGAGATTTAGACTTTTATTTCAAATTTAAATTTTAAATTGTAATTTTTACTCAAAAAACGGCAATGAGTTCATTGATATCAAACAAAATACCATGTATTCAAGAATTTGTAATATTTAAAATAAAAGTAAATAATATTTTTATATTCTAATCCATAAATGTTGGCAAAATATTCCCGTTCAATTTAAAAAAAAAAAAAAATTTTAGGTCACTGAATTTTGTTGAAAGTCTACTTGTTTTCAAGCAAAATAATTAAAACCGACCCGAATGAGAATAATTATAGAACGACCATGGAAAATAGTTCAGACAAAAGAAGAAAGAAGTTTTATTTTCGAAAGGATCATAAAACGGCTCCCTCGATAATAAACATGGCGGATTGCCCATTACTAGTATGTTTTATGTCGTTCTGGGTTTGAGTCATAGTCGTAGGCGTCTTTTGATGACATTCTGACGCTGTCGGAGGGTGCGAAGCCACATTCTCTGATTGGGGTTTATTTTTTTCCTGGGAAGTTTTTTCGCAAAACCAATTATAAAAATTGAAGCAAGAAAAAAAATGTAATTTATTGTCGTTAAGAAATTGAAAAAAATAAGAATGATCAAAAAAATAAAAGTGAACCAACAAATTTGTTGCTCGTCAAGTGTTAGTGAAGGCAAAGAAAATTCTTTCAAGAAACGCGAAATTGTACCAAAAAATAGATGCCTCCTGTGAGGTTTGAACTCACGACCCCTGGTTTACGAGACCAGTGCTCTACCACTGAGCTAAGGAGGCCTACGACAACAGGCGGCGAAATCACTATACATAAGTCTAGCGGACGAGAAAATGACATGTTTACTCGATGCATCGCTAGAGTGCAGTATCGTACGACTAGTATTTTCAATGTATGATCAATAAAATATTATTCCAAAAGTTTTATCTAGAGGTGAATATTTTTATTACAACAACCTTTTTTTTTCTATCAATATTACGAATAATATAACAAATTGATTTCCAACCGTTTTTATGTTCAACTTTTTTTAAAAGCAAAGTTTTTTTCGCTTGTTCGTTAAAATGGCGTCAGATATTTGTGAGCCTTAGATAATAGAATCCATAGATCGATCGGACATTCCTATATTCTATTTACATTGTTTGTTTTGGTCCGAAAAAATTGAGTGTTTAGCTTATGGATGCCCATATGAACATATGAACATTTTCTAAAGCTTTTGCTCATCTATGGATTCTATTATCTGAGTTGTAAGCAAAATGAAATTAACGCTGTTTTCGTTCATTATCGATATTTTTTAGAGATACTTTATAGGCCTAGCTCCCCTTCGCTTGCTGCGTTTGATTTTCCATTTTTAGCTTATGAAAGTAAACAAATTAAAATCGGAAATGTTGATGTTCATTTCGATCCTACACTAAACTCAAAAGAAATATAGTCTTAGGCATCGAACCCATTTCGCCCAGAAAAATTAGTGACTTTAGGGACCAAAAATGGTTTAAATAGTGACTTTAAGTGACCTGACGGAAGGAATTTAGTGACTTGAAATAAGTACATCCAAAATTTTTTTAACGTATTAGACTTGCGTAATTACATTCCTTATTATTTTTGTCAATTTTTTCTAAAAATTTTGGTTCCTAAAATATAAAATTTTTAGCCTAACCATTTTTTTCCTCGTTTTCAATTTTCATAATATTTTTTAATCCTCAAATAAAATTTCCTAAAATGAATATTTATCCTAATTTTTTAAATCCCTAAAGGGGTTTTAGGAAATTTTATTTTCTTTTTATGAAATTTTATTTTAGGGATTTTAAGAAATCTTATTTCAAGAATCAAAAAATTTTAGGAAAATTAAAAATTACAAAAAAAAAAAAAAAAAAAAAAAAAAAAAAAAAAAAAAAAAAAATAGTTAGGAAAACAATTTTAGGAACTAAAATTTTAGAAAAACTGGAATTAATTTTTGAATTTTAATTTCTGATTTGTCGCAAGTCATCAGTTCGACTGTCGGCAAGTCGTATATGTAAACAAACAAAATGGCGACTTACGTAGAACTTATATATTATGTTATGAAAATACTGTTCTTGCTCGCGTGTATGAAACAATATTTCACACTAAACAATGTAAATAAAATAACTGTATGAAATATCAATAGAAAAACGATATTTTTACTTCGTTTTTTGTAGCTTCGCACTAATAACATAACCTAAACATAACCTATCCTCGGTATTGGACGATGTTAGACTTATAGGGTGTATCGAAATTTGGAAATTTTCGAATTCGAACATGGCACTATGCGGAAAAGTTGTCTTAGGATCAATAGTAACCTGGAATTTTTTCAAATTTTTAGGTCAGCACTTTTGGCCGTCTCAATTGGCTTTAAGTTTTACATGTTAAAGGATAGGTGATTTTGGCCATTTTTAAAAATCTTGTTAAAAAATTGTCTAGAAGCTTCAATTACAGTAAAAGTGTATCTGCCTGGCGTTTTTGAGGCCGATAAATCCGAATATGACCTAATTTTTGTTTCTAGAGGTTCGGCAAAACAACAAAACATGGTTTAGAATTTTTTTGGCCCCAAACTTCGAATTTGAATTAAAAACTCCACTTTGTTCGTGTTGTGAACTCTTAATTGATATTTTTTCTTCATTTGGAAACTTAAAATTACGTTTTAGATTCAATTAAGTAAACAAAATGGTACTGTACTAATTTTTTAATAGCGGTATATAATGGGAAATATTTTTCTAAGCCCCAAAATTAAAATAGCGTTGGGCCGATTTTGCCAAATCCCTAGGGAAAAAATTCGGTCATATTCAGATTTTTCGACCTCAAAAACGCCAGGCAGATACACTTCTACAGTAATTGAAGCTTCTAGACAATTTTTTAACAAGATTTTTAAAAATGGCCAAAATCACCTATCCTTTAACATGTAAAACTTAAAGCCAATTGAGACGGCCAAAAGTGCTGACCTAAAAATTTGAAAAAATTCCAGGTTACTATTGACCCTAAGACACAACTTTTCCGCATAGTGCCATGTTCGAATTCGAAAATTTCCAAATTTCGATACACCCTATTAGACTTGTGTTTAATTTTTTTAAAGAAGATATTTCATTAAAGTTACCTGAATATTAAAAATGTGCAATATCCATCTTGTTTAATCCACGATACACGTTTTCAAAATAAAAATTAAAACTATATTACTGTACGTTATTATTTCATTACACAATAATTATCGTTTTCGCGAGCCGCCATGTTGATTCCGATAAGAAATGTCCGACAGTGCCGCCAGTCGTTGCAAAACAAAATAAAATGTCTTGTGGCAAGTCATTTTATCCCAAGGCACACCGAAATGACTTATTACAAGACATTTTTTTTTGTTTTCGCACGGTTTTCGGGAAAAATGTCTAGTCTTAATGCACTTTTGCTTTCGCATTAGTCATTTTCTTTTCTGAGTGTATAGAGGAGCTACTTTCGGTAATCAACGGCTTAAAATTAGCAGTGAAAAAAAAAGTTGGCAAATTAATGAAAGTGCTAAAAGGATCCTACGAATGGGGTAATGTCCTGAAACATACTCGTAATTTACGGGAAAGGACTTCGAGAAAGAGGTTTCGGTATACATTTAGTAGTGACAATTCAAAACAATATGCCAACATGTAACATTTTGCAGTAGGTCAGACATGGGTATTGAAAGAGAACTATTTTTGTAAAGAAAGATCGATCGGATCATATTGGAATACGAAGAAAACGTAATTTGTAAATATTTTCGTGCAAAACATCTGTTGATTCAAACACTTCATTATGAACGACCCAATGGCTAACAAACAAAACCATTCAAAAAGTGAGAGACAAACTGTCCCTCCGATACTGGGCAACCTTCGGTCAACCTTTCATTCATTTCGGCACCTTTTTACGTTACAATATTATTGCTTCAGTAGGTCATCGCTATTCGACTTCAGATCTTATTCCGATTTTTTTTAAATTACGTATTATTATTATTGAATTTTTATTTCTTTTTTCACGTTAAAATGCATGCTATGCACCCTTATTTTGAATAAAAATATGACACAAAATGTATAAGTCTATTGCAAAATCAATTCCAAAATATTACGACATTGGTCTGGTTTATTTCGACACGACAGAAAACCATTCCAAACAGCTTCCCATCTCGTTCTTCAAACGAGTTTCTTTTTCAAAATTACACGGGAAACAAATTCTCTATTTTGAAATTGATTCTTCACTTCTAAAATGCAATTTTTTTTTCATTAAGATAAGTTCTAAATATATTCGCAAATAGACTGAAGATCAAACAAAAAAGGAAAAAAAAAAATGAGTTACCCAAGATTTAAAAACGATCCAATTCAACACCTGGGATTTTTAAATATGCTTGCGCAGATCATTCAGGTTGTAAACCTTACGTGAATTTATAATTTAATCAACACCTCATCTGTCATATATGAGCACAGAATACAAGACCCAATTCACAGCAGCTGACTCCTTTTTAACCGAACAAAAACATTCTTTCATACATGGATATGAAGGAACTTCTTTCAAATTTACCAGAAGGTGACCCAAACTGAAGTTATCGTTGGTGATACGTCTTATCTCTGCATAAGTTTTTTGTTGCGTTTTATTGATTCCCTACTCCTTCACAGAAAATAAACACCAATTTTTGAATAAGAAGACATACATGCAAGACATATTCAGGGCAACATCGGGTCCGTAGCCAGAACAAAGAGCCAGGGGGCCAATTGGGCTTGTTAAGTGGGGCAATAAGCCTTCATTCCCTATACCTGTCATGTTTAGCCAATTTACTCCGGGGGGGCACCAAGTCTCAGGCAGGGGCCGTTGCCCCTGGCTACGGGTCCGGCAATAAGCTTTCTGTTTCAGATTCTGAAGTATGCATTTTTTAAAAGAAGATCCGGAAGGGCTGCGTAAATTAAAACGGGCTGAAATATCTTGGAAAGTTAGTTTTTTAAAAGTAATTAAATATGAAAGTGTGGCTCCACAAATTTTCCATTTAAAAAAACGCTTTTCTTACCACGAACCAGGGCTGCGGTTCCGTTTCCGACTCCGATTCCGATTCCCAAGATTCTTCAATATTTTTCGGGTCGATTCTGACTCCGACTTCGATTCCGACTCGTGAAAAAAAATATGAGTTTCCGTTTCCGACTCTGATTCCAATTAGAAAATATTTCAGTAATGGCGATTCCGATTCTGATTCTGATTCCGATATTTCCAGAAAAGTACTATAATCGTAAAAAAACTTTTTAATACTTTTCAGCTCAATTTGAATGAAAATTATTTTTTGATGCCTATTCCGATGCCAATTAAGATTCAGATTCCGACCAATTTTTGAGTCAGATTCCGATTTCGATTCCAATTCCGACTGCTTGAAAAAAAATTAGGATTCCGATTCCTATATTATTTAATTTTTGAACAGAACGATTCCGACAGTGATTCCGATTCCGTTTAAAATCCAAACGGCACTTCAGCCCTGCCGCGGACATTTATTAGAAATTTTTAATTATTGCTATTTATGATTTCTTAAAGTTGGCCACGAGCTTTCCTTCTATCTTTCAAAAATCTCATAAACAGAGAAAGGGAAATCCATCTTACACACTATTACCCCTTTCTTAGAGTCTCTAGTCTACCTGACACCATAAACCAAACCTTTCTCAATAATTCTAGAAGAACATTCAACTAATTCATATTATTTATTTTTTTTCAATAAAGAATGTAATACTTTTTAAAACCGACAAACTTAAGGTACATTTCTTTGTATTTAGAAGACAGGTTTTTCACCGGTTTTTAACGTGCTGGACAAGTGAAATGTACTTCCGGGTGCATTCCATATTTTTTTGTTACAAAATATTCGTTGAAACCTTTTTTTTTTCTTTCCTTATTTACGTTTAAATTACATTTTACAAGGAAATCATTGTGGATGCGTGCCATAAGTTGAAACACAACGGATAATCTCTACACTTGAATTAATGCAGCGCAACGATTGGGGAAATTCGATTTTTCTATGTTTTGTCATGTACAGTCAGTGGGATGACCAAATAGCTGTTTTATTTCATTTTTCTTATGTTTTTTAAGATCTTGAAGAGTTTATTTGCTTTCCGTGACACGAGCCTCTCAAGGGAAGGCTTCATGGAGTTAAGCCTTTATTGTGTCGAGTTTCGCTCAGATCTTTCTTCATTCAAAGTTATCTCTTTTTATCACGTAGGTATTAACTCGGACAAAGAAAAATAAATTTTTAATTTTGTTCTTGTAGAAATTCAATAAAAAAATTTCGAGAAATAAGTTCAAATAATATTCTACATAAATAGCGAAACAAAAGTTTTACAAAAACTAGGATCTGTGAAAAATTTGTTAACTGGACGGAAATTTATTAACCCGCAAAAAAATGGCCAGAAAATGTTTTTACATCAGTAGTATATCAGCTATATATATATAGTATATAGCAGGGATGTAATAACAGGGGGAGGGGTTAGGGGGGTCATCCCCCCCTTGGATCAAGTCTCTCCAAATTGGAAAAAAATTAGCATGGGAGGTATAGGAATTGTCCCCCTTAGGGGAAAATTTTTGTACCCGCCAGACTCGGCTTGACCCCCGCCTTGTCAAAAAACATTGTTGCACCCCTGACATAAATATTCGCGATTTTCTACTTTTTTTTTTTTTTAATAAGGTTGCCCGAAATGTCAAACCCTAGTGTCATGTACCCCGGCTTCTCCTGTGAGAGGCATATTTACGGAACAAACGTCCTTACTGTGAAGCCTCCTCTTAATTTTTTTAAAAGAGCAGATCTTTTTTATCAATACTAGAGCAATTTTCACGTCTTTAGGATCCAGCTCATATTAGGGACCCATGTCTATCAAGTAAATAAAAGGAATATACCCACAGTAAAATTCACCCATACAGGACTTTCGAATGAATAAAAAGCGAAAGCTTACAGTCGTGACCTAACTTTCGGAAAATCGAAACTCGAACTCAAAATTACAAGTCTGGAGGAAATATAATTATGCACAATCTAGATATGTTGTAGACGTTTAATTTTAATCTCACCAGCGCAGACCCTTAAATTGGGAATCAAAATATGAATTTTAATCGCACTACCGGTATAATTATTTTGGAAACAAATAACAGCGAAATATCATTTATTTTCAATTTTATTTCTGAAATGGTCTGCAAAGACAGAATATAAGATTACAAAAAAAAAAAAAAAAAAAAAAAAATGGGTCCGGTGAACCGGAACATGGCTTTATCGATCTTATGTAATGGGAAAACAAATAATTATATTTGGTTTAAGTTATTTGAATTGATGTACCAAAAAAATGTGGTTCGATTTTGTAAGATTGAAAACCCGCGGAACTTTACCGATTTCTAAAGTTCAAATTTTTGAATGTTTACACCCCTGTTTTCTATTGTTAACTTGTTTATTTTTCTGTCTTCTGATTTTATTTCGATTATAAACATCGTTTTTTTTTATGTCTAAAAGTACTCTGTTAATAGATTTTCGATCAGAGGTCCATCAAAGCTGCAGTACGAGCATAAGGAATTTGAATTTAGGAAAAATTATTTCAGATTCGGAATCCTCTACCCCGAAAATATTCTCAAAAATAAGGTTAGATTTTTGATCAGAGGTCCACCAAAGCCGCAGTACGGGCATAAGGAATTCGAATTTCGGAAAAATTATTTCAGATTCGGAATCCTCGACCCCGAAAATATTCTCAAAAATATGGTTAGATTTTTGATCAGAGTTCTACTAAAGCCGCAATAGGGGCATAAGGAATTCGAATTTCGGAAAAATTATTTCAGATTCGGAATCCTCTACCCCGAAAATATTCTCAAAAATACGGTTAGTTTTTCGTTAGCTCCCACGAGGAACCCGCCAATCAGCATCCAAATCGCTTTGTTGACGTACTCGATGACGTCATATCGTGACGTTTCAAAAGTTGGAGATTTCGGTTTTTAGGCCTATACCCATACTTTTAGCCCTGCTCACCGTTTCTGAACCACTCAACAGAATTTAACCAAATTTCAATGGTAGCGTATTTCGATGAATATCTACTACAGTGCAAAAATTTGCCGCAATCTGTAGCTGCGTTTGCAATTTACACTAAAAACGACCTAAAAATATGAACATTTATAATCGTCATTTCCGAACGGCTTGAGCGATTTTGCTCAAAATTCTTCAGTCACGTCCCACTAGACCCTTGAACACTCCGGCCAAATTTCGTTTCGATCCGTTGCGTATTTTTTTCTTAAATCGGGAAACATACATATACTTTTCTGTCACACACACACATACATAAATACGCACATTGCCATACACTGTGGCGACCGGAGTTCCAGAACCGTATAAGTCCAAAATTTTACCCGGCCAAGGTCACGCCCTTTGCACGTGCTCGGGTCGTGATCAGCGCGTGATCACTCTGGCGACCAGGGTATTGGTCGCCAGAGTGCACAGGTCGCGAAAGTGATAAGGGAATTTGCACAATCGGTCGCCAAAGTGACGAAAATGTACGCGCATAAATACATACATACATACATACACACACACACACGGACATCATGGAGTTTGATATATTTTTGGATTCCTTGCTTCACGGGGAGTCAGAAAATATATAAAACTTGATAGGTGAAATTTTTTAGGAAAACAATGCTTTTCGCCCCTGGGTCGATAAAGCAAAAAAAAGACTAAAACAAAAATGGAATGGATAAATCTTAAGAAAATAAATGAAGATTTGCCAACGACCCAGCCTGATGAAGTATTCGGGCCCGAAGCCAGAACGAAGAGCCGGGGGGGGGGGGGGAGGGCAATAGGCCTTCATTCCCTATTCGTGCCATGTTTAGCCAATTTACTCCAGGGGGGCACCAGGTCCGGGGCTCCCCTTGGCTACGGACCCGGAAGTATCAATACTTGTACGAGAATGGTTGACGTTCTTTTGTCGTTAAAGTAACGTCATTCTTTTTGCTGGGCTGAATTCTTTTTTTTCTTAAACTCGCTTATCTTTCGAACTATTGAACTGGTTAAGACTTCCATGAAACAAGCTTAATTATGCTCTCCTTAGTTTATTATTCGTTCGGGAGGAAATAAGTGTCAAAAAGCTAGCAACATTGACAAAATAATATTAGACTTTACCAAGCATGGAAAAATCAAGAAAAGGTCAAAATCTGCAAAAAGCCGAAAAAGTTCTATCTTGTCCCGTTTTACCCGTTAGCCCGTTAACAATAAGGGTATAGTTTGTACATTTTGTACACAAGAAAAGAATTACAAATTGCATGTTCCAAATGTAGGTTCTTAAATATTCTTGATCATTAACATTTCTTTTATTGATTTCAAAAATTCTTTACGCAGGAACCTCCGGGAGCATAAAAACGTAATGAGACGTTGAAGCAAAAAAAAAAAAAAAAAAAAAAAAACGGTAATAGCAAGGAAGCAACAGTTTGTCATAGACAACGGATATTCAATGTCATTCAAATTGCGTGGGTTCTCAGCTTTATAATAACAGTTGATTAAAAACAAATAATTCCGGACAAGGTGTCGTTTGTTGGAGCGAGAAAACAAATGAAAATAAGGCTAGAGAAAAGATAAGGAAAAAAGCAAGGGAGAGGCCACCCCAACATAACTGAACCGGAGGGTTTTCTATATATACCAAGATATAAAGAACGGTTGAAATCTTTTGAAAATGACGTAAGACGTATATATAGCTATAGAAATCGAGAAAACACGTGTGCTGCCTTCTGAAGGGTGGGTGAAAAACGGTCTTATATTTGAATAAGAAGAAAAGGTGACCGAATCAAGTTAAATTGAATAGATTTTTTGGGGTGGAGCCTCAAGGCTTTTTTTTTTTATTATTTTTAAACCTTTTATTTTTAATGGGTATACTTTGAAAATAAATTCCTTAAAAGTTATTAATTCCGTCTTCATGTTTTCGTTTATGGGTATACTCGATTTTTATTTACGTGACGTCATATATGACGACGGCATTGAAAAAAAGGCCGTGATCATTATTTATAGAAAACTTTCACTGGTAGCATATTAACATGAAACTTTTTTGTACACGTGTTTCAAACGATCGGGTCATTCATTAAAAAAAACTTTGACGTTTGATACACGTGTTATGTAAATATCAGTTCTCTACAAACGTTATTTAACATATTCTCGTCAATAATACCGGTAAAGTATTTTTTAATTCAGCAATCATCGAAAAATTGTTGAAAGCAAAGCCTGCCCGTAAAAATTCATAAAACATGTGTGCAGATTTTCATATGAGTTCACCAATATACAATTAAAAATTATTAATATTCATTTTTTTAATACTATAATAAATTTTAAATGCAACTCAATAAGACAACTTGCCGATTTACATGCTGTTGCTGGTACGCAATTCTATATTCGGACGATTTCACTTTCTTTGCCATAACAGCTGCAATCTCTGCCCGCCCTACCAGAAATAACATGACCATTTTTTTGTATCTTCCAAATTTTTTTTCCCTCTTACGTCAAAAGAATCGAGTTATTGAAGTTTGTGAGCAGACATCATACGGAGCGACGTAGATTATTGTCAAAAGTTTATTGTTGCATGTGAAATGAGCAACAAGAAACATATGATGGCTCACCTTTCGCTTACAGTTTTATCTTCAGTTACATTCAAAGGAAGTTCGAGGCACCTTTTAAAGATGATTTAATATCATCATAAGTTTAGAGATACCGTCGCTCCATTCGCTCTGCATTTTTTTAATATTACATACTATTAGGGGCCCGTAGCCAAGGGGGGGGGCGTTGTCCCCTCTGGCCTAATTTGGTGCCCCCCCTGCAGTAAATTGGTTAAACATGACACGTATAGGGAATGAGGGCCTATTGACCCCCTTAACAAGCCCCTTAACAAGCCCCCCTGGCTCTTCGTTCTGGCTACGGACCCGTGCTATTTACAAGAAGTCGAACGAGAATTTTTTTGCGAACTGTGCATCGTGCTACGCTCGGCAAAAAAAAAAAAAAAAAAAAAAAAAAGTTAAAAACAAACAGAAATATAAAAATGAAAGGAGAGATGAAATCGTATACAGCAAAAACTTTCAATAAAAAAAAAAAATTCAAAGAAGAAATGAAAGAGAAGCCTAAAAAATTCGACATCACACAAATATTTGTTACATTTCGCGGCACCTGTTTGCTTTATTCTGTTCTTTATTATGTGTTAATCGATACTTTCCAAGAATAGAGGAAAATATCAAATGGCACAAAGACCAAACCGACGAATCTGCATTCTTTTCTTCCCGTTTTTCACACAATAAAATTACACTTTTACTTTTCAAATCAGGTATACCAAAAATCGTGTAAAAAAAGTTTGCCGTAATGCTCTGATTTTCATTTAATAAAGATTTTTTTTTCTAAACGTAAGAGAACAAAATTGCAAGGAATAATCCTAAAATTTTTACTGTATGTTTTGAGTTGATAAAGTTTGAGCTCAATGCAGAAAGGAAGATGCTTCGCTTATTTAGTGGAGAAGAGGTAGGAACAGAATGTCGGGAAGGATATTAGTAGGGGGTGTGAATCCAAAATTTATTTACTACAAAAGAAAAGCTCTGCTGACTGAAACTAAATATTTTGGACGACTGAAACAAATATTTCAGCTACCGAATAACCGACTAAAACTAAAACTAAATATTTTTTGCAACCTTATTTTTTTTTGCTAGTCACATACCTACTTTACTTTGCTGACTGCTCGCCTTCTCCCAGCGTCCCTGGGTTAAGAAGAGCCAGTGTCATGAAGAAGAAATCGATCGAAAAGGCAATTCCAATCAGTAGCCAGACCAAGAGGCCACCAGGGGGAGCAAGACTTCTCTTAAGGGGGACTCCAACAAATGGCCCATTTCAACCTAATAGATAGTGTAAATTTCATTGGTAAAAAAAAAAAAAAAAAAAAAAAAAAAAAAAATTAAATGGAAGGTGAGGTGTAAATTAAGGAGGCCCTTTGATCCCCTCTCAGGCTGCAGGCCTGAGGAAATGACTGCAAATGGCATTAAAAAGTAGATATAGATAAAAATCACTATAATGCTTGATCTCGTCAGAACGATGCATTATTAAAAAACGGTCAAAGCTAAATCGACACAGCTATTTTCGGAAATCTAAGTTAATTTTTTGCGAACAAATTAGAAATTTTTAATACAAGTAAAGCTTATTTCATTTGCTTGAACAGGTGACAATAGTGCGTGAATTCCATAACTCCTTTAAGAGCAAAAAAAAAAAAAAAAAAAATCGGCAATTGTTTTAACAGCTTGGAAAACTACATTTTTGCTCTATATGTAGAAAAATTAAAATAATCGATTAAAAAAGAAAGTGTTTCCAGCAATCCTGTAACCAGCCTCCAACAATTCAGATCAGTAGATCAAATAAATTTACGCCAAGAAAGAATCGATAGTCCTGTCTCAATAACGTAACAGGCAACATGCTTAAAAGGATCATAAACCATGAAAGGATGATTCCTTACGCAATGTTACCTCTTATATTTCTTAAACATCTGCTTCTTCCGAAACAACCATGGCCCATCTTTCGTATTTTGACCCACTACCCTTATACCTTACAATGCACAACCGGTTTTTTTTTTTTTTTTTTTTTTTTTTTTAACCCTGAAAATATTGTTTTCATTTTCCTTAAAATGGATAGGTCCACCACTTGCGTTTTAGTGGTACGGCATTCACTCATTTCGTTTAAATCGCAAATATAAAATTGAAATGATTACAAGAAATAGTCTTTAGTTGATAAATCGAAGTTACCGACATATGACTTTCCAACCGGGGTTCAATACTTTTAGAAAACTCAATCTCAAGAAATTAAAATAAAGCAACTACTTACGGAAAAGGTTTTTCGTATATAAATAATAAAAAAAGATCAAACATCTGGCATGTGATTATACCTAGTCTCAAGAAGAAAAAAAAAAGGATTAAATTTACTTTATTTTTCTGATTCGCCATTTGGTTTGCGCAATTTTTAAATAAAACCAGGTGTTTTCTTCGCTCCCTAATTGACCCCTTCATTTAGTTTTTCCTTTCTTTTAAAGACATAAGCTGCTTCCATGTGTCACGAACTTTCGACGTTTAAAAAAAAAAAAAAAAAAAAAAAAAGAAAAAAAAGCCGAATAAAAAGTTTTTATTACGTTTTGCGTTTAATGTAAGTATTGCTGACCCTACAAAAGCAAAAAGGCGTTCAATGTGACTAAAAGGGGTAGGAATCCCATTTTTCGAATAAAACGTCGCAATGAGATATCAAAGTAAGTAATTTTGAACAAATCAATGTAAACGAAAACAATTTTGTACTTTTTACCGTTTCTAAAAAAGAGATCTTCCTGCGGAAGGAGTTCAGCAGAATAATTACAATTTCATATTTTTTTACATGTGTAAAAAGATGATGTTGACAGAAAAAAAAAAAAAAGTTTAGATAAAAATCTATAAACAAAAATTGCTTGATTATTATCTAATATCTAAATAAACCCTAGATGGTTTTTGTTCCCCGCAGCAACTTTGCAGTTTTTGTAGTTACCTCACAACACCTCAGTCAATTTGTTAATTTATCCGACATCATTTAAAAATGAAAAAAAAAAAAAAAAAATTATGCCGAAACCCGGGATCGAACCAGGGACCTTTAGATCTTCAGTCTAACGCTCTCCCAACTGAGCTATTTCGGCACACACAGTAATGATGCTTAAGAACCATACTTCGGTATACTGGGTGAATCTTTTTTATTTACTTGTTAGTTATGATTCCAGGCAGCAGCACATGTCAATAATAAAGCAATACATTTCAAACGTCTCCGAATCATCTCTAATTTAAAGTAATTATTGAATCAAAACCATTAAAATGTATCTTACCTTCAAATCTACGTCGCGAAAAGAAATATTTTGAGGGTATGTCCACATAAATTCACCAAAATACAAATAACTGCACCTCCGTATGGGTTTATGTTCCCGTCGAATCCTGCACCATGAATGATTCACTATGAAACTGAAAGCGTGTAGTAAAAATGACGTCATCACAACAAACATGGCGGCCAACACATCTCACGTGGAAATCGGTTATTTAGAAAAATCGGAATCTTGGAAGCTGGAAAGTAGATTTTTTCCGAGTAAAGTGGGTGGAAAACCAGCTTGGTTAGATTTGAAAAATATATCAATAGATTTATCATGTAATCAGTGCTCAAAACCATGCATATTTTTATGTCAAATATATGCACCGATTTCAACAAGCGATTGCAGTTTTCACCGGATGATTTATATTTTCATTTGCAAGGATCCTGTTTGTTGTAAACCGAACGATAACTCGAATTTCAAAGTTTACAGGTGTGACTTACCACAAAATAATGAATTTTACGTACCGGAAGAACCGAATGATGATCCATCTTGGCATCCGGAATCAAGCATTGAAAAATTTAGGAAAACATGTATTGTTTGTGGGGCTGCTGGACCACATCAGTGTGGAAAATGTAAAATACCCAAATACTGTTCAAGGGAACATCAAGTGTTGGACTGGAAATCTGGACATAATAAAGTTTGTGGAATTAACGAACAAGCAGTAAGTAATGCTGACATTTTATTCCCTGAATTTGAAATAATGACTGAGCCAGAATATATGGATGAAGATGAAGCTCCCAAGGTTCAGTCTGAGAAATCTGAAGCTGAAAAGCTCAAAGAATTTGAAGATTTAATATCAGAAGGGAAAGGAGGAACTTTGCAAGATGTACCATCAGAAGTGATTGAGCAACTAGCTTTAAGCAAAGAAGATAAGTACTTTAAAAGTTACAGAGAAAAACTTAAAATTTGCCCTGACCAAGTTTTACGATATGAAAGAGGTGGTAAACCATTATGGGTTTCTAAACCTGACTTAAATGATGCAAATATTCCAAAATGTGATAATTGTAATGGTCCAAGACAATTCGAATTTCAGATTTTATCAACTATGTTAAATTATTTGAATGTTGATAGCTTAGGCAAAAGCATTGATTGGGGAACAATTGTAGTATTTACTTGTAAAAATAATTGCACTAATGGATCTGTATATAAAGAAGAATTTTTATATAAGCAAAATGTAATATAGAAAATATTTATTTTAATTTTATTTAATTTTTTTTTCTTTTTGCTGCAAAAAACTTCGCTAATGATTCCATTATAGGACCAAACTTTGCTTCTACTTTCAATGACTTTTGAATCCATTCTGGTAGAGCATTCTTACACTGACTTCGTGAGTACCTATGATCAATGAGTAAAACAGAAGCATAATCATTTTTATGTCGAACTGAACGTCCAATTGATTGGTTTACTGCTTTCATGCATAAATTTTCGTAGTAGATTCTTCCTGCACCAGGATCCTAAAAAATACAAATATCACAGAATATAGCAATAAGTACCAACTTGGGATATTTTTTTGTCGAACGGATGTCCAGAGATTTGTTCGCATCTCCAAATCTTTGTTGTAACAAAATAATATATTTTTCTGAGTGATACTTACTACACTAGTGTTCAAATAATTCATTTTTTCCTTCAACTCTGGACTTGTTAAATTCGGATACGGTAAACCAACTACAATTACGCAGCGACCTAAATCGTCGCTGAAGTTTAATCCTTCACTTAATTTTCCGCCTACCACGCTAAACAAAACAGCACCTTTTTCTTCTACACTTTTGCTGTATAATCTGAGTGTTTGCTCTACTTCGTTAGACTTTTTCGGCTCTCTGAGAACCTGTAATATAATAACATTATTATTTTGTGCTTAAACAAAATATAAGTATTTCTTACTTTTTTTTTCCTTTCCAATTTTTCGATAACCTTAGTTTTAACGAAATGATGAAATACGGTTTGCTCATATTCATAGCTCGGAAAAAAACACACTGCTCCAGCAGGAGTTACATTACAAACGTTTACAAGTAGTCTGCCTAATTCATCCAAAAGTGCAGGCTCTGTACGATTTTGATAAGAAAAATCAAACATTCTCCCGGACGGTCCTGAAGACACTATTATCGGAAGAATACTTGTCGGCGGAATTATGTGACCGCAAGAAAAAGTGAAAATTCGATCCCGTTCTCCACCAGCTAAATAAAATAATTGATCTGTAAATTCAGACATTGGTTGCATCGTTCCTCCAGCGAGAATTACTGACCTGAAATGAATCAGCCCAAGATCATTTTTTTTTCTTAAGGAAACCAAATGTAGACTTCAGTCTTATTTTTTTAATAAAATAAATACCTGGCTTGCTTAACGATATCGGCAAAATGAGCAGCTGGGTTTAATAATAAAAATTTTAAACTGGAATTTCCTATTGTCGTACCTATAGTGGTCACTATCCTTCCGTCAACACAGTGATTTGTTAAAGATTCTATAAAGCTTAAAACTGCAATTAATGGATTACCCGTGAGCTGGTCCTCAGTGTCAGGCAGCTGATCTAAAAAAAAAACAAAAACAAAATGAAAATGAAAATAACGACTTTTTCAGAAAAAAACAAAAATTTGCTGGTTTTGCTCTAACCTTTTTCAGTTTTTTCTTGGTCTGAATCTTTTTTTGATAAATTTTTCAAAAAAGCAGAAACACCTTTCTCTTCTTTCCTTTCATGAACAACCACTGTTGGTTTGTATTTTTCAACATATCCCTTCAATTTATGAACAAGTTTGCTTTTATTACTGAACTCTAAAACTTTAAATAAATTGATTGTATCTATTTCGCAGGAAAATATGAACTCAACAAGAGTTTCTAAAATGGTTGAGCTTTGTTTCATACTCGCGGTTTTAGGATTTATGTTAGGTTTTCCTCCTATTTTCACTAATAGTTTATTTATTATAAATATGAGCTGCAAAAAATAAATTAACACATTACTTTTTGAAAAACATTGTTAGGGATATAATTGTGCACTTTTTACCTGATTTAAATGCAGTAAATTAAAGGCGCTAAATTTGTCATGATACCTATTTTTATATTGTGTAAGCTGACTGTGAGCACATGCTAACTGATGTCCAGTAACCATACAACTATGAATACTGCTTATAGTATCTAGTAAATTATGAGCCTCATCTATAATAACTATGGAATTCTCTAAATTAATTCCACATGCAAGCCTTGTGTTTTTATGTAAAATTGTGTTATAAGGTACAACAATAACTTGAGCATCTTCAACACTATATCTGGAAGCATAATATGGACAAGCACTTGTAGATTTTCCTAATTCAACTAGATCTTCAACGTCCTGTATAGTGGTAAGTGACAGGGCTTTTAAATTATCAATGTTCTGTTGCTGATAAAAAGGACATCCTGATGAAATTTTTTGCTTTTTGAGTTTTTCTCCTGAAATATATATTTAAATAAAATAATTCAAATTCAAATAATAACTGGAAAAATAATTCCTACCTTTTTCTGAATTCTTAGTTGTTTTTCCTTTCTTTTTTTTGTGTAAGTCTTGACATCGTTCATTTATCAGTGATAAATGCTTTAGCTTTAATACTGCTTCATTTATGCAATAATTTTGTCTTGATGCAAGGGATGCAACTCTAATATTCAAGTCATTGAATGGGCTTTTTTTTATTTCTCCAACTAACTGTGCTAGCTGGGAATGAGTCCTGCTACATAAATAAATCTAAAATAAAATAGTTAAGAAAAACAATTAATTATGAAAAATGATCTTTAGATGCCAGACTTAAATATACCTTGACGCTATTATATTCATCTTCTTTTTCCTTCTCAGTATCAGGTTCTGAATCACTTGATTGTTCTTCATTTTTTTCTACAACTGGAACATCTTCTAGCAAAATGTCATCATCATCAATCGCTTCATCTAAATTTTCTGGTGCATTCTCTTTATTGTAGTTGGTTTCCTTAACAGGGAAGACTTTCTTTTTTCTGATTGAGTTTTGTAATGCATTAGAATTTTCCTTTAACTTTCTTGCCTTTTCTTTAATGTCTTCAATCTTGAATTCCTTGTCAGATATTTTTTTTAAATAATTCATGTAGATATCTTTTTTTTGTTTTATTTTCGATTGCTCAGCATGGTTATCCAGCCAATTACTACATGAATTTGTTGTTCTTAATTCCTTCTCTAACTGTTGTATGTTATGATTCAGATCTTGTTTTTTTCTATTTTCTGCATCCAATAACCACTTTAGAGAACCACATATTAAAGACATGGATTTCCCCTTCAAAAAGAACCACATATAAAATGTCAAAAAATGAGGTTATGTTACAAGAAATTTAAATAATTACCGTGCCAGTTGGACTCTCGAATATGCCTAATTTCTTTCCTTCTAGGGCTTCATATAAATTTCGCATTAAATCTTCCTGTATAGTGTAAGGAGTAAAAGGAAACGGGAATTGTTGAGGAGGTTTTAATAAAGTTTCAGGAACTTCCATTTTTCTCAAAGTTAAACGAACACAAAGTTAATGCAACTTGGCGGCGAAAACAACAATGTTGCCAACCTCAATTTTAACCAAAGATAAAACGGATCAGAAATAATTCAAGAAAATAATTTTGATATCTAAAAATAGTATTTCTCTACTCGATTCGTATGGGATATTATAGTATTTTTGGAACTTCTTATTCTAAAAATAATGAGCCACTATGCATTGACTGAAGTTTTTCTTTGGCCCCAAAACAGTTTCCATTCTTAGACTGTTCTTAAAATCGAATATTAGCTTCTTCCCTACTAATTTGACTTACCTTTATATTTGAAAATCAAATACAAAACAAAAAAAAAATTAAAAAATATTTCTTTATAAAATGGCTTTATATTTCATTCGCTTTCACCGGTTTTTCAAAGCAGATATAGTTGAATTGTAATACAGTATACCTCCTAAAAACCATTCTTTAATTAAAAAAACTTCATAGGTACAATATCTGCTTTAAAATTTTTGTCATTATAAGTATTGTATGCAACGCAAAACGGTTTTATGTTTGGATTAGTTTTAACTGTAAACACAACCATCCCGAAAGTTAATATGGATAAATGGAAAGAATCGCATATAGACCAAAAACAATCCGAATTTTTGTCAAAAATCTGACATAAAAGTTTTTAAAATATAAAATGTACAAGATTCTTCCTTATTTAAATATCTTCCCTTGATTAAATTTTCTACCATTCTTGTCTTCACCAGCCCAACTGAAGTATTGATGCACTAAATCTTTTGTTTTAGGATCCTTAGGATCTAGTTTTTTCCATTCATAGGATTCATAATCAACTTGCCAATCAGGGCTTAGCTAAAAAATAAAATAATAGCAAAATATAAAAAAATTGATTTCAAAAAAGCTTTTCCAAAAATTAGATAAAATCTTACTTCAAAAGCGAGGCCTTGACCTTTCCAAACCCAAATGCCAGAAATAGTGCTGTTATTATCAGTTCCAAAAAGACATACAGATGCAAAAGCATTTTTTCGCATTTTGTCTAACCTCTGATACATTCCTGAAAAACAAAATTTAAGAATAAAAATTATTTGTACTTCAACCTTAATTACCAAAAGTAAAGAAATACTAACCAGTTATTAAATTACAGCTCATAAAAACTTTCTGCAATTCTTCAGGATATTTATATTCTGAGTACCAAATGGAATAATTTTCTGGATCAAATTTTTCCCAGAAATACGGAATTGATTTAGCTTCTTCTTCATTTGAATAAAATCTCTTAAAGTCATCCATATCAAAATTTCCTTTAGGCAAAGCCTCAAATGGATCTTTTGATTTAGGTTCAGCTGCCAAAGCCAATTCTGTTTCGTCAAGCTCTTCTGCTTCCTTCTTGGTTTCTTTCTTTGAAGGTGTAGGCTCTTTCTTTGTTTCCTTTTCTTTTTTCTTATCTTTCTTGGCTTCCTTTTGTTGTTGACCTCCTTTAAGTGATCCTTGGAATTCAGCATATTTTTTTGGGTCAATTTCAGGAACCTTCTCACAAAGTTTAATCTCGCCGATAACGGATTTGACTTGAGGTTGGTTCAACACAGTAAGGAACCACCTATTGACATTTTGGTAAGGTTTCCTATAAATAAATGTAACTCTTGTATCAACAATTTTTTTTTCACATTCAAACAAGAAATGAAAATAAAATAAAAATGTTTCTGGAGTTAACTTTCTTACTGCTACTAAATAATGTAGCCTAAGACATGGACCTCCGAATTACTCTTCCTATGTTTGTTTACGAAATCCCTTATGTTAAAAAATTTCGTGGTAAGCATAGGTATGGAAATCTCCAAATACCAACAACATACCTAAAGTTGGGATCCAAGACATATTGGTACAAATGCAGCAAAGTGCAGGCTACACATATGTCAGCTAGAGTGATTCTTTCTCCAACCAGATAAGTGTTATGGAGAAGATGGACATTCAAAGCATTCAAAGCCAATTTAATGTCTTCTTTTGCTCGATCTGTTGCCTAAAAAAAAAAAAAAAAAAAAAAAAAAAAGATTATTTATGTTGAAGAGACTTCCAAAAAAGACTCGAGAAATATTTTTCTTATAAAATCAAATTTTTCAGGAAAAAAAGTGGTTAAAATCATTAATTTCATTTGAGGTGTCAGAAATTAAATAGTACTTCTTAAATCATCATTAACAAAAAAAGAAAAGAAAAAAAATTAACATATTAATAACAAACCTGTTTATTCAATGGTAGAATCCCCAGAACAGGAAATACCCATGAACATGATGCAGGAAGAATTTCAGAATCAGCAAATCCTAACCATTGTAAAATAAGTGCTTCATCAACTGGTGTATTTCCCCTAAGCTGTTTATTGGCAACATGGTATGCAATAGCATTGCTTTCAGTTAACAGCAGCTTTCCATCAGCTGATTCAAATGCTGGTACCTACAACAATGGGAATACATTAGACTTAATTATTCCTGTGCCTTGTGATACAATGTTGCGATATAATGTTTATATCAAAAGTTACAAATACTACTCAAGTTAAACAAAAGACCAACATGCAAATTCTGACATACACAGTGGAACAATTTTTAAGGCGGCTTTCTTATATTTACCTTAATAAAATGACACAAAAATTATTCCACTGTGTATAAGTGACTGTAATCATAATCATTGTAGATGATATAAATAATTCAAACTTGATTATTTTACAATTTTGTACAATCAAACATATATAACAAGTAGACAATTTGTTAACTGTAATGACTTACAAAAAAAAAAAAAAAAAAAAATCATTAAGATATATTAAATGCCGCTGAATGTTGCTCTTGACTTTGGCTTAAATTTAAATTTAAATATCTTAAAAAAATTCCCATTAAATTCAGCCGACACGTAAGCCATTTACTACCACTAGCCCTAAACAAGATTAGGTTAGATCTTAAAGTTCACATTTAAACTTAAGTGACAAATTAGTAGGTACATTTACTAAGTTAACTCACTTTGCCTAACGGAAACTTCTTCAAAAATGGCTCGGACTTATTACTTTCGCCAAACACGAAATCCTGGTCTACTTTCACGTGAGCTCCTGAATATTGAGCAGCAATTAAAATTTTGTATGCACGGAAATTCTCCGGATAAGTGTAGAGTGTCTAAAAATCAATAAATATTTAAAATTTAATGTTTGAAGCAACTGAATTAATAATTAAAAATTTTATTAATTATCCGATGTCAAGAATAGATTCGGATTATTTTCGGTATTTATTTACATACCCCGGACGCCATCTTTCGTGTCCAGAAAAGAAAGAGCAAAGCGGTCGGTCGGTCACGGAACTACAACGTTGATCTTCCAGCGTTGCCAATTATTCAGGATCAGAATGAAAAAAGAGCTGCTTTTATTTTGGTTGTACTTTATTTGTAAGTTTTTTAGGGTTGATGTTAATTAACTAGGTGCATTTTTTAAAAAAAATTCTTTCGATTTCAAAACAAATAAACATTTGCCTAATCTCTCCAAAAGAAACTTTTTGATCTAAACCATGCTCTCGCCATTTAAAGCATCTCTATGGTGAAGCTATTGATTTGATTCTAAAAATCTGGCAACAACACTAAAGAAATATAGAAATGGAAGACAAGAGTTTCCGCGGGTCGTATATTGTGCGTCTCTGCTAATGTAAATTTTTTTTAGTAAGGATTTCAGAACGTATAGAATGTATTCAGTTTATAAATAATGTTGCTTTTGTTCTGAAGCATTCATAAGATTGAGTTAATAACGCAGGTGAATTAATTACATCATTTTATCCTACCGTGGAGTTGTTCGTGTATCTTGCAATTTGGTTGTTAAAAGAAGCCATTTCATGTTGCAATGTTACTTGTGTATTTTCTACAATTCGAATATTATAAATACGAAGAAATGCAATAAATGTCTAGGTTTAATCTGGATGCTGTTATTTCATTTCTTTTATTAGGGATAATTAGGCACGATTGACATTAAATTCAAAATACTTACTTCCCTTGTAATGACATAAGTTAAACGTAAGTCGGGAAAGAATTCATTGTTTCAAAATGGTGTAAGCAATTTCAAATAACCGGAATCGGATAACTATTGCATCGTGACTTCATCTGTTGTTATTGTTATTATTATTATTATTGTTTTTTTCATCTTTTTTCAACAAGTATTTTCATTAGTGCTTGCTTTTATTATAGTCATACATGAGCGGTGTCTATTAAGATCATATTTACAATATTTAAAATAACAGCAGTATAAGCTTACAGTCATCTATGGAATATTAGAAATTGAAAAAAAAAAAAACGATACTGCAACAAGAAGAGTTTTTTTTTCCTTTTTTTTTTTTTAATTTTTTTTTTTTTTATAAACAAATAACCTTAATTTTGAATGAAAGAATCTAACCTTTTTGATTTTTATTTTTATTAACCATATTTGAAATTAATAGTTGTAAAATTGTTGTAGGTATGGAACAGTGATGTGACAAAGTGAAATATGTTAAGTCAAAACAGTAAATCTGTAATTCCTTTACTGATGCTTATATAAATTAAATGATGGACTCAGAAAATATAAAAGAGGGAAATTTAACAGATAATAGTGAATTTCAATTAAAAAAATCTTTTGATGAAAGCATTTCTGAAACTGACACATCCATTGAAAAATCTTTAACAGAAAACATTAATGAAATTAATAGTGGTGAATTAAGTTTGAATAAGGAAAATCTTTTATTTAGTGATTCTAGTATTGATGATATTCCAAAGCCAGACAGTAATTTACATGGTGAATTAGTTGAGACAAATTCAAATAGTATTGATCAAAATCAATCTTCACAAGGTAAATTGCCCATCATAATTCAATTCATTAACTACCTAAATATAAAATTTACAGGTTTTAATTTTTAAAAAATTTTTTAGAAGACATTGAACAGTTTCAAAATGAAAATTCTGCTGAGCCTATGGTATTAGATGACATAAACAATGAAAAAATTCAGACTGATATAATCACTACTGATGATAAGTTACCTATAAGTGAAGAAGGTGAAGAAGTATTCTCTGGTTTTACAACAAAAGTTGAAGACATTCAAGACTTTGATATTATTAAAGGTTTATCTCAACAAGAAGAAGCTAAAATCCAAGAGCTTATAACGATGGAGGACAAACCTGTTGTTGAATCAAGACCTTTATCAGCTTTAAACAAGAGAAAAGTGGAAGAAAGTGACATGTCAAGCCAATGTAGTAGTCCTGCATTGAGTATCAGTTCTCAACAAAGTGTAACCAGTTTCACAAAACGAAGTAGAACAGAAAGTCCTGCATCAAAAGGGTGAGTTGAAATAAATAAATTGTTGAAACATTTTATTAAAGTTCCAGTTATTTTTAGATCAAGGAAATCTACTGTAGACTTATCAAATCCAAAGTATCTAGTTCCATTTGAGTTTGGCTGGCGTCGTGAAGTTGTTACTAGGGCCATAACAGCCAAGGAAGATGGAATTAGTAAAGATGTATATTATTTTCATCCCTCTGGAAAGAAACTCCGCTCATTACGAGAAGTCTCAGAAAAATGTAAGTTTTATAGCATAATATGTTTATGTTAACTGTTTCATATAACAAAGTGCATTGCAGTATTTCTTTCAAATTTTCTTTGATTTCAGTGACACCTGGTGTGAATATAGAAAATTTTACATTCTATAAGGAGCCCTTAGGAGCTGACCCGCAATTCGAAACAGTTCGAAATGCAAGAGGACATGGACAGAATTCCCCGTCGGAATTTGGTACTCCTAGAACGCCTGTAATGGTGAAACCCAGAAGCAAAACTCCGTCAAATACAGATGCGGTTAAAAGTACACCACCTGCCAAAAGTGTTGTAAAGACAAGGGACAATTCTAGAGTAGCTAAACAAGAGAAAATAGTACTTAAATTTAATAAAGGAACTCCGAAAATAGCTCTAAAAAAATCTCCAGCTCTTAATGGAGGTTTGTATTAATCTACAAAGTACTTTTATTCATTATTATTAAGTTTTTGAAGTATTTCCAATTATTTACTTACAGATAGCAAATCACCAAAATCAGTAGCATCGAAATATGATGGGCCCAAAGTAAATCCAAGTGCGCCTCTAGGACCCAAACGAATAATAACAAAAAGAAAAAATCCTTTACAACCTCAAAATAGTGATGACATTAATAATGTTCGTCAGTCTGAGGGTAGTGAAATGGATGTGGGGACATTGCCTTCCATGTGGAGCCCAGCTGGCGGTAGTAATATAAGTTCCAGTAACGAGTCCTTATCTTGGAGTCATTTAGATGAAGAAAAGTATGTAGTTTACTTATTAGTTTATTTCTTTATTTTATATGACCATCACTTTTTTTCAGTATTGAAAACGGTAACCATAATTTTATCTTGAAAAACTAGAAACTTTTAAGGATAAAAATTAGAAAAGAGAGATAATATTACTTTCCCATTTCGTTACCGTTTTCGACTTTGTTTTATTATTCAATAATCTTGTTTTTTTGCGGATGACACATGAATTTTGGACTCTTTATAAAAATCATAAATATTTTCTTTTCCGAGCATATTAGTTTTTTAAACTATAGGTTTAATTTTTCTCAACTAGTTATGAAAAATTAGCTAAAATTTTGATGAGGCATAATTTTTTTACATTACAATAAATAAAATAGAAACGTTAGTGAAGAAAATCGGCCTGAGCCATGCTCTATAAGATGCACGAAGGCAATGGGATTAATACCCACCCTTCAATGCAGCGTTTGCCTTTGTTTATATCATCCCGAATGTTGCGAATTCGGATCAACAGCTTCTTTTCGACCAATGACTAAATACGTCTGCAAGGTAAATATTTTGTATCCTACATTTCTTGTAGGTTTTGTATTATATTACATTTTTTTTTTTTAAATATTGTTTTCAGAATTGTCAAACGAAAACCGAACCGAAATCCCGTCATTTATTGAAGCACATCACACCCGCTGTTGTTACTTGCGATCAAAATACCCCCATAATATCGCCAAAACCTATTCATGCCGGTTTAGCACCATCTCCTACAAATCAAAACAATCCATCTGTAGTTAAAATCCCACAACCTTCCCGTCCCAAAATTAATAATTTAAAGCCAGGAAATGTGGGTACCTGGCTCCCACCTTCAAATACAGTTTTTCGAGCGCCTACGAATTCCAAACCTCCGACAACAAAATCAGAAGAGTCTTTTCCACCTCAAGCCATAGTTAATATTAATAATAAACGTTATATTGTAGTCCCAAAGCATAACATTTTATCTGCCACTTCGAATCAAAATCAGGCAAACAAATCTGATCCAGCTCAAAACGCTACAATTATAACACCGACACCTAATTCGACTATTATTCAGGGTCCTCCATTGTACAATAACCCATTTATCAAACCAAGTAAAAATTCCTCAGGAGTTACAATAGTTCCCTATGTATCTAACGAAGGTGTCTCATCGGACTCAACACCTGAGCATTATCACGTTGTAAACCCCTTGCCTGCTTCATCCACCACTCAACCTGACTTGCCCGTTGGAAGTAAAACTCCTGATCATTTTCCGTAAGTTATTGAAATTTAAATATAAAATTTTTTCATCAAAATATATATTTCCACCTCTTTTTCTTTTTTCAATTCAGGAAGGAAATTGATAAAACAATTAAAAAGCCATCAGTTGACGGGATGGACGACTCAATGCAGAAATTTATGAGAAATATATGTATTGGGTGAGTTATGGTGCTAGGAAAAGTAAAAAAAAAAATTTTACTGCCACAAAAGATGATTGATTACGTTATTTCTGTGTCATCCGCAATTTATTATTTATGTTTTCTACGTTGCATTTTCTTTTCACTGAAATTGTTGTTAATTATTAGTAGCCGCCACAAGCAAGTTTTTCTGTTGAAGATGCTAGATAACGGACCTGGCTGTGCTCTATTGTAGAATTACCGTTACCATTTTTGGAATAGAGAATAGGTCACAGTTTGGGACTGAAATCAGTCATCTTTTGTGGCAGCTACTAATAATTATTTTTTATAAAGTTGTAAAGTTTTGGGTTGTATGTCACTTTAAACTGTTTTAAATGGTTTTGTTTCTTCATATTTTCAGTTACTCAGCGTTACTCAATGTATTCCAGTATCTTAAAGTTCAAGAATTATTACGAGCCGGTCGAGTTTGTAAATTATGGAGAGATCTTGCGAGTCATCCGTCTTTGGTAATTTTTTTTTTTCTTTTCTTTATTGAAGTTCAGATTTTCTTTGTAATATTCTGAAAAAGAAATCTTGTAGCCATTTTAAATTTATGTGGCATTTAAAACGTCCTAAAGTTTTAAAAAACCTCCATTTATGATTTGCTTATTCTGATATGTATTCACGATCTACTGAAAAAGAGTAAGCAAGAAATTTTAATTGAGTGGAATCCGATTTCCTTAAGGGATCGATCAAATTTAAAAAACTTCTCCAAAACCTCAAGATACGATCAAAAACTCTGTATTTAATTTTGATGATCATTTCGAACACTTACACTGTTCATCTTCAGGACCTAGAAATAATTGCAAACTGTCTGTATTACATAAGGTAATACAGAATACAGTCAAACCAATATCCTTGCGTAAAAAAAATAACCAGATATTTATCCAATTTTTATTAGTCAGGAATTTCCTTATTTAAATTTTAAGCATTTTTTAGCCTAACAAAGAAGCGAATGTATAATCAATCACATCTGACGTAAACCTTTTTTTTAATAGTGGAGCACGGTTCGAATGAAGAATTCACAAGTCTCGGATTGGCAGGGCTTTACAGACTCTTTAGCCCGGCATGGAACCAAACATCTCGATCTCCGCAAAATTCTATTAGCTACAGATGAAACAGAAGAGACGTGGAAAACATTCGCACAACACATCGCAAATGTTCAGTGTTAGAAAGATTAGACATGTGTCGATGTTCAGTTGATACTATCGAACAAATCTTGGATGCTTGTCCTCAGCTACTGGTGTTCAACGCTCAAATGATCGGCGTTAAGTAAGTCATACTTGATTTGAAAATTAAATTAAAAGTATAAAAGTCATGCCAAAAAAAATATAATTCTTTTTCTTTTTTCAATTCAGGAAGGAAATTGATAAAACAATTAAAAAGCCATCAGTTGACGGGATGGACGACTCAATGCAGAAATTTATGAGAAATATATGTATTGGGTGAGTTATGGTGCTAGGAAAAGTAAAAAAAAAATTTTACTGCCACAAAAGATGATTGATTACGTTATTTCTGTGTCATCCGCAATTATTATTTATGTTTTCTACGTTGCATTTTCTTTTCACTGAAATTGTTGTTAATTATTAGTAGCCGCCACAAGCAAGTTTTTCTGTTGAAGATGCTAGATAACGGACCTGGCTGTGCTCTATTGTAGAATTACCGTTACCATTTTTGGAATAGAGAATAGGTCACAGTTTGGGACTGAAATCAGTCATCTTTTGTGGCAGCTACTAATAATTATTTTTTATAAAGTTGTAAAGTTTTGGGTTGTATGTCACTTTAAACTGTTTTAAATGGTTTTGTTTCTTCATATTTTCAGTTACTCAGCGTTACTCAATGTATTCCAGTATCTTAAAGTTCAAGAATTATTACGAGCCGGTCGAGTTTGTAAATTATGGAGAGATCTTGCGAGTCATCCGTCTTTGGTAATTTTTTTTTTTCTTTTCTTTATTGAAGTTCAGATTTTCTTTGTAATATTCTGAAAAAGAAATCTTGTAGCCATTTTAAATTTATGTGGCATTTAAAACGTCCTAAAGTTTTAAAAAACCTCCATTTATGATTTGCTTATTCTGATATGTATTCACGATCTACTGAAAAAGAGTAAGCAAGAATTTTAATTGAGTGGAATCCGATTTCCTTAAGGGATCGATCAAATTTAAAAAACTTCTCCAAAACCTCAAGATACGATCAAAAACTCTGTATTTAATTTTGATGATCATTTCGAACACTTACACTGTTCATCTTCAGGACCTAGAAATAATTGCAAACTGTCTGTATTACATAAGGTAATACAGAATACAGTCAAACCAATATCCTTGCGTAAAAAAAATAACCAGATATTTATCCAATTTTTATTAGTCAGGAATTTCCTTATTTAAATTTTAAGCATTTTTTAGCCTAACAAAGAAGCGAATGTATAATCAATCACATCTGACGTAAACCTTTTTTTTAATAGTGGAGCACGGTTCGAATGAAGAATTCACAAGTCTCGGATTGGCAGGGCTTTACAGACTCTTTAGCCCGGCATGGAACCAAACATCTCGATCTCCGCAAAATTCTATTAGCTACAGATGAAACAGAAGAGACGTGGAAAACATTCGCACAACACATCGCAAATGTTCAGTGTTTAGAAAGATTAGACATGTGTCGATGTTCAGTTGATACTATCGAACAAATCTTGGATGCTTGTCCTCAGCTACTGGTGTTCAACGCTCAAATGATCGGCGTTAAGTAAGTCATACTTGATTTGAAAATTAAATTAAAAGTATAAAAGTCATGCCAAAAAAAATATAATTCTTTTTCTTTTTTCAGGGATCAAACAACTCCACAAAAGCTTTCGCTAAACAGTTTTTCAGCCATGAGTAAATTAACAGAAGTCCGTTTGAAAAGCTTTTTCGGTTTTTATTTGAACGGATCGTTGGAATCTCTTACCTCAGTTGCTGATACTTTAACGATGCTTTCGCTGACTACGGTGAAAGACTTAGGTAGCGCCCAGGTGCATTTCATCGGCAATCTCAAAAATTTAGAAACTCTTGAGTTGGGAGAATGTTCAGATTTGCCAGAAACATTTCCGACGGATGTCATTGCCAAACTGGTAAAATTAAAAAGGTAGTGCATTTTTGCTTTATTTTATTAATTTGTTTCTGTTTGTACGTTTGAATCAACTTTATAACGAATTATTTTGCCCTCAGAATACGATTTGAAAAAGGACCTGCAAAATATTCCGTTAATCAAATGCTTATCGAAATGAGTACATTACCGAATTTAGTACAATTGGAGCTTATTAATTTTGACATAAAGCCAGGTTTTGACGAAGCTTTAGCTTCTTGTACTAATATTAAGAGATTGATGCTAATCCCTACCTATGTTACTCATGTAAGTAAACCAATTTTTTAAAAAATTTAAGCGCTTCAGTTAAGTTTTACATTTATTTTTTTTTTATTTTAGTCCGCGACGACAAACAACATCATTTTATCGGGAGCGTTTAGATTATGGAAATCCTTAACTCATTTTATTTGGGTTGTTACCATGGAGTTATTAAAAGTTACGGAACTTTTTGTTGACCAATGTGAAGGACCTGGATCAAAGAAAAGCGGAGGCAATAGTGTTCCGGTAAGTTGTTTTCTTTTCAGTAAATATAATTAATTGTTTATTTAGCTTAAATTTTTGAATTCTTTAAAAACCTTTTTTATGGTATACATTTTAGGTGTTAAAGCCAGTTCCAAAACCAGAAGTTCGAGCAATTCAGCCGAATTCAGAATTAGGAAGGAATGCGGAAGAGGATGCTATCAGTTCTAAAAATCCGATAACAGTAATACCACTAAATGAACTAAACGAAATGTTGACTGAAGCTCTGCCCAATACGCGTGTTAAGCTTATTAAGATTCCTTTCCAAAGTACATGGCGTCAATGTATTAATTTCTCAGATTCCAGTTCTGCATCACTTTCGTAAAAAACAAGTTGTTAAAGAATAAGAGCTTCAATTTAATAAATATTTTTATTAAACTAATTCATTAAATACATTTATTTAGGCAAATATCCGGAGTATTTTTCCCGTTCACATCCTTAAACGCTATGCTTTAACATTTGAATCAATTTACAGGGATTTTTAAACTATTCAGGGAGGAACTCCCAAGTGGTAAATCGATAAATAATTAATGGCAATCAAGTTCAAGAGGGGGCTAGGCTTTCTTCTGACTGTAGACTTGCTGTAGTAAATTAGTCACTCAAAACGTGGTCCACTATTAATTAACATGTATAATTGCTCTTCATTGTTGAAGAATATAATCCTAGTTAGCTTATCTTCAAATCTCTGCAAAAAAGATGCATTTTATTGGTATTTCGGCATTCGAAGGTATGAGATTTCAGTGACACCAAAATTTCCAAGTCCACCCGTACTTGGTTAATGTCGAGCATTGAAATCATTCGCCATCGATTCGCCCGATATGTAGACCTAATATACCACTGAATTACCAAAAAGATATTTTTGAAATCATAAAGGTATCATGAAAGAAATAATAAATTGAAAAAAAAAAAAAGTAGAAAATTCATTTACATGTGCTTATTCATTTTTTTTTCTTTTTCTTTACTATTATAAGTAAATATTTTTAATATTTTTGTAATGCTGATGGAAAAAACTAACTAAACTAACAGTTAAACTGTAAGTCCCAAATGCCTTTGAGCGCACGCACAGTATATGTGTGAGATCACCACGCTCGTGTTTGAGTGAAGGACTGAGAAGAAGGAGGAACAAAGGAAGCTAAGACTGAGAAAAATGAAGTTTTATTTTTTTTTATTTTTTTTAAATCACAACTAAAAACCTCTTGCTAACAACCACTGTTCAATATGATACACTTTATCTCCCTTAAAGACTATCTGCGAATTTGACTCATGAACGCAGCATGCTACTTTTCGCCCTTCTATAGTTTCTATGTGTTCTTTTAATTCATTGAACAAAGCCCAAATATCTCCTCGAATCCTATTCACTTTTGTAATTTTTAACTGGCCTCGTTGAAAATTTTTTAAATACACTGACAACATATGATTTCTTGATCTTTCAACAAAATATGGATACTGTGCTGGATCAGCTGAAAAAAAATTAACACAGATTTAACTAATGAATACAGCCATTACATCAGTTTTAGATTATATTTAAACATTTTGGTGAGTTTTGCTTTTGCACTGCAAAAATTCACAGCTTTTGAGAGCTTTTTTGAAATGATATTTCATATGAACTATTAATTGTTTATTTCATTTAAGTTGATTTAAAATTATGTTTAATTAAAACTATTGATCTATTTAATTTCAATGTTATAATGTTAAAAGCAAAAGGCATTTACCTGTCTGAGGTCTCCAACCAGATGGATAAGATGGTTTAGGTTTAATTTCAGGTACTGTCAGCACTGGCAACAGTCGCTCTACATACTTCCATTCATTTGGATCGTTTGTTTCTTCAAATTCATAAGGGACTTCGTTATGATCTGGCTTCAATGAATTTACTTTAAAAAAATACACATTCCTGGTAACCTGAAACATTGAAATATATATATATATTTTTTTTTTTGCTATTTAAGTTTGAAATGATTGGATTTGAATAACTAAAATTATAACGAAAAATGGTGACTTATTATTCCTTTTGCCAAAAGTCGTACGTTATTTATATATTTTATTAATATAATATAATATAATAAATATAATTTTAATAAAAAAAGTAATATAGGATCTTATTTTATTTACTACAAAACCAATCAGTAATTATTATAACAGCAATAACTAAATATGTCATCAGTGAATCATCTTACCGGTAAAAAACCTTCAACATGCCTTTTATAATTAGATAATACTAGTTTATTCGAATTAAATAATTTTAGCACCCCATTTTTCAAGGCAGCCATTTTGGAAATGCAAAAGAGCTACCAACAGCGAAGAAAAAAACCGAAGCGAACTATTTTTTTTACAATTACAAGCGTTAGTTGTTTGAAATCGTAATATATTTATTGGTTTTGAAATAAAAATTGAAAAAATTATCCTAAAAAATTACTTCTTACATTTCCTGCAAATGGGAATGATTTTTAGGGCGTGGAGTGAGAACGATTAAGTGCATCCGGTTTGGAAGGCTGTGTTCAGAAAAGTAAAGGAAGCCTAAAAAAAAATTGTGATTTGTGTTATTTCATATTTTAAAAGCCCATTTTTCCAGTGAAAATGTGAAGTATGTCGTGAATTTAGTTCTACTATTTTAAACTATACATCATAAAATTATAAGAATATCCTATTATGGATAACTGGCGGAGTTAGTACAGGTAAACAAACCTTTTAAACAAAATAAAAATTCTTTCCTTGCGGACATCTTTTGTTTATGACGATTATCCGGCCATTTGGGGTTGTTGACTGTCATCATTTAATTTTCCAGCAAAAGTAGATGAATTCTCTTTCTATATTAATTATTATCATTCGGGAGGAATGGGATATGGTTACGGGGCTTGTTAATGGCAATTTCATGAATTAAATACGTAAAGATTCCCCTTTTTTAAGCAATTTTCTTCAAGCAACAAGTTGGTGTAGAAGCTTCTTGTGAAATTACAACACTATAATACTCCTAAGAAGACTTACTCATTGGTATCCTTTAACGAGAGGAAACATTTTACTTAAATTATGACGATTCGAGTTTTCATTGCTTGCGCATTTTCAATATTTTTAGTTCCATTAATATTCAGATGTAACAACACAGCAGTTTTCTCCGTTTTCCTGTTGATAGTTTCTGATGACATTAATAATATTCGTCTCAACCCCTTTTTGTGTAGACAGTTTTTCCTTGGATTAATGCCAAATTTGAGACGGTAGCTTTTAAATGACCTTGGAATGAATTATTACTATTTTTAAGATGTGGAAAATAATCACTGTCATACCATTTCTTTATTTCTTCAGTTCTGTAGTTTTAATATGTTATGAAATACAAGGAAATTACTGAGGAAAATTCATTTTAAAAGGAACATGGAAATGAAAATTAAGATGAATAGAAATTTAATACATGAAAATTAATACAGGAAAAGTTCAATTAATAATCAAATATTGAGATTACATTTTCATCATTTCTTGTAAATATTAAAATAAATTTTCCTGTTAAAAATTTAGTGATACTTATTTCATAATTACTGAATGGTACTTCAGTGATGCAATGAATGAAATTGAAATGTATTTCCCAAAAACTAGGTTTTTTTGGAAATAAAATATGGAAATTAATTCATGAAATTTTTTTTTTTTTTTTTGGACTTAATATTTTTCTACTTTAAGCAATAGTTCTGTTATAAAATGCTATGATGTGATTCAGTTTCATCACATATTTCTTATTTATCCAGTTAAGTTTATTTATTTATTTTCTTATAGTTTTTTTTTTTTTTTTTTTATAACATTTGAGAATAAAAAATAAAAACAATTTTTTCTGCTTGTGGCAGCGAAAAAGAGATCCTTTTAATTTTATCTTAGTTGCTATTCCCAAAAAAAAATTTGATTCATTTTTCAATAATAATAATATGATAACAAAAAGGAGAGCTTTTATTTTTGCTTACATGTTATTTCTATCAATGAAAGGCAGGTTGAAATTCTTTATGATGTATACAATTTGTAGAATCATAAAAAGAAAGGCTAAAAGGCATTTACAATATTGATTTTAAGTTTTGAATGTTGAAATTTAAATAATGCGACATTTGAGGTACTCAAATCATTATTTTTTATTCTTGACAGTAATGTTTTTTAAATTATTAGTTAAAGAAGCCTAATAGTTAAATAGCATTAAGTTCAACATTTTTCTTGTCTTTGTGCTAATTTTAAAAAATAGATTTTTAACTAAAAAAGAAAGGAAAAAATCATATTACAGAGTACCTTTATGCTGTTGACATTACGTTAAAAAAAATTTTTTTTTTCTAAAACTGATCATTCAGTTACAGATGCTGCCTCAATTCCTACTATTGCTTTATATATGTAATCTCCTTAATGTTATACTAGGCCACTAAGAGGAGTCATATTAATTTAGCAAATTATTTCTCTCTTTAGTAGAATGATTTTTTGAACTGATAGAAGCAAACTACCCAAAAAAATTTGTACTCGATTCTGGGGAGAATAAGTAGCATAATTACTTAAGATTTCAATTTTAGTTACTTGAGGTGAGGCTCTCTTTGCAAATGAGATCATTGAAAATTATATCAGTAATGCAAAAATATTAAATTGATTTCTCTCCTTTCTTGAATCATTGATTATTGTTAGCCTTTTTCATCATTTTTTCCTTTTTGCTTCTTTTTTTTTCAGATAATGGCTGCTAGAGAAAGAAAATCAGCCGTAAATAAGCAATTGAATAAAGATATTCAAGCAGATGGAGAAAAAACACCTGGAACACCAAAAATAAAACGCTGTAGAAAATCTGCTACCTCTTTGCCGAATGACAATAAGACGAATTCAGAACAAAAGAGCCCCGTACCGGCAAGAAAACGAAAAAAAGAGAACGCCGTGGACGGTCGAAGCACTCCAAATGCTGCAAGAGGAAGGCGATTACCTTTGGAATCCGCCGAAGAAGAAATCACTGAAACTACAAAAACACCTCCTCCGTCCGGTCAGAAAGTCAGAAAGGCCTTTTTAGAAAAAGAACTCGAGGATATTTTAGAAAATGCAACGGGTCGAAACACGCCTTCTATGTCTAGAAGAAAATTAAATGAAAAAGAAGAAGAAAATATCGAAGGTGAAAAACTAGGGAGAACTAGAAAGGCTTTATCGGACGGTTTAGAAGGTTTAGAAGAAAAAGCAGCATTTTTCCTTCCAAAGCCACGTAAAGGGAACGAAAAAGAGGTAGACGATGATAATTTATCGGTTCGAAGTTTTTCCACGTTTTTGAGAGCAAGGAAAAACTTTGATAAAGAAGTTGACGATGACGTGCTATCAGTTAGAAGCATGAGTGTTCGCTCAAAGAAAGGCGACCTCAATGAAGAAGATACTATGTCCGTTAGAAGTTTGCCTCGTCCTAGTAAAGTTAAAAAAGTACAGAAAAAGAAAAAAGCTGTGGTTAGTCCTACTACTAAGAAAAAAGTATTGCTGAAAAAAGCAAGGGCTTCGCCCAAAAAAGGCAGTGATATAAAAAAGAAGGTGTTACAGAAAAAGAAACCCAAGGTAAAAGCAATAAGTAAAGACTCAGGAAAAGGGAAGGAAAAGAAAAGGGTAATAAAGAAACCAATAAATATACAAACTAAAAAGAAAGCTCAAAAACGGCTTCAGTCTGCTGCTTTATTAATCAAAAAGCAAAGACTGAAAAAGCCGAAAAATCCAGGTGAAAAAATTCAAAGAGGTAAACAAAATCAAAAGGCTGCTGTTATTCCGAAAGAAGATAATACCGATAAAGGAAAAACGGATGTTGCTGCGGAGCATGTCAAAAACGAAAAAGAAAGACTGAAAATAGATAATGCCCCAGTAAGAGTGGAAGTTGTAGAACCAGAAAAAGAAGCTGCTACTGAAGAAAATAAGAAAGGAGGAAAAGCTGCTTTGAGTAAGTTTTTTTTTTTTTTAATTTTATTTTTTTATTATAGTTATCCTACTTACCTTGTCTCTAAAGATAATCAGGTTGTCCGTAACTGAGTTCTTCGCATGATTAAATTTCTTTTGTTTTTAAAATGGTATCATGTCGTATAAGTAATAAAAGCAAGGGAAGAAAAAACAAGTCTTCTATTTCATGCGGAAACCAGTATTGTGTAAAAATAATAGTACTTAATTCACATTTTCAGCTGTGGTTAGACTGCTCCGAAATTTCGATCCAAACACCGTCTAAAAATTTCACTCCAAAATATGGCTACATTGAAAAAACGTGTTATAAAATGTTATAAAATAAATGTACGAAGATGTTTGAAGTCACATTATGGGTTTGTGGTCGTTGTTCATTTTTAGCACTCATTAAGTCTGTTAGGGGAGTGTAGGGGAGGGTGGTGTAAGAAATTTCAAAAATCGAGATTTCGTGGGGAATCAGGAAAAATACATGGGTCAGATAATTTTCCAGGGCCTTATAACAACAACCCATTGCCGTCGTTGGGAAAATTTAACAATAAAATAGAAAATGAATAGGTTTTTGAATTTTGATAGGGGCGACAGAATTTCACAATGTACACTACCTACAGGTGTTCGCTTATTTTACGAATGTTCAAAGTCAAAGTCGCTCAGGGTGGAATTTTAATCCGTAGATAGCCGTATAAGGCCTCCATTTCTTCCAGACATTTTAATGAATGGGAAAGCGTACCGATTTGAGCTTTTAATTTGAAGTTTTCAAGAAGAAAAAAAAAATTAATTGCCAATTTTTATTATTTTTATTTCCTTTTTTTTTTCCGTAAAAAGCAACACATTTATGTCGGAAATTTTGCATACATGACGAGTCTGAAATTCGAATTCTGTCACCTTTCCCAAAATTTGAAAACATATTCATTTTCCATTTTATTGTTTTATTTTCCAGACTACGGCAATGGGTTGTTGTTATTACCGCCCTGGAAAATTTTCTGACCTATGTATTTTCCCTGATTTCCCACGAAAAACTTTATTTTAGAGATTCCTGACACTTCCTCCCTCATAGGCATAAAATAAGCCTCATTGAGATATAAAATTGCGTTGACTCTCCCCCCCCCGGGACACTCCCCTAACATGCTTACATAGTATAAGTGCGACCATAAACCAGTAATGTGACTCCAAACACCTTCGAACACCTTCGAACATTTGTTCGTAGCTGCAAGCAGTGTAACCATATTTTGAAGTGAAATTTTTCGAAGGTGTTCGGACCGAAATTTCGGAGCAGTCTAACCACGGCCTTAAAAAAAACTGGACCATTTCTGACATTAAAACAGTTTTGCTCTTAAATTAGTATTGCTATTGCTGTTCTATGTTCAAAATGTTTTGGTTCCATTATCCATGAGCCATTATCCATGGTTCGAAAATTTATATACATCCCGGATCTGAATTTTTAGCATTGAAACATGATGATAAAATTATAATCTGTTTCTAAGTCATGCTTTGCAAAAAAAACGGATGTTTTAAGCAATTCCTGCACCAATTGCAATCATATCGGGAATCGGTGATAATTATAAAAAAACTAGGTTTAATTCTATACTGAAACCGGCATAAATAAAAGAACCTTGGAGAACAAGGCCACTTTTTCGGCCCCTTTTGATTTCCATGAAACTGACGCAAAATGTTCCTTACATAACCCCTATTTACGCCCCACATTCCCGACCGATGAAAATTACCCATATGCTTAATATAGTACTTTAAAGTCGGAAAAAAGTAGATTTTTTTTTAACTTTTTGAGAAATGGGAAAAAAAAATCCCGCATACCAGAAGAAAGCCCTTTGATCGGGCTATCTTATAGTATTTTTTCCGGACTCAAAAGCGCATGCGCGTTGCAAAATATATGCACTTGAAAAATTTGAGGCCAAAATTTTCATGGAACCCTTTGCCGCACGCAAAATTCGTTTTAACACATTATTTCTCTTTCCGTCAGGCACATATACGTATTTTTTTCAAAATTTTAGAGTTCCGGTAAGACATTAAAAATTCCATAAGAAGGGTAAAAATATTTTTTTTCAGGCACTTCTCGTGAGCATATTTTAAAAATCCTTTGATACATCGCAGCGCCTTACAATGCGATCATAATATGATTTTTTGTCGTTTCATTAGACACTGCATAATCGTTAAAAAAAATTAAAACGAAATTGACCATTACTTTATCGCAAAATTGAAAGCGATGGCCCCGGAGCAAGCACAGAGATAAAATATAAACTTTGATTTTTTTCGTAAAAATTTGAATTTTTTTCTAATGTAAACTTTACCGGTATATATTTCTGCTGTTTGCATTGACGCAGAAAGGATAAAGGAACACCGACAACACGTATAATTAAAGTTTTAACCGAAAATTATTTTTATTTTTAAAAAATGTAAACAAACACTTGGAAGCAAAATGACGGTCGGAATATGCATTTTGCAAAATTTCCCTGCTTGTCGCCATTTTGAAGATTTTCAAAGTGTTTGTTTACATTTTTTAAAAATAAAAATAATTTTCGGTTAAAACTTTAATTATACGTGTTACGGTGTTCCTTTATCCTTTCTGCGTCAATGCAAACAGCAGAAATATATACCGGTAAAGTTTACATTAGAAAAAAATTCAAATTTTTACGAAAAAAATCAAAGTTTATATTTTATCTCTGTGCTTGCTCCGGGGCCATCGCTTTCAATTTTGCGATAAAGTAATGGTCAATTTCGTTTTAATTTTTTTTAACGATTATGCAGTGTCTAATGAAACGACAAAAAATCATATTATGATCGCATTGTAAGGCGCTGCGATGTATCAAAGGATTTTTAAAATATGCTCACGAGAAGTGCCTGAAAAAAAATATTTTTACCCTTCTTATGGAATTTTTAATGTCTTACCGGAACTCTAAAATTTTGAAAAAAATACGTATATGTGCCTGACGGAAAGAGAAATAATGTGTTAAAACGAATTTTGCGTGCGGCAAAGGGTTCCATGAAAATTTTGGCCTCAAATTTTTCAAGTGCATATATTTTGCAACGCGCATGCGCTTTTGAGTCCGGAAAAAATACTATAAGATAGCCCGATCAAAGGGCTTTCTTCTGGTATGCGGGATTTTTTTTTCCCATTTCTCAAAAAGTTAAAAAAAAATCTACTTTTTTCCGACTTTAAAGTACTATATTAAGCATATGGGTAATTTTCATCGGTCGGGAATGTGGGGCGTAAATAGGGGTTATGTAAGGAACATTTTGCGTCAGTTTCATGGAAATCAAAAGGGGCCGAAAAAGTGGCCTTGTTCTCCAAGGTTCTTTGTTGTTACTGTCATTCATCCGTTTTCCTCGTCGAAGAAAAAAATTTCCTTGACATCAGAACAGGTTTATTGCCAGTGTACAATAGGTTAAACTCTCGATTTTTGATGATTCGAATTCAATTTAACAAATTATTACTAACTTTCGCATTAAACTCCATTATTGGAATTGTCAATACGCCTGGAATACATTTCAAAAATGTTGCAGAACTTACAATTTTTTTCGTAAAATGAATTTTTGAAAATATTCCATCGACATTTTATACCAATCATATTATTTGATTTATAATAAATTGAAAAATTAAAGGTTTGATGTAGATGTTTTTCCTCTGAAAATTATCATTTGTTCCATATTTAATAGGAGAAGCTACGAAACGTAAAAAACTTTTAATAACTACAATACTGAGATCATTTTGTTGTAATAGTAGATTTGGAATATAAAATAAATCATTTTTCTGAAAATTAAAACCAAATGCAAAACTTCAGTATAGTTTTTCTCCCCCGTTGAATAGAGTTTCAGGGGTTCTTCAGTTTTGTATTACAGCTGTATTCCAGGCTGCATTCCATGCCTTATGACGTACACTATTATTGCAAGTGAAGCAAGCCTCAATAGAATCCTGTTTCGAAAAATGAAGTGAAGGAAAGGATGAGGGTCAATAAGGCCGTTTTTTGGGCTAATTTTTTTTTTTCGTGAAATTTGATCCTTGAGTCCTGGTAAATGATTCCCCAAAAGAATTTTCGATTTCGGTCGTCGGAACCCTTAATATTCGCCTAAAACCATGATATTTTATTAAAGCAAATTTTAAGGATCAGCATAGGAATTAAAAAATTTTATTGCGGCAGGGAAGTACTCCTACCTAAGACCTTTTAAGGGTATTTTTTCATGTTCCGAAAAATGTGTAGAACCCCCTTAAAAGCGGCAATTTTAGGTGTTTTTATTTTTTTAAACACCGTTCTTCCAAGGATTTCTCAAAACTGCATACAATATATTATAGCTTGCCCTAAGATGAACCTCGCGTAATTTTTCCCGTTTGCGAATCCAATGGAATCCATTTGAAAAATGCATAAGACGCGGTTTTTACGGGCTATTTGAGCTCCCTGAAGTCAGATCTGAATTTTTTTTAAAAAACATCAATTAGGAGTGACAATTAATCGATTCCAGCCATTATCCCGTTCCATCCATGATCAAGTTATCTTTAAAAAAACTTTAAAAAATTATTAAAAAATCACTTTGCATTTGATGTGTTCCATAACAAGTTTTCGAAAATGGAATATTAAAATTATAAATAATCTGTATATTTCCTTCTTTTTTCGTATTAAGTTAGTTGGTATTTTTAATTTACCCTTCAGAAATGATGTCTTGCATTTAAAATAACAATTTAATACAAAAAATAGAAGGAAATATACAGATTATTTATAATTTTAATATTCCATTTTCGAAAACTTGTTATGGAACACATCAAATGCAAAGTGATTTTTTAATAATTTTTTAAAGTTTTTTTAAAGATAACTTGATCATGGATGGAACGGGATAATGGCTGGAATCGATTAATTGTCACTTCTAATTGATGTTTTTTAAAAAAAATTCAGATCTGACTTCAGGGAGCTCAAATAGCCCGTAAAAACCGCGTCTTATGCATTTTTCAAATGGATTCCATTGGATTCGCAAACGGGAAAAATTACGCGAGGTTCATCTTAGGGCAAGCTATAATATATGTATGCAGTTTTGAGAAATCCTTGGAAGAACGGTGTTTAAAAAAATAAAAACACCTAAAATTGCCGCTTTTAAGGGGGTTCTACACATTTTTCGGAACATGAAAAAATACCCTTAAAAGGTCTTAGGTAGGAGTACTTCCCTGCCGCAATAAAATTTTTTAATTCCTATGCTGATCCTTAAAATTTGCTTTAATAAAATATCATGGTTTTAGGCGAATATTAAGGGTTCCGACGACCGAAATCGAAAATTCTTTTGGGGAATCATTTACCAGGACTCAAGGATCAAATTTCACGAAAAAAAAAAATTAGCCCAAAAAACGGCCTTATTGACCCTCATCCTTTTTAACAAATAATGTTGTGTTGTTCGACTGGTAATGTTGGAAATTGAAAATTAAGACAGATTGTGCTTTGCAATTTTTACCTCCGGCGGAGATAGTAAAAAGAAATATTGAAATTCCAGGACTGGAAATTTAAAAAATAACTCATTTTTATTCCGTTTAAATAAATCGATATTTTCCATCACTTCAAAATGAAGATTTGGAAAAGTTTAGCAAAACGTTTGATTACAGTTCTTTATTTGATATTTTTCTTCATAAAAGATAGTGCATAGGAAAAGTGGTCTTAAGTTCGAAAAAATTCGACATCAATTTTTGGATGGATTTCGATTGATCCAATGCTGTAGAACGAAATTCAAAAAATTGATATAGAATTTTTTTCACCCTAAGACCCCTTTTCCTGTGCACAATCACGTATAAAAACTTTTCACTTTACGTTTAAGCATTGCCCAAGCAAAATGATATTTTGGTCTATTTTTACTTTCCCTCTCGATCTCGTTGAACATAATGAACTATAGCCTCTCTTCTTGTCTAAGTAGTATAGTATATGACTATCGTATTTTCGAACTTGATGCATTAATTTAAGTCTTTAATTTTTGTAAAATTATTTCCCTGGTTAATTGTGTAATGTTGTTATGTATTTTATTTTCAGACGCTGAAACAACAACAAAAGGAAAGCCAAGAGGCAGACAAATAAAAAGTAAACCCAATCCAGTAGGTTTGAAAGCAGGGCAAAAACGCAGAAGAGAATCCAATATTCATTTTGAGATGGAGCCTTCTCCTGATGATTCATCCCTTATCATCGTTCAGCCGAGGTTAGGTCCGCGAAAGAAAACGAATCGTGTCAAGGTTTTGCCCGGAACCCCAAAACCTGCCACTAAAAAAGTCAAAACGAAAGACGTGACGACGAGTATGCTTCCGATAGGAAACAACGTTATACCGCCGACGGTTACAAATTACAGTACAATCGGTACTCCTTACATTTTACCAAATTATAATTTATTAGGAAATAATCAATCATTAGTTAGGAATTTTAATTCAAATGCAGTGGTAAATCCGAATTTCGACTCGACAAAACCAGTCGGTCAAAATAATCTTCCATATTTGGAGGAGCCAAATGCATACGGACCAAAAGTATCTTCAAACGAAATTTTAATTTCGCAGACCGGGATTATGCTCTCCGGAGGGAGGATAGTGCCGTCCGCAAGTCAACATCCTGGTAGTAATTCTAACGTCCGATTTCCGAATTCGTCCCCGGGATTCGTGCCTGACAACGGTGTTATGTATCCGTCGCAAAAACCGTTGGAAAAATCACCAGTGATTTTTCAAAATAGCACAAACGTTTTACAAACCCAGCCTTGTCCGACAACAAACACTGCCATGTTAATTAAAAAACCGGAGTTGATGTCCACTTCACTTATAAGCACCACGGTCGGAACGATTGTCATCAGCCCAAGCATTAATAATTTGTCGGATATTAGTTTACTAAAGCCTCAGACTGGTTTTACTGCTTCCACGCAGACGGATACGAACATGTCAGAAAAAGCCTTAGAAGGGGACACCCAGACTGCCGAAAACATATCAATTATTAATCGATATAGAAATGTACCGAGGATGGAAAATTTGCCGACGATCCCCGTTGCTAAATCCGTAAACGATTTGCTGCTTTTGAAAAGTAAATCCGAAATGCAAATGGCAACCGATGCGAAAACCGAAATCAACCAGGTCAAATCGTGTGAAGACGTCGCAAAAGATTCGATTAAACCTGATTCAGAACCGTTGAAACCTGAGACTTTAAAGGAAAAGAAAAAGCCGAAGGAAAGGCGAAAAAGGAGAGTTTTAAGAAACGTCCGAATCAATCAAGGATCGGGATCGGAATTGACTTTTTCCGAGCCGGAATCGTATGTTAACGAAGCAGAAGAAATGGAGCGACTGTTTAAAACCGTTTCTTGTGAACGACTGTTAAATCCTCACAAACCTTCTGGTATCTACCATTTGGATCCTCACATGCTATACGAATTTGGGAGCGAGCCGATTACGATATCAGACGCTATAACTCCTTTTGAAACGGCTAGTTCTTTTACTTTACCCAACAAAGAAATTATGGAAAAGAAAATCGATATCGACAAATTTAACGGAGTAGATTCGATCATGACTTCTCCAAAAGCGAAGGAAGCTGCCGAAGTTTGTATTTTTTCAAAAGAAAACGAAGAAGCTTTGAAAGAACTTGGTTTGGATTCTGATATGGATCAAACAAAATCCGAAGGGGATACGGATTCGCCGAAAGCGGTTGCAATCAACAAAACAATGGAGGATGTCGACCCAGCTTCTAAGAAAGCTAAATTAAAAGATGAAGTCGATCATGTTTTGAGGGAAATGCCCATTAGAAGGATTCCTAATTTGTATAGAAGGACTGACTGCAACAGATCCCCTCAAAATAGATTGGAAATGAAAAATCCGTTAGTTGTTAAAAACAACGATTATTTGTCCAAATCCCCTGTCAAAGCTCCAACTGTCATCGATAAATTATTGGAAAAAAATAAATCTCTGAAGAAAGCGGAGCAAGAAGGTAAATTTCAAAATTCGGTTAGGAACCTATCGGAAAATTTCGAGGAATTCGAAGAGAAATCCATAAAAAGAAATTCCAGAGAAATGCGATCTCGGAAATTTACTAAAGAAATGGAAGCGAGGAGGGTGGCCTCTAAGAAATTCGCAAACGACAGCGCTGGCTGTAAAGTATTCGAAAGGAGAGGTTCCAACCCGGAAATTTATTCAGATAATTATCAAGTCGCAAATGAAAATCTGCCTTTGAGAAGAGTGACCGATCCCGGGGATAAATTTCAAAGGCGAGGATCCATCGACTATGACTCAATACAAAAAGTTATCGATAGAAGGTGTTCACTACCCGAGAATTCTGATAAAGTGAAAATTCCTAAAAACGCCGAAAATGCAAATAAAGTTAAGACTGAAAATATCAAAACAATCGTAGTGGGATCTAGCTCTAATGTGACGTCTAAAAATCGGGGGGCGGACGGTAAACCGAGGATAATAAATATCGTGACAAGCGACGATGGCACCAAAAAAGGACAGAATTTGAAAGACGAAATCGGTATGGATGCCTTGGAAAATTGTTACGTCAACGGAGACAAAGCAGGAAGGAGGACATCCGTTGAAAGTTGTAATTCTGAGACTGAAAATTTAAAGAAATTAATGGACGGATTGTCGGATCTTAATAGCGACGGGAAATTGTCCAGAGAAGTGCCTTATTGCGAGGGAAAAAGTTCTCGCAAATTAAAAGGAAGTGATAAAAGAAAAGACGAGCAGAAAAGTGCAATTGCTGATGAAAGCCCAGAGGATTTGGCGACAAAAGAGACTATTTTAAGTGCCTTAGGTAATATTTTGCAAATTTTTTATCTCAAGAATGCCCGCCCCTTTTGATTCCGTAATCGTAATAAGTAAATAAATTTAACAGGTTTACAATCGTTGAAAGCAGCTGCTCAGAACGCTCAAAAGAAGAAAGATAATCAGTTGGTTTGTCAAACGGATAGCACAGGATACACTGGAACACTGAAAACCGTAATTAAAATTCAGAGACAAGAGAAAAAAGGTAGTTCAAAGGCTCCTCTAAAAATGATTTATAAAGCATCTAGTAGTAATTCGACAGCTATTGCGGTTACAGAAGAAACCAACCATTTGGAACCGGAAGTCGAAATTACTGCGAAAGAGGTAATCTTGAAAATTTATTTTAATTTTCGAACTGGCAAATGTTTCCAGAAAAACTTAAATCAGTTGTACAAATTAATACTCGTTCATTTAGGCTACTGTTTTTTAGTTTCATACAAATGAAATTAAAGCCGATTACGATCTTTTTAAAACAAACGTTTAAAAGAAATATAAATAACACGAAAGATTAGCTGTATAAAATATTGGCTGGAACTTTTTACTTTTTAATTTTTTAATTCGCATGAGAGTTAAGAAGAAACCTTTTTGACGAAATTTCTAAAAGAAATGCTTTAGAAGCTAAGCCATTCATTACAAAACGAACGCTTTGGTAAAATTTCGGCCATGCTTTGTGAAGTTGCCCTTTCTCTGCAAAGATATGGCATACGTGCATTTTTGTACAATCTAGTTCATGATTGTTATGTCAGAATTTGTTTATTCCTTTTTTTCAACAAAGCAAGCACAGAAAAATTATTTTTTAAAACATGCTGAAACTGGTTTAAGTGTAATTTAAGCAAATTCGATAAAATGAATGAGTCCGATATCCCGGGATTTTTAACCCTCATATGTAGCTAAGGGGTTTTTAGGGTATTCAGGGGTATTCAGGGTTTATTAGTCGAATATTTGAAAAAATTTACAATAAAACCAGCGACGTTTATCACAGCAGAACATTCCCCTCTTTCCTCTGTAAAAGAAAATTCCAAGACTGACAATTTAATTTATTTCATTTGCGTTTAAAACAGGATGCAGACGAATGTCCATCTGAAGACAATAAAAATGGAAACGGGAAAGCGAAATCGCTGGTTATACCGGAAAAAGCATCCTCTTTTTCAATTCATCCCGGCAGGATGTGTTCAGACGTTTGTACATACTGTTTTGGAAAATTTGGTTTATTGGATACGCCTTGCCACATCGCTCAATTAAAGGATGCGGATAAAAGAAGAAATATTCTAGCAGGTAAATATTTAAATTTATGAAAAGTTTCCAAATTAAAAAAAAAAAAATTTCGGTAAAGATGTTTTGCGAAAAACAAAATCCAAACTAGCCAATATTTGACGGATGGTTTTGTTTTGTTTCTATGGAAAAAATAGGCGGTCAAAGCAAGCAGCTTATTGGAGTATCTACCTCCTGATTTTACTTTTCGATTCATTTTTTCAATCATATTTCTTTTACTTTTATTTCTCATTTTAATTTTTCAAAATACAAAGGGTATCCAGAAAGTAATTTTCCGAAGGTGAGTAACTTTTGATGGCATGATAGCAAATTTTTTTCAATTATACCAGCTTAATCTACATTTAATCTAGTTTTAGAAAATGTGGGGTTTTTTTTTGAAAAAACTTTCAGCGTTTAAAGTGGTGTCGAGAATTTTTTAAACGCTCATAGAATTTTTTTCAAAAAAAAAAAAAAAAAAAAAAAAAACCTACACATTTTCGAAAACTAGATTAAATGTAAATGATTAAGATGGTATAACTGAAAAAATTTTACTGTCGTGCTAGCAAAAGTTATTCATCTTTCGACATTACTCTCTGGATGCCCCTCACAGCTCGAAGAACAAAAAATAATTTAAGTTTTATTTTCTTTTTAGCTGAAATTCATTTGACGGCCGATTCGTGCCTATGCGATGCGTGTTTTAGACATGTAGATAAAAAATCCAACTGCCCAACTTTCACCGACAAGAAAACTGAAAAAAGAAAATACACAACTCGAAAGCAAATCTGTTGCGTTCAGAATTGCAATGCCGATTCGCAACACAGCGTGAGGAGAAAATCATTTTTAAAATTGAAGAAATCCATAGGGAGAAAAATCATTCTGGATCCGGCTAAATTAGAAAAATTGCAACCCGCTCATTTGGTGACTCTTTGCCACAGACATATTTATTGGATTGATTATTTTATGAGTTGCGGTGTTTGCAAAAAGAGGCTTACAAGGTAAATTTTTTTTTCTTCGGAATAAAATATTTTTTTTTTTTGCGGTCTATTTATTTTATGCATTTTGTTGCAGTGTTAACATGTATAGGGTCGGGCCTGACGTGAACGAACTAAATGCAGCGTTGAGCGCTGATGGTATTCCAACCATTTTAACAGAGAAAAGGTTCTTGTGCAAGATATGTCATTGCTACGCGTCTATTAGGATCAAATGTAAAGAGCCCAGTGATATGTCATCAAATCAGTGTCAATTTTACGAGCGTTACAGAAAAAGGTAAAATAGGCAACTTTTTAAAAAATATTAATTTTTGCTTTGCAATAATAACATTTTAATTTAATGTTTCGTTTTCAGGATCCTACAATGCCACGGAATTGATGTTCCTGATTCCGAAGGGGAAGAGAATGACAACAGCAATACCCACGAAACCAAAAGCACCAAGACCAAAAACCGAAAACTCCCGAAGCCAACCGCAACTGTTACAAATGAAATGTCAAAATCCGATAAATCAGATAACGAAGCCGAAGTCTCCGCGGAGGAAAGCAGCAAAACTTCGGAAAAAGAGAAAGATAGCGAAGTCAAAGAAGTAACACACATGAACATACCGCCGAAAACTAACGGAAATATAGACTTTGGGGGAGTTTCTATCACTCCGACAACGACTGAAGTAAATCCTACCCAAATTCATGTCAAGTTGGGAAATTTAAATATCGGGGCGCTTGGAAATTTGAATATTGGTCAGGACGTTCGCCATGGGACTCGGCCCGGAGACATGCAGTGTTTTCCTACGGAAACTGAACTCGCACTTCGAGCTCATTTCGATTTAAGTCCGGCGTCTGAAGATCAAAGCGCTAAGGCTCCGAGGAAAGGCTTCGAAAAATGCACGACGACGATTCAGTTCAATGAAGACACAAAAAATTTGTTTTATAATCTTCAGAGGCCGTACGGAAATAATAGTAGCTTTTTCAGACATTTAATTTTATTAGAAAAATATTTTCGTAGTGGTGATTTAGTAATCGGGCGCAATGCGGATCCGAAGGCTGTTAATTACATATCCAGTGTTCAAAATCGTATCAGATCGTACGAAGGGTCTCACAATACTACACCTCCCCCTGTCGTTTCTACTTCTGTTCCTGTTCCTGTTCCCGTTCAAGTTCAGGCTCCCGTAAAAAAATCCGTGGATATTCCTGCTAGTTTAAGCATCGTTCCTCAATCCGTTAAATCGGAATCGAGGGCGCATGAAACTAAATCCAGCGTGATTCCATCTCGTCCTTTTACGTTAACTCCTATGCCTCCTTCAAGTGTTTCATTGACATCCTTCTCTAAAACCTCGCCTCTGAGCCAGATACAAGCGACCGTACAGAACATCCCTAATCCTAGTAATCAAAATTTAAATCAAGGGTTAATAGGAACCTTTTTAAAAACTGTTAACCCAAATCAATCCAAAGCAACCACCTCTCATCCCAAACCGGAAATATCGATAACGAGCGTACCTAACGATGGTATGTCGTCGAGGAACTTGAACAAATCGACGGTGAACGCACCGAATCCTCCGTATTTAACAAAGAAATTGCAGGATAATTTAAACAAATTAGCCAATGCAAATTCAAAGCCGAAATTATCAATGCAAAATTCCAAGCCTTCCAATCAAGCGAGAGCTGTTATTTTGAATAGGACAATAGGAGGACAGAAGCAAAGCCTGGTTCAAGTAACGACTGGGGGGAAAACCATTCATCTTACACTCACCCAGTTCAGGCGAATACAACAAATGCAAATTCGTAAAAAGCAATATTTGGAACACCAAGCCAAACTCCAGAGGCAAAGAGATGAATGCAAAACTAGTAGTACTAAGTCTACGGATGAAGAAGATGATGACGACATTGACATTAAGCATTTGTCGCCGGAATTAGAGATCCAGGAGTTAAAACAAACTACCAACGGGAGCCCGGTCCCGATTATAAGCGACGTCAGAACATTGTCTGGTGATGATTTGAGTTGGGATAAGAAAAGTGATTCGAATGATGGACAGTCGAGTGAAAGTTTTCCAAAAATACCTAAGACTTTAAGTGTTTCAGTGACTAAAATTCCTCCGCCTGATTATTCGTTAAAAGAACAATCGGTTGATCCAGTTGAATAAATTTCGTTAAGTTATTTTTTAAAAATGTTTATATTTTAATAATTGAAAATAATTGAATAAATGAATTTTAAAGCAGAAGGAATAAATGGGAAAAAAAATGAAAGATGATAAGGTCGGTGAATTTTGAGAATCGTGAGAACTTAATTAATTATGAATGAATAAATTTAAAAAATTTTTTTAATTAATTTTTTTTTTCTCTTTTGCCGTATTCGCATTATCGTTTTAGCAATCGAGATGCCTTCGAAAATCTTTTTTATTTTTTAAGAATCCTTTGATTCAGAAATATATAACTATTTTTAACACACTTTTGTTGAAGGTGTGGACTGTACAAAAGCAGTGCCGATCGTGTTGGAATTTACGATCGTGATAAAAATTATTATTAAATTTGTTTTTTCTTTAGGATCTATTGTTAATTTTCTTTTCAACAAGAGAAAAGGACGAAGGACATTAAAGCCGTTTTTCAGCTTCACAAAAATCAGCTGGGTAACCACGATATGCCTGATAAGAAACACTTTGATCTTTACAATGGTCTAATTTTTTCCGCTGCAGTTGAGTCCATTTATCAGATATTCAAATCTTACCGTCACACTCGTGATCGTATGATATGAGTCGAATAATTTTAACATGAAAAAGTTAAAAATTTTACGTCGCAGGGATTGCCTTCTTAAAAAAAAAAAAAAAAAAAAAAAATAGGTTTTGAATAAATAATTTTTGTGTAATGAAGATTTTAAGGCATCATGTGATTGGTCGTGGTTTCAAGAACTGAAAAATCGGTCTTAATGACCCTTGTTCTGTGGCCTTTCCCTGTCAATCATTTTACACTCTCCGAAATAGCGATTCTTATAAGGAAAGCAATTTGCTTTGTTTTCGCGGTAAGGGGTCATGTACATATTACGTAAGCATGTTAAGGGGGGGGAGGGGGTCTCGTAAATGCTTACGACACCTTACTAAGGGGAGGGGGGGGTCTCACACCTTCTTACGTAAGCTTTTTTCTACTCTGACCAGGAATTTTTGAAAATAAAATAAATAATTAATTAATTAATTTGATGTTTTTTTAAAATATTGTAAATGTTGCGGCGAGCTAATATTACATTATTTCTTACCGTCTAAATAAAGGTAACCTTCTCTTTAATTTTTCTCAATATAGGTGTTTATATTGGTTTCTTTCAGTTCCATGAATTATGGGGAAAATTACCGAAGTCAAGTGTCGTTGGTTCCATAAAAAAAAAAAAAAAAAGCTTACGTAATATAGAGGGGGGGGGGATGCCAAAATCTTACTCATGCTTACAACGGAGGGGGAGGGGGTTGAAAATGGCAAAAAAAATGCTTACGTAATATGTACATGACCCCTAAAGCTCTGCGAAGAAGAAACAATGAAGTGATTTACCTAATTTTTTTAACTTGAAAGTGATATTTGATCTGATAAAGAAGCAAAAACAGCAAAAATGAAAAAAAAAACTACTGCGGAAGCTGCTTTGTTTTGTAAGCTCTTCATATGCAGGAAAATTCGTGTCAGAATCCTGCAGTACAGAGCTCAAGTGAACTGAAGTTAACTGGAAGAACTACCTACTGTTTTAAGAAACATTCAGTGTACTGGCAATTATCGAACAGAATTTCCTTAAAAATAAAACCTGGGTGGCATCCTAAGTACCAAACCATATATTAATGGATAATTTTGTAAGTTTACTGAGTAAAATTGTATCTTTAGAGCTTTTAGAGTCGTGATTTTCTTTGGCGAAAATGTGAAATTCCTAATTTCATTTTTTCATTACCGGTAATTTAAATTTTTAGTTTATAATTTTATAGAAATGGAATTAAAAATAATTTTTGATTTCACTTGATTTCATATTCCACTCTCTAAGTATGCTAAGATTGCTAAAGATATGGCAGTGATTCGACTCGATTTTCCAGTGAGGTTGAAAAATTTAGAATAAAAAATAAAATTTAGACTCTTAGAACGATGACTACATTTTAATATCACGGTTAAAACTTAGGCTCTCATCAGCCAAAGAAGGAGCGAATAGAGCTCAGCCCCTCTGAAAGCAAATTCAAACCCACTGGAATTTTTTTTTTTTTTTGCATAAATTAAATGAAAATATGCATGCATTTTTAATGCATTTTTCGCAACTTTCCATCTATCATAATATGATATTATGAACGAGGCGTTGGAGCGCGACCCCCTTACTTCCTTCATTCTCTGCTGGATTGTCCCCCTCGCTTCTCAGTATTGCTATTACACCAAGAAAAATGTGCTTTCGATTTTATCTCATTGACTTATTGCTAGAGCCCAAACGTCAAAGATGTAAAAATTTAACTCATATTGCTTACCTAAAATCTTACTTTGATAATTTCAAACTTACGTCTGTGCTTTAAAATTTTAAGCATATTGAGTTAAATTTTTACACCTTTGACGTTTGGGCTCTAGCAAAGTCGATGACTTAAAATCGAAAGTACATTTTTCTCGGTGTATATTTGCTTTCAGCCAGTCAAAAAAATCAAATTTTGTGATGCCATAAATCTAAAATCGGAATATTTTATCGGTTTACTGCAAAAAAGATGTTACACCGAAAATGAACAAAAAGTGAGATTCAAAGGTTAAACTGACATAAAGCGTACAAATATTTTTACTACCCTTTAACCGTTTTCCGACGGCCGTATATATACGATTTGAAGAAGTCAGACCAATTGGTGGCTATCGTAAATATACGATTGTGAAAAATGTACGGAAAATCGCCGAAAGCGTAAGGAGTTAGCAAACCCAGTCTTATTTAGATCTCAAGCTGCACACTTAAAGGAAAACATTGAGGCTTTCATAACCATCTTTTGGAGCGGCTTTCAATTTTTCGAAAATTACTTCCAAAATCGGCCAACATGAAAATCGCTTTTCATTAAAAGTTTTCCGTCGAGAAAGGGATAAAACCATGTTAAACGATGGCAACCAATTTTTTTATAAGCATACTTTTGTGTTCTGTGTTAACCGAAAAATTCCTAGGCTCAGTCAAATAGAAAATCTAAGGTAGGTCAATGGACAGTGGTCTATTGTTAATGACAATTAATTCCTTCCGCTAGACTAAACTTGAAGGATTTTTGTCGTTCTGGATACACACATAGATCCCAAGAGTACCTGTTAAAGATATCTTATGGACTAAAAATGTACCAAAAACAATAACACAGTATAATAGTTTTAGAGTTTGTCGAACTTTCGCAATCCAAATGCTGTGTTTGCCACACATAAAATTCGGTTTTGAATGGAATGGAATGCAAATTCAAAGCCGCAAGCAGTCGATATAGGATGGGCGAATTCTGAGATATCCTCCTATTATCAGACAGCAAGACTAAGTAAATTAGCAATAATGTTGAAAAAAAAAAAAAAAAAAAAAAAAAAAAAAAAAAAAAAAAAAAATTATACTGGGATATGGCAGCATATCCCTACGTAGGACTACGTCTAGGGGTACTGTTTTAATATTATGGTAAATGATAAACAAAACAAACGGACATTAATAAAATCCATGGCAACCGCTTTTCACGTTGCCAACGGATTTAATCAATATTTTGTTTACCGATCAAATTTTTCGCAGTAACGGTTTTTTTTTTTCAAACGTTTTTTACGAAATCTTTTTTTATTTAAATTAATAAAATGGGAATGGGTAGTGAATATTAAGGTAATTTTAGCGTTGTAAATGTTGTAGTGGGAAAAGTTTGTGATTTGTGGTTTATTTTTTTTTTTATTTTTTCGATTTCAGAATTAGGTTGTTAAATTTTGAGAAGGATCGCAAACAGTGAGATTTTGGTTGCATCGTGTGTTATTATAATTGTAATGTTTTAGGAACTCTGTAGGTTTACGTATTCCGATCGTATACGATTTCTGAAAATAATTATTATATGTTCTATTAATTTAAATTTTTTTTCTAGGAGATTTTATGGATTCGTGTTGTTTGTCGGGATTTATAAGGAGAGGATCTACCCTAAGACAATACTATGTGAATTTCAAATTTTAAAGAAAAACAAGGAGGAAAGAATCGGGGTTTGGTTACGTGTCGTCACACAAAGCTTTTGCTGCGGTTAAATCGCCTTAATTTGAATCGCGTTTTACGTATACCAATTTGAAGTTTCTACTGATTACGAAAGTACTGAAAATAATTTTTAACGAATAAAAAAAAATTTGATATCGCACCCATCGGTTAATCAGTGTCACACTGGCGGGGTATTGGTTCGTTTCGATTATTTTTTTGAAATAACAATAGTTTTTAAATATAAAATCGTTAAAACTTACGTATATTTATTCTTTTTTCCAGGTTATCATTTAGAGAATAATAGTGGAATTCATTTTTTTTTTTTTTTTTTTTTTTTTTGCTGCAAATTCTAAAAAGCTGCTGGGCTGAGTTTTACTGTATTTTAATAAATTTATTTGTCAAATCATTTTTATTTCTGGGTTTTTATCGATATGTTGGGTAACAACGGATTAAGCCCTTTTTCTACAAGAGGAAGTGACGACGACGAGAAGCGAGGAGAAAAAAGGAAAAATAACATGGATCCAACAGCAGACGGGAAAAAAATTCGATTGGAAAGAGCAAAAAAAAGGATGCGAGAAAAAAGGAGCCAAGAAACTCCAGAACAGAAGAAAATTCGTTTGGAAAAAGAAAAACAGAGGATTAAAATGAAACGGATTAACGAAAAAGAAGAAGAAAAAATAATTCGTTTACAAAAGGCAAGAAAAAAGATGGAAGAAAAACGGAAGAACGAAACGGAAGAAGAGAAGAGGATTCGTCTGGAGAAGGCAAAGGAAAAGATGGAAGAAAAACTGAAGAACGAAACGGAAGAAGAGAGAGAGGATCCGTCTGGAGAAGGCAAAGGAAAAGATGGAAGAAAAACGGAAGAACGAAACGAAGAAGAGAAGAGGATCCGTCTGGAGAAGGCAAAGGAAAAGATGGAAGAAAAACTGAAAAAACGAAACGGAAGAAGAGAAGAGGATCCGTCTGGAGAAGGCAAAGGAAAAGATGGAAGAAAAACGGAAGAACGAAACGGAAGAAGAGAAGAGGATTCGGCTGGAGAAGGCAAAGGAAAAGATGGAAGAAAAACGGAAGAACGAAACGGAAGAAGAGAAGAGGATCCGGCTGGAGAAGGCAAAGGAAAAGATGGAAGAAAAACGGAAGAACGAAACGGAAGAAGAGAAGAGGATTCGGCTGGAGAAGGCAAAGGAAAAGATGGAAGAAAAACGGAAGAACGAAACGGAAGAAGAGAAGAGGATTCAGCTGGAGAAGGCAAAAGAAAGGATGAAAAAGAAACGGAACAACGGTACAGCAACACCGGAACAAAGAATATTCGACGAATTTCAAAAAATGTTTTACGAAAACGAATTCGGTCACGCTTGCAGCGTGTGCGATCGCTTGTGGTTCCGAAAGGATCCAAACAGCTCCTGCAGAACATTTTCCGCTGTTAGAAGAAGAATTTCCAGGTGAAAACGTGAAAATATTTGTTCTTTGCAACAACTGCTTGGAAAACGTCAGAGTGAATAAAATTCCGTCAATGTCCCGGTCAAACGGTTTCAAATATCCGCAGCGTCCGCCTAACCTGCCTCCCTTGAATTCGGTTACGGCGCGGATAGTATCACCGCGATGCCCTTTTATGCAAATCCGTCGATACAAGGTTTACGGTACGTATAAAATCATTGGGCAAATCATCAATGTGCCGGTGGATGTCGACGAGATGGTTACGGAATTGCCGCGGAGTGTGTCCGACGATCAATTTTTCACAGTGAATTTCAAAAAACACATAATTCACAAATCCGTTTACGTTTCCGGACTCGTTAAAAAAGCCGTGGTGAAAGAATGGCTTTCTTATTTGATCGACACTCCGTTGTATCGAAAATTAAACGTGAGGATAAGGGACGGCTTTATGTCTGGACAGGAGAATTTCGCAGGTGATGAAAGTGCTTTGGAAGACTTGGAGGAAATCCAAACGGTCAATGAAACGGAGTTGCTCGTCAACCTGCAAGAAAGTTTACTATGGAATGAATCCAAGTGCCTCGATATCGCTCCTGGGCAAGATAAGCGACCATTATCGATCATTTATGACACATATGCGGAGGAGGCGTCGTTTCCCAACATTTATTACGGATATCCCAGAACTTTTAAACAGGGTGTTAGAGTAACTCCTTACATGATTGCGACAAGTGAAATCAGGAGGAAGGACAGAAGAGGAGCGACCCCTGAACATGTCCTTTATATGGCTATGAAAATCTTACGACTGAGGGTTTCGGAACAGGTCCAATCTACCTTTAAATGCGTTAACGGCACGAGGGATATAACCCGCAGGATGATTGAGGATGCGGAATTCCTGAAATGCTGCGTTCAGAACAACTTGTCCTTCTGGAAAAGTATTCCCAATGCTTCCGATTACTGGAGCGGACGGCACAAGGATTTGTTTGCGATGATTCGGCAGATTAAGCGGCCTACAATGTTTCTTACTATGAGTGCTGATGAAGTACGGTGGCCCAAGCTTCTTCAAATTTTACATAAATTGAAGATAAATGGCTCAGCGACTAATGTAGACGATCCGATGACTGAATTGAATTGTCTTGAACGAACTACCCTAGTTAATGAGGATCCGGTCAGTTGCTGCATTTATTTTTACAAGCTGGTGAACACCGTTATGGTGTTGTTGTCCAAATGCGACCTGTCAAAAAATCCCTTTGGTAAATATAGAGTCACAGAATATTTCAAAAGGTGGGAATTTCAACACCGTGGCAGTCCACACATTCATGTCGCCATTTGGCTGAACAACGATCCGTACGAACCCGTGAGTGAGAATATGCCCCTTACCATACAGCTTATCGACACTTTGTGTTCCGTATCCGCCGAAGCGTTGCCTGAATCTTATCACAAGCAAGTCCACAAGCACACTTTTACGTGTTACAAAAAGGGAGACAACACGTGCCGTTTTAATATACCATACTGGCCTTCGGAGAAAACCAGGATACTATTGCCGATGCCGAAGAACGATGGGCGACGAGATCATTTAAAAAAAAGATCGGTCGAATTGAAAAAGATTTTAGAAACCAAAGTGTACGACAGTTTTGAAGATTTTTTACGTGACAACCGGATGGATCTAGAATATTATCTGAACGTCATCAGGGCATCGATCAAAAGGGCGACAGTCGTTTTTCGCCGTAAGATCAACGAAATTTGGACGAACACGTTTAATCCGGCGATCGCCTCGATTTTGAACGCTAATATGGATCTCCAATTCGTTCTCGACGAATATTCGTGCGCGGCGTATATGACGCAATATCTCAACAAAAGTTCTAGAGGCATTGGCGATCTGCAGCGACAGCTCGTTCAATTTCAACAAGAACATCCGGAGCAAGACTTCACGTGTTTTCTGAAGAGCCTCGGAATTAAAATGCTGAACGCGGTGGAAATGAGCGCTCAGGAAGCGGCATGGTATTTGTTGCGACAGCCGATGGCGGAATCCAGCCGAGAAGTAGTATTTATACCGACGACCTGGCCGCACGAAAGAATCAAATGCCACAAACGAAAAACGCAAATGGATGCGGAGAATTTGGAGATGGATTCGACAGACGTCTGGACCAAAAACATTATAGAAAAATACGAAGATAGGTTAAACAGATCCGACGACCTCAAGGACGTCTGCCTTGCTGATTTTGCTACGAAATACACGGCTGTCAGGGGAACGAAGGACACCTACAGGGTAAGGGAAAAACCTCGGATATTAAGATACGTGAGATACGAGCTACAAGATTTGCTGAATCACAAGAGGGAAATGGTCCTGCTTTACGTTCCTTTTAAAAACGAACTATTAGACGTTTTAGATAGAAACAAATTCGAGGCGATTTTTAACGAACGGGAGAAGGAAATCCTACGGAAGAGGGAAGAATACGAAAACGGTCTGGATATCGAAAAACTTGAAGCTGAATTGGAAAAAATGGAAGGCAACGACGGATGCGAGCACGAAGAAGGTGAAACATGTTTCGAAAACAATCTTTCTTTGGATGCTAACATGGACGACATCCATGTTATCGATTCTCCGTTAAGTTCGATTATAAAACAAAAACAAAACGTCATGACGAAAGAAGAGTATTGCATAGCCATGAGGAAAACGAACCAGGAACAACGAGACCTTATTTTGCATAACATCCAGTCTATTCATGCTCCGCCCGACGAGAACTTTCCTATGCAAATCTTTTTCACAGGACCCGCGGGATCTGGGAAAACGTTTACTCTGAAGCTGTTAATGGAGACTTACAACCGATTCACATTATCGCACAAATCCGACTTAAACGCTTACGTTGCGTGCGCCTCTACGGGGAAAGCAGGAGTCAGTCTCGGCGGTACCACTTTGCACAGTGCGTTTCGATTGACTCGATCTAGGAAGAAGAACCAAAGTTACGGCTTGAGTCAGCAGACATTGCAGTCGTATAGGTATCATTTCGCTCCTGTGAAAATAGTTATCGTGGACGAGGTGAGTATGGTTGGCGCGAATATCTTGCATGAGTTGCACACAAGATTGGCGGACATCACGGGGAATTTCGACGATCCTTTTGGAGGTATGAACATCATTTTTTGTGGCGACCTTCGTCAGCTACCTCCCGTGAGAGCCACGCCGGTTTACAAGCCTTTAAAAACTTCTTTTTCTGGTGCATTCCTTTGGCAATGTTTGGATTTTTATCCTCTAAAAACGGTGATGCGCCAATCGGATGTCTATTTTTCGAATCTTTTGACGAAAATTGGGAATGGAGAACCTCTTTTAACCGAGGAAAGAGACATTCTAAACAGTCGTTTTCGTCACAAAGAATGGTGTCAGACCAATGTTCCCGAAGCTATCAGATTATATCACCGCAACGAAGATGTGGACGCGTACAACGCATGCGCTATCGAGGGAACCGACCAAGTCGCTGCCGACGATACATTTTCGGGATATAGAGATCAAGATGGTTTAGCTAGCGGCAGAAAAGCTTTATACGAGAAAATTATCGGAGATACAGGAAACCTTCCTCATGTGGTAAAGTTACAGGTCGGGAAACCTTACATGATAACATGCAACGTCGATGTTTCAGACGGAATCGTAAATGGTGCCATAGGCGTACTAAAGCACATCCAATACGAGGATGGGACGATAAAACGTTTATGGTTGCAGTTCGACTCGCAACACATAGGTCCCAAATCCAAATTAAAATCGAGACCTCTCGTCGCTATGTTTCCCAAAGTTTTAAGCCCAAATTGGATCGCCATAACGAAACGCTCCGCAAACATCAAGATAACCTCGGAGATGAAATGTCGTCGGATACAGTACCCTTTGGTCCCGGCCATGGCCATTACCATTCACAAATCCCAAGGGGGCACTTTTAGGGAAATTGTGATTGATTACGATTCGGAGTTGGATCAACAACTGGTCTACGTCGCGCTATCTCGCGTCACTTCACTAGATGGTCTCTACCTGACGAATGTAAAGAACGATTTTAATTTTTATCACAGCACTGCATGCGATACACCACGGATGAAGGACCTGAGACGTGAATTGTTGAGATTAAATCAACACCGATTTGAAACAATTGGCGAAACGTTAAGAAATTTTGTAACTAAAACGTGTGATTTTAATTCATTTTAATAAACGTGCAAAGCTTAGGAGCTCATTTTTCCGATCTTGAGTGTGATGATCTATATCAGAAATTTGACATCCTAGGGCTAACCGAAACGTGGTTGTCAAACACCTGTCGCCAAAAAATAGAAGGTTTCACGTGCGTATCACAAGAACTAAGGCAAAACGTAAAATCCGGAGGAGTAGCCATTTACAAAAATAATGAAACCAGTCTCAACATTTCCGCATTTCACACCGGGGTTCCAGGATTACTCAATGTTCCAGATGCTGAACAACAGGACGAACTCGGGGATGTATGCGCCGTGACTATTTGCGCCAACGGCAAAACTATTGTTCTTTACACCGTCTACATATCACCCGGAAAGCCTGTGGACAAAATCAAAACATTTTTAAAGCGATTTGTAGTTTCCGGCACGCTGCCAATATTGCTTATCGGCGATCTTAATTTAGACATTAAAGAACCCGCAGGAAAAGAGTTTGTTATATTCATGGAGGAACACCTAGGTTTGAAATTAAACTCATCTCGTACCTCCACAACTTTAAACAACACGGTCATTGATACCGTGTTTTCCCGGAACATCGAACATGTTCTGTGTCAAAATTATATATCTTATTTCACGTATCATCGTCCCATCGCAACGCTTGTTACATTGGAGTCTACAACATAAGAATTCCCAGGGTATTCCATAGTTAAATCTACCAGAAACTAAAATTCGATCCAAATTTGTCTTTGACCACCCAGCTCTCCTAACAATCTTCTACAGAAAGCAAAATTTTTACCAGGTAAAATGATAACAAAAAAACCAATAATTAAAACTAAAAGATTATGCCTAATTTATGACAATTGCATGAATTGATCCTCTCTTATTATTTTCGCTTTAGGTTTTGACAATATGTATGAAATACATTTGACTTTCGAGGAATCGTTTGTTCCAAAACTGGAACCGTATTGGATGCCATTTACCCCAGAGCAGTTTTTCCATATTGTACGACTTTTTGCCTGGTCAGGAGGAAGAAAGAAAAGGTATTCACTTGTCCCTGGTACAGCTGTTTCGAAAGAAATTTTGTGGAATTTTCATTTTTCCGCTTCAGCTTTTTCAAAACATGGAAAATGAGAGTTTTCAAAGAAGTTTTAACCTAAATGTAAATGATTGCGAGAATCCATGTAAATGATTGCGAGAATGCTTCTAAATGAAGCTTTTTTACAATAGAGCATCATTTTTATTCAATTTCATCAAAATTTTGAATTTTTTTCGTCTTCTGATCTTTTTTATCCAAAAATTATATTTTTATCTTTTATAAAAAAAATTATATTTTTATCAAAAAATTCGATTTTATTGACGAGCAAAAAAATGCCTTAAAATTTTTAAATCGTTTCATCGCTTAAATTTAGCAATATTAGAACATTACCACAAAGACGTATTTTAAGTAATATTTTTACATTTCGAGGGCTTTTCGCCTTAAAATTTAAAGAAATCCGTTAATTTTTCTAATTAAAGGAAATTATGGATTATCTTTTTGATATAAAAAAAAAATTATCAAAAATTAACAAAGCTTTCTAAAAATTTGTTTCGGTGTTATTTCGCCCATAACTTTTGATCTTTTTTTATCATTTTAAATAATATAATTTAATACCGTAAGATAAATAATAACATATTAATTTTCGAATTAAGTTGACGAAAATTAACGAAAACGTTCTAAAAATGTACGAAAATTTTAAAAAATTAACGAAAAATAATGAAAAATGAAAATTCTTTCTTGTAAATTATCATTTTAATATTAAATTTTAATCAAATTACTGCACTTTTCGCACCAAAAATTAATATTTTTAATAAATTAATTTAATATTACAATTTTTAAGGTTTTTGAAATTTTGCTGCTTCTAAAAGTATTAATTAATTTAAATTAATATTAAAATTAATAAAATTTACAAGAAATATTAATTTTTTTTCAACTTTTGACCTTTTTCATCAAAAATTTTAAGTTTTTTCCGTGCCAGAAAAAAAAATGACATTTTTATCCAAAATGATCTTTTTTTCTCAAAAATTATATAAGTTAAAATGTTGACTAGGTCTGTATTTTGACCATAAATTTTTTAAAATTCTCCAAGTTAAAATTTTAATATTAAAATATTAATTATTTAATATTTTAATATTAAATAATTTTTTAGGTGCGAACCAACAAACAAATAAACAAATAAACAAACAAATAAACGAACAGAAATCTCCAAATTTTAATATTAAAATATTAATTATTTAATATTTTAATATTAAATAATTTTTTAGGTGCGAACCAACAAACAAATAAACAAATAAACAAACAAATAAACGAACAGAAATCTCCAAATTTTAATATTAAAATATTAATTATTTAATATTTTAATATTAAATAATTTTTTAGGTGCGAACCAACAAACAAATAAACAAATAAACAAACAAATAAACGAACAGAAATCTCCAAATTTTAATATTAAAATATTAATTATTAATATTTTAATATTAAATATTTTTAGGTGCGAACCAACAAACAAATAAACAAATAAACAAACAAATAAACGAACAGAAATCTCCAGGTTACGGGGTATGACGTAGTCCTACGTCAAAAAAAAGTTTTTACTAAAAATCCACAAAATTTTAGGATTTGGCATATAGGAAAGGTGTAATTGAAACTCAATTTAATATGCAAAACCAATGTTCAGATCTAATGATAACAAATACCATTTTCAAGTATTTTTTGTATACATATAATAACAAAACACTTACGATCTACAATTTAATGATATTTCTAATATAAAATGGCATTATTTAACATTTAAGTACTAACATCATTTTTTGGTTATAATAATGTGATGATTATACCATTTAAAAAAAATAAATAAATAAGTTAAGAACTATTTCAGGAGCAGAATCTTATTTTAAGGATTTTTTTGACAAACATTCGGTTAATTTTAATGTAAAGCTACTGAGTTTTTTTTCCACGTCAGATTCTCTTAATAATGAGAATCGAAAAATTCCCGATATATTCATCAACTATCAAAAACTTCCGTTTCGTTACAATCAGACCATGAAGCAATACAACCGATTTCTTTTCCTGTTGATTTTACGGTACATTGATCACTTAATAAATTTGGATTTTTGAAAAAATGAATTAATTTCCGAATTTTTATTAAATTTTTTGCCTCATAAGATTCCGTTCCTTTGCTGCATTGTAGATTCGATGGACGGCCTCCAGTTTTGTACAAGTTCAGTAAAAATAAGGCCATAAGAGTGGTCATACTTTAATAAGAAAACACCAATGCTTTTATTATCATAGCAAGATTGGTAAAATTATTGGAAAAAAAAAAGATTAGAGCAAATATCTATAAATCTCCAAAAATATAATAAAAATAAAAATAATTAAATAAATTGCGATGTGGTGTATATTATTATTTTTATGTAAGGCAATGTAAAAATCACAAAGGCACCACACATTTACGTTTATATCAAATCTATTTTTCTATAAAGGATGCTAATCCTTGTTTTATTTCATTTTTGCCTTAAGTAAATACAGAAATTTTTGAAAAAATTCATCTTTTATGCAAAATAATTGGAATTTAATATCTGTTATAATTACAGTAAAACTACATTTCAAAAAATGGCAAAGTTTGTAAAACGAAAATGTTATTTCTAAAAGTAGAGCAGAGAAAAAAGGGAATCCTTTGCTTTTTAACACTGGATTATCAGTCTAATTAGATGTTTTGCAGTTTATGATCATTTTCCATTTAAACTGGAATGACCCATTGTTTTGACACAAAATATTAACTTTTTCGTTTTCTTTTTCGCAGATAATTTCTACGCTATTCCTTACTGTTAAAAAATGGAAAACGATTTATATTAAAATTATTTCGTACCAGGAGTGAAAGACGTTTACTTAATACATTAAGATCCATCAAGATGAATAAAAAAAATAGCTTTCAAGGCACGATAACATTTAAATCATGGATTATTAAACTTTAAAAACTAGTCTCTCATCTTGGAAGAATCTTTGGTATAGTATAGATAACGCAAAATATTTTCATATGAATCACGGACCGTATTTTATTATTTAAAAAAAAATCAAATATATCGAGTTTAAATTAAAGAAATTCATTTATCCTAATAATGCAAAACTTTTGCATAAACATCAAATGCCTTATTACATAAACGAATCATTTAAAATTGCAGGCATAATCACTCTACAGTGTGAAGATTATACAATTTTTAGTAACAATAAGTGATTCAAAAAAATTGTTTTAATATTATTTGCAACTAATTGATTTTTTTGATTAGAGCCACCTTTACAGCTGAGAGCACTAATATTTAGAAAATAAAAACGAAAAAAATCAGATTTTGTGATTGATTAGAAACTCGTGTAAATCAGAGGCCAGCAGCGAATAAAGCAGGTATTAAACATTTCTTAATAGCCACTTCTTCGTTGACCCCATTGGCCAAAAGACTTAGATGACTTTTAGCTTGCATACGTATTACATTCGAAACCTTTAAAGATCAAATACTTTATTTTGCTTCTTTGAAACTAATTACCTACATATTGGTTTGGTTTGGTTTGCCAAACAGAAAAATCAAATACAAAAGCATACACGATATATAAAAAAATAAAATCATCTGATCACATTACTATAAAAAAATTGCGAAAAAATACTTCTCAATCTTACTAACACTCACACAATTAAAAAAAAAAATTATTTGAACTATTTTATCGATAATAAAAATGGGAGGCAAATGAACAACTTAAAATATAATTATTAAATTGTTTGTAATTTGATTTCAATTTTGTTAAAAAAAAATTATAAAATCTTTGGAATGATTCAATGATTTTAGTAGTTAAGACGATTTTTATTTTACGATAAAAATTATGTCAAAAAGATAAAAAATATAAAAAAAGGTAGATTCTTCAATGATTAGCAAATAAATTAAATTAAGTACATTTTTAAATACCAAAAATTAAAAAAAGCAGTATAATTTTTTTTTTTAATTTTTAAATAAAATAATATTTAAACGTATAAAGCAGCCAGATCGTTTTAATAATATAACATTATATTCACAGAAATACAATATTTAATACATACATATTCATTAAATTCGAAGTGGACGGGGCTGATTAATACAAAGGCTGAAATAAATTCGACGGATTCGTTTTTTTTTTTCCTTTTCAACGATGCAAGTAAAAACACTGCATTTAAAACAAAATCACAATAGGCTTTTTAAGCTGCCTGTAAATTGGAATGTTTTAACTAATTTGACGTAATGTTTATATATTTGAATCACCTTGGCTTTCGCGATTTAAACTAATCGTCGTTAAGAATTTTTTAAAGTAAATGTCGAAATTTTAGTTGTATAAGATTCACGAAACAACTAACATCCCCAGAAATCCCATTTAAAAAATTGGAACAAAATGCCTTGACTTCAAAACCTTTTTTGAAAAAATTTGAGATTCGTAATTATTTTTTTTACTAACTTGTTTTAAAATTTTTAAAACAAATCGTACCTAATTGCATTTTTTAATTAATATTTTATTATTTTAACCTTCTTCTATAACTTTGATCTTTATTAATACTGTAAAGGGCTTGATTACATCGACTACATTTACTTGATTGAAAGTCTTTGAGCTTTATAATGTTTGCAAAGACATCTCGTGAAGTGAATTAATATATCTTTATAATGCCTCAATTAAAGCAAAAATACATCTTACTTGCTTAGCAGTTGCTGTGTCTAGATCCTCTCATAAGCGGAACCAAAAGTGCTGGAGGTCCAGCTTGTCTCAAAAACGGATGCTGTAATAACTCGGATGCGGTGGCTCTTTGTCCAGGATCTCGAACCAACATTCTTTCCAAGAAACCTTGCAATCTTGGAGACACCTGTAATCAGATTATTTTTTTTTTTAGAGAAAAAATAAGCAAAAACCAACAGTAAAGAAACGAGGTTAATTTTAAAAAAAAATTATATTACCTTATGGGTGTTTTTTAATTTAGGCGGAGGCATATCTCTTATTCTTCTCATCGCCTGTAAAGGCGGTTCGTTGAAAAATGGCGGTTCACCATCAACCATTTCAATAACCATTATACCTAAATATTTAAAAAAATTCATTTAGAAAAATGTATTTATACGAGCAAAAAGGAAACCATTCAAATCATACCTAAGGACCAAATATCAACTTCAGGCCCGTATGGCAACCTTGAAATTACTTCAGGAGACATCCAGTAGGGTGTCCCGACAAGTGATTTCCTCTTGGGAAGCTCCTGAGACACTTGAGCACAAAAACCAAAATCTGACAACTTCACCTGAAAAAAAAAAAAAATGCGGTTTGTGTAAAAAAATAAAATCTCTTGACTTTTGAATTTGCATAAAATTCTAATTCAAGTTTTTCTCATTCTTCGTTAAAAAAAAAAAAAAAAAACGATTTAACTAGAAAAAAAGGAAAAAAATGAATGCATACCCTCCCATCTGCTGCTAGCAGAATCGAATCGCTTTTAATATCCCGATGTATAACACCTTGTGAATGGAGGTAGGCCAAAGCTCTTAGGCATTGGTTGCAAACAGTCGCTATCTGTTCTTCGTCCATTCTTGCGTGAGTTACGATGTCTGTGAGTGCACCACCTTCTAAATATTCCATAACCACCCAGAGTTCATCGTTCACTAAGAAACTGTCGTACATTTCAACTATGTGAGGGTGGTGATAATCTCTCATTATAACCACCTTGAAAAATAAAATAAAAAATGCGCGATATTTAAAACTCCAAAATTACTCCACAACAGAAGCTTTAAAATTAAAACTAACCTCGTTGAATAATAATTCTCTTCTTTGTTGCTTTCTCAGATCCATTTTTTTGACGGCTACCTGTCGATTCGTAGATTTATCAAATGCTATACATACGGTGCCTGTTGAACCTTCACCAATTTTCATAAATTCTTCCAAATTTTCCCTTGGGTCGCCGTGACTTACTACCATTTGCAGAGCAGCTCGAAACTTAAAAGTAAGAAACGATAATATTAATTGTAACCACACAACAATAACAGCAGTAGCAATAATTATAATTATAAGAAAATATTAATAATAGTAATGAACAACATGATTTATAAATGTAGTATTTTATTTTATGAAAATACCTGTTCATGAGTTAATCTCTGCTGATCATGATGCTTTCCATCGGCACTGTTTGGTTTCACCATTTGCCCTCCCGTGTAGCCGGCCGGGGTGGATGGTTTATTGATATTTTGGTTTTGATCTGATGTAATTTGAGGCTGTGCATGATTAGAATTTTGCATTGGAGGCTTTTGCTCTTGCGCATTATTCAAATCCTGATTTATTTTTTAAAAAAAATAGAAAATTTTTCATTAATAAAATCCAATGAAGTTTAAATCATTTTTATAAAATCAGACTTACTTTAGGTGATTGATGAGGAGGTCCTGAAATAACAGAAAGCTGTGAAACAGGCCTTGTTAACGGCTTTGCTGCTGGGACTGGCTGTTGCATATGTATTGGCCTAGAGGGTCCACCAGGACTATATGGATACTGAGGATGTCCAACATCCCCTCCCTGATAAGGATGGCCAATCTACAATTCAAGCATGTTAATAAATTTTGCTTTTTGTTTCCATACATACATTTGTCTTCAAACATACCTGTACAGGTTTTCCATTCATATGAGGATGTGAATGATACATATTTGTTTTTGGATGATCAACTGCATCAGAAGCAGGGCTAGGGGTACTATGGCTTGGCAAAGGACTTGAATTTGACATCAAATATCCCTGTGAGTTAAAAGGCATAAGTGAGCCTGGTAGAGAATCTTGATGCATATATCTGTTGGCATTGCCCTGAAAAAAAAAAAAAAAAATGTAATAATAAAATATTAAAAAAAAATGTTCCAAATAATTGGAAAAAAAAAAAGAAATCCTACATGAGGTATATCTCTTCTAGAACTGGGATACTGGGGCAATGTCATAGGCCCATTTAAAACTTCTCCTTCAGGTACGGAGGGAGGTACATTTGTATTATTGCGAAAATCACTGCGTCTAAATCTAGGGGGACTGGAAGATCTTAAACTGTTGCTCCTTGCAACATTTGACGTCTTCGGTATTCCATTTTGTATGCCATCAATTACACCATGTGAATTTCCTCTGTGATCACCTCGTACTATTGTCTGAAAAGAACAATTTCAATAAAATTATAAAAAAATGTTGTACCACTTTTCTTTTCTTGCCATAGTAAAATAATAACTTACTTTTAAATCTAAAATCTCAGTTGGTGTGATTTCTGATGGATCCACCAAAGGCAGCGGTCTGTTGCTACTTTTTAAAACTTGATTATTGCCAACAATGCTAGCCCACTGAAGTGGTAATCCTACGTATTTCCCTTCTCTTTTATCAAATCCTGTATGAACTCTATGTTCAAAATTTGTTGGGGGTGAAATTTGAGGCTTCTTTTTCTTTTTTGAAAACATTTTTTAACAATGTCATCTGAAAAAAAAAATACTGTAGTTGAATAAAATAAAACTAGTAAACATGTTTACAAGTCATAATTGTTCATTATTCATGTCAAATCATAAAATAAATGTATGCAAAAGTACTAGGAATGGCATATTAGATCGTCGACCTATCCAGTATTACATATGCATGACAATTAAATATCCTATATGAAGCCTAACTACAAATTGATAGGAGTAAAACAAAAAATATTTAATAAAAAATCGTTTCAATTCATAAATTGTCGAAAGCCAAATTCGATTTGTTCACTTTTAAATGCAATTAAGATTCTTTGACAAGTAGTGCAAGGAGAATTTCGGAAATAAATAAAAAATTCCAGCATCCGCCTTATAAATCTTGAATGAGTGAATCAAAGCCACGGAAGTTCATAGATACTCAAAAGCATTATCCAGTTTTAATTTATTGGCCCGAAAACTTATTATACATACCTATACAACTATAGTAACATGTAAATATAATATTTAAGAATATTATGTCAAGAACGCAACGTAGAAAAATAAACAGCCACCATGTTATTTCCTTTACTCTAGCGGAAAAAACGCGAATTATTCCGTTAGTTGAAAAAAAATTAGCCAATCAGAGACGAGACGATTTATTTTTTAAGAAAGCAACATTTTCGGGGCCCAGTGGTTCAAAATGGCGCTTCGGTTTGTTTAGTTTGAAAGATAATTTTTTTTCTAGTTAATCATTTTATTTATACACGGATAAAGGTAAGGAGAGATATTTGTACTAGTTCCTTTTTTAAAAATGATTGTTCTCGATAGCCTTTAACATATTACTTGGTAAATGTTTCTCATAGAATTGGAAAAAATATTGCTATGTCCAATAACTGCCGTGACGAAGTTTAGGTCCGTCCAACCTAAATTTATTCGTTTACCCCAACTTCACCTTTGTTGCGTCAACCATAACGAGTTTTCAGTGAAGGAACATAACAAATATTATAAAATTATATGCAAATATAAATGCATATCTGTATATAAAATGTATGATTGTTTTACCTTCTAGTGTGGAACTATAACTGCTCAGATAGTAAATTTCATGCTCTTATGATGTATTTTGTAACAAGGTAAATTTAGGACAGAATTAGATCTTGAACATATCATATTGAGAAAGTATATATATATTGAGAAGACTATAATGCTACTAATATAGATTTTATTAATTTATGGTGGCAACTTAAAGAAATAAATACATAAAGCAAGCCTATAACTAGTATCCCTTTCTTACCATCAATCAACTGTTATTTAGCTAAAAATTGCTAAATAACTTTTAAAAATAATTTTTTTCATTGTTTGGCTCTTTCTGCAAATTTGAGGTACAGTCCACCCTTATGAGAAAGTATAAATGATGCTGGATCTGGCTCAATTTTTTCTGGTGTTCTACTTGATGGTAGTACATCAAATTTTGAAAGTATATGAATAAGGGCTAATTTTATCATGACTGAAGCAATTCGCATGCCTGCAAAATGAATAATATTTGTTAACATTAAAAAAATTGTACCACAATGTCAGTTTGCTATTTTTATTTGTTTACTTACCAATGCACATTCTTGGGCCATCTCCAAATGGTAAATATATGCCTTTTGCTCTAAGTGTTAATTCTTCTTTGTTTGCAAATCTTTCTGGTTTGTATAAATCAGGGTCCTCCCAGTATTTTGGATCATTATGAATAGCAATTGAAGGTATAACAACAGTTGTACCTTTTTCCACTTTAAGAGGTTTACTCTTCCCTATATCCATTTCATAGTTTTCTGTGCATTGCTTTATGGAGACAGTTAGGGCCGGTTCATAACGAAAGCTTTCTGGAAATTAAATGAGTGTATTTGAAAAGTCTAATTTAAATGAATGTTTTAACAAATGTTTTTGTCAATTTTCTAATTGCAATAAATTTACCTAGCATGACACAATGAAGGTAGTTCATTTCATTTACTACTTCAAAAGTCAGTTCCCCTTTTTTCAGTACTTCATCAATTTCAGCTCGAAGTTTTTCTTGAACATCTCTATGCTTTGCTAGTGTAAACAAGGTGTTTGACAATAAAGCAGAAGCTGTTTCATAAGCTTCGATAAAAAACAAGATACATCCCGAAAGTATGTCGTCATCAGTATATGCTAGGAATTAAAAATATTTTTTAAAATTGTAAGATTTGTGAATTATTACAACGGTTATTGAAGTTTTCTAAAAATCTGGTTTGTCATTTTTTAAAATAATGGTTCTTTTCTTACTTTTAGTGACAATATCACTTTTTATGTTTCCCTTCTCCACTTCAATCGTTTTCTTTTTGACATCTATGAAGTACTGAACAAGATCGTTTCGCTGAATATTCTCTTTTTGACGATAGACAATAACGTCCCTCAAAATGGAGTTGAAAAAGTCAATAACTTTTTGAGGAACCAGCCTAAATCAAATTTCAGTTAAATTCTGTTTGAATCGTAATAACATATTTTATGAGCTTTTTCTTACTTTAATTAAAAAGTCTGAAAATTCCTGGAGCAATAAAAAAAGATAGAAATTTAAGACCTTTTAAAGTGTCTGGTTCAAAGACGATTTTCCCCATTTCGTGTATTTCCGGTTTATCATCCTTAAAGCAATTACTGTCTATTCCAAGAGCACATCTAGCTGCAATTTCGGTCGTATATCTTGATAGCGTATGTTTCACCTGAAATAAAAACTATTTAATTACCTTAAAGTAGTCATTACATACATAAAGGGAATTTTCATCATGATCTTACATGAAGCTCTTCTGGGTGTTTGCTTAAATAAGCTACTAAATCTTCTGCAACGGACTTCATTTGAGAGAAAATGGCTTTGATTTTTCCTGCAGTGAAGGCGGGAGTGATAAGAGCACGATTTTTTTTCCACCTAAAAAGTTAATGACTATCAAGCCTGTTCTATCCATAATTCTTGACACGTTTGCTGAGGCAAATCTCTCTAACGAAACATCGTGATTTTAATAGTTTTAAAACTTACAATTCATCTTTTTGGAAAAATATATTCCTACCAAGAATTGGATCGACATCTTCACTTATTTCTGCGTCATTATTTCTGAACGCATAAAAGTCAGTCGTGAGAATCCTGTGTGCGATTTCTGGATCTCTAACCATTAAAACCGGTTTTCGAAGGTTGAAATAACCTATAACTTTTTCATTTGGAAATGCGCTGAAATTTAAAATGAAAAAATTTTTACAAAGAAAGAAAGATAGTGAACAAAATCATATCTGGCTAAATAAGATAATTATTTAAAAAAAAATTTTTTTTTTCTTTTTGTTCAAATAAAATTTGACTTACTTGTAAATATCTCGTATAAGCAGTCCCAAATTTTTTTTCATAAATATGGAGTCCTTCACGCTGCCAAAAAGTAAATCCGGCTTATCATACTTGATTCCCCGTTTTGCCCAATAGTTGTGGTTCCATGTTAAGTAAAGGTACAGAAAGCCAATTGCTATGGCCAGAAGGCCGATGGTTTCGAGTGAGAAGAGCATTACGATCTTTAGAAATTAAAAACATTGAAGAATTAATTCGGAGAAAATTTGTACGATATAGATTTTGTTCTGCCGCTTCGAAAAAAATACTATAAAAGATATGATATCTTTTTTTTTGTCATACAGTAGGCCTAACAGGAAAAAAACATTTATCTGAAATTTAGTACTTTTTCATTCATAATATTTTCATAAAGCACTACGAAAATAGAATATTTAAAAAAAATTGTCACCTTTAAAAATTCTTTAACGGAGTCCAGGTACTAACTGTATTCTTAAAAAAAAATTTTATAACCAATGATACAACCTTATTCCACCCGTAATTACCTTTTTCAATACGTTCGAAGCTTTCACTAATATGAATTCGAAATTTTTCAAAAATATGTTTTAAATGGTTTATTTCATCCACAAGCACACTTTTCCTGTTACCGGCACGCTGAAAATAGCTGTAATAAAAACGATTTGACAAAACGAGATATATATGAGGTGTGATCGATCAATAATTCCATCTATCATCATGACCTAGCGGAAAGATAAGTTTTGAATTATTTTTAGGTGGTTTCTGGTTCTAAACCTAAGCATTTGGTTCTACAGTGCGTAGCGCGCCAATTGCAAGAGCTTTTTTGGTATCTAGATGCGATTGTATGAGATCGCCGTCCATGATTTGAACGGTCATCATGAGCTTTCAAAAGATGACTTTCAATTTTTCCGAATCCCTTCTTTTATTTTTAAATTAGTCTCAACAGTTTTCCTCATCTGAGAAGTAGGAAAAAATTTAGTTTTTAGAATTTTAAATTGAATAGAAGCTCTGTCGTTTTTCGAGATTATCGAAGAAATTTTGGTTGCAACTGGGGTTTACGGCCCGAGCGAAGTGAGGACCGTAGCCAGTCGAGGCCTGCAAGCCACCTCCAACCTGATTTGTAAGATACTTTTCATCACGAGAGCAAAAGTGAATTTTTTCGTTTTTCAAGAGAGCGGGAAAGTCCATTTTTCCCCTGGAGCGATGAAAAATTATTTTTTGGTATATGAATTATCATGCTTGAAGTTTAAGGCGGATTTTAAACAAACAAATTTCCTTTTTTTGTTGTTGTTGTTGTAGTTGTTGTTTGTAATAGATTAAGGATTAAAGTATTGATGACTGCTTAAAGGGGATGGCTGAAACAAATCTTGTGTATAGCGCTTAGGTGAACCTTGTAAAGTTCATGGCTGATATTAAGTTGATACAAGATTTTGTTTTGGACTGAGTTTTCAGAATTCTGAGGTTGGAGAAACAGTCAGCTTTTGACGCTTCGCAATATTTTCATGAAATCCTGCACGAAATGAAAATTCAAATCTTGCACTAAATCCTAATTTTACTGAATCGAATTGAAATTTTAGTTAGGTCCGAATTTTTCATTTGAATACTTATAAAATCTTTTTTTCATAATTACCCAATAAATGGAGGTAATAAAACAGGCCGATTGCCGCTCGAATAGTTTAAACGAAAAATAATGAAACTAGCTTGATTATTAATAGGTAAATTGGAATTTGATAGGACTGCGAGGCATCAAAGGTGTAACGGATAAAAAATAAAAAATAAAAAAAAAGTAAACTGAATGTTATTTTATTTTTGTGTAAATAATGTCCAGACAAGCATAATTATTCTTGAAACGAATTTCCCTCTTTAACCCTGAGGTAGCTGAATCAAGAGAGTAAGCGATGAGTCTAATAAAAATCTCATCGCTGGTCCCTCCACCAGCAAGTTTCTTTTAAATTCGGTTATTATTGTTTCGGTCGCTACTGATACAGGAATCATGCGCTTACATAAAAGAAAAAACCTTTCTAAGTTTTTTGTTTTTTGATGAATTTATTCAGAAGAAAAAACCTTTTCACCTCATTGCTTCACTCTTTCCACAAACTTAAGGTACATGCCTCCTTTATGAGCAAGACCCAAATACGTGGGATCCGGTTCAATTTTTTTAGGAGTTCTGCTTACTGGTAGCACGTCAAAACCTGACAGTATATGAATCAAAGCCACCTTTATCAGGGTTGTTGCTATTCGTACTCCTAAAAGTAAAAAATGAGTTACAGATTTTGAAATTATTTGGAAATTTTCTTATTTACTTGATGATAGTTTATTTACTATTTTGATTTTGATTTCTTATTTACACTTACCGATACACATTCTTGGTCCATCCCCAAATGGTATAAATAGACCTTTAGCCTTTGCCGAAACGTCTTCTTTATTAGCGAATCTTTCGGGTTTAAAAAGATCAGGATCCTGCCAGTATTTCGGATCATTCTGAATACCATATAAGGGAACGACAATGGAAGTATCTTTTTCAATTTTAAGTGGCTTGCTTTTTCCAATATCCATTTCATACGGCTCCGTACATTTTTTTTGGAGTATTTGGCCGGCTGGTAGAATCCTGTTTGTTTCTGAAAGATATGTCCTCAGTTGGTAATATTTAATTATGAATGGTAATTATTTTACAAATAATCTTTATCATGAATTACCTAATAAAACAGAATTAAGATAATTCATTTCACTGACTTCTTCAAATGTCAGTTCTCCTTTTTTCAAAACTTCATTAATTTCAGCTCGAACTTTTTCTTGCACATCTCTGTGTATTGCCAGTTGGTACAGAGCGTTCGTTAATACAACAGAAGAAGTTTCATAACCTTCAACGAAAAACATAACGCAACCTGAGAGTACGTCATCATCGGTATAGGCTGAAATCGAAAAAAAATCATATTGTTCAGTTCGTGATTGATTCCATTTTAATTAAATAAAAAAGCTCCTCCTGTTACTTTTGGTCACAATATCACTTTTTATGTTCCCTTTTTCTACTTCGATTGTTTTTCTCTTTACATCTATTAAATACTGGACGAGATCATTTCTTTGAATGTCATGTTGCTGTCGGTAGACGATCACATCTTTTAAAATGCTGTTGAAAAATTCATTAACACGATCAGGAACCATTCTGAAAAAAAAATTTAAAAAAATTTGTTTTGATTCAAAAATTGAATGACTAGGCTTCTCTGATCGTTAAACATTTACTTTAGTTGCAGCAATTTAGCAATTTTCGGCAGAAGAAAAAATGACATGATTTTAATTGTTTTTAGAAAATCTGGTTCGAAAAGGAGTTTTCCCAACTCATGCATCATTGGTTTATTTTCTTTAAAAGAATTGCTTTCTACTCCAAAAGCACATCTAGCTACTATTTCCGTGGTGTATCTAGACATAGTCGTCTTAATCTGGAAAAATTTAACTTAATTAATAATTTATTTACTGTTGTGCCTTTGAGGAGTTTTCATAATCACATGTTAATTTCGTACTCACTTGAAGTTCTTCTGGATGTAATTTCAAAAAATCGGTAAAGTCTTTAGCAACCGCAATCATTTGAGGAAAAATGGCTTTGATTTTTCCTGCGGTAAAAGCCGGTGTAATGAGAGCCCTGTTTTTCTTCCATCTAAAAAAAACCGTGAAAAAAATGCTTTAAATTTGTCATTTTTAAAAACCTATTTTAATGAATAATTTTTTCAAAAAAAATTAGCGTACATGTCATCTTTTTTAACAAAAATGTTTCTGCCAAGAATGGGATCGATATCTTCATCTAATTCGACATCATTGTTTTGTTTCTGAATGAGTTGAAGTCCGTAACAAGAATTTTGTGGACGATATCGGGATCTCTTATGAGCAAAGCTGGAGTCCTAAATTTATAATAACCAACGACTTTTTCATCTGGGAACGCACTAAAATTAAATTGTAAAAAGATTAGCAACGTATCAGATGACAAATATTCAATTAGTTTAAGGCGTCCATATATTACTTAGCATAATTTTGGAAATTTTACACCCCCCCCCCTCTCTCTCTCTCTCCCTTGCAAGCTAAAGTAAGTTTTTTGAAAATTCCTCTTTCTTCATTATTTAAGATTTAGATCCCAATCCCCCCCCCCCTCAAAATCGATTAATTTGAGCTTACGTAAAATTTTTCCAGTCCCCCTCCCCCCTTTAATGTGCTAACGTAATATGTGGACAACCCCATTCTTTTACATGGTAATATTATTTTTACTTGTAAATATCTGTAAAGAGTTCGCCAACGGATTTTTTCATGAAGAACATATCCTTTAAGCTGCCAAAGACTAACTTCGGCTTGTCGTATTTCACTCCGCGTTTTTTCCAGTAGCCATAATGCCATGTTAAATAAAAATATAGAGTACAAACTACCGCTGCTTATAAGCAAACTGTCTCAAAAGAAAATAATGCTGTCATCTAAAAAAAAAATAAAAAATAAATAAATAAATAAATAAATAAATAAAAACGATTGTTTGAAAACACCTTAGGGGTGTCTAAAATTAGGGATATCTTAGCGGGTCAGACCGGATTCTGGTTCCTCTCATCTAGAGCAACCTAAATTCGACCTGACCCGCAAACATTTTTCACTCCCCCACCCTTAAAAAAAATTGAAAAAGTCGAATAAAAAAAAAAGCTGCAGGTCAGGTTGGATTTAGGTTGCCCTGGATAAGGGGTCAGGTGGGATCAGGTGTCAAGGGCAGGATTCTGGTTTTTCTGGATGAAAGGAACCCGAATCCAGGCTGACCCGCTAAAATTTCTTTAATTTCTGCCTGACCCGCAGCTTCTTTTTTATTCCACTTTTTAAATTTTTTTTAAAGGGTGGGAGGTGAAAAATTTTTGCGAGTCAGGTCGAATTCAGGTTGCTCCAGATGGGAGGAATCAGAATCCGGTCTGACCCGCGCTAAGACATCCCTAATTTTTTTTTTTTTTTTTTTTTTGGGCAAATCAAGACACCACCTGGACTTTAGGTATCATGAATGTTGATTGTAGTAAATTCTGTATTGCAAGTATTATCGGCATGTAATTTAGGGAGTACAGTACATGCAGTTCTAGACTTTTCTTTGTTCTCTTTACACTTGCAAAGAATTTTTGGTTGTCAAGGTAACCAAACATGGAGGGCTGAAGCTGTTGAACATGTGCCTTCTTTGTTCTAAAAATAATGTTACACGCATTGGGAGTTAAGTGGGAGCTAAAGTTAGCGTCCTGAAATCAGACGCTACGGCTGAATATAAGAATTTGATTTAGGTTCAGTGTAATTATGCATGAAGCATTTTCGCAAGAATCTTTTAAAATCTCGTTTTTTCACTCATCACATAAAATGTGAACAGATATTTTTTTTTTATTTCTTATAAGCCAATACGCGACTTCGAAAAGTCTGAATCTTATCTTTGAATTGTTCTATACTTGTTATTTTAATTAGCACGCGAACTATTTGTTGTCATTGAGTTAATTTTTTAGGATAACTATTTGTTATCAGAATTTTAAACTGAGTTGAGATTTATGATTCTTGAAAGATAATTATAAACATGCGTAGGGTGTGATGCTTACTGAGATAAGATCGAAATAATACTTATTTCATTAAGGTTTATTTTTATATAATGTTATTCATTATGGTTATTTTTAATTTAATTGAGAAAAAATGAAGGAGTGCTGACTGGACTAAACCAGTGGCAAATGCACACTTCTATATGATCACTTTTGCACATACAGATCCAGCAGAATAAGGAAAGGAGGATAATTCAACTATTTAAAAAAATATGTTGTTTTCACTCCCACGCAAAACTTTGGTCTTTGTAATAAGCTGCGAATTTAAAATAATCCTAATAATACTACATATAAACGTGTTTTCCGCAACTGGCTTTATTTAAAAGTTTTTTTTCAGATTTCAATACTGGGTGTCCGTTTTTAGGACTTTTAGAAAAAGTAGGTAGGTAAACAAATTGCGATTTTGAGCTTTTCAAAACGAATGAAGGTTTATTTACTTTTTCTACACCCTCAAAACGGACACCGGGTATAATACCTATGTGATCACCTCTTTCATGAACTGCACTTTATTGGATGAAGAGTAAAACACTTTTGACTTAACAGATCGTGAATTTCAATAGTTCGTATATGACGGATGACACAGCGATAAGATGACCTAGCGTAATAAACTTACGGCCTTGAATATTTTCTTATACTTCTTACAATACTAACGATTTTTCCCCGGCCAAGTGTCTACCATTAGTTGCAAAATTTAAAATTTGTTTGGAATTATCCTTATCTAAAGCATCATCTTAAAAAGGATTAACTATATAACCTTACTTCAGATACTGATCGGAAGATCGCAAATGACAGAGAACTCAATGTTTCCACTTAAACTGGGATCGTTAAAAGGAATTATATTTAAAAAGATAATTTTCATTGAAACTAATTTTATATTGTTTCCAGTGCAACACTTAGAAATGACACAGCATTATTATTAATATCTTTTAAAAATGCATGTTGTTACTTATATTTTTTCGTCCAAAAAATATTGAAAAAATATTATGAGAATGCGAGATTTTGTTCGATCCATTTGATATTTCTCAGTACAAAATATACTTAACGATTACATTAGTGAGTATACATATATAGTCAAAAGCATATTTTTTTTTTGAGATTTATTGTGACACTCTTTCTACAAATTTGAGATACATTCCTCCTTTATGAGCAAGCATAAAATAAGTGGGATCCGGCTCAATTTTCTTAGGTGTTCTGCTCACTGGTAATACGTCAAATCTTGAAAGGATGTGAATGAGCGCTACTTTTATCAACGTCGAAGCAATCCGGACTCCTAGAATCGCATAATAGTTTTGTCGGTTTTTCAAATTATTTTTTGAAAGATTTTAAATGCCTAGCTTTTAAGAGGAGGCTTTACGGAATACTGGAATGAATGGCTGTTTTCTCTAATACCCGATTTACGGGGGAAAAAAGTCAAATTTTAGGTATCAAACGAACACCTTTGACTTTTTCTTGTATTTTTGGTACAAGTTTCAACTTGTTCCAAGGGGTCGTCCATAAAACACGTGAGCATTATTTTGGCCATTTTCGACCCCCTCCCCCCCTTGTTAGCAAAGGTTAGCATTTCAGGACCCCCCCCCCTTTAAATTTTTTTCTTAAAAATTAATATTAAACATTTTAAGAATTTGAAATTTTTCGGGACTTAAATTTAGCCAAAAACAGGTTTTTTTTTGGTTTTTTTTGACTTAGAGCAAATGCGCCGGTATAATTGAAATTTTTTTTAAAAAGTGAGTTAGGTTACATACTGTAAGAAAATTAAATTATTTTCATTTTGGCACGTTTATTACATGAGACAAATGCTCACGTTAAATTTGTAAAACCCCTCCCCCCCCCCTTGTTAGCAAAAGTTAGCATTTTGAATACCCCCTCCCCCCTAACGTGCTCACGTGTTTTATGGACGACCCCCAAGCAAAAAAAAAAAAAAAAAAAAAAAAAAAATTCAAGTTTTTCGACTGCAATTTGTTTTGAAATGATTTTCCCGCCGCCCATTTACATTTGAGACCAGTTGAAACTTGCACTAAAAATTCCAGTATATACCAGAGGAGTTCGTTAGATACCTAAAATTTAGATTTTTTTATCTTAAACCGAGTATTAGAGATAACAGTTATCCCTTCCAGAATCCGTGAAGCCTCCTCGGGAGCGTTCAAGTATTATGTAAGACCGAAAGGGGGGAGGGGAGGGGGGTACTCGAAATCCTTACGATTTCTTACTTGGGGGAGGGAGGAAGTTTGGCAAATCTTACGTAAGAATTTCCATGGTAACTTATTGATCAGAATTTTCTTTTAATTTCAAAAAATTAAGTTGTTTTAATTTTTTTTCGAATGTCTAAAGTAGAAAAATTAAAAATTACTTTAAAAAATTTTTAAGAAATAAAAATTTATTTTTAGATGAGATTTTGTGCTTATTGTAGCCATCTTCAGGGATATGAGTTTGAACTATAAATCTAGATCTAAGAAAAATATTACTCAAATTTTAAATAAGCGTTTAAAAAAAGGCAGGAAAGAAGGAGCAAAAATTTTACTAAATATAATAGGAGAGTCTAAGAAATCGTACAAATTCTTACGAAGGGGGGGGGGCAAGGGGTCCAAAAACCCCCAAAAAAAGTCTTACGTAATACTTGAATGTTCCCCTCTTAAATTTTGCTTCTTAACTTACCAATGCACATTCTCGGGCCATCTCCAAAAGGTAAAAATATACCCTTAGCTTTAGCCTCAGCTTCTTCTTTATTTGCAAATCTTTCAGGTTTGAAAAGATCCGGATCTTGCCAGTATTTTGGATCGTTGTGGATGCCGTACAAGGGAATGACAATGGATGTATCTTTTTCTATTCTAAGAGGCTTACTTTTTCCGATGTCAACTTCATATGGTTCAGTGCATCTCTTTTGTAAATGAAACGCAGCAGGCAAAACCCGATTAGTTTCTATAAAAAATATATTTATATATACGTATTGTTTGTCAATTTGAATAAACTTTAAGAGAATTTTAGTTCATCTCACCTAATAAAACACAGTTCAAGTAATTCATTTCACTGACGACTTCAAAAGTCAATTCCCCTTTTTTTAACACCTCATCTATTTCAGCTCGAAGTTTTTCTTGTACATCCCTATGCATGGCTAACTGGTACAGGATATTCGTTAGTATGACAGAAGAGGTTTCATAGCCTTCAATGAAAAACATAATGCAGCCGGCGAGGACATCCTCATCTGTGTAAGCTGTAATTTTTTTTTTTACATTATCATTAGCCTATTCAAATTCGCCAGAAATTAAAACGGTAATTACTTACTTCGGGTCACTATGTCACTTTGAATATTTCCTTTTTCCACTTCTATGGTTTTCCTTTTTACCTCTATTAAATACTGTACGAGATCATTCCGCTGGATATCATGCTCTTGTCGATAAACGATAACATCTTTTAAAATGTTGTTGAAAAATTGTAAGACAGAATCGGGGACTATTCTAAAAAGTTAAATAATTGGAGTAAAGCATACGAACGATTGGTCCATCTCGTTCTGACTTTATTTTCATTAGAGCAGTTGGTACCTACTTCAGTTTTAAAAGTTTGCAAATTTTCGGAAGAACAAAAAAAGACATCATTTTCAATCCTTTGATAGCATCCGGTTCGAAAATTAATTTTCCCATCTCGTGCATTACCGGTTGGTCTTCTTTGAAGCATTGGCTTTCTATTCCAAGGGCACATCTTGCAACGACTTCCGTCGTATACCTTGCTGTAGTGTGTTTTACCTGTAAGTCATATGTACATATTATACATTCATAGTTTTGGAAAGACGTTTTTGAGATAAAGAGTGATTTTTATAAACTTTACGTGATGTTCTTCCGGATGTTTGCTCAGGTAGTCAGCAAAATCCTTAGCAACAGCCACCATTTGAGGAAAAACAGCTTTGATTTTACCAGCAGTAAAAGCAGGCGTGATGAGAGCTCTATTTTTCTTCCACCTGGAAAAAAATTCTGCTATGTAAAGAATATACGTAACCCCTCCTTTCTTTTCACAGAGCATTATTTATTTATTTCTGGAGATGTCCGGCCCCCCCGCCCCCTAAACCATTTCGCCTCCTGGATTATTTTCGTTGAAACGTACAGTTCATCTTTTTGAACGAAGATGTTCCTTCCGAGAATCGGATCCACGTCCTCATCCATATCTAGATCGTTGTTTCTGAATGAATGAAAATCGGTGACCAGAATTTTGTGAACGATGTCAGGATCTCTTATAAGCAGAGCAGGAGTGCGGAAATTGAACCAGCCGACAACTTTTTCATTCGGGAAAGAGCTGCAAAAAAAAAAAAAAAAAAAAAAAAAAAAAAAAAAAAAAAAAAAAAAAATACGAAGAATGCATATTAAGTTATAGTGATTCGCACAAGACCAAGACTGTCTCGACAAGACTTTTAAACAAGACTTAGGCTCAAATTTTGTTTCTGGGCATATAACATTAAGCATTTCAAAATAAGTAAGTCTTTTATTGTCCAAGAAATATTGTTTTAAAACAAGAAATATTGTACAAGACTCAAAACAAGACTCGCTCGGTTTTCCAATATTCAAGGTAATACACATCCAGAAACGAAATTTCAGTCGAGTCTTGTACAATATCTTGTGCGCATCACTACTTAAATTAAGTATTTAACGCATTCACTTAAGCCTAATGATGACTGTAAAAAAAGGAGAACATATCGCAGCTGACGATTGACTGATTATTACATCATGACCTTTCCTGCTGTTTTAACGAAAGCAGTTTACCATGTCAATTTAGCATTGTTTAAATTTTGCATTGTCACTCTGCAAGTTATTTAATCGAATTAAAGCGATGCGAAAATCCTTTTCTTTTCTTATTTTGACTGTGACAATATAATCATTAGAGTGTCGCTTAAAAAGTCAACTTTTGATTTTCGGTCGTGCTAGCCTCGAATTTTATTCCAATATAGTATATTTAACGAATTAAAATTTCAGCTCGATCGGCCATGTTTAAGGGGTCGCTCAAGGACCCCCTATTTTCGCCATATAATTTACATTGGGCCAAGCACCACTGAACAAGATAACGCTTTTCCCGTTTTCCAAAGTAAAACAGTACATCATATTTTAAATACTTTGACCCGCTGAATTCAGATCTGCAATCAAAATTTTCATAGCCTTGTACAGTTTTCGACTTATTTTAGTAGCTAAAATGTACTAAACCTAACTTTTAGCCCGAATTGCCTATTGAATAGGTCGAAAACGGTAGGAGCTAGAAACTTTTCGGTTGCAGATTTGAATTTAGAGGGTCAAAATGTAAAAATTCAATGTGCTGGTTTATTTTCAAAAACGGGAAGAGCATGAACATGTTTAGTGGTGTTTGGCCCAAGTGGTCGTCCATAAAACACGTGAGCACGTTAGGGAGGGGGGAGTAATCAAAATTCTAACTTTTGCTAACAAGGATGGGGTGAGGAATTTTACACATCTAACGTTAGCATTTGTCTCATGTAATAAACGTGCCAAAATGAAAATAATTTAAATTTTTTAAATTATGTAACCTAACTGACTTAAGAGGAGGCTTCAGATATTTATTTAAATATACCAAAATACATTTCCATGGCTTAGAACTTTTTTTTGGAGATACAAGTTAGAAATCTGGCTTCGTAGCGAACTTCATAGTGATACTGGCATCTTTCCTTCAAAATTTCAGATTCTCAGGTTGTAAAGAAACTCCGGAAAACGCTTTGGAAAATATATTCCCGACATTTATTTTTGAAAACGTTTTCCGGAGTTTATTTACTACCTGAGAATCTGAAATTTTGAAAGAAAGATGCCAGTATGAATATAAAGTTCGCTACGAAGCCAGATTTTTAATTTGTATCTCCAAAAAAAAGTTTGAAGCCAGGGAAATTTATTTTGGTATGTTTAAATAAATATCTGAAGCCTTCTCTTAACAAAGAAAAAAAAAAATTATTTCAATTTTACCCGCGCATTTTCTCTAAGTTAAAAAAGAAGTACAAATATTTTTTATCAAAAGTTTATCAAGTGATTTTGCAGTCAGATACGCTACCCAAACGCGTTTCACACTTTTTCTTTGCAAAATTTTGAGTTCCGAAGAATTTCAGATTTTTTAAATGATTAATATTAATTTTTTTTTTAATTTTAAGGGGGGGGGGGTAACCAAGATCTAACGTAATTTTAGGGGGGTCCCGAAATGCTAACCTTTGCTAACAAGGGGGAGGGGGTAAAAATGGCCAAAATAATGCTCACGTGTTTTACGGACAACCCCCAATGTAATTTATATGGCGAAAATAGGAGGTCCTTGAACGACCCCTTAAACATGACCGATCGAACTGTAATTTTAATTCGTTAAATCTGTTATATACAGGAACAAAATTAGAGGGTGGCACGACCAAAAATCAAAAGTTGTCTTTTTAAGGGACACTCTAATAACATTCCGCAACTTTTATGATTAGCAATTTAAAAATTAAGTTTCATTTTCTGTTCTTTGTACAGTATGTAGGTTATACTTTTTTGACACCTTTTCTTGATATTTTAACTTCGTCCGATTCAGTATCAACCACCATACTTTTCTCTTCTTCGATCCATAAGAGTTGTATCGACATCGTTTAGTTTAATAGTTACTCACTTATAAAGGTCTGTGAAGCATTCGCCCAAACTTCTTTTCATCATGAAAGAATCCTTTAAACTACCGAAAATTAATTTCGGTTTATCACTTTTAACTCCCTTTTTTGCCCAATGATTATCATTCCATGTCAGATATAAATATAACAAGCCGATGAGTACGGCTAGAACGCCGATTGTTTCCCAAGACAGAAGCATCGTCGTCTGTAAAGAAGAAAAAAAAATTGATATTGAAAAACATTTAAGAAATAAAAACCTAGCTCAATTTAGACTCGGCGCGCATTTAATTTGGCACCTATTCCAATAAATCGCTAATCCTGACAATGAGTAGGTTTCTCCTTCTATTCACCTTGACTTCTAAAATTTAGATTGCAAGTAAGGATATTGTATGTAAAAGCAGGGAATATATTGAGAATCATCATAGACGACCTTGAAATCTCTGCATGCACTCGAAATGAGCTCGAATAAGTATGACGTAATATATGCCTTAAATTATTTGACGAAAATTAATGAACAACTTTTCTTTGTGTTGCAAAGTGGGAGGAGATCGATCCTGAATCGTATATTAACGAAGCTATACTGTACATGCAATTAATTTTTTTTTTTTATCATCGAAAGATAATTCGTTCAAAAATATTTTTATTTTAATATTTAAAATCTTATTAATAGATTGAAACTATACTGGGTTAATCTTATATTTATTTTCACCCATAATAGCGGGTTTATATTGCATAATGAGTTTCCTTTCTAACGAGAGCCTCCTTTTGCAAGTCATCACAACACTTGCCTAATTTTTTTTTCTTGCACACTGTATTTGATATGGCCGGTATATATTTTTAGCTGCAGTTGCTGAAAGTTTTTTTTTTTTTTTTTTTTTTTTTTTGATAAAACTAGCAAAAGGATGTGATCTATTTGATATGAAAGCAATTGATTTTAAAATTTATTTCTATTTTTGAGATCATTAAAATGGAAAAAGTATAACTTTTTGGGCTTTAATGGCCGGCCGGAACGGAAATCGTATAAAAACTGGTACGCTATTCACATCACGTCTGTCCTGTAAAGGTATTTCGCATTAATATAGTTGCTACTAGTAAAGGCAAAACCATTTTTTTTTCTTTTAAAATGAAAATGGAAGCTATTGTTAATCATTTCCTGAAAGAGAAGTTTCGTTCCGCTGGTTTCTTTTAAACGTTGATTTTCAACGTAAAAAACTGCACAAAATTCATATTGAATGGAATTTTGTGGTTAGATACTGTTCAAACACAATGTAAAAAATGTTTGACTTCGTGTATATCAGGCGAAGCGTGCACTTAAACAACAAGTGCCCGCTAGGCAATTAACTTAATTGATCGGTAAGGACTCCCACAAATGACAAATAAATGGTATTGCGGTTAAATTGTTTTAAAAAGCTGTATTTATAAAAGATAGCTGAAAAATTTCCCTAAGTTATGCACCATCGAATTCAGTGTTTTCCTAAGAGCCTTTCAGGTTTTATTGGCTTTTAAAAACTTGTACTTCTGTCTAAAAAAAAAAAAGAAAAAAGGGAACCATAAAACGATTTTTTTAAAATATCGATTTACTGATCTTGTTCGCAGATCCGAATGGAAATATGGACAAAAATTGGTTTGAAGGCATATCTCGATCAAATTAACGAAAATTAAAAAAATCCTATGGTGGTAAGTAAAACGAGATTAGGAGGGAGGGGTACTTGAAACACTTTTACTGAAAAGGGGGGAGGGGGAGGGGGTTTGCGACATCTGACGTCAGCCTGTCATCGTGAAATTGGTTTAAAGTTTTCATCAATTTAAAAAAAAATCGACTGTATTTTTTTAGGCTATAGCCAAAAAGTAAGGTTTTTCGGTACCTAGTTATTGCTATTAAAATAAACAAGTTTTAGCATAAAAGGAATCAGTAAAAAAATTTACCAATTAAAGTGATCGAAAAGTGGAAAATTGATCCATTGGAATTTATTATATATTTTTTTCCATGACCTTAATGAGCCTATCGGGGGGAGAATCCTAAATCTGACGTTATTTTTGAATCGAGTACATTAGTTGTTGATGTTTGCTGACGAGGGGGAGGGGTCAAAGATTATTGTCAATTTCATGCTGCATTTGAATGTCACCTAAGAGAGGAAATCTAAGCCCCACTTTCAATTTTTTTTTTTTTTGCATCCCTATCTACGAAGGGACTATATTATAACATATCTTTGGAATCCCTTTTTTAGAGAACTACGCTTTTCTCTTTATTAGCCTTTTGGTAGCAGTCGATTTTTTGAGGTTTCCATCGACTCCGAACCTTATTGCTTTTTATTTCAAAGCTATGGAAATATCAGAGATAATACTGTATAAATTAAATGAATATTATTATCATTTTTGTATCTGTTTGTATTTATTTTGAAGACGTTAATCCTATTACTTTGTGATGTTTCATGCATTGTCGGCAGATAACTCAATTGCCAATATGCCAATATGTTATCACTTCAACAAAAATAAGTAAATAATTAAATGCCGTTATCTAATCTGTACAACATGAGTTTATAATCTTATAATTTTTTTTTCCCCTCTTTTTTGATTTGACTTTTCACCTTCACAACACTGTGTATCATTACACAGTGATATAAAGTCGTTATAAATATGCACTATTTTTAGAATTCATTTTTAATTTTATTTGATTGTGTTTTTTTTTATTAGGCATGTTTTTGTTTTGTACCTTTTTTTCCTGTTAAGTAAAATAAAAGAGCAAAAAATCGATTTTTTTATACACTTAATTCTTATACTTATCTAGTTTATTAAAAATTAAAAAAAGTCAAATAAAAAATAAAATACCGGTATCGCGATTTCAATTTTCTACCATTTTTTTAAACATTTGGGATTTTTATGAAATTCGACTAGTACTGTTTTGAATTAAACGCCCACTAGTGTGTGTATTTAGTTTTCCTCTCTAAAAAAATACTGGTTTAAAAGTTAAATCTTCCAGATATTAATTTCATCTTTGGACGAAAATATTATTTTCTGTAGAATGATAAAAATAATTAAATTAAATTATTTTTTAAGGAACCGCGAAATTTCTTTCCATCACAGAGGATAGAAAAAAATCTTGAAAATATGTTTTTCAGAGTATAAATAGGACCCGTGGGTACATTACGACTTCTTTACCCATCGGGACTGTATTTACTTGGAAACGCAATTTTTATTCAAAAGGCAGTTTTTATACTCAACTCAATCAAGTAAATTTTACTTAATAGGAACCGGCAAGTCTGATATGTGTCCTTTTTCGGTAAATATTTACTCGATTTAGAGTAAATTTGTAAAATATCGCTTGTAAAAAATATAATCCTTTTTTGAAACTTTTCAAAAAAAATTAATTGGTTATTAATTTTAATTTTCTCCTCGCGAGAACGCTTTAAAATCGATAGAAATTTATTTTTTAAGAACATACCTTCGCGATGTTAACGACACTGTCTGATGGTAATATTCTACTGACTTAGCAATCAAGCTGAATGATGCGTCTTTATATGAGTGGCCATGACATTTCGGCAAGAAATAGCTGACAAGTTATTGGTTATTGCGTGCTTCTTTCTAACATGTCTTTTCAAATTTTAAGTGCATTAAGGAGGTAACTGTAAAATAATTGGTGCTTAATATTGAAAAATTTAAGGACGACATCAATAACTTCTTTCCAATAAAGAGGTTGTGACAAGGCTTCACAATAGACAAAAGTATCCCCTGGAAGAGCGTTTATTGTTATTGGCAAGTTGGCTAATGCGTAAATTTTGCAAATAAATTAAAAAAAAATATATATATATTTGAAAGTATTACTTTCCCGCCAACGAATTATTGGCAAGTAAAGCCAACATTATCATATATATATATATTCGTTTTTCTTCCTCCTTCAAATTTATTTGGACTGAGTTGCGAAACCATAGACCCAATATTTTTTGGTAGAATTGACTTTTCGGTCAGAAACTTAATTATTACGCAGTTTATTGGACATTGCGCTCAGACACTGGCGACTTCCTTTTATATTTTTAAAAAACCTTTTTCTGGGCCCAAATCGAGTTTCAAAGGTTGTAAACTTGTAAAGCGACGCCATTTTTATTATTATGCTTTAGTTTTGGACCGTTTTGGACACAAGCAGTTATATAAATATATGAAAATGTTTTTTTATAATATTTACATAGTATTACCCGGTATTACTAAGTTAAAAGCGATCGTATGTTGCAATCGGATGTATTTGTCTATTTTTCAATGTAAATAAATCCGTAACAAGATGGAGGGGACGGATAGTTTAAGTGACGCTGAAATGAGGTTCGTCACAATCAACGGCCAAACAATTATGTTAGAAGGGGATTTAGGAAATCTAAATATGACAAATGAATTACTAAATGAAATGCTAATGGAAAATACTTCAAAACAAGGGAATGAATCCGAGTGTATGGATGTGGAGGATAATCCTTGCGCTAATGAAGGCAAGGACTTGACGGACGAATCTACTAGAATCGAAATAACGATACAAGGGGAAAATAATGAACTTCAAACGATACAAATCAGCGTGGAAGAAGCAAAAGCATTAGGCTTATACATACAAGGTATAAAAGAAGATGGAGCACCAACAACTTGGAAAGAGCCCTGCATTTTAAACAATGAAGCCATGGAATCTCAGGAACAAATGTCTGTAGTCAGTATTAATAACTCTAATCAAATTAATGTTAATGGTCAGATAGAAGTAAATAAACCTAAATTAGAGAGTATGCCTTTGTTAGATTCTGACTGCTCAGATAAGGAGCAGAGCGTTTTATTACCTGATGATGTAGCAAATGAAGATGTTGCAAGCAATAATAATTCGAATAACTTTGAGCTTGCTGCATGTAATGATACTTTCACATCTGATTTCTCAAAATCTGGTGTAGCAATACATGAAGAGAATTCTTCAGATAATCTTCCTGCAATAGGGCATTTAGAAGGTTTTCAAATACCTGCAGCTGAAGATGGTACGTTAATACCAGCTACAGTTAATGCCAAAATGGCAGATGGCAGTTACCAAATGTTAACCTTAATACCACAGATAGTTGATGGGAATGTAACATATACTATACAGTTTGCCAATTTTGATTCAGATGAAAATGATGGAAAATCTGTAAATGATTCAGCACAAACAGGCCAGTTTTATTCAGAACCTTTAACTAATGGCAATGATACCGACAATAAAATGAAAAAAGTTGTAAATCAAATGTCATTGAAGAATTTTTGAATTCTGTTAAAAAAAGAAATCAACACAAAAATAAATCATCTGATTCAGTTCATCATGTAACAGAAAAAAATAATACTCCTAATTTTTTAAATTTATCTTCTGATGAAAATATTTTAAAAATGAATGATTCCAGTAATTTTACAGCATCAGGAAATATTAATTTTAATGGTTTATCAGGACCCTTTTCAAGTCAAGCACAAACACCAATTGAAACCAAAATTAATAATTTAATAACAGAAAATGAAAATGTTATAAATAAATGCAAAAAAGTAAAGTATGGAAAGAAACCAAAAGAACAGCTTGTCATACAAAACCCTGATCTTCTGAATAATATTAATACTACAATTAAGATGAATTCTGTAGCTAAAAAGGTTCATTTTAAAAATAAAAGTTCTGTTAAATTAGGGGACGAAGTAGAGTCAAAAAAAATGAAACTCAGTTTGTTAAAGCCAAATAATGACCAAGTAACTTCCGTAAAGTTAAATGAGAAGAAGCCAGAGAACCATAACTTTTCACCGATTAGTACAAATAATACATTATCTCAAGTTAAATTAAATTGCCGTTTAGATTTTCCTAACGTTAAAGCTTTGGACGAGCCTTCGTCAAACCTTTCGTATTTAAAAATTAAAAGTCAAACATCGTCAAAACAGCCGTATTTCAATATTTTATCTTATCCGAAAGAGAAAGCCGTCCTCGCACAGAGGCAGATATTACCGATCAATTGCGATATACAGCAAGCAAAAAGTTTAATAAGTCTGCAAAAATTTTTGGAAAGTCAAAAATTGCAATTGAAAATTCAGCCTATAACTTCTAACGGGACGAAAGTGGTAAATATACGGCCAAAGCCGACTTTGGGCGATCAAATAAAAAAAGTGCAAGATTCAACGGCGAACCAAATTAATTCCAGTTCAGAAAAAGGAATTACCAACAGCACAGTTTTATACCCTACTCAAACTAGTCAACAAAATTATCAGGAAAACTCAGAAAAATTGCAAGCAGCAAACTCAAAAGATGTTTTATTGAATGATGGGAAAATTAATTTTATGAAGTTTTTAAAACCGGTTGCTAACGAGTCAAGTGATAATATGGACAGCGAATTAAAATCGAATTTTAATGGGAAAAATGATATTTTTATTAAAAATGATCCGGAGTATTTTAATTCTAACCATAAAGAAGGAAAAATGGAGGAACATCCTCTTGGTTCTACCGAAAATCCTATTCGATTAGTACAAAACGGACATACTTTTCATAGGTGTGTATTTATTAATTTTTTTTTAATGTTTAAATCAATCTGAATACTTTATTTGATTTTTTTTCTTGCAGTCGACAACCTTTGTCGGAAACTCAGCTTCGGGAAATTGCGTCGATACTTCAAAAACAAAATTTTGATTCTTCAAATGTAAAGAAAATCTCAATTTTTGATCCGAAAACAAGGACGACGATCGTTTACCGAGTTGTTTATCCGGAGGATGTCGAATTGAGAAGAGCCGACGATTCAGGAGAAGGAGTTCAGAAGAGTAAATACTTACACAAATATTATAAGCTTGCATTTATAAAAGTAAAACTTTAAAAATAAAGAGCTGAAACGATATCATAAAAAATTTAAAATTGTTTGTCAAGATTTCGTATTTAGCTAGTAGCAAAATATTAGTAGCATATCCTGGAATTTTATATTTATTTATTTATTTATTTATTTATTTTTATTTTTTCAAACAGAAAAGCGAGGCCGACACAGAATAAAACCTCTGCCGGTAGATGATGAAGTTCAAAAAAGAAGATCTCCTTTATTGACTGGACCTCGCGGCCCCGGAAGACCAAAGAAGACTCCAGCTCCCAACTTAGAAGAAGAAGTCGTTGAAGATGAAGTTGAAGATACATCAACTAAGGTGTGCAATATTATCGAATTTTAATTTCAATTAAATCGTTTCTTTTCCCGCAATAATGGGTGGAAATTGTACATTTTAATTTTGCTCCAATTGAATTTTTTTATTTTTCAGAAAAAAATACCGCGAACCAGATCTGGACGACTTTCGAGGCCTCCTAGGTACATGGTCAAAGATTATAAACGGTTGCACAATGTTGATATCACCGATAAAAATGCCACCGGAAAGTTTGAACCGGAAAACGGGTACACCGAATACCAAAACGAAAAGGAAATCACCAAAGAACCAGTGGAACCAATCCCAGTGGAATTAGAGGCAAATTTATTACCAGGTCATTAATTTTCTTATGTTATCCTTAATTTCTTACAATAAAAAAAAAAAAGATTTTTAAATGTTGTTCTGTTCAAAAAAAATTCATTTTTTTTTCTAATTTTTAGGTTTGAGACCGCAGCAAAGAAGCAAACGTAACTTCAAACCTGAATACAGATGCCCAACTTGCCAAAAAATTTATTTAGGCCACACGAGAATGATGTGGCATTTAAATAAATTTCCTGATCATTGTAACATTGAAAAATATAAAGAAGTATATTATAGGAAAAGGACAGAGACGAAAGTTCGCAGGGCAACTAGAAGACTGAATTTATGTGATGTCAGCAATAAAATTAAACAGGTATAATTTTATAAAAAAAAAAAAAGCATCGAAAAACCGCTTTTTTGTTTTAAATACTTTTTTTAATTTTTAATTTTTTTTTTTACTTGTAGATTTTAAGTTCCATGCCAAAAGATGAATTAGCATCTCTCTGCGGTCCTCTTCTTGCAGAAGCTTTAAGTGTTTGGGATTTTTTGTTGCTTAGGGTTAATTTATTAAAGGATGATATGAAAGGGGAAGTGGATACTTTACTTCAAGAGTTAGCTGTTTTGTTAGAAAAATTAACCAAGATAGCTGAAGATCTCCTGTTTCCAGTGTATAGTAAAGAAGCGGAAAAGGATAGTGAATTAGTAGAGGTAATTATTGATTCCAGAAATAAAATTTTATAACAAAAGAAATGGTGGCATTTGATGTTCTAAAAATTATATTTTTTTATTTGAAAAAAATAGCAATTCTTTAAAATATGAAAATTAGTTTAAAAATGAATTTATTGATATTTTCTCCGTTTCGGGTTTCGATTGTTAAATTGTGCAACTTTTTACACTCATTATATTTTCGCGTGCTAAATTTGGCCAAAAAGAGCGTTAGTTGGAATAAACAAGCAATCAAAATTTTTCTTGCAGTTATTTGCTACAGATATATTTATTTATTTATTTTTTTTCAGATTGACCGAAGAGAAATAGCCATGGCATTAGGATTACCCACCGGTGTATACCGAATAAACCATAACAATCTCAGCTTAATTAGAGTACCTGTTAAAAACGCTTCAAGGGAACAATCAACGAAAGAATGTAACGCGACGAACAACACCTATTCCAGTAAATTATTTAGCGGCCAAATGCAAAATTCCGAAGAGAATGCATCTTTCCTCGACAAAAATAATCCCACCAGCTGGGAAGATGGCAAAACCGAAAAGAAGCTAGAGGATAGTACATTTTGGATGGAAGAAAAAGGAAGCGGAGGGGACTCATGGCAAGAACCATCTGAAGAATCATCCGTGAAAACGTTGGCGACTAAATTCGAACCTAATTTATCTACAAAGCTGTTGGAGTCTTCCAACGATAGCATAGAGGATACGAAATACGAAGAGCCCGTCCAGTTGATCGATTTGGATTCTAATTCGAAGGACATCGAGCACAGTAATTCTTCCGAAAATTTAGACGGATCTCCGAAGGACCATTCGGAAAATTCCGAAAGCATCGAAGAGAAAGGAAACGACAAGGTATCGTCGGAATTGTGGAATGAAAACTCGAACATCACCGCCCCAAGCGAAAAAGCTCCGCCGGAATTGTGGAGCGAAAATTCAAACATTGCTCCGTTGAACAAGAAGCAAGAATTGTGGCACGGAAATGGGGAGGACAATGTGAAAAATTCGGAATTATGGAACGAAAATTCAAATGATTCACCCAACGAAAAATTAAAATTGTGGAACGAGAATTCCGCAAATGGGAAAGTTGACGAAACGAATTCGGAATTTTTAGATACGCTTCTATCCGTACAAAATTCAACGGAATTTTTAGGGAACGGCATTTTAACAGATAACATGAGTTTGATGAACGATAAAGAAAAAATTAACGAAGAGGAAAAAGTTTCGAAAAATGGTACAAGAGAAGAAAATTTCATGAGAATTTGGGAAACGGGTAAAAGTAACGATTGGGTGAAGGACGACTCGGAAATTTTGTCGGATAGTTTGCACGAAAGAATGCCTGGATTGAGAACTGCAAACAGACTGACTTCAACGCCAGAAACGAATGGGAACATTACTTTTAATATTCCAAATCGTCGAAATTCCATTTCAGATTTTAGCAATATCAATTTAGAATCTTCTAGTTTAGATATGGTTCTTCCTCCCGCCAAAACTTTAATTAAAGAGCGGACTAAGTCTGATAAAATAAGCGAAAATCTTCCAAACGAAAATTTTTTAGAAGAGTCGGATAATTTAAAGAATTGGAACGAAAACGGTAAAACGGATTTTTCCGCTTCAAACGTAAATTCAGAAGATCTAATGAAAATGGCGCTGGAGAGTTTGACGTCTCACAACGACGTGATCAACGTCCCGCCGACAAGTTTTGATTCGGCTATGGGAATCTTAAATCCATCTCAAGAAGCTTCGAATTTGAATTTATTTACGAGCAGCGAAACAGACGGTTTAGATTTTAATTTACCACTTCCCGAACATTTATTACGGACCAATTTCACGACCAACAACAGCTTCACGAACACCAACTTCCAAACGACTTGCACTTCCAATTTTTCAAATTCCGTCTCGTCGACTTTCATGTCGACTAGCAGCAATTTATTCGGGGGATCATCCGCCATACCGAAATTTGATCAATTTGATTCGAACTTCTCAAACAAAAAAACAAAATTGGACGACGTGATGGAATTTTTTGATTCGAAAAACATTTACGATAATTCGGAGAGTAATAATATTAATAATTTTTCGTTCGTTTCCTCGACGTCGAGTCATAGCGATGATCAGTTTAACGTTTCACAGTGTTTGCACGATTCCGCTTTTGTACCTGAAAATGAACAATCGAAAGATAAAAAACTTAGTAATAAAAATCGCGTTAAAAAAATTAAACAGAACAATAAAAGTTTATTAAGGACTCAAAAAACTAAAAAATTAAAAAGTAAAAAAGTAGAAGATTTTACAAAGTCGAGCTCAATAGAAAGTATAATTAACGAAGCCTTATTCGAAAGTTGTTCCACTAAGCAAATGGATAATTCTAGTCCAAATGGTAGTAATGCTAATGCTACTGATAATTATACATTACCTATTATTCCTGAATCACTAGATGAAGTAGGGAATTTAGACTTTTTAAATCAGGATTAGGTATTTTTTATTTTGATTATTATTTTATCGTCATTATTAAGAAGTCAATAATTCTTAAAATATATTAATATATCAAGTTTTTAGAAAAAAATAGAATCGAAAAAGAGAAAAAAAAAAGCAAAGGAATTTTTGTAAATTCAGTTCCATTCCAGTTTTCTGACTGAAATTTTTTTTTCCCTGTTACAGTGATATGTATCCATATTTTGCTAGTTATTGAATTTTTTTTAATTCTATTTTTTAAAATACTGACTTTTTTCTGCTGTAAATTTTTTCTTTTTTAATCGTGTCGTTGGTATTTTATATATTTTTTTTTCTTTTGAAATGGACTCCATGGATGTAATGATTTTTTTTTTCCAATATATCATGACCATTTATTTATTTCTTTTTCTTTGAAACGTGTAGGCGTAATGTCTAAGAATTAACTTTTGCATTTTTAACTGTAAAAAAATCCATAGGAAAGAACAAAGTAAGTTTCAAAAAATAACAGATCGAACCTCCATCTTCTAGTTTAGCCGAAGAATACGTTTCGAACCTCTCAACCAAGAATCTAAGTAGTCAGTGTCTCGATATTAGGACTTTATTACGTGTTAAATGGGAACTACGTACCGAGTCATTTCATGAGAACATGCTATGATCGAGTAATTTGTATTCTTCTAAAAAGATGGAAAATTTTAAATCATTTTAAATAGCTTAAAATGCTTTTAGATTTTTAAAAATTAATAAGGAGAAAGTACCTAACAGGGGTCTGACTAAAAGCATGGTATCAGGACTTGACACTAAGACTATCTCCCAAGAAGCCCACACCGAGACAGGTAAGTTTTTTTCATGTCTTTTATCGATTAAAGTCCACGGTAGGGTTGCATGGAATGAGTTTTCTAAAAATCGTAAGTATCATTAATGAATAGATAAATTGGATTTTTACTAGCCCACATGTCCACATTTAAATCACACAGACGACCACAGAGTAAAGAAGGCTACGTAGAGAAGGAACTCCCATGGTAAAGTTTGGTTTGGGATCACATCATGTTTAGCTTATGAAGGAATGACGTCATCCGTAAGCTAAACACGATGTGATCCCAAACCAAATCGTTCATAAGAGTTACACTCCCCTGCAGACGACTGAAGAAAAGAGACGATTCCTTCCTGAATAATTCCTCCATTATTGGTCGATAGAGGATAAGAGGATAAACTAGATGTATAACTTAATGCATAATGATACAATTTAAATAAAGAACTTTTAGATTACAACTAAGAGTCTTCTCTAGATTTCTTTTAGATTAGATTTGATAGATTAAGCCCATAAGAGAATGACCAATGATTAGGAGCATATTTCGCAAACTCATCTATTTTGAATGGAAAAGATGTACTTGAATCAGTGCCGAATGAATTTGATTAGAAACGAGTTTTAGCCTTTTTTCACAGAATTTTGGCAACCCCTTCCTTCGTTTACAATAAATGCATGTACCTATTAAATGGTTATCTTGATTTATTTATATCATACAGCAATACTATAAAGTAGCGCTTTTATAGACGATCACATGCTTAGTTCCATTGCATCCTAAATAAAAATTTGGATGCATGCCATCTCTCACATAATTTTCATGCCAATAATATGAGAATATCAATGCATAATAAAAGAACGTATAAAATCGTATACAAAATTTTTAAATTATTTTTATTTTGAAATATAAAAATACAAATATACAGCATAAATCAAATAAATGAGTGGTTTGAAGAATTTATGGATACTGTTGCGCGATGTACAGAAATGCCCAAAATATTAGTTTCACTATCAGTACTATAACATAAAAATGTTAATTCTGTAGATTCAGATCTATGCAAAAGAAACACAAAAATGGATATAAAATCTCTCAATTTTACGCTAAAAATTAATACTTTTTTAGTACAGTCTTATTTACATCTCTTTTTATCTTCTTTTAGAAATACTGCTAGGAACGAGAAATGTTTAATACACGGAGATGAATTTTTTGTCTTTGAGAACTTCCAACCAACTCATTTTAATCGAGATTTAATAAAAAGATGCGCGTCTTTCGCTCAAAGGCACTTAAATAAAAAAAAAACTATAATTAAAATCACAATTCACATTTTCATTTGTAAAAAATTTAAAATTCATAATAATTCTTTCAGATCAGACATTAAAATATCCTGCTTTAATATTTTTATAACAAAAAATATTCAATTAATAAAGAGTTTATTTATAATTTGTTTACATTTTTCGTTTTTAAATATCACTCATCGTTTCTTTCAAGTGAAGGCACATAATAAGAAAATTTTTTTAAAAATCTATAAAGTTTTTACATTTACAACCTTATTCGAAAAGGTGGTTAGTTTTATTATTCAGTAGCACCACAGAACATTCATACATTTTTTTTTACAGTAATTCTTTCATACAAGAGTAAAAAAAAAAAAAAATAATAAAATAATGCGTTCCCTTAAATAACAAAGAGCATAAAATCATGGCTCTAATTTTGAAATATAAAATTTTATTGAAATGCACAACCGGCGGTTTTAATTAATATTTTTATAAGCGTTTTTTTAACAGGACGAAACATTGACAAAGAATTTGTAATTTTTTTTTTTTTTCATTATAATTTTTTAAAATAAAGCTAATATGCGAAACAAAAAATTCCATAGTTTTACAGATTCCTTGCTAATCATCCAAATTTTTGAAGAGAAACTTCTAACGGCAGGCGTCAAGTGTCGCTTCACTCTGGTTTTCGTTATAAAAAGAATATGGTTCGACTGGCAATGGACAACACTGAGACTTAAAAATGCATTTCACTTCATTAATCTTTTTAAGTACGCCAAAGCTTTACCTTGTACAGTGCATCAAGGTAGGAAATTTAAATATAGTGTAATGTACAAGCCGTGTTTCGCGTTTCATATTTCATCCTCCAGCTTTTCAACTGGAAGCCAGAAAATATGTAACATGGATTTATTAAAGCAAATTTTATATCATTTGCTTTTCGATTACCATATTTGTACAAATTACTACATTTTACATCAGCATGTCGTCAATTTCTTTATGAACAAGAATTACAAAATTCTACAGAAGTTTCACTAAAGCCCCTGGAAGTTTCTCTTGAGGACCCTCTTTTAAATTTTTTCACTTTTTGACTACACAATTAAAAAAAAAAAATGATACAACAAAGCGAGTTATGAATCTAAATCAGTCGATTTGCGTTCTAAAAGGCACTAAAAATCGTATTTTAAATTAAGTCAAACGTAATTTTCGACAGTTCTGCTAACATCACACCTTCTCCAACTATCACTTTCGAGTCCACAACTTGGTAAAACGGTGTCATTTAAACTGCACTCATCACTTGAAGAGTAACTTCCTTCACATATTTGACTAACTTTGTGATTTATTTCTATTTTGCTACTGCTGGCAGTTTCAGTTTTGTTTTGACTTGTCATTTCCGCTCGCGATCTCCTGTTATGGGTGCAATTGTTGTTTTGATTAGTTGTGGTTGTCGTAGTCATGGTGGATGTTCGAGCGATGAAAGAAATTTCCATAACGTTTTGATTCTGAAAATGAACAAAAATATTAGTCCGAACGACTAGTTATTTTAAGTAAATTTCGTTCTTACCTTATCTTCGTCTGTATCAGCTAAAGGATTACTAGTGATGTTCATTTTTGAAGATAAGTAACCATTTGTTTTAGGAACATGACCGTTAGCTATACTTAAATGCCCGTTTACGTTAATTGGTTCTAACTGAATGTGACGTGACTTGTCCGGACCGTCACCATCTACAGAAAAAAGAAAAGAATAACAAAAAAACCGCTTTAGTTAGTTTTTTATTAAGCTTTTAAAAAAAGAATCTTTGTACAAACCTTGTGAGCCGGAAGTAGTATGCCTGTGTTTATTACAGAAAAATATTCCTAAACACAACATAAGCAGGAGGGCCAATCCTCCTAAAGCTGCTCCTAACGTTACATACAATTGATTGCTACTCTTCGACGTTTCATCACTTTCTGTTTCAATGGTAGGAATGGGCTCCGTCGAAGGAGGCCTAATCGTGGAACCTCCTGCAATAAAAATCAAAAAAAAATAACATGAAAAACGATTCTTTTATTCAATTTTAGAAAAATGCCTTAAAATACTTACGTTCAGTTTTCTGCGTGATGATTTCGCTAAATTCACTAGCCGCGTTAACCGCGAAACTTTGAAGTTTAATATCGTACATCGTGTCTTCGGCCAAATGAGTTATGATGTACGACCTCGTCCACTCTCCTTCGATTGTAGCTTTGATGTAATCTTCCACGGTCGATGTAGCTCTGTAATAAAGGTAGAAGCCTTCGATCGGGACTTTGCTGTTGTTTTGATGCTCCCAAACGATTTGAATTGCTTCCGGTCCAACTGCGCTTGTATGCGTCAAACGAGGAGCGGCAGGAATCAATTTCCCGCTTCCAGCGTGCAGATAAAATCGAGCCGAATTCGGACTTAATTTATTGTCGTAATTCGAATAAACGGCTGCTATTCGAAATCTGTATTCAAAAATGGAAAAAAAAAAAAATGGTATTGATATTTTTTTTTAAGCGTAAAAATTATTTTAAAATTTTACCTATAATATCTATCTGGTGTCAAACCAGTAACTTCATAGCTGCCAACATGAGGAGCAATATCTTCGTTATTAGTCATCCATCGGGAACCTTTTCCTTTAGTTAGTTCCCGATGTTGGACTTTAAAAAATAAAATAGGAAGACCTTTATTAGGAGTGACGTGCCACCTCACCATCACCGAATTTTTAGTCAGTCTAGTTACATTTGGACGGCTGGGTGGTACCATTTCACCTGTAAAATGTAATAAAGGGATGCATTATTTTAAATAATATAAGGATCAAATCAGATATTGGATTTTGAAATTTTTGTCCTGATTCATATATACTTACCCTTAGATTTATTTACTTTTTTCTGTTTATTAATTCCGTGAGGTCTAGACACCGTATGCCTGCTTTTCTCACGGTAATACGAGTCTTGGGAAAACCCATTTAGATCGGAGGGACTTTTAGCGGTAACCTGCCTCGGCTCAACTTGGAGTGTCGAGGATCCAAATGACGATCCTAATTCGTTTTCAGCCATGCATTGGTACATTCCTGCATGCCTTTTCTCTACCTCTTTAAATTGGATTGTACTACCTATAAATAAATATTAAAAATAAATTAATATCTCTGTAAGTCTCTGTATAAACAAAGAAAAATTTTAAAAGAAAAGAATCAAGTAACGTACCATTGGTTACAATGTGAGAATCGTTTTTAACTGATTCGCCATTTAAAAGCCACGTTATTTTAGGAGGAGGCTTTCCTCTGACGACACATTCTAGTCGAACTCCTCCCCCTTCTTTAACTAAGTGATTTTCTGGACCTTTTTCTACGATCGCAGGTTCTGAAAAAAAGAAAAAAAAAATTGAGAAACTAAGAGTGATTTTCCAACAAATATTGTAAGGAGTTATTTCCAAATGTATAAAACGTTTTCGGAAAAATTCAATTTGTTAATACATTTTTGAAAAACTGGTCGTAGCTTATTTTGAATGAAACATATTAGAATTAAGAATTTTGCAATGAATATTTAGTTATAAGAATAAGCTTACATCGAAATTTTCTAGCTCAGATTACAATTTAAAATAGCGTTCTAATTTTTCATTATTTGATTCACGCAATTTTAACAGTTTTGAACGTGCTACAACACGCTAGAATAATATCGAAGTTATAGTTCACAAACCTTGAAGGAAAACTTCGATGTTGTGAATTAAAACTGGAGGAACTCCGTTATTCATTTCACAAACGTACACTCCTTCATCACTTGAACTAATATTGACTAAACGGAGCCCGGCTGCCGTTATACTATATCTATCTTTCGGTAATGTCCCTCCCTTTTTTTTCCATGACACCTTGGGAACCGGCTCCCCGTGCGCCACACATTCCAACGTGATGTTCGCACCTGTTGATGAAAAATTAATCGTAAATAAAAAGTATAAAATGGATGTAGACTGTGCTTGCTAAAAGATGATCTAATTGCACCACAAAATTTTTCAAAAAATAAGCTTATTAAAAAAAAAAATTATGAAAATTTACCTGCTTGCACGTTATATCTGCTCTGAGGTGGATATGAAAATTGCGGAGATTTCCTATCTAATCCTCTAACGACATTAAGCGTATCATAACTAGGCAAAAATATGGCATCCTCACGTACGTAAGTATTGGTAACCGAACATGTATACTGCCCATTATCCCTATTGGATACATTGGTTAATAGTAAAGTCCCTGAATTGAGTATTTGAGAGGCTAAAACAAAAAACAGAAAAAAATGAATAAATAAATAAATGGATAAGTCATGCTGTAAAATAATGCTCTAAAAAAATTTTTATTAAACTTACCTTGTAATGTTTCGTTGTTTTTATAATACTGAATCACAGCTGCGGGATTGCTGTACGGTATTCTACATTTAATTACAATATTGTTTCCTGGCGAAACAATTAAACTTTTGTAGGATTAGAAGGGATCGGTCCTAGTTCGGCAAGACTGAGTCTTGCAGGATTAGAAGCGATTGCGCTCACTCCAAACCAAGCGATACATTGATAATCACCTATCTGAGATTCGTTGTCCATCTAAATAACACAAGCAGAAAATTAAAAAAATAAATAAATAAATAAATAAATAAAAATAGAAACTGACTTTAAAATTTTTTAAAGACGTAATTGGGTACTTTGGTTTTCCCAAATAAAAAAGGGCAATAAAAAGAAATTATATAAAATGCTAAGAGATGTGGCCATATTTTTTTCCTTGATAATGCAAGTTTTCCAAATTTTTTTTTGTAAAAAAAAAAAAAAAAAAAAAACATGATTTACTTACTTTAAATATCAACTGACTTTTGGCCGTTTCATTGAAAACATGTGGAAGCAATCGGCCGTTGTGTTTCCATCTAACGTAATCAGCTCGTATGTCCAGGGAACATTCAAATTCCACCTCGTCGCCCAATGGAACCACGATCGGTTCCGGGTTGTTAATAAACTTGGGCCCCACATCTTTGGAAAAAAAAAAAAAAAATTAAATTAAATAATTTAATAAACACGAATTTCAGAGAACGTTTTAAAAAGGCCTACTTACCTGCATCTAGTGCTGCTAAAAAAGATGCAATGAAGAGTAATGTGAACCACAAGTTATCCCCCATGATACCATTCTAACACTCCGGCGGGGTGCACCATTCCTGGAAAAATACAATGAGAAACCATATATAAAGCTTTCTAGATAAGTGTCACGTTTCACTATTGTAGAACCCTTCATAGAAAAAAAGGCACATCTTCCAAAAAAAAAAAAAATAAATAAATAAAAAAAAAAAAAAAAATAAAAAAAATAAAATAAAAAGGATAAAAAAATTACTACGAATATTACCCAAGCTTCAACTAGAACTAGAACTGAAAAAGAGAGTTGGCCGGGTGTTTAAAATACTGCTTATTGAGGTCTGACAAGTAAACGGTTTCTTTATTTTCAAACTGATAACGGTTTTAAAAGCTGTATAAACTCAGTTTTATTCCGTTATTGCATCAAAACTGCAGACAACCCCTCATTGATAAAGACAATATTTAAAAAAGGTAATTTAAAACCTCCTCACTTTACTTCGAGTTGGGTCTTAGCAAAATTTAATTTATTAGATTAAGCTTATAGGCATCACGTATTCCTTTCTTTGTGCAAAAAGACTTGCTTTGGTAAAGAGCCATGCAAAAGTTTTGGGGAATCCACTAATTTAATTAATCTGAACTCAGATAGTTTTCTTGGATATTAGAAGTCCGAAGAGATCGTATATGCGTCAGTTCATTTTAGAAGATTGCAAAAATCTTAAGGCAACCATTAAATACTAAGAATGCTTCAGCTACCCGAAGCCTAAATTTAAAAACTATGAGAGCTGACTAAAAAAAAAAGGGGGGATTTCAGATGAACAAAAACCAGAACCAACACGTTTTAAAGGCAGAAAAAATGAACTTCCTGTAGCAAACGGCAAATATGGAAAAGTTAGTTTTCCTTTCCCAGCAAAGTGTAGTTTATTTGTTTGATCAGGAGGTGAGGAAGTTCGGGACTAACCCGGAAGCTCCGGAAGTTAAACTACTTTAGAGAGTACAACCTCTAAAATGTTTCTCGTAATTTTCATCTCGGTTTTTGCATGATTTACTTTGTACCATTTGGATGATTGTTAAATATTCCTAGTTTCTTCTAAACCATTTCACCAGGATCGTTAGTGTTTTACCACCGTACGGAAGTTTTTCTCAGATCAAAATAAAAATTTTCTTCGAACCTCTTGAAATTCCTTTGAAGCCCTTATGAACTTGAGTAACAGATGACTAATACCTGATCAATTGCGATTTTTGGAAAATTGGTTTTACACCAGCTAAATTTCAAATTTTTCTGGCACATCTGGGGCGAGAATCCTTGTTCCACAACAGTCCATCAAAGTAGTGAAACGGTATTTTGCGAATGCAAATAAGCAGTAGCGTAGCTAACCATCTTATATTAAGAAAGGAGGGGAAAGGGGGCGAAGAAAAAAAAATTCTTTAAAAACTGAAGACACTAGTGGAAGACGGGGGCCATTCAGTAGGGTGACCCTTCCATAGCCGATGACGGAATTCTAATGGTGGCGCCCCCTAAAATATTCCCAAATAATTCAAAAATAACGTGTGCAGTGTTTGGGGCCTCCACTTAACAGTGAAGTGGCGCCTGTAGCAACGTCATTTTTGCCATTTAAAACACATGGGAAATTTTCTCATTTTACTTTTTATTTTTTTTCTCAGTAAATAGCTAGTCAAAAAATCGGCCGCTAGTACAAATGATTACTTATATATATGCTTTTAAACCTAGGTACGAAAAACCCGTGCAACTTTTTTTTTTCGTAGATAAGGGGGAATAGCATTGTTTTGAGTTTTACATAAATTTTGAAGGCCCCTCCTTACCTACAGGAAAAAGTTGAATCGGTTTTTTGTACCTAGATTCAAAGGCACGTATATAAGTAATTCTTTGGACCAATGGCCGATTTTTCGACTAGCTACAGTATTTACTGAGATAAAAAATAAAAAGTAAAATAAGAAATTTCCCATGTATTTTAAATGGCAAAAATGACGTTGCTACAGGCACCACTTCGCGTTTAGGTGGAGGCCCCAAACTTTGCACACGTTATTTTTGAATTATTTGGGAATATTTTAGGGGGCGCCACCATTAGAATTCCGTCATCGGCTATTTAAAAGCCACCCTACCATTCAGGTTCCAACTAAAAATTAATGACTTATATAATTAAAAATTCTGTCGGAATCAAAATGACGCCCAAATTAAACAATAGAAAATAGCCTGTTGTCTTAATTTTTTTCGACAGGTCCAACGGTCCCCTCCTTCCACTTATGTCTTCAATTATTTTTGGATTGAGAATGAAGTATTGAGAGACATTATGGGGGGGGGGGGGGTGATGGGGGCAAAACCCAACAGTAGACAGGAAGTGGCCCCCAAAAAGCGCCTAGCGACGCCTCCGTAAGAATACTCGAATTCTATGTTAATTAATGTATTTATTACAATTTTGCTAACTATAAAAAATAGAAGTTGGCACTTGCAAGTACCAACTTGTATTTTCTATGCTCTTTTAGTATAGACGATGCATTAGTAAAATCAGATCGGTAGCAGTTGATTGAAACCCATTGAGATACCAGTATTTTTCATGTATTTACAAAAATACTTTTAAGGCACTGCAGCCTTCTTGATTCCCCCCCTGTATCTCCCATTCATTGGGCAAAAAGCAAGGCGTCAAATAATTTAAAAGAAAAAACCAAAAAGATCAAAATCAGTGAAACCATAATTATTAGTCTTAACAGAACGACGAGCATTTACAGCAGATTAAAAATTAAAATAATTATTAAGACGAGTATCAAATTACATAATTCCTCAGTTTCAGGCGCTAAACAGGCCATTTAAAATCACTAGAGTACTGATTAAATGGTTTCTGCACTCCAGAGATTGTGGTGTAAAAAAAAAAAGTGGAATCTAGTTAACCGGCGAAGCACAAGTCCTCCTCATTTTACATTTGCATCCGAGATGGTAAACTTAACAAATCAACGTGTTAAAGCCCAATGTAAGGTGACGTTCCTATATAAGACTGGAATAAATTTTATATTATAAGAATAAGTACTACACGTTCATTCGTTATTAAAAGAAGCTCATTAAACCTGATACTTAATCAGTAACTCGACCTTTTAAAAAAAAAAGAAAACATTTATATCTTTTTCCTATTTAACAGGTACTTAATATGGTTGAAAGATACTCCGATGATTCTCTTAGGAAATGAACTCTAATTTTTTCGCATTCGGTCAGAGCGAAGAGTTTGAATGATAGTCAGGCTTTTTGAGCACTTTAGCTTGGAAATTTTTCTCTTTTTATTTTCTTCGAGTGAGTCTACTGTGTGTAATTTAAAAATGTGTAGCGAGGCGATCGTCTGATTAAAAAAAATAATACAAAATTTGGTACCTTCACTTGTTCCAGCCTCCAAACTTAACGATATTTTTTTTAAATGATTTAATTTTTTTTTTTTTTCCAAGATTCGAAAATTCACACTTCCGAAATGCGTAAGTGTCAATCTCTCTAACCCGACCATCACCATTAAACTAAATCATAACCATGGGAACAAGTGGAACCATCCTGGATATTATGTTCAGTTACGAAATTAGAACACAAGCGGCAACTGAGTAAAAAAAAAAAAAAAAAAAAAAAAAAAAAATTATTAAAATCTTACGGTCGATTTCCATTGCAATCTCAATCATTTTCAAAAGTGATGGGAAAAAAAACATAATAAGATTAACTACATGTATAAAAGCATCTTAGATGACAATCGTACGGTACCGTGAACGAAACACGGTACCAAAGAACCTAATTTCAAATGGTCCGGTTCGACGGCGCCTTCTTACAGCCACCTGTCCGCAGTGTAATTTACTAACCATGTATAAAACATTAGGCTTTTATGGTTGGCTATTTTTTTTATTACAGCTGCATTCCACTTAAGTTGAGTCATGATGTAAAGGCTTCAGTTTCGGGATTTATTTACATTCCGTAAACAGGCCTATCACCCTTAAAGAAGCGGGGGAAAAAAAAAATATACTGATAAGCCTTGAAAAAAAAAAAAAAAGAAAAAAACAAGACAACATTTTACTAAAGCACCGATTAAATTCTCCAAGACAAATTTTAATTGTTGATGGGCACAACTTAAAATTCACACGATCTCCTCAATCACTAAAATGTTGGCAAGCTACCAGCAAGGCAAAACAACCATTTTAAAATTCTTTTAACGATAAAACAAACATTGTGGTTTAAGTTGCTCAAACTTCTGACATTTATAGTATGATAATTATGGCTGGAAGCCGTAATAATGTAAATGACTTAAAAAAATGTATCTCCTGGCCCATGCCTTTAGTGGCGACAATAAATATCGAAACTTTACTGTTTTACCTATACCGTTGAAGCATGGTATGCATCAGTAGTAGTAAAAAAAAAAGGGTTAAGGGAAAGTTTTCCTTTTCGATTTTAAATTTATTATTTTTAGTCAGAGAAAGCCCGAGTTCCTGATGATGTTTTAAGCAGCAAAATAAAACGGACATGTAACATTATATTCAAATCAGTATGAGAGACTTCCATGTCTTTTTTCCAAAGTAAATTAGAAATTTTTTCCGGGAAATCTCGTTCCAGAATTTTCCGGAAATTTTTTCCTTTTTTCTCAATAAAATTTCCAGGAAATTTTTTCAAAATTTTTCGAGAATCCCGTTTCCCGAGAATTTAATTTTCCTCATTTTCGAGACTTCTCGATGACCGAAGAGTTTTTTCCCGGCAACAAAGAATCGTACGAATTCGTTAATTTTTTAACCATTTTTGACGTAAAAACTAGTAGCACTTTTATTATGATTTTTCTTTTTGCGTGAAATATGTCTATTTAGCTAAATAGAGAAGAATGCCTTTTATGTTTTTTCTGCACTACGGTTTCTGTTTATCTCTCAACTTGCATCCGATTTTTCCTTACCGTAAAGGAATCGGGCCCGTAGCCAGAACGAAAAGCCAGGGGGGGCAATAGACTTTCATTCCGAATACCTGTCATGTTTAGCCAGTTTTCTCCAAAGGGGGCACCGAGTCAGCGCAGAGGGGGTTACGCCTCCCCCATTTGGCTACGGGCCCGAAAGGAATATCGGGAAATAAAAAGAAAAGATAATTCTCGGAACCCGGGAAATCAAAAAGATAAACATTACGGGAATCCACTTTTCCTGGGATTTGTATTTTTTCCAAAAACGAGAATTCCCTATTTTCGGGAATGAAAAAAAATTGGGAATTTAAAATCTCTAAACGAAATGTCTATTTTTTACTTATCAGAAGTTTTGAATTAACTCCAATAAAATTAGGGAGGTGAAAACGGACGTCTCTTTAAGGCATACAATTATGATCTATACTTGATCCTCCGATTAATAGTAAAATATGATTAATCCTTAATTAACACCTCTTAAGTTTATATGCAAACGATTTTTTTAATAATTAAGAAACATCTCCTCATAAGCGAAGTATATTAAAATTTAACTCATTATCCTTTCAAACGGCAAAAATCTCCAACAGAAAGAATTAAGCAAAACAAACATCAAGAAAAACTATTTGGGGTAGCCCTCTGGGAGGACCAGCGGTTATATCTAACTTTGCACGAAAAAAAAGGAAAAAAAATTGATGAAAATCAGAGAAGATAAAAATCACAAGGGATAGTACCCTATAGTAATACTTAAAACCGTTACTATGCCTAATAATACGTAAATATTGGCTGGAAGCGCTTTGAGACCCTTTTTTAAGTTAAGTACAGAAGACAGTAGCAGGTTATAGAAATTAAACGCTAAGAACGTTTTATCGAGATAAACCCTTTAAATATCATAATAAATGCCCGCAAAACCAAAGATTTATGGCTCAATAACCTCAGTTAAATTTCAGCATATTGTAGAAATAGTTAAGCATTCAATCCAGGACGCAAGGACTGCGAGTTGGATTACGATGCAGGGGGGATAGGGAAGATAGAAAACCGTTCCTGTAGCACCATCGTTTTTTTAAGGCATCCCCTTTCACCCTTTCCTCCTTCAGGGCCGCGATGCCGATGCCGGTGCCGACGCCAAAGTCGAATATTTACTTAAAAATAGTCGACGACGGTGCCGAAGCAGAAAACATTTAACGAGAACAAAAAAAGCCGACACCGATACCGATTCCTTTCAAAAATCTGCGATTTCTAGTTTTGCAAAATTTTTGCTATTGTTATAAAAACCATACTTCTTACTTATAGGTTAATATAATCGAAGTCGAATAATCGGTCAATTACAGTTGCAAAATAAAGAGTTAAGGGAAAAAACTATTCTTGAAATTGAAAAATTTCCCGATTTCGATTCCGGCGCCGACGCCGGTTCCGGTTATTTTTTTATCATCGATTCCGATGCCAGAAAAATGCCATCGGCATCGCAGCCCTGCCTCCCTTACCGTCTTTGCAGAAAAAAAGATGGCTGGCTCACAAATTTCACGGCAGGGCATAACAAAACAAAGGATCTAAATCCGTCTTGCACCGACTTTAAATAGCCATCCACAGATCAGACAGTCTGTCTTGCGTGTATATCAATAACTTGAAAATACTATGGAAGTCATTTATAAGTAATCGATCTTTAAAGACTACTAAAATGAATGCCTCCTTTTCGGGAGATGCCCATTGACAGTCGTTAATTTAACTAAATATGATACCTTCTAATAATCGTTCGTGGTGCTAATATCATAGCACGCAACACAAGGATTTAATTTACAAAAAAAAAAAAAAAAAAAAAAAAAAAAAAAAAAAAAAAAATGTTATTATTCAAGGATAAGATCACGTGGCTATTGAAGTTTTTTTCTTAACGTATCACACAACACGAAAATAAAAATTCATTCAAATTGAAATTCGCATCTTAACCCATTTTCGAAAACAAAATAAAAAAAAGCAATAGAAACTCCAGTTTCGATGGCAAATAAGAAACCATACGTGGAATCGACTCTTGTAAAAATCATGGGAAGGATGGATAACAAATGGGTGCAATGACGTTGAACAATGCAACCAGGAATGTCAGCTCTGTAATAATGGAAACTGCCAAGTCATTTATTAATTTATAATAATATTGCTTCACGGAATAACAGACTTATCTCATTATCTTAACATTCTCATTCTTCATTCGACTATGAGAAATTGTCAAAAAAATGTCCAAAACATTGAAACGGTCCGACTCTTGTCCAACTCTTCTCTTTCTTTAAATCGTTAAGTAGCATTCGTTTTAACATAAAAAGGTCTTTAATATTGTTAAAAAAAAAAAAAAAAAAAAAAAAAAAATACTGTATCGATTTTAGAGCTTCAATATAAAAATAAACAAAAAATTGGAATCAGATTACGGCGGACCCCATTAACTAATGCCGTGAGAATGGTCCATAAGAAAAAAAAAATCTGGAAGAAAAAAAAAAGAAACCCTTTTTCAGATAAAAAGTAATAAAAATGTCGGGTGAAAAATCCGAAGGTGTAGTCTAAAGCTAAACAAGCATAAAAATACATTAAAATAGTGACGAATCCGTGTAAGAATCTCTTAGGAAGTTAAATTTTAGATAATAGCTTGTACTTACACAGTCTATGGGCTAAATTTAATGCTACATGTAAAAGACTTTTTCATAACTCATCGATGGGAAGAGCCCTTTCCCATCGATGTTTAGCGGGCGGAAAGGCCTTTTTCCCTTATAGGAACTCGCCATGTTTAGCCATGTTCTTAGTGCTTGTAAACAAACAAATGAGGTATTTTTTTTTTTTTTAAATCACTTAAAAAGTTATTTTTATTCGTTATAAAAAGTATCTTGTTATTCTAGGGTGTCAAATGAATTTTCCTCGCTCGGTTTCCATTCAGCCCTCGCTTCGCTCGGGCTGAAACGGAAACCTCGACGGGAAAATTCATTTTCCACCCTAGGTTAACAATATACTATTTTTTTCCTTTCAAGCTGGTTTTGTTGAAAATATTACGAATCGAATATAAAACAGTCGATTTTGCTTTTTTTATTAGCTTTCGTGTCAGAAATATTTTTTTTTTGCACTGGCTAGGAATCAAATATTCAGTCAGCAGGAAATTAAGCAGGGGTCCAAATCCGAAGCCGGTAATGACGGCATAGATAAAAATCATAGAGCCAGCCTAGACGCCACCAAAGCATCGATTATATCCGATGCCGGCATCAATCATATCCTATCAGTGGTGTAGTGGAGAATCCGGGGGCCCTGGTGCGAAAATTTTGAAAATAAAAAATATTTTTCTGAAGTTTTTTTTTTTTTTGAGAATGTTGGGTGCAAAGTTTTAACATTATTTACGATTTTTTCCAAATTTCATGAGAATTAAACAGAAATTTTGGGGCCCCTTCAGGTCGGGGGCCCAGGCGTATTGCACCCTCTGCTCCCCCCTCCGCTACGCCACTGCATCCGATGCCGCCTCTGATTCCGATTTTAGTGAAAAAAAAAAAATCATAGAGTCAGTATAGACGATTTTTAAAATCAGGGGTCCGATTCCGATGCTAGCATCGGCATCGGCATCGGCCAAAATTTTCAAGCTTCGGACCCTTGAAATTAAGTGATTCCCTCCATTCAATCAAACCATTCTCCTCCATACTTTATCCTGGCAACTTCTAATTGCCAGGGGTCCGAAGCTTGGAAATCTTAGCCGAGATTAGAAAATCGAATTTTTTTTAAATCCGAAATCGGCACCGGCACCGGCATCGTGAAATTGTTGGAGCTGGCATCGGCATCAGTGCCGGCACCGGCATCGTCGCTGGCACCGGTACTGGCATCGTAATTAAAAAGTTGAGATTTGAGTGATATCACAAGAAATAAGGCTGATAGAGGTAGAATGGTGCCTCCATGGTTCATAAAATAATATTTTCAAAAACGTCTAGACTGGCTCTATGATTTTTTTCTACTAAAATCGGAATCAAAGGCGGCATCGGATATAACCGATACTTGGTATCATCGGAATCGGAATCGGAATCGGGAGCGGGAGCGGGAGCTAAATAAATAAAATGGAATCGGCATCGGCACCGGAGTCGGAATTGGACCCCTGCTAACTGCACAAATGAAAGATCAGAATAATATCTAGCTAATAATGCATCTTGAAAAAAGATCAACTTGAAAAACAAATAAATAATCAATACTACACTTAATATTGGAAAAGTATTATTTCGGTTTCGGTATGGCCTGCAGAACTTACAAACTACGTTCTTCGTAATTTCAAATCGAATAACGCGATAAAAATACAAAAATATAGGGAATCGAAAAAAAAAAAAAAATCCTTACAAAAAAAGATAAAAATTACAGGACGAGTAATCACTTTTGAATATAATTTACGTATTTAAAATTCCAACGGCCATCAAAAACCTGAACCTAGAGCATACAAAACCGGGGTTTTACTTGGGTAAATCTCTTTAAATTATGATAACTGATCTGCAATGGAAAATGTAAGACTGACACTACTACAAAGAAAAAATGGATCGCTCCAAAATGTTAAATTTTTTTCCAAACAAGCGGTACGGAAAAAAAGAATATAAATTGGTGCACAACATAAAAAAGTGAATATTTTTTAAATGCGCTTGTGTGAAAGATTTTCATCCCAACTGCATACAGAAAAGAAAAAAAAAAAAAATTTCGGGGGTGTATTCGGAAACGCGAATAACGAACATCTCGTGTAAATTGTTTCTGATAATCGTGACCCCAAGGCATTGACGGCTTCACGCGGGATGTAAAAAGCTCGTTACAAAATATGAGTGAAGATATCACAGAACATGCCATTATAAAACCTCGTTAAAATACATTTGAGATTCGGTTGTCAGAGGCAAAGCGGTTGCGCACTAACAAAAACCTGAAAGCATCTCGACATACCTGAAACCTGAAAGATTCTAGTTTTCCATCAACAAAAAAAGAAACATCGAATCACTTGAAAGGGAGATACCATCGGCTCGGACTTAAAATTCTCACTTTCCTGTAATACATTATGTTCATTAATTGACCCGAATTAAAAATTTATATCTCGACATTTGAATATGGCTTAAATACAAGAGAACTACGCAAATAAGCTGCTACCATAAAAAAAGCAGGATAGGAACAAAGACGCAGCCAGGTATCCAACTCGGGCATGTGCTTCAAGGCATTCCTTAAAGATCGTAATCACATTTAAATTAGGGGTAAATTCAACACATTCAACAACACTTTAAAAACTCAAATCGACGTCGGTTTTAAGCTAACTCATTTCTACTTTTTGTAAAATCGGATCCCAGCGCCTATTCGGGACACGTTTGAGAATTTTAGTTTTCAACCCCATGGGTAGATTGAAGTCTGAAAAACATTTAATCCTTTCTTTTTTTGATGCCATTGCTTTAGCAGCTCAAGAAATGGGACTTTATTCAAGATTGAAACTCTAGCAGATTACCGTATTCCAATATCCATGATGTAAATCATAAATTTTTTATCATTTCTGGTAAAAAAGTGGCATCCCTAGCAAATATATCCAAGGACTAATTATATATTACATCACTGGATGTATTAGCGCCGTTGTCTTTCCTTATTGGCCTACCTCAAAAAAGGCTTTTTTTTGAGGCAATGCTGTGCACTATAGGTCGGAACGGAATATATGAAAGAAATAAGTGCTTAAGAAAGCAAAATTTTCCAGTAAGTAATTTTCAGTAAAATGGAATTCCATCACGGCCAAGATAAAAAGAATTAAAGCTTTTTTTAAAAAAGGCATAAGGTAAAAGCACCAATTATTGACCAGTCCATAAGCTAAACACGTATACCATAAAAGGAAATCGTGTTTAGCTTATGGACTGGTCAGTAATTGGTGCCTGGTCAATAATTGGTGCTTTTACCTTATGCAAAATACTCCCCCCCCCCCCTAAAAAAACTTCAGCAAATTCTGAAAAAAAAAGGGGTCCGAAGGTTTGAAAATGATTCGGATTTCTTTTAATATCCGAAATCGGCATCGGCATCGGCACTGTGAAATTGTTAGTGCTGGCATGGGCATCGACCAGCAGATATATTTAGCCGGCCGCGGCTGGCATCGGCACCGGCACCGGCATCGGAATCGGACCCCTGATTTTAAAAATCGTCTAAAACGGCTCCACGATTTTTTTTTTTTTTTTTTCACTAAAATCGGAATTAGAGGCGGCATCGGGTATGATCGATACCGGCATCGGATATAATCGATGCTCGGTGGCGTCGGCATTAGGGTGGGTCGAAAAAAAAATTTTTTTTAAATTTTAACTTGTAATACCGCACAAAATACTTCATTTGGCGTCAGAATAACGTATGTATGACCTCAGCCCGATCGGACAATATTTTGAGGTTCCCTAATGCATTTACATGCTAAAAACCGAAATTTTGGATATTTTCTCGGCCAAAAAATTTTTCCAACATGGAAAGTAACCGAAACAGGATTTAAATCGAAGCTTGACCTTCGTAACATACGGTGCGACTGTAAAAAGAAAAGTTCCTGATGTGTTCTTTTCTACAGGTTGGTCTAAGTGCTTAAATAGCTTTGTTTTTTGTCTTGGGTCGCCTGCAAAATCCATGAAAATTTTTGTATCGAGCTGAAAGTCGTAGGGGAACTACCCATAGGGTTAATTTATCAGATTTAACACGATTTTTTTTAATCCGAATTTTTCCGGCAAAATGGCGGCATTAAAACATTGATTTTAAGAGCTAAAATTTTAAAAATTTAAGTTTTTTGATGAATAATTCTGCTAAAACGGAACCAGAATTTTTTTTCCTGTTTTTTCTACTTCCGGCGATCAAAACAAGTGTGTTTAAATGTTCTTCAAATCATTTTTTTAATCTCTCGAAATATTTTACAAATATTTAAAAAATGACTTGAAGAACATTTAAACACACTTGTTTTGATCGCCGGAAGTAGAAAAAACAGAAAAAAAAATTTTGGTTCCGTTTTAGCAGAATTATTCATCAAAAAACTTAAATTTTTAAAATTTTAGCTCTTAAAATCAATGTTTTAATGCCGCCATTTTGCCGGAAAAATTCGGATTAAAAAAAATCGTGTTAAATCTGATAAATTAACCCTATGGGTAGTTCCCCTACGATTTTCAGCTCGATACAAAAATTTTCATGGATTTTGCAGGCGACCCAAGACAAAAAACAAAGCTATTTAAGCACTTAGACCAACCTGTAGAAAAGAACACATCAGGAACTTTTCTTTTTACAGTCGCACCGTATGTTACGAAGGTCAAGCTTCGATTTAAATCCTGTTTCGGTTACTTTCCATGTTGGAAAAATTTTTTGGCCGAGAAAATATCCAAAATTTCGGTTTTTAGCATGTAAATGCATTAGGGAACCTCAAAATATTGTCCGATCGGGCTGAGGTCATACATACGTTATTCTGACGCCAAATGAAGTATTTTGTGCGGTATTACAAGTTAAAATAAAAAAAAAAATTTTTTTCGACCCACCCTAGTCGGCATCGGCATGGGGTCGGAATCGGGATTAAATATATAATATGGACTCGGCATCGGCATCAACCCGAAATTCCAGTCGGCCGCGGCCGGCACCGGCATTGGCACCGGCATCAGATTCGGACCTTTGGAAAAAAATCACTGGCGCATATAGGTCGAATATCTGCGGAGTCGGAAGAGAAGGGGGCAAAAAAGTTATAAGACTTTTAAAAAAAAACAAAAGAGTATGAAAGCATGTTTTTCGAAAGTAAAAAGAGTATTAATTAATAATAAAATATTTTTTGAAAAATATTCAGTGAAAGAATTTCTTGGTAATATTCCTCCAAGAGTTCCAGGTGTATGGAGCTAGATAAGAGTAAAGGATGAGTTTTCTGGCAAGCGAAGCTGAAAAAACATTGATATTGAAATGATTTTAATAGAAAAAGAGAGCTCTTTTCTGTTTTTTTTTTTTTTTTTTCAAATACATAAAGTTTTATTTTTTTTTTTAATACATAAAGTTTTTTTTTCAGATGATTTTCAAATTATTATTATTTTTAAAGGGGCTTCACGAAATACCGGGAGGAATGACTGTTTTGTCTAACACTCGATTTACAGGGAAAAAAACATCAAATTTTAGGTATCTAATGAACTCCTTTGGCTTTTTTTTTTTTGTATTTTTGGTACAAGTTTCAACTTGTTCCAAGCAAACTAAAACCTGGAAAGCAAAATCAGAGTTTTTCGACCGCAATTTTTTTTAAAATTATTTTGCCGCCGCCCACACATTTCAGACAAGTTGAAACTTGCACTAAAAAATTCTAGGATATATACCAGAGGAGTTTGTTAGATACCTAAAATTCGAATTTTTTCATCGTAAATAGAGTATTAGAGAAAACAGTCATTCCTGCCGGCATCCCTGAAGTATCCTCTTAAAAATGCTTTTTTTTTTTTAAAAAAAAAAAAAAAAAAAAAAAAAAAAAAAAAATTGTTTAGTATTGGTTTGTCTGCTGAACTTGGAAGAATCTCGGACGGAAAGGGATACGACAAGGAAAAAAATATGGGTATTCCGGTGTACAGTATTAATTGTACAATTATTAATCGTAGGCATAACTTAAAAATTTCCTTCGTTTAGGAGATTTATTAGTGACTTCGTCGTAAAGCAGTTTTTTGTATAAAAGTTAATGTCTTTTAAATTGTACTGATTGTTTCCATAGTCATTATTCATTCTTGGATCATGATCGAGTGCATAGCTTACCATGGACATGTGACAATTTTTCAAAACAAAAGCGTGTCTTTCTTATAAAAATCTAATCGCATAATTACAATAATCATGTACTCCACATTAATCTTGCTACTTTTTACGTCCATCATCGTTAAAAGGGGGAAAATGCACCCAATACACGATACAAATGCAGCATATAATTACAGTTTAATAATATATTCTAAGTTACAACGTGGGAAAACAAAAATCTTACAAAATCTAATCAACTAAGGGTGAAGTTCAAAGGGAAAAAAAAAAATTCTAAACGGAAAAACTAAGTCAAACCAATTTAGCGATAAAGCTTTGAATATATGTAAAAAAAAAAAAAAAGATCTTTAGATAAATACTATCAAAAAAATACGGCGGTATTTAACATATACACGGTCCAATGATTCATTCACACCAAGATGAAACGTTTTTCAATTTAACGCTGATAATTTTCCTTTCCATTAACCTTTAAATTGATTTGCCATTCTTTCGTCACGGCATCACTCGCCATATGCCACATCGAGATTTAATATACAATACCTGGAAACAATTTGTCGCAGGATAAGAGCTGGGGGGTTTATAATAAAAAAGAAATAATAAATCCACCAAAAATTGACTGTCGCCGACTTTTTTTTTCCAATCTAGTTATATAACGAAAAATCAGATTTTCTTGTTTTTACCTTTAAATTCAAATTTGGATACATCGAATACTGAGCATATCCTTAAATTTTCATTTGAAATCTTCAAAAGATCTGCCGCTGAGACACAAACACATATTTTAAAATAAATAAAATAAGTACTTTGCTTGAAAAGGATTATGACGCTACGATTCACGTAAATATTACATATATTCAATTTTCTTTTTACGAAATAGGTTCAACAAGTAGCCCTAACAAACAAACAACCATACAAAAGCGTGGAAAAAGAGTATTTGGTTCTCAAAATTACACGCATCACAGGATTACAAAAAGGTAACTGGAATCGGTTTTTTTTAAAATACTAAAAGCGAACCTATTGCTTCCTTCTACGTCGCCATACTTGATGAGACCACATAAACAGTGAGTACAAAGGAAGTAGTCACCATATCGAAGGAAATAACAGCAAATAAAAACAAACATGAAGAGCCAAAAGATGTATAGTGTCCGAGACGGTTTTCCTTTTTAAACCTGTTTTTAGTGCAGGTTAGGCGAAGCTTATTGACACTTGTCATTACAGAGCAAGAGTTCTATCGGATTCTTTGACATGAATCGTGAAATTGTTTGTCAGGTAGCCTTCCAAGTTACAAATCCCCAGTGAAATATAGAAATTTTTTCAGGCAGAAGTACACATTTGATCAAATCGAATTATTTAAATAATTCGCTTTAAGAAAGAGTCATTCAGATTCAGGGCAATATTCAAAGGGAGTTAAACCATTTTCCTTATTTATAAGGTACACTGGCTATTTTTTTACAGGAAAGTCATATTTAAAAATATAGTTTTTCATTATTTTTTTTTAAAAAAAAGGTGGTGGCAATTAGCCAAAAATAAAAAATTATACCTCATTTTTCCAAGTAGCAACGGTGAGCCATACCTGTACATACCTCAACCTCTTAGGAAAAGCTTGCCATTACTTCAATCATATCACAATATTTGACAAGGGTCGTTTCTTTTATTCTCAACCTTTCAAAAACTTCAGAAAAAACTCAGATGGATGAGATAGGTAGACCAATGACAATTTATGACGACCCAATTAGCTTAGAAAAAAATCGTTTTCGGTGGAAAATGAATCATCAAAAATTTTAATAGTTGAATATTTCAGACATAATGTTCTAAATAGCCCACAACTGAATAGTATATTACATACCTGATATGTAATATACTATTTTTCAGTCTGGTCAGTATTTTTTGATCCTCGATGTCTTCGGTTACCAATTTCGATAAAAAGTCAAATAGTCAACGAAAAGCATTTGTGATTATATTCACAATTAAAAAGCATAGAAATTTTTAAAAGAAAATTTTATTCAGAGAATTTCATTCGTCAGCAAGAACGCTTTTTCAAGGAGTTTGGTAAAATCCTCCAAAAAAAATAACAATAGTATCATATTTGAACACACTTCTTGGATGGAAAAGATTTCGGATCATGATACCAAAACGTGTGTATCCCCTTCCATAGCCCGTGCCTTATCGTGCGCACGAAATCACCATTTCATTCAAAACTTTAGCTATTAAAATGGAAAGCTTCTTCCCTCTATCAAATGTAGCAGGAAGAGAGTGCTGACGCGACACTTGATATGTACAGCAGTCATTAGAAAAATTGAGAAGATCATCAAGTAAAAAATCAAAGGGGTGAAATAAAAACCAAATTGTAATCAATGTGCATCCTGATAAAAAAAAAAAAACTTTGAATTCACTATTGACGGCTGCAATATCTCACATCTGTGGCAATACTATTTAATCCAAAACCGTAGAAATTTCCAAGTGCTTTCGAAAAAAAAATATTTTTCCTTATTCACATATTTTACGATTAACCTTTCCATTGGCAAATGCAGACAAGTCTCCCATAATTAAGGCTTTAAAAATCACCAATAAAATAAATCCAAAAGAAGCGTCTCAAAAAGCAATAAACAGATTCTTTAAAGAAATTTTATTTCACTTCTTTACCTTCATCAACGATCAGTGTCAGACATCTGAATAACTCCTTCCGTCACCTGTAAAAAGAAATACGACCAATTAGTCAACCATATCCATAACACAAAAGTTTTTATACCAAGTAAAATGCAGAAAATTTTTCAAGTAACTGCCGGAGGTATGGGAATCCGGTCCCAACAAAAATGACTAACCATTAATTTCTTTTTTTACACTCACCGACCGATTCCTTTTATCGTAAATCATAGCCAATTTTATAAACTTACTGCGGTGTTAAAATATTATTTTTTTAAACATGATATGACAACGGCATTAATAAGCGTTTCTTTCTGTGTTATTCCAAAAAGAAATTCACTTGTATTGAAATATGATGGCGAGAGAGAGGCTACCGGTGAGGATGAAAGGGGGAAAGAAAAAAAAAACTCGTTAACCAGACTATGAGAACGACAAAAATGCAATGTCGTTATTAAAACCGAGATCCCAATGTTCCGAGTTGGACCATTCATCTTTTGATATTGCTTCAAGGGATTTATTATATCCCACGTAAATTTTATTATATAACTTGCCTCTCGACGCCTTCCATACCTTTATTTGGGTCTATTATTTATATTGTAAAACCTCGTTCTGTTACCTCTCTAGCTTGTAATCATCTCGAATCAAGTTCTTCGCCTTTTGTTTCTTTTTTTCTTATTCTTTTTTTTTTTCCTGCTGTAATATTCTGAGCTCACGAAAGGCCATATTAAAAAAAAGTTTCATAAAACACATTGTAGCTAATCATTTTATTTAACGTGAAGACATAAAAAAAAACAGAATGCGTTCAAGGAATGGGCAAAAATGAAGATAAAATCAATGTTTAGGCCGTAAAAATGTTTAAAATAAAAAAAAAAAAAATTTAAAAAAAATTCCTGGATTTTCTGTCACCCGCTAAAAAAAATTATTGAATTCTATATTTCATTGCTAATTTAATTTTATAAAATAAATTGGAACGCAATTTTATGTGGAGTCATCTAGTAGCAAAAAAGCTAAATATTTAAAGCTCAACTATTTTCTACAATGCATCAATGAGAAACATTGCTCACTACGTTCTCTGTGTATGAAACAGTATTCAAATTGTTGATCATTATTCACTTTTTATTGCGTATTGCCAGTAGTCAAATATTTATCGTCCGTGACAAAAACATAAATTTTCAAAAACTGCTGAAATTAAATTTTAGTATTAGGTCTGTGAATCGCTTGCAAAAAGTTTCTATTTGCAACTATTAATTCGCCATTAGAATATACTGCTTCAGTTATTCAATTTAAATATAGATATTTTACTAACCTACCTATGAGCAGTAATCCTCATTGGTTAATTAAATCTTGAGAATCGTCTAAAAAAAAAAAAAAAAAAAAAAAAAATTCTTACAATCAAGAAAAAAAAAAAAAAAAAAAATCAGATAGGCATATGTTTGTAAAGCGGGTATCACCCATTTCTTCGTTCGCTACGAAAAAATTCGAGTGTAAAATAACAGGCCGCAAAAAAGCTGCGAATTTCCCGTTTGTTTGAATATTTTTGTTTTTAGCAACGGAATGAATATCATATAATTTAAGTCAACATCTCCAAATAAATAATTATGTTTTTAAAAAAAATACGACCGAAATATGATACGAAACCGAAACTGAACTGACGCGATGAAACTTTTGAAACATAAATTTTGTCTGAATCTATTGAAAATTTAAAATACATGAATGGAGGAACATAATAAAAGCAGAAATATACATTGGCATCCCTACGTTTTGTATCTAATATTTTATCTCTTCATAATTCTCATATAATGGCCATGAAGAGTTTTAAAAATATAATATGGACAAACCAATGACAAGTTCCAGGGGGGTGGTTTACACCCCGTCTGGTTATGTAGGTGGCTTGAATGTATTGTTTGTGATGAACTCAATACCTTTGTTTGTTATCCAAATGGACATTTAAGTCAAATGAACGACAATCTATAAAATGATTACAGTTTTGTTTGGTAGTGTAGGTTATGTTTCAACTGCATTATGTGATTACTATGGGGTTTAAATGCTCATTCTTTAAGGTCTCTGCTTTTGCTGAGTAATCATTCATTTTTCTTAAGATATAAAGAGCTCATGGCTCTGCTTCTGTGTATAATAAATACATTTTTTTAAGAGACAGAAGTAAAATAAAAAAATATTCTTTTTCCATTTTATTTCATATGAATAACCATCTAAATATAATAATGTTTAATGATCAATATTTATTAAATTGGTCTGGAATAGGCAAAAAATAAATAATAATTTATTATTCTACTTTTTTTTTTCTTAAGCTTCAACCTGAGATAAGAAAGAAAAATATTTTAGCAACTGGTTTGTTGAATTCAAAGTTTAAATGAGAAATGGAATGTTGTACCACAAGCATCAGTAGCCAAAACAACTTTATCAAAAATATTATTTTTATATTACACCAACGTTATCACTTAGTAAGTGAACTGCCAATGACAATTAAATACTGACAAATTTATTCAAACAAAGATTAAACTGCATTAACTCTTTTTTAGTAATTTAAAATAATATAATAATCAATCAACTATCTAAATTTTTTATGAGCATCAGAAAAAATTTCTGTTTAGTCATATTGCAAATTTTGTCCTTTAGTGAAGAAAATTACAAGTATTTAAAAGCTTGAAATAATTTATTTCCACATTTCCATCAAAATAATAGATAAAAATTTTTTAAAAGTGAAAAAAGTATTTGAATGCATAATTACTCATTAAGGACTTTATGTTATAGAAATAATTTTGCCAGAAAAAAAATAATGATACTAGCTGGATAGATGCTGTATAGGAATTTTTATCTCAGATTTTGTATTGACATTCTTGCTTCTTGAAAGTTTCATGCCTTCATCATTCAGACCATCTACTCAGGTGTTACATACTCTATTAAAACAGGATTTATTTCCGACTTCTTCAAAATAATAAAAATCGTTCTGACAATGGATAACAAATAAAAAAAAAAGAGTGCATTAACTCGTTATTGCATGCCCTTGAAAAGAAACAAAAATGCACATGCAGGCTCCAGAATATACATTTGTGTCAAAGACCTTGTGAATGAAAAAATAAAAACATACCGAATGAAATCTAATTCCAAGTATCAACGAAATCCCACAGCTTTAACTTCATTAACAAACATTATTGCACTAAAATTAATAATATTTTAAACACAAATAATACAAAAATAACGAAAAAAAATAAAAATAAACAAAAAAACCATCACATTATTCAAGTCCCGGACGCCATATTAACCACGGAGAAAAGTATACAGAGTAATCACAAGTTGAGAACACCATAGAGTAAGAAATGTAGAGAGGGTTTTGTTCTTTATCAGGGCCCTTTCAAAGACGTTTATTTTGAAAAATCAACATGGCGAAAATATAAGCGGTTTTTTTAGTTCTTTTATCGAAGTGTTTACAAACTATCTTTTTCCCAAAAGATTACAGAACGGATTTTTTATGGTTTTTCGTTTGAGTAAGGTGATTAACATTTCATTTTATGTAAGTTGACTGAAGGTAATTTTGTTGGGTGCTTTAATTTAGGCACCCACAGCACTGCCGCTGTAAGCGACTTCAGCGTAACTCCATTTGGAAAACAACTCGAATAGACCCGTTGTTGACAAAAGCTAAACATCAGAAAGAAGCTATTGTTTACAAAATGGAGATACGCTGAAATCGCTTACAGGGGCAGAGCAATAGTGTTTTTTTGCACTAAATGAATAGTAATATGTTTGTATGCTTAGTCAAGAACTAGATATGTCAATTAAAACTACTTGTATTATTGTATGGTTTGTTTTATGCATTTTCTTCTCCGTAAAATTATTTTATGCTTATAAATTATTTTGCTTTTTTTTTTATTGACATTAAAATCAAGGCTTTTACTTATATTAAGCTGAACATTGATCATTCGAGATAGGCATGTGCTCTACCAAATCCCCAGATGCACATTTCACCTTATGGGAAACCTTTTCGTCTTCCTCTCTATTCATATTTTTATTGTTTGATTTATAATTTCTTTCTTATCTTAGCAAAATCTCCTCCCTATTTAATCTTCAGGTAAACTAATATATCTTACATTTTATTGCCTGTCCTATAAAATTCAGTTATGTTCTTAAATTGATTCCTTAAGTAAAGTAGTTAATTTCTATGCAACTTAAGGAAGTAATGGAAATTTTAAGTACAGGAGATCCAGAAATAAATAGTGTCATGATGTTATTTCATTTTTGTTTTTGTAAAAAAATAATTTGAATTCATTACAGTAGATTTTGACTTGTCAGACTTTGTTAAATGGATATTTGTGACAATTGAATTTGTTGCATACTTGAATTCAACTTCATTCAAATCTTTTGATTTTTTTCATTTATTAATATCTATTTGAAAAATGATGTCAGCTTCAACTTTAAGTTCTCTAAATAAACAATACTGAAGTGATGATTAGCAAGTTTTATATGGAGAAATTTCAATCAGTTGCCTATTAGCTGTTAAAACCCGCTTTTTTTGTTTAATAGTTATGATAGTTTATTTTTCATAATAGTTTATTTAAACAGTTTTTGCTGAATGTGGCTGGAAAGAGTAAAAAATAAATAAATTTTTTCAACATTAATCTATAAAGTATAATGGCAAATTATTTGTACACAAGCTTTTATAGGGGAAAAAAAATTATATTTTAACTGCAGAGGTACATCCTTGTTAGCTTGAAAAATAAATAATCATTCAACATGGGAAAAACTTTTCAAATGAAAACTGTTAAAATTTCTGATTTGGTTCACTTCAAAATTATTCATGTAGTTTACATTTGCTTAATGCAAAAAATTTATAAATGTAAGGCATGCTTTTTTTTTTTTTTTTTGGAAAAAAAAAAAAACATGTAACAAGAAAACCCTTGAAGATGAAATGCTATAATCATTTTTTATTTATTAAAATACATTTTTTTTCTAATAAATATTTTACATTGAACTGAAGGTAAAAAAAAAGACTTAAAATGTTAGGACTAGTGGTTATTTATATTTAAAGGCATTAGAAGCTTTTTAAACAAATGTTTGGGGCTAATTTTGAATATACATAACAAAATAAAAAATGTTTTGATAGTTATTTAAGGCCTATAAGCTTCGTTCATTTTTATCCCTTTGCTTTTTTTTTTTTTTTTTTTTGAATTTGGAATTTTTTACTGTAACAATAATTGGAAGACACTTACTGAGACAGTTATTACTGTAGAATATTTTCTTAGATGAAATAAAAGGAAAATATCTTTGTCCTTGACTTTCCGGCCCCAACGACCAAGTGGAATTAAGTATACTTTCTTTCGTACTTTCTTGAAATAAACATCGAATTCATTTTTTTGTCTACGGAAAATGATTCATTTCTTTATTAATTAATTTTCCTTTTGCAGAAAAATTTGAAGTTCCGTTTATTTTTAAATATGCTCTTTTTTATGTTAAAAAATGATTGCAATTTTTAAAATGGCAAATCACACTGTTCTATTGTACATAATTGTATTCAAAACGGAAAGTTTATGTTATCAATCAAATTCGGTTTTCAAATACAGTCAGTTGTATTTCAAAAAACAAAAACGATATCCAAATCTTTTAGAAATAGTTTAATGTTTGGACTACAAATTGCTTTCAATGATTAATTAATTACCTAATTGAATTCCCCGCTGCAGGCTTAAAATGAGTAATTTTCTCTTATCAGAAAGTAGCTGCCCTAGTTTCGAAAAGTTTAGTATCTTTTCCACCATTATTTTAAAATTTTAAGTATTTAACACTTCATGACTTTTTTAGTAGCACATTTACGAATGTGAAATCTTAGACTTGAAAATACTTAAATGCTTTTTACCTTTTTTTTTTTTTCAAATTCACGAAAGAGGCTTGTAAAACAATAGAATTAGAAGATTACATCTACTGTTTTATCAAAACTGGATATATTTTGAAATGCTTTATTTATACTGTAGGACAGCAGATTTTTGTAAAATTTGAAATAGAAAACTGCAAACGGAAAAAACTAAAATGAAATATTAAAATAAAAATTAGTGGAGTTTGGTATGCTCAAATTGGTAAAATATTGTATATGTCGATTATAGTTGCGTTTCACATTTGCATCTCTCGACATTAATAATATTATTTAGAATCAATTAAAATGCATTATGTGAATAAATACTTTGCAATGACTTCAAATTAAAATTTTATAAGTATATTACATTTCTACGAAATAATTGACTTTTTCATTTTCATTATTATAACTAATTCATATTAGCAAAAAAAGCTGCAAGTTTATTATCATACGCTAAATAAGTTTTTATTTTTTATATGAAATATTCTACAAAAGTAATAGCAGCTTTTTTGGAAAGCTAACGTTTTTCATTAACGTAAAATCGTTATACTCACTCTCTTCAATAGAATCTATTACGAGAAAATCAGTAGTAAAGCTATTTAAACTACATTATTATTATTTACACTCTTTATTTTTTTAAACTGCAAAATCGATTTGTGCGTAAAAAAAATGCCTTTATCTCATAAAAAAGGCCACTAATTTGCTATTCAAAGGAAAACGTTTCTTAAGTAATGATAAATAAATGAATAATTAATGAACATCCTCAGTTGTTTTTTTTAGTTAACATTTTTTTTCGCTACAAAAAGAAGTTGCAAATATTCGTCTTAAAGCATTTGAAAAATAGATCATTTTTTTAAAAACTACTTACAATTTTTCAATAAATAAGTTAATAAATCAGTTAATTAATTAATTGGAAGTTTGAAAAATTATTAAGATAAAATTGGTCAATTTATTAAATTGAGAAAATATGATTACATTTATGAAATCCGTCACTTGATAAAATATTCTAATTTTTAATTCATTTTATAAAGTGACTAAATTGATTACTGTATGGGCAAGAAAACAATATTTTGATGAATTACTTGAAAGATTTCAGAGACTGCCACTTAATTTGAGAGGCTGATTTTTTGACGTAGGACTACGTCATACCCCGTAACCTGGAGATTTCTGTTTGTTTATTTGTTTGTTTATTTGTTTGTTTATTTATTTGTTTATTCGTTTGTTGGTTCGCACCTAAAAAATTATTTAATATTTTAATATTAAAATTTTAACTTGGAGAATTTTAAAAAATTTATGGTCAAAATATAGACCTAGTCAACATTTTAAATTTGTATAATTTTTGAGAAAAAAAATCATTTTTGGTAAAAATGTCATTTTTTTTCTGGCACGGAATTTTTGATGAAAAAGGTCAAAAGTTGAAAAAAAATTCATTTAAAAAATTAATATTTCTTGTAAATTTTATTAATTTTAATATTAATTTAAATTAATTAATACTTTTAGAAGCAGCAAAATTTCAAAAACCTTAAAAGTTGTAATATTAAATTAATTTATTAAAAAATATTCATTTTTGGTGCGAAAAGTGCAGTAAGATTAAAATTTTAATATTAAAATAGTAATTTACAAGAAAGAATTTTCATTTTTCATTATTTTTCGTTAATTTTTTAAAATTTTCGTACATTTTTAGAAAGTTTTCGTTAATTTTCGTCAAATTAATTCGAAAATTATGTTATTATTTTTCGTTAATATTTTAAATTTTTCATTATTTTTCGTTAGTTAAAAAATTAACGGAAAATTAACGGATAATTTAGAAAAATTAATGATGAATTAAAGAAAAATTCACGAAAATTAACAAAAACTTTCTAAAAATTTTGTCTCGGTGTTATTTCGCTCATAACTTTTGATCTTTTTTTATCATTAATTTTTCTAAATTATCCGATTATCTTTTTGATTTTTAAATTTTTCATTATTTTCGTTAGTTAAAAAAATTAACGGAAAATTGATGGATCATTTAGCTAAAAAATTAATGATGAATTAAAGAAAACTTCACGAAAATTTTTAAATTTTTTTTAAATTATTTAGTAATATTAAAACAGTACCCCATAGACGTAGTCCTACGTAGGGATATGCTGCCATATCCCAGTATAATTTTTTTTTTTTTTTTTTTTTTTTTTTTTTTTTTTTTTTAGGCCTACATTTGTTTTTGCCGCCTTTTTTTAAAAGAAAACTTTGCTGGTTTGTATATTTTTGATTTTTTTTTCAGTATATTTTTATCGATAAATGGTACTAATACATTGCTCTGTGATTCCTGCTGGAATGAAAAACTAAATGAAGAAAATTGTAATCGTTAAAAAAAATTAAAAAAAATTATAGTTTTATCTCAAGAATGCTGGTACAAACTAAGGCACATTTAATCCATATGTATTTAATGTAATCTTCTATTACTGGCATATGATGTCTTAGATATCATTTTAACTGAGTTTTAGGTTACTTTTTTTAGTTAGTTAGTGGCAATATCAGGGGTCTGCAAACCCGAAGATTTCGATTAGGTTTAATGTACATTTTTTGTACATGTACAATGTATTTTTCCTCCTATATTAACACAATTTAATAAGCTTAAGTCGAGTTAGAGCATTATAAACATTTTTTTTCTTATTTTTTGTTAAACAAATTATTTCTCGTGCAAGCGGACCCCTTGCAAACATTGTTCTAAAATCGTTTCCAGTTAAACAAAAAATTCACAAAGCAATGGTTTAAATAAATTCGATCATTCAAGCTAAGCGCAGCACTGAGTAGCATTTCTCGTATAAAAAATTGAGTGAGAATTGTAGACAAAAGACATTAAAAATTATTAAAGCAGTGAAAATAAAGTACAACTAACAAATTCGAATAATTTTTTGAATTCGTTAAAGTAGACTTTGAAGATTGTTACAATATTTATAAAAATCTTGACGTCGTTTTAGATTGAACTATAATTATAAAAATAAAACAAGTCAGTAATTTTTTATTAATAATTTCTAAAATTATTGTTTGTGATAATAACGTCAAAAGTTCGGGTACGAAATTTTGAAAAGGGAGGAAAAATTGCATGCGTAAAAACGGATAAAAGCAAAGCCAGTTAGCCAGTCATTTTCTTAAATTATGATTTAAAGTTTTTCATATTATCATTCAATTTTATGTATCGTGAAACCGTAAAAGCAAACGCACACTAATTAAATCGGATTAAATTATTTCTCTTGAGCAGAACTCTCGAAATTAATCCTGAGATTATATCATAGGTTATAAGTTTATATTAACTAATAATGTATTTTGATTTTGCCTTTCTTACGTTTCGATTTTTAAGAAAAGAAATTGATTTCGAAAACATAAAAATTTTTCTTTCCTTGATTTTTTTTTTTTTCAAAGTAGAATTTCGACCCGAACCCAAAATATCACAGAGTTAGCAATCTACACCTATTTTCCGATAAGTTTCTTTTATTACGTTAGCACCGTTATTTGAGCAGTCCAGTTCGATGCAATGAAGCCTAGAACCCCATTCGCAGTGATGAACATCACTTTGTTTGTACAATTTTATTTGTAATCTAGTTGAAAGTTCTCCTGAGCCCACAACCTACGAAAATAAATGCAGATAACTAAATACAACAAAAATTGCAAAAAACAAAAAAAAAACAAAAAAAAAAAACAAAAAAAAAAAGTTTAAATCATGAATTTATTACATGTTTTGATGTTTTATAAATAAGTTATTTAAGTGGTAACGAACTACCATCATCAATTTATCGTTGTATCATTTTGGAGACTCTAGGGGTTTCATTTAACGACAATATTGACAAGTCTGCGCTACAGGGAATCGAATGAAAAACTTTTAACAAAGGTTTTGGCTGCGACTGCAAGTCCGATACCGACAAAGTTTGATTGCGTAATGCAACTGAACGTGCACCACTGAAAGGTCATGTGTAAATTAGAAAAAATAATATAAAGTAAAAAAAAAAGAATATCTTTTTCGGGCAACCATCCAAGAGCTATAATCTGGGTCTTGTCGGAAAAGAAAGTCACATAATTAATTCATTTTTTTTCTCGCTTTTCTTAATTGTGATCGAATTTTCTTTCCAATCATACATTGTCTTAGTTTAAGCTCATTAAAATAACTAAAATTGAAATTTAGAATTTTTCTGCCATTAATTTTCTCATAACTTGCGATTGGAATTTTGTGAGTTCACGACACTATTTAGATTTTGAATGTGCTAATGGCTTGACTTAAAGACATACTGTTGGCTGACTGATAATTTTACACAAGAAAATGCGACATATTTTTTTTAAAAGTACGTTTAAAAATTAAAGGTGCCCTAAGAATAGTCTTTTTTCCTGACTCGTTCGAATACCCTCTTTCTTCTCTTTATGGTTAAAAAATGTAATGCGAGTAGCATTCATGGCATCATTTAATGAATGGATACTGCATGTTGAATAATAAAATATTCCAGTTTCATTGAAAACCTCCGAAACCATTTGAATAAGTGAATTGGACTGGATATATTCCATGACAGTTATTTCCTTTGTTTTTCTTTATGACTGACATCGGTGTTTCCTCAAAAACGACGAACTAGATCGAACGATTCGAAGGCGCGATGATTTGATTTTAGTAAAAAAAAAAAAAAAAAAAAAAAAACAAGAAAGATTGAGCTTTTGTTGGGCCACGAAAGTACGCATTAAGACGTATTTTAAAAAAAATAACAAACTGAACTATGAAAATTTTGACCATAACTAAGAAAATGAAGGGAAACTTATAGCGCTGTGTATGTTGACTGGACATTTACATTTGTGTAGTAATAATAAAATGACAAGACTAGTTCGAAATATTTCAGCATGATATTTTTTTATTATTAGGATGCTAGTTCTATTTTTCATTTGAGAAACAAGGATTGCTCGAAAGGCTTTTGATCCTAAGAAGCAACATTGAAATGATGCCGTCAATGCCACGAAAAATACAAAATGTCTACAAATATAAATATTTAACTGCCTTTTTCATGTACAGCTCGGGGAATTTTATTTGATCGTACCTTCATTGATATGGTTAAAATTTCTCTTGTACCCTTTTTGCTAGGTGATAAACCTTCTGTCGAATAATAACTTGAATATGCATTAGCAGTCGAATCTCTGGCCCTTTCACTAGCCGCTGTTTCTTTCCCTTGAATTGTCAAAAATCTGAAAAAAGGAAAACATATTTAATGAATGAAAACGATTTATTATTTGTGCTGTTAATCGCTATATGGAAATAAAGCTACAGGTCATTTTTAAATATTTTATAAGTCAAGTTAGCAGTGACAATTGGACAACAGAAAGAGAAAAAAAATGACCGTTCAGAGAGTTGTCGGCAATAAAAGGAAAAAAAAAAATTATAGTCTTACACAAACTAATTTTTTTTTTTTTTTTTTTTTTTTCAAAAAATGAAACTAGCTTAAATAGAACAATATTTTAATTTTCCAGGAAGGAAAAACAATGCCGAACGTGTTTTCACAACTTTCAACGCGCCTGAGTCAATTCTTTTCAAGAGATCGGAGCTTCATTTCTCATCTAAGGAAAGATTATTGGAAAACGATGCATGTCTTTCTTGGGCTGATTAAATGAAAAAACTAAGCTTTTGCTTATACCGGGTAAGATTTTATTATAATTCAGTATAGCATGTAGAATTTTTTTTTTTCAAATTATGCCGTAAAATCTTATACAGTACAATATGCAACATAAATTCTTCCCAGTGGCATATTTTGGGTCAGTGGCGGACTGGCCTTAAGAGCATTTCGGCATTTTCCCAAGAGTGGGGTTCAGAAAGCGATTAAGAAACGCCAACCTCTCCCCCCCCCCTCCCAGCGGTGCGCAACGTTTTGCTTGTGCCGAATATTTCCAGCCGTAAGCTTTTGGGTATAGGACATCTGTAGCAAAAGGAATCTTTTACTGGAACTCCGATTCTAAGATATCATTCCCCATAAATATAAATCTTCAGTAATGTTAAAAGAAGGTTCATGCCATTTGTTCAGAAATGTCACTTTCTTAAAAATTTCAAATAGGCCTAAATCGTTTTATTTTTTATGCATTTTATCTAATTCCCACTTAAAATCTCTTCCTAAGGACGGTAAAAACTCTTACGACTGATTGAAGAGTAAATTGAAAAAAAAAAAAGATTTGATGTTTTTTCAATGGTTGCTAATTAAGCTAATTTATATTCCTTTTGCAATTAACATTGCAACGATTGTAAAATTTAAAACAGAATAAACTTTGTAAAAAATTGTATTGCAGAATTTAAACGATATGGTGCACCATATGTTACCTTTTGTTAATTAGAGGCTGTAGCCTAAATTTCATCAGTGATTGCTCTTTAAAATGAAACTGAAAACCTAATTAAATTTAAAAGAGCTGCTAAAATATGGAAAGAAAGAGCTCATTCCAAAAAGTTTTTTTTTTCTCTTTTTTCGATCTTTCCTAGGGACGGGGATAAAACTTCCTTTTTCCTCTTAAAGCATAAAATTCCTTTTTAAAAAATTAAAAACTGTATACTTACTCTAAATCCCTTGGTGGCTTGAAACTCACGTCTATCCTGTAAGTGCTATCCGTCTGTAATTTGACCGTCTTTAACTGTTGAAAGCGATCACTCGTTTCCATTTTGCAGTAAACTGGAGTACCTTCAGGAGCTTTTCTCATTGATAGAGTAACTCTGAATGTCCCTAATTGTGAGCTTTTCTGTGAGCCTTGCATGACTCCGTCGACTTTCATTTTTTAAAGTCGTTTTGCCTTTTTGCGATAACTTTGTTCCATCTCACTCTGCATAGATAAAGGAAAATAAAACGAATATATTATTTTAATCACCAATGGCTCGACCATTTGTTTGGAAAAAAGGGGGAAATCATCAATCTTTTAGGGAAAAAGGGCTGAAGGATTAAACGATTTTTATATTTGTAAAAAAAAAAAAAAAAGAACTCGATGTTTTGGATTTAGTTTAAAGAAAACTAAAATTGAAATCATTTTCCCTTGGGAGTATAAAATTCACTCTCCTTCTTGCCAAACTCGATTCGTCTTTTCTTTTTTTTTCTTCATGGAAACGGATATCAAACTTTTTAAAAAGATTATTTTTTTTTTTTTTTTAGAAGTAGTTAACGAGAGTTCATGTCCCATGGGAATAAAAAAAAATGCTTTTCCAGAGCAAAATTATGATGAAATATAATATTTTTAATAGAAAAAATTACGTAAAATATAAATTTTGCGACCAGGGTTGCGATGCCGATGGCATTTTTACTGGCATCGGCATATCGGCATCGGAATCGATGAGAAAAATAACCGAAATCGGCATCGGGGTCGGAGTCAAAGCCGGAATCGCGAAATATTTTCAATTTCAAAATTATTTTTCTCTTAATTTCTTTACTTTAAAACTGTAATTAAATTTAATAACCGATTACTCGATTAATTTTTATATAAGAATTATGGTTTTTATGATAGTTCTGCTGACTAAAACAAAATATTTTAGAACTGTATTTTTTAAAGAAACCTGAGCTGAGTGAGACTAGAAAAAATTTCTATTTTTAATAAAAAACAAGATACTAAATTTATGTTTAAGAAAAAACTAAAATTTAATCATAGTTAAAATTGTTCCACAATCCGATATCGGCGTCGGCGTCGGCGTCGAAATCGGAAATTTTTTGGCAACCCGGAATCGGCGTCGTCGGCGTCGGCTTCGACTATTTTTAAATAACTATTTGGCGTCGGCATCGGCATCGGCATCGCAACCCTGTTTGCGACGGGGGGCTCGTGTTTTAATTAAAAGATCAGTGCAATGAATGATACATATTTAAATGATGATCTAAATTTCCGCAGAATTTTCGTAAATTTAAATCGATTGTATACGACGCAGCTCTTTCTCTTAAAACAATAATCAATCAACTGATTCATGGTGTTATTTACTCGACTATTTTATTATTACAATATCGAAATCGGGTAATAAAGTTTTCTAAGAATAAATGTTTTGACGTTCGATTCATTCAGAAGTTTCATTTTGCATCCAGATAGGATTTGATGCCCAAGTGTCATAAGGGAAATATTTTAATAGTCCACCACTGTTGTTAAAGAAATATTTTTAACATTAATTTTCTTTCGGCGGATAAAGGAAGAGGGGTTGGCCGAAGAAGGCCAAAACGGCCCTGCTTCCCCAATAAAAGTAGTCAATTTTTTTTTGTTTTTGTTTCAGAATAGTCATTTACCAACAATTGTTAAAAATTGGGTTTTCAAGCTCGTTTATTGAGGCCTAAAAAATTTTAACGGCCTAAAAAGGAATTGAAATGCTACCCGAAATTGCATTATTTACTGACCGAAAATTAATAAATACTGGCCAAAAATTGTGAAAAATACTGCCAAAAAAACAAAAAAAAAAAAAAAAAAAAAAAAAAAAAAAAAAAAAAAAAAATTAAAAATACTGACCATAAAAATGCAAGCCAATTTAAATTACCATGGACAATATTTATTTATTTTTCTTTTATTAACAATGTGTAATACTTGGCACGAAGCGAGATAAACCTATCCGTACGAATTTTCGTTATATTCAGTGGAAATATTAAAAGTCGTTTATCATAAAAATTTATCGATGGAGAAAGAAAGCATAGTCAGATTGTGTTTCGAAAAGAGGATGAGGGCTTTTGTTATAAATTTTATCAAATCGTTTTCATTTTTCCAGAAGTTTTGAAGAGAAATTTATTTTCCGGAAAATGATGTTTGAGGGAGAGAAATACGTCAATGGTGAAAGTTTTTAGGGCTCGAACATCATTAAGTGCTTTGAGGCAATTAAACGGTGAAATGAAACTATTTAAAATCGTGAACGGAATGAATAGTCACCGAGGTTCCCATGATAATATTTTTCTAAAAAATTTGATTTGTCGCGTTAAGTGAGATTTCATGGGATTTGTAACATTACATACTAAAAAGCTCCCTTGGAGATACCTATTGTGTCACTCGAAACGACAAAATGCCAAGAGCGTTTTCATAATCGACAATTTAACAAATATACTCACGCTGTACTTTTTTTTATCGTCTCATTTAAATGTTTTCCTCGCAAAATTCAATTCGATCATATTTAATATATTCAAGAAAGATCAAGTTTTATAGTGGTATTTTGTAAAAGCTCAAATTTATTAAAAAATTATGAAATATACATGTATATGAGATGAAGAAAATGTTTGTGACGGTAGTCAGAATTTTTGCGTTAAGGTTTTTTGATTTTTTTAGAAACGGTTGACCGTTAGTAGGCTGAAAAATTCTTTAATGGCCTTATAACTGCTACCATCCTATCGACTGCTCTTTTTATTTTTATTTTTAGGGATGAAAACGAAAACGAAGCTTTTCTTTTTAAAAAGCATTGTGAAAATTTTATCGAAGTACCGGTATATAAAATTTTAAATCTAAGCTCCGTGAAAAATGTAAAAGCTCTTATTACTTTTCATCTACGGTGTTCACATGATTATTACGTTTTTACAGTTGAGAAGGAAAATCGTAAAAACTTCATTTTTTTTGACAGTTTGTCTCCCGTACGTAAATTGCATGTTCGGTAATTTTAAAATTTATGAACGTAAAAAGTTTTATTCCTTTCTTCCTTGCACTGCTGCATTTTCCATTTTTTTTAATTTAAATAAATAATAAAACGGATGTAGACTTATAATGTTACGGTAATAGAGAAACTTTTTAACCTAAAGTTTTTTTATTTCCATTAAAATCAAATTGCAGTTGCAGCGAATGTGAGATGAAAAAATTTTAGAGTTTCCATTTTTTTCACAGATTCTTTCTTTTTCTCGTTTAAAAATTCAGGATTATTGAAGAGGGAAATAATGTTGAAACTAAATTAGGAATGTGTAAATCGAGGTTATTCCGTTCAGCGGTATAAAAATCAATATTTTTCTTCTCCCATTATAATCTGATTTTTCTTTCATTTATTGGTAGATAGTATATTGTTAACCTAGGGAGGAAAATGAATTTTCCCGTTGAGGTTTAAAAAAATCTACATGGAAAATTCATTTGCGTTCCTAGGTTAAACAAGATAATTTTCATTACAAATCAATGCTTAATTATTCAGGAAAATCAAAGAAAATGATTTGTTAAATTGTATATAAAGTCTTCTGTAAGCATGTTTAACATTGTTCTGGGCTATGCGGGAAAATATCTTTCGCTTAACCCTTTTGGGCTAGTTCATTTCATTTATTTAAAAACTTATGTGAAACTCATTTCCCGTGATTGATACAAGAACCCCCCAACGGATTTACAAGTCTAAATGAGAACTCTTTCTGGGAAAGAGTTCGTTTTCGCGATAAATATTTGCATGAATTTCCCGCTATACCTATTGTGCTTTCATTTGTGCTTTTAGAATTTTTAAACGGTTATCTAGATTTATCTAAGGCGGAGAGTTTTGAGAAAGGTTGGATATTTTATTATCATAAAGTAATTAAAAATGTAAAAATAAAAATTTTGCTTCGCATAAGGAAAATGCATTTTGAAACAAAAATTTTATTTCGTAGAATGTGTTTCATTTTATTTCATTTTTTTTTTTTGCTTCTTGTAAAGTTATTGCGGCTTGCCAACTTTTATTCCAAAAAAAAGATAAATTCCTAAGAATTTTTACTAAAGAAAAGACTTTATTTCTCGAATATGTCCATAGCTGTGAAAAACTACTTTTAATTTTTTTCTTATGTTATTTATGACATTTTCCTTCTTCTAACTGGTTAAAATTGTCATCATTATATAAAAAGGGAAAAGAGAAAATGGTCTTTTGAAAATTTTCTTATGCTTCCGTTTATATTACAATTTCAGAGAAAAAGATTCTGAGTCAAAATTGCTTTTGTTTTTAAAGCACTCCTTATTTTGAATGCCTTAAAAACTCTTTTTTTTTGTATTTATAATAACGGGCTGTCATCCAATTTAGTTCTTTAAAAATGATTTTTTTTAAATGCGTTTTCCGTGAAAAGTAATTTTTCATGCATGTTTTTTATCATACGCCTAGATCCCAAGAAATTTATGTTTCAAAGACCTGATCTACACGCCAAAATATCAGAAAAACGCAGGAAAAGTAATTCTGTATTGCTTATTAATTTTTCGTGACATATTGGTTTCCAGTTCCAGAATTATATCAGAGAATATTACTTCATTTATTCGTAATCTAGGCAAAAATCCAGATAGGAAACTTCATTTTTTTTTCACAAAAAAAAAGTCCATTTTATAGTTCGTTTCAGATTTTTCCAAGTTTTAACTCGGAGTCAAAATGCTTTTTACGCTTGCTTTCTTATAATCTGAAAAAAAAAAAAAACGTAAGCAGAAGGGTTTATCATGGAATCCTATAGCTTTGTTGTTAGTGCTCAAATTCAAGGTCTCAAAACTAAGAAAAACAAACATTGATTTTATATTTTTCCCACGGAAAAATCAATGAAAAATATTTTTTTTTCTACGTGCAATAAAACTTGTCAATGCAATAAAAAATCGGCCTGTGGAAAGAAAAATATTCCAGCAGATTCCCAAGAGAGGGAATCTCGCCAAATTAGATCCTGGTTCAATAAAATGAAGAGAAACCCGCCATTTAATTAGTGCGGAATTGTGTTGTTATTCCTCATCGGCATTTTTTTTTCTCGACATTTTACCAACTTTATACTCCTATTTTCCTTCCTAGATTAATGATTCAACGTTCTCATATAATGAAATAATATGTTTACTTTCCTAAGTTTCTTATTCGGTTTTCTAAGTTGCATAATGATAGTTCAAAGAAAATACGTAGTTTCGATTGTTTAAGATCTTGCTGTAATTCATAATTTTCAAAAAGAAAAAAAAACAATCATTTTTTTATGTTATTTACTGATCTATTATATGATGGTAGTTGCCGGTGATTGTTTTACTTTTGTAGTAAACAAAGGGTAAAAGGTCGCCACAAAAATTTACGAAACGATCAAAGGCTCACCAAGAAGGTTGAGCTTTATGAGGAAACTTCATATTTTTTAAATGTGTATTTTGCCTTGACCGCTGTGGTCGGTCACGAAATCAGTGTCGATTACTGACATCATAAACGGAAAATGTTCCAATATTATCAGCTAATCGTACACCATTTATTTCTTTGAAAGTAGAACGAGACAAGTGAACGTAAAAGTTTAATTTTTTTTTTATCTATCCTAAAAAGAGAACAAAATACCAATGTTTGAAGTGAGTATGTCGTTGATGATTCTTTGTCTTTTGACGTTAAACTCGTGCAGGGAAATCTTTGAATAATATATGCTTTTTTTTCTCCCTAAAAACCGACGTGGAATTTATGTTCTGGAACATTTTTATATTTTTAACCTCGATGATGTACGATAATCCGTAATACAAGGTAGCAGACTAAATGAAATCAGCCTGAATAAACTTGCTGCTGTATTTTCGTTTGTCGTAAAACACTGCAGTGCAAGTCAATTATTTACACCGAATCCGCGGTTGCTCTCCTATATTTACGATTTTATCTTCGTTTCCCTTTTGTTTTCAGAATTGAATTACTCCCAATACCGGCATGAAGTCGATTGTCGCTCTCGCGAGCTTTGCCGGGAATGAATTTGTAATCGCTCTTCCGTAAAGGCTTTCGGTAAATTGATGCTTTGGTCTTTCTCTTTCCATCCCATTGGAATGTGCATCCCCCGCTATGAAATTGATTCATTATGACGTTTTAATGTCTAAGCTTTTAGAAATAAGTGAAACCAATGTGATTTTATTCAAATTTAGAATGAAACGTTTGCAACATTTTTTTTGAAGGAAGTAAGCTTATCCCTTTCTTGTCTAGGACTATTTTTAAGATTGGACTTTTCCGGACTGAAATTATAAGACCGTTGCAAATGTTTTTTCTGGATATCAGAAAGGTCCAAAAATCATCCCTAGTAAGTACGGCGCCTTGCAACCCAGTGTTAGGAGTTAAATATAACGCCGTAATTTTAATTTCTTATTTTTTAGGGATTTTAAACTATGGTTTAACTGTTTTCGAGGTCAGAGATTCAGAATTTTGAGCCTATTTCGACTTACGGGGCCCAAGAAGGCCCCTTACAAAGATATTTTTACGAAAAAGTTTGGAAAAAGTTATTTTTATAGTAGCTCTAAACTATTTTGCTAATAGCTATAAGCTAACAATAGGCGCAAATCCGTTTCATCTATCAAGAGCTTTTTCTTAGTAATACCCACTATGGGCAGTTATCAAGGGCAACTAATTATTTTTTTAAGGAGTTACTTGTCAAAAATAAAATTATATAATTTGCGAGCTATTAGGTTCTGACATTAAAAGGTCTGCCGCCATTTTGTTTTTCAGAATATACAAAATTCTGACTTCAAATTCAAGAAAAATGTCCTAAAATATCCATGTCTAGGAAATTTCGTCAAAATTTGACGACGTTTTATTTAGATTTTCCTCGATTTCCCTTATGCATCCATCAGTCGCTACTGAGCATTTTTTTATGCATCCATATGGATGCATTAAACAGGAAGGGGTATAAAACTTGATTCTTGGTTTTAAAAAAATATATTTTTTTTTTTTTGGTAATTTTAGAACGAATTTTGAAAAAAAAACCGGTTCTTTTAAAAACATTCAGTAGTAACGATGTCGTTAACATTTTCATCCCTCCCCGTCTCCGCCATTCAGGAAAAATATAATGACGTAATTATGGGACATCCTCTTAACAGCGAAAGGACTTCGGGCGTATCATTTTAATTCTTTTTTTTTTTACGTTTCGGGAAATCCGCGAAACATTCCATGTATTACGTTCCCCAAGTCCGTGTTTTACGTTTCAACCCGGATTGCACTTTTCATCCGCAGATCTATTCAAATATTTGGAAACTACAAACAATATGAGCATTGAGTAACAAATTTTCTCTCAGGAAAGTTGTCCTTCCAGTCTAAATTCTAGGAACTGTCACTGCAAACTTCAAACCCCAAGTTGTTTAAACTCAGAATATCATTAAGCAAAAGTTGTGGCTTGTTTTCACAATGACAGTCAAGAATCAGTCGTGAATCTCAGCATCATGCATCTCATTATTTTTTTGTTAATTAATCCGAAATATTGATAAAATAATTTTTTTTCTGAAAAACTGGAAGGCTGAACTATCAAATGCATGAACTCACGCATGCTGGGCGTCAGTTTATAAAATAAAATATAGGGGAAAAAGAACGTGGAAAAACATTAAGACGCGTGGGAGTTCATTCTTCAAAATCGCATAGTTCAAGATCCTTTCATACTGCGGTTAAAGCCACGACAGTTTCTTTTTTCTTTGAAATGTTTTATTCGCATTCAACACTGCAAAGGCTTTCAAACTTTCTCTGGAACGTTTTTAAAATTTTAATAGATCACACAGAAATCGACCGTTTTTATCCTCCACACGAAAAGTGCATAAATTACAAAAAGAATTCAAAAATCTTTTACATAAAATGTATAAGTAAAAAAGTGCGAAAGAGTGACGTCGATAGCAAGTTCCGTTAGAAACCAAAAAAAAAAAAAAAGCTCAACTTTTTTTCTGGTTTTCCCACAGGATTGCAAACTTTGCGACGCCAATATTGCGCTTCCGCAAACAGACGCAAAAATAATTCTGTGCCTCCAACCACTGCGGAATGCTTGACTCTGGAGACCGTGACCTTTTTAGATGAAAATAAGTCAGAAGCTAATTCGTAGCCATCTGCTTTATCCCCTACACAACTCGTCATCACATAACCCTGATGATGGAAATATAAGTTAATGCAAAAACATTTATTATTTATAGAAAACATTTTTTTATATTAAAAAAAAAAGAATATGAATCGGAAGAATAACGTGCAACAAATGAAAACAAATTAGAGATAGCATCCGAAAGCTTCAACAACAGTAGGAAATTCCCATAATCAAGTGATAGTATCCTTGACCTAAGTTTTTAAAAGAAGTATTGCGTTTTATAAAGACTTGAAAATCACGCAACGAAGCGTTTACCTTCGCGTCCGCGTCCTGCTTATAAGAATAAGAGATTATTTTCGTGGGACACGGTGGCTGTTAGTACTCAGCATTATTAATTTATACAAATTTAACAGTTTACCAAGTATCGATTTTGAAACTTTTGCTGTTTTCCATCTTTCACCTCTTCGGGAAATCCACAATTTCCCACTCCCTTCCCTCCATATATTTTTTTTTTCTTTTACTTGTCACGCTTCGTCCTCTCCTATTTTTCACATTTCCCAGGTCAAACATGTTTTTTTTTCCCTTTTGTTTAAAATATGAATATTCATTCGTTTAGCTGCACGCAATATCATATGTTTCGAAAAAATTAAGAAAATGTACTAGGTCTTGTGCTTTCCCGGAAAATAAACGAAAAATCGCGGAATTTAATTTGTTTGCTATTAGAGTAAATTGATCTCCTTCGCGTAAACATAAGCATTATAGTTGTCGGCTATATTTTTTTTTATTCGTCGCATTTATTTATTTTTACTGTTTTTATTAAGCTTTTTATTATATACTTGTTAAAAAAAGATTTAGAGAAGTGACTGCCAAAAAATTATACATCCTGTAAACAGATCTTAAATAATCCAAGGTGGTCCTATTCTTTGTTTTAACACATTGTCTGTCCGTTTCTTTAAACATATATTTTCTGTCTGTCCTCAGGTCTTATTTTTTTAAGTTTTTGCATTCAGGTGAAGCTGGTCGTCAAATAAAGGTCACTTAATATAAACTTTTTCCCGAGGGAACTATGGTCTGAGCCAAAAACAGCTGGATTAAATGTAAAATAATCCTACAGATTTTGCATCTTCATTCAGATGAGTTGTAAATTTTCAATATACCGTATAGGGAGAAGCTGATTGGGCTAATTTCAAAAAGATTTCCCTTCTTATAGCTTTTTTCTATAATTTTCCAGAGGTGGTATTCAATACAACCCCCCTAAGCTATTTTTTTTTATTTTTCCTACAATAATATATTTTTAAAAATATGTTAAGGATGCCACATGAAATAAGTTCAATAATCTCTGCAGTTTGAGGTAAAATGGCTACAAATGATAAAATAATAGACAGCTAAGGGGGTTTTTGAAAAAGATCTTATGATTACCTTGTAACTTGGTGTATGAAAACAGTGGAAGGTAAAAATAGCTCCTTTTGATTCTATAGTACTGCCGGTAAAGGATCTTATGATGGTACATCTAGGAAAAGGAACACCTCCTCTTTGTACTCCCTGCTTCCATTTGTCTCCCTTTCTCGATTAAATAAAAAAACTTATCTAAACAGAATACAACCTTTTTTTTTACTAATTGGTATCCACATCCCAAGTTTTTGGGTGTATTTTATGCATACACCACACTTCAGGAAAAGAATTCCAAAGGCTTCTATTTAAAGTGGCAGTAATTTATTAATAGTCGAGCAGTATTTTTTAATAAAATGGCAGCTTTTTCAATAGATTGGCAGCAGTGCTGCAATTCCGACTCCCATTCCGATTCCGATTCCGATTCCGAGATTCCGATTCCGATTCTGATTCTGATTTAAACCAAAATTGATAAGTGTAATAACTGTATTTTCGTTTTTAAGTCAATGTAAATCGAAAATATTTTTTGGATGCCGATACCGATTCCGATTCCGAAGATTCCGAACGGTTTTCAGACGAAATTTCGGTTCCAATTCCGATTCCGATTTCGATTCCAATTTCGATTCCGATTCCGAATAAAAATTAATCGGAATTGCAGCCCTGATTGGCAGTAAATTTAAAAATATGGGAGTTTTTTTTATTGGCAGTACAATTTTGGCAGTAAAAAAATATTTTGGCAGTATAATAAATAATTTGCCATTAAAATATGTGCATTGGCAGTGAAAAAAATGGATTGATGAATATTTTGGCAGTAAAAAAAAGGAATGAATGATTTATTTAAAATTTTTTTAATAACTGATGTGACTCCGGACCGATCCGATACGTAATCACTGCTTCTGGGATCTCCTTTGTTGGGGGAGGGGTTAAAATATTTTTTTATTCGGAATCGAATTCTTAAAATTGGTGGAAAGCGTGCTATATAGCCCCGGGTTCAAATTTCGGATACTAAACTAAATTTTTCTTGGAAAAAAAGCCTTTAAAAATTTATTAATCCAAAAAATATTTTATCGATGAGCTCGAATGTCATTTTTTTAAAATTTTTCGTCATTTATGAAGGTTTTTTACTCTTATTTTCCAAAGTACACCGCACACCAGGTAAAAACCTGCATAAGAATATAACAATAGGTTCCATATAAAAACCATACTTAACCGAAACCTTTTTCCCTATTCTGCTGTGCGGTGTTCTTTGACCGTGTAATAACCCGAGGTTAGATTACATTGTTCTTATGGACATCGTGAAGGGACTGCATTTAAACCGGACGGGTTATAAGGGAACGCTCAAGTATTATGTAAGATTTTTATGGGGGTGGGGGTCGGTCCGCATTAACCATCTTTGCCATAAGCTAAGTATGGCGAAACATCTTACAACCGGGAGGGGGGGGGGTTCAAATTCACCAAAATCATGCTTACGTAATACTTGAATGGCTCCTAACCTAGGTTGATCGTATTAAAAATTTATTTTAAAAAAATTAGCCTCATAAAAGAACACTATGCAACTTCCTAAAATATAAAAATTTACTGTTCCAAAACAATTAATCCACTACCGATTTATATTAAAAACGGACCCATATTTAAATTTACTACTGCCAACTTTATGGAAATAAAAACTGCCCTACCGATATTTATTTACTGTCCCATTTATATAATAGCCAGTTCAAAAAGATTTCTTGACATTTTTCTTATGTTCACCTGGACGAGGTGATAGTCCATGTATCACTTTTTTTTAGACTGCATTTAGATAAGCGATCTGCAATAGTCAGTCACTCAGCACACCTAATCTGCATGAATCCATTAAAGGCATTCAGAATAGGTGACGATTCCCAAGCACTTAAAACTGTTACGCTAATATGCTATAGAGATTGATATATATTCTCCGGGTCTTTAATCGCTTCAGTTCTGGAAAAGTTATAAATTATCGACTTGTTCTCGGATAATAAAATTCTACAGAGGATTGTTCTACGGGTAAAGCGAACTAAAATATTCAAATGGTTTTTTTCCCGTATAAAGAGGGGAGATACTGCGGATGGAGACTCGTGTTTATGAAGCTTTTAGAGAATCTTCCCTTACGGACCTTTTCCTTTCCTTCGATTAAGAAATTCCTATTTTGAAAATACTAGTGAAAATATCTGCTCTTCGTTCATGAACTTTCGCTTTTTAACGAAATCAAACGACTGTAGTAAAATTTAATTTTGTTTTGAAGTGTGTGTGACGAATATTTTGGGGAATTTTTCACACTAGTTTGCTTTATACTGTACATTACCTTACAGACATCAGTAAGGCTGGTTTTCATACTCTGGGCTTTTATAATCTTGATCCTTTAATAGTTCGCTAATTTGTTTTTAAAGAGCATAATATAAGTCACAACTAGGGTTCATTTTTACATGAGGAAACGACATACTTTCAAGAGTGGATCTTCTGCTTTGGTTATTACGACCGTGTTTGGGAAACTTCTTAAATTTTTAGAATCGTACGATAGAGAACAGCCACGGCGAAAGGTATTATAGCTTATAATTCTAAAAAGAGAGATTTTTCAAATAACGTAATTTTATTTTCTAACGTGCCGAGTAGCGAGAATAGTGAATATAGCACGGGCAGAGCTCTGGTAAAAGGGTTAAGGTAAAGAAGACCGGAGGCAAATGTCTCTATATAATAAAAAACTGCCGATTTTTTGTTTTTACGTTTTACGGAAAGTAGAATTTAATTGCCGTAACAACTTTTAATAAATTCCCCAAAGAAAAAAAAATTTTTGATTGAAGAGTTTTATTAAAGTTTTTACCGAGAATTTTGAAATTGAAATGTAGCCAGGAGGAGAAAAATGTATAAAAATAATAGACACATACACGTGAAATTACTCGTCCATTTATTTATTACTATGCTTTGTCTGCAAGGATCGTAAAAAATTTCTGTTTACGATTTTGGCCTTTTATTTCCACAAGTATAAAACATTATTGTCACGCTAAAAGAAAAGAAGGAAGAAGGAAGAAGGAAAATTTTAAAATGAAATGTTTCGGAAGTCATTGAGCTTTTCCTTAAAATAACCCGACGGTGCACTCATATCGCGATTTTGCTTAACGACCATAAATAGAGAATCCGTAAAAAGGAAAGCCATATTCTGCACGTCTTCGATTTTCCCTTTTCTGGAAGTTTTCTTTTCATAAGAAATGATCGTGAAATGAGGACAGAGATTAAAATAAGAAAAAAAATCGGAAAAAAGAGTAATGAAATAAGTCTTATAAATCAAATAGTAAATGAACTGGTTGGCAAAGCAAACTCCAAAGTTTTTTTTTTTTTAAGTTTTCATTTTCCCCTTAGGATTTGATTAAAAGCGAAACGAGTAGAGTATGTGGGAAAAAATGTTGAGTATCGGATTATTACTGAGGTCATTTTCTAAGTTTTTATTATTATTATTTTTTTCCCCCCCGTAAAAGTATGATTTTAAGATATCCGATATTCTAGCAAATAAAGGTAATTAATTTTAAACTTGACTTTCTATGCCATAATTAAAAATTAAAGAATAAACTTATCAGCTGTTGAGTTCTGACTTTTCTCATGACTGCAAAGTTTCCGTATTAATGAGCATGAGTTAAACAGAGTTGACGGGAATAGTTGCAGCTGGGTCGATATTCGAATAAAGGGAACGTGAAAAGATCGGACGAATAAAATGCATCTTAGTTTTTAAGCTATCAAGTTGCTGAAGTCTTGTCATTTCGTAAGGCCTTGGTTGCACTCTGAAATTTTCTGCTGGTAAACAAAGCTGAATTTTACTTTCCTAAAACCTAGTTACGTTGTTCCTAAGCTTTTGGAAGATTTAGGAAATGGAAATTAAGATTCCTAATGGCAGATCGGTGCCAAATATTGTAGTACTTAACAGGGGACGCAATACATTAATACATACAAGTATTACGTAAGCACTTAACAAGGGAAGGGCCATCCCTTATTGGGTATTACTCCCCCTTATTGGGGAGTACATGTTTTACATAAGATTTGAAATTTTAAAAATTTGCCATGAAAAAATTTGCTGCATTTTTCCGTGTAAAAATGGTCTCATTAGTTCATAACTTTATTTTATGATTTTTTTAAATTCATTTTTTATTTTATTTTATTAAGTAATTTTTGATTTTGTTCATTGATTTTTGATATTTTTTTATTGATTCGTTAACTTTTAAAAAAATAAATTTTACGGTTCTCTCTTTGGCGCTTAATTTCATTTCAAAAAAAGAACGAATTGTAACAATCATTTTTTTGAAGATGAAAATAAAAATAAAATAATGATAAAATCTATTTTTTGCAAATTCAAAAAAAAAAAATCTTACGTAATATTAGGATGGGGCGGGGGGTCGGCTATTTCTTACGCTTCCTTGCACCCAGGGAGGGGGAGATACAAAACAGACAAAAAAGTGCTTACTTAATACTTGTATGATCCCTTTGGATTAAATTATAAATTTACAAAGAGGCTCAGTAGCCCCCCCCCTCCCCCTCCATTGCTACAGGACTGCAGCGAATGTCCTATTGACACTTCCTGAGATCGAATTCCGGTATCTAGCCATTAGTCGGGTCAAAGTAGAGGGGACTCACCTTTAACCAATTTTTTCCCCGGGAGAGGGCGGGAGGAATTTCATATTTAGGGAAAAGGGTTTTCATCTTCAAAATCTGCCTTCTTAAGAACCTGGTAATTCAATTATTATTCTCTGAAAAAAATTCTTTAGAAAAAGACGTGGCGCGAAAAAAATTGCGGACAGGTGAGTCCCCCAACTTGGACTCCCGTTTTATGAATAATAAAGGTTAACTACATATGCAATATGCATATGCAGTATTAACATAAATATTCAACGAAACCTTCACGTTCGGATCTTTAAAATGCAGACTTTTTTTTTTTTTTTTACTAAACCAATTCGGATTATCACTGCATTCAGATAAAATAAGGGCCCGGATTCACTACCAAACCTATTGTTATGAAGGAAAATTGACAAACATGTTGAGTATGTTAAACAAACTTTTCCCTCCAAAAATACTCAACAAAGCCGCAAGGAAAATATTGATTGAACATGTTGGAATGCGAGAATAAATTTTTGCGCCCGAAGACAGTACAGTGCAATTTTGCGAATAAATATTGTCATTGAGCATTTTGGAGAAGTTTAGGTTTAATTAGTAGGAAATATTTTTATACCCAATGAAAATTTTGCTTTTTCATGAAATAAAATAAAAAAGTGCACCCTTGGGCCCTAACGAAAGGTGGAAAAGTAATGGCATTATCAAACATTCCAAATGCGATGTTTTCGTTTCATCCGTGATAGTTATCGAAAATGAATGAAAAATCGAAATTGCATTTTCATGTATCTCATTCCAGTATCGGACATTACGTTGCTGCTAATAAATTATGATGGCTTTGCTGATTACTGCAAAAATTATAACCAAAAACGTAACACCATAAATCCAACCATATAGAGGCTATTTTACTTTTTTTTTTCCACATGATGTGATAAAACTTCATAGGTGCTATATTATATCATGTACGATGTTTATTTGTGCCAGATGCACTGTTATTTTTCAGAAAAAGAAATTTGTAAAGTCATAGATTTTATATCATAAAAAAATTGTAAAGGAAAGTAACGACAGACAGGAGAGCATATATTTCTTAATTTTCAACTTATGTTTTCACAGAGAAAGCTCAAGCAAAAAGGACAGGGAAGAAAATGTAATATTGATTTCGGATTTCCGAGGTGGCGAAACAGCCTCATAAAAAAAGATAAGCACTAGATTTTCACAAATTCTATCCAACGTAACGTGAAGTTAACACGGAAAGATTCTTTAGTCAGCTTGTTAAATAACATAATGTTAACAACTCTAGCTCAAGATCAGTGTAATTCTTTGTTTACAGTTTTCACGATTTTCCATTCTTTTTTTACCCCTTTTTTTAAATGATTTATGAACTTACCGCCGGTCTATAGGTTACATTTTTATTTTTTATTTATTAAATATTCACCGCTTTATCGTATTCGAGCTCTTTTGCTTGTTTATTATTTTATTTTCATTTTCATTTTCATTTTCGTTGCCCTGTTAGGAAATGTGTATGGGGATCCATTCATTTATATTCTTGCTTTATAGAGCTTGTTCATTCATACACAATAGTGCACATCAGAGAACAAATAAACGAAAAAAAAGGGTTGTGTACGAGAGGAAAAAAAAAAAAAAAAAAAAAAAAAAAAAAAAAAAAAAAAAAAAAAAAAAAAAAAAAGAGTTGTGAAAAATTGAAAAGCAGATCCTTCCGATTTAATGTCCTTTCAGGAAATGTCGACTGAATGATTAATCACGGCCAAGCATTAATAAAAGATGAGATTTATATAAATCACTTAGTCGGTTTCAATTAGAAGCTTCAATAAACACCACGATGGGAGATCAAGACGTATAATTTGTATTCAAATCCCAGTTTCTGAACAAAAAACATTTGTATTGTGCTGTTGTGGATGTGTTTTTTTTCCCGGTGTTTAATTCTTCGGTTTAAATCCGAAAAAGTTACTCCAACACAAGTTTCGACCTTATTACATTTAATTGAAAAGATAGTTTTAGTACGATGTCTCTGGGACAGCCAAACTTTAACTGGATTGATAATAAAACGAAATGCGAACGAAAACAATCCTGGATATTTTAATTTGACTTGTTTTTAAAGTTTATGGCAGATTTTTTTTACCCCCAATTATCTTGGACCCAGGTTTCCTTTTTCTTCCTTTCAAGTGGTGCTTTTTGCTCGTTTTCCATTTTAATCGGTCCCCTATTTAGTTTTGTTTCCCCTTATATGGTAATATAAAATAAAGTACGTTTTACCTCTCTGGGTTTCAAAATTCTAGCGTCTGTTTCACTCTTCTTTCAGAATTTTTATTTTCACGGTTCCAAGTTATCTATAATTAAATCTGTTGCTTTAGATTTTTCTGGACGCGAATCCTTTGGTGACTTAAAATAATGGCCGTATCGTTACTTTAAAAAGAATTAGCGGGAGAATGATTGTTAATTAGTCACACCTCTGTTGAGTGAACGTTTTGGCCAACAGCATATTTGTGGACTGTATATTTAAATAAATTTTCAGTTAATGCGTCACAAATAAATTTATATATCATTCAGCAATAATGAGCATAACTGAATAAGCTGGGAGTCTCCATCGCTCGGACTTCCAAGCTCCCTTTGATCCCTTATTTCCATATCACATCATTCTCGTCAGAATGACTCATCTTAAAACTATGACATGATGTGGTTTAGTGCATGCTTTCTGAAGTGGATCTGCAATGAACAAATATGTTCGCCCGTATGTTCGGTCAGCATGTTCCGCCGTTTGTTTCGGCGCACTATACCGATTTTAACATCTATTTGAAAAGCTCGTTTGCGACTAAACATTTGCTTATCTATTTACATCGGCTTTATTTTGATTTCCATTTTAAACATTGCACAGTACGTAAAATCATGTAAAAAGCATCATTTTATTTTAGTTTTTGCAACTCGGCGCTTTCAGTCTATTAAACGTTGAAACGGTAACAATATTAAAAAAAAAAAAAAAAGTAAAAGTTAGGGTAAAAGTTAGCATGTTGTCAACTCTTAAGCACACCGCTGAATTATAAAATAATCGCTTTACATTATCTGGGACAGGTAAAATGGTTTTCCTGTTTATTCAGCTCATGCCTGTTATAAAATTGTCCTAAAGCTAATTAACCAACATGTAAAATGACTCCCCACCTTTTGCTTCTCCCTTTTAATTCGAAAATCTCTTTCTTTGTTGAATGTTAGTTAATTCTAATCTCGAATGGATTAATCCGGGAAACCCAAGGGATTTCGCTTATTTTCAGTTATATATGTATACCTAAACAGTATAGAGGGGAAAAAAACGTTAAATGGTCGGGTCTATATCGTGTTATTTTGTTCACGATTTTTTAATGTTTGACACGCACAGCTACTTTTTTTCATTACATTTCTATTGAGCTTTTTAGGGTAGTATTTAACCGTGAGAAAAACACGGTTTATTTATTTTGTCTGCAAAGCTTTCGGAAAAAGGAAAAGAGAAAGAAAAAAATTATTATTATTTGAAAAAACATTATACAATTTTTTTTTATTTATTTCAAGCTCTGTAAGTTAAAAAAAATAGAAATAAATTCTGTTGTATAAACCGGAATTCAAGCTGTTAAATTCTTGCAACGTATAGGATTTGGAAAAATATCAGAAAACAAGAACTGATCAATGAGCGTGACTTTGGTTTCGGATTATTAGCCACCCATCGGTTTTTTCCGCAGTGCTTATTCGGGATGGGCTTTTCCTTATTCCTGACATTCTATGGTTTTTAAAATAGTGTTCGAGATTTTTTTTTCATCTAGTTTTGTAATTCAGTTTGAGGTCAGAATTTCATCATGAATATTTGTGTTACAACTCATTTTATGACTTTTGAAAGTGGAACAAAAGTGACAGCGACAGCTGAAATGGAATTTTTTTTCTCTTTTAATTACCCCTTTTTTTTTCTCTTATGGCACGATTATTGATTGTCTTTAGAAGCAGAAGCCAGACATTGCAGTCTTTTTTCCGTGGGATATGCCACAAGCACTCTTAACCTTCATTCGTTATGAAACTTTTTTACAATTTTTTTTTTTTTTTAAAGCCGAATGCTACTTTTAAACTGTATTAATAGGTGGAAATGTTAATTGCTAATTTTTGTAATTTAATGAATCAAGATGTCGATTAAGGTGTTTCGATAGCACCGCTTCATTATTAGTTAAAAAAGCATCGTTCTTCGGTCTTCTTATAATTTCGTTAAAATTTAAGAAAAAATAAAAAAATTTTATCCTATTGTTAGCCTACGGAAAAGAAAAAAATGGCATCCATGTTTTTCCACGAAATAAACAAAGCTTCCGATTTTCTTTGCTGAAACATTCAAACTAGAAAGTTACATTCACTTTTTAAAGCTAACATTAATTCGATACCTATTAACAGATGTTATGTTAGTTTTTGGAAAAATCGGAACATCTAGAAATAGGCTTTTTTCGTAAATAAATGAAAAAGCTTTGTTTATTTTTTGAAACTTCCCATATAACGCCATGTATTTTTTTATATTTTTAAAAATTTTTAATTCGTTAACTAGAAAGTAACTTTTGCTTAAATTTTTAAGGGAGGTCCGCGGATACCTGATATATCATCTGTGCGAGTTTGAAGAATATGGAACATTTTGGCTTTTACTATCGAAACACCTTAAGTTCTTTTGAAATTAATTTTATCTGGTTGATACTGTAAAACCTGACTACAACGCTCCGAGGGGGAAAACAACATGTGTTCGAAAAAATGGAATTGTGTCCTTCCACAGGAAAAGGGACTTTAGGGTGAAAATTTTTTTGATCGACTATTTGTCGGTTTTTCACTCTTAAGAGTCAAAAACCGACAAAAACTAACCGTAAGGTCCTTTTTCCAGCAGAAGGTCACAATTTATGAATTTGAAATTGGCGAAGGGTGGAAAGTTGTGCAATAGGATCGACAATAACGTAAAATTTTTTTTAGATTTTTAAACTGATGTCTTCTGATGCCTTAAGAGGCCTAAAGTTTGGCGAAATCCGATACGGACTGAAAAAATTTAGGAGTGTTTTTTGGTACAAAAGAATTAACCCTTTCTTGATCTTGACGGCTGCCTGAATCTGCCTGAGGCTGCTCTTGATCTTGACTTGCTGGTGAAAAGTGATTTTCATGACGGCGGATTTTGTGAGTGTTTTTTTTTAAATTGCAGAGCCCCTTCAAAAAATACAGTTATGCAACCCGCCATACTCTCAGGTGTAGCTTTAGGAGTGGAGCTTTGAATTTAATTAAGACCGAAATTTGGGAAACTTCTTAAGTTTTCCGGGATTTGTCGAAGATTTTCCCCAATCATATATATACGATAGCCATCGGGAAAGAGTTCATTTCCTATCGGTTTCCGTTGGTTTTAAAAATGAAGCAAGTTTTACTATACACTTAAAACCAGCTTCTATTTAAAAACCGTATGTTTGTATATGAAAAGCGAGTTAAAAATAGCTTTTTATGGCTTTGAATAAAAACTTGCCTTAAATATTGAAAAACTGACTTCATTTTTGAAATTTACGGGAAATTTCCGATGGGAAATGATCTTTTTGGCACCAAAATACGATTGTAATGTTTTCAGATTTTATAGGACTTTTGCGAATTTTAAGTCTCTTGAAGCAGGAGAAGACACCAATCTAAAAATCTGGATAATATTGACTTTAGTGTGTTATGTGTTCGGCAATTCCAAAATCCAAAATTTCTTTTTTTCGAAAAACTTTAACAAACAAAGCTTAATATGACATGTAACACACGTTCAAGGGCTATTTTTTTTTTTCTCTGAATTCCGAGGGTTAAAGTTTTTAGCTCGATATGTGGATACAAGCAGAATATAAGAGGCCGAAAACTGATTCTATATTTTCTACCCCTCTGTGAATATACAGTACATTAACTTGGGAAATGCGAAACGCCGAGTGGTGTTGCTCCGCCTGGTCAAGTTTGCACCGCAGGAAACTTTTGATCAAATATTGTCTACAAAATTACTTTTGATTAATAAATCTACAAAAGTAGACTTAACGAAAATATCAAAATTTTGACAATAATGTCCTTTCTCGCTAAACCTATCTCCGTGATTTGTCATTTGGCCAATAAATAGTCTGATTTGTTTTCAAGGCTGCAATTCCGATTCCAAATAATAGAAAAAAAATTAAGATTCCGATTCCGATTCCGATTCCAACTACTTTCGAAATAGCAGATTCCGATTTCCATTCCGATTCCGAATAAAAAATTAATCGGAATTGCAACCCAGTTTTTTTTTTTCAATAAATATGAAGAAGAGTTTGTTTTTATCAATTACCGAGCATTTTTCTTTCTTGGGAACGCCGAAAGGATAAAGCTTTGTTGCAAGTAATCTTTACAAGCGATGAATTTTTTATTATATAGACTCTAGGAAGTTTAAAGGATCAGAAATAGAGCGTTAAAGCGGATAAAAAGTTACAAGGTGGAGGCGTTATGTGAAAGCTTTGCTATGTTTTCGTGAACTTTTGATTTTGACTGTATGCGAAATATTTTGACACTAGTACGCTACTTAGTAATGATGTTCGTAATTGATTGTCGGGAAAAAGTAAATAAATAAAACTCAAAGAAAAAACGAATGGAATTGCTCTCAATTAATAATCGAGTATTTTTTTTGGATGCGTGCCATTTTGAACAATTAATTATATAATTTAAAAACTTTGTCTTTTATTTAATTAATTTTACAAACAATTAAAACGAACTTTTAAAATGATGTTTTTCCTACTGTGAAATTATGGAATTCGTGTGGTCGAATATGTCCCAAATGATAAAAACAAGAAAAAACGTTTTTTTTTTGTTTGTTCCCCAAAAATATATGTAGCTTATGTCCGCATTTTCTTTTTCTATTTTTTTTATTTATTTTTTTTTTTTTTATTTTTATAATATCATAAGGACGATCAAAGGTAACGCTGAATGTTTCATTGCAGTCACGAGTAGGGAAAACGTGGGAAGAATTTTTAAAGGCCAAAAACCGTAGTATGTACTTCTCATGGAAAAGCTGTGACGTACCATGATTAACTATCTCCCTACGTCAATATCTCTCTCTTTTCAGGAGTTTTGACGAAGACAACCACTATAAACTGCGATGCGGAAACTTGAATATATGGGATGGTTTTTATGATCTCAAGGAAAAGTTTAGAGGTTTTATTAATTTCGATGCGATACCCTCGCGTTATTAAATTTGTCGTACATTGTTGTTCGTTAATATGTGGGTAGATGTTTTTCGTAAGGGGAAAAAATGATTTTAAAGAATATTTAACGCGAATTTTTCTAAAAAAAAAAAAAAAAAAAAAAAAAGAATGGAATAAAATAGAACAAAAACTGCACGTGTTTCTAATGCGGATCCGGGGAGAAAATGGATTTTTTTTTCACGTATAGCGCGTTATCTTTTCTCGTAAAAAGCTTTTAAACAGATGCGATTAAAATCATCTCTGGACTTTCCTTTTTCGGTGTAAGCCTTTTCAATTCTTTGAAATAAGCTTTGAAAATAAGGTTTTCTTTTTGTGGCTCGAATTACGCTTTCCCAGGTTGGGAAAATAAAATTCAGCAAAATTTTATTTGAAAAAGCATCCTTCCCCTCATTTGTTCCGGTTAAGCTATTTTAATGCTTTTGGTTGTAAATTAAGAAAAATGAAAATTTTATTATCCTTTTAAGTGATTTATGTTTAGGTGTATTGTAAAAAGCTCTTGCAAAGACGTAACTAACGATTCATTAAGTTTTTTTTTTTTTTTTTTTCTTTGAAATTTATCCGCTGACTTCTTCTTCACATCAGAAACTAGTTTCCAATTCCTTTCCTCTATCTTTTTTTTTTTTTTTTCTGTTTCAACGGAAAAAAAGAAATTTTAAATCGCCAGAACGTGATAGTCCCATGTGTATCCGCTTTTTTTTCTCCTCTTCGTTCCTTTTGCATTTTTGAAAAATTCTGAATTAGAGAACTCCACAAAGCAATTTTCCGTCTTTTGCAAAGAAAAATAAAAGAGTTTTAATAAATCAGTTGGAGGAAAAAATTGCACACAGCTAAAAAAAAGCGGAGTTGATGTATAGTTTAATTCTCTTTACCCCCCGTAACCTGAATGAATTTGATTGTCGGACTAGAAGGTTTTAAGTTTATGACTGACTAATTTTTAGGAGTTTTCTACTGACTTGGTGTTATCTGAAGCTTTTTCGTATGCTAACCCCTATGTCTAGTTTAAATGAGTCATTGCGCAAGTGGAGCACTAGTTAGATTCTTAAGAGGGGTTTATGCAAAAAACGGGATTTTTTTGACCGCAAAATAAAAGTCGGCCCTTTTTAATTCTAAAAAACTACTTTATGTTTTTTGACTCAGCAGAATCCAAAAATTGAAATGAAAATTATGTACTGTTGCGGGAAAAACCAGATATCTCCACACCAACTGATAATGAATGATAACAGTTAAAATTGAAAATTAGTGTGGAGATATAGGGTTTTTTCCGCAGCAGTACGTAATTTTTATGGCCATTTTCGGATTCTACAGGTCAATAAACATAAAGTAGTTTCTTAGATTTAAGAAAGGCCGAATCATGCTTTTTGCATAAGGGAGTATTACGTAAGATGGAAAGTATTACGTAAGATGGAAAGAGGGGGGGGGGGATGGTGCACCATGGTGTACTGTAAATGCTTACGATTTCTTACTTGAGGGAGTGGGGGAGTTTGGCAAATCTTACGTAACAATATCCATCATAATTTATTGTTCAGAATTTTTTTTTTTTTTTTTAAATTCAAAAAATTAAGTTACTTTAATTTTTTTTCGAATATCTGAAGTAGAAAAATTGAAAATTTCTTTTTTTAAAAATTTTAAGAAATAAAAATTTATTTTTTGATGAGATTTCGTGCCAATTTTAGTAATTTTCAAGGATATGAGTAATTGAGTATGAACTATAAGTCTAGATTTAAGAAAAATATTACTCCAATTTAAAATTGGCGTTAAAAAAATGGGGGGGGGGGGTCCGCGAAAATCTTACGTAATATAATAGGCCAAAGAAATGTTACTAATTCTTATGAAGGGGGGGAGGGGGTCCGAAAACCAGAAAAAAAATCTTACGTAATACATTAATGTTCCCTAAACCCCTTTGTTCCATTTCTTAAAATTTGAAAGTGATTGCTCTGAATTAAAAAAATGGACTAAATTCGTTTTAAAAACAATAGCTGCATAGAAAATTTCTGCTTTATTTTATCTAAGGAGTAAAAACGAGTCAAATTAATGCTGAGCTAAGTATTTCCAACCATATGGTGTACACTTTTTTTCTTACTAAATTTTTTTTGAAGAGCAAAAAAAAAAGGCTTTTCCAAAAGGCTTGTGTAATGTAAACAGAGAAAATCAATCACTCTGCAGACATCTCATAATCCGGTTTCTTCATCAAGATTTTTCAAAAACAGTTTTCCAAATTATAATTTTGTAGAACTAACTATAAGAGTTTTAATTCTTGGAATATTATAACTTTATTTAGGGCAGGTCAGGATGGCATTTGGAAAAAAAAAAAGGCAGGCACGAATGAAATGCATTTCGTAATAAAATTTTTTTCGGTTTATTGTTCTGAAATGTCATACACATTTCTTGTCATAAAAAAAAGGTCATGTTTGTTTTCGGTTGAAATTAACAGTGGTCGATTTAAAAAAAATATATATATATATTAAAATTCAACAGAATATTTTCTTGTCCCGGAAAAACGTCGGCTCCAATCTCATAATAAATCTTATGATGGAATAAGAAAAGAAAAAAAAACTGCGAATGAATAATGCACTTGAAATTATGATTTCCTTGAATTTTCCTCGCTTTACTAAGTAATATTAAGTTACAAACAATATCCTTTCATTGTAACGTTTCAAATACAATGGGAAAGGGATTTTCCAGAAAATCATGAACCGTTCCATTGAAAACGTTTTGCACTTTTGTTTTGTTTCCCGTTTTTGAGAAAACGTAATTGGAGGGAAGTTTCATATTTCAACTTGGTTTAAAATTGAACTATAACCGTAATGAATGCCATACGAATAATTTCCTCGAAATTAATGATAGCCATTCTAATCTTTCTCCCTCTTTTTCGGGCTTTTGATTTCCAGAAATCGGAATTGTTTAAAATTAATTAGTAGCTCATGGAAACAGGGGCGTAACAACTTTTAGGGGGCCCGGATGCGAGTTTTCAGTTGGGCCCCCCTCCCCTCCTCAAATTTTTTTTTCTTAGCGGCATGGATGTTTTAAAAACATTTTGATTTTTTTAAGTCGTTTAAAAAAATTATTACTTCACCGTTTTGATGTTTTATTGAAAATGGAACAATTAAAGGCCTAATTACGTATTTTTGTAAATGAAACTAACGCTAATCAAATCTTACCTATTTATAATTTTTTTTTTTTTTTTTTAACCATGGAGAAATAAAACTATTTTTTCTGTAATGACCTGTAATGACCTTGGGGGCCCTTGGCACCCCGGGGCCCGTACGCAAGATATGCGTCGCGGACCCGGTTGTTACGCCCCTGCATGGAAATAAAAGTAAATGGTTTATAAGGCACATACGGAGCTTAACGGGTCCCAATCATCAAAGGTCGTTTGCTTAATCTGTCAAAAAAATATTTTACCAAGAATTAAGGAGTATCGATTACTTTGGAACTGCTTGAGTTTGCATAAATAAGAGACTGTAACATTGGCGTAACTAGGCCAAAATTCTGGGGGAGGGGGAGGTTGGGAAGATTTGTTTAAGAAACGAGAGAAATATATAAAAAAAATATTTTTTGAAGCTGAAAAAGTATTAAAATTAAAAAAATTTTATGAATAAAAGTTTTGGCTTTATAGAGGTAGATAGACAATAGGGGATGAGTCTTTCGGCGAGCGGAGAGAGCCGCAAAGCCAAAAGAACATTATACTGAAAGGATTTTAATAGGAAAAGAGTTCTATTGTGCTTTTTATAACAACTAGTATCTTTTCGTAAGCTAAAAAAATGAGGGATTTAAAGGGTTGTTCAAGTATTACGTAAGACTTTTTTTCGGGTTTTCCGCCTCCCAATTTTTTTTTTTTTTTTTAGAGTATGTGGCAAATGGAGGAGTGTCCATTTTTTTTTATATTAAATTTGAATTTTTTTCCCTGTCGTAAGATTTAGTAAGATTTCTTTGACCCCCCCTTTAACTTACGTATGATTTTTGTTGACCCCCCCCCCCTTCCTTTATCTTTACCGCCAATTTTAAAAATGTCTGACAGAATTTCAAAAAAAAAAAAAAAATTCTCAAATTTAAGAGTCTATGACAAATCCCCGAAATGCAGAACCCCCCAAAATTTGCAGAACCCAGAATCGGGGTTTTGCAAAATCAGGGTTCTGAAAGTACCATAATTTTCCATGAATTATATGCGAGGTTCTGCTAATTCGGGCACCTGCAAATTCGGGGTTTTGCATGTTTTCTTTCCGACTTTTTTTTGTAATTAAATTAAGGGGTGGCTTTAATCGAATCGGAGTTGTCAAATTCAAACTCTGCGGTGTCGAAAACATACTTTTGCACAGTTTATGGGGACAATAAATTGACTTAAAATCGATTTTTTACAAAAAATTGCTATTTTTGGCTAAAAAAGGGTGTTTGGCTAATTAGGAGTGATTTTGATCAAAACCCAATGGTTATATTCGGATTCTGCGATTTCGAAAACGTATTTTAGCATGATTTAATTCCAAAAAAAAAAAAATTGTCAGAGGGACGAAGATCGACTTGAAATTTGATGTTTTACCAAAGAATTGCTATTTTTGGCAAAAAGGAGTTCGCAAAAGGAGTTCTGAATTTCGGGGGTTTGTCAGGGTCCCAAATTTAAAGTGCAGTTTTTTTTTTTTAGAGTAGGTGGCAAATGGAGGAGTGTCCATTTTTTTAATATTAAATTTGAATTTTTTTGAACGATAAATAATAATAAAAATTTTTACGTAAGATTTTCCGGACCACCCCCTCTTCCGGTCTTACGTAATAGTTGAACGCTCCCTATTATGTAAGTACATAAGGGGGGAAGGGGGTCTTCGAAAATGTTACCCTAATTTTAAATCTACATAAGAGAAAGCCTATTTTTGTTTCCTATATGGGGGGAGGGGGTCTAAATAGACGAAAATTATGCTCACGTAATGCTTGAATGGCCTCTAAATAGTATTTACTCTTTAGAAGAGTGTAAATGACATGCCTAAAAGTTATTTAATGGTAAAAGAACAGAATATAGTGTTTAGCATTTTTTTTTTTTTTCGTTTTACTATGGAAGTGGGAAAAAATCTAGGAGAGGGTGGCTGAATAGGGTTTGCACCGGGATCCCGAGATCCCGGGATCCCGCGGGATTGGGGTCTTTTTTTCAGCGGGATTTAATCCCGGGATTCGTATTAATCCCGGGATCTAATCCCGGAAAATAAAAATGAATTATGAGCATTAAATATCTTAATTTTTTTCAATATTTTAGTTCAAAATATTTTTAAAAAGAAAAAAATTAAAATAAAACGGCAGTTACCTACTATAATAAATTACTGATCTTCGTTATAAAAAAGAAATATTTGGCTTTTTGTTTAAGACCAGTTATAATTAGTTAAAAAAGTGAACCCAAGTCATCTTAGCCATTATTATTAAGCTAAAAAAAAAAAAAAAAAAAAAAAAAAAAAAAAAAAAAAAAATTAATAAAATAAAATGATTCAAAATAAATATTTCTCTTGAATTATAGGCGTTTAAAATCAGGGAATAAAAGTGAACTTAAGTCACCTTGGGTAGAATTTATATTAAGTGAATAAAAATTAGAAAGATTCAAAATAAATATTTTGCTTGCTGTCAAAATCAGTTATTACTAATTAAAATAAGTGAACCTAAGTCATCTTGCTAAGAATTATTATTAAGTTAATAAAAACTATATATAATGAGTCAGAACAAGTATTTGGCATGCAATTTATGGGCATTTAAAATCAGGTAAAGAAAGTGAATTTAAATCATCTTGGAATCGAAGATGACTTTAATCCACTTTTTTAATTTAGTTTTTAAATTTTTTAATTAAAATCTAAAATCAAATTTTAAGTAATTAAAAAATGAAAATAGTCAAAAGTATATAAATTACTATAAAATACTAAATATAAATACTATACTAAAATATAAGTACTATATATAAAATACTAAAAGATAAGTTTTTTTTTTAAGATGTAGAGAAAAAAATAGCAGTTTTATTTACATGCCATATTACTTAATTCGATTTGGGAGGTGCGGAGAAAAAAAGAATTTGTTTTTTAGTAAGTGAAAAGTAAAAAAATATGAAGTTACAAGTTAAATTTGAAATAAAAGTACAGCTTTTGTAATTCCTTGTTTAATCCCGGGATCCCGGGATCCCGCCGGGATTACTATTTCTCAATCCCGATCCCGGAAAAGTCAATCCCGGTGCGGGATTGCAAACCCTATGGCTGAAGGATTGACTCAAAATATCGTATAAAATTGTTTACTTCAACCTACTTTTTTTAAAGATTGTAATTGATTTTAAGGACAGTTACACTTTCTTTTAATTTTCTCAAGTTTACCTTACAGATTTAACTACGCGTCAAAGGCTTTAGAACTAGGGTTTGCAATCCCGCACCGGGATTGACTTTTCCGGGATCGGGATTGAGAAATAGTAATCCCGGCGGGATCCCGGGATTAAACAAGGAATTACAAAAGCTGTACTTTTATTTCAAATTTAACTTGTAACTTCATATTTTTTTACTTTTCACTTACTAAAAAACAAATTCTTTTTTTCTCCGCACCTCCCAAATCGAATTAAGTAATATGGCATGTAAATAAAACTGCTATTTTTTTCTCTACATCTTAAAAAAAAAACTTATCTTTTAGTATTTTATATATAGTACTTATATTTTAGTATAGTATTTATATTTAGTATTTTATAGTAATTTATATACTTTTGACTATTTTCATTTTTTAATTACTTAAAATTTGATTTTAGATTTTAATTAAAAAATTTAAAAACTAAATTAAAAAAGTGGATTAAAGTCATCTTCGATTCCAAGATGATTTAAATTCACTTTCTTTACCTGATTTTAAATGCCCATAAATTGCATGCCAAATACTTGTTCTGACTCATTATATATAGTTTTTATTAACTTAATAATAATTCTTAGCAAGATGACTTAGGTTCACTTATTTTAATTAGTAATAACTGATTTTGACAGCAAGCAAAATATTTATTTTGAATCTTTCTAATTTTTATTCACTTAATATAAATTCTACCCAAGGTGACTTAAGTTCACTTTTATTCCCTGATTTTAAACGCCTATAATTTCAAGAGAAATATTTATTTTGAATCATTTTATTTTATTAATTTTTTTTTTTTTTTTTTTTTTTTTTTTTTTTTTTTTTAGCTTAATAATAATGGCTAAGATGACTTGGGTTCACTTTTTTAACTAATTATAACTGGTCTTAAACAAAAAGCCAAATATTTCTTTTTTATAACGAAGATCAGTAATTTATTATAGTAGGTAACTGCCGTTTTATTTTAATTTTTTTCTTTTTAAAAATATTTTGAACTAAAATATTGAAAAAAATTAAGATATTTAATGCTCATAATTCATTTTTATTTTCCGGGATTAGATCCCGGGATTAATACGAATCCCGGGATTAAATCCCGCTGAAAAAAAGACCCCAATCCCGCGGGATCCCGGGATCTCGGGATCCCGGTGCAAACCCTATTTAGAACTGTAGAAAGTCAAAATCGCTTATCTGCGGAGTTTAACTTATGAGTTAAATATACAACACTAGGTCTTAATTCGGTAATGTCTAATTACTCACTTTACCAAAAATCGAATTGCCCCATTTCACCTGTACAATACAATAAAAAAAAAGATATAAAAAAACAGAAATCATGTGGACTGAAATCAACTTTGATACTTTGTTTTCTACAGATGTATCAATTTATTATATTGTTCGTAAATTAAACTGTAATTTCTTTAAAATAATGTTTCAAACTCAATTAAACGGGAGTAATGAAGCCAATCATGACAGATTCTATAATTAATCAGTGATAATAACCGGAGAGAAAAAAAAAATCTCTCTCGTTTTTAACACTTGAAAAGCGAACGGTCTGGATATGATCCAACTAATCGCCTTCGTTGATTGAGAGAGGCACTGATAGAAAAAAAGAGTTTATCGTTTCGTGTAATATAGAAAAAGCGAAAAAAAAAGGAAAATAAAAAAGAGACAACCGGCAAATCGAAAACGTTGTGTCTAGGATGTCTTGGCTGTGCTTCCCTAAATCAAAACCAAGATAAACAACTAAAATTCTGTTTTTAGTGGGGGGGCTTTTTTTATTGTTTTATCCATTTACTGTTCATTTCAGCTGGAAGTCCTTGTTTTTTGTAAGTAAAAGTTGAAGTCTTGCTTTTTTTTATATGGCAATATGAGATTGCGTATTCAATTTTGTAATTCAATTTTTTAGAGTCCAATTGAAATTTGAGTCGATTTTTAAGAAGGTTTACAAAGTTAAGAAAAATATTATGGGTTCGTCATTTGATACTTAAAAATCCTTATGAAAATGTTGGGCCGATAGTAATGAAATTTTCTCTTGAATTTAATATTAAGAGAAACCGTGACACGAGATAGTCCCAACCTATCCATTATAACTTTTAATGAATCGAAGAGCACGACACTTACAAAACTGCACTGGGTAGGTCGAGTTAATTATGGTTTTCCTGCTTGTTATACATTCATGCTAACGACAGTTTTTAATTAAACCAAATGCAACACGATATTTTTATTTAAAATATTTTTTTAAAAATTTTCCATAATTGATTATCAATTTTTTTTCCATTTGTAGCGGCACGAATTACAATTAATTTTTTTCCCCTATCGTATCACTAATTTTCACTTTTCTTTTTTTTTTTAACGATTTGAGTTGATATTATTATTTAACGGTACCTTGTAAACGCAAGTTTGGATGATGATAAGAAGCGATTTCTAACCTAGTTGTTGTAGACTTATAAATAAACACATTTAACTAACAAATTTTTTTGTTTCATTAAAAACCAAAAAAAATACAAAAGTAAGACGGCAGTCGTACAACATTAAAAGAAAAACACGCAAACATCTAAATAATGAAAACTTAAAAACATCCAACACGAATACTACTAAAACTAAACTACTTTACAGTTTTTCTGCAAAACAGAATCGTTTGAAAAACATGCGTGTTCTGTTGTCGACCGTTATAAACGACAGGATTACGAGAGTTTTGCAAGTTTTCCAAGATTTTCGGCTGCGGTAAGATGATTAATTTTTTAGCTGAAAACTTTTTACATAAGTAAGTCTACATTTAAAAACATTAAATGCAACCGTTTGGCCTGAAAAATAATTTGTTGAAGAATTCCAGACTTTTTTTAAAGCATTGTTTTCACGAATTTGTTCTTCAGTTTTGATATTTTCAACTACCTTTTCAAGGGAATGAATGGTTTTTATACTTTTCCGAATATTTTAAATAGTATTTACATATTTTTTACTTTTTTGTAAATCATGCCTTTTATTTTTGACCACCTTGTAACCGAAAACGCAGAAGTTTATCTCACGCGTTTCTTCCATGGAAAAGTTAAAGCAAGGTATTGATTCGTTGCTAAGCAACACGAAAACAAAACTGCCGCAGTGAAAAATCTCTTTTTATCATGCGTCAGACTAACAAATCCGAAACGTTATTCACGTAAATACATTTCCCGCCGTTTAAAGAGCGCAGGTTTTTTTCGTTGAAAAAAATTAATAATGCATAACACGATTTGAAATAAAAATAAATATTTTAAACGTCCATTCCTTTGCTGAAATAAAAATGGTTTTTATTGCCCTTCCTCTTTTTTTTAATTGTAATTTTCTTTAAGCCTAAAATCGTTAATATCTTATATGGTTTTTGTAAAATAATTTGGACGGAAGATCAAAAAATATTGAATGGAATGGATGTCTCGCAATAGAAGTGAAACAGTAACATTTATTATGAAGAAATAAAAGCGACGTAAAACTTTAGTAAAAAAGCCGCGAAAATAATTCAAAGACTGACAAAGGAATTCGATTTCTCAAAGGTGTCCGACGCTTATGTTGGCAACGAAAAGTCATAAAATGTAAACAAATAGTATTTAGGTGTTTTTATTTTTAAATTACTCGTTTTTAATTTTTAAAAACATTTTTACATCTGGCATATAAAGAATTCTCATCGGAATGGTTCATTTTTAAATTATGACATCAATAATTTTCGGCGTGGGAGTCGGATTAGTTATTTTAATTGCTGTTTGGCTTATTGCTATCTGTATAGGATTAGTGTCACTACGAACCCGACGTAACGTCGGAACTATCACTGTAATAATTGCAACGATTTTTACGATAGTATTGTTAATCATACCGCTTGATTCTAAAACACCTACTCCTGCCGTTTTTCGGGTAAGACAAACGTTTTTTAATTCGTCGGATTTATTGAGGTAAAAAAAAAAAATTATAGGTTAGGGAATGCAAATATATAAAAACAAAAGGTAAAAATGGTTTAGAGATCACAATTTTGGCAGCATTTGATTTTCAGTTTTCAAAACATGTGTCATGCAGTGCTGTAGATATTGAAAAAAAAGGATTGGGTAAATTTTGTTTTATATTTTTGAATGGAAATAAATGGATGTTTTGATGTTATATTCATGTCCGTTAGTTTGACAACAAATGCTAGTTTGATACATATATTTCGAAAATCCAAACAAACTGGTGAAGGAAGGGGCCTGAATTTTCCTCTGATTTAAAATGAACCCATCTTTTATGAATTAATTTTCTGCTGAAAATCATTTGTTGAAAAGAAAAGAAAAAAAAAAATGAATTTGATGGATTCACTCTAGCTTTTGGGTTCATCTGAATCCTGTTTCCTTTATTCTGGTTTCTGACTAAAACATCAAGACACCTTTAAAAAAAATTTTTTTTCCTTACTCATTTTGTTGGAATTGTAAAAATAGGTCTGTGCCAGGTTTTTAACTTTGTACTTTTACAAATTCAAGTTATCTAAATAAATATAACCCAAATTGTTCACTTTGAATTAGAAGTTGTTATCTGATTACATTAGGTAACAGCTTAAGTAAAGTAATTTTATCATTATTTTTAAGTGTTTGCATAGAAAAAAAAACGTGAGATTTACCATGTTTCCTTCTTTTTTTTTTCAGATATATGATGAGATATTTATTTGGCGCTCATCATTGCTTGTTTTATTAGCCATATCCAGTATTCTCGGATTCATTGCTTATTTAGTTTCACATTTAATGGAACCAAGATTGGTTCAGCCAATTAAAAACAAAAGACTTTAAACGAAAACGAAAGAGAAAACAGGAAAAAATGCTGCGATTTATAAGAACAATAACATCAAGTGCCGTAGCCAGGCGAAAATGTAGAGACATTGCAAATAACGAAGATTTTGTGCAACATGTTATCAATGCGGAATATCCGGTTGTTGTTAATTTCCATGCTGAATGGTGTGATCCATGTAAGATATTAACTCCTAGATTAAAAGAACTAATTGAACCTCTAGTGAACATTGATCTGGCGATGGTAGATGTTGAAAAAAATCCGGAATTGGTTGAAAGTTTTGAAGTTAAAGGAGTGCCGGCTGTAGTGGCTTTTAAAAATGGACATGTTGTGGATAAATTTATAGGTTTAGTAGATGATGAAATGATAAGTAATTTAACTATTAAGTTAATCGGGAAAAGAGATGCTAATGTTAACCAAGATAAGAATAGTTGATAGTAAAAAAAAAAAAAAAAGAAAAGAAAAGAAAAAAAAATGTAGAATTATTTAGAAGAAGAAACAGTCATAATATTAATATTCTGTAGTATTTTCTATTAATTGATATTAGTTACCACAGTTAATATTTATTTTAGTGCACAAAGTAGTCTTGTTAATATATTTAAGATTGATTGTGGAGAAGTCACAATAATAATATTATTAAGCAAAAAATTTAACTGAATTTCGTCTTTCAAAATTAAGATTACTTGACAAAGTTTTTTCTTTAAGGAGAAAAAAACGAAAAATTATGATGTAGAATTATAGCATTCAAAACATTGTTTTTACTGTCGAAAAGTCGATATGTCGGCGTTCATTTAGGTTTCCCATGTTTATTAGGTTATAAGATGATATGACAATATTACACAAATAAGAAAATGTGACTGTTTATGCACTGCTGTGATTTTTGCGTAGATAAATTGATTCCAAAATAATATTGTGCACTTAAGTTTGTATTCTTACGTAATCTAGTACATGTAAATAATAGTGTTTGTACATGTGCCACCGTTGGAACGTAGTAATAATTATTTCACATAAATCTTAATAACCAAAATTAACGATTGTACTTTGCTTGGCGATCACATATTTATTTTAGAAATAAACTTTTTTTAAATATCACCATTAAAAATCTATATTCAGTTTAGAAAATATATATATTACTGAATGTAACAAAAAAAAACTCATAAATACAGGGATGAAACCGACTATTGGGTTTCAAAAAAGTAGAAAAGTCGTTTTTGGGAGTTTCAAAAAGTATCGAAAAATTTGACTGAGGTTTATATTAATATTTTATAAATTATTTTATAATTAGCGGTATAAAACTTTAAATTCAAAGTCTGTAAAGATTATTCTTTGTTGTGGATATCAACTTCGTTTTAAACAACTCACCAGCGACTACAGGAAAATACTTAAGGTTCACTCTTAATTAAATACAGACTAGAAAAGTCTGTTTTTACAAGTTAAGATACTTGTATGTTTTGACATCTTTGAAATACATTTTTAGGCTGAAATGGGAAATTTTTTTGCAAAAAATGCTGGATTTAACAGATCTTGGAAGTACTACCTAATGTGCAAGATACAGGCTTTTTATGGGTTTTAAAAGTCAAAAAGTGGAAAAAGTGTGAAAACAGTCTATTTGTTTGAGATAGTGTAGAAAAAGTAGTTCACTCTAAAAGAAGGACAAAAAAGATTTAAAAAGTCAGTCGGTTTCATCTTTGTAAAATATAAAAAAAAAAATTTAAAAGAAGCAGCAATGACACTTATAAGTGTCAGCCTTTCAAAACATTACAATTTTCTGCAAAAAAACTACTGAAATTTAAATATTTAAAAAGAAACAAATGAAATTTTAAATTATGAAAAAAAGTCAATAACACCTTCGTTTTTAAGAAAATTGACTAAGAAATTAAACGCAAAATGATAATGAATTAATCAGGAATAAAAACATATGGCTGTTCCTGTAGTTTTAAAAAGTATTGTTCTTACAAGTCAGTAAAAGGTGCTTTCAAAGACTGGCAAGTTAAAAGTAATTTTTTTTTTTTTAAAACTTGAATTTTACTTTTTAAAAAAATAGCAGCCTCTGTTTATAATAAAAATAAAGCAATTCACTTCAGTAGATACAAATCATTACTGTTACTATACTTACTATATAAAATAAAATTATTGTTAATTTATAATTAAAGCTTTTTTATTGAGAACAATTTACGAAAGTATCTTCTAAGGTACAGTATCTAAGGAACTACATACGGAAATATCTGGAACAGTCGAACTCCGGAACTATTAAACATGTTACAGTCCATACCCGAAATTAGGCACTACGCGTAATGCCTAAAATCGGTTAGGCATTACGCGTACTGCCAAATGGCTAGGCAATACCCGAAATAATCAATTTAATTTTAAAAATTTCGGGTAATGCCTAAGCGTTTGGCAATACGCGTAATGACTAAAAAATTATTTTTTTGGACTTAGGCATTACGCGTTGTGACAAAAAAAATTTACTGATACCCCGAATTTAATAATAGCAAATTAACGTTTGCTGTAATAAAAGGGTTTTTCATAGTTAAAATAAATAGTCAATAATATTAAATTGACGGTGATAAAAATAAAAATAATGAAACGAAAAAAAAAAAACTCAAAAAATTGGAGAAGAAAGAGAAAAAAATAAAAAAAAGGAAATAACAATTAAAACGAGGTAAGACATCTTCGGTTCACAAATAGAAAGAAACGGTGTAATAAAATAACCGCGAAAAATATGACATTAAACTGATAGTAATTATGTGACAATGTGACATCTATCGGTAATTTTCTTAAAACGCTAAGACCCTCCCAAACGTATTTCCAGTCGCCCTGCAGTCCCTGTCCGACTGATTTTGACGACCTTTTTTTTTGAACGAAAGCTCTTCACGTGTAGATTTGCCCAATTGGTCGGGATTTTTAAAATTTTCCCCGGTTTTCCGGAAAAGTCGGAAAAACAACCCCCAAAACCGAACTGAACACACCTAACAACTCATAAATTCCTTATCACGTAAGCTTAAAAATCCTCATCACGTAAGAAAAACAAGAAATGCTCCAATATCCCACAGAATTTTAGATAGTATTGAAATTGGGTCATTGCCTCCTCATACCTTAACCCTTAAACCAGGCGCTATTGTTATTCTGTTGAGAAATTTTTGATTCCGAGGAAGGGCTTTGAAATGGGACTCGCTTGATTGTAAAAAATATGTCTGATAATATTTTAGAATTGGAAATAATTAAAAAGTTGGAAGATGAATTCTACTTCCTCAAATTGACCTGAGACCTTCTGATTCATCAACACCTTTTCTATTCAAAAAACGCCTATTTCCTATCGCCTTGCCTTCTACATGACAATCAGTAACTCAACAAGCCCAAACTTTCCAAAAGGTCGGCGTATAACTGCCAGATACTGTTTTTAGTCGTGGCCAATCGAAATCACAAGACTCAATAGGAAAAATCCTTTTATTTTATTTCCTGACATTATTTTTATTTATTTATTTTTTTTTTCGTTACATTATTTTTATTTTTATCACCGTTAATTTAATATTATTGACGCCTTATTTATTTTAACTAGGGAAAACCCTTTTATTACAGCAAACGTTAATTTGCTATTATTAAATTCGGGGTATCAGTAAATTTTTTTTGTCACAACGCGTAATGCCTAAGTCCAAAAAAATAATTTTTTAGTCATTACGCGTATTGCCAAACGCTTAGGCATTACCCGAAATTTTTAAAATTAAATTGATTATTTCGGGTATTGCCTAGCCATTTGGCAGTACGCGTAATGCCTAACCGATTTTAGGCATTACGCGTAATGCCTAATTTCGGGTATGGACTGTAACAAACATATCTCGAAGTTAGAATGACTGACCATGGAACTTCTGGGTGGATTGATTGTTGATTCACACTCCGCGGAAATGAATTGAGCCAGAACTATTGCATTGACCCGTCTTGCCTGAATGCCTGAAAACATCTGAATTCCCTATTTTCTCTGCAATAAAAATTGAACAACAGTTTTTTTTAAAATTACGTTTTGTTTTTTTTGTTTTTTTTTTTGCACACAGATTTAAAATTATCTAAATATTGCTTATTAACTTGGTATTTTCAATTTTAGTAAATTACCTGTTCACACCATCAGAGTGTTTGACAGATCTTATGGAATGGTCTTGTGCTCCGGTCTGTTTATGTTCTCTTGTTACTTCCATTTCCTTAGTAGCAGCATCTGTGTTAGGTAGGCAGCACTTTATTTGTTGAGGCTCTGCCCATTCAAAAACAAAAAAGAAATTAAAAAGTCAATAGTTACATTCAATGCTCCTAAATAACATCGGTGAAATTTAATTCTCATTAAAGCTAGGTTGCTACAATTACAATGCAGTAAAACCTCTTATGGAAGCAAGGAAGGGACTCTCTTTTAGTGATCACTCACTGCATTCTTTTTCTTTTTTATGATTAAAAAATTCTTAATTACTTTTGCAGAAGTAAATTAAATTAAACTAAGTTTTCCTACTATTAAAACAAAGAGAAAAGTTTATCACTTTATTTTACAAAGTATACACGGTGGAACAGTTTTTTATATGTAATTTTATTAAGGTAAACATGGGAAACACCGCCATAAAAATTATTCCACCTTGTATGTAAAATAAAATGTCTTTTTCATCAGAAAAAGGAAACATTTAAATTTACTCATTTTAAAAATTTATCATGTTGGCACTGGGATTTTGTTCATAAGGACCACGGTTTAACGACTAAGTTATTGTTAATCATCTAACAATGGTGGAAATTCAATAATAATTAAAAACTAGTTTTAAAAAATTAATATGAATACCTGATGATAGAAATCCTTTATTTGCTAAATGTCTGTGAAATTTGCAGATTTCCTCTGATAAATCATAGCAAATTTCTAATTTTAAAACCTCATTCTGTAAATCTGGAACCCCAGGTTCATTTACATGATGCTGAATCTGTTCGTCAATATTAATGCTAAACACAATTAAATAAAGTCTACATTAATTTTAATGTGGAAGCAAACATTCAAACTTGCTTACCAAGTTTCAAAAGAATTTACAGTTAAAGGAGGTTCATCCAGAGCTGATTCTCCTAAAACATCAGTCTGACACAGCAGCTGAGTATGAAAATCTGTTTTTTTAAAAATTGATGTAACATCATATTTAGAAGAGCTGGTTCCACTCATTTTTATAGTTTACGATTAAACAATAAATCATATAACAGCGCAAGCAATAGAAAATCAACTTGAAATGAAACAAATGAATAATATAACGTTTGATAATTATAAAAAACTCTAAAAATGGATTAATTTGTAATAAATCTAGTAATTATTAGAAAAAATGAAAAGAAAAAAACCTTGTGTATTAAAGTTTCGATATTTCAAGCGCAGACATGATGAAATTTTGATAAAAAGGCCCCAATAGTTGAGGCCCCAATAGATCACATGGTTAGGACGAAAAATGGCTTCTTCGGTTCTAATTTTTTAGGAAAAACCGTAAAAAAGTACGTAAGGTCAATTCACAAAGATTCTTGATAAAATGTCTGCTACCGCGATCTCTCCTGACGTTGATGCGGATCAAATTAAATCGGTAAGTTAGTAGGTTTTATTCACAAAATAAGTAAAAAAATACTTGAGTTAAAGTTTTCATCTTACATATTGATGTACTGTATGATAAAAAATCTTCATTTTTTTTTAAAAGCGTATAACGCTTTAAAGAACTCATTCTTAGTCAGATTAAAAAAGTTTTTCTGAACTAAAACTTCATATTTTTTTGATTTTTAAGCTACAGTTTGCGAAACTTTGTTTATATTACTATCGTTGCTCCCTAACCTTACCTCGTTAAAAAAGCATTTTATTGTGATAGTTATGTCATGCAATTTAGATTTCTTTTTTTCCATTTATTTTTCAGTTTCGTGAATTCTTATCATCATACAATAAACTCTCAGAGCTTTGTTTTGTGGATTGTGTGTGGGACTTCACAACAAGAAGTGTAAAATCACAAGAAGAAAGGTGTGCACTAAATTGTATGGAAAAGTATTTAAAAATGAACCAAAGAATATCTAAAAGATTTCAAGAATTTCAAATTACTGCTAATGAAAATGCTTTAGCTGATGCCAAAAAGTCAGGACCTATTCCACGATAGTTTTGTTTGTGTGATAATAATAGATATCTAGTAATTTTTTAAAATTTAATTTAATAAATTCTTTTTTTGTTAATTTTTTTTCTTTTTTTTTGTTCCTTTTTTTCTAAATAAAAAGAAAAGATTTTTTTTTTTTTTTGATTTTGTTTTAATAATGATATTAAAACTGGAGTGAAGCTGGTTTTATTTTCTGACTAATTACCACCTATGTTGAAAATTGTAAATTTCAACTTTAGTTCCATTTCAACAGATGTATATTTAATTAATTGAAGTAAATGATCAAAACCATTTTGAGAAAAAAAAGTAAAATTATGCTTAAAAAAGTTAATTTAATATAAATTAAAATAAATAAATAAAATTTATAAAATGTTATACTTTTAAATGTCATTAAGCATTTTAATGATTTTATGCTTTGGTGTACCTCTTGGACTATGCTGCAGAAAACTTATAATCAACAACAAGATCTCTCTTTCTCAGCTATTGCAGGTTCCTTTTTAAGTGTGATATTTTCCTGATTTTGAGAGGTTTCTTTCATCTTATTTTTCATTGCACATGATATCAAAAATCCCATTGCTTCTTCTTAAAAAAAAAATTTTTTTTAAAAATTGAAATAATTTAAACTTATGAGCCTAAAAATTAAATACCAATATTTTGATTATCCTTAGCACTTGCTTTATACCAGCCTGAGATATTTGACTCTTTACAAAATTTATCAAGAGCATCTGAAGGGACAGAACTCCCAGCAATGTCAGATTTATTTGCCATTATTATGACAGGTATATCGGAGCCATCACTTAAAACTACCTTTTCTCTAACATCAGTAAGCCACTGCAAGTTAAAGAAAAATGATTTATAAAAAATAGTTCATTTAGGTTTATAAAAAATAGTTTCATATAAAAAATAGTTTCATATAAAAAATAGTTCCTATAACTGTTTTTATAAAGTTTAATGAACTTTACCTTTTGAATAGATTGAAATGTTGCTATTCTGGAAACATCAAAGACTATTACTGCAGCAGCTCTGAAAAATAATTGTATTTTTCTTTAAACTACCTATTATTCATTGAGTTTTTTTTTTAGTTGTTAACTTTTCTTACGCATATTTGTAATAAATTCTAGTCATTGAACCAAACTGCTCATTTCCTGCTATGTCCCACAACTGAACATTTATTTGAGTTGAATTATCCCATATAATGCTCTTAATGGAAAAGTCTGCTCCAATAGTAACTTTGTAGCTAGATGAAAATTTACCTATAAAGGAAATGAATTTTGAAAGGTTGACATAAAACACTTAACTTTTTGTTGAAATAAAAATATACATACATTATCCTGTGGCTGAATATTTTGGATGAAATGCAATGTAAATCTTGCATCTGGGATGATCATAGTTCTTTAAAGATGGATTCATTCAGATTAAAAGAGCTTTAAAAAATGTCTAACTCTAGGGTAAAAGATAAAAATTTTTTAAATTCTTCTGATTTAAATACAACAATCAATTAATTGATTAATTAATTAATTCAACCAAAGGATATATTTAAGAAAAAAATTTAGCTCAGTCCTAGAATTTATTTTACTTTCTTACCTTCTGCATAGCGTCTGACAATTGCGGTTTTTCCTTTTAAAAAAAATTCGATTAATATTGGTAATACTATAAACTATTTTTTTAAATTCAACATATACCGTATAATTAAAAAAAATACTCTCGCATTTACCTACACCGTAATCGCCGATAATTAAAACCTTTAAAGTAATCTCCTTTAAAATCCTATGAGGAGTTCGCAACCGATATTCGGCATCCTCTGAACCACTACTAGAACTCATCATATTTTTAAAAAATTAATCAAAATATTTTGAATAGCCTTTATTCTTATCAAAACACGTTGTTGTTGTTACAATAATAGAATAATAGTATTAAATCACAAAGTCCAAAAGTTTTTAAAAAGTCATGTATTTCTGAACGCTCACTCATCAGATTAGTCAGATTTCGTTATTCATGCACATTCAAAGGGCCCCGAAGAGGAGTATTTGGAAAACCGTTCGAATAATCTTTTATAAAATCAACAAATATAGTTGGTTTGTTTACGTTTTAAAATGGAAAAAATCCGCATGATTAGCCCTTTGGAAAATGTCTACGATATCCCTGTGGAACGAAATACTTTATATCAGGAATCACTTAAGCAGGAAAAAATTGACGTAAGTCACATTAAAATTAGGATCTTAAAACTTACAATTTTTATAGTATAGGAACTCGCATGGACTGACTAGAGCCCATGCGCATAAAGAATAGTTATTCTTATTTTAAATAAGCTATATGCATTTGCTTATTAATTATATTTGCCTTAAGATAACATATTTGCTGAAATATTTTTGATGTAATATGATCCTACCAATGGAAACAACATCACATGCTAATAACCCGATACTTGTTTATTTTTGTAAATTAATAAAGCATTAAGCAATTCCTGTGCATTTCCTGTTTAAATGCTTTTTTCATTTTTTTATATCTCATTCTAGAATTATGAAACAAATCACTATTAGAAATAATAAATAATCACAAGTTATCACTACTAGAAATTTGTACTTCTGTATGTCAAAAATTGGTCAAATAACAAATTACCAAAACAGTTTTAATTTTTCTGAATTTTAATATGGTTTCAAGCATTTTAATGCAGCATACAAAAATGGCTATACCTTAATTATTAATGAAATTTTTTTTTTAATTTTCAGCCTCACCCTATGTTTGGCCCTTATCAGTTAATAGGAGATAGTTTATTTATGAGATTTTCTGAAAAGATTTTGAAGCAACCAAGTAAAGGTAGGTATTATCTGTTATCATTTTTTGCTTTTTTGCAGTGAAGAAGTAAAATGATAGTTATTTTAAAATTGACATGTTTACAGCATTAAAAATTGAATATAACAATGGTAACAATATAATTTTTTCAATCAAATTTAACTCTTGGTTTTTTGTTGGCTTTAATTCCATATTTAGCATATGAAAACAAGTGCAAAAAAAGTTGTTTAATGACTGTTTTTAATTTTAAGCTGTCTGAGTCATCTCAGTCATCAGTCATCTACCTTACCATTTAATTTTTAACTTTATTTCAAAAATCTTTTGAATGACTTAATTTGAGAGTATATGAAACTATCATTTCCATTTTGTCCCTATATTTAGTAATGCATGTCAATTGTAAAGAGCTTTGGATACAAATCCTATTGCAAAAATGATGGAAAAGGCTAAGTGATATTTAATGTTGACATGTGTTTTTCGCCTATGTTTAGCTTTTGTCATGAGTTGTGCCTTCCTTAAATTTCTTTTTTTAGTTGTAAATGGAGCCAGATCCGTTGGATATTGTGTTAGCGGACAAAGAATAGATCAACTTCGGAAACGAATCCAAGAAAACATTCTTCCTTTAGCAGATCACATCATGGTTTTAATCGGTACGAATGACGTGTTATGCGGCGGAGAATCGGAAGTTATGATAAAACATTTTAAAAGATTATTTCGAGTTCTTAGAAAAAAATCGGTTAAAAAACTCGTCATTATCACTCTTCCACCTATTCCTAGATTATGTATATGCTTTCAACACTGGGGAGTTATAAGAAAATATAACGAATTTCTTATGTCATTACGGAATGAGAATATATTAATGGACATAGAAGTACTTGATGTTTTACCCATTTTTACGAAATTTAAACCTGCGCTAGAGTTCGAAATCAAAGAAGCTCACCTTTCTTTACAAAGATTGAACATCTCAGAGAGGAACAGCAGCTTGGAAAGAAGTAACAGTACAGAGAGAAGGAACAGTATTACAGGAGGAAATAGTACTTGGCCAAGAGATAACACTTTAGACAGATACATAAATTTGAAAAGGACCAGCAGTACCGAAAGACAAGATAACGTTAAGAGAGAAATTAGTCGGCCTGAAACTCCTGAAAGCTTAGTTAGTAGCTGGAGGAGGAAAAGATTAATTAATTTTAAACCAGTTGAAACTGTTCCAAAACAAAATTTTGAGCCAAAGTCAAAGACAAATATAAAAAATGAAAATCCATCCCCTCTATTCGGGTATTGCCAAGATATGGATGAAAAGAAAAGATTCGGTTTATTGGTTCAGGGTCAACCGTTAAAAAATAAACTCGCCGATTATTTTCCATATTCGGATCATGAGAACGAAAATGACGCAAGTTCGTCCGAGGAGAGTGAAAAAATTCAAAATTTTGAGAAGTTACATCGAACGCAACAAATAATGGAAACCCCTGCGTTTGCTAAAGGTACTAAACGATTACTTGATATTCATGATGATGATGGAAATGATATTGTAGCATTCAACAATGCATTTAATAGGGGTAAAAAACGGAAAGTTGAATTTGTCCCCCCTGAATTTCACAGTAAGTAATGTTGTTGAGTGCAGACTCTGAAAAATCATTTATTTTATTTTCCCTTATTTATTTGGTTGTTTGTTAATTTTTTTGATTGTAGAAAAAAAAAAATCTTTTAAAAATTTCAATTAATATCTGCAATTTTTTTAATGACTTATACTAAGAGAAACATTAAATTTTAATTTCTTATTACTCTTTCAGATCCAAAACTAAAACGAGGAAGAATATCTGAATCAAAAATACATCCAAAAGCTATATTTTCTGAAACTTTCCACGGAGTTCATCCTTCACCTGAAATAGAAGTTAATGAGAATGTAACCAACGATAGCTGGATTACAGAGTCCGACGAAGAAATCTCAGACAACTGCATTTATTATTCTCAGGAAGAAGCAGATACCGATTATAATATTATTGCAAATGAAGCTGAATACAGCGACCTTAAACATCCGTTTTTAGAATACATTACTTTAACCAATGAAACCAAAAACAGAAGCTTCAAAGATCAGTTTTCAGAATATATAAATATGACTAACGAACAGGATTTTCCAAAAGCAAGTTCCCCCATTGCCAAAGAACAGTTATATTTCTTTCCAGAAGACGAGCTAAAAAACGATACTATAAGTATTGTGGAAAGCGAAATGAGATCTGATTTGCCAGAAGGTGAAATAGAAGATGATTTTTCTGACAATTCTTCTGCTGACGATAGCGAAAAAGGTGAAGCTGAAACCACCGAATCCGAATCTGAAGCAACGACCGATGACGGAGGACCGAAGAGGCAGATAACCCCATTTGTCGATTCTAACTTTCTCGATTTTTTAAATTCTGACCCTCAGTACTCTAATCGCTATAATAATATTACTAATATGGCTTACTTAAATAAAAGCTGTGCTCCCGTATTAAGTTATATAAACCCTAGGGGCTATTTTTTATCTCCGCGAACTACATCCGATATGGACAATATTTTGTACGGAGGATCACTCGTCGGGCCACATTTGTATTCCATGCCTCCGCCGCCGCCGCCACCTCCATTGCCAACTTACCAAATTTCTGAATTTCCAGTATCATCTTACGATGGTGAATGGCCTTTTTTTTTTAAAAAAATTGATATTTATTCTTTTTAAATGTTTTAATTCTCATTTTAACCGAAATTTTTTTTTTTTTTACAGATTTACTGCCTCGCGATAAATTGATAATGGAACAAAGCGAACGAATTTGTGAGATAAGCTATTACGAGAAGTTTTATACTGTTGGAATCAAACGAATGGACATGATTCATTTAAATCACAACGGTTTAGCTAGATTGCAGTATTTTATAGAGGATAGTGAAAATGTTTTTCTTTAAAATTTAACATTGAAAAAGCTATGCATTTGTGCATTTTTTTCAGAATGTAATTGATTTCAAGATTCCAAAGGCTGGAAATTGCATATAATTAAGTAAATTATAATTTTATATTACTTTTTTTATAAAATCTTTCTAATGGATAATTAACAATGACTTAGTTAATTTTAAAAAATTCCGATTCAAAAGAAATCATTATTTTTATAAAAGTTCTTAAAAAATTTTATTTTAGAGTTTCATACTTTTTTTTATATTTAACAAGAGGAGGCGACGTTGTTACCCGTTTTTAAAACGGAAAGTAAATTTTTAATTTTTAGTTAAAAACAAACTCTATATATAATAATTAAATAAATTGTTACTGCACGCCGTCAGTATAGACAAATTTTCCGTATTTTCTTTTTAAAATATCATAAATTTAAGGACTTTTTTATTTGCTTTTTTGAATTTTACGAGCTAATTTTCTGAGCAAGATCTCACACATCTTTTTAAATACCGGTATGATGGCCCAGTCGAATGTGTTGCTTTTATCTTCTGCGGCTGTAATTTTATTTTGATGACGGATAAGTATTAACGTATTACTTTAAAGGATTCTTTTTGTATTTGAAAAAATACATAAAAAATAATTTTGTTGGATATTAAAATGAACGCTTAATTGAGATTCAAAATTTAAAATTGTTTTGCTAAATACAACGATGGTTTTATATGAATCATTATTATGATTTTTTTGTGTTTATTAAAGTTTTTATAAACCATTAACCATTATAATAGTATTTTTCTTTACAGGTGTCGAAGGTAAATATTTCAAGTACGAGACCAAGTTTACGGCTCGAGGCAAAGCCGAGGGCCGTAATTGGTCGAGTCTTGAAATTTACCTTCGATACCTGCAAAGAAAAATATTTTTTATTCCGAGGAAAACAATTTTTATGGTCTACTTTTTAGTCCAAGGAATGAAAAAGTTTTTATAACTTTTCTAAAGTACGCCTAAAAAGTGGAATTAGACTATTCCGCCATTTTTAGCAGAATATATTTGTTTACATTTTCGTAGCCGCATGACTTTCAGTTCCTAACTCGGGGAACAAGAGAAGAATTTCAATTTTTAATTAAAAACTAAATCTATAAATAATAATTGAATAAGTTGTTATTGCCGTCAGTATGAACTTTGTTAGTAAATCAAAAGTGAAAGAATGATGTAACCCAACAATTTATAAAAAAAAAAAAAAATCTGCCTATAAATATACTTAACGTACAGTAACCGGCAAGTAAATTTTTGGAAAACCAAATGTGAGATTTTTTTATTTTCTTAACACCTTTTATTTTTACAGGAATGCCTATAAGATGACACAGAAATATTTATTGAATGATTTAAAGGCCGTGCTCCGAGGTCTTGAATCAGTTTTCACTGCCGCCAGTAAATATCAACAGGGAAAATGTGCACAAACTTGGGAAAACTCAAGTGTCAAAACATTAGTTGAGGAAGGGAGCTCAAAAGCTAAAGAAATATTGCAAACAACTACACAGGATGATATTTGCAAATCAGTTAAGGAAGCATACGAGAGATCATCGATGGTTTTTCTTGGAGTTAAAACTTATGCAACTTATTCATCATGTAAATGAAGTTAATTTTTCTTTTTCTTTTAAACTGATAATAATGAGAACATTTTATTTTACAGATGAAGGAACTAGTAAACAGACACCCCCTTCAGTAGCATTAAACACAGTTGAAATATCAACACCATTACCTACTGGTGTTTCACCTGATGACTTAAAAGTTTCTGAGCTAGATTACAAAGACAAGCAGTTGATTAAAAAATTGGAAAAAGAATTTGAAGAAAAGATCAAAGAAAAGCAGAAATTGGAAGAGATAGAATCAAAAGCGAAAAAATCTGATGCTGCAGAACCGTGCAAAGATAAAAGGAAGATATCTGACAAAACAATAAAACCTCAACCTGTTGCAAAAAAATATGAGCCAAAGTTACAATCTGTAGGTATAGCAAATTTTATTTCCATCTATATTTGGTACAGTCATTTATTTCATTGCAGTTAAGTCCTGAAGCTAAACAAAAAAAGGTACCGTCTTCAAGAATTGGAAGAATGATTTCATTTGGAAGCTTAGCTGCTGGTTTGGGGATAGGCACAGTAGCTGAAGTCACCAGGCGAACTTTAGGTGTGTAGTGAATTTACTTTCCATTTACAAAAAGAAAAGGAAAAAAAAAAAAGAGAAATTTTTTTATTATTAATATCATCATTTACAGGAATCACACAGTCATCTAGTCAAACAAAAGCTGAACCCTCATTGGATCAAATTTTTTTAACCGAAGCCAATGCAGAAAGAATTGTAAACACTTTGTGTAGGGTTAGAGGAGCTGCATTAAAAATAGGACAAATTTTAAGCATTCAGGATAACACAATTATAAGCCCTACTTTACAGAAAGCTTTTGAAAGAGTTAGACAAAGTGCAGATTTTATGCCAACTTGGCAGGTTCATGTAAGTTTTGTTTTTAAAAAAATGTGATCGGACCAAGAATAAATATTTATAAGAAATTTTCTCTTGCAGAAAGTATTAGTCAATGAATTTGGCTCTGACTGGAGGGAAAAATAAATCACTTCGAGGAGAAACCGTTTGCAGCAGCATCTATCGGCCAGGTCCATTATGTAAAATTGAAAGATGGTAGAAATGCTGCAATGAAAATACAATATCCAGGAGTAGCAGCCGGTATTGAGAGCGACATTAATAATTTAGTGGGCATTTTAAATATTTGGAATGTTTTTCCTAAAGGTTAATAACCCTGCAACTTTTTTTTTCTAAAACAAATTGTCAACTTTTTTAAAAATATTTTAGGATTATTTATCGATAATCTCGTCGAAGTTGCTAAGAGAGAATTATCCTGGGAAGTAGACTACACTAGGGAAGCAGAATGCACTAAAAAATTTAGAGATTTGTTATCACCCTACCCAGATTATGTGGTGCCTGAAGTGATAGGTAAGTGAAATAACTTTTAACCTATTAAACACTACAATTTTATCTTACCGAGTTAATTATTTCAGATGAACTATCAACAAGACAGATATTCACTACTATTTTAATAGAAGGCGTACCAGTTGATCAGTGTGTTGATTTTGATTTGGATGACAGAAATCGAATCGCTGAATTGATTATGCAGCTTTGTTTGAGAGAACTTTTTGAATTTAGATATATGCAAACAGACCCTAATTGGTCTAATTTTTTTTACAATGCAGAGTCCAAAAAGGTAAAATACATTTTTAGTTGCTACCTTGGATTTATTTAGACCATGAACTAATTGCTTACATTTCTTGCTCTTTAGTTGTCTCTTTTAGATTTCGGCGCTACTAGATCTTACGATAAAGATTTTATCGATAAATATTTAGAAGTTATAAAAGCTGCTGCGGATAAAGATAGAACTAAAGTTTTAAAAATATCGCGGGAAATGGGATTTCTCACGGGTTACGAATCAAAGGTAAATAACTTAATATCACAATTATAAAGATTTTTTTATTTATACTAAATCACTTTTTTAAAATGCTTACAGACTATGGAAGATGCGCATTGCGATGCAGTTCTTATATTAGCTCAAGTTTTCTCATCAGAAAAACCTTTCAATTTCGGACAACAAGATATCACACTCAGAATTCAAAAACTAGTTCCTACTATCGTGGCTGAAAGGTTGTGTCCACCTCCTGAAGAAATATATTCCCTGCATCGGAAATTGTCCGGAGTATTTTTATTATGCGCTAAACTCAAAGTAAAAATTAGCTGTAGGGATATGTTTCTTGAAGTATACGAAAAGTATAAATCTTCTAGTTAGCTGCCAAAACATTTATAATTCGCAACTTTTTTTGAAATGATAATCTGTGATCGTAGTGATAAATAATTAGTATTATTTGTATGTATTACAAAATATCTTTCACATATATAATAAATATCACCTTTTATAAAAGAGCCCGCTTTTTTTTCCCCTTAATGTTCGAGTATAAAATTTATTGAACAAAGTTAGGAATAATGAACAATAGACACCGTGACAAACAGGAAGGAGAAGGAAAAAAAAACCCAAGTCCGATAAATCATTGTTATATATTTAATTAATTGGTTACATAAATAAGATCAGTGCGTTAGGAATATATACTCATTAATTTATGTTTTATAATGTTATTATTAATCAGTTTAGGCGTGGCCTCAAATGCATTCTAACGGTCCGAATACATGTTCACAGCTTTGCAACTGCAAGGACGTTGCAGTCCTGTGCAAGATGTCGCCTCAAGGGGATAATGACAGTTACCTTGCCAATATGTTTCTAAAAACCGATTAAACTTGGCAAGCTTAGCTCTCTTCTTTTAACTAAAAGATCTTAAAAAAAAGAAAAAAAAAAAGAGTAGGAAGCATATTATTTAAAATGAATGTAAAAACCAAATACTGGTTGGCTTATTTGTAATGGAACTTGACTTTTTTCCATAGTGTCGTAGATAGAAATTATTTTAAAAACAATTGTCTCTGCATCCTTGAATAAGACTGATTCGCCTTTGAACTCCTAACTAAACTGGTTCGCTTATCTCTATTAAAATGCATAATACCTTGGCTTACCTAGTCGATTGGGACAAGGAAATGATCATATTTTGTTACATGCACTTTTTCCACTTGAGGTCGTCAACCCTCATTTTTTAATTGCCTTTTCAATCTTTTACTTTATTTTAAATCGATTAAAGTAAATGGTAAGACCAAAAGAACTATCAATCTTTTTTTTATATAAAAGTTAAAACTCGCGCAAATTTTTTTTAAAGCGGTTAGCAAATTCGATCTTGCCTCCTTTTGCTTTTAAAGGTTTTTCCTTAGTCTTATGATAAGTATAATTAATTGCATTTTTGTGACTTAAAAATTATGATTACAGTCTCTTGATGTTGCATTTTAAATAAAAAATATTTTTCAGCTGCAAATAAAAATTACCGGTTAATGCAACTCCACCCATGTAAGCAAGATTGTTTTTTCCTGACCTATTTTTCTGCTTAAGCACGTACGCTTCATCTGATTAAGTTAAATGGTTGTAAGTCTGCTACCCTTGATAACCGTATGAGCTTTTTTAATGACATAAAGACAACAATCACTGATTAACGGAGAATTTTTTTTAACGTCATTGACAATCCTAGGGAAAGTCTTCGTTGATTTTAGTAACCTTGATCTTAACCATTTAATCAGAATAAGAAACTTCAGAAGTATGCGACCTTCCACCTATGGAAAGTCTATTTCTTTTTCCAAGCAGTAAACGATATGAAAATTGATTGGTCGATAAATGGTGCGAAAAAACACCATCGGGAAACATGTTTTTCAAAATTGCAACGACGGAATAAAAAATCGTTTAGTTTTTAAAATGATTTTCATGTTATTTTAAAAATTTCTAATCCACTGATATTATCCTCGTATTAGTTTTACTTGGTGGCAAACTAGCTTTTTTCAATTCCTTACAATTTTTTCTAAAAGACTTGATTTAAAAAAATGGAGTACTCAAATAAAATGAGTAAATAAAACATTTTCGAACTAAAACTCTTCGATTAAAAAGAATTAAGTCTCAATTTCTTAGAAAAAAAAAATATGAATGAGTACGCTGCACTGAAGAAATCCAAGGGATTGTACATCACTGTTTTACAATTAGCTAGCTGCAGAACATCTGGGAACTTTAAATTGCTCCATCTTAGAATTCAGCCTTGTTGCTGCAAATTCCATGTTGCTGCGTGAATTTTTTTTTTTTTTTTTTTTTTTTTTTTTTAAGGAAAAGCATAAAAGCATATCCGTCTTGTGGATGAAACAATTTTTATTCAGATATAAAGTGGATAGCGAAAAAATCTTTGTTCAATTTAATACCGTATTCAATCAACAAAAAAAAAAAAAAACGTCCGAAAAAAATCTGCAGATTCATGGTTTTTTTTGGAAAATTGATAAAATCATAGGTATTCTATTTTTAAAAAAATCAAAGCGATAAAATGACTATTAATTGGTGACCTTAACACTCTAATTTTTTGGTTCCGCATGATTATCAAAAATATCGTGAATACCAAAAAAAAAAAAAAAAAAAAAAAAAGATTGAAAGTGAAAGACAAAGGGACAAGTAGATTTTTTTTTCATTGTTTTTCATCGAATAAAGTTTTGAATGCGCACATATTTTATTAAGTCATCGTCTAATTAGAAAGATTGTAATGTATCTGAATTAAGGAAAGTTATAAAAACAATAAAGCCTTGAAATTCCACGGAAATATCTCCAGGGACGGAGATTGTCTTTGAGAATGCTTTTTCACAAAATTTTGGTTACGGAAACTGTGGAATTATTTTATTCAAAAAGTAGAAAAAGTTTCTGTGAATGAAATAAGCTTAATTAAACAAATAAATTTTCCATAATTTTTTTTGATTAGAAAAACCTATTATTTAATGTAAGTAATCATGGTAATTGGAAGAAAAATAATTAATTATTATTTTGATAAGCAAACGGCCGAAAAAAGTGGCAAACTTGTAGACTTGAACGTACAAGCCTGCGAATAATCTAAATTTCACGTTTTTTTGAAAAAAAAAAAAAAATCTAGTTATAATTCTTTTTCACTCCATTAACAAAAAAAAAAAAAAAAAAAAAAAAAAAAAAAAAAAAAAAAAAAAAAAAATAGATTAAAATCCTGTTTTTGCGACCGCATTATTACCAATAAATCTATATAATCATTTACAATAAAATAAAAAGAGGGCGTGACCAATCGAAGATAGTCCCTTATTACATAAATTTATTTTCCAGAGCTACCTAAGGGAAAACAATGAAAATAGGGCACTATAAAAGGGACGGCTAGAATCGGATCAACTATCAGTCAGCTCCAATTCAAAGAGCATTTTACAAATTTGCATTTATAGCAAAAAACAAAACTCAACTTTTCAAAATGAAATTTTTGGTAAGTTTCTTCCTAGTTGCTGATTTATTTTTAGTTTTTAAGTTAAAATTTTTTATTTATTTTCATAATATTTATCTATCGGTAAATATGCATTTTTTCTTTACGACTGCTGATTTTGATTTTTTTTGTATTAGTTGGTCGCCGCTTTAGTCGCTGTAGCCGCAGCCTACCCATCCGAAGAAGTCAGAAGCAGAAGGAGCGCCGTATGGGGTGCCGTTGCTCCAGTTGCTCCAGGAGCAATTGTACAAGGTGCTTCTGCTGTCCTCCACGGACCATCTGGTAAGTCATATACACTAAAAAAAAAAAGTTTCAAGATTAAGAAACTTTGATTTTAATGTTACCCGTTACCTTTTTAAGCTGTTCTCCACGCTAACTCTGGAGCCATCCACGCTGCCGCCCACGCCCCAGCCCACACCGCCGTTGTCGCTCCAGCATGGCACTCTGCTGGTCTCGTCGCTCCTCATTGGGGTGCATGGGGTGGTGCTGTAGTTGGACATCATGGTGCTGTCATCGGTCACCCAGGTGCTGTTCTCCTTGGTTAAGTTATTTAACCGCAGCGACTGTAAATGGTTCCTAGACTCGGGATGTGATATTTTGCATTTGTAAGAGCTGACAGTGCAAAAGGATTTTTTTTTCATTTCTGATGTTAAAAAGAGCCTCTTGCACTTTATAGTTGATATAATATCTCCTGAGTCAATTAACCATTGGCTACACCGACCTAGACCACAATGTCCTTCTTCTTCTAAGTTGTTTTTTTTTTCTTTTTGTTTTTCTTTCATAGTTGTTGTAAAAAATTCCTGAAAAAAATTAAATATAATTGAAGTTTTTGTATAAAACATATATTTTGAAAATTATTTTTATTTAACCAGAACCTACCACTGTCTAACTTGTTAAAAAATTATGCGAGCTTGATGTTGTGAAAAATGAAATCACCGATTATAACGAGCAATGAAGTTGGCCTTATGCAAGAATTTTAAATTGCACTGATTAAAGTAACCACGGTTATCAGAGATCGATTCATACTTGTTAATTATTTTAATTAATTCCTTTTTTCGAAAAATCTAATTCGGAAATGGATTAAATCAAACTTCGAAATTTGTGTACTAAAAGTGCTCAAAAATCCATCTGATATATAAATTGCTCTGATTTATTACTATCGATTAAAGCTCATTTCCCTGACGGAGTTTAAATGAATCAAAAAACATTACTCCAACTGTTTTTAGTTGGGAAAAAACAAAATTATATTAAGGGAAACTACATTCCTTTGCGACTAGCTAGTCCTCAGTCTACACATAAAATAAGTTCAAACGAATTCTGTTCTTTGTTTATTTTTGACAAATTTCAGTCCAGTCATTTGGGAAACTGATAATGAGTTAACATTTTGCATGGAGAAGATAAAGCAGCAAATAAACTCCGTCAAAAAATTTTATTTATGTCAAACAGCCCAGGGCAAATTTGTATGCGTCATTATTTCCAAATTATTGTTACAGTTAAAAAATTCAACTTTACTAAGAGTTAAAAAAAATGTTTAACCGGATACGGAGCCTTTTTCTTGAAGTCGATCATGCGAGTTGGGCAAATTTCCTTGAGTTAATCGTTGTTTACTCGATAGCGATTTGATTAGCTTTTAAGTGGGTCAGATGACGTAAAAATTGAAAAAAAAGAAAAGCTTTTAGTCCGGCCATTTTGGCCTGAATTTTCGCGAAAAAGGAAAATTCGGAAAAGGGATTTTTTTGTTTTTGCTAGAAAGCTGCCTGGTTTAGAGTTCTTAGATAAAAAAAGTAAACTAAATTCCAGTGTGCGTTTTGCGATGGTGGCCCTTTTAAGGTCAATTTTTGGAGTTTTCCGCTTACAACAAAAAAATTCGAACCGCGGGTCAAAATTCCACATCAGCCATTTTATTCTCCATAATATTCTGCGTCAGATGGTTTACAATCAAATTTTGTTCCATTACGGCAATCGGAAGGAAAACCATTTTTAAAAAATTCAAAAATTGCCAAAAACTAAAAAGTGCCTAAAAATCGTACGTTTTTACTTTTTGTAGTGAACACCTTGGTTTGTTATTGGTATAAAAAAAATTTCGTTTTCTTTCCTGGAAATAGACTAATTCTGGAGTATAATAGAGTATTTTTCGATTTTTTTTGCTTCTTATGCCTAGATGCAACAGGTTTTTAACCTTGGCGGAACCGACAAAAAATGGAAAAAAGGTATAAAATTTACCTATTATCATTTCGATTTAATGTAATGAACGATCAAATTCTTAAGGTTTTTGGGTCGATTTTAACTATTTCACTGACTCAAAAATTCGGGGAGCGAAGCCTGGGCCCTAAGTGTTATTACTTTTCCCCGGGAAGATTAATTTTAAACTAAACATGTACAGAATTCGAATTTTCGGCCACATTCATTGAAGCTTCCTCCCCCCCCCCCCCCAAAAAAAAAGGGAAAAATTCCTGGATCCGCCAGTGTATGGTTCTGCATTCTTTACCAGTCTAATAACTTGGGTTAGACGGGAAAAATGTAGTGTTTCGTTAGTTATTGTAATGGAATTTTTTCAAACTCATAAAAGCAGCAGTGATGTTTACTCTTTTCAGATTTTCTTAGGCTCAATCAGGAAACACACTCCTATAGTCCGACCAAATAACCAGGGGAACACCTGAAGGCCTTGGAAAAAAAGGGGACCGAATTTTTTTCCCCCAAAAACCTTTAAGTTTTATTTTCCTCATAAAAAATTTTATTTTTATTGGAAAAGAAAAAAACTAAAAGAACAATAGACCCAAGCAATTAAATTGTCTCCTTATTTAACAGTGTTAACAATCATCTGAGTCAGAGAATTTTGCTTCGTCATCTGAGATTTTAGCCATTTTTAAGTACCAAGCATTCGATTCAATACTAAATATAAGAAGCCTTGCCCTCTCTCTGCGGCAAAAACTATTGATAAGCAATAACGACTTATCGGAAACATTTTTCTGATAAGCCATTTTCGAAAGCTGCATCAAAAAAATTGTTAAGAAAAAGTTAAATTTTTTTTTACTTTTAAATGAAAAAAAAAAAAAAAAAAAATTAAGTACCAAATTGTGAATTAAAATTTTGATCCCCGACTAATTTTTATAATTCTTTAGAAATCTTTTTTTTAATTAATAAATTTTTAACAAAAACTAATTTTTAACTACGAACGTCTATTCCGTTTCTTATGTCCATGAAACGGGAATACCGGTTCATTTTCATTTAGTTTCAATCGAATAGAACTCGAGCTTTAAAGCTCAGTTTTGAAATACCATTTAAAAGTTCAGGTAAAGCTTCAAATTGCGTGGAACATCATCCTCCCCCATGTAAATTATGGACGAGGAATTTCATCTTTTGCTTGTACAGACATCTTTTCAACATTTCTTTTTAACAGGAAAAAGAATGAACACTTATATCTTAGAGACGTTTTAGTTTTCATGGATATTTTACAGAAGAGTTCATAGGAAATGTTTATAAAAGCATGCATTTAAGTTATTGAAAATCGACTTAAAGTAGGAGAGAAGTATATATATGTTTAGAAAATAAAATTGACATATATTTTTTTAATTTTTTTTTTTTTTACAATTTTAATTAAATTTTTCAATCAGGTAAAAAAAAAGCATTGACTACCTTTTGACTCGTGAACAATGACCCATAAACTCAAAGATGTAATTTCAACTATAAAATACAAAATTTACTGCTCGGAGATCTACCAAGCAATAATTATTGTATTGTCAGCTCTTACAAATGCAATACATCAAAAATAAATTAAGCTTAGGAATCATCTGGTGGTTTCTCGTTTTCTATTAGAAAAAAAAAGACTAAATACTTGATCGATTTTTCCACTTCGAGAGCAGGGAAATGAAAAACGATTTAAAAAAAAAAAATATGCTGATCGTAACAGAGTCTATGAGCAGAGATTAGATTTTTGGTAAAGTAAGTATGGCACAAATCCGGTTTGAAAATTCAAAGCGGAAAAGTGGATCAAGTAATTGAAAATTGGCCTAATAGAGTCATAACTTAACCGAGGATAACTCCTCCGTGTCCAGCAACAAGACCAGATCCCCACAAACCGTGACCACCGATGAGTCCTGGGGCTCCGATGAGTCCAGAGTGTCCGATAAGTCCTGAGGTTCCAATGAGTCCAGTTCCAACGAGTCCAGTTCCAACGAGTCCCGTTCCAATAAGACCAGATTTCACGAGACCAGGACCAGCAATGATGGCGCCAGCAGGAGCAAGTTGAGTAGCAGCGCTAGATGCTCCAATGATGGTGGCGCCAGGGGCCAATACGGCTCCACTGCTAACAGCGGCTGGGGAGACTAAAGTAGCATGGGCTGGAGCAACGACGGCGGCGGCAGCAGCTGGGGCAGCAGAGATGGATCCAGCGTTAGCAGATATAGTTCCTAGGTAATAAATTAATTTCAGTTACAACTGTGCAAGAGAAAAAGAGATAAAAAAAAGGGGAAAAAAAAAAGAAAATATACCGGATGGTCCAGCCAAAATAGCTTGGGGTCCTTGAACTAAAGCACCAGAAGCAAGAACTGCACTTCTTTTCACTCTTTCGTCGGTTGGGTAAGCAGCAGCAACTGCGACGAAAGCGAAAACTACGACCTAATTGTAAATAAAAAATAATTTTATCCATAAACCGAAAATTTCACTTCACTGAATATCACAGATTTAAAAAAAATATATATAAGACAACTTTTCGTTTACACTTACCAAGAATTTCATTTTGAAATTTGTTTTTTTGGTTTCCTTTTGAAAAAGAAATTAAAGTGTATTACTGAAGCTTGTGGAGCTGACTATGCTTCGGTGTTTAAGGCATCCTGCTTTTATACAGCCCTAATTTCATTGTTGCCCTGATTAAGGTAAAAACCTGGAGAACCACCATGGAAAAATGATATAACTGTAAAACACCACACCCTGTGCATATGCATTCCTTGAAATTGCATTTCCCTGTTCAGCTATATTCCCACGTGTCGACATCGTGCACCAGTTCAAATACCTTGCATCATATTGCCGTTTTGCTTTTTCTCCTGTAAAAAAAAAAAAAAAGAGAAAAAAAAGTTGTTAAAAAAATTCTGAATTAAATTTTTGAATGAAAGAATTCAGAATTAAAATTAAAATATAATAAGAAGAATTTCAATAAGTAATTTTTGTCTTAATAATACACAAAGGAAAGAAGAAGAGGAAGAACCTAGAGGACCTGAATTTTCATTTTTCTTTTACACTGATACCTCAATCTCTTACAGCCATAACATATCAATAAGAATCAAAGCTTTCTTTTGGGCAAGGTTATTTGTTTTCAGTTCTATTCTTTGATTTTTGGATAAAAAATTCTCGATAGTAAATATTAAAGATTAAAAAAAAAAAAAAAAAAAAAAAAAATCTGTTGCAATATAAAAATATTATTGCACCATCTTACAACGGCTAGAATAAAATAGTAAAAAGAAGCTCTGTAATTAAACAAGGACACGCCTTATAAGACTCCCGTATAAAAATAGGACTTCAATGAAACCGCCCTCTAAAAAATGCAATAGGCTCATTATACTGATGCAAATAGCTGCATCATACAAAACGACCGAAGAAAATAATGAGATAAACTAGAAAGCCTTGTGGCCAGATGCGAATCGGTCGCATATTTTCATTTATACAACACAGACCTAACTGCAGCTAATTAAATTAAACAAAAAAATCACTCAATTATAATATGATGGATTAACTATTTTTTTCCAACAAAATGCTGCATTTTTTCCCAAAGAGTTTTCAATAAAAAAAGAACCAGGATTTATTCCATATTTTTTTACAATGTAAAGCAAGGTCAAAAATATTACCCGCTTTGGTAATTGCTTACGGAGATTGATCAGGTGAACTGTGTGCAAGCAGACAAAGTTAATACACGAAGAACAAAATAATTGCAGAAATGTGACGTTCTTCAGGGAGCGCGAGTATATTTTAAGTTTCACAGATAATCTCCATGTCCGGCTATCCATATTAAGCGTCACTTTAAAGTCTATAATTTTCGTACACGTATGATTAATTCGAGCTGTCAATACTTTAATTCCACCGCTGTTAGTAATATTCAAATAAAGGTGGATCTAATAACACATGATTTTTTATAAGAAATACTTAATGACATTAAATGACATACGAAAATAAAAGTTTTAAAACGAAAATTTTCTTAAATTTTCCCTGTGCTTTCCAGACAGAAACGTTTAAGCGAAGTTTGATCAAGAACTCTGGTGTGCAACTTTTTAAAATTTCAAATCAGCAAGGCGATATACCATGTTTCCAAAAGGTCATAATAGCCTCACAGAATAGGTCAACTAATTTGAAGTTTAAATTCTCTCCTCCCAAGACTAGATATTAGTTCATGAAAAACAATTCAGTTGTGTGATTTTAACCTTCTTAAAATTCAAACTCAGGTTTTTCCTTAAGATTCAATGAAGATACGCCATTCTATTTTTTTTAAATCTGGCAAATGATTTATTATAAATAAGTATAACCAATATAGTAGCTATTTAATGTCCGAGAGATCATAACTAAAGGAGCGTGAGATGCGCTGCTACATACTAAACATTCGCCCGACTAAAAACTTCACAATTCATAAAGATTTTCCTCTAATAAACTAACTGCCTGCCCATAGTCAGCCCAAAATGCCAAAGGAGCAAAAACTTTTCCATGGGGGATCCCAAATAGCTAGCTCCTCATGGCATGAAAGATAGGAAAATTACATTTGTCAAAAAAACTTTTACACCTGCCTAAAAGGTTTATTGAAGGTTTTCAAGGGTTTAAAATTGCCATGCATCAAATAAAATAAAATAAAATGCTTCACCTTTTTTTTTTTTTTGTAGAAATTATTTATCTTATCCTTTTAACTTTTTAGAAATTGATTTAATCAATTTTTACGGTATAGAGAAAAAAGGTTTTAATTTCTCAGCGATTGAGGATTAGGACGTCTGTAATTAAAGGAGTCTTGAGTTCATAAATTTTCAAATAAAAAAATTAATACAATCAACCTAAAGTAAGAATTCATATTGTACCCGACGAAAATTTTTCTCTTAATAATGTTTGTTAGTCAAAAAAAGTAAAAAAGTATAAAAGACGGTAAGTTTTTCCTCATAAGGATTCATATGTTAAGCAATCGTTTTTAATCAACCTAAAGAAATAGACAATGATGGCAACAAAAATGATTGTCAAAAAACCAAGTATGACTTTTTTAAATTCAAGTAACTGATTCGGCTGGAAATTTTTTCAAGGCTCGCACTATTGGAAAAAAACACGAAACTTTATTTTTATTTTATTTTATTTTTTTATTTTTATTTTTATTTTTATTTTTTTTTTTGGTAAACAATAATTTTCAGAAACATACAAATGAAGGGAGAGGAGGTGTTCTAGAGGGACTGTAGACGTTACATACTTTTAAAATATGCGACTTTATGACAAAGATCTTTTTTAATTTTTAATATCAATAAATCATCCATTAAAAATTGTATGTTGGGTCATTCTCAAAATAAAGAACCAAAGAATGACTTCTGTTATTACCATTCTTATTTACGGTCCGGTAAATTTCATTTTCAAGTAAAAACGGAAAAGAACACGGAGGTTGATAGCAATGCAATCGACAGAAAACGAACGTCCAAAAACTGAATTAGCAAATTAATTCTATGAAATCTCTCGTCTTTGATTTTGAAGATAAATCTCTCAGATTTGCCTCCAAAATCAAAGTCCGAAAATGAGTTAAAAGAGTTATCGCCGAAAGAGAAACTTGAGTTACTGCCCAGAGTTTTGTTGGCGCACAATATTTTACTGATGCCTTGAAAAGGAAATTTAAAGTAATCCCAAACCGGACGGTAAAAAAAAAATTAAATACAGTTAAACCATTGTATAACGAAATAATTTCTCTGTGTAACGAAGTTTTTCTTGGGATCTTGCGCTAGGACGCAAAATACATGTAAATTAACCCTCTTTTAACGAACTAAATTTTTAGAATCTTTCTGTACAGCATAGTCAAATTTCCAAAAAAAAATTTTTTTAAACATTTTATGGTGTAAAATGCAAAAATCAGGGTATTGTTCATCACAGGTGTTTTTTTTTTTTGCTTTAAAACTCCCTGTAACGAAGAAATTCGCTATTTGGCGATTTTCTTCCTAACGAAACTCTTCGTATAACGAAATTTTCCTCGGGATCTTCAGTTTCGTTATGCAGAGGTTTAACTGTAATTGTAACTTATAATAAGGCTATCAAGACAGTCTCAAACTTGCAGTATCACATTATATTTTTCAATAATTTTTTTAAAAGCGAAAGCCCAAATAATTATATCTAGGCAACTTGCATAGCATATCAATCTTCATCTTTGCATAAAATGTATAAAAAGTAAATACATTAAAGTCCACTTGATTTCTATATTTATTAATATTTCAGTCCAAAATTTTGTGAAGGCATGGAAGATATTTTTTCAGGATAAAGAGAGAGGTAAGTCTAAAACCCACGATAACACCAATTTTTGAAAGGATGTTCCTAGTGCAAATTTTTTTTAGTTCGCGGGAAAAAGCACAGTTCCCAGCGTTTTGCCTCTATGGATTAGTCAACGAGAATAATTATTGCAGATTTTTTTCCTTAAACTTTAGTGATCCTTCTTATTTTAATCACATTTAAAGCACTCCAGCTCAGCACTATTTGGACAATGCTTACAAATCTACGTAAGGAATTCGTTTTTAAGATATTCCAAAAAGTAAACAGGCCGCAATGTTCAGCTTATCAAAACAAATGAAAATTTTTATATATATTTTAAAAACGGACACTGGACGAGTAGAATAAATCAGTGCTGCAAAATTCCAATTAGTTTTTATTCGGAGTCTGAGTCGAAATCGGAATCTGCTATTTAAAAAGTAATTGGAATCGGAATCAAAATATCGTCTGAAAACAGTTCGAATCGGCATCGGCATCCAAAAAAATATTTTCGATTCAGATTGACTTAAAAAGCACGAAAATCCCGTTATTATAGTTTATCAATTTTGGTTGAAATCGGAATAAGAATCTGAAATATTTTTCCACCTTTGGAATCAGAATCGGAATCTTACTCATAAATAGTCAAGATTCTGCGGAATCGGAATCGGAATCGGAATTACATCCCTAAAATAAATCATCGAGTTCATGCCGAAATTAATTTGACCCCATAGAGACAAACTATCCAAGATCCCTTTCAAACATGAGCTTATTTATTAAAAAAAGAAGAAAAGAATGCGAAAATGAAGGCTTTTACAGTCCCGTTTTTGATCTGAACAAACTTGCTTCCTCAATTAAATTTTTGAAAAGGAAGCGTACATACCATCAATTTTAAAAAGGTGTAAAATATGCATTTCCTTTGGGTACATTCCACTCTATTTCCTTTCTCTGTAGGTGCTATAATCATCATATTGTGTAACAAAAAAAATTGTGATCTGCAACACGCAGCCATATCAATATCTGATCATTTTTTGCTATATCTGCTCTAGTGAAACGTAATCACCCGCAACATATTTTTATTCTTTATTGATACTTTAACATAATAGGTATTGCCTTTATTACAATTCATACAAAAATGCCGCATTTCAATAACCAGGTTAAAAAGATTTTCTTATTACCTTCATTTTTTTTTTTCAATGTTAAGGATTATGAAATTGTTAATAGCTCTCTTTGGTACAATTTTTTTTTTCATTCTTCCGTTCCTCTTCAAAGTGTATCATACTTAAAATATTTATCTCATTAATCATTTTTTAATGAGAAATACGATTTGAAAGTCACTTTACTTAAAAAAAAAAAGATTTAAATATTTATATCAATCGCATGGGGCAAAAATCTTTTAAAAAATGATGCAGGAATTAAATACAATTTAAAATAATAAAAGTGTTCCAATTTTTTTTTTTTTTTGAAAGGGTATTATGCAACTGCGGAGTTAATGCTTCTGATATATGAAATGTATTAAAGCCTTCGGTATAATTTCGAACCGCAGTGTGTATGTACAATCATAAGGAAATTCATTATGCATGTATATGTTAAAGTTGTAAAATACTAATTGAAATGAAAGGTGTAGCATGCCTCTGTCAAAAATAGAGGAAGTAATGATGATAATCAAATTTAGAGTGAATTAAAAAATGGGATCAACGATATTATATTGTATCAAAATGAAGGCATTTGAAAATAAACCGTTCCTTTTAATTTCGGAATATTTAAGACAATATACTGACCGACACCATTATACAAATACAAAGTGTTTGCATGCAAATTTTCACAAGTTTCTTAATTAAATAGCAAAAATATTATTAGTTATTCTTTTTAAAAAAAATACCGCATGTAGTAGTCAAAACTACTTATTCCGGTAACTTATTCCGGTAGGTTTACGTAGTGATTTATGAGTGTAAAACTGATCTCATCATTATGCAAAAGATGACTTTTAAATTACATATTACGCACCGCAATAAATCCTTATAGATCCTCGTTTTGCGGTTGATATTTTTATTTGGAATACCTTAATAAAGCCGCAAGTTTTTCAAAGATTTTATTAAATTTAAAAATTTATTATAAATAAGCGTAAATATATATTTTTGATGGTTACATAAAAAATAACGTTAAAAAGAAAAAAAAAAAAAAAAAAAAAGATTTTTGAAGACTTTTAAGTTTTTACAATTTAATTTTAGACCATATAATTTAATTACACATTACTTATAATTTATTTAGACATATAACATTATTATACATTAGACATTATTATAAGTCATATAATTTATTTAGATCGTTTAATTTTTTAACATAGTGTGACTGAAAAGAATCTTACTGTGAAGACAACACTATTTATCAAAGGAAGACAACGCGGAAGAAGACGTGTAAAAATCGAAGTGGAAATATAAAATTTTTAGAAAGGGAATTTGAAAAATTTCCCAAAATTATTTCTCAAGAATTTGCGCTCTAAAAATCACTTAAGAATTAATCAGAAAAGAAAAAAAAGAATTGTGGGACTCCTGTTTAATTTACAAATGTCAGGGACTCAAGCAATATTCAGTTACCATAAGGGGTCGTCCATTAATTACGTAAGCATGCAAGACGGTATTTTTTCCCCGTCCCTCCCTAAACATGCTTACTTAATTTATGAACGACCCCTAATACAACTCATCAAAAATTTTATATAAAAGCATGAAGAGTAAAGTAAAACTTATACTTTGCCTTGTGAGACGGTCTATGAAATCCTACATGTTATGACCTGTTTACCTAAAGGCATAGCCTATTAAGGAATTTAATCGATAAAGATCTGGAAAATCGTATGAGAATTGGATCCCATCAACGGACGGAATTTAATACGTACCGATATTTCGCAGTCAGATTCTGACAGATATGATGATCGCACTCGTCAATAACTCATCAGGACTTAATACAAATCATATTTATGCGTCTGGTTCGCCTTTTCTTCAGGATATTCAATTTAGGTGAAATGTTTTACATTCTTTTTGGATGGGATAGCCGCAAATCAAGTCTGGGATTCTCTTGGTGCAAAGAATAAGAATAAGCTTAAGCGCTAATAAAACACAGGGAATGTTATTCATGAAGCACAAGAAATTTTTTTAGAAAAAAGGTATAGTACATCTTAAATTCGATATTTTGGAAATTTATGTAGGCTTAACCAAAATAAAAATTCGCATTTTTATCAGAACAAGCACCTGATCGCTGCACTTATTTGCATTATAATGACTACTTTAACGCAGGGAGCTGAGCTACTTAGAGTTGAATGCAGACACTAAACTCTCAGCTCCTCTGGCCCCTAGGTATCCCTAAGAAGGCAGGTTTCTGTAGATGCCCTAACCTGTCGATACTTCGTCTGGCTATGATAAGAACAATACCCAGCCAGTTCCACGGAAAATTTTTCTCAAATTCTACTTTTTTTTTTTTTTTTTTTTGCTCGATTTATAACTTAACTTCAGGACGACAGCCGGCTTAATATAATAAAGGGTTTTTAAATTACGTTTAATAAAAATATAAAATATTACCAAAATTACACCGAAATCCTTTATGCTTAGATTTCATTTCCGAAAATATAGCCGCTTTCTTTTTAAAAAAATAAATGCTCTTCAACTCCGAAATATGTAAAACTAAAATATTAAAATTCCTCCGAAAATAATTTAATTTAATTCAATTTAAATAGAGTTTGCTTTGGGGATCCGAAATTAAAAACCGGCTTCATAGCCTTAATTAAGCATGCAATATGCACGATATTTAAAAATGAATGTACAGGTAACTATTCAAAAGATGCAAATTTATATTTCGAGTAATATTTATCATCACGCTTTGAAACGAAAAAAGTTCGCTACATTTTTTAAGTTTTTTTTTTTTTTCTTAAAAATCAGCGGTATAAGTGATTACCAATGCGGCAACGCAGTGGACAATGCGACAAAATAAATTATATTCCATAAAATAACCTGAAAGTAAGCGCAAGAAATTACATATAAAATTGGAATCATCTCAGCAAAAAATTAATAGAGTAATATCAATAAAAAAAACAAGCGTTGAGCACCAACCTAATTAAACTTGTTAAATCATCGATTGCAATCAAAAACCATTTCCTTCAAATGATTCATGGAACGCAATACAAGTTCAAACATGCAAAATAATACCAAATAACTGCAACTTACGCAGCTTATTAACGACGGCAAACTTTACATCGAACCACCAGGAAAAACAAAAGAAATTTAGATTTGCATCATGAAAGGAACAAATTCTCAACTAGAAAGTTACGGTCAAACGTTGATCGATATCTAGTCAGTTTAATTGTAAAAGACATGTGTGAGATGAAACGTCGAGTAAAATTAAACAATTAAAGGAGCAATTAGTAACAAAAAAAAAGTACATAAGGGCATATGTACGCAATCTCATTTGCACAAATTTCAGATCGCACCATATAATTTCGATGGAGAAGTATAATTATAAACATAATTTTGTTACCCATAGGTGTGAGACAAACGGACGCAGTAAATTTTCTATGAACACGAGCAGCGCCGGATATCAATTTGAACGACAACTATTGAAAATCGCGAAAAAAATACGCAGCATGACATTCTTTAATCCTTCCTACAAAAAAATTTATAAATGAAACTTTTTCCATTTCAATCGTTTTAAAAATGCATTAGGGATATACATATTAAGAAGCGTGCGTGGGGAAACGAAAGCGTTTGATGTTGATCTATTTTTCATTAGCCAACTAAAATTTTTTTTTTTTAGTCATTCATCAGCAAATCCACGTTTGCTGCTTTAAACTGAGTTTTGAAAATTAGAGCGAGAAGTTATTTGGTTCAAGCAAATGCTCTATTAAATCCAACACATCATAAATTATTTAAGAAGTCGATATGTTTAGATTTGAATTCATTGTGCTGTAAGGAGGTTCACTGCAGAACGATTTAACTTAAACCACCAACTCGATATTACGTTGTTGAGATTTATTAACTAATATCTAAATGCATTTTCCTTGTTTAAGAAAAAAAAATATATATATAACACGTAATTTTTGTATTAATTAATATAATACGTAATTTTTTTAAAAGGTTTATTGAAAGTTTGGCTTTTTTTTGTAGTTATGGACGTTTCGTGGATAAAAACAGGGATATCAATTATCCAAAAAATAAAATCTGAGAAGGACGATCCACCGGCAATGACAGAAAATAGGCAGCAATTGAACGTTATAAATTTTTCACGCTATCAGCTTTTTATCGATTTTTAATCATCAAAATAATTTTCCTAAAAAATAACTTATAAGCGAGGGGTTACTCACTCCCAAAAAAGTATACACCGTAATGGAAAAATGCAAAGTAGTATAGAAACAATGCAGCGGTAATTCAAGTGCTGCAAACAAGGGAAAATGCGAAGGAATGCAAAGTAAGGAATGCAAAGAAAGGAATGCAAAGTATATAATACAGCGAAACCGCTAAAAAGTGATACTATTTCATATACAACGGTCATACAATCAGTAATGCAGTGGCAATGCAAGAGCAATGGTAATGCAAAATCAAAATCGAATGTACACCTAAATGCGTGAGCCTTATAGGCTTACCCCTCGACTATAAAGGGGCCATTCAAGTATTGCGTAAGCATGATTTTAGTGAATTTGACCCCTCCCCCGGTTGTAAGATATTTCGCCATACTTAGCTTATGGCGAAGATGGTTAATGCGGACCAAAAATCTTACGAAATACTTGAATATTTCCAAAAGGGTTTTGCACAATATAAATCTTAAATGGCTTTTCGTAAAATAATCCTGGATGACGAATAAATTGTAAAGACGTTTAAATGCAAAAAGCGTGATTTTTTTTACCGCAAAATCAAAATCGGCCCTTTTCAAATCTGAAAAATTTCTTTATATTTTTTGACCCGTGGAATTCGAAATTGGCCATAAAAATTACGTACGGTTGCGGGAAAAACCCGATATCTCCCCACTAATTATCAATTTCAATTATTATAATTAATTATCAATTGGTGTGGAGATATCGGGTTTTCCCTGCCACAATGAGTAATTTTTATGGCCATTTTCGGGTTCTACGGGTCAAAAAACATTAAGTAGTTTCTCAGATTTGAAAAGGGCCGACTTTTATTTTGCGGTAAAAAAATCACGCTTTTTGTAATAAACCCCTTTAATTTTGATCTGCTGTTTGGAATAGAGCAACCAACAGGAAAAATTAAAAAAAAAAAAAAAAAAAAAAAAAAAGTTGATGCAAGATGAATATTTTTGGTTAGGTTAAGTAAAAAAATTAAAATCTTTAACTCATATAGGAAAATTTAGTACTTGGTCAAAACAATGAATCTCCTGTATTTATATTTATCACTTTAAAAAAAAAAATGAATTTTACTGCTTATTAATAAATTCAAACGAAATGAAGACATCATTTAATTTATATTTGGAAACAAAAAAAGGAGGGTTGATAACCCGGGTTTTTGGGCCCTCCCTGCTATCTTTACTTATGGTACGTGACGGATAACTCCCCGAACATCAAAGTACCGGTATAATATGGTTTTCATTCTGTAAAAGTTCCAACCCTGTAAGTGCACGCCGCCACCTTCAAAATTACCCTTTTAGGTTTGGCATTGCACTTTGTTAGAATCACAAGAATCCTGTGATAGAATTATTAATACTTAAAATTTTTAATATTAAAATCACTTTGTTCGATCACCGAATTTAGGATATTTCATGAAACACTTTTGTAAGCTCCGAAACCAAGAACGTCTCTGGGAGGTCGAAACACCTCAAAGGCGCCAAAATGAATCGTATACCTGTATGCAATTAAGGGAGTGGAATCTTATCAATTTTTAATTTACCGCACTATGTGCTATTATATTACACGCGAAGGCAGGAAAAAAACACAAAAGCTTATTAGAGTGTTTCATCAACATTCTTTCACGGATGTCAATTCAAGTGCATCTTATTGATCAAGTAGTATTTTTTTTTTTTTAACATTTATTATGCAGTATCAATAATTACAATTAAACAATATACGGTGCAAGGAAAAGGGAAGTAATCAGTGGATAATTCCATACCAGTGTGGAGTAAGATGGGACAAGTTCAATGTTCAAATGAAAGTGAAATCCATGTCTTGTGGGCATTTTGAACAGGTTAGGCGTGTCTCTGAGACATCTAGTTTGCGATTTGCTTCATAATAAAAGTGAAATCTAAACTTGCCCACTTACACATTGTCGTAATTCCGATTGGAAGCTGTGAATCATATCCCGATCTGGTTTTTGTTTCCACATCTGAAGATGAAAACACGCGGCGCGGCGCCCGAAGGAGTTAGCGGAATCGCATCTTGATTTTCGATAAAAATATTCGCGTGTCGTCAACATCAATCTCTTTATTTTTAAACTTAAAAAAAAAATCTCTATTATTTGTTTTGGAGCATTACCCTGACTCGTTTTATCAGTTTCCAAAAAGGGCAAGACTCATATAAAAAGAAAGCATAAAAAAAATGTTTTTCGAATGTCAGTAAAATCCCAATCTTACATCATTGGTAAAAATCTTACACGCCTAATCAAATGGCCATCTGCCATTGGTCCACGGTTAACATAATTCGTATCGGCAGTGGTAGTGGCGGTGAAAGAAAATCAAGTTTGCTCGTATTTCCTTGATCTTGATCGAGTGATTCCTATCAAGTGAAATTTGCCTTGACTTTCAGAGCAACTTGTCATAATGAAGATACTCTTATAAAAATATGTGATTGGCACACCTTTATTCGCCAGTTAGTGACATTTTCGGTTACTAGTTCTAAATTAGCCATCATCTCCCTATAGGAGACCATCTTTTTTTTTTTTTGCAAGTTTTCTAATTTCTCAAACGTTTCTCTTAAAACGTTTTATTTATAACGGACATATATATTGCTGTTAACAACCATTTTCCATCTCTAGTTGAAATCCCTTATGAGAAAAAGTGTCTACTTCTCAGTAATGCCAAATATATGGATCTATTACTTTTTTTCCCCAGTATACCGGTTTTGATGTGTCAGACGTACATCGCTTTTTAATCTTCTTAATTTTTAATCTCACTTTTATTTAAACAAGTGTTTCCATCTGAAAGCTAGATAAGACAACATTCCTGAAAGAAAAGTAATTATAATTTAGACAGTGATATGTCGCAAAAAGAAGTCAGATCAGGAAGATTGTTACTTCATGGACTGATATCGCTAATTACACGGTGTATAGGATATACATTAACAATGGAAGAGCATCAAATAAATGGTCAAAGGCATAAAACATCTCATTAGTTTATGAATTACGCACACCTTTCAAATTTCCATTCATCAAGTACAATTAGGAAGCTAAATTGAAAGTAATTTGTAATTTATAATTTATAGTTCCGATTTGGTTATTTTATTTTTTAAATATTTTACTCCTCCAGGCCAAAAAAAAAAGGATATGATTTTTTAACAAAAGATTTTCAGTACTTTCAATACTATTATTAATAACTTTACATGTGCTTTGATTGAAATCGTTTCTTATTAGACTTATTATTATATTTTATTTTGCTGGCAAAAATTTATTTTTATTTCAAATTTTTTTTTTTTTTTTTAATTTTAAATGATTTTGATATAATGAGCGTAATTTTGAAACAATAGCCAGCCCCCTAGCCAGGATCTCCAATAAGGGGGGCAAACGGCCATACTAAAGGGGGTTTTAGGCTTTTTTCCTTCATAAGGGCTTCATTAAAACTGCTGATTCCAGGAAGGGCAAATAAGAGTGCTAGAGGGAGCATTGTCCCCACTGGCCCCACCTGGCAACGGGAATGACGGTAGGACACGGTCCATGCAAGTTTCGGTAGGTTTCGTAAGATCCGAAAGACCTTAAAAGCCTAAGAATAATTGTATATTAAGGAAAAGATTGTGACCACCTCAACCCTTCCATTACCAAAATGCAATTTTCAAACAAGCACCCAAAAGACCAGATTTTTTTTTCAGAGCTTTTTTCAAAAAATTGCAGTCTTTCAAAAATTCAGTTATACCAACCCACAAACTTCTGAAATGAAAGCTAAGGAAGCGGACTTTAATTATAACAACGGTTCATGTTTGCATCACTGTACAATTTTTGGCTTTTCCAGTTTAAAAAATATCTTGTGTCTATTATGGGCACATGGCTTAAATCATTACCACGTTCTGGGTCAAAGGATGAGGCACCAAATTACTCAGATTGGCTGATTTTAATTTTCACTCTATTTTTCACCTATTCACAACAGCAGTTTGTCCAAATTTTTGAAATTTGTTATAAAATATCCAAATTTTAAATTACCAAAATATCAAGCTTTTCAACAGGAACAAACACCTACAATTAATATAATCATTAAATCTATTTTTACTATCACTTAACGGTACTCATTTTTTTATTTTAAAAATAATAAAAAAAAAAAAAAAAAAAAAAAAGAAAAGAAAGAAAAACAAAGAAACTGATGGGCTGATGCAAACGGTATCGAACTATTGCACGAAGCACGACGCTAATGCATGGTATATAGAAAAACTCTATGAAGCCTTGCTAAACAGGGAAGTGCATTGTCAAAGAATGCATTCAACGGGTGTGGTTACACCAACTTTTCACGTGTTCTGTCTCCAGGTTTTTGCCTTATTCAGGACTACAATGAATTTAGGTCAGTATAAAAGGGGGGACTAGTGCCCGTTAAAGCATAGTCAGCTCAATAAGCTTCATTTAAACAGTTTTAATTTTCTAGCACCGAAAAACCCCATTTCTCAAAATGAAATTCTTGGTAAGTACTAGTGAAATTTTAGTGATTTCAAAAAATCGTGTGAATTATTATTGGAAGTGAAATTTTTCCGGATTGCCAATCAAAATTTCGTGCTTATGTTATCAGGTTGCTGTTGCCGCTTTCATCGCAGTCGCTGCTGCCTACCCTCACGAAGAGATTCGAACTAAGAGAAGTGCAATCCTCGCAGGGCCGATTGCTTCTGGTGCTTTAGTTCAAGGGCCTCAGGCTATATTGGCTGGACCATCTGGTATATTTTTATTATCGCTTTGAATCTTTTTCACGATTTATTTTCTGTGATTTACTCATCCATTCGTTTTTCTTGCTTGCATTCAGGAACGGTAACTGCTGATGCTGGCTCCATCCTATCTGCTCCAAGTGCCGCTGCCACTTTAGTAGCTCCTGCCGTCAGCTCTGCTGGAGCCGTCATTGCCCCTGGAGCAACAATTGTTGGACCATCAAGCGCTGCTCTCGTTCCTTCAGTAGTCCCAGGAATACTTGGTGCCAATGCGTGGTTGGGAGGTGGTCTTCTCGGGGCTGTCCCAGGAGGCATCATCCTTGGCTAAGTTATGACTTTTTTTTAGTAGACCAATTTACGCTTTACGTTCTTTAAGGGTTAAAATCTTCGAAACAGTGCCATATACTACATACTCTATCATTAATTCTTTTAATTTCAAAAAATTTTTAACCTTTGTGTTGAAACAGATCAAGCGTGGCCCTTATTTTTCGCTATTTACGAGAAAATGTTTTTTAGACTCATTAGTAGGACACCTTACATTTTTAAGGGCTGGCATCACCCCTTGAATTACATCTATGCTTCCATTTTGTAACTGATATTAGAATACTAACGAGTCTACAAATGCTTTTTTCTCATAAGGTAAAAAAATAGTCACTGCTCCTTCAAGCATAATAAAACTCAAACAAAAAAAAAAATTGTAAATTGTAATGTGATAAAAGAAAAAAGAAAAAAGAAAAAAGAAAAAAGAAAAAAAATATATACAGTAAATTTTTTTATTTGAAAATTTCTCTAACTTTTTTTTTTTTCAAAATATTAAAAGTCTTTTCATCTCTTCATTTTATTTTAAAGAGCCGTTCAATATTATGCGGTTTTAATCCATAAGCGGCACTCTTTAAGACTTCGCAATTAGATAAAAATGTAACTTACTAAACCAAACTGGTAATAAAACTTAAATTGCATTTAATCCAATTAGACAAGTTAAAAGCGTTATATTGTAAATATAATAACTTAATCAAATCGATTTCGGTGTGCTACTGGAAAAAGGCATAATTGCCGTTAAGTGTGACCGCTATGAGTAATCAAAAAAAAATTGATGCGGACACTTCGTATTAAAATGATATTAAAAAAAATTACCTTCTCAAATGTTTTTTAAAAGCTGACAATGTAATCTTACAAAGTACTAGTGCAATTATAGAATCGTGACTTCTGTTCGTCTGTATTGTTGAGTATTCATTACCTCAGGGTCTTCACATTGTTAATACGTCTGGTTTGTTTTAACGATTTTATGCCACATGATCACCGATCTTTTTTTATTTTTTTTTTAATTTCTAGAGGGTAATAGCAATCAGCAATTTTGCAACATCTTTCTCCGCTAAATTATCAAATTTGTCATATTAGAAAGTATAATGCGATACATGGATAGATGATTTATAGTATAATATCGCATGATTTTAATAAATACCTCCGGACGTTTTTGACGTTTGCCCGTTATTATTCGGACATATTCTGTCAGTCGGTTTGCTTTTGATATTCAAGTTTTATGATCGAAAAAATGCTACTGTAACAACTTAACGAATACTTGAAGGAAGATTTTTTTTTCCCCTTCGGATTTTAATTATACCGCCAATAGCTGCGGATGTCAGTATTAGAGTTTTTTTTTTAATTTCTGGAAAAAAAAGCTAATAAAAACAATTATAAAAACAGAAAGAAAGCGGATATGCAAGGATGATAATGTACAATTAAGTTAAAATTATGCATTATGAAAATTATTAAAAAGTATCAACTTAAAACAACACAGTAGGAGGCAGCAAATCATCAAGTAATCATGCAAAGTTGATTCTAAACAAGTCAGAATCAATAAAAAACTATTAAAGAAGCAAGGTAGCTAATAGTAGCATTACCAATTCCTTAAATGTATTTAAATTGTTCTATATATAGTGCAACACTGTATTCGTCTTCTTATTGTACATAGACTTCGTTCTATACAGTATAGTAAAACGGCGCGTTCTTTTTTTCGGTTTTAACACCCCTATTCAAATTCACAACAAAATTCTCTCAAAATCGATATTCCTGACTTAAGAAAATAATTAATTGTTGAGAATTAGGAGTAAAATTTTCAAAAACTTCAAAGTCCCTAAAAACCGGTCATAAAAACTGGAATTGATCAAGTGGTATCCTCCATATACCGCATGTCACAAATCAATGGACTCACGATGACTGCAAAAAAAGGTGTTACATAATTACTGTACTAGTACATAGTAAATGCCCTCTGATTACTGACCCATCGCACGGAGACCGGATGTGCAGAATCATTTGGCTGATACCTATAGTAAATCTTACGTCAACTTCTTTCTAAATCTGTGATAAGTTTAATATCATTGCAGACATTCGTCATTTTATTCTTATGATGCTCGACATGAAACTAGAATCATTTTTAAGTTTTTGCCGTGAGGGATACCGAGTGGAAGACCCATTCATTTTTTATTCTCTGATCCGAAACTACTTTTTTTCTTCCTCGAACTCCAGTGAAAGCCAGGAAGACCTGTTTAATGGTTCCTTTTCCATTAACTTATTTTTAAAAACTTTGCGGTCACGAATTAAATGGAAAATCCATGTATGTTTCACGAAAAATTTATCAAAAAGTATTTTATTACGCTGTCCAAAAAAGTAACGCTTATAAAAAATGATCGATATGATGTATCTGATAAAAACAACAATGTCGAATGATAATGAACGAATATAAATGAATGAGTAGTTGAGTTCAATTTCTTTTGCAAGTCATTCTCGAATCGTTTTAAATCGTTTTGCATTTATATGCAAGAGAATGATACCTTTAAAAAGATATTAATCCTATAAGACACGTCGTTAGAAGTGTTTCCTATTGTATGATTTAACAAATGAATTATACAATTTATAAATATATCAGTCAAATTAATTATATGTTTATGTTTATATTTTTGCTTTTTAAAAATTTTCTTCTGAAAGATCAAAAGAGCGTGAAATAAAGAGGCGGCGGAAATATACTCCGTCTTATGCCACATTCAGTTAATCAACTAAATTAAATTCGATGAACTTGATTTTTAGCAAAGTTATTCTCCTTGGCCGATGGATTACAATGTTACTTATTGTATTGTATTATATAATAGTACAGCAATACGGCGAACAGTTTTGTACGGTCAACTGAACTGACCCAAAACTGTTCGGCCTATTTCTCTCAACTCATAAGACATTACAAAGTTTCTGAAGAAGTAATAATGGTAAATGGCACACCTATGGCTGTGATCGCACTGTCTGTAGATCCTTATTGGGATGACTTGCTCGACAGCTAGCAGAATTACTTTTTGAAAACCAGAAGAAAGGCTCGATGCCAAAACGGTCGCATTGATCGAATGATGAGGGATGGCTACCACAGCTGCTCCACACCCAATTACTGGGGAGATTGCAGAGGCAATGATTAAGCACAGTTACTCTAGTACCTAGTTATTATAAGTAGGCACTGTATTAAGGTGTAGAAGAAAATTAATGGACGTTCAAGATTTCGGTACAAATAGAATAAAACTCAAAAATTAAAGTTGCAGCTAAAATTTTCAGTAAAATACTTCCGTTTTGGGAATATACGATTTCTCGATATTAACCTTTTATGCTTGACGGTGATACTTAATTTACAAATTAGATTGAGCCCCTATCTTCAATTACAATTAACAATGGTGATCAATATCCCAAATGAAATATAATCATGCGTCTAGACGGCATTCAAACTAAAATCCGTGTTTCTAACCCTTTGCCACCAGATGGACCTTATAAGGTCCAACAAAGGAAATGCCCAACCTCCTACTCATAACGCGAAGAAAAATTCCGGAGATTGCATTATGCGACTGATATAGAATTCCAAAATTGACGGGTTAACATTCATACAGCCCAAGTTGGTTCTAGCTTTTCAATTTCTCCCCCCCCCATATATCAAGAATAAAACTTTTTTTTTTTAAATTAAAATTAAATAATGATACATAACCGAAAAACAAATGACGTTTCCCTATGTTAAACATTTTCCAAAAACATTATTCATAATAAAAATCGGAAGACATCCTCCACAAAAATGACAATCGTCGCTGGCTTTTCTCTGATTCGTTTATTCTTATCTACCAACAGCGAGCATCTTCACAATACCCCAATGGCTTAGTAAAAAAAAAAAAAAAAAAAAAAAAAAAAATTAGAATTTTTTGACTCTACGAAATAAGTGCTTTTTCTAGACACACTCACATCAGAAGTACCTAAATGATAAAACGTTACGGAAATAAAATGACTAAATTAATGTAAAAATCAGATAAGTTTAAAACGAATAATAATTATTTAAATATTTTTCTCACATAAGATGCTAAATAATTTAATTTATGAGAAAAAAAAAAAAAAAAAAAAAAAAAAGGCAAACCCAACCGTATTTTTATCATAACTTCCCATAACCTAGTCTGGTCGGTCGGTCGCTTCAAACAGCAATATTAATTATAAGAATCATTAAGCCGCCCTGGTGATGTATAGGTGAGACCGCGATTATGCTAATTTGGAGAGCATGGTTTTTATGTAGCATTATTTTCCTGAAAACGATTCAATTTATTGATTAGGCAACAAACGAAATCAAAACAAGTTACCTGCCTCATACCAAATTCCGTAGGTGAAGATATGATTCGTACGAAGGTCAATGATATTTCTCCAAGCTTCCGAAACCAAATCCGGTTCACAAACGAAACAATAGTTTCAAAAATTTGATGAAATAAAACGTCTACGATAACTATCCTACCACAAAAAAAGTCCTGATGGATTTTTTCGGGGAAAATCTTTCATCAAGTCCATTTACCCAAACAAAAAAATTTTGAAAGCATGCTTTCCCAAGTAGCGGAAAAAAATGTTTGGCTTTATTGAGAAAAGAGCGATCTTTAAAACGAAAAAAAAAAAAAAATAGAGATGCTAAGTTTTCCTTTACAGGCTAATGGGCTTGAAATCAAGCTGAGCTTTTGACGAAATCGAAAATGGTTATGTAAAAATAAAAACATTCCCATGCCAATTTAGAAGAAAAAAAAAATACCCGAACCTCGTACAATAATCTTAATAGCAGCCTGTGAAAAAATTAAAAGTATATCATAAACATATATTGTCACCCATGTTTAGATTACCAAGGCGGCGCGTGAATCTGTTGATATCATAGATCCGCAAAGAGTAGGGCTGCATATAAATACATAACATGTTCAAAATGATTACATTGCTTGATTTTTAAATTTGTTATTCGGTCCAGGGAATCAAATTTTGGAACCATGAGGTGCTTGGTAAGTGTCAGGTTGTGATCAACAGTGTTATTGTGATCGAAAAATTTGGATAAACCTTATACTGGATTACCAAGATCAAATATTATTTTAGTGATATATATTTTTTTTTAATGTTGAAATTATAAGTTCAAACAAAGTGTGAAGTGAAATATCCAATGGGAAAAAAAAAAAAAAATACTAAAAGGATAAAAATAATTTGGGTGGCAAAGATTTCTTGTTTCATATTATTTTATTTTGATAATTCCATTTTTCCCTTCTAATTTAACAGGTAGTGCTGATGCTCGTGGCTGCATGTTTTGCAGAACCACCGTCAAATAAAGAAAACACATCATCTGAAAATAAAGACAAAAGAGGTGCCATCAGCCATTACGATCATGGAGACGCATACCACGGAAACTCCGCTGCCATTGCACTTCCAGCCACTTCCCTTGGATACGGAGGTAATTTTTTGAATTCAAATAGGCCATTCATTTAACTTAAATCTTTAATCTATTTCCTTCCTACTTTTAAAATTATACCACGAATAACTGGCAACCCCAAAAAACTGCAGCTGAAAATTTTTGTTTGCGCTACTTTAAATGCAGGGCTTCACTGTTAAATGTTAAAGGAACCTCGTAAGAAGTCGTGAAAATAAGTTAATCATATATAAATCTGTCCGCCTCCTGCTTACTGTTTAACACAACTCCGGTCCAGTTTTAAATCTAGAGGCAATGCGAATTTAATAATCTCATGCATGGATTAATGTTTTGCTTTAAAAAAAATAATTGAAAGAAAAAAACTTTACATTAATTTTCCTAATTACGAACAAAAGTCATTCTTTTATCCCTTTTCCGGCAGTACAATATAATGAATATTTTACTAAATAACAAGGTTTACATCAAAGTAAAAAAAAATTGACATTTTTTGAAAAATTTTTTATACTTTTCTTTGCAGATTAAAAATAGTTTTCCGTGAAACCATTAAAAAAAAAATTTTTTTAATTTAAAAATTCTGTCTTATCATCATTAAAAAAAAAAAAAAATTCAAAACTAACAAAATTAAAAAAAAAAAAAATTTTAATTAGGTACCCTTTAAATAATTAAATTTATTGATGATCTTGGCTAAAGGATTGTGAAACAATCGTAATTAATCTTTCTTTTCATAACCGATTTTTCTAGGGTATTTTTCGATTTCTACAACTTTATTTCGAACGAAAAAAAAAAGTTGTAAAAGCCATTAAAATTTCATTTTAATATAGAGAAAACAAGTAATAAATTCCTTTTGCAAGCAATGAAAGCTAGCATCAATTATCAAAGATGTAGGGATTCTTTATAACTGCAGTAAAAAAGTTCAATATTAATTTTAAAAAACGTGAAAACGACATAGATATTGCGGCTAAACAATATCATGCGGCAGATGTCCGTTAGGGTGGTTCGAAAATCAACTTTTTTGGAATTACAAAACTCCTATATCGGGAAAAGTTTCTTTATAGGCAGAGTATCAATCCTGAATTTTTTCAGATTTTTGAACGGCCATCCTGAGGTGTCGAATCGGCCTTGAAATTTTCAAAAAGCCCCTAAAAGGGCCGAAAATGAACCTTTTTTTTTTGCATAAAGGACCATCGATTCCTATCGGAAATTTCGCGTAGATTACAAATTTGAAGTCGAAAATTAGTTTTGGTGCACAGTTTTGGAGTCACAGGCAAAATGCCATAACCGGGTTTTTAGAGCTTTTAAATCCGGCCTGTAGCGCAAAAATTATACACCAAAACTAATTTTCGGCTTCAAATTCGTAATCTACGCGAAATTTCCGATAGGAATCTACGGTTTTTTATGCAAAAAAAAAAAAAAAAATTCATTTTCGGCTTTTTTATGGGCTTTTTGAAAATTTCAAGGCCGATTCGACACCTCAGGATGCCGTTCAAAAAATCTGGAAAAATTCAGGGTTGATACTCTACCTATAAAGAAACTTTTCCCGATATAGGAGTTCTGAAATTCCAAAAAAGTTGATTTTCGAACCACCCTAATGTCCGAAGACAGTATTAATTCTTGTAAAATAGTAAATAGGTTCTTTTTACATTCTAAATGACCTTTATTCTTAAATAAAAAAAAATATTATAAACTTCCTTTTTTTTACTTCAATTTTAATCGGTTACTACTAACTAATGCAGAACTAACATTTGAAATGATAACCAAATTAACGCCTAGGAAATCAAACTTATGCAAAACTATTCACACAGAGTAATGCAAACATATAATCACCGAAATTAAGGCGGAGATAAGGATATTGAAAATTATTTATTTTAGGACTTGGACATTCTTCTCTCCTTCTTCCTCAAACCGCTGGAATAGGATTACTATCTGGAGGATTAGGACATGGATATTCCGGATATTCTGGATATTCTGGATTATTGGCCAGTCCCATTGCTCTTGGAGGTCATGCTTTGGCTCTTAACGCTCAACCCATCGTTTTGGGTCATGGATTGGGACACGGATTGGGACACGGATTCGCCGGTCATTCTCTAGGAGGTTTAGGTAAGTAACACGCTTTTTGTTCTATAACTGATACAAGAAAAAAATAATTTTTTTTTTTTTTTTTGTAAATTTAGGTTACGGATTGGGAGGTCTTAGCTTAGGAATCCCAGCCAGCAGCATTAAATTGGCGCCATCTTCCTTTGGCCATGGCGATTCTCTTTCCCTCACTGATTCATACAGCGGCCATGGACACAGCTACCATGGAGCTAGCTTGACTCCACCATCAAAATCCTACGGAGTTCCATCATCATCCGGCTCTTATTCCAGCGGTTTCCAACCATCTCATTCTAGTTATTCTTCTTATTCTGGAAGTAATTCATACTCTGCACCTTCCTCTTCCTATGGAGCCCCATCATCTTCCTATGGACCCCCATCATCTTCATATGGACCACCATCCAGTTCTTACGGTGTACCATCAGGCTCTCATTCTACAGATTATAACACGTTATCTTATTCCAGTGGGAACCACCATTCCAGAGATTATAGGAGTCATTAAACAAATCTAGTTCCTTTAGTTCTTTTTTAAACTTGAATTTTGTACAGATTTTTTTTTATGAAGGCTGCGAAGGAAATTAACGACTGAATTTGGAATGACGAAAAAAAAGAAACATAAAAGCGAGGTGGAAAAAAAAAACTTTGTACAAAATTGGAATTCTCAAAGCTTTAAATTTTAGTACGTGCAATTGTAGAGTAGTTACCATTCCTTTTACCGTAATGAACTTTTAGATACCTTTTCCCTGTCCTTTTTCCTCTTCCCAAATGTATAATGTTTTTAATTGTTAATTGTTATTTTATTTTTTTTGTTAAATTCATTTTGCACATTTTATACCAAAAAAATAATCAAATTGTTAATTATTGAATTCGCTTTTTTTCTTTTTAGCACGATCCTTAAACTTATTAGATAATAATAGACCTATAAAAAAATTAAAGGAAGACGGAATTATTACAAAATAAACATTTAATTCCACACTGATTCACGGAAGCAATGGAATCTACCGTATAAATATTAATTATTAATGGTAGGTAAAATGGCATGCACGTTAATAGATTTGTCATTTATCACTGTGAATCCCGACGTTAATTAATATTCTTAATGTTATCTAATATCCCACTTTCGCAATACTTTTTTTTACCAAAAAAATAAATATAAAATAAATATACCTGCTTTAATTCATTACTCTAATAAATAATAAAATGGAAAGGCATATGCAGCTCGTTAAAAATAATTACAAATTAGAATACCAAAGGATTAATACGCCGAATTAATTATAGTGAAGAGAATCGATTGATTGCTTTAGCGCGATTATTTTATGTTGCAATCGGAATTACTTTTTTTTCCTAAAAATCGATATCATTTCAACTTTCACGATTTAAAAGTGATGTCAGCATCAATACTTCCGTATTGGAAGTAAAAAGGAAAATTCAAAGTATATCAATACTTAGTACATTGCTATCACGCAGTACACGCGCACCATTTTACGTACATTTTTTTATTTTAGCTTGTAGCTTTTCATTTATAATCCCAATATCAATTATGAAAGTTTCTATGCAACTAGAGCATGCTATTTTTCTTTTCTCCAAAAAAAAAAAAAAAAAAACAGGAGTATTTTATATTTGGAATGCAACGACATGACACCTTAAATGCAAATTTTCGGCGATTTAAATGCGTTCTTAGTAGGGCTCTTAATTTGTATTTATAATTTTTGGTCTGATTAATTTATCTTGAAAAACCTTGATAAAAGCTAGAGTTTTGTAGTTTCCAACAGACAAAAAAAAAAAAAAAAAAAAAAAAAACTTTCTATTTCTTGAGATTTTTTTAAAATGTATTTTTAGCTTTCGCTAGACCTTCTGAAACGTCCAAAGCATTCTTAACCAATGAAGTAAATATATGTGATATCTAATCATAAAAAAATCCAGGATGCATTTTCATAAGAAATAATGAGAATAAACATCTCGATGCGATAATATTGACTGACGGCAATGATATACTTTTTAAAAAACTTTTTAAAAATGCATTTTTATTGTCTATTGATTACAAATTAGAGTACAAAGTCAAATCCAAAGTCATCAGTACACACGTGCATAATTATATATTTTTTTCAAATTTTCCATACCAATACAATACCGATATGGTACCGGTACTTAAAAAAAGTATTAAGCGAGGATAATAGTAATGGAAATTTTTATGTAGATAGCGATGGCAATACAATTGGACCATAACATCTAAATTTTCGCGCGCAAGACTTAAAATGTCGGATTTGAATTTTTCTTCCTCTGTCTACTTTTCCGCACCTTTTTAGCTTGCCATCAGAATGCCAATAAATCCTACAACTAGAAATTATAAGGGCATCTTTAAAACAAATCATTGCAATTTCGTGTTCGGTTGGTCGTCAGCTGATCGAGAAGGGAACGCTTTAAGCTTCACTAAATATTTGTTTAAATAATATTATCAAGTTTTTGCAAGCTGCGCATTTGCGCATCTATCATGCTGAATCAGCACATCTGTATATTAAGCTAATAACCACGATAGGGGTGGGTAAGTCGACTTCAAGCAGACCTGAAGCCAGACTGGGGTCACGGGGGTGCAGCCCTTTCGAGAGATGAGCATCCCTGATCTATTTTTGATTTATAATGATTTGGAATTAAAATGTACGCATTTTTTGCTTTTTCCCAATTTTTAGTATTATAAAAAGTCAGTTAGGAGTCCGTTTTGAAAACTTTGAGCCCCCCCGATAACGCGTGTTGGCTACAGGCCTGGTTTTAAATAAAAATGCAAAACCGTTAACTGAAAATTAGCGTACCGGTAGTTCACAGTTTACATACTGAGAAAGGTTAAGATTTAGTTTTTCTTTTTTTGTCTCTTCATGTATTAGTATAGTCAAATAAATGTGCCATAATTTAAATCCGATTCCAATTCAAATAGATTTAATTAAAAAAAAAAAAAAAAAATTGAAAAAAATACCCACGACATTGGGGCTAAACGTAAGAAGAATGTTCAAAAAGTGAAGACTTTCAACGAATAAGCGGACTATTAATAAGTAAACAAAACTGAAAAATCTCAAGAATCATTAAAATGGAAAGGCTTTACCGAAACAGAAAATCATTTATTATCAAAAAACTGAATGAGCATCAATTACCCCACTGATCATTTTTTAACGAGTCAGGCAAAGAAATCAATATTGTGAGCCAAACTGAGTGGATTAATTTACAAAAATAATTATATCTCCGTGCAAAACGATGATCGATTTTATCTTTTGCCTGAAAGTTCAAATCTAAATGATTTTTATCATTTTATTCAGCCTTAAAATTCATCTAAAATACAGTTTTAAAAAGCAGAGGAGAAAAAGATGTCATCGTTTTGTGAATCAGACGTAAGAGATGAAAATTTAAGATGACAGTGACGAATGGAAATTAAATAATAAGTATCTACCGTACACCTGCCTCAGGGTATTTCGGAAGATGTCATGATCCATACTTTTTAGAATGATCATTATATCACATTTCATTTCCTTTGAACTCTTATGAGTCCCATCAACAGTCGATTTAATACGGTTCGCTAGGTGATTTGACAAATGTGAGGATAACGAAATCGTAGTTCAAAAATTCAGAAGGGATAATATGACTAGTGAAAACGTGACTAGATCTATAAATCCAATTAGAAAACTGCAAAAAGTCCGATGAACCGCAACATGCTAAGCAAGTTTTTAATTGATTGATTTACATACGAAAATATCAATGTCTATCAGGCCTACGCCTCGCTTTTAGAATGTGATCTCCCTTTTGCTGCAATTACACGGTGTGTAATATCCCGCGTGAAAAAAAGTAAGACTCAGTTTTTTTTTGTACTTCCTTATGCAACCATTAAAGAAAAATTAAAATAAATCGAAAGAGAGTTGCGTGCTTAGCACTATTAACAACAAAGGTAACTAAAGAAAGATTGTCATCCATTTTTCAGATTAAAATCCGTGCGAGCATATAATTATATATATCTTAAAGGCGAGGCTGAGTTTAAAAGAAAAATTGTTTGATCTGGTAAATCTGTCTCGAAAAGGTTTTGTAATATACGGTATGTGAAAGTTGGAAAGGTGCAGCATGCATTTTAATCGCGTATTTACCTTTGCAAGCAGTCAAGTAGGTTTTTTCATTTTGATTAAAAAAAAAATTATATCAAAACTTGATATAGAAAGATAGATCCGCTATTTTTATTCATCTTTTATAGAACTCGATAAAAAAGCAACTCATACGCAAAATAAATTGATATCCAAACAAGGGCTCATAATTTTTATTTCGGACTGACATCAACAACTCCTATATTCTTTACACGTTTAATTTCGAGAATAAACAAACTCATGAGTGAGGCCTTATGCTTTCAGACTTTTCCGTTTCCGGTTTTTCTTTAGACTCTTCGATTCTCCCATTTTTCTTAATCGGATTTTATACGATCGTTCTGAATTTGAGCTTTCAAGGAATACCACCATAAAAATTAGAACTAAAGACGATCCCCAAATTCGCGGATTTTCTTAAAATCCCTTTCTTCGACTTTTCCGATAAAGCACAAAATAAATGACTTCACAACCAATAAACACATACAAAATTTCATAATATTACAACCTTGGTCCTGAATTAATAATATCAATAAAATAAACCCAAAAATAAATTTTAATGATCCATCCTGTCCATTCCAAGTCCAAGTTCAATAACTCTTCCACATTTGAGTCGTTATTGCATATGTAATATCTGGTTGTACAATGATCTCGATTAAAGGACAATCTGCTAAAGAAAGTTAGCCGCCCATGTCTTAATCTTTTTTTTAACATTTTTTTCAAATTCTTCGTAAGCGAAACATTTTGGTAAAAAAAATGAAACGAAAGTGAAATTAGTCACGAAAACATTAAATGTATAACCTGCATTACATATAATCTATTCAAGGACATGTCTGGAGGGTTGTTGCGGGTTTCATGTGCGACTTGCCTAAACGGACCAATAATTACGTCGCTTTGTTAGACACATGTGATATACAGTTTTTACTTTACTTTCTCTGCTACCTTCAAACCGAATTTTATTTTGTTTTGTTTTGAGATAATGTTCAAAAGCTGGGCGAGTTATTATCAAGCGGCATTTCCATTAAGCCCACGTTATATGCCAAACTTCAGTCCGCTTCTCAAATAAGGATCCAGGATTTGGTGTTTATAATTACTGATATCACTTGACGTTGGAAGAAATGATTATGGTTTTTGAAAAAAAAATCGTGTAAAACACTTTAAAATATCTCTATTGGAAAAAGGGTAAAACAGACGTTGATTTCCTACTAACTGCAAAGTGTGATGTAAGCATCTTTTAAATATAAACCTAAAACATCATTTTGTACTTCAAAAAGTTAAAATCTCACTCCAGCCATAAATAAGCTAAGGCGACTTTTTTACTGGAAGTTAAGATGAGCATTAAATTACACACTGCAATCTGCAATTGCAAAGCTCAAGAAAGAAGCAAGTCATATGACCATTTTATTTTACTTTATTTTGGTGCTTGCATTCAGTAAAACCTTCAAAGGTACGTGAAGAGTCATTATCAAAACTGGTACAAGAAAGGAAAAAAATCTTTGTTTCTCTTGATAAAAAACAAAATGAGGGAAGAAAAATAAATACAGACAACTATACGCTGAAAGGGGAAAAGACGGAGGCTGAGTAAGACTCATTTCTACAAAGGAAAATGAATGATTTTGATTTGAATTATTATTTAAAGATTTTTCATAAAAAAAAAAAAAGCTGCGCGAATTTCTGGAGCAAGACCGGAAGTTAATAGTCAAGTTCTATCAGAGGTTTTTCTTTCCTCCGGTCGTCCCAAGACACTTCGTAAGTTCTCTATAAATATTAAAACTATGAGTTCCATTGTTGCGCTTCAAGACCTTACAAAAGCAAGCCGAAAAATGTCCTTAACGTAGCTTACGAACATCCAAAAGCTAACTTAATACTTATACAGGGACCACCCTATGCAAATAATGCAAGAACACAGGAACTTGGGAATCTTGTTATTTTTTTGTTTGTGGACCAAAACTAGAACTTCAAAATTTACAGAACTTCAGTAGCAAAAGCATATTCCAATTAAAACAGATAATAATCCAGAATCACTTTTGGATTGTTCAAAACTAAGTTAAGATTTTATTTAATCGAAACTGTCGGGTCAAATTGATCAATTAATATACTGTAATGGCAATCTGAATTCAGAGTTTTCGGGAAATTAGAGCATCGAAAAGAAAGACTACGAATTTATATGTCGAAAATCATTCAGTGCGATATATTTAGGGGACAAATAAAAACGCTTCTTGCATGTGTATGCGAAAATGCAAAATGCTTTTTCATTTATCATGAGATAGGCCACAGTTAAATTAAAAGCTCTCCTAAAATTAAATTCTGATTAAAGAAAGAAAATTATAAAAGAAAGAAAAAAAAAAAAAAAAAAAAAAAGATCGAATGAACTGGAAGAAAAATGTTAAGTCTTACAAAAAGTGATCTACATTACTTATAATGAAAACATTAAATCCGCGCTGAAATGAAATGAAAAGTGGTAATAATTATTTTAATGAGGTAAGGTTAAGTTCGTAGTTAAAAAAACAAGACTAAATGATGCATAAGTTAAGAAAGAGTTGCTCTCTAAATAACCAGATGGCAAGACATTAACCCTTGTTCAGCCACGCGTTATTACGCGGTTCCGCGTGCTCGGGGACATTGTTAAATTTCGTGGATTGCAAGACCTTATGCAATGACGAGTAAAATGCGGTTTTTCTTCGATTTAATCGAAAAATTGTACTTGAATTTTTCGCTGCAGCTAATTTTTGACTTTTGCAATATTTCTGAAAAAGAGGAAGATATTTCTGCACGAATTATTGTCGAAAAACCTATACAGCAGGGGGCATGAGTCATTAATTTTTTTGCTTCCATTCCCCAGGGCTATACATTTTTTTTACAGTTTTTACGAAAGCGTCCGTTGTTTTAAAGTTATTACGATTTTTTCGCTATAATTTCCATAATTAAATTTGCTTTACTTTCTTGGCTCAATAATTAGTAAGTAAAATAAAAAAATAAATGTAAAATGTACATTACATTACCTAAGGCACATTTAGTCTAGCATATTTTTTAAATCTTAATTTACCTTTATGAATGAAACAGTAGAAGCTATAAGTACAGCATTAATATATTAAAATATAAATATCATCAATTTTCCATAAACACATCTTCCACTAGTAATTTTTTTCTTATTGAAATTATGCAACTTTTATCTATTGTAATGGTAATGAAAAGATCAAAGGTGAGTATCAATAATAACACCGTTGAGGGTATTGTAGTTCGACGTGCAACACCTAATGAATTATAATGCCTCGAGCTTTTCAGTTGCACATCTTGACCTTGTATGCAGATTTAATAAATAATGATCTCGTTATATGCTATCAATACCGCAAAAAATTTATAAACAAAAAAGTAAAAGACAATCTTAATTATATTTTTAATTTAAAAAAAATTGGGTTATGTTAAACGGTAATTAAATGATTCAATAGAAAAAACAATTACGCAACAGGATGCACTACTGCATGCATTAAAAACATTTCAGGTTACACCCTCGATTTCCCAGAAATAAGAAAAGACTTACAATTAGGAAGTAAAATCATTTTTTTAAAGTTATTATAGCACCATTTCACGGACTAAAGGACTATTTAATTGCATCGTCTTGACTTTCAACATTTGTCCACATATGTCAACCCATGCGCAACTTCGCTTCAATGACTACAAAAAGAAGAAAATTAAAAATGAATGGAAAAATGTTACAGAAAATCGGTGGATGCCAACAAATTGCACATAATTTCGAATAAAAAAAAAAAGAAAGAAAAAAGATTAACAGGAAAATAACTTTCAGTCATTTCAATCCCTGAACATTCTGAATGCTGATTTAGCTGTAAAAATTGATGTGCTGATGTATTACGTAATTTTTACTCTAAAAATTACATGGATTTGGAACTATAACATAAAAATTGCATTCTTTATTTTTAGTATGTTATAATCATATCAGATGTACCCTTTTTTTATTTAAATGAGATTACAAATTTTTATAATTAAATAAAGATATTCAACAATATCACTAACCCGTAATGTTAGTGATATGACATTTTTCCATTAAATTGAGCCACCGATCAAAACGAAATCGAGCATTTGGTACTACCAAAGAAGTATGCAAAAAAGTGGTGGTAGAACCACCACAATCAAGTTAAACTATATATTGAGCAGATAGCTGCTTTCAAGGCCATTAACATATCGTATTAAGAGTCGCACACTTTCTTTTAATAGTGTTGGGTGCAAGGTAAAAATGAAGCGAGGGGCGATGTGTTTGTTGGTAAGTTTCAGTTTAAGTTTAAAGTGATCGTGCATTGGATAACGTGTAAGTTTGAAAAACATTTTATTATTACAATTTTTTTTTTTTCAAAATGTTACGTAGGTCTTCGGACTGGCAAATATCTTGAACGCAGCCGAATTAGGATTAGAAGGCGTGTCAACATCTGAACTAAAGGAAATCGAGGAAGAAATTGCAAAAGGCAACGTTCCCCCAAATTACACACCCTCGGATAAACCGAAAAGAGGAGCAACCAAGCTCACCAACACGGATAACCCATCTTTTAATCATCTATCATCGGCTAGCAATACCAAAAGTGGCCCAGCAGCTACCACAACAGCTAGCCAAGTACCTTTAAGATACGTTTATAATAATCAATATTACCCAACCAATCCTTACTTATCCTATTTGCAACCCCAACAGCATGCCGCTCAGATTGCTGCTCAATACGCTTTCCAACAACCCGGTGTAACTCATTATCTCCAAACCCCAACACAAATTCAATATGTATCATCCCCGGCAGCACTCACTTCCTCTCCTGCTTCAGGCAGATACCAAACCTCTATCAACAGCAAAACTTCCTCAATCTCTTCTTCGAGCTATCCAACCACCGGATCTGTTCCCAGTACCGCAGCCTCTGCTGCCCAATACGTATCAGCTCCTCAGCAATTACTATACACATCCCCTCAATCCTTCGTTCCCCAAACTTATGTTTCACCATCATCCTATGCTCAACCTTCTACAAGTTCCTCTACCCAGACATCTTCAGCCTCTAGTGCTGCTGCCTACCAACAACCTCAGTCCTATTACTACCCCCAACAACCAATAGTCATGCTCTTAGTTCAACCTCAGCCACAACCGATGGCCCTTGTATATCCTAATGGGCAGCAATCTTCTCAGATGGCTTACCTCTTAGGTCAGAACCCATTTTTGAATTATTTCGGCGGACATAGGTTTGGCTATCCGTTTGCACCACAAACAAATCAGGTAAGAACAAATTTAACTTCTTTTAATTAAAAAAAACTTAAAAAAACGGTAAAGCTTTTTCAAAAAATTAGAAAAAGAGAAATATTTATTTTTAGCTACAATGCTTTTTCATATTTTTGAATTATGACTATAAGTGGCAAGTGCAAGTTTGATTGCCCGGGGGCTTAAAATAAATATATAACAGGTGTCTCCTGTTTTGCCGGAATCGATTCCGCAAAACGGGTTTGAAAGGAAGTTTAATTCTTTTTGAAAGTGAAAGTCCAAATGAATGTTGCAAGTTTGTTTCCCACTGGAAGATCCGCGGTTTGTGGGAAACATTATTAATCATACCAATTCCAAACAAGAGCAGTTCGGAGATTTTTTTTCTGATTGAATACTACGTTGAATACTAATTACGTTGAATTAGAAATAATTTTCAAAAAAAGCCTTAAGTTTGAAAAACTAACAAGATTCGCAACTTCACTGCTTATAAATTCAGGATAACGTATTTTTTAAAGTAGAAAATTCGCTGATAAAAAAAAAACTAATGTTTTTAATATGTTTAGGACAATTCGTACTCTTTCGTATTAATTTTTTTACTATCGTTTTCAGAAAAAAAAATTAAGTCGAAAAAGGATGAAAATGTAATGTGCTACCTATGCTTTCACTTTTAAAATAATTTTATAACAAATAAATGATTTTAACTGCTCAAACACTGGACGATTTAACAATACCGGGATAATTTTCTAGACCTCTGATTGGATTTTCGGGGCTTTCAATTTTAGGAAATATTTCAGAAATTATCAATTTCACTTTTATCTTTTTTATTAATAACAAAGAGTACTTACATATCGAATCCAGTGAAACCTGATCGTTGATTAATTTTTTTATCTTCTTTACTTTAAATTCGCCCATCTTGTAAAGCCCTAGGGTAACTGAAAGTAAAACAAGATAACAGAAATAAAAATGATATCGCACGCCCAATTCGATTTATGTCGTACTAAATTGGTTCATTCAAGTTAGCCCGATAGGTTAAAAATTTTGAATTTTTCTTTCACCGATCGACAGTAAAAGCTTGTGAGAAACTTAAGAGCACAATATCAGAGCTTGTGAGGCAGCCTGATCTAAGTTATGGCAATTCCTCAAGTTGGCCCGGAATGGTCCAATTTGAAATTTTTCGGAACTTTTCGAAAACGGAACCTTCAAGTCCGGTAAATTAAATCTTACATGAGGAGAAAACAATTTCGGATTTCTTCTTTTAAGTGCCAGCTCCGCGACGAAGCGAATTCGCGAATTTCGGATTTAAATGATCATATTCCATTGTCACGTAATTTTCCTAGGATTTTTTTCGGAGATGTAAAAATAAAGCAAAAAACAGACTATTGACATAGGAAAAATACTTGGCGAACTCGGATTTGCTATTCCAAGGATTTAAAAAATATGCAGTATATTTTCTTAATTTTTTTTTCAGTACTTATGCTGATATAAATCACTTTAAAAAATTATTGTAATAAAAAGATGGTAAATATTGTCACAATTAAAAAAAAAAAATATATTGGTAAGATTTGATCTCGAATCAACTGTACGCAATAAAGCACCTTACATTTAAAAATACAAAAAGTGTCATAATTCAGCTTTAGGATACTCCGTAAGGTCTCGCAAGGTTAAGTAACTTATTAGTGAAAAAAAGATTTAAATCGGATGAACTCAGCTAACTTGATCATTTGCCATAACTCAGCTTAGGTTAATGAGCAAAGTCTGAAAATTAGTACACAAAGTCTGACAAGCCTATCGATTGGCGAGGAAAAATTTAAATATTACCATTCCGGGCCAACTTGAGGAATTGTCATAACTAGATTAGGCTATCTCGCAAGCTCTGATATTGTGGTCGCAAGTTTCTTGCAATCTTTCACGATCGATTGGTGGAAAAAAAAATCAAAATTTTCAACCTACCGGACTAACTTCAATGACCCTATTAAATCGTAACTTAAACTATGCTTTTTCAGGTAAACCCAGAAAACAATGCGTTCTTTTTAAACCCATTTTTAAGATAATTATTTGGGACTATTAGACGTCAGACAACCTCCTTTACTAAAAAAAAGGCAAAGATACCTTAGCTTTAAAAAGGACGTCGTCTGACGATTAAATTCAGATGAGTCACTAAGACGTCGGCTTGTGGAAATTGGCATCGAATTTTCAGATTTCGAGAAAAGTTAGGGGTGCATTTTTTTTCCTTTGCTCTTTTTACTATAAAAAAATATACACCCCTTAACTTGCACGACACCAATTATTATTATCAGATCGAAATCGCCTGCAAAATTTGCAAAATTGCTTCATATATGAAGACAATATGAAACCAATCAAGTGCAGAAGCGGTATTTGCGAAAAATTTCTCGAATTTTTCCAAATATTAATTTTTTTTAAATATTGGAAAAAAATTTAAGTTTTTACTGGATGGTTCTTTTAACAAGGCATATAAAATCAGTTACAAAGACCAGCAAAAGAATAGCAATTTAACATTTTGAAAAAATCATTAATAACAAAAGTGAAACATTAATGAATTCTCTCAACAATTAATTTAATAAGTTCAACATTAAAATCAAAATTATAATAATAAATGGTAGTCCTATGAATCGAAAAAAGTTGTTAGGAATTTTACACATAATTTTTATAATCGATATTCTAGCTTTCTAATTACACCAAACAGTGAAATACCTAAGCCGTGATATGCAGTAGCTTATTTTTTTTTTACTTAGATCAACTTGATTTAAATTTGCCTCAATAACAAATATTGATTGATATGGTCCTGATGGATGCAGGAAAAAGGTGCAAATCTGTAGTAACAAGAGCCAAGCATTAAATTTCAGTAAAAACTTGATGAAAAATGGTCGGCATTTATTTATTTTTCGTAAAAAAGGATCAAGTGACAACTTATAAATTTGATGTTTTGGCCGAAACAAATATATACCCCCCCAAAAAAAAGAGAGATTTAAAAATTTATAGCCAGCAGTTCCAACAACATTTATTTTCTAAGAAACTATGATAAAAAAAATGACCGGCCGATTTAGTCGGTTAACTTAAGGGGAAATAAAACCGAGTTTTTTTTTCGAAGGTTATTTCCTCAACCGTGTTGGCGGAGCTGGCTCTAAGTTTCATTTCTGATACAGCTTCTATCTCATGGAATAATAACACAAGAAAAGAGTAAACGCAACGTAATTACTTGCACATATTTAACTTTAAATTTATTGTGTCCTATTATGCGGGCTTATTAGGATCATAAAGTTGAACGTGATAAATAAAAATTTTCATTAGCGCTTTGTTGTAATGATATATACACAGCCTCCTAAAACGTAATTAAATCCCTTTAAAAATTATAAACATCCACCAGTTTAATGCGATTAAACAAGCCAAAAGTTTAAAATGTCAAAAACTTATTTTAAAAAAATCTTCATCATCAACAAAATCTCATTTACTAGTTTCTATAATTTTTTGAACGATTTCTAGGTACTATTACGGATTTTCCGGTATCGTTTAATTGCTATACTGAACAGGTGAAAGAAGCTATGATTAAAACCTCATTGTATTTCATTTAGAAATCACAAAACGATTGCTAAATAATAAATATAGCATAAATGTTCATGTGTAAAAATAAAAATAAAAAAATTGCGCCTTGACAATGAAGAGAATTAGTGCTTTCTCACCATATAATGCAATTGCTACAATATAAGTCGCATAAATTAAGGCGCACATTTTTAGTTTCCACGGAAGTGTTAAAAAGTTATTAAACCTAAAACGGATAAAATCAAATCATTTTTGATAGTTGCTTCCTTGTTTTTAGTAACAATTATTTTCTCTTTATTTTTGTAGGTAACTTATTTAGTACCAATGGCAGTAAATCCACAACAAACGACAGGTACAACATCAACGACGAGTACAACTGGCAATAACGATAAATCTTCTGCCAGTTCTCAAGAAGCATCATCCAGTACTTCATTCGGTTTAAGAACGACCAAAGCGTAGATTAGAAACGAAATGTGATAAAACGGAAAAATGGCGATATGCCAGCCATAGGTGGTAAAAGTTACCCAAAAGACAACACCTGACAGATAAAAGTCAGGTGGCCAAACTTGTAAATAGTCATAAATATTTAAAATAATGAGACGGAAAAGGTTATCTCAGGGAAATCTATTTTACTTTCAGCATTTCTTTCGTTTCTTTTTTTTTTTTTTCAACTAATAAGACCATTTCATCTTGAAGTCTTTGCTCTTTAAATAAATTATCGAGATATTTTTTTTTTCCACAAAAAACATTTAATCATGGTGGCAAGTTCCTCTACTTTTCTTTCATATAACCTGGAGATTTTCGTCTCATTATTTTTTTTAATTATTATTATTTTTATAAATCGCCCAAACGAAATTGTAAATAGGGCCTGACTGATTTGAGTGTTAGTTTTTAGTATTATATTTTTTAAAGATGCACGTTTAAAAAAAAGGGAGTAGAAGAGAGGATTGCTTTTAATAACTTTATTGTACTTACATTTCAGAATGAAAAAGTAGTAGAAATTTTTTTTTTCTCGACTTCTCTCTTTAAGTGAAAATGTTTTCTTCTTGTCATGTATACCAAATAATATAATGTTGTTGTTATTTGTTGTTAAATAATTTATACTTCCTGTTTTTCTCTACGCAAAAACTATAATTTTATTTGAAACGGTCGAAATCAAAGAAACTAATAACGATTATTGCCTCTATAGGTGGAGCGATAGTGATTTACTTTCTTGCCGTTAATAAGAGGTTAGAGCTTAATACGAATACTCTAGTATTAATAAAAATTTTAGGATAATGAATTTTTAAGCGTAGGGTTCCTGCACCTCTTTAATTATTTAAACTTAATTTGATAAAAGGTGACTGCTGGGGAAACCATAAAACGTGTATTAAAATACTGCAAACGATGGAAAATATGTTACTAATGCATGAAAATCAAACATGAAAAAATATTTTAAGGGGTTACGATCTATTTTGCATTATGACATTCAAACTATCAAAAAAAAAAGTAAAAAGTAAGAATCGGAAAAAAAGAAGTAAAAACTGCATCTTTCTTGGTCTGGATGTCACACAACTTGAACACTCTGATATTCATTCACAACGATTCCCATTAGAGGGCGCCTTAATACAGAGTGAAAGCTGATAGCAGCATGTATATTTTAACATAACCGTATGTTATAAGATGAACGTTTTTCTAAATTTAGTTAGATAGCAGCACCTGATATAAATATTTTGTTAGAGTTTAAAATGTGCTAAGGAGATGAGCGTTGAGTGCCTGAATGCCATTATCATCAGGTTTTCGTCTGTACGCTCTATATTTAAACGGAGAGTAAAAACTAATCATAATTAGCTTTCCCATGATTGATATGATTCGTGCCACAACCAACCCCTGGTTGCTTAGAAACCATCTGTATAACATGAACCAATGGGTACAAAACAATAAACTTTCAAAAAAGTTATTATATGTGTGGAAAGAAAAGGGTGGCTGAACCTATAACATTTCAACAAATATCTTCACTTTCCAGTATCGACCATTTCCTATGTCCTTGAAAGTCTCAAAATTGTAATTAATTGAAACGAATCGAAATAACATCGTTGCCCCATGGAAATCTGATATGCTGGACTTGTTTTCTATACAACATGTGAGGTTTCTTCGGCGCAACGAGGACAGGCAGTCAAAACGAAAGAAGCCGATTTACCATCGCTGTGCGGAAAATTTTAATCGAAAAGAGAAAACTTTACGAAAACTTTCCAGAGCGACTTTATCAACAACCATTTAAAGTTTAAAAAAGCAAGTTTGATGATTTGCAGAACTTAAAGGAATATATTTCAAAAGAGCACTATGCGTTTTACGATAATTAAAGTTTTTAATAAAATTATTTGATCATACTCTTACGGTTTTTTTAAATTTTTCAACGCGACGAAAGTGATTACAGATTTTAAGTAAATAAATATTGTTCAGCTATCCATTGCAAAAAATAAAAAAAAAAAAAATTGAATTGTACGTTTGATTTTAAAACAGGATTTATCCAATCGGTGCGAACTCAAAAACGGGTCCATTTCAGGGTATTAAAGATTTCATTTGATCTCTCCTTATCCCTTCTTATGCATTAAAGAAAGCATAATAAAAAGGGAATAAGTTGCTTTTTATAGGTGGGCGGAGAGCTCGGAAATTCTCTTTTCAAAACAGAAGAACCATATCAATATTTTATAATGCACCAATATATTGAAACGATCTGTTTCAATCTTAAGAATTTCTTAAAGGCAGAACTTTTTGTTTATTAGGATAACACTGCCAGGAAGGGGGGAATTTTCGTGTTCCTTATGAGCTGGAAAAAGAAATAAAAGCAATTCTCTCAATAAAATATTAACAGCTAGAATGATATATTTCTTACATGACGCTCTAAAATTTCACACTTTAAAAAGCAATGCAACGAGGTTTTACTGTAAATCAATTTTATGTTTAAGTGTCATGACAAAAGAAATACTTAATATGATAGTAAAAAAAAATGGAACATTTACAATAAAGTAACCTGTCACCTTGCCTTAAAATTCGATAAAACATCATAGATGCGAAATTTTGAAATATTGAAAACTATAGTTAAGGATTCTTAATTTTACTTTTTTGTATTTATTTGACGGCCTTTAATTTTTTTAATGATCTTTTCATTTGATTATGGGATTAATGAAGATCCAGTTCATACAGATTAAACTGCAACTGTGAACCGTAGGAACACCAAATTTTCAATACCTAACATTTTAAATAATAGTCAAGCTTTTTCCAAATCATTGATCTCTCATTTTGTTCCCTGTATGTCTTAAAATAAAGATTAAGCTTAATTCAGGAAAAAAATGGATGAAGCTATTCCATTTAATGCGTTAAAAAAAAAAAAATAATAATTTCACAATCTCCTGATATTTCAAACCAATGATGGTTTCATGATTAACCGTGATGAAGAGGACTGGATGCATATAAAAAAATTAATCACGTATGAATTGAATCATACAACTTATAATTTTTATAACTTCACAGCAAAGGCACGGGGATATTAAACTTAAGCAACAGATGCGGATAATCGCTTGATTCATATCTACATCCTTATTACTTTATAAAATTATCACGGTGAAATTGTATGAAAGCAGTAATGCTCCGCTCAGAAAGATTTGAGAGATCTTGCACAAAACAAAATCGCAACCATCTTAGCTGTGTGATGGTCAACGAATCGGACTAGTCAATTTAGCGGAATTAATATGAAAATAAAACTAAAAGCAAAATGAATAAAGGACCAATCTTAAGAAAGCATTTACAACCGATTAAACGAAAATAAAAAGTTGCTTGGCGAGATTAAAAACGTAAAAAAGTCCTGGAGAAATTTAAAAAATAAAAATAAATAAACAAAAAATAAAAAAATAAAAAAGTTGTCATTAGTCAAGGTTATTAAAATAAGCTAAAACCAAAAATTTATCTTCCGTGCAATTTTAGGAATCGGATGCTTAAATGGAGTAAACCGGATGCAAACCATCCTGATTTCTTCCAGACATTTATGCGCTTTTATTATTTCTATTTTTCTTTATGATTAAAATACCGCCGTAAAAAGAAAGCAAAGAGGCGTTAACATTTCTCCTCCGCCTTTTGTTTTTCGCATTGATTTATTGAAACAAATATGAATGCCGCTTTAGTTCTTATATAACACAATCCCGATGTCCAGTCTGACCACACCTCAAGGCAGACAACGTACGAAAAAACAACTTTCCCCTGCAATTCGCACCCACTGGAGGATATTGTCACTTTCAAACAATAAGATCCGAGCAATATCCGTCACATCTTACATATAGGGTAAACATATGAAAATTGTGAGAAAAATGTTATTTTGTAAGGTATCAGATGCGCGATTTGGACACGATTTGACTCATCCATCCATCCATACATAACATTCGCATCATCTTTTTCTTCTCTTTTTTCAGGGCGAGGCTTAAGAAAGGGAAAGGTAATGACCACTATATTACTCCAACGTTAGGCGTTTTAACTGTATCATTAATTAATTCTTTGCAGATGAGTGAAGGGTCAATTAATTTTTTAAATACAGATAGGAAAAATATTGAACACGGAATACTTGATCCGTTTAATCCAACTTCAACTTATTGAAATTCACAGTGCATGCTATTTAATATAGGAAAAAGTGTGAGACCAGGTGACTTTTAGAAATCAAAGCTCTTTCCTCTTTGGCTGGTTAGATAGGAAATTAGCTCTTTATGTTGGGCTGGGTTCAATTTTTTTGTATGGTGTCGGAAGATCTTGGAAGTCCTGAATGTCAGTTCAATCAAATAGGACGTATCTGAATGTAATTCATCTTAACTAGGGTTACGATGATGTAGTTAAGATGATGTTTATTTGAAAAAAGAAAAGAAAAAGAAAAAAGGGGAAAGACCGAATGAAGAAATTTAAAGAAAAGCCGAGATTTTTGAAATTATAAGGGGAAAGACAAAAAAAAAAAAAAAAAAAAAAACACAAGAATTAGAAAAAAAAAGTTTCCCGAGGCCTAGGAGTTTCGCAATATAGATATTCCCGACAATTCCAAAGTTTCGGAGAGTTTACGGATAAAAACTGCAACTGTGACAAAGGCGCTAGTACCGATAAAACTGGAACTGCCGATAGCCCGAGAGCTTCCCAAAAGCTTCTTGGCGAAATCTGCGATTATGACAAAGCCGATAGCCATGCTTTTTTCTCGTTATCACTTGGATTCATGCCTAAATCGGAGGAATTCAAAAAAGGGGTTTGAGAAACATCCACAACCATCATAACCAAAACATTTTAAGTTAAAAGAAAATGATGAAAATAATCATACGCGAAATCAAGGAATCATACGCGAAAATTAAGGGAGTCAGGAGAAAAATTACATTATGGGGGTGGATAAGAATTTTTTAAAGGAATCGCTAGAACCAAATAGAAGAGTCATCGAAATGATCGCAACCAAGATCGCTATCAAACGCCTCAAGTCAGTCAACAACCGAAGTCGGATGTCAACATGGTATAATAGCAAAGTATGGCAGAAATAGCTAAAGCGAGTTAAAAAAAGGACGATTTGCAGTCACTGATAGCCTCCGTCTCCCTCGAAATTCCCGTTTCGCTTTTCCGATTATCCATCACCGACGAAATTCTTAAAGTTCATCCCCGGGAAGAATCAACTTCCCGGGATCTTTAAAGGAATTAATGAGTACTAGCTGTCCCCAGTCAAAATTTGACGGCCCCTCTTTCGGTTGGTACCTCCTTACAAACGGCATTTAAGGTTTTACTACCCCTCAGAATGACTTCCAGCTTCAGGTTGGGCAAATCTACACGTGAAGAGCTTTCATTCAAAAAAAAGATCGTCAAAATCGGTCGGATAGGGGCTGCAGGGCGATTGGAAATAGGGTTTGGGGGTTCTTAGCGTTTTAATATATAGATTAGCGAAGATTTCGTTCACTAATCCGAAATCCTAGTTCCAATGTTATTAACTATTAAATTTAATTTATAGCGTCATAGTCTTTTAAAGCTGCAGAGCAATAAGAATCGATATCTTGCGGAAATTCACTCCGTTGCTTCACTCAAGAAGCTGAAACAATTAATCAATAAATGCACGAGCTTCCTCACTTTGCAAGACTTTGCTTATCAAGATCTCTTTGAACCAAGGACTCGTCGGCATATTATCGACGGATACAGAAAATATGATTCGACGCTAGAACAAATTCGTTATCATGACAACGGTAGTTAGGAAATGGCGTAGTTGGTCCTAGAATAAAGTTCACGGGCCGACCTTTGTAGAATGGTCGTGCTCTTTTTAATCTGTATGTAAGGACGAAAAATCGTCATCTGTTAAAGATATCATGGGAATATTTAAAAATAAACACTTTTGTAATACCCCTCTTTTAATGGTGTCGAAAAAAGCGTAGGCAGGCACCGGCTAATTCATAAAGATTGCTTCAGAGTAAGTAACGATTAAATTATTTGATGAATACTTACTTACGGCAAAGCAACCCGAAACAATGAAAACAATTTTTTTTTTTTTTTTTTTTTTTTACTTTTCCTAAAAAGTGAAAAGTAAATTTAAACAACTAAATAAATAAATTCATATATTCGTAATTTTTTTCGGCAAAAATCTTCATAATTTTGGGGCCTTGAGCGATAATTTAATATCGCTCTTTTCTGAATCCTTAAAGTTGTACATCCGGCACTGCACCTTCCAGCTATAAATTCATTATACAGAAACACTCCTTTTCGAAGAAATTAAATTTTCTCCCACGACCCATGCTATACCCTTAATCAGGTGAAGCCTATTAAAATGCTACAGACCGGTAACTAGATTATCATTCAAATAAAGCTTCTGTTTCAAATGGATTCTAATAATGTTTGATAAAATATTGCAGAAAATTGAATCGAAAATAACGACCCCATTCGAATTTTTTCTTCGTGTATAAAATACAATACTATCACCTGCCAAAAAAATTTTATATTCCAGTTGATCTGCATAAGATATACATATATGGTTCGATAAATATCTTGATGATGCGCTGCCTTACATAGAATTTTTTAATTCGCATTCGAGACGTAAAAAGACAAATTGATTTAGCAAAACTAATTCTAAAGTCGGAAGTTTGTGTTCTTAAGCAATGCAGCATATGTCGGAGTGAAAGCGACAAGTTTCAAATGGCAAAAAAGATGAATTTTTAAACCTGCCAAAAGCCGTCAACTGGTCGTCAAAACAAAGATCATATCTTTAATTTTGTCAATTAGCCCTGAATTTTAAAATGCATGAAATGCTTACTCACTATTTTACGACAGCAGATTCACATTATCGCCCAGAAATAATGACCCAAATACAACATTACTTTAAAGTACCTCAAGCTGTCAAAGGCAACATAAAAGGTTCATATTTTTTATGGTAGGATTGCATTCATCATCAGAAATGCTTAGCTGATGATCCAATTGGGAATCCGAATTAGTTATATCGAATTGAATTATTGTTGATGAATTTCGTTAGTCCATTACATATCAGTAAGTGAACAATTTTCGATTTGATTTGATACGATTTAATTCAATTTAATTTTAAAAAACTAAAAAGCGAAATAAATAAAAAATTTATTAAGAACCTTTCTCTAAATCTCGCACATTTACATCAATCACTTTTTTCCATTGTTATGCAACTTCCCCTAATTCCAAAAAATATTTATTTCAATGACTGGCTCAAGTTTTCTGGTTATTTTTGTTGCGAATGTCCTGAGAAAATAAAAATTCTCAACTACACAAAAAGTTGGATGGTAATTAAATATCGAAATTTTTGCCTAAATAAAATCTTTTATTTTACAAGCGGTGACTTTAAGAAAATTTTAAGTACTTCGAGTACTTTAAATACTCCAATAGATATAAACACTAATACAAACTCAGGTAAAGCTCAAAGCTAATTTTTTTGACGTAGGACTACGTCATACCCTGTAACCTGGAGATTTCTGTTCGTTCGTTTGTTAGTTTGTTGGTTCGCACCTAAAAGAGCACTTTTATTTCGTTAATATTTCGAATTTTTGTTAGTTAAAAAAATTAACAGAAAATTAACGGATCGTTTAAAAAATTAATGATGAATTAAAAAAAACATCACGAAAATTTTTAAATCTTTTTAATTTTTCATTATTTTTCGTTAATTTTTTAAAATTTTCGTACATTTTTAGAAAGTTTTCGTTAATTTTCGTCAAATTAATTCGAAAATTATGTGATTATTTATCTTATGGTAATAAATTATATTATTTAAAATGATAAAAAAAGATCAAAAGTTATGGCCGAAATAACACCGAGACGAAAATATTAGAAAGTTTTTGTTAATTTTCGTGAATTTTTCTGTAATTCATCATTAATTTTTCTGAATTATCCGTTAATTTTTCTAATTAAAGGAAATTATGGGTTATCTTTTTGATATAAAAAAAATTCAATTTAATCTTTTAAATTTTTCATTATTTTTCGTTAATTTTTTAAAATTTTCGTACATTTTTAGAAAGTTTTCGTTAATTTTTTTTAATCTTAATTTCTATAGGAATTTTATATTTTGATAAAAAAAGATCAAAAATTATGGGCGAAATAACACCTCGACAATTGCCTCGGCAATTTTGTCTCGGTGTTGACTAGTTTTTAAGTAAAACTTCTGTAGCAAAAAATTTAATATTAAAATGATCGAAAAATATTATTTAAATATCAATTTTCAATAAAATTTGTAAAAAAGATCAGAAGTTGAAAAAAACTGGTCAAAATTTTAGGGTCGGGTCGCCTAAATGTAAACACTCCCGAAATGTCAACACCCCTTATTTTTTCCTAAGTAAAAAGCGTTTTCAGCCCAAAATGTAATGAAATGTGTTCTTTGTTTCATAATCTTCCTTCAAAAGCCTGATTTCCCCCCGAAAAATGTTTGCTGTTTTTCTTATAACGTATTTAAAAAAATACGAATTTTTTTCTCGGTAAAACTCGTCTTGTGGATTTTTTTCGAATATTTATTTTGAACGAAAGACACATTAAAAAGATTTGAAATCCACTCATTTACTTACATATTAATGAAGTTTATGTTACCGACTTACATTTCAAGTAATATTAAAGATTTTAATGTTTTTTTCTTAATTTCCGCAAAAGATCGAAAATCAAGAAGATGTCCGACATGTCAACACGCCATTTTGTCCATTTGATTGTTATGTAAATAAAAGAATTTTTCGGGATTTTTTGTTATTTAAAAAAAAAATGTAAAATTATTTCTGTGAGCATTGATTTGTAAAAGTGGTATGTATTACTATTAGAGGGATGATGTAGCATTCTGGAGAGATAAATTTTGAACGGATTTCTCTTCACGGAGAGCCGTCTGGTGAGCGTTTACATATGGGTTAATTTTTATGAAAAACAGGTAAAATCAAACCGAAATGTCAACGCTATTATATCAACCCTCTAAGCAAAATTTTAAAGTAGTACCTGCATCACATATTTTTTTTCTTTTTTTAGCCCAAAAGATGGAAAAGAAAACGATATCTCAAATGCTAGTAAATTAAGTTTTTTTTTTCGATTTTAAATTGATTTTTTCCATCTACAGTACAGCTGTTATTGAAACCCGTAATACTAATTTTTGCATCATTTTAACGAAATTCTAAAAAATCTGATCCTAACTGACTGTCTTGTGTTTCAATATGTACAAAAAAAAATATATATATATATATATATACAGTATGTAAAATGAATACATGAAGTGAAATAGAGAAACTGGAAACCTACGCTACTTTAAGTCGTTTAAGTCGGTATAAAGTAGCAAGTACCGAAAATACTAAAGGGACAAATAAAAACGAGTGTTTTGCAAAGCACAAGCAAAACATTCATATAGGGGCCAACAATGTAGAAAAATCGAGAAGGGCAAAAAAAAAAAAAACAGCTGTCTTGGAACATCTTCGGGATTATATAAATATAAATGCCGGCTACGTAACAACTAGATATATTGAATACTCCGTTTTCAAAACTTTGTTGTGAATTGACATCTTCATTCTGGTTAAGAAGCTGGGAAAATAAATTAATTCTTTGTCACCTTTGCCTATATTTTATTATCAGGTAAAACCAGAAAACAGAATTTTGAGTCAAGCACTTCTTCTGTGAAGCCTTTTCATAAATGCACAGAAAATTCTGCTTATAAAACCAAGCCAGCTCAGATTTTACAAAATTCAAAAGCTTCATGTTTCAAGCGATTACTTAGATGACCTTAATAATTTCAGAGCTAAAAACTCATCCAAGATTTTAATTTTTTAAAGTAATACGAAATGCTTTTTCCCTGAACACGATTCGGAAGCTATAAAAGCTTCTTTCTACACATTGTTTATAAAAAAAAGTATCTCTTTTTAGCGAAAGAATATGGTTATGATTCTTTACACTTTCTCATGCTATTATAGTGCAAGAAAACATGACTCGTAATTTTTTTATTAAATCAAAATAGTTTTTCCTTGAACATCCTCATTAAAGTTACGGCGATTAAATCGAGAGGCAAAATATTTGGATATGTTATTAACACTCATCAGGTATTATAAAAAATGTACAGAAACAAGTGACCAGTGTGACCAGCGATTCCATGTCTAATCGGATACCTTGGATAAAATGTTAAAATATTTCCTGCAAAACGAATTATATCGTTTCGACCACTTTACACTTATTTAACGACCTTACCCCGCCAAGACAATAATTTTTCCAGGAATATGCTTGGGATAACCTAGCTTTCCACTTACCGTTGCCCTATTTTTAAAATCGTGCCAAAAAGAAGAACAAAGAAAGACCGATAGCAAATAGTTGGTATTTCGAATTAAGACGTGCACGTTCAAACAATGTCATGACCGTTTTGCCCAATTTTCCTCTGTTCCTAGTCTTGACAGGGAACAACACGACACTTCCTAGTTCCGAACCAAATCGCACGAAATCGTCACCGAGGACGGTAATCTCATTTCATAATATTTAACCTCTAAACTCGGCCGAGGATTGTTATTTGAGTTATCTAAAAATAAAGGAAGATACAATTCGGATGAAGAAACGCAAGGGAAATTTTTTCACTACTTTAAAAAGACAAGGTTTCTGGGAGAAAAGGTCTAAAAGTTTGTTAGTCTGATTTGGCACAGTCCAAGAGAGGATTCAGGCACTTTTGTCTCTCATGGAAAAAGGGGGAAAGCAAAAGCCTAAAATATATTTCAAAATCCTGTCAACGGCTACAGTTTTCAAATAAGTCTTCTATAAATCAGCCTTACAGTTTTTATCCTTGTTTGAAGGAGTGTAAGACAGCTTATTGTCAGCTCAGTTCTGCTAGTGCAGATCTCATAGTTCTTTATTTCGACTAATTATTCTGCCTCACTAAATTCTTCAATTTTTATTGCAAAAAGTAAATAGGTCTCTAAGAAGTTCTAGGACGATTTTGGTTTATCTGTTCGTCTTCTTTGTACCCTCAAAAGTAACACTGAAATATCGAACAAATTATTTAAGCCTAATATGACAGAAATTATATCGATGAAACTGAATTGCATACTACAGTGGTCCTTCAATGAATATTCGTATATTTGTTCACATTTAATCTTTACTATCTTAATTTAGGGACTTAAGATTGCTTAAAACATCCTGCTGCTGAAAATTCATAACAAAATATTTTGTTTCAATTGTAACAACATTTACTTTTAAAGGCTCTTTTTTTTTTTTTTTTTTTTTTTTTTTTTTTAAAGAAAAAAAGCGATTTCACTTTTATACGCTGAAGCTGAATCACTTTACTGAGCTAAGTATAACACGATTGCTCATGTCATTAGTCCAAACAGATAAAACAAAAAACAAACAATTTAAAATAAGGCACGAGTAAAAATCAAAATTAACAATTTAGTAATTAGTTTTGAGATATATTTAAAGAAAAAAAAAGGAGAGGAATGAAAGGGAAAGGAAACATCTTTCACTTCATCCATTTACTTTTACATTTGCCACGAAAGTCATATAAACCATAATCAGATATAGAATATGTAACGATTTCAAGTTAACTCACATTGTTTTCAATCATGAAAAACTATTCGGCAAAACCGCAGCCAGGAAAACAAAAAAACAAAACACACGCATGTAACAACCATAACTTAATTTAAGGTTTTCAATGATTGATTAACGTGACCGGATCTTAATTGAAATCTTTAAATCTATTTCTTTTATTATTTTTTTCGCAGATTGTCATGATTGTGCAGGATGATAATAGATCCAAGGTTTTATATTTTATTGTTAGATCATTTTATAAGAATAAATATCTATTTAAAGCAAGATTCGTTTCAGTAGTATTTTTTATAAACGTTAGATCCTGATTCATTAATTGATCCCAAAAATTTTTCACTTCAAGGTTTTGAACAGCAAGTAAAAATAAAACCTCTATAAAGTTTTATTTGGTTAATTATTAAAAATAAAAAAAAAGTTTTTAAGCCTAGTGTGTTACAAGTCTCACGTTTCGTGACAAAATAAAGTCAAAGTCGTTTGATGGCAGTGAATCGTATTTCTGAAAGCCGAAGAGATTGTACTTCTTTCAACCTTAAAATAAATAAACAAAAAAAAAAGCCATAGAAACCCAAAATAAATAGCATCTCGATTGCCTTCTTTCATAGGAAATTTTTACGTACTTCCGAATGGTTAGCGTTTTCTTCGGAGGCGTGCCAATCACGAGCTCATGAATAATAAGCGTGTATGTTTAAAGTCGTCATTTATCCACAAAAGATTTTTCACGTGTAATTGAATAAAATACCTATGAATTCGGCAGTAAAAATTGATTTAAGGGCTTGCTCAGTACGAATTTTTATTAACCGATAAGTATGCGAATTTCTAATTCTACTTAAAAAATTGCTAATGGCTAAAAGAATCGCCTAAGGTTCCACTTACAATTTCGACTTCACAATCTGGGACTTTTAAAAACAAAGACGGAAAACGTTTAAAAATCACTCCAGATTTTTCTTCCATGGAAAGTTTTCACTAAGATTTTTTTGTTGTCCCAAGCGGGTGGTACGTTTCAAAGCATCTTTTTTTTAAATAGGAAATTTGTGTTATTTTAAATTTAAAGATAGCTCTTAACCTTCTAAAGATAGAGGTATTTACAGATGGCCAACCAAAATGTCATATTGTGACGGAGGGCATCTGTAGACGCCCAATAAGAATCCTTTAAAAAACTAAAGAATATTTTTAAAATAAAATTCCTTTTTAAAATTAAATCTTATATTTAAACGGCCCGGGCATTATTTCGGAGCAAGAAAAAATCTAGAAATTAATTTTTGCTAAAAATCAATTTTTATGTTTAGCATATGGATCTTTTAAAATCATTCTTGTTAGTAGAAATAAATAGTTTTCAAATAAAGATTAGAAAACTTTTATTTTTGTTTGATTATCGATGAAAGGGAGGGTATATTGACTCCCCTAGATTCCCCCAAAACTCCTACAAAAATCTATCGGGCCGCAGATTTGTTTTTCAACTTTTGTAAAATTTGGGAGACACAAAGGAAAAAGAGGGCTTCCTATACAAAAATAAGCTTTAGATTCGGAATCAGAGACCCCAAAAACTAATGGCAACCCATTTTGATCCCCATAGACTTTCAAGGCTGGCCGAATTTCGGTGGTAGTTCTGTACTGGTTAAATGGTATGGTGTGCATGAATGGCCGAACGTCAGGTTGTAAGTAGCTTTTAATATTTTGGCGCCGTTAGAGATGCCTCCCACATTACAAATATACCTATAATCTATTTTTTAAAAATTTCGTCCTGGAAAGTTATTTTTAAAAATTGGCTCCCATAAAAAAAGGGTTAGAACGATCAAAAAAAAAAAAAAAAGGTAACGTTTTCTTAATTAGCAAACCAAATTAAATTTTCAAATTCTTGACATATCAACCATAGTAATTCAAGATTCTTATTGAAAATAAATCGAAAAAATAGAGTGCAAAGAGAGAGGAAAAAGACGGCGATCAGTATGAAAATATCTGATTTCAGTTAACAAGATCATTATAAATACATCAGAAAGGACGCCCAAGTTATTCGATCTCTATCTTTATTGAATTTGAATAGTTTATTGAAAGATATAATTAACTTCTATTGAACACCCATATTGAAAGAAATCTTATTATTTCGGTGATAAAAGGTATATCCTTTATATCCAGTTTTCAAAGAAGTTTCCCCGGTAAACAGCAATTAAAGAATTTTAGAGTTTGTAAAATAACGTGGTGCTATTGCACTGAGATAATTAATTTGATATCAGTGGCGGAACAAAAGCTCGAGTCCATTCTTCAAGTGCCTCTGGTGTATTCTTTTACTGAAAATCATCCCGGTTCCCTTTTTGATCCACATACCGAGAAACCTTAACTGAGAGAATTACACCCCCCCCCCCGCCTAAAAAGCAGTTTTAGATTTGTTTAAAAATTAAAAAAAGCTTTTTTTTTTTTTTTTTTTTTTCAAAAATATTATAAAAATATTACAAAAATTTTCCAGGTGTCAGAAGTTTTAAAGTTGTAGATGCTGTGCAAACAGATAAAAAAAAACATTGGTTGTAAACCACTGGAAAAACGAACATTGGGTACATTACACACGAGTTTACGAAAGAGCAAAGCAAATAAACTACTCGAGTACTTCCGACAGTCATTTCTGTATTTGCATTACATTGTCAAATTTTTGTACAAACAATGTTACTTGATAATAAAGGAAAATATCCGATTACAAAAAAAAAAAAAAAAAAAAAAAAAAAAAAACGAATCTTTTTATGGGGGGATTGATAACAAGGCTAGGGCAAATGTTACACTTCTGCGCGTAATCCTGTCTGGGCTAAAAAGTTCCCTGGTAGAAACCTATTGTAATTGGAAAAACAAGATAAGGAAAAAACTATCATGATCCAACATTGATCCAGTCTTGGTAAAAATTCCAAAACTGAACAATCTTGGACGCCAGCAAATGTGCCATAAGTCCAATCTTGATAAAAGTAACATTTTAGTCCGTTTCATCAAGACTGATGCAAGCTTGATCCAATATAACATTTTTACCAGGGTTCTTTTTTTCTTTTCTTTTTTTTTAAATGAAATATTTTTGTACTCCATTCGTTAGCTGATTGTTGTTAAATGAGGATTTTCAGCGCAAGCTAAATCCCTTATGGACTGCCGTCTGCTATCCTGGTAAAATTGCGGCTAGTTTCGGATTGGTTCATAAATGGCTTTAATATTAAAAGAAGTTATGTTAAAGTTTGTACAGAAACACTTATCCAGTGCCAGGATAATATATTAATAATAAAGATAACAGAAATAACATGATAATATTTCTGCAAAGCTTAAAAAAGGCTTGCCTGCAGTTATAACAGAAAAATTTTGAATTTATAGGAGTCCAAAATACATTCATTGTAGTATTCACGCACACTTTTCTAAGATTGAGACAAGACAGACAATTTTTTTAAAAAATGATTTACCTAATCGAAAATAAGGACAAGCTAAAGAAATCGTTTAAACGATTTGCAGTAAAAACAATAAAAACCGATGAGAAAATGAACAAAGGAGTAAAATGGAAAGAAAACTATTTGAAAAGCCCCACAAAAATAGTTAATTCGATGGCGGTCGCCATTTTACCAGGATAGCAGCCGACAGCCTTCTAGCAGATTAATGTTTTTGATGTGTACAACAAATTTCGACAAGAAAATATTGATCAGCAATCATTGATTATGATCTACCTAAAAACCGAATTAATTCCAATATTAGACGCATCATTCGCCTTTAATCCCAAAAATAAGAACTGTAAAACAAAGGAAATAGTAAGGGGTTTAAGAGGTTAAAAAAAAACAAAAATTGAAATACTATACAGTAAAATCAAATGTGCATAACCTATACCATATTGCAACTCTATAAGGCTCTATGTATTTTCAGGACCGTAATAAATTAATAACAACCGACGGGAGAAAACACGAGCTTAAAAAAATCATTATTGTATTTCATTTTAAATTGAGTAACTTTTTAAAAACTGGTTAAATTCCATCATATTTAATCTTCAATGGGTAGTTTAAGCTTAAATATTGGGTTCATAAACAGCCTTTTAAGTATCTCTATGTCTTATATCTTATATGCCTTACGTTTTCGTGAAACAAAATCGTATATAAAAATAAGAAAGAGCCAATTAACTTCAGCGCAATGTAATAATAAAAATAATGCTGTAATAATCATAAAAAAAGAAAAAAAAAGAAAGAAAGGAATAAAATTCCACAAAAGTCAGTAAATCTACCGGTGGTGCAAGGTTAGGAAATCTTTTAACGGGCTATGTAGAATGAAGGAAGTGACCGATGCGAGACCATCAATGACACGAATGGAGCCTTGACCCTCAGCGAAAAAAGTGAAAATAACGAAGAAAAAGTAAAAAAAAAAAAAAAAAAAAAAAAGATATTGCACAATATACTGTCATCGAGAGTGTGGCCAAACTGGACTACTCTATTGATATTACATATTTTAGAAATCAATGACCAACGGTTGTTTAATAATCTTGCATAACTGCTCATCATCAACCGTTTCGGATCATTTTACTCGCTTATAAACGGAACCAGATATAAACACTTTCAAATCGGTACATACGATCTCCGGGCGATCTATTAACCCTTATGTCATTTTCAAATCTTTGAGCCGTTTCATTTGGATAATTTATTGGCCATTATTTCGCGGTGATTCATTCTATCAGTACCGTTTATGACATCTTCCGCAAGAAAGTTTTTAGAACTCAGAAGGAAAAAAAATGAACGAAGACATTATAATTGCGAAAGGGAAAAAAAAGGAGCTTCTTAACGATGGAATTTAGCAAGGTACATTTAGGATAAGTTGTGCCCGGCGTATGAATAGCCTTGGCTTAGTAGCACTTACAATAGAGTGATAATTAAGCAAATATGCGTGTCTGTTTTTCTTCTTTTTTTGTAATTTCTCTGTAAAAATTTCATTTTTAAAGAACAATTGCGCAATGGAACGCTCGATATGTTCCGAAAAAGAGCATTTAATTAAAATCTTAAATTTTAACGGTTTAAACATATTCTTCGGAATTTGAGACTCGGAATATTAAAATAGTAGAATTGTGTGTTCAGCAATAATTTTGAGCATATCGAAAAATTATTCTCTCTTCAATAATATTCTACTGGTCACACAGCTCAAGATGTTTAACATTAATAGCAATGTGTCATCTAACAAACGAACACAATAATAATAAGCTCTACTTTCCAATTACTTTACACGAGTCATGAAAAAATTATCACATTACGAGAAAATTACATTTTGTAAAGTCATGAATAACTAGATCATTTCTTTCTTTCGTTCTTTCTTTCTTTCCTTTTCGGCATAAATTCCAAATAAGTGACTTTTTTAAACTATGATTTTGTTTTGGTCTCTCGAACATCCTTTAAATGCAAACAGTAGAAATGCAAAAGGAATTAAGCTTCCCGGAAAGAAAAAAAAGAGGAAACGTGTCGAAGTAAAAAAAAATTGCAGGATGGGAAACAAAAATATTTCAAAAAATTAAAACCAATTGTTTCATTGTTATTAAATCGAATCGATAGCCTACACAGAATGAATAAATAAATACTTATCTTATTTAGAGTATTGTTCGGATTTTTTCCCTAGACGTACCGGGTCAAATGTCTTGTAACTCCAAATCGTCAGGTATTTATTTTCGTATAATTCTTACATACGAAAAGAATACTATACTTTTTCTGGCTAAGCAATTGATTGATTATATAATTCTTTTTTAAAAGGATATGAAATAAATTAAAGTGTGGCAGTGGTTCTTGCTGTAGAGTAGACAATCTATTTTGTGTTAAACTAATTATTCAGAACGGATTCTTTTCCATTAAAAGCATGCAATTTTCTTTCTTGATATTTTAAACCCTCAAAGCTGAACAGGGGAAAAAAAATGAAGATTTTAAATATATATGATATGATATGATATGTAAGCAATACTGTGTAAGAGCGGATAAAAAGAGTTTACTAAACAAGCAAGCAAATAAGCAAGATATTAGCTATTAACTTTTCAAAAATTTACAAGTTACAAAACTGGTAAATTATCTATTTTGTATTTTCAATACAAAACAGAATAGAAAACCATGATCTCTAAATCTTAAACTGATTGTGTTAAATTACGCAATTCCGAAAACAGGGTTGAAACTAAGGGTGCAAATTCACTATGGATTGTTGGACCAACATGTTGGCACAACAAGTAAAACCAACATGTTGTACCAACTTGTTGGACCAACATTCCACACTAATTTTGGCGTAGGAGTAAATTCTGCAATAGTCGATTGGGTCGCTTGTTAAACATGTTGATACAACAAGTTCATGTAACATTCCAACAAGTTGGTACAACATGTTTGTCCAATATTCCATAGTGAATTTGCACCCTAATCGAATCTTTACAAATTGAGCTGAAAAAAGAAATAACAAATAGTTTACATAGTTAATGTAAACTATTTACATTAAATCTATTTTAGGTTAAAAAAATAATACAGAGAAACACTGAAACAGCCTGCTGTAGGTTCACCTATTGTAAATAACTTAAAGAGTACCTGGGAAGAGGAAGGAACGCAGCAGCTGTGAGCATTTTTTTTTATGATTTGAAATGAATAGGAAAATGCAAAACATGCATTAAATAGGTGTAATTTCTTACGGTCAATAATACAGTATGTATAAAAAATCAATTCTTCAATCGTTCTTTCCTTAAGATGCCCAACAAGATGCGATTCGTAACTTCATAATTGAGCAAGACCATGTAAACCCTCTGGTTCTAAAATTTACAACACCACAGAGGGATGCAGTTTGGATTGTGCCATCAAGCGACTGCCAAGGCTTGGCTTACGTTGACGAGTACTAAAAAAATGAAGGCAGCCTTTAAAAAAAGGACATTTTGCATATTTGCAAAATAAATAAAAGATAAGTATTACACCGACAACAATAACCATCAATAACTTGGAATATGTTTTCGCACTATTTGAAAAACATATACCTTCGAGTAAGTCTGATTTCCTATCTTAAACTGATAGCAAATCACACATCCTTAAAATTTTCAATTCATAATTATCTCGGAAATAAAAAAAAAACCGCTTCAATTATTTTAGAATCAGAGCAACGAAGTAATTGGAAAAATATAATACAGTACTTTATATGTAACGAATATTTTCCTTAATTTAATTTAATTTCGACAGTATAAATTGACCTGTTGACTTTTGAACTCATGGGTACTTAAAAGTACTTAAAACTAATTTATTTACGGATGCGGATTACTTCATACACTGCGGTTTTACTTGAAAACGGAACCAGAGAGAATCAATTATAATCTTCTTATTCGAAAACCGATTAAAATAATACCGGTAAAAAAAAAAAAAAAAATATATAAATAAATAAAAATTTTCCTTTTTGCCAAAAATATAATACTTTTTGATGTAAGCCACCCAACCGAACAACAAAATCAAAACAAAGTCTTAAAAAAATTCAAAAACTATTAAACACGAGAGAATTTGATAAAAGACCGCGAAACATTTAAGCACCTTGGAATTGAAAGAAATTTAAATTGATTGTCCAGAAATAATGCCGAAATATCAAATAACGTTGAAGACTTTCTTTCGAGTAGTTTTCTTAGGCGGACAAGAAAAAACAGATAAGGAATAAAAGATGACATACAAAGTCCTTTGTGAATGCATTGCAATACCCCACTATTTAAACTAAAGTGAAATACTTGACTGGAATCTATATATAACTCCAAGACTTGGAATCATGGCAGAAGTAAATCTAGTTGTCTAAAAGTGAATACCAATTTTTTGGATTAACAATGATTTGGTTACCGGTAAGTGTGTGAAATATGGAAAAAGCTGGAAAATAGTTTTGGAATATTACAAAAATTTAGTGTATTTATTAGTTTTTCGAAATCTTTTTATGATAGTTTACCTTGCGATTGTAAAATGGATAAAGAAGTCCATAAGGACCTAAACCTCGAAATATACTAACTTTTTTTTTATTGTTATAAAAAAAAAGTTTTAAAATATTGCTAACTTTGGTCTTACCAAAAAAAATTCGGCTCACTTTTTTAAATAAATAAAACAATGACTGATGGACATGGAAATAAAAAATGCGATCGTGATGACAAGTTCCTATTTTTTTTAAAAACCATAATTTACTGCACGAACGGTAGTTGATCATATTAATTACTATCGCTGAATCAATGCAACCTCTGAAAATATCTCCTCTTTCTTTTACATAGTAATAATAGGGCTGTCCGTACATTTTCACGTTTAAAATTGAAAGTATTGTGCAGGAAGCAAAAAAAAAAAAAAAAAAAAAAAAAAAAGACAATCTGCTTTGAATTTCAATTCTTAATAATGGGAATAAATGCATTTCCTTTTTATTTCTGACCATAATGGATGTAAGCCCCTTTATCTTAATCGATTTTTGTCAAACCATGTATAACTGCTATCGCATGTCCTACGTCTTCAATTGGCATTTCCAAGCGTGCTTCTGCTAAATATGAATTAAAGTTCAAGTCGTAAAAGTTCAAGTTTTGAAATGATATAAATCCTGAATTAACTTTTGAAAAGAATAAAAGCAACCAAAAAGCACGATTCAAAAGAGAATGTGTGCACGACTTCTATCATCCAACTAGTCTATTTAATTTCTTCGATCCTTTTACTTTTTTTCATGATTTCATATGACCGACCGCATAGCTAGAGATACTGAAAAAAAGCACCTTTGATTATTGGCCGTCGAAATGGACTGCGAATTTTAAATAATGACCGACCAGAAAATGACACGCACCTAATTACTATGTACTTTTTATATTCCATAAAAACTTTTAAAATTTATTTCCTGACTTCACCGGATGCACTTCATTTACGAATGCAATTCAAAATAAACGGAAGAAGAATAACAGTTCTTACATTCTTTTTCTTTCTTTTTTTTTTCATAGTGCGTGGCATTATTGCTATTAGCTTCGTCTGTTACGTCAGACAAGCAAATCAAATTAGAAGACATTGAGAAGGATAACCTTAAGGCAGCTCAACAAGCCAAATACGAAAAGCAATATCAGCAATATTCCCAATACTCTCAATCACCTGTTCAATATGATCAACAAGTTTACAGTCAACCTGGATTGTCATATCAAAGCCCATCTGGATATTCCCAATATTTGGTTCCTCAACAGTACCTCCAACAGCCGGTTTACTCAGGTTTGTGCTTACAGATCAAAAAATAGTTAAATGGATTGATCCAACTTGTTTATGTGAAAAATTTATTAATGTTTCAGGATATAACTCACTGGCGGGCAATAGTTTAAGTGCAGGATACTCTTCGCAAGCGGTTCACCCTTTCCAAGCCTATTTGAACCCACAAATTGCAGCAGGTAGGTTCAATTCAGTGAAGAATTTCACAGAAAAAAAATTTTCAAAACCATATTGAGAAAGAAAAATTATAAGTTTAAAAATGAATAAAAGTAAAATCCGAAGCGATTGAAAAAATGAGATCGGTGAACCGATCAAAGTGCTTTATCGACTATTTAAATAATTCTCAAAAATATGGTTAGTTTTTCGATCAGAGTTCCACCAAAGCCGCAGTACGGGCACAAGGAATGCGAATTTCTGAAAAATTATTTCAGATTTTGAATCCTCAACCCCGAAAATATTCTCAAAAATACGGTTAGTTTTTCGATCAGAGTTCCACCAAAGCCGCAGTACGGGCATAAGGGATTCGAATTTCGGAAAAATTATTTCTGATTCGGAATCCTCTACCCCGAAAATATTCTCAAAAATTCGGTTAGATTTTTGATCAGAGACACCAGAGTCGCTGTATAGGCGTAAGGAATTCGAATTTTGGAAATATTATTTCAGATTCGGAATCCTCTACCCCGAAAATATTCTCAAAAATTCGGTTAGATTTTTGATCAGAGGTCCACCAAAGCCGCACTACGGCATAAGGAATTCGAATTTCGGAAAAATTATTTCAGATTCGGAATCCTCTACCCCGAAAATATTTTCAAAAATACGGTTATTTTTTCGTTAACTCCCACGAGGAACCCGCCAATCAGCATCCAAATAGCTTTGTTGACGTAATCGATGACGTCATATCGTGACGTTTCAAAAGTTGGAGATATCGGTTTTTAGGCCTATACCCATACTTTTAGCCCTGCTCACCGTTTCTGAACCACTCAACAGAATTTAACCAAATTTCAATGGTAGCGTATCTGGATGAATATCTACTGCAGTACGAAAATCTGACTCAATCGGTGGCAGCGTTCGCGATTTATAGTCAAAAAATATCTTGAAATAGTTGAAAATTCAACATTTTTACTCACTGCTTCCGAATCGCTGAACCGATTTGGCTCAAAAACTAATCAGCACCTACATTTCATTAGAAGTTCCTACCCACCAAAAATCATCGACATCCGTTCTTCCGTTTTTCTGCTTTTCGACGGACAGATTTTTTTGCACATATATTCATACATTCATACATTCATACATTCATACACACATACACACTTACACACATCCACACACATATACGTACATGCCAATACCTTGTCGCGACATTTTTTTTTTGAATTTTTCTTATGGCCGATGACCTTGAGAAATTTTTTTCTTGTCCTTGTGGCGACACTTCAAAAATTTATTTAACATTGCGATCCCGTAAGAAACGTTATGGCGACACTTGAGGTGTCGCCATAGTGTCATACTGTCGCGATAGTGTTATGAAAAATCGGGTATGAAGTCGCGATAAGGCCGACCATGTCAGCACATACACACACACGGCCACCATCCAAATTTTGCTTTTTTCGGCATCAGGGGACTTCAAAACGTGTAAAAATATCAAAAACTGAAAATCTGAAATTTGTGCTAAAAACAATGCTTTATTCTCCCTGCGGTCGATAAAGCAAAAATATACGCGAAAGAGAAAAAGGATATCGAGATACTAAAATAGGAAATCGTACATGATTTTGACTTAATATTTTTATTCATATCAAGAGATTATAATAAAATCTGAAGCGGGGAAAACTTCCAAAAAATCAAGCTACAGTCAAAGCAGTTACTACTATGACCAATACAAATCCTGGTAATCGATGAATTAGATGTCTAGAAATAACCAATTAGGCACTGAATTGCCTAGAAATCTAGAAGTCTACAAATTTTTTGGCGATAGTATATTAAAATTAATCTTAAGAAGATGGAGTAGGAAAGTCCAAAAAAATTTTAAGATTGTTGTTGGTATATAAATATCACACAACATAAATTGAATGAGGGATAAGTCTATTTATTTTGGTGCATTAATTTACTCTTTACGGAAAAGTCACTATTGCGACAAATTTTAAGTGTCCGTGGGCCTGAATCCATTTAAACTATCAAATTCTTTTTTTTATTTAACATCTCGTTTGTAAACACATATTAAAATATTATCCCGTGAACGAAGCATGAGATTTTAAAAAATAAAATGATAAAACTGGATTGACTGTTCAAAAAAATGAAAGCGCAGTAGGCTAGAAGATAGAACTAAAACAAGATTTAGCAGTAGGGAATTTTTCTTTAGCAACCAGTTAAGGGTAGCCTGGACACTATATGCGAAAAAATCTCCATCAGAGGTTAGATCGTGGTTCGGTGGTTCGGAAATAACCTTTCGATTCTGATTTTGAATCCAGTACCGTTCACTTTGAGCCTATCCTGAGTCAAAGCTGCAGCTGCGGGACTGAGTTTTTCAATAAGAACACCGTAAAAAATTTTGTGTTAAAAGTAACATAAACGTATGTCAAAAACGGTCCACATATCGTTTTTGTTGTTTTGTTTATGTTTACCTTTTGGAAAAAAACAACATAAAAAAGTTATGTGGACCATTTCTGACATATTTGTTATTATTTACAAAAAAATTTTTACGGTGAAGCTTTGCTGTACACAAAAAAAAATTTTATGTTAAAATCAACATAAATCAACATAAGCAGGTCCACATAATTTTTATGTTTGCCTTATGGGAGAAACAACATAAAAAATTTATGTGGACCTCTTAGAACATATTTACATAATATTTTTTACTGTGTACTGTACATTTCATCAGGTCACATAAAAAGAATTTTTTTGGTGTTAATAAAGAACAGAGCTTAAAAAAAGTAAAGACTTGAAAGCAAAATCGAACAAAAGACAGGCCAGTTTGACAGTTAGGAATTTCCTGCGTTAGCGGATGATCTAACTTGAAAGGATGGAAAACTTCAAATTGTATACAAGACTATTATTTCAATTCAATTCACTGGAAAATAAGAACCATATTTTTTTCTATTTCGCACCAAATTTAAGAACGAAGATAATAGCTGGTTATTACATCCCATAGTTTTCACAGAGCAAAAAATTAATTTGACTTAAATTGAATTGTCATCTGCATATTCGTTTAACAAAAAAATTAAAGGCTATCGAAAAACGATTTATTCGATTTAAAAGAAATTGTATTTTTCATTTTTTCCGACTTTATTATTATATAAAATGGATCTTCACATTAAGATATTATCTGTAATTCATTCAAAAAAAATGTTTTAAAAATCTCAGCGTGATATGCAAAAAAAAAAAAAAAAAAAAAAATACAGGAGCAACAAAACGTTTGGATCTCTGAAACAAATTGTTGCATGATTTATGGGTCTCATAAAAATTGCTTAGAAAGTAGCAAAAAACATTCTCCGAAAAATTTGCCTCTTAAAAAATTAATTAATTAACTTTTTCAACCTCACGAAATAAACATTAAACCACAAATTAATATATTTATTAAGAAAATCTCCGCGACGTAAATGGAATTTAAAAAAAAAGTAGTCTAAGCCCAAATGAATAATGTAATATTACCAGAATGGCGATTATTTCATTTCCCGATCGCATTTAAAGCGCATAAAATCGATGCTACACAAAGTCGTTTCATCCAAAAACTTTCCACGAATAATATGTATTGCAAGATGTGAAAGTGACTGGTCATGTGATATGATACGTTTTTTTTTTTTTTTATGACAGTAAATGGTCAGCCGATGGTCTATGGAATATTTTTACGTAACTGTATTAAGCCGGTTTTTTTTTTTTCGTTTTTTTTTTATATCACAATGCATGACAAGTACAAGATCAATACTGTTGTCTGCATATGGAGTCAATGGCACATGATTAACGATTTGTACAGGTTTTTATTCTTTTCAGTCATCTTATTAATTGCACTCTATTATGGAGAAATCAGATGATATTATCGCGATAGTTTATTAAGACGGGAGGGTATAACCGGACTATAAATTTTTTTTAAAATAGGAAACGGACTTCAATTTCAATTACATTTTTTCCTGAAATAGAAATGTAACATTTGAAATGGAGAATAAAATTTTATGAGAAAAAATGCATTATGAATACATTAGAGAATGTAAAAACGGTAGCGTTATGCATAATAAACGTAAATCACTCAAATCTTTAGGTTGAGGAAATAAAATAATGCAAACCTTTAAAGTAAACAATCTGTTTGCAAAATAAACATTTAACCAAAGAAACCAAACATCTAGAAAGTGAATTCGAGCGAAGAAAGACATTTAAGAACAGGTTCCTCATTCATAACCATCTAGATTAATAAAAACAAACATTAAAAGCACGCCCAATATAATTGCTTTATATTGTTCAGTTCCAGCAGTTCAAAGCGTGCAGAGCAACCAGCCCATTGCTGCACCAACCCAAACTCAACCCATTGTAATGGCTATTTCCGCACCTGCTTTAGCGGCTCTTCAACAACAAGCTTATTATCAAGGTAAGGCAATTACTTTTTCGATAATTCAAACATCTTCTGTCATACAAAATACGTAGAATTATAGTCAAATTATGACCGTGGACAAGTTTTATATAAATGTTACTTTATCCGCGGAATTTCGGGAGTAAAAACAGCAAGAGATCGTTCCTGACTAATTTCATTCATAATAGGCATGCTTAGATTATGGTCTATTACCCTCTCCCCTACCATCTTAAGGATTGGCAGAGATGGCTTCTTTTTTATTTGTAATCATAAGTTTATGCTGTAACAAAATGAAATAACTATAGGCCTAATTATATTTTAAAATCTTTACAGTTCTACCTAAAATGTTGGCAAGTTTGGGGAATGTGCAATATTACCCGAGTCAAGCTGCTGCACCGACACAATATTACTACACTCACAGCCCACAACCCCAAGAATCCAGCTCTGCATCTCAACCTTCTTCAGGAGTGCTCTACTCTAGTCAACAATACGTACCACCATTTCAACCAATAGCAAGTAGCAAGGACGGCGCAAGTTATCAACAACAATATTTATCATCTGCCCCGCAAACATTCCCTAGTGCTTATTCTAATCAACCAGATTATTCTTCAGTGTACCAACCTCAGTCATCTTTTTCTGGAAATGCGGTAAACATTTAGATTTAATATTTTAATAAAAAAACTAACGATATTTTAAAAACGATTAAAATAATAATATTTTTCATTTTAGGTGTACTCAAACACAGAACCCCCAACATTCGTAACTGTGAAAGCTCCCCAACATTTGGTCGCATCACAAGGACAACAACAACAGTTCCTTCAGTCTCAACCTTCAGTCACCACTATTAGCCCACTGCAAAACAAATATTTGAATTCACCACAATATTTGGCGCAAAATTACAACACAATTCAAACTAGCCACTTAAATCCAAAAAGTTCATTCTCATCCGGGATTAAATCAACAGTTAGTCCTCCGTTAAAACTCTCCAACTCTGGTGGATTTTTAGCTAGCCCTAGTACAAATCCCGGAATTTCATATCAAGCTTACAGAAATTTGGCAGGGTAATTCAAGAAAAACTATGTACATAGAAAATTTTTCGAAAGTCGATCGAACCATTCAAACTATAATTTTCAAAGATCTCTAAAGCGAATAGCCTTTAAATATGAAAAAACGAAGTATTGCTGAGTCTTAAGTCGAAAAACAAAAACAAAATCGACTAAATAATGGTCAAACGGGTAAACCTAAACCAAATTTACAACTGAGGTAAAAATTTAAAAACTTTTGTTGGGACTTCGACATCTGAAATTTTACTTTCTTGTAAAACTCTTAAAAAGCCTAGGTATGATGATATTGCTGTGTCATAAGACTGTTTCCCAAAATAATCAAGTTCTGGATGAAATTAGTCTTTTTCATCTCGTTGTAACCGAATCATTATTACTATTATTATTATTGTAATTTTATTGTTTTTAGTTAGTAATTTTAATTTATGTAAATAAAAGTCTGTTAATATTTTTATAAAAAAATTTCCAAAGTTTTTTACTTTCAGAATCCCAAAATGGATGAGGAGAAAGCATGGGCTTCATTCATTTTCCCGCGGACAATACACTTTTTACTCTTTTTCGCACGATCCTTTGGTCAAATTCCGACTGACATGGCCGTTTCACCGATTAATATTAAAAAGTGACAATCACCCATCACTCGAAATTATCCCTTTTCCATTAAATAAAAATTCACGACGGAAATTTTATTATTTTTAGAAAGGCTGCCATACCAAATAAGAAAAGGAGTGACCAATCCTTGTGAAAAGTTCGTGAACCGACTAATCATGGGGTGCGATTATTTTTAATTAAACGGTTATGACGAAGTGAAATGCAGCATGGTTAGGATATTTACTTGCACTTGAAGTTTCATCATCCGTGAACAAACCACAACTCACTACGTGATGCATTATCTGCATTTCTTTACACCGCAACAGCGCGAATGTTAGTCACGTCTGAATAAGCCTGTCTACCCGTTCAGAACTCAAAAATAAAAATGTGTCTCAGAAATGTTAAATTTGAATGACATGTCTTTTACCTTTCTTTGTAATCGCATCGTCAGTATATGTTACGAAGAAGGCTGTTTTATTCAAGTCATGAATAAAATATCTTGCAAAGTCATGATAATTCTCTCAGAATAACACATGTAATAGAATTAAGATTATTTTTAATGCAGCCGATTAATAGTTTGCTATTTTATCTTAATTTATTTTACGATCTATTGTATACTTACATGGTGATGAATGGTCTTTGAAAAATGCTACTGCACGCTTCTGATTCCTCCCACGCTTCCATGTATTTGCGAAAGATTAAACAAGATCTGCAATCAAACAAATTGGTAAATTAATGGCGGAAGCAAAATAATGCCTTAAGGAGATCAGATAGAAAAAACCAATTTGTTCCTTAGCATTATTTATCAAATTTTTACAATTAATAAGCTTCAACTGATCGTAAAATTTTTTAAATTTTTACAATTAACCCACTTCGGTTAAATTAACGATGTTGGGCTCAGAATTATATATAATTTATATAAAAAATATATATAAAATATATAAAAATTATATATAAAATATATATTTTTTATATATAATTTATACATAAAATGTGTATAATTTTTATATTTTTACGTGATACAAAAATTAGACAAAAAATTTATATATTTTCTGTATAAAATATATATTTTATACAGTTAGAAAAGTGCCAAATTTGTATGAAAATTATACACATTTTATATATAAATTTTCGTTGTAAAAATTATATATATTTTTGGACTTTTTTATATATTTTTTTTATACAAATTATATATAAATTATATACAAATGATATAAATATTATATAAAAATTATATATCATTTATATATAATTTATATATAGTCGACCTCGCTTATAGTGAATTTCAAGGGACCGGTCAATATTCGTTCACTATATCCAAGGTTCACTATAACTGAACTTCCCATCATGGACTTTTCTGAGTTTTCTTAACGAGATCACAAAAATAAAGCATATTTTTTTAAATATTTTGAGTTAATCAAGACTTACATGTGATTGGTTTTACAAAAAAACCCTCATTTTGCAAGTTTGGAACGTAATTTATGTTGTGCCAGTTCGTAATTTAGGCACTAAAATAAAAATTTGGCGACAAAAACCATAAAAAATCAGGAAATTGCTCCAAAAAACCATGTTTAAAACCCTTTTGTAACCAAAATCGGTTCACTATAACCGAGGTAAATTACATGGAAAGAATATACAAAGGGACTGGGACCGGCCACTTTGGTTTACAATGACCGAAAGTTCATTATAACCGAGTTCACTATAAGCGAGGTCGATTGCCTTTTTGCGCTAACAGGCCATCTCCTTTGTAGTAGAGTTCTATATCTAACCGAGCTTCTCCGACCTTGTCATTTGAACGCATGTGCACCCTGCCTGTATTTGGATCCCTTCTAGGCCCTAGGATTCAGCGCAGGACCTTATTTTCGAATACCAACAACTTCTCTTGAGCACGGATAGTCAGGTTTCAAGTGTCACAATCGTAAGTGAATACAGGACGGATTATGGTATTATCAATGCGGAGTTACGCTCGGTTAGATAGAACTCTACTACAAAGGAGATGGCCTGTTAGCGCAAAAAGGCAACGGTCACCACTCTGAATCCTCTTCGCAACCTCAGAGTTAGTGTCAATGTCGCTGGTGACATAGGACCCTAGATACCGAAGTTCAGGATAAGGAGTTTCCTAAATCTAAGTTCCTAAATCTAGGTTTCCGTACCTCCAGAGGTCCATCGTGCCGTCTCTGTCTGTCTTTCTTAATTATTATAACAAAGTACTCAGTTTTCTCCTCGTTTACCTTGAGCCCAACCCTACTAGCAGTTATTAGAAACTCTCCGCATAGTCTAAATAGTCCGCATAGTCTAAACATCGTCCCGGTTTTCCCCTAATATATCGATGTCGTCGGCCTAATCCAGGTCCTTAAAAAATGTTTTATTTCGTGGGGAAAGAGGGAACGGAATAGTAATACTAATAGTAAATATTGTTTCACTTCCGAATGTTCAAAGTTCTGAAAAATTCATTCTAGTTCGCCGCCTTTGATGCCACTGCCGAATAGAAATTTTGTGAACGTCGGCTTCCGCGAAAAAAGCCAGTGGCGTGCTGAAGCAGAAGCAAAAAATTTGCAGCAGGGTTCTGGCAGGTTCGAGAAAACGAAATTATTATTTATGAATTACTTACATATATTTTGTATAAAAATTTTATATAAAATATATATATTTTATATACAAATTTTATACAAAATATGTATAAAATATATATATTTTATATAAAAATTTTACATAAAATGTATAAAAATTCTATAAAAATTATATATAAAATATATAGAAATTATATATAATTTGTACAATTCTATTTTTTTAAAATATATATAAAAAAGTCAAAAATTTTCCAAAAAAAATATATAATTTTTACAACGAAAATTTATATATAATTTATGTATAATTTTCATACAAAATTTGGCAATTTTCGAAGTGTATAAAATATATATATTTTATGCAGAAAATATATAAATTTTTTGTCTAATTTTTGTATCGCGTAAAAATGTAAAAATTATACACTTTTTATGTATAAATTATATATAAAAAATATATATTTTATACATAATTTTTATATATTTTATATATATTTTTTATATAATTTATATATAAATCTGAGCCCAACATCGTTAATTTAACCTAAACTTCAACTGATCGTAATGCATACGGTAAGACAAGGAAATTCATGGACCGCAACGCAGAACCAATAGAAATTTTAAACACTAAAAAGGAACTTCAATTGGACCTGAGGAAATTAGACGAAATGACTAAACTTTTAACAACTATGTGAATTTTGGTTTCAATTTTATTAAAAAAATATAAGGTTTGCCAGTTTTTCCTGGACTGTAGTTTTAGGCTCATAGCCGGACACGGGAAGTTTAGAAAGCATCTTGCTTACTAAACTTTGATAATATGTAAGATAGGAAAATACATGTGCAAAACAAATTTTCCATGGAATCAAAAATCTACATACCAAATACAGAGCTCTCTAGCCTATGGTTATCTACAGTATCAATATAAAAAATAAGTGAAAAAAGGGTAGTTTATTTTAGTAGCACTAAACGGCCGATAAAGTGATTGTCAAGCCAAAAGATCCATGGGAGATTTCAAAAGATTCGTCTTAATATATATTATTTATTATTTAAGACATAATAATGAAATACTATATATTTACTATATTTTCAATTAATTAGCGCGAAGAAAAAACAAATTATGCCGACTTGACATCACTGCCAGTACTACTTAAGTCTAAACAACAAAATTCGGGCGTTTTATTAAAATCAACATTCTGCAAATAATTTATTAATTTTTTACTTTGAATAAATTACATGGTAATTGTTCGGGTAACCTTTAATTATTTAATATATCTATAGTGTCTTAAAAAATCAGAATTCTGTCTCTTCGCAGGGCTTTCCTTCCTGTGTATTTCGTTGAAAATAAACAATAACCGTGACTCTTTCTTTACATCTAAACTTTTAGTCATTGTCGTCCCGTTTTTCCATTCCCAACATCGCAAAAAATTTTCAAAACAACCCTTAAACAAAAATGACATAATTTTATTGTACTAGTCAATCGCCTGCTGAACCGAATGACAAGGCATCTGGAGCCTGAATGATGAAATTGATGATCAACCAGGTCGATCAACCGTTTCATTGATAAACGCAGTTTTCTCTTGATTGTCTTATATTTCTTCGTGCGCAACAAAGTACAATAAAAGTGCTTTCAATTGAACCCCTCCTAATTTTTGTCACGGTTGATTCAAATCTCTTGGCATCAGGTCTGCCAATTGAATAATAATTTCTCGGTTTGCCGTTTAATCCAATTTAAGAGTTAGACCACCACAGGTATTAGGAAATTGAAAATAAAGTAGTGATGATAATAAATCGATTATTATAAGTGATCTTTTAGTGAAATGTTAATTTAATTTGTGAACAGTCGCAAAGTGAAAAAAATATTTACCGATTTTTTTTTCTCGCTGGATAGGAAATGCAATTAAGAGTTTCATCGTTGTCATGATTATTGATAACAATCAAAATGCTACAGTTTACGCTCAAGGTAGGTAAATAACATCGAACACACTTATAAAAAATTCTATTTTATTTCAGTCAATTAATTTAAGTGTTTATAAACTAAAACTTAAATTATCCACAATTTTACAACACTTAAATGAATTTTCTTCAGAATTTATAAAAGGTACATAAAAAAATGGGATTCCATTATACTTTGTACACAGAAAGTTGAGCGCTACATTTATAAAACTTTTTTAATACTGCTTAATTTTTTTTTAAAAAAATGAAACGGTCTATCCTTACAGACAATCCAATCGGCAGAGTTTTGATTTGAGGTGGCTGCAAGAAAAATTCGATTAAACTGATTATTAAATTTTTTTTTCCCCCGATGCGGTACAATGAAAAAAAATAACATTAAATAAAAAAATAACTCTACCAGGGGTCTCAATGTGTTTTTTTTTTAAAAGAAGTTTCCGTTCTTAAATAGGCTTAACATTGTACCAATACTTACCTACTTGCCAATTTCGAAATAAGGCTGTGTCTAGCCAATGCTTTCTCAGCTAAATAATCTCGGATCGCTGATTTGCTAGAATTATACGAGTTTAATTAGTAAAACTTAAAACAAAAATTTTCAAAATTTATTAGAAAGCCGGTTCGAGATCTTCATAAAAAAGATTAAACGATTAAATGATTCATTATTTCAAATTCGGATACACACAAGTGCACAAATCTACTTACATTATTATAATACAAGAATAATGTTTTTTTTTTTTTAGCTTGGCGGTTTAAAATATAAAACTCTATAACAGCATCAAATTTAACGTTTTTGTATAAGATAATAAACATTTTTTTTACTTTTGTAAATTGACTCAAATGTTTCTAACCGTACGTGTTTGTTTACTTCCGACAAATTGTAAGATAAAGGTCTAACGTTCGGAAACTTATTTTAACAAGACCTAGAACGCAATTGAATATCAATTAAATAGGCTCAAGCGTTCACACATTGAAAGTGTCGGTTCGCCTGTCAAGAGACTTCAAATTATACCAAAATTTTGTATTAGACCAATATTTTTTAAAAATTAAATAAGGTTTTATAAACCATAAAGGTGCAGTTTTTGAATTCGATTTTACCCTTCGCACTTCTTTAGAAAATGAAATTCGATTTATTTATTTACTTACTTTTCTTTATATTTATTTTTCAATAAAAACAATCTGCGGCACACTCTATCAATCAAGCTTGGTCTCTCACAAGAACAAGATCTTTCACACGAACATAAATCGTCGTCTAAACATAGCCGTTTACGATCACAGCATCTACAAAATAAAAAAGATCATGATTAAGAGTCACAGAAATTGTTTCGTTACACTGATATTTTTTAAAAAAAGTTAAACTAAAATTCTACAAAAATTTTAGAAACATCAAATAATGAATCTGAAAGAGGTTTCATGTACTTGCTAGGAGAGCAAGAGGAATCTCCGCCTAATCGTAGTGAAAATCCAAGATCGAGACCTAGGGGCCTATATAAATGTAAAAAAGTTAACGGTTTGCATTAGCTGGTTGAAAATCGTACTACTTTTTTAAAGCCAAAGCCAAATCCACATTTACCTTCGGTTAGATTGCCTACAAGGTGCTTGAAGGGTGTGGTAAGGGTTGAGTCCCTAAAAGTTTTGTGTTAAGTTTTTAAAGTTTACCAATATTTCGTTTTAAAAATCGAACTGATTTTGTAAAATACTCACTGTAGTATCGTATCCATTGTAAGCACCCACGGAATGGCCACACAGTCCAGTGCCTGCATAATGTAAAAGATCAACTTTAGAAAGAAATAAATCAGCTAAAGTTTATAATTCGCTACTGCAGGCTGCTCTAGTCAAAAATTTTGTTCTCGAAAAAGTAGAAAATTCCAACTACAAAAGCCTAAAACAGCGATTAAACCAGTTTCTATCTTGCATTTTTTTGAAAGCAAATTGACTGACATGAACGAACTATATCAGGCAACAAAAAAAATGAGACCGAAGTAAGATTTTGTACTCCGGCAAATATATGAAACTTACCTCCACAATAAGCGCAAGCAGATGTTAAATGAACCAACACAAAAATCTAAAACAGGAAATTAAAAAAAAACATTTTTAACAAATTACAATGATTAATATAACTAGATAAGATCCTCACAAAAAAAAAAAAATTAAATTACCAGAATGAGTGTGACAATCAGGTTGACAATATAATCTTTCATCATTTTCCGTTTCAAGAAAAATGTTTTAAAATTTAAAGTGAAATATTCAAAATGAGTTTAATGAACCGGTTGCATCCGTTTATATGCCATCCGAAATTAAGTCCTGCATGTTTTACGGTCAAAATATACGAATGCAAGATACGAAAATATTTATATTTATTCAAGGTTAGGTGTGATTATCAAGAAATTGTACTTAAAAAAAATCTTTTTATGGAATTGTCCTAAAATCATAAAGTAGTAAATACAATAATTAGCTCAAAATTTAGTAAATCGTCCAATAAAATTTACAAACCGGAAACGAGTCTCAAAAGTTTGATGGAATATTATATAACTGACCGCAAATTGATGAAGCAAAAGTCTATGCGAATTAAAAGTGTGACGAGATGAGGTTATGTATTAATTCTTTAATTACAATTTAGTCATCCATGATTGACTTCGCGTTATAGCAATTAATAAAGATTTTCGATTAAATGAAGCAGTGTGACTAATGATGTATTTAAGAGTCGATTATACATGAAAAAACAAAGAGTTTTTTTTTTTGAATTTGCCCCCGTTATATCATATTCCACTAAAAAAAGAGAAGATCTTATTATGGTTTGTGGGTAAAACTTTACATTACCGATCTATAAGAATTCCGATTATAATTACGCTTACTACACCAATTTTTATGGCAGCTTTTATTCGGAGATTACAAAAAAAAAAATTCAATCTTTGCAGATAAGCATCTGGAGCAGTTTCTTTCTCCTAACGTCCTTCGTCACGTCGTCCTCTCCGGAGAACATTTCTCGAGTGCAAGAAATGATCAATCAAAATTTTGAAAAAACACAAGGAAACCATCCGAATTTAAATTTAGGGGGAACAAATCGTTCAAATATAAGTCGACCTATGTCCGAACTTAAAAATATTAGTGCAGTGCTAAAACCTATCATGGATAAAAATCACACTCGGAATTTCTCCTCGTATGAAGTTTATGAACCAATAAAAAAGAATAATGAACGAGAAGTGAAAATCGTGTATGAAGCTAGTAAATCAAGTGCAAAAGCACTTCCAAATGAAAGAGAACTAAGAAAAGCGCCATATTATAATACCAGTATAAAATATTCTTCCAAATATTCGCTAACTCCCGAAGAAACGAGAAATATAAACATAACCGAAAATATAGTTAAAGAGGGAGATAAAGATTATGAAGAAGATGAAGAAGAGACTGAAGAGGAAGAGGAAGAAGACGAAGAAGAAGAACCTGAAGACACAAAAGAACAGACTATAAGAAAGCCGGAGCAAACTGAAACCGTGACAAAAAGTTCAATCTTTGAAAAAGATAAAGAAGAGATAACGGAAATACCTAGAGCACAAAAAGGCAAGGAAAGAGAAAACAATGAAATTACAAGGGGTAATAGTTTAACTCGGCGTGTGAATTTACCTAGCGAAGTAAAAGAAGAAAAAAATTATCCGGAGACAAGATATTATCCAGCGAAAGAAAAAATAAACCCATATGCGAGAATAAAGTTCGAACAAAATGAAAAAGAAAGAAGAAGAGAAAGAGAAAGGGAAAAGGAAAAGGAAAAGGAAGAAGTAACGGAGAGGCCTAGACCTCCAATTCAAAAAGAGAAAATCATTCCAAAAAGTGAAAAAAGAAATGATATTTTCCCAGGGCAAGCTAACTATTTCATTACATCAAGTTCAAGAATAAATAAACCGCAGAAACCTCACAGGGAACATGATTTAAAGAACGAACAATCGCGCTATTACTGGAAAGACGAAGAAAACACCGAGGACGATAATGTAGTTAAACCATACAAAAAAAATTTCGTTCCGCCTCTAAGGATTTTGCCGACAGAACCGGTGAAAATTTTAGAAGATGAAATCATAACTTCCCACCCATATGAAGAACCGCAACCGGTATCGTTTTCATCAACCGTTTACAATAATCCAGATGGGGAATCCACATCAGAATTATCTGGAAGCTACTATGAAAACTTACCGAATGTGATCCAACAGAGAATGGATACCGGCATTTATGAAAACGAAGAGCAAGAACAAGAGCAAGAGCAAGAACAAGAACAAGAACAAGAACAAGAACAAGAACAAGAACAAGAACAAGAACAAGAACAAGAACAAGAACAAGAACGGGAACAAGAACGAGAGCAAGAACAAGAACAAGAGGACGAAGTATCGGAAAATTCCATGGAAGATACCAAGTCAGTGCCGTATACGACGCCTAGCTATCAATCGATTCAAACTCCTTTAAATCAAATAAAATTCATTGATCGCTACGCTTATTTCAATCCCTTTGCTAAACAAGTAAATAATTTCGCGTATGAATACCAAAAACCAAACCCAAGACCTACAATTTTTAATACTCAGCCAAATCAAGCAGAGGATGACGCTCCGTATAGAGCAAGTCTATACCCCAACAAAGCGACGCTAGAAAAACCCAAAACGAAAGAAGAAGATCAAGAGGATAATATTAGTCCAAAAGAAAGCAATGAAAAATATCGGTTGAATGTTGATGAATTACGTCATAAGGAAAAAAATGTACACCGAAATCAAAATGAATTAAGTGAAAGTACTCAGCAATATAAAAAACCCTACTATAAAACGAATTCACAAATCAGAGATGATGATTCATCGGAGTATCGACCGAGTAATTATAAACAAACAAGCGACACAACGGAACAATACCCCGACAATGTAAAACATTACCCGAAGGCTAGTCTTTTTAATTATAACATTAGTTCGAAGCACAGATATCCGTATCAAACAACTACAGAGCAACCTCCCCGATTTAAAATGGGCCAGGAACAAAGTAACTATAATTTAAATCAGCCAAGACCACCGAAAGCTTACTTCAACAACGGAACCAGATATCAACCTTACTCTCCTACGTCGTATGTCAATGTAACTACAGAACACCATCAAGATGTTCCAGTTACCAGTCAAAACAAGTACAACTATAGAAATGAGGAAAACAACATTAATAGTCGACGCCCGCAGAAATTCTCCCATTTTACCGAAGAAGCCGAACCAAGACCGCAAACAATAGCAAAACCAGCTAAAAATGAAAACGCTAAAGATATCAACGAACAAACCGAAGTCCGTGAACCTGTAACAAATAATTATGTCGATTACTCCGCCAATAACGTTTTCTCACCTCAAGTCAAACAAACATTTGAATCATTAGATGAAAATGATGAAATGTATCAGGAAATCTTATCGAACATACAAGCTCTTTTCGGAACTCGGATTAATAATTTAAACCCCGCCGTAGACGATAAAGCTTCGTTTTCAAAGCCGATTATCCCCGTAGATTATCATTCGTATTTGCAACCGAAATTCGAAGAAAACAGTTTTGAAAATCTAAAGAGGCGAGAAAATGACGACGATGAGGAAAATCTGTCGGAGGATGTAGAAGATGAGAGCGAAGATATTCAAGAAGGGGGAGATGAAAACGACAGTGAAAGATATGAAGATGAAAACGAATCGGAAGATACATCTGAGGACGATGATGGCTCTGAGACCAACTCAAATGTTCAAAAAGTAAGATCGACTGAAAGATATAAACCAAAGCCAAAAAATAATAAAAGAAAATATCCAAAAAAAGTAACCAAAGATAAACCAAAGAATATAGAAAATTTTAAAACTCAAATACCTTATGGATCTGAACAGATAAAACCGTATCGATACCCTCCGTTAAATTCTGTAAAAGAAAACGAACAAGAATATACCGAAGAGCTTCAATATCAACAAAAAGAACCGGTTATAGAAGCCACAACTGCATCTTACAAAAATTTATTAAAGCACGGACCAGAGAAAAATCCCAAGGAAAACAGACTTGCAAGACAAAAATACGGTGCTGCAAAAATAATTATCAAAGACGTTCATTCAAGTCCCGTGGAACAGAAAACGATTAGAGTAATAGTTCCGAAATTAATAACAAAAGACAATGTTGCGATCCCGCAAACTCATAGGCAAAAATTAGTGATTAAAAAAGAAAATCATTTGTTTAAATAGAATAAACATGATATATTTTTTGAATAAAATTATAAAAAGAAAATATGAAATTAAAATAAAACGATTGAAATAATTATAAAAAGGTAAGTCAGGAGCAGAAACTCAAGTTTTTTCTTTTACTAATTTTAGTTCCTCAATTCCTTTTACTTTATAACTTCCAAGATTAATGCGGAAATTTTAAAACGTAAGTATTACATGCTTGCTTAGAAATATTATAATAGTACGAGGATAATAACGGTTCAGGAATATTGTGACAAAGCCCAATCATCTGCTTCCAATGATAAAACAATAAGAAAAGTAACCGTGTGCATTCGGCTGAGTGAACCGACTATGAATATACTATTATTAAAATACGTCTGCAACCATGTGAAATTTATAATTCTTGCGTCGAAAAGCAAAAGTGTAAAATCTTTTACCGCAAAGCGAATTATCTTATATTCATTCGTTTATACTTCTTTTGTTTCCCTTATTAATAAAACTATCATAGAATTTTTTTTTTTTTTTTTAATTTTTAATCTGGCAGTTAGAATTGATAGAATTGAAACGATATCCAAATCTATACCTCAAATACGTTTACTACTTAATAAAAGGATTGTTGTTTTCCAGCACACTAGGCTTTATTCATGCAAGGCTACAAAAAATATGAAAATGCAGATCTCTTAAATACCATCAAAACACACGGATGCCCTTTATTTGAAATATTTATCAAGTTCCCGGAAAAACCCGTTTTCAGTTCTTTTTGAAAATGCCTGAAAATCGGCAATTCAGAAAGTTGTGTTATAAAAAAAAATCTTAGGCAAGTCTGGAAATCGACTAAAATGCGGTTAAGCAATTTTAAATTTTCCTTAAAACGACGGAGTTAAAATTTTAGTCAATGCTGGAATTGCCGAGCGTTAGGCAACTCTAGAAATTATTTTGCTAGGGTCAAGTGGGGGAAAAAAAAGCCAATTTTTGAAAATTATGAATAACATAGCAATTAATGTTTTAAAAAAAATTTTTTTTCGGTACAAAGTTTTAATTTTATACCTAGCTTATGTTTCAAAAGCAAATATGCGTCTGTTTAACCAAATATGGTCAAAATCTCCGAAAAATGCTGCCTTTTTTTTACCCGCAAAGTGGGGCAAAAACGAGCCAAACATGAGGTAATAACGTGACACCCGGGAAATTAACACCACATCGAGTTTTAGAAACTTTTTTTCGCGATACAAGGCAAGATAATATTATTATGAAATGATATTTTGCCGTAATAAAGCGTTTACCTTTCCCAAAAGCACTTTTTCCGTCATCTTTCACAATTTTCACAAAACCAAAACATTGCACTCAATATGGCGTCGATTTTTCCGAACATGCAAAGTGCCATATATCGAATGGCTTTTTTTTACCCGTGATGGTGCCTCGTTTTTACCCCACAACTTTAAAGCTATATAACTCGTGCTAAAATCAGTTATTTGTAAATTTCGAACCACATAATGATCCTCAGTCATTATTGTTTATTACGTTCCGTAATATTTTCACCTGTTTTGTTTTTTTTTTCGAATAAAATGTAATTTTAAAACAAGTGTCAACAATTGCTTTTTCAAAACAAAGCCGAATGTTTAAGAAATAATTTTTTTTACCTAAAAATATAGGAGGAAATGGAAATTTCTTAATGACATAGCAAAATATAAGCTTCAAACTTTTATCATGAATTTTTCGGAACTTTAAAGATCTGTCATTAATCCAATATTCAAGTGTCTTTTTTTTACCTCAAATTTTCAATGGCCGTTTTTTCCCCCACTTGACCCTATAAAACAATGTCATTGCTTCAGTACAAAATGGAATTTTGGATGACAAAATTAATTACATAAAATGTTTTTTTATATTAATTTTTCATTAAATAAAATTGTAGTCTACGTATATATATTTTTTAAAGTACCTATTTTTTTAAAAGTATTTTCCAGCTTTTTTTCTCGTAATTAAATGTTTTACTCACAAAATCCATTTTATAATAAAGCAATGACATCGTTTCTAGCAAAATCATTTCTAGAGTTGCCTAACGGTCGGCAATTCCAGCATTGACTAAAATTTTAACTCCGTAATTTTAAGGAAAATCTAAAATTGCCTAATCACATTTTAGTCAATTCCCGGACCTGCCTAAAATTTTTTATTTATTAGGCGATTCTGAAAATTGTCTAGACATTTCTAAAAATGACTGAAAATCATACCGGTAACAATAATGATAAATTAAAAACAAAAACTACTTTTCCATGGTTCTAAATTAAATAAGCAATTATTCAACGTTCGAGCCAAAGTTATTTTGTTATATTTGTTATGATTAATTACATTCAAGTTACGCCTTCTCTCTTTAGGCGCGTAATTAAAACTCAAAAGTATAATTCATACCGTCTTTCTATTCAACGAAGCACATGAATTTTGATAATTATTATTGAAGTGAGACTTGTCTAGGCAAACACTTCAAACGTTTATAATTGAAATCAATAAAGGATATTAATTAACTAAAAATGAATAAGTACTGGATTTAGACAGTTTCAAAAGATAAACATTAAATGATTTTGATGGGAACATGTAATGATGAATATAATGCGGAAAACTCGTGGACAGTTTAGTCGGCGATGTTGGTATCCATTCGAATGTTACCCCTTCAACATAAAAGGCACTAAGAAAGGCATTAGCAATATCAGATAATAGTCCCAAGGCAAGCTTAACCTAGAACTTGACAAACAGACTTAAAATTGAAAAAAATGATTTCACATTATTATGTGACTGAAGTCAATTAAGCAGTAAGTAAATGAATCATCTGGGGAGCTGGAGAAGAGGATGTCCAAATTGCTTACTATTGCTAACAATGGAGAGAAGCAGTTGGTTCAAATGGTCTACACATGGTTTCAATATTTTAGAAGTATGTATTTTAATTTAAATATACGCCTTTCTTTTCAAAAAACCCCATACAGAATAATAGGCATTTGGGCACCGGATGAATATTGTTTTTAAATGTAAACTTCATCCGGTGCCCAAATTCCTATTATTCTGTGCGGGGTTCTTTATGTTTTGTGATCTAGGGTTCCAATTTACTTTGTGCAACAGACATTAAATACTCGTAAGGTGAATATATGAATATGAAACCTGCTGCTTTGCAAGAGATCTATTCGGAAACTTGTCGTTTTTTTAAAGAGTCTATTTTAGGTCTAGGCTACAATTTTTAAATAAAAAAGGGAGAGACATGCTTCGATTATATGCATATATATATATTAGATTTCAGCTGTCAGCTAAATTCTAGAAATTTCTTATTAAGCCAAAGGAAAGAATTCGAAATTTATGGAAAGCTCCTTGAACTGAACCGTCATGAAGTGTTAAGGTTTCAATTCTTTACCGTGTTGATATACAACTGCACATGTGTGTAAATACATAAAAAAATTAATAAGCAGATTAAGATTAAATGCTCTTTCATTTCCACCAGAAGACAAATGATTTTTTACTGTTTCAATTAATGCAACATCATCCAAATAAGAATTAGCTTGCTGCATAAACTTTAAAACAGATTTACTTTTTTTTTTTGGGAGGAAGTCTCAAGCGATTAGGCCTTTCTCCTTCTATACAGTTATCAAACTTTGAACTTTCTTTTTTTTACCATATTTAAGAATAACCTAGCAGTTAGGAAAATTTAAGAACGGCTCGGTTCCTTAGTAATCTCAGAGTCTCCCTAATGCTTCTGAATTTCTGAATAATATTAAATATAAACCGCCAACGTTAAACCGCCACAACCAGTGGCATCTTTCTTTTGGTACAGAACCGTTTTCACCGATAAACATATTACATTATCAAATTTAATAATTTGATAATATAAATGTATTATTAAAATATCTTTAATCATCATTTAATTCTCAATTAATTTCTGCAACAAGGTAACTAATCTAGAATTCCAAGATTTATTCCTATGACTAATTGAAAAATTTCTGCTGATAAACTTGAAAAGCTCTAAAGATGCAGTTGGAAAAAATAACAACTTATAATCCAGTTTTTAAAGTAAAAAAAAAATAAATAAATAAATAAATAGGCCTACATAAAAAATAAAAAAATTAAGGTCTCTTGAAACTTAAAAAAAACGGTAAGTAAAATATCTAAATAATAGTTGAACTTGTGGCATATAACATGCTAACTGAACGGCTACGTTAATTTTCTTTAAAAAAAATAAACTGCAATTTGCCACATTGATAAAAGATTTAAGAAATAAATTCCTACCTGCGTTGGAAAAACTCTGTTCGAGCTTTTTAACAAAAACCCCAGCTATAAAGACGAATTAAGACCTCGATCAGACTGTGTCCTTGGAATAAATGAGGCATAACTGAAAAAAAGAAAAAAAGAAATCATTTTTTAAAAGTGAATTTCCGGTATTAAGGAAATATTTGGCAAAAATTGCATATATTAAACTTTTAGCTAAAACTGTACATTAATTATTATGCATTAAGAATGTGGCCGAAGCATTAGCATCTTGTTTCCGGTACAAGAGAAAAATCAAAAGGCGAGAAAAAGAGCCAGATCTAAAAAACTTGCAATTTTTTTTTCTTTTACGGTGATGCAATACGGAGTTCACCAACCTTGGCCATTGAAATCGAAAACAGATTGAATAACTATTCCTGTTCTTGACCCCTAAATTTTCAAGAGAATGTAATTCCTTTTCATATGAACGATTTGAAAAAGTCAGAAGAAGAAAGTGAATCATAAGCTATTTAACTTATGGTATTCACCTACGCGGAACGTTCATTATCGTATGTGCCGTTCCAGCTGGAAGCTCAAACGTACTCAGTTGGTGGGAGACGTATAAATACGATAATGCAATGTGCATTTGAAGTTAACATGTGACAATGTGCGTTTAAGTAATTTTCGAGTTCTTAGTGTTAAGTTGAAAAATTCTGGATACTAACATGTGGTTTCTGGTTCGTACAGAATAGTTAAAATAAGTAATTGCACTGAAAAAATTCCCTCCTCTGCACTTTTGATAAATATCTTTAAGAGACCTTTTATATCCACAAATTCGTCGCCTTAGTATTACAGGGTATTATCTTTTTTATATTTCATATGTTTAACTTACTGTACGATGAACGCAATAGAACCCTGTAATACTAAAACGACGAATTGTTGAACGATGATTCATCCCTAACTAATTCGGTGTCTATTGCAGTTGTTAATATTCGCCTTCACATCCGCAAATCTAGTCGACACCGAAGACAACATTGCCATGGAAAGCCAAGCAACTCAATACCGAGCCAAATATTATAGACCAGATGTTTATCATCGGGGGGAGCAGCATTATTCTGACGAATATGAAACCAACGAATACAATCATAAGGGCACGACTAATGCTAAACGTCCTAAAAAATATCACGAATCCAAGAATGAAAAAGAAAACATTTACATTAACAAAAATAATTATGCTAACAGAGCGCGAGAGCCTAGAGATGAGACCCCTTGGAGGCCGGTAGTGCATCAAAATGAAGAAGAAACCGGACAAAATTCTAACAATTACCATTATCAAGAAAGTACTGTGAAACCTCAGAAACATTACTATTATTACAACTCTGAAAGCTCTAAACAACCGAAAAAGCATCAAGAGTCACATAGTGAACAACCGAATTATGTGCACAGGTTAGTAAATCATTACAAAATATTAAATCATAAGTTTCTTTATTGGCGTGTTTACCCGCATTTTAGATCTATTTGGTTAAATAATTTTTATGACGTAGAAATCGCTGATCTTCTCGTCTTTTCATTACAAAATCATCAAACCAAAAAGCATTAATCAGTATTTAATAGTGTTGATGAGCACATTTCTCTTTTTTGCATAAAACATTTACAGTCGAATCCAAAAACATTATAATAGGTATTGAAATAGGAAAAAAAGATTTACCCTTTTCCCCTTTTCTTTTGTTATTTTCTTCTTCTTCCTTTATCCGGCTTTGTAATTCTCCGACTAAAAATTAGCAAAAGTGCTCTTCTTGATTTCATTAAAAAGTCATTTTTAAAGATTATTTATACGAATGTTATGCTTCAGAGCATGAAGCATGGATCTCTCTTTCAATGTCTCGTTTGAAAACTTAATTGACTATGTAATATTCTAGATATGAATTATTAATTGCTAACTGCTAATTGCTAATATTTCACTTGGTGCAATTTCTTTTACAAAAACGAGGAAAATAAAACGAAAAAATGGTTTGTTGACTTAAATTCTTCTTTCAAAGAATTAAAAATTAAATTGAGCATAGGCGTACTTTCAAAACGAATATGGTATTCACGTATAATCTCTTTGGTTTTTTTTTTTTAAAGCAAATAAATGCGGTTATAAGGTTAACCAATAATTTAATTATGAAAAAACACAGTCTCAACGATGAAACTAAAACATTTAGAAAGTCATTTGAAATTGCGCACTCACTAGCTATGTAAAGAAATCTGGAAATCTGCACTCGCTTTATTCAGCACAAAAAATTTGACCATTCAATATTTGTTTCAGATACAAACCAACCACACAGGAAACAATTTCAAACTACCACGAAAATAATCAGGCACCACAAGAAACTTATCCATCGAACCCCGGCAATCCGAGTGAAGCTTTACAAACACCTTTTGCATATTTAAAAAGATACGAAGAAAATATCCACGGTGGTAAAATGTTAGGTAAGTCGGATGTTTATGACATTTTATTTCTAACAGCAAATTAAAACTATTTTGAAATCATTTATTTCACTATTAATAAAAACTCTAAAACTTAAGTAATTTAACACAATTTTGTTCAATTTTTTAGGCTTTTCAAGTTTAGTCGAACATTTTGCTGAAGACGAAATGAATGATGAAGAAATCAAAACGGCTTTAAAGGAAGGTTCTCTAGAAGACATCAAAAGGATTGTTCCGAAAAGCGGTGCGGTATTTGAAATATACTCGGATGAAGATAACGAAAATACTCAGTATGTTCCTAAAAACGAAGCCATAAATAATAACGTGGATCAAAATGACGTCGCTTCATCAGCAACAACCTACAGTTACACAAATAAAAATAACTGGGCGAATTATAAAAATTCGAATAAACCAAGTGCAAGTGCAACTGCGCCTACCAAATCGTATGCACCATTAGAAAAAAAGAAGCAAGTTAAAGCAGCAAAACCAAGGGAGCCAAACAACAACTATCCAGACAACACTAGACAACAACACTCTAATGATAAAGATGAAGAAAATAATGTTCGAATAACATTCCATACCCAAAAATCGAAACCAACAGTTAACACTTTCTCATATTCTCAAAGTCATCAACATCCAAAATCCAGTCACGATCATCCAATATCAAACTATCCAATAATTCAAGAAACTCGAGTCTATCCACAAATAGAAGCAGCCAGCAAGCAAAACTACAGGCCTATTCAGTCCATTTTAAGCGATCAGAACGATTATTACAGGTCACAGCAAAATGAAGATTACAGAACTCCTCAAAAAAGTGCGCTTCAATCACAACAAGAATCTATAAGTCAAAATCATGCAAATAATTATTACAGTTCCAACATTAAGGGATATTCGAATTTTTCACATAATTTACAAAATCATTCACCGGAGAAAGCATCCGAAACAGAGACAAATCAACCAGGAAATAACTTAAGAACTCCATCAATTTACTCAAGCATATCGAAACCTTCCGAAAATCCGAAATATTATTACGATCATTACAGGCACCCTAATTATATAATTCAAAATAATAAACCTGAGTCATTTGATCATCAAAAGGCTTTGCAAGGAAGTTTTAGTTTTAACTCAGGAAATATTTTAGGAAATCCTAGTCCGATAAAACAAGAACCAGCACACAATGAAGCTTCAAGATCGCCGATCCAATTTTCTAGTGAAACAGAAAATAGTCAAAAGCAAACGTCATCTCAACCCGGTCCAAAGCACATACAACAATACGTTCAAAGTATTTTTAAAAGCGTATATAAAACACAAGAAGATCCGAAGGAAGAGGAATCAAAACCATATCGTTATCAACTCGATATTGTCCCAAGGCCTGAGGCATTAATTAGCTTGAAACACCCTCCGAAATTCGATGCAGAAACACCTATGATGACCGAAGAAGAATTTCAGTCAAAATTTGGGCATCTTCCAGTAGTCGTGTCAACTCCTAAATCTCCATATTATGCCAGTACCCTGAACATCCCAGCACAAAATTTTTTTGGTACAAAATTTACGAAACCCCAGGCTGAAGCTTTAACGCAATACTGGACTCAGCAAGAGAAAGAAAACAAAAAACTCAACAAATATCCAACGCCGAATGATATAAATCAAAGTAAATTTAAGAGACCCTCAGCTTCACAAACTTCAGATGGAGCAAATCATTCACCTCCAAAACATTCAAATAAATTCAATGATTTTGCAGAAGAATCCTCAAATACAGTATCGAAATACACAAAAGGACAAATTGAAAAACCATCACTGTCTGGTTGGAAAAACGGAAAAATTTATCTCACAAAGGAATTCGACGGAAAATTTTCAGATTTATATATCAAAAGTTCTGATAAAGAAAATATACAGCACCCAGGCAACTCTGGTCAGGCACGACCAATCAGGCTAAAAAAGCTAGAAGGAAATCATAAAAATATCATTTTAGGTTCAAATTTTGCACATCACGTGCAAGAGACTTCGCCAATCAAATATTTAAAGTACGATATAAATCTATCACCAAGTTTTAGGTTCCAAAAACGAGGAGACCCAGACCAAGAAAGTAAAAATATCTCGATTGTATCAGAACATAGTCAGTCATCATTAAATCAGGAGAAAAGAAAAATAAAAAAACAAGGAATAGTATTAACTGGAAGTAACGATAAGGATTCAAACCATTTTTCAGTTTCAGCTTCTTATCGAATTGACAGACACGATAAAAGCGAAGAAGAACAGAAATAATTTAAATGCAAATATTAGAGCGACGAAACTGTTCTTTTAATTGTTGTTTTACATTTTTTTTTATTTCATAAAAGAATTCCACATAAAAAAAACTAGGAGAAATAGACCTGCAATTGGGGATCATATCTATTTGCAGATTTTTTTCACTTACAATTTTTTTTGCATGATTATTTCATCAAGTAGATAAATGAAAAATAGGCCTAAGCTTAATTTAATATTTAAAAAACCAAAGATTAATTTTTTAAGCTGATAAAAATTGAGTTAGGATAATATTGCGTTATACCTTTTCTCCAATAGGAACTAATTAGAGCATTGGAAGTATCATATATTTTCAAACTTTTCTTTACTTTTTTTCATATTTTTTTTCAATTAGCTTTAATGAAATCTATATACATGTATAATGCAATCGCTGCTCTTTTCTATCATTTTTTTTTAACCGAAGAAGAAGAAAACAAAAAGCCCTCTTTTCTTTTTTTCTTCTTGGGCCAAGTAGAAGTAGTTCTAGTTACTTTCTGCTTCGTTCTTAGCTTATGAGGAGGTTTGACAAAAAATGCCGGAAGCCTCCCACGGTGCATCTATAGGCTTTATTATCCAATTTTTTTCATCGCTTCTTTTATTTTTCTCTTTTGCAAATATTTTATTTTCATAATTCAAAAATAAAAAACAAAAAAAATAAATAAATAAAAAAAAAAAAAATAATAATAAAATAAAAAAAACGAATAAATAAATAAGGCGAGAAACTTTGAAAAAGATACGGTATTTTCAGTGCTCTAAACTAATTACAGACTATAATTCTGTCCATAGGAGGTCAACTAATGTATTTCTCAACAAAAGTCATAGAGATACATTATAGTTGATTTCCGATGCACAGAACTAATCAAGAAAGAAGGAAAAGTTTTATATATCTCAACCGCAGTACAACTCCTGCAAATTGTATCACGGCAATATCTTAGACATTGAAGTATTTATTTGATATAAATTATTTTAGAAGGCGTTAAAATATAACTATCCACAAAAAATTAAAAAAAATTAAGACTGTTCTAAAATTTAGTTACAAGGACATTGTTTTTTCAATGTGAAGGCAATATTAACAATACTAAATTAATTAAATTAAGTCGTTATAATTGTTTTTAGAAGTTACTTTTTGTTAAGTTTTTGTTTGGTTTTTAATTTTTAGTTTTTTAAATTTTTATGTTATTTCGTTTTTTTTTTTATCAGCTAAAATATTTATTTTTTTATAAACATTAATTTATGACATTTGTTGCTAATACATTAAGCGTACAATTTTACTCTTTCTTGATTGCCTTTCCTAACATTTAGTCTTTTTATTTCCGAACGGAGCAATCTTGCATGTATATCATGCAAAAGAATTTAAATATCTGGCAGAAGAAAAGCAATACTTGTGTACAAGAGTGTCTGGCTTCCTTCTCCTACTTAAAATATAAATTGTCATAGAAAAATATTGAAAAGTTGGTTTTAAAAATCTATAAGCGATCGTCGTCAGCAGGAAATGCTTTATAACATTCTTCTGAAGTAAAGGCCAATTGAAGAATATTGGCACGCTTTTTTGAACACTACTATTGTGAAACACGCATCGGTTGCAAATATTTTTATTAAACAATTACCTATATTGGTCATTGAACACAAGAGGCGTCATCATTGTACTTTCATCCATTCACTCTTCACGACGATTAACCTGAAGCTAACAAGAAAAAAAAACGTGAGTTTAGATGAAAGTTCGGATTAACAGTAGCATCTCCAGAACTGACGAATTATGAAATTTTTCGGAATTAATAGCTGAGTCTTGCTTTTTTTTTTTTTTTTTTTTTTTTTTTCTAAATTTCACAGAGAAGTCTAAATTGCTATAAAGGGCGGTGACTTCTCTTCTGCTATGAAAACGTTCCATAGCTTCCTTATATGCAAAAATATATGGATAAAAACATGGACAGAGAGGGCGGAAGGGACAAAATTTATCCTTTTTAAGTTTTTAATGCAACAGCTACAACGAAATGTGCAAACATTTAAAATCTAACACCTCAATCCATGCACCAATTTTACAGTTTGAATCATTAGCGAATAAACATATGAACACATACAATAGAATGACTTTTTTCTTGTTTGCAATATAAATGTATAGACCTATGTTCGTCCAACAAGACCCCAACCTGCTAATCTGATTGGTTTTTAATTGTCTTTTGTTTTCATTACATCTTGTAGCTGCTGACTGTTTCCGTCCACAATTCTTTTTTTTATAAATCAGACATTCCTTACAGTGAGTGATGTTTTTATTTGTTATATAACAATAAAAACCATCAAAATCACGCTTGCCATATTATACGATCACGCTTGGGGTAACAGTACCAATAATTGCCATATTTTCTTTCGTGAAGTTTAATTGGGACAATTAATTGAAAGGATATGAAATGCAAAAACGGATTATATCAATCCCGTTGGAAGCAATGAAACTGAAAGTATTTAAAGCCATAACATTCTTAATAATGAAAAAATAATAGAATCTTATGAGAGGATAAAGCTCCCGTACAAAGATAAAAACTGAAACAACAACAACTTTTTTCGAACAGAAACTAATTCACGAGTGGAAGCATAAATAGTCAGTATTATATGGTTTTTACTAATAGTTAAAGTTGTGGCCTTTTTGCATTACTTTCAAAAAACAAAGATCAGAAAATGATACCATCAAAATAATTAAAAGGAGCCGATTTGATTCTTCAGGTGTGGGGACAGCACATAGGAAGTGATGTAACGATATGAAGTAATTCTACAGAATTCATCCCGAAATTGAAGTAGTATATAACCGAGAACCCTTAGTGTAAAAACATTAGTTTCAGTTCATAAGTTGTTCGTGACAAAATCGTTTTTGAAAACAGAAATCGCAATGCTATCCAAAATTGTAAGTACATTTTTCACATAAACTTACACATTTTTTTTTTTTTTGGGGAGGGGGGGGGGGGACAGAAGTCCGTATGCATTTTTAAATATGAAATTCTTTCAGTGATTAATCTGAAAAATCTCAAATGGATACTTAAGTTTTTTTGGCCGTTAATTTTAAAAGTAAAAAGTAAATCTCTTTTTCTAGATTTCTCTGGTCCTCTTTTTAACAGTAGCTACAGCTCAAGAATCGAAAAATATCAAAAGAAGTTTAGCCAGTTTAGGATATCCAGGATACAATTCTATCCCTGGGGGACCTTGGGCTCCACCTGGGGGACCTTGGGCTTCCCCTGGGGGACCCTGGGCTCCACCAAGTTTTGGTGGTGCAGGCCCTTGGAACTCACCAGGCTTCCCAGCAGGTAAATTTAAAAATACGAGGTTTTTATAAGTTAACAAAATAACATTTTCAGTTAAATAATCTTACTCACAAAATCATTTAGGTCCATTAGGCCCAGGAGTACTAGGTCCATATGGTCCATTTCCTGCTAAATCTGCGACCCTCCATCTTACTAGTGCTAGTGCTGCTGCCGCAAATGCTGCTGACGTTGCCGCTGCCATAGCGGCTGCCAAAGAAGCTACTGCTGCTGCTGTTCTTGCTCAACAACGTGTCCACGCTGCAAGAGAACAAGTTTTAGTAAGTTTAATTTATTTATTCAGTAGTTATTTCCAAGGAAAAATACATTCATAGGCCCCATATTCCGGCAAGAGAATAGGGTATTTTCAGGTATTTTTATTTTTGAAAAATTTTGGTGTAAAAATAAAGTACATACACTTTAAGAATTATTTGTGTAATAAAAACTATTAAAAACATTTTTTTCTGTATGCAATAATTTCTTAAAGTTGGGGCTTAAAAACTGTGAATCAAAACGGCCAGAATAAGCGCGGAAGCGTTGTGACGTCATATGTTAATATCGTTCTGTCGGAAAATTTTTCATAGAATGCTAGGCTTTCAATGTCTATAAACCAAGCCTCCGCATTCTTGGAAACGCTTTTCGGGCAAAACGATATTAACATATGACGTCACAACGTTTCCGCGCTCATTCCGACCGTTTTGAATTACAATTTTTAACCCCCAACTTTAAAAAATTATTGCAATCAAAAAGAAATTTTTTTAATACTTTTTATGACATAAATAAATTTTTTAATTCGTGTACTTTATTTTTACTCCAAAATTTTTCAAAAATAAAAATACCTGAAAATACCCTATTCTCCATAAAAATGGTTTTCGCTTTTCTGACATTCATTTTATTGGAAAGTAACTTATTTTAACAAGTAGCGAGAGCAAATATAAATTAAACTTTTGTATTACATTCTCAAAGTGCACTTAAAGACATCAGGCACATATGGTGCGATTAGTATGAAAATGTTGTTGGTACTGCTACTAAAAATAATATTTCATTATTAATTAATTTTTTTTCTCTAATTTAGATTCAAGAACGAGTGGCTGCCGCCAAAGAAGCCGCAGCTCAAGCAGCTATTCAACGATCTGAAGCAGCTGCACAAGTTGCCGCCGCCATCCAGAGATCAGAAGCAGCAGCTGCAGCCGCAGCTGCAGTTCAAAAATCAGCCGCCAGCGCTGCTGCAGCTAGTGCAGCTTCTGCCGCAGCCGCCCACGCCGCCGGTCATTATTCTGCTCACGCTCCTTGGGCAGGAAAACCAGGTTTCAATCCATGGGGCTAGGCTTCGAACAAAACTGATTTGCAAATGACTTATTGACATCGAATTGTAACAGCAACTTTGGTCAAGTTAATTCAAATAAATTTGCTTAATGTAATATATTCGCTTAATGAGATATATCATATTGAAGTACCTGAATTTAACGAATTTATATAGCAAGGTGGTCTTTTATAAATAAAATTTAGACTTTTATTCAAATTACAAATTAGTTTAATATCTTCCTTCGCGAAAATAAAACAAAACAACAGCAAAATAATTCTAAGCGCATTGAAATTTTGCTTTGAGACCTTTGAATTTTTAAATGTCGTACAAATAATTATAAACATTTCGCCCACTATCATCTTCAGCATTAACGTCCAATCCGTTTTCTATAAGCCAGACGACGAGTTCCAAATGCTGACATAAACCTGCTAAATGTGCTACATTCCGCAATTTCTTGTCTAAAATCATTATATTAGCTCCAAGTCTAATCAAACATTTCACCACATTAATATGACCACTAACGGCAGCAACTTGCAGTAAAGTCCATCCATGATTGCTTTCGGCGTTTACGTTGATTCCATTAGTAATTGAAAATTCAACTATTTCTTCGCATCCGAAAAGAGCGGCAACATGTGCAATAGTATATCCGTCACTAGTCCTTACGTTAATATTCGCACCGTTTTTCACTAAATATTTAATTACATCTAACTGATTGAATATTGATGAAATATGTGCCGGTGTCAAACCGTTTTCATCTCTAACATTAATAGGAGAAAAAGATCTGGGTGGTACACAAGGAATTAAATTTATACGATATCGTTCATGAGTTGTGGATAAGTGTTCACTGTACTGAATTAACCATGTTTCTAAACTGTTGATATCACCAAAAGCGGAAGCCACATGTGCCTTCGTAAAGTTGTTATTAGTAAAAGTTTTGACTTCGGATCCAAATTTTTCTGACCAGTCACTAAAATTTGTGCCATTAAGAACAGTAGAAATATGCTTTAAAGAACGTCCAAAATAATTTGTTTGCTTCCCATTTAGTCCATACTTGGCTAGCCAATCAGTTATGTCAATATAATATTTGAAATCCATTTTAGTTCTTATCTGAAAATAACAATAAAAAAAATTATGCATAAAAAGGTGCACGCATGCAAAGATTAAATTACATCAAAGGAATGATCATGCGACAGTTATAAAACTCAAAATGATAAGATATTAAAAAAAAAAAAAAAAAAAAAAAAAGAGAAACAACAAAAAGTTATGTTAAAATCATCTACTTACGACAAAAATTTATACCGATACACCCTGACGATTAACTTGTTAAAATCTTCGATAAGGAATTTAAAAAAATTGTAATTCTTACCTTTATGGTTAGCTGACTATTGCAACACAATATTATTTTTGTATGAAGTTTAGATTTGAATGTCTTTGCACTTTTTACAAAACAGAAAACTCAAAACAACGTGAATCATCAACAAAATGACGTATTCAAAAACAAGATTAAAATGTGGGGACTGCAGTTCTGTTGATTTCTTTCCAAGAATAAAAATGACAAGACGGATAAAATTTGCGATCGGCCTTATCGAAGCCGACTTTAAACTGAAACTATTTGTCTAAAAAATTTTTCAATACTTTTTTATCTCTAAAATTTAAAGTGTAAATTCGTCCGTGTATTAAAAGTGTAAGTTCAAGCTCTTACGTTTAGTAAACTTTCAACTTCTCTACTTTAAAACGCAAGAGTAAATATATCAAAGACAGTAAGATTACAAAACACAGCTCAGATGAAATTCTATATGAGACACATTTTCATCTTGAATCTTTTTTTAAAGCGAAATACAATAGGTAATTGCTTATAATGTATTAGCAATATTTTATTATACAAAAATGTGTATAATAATCCTTTATTGGTTAGTATTAGAGTTTCTGCCAGTTTCATTGGTAATGTCAACTTAAAAAAAAAAGGTGTGCTTAACCACACTCAGAAAAGAAAATGGCTAATGCGAAAACAAATTTGTCTTGCGACAAGACATTTTCTTAAAAATTATGCGAAAACAATAAAAATATCTTGTCGAGAAACAATCTGTCCATTGTCATGAAGCATGTTGTTTTGCTATGAAACATTCCGGTATTTTTACAAGACAAAACTCGCTCAAGATATTTCCTTTTTCTGAGTGCATCGGAATACCAGCATATACGAGTATTAACGAGCTTTACCAGGCAAACAAGCGTTTTTTGCTTCCTTGTGCTATGATATGTCGCCATCTGTCGGATAACCAATAAATGATTGATAAGGATTAAAGATGAATCATAAGACAGCTCATATTACTCTCCGATTCATTTTACAACATTACTGATGATCTTGTAAAAGATAAAAAATAAGATTGTCGATTTCAAAAATTGTAATATTCTTAAGAAGAAGGAGGTAGAAAAGGGGTGGATTCCCCTTTTTTTAAATTTTCTAAGGTTTTAATTGCTGCAAGCAATTAAAAATCTTACATAATATAATATTTTATTTTAAGAATAGGCCTCGACATCTCAATATTGGTGATGCTGGCACCAACATCTCAACCTCACCAGTTCCTCAAGCGCGAAAATCAAACCGGTTGAAGTAATCTGCCTGTTACAGGAATGGCAATTTTACATTGAATAAAATTAGAATTTTTGGGCTCATTTTAAACTTTCGCGTTCACCTCCCACTCCAAAAAAATATTTCTGGATCCGCCAGTAACCACACTAGACAGGAAAAAAAATCCAGCAGTTGTCCATCGAAGAATTATGCTTAAAAGAAACCTCGAATAAAAAGGGATTCAGCTTACCAGCAATTGCGGAGTACCGACCTGTCCGCAATTGCTGTAGTTAAAAATATTTACAATTTGTCATTGGTTTCATCAGGGTTTTGATTATCGTGAAAAACAAAGAACAAGAATAAAAACAAAAACAAAAATTGGAGACGTTCAGGGTTTTAGGAAAAAAGATTCCAATTTTTGATAAATCAAATGGACAACATTAGACCGGTATATTGTTTTATAATAGCTTTGATCATTTCACCTAGAATGATTATGTTAGCTTGCGTGATTTCCTTGTTGTTTTTTAAAGTAACGATACGACTAAAGATACATCTTTCTTTCTACAGTATACTGAGCGTTAGTGCGAACTTGGGAGCTTAAATCTTAAAGTCAACGCTTCCAATTTTCTTTATAGATACCGGTATCTAAAGATAAAAAATAAGTAAATAAAAATTGGAAAAAGAAGAAACAAAGGAAAACTCCGTATTATTGGGAAACGTCTCTAAGACGGTTTTATCGCAATTTTATTTATTATAAAACTTATATGTAAAAAAAAAAAAAAAAAATTCTCATATGCTCTAGTCATTGCGACTCTGAGAATTTGTCATGAAAAAATACCCCTCTATCATATATAAAAGATTTGGCACCCTTCTGATCAACGGGACTATTGCAATCTACAGAACATAAACTTCTAGAATTCAAATACTATAAGGCTTTATCAGTATCCTCGTACTTCATAAGAACGCCGAAATAAGAGTGCTTTTATTGACTTTTTATCTTCTCGATTTTTTTAATAATTGAAAAATATTTCATTGAATACAATAAATAACAGTTCAATGAAACGATTCGTAACGCTTTCCTAGGGTTAAATTTGATCAGTTTATGTAATATCCCATTGATACTTTTTAATAAATAAAAGAGGGATATCGCTATGGGAAAAAAATTGCTCTGGCTGGACATTTTAACGCATACCTAGTCCATCATGTTTTAAATGGCTGTACTAAATTAAACAATCATTCGTGATTCTTCAATTATATTCTTCGAATTGGTTTCGTGTCTGAATATTCATGCATGATTTTGCTTTCAATTTTAGCATACAATGTAGCGAATTAAACCGAGACTTTATTTATTATGCAGGTTTTATTGTTAACAACCCAAAAAAAAAAAAAAAAAAAAAAAAAAATTAAATATTCCTGTTAAATGTGCTTTCTTCAGTTACTATCTCAAATAAATGGGAAATTATCAATATATGTCTTATAAGGAAAGTACGTAATTCAACTCTGAAAATCGCCATAAAATTAATGACATTAATATATAGCTGGTTCCACGAAATATCGGATAACTACGAGGAAACGATCTTGTTTGGTGATACTCAATTATCTTTTTTTTTTTTTTAGACGTAGGACTAAGTCTAAGCGGGAGATCCAGCAGAATCGTGTCTGCTTCTTTCCGTGTAGGTATGAGTATATACATTTCTCCAGGCCAAAAAACTGAAATAGACTTTTTTTTTCAATGATGCGAATTGAACCATGAATTTTTTATTTTTCAAAAAAATCAGCTAAATTTTTATACAGTTTGAAAAATAGCATGAATTTTCGAAAGGCAAATTCGGAGAAAAAGCGTATGAATGCACGTGAGGAGAGCAATATTTGTATAGTAAAGTAAATTGCTGAATATAAATATCGACTTTATGTTATCCTTCCGAATTTTTTTATCAAGAGAAAAAAAAAGTCCCTGAGGGACTTCCTAAATTTTTGGCTTAAAATTCCATTTCTTTGTCAGACAAATAGCTTGATTGATGGTTGGCTGTCTCAAATGAGTGTGTGATATCTTTAGTTTCTTTCATTGTCTTTTATATAGTGGGTTTCAAATTTTAAAATGTATTCACCCCAGATCGGTTCTATACCTACAGAACGAAAATAAATTTCAATATTTTTAAGATATTTGTGTATAGCGTAAGATAAAAAAATAAAAATGTATTTTATTTCTGTCTTCTGCTTTTTGTTTAACTTATCAAAGAAGCTCCTTTTTATTATAACGACCCAACAGCAGATACTTGTCTATACATTTTCAGCTAAGTACAATAGACTATTCGAGACCAGAACTTTTTGAGACAACCAGACCATCTCATATCGGAAAAGAGTGCCAGTCTCGTTACAAGACTATTAACGGGACGAGTCTCAATTACGAGACTGAGACTCTTCCGGTTTCGAGACGGTCTCGTCTCGAATAGCCCTAGAACAATACTGTAATTAAGCATTTTTTTTATTTCGAGTTAAAAAAATCGTAATTAAACCAGCTCTTTTCTGCTTAAAAAGTTTCTCTCCAATTCCATGATTTAAGTTATTTTGAAGAGCAAAAACATTGGATTTGAGATTTTGTTTGCAATCAGAAAAATCCAGTCATGACCAGCCGATCGCATGTAACTTAGAGGTATAAATAAAAAATTCGGATCAATTAGTTAATTAATTATTTCTATATATTCTTCCCTCGAGTTTTTTTAAAAAAATGAGCCGAATAATTAACATTTTTGTCATCATAAAGTATTCTAAAATGGAAAGTTAAAAACCCAAACCGACCCCTCCTAAAACTTCATAATATTTAAAATTTTCCACACTACCAGACTACCTGGTACCAATCAAGTATTAGTCACCGCCGTTTAAAGTTAGAAGTTGTTAGCGTTGGACGGTTAGATAATTAGTTTCCGATGTTGGCCTATTCGAAGAAACAAAGGCGGCATATATAATCACAATTCCAGAGGCAAGTTTGAAACGCGCGTAAAATTCTTCTGAAAGACGGAAGACTTAAGGGGTCTTCCAAATTATCAAATTTTGCATTTTCTCACACACACACAAAAAGAAAAAAAAAAAGAAGCGGACTTCATCAGTCATTTGGTTCATTTGAAAATCGCTGCACAGAACCGAACGGCAAATGAAAATTCATCCGTTTCCGATTACTCGTGGAAGAAATGATTGATTTTACCTGGGGCTCTTAATAAATCAATGTCTGATTAAACACGATTTCAAATAATTTTAACATAAAAGAGAAATAAAAACTAACTCAGGTTTTAAAAAAAATTCGGCTAGAAGCTTCAGAGGAAAATCCCTCACTAAATATTTTTAATTGGCAACTCTTTAGGTATATAGATATTAAAACGTAAAATGACGTAAAATCCATACTTTATATAAAAAACAAGAATCAGGTAAACCTCTACTGAATAAGTTTAATCCACTGAATCATACAATAACAAATGATATAATCTTAAATCGACGCTTCAATCAAAGTGCAAGGTGAAAGAAGAATTGAGAAAGGTAATATGGCCATTGCCATGGTCGAAGTAATCAGTCCATCTCTCATACAGAAAGAATGCAATAATATTTTTTTCTTTTTAAACTTTTCTTTCAAAAATAAAAGATTATTTATTTTGTAAGGAAGAAGAATGGCATTAGTCTTGATCCAAGAATTTATGAATCGTGCTGGCGAAATTATATAGCGAATATAAACCAATTTCCGAAAGTGTTGACTTGGCTGACTTGTCCGCCTATTGAGGCAACACATAAGCATTAGAGATGAACATTTGTTAAAATAAAACATCATTGAAAAAAAGAAAAATGCTCACATGAAAACTGTAATTATTTACCGTTTAAACATTCTGATCTTATTTTTGTTTCCTCTTAGCAAATATTTTTTTTTTTATTTCAAAGAACGTATAAAACTAAAAGAAAAATGAAAAATATGTTGAAAATAGTACGATTTTTACGCTTTGTTAGTCATTGCGTCTTTATGGATTTCCAGTTCTATATATTTCACTCGCTTCGCTCTTGACTGAATCGGTTTTGATATTGAAAAGAAAACATCATTTCTTTCCATTCGTACTGATTAAATTGCCGTACGGTAAACACGTCTGTTGATATATGAGTTTTTTTTTTCCTTCTAAAATTTAAAGGAAAATTGAAACGACGATCGAAAGGTAATACATTTTTCCCGATCAAGGTTTTCTGTTGGCGTTGCCCATGCCTTTTCGAAAATTAATTTTCACTTTAATCGAAGCAAAGGTGCAAAAAAATGAAGAAGATTCGTGATTTTTTTTTATTTGCTCGATATTACTTAATATTTTTTCTAAATTTAACGGTAACTTTCAAAAGTTGTGAAAGATTGTTAAGATCAAGATCAAGTACAAGAAGATATAACAATTTTTCCCTTCATTTTTGGTATGGGTTAAGGAAGTCAATAACATGATGTTAAGTCGCTTTCGGTAATTCCCCTGTAACAATAATGCAACAAAAGATTAAAAATATGAAAAAAAAATAGCTGTAATAGAACTGATAACAATGATGATGATGAAGATGATAACAGAGGGGATGAAGAAGAAGGGGAAGGGGAAGGAGAAGAAGTTGATGATGATAATAATAATAATAATAATAAGAGTGAAATTATCTTAATTGCCTAGCTTTATAGATCATTTTAAAATTAAACCGAATATAACGAAAAAAAATCCTTTCTAACCATCTGAAATCCATTATGATCGTGAATTGTAATTAATAAAATAATGGGGAAAAACATGTCTCTTATTTAATAAAATAATTGGTTAAGTATAATCGACTTCTTCCGGTATCCTCAAATTTATAGATAATTGAATCGATTTTTCCACATAAAAAAAATAAAATGAACTAAAACAAATTTGTAATAAAAAAGCTAGTTTTTTTTGTTTTCAAACTCTATCTATAAATTCAATTAATACGGTTGATTTTTAGGAAATAACCCTCTGATTGACATGTGAACATCAAGAAGTCGAAAATCTTTTCAGAAAGGATGAGGGTCAATAAGGCCGTTTTTTGGGCTAAATTTTTTTTTTCGTGAAATTTGATCCTTGAGTCCTGGTAAATGATTCCCCAAAAAAATTTTCGATTTCGGTCGTCGGAACCCTTAATATTCGCCTAAAACCATGATATTTTATTAAAGCAAATTTTAAGGATCAGCATAGGAATTAAAAAATTTTATTGCGGCAGGGAAGTACTCCTACCTAAGACCTTTTAAGGGTATTTTTTCATGTTCCGAAAAATGTGTAGAACCCCCTTAAAAGCGGCAATTTTAGGTGTTTTTATTTTTTTAAACACCGTTCTTCTAAGGATTTCTGAAAACTGCATACAATATATTATAGCTTGCCCTAAGATAAACCTCACGTAATTTTTCCCGTTTGCGAATCCAATGGAATCCATTTGAAAAATGCACAAGACGCGGTTTTTACGGCCTATTTGAGCTCACTGGTAGCCAGATCTGAATTTTTTTGTAAAAAACATCATTTAGGAGTGACAATTAATCGATTCCAGCCATTATCCCGTTCCATCCATGATCAAGTTATCTTAAAAAAACTTTAAAAAATTATTAAAAAATCACTTTGCATTTGATGTGTTCCATAACAAGTTTTCGAAAATGGAATATTAAAATTATAAATAATCTGTATATTTCCTTCTTTTTTCGTATTAAGTTAGTTGGTATTTTTAATTTACCCTTCAGAAATGATGTCTTGCATCTAAAATAACAATTTAATACAAAAAATAGAAGAAAATACATATATCGTTTATATTTTTCACATTTCATTTTCAAAAACTGTTATGGAACACATCAAATGCAAAGTGATTTTTTAATAATTTTTTTAAGTTTTTTTTAAGATAACTTGATCATGGATGGAACGGGATAATGGCTGGAATCGCTTATTGTCACTCCTAAATGATGTTTTTTACAAAAAAATTCAGATCTGGCTACCAGTGAGCTCAAATAGGCCGTAAAAACCGCGTCTTGTGCATTTTTCAAATGGATTCCATTGGATTCGCAAACGGGAAAAATTACGTGAGGTTTATCTTAGGGCAAGCTATAATATATTGTATGCAGTTTTCAGAAATCCTTAGAAAACGGTGTTTAAAAAATAAAAACACCTAAAATTGCCGCTTTTAAGGGGTTCTACACATTTTTCGGAACAAAAAAATACCCTTAAAAGGTCTTAGGTAGGAGTACTTCCCTGCCGCAATAAAATTTTTTAATTCCTATGCTGATCCTAAAATTTGCTTTAATAAAATATCATGGTTTTAGGCGAATATTAAGGTTCCGACGACCGAAATCGAAAATTTTTTGGGAATCATTTACCAGGACTCAAGATCAATTTCACGAAAAAAAAATTTAGCCCAAAAACGGCCTTATTGACCCTCATCCTTTCAGAGAACATTACAGGAAACGCATTACTTTGGTTTTAAAAATATGATTAAAAGAATGTTTTTTGAAATTATGAAATTAAATTTTGAGAATTAAAGAAAAGAAACACAGTATAGTGAAATTATGGGGTAATCGTTGTATCTGAGATAAATGTAACATGATTTAAAAAATTTTTTAACCCTTCCAAGACCCTATCTTTAGGTGCCCAGCCAAAATGTCATTCTGGGACAGAGAACACGTATTGATGCCCAGTGGCCAATCCACAATAAGCACTCTCTCAATAAGTTGCCATTTAAACAACGTTCCGTCCTAGGAACTACAAGTTTTGAAAATAGGCTCCCTTTTGTAAAGGCTTGAAGATTTTTTAGCCGTAAATTTTGTCTTTTTATAAGCATATAAACAAGTTGTAGGGCAAGTAAAAACAAATTTTTGGACTGTTGTATTTTGAGCTTTTTACTCGTTCATATTTTTTTATACTGTTCTAATCATCTTAAAGCAATAATTAAAATTAAATTTAAAAATTAGTCAATTCATAACTCAAATTTTCCCTGACCTTTCTTCAGCTATCAATTACTTTTATTTTCGCCAGTCTAGTTAAAAAAAAAGTTCCTATTTGCTTCTACGCAAAACCTTTAAATGTTAATTCACAAAAATAATACACTTTTATTTCCGAAAATAAATCAGTCGCCGAATTTTAATATGGACCAGTAATATTAAAGCGTTATGTAATGATTACTACGGTCATGCCCTTTAAAATTCATATATCACACACGCGTTTTTTTTCTTTTAAATACTTAATTACTATCATAGTTCTTTTGTTAGAAACAAAATTAATGGGCAATAAAAACAAGTTGATCGGCTTAACAGTTTTTAATTATACTAAGTTATTAGAGTATTCCTAAAAAAATTGACTGCTTCTCTTCCGTTTTTTCTTCAATTTTTTTTTTATAACTACCAAAAATACCGTATAAGAGCGATACATTTTTTGTAAATTACGATTTTATCTGCAAAATATTTTCCCACTAATCTTATATTCCGGTTTTGCTTTTTAATATTTCACAGAAAATAAAAGAAATCATAATCCGACTTTTCTTAAAACCAAAACCAAATTGTTCCTCATTCGGACTTCAAAACAGATCAAATTTAGTAAGCTGATATGCGGTGAAGTATATTGTCGTAATAATAATGGTGATATACAAAGTTAAAAGGTCTCTAGAAGATCAGGTTTTTGCATATCACGGTATCATACTTTTTCGTACATTCACCTGGGGACATCTTTGACATTACATAGTTTCGGCTGATTGTTTCAATATTTTATTTCGTTTAAATGATTTCATTTTTGTTTTTTCCTATACTCGCCCACCAGCAGTTATATGATTTAATTTTACCAAAGAGAGAAAGAGGCAAGGCCTAATCTTGTTTCTAATTCTTGTCATTCTACCGTCTTGTCTCGCCGATCGACCCACAACTTACGATGATATGATTGCATTTTAATTGTGCTCAATGCTATTTTATTACAGCACGATTTTTTATTTATTGTGTTGTCACTGGAAAGACGATTAACAATTAATTAGGCAATAATTGATGTTTATTAATTTACGATCTTACGAAAAAAAAAAAAAAATCAGTATGTGGGTAAAATTTTAAACGTTAGCTTAAATCTTGTCCAACGAAAATAATATCATAAAAGGTGTAATGCAAAACACATACTATTTACTTCGCCTAATATAATACGCCACTAAATCAAAATTAATAATAACCCATCATTATGTATCAGGACTTGTCCCTCCATAGATTTTTAAAATCACAGCGAAAAAATCTAAAGTAGTCCTTTTAGTAGCTGCATCTACTTCCTCAAATGGAAAATTGCAACCTAAGAATTTTTTATAATGTTGAAAAAAAAAAAAAATGCTAAAAGACACATGAAAAAGATTATCTGTCTGATCATCATCTACATTTTTTATATCAAGTAAAAGGAAGTTCAATTTTTAACAGCACTGCATTAATGATTTTTTTATTTTTTTTTTTTTAATTTTCATAAAAGTCTGGGAGCAGAAGGAAAAAATAATTAGAGAGATGCATCATAAACATACCACAAATAGAGGGATTTTCGACTCACAATTTTTTTTTTTCTTATAATTGCTACAATTATTACTTTTTTAATGAAAAATATCTTTGAAATCTATTATTAAAGTTCCATATAATTATTATATCAAAATATGTGTGAAATATAAAATTATCTATAACTGGCAGATGATCAGAAACAATTAATTCCATAGTTCGCATTAACAATATCGTATTTTCAACAAGAAAAATTTACGAGGGAAAATCATTTTTAAAAATTGTGCAACAAAGTTTCCTTTTTGATAAACTTATTCGGTGAATATGTTTGCGTGTTTGCATGAATTTAATTGTTATTAGCCTTAAGGAACTTTTTCTGGTCAGGATTTATCCGCAGTTTCGGAAAGTATTTTCTTTCTAAACTTACATAAGAAACGTTAGTGCTATTTAATTCATTCATGACATCATCCGCTTAAGTAATGTATCTTAAATTCTACGAAATAGCAAAGGTAATGCAGAAGGAACCTAATAGAAAAAAATTATTTTTAAAAAAAATTTTTTTTTGCAAAATAATTACACAGTGGTTTTCAAGGTGAGCGAAGGGTAGAAGGTAAAATTTCTAACGAACAGCGTTTGACAAATTGTAGGCGGACAACGCTAACGGCTTAACTATGAAATTTATCAGGACCTCAGAGGTAAAGAGAACTGGGTTAATTATTCGTTTTTCATAGTTTAAAAAGTTATATCAACTGAATAATCAGAAAACAGAGACAAAGCAACTTTGGAAAAGATTATTTGTACACTATAAATTAATGATAATCGGTAGAGTCGCTAGAAATTACCTGTCCTGTCTAAGTACCACTCAATGAAAATTTGAGATGGGATCAAGGTCAATTCTGGATTAAGTATCCATAATTCGTTTTTAATGGAAACAAAATAGAAGCTTTGAAAAAATGCGATACATTAAAAACTGCGAAAAAATGCGATACATGTAAAACAACTAAAAACCATATTGATTCCGAAGAAGTTTCGCATGAATCCAATGTAATCCATGCCTTCGATGATAAAAAAAAAAAAAATAAAATAAAATAAAAAATGCATCCGAAATATTTAGGAAGTCCTGCTTGGAGTGATTTAGAAAAGTAGAAGGAATAGTCTGGTCACCTAATAGAAGAGGGGTCTAGCCATGCTCAAAATACGATATACTTTCACAGAACCAGTCGGAAATGGCAATGTGATTGCTTCTATAGATGCTACAGGTATATTAACCCAAGAAGATTGTTTATTTCCTCATAACTGATCAAGTTGTTTGCGGCGGTGTATCTTTCTGTTTACAATGGCTTTTAAGGTAGGACAACGAAAAAAGTTGTGTCACAGGGCTTTTGTATAAGCAATTTTCGGTTTTTAAGTCCAAGTTAATGAAATAAAAATTTGAAAAAAAAAAAATTATGTTAAATAGTGCTTGCGTGCTTAAGTGTTTTTCTTTTAAAAAGTGAAAAAAAAATTAATAAACGGTGCTATTATGAAATATTTGTTTAAATAATCATGCTTAGCAGCTTCCAAAAGTGTGTTAATCAATTCAAATTTTTCATACCTTGGCATTAGCAATAGTTACTCTTTAATGGCCTGATAGATAATGCTGAGCTTTTTTTTTTATATTGTTCGCTTTTTCAGATTTTCCTGATAACTTTATCCTTGGCAGCGGCCGTGTATGGCTCAGAACAAGATCAAATGGCTTACGAAACCATGATTCAACATTTCCATGATAAGCGTGGTGTGATTCAAGACAATTCTGGTTACGATAGTTCAGGCTACGGAAACGGTTATGGAAACGGCTATGGAAACGGCTACGGAAACAGCTACGGGAACGGACCTTGGAACGGTCCAGGTGTCGGAGTTGAATATGGCAACGCACATCAGGTAGCAGTTCCAATTGCTCAACACATCGAAGTAAGCAAACCAGTCGGAGTTCCTATCATCAAGCACATTGGCATCCCAGTACCTCATCCAGTTCCAGTAGCAGTGCCTCATCCAGTTCCTGTAGCAGTACCTCAGCCGTACCCCGTTCACGTTTCAGTACCTCATCCAATTGCCGTACCTGTCTACAAAACTATTGCAGTACCGGTCGAAAAGCCAGTCCCATATCCCGTAGAAAAACCTTATCCGGTTACGGTAGAAAAGCACATTCCGGTTCCTGTACCGAAACCATATCCCGTTAAAGTTCCCGTTTACAAGCACATTTATCATACCAATTCTAAATGGTGAACAATGGAATTGAAGTAGCCTTTGTTTATAATCCCGAATATCCTTCAATTAAAACCAACAAAAAATCCCTTATTCCATTTTTAAAATTTTTATCTGCCATAAAATATTCTGAGCTGGATATTTCAATGTTGTAAAAAAAACGAAGAAAAAAGTTTAAACTGAAATTTAAATTTAAACTAAAAATTTCAAATTCCAACTACAGTAGCCTCTCATTTTTTTAGAGATGCTTTTACTTTTTTGATTTAGATTGCTTTAGAATTTTAGATTCCTTTTACTGCTATTACTTTTTTGTTTAGACGCAAAATGGCAAATGAGACAAAAGACTTGAATCGTAATATTCAGTTACCAATACTTGGTATAGAAGAAATAATGGGATGAAGATAATTTTTCAGCATTCTTTACATTAAATTTTAGTTATTTTTTGATAACAGTCAGTTGAACTTCTCGAAAATCTTAATAATTAACAATATTTATAGAAATTAAACTATACTTCTACAAAATTGTCAAACGACTAAAACGAGTTTAGCGTATAAAGCATTTTCTCTTCATTTTCATCCTTTTATTTAAAAAAATAAATGAACTAGTCTTACTTATCGATAATGTTTAGGAAAGATAAAAACCGAAAATTAATTCTGACAGCAAAGTAACCATAATGATTTACGAGTGCATATTTTTCACTAGTAGCCAATTCAATCTTGTATAGGCTTACCCTCATTCGATGAAAGCAAATTACTCGTCTTTAAAAATGCATTTATTAATATTAAAAAATTAATAACTAAAGGCGAGGAAAAAATCGATCATACAATCAATATTGGCTATGGAAACAGCTAATGTCAATAAAGGTCAGGATAATTTTAAAAAATTGCCATTGTTAACATTTCCAAAGATTATCATTATTATTATTTTTATTTTTGTTTTTTTTTTTTAATTTTTTTTGTTAAATTTCTATTGTTATTATTTTTTTTAAATATACAAATGATTACCTGAAATTGTCGTTACTTTTTAGCCTTAACAAACGCAAAAGAGTTCCTATCGCTGAATTTGATCTATTACATTACGGCGCTTAATAATACGGCAAAATGATAGAATTGATTTGCTTATTGAAAAATTAATCAAGATCATCATAATTAAATGAACTCAAATCGTGAGAGTAACGCGTGAAGCTGACTTCAATAGGAAAACAATAATTCTGAAAGAGTTGCAGCACATTTAAAACTTTTAATTTTATTTGCAATGAAAAACTAGCTGCATTAAGCTAATAAATCATTTCTTTAAAAAAACGATTTTGGCTTTTTATATTCAATAAAAAAAAAGTAAAAATAAATAATTGCTCGTTGCATTTATTTTTTGTCCTAAACAGCTGCATTTCGTTTGCATTATGCACCAATTATTATACTAGCAGCAATATGAATACACTTTTACTAAAGTCTATGCGGTGAAAGGACTTTTCCTTTTTAATTAAAAAAAAAAAAAAAAAAAAAAAAATTGATGTTACAAAAAATACCAGGAAATATGGTTTGTCTTGGAGTTACATACTTTTTCCAAATAAAATCTTCATTCGCCATTGTTTTATACGAGCGATGAGCTGACCTTTTACTGTATTTAAACAAAAACGCTGAATGGGTCATTATTCTACAACTGTTAATTTTGTGTCGCGAGTGATTTTCTCTCGTTAAAGTACGTTTTTGAAAAAAATTAATTGATTTATTGCTTAATCGGTTCATAGTTCAAAAATGTCGAATAAAATCTAAAATTCTAAAATTTAAATACAAATTTTAATTTGGCAGCAAATAGTTAATGTTCGTATCAACTGGAAAGAATTTATAAGAATTGAAAATGGACAGAAATTTCGTAAGACAAGTAAGGTAAATTACCCTTTACTATAACATTGGATGTAATTTCGTTCCATAAACGGTCTTAAATTTAGAATTTTCCTTCGCTGGGATTGACTGAGCAATGAGCATTGCATTAAACCTTAATGGATTAAGGTTTGATGGACAAAAAGGTTTTGTCATTATTTAGGTTTTTTCCAACTTTGTAAGTATTTTAGTGCGAATGTAATGTCGGTTCATTGTAATGTCATATTTGTGTAGGAACTCCAGTAGAAAAACAAAATTGGATCTCAGCTCAAAATGTTCCTCGGGTCTTTCCAAATAACTTCAAGGAATACTTTAAAAAGAAATGTTAGAAGTTAAATCCACCGCCGTTAAATCTAGTGATTAGGCTATTTTATGCTCATTTGAAACAGAATTCTATAATCATCAAATTGAAGGCGTTTTTTTTTTTATCTCTGTTTAGCTAGCGAGCGTTCTTAAAAACTCCAAAAGACAATTGGCTGATTTTTTTTTTTTTTTTAGCACAACAGGTGGTAATGCGAAAAAAATAAAGCATTTAAGCAGGAAAACTGTCATATGATCAAGCTTTTTAATCTTAACACAAGTTTCTTTTTTTGATGCATCAGAGCCCGAGGTAGCTCAGTGGTAGAGCAGCCGTCATGAAAACGGAAGGTCGGTGGTTCAAGTCCACTCTTCGAGTGCCTCTGGTGTATTCTTTTACTGAACATCTTCCCGGTTCCCTCTTTGATCCATATACCGATAACCCCAACTGAGAGAATTACACCCCCCCTGCCTTAAAGCAGTTTTTGGTTTGTTGGAAAAATTAAAAATTTAATTTAGGATCGATATTCGCGTTTATCGCACATAAAGAGTTTTAAATTAGTGAATTTTGAAATTGATCGTGTTGTTTATACTTAGCAAATAGCAAGTCACATCCGTGAAAATTTCGCAGTATTCACCTAACACCTTATGTAACCTAGTTCAGTACGAGATGCATCAGAGCCCGAGGTAGCTCAGTGGTAGAGCAGCCGTCATGAAAACGGAAGGTCGGTGGTTCAAGTCCACTCTTCGAGTGCCTCTGGTGTATTCTTTTACTGAACATCTTCCCGGTTCCCTCTTTGATCCATATACCGATAACCCCAACTGAGAGAATTACACCCCCCCTGCCTTAAAGCAGTTTTTGGTTTGTTGGAAAAATTAAAAATTTAATTTAGGATCGATATTCGCGTTTATCGCACATAAAGAGTTTTAAATTAGTGAATTTTGAAATTGATCGTGTTGTTTATACTTAGCAAATAGCAAGTCACATCCGTGAAAATTTCGCAGTATTCACCTAACACCTTATGTAACCTAGTTCAGTACGAGATGCATCAGAGCCCGAGGTAGCTCAGTGGTAGAGCAGCCGTCATGAAAACGGAAGGTCGGTGGTTCAAGTCCACTCTTCGAGTGCCTCTGGTGTATTCTTTTACTGAACATCTTCCCGGTTCCCTCTTTGATCCATATACCGATAACCCCAACTGAGAGAATTACACCCCCCCTGCCTTAAAGCAGTTTTTGGTTTGTTGGAAAAATTAAAAATTTCTTTTTTTTATTTTAATAACACGAACCGCAAAATCACACATTATTATTTGTCCACTTTTAGTGGCCCGTAGCTCGATATTCGATATTCTTGAATGTTTATATGCTCCTTACAGGTTTGCAAGCAGCATGAAAACCTGTCGTATGTATAGTGGAGGTTATTTAATATCCTGACGGTTTTTTTAAATTCGTTCGTGCATGTGGGTGCTTGCACTTTTAAAACTTCTTTGACAAGTCAATGAGACTGTGGTAAATGAATAAATAAATAAATAATAAAATTTGTTAACTTAAAATAGTGTTAAGATTTTTTCAGGCAATGCAATTCATTCGTTTAAAAAACAATACATGGCAACTTGTACTTATATGCAAGGTTAAGGACAGATAAATGTCATTAAATTGACTGTATACTGTATATCATCCGTACAGTGTTTGCTTTCTAATGTCATGGCACGACTATTTGTCCATAATTAAGAGCAAGGTCAGCGCGTTTAAGGTACTTAAAAAAGTTTAAAAAAATCAAAAGAATGAAAATGAATTTATGAGAAAAAAAATTAAAAATATATAAAAGCTGAAAAACTCTTCGGTTTGACATATTACAGGAGGGCTAATATCAAGATGAACTCCTTGGTTAACATTAGTTAGTTTCCTTAGTTACCGTAGAGCTAGTTTTTTAGTTTCACTGGAGTATAGGATGGATCTTACTAAGTATCGAAGATAAGTTTCAAGACAAGACGAATGGCCCAATCCAAAGGCAAGACTGCAGTTAGTCAAATCTTCAAAATTGATGCTGGTTATTTTCCTGTAATGTACGATATAATTTATGACAATATACAAAATTTTCATACGTACACAGTAAAAAATATTATGTAAATATTATAGGAAGGTCGGTGGTTCAAGTCCATTCTTCGAGTGCCTCTAATGTATTCTTTTACTGAACATCTCCCCGGTTCCCTCTTTGTGATCCATATACCGATAACCCCAACCAAGAGAATTACACCCCCCCTGCCTTAAAAGCAGTATTTTAGGTTTGTTGGAAAATTAAAATATTATGTAAATATGTTCTAAACGGTCCACATAAACTTTTTCTGTTGTTTTTCCCAAAAGGTAAACATAAACAAAACAACATAAGAATTATGTAGACCTAATTATGTTGATTTTGAGATAAAATATTTTATTGTGTACAGTATCGGGGAGCTAACGTACAACTTTCGTCTCGATTTAAAAAATTTTGTGAATAAAACGCGAAAGAGTGAATGGAGTCAAATGGAGCAAAGCCATTTCGAATTTTTCAAACGGGAAAATATATCAGCCATTGAAAATGACTACAACTCCTTATATTGCAAAACAGATGACCTTGCACAGAAAAAGAGCTTAGAGTGATAAAAATTCGACATTTTTGACAAGGTTTGAAAAATTTAGTCGGTAGAACGAAAATCCATCAAAAAATTACTGCCAGTTTTTTTTTCACCTGAAGCACTCAATTCTATGCAATCAAAACTGCATGGTAAAGCAAATTAGTTGATTTTGTCGAGATTCATCTATTTTTGAGTCGCATAACAAAAGAACACCATCATGTTATATAAATAAATGATCAAATTCTTAAATTCTATTATAAAAAAGAAGGTTCCATACCATGTTGGTCTATAAACAAGGCGTTACATAATATTCCAGCACGCATTCATATCAGCATTTTATATCTTTTAAACCGAATTTTATAAATTTTTAACTAGTAAATAACAACTAAATGCAACGTCTTGATGCACATAATGCATTATACAAAAGTTACAAAACTTTGTAACGATTCCGAATGAATCTTCTATTTTAATGTAAAATGTAAATTTTACATTAAAATAAATAGGAGTAGAATTAATGACAATAACATATAATAAAAAATTCCATTTAAAAAAAAAAAAAGATTATTACTAAACAAAGTTACGAAGTTGCATTAAAAAGCTGTAGCTTAAGCATTCGGTATAATAACTGAAAAATTATTAAATACTCCTCCTTAAAGTCCTTTGCTCGAGTATGACAGTCGCGATCTCTTACATACGCTGTGTGTGCGTTCACAAAAATCAGTTCTGAACGGCTATTTGAGAGATTTACGTATCAATTACCGCTCGGAGGTTTGCTACTGCCTGCCAAGGGAGTGGTAACCGTTGATTTTCAGGCTAGCGCTATTGTCTTACCTAGGAAAATTTCTTAGCTTTGAACTAGCTTAGAAGCATAAGACCTAACATCTCATGATTGAGAATCATCTAGCTAGGAAACTAGGCTACCGGTCGGCAGTAGTATATTACATACTACTGATTAATTAACAGTAAAAGGTCTTGGTAATCCCAAGACAACTAATTAAAATTAATTAATACTTAATTCGCAAATCGGGACTTAACTTAATTTTATAAAACAGGGTAACATTTTCGTCGTCCAGCTCACTATGTAAGAAGGAGCCCCAAAGTGTCATTAGTAAATGATCTTTTCCTAGATCGAAACACAAAAATAGCTGGCTATATTATCGTTATTAATAAATAGCATTTAAGATATAAAATTCAAAAACCGATTTAGCAATGAAAACTGGCAAGTGTGTAGAGACAGCCTAATAGAATTGAAAGGGAAAAGAAATTTTGAATATTAAGGAAAATCTTTTAATTCCCCTTTCATTTTTAAAGCTTTAAATTAAAAAGACAATTGAAACATTTATTAAATACAGAAAACCAAATAATTTTCATACAGAATTCAAAACAGTGAAAGGGGTTACTTTGCAGAGAAATGTTATAACGTACATACTAGGAAGTGCCCATAGTAAATCCTAGTCCATTTAAAATGCTTTTTTAATCATACACTAAACTGCGTCATGTCATCATTGAAAGCGATGACTTATCCTTATTTAACTGCTAATTTAAAATGATTACAATCCATAAACATGAAATTCATCAAAAGTGAAATAAAAACCAGAAATTCCGCACCAGGCACGGTTTATGAGCATACTTCTTTACATCTCACAACATTTTCAAACTTTTGCCTTTGAATTACATATTTATTTTCATAAAGAAAAACTTTTTTTCATAAATAAAAATCGACAATCTAATTGCAAGCTTCGTCGTAACCTATTTGACATTTAAGTAGATTTTCTTTTAGTCGTGTTAATTAACAAAACAGTTTTAACAGAACGCTTAAAAATGAATTATCATTCATACTTCTAATTATCATGCGATAATTAGAAGTAAAGCGATTAATTCCATGAAGTATTCTTAGCGAAAAAATATTTAATATTCTTCAAACGACTAAATTAGGTTTAAAGATGAGAAATTATTTTCTTAAATGAGCTGGTAAATCAGTCTGTCTGGGATTTATTTTAATTTTTTTTCTTCAAGCATAAAGGGAAAAATATTATGAATTCACTTCCGAGCAAAATGCATTGAATAATCTACTCATCATCACATTTCCTGTTAACACATAATATTATTCGCATCGAGTTGACTTTAATCATGGAGTACAATAAAACTACTCAGGTTAGTTTTTAAGTCGGCTTGCATTTGAGCCATCTTTTTTTTCAACCGAAATGTATGTTATTTATCATTCAAACTCGTCATAGAAAGCTGAGTTCCTTTTTTAATAAATAAAAATTGTTAAGTAACATTTCACAAGCTTTATAAAAAATTATTCGCATTATACAATTAAATATATACTACAGATGGCGCAATTGCGTTTCTACCATGACAATGATTATAAAATAAAAAGATGAACTGAAAGTAAATCATTAGTCCAGAGATAGAACCTAAAGTATAGATAAAATGGTGTCGTGGGTACTTTTAACTTCTGCGGTTTGTCTTTTGGTAAGTGTTTGTGGTTACTTCAATTATTAGAATGCCAATAAAAAGCCATGCTTAGGATTATGCCGTAAAAAGAGGTTTCTATACGAAACTTCTTAAACGTTCATGTATTTTAAAACAAAGGATATTTTTCGGTATGTATCTCAAAAGATTTTTAAAGCATATTGACACTTTTGACTTCACTCGTCAAAATCTACATGCTACTTCGCTAAAAAGTAGTACGGGTATAGTAAATATTGTGCACTGAAACTTTTTTTACTCCAAACTAATTAAAATGACAATTTTCGGCTAGCATTAAGGAAGCAAATAACCAATTGAGCTTCAAACCATTAATAACAGCGCCTATTAATTCGGAGTCTCATTTGTATTCATCATCTGCCATTTTCTAATAATTAGTTTTCATCACCTCAGTAAAAAAAAAAAAAAAAAAAAAAAAAAATTGCGGATAAATTTGTTTGGTTACTCAAAAAGCCGATTTTAATAACAAAACCTTTATAGACGACATACGATATTTTCCGCTTTTTGATTATCTCTATATTGTCAATAACATTATTTAAATTATGGAACAAATTATGCCCATAAGAAAAAAAGTTCGAAAAACCGTTTCGTATAACGTGCCTGAATACCAATCACGATGACTTCATACATGACAGCCGCGCAGCATTTAAACAATATCAAATGAATTTTTTTAACTTGGGCATGTATTCTTACAGCTTGGAGTTTGCTCCTCCACCGAATTTGCAACGGAAGAACACCAAGAAGAACTTAAGTTACCGGAAACAGGTCTGTAAAGTTAAAATCTTAGACTGCAAATTTAAAAGAATTTCAGCAACTTACGCAACATTTACAACATATTTCATCTAGCGTACAGGAATAATTTAAATCAGACTGAGTTTAATGATTTAATTAATAATGCTAAAATTCTATGATCTTGTTCCCGACGTGGCAATTTTGTAAAAAAAAAATACCATAGGCAGGTACAACTTGGTGCCAAAATCATTTAACTTTCTGCCAATAGTCTACATAATTTGTATAATGTAAAGCACACAAATTTAAAAAGATAAATCAAAAACTTGTTTGCAGCACTCACGCAAATAAAATTAAGTCATTGAAATCTATCTTTAAAAGTCAGGTTATCAAAAAATCGCGGATGGCCAAAGCTATCCTCCATGTCGTAAGTAGCTGTCTATGACATTTAATTTTGGGCTAAAGTCAAACTCTAATCCTGCATTTTTATAAAAAAATAAAAAAACATTCATGCACAAAGATTTTTTAACTTTACTTTTCAAATCTTTGTTTTCTATTTATAATTTCAGTTCATCTACAGGCAGAAAGTCACAGCGGTGAATCCGGACTTGGAGGATATGATGACAAATTGCATGATCATAAACATGCCACATCTTATCAATCATTTTATTTAGAAAGCAAAAATCCTGTGCCAGTAGTCATCAAAAAAGAATACCATTATGGACATAAGCCAGTTCATCATGAATACAGTTATGGTAAGCAAAATAAATAAATAAATTTGCTTTCTTAAAAAAAAAAAAAAGTAATTCAAAAATTTAAAAAATGTACTACAACCGTGAATTTAGTACTGTATGACAAAAATGTGTAACTTTAAACCATGAAATAAGTTAGGCTGCTTTTAAGCTAAATAAATATTACAAATTTTATGAATGAGAATGAGCATGTAAGACAAGCTCATCAAAATAAAAAGTTAGATGAATCATGAAAAAAAAAAAAAAAGATTACATTTTAAAGGATTAACTCATACGATTCGCACGTGCCTTTTCGATTTACTAGATTCGCTTTGTAAACCTATTTGTTTGCTAAAATTTAATACTCCAATTAGTCATTATCTTGCATATATTGCTTTATAATTAATGTACTTTTCCCCATTGTTTAAATTTTATACAATCAATCAATTCCATAATTTTTTTTCAGGTTCTCATGAGAATTTAGTTCCTCAAAATGATGGCCTACAGTACGATTATCATGGATTTCAACAGCACTAAAAAACTTAGACTGTTACTTTAAAATAAGGAAATAGGGCTGGGAGGAGTGCAAGACTGACAACTTTTGTTACCTACTTTTCAAAATTGTTATACAATGTTGTTATTATTTTGTTATAAAAAATGTAAGATCTCTTAATAGTAAGTAGCTAATAAATAATATTCTTGAAAAAAGGTATTAGATTTAAAAACATAAGATAAAAAAAGAACATTTAAGCCCAGTCTGATTTAATATACAAATGTATGACAATTTTTTTTTTAAACACATTTTAATTTTTTATAAGAATCCATTATTTTTATGAAAACAATAGTTAAAGTTTTTCCAACATATATCAGGAAAAATCTGGCAAAAATGTCTTACTGTATATCTTTATTATTAAATACTGATACTTACTAAACGCTTGCTTACTGAATGCTTTACTGAACTTTATTGCATTGCAAAAAGAAAAATTATAAAATGTATAAACTCATGCTTATACACAAAAAAATATATGAATTGTTTACTTTTCCATGATTTTTTTCAAAATGGAAATCTTTTGTTTTTGCTTTAGCACAACTTCTTGATTTGCATATTTTGAAAGCAAAACAATTGATCTCCATTTTGAAAAAAACGTGGATAAGACTTCTATTAGAAATAAACGATTCATATTCACTTCTAGAGTTTAGAGTGTACTGAATCTTCATCAAACATTGTTTGTGCAAGGATTCATAATTACTACCTGATGCTCCATAATGTTTTATATTCTTTTCAGGCAGCAGATTTCAGATTGCTTGAAAACTAACTACTTTATAATTCATTTATAAGTTCTTATTTCAGTTACACTCATGAACTTATATTTTTTAATTGCCATTATCATTCAGCTTTCATATTTTTTGACAAAAGAATCAAATAAACCTTTATTCGACAATAAAACTATGTCACCTTATTTTTTTTTTTGTCCAATTATATTCACTTCTTCCTAGGTTATACAGTATAGTTCAGAAAAATAATCAAATGCAAACCTGGTTTTCTGAATTATTTTAAAGTCAAATTTTTAATCATCATAAATGTAAAGTTGATGCTTCTCTACATTACGAATTTACGTTCATTATATTAAAAGCGATTTCACGTGTTGAAAAATGTTAATTGATTTTACAGACTAAATATATAAATTGCTTACCTGCGTTAACTGCTCTGCTGATCAAAATATTTCAAGCAATATTTTGAAAGATCGAGTTGCTCAAGCGAACGCGAATGTGGTCCACGATGATAGCCAAACGATCCGATCGGTTAAGGTTGTTTTCATTGGAAATGAATTAAATTTATTTATATAGTTCAACTAATTTTAAACACACATATATAGCTAAAACACAATTCACCAGATCAGTAAACATAAGAAAGTAATCTATGCAAAACAGAGAAAGAGAGATGGGAATAAAACAAACCCGTAAGCTCCGTATAGCGACAAAGCAACAATCAAACAGAACAAAATTGAGTTCGGTTCCTTATGTAAAAAGGGCCCTTGAAACAAGGCGGTGGAGTCTTCGCAAAATATTTCGCGCGGGAAGAATTTTCTGTTCCATATACAGCATTTTTGATTTGATTTTGATTAAATAAACACAGATTATTAATAAACGAAATTATTTTCGAGAAAAATCCCTGATGTGATAAAATCCCATGATCTCTTTCAAGTACCAATACAATGCGGGTATCACATTTTTGTGCTTTATCATCATAAGGATTCCTTTTATCGTAGGCTCTTTTAAAAAGGTTTTTCGCAATACGAGATTGATAATTTTTATGATTGTTCACATGAATCATTCGATAAATCTAATGTTAATAGGCAAGTACGAACAAGACATTTGCAGAAGAAAAGATAAAAAATTCTCGGAACCCTGTTTTTATACTCATCGGTATCGGTCAATTTAGTTGATCCGAGTGTTTGGAAAAAAAAAACTTAAAAATGCCCCTATTAAAAAAAAAAAAAAAAAAAAAAAAAAAAAGGAGGGGAGAAATAACTTCTGAAGTATCAAGCGAAACTAAAATCTCGTTTGCAGCGATTTTCACTATAAAGCGGCATGAATGATTAATTAATTTATTTGCTTAAGGTGTTTCGATAGTAAAAGCCAAAATGTTCCATATTCTTCAAACTCGCACAGATGATATATCAGGTATCCGCGGACCTCCCTTAAAAATTTAAGCAAAAGTTACTTTCTAGTTAACGAGTTAAAAATTTTTAAAAATATAAAAAAATACATGGCGTTATATGGGAAGTTCCAAAAAATAAACAAAGCGTTTTCATTTATTTACGAAAAAAGTTTATTTCTAGATGTTCCGTTTTTTTCAAAAACGAACACAACATCTGTTAATAGGTATCATATTGTTATTAGCTTTAAAAAGTGCGTATTACTTTCTAGTTTGAATGTTTCAGTCGAGAAAATCGGAAGCTTTGTTTATTTCGTGGAAAAAAATGGATGCCATTTTTTTCTTTTCCGTAGGCTAAGAATAGGATAAAATTTTTTTATTTTTTCTTAAATTTTAACGAAATTATAAGAAGACCGAAGAACGATGCTTTTTTAACTAATAATGAAGCGGTGCTATCGAAACACCTTAATTCTTTTAAAGAATGAATCAAAATTTGTGTTTTCTTTCCCTTCTTAATTTGCTTACTTCGACCTCTCTCTGCGATTCACTAGAAATACGATAATAATTTTTTATATACATATATAAAAGAAGATATAAAGAGAAAGGTAGTATATCATAAGAATTTCTACGTTTTTCCTGGAAATCTGCTGGCCACGTGCTAACTGTTTACAAAAAATATTTACCCCTTTTTAGATATGCTGGTCAGCTTCAGGGATAGGAAAAATACGAAGGTAAAGTTGAATTTTGTTACGAACGCAATGCTTTAGCATTATAAAATTATAACGCTGAAGCAAAAATTAACATTTACTTGCAAAATCCATTTCCGCCGATTAAATAATGTAAAACTCCTAAGCTCAAAGGTTGATTCGGCTTACGCAATAAGGTCCGTAAAAATGTCAGTGACAATATTTTCGATAAATAATATAAAAATTGGACCTTCCTAAACCGGGTATCCGTTTTCAGGATTTCGAAAAAGTAAATAAACCGCAATGTTGAGCTTATTGAAACAAATGGAGGTTTGTTTACTTTTTCAAATCCTAAAAACGGACACCCGGTATAAATACTTTCCTATCCCTGGCTGTAATTGAATAGAGAGAAAATCAATGCTTTCTACAGACGCATGCGTCGCTAGTGATAACCTAAAACAAAACAAAAAAAAAGGCCCACTTATGTGAATGTCTTGCATCCATGAATAACCAGACGTACGTGCAGTTTGATACGTCATTTGAGGCGCGCATTTGAATAAACCAATCAAAAGGCAGGAAACATTGTCGGCCTGCGTACTAAAATCATAAAATGAATTTTTACGTTTAGAACGCCATTTAGGTAAGTTAAACATTGAAAATAGTATTTTATTATCGATAAATATTATTCTATTAAAAGAAGCGAGCAGTCTACGGGTGTGTTTCATTGGGTTCAGTTTGTTTTCGTTAACACAGTTACTCTTTCAGCATATTAAAAGGATTATAAAAAATTGTTGTGTAATCATTTTAACGACACATGAAAGGATACAAATTTCAAACTTGTGAAAGATTTTAAGTGAATGTTATTAAAAATCGGTTATACTTAAATATTTAGTGAGATTCTAGAACGTTCTTGTGGCCTAAACTAGTACCGGTCATATTCAAGACAACTTCCATACTTTTTGTTAAAAGAATTCAAAATATTTTTGTTTTTGTTTGTATTTTATCGGGGTCAAATATGGCGTTCATGATGCCTGTTGTAAAAAATGATTGGGATATTTATAAATCGAATCGTTCGAGACGAAGTTCTGAATGTTCAAATGGCCAATCATGCAGGAGTAGGAAAGTGTCTGAATGTAAATCCGAATGCCCGAGTTTGTCCACATCTCCAGGAAGTGATTTCATCGTCGGATCACCGGCCCACAGATCAGTGCCGGTGAATATGTCACATGGTGGCCGTGGTTTTTCACGAACGTCCTCAAGGACAAGTCAAAGCAGTTTACAATCTCCTAGCAAATCAATCGGTTCAAGCCCACCTAAGAGTGGATCCACAAACTCGTTGAATAAGTTTCATACAAGGTTAGTGGATAAATTAAAGAAATCCTTAACAAAGTCTGATTCATCTGGAAGTGTGAGCAATAGTAGAAGTGCATCATGAGGATGTAAGAATGAAGAAGAGAAGGATTCGCTTCTTCAACAGAGATCTTCACCCATAACTATCCCAAGAACTAGAGATTCTCAATCTCAGATACCATCAACATACCCTGGCACAAGTTTCTGGTCAAGAACATGATGAAAGTAAAGCTTTAAATAAAACAAAAATAGCATGATATGAAAGCTTTATGTCTACTTTCATGTACATGTGAATGATGTGTTGGCATGTGTACTGGAAATTAAAATGTGATTCAGAAATCACAGGACTTATATTTTTATTGCAGGCGAGTAAGAACAAGACATCTGTCTCTCCAGAGAGATTGATAGTGAATATGGTTGTCTTCAGTAAAATCATGATGCCTGTATGTATACATTTTTTTTTATTGGAAGAGATTTATTTCAGATATTTATGTAATAATAAAAATGCAGGTCTATTATTAGTCAGTATTTAAGTGACCATCAAAGAATAACTTATAAATTCCATTTCGAGCTTCAGTAAAAAAATTGGTGAAGAGCCTTGCAAAATATTGCATAAGAAATAGTCATACAGCATGATAGTAAGCAGAAAATAATACTGCAATCGTTTGATTAAACATTTAACTTGAAATACATATTCTCAATTTTTTAAAAGTATCCGCTGAGTTTCTGGTGCTGTTTTTCAGTCTACATAATTCTAATTTTTCAATTGTTTCATAAAAGCATAAATTTGCATCAATTCAGGAGCCTGGTGTTAATTGTTTCAAAGTCAACAATACTTGTGTCAGAGGTCAAGGCTGGAAAAAAAAATCGATCACTACATCTTTTTTTTCACAAGTTAATGCAACTTGAAAAATTTCTTTGCTTTTTACCACTATTACATAGAAAATAATTTTCATTTTGATTTCTTAAAGATAAAAACTTGTAATCTTTTTGCCAAATATTAGAAAAATTATTCTTTCAGCACTCTTGAGTATGTCATAGCCGAAACTGGCGCCAGTCTGAACCATTTGTATTGTATGTTACATTATTTGATAACATCATTGGACCTTGATTTTTTTTTTTTTTATTATTATTCCCTAGATAACATCCAACTGGATTTTTTTCTGTTTCAAGTTTTAAAATCAAAACTTTTAAATTTGGTTTGGGTTTGAAATATACAATATTTCTTAATATGTATAAAAGAATATGCATTACAAAGCTCTGAATACAGTATATCTGAATACTAGTTAGTGCACTTACCCAAGTTTGCTGCATGAATAATTTTTTTGCTTCCATAGCAATAAAGGAACTTCTTCACCTTTCTTCATTAAAATTTGTTTTTTTTCTTGCACTTTTGATATAGAAAATATGAATCATAAAATTATACATTCAAAACTGTTGCAGTATCTAATTAATTTAGGCAAGTTACAATTACTACAGTTAATTCTGTGCATACTTGATCATTATTATTACTTGTTTGATTGGTCATTTTTAAAAAATAATCATTCCAAGTGTTTTATAATAATTAGTTCTTTTATTTGGAAGGTACTATGATTTACTGTACTTCTGGGACCAATGACATTATTTTATTGTCATATAAAAATGCATATGGTCTTCAAAGCGGAAATATTAATTTTTTAAAAAATGAAATTTTTAAGTTATTCATACGGTCAGTTTATTACTTGTTGACTGTGTCAACTTTGTATATAGATGATGACGTCATTAGATTTTTGCTAAGGAATCGTCATGTTAATGAAACCGGGATCAAATCATTAGATCTGTTTTTTAATAAGCAGAGGCATTTGACCTTTATTGAATTAATGAAAAAAAATCCAGCTGATATTCTACATGAGGAAACGGATCTAATGTCATAAAAAAACCCGGTCGAGGATGAGGCAATACTGTAATCGTCTTTCATTTACTAAATTTTTGCTTTACGGGTTTTTAATTTTTTAATTTTTATTATTATTTTATTTTTTTCCAAATTTTATTTTCCATTTATTTTCATTGGTGATAATTTTCTAAGTCATCGTTTTTGTTCAAAATGTTACAAAGCTTTCGTTAATAGTCGTTTTTTCATAGTCAATTTATTAAAAAATCTTTGGGCTTACCATATTTAAAGTTAAATAAAAGTGATAAGGTTCTTTTTAAATTGTAAGGATTGAAAATTTGGAATTGTGATAAAAAATTCTAGTTTTTATAGTTTTTTTTATTGCATTATTGCAACTGTACATGTTGTGCATTGCATTAGGTTCGATTTTTCTCGAATGAAGTTTTTAGATATGGAGAATATTATTACAAAATTATAATAGGTAGACTTTTTTCAAAGGAATAATATAATTTGGAAGTCCTGCAAATACTTGAGCGGTTTTATATCTAGTTTCCACCTATTAGAGGTACATCTACCTGTATAAACTGCTGGCCATGAATGATTTATTTGCTCCTTTGAGCGTGAAATGAAAAACGGATATTTTCTTAATAATCAGTCCCCTGAAGAAATAAAAATTTTTTATGATGTGCTGGAATATTGAAATAATTTTGTTACCGAGAAATCTCTGCTTTAAATTCTGAAAGCTTTGAAGAATTTATTTTTTAAGTATTTACATAAATTTTTAATATAAAATTCCGCCAAGTAAAAGTTAGAGGACTACAGTATGTCTATATGTGAGCGCAACTTAATGTCCGGAAAAATATTTTGTTGTCTATTTTTTTTATTTTATATTATATAGTGTTAACTATGAAAAATCATGGCTATGATTGGGTACCTTCTTTGCTAGTTATTAAGTTAGTATTAATTGTAAATAAAGTTTTAGTATATATTAAAGGTAGGCCTAAATTAGTAAAACACTGAATGAATATCGAGTTTGATATTTTACGGTCGGTCCTTGGGCAGTGGAAATTTAATTAGCGATTTAAAAAAAAATTTATTATTACTATATGACGTTTTTTTCTTCTCTGTGTTTCTTTCTAAGTCACTGCTGGCTCTAAAATTTTCTGTTTACAGATCCGGTAGAAATAAATTCATAGATCCTTTCGCTTGCGGAATATTAAGGCATTTCTAGCAATCCTACGTACATTTTTCAAATTTACACCACCCCTGCTTAAATGTTTTTTAAATAAAAAATTGATTAGTGGATAATATTATAGAGCTTGTACTTAATCAGATTGACGGTAAAAGCTTTCAGTTTCCTATTTACATAGTTACATTTTGCTCAAAAACTGCCCATTGGATCAGCCCATCCATTCTGAACAACTTGTATTCGATTGTTCCATGCATGATTTATTCGTTATTTATTTTCTTATTATTTAAAATTCGTTTGATTATAAAAAGTCTTGGTTTAAAAAGAATTATATCAAAGGTGATCATGGGCTGCAGAGTACTTCCGGACTAAAAGAAAAATATTTTTTTCTTAAATGCTTTCAAAAGACAACGAATGCATTCATTGATGTTGAAAATTTGAAGTTAAATTTGATTTTCGTCTATATTTTTGAAATGAAATTAAGAAATTCACTTTTCAAATGCCAAAATTTTAAAATTAGAAAATTCTCCGTTTCCATGGATTTTTATCGATTAAATCCGAATAGAGATGATTTAAACTCGCTTCCTTTCGTGCCTTTCAGTTATATTTTCGTGTCGAGTGATTTTTAAAAAGGCTCGATTAGTTTACATAAAAATTATATCAGACTTAATTCAAAATTTCCAAAAAAAAAATTTAAAAAATATTAAATTTATTAAATTAAAGATTTCAAAATAAATAAATAAATAAAAACGAATGAAAAGATATTTTTCTTTTTAACCAAGAATTCCAGAAAAAAAAAGAAAATTCCGAAATGAGTTGCTAGTGGAATATTTTTGCTATCAATTCATACGTAACAAAGTAGGTGAATTACCAAGCAGACGGGGTCGGCATTGTAGATTTTGTAATTCCAACTATAGTAGTATTTACCAATGTCAGGGTTTACGTACGACCTCAGTACGCAATGCTGGTAATTATTCGGTTCGAAAAATCATTACTTTCGGAATTTTCTTTTTCTTTCGGGTGTTAGAAAAAGATTTGTTTTTCAATTGGCTGTGTTCTCAAAGAATACATATAATGTCGGTTGAGTATTTAATTTTTTATATGGAAATATAAAAAAATGAAAAAAAAATGATAAAGTGCTCTTTGGTTAATCTATTTTTAGTTTTCAATAGAAGTATTAATTTTTTTTCTTGAAGAAAGGAAACCTACATTTCTTTCTTTGTTTTTGTTAGACTTAAAAAAATTAAGTATTTAAATAAAAGTGATAAGGGCTCTCGTTAAAGTTGGGCAAATGTGAGATTTTTATTTACCGGTCACTGATATGGCTTTTCAATGTAGCTTGCCAATAATGATAATAATTATGATAATATTATCACTGCCGAAAATACAAATTTTTAAAAGTCTACCGAAGAAAAAATATCAATAATTGTTAGAAATCGTCATGTTTTTTGGAGAAAAATTTTAAGAAAACCATTAAAAGGTTTCTGGCGAATTAAATTGTACATAACTTATATTTTTTATTCATATCAAGTCAGATAATCCTTCGTTTTTTATATACAAAATTTACTCAGGGAGATAATCCCTAATCCATTGATTATCATATTTAGCTAAAAAGAATGAGATGTAAGCTGATAGGGCTAGAGATTTTAATCAGTGGAGCATAAAGCAACATTTCAGTATTGTCGGAACCTTCAGAATTTCTTTGAGTACAACTTTGTTTTCTCTTTCCGACACTATTTATGTTTCTGTTCGATTAGGTATTGAATGTCGTATTATTTTTGATTACTCCATTTTTAATTTCTTTTGTTTTCATTTTTTTATTTAATTTTAATTAAATTACTGGTATTTGTTTTTAATTTATCTACTCGCAAAATTTTTAAATGTCAAAGTTTGCGTCCGCATGTAATGATTTTTTTTTAAAATATATTTTTAAACTTAAGACATTGAAGCGAAACGTGCTTTGAACACCCAGCTTGGTATTAAAGGACTAAAGAGCGTCTGAGCTAGGCTGTTATTTTTCGGAACTAAAAAAAAAAAAAAACCGAATTCGAATATTAGTGCCTAAAATAGACGTATATACTTAATCGAACAAATTGTAAGTGCCAAACATGACGTATTAATAGTGGATCTCCGATATTTTTAAAAGATTTTCCTAAAGTCGTCCTGTTCGTATAAAAGCAAGCCAAAAAGAAAAAATATTATTTAAAATAGAAATATTATTTAATACACACGCGCCGCAGCCTAAGAAAATAAACACCAAATTATTTAAGATGCAAAAAAGAAAATGCTGCTTAGTCAAGTGTTTTGTAAAGTTTTTTTTTAAGTTATGGGTTTTGAATGCGGTCAGTTAAGAATTTTTTTTTTTTACTAACTTTCAAAATTCATTAAATCAAGCATTAGTTTTAAAAATAATTTTAATTGTTTTTTGTTTTTGTTGACTGTTTTGATTCAAAGACACGAGTTAAAATTTTTTTTTCTTTCTCTATTTCTTTGATGATTATTTATAAAACCGTATGTTCGATATTTTACAGCTATTTTGACGCAATACTTGACAGGGCATAAACCTGATAATGACCTGACCTTGTTAACATCAAAATGGCGTTAATATCGATTAATATCGATCATATGATCTAAGCTTTAATTATCATTTGAATAGGAAAATTACAATTATCATTTTGGTAATGAAAATAATTGTTATTAGAAGATTTGTTTATGATATAAGTTTAAAAAAAATCCTTCCAGTACCTGAATGAAAAAAAGTCAGATTACATTTTCTTAGCGTTACGGTTAAAAGAAGAATTTTTATTTATATTGAAGTAAAAAGTGTAATATTTTTAATGTGTAACTTTTTCGAGGTTTTTCTTTAATCAGCAGGACGTCGTTTTTCTATTTTTTTCCCCCTTTCAAAAAGCACAGATCGTATTTTCGGAACTAAGCCAACCTAAAAATGTAAATGTTTGCTGCTTTTGCGATTTATGCTTTTTGAAAAACAGTAAATAGAACAAAAACAGGCAACGATTTTTTTATTAAAAAAAGATTAAGTATTTTACCTTGTTATGGTTTTTAAATTAGAGAGCCCTGAAATGTTACACTAATACATTAATGACGAAAAGATTGATTAAATTGTAATAATTATGTTTGTCATAATAAAATATTTCCAAAACAAAATTTTGCCATATTTCTTTTTTAAAATTTGTACATGTTTTCCATAAGTCAGATCTATTGCAGATTTTATATGTTTAAACGGAAGTTAATGGAAGTAAATATTGCAATACTCTACGATATCTGCATCGGATCTCGATTTTTTCCAAAGGATTCATCACTTACATTTAGAAAAAAAAAAAAAAAAAAGACATCATACAGACAACTATGATTGAAGTGTTTAAAACTTCTTAATATTTCACAACTTGGGATCAAATATTCGTTTTGAAAAAATGAAACAACAGTGAGAAAACGACCTCTAGTTTTTAAACGAACCTTTCCGATCCAAAGGCCAAAGCAGAAAATTTAACAAGAATGAAGTAAAAAGTGAAGAGCTCATCTTAATGTTGAGACAGTAGCTTTTTATTTTGCTTTTGTTGGAGCCTCTACTTTGAAGTAAATTTCTTATCCAATTTTATTTGGATGGAAATTAACAAGCTTTCCTTTCTGTTTTTAGTTTACTTGGCGTAGATGAAGAAATTGCAGTGTAGGCGACAAGAAGATTACAAGAAAAGATGCTTTTGACGGTTTGGTTTGAGTTGCTGTGTTTTTACTTCGGACTTCAGGATCATCTTTACGTGCAGTGTTTATTCAATTCAGGTCAGTAAGTTTGCTTTTTTTTTTTTTTAATCGAGAAATGCATTTGAAGAATAATATCTATTTGACTTGCATTTTTATAAAACATTTGCCACTTTAAGACAACCAAATAATATTGAATCCACTTAGAAGAGTTAAAATTGTTTAAATATCTTTAAGATGATTTTGACCAAGATCTATAATTGATACCTTAAAAATGAATTTTGATACAATTAATTAAGACATCGTTCTCTTTCCTATCACGTGAAGCAGGAAGGGAGGTTTTCCAATACGGTTTTCTTAGATCTACTATTTAAATTCAGATGTGTCGCTAGTACATAATTGAGGGAAACTTTTCTTTCGGTAGTGGCCTAAGACTGGTTGTCGGTATTGCGGGTATGGTTTTTTCGTAAGTAATCGGATTGTCCAAGTGCAGTGTTCATCCCATCTACCGATAACAAGACCTTAAGAATGGATAACAAAAGAATTATGCTGAAATTAATGAGATAAAATTTTTAAATTAGTATTTTATTAAGTGTTTTTTCCACTCTTGTTGTTTGCCTTCCCCCTTCCGAATTCGTCCTATGGCAAGAAATCAATACTTATAAGTGAGGCGTATAAAAGCAGCATGCAAAGCACGTTCTTATTCTTTCCTGTAAAAAATAGTGTTAAAACGTGATTTCCTTTTCTCTAATCCTATTAAAATTCGTCTTTTGCTTATATTGGAAAATAAAAAGCTCTAATAATACAACAGTAACTGTAAAACTTGTCAGGTGTAAAATACGAGAGGAATTATTGAGTATCACCAACGCGTCCCATTAGATCGTATCCGTATAGCATTATAAAATTCGGATTTTGTTTCAAATCTGCAAAACTTGGGAAAGTTAATTATTTAACCAGGTATAAAATTTTTTCAAGCATGCCGAGTGTTTCTTTTAGTTGCCTACTCTCTTTTAAAATTTTTATTAGTCTCAAGGTAATTACGTCATTGGCCTTTCGGTTATTTTCTAGATAAAATAACTGAATTTTTTTTTATATGCCTTGATATCCGATAACATTGATAACAAAAAAATCGACTGAATCGGTTTAATGGAAACTTATTTCTTAAATAAAGTATTACATCGTAATGGCGTCATTGAAAAAATTTAATGCAAAACTGCATGTAACGGAACTATTGTGCAATGTATGACGCTAAATTCTGAAGATAAAATTCTAAATGTTCACATTGTTTTAACATGATTTCGATTGTATTGCACCGAACGATTTTCATTTCAAGCCCCAGCTAATAACTTTCTGAGCGATTTTATGATACGGATAATGACATTAAAAGCAGTTTTGCAGCTTCCTTATAATTGATAATTTGAAGGACGTTAAATCTGACATTGAACGCATCGTAAGTTTTACAACTTCCTACCGGTTACTTTTCTTCTAAAATTTTGACATTAATTCCTATTCAAAATATAGACCATTTTCCATTTTTTTTTTTTTTAATGATGTATAAGTAGTTATTTGGGAATTGGATTTGTATTCCACCTAGAAGTCGTTACAGTATTTTAAGTTTAAAAGGTTCGTTTTTTTTGGCTGTGCACAACGTGGTCATTTCAGGTATCTTGCTCTCAAGGCCATCGATAACTCCCACCGACCTTGCCATCGATTATATAATTTATCTTCTCTAGACTGTTTTGTCTGTTACGAGATGAAATAACTGTACATGATTCCATATTTTCTCGGCTTACGCCTCCATGAATCTTAATAATGCTTGCCATGTAGTTTATGTTGTCTAGGTCATGATGAAATTGCAAGAGGGAGTATATGATTTTAGCTCGGGGCTCTTAACGCCTTCACTTCCAGACGATAATTACTGTGGTAAAAGTAAAAGGCTCTTTCCGCTAATGGAATATTTGAGTGATGAAAATGAAGGTTGTTTCAATTTTTGGATGAGACGTTAATTGAATAATTCGATGATATGTTTGATGTAATCGCAGTATTTTAAAAAGACAAGCGTCATCCGCAGACTTATTAATATTAGCACAATATCGTGGAGTCGTATTATGTCGTTAGCACTTATTTGGAGACATTTCTATTAACACAAATTCTATAAACCAAACCTAAAAAGCGGGTAAAGATTTTTCTATTTAGCAGAGTATTATCGGATGTGGCACGAAATTTTGGAGGGCATAAATAGTGCAAACTTTTCATCGGACAAGGCTTTGAGTTGAATAAACAATAGAAAGCTATTTTGAATGCAATGATGTATAGGCTTAAAAGAGTGAGTTTCTAATTTGAAGGTTCAATAAAAATATTAAAACTGACCTCTAATTTTGTTGCTGCAAGACCTCGACCTTTTGCACAATGATAATAAACTGAAGCAAACTAATAATGCTTCAGGCGCTGTTAGTCTTCAGGATGTCGTTCAGTCTGTTTATTGCAATTACTTTCTGATAACTTGAGGACAGTTAAGACTAAAAATCAATATTCCAATAGAGGAATTCATTTCGAAGGATATAGAGGTGTGCACCATATATGTAAATTTTCCGCTGCCCACCTTTCATTAAAAAATAAAAAAAATGATTATCGGATCCATTGCGAAAATTGTAAATTTTGATTCGGACCCTAGGAAAGTGGGCAAAGTATTATTCTAATTTTGGGTGGAAATCCCCATTGATTTAGCATTTCCTGACTTAAAAAGTATTAAAAAACACTTTGATATTTGTTCAAACACTTTCATGATGTTTCAATTAGCGAATGATAAAAACATATGATTTTTTCCATGATTCGCGGTTAATTTTAGGTCCTTTGTCAGCCCATCGCCTAATAATTATCCCTTGTATAGGAACCAAAGCAATCAAGAATGAAAATTAATTGCTAACATCATGTTTTTTTACGGAAGCCTATACAATCTAGCCATAGTCTGAAGGAAAATTACCAAGTTATTTACTCGTTTACTCGTCTAAATTTCCTGAATATCGGATTACAATAGATCACACCAGTACTTTAATATAGTCTTACACTGGGCCTTTGTTTTGATTTTTTTATCTCCTCAGTCTTATCTAAAGATTTTTTCGTATTAATTAGGGCATTTCGTAGTATTTGTGAGTCACATCGTTGAATAATCGATCTTTTATAAGAGAATAAAAAAATCCCTAAGATTTTAATATCTAATACCAGAATCACTTTAAAAATGTAATCGACATACATATCAGAAAGATAACAATTTTTTTGCAAGGACCATTTAATGACGGAATTAAAAAAAGAACAGTGGAAATGTGAATTCGGCATTTTCTTTCATTTCGCTGCATTATTGCATTAAAATACCTGGGTTTTCCCTTACTACGACATAAGGTTTTCTTTATTTTACATTATTACTGTCTTGATAATTAGAGATGCTCGTCACATTAATTTGCTTTCTTTGGACGTCATATTTTATTAGCAAATGGTTAATGACATTTACAGTTTGACAACTCATGATTGCGAAGGAAAATAGCGACCCGAAGTCCTTGAAAGTAAAGAAAGAATTTCATGGTTGTGTTAGCACTGGACTGGAACCTTTTGACAAATTTAATTTTTTTCAACAATAATACGCACTTTCTTCTAAATAAAAACTTGATAATAGTTGCAACAGATTAAAGGGCTCGGGCAAGGTAGGACAATGACCTTAAAAAACGTAATGCCGTATTAAAACACGTGAGAATCACATGTTGGTCAAGCTAACTGTCAACTTAAGGAAAAAAATTGAGTAAAATCATATTTAAATAAGCAAAGTCTGAAAAAAAAAAATCATAGAAACATATACAAAATCGCACAATAAAACAATAAAAAAGTTGATATTCGTACATCTACTTGTGCAATACAATTATCATTGAAACAACATTGAACATTCCGGAAAATATTCATGCAATAATTTGTAAAATTATATTACCTATTATGGTGTAACTGCATTAATCTACTCTTTTCCAGCTTTTCAAGCTCTCAAGATAAGCACGTCATTTTCTTTTCATGAATCAGCACTTTATTGAGCATCCTAATAGAGTAGTAAAGCTTTGTTATCTAATATTAAGAAAAGTTTTCCTTGTATTTACGCTTTAATAGGGACACCCAAACCAGGTCAGACTATTGATCTTTCGAGAAGAATATTACTTATGACGTATATTTTCATTTCAGTAACTTCTTATTTGTCCCATTTCTGGCATTTCCTGAACAGCGCAGATTAAAATTGTTCCAAATTTTCTTCCGGAAAATAGAAAAAAAACAGCCCTGGCGGAAATTTTCAATTGGTTCAAGTTTGAATCAGTTTTGGGAAAACTGAGTGGAATGTAACGCCTATCAATCAAGACAGATTTTTCCATATCCTGGTTTTCCGATTCAAAATTCCACCAGGATATGTCGGCACGATTTTCCGTATGAGCGGTTTCATAAGAACTCATAGTTTTTTTTGGCGATTACAGTATAAATTGCTCTTAGGGTTCAGACCTGTAATCAGCGGGACAAAGTAGCTCAGCTACCCGCCCCCTCCCCTCTCTTCGTGTAAAGGTATGAACCCCTTTTAAATTTTTTAAAGGAATATATTTTCTCTATTTTCCAGGTTAAAAAAATCCATTTGGAGCTCCCCATAGAGAACTTTTAGTCCCGCTAAGCCTCCCAGGCTGGCTATAGGTCTGCTAGGTTTTTTTGACACGACTTTGAAAAATGACGGGAAAAAAATTGTAGTTAACTTTTTTCTGCAGAGTTAAATTTTTTTAAAAGTACTGCAAAGACTTTTAAAATCTTCCATAGAGCTTGATAAAAAAATGAAATAAATAAATAAATAAAAATTAAAAAGTAGATGAAAATATCTTCTAAATTAGCACGTGACTACGGAAATTGTATAAATGAATCCCTTTAAAATTTCGCTTCATATGAATGAAATTTAATCACGATATATTGTTTATAAATTTTCCGCCTCTGTATAGTACCCTACGTCAGGAATTCCCCAGATGAAAAATGTAAAGAGAAATTGCTTTTGTAAATTTCTTGCTGACGACGTGGAGGTGGGATCGACTAAATAAACCACAGTAAAAGTAATCGATTTCTTTAAGTCTGCTAATATTTTAATCGCATTCTTCAACATTTTCAAGTTATTTTCTTCTTTTTCCTCATTTGCATTGCCAGGACCGTACCCAGTCCTTTTTGTGTTTTAATGCATTTTCAGACGATTTCTAAAAATGCTAGACCCTTTATAAAATTCCGTCGTAATATATTCGCTGTATTTGAGGGTGAATTTGTCAAAGATTGATTAGAAAATGCAGCAGGCGCAGGTATATAAATACAGAATTGAGCTTAAAGGTCAATCGTTTTTATAGTAGAAGTTAGTATTTTTAGGTGAGAAAATTTTTAACGTTGCGTCTGATTCTGATAATTTAGTTCGCTATTTTTCATATTGTTTAATTACTTTGAATTAGAATTTTAGAGTAATCGCTGCTTAGAATATAAAAACTAAGGTATTGTCCAAGAATGTGTTTGGTATTCACGATTTTTAATTTTGCATCGGAAAGTAATAACAGCTCGTTTTCCCTGTATTTTCCTTATGCATATATATGCATAATAGGGCACTAATGCTTGTCCGTAGCAGTAACGTGTCATGCATCATCTACCAATTGTCCATAAATTTTTTATCAAAGAAAATTGGTTTTGAGCTCACATTCTTTGAATGACATTCATTATTTTCAAAGTTGCAGAGTCAAGTTCAAGGATTTTTTAGAAGTAGGTTCGTCTCTGATGCTTCCTGATTTGCCTTAGGGCAAAACAAATGTTACTCCTGAATTTGAATCGCCGAAGGCAAAGTAATTCATTTTTTATGAGAAATTTCTAAGCTTTGAAAAAAGCTTTTACTAAAGTTTGGTTGATTTAACTAAAGGTCTCGTCCCAATGAGCCAAATTTCTTTAAAAAGAAAAAAGGAAAAAAAAAAAAAAAAAAAAAAAAAAAACAAGTTGCGGATTTAAAAAAAAAATGGAAACGTTACTCATAAACAGGTCTCTTTAAATGTCTTCCTGTAGTAATATTTTCCACCCGCCTCAATATAAGGTAGGAACACGTTTATGACCGTGGCCAAAGTTCCATTATTTTGTCGAACGGCAACATTTTGCGGATCTAATGATACGTAATAAGTTAATAAAAGATCACTACAAGTTTAACAAACTTAACTTCGTGACGATAAAGATCTGGCTTGAATTGCTTTATAGCTAAAAATAGACGACTTTGGAATAACCTTGCTATAAAAATAGGTACGAAATGAATATTGCGCATGCGCCTAATGAGCGGTCAGTGCAACTATTTTTTAATTTATTTCATATTGCGTCTTACTTTCTCTCTCTCCAAACTATCTTCAGGGCCGGTATAAGAAATTATTATTATTATTAATTATCATCATTTTTTTTTCGATGACTGCGTCTTGGTTTTGTTATCCTATAACTTTGTTTATTGTTTTTATACATCTTATCGGAAAGGTGAGGGCATCAGATTGAGAACTACCGGTATCTTGAGAAACAAGAAACGTGACTTATCAGATGACTTTCCGAAGCTATTTATAGTTAGTGTAGATTTATTTATATTGTCAATTTACCATTTTATTTTTTGAAAATAAAATTTTCCTTTGCATCCTTTGTGGACTAGATTCTTTGTTTTTTTCCTTCCACACGTATTTTTATGGATATCTTACGTTACGTATCGTCGCCTTAGTATTACAGGGTTCTATCGTGTTCATCGTACAATAAGTTAAACATATGAAATATAAAAAAGATAATACCCTGTAATACTAAGGCGACGAAATATTATTTAGATGTGAGAGTCCACGCGGAAATTTTTGGAGTAACTGAAACATTTTGGTCAACACCCAATATTATACTCAAGAGTCTGTAGAATTACATTCCTGTAAGACTTGGAGTGGATTTGAGTCGCCTCCTTTCTCTTTCCCGACAACTCGTATTTTTGGGCCACCTATACCTGCCTTGTAAACTAGCAGTTTAGAGGCGTCATTTTAGTGATGCCTATGGGAGAGCAAAGCCATAAGCTAAGGATTATTTCTAAGAAATTTTATGCTTAGCTTACATGTGAAATTGGCTTGGATATAGGGAAAATGCCTTGGAGCCCTTTCCCTCCCCATGAACAGTACCCAGATGTAGTTTGTAATATGATTAATATGATGATATTTAAATCATATAATTCATGTGATTGAATTACACTCAAGGGTCCAAAAATCAAGGGTTTATAAACTTTACAAAGGTAAATAGCTTTTGAATTCGACTGTCATATGGCATATGCCAATGCCATAAAGATACAACGAAGGGAAAATATCTTCATAAAAATTGAATTCATGGGAAAAAAATTGAGGGACATGTCGTTAAATAGCCTGCAATAGTTGAGCTTCGTGAAATATATTAAAATAAAATGGATCCACTGAAAAAAAAATATTAAATGAAATATTTCGTATGCCGTTCATTTGCGAGGATAATTATTAAAAAAATGCTACTTGAAGATCCATGCCGGCAATTACTACAAATTATAATTAGTGCTACAAATAACGCCATGGATAAACCTGCTTGAAATATTTGCCTCGTCATATTGTATCAGAAAAAAAGAACAAAATCATCAGACTATCAATTGGTAACAGTATGCATGTACAGCAATTAAACCTACAGCCTGATATGTCTTGATTAGACACTTTGCTATACACATTTGCTTATAGCGTGAAGAAATCCGAGGCGAGAAAATACCAGTTCTATTGGGAAAAATATAAAGCTATTTTTGTGTAAAATTCAACTAACCATAAATGTGGAAAATGAAAGAAAAAAAAATATTTTTATTATTCAGAGCAAAAGCAAAGCAAAAAAAAAAAATGGTCCATGCTCCGTAGAGAATGAAATACACGTAACACAATTTTCAAACTAAAGGATTATTAAGGCATTAAATTTTTTAACAATGGCATTAACTCACGTTAAACTGCAATTTTGATCATCTGAGTGCAACTTAGATTATAATATTATAACCGTTATTAATCGATATTTTCCATTGATTTAACATTATAAAATCTTGAATTGTTTAAAAAAAATAGGGCGAACGTAATATTCTTTTTTTTAGTTAAATGTTATATCATTAAAATTAAGATATCTTATAAAAGCAACAGTAGAAAAGAATCTAACTGCATTATCAGTTTGGAATGAAAGGGTTTTAATTACCAAAATATAGAAATGTGTTCTGTTTTAAATGTAAGTTTCAATTTTTAAAATTTTTTTTAACGCTTTAACACTGATATTTAATTTCCGTTTGATTCCATTTAATTGCAGGCCATATTTACTTACATTTTTATTACTTTAGTTTGTGCCAAACAAAATTCAATATCATATAGTGAAAATAATTTAATATCCAATTTTAAACGATTAAAAAAACCATCCATGTCAGAAATAATCATAGAAAGTTTCAACCCTTACCAAGCAAAACTCGCGGCGAAAGAAGCTCAGGAAGCGGCAGAAAGTGCTCATAGCAATCTTGTATTTGCAAGAAAGCAAGCTAACCTCGACGCCACTATCGCTGCTTCAAGTGGTAGACTTGCTCTTGATCCGAATGATTACTTCAAGTCGTCGGCAACTGGATTTCATCAGCAGTTTTTAACAAACCAGGATAAAGCTGAATCTGAAGCTGCGAAAGCTGCTCTGGATGCCGCAAAGGAAGCTCATGCAGCTGCTTTAGCGTCTCAGGAACAACTAATTTTAGCCAAACAACAAGCAGAGTTCGCTGCTGCCAGTATAACGAATTCCGCTAAATATAACAGAAAAGCAAGTGAAAAGGCTTATGCCGGGAAGCATAAAATTTTGATCGCTAAGAAAAAAAATAAGGTGAGTAGCGAAGAATTGAAAAAGTAATTGGAAAAATTTTATTTAGAGAATTCGACTAATTTTATCCGTTTGATTAGGCAAAAAATAAAATCCGTAATAAAGTTTCAACAACTTCGCCACCTCATCTCGCAGCATTGGAAATAAGTACTGCTAGTTCTACAAATTTAAATACAAGTCCGGATTATAATAATTAACAAATTAATCGTTTTTTTTTTAATATTAATTTTTGAACGTGTATTGTGCAGAACTTTATTTTAATAAATTTTTAACAATTTTCTCTTCTTAAATGTCAAGGTCTCTGCAAATATCGATTTTCATCCAAAGTCCTATGTCATTATACGGGGAAGAACATTAATTTTTTATGTATGCCTGTATGTTCTTACGATAGAAAATAATCGTCAGAAACTCTGATATGACTAGAAACGGCGGAACTATCTTATTAAATTATCAAGGGCAAAAATGACAATGCAATGTCATTAACGTATAAATAACATATCATTGAATTCTCGAATCAATAACTTTCAAAAAATGTAAGCAGAGGTATCGTAAAAATAAAAATGTGCAAATCAAGATCATTTTTTAAAAAAATGCATATCATGTAAAGCTTTCATCTGTACCCAGTTTTACGAAAGATATCTACTCTGCCATTAGCAGCATTTACCTTTTGTAGTCATCAGTTAAATAAAAAAGCTTTTTAATTTTACATTGCATCCCTTTAATTCCGACTCTTTGTATCAAAAATGGATGTTTATAACGGACTTATTAAGGTCGTATCAATAAACACACACAAAATTCTCTTAATAACCGTTATTAATGAGTCCAACGATCTCGGAAATGTGTAAAATCTCGCATCAGGTGAATTCAATTTCAATTTACGTAAATATGTGGCAAAATATTGAGGCAAATCCCATGCTTTCACCTACGCTTTCCTAGAAGTGAATAATTTAAATCGCGCGATATCCTATAAACAAAACACCTCGTCTAATCGCCAGTAAAATGGAAACCATTCGAGTATAATTCTGTACGGCTATCGTTTTAAAAAGAAATCTTTTCCCGAACGTCAGAACATAAAATTGGCGTCTACATTTCTTTTTTGAACAATCTTAAATTAACGAAATGCAGTAAAAGTGTATATACATTTTATTTTAGGATCTACGCGATTAAATGTTTGACAAGAAGCGCTTTCCAATATACGAAAAGAATTTCATTTAGATTGTCTTTTATTTTTTGAAGTGCTTTTCCTGTAAGGCAGTTGCCGGAGTTACCCTAATTTATATTCTAGTAATGAAAAGCTCTTGTCATGTCTGCTATAAACATATAATATCGTTGAAGTTTATAAAAAATCGTTTTTCTTGGAAAATTTGATTAAACATAATAAGAGCTTTTCATTTTACTTATTTAAAAATTAATCCAAGGATCGGTTTATCCGACCCTATGTATATTTCAAAACTACCGCGTTTATTTCAATTTTTTCTTCGGCTATTATGCATTTTTTTAATGCCAATGAAAAAAATGAAAAACCAAAAATTAAGGACGCAGTTTACAGTGAGAAATATGCATTCCGCATTTATTTAACATTTTAACCAATAAATCCAAACTCTAAAAAAATTGTTTTGTGTAGCCGAAGCAAAAATTTGAAAAAGGTAATAAATTATTGTAATATACAATTTGAAAAAAAGAAATTAGCTTATTTGACTTTTTAGAGAGTTTGCTATACGAAAGATTTTTTCCACTTTTTGTGATTGTATCCATACAAGTTCGTGAACCGAATTTTTATCTTCTGGTTCATATATGGTATCCGGGGCTGGTCGGAATCCAATTTATCACGCATGATACCTTTTCCTTAGAGACGACGTACTTAATTCTAAAAATAAACTATCCATGTTTATCACTTTCGGGAGCTCATTAAATTATTTTTCAGTTTATCCTTATAATTTGCTATGGAGTACTTAATATATTTTGTAACGCAAAACAATTTAAAAAGAACAACAATAACAATTACAACAACCGAAATTTTTTACTTAATTTAAAAAAACCTTAGGAGCCGTCCATAAATTACATAAGCAGGTTCAGGAGGGGGGGGCGGTGGTCTAAGTTAGCAATCTTATACCCATAATCTAAGTTTTGGCGAAGGGGGTCGAAAAGACTACCTTACATGCTTACGTAATTTATGAACGACCCCTTATAGACTTAGAGTTAATATCGTTGACTAAAATTAAAACAAACAAGAAAAAAATTACAAATCCCTGTTGGCATCGTTATATTATACTTCTGTTTTTTTAAACGAACAGCTGTAGGCGTACCAGGATTTGCAATTATTTATGAAATAAGAAATATAGAATTAGCTGACAGCAATAAAATCAGAATGAAAAAAAGGAATCTGCAATCTAAAACACGCATTCAGTGGGCTCTGTTACCAGCTCTTATTATCGGATGTATCGACAGAATCGCTTGTGCTTCCAAGAGAATGGGTCAAAGTGGACGGTTGATTATGTGCGAAAGACGTTTTGTACTGATTCGCAGCTTCGGATTCCTGGACGGCTGTTTTAGCTGTTATTTCTTTCTCGTTCGCTATCTTTTCTTGAATCTAAAAGTGTAAAAAGAAAAAAACAAATACATTTGTTGTTTCAGCTCTAAACCGATCGCAACCGCTTTTCTACTGGTTACATTTTTTTGATTATGAGAGTTCTTTTGTTTTTTTGACAAAAAGAGACATTCGTGAGTCACTCTCGAAGTTTAACATTGAGAGGCAATATATTTGTTGCATTTATTTATTAATATGACCTTTTCTAGCAATACAAAATACTTACAAAAGCATGCTCCTTTGCCGAGGCCAACTGCTGTTGAGCAGCAAGAGCTGCAGCATTCACTTCTCTGGCAGCTTGAATAGCAGCTGCGGCAATAGCAGCATTAGCTTGCGCATGTTCCTTAGCCGCTGAAAGGTGCTGATGAGCGGCAGCGGCAGCTGCTTCTGCTTTTTTAGCGGCTGCCAAAGCAGCAGCAGCACCAACGGCGCTGGCATGGGCTTGCTTTTGAGCGGATTGAAGTTGTCGTTGACTGATAGAAGCTGCTGCACTTGCATCCTTGGCAGCTGCGATAGACGCTTGAGCGTGAGCTGATAAAGCTTCGGCTTGCTCCTGAGCTGCATGGACATATTCTAGAGCAGCATTTGCGGCGATCCTGGCTTCTTTAGCAGCTGCTACAGCTTTTGCTGCTTCGAATGCTTTGGGATTGCCTTGAAGTCCAGGTCCTGTTAATAAAAGAAAAAGTTTCGAATTTGAATACAAGGTTTATAATTTTAATGATTTTTTTTTATATACCAGGATAATGTCCTCCGGTTAAAACGAATCCAGGACTTCCGAAACCAGCGTGATTTCCGTAACCGTGACTTATTGTTAAACCTCTCTTTTGCAAATCCGCTTTTCCCTCCTCGGTTTTAACATTTTCTTCAGGAGCGTTCGATGTTTCATCTGCTAGGGCTGCTGCTATTACTATCATGAAACAAACCTAAATACGAAATTAAGAAACCTCCGCAATTTGTTATATATAAATGCGAAAATTATTTTAATCTTTGGAAAATGTCCATATCCAACAGCTGGATTTTATATTAAACCAGTTTTACGTTCAATATATTTTTAAATAATTTGAAATGTCATAATTATAAAAATTAAGTAAAGATAAGTGACGTTTTAAAATATTTGAATCGTTTGACGTCTTCTTCATTAAAATACTTTGAATTTAAAAAAAAAAATCTAAAATATAACCGCATCTAGGTACTTACAAATTTTAATTCCATGTTGAAAGATTCGAAAAAAATTAGTGGACGTTACCGTAAAATTTTTCAAAACCGAATAATGACTCTATTGGCAGGATAATTGATTTATATAAAAATCTTAGCATTGCATAACGTATAGGATTAATGAAATCGTTAATATTTTGATTTGATTTCGATTAATTAAACGGATCATCAGAAATGTACCGTTTAATTTTGAACAAAACAAATAAATAAGTTCTTTTTCTTAATGCATAAGTGATGACCTAAAAAATATGTTTGAAAATAAAGAGGGGTAGAGATTATTGAGGTTAGCTCAGTTTGTTATTTTCATTTAAAACAGCTGTTCTACCAAATTAAAATGAAAAAATGCATTGCAAAATTCGAAAAGGAGAATCACCTAGATCTACATAGGCCTTTATGAAAGGTTTATTATTTCAAGACTAAATCCAGGTTTAGACTAGCCAGGGAGATGGGGAGTGACAAATGGGACTCAGCCCCCTGAGAATAATTTTAGTCCTTTCCAACCATTTTCCACTACTGCATTTTTTATCTTCCATCCATATGCTTAAAAAGCTCATTTTAAAAAACCCCCATCCGTTTCTTTACTCATGACAACGCTGCCCTTGTAAGCGAAAATAACGTATCTCCATTTTGTAAACAGCTTAGGCTGAACCTTTGTTGGCAAAAGATAAACATCAGAAAGTACCGTTTCTTTACAAAATGGAGATACGTTATTTTCGCTTATAAGCTTAGGGGCAGAACGATTTATTTTATTTCATGAAAACTGAATGAATAATTATTAATTATGAAAGTATGGTTTAGTTTGAATAACTATTTTTATTAATGTCTGCACTATATAAAATAAAACGTCTATGTTGAAAACATCGGTGAAAATGATATCTTATTCACCTATTGAAAGGTAATGATCCAAATCAGAAATTAGGTAAATGAGAAATTAAAGTTACTTACTAGACTAGCAAAAATAAAAAGTTAAATGATATTTAAATTGCTATTTCACATGCAACATGTTATACCGTGAATCATAAATTTCAAAAGTTTCCATATTAAAAATACGATTTATTATTAACAATTTAAGTTGTTTTTATTATTTTGAGGCACTGGTTTAAAATAATATTTGGTGCAGGGTTTCGTAGAGTTAGCATTCTATTTTTTATTTTTTTTTTTTTTTTTTTTTTTTTTAGAAAATCAATAGAATAAACGCATAATCATCATATCTACCAACGTATAGCTTAATTAATTTTAAATGATCTTAAAGATCTATTTGAAGCAATAAATATGAAAATATTTTGCAATTTTTTTTTTTTTTTTTGTTGAAAAAGCTAGCACCGCAAAGGCACAGACGCTGCAATCAATACATCATAATAATATAGGAGTTTTAAGGATTCAGTTCAAGCTCTTTATTTTTATTGAAATCCCTTCAATTAATTTTATAGTTTTGACCATCGGTAATGGTGGTTTTAATCATCGTTTAAATTTAAATGTCAACTTTGAAAATAGATCTGCCATTAAACCGTTAATAGACTTCACAAGTAATAAAAAGGATATAACAAATACTGGAAAAAAAAGTCGGAAAATCGATAACTATATCTTTTATTTTGAGAACAAGCCAAAACTCTATTTTGATTAGGGGAAAATTTTTATTGTCGTTTCTCGAAAGCAGTCACTTTTGATGCAGTCATGATTGGCACTCAAATTTGCATGCAAATCAAAAGTTATTTTTTTCCGAGGAAAAAAAAAAAAAAAGAAAAAGATCTCCTGTTTCATGTCATATTCATAATTAACGGAGATTTTTTTGAGATTAACTTTTTAAATTTATAAATTGCTTTGATATTTTTTTTTTCTTTAGTAAAGGGAAATTTTGCTCGACTGTCAGAGTAAATAACCAAATCATGTCAAACTTCAAAATCCGTATCGTACTTCCCGTTTTTCTATTTTCAGATTTTTATTATGAAATATTACTTCTTTTTTTGAAAAAAAAAAAAAAAAAAAAGTTTATCGGATGGTATCATCAGTTATTTTCTTGAAACAATGGAAAATAAGATTATCGGGAGCTATAAAAAGATTTCCATTTCCATCTTCTACGGAATTTTCCGTTCTTTGATTTCAATCTCACTTTTATCTGAAGAGATTTCAACAGGATTGCTTTAAAGTAAAACCATTTGCTTCTTTGTTTTGAAGATTTAGGACTTAAAGAAAAATGAATTAATATGAACAATGCGTAAACAATTTAAAATTATATTAAAATTCGTTTGCGTTACATTTTCCTAAAAAGAAAATACTGGCTAAACCCGATTTTTTTATTTTTATACGTGTGAAATCCCGTTTTGGCCAGTTCAAATAGGAACTTTTCCAAAATATGGACTTATTATATGAATTTTCAAACTGAGGATTATGTAACATTAAAGCGTAATATTTCCTTTAAAATCTAAAATATCAAAGAGTAGGGATATTCGAGACCAGCCCTTTTCAAGACAAGACCATCTTGAAACTGGAAAAGAGTCTCAGTCTCGTAATCGAGACTTGTCTCGTTTAAAAAATCTCGTAACGAGACTGACACTCTTTTCCGATATGAGAATCTTTCGTCTCGGAAAGGCCTGGTCTCGAATAGCCCTATCAAAGTCTCTTAATAATGCGGGAATTTTTTCTCGAGATTAATTTTTCATGATCTTAAATTTTTTACTGAATTCTCAATGTTTTGATTTTGGCCACTCTTTTGTAACTCTAATATGGATACTGATAAGTACAAAAAAAGTTTCCAACACAAGGCCATACAATACTACATTAAAGGACTTCGCAAGCATATAAGTCCTTTATTCCACTAAGAAACTTTCAATTAAAAATTGAAATCCTTTAGTAACTAATTTTATATATTTGAAAGATTTAAAGCCGAATTTGACCCTGTAGTTTTACAGACGCGAAAAAAATTTTATTGGAAAATGCTGGAATTACCTTTGATCTGACAATTCTGAACGGTATATACTTAGTAATTAAAATATGTTTACTAGATTTTTACTAGCTCACCAGAATTTTAATTTCCGATCTGGTTCCCAAGATGGGGCATAGTGCAATAAAAGGTCTATAAGCTTGTGATGTCCTCTTAACTAACTGAAATTAGTTTCTACATTTTATTTGATATACTTTACTTCTACATATTTTTTAATTTTTTGTTTAATATGGTAAGCGCTTTTTAAGAAAATTGTAATACTAAAGCAGACTTTTAATTTTTTTTCGCATTTGAAAAATAAATAAAAATTTCATTTTTTAACTTTATAATGTAGATATATGCGAATTGATCTGTCTACGCGAAAACGATTTCTAGTAGTAAAAATCAACTATTAAGAAAAAATTTTAAACTTATGTTTATTTGGATTCTTGGATCTTAAACAAAATTAAATTTGATATATATAACAATTTTCCTTTTTTCTTGTCTTTTTTTTTTTTGCATTATTCATATAACCTTTAATACTGTAAAATACTGAGTCACCTACATTTATAGTTATTTTTTACTTTACTTTTCGCCCAATATAATCTAGTTCTGCAACCGTGAGTAAGGCTTTATTTTAGCCCTATAAGTTAGACTTAATCAATGAGTAAAATGGCAATCTTTGCTTTATCATCAGATATTTATAGAAATTAATTTTAAAAAAACTTATATTAGTGTAAGTTAGTCATATAGTATAATTTAAAATGCACCCTGTACCCTGCAAAGGATCGTCTATTATTTTATATACTTTTTTTTCATGCTTCTTAATCAGACATTGACTGCGAACTATTGAGACGCTAAGAATTGTAAATGATTAAGACCAATGTAAGGAACTAATAAATTAAGGATTTTAATTCTTAAGTGTCCCTTCAGTCAGAAACACGACTGATAGTCCTTGTCTGATCTGCATCTTGAAGCAATCATTTTAAAAGATTACCTCTAAAATACATGTTATTGTATAATGATTTCCATAGCTTTAATAATTTTATTGTATAAATCTGAGCAGCCAAATTAACTTATGAAAAGATATAATATTTACAAACTTCTGTTAGTAATACTTATAAATTAAGTACTAAATATACCACAGTAAAAAACGGCAGAAAAGCAGTAAAAAATATAAATATAAATATAAATTAAAAATAAAGCTTTCCATTTTTTTTCTTTTTTTAATTTTTCAAAAACAGACAATTTATATTCTTTTACAGACATTCATTAGCCTTGTTTCCAATTGAATTTTGATTATCTAACCTTTTTACGAAATCTATAGCATCATGCACCATTGGAAATATCATGGACTTAGGATAACGCTCAAAAATATCACAGGTAACTAGACTCTCGTAGACGGATACCGTACATTCGCAAATAATTAAATTAACCTTGATTTTTTCTAGATCACAATAAATCGAATAGAGAGATTTAATTGCTGAAGGATCCACGAACGGGACGGATGATAAATTGAGAATAAGAGTCAGCGATTTGCTGGGTTTTTCTGATGTAACCAAAACGATCGACTGGCTATTTTGAAATTCTAAAAATTGTTTAATAATTTTCTTTCTGACGGATTCGCAATTCGCAAAATACAGACCTCCTACAATTTGCAAAATTAAAATGTTGTTTAACTGCTCAGCCTTTTTGAATCTTTTTAAATCCAAATAAACGTTTGTGCTTGGGACGTTACCAATGGTCAAAACCTCAGGGGTCTGATTTCGGATGATCATAGTTGCTATTGAGGCAATTAAGCCAATTCCCAAACCGTAATCGATATCTAAAATTACGACAGACAAAAATGTCAGAAGCCAAACGGTTCCGTCCAGTTTGCTTAATTTATATGTTTTCGGGAGGTCTTTAAACTGCAAAAACATCCCTTTCAAAGCCACTACAATAATCGACGATAAGACGCAATAAGGCAACGGTTCGAAGAACGGCCCGATAAATAATAAAACGAATACTAATAGTATGCAACTGACAACGCTTGCAATTTGGGTTTTTCCCCCAACAGATTCTTGTATCAAGCTTCTAGATAGGGAAGCGGAAAACGGCATGCAAGAAAAGAAAGCGGAAAAAATATTGCCAACCCCCGAAGCTAAAATTTCTTGGTTCCCATTAATTTCGTAATTTAATTTTTTTGCGAATATACTTGCCATCGATAAATTAATCGATAGCGCCACAATGGCTATCACCAATCCATCCACTACTAAATTAGGTAGTAATTCTAAAGGCGGTATTTTTGGTATTGGTAGCCCGGTAGGAACGTCGTCAACGACCGATATGTTATAATCTTTTTTTAAATCAAGTTGAACGGACAAGAAGGTACCGATTATTACCATAATCAGTTCGATCGGAATCGGAAACACTTTTTTAAATTTTTTTTGTAGCAAAGGCTTGACGACTTCGTTAAAAGTGAGAAGTGACGTCAGGAAGCACCCGGACAAGACAACGGCTGTCGCATTCGACTTTTCGATGTCTCTAAATATATCGTAATAAGTGTAAATTAACTTTAAAGGGCCAGAGTAACGTTTAACATTTAAACCTAAAAGATTTTTAACTTGAGAAGTGAAAACGTGTACTGCTGCACCGGTCGTAAAACCGGATACCAAAGTATCCGATAAAAATACTGATAAGGAACCTAATTTTAAAATACTTAACGCGACCTGCCAAATTCCCACGATGAAACAAACCGATGTGGCCACTTCCGTTGGGGTATAAAGCGGCTCAATTATTTCGAGCGTCCCTTCAGTCGAGTTTGTTGCTGTAGTTTCAAACGGATGGGAGTACATGGCGACGCTTTTTCCAGTCATCATGCATATTACGGCGAAAGTTCCCATCGATACGTGCCGAGACGTTCCCATTACAATGTAAATTAAGACGGGAAAGAATGCCATGTAAATTCCGACGACAGGAGGAACACCGCCCAGAAGAGCATACGCCATTCCCTGGGGTATATGCATTATGGCAACTGTTAATCCGGCAATTAAATCGCTTGCGATATCTCCTTTTTTGTACCTTGGAAGCCATTTCAATATCGGGAAAATGTTGAACAATGTTTGGGATGAGCACTCCGTTTGCTTTTTAATTTTATCGATGACTGAAGGCGGTTTGATTGGCTCGTACTGGTAGACTTGCCGGAAAAGTTCTTCATTGAATGGTTCTTTGCTCCTATCGTATATTATGGCTTCGTTCAGTCTTGTATAATATTTTCCGGTTATTTCGTTGTCCATTTCTTGTAGTTGTGATAATTTTGTCGACTAAATTTTCCGAAAGTGGAATGTCGGTTCTGTTCCTAGAAAATAAAAAAAAAAAATAAAAATTGGTTAGTTTAAATTCGGAAATAACGATTTTGATATAGAGTGCAGCAAAAAATAACAAAAAATTTTCATAGAATTTTCAAAAAATAACAAAAAATAACAAAATTTTCAAAGAATTTTCTGTTCGTTACTATTATTTATCACTATCGCGCTGAAAAATGGCGCAATGATATTTAAAAGGAAATTGAATGATGAGAAACGTTAATACCAAATGATGATAATGGTATTTATCCAGACTGTTATACTACAGTAGGCCTACTGTTTGTCTGCCAGCCACTTTCCTTATTGTTTCTTTGATGAGCAACATTTTAAGTTTCCTTAAAATATTGAATAGGGTTGTTTCACTATATTTCCAATAAATGTTTTAACTGTCCAGAAATTCAGGGAAAAAAATTAGAAAACGAAATCTCATTACGTTTTTGCTCATTCGGAATGGTTTTATCTTTTAAATTTCAATTAAAAGTTGACGAAATTTCAGCTCGATTTAAACGCTTTTGAAAAGCGCAAAATGAAATGGCGTCTGGTTGTTTTTATCGTTTCGTTCAAATAACCAGTTCGAATCAGCAGTGAATCAAATGTATGAAAATTTTTTAATGGCGAATGTTTTTGTTTTGAAATTAAAAACCAGTCACGTGTCACTTTGACAATGAGTAAAAAGAAATATTAAATACTGATTCGATCTATTATGTGCTAACTAATCGCAAGACTCCAGTAAAATAGTATCCGCGAAGCTGCTTCGATTAAAATCCTATCCATTTTTATTTCAAAACAAAAACTTTCGCCATTAAAAAATTTTCATACATTTGATTCACTGCTGATTCGAACTGGTTATTTGAACGGAACGATAAAAACAACCAGACGCCATTTCATTTTGCGCTTTTCGAAAGCGTTTAAATCGGGCTGAAATTTCGTCGATTTTTACTGTAACTGAAATTTAAAAGATAAAAACATTCCAAATAAGCCCAAACAAATTCTGATATTTTTCGCTAAATTTCTGAACAGTTAAAAAAAGTGATTAGAAATATAGTGAAACAACCCTATTTTGAATTGCATTAAAAACCTTAAAATTAACGATGCAGTTATTTACTTTACTTTATTTTATTTTATTAATGCAGTTATTTTTCACCGTTGCCCACAATAATTAGTAACTGGGCCCAGTGATAGCGGTCTAAGTGGTCTATTTCGCAGGAAAAAAAATTCTGTAAAAATCGAAAATTTCCCTGTGTTTCATGTGGGAAAATTGGAGTCCTTGCAGGCACTTGCTGCAGTAGAGATATAGATTCAAGTTTTGCACACAATATTTTTCTATTTTTTTGGGGACTTTTGAAAGAGGGGGAAAAAAGATGGGCACTTTTCTAGAACTATTTAGTTCTTAAAAAAAAGGGTTTTTTTTCTTTCCGTCTCTAATTGAATACGAAAAGGGATTGAAATTACGCCTCTGGATGAGCTTCAGACAGCAAAAAAATCCTTTAAATGCGAGTTTATATCTTGAGTCCAACTTTTCTAAATTAATCCGTCTGGCAAGAAAATTAACTTTTAAATAATTGGCCATAGAAGAAAATATATTTTGATTAGCAGCTCACAATTTTTTTTCAACCCTAAAAGCACCATAGAAATTCGCAACATTGAACTAAAAAAAAAAAAAAAAAAAAAGAAAACATTTTTGTTTACCTTCAAGGTAAACGAGCCGTATAAATATTTGATTTTATTTCAAATTTATATTTATTTTTTGTGCGGTCCCTTTGTACTTTCATTTAGGAAAGTTTGTCCTTTCAAAGAAAGACACAGACAGTGTAATAACAGTCCATTGAGCATTTTTCATTTTTTTTATGTCACTTCATAGGCTGCAGTTTTTTTCTTTCATTCATGGGTCGTTTATAAGTCGATAAGTATTTAATTTCTACATCTTTGCTTGGAATTTTAGTAAAAATTTTTGTTACTTTTTGGCACTTGCACTTGTTTAATGTCACTCTTATCACATTTAACCGGCTATATTATTTTTTAGTATTACTTTTAATATTTTTGCTTTTTATCACTATGTCTTCATTTCATTGGGTACTCTCACCGTAAAGATTTTTTATACGATTTTTTATACGATTCTGATAGAAAATTTTTCACTAGTAGTTCAAAACATTTGCAAAAAAACATATTGAAAATGCATCCTTATAATTTTTTTTTCTCATTTTTGCATGACATCGATTCTTTATTCACAGAGTTCACAGTACAACTCAAGAAACAATACGTATAAAAAGTAGGCCTATAACAAAACGAAATCACAACAATTAAAAAAAAAATAGTCGTTTCGATTATATGCAGATTGGGAAAAAACATTTAGGCAATGTTGACAGTTTACATTGCCACTAAATACACAATTATAGTAACGATAATTTTGACCTTCCATTACTGACTTCTTTGCGTAGATGCCTCTATTTTTTTTTTTTTTTTTTTTTTTTAAGACAAAAAAAGGCGATTACACAATAAAAAATTGAAAAGACAAAAAGCTACGCCTAAGATAAGGCGAATAACGTTTTTACTTACTAGAAAAACATGTTACGCATAAATACGGGAAAACCGACAATAAAATGTACCTAAGATCGTTAAGCAGTTCAACCTAACTCTGACCAATTACGATCGCTTCGGTCCTTTTTATTTTAGAGGCTATTAAGCGTTTAAGAACTTTCTAGTTGAGGAAAAAAGTATTTGAAGATGTTGTTTGTACATATAATGTTGCATATGGAAGCTTTAATGATTCATCATTACACGCGTTAGCGTCATAATGTTTCTTTAAAAAAAAAATCATCATTCAGAAAAATATAATTATTTTTGTTATTGCTTTTCTTGTTTAGGAATGAGCAAAGGTTGATTTTTTTATTCCGTTATATTCTTCGAGGTGAATTCTCTGAAAATGGTCGTACCTATAAGATTAGCAATAAATGTGACTGAGGGGATGCGTTGTGGAATCTTTTGTCATTTCGCCAAAACCGGGAAACCGGGCCGAACTGGTTTTTTTTTACAGCTTTATGCTTTTTTTTTCTCACGGTACTTAAAAATTTGCAAATGTCCACACTACACTATGTATTATTAAGCCCTGAAGGCATTTTGCGGTTACATGTAGTGTTGTTTAGTATCAAGGTTAGTTCCGTTTTTTTTTTTTTTTTTTTCTTTACTTTTTTTTTAAATATAAAATTCGATTACTATAGGTTGAGTAGATTTCAATTGTCAGCGGGAAATTGGTGCATTTAATGGATTTAAAGCATCTTACTATTTGAAACACTGGTGCCACGAATCAATAATTAAGAGGAGGCTTCACGGAATTCGAGAAGGAATGGCTATTTTGTTTAACACTCGATTTAAGGGGGAAAAAATCGAATTTCAGGTATCTAACGAACTCCTTTGACTTCTTCTTGTATTTCTGGTACAAGTTTCAACTTGTTCCAAGCAAACAAAAACCAGGAAAACAAAATCAAAGATTTTTGACCGCAATTTTTTTTGAAATTATTTTCCCGCAGTCCATACATTTTAGACAAGTTGAAACTTGCACTAAAATTTCCGGGATATATCAGAGGAGTTCGTTGGATACCTAAAATTTGGATTTTTTCATCGTAAATCGAGTATTCGACAAAACAGCCATTCCTTCTTGTATTCCGTGAAGCCTCCTCTTAACTGTAGGCCCTGAAAGTTTTTTGGATCTAATTTTTTTTTTCTTTTTGCATCAACGAATATTAATATTGCGAACTATCATTGTTATTAGGCCGATTACTTGTTTTTTAATTTAAATTTAAAAAATTTAAAATTCCTTGCATTGAGCTCCGCCATACTGCTTACAGGCCAGCTCTCTCCCAGTCTTAAGATGAAAAAAAATGGGTTTATGCTTATAGTCTATAATTAGAATTTTAAAAAAAATTTCCACAACCTTAATGAAGAGGGCATTTTCAAGGAACTGAAAATCGGCTCAAAACGATAAGAAGATTGGCGAAATTTTTTATTTGGGTTATCACAATTGCATTGATTCAAGCTCAAGTTCATAAAGATATCGACAAATCTTGCAATCAATTCAAGGCTTTCTATCTCAATTTTTTTTTTTTTTTTTTTTTTTACATTTTTGCAAATTTTTTAAATGGCAAACGATTATTGCTTAAAAGTTGAAATGAGTTGTATAATATATCTCCAATTAAAAAGCCGATTTAAATTCTTTTTACAGATAGAACCGGCTTTTAGTTCGTTAAATAAAAAAAAAATAAAAAAGTTTGCTTCGCGATTAATTTTTTGTTATTCGACGAAAGTTTTTTTCTTAGACTTATTCTCTGTACCGACTTATTGAAATGGAATATAACGAGCGAAAAAAAATATCCGTTAAACATTCTTGAGCATTTATGAGAAAACAGGAATGATTACCTATTTATAGTTATTCTTTCTTGTTTCTCTACTTATTATCCGATTTCAAAATATTACCGTTTTTCTACGCAACGCTATCTTTACCGCTTTAAAAACAAAGAAAAAAATTAACGGCGACAAAAAATTGCAAGACAAGAGTAAAGTTTTAAAAAAATTCCGAATTCGGTCACTTATTTTTTCATTTTATCAATAAGATGATTCAGATGAGCATTGTTTTGAAAAAGAAAAACAAAGTGGTAAATCGTTTAATAATTTTCTTTTTTCCAAATTGATCCTATTTTCAAACGATTATAACGATAAATTAACCCAGGTCAGCTTTTAAGGTATAGGAAAACTTTCTTCTTTCCAACAAGTCACTACAAAAGACAAACATCGGAAGAACAAACCATTTAAAATGTATAACTACTTTACCGGCGACTTCCTCAACATCATCAAATTTTCCTTTGTCACATTCACTTTTACGTAACTTACTTGGTAAAGTAATCACTGAATGAATATACATGATTCATCTATTAAATATCTTAGTGGTAAAAAAAAAGATCAAAAAAATTGCAATATAATGCTGAACTGCACACTTGGACTTGAAAATTAAGACTACGTACTACCTCAAGTGTTCGTCTCCTAAGGTCTCAGGTATGGTACTCGGCCTTGTTTCGTTCGGTTCTACAAAACCCGAGAAAAACACGAGTTATCTCGGCTGTAAGAGACTTCATCTTGCCAAGAATAAGGCAAAACGCTACTACCCATTTCACCCACGTTTACCTGTTGGCGATGGAAAAGGAACCCAACATCGAAAATACGGATTTTCCATAGAATGTTTCTGCTATTTCCAGAATTTTTTTTCCTTTTTTTTTGGAATTGATTTGTCCCTGTTTGTGGCCAATTTGGCTTCCGTCTTCCTCTTTTTTTAGCGGTCAATGCCAACTAATACTAGTTCTAAAGTGGTATCATAAAACGTTGTTTATTGCTATTGCCGTCCGGTGATCGAATGCCATTATTAGGAAAGTAGTTATAATTGTTGGTTGTAAAGTTCATAAGCGTTTGGTTGGATGAAGTGACTTTTAAATCATTAATTTTTCTCCCTTAGCTTTTACTACAGTAGTTCGCAAGAGAATAAGTAGTGACTCTTTTTAAGTGAAAGCAAAAGGGTATACAAAAACGTTTTCTTAAAAATGACCATACTTATTTTGTTTATTTTGTTAATGATTGCACATCCTTGTCTGAATACTGTTTTAGATCTCTGAAATCAGGGCTGTAAGTATCAAAAAATCACGCCCAGAAAAATGATTCTGATATACATTAATATTGCCCCCCCCCCACCATTCCCTCATGCCATAAAAGGTTTTATTACTCCTCCATGAGTTAGACTTATCTAATTCGCTGCAACCCCCCCTCCCTCCTCCCTCCCCACTCCAATCCGGAAAAGGCCTTATTCACTCACCATCGAAAGGTTCTTAAAACCCCTGGGCTACACTGTGATACGCGGTCTTTCTTTAAAATTAATGTGGGAATCGCAGGGACGGATCTAGAACAAAATTCTGGGGGAAAGGGGGGGAACGATTCAACTTTCATTTATGCAATTTTCCAACATTAACTGAATTATATTCGGTATAAATATATTTCTGCTCTGATCCTAATCATATGTAGTGTGACGAATGACGCAATAGAAGGAGCTCAAAGTTCTCCGCCAGAGGGTCTAAATGGCCACTTAAAAACATGGGTTATAAGGAAAATTTATACGCCAGAAATTTTTCCAAGGGGGTGTAGCGGTCAGCGAGAGGGTGCAACGCCCCGTCCGGTCCTGTCTCTCCCTGTAACTAATGCCCCAAAGTATCCGTACAAAACCTAGAAGGGCACCAAAATTCCAGTGTCGTAATTTCGAAGATTCAAAAATTTTACGTAGAGAAAAACTGCTTTTACGCGTACTTATTTTAAGGTAAACTTCTCATTGATTAGGCATATGCAATTTCTACTTCACCCTTTTAATTTTGATTTTAATTTACTCCCCCAGGGGGTCTGGTATACCTGAACGTTAAAAAGTTTCCAAACCGATTTTTTTAAAGGTAAAACTTTAATTTAATTTTACAAAAAGGACTTTTACAAAAAGGATTTTACATCGTGAAAGTTGACAGGCGAGTGCACAATATTTTTGGTAGATATTATTGTTTTTGATTTTAATTGTAAGCATTTTTTATTGTGTCGTGTGGTGTGATATTTGCATAACTGTTTTATTGTATTTTTGAAAAAAAAAAAAAAAAAATGCATGTGCGAGTATTTGCTTGGAAACAGTTATTCCTATTCCTATATAAAAATTTGCATAAATCAATGAGATGAATTTATTTTTCAATGGCATATTGTTTTGACGTAATATTTTAAAGTCAACAAACTCACGTTCACTTTTATTTGCAACAAAAATAGGCTGTGACAAAATGTTATTGTTTCACCTACTACGGTAAAACTTTCATTAACAAAAATTTAATGATTAAGATTTAGTGGTGATTTTTTATTATTATTTAACATTAATCCTAATTGGACGATATCTGAAATTCAAGCTGATTGGTAAAAATAGGATTCGACATTAATTAGGAACAAAGGGTTGATACAAGTATTATTTAACCACTTAGCGGGGGAGGGAGGGTTGATGGAATGCTTAAGGCTGCTTATTACGGAGCAAGGAAAGGGGGTGTTCCATGTCTTACGTAGGAATTGTAATAGTTTTTGCCATTAAAAAATATTATTTGCTGCAGTATTCAGTGTAAAAATGGTCGTATTAATTCATAATTTCATTTTACGATTCCTTTAAATTCACTTTTGATTTATTTCATTAAGTAATGTTTGATTTTGCTCATTGATTTTTGATATTATTTTATTGATTCAATAACTTTTTTAAAAATAAATTTCACTGTTCTCTTTTTGAAGCTTATGCAAGATACCGTAAGAGTAATCGGTGTGTCGTCCGGACTGTAAAAAAAGGTTAAATAAAACCTTAACCTTTTCCGGATAAGTTTAATACCCTATTGTTGTACAGCAACTTTTTTAAAGTGCGAAATCAGTCGTTAATAACTGCTTTTAGTATTCGTCATGCAAACGAATTAATACTTACAATTTTAAATACAGAAGTAACTTTCGGGTGTAAACAATTTGTTATAATGATTTTTCCTCAAACCAGACAAAAAAATCGCCTGGTCATTACAGTATTTTTTCCATGTCTTGTATTACGGGAACAACTTACACATCATTACATCACAACTAATACTAAATTGTCGTATTTCATGGTTTTTGTCAGCCTATTATTAATCGAATCTTAAATAAACAATTTCAATTGATTGATGAATGGTTCGTCCTTATTTTGCGGATTTAAGAATATAGGCCATTCCAGATTGTTAAAAAATTTTTGCGACTTAAAAATAATGACGAGGGAAAAAAAGTAGATTTCGAAAGATGTCCCTTACCTATAAAATTGATGTTAAGCCAATTACCAAAAAACTAATATTCAGCACTACTACTATCTCATACTGCCACGCTAAAAAGTTTCAAACTTAATGTGGAACAGTAGGTGAGATAATATGGGTTCGTTTACCTAAATTATTATAAACCCGGGAATGACCTGGTAAAAGGTAACAGACGCATGATAAAAATGTCTGGGATCAAAAAACAATAGAGTCATAAATGGGGGATTTTTAATATATGGTGTTCTGTGGAAAAATTTTTGGTTGAAAACAAAAGATGGTTTTGAAAGCTAAATGTGAATCACCTTACCGTTAATAGTAATTTCCAATCGAAGTCTTTAATTAAGGGGAATTCTGCAAACATGATTAGCTTACTTATGAAAGTGACTGCATGAAGATCTCACTAAAGAAGAAAATATTCATATTATTAACATACAAACCGAAAAATTTTGGATAGGGTAGTATTCAAACAGCAATTTTTTTGTAAAAATGATTTATCTTCTGGATTTTTTTCATTAATTAAGAAATGATATTATATTCTCATTAAAAAGATAAAAAAGTTAATTTAAGGCTTAAGGCAAATCATAAAAAAAAAAAAATTTTTTTTTGCTTGAATTTTTCGCTAATAAGCTAAATTTTCTTTAAACTAATGCTTATTTTGCTCTGCAATATAATTAGCTCGGAAATAGCAGATTAACTTCATCCGGCCAATGCGCAAAAAAGGAAACGACATTAAGGGTCGGAGAATCGTGCTTTAGCGAGTTATGTCACATTCACCTAGGTACTTAAGATTTTTTATTTAACTCCTTATTACGGAAACGCCATTTACAAACAAGCGCCCAAAAGTTCAATTTTTTTTCCCCCAAAAAAATCTCTGCTTCTTCCAAAACTGAGTGATATCTTTGCAAACTTTTAAAATGAAAGTCGAGGAAAAGGGCTTAGTTTTTTATTACAACAACTGTTTCAAGCTTTATCGTTTTGCATTTTATTTTTGTTTATCCAGTAATTGAATTCTCCAGGGGTCCATATATAATTTAAATTACACGAGCCTTTAGTTGAGAACGAGTGAATGCCAAATTTACCTTAAAAATTTTCAGTGTCTAAACCGAAAGTCAAAGTGAAAAAATTAAAATTACGAAGAATATTCGATAGGTTGACCAAAAAATTAAGAGCAAAGGATCCTTTCTGGGTAATAATGGATATGTCCGTTGAACCGTTCCGTCGCACAGAAAATAATAATAATAAAGTAGATATTTTAGAATTTGTTGGAACTATCAGTCTTTCACTTCATGTTAAGTTGTGTTACGCGCTAATGTAAAAAAGGAATAAAAAGTTAAACATCACAAAAAATAAGACACTTTTTTTTACAAGAGTAATGAGATCTAATGACTTATCATGAGGAAAATTCAGCCAAAACATACGAGAAAAAAAAAGCTTCATTATAATTTGGGAAGACTTCAACGCACATTGTATTATACGTATATCATGGAAATTTTTTTACTGGCATTAGTTTTAAATTTTTTAAATTTCCATTAGAAACATTTCACTTCTCTTCTCTTCGAATTTTCAGTTAAACTCCTCATCAGGCCTTACATATATTCAATAAAGAAAAACTGTTTATTGTATTGAAGTTCTTGTCCGAAAGTTTTAAAATTTGGATAAGAAATAAAATTTTTTCGGAAAAAGTCCCAAAGAAATTAATATAACAATGAATACAAATGATTATTTTAATTTCCTGAGTGATGTTTGACTTTTGATGCACTTCATAAAAGAATGAAAACATAAAATATAAGCCTACTTGAGACCATTTATCGCTTTGGTTCAATTTTCCTCAAGAAACACATGCAGGAAAAGTTTAATGGATTTTATTTTCTAAATAAACAAAATCGAAATTCTGAAAAAATTGTTATTTTTATGTGGAATATCCCTGAAATGTTTTTTTTTCCTACGAAAAATATAAAATGAAATCAGAAACTCATGAGCAATAATGGAAAGTTTAGATCTAGTTCGAAGCATCTGTTGCGAGCTGTATTTTTCCAGATTCTTTTCTACTAATAATAGTTCGTTTTTTTTTCTTTCTTTTTTTAAGTAAAAGAAAGTTTTGGAAAAAAGATTTAAATTTTTGTGCCATTTACTAATTTATTTGCTTTTCAACGAAAAAGCAGTAAAAAAATTAACAGTATTATATTTAAAAAAAATTAAATTTTCATTTTGAAATAAAATTGGCTTTGTATTTTTTGTACAATTTTATTAAAAAAGTATCCCCTTTGGAGTCATAAACCACGTTCCATAAACCACGTTAGCATTATTTTGGCAATTTTTGACCCCCTCCCTCCTAAAATTACCTTAGATTTCGTTTACCCCCCCCCCCCCCTTAATTTTTTTTTTTGAATTAATATTAAACATTTAAAGAATCTGAAATTCTTCGGATCTTAAATTTTGCAAAGGAAAGGTTTTTTTTTTTTTTTTTTAACTTAGAGCAAATGCGAGGGTAAAATTGGAAAAAAAAATTTTTTAAGTGATTGATTAATTTAAAAAATTTAAATTATTTTCATTTTTGCATATTCGTTACATGAGACAAATGCTAACGTTAAATATGTAAAACCCCTCCTCCTCCCTCCTTGTTAGCAAAAGTCAGCATTTTGAATACCTCCTCCCCACCTCCCCTAATGTGCTAACTTGGTTTATAGACGATCCCTTTGAAGTCTGGATAAAAACAAGATAAAATACCTATCAAGTTTTAAAGAGCTAAATACACGTCCATACTTAACGTACTTTCCATTTGATTGACGGTTGGCTAATATAATACAGAAATAGTCAGTCGAACTGATACCTATTGATTTCTCGTCAATCTTCCGAGGCGGAGAATCATTCCTTATCAATATCGTGTGCACTGTTTAAGGTTAGTTTTGAAAGATAATCCAAATCTCCCACTTATAATTCCTTCAATGTCAAAACGAAATTTCTTTACCAAAAACGCTTTTTTTAAATTCTTATCGGAAAATCATACCTCGCCCGATGACCGGAAAGATAAATTTGAAGAACGAGATGAGTCACGAAAGCTTTTACTTCATTTATCTCAGTAGACATGTTTTACCCTTGGACGCAATAACACGAGCTCTAGGGCAGCCTTAAACGTAAATACACGAGACGTTTTGTCTTGATGATTTGACAAATGTGATTTTTCAGCCAAGGAAAATGTCCTAAATTTTAATAAAGGAGAGAGAAGATAGTCAAATAAATGATCGACGACTAGTTCTCAAAATATCTATCCTTACGGTTCACCGAGAGATCAACTGAAAGCAGGGCAAATCATTTCAGAAGGAAAAAATTTTCCTCGGGGAAAAGTGAGCTTTTTTAAAAAAATGTTTGGGGAAGTCGATCTTGACCTTAATTCTCAAATTTGGGTCCCAAACTGCAAAAACGAGAGAGTTGCAGAGAACGCAAAAAACAAGAAAGTTGCATAGAACGCATAACAATAAATCAAAAATAAATCAGCAAAAACAGTGGGAATATGGGGTTTGTCAAATTTAAAATTGGCATTTCCTATGTTACATACCGGTCAGGCCCTTTAAAACGTGAAACATCTTGCTAAGCACCGTTTAAATATCTTCAAATAATATTTTCCCCGAAGGTGCCAAGAAAATCTTTTGGCGCCGGAGTAACACGTAATTCAGCAGTCAGCTCGAACGGATTTACAGCTAATCAGTGTATTGACCTTCGAAATTGCATTGATATACCACGTTTTAGCTTATACAAGATGCGACATTACATTTTTTTAAACCAATTTTTTTTAGTTGTGAAATATTTGGCAATTTAACTGCATTTTATTTATTTTTTCTCTCTTTTTTACCTGACTTCAGACGATTACCTCGAGAAACGCTTTAATTGCTTTTTTTTTCGAAATGAAAAGATCTTTAGCTTTGAAGAAAGTTTTCCCAGAAATTCAGTGGAAAAGAGATAATGAGATTTCCAGGGTGAGCAATTACGGCACAGTCAGAATCGTATCTGCATCCTATCTATTTCTGTATTCTCTCGTCGTTTTCCAACGATGACGTAAGCGAATCCGTTACGTCATATGTACTGTGCTATTTATAATCAAAATTGTGAATGAAATGGTCAAATTTAGAAAGTGCAAGGGAATGTATACGTGCAATGATGCGATTGTATAATATTCCGCTCTGCTGAATACAAGCCCCAGAGAATAAATGGCATATAATTACGATGACCCTTTTACAAAAACGCCATTGACGAGGGCTTTATTTTGCTCTGAAAAAGAAACCAATCAAAACATTGATGTTTTTAAAGGTTAGACATCCATTTAATTTTGGAAACTCCTGTCGAATTTTTTTTTTTCTTTGATGATTAATCATGATCAAAGATGACCTTGCCCTTTGCCTTGAATGCGTTTTATTGCTGACAACTTTGGTCATGGGATATTTTTTTCCATTAAGTATTGCGGTTCAAAATGTGTCATCTGTTTTGATTGGTATAACTTCAAGAAGAAAAATTAACTTTGCACAGCTAATGGCGTTGTTTTCATTTAAGAAAAGACTTATAAAGAAGGCTGGCGGTTTTAAACAAAAATTAAAAGATTGTGCAAATCAAGGAAATGTTTTTTTAAAAATTCGGTAATTATAATAAGCCTTTAACAAGACTAATGGTAGATGCGACATTGGAGAGATGTCACTCAGTAATAGCCTGTTTATCAAAAAAATATACTGGAGTTGTGGCCAAATTGCATAATTTCCCTACAGATGAAAGGCATTATGCCAAAAGTTACGATATGTTTCCAAATTAAATTTTGAACTCGAATCTAACCCTGACCTAATATCAATGAAACTAATTAACGATCGATAATATTTTTTCTAGGAACTTTTTTTTTTTTTTGAATTAAGAAAACTTTAAACCTACACAGCTTCAACAAAAAAAATTAAATTTCTTTTCCTCGTTTAGAAAAACTAATGTATAAAAATTTTTTCGGTCATCTGCTGACAGATTTAACAAGAAACCAAATAAAGTTCTTGGTCTGCAACTTATTGGCAAACTTCCATAAAATCATATGTTTGCTAAATAAAGATTCGCAAGTTTAGCTTTCGATGCTGAGAGGATCGGACGTCAAAATTAAAAAAAAAAAATCAGATTAGACTGAATGCAATGGTATAACTTGAAGTATATGGCGCTTATTTGTTTACATTACATTTTGATTTTAGTAAATAACGATTTGAAGACGCCTGAACGGTTCGTCCACGGAAATATATTTTAATGATGTAATTCTTCAACTTCAAACTTCCAACTTTTTAATTAAAGGAAAAAAACACGCCTCCATTTTTATTCGCTTTTCTTGGAATATAAACCTAGGTAAATTATTGGGGAAAAAAAATATTTTCTTTTTACATCAACCTTAATTAAAAGTTTATTATCTTACCCATCTTGACACTCAAACTTTTTATTTTATTTAAAAAAAAATAGATCCTCTGACAAAATATCGCCACGTGCCTGAGTCCTTGAAGGTCGTTCACTATACCAGCAACCACGTGTAAAAAAACCAGGTCAAGTTATTTAACTGCCAAAATGAGCCGATTCCAGTAATGTTTTATATCATGATAGACCGTTTTATTTGCTTCTTATGATATGATCATTGAAAAAGAAAAAAGGTTCTAGGCCTAACCTGCTGCTTGGTATTCTTGACCTGAGTGCGTCACATTTTAAAATGTGAAAAAATATGTTTGAGTTTTTTCGTAACTGTGAAAATTTTTTAAAGCTATAGCTACGAGTTTTCCATTCCTTTGCATCTTTATTTTTATTTTGTAAACAAGATGAGTTAAATGAGGACCACACAACTGCGAAACCTTTCCGCTAGATTCGCTAGATGTCCTCAGCGTTAACCAATAAATACTGACCATTTCTATAGTTTGTTGGTTTTGATTGGTTACCGTTAAAGACATCTAGCGCTCCTAGCGGACACGTTTTGCAGCTGAAATCCTCATTTGAAAAATAAAATAAATTATGAAGCGGCAGTCACTCCATACCTTAAAAGACGACCTTTCGATATGTGAAAAAACAGTTAAAACAGAAATAAGGATTGTATACATACTGCCAAAATGTAGCATCACCGAATCATTACGTCATCGCATGAAACAAAAACATTGTCAGCTATTTTTATCACTTTTTTCAAAAAAAAAAAGCTTGCAATGTTGACAGCTTTTTTACTAATGGAACAGGGCGTCTGTAGAATTTGAAAATCCTCAGTCGATATGCAGTGTGCGCTTAATGATTGACTGATGCAAAATAAAGGACATCGTTTCTGTATTGTTAATGCAGTGCACAGTAAAGAATTTCGTTCTTTAGCAGCAAAAAATTGTAAAATAAAATGTAAAATTCTATTCGTCCGCCGATCATCATAATTTTTTCATTGGGGAAATTCAAAGCTCTTGTATCTTGTGAAAGAAAATTGCTCTCTTTGAATTCTTTTTTCTATTTTCAAAGCTGTTTTGATAAGAAAAAAAAATCCCCAAAAACATTTTTTTGAGACAAAAAAGAAATAAAAGAAATTCCTGAGAGTTATAAACGAAGCAAGTGAAAGAAAGAAAAGAATTTAAAACGCAGTAAGCAAAGCTCCCCAGGCGATGACGAATTTCAAGAGGAAAAAAAAAGGATTTTTATCGTAAATCCGCAAAAAGACTGTAGATTTGATTATTGTCGCATGCCACGGATTGAATTTGTACAGCCTCTTAATCTATATTTATACAGCATTGAAGATGTTTATATAAAAAATTTAATACGGAAAAAAAAGAAAAAAAAAATTGATTGTGTTTTCTCCGCTTTTAGTATATCAATTTGTACATAGAAAATTATTTAACAAAAAAAGGTCTAATATGCGGCAAAAATTAATTTTTTAAATTTGTTTCGAAAGCTTGAAAATGTAAGAAACATTTACAAGGTTTAATGTTTTTCAAAATTTAATTACGGATTTTAAAGGTTTTCGATCAGATTATTTTAGCGGAAAAATTCTTTGAGAAAAGCAATAAAAAGCTGGCATCCTTAGGGAATACCGATCCCGTAATTATCCCGCAGACAATACAAACCAAGTTCCACTTTAAAAAAAACCGTCGTCTGGAGGCCTAGTTATTGATTTCGCGTCGCTTGGCAACGAAAATAGAATTACGTCATATAATTTTGGATGCCTGAACTCTTGATTGTCGGTGCAACACTGGTCATCTTTATTTTTTTCTCCAAAAATGTTTTGGCTCATTTACAGTAATTCCGTAATAAAATTGCCTATTTTTTTTTTTTTTTTTTTTTAAATAAAGAATTTATCGCGCCTATTTTTTGGCGGAATCACAAGTCAGCGATCGCAGCATCGTATGTGCTAATATTGATCAAGGAAAGTGTAGCGAGATGTAACAATTTTAAAGTTGAACGTCCTCAAGATGTAACTATTGATTGTTTGACCTGAATAACAGCCGTGACTTCCAGCACGTACGTCTTTTTTTTTTTATTCCTTCCCATCTTCCAAACAGTAAAAGATGTATATTGTATTCCGGATTACTATTTTTAGATCGTCCTTGTCAATTTAAAATTTACATATATAGGTTAACGCAATTTTCTTTTGTATTTTTCAAATTTTTTAATAAAAAACTAGTTTATCCAGAGTTGTGCTTAAAAAATAAACGATTAAATTTGTGTCTTACAGGAATTAAGTAGCTGGAAATTGAGCTTCCCACTTCTGGCCGTAGACTAAATCAACCTAAAAAATTGGACCAAATGTAAGGTCCATCTACAGCCTAGTTATTAATCGATTTAATTTGTTTACATCAAGAAAGAGTAATTCAAAAATAATAAAGTATTTCTTGGACCTTTTATTTTTATACTTCTTATTAATTTAAAAAAGAGAACTAATAAGTAGAAGAATTTTAAAATGCATTAAAGGTTTATGGATTAAGTACAATGGGTTTTTCTTACAGCGATCTCGATGAGCGGAATCTATTGACTTCATGATCTCAGTGTTAAATGACTGATTACTTATAAATCTCCGTTTATTATGTATAAAAATATTTATTAACCGCCTTACATTAATCCGAAATTAACTGCAAAAAAAAAAAAAACGGTTTTGTATTTTATTCTTTTACGAATATAAAATCCAGTTTTCCTATTAGGATAAAAATAACTTTTAAAAAATTAAAATTAGAAATCTTATTAGAGACATCTGTAATTTATTCAATCAGTAATTTGATTCAGTAATAGATCCATCATTCAATAGATGGCAGGAGAGTGCATTTAGTTTGCGAGGGAAAAAAAAAGCACGATCGAGACCTCGATTTTTTTTATCGAAACTTCCGTTTCCGTTAAATAGATTAACTTCTGCTTATTCGATATTGTTTTTATTGATGCTTTGCAAGGGGAACATAACCCCTTTCGTTTCATCTTGTTTTTAAGTATTAAAAGACTTATATACAAAAATTATGGGAGAATATTCAAGGAATAAAGACTTCCGTAAAAGGGATTTTCAATTATCAAAGGTACGAACCAATTTTAATTGTAATGGATCTGTTTCGTTTTTATTTTTAATGGCAATTTGTAGGTTATATTAATGTAAATAATACCTAATTCATTATCAATTTTTAAAACAGGATAGCAAAAGGGGTTCTGCCATATTGTTGACAAAATCAGATTCAAAAGATCATGGAATGAAAAAATTATTAACGTCTAGCAACAAGGAAGAAAAACAACAGCCAACGATTATAATCAAAACTAGAGAAGGAGAAAGAGCTGTTTCTCCAAATTCAAAATCAAATAGTTCATTATCTAGTACAAAGTAGGTATAGTGAAGAATAAATTACGAAATATGATACTGTAATTTTATCAACAGAAGCACAGAAATTTTCATATTTTATTTTTGTTTGTTAGGAAAGATGCAGAGCAACCACAGCCTGTAGTATATCAACTACAAGCAAAACCATCAGCAACAGAAAGTAAGTCTTAACCAGACAACAAAAATCATGTGTCTTCTAAAATATATTCAAAAATGTTTAATAATTTATGTTGATTTCAAAATTTATATTTTATTTGAACTGAATTTATACTGAAAATGATTTTTCTTTTTTTTCTTTGTATCAGTGTTGAAGTTGTCTTTTAGCTAAATTTTGTTTTATTTTATTATTTAAATTTTGATGTTGTAATGCTCACTAGGCCACCTTGCTAATTTATTTTTTGGGAATTTCATTTCTACAAAATCGTAATAATGTATAATTCTTGCAGCTGTGATTCCATCAGAAATGACATCACCAGTCAAATTACTGGATTTGGAGTCTTTTGGAGTAGTAGATAACTGCCTAGAATTTTTATCAGAACAAAGTGATTTTTTAGTGGTAGGAGTAGTGGGATATCAAGGCGTCGGTAAATCTACCATTTTGTCTTTACTTGCAAATCCAAAAACTAAAGATCAGTAAGTTGATTGTACTTATTTTTTTCCCCCCAATTTAAAACAGAATATTTATATCTTTTTCTTTTTTTTTTAGAAATTTTTTATTTGCAACTGAAAAGCAGGAAGACTTGGAAGTGGCGCTGCATAAGACTGATGGTATTGACATGTATGTTACCCATAATCGGATCATTTATTTAGATGCACAACCCATAATGTCTCCTTCTGTTAATGTGAAACTTCTACAACAGCAAGACTCAAATTTAGTAAAAAAGTATCAACACTCAGACTATTCAATTGAATCCACTGATGTAGAAATTCAAAGTCTCCAGTTAATTACATTTTTATTTAGTATATGCCATGTTGTTCTTTTTGTTCAGGATTATTGGTTAGATCCTGATCTTATTAGGTAATGTTCTTAACTTCACCGTTTTTCCGACCTAAAACTAATAAATTTTCATGTTTGTAGATTTTTACAAACAGCTGAAATGCTAAAACCTTCTACACCAACCGCAGTAGACGAAGCCATGGTAGAATATTTTCCGCATATAATTTTCCTTCATAACAAAGCTCAGCCTTCCGATTTTGAGCCTAGAAGGATAAGAGAAATGCAGGTATGATTTACTTAATACAAGTATGAAAAGTGAAATCAAATGTAAAAGCATTAATGCATTCTTTCTTTATAGGATTTATACTGCAAAACATTTTCTCACTCCCGATTACAATTTCAAACTGGTTTTGGACTCGCGAACGGTGAAATCGAACCATCTTTAAATGTAGATTCATGTGGTGAATTAATGAATTTATTTATTTTGCCTGAAATGGATGAAGCTCCAGTACACTATAGAGGACATCCAGGTTTTCAAGACTTGATTTTACATCTTAGGAGGCAAATTTTAGCGACACCAAAAACACCATTAACTCATTCGTCTTTAACTGAAAAGAACTGGTATTTACTTTACATAAGTTTTTAATTCAATTCTGTAAAATTCAGTTGTTAACATTTTTATTTTTATTTTAGGTTTCATTACGCTTCCAAAGTATGGGACGGAATTAAAAAAAGTACTTTCTTTAATGAATATCACAGATTGTTAAATAACGTTTGACCTCAGACTCGACCTTAAAGCTGTTTTGTCTAACTATTTAAGAATCGTCTTCAATAAAAATACATATGTTCGCGTTTGCGCTGGTAATTCAGGTAGAAGAGGTAAAAAGGGAAGAGCAAAGGTAAGAAATTTTGATTTCATTCGTTGAGTTGGTTCCTTCAGCAGCAAGGAGGGGTTGGTAGCCTTTCCGAATTGTACGAGATGCCGTATGTCACATCATGTTACACAATTTAGTGCTTTCGCGATCAATGGAAAGATATACGTTAAAATTAAAAAACGTGAGCGAAAAAATAAATGTTATGTAACTTTCGGAATACTTTTAAAAACTCTAAATTTGTAAGATATTTAAGATATACTGTAACTGTTGATTCTAAAAAAAAATTCTAAAATCACACGTAAGTTCAATTTCGAAGTATCGCTTTATTTTTGTGCAATACAGTATTTTTCTGGAACAAAAAAACGTTATTCGTTTAAAATAATAATTAAAATATCAATTTAAAATTAAATTAGTTTATACAGTAGTTTTTCACTTTTTAATAATAGCGGAACTTTTGAATATGACAGGCCGTTCTGACCTAACAAATCTTTTTAAATTCATTTTTGGAATTTTAAGTATTAAACAATGATAGAAGTATTTTACGAGAATTCGCCGATAATCAAATTGATTTGCAAAAGGAACGAACACCACTTTTAGTGACTTGATACAAAGTAAGAGTTTACGAAATGGGCTAAACTTTACAAAAGCAAATAATAATAAATCAGCATTAAGATAGTCGCTGTTAAATATTTCAAGCTAAATCGCAATTCGAAACTGGAAAGTGAATCAACTGAATAAAATTTCAATTAATATACGAGTGATGATTTTCGAAAATAATATTACCGTTTTTTAGCTGAAAAGTTTAGAAGAGTTAGTAATACGTTACATGGGGCAGACTCCAGACAGAAAACTTACTTAATGAAGATAAAAGCTGAACGAAAATTGTTTTTTGTTTTTGTGAAAAGTCATAGAACTTGCACCAAAGGTCATGTTATAAGTTAGCAAGTTCAAGACTGCTTTTTTTAGCCATTATAAAAGCGTAAATATTGGTTAAAAAAGGTTAGAAGTTGAAATAATTATATTTTTACTGAGCTTTAAATTACACGCCTAAGTTTTTTATGCTACCCTTTACAATTAATTAATAAAAAATAAATATTATGAACTTTAAAATTTTTGACAAATATCTTTTAATTCGACTCGGTTGATATTCGGAATTTCATAAAATTTTGAAAAAGGTTTTGTAGATAAACCGTCTGGCAAATAAAATAATAGTACAAATTCCCAAGCAATAAGCAGTAAGTTTAAAAAGACTTAATCTTGTATCTTGATTTTTATTTCAGTTACTTACTGCTTAATAGAAAAATCCGTTAAGAGATAGAGATTGAGTATGAAAATTTTAATTATTGATTTCTACATTTTAAATTTTATCCTCACCCAAATTTTTGGAATCATGTTAAAGTACCTTTATTTTAATGGTCATTGTTGTTTAAAACTTCTGACGACCGGCCTAAAAGATTTTAATACCTACCTATAATAAGAGATGATTCTTTTCTTAAAATTACTATCCAAATATTAGAATGTTAAGAGTTTAAAAATTATCGGAATATCATTTACAACGTACCTATTAGAATGTACTTTCGTTGACATCGTAGCTAAAGTGAACACCAAACAATGTAGCGTAACTTTTAAATAGTTTACTGCTTTTCAGCCCTTTATATTTCGTTTTATTGTTATAAAAATCGCTGCGTGTAAATATTTCTGTCAATCAGGAAGCTGATTATATGGAAGGACTTTAAATGTAAGAGAAAAAAAAATGATGAAAAATTATTATAATTTTAGAAATTAAAATCTTCTGGATTATAATCATATCTCTCCATTTTCTAATCTCGGCGATAAACAATCTATTGAACGTATAAAATAATGTCTTCAAAAATTATCACTGATACACGCTTGCTAATAGTGGCTTCCTTCTGCAGTCGATTGGTTTGTATGAATGCTGATAAACGCTCGCCAACCTCCAATGTTCCGGATATTCCTGACCATGGTGATCGGGCCACAGGGAAAATGGAGGGATTAGAGTACCGATTGAGTAACTTCTTTTCGCATAAGGTGGTCTCATTTTCGGTATTTTAACCGGTTTGGGTAAACTAGGAGAACCACCTTGAGAATTCAAGTTTTTTGATCCGTTTGGTTTAAATTTGCTGCGGTTTAAATCTGAGTCCGAATCGGATTTATCACAAGTTCCACTATTCCTGTCTTTCTTTTTTCCGTTCCTCTGGCTGTTTTTCGCGGTTCCGGCGAAATTCTTTTCGCTTCCGCAGTTACTTCCGTCGGAACAATTTTTCACTGTTCCACAGTTACTTCCGCTGCAGTTTTTTGGAGTTCCGCAATTACTACCAATACATTTTTTCGCACTTCCGCAGTTACTCCCTACGCAACTTTTTTCGGTTCCGCATTCACTCCCGTTACAGTTTTTTTTGTTATTTGTCTGAACACCGACATTCGCTAAATTTGGCGAGCTTTGATAATGTTTCCTACGCGTCATCGTGGCCAAATCTGAATCGATGCTGTCAGCCGTATTTTTTCGTCTAGCGTCAATGCTACCGCTACGCCTGTCTTCGTGGTACCGTTTCATGATATTCGGGTTTACGTTTTCTTTTTGCAAGTCCGTAAGTCTTTCCGCGAGGGCTTTGCTCGTGTCGTGATCGGTCCAAGCCGTTTTCGGATTATTTCGAGCAATTTCCGCCGAATGAGGGGATAGCGAATTAAAGCTAGCGTCATGTTCGGGAGTTTTGGACTTTTTCCTGTGCTTCGGCGGAGTTTCGACTGGGGGTTTAATATGTGCCATGATAGCTTCCTTATTGGTTACCATCGGCGGCGGGTCGTCAAATATTTGTCCGATTTTAGGAGGCAACGTCCCTACGTTATCCGTTTGAACACTTTGCGGGATATGCTCGGCCACTGCTTGCGCAGAACCTAATACGTTTTTGTATTTTTCGTCCTCCGTTATTTCTGTAGGGTGGACGACGGCAAAAACTGCAGGAGCGGCACTTCCGTTGCTTCCATCAATATGCGGGCTTCTTTTCGGTTCATCCGATGGGTTGTCCGGTTTCAAATCCCAGCATATGGCTAAATCCATTTGAGTAAAATTTTTCCCACGTGTTTCTCGTTTTGGATCGCTCGTTTTCGGTCTGGAGTCTTTTTGCGATTTGACTTTATCAGCTGCAGTTTTCGGGCGGTAAACTTTCATTTTCGAGCACTGCGTCGGACCTGGCGCTGCGTAGCCTCTCCAGCCAATAGCAGACGCGTTTGGTTCTACATTCAGCGCATTTCCGGGATGTGGATGGCGATTGCTCCCTAAGGCTTTAAATACTGGATCTTCAATCATATCGGGTAAAGGTTGATGTTTTAAATTTTCATCGTGAAATCTTTTGGCGATCTGGAAACCAGAATAATCGTTCATTAACGGTCCTCCGTATTTTGAAGGTTTATTTTTATCCTCTTTCATTTTCTGAGAATCCGAACTTTTTCGAGAATTTCCTGAACCCGGTTTTTCGAAACGACTCAGATCGATTTTATTTGTCTCTTCTTTTGGTGTCGTCGCTTTCTCGAATTTGTCCAGTTGTTGATCAAGGCATTGCAAATATTCCCTATTGTTTTCTTTCGGTTTGGGAGTAGGATCGATATTTACACCGTTGATCGATTGCGGAGGTGGCAATTTCGTAGGATCAGGCTCCTTTTCTCGCCATCTTGCAGGTAAAGTTTGAACTGCTTTACACACTTCATCAGTTACTAGGGGAGGGCTTTTTCTTTCTTCTACGGAATCAAGAATTTTTTTCACTCTTTCGTCCAAATGACCTGGCGATATGTTGTGTCTGCCTTTTTCTATTTTCGGTGGCGGGGTAACGATAGGTTCTAACTTAGGTGATGGTTCAGGGCGAAGATCCAATGCCGATGAAGATTTGTTCCTTCTCTGAAAGCTTTCCTCTGATGTTACACTTCCTCTGTGATGAGGTGGAAGAGTCGGAAGATGCTGAAATAAGTGGAAAAATTGATTGATTTCCAGTTAAAACATAAAATGCATTTTCCAGCAAAATAATAAAAATATACGTACCTCTGATGAATGATCGACAAATTCTAAGTGCTTCATATACTTTTAAGTGCACGTGAAACACAAAAAACATTGATGGATATAAAGGTGCCAGACTAATTTTTCACGGCTTTTTAATCAGTAAATTCAATTCTATTTCATGCAAAACATATTATAAAACACAAAAATGCATTATTAATTAAAAGTAAATAAATGAAATACAGTGAAACGTCCAATATCGTAACAGACACTCTTCATAATGAACGAAATCGGACAGCCCCGATTTTTCCCCATATAAACCCAAGTATTTTTTTTTTTTTTTTCTCAATAACGGACGTTCCGAATACCGGACGCGGACACCATAATTTTCATTTTTCCCCATAAGCCCTAACAAAAATAACCTTTTTTTCGAAAATATTTTGGGCAACTCAGTAGGTGACAAATGCCTGAAACGCCGAGTATTGTTCTAAAGCGGTGCCTTTCTCCAACTTGCTGTTAGCTCAATAATTTGCATTTAAAAAAATTTTTTAATTCTCGATTAATTAAATTTTAATCAAAAAGAAAGTCTTTTTTTTTGTTTTGTTTTTATAAAAAAGACAACTTTAAAATTTAGTCCCAAAAGCGAAATTTCTACTTAACGGACACCTCTCAGAAACGGACAGAATATTACGGACCCAAGGTGTCCCTAGAGATTTTCGTTGGATTGTAAAAGTAGGAATAAATCTTGACCTAAAAGCGTTTACGCTTTTTGTTTTGATTTTATTTATTGATAATAAGAAAAGATTATTTCGAAATCTCATAGCCTATATTTATAGGGAAAAAACTGTAAGGTTAAGTTAAAAATCGGAAAAAGTCGTTTTTGTAGATTTCCTGTATTAAATATCTAAGTCAGATTCAAAATGAGTCACACCCAATTCACTTTAAGCTACAATAAAGCCTAAATGTGTAAATACATTTTAGAACAAGCGTATCTCAAAGGAGAAGTCTCTAAATAAAGCTATATCATACATCACATAAACCTTCATGGAAATATTTTTTTCAAAATATTATGCAAAAAAAAAAAAAAAAAAAAAAAAAAAAAAAAAAAAAAAAAAAAAAAACATGCAAACGTCGGATTTTTTTCAAAAAAAAATTTACGACGAATCTCAATTTACAGAAATAATATAATTCATTGCACACAGATTTATTTTATAATAAAAAAATGAATATAAAATTAAGTTATTTAAATGGTGAAGCTTCATTTGCTGAAGTCACGAAAACGGGAAGGAAACCAATTGTAACAGAAATGTCATCCAGTGCATCGTTTTTATAATTTTTTGATGTGCACCAACTAGCGAATGATTAAACGAAATAAAATATTAAATGGTTAATTAAACCATTTAATTGCACGCAAAAAAGCTTTTGTAAAATCCGGAAAAGAAAATATATCTTTAAAAAATAACATTGTTCATATGGGCAGGGAACTGTGTAAGTGACCGACCTTATCACTCATTTCTTTTTTTTTTTTCTTTACAACGACCTTGATCGCCATCTCTTTGATTAATTACTGTAACTAATTGCATTTTATATGCTGTCAATGAACCGAGGATCTGATTTTAAATTATTGCCGGAAAGAAATCAGGAATCATCAGCGGACCGGCGGAAAAGGATTTTTGAATCATTCCTCCTTCCGGCTCGTACCAATTATTTTTAAACAAGGAAAATAAGCCCCGCTTGATTCCGCTTAATGAATCCGGACATCGATTCCCCATTATTTAAGCTAGTTATAGCGGCATGATTAAGAAGGGATAATCGAGTTGATCAACCCCAATCGAGAAAAACTTGTAAAAAGGTGTCGAACCGTGTAAGCGCTAATTATTTCGGGTAAAATGACACACTTGCTATAAACACATTTATCTTTTTCTTTCCTTCCCTCGACCAAACGTTTGATGTAAAATTCGTGTCGAGTGGTTGAAAAAGTTACTGCGTGACAGGAAACCGACTTTGTGCGATTTAATTGCCATGAAATTCAACAAGTTTGGACAGATTCTTAAAATATTAATGTCAATTTTCTCCCTTCTTTTCATGGCTTCCGGAAAAATCTTTTGCGAAAAATAAAACAGTATATGATATATTTTGTGGGCTATAGGAATTGTATAAAAAAAAATATTTTTTTTTAATTCTTAAGAGCTGCGACATCGATCGGGGCACAAGCAAATGGGGCTACCGCACATGATGCAAGAGGGATTATCCACGCATTTTTCTACTTCGTCTTCAGAGGAAGTTGAAGATTCCGGCTTCGGGTATGGTTCGCATATACACTCGCGCAAATTCTCACAGCAATGTTTACATTTCAAATCCTGAAAAAGTGCCAAAGGTTTGCTTCTGGGCCTAGTCCGTTTACTATATATTTTTACTCTATATATTTTTGCTCTATTTTTACCCGCATTACTTCTATTCTCTTTATGAAAAAAGGTTACTTTCTATTCCTTCAAAACAGTACACATTACGTAACGCTTTGAGGGGGATAGAGGGAATCGAAAGTAATGTTACGTTCCATACGAGAGCGTTTTCAAATTAACGTTACGAAGAAAGTGAACGGGGTCAAAAAGATATAAAAACATGTACGTAGTATATGTTTGACCGCCTAAAGATACTAAAATGTGAGGAAAACTGGACGTTCATTATGATTTTTGCAAAATATATGAAACATGCAACTTGGTGTAACAATATTTTTGGATAGTTTAATTCCAAAATTCAAATATTTTTGAAAGTTTTAAATTGCGTATTTCTGCGAAAGTTTTCATATGATTTTACACTGTTTAAAATTTAATGACTTATTGAACATCCGGGAATATAACAACTTCATTTTTTTTAAAAATGAGACTTCAGTATTTTACAATGCTGGGAATCCAGCAGACTGGTTTCAACATGTACAAGACAATAACCGAATTCACCAACCAAAAATTTAGGAACTAATTGCGGTGCCACTTTCTAATGAGCGATTTAAGATTATCGTTAGCTATTTTTAAGCTTAGGAAATTTTCTATCGAATTTTTTGGTTTCTTCAATACCCGGTATCCGTTTTTTATATGTAGAAAAAGTAAATAAACCTTCATTTGTTTTTTTAAGCTCAATTCTGCGGCTTGTTTACTTACTACATCCTAAAAGCGGACGCCTAGTATAATCGTAAGGGCGTAATTTCACGCCAAACATGTTCGATAAACATGTTGGGCAAACATGTGGACAAAAATTTTCACCGAACATTTTTTACAACACGTAAGGGAAGCTCCACATAAACAGTGACGCTTTTTTAAGCATGTTGGGTGAAAATGTTTGTGCTTGATAAAAGTAGCAAACTTTGGATGAACATTATTAAAAAACCGTCACTGCTTATGAAGAGCTTCTTCAACATGTCGGGGAATATATTCGATGAAAATGTTTGTCCAACATGTTCGCCGACCATGTTTACTACTTTTTACCAAACCCAAACATGTTCGCCGATTATGTTTGGCGTGAAATTGCGCCCAAGTTTTCAAAAGCTTATTGGCAAGATGTAGAAATTTTGAAATACAAGAACTCTTTTCAAGAATAGACGTGCATACTGTTACACCATCGAAATACGAAATACGAAAAAGAAAAAAAAACGTACGAAACCATGCGGCGAACTGAATTTTACAATAAACTTACCTCCGTCGATTGTTCTGTTTGGCGAGGTGTCCGTTGCGGATGGACTTGCTTTTGCCTTCCCCAGCGTGATACAAGTTTTTCTGGCGGTGCGGCTAATTTTTCGGCTGTAGGACAAAGATAAATTACATTCAGTTATTATTCTTCAAGCAAAATATAGCAAAAACTATAACAGTCAATCTTTAATGTAGTCTTTACTGTTAATCAATCTTTTAACAGGAAATTATGGAGCTTCCGCTGTTTGACTTTCAAAGGAATCCTTTTACTTACCAAACTCTCGAGTTATTCGCTTCGGTAAATCCCAGGTGCCGATGTAATTCCCCCAAGGATTTTCCTTCGGAATACCTTCTAGAAGATGCCCGTTATCATCCGCTATAATTTTAGTTGTTGTCGTTCTTTGCCTAGGTCTGTCGGGATACCACTTCGGATACTCCCAATTGCCTAACTTCCTTGGATTGTATTTATCTTCGTACTTTATGAAAAGGAAATTAAAAAAAAAAAAATTAGTTTACAAAATTGATGAAAAATTATTAAAATTTATTTCGCAAGAAATATTATCTCATCTCATAAAATACTGAATTAAGATCTCATTCTGCAGGGGTTCTCACGGCACGTGTTGGTAGCATAATTGTTACCGCAACGGTCGAATCGTAACACGTGACGACTGTGTTGACAAGGCAGTCTCTGATTGATTACATATGTATATAAAACCATTTGCATGCGGTTTTTCTTATCAAACAATCGTTTAGATGGAACGAATATGAATTATCAAGGGATTGAAATCATCCCTCACGACTAGAAAATTTATTGGTTCTTATTAGAGCCGGAATACTGCAATGGATTTTTTTGTGAATATGAATTCATGTGTCTGTGTAACACCCATAACGAAAAAACCTCATGCACCGGGTACTTGTAATTTTTTTTTTTTTTTTTTTTTTTTTTTTTTTTTGAGAAATATTTAAAGACATGGGTAACCAACTGTCACGAATACTCCTGTAAAAAAATTCGGGGTAGAAAAATTTAGAAGTACCGGGGCGCGATCACGGGTATTAAACCGACTGTTTTGACGGACGGAATCGTTCTTCAGTCTGCGTCCTTTTGATGCTCCGGTAGAGATAAAGTAGCCAAAACACATTAATGAGAATCCTTTAAATAGAGCATGAAAACATGGATGGAAAAATGCAGCTGGTGAAAGATTAATCGTTACTAACTCATTATAAGGCTTATAGTGGAAAATCCGATGATTTTATTGAAAAGAAACCTTTGTACTGCCAAAATTCGAAACCTCAGAATTATTAAGAAAATCATTTTCGGTGCTAAAATGTTAAAAGCCTTGTCAATGCTGCTTTTAAGAAAACTATCATTGTAACGTTTTAAGACCAAAATTTTGGCAAAAATGAGATCTAAAGAGCTATCGCTAAAAAGCTTCTTTAAAGAAAAAAAAATTTCTTTTTTAATTTCCGATTCTGATTTAAAAAGAATAGAGTAGAAATTGTGCTCGTTAACTATCCCGGAGTTCTAGAAATCCGACGAGAATTTTCAATTTCTTGATTCTAGGGATGAAAACTTGGGAATCTGCAGCATTGGAAGGGTTGGATTGACATAAAAAAACGAACCTTCTCCTAAATGGATTAGTAGAAAAAGAAAAAAGACCATATTTGACTTCCACGTGCAATTTGATGGATTAAAAAAGTCCGAAGAAAAAACAAGACAAAAAGAAGTTGGAAATAATTACAGATGTGACAATTTAAAGCGAATTGATTTGTGGCTCCAATGGGAAAAGGCTTGAGTCCAACTAAACAAGATTTAAATCTGAATTGGGGGTGCGAAATTGCATAGGGAGGACAGTGGCGGCAATGACAATCATCTGCTTTTGTCGGACAACATCTTCCCTGCCGTTAAAAAAATTCATTAGTTCAAATTTTTTCAGCTCCGCTAAAACTCGCAGACCGAATTATTATTTCTGTTTTTTTTTTTTTAAATTATATGCATTATCAATTCTGAATTAATAAATTATTTTTATTTCGTTAATACATGTAGTTGAGAAAGTCGAAACCGCTACTGATAATCAGAACTTAGGGTGTGTTTTGAGGATGGATGAAACTGTTGCTTGCACGTGTATGAAGGGTGTATTCAATATAATTATTGGCCTGCAATATCACTAACACTCGAAAAGAGCATTTTAACACCTCGACGACAAATTTCTTTTCTTTTTTATTGTTGAGATGGAAAAAGAATGGGAAATGATTGAACTTTTGTGGAAATGGAAAATCTTATGTATCTTCGAGTTCTATAAAACGCGAAAAAAAAAAATTATCCCTGATTTTTATTTCGGTACTCAGGAAAACCTCCGTATCATATTGAGTAGGATTTTTATATTTTTTCCTGGATTATTTTTTCATTTTAAAATGAAAGAATCAATTATTTTGAATGAAAAAGAGGAAACAGAAGACGATCGTGACGATTTAAAGATACAAAATTCAGCAAATAGTAGCATGTGGTGCCGACAATACATCAACCGGATACGAAGGTAAGAAAAAATCATATTTAAAATTTTGTGGAAAAAATAAAAAATGGTTTTTTAAGTGAGTTAAACGACTTATGTGCTTTTTTTACTGCAGAAAAGGAAAAAACCCCGAAGAAAATAATAGGAATTTGGCTATCGGATAAAATTCCATTTGTTTTTGTTCTTTTTTTGCTTGTTTTTAAATGTAAAGTTTATCCGACAGCCAAATTCCTATTATTCTGTGCGGGGTTCTTTAATTCGGATAAATTCTAAATGTACAATTATCTGATACTCATGTCATTATGGCAATCATCCTATTGCATAATATATTGTAAACAAATACAGCAGTTGATATACGAATGGTATTTGTTCTTCTTTTGACAATGAAAAAAAAGCATTAAAACAATAGAAGCAAGAAAAGCTCATCAATTGTATTGGGGTACAGATGGTACTTCGTCATTGAATTTTCCTCCTCGCTTATTTTTCGTAAGGCAATTTACCGCTTTGATCTAGTTTAACAGGATAATGATTGACACAATACAGCAGCACGTTACAAAAGCCATTAAAAATTCGCTATTAATTAAGCAAGTATTTTTAAATTTTTTAAAATTATATATGAACTTTTAAAATTAGGCAAAAATGGAAAAAAAAAAAATTACGAAAAAAACTGATATTTGAAAGTTTTACAAGCCATCACTAATGCATTTAATCAATTTTAAACTGGGAAACTTCTATTTTTAGATCGATAAATTCAAAATTTGACACTAAAATACGAAATGCCAATAAATATCACGATCCACTTCCACTTCAACTTCAGTGCAATCTCCCACACAAAAATTTTAAAATGATTTTCTTTCGGTTTTCCAAAAGGCACGTGCAATAATTAACCAGCTTTCAACTCACTTTCTTTTGGTATAAATAAAAAAATCTTAAAATAAAATTGAAATGAATAAATAGAAATAAAAATATCACCGAAAAGCAGGAATTTCCCTTTTTTTGCCCCGATCTTCCGGATATAAGGAAACGTAAATATGAATATAGAAATAGTTACCTCAAATTTTTTACTTCCGGCAACGGAGGATATCAGAAAGCGAAAGCCGAGCCACGAACGCGAAAGAAGATTTGTGAAAGAACGAGCAAAGAAAACAAAGAACTAAACAAAAGTTTCGAACTTTTTTAGATTTTAAAGAAAATACGTTCAGGATCGATCACCACTGGAGAAATGATATTTAGCATAGGAAGAAAACCGCAAACAAACAGAACCAGGGTCCGTTTGCACTTTGTTTCGTTATTTACATGTGCTCACTATTGTTTTGATCAATTTATTAATTTTTCCTGCTTCTTATGAATCGTTTTTTTTTTTTTTTAGTTGTAGGTTTTCTTTTTTTTAAACGGTGTACGGTTAATAACAAAGCGGTAAAAATGTTCGTAGGAAAATTTTTTTGCTGCTGAAAATCAATCTACATGCAATCAATGGATTTTTTTTTTTTAATTTTTAGGAATCTTTTTCTTTTTGTTTTGTTTCGAAAAGAAAAATATTAAATTTTGAAAGCAAAAAATTTTTTTGACTTTTTATAGAACTTTTTTTTTTTTTTTTTTTTTTTTTTTTTTGATGCAGTGGTGGAAGTATGAAAAACGTTTATAAAACATGGGGGAAAGGGCCCAGAACCCTGGAAGTAGTAATGGGCGCGGCATGACAATCACATTTGAATGGGCCATTTTATTTTTTTCAAATTGTGCTAAATTACCAGTACCTAGAAAAATTTCTTACTTTAAACTTCAGAAGTGGATCAAAATTTTAACATACTAATGGCTCATTAACTGTAGGGGCCATAAAAATATTATGTCCGTATAAATTTTGCGATTCATGGCCTCCTTCCCCTCATTTTATAGCAAATTTAGGCCTTTTCTTATGGAGTTTTAACATGGACGTCAGCATGTGACAGACTCGTAATATTTGAATGAACTTTTAATCTCAAAATAAACAGGAAACAAAGCGCTTGAAGAAGAAGCTACTATGCATTTCACGAACAGGGTAAAAAAAACTCGCAATTTAAGAATTTAATTTAATTTAAGAGATTAAAATATAACTTTGATACCAACCCGGCTTACATTACTATTCAAAAAAAAAAAAAAAAAAAAAGCTTAGCCAAAGTTTTGGCGACTTAGAAATCTATTCACATTTTGAAAAGAAAGTTTTTATAATTCGAAATGAACACAAAAATTTAATTGACTTTAATTGTTGCAAAAATTCTGGGAAATTTTTGAGTGGCGATTTGAAAATTGGTAAATTATTGATTCCCAAAATTCCGGAAATGTGGAATAGCATTCCCCATTTTGCATCATAAATCCATTTAATTCAGCAGCGGTTTTAGGCATGTCCTTTCCGTGCCCATGCATAGTAACTGTTCATTTTAGGGCGCGAATATGAAGAAAAATGAAAAGAGAAAATATTTGAAATTTTCCAAAACTAGTTTTCAATTTTTTTCCCCTGCATTTCTTGCAATTTTTTCTTCCTGAGTGGGGGTGTTGTAAACAAAAACAAAAAAATTTGAAGCAGGGCGTCAAAAAAAATTTTTTGAGCAGGGTGTCAAAATCTGTAAAGCCGGCTATGATTTAACTGGATGGTTTTTCTATCGGTTTGATTTGCGGTCTTCACAAAATTATGAGGTGGTTTTATCTCATAATTAATAGAACAGTGAGGGCCTGGAAAAATACTTGAATGAGTGGCGTATGATTGAGGATGGTGAAAAAGTATGATTGAGAAAAAGTGTAAACGATAGCGTCCGGAAAAGAATGTTTTCTCGAGGTTTTCGATAAGAAAACCTCGATAGTAAGCTTCCTTGCACAAGGTGATAGAAATGAATGATTTTTACAGCCGGTGATGTTGAACTGTGACAAATCTGAGCGACCAAGTACATATTATAACTCATTGGAAAACTGATACCAACTTTCTCGATTCATCTTTAAGACTTTTTTTTTTTTTTTTTAAAAAAAAGCCTTGGATTAAAATAAAAAAAATCAAAACCTTGCTGCCATTATTTCATGCTACATTATTTTAAGCGGCAATATTTTCATCGAATTATTAATCGATCGTTCATTTTATTTCAAACGGAAGGGGATGAAACATATCAGTCTCAAAAAAGAAGCTTGATTCATTATACTAAAAATAACTTTTATTTTAATTTCAGCACTTTATTTTAGTTACGAATTTTAAATTAGCAATTTCCTGGAATCCGTTTTCGGAAATTTAGCCCAGGGAAAAAAATGAAAGGAAAAAAAAAACGGATTTGCATGTCGCGAAAAAAAAGAAGAAAGAAAACACCCCTCGTTTAACAAAGGGGTTAGCGTGGGAAAAGTGTCGAACGCAAATCAAAATATTTCCATTCCTGACGGTTTCGACCGGAAGTGCTTCCAACAATAAATATGATTCTTTGATTTATTGTTACTAGCTTTATCGAACCAACGAATGAAACTCTTCAAACTGATGACGTGACATTTAGAAATATTTTATGTAGTCCATCAGTAAAAAAACTTTTTGAATTTTCCATATTTTTTTAAAATCTTTTTAAATTGCAATGGCGTTTTGGAGAAAAATTCAGCTCGGAGGAAAATTTTGGCTGCTGGTATTAAAAAAAATATCTGGTCTTTGCGAGGTACAATTTTAAAGAGCAAAATTACCGAGGAGATTTTTATGAAATTATTAATTAATTACTGTAATTAATTTCGAAAATGTAATGATTTAAATTGGTGCAACTACCTCTGACCTGCGAGTGGATTTATTTTTTTCCAAGTTTACAAGGATATTTTTTTGCTTTTTCATTTTGTTTATTTAACATGATCGAAAGAAGAAAAAAAACCTTGTGACTGCGAAAGTAAACTTTAAGTTATCGCGATAATGCCACGGCAATTAATATTCTTTGTGTCAAACGGTTGGGATAGATTTTTCAATTAATAGCTGACTCGTGCATTACTTTGTTTCTATTAATTTCATTAATAAAAAGTGATAACGTTCTAAGAATAAAACAATCCTTTGTTCATTGTGTATTTGTTTGGAGGGACGGGACGGGGAGAAATAGAGAGCATCCACAAAAAAAAGCTTTAGTTGCCTTTTTTTTATTGTACATTCAAACCGTTTCTTACTAAGAGCTTTGAAAATCCCCTAACATTGCTTTATCAATTGCTTGTCTTGGCACAAATAAAACGATTTTCATTACTCAACTTGGTGGTTCTGAATTATTAATCCAAAGAGCAATCGATTTAAGAACAGTTTCGGATGACATGGAAAGTGCTGGATTTTCCAACTACTTTGCATCGAAGAATGCAGTGGATAAATCCAATACTGTACCTCAAAGTCGAACCTGTGCAAAGCAATCTATCCTTACGGAAAATTAATAAACAGTGGCCTTTTTGATTTTCTCAAACTCGACGTTTCGGGTCTGAGGTAGAGAACTGCAAAGAGACTCGTTATTTTCAAGAGATATATTTATTCACCTCGATATGAGATCAGTAAAACAAGGCCCGGGCTTTCCATTAAATACGTAAGCATGTTTAGAGGGAGAGGGGTTCCATAAAGTTTTTACGTAAGCGTTACAGTTCAAGGAAATGTTTTGTTTTGAGATTTTGATTTGACAATAGAATAATAAAAAATTGGATTTTCAAGTATCAGGCTTACATTTTATGAATATTTTGGCATAAAAATTGACTTCAGCGACCCCAGTCAGTTAAAGTCGGTTATGGTAAGTGAGGAAAATGTTACGTAATTTTTTAATAAGGGGGTTCAAGAAAAAGTTACTCTACGCTTATAACGGAGGGGGGGGGGGGGGGGAGTCACAAATTTCCCGAAAACGCTTACGTAATTTATGGACCTTCCCACCCTGGCGTTCAATTAAATCACCTGGATTTAACTTTTTCGCATTGCGAAAAGAATTTTTTACTAAATATATGATATACCTAATGATAAGTTGTACCTAATTTTGTCTCTGAAAAAGTAAGTAGAAGCCGATTACAAGGAAATCAGGAAAATACAGTTTATTCAATATTTTGAAAATTTTTTGTCTACCTAGCTTGAAACGTTAAAACTTAAAAAGGCTCTAATTTTGCATATTTATTTATCAAAAAAAGATCCGAACAAAAAGCAAAATCAACCTCTTTTTAATATTTTATCGAAAAATGTTTTGGTCAACGCATATTTTTAAGATCTCTTACGATCAATTAAGCTCTTTTCAACTACCTAAGATGGCTGATGTCTTTTCTGAAAGAAGTATTCCCAATCAGCAAAACAATTTTTTAAATCGCGACCTCAGTCGAATAGGGTTTCATCTGCATTTTTTTCGATTTTTTTTTTTTTTTTTTTTTTTTTTTTTTTGAAAAAGAATATTTAAACACTAAACAGCCTTCTTTCTTATGCTATTTTCGAAATTACGAAATTCGACTTAGTTTCGAAGATTTCGAAACGAACAAAGTTCTATCTGGCGTTTTCTCAGGGGCGTAACAACTTTTTGGGGGCGCGGATGCGAGTTTTCAGTTGGGCCCCCCTCCTCTCCTCAAGTTTTTTTTTCTTAGCGGGATGGATGTTTTAAAAACATTTCGTTTTTTTTTTAAGTCGTTTAAAAAAATTTTTACTTCACCGTTGTGATGTTTTATTGAAAATGGAACAATTAGGCCTAATTACGTATTTTTGTAAATGAAACTAACGCTAAATCAAATCTTACCTATTTATAAAATCGTTATTCCATTATTCCATGGAATGTAAAAAACAATTTAGTTAAAATTTTTAAAATATTTTCGGAAGTCAAAATAAAAATTCTTTTTTTTTTTTTTTTTTTTTTTTTAACCACGGAGAAATAAAACTTTTATTTCTGTAAAGAACTTTGGGGGCCCTTGGCACCCCGGGGCCCGTACGCAAGATATGCGTCGCGGACCCGGTTGTTACGCCCCTGCGTTTTCTGAAAAAAAGTTAACCGTACAAAGTTCTACCTGCGACAGATAGAACTCCGTACGACTAACTTATTTTTAAGAAGGTGCAGATAGAACTTTGTTCTACCAGAACTCCCATGTTAAAGTATAGGGGAATCAAATAGCGACGGGTAATTTACAATAATTGATAGATTTTTTCATTTAATTGGAAATAAAAAATTAAATTATTAATCACAAATAACGAATTAAACTTTTTGTTCAAAAAAAAGTTAAAAAATCATTTTCAGTGCAGAGTAAAAAAATTACAAACTTTCAAAACGCTCTCCTGTAAAATTCACCGAAAAACAGATGAAACCCTATTCGACTGAGGTCGCGAAATACCATACATTTTCGAAAGAAATAAATTATAAAAACCAAAAAAGATATTTTTGACAGATTTTAAACATATTTCTAGATACGTCTATTGCAGAAATATTTAAAAAAATATTTTTTGAAAGTGGTTTAAAGATGTTTTAAAAACATTTCAGACATTTTTGAAAATATTTTCAAAAAAATAAATAAATAAAATATTTAAGGCTTGCTGATTGGGTTTATTCACTTTGATTTTTTGACTTTAAGAAATTTCAAATGAACGTTTTTCTCCCAAGTACTTCAGGCGGAGTTGTAAGAGAGATTAAAGAAGTATCGCACTTGCATATCCGAAAGAGATTTTGTTTGAAAAAATTTGCACTTGAAAGCCCATAGCTTCCCGATTCGGAATAAAAAAGTGAAAAAAATATTAGCTGTGACACATGAAATCATGCACTTTTGGTTTTTTGGTAACACAAGTACGAAAAATTATACATAAGGTAGGCCTAATCATTTTGACATGAATAGTCTGTTATTTGAATATAAAATTAGTTCTTTCATATATCCACTAGATCTTTCTCTTTCTAATACCATTCATTTTCCTTTTGAAGAAAAATTAAAAATATACTGAAGAACAAATGCTTTTGGTAGCATTTTTTAAAAATAAAATTCTGGTGCAAAAGACAGAAAAAAAAATTTTTTTTTCGGATATATCGATTGAAATTTAGAAAAATGTCGTTTGACGTGAACTTGGGCCCCTGACATTGAAGGATGGGAGACCTATCGGCAAAATCAGACTAGGAAGTTTAACAAAAGACTACGGTCAAGGGCAAAGATCTAAATTTGAAACACACCCATTGTTAGATTTCGACCACGTCTTTGAAATCGGTGCAAATAAAAAATTAATTAACGCTATAAAGCTAAGCATGCATGACGTCGATTCACCATTTTTCTTTATATTATTTAAACGAACACCAGTGAGGAAACGGTTCGATTTCCATTTCTTAATTATTCTTTTTCCAAAATATTTTTAAAATACTATTATTAAAATACGAGGAATACTTTATTTTAAGTTTTTTTTTTTTTTTTTCATGGACTTTGATTCGGTGAAAACATTGGAAACTTGCAGATCGTTTTCCGAGAAATAGTCGATTTTCCCGAATAATTTTCCTTTTTAGTATTTGCTATTTGATCGACAGACAGAAATCAGCTATAAGGAAAAAAAATGTCATCGGATGAATTGGTTCTACGATTTTTCATGTATTCGTAAAAACCCTTTTGGTTTACGACTGGAAATGAATGGAAAAACAAGGCGATGGGCGAGAATGGTACGGCAAAGGGGTTCTTCGACGGCGACGTTTGCTTTTCTTGTCTTTTGTCCTCTCTTTAATTATAATCTTAAACGGTTTTTTTGTTGGAATGGATATTAAAAGAATTTTTTCTAATTCCAGATGATTAATTCGTTTTAAAAATTATAAATGCGGTTATTATTGCCAGAAACGAACGAAGTTAAAAAGTCCATCGGTGGCATTTTTGATTTGATTACTAGTCATGGGCACGGGCGGAAAAAATATAATATTCAAGAATGCACTTGGTTTGGTTTTAATTCGGTTTGGTTCACATTTTTTTAGACTTTCGATTGAAGCTTAAAAGGGGCTATTCAAATAATAGGTTGGGAAATTAAGAAGGGAAGGAGAAGGGTGCTTAAAATGCTGCACTGAGAAAACGCAGTAGTAAATCTAACTAAATATATTAGTGGAAAATCGACTGACTAATAATAATTATTTAGCCAAACTATTTTTTTAATTGACTTAAGTAAAAAAAAATTTTCTTATTGGTTAGTCTAACTAAAAAAATAGTTTGGCTGACTAATATTGTTACTCAGTCGATTTTCCACTAATATATTTAGTTAGATTTACTCCTGCGTTTTCGCAGTGTGACTATTGCTTACAATGGGAGAGGGGGTTTCGCTTCCACAAATCTGAACTCAGCACTTTTTATAAATTTTGTTCAAAAACTTTCATTACTGGTACTTTAAAAAAAATTCTAATCCGTTTTTTTTCCAGGCCCAAAAAAATTATATATAATAATTACCGTCTCCCGTTTACCGGTAATTATTACTCCTATTATGTTATTACAATGTACGAGTTTTAGCACGAAACGAATCATTAAAAAAATTGACGATGTGACAAAAAGATAAAAATTATAAAAAAAAAGTGGTTGAGAATTGGAAAATCCATTAAGAGGGGTACCCAGAAAGTAAATGTCCAAAGGTAAATAACTTTTGCTAGCACAACAGTGAAATTTTTTCAATTGTACCATTTTAATCTACAATTAATCTAGTTTCAGAAAAATTTTTTCTTTGAAAAAAATTTAACCTAGTTATGAGCGTTTAAAGTGGTGTAGAAGTTGTTTTTTCGTTTCTTTTTTTTTCTTTTTTTTTTTTTTTGCGCAATCAGTATGTGGTCTATTACTCGGTCAAAAAAATTTTTTGCGGCAAAATTTTACCTAAAGGTAAGACTAGGTATCAGAGTCTCTTAGTATGGCTGATAAAACTCTGTGCAAAGTCACGTTTGTCAAAATATTTGATAAAAGTTTTGTTTTAAGGATGAGCACACGTTAAAATTCGGTTGCCGCAAAGCATCTGCAACGCTTTTTTCTTTCCAAAATTCAAAAATTATATAAACTTGAAATTTCAAGATAGCCATTTCGTAGTAAATACCTAGAGATTGCAGTACCGGTAGTACCGGAACCGGGAGAACCGGTACTTGGCCAAAATTTTGTGGTACCGAGAACCGGTACCAGATTGCCAAAGTACCGGTTTTTTTGTTTTCAATAAAAACGGAAAAAGACCAATAAAATAAAAGGAGGAATGTTTTTAAATTTTATATTTCATTTAAATTATCAGAAATTGAACGATAAAGAGTTGAAAACACAAAACCAAGCTATTTCGCCTTCTCCCATATCGTCGGTCAGTCCGAGTTATAAAAAGCTTGCCGCTCTAACTTTTGATAAACAAATGCAGGTCTGAACCATCATTTTTGGTTTTTTTTCTTCTTGTTTTTACATGGTTAGTCTTTGGAACTCCTCCTACTGCTTAACTCCTAGTTTTCAGCAGAAATATTGAAATGTAAAAATTTAAGATGAAAGGTAACCTCATAGCTGGTATCGGGTTGACGGGAGTAGCTATGCAATCCGCAGTACGGAGAATTGCTCGCCTGCTAGAGCCATAAGCACAGTATAAAGCAGGCGAGCAATTCTCGGTTGTTTTTTTTTTTTTTTGTAACACAAGTTGCCTATATGTGTTAGCTTATGAGCGCCCGTTTTCCCGATACCAGCTATAAGATTATTGATGTGGAGTTAAGCTGTTAAACCTCATTGAATATTTAAGTGTAAAAACAATTTAAGCTTTTGAGACTGAGAAGGCATATCAGTTGACGTCAGGACATATATAAGTAAATGAAATGAAAAATGATTCAAAAGTTTATCTTCTATAAATTAATGTAAAAAAATATATAGCTTTGGCCTTTTATATGAAAACTCGATTTAAAAAAATTTTTTTCTGGTACCGGGAATACCGGTACCAGGCCTTTCGTTAGGAATCGGAACCGGTTCCTGAGATATTCTGGTACCGTGCAATCCCTATAAATACCATAATTAAAAACAGTGATTAATATCAAAGCTTTATTTTTGAGCTTTATTGGTTGAAGCCTTCAACATTTTTAATAATTCAGTATTTTGAGCTTTGAAGCTTTCTCATACGATTTTCCAACCAAAATGGGTCATATTTGCTGCAGAATGCTGATATTAGTTTAAAAAAGGCTTACGATTTTATAAATTTGCCAAAAGTTCCAATAATTTTTGACTGCAAGGCCATAAAACGTTTTTATTTGCAGAACCAGCGCAGCGAACATTTAAAATCAAACCAAAAAAAAATTTTTTACACCACATTAAATGCTCATAACTCGGTGAAATTTTTTTCAAGGAAAAAACCCCACATATTTTCTAAAACTAGCTTAAATGTAGAAAATTTTACTGTCGTGCCAGCAAAAGTTATTCACCTTTGGACATTACTTTAATAGGTGGGAGGGGATGGGGTATCCGTTCGTAAATCGGACGTTATTTTTGATTGGGGTACATGTGATGCTGGCTTTTGCGGGCAAGGGGGAAAGAGGGTTAAAAATTTATCGACTTCATACTGATGAAGTAATATTTGGGCCGAAAACCTGTGTTAATGTAGGTGTTAAAACAGCAAGAAGAGGCTTAATGGTTTACCGCTGGGCCTTTTTCTTTTATCTCATAATTTTTACATTCACGTTTTGCTTTTTCTGAACTTTGAAATCAAGTCTTTTCAACAAAAATCGAAAATCCAACTGCCAAAATAAGTTTAGTTTGGTTGATTTCGATTTGCCTTGCCACCTTACTTCAGCATTCTATCATTGTCCCATTTTTCGCACAGCCCCGCTAAGAGTTCATTTCTACGAGATTACGTGCCAAAAATCTTTATTACAGCCAGATTTAGAATCAAATTTTCTTATGGATACCAAAGCATATATGTATTCTAAAAAAAAGAAATACGTTCAACCGGGGCTACACCCACGGTTTTGCGAATGAATGAAGTACAAGTAAGAAAATGTAAAAAAAAATACGGTGTATAAACAGTTGACAACCCAAATAATTGAAAATTTCAAATCAAGACAGCATTGTAATAAAAAGTACCAAAATATATCGGAAGATTTCAATTTGTGTTTACATTTTTGGGTGCACGATATGCTGTTAATTTGATTTTGATATAGATGCAACTTGTACAACCAACCACACAATGATTTTGCAGATCCCCATGCGTGACTTATTTTCTATGGAGAAAACCAGACTGAAGAAAAAAATGTTTCTTCAAACTTTAACCCCCGTACCAGGAGCTATCTCATTTTTTTTCCCTTCCTTGTTTTTTTTATTTTATTTTATTTTTTTCTTCTTAACGAAAATAAACCATATTTGCGGTTCGGCCTGATAATATATCCTTCTTCCGTCGATACTACTTATTATACATATATACGATAGTCTTACCTGGTTTGCGTTAAAATGGTACGCCATTTTCACAATCCAGTCGGAGCATCAGGTGTCATAAGTAATCCATTTCCCCGTTATTTATTTCCAAATTCGCACGAACAGGAAGTTTTTAATGCTTCTTTTCTAACTTCAACTGTCAGCTGTTTTCCTCCAACATAATTTTCTATCCGTCAACTCTGTCTTTGCATTAACAGACGGCTGTGCTATTTCTTGACATTATTTAAAAAAGTTCCGGAATTGAATTTACCTAGGCAAGTAAAAACGGGTTGTGAATAATTTTTTTGAAATTCCTTAAACAGTGTATTCTGTAAGCATTTTAGCGGGTTTTGAAAATTAAAAAAAAAAAAAAAATAACCGACTTTTAAAACCGAGAGAAGACGAAAATGCGGGAAAAAAGTTTAAAGCATATTTCATTTCCGTTTTTCAAAATTAATTAATTTTTTTAACATTCTGCTCTCCTCATGCTACTCATGAATGTAGAAAAAGAGAGAAGGAAAACGGATCTGTTTATAGAATCGTAGTAAAGTGTCACGATAAAAAAAAAAAAAAAATTTATGCCTCAACCTTGGCAATGAGTTGTGCCACGAGATTGCGTTTTTGTCTGGTCCGGAAGAAAAATTTGATTGCGTGCCGACCGAAGCTAACGGTTCAAGTGGGAGTACATTCCGCCGGTTTTGATAGACGACTTGAAACGTGTCATTTCTAGCAAAGCTGTGGTTTTTTTTATAGCAGTGAATATGGAAAAAAAATTCCAATATTGTTTTAAATTGTCAAATATTGTCTTCACACAAAAATTTGATGTTTCAAAAATTTTCACCGTACCGCGATCATTAAAATTCTTTGGAACGTTTTAGTAAAAAAAAATTGACATATTCATTTTTTAGCTGTTGAATTTGGCTTAAAAATATATTGTAAAAGATTGTTAGGTTTTTCAAGATTTCTATAAAGTCATTATCAGTAGTAAGCAGCGAAAAATATTTTTAAAAAATCCTTTTTTACAGAAAAAATTAACTTTTTGGGAAATTATCTTTTTTTCCAAAAAAAAACCAAATCAAGACTCTGCTTTATAGTTATAGATGGCGTAGCCTAAGTAAAAGAAGGAATACAAATAAATTATGAAAGCCTAACTTGAAATCTTATGAAAGTAAAATAATTACAAAGAAATAAAAAGAAAATCGCAGCCTCAGTCAAATAGGGTTCGTCCTCATTTTTTTTCGATTTATTTAAAAAAAAAAAGACTATTTAAATTCTCGTACTTTTTTCAAAATTTTGAAATTCGACTTATTTTCGAAGATTTCGAAACGAATTAAGTTCTATCTAAGATAGAAGTCCGTACTACTAACTTTTTGGAAAAGGCGCAGGTAGAACTTTCTTCTACCAGAACTCCCATGTTGAAGTATAGGGAAATGAAATAGCGACGAGTAATTTACAATATTTGATAGATTTTGTAATTTAATTGGGAATAAAAAATTAAATTATTAATCATACAAATGAAATTTACATTTTTATCAAGAAAAAGTAAAAATTGTTTTAAATGAAAGAAGAAAAAAAAATCCAAACTTTCAAAACGCTCTCCTGTGAAATTCAGTCAAAACAAGCCTAATTCGACACTAACAAAACCCTATTCGGCTGAAATCGCGAAATATGCTCATGGAAATTGGGAAATTCAACATTTTACATTACATTTTTTTTTCAACTTTCATTACAATAATAAATCCATTTCTTTTTTCCTAAAATGTGAACCAACCACAAAGCAGCGCAATAAATCTTATTTTTATTCTCAACCTTATTTATTCTTATTTATTAGTTACAAACAATAATAGATTGCAATAGATTGCTTAAACTTCGGAATTTTCCGGGAAAACTCGTCCGATTTCGCTTTTATTTTTTTACGAGATTTCGTGACATAAAATTACAATAACAGTAATGAAACTTTCTCCGGGTTTCATGTGATCCGGTATTTTCTTTTTTTTTTTAATCTTTCTTTTTTTTAATATAATACACAGCTGCATGATCAAGAGAAAAAAAAAAACCAACCGATTTTAAATTTTCAATATGAAAGCGTGTGTGCATGACAATGGTTTTCAAAAATAAAATAATATAAAAATGGATTGTATACAAAAAATGAATGAAACTAATAAACTGTACCGACGGAAAGCTATTTTCGGAAATAAGTCAATAATAATCACTCTAAATTTTAATAACATTCACACACATAAAAAAAAGAACCATTCACTGAAAAAAAAAAATTAGTTATCGGGAAGGCTTTCCCAAGATGAAAACTAGTGTATAACGTGTTGGAAAATCTTTAAAATCAACAACTATCTTGTTTCTATGACTACGAGGAGATTTCTTTGGATTGCATGTATAAAGCTTTTGGTTTTCCGAAGAATAAGAAAACAATGTTTCGTATGTGATAGATCATTTTATACCCTCCTAGTTATGTATAGCCTATAAAGCTCGTATTAATGAAAACCCGGGAAATTTTTCTGTTACATAATTCTACATCGATAACTAAAATCAAATTCTTTTCTTATTCTCATGTTTTACCTTAAGGAACATTTTTCACTTAGGGCATCCACCGAAAAGGTGGATTTATATTGGTCAGTAATTGGTTGCATATCAACTGCAAATTTTGCAGTTTTCCCTGCTACCTTGAAACCAAAGGTATGAGCACTGAAATAAGTCTAAAAACGGGCAAATGAAAGACCTTTATACCAACTGTATTCGATCAATTATCACTTATCAAATTTTTTTGTATCAGTCGAATTTCACGTTAAGAAATCACTTTAATTAGGCTATTTTCTTTCTTCTGATGTCATTTTTCGAAATGTTTCTTTGATATTTTTGTACAGTCCAAAAACCTTATTTTTAAGCTCGATGATTCCAGCTTGGTAAGAATGTTATGTATGCAACCATAGGGATGCAATTCCGATTCTGATTCCGATTCTGCAGAATCTTGACTATTTATGAGTTAAATTTCGATTCCGATTCTGAAAGGTGGAAAAAAAATTTCAGATTCCCATTCCGATTCCAACTAACAAATATTTTAGCGATGCCATCCGATTCTGATTCCAATTTCAGCCGAAATTCATATAACTGTAGTAACGGTATTTTCGTACTTTTTAAGTCAATCGGAATTGATAATATTTTTTTGGATGCCGATGCCGATGCCGATTCCGATTCCGAAAAAAATTAATCAGAATTGCAGCCTGGTATGCGACTGTTTCGTAGCAAAGCAGAAGAAACAAGCATTTTGAAATCCCCCTCTCACTTTTAACTTGCTTAAGTAATTCATTTTTGAATCCTTATATTTTGCCTTCTTTGCCTCAATCTATGACGACCAAAAAACCAGGACCTTTGGAAAATCATATCTCTCATAAGGGCCGTTCAAGTATTACGTAAGTATCTTAGGGGGGAGGGGGTCCAAATTGCGATATCCTTTACAAGCTTAGTACTGAAAAAGGGGAGGGAAAGAGTTAAAAATTACCAAATAATGTTTTCTTAATAATAGAACAGCCCCGAAGCAATTTTTGATAATTTTCTACTCCATCCCTCTTTTTTCACTACTTAGTTTATGCTCTTTTTTCACTATAAGCAAAGTATGGCGAAATGTCTTACCCATACCTTCTGGGCCCCCCTGAGGGGGGGGGGGGGGTACAAATTCACCAAAATCATGCTTACGTATTACTTTGAATGGCCTTAATGGGACCAAAACTCTGTTTTACAAGTCGGGACAAACGGGTTTAACAAATATTGTACGAATCTATAATATTCTTCTCGATTCTCAGGCGGGTATACAAAATCAAGGGCAGAAAAAGATACATTAGAATTATTTAAAATCTGTTCATTTCTGGAATCTAATCTACAAATTGAACCAGGGCTGCGGTGCCGTTTACATTTTAAATGGAATCGGAATTGCTATCGGAATCGATCGTTTAAAAAGTTAAATGGAATCGAAATCGGAATCATAAATTTTTTTCAAGCAGTCGGGATCGGAATCAAAATCGAAATTTGGCTCAAAAATAGGTCGGAATCGGAATTTTCATCGGCATCGTAAATTAATTTTGATTCAAATTGAGCTGAAAAGTATTTATAAAACCTTTTTACGATTAGTACATTTCTGGAAATATCGGAATCAGAATCGGGATCAGCACCAGAGAAATATTTTCTAATTTAAATCCAAATCGGAAACTTAAATTTTTTTTTTTTTTTAATTTTTCAACAAACCTAAAACTGCTTTAAGCCCGGGTGGTGTAATTCTCTCAGTTGAGTTAAATTTTTGTTCTCGAGTTGGAATCAGAATCGGCCAGAAAAATATTGAAGAATCTTGAGAATCAGCATCGGAACCGCAGCCCTGAATTGAACGGCATCATTAACCGATACGAAAACATTATTCGTTGGAAGTACTGTATATTAAAAAAACCACAGAGATTATTTAACTTTATATAAACTCCAGCCAAACAATCCGTTAAAAATAATGTGCATTCAATTTTTTTCAATTCATCATACAGTGAAAGTAACCTTTTTATTGCTGTCGGATCAATGTAACCAACGCAACCTATATTCAATATCACGCATTTATTACATTTTTTTTTCTTTTTTTACAAAATCGCACTTATTAGCGTAATGTTTTATTTTCAACACTCTCGGAATTTCCAAAATGTAAATTTCCGATTATTTTTGGCCATTTTATCGGATGACAGAACTGACTTGAAACGATTCTTATCTAAAAGTTTTCAGTTCCAGGGACTTGGGGTAGAACCAGTTATTTTTACTTTTTCAGGCATTATGAAAGTAGTGCCCACTGCTCCCACTTGTTAACATTCATATAACAACTGCGCATTCTAAATCTAAAACTACGGTAAGACCGTTTCAAGCCACACCGTTGCATCAAGTTTACTTTTCCGACATATTTCTGGAAATTCCTTAGTTTTTGCTATGTTGTGTATTAAATTGATAACGACTATGGCCGAAAAAAACGCAAACCGGCAACAGCTTAAGGGGTCGTCCATGTGTTACTTAACGCAAAATAGGCCACTTTTTGACCCCCCGTCCCCCCTTGTAACATAACACACCCATAACGCAACCTGTAACCCCCCCCCTTTTTTTGTGAAAAAGGTCCCTACATTTGAGCTCCTTATCTATTTGTGCAGGGAGAGATTTTGCGGATCCTCAAATATCTTAAATTTATCATCATTTACGATGCATCCTCCCTGAAAGAAACAAAAACTCGATATTACTTTAAGTTGATTTTTTGAAAAATGCTAAATAAAAGTCCCAGTTTCACACCCCCCCCCCCTTTCCCTCATTAAAATACAAAATAAAATTCAAATAAAGTAGTCAATGAATGATTTCCAGCGCTAAGATAAAACACTGAATAATAAATGATATTTTTTTAAAAAAGCATGAAATAACCCCAAAGCATTCCCTGAGAACATACAGTAGCATCGTGACATCCCTGAGTTGCACATCAGCTATTGCTTAAGAGGTTATTCTAATTTACTTATGAAAAATTTCACACCGTGAATAATTAATTAGCAAGTGGCAAGTTTTAACTCTGCACGGGAGGAAACTTTTTATACCCTAAGTTTTGCAAAGATTTTCTCATTTTTTTTAAATCGTTTTTTTTATCGACACCATCTTTCCGATTTTAAAACATATTTCATAAAGTTATATAAATTGGTTAAATGTATCAGTCAAAAATAAATAAAAGAAATCAAATTTAAAGAATAAAAAAACTTCTGAAAACCTTTTTTCTTTTTATCAAAATAAATATGACATTGGAAAAAAAAATTCCTTTCCGTGACATGTATTAAGAAACTTCTGATTTCAAATGATAACATTTGCATTTGGGTTAGTCGATCTAGGACAGCGATTACTGGGAAAGACCGGGAATAAAAAATAAATGATAATTTTGAAAAAAAAAAGGGCAAGATCTAGCTATTAAAAAAATAATACGAGGCTAGTTCTTTTATACTTGTCCGGCAGTTAAAATGCATCGAGGATGGTGGTTATAAAAAACTGAATCCCTTGTTTACGTTTAAAAACAATACTAATCCTCGAAAGTATTTTATATTGGGCAGGGAAAAAATCCAGAAGGGAATTGAACTGGTCTTGCTGTAATCCTTTAAAGCCAATTTGATAAATGATGTTTATTTAACAAAATCATGTTATTATTGTTGTCTGGGATTTGTCTTCAATTGGCTGTATGAACAAGGATACAGCTGTCTGGAGTACGTATAGCCACTTGCTGAAATATGAAAACATTTAAGCGTCGAATTCGACGTCAAAATTTGATGTAGAAAATACAAATGTATCGTTTTCATTTTTTTTTTTTTTTTTTTTTTTTTTTTTTTTTTTTTTTTTTTGGCACTAAGGCAAATCGTTCCAATGAGGTCTATTCTTCGAGCGGCTGACCCTGGCGCAAAAAAAGAATGAAAAATTTTTACAAGAAATTCTGCTGAAAGTTAAACATTTGACCTTTATGACCTTTTTTCTGAACATAATATTTTATTTCCTTGTACGGCCTGTTGAATTTGAAAGATTAATTCTCTCCCTTCCGAGGGTACATAATGCATCTTTTAAAAAAGGTCCTCAGTCTCCCAAAAAGAGCCCTTAAAAGGTTTCAATGGCTGAATCAACAAAAATTGAATACGAAATTGTACAAATTTAAATAATTGTGATAAATGAAACCAGGTTCAGTAGTCAGTCTGGAAGGACAAGGAAGGTGGAAGGTTTTTTTAAGGGGAGCTGCAAATGGCCCTTTTAAACATTGAAGATAGAAAAATTATACATCAATCAAAAAAATTTACAAGGGGACTTAACTTCCTCAAACGTGGGCTGAGAATTTTTTGGCACTGGCTGGCTAAGGGTCTGATTCAAGCCTGAGTTCTTGGCTTTCATTCTAAAATTTTGCCGAATAGTAAAATTTCAACTTCAAAAAAATGCTTTGTCGCAAAAGCATTTTTTTAAAATTTAGGTCTATACAGTGGAAATGTTTTGTGACAAAACTTGTGAGTGCCTGTCGCAAAGCATAATTGCTTCGGCTCGACGCGAAATTATCACTTGTATTGCAATCCAGGTAAATTAAATTTTTTTTGGTGTGGATTTGAGAAACTTACAAATATTTCTCTTCGTTCTGATCGTTCATTTAGAAAGCATGCTCCTAATTTTTTTTCTAAAAATCGATTTTCATAAAATAGATATGTTTTTTTTTTCTTTTCAAAATAAAAAACAATCATCTCATACTTCATTAGCAAGAGAATTGATGTTTTCCCAAAAGAATAATTTAGGCTTACCCTTCGTGAATACTTAACTATTATATTATAATTTTTTATCCCCTTTTTTACAGCGTTAATTGATATACATCCCCAGACTCAATTCGTCTTATCATTGGTAAAGTTCCTGTCGGGATTTAATTTTAATTTGCAATATGATTGGTTCCTAGCTACTGGAGAGGTGGAGTTTCCCTTTGTCGAGATAAAAAGAGATGCTGCGTTTTGGACCACAAACTTGAACCGATCTTTAGAAAAAGGATATCAGAGGTTTAAACGCCTAAGCTGGAGAGGTCTTCTTATTATATTCGCCCTCTTTTTGCAGCTGCTGTATTTTAAAATAAAGGCTGCTGTATCAGTAAACTTAAACAGCATTCAACATTTTTCCGAGAAAAGTCTAAATGGGAGTGCCGAGAGTAAAATCCCGAAACGTAATAAAATTCTTGATATCTTATCTTAAATTGGTCAGTTTTTCCTCAAAAAGTCGCAAAAAAAAGAGCATTTACGAGCTATAAAAAAGGTGTATGCTTTTCATGCGGATTCAGGCTTTTATTTTAATTTTTTAAGTCATCCCCTAATGTAAAAAAAAGAACTATTTTAATTATCGTCTTTGCTTTAAAAAAACTTTTTGTTTGCTTTTATCATGTTTTTCCGCTAAACACAGAAGGCAGCATCCGGAAGAAAATTTTTCGGGTATTTTCTTTTTACCAGTATACATCTCTCCTTTGAGCAAAGTGTTTTGAAGTGTGTATTGAGAGTTTTAAAAATTTCAAAATTAAGGTAAGTGTATATTTATTTGCACTGAAAAAAAAAAATTTACTTATTTATTTATTTGTTCTTTAATTGTATAGGGGTGTAGCGAGAAACAAATACAGTCCTAGCCAGATAGTTAAAGACGTTTTTTATAGCATTTTTGCACATGTTCAAATTTACACTACGCAATACTGTATTATCGTTATAATTTAAGCCTGTTTTTAACGCTTACTAGCTGTGGTCGAGAATGTTCATAAAAAAGTTTAACTCAAAATTCTTACTAAAAAAAGAGTATTAGCCCGTTAAGCTCTGACAAAAGCATGTCTAATGTTTGGATTACATTTTTTTTTATTCTGAAGTTTTGAAAGCTATAGACTAATTTAGTCATCAGAGCAACAAGGAATCAAAATTAAAAAGCACAGAGTCAAGACAAAAAACAGTTCATAAAATTGAAGAAAAAGTAAAATCTTAATTCGGTCTATACCTTGATATAAATTTTAGCAGTTAAAAAAGCAAGCATAATAAATAAGTGATCACTAATTACGTGAACAATTATTATAGACAGTCTTCATCAGGGACGCAATTCCGATTTCGATTCCGATTTAAACCAAAATTGGTTAACTGTAGGTAATAACAGTATTCTCGTGCTGTTAAGTCAATCTGAAGCGAAAATATCTTTTTGCATGCCGATGCCGATTCCGAATAAAAATCATCGGAATTGGAGCCCTGGTCTTCATGGGGCTTTTTTTTACAGGCGCCAACTTCAGTAGAAGCCTGTTACTGACAATAAAAGTCTAAGCTGGTTTTTAATTTTATACTAATTTTCCGTGAAAACAAGAAAGGAAAAATTGGCCAATTAAAGTTTAGATTATAAATCTAATAAAGTAAATAAACTGATTACAAATCCTTTATCTGTTTGGCTTTAATATTCTCAAGTCACTGGTTATTTAGAGATTGCAATACCGGAACATTTTTTTCAATCCCGGGATTTCGGGATTGTGAAACTTCAATTCGATCAAAATATGTTCTATTCTGCTGACTTTTTTTTTTTAAATCAAATTATGCTTTCCCATTCATGTACGGTTAGTCAATTTACGGCTGTTAAAATTTTTTTTCTGACCTTGATATCAGAGTTAACTCGGCTTTTTGGTCAATTTGTATCCTATAAAGCAACGACTACTTGAAATGAATTTTTAAAATTTTCATGACGTTGCCCAAAAAAAAAGGAATCAAAAGTCTTTTTCCTTGTAATTTTCTCAAATTTCTCCCTAAATTTGTCAAATTTTGAAGTAATAACTCCAAAAAATACCTGTATTTGCGGGATTGAAAATCCCGAGCTTTTCAACTTTTTAATCCCGGGATTCGTGGGATAATTGAAACAGGTCCGAGATGCCCATATTGCAGTCTCTAAGTCTGATATACAAGACCATCGTAATAGTTTTGAGATAAAAACTTTAAAAAGCTAAAAAGGGTAACCTAGAAAATTTGAATAATTAAGAGTGATAAATATAAAGGGTATTTTGAATCAAAAATCGCGATTTTATATTTTTTTCTGAACATAATTGAACCGCGGATTATTTTACTGCACTCTTTTCTTAAGGCAAGACTATTTTTTTCGCCTATAATCCTAGCCCTTCCTTAAAGAAGATTTTTTTTTTTTTTTTTTTTTTTCAGAATATTTTATTTTTCTTTGAGAAACAGAGTTACATTTCCCTTGGCTAAAATATGTCTTCCTTCTTGAGACTTTTGACCGCAAGAAGAAAAGTGAACCGCATTTGATTTTATGATAACGTTTCTTTCCTAGATTCTTGAATAAACAATGGCTCAAGGGAGGAATAACTGCACAAAATCACGATCGTCACCAACAAATACTTAATAATTCAACCGAACACTCTTGTTTATATTCAATGTACGTCATTTCAAAATTCGATTTTTATTTTATTTTATTTTTTTTCTTTCCTCGGAATACCCGAAATGTTACTTTTAACGCTTACGAAATACGCTTGTTTTCAGGTTATTCCGTATTACCAAATGAATGGCTGCGGAGAATGTATGCTGGAGCCAGATTCCATTTGCATCCCAGTAAGAAAAAGGTAAAAAAAAAAAAAAAAAAATTATCAATCCATAAAAATAATTTTTGGAAAAAAGTTTTTTAAGACCAATCTCTAAGATAGTAAAATATAAGAATCTTCTTTAAAAAAAGATCATACCACTTTGTAAATTTTTACCAAGGGTTACTTATTCACCAAAAAAGTGTGCACAGTAATTAACAAGTAATTCATAGGTAATTAAAGAAATTCATAGGTTATTTATGAGTAATTCAAAGTAATTCAGAAGTAAGTGTACAAGGTAACTCAAGAGTGAGAAACGTTAGGATCATATAAGTATTACGTAAGCACAGAAAAGAGAGGAGGGGGGGTCTCCGAAATACTGAAGCTAATATTAAATCTCCGTAAGAGGAAGTATATTTTTGATTACTATAAGGGAGAGGGGGGGGGGTCTTGAAGGGCCAAAATAATGCTTAAACATAATACTTGTATGATCCCTTAACATAAACTGCATTAACTTTTCGGATGCGAAAATAAATTTTGATTTTCAATAAAATAAGCTTAGAACCTCTCAAAAGCTTTTAATCTTAGAAATAAAAGACTCATCGGAACTAAGCAATGCAAAGATTCACGTTTTTAAGTTTAACCGGTGGTTAATGGGTTTCGGTGACACTCGCTTGTGTTACTTAAACTTAGCCATAAAGGCCGAATTACACGCGGCTAGTGTACTAGCTCGTCCCCTATATTTAACTTATGTACAAATTACTCGCTAGCTAGTAGGAGCGAGTAGCTTCTACTTAAGTTAAATATAGGAGACGAGCTAGTACACTAGCCGCGTGTAATTCGGCCTTAACTTAGTTACAAAAAAAAGTTGTCATCCACTGAAATTGGTGATCAAAACGAGTAGTTACCAATCTAAACATAAAAAAGATTTTTTTTTTATATACTAACATTCTGCTCAGCATTCAAAGTAACCAAAAAAATTTATACATTTCAAAAAAAGCGACGTAATGAAATGAAAGTTGAATTTTAAAATATGAGTCGTAAACAAGATGAGGGTGTCGGGAAGTTCAATTTCGTTATTGATATTCAAACTACACTTTCTTGGATGTTTCGACTCTACTTTTCGTCCTGTGGTTTTAGTATTATAGGCAAAAAAATTTTGAAATATATATCTGCTGACTATTCTGATTGTGAAGATCAATGTTGTAAATCACTTTTTTTTAAAATGATTGTTTCCACTAGTGTAGTTGGGTTAATCCTACCAAAAGAAAAGTTTAAATTCAATTTTTTTTTTTTTTTTTTTTTTTTTTTTTTCAGAGATAAAAGTGAAATGGGAGCTCTATCAAGAGAAGAAAGGCGACGAAGAAGGAGGGCGACTCAAAAATATAGAACGGCTCATGCTACACGTGAAAGGATTCGAGTGGAAGCTTTTAATGTAGCTTTTGCTGATCTCCGGAAATTATTGCCCACTTTACCACCGGACAAAAAATTATCTAAAATCGAAATCTTGCGACTCGCAATTTGTTATATAGCTTACTTAAACCATGTTCTAGATGTCTAATTTACAATATAAGTGCTTAAAAGTAAATAAAAAAATGTTTAGGAGTACCTTATTTTTCGTATAGGATCCAATCGTTGTTTTTATTTTATTACAGGAAAAAGAAATTCATATAACTTTATATAATTCACGCAATATTCGAAATCAATATTTTCATTGATAACTTTTTTCTTTTAGTTTTTCAGCACGATTTTTCACCCTTTGCGTGACGATTAAGTTAGAGAACCTAATTAACTTTAACAACAATTATTTTGATTTTCTTCTGGAAAGATGAAGAGCAATGTTTTAGCATGTACCAAACTTTCTTTTTTTTTTATTTTATTTTATATGGATTAATCACGAAAACGATTTTGAGAAACAATAGGTACCGTAAATAAAGCTTAAGACTTTAAAACTTTTAATTTTTCAAATCGGAAAATTAAGACTTTTAAAGAAAAATATCGCTTACTTTTTAACTTACTATTTTCAGTCTCCATTTATTCGTAATGGGTAAGTTTACATAATCATTTTGACGTTTATAGAAAGGAATACTAAAAGGATTATAATTTATTAAATGTTTACTGGTTCGCATGTCATCTTCTGATTTCGCGTTTTTTCTTTTAATTGTGAAAAGATTTCCATCCATCGAAATTTAAGGTGGGTTAATGGCATTAATCTCAAGGTCGAAATATTGTGTCAGCTACACCATGGCTCCATCAATTTATGATTTCATCAAAATTTTCCTGGAAAAAAGCAAGTCTTTTGTGTTGACAAGAAATCCCATTCGCTAATTTAATATTAAATGGGAATAATGGTAGACATGCTATTGCAATTATTTCACAAAAAATGTTTTCTTAATTATTTGGAAACAAAAAAAAAAAAAAAGAATTTAAGATAAAAGGTAAAAGGTTGTCAAGCGATCCCAGCTGACATCAGAAAAAAAAAAAAAAAAACTTATTACACACGAAAAATTAGGTTTAATCTAGATTTACGATATTTTAGGAGTTGGTGGACAGAGAAAAGTGATTTAAATGTAAAGATCATTTCCATTGAATGGAACAGTTGAAAATAACATTGTGAAGTACGCGTCTGTCGCGTTGTAGGAAAATCAAGTGGATGGCTTTTCCCTAAAGAAACACAGCTGGGACTCTCATCCCAAGGGAGCTAGAAGCATCGATCTTGTAATTTCCACATTCCGGTAGTGTTTTACCATCCTCTTTCATATTACATTTTTTTTTTTTTTTTTTTCGTTTTCCGAAAAAGATATTTACAAACATTCATACTCTAAAAACGCTATTTTGGCGGCTGCACAATCGTTGCAAAACATCACTTTCAGAACAGAAATGTAAGTAGCTACTGGTTGAGGCTCCTTTTTAACGATAGAAGAAAATGAAGTTATTCGAAATGAAAAAATAATTCTTCAAGAAATGCTTAGTTCTTCACTTACCAATCACTGGAATTTGAACCAACGCTAACCCTTTTCTTCTTCCTCATTCACGATCTCAGAAAAGATTAGCCTAAGGGTTGTTACACAAATAATTCATGAGCAAACAAAAATATAAACATTTCCTGTCTCTATACGATAGTATTATTCAATTAACTTTTATTTCGGAAAATTATTTGTTTTTCACGAACGAAGATATTTTTTTTGAAAGCGTCTCATTCACTTTACATGAGAAAATTGCAATTAAAAAAATCACTCTTTACTTTCTTTCCAAGCTTTCATTCCTATTTTTATTTATTTATTTTTTTTAACTTTTAACGTAATTGTGTTTCTTCGTAGACTATGGACTTAACGATGATTTTAAAATGCTTTAAAGACAAATGAAAAAAAAGTAGTACCTTATATTGGGGTGAGGTTGTAATAAATGTTTTATCATCATTTTTATTTTTTTCAGCAAATTTTTCCCCCCTATTTAACTAAATGGATATGAAATGCAAGCCGGTCAATCTCACCCCGGTACGATTTGAGATTGACCAGGTGTTTTAGTTTTTCTGGACCTTTAAATGTTGATCAAAAAAATAAGCTCACTAGTACTAACAGAGCTAGTGGGTTCCCGCAATATATATAGCGTAAAATTAATTCGTAAGTTTTCATTCAGAAAAGCTACAGCGCCAGTCAAAGTCGAAAACCGGTCAATGCCAATCCGGAATACGGCATATATTAAAATTTCATGCATTACTTTGCTAGTGACAATCTGAAAATCCATTGTGATCTCGTTCATTCCATCGCAATGGTTTTGGTGCGTTTTACTTTCAAAAAAAGGACATTACACCACGGTGCTTTGTCTGCTCATTCTCAAGTAGTAAATCAACAGCAAATATGCAATTTTTAAAAATAGTTTATTTTTAACAAAGTAATGATATTCAATATTTTGTTATTACAAGCAATCAGCATTTTTTGCTTCCTTTTTTTTTCCACAAAAAATCGTCGAAATGATTTTTTATAACTAAAATATTAAGATCAATTCTATTACATAAACTATTGTTTTTCTACAATTATTTAAAAAATACTAAGCATTACTAAATCAGAACTAGCTGCAGGCCTTTCCATCAGGTTTGTTTTCATTCTGATTTTTTTGTAGATTAGATTTATTTTCTTCATGGCCAACCGTTTCAGATTCAACTTCTACAGAATCAGATCCAGCCTCCACTTTTTCATCAGATGTTCTAACATCCTTGTCTAGTTTTTCATCACTAGTTTCAGATGAAAGTTTTATTGTAGAAATGTCAGGCATTTCTTTTTCTATATCTGCATTTTTAAGCTTCCTAGTTACTACTTCATCTTTCCTAAGATCATCCACAAGTTTTGACATTTCATTCCTTTTAAATTCCAACCTAGCTTCATTTAACAAAACATTATGTAAAAATAATGGATTTTTTGAGTTTACTGGCTCTAAAGAAGGATACACATTATTTCTAAGTTCTAAAACACATCTGTCATAGTAAGATCCAGGATATTGCCTCGGTGCCTTCCACATTCTTGTGTAAGATATAAGATAATCTTTATACTTTGGAGCTAAGACTTTGAATAATTTATGTATAATTTGCTTTTCAGATATCCAGTAGTTGGCTTGTTCCATGGTTTCACGATGAGCATCACCATACCTTATGGCATCAGAAATTAACTGAAAAAGCAAAACAAAAGATTGTTTTTTCATTTCCAGGCTTTTTGTTTTCTTTTTATTTTTTCTTAATCCATTCTTATTAATAATATCAAGTTAAAAATATTAAAAATTGTGTGTGAAATAGCTGAGCTGATAAAGATAAAATTTATAGATAATAAGTGAACTAAATGTTTTGAAAAAATATAATAAACAATTTTTGAATATTCAAGTTTTCCCTTTCTTTAAAACTGTTTAGCTTCAGATGAATATCAATTTACAATTTTAAATGCTTTAGCAATGAGAATGTTTGCAAAATGTTTTCCAAGGATTTTTTTAATGTGATCATTTCAGTGGGCTCTGTATTTTAAGCCAATTAAATAATGATTTTTCAATTTCTTACCCTTTCAGCATATCCTCTAGCCTCATCACCAGTTCGATAGTGCAATTCAATCCTTTCATGTTTTAGAAGTGCAGTAATAGTTTGTCGTATTCTTTCGTGCCGGCCTTTCGGTCCTTCTGGATTACTGAATTGCCTGCGATCTCTAGTATTTATTTTCAGTTCCGGAAGCACTTTCGGTTGATTTTTATTCACTGATTGGCCAATTATTTTTCTTCCAGCTCCCGATAATTTTGCACGTACATGCATGATGAAAAATAAGTGAAATATAAAACTTTGGAACTTAATGCACAGCCGTTGACTCTTTAAGATAAAACTGTAAAGAAACAAAACTAGATTGTTTCAAATGATTTAATTCATGAGATGTCAGAAAGATCTTTGATTAATAAGATGTTTACATTATAGGCTTTCACACATATGTTTCAGACTTTTAAAATAGTAATTCTAACCTTTAAACAAAAATACAGCCATTTATCGAGACTTTGTTCGATTTCGAGTTCCCAGGGCCTTGAGACCTTATCAGGGCCTTTTTTTAAATTCCTATGACGTTTTGCAACGCAACTCGGAAATCAGTTTTGCTTTTTTTAATGAAAATTTAGAAGTCAATCAAAATAGTGAATGGGTTGATCAGTAATTCTAATATTTCTCTGACTTTATTACTACGACCATATATTTTATAAAATAATGTTGCCTCGGAACATAAGTTAAACGTTCTTAAAAGGCTAAAACCGTGATAGTGTTTACCAAGTACCTGAAAAAAAATGGATAAGACAATTTTATTTTAATTTTTACGTAATCTGGTTTTAATCCACTATGATGGAAGGAATAGACCCCAATGGGAACGGAAAACGAGGCCCTTATATTGGCGGAAATGTTTTTAATCGACATCGCCAGTTTTCCGATAGCGAACCGGACTGCCCCGATTTGGACTATGTATACGAGGATACGGATAGCCATGTAAACGAAATAGCTGAATTATACAGTTATACAGAGCAACCTGAATTCCAACTAAATGTCAAAGCTTTTGAGGAACTGATGGAATCTTATATATTGCCCCCATTTTGGCAAAATTTAACAGATAACCAAAGGAAATCGGTGATTATGAAGTTGTTAGACCAGTTAGATGTAGCTGATACTACAATGAGAATGAAAGCTGCAAGATGTGTCTTGTACTTGGCTCAAGGTATGCTATTTCCTTAAATTATTTTTCTGATTTTATTTAATAGCCAAAATTTTTAGGTTGTTGGGCAGAAGTGCAGTCAGATCAGGAGCAACAAAAGTGGACAAGGAAAAATTCTTTAATGTTGTATGAATGTGGTATATTTTCTGCTTTTGTTGAACTTCTTAATATAGAAATTGAAAATAATGCAGCAGCCAATAATGCAATGAAGAAAATCACTGTTAGCCTATCTGATTCAGCGGATTTGAGAGTTATTTTAAGCGTTTTGTACATCATTGTAGAAGTTATGAGACTGATTAATGAAAATGATTCTGAAAAAGATAGAGAATTAAAAGAAAGTTTTCAAGCTGATTTAGAAACAGAGTTTAATGATGAGTTATTGCAGATTAAATTATTGGGTAAGTTTCAAAACACATTTTTAAAAAAAATTAAATAAAAGAGAAATGTTTGTTTTGGTTTTTGTAGGGATGGTAACTCGATTTTGTTCTGGTTCTGCACCTCATTTTCCAATGAGAAAGGTATTACTGTTATTGTGGAAGATCATTTTAGTCACTTTAGGAGGAATGGAAACATTAAGGCAGCTAAGGAGGGAATATAGGAAGCAAGCTGGTTTGGAGGATATAGATGAGGACACTATAGAAGTAACTAAAACCATGAGAGCATCAAGTCCGCCTACAAGTGCTGCTGATTTATTAGAAGTTCAACATCAGAAACGAGCAAGCCGGCCTTTTAGGAAAAGTTTAATGAAGCAGAGTTCTTTAGACGAACCTGGAATTGAATATGATGGAGAAGGAGTAAGCCTTTCATCCTCTTAGATTCTAACATGTAAGGTTGGCAAAGGTGTAAAATTAAACTTTTTATTTACGATTTTTTGCAGGCTGATGACGATGAAATTCGTGATTTTGAAGAACCTCAGCCTGCTCCAGTTGAAAATGATGCAATAAATGAAATGAATGAAATGGCAGATTCAAGCCCTCGACCTAGCACTCCAGCTCCAGGGAAAGGCCTTCCATGGCTCCCTAAAGTGAGACAAAAAGACTTGGATATGTTTCTAGAAAATACGCGAATTAAATTTGTTGGTTTTTCATTGCCAGGTAAGTAAATTCTGACGTAACCGTCATTTCAATTAAAATTTTTTTATTTATTTATTCATTTATTTTTTCTCTTATAGGAGATAGAGACACGGTCGTAGGATTACCGAAACCAATTTGTGAAGGCGTTAAAGTACTCAAAAGTCACATGTTCACAAGCCTATCAGAAGTTCATATTTTAAAGGAAGAGATAATGTCGAAAAATCCATTTTCTAATAGAGAAAACAATGTTAAGCCAACCCCTACTGAAATACTCTATCAGGCAATGCTGCCAAATCTCCCGCAATATATGATTGCCTTGTTAAAGATCTTACTAGCCGCTGCTCCTACCTCAAAAACGAAAACGGACTCTATAAATATTGTAGCTGACGTTTTGCCGATCGGCATGCCATTTACCGTGATCCAAAGTATGAAATTAGGCGTAGATGTTAACAGACATAAAGAAATAGTTGTAAAAGCTGTATCTGCGATTCTGCTTCTTCTTTTAAAACATTTTAAGCTAAATCATATTTATCAGTTTGAATTTATGTCTCAACATTTAGTTTTTGCTAATTGCATCCCCTTAGTTTTGAAGTTCTTCAATCAAAATATTTTAGCATACGTATCAGCCCGTAATGTGATTCCAATTCTAGACTTTCCAACTTGCGTGATAGGGGATCAACCAGAATTGAATCCTGAAACATTCGATTTGGAAATTGGTGACAACCAACCCTATTCGTGGAGAAACATTTACTCTTGTATTAATTTATTAAGAATTTTAAATAAACTAACGAAATGGAAGCATTCACGAATTATGATGTTAGTCGTTTTTAAATCCGCGCCGATTTTAAAGAGAACATTAAAAGTTAGACATGCTTTAATGCAATTGTACGTTTTAAAATTGCTTAAAATGCAAACAAAGTATTTAGGAAGGCAATGGAGAAAATCAAACATGAAAACGATGAGTGCCATTTACCAGAAAGTTCGTCACCGACTAAACGATGATTGGGCTTTTGGAAATGATTTAGATGCTCGACCATGGGATTTTCAGGTTTGGAAAATTGGTTATCTCTTTTTAACATTGCAACGTAGTCACATTTTTATTCGATTTGTGATTTTTTTTAGGCGGAAGAATGTGCTCTTCGAGCTTGCGTTGATAGATTCAACAGCCGAAGGTACAACAACGCATCATTTTATCCTGATTTGGAACCGGTGGACTCATGTGTTACTTCCGTGCTTGGAAAACCTTTGGAACTGACTGACGAATTCAAACAACATTATGAAGTTTGGTTAGAACAAGAAGTAATAAAAATGAATGTAAATTGGGATCTGTTATTATGCAAAGGTTACATGGGTTAATCAGTATTATTTTTTTTTTTTTTTCCAAATTCTGCTTTATATGGTTTTTATCCAGTTCAGGCTTCATATTTGAAGCAATTTTTGAAAAGAAGGAATTAATTTTGATTTTATGAGTTAACTTTATTCAGCACAATAAAAAATTTTCTTTTAAAATTAACTTAAAAAAAAGGGACTATTGTAACTTTTAAATGACAGGTTTATCTCGATTCCGCTGTGTGATGACTCTGCTTGATCCTTTGTCAAGAATCCAACAGCGTAGTATCTTTTTTAGTTCTAATTTTTTTTTTATTCTAAATGCTGCGACTAATAAGTAAATAAACATATAAATATCATAGGTTTTTTTTAAAATATTGAATCTATAATTGGGAAAGAGGTGAGCTAAAAAAGCAATCTTTATTTTTCCCGGACATTATGGCACTAAAAGGCCTAAGCTATTATATGTGTTCTATAACAAAATTTTAGTCCCTATTAAATCGAAAATGGTTTTATTGTTTATATTTAAAACTTTCTACATATAAATGAACAGTAATCATTATAGGGGTTTTTATGAAGTCAGGCTGATCCAATTCGATTGGACTTGGTCCATCGAAATTCAAATAGGAAATTCCAATCGGACTGAATCCGATTGACTTTATGAAAACTTCTTATTTTCTTCATTAACATTAGAAACCAAAAACATCAACAAATTTGAAGAAGACATGAAAATAAGAATTATGTAATTTATAAAAAAGAAAAATGAGACTTGAAGTTAAAGATTATCTCCTTAACGTTTGTTGGTGTGAAGTAAGAAAAATTGTATTCTTTTCACGAGTGTTGTCATATTTATTTTTTATTTTTTGTTGCCTTTATTCCGATGAGTTATTAACAGTATATTGATATATAAATTGATCTGTTCGGTAAAACTGACTAAGTTGGAATAAAAATTTGTGAACGTGCACATGAAAACCGCCCACTTATGCATTTCGGATACTATGTTGTGTTTTTAAAACCTTTTATAAACGAATACGTTTTTCGAATCAAAACAAGCTCTCCGTATTGTATAAGTGGGGGGTTTTTATATGCACGTACACATATAATAATTCAGCAAACTTATAATAATTTAATTTATAAAATATATTTGATATTTATGTGTATTTGAGTTAAACTTCAGTGTAAATTATTACTGGTACTGAACTTTTCCTTTGCTTTGAATGCTTCTATTTAGCAATCCTATAAATGTTTTATTGACATTTTATTTTATTTTATTTTTGTTTTTCGTTACTTTTTTTTTCAATTTACAAACATATCTGAGTGGGAGGTAATTTTACATTGAAATTATTAATGCATGAGAATCCTGAACTCCGGTGGAAAAACATAGGAACAATCTATGATTATTTAGCTTAAAGACTATTAGCTGTTTTCCCTCTAAGAAAACGCCAACCTAATTAACCATAGATTTGATTTTTTCCTTGTTTTCTCGACCGTATATAAAGTATTTCTGCGGTGTCCCTTTCGCAAATTTTCGAAGTATAACAGAAAGAAGCAACTATTTTATTTAGTTTATCTTCTAACATTGAAAATTCTAAGAACTGAGAATCATGTCTTGCTTTTCAGGAATTAGGCGTTATTTTCTTTCTGAAGCGAAATGTCTAATAGAAGAGCTTTTTCAATATTTTTTGAAAGCTATAAAAAATTATCTCCTTTTAAAGATGAAATATTTTTCGACCATCTGTTTCCAGCCGTAATCATCAAAAGTGACACAAGTATTCCATTACCGGGAAGAATTAATATTTTAATATCTATGTCATGTCAGTGTAATTACCTGAAAAAAATCTTGAAGACTGATAATCATTTTAACTAGCCATTTTTTAGTTAATTTTAGTCGCATTCACATTTCACAGTGTAATTTTTTTCATTTTGAAAATAAAATGGTTGTAGCTTTTGAAACTTTATTTTACTCCGGTCTGTTACTTGGTATCCAGTTAGTATTAATAATTTATTTTTATATAACTAAAAGACTTAGTTATTGGAAAAGAAAAGGTGTAGCTTATGTAAAAGCTCTGCCGATTTTTGGATCAATGTTAAGCGTCGCTTTGATGAAAAAATCAGAGGGGCAATTTGTCACCGAAATTTACAGGTACTTCAGAAAATGGTCTTTACTTTTTTCTTCTACCAGCATCTTGAAAGTAATATTTCTGTTTCAGGAAATATGTGAATGAAAAAATAGTCGGTTTTTTTCAATTTAACTGTCAACCAGCATTGATCGTACGAGACCCAAGCATCGTCCATAAAATATTAGTTAAAGATTTTCATCATTTTTCAAATAATGCCTCCAGTGATTTTGACGACGAAGTTTTAAAACATAATCTATTTTTTCAAAAGGGCGACATGTAATTATTTTATAATTTACTAACTGAAATCCGGAGAAAACTTTAAAAAATCGAAAATTCGCATACTTTTTAATTTCAGCTGGAGGAAGAATAGAGCTATACTTACTCCAGCTTTTACGGCTGGGAAAGTGAAGTCATCTTATCCCCAAATTGCAGCTGCAGCGGAAGAATTAGTCAAGCATCTCAAAGCTCGTTCAACAGATAATATCACCGTATGCTTTTGAAGTTTCCTTGGTGGTTACTCAGAGACTAATCCCCTTTTTTTCGAAACGGTTTTTCAGGCTAATAATATTTTTTCATTGTACACCGGAGAAGTAGTTGCCAGATGCGTTTTCAGTATAGACGGAAAGAGTTTCACAGATCCGGATCCGTTAATGAAAAGGCTTGGGAGGATACTGTTTCACGAAGGTCGATTCCAAACATTCAAATATTTTATAATTGTTTACATGCCTATCCTCCGAAAATTTTTTAATTTAAGGTACTAGGTTGAAACCAGAGTTACAAAACAGTATTATTAAATTTATAGATCGTTTAAAGAAAAGTAATGGTTATTTCAGAGCTGTGCCCCAGGAGGCCGTTACTATTTTAAAGACATTAATAGATGATGTTACGGCGTATCGGAAAAATAATGAAGGAACATGGAATGATCTTATTGAATATCTCGAAGAGGAAAAAAAGGATGAAAGATCAGGTAAAAATTGTATAACGGTAGCTAAAAAAAAAGATGTTTCGACTATAAAAGTTATATCCTTCATCTATTTTTTTGGTTCTCAGGTTACTCCGATCAAGACATCGTAGCCGGTTGCGTAACTTTTTTTTTCGAAGCTTATGAAACTTTAACAGCAGTGCTCTTTCATGTGTTCTATCACTTAGCTTTAAATGAAGATGTGCAAAATAAAGTTAGAAGAGAAATAGAGGAAGCTTGTGATCCTGATGGTGAAGATTGGACTTTTGAAGCTATTTCCGAACTCCCTTATTTGGATTCTGTAATACTTGGTGAGTATTACATATAGTTTTTTGCAATGCAATTATAACGTCTATTAATGTTTAATTTTTTCAACTTTAGAAACTCACAGAATATTTCCGGTGCATTTTGGATTTCAAAAAGTTTGCACGGAAAATTATTTAATGGATATCGGACAAGAAAATCCCATTACAATAGAAAAAGGTGTTATCATCTGGATACCAACTTATGCAATACATAATGATTCGTTGTATTGGGATGATCCTGAAGCATTTAAACCGGAGAGATTTTTTAATAATCACCGTCAAGACCACATTGCAAAAACGAAAGGAACTTTCCTTCCTTTTGGTGATGGACCTCGAATGTGCATTGGTGAGTTCCTTAAATTTTGTTTGATTAGTTCGGCTTTTTAACTTTTCCTATTGTTACAGGCATTCGAGCTGCTCAAACGATTGTAAAAGTGGCTTTGGTTCACATTTTGCATCATTTTAAAGTATTACCATCTAAACAAAATGCACCCACCACTACCAAACTTGAATTTAGTCCTTCAAGTTTTACAGTAGCTTTGAAAAATGACTTCAGATTTGAGCTTTTGGACATAAAGTCTGACCCATTGTATAAAATTATTGTACAAACTTCTTTAAGCCCTAAACTATTCTATACTGTTCTTAAAAAGGAAGTTGTATCACAAAATAAAAATCATCAATATTATTACATGACTTATCTTTATATTAAAGATTAATAATTAAAAGAATAATAAAAAATGAATTAACGGTATGATTTCTGGTACCGTGCCCTTGCTCCTGGACCACCAAATTTTTTCGGTTCACAACGCCTAGGATCTGCCACAAGTAAAGTTCTGTCATACTGAATTAAAATATCCTTGATTTCTTTTTTAGAAGCTTCATCCACATCTGCAAATTAAAGAAAAAATAAATGTATCAACATCTAAGCTTAATTCATATCAGCATTTTTGTTAACCAAAACCAGCAAGGAAATAATAATTTTTTGGCAGACAATATTGGCAATAAAGATTACAATAAAATTTTCAATGTCTGATGTGTTTTCTAGTTACATGTAAGAGATACAAAGAAGTGGACCTTTTAAGAATACTACAAGGAACTTGTGAACTCAATTTTCAATAAAAATCTAATTTCAACATCTAGTTTCAATGTCAGCATACCCAAAATGTAAAAACCATTGGGTTATTAGTTTCTCTTAAACTATTCTAAACAGCTGCAAGTTGTTATTTCGGAAAACATCAGATTTTGATTTCATACACAGAATCATTCACCATGAAATTAACTGGCAATAAAGGGTATATACTAGTCTTTATCTAACCTGTCAGAAAATTTGTCTTACACTCCCAAAAGTAAAAATTATATAAATTTAAAAAAAAAAATTTCTTCAAGCAATTTACGAAAATTATATCACAACAAATACTTACATTTTTGATAATAAGCAACTAAAGCTTTTGAGATAGCTTGTCGAATGGCATAAATCTGTGATATATGTCCACCTCCCTTTACTCTTACTCGCATATCAACACCAGCAAAACGGTCCTAATTTAAAAAATAATATCAGTAAACATTTATTCTTACTTCCAATAATATACAACACATGACAATTTTTATCCATACCTTCCCTAAGAGCAATAAGGGCTCTTGCAACTTATATTGCAAAACTCTAGGTTCTATCAATTCCAGAGGTCTGCCATTTACCCTCAGATTTCCCTTTCCCCTTTTGCAATAAGCAACAGCGGTTGCACTTTTCTAAAACAGAGAAAATAAAATAAAATACATCATGTAATTTTAAAAATCTGGTTCATGCGAAAGGATTTTAGTATTCAGCATGGCTTTCATGTTTACAACGTGGTGCTTACCTTTCGACCAAAAACTTGGACACACCGTATGGGTGTTCTTTTTGCCTGAAAGAAAATGTAAAAAAAATTAAAATTATTCCTAAACGTTGTCTTACAATACATATTCTTTCCCAATATTAAGAAAAACTTGTACCTTTTTTGGAGTCATGTTTTTTAACCTCAAAAGCGAATTCTTGGTTTTCAACTTTCAGACACGACTTTTCAACTTTCAGGGCCTTTTTTGTGATTATTTCCACGTTGAAGTGACTTGTCACTTCCGGTCTATTTGGCAGGAAAATATAAACATAGACTTTTGTTGACGGTTGAGATAAGTAGGTTTGTTAAATTAAAATGTTAGATTTATTTACTATTTTTAGTAGGGGAGGAATAGTTTTGTGGTGCTTCCAGAGCACAAGTCAAATTTTCACTCCTTCTGTCAATGCACTAATTCGAAGTGTTATTTTACAGGTAAATAGTCCATTAGTTTATTTTTTTGAATTTTGAGGTTAGGTGGACCTAAATATTTCTAGTTTTTAAATTTAGATCTTAATGATGTAACTATATTATGATCTGATTTTTTATTTTTTGATTAGTCCCGAATGAAGTGTTAAATTTCTTTGATGGATGGTCATACCGAATTTTGACCAATATGTTTCCAAGGACGATTTGTTTTCGACTATTTTAGGTTACGTCACAAAACTGGTCCGTATTGCCGATATGAACTTTGTGAAACATATTTTTTAAAATACTTATTCATACAGGTATTCAATAATCCCTTTAAATCGTTTTAGCTATGGATTTGAATGTAGGCAATTAAAAGAAAATTAATTATGCATTCAAGGAATTTAATTTCAATATTAATGAGAAAGCTTTCAAGATGACTTGAAAAATTTAAATAATGGTTTTATATATTAAGAAACATTTGATAACTTTTTGTAATATAAAAAAATCTTTTTAGGAAAGAACAGGGAACAACACCTTTGAACACGAAGCACTAAGACTTCAGTATAAACTAGACAATGAATTCGAACTTGTATTTGTTGTTGCATATCAAAAGATACTCCAGTTGTCATATGTTGACAAATTCCTCAATGATGTTCAATTATTATTTAGAGATAAGTACAAGGATGACTTAAAACCTGGAAGATACTTTCAGGCAAGTATATTATATGCAAGGTTATTAGTTTTAAAAAATATTCAATAACTTTTCTTTGTTGCAGGACTTTGATTTTAAACATCAATATCTGAAAGCTATACAAGCAGCTGAAGCATGGGGTAAACAACAAAGTAAGGTACCAAAACAAATGAGAAGTTATGAAGAATCTTCTAAATCGAAAAAAACTGTTGCATCTATGATTGAAAAGAAAGGAGAAGTTAAGGATAATAAAAAACCAGGTAAGTTATTCTTAAAACCAGAATTAAGCTAAAAAAATAATTTTTAATGTTATTGAACAAAATTTTCTTTATTTTTAGCTAAGCCTAAAGAATCACCTAAATCTGCTCCTGAACCACCATCTTCTCCAAAAACCAACAAAGTAAGCAATGGTGAAGAAATTGATGAAGAAATTTTACAAGCCAACAGATTGAAGTTTGCCCAGAAAATAAGTGGTGGTAAGAAAGCAAAAGATAAAACGAAAAGCCCAAAACCGGCTAAGGAAGGAAAAAAACCAAGAGTTTGGGATTTAGGTGGAAGTACAAAAGATATTGGAGAATTGGATCGAACAAAAGACAAACCTACCGATGATTTGCGTTTTAATCCGGATAGAGCTGTTAGTAATAAAAAAATTTTATGGTTTTTGTTTCCATAAAGTTTTTATCATTAAGAATATTTATTTTTAATTTGCAAAAAATTTGACTTTGTCACAGATGGTAGGGCAAATGGTTGGTTCAATTCGAGATATTGAAGTGGAATCTGATAGCTCTGAAGAAGAGGAGGAAGATGAAGTTACACCTGCTCAAAATGCCACCAAATCCCGTGGTGTTTTTTCCATGTTCAAAGGTTTAGTGGGTAGTAAGGCATTAACAAGGGATGATATGACACCTGTTTTAGAGAAAATGAAGGATCACTTGATCGCCAAAAACGTCGCTGCTGACATTGCTAGTAAATTATGTGACAGTGTAGCTGCGAAACTTGAAGGAAAAGTAAGTTTAGTATCAGTTTTTGACCCCTTTTAGCTAATTTCAATGATGCTATTATTTTTATAACGCACCTTTTAGATTTTGGGTACTTTCGATCGGATTACAAGCACTGTGGAAGCTACCTTAAATGAGTCACTTGTTCAAATACTGTCTCCAAGACGCCGTGTTGATATTCTTCGCGATGCCATGGAAGCAAAGAAACAAAATCGACCTTACGTTATGACATTTTGTGGAGTTAATGGTGTTGGAAAATCTACAAATTTGGCAAAGGTAGTTGAAAACTTTTTGTCCAAATTTTAGACTCACGGAAAATTATGTTCCGATTTACTTGACTCTGTTAATTTCTCGTAGATTTGTTTCTGGCTAATTGAAAACAAGCTTCGAGTGTTGATTGCGGCTTGTGATACGTTTAGAGCAGGCGCTGTGGAACAACTAAGGACACATACACGTCATTTAAATGCTCTGCATCCTCCAGAAAAAAATAATGGGTTTCAAATGGTGCAGCTCTATGAAAAAGGATATGGTTTGTTTTTTGTTTTTTTTGCTCTTTAATTATTATGTAGACTAATTTTTTATTCCAACATTTTTTCAATAGGAAAAGACGCAGCTGGAATCGCTTTGGAAGCCATTAATTTCGCCAGAGATTCGAACATCGATGTTGTTTTAGTTGATACAGCTGGAAGAATGCAGGATAACGAACCTTTAATGAAAGCATTGGCGAAAGTAAGTCACAATTGGTATATAAAATTGAAATTTAGCTTACATTTATAGTAATTTGTAGAAATTTTACGACAAATTTACATCTTTATTCATCAATATTCAAGATGAAATATTTTTAATTAAATAATATTAATGTTTTTCAGTTAATTAAAGTTAACTCGCCCGATCTTGTTTTGTTTGTTGGAGAAGCCTTGGTTGGAAACGAAGCCGTCGATCAGCTAGTTAAATTCAACCATGCTTTGGCCGATTTCTCGCAGTCGATTAATCCACATCTTATTGACGGCATTGTTTTGACTAAATTCGATACAATTGATGATAAAGTAGGTTGAACTTGTCTATATAATAATTTAGACTAGTAATAAATTATGACTTCTGATATTATTTTAATGTCTTGAATCTATTTTAGGTCGGAGCAGCTATTTCAATGACTTATATTACTGGGCAGCCTATCGTTTTTGTCGGTACGGGACAAACTTACACCGATCTTAAAAGTTTGAACGCAAAAGCTGTTGTTTCCGCTTTGATGAAATAATTTTGAAAAAACGCATAGTTGTAATCAACCCTTATATAGATTCTTTTACTTTTAATCTTCATTCATTTCCACAGATTTGCTTGTTCTTTTTTATTTATATTGTTTTGTTTTGTATAATTATCTGTTTCATCAAGCAAATCCCTTTTTTTCTCAGTCTGTGATTATTTTGTTATAAATAGGAATTCTTGAATTTTTTGTGTTAATATATTGTAAAATCAACGAATAAGAGTAATTGAAAAATTTTAATATAACTTTACAAAAACTCTTTACTGAGGAAACCAACTATGATATTTTAATGATTACTTATCAATTCTTTTAATACATAGCTGAAGTGCTTTTTATATTTGCAACAATAAAAATTAAAATCACATTTTATACCAGAAAATTTATTACCAATTCAGCCAATATTGAATTTGAGTAAAAATTTAATAATAATGATAATAATAATTATGTATAGTGTTAGTAAAATTTAAAAGAAAGTTTAATATTAAAAATTAATCGGGATAAAATATTAAGGTGAAGAAATAAACATGAGAAAAAAAAAAAAAAAAAAAAAATAGAACATTAATTGGAATGATTGAAGTTGTAAAATTGTAAATAAAATATATAGTATATGGTTTTGAACAGTAAACTGGTTTGCTATTTTGCTATTTTTGCTATTTTTGCTTATGTTTCAGTCATTATAAAAATAAATTGAGATTGAATTCACATCATGTCAAGCTTTCCGCGGAAATTTTTAAGTTCCATAACATTGATTGAATGCTTAGCTTATAAATTTTCAATTTTTTTTTCCATTCTATGATTTTAGAATAAGAAATTATTTTAAAATCTCTGTTCCCTCCAAATAAGTGTTTCAAGTCAGGTGTACGCATTCTTTAGGCACAAATATAATTTTCAAGAATATTTTCCCGCATATGAAATTATTTAGGCCACAAAGGGAATTACCCATAATCTAAGCAAAACTTTAAAAAATGGTTCCAGTAACCAAGTATTTTTTTCGGAAATAAGAAATAGTAAATCCCCAAAATGTTCAAGCATTTTTCTGTTTATGAAGTGAATTCACCAAAGTGGGAATTTATTTGATTGTGACTTATTTATAGCCAGTTTTTTTAAATGCTTCTTTAACAAAAATTGAATACATTTTGTTATTGTTTCCAATCAGTAGAGGAAAAAATGTACCATTCTCGTCCAAGGCATCAGTTTCATTTAGTAACTATAGTTTAGGCCTACCATCTAAATAAATCTTCCGATCTGGAACTTTCAAATAAACTAAAAAACTTTTATTTCATCAATTGTCCCAATAGAAGTAAAATAATACTTTTATTAAAATGATGCTCATATGTTTAGCTCCCTTAAGTATCCACCGTTTTCGCACAGGGAAGGGGGGGGGGGGAGGGCAAGGGGGCTGACATAATACTTTAATATTATATGTTTAATGGAATTGAAGAGTCGATTCGATACCATATGCAGAGAATCGATTTCGAATCTTTGAGTTGCATCCCTACGAGCATGCGTATTGAGAGAATGGGGTGTAAAAAGAGGGTTGTTGTGCTTGAGTTCCATTGTTCTTTTAAGTCTTGCTAGCAACGTGAAAGGTTTCTGAAATTGTGAAGTTAACAGCAGATCATTTTCAATGTAAGATCTTCGAAATTATCAACAATCGAGCCTTTTTTGTTTTAATTAAGAGCTTACGTCAAGGAAGTCTGGGTATAAAACAAAAAAAAAAAGGTAAACTCTTGTGAAATTTTTTATTTTAATTCTTGTGTAAAAAAGAAATAAAAAAGTAAAAAAGTAAAGAAATAGGGTGGTAAAAAAAAGAAATTATGCTACTTATTCTTTTTTTATTTGAAAAGGGTAAAAAAATTTTATTTTTAGATGTTCCCTGAACTGCGTTTCTGTCCATCTACACCTACTACATACACCTACTACCCGTACTACGTTCGGATTCTACGTAGTACCATCAGGGGTTCCTGTTATAACGATACCATCGCCTTCGGTACCACAGGATTTTAATCTTCCCTTATGAGTAGATGTGATCCATTTGCTAGAGTCGGAATAGATAAGGCACTTATTTCCCAAATGGTTGTCAATTTTATAGACTTTTGCCGCCTATTAAAGCTCGTATAAAACTGACAACCATTTCGTACTAATTTGTTAAAATTTCCTAAAGTGATATGTTGAAATTCATATTCGAGGTTTCAACTGTAGTCTATTCCGACCCTGAAAATGAACCCATCTTCGCTATGTTAAAACTGTCAAACTATAAGAAAAATCTGACAGTCACATGCAAGGGGTGTTGGAAGACTCGAACTTCCTTTCATCAACGACCAAGATTCATCACCTTCAAGCACGTTGACTGTACCTACGTGGGTACCCTACCGACGATTTGATAAAATGAACGTCAATATAAACCAGGGGTCCGAAGCTTGGACATTTTAACCGATGCCGATGCTAGCATCGGCATCGAATTTTTTTCAAAGTCGAAATCGGCGTCGGCGTCGGCATCGGCATCGCGAAATTTGTTAGTGCCAGCATCGGCATCGGCATCGCGAAATTTATTAGTGCCGGCATCGTTAGCGGCATCGGCAGCGGCATCGGCATCGGTGCCGGTACCAGCACTGACGTCGGAATTAAAAATTCGAGATATGTGATTTGTCAAATACTGTAGATAGAATGGTGGCTGCATATGCATGATTCATAAAAATAATATTATAGAAAACGTATAGAATGGCTCTAAAATTTTTATCTGATTAAAAAATCGGTACATTGGGTATAACAGATGCCGGCATCGGATGAGATCGATGCTTGGTGGCATCGGCATCAGCATCGGGTGGTCGATGCTGGAATCGGCATCGGCATCGGAAATAAAACAGATAAAATGGCATCGGCGCCGGCATCGGCGTCGACCCGAAATTTTAGCTGGCCGCGGCCGGCTTCGGCATCGGCATCGGCATCGGCTTCGGACCCCTGATATAAACTTAGAGTTGCAAAATCTTTTGTTGCCGCGAAAAATGATTTTTCAATAATTAAAAATTATAGAAAGCTTATTATCGATTTTACTTTATTTTTGTTTTTTATAAACGTTTTCCATGCTTTAAATAAATAATTTTTAATAAAAAAAAGTCTCGATTTAAAAAAAAAAAAGGAAAATTAATTAATTATGAGACCTGTGCTGCTATCTCTCGACCTTAAGGAACATTTGTACAATGTAATGATTGGCAGATGGCCGTCAGATGGTGTCGTGGTATCACCGTCTTGTACGGAATGCGCCAATTATGGCGCCCAAACTCAATTTTCAAACTAATCAAAAAACGTTTTAATTCTTTTTACCAAAAATATTTGCTGATAACATTTTTGCCTAGCACTAAAGAAGATCAGAAAATTAATTAAAAGAATCTTAGCTTTCTTCGATAAACTAAAGAAGCAGTTCATAAAAATAGATAAATATATTAATACAGGCTCCGAGCGACTTTTTTAAAAATAAATATACACTTAAATATACCTGTTTGCGTTGCGGTGAAATTTGGAACCAAACATATCAACAAAAAAAAACGTATTTTACACTTTTAGTGTTGTAAGTAATATATTTCTAATTATTATGAAAGTTTTTTCTGGTTGTTATAAAAGTAAGTTTTTCAAACGTGACTGAGCACCATCAGGTACAAATTATCAAAATGAAAAATTTGTCACAATATTTAAAGTAATACGACGAACACCTAACCCTATTTGGTCAGAAATTTTTCTTCATAAATTAAAGCATATATCTGATATTTCTTTTAATTATGTTACAGAAAATGGAACACCAGAAAAAGCATTCACCCATGTCTCCAGGGCAATTGTTAAAAGTGTATGTTTGTAATTTCATTTATGAACATGTCCTTGACTCATCACTGGAACTTGAAATTCCGAAAAAATGGGAAAAATATGGTGATTTCATTTTATTTGACAAAAAAGCATTTCGGAACAACATATGGGACCAACAGGATGAATCCTTTTGGCTAGGCATATGCACTATATTAAAGTGTAACAGGCTAGGAATTAAAAGTAATATTAAGAATGATAATTTTAGAACTCCTAATGTGAAAATTATTGTTGGACATGATCCATGGATTATTCATACTGATAATTCAATAACCTATACATGGAATGTTGAAAGGAATATGTTTTGTGCAGGAAATGCTCCTGAACGTCATAGAATAGCTCAATTAAACTGCCAAAATGAAGTTATTGTTGATCTTTTTGCTGGCATTGGTTACTTTACTCTACCATTTTTAGTACATGCAAAAGCTAAATTTGTACATGCTTGTGAATGGAATCCAGTTGCAATTGAAGCTTTAAAGAAAAATTTAAAGCTTAACAAAGTAGAGGAAAAGTGTATTGTTTATGGAGGAGACAACAGGCTTGTATGCCCTAAAAATGTTGCAGACAGAGTCAATTTGGGATTGATACCAAGTTCTGAAGGTAGCTGGAAAGTTGCTTGCAATGCTTTAAAACCAGGAGGTGGTATTCTACATCTTCATGGAAATGTCGAAACCAAAAAATCTTTAATATCTTGTGAGGACTGTAAAAAATATAATGAATGTGATAGTATAATAAAAAGTGGAATTTTAATGAACAGTAGAGACAATGAAATTGTCATTAATGAAGCTGAAATCATTTGGAAACATGATCAGTGGGTCACTTGGGGGATCCATGTACTTCATTCATTAATATCTATACTCCGAGAAATTAATGGAAAAAAAATATGGTGTTGCAGTATTGATTATGTGCATTTTGTGAAATCATATGCTCCTCATGTTCATCACTTAGTTTTAGATGTGACTGTAAAAACTATCAACTGCGACAATATTGAAAACAAAAACTTTTGAAAACTTTTAACCAGATTTTCCAGAATGAAAATTTGAAAATATCAGAAACTGTGGAAACAGAGTAGTGTTTTTTCATCTGCTAAAATGAATTGTTTTGGTTTAGATTTGATCGATTTCCAAAATTCAAAATTATGAGTACGACGACGAAACTGCAGTTAGGTGAGTAACTTTTAGAATTTTTAGATTAGTATAGTGCTTTTGTATCTGATTTCCAATTAAACTATATATTTAAATGCACCTGAAAATGGAAAAAAAGAAAGAAAACATTGACATCATAGGTTGATTGACCCTTTCAAATTTTCCTCATCCAGTGTCAATAATGGTTAATAAGATATCGGTGGTTTAGTTTTATTAAATATGATTTAATTTTTCATCATATCATACACTCCGCTTGATTTTTTTGAAGTATGATTTATTCATAACGGATTTTTTACTAATATGGAAACTTGTTGCGATCTTGCTGATCATGTGTTGGCGTACGTGAAGAACTCGAATAATAATTAAACATATGGGATTATTAAGGTTACAATTTAAAAGGAAGAAATACTTAAAAACCGGCCTGGAAGACTGATGTCAATGTCAATGTTATATATCTGTTTTGAAATAGCATATCAGATGGCATCTTGTATGTAGCACAGAGCAACAAAATTTCGGAACTTTGAATTCGCAGAAAGTTTCCGATCCAAATTTCGTGCCCTTGAAATATTCAGCTTTTTATTATTGTGTTAACTAAACGGGAAGATTTTGACTGGGCTGAGTATATTCTTGTGTAAAATTTAGCGATCTAGGAAGTTTAGAAGTATTGGAGAACAAATATTATCTGTAGATATAAAATAGCCGTTATTGAGTTAAGATTGTAGTTGTTTTCACATAAAAGACCTTTGATTTTTTTTTTTAATAAAAATATATAAAAATATTTCAAATGATGCACAATGGCAGTGCTTCGCATGCACACAAACAGAAAGAAAAGAAGGAAAAAAAGAATGACCGACTTTTCAATGCATTTTAATATGCAGATAATTGGAAACGATGATAGAATATTAATAGGTGCAACTTTTTTCTTTATGACTGTGAAGTCGGTATTTGATAGATAAAACCTAGGTCAACAACGAAGCACGTGCTATACGCGTATGTTTTCAAATTATGTTACTTAATACCTGCCTTATAAAATAGCATTCCATAAAGTTATTGCGATATTTTTAATTTTTTTTTTTTTAATGAGCGATCACCAAAACGACTTTTTTTTATTCAATTTTAAATTATAGACGGTTAATTTCCGAAAGAAAAAATCCGTAAAAAAAAAAAACCATGCCTTTTCTATAAAACTTTAATGAAGGAATGAATAAAAAAATGGCGAGTCACCGCCTCCGCGATCCTCTCCCCGGGTGCGTTCAGGAATGAGTCTTTCCGTTCCGGACATCCTCCGGCCCCCCGGGAAGAGGATGCGACACCACAAATGAAATAACACAAGTACAATTAAAGAAGATACAACTGAGACAAATTCAATGCCCAAATACAATAAAATACAATAAATTCGAATAAAATAAAAATTAAAAAAAAAACTGAGATCATCATATTGCGACCTTGGAAACAAATTAGCGAAAACGCGCTGGGAGTACAATCGTGCGAGTCCGGGTCGTTCTCGGCGCAAGGCTTTCAGGGTTTGGCGTCGATGCGGACGATGCTAGTTTTGTGGATTTGCTTGGTGGTGTGTACACCTTACCTGGCCTATTGGGCATGTGAGCGTCCTTTTCCCGGTCCACATATGGCGACGTTGTGGGATCTGTCACGCCGATCTCGCCGGCGTTGATTTCCAGCGGATAAATGCGATTAAAAGGTCTAATATACTTACGGTTTTTCATCCATAATTCTGCGGACCTTGGATGTCCGTCTTTGCCAACGAAAATGCGTTCAACCCTCGCTAAGGGCCATAATACGCGTTTAACATCGTCGGACCCCATTAAAACTATGTCCCCTACCTGAATGAGCTTTTCTTTCTGCCTTTGCGGCCTCGACGTCAAAAAAGCCAAATACTCGTCATGAAATCGTTTTCGGACTAGATCGCGGATTCTTTGGACTTCGCGAATGTGAGCGGCGATGCTATTCCTATCATTTATATCGAGGTCCGTGCTAACGTATTCGTGTACATTAAGGAACATCGACGGGGTAATGGGAATGATGTCCTCTTGTTCGGCCACGTATGTAAGCGGTCTTTGATTCATGATGTTTTCACATTCCACGATTAAGGTGTACAATTGTTCTAAGGTTAACCGGGCTGTGCCAAGCGTCCTTCTTAATAAATTCTTGAGAAGTCCGATCAACCTCTCCCAAAACCCGCCCCACCACGGCGCTGCTGGGGCACTGAACTGCCAGATAATGCGAGAGACGGATGTTTGTTGTAAGATCTCTGACCAATTTAGCTTAGCCAGTTCATTGTCAGCTCCAACGAAATTTGTCCCGTTGTCGCAGTAAATTTTGCGAACCCGTCCTCTACGTGCCATAAAGCGACGTAAGGCCATTAAAAATGATTCGGTGCCGATTGACGGTACAAGTTCGAGGTGTACGGCACGAAATGTGGCGCAGGTGAAGATGACAGTCCAATTTTTCGATACATCTTGCGTGTACATGGGACCAGCTAAGTCTACACCGACCGTACGAAACGGTATGTCTTCATCCAACCTGTCCGTGGGTAAGGGAGCGATGGGAGCTAACGCTGATTTTACCTTTAACCTCTTGCATGGAATGCATTCATTCAAGACCTTTTTAATTGTGCGCCGGGCTCCCGTAAGCCAAAAGGTCTCCCGAATTTTGACCATGACGGTGGAAACGCCTGCATGTTTACTTTCTCGGTGAACGGTCCTGATAATTGATTCGACTATCGGGTGTTGATGAGGTAGTAAAATGGGATATTTAAATCGAGAAGAATCATGTCCTAGTGCTAGACGTGTGCGAACACGCAGCAATCCCGCGTCGTCGCGGAAACAATCTAACTGTTTGATGGCTTGAGACGTATCGCTAGACGCTTGGACGTAGCGTAGTAGCAATGCTTCGGCGGAGATTAGCTCATCGCCATTCAATTCTCCCTGGCGCTTATCGCGTTTCGAGGCGTTGCCCACGAAGCGGCGTATCCAAGCTACGATGCGAAGTTGTTTATTGTAGGATGAAAAGCGACCCACTATCTGCTGGAATAAGGATTCTTCGGACGAGACCGTGTTAAGTAACGTCGGAACGCGTTTTTTCGCTTCAAGAAACGCCCTCGGTGGTGCTTCGGCAACCTTTTCTGCTTGAGGCCATTCGGATGGTGCTTCATAAAGCCATTGGGGTCCCGTCCACCATTTGTCCGTGTAAAGTTGGTCCGCGTCACAACCGCGAGAAATAATGTCAGCAGGATTCGCCTTACCCGGAACGTGTCTCCAATTTTCTAGCTTCGTGTGCTTGAGAATCGTTGTCACTCGATTGGATACGAAAGGTTTCCAAACCTGTGTCTGCCGAAGCCAACACAATACAATTTCAGAATCGGTCCAACAAAACAATGGAAATTGTAGAAACCGTTCGTCCCGGCTTATTTGCGCGTAAAGCTGTGCGAGTAATAATGCTCCTAATAATTCGATGCGCGGAATGGTCAGGTCGTCAGTGGTTGTCCCAGCGGTTTTCTTTTCCGTTTTGCCGAATTTACTTGGCGTGACTCGTGCCTTGGCCGTTACCAACGTAACCTGAACGTGATCCTGAACTTGAGTCCGAATAAATATACAAGCCGCATATGCGTCTTGACTTCCATCTGAAAACGCGTGAATGCTAGTGGTCGAAGGTGACCACTGCGATTGAAATAAATACCGTGGTATGTGGCACTTCGTTAAACTGGGTAACGTGTGGTACCATCTACGAAAATTTTCGGCGATATTCATCGGTAACGGCTTATCCCAGTCCGCTTTGAGTCCCCACGCTCGTTGTATGAGAATCTTAGCCTGAATTGTATACGGTGCCGTAAAGCCAATCGGATCGAAGATTGTCATAACGATGGACAACATAAACCGTTTCGTGATATCTTGCTGCGGACGCAGCGTCGGAGCCTCAAAATACAATGTGTCGAGTACCTTATCCCATTGCAAGCCAAGGACGGAAAAACTTTCCGAAGTGCAGCATTCCATCCGTTCAAGTTCCGGTGTAGGGTGATGTTCGGTCTCTGGTAATCGCGTATGTTGCCATTGCCGAAGTTCAAAACCTCCTGTGCGAAGAATTGTGTCCGCCTCTGTCATAAATTGATTGAGCTCGTGCGTGTCGTCGATACTCGTGGCTAAGTTGTCAACGTAAAACGAACGATCAAGTTCCCTGGCGATGGTGGAGTCGATTTGGCTAAAATGATGCCGAAGTGTGGCGGCAAGTAAAAACGGACTCGCCGTAAGTCCGAAAACGACTCGACAATGTTGATACGTTACAATCTTGCGTCGTTCGTCGTCCCACCAGAGGAATTTCAAATACGGTCGGTCTTGGGGGTCCAATCCAATCTGTAAAAAGGCCTGCTTTATGTCGGCGGTTATTCCAATCGCGCCGAAACGAAAATTGAGAAACATTCCTGGGATCGTGTGAATCAGATTCGTACCCTTGCTGAGTAAATTATTTATTGATACGCCGGTCTCCGTTTTTGTGTTGGCATCGGATACTGGTCGAATTTTTGTCGTGTTACTGTTCTCTTTGACTACTGCATGGTGTGGCACGTAGTGACCTTGAGTCTTATCATCGTCGTGAACAATTTGTATAATTCCGTCTCGAGCCCATTGGTTGAGGACGGCCTGATAAGCATCGAATTGCCCATGCTTTGTCAATTTCTTGGTAAGTGCCTGTAAACGTTTATACGCTGTGAAATAATTCGTTCCTAAATTGGCTTTGTCGGCGGACCACGGAAGTTTAACTTGGTAACGTCCTTCCGGTGTGCGTATAATGGTCTTTTGAAAATTTGTGAAGTATTCGGTTTCGTTTCTGATGTCGGACCGTCCGAAGGCTTCTAGCTCCCAGAAATCTTCCGGTGAATAATTGAGGACGCACGGTAGAGGTACTTGCGGCATGTTATGGACCTGCGGCTCCTTATCGCGTAAAACCGGTACGTTCGCGTAACCTGCGGTGGACATCTGTTCGAAATTGTGGGTGGGTGGGGAATCTGCCTCTCCAGTTAATGTCCAGCCAAATATTGTGCGAATGGCTTTTATTTCCGGTGTAATAACCCGAATATCTTCTGTTAAAATCGCGCCTTCCATATTAGTCCCGAAAAGCAAATCAATCTCAGGCGAATCTTGTCCTTCATCAGTGAGTGTGATATTCATGGCTTTTAATTTCTGAAGCAACTCGGGACTCGGACGACTGTCGATTGTGCTGCAAATGCGCGCTTGCCCTAAAAACTTAAAGGCCCGTTTAACGCTCCCGTCCAAACTCTGAAGCGTAACCAAGTAGACCGTGTGTTCTATTTCTAATGTTTTCCCGCCGAATAAACCGTGTGTCGTTCTGAACCGACCTAGAACCGGTAGGTTTAACCGTTTGGCGATTATTTCTCTGACGAAGGAAAAGGCCGATCCGCCATCCAGAAAGCCGCGCGCCTTGTGACGTGCGTGCGACATTGGGACGATAAACACATACATCGTTTTCATTAATACTGGTGAAATGTGAAGTTGACTCGTGCTAGCGACACACATTGTCGTCGTGTTGTTTGGCGTGTTGTGGGGTTGACGGTTATTATTATTTGGGGCCGTAGCATTGCCGCCTCTTCCGCGTTGATGACGCTCGTCTACCTCCGGGCACATTAAAACGTAATGCCGTCGTCCACACAGGACGCATTTTGCCATGACCGCGCAATCCGTAGCAGTATGCCCCACGACTAAACAAATGTAGCACGCAAGTTTTTCTGCGAGTATGGCCTTCTTTTCTTCCAGTGTCCATTCTTGAGCCCTGCGGCACTCTGAACTCGGATGCCTGTAATTACAAAATATGCAAATAATTGATTTACGACGAGGAAACCTACCTGTTTGACTGCCCCCTCCCGGCGGAGGTTGCTGTGATACCGTTTGATCGGATTCGTGCGTACATGTTGCTGTTGAGCTCTGATTATTGGGAACCGTTCCAGGTGCGTTTCGATTACCTTGCGGCGCGCCTGCTGATTGTCTGCGACCTGGAGTCGTTCCTACTGTGTTTCGATTACCTGACCTTGCTGTATTAACTAACGTAGCGGCAGTTGGCAAATTCGGCTCTGGCTGAGGCTCCTGTAAATGAAACATGGTATCGACGGGCTCATGCTTTAAATGAGCCCGTTCTTGACTTTCTACTTTTCGGGACAAAAAATCCATTATTTGATCTAAATCGGTGACCAGCTCATCCTGGAGTGACAACCTTGACCCCGCCAGCGACCCCGACGGCCCAGCAGCTTGAAACTCCTCCCAGGCAATCAAAGTCTCTAATGGTAAAGAGGACTCAATTAAAGGTACAATGACTAAGATTTGGTCATGGGTGAGGCCTAAAGTTTCCAAGTTCGAAATATTCGACCTGAGTTCTTCATACAGACTTGACAAAGAATCAAAGCGATTTGACTGTTTGATAATTTCACTGAGCTGCCGAATATAAAAACTAGTTAGAGTCTTTTTATCTCCATAGCGATTAAACAAAAGATTCATTATTTTGTCATAATTCCCAGCGGAAGGTGGATATTTTCGCACTAAATCATGGACACGTCCTTCAGTAGCCTGTAAAAGATATTCGAACTTATCCTGCTGTGGTATTGATTTGTCGTCATGGATCTTTCCAAATTTCCCCCACCAATGAATCCAGTTTTTAATTTGTCCATCAAATTTGATAAACGATAACTTGGGATACTGCATCCTCTGCTGTTGAATTATGGGTGTATGGGTAACCTGTCCCGGACCATCCAAATCTATCTGGTTTTGTTCCAACACATCTTCCTGTACCGACTGCCTGTCTTGTTGTGATGTTTCTTCTACCGTTGGTAATGCTGCTGTGTCAGCTTTGAAGGCTTGAAGTTTTGTTGTCAATGCTTGCCATAAACTACGATATTGGATTGCATCATTAAATTCTTCGTTGATATCTTCTACTTTGACGTCTGCCTGTTGACGTAATGCCTTGGCTATAGTGGTATTCAACTTTTCTAAACGCGTACCGATATCGGTAACGGTGGCTTCGATAACTTCCTCAATCGGCAATGTGTTCAATCTGTCTAATTCTCTCCTTAACGCGTTGCGTTCTCCTAACTGGAAATCGATCTCCGGTAATGTCATAATGTATGTGCAAAACGACACGTTATCTTATAATGAACGTTGATATGCGTGTGTTGCATAACCTCTCTTGGTCAAGTACGTTGCGAAATGTCGATTTCGAGTAAAAAAACCAGCTTCCTATCCCTTTTAGCACACAATAAACTTACAAAATATGTCCAGCAACATATTTATTCCTTTTTTACAAAGGGATGCCATTATTTCCGAAAGAAAAAATCCGTAAAAAAAAAAAACCATGCCTTTTCTATAAAACTTTAATGAAGGAATGAATAAAAAAATGGCGAGTCACCGCCTCCGCGATCCTCTCCCCGGGTGCGTTCAGGAATGAGTCTTTCCGTTCCGGACAGTTAAACTTAATATGACGTATGTCTACTTCATTAGTTGTTAGAATCCATAGATTTTGGGTATAAATATTTTAAAATGTTTCAGCCAAAAGACTAGAGATTTAATGCGACGTAAGAGTTGGAAGGACCTTCAGGAATTGACCTTTTATTACCTCGGTATACTTATTGTAAAATCATTTGAAAATTTTAAATTCGAAAATTATTTTTTAGAGAGATATATAAAGCCTAGGTCTTTCCTATTCATACCGATCTGCTTTTAGCCATTCTTCTTCTATAATGAAAACCGTAATTACCTTTGAATAATTTCAAAATCTCACATCTTGACTCTCATCAAAGGATTATTTTATATAACGATAATGATTTAAATTATACCTGAAGCCAGTATACATCAAAACTGCTTCTTCCTTTGAAAGCAGATAAACCTTATCTACTTTCAAGAAGTTTAATTTTCGATTCCGTCAAATTTTACCCAGTTTTAAACTATTGAAAATACCGATTGGAAAACTACTTCACATCACCTTACGATTTTTTTTTTCTTTACGTAATATTTGCTATAAATTTTAAACACTTTGCGGTAAAGTTAGTTTTTGTTGCATCATTTTTTTTAAAGATTCAGAAAAGCAGAACAATATTCCGAAATGATAAGAACTAGTTTCCCTATAAACACTCATTACGTTTTATTAATTTTTTCTTTAAAAAAAGTTTTGTGGTTTTAAAATGTACAAGTTTTCATGGAGAGTCTCCATATTTTTGCGAAATCCCATATTTTGATCTTCCTCGTTTGCAATGAACGCTTTGAGTTCATAACTTTTGTTTTGCTCGATCAACATAAAAAGTATGTTCATGTTATCTCCGGCTCAAACCCACATAATATGACTATGCAATGTCGAATGCTAGGTTAAGTTAATTAATGTAACATAAATAGAGAGGATGCTTGAAGTTCATCCAATAAGCCTATTTGAATGGGATCCAATACGTTATGACCACTGTTTTTTTAACCTCTTGATGGCTCTTTTTTGTTTTTATTTCTTCTCAACGATTTGATAGTACAAATTGAATTAGGTCAGTTAATAAGGCCAGCGTCTATTTTAAAAAATGAAATTGAAATTATATCTTTAAGTTATCTTCATTAGATATTTCGGCAAATGTAAGCTTTTGCATAAAGTTCAATTATGAATGTTATTTTGAGTAAGCATTTATATCTCGTTCAAAAGGGAATTAAAAAAAAAAAAAAAAAAAAGCAACGCAACTGAGATACTATGGTTTTCACGAATATCTAAAAGTGTGAAGTAGATAATTATGCACAACGAGCGTAGTTCTCCTATGCAAAATCACTAAAACACTATTTCGTGCATGCAAAACCTCTTGAATTGTGTGTTTTACATTTCAAATGCTTGTGATTAATTTACCTACGCAAAATACATTTTATGGCTATCCCATTTGAAATTATTTTGAGGGAGGCTTAAAAACAAGAGATACAGTTAATGTATGGTATTGACCCGAAGGGCACCTTACACTGGTATAATTAATCGCCGTTTTCTAATACTAATTGTAGTGGCGGCTTTCTTCGCACATAGAACAAAAAAAATATATATTTTCAAACAGGATTCAATCGTTGAGGACGGAAGTTAGTGAAATCGATTTCTTCAAGACAAAAAATCAATTGAGTAAGAAATTTTTTAAGTCTCGCTCGGACAGGTCAGACGATTTTACGTAAAAAACGAGAATTCATTGTGTCTTCTTTTTTCATTTTTCATTTTTGCATCAAATCCGTATGTGTTGGTTTAAATTATCTTAGGGCTTCAGGCGTTGATTATGTCGAAGGAAAAAAAATTGCTAGTACGTGGAATTTTATATCGGCCTACTTCATTTTGCTGCAGTTAATTCATGTTCATAGATTATTGGATGATTGTATTCTTTCCCCGCCTTCTTCTTAATACCTTTTTCTTTTTAATTTATTGCTGTCAATCGATGGATCAATAATTTTTTTTCTTTGTCAAAGACGCAGCACGCTATTGCAACGGCAATGAAAGTTTAGCCCATCGGAACTTGTTTTTAACGTCGTTTTCGGTTTCACTCTGGCTGTAAAATACCCGATATTGCAGTTTTCTTTCCGGCTGAAAAATACAGCTGCATCACGTATTATCAAGTACTCATTTTGTCGGCGTTTTTGTTGGTAGTTGATTCAAGTTTGCAAAATAACGGAAGCTTTTAAAGCCTACGCATGAAGTGATTATAAAAATAAAATAAAAATTGTTCCAATATTTACTTTTTTACCCACAATAGGCGATAATAATGAGCACACATGCAGCATCTATTGTTCATTAATAGTTCCTAAATCCGGAAAGTAAAATTTTAAAAATACTCTCTGAAAAAATGTAAACACCCAAGGACTGCTGATCAGTCTTGAGCCCACAGAAAGTTTTTTATTGAAGTTGCTGAAATCTTGAAGCAAACCCGAGTTTAGGTCAGGGGTTCGAATCCGATACCGGTGCCGGCTGAAATCTCGGGTCGATATGCCGATGCCGATTTTCACGGAGAAACCCACTCTAGTGCTGAATGCCTGGATGAAACGAATTTGGATCAAGTGCAAAATAACCGATATTCGTTTCATCCAAAATTTTTTGGAGGAAAAGTCATTTGGATGAACCGCAAAGTCCCCCCTGAATCTGGCAATCATTGCCAAACTTTCTGGGTTGGGGCCTGACAACCAGGATTTTTAGTAATCGTTAAAAATTTTCTGGCAAAAATTGACTCATTATGGTAGTATTTACCTAATATTTAGGAATGGAGTACCTTAGAAATAGATTATTCGCTTATACTAGTAAAAGTTTCTCAGTGATTGTTTATTTAACTCCCGATTCCGATTCCGGCAACGAGGCCTGATACCGATGCCGAACCCACCGAGCATCGATCATATCCTATGCCACCCCTGATTCCGATTTTAGTGGGGAAAAAAAAATCAGAGCCATTTTAGACGATTTTTAAAATCAGGCGTTCGATTCCGATGCCGGTGCCAGCACCAACAATTTCGCAGTGCGGATGCCGATGCCGATGCCGATGTTGATTTCGGATATTTAAAAAAATCCAATAGCATCGGCATCGGCCAAAATTTTCAAGCTTCGGACTCCTGGTTTAGGTTTGGATAGAAAAAAGGTTTCTAGATTTTGTCTTACAGTATCAGAGTCCTAACTGAACTGACTCTTGGAGGGCAGTTTTACGGAACCGATAAACCTAAGAAATCGAAGATTGAGATTTATCGAAACGAACTGAGGTATCTCCAGTCAAAATTGATCATATCAGTCAAAATTAAAACTCCAAAAATTGGTCACTAGCCAGTAGCCACCAGTCATTAAAACTTGACACTTTCTGATGTGGTTCATATTTCTCTTGAACTTCAATACCCTAGTTATCAAAAACGGTTCGCCTGTAGTTCATATTTTAAAAGTTCACTTGTCGTATAGCAAAAGACAACCCAAAATAAGCTGCAGCGGCAGCATCACTTTCCGATTCATGTGTCACTTTCATTTCCCCTATCATTTTTTTGTTTTTAAACATGAGAAAATCGGGTTTTATGAAAAGGTTGGTTTCTACCCCATAGCACTGCCAAGCACCATCAAAAATGTTTTACGCACGTGCACTTCATGGAGGTATCAGCTTATATTATATCCAAGGGGTGTTTATTTCGATCCACTCTTTTATTAGAAAAAAAAAACGTATTTCAGTTAAAGCTTTTCATTGTTCTGAAAAATCGAATGAAATATATGTTAATAACAAAACTATTGCATAGCAAAATTCACCAACGCCTAATAAATTAATTGCTTGATGCTACATACAATTTTTCAACAGCATTATGTTCAATAAAGTGTCTGACAGAATAATTGCTTTAGGTCTTAATTGCGCATCTTGAGCTTAGTAAGTTAATGCCAGTGAAATCATAATGATAAGACAATAATTTTTGAAAAATGAAATTTAAGAGTATTATTATTATATTTGTGAGAGATTGATCTTAAAACTAGTTTTGCATAATTTAAAAGACTGAAGGTTGTCTTGGAAGAACACGTGCAAACCATCGCCTACAATTTGTGATAATCAATGGCGTACTATAAATAACAAAATTTAGAAGGCTTTTTAAAGAGAATTTTATTGAAAATTCGAGAAGTAATATTCCGTAATAAGGTCCGCTGAAAGAAATCCTTAAGAAGCAAGGGAAGGTTCAAGTGTTACAGACCGGGAGGGGGGAGGGGCTGCAAGAAATTTTTATTGTTTCTTACATGGGAGAAAGGGGGGATTCCGATTTTTCCTAAGAATATTTATTATTATTTATTGCTCAAAAAAATTCAAATTTAGTATATGGATGTCCATTTTTTATATAGGTGTCCATATAAAAAATTTAATTTTTTATTTTTTTTAAACAAATGTGGACGTCCACATTAAAACCTGCCTTCTGGGGAATGGCAAAGAAAACTTTTTGTTTGTAAACAATGTGTTTCTTTATAAGTTAAACTTCCACAGCCTTCTAAGTGCCATTCCCCAGAAGGCAGGTTTTCATGTGGACGTCCATAGCCTAGACGTCCACAAATAACATGGGAAAAATATGGGAATAACTGGAAAAAATTTTCTTAAAAGGGGTGAAATAAAATTTAAATAATTTTAATATTAAAATTACGGAACACATGGCCCAACTCCCCCCCATCTGCCCGTAACAGTGCGTAAAACCTTCAACCCCCATCCCTCCCCCCTGCAGGCGTTATGTAATAATACATGGACGACCCCAAATAAATCTTACATCTTACTAAATCTTACGGCAAGGGGAGGGGGTCGGAAAACCCGAAAAAAAAGTCTTACGTAATACTTGAACGTTTTCCCAGGAGAAAGGGGAAGTAGTCAGAAATGTCCGGAAGGAATATGGAAGTATTCAGATACTACCTAATCACGTTTGGGAGAGACTTAGTTCATTGTCTAAATATTGCTGACCACAGAGCGTGTGAGGCAAAAATACCTGAAATAAAGCTCGGTGAAAATGGACCGTTTCTGCTTTCGTATATTAAGCTTATCTGCTTTATGGTGTAAAAAAGCAAGTAATTTTAAATGTTCCTAACTCCGTAAGCGAAATACAAGAAAATAAGCCTTCATTTAAATATAATTTCTCTGATTTAAAGTCAGCCATTCCTAGTGTAATCTCAGGTGCCGGACGTGCACATACGATTTAACCGAAGAGCTTTCTTCTAAAATAAAGTTGGTAAACCTCTGTTTTTTTTAAGATACGCATCGGCTTTAATTAAAAGTTTTCAATCGTACGCCTATTGTGAGGTCATTACGTATGATGCAAAAATGTTTTTATATCGAATAGTAAAAATTCACGTTGACCTTGCGATACCAGCGCATCGATTGACGTCGCGGATGCTGAACTAACTAAAATCAGTAAACGGACAGCTGGCTTTGTGTACAAACAATTCGGGATCATTTCGTTCAAACTTTAAATAATAGTCAGTTATTCGATTTTTTTTTCTTTTTTTTTAAGAAAAAGAATTTTCCTTTTTCGAATTTTATTTTTAGTGTTTCACGTTTCAAATGTTATGTTTTTGATTTATTGACAGTGAAAAAATGAAATACGAGTGCAATCAGTTTTTTAAAAACCTTAAAATAAGTTAAATCCTTTGTTTGGATAATCATATGATTCTGATCTATTGTTAGTTTTAAACTTTTAAAGGTTCGTTTTTTAAATTTTTTTATCAATTTTAAGTATGATATTATGCAAGAAAAATGTTGAATATATCAAAAATACAATTATGTAATGTTAATTATTTTTCAGAGCAATGTGCAATACCTATTACAGTTTTTTCATATTTCTTTAATGTTATTTTGGCAGCGCACAAAGCTTTTCTGCCCACTGGTGAAATTTCACTATGTAAATTTAAAAACAGTAAATGATATAAACATCCCAGTTGAATTATTTCTTAGAAATTTTAAATTGCTTGAAAATATAAAAGTACATCGTTAAAATAAAATGAAAAAAATAACAAAGCATAATAAGTAGTTTAAATTAAGCAAATCCAGATAATATAAATAAGCAAGATTTTTTTTTTTTTTTTTTTTTTTTGGAAAAGTTGGGTTAAGGAGGGATAAGGCAAAAATCAAATGGATGCCTAAAACTTGGTTTCGGCAATTATTTTCCGAAAATTCAAATTGTAGTGTAAATTTTTTCAGTAGGGAAAAACGGAAGAAGGGACGGGGGGGGGGGGGGGCTATTCCTGTAGGTTCATTGTGGTTATATGTATAAATAAATTGTTCCATCAAATGCCTACCTTGTAACGCCATTTAGATTTGTTTTATTTATTTATTCTTTTCTGTCAATTTATTTTAATTAATTTTTTGCTGTAATTTGTTGCACCCAGCTTTATGCTGTACACCTGCAGTTTATTTATTCTTTTTTTTTTTTTTTTTTTTTTTTTTTTTTTGTAGTCCAGCAAGTTATAATGAGATGAGCTCACCTTGAATCTTTGTAGCAGTTAATTGATTATATTATTTGTTGCCAAATAATATTTCAGTAAAATCATTCAAAGTCAATTTATTCAGAGTTGTACTTTTCAGTTTTTTTTTTTTTTTTTTTTCATATTTAGATTTTGATTTGGCGGAAGAAAACGATTAATTGAAAGCCATTCCAAACCGAAATATTTTATTATTAAAATTATCCATTTTAATGGTCATCAAATTTTGAACTCTTTCCGTGCATCTGAATTACAGGACGTCACAGTGATTAATTTGAGGTCGCTAATTGGTATGATCAAGCGGTGCCTATAGTAATTGACCAGTAATACACTTTCACTGCCGATTGCTTCATAAAGTCTATAAGCACTCATGCCTATCGTCAAACTCTGTAACGTTCAGACTTTTGATTACGTCATTTCTATCTTTTTTTTTTTTGTGTTTATTGTAAAGTTGTCATCGCCATGGAGGAACGAAGCACATATCTACATTTGTCGTTATAAATGATGGAAATTTTTTAATAAGTGACGTCACAATCAGCTGAAGACTCTTAACTTTTTTCAAATGAGCTAGATTTTAAAAAATAAAAAAAAATAGTTTCGGTTTTATGCCTTTTGATTTTTTGGCGCCGTTAATACAAAGAAAAAAAAAATTGTTAAAAAAATTTATTTTTGATTCGGACCTCAGACATTATGATAACGATTCGGACTTTCAAAGGTCCTTGAAAGAGAATTAACCATTTGCAAGGCACACCTATATTGATATTTTACTGTATTCTTTTTTGACCGTAGCAAAACGCAAATAGTTTTGGCTTGTTATCCGTGAAAATCATTAGCATACATACACAGTCATTTCTTTTGTTACATCACGAAATTATCTTTTACAATGTTTCGATTCCTGCAGAATTTTTTTTTCCCCTTTAAAAGAAAATACTGTCATAGGTTGTCAAGGTTGTTAAGATTTTTCATTTTCCTAATAAAAGTGACAACTACTGTTTTTTGTTGAAGCTCATCCGGGATAATAAAAAAGGGAATCTAGTTGGTTACGAAATTTGTGCAAGGTCATTATGGCAATAATCAAAGGTACAAATATCGATATTCCGTTTTTTAATAAGTTGAGTTATAAAAATCCCAATAATGGAAAGAACTTATATTAATTCACGGTCAGAAATAAAAATGAAAATTAAACGGTGGTGTTTCCATTTTTTTCCAGTTGTAGGCATAAAGAAAGAAAATAAGACTTCAATCGACCTTTCTTATGTTAAATTAAACAGAGATGATTAGATAGCATAGTATCAAAGGCCTATTTTTTGTCTTAACCACGAGTTAGAAAATTTAGGTGTTATCTTGAGAGGTGCATAATCGCGAATTATTGCAGTATCTCTTTTTTTCTCCTTTAAGTAATAGGCAAGTAATTGATGACTCAATTTTTTACACGATTCATTTTTCAGAGACTTCTGGTTTCATTTTTATATTTTTATTTTTTTATTGGAAAACCAATTTTAATTCATTATTCATCAGATCAAAGTAGGTAAAAATGCTATAGTGATCCTTCAATATTTTGACATGTGGTGTGAGTAAAAAGAGTAAATAAACCCGTTTTCCTGAATCTGTCAAGACACTGGTCAGTTGACTTTTCCTAATTTTGCAGTCTACGTTTTTTTAGAAAAATTTTTCGCGTTATATTTTTCCAGGAAAAATTCTTTAAATCCTTGCAGTTGCTAAGCGGATTTTCCATGTTGGCTTGTGGTTGAATTGTAGCTAAGCTTATGTGCTCAAACATACACCTTGTGTCCGTTTTCAGGATGTTAAAAAAGTAAAAAAAAACCTTCATTTGTTTTGGTAATTTTTTCGGCGAGGTGTGAAGATTCTCCTTCATAAGAGGCATTATTGATTTAAAACCGCGGTATAATTTTAGATTATAATTCAATCATTGTCGGTTCCGTTTAATTGCAATTTCTATCGTTTAACCATGAAATTTATTAAGTGAAGCATTAAAATATTTGCCACTTTAAGGCACAATGAAAATGATTAAATAATACTGGTAATTAACTTATTCCCACGGAACGGAAACGTTTGAATAAATGTCATCGTGTTACTTCGATCTGAAAAAAGAAAACATATTTTACTAGATTTTTTTCCGTAACTGTGCAATATTTTTTGATTCGAAGACTATAATATAATAATGAATTGGGCTCGAATTTGCCTCTGAATTTCCAATTATCATTCTTGTTCCGTACTAAACTGAAAATTATAATGCAACGAACAAAAAGATTGATGCACGAATTGTTGTAGGTTTGATAAAAATTTCCAGAGCTTTGTTATTTTTTTTCCTTCTTCCAACTAGAGGTAATCATTCTTTAAAAAAAAGTGAACTTGAACTTGGTGAATCACAGGGCAATCTTATATTTAATTGTGTGCAACGTTTCAAGCCAAATCCTAACATAAGTTCTTTTGCGTGAAGTGTCAACGGCCCTGATCTAATGACTCTGGAATCTAGTTTGATGCTTAAGTGCGATTTAAAATGCAATCGAATACTCATAAACTATAATTCAAAAGAGAGCATAATAAAACGTAACTTTTATAGACTTTCATTTTTTTAAAAATTGACTTCTTTTTTTTGTGTCCTGATTTTTAATGTAAAATATTCCGAAGTCTATAAATTATTTTGTTCATCTAACATTTCAAACAATTTATTTACAGATGGTAGTATTTATTTGATCTAAACAAAATGTTAAAATACCTATTACCAAGTGCAGTTTACGTTAAGTTAATTCTAAAGCATCAGCTGAAATTTTAGAGGGTAAAATTTAACTCTTTAAAAATGAAGGGCGGCTTTAGTTGCCCAGCAGCGTTTCCGACCATTTTTCCTAATCAAATAAATTCCTTATTCATTTTTCCTAAAATTTTGGTTCTTAACATTTTTTTCCTAACCATTTTTTCCCCCTAATTTTTAATTTTCGTAAAATGAATGTTTTTCCTAATTTGTTAAATCTTTTTAAAATTTTTGTAATCATTTACTAGGCAATGCTGCGAATTTCGATTTTTTTTTTTTTTTTTAATAAACCACTAGAAAGATGCAACTATAAAATGAACAACTGTAAAAATATAAAAGAATTTTTTTTTAAATTATAAAAATATATGAAAAACATTTTAATTTGATTTACTAAAATTTTGCGTCTAAACAAGAATTTTAATATATATAATTTTTTTTTAATGTTTTCCAGAATTTTGAGAATGACATATAGTATGTCTCCATTAGTGAATTAATTACATGATGTAATTAATTACAGAATGCAATTAAACGGTTTACAAAGGTGTTAATTTTTCTTTTCAAATCTTTGGTGCTTAATATCCTTTTTCATAATGTAGGTCTAACCAGCAAGATCGAAAACAACGGTTTAGGACCTTCGAAAATCATTTAATTACATCCTGTAATTAATTACATCGTGTAATTAATTCACCAATGGAGACATACCTATAATAAATAAACAACTTTGTTGCCGACGAATTAAAAAAAAAACTTGAAAAACCGAAATTGGCAACTTTGCCTAGGTCTAGTAAATTATTATAAAAATTTTAGGGATTCAAAAAATTAGGAAAAGTATTCATTTTTGGAAATTTTATTTTTGGAATCAAAAAATTTTAGGAAATTAAAGAATTAGGAAAAAAATTTTAGGAACCAAATATGTTATAGGAAAAATGAATTATTAATTTATTCTTTTTAGGAAAAATGGTAGGGAATCGCCCAGCATATGTATGCCTAGTTCTAAAACGGAAGGGGGGAATTTTTTGAGCATTCTTTTGGAGTTTCTTGCGCTGGAAAAGAAAATAAAAACATTTCCGTCATTAAAAGCTTAAGGGAAAAATTGGGTTCATTGCGGTTCATCCAAATGGCATTTCCTCCAAAAAATTTTGGATGAAACGAATATCGGTTATTTTGCACTTAATCCAAATTCGTTTCATCCAAAATTTTTTGGATAAAATGCAAATTGGCCATTCTTGCGTTTTCTCCAAATAGCTTTTCGTCCAAAATAATTTTGGATGAAAAGCAAAAAATTAATTCTGCAGTTCATCCAAATTGCTTTTTATCCAAAAAATTTTTGGACGAAACGAATATTGATCACTTTGCATTTTATCCAAAAAAAAAAAAAATCAAAATTATTTTATTTTATGGGGTGTCTTTGCAAAACGATTTTCACTGAGAACCTTATTATATTATATTTAATTGTTAAGTATTTTTTTAAAATTCGGTAAGTATTTAAGTACGATTCTGGGAAGTATAATAAAGAGGTAATGAGAAATAAAAATATTTTTTAGGCTTACCTAACCTACTAAGAGAGGTTTGTAAGCAAGTTTAGGGTAACCCTTTCCTTTTCTGTCCTATGAGTTGAGTTTCTGTCGAGGCTGGAGGCCGAACATACATAAGACACATCGCTAAATGTGCTTACAGATAAAATTTGATTGTTTTTAACAATTTTTTAGAAGATCCATTGACATCTCGTTTCGAATAATCGAAAAAAAGAGTACTCTTTTTTTTATATTTTTATTAAGAATTACGTAATTCTTAATTCTTAATGGTACCATTGGGTTTTATTTTACTTACAATTAAAATTTTTTACTTCCCTTTTATTTATTACATTTCCCAGAATCGTATTTAAATACTTACCAATTTTTAAAAAAAATAATTATCAATTTAATGGCGGTCAATATAATAAGGTTCTCAGTGAAAATCGTTTTGCAAAGACACCCCATAAAATAAAATAATTTTGATTTTTTTTTTGGATAAAATGCAAAGTGATCAATATTCGTTTCGTCCAAATTATTTTTGGATGAAATGCAATACAGTCAATATTCGTTTCGTCCAAAAATTTTTTGGATAAAAAGCAATTTGGATGAACTGCAGAATTAATTTTTTGCTTTTCATCCAAAATTATTTTGGACGAAAAGCTATTTGGAGGAAATGCAAGAATGGCCGATTTGCATTTTATCCAAAAAATTTTGGATGAAACGAATTTGGATCAAGTGCAAAATAACCGATATTCGTTTCATCCAAAATTTTTTGGAGGAAAAGTCATTTGGATGAACCGCAAAGTCCCCGAAAAATTGTCAAAAATCTTTTGAAAAATGCCCTTTTTTCCCTATGTAAAAAAATAAGCCTGAAAAGCAATTTTTCCTTAATTACAGTGTCACTGATAACAAACGAAAACAATGTAAATTTAAAGGAAATTTAAAACGGAACAGTTGAAAGAGCTTTTGATGGGTAGCTGACTTGTAAATTTCCTTCTGAAAACTCGGTTGACCTACATATTCCATCGAAACGTATACACTGTCGAGTTATATATAGAAAGGAAAGATACGATGGTCTGTTTAGCAAATCTTTGCTTTTATCGTTTAAGGTTCAACTTATAATCATTTACCCTTTGCCTTTTCCCTTTACAACTTTAAAAGATTTTTCACGGTGAACTTTTTACGGGGAAAAGACAAAACAAATATGTCCTTTCTCTGAATCATTTGTATATAATGAGAAAAATATACCCCTTGATAAAATAATCGATAGAATATTATTTGGCTTTAATAATAGTGTTTAAGTCTTTAAATACGCATTTTGACTCTGTTCTATTTGCATCTCTTGATATGTTAAGATTAATAAAACAAATTAAAAAAAAAAAAAAGTTCATAAAATTATTGGGTGTTTCAAACTACAATTGCAACAATTTCTTTTCGAATGTCCACCCACTTTTCGAAGTTAATTGAAGACGGTGTCTGACACAGACTCGTATGGTGTTGGGGTAGGTAGAAAAATTGGCAGGGGCGTGACGTTCGAAGAGAGAGAAATTTTATCCCTATTTCTTTTTTAATATTTAGGGAGATATATGTCAAATCATGTAATGATGCAATGATGTTTAGTAAAAAAAAAAAAAAAAAATTCAGTAACGTTTTTTTTTTTTCTTTTTTCTAGTTTCAAGTCACTATGCCATCTTTGGAAGAAGCCATAGACCAAAAATATGGAGGAGGATTCGTAGAATGCCAGTCCTCATCGATCACAATCTATGTGCCTAAAAAAAATCCTCGGTAAGTTTGAAAAAAAAAAAAAATTTTTTTAATTAAAGCTTTTTGGATGTCTAGAAGTCATTATGGCCGTCTTATTCTACGTCCTAAGTGTTTCTTAGTAAAACGCTATCGAAAACATTTTTCGGCTCAAACATTGGTAATTTTTAATTAGAATGGTTGAGCGCGTAAAAACAAAGACTTGGTATACCAAAATAAAATTAATTCCATCCTTATTAGTAAAAAAGCAAGAGGGTTGGTTGGAAATCAGTCAAGTGGTAAAATAAAGAAGGTGGACTGGGTCAGTGGCATCATCCAATCTTGCGTGTGGCTGATACGGTTCATAATCAAAGGTTCGGTAATAAAAATGATGGGTTGATCACAGGGAAAGGGCACAAAGTCATATCCCATGGCAGCCGGAACAATTATTATCTCGGTGAAATTTAAATCGATAGTTTTTGTTAACATCGTGATTCTTTTATAAATTTATTGTAGCATAAAATATCACGGAGTCAACTCTTTTTTTTTTTTCCTAATTAAATTAACCACATTTTTTATTTTCTATAAATTATAATTATCATTTAGATTAAGATCTTACACGATTGTTTCTAATACAATTTTTTTTTTCTTTTCCATTTCAGGATAATCATACCGTCCTTGTTAGTGTTGAACGATTGCGACATCGACACCGCCGGGTCAGAAAATTTGAAAATTAAATGTCAGGATGTATCGGAGTTGGATTTAGCACAAAACAAATTAAAGGATTGGGTTCAGGTGCTGGAAATCTTAAAGTATATGCCACGGTTGAATTTCGTTAATTTGTCTTTCAATGATTTATCCCAAGAATTGATAGATTTTGATCCCGAAAGTAATCAGTATCAGCATTTGACTAACCTAGTAAGTATTTCTTTAACAATTAAAATGAAATATCGACAATGTTAGGTTTTAATTTTTTTTTTTAATTTTGTTTACCCATTGGGAAATATGTCAATATTTATATTTGATATGACTTTTATTCATTACTACGTTTTCCTTCTGTTATAGGTATTAAATTCAACGCATGTCACATGGGTTACTGTACAAAAGCTGCTAAAAAGTCTTCCTAGTTTGGAAGAATTACATTTAAGTTTTAATGACTTTCATAAAGTTAGTCTTTGTGAAAGCTGCATCGCTGAAAGAAGTATTCACGAGAGAAAAATCATACATCATAACAAAGTGAAAAAACTACATTTCACAGGTAATTTGCGGCAAATGTTTTTTTGAAAAGCCCCTCTGGAAAGACAATCCTTGGAATTAATATTACGGGAAATTTCTTTTTTACTTAAATTACTGTTGTGTATATGTAATTTTGTTTTTAATTTTTACCGTCGATCTCGAAACTAGCTCCGAGCTTTCTTTGAAGGCGATTTACGTTTTAATTGAGCTCGTACTACAGTAATGTTTCTTTCATGCGATATTCCGTTAATTACTGATATTCGTGATTAGAAACATTCAGCCCTTTGAGATGATTTATTCTTGATGCAGAAAATATGCCTCCATGCAATCTAACATTTATTATTTCTCCTTTAAGTTAATAATTTTGTCTTTGCGTTTTGTTCAGATGACCAAGTCATTCAAAAGCAAACGAAGTATTTACTTGCATTGGTTTTTTTTTGCCCTTAATTTAAAAGCACCGTTGTTGCTTATCGCTGATATTTCTGCAGAACAAGTTTGACGATTGTAGACTCTAAAACTAACTTCTATATATATATATTTTTTTTTTAACAGGCAACCCTATCAACACTTGGCGAGAGGTTACCAAAATAGGAGAATCGTTTCCTTTTCTTGAGTCACTGGTATTAGCAGAATGTCCCATAAAGAACTTAGATCCATTTTACGGAAAATCCAACAGCAGCCTTCACAATCTGGATTCGTCAAAGCAAGTGCCAGAAAGCGAGACTGAAATGGATGACAATTCAAATTACAAAAGATCGGAAAGCGAATGCGAGTCAAGCGAAAAGAAATTTTCTTCCCACCATTTTTTCAGGCATCTAAGGTTCCTTAATTTGAATTATACTTTATTAGAATCTTGGGACGATATCGATAGATTGGGAAAGTTTCCAGCTTTACATTGCCTAAGGCTGCAAGGTTGCCCTTTGTTTGAAGTAAGTTTAGTACTTTCGTACATCCTTTTTTTTGTTTCAAATGAAATATGCGTTAATCCGTTATTTTATTTCTTCGCTTTAGACTTCTCAGTATACAGAACACGAACGACGCCAACTCCTAATTGCAAGACTGGGCAATGTTCAAACCTTAAACGGTGGCGGGACCATCACTTCGGATGAAAGAGAAGACGCTGAACGGGCTTTCATACGGTACTATATGGAAAAACCTGAAAGTGATCGGCCTGACCGATACGCTGATCTCATAGGCGTTCACGGAAAATTAGATCCCCTGGTGAATATCGATCTAAGTCCCGAGAAACGCGTAACTGTCACAATATCGTGTAAGGAGATATCGGAAACGAGATTATTGGACGTTTATCAAACGGTAGCCGAATTAAAGCAAAAATTGGACGGTTTTTCAGGAATTCCAGCCCGAAAAATGAGGTTGTTTTACCTTGATCAAGATATGAAATGCCCTGAAGAAATGAGGTTTCCTAATAAGCAGCTTTACAGTTATAATATTTCAAACGGAGATGAAATTATAGTGGATTCAAAGCTTGGTACGTTTAAATCCCTTCCGTAAAAAAAAAAAAAAGGATTAAGTGGGATTTTAATTATTTATTCCTAAAAATCGTTTGGTTCATCACGTTGTATGTAATCGTAAAAGCTTTAGAATCGTAGAATGTTATTCGTTGAGACGGTGTTGCTTAATGAAATTGTATTAATAATTACTAGTGGTCAGCTAACTTAAAAAAAAATTCGTGATATATTTTTTCGGGTACGCCTCTTACAATCGTTCCTCTGAACTGTAAAGCTAATTTTTTTTTTCTGTTGTAATATTTATATATTTTTTTAATAATAACATGAGCCATTTTTAAAATTTCGTTGCAAAAAAGAAACTTTTCTAGTCAAGGTCAAAAATTAGTCTAAAAAATATTTAAAATCATTGAATGTATTGAAAAGAACTGGGAAATTAAAAATTATAAACTATGAACTATAATGGCCTTACATGATACTACTAAGACTGCAGAATTTTTTTTAAATCAATCCTTTGCTGCAGCTAAATACAAGACTGAGACCTTGCTTAAATTTGACCAAAAGTAAAAAGCACCTTAAAAAGTATAAGAAAATCTTTTAAAGCCAAAATATTGCATTTAAGCAAACAAGGAGATCAAGGGCATCCCTTACAAATTCTAAAATTTCGTTTTAATCAAACTTTTTGTTAAAGTTGAAAAAATCTAAACCTCAGTATTTATCGAATAATATCTGAGTCTTAGGATCTTCAACTTTCATGCATAGCAATGCTTTTAAATGAATTTTAAATAAAAACTTGAACTTGACATGCTAACTGTTATTTACTGTGGAAACTAAATTGTGATAAAGAATAAGTTAAACGCAACCGAATTTATTGAAATTTTATAAAATAAAGTTGCGTTCATTTTTCTGCATAATGTTTCATTCTACAATATTTTTTTAAACATTGAAAAATTGTAATAGTATGAACTTATGATAAGATAGAAAGGTTCACAATTTTTTACAAATTTTATTTTTGTACAACGAATTTAAGTATTTTTCCACAGAAATTAAAGCGCCCAGAAGCATTTAACGAGGTGTTCAAGTAGTAAACTTTAATGTTAAATGGTCCTTGTCCAAATTTTTTTTTGACTGGCTTTTATTTTGAAATTAAATTTTTGTAAAATTGTAATGTTTTTAAACAGTTTAATTACAATTATGCAGGTATAAAAAATATTTTTGAAATGTGCACTGTAAATTGAGAGTTAAATTTTTTTTGTCGTTTTTTTTTTTTTTTTTTTTTTTTTTCTTTTTTTTTTCCTCGTTTTTACCAGCATTTTACGGTAAAAAGATTTTTTCGTATTTTTTGTCATACCTTCATAAAAGACCGGTAAAAATATTCAACTGGCTAATCTTAATGACTAAGCATCAAAAGTTGAATTGAAAGTTTTCTGTGATAATTTTTTGTTTTATAATTTATTGAATCAAAATATTCACATTGAAGTAACATAAACGCTCTTTTAACGCATGTGGTTTAAGCTGAAATTTTTAAACCCCTGCCTTTTGCATTTTGGCTGCGATTTAACCCTGAATTTTAAATTCAGTATTTTTAATATTTTTTGTTAATCGTATTAAATATCTTTTGTCGCAGCTCAAGAAATCCAGTTTCATGAAAACAAAAGTAATGTGAATATTTGATTTAAAATTATTATGTAGTCTAATTGTTTTTGATATTGGGTTTGTTTCTTTGGGTTGCCATGTGGCACTGCAAGATATCTCCTTTTTATAGAAATTGTCTCCGTGCTGCAAATCACGAAAAGAAACAAAACATTAGCGTGAAGGGCCTCAATGAGAACAAATGGGATGTGCAAAGAAATTTAACGATATCGTGTGATATGTAGCAATAATAGAATGATTGTAAATGTATCATATTCAAGTTTTAAAAATAAAACTAAAACTATTTGAAAACATTAGGTAATTATTTTTATTTTTTTCTAGTTCCTATTTATGTACAAAATTATTGAAGAAAAAAATGAATAACAAGAGAAAGGTTGGTAAAACTGCGATAAAGTCAGCTGGATAACATGTGCATGTGCGAAATAATGATCCATTAAAATGAAAAAAAGAAAATTGGCAAAGTTCGCAGAAGTACAAAAAACGGTTTTTATTGTTCCGTTCCGTTGGCAAAATGTTTTTAGTAGCTTAAAACCTCTGCAGATGGCGCTCAAGCATGCTGCAAGGCCAATGAGAGTAAAGTACAATTTAAAGTTCCGTTGTTATTGTTTTTATTACTGACGTTCAAACAAAATCAGTATTGGCTGTCAAGTAGTTTCAGAGTGATTGTTAATTAATATCAGTCGTTTTTTATAACACGAACATAAGTGTTTGATTTAGTTTCCAAATACGTTGTAACATGCATTTTACTTGGACTTTTATTGCATTGATATTAGTTGTTGCTCAGGTAAACTGTGGGGATGATTTATCTTCCCTAATTGATGAGGTTTTTAAACCGCAAAAAGAAGAAAACGATAAAAAAAACGACGGAAGACAAGGGCCGGAATGCACTTGTGTTCCTTACTATTTATGTCAAAATAATACAGTAATTACAAACGGAGTGGGATTAATTGATATTAGAGTGAAAGAAGGACCTTGTGAGAATTATCTGGATGTTTGCTGCGAAAGACCGCTGTCCGATGCGGATAGAATCACCCCGACACCTACAATAAGAGATGGTTGCGGTAGACACAATCCTGAAGGAATAGGATTTCGAATTACTGGTAATGAAAATGGAGAAGCTCAATTTGGGGAATTCCCGTGGATGGTTGCTGTTTTGAAAGAGGAGGAATCTGACAATCAAAAACTGAATGTGTACCAATGTGGAGGTGCTTTAATTCATCCAGAAGTTGTGATAACAGCTGCTCATTGTGTAAATAGCAGGGACAAAAATTACAAAATTCGAGCAGGTGAATGGGACACTCAAACAAGTAATGAATTATTTCCACATCAAGATGCCAAAGTGAAAAATGTTGTCATTCACCCTGATTATTATGCTGGTGCATTGTACAATGATGTAGCTTTATTGTTCTTAGACTCAGCCATAACTTTGGCTGACAATATTGATGTGGTCTGTCTTCCAAGGCAAGACGATTCATATGATTACAGTCGTTGCTATGCTAGTGGGTGGGGGAAGGATGTTTTTGGTAAAGAAGGAAAATACCAAGTAATATTAAAGAAAGTAGATTTACCAATGGTGCCAAAGAAACAATGTGAAAGTGCCTTACGAAAAACTAGATTAGGTCCCTATTTTAGTCTTCATCATAGTTTTGTATGTGCTGGGGGTGAACCAGGTAAAGATACTTGCAAAGGGGATGGGGGTAGTCCTTTAGTTTGTCCTATACCAAATTCATCTAATAAATTTGCACAAGTCGGCATTGTTGCTTGGGGTATCGGCTGCGGAGAAAATGGAACTCCTGGAGTCTATGCTGATGTAGCTTCATTTAGAAATTGGATTGATGAAACTTTAGTTTACAACAATCTAGATACAAAATATTATGAATACTGAATTATTTTATTCATGAAGCCATAGACCAATATCTATTTGTGACTGCTGCTGGAAATTGTATCAGAAATGCACTAGGTGCGTACTGCGTACATATATTCTTTCCTGTGATTTTTTTCTTTCTATTTGAAAAATTAGAAGCAGACCATGGTATTTAATCGATCAAATTTTAATGACTATCAATGTATAATCCTCAGGGCTATTAAATTATGAATCTCTTTGACTGGAATATTTGAATCTTTTTTCTGTGAAACTTTTTTTTAATCTATTGTTATATATTTACAAGTTACTATCTATTTATAAAAAAAAATCATTATAAATTATTAATTTATTTTTTAAATTGCGAGTTTATTAATTATTTAACCGAATTTTTGCGTAAAGAATTAAGAGTTCACAAACGGATATCCTCATATTTTTCCTATTGGAGATATGACCTGGCTTTCGAATCATGTTCGCTTTATTATTTTTTTTTTTTTTTGTTTGCGATTTTTTTATGTACTTTTTTCCTGATTTACAAAATCGTTTTTCCTCGACCAGTCATCAGGCCTTCCTATTTCGCCAAACCCACATTAGCATGTACATGAAAAATTCCATCAGTTATTAAAGATTCGTTGTCAAATATTTGATTTTTCCATTTTTGTGACGTACGCTAATCCATAAATGTCATGCACGAGTGCTTGCACGATTTGAAGTTAACAAAAAGCAGAATCCTTTATGTGTGAGTTGTTTTTTTATATAATTGCAGTCGAGAAGACGAAAATTTCAGCCTTGTAATCGATAGGTACTTTCTGTAATTTGAAGCACTCTTTGGAGGCTAAGTATGACAGCTTCAATGGCTGGGCTTTTTTTTTTTAAATATGCGTTAGTTCTCAGCTCAATATATCATATTTGGAATGTTTTATAAGCCTGCGTTAAAAGTGTGCCTGATGTTGCAATACATTTTTTAGAATCTTTTCTCTTTTTGAACGCCATAGCCGGAATGAAGGGGAGCGGGAGAGGGCGTAAAATCCGCTCCACACAGTTTTTTTTTTTTTTCTTTTTTTTTTTTTTTGCGAAAGAAGATTAAGACTTGTATTATTTACATTTTCTGAAATACATAATCAACAGATCTTATTGGTCGAAATAGGTATAAAAAGGAAACCAGTCCTGAAGCCATGAAGTAAGGAAAATAAAAACTTTGAAAGTTTCTTAAAATGGCCTGCAGCCTATATAATCTTATTCTTGGTTTTTTTTTGTTTTTTTTTTTCCATTCTTATCCTTCTAAAAAAAATTTCAATTCAGAAGAATACAATTTAAAGGTTTCTAAAAAAACAAAAAAAAAAGTTTGTACCCCCCTAAATCTTTAAGTGTCCTCCCGTGATATTTGGTCTGGCTACTGGACTGACAGACCGGTTCTGGCTCTTGGAGAATTTAGAGTGTCGTCCCAAGAATTTATTTCGAAACCCTTAGAGACTTTTCTGTCCCTTCTAATCTCTCGAGCTTGCTACTAGCCCGATCTTAAAGGAATTTAAATAAATAAGAATTTGAAACCGCCAAAAAGAGAGCCCCTGAAATATATCGACCTCGATAAATTTTGTCCGAAAAATAATGCCTAATAGGCCTATAGGCCTAATCATTACCCGCCTCTTAGCAACAAAGAATATTAACTTTGAAATTTACTATCTGCTTTGCTAAAATATACTTATATCTTTACGAAAAAATCATATCACTAGCCTAGTACATGGCAGGCTTTGCATATGAATCTTTTTTGAAACGAAATAGTATTTGCTAGGAATATCATAACAGCAGTGTAAATATCTGAAATTCCGGAAATAGAGTTGAAAAATTTAAGTTTATTAAAGCTAAATCTCAAAATAGGTCATGGTTTTTATTTCGGACCCAATAATAAACCATTAATTTAATTAACTAAGTTTTTTTCTGCAAAGTTTATTTTTGTGAATGAATGGGGGAGATAGCAGTTCCGTGTTAATACTGAATCCTGTTGGAAATCTATGTCATTTAAATGGGGCAGAACTTTTTAAAACGGATCGCAAAAGCTGCGGTGCATAGCTTTATTACATCAATTAAATAAATATATGAAGTACGTTTCCAACTGATTTCGTCTTGTTTATGTAAGTTAAGTCTGACTAGCGCAAAGAAAAGGTCAGTAAAATATAGTACAAAAAAGAGTCATAATTTGAAAGTAATGAAAAATTAGGGGGAAAAAGTCGGTCCCGTAGCCAGAACGAAGAGTTAGGGGGGGGGCAGTTGGGCTTGATTAAGCCTTCATTCCCTATACCAGCCATGAAAAATTATCTCTGTACCTAACCTCAAATCTTTTTTTTTTCCTTTCCCTTTTTTTACAGTTTGTGTCCGTTTCACTTATTGTAAGGGTGTAAAACAAAGAATGTATAAATTTCCGATACCTTACATTGACCCCTACTGATAACGGAAATTGAGATAGACATTATACTATATGATACTGAACCATATTATCATCTCTATTTTTTAAAGAATTAATTAAGATTGTTGTTTCATTATAAAATTTTCAAGTTCCGTTTTTAAAATCAGGGGAAAAACCTCAAGTTGAATCTAAAAAAACTTGACACCAAAATTCAACAAGTTTGCTAAAATATCGCAAGATAACCTCCGACCTCGAAAATCGAAGATGGAAACCTATCAACGAACCAGAATAACCGATAAGTCAAAAGTTGTTTAGTTGGTTTTCGCTAAAAATGCGTCATTTTATTCATTTCGTAATATAAAACGGGTACAAGTCGGGTGGAACTCCACAGCAAATGAACTCAAAGTTGTCAAAAATTTATCGGAAATAGAGAAAACTGCCCCAAGTAGTAAATATTGACGGTTTAATATTTACTCTAAAATATGACGTCAAAAATGATACTTGATAAACCAGTTCAGATACGGTTGGTGAAGATTAGATGACCATTTACTTTTATTTTCTAAAGAAACAAAAAAAAAAAAAAAAAATTAATAATAATAATAATCAGCTGCATAAAATCGTAATAAATAAAAAACGTCATTAACTGGTAGGTATTCCTAGAAACTTCCTACTTCTCGGAAAAAATCGATGCATCATCCAAACTTGAGTACGGTACCTATTTTAAAAATGAAATCCGTCTTTTGTTAAATGCTTATTGTAAAAAAAAGGAACGAAAAAAACTAACCCGACCTTGAAAATAATATTCAAAATAAATTGAAAATGAAGCATGAAGCTTTACTGTAATTAACAAGAATTGGCCTGGTTTCGTGGAAAAACAGGGAAAACCTACCTGGCAATATTACTTTGCACAAATTTCCCTGTTTCATAGGAAATAAATATTTCTTACACGCGATACTATATGTTTATAATTAATCCACAGATAAATTTTTCTTAATTTCCAACAAAGAGGATATAGCACACAGCACTTTTTAAAAATTTTATCTACGAATGAAAGTAGACAGCATTTTGCAAAATCACTTTACGTCATTCAATCTTTTGAACTCGGACATTTGATATTTGGCAAAATGGTTACAAATCGGAAAAGAAAAAAAAGCGTTATTTTCATTATAAATGAATCTTAATTGAGAAAATTCAGTAGAAATGAGAGTCCAGTTCTAATATATCATAGAATAGCGGCATAAGGATTAATATTAATAAGCAGGGGTCCGAAGCTTACGATTTTCGGTGGTGCCGGTGCTAGCACCAGCACCAGAAATTTTTTAAAAATAAAATCGGCATCGGCATCGGAATTTTTTTTAATTTTATTTTTTTTTCGTTGGTGCTGGCACCGGCACCGGCACTGGATTCGTAAAATCTTTGGTGCTGGCACCAGAACCGGTTTCGAAAAATCGTTGGTGCTAGCATGGAGGCTGGCATCAGCGTATTATAGCATATAACGTATTTTCCCCCGAGAAAAAATATTCGAAAAAAATGGGTATTTACTAATTGTGAGAAATAAAAAGTTTTATATACGTCATTGTGTCTTAAATAGAAAGTTACTTCAATCGGTTTATTTTGAAAAAAATATGTAGTTAAAACAGGAAAATTAAAAAAAAAAAAAAAATCATAAGCATTGGGGGTCGTTCAAGTATTTCGTAAGTACCCAAGGGATGGGGGAGGAGAAAAACAAAAAAAATAATAATAATAATAACAATAACAATAACGAAATAACATATTTTAAAAATTATTTCACTGCCGGATTGAAATCGGCACCGGCACCGGCATCAGATGTCCGTAAATAATTACATTGGCACAGGAATCGGAACCGAGATTCGAAATAAATGTATCGGCACCGGCACCAGCACCGGCACCGACCAAAGCGAAACTTAAATATATGCTAGCACCGGCACCGGCACCGGCACCAGCTTCGGACCCCTGTTAATAAGTCCACCTATTCTTTCAAAATATAAAAAATACTTATAATTCTTACATATATATTATTACAAGGTAAATTGACCCTATAGTCATAATGTTATTATCTAATCCCAATTTAATTGTAGTAATCAATCATTCTTATAAGAACATTTGGTTTCAAAGCAACTATAGAGTAAAAAATTGGCTTTATGTCCTGCAGAACCGGTTTGGTTATCAGGGTGATTATTTCAAAATTTTTAACCTCCCCCCAAAATTCTGGAGCTATTCAAAACTACTTAATTTTAAACACAAAATAAATAAGTAAAGCATTTAAAAATACATCACGGTCGTTACAATTTCACTGTTTTCTCTTATAGTTTAAGCCAATTATTATTTTATGCTTGCACAACCTAAATGTAAAACTCAAGTTTTCAAAAATACGCCATATCAAATGGTAACTTTGACATTTCTCTTATGATTTTGTGCAGAAGTTGAAATAAAGTATTTCTAAACTTATTCTAATAAAAATGTAGGGTTTTTGGACTAAAAAATGCCATATGTCCGCAATTAACCGCAATAACGTAAAACTCCAAATTGACTGCAACTCTTATAAATTCCTCATTTTGATTAAATTTTATAATCTGGATTAAAATCTCAATACTCAGAAGGTAAAAATGTATGAGAACAATATCAAGAAGTCGGGATCATATCCTTCAAAAGAATAACGAATTTTAATTCTTTTTCAAATTTTCTTTCAGTTTCCCTGAAAGTTTCAGAATGCAAATAAAAACATTACCCCTATTAATGTAGCTATTTTTCGGTTTCTAATAAAAATTCTTATTTATTGTCCAATAAGGTTGTCATATGTAACATACTAATACTTATTAGAATTTCAGATTTAAAATGCACACAATTTATTCTAGAACTTTACAAAGAAAAAAAAATGCAAGTAGTTGTATTGTAGTAGAGGAATGTGGCGGTATTGAATTTTCCAAATCGAGTTACATCTCTGTAGGCCTATTAAAAATTATTTATCGTGGTAAACCTTAGTAAATATTTAAAATAAAAATATGTATAAAATTGCAATTTAAACCAGTCTTAAAATATTTTTTCAAATATTTACTTGTATCTGGTCAAAGTCAGACTTTTAAGTAACTATTTGTTACAAGCGAGGATTCGGCATTTTCTTGTAACCGTATAAAAAAGGATTATACATATTTTTTAATAAAAATAAAATACCGAATTCATTTTATTTTGCGCGTTTTACGCATCGATTAAAAAAATAGATAAGTCAGAGTACTGTAACAAAGCATTTCTTATAGTCCTTACAGAAAATGATGTAGACAATCGGATCACTGCAGAATTTCTTTTTTTGAGTGAGTTAAGCCTTTTGTGATTGGCACTCTTTCGACTCATGACAGCTCGAGCCGTATGTCGTGTAATTATTAAAGTATCAAAGTTGATAATTAGAAAGATGACAGCTTATATGTATAAATTAAACTGAATGCAATGGAAATAAATTTAATATCATAGCAAACTTAATTTTAATACAAAAATGTAGCTGCAAAAAAAAAAAAAAAAAAAAAAAAAAATGAGTACATTTTTAAAAATACAAAAGAAAGGATGCATAAAGATGCGCCCACTTTAGTAATTCTTATTCGCAGATTCCAGGAATATTTCTAGTGCTACTTCCTATACAGACTCTTAAAAACATTTTAAAACACCTTACTTTTAACATTTTATGATTTTGATATCACTTAAATTGAATTACTATATTTTCTTTTTCTCTGTACGCTATGATTTAGTTAAGTATTTTATGCTTTTCAGCGATATCGTAATCATTCACTGGGAAAATTATGAAAGACCTTTTTAATCAAACTAGTCTGGCATTTCTTTTACACGAAATTTAAAAATCTCTCTTCAAATATTTTTAAAAAACTTCGAAGGGCAGCACTACAAAAAACTAAAATTTACAGAACTATTCTATTGTAGAGCATGCACATCTTTTCTCTTTTCATTTTAAAAATGTACGTTAAAAATGCACTCTCCTTTTTAGTTACTCTTAGCACAAATATAAAATTTAATTTAATTTAGCTTCAATTCAGTTAAATTTAATAAGGTAAAAATAATCCGCATTTTTCATTTTTATTCATTTTTACGCAACATAGGTTTACATAATATTCATATTTTATAAATAATACGGCTGAAAAATATTCACTGTCAATCGCAAACCGACCTAATGCGCAAAAAAAGAAAGTCACTCTAATGATCCAGCTGCACATATTAACCTTAACTTTATTTCATTTGCATTCGGAAAATCAAAAGAAATTAATTCACAATATGTGATACAAAATTAATCCAACATTAAAGCGATAAAAATGTTAAATAATAATAACAAACAACGGTGCTATAAGAATTATGAGCATAATCGAGCTCATATATCACAGCTTAAAAATCAGATCTCTGTCCGAAATGTTTTTTTTCCCCCTTTGAGCTTTTAAATTAACTTGATGTCTAATTCTGTGAACCTAAAAAGTTAAAAAATTTTAAAAAATAGGACGAGATATTTGTTTGGGCACACCAACAAAAAAATGGCTTACATATTCACAGTGACATTAATCGCCTGTGTAGCACTGGTCACAAACTCGAACAGGTTTTTCCCAATTTCTTTTCGGCACTGGTTTTTTGTTCGAAGAGCAAGGAGCACATACACCTTGGCCACAATCTCTGCAGTGATGTAATTGTAATGAAGGACCGAAAGGTGCTTTACAAATGTGACATTGTGATATTTCGTAATCAGGTACCCAATAAGAAGGCCGAGCACTATCTTTTATAAAATCTAAAAATAAGAGAAAATAAGTGTCATGTCTGTGATCGTGCCTTTATATAACATTCGCAGTTTACAGTTTTCTATTTCAAAATATTTCAGCATTGGCTCAAATCAGATAATTCTAGACGGAATACAATTAGGCATCATGTAGGTGATATTCAGAAAGGCTCTCATTTATTACATCAAAAATAAAAACCTAGACTAAATACAACAAAGTTTATTTAATGGGCCCACAAAAAACTGTAAGTAGCTAGATATAGAAGTAAAAGTACAAGGAAATGGTCAAGGCTAGTCAATTTGATGGAAAATCTTGTAACCGGAAAATTAACTGAAACGAAATTGACATTTTAATATTTCTGCGATCTTTGTAAAGGGGTCATGTGCATATTACGTAAGCATTTTTTTTTGCCATTTTCAACCCCCCTCCCCCCCGTTGTAAGCATGAGTAAGATTTTGGCAACCCCCCCTCCATATTACGTAAGTTTTTTTTTTTTTTTTTTTTTTTTAATGGAACCAATGGCACTTGATTTCGGTAATCTTCCCCATAATTCATGGAACTGAAATAAACCAATATAAGCACCTATATTGAGAAAATTTAAAGAGAAGGTTACCTTTATTTAGACGGTAACAAAATAATGTAATATTAGCTCGCCGCAACATTTACAATATTTTAAAAAACATAAAATTAATTAATTAATTATTTATTTTATTTTCAAAAATTCCTGGTCAGAGTAGATAAAAGCTTACGTAAGAAAGTGTGAGACCCCCCCCTTCCTATGGTAAGGTGTCGTAAGCATTTACGAGACCCCCTCCCCCCCTTATCATGCTTACGTAATATGTACATGACCCCAAAAACTTAAAAGGCTTCAGTGTATTATGCAGAACATTTCTAGTTTAGTACCGGGCACGTTTCTACGAGCGGTGATAACCTCTGGCACATTTAAACATTTTGCTTTAGCCTAACATTCACATGCTTTAGTCTAACATACTAAAAAGAAAACTTTTGGAAATTATTTGAGATTATCCTCGTATAATATTTTACTTTGTTTTAAAATTAATTTTTTAATTTACCTTTGGGATATTCTAAAACGGTCGCCACAGTCGACAAGGTATTAACCACAACTTCCCCGTATTTTCGTATTTTTACGTCCGTTTCATCTGCTGCAATCGCAGAACTGTGGTGATTATTACTATTCTGATTATAGCAATTATTGCACACTCTAACAGGGGTATTCCATCCGTATTTAGGTACTGGCATGGCATGTGAAGAGCAATCCCCACAAAAGCCTTCCCCGCAGTTTCTACAATGATGTTTCGTCGCAGTCGGGGAAAACCATTTTTTGCACCCATGGCAATGCTATAAAAAAAAAAAAAAAAATCTTTTTTTATTCAATAATTCAGTACGAGAAAAAATTAAATAATATTTTCCTAGAATAATTCATACTTTAATCTCGTTGTTGGGCCTCCAATACTTCGGAGCAATTTGATCGGCAACATAGGACGTTAACATTTTTGTAGGCTGGGAACAAACACTCGCTACTGCCTCCGACAAGTAAGCAACTCCATCCACGACCCGTTGTGCGGTATTTTGAGCAGCATCAAGTGATAAAGTACCTGGCCAAACATGAGTTATTTCCGTCCTTACTGTAACCGATTCTTCAGGAGTTTTATTTCCGTACCAATACTGACGACTGGTGTAAATTTCTCCACAGTTAGGACATTCGATCGTATATCCGGACCAAACGTATTTCGCTATTCCAAACCAAGGTGACACGGTACTAGGAATTAATTTTGGATGCACTATTTGTTCGATACCATTAGCATAACATTTTTTGCAGATGTAGACACAATTCTCATACTGATGTTGATATCTTGAAAAAATTAAGATGCAAAAATTTTAAATGTCAGGAAAACTTGGAATTCTGGCATTTAATTCTGAATTTTTATGCAGAGGATCAAACATGAGAAAAAGCTTTTGAACCCAATCTAAATACTCACTTGCAAATTGAAGAACATGAGTGAGGTAAATTATCTTTTAAATGGCCCATAGATGATTCACAACGCTTCCCGCAAGATAAACATGAATCTGGACAAGTAAAATATTGATCGAAATAATAGGAAGGTGATACATTTTCTAACTCGCCGCAAAATTTGTCGTTCAAAACCTAAATAAATAAATAAAGAAAATAAAAAGGTTAAGAGAAATTTGTTTAATAGCATCGATAAACGATGTATAGTGTTTCTTACATGACTGCTTAAATGTCTATAAAATATTTTATTTCATTGGAAGCTTAATTAAATTGGCAGTTTTTAAATAAAGAACCCGGTTCAAAAGTTAAATATAATATTGCTAAAAGTTCCTAAGACTGTCTTACTGACTGACGATAAAAAAAATTATTGCTTACTTTTAAAGTCTGATAAACAACTGAAGGTTGTCTTGGAGAACGGACAGTAGTATTTTCCAATTCACTTTTGACAGCATTTTGCAACTCTGAGAAATCCGTCTCGAGTGACGTCGTTTGAGTTCCTATGTACCGTAATGAACTGAAAGCCTCCATTTCCAGTTTCATTTCGCCAAAGCGGTTTCTCAGGACATCCTCCGGACTTTCTCTAACAGCTAATGTTTAACAAAATACAGCTAATTAATTTTAGAACAAAAAAAGTAAAAAAAAAAAAAAAAAAAAAAAAAAGTTTGTATTTAGAAAATTTAAAAAGAGGAGAAAAGTGAAGGGAAAAATGACAACCACTCTGTCAAAATCTATTAAATTGAATTTTCATTCCATTTTATACTTCAGATATGTGATTATCATGTAAACTTCAAATTGGTAAAAAAATTACTTGGTTGTAAAGGCCTTGTATGTCTTGTTTCATGGAAAATTATTACAGCTGGTCCCAATGCTGATAAAGGTCCTCCCAGACCCACATTTTGCAAAGCATTCTGAAAATGATGAGTAAATGCTCTTGAAGCTGAACCCAAAAATGTGAATAAATCTCTATGTAATCTTTCAGATCGAGTCCTGTAAATGACGATATCTGACACAGCTAGTATCTGTAATCAATTAAATGATTTCGAAATTTGTTTGTTTTTTTGCATCATGTTTAAAGTAAGCTTAAGCTATATTACATTGACCTTTAACATATGACAAGCCTATTTACCTTAAGTAATAATCTTGTCCTTTGATTTTCATTTTGTGTAGACCCTAACAATCCTTCTGTATCTAAACAAATTACTTTTAATATGGGATCATAAGCAGCCCAAGCACCTAATGTACATGAATTTTGTGAAGCTGACGTCCTGAAGACCTCATTTTTATTGAAAAATGTATAATTTAATGTGTAAGACTTCCCATCTCCTGTATTACCAAATACTGATACAACTTTAATTTTTATTCCGGAATCTGTTAAACCTAATTTGGACATAAATTCTTCAGCACTAGAAACCTGTAAAAGTTAAGAATGATTATTCATTACCGAAATCAAAGAATGATTCGATTAAATATGAAGAAAAAAACTTACTTGCAACTGTTCTTTCCCATCTATAAGCAAAAAACTTTTCTTATTGGTTATAGCATTTTTATTTGTCAAATTGAGAGAAGCAAATTGTCCAGTCAATGTCACATCTGGTTGATTAGAAAGACTATTAGGTCCTCCAAAATCTAAACTCTTGTCCTCAATTTGCCTACTTTGTTCTAAAACACTCATACTGTCTAAACTCTGCATTATTGATGGGGAATTAGCGTCGATTTTTTTGTATCTGGATGAGGATCTAGGAATTTGTTTTTTAACATTCTGATCCATATTTATTTTTGTCCTTGTGACGTTTTGGTTTTCCTTTGTTTGTAATAATAACTTTTCTTCTTATGACACTGGATTCAGTAATGTAACATAAATTTTTAAAGTTCAAGAAAAGAACATAAAAGTTTGGAAATTTCCAAGAATATTAGTAAAAAAAACTTATTTAAATTTCTCGAATTTCAAATAAATGTCACTCGCAAACATTACACAAAACGTTAAAATTTTAAAAGGAAAAAATCAAAGAGTTTTAATGAATATCAAAAATTCATCGCGGCCATGTTTGTTGTCATGGGACGAACCCTGCCTCCGCGATTTTGTTTACTGAGGCAACGCGCCAATCGTTGGCAAGATGTCGAGCGTGCGTTGATAACCAAGAAAACCGTGAATTGTGTGTGAAATTTTGGACTCATTTAAAAAATATCCAGAGATTTATTTAAAAAACATTAATTAGGTAAGTAGTTCAGCCCTTCCATAATTCAATCAATGCCATTTTTTTTAATATTTAATGACAAATAAAATCGTTTAGGCATGTTTATGTTTGTGGTAAGGAGATGATGGCTTCTGGAATATCGGGAATTTGAAAGCCTCCTTATTTCGTTTCATGGAATTTTTAAAAGTTTAATAACTGTCAGATTTTTTACACAAAAAATTAAGCTTTTTATAGAATCTTAAACAAAATGATTTTTGAACATGTTTAATAATTATTCAAAGCAATTTTGGCATGGAAAGTGCTGCATATGTAAGCTTTACTTTATTAACTTTTTTTTTTAAGTGCAGTATTGCACAATTTTTACTTTTTTTAAATCATATTTTTTGTATATATGCAAAATTAACTCTACTGTAGGTTTATAATTATCCTAGAAATGCCTTTTTTGAAAAATATTACTCATGAACATTTATTTCTTGATGTTGGGAAGAAGAGCGTAAAGGTTTTATTAGTAGTCACCTGTTATCCACTGTGTAAATAATACCTAAAATCCAGTATACGAGGAAATCATACCTTGGTTTGCAAATTGTCCTTGCAAAACAAAATATGTAGCCACTGTTGATGCATTCTAATAAAAAAAGTTTACATGGAATTAAATCGCTTCTGAAAATTTTCTAATTGTAAATTATATCTTACTGATAAAAGTAAAGTGTTGTCTACATTGAAGCAGTCCCATCCGGTGAATTGAATTTGGTTTACTAACATTTGAAGAGAAAAGACTTCAAACTGAAAAAAAAGAGATGGATCGATAAGTTTACTGCAGCATGTACAAACAAAAATTTTATTGATATAATTTAATTCAAAAATTTTCAATTTAAATTTTTTCTTACAATCTTAATTTTTTATGACTGCAGAGTAATTAAGTCAGTTTATAAATGCTACAAAAAGTCTTTGAAGAAAGTTTAAAAAAGTATTGTGATCAGATGCTACCTGGTCTAACCACTAGGAAAACATTTTTTTTTTTAATGTTGAAATGTATATAATGAAAGCTTTTTTTCTCTTTTACATTCTCCCAAAAAAATTTTTAGCTTGATACACATCCAAAGCTGTATCATTAGGCAAAAGGCACAAAACTTATTAGAGGGGCCTATAATATGCATGATAGGGAAAGAGATGGCGAAATAATTTCAAAAAAACATGCAGAATTCACTCAGAGGTGATTGAACTGCCCTTAGCACCAGGTTAAGCTGGCGCATTATTAGATACATTTTATAAATGTTTGGAAACCGAATAACAAAAAAAAAAAAAAAAAAAAAAAAGAATGATTAGGAACTCTTATTATCCGCTCCTATATACCTTTTGATTTAAACGGTTGCTTAAACGTTTCGAAATAGGTTTTTTTAAGACCGGGTTTGTGAAACTCCTCTTTAAGTTTTCGGTGATTTTCGGAAAAATTTCCACAATTGTATGTATATGAAAGTCGTAGGGAAAGGTTTAAATTCAATCACGTGTTGTGCATCTTTTTTGGAAAACTTTAAACAATTTTAACGATTATTCCTTGAGCAACTGTATGATCAATATTGAGCTTGAGGTAAAAAGCTATACATTATTAATGTCGTTTGGTATTTGAGCATTTCAAAAGTAGCTGGAGCTTACACTATGCGTTAATGATACCCTTCAACAAAAAACTAATTTTAAAAAATTTTTAAAGGAAGCTTTTCAAGTACACATGAAAATTAATTATAAATGAGTCATTGTGAAAAAGTGTCATAAATGTTATCTAGTTTTTTTTTTTTTTTCATTATAATTTGCAAATTTTTTTCCCCTGATTTATTCTGAAGTAAAAATGGGACATCTTAATAATAGTCCATTTTTTTTTTTTAGTTACGTCAGTTTTATTTTCCAAAGTTGAAGGATGCTTAACCTAAAGGGAACGAGCGACGAAAATTAATTTTAAAAGTTTTAAACAATGGCCAACAATTTAGTTTTTTGGGAAATATAATAATCATTAGGTCTAAATTATACGAGTATCATTTTGGCAAGGATAAATCCTAGTGTTTAATGAATTCGTATAAGCCGTCCTTGAGAGTAAATTTTTCCTGCAGTTTAAAATTTCCGTTTGTTTAATTGCTCGGGATTTTGTTTTTGAGTTCATCCGTGCAAAAACAATTTTTAAGATGATGCAAATAATGTGAAAACAGCTGTTTCAATATAACTTAAAAACGAAAAGCCGCACTTGCACAATCACTTTTAATTTCCCTTTTTTTTTCAAAATCTATTCCAATTAAGGAAAATTATTTTACTCCTTATTCAAACATTATTATTTATTATGATTTTCTGGATACTTACATCAGCTGTCAGAAGTTGATCTTTGGACTTCATTTCAATGTTGTGTATAATTATACTCGTCTGAAGGCTCTGAAAAAAAAATCGATCATTATTTACAATAGAGATCTAGGCTTTAGTTTTTTTTTTTTTTTAAATTTAAATTTGAAACATTTACTTCATTTCGAAGAGCATTGCAGGATGCCACCATCACGGCGTAAGGGATGAAAAATGTCGAAAACCATAGTGTACAAACTGTAATTTCCTCTAGTGTGCAATAAATATCGTCGCTGCATTTGTCATCCAACGCAAATAACCCGTTCAGACTGCATATGTCTTCCACCACATTAGTAATTGTAAACAGCCAAATGTGAGCCGAGTATAGTTTATTAATGAATCGGCTGGTGTCCGTAAATTTTTGATAATAACGGGAAATCTTAGTAATTTCGATTCGAGTTTTCTCGAAAGAGAAATGACCTAAAAAATAAATAAATAAAAATTAAATCTGGGTCGTCGTCCACGTGAATGTGACAAGATAAAATCATCTCAAAAGCTGCTCTTATGATGGACATTTTAATAATCGTTATCACCCAAATGGTAATTTTTATCATTTGTAATCGTTATCTAATGGCTAAAAAAAAAAAAGTCTAGCGTAGGCTCGATTTCTTCGGAAAATGCATGGACTGAATTCGAATTTTGAATTTTTTTTTTTCGCCTTATTAGCAAATCACACCTCCCTATCATTTTCTTCCCTAATTTTATTTCAAGCGATGAATACTCGCATGAACGACAATGAAAATTCTCATAAGAACATAAGTCAAAAATTTTCTTTAGCCAGAATGAAACATAAGAAAATCGTCTTACTTCAAGGAAAATGATAAGCGCTCCTTTTTTTACGCCACTGATCAAGAATCAGCCTATATAATACGACCTTCATACAGTGCTAAAGATTCGTGGTATTGCTTTTTAAGTCTTCTTGAAAGTACTGTCCACCATTTAACCGGAATCGAACTTTTTTTAAAAAAAATATTTAAGATTATCGTGAATATTAGTAGAATGAACCATTGCTATTTCAGGTAAGCTGTGGAAAATTGAGTTTACAGTTTTAGAATATTTATTATTTGTTGTACAAGTGTGTAGCTGATATGATTAATTAATCAACCGATGCCGGTGCCATTAGGATGTAATCGTTAATATGGATGACTTTCAGGTATTCATGTTATCCGTATTCTTCAGTTTTGGAAGATTGTGCTTTTAAAATGGTGAGAATGTAAATATTTAAAAACGGCCTTCCAAAGATTCATGCTCTAATTATTTAAATATCTCGCGAATTATTTTATGTCCTTTTCCACAGTTACGGTAAATTTATTTATTATAGAGAAAAAAAAAACTAATAGCAAGGCCAGATTTGTTTTGGGGGAGGGGGGGATGTTTGGAAACGAAAGGACAAAGCAAGAAAAACTGGAGAACCATTTCATTTTGTTTTCATTCAAAAACGTCAATAAATAGTATTACATGTACCATTATGCGTGATGCATGATACGAAGATGACAGAAACGTGATTAATCATTCAGTTTATTGCAGAACTTTATTACCTAATAGAGAAAAAAAAGTTAACGAAAGCTTTATTGCATCTACAGTTTAAAAAGAAAGGTAAAATTTATTGATATCCTATTATTTGAAAATAGAAAACCAAAAGGATTGAGGATCGTGGATTCGGGGATTGCGTGACTTATTAAAATCGTCTTCCAGGAGTCAGTTGATTATTTAAACGGTTAACTTTTTTAACGATTTTTTCTTGCGATTTGTCAGTGAAATCGACTTCAATGTAGACAATGTCAATCTCCCATTTTTTAAATTAGTGATAACCTTTTGAAATTTTGAAATTTCCTTTTGAATTTTTTTTAAAACAGTTTTTACTTTTATCTACAAAAATTTTAGATTGCTTAGCAAAACCTTCCAGGTAGCACCAAAAAAACAATTGTTATATTTTAAAATTTGCTCTTTTGACTTGTAAACTTGACCTATTTAATTTTTTTGTGGCTTGATAAATTAAATAAATGAACAAAACACTAGCGTTTTTTAAATTAAAAAAAAAAATAAAAAATTATTCTACTGAAACATTTGCAGCTCTTCAGTTATGATTTTTAGTCTTGACTAAAACTTTTTATCAAGCCTTATTTCAATAGAATTTTTTGAGAGGTTAGAACGAGAAGCCTGCGGTGATGGGTGGATCTGGAATTTTTTTCTAGGGAAGGCTAAGAATAGGGAAAACAATTTTCTGGGGGGCTGATCCTATTCAGGCCATATAATTTTTAAAATTCTAGGGAAGGCTATTCTGCTTTCTGGCGGACTAGCCGCCCTCCCCCGCCCCCAGGAAGGAAAAAAATTTTCGGGGGGGGGCTGACCCTATTCAGGCCATGTAATATGTTATAGTTATATGGTGAACTTTATTATAGTTTAATGGTGAACTTTTGCAAATTCTACTGATTAATTATCAAAACTATCCAAAAAAATCAGCTGACGAACTTGTAAAATCCAGAAAATATTCGAAGATTTGAAAATAACCGTCATCGTTAGTTACAAGCTTGAAAACAAGCATGGCCTATGAAAAAAAATATATATATATAATTTTGTAGGCAAAGTTATTATTAAACTCTGAATGCTGATAATAATAAAAATGAGCTTTAAATTAGAGGCTAAAAGCGAGAAAAATAATTCCAAATTTACTTGAGTCTATCCTCTTATATTCTAAATATGGAGTATGCAAGAAATTTTGAAAGAATAGGTTTCGTTAGAAAAAAAATGTAAAAGTTCACACATGTTTTCCTTCTTTCTCTCTCTCGTAGTGCAAGCTTAATATACTCTTCGATATTTTTTTTTTTGTTCGAATGTGGGTTCCCATCCCTGTTTATAGAGATGCTATCGGTATTTTTTAAAATTAGTTGACGATACTCGTGAACCTTAACAAAACGACTTTTAATGATTTAATTGTGATGGCGGGAAATAACAGCAGAGCGAATGAAATATCCGCGATTAATGTGACACAAGGAAAATTAATCAGTTTTAGCTGTACCACTGCAGTAACGAAAAAATGTAGAGAATCAAAACAGTGGTGCATGCAGTGAGAAGTGATAATCAAAATTTTAAAATGATTACGAATTTAAGGTAGTTTTTTTGACTTTGAAATTTATCATGTTAAAATATGTAGAACCCTGTATGCTGTATTCATTAATTTTGTCATCTTTCACGAAAGTTTTAAATTAATATTGAATGAGATTCAACATTTTGATTGCTCTGCTCATATCGAGTTTTTTTTTTTTTTTTTTTTTTTTTTTTTTTTTAATCCAGGAATAAATGTTTAAAAAAATAATTTAAAATTCTTCCTGTTTTTAATATTTTGCTCAACAGTGAAAGACTCAAATAATTATTTTTTAAAATGTTTTTCAGAACTCCAAAAAAATACCCTAGATTAAAATTTTTTTAATGGATGTTGTGGAAAGATTTTTAGGATTTAAGAAAAAAAAATTTAGAAACTACCTTTTTGAAAAGGTTGTAGGCCTATCCGCTATTTTTTTTTTGTGGATTACTTGCCTTTTTTAAAATCGCTATCGATGATCATCAGTCAAATATTTAATTTTTTGAAAAATCTGTTCAGAATCCAAAGGTAATATGACAGCTGATAATTAATTAAATTCACGGTAAATTTATTTAAAAAATATCCCAAAATTATGATTATGTCTGACGTTGATCTTATCCAGGCAATTAAGTAAAAAGTCGTTTGAAATATCATGACTCCAATGATAAGAAGCGAGGATAAATTGTAAAGCCTACGTATTTCTTTCGTCGAAAACTTTAATTCATTTCCATAGTTAATCAGTTGAAGAAAAATAGCATCACATTTTTTGTGATTAATTAATAATTTAACGTAAGATACATATAATGTAGACCAATATAACGATGCTTCAATTATGAATTTAGTTGTTAATACTAATTCCCCTGATGTAATGATCGAAAAGTGTAATTCACTTTGACTTACTAAGGCGTAGATTAATACCGCCAAAACGAAAAGCCTATAAGAGTAATTAATCAGTTTTGATTTTTTATTCTTTTCAGCAGTTTGAAATATATTAGAGCAACCAAATATCTTTGATAACGTCAGTATGGGGGATGAATCCATCCTTATGCTTCCTACACCGAAATAAAAATGGGCCTAATAAAATTTCCTGGTTTGATTTTAAAATTTCTGACATATTCATTTAAATAGGAGTTGTTAATATTTTATGACTTTTTATGAGAACCGTAGGAGTTCATATTGATCGAAAAATCTGTAAAACTTTTTAATCTCGTTGAATCATCTGTTATGATAAAGGCACTTTTACTGTTGAATATTATCGTATTGTTAAGGAATTTTTATATTAATGTCAAGGTGTGCTGTACCGATAGAAAAAAGAACTATTAAGTGATTACTCGTAAAAAGGAAACGAGAATCATATTTCTCTGCTATTGCTGTATTTGAACTCGATCGACTAGTAAGTTTTTTTCGAATAAGTAGGAAACTTTAAGAACACAGGAGTGATTCATTTTTTTTGAACACCCTATACTTCCAAATATGCTAATAATATCTTTTTGGTGCTAGATATCAAAATTCCGCTTCCGAGCAACAATTCTTATCAATCTTAGGCACCTTCACGAAGAATTTCATACCTGACCATACATTACTTTTTTGGAAAACCTTAATCTGCTATATAGATTATTGGGAATTGATCCTGGATCAAGTTTTTTCAAAGAAATACTGTATGGTCAGGTATGGAATTTTTCATGAAGGTGCAAATAATTGATACGAATTGTTGCTCGGAAGCGGAATTTTGATATCTAACTCCAAAACGTTAATGTTAGAGTTTTTTGAAGTATAGGGTGTTGAAAAAATGAATCACTCCTGCGCCACCTTAAGCTGGTCAACTATTTTTTCGATAAAATGTTCTTAGATTAGTTTGCAAAAGTGACATTAGTAGATCTAAAAGGGGCCAGTTTAAAATACTAAAATTAAAATGAGGGTAAATTTAAAAATTTAAAAACGAAAGAATCGCTAATATTAACACTCAGAAATTCGGCGAAGGCCTTCAAAAAGTAGGTAAGAGGGTACAAAAAATAAAAAAATAAATAGTCATTTATAAGTACAAAAAAGAAAAAAATCCTGAAACTCCGAAAATGAAAAATGTCATAAATTCAAAAACTTAAAACAGAAAAATTAAATTTCATAAAATTTTCCGACTGGTTTTTTTATTAAAGAAAAATTATTAAATTTTTTGTTAAAGAAAAATGCAGAATTTACAAGATTTTAATAATGTATTTTTTTTTTAAATGGCATGGGCGGATCTAGGGGGGGGGCTAGCCCCCCAGGAAGCAGAATAGCCCCCTCCTAGAATTTTGGAAATTATTTGGCCTGAATAGGGTCAGTCCCCCCCCCAAAAAATTTTTTCCCTATTTTTAGCCCCCCCCCCCTAAAAAAAATTCTAGATCCGCCCATGAAAAATGATCTAAAAAAATCAGTTTTCCCATTCCCTTTTTTAGACCAGAATCTTAGGACCGAGTATCTAAAATTTTCGCGATAAATTGGCTTTTCCGCGGAAAGCATAATAAGGTATTGTGAACGACACGCACGTAGGAGTCAGATAATAGACCACAATTTAGCGGCTGTATTTCCGTAGCGGTGTAAAAATACACCGCGGCGTTAATGGAGTAGATTGTCATTATATTAAAATTAAAAAGGAAAAAAAAAGTTTAGTTACTAATATCAATGACAAAATATGTTAACTAGTAACCTGTTTGCCAGTAAAATGATAAGGCGATTGCAAAACTGAAGGGTATTGAAAGGGTATTGAATTTTATATAAACATTGTCGGAAAATTTAACGCTTTTTCCGCGTCAAGCTAATGTGAAATTTACTAATATTTCGATGGGGATTAATAGAATTAAAGAAAACAAAAATAAACGATTTTAAACGTTGATAGCACGTAATATAAATTAAATTTAGAATTTTACATTGAAAACAAATTTTAATTTTTCCTGTATTATATAAATTTCCGTTGATTTCGGATGGCAGGAAATTATGAAAATCACGCAATTTTGTTTACTCGAATCATTGAATAAAATATCAAATGAAACACATTACGTCATTTTGTCGCAAGACGATACAGATAGCAAAGCTCCATTCGAAATTAAAAGAAACGTGCAGAAAATCCGAAAGCTTTAAGAACCACGACAGTTTTCTACCGCTTATCGATTCCTAGTACCAAAATCTTTCCTTTAAAAACCATTAGTGTTGTCTAATATTTACCAGTTTCAGAACTCTTGCCCAAATTCGATTAAAAAAGGCTAGAGTTTTCCAAATGATTAAAAAAGAAACAGGCGGATGTTTCACCAACAGACGATTCCGCCTGCCAAGCTCTGAAATATTTAACAGACAACCAAATATATTTTAAGTCCTAAAACAATGTGACCAAAAAATATCTCATTAAAATTTTTTTTTTCTTTTTTACTTTCAGCAATGCATCTAAACTCCTGTTCATATGCTGAAAACAATAGGAAACTCACTTGTCGCATACTGAGATAACAATAAATCAAAATGCCCGAAATTCAAAGTATCGGAAATCAAATTAGAAATCCGGAGCCGATCACGGAGGAGCTATTCCGGCAAGTCTACAAATATGAGGACGTAGAGAAGCCAACCGCCTGCGACAGGATCAAAGAAGAAATCAAATGCAGCAAAAACACTATATTTAATTTGTTCCCGATATTATCCTGGCTGCCGGCGTATAAGTTCAAAGAATATTTCGTAGGAGATCTCATCGCAGGAATTACCGTCTCCATCATGCACATCCCTCACGGTCTGGCATACGGACCTCTCGGTGGACAAGAACCTGTCGTAGGATTGTATATGGCAGTTTTCCCAACGATGATTTACCTTCTTATGGGCACGTCACGACATATCTCTCTAGGAACTTTTGCAATTTTGACAATGATGACGGGGCAAACCGTTTTTAAATATATACCGCCAATGGTAGAAGACGACCTAACGACCCTCGGTTTGGAAAATCGTACATCCAACGACACCGATTCGGGACATGCCGATGAACGATTCTCGGCGATTCAAGTGGGAGTAGCTATAAGCTTGATGGTCGGTCTGTGGCAGTTTATTCTGGGCGTTTTCAGATTAGGAGTATTATCCGTGCTTTTATCAAACAGCCTAGTATCCGGTTTCACAACCGGTGCAGCCGTTCACGTGGCATCAGTTCAATTTAAAAATTTATTAGGTGTTGATTTTAAAACACGTCCCGGTCCTCTAAAGCTTGTTTACGGATATATAGACCTATTCAGTAATATCACAAAAACAAATTTGGTTACTTTGGGCATATCAATTAGCTTTATACTGTTTTTATCGACTTTTAACGAAGTAATAAAACCTTTAATAAATAAAAAATTTCCAAAATGCAAAGTCCCCGTGCCAATCGAATTAATATCAATTTTACTCGGTATAATCATTTCTTACGCCCTTGACTTGAAAACAAATTATAACGTGAAAATTGTATCTAGAGTACCTTCTGGTTTGCCAGAGCCAATAGTACCTCCTTTTCAATTGTTACCTGAAATAATAGTTGATAGTTTTATCATAGCTATTATTGCTATATCAGTAAATCTATCGTTAGCTAAAATATTTGCCAAAAAATCGGAGTATAAAATTTATGGGAATCAGGAATTGTTAGCTTACGGAGCTGCCAACATGTTTGGAGCCTTTTTTCAGTGCATCCCTGTGGCTGCTTCTTTATCTCGTAGCTTAGTTCAGCATTCTACTGGGGGCAAGACTGCATTAGCCAATATTTTCAGTATTATACTTATTATTTTAATATTATTGTTTATGGGACCAATTTTTGAACCAGTGCCTCTCAGCGTTTTATCGGCAATCGTTATAGTTACCCTCAAAGGCTTGCTCATGCAAGTCACAGATTTCCCTAAAATGTATCGAAAAAGCAAACTGGACGGTTTGGTGTGGCTAGCCACTTTCCTAGGAGTATGTATAATAGATCTGGATTACGGTTTGGGTGTCGGAATGATAACCTCCTTTATAACTATGCTATTAAGATCTCAAAAAACTCGCGTATCCGTGCTGGGACGAGTCCCGGATACTAATATATACTTAGATGTTGAACATTTCAAAACGGCTGTGACGTTACCGGGAATAATAATCATGCAAATTATCGGGGGTCTACATTTTGCTAATATAGAAAATGTTCAGAATAAAGTTATAGGAAATTACAAAAAATTTGAAGAGATTTCACTTGAAAGAAACTCGTCTAGTTTGGTTTTAAATATGGCATCCGTTAGTTATTTAGATCCCACCGCTGTGAGTGGTTTATTTTTAATTTGTAGAGACTTAAAAAAATTTAATTGCACTTTATATTTGACAGATTGTATTCCTAGTGTTTATAAGACTATGCGTGACTGTGATTTTTTCAAAGATTTTCCAAAAGAACAAGTTCTAGCGTCGGTTTATGATGCTGTAGAATATTTAAGTAAAGAAAGTAAAAATGATAATAAAAACGAATAAGTATTATTTTTCTATAAGTTTGTAAATAAAATGACTTCAAGAATTGTTAACTCTTCTGATGAAAATTAATTTTTTTAGATTATTTTTAAAAAGGATATGAAATATTTTTGAAATAAAAATTTTAATGAAATGATAATGGTATTTATGCTGTATATTATAAAATTAAGATTGATATTAAAATAATACATTATATAGCGAATTTTAAACATAATTTTCATGATTATTTTTTTTTTTTTGTCAGTGCTCCTTATAACCTTATTTATTAAAATCTCATGTTTCTAGCTCCTATTTTTGTGTATATTATTTATTTACTAGTGGTCACCCGTCGATAAATCGACGGTAAACAATAGAATTTTTTACATTCAGTTGCATGAATTATTTGTTTTGACCAATATTGCGATTTTGCCGCCAAATTCTTTCAATTTTGAATTTTTCTGAGATTTAAGTGAATTTTATGGAGCCTTCAGTCTAAACCCCAAACCGTGTTATCTTGATATCTTTCTAGAATTTTGTCAAATTATGTAAGCTCCGCCTCTAAACTTTCGAACTCGAACCCGCGGAAGTATTTTTTTGATTTTCCTGGGCAATAAGCCTAAACTTTTCAATTTTCTTTTGTTTTTCCTGAAGCCTGCATTGATGTTTGAAGTAGGAGAAAAACGCTCAATGACTCTTTATCCCATCCAAAAGTTAACTTTTCGGCATGGCCAAAAATTAATATAAAAATATAAATTTTCCGATTTTCTGGGAAATCGGGACTTTCCCGAAAACTGAATTTATTTTTCTGATCTTCTACTTGAATTGAGACGACAGAATCATAGGTCGCTTAACATTTTATCTCCTGTAGAAGTAGGTTAACACGCCAGGACAGAGAAAAATAAATAAAAAATGCGCGGTTTTTCCGATTTCCCCGAAAACCTGGTACATTTCCGAAAGCTGTATTTATTCCCTTGATTTTTTTTTTCGCGATTTTAGACATCAGAAACACTATTCGCTTTTCATTTTGTGTCATTTAGATTCGTTTTTAGACGTTTCTATGTATAAAAATTTAATAGAAAAACTACGATTTTTCCGATTTTCCGTACGGAAAATTTTTTTCTGATACATGACAGTATTTTTAGTAAATCCAGCCTAAAATTAGCTTCAAAAATGTATTTTTAATCGACCTTCTATCTCATCCAGAAATTGGTTTTCGAACGCGCAAAAGAAAAATTTTTATGACAAAAAAATACAGTTTTCCGATTTTTCGAACGAAAACAAATTTTCCGAAAATTGAAAGTATTTTTGGTAAACCCGGCATATAATTAGCTTCAAAATTTGTTTTTACTTGACCTTCTAGCTCATCGGGAAGATGGTTTCCGGACGCGGACAAAGAAAATTACTCAAAAAAGAATGACATCCTCTGATTTTCCAAAGAAGGAAAATTTTTCCGAAAAACGAAAATATTTTTAAAGCATCTAGCTCCAAATTAGCTTTAAAATGAGTTTTTACACGACTCTCTAGCTCAAGTAGAAGTCGGTTTTTCGAAAATGGACAGAGGACAACTGACGTTTATATATATAGAATTTTATTTTATTTTATTTTATTTTATTTTTTTTTTCATATCAAGTAGAATTAATATAAAGTTTTATTTAAATCGACTCCAGTGAAAGCGAAAGGCAAAGAATTAAAAAATAACATAAAGAATGTGTAAATTAATTTCAATTCTTTGAAGTTTACATTTAAATTTTGGCAAACCGGTACCTGTATTTTGATTGGTAGGAATTATTTTGATCAAAAATGAAATTGGAAGGTTTTATTTCAGTGGCGTAATTTTTGTTAATTAATTAATTAGAACAAAAATTAAAATTAATTAAAAATAATTATTAGAGCCTTCAAGCACAGAAGAAAAAGTTATACAGAAAGCCAATTCAATAGGGAATACGAGGGGTATGTGTAATGATGCAGCCAAAGTGAGGCGCTAGCATCGTTTTGAGGACGATGATGCAGCCAAAAGATGGCACTAGTTGTACCACGTAGTTTCTGATGCAAACAACTGATGGCGCTGAAACCGCTGGGTTTAATTCCAGAACATTATAATTATCTAACGGCACAAAGTAATTTTTTTTGCCCTTATTTATAACTTTTTGCAATTGCGGAAAAAACCATTTTATAGACAATTTTCAGAAGAATTTCACGAATAATTTTCATTGAAAAAAATCTGGACTTAAAAGGCCTCAAAAGCTTCTTAAAACTTTTTTACATAGTGAATGCAAAAAGGGGATAAATACAAAATTGTTTCACAGTCATCAGTTTAGGCTTCTGATCTTAAAAAAACCTTTTTCGGTTATAAGAGGACGCATAAATGAGTTATCAACTTAAGATAAACGAAACGGGTTGTGCCATAAATCAGACTACCGCGATTGTGTAGAAACCAAGTTATTGTCAATCACTATTTTGTAAAAAATTGAATAGCTCAAACCTATGTCTTTCTTTTTTCCAGCGGTATAATACCCAAGAATACAAGACTGAGGAATTATGATTTTTTTTTTCTTTCTCTGGTTTGACTCAAAACAATTTTAGAGGCTTTTCTTATGAGAATATAGATTGTGCAGTACCGGAAATGGGGGGTACTTCAGCGACCCCTTAAATATGGCCGATCGAGCTGAAATTTTATTTCGATAAATATGTTATATATTGAAACAAAATTAGAGGTGGCACCGACCGAAAATCAAAAGCTGACTTTTTAAGCGCCACCCTAATCTAAGTTGTCCCTTTCTTGCAGCGACTCCCTAAAGATTTACGACCCTAGGCAGTTGCCTGTTTTGCCTAGTGTAAAATTTGGCTCTGTCCTGTGTGAAACTCTAATTTTAGAAGTTGGTTTGAAAAAATCAAAAGGTGAAACAGGGGCGGACTGGCCATAAGGGCAATTCGGGCGATTACCCGAAGAGCCACTTAATAATGAGACCAAGGAGCCGCAAGATTACCCAGTCCGCCCCTGAGGTGAAATCCTTTTTTCAGATTTTAATAAATTTTACAAAAATGTGATGCCTCTTCTTAGTTCAAATCCTGTTTTGCATAGAAATAAAAATAATTCACTTTCATTTTCAAATGGACAGTTTGAAATTTGACAATGAGCATCCTTGCGGTTAAAAAAAAAAAAAAAAATAATAAAAATAATAATAATAATAATAATAAATAAAAAAGTTGAGTTTTGCGTACTAGTACATCACTGCTTGCCTTTCATTTGCGCCCCATACTTAACATAAATCGTAGATTTTTGAGTGTCAGAATGATCAAGGAATTAAAGATGCAAATCGCTTTTTATAATTAGAGTTTTAAAAACATTAAGAGTATAGCCTGCCCATTGCATTGTTTTTTTTATTCTTTAAAAGCTATAGGCTAAAAAGGCATAGCTAACATATGCTGCACTTTTTCGCAACCAGCCCCCTCACCCTCCCTAAAAATGTTTCAATGAAAATAAAAATGACTGCAACCGAAATTTCTTAATTTTTTTTCTTTACGGCAAGAGCATCTGGCTGTTTTTTTTTTTTTTTTTTTTTCATCCTTTTTCCTTCACTTTGACAATTGAAAATAAAGTACAATAGAACTGTCTCCTAATCATCAAAAATATTTTGACCTGATGCAACCGTAGTGTAAAATGATCTTACTATTATACCCCACCTTGGGATTACCTCGTGCTTTTAAGATTTTTGCAAAGATGTTTCACGGATATATTTTAATTTGGACATAGAAAATTGGCTGGTAACACTACCTGAAGTCTAAACCGAAAGTAAAAAAATACTCCTCTTCTGGCTATTTAATTTTTTTGCAGCTTGGCTTAATAGCATCGCCATCTATATGGACCTCAAGGAACTAAATTTTGATACCCCTCATAAACCCTATTGAAATGGCTTTCTGTATAACTTTTTCTTCTGTGCTTCAAGGCTCTCTTTAATCATTTCTTTGAGCAAAACTAGTCATCTAGGAGGCGCTGGAAAAAGCGCTGTTGCCTTTTATCTACCTAAATTCAATGCTTTTGTTTTGTTATAAAAAAAATTTTTTTTTTCTTAATGTAATGAATTTTAACTTTTTAAATTATTTTTCTTTGGATATATATCACATTTTTTCGTCCAACAATGTGCTTACAAATTTCTTAATTTTATAAAAATACGGTGTATACTATAATTCAGTTTGGCGGGATTAAACATAACCTGAATTTCAAAGGCAATGTTGATGTTTCCACCAAGTTTACATCAAAACATACGAGAATTAGATAAACAAATATCTCTTTTGGAAAACGAGTGCGAAAATATGAAAAGTTTTAAGGAAAAAAAAGTTAATAATGGGAAACCGCCGAGTAACAAAACCAGTAAAGCTTCTAATTCATACTTAAAATCTCCACCTGTCAAAGAAACGTCAAACAAACCTTTTGTCACCGGCCCACCACGATCCATAAGTGCAGGGTCATCTAGGAAATTGACTGTGCCACCAGTAATGTCAAAATGGTCTTCAGCCAGCTCAGTTCCTTGTAAAGAAAGATGCAGGAGATCATGTTCAGGAAGTGTTGAATCTCCTGTAACCGAGATTGGTTTGCAAAAGGCAAAATCAAACAGAAGTCAAACAAATCTTCGAAACAGTGAAAAGGAAAAAATTAATTTAATTAAGGGAAAATGTGTGTGTCCTTGCAGCAAGCCAAGATCAGTTCCACTTTCCGATTCTAAACCAGTTTCAAAAAATCAAAATGACGATCTTGAGAATCATTTATTACATAAAGAAGTGTTATATACTAATCCTGGAAGTACTATTGAGGTTACTGTTACTCAGAAATCTTCTAAATCTCAGAATGAAAGTAATGGGCATCCTCCTAAAAGATCAATGGGGTTGATAAAAGAAATATCTGAGACAATTTCAGATAAAAGCAATGGTTGTTCATGTGGTAAAGGAGATGGGAAAGAAGTCAATAGGATTATAGAAAATGATATCAGTTCAAATGGTCAAAAATGGTGTGAAATATTAAGCGATAGAGATTATGGGAGAAATGAGAAGAAAAAAAATTTGATGGGTGATTTAAATGGTACCAAAAAGAACAATGATGAATTATTATCAAAACTACAATGTTATTATCTGAAGACAAATTCTGGTAAGAAATGATTGACTTTACGGAAAATCGTCTTATATTTCTATTTAATTATTTCTGACTAGGGACAAGTCGAGAGAAGAGAGCTTAAAGTGAAAAAGATGCAATATTAATTTTCTGATGGATTTTTGCTCCACACACTGGGTCTGTAAAATTCCATTAAAAAATCGAGGTTGATTGTTATGCACCCTAAGCTCACTTTTTCTGTCCTCAGTCACATTTAATAACTCATTTATTTACCTATTTATTTATATTTCAGAAACCAGTTCAAAATATACTGACAATGGAGCTACAAGATCAAAATCTCCAAATTTTTCTTCCACAAAGGAAAATACTTATGTTGCAGTTTCCAATGATTGCAAGAAATGTAAAGAGCAAGCAGTACAATGTTCGTTATGGGACCTAGATCCAGTGAAGTATGATGTGCCTCTTGATTTGTATAACCCCATTAGAATTTTGCATTTTTCACTGAACCAGTTAAAGAAGAAAGAAGGTACGTATATATATTTTTATAAGTGAAAAAAAAATGTATATATTTTAACAGATGATGTCTTATTTTTATTTAAGTGGATGAAGACACAAAAAATTTAATAGGGGAAATGGAAAATGCAATGCAAAAGATTTGCAGTGAACGTATAAAACCAACATATAACAGCTGTTTTCAACCAAATAATAGAATTAAAAGCGATAATAAAGACGATTTGACTGAAAAAGAAAACAATGGCTACATAAATTATTTACAAACAAATTATATTACGGCTAAAAGCTTGTGTGATAAATTAACAGCAGAAAAAGAACAAATGTCTAAGTAAGAATAATTCATGGCAAATTTCAAGTTAAAATTAATAAATTCATAATATTCTTATTTGTTTTCAGAGAGTTGGCAGATAAGGATCGACGTCTTGCTGATATGATTAACGACGAAAAAAAATATTTATCACTAATATCAAGCTTAAAAAATAATTTAGAAAAAAGCAAAGGAGAAGCGGAAGAGAGTGTTAGACTTGTAAAAGAATTAAATATTCTTAAAAACAAATTATTCGACGAGACTAAGGTGCTATTTTTTGTTCGAATTTTTCATTAATTTAATGCTTTGTTGAAATTTAAATTTTATTTGCTTTTTTTTTTATTTAACTAGGTTGCCGATGCTTTACGGAAAAGCCATGCGAAAATGCAGGAACGAGTTCAACAATATTTGCTGGAAAATGATAAATTAAAAACTCAGATCCGAATGCACAAATTAGAAGCGAGAAAATTCGATTTACTTCTTGCAGGAAAGGATGTTGAAATAAACAGATATAAGGAAGAAATGGAGTAAGCTATATTAATTTACATTGCATTAATTTTTTTTAAAGCCCCTCTAAAATTTTCATTTTTTGTAGGTCATTCAAAAAAATGATTTCCGAAGAATTAGCCATACTTCGCTCTAACGCAGCAATGAATGAAGTAGAAAAAGCAATGGAGGCAATAATGCATCATTCACTGTTCAGTCAAACGGATTTGGAATCCGTTCGATCGGAATCCCAAATTGATAAAAAACCTAAAAGTTCGTCTACTAAAACACGCGAAAAATTAATGCATTCGTCTCCTAGTTCGACAAAAGCATCTATTTTAGATTCTTCATGGAACCAGATTAGTTCAATCCATGGAGACGAGCTCCCTGATAAAGATTCAGTTATTTTAACCCCGTTAAAAAGTCCAAAAATTAAATTAAATTTGAATGTTTCAAAAAAAAGTAACGGATTCCTGGAAACCGGTCCGTCAAAGCTTTCGTCCGAAGTTCATCAGATACAGAAAGATGTTTTGGAACAAAAAAAAGAACCTAGTTTTACAAGTTGTAAATCGGTGATTGATTTAGATGGAAGTGAAATTGCCCAAAATTTAGACGGTAGTGAGAGTGATGAGGACGGTCCCACCTTATGCCATGATTCCGGAGTTGACACTACTAAAAATCAGCCTCAGTTAAGTTTGAAGAATACGGAAAAAATTAAAAGCAATATTGAAGATTTATTTAATGACTGGAGATTAAAATTAAAAGAAAAGATCAGTTCAGCTCAAAATAATATGAATTTCGAAAATTTTTTCGATGATTGTCCTTTAAGCGATTTATCTCAGGGAAGTGACGATTTATCAATTACTTTATCAGAAATAGAAAGCCAAACAGATGGAAGAAATTAAATACTTAGACTGCGTTCGTGCCTTTTTTTCTTGCTCAAATTACTGTGATGTAAATTCTAATTTGTTTGGTAACTATTATACTATTTTTTTTTCTAAAATGTTTAAGTCGTGTCATAAAATGAGTAATATTTTTTTTTATTATTCGTACTGTAAAGTTTTTTGTAAAAAAATTAATGTAACCAGTGAGTATTTTTAATGTACCATTTCATAAATAAGTACCTGCTTAATAAAAGTAAAATTTGTCGTTTGATCAAATCGTAGAAAAATTTTTTTTCACGAAGAACAACGTTATGGGTCATCGATCTGCAAATGGTTATTGATAGCTGTCAGATCATTGTGTAACGATGAAATAATCTTAATTAGTTGTAAGTCTGAAAATGAAAAATAAAACGTTTTAGGGTTGTTATTATCTTTTAGATTTAGATGTAAGTTTGATTTTTTATTTTCTTATTTATTATTTTTCGAAACGAAAAGACTGTATGAATTGTCATCACAAAAAAAATAGGTAATTTTTTATTAAAAATTTTGTAAAAATAAGGAAAAAATAAATTTAAATTTATGAATCTTATTGGCTCGCTTAAAATGTTTTGCCTCACCTATACGATGCATCATTAACTCTTGATTAAGTTAATTAATTAATTAAATAATTAAATAATTAATTAATTTGTATAAATGCAAATGTTGCTAGCTTCTTTCAATTTAAAGAAGCTCAACAAAATTCTGCTTTTCAAAAATTTTTGGATACAGCTCTGGCTATGTTAATGAAAAACCTGTTGAACCTTACCCAAGCACCGATGACATAAAAGTCCTCCTGAACCTGTAGTTTCTTCCTTTACCTGCACACTGCTGGCGACTACGAAGATATTTTAATTAATCAATCGAGAATGATGAAGGACCGTTCGCCCTGATCTCATATGATAAGTTTAGTCTCACAAAATCTGCAGGGGTGTAAAATTCAATATAAAAAATCGATTTTCAAAGAGAGGACCGTCATTACGAGGTAGTAGGTAAGAAGAATAAATTGAAAACACCGCAGAAATACGGAAGAATAGTCATTTTAATAAAAACAAAGCTAATAAAATACAATAATTTAGTAAACGTGCTATCACATAAATATTTAAAATGTTGTAGATGGGAATGGTATTATTGTTAATTTTTTTTTGGTTTGAAATTTTAATACTGTTAAATAAATCTTTTCACGAATCAAATTGCAATTTCAATTTTTTTTTTCATGTTTTTGTAAAACAAATCAAAATGTCACTACCGTCTTTAATTGGTTCTCAACGTCATGTCTTTTGTGATAAAAATATAAAAAACAAAGTAGTAGAAAATTTGATTATAAGTAAAAAATAAAAAATATATGTATATATATCAATTTTTTTCCAAATTTATGAATCATAAATATTTATCCTAACTTCCCTTTTCTACCAACATTCCTGCAAAAAAATAATCATCAACATTTTAAAACGAATATCGACAATTATTTTTTATTTAATTCCTAGGTCAATCTTTATTTTCTTCTCATCTTTGTTCGTCAAACCATAGGTTCATTTTTGGATTTACCGATTTTACGGAACCGTAAAAATTAAAATAGTAAACAGCAACACGAGGAAAAAAATAAAAAAACAATTACATAAAATAACAAGATAAATAATAAAAATAACAAAAGAAATAGCATTGATTAAATAGGCCTACTTTTCACCGGAACTAAATACGAGATCTTTTCAATAAAAAATTGTATTAAGTAAAAGTATTAGAAAGCTATCAGAGAGCCTACGGACAAAAGCTAAGGGAAAAAAGAAGCCCCACCTGAATGTAATTTTTGTTTTAGAAGGGCCCAAAGATAATACTGTAAATGTTCGATTAAGCTAATTTTTTTTCTCATAATGTCTTTTAAAACGAATGAATGAATAAATTACCTAAACTAAAGTCACCGTTTTGAATTATTAATATCGTTTTTGCCGTAATTATCTGATTTTAACACTAAATCAATTTTAGTTATTTTAAAAACATTTTTGGAAGGCTTTCTACATGGCTCTGGTTTTTTAAGATCATTTTCGTTAACGATTGTGTTTGTGTTTGTGTTTGGAGTAAACAAATTGTTTGAAGTTCTAACAGTGTATTTACATCTAGGAAATGATTGAGATCCGTTGCTGACAAATAGCTGGGAATTATCCTCTTTTTCGAGAACTTGAACCGGTTTGAAACTAAGTTCTTTGACTTTTTCCATAATTTTTTCCATTTGAGGTGTCGTCGTTTTGACTGTCCCAAAATTTTTTGAGTTTTTTTCTTGATTTGTAGACTCATTCTTCCCTTTTGAATGATTTCGATTTGGTTTGGAATTATTCGAGTTGTTGCTGCAAGAAAAAAAAAATTATATACTGTTGTCCTACCGAAAGAGACAATTATTTTCAACAAAAAATACTGACAAATTTTCTACTTTTTATTCGTTTTAGTGTTCTGACTTACAGGTTAGCTTCAATTTCAAAAGACAAAACATGAAAAGCTTTTCGAAATTTTTTTAAATTAAAGGAAAGTTTTAACCACGAATTTAATCTTAACTATTGAATTCAGTCAATTATTAATGAAAATGAATTCAAAAAGCGAGATTTTTTAAAAAAATCTAGTTAGTTAAGACGTACATAAAAAACAAATTAAGTAACCCTCCATGCAGTCAAAATATAGGAATAAATCAATAAAACAATTGTGAGCAAATGCAGGGATGCCAGTATAGAAACACCAAGTAGAAAATCAAATAGTGATACCTTAGTCATCCGGAAGCTTTAAACGCAGCAGCAGGAAACAGACAAAAAAAAAAAAAAGAAGAAAAAGAAAACCGTGAATATTCATGATAAAAAAAGAGAATGGCATTCCAAAGTATTAAGAAAGATGACGTAAAAATCGATTTTAATTGGTGATATCCGTACGGTCGTTCCGCACAACAAACCTCAAAAATATTTTTTTTTAATTTGACATCTCTTTATAAATATTTAGTTACATTCGATTTAAATCACGTACGCGCTATTGCTCTTTAAAAGCGAGATAATAACAACATTTTGAGCGTGAGGTATTGAATCTAAAATAAATAACAATTCTTATTTCTTTAATTCTTACCTGACTAAATTACCGGAATCCGATGGAAGATTTTGTAGAATGGAAGGTCCTGTCGAAACTGGTCTAACCTGAAAATGTAAAAAAAGAGGAAAAACATAGTAATTTAACCGATAAAATAAAAAGAGAAAACTGAAATGTAATCAGCGTGTTGACTTACTCTGTCAGTCTGTGTAGCAGCATTGCACTGTTCCCTAATTACATCATGCACACCATTAATTTTAGTCCCATCTGAATTTTTGTTGATTTCCAACTGTAAATTCTGTACCAATCTTTCGCGTTCCTCTAACTGCTGTTGTAAGAACGTAACTTGCCTCCTTAAATCTGAAAGTTCATCTCCGCCTCCGTTCTCTGAACCGCAGTCCTCTGGGTAAAGTTTCAATCCGTTTTCATACAGATTTCCTTCAGACTGAAAAATAGAAATACATTTTTAAAAATCGATTCAAGACATTCTTGTTTAATTTTGATATAAAAATGTTTTATTTTTTAAAAGATTTTATTTTACCTCGGACAAGACTCGCTTTAATTTGAGCAACATCGTTTTAATGCTGACAATGTCCTGAAACATATGCTGGTACGAAATTTTGTCGATTTTAACTGAATCATCCTCAGCTGTGCTGGGTCTGGAAGTCAACCTCATAGGACTAGATATTCCTTTAGGAACCATGTCCACACTCTTTGGGGATCCCGGAGTACTGTTTAGACTTTCAGCACGAGATCTTAATAATCTCCCGCTTCCCATTCTGAAAATAAAAAGAAAAAAAAATTATTCGAGAAAACTAACGGAATTTATCTTAGAGAGCATCATTACTTATGTATCCAGATATTTATTCTCGTTGTTTTTAAATAATTAATCTACCATATTTAATACCCCTCAAAAAAGGCCCCCACCCCCCTTCCACCCACAAAAAAAGAAAAAAATCGTGTAAGTTTATACGGGGGGGGGGGGGGGGGGGGGGAGGGAGAGAAGGTAGGCAAAATGTTTACGCGATTGCTTATTAGAGGGAGAGAGAAGGTTTTCATTAATCACTAAAAAAAATCGTCCAATTTTTTTGAAGTGACGAAAAAATTTTAATACATAGGCCTATTTATAATTTAAAAAAAAAACTTTTAAAACTATTTTAATTAAAAAAAAAGGTCTAAATCTTATTTCAAGCCTGTTTTGATTCTTTCACTTTTTTTTTTCCAAAATGAAGTATTTAAAAGAAAGTTTAAAAATTTAAAAAAAAAAAAATAAAGGGAGGTCAAAAATTAAAATTTTTCTTACATAATCTTGAACGATTTCTTAACTAAATCCCTGTCGTCTTTCTCAAAAGTACTTGAGACGTCGCTGTTTTTCTACTAACTCAGCATTTTAAAGTAAAAACTCCTAAACTTTTCCTGTCACTAAGCTTATGGATAATAGCCGTGCATAAACCGTGCTTCGGAGGTGAACTAACGTATCTCCATCGAAAACATGATTGGAGTTAGTTTGTTTCGACGCTTCATGGAAGTGTCACGTGACCAGAAGTCACGCCAACATGAGCGTGTAAACTTGCAGTCGCGTGATTAGTGAGGGCGCTTAGCACCAAAATTTTCTTGAATCGTGCAAAATGGGATACTGAAAAGTTTAGGCGTGGATATTTTAGGTACTATAGTAGAGTTTAATTTTAGAAATGCACCCCAAAAATCTGCGGCCCCTTTCGCTTTTCGTCCCTTTAGATCACGTGATTTTCAATAAACACTCGAAACAGACTATCTCCAATCATACGCATAGGCTCCGAGCCACTTTTTTAAAATAAATATACACTTAAATATACCTGTTTACCTTATAGAAGCGTATATATTTCCATCACGCAATTAGTTCGCGGAAAATATTGCTTTTTTATAAGCTAAACATGATTTTAATGGTGGCGCTGCAGTCAAAGTCGCTCGGAGCCTATGGAGATACCTTAGATCTACTCCAACGCACGGATAAGTTTAGTGCAGGTGTTACATCCCAAGCTGGAAACAGGCCGCTTCATAGAAGTGACATCAATGACAATACACTCATGGGGATCCTTTAACAATTTAGCACTTTCCGGAATCTGATCCTATCTTACAATCTGCACACTAAGAGGAGGCTTCACGGAATACCGGAAGGAATGGCTGTTTTGTCCAACACTCGATTTACGGGGGGAAAATTCAAATTATGGGTATCTAACGAACTCCCTTGACTTTTTCTTGTGTTTTTGGTACAAGTTTCAACTTGTTCCAAGCAAACACGAACCTGGGAAATAAAATCAAAGTTTCTCGACCGCAATTTTTTTTGAAATTATTTTCTCGTCGCTCATACATTCCAGACAACTTGAAACCTGCCGTAAAAATTCCAGAATGTACCAGAGGAATTCCTTAAATACCTAAAATTCGGATTTTTTCACCATACATCGAATATTAGACAACAGCCATTTCTCCCGGTATCCCGTGAAGTCTCCTCTTAATCAGTTATGATAAATAACCCCCCCCCCCCCTCAAAAAAAAACGAATTAAGATTAAAAATCTAGGATAAAACTTTTTCTAATTGACGCGGTCGTGATTTCCATAAAGCTTTCCTTTAAAAAATTTTCAAACGTGAAATACCTTAATTTTAAAGGCGGTCTAGGGCTGGCCGGTGGTGTTAAAATAACAGCTTCTAACTCTTCGTGCCGTTTCCTTCTCGCATTAGTCGGCGTTAAACCAGGTCTAACAGCATGCAACATATTTTCTATAATAACCGCTCACCCGCGCATTCGTACTTATTTGCAAAAAGAAAAAAAAAGAAATAAAGTAATTTACATTCGGCTATAAAAAAGTTCCTTTCATTGTTACAGTATAAATAATAACAATTATTATGTAGCCTGTCAAAACAAAAAGAAGCTATATCGAATACATTATTGCGAAAAAAAAGGATGTTCAACAGTCCTTGAAAGAAAGTAAGAGTTAAAAAAATATTTCATAACAATTTCTCATGTCGCATTTTAATTAAACCGTTAATAAAACAAAAACTAGAACTTATGCATGACCAAAATTCATATTTATTCGAAAACATCTCACGTTTTTACGAATCGGAAACAAGAAAAATAGGGAACTCCGTCCTTTCAATTTATCGTTCCATATGCGAAATATAAATCAGCGACGGGCCTTTTTTCCGAGGGATTGATAAATTTGCTATCGTGTTTGATAACAAGAAACTTCGACAGATTTGTTGGAATCCTCCATTTTCGGAAAGCGAGATACAACCGAAAGAAATGACGTCACAAACAAAAATAACATGGATCGATCTATGCATTATCAAGGGAAATGAATCTTCATGAAAAAACACAGGATGCCACTTCTTGGACACGGACAATTTTCAATTTTTTTCGAAAAAAAAAAAAAAAAAAAAAAAATATGTATAAATATATATAGCAAATAATGTGTTCCTCGGTGCCTTCATTTACTGACCAACGTACGTGAATTTTTGTGGACTGAGGAAGATTGAAGACTGATGGCAAGTCATCGAACTGAGCCTGTCCACGTCAAAAGAGATCGGTCCGCGGGTTCATGTGAGGGATTTCGGATTTGGTTTCACTAATCGGTAGAGTATATGGAGCAACTAAGAAAGCCACCTCCATTTGGTTCTATCACACTTTTTAACGGAGTTATGCAGGTTTGAAATTTTTGAAAATTTTTTTAGCCAAAAAAAATCAAATGGTCGATTTGGTTTTTTCGTCTCCCGCCGTTATTTTTCAACGGATTTAGGTCGGGGAGGTCTTAAAATGATCAGGATAAAGTACTTAATCGAGTGCACCTTACACTTTTTGGCCGGGCCGCCATCTTGAAAAAATGGCGGCCGGAAACCTGTTAAAAAGTAGCAAATCTTCAACTGCTTCTACAACCCTTCCTCATAAAAAAAATTAATTTTTTTTTCACTAAAAAATCCCTTTTTTATAAGCTTTCGATTGGTTATAGGGAAAATTAGGGCCCGAACTTGCGTGGGGGCCAAAAAATTAATTTTTTGGCGATGCAACCAAAAATTCCGAATTTTTCGTGGTTTTTCACCGGATATGTTAATGTTGTTAGCATAATAGTCTGTGAAGGCTTTATATATTGGTTCGTAGGGCAAAAATTAAGGTTTTAGGACTTACAACAAATACTTTTATTGTGCCAGAGTCAATTTTTTATTTAATTTTAGAATTTTATATGCAATTTTTGCTGTGATTGTGCATTAGGGTGCCCCTTATATTGGCAATTTTCGAATTTCAAATCGCTTACCCCCAAAAATGGTTCTCTTTGGTGTAGTGATAAACCCGAATTTTTTCAAAATTGCTTACTCAACGACGGGAAAGCATAGCGACTTGAGCTTAAAGTTGCAAAAATTGCCATAACAGGAGAAAAAAATAACAAATTTTTTTTTCGCGAAAAAATGTTGTTTGTTATCGAAAATTTTCCGTAAATTACGAATCTGAAGCCCGTTTTTTCATATCTGGTCCTGTTCTTGAGCTAGAGACCAAAATACGAGTAAAATTCAGGACTTTGTATGTTTCCTCTCTTAACCCCATTTTTTTGCCATGTTTTGTTTTTTAATTTTGGCTTTGGGTTTATCACTACACCAAAGAGAACCATTTTTGGGGGTAAGCGATTTGAAATTCGAAAATTGCCAATATAAGGGGCACCCTAATGCACAATCACAGCAAAAATTGCATATAAAATTCTAAAATTAAATAAAAATTGACTCTGGCACAATAAAAGTATTTGTTGTAAGTCCTAAAACCTTAATTTTTGCCCTACGAACCAATATATAAAGCCTTCACAGACTATTATGCTAACAACATTAACATATCCGGTGAAAAACCACGAAAAATTCGGAATTTTTGGTTGCATCGCCAAAAATTAATTTTTTGGCCCCCACGCAAGTTCGGGCCCTAATTTTCCCTATAACCAATCGAAAGCTTATAAAAAAAGGGATTTTTTAGTGAAAAAAAAATTAAATTTTTTTTATGAGGAAGGGGTTGTAGAAGCAGTTGAAGATTTGCTACTTTTTTAACAGGTTTCCGGCCGCCATTTTTTCAAGATGGCGGCCCGGCCAAAAAGTGTAAGGTGCACTCGATTAAGTACTTTATCCTGATCATTTTAAGACCTCCCCGACCTAAATCCGTTGAAAAATAACGGCGGGAGACGAAAAAAACCAAATCGACCCATTTGATTTTTTTTTGGCTAAAAAAAATTTTCAAAAATTTCAAACCTGCATAACTCCGTTAAAACGTGTGATAGAACCAAACGGAGGTGGCTTTCTTAGTTGCTCCATATACCCTACCGATTAGTGAAACCAAATCCGAAATCCCTCACATGAACCCGCGGACCGATCTCTTTTGACGTGGACAGGCTCAACTGCAAAAATGCTCATCTCTTTTCTCGGGCTTGGGCGCGATTCTTCACGTATTTGAATAATAATCGGTAACTACATAGAAAATATTTGTACGATATGAAAAATGTACAGCCTCAAGGCAAAAACGTTTTTTTTTTATTTTTGCCTCGAACGTATAATTAAAAATTTTCAAAAAAAATGTGAAAAAATGTAAAAAATGAAGTCAGTTTTTTTCAGTACTTGAGGAGAAAAACACTTTTAAATTTAGAATTGCATATGCTCATTATATGACACGACGAGGCTGATTCATGCAGTCATTAACGTTTTTATAACCCTAATATATTTTTAAGCACGCCTAATCGTTAATTAAGGTTTATTAAAACGGAAATCATCGATAAAAAAAAATTTAATTAGACATTTAAAACTGTTACGAAAAATAAAGCATTAGGTGAAGACACCGAGAAAAAAAATTCCCACTGGTACGCTGGCGTTGTTTTTTGTTAAATGGTGACATACTTTAATGATGGCATCCCTCGAAAGTCACGATAAAAAGTAAGACACTGTGACTACAAAAGGTGACTTTATTATCTCTCATCGAACACGTAACCCTAGCCTTTAAAATTTTCCATTTTCCAACATTTTCAAATACATAAGATTTTTCCATTTTCAAGCCATTTTTTTTTTCCTAAAAGGAGTAACTTAGGGAGCTGAAAATTTCAATTTTCTGAGTGATTTGTAAAATGAAAGACGGTCTTGCTCAAGATCTTCCGTCCCATGGATTCTCGGGATCCCGAAGAAAAATACCAATCTCGTTTCCCGGGAATAGCTTTTTTTAATAATTCTCGGAAATATTCCTTAAAAAATTCCGGGGAAGCCCAGGAATCTGTTTTCTCTCTAAAACAGGAAATCCCGAATTTTTAAAATTTCCGGGAAATCAGAATCTCTAGTATGAACATGCCTTAAGTTATATACGAAAATCCCCAAAAAATATCACTAAGACACAACTTAAAAAATTTTGCATTAACTTAAGCTCACTTATAGCTACACACAAAAAAATAGTCTTGTAAAATCTGCTAAAAATAAGCCAATTTTGAACCCAGTGCTAATATCTAACTTAAATTATCATTTTTCTAGTCAATATTGCTTTTCTCCAGTAAATATTACTTTTTTCAAGCAAAAAATGGCTATTTTTCGAGCCGAATCTTTTTTATCTTGATTAAAAAGTTATTATAACTTTTTGAAAGTAAAAACGTCCGTAAGTTAAGCATGAGAAGGGTTTTACTTTTGAAAAAGCAGTGGGTTCAAAATTGACATTTTTTTGGGCTGATTTGACTAACTTTTTTTTTGTGTGTGTATCTACTGTATGGGCTTTATTAAGCTGAAATTAAGCTGCAATCGAAAATAATCCGATCCTTTAGAGCCTTTTTACTCTCAACTGGAAGCGAAGTGTTTTAAAAGCGAAAATGCATCATTCTAACCAACCTAGGCCTACAAGTATAAAAAAATCTAAGATCAAATCCAACATGTGCAATCTTTAAAAAAGGTCAACTTTAATTTGCGAATCGAACTCGAACACAAAATGCTAAAAAATATTATAGCGAATTTCAGTTCACTAAACTCGTGACATATGCGCCATCACATCCCAAGCACATCAAAACCACAGGTTGAAAAAAAAACCGAATATCTTACTAATCGCACAAATCCCACGAGAAAATAAAGCGGATCTTTACAACCAAAAAAAAAAAAAAAAAAAGGAAAAATAAAAATTATAGTGAATATATGACTAAATTATTTTAAATAATATTACAAACTGTAGAGATGTCATGACATATCGTGACAACAAGTACAAGGCTACGTCACGTTATAAACATTTTGTAATAAACCATGAAAAAATTTTTGGGCCTACGCGCTATTCGCTACGAACTACTTATACCGACTGAATCCCGACAATGAAACGCATGAAAGAAGGGTAAAAAGCTTTCGTAAATGATGTAAAATTCTGAGCAACTCAAACCGGTTGACTCGGATCGGGGGTGACTATTTTTAATGGGTCAGGGTCAATAATGTCATGCTTTCTATCGCAGAGGATTCCTAAGAGAAAAATTTCTTTCTCACAAGAACTTTTCTTGCTTTTATATTTAAGTACTTTATAAATCTAAAAAAAAAAAAAAAAAAAAAAAAAAAAAAAAAAAAAAAAAAAAAAAAAAAAAAAAAGTTACTAAGAAATTATATATAACTGTTTCACAGAAAAAATAGACACGACAACGCAAAAATTCTGTCTGGAAGTTTAGGTCATCTTCATGATTGTGAGAAATTTTTAAAGTAAATTCAGACCAGTAACAAATTAACAATTTAAAAAAAACTGTGGGTGTGTGGGATTTTAACATATTTGTTCATCTGCCTCGTAACAGCCTAAAAGGCTGAAGGAAAGTAGAGATTCCTCCCGGGAATTTCCGTCCCGGGATTTCCCGGGATCCCGAGTTTTTTTTCTCGAAAAATTTCTCGGAAACATTTTTTCTCAACTAATCGGGAATTCCGCTTCCCGGGAATCGATTTTTTCTCATTTTCGAGAATTCCCCATTTCCGGGATCGACAAGTTATTTCCCGGGAACCTGAATAATATCAATTTTATCAACTTTTTGGCCATTTATCACATAAAATTTTCAATAGTTTAGAAAAAAAGTTATAAAAATTAGAAATTTTTTTTCATAATTTGTCCAAAGAGTGGTGACCTTCAAACAACATAGAAAAATTTTTTCAAAAACGGGAATTCCCGAAATGAAAAAGCGTCGGAAATTTGGAATCTCTAAATGAAAGACAATTTTTAAAGGCCGTTCCCAAAGACCTGATACATTGATAAAAGAAAATTTATTGACTTAAAAAAGTGGTCACGGGTTTGCTATTCAACTATCATTTGTTTTGATTAGAGATTGCAGTCTCGGACCATTTTTCCAATCCCGGGATTTCGGGATTATGAAACTCCCAAACCCGAAATTCGATCAACATGTTCGATTTCGACTTTTTTTTCTCACCATTTGTTTCATGTTGAAGCGTTATTATTGCCGTTAAAAAATTTCCCCGATCTTAATATCGGAGTTAGCAACAACTTTTTGATAAATTTGTACCCTAAAAAGTAACAGCTACTTAAAATGAATTAACTAAGTTCAACTGACATAAATTTTTACTATTTCCTTGGGGTTATCCAAAAAATACGAATCAAAATTTTGGTTTTCCTTTAAATTTTTTCAACATTCATAGCTTCTAAAAATGCCAACATTTGAAAGATTACCGTAACAATACTAGGAATTTTTCTTTTTTAATTTGATGGGATTTGATGGGTTAAAATAGGTCCTAGGTTCCGGAATCCCGCAACCTCTTCTTTGATAATCGGGGTCATAACAGCACAGGTTCCACAAATACCTTTCTTCTTCCCTGTTTCAACGTTTTCACACAAATAAGGTTTGATAATTTTGTATTTAGAAAAGCTCCGGCTAAAACGTAAGTTCGTGTAAAGTTTTAAAATAAAAAATTTTTTAAAATTTTTTTTCGCGATTGCAATACTGAAGCTCCTGTGCAGGATAAACGGTAAATAAAATCATGACTTCCTTGTTGATTTTATTAAATGCATTTGGAGCCATGAAACGACGTCATTTCATTTATTTTTTCTGGTAAAATATCATTCAGTTTCGCGTTTTTTTTTAAATTTACTCCGTTGAGACCTACCAAGATTGCGACTAAAAATGACTGAAGGAAAAGTAGTCGAATATGACCTTTTTTGATCAGGAATAATAGAGAAAAACCGAAATCGATCAAAAATGACTAATCGAAGCCTTTTTCGACTAAAAATGACTAATAGTATTGTCAAATTTGATCATTTTTAGTCATAATTTCGGTAGGGAGCTGTCCGCTTTTCAGCATAATCTTTCGAAAACAAAGCCCTTGAACAATGAGTGGAAGATTCGAAAAAAAATACAATAATAAATAATTAAAAATAAAAAGTACAACTTCCAAAAATGCAACAGGGTATAGGGCGCAGGTCTACAAAAGCAGGCTTGATAAAATCGATCGGATAAGAAATTTCTGAAAGTGATTAAAAGAAAGCCTGTTGCTTTTATCACTTTTATTGTGTCATACAATAAAATTGCGTGCTTTTTTATTGGGACAATATAGGACGTGTTTCCTGTGACTTTGTCTTTAATGTAGGAAACGTGGGAAGTTATCTCCTATTTTTATTTGAAGCGGGGATTTAATCAGGAAAAATATTATAAATTTGTCAACCGAAGGAGTAATCATTAATAATACATAATTAAACTGATACAGAAAAAAAGGCGCTATTTCTTCCCAGTGGAAGGAGTTAATTTGATAACTGCAAATACTGTAGAAAATATAAAAATTTATCATATACTCAGTCAACACGAATGCAAAAAACACTTGTTCAGATCAGAAACTCCTCTAAACTCAAAAACAAAGAAGAAAAAAATTTTCCCGACAGAACTACCGAATAACCGTTCAAAAAAGAATGAAAAGTCATTGAACAATATTTGCTTTGCGTTTTAAGCTGGTTGAGTTTAATAAAATTAAAGCGATTTTAATTTGTTGGTAAAAATAATTTTTTAGGTTGCTTTCCACAACTAATAATCACTTTCGAAGTTATTCACTAATTACTTTTAAAGAAAATGCTGTGTGGTTTTCAATCAAACAAAAAATTTCGCGGTTTATACAATATCGATCAATTACAAGAAAGCCTTAAAATTTCAAAAAACAAACATCCCATATTTATGTCCTAACGCTAAATTTATATACTTTTTCTCGATTAAATTTTTATTTCTCGCTTAGCCGTTCGATTCGCAACAACTTTGGCTCGTGTAGACGATAACAAAAACAAGGACGATAAAAATGATAAAAAAACAAATGAATTAAACTGAAAGAATAATCAACCAGATTTGTAACCTAGGACAACAATTCATCCAGTCGGTCTCAAGAGAAAAAGTTTTACTCCGAATACCCTAATTACTTCCGTTCTTCATTCATTCGATTAAAAAGAAAACAAAAAACCTTTACCGCAGAGCCAATTATAACACGATCAGCAGCCGAAATTCTCAGAAACAAAAAACTTATACGTCTTATCACTTTCTCTTTTATTTACCCTCGGAAGAAAAAAAAATTAATTTATACCAGGTATATCCATCACGGATAAGTGTGATTAAAGGTTTAAAAAATTCACTTAAGACACACTGACTGCGGTTGACCTGTAGTAAACCTGTGTTTACCAGAGCAGAAATTCAAATCCTTCATAAAAATTAAACAAATGCAATAGTACCAAGTTTGAAAACAAGAGGACAAAACAAAAGAACGTGAAAAAAAGTACCGCAAAAAAAAAAAAAAAAAAAAAAAAAAATCTCAGGGCTTATTGTACCTAGTTTTTCCATCCTTTACCGTGGGTGGTCTCCTCCGGGTAATCGATATAAAACCATTCGGTCTCGCAAAGTTGGCCAAAGAAAAAAGGTGAACGTTATAGAAGCCAACGTAAATCAAAATTTCAGAAGCTATGGACTTTGCCTCATGAATCTCAATCAAGGGCTACGGCGTGATATAACAAAGACATTAAATCACTAATGAAATTATAACTCAGCATTCGTTTTCGAAATTTTTTCTTCTGATACCCGGGGAGACTATAATTCAAATAAAAAAAATAAAAAAAATCGCCAACGGATGTTTTATTTAAATAACATAGTCGGTAGAATTTATTGACTTTGATTTATAACGTAACCGATCAGAATGCCTTAAGACAGTTCCCCGAGGAGTGATCGTTTTGCTTAGGGCTTAATCCCTTAAGAGGAGGCTTCACGGAATGCAGGAAGAAATGGCTGTTTTGTCTAACATTCGATTTACGGGGGAAAAAATCAAATTTTAACTATCTAACGAACTCTTTTGACTTTTTCTTGTATTTTTGGTACAAGTTGAAACTTGTACCAAAAATACAAGAAAAAGTCAGGAAAAAAAATCAAAGTTTTTCGGGCACAATTTTTTTTGAAATTATTTACACGCCTCCCATACATTTCAGACAAGTTGAAATTTGCACTGGAAATTCCAGGATATACCAGAGGAGTTCGTTAGAACCCTAAAATTTGGATTTTTTCATCGTAAATCGAGTATTGGAGGAAACAGCCATTCCTTCCGGTATCCGTGAAGCCTCCTCTTAAGGACTGACACCTGATAAGTAAGTTGATATATCTGAGGTTCCCTGTTCGGTCCCCCCTTTACTTAATGAATATCATGGGAAAATTTTAGCTGTAATTTATTAACATAGGACCCCAAAAGCTCAAGGAAAAAAAAAAAGTTTAAAATGTAGTTCTTAAAAATGCAGAAATCTAGGCCTATATAGCCTAAAAGCTAAAGGGCACAAAAGTTTTCTAAAAGAGGTTCAAATGATTCTTTAGTAACATAGAAGAGTTGAAAAACACACACAGTAAAAAATTTTGTGTACTTTTAACTCACTTTCTGTGTAGAATATGGTCCACATACTTTTATTTGTAATTCTGACAAAATGAAAATGTGTTAAAAAGTTACTAAAATTTATGTGTTATTATTGGCATACTATCGTATTTATCTATTCATAAATTTTTAATCTAGGCGTTTTCTTAAGAAAATTTTTCCCGTATTTGTAAACTGTTTTTTTCAGGCTTATACATCAAGCATTTCAAAACCAAACCAAACCAAACAAGAACAAGAACCCAGCAATTTATTGTATAATTTTTAAAAGAAGCGAATTCCGAGCCTGAATCCAATCCTGAATCCGGAATCCTTGCACAACAAAACAGAAGGATGCTAATCTGTTCGAAAAATTAATCCTTTCAATGACTTAAATCACGATTTATTTAAATTTGCCACTACTATTTTTTTTATTTGTTTTCTTTTTTTTTCCGCAAAATCCTTTTATTTTTTTTTTTTATCGTGGAACTAGAAATAGCCCTAACACCGGCAATGTGTCAAATTAACATATTATATTTGTTATTTTTTTGACACATTGATACTTATTAACATTGACAAAACAATGTGTAAAACAATTACATAAAATGGGATAACATACAGAGTATGTAGACCGAGTATGTTAAAAGTACACAAAATTTTTTACTGTGCATGTGATGTTGATGGCTTTTTTCAAAAAAGCAATATAGGGAAGCTCAGAGATGCATCCAAGAAGACTGAACTTCCGCTTTGTCATTCCCGTCTACGGACCTACAAAAAATCAAAATTTTAACTTCCAACTGCACAATGTACAATTTATTTGTGGATTATAAATAAAAGTGAGGGTTAAAATACCGAGATTGGAAACCGATATCGGTATTTCAGTGGTTTAAAAAAGCCAAGGTCCTGGAACATCCTGAAGTTTTAAGCCCTAACTGGAATAAGTTAGAAAGCACTCGGGCGATCAAACGATCTACGTATCGCACAAGAAAAGTGTTTTAATTTAATGAATCAATATTTTAAAAATGATGAAATCTGGGATTCGGGGGTCTTGAATTTTTCATATCAACATTTTCCGGGGATTCCCTACCATTTTTCCTAAAAAAAAATAAATTCCTAATCCATTCACTGGGAAACTTTTACTAGTATAAGCTACTAATCGATTTGTAAGGTACTCTGTCCCTAAATATTAGGTAAATACTACCATAATGTGTCAATTTTTGCCAGAAAATTGGTAACGATTACTAAAAATCCTGGTTGTCAGGCCCCAACCCAGAAAGTTTGGCAATGATTGTCAGATTCAGGTATTCAGCACTAGAGTGGGTTTCTCCGTGATTTTTCCTAAAAATTTTGGTTCCTAAAACTTTTTTCCTAATCAACTATTCTTTTCCTTAAATTTCCTTTTTCCTAAAATTTTTTGATTCCTAAAATAAAATTTCCTAAAATTCCTTTAGGGATTTAACAAGTAAGGGAAAATATTTATTTCAGGGATCAAAAAATTTTAGGAAAATTGAAAATTAGGAAAAAAAATGGTTAGGAAAAAAATTTTAGAAATCAAAGTTTTTAGGAAAAATGGATTAAGAATGTATTTATTTAGGAAAAACGGATTAGGAAAAATGGTCTGGAACGTTTTCCGGGATTAAAACGATATTCCGGAATCCAATCTCGCGGTAGCAAGTCCTGACAGGTAGCCAAAATCGGAGTAATCACGATAGATGCAATGCAAATAAGCTTATATTTCGGCTTTGGTGCGTTCGCTTTAAATTAGCTGAACGCACTTTCACAAAGAAGTACAGCATAATAAACTAAAAAAGTGCATTTGCGAGATAAAATTTCGATTTCACTTCCCAAGGCTTCAACTTTTTACAAAACAGTAATTCCTTCCTGAATTAATTCTTTAAAAACTTTTAAAAGAAGTAAAAACTTACCCCTGAACGTCCATGATTCACCCGAGACTCAGAACACTAAGATACTAAAGTGGCAGACTAATATTTCGATGGTCAATGAAGCGGACATAATAATGATTGTTGATGTTTTTTTTAACAAAGTAATTTTAAAGTAATTCTATTTGACGCATTGTTACCGATTTCGTAAAGACGGTTACTATACTCCTCCTAAAAGTTAATTATGTTTAGGTTATGGGCAATCAATCATTTCTTTTTTGAATGCTTTGACTTCTGAATATATAGCAATTGGATCGATAGCATATCGACCGGCAGAACTCCGCCACAATTTACGAGAAAGAAGGGGAAGAGCATTCCCCACAAAGATTTCCTAAATACCGCCAAAAAACTTAAAAAACAAAAAAAGCCGGTACCGGTACGTAATCGTCTGGAAATAATAAATTTAACATCGCACATAAGACGATGGTTTAACTTTGATCAACGAGCGAAGACTGAACAACATGGAGTAAAAGTATAATGATGGTTATTAACAGAGAAAAGAAATAGAATCGTGAGCTCGAAGGACATTAACATTTCACATTGTACAAAAACAACACAATGAAAAAAAATACAAAACCAAAACGATCGAATTATATTAGAAGCAAGATACCGGTCCTTATTATTTGATCTCGCTTGTTTTTTTACGAATCACGATTCGAGTACTGTTTGAGCATCTTCTTTTGAATAATTAGGTGGTCCATTCAGATGAAAAGATACAAGCAATTTTTTTTTTATAGAGCAAAGTCGAGAACCTTGAATAAACCTTTACTTGAAATTTTTAACGACTTAATTCAACTTTTAATTTGTTGGTTTCTATTCATCACCGCTTACATTTAAACTGTCATCGACAATATCGAAGTCATAAACTTCGATAAAATACCAAATTAAGCAGAACAAAAGACTCAACCCTTGCATAAGACGGTGCAAATTTTCCTTTTAACTCAATTAGATTTTCATCCGGTTTCTATTTCTTCACGAAAGACTGATAGTGAGTCATCAACTGCAAGCTCAGAGCAAAAGAACCTGTTCAGTCAGTCAGATAAGAAATATAACAGACTGACTGAATGGTGCTGAAAGTAAAGATCTGATACCGGTAACATTTTGGAAGTTTAACAACTGCAGCAGTGGCAATGGTTCAATTAAAATAACCAAATCAACATGCTTTTACAATTTTTTTTTCTCCACTTCCGTAAAATATTTAAGATTAACAGAATAGAAGCCTAATTTCTTATATTAATAACTTTTTTTCTGGTTCCTATAATTTTGTACAAAATAACAGATCAAGGTTTTTCATTTCGATACCGCCACTGAATTAAAGATAACGACTTTATGATAAAAAAAAAAAAGTTGAAAAGTTACCAATTATTAACCGCAAGAGGTAAGATATTTGTAACGAGTTTATAGGTTCGAAAACCCTAAAAAAAGTGAATTTTAAAGGATCCCGCCCACCGTACTGAAAATGAATTTTTCGATCACTTACCCTCCGCTACTTCTTTGACTAGATACAGAGGACCATTCTTTGAGGATTTCTTCTCCATTTACAGAAATCTCTATGTCGATCATGGAATTGTTGTCAAATGATTCCGGTCTGAAACGAAAAGAAATGATTAACTTTATTAAATTTTCAAAAAATCATCAACAAATTCATATAAAGCCATGATGGAAGAAAAATCTTGCCTGAATTTGATTATAAAATTTCATCAATTTTTTCCAGATTTCTTTTCTTTCTTTTTTTCGGTATAAAAATTCCATCAAAAATGTGAGTTCATTTACGATTTGGGGTCGTCCATAAACAACGCTAGCATTATTTTCGCAAATTTTGACCCCCTCCCCCACTTGCCAGCAAAGGTTAGCATTTCAAGACCCCACTTACAATTGATTTATAAAATTAATATTAAACATTAAAAAAAAAATCTGAAATTCTTCGGAACTTAAATTTTGCAAAAGAAAAAGGGTTTTTTCAACTTAGACCAAATGTGCGGGTAAAAATGAAATCGTTTTTTTTTCTTTTTTTTTAGTGAGTTAGGTTACATAATTTAAAAACTTAAATTATTTTCATTTTTTCACGTTTATTACATGAGACAAATGCTAACGTTAGATAAATAAACCCCCCTCCCCCCCAACGTGCTAACGTGGTTTATGCACGACCCCTTTTTATTAAAAAACACCTTCAACCTTGTCTAATAGTTACAAATAAGTATTTAAAAATATAGTGATTACCTTTCCGCACTTTCATCACAGACACTGGACTCGAAATCCATCATGAGATCATCGGAAGTGAGACTTTCGCATGGCGATAAAGTTCCGACGGAATTTCGTCTCTTTTCTTTATTATTACCGGGACTAGTTTGAACTACTTCTTCAGCTACAACAGCTGGCACATTACCATCTGCAAAATATTAAAAATAAATTTTTAACCATTCTCCCTAAAATCGAAAAGAGAAATAATTGCAATGCACCGTAGCATTTTAAAATTCAACACACCGTTTTTAATAACATCTTCAGCTTCCTCATCTGGAACTCTAGTATTCTCCGTACACGACAAGAAATCGTTATTATTCCCCGAGCTCGTCAAAGTTTTATCGTTGCACGTTTTAACTTCATCTTGACAGCTGCAATCTGGATAAGTTTCAGTGAAAAAAAGCTGAGGCTGATCAGCAATTTCATCGTCGATTAAAAAATCACGTCCTTCGGATAGAGAAAGGGAATTGCTTGCATTCGTAGGTGTGCCGGGCGATTCCGGTGTACGTGGCTCTGCAACGAAAAATAATCATAATAATTACTTTCATATTTTTAAACAATAAATAAATGAAACATTGTTTATTAAATTTTTTTTTTCTTTAGAACAATCTAAGCCATCGCAATTATAATTACCCAAGGTATTATTAGGAACATCGTTAAGTTCTTTTTCATCAGTATTCAATTCTAACTCGTCGATATCCTCCGTCTTTATGTCTTTTAAATTTTGGTCATCTTCTAAATCGACGTCCAAATCTACGTCTACATTTACATCTACATCTACATCAACATCAATTTCTAATTCCTCGGAATCAACGTCAATATCGACGTCCGCATTCTTTAAATCTTTTTCCTTGTCATTGTCTTTATTTTCGCCTTTTTCGCATAAAGAATCGGAATCGGACGACAGCTGCTCCAAAATGCTATCACTCGGAAAAGTTTCTTCATCTGGTTCGCACGACGTTAAAGGACCAAGCGAAGAATCTTCAATCTTAAAAACAAAAAAAAATGGTTTAAATGTCAATGGTTCTTAAAAATAAAACGAATCGCTGCAAAATGATAAGTACCTTTAATTCGATATTGGTCATACTATCGTCACTAAGCGACTGAATTTTACATTTTAACTGCTTGCTAAGCTTTAAAGCGTCTAAACGAATACTATTCGGAGTTATATCCGTCTGGATATTATTCGTTATCGGTCTAGGCGACGGCTTTTTAATTATTTCGGCACTACTTTCTTCATCTGAACTTATACTAACACTAATATCCTCAACCATCGCCTCGCCGGGAAGCATGTCATCTGATTCTACTCCTGCAAAGTACAAGTATGCAAATTATTTTAATAAAATTAAAACGGATAGCATTTATTTTTGTTGCAATCATTACAACTTACCATGACTTAATAAAAACCCTAGAGAATTTTTCTCAGATTTTCTGCTATCCTTAAATAATTTTTCTTCTTCTGATTCACCTCCTAAGCCTTCATCAACTTGATTATTATCAGATTGAGCTCCTAAAAAGAAAAACAAAGACAAAATTAAAAATATTTTAAAATAATTTTTTCTAAAAAATATATTGAAAAACTTACGTCGAGATCTAATATTACCGGAAAATAACCTAGGAGTTTCTTTCACGATTTTATTAGTATCTTTGCCATTATTTTGTATCCTTTTTAAATATTGACTCGCCCTTTGCTCGACTAATCCCGTGTTGATGATTGCAGTGCTTGTACGAATGCCCGAGGAGGGAAGCTTAATTAATGAAACCTCTGTCACGACATTAGGATCATTTTCCTCGTCTTTTTTCAATAATTCAAATTTATTACCAACTATTTTCATTTCTAACTTCTTCCCGTTGACAGGCAAACGCCGTCTGAAAAGAATTTTTAAATATTTAATTTTTTTCAAAAAGCTCTTCAGAAGAAAAAGGCGGAAAAGCAGTCATTCATGCGAATTTTCTAAGGGCCGTATCCCGTTTCAGTTTTGGGTGATTTTTTTTTAAGGATTCTTTCTGGTTTCAAATAAATTTAATGTCTACCTGACTCCATATCCTGGACTAGAATCAAGCGTATGAACGTTTCGTGTTAGAGTACTATTTGCGCTAGGATGAGATTCAAAACCGGAATCTTCATTAAGAGATCCTTCTTTCGAAGAATTGGAATCACTCTGAGCTCCTGAAAATAAATTAATAAAAAAACAAGGCTTTTATTAGATAAAACCATCAAACCATTCCATTAAAAAGAAATTGTATCTTCAATAATTTAACGAGAATCGATTATGTGTCCAAAATCACTTAAATTTACTTTTTCTTTTACGAAATATATTATTACCTCCTCTACGGTAATAATTAGTAACGGTTTTAGCCGTTTTCGTGTCCTGCATTCGCAGCGGGAACTGTGGCCTGGGAAGATGTGATGTTTGAAGAGTGAATTTTCCAGGCTGTTGATTGCCCGTAAGGGTTGCCCGAGATTGATTTAATACGGACTGCATTGAACCGGCTCTGAAAATCAAAAAAACAACTATAAGACAACTTCAAAATGAAAGAAAAATGCAAATAACTTACGGTTGCATTGTTTGTTTAAAAAATGCTTCTCTTGCGTTTGGTCCTTCGCTTCTTGACCTCGTCGAAGTCTCGGGTTTTTTGTTTATTTTATACGTTCCTGTATCATATGGGCCTTGGTTGCTTAACGCATAACTACCAGCAACATGAGTATTAGCAGCGTATTTAACAGTCTTGGCAGAGATTTCATTTGTTGTCTTTTGCTGTCGAAAACCGAACCGATTAGTCGATTGAATTGAGTTGTTAAAATTGTTATTGCTGTTATTAATGCTGTTGGAATTGTTATGTGTTATATGATTATTATTGACGGTGGTTGTAGTTATAGTTGTTACGGTTGCGGTACCATTGTTATTGTTGTTAATGTTGTTGTTGCCCACATTGTTGTTAATGTTGTTATTTCCAAGAGTGGAATTTAACTGTAACCATAAGAAAAAAAAAAAGAAAAAACCAAAACGATTTTAAATACAAATAAACCGAGTGTGTCGAATTTTCGTATATTATTGTTCCCGTTTTAAATGAGCATGCATTCAATTCCATATACTTACATTCTGTCGGGCTAAATCTTTCTTCCTTATCATTTTGGGAGTGGATCGAATCGGAGCATGGCATAGCGATTCCACTGAACTTCCACTCTGGTATTCGTCGATCAAATCTTTATTCTTTAATATCCCATTTTGAACTTTTTTCTCCTCATTATCCTGGAATGCGTGACTGTTAGACGTTAATGTAACCGGAATGGGAAGTGATGAAGTAGGTTTCTTTTTAAATCCAAATGAAGTTGCTTCGCCTTTTGTAAATGGAGCTACTTTCTTAGAAAGGCCCTAAAAGAAAAAAGAAAAAAAGCATCTTATTATCAAATTGTGGGCGACACCATTCTCTTCTGCAAAGCATCAACGAAACTTTTTCAAACGTGATGCATGAAATTGGAAAGTCGAACTTTTACAAAAGTTGGCGATTTAACCGATCGAATGTATATTTTCCGATATTTTCGATAATCATGTTCCTTACCGAGTCTGTTTTACGATTCATATTTTGAAATTTAATTTCAGCCTAAAATATTTTCCATTCATTTGCTAAAATGTTTTAACATCATCATCTGCATTACTTTCTCACAATACACCTCCTACACGAGGTATTCTCACAATATAACCCGTTTTTAATTAGCATAACATTAAAGTCAAATGGCATTTTTAATTTAAACTAATTTATCCAAAGAAATTTTTGCTAAAGAATATTTTATTATTATTTACTTATTAATTTTTTTTTTTTTTTTTTTTTTTTTTTTTTTTTTTTTTTTTGCACTGGACCGCAGACTTTTCTTTGTATTGTTTAATAAAAATTACGTAAGGAGAGAGCAAAAATATTTTAACACAAAAAACAAAGATTCGCTATTTATTAACCGAACCAAACACATAAAACAGATTTAGAATAGCCAAAATAACAAACTATATCCTAAAAGGTCGCTTCGTAAAAACGAAAACAAAATACGCCACTTTGGAAGTCGTCTTCAACTGTGAGTCATCCCGAATCAAGGGGGTTAATGGAGGGAGTGGACGGGGGGAGTTGATGATGGGGAGTTGGTTACGTCATCAGGGATGCCGTATTGTGAGCGTCGCAGATCCTCAAATTTATATTCCCGAAACCTTTTAAATCCTTTTTCATCAAATTGCAAATATTTTAACGCCCCTTTCCGAGGTCAGACTAAAATTTCTTTTAACATGTCTGCTCTTCTATTTCAAGATAGGCCATTTGGATTTTGGAAAGGACAACGACAATGGACCAAGTGATTCAGTTGCGTAATATCAGCGTAAAAACATTTTTTAGGGTCCTTTTCAGTAAATTGTTTCCACATCTCTGGAAGATAAAATGAAGAAAATTATTTTGACTTTTTTGTTAAAGATTTCTAAACACTCTCTATGATGTTAACTTTTCAAAAACCGTGCTGTTCTTAAACTTCGTTACGCTGGTTATAAGTTTTTACATCGCACTCCAGAGTTTAAATAAAATAAAGTGACATTACAAAAAAAAATTCTTAATTAAATAAGGATAACAATTTCTTAATCCTTCAAAAGTACAGTATATCAAGATTTAAAAGCGAAACAAAATTTTTTATTGTTAAGAATGATTTAATTAGGTCGGTGATTGTAAAAAGAAAAAAAAACTGTGCAAGCAGCACGACCTCAACATATTTAAAAAACAGTTAAAGTGATCCTAGCTTCTTATAATTTGCACGATTTTCAAATTATTACGGATGGACGGATGGTTAGCAACATTATAAAGATCATTTTTTTACAACTTTAAGAGGAAAAAAAAAAGAATCCCTTCTATTCCTGTTTTACTCACGATTCACGACGACTAATGCTGGAATTAAAATAACGCTTCAATCAAACGAGTATTGCCCCGAAAAAAAAAAAAAAATCGCACGGCTATAAAACTCATTAACGAAAAACTAAAAAAGTAAAGTAATTGAAAGAATTTATCGTAACGAGAGGGGGAAAAAAATTAATCTGTGGAAACATCGAGAAGGGGCAATTTTTTTTTCGATATTTGCATTCGAATGTTATTATGAAAATAAAGAGAGATTCTCCAACTCTTCGGAACGTAACAAACCATAAAATACAATTTTCAACTTGACATAACGTTACGTTCTGCTTCAAGAAAATGATACTTGATTGGGTTTATTCAATGAAAAAAATAATTATTAAAAATATCTATTAAAAATATCGATTAAAAATGAAACTGTCTGGTTGTATAAAAAGGATCAGGCGGAAAACTAGGGAGAGCAAAGAAAAGGCTAGTGCGCCTTTCTTAATAAGGTTTGAGCCCCCTTAAAGATTTTCTTTTTGAAAAAATATACTTCCGTTTATCTTCCGTGTTATAAGGAATCATTTGGAGCACCTTTAAAAAATTTTGTACCCCCTCTAGTCGTCTAGGCCTATCTATGGATACGCTAAGAATGCATTCTTTTACTTTAGCCAAATATTAACAAAGTGCTATTCACAGAAAAAACTTGGATAAAAATCTGAAAAAAAATTTGGAGATCGGAGCCATTCATGCTGTTATTCGATAATATCACTACAAGAACCTTTCATTGTAATGAAATGGCACTGATCGTGATTATGCTTTGCATTTTAGCAATTTCACTGTGCAGAATTAACTATAACTTTCTTTCATAATTATAAAGTGTCATTAACAAGAACAATAATAATAATAATAATGAAGACTTTTTTTCTGCATAAAATTTAAAAATCATTGTGATCTAATAGTTATTTCCGCAAAGTTAATACTAAAAGATAAAATTTTGGGCTGTTGTAAATTTTAAAGAAAAGACGAATTTCTTTAAAAACCCTAGGATAGCACTGTCATCCCTTAAATGTCATCATCATCCATGCATGATTTATTCGAATTAGTTACACAGAAAAAAAATAGAGAGTCCTACGCCTGCAACACAATTGTAACAGAAAGAATCAAAGCAGAATGATGATTAATATAAGTTGGCGAATAAGGTTTGGGAATTTTAGTTTAATTCATACCCTATTATTGTTAGGTGGTCTTAGGTTATGGTTGCGGGAAAAATCATAAGACAATAGGTGGAAAAATTATAGTTTTAAAGAACTCTTATGGAGCCTGTAAAATGTTTTTTGAATTCTAATATACGTAATTAACAGTGTGACAACGAGGGGAAAAGTGGATGGAAGGGAAATAAGAATTTTGTTCCCACCGCACGCTTTTTCTTCAGCTGGAAAACTGGATTTTTACTTTTTTTTTTGCATGGTCCCTACACAGTAAAAAATTTTATGTTAAAATTGACACAAATTGTATGTCAAAATCGGTCTACATAAATATTTTGTTAAGAAAAATAACACAATTGTTTTGTTTAATGTTCTGCGTCCATTAACGATTGTCATTTTTTTGCTGTTTACAAACAAGTTATGTTGATTTTTTAACATAATAACTTAACATAGACTTTATGTAGACCGTTTTTAACATATTTACATAATATTTTTTACTGTGTAAAGACTAAATTTTTGGTTTTTTCTAACTTGTCTTCCGAGGCTTAAAAGCATGGTTTTTACCCTGTATGTAATTATTATCCTAATTAGTAAAATAAAGAACGTAATTAGGTTTGAAAACAATTTTGAGAATCAAAACTACCACGATTTTACGAACATACTGCTTACAATTCCCAATAAAGAAGCGGAAAAAAATGGTGATTGCTGATTGATTGTGATAGTTGAGTAAATCCCAAATGACCAATGAGTAGACTAGGCTATAGACAGAATAAACAAGAGGAAAGAGTAGGAGAAAATAAAAACAAAAAGGTTAAATACTCAAATCGCTGATAAATTTAGTGATAAAATACGTTTTCCTGTTCGATAGGAGTTACGATTGATCAGATAAAACTCGATAAATATATCTTCACTAAAACTCTATATATTCATGTGATCGAGAACATTCTTACAACGACAACAAGGCGAACATACACAAAAACGTTTGGCAACGCTGCTTATGAAAATTACCGCGAATTTTAACACGCCCTCTTAATTATTTACAGTAAGAAAATAATTACGATCCAAGAAAAAATTTCCAGTTACATATTAAAAAAAAACATGTACATAAAATATTTACAAAAACTTTTACAATTCAATTTAATTAAATTAGGAAAACCCTAAGTTTAAGCGGCAGCTATAAAATTTTATTCGACTTAAAGGTTTTGTCAGTATATCCGCCGGCATCTGATCCGTTGGCTTGTATTTTAAATAAATCTCGCCCGATTCGATATTTTCTCTGATTTTATGATACCGGACATCAATATGCTTGGTTCGGTTGTTAGTGATGTTATTTACAGCCATACATTGAGCGGATTGGCTATCATTATATATTGTTATAGGGTGATCGGTTCCCATTATGCCTTTTAAGATGGATTTGAGAAACAACGCTTCTTTCGTTGCCTCCGAAAGAGACATGTATTCTGCTTCTGCGCTAGACAAAGCAGTCGTTCGTTGTTTTCTACTCTCCCAAGATACAGACCCCCCTGCCATCTTAAATACATACCCGGTGTAAGATCTCCTGTCGATCGGATTGGATGCCCAATCAGCATCTGCGTACCCCGTTAGAAGACAATCGGACTTACTGAATTTCAGAGCCAAGTCCTGAGTTCCTTCAGGTATCTTAATACCCGTTTTGCAGCACTCCAGTGTTCAGCTGAATGCTTATGATTAAACTGCGCCAGGATACTTACCGCATGAGCGATATCGGCCTTGTGGCCGTCGAGATATATGTTAGGCGGCCTATTAACTCCTGATAAGGGACATCTACTTCCTTACCTTCCTCGCAGTTTAAAAACTTCGCGTTCATCTCCATCGGGGTGGCTTGGCCTTTGCACTCTGACATGTTGAATGCCTCCAATGTTTCCTTAATATATTGGGCCTGATCCAACGTGTAGCCATCCTATCTTCCGGACCCTCATTCCAAGCATTAATTTGAGTAAGCCCAGATCCCTCATTTCAAATTTAGATGCTAAGGACTGTTTGAAGTCTTGCACCATACTGTCATCATTTGTTAAAATGTATTGGTCATCAACGTATAGGGCCACTATTGTAATCGAATCGTTTTTCCTCTTGATGAATAAACATGGTTCACCTTCCAATCGTTCAAAGTTTTCGGATAAAAGGAATGATGTCATTTTTGCATACCAAGCTCGAGCGGACTGTTTTAACCCATAAATTGCTTTTTCCAATTTACATACTTTGTTTTATTGGCTTCGTCTACGAAGCTTCCGGTTGCTGCATATAAATTTCTTCCTTTAATTCCCCATGTAGAAAAGCTGCTTTTACGTCAAGGTGGTGAATTTCAAGGCCTAATTCGGCTGCCAACGCGATCAGGAGTCTTTGCGTTGATCTTGCAACAACTGGAGAGTGTGTTTCGGTATAATCCACCCCGGCTTTCTGGGTAAAGCCTTGGCAACTAATCGTGCTCGGTGCCGTTCCACATTCCCATCGGCGTCTCTTTTTATTTTGTAGACCCATTTGCATTTGACTGCTTTGCGGTTTTTCGGCAAATCAACTAATTTCCAGACATTGTTCTTCTTCATGGAGTCAATTTCTTCTTGCATTGCGTCTTTCCAGTTCTTATCTAGTAGGGCTTCCGAGACTGACGTCGGTTCGGTTTCCTGGATATCGGCCGAATAGGCCACGAAATCTGGTCAAAATCCTTTGGTTTGCGCTGGGCTGCCGTCCGTAACTTGGGTAGCGATGCTCCTATTTCATTGATCTTGGACGAGGAAGATCCCAATGGGATCCGTGGAGATGCACTCCAGAAGAGTACGGACTCTCTGGGCGTAAGTCCTCGAGATCCGAATCGATGACATCTCCCCCGTCGACCATGTCAGGTGCATCGGTGACCATCGGGTCAGCTGCAACCAGTTCAGCAGGGTTTTGGTTCAAAATGATTTCCATTCCGGATTGTGAATCCAACGAGGAACCCGAGTATTGACTTCCCTTTCGATAGATTTTTTTCCTGGAAGACGTCCTCCAAAAAGACAACGTCCCGTTCAATTTTGATATTTTTCGGATTGTCTGGGTCTAGGAGTCTATATCCTTAGTTGTTTCTGAATAACCCACGAAAATATAAGGTTTTGCTTTTGGGTCCAGTTTTCTTCTTTGTTTGGCGTGCGCGAAAGCTTGGCAACCGAACACTCCATATGGGATAAATTATCCTCCTTATTCGACCATACTTGAATTGGAAGTTTTCCGTGTAGGGCAGATGTTGGACTACGATTTTTGGCATATACTACGGTGCTTACGGCTTCAGCCCAATAGGGTGTGTGGAAGACCCGCGTGTGCAGCAAGGCTCGAGCTCTGCCATGATGGTTTTATTTGCTCTCTCACGACGCCATTTTGAGACGGACAATACGGCACTGTTCTTTCGTGTTGATGCCTTCGGATTCTAGAAAAAATTGAATTCGTGACATACATATTCACCTCCATATCCGTGCGCAAACATTTTATGGAATTCCTCGTTTGCTTTTCAATGTAAGCCTTGAACCTTTTAAATTCATGACAAGCCCGATTTTATTTTTTAAGAAATAGACAAATGTCATTCTTGAATTGTCATCTATGAACAAAATAAAATACTTAAATCCCGAAAAGGAGGTTCTTGCATAGGGCCGCAAATGTCGCTATGAATTAAATCTGACACGTTCTCGCTTTTGGTCGTACTTACCTTTGGAAATGATTTGCGTTCCATTTTACCTAAAACGCAGGACGTACAAGGGGAATTTTCACCCCTTTTTGTACAAGAAATACCTGTGATATTTTCCAATGTTTTCATATCAGCTGGGTTCAAGTGGCATAATCGTTCGTGCCACGTCGTCGCCATCTTGCCGTTTCATGTGTCGTCTGCTGGTTCTGAAAATTCTCACCCCTGCTAACATCTAAATAAAAAAGATTATTCATATGAGTACCTGTTGCTATTGCATTTAAACTTTGATCTAAAATATAGCATCCCTCTTTTTCAAAAACTACTTTATAATCTTTTCGAACTAAACCGGACACGGATAATAATTTTCCCCAAGCCCCGGAACATAATTAACGGCGGATATTTGACTTACAGCATTATTTGCTAAATTAAAATCACCCTGGCCTATACCTTGTAAAGTCTCGTTATTAGCGACAATCACAGTTTTCGGTACCTGAAATTTTTAAAGTTAGATAACCGGTTTTTGGATCCGGTCATATGACCCGTACAAGCACTGTCAATCACCATGGCGATTCGCCCTCTTCATCTGAATCCTCATCACATTCAACTTTCAATGCTCTGGCAACCAACGCTTGCTCCTTGACCTTTGACCTATCTGATGTTAAATCATGGGATTGAAGTTCTCTAACCATAAATGATCTCTCCTTTGGTTTTGATTCGTCAAGCTTCTTTGAAGATTTTGCTTCAGTTTTGTCATCGGTTGGCTCCCTTGTTTTAATTCCTTCGAAGGATTTTTCTTGGGACATTGAAATGACTTATGTCTCTTCCTTGCAGTCATAGCATATTATCGGATGCTTGGTAAACTTCTTAAGGTGATGATTCTTAAATCTTGTGGCTAAGGCGCTTTCCTCAGCTTGTTTTTGCGGTAATCGTTGGTCATACGGCACAGCCGTTCAGTTAATGTACAAAGCGTTCTTTTATCCAACGCAATGCCCTCCCACACTGAATTAAATTCAAAGTATTCCATGGGCAGTTTAGCCATGATTCTGCTCGTTAATAACAATTCAGGCAATTTTACCTGTGTTTGTTTTTCCATTTCCACGTTCAGTTGAGAGAAAAGGTTCTCGACTCTGGCATGTATGCGGACTGCTTCATGTTCAATCATTTCCATGTTGAAAAAATTTTCTAGCAATCTATCCAGGCGGTGGGAGCTGGTTTGCTCATAAACCGATAAAAGCTATCCCAAATTCTTTGGCCGTCTTACATGATCCCGTTAATTGGCAGTGAATGACGTCGATGTTTGTAACGAGGAGCAATTGCGCCAGTATTCTTTTTCTTCCATTCGGATGCTGACTTCTCTCTGGTAGCTTTTTCCTCTGCCGTTTCGTTGTCTTTGCAACAGGTTTCACTGATTCTCAGAGACATGACCGTGAACCGTTTTACTCTTTAATAACAATTCAATTTGACGCTTCCACGTTGGCCATGCTTCCGCACGTTAAGCTTTGTAAGGTTGAATTTTAAGTCCATTTTTTCTTGACTATAAACTCGATCTATTAACCATTACTATCGATCAATCGATTCGCTGGGCCTCATAACCTGATAAAATACGTTTTCCTGTTCGATAGGAGTTACGATTGATCAGATAAAACTCGATAAATATATCTTCACTAAAACTCTATATATTCATGTGATCGAGAACATTCTTACAACGACAACAAGGCGAACATACACAAAAACGTTTGGCAACGCTGCTTATGAAAATTACCGCGAATTTTAACATTTAGGGGCTTAAGGATAAATCAACAAAGGACATTGTACTCCCGTTGAAGCCTCCATCTTTCATGATTTTAAAATTCACATTTTTTTTTCAACCAAATAATCAGTGTTAGTCAAGATTTGCATATTAAATCTAGGCACTGGCATTTTAATATGCTTGGAAATAAATCAGATATGCAGGAAAGTTCATGTTAAATAATACGCCTCAAGTTTTCTGAGAAATGAAAGATTCTTGATTCTTCATTATTATTTTTATTTATTTTCTTTATTTTTTTTAAAGCAGACAAAGAAAGGTTGCATAGGCACATTGCTATCGTTTTAATATTATGCATGTCACAAAACTTTACTAAATCATTTTTAGGAGTAAAGTAGAAGGAAAAAAATAGCTCTTTTGAAACGTGAGATAAAAAATTCAGTATGTGTATTAAAAATTTGCGGATAAAACTATAGACTTCCACAACGTCGGCACTCGCCAAAAAACTTAATGCTCATATAAATATCGGCAAATCTTTTAATATAGCTCCGCTGAGCCGAAATCCTTTTACCAAAAAGTTAATATTCTACAAGGATGTACCGGTACAGTTAACTTCATTCTATTTAGTTTATGGATACGTTCGACAATCATCATATCGCAAGTCATGATCCCTTTATAACTCCTACTTTATTATTGCTATTACATTTAACACGTGATTAAAATTCGAAACACGAGAGCACACGGAATCACGCTTTTTTTGAATCTTTTACTGAATTATAAAAATTTCAAAAATAGCCGAAAGGAACATTAATTATTGACATGTACAGATCGTTTTACCGTTAGCATAACTTGATTGTGTAATAAGTGATCAAATCCCGTCTTATTTTCTTTCACCCTAACACTCTATTACTTTTCATATATTAATTATTATTCAAATCCTGCCTCAATAAAATGCATCGATTTGGAGCCACAGGCGATTTATTCTGCCTTTCAAGCAAACTTCAACGCCTCTTTAAGCTTTGGATCACCTCAAGGTTGACACAAAACTTCATTGATATGTCTCGTGTGTGTGATCTTCCTACTCAAATCAGAAATGCTATTTTTCAACCTCGATACACATAAGAAAATAGTATAGCATGACGCTAAAGATTTAAAAGTTTTTCGTTATGCAAAAAAACGAATAGCTGACATAACCTGATCCTTATCAATATATTTTCCAATGCAATTTTTTTGTGAGCACGCAAAAAAAAAAAAAAAAAAAAAAAAAAAAAAATTGGAATAAAATGTTAATTTAATAATTCCGTAAAGGCCTGCACAACTATTTATTTTAGATCTCCCGAAACATGTACTACTAGGCTACTCAAAATTCAAACATGTGTTTGCGTCGGAACCTATGAAGCAATTATGGAACATGCGAATAAATTCGAAATGCCTAAAATAAAAAATTGAGACTGAATGAATTTTCTCAATGCTCCGATTTAGAAATTAATTTCAATGCTCCAAAGTGCTACAGAAGGGATCTCTGTTCCTGATATTTTTTATTATTTTCATGAAAGCTAGCGATTTCACCTTTTTAGACGTCTTGAAGAACTCATGTTTGTATAACAATAAGAAAACCGGAGAATTTTCTCCAAGACGCTTTCTTCGTGCCATTTTTAAAAATAACAATTTGTTAATAGCCCGCAATATTGATACACTTGACTGGTAAAAGAATCACGATTTTGATCTGAGCCAGCGAGGCTATATGGCATTACCTTTGCTGAAAGCGATTACGAGGTGTCAGAGAAAAATACTAGATTGCATTGTGATTTCTTTAAACTAACATTAGCGATGTTAGACTTCGAGAAGCATTTTTTTTTCTATTGGATATTGAATAAATTTAAAATTTCATGAAGCGGTTACAAGAGGATATCATGATTCTATTAATTTAATCAAACTCACACCTACGAAATAAATCGGAAAAGTTTGTTCATCCTCTCTTTATCGACACTAGTTAAAAAAAAAAACTATGCAAGGGGAAGATCTTTCAACTTCATCTTGTGTATATGGTAAAAAGCATTTCTCATGACTTTACTTTCTGAACTTCCTCGAAGCAAAACCTACATCTATTATTGTTATTAACAATAGCGTTCACTTAAAAACAACGGATCATTTTATTTCTGAGTTTTTTCTCATCCTACAAATTCAATTAAATGTTTGCCAGATTAAAAAACTTTCTGGTCTTTAATTAAAACTACACTTTAAATAAAATATTATTGAAAATATCATTTAGCGAGCAAAATTTTATCCAAAATGATAAAACAATATAGGGAGATAAAATACAAATCACTTTTTTCTTGCTATACATAAGTTAAAATATGAGATGGTTAGCATTCAAAATTAAAATATTCAAATGTTAAGAATTAAACACTTAACGTTTATTTGTAACACAGAGTACGACGCACGGTACATCCAGGGATATGTACAGTATAAGGTACAGCCAAATGCTATAGGAATAAAATGGCAGCTTCTACATGCTGCAATTTATCAACAATTATTTTAGGCATTTATACTTTTATCTTTTTAAGAAAGCCACCTTACAAGAAATGAAAAATTTCTTTGGAAATGAAATAAAAAAATAAATTTACATAGGTAAACTTTTTAAATTGCAGGCAAAGATTATTCAGTACATTCGGGGAAGACGCCAAAAAGAGGAAAGGTGGACTGGAAGTCTACCAAAGATTTTTCGCCCTTCTAATTTAATTTAATTTTAATCTTACAAAGTCAATCTAAGCACTAAGTAAAAGCTTTTAAAAAATCATGCTTGGTCATGAAAATCAACTACAAGGTATATTATAGAAATTAATAGTATTTTTTTCCTGTAAATCAACTCATTTTTTTTTTAACTTTCCTTTATTTCTTTACCTGGGAGAATATCATGCACAAGATGTAAGATGAGTTCTCTTATATTTGGGTGAATATCAACTTTTAAACTGAAGTTCCAAAATTATAAAAGTTAAAAAAAAGTTGAGCCAAATAAACAATAATAGTAAGTGGATAGTGATACTACATGGAAAAAAAAAACAACATCCCTTACCTTAGAAACAGTTTCTGGTTCTTTTTCCATTTTTTTGTTAAATATTGGTTTTTTCAGTAAGTTCGATTTAAGAGCTTTCCCTGACTTCTTAGATGTACAATTTCCCATTGATGAGTTCTGCAAATGGGTCCCAAGAAGTATAATACCATTCACCTTTTCAAAAAAGAAAAAAAAAAAAAACAACTCCAATTAATCCCCATCTAAAAAATGATGAACTAATGAATTTGATTACGTATATTTTTATCTATGTTTGCATATATATCAATTTCTATAAAGTACTTAATACTTTTTTACATATGATTGGCATCAAAAGCTATATATTATGTAATTTGGCCAAATAATTAATTTGGAAGTTTTAAGGAGTCCTGATTTGGTTGTTTAACATAAAAAAAAATCATTCCGGAATTGAACATTAAATGATTTTTAATTTGTCATAAAAATAATATGCCTTTTTATAAGATTTGACAACTAAATTCACGGACCAATGCCTGGAGAAATGACGAAGAAAATTCAAATCCAAAACCAGAACCGAGGTCGAAGTTCACCTTGACCAAACTTAATGTTAGTGACACTTTACCTACAGATTCGCAAACAATATGCAATCCCACGCTTTAAAGTTAATCTATTATAAAACAAGGATGTATTATCACGTCTTGTTGTGAACTATCACTGTTAGAAAGCAAACTAAAACATTGTCTTCCATGGGCTAATATAGAATCATCCATTTAAATGTTTAGCTTACTTGGAAGATAATTGTTATAAATAGCCTAAGCTTCACATTAGAAAAACCAAGGTTATGATGAATATACAAAGCTCTTACCTTTAAAACCAGCCATTAGCCACACAATTTTATATCCAGACTTGGTTTGGACACAAAACACCCATGAAAAGCGGGTAAAACTGAAAAAATCAATAGTCTTTGCGCAACCAAAATAAAAACGAACACCATTTGCAATCGTCTGGTGGTGCGCCGTTTCGATTATATCGAAATGAAGTTAGAGAATCGAATAGAAATACCTCGAAGCATCGTATGCTAGCGTGAAGCACCTAACCTATAAAATTCGAAAGAAATTTTTTAAAAAAAATTTAATAATTTATTTAAAATGACTACTTTAAGGCCGTTTTGCTGTAATGATTTATTCAAATTTAACAATGAGTAAGTGAATGATTAATTTAATTATATTAATTTTTGCTTGAAGTCTTTAAATGCAGCGATCATTTTTAACTTGTTTATTTTCTTTTTTTTATAGGAATTTGGATCCGTTAACCGAAACTGTATCCTTTTAAAAATGCAAAAAACTGTCGGCAAGGATTCACTGCTGGTGCTAAGTTGTCCCATATTTCAAAACATTTTTCTGATACAAAACTGGATTTAATTTAAAATTTCACTATTTGAAGATTTTGCAATGTCGATTTTTCTTTTACAATAGAAACTGTTGTCCCTAAAAAAAATAAAGCATTAGGAAAGAAGTTTTGTCAGAACATGTTATTTAAAATTATATTTTTTTATTAGGAAAGGGAACTAGACAATGACATTTGGTTAAGAATAAAAGTAAATTCAATCTTGGAAAGTTTAAAAATATCACACTACGGAAGGCGATTACAATTCCAATCCCTGAAAATTGTCAAAAACATATTTTTACCAAATGGTCATAACATTTTATAGTTTTAAAGTCATTTAATGGCCATAAATTTTTGACACACTTAAATATGAACCCAGATCTTTTTTAGGGTAAAGCGAATTTAACTCCACAATAAATTATTTCCTTACCAACTTTTGAACAGTATGGAATTTCTTTTTATATGCAATATTTAGCTCACTGGCCAGAATACTTTCAAGTTGCAGAATCTCCTTCAGGAGAGATTATGGGTTATAGTAAGTATCATGCATGGTATGCATCAAGGGCAATTCCACTAATACCTTATAATCATTTTTTAAAAATATTTCTACTGTATTTTCCATTTACAAAAAGATTGATTGACTTTGGTGACAAAAATGAGTTTCAGAAAACTTGGGCAGATCTTGGTATTCTTTTCATATATATTTGACATCAGTAATACATGTTTGCTTGGAGCTTTTTGCTAATTTGCTGCAGGTCTTAAAGTGATATTAGTTATATCAGAGGTATTTGTGCATAGGAAATAATAATAATAACATTAAATAAAAATATTAAAGGAACATTGAGAGATTTGAAACTTTGCATTGAAACAAACGATGGAATAAATTTTTAAAATAAAATTAATTGCAATTTTTTTTTCCGTTTCAAATTTTACTTGGCGATTTTCTAGCTTTACTTCTTTATTTGAAAATTAAAACTACCAAATAGTTGTCTTAGCTTTCATTCAAAGTATCGGTAGTAAACCATCGTTCGTTTTCTTCTATAAAAATCAAAACTAGAAGCAGGAAACATGAGACCTGGTATTTTCGTATTTCTTTCCAATTTGTGTTACCAAATTTTTCTGTAGTTTCGCTGTCGAATTTTCTTATTTTGTAATTATTTCCGGTATTATTTTAATACGACTTCAAAAGAGTCGAGGAAAAATATTAGCACTGAATTTTTTAGTATAAAAAATTGACTAACAGAATGAAGAAAAAAATAAGGCGTGGACTAAAGCAACGAACTGACGAAATTTATTTACGGGTTAATCCGTCTGATAAAGATTCTTTTCAGAATGCAGGAAATACTCGTGATTTGCGTAAATACATTATTTACTTTTATCTTTCTCAGAAAAATAAATGCGCTCTTCCTTAGGTAAAACATGTTTCACTGTGGTATACTTTAAAATATCTTTGAGTAATATTTTTGTATGGGTTCCACCTTTCCATTGATTGAGATAAAATTCCTAGAAACTTTTGAGAAGTTTTTTGAGTAAAAAATTTCCTTTTAACATAAAAAGTTAAAAAAAGGTTAAAATTACAGGGCGCATAACCTGTTGTTAACTATTCTTATTACATTGGATTTCGGTTTGTAAAATCTTCCTTAGTTGAATATTTCGTTCAATGAAAATAAAGTCTACTGTTTTCATTTTTTCCCCATATAATTTCTCGGTTAATAAAATCAAGTGAAAATGAAAAATTCGTATAGTGCAAACAAAAATTTTAGTACTGAAGTTCCTTTTTTTTTTTATACCTTAATTTTGGATATACCAATTTTAAGCTTAAGCATGTTCTTCAACTGTATAAATGTAACCCAAGTTTTTTCGTCTGCATTTCACATTAAGGTGAAAAAAAAAATTATTTGAATTAAAATTTAGGATAGAGCTCAATTTTGAACTTAAGATGGAAAGTTATGATATAACTATGGATAAGACATTACATTATTAGTTTCAAGTTAAAACTTTTAGAGATCTGAAACTCAATGTCAACTTTTTCAGCTCGATATATTTTTGATTTCTCTATTCGTAATATCCTTTAAATTTTTTTTTTAGACTTTTTTATACTTTAATTTTGGATATTACATTCAAAACCATGATATCAATGTTTGATTCCATTATCTGAATTTTTCCTACTGGAATTTTTGCTTTATGTGATCAAAATATTGAAGTCTTCTCGAAGTGATTTTATTCATCAAAAATCCTTGTGTGCTTTAAAGAAGGAACAATAAAAAACGGTTGATAAATCCAAGGGAAAAAAGGGACGCTTTCAAGTGACAGTTGGTCGAAGAGGGGAAAAGATAAATGGTCCCCCAATGTGCGGCAGGTGCGACTTAATATTTATAATTTAGCGACTGATATCGATACCCTTGTTGACAGACTCTCATCAACATTTAACCACCGTTGCCATGGCGATTATCAACAAGTCAACTCTCAAAAAGTCTTGTTTAACCCTTTCAATTAGTTATTATCAGGCATTTTACTTTTTTTTTTAACTTTTTACTTTGCGGGGAAGTAATCTCTGCCTAAAGGAGAAAAAAGTTGTGACATACAATCCCCACATTTTGCCTCCGGGCTACCTGCTTTTTTAAAAAATGAAAAACAAATTGACTAGAAGTACCACCAGCTTTTCTGCTACGATAACCAAGTGCATCAGGAAAAAGAAACCTTTGGTTTATATGAATCATTCAAGAAAAGGAATTGATCTGGATTGAAAAATTTAGGAAGCAAAAAATTTTTTACCTTCCCAGGATATTTATATTACAAGTTTTTTTTTTTTAACAATTTTCTGAGTGCTAGCTTAGAAATATTTTAATCACTTTAACTTAATTCAAAAAAGTAGCTCGTTTGCTTTCTTAACGCGCCTTCAGAAACTCGGGCTCTGACGGCTTTTGGTGCATACCCCTCCTAGGTCCAGTTTACTTTTCGTTTATAATTTTTACCCATACGGTATCTAAATTTAAAAAAATGACCAATTCAGAATCCGAAATTAAAAATCAGTTAAGTTTAGTAACTGATTTGTTTCGAAAAGAAATAATTTCAGTCTTCAAAAGGTACGACTATAAACGGTTTCACACTTTTTTTTTCTCAATGGAATAGGAAGGAGGTAAAAAATATCAATAAATGATAATAACAATAATACTCGGATGATGATAATAATAATAAATGCGGTCTTTTCCCACTCTCTTTGTAGCTTGTATTCTTGTATTATAGGGGTCCAGGTGTTATCATATTTATTTTGGCGTCAACGGATGGATCAATATCAAATGTGTACTTAGTGTGACTTAGTTTGAAGAGACATGGAACCTACATTATCTAGTTTCATTTAGTCACAAACCTTCTTCGGGTGATTATTGCCAGTTTTCGAGATTTCGAAAAGTTCCGCGCCAGTGCATTGCGAATCGTCCGAGTACCGCGAACACGTTGTCCATTCATTTCATAAGTCTACATGGCGTCCGGTTTCCAAATTCCAAGTCGTTTTCCTAGTTTTCTGAAAATTATAACATAAAAAAGGGCTTTAAAATCAATCAATCTTTTTTCTAAAAAACATTTTTTTTTTTTTTAATTTTGGATTTTATACACGTTTTGGCGACATAAGTTTCATTTTCATTGAAAGGAAGCGACCAACTGAGTCAATATTTAAAACTCATAGCCGTAGGGAACATAGCATTCCACGTTTCTTAGATCATATTAGCAAATGTTAATGTTCAAAATAAATATTTTGTTCCTAGTTACCAAATGTTCCAGTTTTTCCTTGACGAAAAATGAAAAATGATTCCTACTTTGCCGGTAGAAAGAAAGAATGGACTTCTCGCATATTTACTTAAGTTCGACAACAAATGATTTTCCAAGTGATTGCGTGCAGTTGTGCATTAAATGTATACCAGTTTCCGTTTGTTTTTCCTAGTTATGGGTAAAGCGGAAGGCCATGGCGAAAATTGGCACGGTCACGTGACGGCGCTTACTGTTGGACCTGAATACCGGAGGCTGGGATTGGCTGCGACGTTGATGGCCTTTTTGGAGGATGTTTCTGAAAAGTAAGTTTTTTTTTATTTAAAAAGAAAAAAAAGAAAGGATTCAACTGGACGAATGGAAGTTTTTTGCAGGCTGTTACGCGACAATTCGATTGTAAAGCTAACTTTTTTTAAAAAACTAAAGCTTTCGTTTCAGAAGATTTAATTTTATAGCCACGTCTGGTACATTATTTTATTTTTTAATTCTTGTTTACAAGTTTGATCAGTATCAGTAAATATAGCCTATAATTTGCGTATACCCCTTCAACTGGTATCGCAGATTTCGATCCTTATAAAGTCAAACTTCTTGGTTGCTATTTTCTAGTGTTGAACGAAAAATGAAGCGAAAATCAAAAAAAAATTTTAAAAATGATTACAATCAATTGGTTTTTAAGTACTTTAACTAAAAAAAAGTCGATAGGACTATGTGGTAAACGATTTAAAAAAATTAATATATTGTCAGAATTTATGCGGGAAAACAACTTTCGGGCTCAAAATTTGAAAAATTAATTTTTCAATATTTAAAAAAAATGTTGGCAAGTGATTCATATTCAAAAATGTAAACTTAAAAGAAGATTCTCGTGTTTTTTTATATTAACGAGAAGATTGTTACTTTTATGGCAGATTTTTTTTTTTTGCAAAAGCTTTTTTACGCTTATCGTTTAAAGCATTATTACGACAGTACAATGATCCAAGCTCAAATATCTACATATTTGTAGTAATCAAAAAGCCAGGATGAACTTTATTTTCATTAAAGGCTTTTGATTATTTTTCTAAACCCCTTACACCAAGGCAATAAAAGCTTTGTAAGTTTTTAGCTTATTCCCATCCTTTCAATCTCCAGCTCTTTTCTCGTTGACTTGTTTTGCTCATTCAATAGCTTTACCCAGTTCCTTTGGTGTCGCAACTATAATAATAAGCTATGCGAAATAAGGCATCATCCTTGTAATTTTATGGAATGCTTAGGCGTCAAATTTTTCTTTGTTCAAAGACTTTGATCTTCAATTGCAAGGGTCTCGCCAGTTTCCCATTGAGACCGAATCTTTTGCACGAACCCAGAAAGACCTTTTTAGCTTTCAGATGGCTAAAAAATTAGCCATATAATAGATATCTACTAAATGGCTTGTAGATCGCTAATAGATATCTAAAAGTTTATTTAGCTAATAGAAATCTAATAGACATCTAAAATATTAGATATCCCATAGCCGTCGAAAAAAGCGGACATTTTACAATTTAGCCTAAAATTAGCTCGCTGTTAGCTATCTATTAGCGAAAATTAGACATGTAATAGCTGTCTATTAGATGGCAAAGGTCTGTCTGGGAATCTTCATATTCATAATAAAGGAATCATGTTCTATCGTGCGACACCATTATTTTCCTGTCAAGCTTTTGGTCTTTTTCGAATATGCAGATAGCAGAAAGGCAGCATGTAGAGCTGCAAACAACCGAGACTAGATTTTTTTATGTCCCCTAGTTAAGGCCGGATTACACGCGGCTAGTGTACTAGCTCGTCTCCTATATTTAACTTATGTACAAACTACTCGCTTGATAGTGAGAGCGAGTAGCTTGTACTTAAGTTAAATATAGGAGACGAGCTAGTACACTAGCTGCGTGTAATCCGGCCTTTAGAATTGAAAATAAAAGCGGTAAAAAAAAATTAATAAAAATAAAAAGCGAAACCTCTATAGATAACACGTAAATAAGCTGAAGCTTTAAAACAGTAAATCATTTATTTGGAAATGAAAACTTGAAATCTGAAATTGTGCAGTAATTTGAAGAATTTTTAAGTGAACAAAAACGATATTTTTTTTTATTCCTTTGGAACGACATTAAACGCCTGCTGAATATCATCTTAATAAATAAGCTTCTTTGATAATAATTCTTTTTATTTTGAAAAAAAAAGGAAAAATTAAATTAATAACGCTTTTTATTGCTTTCTAAAAACAAGAAGAATTCAGGACCGAATACATCATTTTTCAATTTCATTTATTTGATTTTTTTTTTTTAATTTCTCGCACGTTATACTCTGCCTTTACTATGACAAATAATGGAAAACTCTGGTTAGTTGAAATATTTATCAAGTTCATTTCATTTGTTTATCCGGTTGCACATCTGTTTTAACCATACATGTAACGACGATTTTTCTTTAATCACTTTATATTTAATCCATACATGAAGGAAAACTAAGCATTATAGGTTTAATATATTGTTCAGAGCCTAAGGTCGTTAAATTTGATGTGACTAGTTGTGCCACTGTGCTTCGTTTGGTGCCTTAGATAGTAAAATTATGAAATAAAAATCGATGTGTAAAACTACTGTATATTTGATACTCAAAAGTTTAACATTTTTGCTACCTTTACTGTCGTCCTAACGTAACGCCGAAAACTGGATCTAAAATACAGAAAAAAAAATCTGTTAGAAACTAAGTCATCGAATTGATATACCGGTACTATCCTTCACTTTATTCTTTTCCTAAAAACTGATCAACCTCCCCTCTTTGTTTACTTTGTAACTTAAGGGAAAAAGATAAAGCGAACAAATCATTTTATTTTTATCTGAATGTGTACCTTCTTTTGGGATTTATGTTTTTCTTGAATAAAAAAGCAATGTTTTAACAGGAAACGAGCATATTTTGTGGACCTCTTCGTTCGAGTGTCGAACAGAGTCGCCATCAACATGTACAAGAGATTGGGTTACATCGTGTACCGGACAGTTCTGGAATATTATTCGGGAGACCCAGATGAAGACGCTTATGACATGCGGAAAGCATGTTCTAGAGATGTAGATAAATTGTCTGTAATACCGTTATCACATCCTGTGCGTCCTGAAGACATAGATTAGAAGCAAAAAGTAAAAAATCTCCTATATGGCATGATATTTTTTAAAAAAAGAAAAAAAGCATTTAAATACATCGATGTATTTTAACTGTATGAATTTGCCAAGTATACTGAACTTAAAAAATCGCTATCAGTTATTAACAAAATGCTTATTAATTTGTCTAATTTTGACGCGGCATGTTGACTAAGTGTTTTTAAAAATCTGATGAAGAAGATGAAACAGAACATCAGTTTCTATTTGACTGGTGCTTAATTTTACGTAAGCATTTCGATAAGTCTTTAAAAGACTTGCTAAATTTTTTTAGGTAGGCAAAACTAATCTTACAGTGGATTTGGCGCTAATTATTTTCATATTGAAAAATGAATTTCCTTTGTATGAAATGAGGGTAAATATATCATTTTTTGAACTAAATATAAAATGAAACTTTTTTTAAGAATTTCCTTTTTAATTTCCGCATTAAATGTTTCGTTAAAACATGTCCATTTGTTTTAGGAGAAAATATATTTTAAAGAAAATTGATTTGTTTAAATATATTTTACAAGTGTTGCAACAAGATAAAGTTTCTAGTTTCTCTAGCGTAAAGACAATTTGAAATTTCCTAAAAGCTTATCCGCTACATTTTTATTTTACAATTTTTTCTGTAATAAAAATTATTTTTAGAAAAAAAAGAAAATTATACTGTGTATAATATGTATGTGCAATTTTTGCAACAAATGCGGATGCGCGCATGAGATCAAGTTTCCCTTTCGGGCTTTGTTGTGACATTGTTTTAAAAAAAAGCTAAATTAAGCTTTAGAGATACACCTCACACGAGGTTTTATTATGTGAACATTCACATTTGTTTAAAATTATTGCCTCAGTTAACGATAACTTAGCTTTTCTAATTTTTTTTTTCTCGGGAAAATCATTAAATTAGCTTCAACTCCGAATGGATTGACTTTTTTACTATTGTGAAATATAAAAACTGAACGAGTTGCAAGTGGGGTGATTCCAGGGCAGGTGGGAGCTCCAATATACCTAGAAAAAAAATAATCTATCTATCTATCTATCTTCTACCTATATAATAAAACCCCTCCGTTTGTCCGCGTTTGTCCGCAGACAAGCTAATTTTAACGAATTCGGCGAAATAAAAGCAAGGACTTAAAAAATTTCTTGTAAATTTTATTTAACTTTTTTTTAAATTCTCGCTGTTTTTGAAAGTAAAATTTAAAAGACATCTTAAATTTAAAACCCCTCCGTTTGTCCGCGTTTGTCCGCAGACAAGCTAATTTTAACGAATTCGACGAAAAAATACATAAGGTATGTCTCCATTGGTGATTTAATTACATGATGTAATTAATTACAGGATGCAATTAAATGGTTTACAAAGGTGTTAATTTTTTTTTTCAAATCTTTGGAGCTCGATATCCTTTTTCATAATATAGATCTAACCAACAAAATCGAAAACAACGATTTAGTACCTTCGAAAATCATTTAATTACATCCTGTAATTAATTACATCATGTAATTAAATCACCAATGGAGACATACCTATAAAGTTTTCGTATTTTTAAAAAAAATTTTTTAAAATTAATAATTAAATTAAAAAATTTTTTTTTAAAAAAATTAAATTTAAAAAATTTTGGTGGTTCGGTCTGCCCGTATGTCTGTCTTATGGGGTTTTTTTTTTTATAAAAAAGCAATATATCGGTTCGAATTGTCCGTCTGTCTGTCTGTCTTGCGCGGTTTTTATTTTGTTTTTATTTTATTTTAATTGAAATTTAAAAAAAAAAATTTGCTCAAAGTTTAAATTTTGGTGGTTGGGTCTGTCCGTATGTCTGTCTTATGGGTTTAAAAAACCCAACACATTCACTGATGTCCGATGTGCGATGTCCGTACGCAGTGATTTTTTTTTTTTGCAAAAAATTTTTTAACTTTCGACATGTGTGTCTGTCTGTTCTCTTTGCACAAACTCTTTGCACAAACGTTTGTCTGCGTTTGTCCGCAGACAAGCTATTTAAGTAAAAAATTTTTAATTTTAATTTTAATTTTTTAAATTGCTAAAGTAATGTTTTAATATTAAATAACTTTGAAGATTTTAATTTTAGTTTCCCAAAAAATATCGCATTTTTTCCCGCAGACAAAAAAAATTAGTGGCATCAGACAAAAAAAAAAAAAATCGGCGAAAAAATAGTTTGTTTTATTTGCCTAAAATATTTCGCATTTTTGTCCACAGTCGCATTTTTTGGGCGGAAAAAACTTAAGTATTTAACGTTTTAACGTTTTCCTACATTACTTTAGGCTAGACGCGAAGGGGCCGCGAAGCGGCCCCGAAGCGGCTAGTAAATATATAATATGCATATAGCATATAACTTGAAGATATTCCTAACGCAGTTAAACGGGGTCGGGTCATTTTTTATTTCAAAAAATAACTAATCGTATTAGTGGAAAATTGGTTAACTAATAATATATTAGCTAGCCAAACTTTTTTTTTATAGCTGATTTAAGTAAAAAACTTTTTTCTTTTTAGTTAGTCTAACTAAAAAAATAGTTTGGGTAACTAATATTATTAGTTAACCCATTTTCCACTTATATATTTAATTAGATTTACTCCTGCGTTTTCTCAGAGAAGAATTCGTGTACATTCAGAAAAATGAATCCGTTTTGATCGCAATATAAAATCGTTGCGAACCATAATTGCTTCGGCTCGACGCGTTACAGCTTGAACACAAACACTCACGAGCCTTCTCGCAAAAAATTTCCACTGTATAGCCCTCGGTTTTTAAAAAAATGCTTTGTCGCAATGCTTACTTGCATTGACCGAAAGCAGTATTTTGTTTTTTAATGTAACATTTTTATGGAGCTTCTGAAGTCCTACTAAGCTGAAAAATGGAATAAAAAAATTCCGATCAAAAGGCAAGGTTTTTATTTCCTTATTATTTGCTATGTTTTCTAGGATTTTTTAAACACTTTTTACATTAAATACTTTATTAGATTTAGAGTGTTTAACAATTCGTTACCAATTTTTTTACTAACTTTAAAGTTTTTGATTGTTTAAGTCCTGAGCGCAAAGTTATTTTTGACGTGCTTTTATTTCCTTTTTGTCTTTAAACAAACGGTTTTGCAAAGATCCCTTTCTTAAAAAAAAAAAGAATCGGGGTGGGAAAAATCGTCTTGAGTAAATTATGGAGAAATCTTCTACGAATACCTTCGGAATCATTCAAGTATTACGTCAACATAATGATCTCAATAATTTTTGACTCCTCCTCTTCAAACCCATACCCAGCCTGGAAAGGCAAAAGTTGTGGACTGGAAAGATTGCCAAGGGAAGCTCCAAATGCCCATTTTTTAACATGGGAGATAGGGAGATTCCATTTATCAAAGGGGGCTTAAATCTCCTCACGGGGGCTGAGTCACCCTTTGTCCTTGGCTAGCTACGAGCCTACCCCCTTGGTAAAACTTAATTTATGGGCCAATTCGGACCCACTTCCTATTTCAATGGCCCTTGAACCAGGGCCTTGTAACGCTTTTTTAGCGCCTATGTTTAGCTTATGCAAGCTCAGAAAAGGGAACGGAAACGTTTTTTTGGCTCCCATAAGCTAAACATTAGAAAGGGAAACGGCCATTTTTGCTAATTCTACCCTTCGCCTTGAACACAACTACCTACCATTAACTATTCGTGAAAACTAATTATGAAATTTTTGACTTACATAAATCTTGTAGCAGGATGTTGAACAAAGTAGAGTCAAATTTTTAGTTACTAAACAGTTTATATTCATTTATTAGACATGGGGTTTTTAAACTTTCACGTTCACGTCATCAAGTTTAATATTAGGAAAAAGTGCATGAAAAAATGAATGTTAAGGGAAAGATGCAATGAATCGAAAATTCTCAGATATTATTTCAATCATCATTACTTTTATTTCCTCTAAACTTCTATATTCATCTTAATATATATATATATTTTCACAATATACATTTTTAATATTATTCCAATATATTTCTCTGATTATGATTAGTATACATCTAATTTTTTTATACGGTGATGATTTTATCTTTCTTTTTTACTTTCTTAAATTTATTTATATTTTACAATAAAGTCTCCCTTATTTTAAACTGTAATTTTAATGATTCTTTTTTTTAATAACTTATTGCAAAATAAATCATAATTAAAACATTATTCAGCAAAGTTTCTCTAATTCAAATTTTTTGTTACAATTGTAATTTTGTTAAAATTCTTTACTGTGACTCGACACCTCATTATTATTACCAGACTGGTTATAACTTTCATCTATAAAATAATCAATGTTGTATTTTCCAATTATATTAGAAAATGAAAGAAAATGACTTTTACCAGTACAATATTTTTGGTTTTTAAAATATTTATTTCTGTGCCAATTTTTTAAAATCATTCCAATAACTTGATTTGATATGGCACGACTAATAGAACCTCACGAGTTTGGTTTAAGTATAAATTAATAAATGCATACTGCGGTGATTACCTTCACTTTAGATTTAATGTTTTTCCTAAGATTAAGAACTTTCATAATCTTAAAAAAATAAGAAAAAAAATTGACTTTGATAATAGGCTAATAACAAGACAAGTAAAATTCTTCGAATAATTATTTTTCTTAAATTTTAAGACACAATAACAGTTTTTACCTAAAGTGAACGATGATCATACATAATATGAAAAAAAAAAGGTTTTTTACACATTTTTAAAGCATTTTTTAAATTAAAATATGTACACAGATGTTTTTACTATTTTTTTCGAAATAAAAAGTAAATGAACTTAATTCTAAACTAACTGAAATGTCTATTTTATAAGACTTTAAGAGGTTTATTTTTAATATTTATTTACAAGAGGAAACATCAAAATACACAGCCAAAAATAATTATTAGCTTTGGAAATGCTATCAAGCCCACAATCACTAACGATTAATCCATTTAAGTACACGCCGCTGGGATCCTCCTTTTTTAAAATATATTAAATAATTAATTAAAATTATCCTTAATCCTAATTTTTAAATTTAAATTTTTCTTAAGTACTATGATGACTAGATTCACTCCAACCGCAGATCATGTAACATGATCTTTTAAGAATGCTAAAAATAAATTAATTAACTCAATACATTTATTAGATTAACCTAATTAATTTTAATTCCATAGATGTACAAGATTTTTTTTTTTTTTTTTGAAAAGTATTCGGGGTTTAAAAAAAAAAATTATTTGCCGCTTTAGATTAAAAAGCATTTGCTATTGCTGAAAAAAAAAATCTTATCAAATCATATCCCACGGTTAAAAAATAAATATTGCAGATAATGTAAAGAAATATGTTCGATCCAGGTTATTTCACAATATTTGCATTGGTTTTAACGCGCCAACTTTCCTAAAATTTTCCTGCTTTATTTTGGAATGTAAAAAAAAAAAAAAAAAAAAAAAAAAAAATCACTTGTCTTCGAAATGATGAAGCTAATTTTATTTAAAAGCTCAGCTGCAGCACCGTTATGACCCTTTCAAGAAATATTAAAATTAATCATTACATAACAAAACAAAGGACTTCTTAAATTATGTTAACATTTAATTACAACCTTAAAATTACTTTTATATACAATAATCTTTGGTCGATGCTTGTTTTTACCGTGGCTTTTTTAGCCATCGGATTTTTTTAAAATGAATGAAACTAAAGAAAAAAATTTTAAAGAAAAAATTTATTTTATACAATCATTTTACTTCCCGTCTGAGAACTTGGTTTTCGATTTTGTAGTTTACGTTTAATACATGTTTTTTTTTTCTTTAAAAAAGATAAAATAATATTTTGAAATATTTACTTATGATCGCAGTTTAATCAATTTGTTAATAAAGGAGCGTTAGATTGACTTTTAGCATTTCACATGAAATTTACAATGCTGATAAGGAGTAAAAAATTAAAAAAACATATTTTTAAGTAAATAAGCGTTGAACACCAAGTTCGAAATCGAACGTGTTTACCGTTAACATTCCAACAATATACATAAATTCGTATTTTATCTACTCCAGATAAAATTATGTACAATGAAATCATTTACATTGATCGATAGTATATTGCTTCAGTGACGATTTGTTTTTGTTTAATTTTGCCATTTCCATTTTCGAAATGTGAGAGATAAAAAATTTATAAAATCTTTTATCGGTACTTATTTCCGTCTTTGAAGCAAACATTATTTTATTTTATTTTATTTTATAATAGGTATACAGGTAAACTTCCCTTGTGTATTTTTTTTTTTTTTTTTTTTTACAGCTAAAAGGAACTATTTGTGGTTAAAACACCGAGAGGCGATTCACAGCTTAATTCTAATTTATTTATCCTTAGATAATTTTTTAAGAAGAATAAGAAATAAAATGGATTAATATGTCATTTATTTAAATCATTTTTTTAAGTTTTGAAGAGGGCTTTCCATAAAATTGTAGATTTTGATCTTTTGTATTGCCGATTTATTGATTTTAAAAAAAAATATTACTGTAAAGGACAAGAATTGAATAGAAAAAACGGACGAGTACACCAGTTTAATTGAGCCCTAATGTACTATTCCTCATTGATATTTTAGGTAGCGTTCAGGAAAAGAGAGTAGCCCTGAGAGAAGAAAATAAACGTGGAGAAACAAAAACTTAAAGTCTGACACATTCTCTAAAAATATGAATAAAATTTTGTTTAACTTTTATTTGTATTCAGTGGTTTTTAACGGATTTTCCAGGCTTAAAAACTGATGAGTGTGCATTCAAACCAAGTAAATTTGTAAATCTTAGTTTTCTTTTTTCGTGTCAAGTAACTTTCGATCTTCCAGAACGATGATGTGGTATCAATTTTCCCGAATCACCTTCTGAATTCTTGATTAAAAAGGTACCTTTCATTCATTGTAAGAGATAATTATGCACTGAGAGCAGCTCGGTTTGCCGCAATCTACGCATAGGTAGTATTTGCTTTAAGCTCAGTTAATAGGTTGCAGCAATCAATATTTTGTTTCCTGCAACCTACGAAATAGGTTGCAGGAAACAAAATATTGATTGCTGCAACCTATTAACTGAGCTTAAAGCAAATACTACCTATGCGTAGATTGCGGCAAACCGAGCGGGTTCTCAGTGTGTCATACTCATTTTAACTTTCTAATTTTCAAGCTAAGAATAAATTCTGCAAATGCTCTCAGACAACGCAATTTTTGCCTCAAAAAATCAGTTTTATTTTAAAAAGAAGGAAAAATATACATATTTTATATTAACGTGCGCTTAAAGCTGTAACGGAGTGTATTTACATTTTTTACGTTTATTCTTAAAAAATATTTTATTTGTAACCTATAATTATTTGATCAAGCGGAATTTAGTTTCTACTCTAATGTAATACTATCACATAAATTTGACCCTTTAAAAGCTTTGATATCAGCCAAAATTGATTAATAATGAATAAAAAAAAAAATTTTTTAAAACTGCGAAAAATGCTTTTACCTAAAGCTTAACTAATGTGTCTTTTATTTCTTATTTTTCAATTTATTAAATAGTAAATTCTGCTTTGCTAAAAACTTTGGCTTCTTTTTCATTAAAAAGAAAGGTCAACATTCTAATAAAGCTTACACAAAACACACAGTATACATACATTGTATATCATTCACGATAATGCTTTAATCAAAAAAAGTGGCACAGAAATATCGAAATGCTTATACTTAATTTTGGTGACAATAACTTAAAAAGTGAAATGTTTCATTTTTCACAGCCAAAATTTTAATTTTTTTTATTTGACAGGTTTAAAATAAACATTTTTCTAAAAAAATAAATAAATTGAATCATAGTGATTAAACAAACATTGATTACTTTAAATGAGGTGAAGAGTCGAATTATTAGTGCATAATAACGATGGTTGGTTTGAGCTAAAAAATCCAGATTTTTAGTCTTCCTGATTAATTTATTTTTGTTGACTTAAAACTTGCTCTTTTGGCATTAAATTGCCGGGATATCGGAAAAATTCTTGATTTTCTGGTTACCTGAATATTCTTTTTTTAAAAAATATATAAAGAATTTTCATAAAGTTCAACAAGAATACCCTTTCGATTTGAATTTAAATTCAAATTCGTCAATTGTACAGGAGAGGTCATAAACAGTCACACTGCCTCTCATTCGTTTCTTCGTCCAATTAAAAAATCGTTTTTTGTCATAATTTTCGAACATACTTTTATCGATAGTTGATGAGATTCTTTTTTTTACTCCTTTTTTTTTTAACTAATAACAAAAAAAAATGCACACGATAGATGCTATAATTGTTAAATTTTACGATTTTTAAACAACTATTCAAACATAATTCAACATCTATATAACATTATGACAACGAATTAAGTCCTATTTTAGTAGATTCTAATTTCTTAAACTAATTCGAAAATACATAAAAGCAAAGGTTTGGAAATAAACCGCCCAAGTATTTTTGTTCATTTTTTTTTTATTATTGGTGTTTGATTGCTTTTTATATTGAGGGGAGGGTCAGCGAGGAAAGTTTTTTAAAAATATTAAAGTAAGTAGGTTTAATTGCTTTAAGTTAATAATTCGGGTATTACGCTTTTCGAATTTACGTGTAAAAAAATGGGATTAAATTATACTTTTTATTTTGTGTTAGTTTTAAGTTTTTCATTTCTTGAATTTCACCAAATTATGTGTTTTGAATCGTCTGCAAAAAATATGAAAACATTGAGCAGATAGTTTTTAGCCTTCTTATTAAAATAAATGAAATATTAAAATTGTGGGATGGCTAAACATTGTGAATTTAGCGAGATTGACCAGTCATAAGAAATTAAAGAAAATCATACTGGAAGTCACGGAAATATTTTGGCCTAATTTCTTCGGTTAAGTAGCGCGGTTTTTTCTTATCTTTTAAACATATTAACTTCCAAAAGAAACAGTTCATATTTTATTAATCTTGTTTCGTTATTTAATATGGTTCAAGAAACGGACACTGTATATGAAAATATTTCAATTGGGACCTTGCTGCAATATGTTTGAAAGATTTAAGAACAAAATTTTTACTTATTGCAAAATAAGAGCATTAAATTATAAAATTCTTTGAAATTTCATTTATTTTCAAAATAATTAAGAAGAAAAAAAAATTGTTTTTGTTATTTTTTTTACATGGAAGGCATCCTCGTCAACCTCAACGACCCTCCTGAACAGATAATTAATTACTTTGTTAAAATTAAACACTGAAAGGATTATATTTTAAAACAATTAAATTCCTGAGAATATGTTTGTTATGAGTGAGATCTTAATCAAGTTTTGAAATCCAGGACTACAAGCAACGGTTGTATTTTTAATTATTCGTTTTTTATTGATAACCGATTGTGAGTCAATTTGAGTAGGTATTTAAATTATTTTCCTTGGGCGGATCAAAAATAAATAATAAAATTTACATGGTATTGTCCGTTTCTCACATTTTATCCTCGGCATTCCCTATTGTTTTTAAACAAAAAAAAAAAAAAACATTTTTGTATGATATTTATTTACGGTAACTTTTGTTCTTTTGGTTTGCATTTTTTTAAAAATATATCTACAGTTCCTAAAAAGCTCTTAAATTTTTCTAGAAAAAACGAAATGTAAAATGCATTAGATGTTACTGCAAGCAAAAATATAGCTTCGTGTTCAGGTTGATTTCCATGATGGTGCATGGTACAAGAAAGTCATTTCTTGTGAAAAACGTCAGAGAAATCGAGAAAATGCAGAGAAAATTGAATAAGGAAGGCTTGGTTTTTAAATTTTCCTAACATTTGTTTTCGGCATATTAAAATAGTTCATAATATGTTTGCCTAACATGTTAGGAAAAATGCTTAAAAAACAAGCCACGAAAAGAAAACCCTATTCTTTTTTAACATTTTTCTCAAGATTACAAAAAACGACGTCTTTTTTTACAGTAACATTTCCGGATTAAAAATTTAATTTTATAGATACATGTTTGTTATTCTTACCATCGGATAGGCAGAACAAGGCCCAAAGCCAGTAATAGACAAAGTGAGTAGGGGGGTTGGGGGGCTAAGTTTTTTTTTACGAATGTATTCTTCCTATCTCCCTTGTGGAAAGGGGTCATTTGGGTTCCCTTAGAGAGCTTTGTCCTCTTCCCCCCTCAGCCTCTCTGGCTGGCTACAGGCTTGGACAGCTGATTAATTAGAAGCTGCAAAATACTAAGCAATACTAATTTTTTTTTTTAAATTTATAGCGGAGAAAAGAAGTCGTTTCGTGGGTCTGGAATCATGAGTGACTTAAATTTTAATCGAAATAAGATAACACTGCGGTTTGGGTAAAAATAACAAACGAATGATTACTGTATTAAGTATTTTTAACACAGTTCATAAAAGTAAAGTTAACTGCAATTTTTGCAACTTTTCAAAAACAAATCAAGGAGTTTTAAAAATATTTTTCTGCCTTTATTTATTTAGGTTATTTATTTATTATTTTTTTTTTTTAACGGAGCTTCGTTGTACTTTTGAATTTCGTTTTTTTTATTAGAGTTAAAAACAATGGAATATATGAAATTGATCAGTAAGTAGATTTCTTTGTCATTAGGGACGTTTTTTAAAATTAATTTACATAGGAACTGCAAACAAATATTATTAACACATTTTTTTTCTTTCTTTTTCTTTTTTTTTTAACTTAAGCTTGACAGAAGTTTTAAACTAATCCACAAAACATGGTGAGCCGAGTTTATGTAGATATTTAAATGGAATATACAAACCTGCTTCCTGGCAAGCTTGGAGAAAACAAAAAAGAATTCTTATCAATAAGATATTTTGTTATCACGTTAATACAGAGTATTCTGTTATCTGCTGCATCATACAGTGTTGGTACGAACCGTACAGGTATCGCAATTTACATGCAAAGGAGATATCGTGAAAATTTCGTCGTCTTATTTCAAAAAAAAAAAAAAATAGTGGCAAATGATGGCATCCATTTACATGATTTAAGTTTTCAAATTATTACCATGTCTTGAATTATTCTTCAGATTTCTTTTAATTAAGGTAAGTACTTTAATTCTCCCAGGAAATGAAGTTTAGAATACAGGCAAAGATAGCCTGGTACCGAATTTTTGAGACCCTTTCAAATATATACCCATTTTAAAAAACTTGCCGGACTACGCTTGCAATTTTCAGTTGGCCCAGAGTCATAGCCTCCTTCATTTCATAGGTTTCCTTTTAAGTTTTAATTTGCGATGAACATCTATAATCGCTATTGCTGCAAGAATTTTTTTGTTATAGTGGAGCTATTGATGGTACTAGATTAAAGACGTTAAATGTTCAGTTAAAAAAATGTACCGTGGAGACACTCAAAAACTAAAACAATTTCATTTTCATTTAGTTCTTCGAGTCACCGTCGCTATTCAAAAAGTAGTTTTTATGGGACTTTTTCTATTCCCTACATAAAACCAAAGTTTAGGCCTACGTTGTTTGTCCCGATAATTAAGGACATATAAACGAGCTGCATAAAATACATTAGGCTATTTTACTTTTTTTTTTTTTTTTTTTTTTTTTTTTTTGCGTACCGAAACACAACTGCGTTATAAGCTTATTTGTTCCCTTCGTTTAAAAAAACGGAAAAAGAGTTTTTTACTTGTGCGAAAGGTAGCTCTTTTGTTTAAAAATTCGAAAGACACGCTTGATCCATATTATGAATTCGTTTATTGATTGTGTTAATTTAGCTTCACCCCGTCAGCTATTATATTTGAAAATTGACGTAAACGGTTTCTCAAGGATTTAAAGCCAAAAATTGCTTTATACATTTTTTCCATGAAGAAAAATTGTTATTAAATTTCACTTCAAAATAAATTTATTATTGATTAAATAAAATTGTTAAACCAAGCCACTAAAAAACTCTTTTTCTAAAATAATTATATTCTGTTTATGAATAAGCTTACCTTGACGGATATTTATCCGTCTGAAGAATCAGAATCGGACTCAGCAGCAGCAGGAGGCGGAGCTTCAGGGACGGTTTCCGGAGCTGGTTTAGGTTTTGTTATTGTTGCAGCTATATAGGCCGCAGTTTCTTCTTGATGAGTATGTTCTATTCCCACTCTAAAGTAAGCAAGAAAAAAATCATTCAGTGGTAAAACGGTCTAATATCAGTTAGTAATTCTGAGGTAGATTCGATTCCACGGATTGCTGACCGATATTTCACCAGCAACCATTATATCATCAATCTGGACTTTTCACATTGCTGGCATGAAACCATCATTTCATTTTCATTTAAAATGTTGTGGTTATGTGCAAATATCATCAGGTAATTCTGGGTAAAATGAAAGCTCAGAATACCGGTTGATATCAGTACATGACCATGCTCGACGTTATAAAAATCAAAAAGCAGCCGTATTTCTTCGAGGGAAAATCCGTGAACTTTCACATTCAAATAATGCGGGCGGATAGTTTAATCTCATTTGATAATTCAGGGTATCTTTAAGTATCTCTGATTACCGTCTGAGATTATAATTATCGCTTTAGCTAGCTCGACATGGATTTGGATTAGCAATAATTAAAGGTAAAAAAAAAAAATTAAAATCTTACCTATATTCGTGTCTCGCTAGTTGCCTAACGTATTTTTCAGGCGGATTATCACTCGGCGAATCAACTAGTGATACAGAACGAACTGTCGTATGCGATGCCTGCAAATAATCATAAGTATCATGAAATTAGTAACAAAATTTTATGAATTGCCCTTAACTTGATTTTTTTTTTTTTACTTGAATTGCCAATTATTTTTTTGATTTACCTGTGTAGCAGGCATCGTAAATTCAACGTATGCATATTCAGCTAAATTGTCAGGAATCTGATCGTACGATGTTAACTGCATTCTACAGACCAAGTTATGTGTCGTATAAGCTCCTTGCCCTTCTTTTGGCAACCTTGGCATCCGCCACACGATGGCTCTATGCTGATGTTCATATTTCGCTTGGCCACTGGTCACTTCCATCAAACTTGGTTCTAGTGTATCTACTGCTCCTAAAAATCTTTCTATTCCTTTGATTTTTCCAGTTCTGTAATATCAAGATTATGAACATAAATGTTTAATTTAATTATAAAATTTATATTTTTCCAGCGTTTTTTTACCTTCGATGAGCTGATTTGACCGAACCATATCTAAAATGTTTTTCTACTCTGAAAAGATAAATCCAACACTCTGGGATGGGGAACCGTATCATAACATCTTCACAAGGAATTTGTCCAAGTTTTCGACTAGTAAATCCAGGCACTAATACGTCTGCTCTTAATTCAACCTGCGTAAGTAAAAAAAATACAAAATGAAGCATTTTAAATTTTAAAAAATATTCAAAAATAAAAAACTTAAGTTTAAAGTATTACTTTTTAGTTAAAAAAATTTTACCTTACTACCAGTTATGAACATAACAGCCTTTAATTGTAGAGGTAATTCTCTGTTTTTAGGTGGTCTAATTCGAAACCTCATTAGCTCAATATAACAAGCATCAGGAGGTTTGAATCTGATGAATTAATAGAAAGCATGCAAAAAAGCAGAAATGTATTGAGTTAGTAAAAAGCATAGATTTTAAAAAAAGTTGATTGTTAAGTTTATATCTTTATATTTTTGAAAATAAGTTTACTCACTTAATAGTTCTAGTCTTTTCATACTCGTCTTGTTGAATACAAGAATGAAATTCCACAGCCTCTAAGCGGATCCATTCTTCGGTTACAACAGGAATAATATCGTGCCTTCCGACAACTTCCTTTCCTTGCCTCCACATATCATTTAAACCTAATTCAACATCCGGCATGCCTTGAAAGAAAATAAACGTTTTCTCGAAAGTAGTAAAGAAGAAAAAAAGGATAAAAGCTGTTTCAATTGTATTTTTTTATTACCTGATAAAAATCCCAGGAAAAATAATCGAACTCTAGCCACTTGCCTTTCAACATGACCTAAAGCATTCTGCTCCACATAAATCTCATCTACAACAGTTATTTGGACTTCTTCCATTTTGTAATTAAGGGCACGATCTCTATGCACTGGCATTCTAAAGAGGCATTCTTCTATAGTTACACTGAATTGCTTTAAGTCTTCAAAACTCATACACCCCAATTTCAACAACTGGGAAATCTGTAACCGACAATCGAGATATCATTACTAAGGTTCGAAAAAAAAATTTAAAAATTTAAATAAAATAAAATATTACTTGTGGCGCATGTTCAACAGGCAAACCTAGCTTTTTAAGATCACTTCCGAATTCTTTTACACCTTGATAATCGCCTTGAATGGCGTAAGCTGCAAACTGACTCAATTTGTTTGTGATCCTCTCTGCTTTTGTAACCTGGCCGGGTCTTACGCCTGGTCTTTCCTTATAAAATATGTATTGCAATTTTATTGTAAAGATTTTACCGAACTGGTCGTATTGCTGAGCACCTAAAATTTTTTTTATATAATGATTGCATTGATGAATTAATTTTAAACTCTCAGATGAACTTACTTATTTCAGACACGGAGTAACAAGCTTGAAGTGGAAGTTCTTGAAAAGGATCTTTATCCTCTTTTAAATTATAAAGCTGGAGTACTGGATTATCACCCTGATATACTAGTTTAACGAATATTTTCTTCCAGAATCTTTGAGCAGTAATTTTCTTTTTATTGGGCTGTCGTAATTGCATTTCCCAGCCTTCGCCTTCATAGTGAATACGCGGAAAAGGTTCTAAAGGTTGCGACATATCTTCGTCGAAAAGTGGAGTTGGAGGAGTTTCCTGAGAATCTGACCTTTTAAATCCTCCTTCATAAGGTTCTGTTTGACTTAGAGTGGGCAAAGCAACGCTAAAAATTTAAAACGTAATATTAAAGACAAGCCTTTTAAAAAAAATAAATGACATACCCTTCTTGAGCACTAAAAGCAGAAAGTTCGCCTTTGTCGAATGGATTAAATCTTGGTCCGTTATCACTGAATGCGGCATTACCAACTGGTGATTTCGGTGGAGGAGCCAATTGTGGCATGGGTCCTATAAGTTATGGAAAAAAACTTCGTATTAGATCTAAACTAAAGATTATCAACATACTTTTTGTAAATTAATACATTGCAAGGATAACAGGGAACATTAAAGTATTACGTAAAACTTTTCTTCGGGTTTTCCGACCCCTCCCCCCCTGTCGTAAGATTTAGTAAGATTTCTCTGACCCCTGCTTTTTTCAACTTACGTAAGATTTTCGCTGATACCTCCTTTTTTTTCTTTACCACCAATTTTTAAAAAATGTCTTACAGAATTTCAGAAAAAAAAATTCTTAAAATTAAAGTAGGTACAATTTTTTTTTTTTTTTTTTTTTTTTTTTTTAAGAGGAGAAGGTGGCATGGCAAAGGGAGGGACGTCTATTTTTTATATTAAGTTTGAATTTCTTTGAACAATAAATAACAATGAAAATTCTTACGTAAGATTTTCCGAACCCCGCTCTCCCTCATGTAAGAAATCGTAAGAATTTCTTGCAACCCCTCCCCCCCTTACGGTTTTAAGTAATACTTGAACGCTCCCAGGCCTGGAGTGAATTTAAATCTTTGAGATGTGGCAGTCAACGGTAAAATACCAAATTTGTACTAAGTCCATATGGTATAGATCGATTTGTTTATTTATCCGCCCAGTTTCATTTAAAAAAAATTTAAGTAAAAAAGTTTACATCATACCTCCGAATCCTTGTCCCTGATAATCTCCTTCCCTCGGTTTAATAAAAACATTAAAACCACCTTCATCTGAATCTCCACTTTCAGTCCTTGCCAGTCTATTTGGTGTAGGTTGGGGTGGTGGAGGTGGCTGTGACATGGATAAGAACGCATCAAAGCTGTCCTCCCCACCGAAACCCTGCTGTGGATCCGTTGCATCCCCCGCCGAGCCCCAAACTAACAATTTTAATATTACATTAATATCTGTGTGCCCATAATTTTAACTTTTATGACAAACTTACCATCATTATTGACGGTTTCATTACCACCAGAACCAGCAAAAGGATCAAATGGATCTTCAGCACCTCTATGTTCAGTTTCTGCCTTTTCAAATTTAGCAGCAAACGCATCAAAAGCATCTACTGCGGGTTCTGCAGGTTTTGATGTACCGAAAATATCTCCACTTTGTCCGAAAATGTCTAAATTTTCAATAGCTTTAGGTGCGATTCCAAAAATGGTTGGTTCAGAACTGGGAGCTTCATGTTCTGCTGTATGTTTTGTTGTTCCGAATATAGGGACATCAGTGTCATAACCTAGTATTGTACCAAATGCTGCAGGTTCTTGCGGTTTTGTACCGAAAATGTAGTGCGTTTCTTCCTGAGTGGATTCTGAGAAAGTTTCAACTTCCGTAGGCCTCGCGATTTCGGTTTCAGAAATCGTGTTTTGCGCGGTGGGAGGACCCGTTCCAAAGATGTAACTTTCTTCTTGATCATCAGCAGGAAAAGATTCTTCTTGAAAAGAAGCCTCTACAGTGCTTTCTATTTTTTCTTCTTTTTCTACCGTACTTATTTCTGGAGCGGCTTCGGGTGTCGGTGGAGCTGGTGGAGCTGGTGCAACTGGTGCAGTGGCCGTTGGAGCTGGAACTGCAGCTGACGTTGGAATGAAAGTGGGAGCTGGAGGTTTTGGAGGGGGAGGCTTTGGTGCTGCTGGTGGAGAAGGAGTTTTAGCAGACGTCGCAACTGTAGTATCTGCAGATGCAACGCTGGGCGCTTTTACTTTGGAATCGGTTACAGTAGTAGCTGGCTCTGCTTGTGCTGACATCAAATCAATCCCATTATTTTCTTTCGATGGTTCTTGGCTGCCGAGTAATGTAGGAGCGGATATTGGAATATCAAAGTCATCTGATAATAAGTCCTTTGGTTTAGGAGGGGGCTGAGCGTATAAATTCAGTATAGCATCCTTTGTTTTCGGTACTGTAGGTTTCGAAGTTCCGAACAAGTCAAACATATCGTCTTCTTGAGATTGAGCAGGAGGTTGAGGCTGAGACGGAACTTGTGGTTGCGGAGGAATGGAAGGAGGTGCAGGTTTAGGAGGAGCAGGCCTCGCTGGTGGAGGTCTTGGAGGTGCTGCAACTACAGAAGTAAGAGGAAGTACTGTCGGAGCAGGTGGTCTAGGTGGCTGAGTCACCGCATTGAGATTATCGTTACTTGGAAAAGCGGGCATATTAGTTGCAGGTGCCTCAGGTTGCTCACTGCCTAATAAATCAGAATAAAGATCAGGTGTTGGACTAGGAGAATGGAATTCCGGGAACGCAGTAGGACTAGGAGCTCTTGTTGGAGGTAAACGATCTAATAAATGGTCACTCGTTGCTTGTAAAGCTCCAGTGACACTTAAAATCAGATCTTGCGTTTCTTTCGCCATGGACGGTCTAGGAGGCGCAGGTCTTTTTGGTTTAGCGGCTTCATCGTCAGAAGAAACGATAAAATCATTTTCTGCATCATTTATATTGGATGTAGTTATCAGATCTAATTCGTTAGGCCTTGGTTCTAAAACCTGTTCTGCTACTGCTGGTATTTCTGCAACTTGTGGTTGTGGCTCTATCTGAGGTTGGCTTGTCAGATCCTGAGTTCCGAATACGTTATACTCCTGAGTTGGTTGTGGCTGCTGCCAAGACCCATTCTGATAAGTATCTGCAGCACCGTAATCGGTTCCAAAATCTGCAAACGGGTTCGTTCCTGAGGCAACATAGTTTTCGCTAAAACTCGATGTTAAAAACGGATTTTCAATCCCTGTTGCTTCAGTCGTAAAATCGGAACTAAGGAAAGGATTTGATGAAGCTGCATCAGCTTGAGGCACACTGTAATCACTGATGTCATCCATTAAAAATGGATTTACGTTTTTCGCTGGTTCGAAATCCATGGTAAAAAATATTTAATTTCACCAATTGAGAAATTATTGTCCGAAAAGTTCTGATTCGAGGGCTCGTATTTCTGCTTTTCCTGGTAAAAGATTAGTTGCTATCGACGTATCAAAAGGATCAATTTCGTCATCAATCGTATCCTCAAAATCAACCGGAGTCAACGGTTTTGCAGTTATATCAGTTTCTTCAGGAAGACTCAAAATATCGCTAGGGAGTTGAGCGTTTGGCTGAATAATTGTTTCAGATTCGGTTTGCGTTTCTGTGAAGGAAATCCAATATTTTTTTAATATTCAGGACAAAACTTTTAAAATATTAAGGTTTACTATACCTGAAATTTCGTCTCTTGGATTAAAATCCGGATCGGTATAGCTTCTTTTTAAACCACCTGCTTCTGTTACAAGCTCATTCTCCAGCACTTTCAGCTCGGCTTTCCCTGGAGCAATATTTTCAGCTATGGAAGTATCGAATGGATCTATATAGCTTGATATATCTACTTCAATGGCAGGAGTTAGAGCTTTCGTGGAGATGTCTTCCTCAACTACCAGAAGATCTGGCCTTCCTGTAAGTAAAAATGCTTCAGGTAGTTAAAAAATATTTCCACATAACTTTTAACAACTTTCTTGTTGCTCGTACCTGCTTGCGAAAGTGGAAGATTAAAATTTAAATGGGGTTTCTCAGATAAACCAGTTATATCAGAATACCTTCTGATAGTAGCTGTGGTTGTTAGTTTATTTTGTTCAGTAGTATCGTCCTCTTCTCCTCTAGGATTAAAATCTGGGTCGGATAAACTATGTTTTACGCCAAATTGTGTTGTATCGTTTTCCTGAAAAGCCCCATAACACGTTAAATCGTTAAAACTTTTTTAAATGTTAATTGTTAAGTGTATTGTAAATCTACCTGTATTTCAGTTATTCCAAGTTTTTCATGAACTGGTATATATGCTGGTTGAGTAGTTTCAATAACACTTTCCAATTCTTTTTCGATAAGTTTAAGTTCTTCTTTACCAGGTAATGAAGTAACGTACGAAGTATCAAAAGGATCTTCTATATCAGACGGTTCGGATTCTCCACCTTTAGGCTCTGAATGGTAAGGAGTTAATGGGCGAGTACCTAAGAAAAGTAAATTATTAATTTTTTTCCGAAAAAAAAAAAAAAAAAAAATGAAATTAATTTCTGTAAAGAATATGCCAACCTTCTTCGCGGACAGAAGACAAAAGATCACTCCCAACCGGTGAAGGAATATCAAAGCAAACTTCTTTATGAACCACTTTTTCCTCGGCTCTTGGATCAAACTCGTCGTCACTTAAGACGTCAGTTGGTGCAGTAGGAATGTCAGAAAGAAGTTCTTTTTCTATAAATTTTAATTCAGCTTTACCAGGTATAGATACCTGGTCAACTATTGATGTATCAAAAGGATCAGAATATTTCGAAAAGTCTTCCAAAGGCGACTCAGAACTTGGAGGAAGAGGATCGTCTCCTAATTTTGATAAGTCGGTGGTGCTTCCTCCTAAAAGATCTCTATGACTAAAGCTTAGAGATACTAAGTCGTTTTCCCCAGTTTCGCTTTCTGATCCTCGCTGTGTTTCAACAAATCCGCTCGGATCAGTAATCTGAATACTGACTTTTGAGTGCACAGGTAAAGAAATCGGTTTTGGAGTTACTTGTTCTCCTTCTCGAGGATTAAAATCGATATCACTGTTAGTTCTTGATAAGATTCGTGCTTCTTGATGTACGTCACTTTTATGAGCTGAAAAATTTTTGAAAATTTGTTGTAAACCTTCCATCCATGCAGCAAAAAAAAATTACTAAAATTAATACCTGGTAATAACTTACCTGTTTTAATATCCCCTAATATTTCATCCTCTAAAAGTTTAAGTTCGCATTTACCAGGTTGAATAGTCTCCACGAATGTAGTATCGAAAGGATCGATTTGTTTTTCTGGCTCTACCTGTTTTTCATCGAATGCAGTCCAGTTTTTAGTATCTGCTGCAGGTATTAGTTCAGGATTCTCTAAAGCTGGAGCATCGTTTTCGATACTTCCAAACACATCAACTTTTTCTGAAAAAATTTTTAAATAAGACCTCTTCTAAGGCAAGAGAGCATATTCATCAGAAATAGTTCATAACTATGTGTATATGTGAAAACATCTCTTATCTCCAGAGATTTCAAAGATTTTTATAGCTATAATTATAGTAAACAGAATTGTGAACTGATTAACAGTGTTCGCCTACATATTCGCTAGTATTTGAAAATTAGCCCGCAGCATACTTTCCGAAAAATTTTGGAACTGGTTTAAAATTATAGGTGCCCTATGCTTCAACTTTTCAAAATAAGAAACAATTATCTTACCTGGCTCCTCCTTTAATACAGTGTTAGCAACCGAAGTATCAAATGGATCATCTTCTAATTCTTCAAATTTATGAAGCTCTTCTTCAAGTTTTTGATTTGCGACTGAAGTTGCAGCTAATGCAGTAAATTCATCAAACTCGTCCTCTTCTTCTTCAAGTTTTGCATCAACTTTCAAATCGTTTGTGACGTGTTCGGATTCGTTTAATGCATCGAATTCGTTTACTAAATCTGATAAATCTTCTTTTTTCTCTGTTGCATCAACTGTTAAAAGTTCAACAAAATAATATATTATTGCTGATATTTCTTTTTGCTATTTTCTTAATAATAAAAAATCAGGACGGTGGGGGAGGGGGAGAGAAAAGGGAAAAAATCGGCCTTGCACATATATCATTATTTTAAATTTTAAACATGAAAAACAAAATTAATTATGAAAAAGGGGAAAAATATCACATCCAAATGTACATATGTAATCCTGCGGGGTATCACGTAAACATTTGAAATGTTTTAATAGCCCGTCCGAAGAAACCGTTTACAAAAATTGTCAACAGCTTTGAAAAACCCAAAGTTTACCTGACAATTATCAGCACGGGCTTGACAGGACAACGGGAACTGCCAAGGGAGTTCGTTCAATAGGAAAGGAAAAAAAATGTAAAAGGGAAATTGAAATAAAAATGAAATCACAAAAAATAGCGTGAATATCAATACTACCGGCAATCGATTGCCGTTGTAAAATTTTCTAAGCAAGTAACAATTTCACAACGCAATTTTTTCTACTCTTTTTTTTTTAAGTAAAAAATTCTGTTCGTATACCAATGACAAGAAAAGGACCACTGCTTGACACATTTTTCAATATAATCATTATTAAAAATTTAGTTACAAAGTGTAATCTTAGGATTTAAAAAAAAAAAGCAAGAGAAATAAATCATGGATTTTTTCGGGAGATTTTCCAGGGAAAAATGTGAAAACTAATTTTGACGGGGCAAATCTTTACCTTGCTCGGTACCGGTTTTATTTGATGAGTAGATAATCAACATTACGCCTATGCACTGTTTATTCTATAAATTTAATCTACATTTTATGCTTGTTTATTTTCGACCGAGATATTTAACCCTATCCTAACCGTCAATCCAAAATAATGAATTTATTAGAACCCGGACCGAAACCCGAATATACATAATCTTTTATTATTCAAAGTTATAAACAGTTAACAGGAGTAACCAGACCAGGTTTTCCTGACCAGGACAATAAAAGCACCTTTAAGCCCCCTCCCTCCTTCATTGTCTTCCCTCGTTAAAAAAAAAAAAAAAAAAAAAAAAAAAACAGATTTTTCTTTTTCATTTTAATATTTCGCATTCTTCTTATTTTTCAAATGTTTCGAACCCAAAATTTTTGGAAATTCTCAGATTTTGAGGAAAAAATAAATTTAGAAAACTGGTTTTGAATAAAAATTTCTCATTTCCTCATTTGCTAAGGATTTTTAATCGTGAGTCGTACTGCAGCTACCATTCCACAACTCTCCCCTTCCCTTCGCTACACTTTCAAAAAATACGAAACCGAACAAATGGGACTATGACTATGATTATACATTCCGAAAGTAAAAAGAAAATAATTTCTGTAAGCTTCTCAATTTACTCTGAGGATCCTGTTTACTGTCTCTTGAATGTAAAACCGATTCTAATTGCAACGAATCCATTTGCCTTTGCAGGTAATTTGCATCTGGTTAATTCGCTTTAAAAAGGTGAAATGCATGTAATCAAATTTCAAAAATATCGGATTTCATTGAAAATTTAAAGGTGCCTTTTAATGAAACTTTAAGTGAAAAATGAAACCCTTAAAATGTAACATCAAAATAAAATCGAACTGATGAAAAAAAGTGACAAGTATATAGGTACTTGTCTAATCAAGCGAAATGCATTTTCTAGAACTATGGATGATATGAGAGCTCGTTTACTCTCAACCATTTTTTTATTTTTTTTTTTTATTATTACTCTTAGCTATCTTATAATTAGGAAGGAATTTAATAGAAAAAGCACGGTGCAGAACGATATGGAAGTGAGAACGAGGAAAACTTTTCAATTGATGGATCGAGTGGAAATAAGTAAACCAAACATTTCCGTCAAGATTTTCCTGTATAGTGGTTCAATTTATAAGAAATGAAGAGGAACTCGAAGATGTTCGTCGAATCCAAAATTTGATCATTCATATTATTCAACTCGTGCGGAAAAATTCTTGAAAACTTTACACATTATAGCTAAAATGAAATCTCAATTCTAAAACAGGATGTACGCTTAAAACCAAAGTTCAAATAGTTCTCTCGATTAATTGTATTTAATCAAATTAAATCGGGTTCAGGCGTTCTGTTAAGACTTTGCTTCTAGTTCGAATATTACAGATAATTCTTCAATATAGCTTTGTTTCCTTTATATGACCTTTAGGTGTTGGATAATCTATAAAATAATGACTTAGCTCGCAATAATGAACTCCGAGTAACGAAGAGGACATTCAGAAATTTCAGTCCCTTTTAATTAACACGCTCTTATTCTAAGAATTCTTTCGGAAAAAAGTTAATCTTTTCATTTTTTGACAGACTTTTCATTTCCAGTTTTATTAAATAATAAAACTGAAATCGAAAGGAGGACGGCCGAATGGACTAATAAAAAAAAAAAAATGTTCAGGAAATAAACAGGGCCAGAAAAAAGTGCTTTACGTTATTCAGGTTCAATTTTCCGAACTTAAGATTTCTACTTCATATGCCTTCCTCAGCCTTCATAAAAAAGTTTATTAACAATAAACCCAAATAAATAAATTCAAAATTTTAAATTTTATATGTATGGAATAATTTCTTTATAACACAAGAAAGGAAAACTTCTTTTTTTAGTCGATAATCTGCAATTTGCAATTTTTCCCTACAGTAACTTTTAACAAATTGAAGGTTATATTTGGCATGCCTATAAGTAGAATTCGGCACGGATTTTCGTAATTATTAAAGTCAAATTCGAAATTTTTTCGGACCCGATCAAATACTCCTTTCGTAGCTATGGAACATTATCCTCAAGAAAACTATTTTTGGTTTGAAATCTTTACAGAAACCTTAGAAAACATTTCCTTAAAAGTTTTTACAAACTGAAATTTTTCCGAGTCGAATAAGAAAACTTTATTTAGTCGGGAAAAATTTTAGTCTAATTCAAAAGTATTTTTTTTTTTGAGCTCTCGGATTCAGCTTTTGAAAAATTGCCAGTTATCCGGTTCTACTCCGGATTTTTTATAAGCCAGACCCATGAAATTTTCCGACCCACCCAAACAGCTTGACTAACTCGAGTACTCGTGAATTTTATAAATTTTTCTGAGTTTTCAAATATCCATTAGAGCTGCCAGATCAGCAAAATATGCAGATCCTATTTATATTTTACACTCTTATTAACAAGCTTTAATAAGATTTTGATCAAAATCATGAGCTTACTTTTTAATTGTATTACAGGTTAAATTAAATTAAGTGTAAAAGGAAGTCAATTGCTTACAAGTCTAACATTAATTCATTTCCTTTAAAAATATTTTCCACCCAAGACCTCTCAAGTTCCAACTTTTTAAAAAGGAAATTCAATGTTACAGATCAGAAAGATGTTACCTTTCATGTACTCGAACATTCTTTTGAATTTTTTATTATATCTGTCGATCTAAGGGACGAGGACAAACTACTCCACGAAAAAAAAAAAAAAAAAAAAAAAAGAAATTGAACTTGAAATATTCAATAAGACATCAAATAAGATTGATGTTGTCTTGGCTGTAATCAAATACGAGGAAAAAATCTTTTATTTAATAAATTTCATCTTTAAATTGAATCTCTTCAATATAAGTATGGAGGATATTTGTTTAACCTCAGATTTTCCTTATTGGTTGCAATGGATTAAAAGCAAAAAAAAAAAAAAAAAAAAAAAAAAAAAAAAAAAAAGGAAATTATAATCTTAAATATGAGATCTAGGGAACAATTCTTTGCAATATCACTTAAAATCCAAAATGATTTCATTTATATTCAGCCCAATAAGAATTAAATAAAAACCGTTGTATTGAGTATTTATTTTTGATTACCTAGGTATTTTGAAAAACGATTTTTTATTTTGTATTATGAATGTCAGATTGATAGCTTTAGTAACTTCGATTTCTAAGCCAAAGCAATTAGCATTAAGAATGATTCTATAATCCAAAGACCAATAATGTATGCGCCAGGTGAGATAAATATACACTGTACAGTACGTCCCTACGCTTTTAAGGGTTTAGGTTTTTCGTGAATAACCCAACGACAACTTATTCTCTTCAAAAAAATGACCCCACTTGTCCTATACTCTTAGAAAATGTTGTTTCGTTCCGAAGGAAAAGTAATTGGTACAATAATTCTCATAAACGTCAGTTTAATGTCACACATTTTATCGATCAAAATTGTTCCCGGCAAACCGCATGCTACTCTAAAGTATTTCGGACGCAATAAAATACATAGACCTGGCATCCAATATAAAAATAATTTCGATTTAATTTTAGCATAAGAAAATTGTTCAAAAGCCGGAAACTCATGAATTTGACATGCTGACAGCATAAAGGTTCTAATAATTGGATTTCAGCGGCATGTCGGCATCTCTATCAGATCCTCATCATCTCTTAAATGGTACAGGTAACTATGAAACGCTTTTCAACTTTGAATTTTGAAAAAGGTCAAGGAGTAAATCTGGAGTTCACTCGTCGTATAAATAAATCGACACACTGGTGCACCTCAAATTTATGATGTGCCCATGATTAAGAAATGGCCAAATGAAGGCCATGAACCTGAAAGCTCATACTTTTGTAATAAAAAAATAACAATTTTTCGCAATTATAATGAATTTAAAATTCTAGATAATGGGTGTTTTTTTAAATAAAGTTCAAGCTTGGTTAGATAAACCCTCAAAAATGTTACATTAAAGTTGATCAACACTGTAAGCCTACTGTGTTGCAAACTATTTGACGATTTCGACGATTCAGTTTCGCAGAGCATTCTGGGACTGGAAGGGGACGTCAAACAAACAGACGACGCGTCTCTGTGGTTCGTAAGTTAAGAACAAGCGGTACAGTGATTTTAGCTACTTCAAGGCATTTAATTTTGAAAATTCTTAATTGATGCCAGCTATTTTTATAAAAATAATTCTGAAGTCAAACCTACATAACGTTTTCCTAGAACCGAGCAAAATGAATTTTTAACTCTCATGTCTATACTTAGCTTATGGGAAGCACATAGTCTTTTAAACAGGTCAGGAAACTCCTATCTTAAATGTATGGGAGATGGTGTCCGGCTTAACTGCACAGATTTTAGTTCCGCCCAAGTACCACCCGTAGCGCTAGTTGTATTCAGGACGCTTTTCATTCGTCGTTGCAATTTCAAAACAATGATGGAGGATTGAGATTATTGTGTTTGTAATCTCTGAGGTGATTTTTTTTTTAGTATTAAATGTTAAATATATTGTGCGTACGCATTGAAAAACGCGTAAAAATCTATTTTTCATTACTCAGAGTAGAAACAGTCGTCTTTCAAACATAGTTTCTACTCTTAAAAACCGGTTTTTACAAGAGACCTTGAAGCAGGGTAAATATTTCACTTTTCATCCCGCACAGTCACTTTTCTACCCGGGGAAGAAAAGTAGGCTGAACTTTTTTTTTTTGTTTTCGATTAAAGACTCGAAAGACGCGTGACCAATACGTTAAAAGTAGATAAAGCGACGAGTCTTTTTACGATCCCACTCGAATCTTTCGTTTGGTATAGTTCGTTCCGGGCGCGCATAACCAGGAAACTAGCGGTTATTTTCACTTGGTTTGAGCACCTTTTTTTTTTTTTTTTTGATTTTCATATGGATTAAAGTCCACTGGGGGGGCTCAAGCATTCTCACAGGGGGGGGGGGGGGTTTGAGTTACCCCTTGCTCCTGCCCTGGCTACGGGGCTGCATATTAATTTTTTAAAAAAGTCCGGCTTTCCTTTGTAATGAAAAGCAATTTACGTTTCTCGTCCTTGAAAGTTGTGTTTCGCAACTCGGCCGCTCGCAGCGCTCGGCTTCGCCTCGCGCTGCAACTTTGCGCCCTCTTTGCAAAACACAACTTTCAGGGACTCGAACGTAAATAGCTATTTCGTATATCTAAAAAGCCATTAAAAGTGTAATACATCAAAAAATAATACGCGTCATTTGAAAACATTAAGGCAACTATAACCGGTCTGAATGTACGCCCCAAAAGATCGCCGCGCCATCTGTTGCCTGCTTCACCGAACTGAAATTCGTGTACTTAAGCCGGACACTTTGGGGGGGGGGGGGGTAAGTTTCCTGACCTGTTTAAAAGACTATGGGGAAGCATTATTAGGATGTACCCGTCAGACGACACGATTTGCAATGCATTATGGAATGAGCACATTTAAAATTTTAATCTGAGTCTGACCTTTTTATTATGAGTTACATTTGACGAGGAAAAGCAACAAAAAAAAAAAAAAATACTGCATTTAATAACTACATAAAAATCGTAAAAAATCCCAAGACAATCCCTGACTCTTCATCAAAAATGAAAGAAAAAAGAAACTTTACGCGTCAGCATAATTTTAAAAAAAAATCGCATGCATAACGTGACTTACTAACCTTGATCCTCCGCTAATTCGTCACAGGCAGGAGTTTCTGCTTTTTTCGCAGCGGCTTGTTTTACTAAAACTTCGGTAATAAGAACGTCTCCTTCCGGTAATTCAACTTCAACATTTAAATCGTCGTCTAATAAACTTTTAGGTTTTTCACTAACAGTTTCAAGTAGTTCACTTTTAACTGTCTCTCCAGTAGCAGCAGCTGCTGATGGATTTCCGTTGTCGTCAAAACTTCCCAATAAACTAAAGTCTTGGATTTTTCTAGGTCTTTTCCTAGCTTTGTTTACATGCGCACCGTTTTCATCTGTGGTGGGAGTGACCCCGGTCTCTTCTAATAGAGATTTATCACGCTCTGCTCTGCCGGTTAAAACCTGAACGGCAGATCCTAAACTGATTTGTTTCTTCTTTTTCTTTTCTTCTTCTTCGACTTTTTTTAATACTTCCTCTGCGGATGTTGTGTCAAAAGGATCTGGTCCGTCATTTAATCCAAGCTCGTCTTCATCTGGTACGTGAGCTAACTTGATTTCACCACTTTCTATAGCATCAACGTAAGTTGTATCGAAAAGCTCATCATTATCGTCTTCGTATTCGTATTCCGATTCGGATTCTTCCGGAAATCCTACCTTTAAATGATCAACTTCTTTATCTTCTAGTTTTCTTCCGTCTTCTTCGAAGCCTTCCCAGTTTCCCTCGCTCTTTTTCTGAGCTGCTTTTTCTGCTTCTTCTTGAGCCTTGAGTTCGCTAGGGGTTGGTTTTCTTTGGAAAAAGCTTTCTTTTTTAATGCGATTTAAATCGTCTTTTGTTTTATGTAATATGTCATCAACGCCGGCAGTTAATAATTTAAATTTTTCAAATTCCTCGGAAGCTGCAGTGTTTTTCGGTTCGGTATTTTCAGTTGAAGTCCCTGTTTCCTCTTCTACTGCTTTTTGTGCGTGCTCTCTTCTATACTGTTCTAGCTCTTCTTCAGTGAATAGTTCCTCCTCTTTGTGTTTGTTTTTCTTCGACTTCTTTTTTTTCTTTAATCCTTTGCCTATCTTTAGCATATTCTACTATAATTCGCATTGATGTTTGTTCTGAAAATTAAAGGAAAGACGGTTAGTAAATTTAATTTTGTTATGCAAACAGGAACGATGATGATTTGGTACTTTGTTTGATACATACACTAAACCCGGAAAATGCGAAAAAGAGTGATTTGTTATTTTCAATATTGTAGTTAAGCTTGTAAAAGTTTGGATAATACGTGTGTCGGGAAATAGAAGGATTATGTAAAGCAATAACGTAATTCCTGTTGTGTTATCTAAAGATTCCATTGCTTTTCTCTCGCGTGTATATTTTTCCATTTCATTGTCAATGAAAAGTCTCTGCCCATGTAAGACAAGTACTACTATATGCTGTATCATTTTTATACATATAAGGTACATTTTTAATTCCATTCAATAAGGGGCGCCCTAGCTGTCAAATTTTGTGGACGGGGAGGGCAAAATCCGATAAAAACATCTCTTAAAGTCATTTTTAGCGCTTTTTTGCTTTGAAAATGAAGTATGGAACGAGGATAATGCAACGGAGGGAGCGACTTTGGGTTAACAAAATCCGAATAGAAACATGCCTTTTATAATTACAGTTGTAATCGGATTTTACATCAGATGGGACCACTTGTATACGTTTAATTCAAATCATTTTATCAAAAACAAAATTTTCCTTGAAAAAATTAACTTAGGGAAAATAAAATATCGAACAAGTGTTGTTGGAAAATCGCCTACACATGTATAAGGTGAAAAATACACTTAGAAAAAGTAATAAAAAAAATTCCTTTTGCATATAAATTTTTTGAAAATGCTATGAAAACAAATTTTTAAAAGTTACTGAAGCGTAAAATAAAATCGTTGAGAAATATCAAAAATTCAAAATATGTTTTCCTTGTAATAACAATTGAATGGACATATTTTCCCTAGACTGATAGGATTCAGAAAAAAGTCTGCGGTTTTAATTTCGAACTACTGCGTTCCAAACTGTTGCTAGGGTGCAAAAATTCTTCTCTTTTTTTTTAGGGAAAATGTAAGATTTTTTATTTTTTGGGTAAAAGGGCGAGCAAGAAGTCCACAGGGCTGCTCATTCGAAATTCGATGTCGCTCCCTTCCAAGTTCCATTTTTAAACTGAATTACGGTACGAAAATGGTACATTTTTTTTGGACAAAACAGCTTATCCCTTAATAATGTCATAATTTCCCTGGTGGAAATTTTGAGATCATCAATGTCGGTGCAGCATCGATCCAACCTCGGACGTCCATTCAGAAAGTTAACGCTTTTCAATATCGGTCAAATGAGAATTTAACATATTTTCAATATTGGCCGTTATTGGAGATCGGATCGATCATGGCCAAGATTGGCCCGATGGCGATCCGAGGTCGACAAGCGTTACTTTTCAATATCGATACGACATTCCGAAATTTCCACCAGGGTTGCTGAGAGAAAAATCGGTTAAGTTTGAACCAAGGAAACGTTCATGTATTACGTATTAAGACTTTTTTTCCAGTTTTTGGAACCCCTCCCCCCCCTTTCGTAAGAATTAGTAAGATTTCTTTGACCCCCCCCCTTTTTTTCTAACGCCAATTTTAAATTGGGGTATTTTTCTTAAATCTAGATTTATAGTTCATATCCCTATAAAAAATGGCTACAATTGGCACAAAATCTCATCTAAAAATTAATTTTTATTTCTTTAACTTTTCTTCTTTAGACATTCGAAAAAAAAATTAAAACAACTTCATTTTTTGAAATTAAAAAAAAATTCTGAACAATAAGTTATAACGGAAGTTCTTACGTAAGATTTGCCAAACTCCCCCCCCCCCCCCTCCTCCAAGTAAGAAGTCGTAAGAATTTCGAGTACCCCCTCCCCCCTTTCGGTCTTACGAAGTACTTGAACGCTCCCCAAGCAAAAAAAAAAAGTTTGAAAGAATATGGAGGCTTTAAACCTAAACACTTCGTATATTTTTCTTCTTCGTCCTTCATATTTTTATGCTGACTGTTAGTACATTAAATTTGGAAAGGGCTCAAAGGTAAACCGCATAACTAACATCGCTTTGTTAATTTCTTAATAGAAAATGGAAATCATTCAATGCCGATTCAAAAGTTTAAATGGGTTAAAATAAGTTAAAAATATAAATTGTAAATAATACAACTGAGTTACCAAGGTAGAATAGAACGACTATGAAGTAGAACCGAAATCAAATAAATGCCCAGGCAGACATACGGATATAAATGGACACAAAAATGTACAAATGTTCCGTTTTGTCTTGGCTAGAATGATTTACCTCCCCCCCCCCCCTCCCTCATTTTACATAGGCGCTGATGCAGCAAAAAAAAGTAGGAGTTTAGACTTATTAATTTATTATTACAGCAATATTATGAATATTTAATATTAGGTTTCTTAATTAATTCCCTCCTTTCCCATTAAAATACTTTTACAATTTTTTTTAACAAGTTTGATAGCGTGCTCTTGAGATGCCAATTGTATGGTTACTCAAATCTCAAGCAATCAATTTTCGTTACTTTATAATTCGATCCTTTTTTCCACAAACGTGTATAAGCGAACTGTAAAAGGCTAGACCGCATAAAAATCTTAGAGCGATTTAAAATGATTTACCGTCTGGAGACGGTCAGGCATATATTTCACACATTTAATTAAATCAATAAAAATTTGCCATTTATGTTTGTTTTAAATCACTTCAATCGTGAAAAGAATGAAAATGAAAATGAAAGTATGAATAAAGTTTTGCTTCATGTACTATAAATATCATTATATGGATATTACATTGCGAGTATTATTTATTGTCCTAACATCTCCTATTTGACTAAAGTTGTTACTGTCATTTTGATACAATCTTTTTGAAAGTTGCTGGATTTTCATTCGATTCTCCTTTATTTTTCCAGTGATTCATACTTTTTACAAATCATGACACCCTATTTGATCGGCGAATAGATTTTACTACTAATTGCACGTTTCTTTAATAATCTAAATGATTTTACAGTAGAAAAATACCTCAAATTTTAAAATCGAATAAATTTTTTTTGAAATAAATGAGCTGATTTAAAAAAGAAAATTACTTACGCCATAGACCCAGTAATGAAGGTCTTGCAACTCATCGTCAAATATAGAAAACTACACTAAAACCTCTTTTACTTAAAAAAAAAATTAACTATTAAATATATGAAAATGTTTGTTAGCTAAAACTTAAACAGAATTCACTGCTAACTGTCCGAAAACTTGAAAAGGTAAAATATTACACGGATTATCTACCCCCATCTTTTAATCTTAAGATAGAAATTTTTTTTAAGGGTTGAAAAAAAAGATGGCGACCAATAGTTCGTCACGTTCAAGAAGCATTCCAGTATATGCGTGGTGTTAAACCATTGACGTCATGTAGGGAAAGCTCATGCGCAGTGGAAAAATTCTTCCCTATCGGAAAATCTAGTGACTAAACAATAGATTTTCCATAAGGGCTTTTTAACCGAACGTACTATATAGCTGCATGCATCTAAGCATTTTTTACCTATCTTGACCGTGATTTTTGATTCCCGGGGAAAAACTGAACTCGACCTTTTCGGTCATTCATTTTCCATGAGGTGCGATTGCACTGATTTGCGGCAACTTAAACGCCGTTATTCGCGTGGGTGGCTTTCGTTTTTCATTCATTTGCATTGCAGATTCTTTTCTTTTCTTTCAGCATGAATTTATTTAATTGAGAATATGTTTCACTCATGTCGCATAAGATTATGATCCATTGATTCTTTTTGATAATAAAGTCGGTTTGAAAACCATTTTGAAAAGATATTGATTGTTAGATGAAGGTTCAATTACAAAGATATTTTTTACTTACGTTTAAAAAAAAGTTGAGGCAGTCGCTGATCGCAATGTAAATAGAAAACAATATAGTTATGTAACAGTACGTATTTTTTGGCAAGTTTCTTTAAACTTTCTAATCAATATGACGCATTTGAAGTAGCCTAAGGTCAGAGGTGAATCAGCTTTAAAACTTTTGCTCATCTTGTTCTGAATTAAAATTTCTTTTCAAGTCGAATTTTTATTAATTGCTCAACTCGAAATTAGTTCAGTGTTACAAAAAGGGAAAGAAATTTTAAGATATCAAAAAAATAAAAATATCTTAACCTCAGTCAAAAAAAGGCGGGAAAATCTTGATTCGAGCAATTTCGAATTACAGTTAACAATATAAACCGATCTTATTAAAGTCGGTGAATAAAACGTCTACTTATGGGATTTTATTTGATTTTAATTAACAATTATTTCTTAAATCTGAATCAAGACTAATTATTTTTTAATACTTTCGTTACATAAAAGGATGTTTTTTTAAAAATTAATAGTAATGTCTTGCCTCCATTACCATACTTTCAATTGGGTCTGTTTTTATTTTTCCATTGCGGATGGCTGAACATAGAGATTCTTCTCTTGATCACTTTTAGTTACAAATCCTTTTGGTATTCGACTCAACGCTTTTTTTTCTCTTGATGGGATACGTTACAAGTTACGACGATCACAAGGTATTGAAAGGTAGATGAAACAGTTTTTCAGATTAGTTTACAGGGAAAAAAGAATTTATGCGATATTAGCCTGAACTAAAAATCCCAGGCAGATTGAAAGAGCTTAAACGCGTACGGGTATGCTTAAAAGCGCGGATGCATAACGGGTTGTGAATTATCTTCACATCCGAGATTAAAGGAAATAAAATTTTGCGGAAGCACTTTCTGAATTTTCCGGTATTTTGCATATATTGGGTTAAGGAGTTATTTTATCTTCTTTTTGGACTAAATTGCAACAGAAGCATTTGTCCTGAAGGGTTTGTTTATGGGACATGTGCCTCCTGGAGAAGAAATCGAAAATCCATCAATGCATTCCGTTATTTTGCTGCTTTGTCTTCGCTCGATAATTAATTACATGATATCATTAATTACATATTTAGTATAATAAATTACAACACCAAAAATTTTGTGCTCCTTTTTTTTTATTATTATTCAAAAACCGAGTTTTTGCCAACATAAAGTTTTAGAATAAAATTTAAAGGACTTTTCACCTGTTGTTATTATGATGTAGGCTAAGTATCCTTTTTGTTTTCCAAGCGCAGAAACATTTTAAAAAACTCGGTTTTTGAATGGAAAAAGAGAACCACTTTCGGTGAAATAATTTAAATTGTAATCTTCCAAATATCAATTAATTAATTCTCAAGTTTTTTAAATAGATATATATATTTTTTATTTTATTTATTTTTATTTATTTGGTTTTAATTTTTTATTTCATTTAATTTATTATTATTTTTTCAACATTAAAACTTATTTTATTTTTCTTAAAATTAAAAAAGGGAAAGGAAAAAGAGAAAGAAGCTTTATTTATTCAAACCGTTTAGGTCCGACGGTAAGGATGGGTTTTGATCCGCGTATCTTTGACCGGGAATAGCATTCTAGGGGGACAGTAGACGCTTAAGGGCATTTTCTCAGGAAATCTTTCTCTCGTAAACGAGCAATCATCCTTTTGTGCATCGTCTTTTTTTTGCATTGGAGGGAAATCATTTTTCTTTTTTTCAGTTTGTTCTTCGTCATAACATCTTTCATCGCGATGATCAGAACTGGTTATCTTTTTAAAATCGATTTCTTGGACTCCCTTTAAGGATTGGTCCGAATATCCCATGATTTCAGTTTCCGATTCGGAAGCAGACGAAGATGACGACGAAGAAAGCTGCAAATCCTCAAAATGGCACAGTTTTACCAGATCCTTATTTGTTAAATTCTTGTAAAAAGATGGTTTCTCGTACTTGAGGCAATCTGTCTTCGAAACAGTCTCTTTCTTCTCCGCTGTAAGTTTTTCTTTTTTTTCCTTGGTAGGTTCCTCAATTTCAATTTTCTCGGGTTGCTTCCATTCGATTTCTTCTCGAATGTTAAGGCGGTAAATCTCCCTAAGCGTCGTATCGTAGTTCTCAATTGTTTCAGAGTTCCTATTTACAGCTGCGGCGTGATCCGCTATTGCCTTAATGAGCCCTTCCATTTTTATTTTTATTTTTTTTTCTTCCGTTCCGTAGAAAGATCTACAGCGCTCTGACAGAAAAAAGATTCAGACAGCTTTTTTTATTAGGTTAAAAAATTTTTTATTCACATTTTAGAAATTAAAAATGGTTTCCACCGCGAATCTTTACCATTGGTCCGTTTTTTTTATTCTTGTGCTTCATCGACTGCAGGAGCGTATGCTGCGGAAACACTTTTTTTAAAGATGCAAGCTAAGCAGTATTGAGATAGTTCTACAATTTTTATCATTCTAAGCATATCTTTTTTTTTTTGTCGAGATATTTTACTTATATTTTATATACTTAGCCCAGAATTGAAAAAACTACTGCTTTTTGTTTTTTTGTTTTTTTTAGCGAGAAAGAGTTCTCGGCCTATTTCAGATTTATTTTTATTTCGAAAATTTTAAAATTTAAGATTTCAAAATCGAATCAATTGAATATGCGAATCACTCTTTCCCTTTAACTGAATCCATGGCTACGGTCAGAGATGAAAAGCACATTTCAATCTTTGAGCCCAGTACGTCTTTACAACCCTCCTAAGCTAGAAATAAGTGCTTTTTCATTTACATATTACTCTATCATTTAAAAATTTAGTTTGGTAACGTGCTTTAACCGGGAGATTTTTAACCGGGAAATCATTCGAATCAATTTAAGCGAGCACCTCTTTGTACGAAATTAAAATTCCCGGCTCCGAGGGGATACTGAACTGAACTACAGCAAGTAAGAAATCAGTTTGAGGATAAGGTCCCTCTTCTTGACCTACCTCATAAACTTGTATGTTAGGCTAGGGTGGTAAAATTTAAAATTTTTTAATTTGGTTTAGTTTTTTTTTTGAAAATTAATGTTAAATGATTGTTTCTCCATTTGAAATATCTACCTTATTAACAGTTATTTATCAGTTTTAATTTTTTAACCCTTATAATAATAAAAATTGTCCATTATAATGTATTGATTTTAATTTGAGTTAACTACAACCATTGCAACATAAGAATTTTCCACAGTTTACGACGGAATTGTCATAGTTTCGTCGAAGTTGGCATGTATTAATTAGAAAATTAGGAGAAAACCACGACTAGCAATAGAATTTGATATTTAAACTACACTATAAGAAATTATCTCTTTACTTAGATAATTAATTTTATCAAAATATTTTAACGCTTTGATACGAAAATAAAATCTTAACTTCGAAACTTTAATGAAAGGAAAGCATTTTTAATTTTATATTTACACAAACAAAGAAATTAATGAATCAAAAGTCTTTTTATTTTTTAACTCAGCCACTTTTAAAACTAAGATTCTCGCAATTATAAAATTAATAACGCTTGTTATTATTTTTAAGTAGAAAATATAAATCCCTCATTTTTATTTTTAAATCTAAAATTTAAAAATAAATAAAAAATAATTTTGAACTTTATTTCAGTTTTATACTATTTTATGGCGAAAAACTGCAAAAATAAAATATATACCTTATAAAAATTCTAGGGATGTTTCAAAATTATAGGTAAACAGTCTTATTTTTACTCGTTACAGCTAGTTTTTAATATAAATAGTAATTATTTTAATGCATAGAATCAAAAAAAAAAAAATTGAAATTTTGAGGCAACTATTTAATTTATAAAAAAATGAAGCGTTCATAGGGAAGACTTTAGTATGGATATGGAAGCCTTTTTTATGTAAGGCTCAAAATTTTCTTAAGAAATTATTACCATTAATATTTTTTCATATTTTTCAATTTGGGTCTGAATTTGATAAAAATACGCCAATAATAATTAATTGGTTCTGTTCTTGACTAATGTAGTTTATGAGTCAATCGAATGTCGATAGAATTTTTTTATTTTCCGCTCATCGATTGTCCAGAACTGGAAACCAACTAGAATTTTCTCAGATTTTGTTTATAAAATTTTAATGTAATTGCATGTTAAAGTTACCTCTCAAAGCCCGATCAAAGTATTGATGAGAATCATGGACCGGGAAAAGAATATTAACACAAATTTTTAAAAATCTACTCGATCGATTTGTGAAAAATATGAAAAATGAATTTTTCTTCGTACTTACGACGATTCTATATTAAAGAATAACAATCTTGCCTTTTAAGGAATGTTAAATATTTTGATTTACATTTGGTAAAATGGAGCCATGTTTGTAAGCATTCACTAAAATTTTGACTTTTCACTGCCTTGAAATGTGAATCGAAATCATTAAGTGTCATTATTTTTGAAGATTTTATTTTCAAAATTTTTAATTAATTCTCTAAATATTTACGGGATCTATTCTGCCCCTGTACGAGATTTTAACTTATGTCCATTTTTGTAAACAATGGGTGTCGTTTATTTTTAACTTATGTAAACAGTGGTTCTATTCCATTGCTTTTAAAAACGGACATACGTTAAAATCGTGTACAGGGGCAGTATTTTAGACATGAAAAATAAGAATCTACTAATTCGTCCGAACAATTTGGCACAATTTTTGATAAAAAAAGTATTTAAATTACTAAGCACGTTGACTCGTAAACTACTTTAAATTAGGGAGATTTTTAGGCAAGAAATTCGTAGTTCTATACAAATTATCATGTAGAATTAAAATGTACATCTCAATCACTTGGTTTAGGAATCTACCAATAGCTATTTTAAAGATGTAAAATTACTGAAGCGCGCTTAAAAGCATTTATAAGAATAAATGACTTGACCAGGAATTGCATTTTTTTTAATAACGATTTTTCGAATAGCACAGACTAAATCTTACCCGTAAGCGAGATTTCCATTTGAAAAACGTGGGAAAATTACAAAAATTTCACAGACCGTGTTACAGACAGGTGTTAGGTCAAAAATTTTACAAACAGGTGTTAGGTCGCGAATTTTTTAGAGAAAAACCTAGTACGATACATTTCCGATAGATGTCATCAGACTTCACATTTCGGAAATGATTTTACAAACAAACCACGAGAATTTTCTCTAAAAAATTCGCGACCTAACACCTAAGAGTTAAAAATTACAAGAGTTTCATAGGCAGATCCGTTAGCTCAGGTGGATAAGAGCAGTCGGGGTTATACCGAAAGGACCGGGGGTTCGACTCCTCCGACGGGTTACAGTCTGTGAAATTTTTGTAATTTTCCCACGTTTTTCAAATGGAAATCTCGCTTCCGGGTAAGATTTAGTCTGTGTTATTCGAAAAATCGTTAATAAAAAAAATGTAATTCCTGATCAAGTCATTTATTCTTATAAATGCTTTTAAGCGCGCCTCGGTAATTTTACCTCTTTAAAATAAACTTGGCGGCTTAGTAAAATTCGGCTCGATTTCGGGGCGATAATATTAAAAAAAAAAAAAAAAAAATACCAATAGCTAATTCAAATTATTTTAAAAGGAAATTGTGTAACATTACCATTTTAGTTTTCTGGCAAGTTATTGCATAGTCGGCATGGCCACAGCTGCTTTCGTGTGAGTTACGTCACCTTCTCTCCATAGCTGAGTGACGGTTTTCGTCTGCGTGTAAAACTGGATTCCCTATTTTTTTGAAGAGAGATAAATAGGAATTAATTTTTCTAAGAACAATAATTACTTTAAAAATAAGTTTTTTAACACATACTTGTTTCCCGTAAAAATGACAATCTCCTCTGAAACTTTGTCTAGTACCCGTAAAAGAAAACATTGGTAAAGGCACTGGAATTGGCACGTTCACTCCTACTTGACCAACATCAATTTCCTGAGTGAATTTCCTGGCAGTGGCTCCATTTTTTGTGAAAATAGCAGTACCGTTCCCATAGGGATTTTCATTAATTAGAGCAATCGCTTCGTCCAAAGTGTCAACAGATAATACCACTAAAACAGGTCCGAAAATTTCTTCCTTGTAACACCGCATGTGAGGCTAAAACAAAAACAAAAAAAATTGATGTTTAGTAATCATATGGCTATAAAATTAGCTCTTAAAACAATCCTTACCTGAACATCGGTTAAAATAGTAGGTCCTACAAAATTTCCTTTTTCGAATCCATTGACGACAATTTGACGGCCATCCAAAATGCATTTTGCTCCTTGATCAATACCAGATTGTATTAAGCTATGAATTCTTTCTTTGCTTCGAGGTGAAATAACAGGACCCACATCAGTGCCGGGAATATGACCTGCATTAACTTTAAGTGCTTTTGCTCTTTCGACTAAATCAGGAATCCATTTTCTTGCTTCTCCTACAAAAACCGCAGTGCTAAGAGCCATGCAGCGCTGCCCTGCAGCTCCGAAAGCTGCTCCTGTTAATTGATTTAAAGTATGTTCCTTGTTTGCATCTGGCATAACGACTCCGTGATTTTTTGCTCCCATATTACACTGAACCCGTTTACCTGTTTTAGCTGCTCTTTCATATATATATTGGCCCTAAAATATAAATATTTCAAATTTTTATGGGAAAAAAAGATATGTTTCTGTTATAGTAATAAATAAGACTAACAGCTTGATCAGATCCTACAAAGGAAACAGCTTTGATGTCAGGGTGATCACAAATAAAGTTGACAGCATCATGTGTGCCATGTATGACGTTCACAACCCCAGGAGGACATCCTGCTTCTTCTAATAATTCCATTAATATCATGCAAGCTCCAGGGTCTCTTTCAGATGGCTGAAATATCAGTTAGACAAAATCAGATTTTTCCACCGTAAGGAAGTTCAGCAAAAAGAGCTTGACTTACCTTTATAACGTATGTATTTCCGCAAACGATCGCGACCGGGAACATCCATAATGGAATCATGGCTGGAAAGTTAAAAGGCGTTATTCCAGCTACTACACCTAAAGGCAATCTATATGAATGAATATCCATATCTTTAGCAATGCTAGCCAGGCTTTCTCCAAGTTGTAACGAGGTAATGCTGCATGTGTGTTCAACCACCTCTAAAAATAGGAAACAAATACATAAAACATAAATATTTTTAAAATTCTTTGGAAATTATTAATAGTTGTTAAAAAATTTTACTACAGTTGATAGTCAGTGATTGTGAACATTAAGAGTTGAGAGACATAGTAACAGTCCAGTAATAAAAGCAATTATATGAAACTTAGAGTCTACAAAGTTCGTACCGTATTTAACATTCTTTGAGCCAATCTTTAACTAAGCAAATTTTTACCATTTGGTCCAATCAGGGAAGTAATTGAAACAGAGGAAAAACTTTGCACAGTTAAAAAAGTTTAGTTGCTAACTGGAATGTTCAAACTTCCAAACCTTACAATAGCCAACAAGTGCCTTTTAAAATATTCTGAGAAAATGCAAATTTAAAGGAAGGAAAGGTCACAGTGTAATGATATTTCACATATTCCATACTTACGAAGCCCTCTTAAAACATCACCCTCAGCATCAATTGTTGTCTTTCCTTGCTCTGTTACAATATTTTCAGCAAGCCTCTTCATATTGGCTTTAATAAGAGCTTGGTATTTAAACATGATCTGTTGCCTACTTAAAATAGAAGTTTTTGACCATGTAGAATATGCATTTTTGGCCGCTTCAACAGCCTCTTTCATTTCATGATGAATTGTTTCAGGAACTTTTGTAACTACCTAAAAAATAAAAAAAGAATAAATAAAAAAAATAAAAAAAACTGAAAATTATGATCTTGCTCAGCAAATTTTTTGAGTTAGACTTTAACTTATTTACAACCACACTGTTGTTTTCAAGGACAATAATCCCTTTTAATGATAAACAAGTTTCATTCAAATGATTAATAACCAACACTACATTTTTAATTTTTTTTCCATAGAGCAGGTAATGTATTATAAAAGGAAAATGAAAATTATTTCTGGTCATACCTAGATTCAATATACTAATTTATAATATTTCAAAGCAAGAAGATACCTCATTTGTTGCTGGGTTGTGTAAATCAATCCATTTGCTGGCTTTTGAGTCCACAAATTTTCCATTTATATAAAGTTTTGTATGAGGAACTTTATGATGGTGTGAAGAGGAGCTGAAAGCTCTTACACATATTCTTGAAGCAGAAGTGTATGCAGACATCTGTATAAAAAGAATTTTCTTAAATCAGAAAAATGTTATCAACCCAACCACACTGAAAGCTAACCACCAAACAGCTTTTAAAAGAGCAAACAACGTTAAAGTTGCTGACCTTGACAATGCCAAATAATACTGTTGCTATGGTAGTATAACGTCGACAGGTCGAAAGCTACTAACGACTGATCAAGACAACACTTAATTGAACAATTGCTTAACTTAAATAGTTTTCTCTTGTAAACAACTTATTGATAACCTAACCATTATGCATGCTTTTATTTTTTGCGAGTGGCTTTACGCAGTGGCAGTAACGTCAATATGTCTGTTTATATTATGACCACAGAAAAAATATAATATATAATTTTTTCTGTGTTATGACGATTCTCTTTCATGACGTCATATAAAAAATTTGTTTTTGTTATATTTGCCCATATGTAACAAACCTAAATATTTCGATTATAAAAAACAAATTTAAATCGAGCTGAATGTAGCCAAGCATTTGTCAGATTTCTATGCAAGCTAGAAGTTGTCTCAACTGTGCAACTCAGTGAAGAAATTAAAATGTAACCTTTTCAAATTCAAATATTTAAGGTAACAAAAGATGTTAAGTTACAGTCCTAATTGCAATCATTTATTTATTTAAAAAAAAAAAAGATACAAATAAATCATTAGCTATAGCATATTAAGAAGTGATTTTGGCGCCTATTTCAAAATAATAAGTATCCTTGTAAATGTTGGTACTCCTGCTAACTGAACATGTCTGAAACTTTATAATATTTTTTTATGTGAATTAATTTGAATGAAATATTTATAATTATGGAGCAACCATCAAATACAAAATCTGAAGAAGCTATGAAAGAAGGGAAAAACGATTTAAATACCACCTCTTCGTCAGTTTCGCCTTGTAATAGTCAAAATTCGAATGTGGCAGTGATAAAGGAACATGAACATGAAACTGATAACAGTGAAGTTAGAGTATTAACAAATAGTATGGAGAAATCATTATCATTATCCTTAAATCATAATAGCCTGCAAAATGGTATAGCGCATGATTGTGATAATGATGAAATAGAATATGTTTCCTATAAGTCTGAATTACAAATGCCAGATATAATGAGACTCATACAAAAAGATTTATCAGAACCATATTCAATATACACATATAGGTATTTTATTCATAATTGGCCAAAACTTTGCTTTCTGGTGAGTATTATAAATTTTGTAAAAATAAATGAAATGTACAGTTTTAAATTTTAAGAGAAATTTTTTCAGTCCTGACTGAAATTGAAGGTTTGTCCTTTCATATTATCAGTTACACAGTAAATCTTAAGTTGATCCTTTCATTACACTGCTTTCTTAATTTAATGGATTCATGATATTCTTTTTGTCTTTTAGGCTGTGCATAATGGAGAATGTGTAGGTGCTGTTGTCTGTAAATTGGATATTCATAGGAAAGTAGTAAGGCGTGGTTATATAGCAATGCTGGCAGTGGATCAAAAATACAGAAAAAGAAAGATAGGATCCAATTTAGTACTGAAAGCAATTAGGGCTATGTCTGCTGATGATGCAGATGAGGTAAAGAATATTTCTCACATTAATTGTCAGTTTATAAACATAAGAATTAATTTTAAATATTTTCTTTTATAGGTGGTTTTAGAAACTGAAATAACCAACCGTCCAGCTTTAAAACTCTATGAAAATTTAGGATTTGTGCGTGATAAACGACTTTTCAGGTATTATTTAAATGGAGTTGATGCTCTTCGACTTAAACTTTGGCTCAGATAAAAAGAAGTTGCAATGTATAAAGTATTGCTGTCTAAATTTTTTAAATTAAAAACCATTTTTCAAGTAAGTTTTGAAATTTAATTTACTGAAAGTTAGGCACCTTCATGATTAAAACATTCTTGGCCTAGTTTTCCAATCGTAAATTGGAGTTGAATAATCATCAAAAAATGATGTAGATTTTTGTAAAAAAGTCAGCAATGCTCTTGCTACTATTTTTTAATGTAAAATATATTTAAAATGATAAAATTAGAATGTAAATTGTAATGTATAGAAAGTTAAATCTTTTTATAAAAAAAAAATTTTTACTGTTGTCAAGTGTCATTTTAAATATTGTAATTCTGAATATCCTAACCATTTTCTTTTTTTTTTATTATTGTTATTTTTTTTGTAACATCAATATCAACCTTTTTTAGTGCCAGATCTGTACTTAAAGAATAAAAATTAGTTTTCTTGTTTGAAATATTAATGCGGGTTTTGCAAGAAAAAATATTATTTTTAACAGTTATGGACCATATATTTTTATTTTGTACTAATAAAGTTTAAAGTAGAAAACCATTTACCTGAGTGTGTGAAATAAATAAATGTTTATCGTGACAATGTTCGGTTTATTTTTTTTCAGTTACCAAAATAAAATTTTTCCAAATTAAAAAAGGCAGGAAAAATTAGAAATCATTAAATAAATAAATGCAATTACCAATATGAATTTATTTTTTAAAATGAAACTAATAATCAATTCAACAACTATCTTTTTATCTTTTTCTGCGCGTCATTAGTTTTTCTCTTAATTGTTTTCACCAAAACAGATAGTTCTGCTTTTCTTTTCTTTTCTTTATCAGATATTTTTTGAATTTTACTTGTTGGTTCTTCCGGTACCGGCTGAAATTAAAAGTCAATAGTTTTAGACGGTGTATTCCCTAAATTAAAAAAAAAATTATTTAATAGCTTACTTCTTCTTTAACTCGTCTTTTTAACTTCTCTTCAATTAATGCTTTAGTTCCATGCGTCATTTTAAAGTTCGAATCTGCAGGATCGATGTTGAAATGATGCGACGAATATATTGCGGAAAATCTTTCATCATTAACATCAATTTCAAAATTATCGATTGGCTTTTTGACTTCTACTTTTTCACTTTTCTTTCGTTTATTTTGTTTCTTCTTTTTCAAATTTAATTCCTCTTCTTCAATTTCCTTGAAGTTAAAATGTTTATCACCTTGCCATCAGCATCAAGTAAAAGAAGTTCTAACTGTGCCTAAATAATTAAAAAAATAAAAAAATAAGGCATTCTTAAAAAAATTAAACGAAGATGATTGGGTTTACCTTTTCAGTTTTCTCTTCTTCTTTGTCCTCTTGTATTTTTTCATCCTCTTCTCTAGTTTTCTTCTTGTTCTTGTTCTTTTTCTTTTTAAACTGTTCCATTTCTTCCTTAAAATATGGGTCATTCAAATCTATATCTGAAGGTATTTCATCATCGCTAAATGCGCTATCTCCAGATTCCAGTTCGTTGTCCTAAAACATAATTTTTGGTTAAAAAAATTTTTTAAATACATCTGCTTTATTATGCAATAATTACGTCATCATGCTTCTTCTTCCTTTCTTCTCTCTTTTGCTTCCGTTTCTCCTTCCTTTTCTCTAAAAATTGCTCAAACGGTGTAAGCGAATTTTTTGCTTTTAATTTCTCTTTTACCAACTTGTTAGCTTTCTTCTCCAATCCCAAATTCCATGTTACTTCTAAATCAACTTTATTTTTACTACTTTTCTTTTCCTTAGTTTCAATTTCAGCCAACAGTGCTTTGTATTTATCTAGACTTCCCTTCTCTGATTCCTCTTCATTAGCATCTTTGCTATTAACATCTAAAATGAAAGCAAAAAACAAATAAAAATGAAAACTCTTCCTATAACTCTGAGGCATTTAAAAAGCTAAATTTACCCTCCTTCAAATCAGCCTCAGGCTCTGACTCATCTTCACTTTCTGACGACGAAGAAGCTAAATACATTTTTAACTGATCTTCTTTAATGATTCCATTATGAGCTAATTTAACTGCATCTTGCCTATCAGGGTCTGTTTCATCCCATGTTAGCTCTGCTTTGCTGTGGGTCAATGCTTTTGTCTGGAACAACCTTGGCTTGTAAGTAGATAAATCTGGTAAAGAAGTGCAAGTTTCCCTAGGTTCCTGAAGATTATAAAAGTAATCATAATTATAATTTTGTATTTAATGTTACAAAAGAAAAAAAAAGCCTTACATGATCAAAAGTCATGTCTTCAGGAACAAATCTCAAATCTAATTTATTACTAGAGCATTCATATTCTAACCCATCACATGCTTTATACAGAGCATTTGCTGTTTCAGCAGAATCACAGACAGCAATTGCATAAAAATATTTTAAACGATTGAGCTGATATATCCTTAATTTTTCCATAGCTTCTTCATTAACCTTCCCATCCTAAAAGAAAAACAATCAAGTAAAAAATTTAAAAATGCATTTGCCTAACTGATAAAATATACTAGAGACCCTAAAAAAGATCGGCCATTCAGCCATTTCCAGTTTTTCAATAAATCTGTAAAATGAATTCCTCACTGAAATATTAAATTTTTGAAGTTTACACAATGGTTTCTATTTGTTTATATTTACATTTTCAATTTTCAAAAAAAATTTTAATGGACAAATAATTCTCAGGAATATCAAAGAACCAGAATTACAGAAATGGCTAATCTCTTTCAGAATCTCTAAAGTATACTACCTCATCTTCTCCTTTAATTTCTCTCAGCTCACTTGGACCCATCTCTTCTTCTTCCTTCATTTTCTTCATACCATATTCAGATGGATAAACCTTTACAAAGGATTAGATCATTTATTTTAATGCGTTAAAATCAATCATTTTAATGTGTAAAATAAAACTTACCGTAATTGAATGAATTAGTCCTCCAGCAGGTAAAAATGAATGAAACAATACCATTAAATCAACAGCTTTTGCTCTATCCCAATTCATATTGCATATAGCAAGTCTTGAAGTTGCTTTTTCTGTGGATTCTGCATCTTTGTCTAACTCACCCCAATCATGAGCAAGTTCCTGATCTGCAATAAATCAACCTATAAGCTCACTGTTATTTATTTCAAAACAAATTCTATTTTTTATTTTCGATACCTTCTTCTTCTGATGATTCTTCATCTGAACTACTGTCAGAAAAAAGGATATCTTGGCCCCTAGCATAATCAACTGACAAATTTTGCAGTTTTTCTTTTATTTCAGGAGTGAGATATTTTTCTTCTTCTTTTTTTATAGCAAGCTTCTCTTCCTGTTCTTCATCATCACCACTTCCAGAACCCTCAGTCTCATCACCTTCTGACTCATCTGTCCCACTTTCATCTTCCTTACTGTTCACCTTGTCTTTGAATTTTTCATTCCCTTCGTCACCTTCCGCACTAGATGCATTAGATTCGTTATCAGTAGAGTTACTGGCATCATCATAATCTGACTTTTCTTCACTTTCCCTGTCACTGTCACTGTCACTTTCAGATACTTCGTAAAATCGTTTTAAATCTTCCGTGCTATTAAGTGGAATTGGTCTACCTCGTTTATCTATATTGGATTTTACTTGAAATTTTTTATCATGAAACATAGACTGGAACCGTCTGTCTATTTTAACTTTAACTTGTTCTTTTCGAAGCGGTTTAAAGCGAGGATCTCGTAATACGTGGGCAAAGCGAGGGTCTTTAAGAATTTCTTGTTTAACTTCCTTCTTCATTTTTTTAAATGTAAAATTGCCTGACCACGGAGATAAATAAATAAATACGAATTACATGAAATTAATTAAACACGTGCCCATTGTCGACAAAGATATATATCGACAAATTTCCCAACGCGCCGAATTCAAATTTAAAAGCTCGATTTGAGTTTTCAAAATTGTTTGAGTAAAAACACAAAAACTATGAAAATATAAATAATGAGAGAAGAATAATAATTTATGTCCTATAAATTCTGTTCATAAATCTAGTACAATATTAGTTTTCTATCAACTAATTTGCAACAGTTGGTACTCCCTGGCCTCATCCCGCTTTTTTTGCGTCTCTAGCTTGTCGCAAGATTGCAGATAATACAAAACATTGTGAAAAAAAGAAAAAAACAGACATCGTTTTTTTCATTATAGTGTGATTTATGTATATTAAGGACAAAATCAGACTGAAAAATAACATTTAGTCTCATTATACTGGTTAGAAGACGCAAAGATTCTAAATGTAAACAAGCTTTTCCTGCTAGTTGTGCCATTCGTATGATTGATCATGTTGTCTGAGGATTACGACGAAACTGATGCAATTTGTGAATCATCTGTAAGTGTTTACAAAACATAGTTAGCGTTTAGTTTGTATCTTCCTTGTGGTCACTACACCGCTCTGAAATCTTGCCCGTTGTTTGTAAAGTTGCACCCTTGTGCAATAAGGATGTTCCTTTTGTTTATATGGTCTGCTTTTTAAGAAAAAGGCGATATTTATTAACTAAACATTGCTTTCCCAGGCTTCTTTGGTTGAAGGATGTCGCTTGCCGGTTCGGATGAGGTTAGGAGATGATTGGCGTAAGTAATTTCTTTAAATTATTTACCTTTTTAATAAATTTTTTAAATTTGTATTCGTGTTGTTTGAAAATTTTGTAATAATTAAAGTTTGAGACATGTAAGTTTATGTCAAGAAGTTATATGTGTTAACTTTTAAAAGCTTTTGACATGTACTATTGATTTAAAAAACTGATGGTTATCATTATCATTTTCAGCCCTGGCAGAAGTCATTAGTATTAAAGACATAAAAACTATCCGGCAGTTCTATGTTCATTATGTTGATTGTAAGTATTTCTCATAATACTATTTATTTTTGTGCATTGCAGAATCAGTTCTAATCATCTATTTGAAGATAAAACAAGCACACAAGCTAATATTTCTAAATTTTTAAATGGAATCAAATACATTTCATTTGTGAGGACTTAAATTAAGTTGATTTAGGGATTTAATTGAAGAATTGAAGAGGCAAACGGTAAAGTTAACTATGTGCACATGCCTCTTCAATTTTTCAGATCACTGAAGATATCCCCATAGCCATGAATTCATGAGCCGTTGGAAGCCTGTCAGTTAATCAATCTAGTTACCTAGTGTAAAAATTGGAAATGGATATGCAATAAGCAAAGAATTTATTTTTTTAGACAATAAAAGATTGGATGAATGGGTGACAGAAGACAGATTAGATCTGAGAAAAGTACAGTTCCCAAGAAAAGATGGATCTAAAGAACCTGGAAGTGCCACACCAAAACGAATTGGTTTGGGAGGTGGTCAAATTCCTAGTAGTGCTGGTTCTGTTACTCCACAACCTGTTGAGAAGGAAAGGCAAACTTCCAGACCGACATCTCCTGTGAGTTCTTTAACACCTGATTTTATTAGTGGATCAACAGTATTAGCTACTGCTTTGCAAAAGAAAATGTCAAGAAAGAGAAAGGGAACATCCTTAGAAGCTGATGTTAGTTTTACAAGTGTAAGTACAATATTTGAGAAAAAATTACAGGTTAACTGCAAAAATTAAATTTAAAACAGGACTCCTTGGATGGGCCTCCTGTTGCTCCTAGATTGACTGGAAGCATGGTTGCTCATGGATCTGATGATGTAGTTACTCGAATGAAAAATGTTGAAATGATTGAACTTGGTCGTCATCGTATAAGACCCTGGTATTTCTCCCCGTATCCTCAGGAACTAGTTACACTACCTTGTATTTACATTTGTGAATTTTGTTTAAAATATACAAAAACAAAAAAATGTCTTGAAAGGCACTTGGTAAGTTTTTTTGAAAAAATAATTGATGTGTTGTTTAATGGATAAAATTAATTATCCATTTTTTTTTTTAGGCAAAATGCAATTTAAAACATCCTCCGGGAAATGAAATTTACCGAAAGGAAACCATATCGTTTTTCGAAATTGACGGGAGAAAGAATAAAAATTACGCTCAAAATTTGTGTTTATTAGCCAAGTTATTCCTAGATCATAAAACATTGTATTATGATACAGATCCATTCCTTTTTTATGTCATGACAGAATATGACGATCGCGGATTTCATATTGTAGGATATTTTTCGAAAGAGAAAGAATCTACTGAAGATTATAACGTAGCATGTATTTTGACGTTACCTCCGTATCAGAGAAAAGGTTATGGAAAATTATTAATTGAATTTAGCTATGAACTATCTAAGTTTGAAGGAAAAACTGGTTCACCAGAAAAGCCATTATCTGATTTAGGGCTGTTGTCATATCGTAGTTACTGGGCACACACGATACTGGAATTATTGATATCTGCAAAGCCTGTGGGAGAAAATGAAAAGCCTCAGATTACCATAAAGTAAATTCTTAAGGTTTCACATATTTTTTTTTAGCATCAAAATCATAAAACAAACTAATTTTTTGAAATTTATTTTCAGTGAAATTTGTGAATTGACAAGTATTAAAAAGGAAGACGTAATATCAACGCTTCAAAATTTAAATTTGATTAATTATTATAAAGGGCAGTATATAATTACACTTAGTGAAGAAACGATTACATCTCATTTAGCTGCTATGGAGAAAAGGAAAATTAGGATTGATCCCAAATGTCTCCATTGGACTCCCAAAGATTGGTCAAGAAGAGTTCATAAGTGGTGAATCCATTCCTTTTTGTATTATACAGAAAATCGTTTATGAGTACAAATTGTAGATAGAATTTAGAAGTTGACATTGTAAATTTGGTATTGAAAAAAGAAAAATTCAAAATAATTTTCGACCTACTTAGTTTTAATTAAGTGTGGTTCCTATTCAGTAGTCAAACATTTTAAATTATTTAGCTTAAATCAAGAATGTGATCATTATTAATTCCCGTCTTGGGATTTCATTTAAATTTATTTCTAAAAATTCTTGATGAGGCATAAAAAATTTTTTATTTTAAAAACTGTGAGATTGTACATGGACAGTAGCAGTAAAAAATAATTGAACAAAATGAATTACAGATTGTTAAATAAATGTTTTTAAGTGTTGAAAAAAAATATTTTCAGCAGTTTTTACTTTTAACTTTAACTCAACTTAAATAAGCTTCGGCCTAGAGCTCATTGTTTTTATGTTTTAATTACGATTTAGTTTTAACTACACCTGGAGATTATAAATTCTGCATTAGCAAAATAAAACTTCTTAAATTTTTCTTTTTAAATGCTGGAAATTTTAGCACAATTTTTTGTGAAGGATTTATAAAGTTTGTATAATTATTTTTTTGGGGTTAATTTATTGCTATGAAAAGCGGAAGGTTTTAAAGGTGTATTTCTCTCGGTCTAGGAACCGAGGAAATTACGAGAAAAAATGTACTTTACTCTTCACCCATGGAGGAATCGAACCACCCGTTTCTCAGTTTGGCCTCGAGTGTTCCGGCCACTGAACTACTGAGTTGAGCGGGAAACATCTCATAATTAGGCCATGATAAGGTGTAAGGTGAATCGAATTTCACGAATTTCATTTTCACCTAACACTTTATCATGGTCTAATTACGAGATGTATCCCGCTCAGCTCAGAAGTTCAGTGGTCAGGACACTCGGGGCCAAACTGAGAAACGGTAATTCCATTCCCCCTTGGGCGAAGAATAAAGTACATTTTTTCTCGTAATTTTTTCTATTCCTAAACCAAAATAAACCTTTGTAGGCCTATAATTACTTAAAAAATTCCGTATTTGCTGAAAATAAAAAAAAGTCATTAGAAACATGTTGTAATAATTTGTCTAAACTACAACTTAGTCGGGAAAAGTTTGTATGGATACGGCCAAATAGCATATTTAGGTCTTTTTTTGTGAATATTGAATTCTCACTTTCAGGCCATAACAAGGAAGAAAGAATACGTAATTTATATTGCCGGGTGTTTTCTTACGACTGTTGTTTCTCTTCGTTTTTTTATTGATTAAAGTTTTATTTTGAGTAAGGATAGATAATTGAGAGTGAAGAAAATTAACAAAACGTTACGAATTTCCAGTTTTTTGATTGAGAATGAGAAATGATTTTTGTATCATTTCATTAAATGACTGGCTTTAATCTTACCTTTTAAAATATTTTTTATGGTCGTAATTGTTGCTATTTAATTACGTTAAAATGCTTTTTGTGACTTAAGAGAGCCTAAGCACATATAGAGTGGCTAAGTGAACGACTTTTCTTGAAAATACGTGCAGCTGGTAGTTGTGTATGTTACTTTCGTTTTTTAATATATAGATTCATATGAATTTCATATTTAAAATAGGATTCTCCGTCTATTTAGGCTCTCTACAGGCAACGAATTAATTTTGAAAGACATCAGAGAATAAAGAATTTTTATTTGCCATGTCAGTTTTTTTAATGCGTTAGAAATACTGCGTACTGACTGGATATTCCAATGCGGTATGTTTTTGTTTTGTTTTTGACTATCAGTCGACTCTTTAAATTTTTTTTAAAGTTGAAATTTGGTATCATTGGATAAATGATGGGTCCGAATATTAAAAATGACTAACATAAAAGACCTTGAAAGGTTTTTTTTGTGGAGAGCAACATTTAAATCTGCCACAGTTGAACTCACCTTATGCGCTTTCTTTTCGAAACCATTTGAGAATCATTCAGAATGCTTCAGATTCAAGAGGTTAGACCGGTGACTTAAAAAACTACTTAAATTACTTAACTTATTTATTAGTAGTGTTTTCTTGAATTACGATCTCTTGATATAGGTGCTAGTACGATCGTCCTCCTACGATCACAACTAGGGCAAATCTACCCCTATCGTCTTTTAAAGATGAAACAATTAGAAAAATCTGAAGAACGGATAAATTGGCTACTGTAAGACAGCTTAATTGCCATGTAAGATTATAAAAAAATACATGGATTGCTCCCGTTATAACTACTGAGGTGCCTAATAAATAAGAAGCGGATTTGGATGGATACGGATCATTATTGGATTTCAATGCTGTTTAAGCTAAATTTTTCATAATTAATACTATTCTGCCTTCTTGAAAAGGAAATCTTTGTTAATATAAAATACAAAATTTAAAATCGAAATCCAAAATTAATAATAGATGTATAATACACGAGTTTTTGTTAATTATTACTGTCTTATTTAGGTCCTAACATATCTTCTGGACGAACCCATTGATCGAATTGTTCTGATGTCAAAAAGCCTAATTTAATTGCCGCCTCCTTTAGCGTAGTTCCTTCTTTGTGAGCTGTTTTAGCGATTTTAGCAGCCTTCAAAAATAAGATAAATTAATAAGAAAAATTCAATTTTCTACTTAAAACAATCAAGTGTTAATCAACTTACTTTATCGTAACCTATATGAGGGTTGAGAGCCGTGACAAGCATTAAACTTTCGTTCATAATCTTGGCAATTTTTTCGCGATTAGCAACGATTCCTTGTACGCAGTTGGTTGTAAATGCTTTAGAACTGTCACCAAGTAGTCTGACCGAGCGAAGAACGTTAGCTACAATCATTGGCTTGAAGACATTTAGTTCGAAATGGCCATTAGAACCTCCCACAGTCACAGCCACATGATTTCCCATTACTTGACCTGCTACCATTGTAATTGCTTCACACTGGGTTGGATTTACTTTTCCTGAAAAAGAAAAATCTTTTTACAAAAAGAAGACCACAATTTTTTAGTGATTAATTACCAGGCATAATACTGCTTCCAGGTTCATTTTCTGGTAGTGACAATTCCCCTAGTCCGCACCTCGGGCCCGAACCAAGAAATCGGATATCATTTGCAATTTTCATAATACTAACTGCAACTGTGTTCAAAGCACCTGAGACTTCAACCAATGCGTCATGGGCCGCTAAAGCTTCGAATTTGTTAGGAGCACTTACGAATGGCAGGTCTGTTGGTAAAAAAAAAAAATGAGGTAGAATCAAAGAAGCTAATCTTAATTTTCTAAAGAAATTACTTGTAAGTTCAGAAATTTTTGCAGCGCATTTTTCGGCGAATCCTTTTCTTGTATTAAGTCCGGTACCGACGGCGGTTCCTCCCAAAGCCAACATGTACAATCTAGGAAGCGTATCTTTAACTCTTTCTATTCCAAATTCTATTTGTGTCACATAACCGCTAAATTCTTGACCTAATGTAAGGGGCACTGCATCCTGGGTGTGAGTCCTTCCTATTTTAATTATATCTGCAAACTAATTTAATACTGTAAATAAAAGATTTTCTTTTTTGCTTCTGTTTCCAGAATCATTTACATTTACCTCTTTAGCTTTGGCATCCAAAGCATCCCTTAAAAGCTTTAAATTCGGTAATAACAGATCGTTAATTTCTCTAGCAACTGCAATATGCATTGCAGTGGGGAAAGTATCATTTGATGATTGCGATTTATTCACATGGTCATTTGGATGAACGGGCGTTTTCGAACCTAATTTTCCTCCGAGGATTTCAATCGCCCGGTTGCTAATAACCTGAAAAAAATAATCGAAAAGTTTGATGAATCAGAAAATTGAAACGATTGAATTTCAAACAAGATCATCAATTATACCTCATTTGTGTTCATGTTGGTTTGTGTACCACTTCCGGTCTGCCAAATAACTAATGGAAAATGATCATTGTACAATTTACCGCTTATGACATCATCAGCTGCTTGTGATATCGCATCCGACAATTTCGGATCTAATCCGTATTCTTTGTTAACTATAGCAGCTGCTTTTTTTAAAATTCCCATAGCAGTAATAACTGGATACTAGAACAACAAAAGAAAATATGGAAACACGCATATTTTTATATAATCATTTTAAAGGGAAATACTTTAGATCGTTCTTTTTTTTGTATTCCGAAAATAAGAGACTACGAATCAAATCTTCCATGTAAAATTTTCTGAGCAATAAAGTTTTCAGAGATAAGGCCTGCTCATTTCTAAGTCGAACTTTAAAAAGTATCATTACCATAAATGATCCGCTTTACAAGCTTTTAACTGTCGTGCCTTGCAATTTTAGAAAGTGAGCATTAAAGCAAAAAATAAAAATAAAAAAAAATAAAAAATCATTATTTATGTTTTATTTCCGGGAAAATAGCCTAAAGCATTAGCCTTGATTTTTAAAAAAACGTCTTCTGTTCAGCTATTTTTAAGCTTAGAATGCAGTTTAATTGCGAATGACTCCATCATCCTGTCCTACAATTGACTTTTCTCTATTTTATTTTTTATGTTAATGGTCATTATCTAATATGGTAAAGCTTGCATGTTTATTACAAGGATGTATCTAAAAGAACAAGGATATTCCCATCGGCCCTGAAGCGATGAGGCATTATTCATGATTAAGATTATTTTAATTTTTTATGTCAGTGCTCATCAGTTTGATCATAAAGTTAAAAAAAAGTTTATGAAAAACTTGTTTTTCATATGTTAAATTTTTCATATGTTTTTACAATAAGTTTTTTGATAAAAACGTTAGCATTTTCCATTAAAATGGTCTCCCGCCAAAGTCTTGCGTAACAAAGCTGATAAAGAGCAGGATGTTTTGAGAAGAGGATATTTTTTTATTAAAAAAAAAAAGGAATTGAATTATTTTTTAATTTTTGATGTGATCTGAAAATATCAGTTAAAATTAATTTGTTTTCTCTGATTACAATCATGTCACATGTCAAATTAATTCCTCTTTGGTGACAAATAAATTTTCCTGATTTCTTAAACATTTGATTTATAACAGCGGCATATCGCTCATTACATAACTTTATAGTCTAGGAGATCCTTAAAGTACATAATTTAGAGCCTTGAGGCAATTTATTGATGCTATAGTTATGATGTATGGGTGTATGAAGACTCTACAATTTATTATGCAAAGCTGCATATATCATTCTTATAAATGCCAAATTTAAACACTTCCTTTAACAACTAGAGCAAGATGCATGGAACTGATATGGCCACTTTCACTTTCTAACCACTTCAACTTTTTTTTTGTTTTATAAAAATTGTCATTGCAGTACAACTAGATTTTACTTCAGAGGAAAATAGATAATATTATATTTTATGGTTATTTTTATTTCTCAAAAAAAAAAAAAAAACTTTTTAAATTCTGGTTCCAAGAAAAATGGAATTGAAACATTACTTAATTACCAGATTTATTCAAACTTTAAGATTACGTTTAACTCCTTTCCTTTTAAGCTATTTTCCCTTATTATCCTTAAAGTACCCTCACATAAATCTTTTTTCACCAAAGTTAAGAAAAAAATAGATCCTGCAATTTCAAAATAAACGTAAAAGAAAAAAATAAGGAAGTTGATTTGATGTTAAAAAATTTCTTTTTTTATTTAATAACAAAAATAACTATTTTAATTTGTCTTTTTAACTACTGACTTAAAGAAAAAAAAATTTAATTATTTTGTCCTCAAATTGAACTCTAAAAATTAACTGCTGACATTAAAATAAATTTTTTTTCAAAAAAAAGGAAAAGTAGGCCTAGAAAGACTGCTAAAAGCTTAAAATTTTAGGTACAGACTGTTTATCCAATGGAGAATTTAAAATTTTAAAAACCATAGGTAGACAATCTTAGTTCTTCATTTATAACTTATACTACAAAAATTTACATGCAAAGTTGTTAAAAATTTCAGATATTATATTTTTTTAAAAAAGTGCATTAATTTGATGAGTAAATTTTTGAATGAAAATTTTATTCACATAACACTGCAATTATACACAAAAATGAACAAAATCGCTCACCGGCATACGTTCCGTTTCACCTCCTATGGGAAAATTGATAGTTGATCTCACAGTCTGTGCACCATAATATTTGTCAGAAGGTACTTTCAGCTCTCCAAAAGTGTCAGCCTCTACCCGATAATCAGCCTGAAAATCCGAAACATCCATTTTAGAAAATAAAATTAAATGTTAAAAATAACCGTTTTTGATGTTTTCATCCCCAAAGAGGTCATGGCAGGTCAAATTTGGCACTGCTGCCAAAACATTATTATTATTCAAAAACATCAACATCGAGTACCATAAAGTACTTACCATGTTTGTCGATGTTTTGCTGTATTTAACTGAATTATCAAGATAAATGATCCGGAGATTTCTCTTGACTAAATCATGCACATGTCGCCTCGTCAGAGACGAGACTGGAATAAACAAAGCCATTATTTAGTTGTTTAAAAACTTGATTCTGTTTTTTTTAAAGTCCTTGAAAAGATTGGGGCAGACGGTTTAATATTATTGGTCAATTGCTTTGTGACGATTTGCGTTGAGATTGGTTTACCAACTTTGCTAAATCAAAGGGAAATTTGACGACGAAGCTAGGGATTTTTGATCATGATCATATACACAGGTCTAGCAACTCCTTGTTGATTACCATAGAAACGATATCCTCAACTTTGAATCCATTTTTAGTTTCTGAAATAACCACTTCGGCGTTCAGAGTACGCATCAGTAAAATTTAAGCGATCTGCGATCATCGAAAGTTAAGCTTAAGCGGAAATATTGAATCGTGTAGAATGGTGACGGATATGCGTACTCTTAAGATGCAAGTGTCATCAACCAATAAAAATGAAAAATCAAAACCCGCCAAATGATTTCAAATCAAATAAATTTCATAAAGGCAGCATATATTTTTGGCATTTCATATTTTTGTTTTGTTTTCACTGAAAAAAAAGTTATAAATATATGATGTTTTAAATACATATTGTAAAAATATATATTTAATAAAAAACCAACAAAAATATGTAAATATGTATGACTTCCAAATTTACAGACAGTTAAATGTTTGCTCTTTGTAGAGACAGTTAAATGTTTGCCCGTTTGCTCTTCAGTATGTAAAATTCAATCAAAAAACTTTTCATTTGCTCTCTGAATTCTGTAGTTTTACCGTATATTATAAAATCAATGTTATAAATACACCATAATTTTTATTAACATCCCTTTCTTCATATTAATAAACTCTTTTACTTTAACAAAACATTTTTAAAAAATGTAAACAAACTCAGAATTCTATTCAATTAGGTGATTGGTTGATGATATCTTGCACGTAGCGAAACAAGCGGCGAAAATGAACCATTTTATGCTTCACTTTCAGGGACAGTTTTTTACCTCTGAGTTGCTAGACCTGTTTTTATGACTATGAGAACTTCCAGTGCGGCCAAGAATTTTTGGCGAGAAGAAAACTGTAAAGACTTTCTGTGAAAAAGAAAGTTTTTTTGAAAAATGTGAAACTAAAATAGCTAACTTAAAACCTTTTTCAAAATTACATTCCCAACGTTATTTATAACATATTGTTGCGTCAATAAAAAAATATTTTTAGCTTGTAATCTTAGTTTATTGTTCAAATAATCTCAGGAATTTTTAATTCATGTAATAAATATTACCTTTGCTGTATTATAGTCTTTCCTTAATTAAATGATTTCCTTACTCAAATAAATTATTATTGTTATTTTTTTATTTTAAATAAGGTAACAGCTAATGAAAAAAAAGGAAAAAAGGGACAAAAACTTTTCCCAGGCTGTAAAATTAAGTTTTCCATGTCACTTATTTTCTAACTGTTTCTATAAGTGTGTTTTTTTACGAGAAAAATTCGAACGGTAAGAAAAATACAAGGCAAAAAGCTGAAAAAAATTTCATTAGTAAAGAAAAACAAGAAAAAAAAAAAGTTAAACTATTTGGAGGGAAAGTAAACTTTTTTAGTGTTGTTAAAAATACAGTATTTTTTGGTTTGGATATTAATACGTATATATATACGGATATATATACGTATTGATACGGATATAAATACCAATAAGTTAAACACGTAATCCGATTTTGAAAAAAAAAAACAAATTTTTTTTTACTTTTCGGGGCATTTTCGCGGTCCTATTTGATCAAATAATAGCAGATACATAAAGAATTCGTTGAAAAGTAGTGCTTTTAATGCAGAAGCAATAATAAAAACCAATATGAATAATCCGGTAATCTTCAACCATCTTTGAACGCCATGTTTGTTTCTTAGCGCTCAATTCAAACATCTTGGAAATATTATCGTTTCCAGGTCCATTAAAACGGGTTTTTATTGCTTCATAAGGTGCGAATAAGCATTCTTAACAAATTAAACGGCTTATTTCAACCAGAAATGCGTTAATTTACAGGAAAAACGACAAAAATTATTAAATATTCAATGAATACGGGATTTATTTTTTGGTATTGGTATTAATACGTATATATATACGTATTAATACGCGTATCAATATCATATATATATCCCTTTAACAACACTAAACTTTTTTAGGTTGGCAACAGAACTATTTTAGAATCTGGATTTGGCCACACTGCATGATGGCTGGTGGTGTGTATGGATGTTTGCCTTATTGCATTATGTATTTGTTTAATTAATTTTTAATGTGTTCCGTTGCTTATTTTTTAGACAATAGCAATAAAGATTCGAAGTAAGTAAGTTCTGTGAATTTATCATGTGGTCAGTTGTGTTTCGTTATGCGGCGATTTTACTTTCATGAAAACATGATGCAGATTTTTTTTTTTTTTCATCAAATGACTGCAATTACCGCGGTATACTATTTAGTCAATTGAAATTCAATATGAATGTAATATTTACCCGGCCTTGGTAATTACGACCTTCGGTTGTAATTTTGGTGTGATGGAGCAGATTTACTATGCATTTGTTTTGATTTTACAACCCCGGCCTTATTTCACCCTAATTGATAGTCAAATGTCGGACGCAAATTAAATTACTGGTCCGTGTTTTTAAAAGTTTTTTAAAGGGGAGGGAAAAAAAGTATGAAAGATAACTCTGAAAAATTGTTATTTTGGTTTACGTAGCACCAGAGATTTATTTGATTACTTGATTAACATTACTGATTTAATGACATGTTTCCTGCAAATTTGGTCTTCATGGTTTATCAATGTTTATGTCTGATATAATATATTAAATATAATGCAAAAAAAAAAGGTTATTATTATTATTATTATTTTTTTTTTTTGCGTGTGTGTGTTTTTTGGAAATTAGTTCAATTATTTATACCTCAGAAAATGAACTGTCAATAAAATACAGACAAGCGCATATAGTTTTATTGTGTGTGATTCATGATGAAAATGTGTAACTGAATAAGAAGATGACCATCAAAGTTTGTTAAACTAATTTTTTAAGAAAAACAACAAATGACATTTGAACTTATAATTTCATTCAGATTTGACCAGTCATATCTTAAAGTTATAATGAAGTATATCCTTTCTGTCATTTAGGCTTTTATAAAAAAAGTTGAATTTTTATAAATAAATAAAAGTAGATAAATTCGTAAGACTGATTCCCTTTCATGCTGAAACTTGTTCATCTTAATAATAATAACTACTAGTACACTGAAAAACCCCATAATTTTTTGGGCTCTTGAACTTTGCAATTTTACTTAGAAAAAGAAATGTTGCAGTATATTATTTTAAAAAAATCTTGTAAAATGACAAATACCTTTGTTATTCAAGAAATTGAAGGGTAAGCTTTTCAACTGAGCATCTTTACTGTTATGAATAGATAAAAGAATTCTTTTTTTTTCATTTTAAATAGGGAATTTGTCAATTCCATTAAAGTTCGAAGTCTTTATGTTGCATTAAAAAAAAAAAAAAATGAAAAATAACCTATGTTTTTTTTTTATAAGGAGATCAATCGATCAGTACTGATTAATTGTGTATTTTCAGATAAAACTCAATCAGATTTACAAAATATTCCAAAAATAATTTCATACAAATAAAATCATTATTTCTTGTAAAATGAATAAGCAAGTTGCATAGCTGTAGTATGACAGTAATAATCTTATCGTGAGAGGTTGGAGAAATTTATCAGAATACAAACTCAAACTCGTATTTGTCCATTATCGTAAATTATCTTCTTTTAATTGTAATATCCGCTCTTGTTTTTGATAAAGCTAAAATTTATTTATGGAATTGATTTATTTAAAATATGTTGATTCTTATTTTGTATTTTCTTAACGGCGGAATAAAAATGGAAGAAATCGAATTTAATAGCAACATCTAGATATAGTCTAACGAAAATGATATAGTGGTAATGTTGTCAAGTTTAGTGAGAGGTCATCGTCACTATCATCATCGTCATCTTGCTCAAATGTCTATTCTCTTTCATTTTAACTTTTGTTTACCGCTGCAAACTTTGCGTCTTTTCTCTTTTTCCTACTTCTTGCAGTTTTTTTAGAAATGAGTAACTAGTTTAAATTCGACTTTTTTTTTCTTTGATTTATTTTTTTAAAAAATATTATTATTTGTATTTATGAACCCCGGTTAACTGTTGATGGTAGTGATGTTTATTTTTATCTACTGTCTATGGTTATGTTCAGTTAGTTTCGACGAAAATTCTTTAGAAGTTTGCAACAATGACAACATCAGTTGCAGAGCCTTTTGTAAGGTATCCAGTTATATTGTACAAATGGTTTCACTTCCCTCCTTTCTTAATATAAAAGCCAGAAACCGTCAACATGAAATGTTGGAAAAAAGTTAAAACCCCCCTAAAAACGGAGCGTTTTAAGTCAGACTTCCATGGTAGTTTCGGTCCCATAAGAATGCGGCCAACCTTTTGGATCTGTCAGTCGCTCAAACTTTGTATTTAACCCAATCCAAAAGCATGAATTTTTTGACGAAAGATTACAATCGTTATTTCGTTTACGAATAAAATGAGAAAGATCAGTTGTTGATTTTGGGTTCACTTACTTTAGAATGTCCTTTTTATTTTTCGTCGAAAAAGAGGAAACATTCATTTGAAATGGAGCTATTAATTTAGTTTAGATTTTTTTTTTACTTTTTTTTACTTTTTTTTTTTTTTTTTTTTTTTTTTTTTTTTGGTCAAAGCGTTAAGTACATCCGTTCCATTTTTCGGAGAGTTGCTTATTTTTTTAGCGACATCTGCGAACGGAGTGTCTAATGTTTTTGACCAGTTTGTCCGTACTAGGCTCCATATCAATCGAGCGCTTTGGCAGATCTAATCCCATACCTCCTCCATGGAATAAATTTATTCCGTCGTAAAAACTGCGCCTTCGTGACTTATTTACTAACTGACTTGTAATTGTTGGGCTGTTTTGACGGTTCCCAGATGATGTCGTAAAATCTGCTGCGGTCTCTGCATCTCGGCTCCTTTTGGACCATTTCATAAGTCCTCAAACCGGCAGGCAGATAATCAAAGCTGGTACAAACTTTGGCGCTTTTCTTCACCCTCCAAAGCCCAGAAAGTGCCAATTCTATTATGGAACTAGCAAAACTCAGCTGTCTGCCTCTCTCCATATTATCTGTGGACTTCCCGCAAGACTGCTTATTTTAACTGTCACTGAATCAAAAAGGTCGAAACTGTTTTGTCAACTAATCCTCTATTTTTAAGTTTATTACGGTGCAGTTTTCCCTTTAAAAATCTCATGCTTGAGGTTTTCCCTCCTTGGTTCATTCGCGTATCATAGTCACGGGATTATAATTGTGACACTAAAAATCAACCCGGGATTAGCTACGTCTGTGAATGAAACCTTCTCTTAAATGGGACCGTTATCTGCGTGGATTGGCTATAACAACATCCGTTTATCCTGAGAGTTGTCATTTGAAACTTTGCAAACTTCAAGCTGTGTCGGCGATAACTAATGACATGTTTGATCTTGTGCGAAGGAAACTTTCCCGTCCTAGATCATTTGCTTTCACATTATCAGATATATAGTTGAACATAGTCGGGGGAGAGCAAAATGTTCTTTTCATTTGTTCATACTGAATTGACTCAATATAGAACATAATTTAGAAAAAGAAAAGAATACAAAAAAATTCCTATTAATGTTAATAACCAAAGAGTAAACTTTTTATAAAAAATAATTCTATAATTTTTTAAAATATTGAATTTTATTTTCAGGTTAATCAAAATGTGAAATAAAAGCATATGACTTTTAAGATCGAGAAAGCAAAAAAAAGCGAGAAAAAACTTCGATTGCAAAATAGCAGTTTGTGAACTGAACAAAAAAAAAATCTAGTCATATAATTGTGCATCTCAGATATTTATAACGCAATTAATTTTTATCATATGAATCAAATTTTGTTTGCTTTTCCGTACCGGCGATGGAGGATACTGCAGCATCTCACCAATCAGGAACATTGCTCAAGTAAGTTATAAAACTTTTAGGCATTCTAATTTTCATTTTTAAGCATTCTAAACAACGGAAAATGTTAACCGATTAAAGAGTTTCCAAGGAAAGCTCACTGAACGCCATTCAGAACTAATGTCTATCAAAGAGGGTTTTGTTTTCCCTTTATGTATAAACATTTGCATTAAATGATTTAACTTAATTAAAGTGAGTTTTTAGTTCAGTATTTGACCTACTAGCTAGTTAGTAGTAGTATAAGAAACCGATTGAAAAAATTTTACAATCGACAAATCCGAATTTTCAGGAAAGTAAATACCGGTACCGGTATTGACATTTCGGAAACTGTTATTGGTTAGTTCCTTTACTTTTTGTAAATGTTCTAATTGGGACATTTTTCCTACAACGACCTTATCGCTAGGAAGAGATGTTTCAATGTACTTAATTTAAGTAATTTAATTCGGTTTACGTACGAACTTGCCATAACATTTAAAAAAAAAAAAAAAAAAATAGAAGAACAATAATGTAATTTCTCGTCAAATTAAAAGCTACGAAACAAATTAAAAAACTTCATTTAAAAATTAAGGTTTAAGTAAAATTCATTGACTCGTTCTCATACTTTATATTATACGTTTGTATCTAGTTCCTGTACGTAATGCATCATTCAAAATATCGACAAGTTAAGCTTTTGATGTTCAAAGCATTAAATTTTTATTGATCTTCGTCATTTTCACGTTGAAGATGAGATTATATAGGTGAAAAAATTTGTCACGTACATTATGATTTATGACCGTAATAATCGTACTCCTTTTTTTAAATATATGGATGCAACTATTTAGGTTTTCCGTATTTTCGGTCGAGGAAAGTTGTGTGTAGACCGTTGATATTTCTTTATTCAATTAATGATTCAAAAGGCAAGTCGTTTTTTTTTCATTTTCCGAATTAAGAAGTTAATTAAAAACGATAGTACTTTTTTTTTTTTGCATTTAAGAAGCGCGATATCTATTCATTAAAAAAATTGAACTTTGCAACAGGATTAGCTCTCGGTACAAAGCTTAGTTTTCAGTTTCATCTAGCGGGACATTCGACTTTTTTATAAATTAGTCATTGACTTGAATACTAAATATACAAAACGATTTTCTTTAAATAAAAATCCAAACACAAAGTCTCCGGAGATAATTTTTTTTTTTAAATATAAGAAATCGGTTTCTATCCTTTTTTTTTTTTTTTTTTTTTTTTATGAAATCGTTTTGTTGTTTCGCAGAAAAGCACGTAAGCGTAATTTAACGAAGCCTCTGACGTAAATTGAGACTATATCAATTCATTAATCAAATTAGTCGTTTTTGAATCTCTTACTCGTCTATTTGGTGGAGTGAGCAATTGATGGATTAATCGATTGATTGATTATTGATTCATTGTTTGATTAATTAATTAATTAAATAATCGATTTGGATCTTTAATAATACAATAATTTGATTAATCTGTGACATCTTTATCATATTTTAAGAAAGCGGTTTAAAAGGAGATGAAGTTTTCTGTGCGTATTACACATCGTTAACTTGGTCAGGACGGATGTCCCATATATGGGATGATTAAAAGTGACACTCAGGGGCGTCGATGTCCCTTATATGGGACGAGACGAAATCAATAAGAATTTATGAAGAAGTAATCCGAATGTGCGCAGAGCTTATGTCTCATATATATTGGGTTCAGTTATTCCCTCCATTGAAATTTGAGGAATATATGGTTACTATGTTTAGCTTACGGGGGGTTATTTGTACAACGATAAAAAATTGATTATGTGATTATATAATATCGATCATTTTAATATGAGAGTAATATCACCAGAGCTAACACTCAGTATCCGTTCTGTTCACCTTATTGAATTTATTTTTAATATGTTTAGCTTATGGAAGAATATTATATATGGGAAAAAATTGTTTTTTTTTCCTGTCTATGATTTTTTGCGTCATATTGAGGCCGCCATCTTAAATTCCAGATATCAGATTCTGATTTAGCATGCCTGAAAACCACCCCGGCACAAAATTTATCTGGATATAAACAAGAAATTAGAAAGTTAAAGATTTTTTTAAAATTCTGTTTTTTAAAATTCTGCCGAAAATAATTTTTGATGTTTTATACTTCTACAATTAAAAGTGATAGAGACTTGAAGCATTGCACGTAGTGTCAGCTTAACTTAATATTAAAAAATATCAATAAAAAATAAAAAATTGAAAGTTCGTCCCCATAGAGTGAATTTTAAAAATAGGCCTTTGACGCTGACAAATTAATCGAATAAATCTATTGCAGCCGATTCTATAATTGTTCATTATTTAGTTAATAGACGTCCATAATATATTCATTTATATTTGCGTTATCTGCCTAAAACTGGCTCTTTTATTAAGTTTAGAAACGAATTTGAAAGTCATTTTACAACAAAATTTTAATTTAGTCTCATCCAATCGTGCTGAGTTGGAAGGAAAATCTTCCCAAGTTTACAAATCGTCTATGAAAATCACTAATCACGTTAAATAAATCATTTGTTATTTGCGCTTTCACATTTTTTTTGTGGCCGGATTTAAGAATTTATGCAAAAGACAAAAACGAAAAAATTCGTTAAATAAAAGATGAACTAAGTGCGGTAACTCTCCGCCAATTGCTCTGTGTCAAGTTCACCTACTTTTCGAGCTGGACCAACGAAAAATTGGTTGATGTCCTTGAAATAGTTTTCTCGTGCTCTTTCTGTAAATACTAAAACCTGACTTGAGATTCTTAAGATGAGCTTCTACCGTTTTCTTAAATATTATCCCCTTGCGATTTTTAGCTTTTAAAAAAAAGGATTCCTTTTGAAAATTTTTTAAATAGACAAAAAAATAAATATAATAACATTTACTTGCAACAGAATGCATTCGTATGATCTTTCACCGAATTGTTACTGCAATTCAATTACAATCGCAATCGATCGACAATGAACTATTTTGAGGCATTCTTTTCCCAAAATTTAAAAGTTCATTGCGAAAAACTAAATTAATTTCCCTGCCAAAAAATGGCAAAACGGTTTTCAAATAAACTATACTTGAAAGTTCCCGTATAGGCCTGTAACCTTATCATTTCTTTCTGTTATAAATAGGGATTGCATTACCGGTTTTACCGTTACCGGTTTTACCGGTAAATAGGTGAATTTCGTTACCGGTATTACCGTCCAAGATTTACCGGTAATACGGTAAATTTTTTTTAACGGTGAAATTTTTTATTTTATCTAAAATATTCATTTCAATGCATGCGATTTTTCAGAATCTAGCTTATCTTGACTCAGTTTAATTCCTGGAATTATATTCAAGCGCGGCGAAAACAATTCCAAGAAATTTTTCGGCGAAGTAAACTGATTTCGGACTTCAATTTTGTTTTTGATAATTTCGTTTTAAAAATATGAGGCTGCCGTTTCATTCATTAATTTAGCTTTTATTTCTCAGTCGTGTCGAGGAATGGATGGACGGTTCTTGTCTTAAAATTTTTGATATGTAAAATTAAAATAGTTAGTTTTTTTAAAAGTGAGATCAATATTTTATACATGTAATAAAAATGGATAAAAGTGCAAAATGCGAATCCGTTTGGGTTTATTTTGATAAAAAAAAAGGCAGTGGAATATGCAAAATTGAAGGTTGCAACAAAACTATTAAAGCAGAAGGAGGAAGTACTAGTGGCCTTCACTCTCATTTAAAATTAGTGCACAAGTTAAATTTATTGAAAAGAAATTCAAATGAGCCTCAGCAGAAAGGAGAATTAAGTAAAGAGAAAGTGCCAGATTTGAGTAAAAAGAACATAAGTGATTATTTCACATGTATCGATAAAAGTTTACCAGCCATAATATCTCGACTTGTGTCTCTGGATGGATTAGCTTTTCTAAAAATATGTACGTCTTATGACATCAGGGAATTGCTGAAAGCTGTAGGACATCATAATTTACCGAAGTCAGCAAACACAATTAGAAAAACGGTTCTGGATTATGCAGAAAAGAAACGGAAGGACGTTAGAGAGGAGCTAAATTTAATTAAAGAAAAGGGGACCAAATTTAGCTTGACATTAGACGAATGGACCTCGAAAAGGAATCGACGATACATGAATGTTAATGTACATAAAGACAAAAAATTTTGGAATTTAGGGCTGTGCAGAATAAAAGGTACAATGCCTGCCGAGAAGTGCAAAACAATTATGAATGAAAAACTGCAAAAATTTGGTTTAAGTTTAGAGGACATTGTAGCCACCACGACTGACGGTTTAGATAAAGTTTATGATTATTTAACAACTATTAAACCAACAAGTGTAGAGGCCGAAAGAGCCTTTTCTATCGCGGGATACTTTTGCTCGAAAATTCGGACCCGTTTGGGAGACGACAGCTTAGATTCAATTTGTTTTTTACGCAATATTTTTAAAAAACAAGGACTAGGTAAAGTTTGTGACTTGACTGAAAAAGTGATTTGATTTGAGATTTTTCCTATTATTTTATTTTATTTTACTTTTTTTTTTTCTTTTTTTCCTCTGAAATTTAAACATTTTTGTGGGTGTTTTTTTTTTTATCTAAAAAAGCAGAAAATTATAATACAGTATCTAAAACTTTAAAACAAAAATAAGTAAAAAATAATTACTCCTTAAATTCCTTATTTTATTTTTACTTTTATTTGCGGAAACGGGAAAACCATTAAAAATCTTAAGCATGGGATCTAAAGTACAATGCTTTAGGTAAAATTCAAAACTGAGTTAAAATTTCAAACCTACGACCCCAGAAAGCCTGAAATCGAGTACCATATTACACCTTTATTACCGGTTTTACCGGTTTTACCGGTAATGAAAAAATTTTTTACCGTATTACCGGTAATGGCAAAAACCCGGTAAATTGCAATCCCTAGTTATAAAGCAAGTTGTTTTACTGCTGACAAAATCTATAAAGGTTTCAAATAAATCATTGAATCACGGTAGAATTCTTCGTTATTCTCCCATTTCAGTAAATGACCAGGCCTTTAATTTGACATGAAATTGGAAAATATTTCATTTACCATTTTAGTTTCACGAAGTCGTTCGGGATGAAAAAATTTTATAAGGCGACTCTTTATGCAAGTTTTTTTTTTTTTTTCTTTCTCAATTAAAAGTAAGTTTATTTAAGTTATCGTTAAAACGTTTTCTTGATTTATAACTTTTTGTGAGGATAACTTTTCTTCTAAATTGTTGTATGAGGCTAAGAAACAATTGCAGGATGCCCACTTAAACGGGACTAAAAATATTCATTTTAATATGAATAGGCCTATGGCAATACCAGTTTCGGTATTATTTACCTATTCGTTGTGTACGGTTTTTCTTTTAAATTTTTTACTCTTTTTTTTTAAATGGAATAATTTTTAAAAATAAAATTCAATATTAAAAATTTTTTAAGGAAAACGTAAGTCCGATAGTAAGACATCCAAACATGCTTCTTTTTGAAATATGGATAAGAAATGTTCGAATGACTTCTCAGTTTTGATCACAACTTGTACGATTTATATGCTGTTTATGTGAATAATGAAACGTTTGATATCAGCCTACAAGTACTACGTATAAAAAGATGTTTCAAAAATACTAGAAATATTGGGCTTTTTTCGCATATTTCAAGTATGCAAAATATTTAAAAATTAGATTAAAGATTTTAGACCTAATTCACTATTCTGTAATTCCGCATTATTTTGACGTCAGATTTGAACTTGGCGACCCGGAACCCCCTAACGTAACAAGTTCATTAAATATGAACTGAATTGATATTATGTAGATCGCAGTACTTAAATTTATCCTATTTGTTTGTTCAACTTTTCTTTATATGAAATTTGCCCTAAAATTTAATTAAAAGCTACAATCTTTTAAAATTAAATTTTATTTTAAAATCCTAAAAGTGATGTGATACTCTTTTTTCTTCTCTCATTGGGAAAGGATGTTTAGGAAACCTTTCTTATCGATAAAATGATTACGTTATTATCTCTTAAGGGGATATAATTATATCATTTTAGGAGAAATGTCGTTCGTCACTGAACAAAGAATGATGTAAAAAAAACGTTACTATGAGTCAACGAGGTGTAAATCATCTTTTTAATTTTTTGCCACAGAATTTACCTGTAATCGTTATTTATTTTTTTTCTGCATACCTTTTTTTTTTTAAATTCTATTTCCCAATGTTTTTGAATTTTTTTTTTCTGGTATCATGGGGGCGTACCCTTAGAAAGAGCACAATTATAAAAATTGTAAATTAAAAGTTCTTTCTTAATTCTGGATTAAACACTTGACTGAAAAAAAAAAATCAAGTACAATCAATAAAATTAAGAAAAAAAAGCGAAGGTAAAAATTTAAAAGAAGCCGTTCTCTTTGAATTTAGGTTTGAATTTCAAGTTGAAGTTATAAAAAAAATCTTTTCATACGTAAGTTATAAATATTTTTTAGGATTGGAAAAACTATATTAGGATTTGGAATTTTTTAATCTCGGTATTTTAGGAATCAAAAAAACCATCTGAGATCGCTAGATAGCAATAGTTAGCATCCATGTTTATGTTTATGTACATGAACATAATAATTGCAGTTGTAAAAATATCATTTACTTTTAGAAATGTTTACTTTACCACGGTCGTATTAACTCTTTTTTTTTCAAAACAAGCCAAATCTTTTACTGTTGTGTAATATTTGGTGTGCTATTATTATTATTTCAGTCGTTTGGCGAAATGCTGCAAATCCATGTTAAGAATATTATTTGTCATAATCAACAATGTTTATTGCATTCCGACTTACGTTGTGTGGATGATGATCCTTTATCCTGTAAAAAGATGTCATCCGGAGTTATATTGGAAGATAGAAGGTTTATTTTTTCATTGGTTATTGGCAATGGTAGCTATGTGGAGTTGGACTGCAGGCTATGACAGTAAGTTTAAAATATTCATTTAATAAGGTTGCGTGATCGAATAAGGAAAAAAAGAAACTAATAATCTGATTGTACAGCTTTTTTTTTTAATCTGGTCTAATTTAATTGATTTTTTTTTCTTTTCAGTTGTAGAATTGGGAGATGATATTAGAGTATGTCTAGAAGAAAAAACCCTGGTTATGGCCAACCATCAATCCACCGCTGATGTGCCCCTTCTAATGGCGACTTTTAACGCCAAGAAAAATGTCTTACCAAATTTAATGTGGATTATGGATCGAGTTTTTAAATTTACTAATTTTGGTATCGTCTCCGTGCTGCATGAAGATTTTTTTATTGTTTCCGTAAGTTATTATTAGTATTATTATTTTTTATTTATTTTTATTTTTTCTTCAGATAATATTGTTTAATCTCAGTAAAGATAATCTTTAAAACAATTTTTCAAGCCCTAAAATTTTGTAGTTCAAATGTCAATATGATACTTAGTCCCTGTGACATAAATTTTCGATTATTAACGATTAGTGTATAATGTCTCTGAGCTTTGATAAGATTACACACTTTTTTTTGCTCAAGTTTGACATCTGTCATTTTCGTCCTTGAGAAAAATTTGACTAAACAGGAAATTATGTATGTTTACATTTTATTGTATTTTGCTACGTCTCGTTTCAGGGGAAAAATAAAAGGGAAGAATCACTGCAGTGCTTAGTTAGGCATTTACATAATTCTTTCATTCCAAGGCGTAGAAATTGGATCGTTTTGTTTCCTGAGGGCGGGTTCCTTCGGAAAAGGAGAGCTACTAGTCAAAGGTAAACATCGATTTTATTGGTAAATAATTCATTAAAAGAGCGAGATGCGACGTACTCTACCTAAAAAAGAACTGAGCAAGTTTAATATAAAATATATTATGTTTTAATGAAAAAAAGCCTCTAGATGAAAAATTTCTCCTTAATTTGAGAGACCTTTTAGTTTTTTTTTTAATTTTTGCTTTCGAATCTTATTATGTTTTTCTGTTACCTCATATTTTGTTATTATCCAGATCAATAAATTTAAAAAGAACGTTAAAAAATGATATTCAGACCCGTAATAATTAATAAACCATTTCGCTTAAGTTTAATTAAAAGATTAAGTTAATTTAATTTTGATTCAAATAAAAAATTAATTTCATAATTTTTGTTCTGTTTTGCTTTGCTTTTTGATAAATTCTTATGCAAAAATTATAATACGTATATTAAAAATACATTTAGTTCACCGTTCAATTTTTTTTTCAGATTCGCACAAAAAAATAATTTACCAATGTTGAAAAATGTTTCATTACCGAGGGTAGGAGCTATGCGAGTTATTATGGAAAATGTAGGGTATTCATCTGTAGACAGCAATAGCTTAGGTGATGGAGAGGATAATAAACCTATTTTAAACCATTCTTTGAATGCAACTTACACATCATCTAGTGCAAGCTTAATTAGAAGGGACGGTTGCCTACCTAATAATTCGCATCCACTAGGTAGGTATTTAAAGAGGATAATTTCAATTACTTATAATTGCTTGATCCTAAAAAAATGTAATTGGTTTTTTTTTTTTTTTTTTTTTAAGTTCCAGATGAAAATAAAATAAGATGGATATTAGACATTACAATAGCCTATCCCCGAGGGGAACCTTTAGATTTACCTACTATAGTTACTGGAAGTAGACCTCCATGTCAAACATTTTTATTTTATAGGTTATATAAAAGTTCACAGGTAAGAAAAATAAAACTAGGATAAGTTTTATTTTGAAGCAAGAATTTACAAATTTCGCCCGTCCCATTCCATGTCAGCCTAGTGTAAACATTTTATTAACTAGTCTTTTATTTTTATTTTTTGGTTGTGCCCCTCGTTCAGAGCTTTTTGACCAAAAGATTTAAAGTCAAAACTGTTTAAATCAAATGCCGAAGCTGAATAATTTTGAGTTAATCGATATAATTTCAATTTATGCAGTATAATTAAAATTGGAGAAAAAATTTTGATCAATTTATTTTTTACAGATACCTGTAGATAAAGATGAAATGACACATTGGTTGTATAAAATTTTCCAAGAAAAGGAAGAAATGCTAGAAAAATTTTACAATACGGGGATTTTCCCAACCGGAGAATTCTGCCAGTTTCCTGCACCGGAAAGAGCAGTTGTACAAGATAATTTGAGGTTTTTCATACTACATTTATTTTTCATCACATCTACATATGTACATTATCAAATGCTTTCAACGGTCTTCTCATACATGTGGTAAGGTCCAAATTTTTGAGCTTTTATTTGATATTATTACAGTCATTTTGTAAATTTGTTTTTACGTTTTCAGGGATAATCTTGTAAGAATCACTCTATGATTTTCACAGGATAGAACGAAGTCTCGATAGTCAAAATAATCTCCGGTGGCCGATGATAGCTCGGCAAGAATTCCTCGAAAACGATTATATACTTTTTGATACAAAATACGGTTTGATGTGACTGAAGCTTAATATTTTTGAAAATAAGTGTTTCGCCTGAAAAAGAATTTATATATACATTTAAGAATATTAGGAATAAAAAACTTCCTGTTTCCTGTTAAGAGTCTCGCCTTCTTTAGCAGCTTTATTTATTTTTTTAAATTTCAAACGCCATTGCTTTTTACTTTTAAAAAAAATTAATTTGCTTCTAGTAAAAAAAAATTGGGCAAAGAGGGACTTAAAATTTATTTTTCTGTTAAAATAAGCCTAATATGTTAATTTTTTTAAAAAGAGTTTTTATGTATAATTGAAGTAAAACTTGCCGGAATTTAAAAAAGAAATAAAATTATGTAAGAATTAAAATTTAATATCATACAGGTTTTGTATTAATGAGAAAGTATTTTGCTTTACGATTTTTGCATTCCAATTGTAACGCTTTACGTGTGTAGTATCATAGCATTTAATTTTTGTACATTCTTCTCTTATGCAGAAAGCTTACTGATAATAATAATTCATTTGTTTTTAATTCATCCGGAATTCGCGAATAGACTGTTTTTTCTCGTTTCCAATTAAGAGATTTAAAGTTTCCCTCGAAAATGGCGGTTAATAATTTAGCTTATAGGATTTCTTTTCAACTTGATTTTTTAATTGGAAGCGGTTGAAACAGCGCTAGAGAGATATAATTATTTGAATTAATTTGTATTGTTTTTTTTCTATAATTTCATTTTATTTAAATTCCTGTTGGATTTTTTTTTTTTTTTTGCGCTTGTTTGATGTAATTTGTTTAAGACGCACGATGGATATTACGTAGGTTATTTGTTATGAATACTTTAAATTTGTTTGAAAGAAAATTTGCCTGCATTTTTTTTTAGTTTCAAGACAAGGGATTTTTTTTTTTTTTTTTGTAAACTAAAAGGAAATAGGAAGTAGATAACATAAAGGCAGCATTCTACAAGTTAAACACTATTTCAGTTAATGTTGAAATGATGATAATATTAATACTAATAATCGGTTGAAAAAAAGGTTGTAGTCGAAAAATGTCTTTCAAAAGTTCCAACAGGAACGAGGATCACATAATATTAGCATAAACGATATAATTACAAGCAAACATTACTAAGTATATTACTAAGTAATAGAAAAAAAGGTCTCAGTGAACGAGAATTAAATTTGTTCCTTTTTTTTAAAATTCGGTACATTGTTATGTAGCTAAAAAAGTCCTTTAAAATTTTTTTTTTTCACTTTGGGAGACTAAAAATATGTAAATTCATAAATCAGGGTAAAAAAATTGTAGATCAAGTTTCATATTCATACCCGGAATTAAGTGACTTTTTTTTTACGAGAAAGTGTATTTTTGCTTTAAGCCTATTATTCTTTTATATAATTGAAGCAAAAACCCAGACTTTTAAGTTATAGTTCAATAATGCATCGTTTATTTTTCACAACTTAATTTTTTATTTTTGTTTTTGAAATTAACAATGGTGTTAATTTTGCTTATTATTATAATAGAGTGATCAGTTTTTAAAAATAATTTTAAAGCGGTTCTAGGAGATCAAGAATAATTTTTATGATTATTTTTAACGATCCAGCTTTTTTACTTTATAATATTTTATTTTTCGGGACATGGATCAGCATTATTACTGTTGTTCTTTATTATTAGAATGTTGCACTCGATTTACATCGTGGCTTTTCCAAGTAATATGCTGATCCATGTCCCGAAAAATAAAATATTACAAAATCAAGAATAATTGTTTCTTAAAGAACTAATTGTTTGGAAAATTAAATAATTGTTCTCTTAAAGAACTAATTGTTTGGAAAATTAAATAATTGTTCTCTTAAAGAACTAAATTTTTAGTAGGGCGACACAAAACAAGCAAGTTTTTAAAATCTTTTAAAAAGTAAAATAAAAAAATTTCAAAAAAACCACCCAGTTTTTACTTTGATGCAACTGGCAGTTTGTAAGATTTTTTTTTCTTTTTCTGAGAACATTTTCGAATTATAATAAGACAATAAGCAGTGCCGCAAAAGTTTTTTTATTCCCATATTTCTAATTTTGTCTCCATGTTTTTTAATTTTTGCCCATTAACTTGAAAAACCAATCATAGATAAAAAAATGCTTACCGTACGGAAATGTTATATTTGGTTGTATGAGTATTTGCACCTTTTAAAGGGGAAAATCCGACGAAAAAATAAGTGAACTTCGAGCAGGATTCGAACTCACAAAACCAAAATCACACTCCATCTGAAAGGGTTTAAAGCCTGCACGATTTTTCTATTTTTGAAAGAAAAATTTTTTTAATACTGCTTCTGTCTTTAAAAAATATCCGCGCCTTTTCTTACATTTTAAACAGAAATCATGCGTAAATATAATAAAATATTTGAAAAAAAGAAAAAATATAACAAAAAAAAATTATACTGGGATATGGGAGCATATCCCTACGTAGGACTACGTCTAGGGGTACTGTTTTAATATTATGGTAAATGATAAACAAAACAAACGGACATTAATAAAATTTATCGCAACCGTTATATCAAAAAGATAATGCATAATTTCCTTTAATTAGAAAAATTAACGGACAATTTATTGTCCTCCTTATCATGGAGGAACACCTAGGTTTGAAATTAAACTCATCTCGTACCTCCACAACTTTAAACAACACGGTCATTGATACCGTGTTTTCCCGGAACATCGAACATGTTCTGTGTCAAAATTATATATCTTATTTCACGTATCATCGTCCCATCGCAACGCTTGTTACATTGGAGTCTACAACATAAGAATTCCCAGGGTATTCCATAGTTAAATCTACCAGAAACTAAAATTCGATCCAAATTTGTCTTCTAAAATTCGATTCACTTGTCCCTGGTACAGCTGTTTCGAAAGAAATTTTTGTGGAATTTTCATTTTTCCGCTTCAGCTTTTTCAAAACATGGAAAATGAGAGTTTTCAAAGAAGTTTTAACCTAAATGTAAATGATTGCGAGAATCCATGTAAATGATTGCGAGAATGCTTCTAAATGAAGCTTTTTTACAATAGAGCATCATTTTTATTCAATTTCATCAAAAATTTTGAATTTTTTCGTCTTCTGATCTTTTTTATCCAAAAATTATATTTTTATCTTTTATAAAAAAAATTATTTTTATCAAAAAATTCGATTTTATTGACGAGCAAAAAAATGCCTTAAAATTTTTAAATCGTTTCATCGCTTAAATTTAGCAATATTAGAACATTACCACAAAGACGTATTTTAAGTAATATTTTTACATTTCGAGGGCTTTTGAAATTTTGCTGCTTCTAAAAGTATTAATTAATTTAAATTAATATTAAAATTAATAAAATTTACAAGAAATATTAATTTTTTTTCAACTTTTGACCTTTTTCATCAAAAATTTTAAGTTTTTTCCATGCCAGAAAAAAAAATGACATTTTTATCAAAAATGATCTTTTTTTCTCAAAAATTATATAAGTTAAAATGTTGACTAGGTCTGTATTTTGACCATAAATTTTTTAAAATTCTCCAAGTTAAAATTTTAATATTAAAATATTAATTATTTAATATTTTAATATTAAATAATTTTTTAGGTGCGAACCAACAAACAAATAAACAAATAAACAAACAAATAAACGAACAGAAATCTCCAGGTTACGGGGTATGACGTAGTCCTACGTCAATAATATTTTAATATTAAATAATTTTTTAGGTGCGAACCAACAAACAAATAAACAAATAAACAAACAAATAAACGAACAGAAATCTCCAGGTTACGGGGTATGACGTAGTCCTACGTCAAAAAAAAAAACTTAGTTATAATGGTTCTTTAGGTATTACGAAATTTAAATTTGTGCTTCTAATTTTAAAAAAATGTAGTTTCATTAGTCAATACATCTGGTTCTATGCACAATTTTAAATTGAAAAATAAATGAAGAAGCAAATTAATGAAGTATCGAAGAATATCATTTGAAAAGCAGAAATGCTTTAAATTATCGGATAGTCTATTTTTTAAATAGCTTGGATCCTTTTTAAAATTATTTCAGCAGGTATCTTTTTAAAAAGCTATTTTTAAAAAAGCAATAAATTGCCTGGTGGTGGAATCGCTTTATGATTTACAAAAAATCAAAAAAAAATTAGTAGATAAGCAAACAAAGCTCAATTTTTGAAATTATGGTGAAAAGTAACTTTGTGGTTACTACTACTAAAAAAAAAAGGAAGCAAGCGACTAAAAAAATTTTTTACTGTAATACCTTCCAATTTTTACTTATTTGTTTATTTTTTTTTTCCTGCGTTAGGCGAAACAAACTGCAAACCAACCACTTTTATTTTGAAATTTTTCCTGTTTGAAGGCTTTAAGCCTTTTAGCCTTGCTTTTAAGATTTTGGCTAATTTATTGAATATTTATTTGTTATTCTTGCCGGAGATTTATTTTGTATATCTAACACCATTAAAGTTGTCTCTTCCCAATATTCTGCGAATGGTCTTCGATTTCATAGTTGATGCCGGATGATTTGGATGATTATTACAGATTTTCCGATGTCTTCTTGTTAGTTTTTTTTACATCTACCTCTTGTAGTTATAGTTTTAAATTAAATCTTTTGTCTTCAGTTTACACCAATAAAAAGAAAATATTTAGACTTTTGTTTGTGATTCGCTACATTAAAATATTCAAATCTACTGCTGTTCTGTAATCTTTATACCACATTTTCAGTCAAAAACGATTATGTGCAATATAATGAAAAGTTACCAGTAATTTTGGTTACAATTTGCAAAAATAGAGTTTGATAATAATCTTGCTTAGGATGAAGATGTATTTGAACTCGGATACGGCATATTCACCTCTGAAATTAACATTACTGTACCTGCTGTTATTTAGAGAAGATTACGTCGGTTTTAACGGATATATATTTTTTAAGATTGAGATGTATTCAGCTAGAAGTTAGTTGGCTCAATAGGAAAAAATTCGTCCAGTTTTAAAAAAAATGCTAGTTAAAAACTTCTAATATATACTACCGTGCTAAGGGAAAGGGCGAATATTATCATTTTGTAATCAAAAACTTACACCATTTAGGTATTATAAAAAGATCGATTTCTTTTACTAAATTTTAGATAGGCCTCCCTTTGCCCTAGTACCGCAGCATAGTAAAAAAAAAAAAAGAACAAACATAGGCCTTGAACAATGCTACTTATTAATATTGCACTTTTCCAAAGATGTACTAAATAATTAGTTGGGATGTTTAACTATCATTGTTAATTAGTAGGGAATTTACAGTTCAGAATAGATTTGAGTAAGTAGATTTTTTAAGGATATATTATAAACAATGTCATTTCATTTATCTGTAAAATGCAAAATTAACAAGACTCTCGATTTCACCTTTAAGTCGCATTTTAAATGAATCCATGGACTTAGTTGTAAGCATTTATAAAAATTTGTATTAAATATTGTAAAATATCGTTTGACATTAAAAGATCTTGCAAGAAAATGTTGAATTTCTTTGTCGATTTCTGATCTCTTTAAAGATTTCTAGTTATGAAAGTCAGAACTTTCATCTTTTTATAATAATTTTTTCAATACTCAAATTTAGAGAAAAGCTAAATCGAGAGAAGAACTCATTAATAATTTCTATGCTCGAAAGATAAAACCACTACGAAAACACTAGCTGCCAACCACCAGAAATAAAAAACACTACATGAGATTTTCTGATATTTATTTCTACTTTGAGGTAAGGCTTTCGCACAGTGGGCCAGAAAAAATTATTTTTGGACAAAAATCGATTAAAAATTTTCAAAATTTTACATAATTGATCGGACAACATTATTTTTAGGTTGTTTCTGTTTCTTATATAAACAAAAAAATTATTCAGAACATTTTTATGCTTTTTTATACTATTTTTAACGCACTTTTTGTTAATAATGACATAAAATTTGTTAACGATGTAGGTATGTTTAAAAAAATCAGAAGTAATCGAAATATGATTTACTGATAGTCAGGTATCATGGAGTGTAAAGCTTTACCTCTCCAAACATTTTTTTCTGGCTGTAATTGGTTTTTAGAGTTAATTAAGTCAAAAATTGTATTAAAAATATTTTTCAATTAAGCTTTTAGTGGGTTTATTTAAAAGTCTTCAAGATGTCTATGGTCTCATTATGAAGCCTAAAGGTGCTAAATCAAAAATCTGCTTACAATTTTTGCGCCTCTTTGCGCCTAAATTTTGTCCAAAAATTTTTTTTTCTGGCCCACTGTGTTTCGTCATAAAAGAAAAAAAAGTGTCCAAGCTTACGGCCAATGAAGCGGACAGAATTAAAAAATTTTGTATTCCACTAGGAGAGAACATTAATGCAGCAGTTTCCAGCACAATTGCTAAATTCATCGAAGATGTTGAAAAAGACGTAGAACGGACTGATACCGTAAGTCAATCATTTTTTTTTAATGCACTTTAAAGAAAGTCACTAGTGGCTATTAAATTTACAGATTCATCAGAACGAAAACCATCATACAATTAATGACCTTATCAATTCAATTCCTAGGACCAGTGGACAGAATTTTAATATTGAAGAAATAACACCTGAATTCACATCCTTCAATTCAAGTATGAAATATATTTTTTTTATTACATGATGTGATTATATTTATTGATGAAAAAACTTGTGATTTTTGTTTAACTTCTTCTTCTTAGTCCTTTACTCGATTTCGAGCGTGGTGATCTCTCACATATACCTGTGCGTGCGCTCACAGGCATATGGGACCTACAGTTTATCGCCGGTTCCGAACGGCTATTTTTGAGAGATTTACTAGGCAATTACCGCTCGGTGGTTTGCCATTGCCTTCCGAGGGGTGGTGACCGTTGATTTTCTGACTAGCGCACTAGTTTTGGCCTGAGAAAAATTCCTAGCTGTGAACTAGGATAGAAGCACGACGCGTCGCATCGAGAGTCGAGCGCGTTATGAACTAGGCTACGGACCACCACTTTTTGTTTAACACTCCAGGTGAAAATGTACGAACGCCTCTCAAATGCATCAATTCATCTTCAAAAGAAAATAGTTCATCTACAAGTGAGAAAATCCTGCAACCTACATGTGCAACAACCAGCAATGAAATCGTGCAAGCCAATATTATCATTTTGTAATCAAAAAGTTACACCATTTAGGTATTATAAAAAGATCGATTTCTTTTACTAAATTTTAGATAGGCCTCCCTTTGCCCTAGTACCGCAGCATAGTAAAAAAAAAAAAAAGAACAAACATAGGCCTTGAACAATGCTACTTATTAATATTGCACTTTTCCAAAGATGTGCTAAATAATTAGTTGTGATGTTTAACTATCATTGTTAATTAGTAGGGAATTTACAGTTCAGAATAGATTTGAGTAAGTAGATTTTTTAAGGATATATTATAAACAATGTCATTTCATTTATCTGTAAAATGCAAAATTAACAAGATTCTCAATTTCACCTTTAAGTCGCATTTTAAATGAATCCATGGACTTAGTTGTAAGCATTTATAAAAATTTGTATTAAATATTGTAAAATATCGTTTGACATTAAAAGATCTTGCAAGAAAATGTTGAATTTCTTTGTCGATTTCTGATCTCTTTAAAGATTTCCAGTCATGAAAGTCAGAACTTTCATCTTTTGATAATAATTTTTTCAATATTCAATATTAGAGAAAAGCTAACCCGAGTGAAAATAGACCATATATTATTATATAAAATCATATATTTCCATATGCGAATCACCCATGTTCTGCGCAGAACATTTGACAATTATATAAACATATGAACATATGTAAACATATATAAACATGATCAATATGTACATATGAAATCCGCCATGTATGATCATATATGGTCATACATAATTATAAAATGATTTTTTTTTTTTTTTTTTTTTTTTTTTTTTTTTAATTATACCAAGATTTTGAATACTGTAATGAGAACTCAAGTATCCCAATAGATTCTTGACAAATCTCAAGTATTAAGTCGAGGAAAGACTTATAAAAAAATACGATTATAACAATTTCCGAGTTTGGATGTCATTCAAATCAAAAAACATTCTGAACGCCAATAACAAAAAATACACCACGTCCTGCCAATATCTTCCTTTTGAAATCAAAATTCCGAAATGTCTTAACTTGATGATCCTATATAGGTAAAATACTATGTAAAAATACAAAAATCAGAATTTTCGGGGTGAATACTGATTTTTAGGACGAGATTTTCAGTATAACAAAGTGTAACATGTCAAAATAACGTATGGTCACATATGTTTATATAAAATAACATGTTTGATCATATGAAATAACATTCCCCACCCAAAAGAAAACGATTCACAGGTCATCACATGTTCTGTCACATGTGGCCATTTGAAAACTATTTAGGTAATTGAATATATAGAAGAATTACGAAAAATTTCCTTCCTGGATATGAGTCTGACAAAGTGGTTATACATGACTTGATATGAAATCATATTTTCACATATGAACACATATGGCCAGAAGCAATGTGCATGTGTTTGAGTAGGTGCCAATGTATGCCATAACATGAAATTACATGTCCATATATTGGCATAAACAATCGGATATAAGTCTGACAATGTGGTTATACATGACTGGATATGAAATTATGTTTTCACATATGTCCACATATGGCCAGAAGCAATGTGCATGTGTTGGAGTAGGTGCCAATGTATGCCATTACATGAAATCACATGTCCATATATTGGCATAAACAATCGGATATAAGTCTGACAATGTGGTTATACATGACTTGATATGAAATCATGTTTTCACATATGTCCACATATGGCCAGAAGCAATGTGCATGTGTTGGAGTACGTGCCAATGTATGCCATTACATGAAATTACATGTCCATATATTGTCATAAACAATCGGATATAAGTCTGACAATGTGGTTATACATGACTTGATATGAAATCATATTTTCACATATGTCCACATATGGCCAGAAGCAATGTGCATGTGTTTGATTATGTGCCAATGTATGCCATAACATGAAATTACATGTCCATATATTGGTATAAACAATTGGATATAAGTCTAACAATGTGGTTATACATGACTTGATATGAAATCATATGCTCACATATGTCCACATATGGCTACAAGCAATGAGCTATGAGTTTGAGCATTTGGGCAAGTATTATATAATATGAATTAATATTGCCATACATTGCCATATATAGCTAAATACAGATTTTTCTCCATTTTTTTATATTTTCTTATATGAACATATGAAATTTAACAATCCCAATATTTGAACATATGTTATCCATATATGATCTGTTTTCACTCGGGAAATCGAGAGAAGAACTCATTAATAATACCAATGTTGGTTCAGTAAAAATTAATTTGGAATCAATTTCTTCTACAAAAACAAACTTTTTGCCATCAAAGTAAAATATTTCAGCGTTATGTGATTCTGCACTGAGCAAATCGAATCGAAGTGTTAAAGTCACAACAAAAAAACTGCATGTTTATCTTACGGGAAAACCGAAATCGCGCAAACGTGTTGAAGCATTTTTAAAGCAGACGATATCTCATATGTATTTGTAAATCGGTAGGCCGGGAATTCGTTTGTTTTCTAATGCTAAATTTTTTCGTTTCGTTCTTGTTACTTCTCAGTTTTTCGATTATTAATTAAAATTATTAAAAATCTTTAAAATTAATTGCTAGTTTAATAGAAGAAGATTTTTGTTAATGCTGTGTTAAAACCAACATTTATAAACGATGTTGGCTTTGTTTTGTGATCGATCGCATAGCTTTACCAGGACTACCCCTTTGTTTTATCGTGCAAGAAGGATACATATCGTCTAGAGGTCTTCAACCCCTTTGTAAGTTATTTAATTTTATTTTTTGTTTATGGGAATTATCATTTTTATCATAAATTTCATTAAGAATCGACTTTTTCATTCATGAAATTGTCAAAACATAAACAGTTGCATCGAGTTTCAACGGTATGATATGAACATCACACTTTGTTAAAAGTGTAATGGTTAACAATTGGGGCGTATGAAAATGTCTATAAAATTTGATTTATTCTTCTTTCTTTCTTTTACTTTTTACTTTTTACTTAATTTTTTTTTAGGAGTAATGTCACGATAGAGTCTCACGAAGGTTTAATTTCATTATATGGCTAACGGTAATTAAAATATGATCCTTCATTCTTCTTAGCAGTGTGATGTTTTTTTTTGCCTTTCTTAAATAAGTTTCATATTTATTAGCCAGATAAAGGATTTAAAAAGTTATTTTGAATTTGGTTTATTTATGCAAAATAAATAAAAACTAAACCAAAATAAATAAAAAAAATGTTTGATTGGATGATATTTTTGGAAAACTTTTTGGCTTCTTTACCTAACGGATATAAAATTTTCCAGATTACGTTTTGGTTTCATGTAAATAGACAAAATTTTTATTTTCATTCCATATCATCAAATTTATAAGGCTGATTTCTAAATTTAAATGCACACAATTGTTATTCTACACTATTTGTTTCATTGAAGATTTTCTCTCCTAGCATTTAGTATTTTACTTAATATTATTTCATTTTCTATATATTCATTTGGTCTAATTTGGTTCATCCTGATTTCATTCTTCATGAAAATAATATTTCACCCAGTAAAGTTATCAGTCACAAAACATACGAAAAAAAAACTAGTGGTGTCAGGGGAATTGAAGCGTTCAAATAAGGAATAAAGAAAACTATCCTTTCGAAATTGGAAAGATGAGGATCTTTTAAAGGAAATTGAATGCCAAAAGGTTTTGATATCCTTTATTGTTTGATTCAAGTGTTTAAGTCCTGAATGTGTTTGTGTTTTAAAAATTCTCAAAAAAGATTCCTTAATTTTTCCAGAGAATGAAACTATGCCACTTTAAGGACTTACCTGTTCTACGCATTGGTGCGTTGCATATCTGCATATGAAAACATAAGAAAGAGTTTCTCTGGGGACAGTTCGGACGAATCTGCGAACTTTTCGTTTTTGGCAATAGAAAACGCTGAAAAAGAACGGACGGAACGTTATTTTTCGTAAAACGAACAAAACCCTCAGGTTTTTTATGCGGCTTGTAATAAGCGAGGAAATCCTTAATCCAAAATAAAAAGATAGTAAGATCAAAAATTCATTGATTTTTCATCATAAAGGCCTGACCCGTTCAAAAGAAATGCCAGCCAAGTACGCATTGCTTGTGTTTTTGAAATATTATACAATGCCAGTACAATTTTTATCATGCTCTACAAAAGTAGAGCATTTTATATTTTCTCACTTTTTTGCCAGAAATAAAGGCAAAAATCTGATCTCTGAATAATTCAAATCAAAGGGATTAGTTGCTGTAATATGTAACGTAGTTTTTGTGGTGCATGATGGAAGTAAAACCACAAAACTTACGTTTTTCGCGGTTTATAGAATTCTAATATCCTCGTTTGATTGTTTCCTCTTTTTATGCAAAATATTTTTTATTTTTTATGATTTTCCAATTTAAAAAAAAAAGATAAAAAATAATTATGAATGGTATATTACTTACACAGTTTTAGATCATAATTAATGCTCGTAAGTAGGGACTGATGTCAGAGACGAGCAAACAGAGGAAGTTTGGTTTTTATGTACATTATGATATGAAAAGGAGACATATAAAAAATGAATTATCAAGATAAATGAATAACTTTTACTGGAAATTCTTTGTTTCTAATTTTTTTTGCAAATTAATATTTTGTTTTGAACAAAGTAGGAGAACATTAAAATAGATAAACCATGGCGAATTAAAAGATAAAGTTAGTAGCTGAATGGCTGTCAATTTTACAGCAATAATAGGGTTAGGAATTTCGGGAAACGACATTATCAAAAGTTCTTCGAATCAAGTAATATTTGAAAGGATTTTCCGTAACATTTTAAAAATTTTTTTTGTCAATTCTCTGATAAAAATTTCGGTTAAAAGGTTATTGTTCAACTTTTCAACTTTCTGATTAAATCTAATTTTTAGTGCCAAAAAAATTTTCTTAATCGTTCGTTTTTTCTATGAAAATTCATACTTCAATCTATCAAGCCTCTAAAAAGTATTTTCCGCTGTCATTATACAGACGCTGCTGCGAACAAAGAAAAAAAGAATCGCAACGTTTTTCTTTAAAATGCATAGTGGAATAACCCAAAATTCGAATTAATATCTCAGGAACTTGTAACCATTCATTTTGGCCTATCCTTTTTTTTTTTTTTTTTTTTTTTTTTCTTTTGAAAAATTACACGATTTATTAATGACGAGATTTTTTTTTTCTTTTTGAATCTCTGTAATTTTATTTCATTTTACATTACAAAGAAAGACCGAAAAATATATCAATGTAAGGGAATCGTCCGAATTTAAAATAAATTTTTCGGGTATTCCAAAATTGGTAAGATTTCTTTCGCGGCATGATTGATTATAATTTTTTCCCGTTTGCATGATGTTGTAAGTCACTTGATCCCAAACACGTGCAGCAAAAACATGTTTAAACCATAAACAATATTCCCATATCGAGGTCTATTATTCCAATTTTTCATAAAGCACGCGTTTTATGTCATTCCAGATATGTCGAAAGCTTTTACGGTGAAATTACGTCAGATTTTCGCTTGCTGAGTTACATGCTTTTGATTTTTAACTGTTAAGGCGTATTTCGGATCTGAAGTCGGCATTAGGGCATAGGTCCTCCATTCGGTGACTACACCGAAATAAGATTTTTTTAAATCCATAACGGATCAGGCATGCGACGGAATAGATACCGGAGCTTTAGGGTTTGTAAATTATCCAGAATTTTCCCCTGAAATCAGACATGTTTTTAGTTGAAACGAGTAGGATACTTTTGGTTTCCAAGGCGCAACTACTGTATTTATGCTCAGAAATTCGTAAAATAAATCCATCGAGGATAAAAAAATAAAAAGAAGGCCTACCAGTTTTTTAAACAAGGGTATTCGATTTTGTATTGTGCAAATGGTAAATTAAAGGGGTTTGAGCCAATATTTATTGTTAAATCTTCATTCATTTAACTTTAAAAGTTTACAGCGATTAAAAGATTCACGGTATTCTAATTAAAGACACTATTTTGATTTACAACCTGGGGTGTTTTAGTTCCAATAAGTAAACAAGAGGGTTGCATTAAGCAAACCAGCTGTTTTTTTTTTTTTTTTTTTTTTTTTTTTTACGATTGCCTTTTCCGCTACATGATTTTTTTCTTGGAAATGCTATTACGGAATCCTGCACGCAGTTTATGTAAATTGGAAACATTTATTTACAAATTGAATCCAATGTTGAGAATTTATGGGTTTTATTGCTTTTGACTCTGCGTATGAGTTGCATCCTCAACGCATATTTTATTGTAGCACAATCGATGGTACCTACTTTTTTTTTTAAGTTTTAAGTCATCTTCTTGAGGAAAAGAAAAGTTAATAAAGAAGTAGCTGTACAGTGTACGCTCAGGCTCCTGTTCTTCCATGTACTGTACATATAGCTCGCAACTTGTTTTTTAAAATGATTTAGTATCTTGTTGCTCTTTATAAGGTGAAAGAAGCTAATTGGATTAAGTTATTGGCGGTTAATTGAGCTTTCAATTTTATTAAATTTTTGATGGATATAGGAAACGATTAATTATTTTATCATTTATCTACTAAAAATGATTTGTTAACTTAAAACCAACAGGTTTCCTTGAAGTTATTGTTTTAGATTAATCTATTAGATTTAGGATATTTAGGTTTAATGTAAGGAATCATGTAGAGAGTGTAAGCTGAAGCTTTAACGGGAGGTTTATTTCTATACTTCTTTGTTGGTGAGGAGGGTATGCCGTCATTTATTTTTGAGAATAGTACCTATTTATATATGATAGTCTGCCTCTTGCTACTTATGCGAGATATGCATTTATGGCGAAGAAGACAAAAGTGCTAATACAATTACAAGTTTGTAAGTGTGTATGTAACTCTGAAAAACTGTAGTTGGACCATTTTTTGAAAAAAGGATTATTTTTGATTTGTTCGTGCGTATACTTTGAACCAATCGAATCAAAGAGTTGGATACCAGAGTAACCAGGGTGCTTTAGTTCTTGGAAAACAATTAAAAGTCTTCGGATAATGTATTTTGCCTAGTAAAAGTTCTTAATGAATTATAGTTTAATTTTTTCGGCAAAATAAATTGATTTCTAAAACGTTATATGAAAACGCTGAAAAAAGTCTAAAATTTTAGAAATAAAACTCGGGTCGTTAGCGTGACATTTTCTACAGCTCTGTAGTAATTGATATTGGATGTGGGGAAAAAAGAAAGGAAACTTTTTAATTCTTACTTTTAATGTCTCCTTCTTTCTTTTGTTTCCTTTTAGTTTTTACGTTTTTCACCGTTTTAGAATACAATTTTTTTTTTTTTTTTTTTTTTTTTTAGAATAAAAAAATTTATGATTTTAGTAACCTAAAGCTCAGCCAGAACGAACACGTCATTTCCAATTAGTTTATAAATTGTATGATCCATCGACTGGAACGCCCTTTTAAGCTCAACCGGCCATTTACCACGAGGATACGCTGTTCAGTGATGTGATGTCATTGCATGTGCCGAAATAATAAATAACCCTTTTCATGACGGTTATCGTATAATTTTAAAGTCAAAGATTTTGAATGCATTTCTGTATTCTGTTTATCATCCTGACCGATTCAATGGTCAGGCAGAAACAATATTGTGGCATTTTAACAGTTACTAACACCGGTGGATCCAGGAATGTTTGCATCAGAGGGGGGAAGGGGGGGGGGGGTAATAACCTGATATGTGCCCGAATTCTATCTAGTGCAAAATTGTTTCAATTCGGTGGAGGGTGGATCAGCCAGTGACTACTATCTCCTCTAACAGTTTAACACATTGAATCACTTCTTTTATTGAACAGTTGAAAAGACCACTAAAATTCTCTAAACACTTCAGAAATTATGTTGCGGATGATGAAGGAACACCATTCAATGAAAACCGAGAGAGGTGAAATAAAATTTGAAATAGTTACCGTCTGGGACCTCAAACAAACAAGAGCATAGATTGAAAATAGATTTTATAGACCATAAGAACTAATAAACCGTGTTAATCGATTGAACGCAACGATAGATATTATCCAGGAAGCCTTGTACACAACGTTTGTGAATTGAGTAAAAAAAAAAAAAAAAAAAATCTTGTACGTTTGACTTGAGAGCGGAATAAATAGGTAACGAACCGGAAGACTTGCAGATTCACAAGCGGTGTAAAAATAGTATAGTCGTCTTCAAATTACCATCTGGCAGATCAATTTTTTGCATCTGCCCTTGATACATCCTGTCCTTGAAATTGATTTGCAAACGAAAGTTTTACAATTAGATTCAAAAATTATTCCATGTTTAATTTATCCATGATCCCTTTGAGTAGAGTTAAATGTAGACGCCGTTGGTTTGTTTAAAACAAAAACGAAATTTATACAATGAAAATCATTCCGCTGCCTCCCTTTCGACAGTCTCCAGTAATATATCCTGAGTGTCGGTTAGCACGTGTTTTGTCTGTGTCTCGTGCCCCGCATTTTTAGTCGCCTCGCATTGAGTGTTCATATGTATTTCAACGCTTTGTGATTATGGATACGGTATGGCAGCTTTGTTCTAAAATGATACCTGTGCCTTGAATAATGTGATACGATAATTTTTTTCGCTGAGAAATCCGATGGTGTTTTTCAGTAAACAAAATCAGCATGTTAGATTATTTTATTTTATTTTTTTTTTATTGTTTGATTGCAATTTTTTAACATGGGATAAGACCAGCCTTTAAAAACTTCGGTTATTCATTTCACTTTGTGGTAGAACCCTATATGTTGTTTTCTTGTGAAACCAATAAGAGCGCATAAAAATTTATACGCGTAGCTCTTAAAAACCGAGTAAAGTGTTTCGAATTTTTCCCACGTGTATTTATTATTGATTTTCTTCTGAAGTTGAAACGAACATGCTTCTGGTGAGAGCCATTTAGAAAAGAAAAACAGTTCTTAATGCGAGTGCACACGCAATTCGCAACGCATGTCTGACATGCCATAGATTTTTATTTCATATAAAAACCATAGCCAATCGAAATTTTTTGATAGATTTTAAAATTAGTCCCCAATTCCCGAAAAATATACGGTTTGGATTTTTTTAAATATGTGTTCAGGCAGTAGGCTATTCGATGAAGGAAACTTACCCTACACAACAGAAACCAACCCCAGTTGGTGAAATTTAAGAACCCTCAACTCATTTTTGTCGAATTCACCCTACTCGGATCGATATTCTCGTCTGTATTCCGCTTCTCATTTTGTTTGTACGATTTATCAGACGGTTTCGGAGATTAATGATGCATGTTTTCCTTCAAGTTATCGGAAAAGGCGTAGCCGTTTGCGACGATGGTTTGACTTTTGTTATCGGTCAAAAGTACTTTTTCATTTCTTTATTTTATTTTATAATTTTTTTTTCTTTCACCCCAAGAAGATTTGCGAAAATGTACTAGAACTTTTGTTACTCAGTTGTAGATAAAATTATTTGTTAAGATATAGAAAAGGATTTGTTTATTATCACTGCTTATCTATGAGCTATCGATGAAAAAAAGTGGGCTCGCTTTATATGGGATAAAACGAATTAAGGGCGTGATGGGTTTAGTGAGGGGTTTTCCTGTGATGAAATTAGGGTATACGAAAAATCCCTATGACAAAGAAATCTTGAAGTGACTCAGATTGGAAGATTTTTGTCAGTTGAATAGCGTAATTAAGATTATTTAAATTTGAATTTTTTTTTTTCGGTTGGAATGGTCTTGAATTTATTAACGAAAAAAAGGTACAGTACTAGCGAGTCGTTTTAGAAATGAATTAAACATTTAAAAGGGACACAGAAATGAGTTTGGCGAATAGTTTTAAAGCAGTAAAAAAGTTTATGACTATAAATAAAACCATATTTTGTAATAACTATACTTGGGGAGTAGCATAATAGTAAAAATTCATGAAGTTTGTTTTTTTCCCCTTTGAGTTTGAGTAGGAGCTATCCATTTCTGAGATTCAAGATGTTGAACAAAAATTTTAACCTTTCACGCGCTTTTCCTTTAAAAAAAACGGAAATTTTTTTTGAAAAAACATTAGCCATTGAAAAGCTGTGCAATTGGTCACGGATGATATCACTAAAACATAATAGGCAGGGATGGTATGCCGAATAGATTTTAATCGGAATCGGAATCAGATTCGATCAATGGAAACTAATCGGAATCGGCATCAGAATCAGTGGCGTAGCGGAGGGGGGCGCCGAGGGTGCAATGCCCCGACCTGAAGGGGCCCCAAAATTTCTATTTAATTATCATGTCATTTTAAAAGCTCGTAAAATATTTTTCATTTTCAAAATTTTTGCACCAGGGCCCCCGAATTCTCCGCTAAGCCACTGATCGGAATCGCGAAAAGTTCTTTCGTAGGAATCGGAATCGGAATCATGTTTGAAAAATCATCGGAATCGGAGTCGGAATCAGCATGCCATCCCTAATAATAGGTTAAATGCTTTTTCTCAAAAAAATGTTCAAGCAAGATATTTATAACATAAATTCATCACAAAATAGTACTAAAATTCTGTAACGTTTAATCACAATGACAAAATGATGCGGAAGGAGGGCAAAAGTGCGATTTACTACTTCCTTTCCCCCCCAAACTTAAAATAATTTTACACTGGAAAGAAAACGATTTTCTGGAAAATCGGTTTTGCACCAGGTAAAATACGAATTTTTAAACACGTTTTAAGCTTTCGCCTTATTTTACCCCAAAAAACATTCTGGATTAGCCCTTGCTCAGTTAGCGGGAAATATCTATTTTTCTTCTTATTTTTTTCCTCGGAAGTTTTCCCTTTGTTCGAAAAAAAAAGTAGTGAAACTCTTTTAGGTTGGTTTTTACTACAGGCAATCATTCAGATCAAGTTTTTCCAACTAAAGTGTTGACATAAATAAAAGAGAATCCCCGAGTAATTTAATTATGGGATAACTCCCCTTTTCGCCTGCACTATAGTTTCGTAAAATATTAGATTCCCCTAATGATTTAAACCTACAGCCATTTATATGCATGATAAGTCCGTGAAAACCTTTTACCTTAGTCGTTTAAGTTGAAGCCATATAGATTTTCTTTCATCCTTGCGACACATGTTATCCCCTTAGGATGGTTTAATCAATTATAATAATTTGTGACAATTCAGGAAGTGTTCACAGTACAATCTTTTTAAAATACCCTACATTGTATTTTTCCCTGAAAATGGACGTTAGCTATATACTTTATTTACCGCTTAAAATAAAAAAGTTGAGTAGTTTCATTAATAAAACCTGTCAAATTCATGAATTTCTATAAAGTTTGAATGGAAAATTATGAATGCATAAAACTTACAAGTATTTTTATTTCGTTGAAAACGACTTGTCTAGTTAGCGAAAGAGATGCTATACCTTAATTTTTATATTTAATTAATGATACACTGCATAGGCATATAACTTATAACTATTGTTTTAATGATGGGTCTTGACTTGATCTTTGCATGATCAGATTTATTTTGGTTTTCACGATATCTTGTTGAAAAATAGGTGTCTTAACACTTGTATAACTACACCCAAGTAATCGAATCGTTTAAAATGAGTACGAATAAATTTGAACAAGTAATTTGTAAAAGTAATGAGCTCGTTATTTATAAAGGACTGTGCGGGTGATGTTATGGTTTTTTAAGGTAGCCTCATAATCCATAAGCGTATTGAAATATCACGTATGGCACGGTTTGTTTCCGTACCTAGAATACGTGGTCAACCTTAAATACCATTCAGTTCGGTTTTGGAGTAAAAAATTCTAATTGTTCAGAGGGCTAGTGAACAAAAAAACCTAAATCGGTACGGTATACTAAATTTTGAATTTTTTCTAAACTTTGTATTCGTTATAAAACACTATCAGATTCGATGACTTCTAGATGATACCGTGCTACGTCCCATCCGAATGCTTAATGTACCCGTACGTCAATTATCTTTTCAAGAGGTTAAAAAGATGGATATCGGTTTTACAGCATGATCGAGACTGGCAGTATCTTAAACGTGACAGCTTGGAGCTTTAAATAAGAACGACAATCGTCAAACCCCTTTTTCAGTAGCGTCACGTATTTCGTTATTAGGTGCTTTCTTTAATAGCTTCTTCAGATTAAAGACCTTGTTTTGGATTTAAACTGACGTGTAACCCCACCTTACGAAATTGACAAATTGGCTCTTGCCCAGATTAAAACAATTGATCGTAATTATTGTGAATACTTCCTTGAACTGATCTATACTCACTGCTATGCTACTTAAATGCTCTCAATTCCTTGTTTGTTTCGGACGTGGGCCTTTTTCTAACTACTATTTTTTTTGATAGGCATTCTGAATTTTTTATTTCCTTGCTTTTCTCTCGTTCTGTTAACGCTATATTTGGAGAGTATTTTGCGCTTACCTCGTTGCACTAAAATGGAATGGTTGTAAATTTTTAAGCATTTTTTTTTTTCGGAGATAATGCTTTTTAAATAGTGCAAAGGATTATTTTCTAATGGTGTTAACCCGACAAATGTGGATCTATTTATACGTTTAATACTTCTAATGTGATTAATGGTGGATTTGAACGTCGTTTGGCGCTCCGAATTCGGTATTTGAATTCGAAAGTGTTTTTTGGTCGTCCCAATTGAATTAAGTATATTTGGTCTGAATGTTTTCGGGAAACGTATTTGCTGTAAGTGATTAAGATTTATAATTTTTAAGAGAAATAAATTCAAATGCATTGGATATGGCAGCCAAAAGGACGAAATTGCAAGCTTTTAGCTGTTGCAAACTCTTACGCACATTTATCTCCACAATTAAAAACCTTATAGTCTATCAGTAGAATGTTATATTTTCGATTACACCATCAAAATATTTCGATTCTCCGAAGGTGGGAACTGTTTAATCACTAAAGCCTTCACATTAATACAGCTGTCTTACCATAAGTGTGATACGAGACTGTTATTTACAGAACATGTCCCCAGATCCATCAAGACACGATTTTTTTTAAAATACGAGGGGTGTCCAGAAAGCAATGACCAATGACTTACTCGGGCGTTTAAAGTTGTTGTAAGATTCTTTAGTCCTCCAAAATCAAGGGTCCGAACCCGATGCCGATGCCGGTGCCGATGCTGATGCTGATGCCAATTGCAATTAAAATACCAAGCATCGATCATATTCGATGCCGCCTCTGGTTCCGATTTTAGTGAGAAAAAAAATCATAGAGCCATTCCTCACGATTTTTAAAATCAGGGGTCCGATTCCGAACCCGGTGCCGATGCCGATGTCAGCCGCGGCCGGCTAAATATCTTGGGTTGATGCTGATGCAGATGCCAGCACTAACAATTTCGCATTGCCGATGCCATCGCCAATTCTGACGCCGATGCTGGCATCGACGTCGGCCAAAATTTTCTAGCTCCGGACCCCTGTCCAAAATTTAACTTCAGAATTTGGTCTGTAGCTGGACCCTGGCGTAGGTGCATCATTTTTTCCTAAAGAAGTAGAAGAATAAAAACAACCTAAGGCATTAAATAAATAGGCCTAAATAAGATAAAATAAAATAACTGGTTAGTTTTATGTCTTACACATTTAGGCTAGGGTCAAGTGGGGGAAAAAAAAGCCAATTTTTGAAAATTATGAATAACGTAGCAATTAATGTTTTAAAAAAAATTTTTTTTCGGTACAAAGTTTTAATTTTATATCTAGCTTATGTTTCAAAAGCAAATATGCGTCTGTTTAACCAAATATGGTCAAAATCTCCGAAAAATGCTGCCTTTTTTTTACCCGCAAAGTGGGGCAAAAACGAGCCAAACATGAGGTAATAACGTGACACCCGCGAAATTAACACCACATCGAGTTTTAGAAAATTTTTTTCGCGGTACAAGGCAAGATAATATTATTATGAAATGATATTTTGCCGTAATAAAGCGTTTACCTTTCCCAAAAGCACTTTTTTCGTCATCTTTCACAATTTTCACAAAACCAAAACATTGCACTCAATATGGCGTCGATTTTTTCCGAACATGCAAAGTGCCATATATCGAATGGCTTTTTTTTACCCGTGATGGTGCCTCGTTTTTACCCCACAACTTTAAAGCTATATAACTCGTGCTAAAATCAATTATTTGAAAATTTCGAACCACATAATGATTCCTCAGTCATTATTGTTTATTTACGTTCCGTAATATTTTCACCTGTTTTGTTTTTTTTTTCGAATAAAATGTAATTTTAAAACAAGTGTCAACAATTGCTTTTTCAAAACAAAGCCGAATGTTTAAGAAATAATTTTTTTTACCTAAAATATAGGAGGAAATGAAAATTTCTTAACGACATAGCGAAATATAAGCTTCAAACTTTTATCATGAATTTTTCGGAACTTTAAAGATCTGTCATTAATCCAATATTCAAGTGTCTTTTTTTTACCTCAAATTTTCAATCCATTTCCCCCACTTGACCCTACAATATTTTTATTTTTACTTTTTTTTCTATTAAAAATCGGAGAAATAAGTTTACGTGAAGTCAAGAAGTTAATGAGATGTACGGAATAAGTCGAAGGGATTTTCTTTTTCCTTTGTCGATTGCCAATTAAACCTTATAATTTGATCAATTTTATTCGTGATTATAAAAAAAAAAAATGATCGTGCTCGGTCTGCTTCCGCAAAATGAAGAAAATATATTAAAATTTTGTGTGTAAATACACGATTCTACTTAAAAGAATGAATCGTTAATTTTATTCTGTCGGATGACGCTTATGCAAATTATGTCGCCGTTGGTTATTTAGATTCGAAATTATCCCAATTGCCCTTTCTTTGTAGCCATCATGAAAAGCAATGAAAATACATCGAACCAGTAGAGGCAAGTATTAGAACTTTAGGTTCAAGGCGTCATGACACTATCGAAACGTTGCATCCATCAATGTCAAAAATGCCAAAACCTTTGACTACATACTATTAATGCTATCGTTTTCTCACTTTGTTCATTGATCAACCAAAGAGTGAAAGTTAAACGGGGTCGACATGAGAAAGGGTGACCTTACAAAATAAGAAAATTGCAAATGCTTTAGGCAAAAATTCCGATTTTCCCAAATTAAAAAAAAAAAAAAATCTTAAGTAAACAAAAAACAAAGTCAATCATTTTTTAAATTCTCGCCTATCGTCAAAAGCCAGAGAGCTAATAATAATAATAATGCACTGTATTTACCATTTACGACTATTATGATTCTTGTAATTTGACACCAACAACAACCACCAATTTTATCGATTTTTTTAGAATTATTGTGTATACCTTAATAATAAGGGTTACTTTTTACTTTGTTGTAATCACAGGGGATAATTTTGTTCGTGATCAGAATTTTTGTTTTTTTAAAACAACTTTTTAACACGTTCACACTCGTTTTCCAAATTGACAAAGCTCTTATTTCCCTTTTAGACTCTTTACATTCGATTTTTTTAAAAAAAGCCCCTATGTAAGAAAATAAACGAGATTTGATAAGTAAAATAAATTAGAGGTTTGATTTGGAAGTTCACGATTGGGTTAATAATTGACATCTTTGTATCGACAACAACACTTTAATTGGTCAAACCCATTTCCGCCCAAGTATAAGCACTTCATTAGGGCTTTCTTCCCCTATTATTGTTATGAGAATGTTACAGTCATAAATTCTAATTAAAAAATCAAAGGAAATTGATGCCATATAGGATGATTAAAAACGTGAAAGAGAGGTATGAGGAGGGATGCATCATTTTCGTTTATAGAAGATCTTTAACCCTAAAAAAAAGTTTAATAGATTCCTATGAAACGTTTTAAAAAAAAAATATGACGTCCTCATATAGAACCGTATCTGTAGATTGACTACAACAGAGGGCATAAGAAGAAAGTAAAGCATGATATGATGTGATTTTATTTTTTAAGGTAGGGTTGCATCAACCCCTAAATTTTTTTTTAATTTCTGAAAGCTAGCCAGTTTACAAATAATGCTCTGTAGGATGCCCTTTAGTAAGTTTTAATAAAAGTCTTTTCTCGACCATCTACAACCCAGGGGTCCGAAGCTTGAAAACTTTGGCGTCGGCATCGGCATCGGGTGTCGGTGCCGAAATCGGAATCGGGAGTTAAATAAATCATATGGAATCGGCATCGGCATCGACCGGAGTTTTAACCGGCAGCAAACCGGCACCGGCCGGACCCCTGCTATAACCAGATATTTGGCAGTTTCAGCACACCGATGCATGTTTAGTGAAATCGAGTTAGCAATGAATGCCTATGGACCAAAATGTGCTTCCATGCGTTTTTGGGGTCGTTAATTCCAAATCTAATTCAATGTTTGCAGAGGGAGCCCTGTGCTTCCTTGACTAAAATTATTTTCTAAAAATTGAAAAAAAAAAAATGGTTTATCCTTATGCAGGTTTTTATAATAGTTGAAAAATAAAAAATATTTTATCCAGGGGGATCAAGGCCCCCCTTTTCTCTTTAGTAGAAAATAAAAAATGACAGTTCTAAAACCTCTTTTGAAAAACTCTTTTTATTTCCATTAATCATGTACCTGAGGTAAAAATGATATAATCTAAACATAGCAGATCAATTTTCAGCAAAAATTGAGTACTGGAATTTTTTTTTAAAACTATTAGTTTACGGTATAACATAATACACAGTTTTTTAAACTAATTCTTATTGGGAATCTGCCCTCCGTCACAAGATGACATTTTGGTTGGACTTTCATACATGCCTTTTTCTTAAAAGGATTAACTGCCATCACCAAGTAATAGCCAATGGTTGTGTTGTAAGCCATTTAGATGATTTTAACAGGAAAAATATTATGCATTATCAAAATCTACCTATTTTCGATTAGCGAGTAGCGAGTAGAGAGTGAGTATTTTATTCTTTTAGTTTGAACGTAAATATGGTCTTCCTCATGCGTTGAAATGTGTTGATGCACGCTTCATGCATTTCTAAAGCTTTCATGCTCGGTGATCTTCTAAGTTCATATATACCACCGGTTTAAATGTTAATCTCATTAACGAATGGGTGTCACATGATATTGCGACTTCCGAGTCCTAGGGAAATAGCAGGAGTCACGCTCTTTGTCAGGATTCTATTGAAATAACGGCATATCAGGCTTCGAAAACGGGAAAAGTGTGAAGACACTTTCAGAAACAATATACACCATCTGGGAACTGCGCATCCGTTAATTTATTACTTGTAACACGTAAAATTGATTTTAAGTTTAGCAATGGTGTCTTGTGGGTTTAACTGAAATTAAAATTTGCGAATTTATTACCGCCTTTAAAAATTGATTTACGTTAATCTTTTTTATTTAGAGATTTCTTTCTCAACTAACTTCATAATGGCACAAACGATTTCGATCGTGTCGAATTCTGTTAATGCGTCAAGCGTCAAATAAATTATTCTTGAAGTCGATTGACTTCTATTACAAAATGTTTACAAAGAACTATAGGAGGAAGTCTCATTGATAAAACAATGGGCAATCATTAATAATCGATTTTTCTCACAGTACAAAACGAAAGTATTTCTTCTTTTTCTTTTTCATTTAACTCTTTTCAAAAAAAAAAAAAAAAAAAAAACCACCAGAACCGAATTGTAGTTAAACGTACACCTTTTTAATAAATTTAAATCCCTTTCGGTGAAAATATTACTTTATTATTGTCTTGCACGGTTACGTGATGGATTGCACTCAAGGTTGTTTTGATGCCAGAAATAATTCAGTGAAGTTTACTTTCTTTTGACTTACCCTGTTCCGGTGGAATAGCGGAACTGGAGTCTCTGTACGAAAATTTTTCATGTAGATAAAACAAAAGAATTAAAATCCGAATTAAATTTTAAAAAGGATGAAGCGGTAACCATGGTTTCGTATTTTCTTTTATTAATTTTTCAGGGAAAGTGTCAAAAGTTTACTGGATTCTGCTTTGAATGATTAATAAGATTTCACAATCCATATCCGTTTGACAGGAGAGGAAAAAACGTGACCAAACTGTCTGACAACGGAGACCCCATCTGCGATACCATTATCATTAGACAGTAAAATGATATTATAGAGTGACATCCTGCGGAAATCAAATCAGTTTTTGATAAGAATATTTACGTGTTTGAATTGGAGAATCGAAATACCTTATTGTAAATCGGCCTATGCGGTCAAAGGGAAAATGTCGCTCATGACCATTGGTGAAGGCTATTCTGCTATTTATTTTGTGGCGTTGGCTTTCCGGTCTTTATACAAAGGCCCAGTTTCTTTCCTTTTGCAAAAAAATTATTATATTTCTTCCTTTTGTTTTAGGCATATTTTAGACTTTCGTTTCCAACCATTTTTCCCTTAGCATCCCGCTGCTTATTTTATAAAGTTGGTTTTTGGTAGCCAACATGAATTAGAGACCCTTAATTAGAAGAGACCCAACAGAAAAAATTAGCGCGAAATTTTGGAGGCATATGTCCATGCGCATTGGTTCTTTCTTTTGTCAGGCATCGAACAGAGGTCCCTTTTTTTGGAAAAGTCCCTATTTTCCTTCCGTTTAATTTTTATGCCTGGACTATTTTATTGAATCAGAAAATGATGCTAAAATTCCAAAAAAAATATCCGGTCCATCTTTTCTCAAAATTTGTAAATTTTTTTCTTGGTGTAAAGTCCAATTGAAATCCAATGTAATTCAGAAAGAAAGTAGCAGTAAATAAAAATGAACCCGAAAAACTGGGATAAAATAATATTTGAGACAATTTTCACACTCAAAAAAAAAAGTAGGGTAATATATTTTTGACTGGACGCTTTGACTGGTCAGAAAACAAAATTGACTGGAGACTAATACAATTGTAATGGCTGCTAATCAATTTTTAATTAGGCGCAAAATCCAGTTTAAGTTGTATTGGCGACCAGTATTCATTTTTTTGAGTGCAAGAAACTTAGAGCCAAAATAAAAAATTTGAACTGTATATTAGCTTAAATTTTGACTTTGACCTAATTTTTTGTTCCACATTGTCTTTCGTCGTATTTTATTTTAAAATATATATATTTTTTTAAGTTAGTGGCTGGTCAAAGTGAATCAAAAATGGACATAAGGGGCAAATTAAGCCTAAATAAATAATTCGAAAATGAATGTTTTTAGTCCCCAAGAGGTTCCTAATTTTCCCAATTTTGGTCCATAAAGTCCCTAATTTTTTTGATCTAGAACGGTTTGATGCCTGTTCTGTCTGTTTATGTTTTTAATGGTGTTCTGAAGAACTTTTTATTCAACTGTCTTTTGCAGAACTAATGCGCCAATTTTTCCGCCAATTTTTTCTGTCGGGTCTCTTCTAATTAAGGGTCTCTAACATGAATGATGCTGTAGTGTAGACTGGCTTTTTTTTTTTTTTTTTTCGTTTCCTTATTTGAATTTTGTTCTGGAAAAGCATGCTGTTCAACGGTACTTTGCTTGTTTACACCAACTCGTCTTCATTATAAAATAAAAACTCATCATTTCTTCATACGGCGTACTGTTACCTAGTTGAAATAAATTGGCAACCGATCTAGTATAATAAAATGGAAATAGCTTAAGTGACACTTGTACTGCGTGGGAACCTGATCAGTAATGTAACATCAATTGACTCTTCTACTTAAGTGTTTCAAACTTCGTAATCCTATTGCTAATTGACGGCCCAAAGTTTCTATATGCGTTGTTTTTCGTTTTAACACAAAACTTTCTTTTCCTGTTTTTTTTACAAAATTCAATACTTGAAGCATCAGAAGGACATAGAAAACCATTTTATCACTAAAGACGATGCATGAATTAACTTGAAAACAAAGCGAATTATCTAGGAATTAAAGTCAGTTCCGTTTGAATTTAAAAACGATATAATAAGTAAAAAAAAAAAAGAAAAAAAAATTGTTTTAAAATTATTTTTCAAAAATGGATAAAATAAAGCTAACTTTTTTGACTGAAATATTACCGTGTAGTTTACGTACTGAATCCGAAAAAAAAATTGTTTAATCGGATGTTAGTTGCTAATTTAATTAATAAAATTAAAAAACCGACAGAATTTACTACTGCTATAAAAAAAAAAAGAAAAACAGTAGGGAACTGGGTCATAATATAGTGTAGAAAGTCACCACGAGGTATAACGGAGCGCTGCTTATGATAAGACACCTGTATCTCGTATCTCATATCACAAACCTGAATTGTTTGTTGTTTTTATTATTATTATTATTGTTATTTCTACTCTTCAGTACCTTAGTGGCTTGATTGCTCGTCTGGTGTCGCGATCGATTTCGGTCGTTTTATCGGTGTTTTTCTTCCGATACGTACCATGGACTTTTATACCGGACTTAGTTAATTTTTTTCATAGTATATGTATCTTTTTTTTAATAAAATTAAAATGGGGAAAATTAATATGGTAAGTTTTAATTCGAGAACACGATTACTTAAATATTTTCCGGATTTTCTTACCGGTTTTTCGATTGTTAGGTCTATACCATAAGCTGTCATAATTTGCATAAAGCTCATTTATTATGAATAAAATCAGTTTGTAATGATAAAAAAAATTTTGGAATTTTTGGTGTTATGCTATTATTATTATTATTATTAGGCCTATTATTTTTATTGTCTGCTGTTAATTTATGTTAATTAAGTTAATTTTTTAGTTGACTCCTTTTTGACTTAATACTTTTTTACTTGCATTTTATATAAATTCCTAATAGCACCTATGCAATGCTTGATCACTAATTTAGGTAATGCAGCACAGCAAGTGAAATAAGTGAAAAAGTGAAATACTTATTGCTGTTGGAAAAGGGAAAAAACATTAAATTGTTTGACATTAGCTAAATATTATTAAGTTTTCAACTAAAAACCTTTTTCCAATCGTATCCTGTGGGTTCTTACTCTACAATTTCTTATAATTTTTGCCTCATGTTGTGACTTGTAAGCCATGCAAACGTTAAAAGAATTACTATGAACATCATATTACGTTATTATGTATTACTCCCTGGAACATTTTTTTGTGAGAATGGTTTTCACGGTTATTCAGAATAAAAATGCAAACACAACAAAAAAATGTTCCACAATGTGTAAATTAAATTTATTGAATGGTACCCTCTTGTGTTTTATTTCACGATAAATCTGGCTTTTGATATTTTTCGTACGGATTTCTAAATATAATCGCTTTATGAATGGATTTAGGCTTATCAGTGCATACTCAGTGGTGTATTGCTGAATCGTAAAAGTATACAACATTAACTGCCCTGGAGAATCCCTAAAACATAAAAAACATTTCTAATCGTTTTTATTAAGAATGCAAAATTGAAGCCATTTTTTTTTTTTTTTTTTTTTTTTTTTTTTTTTTTTTTTTTTAGTTATTAAAACTAATAATGACGGTTCGAACCTTCAGACATATTTTATCTTAAAGGCGTGGACGTACTTGCAAAAGTTATAATTCGCGTAAAACGCAAAACGCTTTTAATTGTAGCACAATCAAGAGCGAGCCCACGGGTAAATCCAAAATTGTAATCATTTCAGCCTCCTCCTAATTCCCAATTTCCGTGTAATAAATACCGCCTTTAAATTGTAGGAGGAAACCGGCCAAAAATTTGCAAATTAGTCTATAACCAGGTGTTAAGTTATTTGGTACCAGCTCGAGGGAAAAAATTTTATAGTCATAAAGCATCTAGAATTTTAATCGAAATCATTCAAGCAGCAAGAGGAATAGGAATATTGCTGTTATTTTTTATTTACAAAACTCGAAAAAAAAATTATCGCCAAATTATCAGATCATTATTAAAATTCGTTTTTACCAGTTTTTTTTACTTTACTTTGGCATAAGAATAAAATATTAAAATTCAAATCAAAATAATTTCGTCATTCTTGAATTGACTTGTCAAATTTTGTCTTTTTTGCCTTTCAAAATTGAAATTTGTTGTTTATACTCCTTCTGCCAAAATTGGTATTCTCATATATTATTTACGAAGTCTCCAGATTATACAATAAATCGTGAATACTTATAAAGTGCAAATCTCCCTCAAGGCTAAGACTCCCACATGATGAGTCTTTTGCTTTCGAATCATGCTTTCATTTTACGCAACTTAACCATCATATTGTTTCTCGAGGTATTATAATTACCACATTATCACTCACTTTGCGTTTCCCCGTTACCTAGTAATCAAGTTGACAGTAGTAAAGACAATACTATCATTTTGTTGTAAAAAAAAAAAAAAAAAAAAAAGATATGTGAAATATTTGATACTCTAGAAAAAAAAATTATTAATGACAATGGGTAACCTTAATTGTAATCGCCTGTCAGTTTTTAGATTTTAATATAATTTCTTTAATATATTTTTTTTGTTGTTGTTGCAAACACACGTTTTCCACTTAACATATTTTAAAATTCAAATGAATATATGAAATAACTCAGGTCAAATATATTTAATATTTAGCATTTTCTTTTTTGGACAGTTTGGAAAGTTTCGACTTTTAAAACAGGGAATTGTTACGTAGGTCGGGAAAACCTTGAAATGGTTCAGACACTTCAGTTAAGAAATGCTCTAATTGTAATTACTTTCTAGGTAATAGCTTTTTTTTTTAACGTCGCTATTCTTAAATTCGTTTTGAAGTAAATTGCCGAGATACTTTGAATTAAAAAAGGCGTCGTTTACTTAAGTTTTTAATTTATGCAGGGATTTAAAAAACATTTTTAAAATCTTTTAATGACCGACTCTATGATTTTTTCTATGACAGAAAAAGTAAGACAAAAGATGAATAGATAGCAAATATAACCAAAACATACAAATGAGTGATTACCTATATTTGATGCATCTGCCTTACCGCAAAAAGTCACATCGCACGCAAATTTTTCTAATCTTTACACTTACCAAACCGGATATTATTATATGTTTTTTTGTTAATTTAAATATGATTGTGGTTCGCAATTTTTTTTCCCCTAAGAGTATTTTCCGTTTTTTCGAAGGAAGCCTCCGTATCTGATTAGTGGACCATACCAAATTTTTTCTGCTTTCCTTGACTTTCTCCGTAGGTTGTCAGCTATACTGTACGTGCTGAGGGTGGTTCCGAACTTTCAGTTTGAAGATTGTACTTTTCGGACGATGACAAGTTAAATATTTTTAAGCAACCAAACCTGTTTATCGTCCATATACCGCGCTTGATTATTTAATGTTAACCTTGTTTCTCATTTTAATGAATCTTTCACTCTTACCTACCCATTTGGTAACGGGTATACCTATGTGGAATCGATAATAAGGATGTCTATGTGTAAATATGCTCGTGGTATCCGTTAGCGTCTATTGCCAAAAAAAAAATGCAATTATTTTCTGTAATTGAAATTTTTGAAGAATTCACGAGTTTAATTTCCTATTTCGGCCTCACAGTGTAAATTACCGGTTAATTGATTACGTCTGCATCGTTTAAGGGGTCTATTTATTTTCATAACTCTTTTTTAAACGACGATCATTTATCATATACAAAAAGCAATCAGCTTGAGGCAGGCCTGGTTCTTCTTTAAATGGTACAACTGGATTATAACTTATCTGCTTTTATTTTATTGGTGTTCTATGTTTAGAATTGTCTCACATTTTCATTTTTGCACATACTAACCTCTTTATCGGTAACTTAGTTTAGGTTAATAGTAAATTCAGTTCAACGTAGGAAGAAGGAAAAAAAATTATTTAAGAAAAATAAATGTAGTTAAAAAGTGCGGTCGGTTTTAAAAATGCGAATACCCTGAAATCAAATTTATGGGGGGAAAAAATCAAACGAAGTAATACCGTTAATTTTCATCTCCATTAATTTTTTTTTTTCATGAATTGGAAAAAAATTGCAAGGTTCATTAATTTATTCGTGATTGATATTACACTTATTAATTTTAAGCATGTGCCTTGAATGTTTTTTTTTCCTTGGATACTTTATCTTTTCTTGTTTTTTTTTTTTTTTTTCTTGAAATTAGTCTAATTATTCATTTTCTAAAGTTATGGGTGGAATGATTGATGTCATCGCATACTGCATTTTTTTTTCACCGCTTCGTGAATAAAACATGATAGTAGCTTAGTAAATCTTACACTTTATATACCATGTTAATTTTAATATAGTTTTCGTGAATTACAGATATAAAAAAGTTTTAATTTTTTCCCCTAAGATTCTTCTTCGCTTCAGCGTCAATCCTTTAAGATATTTAACGTTTTCGTGGGTGCACTATATGCTGTCACATATAGTGCACCCTCTGATATGTGTGAGCGCACCCTCTGGGATAAGATAAAAAAAAAAAAAAAAAAAAAAAAAAACAGTCCCAGGAAAACATTAAAACATTCTCCCGTATCCGTAATGGTACATCCGGAGGCAAAGGATTAGAAAAATTCGTCATCTGTGAAATACTTTAGTAAGACAAAAAAAACGCATTAACCTTTATCAGTTACGCATTTTTTTTAAAAAATTTGTTTGGAATGAAAAATTTAATTTTTGCAACATTTTTTTTTCACTAGAAACGTTTATTCAACAGATTCTATCTCGTAGTTGTTCTAAAGTCATTCAATCTCAATCAGAAGCAAAATGCACAAGAATTTGCGTTTAGAAAAAAAATCAGCCTGATATTTTTAAAAGAATTAATCGTTTAACCGCTGGTCCGTTATGAGTAATAATTCAAGTAAATGATAAAAGATATCATCGATTTTGTGGGGCTAACGTACAAGTAACCGTGGTTTTAGCCAATATCTGTGCTTCGACTGCAAAATTGGGTATCATTCAACTTAATTAATTTTATTGCTATAATTACGTTAAGCCGATGTCATCCTGCTGAAGTGGCAACGAAGTAAAGAACTTATATAACCGTTTTTACGGATGACATGCAACCTAACAAGAATCGTATCGCATAAATGTGATGCTTCATTCGTCCGTGAAAGGTTGCGCACCCTACATAGTATATGTGCCATCAGCGACGCACCAGCAACCAATGAGCAAAACATTATTTTTTCTCACTTTACTCATATTCCGGTATACAGAAGTTTCCCATTTGTGCCAGCATGGAATTTTTGATAAAAAAGCAACGGTTAAACCGTTGAAGTAGGTCGGGTCAGTATATGACGACAATGATAACATTCAATAAACAAAGCGCAATACAATCATGAATAAATCAAGCTCATCGCGCTAGTTTTGTGTCAAAGGTACGACACGTTCAACTTCCTTGAACGGTTTTTTCTTTTTTTTTTTTTTTTTTTAAATAAAAAAATCGTGAAAAATGAAATCTCGCGCCACGCGGAAAGGTTTCTCAAACCAACCATATCTACTTCGCCCACAAATCATGTTGTAGATGTTTTGATTTTTAGGCCTTTCACTTCCACCGTTTGGGCAGGTTCCAAGTTCCAACAGCCTCACGTTTAATAACCAGCACGTGAGAGATGTTGGTCAGACCTTGAAATGTCTCTCGATGAAAGGTTGCGTTATAATTAATAGTTTTACAACGAAAAATACATGTCATCGCATTATATGTAAACTTTCAGTTTTAAGCTTTATTTTTGTTCAGTTTTATTGTTTTAATTACAAAAATTAACTTTTTTTTTATTAAGGGGATGACTATGATTTCGTGAAATGACCACATTACCTTCTAAACTTGAGAAGACTAAATGATTGCACGAATTTATTGCAAGTTCGTAAATTTCTTTTATTCTTATGTAAAATATGTTTTTACGCGTTCTAATTTTATAACTATACATTTTAAGATTACATTGTCCTATCTGTAAATGGAAAAAGCAGTTGAAAGTGAATGACTTGAGGCCTAATAACGTGCACGGTTCCTTGCAATGTGCGCACGTTGCGGCGCCCGAAGTCAAACATTTTAGAAACTTTTTTTTTTTTTTTTATATTCAGAAAGCAGGAGATCCATAAATCGAAATTAAACATTTTTGAAATAAGATTCTTTTTCAACAGAGAAACCTATTTCTATGAAGAAAAGATGAATGCCGTATAAAAATAATTATTTAGAGAAATTTGGATTGCCTCTGTTCATTTTTCATGTATGGAAAATAAGCGTGAAACATTTTTAGTTTCGTACTAAAAATTAAGAGTTTTATTGGCAGTTTAAGGACATAATGACTTCATTAATCTTACGAAGCTCAAATACCTGAATAATGAATTCATTATAATTTTACGTTATAATTTTGTCAATAAAATGTATGTAACCACGCCTATAGGTTCCGTAATACTGGTACACGGATCACCGACAGTTGTAGATTTTGATGATAACATCTAAATGGATAGATCATTTTAATAATGACCTTATACATTCAACATTAGTAGGCGTTGAAATTGTTCGAACAGTTTTTTTCTCTACTTTAAGATTATTTTTAATGTTTTATGTTCTACCTTCATTTTTTTTTTTTTGAACTAGGACTAACACAAATCTTTAGTTAGAAAATGTGAATTTTTAAAAACGAAAAATGAAAAATGTTTTTCCTTGCAAAAAAACAAAGATGGAACATAGGCCTAGTTTCCAATGCAAAAGTAGCTTCTTTTAATGAGTTCCAGGCCCATTTGATTTTTAATTTTCTTTTCACATAGGGGAAATAGGCCCTTATGGGGAAAGTAGCTAAAAATCAATTGCGAAAAGTTATTGATACGGGGCCTTAATTCTGCATATTTTACATAAATTTTAAGCACCTCACCGACATTTGGCGCTAAGGCTGGTCGAATTTTTTTCATTTTTCCGGGTAAATGCTCCTCAGCATTAAACATAGGCAACACTTTAGATCTGACTTATATATATGCATATACACTTTTTATATATTTTTATATACTAGTATCTTTAAGCCGTAGTTTTCAAATTTTTATCCCTCAGTTTTCAAAACTTAAAAATTTAAAAATTTTTGGCTTCAGATCTTTATTCAATTTTTTTTTCCTAAACAATTTTTAATCGGCACCAACACCCACAGAATTTCTGGTTAAACTTTACATCTTGTGCTATTTTTTATATATAAATTATATATAAATTATATATAATTTATATATAATTATATATAAGTTATATATAATTATATATAATTATATATAAGTTATATATAATTTATATATAATTTATATATAACTTATATATAAATTATATATAAAAGGTGAATTATATAAATTATATATAAATTATATATAATTTATATAAAATTAAATCTTGAAAAAATGGTACGAACTCGTTCTCAGCAAAATTTAGCAAAATTTTAGCAAAATGATTTTTCGATTTAACTGTATATAATTTATATATAATTTATATATAATTTATATATAATTTATATATAAATTATGTATAAATTATATATAAATTATATATAAGTTATATATAAGTTATATATAAATTATATATAAATTATATATCAGATATTTTATATATAAATTATATATAAATTATATATAAGGTATACATGAATTTTAGGCATATAATTTATCCGATTTTAAAATCGAGAAGTTTTCAACTCATTTAAAATTGGAGAAATACAAACAACAATATCCGGCTTTTTACAGGGCTTGAAGCCCCATCGCCTCATCGACAGCAGTCCGCCATTTGGAACTATCCTGAGCCGCCGCTCGCCAGTCTAGCACCCCTAGACGGCCGGAATCCGGGGATACATTATTCTCCCATCTTAGCCGAGGTCTTCCTAAAGGTCTTGGACTTGTAGGACGATCATCCAAAACTCGTCGTATAGTCCGTGTAGCTGGCGCCCGTGCCATGTGTCCCTCCCACCGCAGCCTCATAGACTTGATCACATCAAGTCTATGATGACTTAAGTCAGTTATCACATCATATTATTTATAGGGCTGCCCGGTAAGCCTTCGGATTTCTTCGTTAGTCTTGACACGGACGCGTCCGGATACGGGGTCTATATTGGGACCAAGGATCCTCCTAAGGAACTTATTTTCAAACACCAGCAATCACTTCTCGGCTTGGATCATTAAGTTCCACGTCTCGCAGCCGTATGTAACAATGAGGCGCAGGGTGGAATTATAGACGAGAAGTTTAGAACGCAGACAGGGATTTACTTCGGAATAGGTAGTTTAGGGAATGAAGGCATGGGGTTTCCTCTGGATTCCTCTGGATCCTCGCTTTGACTTCGTAGTTGGTATTATTGTTACGCGTGACGGTGGAACCCAGGTATCGGAACTCGGAGACTTTTTTCCAGATTTTTTAACGACATCTTGAGGTACCGCAATGACACCGTCACTCGTAACAATGATACCAACTACGAAGTCAAAGCGAGGATCCAGAGGAATCCAGAGGAAACCCCATGCCTTCATTCCCTAAACTACTTATTCCGAAGTAAATCCCTGTCTGCGTTCTAAACTTCTCGTCTATAATTCCACCCTGCACCTCATTGTTACATACGGCTGCGAGACGTGGAACTTAATGATCCAAGCCGAGAAGTGATTGCTGGTGTTTGAAAATAAGTTCCTTAGGAGGATCCTTGGTCCCAATATAGACCCCGTATCCGGACGCGTCCGTGTCAAGACTAACGAAGAAATCCGAAGGCTTACCGGGCAGCCCTATAAATAATATGATGTGATAACTGACTTAAGTCATCATAGACTTGATGTGATCAAGTCTATGAGGCTGCGGTGGGAGGGACACGTGGCACGGGCGCCGGCTACACGGCCGTGTAGCCGTGTAGCCGTGTCCGGACTATACGACGAGTTTTGGATGATCGTCCTACAAGTCCAAGACCTTTAGGAAGACCTCGGCTAAGATGGGAGAATAATGTATCCCCGGATTCCGGCCGTCTAGGGGTGCTAGACTGGCGAGCGGCGGCTCAGGATAGTTCCAAATGGCGGACTGCTGTCGATGAGGCGATGGGGCTCCAAGCCCTGTAAAAAGCCTGATATTGTTGTTTGTATTTCTCCAATTTTAAATAAGTTGAAAACTTCTCGATTTTAAAATCGGATAATTATATGCCTAAAATTCATGTATACCTTATATATAATTATATATAAATTATATATCATTTATATATAAAAATATCTGATATAATTTATATATAATTTATATATAATTATATATAATTTATATATAATTTATATATAATTTATATATAAGTTATATAAATTATATATAAATTATATATAAATTATATACAAACTATATATAAATTATATATAAATTATATATAGTTAAATCGAAAAATCATTTTGCTAAATTTTGCTAAATTTTGCTGAGAACGAGTTCGTACCTTTTTTTCAAGATTTAATTTTATATAAATTATATATAATTTATATATAATTTATATATATTCACCTTTTATATATAATTTATATATAAGTTATATATAACTTATATATAAATTATATATAAATTATATATCATTTATATATAAAAAATAGCACAAGATGTAAAGTTTAACCGAATTTCTTTTAAAAATCTGAAAAAAAAAAAATCAGGACGATGTTTCAGATACTAAAGGACCGGAATTTGCTCGGGGAACGAAAATCTGGACTCTGGAGTGGATCACTTTTTTTTTTGACGTCCCCTAACATCTATCGTATACTACAGGATTGCGGAAAATTTTCAGAAAATCACCGAAAACTTAAAAAAGAGTTTCTCAAACTCGGCCGTAGCCAAATTTGGAACTTCTTAAAGCTATACTTGCGAATATTTTTTGAAGCGGCTCTGCAATTTTTCAAAAACACCCTCGAAATCAGCTGTCATGAAAATCGCTTTTCATCTAAGGTCGTCTTCAGGAATCGGTTAACATTAAACAATTGAATTTTCATTTATTTATTTATTTATTTATTTATTTTCATTTCTTTGCATTTCTTTTCAAATATTTTTTTATTTTTTATTATTATTTAAAATTTAATTTATTTTTATAATATTATCAACTTCTCTACGATTAATCAGGAAACTGTTAAGTCTGGATGAAGCTACTGTTGCCTTAACTTTTAATGCATCTACAGTCTACACCTTTGTTATAAAGCACAAAGACTACGAGCAGGCAACACACTAGGTCCGTTTTGTAAATGAAATTTCATCATTGTTACACTGTATCTCCAATATTTTATCATTCTCAGTATGAGCACTGACTTAATTTCAAAAACATTTAACGTTTATTGTACATTAAATGAATTGATGAGTATATTAGATTGTCAGGACCCCTGTTGCGGAAGCACGAAATTAAAGTGATCGTTACGGGAGATATCAAGTTACAAGAACGTGCCGAAATAAAATCAGAAGAAAGCGAATGTCTAAATATTTAATATAATTAACTTGAATTCAGAAGTCAAGGAACAAAGATTAATATGTGCAAACAGTGTTTACACTATATCAACAACAGATTTTATGTGTTACATCATTGAAACAAATGCTCCAATTTTAACGTCTTACCTTTCACGAAGCCTTTTTTCAACCTTAAACAAAATTATACCGATTACAAAATTAAGGTGCTTGATCGTGTTTGAACCTTGCATCACAAGTAAAGTGTTACAGTGAAGAGTAAATGTAAAGCAAAGCAAAGATTCTTTGTTGTTGGATAAACATCGTAGATCATTTCCCTGCTATTACACCATTACTTTCGAGACGGAATGCCGGTAACCTTCGAATATTTTACTTTCCAATACATTAACGGTCTAATTAAACTTATTTCAAGCCGATCTTTCGACTTATCTTCAAAAAAAAAAAAAAAGTAACTTCAGGAATAAAAAAGGATGGAATTAATGAAATAAGGTCATCTTTTGTGATCCAGTCTGGGTCATTAGGTTCCAAAAACGTTGGATAGGTTTATTTTCTATTTTTAAAAGTAAGATGCGGTTCATTAAAATCATTAGATTCTTCCTGATGCACCATCGTGGAGAGATTATAGGTCATTTATCATTTTTTTTTTTTCGGTTGAATATGTCGTGCTTTGTGAAGGTGTTTCTGAAAGTACTTATGTATATAAGAGTTTTTTTTTTTTTTAATGTTGGATATTTTTTTTTCTTTTTTTTAATGACTTACGGAAAACATTTTAATTCCAAAATTGAGTAGAAACAACTTTTCAAAAACCTGCCACCCACTAAAGCCTATTATTAAAGCCCATGTTAGTATTCGGTTTAATTCAATTATATAATTACAGCATATCATACTTAATTGACTGGTTCTGTGTCAACTTGATTTCATTCATTATCCTTGTCATGTTTGTTTACGATTTTATCGAAAGGAGAAAAACAAGATTATACAAAGCTGTGCACTTGTTAATTTAATATTTGAAACTTAAGTACTTTTAGGGAAATTATGGTTTACTCGTTAACATATCCATCTCCACGATAATATTTTTGTTCTCTGATGTAAATATAAGAAATCTTTAATTCTCGTCGATATATTTTAAAGTACACAAAGTCACAATCGTTCTTTATTCTCCGCATAAGGGAAAAATACCGAATGGGCCGTTTTCTAAACGATTTCGATTTCGATCTCGATTTTCTTATCTTAAATTTACAGCTTCTCCTGCAGTTAGAATCACAGAAGTGTAATTTCTGCTTTCTAACTGTTAGCGGTGAAAGGATTCGATTGAATTATCAATGACAAGAAAACACGTTTCAATGTTGGATTCCGCCCACAATCGCTAAACAAAGTCATTTTTTCGCACCACTGAATCCGTTTTTTTGTAATGCATCATCAGTGATGAGGCTCAGACTTATAGCATTATATGCACGAAAGAAAAGGTTTTTCTCTTGCCCCCATTTACGCGGCTAAATAATATTTGTTTGATTTTGCTTGAATGTCAAATTTTATTAATTACTGATTTTTTTTTTGTTTTCAGGCAATACCACCTTGCCCGTGGTCTGCAAGTTACATCGCTGAAAGTGTGGCATCACTGGCAAATCGGATCGGAGAGAATTTGCCAGAAATAAAGATGCCAGCCATAAGAGGAAAAAGAGGATGGTGCGGGTGTATGCAGGTAAATAATATTTTGGAAAGTGACCATGCCACTTGGAAATTATTATCGCCCATTGTAATCAAAAATGAGCTATCTACGTTCCGGAATTTTTCGTTGTCGTTTTTTTGTTTAATTTTTTATAAACGTCAGCCGGTTCTTGTGACAAGATACGTCATTTTTGCTTAGAAGGGCAGACCCAACGTTTTACGGTACGGAGCTGAATGGCTGCCCCTCGTTTTGGTATAAAATGAAGAACATTTTGTGTCAGAACTTAAGTCGGTGCCCAAGATGATGAGACTTCTGTTCTAATCAATTATATATGCATCAACATTAATCGAACTTACATTGAAAAAAAGAGCATGCTCTGAGAGCACAAAAAGAACATAATATTAGTACGAATTTAGTACGCCAAAAATGAAACACCGCGTGAAACGATACCTACAAAAATTTTAATAACAAATTGTAAATCTTTTTTTTAGCTTTAGGATAATTTGACTTGCAAATTTATAGCTTCATAATTTATTCAATTTTCTAAAACGTCCAGTACAGTAAGGTTTTCGATTAGTTTTTCTTCGATTTTATTAAATATTTTATTTCATTTTGTTTTATTTCGTGCTGATGCAGTATAAAAGAATGGATCCGTAGTAGAACCGTCTTCTACTCTCTAGACAGTCAGCTGCTCTGACATAAAAATCCCTAGGGCATTATTTTACTGTAATAATTTTCTTTTCCTTTACATAAATTTATACTTGACGTTAAGAGTAAAGAAAAACGGATATATCATTTCCTATTTCCTTATACCCCCCAAAATCTTTATCAATTGGAAAAAAAAATGAAAAAATGAAAAAATGAAAAAATATCTTTAATAAAGTTTACTTCCTGAAATTATGTTTTTGCAACTAAAAATTTTCGGTACGTCCCAAATAGGCATACCATATGTGACAAAGGAAAACCTCAAAGGAATTATTTGATTCTCTATTCTCCAGCGTGCTTTTTAGAAAGTCGATTTTTTTTTTTTTTTTTTTTTTCGTGAATCGAAGTGATCCGTCTTTGAATGTGCGAAGATAGTTCTTTGACCAGTGGGCAGGTACAAATGACATTTAACCGATAATTATTTCTACCCCATTTCGTGACTGCCTTATGGCTTTCGGGTCGTCTGCCTTATTGCACCAACTCAATTTAATTCTCATAATTCGCAATATCAAATTAATGTCGTAATTGTTTCCCACACTTCTTTATTATTTAAAACAATTATTCAGAATCGTGTATCATATCTGAACATGCGAAAAGAAAGATCAAAAAGGGAGTGTGGACTACATTCATATTCTAGAATTTGGTAGCGCTCGAAGTCTTGTTAAAAAAAATAAATAAAATAAAAAATAAACCTAATCGAAATGTATACTCGACTTGCCAAAAAATGATAGCCCCAATGGCAAAATTATTATAATTATTATTTCGGATATACCGAAGGAATTCGCACTATGGTCATAGTCGTTTTGCACTGGCGGAAATTGCATAGTTTCAAAAAAAAAAAGTATGACATTCCGAGTCGTGTGAATCGTAATTTTTTTTTTCTTCTTCGTGGTGGACGGGTCGAGCCGAAAAGGAACGATAATTGTGACACGAACCATTTCTATCAAATTATAACCATCTTTATCATCAAAATAAAAAAAAAAGAAAATATGGCACGGCGAAAAATATTTATGTATTCACCATTACTTCCGGCACTTTGCTACGTGTCGTTCAACAATACACCAAACCAAAGTCCCGCTTCTGAACGGGTGTGTCTTTCAACGACTTCATCCAAAAAAAAATCGGCATTCATGAGAAGAAAAAACAAAATTATACCTATAAGAACGAGTTTTTCCCATAAGCCACTGATATTTAAATGATCAAGACGGACTAAATAAATGTACTTAAATGAAGGGAAAAAAAAGGTAATAGGTAATAGCTTCAACATGTTATAATTATGATAATCCAGCTCATTTTCAAATTCCTTAGACATGTTTGTTTACTGTGTTTAATATAACAGTTATGTTCTGAAGACGTAGACGTAGCCGTAGACCTGTAGACTGCGCCTTAGGCAGATTTGTCTGGATTACTGGGATCATTTAAATCAGGGACAACAATTACGCACAATTAATTAAAAAAAAAAAAAAAACATGAGGCAGAATATAGTGATGCTATAGATATGAACTCAATTAATGACAGATTTTGTATCATATGAAAATTATTAAGTATTGGGCATTGGTATTCAGAAAAAATCACTTTAGCAGCAAGGGGTCGTACATATATTACGTAAGCATATTTAGGGGGGGAGGGGGTCCGGTCAATGCTTACGTTTGCTTACGAAGGGGAGGGGGGGAGTCTGTAAAATCTTACGTAAGCATTCATATATATATATTTTTTAACCAGTGGATATAAAAATCGATTGGTGTAGTAAAATAAAAACAAAACAAAACTGAAAAAAAAATAATAAAAATTTCAAACCATTTAAAATGAATGAATATCATAAAAAGTGAGGAAAATCTTAAAAAAACTAAATTTAAAGGAATTTTAAGGAAAGAAAAATATTACGTAATATTAGGGGGGGGGGGTCCTCCAAAATCTTACTTTGTCTTACAACGGGGGGGGGAGGGGGTCAAAAACTGTCAAAAAAATGCTTACGTAATTTATGTACGACCCCCAAGAATAGTATTTGATCATTGAATTATCTTACTTTTTTCACTGAAAGTATTATTCAAAATAATATATTCCTTTTAAAAAAGCATTATTAGGTCTTGCTAGGTTTAATTGAACCTTTATTAAGGTGCGAAATGTGAACTCTCGAAATTTTTTTGATTAGATTAAAATTTTTTGAGGATTGATTGATGTCGAACGGTTCACGAAAAGAATTCATCGAAAAAGAACCTTGGAGAACAAGGGCACTTTTTCGGCCCCATTTGATTTCCATGAAACTAACGCAAAATGTTCCTTACATAAGCCCTATTTACGCCCCACATTGCCGACCGATGAAAATTACCCGTATGCTTAATATAGTACTTTAAAGTCGGAAATAAACTAAATTTTTTTTAACTTTTTGAGAAATGGAAAAAAAAAATCCCGCATACTAGAAGATAGCCCTTTGACCGGGCTATAGTACAGTATTTTTTTCCGGCTCAAAAGCGCATGCGCGTTGAAAAATATATTCACTTGAAAAATTTGAGGTCAAAATTTTTATGGAACCCTTTGTCGCACGCAAAATCCGCTTTAACTCATTATTTCTCTTCCCGTCAGGCAGCTATACATATTTTTTTCAAAATTTTTTGGTTCCGGTAAGACCTTAAAAATTCCGTAAGAAAGGTAAAAATATTTTTTTTCAGGCACTTCTCATGAGTAAATGGTAAACATTTTTTGACACATCGCAACGCGTTACAATGCGGTCATGGTACGATTTTTTCCCGTTTCATTAGACGCTGCATAATCGTTAAAAAAAATTAAAACGAAATTGATCATTACTTTACCGCACAATTGAAAGCGATGGCCCCGGAGCAAGCACAGAGATAAAAAATAAACTCTGATTTTCCCGTAAAAAATCAAACTTTTTCCTAGTGTTAGCTTTACCGGTATATATTTCTGTTGTTTCCATTGACTCAGAAAGGATAAAGGAACACTGACAACATGTATAATCAAAGTTTTAACCGAAAATTATTTTTATTTTTAAAAAATGTAAACAAACACTTTGAAAATCTTCAAAATGGCGACAAGCAGGGAAATTTTGCAAAATGCATTTTCCGACCGTCATTTTACTTCCAAGTGTTTGTTTACATTTTTTAAAAATAAAAATAATTTTCGGTTAAAACTTTGATTATACATGTTGTCAGTGTTCCTTTATCCTTTCTGAGTCAATGGAAACAACAGAAATATATACCGGTAAAGCTAACACTAGGAAAAAGTTTGATTTTTTACGGGAAAATCAGAGTTTATTTTTTATCTCTGTGCTTGCTCCGGGGCCATCGCTTTCAATTGTGCGGTAAAGTAATGATCAATTTCGTTTTAATTTTTTTTAACGATTATGCAGCGTCTAATGAAACGGGAAAAAATCGTACCATGACCGCATTGTAACGCGTTGCGATGTGTCAAAAAATGTTTACCATTTACTCATGAGAAGTGCCTGAAAAAAAATATTTTTACCTTTCTTACGGAATTTTTAAGGTCTTACCGGAACCAAAAAATTTTGAAAAAAATATGTATAGCTGCCTGACGGGAAGAGAAATAATGAGTTAAAGCGGATTTTGCGTGCGACAAAGGGTTCCATAAAAATTTTGACCTCAAATTTTTCAAGTGAATATATTTTTCAACGCGCATGCGCTTTTGAGCCGGAAAAAAATACTGTACTATAGCCCGGTCAAAGGGCTATCTTCTAGTATGCGGGATTTTTTTTTTCCATTTCTCAAAAAGTTAAAAAAAATTTAGTTTATTTCCGACTTTAAAGTACTATATTAAGCATACGGGTAATTTTCATCGGTCGGCAATGTGGGGCGTAAATAGGGCTTATGTAAGGAACATTTTGCGTTAGTTTCATGGAAATCAAATGGGGCCGAAAAAGTGCCCTTGTTCTCCAAGGTTCTTTCCTGGTGTCGAGAATGCGCAAGTATAGTTCCATTATTCAACGAAAAATAGAGAAAAGTGGTGCGACTCTAATAAGAACCTATATTGACGAGCATGGACCTGAGTTTTATTGCTACCACCAATTTCTGGATAAAGCCTAATTAGGTGACCATGATTTCCTGTTCTTCTGAAAAAAGCAGCTTATGGAATTCGGGAAGTAGAAATCTGCTGGAATACAAACGTAACCCATGGTAATTTTCTCCAGATTCTTGAAAAATATAACAGTTTCCAAAAATTTCAGTACTGGGAATCGAGATTTGGAAGATTTTTCCGGAATAGCGGTAGACTCGTAAAATCGTCATATCAGTTGGAATCTTTTTTCAGATGTAAAACATTCTTTTTTCGATAAGAAATGTTGCAAGATGCAGCCGAGCATCATTAATAGATAGCAATTTTCCATTTTCTTTTCGGAAAAGATTTTGTACCATGCTTGTGGTGACAAAATTAGCGGATGATCATCATAATTTCCGTTACTAAATGTTTTGATCAGCAAATATTGGAAGTTTTTATTTCCGTTTTAAAAAAACTTAGCATTGTCATATCGTAAGGGAATCCAAATAGGCCCTATATGCAAATTAAGACACATCCAGGAATTTTGCTCTACCTTACTCAGTACTTCGCTTAAAATATTTCTATCGTTTTTTCAGTCTGATCAAAAAATATTTTAATTTCAACGATTATTCCCAAACTTTCACGCAGGTAAAAAAAAAAATTATTTCCGACCTTCTCTGCCTTCCTATAAATATTTGAAATTTCCTCATGCAGATTTTTTTCTTTGCGTTTTACTATTTATTAATAATAGAAAACAATTTCACTCAAAAAATTTCAGTTGATTTTTAAATCACCGAAAAAATAATTTATAATAGAAAAATGTGAAAGGATGACTTTTATCAAATGTAAAATAATATTTTTTTTCCAGTCGACGATGATGTATATCTTTTACAAAGTCATACCTCGCTATATGTTTACATATATTAGTTTTCGTAGAAATCGTCCGTGTATTATGACAGAAAAAAAAAAGTTGAAAAATTCTATTTTTGGTTCATCGAATTCGAGATGCAGATTCTCAGAATTGGATTACATTATATTTTAATAAATAAAAAAAAACGAGTTGGTTGACATTGCTCCTTTGAAAGTGAAAATACCACTAATTGTTTTCGATCTGACATGATACATTTTAAAAATGGTTAATTAAATCACTCGTTGCATGTTTGAATCAAAGTTGTAAACCTCATCTAGGAAATATTTTACTCAAGGTTTTTCCTTTTTAATCGCTCCATTTTTTTTTTCTTGTACGTTTTCTTATCGATCAATTAATTGGATCTAATTAAATTCAGAAAAATGCGGGAGTTTAATATGCAATAAATCAATATGTCTCCTATCCTGCTTTGGTCGTCTTTGAAAAAATTATTGATACAATACAATCCAGTTTAAAGATATTATGTTCAGATTCGCTTTTGAAGGATGGAGGAAATTAAGGGCAGACCGGTAGGCTGGAACTGAGTTTTTTGCTATCGTCGTTGTTATGGTAGCCTCTTGTTTGACGAATTTTCAAATTTGATGTAGGGCACTCGAACCCAACAAAGGTTTTCGTTTGGGAAGTAATAAACCCCGATTTTTTCAGAATAGCGAATCGCGAATTTTTAAATTTCCGAGAAAATCAGAATCTCTAATCAAAATATAATCAAAATTACGGACTTAATATGTTGTTTTGTCACTTTACACTATTTTTTTCCCTCAAAATCTGAAACAGAGATATTAAAAACGAACTTAATATTTGGAATCTATGGAAAATGCCCAACAAAAAGTGTTTTTTTTTTTGGTCCTTGAAAAGTGCACCCGATATATATTTTTCATATTGAAGCTCTGTGAGGCACGCTTTTCAGTCATTTGAAAAAAACTTTTTAAAATTTAGGGTGTGTTACTATGCAAACGGAAAATTTTATGCCCTTCATCAAATTGGAAAATTCGCAAAATAAGGGACTCCCAAGGAATTGCTCACTCTTGAATGACCGTGTACACTGCTGTTGAATTACTTCAAATTATTTCTATTATTTTGCCATGAATTACCGTGAATTACCATTAAAAATCTGCAGCTGCGGCTTTAGGCATATGCTTTCCGAGACCATGCACAGTACTGTCCAAATTTTAGGGCGCAAATATGAAGAAAAATGAAAAGGAAAATACTTGAAATATTTCATATCATAACTATTTTTCAATTTTTTTCTCCTGCATTTCTGGGAATTTTTTTTCCCTGAGGATGCTAATTCACTATCAAATGTTGGATCAACATGTTGGTACAACAAGTTGGGCGAACATGTTGTACCAACTTGTTGGTCCAACATTTTACACTAATTTCTGCGTAGGAGTAAATTCTGCAATAGTCGATTCGTTCGTTTGTCAAACACGTTGGTACAACAAGTTTGTACAACATGTTTGTCCAACTTGTGGTACCAACATGTTGATCCAACACCCCAAAGTGAATTTGCACCCTGAGAGGGAAGTAAAAAAAAATTGAAGCATAGGGCGCAAAACACCTTTTTTGAACAAGGTGCCAAAATCTGTAAAGCCGGAGCTGAATAATTCAGATATTCTGGATATACCCTATAGGGCACTTATATTCAGGTATTTTTATTTTGGAAAAATTTTGATGTAAAAATAAAGTACATGAACTTGAAGAATTATTTGTGTAATAAAAATTATCAAAAAAATTTTTTTCTGTATGCAATAATTTGTTAAAAATGGGGCTTAAAAATTGTAAATCAAAACGGTCGGAACAAGTGCGGAAGCGTTGTGACACTATTCTGTTAATATCGTTCTGCCGGAAAATTTGTCATAGAATGCGATGCTTTCAATGTTTATAAACCAAGCCACCACATTCTAAGAAACTTTTTCAGACAGAACGATATTAACATATGACGTCACAAAGCTTCACTCGCTTATTCCGACCGTTTTGATTTACAATTTTTAAGTCTCAACTTAAAAAAATTATTGCATACAGAAAAAAAAAATTTTAATACTTTTTATTCCACAAATAATTTTTTTTAACTTATGTGCTTTATTTTTACACCAAAATTTTTCAAAAATAAAGATACCTGAAAATATCCTACTACCGTGTAAATCTTTTCTCCTTATAAGCAACCCCTCGGAAACATCCTATAGTCGTTGAGACTATACCCAAAGCTTATTCCCCCGCTTTCCCTCTTGCATAAGGTTCATAAAATCCGTTCTTCTTAAAATCGCTAGATTAACTCGAAACGGAATTTGATATGATATGAAATCTAATCTTTTCCAAAAAAAGCAAATCACGAATATGACACCATTTTGCTTTTTTTTTTTCTGTACCATGTCGCGAATTTAGAAAAGTATTCCGGGTTAAAAATTTCTTAATAAAATCCCCCAATGTTTAAAGTGATAACAACAATTATTGGGTATCCTAATGTGCAAAATGAAAATTTTTCGCCGGTTGGAGATCACGCAAAACGACCGGTAACGGTTCATTATTATTCGGTTTATCATCACCATCATGAAACTATAAGGTTCATTGCTGCCCCCTCGAGGTAATCTATGATTCATTCTACTATTTCGGTATCTATAAGCTCATCATTGTTTTTCGAGACGATATCCGCGCTAGATTTCTCTCCTAGACCGGAGATTTCCATTTGCATACTTGTTGCAATTTTGTTTTTACTTTTCATTTGCTAATCTCGATCTTGCCATGTTCTCGTCAACCTTTTTACATTTCCTCATGAGGTTTTCTTGTTTTCTTTTAAGTCGGTTTCCGTTATGAAGCCCGTTTCACTTTGATAAGGAAGCATCTGATCTTTGATCAGATGTTTTACGTGATGGGGGTTTTCGACTTTTTCTATCTTGTTTTGATAACTTTATAAGAAAAAAAAACCCTGGTCGTTTATATGTATTACCTTTGACATACTTTTGATTCTTGATTTTCAAGTAAAATATGATTCGCATAGTTCTTGACCGTTGCATATTCCTTTTTTTTTTTTTTTTTGAATTCCAATCGCCCGTCAGTAGAAACGTGATCAATTTTATGGGTGTTAACGCGCGTATGTAGCTAATACCTTATTCTAAGAGTGTAATACGAAACTTTTACCGGATTGTTCCTGCAATTACTTCAGAACGCCTTAACGTGCTCATAATTTTATTTTTTTTTATTTTTCTCATGGCTCGTAAGCTAAAGCTCCCCCGAATTTTTCAATGGCCGAAAGAAAGTATATTTACTTTCTATCCTTAAGGTGTTTCCGAGTAGGAGAGGTCATGGTTTACTTTTTTTTTTGCATTAGCCGTGAGCCCAGGGTGAGGTCGAAATTTGCCAAGGTGCATATGTCCACCTACCAGCTAAAAACCAGAAGATGTAAGATAACTTTTGGCATTAAAATTAAAATAAAGTCGTTTATTATATATCCGCGTGACACAAATCGGCATGTTTTTTTTTCCATTGTTTTCCTTTATTTATGTGAAATAAGATAACTTTTTCCGTACTTCCTCCATGGCATCCATTTCTAATTCATGTTTTTTTTTTTTTAATGCACATAAAAAAATATTTCGATTGAATATTATCTTTTATCGTAAGCTTGGTTTAGAAATGTATCCATAATGACATAATTAAACATAGAAAGATTGCGGTGATGACATAGTAACAAATTAAGAGATGTCACCAAGACTAGTTTCATCTTCTGAGTATTGTTTATGTAATAGGACTGGATGTAACAACATATAATATAAATCACTTCGGATTTTCGAAACTCGGACTTTTTTTTTTTAATTTTTAATTTTAGACGGGACCACAAATGAAAGTGTTTAAAATTAAATCCTCTTACGTTTCTGAGATATGTCGGTTGTCGGTTTTGAAATACGGTTGTAATGCGCAGCGGAGTAAAACCCTGCAAATTCACCGCACCGGATTGACGTATTTAGTTTCATTATGGAAAAAGAAAATATTTGGAAGCTAAGAACCTCTGTCCCTAATTATGACGATGTTGTGTTGTATCTTTATCGTCTTATGCTAACCAAGTCCGCGGTTGCATTAGTAGATTTTTTTAGAGCAAGCTCTCGAAATTCGATTTTTGCCCAAGCTCCCATAATGATTTAATTGACTCATATTTTTAGCTTATGCATGCTTCAATAATAAAAAAAATTGGAAGTTCAGCTTATGAATCTACTAGCTAATGAGTTTGGGACATTAAATCACGATTTCTATTCCCTTTTCTTTTTCTTTTTCTCAGCTAAAATCTAAATCCTAATTTTTATTATTTTCTTTACTGTGATATATTGATGATATTTATAGATTTTTTGTTATTTTTATTTTTTTTTTATTATTATTATTATTTATTTATTTATGATTTTGACGATACTTATAGCGCAATGTTATAAGTTTAAATAAATAATAATAATAATAATAATAATAATAATAATCACACATTAATGTCAGCAAAGCTCAATCAATTAATTGACCGTTTGGGGACAAACTATGCTTCTGATGCAAAATCAAAGCTTCAGCAAGTTAGTATTGATTCAGACGGGACTATATGTGTTAGGAAAAATTCAGTGTTAAATTTTTGGTCTAAAAAATGATTCATATGTTTAGCTTATGGTAGCAGTTTTTAAAAATTTCTCTTATTAATTAATGGAATTAAAATTATATTCGCAATATTATTGTACCGTAACTAACTTGAACAACAATGTAACATAATTTAAATTAAACGTAACATGCCGCCATGTTTAGCTGGTGAAGATTTTTCGTCCCATGCTTAACTAATGGGAATATGATGAATTCCATTTTTTAAGACAATTTATAAGCTGAACGTTGCCAAAAGAGTCCATAAGGAAGTCGTTTAACTGTTTCTGTTTTTTTTTTCTTGTTTTTTTAAAGATTAAAAAATGTATATTATCATCGAGAATAAAGAGCTTTTCGCTCAACTTTTTCGAGGATTATTATTATTTTTACAAATATCAAAATATAGAACATGAAAATAAAATATAGGCATATCCAATTACACGTATTTACGATTTTTTTAAAGAATGTTTTTATAATTTTTAAGAATATTTATTATGATTTTACATTTAAAAAAATTTCCCATAAGCTATTCCCATTTTTGGTGGTCTATGGGACCATCAAAAATTTTTTTGACGTTACCAATGATCTCTACAGATGTTGGTGTATCAAAGTATTATCACAAACAACGGAAAATTATCTCCACCCCTGTGATGTCATAAGGGAAATAAGCTTCCGACTGCAATGGGTTAAGCTATTATGTAGGGTTTCTATTTTATCTTCTGGATTCTTTATTTTCTCGAGAATTTCGGCTTGCCGAGAAATCAAGAATCCAGACTTTTTAAGCCGGCGAGACACGAGGTTTCAAAACTCTTGATTTTGGGCATGTTTAACCGAGAAATTTTTGGAAAATTAGCTGGAAATATTCACACACAAATTCTGGGGCAGAAACTCTTCTAATATTGTTTTAATGAGACATATTTTGCGAATTTTTTAATAGATGGACCAGCATGATACCCATCTTTAGAAAAAGGCTCACATGCTGTGCAAATTTTAAAAAAAGAAAAAAACTAATGTGACCACAGCCTAAATTTTTGTTCTGACATGCTTCAATTGAGCTTTATGTCTTAATAATTAAAAAAAAAAATTTTCATAACTCATCGATGGGAAGAGCCTTTTCCCGTCTATGTAAAACGGGAGGGAAAGCAGTTTTCCCGTTATGGAACTCGCCTTGTTCTTGGTACTTGTAAACAAAGAAATGAAATTTTTTTTTAAAGAGAAAAATCACTTAAAAAGTTATTTTTATTCGTTATAAAAAATATCTTGTTATTCTAGGGTGGCAAAAGAATCTTCCCCTCTCGATTTCCATTAAATGGAAACCTCGACGGGAAAATTCATTTTCCACCCTAGGTTAACAATATACTATTTTTTTCGAAAAGTTTATATTTCTTGGTGAAGTTAAGAAGACGACCTCTTTGCTTACTGTGTAGGCAAGCCTAAACGAATAACATCGGCCGGGCAGAACAATGATGAAATTGAATGAATTTCAAGATTAAGATTAATAAAAAAAAAAAAAACTTTCTATCCCAGTTATTGTGTAAAATGAAGAGTGACTAAGTTGTGTGACAGATGTGCAATGGTCAATTCCAAACAGTAATAGTCCTTAACGAAAAAACAAAAACGGATACTCTGCTATATTTACGTACCATTATCTAGCGTAATTTTTTTTTTTTTTTAGATTCAGAAAATAGATTATTTTTGATGTAAAAAAAAAAATTGCTAAAAGCTAATATACATAGATCTACCTAGTCGGCAGTAAAATGTGTATTTTAATCATTCAAATAGTAAAAAACTAAAAAACAACTGTTTTTCCCCTTCGTAGTCTATAGCGAAAAAAAAAAATCGAAAACGAGTTTAGAAAGAACCGCTTAATTAATTTTTTTCCTGAACAGAGTAAATCATAAAAATGATGAGTCCCGTAGGTCAAGGTGGGCCTGTATGCTTTAAATTTCTCTTAATTTTTTTTTTTTTTCGTATTTGGTTTAAAATAACGATCGCGCATAGCATGCCGAGATGCGAGTAATGTCACGATGTTGGCCTTAGGACGAGTGAAATAGACACACCTTAAGTGAGAGTAGTTTTCAAGATCAAGATCGGTAAACACAAGGGTCATTAGATAGGCATCTTATTTGGTTTGAATGGCATTTCAGACCGGCACTTTACTGTCCTGCGGTTGAATCTTTAAACGTTATTTTTTGCATTTTTAATTGGTTTTATTGGGGATTTTACCACGAGCTATTATTCGTATGTTGTCCGAAAAATGTTGGAAATGACAAAATTATTATTATGACCAGTTTTATGCAGTAAAACTGTGCATGTGTGGTATCGCTTTGGGTTGAAGGCTGCAGTAGTGATCGAAAATTAAGCGAAAAGGGGGAAGCTTTAGGAATGAATGGCTGGTTATGTCTGAAACTCGATTTAGATTTAAAAAATTAAAATTTTAGGTACGATATCTAACGAACTCATTTGGTGTATCCTGAAATTTTTAGTGCAAGTTTAACTTGACTGAAATGTATGTGAGGCAGAAAAATTATAAAAAAAAGGGAACAAGTTGAAACTTGCACAAAAATACAAAAATAAAAGCCAAAGTTCGTTAGATAGCTAAAATTTTAATTATTTCCTCGTTAATCGATGAAATTCCCGTCGCGTTAAAGTAGTATTTTACAAACCAGGTATGGGGTGGGTTATTGCACGTCGAGACTGGTCTCAACGTGCAAGCCACCTCCAGGCTAAAAAGTGAACTTTTCGTCCCGCTTGAAAAACGAAAAGGGCCATTCTCAATTTGTTTACAATATTCAGGTCCCGGGTATTTTATTATGATTTATTTCTGAATTTGAATGAAAAACTACATTATGTTTTGATAAAACGAACAAGAAAATGTTTTTTGAAAGTAAATTAAATATATTCGGCACCGTCAGATGGAAAAAGAGGCTCTTTTACGAAAAAAACTGCTATGATAGCGGAAAAAAATGGCTGTCCCGATTTCGAGATTCCCAGATAAACAGCTCGATTTTTTACGTAAACCAATTCAGGAAAAATCTTTTTTTCACAATTAGCAATCAGAAATATAAGTAAATCAATAATTTGAAATGAATTTAACGATTCCATTATAATTTCTCTTGAAATAAGGATTTAAAACTTGTCCTCCATTTTTTCCACTAACGGTGTTTTTTTTTACCGATCATCTATTTTCACGACTTATAAATTACAACGACTCATATAAAGCACTAAATATCAATAAACAAACTCTTATTCCCTCTAAAACTCTAAATAAAATTTTTTAAATAAAAATGCATTGTAAATTAAAGGGGAAATTAACGTTTGATCGACGATCACGATAGTGGAGTTCAGCGAAACTCCACTAACGCAAGCCGAAAAACTGCCCGAAAATCGTTTTAAAAAATAAACCGCTCACCTAAAACTTCACTAACAAGTCATACGATCCATTTTTCGTCTTTCCGAACATTTTTTTGGGTAAAACCGCACAGAAATATTAAAATTAAGTAAAAAAACATTTCCACTAACGCAATCAAAACAATACTGTTTATATGGGTTGTTTACATTTTTGAAGGGACATTTTTCGTTCCGAAAATTGTAAATAAATTGAGAATGGCCCAAGTTCATTTTTCGCCGTCGGAATAAAAAATATCTTACAAATCAGGCATGGAGGTGGCTTGCAGTCCTCGACATGCTATGGCCTGAACCAAGTGAGAGCCGTAAACCCCTGGCTCGGCCTTCAATTTTGCCACCTTCATACCTGATATGTAATATACGATTTTCATTTTTTCTTGTCATGAAAAGAGGACCGCTAAATGGACAATCATTGCTGTTGCGTCGACCTTGACGTGACCGACCACCCACTTGTCTTTTTTTTATTTACAATAAAGACCTCATAAAATGCGTGTACGAAAGTTATCTAAAATCGATCGTTCCGTTGCTACGGTTCGGTTAGGTAAAATTGAGATGCATCGTGAGAGAAATTACTTCACCTCTGGTGAAAATTGTAAAGCATAGTCACGGCTCATTAGTCTTTGTCCTTGTACTCGACATTCGAATTTTTACTCGAATCGAATCGAATCGAGCCTATCATCTTGAAGTAACGTCAAATTTTTGTTTTTTACGCTCAAATAATTATTGTAAGAAAAAAGAAACTGATGGAACAAAAACTAGCCTTATCAGCTAAAATGTAGGAGCTAAACTATTAAATGCGGTATTTAATTATTTTTTGTGATAAAAACAAGTCACCAAACGCTTCTGAGATTTTTAATTATGAAATAACTATTGTTAGTATTAGTCAGAGTAGCACAAAAAAGATTGTTAACCTTGATTACTTGTCAATCATACTATTTTTTTTTAGATCAATAATAAAAAATTACAAGTCCTTTAGGACTTATAATACAAATTTTCCTTCAAGATCTGCTTTATTTTTTGCATCATTTTTTTTATCTTTATTTTGAGTCTGTTGAATGCTCATTTTATAATTTTGCAACTTCATAATATCGAAAGTCAAGGTGGAATTATTGCACATCATCTAATTGTTAGGCAGTGAAGAATTTTAATTTAACAATCTGGTGATAGTTCGATCTTTTTTTTTTTTGTTTTAGCATGACATAATTGGACGCAGTTTTTTTATAAATCCAAGTTATTTCAAATTTAGGATTTTCCTTTTATTGCGTTATCGTGCCTTACACGATTCTCTAAGAAAAACCGCAAAACCATAAGTATTTTTCCTCATTTTTAGGCTTACGTTATTGTGATGTTCAGCAGTCGCCGATCTTTGTCGCTGACGTCATACCATTGTTCGGTTATCTTCTTAAGCATGCCTTGCACCGATGGATATTTTTTTTTTTTTTTTTTTTTTTTGTCGTCATTTTTCTTCCGCTTTTTTATATGAAGAGTATTTAAAAAAAAATTCTTTTGAATAGGACTGATTAGCTCTCAATGAGGTGATGCAAAATTTATTAATTTGATTCACTTGAACCACCATGAATTTTTTTTTCTTTTTTCAGAATGATGAACCTCCTGAGATCACTTACTGCGTTGTAGATGGAGGAGGGACGTTGACACTGCAAGCCATGACGCCAACTCAGCCTATGCCATCGCAAGAAGAACTAAATGCTAAATTTGCTGAGTTTGTGGTTAGTAACACTTATTTTTATAATCGAAAATGGAATCAATAAGCCGAAAATAAAATACCCTGAACGTATTTTAGTTATAACATTACATGGTCTCTGTACTCTGAAAAATTTAATTATGTAGTTGTCAGATAGATCGATGACACTTCAGAAGACTTGGTTACATTCTCCAAAGGAGCTTTCACAATGATTTATTTTGAAGATAGAGTACATCAGAAAAAAAGGAATGTTCGTGGGCCAAAAAATTACTGGGGGGACTTAAATCTCTTCTTTAGAAGACTTAAACCCTTTGCCCACTACATGACCGCGAGTTTGCCAGAATTAGAAAACTGTTGGTATTTCAATATCTTAGGGTGCAAAGTTCACTATGGAATGTTGGACAAACATGTTATATTAACTTGTTGACTATTTCAGAATTTACTCCTACGCCAAAATTACTGTGGTATGTTGGTCCAACAAGTTGGTACAACATGTTGGTTTAACTTGTTATGCCAACATGTTGGGCCAACATTCCCACTAACTTCGGAGTTGGAGGAAAGTCTTCAATAGTCTATTCGTTTGTTTCTTAAACATGTTGGTGCAACATGTTGGTTTAACTTGTTATGCCAACATGTTGGGCCAACATTCCCACTAACTTCGGAGTTGGAGGAAAGTCTTCAATAGTCTATTCGTTTGTTTCTTAAACATGTTGGTGCAACATGTTTGTCCAACTTGTACCAACATGTTGGTCCAATATCCCCTTATTGAATTTGTACCCTTAGAAAATCTTTATTGTGATAAAAAAATTAAGGTGCACCACAGCAGGAAACTTTATAATTTTTATAACATCGTTACTGGAACCTTACTTTAGATCGCAATCATCATTTCCCGATATTTGTCAGAAATTCATTTATTCAGTGGCGTAACTAACAGGCCCGCAGGTCCCGCGGCGCTGGAGGGTCCACTTATCTTTGAGGGCCCACTTCTCTCTGGGGACACAACTAGTATTACACTAACAAAAGTTATATTTATATTAAAAATGCGAAAAAAAAAATCGAATTCACTTATTACTAGAAAGAATTTTTTTTTTTTACATTCTTAAGAATGTATAATATTTTTCAAATGGGGGGGGGGGGCCTCCTGCTTCTGTTCGGGGCGGGCCCATAAATTTTAGCTCCGCCACTGCATTTATTTTTTGTTTCTTGGTTGTGTCAGGTCCGTAGCCGGCCTTGATAACGAAAGGGGGAGACAAGTTTTCCAAGGGGGGCTGCAAAGAGCCCCTTTTAACTTGGAAGATAGGAAAATTAAATTAGCCAAACAAAATTTCCAGAGGGGCACGAACTTCCTCATAGGGGGCCTGAGCCGTCTTTTCCCCCTGCGGGCTACAGACCTGGGCTTTGTTCTGACAGTCAAAAGGTTTCTCAAAGCTTCTCCTTTTTTTTCTTTTTTTTTTTCTTGTATTTAATTTCGATACAGCTCCCTTACAAACGGAACTGAAGCGATTTTACACTAGATATAATTTGAATTTTTAGGCTCATTTTAGGCTTTCGATCCCCCCACACTCTTTAACTTTTGCCCTAAATTTTCTTTGTATTTCTGAGAGTCAGTAAGTCATTTTGTAAAATTGTATTTTCCGAGCATTTCCAAATTAAACGTTTTTTTGAAATAGCGGCTGAAATAAAATTTTCCACTTGAGAGCTTTTGGTATTTAAAACAGTTAATTTTTAAATTTTTTTCTTTTTTGTTTTTTTCTACCTACTTCGTCAAAAAAAAAAAAAAAAAATGGTTTAAAATGTTCCTAGTTATTTATTTTCTTTAAATTTTTTTTAGTGAAGGTATAACAACCGGAAAAATTATTTAAAAAGAAAAATAATTTCACAGTTAAAAAGATGTTTATAACTATGAAATATTTTATTAAAATAGTTCATTTGGTAAAGACCTTCGCTAAACCTTCACGCCTCACTCTTCACGATTCATATTAGATCTACATAATTAACATTTTTCTTTTTTAATACTTTTAACAGGAAGAACTGGACTTAACCGCACCGAACAAAGCTCAAATGCTAAATTTGCCATTGGAAAAAAAATGGCAAATTTATTGCAACGGAAAGAAAGATCAAGATGGCGAAACGGACTTGTCTCATCTTCCAGAACATTATATAGAAAGAGTGGAGGCTTTATTTAAGGTAAATATTTTATATTCTCGAATTCGAACAATATATCAAAACAAGTTAATAATGACTATACGTACATGAGTGAAATCATAAGCAGGATTGTGATGATGAGATTGTATGATGAAACGGTAGTGTTATATGCTAATGCCAAATCCTTTCAAAGTAGTTTCATCAAAAATATTTTCGGTATTTCTCCTCTGCTCTTTCTTAATTTAGTTGTCATAACTATAAAAAAAAAAAATAGCACCATTAACTTCATACATATTTCAACCGAAATAACTATGGTGGCTTATATGTGCTCTAATTTTTTTTTTCAATTTTTCTGCTAAAGAAAACGCCCATCATTTTTTAAAGCTTGCGGTTTTTAAACGAACCATTAGCAAAAAAAAAAAATACTTTCTAAAATCCCCTGTTTGAAATTAAATTTAAACGCCTTTCAGTTTCGTTTGAAAACAATAAATCGGTTATCAATCACATTTGAAGCTATTCATAAAACCGCAATCTAATCATTTTATATTACTTAAGAGCAGTAAAAAAGAAAAATAGGGTTTGGAGAATACGAAATAATTAAAAAGTCACAGTGTGTGAAAATGTTAATGGGATGACTGCGTGCGCCATTTGAAAAATGGGACATTGCAAAAGAAAAAACGAATAAAATTGTAAATGGTTACCTTGCTATAAGAATTGAATTATTTTATATTAACATTATATTTTTATTTATTTTCAGCTTCCTTATCCATCTGACAGCGAAGATGAAATTCGATCTAGGACCAAGCAGTTAGATAGTTTGAAAACAGCCCTCCGGACTCAACCCCTTTCTTTCGTGTTAAGATTCATAGACTGCGGCGGAATTACCGCTTTGCTGAATGCTTTGTCAGCTATGGATTTTGAGACTGCTCAAAGCTCAGTGCACACTTCGCTCATAGGATGCTTGCAGGCTTTAATGAATAATTCTGTAAGTCTTTTTGCCCTTCGTATTCCTTTATTCGAAAAATTATATTTGAGTCTAATTTTTTTTTTTTTTTTTTTTTTTTTTTTCTATCAATTTTTTCCAGAATGGTAGAGCTCACGTTTTAGCACATCCAACAGGATTGAACATAATTGCTCAAAGTTTAAGCACCGAAAATATAAAAACGAAGATATCTGTCCTCGAGATATTAGGCGCTGTTTGCTTGGTGCCCGGGGGCCATCGAAAAGTTTTACAAGCAATGTTGCATTACCAAAAGTACGCTTACGAAAGGACGAGGTTCCAAGGGATAGTTAACGACCTGGATAAAAGCACCGGGATTTATAGGGATGAAGTTAATTTAAAAACGGCGATTATGTCTTTTATTAATGCAATATTAAACTACAGTCCAGGAGAGGAAAATTTAGAATTTCGTTTGCATTTAAGATACGAATTCCTCCTTCTTGGAATCCAACCAATAATCGATAAATTGAGAAATCACGAAAACGAAACACTTAATAGGTAAACTTTTTTATAAAAATTTCTTTATTATAAGAACGCATTACAATATAGGGTGAAAAACAAATAAAAATGATCTTGAACATTGAACTAACAGTCTAATGTTTGACAAAAAAAAAAAAATGGCGGTAAAAAATGTTTTCACTCCATATAAGTAAAGCAATTAATAATAAATTTGCAATCATTAATGCTGATAATTAATAGTTAATTAATTAATCAATGAAATTTTGTCTTGATTAATTAAAATTTCACTGAATTTCAAAATGAAATGATTAATTTTACACCAGATGTATTTATTTTTGATCATTCGAAACCATTCATCTTAAAATTTTTAAATGAAAAATCTAATTGGAGTATACAACACACGGCCGCCAACTGAAAATTATTATCGAAGTTAGTTGCCAAAAAAATTCAATTTAACAGCAAGATAAGGAATCAAGAGGGAGTTTAAAATACCCAAAAATTAAAATACCCCCTGATCGTCTTGGGGCCCCCATAGGGACCCCAAAGAAGCCCCGATTTTTTCCCCTGGCGTGTTGTATACCATTTGAAAGCCCATTGCAAATGCTGTCAAATGAGACTTTAACGACGTTTTCACCTCTTATAGGTATGTAGATATTGCCATTTAAAAGGGCCAAATTTGACCCCTCAATTTTGAGTGATTTAAATGGCAATATCTACATACCTATAAGAGGTAAAAACGTCGGTAAGGACTCTTTCGACAGCATTTGCAACGGGCTTTCATATGATATACAACACGATTGCGGAAAAAATAGGGGCTTCTAAGGAGGCCTATGGGGGCCCCAAGACGATCAGGGCGATTTTAATTTTTTTGTATTTTAAGCTCCCCTCTTGATTCCTTATCTTGCTGTTAAGTCGAATTTTTGGGGAAACTAACTTCGATAATAATTTCCAGTTGGCGGCCGTGAACAGTCAAACAATTTTTAAGCCATAATTACTGTGAAAAAAAATTTGGTTTTTAGACAAATATACTTCTGAAATCAGAAAACTTAAGGAGCTGCAGTCCTAAAAGGATCAAAATACACTCTGTTTTAGGTCTTTTTTTTTGTATCCTGAGTAGACAATTACTTGAAAAATCACAAAAGCTTCTCATCCGAAGTCTAATTTAAATAAAAATTAACAATTCATTTCGAATGAATAATTAAAAAATGTCAACCATTCTTTTTAAGCAGTTTTAATAATTTTCCGAAAAGCATTGCTTTTTGCGATGGCTATGGTATTCCACCTGAAATCAGTTTCCTGGCCATAAAATAAACATTTTACCGTAAACTTATATTTATTCATTTTTTTTTTTTTTTTTTTTTACGCGGAAGAAAATTACCTAATTAATGAAAAATTATTTAATTAGTTGCTTAGAAGTTGGATTTAAATCCTGAGAAAATTTTTAATTTGACCTTGGCCAAGGTCCGCTGATCATATTAATGTTTAAGTATTTAAATAGATAAAAGAAATGAGTCCTTTTTGCAAAATGAAACATGTTTGCATTTTATTTCCATTGAATAAACATGAATCATTGTTATTGTATCTTAACTTCTTTTTAAGTAATAAAGTTTTGCTTATTGCATTCGACCAGAAGATTATGGCTTACTTAAAAATTTTTTTAAGCTTATGTATAATAGGGTGTCCCTTATTTTGCGAATTTTCGAATTTGATGTCGGGCCGGGTGGAATCTCGTTCTCTATGGAGCCCTAATAAACCCTGAATTTTTTCAGAATTTTTACTGAACGGGAAAGCGTGCCGACTTGAGCTTTAAGTTTCGAAATTCCCATAAGAGAAAAAAAGTCGACAATTTTTTTTTTGCGGAAAAACGTCGTTTCCTATCGGGAATTTTGCGTAGATCACGAATCTGAAGTCCGTTTTTTAATATCTGGTTTGGCTTTTGAGTTAGAGGCCAAAATATGAGCCAAAACGTAGGACTTAGTGCGTTTTGTCACTTAACCAGGTTTTCTTGCCACATTTTCTCCGTTAACTCAAAGGCCAAACCAGATATTAAAAAACGGACTTCAGATTCGTGATCTACGCAAAATTCCCGATAGGAAACGACGTTTTTCCGCGAAAAAAAAAATTGTCGACTTTTTTTCTCTTATGGGAATTTCGGAACTTAAAGCTCAAGTCGGCACGCTTTCCCGTTCAGTAACAAATCTGAAAAAATTCAGGGTTTATTAGGGTCCCATAGAGAACGAGATTCCACCCGGCCCAACATGAAATTCGAAAATTCGCAAAATAAGGGACACCCTAATGTATAATTTACAAAATTAATTTTTTATGCTAAATTGCTGTCTTTAGCCAATATCGAATTTTTTATCGTACTATTTTTGCAGTAAAGAAATCTTGGTACTTTGATTTCAGGCATTTAGATTTTTTTGAAATGGTTCGAAACGACGACGAAAAGGAACTGGCAAGAAAATTCGAACAAGAGCACGTAGATACCAAAAGCGCGACTGCCATGTTTGATTTGCTACGAAGAAAACTCAGCCATACTGCTGCTTACCCTCATTTGCTATCTCTGCTGCAGGTTAGCTGCTAATATTTTTTACAATTTTGAATTTTTTTTATTAATTATATTTTAAAACGGGAAAATTTTGTTTTCTATTTTTCCAGCACTGTTTGTTATTACCGTTGGACTATGGCAGTCATCCGCATCACTGGCTACTTTTCGATAGAATTGCTCAACAAATCATACTTCAGACTGAATCCGGAAGCAATCCCGACGGAGCTCCAGTCGATATCAACGTCAAAGAGATAGTTCATTTACTAGCTAAAGAAGAAGAATTGTTAGAAGCAAGGAAGAAAGCGGAGGAGTTGGAGAAGGAAAATACTGATATCTCAAATAAATTGGCGAAGGTTTGGCTTTATCTCAAACATTTGTAGTACTATATAATAGACGACCAACATGACTGTATTTTTTTAAAAAAATAGTAAAAAATATTAAGTAAATTAAACTTAATTAAGTACTGTAAATGAGAAGAAAACCGATTCTGTAGAATGGGATAGAAGTTACTCAATTTATAAAAATATTTTTTAAGGAGATTTATAGCACAGGAACTTACGGTTTCTATGGTTAGCATAGAAAGCTTATGGAAGTTAAGGGTTTCTTAAAATTAAACTTTTATGAACTTGATCAAATTCTACCCTGACTTGCAGAGACTTTCGATTCGATTGTAGCCTATTCTTACACATAAAGAAAAGAAAATTGGTAACAATTATTAATGATAAGGGCTACGGAAGTCCACCTAAATTATAAGCTAAACAGATTTTATACGCATTTTTCTAAAAAAAACTCCGCAAAATTTTTGCGCATTAGTTTATTTATAGGGTGAGTCCAAAAACGCGAATTTTTGAATTTGAAAACGCCTGATATGGGAATCTACGCCTTTTTATAATACTATTAACCCTAATTTTTTTCAGATTTTTTAAACGACATTTTTAGGTGCCGCAATGGCCTTGAAATTTCCAAAAAGCCCATTTGGAACCAAAAATGAAATTTTTTTTTTCGTATAAAAGACAGTTGTTTCCAATCGGAAATTTTGCGTAGATTACGAATTTTAAGTCAAAAATTAATTTTGGTGCACGGTTTTTGAGCCACAGACAGAAAGCCATAACAAGATTTTCATAGTTTTGGAATCTGGCATGTGGTTTTCTGAACTGTGCATCAAAACTAATTTTTGACTTCAAATTCGTAATCTACGCAAAATTTCCAATTGGAAACGACGGTCTTTTATGCGAAAAAAGACAAATTCATTTTTGGTCCTCAAATGGGCTTTTTGGAAATTTCAAGGCCATTGCGGCACCTCAAAATGTCGTTTAATAAATCTGAAAAAAATTAGGGTTAATAGTATTATAAAGACGTATGGCTTCCCATATCAGGCGTTTTCAAAATCAAAAATTCCTGTTTTTCGACCCACGCTATATGATTAATTTTATGTGGCTCTTAGGAAAGCCTTTGAAGCAAACGATAATATTTCTCATTGCACCAAAAGGGGACATTAACAACTTTCCAGGGAATTGTAAAAAATTATAAAGAGTAATTAAAAGCCTAAAGAAATTTTTGGCCGAAAATGTTCAGGCCTAGAAGACAGTGGGTCATGGTCAGGCTGCAAGAAAATGTTGGTTATAAGCTTTACGGATAAGTTCTAATTTAATTTATTTTATTTTATTTTTAGAAAGAGCAAGAGTTGGACTTGAGGACCCAAGAAAAAGAAGATATGGAAGCCAGTTTGAATAGAGTAAAAGAACGTTTGGAAAAAGAAACGGTGCTTCATATCGAAACAAAGCAAAGATTAAACGAATTGGAATACAAACGATCAGAATTAGAACATCAATATGGTTGCGAACGCGAAGAGAGGCTAAGACTAGAACAAATTGTTTCATCCGGTTCCATACCAGATGAAGCTAAGGTATTTAATCATTTTTAATTTGAAAAAAAAAAAAAAAGATTAATGAAACTAATATATCCATTTGTGCATTTTTGTTTTTTTCAGGCGATTACGCTACGTTCGGAATCTTTGAATAGTTTTAAAGCGAAACCGAGCTTCCCACCCCCACCTCCTCCACCCATGGTTCCTCCTCCTCCTCCAAGTGCGCTCGGAGGGCCTCCACCACCTCCTTGTGGCCCACCCCCACCTTTACCAAAATTAGAATTGCCAAAGAAAAACATACCCCAACCTGCGAATCCGCTCAAAAGTTTTAACTGGTCGAAATTGCCGGACTCGAAATTAAACGGAACTATTTGGACGGAGTTGGACGATACTAAATTATACACTGTTTTAGAATTAGAAAATATAGATAGAGTATTTTGCGCGTATCAAAAGAACGGAGTTGCCAACGATGGCTCAGTAGAAGATCTTAGAAATATTAATCCGAGTAAGAATAGAACGAAAATATTGTCTGTCATAGACGGACGTCGTGCTCAAAATTGTACCATATTACTTTCAAAATTAAAAATGACGGACGTCGAAATATGCAACGTGATAATGTCGATGGATTCCAAGGATGAATTACCTCTCGATATGGTGGAGCAATTGTTGAAATTTACTCCCAGTTCGGAGGAAGTTGCTCTCCTCGAGGAACATTCGGATGAAATAGAATCCCTGGCCAGGGCCGATAGATTTTTGTACGAAATAGCGAAGTAAGCATGATTTTTACCAGGAAAAATTTCGATAAAAAAATAATTGAAAGATACTTTGGCGTTAGACAAATACATTAATGGGATTTTCTTTTTTTTTTTTTTTCAGAATTCCTCACTACGAACAAAGATTGCGATCTCTGCATTTTAAAAAGAAGTTTGGAATTAGCGTGAATGAAGTGACACCTCGAATTAAAGCTGTGATGGAGGCTTCGAGGCAAGTAGCCCGGTCTAGAAGATTAAGAAAGTTGTTGGAGCTAGTACTTGCTTTCGGAAATTACATGAATCGAGGAGCGAGAGGAAACGCCGCTGGGTACATATTTTTTGAATTTGATGCTTGGAAAAATTTCCTCATTCTTTATTAATATTTGTTAAACATCATGTTTTTTGTTTTTTTTACAGATTCCGATTGGTGTCTCTAAACAGATTAGCCGATACGAAATCAAGCGCAAATAAAGGAATGACTTTACTCCACTATCTAGTCGATATGCTGGAAAAAAAATTTAAAGATATTTTGAAATTAGACGAAGACATTTCATTTGTCAGAGAAGCTTCAAAAGTGAGGTAAGAACGCGGTACATAATTATTGTTAATGTCGTAATTTAGTTCAGTTAAATATTTATTCAACTCTTTTCTTTTTTAAGCCTTGGAGAATTAGAAAAAGACATGTCCTCATTACGGTTAGGACTAAAAGAAGTAGAACGAGAAGTGGAATTTCATAGATCGCAGAATTGCAACTCAATCTCCAACGATCGATTCCTACCTGTGATGAAAGAATTTTTATCTTCTGCCACCTGTAAATTTTCCGAGTTGGAAGATCTATTCCAGGATATGAAAACTAGGTTCGACAGAGCTGTCCGACTCTTTGGCGAAGACAATACTTCCATTCAGCCTGATGATTTCTTCGGTATTTTCGATGCTTTTCTCACCGCTTTGAACGAAGCCCGACAGGATAATGAAAACATGAGGAGGAGAAAAGACGAAGAAGAAAAAAGAGCCAAACAAGAGGCTGAATTAAAGAAAAGGACGATAGAACGTAGAAGCAGTAAGGATACCCTTGTGGAGAATAGAGGAGTAAAAAATGGACTTACAAATGGAATAAATCATAATGAAATTCCGAAAGACGGAAAAGGGGATAAGGTATTGTAAACAATTGGCATATTTCCCCTACTAATTTTGTACCGATTTCATTTTATTTTTTATTTTTTTTTTTATTTTTTAGGGAGAATTTGACGATCTGATCTCGGCTTTAAGGACGGGAGACGTTTTTGGGGAAGATATGGCTAAATTTAAGAGAAGTCGAAAGGCAAGAGTAACTGCAAATGGGGGTTCATTGCCCAGAATGAATTGCGTCAGCAGGGAGGATAGCAGAGAAAGAGTTTTGAACAGCTCCAGGAAATAAAACAATACTTTTATATATTTTTTAAATTTTATTTTGTGATCTCCATTGCCAACATTTAACAAATATTCTGAAAAGTTTAAAAATAGAAACATTTTTTATTTTACAAAGTTAGTTTTAAATAAACTCTAATTATTTTTTAAAAAGTATTAATTTAATCGAATTTAACAAAAAAGTCATTTGTTTAGCATTTGATTCTTAACTTCTTTTTATTATCATCTTAGACTTTTTTTGTAACTCTCTAAGATATTGAATACAGGACTTGGACTCTTTCAGACATAACAGTCCCCTTTAAGAACTAGCTGTCACTTTTTGGGACTAGGCCAAACTTCTTTGTAAAGCTGAAACTTCTGCTTACTGGACGGAAGATTTTTTTCGCCGTATTCACATGTGTCTTAATTGAATTTCCACTGTTTATTATAATTGGTGCGGCCAAGCCTAAAAGGATCCGTCAAGAGTCCTGCTCAAGATTTTTTTTTTTCCTTTCAAAATTTTTCCGTACTATTATTTTTTTAACTTACAGAAGAGTCACGTTTTAGTTTGACTAAATTAATTTGCTTTAAATTAAATTAAAGCAAAATCATTTGAAAAATCTAAGAAAGGTTTTCCCATATTTTTTTCACTAAAAGTTAAAATCATTGAGGAAGAGGTTTCTTTTCAACATTAATACATTTAAATATTTTGAGGTCTTCTAAATTGCGCCTTTTCAAAAATTTTGGATTTCGAAATTAAATAATAATCATTGTGTCTTTAAAAATAATTCTATTCTTCTTTTATTTCAAATTATACATTCGACAAATAGAAAAGGTCTTATAAGACCAGGAAACTGGTGTACAGACAACCCTGCTTTTTTTTTCAAAAGGTATCAAAAACAGAACCTCATATTAAATGTTTTTGCCCGAAATAGGGATTTTTAAAAGAATAAAAATAAAAATTTTGAGAATATAAATTTTTTGGAATTTTATGTTGTTTGTTGTTATACAGTATAACGTTTAAAAAAATAGAAAATATAATTTTACTCAGGTATGTAATACGCATATATTCGCATCTTAAAAATTGCTTTTTTTTTGTATTCTAATTTTTTTTATTATTGAGATTAATTCAAGAATTTTGTACGCATATACATAGTAAATATCAGATCTTTTTGGGTGTTTTTTTTTATCAAATAATTAAAAACTATTTTTTTTTTTTTATAAAGAAAATTTTTAAAAAACCTTAAAACATTTTTAGCACTAAATCGATGTTAAAATGATAAGAAAAGAAATGTAGATGGATTCGAAATTGTGCATGCTATAAAGTAGATTTTCGCTTGAAATTTAAGGGAAAAAAGCTTATTTCTCCTATCATGTATCATATTTATTGCCAAACTTATTTTGTTACATTTTCTTGGAAAATTGCTGTGAAGGAATCCATAGGAAATGAAAGACCATTATGAAATATTGTAAATAAAAGATTATCTTTTTTTAAATTTAATTATCTAGTCCAATGTTACAATTGATATCAAATTTAACAAATCCTTTTTTTTTTTTGAAAACATTTTATGACATCTACTTACCTTAACAAAAGTTACCCCGATAATTAATTGTTGTAATACTTTTTCGGAACTGTAGTGTCTCTTTGGAATGGTGTATTTTGGAGCCTGTAAGGACAATTTACAAGAAAACCATTTAAAGGCCTAGATTGAAATCACATTGTAAAGTATTGTATTCTTTACTGTAGAATTAGTTTGTATATTGACTGTCTATTTAATTTTTTTGTAAATATAATGGTTGTATTAGTTTTACATCTCTTCAGTTCTTTTACCTTTTTTATTTTTTTTTTGAATACAGGGAAGAAATTTTTCTAGTTAGGAACAAGTTTTTTTACGTAAAAAGAGTTGAGAACGATTTTAAATGAAACTACCTTTTTGAAGTGAAATTTCTTAAAAAATTTAAAGTGCAAAAGCATGATTTGTCGCCTTTATAAAATAATTCTTATAGGGTCAAATTTAAATCTTTCGGTTTTTTATAAATCTTAGCAAATCATTTTTTCGTAGAAATAAACTTTCAACGATCAACGATCAACGTCAACGATGAAATCGGTAATCTTTGGCCAAGTTGAGGGATTCAAATACTTTTAGACTTAGTTGGCATCTGAAATTTCTTGGGATGAGATCTCCAATTAACAATTTATTTTTAAAGTAAAAAAAATAGATTGAGTTAAAAATTCATAAGAATGCAAGTGTGCATGGGAAAGTGAATTTTTGCCATGAAACTCATAGCTGGCCTGACTAACAATGTGTGAATTGAACTAGCTGAAGTACAAACATGTACAATTCTGTACAGTACTTCAGCATTGTGCATGAGCTAAAACAAGTTGACAAAAGTTTCGGATATTTCCATTTTTTTTTTCTCTCTTTCACCGCCAAAAAGTCCTCATTCCACTTCCATTTTTACCAGCCAAATAAATTTCCAGAAAGCTTTTATGGGAATATTGACCATCGACAAATAAATGCATTTAATTTTATTACTAAGGTTAAAACAACGAAATGAATTGCGGGTAGACGTACTACAAAATAAATAAAATTGAGATTCCCAGAAGAGAAAGGAAATCGACCACTGTAAATTGATTATATGGAGAAGATTGGATATTATGACGTACATAAATCTGCATTACTCCTCCCTTAACGTCACATGTTTTGCAGTAATGAATTGTTATTGTTTTCTTTTTACAATCCCAACCCCCTTTTCGGGGTTGAAATATGTCGTTAACATGAAAAAGCCAGTAACGCAAATTTAACTACATACATTTTCAGATTTTTTTTTCCTCTTTTTAGAGCAGACAACTCTAACCGAGGGAAAACTCCCAGAATGTTTCTTAGAGTGCTCTATGCGTAAGTGAAAATAGATTTGCACTGGTTGTCTATCCGTTTGCATCCGGACTTTCGTAAACGTTCTCTTAAGTGTTCTGAAATATTTGGCACAATTTTAAATAAAATGCGAAGGAGAAAAATATTAAATTATCTTGAGATAACGAGTATTGTACCTGATTGTATAATATTCATAGAATCTCATGCAGTTTCGATGCCGAGTAGGATATAATTTTGTGAAAAAAGTTTAAATATTAAAAAAAAAAAGAAATTTATTAATGATTACTTTTTATCTTTATACATGAAATTCTTAATTCTATGAGGAAAATGAATTTAAATGCAATTAAAGCGGGATACAGCATGTCTCAAAAATTAACATAAAAACCAAATTTAAAAAAGGTTTTTAAACATAAATCATTTGTATTTTATTTTATTTTATTTTTGAATGATATTTATCCTCATTTGTAAGTTACAAACAGGGTAAAATTAAATATTCGTCAGCACCTTTTAAACAAAAAATAAATAAAAATTTAAATTGTATCAGGCATTTTTTAAATGATGATAAAGATTTTCATTAAAACTAACTAAAGTATTCGGAGGGAAAAATAACAATCAATCACAATCACAACTTCATAAAAAAAAACACATTTACTTGATTTTTTTTACTTATAATATAATTTATTTATAGGAGTAATATATTTTAAAAAAATTGTTTTAAAAAATGTGATTGGCGGCTTTTCTAATCGATTTAAAGAAGAAACAAAAAAATTAGACGGAATATCGTTAGAAAATAATCATTAATATTTTAAAATACAGCAATAATTTTTTTTTCATAATTATGCCTTGAAATATTTTAATTGAGGATCAATATTTATATTTTTGTAAATTTATAAATCTTTTCTCGAGTTTTTGAACTCGCATATAGGAACTAAAATCTCCTCAAATCAAGACATAATTTAAATAAGTACATAAAAGACATTTTTCAATTTTTTTAAATAACTCAAATAGGATTTAAAATATTGCACGTAATGTTTTCGAATATATGCTTATTGTTTTTTCATCGTAATAATTATTATCATTTTTCTCATTTTTAGAAATAAAATATTCGTTGACATTTTTTTCCGCATCTATATATCAAATTTACTTACAAAATTACCTTTTATTTACACTAAATTAATCAAAGGCAATGAAATATTTAGGAACAGCGCTTTCAGGAATATTTTCAATCACTGCTAAGCTTAAAACAGCGAGTGCTTTTAGTTTTCTGATAATAGGGTTTTGGTTTTTTTATCTGGATGAGAAAAATCAGAAAATCAAATTCCCGAAAGCATTTTCATGTACATATACCCTTAATAAGATTTTACACTTTTAAGAGATATTTCTCGGAATCATGGAAACAATATTTAAATTGTTTTACGGGGTATATATTTTTGAACACTGAAAATTTTAAGAAACTTCCTAAATAATTCGTTGCGATTTCCAAGCAATGCCGTTTAATTATATATATATATTTATTTTTTTTTTGCAGTAAGAATGGCTCTTCTAATGATTTACAATAATTTTTTTTAACAATAGTAACCGATTTCAGAAAATCTGTAGGAAATGTTCGAATCATTTTCGAACATTGTGCAAAGAAGCCCGAAAAAATATTTCAGCAAATGCAGATGCCATTTTTTCATAATATTTAAATCAGCCAAACAGCCATTTTAACTGACACAACGCCACTGCGTGTTTAAAAGAAGTGGTCATTCTCAAATTAATTTTTACTTTTTTTATTTTTAATTTTGTCAAAATAAAGACGAGGAAGTATCTGAAGAATTTAGCACATCATTCGGTTGATGCAAATGATGATGATGGTTAATACTATTAGCGTTTGCATCGCAGTTCCCATTTCTCCTTTGCCCTGAACTAGAATTAACTAACATTAAAGCATCTGTACTAAATCCTAATAATTTCGCCTGATGTTCTTGGGCTTTCGCTCTCAAGCAAGCGATACTATTATTTCGAAACTCTTCCGGATCCGTAGGTAGGGAGTTCCTATCCCCGGGGAGCCTTTCATTTTGTTGTAACAATCGTTCGTTTGACATTAACTGACTAGATCCGCGATCGTTCTGGTACCTACTATCGTAATTTTGATTGATTTGATGCTGAGGTTGAGGTTGCTGTTGTTGTCCCTGCGGCTGCTGCTGATTACTCCCGTTATCTTTATTGTTGTTATTGTTGTTGTTGTTTTCTTGAGCATTAGATTGAGTTTTGTTACTTTTCGAATTTTCGCTATTCCCATCGCTCTTTTCTCCTTCGTTATTATCGTCTTTATCACTGGCACAAGAATTATCATCTTTAAGTTGATCGGCTGCTTCTAACGATTTTCTATGCATTCCTAAAATTAAAGTTTAAAAAAAAAATTGAATTTTTATAAAGTATTTTAATTTAAAAAAAAAAATATTTTAATTATATTTGACATTAAATCTAGGGTTTGATTTTCTTCTGGTCACTTATTATCTTTTTATCTCGAAATTCAAGTGTAGCGCCAAAGTAAAAAAAAAAAATTGAAACTAAAATTTTAAAAAGCCACGAATATTCATCATGATTTCTCCTCATTTTAAAAAGTGATTTAGTCTACAAAAAATTCTACGTAAGATCTTTCAAGACATCTTAAAAAAATTAGAATTTGATTAATTATTTAAAAAAATGTAATTAATACCTTTTATTGGTTGATTTTTCTTGAGTTTTAGCGGCTACATTGAATTAATCTCTCATTCGCCGCCATTTTCAGGGCTGTTACCACCTGATGGTCAAAAATTTCAATTTAAAACAAGAAAAAAAAAAAAAAATTCCCAAACCGTTTAAAAGGAAAAAAAAATATTTTTAAGGTCTTGAAAAATCTTCAACTTTTTGATAATTTGTACTGACCTAACAGCCAAGGAGCGACGCCCTCGTTCTCTTTTGCGCTTTTAAGTATAGTTTCCGGAAGGGGCAGTGAATGTCTGACCATTGCTCCGTAGAGACCGTATTCGGCCATGATGGTACTTCTTCCCCAACATTTTTCTGTTTTACGCCATTTCGCTCTTCTATTCTGAAACCACACCTGAAAAAAACAGATGATTAAATACCTTTTCCAACAACAATACAAGTAAAAAAAAAGAAAAAAAGTGAAAAAGGGGGGAAAAAAAGCTGGGAAATAAAAGTCATGGCGACCGGCTAGATAATGAGAAGACAAACATTTCCCTTCCCCGTTATAATGTCGATTGGCCCTTATGGATTTTGCGCGGAGAAGGTAATTTTGATAGGTTCTGTAAGAGAAAATCCCATTTCATCGATACTGGTCTACATTATATTCTCGTTTTCATTGTTCTCTTTCTCGGAATTAACGACTCGATTAAAAAGATCTAGATTTTTTCCTTTGAAAAAAAAAAAAAAAAAAAAAAAATAGTTAAAGTAAACGAAATAAATTAAAGTATCATATTAAGTAGATTTACCTTTTGTTCTTACTTAAACTAATTCTGTTAATAAAGGCGAAAAAATAAATTTTAATGACTGGATTAAAGTTTTCGCTTCTTTTAGACGATAGATGGTTTCAGCATTCCTCTTATAGTAACGTATTTAATAAAAACACGCAGAGTATACGCCGCCGTCTATCGGTGCAAGCATGATGGGAATTTTTCCTATCTCTTTCAATAGTAGATTACTGTCATGGGATGGAAGAGACTTGTTTCACGTCGAAGCACGAGTTTAAGACGTGAAAAGTCTCTTCCATTCTAGTGCTGTAAGTTACTTTACATACCAAGGAAAGTGAAATGTTTACTTTTCGAGCGGGAGAAAAACAGGCGATTCCTTCCCGAGGTATGTAAAACAATCGTCGCCTTAGTATTACAGGGCTCTATCGTGTTCATCGTACAGTAAAGTAAACAAATGAAATATGAAAACGATAATACCCTGTAATACTAAGGCGACGAATTATACTCTTCATACAAAAAAATTAATCAAAATTTCAGGATATCCCAATGGCACCAGTCAATTATAGTCAACATAGAAATAAAAGTGAAAGCTCGGAAAATTCTGCCAGTAATTTTTTTGAAGTTTCAAATTTTTTCCGACCGTAAAAAAATTTTGGAAGTTGATTCGAAACACAAAAGATCCTTATTAATTAGTTTCCTAACTAAAAAATGTCATTGAACATGACCTCTAAATCGAACTGGTGAGGAGCTGTTGCCATTTTTTGACAAAAAAATATACATTTTTGCCCCAAAAAACAAAATTTAAACTTATACCCCTACTCGAGGGTTGATCGGAAAAAACAGGGATGGTGAAATTCGTGTTCTACGAGTATTTTTGCATAAGTATGAGTGATACCAATGAAATAAAAAAATTTTCAGCGCTCCAAAATCGAGATTAAGCCGAATTTGAGTCGGAAAAAATCAGGTATAAGCTCGATAAAATCGCTAATGACGTCACAGGGGTTAATCGGAAAAATTCGGGATACTGAAATTCGTATTCTACGATATTGAAAACTTAAAAAAACACTTTTTAAAAAAATTTTGCAAGCCTTTAGGGTGCAAATTCACTATGGAGTTGGACAAACATGTTGTACCAGCTTGTACCAACATGTTTGACAAGCTAACGAATCGGCTATTGCAGAATTTACTCCTACGCCAAAATTAGTGTGGAATGTTGGTCTAACAAGTTGGTACAGCAAGTTTGTACAGCATGTTGGTGCAATATCGATTATTTAATCGATTTGTTTGTTTATTGAACATGTTGGTACAACATGGTGGTCGTGGTCGTCCAACTTGTACCAACATGTTGGACCAACATTCCACACTAATTTTGGTGTAGGAGTAAATTCTGCAATCGTCGATTTGTTCGCTTCTCAAAGGCTGCAAATTCACTATGGAATGTTGGACCAACATGTCTGTACAAGTTAGACCAACATGTTTTACCAACTTGTGGTACCAATATTTTGGTCCAACATTCCATGGGTGATTATCAAAAAAATTGTAACTTTTGATTTTTCGGAAAATGAAAACAATAGCAAAAAAATAGCAATTAATCTGGTAAAAAGCAAGGAACTACGAGTACATAAAGAATCCATTCGCAATAAAAGCCAATCTTACCTGAATATATGCGTATTATGAAAGATCTAGGGGACATTTTGTGTCCCCTAGATCCCCTTTTTGGCTTATATCTCGGCATATCGATTATAATATTTTACATTTGAAAAAGTCAATATATCAGGCATTTTTGTTATTAAACATTACCTAGTTCAAAATAAACGAATCTTTTGTTTTGAAACATTTTACGACGATTTTCGTGGTTTTTTTTCGAGGACATCAAAAGTTACAACTTTTGCTTTATCGACCGCAGGGAGAATAAAGCATTGTTTTTAGCACAAATTTCAGATTTTCAGTTTTTGATATTTTTACACGTTTTGAAGTCCCTGATGCGGGAAAAAGCAAAATTTGGATGGTGGCGGCGTGTGTGTATGTGTGTATGAATGTATGAATATATGAATATATGTGCAAAAAAATCTGTCCGTCGAAAAGCAGAAAAACGAAAGAACGGATCTCGATGATTTTTGGTGGGTAGCAACTTCTAATGAAATGTAGGTGCTGATTAGTTTTTGAGCCAAATCGGTTCAGCGATTCGGAAGCAGTGAGTGAAAATGTTAAATTTTCAACAATTTCAAGATCTTTTTTGACTATAAATCGTGAACGCAGCTACGGATTGAGTCGATTTTCGTACTGCAGTAGATATTCATCAAGATACGCTACCATTGAAATTTGGTTAAATTCTGTTGAGTGGTTCAGAGAAACGGTGAGCAGGGCTAAAAGTATGGGTATAGGCCTAAAAACGATATCTCCAACTCTTGAAACGTCACGATATGACGTCATCGATTACGTCAACAAAGCGATTTGGATGCTGATTGGCGGGTTCCTCGTGGGAGCTAACGAAAAACTAACCGTATTTTTGAGAATATTTTCGAGGTAGAGGATTCCGAATCTGAAATAATTTTTCCAAAATTCGAATTCCTTATGCCCGTACTGCGACTTTGGTGGACCTCTGATCAAAAATCTAACCATATTTTTGAGAATATTTTCGGGGTAGAGGATTCCGAATCTGAAATAATTTTTACAAAATTCGAATTCCTTATGCCCGTATTGCGGCTTAGTGGACCTCTGATCAAAAATCTAACCATATTTTTGAGAATATTTTCGGGGTAGAGGATTACGAATTTAATAATTTTTCCAAAATTCGAAGCTTGTGCCCGTATTGTGGCTTTGGTGGACCTCTGATCAAAAATCTAACTGTATTTTGAGAATATTTTTGGGGTAGAGGATTCCGAATCTGAAATAATTTTTCCAAAATTCGAATTCCTTACGCCTATACAGCGACTTTGGTGTCTCTAATCAAAAATCTAACCGTATTTTTGAGAATATTTTCGGGGTTGAGGATTCAAAATTTGAAATAATTTTTCAGAAATTCGCATTCCTTGTGCTCGTACTGCGACTTTGGTGGACCTCTGATCAAAAATCTAACCATATTTTTGAGAATTATTTAAATAGTCGATAAAGCACTTTGATCGGTTCACCGATCTCATTTTTTTGATAATCACCCCCATAGTGAATTTGCACCCAAACATGTTGGTATCACAAGTTCGTCCAACATTCCAACAAGTTGGTACAATATGTTCGTCCAACTTGTTGTACCAACATGTTGGTCCAACAATCTATAGTGAATTTGCCCTCTTAAAATTGGGTAAAAAAATCGAGATTAAAAGACCTCGATTGACCAATTTTTAAAAAGCTAAAGTAGCCTTGGCGAATCACTAAGCGGTTAAAAAATTTTTTTAAAAATCTTTTTAGTCGTTTTACACTTGAAGGAAGCAGATTTTCAACATGCCTTTCAACATTTCAAAAATGTTTTTAAAGTAAAACACCCTATTGCCAATTGTAAAAATTTCTGATTTCGATGCTAGCATCAACAGTTCAACACCATCAAAAAATCATATGCTTCGGACCCCTAATTTTTTTTTTTTTTTTTTTAATTAAGTGAAACTTTTTAATGGGGAAAGCAATCTATCGTCTACAAAATTTTCTCAGAAATAGGTATTAGAAAAATAGCCGAAATTTAAAAAAAAAAAATTTATTTTTTTAAAACCAAGTTAGCTTTTCCTATGATTAAAATTTAAAAAAAAAATTGACTGAATATGAATAGTGATTGAATTTTTTATATATTCCTTTAAAGCGAAATGTTTAAAATTTCGTTATATGCACAAACGTTTTTTGACCGATTTTGTTTTTCGTCACTAAAAAAATGGGACCCTTACAAATCATCGATTATCAAAAAAATTAGGAGAAAATAATTTTAAAAATGATTCGGTATGAGTATGCGGGCGGGGGGGGGGGGGGTGAAGGGACGAAAAAAATAAACATCACGGTTCTGTTTTGGCCGCTAGAAATTATGGTCACCCTGCACAAAATCAGCCAGTTAGTTCGGTGGAAAACGGAGAGACAGAAAGCTTGGAAAGATAAGAAAGCGATCAAAGGCCAATACACCTACTACACCGTGCGTATTAAATCTATGAAAAGTGCTCCTGAATAAAAAAAAAACCATGAAGATGAAAAACGTAAAAAAAAAGAGCTAAAAAAACGAAGCCAAAAGCTAAAACCTGCTTGAAAATCATTGCTCAGAATCATGTCCTTAATATACCTAACGTCAAGCGCCATTTTAAACCGAAGGAACAGGGAAAAAGTTAATCCGATTTTGAACGTTGAAACGATAATAATAGGTTTTTATATAATTTGTCCGAAAGAGATAATTTCGTAGCTGAATTACCACTAAGAAGCCGCAGGGTAGCCACGTGACCTAGCACTATGATGCACCCTTCGTATTGTAATTACTATAACACAGAATGTTGTTAATCATGTGAAAATCAAACAGCTCTTGTATATTCCCAACCAACTTATTCCCTTTACCTCAGATCGTTTTTTTGTATCCCCTAACCCTTCTCCAAGTTTTTTTTCGACCCATCTGTTTGCAGACGGTTCATCTTCTTTTGGACTTGACTTGTTTAGGCGTTTATTCCTCCGAAAGGAGAACAGGGAAAAAACGAAGCGTTATATACTCATGTATTGCTTTATAGGGATGAAAATTCCGCAATCATATGGTTTCACGGACGAATGATAACGAACGTGCTTGAAGCGTGCTCCGTAAATATCGGATAACTTCTCACTCACTAAAATGGTTCTCTCCGCACGTGACTTAATACTCACTAAATCCTAATTAATAAAAAAAATAATGTATGTTTTGCGAGTTTGCGACATATCGCCTCACAGTTGGGGGCTTCGTTATGAAGTTTCCTGAGTCGGCTTTTATTTTTTATTTTTTTTCGTTCGTTAGTTCCATTGTTCCCTGGAGGTTTGCAAAGGATGACATGAATTCTAAAGAAAAAAAAAATCTAACGGAAAATTAATGGTGGTCTCAAAAAATTAGCTAAAGAAGTTAAATATTTCAAAAAAAAAATGATTGATATAAAAAGTTGTTTTATTGGATAGCTTTGTACACATTAGTAATTTCTTTTTTAAAACAAAGACGCCGCAACTGGTTTTTATACTAGGTTAAAAAAGTACTTGAACTTTTTCCCTCTTTTTAAATTCAGCCTACGGTATCTATCAAAATTTTTAACGGAGAAGGTTCCTATAGATATTTGCCCAAGTAGGCTATTCAATATTCAACCAGAGCCGAAAATCATCGTTTTCATTCACTATCTTATCCTCTCATCTTGGAGAAATAACTGTTTGCATAGTTTTTTATTGGCAAAAATGCACCAAGCCAAAAGAAAGGCCCCAGAAATGGGCTATCGAGTCATGAACCATCTCTTGGTGTAAATCACCATTTGACAATAATTCGAGCAGCAGGGAGAGAGGGGGGGGGGCAAGAATTTCTTAAGATAAACTTTGCTCTAGACCATAAGGATGCCGAAAAACCCACAACGTCTATCTCGGAAGCAGAGGGCAACTCTTATGAAGATTTGGTATATATAGTCCTCTCAATTTAAATACCAAAAACGATCAACGCTGTTTTTGATCTAGTGCGACCCTTTTTAGGTCAAAAATGACCAAAGAAATCAAAAATGATCAGTTACGGTCCCCCCCTTCCTCCCGTTCCAAAACGCCCCAAAATATTTTTCCGTATTGTGTCATATCATATGAAAGCCCATTGGAAATGCTGTCGAATGAGATCTTGCTAAGATTTTTGCATCTTTAGGTGTGGAGATATCAACATTTAAAACGTAATTTTTGATCATTAATTTTGAGCTATAGCCAAAAACTACCTCACGCTTTACAAAATTTTACAAAATTCTACAATTTTTTTTTTTTTTTTTTTTTTTTTTTTTTTTTTTTTTTTTTGAAAATTACGAAATGAGTTTTGGAATTGCACAAACTTTTTGGTTTGGAATACTACGAAACAATTTTTGGAATTTTACAACTTTTTTGGCGGGGGATTTTTCAAACAAATTTGTTTGGACTTCTACAATTGAACCGTTGGAGTTCTACAATTGTTTTTCAAAAATTTGTTTGGAGTAATTTTTCAAAACTGAATTTTCTGAAAATTACTTAGCGGCTTGGAAATTTGACTTCACGACTTTTTTTTTGGAAATTTCCAAAAATTTCTTCTACAGGTTGGCAACCCTGGGTTCACAGGGAAAAGATGGAGTTTTATTTAAATCATTAAATTTATTAATTTTCTCCGGATATAAGCAAGTTTTTTAGTTATTTTCGTGGAAGAAATAGATAATCAAGTCAGTTTTGTGCTTGAGTTGTAATTTTAAAAGCTGAAAATGGGTAAAAGTAACAAAAACACCACTATTTCTAGTCAAGGCAAACATAACCTCACTTCGTTAAAAAACGAGGTTGTAAAAGTAAACGAATCGGACGAATTGGATCCTCAATTTTTACATTTGTACAAGCTTTTGTCCGCCAAAATTGACCAAAATAGCAAAGAGGTTATTCAGGCATTCCAGTTAAGAATGGAGAAGGTAGAGAACGTGTGTACACAGTTAGATAAATGTATAAAAAACCAGTCCGGACGCATCGATTATTTGCATCAAGTAGCGAATAAGGAAAACATAATAGTGCATGGCATTCAAGTCGTCGACGAAAGCCAAAAAGGCATCCAAGAGCTGGTTATTAAGAAATTAAATGATTTACTCAAATTAAACATTTCTAGTGATGATGTCTACAAAGCTGTCCTACTGAAAAAGAAACCCAAGCCGGGCGAAAAAATCGATCAGTCTGATAAGATCCCAATTAAATTATGCATGATGGACCTCCGGATAAAGAATAAAATTATGAAAAATCGAGTTTTGTTAAAAGGATCCCATATTATCTTAACGGATGATTTGCCCAAGGATGTCCGGGATAGAATCAGACAACAACGGTTGGGAAACTTGGGCAAAGATGGACATAAGGAGAGCCTACAGTACCACAAATCACCTGCTCCCATAAGGAATATCGGAAGTAAAAATAACTGAGAAGACCAAAGACCTCCTGGCAAATGGAATGTGATGTTCTTTTCATCTAGTCAAACCCCTGAATGAGTGCAGCTGATAGTTTTAAAATTAGTTAAAAAAAAAAAAAAAAAAACTATAGTGATAACAGACTGAGGTAAAATAATCAAGTCTTTTCTTGTTCATATAAACAGTGCTCAATGCTGGCTAAGCTTAGGTCTACATGGTGAAATTTCCTAAATTTTAAACTTTGTAAATTAAAATTGTAATTATGTTTGAGTTTATTAAGGGAAATCTAAGCGGTTACGATTTGCTCCAGTCTTTTCCTGCTTAAATCGAGTTTCTACGTTTGCTGCTTTTATTTTTATTTTTTGGAGGATTAATTAAAAATTGTTTGTAAAAAAAAAAAAAAAAAAAGTTATGTTCAAAACAGACTAGGTTAAAACAATCAAGTCTTTTCTTGTTTATATAAACTGTGCCCAATGCTTAGGTCTACATGGTGAAACTTCTTAAATTTTAATCTTTGTAACTTTTTATTAAGATTGTAATATGTTTGAGTTTATTAAGGGAAATCTAAGCGGTTACGATTTGCTCCAGTCTTTTCCTGCTTAAATCGAGTTTCTACGTTTGCTGCTTTTATTTTTATTTTTTGGAGGATTAATTAAAAATTGTTTGTAAAAAAAAAAAAAAAAAAAGTTATGTTAAAAACAGACTAGGTTAAAACAATCAAGTCTTTTCTTGTTTATATAAACTGTGCCCAATGCTTAGGTCTACATGGTGAAACTTCTTAAATTTTAATCTTTGTAACTTTTTATTAAGATTGTAATATGTTTGAGTTTATTAAGGAAAATCTAAGCGGTTACGGTTTGCTTCAGTTTTTTCCTGCTTAAATCGAGTTTCTATGTTTGCTGCGTTTATTTTTATTATTATTATTTTATTTTTTGGAGGATTAATTTAGAATTGTTGTTTGTAAAAAGAAAAAAGTTATTTCTGTTTATTTTTTTGGATCATTTAAATGGTTAACTTTAATTAATTCTTTTGTAAAATTTTTCTTTTGCCACCCCTTTATACGCCTAACGGCAAAAATAAAGTAATTATTTATTATTATTTATTTATTAAATTTCTTCTACAGTGTATCTAAAGCAGTGGAGGCCCCAATAAGGTCTTATTCGACAGTATTTCTAGCGGGCGTTAGTCATAAGCACAATTTTTTTTTTTTTTTTGCTTTATAAGCACTGACGCAAACATCAACCATCCTCTTACAGGAGAGTGTGTCAGAGGGACCTACTATATTTAAACACGGGTTTCAAACTTTACTTTGATCTCGAAAAAAAAAAAAAAAAAAATTCGATGTGAATGGATGATATAAACTTGACTCGACCGCGGATCTTTCGAGTGCAAATCAAGAGTCTTGCCAATGGACTACCGCTCGCCCCTAATTCCGGGATAGAACGCACTGTATTATCCATTAATACCAATAATTTATTAAATTTAGTTTTGTAGCTATTGTTGCCAGTGTCGGATTTAACACCAGGCAAAACATAGGCACAGCCTAGGGACCGCATCTATAAGGTTGTTAGACTGGCTTACCAATTTTTTACTACAGCTCTAAAAAAAACTTTGCAAATTTTAACTGTAGGGGTCGTCCATAAAACACGTGAGCATTGTTTTGGCCATTTTTGACTCCCTCCTCCTCCCCCCTTGTTATCAAAGGTTAGAATTTCGGCACCCCCCCCCCCCTTAAAAATGTTTTTTTTTTTTAATTGATATTAAACATTTAAAAAATATGGAATTCTTCGGAACTTAAATTTTGCAAAGAACAGGGTCTTTTTTTTTTAACTCAGAGCAAATGCGAGGGTAAAATTGATAGTTTTTTTAAATTTTAAGTGAGTAAGGTTACATAATTTGAAAAATTTAAATTATTTTCATTATGGCACGTTTATTACATAAGACAAATGCTAGCGTTAGATATGTAAATAGACCCCCCCCCCCCTTGTTAGCAAAAGTTAGCATTTTAAATACCCCCTAACGTGCTCACGTGTTTTATGGACGACTCCATATATTCTTTGATACAAAGAGTAGTATAAACCGTCTGGGGTGTTGCACACAAGAAGTTAGCCTAGGGGCCCATTTTTCTTAAATCCGACACTGATTGTTACATATCATGCAACGATTTATTATATTAATTACTACTTTATTTGGCTATCGGAGCAAATCCTTTTGGCCATGTAAATAGTGTTGTGGAACTATACTTTCATAATGAGGTTAAGATGACTGTATTTGTATTAGTAGTTCCTAAAATCCCTGCCTAGAGAGAGGAGTGTCGGTGGTCGGTGGTTACCCATCCACTAACTGGCCGTTCTCAATGCTGCTTAACTTCCGTGGAGGAGCAGCTCCATTCCTGTTAAATTTCGGAGTTACGCTAACTGTAACTTTAACTTGTTTCCCGAAAATAAAAGGCAGGATGAAGCTATCAGTTTTTTCCAGCGACTCTTAGTGGGTAAAAGATTCCCGAAATGTCAAAGAAAAATCCAAATTCCGTTTCCCAAGAATAAAATTTTCGAGGATTTCCCCCTTTTTTCAAGAATTATTTTATTTCCAAGAATTTTGTGGTAATACCCGGGATATGCTCGGGAAACAGCTGGATTTCAAATCCCCAAGACCCGGGAATCTGTTTTTTCTCCGAATCCCGGATTTTTCAATTTCTCAAGAAATCAGAATCTCTACAGGCAGCTCTTTGGCCCCCAAAATTTCAAATGAGATTGTTCTAAGCTAAAGTAAAAACCAAATGTAATTTTAGATCCAAGGTTTTTTTCTGTTCTGAGTCAATTGGAACGTTGAGTTTTACAAGTGGAAAAAAGAATTGCCAAAAGATACATAAATAATAGCCTATGGGAAAAACCTGATTGTAGAAAATGTCATGATAGTCTATAATATGTGTACGTCCACGTTAAAACCGACCGATTGGCATTTGTCGCAAAGTTTGTTTTGGTTTGTTTACCTTCTTAAAAAAGCCTTCTGAAAAAACCAAAACAAACTAGGCGACATTTGCCAATCGGTCGGTTTTCATATGGACGTACACAAATACCATTTAGCTTTCATATGTTTACATTAAATATCTCATGCGCTCTTTCGAACTTATGCCATTACATTTCATACTTTGAAAAATAATTGAAACAAGTTTCATTTTTTGGCAAAAATACGAAACTCAAATAAATCTGAAAAATTGCGATTAAAAAATGCTCGGTGAACGTTTGTAGCTGACAGTTAGAGCATTCTATGTCACTTCAACTAATTATCGCTACCATTGCAAAAAGCGAATAAATCTTCCATGAAAGAAAGAAAAAAAGGAAACAAAGAAAAACGGTCAGGGGATATGAGGCGTATCCCTACGAAGGACTATGCCTAGAATTTTTGGTTGGGGCTGAATTTCCGAGTTGGGAATGGAAATGCTTTTAATTTAATTTAAATCATCGAATAATTTTAATCATCGAAATTTTCGTTTCTAAAAATGATAATGATCCCCCTAAATCCTACAAGCTCTGATATTAGTCCAAGTGGCCCTTTCTCTCAATAAAATTTTATCAAAAATCATCAAAATCTTCAAAATCATCAAATCAAAAATAGAAAAATTAAGTAAATAAATAAATAAATAAATAAAGTCGTGCCTCCATTAGCGATTCATCCGATGATCGGATTATCCGACCACAGGAAAGACTGTACTTTCGAACACTAGAAAAAAATTCGAACTTTAAAATAAAAATGGCGTATTGGTTATTTTGTTTTTATTTTTTGCGTGCGGGATATTAAAGAAAGAGATTTATTGTTCCAAATCCGAAGATTCTACGCAAAAAATATCCCGCACGCAAAAAACATAAACAAAACACCAAATACGCCATTGTTATTTTCAAGTTCGAGTTTTTTTCTAGTGTTCGAAAGTACAGTACTTCCGGTGGTCGGATAATCCGATCATCGGATAAATCGCTAATGGAGATATAAATAAATAAATAAATAAAAAATAAAAATCTTCCTTTGACAACAATTATCAAAATTTTTAATAAAAAATTAATATTTTGGTAAAATTTTTACGACGTTTTTTATCAAAAATTTTTAATAAAATTCAAAAAATGTTTTTTTGATAAAATTTTATTGAAAAATTTATCTAAAATTTTTGAATAATTCTTTTTTTTTTCTTTTTTATGTTCGGTGTCCAAAAATCTAAGACAAGCGGACACGACAAAACCATCATGGTGCGCCCTAAAACGTAGTCCTAGGTCAAAAAAAAAAAAAAACAGCGTAGAATAAAGAGTTAGGAAATTTGTTATTCCATACGTGCGGCGTGCGAAATATGAAAAGGAGTTAGTTAACTTATCGATCGTGACATGGAGATAGAGAGAGCGAGAAAAGGAAAGAAGGAGAGATGAAGTTTATTAGGTCGATTAGTCAGCTAGTCTGGATGGACCACAATTCCAGCATCTGACATTCCATGAACTCGAGAGAAGGGCGCTAACTAATTTACATACACATTACACATTAGCCCATCTATCTTCCCACTCTTAACTGAATTAAACTGCACGACACATTCCACAAATTCTTTCTTATATCTTCCAGCCTTACATTGATTCCCATAAATCACTATCATTAAAACTTATCCCTTTTTTCAATTATTCAACTATAGAGTACATTAATTTTTTCCCTTTTGCCGATGGTCAGCTATTTTCAATACAAAAAGAAAATATTCGTGCGATTCGCACAAGGGATCGCGTGTTTCAAGCCAAAGAAAAACGAGCGTGTTGCAGCGCAAAACGAAGAAAATTTCCGTTTTCGGTTCGGGGTTTTCCCGCGATTCATTTTTTTTGCATTTTGAATTCGTAAAAAAAAAATTGAAACGCAATTAGGAAAATGAGTCGAATCGAGAGCACTGAGAGCTAATTAGAGGTTGCGCTGTCGTGATTGTGTTTTTGCTATTTGAAATGAAGCTATTGAACACGGATTTCATTAAATATTTACTTCAATGAGGAATCTATTGGAACTCATCGTTTAAAAGCGGATTGGTTCTACGGAACGCTCCCTTCACAACAAGTTAATTTCTAATTTAATTTGTTAATTAAAGCGGGGCTTTGTGTAGCTCTGCTCCAAGGATGAGGTGGAGGGGATGGGCAAGGGTTTTCTCATTACTGTATTCACTTCCACTAGATAAAATGTTTACTGTATCGTTTTTGTTTTAACTCCGACGGAGAGAATTTCAGCCTTTTCACAGAGGGGGATTTCTTTTTCCTTTCCTCTTCTCGTTTTTTTTTTTTTTTCTCTTGCTTTTTTTTCGTAATTTTTATAATATATCCCAATCACCGAAACAATTTTTTCAAAATATTTTCCAAGGAAATAGGTAAATAAAAAAGAGTCAAAAAGGTATTAAAATATTTTTTAAAAATATTTCAAACATTTTGAAAATATTTTTTTTGAAAAATACTTGAAATTGGGACGCGAAAAAAGAAATTCTAGACTACATCGACTTTAAAATTGACCCTTTCCCATAACGATTATACTGTATATTCGGAAAACTTAAGTCGGAAAACTTTTAATCTCAAGGAAAACTTAAGGATTAATTTCCCGATTGAGGTCATAACCAAATCTGAACATGTACTCCTACATGGGCGGATCTAGAATTTTTTTGACTAAGAATAGGGAATATTATATCACATATCAGGTATGGAGGTGGCGTATTGCAGGCCGAGACTGGAATCGTTTATGGCTGCAAGCCACCTCCGTGCCTGATTTGTAAGATATTTTTCATCACGAGGACGGAAAATGAAATTTTTCGTTTTTAAAGATGGCGGAACGGTCCATTTTCCGCCCGGAGTGATGAAAAAAAATTTTCATTCTACGTGAATTCAAAGTGATACATATCACCGCCGCCTAGCCAGTTGAAAGCAGAACATATCAACATAGAGTAAAAAACGTGGAAGCAGACAAAAAGAAGCCTATTTATCCGCCTACTCGGTAGATAACCCAAGTAGCACAAGAGGGATTCAGATCTTTTAGACATCTAGAAATGTTCTGTAGTCACGCTAATGTCCCTCTTGGCACGATCTTCAAGACGAAGATATCTTTCAAAACTCTAAAAGAAGTCTTTGTCTTGAAGATGGTGCCTAGAGGGACATTAGCGTGTCTACAGAACATTTCTAGATGTCTAAAAGACCCGGATCCCTCTTGTGCTACTTGGGTAAGTGAACATATCTACCGAGTAGGGCTTCTTTTTGACAGTGTCAATAGACTTATGTTGTTTGTTTTGTTTATAAAAAAAGAAAAAAAAAATTTTAGTTAATCCTAATCTAACCACTTAGAATGAAAACACACTTTCAACCCTAGCAGTGAAATCTACTATTCTGGGGGGTGCTATCCCTATTCAGGGCATATAATTTTCAAAACTCCGGTGAGGGGGGGGGGTTATTCAGGAAGCTAAATATAGCCGTGTTGTCGAATATTAGCGGTGAAAAAATTCCAATTTTTGGATCCCTTTTAATGTAACCTAAAAATTTCAGTACAAGTTTCAACTTGTACCAGAAACACACGAATAATAAGTCAAAGGAGTTCGTTCGATATCTAAAATTTTAAGTTTTCCCCCCTTGAATCGAGCACTAGGCAACACAGCCATACCTTTCGTTATTCACCGAAGCTTCCTCTCAAAGCAGAATCTGAGAGTATTGCGACTTGCATAACAATTTTTTGAAGGGGCTCTGCATTTTTTTTTTTTTTAAACTCATCCAAAAATCAGCAGTCAAGTAAATCGCACATCATAAAAGACCTCCGTTGGGGGAAAGATTAAAAAGAAAATGATAAAAAAGGGAATTAATAGATTAATTTTAAAAACCTTTTTTTTTTTTTTTTTTTTTTTTTTTTTTCATTTTTGTAACATTCCTGGAAAAAGCTAAGCGGGCATTAACAGAGAAACTTGAAATAATGAGACCAAATCTCCTTGTATATTCATCGAGAATTTTATACCAGCTGAAAAGCAAGTTGCCGACCTTTACAAACGACTTTATTACATAAATCCAATCTTGCTTTAACCAAAGCTGTCCAAACCAGAGAAAAACGCTTCATCCAGGTCGACGGAAAGAAAATCCGTTGAATCGAAGCGGGATGAATAAAAAACCCCATCATCTTTTAGTCCGTAGAAAGGAGGGAAATTCAACGTAAAAAGATTTATATCATTTCATATTTACAATTTAAACGACCCTCGTTTTATGTTAGAAAATTATATACGCCCACTCTATACAAAATTCTAGTAACATACAATTTTCCAATTTAATTTTTTTTTTCTCGTACATTGTTGTACATTGTAAAACGTTTCCTAAAATCAGGTAACAAGGCGAGGATCTCCCATGTTTGACTTAAGGCTTGAGCAATGTTCCGAACCTCTTCGCGAGCTGTCAGCAACAATTTGCGAGTCTATCTAACAATCGACGGGAGGCCTTCGTCCAATCAAAATTGAACGCCGTGGTGTCGCACGTTCCAGAATTGAAAATGTTTCGACATATGAATTACAACATGACTTTTATCGAGTCCTCCGCTAAAATGCCTAACATCTTTGACGACGATCTTCTCATTTTTTTTTCTTTAAATAAATTGTGCCCCAAAGAAAGCATTCATTTTTTTTTATCTGTCTGACATTTCCATTCGCCCGTTGTCACTGCAGGAGACCAAAGTTCCGATTTCTTAAAAAATATAAATAAATTAAAAAAATAAAAAAATAAAATAAAATAAAAAAAATAAAATAAAATATGTTTGTATCGATGCCTCTTAATTATTTATTGGTTTAAAAACTACATGGAAAAAAAAATCTAGTAACTGAAATTCGAGAAAGAAGCAGCATAAAAAGGCTATTCCAACGCTGTCAAAGCTATATTCAAATTTCTCCATTACATTAGTTCTACATGAGTTAACTTAAAAATGTTCTTTTCAAAATATAAAAAAAAAGGAAAGAAAAAAAAAAGAAGTTTAAAACTGAAATTTTCATATTTATGGCGCTTGTATGCCGAAGTGAAATGACTCGAACATGAAAACTTTATTGTCTGTTATGTTCGACGATAATGTAAAAAGAACTCCCTTCCCGTCTTTAATACAAAAGCGAAAATGATTTTTTTAGAAATTTCCCAACATCCCATTCAAACACTTTAAAAAGATGAATAACTTGATTTAATATAAAATGTAGTCTAAGTTATCATATAATGGATTAATGTAGTCGAATATTTGGTTAAAAATTTTATTTGTAACATCAGAATGAGTAGCACTACAGTAAAGCTTTTTATTTCCTTATCAAAATGGCTTTTTATTCAATTATACGACGATAAATAATCTTTTTCTTCTTGTTTATCCTGAGCAAGGAATTAGATTTCAGCATTAATATTCATAGTCAGTTAACAAAGAACTTTTATGGAAAATTTTTCAGACTTTATTTCCAAGAAATTTATATGTCAGTCTTTTTCCTTTTTCACCTTCCTCTTTATTGGGTTTTTCAGTTCTTATAAACCATGATTAGATTTTTTTCTCTTTCTCCTCGCTGAACTTTTATCGATAAATAAAAGGAGAAATTTATAATTATAAGATCGGGGTTTTGAGAAGTCCGCTGCAAAAATAAATGTAAATAATAAAAGGTAATGAATGAAAGTAAATTTTATTAAATTTGAATTTTCCACGGCTTATCATTAATAATACAAAATGCAGTTTCCTTGAAATGTAAATAAATTTGAATATATAATTAGTATCCGCGAATCGTTTTATTGAATAAAGTGAACACTATAATTAGGCCAGTATAATTTTACCGATTAGGTTTAAAAAGAAAAAGGATTAAAAGCGCTATCTTAATGACGCGACGCATCCAAATTTGGGCGTTAGAAGATGCACTTTTTAAATCTACCACGGTGGAACAATTTTTGTTGTGCGATTTTTCTAAGGTAAACGTAAAAAATACAGCCATAAAAATTGTTCCGCCGTGTATTTTTAAGATAATATGAGGTCTACTTGACGTCAAAAATGTCTTTTTCTGAAAAGTTATCAAATTGAAGCCAAAGAAGGAGGGTCCATAAGGCCGATTTTCGGGCTCCCCGATAAATGGTTTGTCAGATCAGTACGAGTCAGTAAATGAAATTTATTTTAAAAATATCTACGCATTAAAATAGTTGTTTTCCTAAAGACTCATTTTGCGGGGGCTTGAGGGACATGGTCAAATGTCGACCTTTTAAAAAATAAAAAGCTATAATCGAGCATACTTTCGAGTATAACCGATTGTACTTTTTTGTGTGATTTGAGGATACTCTTTTGCCAAAAACGCTTCTTAAGGATTGCCTATAGTGTGCATCAAGGTGCTACTTGGGCAAAATGACTACTGTACCATTATGGTTATTTTAGGTAAATTTGGTCAGCCAAGTCAATAATTATCAATATTTTTCGGTGGAGCCGAAAAAAGCCCCTTATCTTATAAATGGCTCTAAAAAGGACGTCATCCGAGACCTCTTGAGGACTTTGCTTATGAGAAGTTAGTTTCCGAACCTTATCAGAAGTGAAGACTGAAAAAGTCCTGAGGGCCCCTCTCTCTCTTCCTTTCCCTAGTCTGTTAAAAATGTAAACATTTACGACAGAAAAAATAGGATGTTTTCGAATATCTGGTGTCCATAACCCAACTTTAGGCATATTTAAAGCTTTTACTCCACTCTTCCCCCCCCCCCCCTCCCCCATTTAGAACCTTATGGTTTCACTATAATTCTATTAAAAATGCAGGAATGTTTTTCTTGTAATACAGGACCATTACCATCTGCAGTTAAATGCAGAAACTATAGTGTCTTGACGGATTTACACCCATAGAACAATATGACAATACTTTTATGAAAAGTTTTTTTTTTTTTTTTTTTTTAACTTTGTATGTTTTTGAATTTATACGCACGATATGTTTCAGTATTTTAAATTTTTCGGAACCTGACTTGTAGAGTATAAATAAATTCTACTTAAATAAATATATAAAAAATTACATAAAAATTAGATTCGCATCAAGTGGTTGGATATGTGATGACGTAACGCGATAGTTTTCATCGTTTGTCATAATTAACGAACCCTCGTATACTACTTCCGGTTCGTTGGTTCGCAAATAATTCGTTTTACAACCAACTTTTCATTATATATTTATTTATTTCCGTTATTAATCTTCGTTATTATATTTATGAATTATCAATTTGAATAATGATGGATGGACTGCAAAGAAGAAGTCGGAGTTGTTTACTCTTTCGGAAAAAAAAAATTGTATCTAGTCATTCTTAAAAGCAAACCACCACCATGGAAAACTTTTGTTTTTAAACACAAAAAAGAGTTTAAAATGATTTAACGTAAAAGTCAGGCAACCCCCCTGACACAGCGAAATTATCTAGCCATCTCTAGTCTTGTCCTTCAGTCCTGCAGCAAAATTAACCCTTGCAAGAAGGGAAACCTAATTTTTTATTTCGCTCTTATAAAAAGGCATTTAGACTTGACTAATGCGGTCATATTATCATTATTATAGTATACAATCAACAGTACGCACTTTGTACGGCGGATTACCTTATTATAAGGAAAATCTCGTTACAAGTGCAAGATTAAAATTATGGCCAGTACTCCAATTGAAGTACAAATATCCAATGGTGTGTCAGAGAAGGAAGGCAAAAGGAAAACCAAATTCTTGGGGAAATTCTTCCTCAAAAGTACCATTGCAGTTCTGTCTTTGGACAGAATGACCAACAACAACAAAAAATGGTGAAAAATATTATCCGAATCGCCCATGCTTGGACGAAATGGACGAAATTTTAAAAAAAACACAGAATGTTTAAAAAATCCTACATAAAAGTCCGTAATAATCTCACAAAGTTTACGGCTAAAAGTTTTCACGTAACCCCGGGGAACATGTAGTCCCACTGAAACGCCATCATTTCGTCTTCAGGCATAAGGCTATACTGTATATAGACATAAGATTCCATAAGTTGAAAATTTTCATCGATACTTAGGTTATGGCCTTGGTCTCACTACAAGTTTCACTTTTTATTGCCGAAAAAAGTCCTTGATATAGAGAGTTCCTTTTTAAGAGTGTCTAGCCGAAGTAGTAGATGCGGCTGTGATTCGAGGTTCACATCTTTAGAACACACCTTTTTAGAGACTTCGGATCGCGGTTAGTTAAGCAGTCTGACAGATTTTGCATAAGAAACGCATGTCCACGGGCACCTTTCTACCACGTTTTTATAATCGTCGAATCTGTTTTGACAAAGAATGACTTGAGTATCCCTCAGACCTGTAACGAGACAAGCTCAGACTTCTTAAAAGGATGTTTGATCCCCCTGTGAAGTTGTTTTAGGCATGTTTACGGATTTTAACCTTTTTATCGGATTTTCAGAATTTCCCATGTCATAAAAGTCGATTTAAAGCTCCTTTAAAAAACCTTGCATTCCCCTGAGTCTCTCGGTCTGGCAAGAGGCTTGGTACCCCATAAAAAACCACTGATTTCTATGTGTCTAAGTGTCTAATTTTTTTCATGCATCAATTAAAAACCAAATTTTTCAGTGTAAAAAAATATTCAACATAAAAATCTGAATCTTCCGGAACACACATGCACAAAGAAAATCATTCAGTAGGCCTATGCTTATTCAAATGGTTGTTTATTACTCCGTAAATTTGAGATTCTACCCGGGGATTTCCGGAATCACGCATTTTTCTCAGAAAATTTTTTTAATTTTTTTTGTGAATCCCGTTTTTATGGACTTTAATTTTTCTCCTTTTTGAGAATCCCCAATTCCAAAAAAAACTCTTTGTTCCCGGGAATCTAAGAGATTATTCCTCATATTCCGAATCTTTCTGAATCCCGGATAATTAAAAGTACACAAAACGTGATTTCTCATTTCCTTGGATTCATATTTTTACCAACGGGAATTTCCGCCCGGGAGTAAGGGTGCACGGGCATGAGCGCGAGATATTCCCGTCTCGTATCCCGTGTAGGAACTCGAGACAAGATCCATTATTTTCGAGACCTTTCGAGACGAGGCACATGAAACCCATAATTCCGTGCAAGATCTCGAATTTGTTTTCTTTTTTCTTATCTTTTTCGATTCAGTGTGGCTAAAAAACTTCTTTTGTCCTACAGGTACGTCCTATTCGTTGTAAAATACTATTTCTATTTGTTTTTTTTTTTTTTTTTTTTTTTTTTGTTATCCAGTATAAATCATATAAAAACAGGTGGATAATGTTACTGATGGTCCTGGACAATTTTTTTCCTTGAACCTGAGTGGTTACCCTTTTTTAATTATTTGTCGCAAATTGCGATTTTTCCCGATTTTTTAAGGAACCATTTCATTTAGAGTAACTGTTTTTAGCTCTAAAATTTTTATATTCTCTGTCACTTTTAGAAAAAAGTCTAGGATCTAAATTTTTTTGAGATTTTTCAGAAGGCATAGAACAAGACAAGAGTTTCCGTTCTGAGTCGGACGGAATTCGATATGAAAAGTACCAGTTTCTTCGAAAAGAGATTTCAAAAAAGTCAAATTTTCCTAGCAGAGGAGCGAGATCCGAAGGCCCGTCTAATTAGTACCTGAAAGAAAAAAGCCGGGAATTTAGAATTTTATTAGTAATGTGTCTCAACTGAATTTTGTAATGAAGAAACAATCTATCCAGGGGCTCAACATGGCTATTTTGTAAAGTCAGCTTAGTCACCTTTTCTATTTCAAAAAAATTGCCATGATTAATTTTCTCTTGTCCTTGCATTGAAAGCAGTATTCTAGTACCCAAATTTAACTAATTCAACTTGATTTTTATACCAGTTACAATCGTTAAAATCTGTCCAAAAAAGGATAAACGTTCAGTTTACACAATGTTTTGAAAAATTGATCAATATAAATCGCGATGTCATCATTAATGCAATAACGAAGAGCGAAACATTTCAAGAAAAAAAAAAATACAATCAAGTTTGCAAAAAACAAAAAGAAGCTATTGTATAATATCAAGATTGAAAGCTAATTTTTCATCAACCGATTGTCTTTCTTCATTGTATCTTACGAAATTGCAATGAATAATTTTTTCTATAATAATTACGGATAACATCGTGTCACAACGGAGTAATAATAAAATTTCATCATTTTAAACGCCTAAAGCTTTTACAAAATGATCTCCTTTTTTTTTTTTTAACTTCTTGATCAAGACACAGGAAGGGATTAGATAGAAAGAAGTCAAGTTTTACGAACCAACAAAATGATTAGGTCTTCCCATTATTCAGCTTTTACACTGTAGGAAAGAAATCTTCCTCTCTTTCTTCGAAACTTTGACACGATAACAATAATCTTGTTAACATAATTATAAGACCATGAGCCACGCCCTTTCCATTCAAATGAATTGTAAACGAAGCTTTATAATTAACGCGAATCCTCCGTCTGTGATATCTTTTACATGTCATTTTTTACAGAATACCGTGAGCCCTATCGGCCGAGAGTTTGTATTGATAAGTTAATAAAATTATAAGATATGAATGATGTTGCTACAAAAGGAAATAAAGTCAGATGTCTAATTTTTTTTTTTTTATTGTGGCACTGGTTTCCGTAACGCCTTTTCAATTTTAAAAAATATTCCAAAGGCGGTAATTAGAATAGAAAATAACTTTCTAATCACAAACGCATACAGGGAAAAAAAACCGGGAGATCTCAGCAAATCTCAAAGTTACAATTTCTTTCTTTTCTTTCTTAAAGGATAAAAGAAAAAAATATTTTGAAATTTAAACCATCTCTTGCTCTGTTCTTTCTTTTTCCTTTACATTACTTACACTCAAATTACAAAAGATGTTCTGATAAAGAGGATTTCAATTACACGGTTTCCATTACTCAAAAAACTCTTATTGCTCTTAAAAGTTGAAATTGAAAAGTAAAAGAGTACAAACTGGATTTTTATGAAATTTATGCCAAAAAAATTCTTTACCGTCAGGGCTCTAAACTCTATCCGGATGTGTTAATGCAAACGCATTGCGTTTGAATTTTGATAAAATATTTTTAAAGTGTTTTCTATGAATTCAGGCAGGGATCATGAATCATGCTGATTCCGATTCCTATTCCAGTGATGCGCTCGATGATTTTTCAAACGCGATTCCGATTACGGTGAAAAACGTCAGAATCGGAATCGATGCTCTTATATACATGCATTTTATATAAGACGTTCCCAATTCCGATTCCGATTTCTGTGAAAAAGAATAAATTTACGATCCCGATTCCGATTCAAAATTATATAATCGGTGCCGATTCCGATTCTGATTCCAATTTCGATTCCAATTCCAAATTATAGTATAGTGTAATATAACATAATAACGATGGATAAGACTAATATTAAAACACCCCCAAGTTTATTAGGGACCGATCGTAAAATTGCGTAATATAATTATAATTATAATTATAATTATAATTATAATTATAATTATAACTATAATTATAATATATAATATATATTATAATATAACATAATATAAATTGTATAATAATTATTATTGGTAGCTGCTAATGCTGATTCTGATTCCGAATCCGATTCCAATTTCAATTTTATTACATTTAGTGAAAAACAAGTCTAGTCAATGAAGGAAAAATACATCGCCTTTTATAATATTATAAAAGCCAAAATTTCTAAAGTCTAGTCTAGTCGAGTCAAGCATTCAGCATCAGGGGTCAAATTTCTTCCAGATACAATGTTGTATCTGGAAGAAATTCGTCTCTGATGCTGATTCCGATTCCGGTTCCGATAGCAGGGATGGTATGCCGAATAGATTTTAATCGGAATCGGAATCGGAATCAGCATCAGGGGTCAAATTTTTCCCAGATACAATGAGTTATTTTACAACAAAGTCGATCTTTTTATTAAAAACTTTCAAAAAAATGAGATATTTTTAAAACAAAATAAGCAGGGATGGTATGCCGAATAGTTTTTAATCGGGATTGGGATCGGAATCGGAATCAGAATCGATCGATGGAGACTAATCGGAATCGGAATCGGAGTCGGAATCGAGTTTGAAAAATCGTCTAGCATCACTGGAATCGGAATCGGAATAGGAGTCAGCATGCCATCCCTGCCGATATGTTTCCTACCATTCTGATTCCGATTCCGATTCTAAATGGTAAAAATATTTTGCGATTCCGATTCCGATTCTGATAAGTTTATTCTTATCATTCGAATCTTATTCCGATTTCGCTTCTAAATTACGCAAAACAATTTCGCGATTCCGATGCCGATGCCGATTCCGATTAAAATCTATTCGGCATACCATCCCTGGCTTGAGGGCAGAAAACAAAAAAACAAAGTATGAAACATTCTTCAAGGATTTTGTTTTTTTGAGTTTTGAATTCAAGATTTTTTAAGACTACTAACTTTAAATATTGTATTAAAAGATATTATTTAAATATTATATTATATTTTATTAAAAATCAGATAGAATCTTCAAAAAATTCTGGATTGCGAATTCGCGGTATTGTCAAAATTTAGAAAATACAATATTCAGTCATGAAGCATTTGCAGCTGCGAGAAATAACTAAAGCAAACGGTAGTCCGGTCAAAACTTTCTGGATGTCAAGCAAAATATCACATTTTTTTTATCGATTTACGTGCATCATCTTACAATTACATGAAATTAAACAAAACCGCGTAAAACAAAATAAAAATCAGAAACTCGTCCGTATCGAGTATTGAAAAAGAAAATTCCTTATCTATTAAAAGGCTATTTGAGACGACAATAATTTCTATCGGCTCATATTAGTGATATTAAAAATTTTCTGAAAGCTTTATTTAATCAGAGATAACGCCAGAGAATAAATCTTTAAGAATTATAAATTAGTTAACAATAGATTCTGTATGCTATGTTTCGTCAACAGTTGGGCTGAGAAGTGGTTTTGGTTTTTTTTTTTTTTTTTAATCCTCATCACTGGATTGCTTCAAAACTTTGAAAAGTCATCCTCTTGTCGGCGGCGTCTAACCTCTTCTTTTTTGTATAGCATATTTTCGATCAAATATTTACCTTACTTGCATCAAGGCAGTTTTCATTATTTACTTTATTAAAAAATTATTTAAATAGTGGTTTCAATTATACATAAGCATTTTACTTTGCTCTTCCGAAACTTTTTATATCGTATTTTATTTTCTTCTTTCTTCTTACAATCATCATTATTATTATTAATATTTCTTTTTTTTTATTAGATGAACTATTATGAAATCAGAAATTCGCTCAAAGAAAGTTATATCTTATTCATGCAACAAAATTTTACTGGGTACAATATAATAATGCGTACGGTATAAATATTTTTCTATTAATAAACTGAATGCATATTTTTTAACCCCTTGGAAACCGGATTTTTCAAAGAAAAAAAAAGTCAGATTTGTTCTTCTCCGTGCAAATGGAATAAAGGATTGTATTTGGTCCAGGTTTTGAGTTTTTTGCCTGGAGCTTATGTATACGGCCCGTTAAGGAAGTTCTACAGGTGAATTTGAGATTCTTAGCTGATCGTTGTCCTGCAACTTAAACATAGGCGAAACTTTGTTTATTTTTGAAGAAAGGTTTTTCCACCTACAAAAATTTAATTTTTTTCCTAACAAAAATTTAATGGGATCGAATAATTTTTTTAAAATTATGGGAATATTCCTCTTAACATTCTCCAAAGCTTTTGTAACATGAAATTTTGGTCCCTTTATCATTTATAGTGTTTTTTGTGATATTTCTCCGAATTATTATAAACAAAACATTAGCATGCTTACAATTTTTGAATATTATTTTTGGAAAGAGTTTGAAAACATTTTAGTTAATAATAAAAGCGAATTTTCATGTAACAAAAGTAGTGGAGAATGTTAAGAGGAATATTTTTATCGTTTTAAAAAATATACCCATTCGATTCCAGTTTTATTTTTGTAAGCGGAAAAACCTCTATCTTCAAAAAATAAACAAAATTTCGCCTATGTTTAAGTTGCAGGAGAACAATTAGCTAAGAATCTCAAATTCATCGGTAGAATATCCTTAAAATATGTGCTGATACTAACAGAAAAACGTTAAAAAAAATCGGTTACTTGTGAAAAGATATACCTTGAGAAACTTAGATCTACCAGTCTACAGTACATTACGTATTGACAAGAAATTTTGGCGCAAAATTCTGGAGTCTTCGCAAATATTTATGAAGATCAGAAAACACTTGGGAGCAAAATATGACTTTTAAAAACCCATAGTTTCTTGGCGCAATTAACAAAATTTTGTAATTCTCAGTTACTTTTATACATAAAGTTGACAATACATGTTTTTGTCCAAGACGGAAAAATAAAGGTTTTAATTTTCAATAGACTTATAAAGTCTGAGTTTCAGTTAACGTACGTTTAAAAGTTTTCCAACAAAAAACCGACCACTCTATTGAATTTTAAAACAGTTTGCAATTTTCCCATTCCTGGGAAATCGTGTATGCCCGAACAAACCCCAACAAATTTGTCGTGAACCTGAGCCCAAAAAAATTATGATAAGCGTTTAAAATAAAAACGGAAATTTTTATTACGGATGCTAACTTCTTAAATCCCTCCATTCATTGAAAGGAGTGAGTATTTGACGAAAACGTGTGAATACTACTTGTAAAAAGGTGAAATTTCAATAAGTTTAAATTATACAATAAAAAAATCCCAAACAGTTAAATTCCCAGATTAAGGCATTTTATCTAATGGGAAAATCATATCTTCAGGAAATAAAATTTATTAGATTTGACTTGACTTGACATAGCTCGGATATTTGACATTAACACATCAAAAGGGAAAAATCAGATTTGTCATTTTTCTCTTAATTAAATATAATTATTTACCTATTTTTTTCGAGTTTTTTATTTTCTTCCTTTCGTCATTCTGTCTTAATTTTTTTTTTTCCACCGATGACATCCGCAATTCACACACCATACTCATATATTTACGCAGAACCCATTGTGGCCTTATCAAAAATGTCCGAATTTAATTCCAAGCTCAATGTAAAACAACCATTTTGACAAGATAAACGTGCTGACTCGGTAACTTTTTTTTATATAAACTGGCATTTGGGAATAGAAAGAATACAAAAAGTAGCCAGTTAAAGAAACCTATTATTTGGGGACGGACGGAATGTCGATCAGGCATGAGTCAGCAAGTCATGCTGTCAATGTTTTCGAGTACCACTCCACTTGACTTGCTTCAGTAGTTAAATTACATGCTTCTTAATTAATGAAATACTGAAATCGTTGCCTTGTTTCTTGTTAAGAAATTATACTTTTCATTTATTCCCGTTTAAAAGAGTCATTAAATAATGACATGTTTTTTATCATTATTGTTAACTTTTTTTTTTGGCTTTGTTCATTGACGTTACCATTTTGTTACCATAAACGCTCTTATTATTTATTTTTTGATATGTCAGAGTATTTCATAATGAGGAACAGCAAGAGAATATCTATAAAAATATAACCCGTTTCTTTAAAATTTCTGCTATTTGTCGAGAAAAAACGGTATTCACTGAAATTTGGAATTGAAATCCTAAAATCTAACCCAAGTATTTGGCTTTTATTTTTTGTTTTAAATACAAGATCTAACCGCACATTAAAGGGAAGGAAACCGCATAAGAATGGTAAAAAAAATTAAAAAAAAAAAAAAAAAATTCGAATCGCTTGTAGAAACTTTTCTATCCCCTTGCCCGTGGGTAGGAAGGGTTTCGAACCCCCAATTAAAATCTGTCTAGAATTACCTCATTATTTCTCTCCAGATTTTAAAACATTAGCTGTTTTTCCTACTTAACGATGGAACTATATGTTGGTAAACATGACATAAAAAAGCAAAACCAGAATTCATCTTTCCGACTTCTTGAAACCTTACCGCAACAGGAAAAACCGAAGACGCTCAAACCAATTTTTTTTTTCATTTTTTTTTCACTAATATTCAATGCCAAGAAAAAATATATATTTACATTATATTACTAGAAATGAAGACAGTCTGAAGTGAGTCTACAAGTGGTTGGTAAGATTTTAATAAGGAGGATTTAAATAAGAGGTAATTACGTGAATGATTTTTCGTAAGCTAAACATTCAATTAAAAAATTTTGTGTTATCTGTCATAATTTAATTGAACAACAAAGTCTTAAAAAATTATTTCTTATTCATGAGATGTTGACCTTTTTTATTTTACTTGTATTTTTTTTATTTTTCGATCGTGATAAATACATAATCAGCCAGGATTCTGAGTTTCTTTAAGTAATGATTGGGCTTCTAAACTAGGTTCAAGTTGTTTTTAAATTATTCTATTTTTTTTTCTTATGATTCTCGGGTTGAATACCATCTTTAATTTTATAAAGGGAATTTAGAAAGATAAAAACACTTCGGCCAAAAATAATTCACTCGAATTTTTCTTTAATTAAATAAAAAAATTAATACGTTAAATCTTTTTATCGTATTACTATACATGCAAATGATGTTTTGTTTTAGTCAGATAAAAGATGGCTCATAATTTGCATAGTCATGAAAAGGGTAAGGCAGTAGGCAAGACTCTAGTAATTAAATGTCTTTGGTAGATTTTTGCTGCCAAAATTATAAAAAAGAATTGCAATAATGCTGCATTTTCTAGTCAATTGCGAAAGACTTAATAGGTAGGGTTCTAGGGTATTTACAATTGATTAAGATTTAGTTAATTAAAAATGGGACGAATCGAGTTAGGAAATAATAAAATTTTGTTGGGAAAATGGAAATAATAGGTGTAGTTTTAAATTACGAAAACGGCATTTTTAAATGTGTAAATACTGCGCGAATCTTCTAAGTACAAAATTTTTTTCAGACAGAGTATTGGTTTAACTTCGTAGAAAATAAAAAAATAGCTTATACGTAATATACGCTTTATGTTTAATACGCTTACTCCATCAGTATTTCGGTAGAGGGAGAGGAGGTTCAAAGGACGACTGCTCCAAAGAATAAGCCTTTATTTTTTTATTTTGGCCATTTCAAAAAGTTCAGATTTTTTGGAGATAGAAAAAAAATTTCTATTTTTATTATGTCGGAAAAAAATTCCTTTTTAGCAATGGTCAGTATTGGTTACAGAAAAACTATTTATCTCAAAACTCCGGAGAAAAAATCCCTACCTTCTTAAAGTTCTGTTATAGGATTAGTCTGTTATATTAGTCGGTTACATTGTAACAATAGACTAATCTCCTAACAGAACTCTAAGAAGATAAGGAGCTTTTTCATGACACAATGAAGATACGAATTTATTCCAGTTTGCGATAAAATAAGAGCTTTTAAAGTGACAAAAAATGAAACTTTTTGTACAGTTAAAAAAAAAAAAAAAATAGGGACATGTTCTTTGGGACAGTCGTAAAGACATCCTTGGTGTCCATAACGAAAATAGAATGAAACATTTATACAAGGCTACACTCAGAAAAATGTTTGCTGGTAGCCAGTCAAAAATGAACTGGATTTTGCGCCTAGTAAAAAATTGATTAGTGACCATGAAAATTTTACTAACAACTAGTCAAATTTTTCCCGCCACTATTCAAATGCACCAATCAAAATTTTACTTAAGCCGTATTTTTTCAGCGTAACTAGTGTTTTTCATGGTCAGCTATATCGTCGATTATATGATGTGATATTGTGATATTGTCATGATCAGCTATAGCGTCGATTATGTTTCAAATGTCGTCACTTTTAATTTCAAATTATTTATATTAAGAAAATTCAATTTTTTCCTACAAATATCCAAGTTTTACCGAACCAGTAACAAAGCTTTCTCAAGAAAAAAATTGTCAGGCACAAAAAACCCTCTTTTTTTATTACCTATTTTAATGGCAAGTTACGGACTTGTAATATTAAAGAAAAAAACGTTCGATTTTTATAAAACTTCATATCGGTACTGAATTTTTTTTTTTTTTTTTTTTTTGGAAAATATTGGGTTTGAAGCATGGGAGTCAAGTAACTGATAAGAATATATATATTTTTTTTTTCAAATTGTAAATTAAGAGAGGAGAAATTGCCTACTACACCGCAAGGAGATGAGCACCTGATCTCTCGCAAAGAATGGGAAACAATTTATGAATTTTAAAAACAACACCAATCCATTTTTAATTTTTTTCAATTTATACTATTTTTTATTTATTTATTTATTTATTTTAAACTGGAATCGGAGGTCCATACTTTAGCAACTTGGATGTAATTAGCGCCTAGGTTAATAGCTTTAGCTGTTTCGTCCTCCATTTTTTGAAATTTGTGAATGCATCCCAACCACTCACTGACCATTGAGATATCACTCCAAAAACTTTTTTTGAGCCATTTCAAGCCTTGGGAAAATATTTTGTACAACGATGTTACTTTTTCTCTCTGCATCCGCTAAAGCAAAAACTATGATTATTAAAAAAAAAAAAAAAAAAAAAAATTGGACGAATGTTACCTAAATTTTTTTTTAAGGTACCTTTCACTTTCCGGAGTGCTTTTTACCCAACTAGAGTGTGCTGCACCTGCGAGTAACATGCACTCTAGAAATAGAAATATTCCCCTTTTCCTCGAAGACTGGTAAAATTCACTCTAGAGTGCAGCCAACCATAAGGTGACGAAAGGTACCGAATGCTCATACGAAATGGCCGCCACAAGGCTTTAACTGTACCTTTAACTATTACAGTAAAGCATACTATTATCGGTGAGTCTAATGAGTAAATGAGAGTTGCATGCATATACCAACGATTTAAGTTTCATTTTTGGGGGGCGACATCGTTCTTGATGCTAAAAGTAGCTTCATTTAGACCTAACTGTTTAAAAAAATTCCGTTTTCAGTTATTTCTCGTAAAAAAACTTTTATGAATCTTTTTTCAAAAACCGATCGGTGGCTATTCCAGAAAAACCTAAGAAATAAAAGAAACTTGTCCGAATAATACTATCTCCGTCGATATTTTTAGTTGATGGTAAATTCCATTGGTCCAAAAAATCGCGGAAAATGAATCAAAAGGCAATAAACGTAGCATCGTTTAACAAACAGCTGAAATGAAGCCAATCGCGTACACAGCTAATCCATACCGGAAGAAATATTAACAAATCGAAGCTTAAAAAGCTAGACGTTTAAAAAAGTAGAAATACTCAGCATTCGAATTTCGAAAAGAATTAACGTTTTTCCAAGTTAAAATTAAAATTAAAAATAACAAACAGGTATAATAGAGAAGCAATGTTGTTGTTACACAAAATTATCAACCGCAAATGAATAAAAACAAAACTTGATTGGTTCAAGGCTAAACTTACCTTGAAAGCAAACTAGTTTATGATTGGTTGAAAAAATTAAAGTTGCAGCCTCCTAACAATAATGGCTACACTGATTACAAATCTAAGTAGTGATTAAAATTCTAGGCAATTAAATGAATAAAATAATCCCCAACCGTTAATAAAAATGCAGGGAAAGAATGCATAGGAAAAAAAAAAGAACAAATCTGCCTATCCACGTATTGTAAAAGGAAGGCTAGAACATGGAAATGGCACAGACACTCCTCATGATTTACGTGTATTCGTCAAATGCATCCCGTGCCTCTATATCGAATTCTCCCAGCCGTTTCTTCAACAAACGAAGGGGAATAATATTCCCGTTAATAAAGGTGTTGTCAAAGTAAAACTGGGTATACTCATATTTAACTTAGGTTTTTTTTTTTCTGAAAGAAGACAAATATGGGTTCTAGAGCTTACTCCTTTTTTTTTTCAAGGGAAAGAGGGTTTTTGTATATTCCATCATCATTAAAGCAAACTAAACTTTGTAATAAAGTTTTGAATTTGAATTAATTTTTTCCGGACTTGCAACCTCTCGGTAAATAAAATAAATAGCATTGTGTGTTTAAAAAGGAAAAAAACTGATGAAATGAGTGTCGATAATAATAATAATAATAATAATAAAGCCCACACATTTATATGGCGACCCCTGTACGAGGGAGCGAAAAAACCAAGATAATAATAATGGTGATATTTTTTTTAATCAGCCTACTAATTTAAAAAAAGTCGGTTGAATTAACGTCATACTGATTAAGTCGTATATAATTATTCACGCTTTCCAGTTTTAACACGCTTTTAATTAAGAAGAAAATAAACTTTTATACGGGATTTCCAATAAAAAAAAATTATACATATAGATATAAAAAGATGATGGCACGTCCCTTTTATATTTATTTAAACATACAAAAGCCGATCGCATTTCTTACCTTTTTTATCAGATATCTGACATTCCTTTGACGAGTCAAAGGAACGCCAGCCTGTTTGCATAGGATTTCACGCCCCGTGCCATGTGATCCCTACAGATAACATTCATAAGGTTCCAGCCCTTCAAACCTTTTTCTTTTCTTTCCCCACTTTCGTTTTCCTTATTTTCTTTTTTTTTTTTTTTCAGTTCTACTCGGAAGTTAAAAAAAAAATATGAACGATTCACGATTCCCGATTCCCTTTGGGGTCGCAGAATAAACCGCATGCTTTTATTTTCCTTTTTTTTTTTTTTTTTTTTTTTTTAAAGTAAAGCAAAAAATGATTGAAAAAAAAAAACTTACTTGTATTCTATCTTCAGGTAGGTCGGTTTTGAGTGAGAGCATTTCCCTGGCATATACATCTGGGTAGTGTGCGTCCTTGAATGCTTTCTCCAGTTCTTCCAACTGGTAGCTGGTGAAGATTGTCCTGCTTGAAGAACAGTATTGTCAAAATGTTAACACAATCAGCAAAATAATAAAAAAGAAACGGCTTAAACGAAAAAGAAATGAAATAAAAAGAAAAAATTAAAGCGCAAAAAAAAAAAAAAAAAAAAAAACGGAAAAAAAAGAGGAAAAACGGAAATCAAAGAAAAGAGAATGATGTTAAATTGTGAGATCACTCGATTTCCTTCCGAAGTCAAATTATTTTATATCAAAAAAGCTGATCGTCAGAAAAAAGAAAATGTAAAAAAAAATCAGAGTTTTCTATTTAAAACCTAGAAGTATGCAGTATGTTACGCCGATATCACTAAATTTTCTGAACTAATTTATTTAATCTTAATTTTTGGCTGATCGCTATAAAACGTTTCATTCGGAAAAAAATCAAGAGAGATTGTTTTAGTGTAAAAAAAAATTATGTCCAATTTGAATAAATAGAAAAATACTGGTGAAAAATTTCATGAAAATTTGATTTTACGTATTTTCTATTTACAGCAATAGATTCATAACTTTTCAAAGGTTTTTTATATGCCAAGTGAATAACGAAGTTTTTACTCCATGCGGTATATTTTTTTTCTTCTTTTAAACATAAAACCTAATTAATGTTTTGGCAAATGGAATAAAATGCACACGGAAAGAAGGCGCTGTTCGACGGCCAGGACTGACTTATTACTCTGATGATTTATTAATTTATTTAAAAATGCAAACAATGCAAAGTACTGATCTTGTCCTAGAGTATTCATGCAATTTAATATTCATCGTCTACAAAAATGACGGAACATTCAGGATTATAAAAATAAATCGGAATGAAAAATGTTTGGAGCGATTCTCCCATCGGTATAAAAAAGAACTGCGAAAATCAAGTTTTAGAATTTTTTTTCGTCCCATACGGTATTCATATATTTTAACATTAGAAGTTCAAAAAGCCCAGATCAAACTTCTTGCATTATATCCCCTCTTTCTTTAATCAGATCAACAATTCAGTTCCTCCTATTTTGCAACCCTAATTTTTTTCCTTCTTTTCGGAATTTCCATTTTTGAAGGAAATTCGAATTTTTCGAATCTAAGATCTGCTGATTTTAGTGAAAATAAAGCCCTTCATGTTTGCCTTGTTGTTCCAAAGTGTAGAAATAAAGGCAGTTATGTTTTGATACTTTCAGTGTGACTGATCAAAATGTTGAGTCTATATTTGATAAAAAAGATATGCAACTCCAGTATGTCTGCTCCAGTATGTTGCTCTGCCAAAATAAAGTTCTTTTTGTATGAGGCAGGGACTATGATGCAATGACATTTATGTGCCAAGAAATCGTGATAGTATTAAGTTTGTCGCTTGTTTAGATCGATCGTTTGTTTTATTATTATTGTTTTTTTTTTTTTGTTTCGATAAAAATAAATAATAAGCAAAAACTTTTTCTTTACTTTTTAATTTGTTGCTCACCGACATTGTTCAGGTTTAATAAAAAACATTTTAATTCAAAACTTTTGAACTTCGATTTTTTTGAGGTAGAGCAAGAAAAAAATAAGGTTAAAAAAAACTAGATTTGGGAGCACAAATAAACGAATTTCCTCTTAGCCCTGATAAAATTACGACGAAAAATGGGCAATACAAAAGTTGTCGAATATGACCCTTTATTGGTGAAGAATGATAATGAAAAGCCAAAATTGATCAAAAACGACTAATCGAGTTCTGATAAAAATAATTAACACTGATGTCAATTTTGGTAGGTTGTCCTTTTTCACAAGAACGAAAAGAGTCACATCGCGATAAGGATATAATGGGAAAATTTGAAAATGAATTGGACATGAAAAACTATTGTCAAGAAATCTGCTATCTGTTTTTGCTACCAGATCATTTGGCGGCGTCATTATACTGTAAATGCAACACAATATTCGGGTTCATTTTAAATTTTTTAATAAATAGAAAACCAAAAATTTCAAAGTTGTATTTCTATTTAATACACCAGTATTTTCCTTTATTCCGATGTTCATTATCCCATTCAGTTAAATTAAATCAAACTGATTTTCTTTCTAAATTTTAGAATAAGACGAGGGGTTCGGCACTCCAAAATTATTTGTACACCGAAATGCAAAAATAATGTAATGCGTGTAATGCATGAAATGCATTAGTAATGCATTGTAATGCAAAGTAATGCGCTGTAATGCAAAGTAATCCATTGAAATGCGCAGTAATGCATTGAAATGCAAAGTAATGCAAAGTAATGCATCGAAATGCAAAAGTAATGCACACAGTTAAAACTGAAAATCTTCCTCTGAAAATCTATGTTTAGCTTATGGAAAACTTATAACGAGTTGGTTTTTAACGTAAAGTGATTATTTAGATAATGAAAACATTAAATTATCTTTTTATCAGTCGGTTTAGATAAAGTTTACTCTGAACGTAAGATTAGAAATTACTTAAAAATGAGATGAAAAATTGGATGGACAAAAAAGTTTTCTTTCCGGGGTGTTTTTGAAAAATAAGTTACAGATAATCACGATTGAAAATTAGAACTTTGTTTGTGAACTTATTAGTTTTCAATTGGATTTTATTTTTTCTGAGCTCTCACGGCCTACCTGACATTAGTTGGGCTATGTTAGGTTACTTATTGTTGTATAGATTTCTTCGAAGCCGATGGCCCTTTAATCCCTTGAATAGCCTCTTTAACAGGCTTTTTAAAAATGATTCTTTTTCCCCAGAATTCCTCTTCACTTGCAATTATGTACACCAATATTTCTTTTTTCCTATTGTCATTTCTGACTTCCCTTTTCCTTGATTATTATTTCTGCAATTGGCTACTAGGATTCTATACAGGCCAGTACGTTTTTAACCCCCATAGTTAAATTTTTTTAAGGTTGTGATTTTTTTACTCCTGGTCCCTAAGGAGACATTTGTTAAAAAATTCATATTTATGATAATTGCAAGTGCAGGGTGGTAAAAATTGGTGAACTTATGTAAATTGAGTCGAGGATTTCGAATATGAACCCAAAAGTTTGCTACAACCAAAATTCAACATGGCAGACGACTAATTATATTGGATAATTAAAAACTCGTTTAATTAAAATGCTAAAAATCTTATAAAATAATTATTTGCGATAATAAAACCAATTTAACATTCTCAATAATTCAAGTACTGTCAATAAAGAAGATTTTGCGGAAACTTGACTTGATTTTCCCCCTGTATTTAGCTTATGAAAGGATAAATAGACAAATAAATACCTGAAAACCTTTTTTTTTTTTTTTGAGGGAAAGTGATGTCAATTAAAGGGTGAATAACAATAGAGATATTTCCGGCGGGGATGGGTGGTTTGAATAAACCTTTAAAAAAATAGTACCATCTATGTTAAACTTATGGCACAAAAATCCATTTTTCAATAACAGGTTTTTTTTTCCAAAAATAAATCTAAGAGTTGCTTTTTTTTCTTTCTCTTTAAAGATAAACTAATTTGAAAAAAATAATATCAGATTATTTGAAATCCGGGCCCTCAAAAACCCCTAGATTCAAGTTTTATTCATTATAGTAATCTCTGAATTATTCCAACCTATAATTGCACTTCATCATTTTTTTTACATTGTATAAAACATATTAGGTTTTTTGGAGTTAATTTTTTGTTCCAGCTCCCGCCCTCCCCCCCTTTAAGTACTAGTACGCCCGGATATTTTTATTCGAAATTATACAAGGGCGGCAGCCGTTGAAGATTTGAATAAATATAATATTTTTTATGGACCTAAGGCTGTACTGGAAAAATGGCCAAATAATTAAACTTTCCCGTATTTTATGTTGACCGACAAACGTAAGTTAAAAAAATTTTTTGACGACATGTATGATATTTTAAAATAAAAATTGTGTCATTTTTTGCATTAAAACGAGTCCTGAAAAGCATTTATACCAGCAAAAAGCACTGGCTCAGTCGACAGTTTTGAGCGATAGGCTTTGGCTCTGTCAATGTGCAGCCATCGTACAATTATAGTTTTATATTGCAAGGTAATGCGTTTCAATGCGTTGTAATGCAATGTAATGCGCTGTAATGCAATGTAATGCAATGTAATGCAAAGTAATGCATCGTAATGCAAAGTAATGCCTCGTAATGCATTGTAATGCGTCGTAATGCAATGTAATGCGAGTAATGCAAAAGTAATGCATTACCAAGTGTACACCGAAATGCGGGAGTGCCGAACCCCTCGGAATAAGATAAAATGAAAAAGAGTAAAATATCTTATTGGAATTTTTAGAGCTTACCTGTGGCGCCTTTTCTTCTTTTTCTTTTTACTAAAACTTAAGCTGTCGGAATTTCCTGAGTCTAAATGTCCGAGACCTGAAAGACAAAACAAAAAAAAAAGCTCTCATTATTTTCCGTGTATTTAACTGAAAGTGGGGGAAAAACATTGTCTTTTCACGTTTCATTACTTCAACCTAACTTCGTTATCGACATTTAATTTGTCGATCGATTTCCACCCCGCTCGCGCATTTCCAATTTAATCAATAAAGTTCTATTTCATTCTTTCTTCTGAAAAGTACATTCATTCTTCCACCATCGTCTCCCAAAGGTAAATAATCCATGTGAAAAGAGAATTGGTTCCTGTTATACTGGTATCATTTTTTTAAAAAAAAGGTCCCGGCATGGATGCACAGCAGCTCCCAACTATTTTCTAAAGTTTTTTTACTTATTTGATTGCTATTCTGGGAGCGTCACCGTAAAAAGCTTATTTCCTTGTCGCGTTATCCATGAACTTCAGAGCTTTTTTAACGAATCACGCAGGAGGTGTAAGTTAGAGCTACTTGTATATCGAATTGAAATGCTTCTTTGGGAAATTGGGTGGGAATATTTCGACACGGGATACGCGTCCCAAAGGAATTGTCGCTGTATTTTTGAACCCCCATGAGATACTCCATTTTTATTGTAGTGCAGCGCTTATATTCGTTCTGAGTATGGGATTTGGCTTTTTTTCCTTTCGTTTCACATTCGACACGACTACGAAAAAAAAGAAAAAAAAAAAAGGTCTATCGCATCGAAATGAATTTGGCTGAATTTATACGGTAATGCTTATTGGCCGTAACGGAATATACCCTTTCGTAAATGCGGAAATGAAAGGAAGACGATAACGGGAGCACACGAGAGTTTCCGATCTCCATTTTCTTTCTCCCTTCATTTCCAAATGACTAATTTAAATGTTTACGTCTAGCTGATCAAAAGGTGCTTTCAAGTTTCGTTCCAATAATTAATTCTGTTGTGTTTTTGTGTTTCGTAGCGTGAAAATAAAGCATTTTCGAGAACACCTAAAAGCGCGAAGTACACCCCAGAGGAAAAAATTCTAGTAAAGAAAATTAGGCAACTATAATATTAAAGTCACGCGTTAAAATTCGTGAAGGTATACCACATACATTTTATTAAACGGAATACCGCAAAATTGTTAAAAAGGGTTCAAAAGTTCGAAAAGGCCCTTCTGGGTTGTGGTAATAAATAACCGGTAAACAAGGAGAGCACACGTTGGACGATTCGGATAAAGTTTCATTATCGGATGCGGTATAAAACCGTAATAGAGAAACAAATATCGGTTTCGAATGATTCACTTCTCATTACAATTCAAACCACTAAATCAGCACAGAACGTGACAGATCATACGCTGAGGAGAGTTTTGAATTTAAAAACCTGCGGCAGGAAATACAAAATTAGAAATAATTTGACTGGGTTTTTTTTCTCATTTAAAAAAAATATATATATATATTTCATTTTCTGCGCACTTATAAAAAATATTTTATTCCAGAAAGGACGTATTTTGCAGAACGTATTTAATCAATTAGAGGAAGCCCCTAAGCGTTTCAAATCGTTTAGTACATTTACAAGCCTGACGTTCTGACCCCATTTCTGTTTTGTGTGAACCGTATTTAATTAATTATCCGTATCGGGCTTTCTTTGTTTTTTCCCGTTTCCCCGTTTTTCTGTACAATCTATTATGGAAGTGGTTAAGTTATCAGGAAAAAGTAATGGGCATTTAATGTAATAATGTTTTAGGGATTGAAAGCGATTTAAATAGAAAAATAAATGCGATAACTGTACAAAAGTCGCTGTAACTGTGTAAACTCTAGAGAACGAAAAAAAGCAAAAATCTAAAATGAAAAGGCTTTAACTTATCTGGTCTGCAATTTTTTAGTCAGTATTTAATTCTCTTTTAATGTGTAAAAATACTTTTTTGTCTGCAATTAAATTGGATTTGGGCTGTAAAAAAATTCATTTCTGGCAGTATTAATTTGTTGGTTGGTAACTTTAATTTTTATGGAAGATATGGGTTTTATAAAAGCTCAAAAAAAGCTCTAAATGCTGGCCTTGGTCAAAAATTTGAGCTTGCAAATTCAATGGCGTGAAGTTGGCGGTACTCTTTCTTTTTAAAGCCATTCTGCTAGCCTTACGTGCGCAAGCTCAAATTCTGTAAGTTATATATTTTGAAAGCTCAAATTTAGGAGAGCGATGTGCATTTGGTTTGGATTCTGAACCTACCCAATTATGATGTGTGAAGTAGGCGGTACACGACATTTAAAAAAAAAATTGTGAAAGCCTTAATTTGAAAGCCAAAAAATTGGTATGTTGGTTTTCTGAAAGCTCAAATTTAACGCAATACATTGGTGTGTCTTTCAATATTGCACCGCCCGTGAATTTAGGGGTACATTATTGATTGTGCTTATATATTCTTTAATTTTGAAGCTCAAATTTGGTGACTTGGTTTTTTGGAAAGCTCAACAAAAGCTCTTGGTTATAGTCCGAAAATTTGGGCTTAAAGTCGTACCGCCAACTTCACTGACCCAAAGAAATGTTAAAATTTTGTTTAATAACTATATTTTTTTTTTTTTTTACTGACAAAAAAGTTTTTTTCTTGCTTTTTTTTAAATTAAATACTGACAAAAAAGTATTTCTACAGACCAAAAAGTTTTTATACAGACCATAACTTTACTGATCATGCTTTTACAGACCATTTAGATTTAAATCTGACGATTTAGTAAAAATACTGACAAAAAAGTCAAAAATACAGAAAAAAAAATTAAAAAAACAGACCCAATAAATACAAGCCAAATGAAAAGCATTCTGTTTCCTGTAAAAACCTAACATGCCACGAGAAAAAATTTTTGACCATACATTATGACACCATTCTTCTTTTTTGACACTTTAAAATATTTGATGATAATACAGAATTAGTATTCATCGTACATAATTTCATCCTGAAATTTTCTTCTTATTTATTTTTATGAATTTTAGGTGGAAAAAAAAACTCCTTGGGAAAAATTTACACCTTATCCAGAGAGGACGCTCAACTCAATCCGTTATTAATTAGAGGTTAGGATATATCCGGCGAAATGAGAAGATGAGGCTCGAATCCTGCATGGGCAGGGTACGGCAGCAAATTTTTCTTTCATTGCCTTCGACCTTGCAAGCCTAGTTCTTAACCTCAAAAACAGTTCTCTCAAATATTCATTGTCCAGGAGCACTAATCACCGTTTAATAACAATGATAAAATTTACAGAACAAAAAAATAGTTATGGGGGAACGTACGCAGTCATATATAGGGGTGCTAGAGCTCCCACCACTATTTTTTTCTGATATTTGTATTTCTAAAATATTTTAATCAAATGATGGCGTTCATAAACCTTAAAATTATCTACCAATTTTAAAATTCACTGCCCCAATGAAACTATAAAAATAAATTAAAAATAAAGATGCCGAAAATATTCAAAAAACTCAAAAAAGTAAATACAATTGTTCAAGGAACTAAAGCCGGAAAAAGCCCTATCTTCTGATCAGTTTACACCATTTTTCTAGATCAGAAGTTTCTAAGTTCATCAGCACTATAATGTCGCAAAGTTTACTGGGTTTTACATAACATCTAAAAATAAATCGCCATTTTAGAATTCCAAGAATTTTTAACTCTTTAACGATAAGTTTGCAATCTACATTGAAAATTTTCGCAAGAGTTCATATAAACGGTGCAGAAATTAAATTTAAATTCTCCGTTACTAAAAATATTTCCAATAAAAAAGGTTTTATTATTTTGTACTTAAGCTTTTTTTGCCCAGGTATGTAAAAGCCGGATTATTTATTTCAAATATAAAACACTTCGAATTATCTAAAAAGAAAAAAATTGTGTTGAGGCTAGAAATAAAACGAAATAACTAATTGCTTAATGCTTTTATCTAAATGTTAAAAATGAAGGGGATTGACAAAATATCTACCACATAATAACAACGGCCATATTGTTACATTGTTAACTGAATTAATTTCCACGCTGAAGTTGGGAAAATTAAAGGCATGATATTCATAGCAACACATTTGAACTTTATGAAATACCAAGCATCCATTAATGGTATTTATTGCCCTTTAGGGAAAAAGGGACGAGATAATTTGAAGGGTGGTATCCCTAACTAAAGTCAGCTTTCTTAAATGAAATAATTTTAGTTGTATCTGAGGTTGAACTTTCTATTCCCAAAGCACGTTCCCATATATAAAAATAAAATGATTTATTGGATTCGATTTCCTTTTAACAGAAAAAAAAAAGAATCCATTCTTCTGCTTTCCGGGAAAACTTGATTAGGAATTTCTAACTGGATTCCCATACCTCGGGCTTTTCTAATTAATCCAACTTCGCAATTCTCCGAAATTCTAAAGATATTTTCTATGCCAGAGTAACTTTTTTTCGTACCTGTATTACCAAATTCAGAAATCTGTGACTCACATATGATTCATTTGCACAAAAGTGTTAAATCTGCGGGAAAAAAAAGTCTCTCAAGGGAACGTTACTACAGATGATTACATGTTCCCTTGAATTGAATTTCTGCTCAAAGTATTAACACTTGAATCTGAGCTATTTTATTCTCTAGCGGGTACATTTAGTTCTGCCCATGAACATATTTTCCATAGGGAATAAGCAAGAGGTTCAACTTAAAAAGATGCAAACACTTGTTACGACATGGTCTATTAAGAGCTTTGGGGGAAGGGGGGGGGGGGTGCAAATTTTTGTAACAATAAGAAAGTGTTGCATTAAACCGTTCAAAGTTAATTAAATATTTTCTTTAATTTTCTGAGAAAAAAAAGAAAAAAGCAGCAGAGCACAAACTACTGATTTTCCAAAATTTTTGTTCAGTTTTCTCCCGTTAAAAATATTTTTCATTAACGTACAATAAAATTGCCAATAAGAGTTATAAAATTCAATTAAAGTTCCTTTAATAATCCAAGTACAATGCGATTTTTCTCCCGCCGCGATCGAGGAATTGTAAATAAAAAAATCTCAAAATCCTCCGCGAATATTTGAAATACCACGAGATAAAAAATATGAACTAATTTCACTTTCTGAATAAGTAAATAAGTTAATTCATAAAAATTGACAAAAGAAATTAATTAACTCTGAGAAAGATTAAATTAAAATGAAGAATGACATAGTTGTGTTGAAAAATACCGGTTGCCACCCTCGTTTCGATAGATTATTAATTCTAAGGGAGTTTGCTACATTTTGCGTTCCTTTCCGAGAGGGTTGAGATCCAGTGGCGTCATTTCCGACTTTCCAAACTCGTAACATGCGCGGGTTGAGCTATCTAATGAAAATTTTTGACATCTGCCTTATTTTTAAAAAAGGTATTTTGACTTGAAAAAAAAATTCACAGACGAAAATAATGCAAAACGAAAATTACAAATAAAATAATTTCACGTCTTATGTTAAATCGAGCAACACTCCTCTGCTTCACACATATACACAATAAATAGGGTCATATAATTGATTTTATTTTATCATTTGATGATCAAGTGTTTCCCGATTACATGGTAATCTTTAGGGATTACTAAGCTTAGTGTAGATTGCTGCTCTCGATTTTCTTAATTTACTTCTAATTTCCTTCCCCTAATCGCTTAACAAAGGTTGATTTCTTCTATGTAGGATGTTTCCAATTTACCAGAAAATAAAGTATAACGGATGATGGAAACACAACAACTCACCTTAAAAACATCACAGCAAATGATTTCTAGGCAATAAAACAAAATTCATTTATGTAATTTAAATATTACAAAGAAAAACCTTATATTAAATCAGACTCAAACGTCGAAAAATTTTCAGAATAATAGCGTATAAAATTTCACTCAAAAAAGCAGCGTTCAACGGAAGCTGAATATAATGAAAAATCAATAAATAAATCAACGAATAAATGATTGAAGTTTCAATAATAACCAAAGACATCGATCCTATTCATTAAAAAATTTTAAATCTGTCTTTTTTTAGAGAGCATAAGAAAATCTTAACAATATATTTTCAAATTCCCTGGATTAATAAAAAAAATCGCTGGTCGATCTTTTTATTTTTTTTCTGAAATATTCCGCCAGTCTCATTGAAATAACGGATTTCAAAGTAAAGACATTTCCTCTTTTCCCCTTCTTATTATTTCTTCCTTTTTTTTTTATTTCACCGAGGAGAAATTTATATTTCCAGATACGAGAAAAAAAAAGTTTTCAAGTAATAGAAAATCGATTATAAAGAATAGCAGTGTTCGTTATAATATAATCGTTTAAAACAAAATTGATAACAAAAAAAGTTTTTGTTTTACGAAAGTAAAAATTGCTAAAACCAAAAAGTTGATTAAAGTTATCTTTCCTCCGGTAGTAGATCAAATAAGGCAATAGCGGACCAAACAAAGTCAGCCAATCAAAATTTAAAAAAGCGTAAATATTTACAGTTTTCTGAATTTTGATCTGTTGCTTTTGCGACAAAGGCCCACTAGTACTACATGATCCACTATCGGTGCCATGATTATACACAGTGAAACATTTTTGGTAAAAATTAACATAATTATGTTAAAATTGGTCTACATAATTTTTATGTTGTTTTTTGCTTATGTTTACCTTTTAGAAAAAACAACATAAAAAATTTGTGCAGACCGATTTTAACATAATTACATATTTATTTTTTACTGTGTACCTAAATCGATTTTTCAAGAATTTGGGAATCGGTAATTATTATTTCCCTTCCGCATTTTTATCAGACTCTAAATAAAAATGTGATGATCAGCCTTTCCCATAAATAACCAAGCAAAGAATTTTTAACTTCACTATGCCAATGCTATTCCGCTTAAAACACACAACTTTTCACATAATCAAATCCCGCACAAATAAACACTTAAGCATATATTAGAAAAGGATGTTGCACGTGAGAAAGATCAGTAACAACTGTCGAAATAAAGTACTCTTTTGAATATCATTTTTACACAAGATGGTTGACATGTTACAAAATATACTCCTTTATGGCCTGACGCCCCTTTCAAAATTTCCTGCAATTTTATAATACGATTGACATTTTAATAAATCCTTCGCTCCTTCTAAAGAAAGGGTTAAATTTTTTTTCGATTCTCTTTTTCTCTTTTAAATGATTCAATGAAACCTAAGACAAATCCATTTTATTCCTAAAGAAGGTAAGCCTTTTTAAATTTATTTTATTTCAAAAATAATAATATTAAAAAAAAAAAAAAAAATTCTGAGGTTTTAGAAACAATTATCGCAGAAAATTCGACAAATTCCGTAGAAAAGTCATTTAAACGTCATCAAGTCAATAACAAACGATTAGAAGGCCGTTTTTTATTAATCCTTTAAGATTGAAAGTGACTGGAAAGCTTTTGATTGGACTGACTGCTGGTGCATTCCATTCTAGGTGCTTTCACAGATGCAAACATTAAAAAACTTTAAGAGCTTCAAATGATCTTTTAAGACTACCCCCTCAGTCTACTCCTTACTTCTTAGTCGTACTCCTATATAGGAAGACCATTTTTTCGTAGTACCAAAGGTAAAGCTTTACCGATATTTCCAGGTAAACGTTTCCAAAAACCGATTCGATTAACAACCCTGCCTCCGATTGATATTCCCCCTCGCCAGTTATCAACACTTTTCGCATAATAAATTCACCGTAAGGATTGAATTCGGTTGGGGAGAAATACACCCTTGCCTTGCACCAGCTTCGGTTTTGAAAGACGCAGAGAAAGTTTCATTAATCTTAACAGAAGCCATCTTGTTGTCGTAAAAGCTCTTTATCAGGCAAATAAGATGCTACGGGGCCCCAAATCATTGAAGAAATTTCCAAAGATGACACCATTTGACCGAATCAAAGGCCTTCTCATAATCTACAAAACAGAGGTACAACGAGATGTTAAATTCCCTGCTTTTTCCACCACTTGACGGACATTTAAGGTCTGCTCCCTCGTTCCTTTCCCAGGAATAAAACCGCATTGCTCTTAAGCAATTTCGGGAAAAAGAAAGTGCTTTAATATTTTAAGGATAATATGCAACATAATTTTGCTGGCATGCAATATTAAGGCCATAGTGCGATAATTAGACCAATCAGTGGCAGACCTTTTTTTATAAATAGGGTATAAAGGTGGACTCAAGCCATTTTTTAGGCCATTCCCCTGTTCTCCATATCCTATTAAGTATCTCCAGAGAGATGTCAGTGCCAAGTTCACCCATAGCTTTAACAGTTTCGGCTGTAATGCCGAAAATGGTCTTTTTAGTAAAGTTTTACTCGAGTGTCACAAGTATTAGGTGCTAGCTCCCTCGCTTATGAAATCGAAGTAAATATTTCTGCACCTCAGAGTCAGAAAGTTTGATATGAAAATTAAACATGGCCCTCCGGCCATGTTTAATTTAGCGACTTTAGGCATGTGCTTTCAATGCCCATGCACACTACTGTCCAAATTTTAGGGCGCAAATACGAAGAAAAATGAAAGGAGAATTTATTTGAAATATTACAAAACTATTTTTTAATTTTTTTTTCTCCTGCAATTTTAGGAGAAGGGCGTTAAAAAAATAATTTTGGACTGGGTGCCAAAACATGTAAAGCCGGTGCTGCGTGGCCGTTTGTTGTGGGTGAAATATATTTGACGGCCATCTTTTATTTTGATATAGAACATTTCAATCCTGACGTACAGATTTACGTTTTAATCGAATTAAATAACAAGCTTTTTGCAGAAATGCAAATTTTTTAAGAAAGAAAAAATATGAATTAATGCTTTTGAAAAAAATGAAAAAAAAGTGAAAATATTTCAGCAAAAGCTGATGAATCATTGCCACTTTAGGATTTTAACTAAATTTTCGGAGAAACGATTGCTTCTAACATGTTTAAAATTCTTTGTTCTTTTCGTACAGGGAAATACAGACATCCCCAAAACGAATATACATGACCGAAAAAATTCTTTTCGTCCATTTACGATTCCAAATTGAGCCTGCTCCCACCTGAATATTGAAAGATTTTTTAAAATGCTTCATTATGCCATAATTTCTACGATATTACTCTTACGAAGACTGAAGCTAATCTATAGTCGTATATCCCCATCCGCCCTTACTTTCCCCATATTTCCCAGTTCCATAGCACTTTCCCGCTGGAAAACGCTCATTATTTCTGGAGTATAGAGAGGGTACGGGGGAAAGAGGAAGTAATAGGGATGCAGAGAGCAAAACCATCCGGAGTTCCAGTTGTGGAAGGGGTGTTTCACAGCGCCACGACGCCTCCGTTTCAGTGACGAAACTAGTTTCATATCTTCACATGTTATCGGAAATTATTATATGTTCCTCACTTTTCCCTTTTGAAATCTCAATATTCGCATAAAGTTCTGCAGTTTTAAGCCGATAAAAACTTAAAAAAACATTGCAAAAACACAAATGAAAAGCATCCTATTTGCTGAAAACAAATTGAGGAGGAAATGCGCTACTGAAATTTTTACAACGTAATGTGAAAATGAAAAATTACAGGGAACTTTTTAAAAACAAGGAAAACAAGGAAACCTTAAGACGTGGCTGAAGAGAAAGGGGCGTAGAAAATATTTTATTATAACGGAATTTTAAGAAGATGGAACGCGGATACGTTTAGCCGTTTACCGGAGTGAGTCAGCTAAATGATGTCAATAAATCAAACGAAGTATAGACACTCGTAAGAAGAAAATAGCTTGTTTGTTGCCTCTAAAAGAGATTCAATTTCAGCTTTGAGCTTTCTATATTTAAATGTACACATTGTTGCATCGCTTTCCTTTCATTTCTTTTATAATTTTTTTTTTCTCCAATTAGCGGGTTATTACTTATTTAATTCTCTTTTTTCGAAAAAATCCAAGCTCCATGCTTCGTAGCTCACAAAAACAATTAATGGATTCTTTTTTTTTTTCTAAATTGCAGAAAAAAAAATTCGCTCCTATTATTAAATTTTTGACACATCATAGTCATAACAAAAAAAGAGAAAAGGTTTCCATTTTAAATGATGTTATTTTAAAGAGGGAAAAAGGATTTACCTTTAGGTACTGAACTCTGTAAATATTGTGACAATTTTTTATTACAAGCTATAATTACGTTGAACTTATTCAAAGGGTTACATATATGGTTACAATATATAAAAAAGTGAGAACACAGAAGATGAGAGGGTGTGCTTGTATGAATTAAATCTTTTTTTCAAAATGACTGTATTCACTGCTGTATTCAATGCATCAGAAAGGACGAAAAAAATTTAAACGAGAGCAACTATATCTTCTGGACAAAGTTTGGATTTCCCGAATAATTCACTTACGGTTTTTGGTGACAAATGGTTTAAATTGTTAAATTTACGTTTAATGAAACAATAAAAAGTAAAAGAAAACATTTTTTATAAAAATCGAATTCAGTCTAAAGTTTAAGAACCAAACTTTCCAGGACAAAAGAAAACTAAATTACACAATGAAAAAATAAACAATTCAAGCACAGGCCTATTTTATTATGAATCAAAATCGGCATTGGAAAACATTAAAACGGGTAAATCAAGAGAGAAAAAAAATGCGTCCATATGATTTTAATTAGCCAATATGAAATTATTGATTTATTTGCCTTATTAATTTACACCTAATATTTTAATTGTAAAAGATTTGATAAACGAATGATTCAACTAAATAATCATTTTAATTTCTCACGTAATAATTATGAAAAAAAAAAAAAAAAAAAAAAAAAAAAAGTAAAAACCTCAAACACCACCAGACTAATTTATTTTCCTTTTTTCATGTTTTTCCCTCCTTTAAAAAAATCCTATTTAAAAGCGGTTAAACCATTTTACCCTTCCTAATTCTAAAAAGAGAATTTAGTTTTCTAAATTACTAGAGAATTTTCCTCCTGTGTGTTTTCCTATATACATTTTGTTGAGTTTTTCACTTAGTAATAAAGTTTAAAATGGAAAAAAGGGAAGTTTCTAAGGCCTTTCCTGAGTCAAATCCTTTTTGTGATTACGAATTCGGATTTTGACAAACTAATTTTCTAAAAGGAAGAATTTTAATTCGTTTTTAAGGTTTTTGTTTTTTTTTGTGCGTTTTCATCGTTGCTGCCTCCTCGGTTTTAAAAGCCTTCTGAATGCTTTTTGTTATTTCAGTTTCCACTGAATTTGATTTTTTCTTTTTTTCTTTATAATCTTAGCATAATCGAATGACTATTTTTTGAAATATGGAAGCGTAAGTCCTGTTTTTTTTTTCATGTGCTGTCATCTTTTTCGGCATTAAATTATATTTTCTTTTTCAATAGCTCCTTAGGGCGATAAGAAATAAAAAACGGAAAATCTGACGATTTTAAAAGAGCTAAGAACTGAACGTAATTGCGATTGATATCCAATAAAAAAGGACAGCCTTTAATATTTACTTTATTACGAAAGTTGTCGGACTCCAGATTTATTAAATACTGGATGGAAATAATTGGATCTTTTCAACCATGTAGACAATATTAGTCTTTTTTCAAATATTGAGGCAATTCAACTTGAAATCGGATTATGAAGATGGAATTCAACATTAAGTGATTTTCCAGACTTTTCCGACGAAATCTTCCTTTTTTCTAATATTAATTTTTTCCTTTGTTTGATTAAATAAATTGGACTTACAACAGAAAATTTAAAAAACAAAAAAAAAAAAAAAAAAAAAATCGAACACATTTACATAATGAAGAGCTTTTGATTTTCCTCGATAAACGTTCAGTTGTAGTTTCGTTTTCGAAGATAAAATTTTTATTTGGATGTTTTTCTTTTTTAAAAAGAGATTTGGAAGTGTTGGAAATTCGCCAAGCTTGGTGATAATTATTTTAACTGCATTGCGGTGTAGTTAATCTAGTCTGTTAAGATATTTTCCTGTTAGAAAATTTGTAGACGCATAGAAAAAATATTTTAACGGGCTATTTTCAAAAATTAACGATAAAAAAGGAAAAATTTCTAAAAAGTAAAAAAAAAAAAAAACGCATTTTACAGATTATTGGAAAATCGCCTATTTCGCCATCTTTTTTTTTCTTAATTGCCTGTCAATATTCAATTTTCTCAATAGTTTTTCTTTACATCAATAATCAGAAATAACTATTTTGATTATTAAGCTGTAAAAACAAAGCTTTTTTCTTATCTGATTGACAAGCGATGTTAATATGATTGCGAACATTTTTTTTTCCCCGCTGAAAACGTGTTATTACCCAATTTAAAAAATAAATTTTTACTTCAATTATTATTCTACCAGTTAAAAAAATTATCCTTTCAGCTTTTTTTTTTTTTTTTTTTTTTTTTTTTTTTTTACGGAATTGTTGATTATTCAAATGTAACGAGTAATCACGGAAGTTAACAAATAATTAAATTATAACATCTTGAATTCAGAATCAAAAATGTTTAAATGCAGTGCGTATATACATTTTAAACTGGGATGATTTGTGCGTGCATATACGTTAAAATGAAATTTTTATTAGTCATTAAAATAACAATTTGAAGACACGATCAAGGTGCTGTGAAGATATATCAATGTTTTGATAACACCTTCCTCGACTACAAATAAATCCTACGACTTAAATTTACGTAATTAATTGATTGAAACTCCTCTAATAAAAATATATGCTTGTCTTCATTGCGTTTATTTCGATTGTAAGCATGTGCACTATTGATCTATGTTAGAAAAATCTGTGGTAAATGGTATAATTTTCTAATTACGATTCAAAAAATGTCCATAAGCAATTTTACAAAATGGCGTATAAATGCTCTTATACTTTTGAAAAGCTGTGTTACGTGAAAAGAAAATAATAACGTAGCAAATACTCAAAAGACATTTTTTCCTACCGATTTAATTTTAAAGTCGGTGTAGCGTAATCCGTGTATTTGGGGTTGATTTTTTCCCTTTTTTTTCTCGTCCTTAAAAGAAGCTGTTGTTTCTTGTATAAAATAAAATGGGCTCTTTTAAAATCTGTATTTTTGTGATGTTTATTTTGTAAGCATTCATCTAAAAAAAGTTACTACGCTTAAATAATATGCTTATTTGTTGAAAAAATCGGCGCTTCTTTTCAAAAAAAAAAAAAAAAAAATGTTAGGCCTACAGGTAGATCTGCCTTTTGCCGGATACTGTTATCCTATAATGTGCATAAAAGCAGAAGACAAAATCAAGTTGGCGACCATGTGTTCATTGTCATCGGTACGTTGCACCAAAGATATCAAGTTTCCTTGTTTTCACAGTGTCTCGTCTCCTTATTTACTTGTTATTCTTCTATTCATTCGACAAATTTCAAAACTGTATCCTTTCCAAATGTTTCATTTTTTTTTCTAATCGTCATTTATTATTATTATCAGTATTATTATTAGTTTAACTAGTCCGTCGTACTGTAAGACTGAAATTAGAAGAATCGAAAGACAAAAAGAACGCAAAACAAAAGAAGGTGTGGGGGTCACAGTGATTGAAGTTTGAATTCGGGTAGGTGGCCAAGTACAACGAACCTTTTTTTGTTTCATTAAAATTTCTCTGTCAAATTAAATGCATTGATTTCGCGGTAAAATTTAGCTTACAATAAATTAATTGATTAATTAATTGATCAATTGATCGATCAATCAATAAATGATCATATGAATGTTATTTCTTAATTAATTGATATTACATCCGATAGTAAAATTAACTTCTAAAAAAAATGTCAAATCATATTGAGATTTAAAGAGAATGAGACTAACGGAACGTTGCAGTATCCAAAAAAAAAAAAATTAGCTTCCATCAAAAATTAATAGGCTAAAGTGCACTGACAGTGGACACCTTCATTTAAATAAAAAGCAAACAAACCAAAGACACGCCGAACAAAATACATCTGTCTTGTCAACTAACACATATGGTTTCAACAAATAACTAATTAACATGAACTCTAATTACTCTAATTCAAACTCTAATTAGTTTTATTTATGTTTCCAAAAGATTTCGCCCATTTGGAACACTTATCGAATTCTTTCATCTTTTCCGAAGTTTAAAAAAACAGTTTTCGTTTTTCCGACCACTATATTTAAATTCAAAGTAAAATTACTTGTCTAATTTTATCTTGCACTTGGGAAATGTTACATTTTTTAAAAAAAACAGCAGTGACGAGCCAAAATAGGTTGTGGAAAAATTTTTGCTACACTGAAGTCAGTCTAACGTCTGTGATGACATGATTCATATTGTTTTGAATATTTATAATGATTATTTTATATACGTATTTTTATAATAATTGATGGACGTATGTCGGATCTGATTTTCATGAAATAAATAAGTCAAAAGCAAAAAAGATCGCAAATTGACCGCACTCCTAAAATTAAATAATTATAAAATACAATTATATTCATAATTACACATTAAAGAAAAAGAACCTCAAGAACCCTATTACATCTTTTCTTGACGATAAATAACTGCTCAAGAGAACTCCAAAAAAGAAGGAAAAAAGAGAAGAAAAATGCGGTTGAAATTTTTTCCTTTTTTTCAAAAATAATTATTCTCTGCAAGTTTCTGTCTCACCTTGCGGCAGGTTGTCAAAAACTGGTAATTTCGTTCAAAGGAATAAAAAAGAAAATCTTTTACTGAAATAAGTAAGAGAATTTTTCTAACAAGATTGTCTCAAGTAGAAGAAAAGCTCTGCTAATCATTAAAAGAACTTGCTTCAAGATAAATATTCACGAATCGCGTTCGTCGAGTTTTCTTTTCCTTCTATTCTGCTCTTTTTCTGATGGGTAATTTTCTGTTCCTTTTTTTTCTGATATCATTTCACCACCTCATCTTAATTCCTATAATTATTTCTTTTTTTTATATTTCCTTTCCTTTTTTACCTTTGTTTTTGGAGATATCGTTGAGAATGTTTTTAAAGTACTTAAAAAAGTGAATTGTCCCGTTGAATGCTTTGGAGAAAAAAGTAGGAAAAAAAAAATTAAAGCTGTTTATGTTTTCTCGAGTTTTCCTTAATTAGGATTTTTTTTTTTATTTTTACGATCGATTTTCTTTTACTTTGAGTTAAATCGGGCACATGATATACCATTTTTTTATTATTTTAAAAATGGTCTACGTGTTCTTCATGTTAAAAAAATTACAACGGGGTTGTCCATAAGACAGCCTTTTGTTTTGGCTTGCATACACGACCGATTGCGTACCTTTACAATCTCAAAAAGAAGCGAAGAATTCTTATTCTTAAAATTCCTCGGTCGGTTTTCCCAGGAAAAAAAACGGTATTTTCGGATTTTGTTTTAATTTATAAGATTTTTTTTTAAATTTTTATCCTCGTGTAAAAATGTTTTATACTTGTATTTAAATTTTTATAAATTGTGTAAGTAAAACTTTAATCAACTCTTTAACTTGGTGAAAAAAAAACCAGTGAAATTTATTATAATTTGATTTCACCCTTGTAATTTTCACGCCAGACACGTGGGAAGTAGATTCATTTCCGCATTTCTGAAAACAACAGTTGTTTCATGTGTGACAAATAAGACAAACATTATCTTTTGTCTGAGAAGCAATTAGAAACACCCCCTCCCTTCTTGATGAAATTTGATATTTTTATTTTCCACCCTGTAACTCCCTTATAGGTCGCTATTCTTTCAACATCCTACTCCTTGTCTTCAGGTGGTGGACCCCGCTCTAGGATGAGCTTTTCTTTTCTTTTATAAAAATTTCTTTTACTCCTACGCGTTTATTCAAGTGCCAATTCAAACTGATTTTTCTTTAATGCCTCTATCCCACATCCCACATCCTAAGAGCAAGCTAAACTAGCGCGATAAAAAAAAAAAAATAATAAATAAATAAATAAATAAATAAATAAACCAGCTTTTTTAGCAGTGGCGGGAAGACTGAAGTAATATCTGAAGAAAATCCTAATTTCGAGTAAATTGAAATTGGACTTTTTGCTTTAGAGGTAAAGATAAAATATACACTATCTGAACTTCTGTCAAACCAACATAACACTATCAGTTTAACAAAGATCTATTGGAATGACCGAACTGAATATGTACACTTTAGGTGAAAAATGGATTTATTTCGAAAATTGATGCCCGACCCAAATTTTTCCGTTCGAAGATATAATAGCGACTTAGGTCATGTTTCTGACATTACGGGTATCCATTAGTAAAAAAACATGTTAGGTGAACATGCTGGACAAACGTTTTCACCCAACATGTACGTGATGTTCTACAAAAGCAATGGAGCTTTTTTGAACATGTTGGGTGGAAATGTTTCCAGCATGTTTGTCAGTTTCATCCAACACCAAACAACATGCTCGGTGTAAATTTGCGCCCATTCAAAACTAATGGAACCCCGTAATGTCAGAAACATGATCTAAGTGTGTCGGTTACAAGAAAGGCACAAGAATATACAAAATCTTCCAATAAAGAAAAATACAAATTTGATTTTAGAAGCTAAAATCTATCAACAAAAACCACGCTCTTAGCGGCTTTGGCTAAACCGTAAATGTATTTAAATTCGAAAAATCGTAAAATTTAGATTCGAAGTCTTAACTTTAAAGATAAGAAGTCTTAACTTTAAAAAAAAAACAACCAATTTTGAACTGACTCAAGGGATTTTTAAACCATTTAACAACTTCTAAGATAAATATAAATTGCAAAATTAATCAGTAAGTTATACAGGAGACTGACAATTCAATTTAAAATAAAGGACGAAAAAAAAGAGAATGGTAATAAAAAGAGATAGAGAGCTACCGCCATATTAGATAACGTGTTCTCCGATCTTTTGTTTTTACCTTCGATTCAATGCATCAAAAGAAAGATTGAGTTAGAACTTTATTCGAAAAGCTGGTTAATTAATTTTATTTTTAGGTGCCGTATATTTTCCCCTTTTCGTAGCGAAAAAAAATTTTGGCACAAAAAATTGGCAACAAGTTTTCTCGTTTATCGTTCTATGATTTTGGATTCTGAAAAAAAGGAAGTTGCAGAGATTTTCAAAAATAAATTGAAAAACAAACACATCAAAGAATTAAAATGCATTCACGTCCTTCAATTCATTGTATGCGTTGTCAGAATGTCGACACCAAACTAAAAAGAAGGAAAGAAAAAACTTCTGAATCTAACAACACACCACATTCTTTACAAACCACTTCCTCATAATTCACGCCTTTACGTTTAAAATTTAACACCATCGAACTTTTCTCCTCTATATAGTTCGCTTTTTTTTCTATTAGAGGGGATGAAATAAAATACAAACCAAAATGACTGAATAATGTCTTATGTGATCTTATTCGCTGATTGGGACTATCTACACAACAAATACGTAATTGGCTCCGTTCAGCACTAATTAGTAATAAACAACCAAGCTTGTGGAGAATTGAGTATCTTGGAACTGAAGACGTAAATCACAAAGAAACTTTTATTTCTACGATTGCAATCATTAATAAAAAATAATATTTTGAAGTGTAAGTCCTTAAAAAAAAAAAGTCATTTTGCTTTTTGGTTTTCTTTTCTCTTTTTTGCATCGACCTCCTCTTTAAATTTTTCATCTGTGAGCCTCATCTACAAAGATTTAACGAAGACTTACAGGAGTATTTCAGATATTTTCTACTTTCCTATCCTGAAATTTCTTTGCAAGAATTGCCCTGTTTGGTTGTTTGATGCAAAAAAATACTGTATGATTAGATGTGGGATTTTTCATGATGATGCCTAAGATTGATAAGAATTGTTGCTCGGAAGTGGAATTTTGATATCTAGCACCAAAAGGATAATATTAGCATATTTCAAAGTGTAGGATGTTCAAAAAAATGAATCACATCCGAGTCACCCTAATCGTCTAAAGCTCATATTTTAAGGTGGAAATGCACACTCGGCCAAAGATGGCACTATTAAGTTCCATCATCATCTTTTCTATCTAAAGTTCCCTAAAAGTAGTTTTCGTTTTTTAATGAGCCCAGGGCTATAATATAGTTAAAAACATACCTGGCATACAAGGTCCACTTGATCCAAATGAGTTTTTTAGATGAGAAAAACCTGAAACAATAAAAATTAAAATTGAATCAATGTTAATATCATTTCACAGAAAATTTTATAACTATCGTCTAATATTTTTTTAAAATATTAAGCACTAGATGTTGCATAAAATATAAGGCAAGTAAGTTTAAGAAATCAAGAATCAAAATCCAAATTTCTGAGAATTAGTTAGGTCGGCATGGTACAAAAAGAAATCAAGCGATAGCGCACCTGCGGCAGCAGTTGTTACTCACCAAGAGCGAACTGTGCAATAAAGAACTTGTCTTTTTCCCTCTGCTTGTATTTTTAGCGTTTAATTTAACCTTTTTTGTTTTTTCGTCTAATCAATAGAAATATTAAAATTACGGGAATCGGAAACGGTACCAGAACGTCCGGAACCGGTTCCGAGGTTTCCCGAATTTCGGCTCGGTACCGGTTCTCCCTGTTCCGATACTCCGGCACTGCAATCCCTAGTTTCAAACAAATTATCATTTGGCAGATGGAACACTGCAATTTTTTGGCAAAGGGCACATAAAAGGAACGCTTTAGAAATTTATAGCCGAAGGGTGCACGAAGTTTATTGTATTAATTTATCTGCAATTTTTTTTAGGAATAGCACCGAAATTTTCTGACTCTTTCCTTTCTAATGATACCTATAATCAAAGTTTTCTTAATTTTAACGGTTAATTTCATATTCATTTCACACACATTTATTGTTGTAAGAATGTTCATACTTAAAACAAAAAAAAAGGTATAATGCAGTAAAGATCAAAATACAACAAACAACAATAACAAATATTTTTTAAGATTTTAATGCAGCAGATAATTCATTTGGTAATTTACAAATTTGGATAATCTATAGAAATGGTTAACACCATTGTAACACAAAATGAAGCTATCGCTCTTAACAATGCTCTTATGACATTATAATGAAAGGATGATTAGTGGAAATAAACATAATAATTTAACCTTTTGATTGTACAAATTTGAAAAAATAATTTCCAGCAAATTAGTTTAATTTTCAGGACCAAGTAGCTGTCCACATGTCCGTCTGTCATTTTAAACTCTACCTCCTATAATTATGCAATAACCGAATATTTTTTAACCTTAAGTGAACCATACCACCAGATGAATGAAACATGAATGGAAAAAAGGACTAAATTGTATATGATTTTCATTGAAAATGATTTTCATGCAAATAGCTGTACGGAGTGTGTTTAATTTTCTTCAAATCAACATTAGGTCTCTGCCTAATCTTACTACATTCACTCTGATTTCAAAAAAATTGACATCAAACAGAGGCATCCTAAAGTTCGGAGATTACTCATAGAATATCGGCCACCTTTAACTCTAAAAAAGAGTTATCACTTTCTCGCTTTTCTGTGCTCACACAACCTGAACACTACATTATGTACCATAAACTTTTAATTCTTACTAAACCGTAGAAGAAGAAAAAAAACAAATGCAAACAATAGCCAATTGAAATGTAATTGAAGGCATCCATCCAATTTTTAACAATCGAATAAACAAAACTGCAACGTCATTGCCAATAATCAACTATTAACTGCCAGAAGGGCGCGTCTCTATTCAAATTATAACAATGCTATGAAACGGAAATGGGTCATTATCTGTCATAAAAATGTTTTCCTTTTTTTCCATTTATTTCAAGTTTGTTTTTTCGATGAAAAGATAATATTTGACAGCTTTTTTCCAAATTTTTTAATTATAATTTACTAATAATTCCATATCTCGCAGCATGATTACCGGTGTTGCTTACATTTCATTAAAGTTTTAGAATTAGCTTTTTCCCGGAAAATCCTATAATCATTAGTAAGGAGTTTACAATAATAAGATAAGCTTTCAGAAAGAAACCTAAATAGTTAATGACTCAATCAATTATTCTCCGGTCTATCGGGCGTAGGAAAACAATCGGTGGGATTCTAAATGTTTTTTGTGTAAAATAGACCAAAGAGTCAAGGTCCTAAAACTCCCTCGAAACGATGTTCTTTTTTAGCTTAGAATAACAAATTTATCACTTACCGGACACTTATAACCGCCTTCAGAAAATAAAAAAAAAATATTTATAATTATTATCAACGATGCTTATTGTTATTTTTCTCTTCATTATTGTGATTGTTCCTGATCGCCGATTTAATCCGCTACGTCATTAAACTGGATTTAAACGGCGCCATTTTTTTCAAGCGTTTGTCATTCATTTCAAAAAATTTACACTATATTTTAAAATAAGGCTTGTATATTTAATTACGAATGAGTAAAATTAAAAAAAAAAAATTCAAAGGTAACATAATAATAACAAAAACCAAAATCACAGCTCAAGATGGCGCCTCAGAATTAAATTTTCAAATTTTTTTTTTTTTTTTTTTTTTTTTTGTCGTCATCATTCTCTAGAAGCGAATGCACTTTTGAATTGAACATTTGAATTTCTAGTTTGGGGGAAATTTTCGTGGGGGAAGTTTTCGTGAGCTTATTCGTATGAAATTTTACGTCATTAATGGCCTATCCCATCTTTCCGGTTGTTTTGCCAAGCCTTGCTTATTGCTCACAAAATGAAAAAAAAAAAAAAAAAACACGAAAAGAAGCTCAAGTTTTTAAATTCCCAATGCATTAACAGATGGCCACTTCTAGTTAATCAAAGTAAAAAAAAAAGATAAAAAACGCGTGGAAATGGCCATCTGTTATTAGTAATAAGACCGACTTATAAGTTATTTAACTCCCTAAACTCGGTAATTATTAAGTTTCTATTTCACAGGTAAAGCTGTAGAAAAAGATTTAAGACGGAAAAAAATCCTAAACTTCCGAATTAAAAAAATAGACTGCATAATTTCAGATGAGGGGAAAAGAAATAGATCAGCAATTTGATAGGATCTGTCGAAATAGATAGCTGGTGCCTGGTAAATATCCATTTCATGATTACAACAAGATTTAATTTGCAGAAGAAAAAGTTAAACTTGGAAATGTAAAGCTGATTCCTTTCAAACAGAGGCTATCTAAAGTTAAATTTATCTTAGAATAATCCTATGTGTACGACCGATGATCTATAAGTAGATAAAAGGTACGAGAGAAGCTATGATGATGAAATCTTTCTTTGGATGAAATCACCTTCTTATAACTGCTAGATATCCCCTTTAAGAGTAGGTTTCAGTGAATACAGGAAGGAATGGCTGTTTTGTCTAATACTCGATTTACGGGGAAAAAATCGCAATTTTAGGTATCTGACGAACTCCTTTGGTGTATCCTTGAATTTCAAGGGCAAGTTTCAACTTGCCTGAATTGTAAGTGCAACCAGAAAATAATTTCAAAAAAATTTGTAGTCAAAAAGCTTAGATTTTGTTTTCCAAGTTCGTATTTACTTGAAACCAGTTGAAACTTGTATTAAAAATCCCAGGATACACCAAAGGAGTTCGTCAGATACCTGAAATTTCGATTTTTCCCCGCAAATCGAGTATTAGACAGAACAGTCATTCCTTCCTGTATTCACTGGAGCCTACTCTTAAAGGTAGTGATAAAACTTGCCTGCAAAATTAACTTCTAAATACAGAAAGTAAACGAAATCAAATATGCTGCTCTAAAATAAGAAAATGTTTAAGAGACTAATAGTTCAATTAAAAGGAAAAGGAACTTAGTGCGCAAAATACTTTCCCGATCGTAGTGTGAAAAAGTCAACACGAAATCGAATCTCGCAATTAAATAAAATTTCACATGAATATTCTCTTTCTCGGAACAAGGTACTCCCTTCAATAGATTTATAACGCATATTCAGAAACCAGAAACCTGATTAGTGACTAGTTCATAAGTCAATCGTCTAGCAGCTCACAAATAGATACCAAATATTCCAATGAAAATACATCATTTTTCCATTTAAAAAAAAAATTTCATTTTATTTCCCAACTAATTGATCTCAGGGAAAAAAACCTATATCATTTTTGAGCTACAACATGAATGAAATACATGCAATAACGAACAGACAATTAATTAATACTGTGCTGCAATACAATTATCCTGCATTGTTAAAAGTATTAAATGAAAAGCTAAGTTAACTTTTCTAATTAGTAAGCCTAGTCAACTTAGAAAATAAACTATAATGAAGTTAATTCAGAAAATGGTTTATTTTCGAAGAAGAATTTGGAAAATTTGTTTAGATAAATTTAATTCACTTTAATTTCTATAGTAATTATACTTGGTTTAAACGTGAGTTCGAGACCACCACTTTTTCGGTACGTATATACATCTCTTGCTTTAGTGTACATATTGCGGTTTTTGTTAAACTATGGCTTATCTACGGGGGAATACTAATGCTTTCAGTTGCACGAGGGAAAAAAAATTGTTACACTCAAAATTGATAGAAAATGTTCCATTTCCACAAATGCGGATTTTAATTCGTGTGATCTTTTTCTCTTAAAAAAAAAAAAAAAAAAGCAAAAACCCATTGAGAACACCGAGAAGCACCACAACTAACACACAATCCGTATTTCCTATTCACATTCTTAAATATTTTCATTTCAAAAAAAGATGAGATTACAAAAATTATGAATAGTTTTATATTTCACATCCTTGAGATATCTCCATCCTTGTCCTACAACTAAAATCAGCGTATGTTACATCTTGGTCTTGCCCATTGCCATTTGAACAGTTGGTAGATAATCTTGTTAAAAACGTCAATATGATATTTTGACGTGTGGTACAATAAGTACCCGTATTTTAACGATCTCCCTTATTTAACAATAGGTCGTTTAAGTATACCTAATTGACTCAATTTAACAATAACCACCATTTTCAACAAGCGTCAACAAGTTTTTTGTGCTTGCCTTTGACACAAAATTTACCTTTCAGGTACGAGGCAACCGAATGATTGTTATATTCGTAAATGTTATGACTCCTACCGAAGGTGGCAACGGATGATGTCACGAAATATTTTCCCACGTTAAAAATTGCCGATACAGAAGCTATCATTTTCTCATTTTAAAATTCCTTCCCTTTGGGAATCCAAATGCAGAAGGTGACATTTTACAGCTACTCTTAAAGCTTTGAATACGAATCGTTAATTAAAAAGTCGAGATCGAGAAGCGTCAGATGTCAAACATTGCGAGGAAACGAAAATCCTTTTCGACAAGTTCGCGAAAATTTTATCAATAAAAAAAGTAGCAATCGAAAGATAATTTTCCTGACATAAAATTTTGCATGTAAATAAACTGAAATAGAGCTTATTAAATTTAAATGAAAGTCAATATTGGTGTTGTTAACAAGAAAATTCCGTAGCGATAACGGAGGTTGAAAGGAAGTCTCTATTCCGTTATCGAAGATAATTAGATTGACATGAAACATTAACGGAAACATGAGTCATCCGTTATTCCATTAACAATATTATTTCCTTTTCACCTCTGGATTTTCTTCTGCTCTAAAGCTACCTTTAAATTTTCCGGCCCCGATTCTCATTACTGTACATAAAAATAATCAATAATAAAAGAAAATATTTTCAAAAATCGAAGAAAATCCTATTAATGAGAATAGGATAAACTGTAACTATATATCAATTGACGAGGTGAGAAAAAAGGGAAGTGTAAATTGCCCAGGTGTTGACGTTATCCTGTACGCCCTCAGCATTGTTAAGCAACCCCTGAAGGCGGAACTGGAAATCGAACAAATATCAAACTACTAAAGCCATATCTGTTCATCAGATGTGTGTGTTTAATAATTTTTCAAAAAAAAAATGAATATATAGAATGACCCGTACGAAAAAGGGATGCATAAAACTTGTATTATTTATACAAAAATTATACATAAAATATACAAAAAATTGGACATGCATAAAAAATGCATAAATTATGTATAAAGAACTTATATTTTTTTATCCTACAATATGATTATACATAAATTATGTATAAAAAACTTTAACTTTTTTAACAAATTTTTTTTTTTATCCTCGGGGATGATTATGCATAAACTATGTATAAGAAACTAAGAAACATAAACTTTTTCAACGAAAAATTATACATATAATTATATATAAATTATACATAAATTATACATAATTATATATATGATTATACATAATTATACATAAATTATATATAAATTATGTAGGTCCAAATTTTTGTATAAATTATACAAAATTAATATATATTTTTTGTATTTATTTTGCAAAAAATTTACATATTTTATGCATCTCTTTTTTGTACGGGGAGTTAACCGAAAAAAAAAGTCTTAAACTTTTTTTTTTTTTTTTTTTTTTTTTTTTTTTAGTAATTTATATCTTCATGGAATTATGAAATTAATATGAATAAACTTTAAAAATTTTCACAAATCAAAACTAATGTGAAAATGTGCAGTACGTAAAAGGTATTAAATAAAATCAAATATAATAATGCACAGTTTACTTTTACAGTGGAACCCACTTATAACGAACTCGCTTAAGACAAATGCCTGGATATAACGAACGAACATGAATCATTTGGTTGGCCCGCTATCTTTTCAATGTTAAAAAAACTCACTTTTAACGAATCTGGTTATAACGAAAATTCGGATTAAACGAACAAAAATTTACCGGAACGACGCTTTTAAAACGACGAAGTTGTATTTTAAGCAACTTTTTTCTTTAAAAAAACTTTTTTTTCTTCGAAATGCCCTTTTTCCGCGTCAAAATGATAAATAATGATTTTTTTCCGTTAAAATTGATTTTATTTCCTCATTTGAATCGCTTTTTGATAAATTCAGTCCAAGTTTCAACTTGTTCTTTTTTTGCGAAAAAACATTAATTAATTTTTACGAAACAAGAAGTCAAGAGGACCCGGAGTTCGAGCGATGCCTTTTCCAGCTTAGTAGAAAAATTAATTCAATCCAGGCTTTCAGTTTCAAACAGTGCACCATGGATCAATTTTTGTATGTCAGAAATAAAAAAATAATAAAGTAAAGCCTAACTTTTAAAAAAACGAATTTTTTTTTCTAAGTTCGCTTATAATAAACTCCGGTTATAGCGAAAAAATTTTCCCGGTCCCTTGAAATTCGTTATATCCGAGTTCCACTGTATAAATTTTTTCACATTTAAGATGATGCTGAAAAGAGAAAATTCAATCTCGCAATCCATGTTAAATGAAAATTAGGCACGGGTTCACATCTTACATATAATAAGTATACAGGTTATAAGGTTTAAAATACCTAAAGATCTCATATTTATTTTAGCATAATATAGGAAAGAAAAATTAATAATCTAAATAAAAAAAAATCAATCTCAAAAATCTTTTCACTTTTCTTGGTAATTCTAAACTAATGGAATTTCAAAAATCATTTTTTTCCTTATTCCGATTTTTCTCCTTTCTTTCGACTACTTCTTCCGAGATTACATATCTCCTTTTCAAGCTTTCACTACTTCCAACAATACCAAATGATTAAATTAAGGGAAATTCCCTTATTGTTAAGCGCAGAAAGGAATTGTAAAGGAAAACTAAATTTTCCTGGAATTCAGACTGCGACTGGAAATTGCTAAGATCTGAATCTGATAAAATCTGCTTGAATTTGAAAAAGAAATGAAAATATACTTCCAATACCACTCTAATAAAGTATTCCTTAAAATTTATTTAACAGTTAAAGCGTCTACTTACTACTAAGCATGGCCTCTACATGGATGAAAATATTCGGATATTCGGGACCCTTTAACCCGGGTACGGGATTATGTTAGATTTTGCAGGATTAAAAAGCTGGCTATTTACAAGCTTTCTGAAATATTGGCCATTCTCTCTGAACTTCCAATAAGAAAATGATTGTTTTTTATTAGGAAAATTTGGGAGTCTTATCTGTATAGTAAATTCATCAGAACTCTCCTTCAATTGATTCAGCATGAAAATATTTCAATATGGAAAGCGGAGGTTTGAGTCCACCGTGAAAATGAAAATACTAATTTTTCTCGATTTGTCCTTTCATTTTAATTTAAATTTTTTGGTGTTTACCTCTGAAACTGGAGCCACTGTAATAATTCAGCCTTATTGTTTTGATTACCTAGGCCATATTTAAAAATTTTGATGATATCTCGTGACTCCCTTTAAACGGGGTAAAGGTACAATAAGAGTGGCATAGGCCTAAATATTTTTAAAAATAAATTTTTTTTAAAAAGTGGAAAATTGCGAATACCTATATAATACTGATGTAAAGACATTTTTTTTTTTTTGAAACTTTGAATGAAACTTTGAAACGCACTTAAGAATTTTTAATCCTGTTAAAAAGTTTTCACAGAGACCATTTTTAAAAAAAAAATTTGTTTCACTAATTATGTAGAACATTAGGCCTATATGAGCTTATTTCTCAAAATTTTTTGATTTTACAAAATTTAGTCCATTAATTTTTTTGACATTTTTCTAAGTGTCTCAATAACTTAACGATTGGGTCAGTATTTCAAAACCTGAGCAGTAGTTTTCGAAAATCAATCTTCAGAGAAACTTGGGAGTATTTTTTTCCTAGCCAAACGTGATCCATTTGCACTGGTTATTAAAAAAAAAAAAAAGTAAATGCCAAATAATGCCGTTCTAATCAAAAGCTACTGACAAGTACAAGTGTGATTTTTTTACCCCAGCAGTGCCTAACAGAATAAAAGCTGCATTGTTTTAATCACCTTGATGAAAGATTTATTTTAAAAAAATAATTAGACCAATTCATTTAAAAAATGAAATGCTACTCATCTAAAGATAATGCGCTTTTATTAAGAAATATTATAAAAAAATTGCCCCATTCTTTATAAGAATGTTCATCAAACTGATCTTTCTAAAAAAAAATGCCATTTAGATTGTATGAAAAGCCAGACTCATTTACACAGGCTAATTTTTCAACCTTTTACGCCGAGAATAAAATGCTGTCTTCAACACATCAAAAAAAAAAAAAAAAAAAAAAAAACGGAAAGACAAAAAAACACCTTGGAATGTTTTCTTTTAATCCCCTTCCTCTAATTGGAATCATCATTCTAACTTCTAAAATTTTCTGTTTTTATTTTAACCAAGTAAAAAAAAAAGGTTTCCGAAAAATTATGAACTCTAATTAAGAGGCTCGTAAAGTAGATCAGCTCAAATATTTACCAAACAAATCAATTCGAATAAACGTATTGACCAATTGCTCTGACATTTAGACATGTCGAAACCTTCTCCTTCACTTAAACAAAAGTTAGTTTCAAGTGACTTTAAGGATTTCATTTCATTTTTCGATCCTAAGTGGATCACTGAAAATTGCTTTTTTATCGTAATTAAGTTTTTAAACAAAAAAAAATAGCTATATATCTTTTACACTCTCTCTGCTTAATAAAAACAAAAATCCCATCGGTTAATAAAACTCCAGCAATTCGGGAAAAATGTGAAACGTCAAACCAGTGAATATATGTCACGTAATCTCTTTGTATTGCTTTGATAGATGTAAGAATAATGCGTTTCCTAGGACCCTAAAATTCGTTGTTAATTATTTCCTAACCTCAAAAATTGGGAGTAGTAATTCGAGATGTATTAAGTTTATTCTTATACATGATTGATCTCCTTTTTTTTTATTTTAAAATTTCATGGCAACTAAATATTTGAATAAATTCTGTTCCGTTTGCACGTTTTTCTTTTAGTGACAAATTCATTTTTACGATCGTAAATGATCATTGGTATAAATGTGAGCATAAAGTCAAAAAATACGGGACTAAGAATTAAACGGTTCAACTTCAGTTTCAAGCAGTCAATAAATGGTCTATGCATTTTCCAGAATTGCTAATTTTCTTAACACTTGATGATGGCATTATTCCTCTTTTCTGTTGTTTAGTAAAAGACACCATTTTCAAAATATTAACCATAAGCATCAATCTATTTTACATAGGATGATCGATCAAATGCTGTTTTAAAGAAATATTCGTGCCCATAACGTAATAATTCAAAATGTGTAGATTTAGTAACGTTTTAGAATATTCATTACCGTTCCCACACCAAAAATTGTAGATAAATTTTCGTTTCTTCCAGGGGTGGACTGGCCATAAGGGCCGTTCGGGAGATTACCCGAAGGGCCGCTCAATAATGAGGCCAAGAGGCCGCCTGATATTCGGCCAGTCGCAAGAGAAAAAAATTGGGGAAAAAAGTATCAAGTTATTTGATCAGTATACTACTCCTATCATCCATCACTTGATTTAAAAAAAAAAATACCACCTTCCCCCCCGCCCCCATAACTTATATGGGCTGGCTAAAAGTTTTGCCCGGGCCGGAAAGATTTCCCAGTCCGCCCCTGGTTTCTTCATCATATAGCACAATCATTCCTTAAGAAATATCACTAGCCAACGGTCAGAAGTAAAAAACACGTTCATAGCATGTTCGGTCTTGGACCTCTGATATGCAAGCTCTATTCTGGCAACGAGGCTCGATAGATAATCGCACGTTGGGGGTTTATAAAAATGGAGATAAGGTCATAAGGCGTTTATTTCAACAAAAAAGGAAAAAAAAAAGAAGTTGAGAAATCGATGAAGTTGTTTAAAAGGTAATAAAAAAAAAGTAAAGTTTGCACCACTGTTTGGTAAATGTTTTTTTTCGAAAGCCTCAACTATTTTCTGAATTATTGAAAATCTATTCGTTCCAATAATGGCAATGATGTCACGTTTTTCTTTTACTTTTTTTCGTCATTATTGTGGCTCTATATTTTTCCCCTAATATATACTACACCGAAAATATAAAAGTCGAATTTTTACGATTCATCCATTGTAAAATTGAAAATATTGGTACTAAAAAACCGAAAATATGGCTAAACTCAGTCATTTTTTTGTTGGAAATAAAATAAGGACCCCAAGAAAAAGTATGTACCAACTTTTTCCCTTCCAAAACAAAATTGCATGCTATCGGTCAGAGGTTTTTATGTTAAAAAGGGAGAAGGATAAAAGAAATCTTCGACGCCAGTTTCAAGGGAAAAAACCCCCGTCGAAAATGAAGTCATTAGGAATCAGTTCTTTTTAAAGAGTGCAAGAGAAAAGAGGAAGAAAAAAAAAGGAGGAAAGAAAAAGAATAATGGATGAAGGAGTCGCCAATTAGAATTCCTTAAGCTCCCTAAAAAATGTTTTCGCATTTTAAGACTTAATTTGGCTTCTCAACTCATTTACTCAGCCGAGCTGAAATATTCTTGAAATTTTAAGAAAGTTAGGGTAGCGGAGGCGGGGTGTGAGTTCAAAGAGACGTAAAGTCGAAAAGGAAATGGGAGGGAATATCAAGGAATGATAGTACCGTTAAGGGAAACAACGAGGTTGTGCTGACTAAATGGAAAACCAGGGGAATGTTCTCTCTTCTTACGGAAAAAAAAATCACTATAGAGTCACGTTTCACACAAGTTAGCATGTTTGAAGTTTCCATCAATTACAAAAAAAAAAAAATGTTTATAGCTTGTTTTACTTTCAATCCAAGCTTTTAGATTCAGACTATTTTTTCACAAATTAGATTTGAAAAATAGAAGCGGTTCTTTTTTTGCAAAATTTAAACTTTTTTTGGCCATCAACGTTGATAAAATGCGTGCGAATGTTTCCGTGGTATTGATAAATATAGACCATAAAGAGGAGAGGCATAAAAATTTTTAAAAAAAGTACCATTTAGTAATGGAACAAAGCTAGGGGAGGAAGGAAGAAAGAGGGTTGGAATTTCTAGGAAATTGACTGCTTGTGCCGTTTCTTGAGCTCAAAAAAGTTAATTATGTTATTAACTTTTTTTTTTTTTTTCAGTTGCCGTAGAAAATTGAATTCCATTTTCCAGCCTTTGAAACTTTAATACCTAATAAGCTTTTAAAAATTTCATTAGTGTAAGAAAAAGTTAGATTTCGGGTAAACGAAATTTTTGGCTGATTAGTTCTCTTCTTTCTTTAACAAAAAAACCATACCAACCATCTTAATTGTGTTCAGATTATTAAAAATATTAATTTTTTATTTAATTGACAACGAATTTCCACGCATGCTTGCAAACGCCTATTTTACTATTAATTAAAAAGTTTAAACTAACTGTATTAAACTGTACTAACTGTAAGTTTAACTGTACTGTAAGTTTAAACTGTACTAAACTGTAAGTTTAACCTATCTTTATCATTATTATCTTTATCATTATGTTAGTTTTTTATTTCAGATTATTATGTTTAAATGTTAAGTTAAATACTATTTTATACCAATTTTTTTATTAATTTTAGACTGCCCCTACACTCAAAAATTTTGACCAAAGAGGTCTATATTATATTTTCATTATAAATAAATAAATAAATAAATTTAAAAAAAAGTTTACCAACAGTTTTTTAGTGTCGGATTTAATTGGAGCCTCTCAGTGCGGAAGATTCATAAGGTCATCAAGGGGCCAATCCAAGGACAAAAAACGATAGAAAAATGTTGAAAAGCAAATTATTTTAAGCAGATCGTGCAGTCAGTCGATTTTATTGAAAATCACCATTTTAATTTTCAAAAGGAATCCCAGAATTAGGTCTGCAGAAGGCTAGACAAATTACACAGCGTCATAAAATATCATACATGGTTTTTGTTTTAGGTTTTAAAAAAAAAAAAAAGAGCAAGAATAATAATAAAAGAGTTAAGAAAATTAAGAAGTAAAGACTTTAAGACTCGCCTACTTATTCATACTCTTAAACTTTTTATAGAACAATTTCTGCCATTAAATTTTCCCTGATGTGACAAGGATAATAATTAATACGCCTTCACCGCTCTACCTTGAAAGTTTCTTATTCTCATGACTAGTGCACAAGACTAAATAAATATTGGAATTGATGTCGATTATTAGTTGAAGTATCCGCGAAAAAGCAAAACTTGATGAATCATATTGAGTCATGGGAAACTATTTTGTTATCAAGTGGCATCTGGCAAGAGAGAGAGGTAGCCAACATCAGTTGAAATGTTCTTTCGATTTGTTAATTATACTTAATCAAGATTTTCAAAATTGGTATATTCATTTCCATCGGTATATGATGTAGTATAATAAAAAGATCTTTACCGTTCTATTATTTTCGCATTTTCAAAGCCACACACGTTGTATAAACAAGAGGCTACCGGTATTAGAATATCGAATAATGGAAAATTTTGGCTCTTTTCTGGGCAACCCATAAACATTAGTTCGATTGTTTTAAAATCGATTTTTCAAAAATTATACAATGTTTTATTCTCTAAACACATCTACTATTAAGCAACTGTGTTTATATACCTGAATAAGAAATCGGGAGTAAAGGGACACATATTTGTCTGGCACATTTCTCATGATTTAAGATTAAGTCAAGAACATATTGCAGTATCATCGTGACTACCGCTTATTTACATTTTCAAATGCATATTAAACATTTAAGGCAACGGCAGTAGGCTAATTTTAGAGCTTATGTGAATGATTATGGTGATAAGCCGACACTGAAGGTTGATCAAAAAATTCAAATTCGCTTATTTTAGATTTTGACATACAAAAAGTGAAAAAAAAAAAATTCCTCGACTCATTTTTCCTTTAAAAAAATTCGTTTCCTAAATAAGTATGTCAACATTTTTTTTCTTATTTCTTCCTTGTCATCATTTACGGTTTATGAATGTTTCTTCACCCTCGCTTCCTGTTTCCTTCCTTCGATCTATCCAATAATTTTATATAACTTCGATTCTCAAAAAAATAATCATAATATTTAAAAAAATGAAGCAGAATATTTCTCTTATTGCTTCTTTCGCCTTTATTGCGCGGGACTATACAAAAGCCTCCTAAAAAGCTAAACCTCTTTATTTTTAGATTCACAGATAAGTTATTTATGTTGTATAGCCATTGCCTATGGTTTATGCATTGGATCTTAAAAAACATATGTTGTCAATCCAAATTATTATTTCTTAAATATTTTTTGTCTTTAAGTATCTCTAAATATTAAGCCAATTCTTTTCGCCTTAATTTTAAAAATGAGAACTGACCTCCAGCAACAAACCAGAAAAAATGTGTTCATAATGGATAAGCAATACTAAAGCAATAAAAAGGCCTTAGAGAAAACTAAATGACTAGGCCTACAGTATTTAATCTTTTCGCTGTCATCACAATCAAAAATGATTCTTCTCGCAATGATTAAGCGGTAATTTTTGTCTAATTAATTGGTTATCCAATTAATAATCATAACCTTTGAGAAATTAACCTAATTTCAACATTCGGAGCGCAAACATTGCAACAAAAACCACAAAATTTAAAACTAGAGCTAGAGATAAAGTATTCCAATGGAAAAAAAAATTTCAGAATAAATAACTCCAACTTTAAATATTTTGCTCTTGGATTCATTTACTGATATTTTATGATGAAAATATAGATAAGCAGAATGTTACCTGTATTTTTTAAAATTAATATTAAGCATTAACAAAACCAATACTAAAATATTAATTGCTTTTTTATATGTTCCGCACCTTCTTTATAATAACATCAATTTTATATGCTATAAATATTTTCCACCGCTCATACGGACTATCATAGAGCATTACAGTAAAATTGAAGTATTACAGTATTGAAGTATTTTTATGCTTTCAATTCATTTCAAACTTTACATTAATTTTATTTTCTTGTTTAATTGTTTCATGGGAAAATCTATATTAAATTTAACACAAAGCGCAAAGTCATTTTCGTATCTGATTTTAACTGTAATCTTTCCTTTTTAAGGCTTTTTGATAGAAAACAAATATAATTTCATTTTACCGTCGGCAAACAAAAGCTCGACGTAGTAATGAATGAATTCCGTTCGTTAATTTTAACATCCCAGTAATTTCATCTGTTTTGTTTTTCTTCATATACTCCAATACAAAAAAAAAAGCCACTTACCCCCTGAATTATGATCTCTACTAATATGATTAAGTCCTAACATAGCTGCGGAAGTATTTCCAGCAGTAGAACCGCCATTGCCGGTCAACCCAACTTGAGCAGCAGCAGCCGCAGCCGCCATGCTATTCATATTGTAAGCAGCAGCGACGGCAGCTTGTGCATTGAAATAAGCCATCCTACTCGTCAAATTTCCAGCTGCTAACATGTGATGATGAAAATTGCTATCATTTTGTAAATGAGGCAAAACACGATTTTGAAAGCCGGTCGGACTTAAACCCGTTATTCCCGTACCCATTTTTCTATCTATATTTGTACTTTCGTTAAGTCCTAAAAGTTCTTGGATTGCGAATGGACTTCTTTGAGGCATCGTCGATGGATTTCGTTGTATCGAGGTTTGATTTAAACGCGGCGATGATGTTGGTGTGCTAATCGTTGTTCCACTTCCGGTTACTGCTGACGTATTGTTTAAATTCGTTGCTACGGTTCCTTGATTGTTGTTCGGTGATGGGATTTCGGATTTAATATTCATGCCGATTTGAAAGAAAAATATTTGCTCCTAACTTTTCTAAAGCCTAAACGCCATGATTATTCTCCGAAAAATTTTAAAATTTTTGAAAATCATTTTAACGAATCTTTACCGACGGCACAAAAACACTATTGCAGAAACGATTCTTGTAAAAAAAAGTTTCTAACAAATCCTCGAAATTTAGCCGAACTTATTCATAATAAATACACTTAATTTTAAAAATATTAATTTTAATTTTTTATTTTATATAAATTAATTTTTTTTAATTATTCACGATCGCTCCAGAGATCAAAACATAAAATTGGTAAAAGAAACTTGCCTTGCAGAAAAAAAAAGAATGATTGATTGATTGATTGATTCAAACTATTCTAAATTTTGAAAAAAAAAATGGCTAGAGTGGTCTTTCATCAAAAAACAACGAAAATCTACAATTAACAATTGGTAAATAATATCGACCAGAAGGATAAAAACCCCGTACCGATTTTTATGAAAACGTTCATACGACTGTGTAATCTAAATCCAGTCACCGCCTTGTACAAAAAGGGAGGAGCGTAAATGGCGCACCCCTCTGCATCTTTTTAAACCTCTGTCGCGCGATAAAATTTCGATAAGAGCTACAATTCTTCTTATTTTACCGGGCTCATCCAAAAATTTACGCCTATATTTTATTTGCCTATTAATGATGTCAAATATCTTATTTTTATTATCATTATTCCGTATGCTTATCGTAGGAACTTATCATATTATAATTTTAATAATATTTGCTAAACATAAGCAAGTAATTTTATACATTTTTTTTAATGTTTAAAGCTTTCATCTACAAATCGGACTCCTCTATTTTTTTTTCTCTCGGTAATTATTTCCCCATGTAAACAACTACGCTTTTTATGTTAATATAATGATGCATATTCCTTCTTTATCAAACGACATTTTATTACTATGCAGCACATTTTTTTGTAACTCAAACTTTAAACTTTAAGTATAAACGTTTTTTAATAAAAAAAAAAAAAAAAAATAGTCCTTAATATTTTTTACTTTATTTAATCCTTAATATTATGTTGTAAATTTTTACATAACCGCAATGCTTTTCTGATGGATAATCTAAAAAAAATGGTTTCCCGCTTTTTTCTCCTTTTTTTGGACGGTTCAAATAATTAATTAATTAATTAATTAACTAAGCTCTTTCTTTTCCAAAGATAAAGAGCAGCCATTTTTACAATCATAGTAGCTGTGCAATAAAATGAAGTCTATTAATACGGTTAATCAGTAAAATGGAATTTACCTCTTTCTGTCACAAATCATAAGATCTCAATCATCCAAAGCAGACGTCAAACATCATACAAACCCGGTTTAGACTCATTCGTAAGTTAAGGTAAGCATGTGCTTTCTCATCTTTTTAAAAAGTCTGTGGTGGAGTTTAAGTCAACTTTTTCTTAAAATGTTTCCCCACAACAAAGCACAACGTAAAATGATGGCTGCTGTGTGGCCGCGGATCGGAATGTTTCTATCATTTTAAACTGGGTATAACATCTTTGAGTGATTTCGAATTTTACCATGATGTGAAGTTTTATAGGGTAGCCGGTAATTCTCCGTATCTGGAGAATTCCACATACGGAGCAGCATCTTTATACTTGGCAAGCTCCAGATTCCGAATTACGAGCTGTAATCAAGATCAATAGGAGCAGTTACAAATCAGGATCTAATTATTCCTATATAGATTCTTGCGGACAATAGGGATAAATCTGGAACAGGATTGGCAGTGCCTCACACTCTTAGCCGTTTGACGAATTTTCTCCCATATTGACTGCTTTTATATTGCCACAAAGTAATTAAAATTAGACCGATCCACACAAGTCTTTATTACACCCAAATAATACATTAAAACTTGTCAACCCTCAAAAAAAAAAGAAAAAAAAATTAAGGAGAAAATCCTCTTTTTTTTTGGTTTTGTAAAAAATCACAAGCCGAATCAGATACGTCGGCCAATCATTTTAACTCTAAACACTAAATTCTTTTCATTTGAATCTTCTAACTACCCTCCCCTTTTACTTTTTTCTTGCTCCTCTCCTCTACCTTCCCCCCCCCCCCAAAAAAATAGTTTTTACAATGAAAAAAAAAATGCAAGTCCGTTGAAAACGATTTTGCCCATTTTTAAAATAACCGGCGACGATGGTACCAAAAGCAGCATTCGTAAAAGGAGGCATCAAATGACCAGTAGACGGTATTAATTTAAAATTCTAGGAGTAGCTGAAGTGCTTTTGGGACAAGCTGCTACTCACACAAAGCAGAACCTGTCCCACAGGATTAGGAGCTGGAATAGGGAAGTAAAAGAGCATCAAAACAGAGGTTTAGGGCCAAATATAGTGGAAATTGGCTAAATTTAAAGCCAGGCAGCAGAAGGCAGATTTGGTGCAATGGTATGGCGTCTATACCGCAATGCCAATGATTCTGCTCAAGCCACTTTATTATCTTAGACAGGCACCCTCAGTTGCGGAGAGATGATGGTCGTCAAGCTCCACCGCGAAAGGCCATGTGATAAAAACAGAAGACCTGCCATGCAAAATGCAGGTCAATGATTCGAGGGGTCACAGAACAGTAGTATTTGATTACCTCAAATCTTACCCAAATTGGCAAAAAATTTCACTTAGACAAGAAAAAAATATCACCAGTGAAGACGAAAGAAATTTAAAAAGTAATGGAGTGCTAGTGGATTTTAAATGCTGAGGATAAAATACCATGATAAAGATTAACCCATAAGTCCGGGAAAATTAGAGAAGGCAAAAAACGGTCCTAGAAAATTAGTGAAAAGGGAATGGTATAGGATATAGGATTTCGCAATTTTTGTAAACATTCGCTTTTTCATCTTTGCACGGACATTTATCGACGATTCTGGAAAAAAATTGATACAGAGGAGGAAAATTGTTTGGAAGAACCCTTTTTAGGTTAGTGCTGGATCAATGTTTGAACCTGCCATGGGCAAATTCGAATAGTCCCCAGTGCGAAAAAATCAAAATATTAATCAAATAATGGTACAAACTGAGTAACTCCTTTTACACTGTATATTTTTCAAAATCCGCTTGGACAAAACCAGATGGCAAAAATTACATGTCAAGAGTAATCGTGATAACGAACAAATTTGAACAGGCCTATGTTCGTTATTAACCTGTCGGCCTATTAAGCCGCTTTTTTTTTTTTTTTTTTTTTTTTTTTTTTTTTTTTTTTTTGCTTATAAGATATTTCTTAACCAGGCACCATGGTTCTAATTAAGTCGATAATCAAACGATTATGAAGTCCAATCAATCTTTATTAATGGCTAAAATCAATGAAGGTAGCGTGATAGCAACCTTAGACAAATTTAGCCTTAGCTTAATGTTATAAAACGTTCGTGCTGAATTTATTTCAAGAAAAGTCACTTTGTAAATTCAGAACACAATGAATTCTTACATTAGGTTCATCACAAAATATTTTATTCTTCTCATCGTAACGAGTAACCAAGAAAAAAAATTACTTATACGGTTTTGATCTTAAGCTTTATGTCTCGTATGTTAATGATAGAGGGGAAGGGAGAAAGGAGGAGAAGCATAAAAAATTGGAAAGAAATGGGGTTGGAAAATCATAAAAGGAGGGTGGATTACCTTTTGAAAATGCATATACAAACCTATCCCGAATGGCATCTATTTTTTTTGTCTAGTATTTAAAACATGATTTCAGCTTTGAAGTCCCAATTTTTTTTCTAATTCGCCCTCCCTTTTTTCTCTATTGTTTCTCTACTTTTTTAAATTTTTACTTCTTTCTATTTTATTTACAAGCATTTTTATTTATTCTATTTTATTTTTGCATTTTCTGTTTTATAGTGTATACTTTATGCCTACTTCAAAGTATATAATTGTAACTCGAACGTTTGAATAATTCTATTACGTGAAATAAGAAAACGAACTATGTAGATAATATAATGATTTCATAAAATAAATATTTCGGAAAAAAATATAAATATACAATTATGTGAATTCTTAAAGCACTCTAACTGGAAGTGGTGCTTTTCGGTTGGGGTTTAGTAGGAACGAGCCTCCCCAGCACGTTTTTGACTGTCTGTTTGGCACTGAAATACACTCTAGTTGAGTAACTACTAACTACTTTCGGTAATTAGCAATTTCGAGTTTACGTTATTTGACGGTAGGATGCACTCCAGAGAGGGAATGTTGCTACAGCAGAAAAAAGTAAGTTTCAGGTAACAAGCAAAATTTTTTTATGGCTGGGATGCATCCACAAATTTCGAAAAACAAACGGCAAAATAGTCGAAGCTGTTGATCTAAGGCAACCTAGGACTATATTCTTCGAATTAATTTCTGAGGTTACAGGACGCAGAATTTCGAAAATAAAATTAGCTAAAAAATTAAAAAAATGGGTTGGTGGTGCTTTTAAAATTTAAAAAATAGTTTCCCGTTTGTATGAGAGAAACAGACTCTCTCACTTCGGGTTGCCACCCCTGCATTTTTTCTTCAGACACACGTTAGTTAAGAGTGAAAACGAAATTCAAAATTCAAATAGGAAATGCTGAGGCGCCCCGATATCTTTTTTGGTCAAAAACAGCACTGCTAACTAGGAAATTCTCACAAAATGCTACTAACAACAAAATTCAAATCATTCGACCCAACGAAACATCTTGATATTTTCAAAACGTTCTTACTATATTGCGTTTTATAAAATCTTTATTTACGGCCATCAAGACGTCTAACAAAAACAAAAAATAAAAATAAATAAGTAGAAATGACACTTTTACTCAGGGTTTTTTCCTTTTTTCAAAGCCTACAACTTATACGATTCTTTTTCCCGTTTTTTTCTTTTTTTTATTTCATCTTCAAAGAAAATTATTATTCACAAGGTACTATGCTATTAATTTGAATAAATTACTTTTTTTTTCTTTAGGAATCACACAACTGGAACAGAAAATATGAAAAAATGATTTTTAAATTGAAAACGCATTATTAGATAAACGTATGAGAAGAGATTTGTTCCCTTTTAGAAAATACCAAATCTGTATTAAAATTATGGGCTGTTAAATCTTTTAAAATATGATTACGAAATTTCGTAAATAACTTGTGAGAAAAACATGCTGATTTTGTATAAACCTAAATTATACAAAAATTCTTCTTTCATATCATTTTGTCGAAATAATGGAAAGCTGAAGTTGTTGTCTTGCTGCAGAGTGAGCAATACAAGAGCTTTTCTTAAATTTGTTAAAAGGAAGTTTTGGCATTTTTGTGGGTTAAGTATGGCTGAGATAAAAATCTCATATAACATTTACGTTTCTAGTGCTGGCAATTTTTTTTTTTACCAATGTTTCAAAACAGAATTAGTTATGGTTTTTTTCCTCTATTGATTTAGATTGGGCATTTTGGGCTGTGTAAAGATTAAGAAAATCCCGAATTCACCGACCCTGTTTTCAATGGCTTGTATTTAGTTGGTCAGTAGAAAAATATAGGTTTTGGTCGGTATTTTTATTGACTGGTCAGTAAAAATATTACACGGTCAGTAGATATACTGTCTGGTCAGTATCCCTGTGGTCAGTTGACAAATGGTCAGTAAAAAAATTGAATTTGTCAGTAATAATATTTAAATAGTGAGTAAAAAAATTAATTATGTAAGTTTTTTTCAAAAAATTTTTTTTCGATGGTCAGTAAAATAGCGGAAAAAATTTTTTTTAAGTAAATCGACATAAAGACCAGGGGCGTAACAACTTTTTGGGGGCCTTTTTGGGGGCTAAAACATTAATGGAAAACCAACCTGGCACACAAAAAAAAAAAAAAAAAAAAAAAAAAAAACCATCCAATCAGACTACAAAGATGTTTAACCCCTTCCTGTCGAATGCATCCATATGGATGCACCAGCAAAATCAAACTTCGCCAGATGTTGATTGATGTTGATGTTTGCAATACTAAAACTTGGTCAGATTTTGACTAAACTTCGTAGATGGGGGTATTTAAGGGCGCTCTTTTCGAATTTGAAGTCAGAATTTACCGATTTTTAGAAACAAAATGGCGGCAGACCCTTTAATGGCAGAACCTAATAACTCATAAGTTATATATTTTTATTTTTGACAAGTAATTCTTCTAAAAAATAATCAGTTGTCCTTGATAACTGCCCATAGTAAGTATTACTCGAAAAAAACAGATAGATGAAACGGATATTGCGCCTATTATTAGCTTATGGCTATTAGTATAATAATTTAGAGCTATTAAAAAAATAACTTTTTCGTAAAAATATCTTTGTAAGGGGCCTTCTCGGGCTCCTACGTCGAAATAGACTCCAAATTCGGAATCTCTGATCTCGAAAACAGTTAGGCCATAGTTTAAAATCCCTAAAAAATAAAAAATTGAGATTACGGCGTTACATTTAACTCCTATACACAGATTGCCTAACACTGGGTTGCAGGGCGCCGTAGTTACTAGGGATGGGTTTAGTACCTCTCTGATAGCCAGAAAAAACATTTGCATTAGTTTTATAAATTCAGTCCGGGAGTGTCCAATCTTAAAAATAGGCCTAGACAGGAAAAGGTTAAAAAAGATACCCAACTCCACCCTTGTTGGAAAACTTTTTTCAGTAAAAAATTTGATACCGACCAATTTTCAATATTTTTACTGACCATTTTTAAATTTTTTACTGACCATTTCCAAATATTTTACTGACCATTTTCAAATTTTTTACTGACATTTTAAGTATTTTTACTAACCAAAACTAATATTAAGTACTGACCACTTCATAGAATAAAATACTGACCAAGTAATTAAAAATAACTGACCAAGAAAATATATTCCGTTTTCAATTTGAAACCTTTCTAAATACTTGGGCTAAGTAGCTATAAACCAGTAGGACAAATGTTATAATTATAACCGAAAAAGATTATTTTATAATCAACCTTACGAATCATAAAAGCATAAAATTTGGGTAATACTTAATCGATTTCTTAAAATAATACGTTCCACCAAGAAAAAAAGCCGGAATATTACAACTGACAAATCAAAATTCCCAAATCAGTGAGAAATAATTTGCTTACTACAGTAGCTCCATTTAGCAACATTTTACTAACAATAAGAAAAAACCAATCAAATTATTTCATGAATACATCGATATTTCAAAACATTTTTTTCTTTTTTTTTACATTCGGACGGCTTTAAAATTTTTATATTTTCACATTTTCAAGTTCCATTTCGAAAATTTTCCCTTCATAAATTTTAAAAGAAAATCTTTTAATATTAATAAATGTAAATTGTAAATTGTTTGAAAGGTTATTTGAAGATGTTCCGCTTATTTCCTGAACCGCTCTCGAACCGCAGCGTTTTAAAACATCTGAGCCTTTGCTCTGCTTTGTTCTATGGAAGCTTTATACGATTTGACGATCTTTTAAAATTTCTCTTGATATTATGCGTTAAACTGAAAATGAAAAAGTACCCGAATCGATTCTCCTCATAAGTTTTTTCATCCCAATTTTTCGCAAAAACCAAAAAAAAAAAAAAAAAAAAAAAATTATTGGATAGGCGATTCAGAATCGATTCCCGGAAGCGAGCATTCTCTTTAGAATCGCCCATTTTTATGCTATTTATAAGCATACTATTGCACTATAGCATATATTCTGTCTTGGACATGTCTTTTGGTCAATTAATTTTAGAAGTTCTTTTTAATGTTTCAAAACTTTCCGATAATACTGCCCTGCATGAGATGCATGAGCAACCCCTATCTTGTGCAAATTTTGTGTGAGATTAAGGCTGTTTGATTCAAAAGCAAACAAAAAGAAAAGGGGAAAGGAAAAATCCAAAATCTGCCTTCGTTCACACGAAATTTTGAATGGTAGGCGTTTATCGATTGTGGGATAATTTTTCTGCAAATTTGAATTTTCGATGCGCCAGGGATCGATAAAAATATGAGTTACCTACTTACGTATATTATAATCATAAATAAATCTTAAAAACACAATCTGTATGATTCGCACAAGTTGGCTCAAAATGTTCACACAAAAAAAAATGTTAGTCAAATCAGCCCAAAAAAATGTCAATTTTGAACCCACTGCTTTTTCAAAAGTAAAAACCCTTTTCATACTTAACTTACGGACTTTTGTACTTCCAAAAAGTTAAAATAACATTTAACTAGTTAAAGTAGCTTTTTAATCCAGTTAAAAAAGATTCGGTTCGAAAAGTAGCCATTTTTGCTCGAAAAAAGACTAGAAAAGTGTTAATTTAAGTTAGATATTTCAAAATTGGATTATTTTTAGCAGATTTTACAAGACTATTTTTTTTGTGTGTTGTTCAACAATTTTATTTCTGTGATGTATTTTTGAATTTTTTTCATTAAAGACAAAACTTTTTTTTGTCCCAATATTTTTAATCTGTCGTTGAAGCTGTTGGCATGGATTAGCAGCCCCAGTTGATAAATCTTTTTTTATTTCATGGAATGTTTTAAATTGAGGAAAAAACTTTGTAAAATGCATAAATAATAATATTGAATTTTACTTATTTTCAGTTACGGGGAGGGCCGACAAAGCCATGTCCCTGTCACCTACAGTTTGTTCAGGCCAATTCAGAAAAGGACTGACAATGTTTCGGATGACCTAGAGGAGTACATTAAGCGGCAAATATTGCAGAAACTTAAAGAAAAACAAGATTGTGATGAGGTGAGTCGGCTTTTAAGTGAGTGAAATCCATTAAAAAAGAATAGGCAAAAAAACCCTACAGAAAAGCACAATTAGGAGAAAATATTTTTCTAATTGTTTGCGGTCATTCAAGTATTTTATTAAGCAAAGTCGGAGCGGAAAAATTTACCAAATAATGGCCAAAAATTATGCTTAGGTAACATTCGAATGGCCCTTTAGGAAGTGACTAATTTGAAAGAAAAAAAGATTTACCAATAATAGTAGTATTTAAATAATTAAATACCTTATGTAGGTAAATGACTTACATGGGTTCTCTCCCTTAAAATTAAATAAGCTTGAGCTTGCTTAGTTTTAAATTTAAGTTCCTATAGCCAAAACACTCGAACCAAATACTTTCGGGAACTCAAAATGATAACAGCAAAATTATGGGTCTCATAAGTCGCCCATTCCTTGCTTTATTTTATTCTGCACTTCACTAGCCCGAAGAAAATAAGATAAATCAAACAGTTCAAATAAGGCTTCGTTAAAAAATTTCAAAAATATTTTTTTTGTTTCAGAGTAAATAATCATATGTCTTATACAAGGCATACATGTCTGTTTTTCAAGCGGAACCTAAATCATTTTTTGTATATATTTAAATATCCCCTTCTACCGCTAAATTATTTAAATGTCTGAAGAGTTCTTTACTACTTGCCTTTACTGCCGAAAAGCCTTTAATTACACTTCTCGAACTACTATTAAAGTCCAGATTCGGCTGAGTTTAAACGATAGAAAGAGACAATCTCAATATTATAAAGCGGACAGTTTGTAAGAAGCAATGCTTTAAAAAAAGCGGTCTCAAAAAATATTGGAATTGCCAAAATAAAAGAAATAAAATCAACATTTACAGTAAAGGAACCACTGAAAACGGGAAAAATATACTATACACAATTCAAAAATGATGCGGTTTTATTACAATTCAAATAATAACTGATTCTCAAGTTGATCGATTATAATTTGGCTGATTCAAACAGATTTTCTTAAAGGTGCGGCTTTGCTGAACCATCATACAATTTAAACCTATTGAGATTCGATTGAAAAAAGCCATTTTTCTAACCTCATTTTCTCCGCTGTAATTTATTCCATATTAAAATCGAAATTATAATCTTCATCGCATTTAGTTAAAGAGGAATTTCTTTTTGTATAATAATTCTGCACAAACACTCGATTTTCCATCATCCAGCAGAAATTTGCATGATATTTGAGGGTAACAGTGAGGGTAACAGTGGCGGTTGTAAGCAGAATTTTATGCTCTTTAGGGAGATGAAAAAAAAAATTAAGCACAAAAAATATTAAAATGGTTTTAATTCTTCAATGCTTAAGTATTTTAGAGCCGTAATTTGAGGATATATAATATGTTAATGCCTAATCTTCAAAAGTGCTATTAATAAAAAAACCAGCAGTTGTAACCGATTTGTCAAAAAGTGGACAATGGATTCGTACATTTTATTAGCTGGTAAAAAGATGAAAACAAGATTAAATAAATTTTCCTGAGTTAATTTAATTTAATTTATTTTTTTTTTAATTCGTTTTTTAATTTTTTTTTAATTTTGCTTTTTGCTTTTTGCTTTTTGCTTTTTGCTTTTTGCTTTTTGCTTTTTGCTTTTTGCTTTTTGCTTTTTGCTTTTTGCTTTTTGCTTTTTGCTTTTTGCTTTTTGCTTTTTGCTTTCCATGAAAGCGGATGGAAAAAATTGGGATCAGTATTTCGAAGATCTGCCAGACTAATGACATTTTTAAAAAATATTTATGCCAAAAAAATCCAGTTTAAATCTTGTATTGCTTTAAGTTATTTTGCAACCTAGAAAGCTTTCTATTTTTAACAAAAAAAACTACACACTTTGTCGAAAACATACTCACTCAATATATTTTAGACATTACCGATGATAAGTTTTATGCCGGAAATCTGGACGAGCTACAAACTGTAGGACCATGAGAGAGTTCGATTCTCCCCCGGCCCAGATAAAAACTATATTTGTTACATGAAATCTTCTACTACTTATAATACTTTTTAGCTGGACATGCTTTTTATTTGTTATTAAACTTATATCAATTTTGTAGTTTTGGAATTTATCTCTGATTTTAATCATCAAAGGTTATTGAGTCCGAAAATATTATTGTAATCTGGCTCTAAGATAGAAGACGCAAACACTCAAACAAATCTTTTGAGTAAAATTCCGTTTTGCAACAAAATAGCAATGTTTCGTAACAAAGCAAAAATGCTTTGTAACAACTTACAAGTTGTTTCTCTACCAAATATTTTTATTGTTTTCGCATTATTTAAAAAAAAAAAAACGCTTTGTTGTAGCAACACATTTTTGCGTTCGCATTCGCCATTTTGTTTCTGAGTGGAGGCAACAATAGGTTTGAGTTTGCAGTATGTTTTCGACGATAAACCGAAGAATAAGAGACTAAATTTACTGTCGGCAATATTTAGCTCTTGTAGTTTATCGTTGGACAAAAGTTCTGTTACTTTTACAAGTTGAAAAGCTGACTCGACAAGGAGTAAAAAACGACTATAAACTCCGATACAATTTAATGAAAGAGTACATAATATGAAAGAAAAAAAAAAGGTAACGAGAGGTATAGGGTATGATCCCACGACTTAATTTTTTACGGCTTATGATCCAATTTATAGAGATACTCCAGTGCAATTTCTAATCTTGAAATCTTTTGGCAATACTAATTGGTCGAAGCTGTGCTTATAAACCCAATCTTAGTGACAGCTCGATTTCTAGTACGAAAAATGTATGTCTCTAATGAACATTACACTACTATCCCCGGCGATGGACCTATCCTTAGGATGTTTGCATGTTCTTTTGGTAACTGTGCCAAGAAAGAATTCAAGAATTACAGCAGTCTTTTCACTTAGTATTTTTTAAGCACACATAGATCACAATATAAGGTAATAACTCCATGTGGCGCAAAATATTATCTCTTTGAATTAGACTTTTAAAATTATTTTCAATAAAATTTATGGAAGGAAGAAAAGTATTTTAAAGAAACGAAAAAACATCGGAGTCTTAGCATGGATGAACGATAAAACTAAAGGTCGAAAGTTTATTAAAAGACAAGAAGAAGAAATAAGCAGAAGTTTATTAGGAAACATAATGAGCTCCTTGAGACGTCTTATTTCCCTGTGGAACAGTTTACATCGAAAAATATTTCAATTTTGTTTTTAATCAGTCGCAATTTAAAAACAAGCTAACTCTTGTTTGCGTCACTGAGGTTTTTCTCATGGAAAAGTTTGTACTTTTCTTCGGAAAAAATTTTCAACGCTCCTTTACAAAAAATAATTTAGTAAAAATGGCATTTTATATTTTTTTTCTATAGCTTTCAGTGTGGTTAAACTTTGTATACATTTTTTAAAATGACTAAACTGGTATTTTAAAACTTTTAACCTGAAACTCTAAAACTGCTAAGCTTTCGATTCAATTCACTTGATAAGGCGAACTATGTCCGAACTAAGACTCTGCAGTCTTTCCTTACGTTCACAAGCTAGTTTCTTTCACGATTCTCTTAAGCCGATCCACTGACGGTAAAAAAAAGAATGTAGGAAAAACAAATTACTCAAGGAAATAAAAAGATTAAATTTCCAGAAATCTAATAACCTTAAAGAAATAAAATTTCAATGAGAAAAAACAAACACAATAACCCTAATAGGAAATAAACTGATATTTACGACTCCTTTTATCCCATTGAAAAATTAATTTTTTCCCTTTTCTGGAAAGGAGATACTTTCTTTTGATATTACAAGACAACCATTTTCTTCAAGGAAAAAGGGGTAAATTTCTTTCTTGATTTAAATATTGAGTTGGAATTCTTTGTAAGCAAATTTCTTCATTAGAAGATAAACTAAATTGCTTTTCCACCCTTGTTCTTCTTGTTCACTTGGGTTTTATTTAATGGTAACCTAAAACAAACTCCAGTTCGTTATGATTCGTTTGGAAATCCTTTTTGGAAGTCTATTTAAACATAAAATAGGTAAATAAATGATAATCAACGATTTCATATTCTTACTAAAAAAGAATACAAAATGTTCTCGCAAACGAAGCCTTTTTAAAATTTGGATCTATTTGTGTTTATTCAAAAAAGATGCTCTGCACAATTCGTAGCACTCTCATTTACAATGACTCCAACGAAAAAAAAAAACCAACTTCTTAGGAAACGATACCACTCTGTATTCAGCCAAGACTGAAAAAAGAAAAGGAAGTAGGAGAAATGTAGACATGAAAGGTTAGTAAACATTCTCTCGAAAATTGAAAACGCCTAATCCAAAACCAAAACAAACAACAACCAGTTTCGAGAAAAAGGTCTAAAGAACCTTTCCTTTATTTAATAGACTTGAAGGGTAAAACTTTCGAAATGTCAAACTCACGTTTTTACACATTCATTCTCCGAAAAAGGAAAAAAAATTACAAAATTTTTATGAATGAAAAAAAGGAAAAAAAAAAAGAGTTCATTTAAATTATACTATATCATAACATAAATTTTTTTCAAAGTATCCACTTTAAAAATTTCTCAATCCTCTAATAAAGACAACTAAATCAACGGGTCGAAAAGAAGTGAATATTTTTATTAGTAATTAATTTTTTAAGGGTCTTTTGTGTGGCAACTGAAGAAAAAAATTAAATTAAAGAAAAAAAAGAAAAGAAAATGTTTAAAACAAACAACTATGGCTACAAGACCTGTTAATTATATCCTTTTGTGTTATTAATTCAGTAATGAAACTAGACATTTATTATTTTTAACCAAGTTTGAAAACAATCCATTTCCGTTCTAGTTTTGCAAGATGTTTTTTCAACAATACCAGGTCATTGTTCTTTTTTCTTCCTTCTATTTCTCTTCTCTAATAAAATGCCAAATCATTTTCTTAAATTCAGTGATTGACAAACGACAACTAATTTTATACTTTCATAACTTATTAAATAGGTTCAACGATTTAATAGACGATTCTTATGCCTTTAACATAAAAATCTTGTCAAGTGATGGAGTTAAAGAAGGAGAAAAAAGTAGAATAGAATTCGTTAATACAATTATTTCGATAGGATTCGATTATTTTTTTAATTGGAAAAATGTTTCATGTCGTAACTGGAATTTACTAATCAGCTTCTTTTTTTTTAATTTAGGAAAGATTAAAAATAAAAATATATAGACATTGCCTGTCTCGACCCAAGGCTACCTTAAACCTCCCTTCGCCCATAGATAAACATTATAGTTTATAAGAAACTTTCGTAGCCATTTTAGTTAAAATTAACCCAAATAACTCATATTAATTTATATATCATTTTTACATATCCTGCTGTCAAGAAATTCACATGTACAAGTTTTTTACTTAAAAAGGATCATTTTCCTAAATATCTTTCAGTTCTTTAAAATGCCGTCAATATTTTGGATCTAATAAATCCTTTGTTTCCTCAAAATTGCCAAGTTAAAACATGATTTTGCATGTTTGATTGGTACGCATGATTAATTTTCAATTATATAATCCTGCAAGCATTGCTTATTTTAAATTCAAATAAAACATCATATTCGATCTACAGATCGGAAATAGAGTATCGCGAAACCAAAGAAAAAATGTTTTGAATTTTTAGGTACTTACCACAGAACTCTGCTTTTGGAGCCCTTACTTCACAAGGCTGAGAAAGACCCAATAAAGGCTGGAAAAGACGTAAAAAAAATATAAGAAATCAAAATATGAAAGACTTTTATTAATTTCAAAATCTACTTGGGCTAATGGCTCTTTCTGGAAATCAATTTTTGGAACATCCCTAATGAGACATCTATTATATGTGCAGCACATCTTAAGTGGTACTGAAAAGATAACTGAGTTGATCCTTCCTCGATTGAAGAAAAAAATTAACTAACTTTTTCTTAAATTCTTAAAACTCTTCGAAAATATACATGTTAACCTTTCCAATTTGAAGTCTTATTTTTAAATCGGTCTTCTAAGACGGCATTTTTATTTGACTTACAATTGGCATATTACCGTCGCTAGAACCTAAAAAATTCGCTTAAAAAATTACTTAAGTCGCCCATGTTTACATTATGGACAAACCTTTTTTGAAAAATAAACTTTAAAAATTGTTTAAAATTTCTTATATTAATAAATTATTGTTAGAAAGGGCTGTTTACAAGTTTCAAGCAAATTTAATGATTTCCATGATTAGCCTCTGTGACTCTAGAATTTAAAAAAAAATATAAACCTATATTTTCCAATAACCTTTAATAACTCCACAAGCTAAACATGGGAGGTAAAAAATGTTCGCAAGGTAAACATTGCACGTCTTAACTATTAAGGCATACAAATATTTGATTATTATAAATGTTTTCATAATATTTACCAGGGAGGCGCAATTTAAGAGGAAAAAAATGCTCTCATAAGCTAAACATAGAAATCATATTTTTTGGGAAAATTGCTAAAAAAAGTTTTTTGGCCATTACCACTCTAGATATGCCAATAATATGTCGATAACATGTTACTGAGTAAGAGATTTTACAATAAAACTAATTGGTAATAATACCGTCGACTGGAAATGGTTAAAAATATAAGCAAAATATTTGAAATAAAGGACCATTAAAAAATATTTAAGATGTAGAGTGTAGAAGATGCACATTATATACAATAACAATTTTCAAATAGCTGACATTGCATTTTGAGAATTAAATCAGAAATTGCACGACTACATTAAAATCAAACCAAACATACGCTTTACATTTTAAATTTTTTCTTGGATAAGTTTACGTAAAAAGAAGCCCTCTTTATGCTAATGATCTTTTTGACATTTTCTTATTTCTTATTCATTATTTCATTAATTATAAATTCGGGCAAGATCCATTTCCAAAGCGTTAATCACTACTTGATTTATAAAAGAGACCTTTAATGAGCCGATCTGGAATTGATTGAATTATTCTCGATACAGCATTCTTTTAATTTAAAACTGAATTAAAATATGGCGAAATGCTCTATTATCGAAAGAATAAGCGAGTTGCTGTTGATCACAAAAATGAAAACAGGCAATCGCATTTTAATTCGCAGTTACAACTCATATAACGTACCTGAATCAAATATTGTGGAACCCCTCCAAAACGTAAAAAGATGTGGCAGAGGAATAGAAGCCCATTGTCCCAACTTATGCAAACAACCAATGGGGGGTCTAATCAAACAATCTAGATGTAGATGTCTATTATTTCTTGAATTTTTTCCTGAAAATAAAACCCGGTGTTATATTATATTACTCCTACTATAATTACTTAAGATTTTAATTGAATCGCTCTTTTTTCAAACGGTATATAATAATTATTAAAAGAAGTTTCAAATATTGCTATAACATTTTTATTTAAAGTTGAATTTCTCCTTTTTACAAAATTCTCATAGGTATTAGGAAACTGTTGTGAACTCGTGATTCTTTATTTCGCCTAATATCAGCTAACTAACGCCAACTAGTAGTCAATCATCTGTCAAGCTGTCAAATTTTCATCTCTGTTATTCTATAATTGCTTTCAATTTTCTTAAAATTAAATATAGGTAACTGACTTTCACTTTTTTACACATTTGTTTTCTTTCCTCTTAAAAACCGAGTATTTCATGCGGTTTTTCACTTATTTACATAAATGGTAATCTATATGCTATGATCATTGCAAGTTTTTACTTTATACGGAAATAATTCAAATTCTCCAACCTAATTTTACGTGATCAGCAAGAAGAAAATTAGTCATGCAACAGGTCCCTGCTATGAAAGCTTTAATCACGACATAAGGCATTAGAAGCAACATTGCTGCAAAAATGCATCCGAAATTACAAATCAAATAAAGCGTTGAATAAAATTAAAATTCGTGATTTTCCAAGATCCAACCCATAGATTGACATTGTGGCACTCAATAGTATGGTTTATACAACCTCTAATGCCTAAATCCTTCAGGTTAAATTATTTATAGTACCTCGTACACTTTATACTAATTATACCTGTCTAAAATTTTGAGTGACTTTTATGGCAATAAAAAAAAAAGAAAAAAAAATTGTGATCCTAGTATTAGCATTCCTGGTAGGAAATGGCTATCGGAAAATGTTAATGGAACGTAAGGCGCGCTGATGTCGATTCGGTATCCGATATGTATCCGAATTCAATCGAGATCGTATAATTTTCCGACATAGAAAAGGCATCGGTCCGATTTCGTTTTCAATTAAAATTTCTACCAGGGTCAAAATAAAAAAAAAATAAAATAAAATAAAAAAAATATAATTAAACAACTGTATAATATTCTTTTGAAAATTTCTTATCGCGGGAACGGATATGATATGGAAATTTGGGTGTGACCAAGAAAATTTTTAAAACTTTGGAGACAATCAATGACCATATGAAGATTTTAACAAAACCTAAATTATTGCTGACCAAATGTTGATGTGTTGATGACACAACCATCAACAAACTATAAAAATAAATTGTTAAAATTTTCCATTAAACTTTTCATGAGGTAAATAATGGTGGATTGAGTTTGTTGGTCAGAATTGAAGACATCAGGGGAAGAAGGAGGCCGTTCAAGAAACAAGAGAAAAACGCCACGTAAATAAATACAAAAAAATTTCATTCTTTCTGAACGACCCCTTCTTCCACTGATGTCTTCAATTATTCTACGCCAAACTTTTGCTCAGACTATGGAGTTGACCTCGTGCAATAGCTGCTCTATGGGGAAGGAAAATTCAAGTTATGGACTCATAAAAGGAAAGTTTGTAGATACGAGACATGTTTGGCTTGCACTAAAATCAGAGAAAAATCCACCCAAATTGGAACTATGATTTTTTTTTCCAGTAGAATCTACTTTTTAAAGTGTTACTAAATTTGTTCAGCAAAATTAGAAATAAGATAACACAAAGAATCTTTATAAAATTTTTAAAAACCCCTCTTTCTGTTACATCTTGATTCTTAGATTACATTTTTCATAACGGCAAAGTGAATTGTGACTGTTAATTGTAAAAACCGATTAAATTTTTTACTAATCGGTTAGCGCTTCTGAGGGCCTTATGGCTAAGATCAAAGTGTAGTACTAATCGGTTATTTTGGAATAATTTTATATTAAAAAATTTAATTATCAACCAACTCCTAAGAATGAGCCCTACCTGACGATTACATATTTAACAAGAGTCGGCTAAGTAACTTATTATAAGTAAATACTAACACAGTAGTGTACGTATAAAGCGGTAAGGCGAGTCTCTAATTGAAGTTAATCCCGGTAGTAAGTTTATAATCTGGGAATATCATTGAAAGGCTCTGCCAAATAAAAGCTAACATTTTTTTCGCTGATTCGGGGAAAATCTTTTAAACCCGTAGCAGTAAAACAAGCTTAAAAGTCTCAAAAAAATGTCAAAAAGTTTTTAACAGCAGCTGTAAAACCTTTTCATTAACTATCGAATTAATCCGCAAATAATAAGGCAAGATATATTAGAGTTCATGCCTTATTAAGAGTTTTTCAATGCTGGCCTTTATCAATCCTCAATTTTTAACTCACCTAACCACGATTATTACTTATTAAAATCTTTATAGTTCATATTACCAATTTTTTACTAGAAGATTGGATATTGAAATAGTTAGAATGATTTACATGCTATAGACTGCAATTAGGCTGCAGTTTAAATAAATAGATTAATTCCTTGTTTGTACCTAGTTTCTTTTCCTATAACAATGCAACTTGAGACAATGAAAGACGGTAAAGAACACTAAAACTGTAAAAATACTTGTAAATTATATTTTTGGAATTGCAGGAATTATGCACAAAATTGTGCAAAACGATTCGCTAAGGCAAAAATTAAATGAGTTTTTTTTTTTTTTTTCCTTTCGAAAGGAAAACTTTCACATGCACAATTCTTATTAATTCTATAGGGTCGTAAATGAAAAATAAATAGGAGTAACTGTTATTAATTTTTTAAAAAAAATAGGCCTGATTTTTGATTATTAATTATTTTTCTTTTTTTTAAGAAAAAAAAAAGCTCAAAATGGAAAAAATATTTTGCGGAAAAACAGAAATAAAAAGGGGAAAATAGCATTCAAAAAGACTGTGATGCCATCTTACGATAAACTCTGCAACTTCCAACGAGGATATCAAAAAGGGATGTGATTTCCTTTGTTTAATAATCAAAATGGGTATAATTTTTTTTCGTTGCCATTTTAGTCGACTAATTAGTACAAAGCAATAATTGCTCTGATTAAATTTCGTCCTATTTTTTTCAAGCACTTTAGCGCCGCTATCGAATAATTTTTTTCACATAATCAAACGACCTTTCCTTCATACGAATTTCATTTAATTGCAATCAGTTTTAAGTTTCACCGAATAATTTTCAATTTACAGTTTTTTGACTCCGTTATTTTACCAATTACCGTTAACAAGGGTATATTTTAAATTTAAAAGTCATGAGTTCATGACGGTCGAATAGGTTTGTGCGAGGACATTCGGATCAAAACCAAAAAGACTCTTAATTTCTGTATAATAATTAATGAGTAGCAAGCATTTTAAAGAAACTGCGAGAAAAGAAAACTTTAAAATCCAAGTAGACCTAATTGTCTTACGAGAACGTGACATAAACATAATTGTTACAACCTTATCTGTCACGGCTCGTTATTTTGTTATCCTTCTTTTATCTTAACAGTCAAAACTTTTATCCTTGCTCTTAAGTTTGATATACTGTAATGGCTCAGAGTACAGTAGAACGTTTTTGAATCCTTCGATAAAGTTTGGAAGAAAAAAAAATAATAAGCTCGTAAAAATATGTGAAGTGTCTGTATAAAAAAAATGAACATATTGAGGCAAACTTTTACAAAATAAGGTTGCGTTACATAAGTTCGAAAATAAATTAAATGAAAAGGACCATATTTAGCTAAATATCCTTTGAAAAATGGAACATTCTGGAAAAGTTACTTATCCAAATGCAGGCGATCTTGCTTACAGCGATTTCAGGTGACCAATCAAAAGTAGTTCGTTATGACTGAAATCTCCTATACCAGCGGTGGACAAAATCTACTCATATTCGATATTATACCCTGATGGCAATTTTAAATGGAAACTTCATCAGATCGATGCCATCATCATGTCAGAAAATCATTCTGAAACGTAACCCGGATCGATTTTGATTCAACTCGGATCCATATCGGATACCGAACAAACATGCAATCGACACCGATGGGCGCTACGTTCAAAGAACCGATTTGGACATGTCAAATGGCTCATTCTTGTTTTTCTAACTTGGCCGGACTTAAAATAACTTCAAGCAAAACGAATGAATAAATGAATTATAGGATGAATGAATGAATGAATTAATTAATTAATAAGATTTAAATTGACTTAGCTGAAAAACCTTGAACATAAATATAGTCATTAGTTAATGATAGATTTAACTGCGACTTTTTATTTCCGAATTATTTCGCGATAAAGGGAAAAAAATATTTTCTGGAAAAAGAAATATATAAACATTTTTCTAGATCAAAAGCTAAAAAGGTTAATAAAAGTAAATGTGATGACTGATGACGGATGAGGCGAAGGAAAACGGGATAAAGGGGAACTGAAGATAATCAGAATGTCGAGGAAGTTTCCTGATTAGGTTAGTTAGCACTATGACAGATATCACATCACGACTCAGTTTATCAAAATCGGTGCCTTAGGGGTAGCTTTTTTAATAGCTTTAAACTGAGTCTCTGAGTAACTTTCGTCATTTTTTTAAAGTCACGTTCTTTAATTTAAAGGGCGATTTTGGTTTAGTTTAGTTCGTTTATTGATAAAGTGTATGACCATTTAGGAAAAAAATAATAACCGAAGTTACAAGGAAAAGGATGGTAAAAAAAAGAGTAATTGGAAACAAAAGCGCCAGAAGGAAGAACCGTATCTTGCCGTCCGAAATTATATTATTGGCGGAGAATTTAGTATTCATCAAATGACATCACAAAAATCATTTGATACCATTTTAACTATGTAAGTCGTATCTATATATATTTTAGCCAAAAAAAAAAAAAAGTTGCTATTTTTTCTCCTTTAATCTATTATAGTCCAAAAATTTAGGACCCCAAATAATATCTGAAAAAATTTAAAACTAAAGCAGAAAAGGAGAAAAGCCCAAATTATAAAATAAATTTTTTAATAGATAAATATGCAGTTGACTTCGGTTATAACACGTCAGTTTTAACGTGATCTCTGTTATAGATAATTATAATATAGATAATATTATATAATTATAAAATATAGATAATATTATGTTTTTCTAAAAAAAATTTTAGGAGCTATTTTAAATAGTTTAGTATGCATTTAGTTTAAAAATAATTAAAAAATTAATTTTTTGAATTTAAATAAGTCAAACGTAAATTAAATTGGTCATCGGAGTGACAGCCTCGATTAATTTTATATTTTTGTGTGATTAAGATTTATTACAAGTACGTGCAAAATTATTTATCTGACGCCCATGATGATTTTTTTGTTTAAAAAAAAAAAAAAAATTGGCTTTGGATTGCAGGAGAAAAATGTCCGGTTCCTTCAAATGCGTTATAAACAAGATTAGCTTTTTTTTTTTTCTTTTTTTTTTTTTTAAACTTTTTTAGAATGAATGTGTAGCATAAAGGAAAGCCACACAGAGACCATCACGCATGTTATCGAGAGATTAAGAGATATTTAAATGCATGACGAGATAAAATTTTCACAATTTTTTTTTAAATAAGCAAAGGACTTACTCCTAATTTTTTCATTTGATTTTAAAATGCTCTAAAACCATTTTACAAAAACTGAGGGAAAAGCGATTTTTAATGTCACCCCCCTATTTAAATAAAAAATGTCGTTGGATTACTTATAAACCAATCCCCGATCAGAATTCCTTAGTATAGCATTCCATCCCTTTTGATAAGGGAAAAGAAATAAACACTTGAATCGTTCACCTCTCGAAAATGCGGCGAAATCCTCGTTTTCCCAATCACGATCCAGAGGACACATAATAGAATAATTTATCTGTTTGAAAGAGGGTTGGATGGTGACATCTCTAGGGGGGGTTATTTTGTAAGCTTGTTAGTTTAGCTTGTTAACGAGTTCAGCAGAGGACGTAACGAGCTATGACAAGAGTTAGCAATTAGTGACTTCACTGTATGAAGGCTTTTATCTACCTCCCCTTACCCCTTACGACTCCCTCTCGCATCATTTACCCATGCCACAATGTTTCAATTAAAAATAATATTACTTTTTGTTAACCCAAGCAAAAAATAAAAAGGCCTAAAGGTTTCTCTCAGGCGTTCACCGGAAAAAAGGATTTCAGTTAATACTAATAGTCTCTGAAAATTTAATGTACTGGTTTTTCCGAATCTTAATTCCTTTTCAAAAAAACTTGCGTAAATGACGAAAATGCATTGGTATTTTGATAAAATAATATTTTCTTTAATCAAAGTTTAATACTGTTCCTATGGTTTTTGATCTTACTTAATTCTTCCTTGTTAAATATAGATCATTTATAACCAAGTACCAAAACTGCCTGATGTGATATTGTATTCTGATATTACATGAAGACATCAGTGGAAGAAGAGGGCCATTCAGAAAGAAGGAAATTTGTTTTGTATTTATTTACATGGCGTTTTTCTTTTGTTTTTCGAACGGCCTCCTTCATCTACTGATGTTTTCATATATTTCAGAATAAGATTTGCGCCCCAACCATAGTTAATGCGACGAAATTTATTATTTGGATGAAGCACGATATTTCAATCAGGCAAGGAAACTCCTATTCCAAAAACTGCCATTCTAAAACGGTAATTTTTAAGGAATTTAAGATATGTCCTGAAGTTAAGATATGTCCCTGCAGTAAGAAGAGAATTGTTTTTGTTTACACAAAAAAAAATTCCTTATTTTTAGTTTTAATGCCTAAGGCACTTCGTTGGCTAGACAATTTTTTGAAAAAAAATTTTTTTTAAATTAATATTTTTAAACGTTAATATTGCATTAAGTGGAGCGAAACTTATACTAAATTGTTCCTTACTGTTAGAAGAAGTCGAATATACATGTTAAATATATCGGTAAGCTTATATTACGTCAATATTCGCAAAATTTAATGTTGTTTACATAAAAAACAAAATGGCCGATGTAAAAAAACATAAACAATCGGTTCATTTTGCGAATATTGACGTAATTTAAGCTTACCGACATATTTAACATGTATATTCGACTTCTTCTAATAATAAGGAACAATTTGGTATAAGTTTCGCCCCATTCAATGGAATATTAAGGTTTAAAAATATTAATTAAAAAAGCTTTTTTTTTTGTCTAGCCAACGAAGTGCCTAAGAGGATTATATTTGTTAAGATTTTCTGCAGAAACAATTCAAAAAGTAAAATAAAAACAAACCAGCCGAAATTCCTTGCCTACTACAGCGCTCCAAGCGTCGGAATTATTCATACATTTCAGCATTTTAAGGAAGAATATAATTCCATAATATCAGCTTAGATGTTTCTTTACTACTTATAATACCCCGGGAAGAAGCTTATTAAGTCGTTTAAAACGAAAAAAAAAATTCAAGTTTTTTTGTTATGTTAAGAAAGGAGGCTTTGCTCGATCAAAAAAAGTGCGTTCAGATTCTAAAAAAACACTGAAAAGTTGATAGAATTGATTTGTTTTTAATCAAGAAAGTGAAATTTGTATTTGGACCTTAAGAAGGGATAAATAACATCATTTTGAACAAAAGCAAAAGTAGAAGATAGGAAGTTTATGAACATGTTTTAAAATACTGTAGAAAGTTATGGCAAATCATGTCGAGAAAAATGTTAAACTAATTATCCACCTTGTGAAATTCATCCAACCTAAGCGTGTCTGCAAAAAAAATTCCTTTTTTAAGAGAAAAAGTTTCCTAACGATTCCAGTTACTGTAATTTTATAAAACCGATAAAAATTAAATGGAGATTTTCAGCTTAACAATACCGCAGGAAACCCTTAAGCAAAAGAGAGAATCGTAATTTTATATTCAAACTTCGTTAATAATGGAGTGAGCGGAGCAAACCAAGAAAATAAATATTTTGTATGTATATTTTCTACGTTCATATATTGCATATCTCCAATTATAATCGCGAAAGCAATAATTACTGAATAGTAAAACTTAATGCCGAAATTAAAAATTTTAGAAATGAACAGGACTTAAGAAGTTGGAGATTAAAAATGAGATCCCTTGCCGCTTTGAACGCTTATTTTGACTTCTACAAGTCAAATGCAAAATAGTGAATCATTTTCACCCCTCCAAACCCTACGAAATGTAATCCTTTAAAATCTTAAATTTTCTGACTGCAGAATTTTACTTAAAAATTGAACATATTTCACATGCGTTGTACCTACTTGTAAATTATAAACTGGTTCTGCTTTAACACTTTCTTAAAAATATACCAGCTTCACTGCGACTCGCTGTGCTTTAAAAAAATAATGAAGTTCACTCACAAGAGTACGTGATTTTTAAATTTTTAACTTGTTACAGAAAAAAGTTGAAGATGATGGTGGTGAAAATTTAGATATGATATTCTCTTTTCAACTAGGCTTCATTATACTAAACGACATCGTATATACACTATGTCGCGTCGTTTACTTGATAGGTGATGTTTTACATTGAAACTAATTTGAAAAAAAAAATTGTCTATTCTGCAAGTGGTCAAAACTGTATATGGTCGGTAATAAAAAATTATTCCTTATTAGCCATCACTGCGAAACTGCAGTTTGGGTAATAGCAGCAAAACAAAACAAAAAAAATGATTATTCTCCTTCCGCAAGATAATGCTCAGAAAATAATAAAAACCAGGACATCAGTGCCAAATTCCAAAGGTTCAAACTTGATTTAATATCATAAAAGCTTCTTATATGAAAATTGTTAAATGGTTAAAAAACGAATAAAAGATTTTTAAGCTCTTCTAGTATTAAAATAAACTTTTAATTTTATATTACATTTTTTATATTATACCGAATAGTACTTAAACCATAAATAATATAGTATAAAATCGGTTCCACCCTCGCAGTCACTAAAATTGTGTGCAGTACCTCACAATTTTAGTAAACGAATTGCAAAGTGTGCGTTCCTAATTTTAAAAGTGTATATTATCTTTGCAAGTTTAATGCAAAAACAAGCCAAAATTTAAAAAAAACCCTCACATGTGTCAACACCACTTCAGGGGATTCAGTTCACAATTTTCGAGCTCAAAAAGTTACGAATGTAAGCAGCATGCCAATAATTTAACGGTTTTTTATAAATTAATTTTTTTTTCTAAGCGACTGAAAAAGTAAATATATCTAAAAAAATGTCAACTGAATTTTAAAAAAGGAATGCAGGAAAAGGGAGGGTGATGCTCTCAATTTCTAAATTTCTCCCTTCGTTAAAAAGTGGCTTTTTCTAATAATTTTAGTCACTGCACCCCCAGCATTAAACATCTTTGTTTTTTTTTTTTTTTTTTTTTTTTTTTTTTTTTTTTTTTTTGTTATTTTAAACTTTTTTCATGGCACATAGTATTAGTAAATAAATGAGGATGCAGTCTGATATCATATTATTTTACAACTCTGAAATATTTATATCTCAAACCCCGCGCTACTAAATTTTTTCTTTTGATTATATTTCCTTTTTAGAATTGATACCCCGATGATATGTTATTACTGCTTGTATTTTCACATTCTTTCCTTTCATTCGATCAATGTAAATCACTACTTGTTAAAATACACGGAATTCAAAAATCAAATTTCAGACCTTTAAGAAAACCAAATACGGAAGATAATGATCTGGTTTTAAATTGCGAAAGTAAACTATATGGTATAAGTTACAAATACATTTTCCGAAACTTTTTTTCAAACCAAAATAATGATTATTTTAATGGAATGATCAAAATTATAACCTTAATCTTCAGATTATAAAGGGGTAACCTTAATCTTCAGGGGGGTAACCTTAATCCTCAGATTATAAGAAAACAAAGGGGTTTATGCAAAAGCCTGATTTTTTGACGAATCAGCGCTGACCCCTTTCAAAGTTAAGCAGGACCTGCAAATATTTGAACCCACAGAGTTCGATAATAACGATTAAGATCCTGTACGGATGCGGGAAAATACCGAAAAAACCAAAATAACAAAGCAAAACTGATCCAATTCTCAAAATAAAAATCCAGAAAAATCCCTGGTAAAAATTTGGCCAGACTGGCCGATAATGGAAAATCTGACTGAAATGTAACAGTTATATCAGTCTGGATTCGAGCTGGATTTGGTTGGAAATTGGATCCAATACTGATCCAAGATCGATATTGTTGATCTAGATTGATTCAATAATGAATCAAGATTGAAAACATTTACATTTCAGTCAGGTTTTTCAACTTGAATCAAAGCCGGATCAGTAATGTTAGGGAATAAATTTTTACCAGGGATAACGAATTTCCTTTGCAATAATATTACAATTTCGTGTGATACTATCACAGGGTGTAATACAGAATATAATAAGAATAGTGTGATAGTAGTACATGACCGGTTAAAGAGTCACGCTTTTTGCATAAGCCTCTTTTTCGATTAATTATTCAAAGTCAAATCATTCTTTTCTTCTACTGTATCATCTGCCATCTAGAAATGGACGAAAGTCACCCATTTTAAAAAAATGGAAAAAGAAGAGCACTTGTTTTGCCTAAAAATCCATCAGAATCGTTGTTTTGATTTAAAAAAGCCCTTGCTTACACTTTATTCAAAAAAAAAAAAAAAAGGTAAGTCTTCCTTATTCAGTAATGATTGGCTTGTCCTATTTTTGCGACCAAATGTTCTCTGCTTTTCTAGGCAAAATTTTCCCAGCGGCACGATAAAGGTTAAACTACATATTTATTAAAAATTTTCTCTGGGTTTGCTAGTGACCTTTTCTTGATTTCTAACTAATGTGGTGAGAAATGATTCTATAATTTAAACTCGATTTAGGAAGGAGCCTTTTCATTTTACTGAAAACATATCATGCAGCAGGCCCATAATGTCTTACTAAAAGAGATTTTTAAAAAATTTCTCTTAAAATTCCAACCGGAAAAGTTAAAAAAAAATTACAATCTCCAATTGGAGTCATAAAACTGATTTTTGCTCTTATTTGGAAAATTAAATTCGTATCTTCCATCATGATTTGATTTTTTGATATAGGAAATAAAATATGCTTTTAACCCATTTCAAAAAATTATTTTGCGGTTTACTTATATGTTATTAATCAAAATGAATGCTATAAAAATAAATAAAATTTAATCCTTGAAAACGTCTATTGTTAAGTTGTAATGATTTTCCGATCAATAGATAAAACACAAAATGAAACAGAATAAATGCTCAGTCTTTTCTAAAAGCTATTTCCTAATAGCGAGTTTAAATTAAAGTAAAACCCAAGGAAAAAAAAGAGGAAAAAAAATAGAGGAAAAAAAGAAAACCTAGTGATATAATAGAAAACCATTAAAGCTTATCCCGATAATGCTGTAGAATAGATTTTACGATTGAATACCTCCAAGAAGGACAGGAAATGACGTCACAATAACACTAAATGGAAGAAACCAACTGAATTTGACGTAAAAGACAATTTTCTTATTTTCGGTTTCACTTTTCCTCTTGTATTTTTAGAGGTTCAGTCTTTTTTCCCTAGCTGTCATTTATTCCTTGCTTACATTTCTTTTTTCTTACGATTCAACATCTGATAAATTTGTACAGAACTACACCAATAGTTTATCTTAAGTTGGACATGGAAAAGTTAACTTTTTTTTTGTCGATTAAAATAATTTCCAACATTCCTACTGTATTTTTCATAAAAAGCTACGTAGAAAACTGCTAAAATAGAAAATATGAGGGGGAAAAAAAGAAAATTGTCCTTTGGTTCCATTTTTAATATTTTATTTTCTTTTCGCAGCTAAATTTTCTCGATACGTATATTTACTCCACAAAAAAAGTTATATAATTAAAAAGCTCATAATTTAAAAAATATAGAAACTAGACTGGATATGATTTATAAATATTACTCAAGAATCAATGATAAAGCGATTTTTAAATAATTGCAGAAGCAAACTTTAATAATCGACTCTATTAAATAAAACATAATGGTTTTTATAATTTGGTTCATTCATAATAAATCATATCTCCGCGATTACAAGTCGTAGGGAAATCATTCACATGCCAATTTTTTGATTCTAGGAATTAAAAGTTACGAAATATCAAGTTATTCATCTTCATCTAAAGTTTTAGTTTAAAAGCTTCAATAAGTTTCATCGAAACCTAGACTGAGGCACTGAAAAAAAAAAAAAAACTTGATACCAATTAACTTTTCAATTCACCTCTTTCAGTTCGTATTCGGCAGTAATAAGTATAAATGCTTCAAATAATTAAAATAGTCGATTAAGAGTTTTGGATGTAACTTTTTCTTTAAAGAACTTGTTAAATGAATTGCTTCATCATTACGAAATTAGAATAATGAAATACGTACAGGCAATGATTCCCTTTGATATCGCAATAGAAATTAGGCGGAAAAAATGAAGGAGAGAGCTCTCCCGCTCTGATTGGTGCTCAGTGGAAACTAAAGTTTTACCATTGGTCGGTTCCCCTCTTATGTTAAATTTTTTTTTTTTATAATTTATTCCGGGTGAAAAATCAGGGAGATCCATTGTGTCTTATTCTTTGCGTTTTGTATAATATAAGGGGATAATACGGTGCAGGAGTGGGTTTTGGGTTTTGAGTTTTGCTTACATATTTTTTTTTTTATCATTTCTTTCATCACTTTTTTTAATAGCTCTTCCACAGTTTCCACTAATGACTTTTTAAAAGTGGAAGGAAGATATGCTTTTAACGAAAATTATGACCGTTTTTAAAAATGTTTTGATTACGAAATTGATTGCAAAACATTGATTGATTGTTTGAATTGGTACCAAAACATATTTGTACTTAAATATTAGGATATGCACCAAAAAAAAAAAAAAAAACATGAATGAATGAAAATTAATAATATTTTCTGTCTTTCGACTTATCATTTTGTAATTAACAAAAAGATGGTTGGCTAGTGTAACAATGAATCTAAACATATCAACTCTTTGGTTTTAAGTCCATAAAAAAAATACTTTGAAAAGATGCAAGGTTTAAATCGGAAAAATAAGACAGAAGATATTTTGTCATGGTGATTTTTGAAAGCGGTGTTACTTGGTTTATAAAGCTCCTGCCATTTCCTTCATAAAGATCGAACTGAGATTTGAATTCAATAATTGAGACTTTCGGATATCTAAGAATCATTATACCTAACTAACTAATGCGTTTACTATATAATAAACTACAAGGAGGAGGGCCGATAACCAGGGTTTAGGGCCCCGGTATGTTTATTATATTACACAATTCTTGTGATTTGATTTTGAAGGGTATGATAATTGAGGTAATTTTGAAAATGGCGGCCTGCACATACAGGGTTGAAACTTTTATAGAATGAAGACCATATAATACTGGTACTTTGGTGTCCAGGACGTAATACGTCACGGAAATACAATAAGCGGAAATAGCAAAGGGGGATCCAAAAACCCGGGTTATCGGCCCTTTTCCTTCTTACAGTATGTCTACAAAGAAATTAAGTTCCAAAAGGCCCAAAAATTATTCGATGCAGGCAAAAAAAAAAAAAAAAAAAAAATATTCAGAAGAACAGAAACTGACTCCGGCTAAACTATCCACCGGATACTTAAGTTTTTTTTATCATTTCGAAAATCTAGAAAGAAAGCAGGGCATTTTTTTGAAATCTCCATTTCAAGCCGAAATTAGTTTTATATCTTATTTTCAAATCTTCTTAGACCTGAGTTTTCAAATAATTATTCAATTTCGAAAAAGGTGGAAGAATGAACGAGAAAAAATTTGGAAACAATTCAACGAAAATGGGAAAATTTAAGCCTCTTAGAGTAGACGGTTAACTTTTACATACAGAAAGATAAATCTATGTCTGATCTTCGAAATTTGGGTTTTTTAGGTTGGTAGACACCATGCAACAAAAATAAGAGACTTTATGTCGATTAAAAGATAGCGTTCACTCATTTAACAATTAAGGACTTCCATCGGAGTCCGGCGTTTATGCGAGTTAAAAAAGAACAACATTAAAAGTTTGTTATTAACTTTATCCGCTTTTTAAATGACATTAAAAAAAATTTTCGACAGAAAATATTTTTACGGAAAAAAAAACTACGTTTGGTTAGCAAACTAAGCAAAGTAATAAATTTTCTGACTATCTGGTATTTTTATTTCAAGTTTAATTTCATTATCACATACACATAGATTGATATGTTACGGTACCTAATCTCTAATATGGCGATGCTTCCGTACGTTTTAGTTTTTCTTTTCTTTGTATAAATAAAAAAATTGTGCGTTGGCTGCTGAAAATTGCCACAACCCAGAACAACTATCACGAGTGCACTTTCTGATTGATATAATACCTAAAGACAAATGGTCCAAATGAAAAAATTGGGATTGGATGTCTGGCGGATTTGAATAAGAAAAACATTATAAGGAAAAATCTGTCTTAATCCAACTTGGTAATATTTCCAATACGCCAGCAAAGCGGCACTAAGACCAATCTTGATAAGCGTCACATTCCAGTCAGTTTTACCAAGAAAAAATGTTCAAGAATTCTAGACATTGTTAAATGTTTCGAATATTCTCATTTAAAACTGGTTTTCCAAAGCTTTTTTGTAACCTTCTATCCCATGGAGACTCTCCATTGGAGAGCATGAGATCGCCAAGAACTTCATCCAGTTTTTTCAATAATACTTTACGTGATTTTAAAAGGAAAGATAATAATAATTATATGGTGTTTTATTATTTAAGAAATAATTACCTAATAATATACCCATTAACCTTATTTTATTAGCTTTCGTTTCTCATATTTTCAAAAAAGTTATCTTTCTTTTAATATATAGACAATGTCGTGTGTGATAATATACGATAAATTATTCACCATTTTTCTTCTTATCTTTCTTTTTTTTTTCAAAAGATCAAGACAAAGACCTTAAACTTTTTCCGCCCCTAAGTTGTACTCATTATCAGCTTTTTGGTACGTAATCGTGTTCATCCGATTAAAAATAATCATCCTTTATTTGAATGCGCTCAAGAGTAAAAAAAGAATTTAATTTTTTTTTTTTTTTTGAAAAAAAAATTTAAATCTGTTCGGGGGAAAAAATGTTTTTTCCTTTCTTTCAAAAAATGGATGCCAGTTATTGAAGTGGTGAAGCATTCTTGAAAAACCCCGTAATTCAGGAGGAAACGAACCAATGCGGTAGCTGTGTCATGTAAAAAGAAATGCATTTATATGGGAAAGAGAGATTACATAAACCTTTTTAAAACTAAAAAAAAAAGGAAAATTCTTAATGATTCGTTAAAAATTGGAAAAAATTTTCACTTGAATGAGTATGATTCGATTTTTAAAACCGACGATGAAGTAATTTAGTAATCTCTCATTATCTCTTAAACCTTTTTTTTATATCGCGTATTCTTGAAAATATAAAAATTCTGTTCAGAAAGCGCTTTTTTTTTCTTTTGACATTCATTTGCTATACATATATATATATAATATATATATATCTTTAAAGGAATTCGAAACTCACAAAAAAAAATTATTTTCTTCTTTTAAGTTAGAATATTTCGTAAATTAATAAAGTAAAGGTTGAAATTTTTAATTAAGTAATTGCCGAAAATTGAATTATATTCGAATTTCCCTTGCAATAATTAAAAAACACCTTCTCCCATAAACCTGTCAGAACCTTTAACAATGTTTATAAAAAGAAAAATAATTAAATTGGATGTAAACAATGCAAAAGATGATAAACATCAGCTAACAGCAATTTTATTTGAAGCATAGGTGATTTGTGGATGAATTGTTTGACTATGATCTTACCTCAAGATAAAAATGATCCACGAGTGAATGAACGTTCTTTCGACATTTTAATTCATTTCCAAGCATAAGAAATAATATGCGTCGAGCTGTATGCTAAAGGATATTTTTATAGATTTCTGATTCAAGATAAAAGGCTCTTGCGTCAAACAGAAATAAAAGAAAATTCTTAAAAGAAAATTTCCCTTTGACGAAACGAAGGATCATAATGATGAAGATGAAGCTCTTTTCTTGCGTTAAAAACTTAATGACATAAATCGTAGATATACATACAATACACAGGATGTTTTAAAAAAGAATTTTCTTTTTGTGAAAAATTATAAAAATTTTCATTTCTTAAAAAATAATTCTTATGCTGCTTCTCCATTATGGTCCTAAATTAATTTTACAAAATTAATTTTATAAAATTACCGGAAATTATGCGCTTTTTCTTTCTTTTTTCATAACATATTTATTTTTTACAGATTTCTTATTCTTTTTTAAGTCATCCTCATGTTCGATTAGTAAAATAAAAGCATTATTCCCAATAATTTTATAAAATTAATTTTGTAAAATTAATTTTGAGCCATAATGGAGAAGCAGCATTAATATTCTGAGCCGAATTTAAAATGGACTAAGTCAAGCTTATACGTATATGAACTTAAGAGTCATATTTTGGAGTCGATAGATTTGCTCTCCTTTTTCTTTTACTTTAAAATCATTTTTTCCCTCGAGAAGTGAAGTTTTCTATTTTTGACATTTTGACAAGTTTCAACATAAAGTTGTAAATGTGGTTACTTTTATTCGAATTATATCTTTTTAGAGAAGAAAAAAAAGTTGGATAGTTTGAACCCTGAGGAATAAAAATGATAAAAGAATTTCGACAGAATATGTCAATAACTGATTCTTATTTTGTCATTTTGTCAATATATGTGTTCGGCATTCACCCATGTCTTCCAATTCAATTTAATATTCAAATTACTTGGCAATTCAACCTTTTTAGACCAAAATATTTCAAGTAAAAAAGAAAAATCATGTTCTTAAAAGCAGCAACCGAAACCAAATCCTAAAATCTTCGAATTTCTTTCCTATTTCCTAACAAAATATACCTTGTATCCGTTTGTTAATTAATTGGAGAGTCTAGTTAATTGCAGTACCACGGAAATACTGTGCTATTTTTAATTTTTTTGGTCGGCTACCAATTTTTTTTTCTTCTGCTACTATTCGAAAATTATAAAAAGATTTTCAAAAAAGTAGTAGCAGAAAAAAACAGAATTAATTAATTCATTCAATGCTTTAATTAATTTGACTCTTCAATTACTTGACAAATAGAGACAAGATAACAGACTTGTGAGAACGAAAACTCTAATTCCATTTTAAAAATTTTATTTCTCAAACCAATTTGTAATTTAAATAATTTCGGAGGTAAAAAACTATAAACTAAGCTTACGATATTTTCCTCAAATAAAAGTAGCTCTCCTCATAAAGTATGTAAAAATTGGTCCTAAAACCCTGGTAAAAATTTTGATTGGATTTCCAAGGCCCAAGGTCGATGCAGTATTGAGAACCATGTTGAGAACTGACTGAGATGTAACGGTTTTCAATGTGGATTCAAGCTTGATCTTGATCTACCAAGCTCAATTCAACTTGGTAAATCAGGATTAAAATTTTCAAATTTATACTACATTGAAGGTCCAAGATTGCATCAATATTGGAAATCCAATACTTTGCCATAGTAACCGTTGTTATTTTACCATTTGTAAATTTTTTTGATTAAAATGAGCATTTTTCGGGCTCAATTATTTAGAAATAAAAAAAACTTTTAAAAGTTATGGACGATATAGACGATATAGACGATAACAGCCCCGATAACACCGCATGGTCAAAAAAACGTCAAGGTTTGACGTTAATTTGCTTGTGCAGATGTCCGGGCAAATTAACGTCAATTTGACGTATTGACGTCATTTTGACGTAAATTTGACATTTCTTATGCAGCTTAAATGTACGGGTAATATATATATATATAAATATGGGACCCGATCGATTTTACTGGCAATTCATTCCGCAAAATCGGATAGACAGAACGATATAAAATGGTCGTTTTGTTCTATTGTCATTTTATTCTAAAAAAACTTTCAAGAACATTTTATAATTCATGTTTTTTATCATCTATTACAGCAAGATAACAATATATTCTTTTCTTTGGGGTAAATTCTTGTAAAATACTATCAAATAGCCGGGAGACGATTTTTGCTAATAAATTGAAATCGATGTGACACTGAAACAGACGAAACAAAAAATTTACTTCATTTATTAATTTTTTATTCTTTTTTTTTTTTTTTTTTTTGATATCTCGAAAAAATAAAAATTTCGATGAGCTGACGTTTTCTTATAACAGGAGACTCCCTATCGGGCTTTCTCCTAGTACAAAAATTATACACTGAACTGACGTTTTATTATAACAGGAGACTCCCCATCGGGCTTTCTCCTAGTTCAAAAATTATACAATGAACTGACGTTTTATTATAACAGGAGACTCCCCATCGGGCTTTCTCCTAGCACAAAAATTATACGATGAATTGGCGTATTTTTATAAAGGGAGACTCCCCATCGGGCTTTCTCCTAGTTCAAAAACTATACAATGAACTGACGTTTTATTATAACAGGAGACTCCCCATCGGGCTTTCTCCCACCACAAAAATTATACGATCCCTACCAAAACGCAGTTACCATTTTACCATTTTTTGTCATTTTTAACCAGTTACCATATTCAGTCAATTTCAATCATTTTTGATTGGCCATGGGAATGAAAACCAGGTACCATTTTTAATCAGCTACCACTTTCGGTCGTTGTTGATCATATCTTTTTTTTCCCTCTTTGGAGATGAAGCTATCATTTTTCGTCAACCCTTGCTACAATTTGTTCGCATCAAGAGAGATCATTGTGGTGTCATCTCTTTACAAAACAGCTAGCTAACACCATTCGCTAGAAAAAAAGAAAAAACACAAAGTACCGGTAACTATTTTTAATTTAAAAAGAAAAGTATTTATAATACTTATCTGATGATTTTGACTCCTTTCCGATTCCGATTCCTTTCCGAAAAACTTAAAATCCGGTACAAAAACGATATGAAAATTCGATTCGTAAACAGAAAAAAATGTAAGTCCTTTTTTCATTTGTTTTTCTTCTGTTTTTTTCCCTGTTTGAAACTTTTAATTTAGAAGGCCGAGAAAATCCAAATACCAACTTTCAAACAGGGGGGAAAAAAAAGCAGAAGAAAAACAAATGAAAAAAGGACTTACATTTTTTTCTGTTTACGTTTACGAATCGAATTTTCATATCGTTTTTGTACCGGATTTTAAGTTTTTCGGAAAGGAATCGGAATCGGAAAGGAGTCAAAATCATCAGATAAGTATTATAAATACTTTTCTTTTTAAATTAAAAATAGTTACCGGTACTTTGTGTTTTTTCTTTTTTTCTAGCGAATGGAATTTTTCCGAAGATTTTTAACTGATCAAGCGGGGGATATTACATCAATATTTACTATTGGTGTTAGCTAGCTGTTTTGTAAAGAGATGACACCACAATGATCTCTCTTGATGCGAACAAATTGTAGCAAGGGTTGACGAAAAATGATAGCTTCATCTCCAAAGAGGGAAAAAAAAGATATGATCAACAACGACCGAAAGTGGTAGCTGATTAAAAATGGTACCTGGTTTTCATTCCCATGGCCAATCAAAAATGATTGAAATTGACTGAATATGGTAACTGGTTAAAGATGACAAAAAATGGTAAAATGGTAACTGCGTTTTGGTAGGGATCGTATAATTTTTGTGGTGGGAGAAAGCCCGATGGGGAGTCTCCTGTTATAATAAAACGTCAGTTCATTGTATAATTTTTGAACTAGGAGAAAGCCCGATGGGGAGTCTCCCTTTATAAAAATACGTCAGTTCATTGTATAATTTTTGTACTAGGAGAAAGCCCGATAGGGAGTCTCCTGTTATAAGAAAACGTCAGCTCATCGAAATTTTTATTTTTTCGAGATATCAAAAAAAAAAAAAAAAAAAAAAAAAAAATAAAAAATTAATAAATGAAGTAAATTTTTTGTTTCGTCTGTTTCAGTGTCACATCGATTTCAATTTATTAGCAAAAATCGTCTCCCGGCTATTTGATAGTATTTTACAAGAATTTACCCCAAAGAAAAGAAGATATTGTTATCTTGCTGTAATAGATGATAAAAAACATGAATTATAAAATGTTCTTGAAAGTTTTTTTAGAATAAAATGACAATAGAACAAAACGACCATTTTATATCGTTCTGTCTATCCGATTTTGCGGAGAGAGTTCCTATTAATTTGTACTAAAATCAAGTTGGTAATAGTTTTCTATGATTTTCCAATCAGATTCTGGAATATTTCAACCTGGAAATCCGTTATCGATTTTCAGCTTGGATCTCCAGTATGATATTTAAAAATTAGAAATTTGATTGACCATGTTGAATTCAGCTAGGTTCAACTTGGGAATCCAATGTTGGTTTTTCAAGTTGTATCCAGTATGAAAACCGTTACATTTCAGTCAGATTTCAAATTGGAAATTTAATCGATTCATGCTGGAAATTGGATTATATTATATTGGAATATATATTATATATTCCAATCCAAAAAGTATTAAGTTTGGATTTTCAATCCAAAAAAGTATTAAAAAAATTATTTTCTGCATGCAATAATTTTTTGAAGTTGGGGCTTAAAAATTGTAAATCAAAACGGTCGGAATAAGCGCGGAAGCATTGTGACGTCATATGTTAATATCGTTCTGACCAAAAAAGTTTCCGAGATTGCGGTGGCTTGGTTTATAACTTAGATAAAAGAATCCATAGATCGGACATTCCTATTCTGTTTACATTGTTTGTTTTGGTCCGAAAAAATTGAGCCTACCTCGTGTTTAGCATATGGGTGCCCATATGAACATTTTCTGAAGCTATTGTCCTATCTATGGATTCTATTATCTAAGGTTTATAAACATTGAAAGCATCGCATTCTATGACAAATTTTCCGGCAGAACGATATCAACCATGACGTCACAACGCTTCCGCGCTTATTCCGACCGTTTTAATTTACAATTTTTAAGGCCCAACTATAACAAATTATTGCACACAGAAAAAAAAATTTTGGATACTTTTTATTACACATATAATTTTTTAAGTTCATGTACTTTATTTTCACACCAGGGTCATTCTGAAATTTAGGGACAAAGTGTAAAACTGGCATATTTGATCCGAAATATGGTCGTAAATAAAGACAAAAATTTACGAAAATTTACAAGCATACACATAAATATGTTAAATTACTGTTCCCTTACTAAAATTCCAGAATTTCTATTTATTTCTTAAATAATATAAACAAAAACACTAAAAAATGTCCATTCCGTGGATGAGAAAAACTGCTCCGTTTTTAAAAAAATGTCTTAAAATGTAAGTGATAGTTTTGTCCCTGTTATATTTATATTCTACAAGCTTTAATATCAGTGATAAATAGTTGTGGAATTTTTAAAACGTCATTTTCTTTGGTTTTTTTAAATAAAAGTGTGTGTCCATTTAGGACACTGAAATCGGTATTTTACAAAAAACGGGATGTAACATGATGGTACGTGTTAATTATTCGACTATATTTAATTACACTAAGAGAAAACAACATATTGAAGCGGCAAAAAATTCCATTTTGACTAAAAAAACAAATTTTAGTCGATTTTATCACCAAAAAAGCCATTGAAAGAGTGCGTAGCTTTTTTCATGTCCATTCCGTGGCATTTATTTTTTAGCAAAAAAAATAGAATAAAATTTTTTTTAGTATTTCAGACATGTAACAGGCAGTTAGCAGGACTTATCTTTTACTTCAAAAGTTTTCAAAATTTTTAATTTGTTTGTTTATTTATCTAAAGGATGGAGATGTCCTTTCCATGGATGTCCATTCCATGGACGAATATTCTCAACATATAATTTAGTTGAAAAAAATCGAATTTAAAGTGCTTATATGGACTTTTTATAGTACTAATTACTTGAATTTTCAACTTTTCCAAAAAAATGAATAAGATAATATAAAATAAAATAAAATAAAAATCAGTTACATAGCTTTCATAATTTTGACAACATTGAACTAAAGCCTTTATTTTTGAATAAAAATACTTAAAAACCAAATAATATCCGTTTCTATTGGGGATCGAATCAATTTTCTGGCATTTTCATTCGAAATTATCGATTTTTTAAAAAACATCAAATATCTATTGAGACATTGACCCTTGACCTCGCCCTCGTATTTTTTCTTAATAAGGGGTCTATGAAGGTAAAAATAAGATACAAATATTGTCTCCAATAACGTTTTCATTTTTCCAAAATATTAAGCTTCATTTTCTCTCTAAATTTCAGAATGACCCACCAAAATTTTTCAAAAATAAAAATACCTGAAAATACCGTATTTTATAAAATATTGTTTTGATTTTTCTAATCATATATTATCGCTAAATTACCGGTATTTATTATTACGGTAATAAAAATAAATTTAAAAATTTTCTTTGTCAGAATGAACTAAAAAACCTTCACACTAAAGTGTGAAGGTTTCCTATGCATATTTCATTATTTGTATAATTAATACACATACAGTTAATGCCGCTTCTCCATTATGGCTCAAAATTAATTTTCTAGAATTAATTTTCAAAATTTCCGGAAGTACTGTGTTTTTGTTATTCTATGGATTTCTAACCCTAGATTTAAAAATGGAGTCGGCCATTTTTATTACATTGCATTTTTTGTATTTTTAATCCATGGTCGAAAATTCATAGAATAACTAAAGCACAGTACTTCCGGAAATTTTGAAAATTAATTCTAGAAAATTAATTTTGAGCCATAATGGAGAAGCAGCATAATTCGGCTGACTGAACCTGAGTTCTGTCTCCATCGACCAATCAAAGGGTACAATACATTGTATACCACAGGAAATGCTGTATATTTTTAGACTTTTTTCTTCTACTATACCACTTTTTTTATTGTTTTGATTATTTTTTCGAACACAAAAAATAATGAAAACGAAAAAAAAAAAGAGGTAGCAGAAGAAAAGAGTCCAAAAATATACAGCATTCCTATGGTGCAATTAATTATACTTTCCAATTAATTCTTCAATGGAGACAGAGCATTGGATTTGTGTACTTTAATCTTTTAAAATACGTTTCGGAATTTATGTTTGATTATTTCAAAATCATTATCTTACAAATTTTAGACCGAATTTAAGATCATTTTAATATTTAAAAGTCATATTTTGAGAATAGATATTATTCCTTTCATTTTAATTACTCTTCCGATTTGTAAAGGAGGAGCTAAAAAGTCCCCTCCTAGTCTCTCACCTAAATATTTGCATAAGAATACATTTAAATTCTCTCATTACTCAAGACTTTTTCCATTTTTAAATGTTTGACTTGCGTGATTTGTTTTTATCAAAACTTTACTGCGTGGATGGCAAATCCCGTCCTTAAAAAAAAAAAAAAAATGGAAGAATCGCTTGTTATGCTGAGTCAGAAGCAGTATTAAGAATTTTTTAATCTGCATTAATCTACATCACAATTGTGTTTCCCTTCGACTTGTATCTCGAGGGATTTTTTTAAGATTCTAATGAATTCGCATTTTTTTTAACATAAAAAAAAGAAGAAACGAGATGAAAATCCTAAATGAAAATGAATAGTTCTCCAGAATTTTTTTTTTCACTGAAGAATCAGTCTCTTCTTGTTTAAAAAAAAAATCTAAAGTAAAAATTATTTGTTGGAGAATTATGATTTTCTACTTTAAGAAAAGACGCCATTTTTGGAAAATCTCTTTTTGGAACAGAAGATCAGAGTAAAGCCAGGGAAGTCAAATATAGAAAATAAGGGTCTGCTTCTTTTGCTTGCAGTACTTTCATTATGGTAGAATGCATGGTTGCATTCGTATCTATTATTTTGATTAGAGAGGGGTGACTTTGTCGCCATCTTTTTCACTTTTTTATTTAACATTTCTGCCAATGGTGGCTTTTCGTATCGTGAAAAATATTGCAATGAATAATTTTTTCCTTATCTAGATGTTTTCCTCGTGTTTTCATTAAGGAAAAAAAAGGGGGCTAGTTAAAAACAATGATTAAAATGTAATTTCAGACTTGTTTGAAATTGATGGAACAGAAATAGTTTGAAGATTTCTCCCCGAAAAAGATGTAAATTTCAATCGTAAATAATAAATCATCCAAATGAAACGGGAGCAAAATATTAATTTTGTCTTTATGTGCTTGAATTTTTTCAATAAAATTATTACTTTGTTTTCGGTTCCAAACGTTTGACCCGCTTAACATATAAGTGACATATTGATCATTTACGTTGAATAATTTCACCGTAAAATTAAAAAATAATTCTTTTGTTTTAATGCCGTTACCATGATGGCGTGAATGATAGATTCGGTGAGACAAATTTTTATTTTCAATGAAAAAATGCGTATGATAACCGTTTATTTTGATTGACAAATATATGCCGTAGCTTGCAGTTTTGGTTACTTGGCTATGAAAATTAAAACGGTGAAAATTCGGAAACCATCAATGCAAGAGGCAAAGAAAGGGAATAAACTAAATCCTTATTTCGTCTTCTCACCGTGAAAAGTAGAAACATTTTTCCAGGGCTTTTATGTTTTTTTCACATTTAATTAAAAATGTTTTACAAGCGTTGGAAAATGCTGTACGCTGGAATTCAACGCCGTCATTTTGTAAGGAATTTTGCAAAACTATACGTGCTAATTTAATGAATAATCTTATACTAAATATTCATATAAAATTAGAAGCGTTCAGAGCGGGTATAGGACACTTGAGAAAAAAGTCGTTAATCCATGGGTACGTTTGAGAAAATTTCAGGTAGCATGAAAAGATTAAAAAAAGGACATTTGAGAAAAAAGAGGGTGGGAAAAAAAGGACGTTTGAGAAAGTGCAAAAAGGGCAAAAAGGGTCGAGGCCGAGTTTTTAACACGGAATTTTTTATCTCACACCCTAATCTGCCTTCCGTCGTGTGAAAATTAAATGAAATGGACAGTGAAGTGACGCTAAAGATGAGATCCGCGAAAAATTTAAAACGACCTTAAATAAAAAACGAGGATCTCAATAATGAACTCTTTATAGCTGAGTCGATCCATTTGTATAGAATAGAAAAAACAATTGATCTCTTTCGTTTTTTTAAACGACTTGGCTTCCGCTTTGCCCCGGAAAACCTTTATTAATATCTTTGAAGAAAAGTGTACAAATTTTGACAGAATATTCCGTTTAGGAATAAAATAAATTTTGCCGTTTTATTGTACCTGAAAATATTTTCTCAAACGTCCTCTTACAAAAAAGGGTTTCTTTCTCAAACGTACCCAAACAAGAAGGGAAAAAATTTTCTCAAACGTCCTACAGGATTAAGGGGTAGAACAAAGAAATTTTCTCAAACGGGCATCGCCGTTCAGAGCTGTTTGGGTTCTAGATTTAATATACCGCATTTCATCGCAGAATCCTTTACGAAGTTTTCGATGGAGCACAGGCCAAAAATTCAAAGTTATAATAAACGTTAATAAAGAAAATGTTTTTACCTTTTATACTGTAGTTCATATTTCCGGTTGACAGAAAAAGAAAACCAGGCAAACTAGATTTCTTATTCGCCGTTCGCTGAATGAATAATTGAACATCCCAGCCTGCAAGTACCATCTTACAGACAAAATCTTTCGACAAGATGCTGTTTCAGAACCCGGGCAAGTCTTCTCGACCTCTTTAAGTTTCACACCAGGTTTCCTATTTAAAATAAAAAAATAAATAAATAAATAATATAGGTAAGATGCATTCAAACTTATATAAATAATATGAAAAATATTTTCATGAATAAAATGTCGAAAATTCTTCACAGCATGACTGGTGTGAAATAAACAAATTTTTATATGTAACATAATAATGACCCTCTCGAAAACTGAATGAAAGACGCAATTCAAAGAAATTGTTATAAATAATTTAACAGTAATTAGCCACCTTTTCAACGTGAGATCTTTAACAATATCAAGGCTTTTTACATCTTTTCACGAATCATTGTTTTTTTTTTTTTTTTTTTTGAGTTCCTTACGGAGGGGCGATTTTGTGCTTTTACCCAGATGTAAGATCTAGCGCGTAAAATATTTTTATAAAGTTTAATTATTAAACATAGTTAGTAGACAATATGTTTTATTAGATTTAATACACAACATTACTTATTTTCAGAATTAATAGTATTATAATCGATTTTTCGAAAAGGACAAAACCCCCCTCCGTACTATTTAAAGTTCTTGACAAACATGGTATAGTTCTTTTCTTAAAGCAAAAATTCTGGAAGCGATCGATTAATTTCGATTAAATGTTTTTTTTTTTTTTTTTTCCCAATACGCAGTATGAGGTTTTCTTGTTTAGATCACAAAAATTAACCTCAAGGATGCTAGCATTAACAATTTAATAAACTAATTTTTAATACTTTTAATTATTTCCACTATGAATTGAACTATTCGTTATCTATTGTCCAAACGATTTTCTTTGTGATTTGTAATTATTTACACCTAGGCTTGTTTCACATGAACTAAAAAAAAAAAAAAAATGTTTATTGCTTTAAAATTTAGAAATACTGTTTAATTGAGTTCAGTGCAAAATATTGTACACATGTGCCTTGGCGGACATTTTAATCGGAAAAACAAGACCGGGAAAAGCCTGACTTAATCCAAAATTGATCCAATCTAGGTGAAATTTCCAATAGTATACAATATTGGACCGTCAATAAATCAGTCATCAGCCCAACCTTGATAGGCGTAATTCTAATCGTTTATCTTACATTCCAATCCGTTTAATCAAGACTAATTCAGATTTGATCCAATTTAATATTTCCACCATGGAAAGTTATATGCAGAATTTGCTAACTTGTTATACCTGAAAAACGGGTTTCGGAAATCGGTTTTCTTGTGTCTCTCAACATTTCAAAGTTGGTGAAAAATAACGGCCAACATGTTTCTCTTTTTCCAGAAATTATATTTTTGACTTTAAAAACGTAAGAAAAAATTAATATCATATTGTCACAGTGACCCCGTTGATTAAACAAATCGTTTGTTACTATAATCTTTAAAAAATTAACACAAAGAAAAGCCTGGAATTAAATTGAACCCTTTTGATTTGACATGCTGTCATCATTTATTTGCAACTTTCTTTATTGTAATTAACAGAGGAAAAAAGCTATTATTAGATTGGTAGAAAGGGTATATAAAAAAGAAACGCTGAGATTGCCACACTGGCGACCATTTTTGTTAATTATCACAACTCATGGATACAAGTTCAAGAGGGTTGAAAATATAGGAAATTTGAAGCGTTATACGTCGATCAAATTTTCATATTCATGGTTTAACTTAAAATATGGAGGGATGTCACTGCATGTGATGGGGTGCATAATTCATTTTTTTCAATATTTGTGAATGTAAAAAAGATTTATATTAAAATTTCCTTTGAATTACTTTTTTTAAATGTAAGTAAGAATGACTTAAAAATAACTGATTTCGTTGCATTAGGGCTTGCAAAAAATTTTGAAATTAAAAAAAAAAAAGAATTCAAAAACTTATTTTAAACAAAAAAAAAATGTCCCTCAAAAGATTAAAAAGTGTTCTTGGTACTGAGACCAAGATATCAGTACAGATGTTTTAGTAAGTGAAACAGTAAATAGAGTTCCACATTTATTGTAATGTATTTCAAAACGTTTTACCAACCTAGCTACAATTTTCTGTACCCAAAATTGAAACCCTTGTTGAGACTCCATAGGGCATTAATTGTTATAGCAATTAGGCCTAATCTAAAAATGAATTAAAACTTAAAAGCTTTAAGAATATTAAAAGCATTAATTGGCCTACGAATTTTAACGCTCCTTAACAAAACTGTTACTTCAGTTAGTGAAACACTAAGAAGAGAATAATTTTTTTTTTTTTGCAATCAGTTATTTCTTCTTCTTTAATAGAAATCTAGTCTTCAATGTTGGCTTTATAAAAAAAGAATAAAAATTTTAAAATTTATTTTCACCAGGATTAGTTGTGAAGCCATTCAAATTATGGTCATGTCATATTTGTGTTTTGGTACAAATGAATAATCATTTATTCTCTGACCGAAAAATATAGATGGCATCACTTTTTCTTTAGCTTACAAAAGTCTATCTGGAATTCCAAATTGGAAAAATTTACATAAATTATGGATGTGAAGATTTAAATCCTGAGACAGGTACAATCAAAGCAAAATCTGTGAAAGCACTTTTCTCTATCTTCAACAGTGTAAGATGTACATATTTTATGCTGAGAACCAATTATTTTTCCCAGTTATCCATCTTTATTTACTATTTTTAATTTAAACCAAGTAATATCACTGCAACTTGTGCCATCTAATATAAATCAAGAATAGAAAGTGCTTCCATTCGGGGATACATGAATTATACTTTCGTATATTTACCTGGATAAATATTAAATGATTCCAATATTTCACTCACTTCTATTTTAACCGGTTCAAATTGAAACAGTTTCAATTAAAATAAAACCATACCCGAGCAAAATTTCGAACTTGACACTGACATTGATCACATCATAAAAACCGGATTAAACAAAAAACATCGGAATATTTTCATAAAAATTCTGAACATGATTTCAATATTTAATTCAAATTTCCTTTTAAAAATTGAAAAGAAATGTTAGGTAGGTAATGTTTCGAAGTAAATATAATTAATTAGTTATTCTTAATTTAATTTTTACGTACAACCCCTAGAAATATAAATAAACAGAATAATTAGTCAAATGAATGACTTTTTACGTCATATCCGGTCATGTGATCTGTAACCGCGAACCGCCATATTGTTGCATTATTGTTATTCAGTTTTATCTTCCTTTCGAATAAAAAACAAAAGTAAAACCTACTTGGTTTTTCTCGGGTAATGTATCACTATCTCTACCCCTACTTCACGATTTCATTTTTTCTTTTCATATTTCATCAAAAATTTTAAAAATAAATTGCGAATGTTTTAATTAATTTTTTCTTTGGCTCTTGATTGAAGTTTTGAGTTCTCAAGAACCACGAAAAGGGTATTCAAGATCATTCCAGACACAAAGTCAAATATTATAGAAATTGCATATGAACAGCAGAAATATTATCATTTATGTTATTTTCATTCAAATTGACTTTCTCGAAAATTCAGCAATACGCAAGTTTTTTAGACCCTTTTTCCCCTAATAAACAAGCGTGAATCATGAAAGGTGATTTTCCCCGCTCCCTAATAGGACCATCCCTCGCGAATGAAGAAAAAACTGAATATCGTAACATGATTCAAAAAGTAATGGCCTGGTGCATTTTTTTTTTTTTTAATTTCTATTTTGCGGCTATGTGGGATGACAAGCTAGAAGAGGGAGGAAAGATTTAAATTGAAAAATGAGGCATTGACAAAATTTTTAAAATGGAATCTGTCAACTAGACGGAACTTTTTTACGGAATATTTTCCATCAAAGGTGGACTGAAACAAAATGTTCCTAATTGCTATACTACCCTGCTTAAAAATATTTTACTGAAATATAATTTCTTTTTTACTATGTGTGAAAAATTTAATGCTTTCGTTCTTTGGAAAAATAAAGGGTGCCAATATTGTCATAATTTAAATTCAGCTTATAATTAATCCGAACTGCTCAAAACACGTAGTTCATTAGAAAGTCGTTGTTTTTTTAAGTAGCCGAACTTGCTTTTAAAATAAGCGCCATTATTACAGTCCCATAATAGGTCTACTTTTCGTTCGGCCCTAATATATATTTTAAATTCCAGGAGCATCTACTAAATAAACAATATTAATAATAATAATAATATTAATCGAATAAAATCTTTCTATAGAAATTTTTTACATTTAATGTACATAAAATGTTTGCACTAATTTGTTTTTTATGCAGAATGTTCCTTGACATTTTTATTTTGCAAATAAAAGACCCTAAGTAGCAATGCATTCATAAACTCTTTTTTTTTAGAAAGGATAGAAAAGCTGAATGCAACTGCCCTTTTATTTTGTCCGATGATTTTTTCACCTTTAGAGTATTGTACTGTACATGGATCACAAGTACTTTGGTCCATCGAAAATATCGTATTACGATATTTTGACAGATTTAAGTGTGATGTGTATAAAATTTAAACAATAATAAGAATCGGAGGATACCTGACTATTGAATTTCAATGTTTTGACAGGTTTCCTGATTTTTTCCTTTTCTTGAACCCTTTAATACAATTGATGAGATATAAATCATTTGCCTTAGATTTCTTTCCTGCTGCCTTTTATTGCCCATACAGTTGGTGACCAGAAGCACAAAAAGATGTAAAACCGGAAATCCCTTTTTTTTTTTTTTTTTTTTTTTTTGCTTAAATAAAAGAGTCATTACAAAGCTTTTAAAAGGCTAAAAAAATTGCTCAATTACCGGATTTTAAAACGGAAAATAATTAAAGGATAAATTACACTTCCCTGATATAAAAAATCTCCTTGTTTTGCTTTTAGACGAGTTCATTTTCATCTTCTTTTTAAATGAATGCGAGACATAATGGCCACGCGAGTTGAAGATAAGATACCGAAAACTCTTTTCGTGCAGATATAAGAATGAGAATTCCATTACTGGAAAAATATGAAAAAACTTTGATGGTTTAAAAAGATGATTTTGTCATCTCTTTTGAATTTCAACAAGTATTTACTTTGTCACATGGCTTGAATGACGTCTGCAGAGCACTCGAAAATGTTGTAGAATATTTGGCAGTTTAGCTGTGAAAGAGTCTCAAGTGTTATCCAATTTTTTCCCCGGAGTAGAATGATGCTGGATATTCAGCCGGGCATCTTTATGCATTAATCTTCGTTTTGGAAAAAGAAAGTGTAAAGCTTCAACCTCAGCTACTTTTTTTTGTCACGCTTTTAAAGTTTATGGTGCTCATACTTAATATTTAGAGACACGGGGAAAGGGGGGGTGGGTTATTGAGATACTTAAAGAGGCCCTCTAAATGTTTTTCATCTACTGCCCTAAAAAATTCCTAATTCATATGAGTAAAAACCATTGCCCTGAAAATTGAAAAAAGTTAGCATTGAGATTTAAACGAGAAAGCGGAAAAATCAGCTACAAGTTGTGACTGATGTTCAAAATGGATGAAAGGCTACGCCAAAATTCTAGCACCTGGATTACTATTATAAACTATTTTTCTTTCTTAAATATACCATAAAATGCTTTATCACATATTAATCAATAAAATGTTTTTAATAGTGTGTTACAAATAAATCGAGAATCTTTATTCATAAAAACGTAGTTAAATAAAATGTCAAAACGATTGACTGACGTTTTGTTTGCGATATGCGTTATGATGACAAGTTTTGTTCATCAAGATGTCCTTCCTACAAGGGTGTTAAATTGTCTGATAAATTTCCAGGACCTGGATTGGGACTTGATTTAATATTTTAATTTCATTGGTCCAAAGCCCAAAACCAAGTATCACGCCTTTGCTAAAAGATGCGTAACACATGTACTTTTGATTGTATAAGTCAAAATTTGTGAAGGGTAAGAAGTTCAATGCAAATGAATTTCCAGTGAAAATTTAAAAAAAAAAAAATCATTCGAAAATATCTTCATAATCGTACGAGGCAAGTCGTATCGTTTTCCGTGTTTTACCATTTATTTATAAAAAAAAAAACGATTTTCAATAATCATAGATTAAATCATCAAAATAAAAGAGAGAAAAAAAAGGTTTTCTTTTCTTTCAAAATTCAAGGGTCTTCTTTTATTTCTCACGCCCTCTGGTGTCTTATTTCAAAAATATAGTAAATGTTTTGCTAGTAATTTTAAATGCTATGGGAAAATTTGGTATTAAAAAGTTATTTTTTTTATCAAGTGATGAAATTCGATCATATTCCAAACAAGAAAAGAAAAATCCATTATTTTCGTCAAACGTATAAAAACAAACTTTTCACGCGTTAAGCTGAGAAGAATAATAAATTTTGATGTTTTTTTAAATAACATATAATGTGAAACACCATTCGTCATTTGATCGACGTTTATAAAAAAAATTTTTTGATGTCGTCTCCTTTCAATTTTTTTTTCTCAACTGCATATTTCGTTTACTTGATTATATTTTAAGCATTTTGAAACATCTGAAAAGTCGTCATTAACTATAACAACTATTTGGAAGTTAATTTTAGATTATTGCCAGATTTTGCTTATGTTGCAAATCGGAACTTTTAGTTTGGTTTGTTTCCGGAAAATGCGCCCGACGGTTAAATGTCTCCAGTAGCTTTTACCAAAGGCATACTATTCTTTTTTGGAACCATAAAAAAAATTAAATTTTTTACATCACATGATTCAACTTTTTATTTAAATTTTAAAGAATTTAAAGGTCCAAATGATCAAGGATAGAATATTTTAGAGCAAATAAAAATCAGAGTCAGCAACTTTAACCAAAATAATTAATCAGTCTTCTTCAAATATATTTCTTTGGAATGTTTAATTTATAAAATTTACCTATGCTCTTTATAACAATGATGTGGATTTTAGTTATTACTTAAAATTTAAAATAGAACTTTCTTTGCAATTACGAGTGCATTTATGATAAAATGGTGTATTGAATAATTTACGTTTACAGACGTAAAAGTCATACTCCAACTGTAAACATTTATGTGCCAATAACGTTTGTAACCATATCATAGATATTATTTTTTAAATTAACTTTTATTGCTTTGGTTTCGGTACATTTTCCGTGTATTTACCGACAAAGTTGCCAGGAGGATTGTAATTTGCGACAATAATTTGACGTCCTGTTTTACTTTTAGCTCTGCCCATACCAACTTCTCTGCAGCTTTTCCATACCATCTGAGTGAAATGTCCTGCAAAACAGAAAAATAAAAAAAAATTGAAAAAGAACGAAAAAATAACATTATTTTCTAATTAAAAGGAAGGTACTCCTTCGATATAAATTATTTACCCGATTTAAGGGATCTTGGTTCAGCTCCGAAAGTGTGATCTTTTATTTCGCTATACCAACTAGCGCAAGCGTCAGCAGCGGATGCAACATGGTTCGGATCAGAATTGTAAGAGCAATATAAATTTTCGCCATATTTCCTCTCGGTCCTGTGCTCAAATTTATCTTTCTTAGCCAACTCATCCGCCCAAGCTTGGGCGTATTCCGCTACCTAATTCAATTTTTTCATTTGTATCATTAAAATTCGAGGAGAAAAAAAATTCCTAAAAAGGTTTACCTCCTTGCTGTACTTCAAGTCTCCAACACCATGCTTTTTTCGGTATTCGTTATGGACTTTAACGCACTCTTTGTTCAATTTCAAATTCACATCACCGTCATCGTCGCTTTCGGAAGAAGAACTGGAGTTGCTTTTATGTCCGGAAAGTACGAGGTTTTTCAAAGTATCTTTGATTCCTTTTGCTTTGGATCTGCAAAAAGGAATCGATTTCGGATTAAAAATGATTCCTGTAAAAAAATTGAAGATTGTTCAAAGAAATTTGAAAACTTTTCCAAAAATTATAGCTCTAAGTCTAATTTAAAGTAACGATCGATCTTGACCAAGTGCCGCGAAAATGTTTATCTTTTGCGAAAAGTTATTGGAAAAATTAAAATTTTGAAATATTCTAAGAAAAGAAAGTTGTTTGGGGTTGACGATCCAGTCTGGCGGATTCTTTATGCGCAAATAAAAAATTTTACATCCTATGAGGAAAAAAAATTTAGCCGATTAGGCCTATTATTTTTTTTTTTTTTTTCCTTTGTTTACTTTTACATTTTGAAAAATCCAAAATGCTGCATTTTCAAATTAAAATTGGCATATATCATTACAAAAAATTATTTCAAATGTCGTACTACCAAAATCTTGTGAAAAATACCAGTTGGTTAAAAAACTGGTAAATAAACAAAATTCTTTTTTTTACTTGTCAAATATTCGAAAATCAAAAAAATTATTTGAATTTTGACCCAGACCCAGACGACGTAATCTAAAAGAAAAGTTTTTTGAAATATGTCCAGGAATAAGACTGGCACCAATGGTAAAGTCCTTGTTTTCTTCTGTTCCTGTTGCCATCTACTACTATGCACAATACAGTATAGCCGAGAGAAAATTATAAGGTTAAGGAGGTAACTTAATTTTTTAAAAAAAAGTACATATTTTAGCCTTCATTTTCTCGTAATGCAATTGCTACACTCTATAGCATAAACGTAGCAATATGCTTTCTGTGTAGGATATCGAAAATAAATAATCCGCCAGCCAGTGAGTAAATAGAAAACAATTTTTAAGATAAGTCAATGGTTATTTTTGAAATGATTTTTACTAAGAAAGACTTTTGATAAGTTTAAATTTTGTATCGACATCCTGTATTTTCTACTATTTAAACATTTGCGAACTTGAACTTGATTCATTTTTTTTTTTTTTCAGATAAAACTTACTAGTTTCCCCGATTAAAATTACTCATAAAATAATAAGAAATGTATTTAAAAATGATTTATACAAAAAAAAAAAAAAAAAATTATGAGAAGGGGCTTTAGCTTACAGATTACACCGGATTACTTTTTAATCAGAAAATAATTCCACCGTTTATAATTTTTTTTTTCTTTTTTGTTTAAATAAAATAAAATACAAAAAATAAAATACAAAACCTTGATCACTAGTATAAAATTAAATAATGTAACCGGTCTTACCCAGGAAGAACGTTTGCTTTGAATTCGTTGACATAATTTCCAGGTGGATGGTAAGCAGCTACCACATAGATTTTGTTGGTATCGCTTTTAGCCGCAGCAATTCCAAATTCTTTAGTGTTTTTCCAAACAAGTTGAGTAAAATGGCCTTTCAATAAAAATTTAAAATTTCCAATCAGTGTTTTTGACCTAGTATAGTTATGTATTTATTTAATTAATTGGGGGGGGGGGGGGGGGGGGAACAACTCACCAGCATTAAGGTCTTTTGGCTCTTCGGAATAATTATAATGTTCGTGTTCGGCATACCATCTGGATACAATTTCTTCAGCACATACCGTATGCTCTGGATCACTGGACCACATGGAGGAAATATTTTCTCCGTACTTTTCGTTAGTTCTTTTGATCATTTCATCTTTTTCCGAAAGTTGCTTAACTCTTTCTTGGCAGTATTTCACTAACTTTTTGAAAAAATAAATTAAATTAATTTTTGTTTCTTTTTACAACACATATACATAGGACTATATTTTTTTTACTAATTACCTCTTCGCTAAGTTCCAGGTCTTTTACGCCATGAATTTTCCTGTACTTGTTATGTTCTTTTAAGCTTTCTTTTACGAAATCCCCCCGAATGGGATTTTTATTAATAGGTTTATCCACTTTTTTTTCCTTGGTTTCCTTATCCATTTCCTCTACCTGTTTTCGAATTTCTTCTGGCATTTTTTTAAACTCATCTTCTCCTTTGTAGGTATCCGTTTCCTCAGTTACTTTTACTTCAGGCTCCTAAAATTTTTTTTTTTCTAACAAGATATCTCTATCGTTACATAAAACAACATTTACATACCTTTCCCGGTTGTGTTGTGGTAGTAGTAATTTTTTTGATGATGGTCACTGTATCCCCCGATCTTTTTATGGTGGTTTGAGTTTGTGTCTTGACCGAAGACATTTTTTAAGACGGAATTTTCCTGAATAACAAATGAGAACAATCTTTAATAATACTAAAAAACAAACCTCAAACTATATGGCCTAGGTCTACATAAAAAATCAAACTTTAATCGTTACTAACCTCTTCCAAGTTCAAAGTTAAAAGCTCTATTAATAAAAAGAAATACCTTTAGGTATTATGCATGTAAACAAATAATAACATTTTTTTGTTTGTTTCTAAAAGAAAAGCATTATTCATAGTGCTTTGAGTTTATAAAAAATAATTGCAAAGGTAATCTTATCAGAAAAGTTGTAAAGAAAAGAGATAGCTTCATATACGGTTGAAGTGCCATAAGTCATGAGCTGAGCTCCATCGTGTGAGATGAATGTAAGTTCCGTTAAAGAGTTGATAACATTAATGAGCGGAACGTTGTTGATCTCTCGATTTCTGACTCATGTGGAATAAAGTTATTTCCGTACAATTGCGAATGCAAACGGATGTAAAAGATTTAAGAGATTTTCCAGGGAAACTTTTCTGGATCGTTTTAAAATAAAATACCTTAACATTTCTTCAGCATATTACAAGATATAAAATTAAGAATCTGAATTATGACATTTCCGCATCTTAGTATTGTTATCCCAAAGCCGCAAAATTTATAAAAATTTGGGAAGTGGGAATCAATATAATGATTTTTGCAGAAAGCAAAATACATTCTATAATTAGCTGACAGAACGTTTCCGTATTATTGTCGGAAAAGGGAGAAAAATGCCCAAAATTAATTACATGACATAGTGTAATTATCACTTCGTGGACAGATATGCCACCTACATATATCGTACAGCCTCCATTAAATAATTATATACAGTTCATCATGAAATTTAATAAAGATATATCGATGGATTACATCGGTAAACTAACAAAACAATAAACTTGGAAGTAACGTGCCCTTTTTTCTTTTATTCAAACAAATAATTTTTCCACATTTTAAGTTCAAAAAATCAATTAGAAGACATTTTTAATAATCGTTAACTAATATTGTTGGTAAGCAATCCCGTATGTCTTCGAAACTTAAATAAGGAGCACAATACTCCAGGTGCTTATTGTTATTACTATCCAAACTAATAGCAAATCAGATTTAAAGTAAATCAAAAAAATATTCTGGTGTTATACTAAGAAGAATAACTTGCTTCTTTTCTCTCACAATAAAGATCAAGACACAAAAAAAAACATTCATCCTTTTCTTCTGATAGGATTTGGAACAGAAAAGGTCTCGATCAAAAATTGAAATCGGTGGAATTAAGTCCTACAAAAACCTTTAAATTGCTTACAGACTTAAAACAGCAGACCTTGGTCTTTGTTATGTATGTAATCGTAATCCGTTTTTAAACATTCTTTTAATTTTTGTACTGAGTACTTCAAAATAAAATGATAAAATATCGCTATCTATCAAGTAACACTTGAGCCAAACCTCTAAGTTTGTTATGAATTATGTTGGTTGTTAAATATATCTAATCAGGATTAAATATTTTGCGATATTCTGACCGTAAAGTAGATAGCGTGTAGTTTTTTATTTATGGAATTAAATTATATTGAAATTTACAAAGACTAACTACCGTGAAATTTGAAGCAAATTTGCCGTGCTATTTTTAAATTATTTTCTTGTAATAAACTTCATTCTTAAAAAATAATAGTAGCACCTCTTTTAATTTTTTTTTTTTTTGGCTATCGACAAATTATTTTTCTACGTTGTGATTATCAGGAAGGAAACTCTTATTTCAAGTTAGATATCATTCCGTGGTTTCCTTCCACAAAGCAAAATACGCGATTATTTAACTATCCATATACTTTAAATAGGTATCTTTTTATAAGAGTAATTTATCTATTAAAACAAAACTGTTATACTTACGGATAAGAAAAAGGAAACCTTTTTTAAGAGCTGATGTAGCGATCTCTAAGATACTGTCATCATCCACCAGAACTTCTTCATTATTATCCATCTTCATTATCAGTACTCTAAACTTATCGTTAACGCATTTTTTCTTATCAAAAATCAACAAATAAAATTAATCCTTTTTAAATCGCTATTTTTTTTTTTTTTTTTTGGCCTTTCCAAAAATTTCTAATCGTCTTTAATGCTAAAAAAAATGATTTAGCTTAAAATAATATTATAAAACACTACATATAGTCCTCCATATAATCATAAGAAAAATAATTATTTGCGTAATTTTTCCACAAAGAGCAATCGTTATAAATGATTACGTTCACTATACATAAGTTCCTACATAGTGTCAAAAACACGAGTTCCGTTTGACTGTTTGATCCTTGTTCTTTGATAACTTTTATTGATGACATTTTAACGTTAATCTTTTCACATTTTTTAAAAAATATCTTTATTAGTGACACAATCATTTAAAAATTTTAACTGATTTTTAAGACGCTGATAATTTCATTGCTCGTTTGATTGTTGATAAATTTGATTGCTATTTCTAATTTAGAAATCCTTATCTGAAGAAATGGAATACATGTTTTGCCTAGTTTATTGCTAAAAATAATGATCAGTGTTCCACAGAAAAAATGATAAAAGCGTTGCTAATCCAGCAGCGACAAAGCGACAGACGGTATTAATCTTCATTTGAATTGTTATTACTTTGTTATAAAAATTATTTCGACCAAACAGTAATCTCCAGTTCATATTCCCCAAATTAAACTAAAATATTTTACCCCCTTTGAAAATACCTGATTCAGTTTTTTAGACAGCTTATATTATTATACTAAACTTAAAAAAATAAATCGGTTTGAAAAAGATTCCAACGTCGAAGACACATTACTTGCAAAGGAACATTTTATTTAAAAATCATGTCATTGATATTTACAATATTACACGATGAGCTGAACTGTTTTTACAAAACAAATTAAAATTTTTTAATTAAGCAAAGACTGTTACGAGTTCTGTAACAGTGAAAAAATCTTACAGTATCAGTAGTTTCAAAAACTTAATATTTTTAAAAAATTTTTAATCCCCCGGCTTAAAATCAAGAAATGTAGATTTATCGTATTAAATTTACAAGAGGTATTTCATTGCTGCTACCTCAGGGCTCGCACTGAAAAAATTGCTCAAATTTATAAAAATTTGAAAAATATATCCCAAACGATAAACCCATAAAATTTTTAAAGGCGAACAATTGGGAAAAAAACCCGAAATATTGACTAATTGGAAGAAATGACATTAGTCGGTAAAAATACTTTGTAGAAAAAGAAAAATTAATACTTTTTTAAAGAAGAAAACTGGGTAATCATATATCATGATATTATTTAAGCTCATTACACATCTTTTTCTTCTCTTTTAGAAAATCACTCCATCTCAGAGTGCATATAAAAAAACTGAAGCAAAAATATACTTCTGTGTCCCCCATTCCGCATTAAGCTAAATGTGAGGATAGGATTAAAATTTTTGTTAGAATCCAAAAGTTTTAATTTTATAATATTGATCGCATATAACCGCGCTTTTATCGGACTTATTTGTCAGTACACAGGTTCGAAATGCTTCTATAGTCATTTTACAGTTCATATCTTGCACTTTATATAATGAGTGAATTCGAGGGCCGGGCGAAAAAGCTTAAGACAATTTTTTGTTATGAATTCATTTATTATATTGATAGTGGGCCGAAAAATGAAAAAAAAAAAAGGTCGAAGTTAGAGACTTAAAAAAAAAATATATAATTCAATGACATGGACCAAAAATATAGACTTTTAGAGAAAAGCTGTGCTAAATTAATAACTTTTGGAGAAAATATATATCGAGTGCGAACCCTGTTATCTCAATCTCAGTGGTAACTGCTGACTCAATTACAGTGGCAGCAAAGCAAGCATATTATAAAAGTAAATACACATTCTAAAAAAAATCACAAAATCCAAATATCCAAATTTAACAAAAATAAGAGGACTTTTAAAAAAATTAATATCTGTACATTTAAATGTAAATGGTCTACGGTGCTACAAGACCTGCTTCTTCTACTAACTGAGCTGATTCCATAGCTATTAATCTATGTCCACCAACTACAAATCCGTCAAGCTTGTCAGACAAATATTGGACCTTCTCCACAGTGTCCAAATGAACTGGGCAATAAAATCTAAGAAAAGAAAAAAGAATTAGAATTCAATAAATTAAGAATTAGTTTAATTGCAATTAAAATATCTTGGTCTACTCATAAAAAATTTTTTTTTTTGATATGATTTAGGGAAATAATTCTGAAAGTATGAAAACTCTATTTTTAAGATTGAATATTCAAGTAAAGAAATTTATTATTTATAAATACTTACATATTAATATTTTCAGTTTTGTCAATTCTTCCTACATGGATAGGGTTCATCTCTGAAATTAAATTCATCACATCGTCCTGTGTAAATTTCGGAGGTAAGTTACCAATGATAAATAAAAATTTATCTCCTGTTTTTGTGGATGAATCTGAATAAAAAATTTGAGCAGTAATTTAAAACATTATTTAAATTTAAGTGCATTACTAAAGATTTATTAAAAATAATCTAATATTTACCAATTAAATCTGGAATCTTTCGGGCTAGGACTAGTGCTTTACTATCTGGAATTCTTTTGACTAGGGCTAGTGCTCTGCTATCAGATCCTTCTTCTGATGTTCTTGATGCAACTCCTATCAAAGGTGGTTTTACATTATCATTTGATTCTATTCTCCTAGCTCTTTCTGAAAAATTAATCATCACATTAAAAAAAAGTTAAAAAGGATAAATGTTAACAGAACCACTCAAGAATGGAAAACAAAAGACAACTTGTGTGATAATTTCACTTTACCTGCTTCATTGTGACATCCATCCCGAGTTGCATTACCATACCGATTATGATTATCATTATGAGACTCGGAACGACCTTCATTACGAGAATCATAACGACGGCCTTCATTGTGAGTTTCGTTGCGCTCAGATCTTCCTCCTCCACCACCAGGTTTGTCTCCCCTAAAAAATTAAAGAAATTTTTACGTTAGAAAAATTTAATCACTTACTAATCACTTACTAGCCTACTAAAGTTTATTTTTTAAAATGAAAAACTGTCTAATTAGTTAAGTCTAAACTGTCTAATAAGTTAAGTATTTTTGTTATACAAGTACTAGACAAGTCTTCAAATATTACTCCATACTTGTTTACAAACACCTTAATAGAAGATATAATTGCTGCAGTATCTATTTAAAAATATTTCCATTCAATGATATTTTCAAAAACCACTGCAATTAATTTCTTAAATGGTAGCACTTTGAGGATTTTAGGAATCAAGCTCATACCTGCTTTTCTTAAGAAAAGAATTTTTAACATTAGTCTTAAAGAGAACAAAAACTTTACTCAGAAATATTGGGAGCAGTCTTTGCTTTATCACAACATTTTTTGCAATTTGTTATCTACTTTAGGCACACATCTAATAAATTACTATAATATAAGCACACACCTTGCATTTAAAGAATTGAACATTAATCAGGTACGTACCTTTCACGTGCATAATCACATTGATATTTGTCCCTAAACTTGTTGAGAGCTTTATCAGCTTCATCTTTATTTCCATATCGAACGAAATATCTGTTATTTTTATAACTAAACCCAACTATTCGACCAATTTCACCAAATACTTCTCTAACTTCATCTTCCTGTATATCATATCTGTTATAAAAAGTTAAAGTAAACCTGTCTGGACCTCTCTTTTCTCCCATAATGAAAAATGTCAGACGATATCACAAAATTTATTAACACCTATCTATAAGCATGAGGTTTTTTCAGGTAACCAGAGTTCATGCAACAAACAGGTTTTTAGTGTATATGTTAAAAACTATAAAGGGCACTACAAAACAAAACAAATCCTTTTTTCAACACGTTCCCGCGAATCCTATCCCATGGGTGTCCAAAATTTAAATTGCTTCTACGACAGACCTAGAATTTGACCAAAAAATTCTGCTCAGCTATAATCACTTTTTATTATTATTAATTATTAATTATAATATAATGCATTGTATGACACGAAGTGAATTGCCTTAATTTAAAAAACAAGTGGTAATAGCAGTTTGTAGAAAATGTAACATTAATATTTTGACTACCCCTTCCAATAACTTTCAATTTTCACCACTACATCGCCAGCTGTTCCCGACAAAGTTACTGACAATGGCCCCGAAAAACAAGGAATTTGACCTGTTCTCTGGTGGTGAAAGCGGTAACTACAAAAAATAAAACCCCCATTGGCAATAATGAAAAACAAAACAATGTCTCCAACGTTAGAAATTAAAAGCATGACAACTCAAGATGTGGAATTAAACAAAAAATTGTTGGAAAAGTTGTTTCGTACTACAATTCTAAGTTGTTTCGTAAAATTGCACCTACATTAGATTGTAAAAATGATAAGCCTTATCACGTTAGTTATTTGTTTTTATTTGAAAACATGATATTTAAATCTGAAAAGAAATTTTGGATTGTGGAATTGACTTGCACAATTCTTGTATATACAGTATTTTTTTACGGCGCTAATATTACTTTTTAAAAACCACAGCCACCGAATCCGATTGAGTATCGAACCCGAGACGGCTGTGTGATAGACCAGATGTTAGACCACCTCTCTGGTGTTATCAATTACAGGTGTAATGTGATGAAATGAATTTTTTTTTTCTTTAAAAGAAAAAGCAGGTTTTAAATTTTTAATATTTGATTTTATGTTTGACTAGCAGTAATCAATATTGATTAAAATTTACTTTCAAGTTGAGACATTATAAATATTGTTGTTTGTTTCAAATTAAAATAAAGATGAAAGTCAAGAAAAATTAACTAAAAACAAAATAGAAAAATTCATCTGAAATTAATTAATTTATTGTTTTCGGTTTAGGTAAAACTTGGTTTTAAAATATCACAATGACTGAAGAAAGACTGGAACCTGCAGATCCTACTAACACAGCTCTTCAAATAGTTCAGTTCTTATTTGCATTAAATAACCCACAGGTACTGTAACTAGTGAGAAATTTGTAATTAATAATGTTTTGCTAAAAAATAAAATTTTTCAAAATGAAACAATTTTTTTTTTTTTCTTTTTTTAGAACACAGCTAAAGTAAATGAATACTTCAAGAAGATCAAATTGTTGCAAAGTTGTTGTTGCAATCATGGGCCGAAGACAGATCAGGAAAAGCAATGGCTAAATGCTTAACTGTTTTATATAATGTTATCGCCTTGGAGTCAACTTCTGTTAATCCTACTGTTTGGGCAATATTAGATCTGGTAGATGAAGAAAAAATCAATGAAATTATTGAACAGATTCTCTCTGATGTCAACACAAATGATAATGCGAAAGTTCAGAAAGCTTTAATTGCAATAATTGAAGGGTTATGTCGAATGCCAAGATTTCCTAGATTGCAGGAGTGGGCTTTTGCAATTATACGTGGTCTTGAAGCAAGAAAAAATTATACAGTGCTTACTGCTGTTTCTGAGGCAGTTATTTTTACTTTAATGAGAGCCCTAAGGGTACCGATATGTAGGGCATTGGTTTACCCAGTTTTTAAACAGTTTCTTTATCCAGTGGTAACTCCAAATGTCTTTTACAAGGTATAAAAATGAGTTTCTTTTCCTTTTATAAAAGATAAAGAAAAATTTGTAAAATTACTTAGGCCTAACCTTATTGCCAGTAAAAAAAAAATTTTCCACAGATAGTTGATCAAGTGCCTCAAATAATTCAGGATTTGGAGAAGTATGAGGATGATAAAACAAGGGAAATTTTGTCAGATTTTTGTGGGTTAATTAAGATTCTCTTAGTGAGATTTCCAGCAAAGCCTCCATTTGAAGTCAAACATAACAACATTAAACTAGCAGTTTCTGTAAGTGAATCAATCAATGGAAAGTAGTAAATGTAATAAAAATAATTCTTTCTATTTTTTTTTTTTTTCTTTTGACAGAAACATGAAAATTGTTTTTTTGATGAAGACCGAATGACTTTATGGGATCCTAAACAAGACAGAGGATCTTCCAATTGGACAGTTGATCTTGCAAGTCCTGATTACGATGATATTATTACACAAACTCCATACAAAGGCCTAGTGAATCAAGGAAATACATGTTACATGAACAGTGTTTTGCAAGTATTGTTTATGACAACAAGGTAAGTGTAATTAGAATAAGGTAGCTCTTGATAGATTGCCTTTAAAATATGGCATGACAGTAAAATAATGATTTTTTAAAAATTCAGGTTTCGAAATGAGCTTCTGGGGAAAGAAATTAATGTCAGTGAGAAAGCCGCATCGGATCTCCAGCAGCTATTTGCGTTTATGCAAGAATCAAATCGACCTGTTTTGACCCCGAATGGAGTTATGGATTCTACTTTACCATCCAACTTTCGTAGGGGACATCAAGAAGACAGTTCAGAATACTTAACGTAATTTTTATTTTGCTTACTTGGAATTTACATTTTAATATTTTTATTAAAATAATTTACACTTTTATTTTAGTCATTTACTGGATACACTTCATGAAAATGAAAACAAAACTATAAGACGAACGAATCCATCGGCCAAACCAGAGGGGGAGACAAAAAAAGAAGGGAATGGGGATTTTGAGGAAGGCGCGGTTTCACTTAAATATTCAACTGGTAAATTTAAAAGAATCATTTGTTCTTAGGAATGAGGAATAACTTTTAATAAATATATTTCAGATTGGCAAAGTACAATAGTTGATAGATTGTTCGGAGGAATATCAATGTCTACTACAACCTGCTCTTTTTGCAAAAAAAGTTTTCCTAGAAATGATACTTTTAGAGATCTTCATTTATCTCTTCCAGAAGATCATAAAATGTGTGACCTCCAGGTCTGATTATTTCATTTATTGTAATTTAACAAAAAATGAGTTTTATGACAAATGAATTTTTTTTTTACAGGAGTTGATAGACACTACTTTGCAACCTGAAGAATTATGCAATGACAACATGTATGATTGTTCAAATTGTGGAACAAAAAGAGCTGCAACAAGGAGCCAAACAATTATAAAAGCTCCTCAGCATCTAATACTAACATTAAAATTATTTAGGTACTGATAACCATTATTACATTTTTATTGATTTATTTTGCAATGTTTTTATTTGTTCTTGTTTATTCTTAAAGGTTTGATCCAGTAAGGAAACAAAGGCTGAAGCTGAACAACCGATTGAAAAATGCTAAGTCGGTGAAAATTCCGGTTTTTAATTCTAGTCAATTACAAACAAAGGTAAATATTTCTTTTTTTTCCTCGTTGTTTGCTTTTATACATTTTTATGCTTAAACAAGCATTAGAAATTAAATGAAAGAAATGTTACTTGAAAAATAACTGGCACTGAAAAGCCCTAGCCCGTGATATTCGTTTTTCTTTTTGTTCTCTTTTTATTTTTCGATTATCATTTTTATGACTATAACGAAGCATTTAAAATGACTAAAATGAAACTACATATTTATACTGAATATTTAAAAACCAGGATTTGAGTTATAAAATCCCTACGATTAATTTTTTACATGTCTTTAAATCAGTCGGTGGTGTACGATCTTAAGGGAGTTGTCCTTCATTCTGGTTCGTCTTTAGACGGAGGTCATTATACTTCTTCAGCTGTTGATGCGACTGGTCAGTGGTTCTTTTTTAACGATTCAGTTGTGAGTATCTGTTGCAATTAATTTTATTTAAATTGTAAAAGTTATTTATACATTCGTTTTTCCTACAGGTGAAAGAGTCCAGAAGTGAGTGGAACGGAGGTGGAGGCACACCCTATATTTTGTTTTTGCGTCAGAGCGATGTCTGTGATCCTCCGAAAAGACCATTACCGTCCAATTTACAGTCTTTAGTTATTAGGTAATTCAGTTTATAATTAATGTGAAAAGTTTTCGTTCGTTATTAGTATTGCCTTTTTCGTCTTTCAGGGATAATGAAAACTATCTGTCTGACCGGCGTTATAGACAACGAATGGCTGATCGAACAAGAAATTATAAAGATGACGATTCTGATGATTTTCCACCTAGCGGATCAATAGGTGGGCAAGGGCCGTCTTTAGTTTTTTGATATTTATTTATTTATTTTTTTATGTAATTATACAAGTGAATAAAACTTTAATAGTACTTGAGTTTAATTCATTTGTGCTTTTTCCTTTTGCCTTGAATTCCGTCACGTCGAGAATTTTAATTCCGAAGAAATGGAAAGTAAAAAACTGAATAAAATAAGTTTCATTAAAAACAGTTTAATTTCTGGTATGAATATCAGAAAGTTGAGAGAATAAAAGTTAATAAATAACAAATTTTAGATGATTGAAATTAGTTCTAAAATGCGACTATTTCTTATAAAGCAGCATAAGTTTACTTAATATCATTAAAGTTACAAGTGTACAAAATACATTTTTTACAGAACTTTGTACTTAAGTCATAACAAATCAAATATAAAAATGTTTTCTTTTGCCTTACTAAAAAAGGTATGCTTAAGACAGGGCTACTTAAGACTTTATGTACTACAAGGCATTATTTTAAGCAGTGAAATTTTCAAGTATTAAAAGTTTAAAAAAATTCATAAATTACAATTAATTCATTGAAACAAGTTGAGGAAAATCCTACTCAAAGTAAAACACATGCATTAATTGCAGTAACAGTTTTCTTCAGTGCTCACTAGTAGCTGATGGTGAACTCATGGATTTATAATCCTGCCAGTAAATAAATATTTCCCCATTCAAATATGAAAGAAAAATTAAAAATTTTTTAAAATTTACCTGAATTTTTTTCTGAGAGTTCTGATCGGCCTCCTCTAATAATTCTGCTTCCCAATCTTCACATTCACCAGGATCAAAATTATATAATGGAACTAAATGATGCCTCAACTGGTCTAATCTTTTCTTTTTTATCGTTGCATATATCTACAAGATAAATAAAAAATTGGTATATCAAAAACCACTGTTCAACTTTTTGATAATTTTTTTAAATTTCAAGAGTCCCTAAACTTACCATTGCTGACAAAAGGATAAATATGAAAATAACACATAAAGATAAAAAGAAAAATTTCCAACCATTGTTTTGTTCTGGTTGACTGGCAGAATCAGCAGGGTCGGGAAATGCAGTCGTCGTTCCATTTTCAGCCTCGGTCAAATTCCCTCCCAACATACTATTTAAAATTTTACATCCTTATTCAAAGAGCCGATTTCGGCTACTTGTCTTAAAGCACTTATAATTCCATTTCATTTAAGTGTAATCGCATAAACGAATTGTTATTAACTGATAAGATTGAAAGTCAAATTGGAATATTGATGTATCCATTTGCACTGCTTACCTTTAACTGTTGTTGCTAACTTGTCTGCTGCTGTTATGTAGTGGAAGCAGACGACAGAAAACCGCGGTGAATTTTAAATTGATTATGCACAAATATCTTCAATTAATTTCCGCTCCTCACATGAAGTTCACGTGAGGCATTTATTTGTGAAATCAAATCAAAGCTAAAGCTTGATTTTTAATTCTTTCTAAATTTAAACTTCAAATAATGGCAAAATAAAATAATATAACAATTGTTTAATGCAAATAATAAATATTTTATTTATATTATTTTCAATTTGATTATATCACATCGTCGTCAATAATACATTTTTTTCAACTTATATTAAATATATATTTATATATATATATATATATCATGCAGTGTATGACTGAAATAAAACTGGACTATCATTTTCATTTTTCTCTCGGTCATTCCGACTTGTTGTTTGGCTGGACCCTCGGATACAACTGGAAAAGTAAATAAATACATTAAAGGTTGAAATATATATTTTACAACAAAAAGAAAATGAATAAATAATTCAACAAACACCTAAGTCATTAAAAAAGAAATAAACATTTACCCCTAATAAATTTCTTGGTACATATCCTTCCTTATCTTGCAGTCGGGACCACCACCATTCCCTTTCCATTTCATCGCCTTTTCTCAAAATAATTAAACGATCTCCTTCTTTAAAACTTAATTCGTCATTGTTATGTGCCATGTAGTCGTAAACTGCATAAACAATGCCATTGTTCAAGATACCTAATTTTTCTTGAATGCCTAAACAGAGAAAAAATCATGAGAATCATTCGAAACACTGTCATACGAAGCAAAGCAAGGCAAAGAACTATTATAGCTTACTGTAAAGGTATTCGGAACATCCGTCAAATCCTTCTTCGTCTTCCTCACATTTTTCAGCAGCGGTTTCATGGTCGCTGAGTGTTGTCGCAAAAATGCAAGCTCCGTGTTCTACAAGAAACCTTACCATGGCCAAATTATTACACGATGCTGCACAGTGTAGTGGCGTCCTATTTAAAAATAAAATTACAATTATTCCATGGTCAAAGTAAAAAAAAAAAAAAGTTGAGCTATTCAGCAGTTCTTCTTACCATCCATCACTATCCTGAGCATTGACATCGCAGCCGAATTCAACCAGAAATTTAACGATTTCTAGATGGCCGGCACAAATGGCGTTGTGAAGTGCTGTAATACCTTCGTCGTTGGCTGCACTTGGGTTTGATACCTGAGACGCTGTTTTCATCACAAGTTCGAGCTCGCCCTCTAATGACGCATCCAAAAGGAGCGCAAGGGGATCGAAACTTACTCGTCGTGATCCGTTGCTTTTATTGTTTGTACTTTTTAAATTACCCTTTTTAACTCGCCGAACAATTTGCTGCGAAACTGATTCACCTAAACAGAAAATAAAAATATTTAATACTTTTTGAGATACGAGGGAAAAAAGGTGAAAATAAGCAACAGTAAGGGGCATGGCTATTTGTATGATATAGAGATCAACTTAAAGTTAAAGTGTCTTCAAATAAAAACGAACCAAATAAGCAATGTGTTATTTATACTTCGGACATTTGAATAATGCTAAAAAGCGTTTGAAAGTTTAGGTCTGAGCTAATTAATTATTGCATATTTACTGAAATTATTTACCTGAGTTATTTTGCGTTTCCTGCGCATTAATACTATTAAGAGTTTCTACATCTTCGATATCCGATTTCTTATCATTCTCTTCAATTTTACTGCTTATAAAACAATCGTTATCGTTTGGAATGATCCTGTCCAATTCGTCAATGTTTTTCAAATCGGCTTCACTATTTTTCGTATATAAGTTCGTTTCTCCCGGTTTCGAATATTTCGAAACATCACATCCTTCACTTTGCATGGTTTGTATCAAATCCGCCGGAGGTTCTTCATTTTCCGGAAACATAAACGCAGGCGGCATTTCTATCCGTCTGTTAATGCTGACATGTATATTATTGTTATTGTTATTAATACCATTGTTACTTTCACTGAGATTATTTTTATTGATAATGTTATCATTATTGTTATTGTTTTTGCTGATGTTGATACTGTTTTGAAGACTGTTGCTGTTATTACTGCTGCTGTTGCTGAAATTGTTGTTGTGGTTGTTGTTGTTGTTGCCGTTGTCGATACTACTGATATTATTTATTTGAGTCCCTGAATGATTACAATTCACTAAATTCGAACTTTGGTTTGATTTCAATTTAGAATCGTTAACATCTACTTTATCGTCTTTCGATATGTTTTCAATATTTTCAATTCGTCTTATGGATATGTCATCTGGCGGTTCCGTCGTCGGTGGGGGCGGGGGAGGCGGTGTAGGCGTCCTGGAACGATCACTTTCAAAAGGCACTTCGTCGCTGCTAACTTTGTTGTTTCCTCCGTCGCTCCCACCTACTAGAGTATTAACATTAATATTCCCTTTGTTAAGACTAAGAGCTTGGTCCAGAGATTCCGCTGTAATCTCAATGTAACCTTTATTTTCGGGATGATCTTGAGGTTGACCTTGTCGAGGCGGAGGCGGAGGGGTTGGTTTAACTGGAACTGCTGGTTTCGGAGGCAAAGCTGGTTTACCTATCCGACTATCCGTAATTTCCGGTGTTCCTAATGGCGTGGAGGATGATACTGGCGGAGACAATTCTCCTTTTATTTCTCTTAGAAGACCCTGAAATTATTTGCAAAACATTTTAAGCAAAAATTAAAAATTTGTGTAGTCAAATAACTCGAGATTTTAACTGAAAAGTTTAGCTTTAGTTAGACAGGCTCTTTCTTCCACTAGGGCATGAAATCTTCTAAAGAATTGGGCAAGTTTAACATGATTTTTATTTTGAGCATTGGGTCAGTGTATTTCCCGCGAAGAGAATAGAATTTTTTTCAAGTTTAAATTATTCTGGCAGAAGAGCCACATGTTTTAGTGGGAACCGGATTCATTTGACATCGACAAGGAGAAAAAAAATGAACCAAAATAAAAATCGTTAAAGAAATTTGTCAGACTTCCTGGCGGAATATTTATCCCATGTAGAAATGGATACTATACTTGTCTAAAAATACACTATAACGACGATTTTATGGCATAATACACCTAAATTATGGTATAATAAGGCCTAATATACTATAACTATGGTGTAGTATGCCATAAAATCATCGTTATAGTGTATTTTTAGACAAGTATAGTATCCATTTCCACATGGGATATATGCGTTGGAAATCCTCAAAGTTGACGACTAAACTCCATTAATCCATAAATCCAATAATCCGTAAGTCCATTTCAAAACCCCGGGACCACTAACTGGTCTATTTTTTAAAAATCTGATTCTACGTAAGCACGGTAGGAAACTAGCAACTTATTATTTCACAAAAATGTCGACAAAATCTGACTTCACAGTGTGATTCCGAATCAAAAGTACACTCCAAATATACTAATTTTGAAATCCTACCTGATCATCCCCCGGAACCCCCGGAACCCCCGTGAGGCCCAAAACTTTTTCGCGCGAGTGTTGTATATCATATGAAAGCTCGCTATGTATGTTGTCGAATGAGACCATACCGAAATCTCCAGCTTTTATAGGTACCGAGATATTGCAGTTCAAAGGGGTTCAAATTGAGTGTCCATTTTTGACCCTTTTGAACTACAATATCTCGGTACCTATAAAAGCTGGGGATTTCGGTATGGTCTCATTCGACAACATACATAGCGAGCTTTCATATGATATAACACTCGAGCGAAAAAGTTTTGGGCCTCACGGGGGGCCCCCACTGGGTCCTAGGATGATCAGGTAGGATTTCAAAATTGGTATATTTGGAATTGGAATGTTCTTTTGATTCCTAATCCTGCTATGAAGTCAGACTTTGTAGACATTTTTGTGAAATAATAAGTTGCTAGTTTCCTACCGTGTAAGCTTAAAAGAAAGCCGTAAATAATTTTTATACGGCAAATGAAATGGTTTAAAGATCCAAATTCTTGACTTTAAGAAAAAAGGAGTTTAATTGTCCACATCTGCGAAAAATTTCACAATAAAAGCTTGTATCTTGGAAGGATTTGTTTTCAAACAACATTACCGGTATTTCGTTTAAGGTCGAATTTCACAACTTTCCGAGTTCCAAATTCCCATTATAAGACCATTTCGGCAGACAGATAATTTTCAGAAAAATTAATATCGCCCTTTGGTAACGTCCAATACCGAAAGGTTGTACCTCATTAAAGCTTAGCTTTCTTAATAAACTTCTTGAAGTAAGAAGTACTAACTGCAGAAATACTACAGGAACGCTTTGCATACCTGAGGAGTTGAACCAAGTGTTTGAGGTTGCACTGGTAAAATCTTTGTAGAACTAGTTTGATAAATAGGACTCGGTTTTTCCCCGGTCGGTATAAAACTTCTCGTAGATTTTTGGACTATGTTTGTAGGAGCGACGCTGCTAATCGGCTTCGCTATTTTTTGACTTGATTTTTGTGATTGATATTGCAGTTGATTTCCGTTAACATTGTTCGCCTTAGGTAGATTGTAAGTCGGCCTCGGAAGATTTGAACATGAACTGGAACTACTTGTTGTAGCTAAGGAACTCGTAGAAGATGAAGGCGATGTACCTCCTACGGGCTGTCCTCTAGCAGCTAAGCTCTGATGACCAAATAATCTGAAAAGAGGTTAAAAATTTAATTTACATAAAATTCATTTTCAAAATTTCTCTAAATATTTTAAAGGGTTATCACATCTTGGGTGATAATTAAAAAAGAATAATTTATAAGCAATAGACTATAAAAGGGACATTTAAATTCTATTAAAGTTTATTTTAATGATGAATAAAAGCAACACAAAACGTGAGGACTTTCATTAGCGGTGAACCCTTTATAATAAGCTTAAGTCGGATCATGTCAATTAGAAATTTTAAAATTACTCACCTAGGATTTACATGACTTGGTATTCTACTGGCACTACTGAGACTTGGAGCCGGGATTGGAGTACTATGAACGGTCATTAAAGGTTGCTGTTGTTGTTGCTGAGATTGTTGCTGTTGCTGTTGGACGTTTGACGACGATCCGACAGGATTAACAACTCCCGTGTTTTTCGAATAACCATCCCCGTGCTCCAAATGATTTTCAATCCCGTTTTGATATGTTAAATTTTTGTTATAATTAACAGCAAATTTTGTGTTGTAAGGTAAAGTTTGATATTTGGGATCGGATTTACTCGCTGAAAACTCCGTCAAGTAATCGCCATTATTGTCTTTATTTTTAACATCCTTCGCATTGATTTTCGATAGTTCGTTTTTAATAATATTCCCTTTTATTTCGCCATCCTTCGCATCCCCGTATAAATTTTTATTTTTGTTATTTTCGTTCGTGATCCGTTCATTTTGATCCGTTTTCCCAAGAGCTTTCGGATTTTGTTTTTGATATGTAGCATTCTTGTAGGATTCTTCCGTATTGTTTGGCTTGATTACTTCGTTTTGCTGAAAAAAAAAATGGAAATAGAAACAAAATAAAAAATAAAATAATTGTCCAGCCAAGTTTTCAAAAAAGAAGGAGAAAATCCTACCTGGTGGTAAACATTAGGTACGTGTAAATAAGGTTCCACAGCAGCCACATTCTGCCTTTGCTTTTGATAATTAAGTAATAATCCTGAAGTTGATTTCGCTGGTCTTACTCCCCCGATAATCTGCTTGTTGTTATTATTGTTGTTGTTGTTGTTTTGCTGCAACTGATTAGCTAACTGTTGATTAAGTAAACGTTTCCGATGCAATCTATCTTGAAGCTCTGTTATTCTTTTGTCAATGGAACTAATTTCCTCCTGTCGTTGATTTAAAGCGTCTCTTTGCTGATTTAGTTGAGTGTTTTGCTGCTCCTTCAGTTTGTTGCGAAACTAAAAAAAAAAAAGTTGAAACCCTGATTATTATTTTTCCACTTCATTGTGAAAAAAAGTAACAAATTAATTTAGAAAAGAAAGGAAAAGAAAACGAAGAACAAAGTATCGAAAAATGGAAGAAGATATAACAAAAAAAAAAAAAAAAAAAAGATAATTTTTTATTGGAAGTTAAGAAAACCTTTGGGTCCTGCAGGAAAGCGAATCCTTTGGGAACTGCAGAGTATGATTTTTATAACAAAAAGAAAAAAGGAAAAGATGATGGGATTTTATTATATATACGATCATAAAGTTAGAAGATAATATACTTTGATGATTATTGAGACAGAAAATGCTTTTTAGAGGTCAGTTTCGGCAACCCCTATTTTTTTTTTATCCTAGTACAACAGCTTTGAAAGCTCGTATTTGAAGCGTTACTGGAAAGCTCCGAAAAAAGAAAAAAAAAAAACTCAAATAAAAAAAAGGTGACCAATATATTTTCGACTGGCAAATGTAATTGATTTTTTGAACAAATTCTCAAAGGAAAAGAGAAAAAAAATATCTTTCAGCCTTTCCACCTGTCTAGATTTGATCATCAAATGAAAGTGACAATCGTCGACAACTGATACTGATGTAACGGTTTTCAATTTTTTTTTTTTTTTTTTTACTTCGCTGAAATAAATTTATAAGATGAAAAACACATATTAAAATAAAATTCAACAAATTTGGTTAATGGCTGAATGCAGTACACGGAAATGATGAATGGGCTTGTCAGAAAATGCCACGCCCTGGACAGGGACGAATTGACATCAGGAGGAAAACACGCACAAAAATGTTTGTTGCTTCTCCCTTATTTTTTTACGACGAACTTAGACTTCAATTGTCAAAGAAATAAAAAGAAAGTAATATACCCCTCAAAAACGTTTACGTGGCTTCATTACATCATTACGTTTTTTTTGGAAAAGGGTTTTGTTGACTTTGCTTACGAAGCACTAACAGATTTTTTTTTTTTTTTTTTTTTTTTACCAATTTCGTTCTTAACGAGATTCATTCCCCAATTTTCCTTTATCGGTTTTTTTTGTTATAAATGGATTTCTTCTCACTTTCTCAGAAAATTTTCTTCGTAGGGAAATGGCTTAGAATGATGTGCACGGGTGTCGATATAAAAGGTTGAGGGGAGAGAAAAGAAATGGAGTCAATGAAAGGATAAGGAAGGAAAAAAAGTAAAAGCAGAAAAAAAAATGTACGATCACTCAAAAAAGGGAGGAAAATAGTCGCTGAATTAGGAAGCAAAGAAAACCGAACGAAAGAAAATAATGAAGGAAAAATGAAAAGTGCAAAAATAATGTGATCGCACGGTAGGCAAATGGCCTAATATTATTTTGCTTAATGGCCGAAAAAATCCGACTTCACAAAGAATTTAGGGACCATGAATGTAATCAAAAACAAGCAACCACAAAATCGCGCAAGATCATCCTGGGCCCCCACTATGGGCCTTCGGGAGCCCCAAACTTCTCCTAAGTTATGTTGTATATATCATATGAAAGATATTGTCATTTAAACCACTCAAAATGGAGGGTCAATTTTCGACCCCTTTAAATGACAATATCTTCATACCTGTAAACAGATAGAAATCTCTGTGAGATCTCATTCGACAGGATTTGCAATGGGTTTTCATATGATATACAACATGGCTTAGGAGAAGTTTGGAACTCCCGGGGCCCCTAGTGAGGGCCCACGATGATCTGGCGCGATTTTGTGGTTCCTTGTTTTTGATTATATTCATAGTCCCAAAACCCTCTGTGAAGTCAAATTTTTGCGGCCAATTTTTTCAGCATAATATTAGGCCATTTGCCTACCGTGAACGGGAGCTCTGAAAAATATTCAACTATTTTGGTTTTTGACTGTACCATGAATAGCACTGATAAATTCGAAAATGGGACGGTCAAGTCAAGAATGGCACCATAAACACTTGTGCAAAGATTTCTGGAGCAGCCATCTGTACTACTTCACTTTTGGCATAGAAAAAATGTAAAAAAAAAAAAAAATAAATAAATAAGCAGAAAACTTTTTATGGGATGCCGTAGCATGAATAAAAATTCACGAACGTCTACAATTTTAATTCAAATGCATATAATTATTTACAAAACGACTCTCTTATCCATTTTTACGGTCCCGTTGGAAAGCTTTCGTAATAAGTTTTTTTTTTTTTTTTTTTTTTAGCGTAACTGTTATTTCTACGCTTTAACGTACCAATAATTCTCGTCTTAATTTATCCAATTCTAAAGCTGCAGCCGCAGGAGATTGAGCTTCCTTCGTTCTTCCATTTCGCTTAAGTTCTTCCAGTTGCCTCGTTAACTCTTCAACCTTCGCAACGGCCAATGATAATTCCTTTTCTTTTTCATTGAACAAAGCTCGTATTGAATCTAAATCCGAAGCTGAAATGAAACAGAAGGATTTTATGTTATTAACAAAACTGAACGGTATATCCATATACGAGGAAAGGGAAGCAAAATATGGGATAAAAACATGTGACTCTTAAAGCCTTCCCCATTTCTTTATTATGGCTACAAGCCTGTTAATTACGTAACGAATTTCCTATGAAAGGTACGCGTTCTTACAGGAGGCCTACCATAATTTATTTCGACATTATTAAAGTGACATCATGTTCGTGAAGTTAGTGGGATCAGTCTTTGATATTTTAATTCTGACGCTAAGACAACCGTTCTTAGAAAGTTTCGTTGTGTTTCCTCTTCTTAAGCTGAAAGAGCTTAAAAAGAGGAGCGCAAACTATACTGCCTCTTATTGACTCCCATCTTTTGCCAAGTTTAAATTTGAACTTTGACATACAAAAAAAAAACGAAATTTTTTTAATGACACATAATTATTCTTAATTTAATTTCTACTGAAGAAGGTATTGGTAAGGAACATTGGTTAACAAAGTTTTCAAAAAAAAGTTTGTTATCAGAAAAAAAGCGGGAAACTACGATTATTTAATGGTGAAAGAGTGCAACCATGTCATTTTGAAAGGGGTCGATCCGAAAATATGTCATCAATCTTAATCGACTTTTTTCTCGAATATCTGACAACAATAGCCCTTTTTTAAAAATTCGGGGGCTTTATTTCCTGGAAAAAGTAAATCCATTTCAAAGTTATTAAACAAGATTCAATTTAAAGATTCGCCGGAGCTGGAATATTTTCATTATCAACCTGTCAATCATTTAAAGTATTCCAGTTTCATTACATGAAATTTTTTTTTCCCTCCTAACCCAAATCCTGATTTCGTCTGCTAGCCTTACATGAAGTATAAGAAAAAAAATTCAAAAAAATTCTAAAAAAAAAAAAAAAAATCAGAATCAACGAGAAAACGAGAAATTGATCGCCATCGCGTACTTCCGAAATAAAGTAAAAGATATGGAAAATAGCGGTAGGGGAAGAACGGAAAAGGAAAGGAAATCGTTTTTCACAAGGTTTCTTAAATGTTAAATTACATTTCGTCACGTTTCTCTCGATGATATTTTTTTTTATTTTTCCTTTTTTTTTTTTTTTTTTTTTTTTTGCACTTGGAAGCGAACCGCTTCAGAAACAAATCCTTTTCGCATTTGTTTTCTATCCTCAAGCGGGAAATCCGTTGAACCAAAGCCAAAAGTTAAACGCTTTAATAGTCACGTTAATACCCTTTTAACGGTGGAATAAGAAAATTTTTAAGATGCTTTGATAAAGCGCTTTTTTTTCCCCCCGTTTCTAAAAAGGAAAAAAAGAAGCGAATATGGAAATAGCAAAGAGCTTATATTTTTTTAAAAGCTGCCATTTGTTTTTGAAAACGGATCGATGGTTTTATATTAAATAAAAAAAAATAAAAAAAAAATTATATACATTCTTCATTTTTGTAGATCTTCACAAAAATTCGATATGCTACAATCAGGTTTTTCGTGCTGCCAAAACAAAAATTCGATATAGGAGCGAAAAACTTTTTTACAACTGAACTGACAACGATTCGCGAAATAAAATTTAATTATTCATACCCTATAGGCTTTTAAGCTACAACAATATTCGATACTTTAATCTCGAAAAAGGTACGATAAAAATTTTGTTTCCTTTCGAAAAACAAATTATTGCTAAATTAATTTCTTCCTCGCACGCTTTTCATTTTCTTTTGATAAAAATGAAAGGTAAAAAAAAAAAGGAGTCTGGAATAATTTTTATCCTCCACAATTAAATTTCAGAAATAACTTTCCATTCATTATTTTTCCAGGAAATAATTAAGCGAGGATCGAAAAAAATCGTGGGCAAGTCTTTCGTGAAAAAGAAAAAAAAAATATTATTTTCCGAAATGGCAATTCCTTTATCACAAACAAAGAAAGAAAACTTAGTTAAATTAAAAAGAAAAAAAGAATTATACTCAAAATCTAAATCTTAAGCAAAGCATTCAACAAAAATATCCCTTTTTCACCATTTTAAAGTAAAAAGTTTTTGAAAAGTTGACTGGGTTGAGGTCTCTTCCCGAAAAAAAAAAGGAAAACTTCATTCAATGATGTATTTAACTCCTGAAACAGCTTCGGCAAACAATCTACGTCGAAAAACATTTAGAATTTCAAATGGAAGAAGTTTCTTCTAATACATCATCATTGAAAATAAGAACCTTGGCTCTGACAAAGGTTCATTTGAACTGACACGAAACCAATAAATTTAATACGAAAAAAAGGCGATGGAAAAAAAAAACCGATAGCATCACACTTCTGTCACTGGCTGGAACATTCCCCACTTGAAACTTTTTTTTTTTTCTTCCTCAGTGAGATTCGATCTTTTTCTGAAAATATATTACTCGTCTTCATCTGACTATGCTAAATCCAGGGGCTTAAAGTTCTCGGACTTTTTTTTTTATTCCTAGCTGGGTTTGCGACTTTCTCCTTAAAATTGGTGACCTGATCGAAAACAAACGATAAATTTCCTCTGGATGATAGGAAGAAAGGAAAATCGAAAGTACTGGGTTCCTACAATTATGTAAATTTCAACGCAGCTTTTCTTTTTTATTGTTAGATTTTTTTTTTTTTTTTTTAATATTTTTTTTTATAAAACTCCGGAAAAAAAAATCTTTGAAAACTACATGATTATATTAAAAACTTTTATGGAAAAGTTTGGAAAAATGCTTTCGAATAAAACGTTAGTACAATATACAAACGAACTAAAAGGTAATACCTTAAGAACAAGAGGTTAAAGAAAAAGAAATTTTCGGGGGGAAAAATGACTGACGTAAAAGTTTGCAAAAAGAGGAAATGACTGGTGTAAATTTTGAAAGACTAGCCGTATTGACTATAAAGCATTAATTATATGCAATCATGATTCATTAGTAATAGCTATTCATTATCAGCGATTATGTTAATAATCGTCAGTGAGAAATGATACATAAATAATTAATGGTCATTAACTTTTTTCTTCGTTCAAAAGGCAATCGTAAGTGCCAAGAGCAGAAAAGAAAATGGTCTTCGGTATTTTCCGGTCTTGCTTCTTCTAAGCTCCTCTTTCAGCATTGAAAACCTTGTATTAAAAAGCTCTTATTCCGCACCATCTAGTATTTTTGGAAGGGCAAAAAAAAGTTGGAAAGAGCTTGAGATCTAAAAAAGATTACCTATCCTAATAAATTCAGAATAGATCGGGAGGTTTATCTCTAAAAACAAAAAAATGCCTCTCCGTTTCCTTACGTATAGGAAATTTTTGTAAAAATGTAGATTTCCATAGTGAACGATACTTTTATTTCCAAACTGTTTCTAAAGATAAACCTCCCGCTTCAAGGCTTTCTGGGCCGTCTCGAAAACGATTTTTCATTCGGCTAAAATTTCTGCTGACCCGAAAACGTAGCCCTTTAATCAAACGACCGCGTTTGAGATATTTCGAGGTGCAGACGAACAAAATGCGACAGCAGAAAGGTGCTGTTTTGGTTTTAAAAAAAGTGTCTAAAAAAAAATTTAACTGGAAACGTATTTTTCTGCAACACAACATGATGGGCTGTCTCTTAATTGTCTCCAAAAAAGAAATAAATAAATAAATGATACACCCAATTCTTCAAAGCCGGATTCTGCAATGGACCAGTTTACTCCTGCGCAGAACGGCTTAGAAGGCTGATCCCCCCATTATTTTCTTCAGAAAAAGAATGCCAGTGACGTGAATGTAAAAACCCATATAAATCTAATATAGCAAATGCAGAATAACGTTTTGAAAAGTAAATTCGTTTTTCAAAGAATTAACTTCAACTAAAAACTTTCATTCAGTAAAAATGTAGGTTGCAGTTAAAAACATTTTAAAACCACACTCCGGCGAGCCTAATAGAAAAAACCTAAATTAAAAGTTGGATTTTTTTTTCTTCTTTTTTTTTTTTACAGCTGGGCTATAAAACGGAAGTAAAGTAGCCATAAAACGGAATTTACGTAATTCTAAATCTAACCTTGTATTAAGACATAGTTGAAACAGGTTCCTTTTCTGTTCAAAAAGCTTAGGTACAGGACGGAAAATAAAATTCCTTTTTCAATGTTTAATTACAAGAAAATAAATTATAAACGATTTTTTTTTCCTAAGCAATTAAAAAAAATTATAATGATAATAAACATAGTTATAATTTTGTTTTCAAAATAACAATTAAGCTATTAGCATAAAAAAAAAAAAAAAGAATTTATTTCTTTCCGAGATAACGGAATAATTCCAAAAACCCTTTTTCTTTCTCACGAGTTACGATCAGAAGGAAAAAAAAATCGAGTTTGCTTATTTTAATGTTGAAATCAAGTAGTGCACATCAAGGAATGTGGCTCACCTTCAGGGTGCTAAGGTCGTTTTTATTTGTGTACTTGAATAATTCGGTTTTCTTCATTTTTTTTTCTTTTTTTGCGGATCCAACTTTATGTGTTAATGTTTATTTATTAAAAAATAAGAAGCACTGCGGCCAAGGTCTTTTTGTTACATTCATTACAGTCCGAGCACTTCGCTTTTTTTTTTTTTTTTTTTTGTCAGTTATAACCTATATTTCAAAATGATTGCTTTATTAGGGATCATACAAGTTTTAAGTGAGCATTTTTTTTGCCTATTTTGTACCCCCCCCCCCTCCTCCCTGGGTGTAAACAAGCGTAAAAAATGGTTGACCCCCCTCTCCCTAATATTACGTAAGATTTTTTTTTTTTTTTTTCCAATTATTAATTTGCAAAAAAGAGATTTTAACTTTATTTTCATTTTATTTTTATCTTCAAAAAAATTATTGTTTCTTTTTTTTTTTTTTTTCAGAAATAAAATTAAGCGTCGAAAAGAGAACTGTGAAATGAGAAACATCAAAAATCAATGAACCAAATCAAAATTAATTAATAAAATAAAATCAAAAATGAATTTAAAGGAATCATAAAATGAAATCATGAACAAATGAGACCATTTTTACACTGAATAACGCAGTAAATATTTTAATGGCAAATTTTTAAAATTCAAGTCTGACGTAAGACATGGAATATCCCCCCTCCCCTGTTAAGAGCTTAAGTAATGCAGATCAAAGACCTGTGTTTGAGTAAAAACTAAGCTTAATCGTTTCATTTTCGGGGAAATCCTGTCTTTGACATTAAAAAAAAGGCAAGGCTTAGCACTTTTTTTAAAACAAAGAATTATAATTATAAGGCTTAAATTAAAGAAAAACACTCAGTACTTACTTAGTGTTCCGTTGTTTATTTTATCTTGATCCACTTGCCCCCTCAAAGCTCTTAGTTTTTTCAGTTTTAATTCTTGCGCTTCCACCCTCTCCTTAAGACGCCTAAGCCGTTCGTTTTCAGCGGCGACCTGATGAGTTCTAGCTTCCTGATGTTTTAAATATCTCAGTCTCTGCTCTTTGGCTACCAAAATTTGGTGTTGGGACTCGATCTGTTGCTGTTGCCTGGTCGCCATTTCTTGGAGCTCCCATAAAGACAACTCCACGCCTTCAGGTAACTGAAATTCAAAGGAAAAAAAAGATCATATTAAATCACTGAAACTTTCATAAAATTATGAATAATATATTACGCAATGTAATAGGATTTCTTTGAAAACCGTTCCCATTTTTCCATCCCCTCTAGATATGTTAATTTCCTTTTTGTTCCAATCATTTCGCGAAATTTGAAAATAACACTATGCAATCATTTTCTCTTTTTGAAATTTTGTCTACAAACAACATCTGAGTTGCATGCGATAAAAGGTAACCCGAACAGTTTTCCCGAAGCAGAATAATCCAATATAACTTTAAACGAAAGATAAAAGAAAATTTATACGAAAGCCGCCTTCAGCGATGAACGCAAACGTAAGCAAACAAACTTGCGATTTCATCGCGCGCCCCAAAAAAAAAAAAAAAAAGAAAGAAAGAAAAAAAAAAAGCTTTTTCATTCTTTTTTCGTTCATAAGAATAAGCAATTAAAGCGGAGAGAGTTATTTCCCTAAAATAAAAAGCTCTCTTAGTTAAAACCACCCACTGAGGCCTCAGCTGATAATGGCATTTCGACTGGGATGAAAAGCAGATCGGAAGAAAAAAAAAAAACCTCAAATAAAATTATTTTCAATTCTATCAGTATAAAAAAAAAAAAAAGGAAAAGGGGGAATTTTTTTTTCTTCGAGAAAAAAATTACAAGGAAAAAAAAATCGTCTCTGACTTGAAATTAAAAACATGTTCTTTCTCGGCGAAAGTGTTTTCCGTAAGGGGGCAAGAAGAAAAGCTTAAACGGATGATTAATATCGAAAGAATCAAAGTTTCGACGTGGGAAATTTTTCAACTAAAGTCGGATGTCAAACTGCAAATTGAATATAGTACGTCCAAGTTTTTGGCTTGCGCGTGGATTTCCAACTCAGCCAGCTTTGTGATTCAACTCTTGTGTTAGAAAAAATAAAAGAAAAAAAAGAATAGGAAGGATTATATTCTTTTGAAAAAGGTGAAAAGTCTATAGACTTTGTTCTGAAGCCGATGTCTAATTGTCACATAAAGCTACATTTCACACATTTCATGTAAAAAGGAAGAATGTGCTTCAAACGAGCGTTCCTCTTTCGTCAAATACTGCATTCAAATTGTCTCCATTTAATAGTGTATGATATTGGCATTGAGCTGATTAAATCATAGAGACTTTGTCACAGGTCTTTTTATCTGCAAACGTACCGTATAATTCTTGTACGTTGTTCTGTTTGCAAAAAGTTGAACAATCGGCACATGCTGGTGTCCATATGATTTGAATGGCTTTGTTGTAAAACAGAAAATAAAAAATGCAAAAAAAGAGGCTAAAGAAAAAAAATTCAGCTAACCTTTTGGCGGAAAAGGTCAGATTTGTTGCTTTTTCATAATATCAGCACTGATCATGCCTCATATGTTAAAGAATAAATCAATAAAGTCATCTAAATGTAGAGAAAAAAAAAATTGCCGCAGTTTGAATTATGCCAAGCTTAGTAATTATTAAACCTTTTCCTTTCCTCCAGTGTTTGCATCTTAAAAAAAACAGCCTATAAAATTTCGAGTTACAGCGGGAATAGCAGATTTCACTGCTAAGGTTGAAAGTGAGATATATCCGAACATTTCGACCCTAGCTGTGAAAGTTGGTTTTTATTCCAAGTGGATAAGTTACGTTGCATAGCTTTTTTTTTTTTTTTTTTTCAAATTAAAAAAACGATTTAGGATTAATTAAAATGGACAATATGGACGAATATTGAAATAGTAGATTACAGCCCTAGGATGGAAGAGACGTATTTCAAATCGAAACAAGAGTTTGGTGTTTAACGTGCTGAGACGTGAAAAGTCTCTTCCATTCTAGTGCAGTAAAGTTACTTTACGTACCGAGGAAAGCGAAATTTTCATTTCTCGAGTGGGACAAAAACAGGCGATTCCTTTCCGAGGTACGTAAATAAAAATTACAATATGACGAATAACAATATGGAAAATGAAAATATGGCAATCAGTGTTGCCAATTTTTTTTCCTCTCTTTAAGTCCGAAATCGACAGTAAGCGGCGAACCGTATTGTAGATATTTATGTGTAGATATTTTTACTTATCCGTCGAGTAGGCGGATAAATAGGCTTATTTTTGTCTGCTTCCACGATTTTTACTCTATGATGATAGGCTCCGAGCGACTTTGACTGCAGCGCCACCATTAAAATAATGTTTAGCTTATAAAAAAGCAATATTTTCCGCGAAATAATTGCGTAATGGAAACATATACGCTTGTATAACGTAAACAGGTATATTTAAGTGTATATTTATTTCAAAAAAAGTCGCTCGGAGCCTATAATTTCTACTTTCAATTCAATTGGCTAGATGGCGGTGATATGTATCACTTTCAACTCACGTGGAATGAAAAAACTTTTTTTTCACACTTCCGGTTTCTGGTCGATTGTTTTCGAAAGATTTCTGAACGGATACTCGTATTTTTGAACAGACGACGACCGTCTTTATTCTTTTCTCATATTCAGTTATGTTTACTTTTAGCACCAACAAATAAAAAAAAAAACAACATAGAAGCCATCAGAGCAGCTTGTGACGTCACTACTTTTATTTCTAACGGAATGCAGTATTGTTTTGTGTACATTTCTTCGTAAATAAAAAAAATATCTGACGACGCAAGCCACTTTCTTCACAAGCATAGTAATATACTATTTCCCATAAGCTAAACATGGGAGAAATTATTAGTTCAACTACCGTTTAAATTAGTTTTCAGTTCCGTATGCGTTGTTACTTCCCATCCATTCATTTAACAAGGAATCTAAGGTAAAAAAAAAAAAAAATTTCATTCACAATCTTCCATAAGCAAAACATAACGTAGACCCTATGTTGCTAATTTTTTGGAGGCTACTATACGGTACTTAATTTTCCATATAGATGTTAGGTGTGCTTAATTATGAGTTGTTATTATTATTTAATAAAAATTAATTATGGAATTTACACTTCTCATAACCAGACCCCAGTTTACGGTAACGCGGTATGGCAACAGCCAATGTAATACTGCAATATTGCTCAAACAGGACATTGCTTCCTCTATAGGGGACACCATGAAAAACAAGTTAGCATTCAAATTTTCTGTATTTATTCGACGACAAAGTTTTAAATCCGGATTACAAAAATCCGGTAGCATTTGGCGACAGCAAAAAAACTGTAATCTACTTTTAATTAAAATACCTCTGATTCTCAAAAACTTTTTCCAAAAAAAAAAAAAAAAAAAAAACTATTGTTTACCCAATGCAAAATATGGATAAATACCGTTTCCCGCAACAAAATAACGAAAGTATGAGCTTCGTGTTTTATTGCGATCGATGTGATAAACGAAAATTCTTTTGATTAAAATTTTTCTTTTAAAAGGATAGCATGCACAAATTGGACGACACAACAAAAAAAGATGTTTCGTTTTTACCTTTGTTAGTCATAACATCGGTAAATGAAAAATCTAAAAATAATGCATTGTTCTGACCTAAACCGTGAATCTGACCCTGACATGTGAAAGCTCCGTTTTTGTAGCGTCGTTATCCTCAAAGACGACTTTCATTTTTTTTTTTTTTTTTTTTTTTTGTGAAATGTTTAGTTTTTACTCCAAGAGGAGCTGGGAATTATTTTCAGCGGGAGAAAAAATCAATTTACTTTGTTCTGTAAGACTTTTTATTTTTTTTATTTAATTCTTCAAATAAAAATCTTGAACACGATATCTATAGTGACAATAAAAAAAAAAGTAAGTAAAAAGGAAAGGCGAAAAAAAACTCGAATTCGTTTTTCATCTAAGAAATTTCATCCAAGATGGACGTTGTCTTAACGAGGCTTTTGTTACTAAAGGAAGCGGAAGTGAAAATAGTAGAAAACGTAAAGAAAACCTCAGACAGTTTTTTTTTTTTTTTTTTTTTTTTCATTTCTCGACTGCGATTCTAAAATCTCTTTTCAGTCTAATTTTCTTTTTAGGCTCACTACGTAAACAGTTCGTTTCTGCTGATTTCCCTTTCAGATAAACTTTTCCGTTACCTCCTCCTCCCCCTTTCCCACACTCTTTTTCGACAAATTGCCACTTATCTTCAGGTTTTAAAAGTTTCTTTTTTTTTTCCTCTCTTTTCAGTTTCAGTATGTAAAAAACCAGGGAAGTTTTATTTGTGTACTTTCAGATCTTAAAGGAACTTTTTTTTTGCTCTGTGATGACCTGAAAACCCATAGGAGCAATATTCGCAATAAAATTTTATTTACTTTTCTCTGGCTTGAATAATTAAAGGGATCAAAGCAGTTTACTTAGTGATTTAATTCTATCGTCTTCTCGAGAAAGGTAACGCAGTAAGTTCTTCAAAGGTTTAAAATGAAGTCCAATCGATGACTTTCGAAAACCGAATTATTAATTAATTGTAGCTTCAAGGTTTTCGGAACATTTCTTGGGAATAAATGAAAACGTCGTATTACGTAATAGGATTATATTTAATTTCTGAAACCCAACAGAAATTGTTTTCATCTCGGATCAATTCTGTACGTCTTTGGAAAGGCGAAGAAAGTTCAATTTTCACGCTTAATTTAATTTAATTTAATTCAAAAGTAGTGAGAACATCTTCAAAAAGACAGCAAAGATACACAATTTCTATTTTATAGGAAAAACGAAAAATTAATGCGAAGCAAATGTGAGAGCAGTGGAATAAGAACAATGGAATCCCTATGTTCGAACTTTCACAGGAAAATTTAATTTAAAACTTATACTGTCTAAGATTTCATTCGTTTAAAAAAAAAATCTTTGCGACTGCTAAAGTTTTCATGCTTTTTTTTCCTTTAGCAGAAGACTTGAAACCAGCATTTCCTTGAATCGTAACGTCGATGAGGGAGAATGAGTAAGCTGAATAATAATATATTGTATAATATTTAATATTTTTAAATCCGTATCTTTTCCATCCTTCACTTAACCTTAACACTTGATATTAAGAGATTATTATAGCCTGGAGCACAATATTTACTCAATTAAAATCGGGATCCCTAATGCGTGATGGTTTTAGGGGATTATACATAAATCACCGGCTTTAGTTCTTTTTCCGAGAACAAAATTCGATTTGGGGTGTCAGGGAAAATATCAAAAATTACACTGAAAATGAAAACATCACATTGATTACGACGTAAAGCAATGTGCAATACTGCATACATTCACTCAACACCCCTAGGGTATACGTCGAAATAACCATGTTTACATTTCGTTCATTAAAATAACACATCCGCGACATCGCTTTCTGTCGGCCCAGAAGAAAATTACTTTCATTTGATTTTTTTTTTTCCTATCCATCCATCATTCCTTTGTGTGAAATTAAAATGGAAAAGCATTTTTTGAAAACGAACGTGTAATTTGTGCCGTAAACCGAATTAATATTGTTCATCTCTTTAAAAAAAAAAAAAAAATCTATTTATATTTTTTGATATTAGCTTATTTTTGTTAAGATTCAAGATGTGCTGTCTTTAATCTAAAGACAACAACACAACATGCATCCCGCTTCAAACAAGGCACACAAAGTGCCATCCTGTTATTAATTAATTTTGTACACGGCAAGGACTGATGGTTGCATTTGGCGCGTTGGATTTTACCATTAATCTTCTCCCCGATAAAGATGTTTATACGAATTAAAATTAACTTTTTATGCTTAAAACCGCACGGTATTTAGAAATATCAATTAATTACGATCCTTCAAAAAATACGACATTTTATTATTCCGGGATAAATCGGAATGGTATTTCAAAATTTCGGTTCAAACGATTCGTTTGAAATTTGAACAAAAGCTTTACGGTGCGTTATTAACCGTGAAAAGTACCATCTCATGAAGAAAATCAATATACAGTTTGATTAACTTTTGATAGAACGTAATAATATAGATGTAAGAGTTGTTAAGACTTCATCGATAAATAGATACTTGATAACCAATCAATATTTCCAAAGTTAAGGAATTTAGACCCGAATAATTAGGTTATTTGATCCCTTTTAATAATCACTTCAGGCCTGTAATATTATGATATTAATTTAACTTACTTCATCATTGAGAGCTTTCTATATGACTAGTCGTAAGCTGTAGTCATACGACTGGCATTAGCGAGTACGATTAAGAGAAAATTTAATAAAAATTGAAAAACGTCAATGTACTGCATTATTAAGGATTAGTTAACATTTTTCCTAATCCATGCTCCCTAAAAAAATGAATTTCTAATCCATTTCTCCTAAAAAATAAATTCCTTATCCGATTTTCCTAACTATTTATTCCCTAATTTTTAATTTTTTTAAAATAAAATTTCCTAAAATGAATATTTTTCCATATTTTTTGAATCCCTAACCCCTTTAATACTGTTTATTTTTATAATTGTTCATTTTATATTTTATTATTTTTATTATTTTTTTTATCCTTATATTGGTTTATTAAAAAAAACAAGGATAAAAAGAAACACCGAAATTCGCAGCTTTGCCTAGTAAATTATTACTAAAATTTTAGGGATTCAAAAAATAAGGAAAAATATTCATTTTAGGAAATTTTATTTTAATACCGTAAAACGAGGTGAAATTGACCGGCGGGGTGAAATTGACCACAAATCCCAAATCAGCTTTTGGCTTTTCTGGACCGATTTCTGGGATATTTATTGTATTTTAAGATTCGTCATAATTATTTTGAAGGTTGAGACAGAGCTAAGCATGAGAAAAAATTTGGGCATTGTTAGGTCAACTGGGCTAAAATTTGAATTTTGTTTTGTTATAAAAAAGCAGGTTTTTTGAAAGTTGTCAAACTTTCATCTAAATAAGGCCCTTTTGATTTCGCGAAAATTTTTTAACCTGGATATTTTGTTTCTAAATTTATTTCAGTTGAAGATCCATTCGTTAATATTCCCATGTTTTTTGCGTTTACAAATAAAACCAGCCAATTTAAAAGAAAAGGGTTCTAATTTTTCAGGTATGGGGTGAAATTGACCAGGGTCAATGCACTAGTTTTTTATTCTTTTAATGCAAATGAATGAAACAAAAGGCAATACAGGAATTTAGAATAGGTATTGGCATGGACAGATTACAGCATTTCATTCTCAAGTCAATTTTGGCGAGAGTAGGCCTATGAGCCATTAACTAAAATATCAGAAAACCCCTAGGTAATTTAGAAAATATTCCAATCTTTTGGAAAAGAAACCCGCGACTAAATGGAAAATCAAAAAGTTACAGGAAAATAGAGATTAAAACTCGGAACCAAAGAACCGAAAATATACACGGAAAAAGTAAAACTAGATAAAAAAAAAAGAAAAAAAAATTTAATTTAAAAAAAATAATGAATAAATAACTGTAAATGACACCCCCAGGTTTCCAAAAATAGTCAAAAATTTTTTTTGCTGATATTTTAGTTTATTCGTATATCGATTATAAGTTTTAAGGCCAATAACATTTTTTCGAAAAAAAAGCTGGATTTTTTGTCATAATTTGTTATTTTGCACCTTCATACATATAAAATACATGCCGGTCAATTTCACCCCTATACGGGGTGAAATTGACCAAAAACTGTTTTTAATTTTTTTTGAGCTTAAGACCATAATTTGCAAATTTGAACTTCATAGGGTTAATAGATCTAATGGTCCCAGATAGTATTCCCTAATTTTTTTTTCGACTTTTGTAATAGAAAAAGCTACTGCTTTAGTCAAAGTTGAAAACTGGTCAATTTCACCCCGTTTTACGGTATCAAAAAATTTAGGGACATTAAAAAGGGAAAAAAATATGGTAAAACTATACCATTTGTGGTATTTTTTATATATATAATTATATATAAATTATATATATTTATATATAAGTTATATATAAATTATATATAAATTATATATAAAAAAATTTAATTATATATATAAATTATTTAATTATATATAAATTATATATAATTTATATATAATTATATATAAGTTATATATAAATTATATATAAATTATATATAAATAAATTATATATAAAAAATACCACAAATGGTATAGTTTTACCAAAAATATTTAAGATAAATAAATAAATTAATTAATTTTAGAAACCAAAATTTTTAAGAAAAATGGATTATGAATTTTTTGTTTTAGGGAAAATGGATTAGGAATTTTTTTATAGGAAAAATGGATTTAGGAATTTTTTATTTTAGGATTAGGAATTATTTTTTTTATAGGAAAAATGAGTTAGGAATTTTTTTTATAGGAAAAATGGATTCAGGAATTTTTTATTTTAGGAAAAACGGATTAGGAATTCTTTTTTTACAGGAGAAATGGATTAGGAATTTTTTATAGGAAAAATGGATTAGGAATTTTTTGTTTCAGAAAAAACAGATTAGGAAAAATGGTTGGGAAAAGTTATTAAACAAATCCATGTATAACGGACGGGAAATTTGTACGCTTTAAAGCGTTACAAAGCCCCCTTAAAAAGTAAAAAAAATAGTTTCTATTTTTATCGCAACATAATGCAGGTCAAGATCTGTCATCGGTATTTTTTTTCAAAATTTTAATTATGCACTATAAGACATAGCGACAGCTTTTAGCGTGACACGGGACACTCAAAAAGGAACTCATATTGAGATTAATTATCGTTTGTGAAAAGGCTACTACCGGGTTACCATATGATTTCTGCCCCCGAAAGGGATTTTTTTCAAACTTGGCCTATAAATAGGACCATATTAGAGGGTACTTGAGCCAAAATTTTAGGGTCGTACTATAACCCGTTTTCCAGTTCCGACGGGGTAGCGAAAACTTCGTTTTTATTTTTTTGCCGGAGAACGGAGTGTCCGATTTTAAAAAACTAAGCGCAGAAAAATAGGCCTTTTATGGCCTATTTTATGGTAAATTCGGCCAATTTTTTAAAAATAGGCCAAAGCCTAAAAATTCGATTTTAAAACAAAAAAAATTTTTTTTTCATGAAGGAGGTCCGTAGCCCTAAATTTGGCTTCATTTCTGAAAAGAACTCAAAAAAATGGCCTAAAAACAAGTTTCAAAAGCCTAAAATTTTTGGCGTCAAAAACGACTTTTTCGATTTTAGCCAACTCCTTAAACTCGCACTAAAATTCGGATTTCACAGGCTTAAAGTACGCAAAAAACTGACCTAGAACCATATTTTTTCACGTTTTTTACCAAAGGCCTAAATGGGCTAATAACGGGCCAAAACATAAAAAAGCCTAAATTGAACCTCGCCTAGCAGGAACTAAAAATCTGACTTCATATTCTAAAAGTACGCAAAAAACTGGCCTAAAACCATATTTTTTCAGATTTTTTCCCGAGGGGCTAAGTGGGCTACTATTTGGGCTAAAACATGGAACAGCCTGAATTGTACTTTGCATAGCCGGAACTAGAAATCTGACTTCATATTCTGAAAGTACGCAAAAAACTGGCCTAAAACTATATTTTTTCAGATTTTTTACCGAAGGCCTAAGTGGGCTAGTATTTTGGCTAAAACATGAAAACAGCCTGAATTGAACCTTGCCTTGCCGGAACTAGAAATCTGACTTCATATTCTGAAAGTACGCAAAAAACTGGCCTAAAACTATATTTTTTCAGATTTTTTACCGAAGGCCTAAGTGGACTAGTATTTGGGCTAAAACATGAAAACAGCCTGAATTGAACCTTGCCTTGCCGGAACTAGAAATCTGACTTCATATTCTGAAAGTACGCAAAAAACTGGCCTAAAACTATATTTTTTCAGATTTTTTACCGAAGGCCTAAGTGGGCTAGTATTTGGGCTAAAACATGAAAACAGCCTGAATTGTACTTTGCATAGCCGGAACTAGAAATCTGACTTCATATTCTGAAAGTACGCAAAAAATTGGCCTAGACCCATATTCTTTCGAAGTTTTCACAAATGGCCTAAATTGGCTTATGGGCCTAATAATGAAAATTGCCCTAACTAAATGTTCACATCAATTCTAAAATTGCTTTGGTTATTTAACTTCGATATTATAAAGTTAAAATCAGCTGCGACTTGTAACTTAAATTTTAGACTGCGAATTCAAAATTCACTTTATATTTTCAACGTGGCGGGAGGTAAAATGGCTTACAACTTGATCTTACACTGTTTTGAGGTGTTGTACATAGATAATTTCAAAAGTTCTGACAGTCAACACAGGTGGTTGACTGTTGGAATTTGTCACATTGAGTGGTGTAACATTACATTGCAAATTGGACGTCAACTATCAGTTTTGAACTGAGAAACATTGATGGAAAAAAGTCTGCCAAGTTGGGCCCTTTTAGGCCAATAAGCCAATTTAGGCCATTTGTGAAAACTTCGAAAGAATATGGGTCTAGGCCAATTTTTTGCGTACTTTCAGAATATGAAGTCAGATTTTTAGTTCCGGCAAGGCAAGGTTCAATTCAGGCTGTTTTCATGTTTTAGCCCAAATAGTAGCCCACTTAGCCCCTCGGGAAAAATCTGAAAAAATATGGTTTTAGGCCAGTTTTTTGCGTACTTTTAGAATATGAAGTCAGATTTTTAGTTCCGGCTAGGCGAGGTTCAATTTAGGCTTTTTTTATGTTTTGCCCGTTATTAGCCCATTTAGGCCTTTGGTAAAAAACGTGAAAAAATATGGTTCTAGGTCAGTTTTTTGCGTACTTTAAGCCTGTGAAATCCGAATTTTAGTGCGAGTTTAAGGAGTTGGCTAAAATCGAAAAAGTCGTTTTTGACGCCAAAAATTTTAGGCTTTTGAAACTTGTTTTTAGGCCATTTTTTTGAGTTCTTTTCAGAAATGAAGCCAAATTTAGGGCTACGGACCTCCTTCATGAAAAAAAAATTTTTTTGTTTTAAAATCGAATTTTTAGGCTTTGGCCTATTTTTAAAAAATTGGCCGAATTTACCATAAAATAGGCCATAAAAAGGCCTATTTTTCTGCGCTTAGTTTTTTAAAATCGGACACTCCGTTCTCCGGCAAAAAAATAAAAACGAAGTTTTCGCTACCCCGTCGGAACTGGAAAACGGGTTATAGTACGACCCTAAAATTTTGGCTCAAGTACCCTCTAATATGGTCCTATTTATAGGCCAAGTTTGAAAAAAATCCCTTTCGGGGGCAGAAATCATATGGTAACCCGGTAGTAGCCTTTCTATTCTGGATTTCAAACCAGAAGGACAAAGTGCTTTTTCCGTGAGATTTAAAGGTGTGTCATAAGTCTGTAATTTCATCATTTCGAAAACCTTTTGTTCCATGCCTTGCACAATTTTTTGGAAATTATCGGTAGGGACGAGTCAAAGGCTCCTTAAAACTTTTTACTTTCAAATCGATGCAAAATATTAATAATATCCTACTATGAAAATAGAGAATATAGGCCTACACATACCATTGAGGTTTTAAGCATTATTTTCCTATTAATATTTTCATTGCTGGAGAGGCTCGAAAAAAGGTCTGTAAATTAGTAAATCATTTTACCAAAACATTTCCCGCCTTAAATATCAAGGTCTAATAAGTACTGAATGTTTTAAAAACTTTCCCGAAGTCATAATTTTAAAAAGTTTTTTTTTTTCACAAGAAAATTCGAAAGAAAACTAGCTATTTCCCAATTCCTCATAAGCGTGGAATTGCTCTAAAGATGTTCTAAAACATCATGCAGCAAAGTTTTTGACAGCTATGAGTTTGGGGTCGTAAAGAATTATTTTTTCGACTTTCGAATTTAAGCTGAGATATTTCGTGAAATTTAGTTCGAATCGAAGGGCAGATGCGAAAAAATCTGAAATGCGGCGAATGGGCTCCAGGTCCTGCTTAAGCCGCTGTAAGTGTGCGTATAGCCCGGAAGCATATCTGCAAATGCGCGGACGAGGGGTGAGTTGTTGGCGGACATATGAACAAACAAGTTAACACGTTAAAGGAAATATTACGGGAAAACTTTTGGAAGCATGTCTAATGCACACTTATGATACGCACTATGTGGTTCTGTGAAGAATTTAATGAGATCTTGGGAATTACATAAGTATTACTAATGTATTACAAAGGAATAATTTAACAATTAGATTTTCTCGAATCATCCAAGAAGAGTAATATTTCCCGCCTGATTTCCAACCTTTAATTGGGTTGTTTTTTCCAAATAACCCATCCAAGGGGTTCTTAGTCCTTAGTTCTTCATCCTTTAAATGCCAGGCCTTTTTATTTGACCCACAGAGATGAAAATATTTTTAAAAAAAGCATTGTTATTAATTCTGACTAGTGCTTATTTCGACTTCCCAAATGCAAAACCATCCAAATTATATTTCACCTTTTTCACACTGGCCTTCCTTTTTGCCTCCGTCTTACCTTTGTAAATATTTAAAGCCGGTATCATCAGCAACGCATTATTAACCGTTAGAAATTACCCCTTACGAATTATTAACGACTGAATTTGTAACAATCTGGTTGGACCTTAACGAACCAATTTAACTTTTAACGCAAGGATTTTAATTTTTTTTATGCGCTGTGCGAATTTTGACTGAATGTATTTTTAGCTTTATACAGTATTTAAAGAATGCGTGAGTTCTCAAAGAATTAAAAAAACTTAAAAAATACTCAGAGAATGGGCTCGACTGGTCCATTTGGAGAACACCGAAATCATGGAAATTAAAACCACGGAACGTTTACTGTCAACAACTCCTCGTGTCTATATATCATGGAACACTAATCTCTTGTTAACTAGCAATACGGACAATTTCGTAAGAATTATTGCGGGAAACAAATCCTGCAGGAATCGTGCACGATTCTATTACTATGTAAAACCCCCTTAGTATTTACCTATATCAATATGTCACGTCGGAATCATGGGACGTTAGAAAAAAAAAAAAAAAAAAAGAAGAAGATGAATTTCTAACCGGAATAGAAATGGCAGTGTTGAAATATGAGTTATACAGGAATTGCGTTCCCGCAAATGCTGACAACTATAACTGGGACTTTCAAGGAAATGGAATATGTGGGTGGTTCTAAAAAAAAAGTACCTTTCGAGTCACAGATAAATTATCCACATTATGTTACAAAACTGAAAATGTTATCGATTATTTTTTTTATTAAATCAAAGTTTGACTTCCTACAAAACGGTATCCCTTCGCAAAAATTAAAAAAAACCATTTTATGTCGTTTTATCCTGAAAAATTGTACCGAGTATCTGTCTAAATCACGGCTCCGTCACGGTCAGAACTTCATTTTTTTTTTACCGCCACGGGGTTTCTTGATATTTAATGAAATTTTAAAAAATTTAAAAACGAAATACCAAAACACAGTTAAAGGAGGATTTCATACAAATTTTTTTTAAATTTTTAAATTTGCGTTATCATTGGATATTACGCTATTGAACTTTGTCACAGCATTTCTCCGCCACGAATTTCTCCGCCACTAAAATGGCGGATAAATGCATTTGTTCGATGTTTGTTTTGTAAACAAACATTCCGCCACGGACTTTCTGATGGTACGTTTTTTTTAGAATCACCCATGTATGTTATTATTCGGATCAGGGATAGCTGACGCAAACTAAAGTTAAGTAGGAAAAGGAAAAACGCATATTGTAAATGATTTATCAACTTTCGGTTTCAACTCATAAAAAAAAAAAAAAAAAAAAGATAGTGGGAGGGGGAAGAGGGAGATGGAAAAAAAAAATTGGCGATATCGGCTGTAAAAGATAGGGAAATTCAAAAGTTTATTGCTTCAAGTTTTATTATTATACATCGTTCTGCAGCGTCACACTCGTTCCAAGTTTTTAAAACCATTTTTTTCCCCCAAGTTAATATAAATGATTTAATATCGTGGAACCCAAAAAAAAAAAAAAAAAAAAAAGTGTGAATTTAGGTAGATTTTTATCGCCTTTTACGAACGATAAAAATATTTGTTCCGTGTTCATTCACGGCGTTAAACAAAAAAGCGCTTCGGAGTTTGAAATTTATTTTCTATTAAAAAAAGATTACCCGAGAGGAAAAAATGGATTTAAATCGCTGGAAGGATATAGTGTAAAACTGGAAAACCTCGAAACCAAAAGGATAATAAATAACTGGTAAGTTAAGTGACAGGAAATTATGAAATACCAGACGATTTCAAATTGAACGTCGATTGTTTTTGTCGATAAAGCTGGAGCAAAAGCGTTCAGGGCTTTAATAATTTTCTGAAGGATGAATGAACCGTGTATGAATTTTCAAAGCCTTTGTTGTTTACCGTGAGCTCTTCTGCACAACATATTTATCGAGCTTATAATATTGCAATAAATGTGGATGTTATTGAATTTTTGTTTCGAGAAAAAAAAAAAAATGGAAGGATTGGAAAGTGTTAATAATTTAAATCCCCGCTGTGATTTATGAATAATAAGATCGGTGACCCAGGAAATGAAATGTATTATTTGAGGACTATTGATTACAGATTTCTTTGTGCAATGCATCTCAAAATGTACTGCAGTTATTAAAAAATGAAGTATGTTCATGGCCTTCTTAAACCTCGGCAATGTTTCGTTAAATGTGCTGATTCAAACGTAATTAAAAAGGAAAAAGATTGTTCGTTTTAATCGGGGCTACAATTTCGATTCCGGTTCCGATTCCGATTCCGATTTCGAACCCGCAGAATTTTGACTATTTATTAGGGTGTCCCTTATTTTGCGAATTTTCGAATTTTTAAAATCGCACACCCTCTAAATCGGTGATCTATGGTACACTGATAAGCCCTATTTTTTCCCAGATTTTTTTGGGCACCGGAAAGCGGGCCGACTTGAGCTTTAAGTTCCGAAAATTCCCATAAGAGAAAAAAGTCGACATTTTGTTTTCGCGGAAAGACGTCGTTTCCTATATCGGGAATTTTGCGTAGATCACGAATCTGAAGTCTGTTTTTTTATATCGGGTCCGGTTTTTGATTTAGAGGAGAAAATGTGGCAAGAAAACCTGGTTAAGTGACAAAACGCACTACGTCCTAAGTTTTGATCATATTTTGGCTCCTAGCTCAAAAGCCATACCAGATTTAAAAAAACGGACTTTAGATTCGTGATCTACGCAAAATTCCCGATAGGAATTGACGTCTTTCCGCGAAAAAAAAAAAAAATTGTCGACTTTTTTTCTCTTATGGGAATTTTCGGAACTTAAAGCTCAATCAGCACGCTTTCCGGCGTCCAAAAAAAATCTGGAAAAAAATAGGGCTTATCAGTGTACCATAGATCACCGATTTAGAGGGTGTGCGATTTAAAATTCGAAAATTCGCAAAATAAGAGACACCCTACTATTTATGAGTAAGATTCCGATTCCGATTCAGAAAGGTGGAAAAAAATTTGAGATTTCGATTTCGATTCCGATTCCAACTAACAAATATTTTAGCTATGCCGATTCCGATTCTGGTTCCGATTTAAACCAAAATTGATTTAACTTAATAACGGTATCTTCGTGATTCTTAAGTCAATCTGAATAGAAAATATTTTTTTGCATGCCGATACCGATGCCGATTCCGATTCCGAAGATATTCCGAACTGTTTTCAGATGAGATTCCAATTCCTATTTCTTCAAAAAAAAAAAAAAAAAACGGATTTTGATTCCGATTCTGAATAAAAATTAATCGGCATTGCAGTCCTAGTTTTAATTCCTTTGAATTAAATTTTTTTTTTTTATTAATTCTTTTATTTTATTTTAAGAAATTTACGAAAAAAAAATCAAGGCTTTTTGTATGTAACGACTCAAGGAATCAGTAAAAAAAAAAGAATGACTGATTAAAGTTCTCAGTTTCAAAGCATTAGGGGTATTCATTTTTTTTTTCCTGCAAACTCTTGCCTTAAAACATTATTAAGTTCCTTAACTTCTTCCTCGTCTAGAAATCGTGTGCTGAGGACTTATTGGCTTAAAGCTACCGCATGATGTTCGAAAGCAGTTAAAAACTTTTGTCTTTGTACTGAGCAAAAAAGCCACATCTTGTTAAGGCACAATTCGCGAGCTTTTCCATGAAATCAACATTTAAGAAAATCATTACTCGGAATGAAAAGAGTAAAATGACTTAAGAAAAACTTTATTTTTCCGATAATGAATACGAATTCTAAAAACTACACTAATTTGATTTGTAAGAATTAAAAAAAATTAAGGAAAAAAAAAAAAAAAAAGGATTACCTTATAATTTAAGACTTTAAAATGTTTAATTAATATACTTAATAAAAAAATCCTCGCAGTTTTTGTAATTTAATACAGGACCGTGGGTATTATTTCAAAAGTCTTCTTTTTTTTTTTAAAAAAAAAAAGGTTTTTATTTTTACCTCTTGAAAAACTCAGCTTACACTGCGCTATTTGACCTGCTTGGTTCCTTATAAAAAATTATTTCGTCCCCGCTTTCTCTTGAATAACGGGGAAAAAGTTAGTTATTTCATCCACTTAGCTTTTTACCGAAGGGAATTTGAAAAAATTTAAAAATCAATATGTACTCCATGTTTGCTGTATTGCATTTTCCGAAATACATTTCTAAGGTAATTTTCCATACGGATAAAGCGAATTTCTCACTTCTCAAAACACGTTTACACCACTTAGAGTAATTATATAAATTTAAAGCATATGCGACTCAGATTCTGAATCGCATATGCTCCATACATCAGAATCTTTGCCACTACACGTCGGTCACGACGTCAGACAGAGAAGAGACTCAGAATTTATAAACAGACGACAAAAACTCTTTGACGGTATTCCTAAAATTAAAAGTGATTTCCAAATGTGCATATTAAAACAGAATATTTTTGTTGTCAATAAATAAATCCCTCAAAGCTTTTCGTCAGAAAAGAATCTGACGTAGGAAAATGTAAACAACAGTATGAATATAAAAAAAAAGGACAATACAAGGAGGAACTCAAGTCGATGAAAAATCTCATAATATTGATGGAACTCGAGTTCCGAGATGTTCTTTTCATATTCAGATCAACCTTTTTTCCCTCCCGCTAAGTAACATTTGTACCGTTTATCCCCCTCTCCCCTCTCCTTAGGATAGTATTACTCTACTACTCCCGACGACAGAATCAGGTCACCGATTTATTTCATTTTACTCCGACAGGTGATAACTTTCCTCTTTTCCCCCGCCTTCAATGACTTTTTATATACGTTTTACCTCGGGAGTTATTGCCTTTAACGGCTCAGGAATTCCAACTTTTTTCACGTTTAACTTACTTTCGTCGATCGGAAAGCTTTGAATATTTCCTTTCCTGCGACATTCGTTTCACTTACCTGAAAAGAAAAGTAATAAAAAAAATATATATAAGTAAAAATTAGATAAATTGAAATGAAAAAGGTTCTATTCAATTATGTCGAACATAAAAAACCTTTCTGACTTGTTCCAAGGTATATATATTCAGTGTAAGAAGAAAGTGCTAAAAATAGAAAATTTGTAGGATAATTTAATCAAAAGGAAAATTTTAACTGGGTAAAAAGAGCGCCCGCTTTCCCATTTTAATTCATTTGCATATTATCAGTAAGTCAGCCTTGTCTTCTTTTTCTTTCTCGGGCGTTTTTCGTGTTTGGCTTTGGTTTAAAATATCGTGAACGAAAAAACAAGAAAAAAATAATAATAAAATAAAAAATAAAAAAAGGAAAACATTTTTTAATAAAATGTCACACCATGGATGTAATGAAGCGTTGTCTTAAAAAAAAAAAAAAAAATAATAATAATAATATTGCATGCAGAAAAAAAAAAATCCGCTCGTTTTCTTGTAGAAACATTTCCCGGATTTTATTTATTTTTTGTATATATTCTTTTAAGGTATACTTTATTATTTTGAAATATTCGTAGAGGGAATCAAATTTCAAAAACAATTTTTCACAGCAAGGCATACTACTCTTACATTCTAACTTTGAATCGAAAAATTCAATATCGCATCGCCAAAGGAATTTTCTTCCTGCGTTTCCTATTTCTTTCAATTAAAAGTTTCTTGAACCGTTTCAAACTCCACAAATTTTTCACTTTTTACAAAAAAAAAAAAAAAAAAAAAAAAAAAAACTTAATTAGTAAAAAATAAGAATTACCTTATTTTTGTCTTTATCCTTGCCTTTATCTTTACTTTCTTCGAACAACGGCACTCTTTTTGGTTCTTTGGTAACAACATTTTCATCTTTCGAAGAACTGCTAAATCCGGATTTAGAACAAGACGAACAATAGGAGGTGTTATCACTTTGTTCAGATTCGCTCGAGCTTGATGATAACGATTTAAACCGATTAATTTTGCATTTACTTTTTTTAAAAATATTCCTATTATTAGTGTTAGTATTATTGTTATTGTTATTATTGTTGTTGTTATTATTATTATTGTTTTTGTTGTTGTTGCTATTGCTGCGGCTGTTGTTGTTGTTGTTATTGTCGTTGCTAAAACTGTTGCTATAACCGCTGTTATTTTTTATGGACGCAACTTCGTTTTTTGATATATTATCGGTTTTATTATTTTCAAAGTTATCAGATTTCGTCAGTTCGAACAAAATGTTGCGGTTTTCATCGGTATCCAATTTCGAAAGCACTGAATTGGTTATTCTAATGACACGAACAGGTGGCTTGTTTAATTTTCGAACATTTGCTTTCGTTGACGAGTACAAATGTTTGCTCGACACCGGTTGACAAACGCAAGCCAGCATATCGTTTCCTTTTTATTTTTAAATTTTTTTGGGAATAGTTTACATAAAAAGATGTCTTTATAAAGTTCCGAGATATTAGATCCTTTTTCTTTTTTTTTTACGTTACTTTACTTTAGGCGATGATGTTACTAATAAAATATTAAACTGTGAAAAATACGAATACAAGCATTTGTAATAAACCGACTTAAAAATGCCGAAAATGAGGTGCTAATTTTATTTTAAATCGAATGAAGGTCTTATAATCTTGAAAAAAAACGTTTCCGTATTTCCCTCGTGAAAAAATTAAATTGGATCGACGTTGGATCAGCGAGGAATGCAACACCTATTAAGATTGATTTATACTCCATTTGCTGGAGCTCAATAATCGCTAATGTTGAAATTGTTACCAACCAAAAAACAAAGGCGCGACGTCTTAATGACGCATTTGAATTTGGTTGTCAGATGAAATCTTAAAGATCTAAGATTTCTGGCGAGATTTCATCAATTATATTTTTTCACTTTCAATTTTCAGCAGAGTTTTAGGAATAAATTTATAAAAGACTAATATTTAAATGGGCCGTATTAATTTTACAAGGGCAGTTTTCCGGGGCAGTAAAATTTTGGCAGTATAAAATTTTTTGTTGCAGTAATTTATTGGTTTTGTCAGTGTAATAATAACAATGAGCAGTTCAGGTTATTTGATAAAATATGATTGATTTAAAATGAGCAGTTATTTACCTTTAAAAATAGCAGAGAAAAAAAAGAATGTTTTGTGCCCAAAAAAAATATTTTACCGTCTAAAAATCTTGGGTGACCTTGAAATATTTTTTGAAAATTGAAAAAAGAATTCAGGGCATGCTGTAGAGGATAGTGATTTGCCGATAGAGATTCCTTCCGGGATTCCGAGTTTTTTTTCCGAAAAATTTCCCGGGAAAATTTTTTCTTAACTAGTCGGGAATCCCGATTTCTGGGAATAGAATTTTTCTCATTTTCGAGAATTCCCGATTCCCGGGATCGACAAGTTTTTTCCCGGGAACGGGAATAAAATTAATTTTATCAACTTTTTGACCATTTACCACATAAAATTTTCAATATTTTAAAAAAAAGTTATAAAAATCAGACATTTTTTTTTTCATAATTTGCCTAAAGCGTGCCCTTTAACCAATATAGAAAAATTTTTTTCTACATAGCTCCGCTTAATTCTGAACTTACTTCCCAAAAATACAGAAATCAGGGTTACTTTCTTTTCTTTTCGCTTTCAAAATAAATTCTCGATTTTCCCAAGATTCCCGGGAGTTTAAGTCTGTCAATTTCTCGATTCCCGGGTAATGAAAAGCTAATCAAAACAGGAATTCTCGTACCAGGGATTAATATTTTTTTCAAAAACGGGAATTCTTGATTCCGGGAATAAAAAAGAGTCGCGAATTTGGACTCTATATTTGCTGGTGAACCAAGATCTAAGCACATTGATTTCTTTTTTCTTTTTCGATTATTTTTTTAAATTTATTTATTTTTTACTTATTTTTATTTAACTGCTGCACACTGCCAGGTAATAATACTGCCCTGATATATATTTATGCTGACCGAAATGCTTTAATTTACCTGCAAAACTTGATTTTTTTACTGCCCAGATACTACACAAAAATTTTAAAAATACTGCCCCGTTAAATACAAGCCATTATAAAATAAATAAATAAACAAATAAAAAAGTAGGTAAGGAAGTAAGCGACATTCATAATATCCATAAAATAACTAGATGCTATGGCAATAAGGCCCAGCCTAGATGCGAAGCAGACGATACAGTCATAAATCAACAAAAAGCAACGAATTCTATTGAAGGGACCTCAGCAGCAATACCATTTAATTTTTTTTCCAGAATGAGTAAATAAAACCGAACATCTAACGACGCATGGAATAAAAATTGCAGAGGGAATAACGAGTTTTCCCGAATAATCGGTTAAAGCTATTTAAATTCGTTATTTACGTAGATAATATAAAAACGTGACTTTCTCGCCAAAATGTAGATTTTTTTTTATATCGAATTTACTCTCTAAAAAAAAAAAAGCTCTATCATCAGATTCGAAAGTTGAAAACAAAAATAGACCTCAAAAACGAACTGAATACTGAATGATGTCTCTAACAATCGCTCTCTTAAAGCCTTAGAATGCTCTAACAAAAATAATTTATAAATAAAAAAAAAAAATGTCAAGATTATTCACGAAATTAAGGAAAACCCCGTATTAAAATAATTCGATTCATCTGATTCTGACAAATAATACAGCGACAAACGAAACTCAAAAAAGGGAGTTTTTAAAAAATCCGCAGAACGTTAACATTTATATTTTAACATCGTCAGTGTCAAGAGCTAATTGAAAATAAACTCCGAACCGGAAAATCTAGCATTAAATATTTAAACGCTACTTAACAAATGACTAAAAGTTTTGTAATTTAGCACTTTCTACGTAATCCTTTTTACATGCGCTCAAGATTGTTAAGATTCAAGTTTTGAAGCGTATAACATCAGTTTTTAGAGATCTTTTAAATTTCACCGCTTGCAACATTGAAACGCCTTACGAGAATGTTGCGGGTGAAGTTAATACTACACTTAAATTCCAATAAATGTAGAATTTTTTATTTGTTTCGAGAAACGAATTATATTACATTCAGCATGTGACATTTTGTTTTCTCTGCTCGCAAGCAATTACATAAAATCGGTCTTCTGAAAATTTTCAATAAAACGTTTTCAAAAACCGTCCTTTTTTTTGGAAAAAAGAAAAAATTAATTAAAGAACAAAAGAGTAAATATTTAAACAAAAATCAAACGTTTTATTTTTCCAGGCTACGGATTTCGAGTCGGAAAAACCGGATATGAAGAAATCCAAAGGCAAAAAGGATGTATTCGTTGTTTTCTCTAGGTCTTCTGACTTCGTGCTTTTAACCAACCGGTTACCTCTGATACTGTTTTATCGAAGTGATAAAACTTTTCTTTATAATCGAGAGTATCAAAGCTGAAGACAGTTTTTTTTACACTTAAAATCATCCCGAATAGGATGATATTAAAAAAAAAAAAAGTTTCTTTGAGGTTTCAATATTTAATTTTCGTTTGAAAATCTATTTTAAAAACTTTTGCATTAAAAAAGTCGAAAAGTCGTAAATGTTTTGAAAAAATCCTTAGAAAGAGATAATAGCAAAAATATCATTGCAGCAAACTAAGATGAAAAGTCAATCATCCTCAGGGGATAAAAAAATTACGTTAAAAATCAAATTAGAGGGAAAACACGACGGAAAAAATGCTTTAGAGAAAAAGACAAAAAAAAAAGGAAAAAATTTTTAAAAACCGTAAAAAATAATGTTTAATCATCCATTGGGTTTTTTCAAAGCCTGAAGCCCATACATATAACATTTTAATTTTTCCTGCGAATTACCAGTGTATAAAATGTTGATCAATAATAGTAATTTAAAATACAGAAATAAAATTCAATACGGCATCCATGTAAAAAAGAATAATGTATTCTTGCTTTCAGCGTGGGACAGGGATTATTTGGATTAACGGTTCTTGGAATCTCGAGCATAATGAAAACGATTGAAGTGGGAGCAAAAAAAAAAGAAGAAGAAAGGAGAAGAGAGAAAATTTTCTCGAAGTGGCAACTGTCAAGCATTTCTGTTTAGTTTAGTTTACTAGCTCAACCGTTAGCGATCAACAACCCTTAATGGTTCAAAGTCTCCTAACGGTTCGGAACTCGATTACTGACCGGAAACGGAAAAGGCAGGGAAGGAAAAACGAGGCCCGGGAAATGGAATCAGTAAACCCCAAGTTTCCTAAACGGATCAAACCACCACGACTTAACCTTGATACTGTTGTGTGACGAAGGAGAATATGCGGTAACCCGAAAAGTCCAACTTTCTCCAAGGGAAGTATTTTGCAATCTGGTGTACAGGTCGACAATTCGTCCCTCTATCAAAATAAGTCAGATTAATTTCAAAATCAAAACTTTAAACGAAGCAAAAAAACTTTCTCCTAGGAAATTACATTTTTTTTTTTTTTTATTCTACTTTTCAGTTTTTCAACACCACACCCTCATAATTTCTCTCTGCAGAAACTCCTTTCTATTTAATTTCTCTACATTTCCCATTTACACGGAAGGCTTCATTTAATTTCCCCAAACATCGAATTCGAAAAGTAAACAATAATATGAAAATCAACATCAGGGGAAAAAATAATGCTCACTCACGAAAATAACATTAACGAACTCGTCAATCTTATACCGCAATATATATGCAAATTAAAAATCCACTGGATTGATTTCATCACGTTAGATGTTCCATCTTTTTTCCATGTCAAATGACGGTTTTAATGATTGACTTGTGAGGCAAACATCCAATTAAAATCAATTTCGATCCGGAGGTTTGAAACTGTATTGAGAAATCGATAGGGAATACTCCCTTTTTTTTGTATATTTTCCTCGTTTTCCACGATTTTATATTTTAGCTGCTGCCATTTGATTTATTAGTTATGATAAATGGGTTACAGAAACAAGATAACGTAATTTTATACCACTTAATTAGCTAAAAAATGAATGATTCTGTTTAATTTATGTTTCCAATTTTTATTTAACATTTTTTTTTTTTCATTTCTATTTTTCCGCTGTATAACGCGAACGTTCCGCACATTTCTTTGTCTTTTAAAAAAGGACCTATAATTATTTGGTCAGTATTTAAAAACTGTTTTTTTGTCAGAAATTTAAACAAACGGTTAGCATTTTAAATAAATGGTGAGTATTTTAGTGGCCAGTAATAGTAACGATTTGGTCAGTAAAAAAAAATAGTTGGTCAGTGTTAAAATTAAAGGATCAGAATTAAAATTAAAAGTCATTATTTTAACTAAATGATCAGTAAACTAAGGTAAAAATTTTTTTGATCAGTAGAAATATTCAATTGGTGAGTAAAATATTTTGGTCAGTAGAATATATTCAATGGTTCAGTAGAATAATTTGGCCAGTAGAAAATATCCAATGGGCCAGTATATACTTACTACGGTCAGTACCTTGATCGTCAGTTTGCGAATGGTCAGTAAAATAATTTATCTAGATTCCTGAAAAAAGCGATAGAAAGAGTGGAAAAATGGTCGAAAGAGTTTGAAAATAATCAGGCGAATTTTTCATTTAAAAAAAGCGAAAAAATTAGAATATAGATACGTAGACTGATAGAATAGATACGGTAGAATTAGATACGTGGACTGGAGGCTATAATTGAGCAAAAAGCGAAAAAACTATTATAAGTACACGGTAAAAAATTTTATGTTAACATTAACATAAATCGTGTGTAGCCCTTTTTTTATGTTAAAAATTAACATATTTATGTTAAAAAATAACATAATTATGTTAATTTTATCATAAACTGTGTGTGGACATTTTTTAACATAAAATTTTTTACCGTGTAAGAACTGTGGCGATGTGGCGCCCCTTTTTTTTGTCCAGCCGAAAAAGAGAAGAGTTTGTCAGCCACCGCGATATTTCCAACTGCAAAAACATAAAATATTAAATTTCATAAAATTTCTATAACCGAAAAATCAATTAAAAACTGGCCATTTTGGGATATTTTTACTTGCCATTTGATTATTTAAACTCACCAAAACATTAATTACTTACTGACCTTTCGCTTTTTGAAATTTATTGACCAAATGAATTTTATTTATTGACCAAAAAAATACCAGCCGTAAATTAATTATAAATTTCATAAATTTGAATTATTTGGTCAGTAAAGCAAAAATTTATTTTGGCAATGGAATAGGGTCATCAAAAAAAAAGTGTTTCCAATTTTGTTCTTCACCAAAAAAATGTTTTCATCCAAAAACAGTTTCATCCTAAAATGATGTATTTTAGTGAAAAACGCACTGAAAATTTTTTTTAACGATTTAGGGGTGTCGCAGAGCCGAAAAAGGGCCTAAGCCACAATTTTTTCTTAGCATTTAATGAAAAGAAAATTTGGTGCATTTTTCCGTAATTGAATTTTACAAAAACAGACTTTACAGGTGCTTATGACGTTGAAGAAGACGAATTTCACCATCCCGATTTTTTTCGACCAACGTCTGAGTCGCTGTTACCTGTTTCGGATTTAATTTTTATTTACTTCCCAATTTAAGGTCCTGAAAATTCTTTTTCTTGTTAAAATTGCTTACACTAATGGGAAAATGTTCGGGGGACACAATTTTACGATTTAGATTTTCCCCAGTCAACACCTGATTGGCCTACAGCGCTTTTAGAACGTCTAAATGTTCTAAGTTTTTGATTAAAATCTCATTTAAGATATATTTCTCGTACGAAACGTGTATTTTTTTTTATGTAAAATGAGACAAGGCGTTACTAGTGGATTAATTCTGTAAGTTCACATTTTTTTAAAACAAATACTAACCATTTAATAATTTTACTGATCAAACCCTATTTTTTTTACGGACGGAGGTTTATTATTTTTGCAGACAAAACAGCATTATTTCAACGACCATTTATTTAAAATACTAACCATTTATTTTAAATACTGACCGAGAATTCGCTTAAATACTGATCAATTTATATAAAAAAATACCGACCGCTTAATATAAAAATGCTGACCAGTTAAATACGAGCCTTAAAAAACCATTTAAACAAAATATTAGGTACTATTATTCAGAAAATATTTTGTTCATAATTTCAAGGAAATCGGATTTAATATTACGAATTTAACAAGCACTCCAGAGTTATGCATAATTCTCTAAACTAAATGCATTTTGCTGACGCTGTCGATTTATACATGCGAAAATTCAAGAGGCTAACTATTCATTTTTCCTTCGAGTTTCATGGGTTATTCATTAGTACGGAAGCCGAAAGAATAGAGAGATACAAACATTATATTAATACCGTGTCGAGAACAACACACAACAAGAGAAAGGTGAATTTACCTTCCTCCTCTTGTGCTGTCATAAATATATTTTAATGAAAATCTCACCTAGGGACCGAAAAGGAGGACGGGAGGAACCATACACCAAGAATCCCGTTCACCGATTCCTGTCTTTGACCAACTTGGCGGAAAAACACGTTTTCTGTAATATCCGCCACAGTTATTGCGTTGTATTTTACCCGTACCCTTTTCCTAGCTTTTTCTGTCTTTCTCATCTCCGTTTAGTTTTAAATATTTCATTTTATTTCTTTCATATTTCCTCTCCCGCGGCAGATTTTTGGATATACATGTCAACGATCCAACGGCAAAAAGCTTTTCAAATCCGAATTGCACAAGTTTGCTCATTAATTTCTGGCGACATCTGGCGTAGACCGTCCCACTAAATCTTTTATTCTTTATTTTTTTTTGTCTCGCGCTTTCCTTAAAAAAAAAAAAAAAAAAAATCTAGTGTTTAACACCGAGAGAGCTTTAAAAAGGATTTATTCACCCTCCAGATTATTATTTTAAACGATTAATAAGATTAACCGCACGTATAATCCCAATAAAATTTTAAATTACAGGAGGCGACTAATGCAGTTTATTCAAAAAGGACTTATTAAATTTAAAAGGGTTAAACCAAAATGTAAGCGTTTTCCGGTTCCCCGAGTGATTTTACCTTTTATACTTCGATGATTTTTCGTCCGCCTTTCGCTTTTATCAAACTTTGTGACGGGAGAAGAAAGGGGAAAAAAAAAAAACCACTCGATCAAAAAGATGAAATCTGTAATGACTGTTACAGTAAAAGGGTTTGCAATAAAGTAGAGAAGTCTTAAGGGTCTATATCAAGGATCCGTCGAGGGCAGTTCTTTTCGCAAGTGAATTTCACTCTTAATATCGCCTTTCAAGTGTTTTTTCAATGACCCTTTATTTTTCGGGCTCAAACTTTTTTTTTCTTATTCATTCGCGAGCAAGAGTCCAAAATAAAACATCTGATAAACTTTAAATTTTTCATCTACTCTTCTAAATAATATGGGGTCTACTCACAGTAGAAGAAACAAGAAAATTCATCTGCAAATTTCAAATATCAGAGTAAACGGTAGTTTCGGCTAAAGCTAAAGATGTTTAGCAAAAAAAAGCCCGATTTTGTGACCGCAAAATAAAAGTGGGCCCTTTCCAAATCTGAGAAACTACATGACGTTTTTTGACCCGTAGAATCCAAAAATGGCGATAAAAATTATGTAGTGTTCCTGGAAAAACCAGATATCTCGACATTAATTATTAATTATCAATTTTAGCGATTATCATTAATTATCCATTGATGTGGAGATATCGGGGTTTTCCCGAAATAGCACGTAATTTTTATCGCCATTTTCGGATTCTACGGTCAAAAAACACAAAGTAGTTTCTCAGATCTGAGAAGGACCTACTTTTATTTTGCGGTCACAAAATCGGGCTTTTTCCATAAACTCCTTCAAATATTGAAAGCTTTAACCGGTGGTGATTTAAAGGACTGCAGAAATGATCATAAATTCCACAAAAAGCTTAAAGTTCCAAATCGTTTTCTAAATCAGACTGACATTAAATCAATCAACATTTCCGTTTCTTGGCTCAATGTAAGAATTCTCACAGAATTAAATTCTTAAAATATCATACCGCAGAAGATACTGAAATATTTTGGCTTTTAGATCAGAATAGGAAAAACATTGCTGTGGATCTTTAAAAGGTAAAACCGATGCCAGAAATTACCCTTTTATACGTACAGGAAATAAGCTTAAAATTTTCGAAAATCCTTCCCCCCATCCCCCCTTAATGGTGACAACTCTATTAGATTACTTGTGTTGAAAACAAATATTACAGAGCAATTTTGTGGCGAGCTCTGTCTATCAAACAATTTAATTACGGACGTCCGTAAAACACGAATTTACGTTTACAGAGTTTTCGTTTTTACGAAAATATCGGATACGAGTTTTAATATATTATAAATAAAAATATTAAAAAAAAAAAAAAAAAAAAAAAAAAAAAAAAAAAACTTTTTGAGCTTGAGAAGTTTATTCCGCCTTGATATTATTGTAGAAGAGCTTGATATAAAAACAAAAAAGAAACCTTTACTTGAAAAGTGAAGCAGTTTAATTTAAATTGGAAAAAAAAATTCCCTTAAAGGCATGAGTTTTTTCTTTTTTCTTTCTTTTTTTTTTTTTTTAAGAAAAAAAAACTTTCCCTTTCGTTTATATTTTATGTAATTGGCTTCAGTCAAATATGCTTTAATTGTTACATTACTTTATTTAAAAATCAGAAAATAGGGATACCGGTGCTACTTAAATTTTTAGTCACGAGTTTCCAGCTAAATTTTCACGGGAAAAATTTTGAGGTTTGTGTCCATTGGTATGATTAATCACGACCACAGGAACCAAGTCTGGAAAAACATACAGTTAAAAATATCAGGCGTTTTCAATTTAAAGAATTATGTTTCTTATAACTTTATTTTGTCATGACATGTGATTGATAAGATGTGATTTTATTGATTTTTCAAATATTAATGTTGTTAACAAATATTACCGCCTTTCCCACTTCAAATCCTAAAGACATTAAGAGCCTGGCACAGCGATCCATTCTCCGGCACCAAATCGTTCATAATTTGCTTTATCTTTTTTTTTTTTTTTTTTTTAAATCTCATTTTTTTTTAAAATTACAAGCATCAAAAAGGAGGGAGAAGAACGAATGGAGTAAAATTATATTTTATAAATCTTACCAGAAGTGACTTTGAAAAAGAAAGTAAAGTTCAAGAGGAAGATAATAATTAAAAATAACTAAGAGCCATGTAATGGAAATACCACGGGGTAAATAAAACTTAGTTACTTCATTTTGGTTCACTTGAACATGTTTTCGAAGTTTAATCGTTATGCAGGATAGACTTATGATAGACATTTCATCCCATGTGTCACCACATTCACCTTTATTAAAATAACAAAATATTCAACTTCCTTTCCGAAAAATTAAACGAGAGAAATCAAGCCTTCGCTGCTCTTACGGTAAAACACAGTTCCCTAGATGCAACAGTCAAAAAATAATGCATTTATATCATTTTAGGAAAAATTTTCACTTGTAAAAAGATTTTCTTAACCTTTTCCCGACCGACGGCTCATATGAATTGCTGTCTCAAGACGTTTCCGCGACCAACAGCTGGTATATTAGCCGTCAAAAATGATCAAATCTCCTAAAAAGAAGTCATTTTATCAAGTGCGAGGTGTTCGGGTAAAAGATGATAAGGTTTTATAGAGGAAGAAAGTATCAAGAAAAACAATAATGAAGATAATTAGTTAAAAAGGAAACCGGTTTATAAAAATACTTTTTATAAACAAACGTTCATAAATATGAAATTTTTTTCGAAACGAAATTAAGGCGCGAGTCGCCTCCGGGAAACCGGGACAAAGGAGACTAATTAAAGTCAATGAGGAGCAGTGCCAGACAGGTCATTCAGCGTTAAAAAGGCGAGGGGAAAGGGGTTCATTGCTTAATTAACCATAAAACAATAGCGGCTTTGCTAGAGGTGAAAAAAATAATAGAATGATCGCGATTTCCTTTTTCGTTAAAGTTTTGTCCTGGAGGAAAATTTTACAATTTACTTTTTATTTCTTTTTTTTTTCTTACTCTTTCACGCCTCCGGATTATGCGTTGATTCCGCCATATTTCGTCCTTATGTGATTAAAGCTTTCAACCTTTCAGGAAGATAACACCTTCTTTGATTTATTTTTTTCTTCTTACCAAAATTACTTTCTCTTAGACCTTAAAGAGTCTTAGACGTTTGTGTTAATTACGTCGTAAAGCTCGTTTTTAAGTCGGTAAAAAAAAAAAAAAAGTTTTGAAACACCTCCATATTGCCAATGAAGACAAGGTAATTGCTCATTTATTTCTACGGATATGTTTGCTTTGATACTTTTAGTTTTTAACTGTTTCCAGTCGGAAACATTAAGTTGTAAATGTTTCGCTTAGTTACTTGTAATTTTTAATCTTAAAATTAAACGCAACGAAAAATATTAGAACCAGATCATAATAATAATCATAATAATAATTTTTTGCTGCGTCACCGTTATTTTCCCTTACAAAATAAAAGTAGGATAAAAAAAAAGAGAGAGAGAAATCCGCTGCGATTTTGAATCGAAGATAGTTTCTTTAATCCTTTTCCTTCAACTCTCAAGAGAACTCCAGTAGGTCCAATCATCATCTCGATTTAACCCACTAAATAGAATTCTTTATTCCTCTCGAGCTTATTCTACAAATAATAAGAAAGGGGGCCCTTAAGAAACGCCGAATTTCCAACCCCGATTCGGGGTTTGGAAAGAAAACAGCAAAATGCGATATCGCGTTTTAAGAACCCCGAATTTTATAAAACCCGAATTCGATTCGGGTTTTATAAAATTCGAGGTTTGAAAATACGCTATATTAATATTTTTTTTTTACTTTCGGCGATATAATAATTCGGGTTTTTTAATTCGGCGATATAATAATTCGGGTTTTTTAATTCGGCGATATAATAATTCGGGGTTTTTTAATTTGGAGATTTTAAATTAGACGATTTAAAAAAATTTTAAAAATTGATTTCCTCTAGTAAAAAATAGGCTTCAGACACAAAATAAATGAATAAAATTAAATAACCGGAGAACCAGCTACCAGCGCCAGCACTGGAAGCAGGTTTCGGCACTTCGTACTAGGTTCTATCCTCCATCGTTCCCTAGTGTTCGGTTCACAATCTTCCATAGGCCGGACGGTAACAGTTCTGTGCCTACATGGAACTGCAGGCGGGTAGCGGATCTCTTATAGTTAGCTTATGCGATCGATTCGGGCATGCCGAATGCCACATAAGCTAAGGTTAGGATCAGCTTTACCAGTTTGCCCCTAATACTGAGTTTTCCGCCAGTAATTATATTTATATGATTAATAATTAATTAGTTAATTAATTAATTATTCAAGATTGTTCTATTTATTTTTATTTCCTGCTTTTTCCACAAAAGTGTGGAAAATACGGGGATTTTTTCAAGTAATTTTTCATGATATGAAAAAAAAAAAATGAAAAATTTTAAAATAAACCTGTGTCGAATTGACCCGAAAAGGCTTTTTAATTTAGCAATGACATTTTAAGTTAGCCATTGCCTAGTAGCCACCCAGTCAGTTAGCATAACCCCGAATTATTATATCACCGAATTTAAAAACCCCGAATTATTATATCGCCGAATTTAAAAACCCCGATTATTATAATCGTCGAAAGTAAAAAAAATATTAATTATAGCGTATTTTCAACCTCGAATTTTATAAAACCGAAATCGAATTCGGGTTTTATAAAATTCGGGGTTCTTAAAACGCGATATCGCATTTTGCTGTTTTCTTTCCAAACCCCGATTCGGGGTTTAAAAAATTCGGCGTTTCGTTATAGACTCATAAGAAAGCACTCCGGTTTGGCTTTCATAGGGTTGTTCGTTTAAATTTTTTTCTTCTTGATAGAAAGTAGGGAAGAACTGTTTGACGGTTTATAGAAGGTTGAAGGTTGTTATTTTGAAAAAAAATTCGCCATGTATGCGCTGAAAGATATAAGGACAAAAAGTATAAGGGGCCGCAGAATTTTTTGTGTAAAATAAGATTAAAGCTCATTAAACTCAAACAAAAATCACGAAATAAAAACTTGAGTTAATTGTTTAAACATTTTTCTTTTTCTTCATTTTACATAAACCACCGGAAGAATAATTTTTGCAGCGTTCATATGAAATGATTTTTCTTGTGAGTTAAGCGAATCAAACACAGAAACACTCAGAAAAAAAAACGACTAATGCGAAAGTGACTTGTCTAGTGACAAGAAAAATCATGCGAAGACAGCAAAAATAACGATCTTGTCAAGAAAGAACCTGTCGCATTATTTTTTCCGCTATGAAAAGAGCGCAATTTCACAACAAACATGTTCGGAGAATATGTTGGGTGCACATGTTAATTTTTGATAAAAGTGGCGAACATGTTACAAAGATTTTCATGCTTAAAAAAGCGTCACTGTTTATTTCCGTGTGTCGGAGGTGAACTAACGTATCTCCATCGTAAATATGATTGGAGATATCCGTTTTGAGTCTTTATAAAAATCACGCGATCATGCGCGGCGACTGCAAGTTTACACGCTCATGTTGGTGTAAACATGTAGTCACGTGACATTTCCACGAAACGTCGGAACAGACTAACTCCAATCATATTTACGATGGAGACACGTTAGTTCACCTCCGACGCACGGATTTAAAGTTTGCCCTACATATCGGGGAAAATGTTCGGTGAAAATGTTTGTCCAACATGTTCGGCGAACATGTTTCGCGTGAAATTGCTCCGGTTTAGTTGCAAGGCAAAACTTGTTCAAAAAATTTATTTTTACTCAGTGAATCTTTATACTAAAACATATTCCGCAGAGTAATATTGGCCATTAAACATTGGAAAATATTTGACATATTGTTCACAACAAAGAAACTGTCGTTGGCAAGCGTGCTCGACTTTGAAATGACCGTTCGTGTCGTGTAAACTACTGGTTCGAACTTGCTTTGCAGTCGTGGTTATTTCCTTGGGCTTTTGCTTTTCTTATGTATATGTACTTATATCATTTCAAAAAGACCAATGAGCCACAAACTTTGGGTTCCTGTCCAAACAAGTACATCACGTAAAACTGGATGAACCTTACCCTTCAAACTCAAGGAGTTATGACGTAGGCAAGCCTAGACTTTACACAAGCAAGCTAATTGGATAATGTTAGATGTCGGATCACGGTACTTCCGTGTCCGATTCTGCTTGGAGAAAAAAAATCGACAGAGCTTGCATAAACATGCCTATTCACCCAACACTCGATAAGCAAAATCAGTTGAGCTGAGAATGACGCATGCAGTTTGTATAATACAAAATTATATCAAACGGACAGAAATGAAGACTTCCGGTGATAATTATAATGGATTTTCAGAGTGGCGGTAGATGGCTAATGCAGGCGGCATCGGAAAAAAAATCCGATAAATTCATTAGCTACTCATGTTTGGAAGTAATGAAAGATACTAGGAACGAGCTAACTGTAAAACATTTTCAGATTCCAAAGTTTTCTCCTATTTTATTTCCTGATTTCAAAAACTCAAACTATCTTCAAATCCAGTCATTTTTTCCCTGGGCAGGGGAGGCAAAACGAGGTTTTTTTTCTCACACTGGATTTTTGAAAACTGAAAGCACGACGATTCGAAAATATTTCTGAGAGTCGAAATCAGATTAGAAAACATCCATTCGTATAAAGTTTCTCTTTTCAAAGATCAAAGAAAAGGTTTATTTGCTGCATGATGAATACATTCGGGGAACGACTACGGTAATGTCGGTGATGATGATGATGATGATGATGATGATGACAACACGGAGACGACGATGATAGCAATAAATACTCTGTCACATTTCTTGTTCTCCAGGAAAATTTCTGAATATATTCTTGAGATGCATATAGGTGTAATAAAATAAATCCTAAAAGAAAATTCTAGAAAGTTCTAGTTCGATAAAGTCATTTGCAGTACACTCTATTAAAGTTGCACAACGGCCGATGTTGCAGTTATTCAAGGCAAATATTCGAACAAATCAGTACAATAATTTGACGAATGTTTGGTCAAAACAATAAAAAATGTTAAAACAATTTTAAAAAAGGGGAATCGCAGCTTTATCGCATTAATGTGATGAACAGTAAACACCTGGTTTAATGTTTACATAGCGAATCTCGTTTAATGAGCTAGAGTTTAGCAAACTGTTTTGTTCCATACCGAATATCTTTTTAACGAACTAAATTTCTACATGTATAACAGTTCCAAAAATCATTTTTAAAAATCCATACAGTGGAAAAAAAAAAAAAAAAACTCAAATTTGCTGACACTGTTGAGATCACGATAAATTACGAGAACGACAAAAATAATCAAAGGATTAAAACTGTCTGATGATTATTATTTCAATAGACAGTCAAAAAATATTAACTGGGAAAAAGGTAATGCAAATACATGTGACATATTAAAAAAAAAAAAAAAAAAAAAAAAACTCCCGTGTTATTTGAAAACAAAAGGTAAGTTTACACTTTTCACTTCTCATATTTCACAGCCGCGCCCGAGGGGGAAAGAAAGGTGACGCAGAACCAAGGCCGTTTGTAATAATCCCGCCAGTAAAACGAGTTTACAATTTTTTGAGGAAAAATCCTCATTTTGACTTTTCCATGGACTTAGAAATACAAAGGTTTTTTTTTTTTAAATTTTTAGTTCTTCCGACACCAAATGACTTCTTTTTTAATTTACAATAAAATCCAAACAAACATAATTCTGCCTTTCAGCATTTTGTTTTTCCTCCTTTTTTCTTTTTACACTTAATATTACATTTAATGTTACCGGCATAGATCAAATTGGTAAACAAAACATTACTCAACGAAGTTAAGAAACTTTAGCGGCGAAAATAAAAGAAAAAAAAAATAATTTCGTTCCCTGTGCCGCAGGCTAAGCTTAAGACCCCCAGGGGGTCGTGAATCGCAGTAAAAAACGCTTTGTTTCGAAAAGAGAACACAAGAAAAAAAGGATGCCTTTAAAATGTCGCATATGGTTTAATATTAATCTCTTTTTCCGTAATGTATTACAATACATTGTATAATATAATGTAAAGTAAGGTAATGTAAATATAACGTAACGCGAAAAGATGTAACTTTGAATAAATGAAACAGCGATGAGATTTCTATGAGGTGATAAGAAAATCATTTTTATGTGCCTCAGAAAGAAATAAGATTTGACTACAAAACCTGTATCAAAAGTTGATTTATATACAGTATAACTCTCAAATTCGTAAGTAATGAGATTTTTTTTTTTTTTTTTCTCAATTAAATTATTTTTATTAAACGAAGAACACTTTTTATTATGTACCTGTAAAATATACTAAATTTGGGCAAAAGACATTAAGTCGAATAATTTCGATGCTTTTAAACAAGATACCGCAGGATTTACTACACAGAGAATTATTATTTTTGAAAAAAGAAAAGAAAACTATGTTTTTTTTCTTTTTGATTAAGCTCTGACAAAAGTAATGAACTCCAGATTCGCGTTGATAACTTATATAAGGCGGTTATTGTAGTAATTTTTTTCCCTTTAATAATATACAAATTTTATTTAAAAAGATAAAAAAAATTCGCATTTCGAGAATTTCCCCAGTGCCGAGATATCTAGTTATGAATATCCTAAATCTAATTTAATTTTTTTTCTCAACAAGAAAATTTAACACTTCGTTTCGAAAATCACCGAGCGTGATTCGTTGAGCATCGTGCTTTTCGAACCAAGTAAGATATGATAAACTTATTTGCTTTTTTTCAGGCTTCTCGTGGTTGAAAGTTTTTTTATTCTTTTTGCTTTGAATTTTTATTAGTTTCAAGAGGAGAGAAAAAAAAAAAATGAATGAGGTTTTTCGACCAAAATTATTTTCATTTTAATACGGGATTAAAAATCCGGAGAACTTGAAGTTTTTTTGTATAGGTGCTTCCCAAAAAGGTTTTTTTTTTTTTTTTTTTTTTTTTTTGGATGAACTCATTCAGGTTTCTCTCATTTAAAATATTTACTTTTTTATGCTCGCGATGTAACTATTTCATTCATTCGAAATAATAATAATAAACACATTGATTTTTTTATTGTCACATAAAACCAGTTAATTCTCACGCTCTTTGGTTAAGCCGGTTATTTCTAAAATAGAGATTGGCAAAATTCCCTTTCTGATGTTCACTCGAATCAGAAACAAGGGACTTAGAAAGAGGAAAAAACTCCAGTTGATTCAAAAGCGAAAGTGCGTCAACAGATTCATTTTGTGCTAGCAATCAAAAAAATCTTTGAAAATATAATCGGAACCATAGTATTACAACGCAAAATCTAAATTTTTCTCTTTATTTACTTTATCCGTATAACGGTCAGCGATGGTTTTAAAGATGATTTCCCAAAATATCAACATCGCAAACACTTCCAACGGAGTTCCACGTCCAACCTAATCCTCTAAAACATTACGGGTTACCACTGAATCGGTCATTTGTTTTCCTTTCCCTACTAACGGCGCGTTCTACGCGCCTTTATTATTTACTTTAATTTTTTTGCTCTTCCTTTCCTGAAACCTTCATTTGATCGAAAAAATATCTTTATCATTCTTATCATTAGAACAAAAAATTGAAAGAAAAAAAAAATCTAGTCCAAATATTGTTCTATTTTTCCTCCTCCTGATAAAGGTCACGTTTTACGGGGGAAAAAGATAAAAAGGAGCTACAAATCAACATCGCAATTTACTGGTGCCTTCCTTATACCTTTTTTTTCCCTAGCTGGGTAAACATTACGAAATTGGTTACTGATCCATTTGTATTGTCTTTAGTTTGCTTTTTTTTTCTTCTTTATTTTCTTACTAAAGATCGTAGACCTTTTTTTTTTCTTTTTTAATCGCCGTTTTTCTTTTAATGTTTCTTTCCTGGAAACTCTGAAAAGCGAATAAAATGGCTGACGTAGCTCCTTGTTATTGAAATTTCATTTTAAAAGTCCATGGATTGGCAATTAACAGATATTTATTTAGAAAATATTTGTAAGATTTTATAATGAGCTGTTCCTTTTAAAATAATCAATCAAAAAAAAAATTAACGAGTGATTTTTTTGCAAAAAATTATTTTTTTTTATCACTTTAAATTTTATAAATTTAGAGAAAAAGAAAATTTAAACGAAATTTCAAACTCTTGAAAGTAAACGAGTCCGTGACGTTCAGCCGGTTCGGTAGTTTTATTAAATAAGGAAGGAACTTCCATTTTTTCTATAAAGATAACGCAAATTATTTCTTATCAAACAACCTTTGAAAAGTTCATTTTGCCATCTCAAGACGAAGTCATTGCCGAAAGGAAATCATTTTCCCTCTATTTAATTTTCTTGGAATTGATTAAAGACATAGAAAGCTTTAGCTTCAGGTATATTATCAATATTAAGATAAAATAAATTTATGAAAGTCTCGTTAGTATCATTTTTATTTTATTTGTCATTTAAAAAAAAAAAAGCTATGAAAGTAAAAATCTAAGGCTAAGATCTGACTCATAGAAAATGAAGATGGTCGTCTGGGAATAAGGACTGCGCCCTGCAGTTTTTTTAAGTGAATGGTTTGCTAGGTTTTCTTTACAAACCATTTTTTTTTCTGCGAAAGTAAAAAAATTCTCATGACATCTTGCTAGAAATCCGAAAGCGAGACCAAGATTTATAGCGCTTTAATAATAAATAACCGCTGGAAAATGTCATTGGAAAAGCATAAAGTCTCCGAGGGACGTAGGACCTTTTAAACTTATTTATTTTGATCAGGATTAATAACATAAGATGAGCGCAAGCTGAATGAAAATTTATGTCTTCATAATTACAAGCGGTGGGAAAAGTTTCTCATGCTTGAATCATTTTTTTTTTTCGGGGCACAAAAAAAAAAAAATGTTTTTCTTTTTCACCCGTAATGATTCTAACGATGCGGGATATTTCTTTTTCCCCGGACTCTCCTTTTTATCCCACAGGAAATATCAAGAGATAGTTGTATCGTGGAAATAATTACAAAATCCGGAGTTCGCAGAAGGTTCATCTGGAAACGGACTATGTTACACTCATAATGAAGTCTATCCCATGACAGTATTTGAAAATGAATAAATTTGAAAATCGAGGAGGTTACTTTACATAATGCTTAAAGGTGTTTGCATTTTGCTTTTGCTTTTGCGTTTTCAATTCCAAAGGGCGTTGTTTTGGCTTTTACACAGCTTGTCCCACATCTTTGAAGTCTATTTAAAATTGAATTTAAACGAAAATTGTTTTTCGTAATTACAGGCAGATTTTTCAATTACTAAGCACAAAAATATGCCCTTTCAAAAAAATAATAAATCCATTATGTATTTCACATAAAAAAATAAAACTGTTATAAATAAGGATTGCAAAATACCAGATTTTTTCAATACCGGTATTTTCGGTATTCATTTTTCCAAGACCAGTACTACCGAAAATTCTAAACCTCATTCATGTCATGGTGCTAAAATCAATAGTTTTCAAGAATGTAGAATCTGAATTTATTACCTATTTAGGTGTCAATTGAACCCTTAAGCTTAAACAGCTATTCACAACGTAAATTTAAGTTTGAAAAGAATATTTCGTCGTTGTGCGTTGTAAAGGAGCAATATAAAAAAGAATGTTTATGTTTACCTTTCGAAGAAACATTTGCATATTGTTCCTTTACAACGCGCAACGACGATCTGGTACATGTAAAAAGTGAAAAAATTACAAATTTTAAAATTTTATAACTTTTAAGATTTAAAAATTATCTCCTAAAAAACTTAAAAATTCTGTTAAAAAAGTTTTTAAGAAGCAAAGAGATTCTAAGCTTAAATGACCTAATCTTGTTCTGAATTTAATACAAAAATTTCCCGCCACGGAGAAGGCTCTCTCCGATTCTACGCTGGTTGGTCGAATCGTCTTTATATAATAGTAAAAACAAGCCAAAAACAAAAGTCGGTGCTTTGAATAGCCTGATATGGAAAGATATAAAAGTTTCCAAGAAAATACAACCAAAAATAAGAAGGCGGCTTTCAGCAAAGCCGCTTCTCATGAATCAACCTGACTCGCACCAGATCGATTCCGAGAATGTTTGCATTGAAAATTTGAAACAAAAATAAAAATAAGACTATTTAAAAGTTTTCTAGTTAAGATAGCTTTGCATCAAAGATAAAGCGCCGCTTCAACCCAACAAATTCGAAGAATTTCTCCAGTTGAAATAAAAATAAAAATAAAATCATAATTTAATTTTTTAAAATAATTTTTACCTTTTAAATCATTTTTTTCATTTTTGTAAAAGCACCGGTAGTACCGACGCTTTTTTAACGGCAGTATCTGTATCAAAATTTACCGAAAAACCGGCACTACCGGTTTCGGTAGTACCGGTATTGCAATCCCTATAATATAAAGAACATAATATACAGTATATTTAAAAACTTTTATTAGGAAATACCCGAATTCAAAAGACCTAAATCAATTTCACGTGTTTATCAAGTTAAATATTTAGACTGAGGAACGGAATCAAGAATTAAAAAAGAAAATAAAAACTTCTTTCCTGGTGGTTTTTCCTCGAATTCTGAAATCTTTATAAGAAGTGTCAAATCCAAGATTAATCCTCTTATAACGTTCAGGAAATTCACTTTTCCAAACGAGAAAAAAAAACAGCGGAAAAAAAGATGAAAATATAAAAACCGACTTCTTTTTTAATACTGACGCAGTTTACCTTTCTTGGCACATAAAAATAATTCGCCGCCACTAGAGGCATGCTTCCTCTTCATGCGGTCTTCTTCCGCTCTATTTATACTGCATTACGAAACGAAACAGTAAAAAAATATTGAGAACAAAATAGGTGAGTAATGGTTTCCTCCCTAGCAGTAAAAAAGTCAATTTTTTTTTTTCTTTGCGTGTCCTTAAATTACATTTCACCAATTCCATACTACATCTTATTAAATGATATTGAAGGTGATAAATCAATTCTATTGCCAGTAATTGAATATCCGTCGTGACCGAATGAGAAAATTAAACTTATTCCTTTTCACTACATTTTTTTCCCTCACGTTCTTGAAAGAGCTAACACTACAAAGTGGCAGGGATCGTTTTAAGTATTTAGGCTTAAGGGAAGAGTAAATTGACGACAGGAAACTTCATGCTGATATCGAATATTTATCAGAAAAACCGTATATTCGCTTATTACAGAGAAGACAACTCACCATCTTAAAACAAATCTTAACACTGGATTGATCCGCAACGCTTGCGATCATTCAAAATAAATCTATATTGACTTTGACTAAACCTTTAGGTGCAAAAAGGAGTTAAATTTAATGACGATTAACCGACTTCAGGACATCTAACCTGCCATTTCAAAGTTAATCGAGCAGATATGATTTTCTTTCTCAAACACTTCATTTCCTGTGGTTTTATTCGATTTGAAACTTTTAAAGCAACAGGAATAAGAAATAGTTTTTTTTTTTTTTTGAACCAAGATGAAAGAGTACTGCGGAGAAGAGAATAAAAAAACATTTTTGCATCTGCTTTTTTCTTTAATGCCTTGCTATGTTCAATGTCACGCAATTCCGCTTCAGTGACTTAAGCTTTCAGCATAAGTCAAGTTTCTTTCAGACAAATTACCATCTCTTTCTTTTTTCTCTTATTACGAGGTGGAAAATAAAGAACGACCTCTCAGAAAAAGAATTATAAACTAAATCTTAACACATTTTAAAAGAATCTAGCGATCACAGTGAACAAGTAAACCATTCTTTTATCTATTTAGTTTCTTTACAAGTCTTCAAAATTTTTTTATTTTCACACATTTTACGGCCTGAATGAAACAAATTCGAAAACTTTGCTCAACAAGGATAATCAAGCTGTTTTGTGCGTATGCTAGCTAAGATAGAAACAAGTTCCATTAAAAGCTGTTAAAATACAATGTCTATAAAAAAAAGAAAAAGTTTCCAAAGTAGCACAACCTACCGGCAAAAGGTGTAAAATGGAAGCCTGAAGGTAAGTTCATATCATTCTCGGCTTAAATTTAAGACAGAAAAAAGGGTTGGAATGGAAAAATCAGCTCTTTGTCTCTATTTTATTTTTAGCGATCCTTTGCCCCAAAAGGCGAATAAAACTCTGCTTTTTACCATTTTGCCTTGCCGCATTCTAAATTAAATTTTTAATGAATTCTTTCCTTCACTGGATCTAAAATTCTTTAAAGTTTATAATCTTATTCCAATCCTGCAAAACTTTCGAACTAAGGAAATAAAATAATTCAATTACAGCCGAAAAGTATATTCCTTAAATTGACAAATGAATTGATTTTACTTTTTTTTTTCGGAACCTCAATTCAATTTACTCCATTTTAATGCCTAACTATTAAAAAAGTTTTCGGTATCCGGTAAAGTAGATTCAAATGTTTTTTGACACGTTTAAGGTACAATTTTTGAAATAAATAAAGAACAAAGAATGTTTAAAAATGCAGAAAGAGGTCTCGCTTTATATCGTGGACCGAAGCAAAAGAGTTAATAATTTTTTAAATAACACCACCGGCGATGATGATCATTAAAGTTTCTAAAGTTTGTTTATAACCACCTGTGACCCTTTCACTTTTTTTCCTTCTACAATATTTTAGGGCTTTATTTTCTATTTTTTACGTTACATATTTTGGTATTTCTTAAAAGAAGGGCTAACGCGTTAAAACTTTAATAAGTTGCGCACGTTATAAATTTAACACATTTTACCCCTATAGTTTGATATTAAATAATACAAACCTCAAAAATAAATAATATAGTTTCTGAAATGTATAATTTCGGCGCTATTAATTTATTATTCAACAAAATAGAAAAAAAAAATTCTTGCAAAACGAAAATCAGACATTAAATTTGAATCGTCAAAAATAAAGTTTTACAATGAAAGAAATCTATATAACTTTTAAACTTTTATATCGCTTTCGTAAAATTACAGCTCAGGCCCTAATTTTTCCGGCACGGTAAAAAACTTTATGTTAACAAGTTGGAAAAGGTCTACTAAAGGGGTAACACTTTTTATGTTAACGTTTGCTGGTTAATTTTACATGATACTATAAGTCGAGAAAAGATAGCTTTTGATTGGTTATTCAACAATTATTCTAATGAACATAAACGTGTTATATACAGTTTACTTATAAAATATATGTAGACTATTTTGTAGTATTAAATTATGATGTTTTTTACATAAAACCTTTTACCGTGGGTAAACGAGCCAATTTTCCTATTTCACTTTTTTTTTATACTTCTATTTGTTTAATAAGCATATAATAAGCTTATTATATGGAATATTTATGGAATTTTATGGAATATTTATGGAATATCTATGAAATCTGTAAAAATTTTAGATAAATTTTTTTAGACCTTTAAATGCGTACACCTAATTAAAATCATTTGAACTAAACTTCCATTTCCTTTCATAGCTGAAACAAAACACTGAAACGTAAGAATTTTACCCTTTCCAAAAATAAAATTACTCTGCATAGACTAATTTCTTCATTCGATTTAAAAATATTAAAAATATAATTAAATATCATCTTGAAAAAGAAAAAAAAAAATTTTTTTTTAAATATTTGATTCGAATACGCTTACTATAAAAAATATTCGGAATAAAAAAATAGATATCTCTTTTTTCGGCAACTATTTAAAAAAGAAACATAGCAAAGATCTAATTCGCACGACTAAAATACGAACTACCCCGATAAAAACTCAGTGGGAAAACGCGGAAAGGTGTAGAAGGATGAAAGCGCGAGAAGCGACTAACATCAGAAGGGGTGAAAATACAGGAAGGGTAGCTGAAACACAGACTCGGAGGGAACACGCAATCTACACATCTCTCCAGGTCATTATATCCATAACCTACAGCATTGCAATTTTATTTAATTCGGATGTCTCCTTTCTCCTTTTAACTATTTTGGCGGAAACTCATATCGGAATCCGATAAACACTTTTGCTTCTCAAACCGCTTTTAATCCGGGACCGCACACACAGGCGGATTTCGGTTACATTCCAAAAATTTTGCTCTTTGATAATGAAAGTTATGCTGTGGTAATTATTTACAAAACCGTTTTGTTTCCGTGAAAGAATTTATTTGAAAAGAGAGAGAGAGAAAAAAAGGCATATCCGGTAAATAAGGAATCTTTTAAAATCTACCGCAATTTTTAATTTAATAAGATAATTGTTACGTTCAAACTTTTTAATTATTAATTAAATGTTCCTTTTTAACAGGTAATCATTTCTTATTAACACTGATCTGGTATTCATGCCTCGTTCTCTCAGTTTTCGCCTTTCTCAGTTATACGTTTCGAGGGTTATGAACAGTAAGTATTAAAAATTTTCAAGATTTTGATTTAATAATAAACTCATTATTAACATTTAAATGAGGTGTTCGTTTTTTTTTTAATTATCGGCACTAGTTTCATAAGCATTTTTATTTTTATGTACATAAAGAAAAAGAAGAAGATTCAATAAAAAAAAAAGGAATAAAAAAATCCAATAATTAGGTAATTAATTAAATCTTTTTCAATTATTTTGATAAGAAGAAAAGAAAAGCAGTTGCGTAACCCATAAACGGAATTATTTGTAAAATAAAATTTGCGAAGAAAATAATCAAGCACAGAATGAAAGGGGATATAAGTAGTTACTTACATACACGTAGTGGCTATACGCTTAGTTACGAATCCGATATCTCATAAACTTACCTAAAAGAAAAAAAAAATTATTAATAAAAATTTTCATTATAAAAAGGGAGTGTATGTGAGTGCAATATTTTACTTGTTCACTTGCTCCCTACAGGAAAGATCAATAAAATGTTTTTCTTTTTCTTTGATCTTAAAGAAGCCTTTGGCGTACTTTCAAAAAACCGATTTTCGTTTTGTATAAAATATCCTCATGATTATGTGGACTCCTTAATTCAGAACAGATGATCATCGAGAGTTGCACCAGGGAAGCAGACTGGCATTTTCCATATTATTTTTTAACTTTGCTTGCTAATTAATAGATCAAAAACTTGAAAAATATTATGTAGGTTATCTTTAAAAATGTAAAAACAAAACACGCAGAGAGCAGTCAAATGAAATGAACGAAGCAGTTACCATAGATTTCTGGCAGTTACGATAGATTAGATTACGATAAGAGTTACGATAGATCTCTGGATGACAATTGGCATCTTTCAGTTTTACGAATGAATATTTATAGTGAGGCTTGCACAAGCTAAACATAGGCGCAATATGCATGATCATATCAACTCAAATTTTCAATTTGAGCGTACATGACCAAATAAAATTACTTTTTTCTGGAAATTCTTATAGCTTCTGGCGAAACATGACGAAACATGGGCGTACAAGGAAAGGGATTATTTAAAGAAAAGAATAAATCATCTCTAGCGAAAAGGACGACGTCCTTGTTTTATGCTGCTTCTCCATTATGGCTCAAAATTAATTTTCTAGAATTAATTTTCAAAATTTCCGGAAGTACTGTGCTTTAGTTATTCTATGAATTTTCGACCATGGATTAAGAATACAAAAAATGCAATGTAGTAAAAATGGCCGACTCCATTTTTAAATCTTGGGTTAGAAATCCATAGAATAACAAAAGCACAGTACTTCCGGAAATTTTGAAAATTAATTCTAGAAAATTAATTTTGAGCCATAATGGAGAAGCGGCACTAGTATAAAATGCTGGTTGGGGTAAAGAATCGGGATTTTTTTTAATAAAATTTTTATAAAATTTTTATAAATGAAGAAAAAATGTTTTATAAAATTTTTATAATTTTTGTAAAAAATTAAAAAAAAAAAACTTATAAAATTTTTTTTAATAATTTTATAAAATTTTTTTTTGATAAAAGTTTTATAAAAGTTTTATAAAAAAAAACAGATTTTTTGCCCCAACCAAAATGCTTTCTGCTATATAATCATAAAATTACATCTCTGGAAATCTTCTCCAGCCTTTACCGTCGTGGTCAATTGTATTTTGACGTTATAAAAGGGAAAACCGAGGAATCTGAGGAAGCATCACATTGAGACAAGCATATCTCAGAAAGTAGGAAAGGTAAAATCTGGCAAAAAAAAGGATTGCATTGTTGCATAATAATTCCTTAATTAATTTATCTCTGTCGTAAGAGAAGTTTGTAGTATACCAAATGTATGAATCATCAGAATACGAATAACAAACAATATACTGCCCATATAAACGAAAATAACGTATCTCCATTTTGTAAACAAACGGTACTTTCTGATGTTTATCTTTTGTCAACGGCGGTTCAGCTTGAGCTGTTGCAAAATTTAGATACGTTATTTCCGCTTACATGGGCAGTATAGTCAGTCTTTCACAGAACGCGGCATAGTTCGGTCCTTATCCTCTTTTATATGATAGGTTCTAAAAAAAAGATACCTCTTTCACTACCGTAGATTGGGGTGAAGTTGAAGGGCCTAAAAAATGTTATTAAGCATCGCCTGCTTATCTCTAAATGCAATGAAAATAACTAAAAATGTTCTCTACTTTTCCGCTGCATAGTCATAATGCTAAAAATTGTGCTGATAATGACTTTTTCAGGCCCTTCAACTTCACCCCACCTCTTCAACTTCACCCCAATCTACGGTACCTGCTTTTTATTGGTCAGTTATTTAACTTAATTTTTCTCTCCCAAGACTTCAATTTTTTTCAAGCCTTCTTGTACTTATATAAACAGTTCATTAAAATTTCAAAGATGAACTCCCTAAACGTTCCACGCGCGGTTAATTATTTTTGAGATTCAAATTTACCCATCAAAAGCCAAAAGAGCATAAATTGAAGGAAATAACACAGATTTCATCTAGCGGAAGGGTCGTATAACCGAGGACAACTCCCTTAACTTTGTTTTCTTATTACAGCAAAGAGTCCAATAAACTTCCATGTTTTATTTCTGAGCTTCAAGCTGACTATAATTACACGTAGAGGACGACGCCAAATACAAACGCATACCAAATTTATATTACATGCTCCCATGTCGTTCCTTTTCCACGCCTGTTCTCGAAACGGTTCAGGCAGTTTACAATCTCAAATAAAATCGACAGTTTTATAAATATAAAAAAAAAGGTATATTAAAAGTTATTTTCCCTGAGTCAGCAGCAGGGACGGTTATTCAAAATTAGATGTTTAATGAGACCTCCCGCTTCTTTCCTGATAGATGGAAACCCATTTACGAAATCACGAGCTTTCCCTCTTGACTTGTAAACTTGACTGTAATTACCTTCTTCCTTTCAATGGATCTATTGAGTATCCGAAACAAAGACGGATCTAATTTATTTAGCTTTACCAAAAAATTTTGAAAACTCATTTGCAAACTTCATTATTAATTTTACTCCCCCCCACCGTTAAAAATTTTGACGTCGTGCATCGTCCAGGAAAAATTGTAACTAATTAGTTTCAAGATCCTCTAATAATCACAGCGATTAACTGTTACATTGATGAGGATATTAGATTCTTGCAGCCATAATATTCTCGATATCAATCCCGAAATGAAAGTCACGACTGCAGTCAAGTCATGTATTTCACAAATATGCAGCATCTCATCTTTCATCGAAGTTGTTTTGTAGCACAACGAAACAAAAAAATCGTGATTAGTTTTTAAGACAATAGTAATCAACTTCAAAAAAATTAATGGAAACTTAGATTGGGATAATGCAAAATGGGTTTTTTGCAATTTTGGGGCTTAACGCGAACTTTTAAAGTTTCACGAACGTGCCAATGTGGATGAAGGTACAGTAAGTGACATAAGCGATTTGCCCATTCAAAATTTAATACTGGTTTAGGTACAGAAAGTCAAAAGTAAGTTCAAGGAATGTTAAAATTCTAGAATGAGCCCTACATCATTTGTGTTTAAAAAAAACAGCATCAGCTAATTCGGCGGACGAGTTTTTTCACGAGATTTTAAAAGAATTGAAATTTTTGGAGAATGAAAGAAAAAAATCCAATTGTAAGACTATGGTCAACATAAAAGGAGAAACCTCTGTGTGAGTAAGTTCAAAAGTGGTCAACAAATCTAATAATCTAATTGGACGATCATACATTCATTCTCGGTCCAAGACGATACTTTTACTGAAAATCAGGAATTACCTACTAAAAAAAAGAAATGATTTTAATTTGGGAAAAAAAAGGTATTCTGCCGAGCCCAGCCTTATAGGGAATCGACTGTTTCTTTACATAAGTTAACAACGGGAGACAAATACCAATTCCAGAGCGGAGTTACATAAGATGCGCTAAGCACGACAGCATTACGGAATAATAAAGCACACGTAACTTTCTTCCGACGCCGTCAAATTAAAAAAAAAAAGTCATTTCCAAAACCCCGTAAAATTAAAACCGAAATTAAGGAACATAACATTTATATATTTTATTTCCTCAACTCCGAGACTTACGTGGGATATGGAAGGGTTTTCCACTTAAAATGAATATCGAAGCAATGAAAGCTATTTGAATAGGAATTTGTAAACGAAAACGTACGCGGCAAACTATTGAAACGGGTGTACCTGTACCCGAAGCGGAGGTAACATCTGTGCTTTTCATTTGACCTCGTTCAAAAGCTAAATCGTCTTTTCTAAAACTTAGTTTGACTTTCGTGTTTTCTTCCGCGTGCTTATTACCCGGCTAAAAGGGAAAGTGAAGGGAGGGAGGGGTGCGGAGGAAGCGAAGGGAGAATAGCTCGTCATTTTCCATTAAAACGTTTGAGGGAAATAAAATTTAGGTTTGAGATTGCGGGATTTCATTTCATTTTCTTTATTTTTATTTTTTGTTTGCTTTCCTTCTATGACGGTCAAGGAGGCTTGGGACTGTTTCTCAGATGAAGATCGGTTTATTTATTTACTTTTTTTTTTAATAGAATTTTTATATTTCGCTTGCGATGCGAAAATATTTGTTTGTTTATTTATTTTTTAATAGTGATGATATTGTAAAATAATATTAATTCTTTTTCTTATATTCCAGTTTTCAGTAAAAAGGGAGAAAGTTCATCTCATTCGATTTAAAATTTATGCCTTGGAAAAGATATTTTATTAACTCTATCTCAAATGTTCTATTATAAAACGGATTTATTTATTTTGACGTTTTTAAGGAGAACAGTGCAGTTTAATTAAGTCATCTGAATACGATTAAAAATAAGTAAAGCAATTAAAGTTCGTTCACTTTCCTGAAATATTTAAGCTGGCTATTTCGACGATGTCAAAAGATATTAATTAAAACGAGACAAGCATGCAGTCGATTTGAATATTCAAAAAAAAAAAAAAAAAAAAATTGGTAGCCGTTCGATAACATTTTTTATTTCGTCTGCCTTGTTTCAAGATGCCGCACTTTAAAATCGTTTCTAAACAAATGACTATAAAACAGTAAGATATTCGTCAAATTCATTTTCAGCGTTAAATTCAGCAATTCAAATCTTTTGTAAACGACTTCAAACTTTGCTGCCTCTTCGGAGGCCCAAAGACCACGAAACGAGGCCCTATAATAATCCAGAACAAGTTTCATCGTCTTCATTCCTCCATCGTCAATCATTCAAAAAAAATATATATATTGGCCCAACGAAAAATAATCTACGGGAATAAAGCAATAAATGAGCATTGGAAAAGTTACTTTCCAATAATTTCTTTGAAATATTCTGCTACGAAAAATGTTGAAAAAAAAAATTCAATAATTTAATATATGCATTTGGTTATTATTGTAGTAATCCCTTCGTTTTTCCTCCAGAATTCATCTGGAATCCTCGAAATGAAAATATTCACCGACCGAACGGCCTTCTAATCCCAATAGATTTTCAATCTTTCATTTCACGGGATCTTCTAGGGCAAGCTCAAATAAAAATATATCTGGTTGCGTCCGGGACAAACACAAAGAGAAATCTTTTTCTTTTCAAAAACGGATAATAACAACATTGACTTATTATTGTTAAATTCTGATCGTGTTCTTCCTGACAAGGTTTCCAAGTTTCTTCATCAATAGATCCTTTAGAAATGTCTCCACAAGAATATTATCCCTTCGCCTCATTAATATTCCCGACTGACTTCCTCTTACTTTATCCGATCTCCTTCGCTTTATTGAAAACCTTTTTTTCCCCTTTTTTTTTCGCCTTCTTCGATTCATTCGTCTTCTTCCTAACCGACTCACTAATTTAGTATAATTTTATGTTCGAATGCAATTTTCAGAATAACGCGATCTGACTGCTCGTTTTCCAAGAAAGTAACGTGCAAAAAAAAAAAAAGAAACTAACGGAACTGAAAACTGACGACGTTAAGTTACACAGCTGTTTCTCTCTATTAGAGATGGTCCAGAAAAGCAAATTTTTCTGCTCTATGTTTCAAAATGATTTTGGAGCAATAGATCTGTTTTTCCTTTACCAAAGCAGTGAAGAAAAAAAAAAAACGAATATTATCATAAGAGAGCACTTGTACATGGAGTGTATAACGTGTTCCGGTTATTCCCATCATTTATCTTCTTCGTTTTCTTCATTTTCATCCGCTCATAGGTAAAAGATAAGCCGAAACGTTATTTCCACCATCATTCACTTTCATTTTGTTTGCAATTACCTTAATGATCTGACAAAGTACATCTAACACCTGGGGTTCCCCAAGGAACGCTCTTCGTATTTCGATGCTTACTAGCTTAAATCAACTTTTACAACTTTTCTTTTCGAGATTCTCTTTTTCTCGTTTCGTTAAATTGCTAAAGTAAAAGAGGCCATCAGCATGTTAGAAGGTTTTTTGTAAAGGGGGGGAAATACGGATAAAAAGCTTTTCAGAATGATTTAAGCTTTTTTTTTTCTTTTCCTTGTAAACTATTTAAGACCCTAAAGCAGTAATATATATTTTTTTAATTAATGTAAGTGGCAATTTACAAGAGGGATGGTTTTATATATATACGTTGGGTTTGAGAAACATACCATAACTTTAAACATCTGATTAGGGGAATTTTTAAAGGATATCTCAATCCCCTTTACTGAATTACTCCACAAAAATCCATCAATTTTTTGGCTCAGACTACTACAGTAGAGTTCCAGATCCGTAAATACCGGTATATCTGTTTTAAAAAAGCCCTCTAGGTGGAAGTTGCCCGATTGTAAACGTTATTTTCCTTTTTTAATCTTCACTTGACTGATTCCCACAACTTTCTCCAGTTTGTAATAGCAATCAAAACAAAACTGCAGAAGATCTCAATAACGTTGGGAACTTTCTGGGAATCCAGTTTGATTGTTGTAATTCCTATCTATCTCTTGTCTTGACATTTCAACTGACAAGCAACCTCCATCTGAAATTCTCTTAGAAACTGACCGCAACATTTCGCTCCAGCCTCCGTATAACATAACAAATGTTTCCATGACTATTTTTAATTTCTTCCTAAGCTTAAGGTTTAGACCGATTTTCTTGTTTGCTTCAACTTAATCAAAAAGGTAGGGGGAAAGGAAAAAGAGAAAAGAGGGGGAAACAACAACGTATTATCCCCCTTTCGCTTCCTCGAAACTTTTCTTTCATTTCAAAGAATCGTTTCAATTTCATATGCGATCTTGCAAAAATGATTTCCCCAAATAGAGAAAGTTAACAAAAAAAAAAAAAAGCATTATGTGAAAGTTTGAAAAGTCTCGGATGATGCGAAAGATCCGCTGTAATTATTCAAACCGAAGACTTACCTTGTTCGAGTTTGTAGACATCTTTTCTCAAAACTTTTTGAAAACCGTTTCAATTTATAACGTTTACTTTATCTCAGAAAAAGGATTGAACGTATTTTTAGTCCTTTCAAATTTTTTTTTTTTATAGAAAACTGATTAAAAAAACTCTCCAGCATGCTAGGGCTATTTGAAAGTTTTCCCCTAAACATTAAGCGAAGAACACGCAAGACAAAAAACCATTCTTTTCTTGTTTAATTTAAACTTTTTTTCCGATTTTTTCAAAAACTGCAACGTAGTTTACAAAACGTATTCTACAATTCGGCCTCTTTGGAGAGAAAGAAAAGAAAATATAACTCCGACCTACAGTACCATAAAAGTAGTACATCTCACTCCAGGGGGGAAAAAAACAAACAGGTAAATTAAAACATATTGTATTGGTATGAGGACAAACAAAAATCACATTACTCTGGTTATGTTCTCGGAATAATTCACACGAGTTTTTAGGTGTGGAATCATTGGGAGGGTCCAGACTGTTTATAACGCACGTGTCTTTCTGGGTCTAAAATTAAAAATCGCTTTTTCATACGTCCGGAACTCATGCAACTTCCTCTAATATGTAATACAGACATGTTACTCTCACCAAGGTAAAGTATTAATTTTTCATTTACTTTATTTTAACCGTGTCAAAACATAAAGAAGACTAATTTAACAAAAGCTCTTTTTACGCCAGTGACAGAGATGAACTTTGCAGCGCTTAAACTTTCTTGTATCAGATGTTTTTGAGTTTAGGAAAAAAAAATGATAGCAGATTGAAAACGAAGAGAAATAATATTCTGGTTCTTAATTTTTTTTTTTTTTTTTTTTTTTTAATGAAAAAGCTTATTGATCACGAAGAAAGTTTTCAGTTGAGAATCGTAATTTCAACTGCAGTATAATATCGAAAAATAAGTAATTAACTTTTAAAAGTTGGCAGCAACTAGATAGATATAAACGTGGGGTCCTAAAAAGGCAGGAGCATTGCTCAAAAAGGGAAATAATAAACTGAAACACCAGAGTTCTGTTGTGAATGGCAAAATTGTTGGAATGAGAAAATCAAAACAAAACGGGGGAAAAAAGGATCATCAAAATGAGGAAAATCTTGTTGTTTTTGAATCCGAAATTGATGAAAATAATCAAAAAAAAAATTAGACAAGGAGAAACCTATAGAAGAAGTATTCGAAGAGGAAAGTGCAGAAACTTCATTAAAAACGGTATTCGAAGAGGAAAGTATAAAAGAAAATAATGCTTAAAAAAAAAAAAAAAAAAAAAAAAAAAAAAAAAAAAATTTAAAAAAAAAAACGTATAATTCACAGCTCTGTAAAATAATTTAATTCAAGGGATAACAAATCGAACTGGCATTAATAACATATTTTTATTGTAGCCATTTATGCATTTTTGAATGTTTTAGCTTTTATTTGGGGAATTATCGATGAATTTTATTATTTTTTCAAGTTTTTTTAGCAGATGACATCGTCAGGGAATAAAAGGAACATGTCGTATTTCTTTTATGACACTCGGAATTTATTTCGCCCTGGTAGATTTAAATTTCGAATGGCAATCAGAAAAGCCAAAAATAAGAAATAAAAACTTTTGTCTTCTTTTTTTACTACTTCATGTTTTTCTTGCAAAAACAGTACAAAAATATTACAGAAATTTGAAACGCTTTCTTAACTTGGGGTTTGACCCACCTAATAGTCCCATGGACTGGCAGATTTGCTTTCATTAAACTTATATGCAATTCGAAAAAAAAAAAAGATCTCTCAACGTATTGATTCAAGAGTTGCACTTGATATTAAGGGAGGAAAAATAAAACTGAAATGAAGAGAATCACGGAAATCTGTTGAAAAGTCATGTCAATGCAGCATGTTCTCCAAAGACTGGAATGTGAAATGACCGCGGTTTGTTCCCACATAACAGTCCCATGGACATGACAGCCTGCTAATTTACAACTGTTTCAAGTGGTCATATGCTAATATGTAAACCGAAAACGTAACGCGTTCGCTAAACGACTGCTTGCATTCTGATATAGGTTCACGAATTACCTGTCTTTCCGGTAAATATTACGCATCAGATTCATATTTTATCCGCATTTATTAAAAAAATAAATCGGAAAAACCAAAAGCAAATAGGAAAAAAGAAATTTTTTTTCCTCACTAGCCCCGTTATTTTTCACAGCTACGCAAAAAACAGAAGGGACCGTAAAAGTTAAAAAAAAAAAGGAGTGACAGAAATTTATAAGACATTTAAGTTTTCATTAACGGAAAACCGTTCGCGGATAAGAGGATGGAAGAACTTACAGGACATTAATTGTAAGTACACGGGAAACCTTTTTAACAGCCTTGTTTTCGACAGTGAAAATCATTTTACTTTTTCTTCCTTCTTTTTTTTTGGTCATTTCAAACTAGATTCGCTGTAATCCTATTTGAAATTCTCTACGGTTTCTTTTTATTTTTATAATAGTTTTTACTTCTTTTTTTACAGCTAGCCATTCATTAACAGTAAAATTAAGCCTTTTAACTAAATGATATAACCTTTAAAAAGAAGAGATAAAATGAGGGAAAATTTAATGAAACACCATTCCAGAAAGAAACAAGATCAAAATTCAAAAAAAATACTGCAACTTTTTCAATTATAAAAATATCCCAAACAGATCAGTCTTCAGTTCTAATTAATGAGCCTCAATTTAATCGGATAAACATGCTTTTTTCCGAAAATCAAGATAAGAAGTTTTTAAGATGTCTCCGAAAAGCTTTTAAAAGGATAGAAACATCCCAATATCATCCGAAGTCGTGTGCTTCTGCTGTCACGTTTTTTCAGCTATCATAAGAAAAAGTGGCAGAAGAAGCATAGTACTTGTAGAGATAGCAACTTTTAGAAAACATATACTCGGATTCGCTAAGTTCCTTAAAAACTCTTAGAAATCATAGTCTTAGCCTAAAATCGAATTTTCTGATACTTAAGACTTACAAATTATTAGAAATCGCCAAGATTCAAAAAAGGATCGTGCAGCTCTGGTGGATCCCAGCTCATCAGGGAATTCCTGGGAACGAGACGACAGATAGAATGGCCAAAGAAGGAATCCTCCATGGAGCGCCGTCTCCATTTGCATTGGCCACTGGCGATATAACGGCAATTTACAAAAATATTATAATTCGGAGGATTGGAAGAATTCACTGGATAAATGCGAACATGTTTACAGGGAAATCCAACCGACAATACAGCAAACACCCTGGTTTAAGGGATGTCAAGCCAGTAAGGAAGCGATATCGAGCATCATCCGTTTTCAATCGGGCCACACCAGCGCTTCATAGCATCTTTTTAGATTCAGAATAGTGGATACGGATCAGTGTAAATGTGGACAAGGAATGGAAAACTCGGAACACAGCATAATGCATTGCCGACTCACCAAAAATGGGAAGATGAAATGATGAAAACAATAGAGAATAAATTGAACTTCGCGCCAAGGCGTTTGGTGGATATCATCAAAGGAGGACCTGACTTATATAAGCCATTGATTACTTATACGGCCACCAATACAATGAAATTTTAAGACCAGGTTGAGCAACACAGAGTCTATGGCCAAGGGTTTCCCGACCAATAGCCAAATAAACAATAAAAAAAAATCTTTTAGAAATTGTGAAATTACTATTTCACAATGACCTGAAGGACAATGAAGAAACAGCTTAAACAGCAGTTGCTACAGGAAAATCTTAAGTTCGAAATTAGCTTTTCTAAGATATATCTACCCTAAAAAGAAGCTGGCTCTGGTCAATTTTTTTCCAGCAAAATTTTAATATTATTTATGAAGTATCTTTAAAAAGACAATACAACTTTTTTGCCTCTTCAAAATATTCTCTGACGGGTACTTTATAACCCACCATTTACTCGCCTTGTATTATAAATTATTGTTTTCACAAAAAAAAAAAAAAAAAAAAAAGTGCGCACAGACCATTTAACACCATAGAGCAAAAATCAATCTGGTTAAAACGGTTACTTTAGAAGATAAGGTGGAAACAAGTAGATGTAGTAGAAGAACTGATCAAGCCCATCCATTAACTACAAAAGGAAAGGAAGCGAAAAAAGAAAAGGATTTTTCTTCACACATTTTTTCCTTTTTTTCTTTCTCCCAACACTTTCCGGGTGCAAAATGAAAATTTATGCTTTCTAATGTTTCTCTGTATCAACCTATTTAATTTAAGGAAGTTTTCTATCTCTTTTTTGCAATTTGTCAAGTCCGTGTTTTCGTGCGGATACGTGGGAAAAAAAAGGGGACTTTGGTTTTCTTTCAGTACAAAAGTGGTTTTAAATGATTTTCTGCGTTAAATCATTCAAAATCAAAAAACCGATTCGGTTTGAATTTTTTCTCGATTACAGATTTTATTTTAAACGAAGTATTTAAAATTTTACAAGGAAACGTAAAGTTGAACGATATCGACTTTCGATATTCGATTAATTTGATATCGGGGACAGAAAGGAGGGGAGGGGGGATAAATTCAATTCAAATTTGGAATTGGATTAATTTACTTTGTGGTAGGTATATGGTAGACCCTTGAAACAATTTTCAGTTTTCATTGCGCAAGCATCAAAAATCTCAAGTGAAACGTAAGAACATAACTTAATTCGAAAAACTTGTACTTTTTTCTTTCTTTTCCGATAGTAAAATGGTGAAGACCCTTGGAAAAATGGACAGGGTTCACCAATTGCGACAAGTTTACGATTTTCTGATTATTTTAAACAATTTTTTCTGCATTAAAACTGTAGTTGGATAAAGATTTCACGATGTTAAAATCAGGTTTTCTGCGTGTAGCTAAGAGTGACAAAAAAATTAACGAAAACGCGAAGAACTTTTCGTGAATCAAGTTGGTGATCATATTTAACCCTTAAATGTGATACCTTCTCGATTTCCAACACTTAAAACAAAAATGGATTTAATTTTATTGAACCTAGTTTATAATTAAAAAATTCATATCCAAGTTTATCACATGAATACAAGCTGTCTTTGTTTTCAAAATAATTACAGCTAATGCTTTTATCATATTCCAAAAGAACTTCAAATCTCTCGCCTATGGGAAATGAGGAGAATATTGCTGGCTATTCTGTCAGTCAGTCACGGTCCGGTGGATCGTTATTAGATAGGATACATGAATCCGATAAAGCCGACATGGAAGATAGTGGTTTATACTTAAGTACTAACGGTTTCTACACGTCTGCATTGTCAATCAAAATTTTAAAAACAGAATCTTTTCACACCTTAAAAAAAGGGCGCCATACAATTTTAATTCTAATTTGAGTCATATCTTAGAAAGAAAAAGGACAGATGAATATTATTACCCATATTTAATCTTGATAAATCACACTGAAACATTTTTCTTGGCGTCAAAAAATCCATCGGTATCTTTATATCCGTGAACCGAAAGCACCTTTAACCGTTTTCCCCCAAACGGCAAACGTGGTTCGTTTGTCCTAATCCATTTTCTCCAGGGCACAGTACAGACTTAACAAAGTGCTGTACATACCAGGCACGTTTAATCTTTTGGGAAAAAATGAATGGGTGTATTCAGGTTCGAGAACATGTATTCCTTTGATTATGCAAACCTAATCCTAATCCTAAAACAAAACGTAATACTTCTTGTTTGAAATATTGCTGTCATGAATTGTTCTTTCTTTTGTTTAAAATATTTAGTTCCTGTTTAGATCCTCCTGAATCTTTAAATTGTTTAATAATTGTCTGGTAATCTGAAGACAGGTTTACCAAAGGGCCCCGGGATGGGTTCAAAAGACTACTATTGTACCTCTGAGAAGTTTTCTCAAAAAATGGTTTCCCGATGTTTTCCTTCTATGACATACTAATGGAAAATTTATACTCCATGTTGAGTAAAGGCAATAATTATAATGCAGCACTTGTAACAAGATTTTCCTTATAATAAGGTAATCAATCACCGGTACAAACTGCGGTGTTTAATAATACGACATAATAACATAAAACTAGGCCTACTTCCATTTTTTTTGTTCTAAAGACTTCTTGAAAATTCCGGATATGTTGGGACAAAATGTTCGGCGAACATGCTCGTGTTAAATAAAACTAACGAACATGCCCGGCGAACATGTTGATGGACATCGCTTTAAAAGTAAAAAATAGCCCCATTTAAAAGAAATTCAAACCATTACGAACTTTCATTTTTAGTAGAGCTTTTTCCCTCCCCCGAAGAGAAACTTATTACCTAGAAAAGGCGATTAAAGTTAATTAAGCACGTACATGTTGACAAATAAAATTCCGAAGCGGGTGTCTGGTTTAAAGATGGTCCGTGTGGTATCATTTAATTAAAACCATTAAAGGATTGCGAATCAGGATAGAGAATAGAGGTCAGAATCCCCCAGAAAGTTTATTTCGATACTCACTCACTGAAGCAGACCACTAAATGTTGGTTGTTTTTTATTTGCAGAAAAAGAGGGAGAAAAAATTGCTCGAAGAATATTACAATTGTTCTTTAAAGGATCGGCATTAATAATTTGTTACTGTTTACATCGACTTTAAAAAAAAAAAAATTATAACAGCATTTCTGTTACAGTAAACAATTTGAACACAAAAAGCATTTTAGTAAGGAAAAGGTGCTTTTGACGTTTAGCTTCTGTCAACAGCAGTTCTATTCTAGCTCTTTACGAACGTGCAGATACTTTAGAATCGCTTACAGGGGCAACGTCCTCAAAACCTATTTGCTTTTGACAAATATTGTAACTATGCCAATGTTACAACAAAAAAAAAAATTCTTAACTGCTGCATATTTACATTTTTCCACTTTCTGAATCCCAAAAACACCTACGAAATGCACTATACTATACTTTGAGGTGATCGGTTAAAAGGAAGTTAAATTGCGGTAAAAGACCATTTTCTTCTGTTCGATTAACTAAATTGCTTATCGATTTTTTATTTGGGGCGATATTCATATGCAGTAACAAACCGAAAGTCCAAATAATAGGACTTCAAAAGTATTTCGTTCAAGCGTAATCTGCATTTTAAGCAGTAAAAAAAATCTTTCTGCAAAATGGCTTTAAATAACGGACCTTATTTTCAGCCCGCCGCTTACCATAATAAAGTATTTAACGACATTCGAAAAAAGGAAAATCCCTCGAGTTTTTTATATATATTTTGTATTTTCTTTTTTTTTTCTTGAATGGGATAAAGGATCAAGAGTTATTGTCTTGTAAAGCCTTTGGTTTGCCTTGTAACTTTATCAAAGTACACCAGATTGTTACGTGCAATGTCAAAAAGTATTCTGCGCAATCTTGTTGACGTTTCTTCTAACGAAAATAGAAGAGCTTCTCCCTGTAAAAAGCTTTTTGAATTTTTTATGTAACTTCCCCAACATCGAATTTCTTAGTTGGACTGCTCTTAAGCTTTATTTTCAATGTAAATACTAGGGTTCAATGCATTTGGGATCCATTAATTTTCTTTGATGTACGGTTTAAAAAAAAAAATTCTAATGATGTTACGAGAATATTTAAGTAAGAGTCTCAGAAAGGAAACAAATATCCAGTTTTTAAAAGTACCGTAAACTGGGACGATTTGTAAATATTTTTAACTTAACGGTCTTTGTAGAGTCAGCTGACTTAATTATTTAAAAAAAAATTCAGACCCCAAAACACCAAGCGAATCAAAAAATCTTCAAAATAGAAGTCGTATTTTAATGAAATCGGGGGGAAAATGGAAATGAATAGTAAATTAAAATCTAATTGCATCCTTGCCCCAGTTGTATTCGATGATTTTAAAATGATTTTTAATAATATAATATTAAAAAAAGATTTTATGTAAAAATTCCTTTTCTTTTCTATTTATTTTATCGCATTGAAAATTCACGAAGCGGCTAAAAAGCTTGAACTGCGAAATGTTCTCCCAGTAGACCAAACATTACTCGAATGATTCTTCTCTTTCTTGCTCTGAAACAAACAAGGTGAATTGTTTGCTTGTTTGCTTCCTTCCTACGACAAGTTTCCCTCAGAAGTATCAACTGTAATTTATTTAATAGCGCATTCGTATTAACTTTTAATCAAAATAATAAGGCCAAAAAAACGTCCTTTGTGTGAGAAGAACTCAAAAAAGTGATAAAACAACGACCTTTATTTTAAAACAAAATTCGTTTCGCACAAGGTAAGTGATCAAATCAATCACAATTATCCCGTCACAACGAAAATGAGGCGCTCAACCAATCGATGAAATATTATGAATGATGAGTGAAAATATTTTTTAAAAAAAGAAAACCGCCAGAAGAATCGATCGCTGACTAATGAATAATTTAACATGGGTTGAATCCGTTCACTTTTAGCAAAATATAAATTTAATTTTAATTAAAAAGTCATTTTGAATGAAGGAAAAGATTTTTCGAAATTTTCTCTTATGTATGAGTAAGCAGAAAATAATAAATATCAGTCTGAAAAGAAAGCCATGCTTATATGAGATAAAAAAAAATAAATAAAAATAAAAATAAAAATATAAACGAAGCGGATGAAAGGAGAAATAATTTCAGTTCCTTTTATACCATTTTTATCTAATTAACTTGGGGAATAAAAAAAATAGGGCGTGACAGTGAGGAAGGCCACATATGTAACAGCATTACCATTATTGATGGAAACAATACAGCTCATGTGATGATTACAATGTACCAGATTTACATTTCGGCGGTTGAAAATAAGGTCAGCCCTTAACACGTAATTTAGGATCACATTATTCCTTCTTTTTATCATTTGTTGATTGAGGCTTCCTTTTCCATCCGCACTTATACGCTTCTTTCCTTACGCTACTAAAATAAACAAAAATGATGTAATGAAAAAAAAATATAATAATAAGCCGAATTTAGTCCGAATTTTTTCATTTTTTTGGGATAAATGCTCCTTCTCCTTATACATGGGCAAAGCTTTCGACTGGCTTTTTTTTTCGATACCCCTGCATGCAACTAACTTCGAGCTATAGCTTCAAACTTTTCTGCCTCGAGCTACATAAATTACGAATTTTCAAATCTTTAGCTTCGAAACAATGTGATTTCATCTTTAAAAGTTTCTGGATTAGTGCATCTGAAGTCAACTGACGTAACTCCATAATAATTATAATTGGAGATAATCCGTTTTGACTGTTTTTTGTAATAATCGTCTTATTAGACGTTTACCCGCTAACGTTGACTTATTGCAAGTATAATTTTTAAAAACAGTCAAAACATTTTAAGTTTAATCATATTTACGATGGAGATACGCCAATTGACCTCCGACGCACGGAGTTACCAGATCAAGTATTCGGATCACAATGAATCTATCAGAAACGCATTCTTCTATTTTCCAACAAAGATTAAAAAAACGTTATAAAGTAATCGGAAACTTTTTTAAAAGAAGAGAAGAGATATAAATCGATGGGAAAAAAGCTCTGTTGATAATAAAAAGAATGAACTCTTTTTATAATTTTATCTTAAACTTCGAGGTTGGGATTACTATTCATTGCGGAAAAAAGCCATTTCGGAAAATCGATCCGAAGATTTGATTGCAAAGTTCCTGCATTATAGACGGAAATTGAATGGCAAAAGAAAAACATTATGCTAATATAATGATTTAACGTTCAAAAAGTGAAGAAAGAAAAAAAGAAAAGAAAAATAACTTTTTTTTTTTTTTAAGTGCTTTTTGTTGTTTTTTTTTTTTTTTTTTTTTTTACAAAAATGCCGTCTGTCCGAGGTCAACTAACATATCTCCATAATAAATATGATTGGAGATGGTCGGTTTCGACGTTTCGTGGAAGTGTCATGTGAATCACTGAGCACACGTTTGCGGCAATAAGAGAGTGTGAACTTGTCGTCACACGATCACGATTTTCACAAACAGTCAAAACAGACTATCTCAAATTATATTTACGATGGAGATACGTTAGTTGACATCCAACGCATGGAATTAGTTAATACAAGGTGCCTATTTATAGAACTAAATAAAATGTTCACGTTTCTCTTTTTTTTCGGGGTAGGAAGTGGTGGAGAAAACAAAATTATTAGCATGCTGATTTTTTGACCTTGTTTCCTAAATGAGAACCTTGAAAAAACCTTCAAAGTTCTCCCTGCAGTTCTTCTTTTGCTAAGAGTGTATGATTTTTAGTGTTTCATGGAAAAAAGGAAAGACCAAAAATAAAACTGACTTAAACTCAATTGCGGTGGACCATATTTCGTAAAGGTTACGAACCGTGAAATTAAAATCTAGAACCTCATTCTTTCCGTCTTCGAAAAACTTGACATTGAAGGAAACCGAGCTTTGATTTAATGCTTTTTATTGGAAGCCCATATGCGATTCAAGAATTCTTTTCTGTGACTTTTTTTTTTTTTTTTTTTTTTTTGTCCACTTAACCGTTTTCTTCTTATTTATAGTTTTTAACATTTCAACGCCCAAATCATCTGTTAAAAAGCTTTCATTTTTTTTTTATTTTTTTTTTTTTTTTTTTATAAATTTCCTTTTTTTTTATTCATTCCGTCTCCGTTTTTAAGTAAAAACCCATTTGCAACTTTCCGGCCACATTAATCGAACCCTCACAATAAATTAACCGCTAGCTAAGTCCCTTTTCAGGGACTCTAAGGGAGTCCCCGTTCGGTGGTTTCCATTAAATTTTCATTTCCAACAAGCCGCCAAATCAATTTCTGTTCGCATTCCATCTATTATGAGGTATACGATTTTAAAGCCAATTCACAGAGCCGGCATCGTTTGCTCCGGTTTTTTCTTATATATATATTTTTAAAAAGATCTTTTTTTACAAGAGAAGTTTGAAAGTTCAAAAAGCAGATACGCAAACATTTTGAGACAATAACAATTAAGATTGTAGAGCGCCGCGTATAAATGGCGTTGTGCCAACATCCAATATCCAACTGACTTACATCTGGTTTTGGAAAACACGTATTTAATATTTTGTTTTATTACATGCTGACAAAGGCGTGGGAGGGTTTACGTCTTTGAGCAAATAGTCCTTAACTAAACCATAAAGAAAACGATTCCGAAAACTTTTTATCCCGTAGTTTTAATACGGTGTTGTTTCGGTCAATAAATTAAAATGAATGCGTGGTTAGTGTCGATAGCTTCGTGAAAAGGAAGCAAAGGCACATCGGGGATTGGAAACTCAGTTAATTTTAAGTAATGTTTCCATAAAAATGTCAAGGATTAAATTTAAGTTTAAGTTTATAGAAAGTGTATACAATCAATATTACGAGGTTGCATGCGGGCTGGAAAAAAAAAGATTCATCTCCCTCCAGAAATTAAAAAGAGCAAATTCATCCGTTGACTTCAAGCAAGTTTGACTTTTGTCATTCTCAAGAAATCTTTACCATTCACACCTATTATCAGTATAATTACCAATGATTTAAACTTCAACTATTTAGGGTGTGGTAGTCAACGTTCAGCACATAGAAGTCTGAAATTCAACTTGGCATGCTGACCTCGAATAATGGTTACATGTCAAAAATTTTTTCATCCAAAATGGTACAAGTTGGAAAAAATATCTGCACTCTGCAGCTTATAAAAATGGTTCTCCTTGGTGTACTGATAAACCCGGATTTTTTTTTAATTTTTTACTCGACGAAAAAGGGTGGTGACTTGAGCTTAAAGTTCCGAAAATTGCCATAAGAGAAAAAAAATCGACAATTCTTTTTTTTGCGAAAAATTGTGATTTCTTATCAAAAATTTTCCGTAGATCACGAATCTGAAGTCCGTCGTTTTATATTTGGTCCGATTTTTGATTTAAAAACCAAAATATGCCAAAAAAAAGTTCTAAAGTAATAAAACATACCAAGTCCTCAGTTTCACTCGTATTTTGGTCTCTAGCTCAAAAATAGGACCAGATGTAAAAAAACAGGACTTAGATTTGTGATCAACGGAAAATATTGGATAAAAAACCACATTTTTTCGCAAAAAAAAAAAAAGTCGATCTTTTTTTTTCCAAAGGCAATTTTCGGAAATTTAAGCTCAAGTCGCCAAGCTTTCCCGTCGAGTAAAAAATTAAAAAAAACATTAGGGTTTATCAGTGCATCAAAAAGAACCATTTTTGAAGGTATGCGATTTGAAATTCGAAAATTGCCAAAATAAAGGACACCCTACTAAATAATTGCCAATTTCCCTTACGTAGCTTTCACTTTATTCAACCCATAAACGACTGAAATACAAGACTCTTAACAGTTGCATCAACTGTAATAAATAAATGTATACTTATAATTTTTTTTAAAAACATGCTCTAAATATTAATACCGTACTAAATTACTATCAATGCTATTTACATTATTATAAATATTTATATATCAACTTAAAGCCCTACAATTTAATTTTCTTCGTTTTCAAAATTAATACGGAATTGTAGTTGTCGTACATACAATACAACAAAAGCAAGAAGTATAAAATTTTAAAAGCGGAAAAAACGATTGCTCAGCTTGAAAAATTGAAACAGCCCAATGGAAAATCCCTTACTCGAAAACTAAGTTCCATTAAGCTTCTTTACCATCCAAAGCTTATTATATGAAAATAACGGGCTGACGTAAACCTTCCGCAGTCACTTTTCCTGACCTATCTGCGTTTTTACCACCTCCTCATTACCAATATTTAGAGCACATTTTAAAAAAAATATATAAATGCTATGGCTGATGCCACAATATACAGTTTTCGTATGTCAGTGCTTTAATGCAGTGTAAGCAATGTGAAGCTATAAAAAAAAAAATAAATAAATAAATAAATAAATAAATAAAAAATAAAAATAATACAAAGGTGGAGCCAATTACATACAATAAGAACTCGATCAAACATAACAGAACACGCGGGGACCTCCACTATACGAATATCACCTTCTATTCTAATTTTAAATGTTACTTTCTTCAATGATGGCACCTTGACTGCGGCACTGCTAAATTAAAAATCAAAACCTATCAGTCAGTCTCGGGGGTTATAAACAAAATATTCTAATGAGGATGAGGGGAAGCACACGCCCTGAGAACAATGCTTTATTCAACACAATACTGTGTGAGAGAGGTGTGTCCCTAAATCCCTTTTCAATTATCATTCAAATTATTAAAAGATTGACCCAAAGTAAATTCGATAGAAACCAGGTTAATGAGAACTTTACGAGTCTTTCGTTTTAAAGTGAAATGGAAATTAGAAAAGGAGAGCTTCCGAATATATAGTACGACATTAACGAGAGATCGTTTAAAAATTAGATTGTATACAGGAAATGCCGACTTAAAAGCCGAAACAGCAATAATGGGAATTCGTTTTAAAAGTTCGCAAGCCCCCAAATTATGGAAATGAAAATGAGAAGAGGACAATGTTTATAATCTCAAGGTTTTATCTGGAAAACTATATCATCTTCGGAATAGTTAAACATGAACTCTTCATAAAAGATCCTCAAGCGATTTTATCGTTTGCGTTTTAGCAAGTTCCCAAAAATGGGAATATTACGACTGAATATTTCATAAGAAAAAGAGCTTTAATGCTTAAGATTTGCTTTATCTAATTTGAATACGTAAAATAAATCCTTTTATACGGTATCTTATGCTTATTTCAACGCAAAAGCGCTATTACTCCATAATAAATATTTACATATCTCACTGGATTTATTATGCTTCATACCCCGCATCTCGAAATGATTATTACGCTATAAATATGATAGCGCAAGTCACGTGACCAAAGTGTGAATTTAAATCGATCTGAGACAAAAAAAAAAAAGTTTACGGTGAAGCCTTGGAATTTTACGAGCTAAATGAGAAGTGTTAATTTTTCTTTTTAGCAGCAAAGTACAATCTATGGTGCTTTTCTTCATCTTTGCATAAATAATTCGAGTTAATATCGCAGTAAAAAAACTTTGACGTTATTTTATAATTCGATTTTAATTCGAAGTGCATCGATGTACACGAAATTTTATGAACGGGAATTATATAATAATTTTTATTTCGCAAAAGTTTCAATTAAGTTCAAGCGCTATAAATCTTTCGGACAGGGGAGTAGCCGGAAAACAAAAAAAACTTCACCTAATATACTTCCTCAATTGTAGATAATCCATCTAACCTAATAGCCCGAACCTACACCTCAAAATCTCGGCTTCCTGTAATCCTTTTTAGAAACATGATGAGTACACAGCAATTGTACACAGCAATAAACTCCCGAGATGACATTAATAATTGCTCGAGGGGCGTTTTTGCTGGTTGACCATTGTCCAATTGATCTCTGGAGAATGTTTAATCAGACCATAACGCACGAAGTGAGATCTCTTGCGAAAACCACGAATTTAGCTCAGCGGAACTTAAGAAAAAAACTAAAACGTTTTCGTAATAATTCAAAACCTTTCTACTTCTTTTCCCCGTCAAATCAAAGAAATCATCTTAGGAAGTACGGAGGGGCAGATATTTTCAGTGCACAAGTCTACCGGTGCTAGCTATTTCCAGGTAGCCAGCTACTTCCGGTGCTAGTAACTAGAGACCCTAAATTAAAAGAGACTGGCAAAAAAAATTGGCGCGAAAAATCGGTGCCCACGGATCATGCGCACTGATATGTTGAAATTTTCGGAATTTTGGCAAAACTGCCGCTGCAAAATACAGCACAGTAAAAAGTGGCGGATGTTTTTGTTTTGCTCTCCATTAGAAATTTAATAAATCCGACTTAATTGGTGGTTTTCAGTAATAGCTGAACAGCATTAAGTGTTTTGTTGTCTTGGTAAGCACTTTCAATGTTTGCGTTCAAAATGTGACTCTTTTTTAAGGAGCCGGTAATCAAGTACACATTGAATAAACAAAAACAATCGCCATTTTTGACTTTGCTGCAGTTTACACCGGAAATGTAACTAAAAACTTTCAAAAATCAGTGCGCATGATCCGTGGGCACCGCTTTTTCGCGCCAAATTGTTTTGCCAGTCTCTTTTAATTTAGGGTCTCTACTAGTAACTCCATTTTGTAAAAAATTGGAATAGAACCGTTGGTGCCAAAACCCAAACGTTGAAAAGTACACCTGATTTAAAAATCGGGAGTCACGTCAAAGTCTGTTAACAGAGGCAGAAATGAGAACGGAAAAATCAAATTTCAAAGAAAAAAAAATGACGGAAAGCAAAGTCACAAGCATTCAAATGAATTAATTGAATTAAAAGTGAGAGAACGGTTTGCTGCGATGCGCAATCGGAACTGGGGAATGAGTTTTTAAAGGGTTCGGTGCAACAGCTTAGAACGAGGCTCGCTGTCCGAAAGAAAGAACGAGAAACTGAAATTGAAAACTTAGTCGAAAGTTGAGATCAAAGAAAAGTCTGTCACATTGCAATTATAAAGTTAAACGAATTTCAACGCTAAAGTGATTTTATTTGAAAACGCTTTGATATTCTACACAACTGTGAAGATGGATGAGTTTCACAAGATTCATTATCGATACTTAAGAACGAGTCAATCAAATCTTCTCAATCAGGGCTCTTTGCTCCGCACGAACGCCCCTTCGGTTTTCGCCAAGCCCTTGATAAATTGTTTCGCAATGGAAAAAAGGGGATCTAGAATGAACAATGTTGGAAATACGCTCATAATTTAAAATAAGTTTCCTAAATCAAAGCCATCATTTTAAAATGACTGCTATTCAAGCAGAGTCTGTGCAAGTAAATGAAGGGGAATTGGATTGCCTCCTTAAATGAAGAGGCCTCGAGGCACTAAAAGGCAAATCAGTCTTAAGGAAAGAAGGCATTTTCAGATCAAATCAGAAGAAAAATGAATATCATCGATCATCATAGAGCCATAGGCAGAGAGCAAAATAATGCCACAGTTGGACCAAGTTCTACAACTGCTTCACTCCAGAAGGTTTTAAAGAACTCAACAAAAATAGATATGGCCCGTTCCAATTGTTTATTAGTCAGTAAATGATTTCCGGCTCCATATGAACTGGCTTAATGTCACAAACTCCAGTCTGGAGCATATAGAAATTAATCATACTGAAGTATGTTTACTTCAAAAAGCAAAGAAAAAGTACTGTAAACAAAAGTAGAAAATACACGTTCACAGAAAGGACAATTTTCATCGAGAAAAGTCGGGAGGTCCACTGCTTTATGAAATAAAAGAAAATAGGTAGACATTTTGGCAAGGAAACCGATGTTTGTTATTTTGATTCGGGTCTTTTCCCTTTGCGCGTTGTTTTGACGGTCGACCCTTGAGATGAGTAATCGTTAAATGGATCTTCAGTCTCAAACCACAGACGTCGATTCATAAAGTGACGCTGTATTTTCATTATTTCTCACAAACGGTTCTGTAGTACATTTCAGTTGACATTCTCAGGGGTTAAGCATGGTTTTGGGTTGCCCCGCTATATGCTTAGCTCTTGATAACTTCAGTTGGGATAAACAATAACATACGATTTCTTTTATTATTCGCAAGTCTTCAATGACAAGGAATAATGATATACTTGTACAGTACTTTACATAGAAGCCAGAGCCAGAAAGTTCAATATTGAAATTTAAATGGCCGTTTTGTCATGGGTGAGCAATCTTTAGCGGCCATCATTAATTTTCATGCTGAACTTTCTAGATCTGACGTAAAGAATTATTTAAGCTCATTAAAACGGATCCGTCAAGCCGAAAATGGCCATTTCTAGGGGTTAGAGGGTTGTTAGAAAGAGAAAACAAATGTAGAGCCCGAAAAAAAAAAATAAAATAAGTGTTTTATAAAAGACTTTGTACAAAATGAATCAAAGAGTAGAGAATTTTATACAGCAAATCGAATTTACCATTAATTTTTTTATCTTTATATCTTTTGTATGTGTTTCTTCGTCATTGGCCGGGGTTGCACCATACGACTCCGAAATTTTAGTCCAAACACTTCCGAAATTTTCTTGGTAAAATGTACCCGTATTTCGGACCGAAATTAATGGAAGGTGTTTGGTCCGTCATTGCGGAGTATTGTAACCCAGACCTTACAAAATACCTTTCATTAATACTCCTAATGCAAATCCTACTTGACCGTACAGTGGTTGCGCTACAATTTAGAACACCGATAAAAACAGGACTAAATTGGTTTCACCTAATTTTTAATTGGTGCGGATTGAATATTGATAATCGATGAATAATTGATAGGGGTCAAGGGTCACTTTACCCTTTAACCTCAAATCGTTCTTTATTAATAAAAACTACAGCACTTGGATGTATGGCCACCCACTCTGAGTAGAAAGTACGAGAAATCATCCGAAGCACCGCGATAACTATTGTTTTTTGAGTCTCCTTGCTCTCTACCATGTAGAAAGAGAAGGTATACCTCATTCAAAAAAACATACACCGAATGATTTTTCTGGGCGATAAATAGTAGAAAGAAGCTTGTAAATATTCGTTCGGAGGCTTAAAGCAAGAAGAAAAAAGTTTGGCATTAATGCAGTGTAATATCATATTTTATTCGATCTTTTATTACTGTCTCGAGCAAAAGTTTTAAAAAGATCCCTCTGGGAATGCAGTAAACACATGTAAAGAAGACTTTTTTTTCAAGAGTTGTAATCATTTATTTTAATTTGCAACGAAGTTTTCTCTTCTACATTTTTTTCCTTCTCTCTTCTAAACTGCGGGCGTGAAAACTTTTTTTCTCTCCCTTTTTTTAACAAGCTGGAGGAAGTGTTCATTTACTACAATCTAGCAACGTGCCATCTTCATGATCCACCTTCCCGTAAAAGTGAAAGTTTAGATCCTTTTTTTTTTTTTTTTTTCTCGGATTGTAATACTTATTCGTCTCGGATGTATATTTTACGTAGGTAAGGATGTGGGTGGCTCATCCGAAACGAATTTGTGGTAAGTATGCATATCATCAAGAAACGGTAGGCATTTCGTTACTTTATTATATGCTCCCTTTAAGCTAGAAGCTTAATAGCATATTTATGATTTTACTTTTCAATCCATTATTTTTAATGTCTTTATCTTTGAATATATTTCTAGGTTCTAAGTGTGATAGAAAAGAAAGAAAAGAAGAGCTGTGGAAATTCGGCAAGTCGTAGTTTGGAAAGAAAGAGGCATATCGCTTGATGAGCATAAAAAGGCTTTAAATGCAGTCACTTTATTACAATCTAATGAAAAAAGTCAGTAAGTTCCTATAAAGAAGATGCTTCTTTTTCCCTTCATAATACAGTATTTCCCAGATTCCAGTGACAGGTGGTTTGCAACAGCTTTTACTTAATATCGAATATGACATCCAACAGATTCTAAAAAATATAACCAAACGTTCAAATAGTAAAGTCTGATACATTAGAAAAACATCTTGTAAGAATTTGCAGCTGAAATATTATTTATAGGCGTTTTATATAGTTTCCAATTTATAGCACATAGCTCGAATCCTACGACCACGGTTCGCTTAAATCAGATAGGTCCTTGTTTCACCAGGTTTGCTTTAGGTTTTGGACGAACCATACTGGACTACAGAAAATTCAGAAAGCAGTGAACAGAAAAGAAATTACTCATACTTTGGAATCAAAAACGAATGCAGAACTTGAAAAACATATCACTAGCTATTTTTTAATGAATTCCATCATTACATGCTTGTAATTAGAGATTTCTTCCGAAATCGTTAAAATGCCATCAACATTATTCGTTTAACAAGTTTTCGTCAATAAAATTCCCGTAAATAGATATCCGCTTGAGAAAAAAAAAGAAAACAACGAGAAAAAAAGTCATAACGAGCGATATTTCCGCGAAAATGCATTTTCGGGTAGTATATGGTTTTCACGTTATATTAGTAGCAACAATGCACATGTATGGCTAACTATTGTCCGATTCTCATTAAACTTTGCTCACATGTTGTTAAAAAGCTATTCAATGGCCAGCAAACGGATTAAAATGCAAATGCAAGCGTTTGTTAAAAAGGGAAAATGCTAGTGAATTTTAACTTAATCTTATTCTACCCGCTGCGGACATTTACTTTTATTGCCCCACTGTAAATGATTATTTTCCTACCATACATTAGGATAAGCGTTTTCATACGAAATATATAGCATTTCGACTCGTTAAATTATACGGTCTTATGTAAATTGTGATTTTTCAACATTGCTTTTTTGCCCTACCTAATAGGTAACATTTTATTCAGTGTAGACGAGTCTTTGTTTGGATAACGCGGTAGGTAGTGATTTCAGACCTGGATTATGCACGTTGAAAAAAAGATGCAGCTTTACACTTTGGCTCGTACCATTGAGATTAAAAGTGGAAACCCATATTCTTTCGTTTTTACGCAAAAGCCAAATGAAATGAATCAATTACAAAGTGGATTTCCTTTTTCTATAATTAATACAGTGAGTATTCCTCAATCGAAATTGCATCAGGTAAAAATTATCCACTAATGAAAAGTGGGAACCAACCGAAAGCATTAACTATTTTATACCGATCAATTAATACAAAAGGGAATAAATTTGAACGCGGAAAACAGAAACCCGACCCAATTTTACACCGCCAGCATTAGCTTAATATATTTAATGATTCGAAGATAGTAACTGAATATCAGACACAGTTATAGGTAGGATATTATAATGCCATTACATTATATCAAAATAATGAAAGGATCTGGCTTTTGAAGTATTAGCATCCCACAAACATCAAAATACATTGGTTTCGTCATTAATGCAAAAGTTTCCAGGTATGTTTCGTGGGTTTTCATTACCTCTAGAGGCTAATTTTAGACAAAAATAAAAAAAGAAGCCGGAAGCTGTTAGCGAAGCACATTTCACGCTAAATGTTTGAAGCTTCTAATACCGAAATAACGATGAGACTTTCTACAGAAATATATCTTTGCTTTTTTCGTGAATACTTCTTCAAACCGCCAAAAGCAAATACTTCTTTCGATTCTTAATTAGATGTTCAAGGTGTCGTAAATAACAGTTTAAATAATTAATCGTTCTGTACGAAACGATTTTGCTATCAATAATAATACATTCTATTTTTCAACTTATTAATCACGATTTCAGATATTAAAATTCAACATCATTGTTATTAACGAATAATTAGGATAATTAATTACTCTTGAGAGTTTCAGAGATAATGATTGGTACATATTTAGAATATCTTTTTTTCGATCCCCTCGTAGTTCAAATCCATGCAAAAAATTCCAAAGTATTATAAAATCCAATTCGTCATGATGATGACATTACATTTTTTCATGATTGAATCGGGGACATGTCTAATCAATTTATTTGCTTGATTATATTAAACAAAAACAAAAAAAAAAAAAAAAAAAAAAATCTATAAGCAATTTACAAAGCCAGGTGGGTTCGACAAGGCTGAATTTGCTACGGTGACACATTTTCTCACATCCAGTAAAACAAACAAAAATTATTTTTTTCTATGTAAATATCACCAAATCAAACAACGTAAAACTAACCTTTTTCAATCCTCCATATTTTAAACTCCTCGTTAAAATCCCAATTTTAGACGAATCCACTAATATTAAAGTAGGTGATTTCTCCTTTTTGTCCTCTTCCGGTTTAATTAATTCCGGGCTCCATCGAAATACTTCGATGGATGTCGGACTAGGAGAAAAATCCGAATCAGTATGCACCGTTTCAAACTGATCAAGTAACGAAGTCAAAGATACAGAACTCGTTTCACTGCTGTCATCCATTTTCAAAATTTTTAAACAAGCATACGAGAAAGAATTCGGAAAAAAATTAATCCCGAACCGATTAAAAAATAATCTAACTATAAAACTAAAAATACCAAAAAAATAACCACATTATTAAAAGAAAATTTCTTCACATCCAATAATCGTGTCAAAAATCATTTCTTTTTAAAAAGTTCTCCTTTTATGTTAAAACTGCGTGGATTCATTTTAATTTAATTTCAAACTTTTCTTTTCTTTTTTTTTTTTTTCAAATGTTCGCAGTCCGTTAAAATCGTCATTAGTTCTTCTCATCGCCTCTAATTTCAAAGTCGGAAACGAGATATTCAAGAAACCGGAAAATATTTCACTTTACTTGCAGGAAAGGACGTATACATTTATATCCGGTTTATATATTTGTGGACGTCCACATGAAAACCTGCCTTCTGGGGAATGGCGGAGAAAACGTTTTGTTTGTAAACAATGTGTTTCTTTATAAGTTAAACTTCCACAGCCATCTAAGCACCATTCCCCAAAAGGCAGGTTTTCATGTGAACGTGAACATTTTTCCTTTTTTTTTTTAACACATGGAAAACTTGGAAACGAAGCGAATCTCTTCGCGCTTTTACACATTATTTCCACTTGGCATGTAACATTTTCTTAACCGCAAAAAAAGGAAAAAAAAAAACGATGAATGATTTCAGTTTAAAATAACTCAAAAAATACTATTTTTCTTTTTTTTTTTTTTACCGATTACAGGCAGGCCGAGGCAATTTTTTTCCGTAAGTACCTCTTTCCAAAATAATTTTGATTTTTTTCATTCAAAATCAAGCTGCTCGACTCGGCTCTGTAAGGCCATAAATAGGCACAAAAAAGGCCGAGGCTATAAATGAAGACTTCCCGTGTTTTTTTTTCTCATCAATGCGTCCCAACTTGCTTCCCGTTTTCCTTCCTATTCTTTTCTAATCAATAGGCTCTTAGCTTCGCTAACCCCCCCCCGCCCTTTCCCTTCCCCGAAGTTGGCTTACCGTTTAGCAAAGTCCATTTCTTTTTTAGTTAAACTTTTATAATTTTTGAATGCTTGATTGACAGGTTTAAATGAGCCAACCTCTGTTCCGATTTGTCATTATCATTAAAAACGTTCAGCATCAACCTAAAATCACTGACTCCTGAAAATCAGTTTAAAACTCAAGAAATAAAATTTAAAAAAAATTGTGTTCGCCAGTTTTTGTAATTATAAAAGAATAACTTTTGGCAGAAAAGCGAAAGCCACAATATTTGCCATGTCGATAAATCTCTGTCATGTCTTTCCGGTTGCCGTTATTATTTCAATTGATATTAGAAAGTCATGTAGCGAGCGGATTGGTATTTAAAACTTGGAGCAAAGTTTGAACCGTTGCTCCCGTCCACCCACGATTTTCTTTTGTAAAAGTAAACAAAAGGTATTTCGTTGACAGTTGGGTGCCCAAGTCTTTAAGTATGATTCACTGCTACTCTATTGGCTATGGACCGGGTGGGTGGCTGTTTCCGCGTAATATTTCGACTCAAAACATTTAAGTCGTTTTCATAAATGAACACTAAACAGTCAAGTGACCAAACACCGGTTAACTTTACAAAAAAGGAGAGAAAAAAAAGACGGATTGCTGTCTAAAATTTTAAACATTCGCGCACTTTTTGCGTTAAAAGAAAAAAAAAACGCAGGGTAAATTTTTTTTTACTGTAGTCAAGACACCTATTTCATTCTGTAAAGCTAGTGATAAATTTCAAGGTAAACCTTTCGCGACGTTGTAATGAATAAATAAAAAAAAAAAAAAAAAAAAGGGAGAGAAAAGGTCCGAAAAAACGAAGTCCTCGACATAATTTTATTTTTATTTTTTTCATTTTTAAGCTAGTCCTGCAGAGTTTTTAAAAATACAATAAGTCAAATATGCATAAATATACAAATCAAACCCGCATGTTTTTTGTGCGGAAAAAAATGTTAAAAATCTGAATAAAAATAAGTGTTTCCTTTTTTTTTTTTTTTTTTTTGAATGAATTATACATAAACTTGACAGTTTGACTTTTTTTTAACACTATTGCCTTTTAAAAGTTTGAAAGCTTTGGAATCTGACGTTTAAAGGGACTTAAAGACCGTTTTATACTTTTCTCGTATAAATTACGATAAAATGATGAATGTGACGGAATATTATTTTGTTTTTACGATCCTCTCTCTTTCGCTGCTTGGGGCTGAGTAAAAAGGAGAAAAAAAATGCAGAAAACAGATTTTAATGAGTTTATAATGTACCTCAAATGATCCGTCACTAAATAAGACAGTTTTCGTTTTAAATTAAGTAGGAAACATTTTACTTTAAAACCCGGAGAATTTAAAAACGACTTCGTTATTTTCAAATTGCAGTCTTATTTTTTATATGAACAAACGTATGGAAGCCCTGAAGGATCACCGGTTATGACGGTTTTACCAGGATTGGCAGGCACATACTGCCAGCTGGCATATGAAATTTCCAAAAGTGGCACATAACCGGCATTGGGAGTATGACCCTTCTGGACTTTCGTAGACTTAAACTGTTTTTTGCTTTATCGACCGCAGGGAGAATAAAGCATTGTTTTTAGCACAAATTTCAGATTTTCAGTTTTTGATATTTTTACACGTTTTGAAGTCCCCTGATGCCGAAAAAAGCAAAATTTGGATGGTGGCCGTGTGTGTGTATGTGTGGATGTGTGTATGAATATATGAATATATGTGGAAAAAAAAGTGTCTGTCCGTCGAAAAGCAGAAAAACGAAAGAACGGATTTCGATGATTTTTGGTGGGTAGGAACTTCTAATGAAATGTGGGTGCTGATTAGTTTTTGAGCCAAATCGGTTCAGCGATTCGGAAGCAGTGAGTGAAAATGTTAAATTTTCAACAATTTCAAGATCTTTTTTGACTATACATCGCGAACGCAGCCACCGATTGAGTCCGATTTTCGTACTGCAGTAGATATTCATCCAGATACGCTACCATTGAAATTTGGTTAAATTCTGTTGAGTGGTTCAGAAACGGTGAGCAGGGCTAAAAGTATGGGTATAGGCCTAAAAACCGATATCTCCAACTTCTGAAACGTCACGATGTGACGTCATCGATTACGTCAACAAAGCTATTTGGATGCTGATTGGCGGGTTCCTCGTGGGAGCTAACGAAAAACTAACCGTATTTTTGAGAATATTTTCGGGGTTGAGGATTCCGAATCTGAAATAATTTTTCCAAAATTCGAATTCCTTATGCCCATATTACGGCTTTGGTGGACCTCTGATCAAAAATCTAACCGTGTTTTTGAGAATATTTTCGGGGTTGAGGATTCCGAATCTGAAATAATTTTTCCAAAGTTCGAATTCTTTATGCCCGTACTGCGGCTTTAGTGGACCTCTGATCAAAAATCTAACCGTGTTTTTGAGAATATTTTCGGGGTTGAGGATTCCGAATCTGAAATTATTTTTCCGAAATTCGAATTCTTTATGCCCGTACTCGGCTTTGATAGACCTCCGATCGAAAAACTAACTATATTTTTGAGAATTATTTAAATAGTCGATAAAGCAATTTGATCGGTTCTCCGATCTCATTTTTTGGTAAAGTTATAAGGTAGACAACCCCGGCTGATAATAATGTTTATGTGAATCCCTTTCAAAATTTGGGTCTCTAGAAAATTTAGCTATTTTCAGTCTCACGAAATTTTCGAAAAAATATACTTCGAAGTAGCTAGATTTACGCCTTTTGAGTCATATTAAACATTTAAAGTAAAATAAAGTTTACCCCCTTTTTCATGTTAACGTAAAGAAAAAACCTTTTTATTTTGTTTTTTTTCTTTTCCAAAATGTTTACGAAGTACAAGTAAACCATCTCAATAAATTATTGGAACGCGTTTGTTTTGCAAATTTCGCAGATGATGGCGAAATACCCTTAACTTGTGCTACGTATCCAAACAAAATAGTCCCGCCTTTTAGGAATTTCCGCCATTTTGGTAACGTCTCCCAAAGAGACCAAGGTGACAAAAAATACACATTCTACTTTAATAAATAAAAAAAATAAAAATAAAGAATTGACAACAAGCTTCTTCGACGTAAAAAAAGTTAAAGTATTGAATTTCTAAAGATCACCGAGGCGAAAAGAGGATGGAATTTTTTTTAAAAAAAAGGATGAAACAGGATCGTATCTAAATCGACAATGGTCGATTTGTTGATTTAGTTAGGTTAGTTCATCCGGTTTTAGCTTGTCATTCGTATTAGTGAAAATGACAACGCCGGAAATAGTGCGATATTCTCATGGAAAAAAATTGTATGTCGAAGCAAAAATCCGAAAAAAAAAGGTTTTCCAAGTTTTTGAGTAAATCAGTTTGAAAGAAAAGAAGACTGACGTCTCAAGATCTACCCATTCAATTTCAAAGTTACTTGATGTTGATAACATAAACACTCAAAGCAATTTAATATCCCGAGTTAGCCGGGACATTTATTTACAAAACATGTGACACATATCGAAAATATTTTCCATTATGTCGGGCACCGGCTGTTTAAAGCTTTTAAGCTCCCGACTAAATATTAACTATGGAGTATTCCTTATGTCCTGCAACTTTTTTATGGAAGCAATAATCTTTGAACCGTTTTCTTTTTAAATTTTACTGGGCACTTCCATATGAAACCTTACCTGGGCGTTGGGACTTAGAAGGCTGTGCACATTAAACTTATAAAAAAACGCTATCTTTACAAATGAAACGTTCCAAATTCCATTGCTCGAGTGAGAGGTTTTCATATGGACGTACGCAATCGAAAGCCTTGAAAGGGAGAAAAAAAAAAAAGAATAATAGAGTGGAACACCCAGAAATGAAAAATCAATAGTGATCAATGTGTTAAATCGAATAAAAGATACACACAAGAGGAGGAAAGTGCTCTCTTGTCAACCATCTAGGAAGCCGTTTTGCCATTCCCATTTCCAGAAGATGGTTTTTTTTTATATGGAGTAAAAAAAAAACCATTCGCATCTCATAACTTAACTATCATCTTTACAAAAAATCACAAAAATAGGATTTTCGACTTTAAAAAAAAAAAAAAAATGCGAAGAAGGAGAAAAAGACAAAATAGAGATATAAAAGAGGAAAAAGTACTCTCCGACTCGGTAAAATGATGAAAATTGGAACTGCGTCAAATGCGGGAGATTTATGACTGACTGTTTGGCTTCCAACGTCTGCTCCCTTTGGGAACGCTGGAGTAAAAATCTCGGATCTGTTGATTATGCAAAGTGTCGATGTCCATCAGTGGGTGAGCATCAATGAATTGCAATAATAATAATATTAAATTAAATTAAATTCATGTGCTGATATCAACCTGACTTGACTCAGCTCATTTATATTGTTTGCATATAATCGAGAAACGAGTAGGATTTTGCTGAGTCAAAGAAGGAAACACAAGAAGCATTGCCTGCTCGAAATCCGTGTAATTAATGATTTATTTGCTTTTACTCTTTCAGACGGTATAATGTATTATGAAAAATGGTACAAAAGGAGTATCTTGTTACTCAAAATCGATAGAATATCGATGGGTTATCAAAGAGTTTCTTGCATTTTTTAAAAATAATTTAATTGAATGTTATTGCAATGCATTCATCGACATTTTGCATAATCAACAGATCCGAGATTTGTACTCTAGCGTCCCCAGTGGGAGCAGACGTTGGCAGACGAACAGTAACTCACAAAAAAAGGCAAAAAGTGGGGTGAGCAAGGAATGCTAATAATGCAAAATAATTTTGAACCTACAGTCATTTTTTTTTCTTATTTCTTCCCGCCATATTTTCAGAAAGGGTATAAACCTCAGTAATTTAAAATTTGAATAGAACTTCTGAAACGGAATGCCTTCTTGAAATTTTTATAGTAAAAACTTTAGCTCGTGTCTTTGAGACGATGCGGCAACATTACCTTTTCCACCAAATGTGTCTTACTTTCAAGTTTCTATTCTTGTAAAGAAATACAATATGATTTTTTAAATTTTACTGTGCACTTCCATATGAAACCTTACCTGGGCGTTGGGACTTAGAAGGCTGTGCAAATTAAACTTATAAAAAAAGCGCTATGTTTACAAATGAAAAGTTCCAAATTCCATTCCTCGAGTGAGAGGTTTTCATATGGACGTACGCAATCGAAAGCCTTGAAAGGGAGAAAAAAAAAAAGAATAATAGAGTGGAACACCCAGAAATGAAAAATCAATAGTGATCAATGTGTTAAATCGAATAAAAGATACACACAAGAGGAGGAAAGTGCTCTCTTGTCAACCATCTAGGAAGCCGTTTTGCCATTCCCATTTCCAGAAGATGGTTTTTTTTTATATGGAGTAAAAAAAAAACCATTCGCATCTCATAACTTAACTATCATCTTTACAAAAAATCACAAAAATAGGATTTTCGACTTTAAAAAAAAAAAAAAAAATGCGAAGAAGGAGAAAAAGACAAAATAGAGATATAAAAGAGGAAAAAGTACTCTCCGACTCGGTAAAATGATGAAAATTGGAACTGCGTCAAATGCGGGAGATTTATGACTGACTGTTTGGCTTCCAACGTCTGCTCCCTTTGGGAACGCTGGAGTAAAAATCTCGGATCTGTTGATTATGCAAAGTGTCGATGTCCATCAGTGGGTGAGCATCAATGAATTGCAATAATAATATTAAATTAAATTAAATTCATGTGCTGATGTCAACCTGACTTGACTCAGCTCATTTATATTGTTTGCATATAATCGAGAAACGAGTAGGATTTTGCTGAGTCAAAGAAGGAAACACAAGAAGCATTGCCTGCTCGAAATCCGTGTAATTAATGATTTATTTGCTTTTACTCTTTCAGACGGTATAATGTATTATGAAAAATGGTACAAAAGGAGTATCTTGTTACTCAAAATCGATAGAATATCGATGGGTTATCAAAGAGTTTCTTGCATTTTTTAAAAATAATTTAATTGAATGTTATTGCAATGCATTCATCGACATTTTGCATAATCAACAGATCCGAGATTTGTACTCTAGCGTCCCCAGTGGGAGCAGACGTTGGCAGACGAACAGTCAGTCACAAAAAAAGGCAAAAAGTGGGGTGAGCAAGGAATGCTAATAATGCAAAATAATTTTGAACCTACAGTCATTTTTTTTTCTTATTTCTTCCCGCCATATTTTCAGAAAGGGTATAAACCTCAGTAATTTAAAATTTGAATAGAACTTCTGAAACGGAATGCCTTCTTGAAATTTTTATAGTAAAAACTTTAGCTCGTGTCTTTGAGACGATGCGGCAACATTACCTTTTCCACCAAATGTGTCTTACTTTCAAGTTTCTATTCTTGTAAAGAAATACAATATGATTTTTTTATTTTAAATAATACCCTTTACGGTAAAGTAAAGCTTCAAATATACCGGGTGTCCGTTTGTAGACTGTTTTTGAATCCTAGACGGTTACGGTGCATTTTGATAGGGCTGGGGGGATGAAATATACTCTAAAACTACAACATGCCCTCGTAAAACGAAATTGTAAATCTAATTTCTCTTATTGGATGCATTTTAGATTTCAAATATTTTTGAGTATATTTTTTTCTTCTGTTTTCAGATGACAACTTTGATTGATGGGGGCATCCTCATAATTCAGGAGGATAATAAGAAGAATTTAGAAAAAAATTCGAATTCGATGACGTCTATTTTATTAAACACCATGAAGGCTGTTTTTATGCCTTCTCGAGCATTTGACTTATTTACTGCCAAGGGAATCAAACGGCTGCCACGGAATAATGAAGGAAGCACCGTTGTTCAGAAAAAAGCTTTTCCGTTCACAAAGGAACTAATAATTAAGTAGCAGCAAGAAAAAAATTAATAGTACGGGCAATTGCCGTTGTAGTTCAATTGTATTTCCTTATAAGGCTAATTTTTTTTTCTTAGAATTCTGAACTAATAAGAAGAAAAACAGAAAAGGGCAAAGACTGAGGACGAAAAAGAATACATAAAAGCAATAAATTAGCAGATTAAAGTCATCTTAAATATGTCATCAAAACCCATCGTTCCTCAACAGGAATAAAAATGTTGATTTTTGTTGATATCGTAAAAATATATATGGCAGTAACGGTAAATTAGCAACTAAAACCCAATATCAAAAGCATATTGCTGGAATAATATTAGGAAAAAAAAGCAAACGGAAGGAATCGAAAAAATCAGATCAAGAGGAAACACCGAGAAAAAATTATGCAAAAAATAATATTTGAATCATTTTTCAATATACTAAAGAGTATCAATATGTATAAATTATAAACATTTTCCTAATCCCTTATTTATACGTTATTTATATACATAATTAAGGTATAAATTATTTATATATAAATTATGTATAAATTATACTTATATTATGTAAAAATTACGTTTCAATTTTATGTATAATTTATAAATAATTTATTATCCTATTTATGTATAATTTATGTATCCCATTTATGTATAATTTATGTATAATTTATATATAATTTATATATAATTTATATATAAATTATATAAGTCGTTTTGATAGGGCATCTAGGATTCAAAAAAAGTCTACAAACCAGAAAAAAAAAGAAAAAAACAACCCGGTGTTGTATGAAACCAGAAAAAAAAAGAAAAAAAAAAAAAATTTAAAACTTCGCTGTCGAAGCAACTGACATTAAATTGGTATGTTTAAGGTTGATCAAAAGTACATGTAAATTTTTAATACACACACCGCACAGCCCTATCGTCGCATTACACACTTTTTCCATTTTACAGTACTCGAAGAAGAAAATCCAAATTCTTCGCTTATCAATGCCACTTCAAAAGGAACAGAAATTAATGCAGAACTTAAAAGGGAAAAAAACTAAGAGGTGCTTCGGAGAAACTGCCTAAACCCCATGAAAATACTTCCAAAAAAGCATACAAGAGAAAAGCAGGTAAGTTTAAATTTTTAATACCGACTTAAAAAAGGAGAATGTGAAGTAATTTTTCAAAAAAAAATGAAATTTTTCCACGGGAATGAAGAATGCTATTATTATCTAAAAAAAAAAAAAACGAACGCGCGAAATCAAAAAATAAATCTTTCGAATTTTTACCATCACATAACACTAAAACAAAACTAGCAACATCCGATTTTTTTATAAGTAATTTTAACGAATCACAGTATATACGTATAATACTTTCGAATCGGAAGTAATATTTTTGAATCGAAGTTTCCTTTACATTAAAAAGAACAGACAAACTAAACGTACGCGGTTCAAGATATACTGAGACTAGCGATATATATTTTTAGCCACAGTGCACGAGTTTCGATATTCTGTATTACAATGAATTACAGGCTTCAGCATGAAACGAGCGCATCCATGATCTAAATATTAAACCTAACAAATATGATCTAATTGAAAACTAACGACATACGATATGAACATCGTGTTAAATGTTCGTAAAATCGAAACTTTAATCATACTTCCCCGTTTACCTCCATATCAATGCCATTATGGATTTAAATTTTATTTTCTAAATGCGTTTAATTATTCCCGATTTTCGATAAATGATAACGGATTTTACTCCTTAGCGATAAATTGGCTTAAAGTACTTTAAATTCATCCGAAAGATGCGGGAAGACTCAAAATGAATTGAATTAAACAACTTTTTCCCCGAAATTATGGTAAAATATAAATTTTTCGCCATGGAATATCGTTATCGGAATTTTGTGCTTCGTATTTTGCATTTTCCTATTCATCTCATCTTTTCTAAAAGTTTTTCAGTATTATTGTTTACGAAAAAAAAAAATCTGGGAAATTAATGCACATCTTAAAAAATCTCTTTTGTTTGAAATTCATTTTAAAAAGTTTTTAATTTAAAATGGGAATGGTGAAAGGCTCATGTCAACGCAATCCAATTAAAGGCGTATTTCTTATTGTTTTGATTCAAATGAATGCACAAAACCGTACTAAAAACCTCCTTTTTTTTTGACCTAGGCATAAATAATACAGAAAGACTATTTAGAAACATTCCAAGAATGAAGTGTATTAAACAATTTGCAAAATATTTTGTCACAAAAAAAACACCTATTTAATCAATACAACCAGTTACAGATGATATGATTTAATATTCAGCTTCCTATAGCAAACTTAACCCAATAAATCAGTACAAAAATAAAGAAAAAATAAAATTATTAAAAATTAAAAAAAAAAAAAACTTCATTTCATAGCACCTGGTTGAATCTACCATTGTTGATTCTAAAAATCAAAAAATCAGACTGGAATATGGGGGCATATCCCTACGTAGGACTACGTCTTTGTATTGGCAAAAATATCATTTTTTTTTCCTGGCACGAAAAAAACATAAAATTTTTCATAAAAAAGGTCAAAAGTTAAAAAAAAGTTAGTCAAAATTTTAATTAAAGGGTGCAAATTCACTATGGAATGTTGGATCAACATATTGGTACAACAAGTTGGTACAACAAGTTGGATGAACATACTGTACCAACTTGTACCAACATGTTTGACAAACGAACGAATCGACTATTGGACTTGTCCACGAACTTTTTGTCGCAAATGTAATGGGATTCATAAGTTAAGCATGAATTTCATTACTCTTGGGATGCAAATTCATTATGGAATGTTGAACCAACATGTTGGTACAACAAGCGAATGTCAAAGCGATGTTGTACCAACATTCCATAATGAATTTGCAGCCAAAGTCTTCAAAGTTAAAATTCTTCAAGTCTTCAAAGCTAAAATTTTAATAGTAAAACATTGCTTTAGCTCATATTCTTGGATAAAGGAAAAAGGACAAAGTTTAAAAATGTGGTGAACATTTTATTTGAAATTTTTAACTTCCTGTTTTTGTTCATGTAGTCTAATTTTAGTATTAAAAAAAATACTTCAAAAAAGCATTGAAAATTAAAAAAAAGATAAATAAAATTTCAAGAAATATTTAAGTCCTTGAATTAAAGACATAAAGTTTCTTGAAAATTTACAAGAAATTTTTTAAGTTTGTATTTTTAAAATTTTTTGGTTCAGGTCGTCTAATTTTATTATTAAAAGAGGCCAAAAGTTAAAAAAAAATAGTCAAAATATTATTTAGGTAAAAATTTAACTTTTTTAAAAATAAAATTTACAAAAAGTTTTCTAAGCCCATGCTTTTGTTCATGTCGTCCATTTTAAAATAAAATTTTAACATTAAATTTCTTGTATTCTAACTTTAAATGTCTTGTAAATTTTACTTTAAAAAAAACAGCGAAAATTAGAAGAAAGTTAAATAAAATTTGAAGTCCTTACTTTCGTTCATGTCCTCTAATTTTATTATTAAAAGAGGCCAAAAGATAAAAAAAATGTCAAAATATTATTTAAGATTATTAAAGATAAAGTTTTAATATTGAAATAATTTATTAATTTTCGGTGCGAACAGTCCGACACCGGACAGACACGGGACAGACAGATTTCCCCAGGACCGAGCCCTAAGACGTAGTCCTGCGTCAAAAAAGGAAAAAAAATCCAAAATTTTGTGCAGTTTTATACTATTTTGAGTGGTTTTCCAAGAAATCCAACGAATTTTTCGAAAATTTACACCCTCCCTTTCAAAAAACCGCTAAAATTAGGTGAATCTACTTTTTATATAGACAAACCGACAAGGAAAAAGAAAAAGATAACAAACAGAACAGCGCGGCTTAAGTCAAAAAGAAACAAATTTTTTAAAATAAATAGACTAATTGGCTGCTAGGACAATTTCATATTTTACGACAGTGAAAAATATATTTCGGTTACAGCTCTTTTATGATCTGACAAACGCTGGTATTGATGCTGGGGCGCTTGATAATGTTTGTTTATTCATTCGTGAAGTTTCCGAGGAAATAAGAGCGAGCATTTGGAATTTCGCAACAATCGATGGAAATAATCAAGTGTTAAACTTTCCTCTCAGTTTACGATAAGGCAGCTCAATATGTAAAGTTTCTTTAGGCGGAATCCCGGCATTTCACAAAGAGAAAATGGAAATTTCGCGGTGTATATAGCGCGATGTACATCAGAAAATGTGTGTACATACGGTGTAAACACACAAGAAAGGGAGAAGACGTTTCTAAATAACACGAGATAACAGCTTTTGTGTATCTGATAGAAACTAATGCGATTCTGATGATGCATTTAAATTTGCGGTGAAGAATGTTTTACGCTATTTTACGCTAGATGTCGCCTTTTCCCGGAATTTAATCGTTTTCTCGGGCTATCTAAATTTCTATGGGCAAATCCTAAAGTTAGTGTTACATACGATACGAGGCAATTGAAAAATTTTAAAAATGATTTCAGTCATCTCTTCATAAATGTCCTTATAAAATAAGCTAAGTTAAGGACATAAGATTCCAAATTTTTTAAACTGCACCAGGTAGTACTCCATATTTCAAATTATAATTTCCATTTGTTATTTATCTCAAGATTCACATAACGTGTACAATTCGAGGTTGTTATTTATGCTTTCTAAACATGCAGCATGGGGTTTTTGCATGGGATTTTTGCAATGGCTTTGCCATTTGAGTTATCTCTTTAGTTCTCCTTATTCTTCACCTGTTTACTCGCTTGAAAGCACCGCAATGGATAAGCAGAGGGCGGGATAGAAAAACGGAACTCAAAATAGAAAGACATCTGGAAAATAAAAGCTTCAACGCGATGTTTCCTCTCTGTTCTGTTTCGCAATATTTACAGATCCCGGTTTTGCCGTATATCTGTACAAAAGATCCGGAATCTCATACATCAGCCAAAAAAAAGATTCTGCGAAGCATAACGAATCGGATTATGAATGTGTCAAAAATCTGTGTTTGTTAGTTAACCGTAAGACCAGAATTCCTCGTACGAATGAAAACGGAACCTTACAAAGTGAATTTACACAGTCGTCCGGAGCGATTTACGGATTTCGTTTTCCGCTCGATTTGTCCCTTTTTTAAAGTGGGGGGAAAGGGAAAAAAAAGGTCGGCCATGAAATTTTTCGCAATTTTAACTTTTATTCCGAAAAAGGGGGGTTGCGTTATTTTTTCGGATTCCCCTCTTCCTTTTCAATAATTAAAATCAGTTACTTGCCTCACTGGCAAAACATTTTGAACATTAACCGTGAAATAAAAGATAAAATTGTCTCTGATTAAATTGGGGACTTTTTCAGGTGAATTCAAAAACAAATAAAATGATAGTTCACAGGAACTAAAACGAATTTTAATTACAGGAGAGTGATTAGCTTTCCGTTTTCCTGCTTTCAAATGGAATACGATATATAACCTCAGGCGTGATTTCAAAATTCCGTACTGAGCTTTCGCCGAACGTGAATGTAAGGAAGGCGTCGGTGATCAATTCATCCGTTTGCTCTGGTGCTCATATCAAAATTGCATCCGACGGATGTTTGCATCGATTTCATATTGCAAATACCATCCCTCTGGATGATCTCATCTTTGAAAGGATTCAGAAATGAAATGAATTTTTAATCGCCAAGTAGTAACACTGGGGATATTCCACCATATAGTGGCAAAAGAAAAAGACCTCTGATGTTAACGATCAAGACGAAAGGGAGAAGTGAACAAGAAATTATCCTAAAAAGAGTATGCCTAAGAAATAATTTAATGCATATGCTATTGGTTATAGAGAGCAGGAGAAATTAGTCTAACTTTAGATAAGCCGTGAAAGAAAACATATAAATCATCACATGTTTTGAGGATTCACGGAGCTTCCAGGAATAAAGACGGAAGGGTTATCTCCTCTCAAGTTACGGAAGGAAAACAACAGATGCATTTATTTTAGAAATAAATTTTATTCTCCCTTTTATTTTTAACGGAGCGTTTTAAGGAGACTGCATTCTGATCGTAAGATTAATTTTCGGTTTTATCAAGGAGATTTATTTATTTTTATATATTACATCTTTAAAAAAGGCAAAAATTTATCAATGTGAAACGATTTTAGGGAAAAAAAATGGATTATATTTTTTCGGGCAGTAAATATATTACAGGGGCATTAAAAATATTTATTGAACAATATATCTGTGGGCAGTATTTATATTCAAAAGGCACTAAAAAAATCCATTTGCACCTGTCCAAAATATTTTAAATATTACATGTGCAAAAATGTTGTTGGTTTAGCTATACGCTTAAAGTTGGCTAAACCTCCTGCCGCCACCAATAGTGCCTCATGATAAAAAAACTCTCCCGCGGACGACCCAAAAGAGCTACACGAGCTCTTCTGGTGGATTAATTTAATTAAAGTAAGTTTTTATTTTTTTTACTCTCTCTTTTTATACTGAGGTATACACTGCCCATTAAAGTATTTTACTATCCCAAAGCGCTATTATATACTGACCAAAGTCGTAATTAATACTGTCAAAAAAATGATATTATACTGCCCATTTAATATTAATACAGCCCAAAATATGTTTAAAATAATGCCCATTTGATCCAAAAAAAAAAAAAAAAAAAAAAAAAAAAAAAATACTGCCAAAAAAAAGTCCGAAGTATAAGCAAAATGGCACCTTAAAAACTTAACAAAAACTTAAATCTTTCTCAAAAAAAATGACTTGTATGGGATGAAATAATTAACCGCCTCAACGAACCCGATTTTAAAAGGAAAAAAAAAATTAAAATTAAAATGAATAAAACTTACCGAATCTGTAAGGAGTCCTTGTTCCTTCATTCCATTTCTCGTAATTTTGCTCTCCCCTGGGAAAAAAAAAGAAAGAGAAAACATTAAGATGATGAATGTACACGAAAGTAAAAAAGATAAATCTGCCAGGTGAAAATATGAAAATGTAAATTATTTGCCCCAGAGATAACAATACCTGACGGTAAAATGTCTTGTTCGGGGAAAAGGAATATCTTATCCTTATATTTTTTCCGTTCATAATTTGAAACAAATGCTTTATTTTACAACATGAATACAAGTTTCATTCCACAACAACACGTTAAGAATATGACGCCTATCTTCATGAAAAAAAAAAATATTAATAATACGTTGAAAAGACCAGATTCAACAGAATTAATTTCAAAACGTAAGGCCGATAAGCACGTCCAAATTTAAGACATAAGGACGTCATCCTTTCAAGGGGAAACGTTTGAATTGTACAGCACGGGAAACCAAATTTCACGCTTTCGGAAAACAACAATAATTCCTAAAACACAATGGAAGTCGGAAACAAAATGTAAACGAGTGAGGCTGATTCAGGTTTCTGACTTATTGGCAACACATAACGAACAGATTTTCTCCCTTTATTCAATATGTCTGGAGTATTTGAAACTCATTTTTAACATGATATATTACAGTCAACTTGAACCTTGAATTTTTTCCTCTAGGAACATTTCATTTCGTTTCCTTCAAATTTAAAAAGTTTTCCACTTTTAAAATGATTTTTTTATAAAGTGAACATGCCACATGGATCTTCTATTGTAAAAGAAAATGGGTTGCTTAGTTTATTTTTATATAAAATGCTATCGATATATAAAAAGGTTGATATTTTCAGCTGAATGTTTCCTAAAAGTAATATCAAAAGTTGGAAAGACAACAACTTTATAAAGGCTTTCAATATTTTTTTTTCTACGTAAAATTATGCACAGGTCAAGAAATTTTTAATCATTTTCCACCTTTTTTTTTATATAAAAAGAAAAAGTTCCGTCCATTTTTTTTCCGAAGTCGTATGCTACATTGGCAACAGGTGCTGCAAGTTCGATAAAAAAAGAAAGAAAAAGGGAAAACGAGCAATGCTATCGATGCGGAAATACAAAATTTTTTTCTTGCTTCAAAACACTTCAATGAGGAAAAAGATCGTAAAAAATAATCATGTATAGATTCGCATAAAGTATTAAAATAATGTTGTCTTTTCCTGTATCAGAAAATGTGGGAAATGTGAATACGGAAAAGATTTTAGCAAAAGAAAAAAAAAAAAAAAAAAAAAACTGAATCTCTGGAAAACTTTTATTTTCGTAACGGAGGTCTGAAGTTCCAATCATTCACTTTTCTACATTAGAAGGTGGCAAAAAAGGATCATTGGGTAGAATGATTTAACAACGAAATCATATATGTTAGAAACGTATTTAAGCAAAATAGGAATCGTTAAGAACTGCCCAACAAACAATTTGGATCGTAATATGGCCAAAATATGCAATAATTGTTTAATAAAGCAAGTCCAATTTTGATATGGATTCGCTAATTGATATGTTATTGGCAGTTTTTCACATGTTCAATGGAACAGCCAGATTTGGGTCAAAACTAATTGATCAATCAGTTACTTGATTAAATTATAAAGGGAATCGAATTACACTTAAAAAACAATGCATGTTTTTAAAAAATATATATTTAATCGGCATTAATGACGAAACGTTTGCCGCAGTAACAGCAATAATCTATTAACACAGAAAACAAAAATTCAACTTTTATTTAATTTGGCTGAAGTTATATTAGTTTGATTTTTCATATCGAAACCACCTCCTCCTCGAAATATAATTCATATGCTCTTCCTAAAAATTATCGGAAGTAAATTATGACCTTATTATCAGAGTTATGACCTCATTTTATGAATATTAGCATTCTTTTGAATATTTTCAGGCTAGTAAATGTTTAAATTTTTTTAAATTACAAAATAAAGACTGTCTTAACAGTTGCGTAGATTTATTTGAACTTTGCAGCTTTTTTATTCCTAATTTCAATTTTTTTTATTTACTGTTAAATGAAGGAATCATTCATGTGCAGTATGTGGAATCTACTTTCAAATGGTTTCTAAAAAAGTATTTTTTATTTAAAAGTTTTATGCATCGGCTCCATTAGGCGATGACTGGAGTGCCGGAAGCACGAAGCTATTTTTAATTGCTTTGGTCTGCTACCGCTTTTTTAAAAACTTTTTATCACTTTTTTTTCCTGCTACTGTTCGAAAATAATAAGAAAAGTCTTCAAAATAACTAAGATAAAATAAATAAAAAAAATAAATAAGATTAAAAAAAGTGGCAGCAGAAAAAAAAAATTTAATTAATTCGATACTCCAATTAATTGGCCTCTCCGATTAATCGGATAATGGAGACAAGTTTATTAAAGGCATTAACAAATAAAAAATACTTTGAAAGACGTTAGTTAACATTAGACACTGTATAAAATGTTAACGTTTGTCAAAGGATCGATTTTCCAAATCATAATACTCTAAGGAGACGCCTCTTAGACTTTCGCGATAATGTTCAAATTCTTGGTGATTTCCAGTTGATATATAATTTTTATTATCATCTAGTCGGCTCGTTATAATTTAGACAACAAGAACATTATTAAGAAGTATTATCATCTATGCGCAATCACTACAGCTTTAAAATAAAAGGCTAAAACCATTTTTAAAAGGTTTGTTTTAACTATAAACAAATGATTATTATCTTTTTAATAAGTCAAAGATAAGAATAATCATCTTGTAGCTTCGACTTTCACTTTCAGAAAGTTCATTTATTCCAGGAATAAATTAAAACCGCGAAAGCGAAAAGGAAAACAATTTTCTTTTAGATAGCTGGCGTAATAAAAAGGATCACAGACAAGCGATATAAAAAGAAAATGAAAGCGACAAAAAAGGGGGAAAAAACTCAGAATGGTTTAAATTAAACACCAAGATAACATTATAATGAAAGGTAAACAAGAATTAAAAAAAAAAAAAAGTTCTCAAATGAATATTCCGTACGGTTTGCTTGGGTTATCAAAAATTAGGACAGGTTTTCGTTTTTCGCTTCTTTTATTTCCTTTTCCCTTCCTATTGTTTTATTTGTTCAGCTCACAGAGAAAAAAATAGGGACAGTATAGTCACCCAAAAGTTAGGAAATATTGGTATGCAGATGAAAAATCAGCAAAGGCTCTCAATTAATAATTTTTCTTTAGGGATTGCAGTACCGGGAGTATCGGAACCGAGTCAAAATTCGGGAAACCTCGGAACCGGTTCAAGTTCCCGCAATTTTAATATTGCTATTGATTAGACAAAAAAAACAAAAAGATTAAATTAAAGGCTACAACTACAAGCAGAGAGAAAAAGACAAGTTTTTTCTTGCATAGTTCGCTCTTGGTGAGTAACAGTGCTGCCGCAAGTGCGCTATCGCTTGATTTCTTTTTGTACATACAATGCCGACCTAACTAATTCTCAGAAATTTTGATTTTGATTCTTGATTTCTAAAAGTTACCGTAGATTGGGGTGAAGTTGAAGGATTTTAGACTTTATTTGCTCATAAAATCTTTATTAATAATTACTTTTTTTTCAATTTTTTTTTTTAAATTTGGGTCTCCACGAGAAGTTTTAATCCCTAGAATTTCAATTTTTTTGACCTTTTCGAAAGCTCGAAAAATAATTAAAAACCCTTTCTTTTTAACTTCACCCCACGGTGGGATGAAGTTGAAAGCTGTTTTATTTTCTCCATTTAGGCCTTTCGAAGCGCCCAATTTTACGTAAAATAGTATTCCAAACAATTATAATGACGAATAGTAATATATTTCACGTGCAATTAATCCTTGTTGGTCCTTGAAAGACAAATAATGTCAGCTTTCAACTTCAAGATAGCTTTCATATTTATACTTTAAAAGTACCCAAAAAACAATTTCCGCTTAATGACTTAAAAAATTTTAATTTTTAGTGCCTAAAATAAGCCTTAAATGTTTTTTGGAATTTCCTTTCAACTTCACCCCACCTTTCAACTTCACCCCATTCTACGATACTTCTTTTAAATTTTATGCAACACAAGAAGAAACATTTTCGAATTAAAATTCCTGATTTTAATTCCCATTTTCGAATTAACACCTGCCATCTAAGAAAAGGTTTGCTTGATAAATGAAAAATAATTTTTTTTGACCGGTACCGGGAATACCGGTTCCGAATAAGCTCTTTTCCCTTGGAACCGGTTCCAAGATTTCACGATTCTTCATAATCCCTATTTTTCTTAGAATTTTTTGACAATTTTTTTTTTTTCGCCTTGTAGAAATTATAGCTATTGTTTGAGCTTTAAACGAATTAAAGAAATTTGAAAGTGATTTTAAATATGTTATTCCGAATCACTTTTCTCATGAAGAGTTCTTATAGTGTTTTAAATATTACACTCTTACATACAATCTCATAATTTTCCAATTAAAATTGTTTTAAATTATTAATAACCCCTCTTAATTTAGTCAACCAATGCGTAAGTTTTCGGAGACATGATCATTCTTCGAAATTCTCTGTACTTATATAGTATATATGAATCAGATCGTTTTTACAGCAGCTTCTTTGGGGAAAATTGTTAATCAAGTTGACTTGTTCAAATGTGCTTCCATTTTCATGCTATAAACGGTAGAAATTCAGCTTCTTCGTTAAGAAATATTCATTTGTCATAACAGCCATGATAATTGCTGCTTTCAATATATCGAAACCAAGGTGTATGACTTCAGTGTGGGATGAGTAACATCATTGGGGCCCATAACAAGTAACATTCATTAACATATCACTATAGATTTTCATATTCAGAGTTCAGGGATTAAACTTATTTCATTTGCATAAACGGCGTAATCATCGAACTTAGATGCTTTCATTATTTTTTCCAAGAAGAGACGGGGGCTAGTATTATAACTTGAGCAAAGTGTTTATTTCACCATTTTCGACTCTCTCCTAGAAACTGGAATGATTTGTACAAAATATAATATAAATTTTTAAGGATGAGCTATGCCAGCCACTGGTCTCAGATGGAACAAATCTAAAAGTGAAATCGATTTTTTTTAAATAAAAAAAAATAAAAAAAAGGAAGAAAAACAACCTATTTTGCATCAAAACGAGAATAAGGCATCTTTGAAAGAACAAAAACGCTTTGTTTTGAATTGTTATAGTAAAGCTAATTAAAACTAAATAATAAAGCTCAGCTAAATCCAATACTAAAGTCAAACAGAACAATAACTTTACAACCCGTTAATCATTCTCCACCCTCAATTTTGTATTTTTATTTTCAGTTTTAAAAAGAGAATAAAAAAAAATATTAAAGAATTGTCAGTTATCTAAATGTACATTTATTCTCGATGATAAGAAGTTAGTTTAGTTCTTGGCTCGTTATTCCCCATCAAAAGACTTAAATCAAAGCTTATTTCCCAGTAAATAAAAATCCACTTCCTTTTAAAAATATTTCTCAACTTTTTTCCGCCTTCTTTTTTCCTTGCTTTTCTCGGCGACATCAATTAGCCTCACTTTCATTTCACTTTTTTTCTTTTTTATTATTAAAAAAAAAAAAAAAAAAAAAAAAAAAAAAAAAAATTAAACATCTGTTAAGAAAAAAATCAACAAGCGGATATTGTCAATACGGAAAATAACCGCTTTCAATCCTTTTTTTACTTCGAAAATAAAAAATGACAGATTTAGCAGCATCCAATGATGTACGAAACGAAATCGAGAAAAATTTGAACCGAAAACACGGGATTAAATATGAGATGAAAGGAATCGCAGCTATGAAGAGGATTATGTTTTTCATTTTCAACTTGAAACATGAATGATTTGAGCTTAAGTTTTTCTGATCAGAATTTACACAGTATAGAATGAACTCTACGTAAAAATTCAGAAGTTTGATTTTTTCTTTCTTACCACAATATAAACTGTATCCATGTTTCAAGTACATTTTTGCGCATATTTTAATTTTAAATAATGTCGAATGTTTAAATGTATGCGTATTTCTGTGCATGTTGTGACGCGAATGTTTTAAATACACGGTATAATATTTCGAATACTCCCTTGACTTGCTAAATATACATACACCAAAACACAGCTGAAATTAATGTTTAACCCAAAGAAAATTTCGAAAAAAAAAAACCAGTCAATTTTATTATTGTAAAAAGTTTTTCTTTCTTTTTTTTTTCTTTTAAAAAACCACAAAAGTGTAATTTCCCGCCCCGAACAAATGAAAACCTTTTTCGTTCATTTATTCCTAAGAATCGATAAGAAAAAGAGCTCTTTTTTAAGATCCGACATTTTTACGAAATACTTAGTAAAATTCTACAAAAAGAAAGAAAAGGGAAAACAAAGAACGGTGAAAAAGCAGAAAACCAAACTAACAATGAAATAACGCAAAACTGGATATCACTTTGAAATTGATTTTAAAAGATTTTTTTATTTTAAAGCCCTTTTATCTTCTTGTCTTGATTTTTCCTTTAACCTTTTCTTTTTTTAAAAAAACTTATTTCTGATTTATGCTCAAAAAAATTTTCGTTATATATGTACTTAAAAAAAGCAAGCATAATTGTGACAAATATTTTGCATTCTACCTTCAACCGCAATACATTGCAGAGTAAGAAATAAATCATGCCGACCGTAATTAACAGCAGGCGAGATTATGGACTACGTATGGGTGCGTAAGCTTGCATCGGACTTTAGCTAATGGCGAATGGATCCAGTGGCGTCGAGTTTGATAAATGGGTACATTTCGCGGTCTCGTTTACCTTCGAAAGGAAAAAAAAAAAACAGAATTAAGTAAGCCGAATGTTGGTATGATTGTGGAATCTGGTCGGGTTTCTAAGATCAGTTAGCCTAATTAGTCAGTTCAAGATCATTCAAGACTACTTTGTCTTATTCCACGCATAATGCAACGATTTGAGCGCTTTGCTCCATTTAACTGGCATTGCCGGGATAAAAAAAATTGTTCCAGAGTAAATCAAAAAGTCGGATGATTAGATGATTAGCTTATATGAATACAGGAATCAATAAAAACAAACTTGGACGTTAGGCAAAAATCATCAAAAAAGCCCAGTCAGAGACTCTCCGATATGTAAGCACATTGAGCTGCGCAGTAAATTTTTTCCCCAAAATTCTTTGACATAAAACGTTAAGCCCCCGGAGTAAGAGAGTAGAAAAAAATTGATTAAAATTTTAAAAAAAAGATTGGGATGAGTGGTTAGCAGCCTTAAATAAGGGATCATACAAGTATTAACGTAAGCATTTTTTTGCCTATTTTGTATCCCCCCCCCTCCCTAAGTATAAGCAAGGGTAAGAAATGGTTGACCCACGCCCCATCCTTGATATTACGTAAGAATTTTTTTTAAATATATTTGCAAAAAAAGGTATTTTAACTTAATTTTCTTTTCATTTTAATCTTCAAGAAAAATTGTTACGACTCCTTCTTCATATTTTCTGAAATAAAATTAAGCATCAAAAACAGAACAGTGAAATTTAATTTTGAAAAAGTTAATGAATCAGTAAAATAATATCAAAAATTACTTAATAAAACAAAATCAAAAATAAATTTAAAGGAATCATAAAATGAAATTATGAACTAATGAGGCCATTTTCACGCTGAATAACGCAGCAAATATTTATTAATGGCAAATTTTTAAAATTTCAAATCTTACATAAGACATGGAAATACCCCCCCCCCCCTCTCCTGTTAAGTGCTGGGTGATAGCGAAATAAATTGGAATTTAAATTAAATTAAATTAAGAAAAGTAGCTTCAATTTCTCTTTAAATAAAAATGTTGAAAGCAGGAGTGTACCGTAGATTGGGATGAAGTTGAAAGGGAATTCAAAAAAAAATTCTAGGTTTATTTTAGGCTCTAAAAATGAAATTTTTTGACGTAGGACTACGTCATACCCCGTAACCTGGAGATTTCTGTTTGTTAGTTTGTTGGTTCGCACCTAAAAGAGCACTTTTATTTCGTTAATATTTCGAATTTTTGTTAATTAAAAAAATTAACGGAAAATTAACGGATCATTTAAAAAATTAATGATGAATTAAAGAAAACTTCACGATTTAAAATTTTTAAATCTTTTTAATTTTTCATTATTTTTCGTTAATTTTTTAAAAGTTTCGTACATTTTTAAAAAGTTTTCGTTAATTTACGTCAAATTAATTCGAAAATTATGTTACTATTCATCTTATGGTATTAAATTATATTATTTAAAATGATAAAAAAAGATCAAAAGTTATGGGCGAAATAACACCGAGACAAAATTTTTAGAAAATTTTTGTTAATTTTCGTGAATTTTTCTTTAATTCATCATTAATTTTTCTAAATTATCCGTTAATTTTTCTAATTAAAGGAAATTATGGATTATCTTTTTGATATAAAAAAAAAATTCAATTTAATCTTTTAAATTTTTCATTATTTGACGGATCATTTAAAAAATTAATGATGAATTAAAGAAAATTTCACGAAAATTTTTAAATTTTTTTTAAATTTTTAAATCTTTTTAATTTTTTATTATTTTTCGTTAATTTTTTAAAATTAACGAGATAAAATTTACGAGAGTAATATTAAAACAGTACCCCATAGACGTAGTCCTACGTAGGGATATGCTGCCATATCCCAGTATGATTTTTACTTAATTATCCGAAAAACAATATCCACTTAATGAAATAAAAAAAATTAATTTTTAGTGCCTAAAATAAACCTAGAATTTTTTTTTTGAATTTTCTTTCAACTTCACCCCAATCTACGGTAACCAGCTCTGAGACGAAATAAAGGACGAGTTTTTCTTGCCATTGCCCCCAGCATTGAAAAAATGGTATGCAGCTTACAAGCTTAGTAGGTATGCAGCCCCAATCAGAAAATTCACAACAGAAACTCAGGTTCATAAAATGCATAAAATAATGAAAAGGATGCAGTTTAATAGAATAGGATGAAATCATGATTTGTGACTATAAAAAGTATTAAAATAATCTCGTTGACATAAGATCCGTACATATTCACATCACTGAATACCCTTTTGTCGAAATAAACGTTGAAATTTATAGCGCGTCAAAGATTCAATTGTGTGACTTTTTTTAAGAAAAGCCGAGATTTCCTTTCCTCACCTGCTCAAACCTGAATGCCATCGTATTAGCCCATCAAACTTTTCTTTTTCGGAGAACAATATCAGGTACGAACCTCTTTAAAATTTTTATATGCCTTGAAAGTTTTACGACCGCTTCACTGGTTTCAATCCGAATATTTATTCATGAAACCCCCCCGACCCGTACGACTTTCCCACGATTATGTATAGTTATCGGCTTTTATTATATTTAATAACCTGTATGGATTTATGCAACTGCTATTGATATGAACGGATTTTCTACATCAAAGAAAAAGATAAAAGAGCTTGCGGCTTGTGCAAATTTTCGCTGAAATATGTTTCCTTTTATTAAGTAAAAATTCGGTGCTTTTTTATATCGAAATCGGTGGTATTTTTCGGTTTTGAAAATCAAATATAGGGATTTCTTTTGGAAACATCTCTTTGTATAAGAGGAAGAGTAAATTAATAATCTAGATTATAAAATTAACAAAGAAATCGATAACAAAGTTTTCATAGTTTCATTTAAACTAATTAACATTTTTTGGAAACAAAAAGTCCGAGTTTTACGCGTGATTTTATATAATAATAAAAACCTTACTTTCTTAAATTTAAACTTTTAAAAATAGATTACAAAATAAGAAAAAGACTTTAAGAAATAGTTAAGCCCGTGAAAAAGCTGTCTTTTAAATGATGATTAGCATAACTTGAATGAGAGTTCAGTGTAACGGAACTAAATGATATGTTTCTTAAAAAAGAAAAAAAAAACGTTTTGTTTTAAAGGCTTGTTAAGTCTTCGTCGCGTTAGGAATTTCTTCCAAAATAATCGCTTTCATTGCTTTACATGTAAACACTTCGCTGTAATTTATTAAATTCGAATATAGACATTTATGCTTGATAATTTAAAGTTCTTCATTAAAAAGGTTCCACATATTTGAAAATATCCTTTGGTCAGAGCTTTTTCAAAACTGAATTTTCCGAAAATCAGCTCTTTTACGAAATTTCTCAAAATTTCAGATTCATCAAAAAATAAATCAACCCAACCTCGTCCATTATTCTCTTCAGACTCCCTTTCCCTAAGCCCTTGTATTGGTCGAATCACTAACTCCTTCGATTCCTTCAATCTAGCCCTGGACATTTTCTCACCTTTCGCCTTTCTTAAGAAATCTGTTACTGAGGCATTGAAGGGTTTATGATTTTTCCTTTGTTATTATCTACTTATTAATTATTATTGTTTTTTTTCCTGATTTTTGTTTTGGTTGAGCTCTGCTTTGTGTTGTAGTAGGTTTCTTATATTTTTACTTTTATATTATTGTTTTTATTATTTTTTCAATTAATTAAGTAGATTTAGTTTTACTTTCTGACAGGGACTGATACAATAGGCTTATTTTTTTAGCTATTGCATCCTAAATAAAATAAAATAAAAAAATAAGCTTAAATAAAAATAAATCAATTTTAGTCATCCTTTTCATTTTCGTTCCTTTAGGCGTTGGTCACATTGCTTCGAATTTTTGATCGAAAACAAAATAAAAACAAACAAATCATTTCGAACGAAAAACCCGGTATAAATATGCAATTGTCAAATCATTTTCCGACCCGATTAGTCTATTCCATTTTACATTAGTCTTGGTTCTACTAATATCGATTGGCTAATTCCTAAAATTTATTCTAACATTTAAAGCCGATTCCCTCCAACAGCTGATTTCCAACTTCTCAGCGCCAACCCAGTAGTGCTGTAAATTACTAAGCATTTTCCCTGCGACTCTTACATATCTACACAGTAAAAAATTTTATGTCAAAATCAACATAAATCAACATAAGCAGGTCCACATAATTTTTATGTTTGCCTTATGGGAGAAAGAACATAAAAAATTTATGTTGACCTCTTAGAACATATTTACATAATATTTTTTTCATCACACGGTACTGAAAAGTCCACTTTTCAGTCCTAGTCAGTTTATTTACAGACTATTTTACACCGTACCTTGTGATAAAAAATATCTTTCAATGCAAGAAATGCAAACGACTTGCCCGTCTCGACCTATTTAAGGCCCTCGCCTTCGGCTCGGGCTTAAAACTCGGTCTCGACGGGCAATTTTGTCGTTTGCACTCCTTGTATTGAAAAATACTATTACTGTTTACCTTTCCTTTCCAGTTATAAAATATTTTTTTTAGTATGTTATTCCAGTAAGCAGTGAATTTGACTGGAGAGAGAATACACCCTTGCCTTGTTTCAGTTTCAGCTTGAATGTCGCAGAAATAGGTAATACGTAGTAAGTTTAAAGTTTAATTTAATCTGTCTAAGTCGATCAAACTCAACCAAAAAAGCTCCCACCCACCATACCCCCACTTATTTTTCCGCTTTCACTACTCACTACTCAGTACTCACTCCCACTAATGCTCTAACTTTTTGCTCAAGTTAAACACTGATACTAAAAAAATTACAAGAGGCATTGCTCAAATGAAAAATCGTTCGTCTAGCCTTTTAAAATTAAAAAGGATGAAGACATTTTGTTTGCCCTTAAGGCAGAATGAAAACCGAAATAATTTTAAATATTTCACGAAGGAAAACTTTGTTAGAAGAAATTCCTGCGGTTTTGTACCTTTGATTATGAAATGTAATTTAAAGTTTACACAAAGTTAAATTCTTACCTTCATTGATTTAGAATCGTGAAGAATGACGTAAGCTAACAAAAATAATGGATTTTTATGTCTTTTTCGCTGACTTAATTTTTTTTTCTCAAGAAGTGAAAAATTGAAGAAAAGCGTTAATTATAACATGAAAATAGGAATGTCATCTCTTAAAACTTTACAAAAAAAAAGCCTTGCACGCAATTATTTTCATTCGGTAGTAGAAAAATACATTCTCTCTGAAAATGTGAATTTATTTGATTATATTTTAAGGGAAAAATTCGAAATCCAATTATTTCGTGATTTTCATGATAAACCCATTGCATGATCGCTGAGATGCTGCTGAGGTATCCGGATTTTCGTGCTGAATTCGTTTAGGAAACAAACAAACCGAGTTATTAAGGAAATTTCGTGACAAAAAAAATCCTCAAAGGAACTGGCTTCCTTCTTTGAAAACCACGAAATGCTGCCGTTAAGGGAAAAAAAAAAGATGTAGCTCTTGGAGACGAAAAACCTTTGACGGTCATTCCAGGACATACCGGGTGGTCTAATTTATGCACGAGATAAAATTTATTTTCATTTTCTACAGTTTTATTTATTTTTTCCAACAATCTTATCTGTTTAAATAGAGCAAGACATAAAAAAAAGCCACGGAAATTAATCAGTTTTTTTTTTTTTTTTTTTATTTGGCATATGAATGGGATATTCGTCATACTAGAATGATTAAAGTTAATGAAATGTTTTTACTTCCTTTGAAAACGACATTTATACAATTGTATCCGATGTTTCAGCCTATGAGACTCAACGATGAAAACTTTCTCCACTATTGCCGCGTGCTCCGTATCTCAAACTAAATCTCAGCATCACACGCTAGATTAAACAAAGGAGATTAATGCGCTACATTTAATCGATCGAAATTCTACAAACTTCCGTTTTTGGACCTGAATTATTATTTAAGGTAACAAATCATTCTCAGAGTTTTTTAATTTTTTTACAATGGAGAATAGAATAGAAAAAAAAAACAAGATTTTCTCACGCTTTCGCGTATCTCGTTTAACAAACCGTTCGATTTAAAAAAAAAAATATATATATAAGCATGATAAAATCGCCTTTTTTGAGGAATAAAAGTTCTGTATGGCAAGCGAATCCGTTATATTAATGTACAAAATAAAAGCCACATGCAGCTCTTAGAATAAACCGGAGATGCGGCTTTTAGACCTCACAATATAATATGCTTTAAAATTCTTAATAACTTATTCAATACCGCCTCCGAAGGAAGCATATTATTTATGCACAACTAAACAGTTTCGCATCATTATTACCCATAGCATATTACCAAGATCATGTCCGCAAGTGTTCCTGTTTGGTAAGAACTTTTTTTCTTTTTTTTTTTTTTTTTTTTTACTTAAAAGCATATCAGTAGAGAACAAACTTTTTTATACAAACTTTTTCTTTTTTTACTTCTCCACAAAATCTGCATTTTTTTATTATTATACTTTTGGAGAAGATTTTTAACAAAATTGCCAATTTGAAATGAAAATAACAAATCCGTTAAGTCAATTTTGATATTAAGCTCAGCTTCGCAAAAACCGAAAAAGAAAAGAATGGACTGCCTTATTAGTCTCCTAGATAACAGAACTTCCAAGATAATTTCAGAATGGATGCACGTCATTCCTGTTTAGGAAAAATGTTTACATCCATGTGAAAACCTGTCTTCTAGGAAATGGTACTTAGAAGGCTTCGGAAATTTAACTTTAAAGAAACAAATTGTTTACAGACAAAACGTTTTGTTAGCCTTTTCCCAGAAGGTGGGTCATCATATGGACGTCCACAAATATGAACATTCGGGCTAAGGAAAATAAGCACCTGAAGACAACACTTTCGCGGGTTTGATTAGTTTAGTCTCTCCGCCATTAATAGAATCATTTCCTATATTTTACGGTACTTTTCACCTAAAAGTCTGTTCCAGCTGAAAATTAAAAGTAACAGTAATATTTTCTCTACTGTTGACAAGCTTTTCTCAGTTATTTAAAATTTATGCAAAACGATTACTCTGAGAAAAAAAAAAAAAAAGAATATTTTAAAAGTTGCATTTAATTTAAATAAAAAAAAGCGAAGGAATTAGAACATGATAAGTTGCTTAAGTGCATAAGCTAGAGACCCTTAATTAGAAGAGACCCGACAGAAAAAATGAGCGGGAAATTTTGGAGGCATATGACCATGCCCATTGATTTTTTTCTTCTGTCTGCTTATGTTTTTAATTGTTTTCTGAAAGCACTTTTTATTCAACTGTCTTTTACAAAAGTAATCCGTATGATCATGTTGAAAGAAATACTCCATTATTCCAGAGATTCTACACTTTTCGAGGTTGTTTTTGGACGAGTCGTCTTTTGTTTTTTGATAGAAAAGTATACGAGATAGTTTACAATATGCCTCAAAAATTTCGCGGCCAATTTTTCTGTCCGGTCTCTTCTACTTAAGGGTCTCTAGCATAAGGGAGAAATATCTAGCAATATGTTTGTTATTATGTCAAGTAGCCCAAATATATTTTTTTTCCTTACAAAAAAAAAGTCTGCGTACAACACGGAATTGTTCAAATCTGGTTTCCACAGCTATCACTGCGGAAAATCTAAAATAATTGGTATATTCCATCTCGACAATTGAAGCTGTGATTTCGCTTGTACGTATTTTAAAATCCGCAAAATCGCCATACTGATGCGAAAACGTTATTACGTTTAAAAAATTTTCAAAACTTGGTCAATTTTAATATGTGCATGTAGAATTGAATAAAATTTAAAACATTTTGAAATCGGATAACGTTTTTGCGGATTTAAAAAAAAATCTGATTTTCAAAACAAGCAAAACAAACAACAAAAAAATTAACAAATTAATTAATTTAATTTAATTAAAAAAGGTTAATTGCAGATAAATTTAAAGATCGATCTCGATTTGTAGTAAGTAGTAAAGCAATTCACGACATCTCATATCAATTTAAGTGGAAACCGTCTTCCTGTATAGCCAAGCTACCAGCAATATATTTTACACCCAGAAAAAGGAATATGCTTCGTTCGCAATACAAGCGATGTTGCTTAGCGACAAAATAAATATGCTTTGCCGCAAAGCAACATGGCTCGACTTGTCGACATTATGCATTGCGGCAAAGCAATCACGAGTTTTTGCACAAAACATTTATTCTGCTTAGACCTAAGTTATGCAAAAATGCTTTGTAGCAAAGCATTTTTGCTTAGACCCAAAGCAGCATTTTTCTGGGTGTACCCAATCAGGGGAACCATATTAAAAATCCGAAAGGTATCTTTCAGCGTTTATCCAATCAATTGAAGAGCTTTTTTACGACTAAGTCAACAACTTGCAGGTACCAAAGGCTTAGCCATAGTCATTTTCAAATTACGACCTTTTTGCTTTCAAACCTTTCGTTATTCTTCGTATAATTCCAAAAAATAAGAATTAGCAAAAAGAAGAATCAGATAAAACCGGAATGAGATTCTGATTATTTTTAGCACAACCGATAAGATGCGAGATGATGATAAAAAAAGCCAAGAGCGCAGTAATGACATTCAAAATATGTAGGCTAAAAAAAATGTAAACTAGGTATGCAGGTTCAGGTATGTAATTCTCATACCAATATCCGACACGAGCAGGATATATATCCGTATTAATAAATAATCCCGACCGCATAATTATTATACTCTAAAGTAAAATGGAATTTGCTTCGAATTTACACCTACGTAATGGCATGACGAGTTTTTTCCGTCATTTTACTAAATAAAAATGATAAAAAGCATCATTAATAAAACGAATCATTTTCAGTTATATGTATCTTGAAATATAATTTTCCGTTGCGCCTAAACACACGGCATTTAAGATTTTTATTTTATTCGTTTATTTATTTTTTTTACAGGACATTAAACCTTTTTTTTTTCTTAATTAGATAAACGTTGATGTGCTACTGACTGACTAAGAAAACATCCAGACGGCTTAACGACATATTATAAAAAAAATTTAATCATAATGACAAGCTCTGTTTAATGGCGGCGTGGATACATCACGTATACAATTATTTTAATTAATAAGGGTATCAGTATGTGGTTTAGGAACGTGACCGAGGAGAGCATAAAATGTCTAACATTGGATGAAAATGCCATTTAGAGGTAAATATCTCCAATATTGGAAAAGTTTGAAGGATATAAATAGTTTGCGAGTTTTTATGGATAAAAATGCAAAAAAAATTTACAGTACAATACGTTATTTTTAATTTTAAAAAACTTTTAGAGTATTAAAATTTTGGTGATTCATACAAGATGTTGCAAACATCATTCAGAGATTGAAAAATTGATCGAAAAAAATGAAGCTAATTTTTTTGTTTGATTAGCATAATGTCAAAAACTAAATGTAAAGAAAAAAAAAAGGCTCATCCATAATAATAGAGGCTGATTAATACCGTATACTTTTTTTTTTTTTTTTTTTTACTTTCTTTCTCATAAATTAAGCCATATTTCAAATGAACAACCCCACTAAAACTTTTAAGGTTGGGGCAAAAGGAGGAAAGGAAGGGTGAGGTTTTTACTCATACAAACACAAAATGCCAAGCCCTATTTTTTGGTACCAAATGACGCTGTTTACTGACAAACATTCCAGAGAGTACCCTCAAGTATGTGCAGCCGCTTGGAACTTTTTGAATCAAATCAAATAAACTTTGCAATTTTAAGCTCAACAGGATAAAAATTGGTTATTACTTACAACTTTTGAAATAAGTATAAAATCATATCTACCTGTTTGCATTGATTCAGAAAGACAATTCTCCAAAATGATTTGCCTTTCATGTGATTGACTTAAATTTGTTGCTCCTATCGCTAACCTTTCCCAACTTTCGAATGTGAACAGAAATAGAAATACAAATCACTACGAAATTCTCAAAATCAATTTCAAAAAAGGAATCCATTATATTTCATTCATACATCAGACTACCGGCTTTGCCCTGTCTTTTCCGCAATGGAACCACAAAACGTAAACCTTAACGACGCAAGTTGCAAGTTTCATTGCTCTCACTCAAGAAATGGCTGACTTATTATTGCTGTCAGCAGTTCTATCAGCAATGAAAATCAACAAAGAAAAATGCGACTTTTGATTAAAATACATATATCCTTTGCATGCGAATCAAGTTTTTACCACACAATCACTCTCCAACTACGCAATGATTTTTAACGCTGAGCCAACGATCCTATCAAGATTACCCGTTTGCCAAAAATTCCGAAATATTTCGTAATGCGGATAAAAAACATTTTTACATACACATTATAACGAACTGCTGCATTGCTGCGATTAATTTCCCTACACGAAAATAACTTTTAGGTATGAAGGAATTACCTTTTTGATTACAGTAATCATAAGTAACAATTTTTTGTTATTTTTTTAGATGTAGGTCATTTAGCTACAATGTCGACTCTTCGACTATGTATAGTGGCATTGTCAAATTGGCATAAGGAATATTTTTCTCTTCTCAAGAAACATCCATTGTTAAGTTAAATCGTGTTAATTCTATCAGGTATTTTTTATTCTCGACTTCGTACTGTGCTGCCTGCCCTTCTTTTTAATATGTACGACCGAAAGAATTCGGGAATTTATTATTTAAATCGTGTTCACGAAGAGTATAAATAATGAGCAACTAATGTTTGGGAAAATTTTGGAAGAATGTGGAAATAATGGATTTTTGTAATTTTAAACACCCTATGGTAGTATGATTACAACGTATTACGTTCGTGATAAATACTGACTGACACATGTTCACAATATTCTTCTTATTTCAATTATTCCCTGCCAACGAATTACGCGATAATAAAAACATATTTCGGTTTACTTACAGTCATTTAAAATATTATTTCCAATATTAAAAAGTGTACATTAGCAAAAAATATGCGGTGTGTCCTTGTTCAAAGAAGAAAAATGTCGAATAAAAAAAGCTCAAAAAAAGTTTTTAAAAAATATACACACGGTAAAAAAATGTATGTTAAAAGTAACATAATTCACGGGTAAAAAAAGAGGTTATCCATAAATTTTCTATGTAAATTTTACATAAAACGATTATGTAGCATCAATCTGTTGTTGATCAATCAATATCCAATCGTCATTTGTCAACATAAAAATGTTTACATTTATGTTCTAACATAATAAGGAATATTTAGACCTTTTTAAGGTAGTAAACATAACATTTTTTACCGCTTATACCGGTATATATATATATACAGTATATTTTTTAAACTTTTGTTTTAAATATTCGAAAACTTTTAGGACGTTTACGGACTACAAACTCGATTTTAGTTTGGAAAAAAATATATTTTAAAACACAAGATTAAAAAAAAATTACCATTTTTACGTTTTTCGAGTTTTTTTTTTTCTATCGGCAAAAAAAAAAAGAAAATTTGATTTTTTTTATTTATATAAAAATGGCCTTGGAAAATCAAGTGAACTTGAACTTGTGAATCCTTTGATGAGTATCTGGTCTATTCATATGCCCTTCAATTTTACGAACAGTTTTCATCCGATTAAAATTGGATTTAAATGTTAAAAGCGAAGCTATCATTGTATTCGTTCAGATTTCTCAGCTGCACAAGTTAAAGCCTGACTTTTGTTTTTCCACAAAACAAGGACAACGGCTTTTGTTACGTTTAAACCTTGGATTATTTTAATCTGAAATGGTACAAACGGTGATGATTAATTAACTAGTTCGGGGGTTTTATCGATTTTTAGAAAATGAATCCCCTTTTGAAGTTTCTTAGCACGACATAATGTTTGTTTTGTACCATTTTTTCCCCCTCTTTTTTTTTTTAAATTTTTATCCGTGATATAGCAACCAACGATTAATCATTCGGCGTTTAAAAATAAATCCGATGGACAATTTTTATAGCATTTTTTAAATTTAATGTTAAAAACTTAAGGAACAGTTTATTTATTTCGAAACTGATTTAATTAGTAAAAGCACGGTATACTCTTCTTTCCATTTTCGGCAAACCAGGTTTCGAAGCAACCTTTAACAACCCTCAGATCGTGTTACGAAATAAAATATACAATTTCATTTTCAGTTTACTAAATTTAATTTCCTTGATCATTATTTCATTAACTTAGGTTAACCGAGAGCAAGGTGCTTTAAATATAATTTTGGAAAAAAAAAAATTCTCTTCCTCTTTATTTTCCTAAAACAAAATATTTACTCAAGAGCCTTGGCGCTAAATTGTTTTGAGATCTGGGGGCTTAATATATTTTCGCATAAAGGGGAAAACCCGAAATTTAATATAAGGGCTCAGGCTAATATCCAAAAGCAATTTTTAAATCGATAAACGGATCGGGTGTTAGATAAAAAACTGAGTTTGTTATAATTTAAAACTTTGTCATTCTTTTTCTTTAAAAAGAAAATCAGGAAGAGGCGAATAAGGAAAAACTGATAAGATTATTAAAAAACTTGAAGAAATAAGGAACTGTGAATAATACGAATATTTTTCATTCGTTCTGTCGTATTCCCGTAATCCTATTATCCTTATAAAATTTTATACTCTACATTTTTCTCCGACTTCATGATCCGTCGATTAAAAAAATTAGGAAATTACAGAAATATTATTCATATCCACTATTGAATAAGAAATAATGATTTAAAAAAACGGGATTAATGTTGAATCCGGTGGATTTCAAAATAAAATTATAAAAAAAAGCTGACGAAAGTGTCCTCCCAAGAGAAAAAAAAAAAATTGTAAGGTCACGGAAGATCCTGTGATTGGCCCTTCGCATCTTATAATGGTTTAATGTACCTTAATTATCCGGATTATATAGAGAATAACTATTAAATTGCTTTATTCCTAAACGTCACGAAACGGATTTCAAATCACTAAATCGAAAATGACGCTTTGTCTCGTTCAATATGGTCCAAGCGAATTATGCCCGTTTTTTTTTCTTATTCAATGCAAATGATAGGAGGATTTTTTTTTACAGTTAAATAAAAAAGAGAGTGGAGTTTTAAAGTTACTTCCCTAACATCCTGTATTAGAAAAAACATTAACTCTATTTCGGAGTGGTGGCTGACGGCAGTGACTGAATAAAAAAACTCGTTAAACAAATTTTCCAACTTCTAAATTCCTTCCATTAATTTTTTTTCTCTTTCTTCCGGTCAAAATCGGATTCAGGGTTCCGAATTATTCCGGTACTAAGATATAATTTTAAAAGGTAGCAAAAAAAAAAAAAAAAAAAAAATTGAATTCCTCCTATTTTCAACGTAAAGGGTAATAAAATGGGGTCAGAAATTAGGTGGGAAGTTATTGCGTGCAAAAAGAGGCAGCAAAAAATCTACGTATGTAGTATATCCACGGAAAGTGAAAATGAAATATTTGCTTATAGTGCAGTAATCATGTTTTGTTTTCAGATTTAATCCATTTAAAAAGCTTGATAAACGGCAGAAAGACGATGTCATCCAGATCACTATCATAGCAAACAATGTAATTACCCTGCACAATTGCCAATGTTTTCATTATTTTCAAAAATAGTAGCAGAAATAATAAAAAAAAAAAAGTTGTTTAAAAAACTTTTTACTATACTGTATACTAATCTGAAAATTTGTCAGGGGTTCGAATCCGATGCCCATGCCGGCTGAAATCTCGGGTCGATGCCGATTCCGATTCCGGCACCAACACCCGATGCCGATGCTGACGCCACCAAGCATCGATTACACCCGATGCCCCCTCTGATTCCGATTTTAGTGAAAAAAAAAAATCATAAGAGCCATTTTAGACGATTTTTAAAATCAGGGGTTCGATTTTTAAATGCCGTTGCCGATGCCGATGCCAGCACTAACAATTTCGCAGTGCCGATGCCGATTTCGGATATTAAAAAAATCCGATGTCGATGCCAGCATCAGCATCGGCATCAGCATCGGCCAAAATTTTCAAGCTTCCGACCCCTGAAATTTGTCAAATTAGATCATTCCAAAGTTAGATGATATGAGCTATAAAGTAAAAAACGAGTACAGGACAAACATTTGCAAATCCAAAAAAAAAAAAAATAATAATAATAATAATAATAAAAAGCAGACGATCTGCAGCTGGAACTTAATCAGGTTGAAATCCCGAGACTAAATGATCCCCAAACCTACAAATATCTAGGAATCAGAGAGAGAGTCACCCATGAAAGTAAAATTATCAAGGAAGAAGTAAAAAAAAAAGTTACAGAACGGGTAAAAAAGACGCTTAAATCCCAACTTTATGGCAGAAACAAGATCACCGCTATCAACACCTGGGCTCTACCGGTCATCACTTACACCTACGGAGTAGTACAATGGTCACAGACTGAAATTGACGACTTAGACCGAAAAATACGGGTAATGATGACCCAACATCGGATGCATCATCCAAATGCAGCGATTGAACGTTTGTATCTTCCACGAAAAGAAGGAGGAAGAGGGCTAATAAATTTGAAAAACCATCTCCAGAAACAAACAGCGAACTTAAAAGATTACTTCCGCCGAACCAGAGATAATTCCAAACTGCATGATGTTGTGATGAATATTGATAAGTATTCTCCTTTGAGGATGAGTGAATCTACAGACCAATTGAGGCCTCAAAAAAAAGAAGATCTACACCAAGCCTGGAAGAAAAAAGAACTCCATGGCAGATTCAAAAATGCACTTGACGAAAACCATAAAGAGTCCACAAAATGGATCGAGACGGGCGGTTTATATGCTGAAACTGAAGGCTTCATGTTCGCAATACAAGATCAAGTAATAAGCACTAAAAATTATAGAAAATACATCCTCAAAGAAAAAGGACTAAATGATTTGTGCAGATTATGTAATCAAGCAAGTGAAACTATACAGCACATATCTGCCGGATGTGGAGCACTTTCAAACACTGAATATCTTAACAGACATGATCTATCGGCAAAAATCTTACACCAGTATCTTGCAAAGAAATATTGCGACATAGTAGATAAGACACCGTACTACAGATATAAGCCTAAACCTGTGATCGAAACCAATTTATTTCAACTCTATTGGAACCGGCCTATTATCACTGATAAAACAATAATAAATAATAGGCCTGATATTGTATTGAAGGATAAAGGAAAAAAAATAGTCACACTTATCGACATATCGCATCCAATGGATCACAACACTCAGAAAGCGTTTGGAGAAAAGTTAAGAAAATATGAAGAACTAGCGGAAGAAATCAGAGACCTATGGCAGATGAATAAGGTACGAATCCTCCCGATCATCATTTCATGTAATGGCCTTATAAATAAATTACAAATCGCGGAGTTGAATAAGCACGACATTCCAATCCATATTCTTCGATCCATGCAGCGAAATGTCATCTTGGAAACATGTCGTATCGTCCGAAAAACCACCAACATCGTCATATAAAGTATGTGTTTGCGAAAGCCCACATACAAAAAGTACCATATGGATATATGAGCGTTAATACCGACAATAATAATAATAAAATTAAAATAAAACCATGATTTTTTTTCTGCTCTCCAACTCTGCAAAAATGCAAAACGAAAATGGGATCGTAAAACAAAAAAAGCAAAATAAAAAGCATGAACTTTGCCTTTAAGGTATAAGGAAAAAAAGAGAATCCAAAGATGGCGGTTTAACAGGTTTGATTGGAAAAATTAGACTTCTAGCAGATTATAAACGAAACAATGCAAAGGAAACGCTTTCGCTTTGCATATGGTTAAAGAGAATGAACTATGCTGGTTTTTTTATATGCAGGTCACTTTTCCATACGTTTAGCGTATGGGAATAATACAACTTTTTCCCAACCTTTCATCGTTCTTTTACTTCTTTTTTTTTATATGGCTTGGAGTGTTAAATGATTCCCGCGAAAACTGCGGTTCCATTAATTCTGCTTCCTATGTGGGATAAAAAAAAAAAAGATGAAATGTTATTTATGCAGTTCATTTGTATACCGTATATGCCGATTTCAGTTCCTCATTAATTTCCAATAATTATATTTTTCTTCCTTCGCCTTAATTTTTTTTTGTTCATATGCATTTTATCGTCGGCTTTTTTGCATATTACTAGTAGGCGAATAAATAAAGGAGTGTGTTTTTAAATAACACTGAGAGAATAATTAGCAATTGATTCTTATCCTTTCTTCTAAATGGTATATCATCAATTAATGAAAAGCAATTAATTCTGCAGTAAAATTGAAGTATACTTAATTGTTTCCTGTTAATATGCAAATTTTTAAACAAATATTCATATCTTACAGAACTTGTGGTCGGATGTGTATGAATGTAGGTAGGTACAAAAAGTTTGTGTTGCAATAGTAAAGCTTTTGTTATCACCAAAATATTGTAAAAATATCTTAAGAGTAGGCTTAAGTGAATACAGGAAGGAATGGCTCTTTTGCCTAATACTCGATTTACGAGGAAAAAGTCGAAATTTTAGGTATCTGACGAACTCTTTTTGTGTACCCTGGAATTTTTAGAGCAAGTTTCAATTTGTCTGAATTGTAAATGCAACCAGAAAATAATTTCAAAAAACTTTGTAGTCGAAAAGCTTACATACAGTATTGTTTTCCAAGTTTGTATTTACTTGAAGCCAGTTGAAACTTGTATTAAAAATTCCTAAGCAAGTTCGTCAGATACCTAAAATTTCGATTTTTTCCCCGTAAATCGAGTATTAGACAGAACAGCCATTTTTTCCTGTATACACTGAAGCCTACTCTCAATTTTTTAAAAAAATTGTTAGCAAAAAATTAAGAATTATAAAAACCAATCGATTTTTGGGGCAATTTACGAGTTAATATAATGACAATGCATGCCAATCTAAATCGTACCTCTGCTTCGGCAGCTAAGTCATATTTTTAACGATGTAGAGACAAACGTTAGAAAAAAAAAGGCAAAGTTAATATTTGACGTGTCTGACGTCATATCTATACTTTATTCGATTTAATGTAAATTAGATCGCATTCAAAAAGGAATAAAATTCAGAACAGTAAAATTCCTGTAAGAAAAATCACTATTTTGTTCTGTACGTTTTTATTCAGTGTAAAATTTTATTTTCTTTTTTAATTTTCGACAGCATGGACTCCAAATATTAATCATTAATCGAGTAGGCTTACTACTCAAAATTCTACTTTGTCGACTATTTGGCTAAATTTTAGGTCAATTAAACAAGTGTTATAAGGTTAACAGTACCCAATACAAATAAAATGGATTAAACTGTCGACTCTTAATAACACGGTGTAGCAAAATTACTATTGACGACAAAATGAGTTCCAGAAACGATATCAAAAATATCCGTGTAATAAAATTCATTTGTTTTCAGTAAGATCAAGCATATCATATTATCTAATATTTTCAGATGCAAGCCATACTAAGAATTCAAGCAGAATTCTTTGACTTAAGGCTCCGCTCCAGTCGATTTGACCTTGAATTTTCAACAATTTTTTTAAAAATATGCGTGCATGCTATCAAAATGCCGGTAACCAAGCGCCATTTAGGAATGAATTATCTACCTCTCTGAATTTTTTGAAATTTTTAGGATGAGAAATAACGTCAGAAACTTGGGTCTATATACGAGAGCCCGATCGCGACCCAAGTTTCTCGACTTCTCTTTAGGTCTAAAAATCCCAAAAAATTGAGAGAGACAGCTAATTCTATCCTTGATGGCGCTTGGTTATTGAGAATTTGATACCTAAACACTGAAAAAAGTTATTGGACCCGGAAATTTATTTCTAGCAGAAGACAAGATGGTGACTGCAGCATACCCTCAAACTCTTTGATAATTAAGTGAAACACGCATAATGAAACATACAGGCGTTTTTTCACTAGTCCGTAATGACATTATAAACGCCTGTATAAGTGGCTACCTAAAATATTTATTTTATTTATTTATTTATTTTATTTAGGAAGCAACAGCTAAAACAATAAGTCTATTATAGAAGTCCCTGTCAAAAAGTTTTTTCTAATTAATTTAAAATAAATAAATAAATAAATAAATAAAAAATACAATAATATAAAAGTAAAAATATAAAAACCTAGTACAACACAAAGCAGAGCTCAACAAAAACAAAAAGCAGGGGGGGAAAAATAAGAAATAATAAATAGATGAGACTCAGCGGATTGCAAAAAGCGCAGCAAATGAGGCAAAATTTATCAATAACTATAGAATTCGAATCAGAAACTCCCAGTCTGTCCTCTAAAGTCAAAATAATTGTCAATATTAATGAAATCAAAATTACAACAGCACTGAAAACGTCAGTAATAGTCCAGTTGCTTAAACGTTAGATAGCAAGTGTAGGTAAGCGTTACAGCTAGCAATGTTACGTTTTCCAAAACAGGGATGAAAATCTAGGGTAACAGTAACTGTTTGGCAACTCCAGTATCAAATTCGAAGTAATATTGCGCCACTGTGGTTTTCACTGCATATGTAAAAGTCAAATAATATGTAAGAAGCTAAGGACTGCACGTCATGCAATGAATGAATAACAATGAAAAATATATGGAAAAAATACATCTGCTGAAAAAAATATTTCTGCAGGATATTACAAGTGCAATGAAAGCTACATACTTTAAATCCCACATTCATTACAATCAAAAAAACAAGATGTTTCGAGCAAGTTCTGTCTTGTAAAAAAAAAAAAAAAAAAAAAAAAACAGTATTGTTATGCCTTGACAAAATATTTTTTTTGACTGTTTTCGCATGATTTTTAGGAAATTGTTTTGTCTCAAAACATTATTGCTTTCGCATTAGCGAGTAAGAGGTATGAAATCAACCGAGTCAAGTAACGATTCCCTTTTCAAAACCGAAATTAATCGCTGACAAAATGTTAACATAGGAGAAATTTTTAGGAAAAAAAGAAAGAAAAATCTTAACAATTTTTCAGTGAAACAAAAATGACGCCTTTGTGTACAAATCACCCTTAAAATATATTGTTTCACCTTTAAAAAAGAAAATTACACACCCCTAACCGAAGGTGAAATAACCAATTATACACCTCATCACAAAAAAAATAGCACATTCCTCAGACGTCAAACTTTTAATAAAAGAATGTTCACCTGCTCTTAGCAAAATTTTTTTATTTCCCCCCCGTGGAGATGTTTTTCTTCTTCAAAAATCACCATTAGGACTATTGAGCTATATATTTATATTTATGTTACTGTTACTATTACTTGTCTTCAAGCTCGCAAATGAAGCCCTTATTCAAATTTAGAGCAGTAATTTATGTATATAAAAAACAAAACGACCGTTTTTCTCTGTATTAAAAGTTGGGCTAATTATTATCTGGAATCCCTCACGTATAAGGCCCTGTTGAAACCCCCGCGGGTAGGCCACCGCTTGGTTGGAATTCCGGTCTGTTACAAAAAAAAAAAACCGTTGGACTTTTTCCTCCACTATTTGGCGCCTAATAAAAACAAGGCCTCGTTTGACTCGGAACAATCATGGCGGTTGGTAAAATATTTTGGTCCATGAAGATTCTGTGTCACTACTTTCGACGTTAATCACTTTTACCTTCTTTGAATTCTAACAGTAATCCATTAAATAGAATGAGGTTTCCAGTTTAATCCTTAGTGGTTTTATCCATAGTAATCCAAAATTTGTAGTGAAAAGCACTCATTTATAATAAAATGCAACACAAAAAAAGAAAGCACACACTGACACTTTTTCTCGGAGGGGGAAAAAAATGACACTTAAGAATCAGGTTACAAGAAGACGCAACAGGTGCTTACAAAACATCCCGGAATTCAATTTTTAGAAAAAAATGATAAAATTCGCAACAGGTGAGCATACCGCCGCCACAGAGCAAACTAGCCTGTTTTTGTACTACGAGTTATTCAAAAAACTTCAAACCAGCCATTCGAACGAAGTCAGGTTCGGTTACTGCAACGTGTTCAGTAATGCCAGGGTCATGAACTCTACGTTAAGTAAGCATTTATTTTATCCTCGACCTTAATAATTTTTTATATGCGAAGGCGCGGAATTCTGCTAGCGTGATTTATGGATTTCTCTTTGACAACTGATCCATAAAAAAATGTTAGAATCAATTTTTTTTTTCCTTTTCTGGGGGAATATGTTACATTTTTCGATCTTACGAGGGATGAAAATATTTATACAGGACTAACAGAAAAAATCAGTTAAAAACTCATCTTGTCCTGTAAAATTCTGTTAATTATTAATTACGATCAATTTTCCGGGGAGATTAAATTTTAGCGAAAAAAAAAAAATTAGGATTAAAAGGGGCCGATTCTGTTGTAGGGTCAAATAGTACAGTTAAACGGACGCAAAAAAAAATTTAATTTTTTCAAAAAAAAATAAATAAACAAATAAATAAATAAATAAATAAATAAATAAAAATAAAAAAAGAATGGAAAAAAAAATTAAACTAATCTTCTATGATGTTACCAAATTTAAATAGTACTGAACATCTAACATAAACCGTTGCTTGGGATAAAAATGAAGGTTGTTACTTGGTTGAAGTAGGTTCCCATACCTGGTTGATTGTACCGTGTCTACCTGAGTACAGCTAAGTGTAGCCTACAGATAGTAAGTTTTATTGAGCGGAGTATAGGCGAGCCATCCATTATTCCGACTTATTATATTGTGCTTGTTTTAATATAACGTTTGCTCTCATATTATTCACAAATGATGACGTGAAATCGCTTCAGCAAAGCACATGGTATTTACGTCACTTGACATTTCACTGTGGGCCTATATTTGTTCCTAAATGGTTGTCTTTTTGCTTGAGCATATTTCACCCTTTGCATATACAGATATTTTAAAGTTATTAACTAGGAACAGAGTCTTTTTTTAACACCGCAAAGAAGTGAAATAAGGCTCATTTAACCCCGGAAGGCCCGATTTCCGAATACACCAGTGTTATTACAGTTTTTCGGTGTAATCCGTTCTAATGGCTTGGAACTTTTGAGTTCCTACGAACTTCCATTGTCATCGTGGAATTTTTAATTTTAGCGCAATATAAGTAAGAATTTTCGATGCCCATGTTTAACTTATGGACAATAATATTTCGAAAACCATTAAGGAGAAATGACAAAAATCCATAACATAAGTACGAAAGGTTAATTTTCACATTCCTTAACATATTTCTAGCTGTCTTGGTGCGGAGAATTTAATTTTGACAAGCAAAATGCAAACGCAAAATGCTTTGCGACAAAGCATTTTTGCATAACTTAGGTCTAAGCAGTAAAAATGTTTTGGGCCAAGACTCGTGAGTGCATTGTAAACGAGGCTTATTTATTTTTTTGAGTGAAGTGATGTGTCTTCGTCAAGAATCATTAGGGATTGCAGTACCGGAGTACCGGAGTATCGGAAGTGGGAGAACCGGTACCTAACCGAAATTCGGGAAACCTCAAAACCGGTTCCGGACGTTCCGGTAACGCTAGCCGTTTTGGTTCCCGTAATTTTCATATTTCTATTGATTAGACAAAAAAACAAAAAAGGTTAAATTAAACGCTAAACTACAAGCAGAGAGAAAAAGACAATTTTTTTCTTGCATAGTTCGCTCTTGGTGAGTAACAGTGCTGCCGCAGGTGCGCTATCGCTTGATTTCTTTTTGTACCATGCCGACCTAACTAATTCTCAGAAATTTGGATTTTTATTCTTGATTTCTTAAAGTTACTTGTTTTTATATTATATTTTATGCAACAAAAGAAAAAAACATTTTCGAATTAAAATTAAGAAAATGTCTCACCTGCCACCTTTATTTGATAAATTAAATAGTACATTACTGCCCTAGGATGTAAGAGACGTGAAAAGTCTCTTACATTCTAGTGCAGTAAGGTGCTTTACGTACCGAGAAAAACGAAATGTTCACTTCTCGAGCGGGAGAAAAACAGGCTATTACTACCCGAGATACGTAAAATAATTTTTTTTGGTTCCAAAAAATTTCTTTTCTTTTGGAACTGGTTCCGAGATTTCACGGTATACTTTGCAATTCCTAATCATAATTGCTTCGGCTCAACGCGTTACAACTTGAACGCAAACACTCACGAGCCTTCGCGAAAAACATTTCCAATGTGTACACCTAAAATTTAAAAAAATGCTTTTTTGTCGCAATGCATTTTCGCATTGACCTAAAGAAATGGCTTTTTGGATCTACACAAATACAAGTCGGCAATCGCAAATTTTAAGGTTCGAAGACGTATGGCGAACTTTGCAAAGCTGTGATTCATTGTATACTGCGTAATTTACAAGTCAATTATTTTCCAATAATTAGCTTATGGCCTCTTTAATACATAATTTGTACCCTTTATTCATGAATTATTTTTAACATGAGGATTTTTCTCAACCGAGATATTAAACTTCTCCACTTTGGAGAAATTTTGTTTAAATGATGAGACCTTTTGAAATGGCAACAAATTATACTTCACAACGGTGAAGTAAACAAACAAAAAAATTGATTCAGTATGATACGCGTGAAACCTTCAGGGTGTGAATGCGATATATTTCTTCTTGCGTGTGTGAACATGAAAAGGAACAATGAAACAACTAACAACATAAAAATCCTATAACGGAATGAAACACCGGAAACAATGTAAATGAATGGGTAGCTCTATGCAAAAGGACTTGATTAGCTTAACTAGTGGACTTCAATGAGAATTTATTTACCGTAACCGAAGAAAAACAGATGATTCGGGGAAAGAAGGGATGTAAACTTTGAGTCGGGAAATCATTTTCAAATTGAAAGAGCATTAAATCTGCTAACTTGATGAAATCGGAGAGATTAAACATTTAAATATAAATTATGCGAATGTGAGAGGTTCGAATTGCAAATGAAAATGAGCTCTATCTCTGACATTAATGCAAATTTGAAAAATTGCTTTCATTGAATGAGGTGAAAATATTATACTGTAAACCATCATCCGTCCCGAATTCCCCGACAGAATTTATAGGAATGAAATAATGAAATATTGTGCTTCTATTTCTAAACTTAAACGTTTGAAGAACTGGAACATTTAAAAATTTGATTAACATAGGAGTTGGCTTCCTATTATCGAAGGGTTTTAAATGATTTAGATAACCTATCCTTTTCAATAAATTTTAGTAAAACCGAAGGTGCCCAACCAACAGACAGAATCTATTACTGTGTTGTCTTCGGTATGTAGAAGAAAGGCGACAGATTTTGTCAAAAGATAAAGCACGGTTTTCACTTTAAAAAAACATTTAGGGTCAATCTAGTGAACAAATTATCCATCAAAATAGAGAATACACCTATTTCTTGTAGGTTATTTTTGAAAAAATTTCCAGATGATAACAAGTCATTAAGTGAAGACGCCCTGGCACTTTTGGAATGATAAAAGCTAGTCAATATAGGTCGAATAAAAGAAAAAAAAAAAGAATATTCCAATAAATCAAATTGGAATGGACGAATGTAAAACGCCTTTACATCGATGTTTAGATGTCTCTCAATACAAAAAGAAAGTCGTTGCAACGTTTTGGTTTTTTTTTTTTCCCTATCGGTATACGAGTTTGAATAGGATCCAAAAATATTGTCAGGGATTAACGCAAGGTGTTCTTCCTGAAAATGGAAACTTGGCTAGTTACGAGTTTCTGTCAATCCGTTCACAAGTTCTTACGCCTCGGGATTACATCCAAACCGGTAAAACTTTAAAACATTAACTCTACTCGGTCGGAGTAAATCCATTAGAGTAACAACATCGCTGATTCAGTTGTTATAAAGTAAACTACAGAATTCCTGGGCTACGATTAATTAACTTGCTTTAGATAATAATCGGAATGAATAAATTAAGATGGGAAATGTTACGCCATAGGCTTTGTATGTAATCCACCAACGAAAATATAAGATGGCAACCGTTTGGAGTGAAAGGTTCTAAGACTCAAAGAACGGAAATAAAGAAAGGTTTGGTTAAGCTTCTCGATCTTCATGCTAAAGACGTGTTAATGAGGAGCTGACAAGATCTATTTCATGATATTATGAGAGCTGATTTAGAGGATTGCTTCAATATCCAAATTCAAAGGGCTTGTTCACAGAATTTGATAATAATCTGATCTGCTATATATTCCCGATTATAGAAACCCTTCAATAGGATTATCGAAAACCCCCAAATACAAATTCATTTTATTTTATTAATTTAATTTAATTTAATTTAAAGTTTAAAAAAAAATTAAGCACTAAAATGGTAAGCCTCAAGTTCTTTAAAAATTTATCAACCGTTTCTTAAAATTCTGCCTTCTTCCTATTTTTCCCCTTCTTTTTCCTTTTCAGAAGCAAAAAAAAACTTGATAAATGCAGCTTTTTGTTGAACTATTATGTTAACATCACTCTCAACCTTGTTACTTTGCGGTTTTTGATATATCGAGTGCTTTCTAATTTTTTTTTCTCGGAACAGAGGGTAAAAAAATTTTTTTTTAAAAAAAAAAGCTTGTTCTCAACAGTTAGAAATTTATTACAGTAGCAGATGCTCCGGCAAGAAAAATGAAAAAGTTGCTCATTATTTCAAGTGTACCCACTAGAAAATGTTTCCGCATTAAGCTGCTGAAGGTTAACCATCTTTTCCGAGATGCCACTTGACGTTTTTTCCAATTATCATCATTCTACGCTTTATTTTTCTCGAGCGATTAATTTGAAAAAAAAAAAAATCTGGGTAATAGATTTGTAAATAAAAAAGGGAAACCAACTCACCGATTTGATTGGACTGTGGAAGAACCGTATAACGCAACACGAATTTCACCTCATCTTGTTGTGGTCCCCATTCCTGTAAAATTTCCAACGGTCTCTCTTCATTTTGAAGAACACGCTCTGAAAAAAAAAAAATTAGCGTCAATAAATAAAAATAAAAAAATAAAAATAAATATAAAAATAAAAACATACATTTTTTGCACAATGCATAACCAGGGCTGCCATTCCGATTAATTTTTATGAGGAATAGAAATGGAAATCGGGATCTGCCATTTCAAAAGTAATCGGAATCGGAATCCGTGCTTTTTTTTTAAAAAAAATAGGAAACGGAATCGGAATCTTGTCTGAAAACAGTTCGGAATCTTCGGAATCGGAATCTGCATCGGCATCCAAAAAAAATTTTCGATTCAGATTGACTAAAAAAAGCACGAAAATACCGTCATTACAGTTATAAATTTTGGTTGAAATCGGAATCAGAATCGGAATCGGCATCGGTAAAATATTTGTTAGTTGGAGTCGGAATCGGACTCTGAATTTTTTTTCCACCTTTTGAAATCGGAATCGGAATCGGAATCGGAATCATACTCATAGATAGTCAAAATTCTTCGGAATCGAAATCGAAATCGGAATCGAAATTGCAGCCCATAACGTAGAAAAATTATATATGAACCTAGTGGTTCTAATTAAAGAAATGTGAACAAAGTATGGTTATTTATTTCCTCTATTCTTATCAATATATCTCTTTATGCAGATAAATACTGTAGTCCGGCATGAAAATCTCAAGGAGAACAAAAACCATTTTTTCACTCTAGAAAAAAAAATAGATGCGTATGCTCTTCCCTAGTGAGCGTGAATATGTCCGAAAAACCTTTAGCAGGAAAGAAGCCCCTAACACTAATATTAAGTTAATGAACGCATTAAAAACAAACAGGGTAATTTATCTTCCGACGTGTCAACAACGTTAAAAAAATGACATGCATTACGCAACAATAACTTTTTCATCTTCATTAAAGTTGATGAAAAGATCTCAGAAGGTTGAAAAACTCCAAAAAGGCGTTAAGGAATGCCGGTCGCAAATTTTTTTCTAAATCAATTCTGCTGATTTGAATTCCTTTTATGATATGATCACATGATATGTGCACCTAAAAAAATTATACATAGTATGACCTACCTCAAACTTCCAAAACATAGAGCAGGGGCTTTTTATAAGTAACCAGCTTTTTATTTCCACCGGATTTACCATATCACAAGATATTAGACAACAGAGAGAAATGGGAGAGCAATGCGCTAATAATTAATTCTTACCACTTCATAATAGGCACGTACGTAAACGATAGAGCAAAGATGCCTGAGATAGAAAAAAATAACAGAAAAGCATGCAGCGATTTTTCTACAAAGTCATCATCATTATTTTTTTGTTTTGCAAAACGTTTGATGTGCAGTATGAGTATATATTTTCTTCATTTAGTTAATTTTGCTAACTATCGTAAAACCTGACAAATGGCCATAATAAGTCTGAACTATATTTAGAAAATCAACCTAATAAATGCCAGTTAACTAAGTTGATGGGTTGATTTCATCGTTTCGGCTCATGCAAAAAAAAAAAAAATTCTGATTAAAAAATTTGATATCAAAAAACGAGAAAACATGCAAAAACTCACTTTTTTAAAAAAAATCAAGCGATAAAAATCATAATGATTCGAAAATAATGTTGAGTGCGATTTGAAATTCTAAAAATGAAATCCATTTTGAAAGAGATTCAAGTATGATTTACGATTTACGATGCGATGATTAGCACTTGAAAACGTCAAACGGGAGGACACTCAGATATCGAAGGGAGTCTACCATCATCATTGACCAAATGACCTTTCCTCGTTTTTCCAAGGTTGATTATCTCTAGATTTTTTTTTTCATCAGAAGCTGAACCTTTAATTTAAAAAGAATTTACTTACGATATCCAGATGGAGCAGTCAAAGAGTCCAAAACCGTTTTGGCTGATGTAACCACCATCATCATGATTTATTTCGATTAAAGCAACACTTTAATAAACCGAATTTAATACTGTTCGATTTTGGCACATTTTTTTTTGCATGAAAATTATTGGTGGTTGACGGAATTATGTTCTTAGCCTATTTTCTTCCTTCCTTTTGTTTCTCTTATAAAAGTTGTAATATTATAAACCGAGTAAGTGTAGAATCTTGCTAGAATTCGGAAAATGAAACCTACATAAAACCTAACTGGTTTGTTAATTCAAGCATGATAAAATTCCATTTCAAAAATAGCTTTGGTTTTCATTACATTTGTTTGGTTTTCCAAACGTCGATTTTCCTTCTATCTTTTTCTCATTGCTTCAAACCGCTTGGAAAACTCATGTATTTTCCGTATATATACATCTCTCTTTAAATCGGGAAAAGAGAAAAGAAAGACTTTCATCAAAAAATCTTTGTTCTAAAGTAAACTTTCGTCGAGAGAAAAAAAAAGAAAAAAAAACCATCAATCAGTTTTCTCAAGTCGCTTTTCGCGGAAGATATTGACAAGTTACGTAACGTAGCCTAACGCGTTTATTATTGCTTGTTAAAATTTGAATAATGTAATGGACTGTAAATAAGCAAGGAAAACCGAAGAGAGGCTCGCTCGCTTTCCTGCGTCAACACTTCCTTTCTAGAGCTAAATGCCCTGACCGCTTCATATTCCACAAGTTATCTTCTTCGCCTTAAAGCTGTATATAGAAATTAAGTTTCAGACCTAAAATAATATTGTTTTATTTTAAGGAGCCTTGGTTCGAAAGCACTTTGTTTAAAAACTTGCTTATTTTTGGAAACTCCACGTTTAAGAATAATTCTGTTAAAAAAAAATGATACAGCCGATGATAAACAAATATAAAAATTAATTCAACTTTAACTTACAATAATTATAAAAGAGCAGAGAAAAATTTTCAGGCTATCTTCGAATACTGCATTTGAGAGAAAAAAGTCGATTTAATCGTTTAATCGCAATTACTGCAGACTTACACAATTTTTTGTGAAAAAAAAAAAAAAAAAAATGAACACCGTTGTCCGGTTGTCGTTTGGAAAACACGAAAACAATTTTTATCGAAAATAAAAAGGATGGATTTAAAAAAATGTTCTTTTTATGAAAATACATAGCTTATGATGAAATATGTATATGAATCATATAAGAATATTGAAAATCGATGTACGTCTAATACCTCCGGTCCCAAACTCAAACTGTAAAAAAAGAAGAAAAAACAGGATTTATCCTAACAGGGAATAAAGTATTCTCCCTAGACGATTCTGCTGACCAAGAAGTTTACTTTTCCATCTTGGAAACCTTATTTCCTCATGTAGCTTTAGGGTTTGAAGACTCTTTCGAGAAAAAAAAAAACTTTCAATAACATGAGTCTGTTATTTTCGCCTTCTATTTGGCGTAAGTTTTTCGAAATTTTTATACTCTGCGCTCTTTGCATAAATACATAAGCTGTAAATACCTATCGGGAAAACTTTTAAAATCAATTTCATAGATTCTTTTTAAAAATAATTCTAAAAAATTGAATCCCGTTTTTCTTAAACGTCCTAAGCTTATTTTTAATATCCGAGACCGCTTAATAATAAATCTGCCGCTTAGTTAAATTCGGTTCGAAAAATTTTTCGGGGCGATAAAATTTCAAAAATTAGTCCTAAGCTTAGTTTACTCAAAAACATTGATCTAGGATTGAAAATTATCAACGGGAAACCATCCATATAAATATGATAAAAACGAAGCGGAAAATGTTCCCATGCCATATTCCTACAGTACTTTCATTGTTTTCGCCTGAATAGCCACTGAATCTGACAGATAAATTTTCGAAAAAGGTAGAAAACTTTTACATGGATTCTGCTCAAGAAAATTCGATCCAATTTAAATTATAATATTATTATGACATATTCTTGACATGTTCAAAAAAAAGTTTAAGAACGTGGGTATCAGCTAAATTAAGTTTAACATATTTTTCGTATCCATTTATTTTCATCTGACCGTTTCAGATAAAACTTCATTTTGTTTTTACTAATTAACGTAATTAACCTAGATCCCTTACAAAAGTATCCCGCGTCTTAAGCCCGATGTCACGTCCTATCAGAAGCTTGAGTCGCATTCCCTGAAGAATATACAGCGAGATTTATGTTTAATTTTGTAGGAAATTAGTGAACATTTTACCTGATGTTAAAAGTAGAGGAAAATTATTCATTACATATTTTCCAGAGTTCTAACACAACACTACCTTCCTTTTTGCAAGTCTAAAAAGAAAGAAATATTTTTACTGTTTCCTGGAGCAAAGCGCAAAACTAAGTCAAGTGAGAAAAATAAACCCTACGTATTTTATTAAAAATTCCTTTTACAAAGAGGCTTAAAAAATAAAAATCACCGTCCCGGTTAATCCGACTGACAACCAGAAGTTTTTTGATTTAAAAATATCGTAGGATAATGCTCGTTCAAGAAGAGTCTTTTATACTTAAAATTTTTTCCGAGGTAAGAAAATTCGCATCCGTGAAAAGCGAGATTTTTGGTACAAGCAAAATAAAGATATCATAAAATTGTTTCTCTGACACTTTTCCTTTTCGAACAAATGATTTAAATAATACCGTTTGTAGCTATCCGTACGAATAGAATTGTTTATTTTCATACCAAATTAACTCCACCTTTTTTTAAAAAATGGAAATGGATAACTTCTGCATTTTAATACATGGCTAAACAAAAGCAATCTAATATCTTCCACGGTCTTTGATTTTCGCATTACCTTCAATTCAATAAACTTTCCACGGAAATAAAATTGCAATTTTAATTACTTTTTATCATCTGACTAGCTATTTGCTCATTTTACAAATTCATGCTTTGCCACTTTAACATTCCTATCGAGTAAATCATGTTTTACCCCCAATCGATTTTTAATAAAAATCCCACACGGCTATGAAGACCGAACGCCTGGAGTAACACATGAAAAGAGGAGAGAAAAAAAAAAGAGAGCCAATTACATGTCAAGCCGCTTACTAGCACCAATTTTTCAGCTGTTCCATCAACCGTCTCCTCTCATTTTAAAAAATATTACATCGCGCCGTGATTTCTAATTATTATTTTCCTGGTAAAATCGCACGCCGAACAAAAATATCAATTTAAGGCAAACATCAAACGAAAAAATAAAAAATAAACGCGAAAAAAAAAAAATAAAAAAATAGGGTGGCCCTGCCAAGGCGTCCAATGGCCAACTATTTCAACCGGCACGATATTACTGTTGTGTTTGACAACCATGGCAACCAGAACAGCTTTTTTCCTCGACAAAATCAATTTGTTGCCACTGAACTTTATGTCAATCAGACTTCTAACTATCTTATATAGTTTTTACAGTATTTTTCTTAGAAAATTAGTTGCTTCTCTATCGTCTTACAGAAAGAAAGATAAATTAAATAAGAATCGAAAAACAAAAGCACCTATGGATAAATAGCGTATACGCATTTTCTTACAAATTTAAGATGAAACTTTTCCTGCATAAGAATTTCCCCAGAGCAAGGAAGAGCGTACAACTAAAACAATTTGCCTTTTCTCCGTTTTCAAAAGATTTGCAGAAATTAGGTTGACGCTTTGAATTGACAATCGAGCTTTGGAGAATCTTCTACTTGGAGGATTCTAAAATTTTCCCTGAGCATGCCTCTAATGTTAATGCCTCTTTTCATTAAAATGACACACGGTTACGGCTTCTAATAACTCATTCATTCTACGAGAAATCCTAGATATGCCGTGGTATTTCTGACTCGGAAACTAGTTTTATTGATTTTTCTAAAAGCAAACAAGAAGACTGTAATAAGTAAAAGAAACTTTTTAACGAACCGAAAGGATCGGTTCTTTATTTTTTCTTTTTCCTTTTTCACTTGCAGTAAAGGTAATGTGATTAATTTTGAATATTATATTTTTGGATTTAAAGCTCTAGTAACCCATGAGAAATTATGTAACTGAATTTTATGACGCCAGAATTGTTTCCATAAAATAAACCTTATGGGATCATACAAGTATTACGTAAGCATTTTTTTTTTTGCGTATTTTGTACCCCCCCCCCCCCCCCCCCCCCCATTTGGCACTTGGTATTACGTAAGTTTTTTTTGAAATTATTAATTTGCAAAAAAAGAGATTTTAACTTTATTTTCTTTCTATTTTAATCTTCAAAAAAATGATTGTTACTAATTCCTTCATTTTCTGAAATAAAATTAAGCGTCAAAAAAGAGAACAGTGAAATTTATTTTTTTAAAAGTTAAAGAATCAATAAAATAATATCAAAAATCAATGAACAAAATCAATAATTATTACACTCTCTGTCCGGAAATAATGTGTGTGTTTCTAACTTTCAATTCCCATTTCGTAGGCTTTTGATTTTTGCCGGAACTGGTGGTACGCATAAGTCACCCACCCGAACACTTTTTCACACCACCCCCCCCCATCCCCCACGGGGTCCCCCCTTAGAAAAGAAATATTCATTAAAAAATGAAAAAAATCGACCATTTGAATTATTTTCGCTCCGCTCCTGAAGCGAAGGCAAAAAATTTGAATGTGACCGGGAATGAGAGAGTACATGACCCTAAACAAGAATCCACCATGAAAAAATTTTTTGCATTACTCGAAACCCACCAAAAAATTTTGGGGTCTCGACTACCCGGCCAAGGGGGGAAATTTTTTAAAACCTAAAAAACGGCCACAAAAATTTGGTCACGGGGGTTTTCGGGGTCGCTAATTTCAAATCTGAGGTCGGTTTTCAAAAATTCAAGATGGCGGATCCAATATGGCGGACTTATGTTAGAAACCTTGACCTTTTCCCACGAAATCGTGTTCGGGGGATATCGGGGTCGCTGATTTCAAATCTGGGATCGGTGGGGAGGGGGGGGGGGGTCGAAGGAGGTGTTACGCAATGTTACGGGCGGGTGGGGGGGGGGGGGAGCTGGGCCATGCGTTACGTAATTTTAATATTACAATGATTTCAATTTTATTTCACTCTTTTAAAAAAGTTTTCCCGGTTTGCTCTTCAAAATAAAAAAATAAAAAATTTTTTAATTCGTAAAACCGCTTAAAATATCTAGAAATTGAAAAAAAATTTTTTTTGACTTCTAAAAACGAAATTTAAATATTTTTCAAAAGGGGAGGGGGCTTAGAACCCGTGTTACGTAATCATGAAGGGGGGGTTACAGGTTGCGTTACGGGTGTGTTACAAGGGGAAGGGGGGGTCTAAAAGTGGCCTATTTTGCGTTACATAATACATGGACGACCCCAAATAGTTTCTAATGGCAAATTTTTAAAATTTCAAATCTTACCATGTAAGACATGGAATATCCCCTCCCCTGTTAAATGCTTACGTAATAGTTGTATGATCCCTATTTTTTAAGAGCCACAAAGAGCCGCTTCAAGTACTGAAAAGATGATAAAGCTCCATCATCTTAAGAGAAACATTTTTAACCAAAAAAAGTTAAATCCAGTTCCAAAACAAAAAACCGTTAACCTCCAATTCCAGTTTGAGAGCACAGAGAAACTAATTTGCAATTTTTTCCTTCATAAGAATTTTTGAATAATTTAACTGCGTCAAGCTAAACATGCACTGGATTAATAAAATGGATAATTTTGGAATTTTCTGAAAATTTCGCTCGCCGAATTCGACTTGTAAAGAAAAAATAAAAAAACTGTATAGAGATGAACTGATTTTTTCCTGATTCTGATTTCCATGCTGATTTATATCGCGTATCTCTATCCAGAGTTTTATATTCCAGAACAGAATTGTAATTTTGAATCACATAGGTATAATGCCCAATGCATAATTTTCATTCCGGAATCAGAACCACCAAACCACGAATAAATCTGGAATAGCACATACGAAAGATTTTTACTGAAGGAGTATTATCACTCTTCCCTTCATATAAATTGAAATTAAAAAATAGCTAAGTATCGAGCGCCCTTTGAAAATCAAAAACAAAAGAAACAAAAATTCCTTTATGCACAAGTTCCGTTAAAGTGTTTTGAACTTATCTCCAGCCCTTCATCTTTTAACCATATCTCCTTTATTTTATATATATATTTATTTTTTTTCGAGTATCTTTGTCGTCGTAATACAAAGCAAGCTGAGACAATATTCAAATATTGCCTGGCAGAAGCTCCGTTTCATAAAAATTTGATCTTTTCCATGTAATCATTTCTTAGAATATTATTTCCCTCTTTGCACAACCCTTTTTTGTCGTTTTATTTCATCAGAATTCGAAGGGCATAACGCAGCCCCCCAAAAACTAAATCGTATAAACTGAAATCCATCTTTCAAAACTATTACGCGCTAGAATAAACCTTAAAGAAAAGGTTTTTTTGCTTCGAAAAATTCGATGCCTCGACTAAAATACGGAGGAAATATTTTCTCTGAGAGAATTCACTCCGAGAAAAAAATTTCCGCTATTTGATTATTATATAAGGAAGTCGCCTTTTAAAGCGGAAATCTCGTAAACTGGTCCATGTATATCAGAAAAGTTAACACTAAGTAGAAATTATTATTCCCCGGGGAACATGCGTTTGAAGAATTTACTTCTAACTTTTTCTTCTTCCATTTTCTTTCCTTACAATTTTCACCTTACAAGAAAAAAATAATAAAAAAAAATAAATAAATAATCGAAAAAATAAAATGGACCAACTGATTTATTTTTTTTATTTTTATTTAAATTAATTAATTGGCTGTCGGCATTTTGATCTAATCGAATATGTCCTAAGGATTTTGATCTACTGAAATATGACCTAAAATAATGACCTATTAATAAAATGTCCGAAAATATAAAAATAAATTAAAATGACCTAATAAGTGTCATAATGTCCGAAAATAATAAATTTGGTTCTAGGCAAAATTAATCAGATACAAATCCATTAGGATTGCAAATAACAAGCTAGGTATATATTAAAATACTAAAAATTACTAAAGATATACAAAATTATAAACATTTATGGATTTTTTTTTGGGCGACCAACCGGCCTTTTGGGTTCATTGCTTCTACATCTATTTAAAGGAGGCCGACCTACACGCCCTTTCGGCTTTCGCACAGGGGACCGTTGAACTCGAGGTTGACGTAGATTACTGGAAGGTTGAGGTAAAAGATTTCGAACCGGACGGGGATCATATGAAAGGGTTGCTCTTGCTCCACAGGTGAAGAGCTGTGATTTGTAGGGTGAACTTCAGCAAAGTGATCGGGCATGGGAAATTCGTAGTTATTAACCCTACTTAAACGATAATCACCGAAAAAATAGAAGTGAAATTCGTTATTATAAGCCGGAGGCTGAACATTTAACACCGTGTCGACGGAAGTATCGCTACATATGCTTCTTCAGCGGATCAATGGTCCAGTGGTGCTACATTGGAAAACTCCAACAGTCATCTTTTACCTATAGAAAGGGAAACTGAGGTTCTATCTCTGCAAGGTGGTTATTTCAGTCAAGCTTCTCCATCATCATATGTAGAGTTGCTTCCGTCGACACGGGGCTTAAATGTTCAGTCTCCGGCTTATAATAACGAATTTCACTTCGATTTTTTCGGTGATTATCGTTTAAGTAGGGTTATAACTACGAATTTCCCATGCCCGATCACTTTGCTGAAGTTCACCCTACAAATCACAGCTCTTCACCTGTGGAGCAAGAGCAACCCTTTCATATGATCCCCGTCCGGTTCGAAATCTTTTACCTCAACCTTCCAGTAATCTACGTCAACCTCGAGTTCAACGGTCCCCTGTGCGAAAGCCGAAGGGGCGTGTAGGTCGGCCTCCTTTAAATAGATGTAAAAGCAATGAACCAAAAGGCCGGTTGGTCGCCCAAAAAAAATCAATAAATGTTTATATTTTGTATATCTTTAGTATTTTTAGTACTTTAATATATACCTAGCTTGTTATTTGCAATCCTAATGGATTTGTATCTGATTAATTTTGCCTAGAACCAAATTTATTATTTTCGGACATTATGACACTTATTAGGTCATTTTAATTTATTTTTATATTTTCGGACATTTTATTAATAGGTCATTATTTTAGGTCATATTTCAGTAGGTCAAAATCCTTAGGACATATTCAAGTAGATATTACAGCTAACAATCAATTAATTATTTAGTCTACTTATTTATTTATTTATTTATTTATTTATTTATTTATTTTTTTTTGGGGGGGGGGGGGGGGGGTTTACAATTTCTAAAGTGAAATCAAATACAATTTACTTTTCAGATTATTTTCTCGATGTGACCCACGACTAAGTTGATAAAAACGAAGAACGATTAATTAAATAAATTGTTCGGAAGAGGTTCATGGCATCATCAATTTTGCCCTTTGACAAGGATCATAACCAAATGAAGAAATGGGCATCGTGAATGTCATGCAATCATGTAAGCTTATTAAAAAGTCACGCAAAGAGACAATACATATGCAATTTGTTGCCCGAATCATCCCATGATGTAATGTCGTTAAATTTTATTCTCGGGACGTTCTTTCAAAGTCAAAGGTTTTGAGAGAAAATCAAAAAGGAAGCAGGGTATTGCCTACATTTAGTGAGACAGCCTTGTCAATCTACGTTAAAAGGTGAAGCACAAGTAAACACACATAGATTTAAATCCGTGCTTTGAATTTCAAACCTTTGAACGGTTTAATTAGACGTTGAAATGATTTTCATAATAAAGACGTGTCACTTGAGTGAGGTCTTCATGGGAGATTTCAAATTTGACCCTAAAGTTTCTTTGAAATGGCCTCTACTCTAATAAAACGGAAATGTGACGACCCGATAATTTATACGGTCATCTATACTATTCCTTATTGCGAAAAACCGGTGGATCATCACTCAAAAAAATGATTTTTAAAAATATCACTGAATCAATGCAAAAAAGTATAATAAAACTTCGCCGAGCGTGGGAGTTCCGTTCCGTCGAAAATTTCGCGTTGAAGGAAATCGTGTTATGTTTGATCTATGTCCTTAAGCGGGAAACGGAGATTCAGATTTCAGGCATCGAACCGTTACAGCCCTAAAGAATTAGGGACATTAGGGATCAAAATCGGAAAAATTAGGAACCTTTTTGAGACCAAAAACATTTTATTTTCCAACTTTTTATTTAAGCCCAGGGTTAATTTGACCACCTTACGCTCATTCTGACCCTCAGGAAAAAGGCCGAAATTTTATAGAAACCTTTGTTCAGAGGACTTTTAAGAATTGTACAACAACATTTACCTTGCTTAAGATAAAAAACAGCAATCACATGCATTTCTTTAGTCAGGTTAAGACGAACTTCTTGATATAACCGCAACGGAATTTTTAACTGTCAACGGTATCACAGCTCAAACATTTTTTTTATTTTTTACCACTTGAAGCAGGCTGCAAACAGCGCTAACTTACAAATTAACATTTTTCAAAATAAAATAAAACCAAAGACAATATGGAACAAAAAAATTTGGATGAAGTCAAAATTTACGCTGATATTCGGTACTATTTTTTTCCATTCATTTTGGTTCCAAATTTCTTGAAAATTTTTCACAAACATTATTTATCCCTGTTTTTCGGGTCCATTTTCATTTCTTGCTACTTTCTTTCTGAATTACATTGAAATAAATTTTAAACCAAGCTAAACGAGGCCAAAGACCGAGAGAAAAATTTTGACTATTTCTTGGAATTTCAGCCTCATTTTCTGATTTAATAAAATAATCCAAGCATAAAAATTAAAGTCGTGAAAAATAGGGACTTTTAGAGACTTTTTTTCAAATTAGGGACTTTCAGGGGCGCATGTTAAAAATAGGGACCTCGGTTCGATGCCTCAGATTTCTTCTCTTTTGCAACATGTCGAACAAACTCTTTGGCATTATTTTGGTAGCATCATCATTTTCTTTGAAAAACGAAATCTTTTCTTACATATTAAAATTGCTCATAGACAGTGTCCGAAAAGTCCAAGGCAGCACATGACAAGCATTGCTGTAAAAATTCTTTTTTTTTTTTTTTTTTTTTGCAAATCAAAAACCACAAAACATCGAATTTTAATGATTTGTAAAATCGAATTTTAAATTAGATTTCACCTTTTTAATACATAACCTCATCGTTGAAGGTGCGTTAGGAAAAAAGAAACGTAAAGAAAAAGCAGACGTGCTATGTTATGTAGAAGAAAGATCCCAGCAGACTCGTTACTCCATGAACTTCTCAAAAATAATAAAAAAAAAGGAGAGAAAAAGGCCTAGTTCTTAAATGGTTACCTTTTTGTCTCCGCTTACTGCAAAGCATGTTTCAATTTCCTCTGGGAAAATGTTTCACTCTTTCTAATTGCTCTCGATAGCAGCACTCAAATTCTCTTCGCAAACATTTAGTGCTCAAACTTTTTGCAAAAATCGATAGTTTGACATAAAAGCAAAACTTGTCTTTCAGGTTTTATCAATGTGTGGAAACTGACCACAGCAACAATATGAAAATAGAATTAGACGAAAAAAATATGCTGCTTTTTTTACTAAGACCACAAAGTGGCATCCAACGCCTGAACCGAAAAATATATGCAAAAATTATTTTGCAGCTAGCTTTTGGTAATCAGTTCAAAAAAAAAAAAAAAAAAAATCGAAAATTCTAAAAATGTAAACGTCACATGGAGAGAAAAAAAAAATTATGAGACAGCCTGAATGCTTAACTTTTTGTTTTGTCCCCCTTTTTCTATAACTAGTCGTAAACTATTTTTTCCTGACTTTTAACCAAACCACTTCGTAACTTATGGAAATAATTCGCTTTTGAACCACATAAAACTTTTGATAGTTTTAGGCATAATTATAGTCGTACTCACCATAGCCTCTCCATACTTGTACTAATGAACAGATATCATCTCCCGGATCTCTGCAACACTCAACAACATCCAAGCAAGTAGTGTATGGGGTTATAGGAACATCTGTAACGCCATCTTCATTTAAGACGCGCACTATCATCTGAAAATTAGAAAAAGAAAAAATTAAATTTTGTTCCATGCCTTTTCACCGTGTTAACAGGAAAAACCGAAATAGAAAACGCATTTGTTGACATCAGAAAATTGAAAGGAAGAGGGAGAAAAAGAAGAAGGAGAAGGAGAAGGAGAACCGTATTTAAAACTAGACGATCCGATTTAATGAGTTTCGTACAAGCACCGAAACAAATGGCATTTCATTTAAAGAGACGCTTGATTAAATGCGTCACGCTAGGCATTCCGAAAAAAACAAAAATAGGAATCATAGATTTACGCTTTTGCGCTTTCGAGATCGTTTTATTTTTTTAGTGCGAAGCAGTGCACATTCCCAAACAGTGGGCTCATCGTTTCACTCAGATTTCTTTGTAAAATTAAATATCAGAAAAAATGATTTTATTTAAATACATGTCGGAATAAAAAAAAATTGAGAGCAGGAAAAATGACAATTTAAGATCGGAAACATGAGCCGTTTACGGAGATTTCAATTTTCAAGCGGAGAATAAAAAATAAAAAATAAAAATTAAATTTAAAAAAATAGCTAAAATCTTTATTAACAAAATGTGCCATATTTAAAATACTTAAGTTACATTATATTGTTTATGAACTCCCGGTAGATGTCCCAGATCCAGATCCAACTTCATTTTTTTTTTTTTTTTTTTTTTTTTTTTTTTACAATTTAACATTCTGTCACCGCATTTTTGAATTTTAAACGATCATCAAACTTAGTGCGTCAGATTTTTTCAAAATTAAAAATATCTTGTCGCAAGTGTTAAATCACCTTTTGTAGTGCAATGAAATTTCGGATTATTTCTTTATATAAATAGAATAGAAAAACGGTCAACGAACTTTATTCAAAAAATTACGAACCTGAAATTCACCCAGAGTCGGGGGCAAGATCTGTTCGTTCACATTGCAATAATTTTTTTTTTTTCTTTTTTAAATAAAAATACGATATTTGACTTGTCAATATTTTCTAATTATTCAGGCTTAGTTTAAAAGTAAAAATGCAATTACAAGATTTTGAAAATCCCGATTGGATTTTCAGAGTCACCCATTATTGGCCCATGATATGAAAATCCATCAAAACTCAACCATAACTCGAAAAAAAAAAAATGCCTTGGATTGCGAATTTGGACCAATTTTGACCCAATACAGGAAAGCATAGTTTCCCCTCTTTCATATGCGAAAATTGAAAATTAAACCTAAAGCAAGCACGATCCAAGATTGATAATTCATTCTTGGTAATCAATCTCGATTCAAACCTGAACTACTGATTCTCCAAGATTCATTTCTACCAGGGACTAATTGTTCTCGTTTTCAAAAATCACTAGGAATTCCCTAGTTCGAATAACGCCTGTAACCTATACACCATTTTTACAAACTCACGTTTAAGGAATTTTTCACTTTAAAAATTCAAATTCAAATTCCATATATTAAATAATCAGTTGTCAACAATTGGAAAACATAGAATCTTGTCTCAAAGCACTAAAAAAAAATAATAATATCAATAAATACCAATATAATTTGCGATAAAATTGAGAATAATGAATATCGCGAGCGAAATATTCGACAAAGAAATTGAAACAAGATTTAGCAATCACAGTTATGGGAATGTCATTGAGTTTGAAAAATGAATCGATTTACGCACAAGCTCCTGATCTATTTTTCACATTTGATAGATGATTGCAATACATCCTGAAGGTATTATATTTCTGACTTTAAGCTTACCATACATCTTCATATCAGTTTTTTTTTTATCCTACTTCAAACATTCATACAAGATATACCTTATTCTTTTTCAAATATGGTTATTATTATACAAATTGATTTGCTACAAATAGTTTTGTAGAAAACAATAAATTTTGTCGAAAAAATAGAAAGCTTTTCCTTGTTTCCTGTATTTCATGAATTATTATACCCCCAAGGTATTTGTAAATATCGAAATATATTCGTCGTCTAGAAAAAGAATTTCGGGGAGAGAGGGAGACTGAACAACGACAAATTGAAAATTGATACTCAAATCGTTTGAAGACATATTTTAAAAATAAGGAAAATAAACATGTAGTAAGGAAGAAAATATTTTTTTCGTTCATAGTTTATAGTCCATAGACAGATGAGACCATTTGCAAGTAATGAATCGTCGTCCAAAAAATTTAACATTCCATTGCCATTTCCACAATGTCAATAAAAAAGGAAGCAGATGTAAGAAATTAATCCCGTTTTTAATTTTAAAATTAAGCTTATTGCCGCTCTTTTCACAGTCCGAATTCCATTACGGAATCCAATCTGATTTATCTGAAAAAATGCTCCCTAACCATTATAACTTGAGTTTTCTTTTAAACCGATTAGTTCAATATCAAAATTGCAACATTTTATCAGTACTGCTGACAGTACAGTCAGGACCACTTTTTTTCATCTATAAGTCGGAAGGAATAATAGGAGTACATTTTATGCTATTCTAATGAGTTTGAGCTTTCGAAAAATACCACTATCAGCGCTATAGGGACGAGTAGCTATATCAGCAATAGGGAAGTTAAACGTTATAGTAAATGAGGCATATTTTGGTTAAAATAAGTTCTTTACTTCTTGAGAATATTACTTGAATAAAAAGCAGGAAGGGCCAACAAAACATATTTGGAAAAAAAAATTTTAAAAATTGAAAAATTAAAAAAAAAAAAAAAAAACTGACATTTTGAAAATATTAAAAAACCGGCATATTGTGACGTCATTGTACACTATATTTTGAATTTTAAAAGTTGGTATTCCTGCTAGCGCGTTTTTCTTCTTTTGTTTTGTTGGAAAAATTACAAATCAAAACATAAACCAAAAAAAAAAAAAAAAAAAAAAAAAAAAAAAAAAAAAAAAAAAAAAAAAAAAAAAAAATTCAAAAATGGTTCATTTTTGGATCAGTAAAACTAAACTTAATTTTTTAATTTACAGTACTATGACGTCACAATCTTTTTCCCTGCGCTTCAAATGACTTCTTTTTTTACATCAAAAAGCAATTTTTTACCATTAGTTTCAATATTTTTTTTAATGTTTTTCTTATACCTGTTTATGTTTTTCCTATCTCTAGGGATAAAAATTTAAATATAAATTTAAAAAAAAAAAATGCTAAACTTTCCTATTGGTCGTGTCATTCTCGTTGAGTAATGTGTCAGAAAGCTTCGAACAAATTTTAAGGAGGGATTGGCGCAAAAAAAAAAAAAAAAAAAAAAAAAAAAAAGTAGCAGAAATTTTATAATTTTCAGCTAACTACAGGGCTTCATGAGGTAAAAAACATTTTTCATAACCGGAAATTGTTTAGTTTTTTATTCCACTCAAGCCCGGCCTGCCCACCACGTCGTCAGACTTACTCTTCGGAGGAAATCTTTTACAAATACTGTAGCTACGCTGCGACTGAACAATGAAATTAATAAGTCCTTGACGATGAAGTTTTAATGACTTCATCATGGTTTTCGGTAATCTCTCGATCCTGCAAGTCGAAAGACGCAAAGTCTTCAAAATTTTATATTTTATATTTTATATTTTATATTTTTTATGTGTTTCAAAAATTTACTAGCAATTAAAAATTTCCAAAGAAAAAAAAACCATTAATTGAAAATTATTTTGCTTTTCATGATTCTTTAATTATGAAACACGCATGTGGCTTTTATTTTTATCTCTCACCTAAAGAATGTTTTAATGGTACAAACAGTACGCACCTTAAAAAAAATTCCACGACCATCTTATAACAAATCGACCTATCACTTACTCAATGATATGAATTAATTATCGTTTATTTTCTTTTTATTAAATAAAAAATAAATACTATGTTTAATTTTTTTCACGCATATTCATTTTCAGTTCCTCGGAGACAAAAAAAAAATGTATTTTACAAATTTAAGCTTGATGTACTGTTTTCTCTTTTAATTAATCCGAGGGCTAGACATTTTAGAGTTTCAATTAAAATTTTTCTTTTTAGATGTTTCAGATTGTCTTGCCTCTAAGTTTTTTGTACCAGAGAAAAAAATTCTAGCACTTATAAAACCTCAATTGAAGGGTTGGATGGAAGGAGGTAGGTAGTTCCAAATCGAATCGAAAAAATGCATTTTTTTTTTTTTTTAATATTTCCAAGTTGTGGCCGTCTGCTTTTGCTTTTTTCTCGGTTTTGTACTACCTCCCTCTTCCATCTGAAACTTCATATATCGTATCTTCAGATTATAATCCTACTGTGGAGACACGACTTAAAACTCATAATCATATATGAACAAAACAGCTAAATTATATCTTAAAAATATAATTTGTAAAAAATATAATCACTGTAATATAAAATTTACAAATATTTTTAACATCGAATTCCATTCTGCGGCGAAAGCCTAACAATGTATCATATTTTCTAGAACGCCAAAAGCATAAGGCAGCCCTTGTCCGGAACGGAATAGCAAGCCTCCTGGACCTTCTGTTAAGCATTAGAAATCCCAACATCCTAAGTGTGTTAAGCTTCTATGACAGATCGGCCTGTTTTACAAAATACACATAAAACTTTTAAAATAATGTACTTCGCACACAAAAAGAAGTGGAACCTTATGTAGCCAGCGAATGGACCATATGCAACTTCTCATCTACTTTATTTCCGTTTTTATAATGTAAGAGCCCAGAAGGCAAAATGGCCAGAGTTGCCCAAACCTGGGACAATTTATTTTTAAAAACATTTCATCTATTATCTTATAAAATTTGAAAAAAAAAAAGAAAAAAAAACTAATGAATAATTACAACATAATAATGATAAGCTTAGTAAATTAAAGTTAATAATATCATCAGCATAATTTGCATGAAACGTCTTAAAAATTCTAAAAAAATAATCCGAAGTCCAAAAATATAATTCGAATTGAGATAATTTTTAAAATACTGTATTAAGGAAAGTCCGAAAATAGATGTAAACTTGGGAGGATCTAATGGGTTTACCCATTTACTTTTTTACAGGTGAATAAAAGTCAAAATTAAAAGCACTGTGAAATCAATCTTTTTTTTATTTTTATTAGAGGGATAATACAATGAATAGTGTCACAAATGGAGAATCGAAACGGGTATTTTATCACCTTTGAATTATTACGGCATTCAAAGAAGCTTTTAAACGATGATCATACATTAACCAGTTCATTATGGCTTTCTAGGTAACAAAAGATGCAAGCGCCTTACTTTTCATGTTTAGATTACCTTCATGCTCCAGTGTACCGCACTCATATAATCGACTAGACGTTTCGATAATAAAAATGTTGATCTGACCTTGAAACGTAAACAAGCAATATAATTATTTGTTTACATTGTGAAAAGAAGAAAAAAAAAAAAAATACAACTCCTGATGCGCGAAAAGAAAAGACCAAAGGCAAGTTTTTTGTTTAAGAAATTATTTTATATTGACACGGCTTTAGAATGAAAATGAATTTTAAATGCGACCACACGAATTCAAATGAATTTTTACTCTTTATGCAGCCAAATGAAATCGCCGAAATTCCTGAACCGCAACCGAATGGTGAATATATTGGAGAATATACCTTTAAAAATGCACGGAGGGTTATAATAAAAACCAGGAATACGTGACGAGAAACGAAAAAAAAAAAAAAAATACAGAAATCGGAGCGGTGCTCTTCCTACTTTTTTTTTCTCATTCCGATGCTTTAAGAAAAATAAGCTATAAAAAATAATTATATACGAAAAGAAATGTTTATGCCGCTGACACTCCTGTGCTTCTTTATACTCCCTGATATAAAACAGAGAGTGCATTCACAAACAAATTTTTCTTCTCTCCTTTTTTTCCAAAGAAACCATTCATATGCCTCGTTTCCGGTTTTGTTTCATCAGAACACAAAAGTACTTGCATCAGTTGAAGCCTGCTGGGCTGAACAATAAAGTTATATGAGTGGAAAAAGAGACGTCACGGGCTTGGCCTGTAAAATAATATGGGTGATATTTTCTTTCACCATATCCGTTTATATTTATTTATATTTTTATCACGAGCATTAAGAAAAGAGAAGATATGCGAGGATGATAGAGAAATCACATGAGATGAAAACCCTTTAATCAGAAGCCATAAGAGCACCCATCGATGTGGACCAGAAGCTAAAGATTTTAAATTGTCATATACTTTTCTTATTTTTTACCTAATAGGAACAAAGTGTTGAAGGAAAAAAGTAAGTGAGATGTGCCACGATAAAATCGACTCAAATTATAGGGATATTTTGGAAAATCTTGAGGCAAGATGAAAATGTACAACATTGTACTTAACGCAAATCTTGACTTAGCGTAATTATTCAGCCGTTCCGAATTGTGCAGCTAAGGCTATGCTTCAATCGAAATCTGCTTTAGTGCAGCCGCACTTGTGCACAATAATTATAATTATGAAATATACGGTACGTGATTATTGGCATACCTAAGATCATTCGCTCAATAACAAAAATTAACTCGATAACAAGAAATTTTCATGCTACCGGTGTGACCTTGACGCGTTTTATTAAAAGAACGCTTAATTTTTTCAAAAAGCAATTTTCGAGAAATATTGTCGATCAAATGGTAATTGATAAAACTGGAACCATGCAAAATTATATTTCGATTACAAGTTCGGTAAAAGGAAAAGTCCATATCAAAAACAAGACAATTAACATTTTAACTCAATCTCGATTTCCTTCGGGTAAATATTGCATCGTTAAACAAGAAAAGAACGCAAAAATATTTTCGTTTGTTTGTTTCTTTGCATTTTTATTCCTTTTTGATTGATATTCTTCTTTTTTTTTTTCTCATTCAAAATAGATCTTCAAAGCTTACACATAAACGTGACACGAATCCTTATGGAAGACCCTAGTTACGCTATCAATATTGAAAAACAATCGGAAAAAAAAAATTTGAGTTCAAAATTTGGCCAAAAAAAAAGTTAACTGAGTCAAGGCAGAGGATTATGACGCCCCGCGATTTGGGAGTGGCCAGCAAAACTTTTAATTTGCCAGACAAAGGGAACAGGCTATCCCTGAAACCTGTTTAAGGTATTAAATATTATCTGTCATAAAAAGTCTAATCCATGATCGAAATATTCAATTTGGCAATGGCTCAAAATTCGCAAGAATCGATCCCGTTTTTCTGTATTCGTGAAACGATGAGACAATTAATCACAATCGTAGAAACTTTATCCTTTCCCACTGATTCAGCTTCCTTTATAATAAAACAGATAAGGGGTAAAATAAATTTTAAATAATAAATCGAAATATTACAAAAAAAAAAGAATGCCCTGACATTTCTTTGTGGAAAATTCGTAACAAAAGAATCTTGGCTTTTTTTTTCATTCCCAGAATACAAATAATATATTTAAAAGATTTTTATCACCTTTTGATTGTGAACATGCGGGACGGGTTTGTTTTACTTTACGTACTTTGAGTTATTCTCAGCAATTTGTATGGCTTTCTAAACCGCATTCTCCACATTTTCAGCTGACTTTTCGAGGTTTCGCTTTTCATATCTTTTTTGTTCTCGCCCTGCTAAACCGGCGTTTTTTCCTCCCCTTTGGTTCCCTTTGGGATAAATGTCCGTGTATCATTTGAAAATTTAAAAAGAAAAAAAGAAAGAAAGGATGACATGCTTGCACAAATATGTGGAAAAACATTGTGCTTTTGTTTAAATCCACGGGTTCGTTCACAGTTATAATAAGTCAGAATGCAGACCAAGAAACATTACGCGGGTGAAGCCTCATCAAAATATAGTGACGTACTAAATTTTAAAATCTTCAAGAAGCGAGGAGATAGAAAATTTGTAACTTACAAAATATCAAACATAAAACAGTAAAGTTTATTTTACTGACTACGAGTCTGATTGCATTTATATTTGAAAGAACTTTGAACAGTGGAAACCTTAAGTCGCTTATACTGTATTTGATAAAAATTCATATATTCACCTCACAAAACACTCGGGTTCAAAGAACTGGAAGAAATATGACAAAAATTTTAAAAAATTAACCACAAAACCGCAATACCTTTAAAAGCAACTGTATTTTGTAATGCCTAGGTTGACATTTCTTTACTATCAATCCTTTAACCCGTCGAAAATCTATTTCTTTGAAATTTGCATGTTTAATCATGCAATTTCGTAGACTTTTATTTAATTACCACAGTATTTGAAATCATCATTTTTTATTAATTTTTCGTGACCGACATTTCAGGCTTTGACATTCAAATATACCCGCTTGAACGCACTTCACGCCTCGACAGATTTGTTCCAATTCCTTTAAACGGATAATAAAATGCGGTCATTCGACGACCACTTTGGAATTCAGAAGATGGAAAAAAAAGCGCTGTACGCAAATCTTGGACGACGCCAAATACTAATAAAACAATAATAGCAATAATGATAATAATAATAATCATCTGAAAACTTTATATAATAGTTTTACTATATAGCTGCCTGTGTGGAAGTTGTCTGAGTTGTAACATCTAACGTAATTATACGTGTAATTGAATTAGGACGTCCTTTGTAATAAACTGAATGTTCATAGCTTCGAGGTATTCGCGATGCAGTAATGCTCTCTGACAGGAAGGATATTCGGAGAAAAATTGGGGAACTTTTCTTTTCAAACGCAAAGTCTTAATGTACAATGACGGATTTGTCTGTCAGTTGAATTGCTTGTGGGAGGATATTTAAAAGTACGGAGAATAAGCCTTTACTGATACAGAGTAAATGAAATGGATTATAAGAGTGCCTAAATTAAAAAAAAAAAAAAAAATCTTTCTATGTCGATTGTTCATTCTTGTGATATTAATTTTTCTGCAGAAAAACGGTCAATTTTTTAAAATATATCACGGTTACTACTAAACTTATTTGAATCTAATGAGCTTTTCCCAACAGAACTATCTGCTAAACCAAAAATAATTTGGAGTTTATAACTTAATTTAATTTTATATAAATATATAAGTTTATATTTAATTTGAATTTAAATAATGCCTGTAGTTCATAATAGTAGGGCAGTACTTTTTCATAAAATGGCAGTTTTTTTAATCGTTTTTCTGATTGGCAGTACAATTTGGGTGGTAGAAAAATTATTTTGGCAGTAAAATAAATAATTTGGCATTAAAAGGCATTTTTTGGCATTTAAAAAAAAATGTTGACATAAAGCGACACACAATATATGTTTGATATATTTTTCAGTTTTTAAAGTAATCAAAATTGTGCCTGTTCCAGGGAGTAAATAATGTTTGTTCTGCAGGAGAATAATGCCCTGCGTTCTTTAAGCAATATTTGTGCAAATAAATAAAAAAATTAGCTTTATAAAAAAATACTGCCCTTCGATAGAGATCCTGAAAGAGATTAGCCATTCAGCCATTTCCGGTTTTTCGATAAATCCGAAAAATAAATTCCATTCTGAAATATTAAATTTTTTAAGTTTACAAAATGGTTCCTGACTGTTTATATTTACGTTCTTAATTTTCCAAAAAAATTTTTGATGGGCCAATCATTTTCAGGATAAAAATATCGAAGAACCGGAATTACAAGTATGTCTAATCTCTTTTAGGATCTCTACCCTTCGATTATTAACTACTGCCACTCTGCAACTTCCCTAAAATATAAAAATTTAATATGCCCCAAAAAAAATTAAACCACTGCCAATTTATTTAAAAAACTGCCTAATATTTAAATTTACTACTGCCAATTTTACAGGAAAAAAAATGTCCTACCCATATTATTTTTTTACAGTCCCATTTGTAGTTGCCTTTAAATAAAAAATTAAATTTAAAAGAACGGTGGAGTATCGTTTTCGCGACAGTGAAATTATTAAAATTGATAAATTATTATACATGCTTTTAAAAACAAAACAAAAAAAAAATACTTTTTTCAATACCTAACGGTTCGAATCCTCTCAATTTTCAGGATAAAAAAAAAAAAAAAATTGTTGCTTTGGAGGCCAAAGATTTTTTTTTCTTTGCTCTTAATGATCCTTCTATACGGCTACTCCTTTCGATCAATTAAAAAATATATAACAACTTATTCTAAAGATGAAAAATCTGCACAATTAAAACCCCTAAAGAGGAAAAGGGCTTCGAAACTCAGTGTTCCCAGTTTCTCTAATAAATGTTCTCTTCACTGTTTCTTTGACGAGATAACGTTGCAACGTAAATCAAGGAAATTGATGTCTTCGGACTCAGCGACTACAACAGTAAATGACTCTGACTTATCACAGTCAAAGCCGCATAAAATTTTTTTTTTCGTTTCATTGGGTTAATCTAGACTAGCCCTTTATTTTCCGTCTTAAAATTAGGATGAGTTTCCCTCCGAAGGAAAAGGTCGGTCTCCTTTGAAAATCGAAACAATTTAATAAACATTATTTTTCATTACTTCTCATCTTTCAAGCGATGATTCCAATGAACCCTTGAATTTTTGCATAATAAGATTGAATAAGGTTGGTTTAGTTCTTTCATTATCAAGAAAATGTAAATTATTTTGGTACAGTTTCAAACGTAGTTTATTTAAAATCCGACGCCGAAAAAAACTTCAAATTAACATAAGGTAAAATGTCGTCTCCGTGTGGCATTTTCCACTATTCAACTTTCAGATTTGCAAGTATCAGTTCCCAAATATCCCTTTATAATATACGGCTTAAATAATACTTTCTTTTTATCTAAGAATTCTTTAAAGACTATTACAACCATACATTGGCAGGGAGGCAGAAAAAAAAATAGAAAAAGAGGCCTTTCACCGTCAGTTCGGCGTCAATAAGAATAAAAGTTGATATGGCAAGAACCACGTACGAAAAAAAAATTAGATCATGCATAAAAGGAAGCGTGAAATTTTCGAAGTTAATTAAAGAATTTAAAAGAGAAAAAAGCGAAACTTACATAACGTACGCACACAATGAGTATTCATAACCAAACAGGAAAAAAAGGCAATCTTTGGATAAAAGAAGCGAGAAATGCACGATCCACATGACTGCCAAGTTAAATTTATCAGGGGCCTCATTATCTTCAGAGCGAAAGGTCACCAATCACCGGCATTATTACTTACAGGCACCATTGGTCACAAGGAGAAGACTTCCTACAAATAAGAGTGAATCGATCATCCTCTATCGATTTCCAGAAGTTAACTCGACATCTGAAACAAACAAAAAATAAAAAATTAAAAAATGACGCAACTCTAAATAAACATAAAGTTTTTTTTTCCTTTTTCGAAAAGAAAAGAGCAAGCGTGTTTTCAAATGAAAAGAAAAATAATTATTTAAGAGGCTTAAATTTATTTGTAAACGACTCAGTCGAATGTTCTTTTCCCGTGCAACAGAGGGAAAAATTTTAAGAAAAAAAAAGCTCGAAACGATGAAAAAGATAAATTACATGAAGTAAAAATGAACAAAGTAATTAACATCGGTTTGATGTCTCCAGATTACATTTCCTTTTCACCTTTTTTTTCCTTTTATCTTCGTTACGAGAATCGAAAATTAAAGACACTTAAAAATGTTGGGCTTAATAATATTTTAAACAAAGGCACTGAGAAAAAAGTCCGCCTTCTTTAAAGTCCGTGATGTTCTATAGTCCCGACTGCAATGAGATTTTAAATAAATTTGCAGGGTCAGATGTATAAAACTTAAGATTTAAAAAAATTTGATTTGACACTGCAAATTTAAAATCTCTAGGCAGTCGGGGCTATAGGAACGTCACGGACGTAAACGAAGGCGGTTTTTTTTTGTGAGTGGACTGTGAAGCTTTTTCTAAAGTTGCAGCCGATTTATTTATCTCTTCGTTCATTTCGCATGGAAAATTTCTTATGAAAAGCGTTCACTCGTACCTTTGAATTTTTTTATTTTATTCTGCCTCGATTTTTCCCTTTATATGAAATGATTACAACCATTACAATTGATTCGAACTGACTATTATTCTCTTTTTCGATTCTATCAAGAGGACACAATCCGTAGGTTTTTTTAAAATTTACGGCAATATTATTAGTCATTTCAGGAACTTGATTTATTATGATTGTTCCATCGTGATCATAATATCTAAACGAACTGAATGTACTTAATAAATCAAAATAAAAACATATTAAAAATACTTCCGGCGTATATGTCTTACAATATTCTCAAGGAAAAAATGAAGCAGAATTGTGCTCCACATTTGGTACATGAACTGATCGGAAAAAGACGAAGTTAAAAAAAAAAGTTTCAAGATAAAAGGCATCAAATTAAACTGAACAAAAACATACAAACGAGATTTTCATTTAAAGTTTCTTGAGAGAAATTACAATTATTAGGCACGAGGTCATTGATTATTGAAGAAAAAAAAAACAAAAAAAAAAACTTTACGATTCGCACTTTTTGCCAATTAAGGTAACATCCAACGGCACAGCAACAACAACAATAATAACAGAGCGTTGTAAAATTTTAAATATGCGGTGAATGAAATAAATTTTTTAAATACCAGTTAATATTGCGCAAAAAAGGTTTGTACGACAAGAAAAAATTATACGCAGGAAATGGGTAATCTTGATTCACTCTGACAAGGATGTTGGTCGATAATTACAGAAACATGATGTAAGACATCGCATCAAAAAAAAAAAAAAAAAAAACTCCGTAACCTATCATAAATAAAACTCACATGAGGAGGATCGTCGGCAGGTTTTTACAGTAAAATTTAAAAACAAGGATGCGCATAGAAATATTTTATTAAATTCACTCTCAAGTAATTATGGGATAAACAGGTTGATCACTCAATAGGTGTCAGAATTTTTGAACAGGGTCCATTTAAAAAAAACTTAAAGATCTAAGAAATGCCTGAGATAAGAATATAGCCCTGCATTTTTGAGAAAGCAATAAATTCCCTTATCCAGCTCTTATAAACTTCCAATGTAAAAACCGCATTGTCTCTTGATTCTTGAACCTAGAAAGCTGATAAACTTCAGTTCGATATTTAAAAAAAATTATAAACAATGACAGTCCAACAAATATGCCGATTTGAGTTTCCCGAAAAACGGTTTACCATGATTTTCAATCAAAGGCGTTAAAATATCAAGGATTTTAAACCTCTCCAAATACCACAATAATGATTTGATACGTATCTGTATGATGAACAGGACATGACAGAAAGCTCATTATTAAATCAGGAAATTGCTCTTCGTATTTGATTGAGGAATCAAAAAGGGTTTTCCTGGATAACTGATCACGGGCTAAGCGATTAAACAGTCTTAGTCGGTTGTAAGTATTGAACTGATCGGGTTAACGACCTTAACAATAGATTAATCTTACGTAATAAAAATGCGTAATCCTTTAAATAACGCTAAAAACGGTACAAAAGCGGCTAAAAGAGATCTTCACTTTTGTTTAAAACATTGCATTTCAAAAAAAAAATAAAATAAAATAAAATAAAAAAAAATTCAATAAAGTGACTGTTGTAAAACAACCGGTTGTTTTATTGAAACTTAAATTGGTTCAATTAAATTTATTTAAAAAAAAAAAATGTCATAACAAAGAAGAAATAAGAGTGCGAGAGAATTCCCATCATTAATGAATAGGCACGAAGGATCAATACAATTCTGCGGTCTCGTTATATAAGCTACAATTTGATAATTATAAATAATCAAATTGATTAATACCCCAAGTATATTTTCTAAAGGTACAAAAACGGCACTTCACCTATTATTTATTACACATGATTATTGTTCTTTTTGACATTCGAACATTAATTTCATAAATAATTAGGGAAAAAACGGAAATATATAAAAGGGATTTTAAAAAAAGCGGGGAATGATGTGTCATATGAAAGCTAACGCAATAAAATCATTAAAATCTGATCAGGAGTGACAACAAAAAAAAAAGCGGGAATCGACTTTATTTGCTTAAAAAAAAAAATTCGACAACTGGTTGTCCTTGTAAAAAATAAAAAAACCATTTTCTCATAATAACCTTATGCAAGTAAGTAGGGAGAATTCGGTAAAAAAAAAAGATGTGCGCGACCTACCAACCATGACCCAATGATTATTCTCTCTGGTAAACCCATGCCATTCCAAATACATTCAGGTATTCGTTTCGCAATGAATGGAAGGTTCCGGGCACGCTTCATTACTTGCAGGATCCAAATCACTCTTTTTCGTGTTAAGATTGCGATTTCTTTCCCCAAACGTCTCGCCTGTTTTTTTTTTTTTTTTTTTTCCTTTTCTCTCTTCTTTTATTATTTTCGTGATGTTCCTTTTCCTTCCTCTCCGACTCAGTGATTTTCAAGGTTTCATGAAAACAATTTTCATCTTGTTAGATAATCCGGGCAAATCGTTTTTTAGTTGTCTGAGGCACTGACAACTTGGATTTGATTCCAAACCCGTTATTTAACACACGAAGGGGCAAAATAGGAAGATAATGTCACGAGGACAAATCCCCCTCAAGTGATTTTGGATGATGGTTTTAAATATGGTATATTATATAATATTGTACCATCGCAAAAAGTTTTTTTATTACGATTTCTTTGATTTAAAAAAAAAAAAAATAATAATAATTGCACGTCCTTGGAGGTGTACACAAAATCATTTTTATCGATTTAAAATTGATATAGTCGAAAATAACTTAATTCAAGGTCTTCTATTTACTTCAAATTTCGGAGTAATATCTTGTCCTTCGTACACAATAATGTTTAGCTATTGTCAGTACCAAATAATTATTCGGCATGAAAATCAGGAAGTTTAATCCGTAAGATGGATCTTAAAGTCGACTTTTCATTTTTAACTTGTACACCAAAAATCAAAGATTATTTCCAGGCAATCTGCAGTATTTGTGTCTTGCAGCAAATCGAGTAAGTCCACTGTCACTAACAAACCTTATTTCTTATAGATAGTAAAACCCAGACCGGCGGTTTAATCCACAGTCAATAACTAAGATGGAGACATTAGCATAAGTCGACAAGCCGTGAAATCTGATCAAGTTGTTTAATAGTCCGTATAGAACAATGGATTTTCCTTTTACTAAAAGCACTCACTTAATATGAGCCAATTTGCAACTGCAGGAACTCAACACTGAATTGCGGTTTATTAGGTATTCAATCAACAGTTCATTACGGTTTCTTTTATTTAACTGGAACAAAAGAACGGAAAAAACAAAAGTACAATGATCTTTTTTTTTTTTTTTTTTTTTTTTTTTACAGATATTTAACTATGAATTTTTAAAATTGCTTCATTAATGAAAAGTTAAAAAATAATTAAAAAGCAACTTTAAAAAAAAACTGTCAAAGTTATTGATAGCTGAGTAATTCTATCCACATTTCCACGTTCGAATGCAGTAACCCTCCTTATTTTTTACATGTGCATGTTACGCCATGCCATGCTATCTAATTTCGTTTACAGAGAAATGTGATCCCTCATTGCTGAGCTTTGTCGTGAATCCACAAAAAAAAAAAAAATAAATAAAATAAAATTTCAAAAAAAAAAGTTGAACGACCGTGCGACATTTTAAACCTGACCACAGTTCTGGGATAATTAAAGCCACCGAACTATCTCTGTAGTTGAAAAAAAAATGGGGAAAAAAATTGTTTTTAAACGGCTTTGAAGTACAAAGTAACATTGAAAAAAAAAATGCCCCTTGTAATTGAATAACAAGTGTCTAATTACTAATTACTAATTACTCATTTTCTCATCATTTTCAAAGTACCATTCCTAAATTTTTTAATCTGACGATTAGACATCTCAGGTCTTCCTTCCTAATTGAAGTTATAGCTGATAATTGTAATTATATTGCGTTAACGCTTTTTTCTTTTTCGGTGAATTATCGTTCTCATCTGCAAAAATGTTCAACCGAATTGAAATAGATCTCTATTAAGTTCAGTTCATTATATTTTTCCTACAAATTACCGACTTGATAAATAACTGTTAAGATTTTCATATTAACCCAATTCTCATATCTCATTTAGCCCTTTTCCTACCGTGTACCAATAAAGAAAGCATTCACAGTTCCATTTTTTTTCTGTGAGCCGTTCAAAAACGTTGTGCGCCCTCAAAAATGAAATTATACTATTCTGTTATATAATGAAATGAAACCCAAATAAACGGGCCTTAATGATTCCAAAAATTAAAATTGTATTCAGCAAATAAAACTCGAATAGTAGGCCCGGCATTTCTTTGAAGAGGATTACACTAGGGTGTTCCTTATTTTGGCAATTTTCGACTTTCAAATCGAGTACCCCAAAAATGGGTCTCCTTGGTATGCTGATAAACCAAAATTTTTTTTAAAATTTTTTTTAAAAAAGTGATAGACCTGAGTGTAGAAAAAAAAAGGAAAGAAAACAAACTAAATCTTGACTTTCTCGTTTTGGGTATCCCACAAATCGGTCTACTTTAGCAACCGCATACACTGACAATCAATAGTCTATTCGCTATTAAGGAAGATCTACATCATCTGCAAGATGGTTTGTTAAAAGCCAGTCATCACACCACGAGCATCACCCTGCATTCTTTTAATTGACCCTGATTCAAGTACACTTTCCTTTTTCTTATCTCAATATTAAAAAAAAAAAAAATATGGAAATAGTAAAGATGTTACAAATTGCCGAAGGGTCAAGGCGTTACTCATGTAAAGTACCGCACACGATTTTCTCATAATGAGACAAAACCGTCATAAATATACAGCATATATTCCAAAGTACTTATTCATGACCCAAAAAAAAAGAAAAAAAAAAAAAATTAAAACAGAAAATCAAAATTAAGGGGCTTCAACCAATGATGCAATATCCCGCCAATACTCTCTAAATTTCATTAATTAGCTAGAAGAAAAAAAAAGTCTTGCATAAAGTTGTTTAAGCAAAATAAAACAGGAAAAGTTGATAAATGAATAATAGTAAACTATCGAGTTTGAAAGATATAATAATTAATATAAACCACCGTAGGAAGACCGTGAAAACGAGTAGGCTACATCAACAGAAACAAGTGTTTACAAATGATGGAAAACCCAACCCATATTTGTCTAACACTTACTCCAAAAATTCTCAAAAGAATCCGAAACGTGGGTAAATTCCTTTTCAACCCCGAAAAACCATTAGTGTTAACAGATACAATATCATAATGGTTAATGGAGTCTTCTGGTTTTCGTCCCTCTTTTTAAACGCCTCATTTCTTTTAAAAGTGATCCATTTCCAGAGAAAAAGGACGGATTCCGTAGGGATCTTCCAACAACACAAAATGCCGACTCTAAAAACTTTGTTGGACTGGATTTTTCTGTGCTCTTTAGGGTAAAGTCAAATACTAAACCGATAAGCGAAAAATTAAATATTCAAATTCGTGATTTTGAATCACGTTATAAGTTTAAGTATTTATCTTGAATTTACTTATTTACTTCAGAAAGTATTCAAAAATATTTTAATTAATAGTGATAATTTTGTTTGCGAGATTTAAAAGCTTTCGTTGCTGGAATGGAAAGCTAACCAAAAATACTTTAAAATTGTGGAAGTATTAGGAACAGCCATTTCCGAAAATTTGGCTGGATTGGAAACACTGGGCGCAGGTGAAAAATTCCTCGATCGTTATAACGGTGTGGTATAATTGATTTTCGATGGCAATGAAATGTTCAAGATTAAGGGGACGTAGAAGGAAATGTAGAAGCCCCGGAGTTTTAAAAGTTGTCAAAGCACCGGAGGTAGCTGAAGCCTAATAATTGTACTTTTTTTCCGTGAATTAAAACAAATTAATTTTCTATCTTGAAATTTATTTTAATGCAATGAAAGATGTTTTGGTTTTGGGTTTTTTTTTTAATTTAAACTAAGAGTCTAGTTTTTAATACTCTGGTTAATTCGAAACTTTAGTTACTCAAAGCGTTCAAAGTTTAAAAAAACGTGAGTAAAAAAATAATGGAATGCGGTGAATTTTAAAAGAAAATACCGTATCATCACATTTGATGCTCAAATTGGTACCTATGCTGGCAACTAAACAATAAAGAGACTTATTATTTGTCAAATCCATCACACGGCAATGTTAAGTGTCTGCCCGTAAATACGTTGGGCAGTTGCAAAAGCACTTGCTGTTTATTTTTCGCAGGTCGATGTCTTATACGTATAATGTTGTTGATCGTCACTTACATTATATTTACTTTGCATTATCAATCGATTTGGACGGCTTACTTGCAAAAAATATGATTTTTAGGATGGCACTTTTTCGACGATAATTCTTCGCATCATCATTTATTTTTAATGCCTTCACGAAAATTTAAACCAAAGAAAAATCTTATGAAATAAGATAAGAAAACCGTCCCAACAGTTCCATTCCCAAATAAAAAATCTTTAGATGTTAAATGGGACATTTTGATCATATGCAACTGCTTAACATATTCCAATGTTTATCATTTTATACTCTTGCTTATTCAAAGCATCATCAAGAGGAGGCTTCACGGATGCCGGAAGGAATGGCCGTTTTCTCTAATACTCGATTTACAATGAAAAAATCCGTTTCTAACGTTCGTATCGGTATCTAACGAAAACGGTAAATTCATTAGGTATCTAATGAACTCCTCTGGTACATCCTGGAATTTTTAGAGCAAGTTTCAACTTGTCTGAAATGTATGGGTGGCGGGAAAATAATTTTCAAAAAAAAATTGTGGTTGAAAAACTTTGATTTTGTTTTCCTAGTTTTTGTTTGCTTGGAACAAGTTGGAACTTGTACCAAAAATACAAGAAAAAGTGAAAGGAATTCATTAGATACCTAAAATTTGATTTTTTTCCCCGTAAATCGAGTGTTAGACAAAACAGCCATTCCTTTCGGTATTCCGTGAAACCTCCTCTTAATGCTCATTACTAATCGTGATTTCACGTTATTGTTACTAACTGCTATAACGGTGACATGTGCCACAGAGTATTCATAAAGCGAAAGTAAGAAAATTAAAATAATCGGAATGGGAAAACATTGCAAAAATATGCCAATAGTTTATTTCCTGATGTAAAGTTGAAAAGTTGCGACGAATTAGTAATCTAGTTACTGATAATTAAAACTAAGGATAAGCCCTATAGGCACAATTATCAAATGCTCAGCATCCGATTGTCGAACTGTGAGCTAGTTCCAGACTTTAAAACCAGTTTCTGCTAATTATGTTCAAGAACTCAAATACTGGTAGAGAAAAACCACTTCAAATTTTTCTCCCTAAGCCGCAATGCACGAGGCAATCATTTTCAAAAGAAAAAAGTTATATAAAACAATTCCGTTAAAATTAAACTTTTTTTTCCGACGAAAGTTTTATTGAAAATTTAAAAAAATGGAATTCGGAACGAATGTATATTGTATATTGGATCCATTAACGCAAACTAAGTTAGAAACTTATTTGAAACACCTTCAAAACTCATATTAAGATCGACCAATTTCACGCCTCACCCTGAATCAAACGACTGTCAAAAGACGGTAAAAATTTATTTTTCTTTTATTGAGCACGTAGTCGACGCCATACGTGCAATTGTTAATAATGAGCCTAATCCGAGACTGTTATTAATTACTATCATCATCACCGTCACAAGGATCATTACTATTATTGTTATTATAAGAATAACATTATGCATTGTTCTAATGGTTTATTAGCGCGATTAATAGCAATCAAATGAATATGAAAGACAAACCTACGCGAATAAGGATTTACTCGCTTTTTTTTAAATGCCTCGTGACAGCAATTTGACAACCGAAATTGTTGTAAAAAGCCGCTAAGCTTATATCAATCAGTATCCGTCTCAAATAAAATTGTATGTTTTGTTGCGCAAAATCAACTAAAGGATTGTTTTCAAACACCATAATCAACCGAAATCCTAGTGTAAACGCATTCTATTAATTAACAAAAAAAAAATTAAAATAAGTAAAAGACAAAACAATCTGAATTAACAGGAGGCTTCACGGAATACCGAAAGGAATGGCTGGTCTGTCTAATACTCGATTTACGGTGAAAAAATCCAAATTTTGGGTATCTAACAAATTCCTCCGGTACATCCTGGAATTTTTAGGACATGTTTCAACTTGTCTGGAATGTATGAGCGGCGAGAAAATAATTCCAAAAAAAAAAAAAAAAAAAAAAAAATCGCGGTTAAAAAACTTTGATATTGTTTTCCAAGTTCGTATTAGCTTGGAACAGGTTAAAACTTGTACCAAAAAAACAAAAAAAAAGTCAAAGGAGTTCGTTAGACATCTGAAATTTGAATTTTTCTTCCGAAAATCAAGTGTTGGACAAAACAGTCATTCCTTCTGGTATTCCGTGAAAGACAATAAGATCACATAAAAGAAAGTATAAAACTGGTGAAAAAAAAGTCAACAAGTACACTGACCATTTTTTCCCCTTAAAATAATTTTTTTTCTTTTTTGAATAAATTAGAATTTAGAAAATGTTTCACTAAATGTATGAAGAATCACGATCGAGATCACGATCCAAAATTTGCTGGCATTTTATATATAAGAAGACTACGACATTCTGTACGGCGTCTGAAGGATTAAGAAAAAAATATTAAAAATTATATCATAGAGGATTATAAAAGGGAAAGAAAAAGCAAACAATAGGAGGAAAAAAGTACAGTGATTTTTTCTCTCCGACACATATTCTTTTTTTACGGAATAATTGCACTTGGAATGTCAGTTAGTCTTCATGCCAAGATTTAATGTTGTTCTTGGAGTCTATTCGCATGTGCACGAGAATTGTCATTTAATTAAATTTTGAAGCAATCGATTTCTTAGCTAACTCGACTGAAATTCGGTCTAATAATTCCAAACCTGGTATCTCAAAAAAAAAAAAAAAAAAAAATCCATTTGATCTGGATTGAGGTAAGACTCAAATCCACCCAGCCATAATTTTTCCAAAGACAAAAATATTTTGCTCTTGTTAAAATAGGTATCAGCCCTAACCATTGTAGGAAGAACGTGATATCAACAAAATAAAAAAGGCAATAACTCCGTGAATTAATCTTGATTGCACCATCTCTTTAAAAACGAAAATCCACTTTCCGAAAATGATCATGATTCCGACTTTCATAATCGAATCTTAAAGAAAAATCTATCGACTGGTCATTTTTTATTGCAATGACACGTTCGTCCAATCAGATATAGTAATAATATTGTAGATTTTTTAATTCCAAAGATGTGCTTTCGTATTAAAGCTAAACCCATGAATAACACTTATCTCACGTATTTCTGTTGCTTATTCTATGTCCCATTAAATTCCTCTTTCCCTTACTTATCTTTACCTTGAAAACTGTTATAAATTCGTCCCTTTTTTTTTACCGAAAGGCGAGCTTTAAACTTTTTGTTAAAAATATTTTTTTAAGACTTCAACTAATTTTAAAGACATCCGCTCAGCATTCCCTTATAAAACCCAAAAATTGTTGATGCTAGGATCACGATGAGCTACAAAATTGTGCCTTAAAAATTTTTTTTCTTGGTTAATTGTTTTAGGGGGGGGGGAGACTTTCCCGGAAATTATCTTTATTTCATCCTAATTGAGACATCTGTACTGAAAACCATTTTGGTAAAACTGATTTCTTTACGATATTCCATTCTTAATCCGATTATGCAGCAGCTATAGCTACTATTCATGTCGGCTTTACAGCAACTGAATTATATAAAATACTAAAAATATACCGATACTTTGTAAATTTAAAATTACTGCACACTTTAAAAAATAAGAAAAGAAAGTTAGAAATGCTGAATTTTTCACCACCTTTTGAATAATAAGATGGAAAATAAAAGGCGTATGCTAGTGATCTTTATATTTATTAATATAACGGTGACACCCAGACATACCTTTCACCTACGAACCAAATTTAAATGGGAAACGGTACTTAACGATTATACAGGCTACTTTGACTTGGTCGAAAAAAATCATACGACGAAATTTCATTCCCGATCCCAGTGCAAGAAAATCAAGCTTTACGGTCCATATATGAGTAATTATGACTAATCTTGAGTAATCAGGATGATCAAACAACTAAATGACAAAAAAAACGTCAAACGCATGTTTAGAACAGTATGAAAAAAACATGAAGAAAAAAAAAAAAGACTACTTACAAAAAAAATGTTTTACTTAAAGTCTTGCTTAAAGTCATTCCCTATTTTAAAATAAGGAACCATTCAATCAAATTTAAACACAAATCGCATCCTCGTCCAGATGAGATAAAGATATCGAAATCGGTTTTAGAAAAGGGTGGTTTAACACGGGTCATATTTCCATCCTCGTCCAAAAAAAAAGGCGCCACAGTCGTCTAATAAATAAACTTCTTTATAATGTGTCAAGTGGACACTTTAACAAAACTGATGGGGCTTCTTAGAAATATCTCATCATTTTTCAATTTATATTTTTCCTCCCGTCATTTCCAAAACAGATAAAGTAGGGCAAATAATGCCCGAACCTTTTTTGGAGCACTATGCTTTTCAAGTTCACATAAAATGTTTCGATTCAAAAGTCGACAAAAACTCTTTGATAATAAAGACTTTTTACATGCTCTAAAACAAATTGTCGCCACTGATATATTTTCACTAGGAATGAATGAAGCCAACCGATTTTTAAAAAAATGTGGCTCACACCTTATGGTGGTACCGATCGACCCACCACAATATTGTATCAATGCACTGTATAAGTCCACTCAACAAGGTCGAGCTTATATTCCGTATCCATCATTTTATATGTAAAGAAGGTGACAATGTGGGATTAAGAAGATTTTATCGAATGCATTAAATCAGATTAAAGCTCGATCAATTCAATTATTTTCTTTCTCGCATGGTACTTTTTACACGATGGAAATACATTGTAGCCAATAATATGTAAATAAGATAAAACTGAAAATCTAAATCTGGATTAAGAAAAAGGGACGGGGGAAAAAGAAAAAGCTTGCTTGAAACTGTAAAACAAAATTGAAAAGTACAAATGATTAGATCCTGAAGTTTTTTTTTCACATCCGCTTCTTACATTTTAATAAAAAAATCAAAGGTCTTTCCTTTTCTGTAACTTTTTATTCTGATACGAAAAAAAAAGGTCGCGCTCTTACAGAATTTTCAATATCGATTTTTAAAAAAGCTTGTAACCAAAAAACTTAAAAAGCACTTCCGGCGGTGGAGGAGAGAGGGAACTCACACTTTCCGATTACAATAGCAGATTCTAAAAAAAAATGATGAAAAAAGAAAATGGTAGTAGGGGAACTTTTTGCCGTGAGAAAGTATTGGTAAGAAAATATCTTTTTTTTCTTCTTGTGTTGAAGCGAAAGACTCCACAAGGCGTTTTTAATCATGCACTAAGTGTCATAGTCCGTATGCCTTTGTTTTTATATGCCTCCACCACTCAAGGCCTATTGTTTTGACTTATATTTGATTTATATTTTTTTAAATAATTTGAATCATTTAAAGATTTATATTCAGCTTTTGTTGACCTAGTTTTAACTAATTTATAACTTTGGGATCGTTTGATTGCTCCTTACAACTATATCCAGATTGTTGTTATTACTGTTTTGAATTTTGTTTTCAGGCGACTGAAATCGGATGGTTCAAGATTTTAATCTGTCAAAGAATTTTTTTTTTCCTAAGATACTTAAATTCAGAAAATTTGTATATATTATATACAACAATCAATTTGCACCTGCCATTTTGTCCAACCTGCTGAAAAGGTGGATCATTTTTTTAAAAATGTTTGCAAAGTTGATATACCATCTGGCTTAGCTCATCCCCCACCTCCAGCAGTTTAGTTTCCGTTTATGCAATTGTTACATTTAATTTAAAAGAAAGAGGTAAAATTCCTGGTAAGGTTTTCGTTTTGCAAATAAAAGTAAATTCACTAAAATGGCTAGATGTATTTTGAAAATATCAACGTAAGCATCTATTTCCCAACCTAGGGATTGCAATACCCGGTTTTTCGATAAATTTGGATGCCGGTACTACCTGTGTTCCAAAAATGAAAAATTGATATATGGTAAAGTTTAATTCAAAATATTAAATTATGATTTTATTTTTATTTCAACTCGAGAAATTCTTCAAATTTACTGGGTTGAACCTACCCTTTATCTTCGATGCAAAGCTATATCATAACTAGAAAAGTTTTACGTAATTTTATTTCTATTTTTGTTTCATCAATGCAAACATTCTCGGAATTGATCGGGTGTGGGTCAGGTTGATTCATGAGAAGCGGCACTGCTGAAAGCTGCCTTCTTATTTTCGGTTGCATTTTCTTGGAAACTTTTATATCTTCCGATATTAGGCTATTCAAAGCACCGACTCTTGTTTTTGCTCAGTCCGACTCGTAAGTTTATAATTTATTCGATATTTTCGGAACTTCCAAGCAAGTAGCAACAAAAAAAAATTGTTCTTAATGGCTACTCGTGAAGTAAAAGATTCCGTTTGGAATTACTTCAAAAAAGATGGAAAAAAATAAAAATTCGGGTATATGCCAGTTTCTGAAATCAGTTGTTTGCTGTATCAAGTTAAAAACAAGATTAAGTGATTTAAGGTTAGATTCTCTTTGTTACTTTTTCAAGAAAAAAATTTTTAAACCTTAAAAATGGTAAAATTTTAAAATTTGTAATTTTTGTTTTCTAAATTTTAGATTTTTTCATCTTTTAGATACACCAAATATTCTTTTTCAAACTTAAGTTTACGTTGTGAATAGCTGTTTAAGCTTAGGGGTTCAATTTACACCTAAATCAGTAATGAATTTAGATTCTACACCCTTTAAAACTATGGATTTGAGTACCATGGCATGAATGAGGTTTAGAATTTTCGGTAGTACCGGTATTGGAAAAAGTCCGGTATTTTGCAATCCCTATCCGAAAAGTTACCACTGTCCATAACTGCCACTTTAAATTCTGCATCATTTGCTCATACGTGGCGTCTCCGATTGCAGCCGATTAGCTTTTTAATGTTATAAACATATAGGGAGAACCCCCGTATAATTTTTGTTGTTATTATTTTTCTTTATATCACCCTTAGCCATAATCAAGGGATATCGCCAACGCACATATTTGTATATAAACCATCCAGATTTATCAATAAAATCAGTTATAGTTAAATAATCAGGTAGAATCACTTAGCTTATTTTTCATTTATCCCGAATCCTTAACAAAACTTGGTGTCAGAAGCGGGATATTGGAAATCAAAAAGGAAAAGAACTAAAACGGCGGATTTTTAGTTTCTTTTCATTTTTGATTTCCAATATCCCGCTTCTGACACCAAATTTTGTTGTGGATTAGGGATAAATGAAAAGTAGGTTAAGTAATTCTACCTGATTACTTAACTATAACTGATTTTATTGATAAATTTAGATGGTTGTTGACGGACGGTTGATGGACAAATATGGGCGTTGGCGATGTCCCTTAATTATGGCTAAGGGTGACATAAAGAGTAATAATAATAACAAAAATTACACGGGGTTCTTCCTATAAATTTATAACATTAAAATTAAAATCATTCCGCAAATTTTTAGGAGATGTAACTGCGAGATAAGTCAGCAGACGAGACCTAAAGTAACTCCAATATTTCAATTTTTTGACTAGCCATTATAAACCATTGAAATTCGAATAATCCAAATGCAGTTTTGTAGCATGTATATTGTATGTGGTGTACATACTTATGAATGGTGGTCCGACCAAACAAATGCTGAATCCCTTGCTTTTCGCCTTTCTAACTCAGATCAACTGCTGCAGTGTTCGGTTTAGAAAGCGGTATTCGCAAGGGATTATACCACCAAATACAGAATATATTCCCGCATGTTTTGATACAAAATGATAACCTAGTTTTAAGAAGAGAGCGAGAACGTTTTCATTAAATTTATAAGCATACGCGGTTTAATGAGACATAGATTACGGATTAATGCAAGCTTAGTGGATTAATATGATCTACAAATTAATGCCTCTTTGTTATCGATAAAGATAGTATAATGTTCCACATTGTGAATAAGAAGAATTATACAACACTCAAACTATTATTCGATTAATTATACGGCACTTTCAATCAGCATTTTAGTGACATATAGTGAAGTTCAATCATTCAACAAAATGTATTACCTTTATACTGTTTATTTATTGAGTCTTTTTTTTTTCACGATTCTTTTAAAGCAGATTCGATACCATACGGGACCTAACGTTCGAATTATCGAAACGATTCATTATTTTATTGTGTTACAAAAACTAGGATTTTTTATTACGGCATTATTTAAGAACGTAAAAATCAAAACCAGATACACAATATAGCGCTGAATATATACCTTGGTGATTTTTTACTTTTAAAGGCGATCATAAACTAATTTAATGACTTATGATGGCATGTATTAGGCTTTAAAACTATTTTCTTTATGACTATTTTATCTGTCGAATTAATTTCATGTTCACAATTTTTCTTTTTTTTAATCAAGTATCGAAACTCTCAAATAAAACGAATATTTAAAATTCTAGTAAACTGCTTAAACAAAGGTATAAAATCACAAACGGACAATTTCGGAGATACGGGCGATGATGTTCCGTATTTGATCGCTTTTTGCAATTTCTAATTAAATGTCATGGTGTTTTAATCTAATCGCTTTCATCGCCGCCAATAAGCAGATAATTTAATTAGACTTCCACGTATTCCTGTTTATAACTGTCAAACGATCAAACATTCGTTTTTGTGAGAACCTTACTGCAGGTAACAACAGTTAGGGTTGATTCGAAAAAAGCAGATCCGATTTTGCTTTTTCTACTTTGATTTGAAACAGCAGTGGTTGAATTTTTTAAATTTCTTTTTTTACTTTATTTTCGCATTCAATGGCTTTAATCGATAAAAAACAGGATTTCACTTGGCTACATCAAAGTCATCTGTACCCTTGTAAAATGTGACTTTACTGCATTAGAGACAAACGTTCCAAAGCCCGATTTACGTCATTCTTTTTCTTTTATTTATTTATTTATTTATTTTTTTCTTCTCTTTTTTTAAGTTTTAAGAAATCATCTAAAAATTTGGTAGCATTTGATTTGCCTATAGTATGAGCGAAGCGTTATCCCGAAATAAAACCTGGAACGCATTACACTATCCATTAACATGACATTAACGACGTCGCAAGCTTCGGAAAATTAGAATATAAGCTAAAACTTCTTGCTAAAGAAAGACTCTTCATTCAATGGAAAATTCTCAAAGAAGGCCTTTGAGCTTTCTTATTATATATTCGAACCTTCCAGTTTAGTCTCCCCATATTTCCACCCAGCCATCGCTTCTAGCACTTTAAAAAATAAAAAAAGATTAACGAAAAAGCGAAAAAGATTTTTTTTTTTTTTCCTAGGAAGTGTTAATTTCTCAGATGCGGTTTAATGTTCCGAATCGAGAGATTAGAGATGGTCCCAATTGTACAATAAGACACAGTATAATATTTACTATTTTAAAACATGGTGAGTACATAGTTCTCACGAATATAAACGTCATATTAAGATTTTCGATGACAAGGAAAAAAAGGTATTAATGAGATTTTAAAAATCTCGGTTTCCTTTTCATGCGTGAAAACCCCTTAAGTCATGGGGGAAAACAAATCAGAATGCCGGAAGAAAAAAAATTTCATTTTATTTTACTTCTTGGATTTGAAAATAATTATATGAAGATCGGTTTGAAAACAGGAAACCCTTGTATTACGGTGTTCACACATCGCGAGATTTCCCCTTGAGGGTATCGCTATCAAGATTGCAACCGGGACAACTTCAATCCATTTATCTTTCTCGTTGCTCTTTCTCTCCTTTTTTAAATTGACCGCAGAGTAGTTAATTTGCCATTTCTCAGAGGAAATGCACCTATTACTAAAATGCCTGCAATACAAGAATTCAAAACTGGTTTCTTTTACTCAAAAAGTATGAGTAATTTAAAAGCTAGTGTTAATATGCAAAGCATTGCATCTCTGTAAAAAAATATTTTTCGTGCAAAAGATAATTTCAGCACAAAAAAGGTTCTTTCTGTAAACAAGATTTCAATTTTTTGAGGCAAGCAAAACTTTCTGACCCATAAACTCGTCGATAGAGAGCGTAACAATTTACTCCTTTTCAGATGCAACACGAAAAATATATCTTGCCACAACCAAATGAAAAAGTTAACTCATGCATAGATCCATACGTAATAGAAATTGTCATAGAAGTCCCACAGGAAAAACCATATGATTCGAGAAAAAAAAAAAAAAAAAATCCAGCATATACGATTTCAACTAGTTGAGAGTTGGAATCAGATTACAACCATGCACAAGTGTTTTTTCTTGCATTTCGCTCTACTAATCAAGTGTGCTTGCAAATCAACGGATTTTATTATAAAATTTCTGATTACGTAAGCACCGGTGACTCCCCTTTTCCTCTATGAAACGAAAAACAAAAATTCTTTTGCACTCTGACCCTAGTATTTTTTTTTCTTCTTCACACAACAAAATCCATAACCAAAACCAACATAATTTTTTTTCTTTTCTTTTGAAATCTTTGAATACGAATTACTGAATCAATTTCGGTAAAAACATGAATCACGATTTGCCCAAACAAATATTAGAAAAACAGGGGAAAGAGGAGAAGGATCAACTTCATTTTTGATTGCGTCATCAGAAACGCGCTCATGCCTGATTGGCACGGAGGTCGAAAATCGTCAAAATCCTGCTTATGCAATACAAGTACGAGCTCTAAATCCTTCCACTGCTCTAATATTCCAGGCTAATAGAGCTTAAAAAGCCATTTTTCATGACTCGTAAGTTGAGATAGATTACAGAAAGACTCATTTGGATCTCAAATTATTTTTTTATTTATTATTATTTTTTTTAACAAACTCGAAATCATTACCATTGGAAAACTAGTAAACATCGCAAGATAATGCAACATTTTTTTTAATGAAAACTTGAACATGTAAATTTATATCGGATAAATACAAAATAGAGGGTTGTATTATACGATAACGCCTACATTAATTATCATCGTTTATCAAGAGGATTATCAGATTTATAAGGACTAGTTAACTTAACTTAACATTATAGAGAATACATTTCCGTTAAGGAATTGGTTTTCCATTTTCTCTTAATCGTGTTCATTTTCGAATCTAAGTTACACTAAGGATGTATATACCGTTTTAAGAAAATGTATATGGAATAAAAAAAAAATAGCAAATAATGCCACCCACAAACACAAACAATGAAGAATTTAACAGCAGGTTCCAAACTTCTCGCAGACATACAATACCCAGCATGACGTTATGCAGCAGCTAAAATAATCCGCCCAGAAATGGTAGAAACTCATGTAAATTTTTTTACTCTTCGTTACCTATTTCCATGTGTGCTTTATATAAACATAGCTCTTTCCCGTTGTAAACTTTTCTCAGTCTAACCCATCTAATATTGGTTGAATAAGGATTCCGATATTAAAAGATAAGGAAAAAATTCTTCTGCAATATAGGATTTCATCAAGAACAAATCAACGGTTTAAAATTTAAAAAAAACATCCTGACAGAATTTGCCGGAAAAAATTGCAACTAAATAAATGCAAAAAGCATTGCATATTTGCAAACTCAACACAAACCGCATGGTACTAACACAAAGTCATGTATCCTAGACCTCTCACTGGATGAATATTAAAAAAAATATTACAATAAGAAAACTAGATCTCGCCTTCACTCGCTTAAGAGATCTGATGTCATAGTTCACTTTATAGGGATCATCGAGAATGTTTCTCACAGATTCGCTTTTTTGAGGAAGGATGACGATTCAATTTTTATACATTTTATGAATATATAAACGCAAAGTTACGGTCTATATAACACGAGCTGACCACATTTCAAAATATTGCGGTTGGTCGGTGTAGTGGTTTTCGAACGTGTTAAAATGCATTATGCATGCCAAATAAAAGGTGAGGGTTGAAGGGTTGAAGATGCGTTCGATCCTTGTCACAACTGCGTGAATTTATACGGAAATTATTAAAAAGCTCTAAATATTAAAAATCACCGTAAGTATGTCACCAATCTACTTAGCGTACTATTTTTTTTTCTCACAATTTCAAAAATTTCATCAGCAAACAAAAAAACGAAAGAGTACTAACAATGCGTTGGTGTGAGAATTAGTTACTCAACTTATTGTATAAAATAACCTACTGGATGTGGTCTCTCCCATAATCATGTGATTTTTTTTTTTCCTTTATCACTCTTTTTTTTGATCCTGATCCTCATCTTCTTCACCTTCTTATTTTTCTGAAAGCCTCGTACTTTCTCTTTTGTTTACGACTCCTCCCCTTGATTTAAAAGACAGAACTATATTTTTAATCTGCCAGCTCTAAAACGAAAGGTTTCTGTAGATCAAATCAACCATTAAATTTAAAAAAATAAATGGAAGTATAAAAAAATAAAATAAAATAAAATAAAATATACAGTAAAATAAATGAATAAATAAATAAACGAATAATTAATTAAACCTTTTAACAGTTTACGAAGTTCTTAAACGAGGAATTACTGTGTGTGGCTTGGCTTTTGCAGCAGCAAAATTTTCAGTCGCAAAATGAAATATTTAAAAAAAAAAAATGCAACATAAGAGCCACGAAGGAAATAAACACGTTTAATTAAAGGCAGTGATGGCATGTCAGATAAGTAAATAAAAAACGTTTTGCCGATAAAGAAATTTAGATAAAAAACAGAAGTCGTATCAGCTTATACTGTATAGATTTTATTTATACTATTAAGGGGGCTTAAACTTACATCGTGAAGTTTAAAAGATATCCAACCATTTTTTTATAATATTTGCAAGATAATCATTTCATTTCTGTCCTTGATTAGGTATTTTTATTGGTCAATTAAATATTCGGCTTTAACTTGGGGAATTCATTTTAAAATGGAATGAATCACTTCAGCAAGGAAATAACTAACTTTTTTTGCCATAAACGAATGGCAAAGAAAAGCAAATTTGCAAGTACCGGTATTTTAAAAAAAAATACTAGACTGATAAGCAACGGTTGCATTTTATTCATCAGATAAGCTACATTTGCTATTTATTAGCAAAGTTTTAACTCTTTTATCACCAAACTAGGAATTAAAGTATTTAAACAAAAATAATATTTAACGAAATCAAAAATTATTTCCTTCTTTTCAAACTGTTTTTCAAAAAAATAAAATCGTGCTTCTATCAAAGCCAATTGTTCAAAGGTAAACAAGCTTCATAAGTTATGACAAAACATATACGCTGTACCTACACCGAACCAAAATTTAATGTGGCCTTGCACTCAACACTGAATTCCAACATTAACAAATTTCATTACAAGTTTTACCTCCCAGCTATCATACAAATGGTCACGACGAAGAATAATTAAATCGGGAACCCACAAAAAAAAAAAAAAAAAAAAAAAAAAAAAAAAATCGAAAAAAGCACTACATTTTACGACGAAGTGTTAAAAAATTAGCTCAAAATTAAAATAATTTTATAGTACCCAATAATGTTCTCTGACGCGAAAATGTGAGGATGCACTTAAAAATTTAATACAATATTAACGGCAGAAAATTACAAGACCATTAAAATTGCGAAATTTTACTTTAAAAAAAAAAAAAAGGGTTAAGGAATTTTGGACCTCAGGTCCAATGACGTAATAGGAAACACGAAAAAAAAATTCAGCGTGACCTTAAACTGACATGCAAAAAAAAAAAAAGAATTAAGTTAAAACTTAAAATCTTAACATCGTCATTTTAATGAGTCATAAACCAAAAAATTAATGACCACCGTTCTTTGGAACCAAAGAAAAAAAAAAAGACTGTCAAAAATATAAGCTTTAGCCTTGACGAATTCAAGTGTTATATGATTTATCTTTCCTTTATGGTCTTTACGTTTCGGTGTGGGTTGTAGGAGATTGTGTTACCTAAGGCACAAGTACCTATGTTCACTTAATTAGAAGGATTTGTCAAACTGTCGCTCATTACGGGGAAATTTTGTTAGTCAAGTAGTTTTCAGCATGTAACCAACATCGAGTAGAATGTTTTAAATATTTAACAAAATAAAAAAAAAAGATTTGTACCTAATGAAAAAGCGTGCAAGGCAAGATTTTACATCAGTTAAACAAGAAAAATTTTTTTAGTAAAACAAATAAAGAGGCACAAAAAAAATATATAAGAAAAGGGCTCTAATTTTCTTTAGATTTCATTTCCTTCTCCTTTCTTCTGACTTGGTTTTAATTAGTAAATTAATGAGTGTATTAAAACGAGATCAGTGGCGAATAAAACCGGATTTAGATATTCGTTTCCTTTACTTATAATTCTAGAGATTGCTGGTTCAATCTTTTATTTAATTTTAATTTGGTTTTTCCATGCGAAAAATATTATTTCCCTTGGATCAATGTTGTAAACTAGCTGCAGTAAGTAAGTACCGTTTAATGAAAGGAATAATGTTAACAAAAATTTTAAAAAAACTTAATAAAATAATGAAGGTAAGAAAGAAAAAAAGATCTATACCAAAGTTTGCATCACAGTTGTGTTGAGAGCTTGATAAATATTGTAAATAGATTTAATAGAGGGTCAGTAAGTAAAAAACACTTTACAGTCTTCTTTTCGAAGGAACTTTCAACTAGTGAATTTTGAAAACTTAGAAGTTAAAGTATTGACGATGAAAAGAACTTCGTTACTACATTTTACTTAAAGATATACGGTCTCAGGGTAAAATCAATCTTTTGTAAACTTTGCCCTGGTAGAAATATTAAATTGGATCAAGTTTGGATCGATCTTGAGGAAACTGACTGGAAAGTAAAGCCTGTCAAGGCTGGACTAATGACAGCTTTGCTGGTGTCCAATATTGTACAGTACTGGAAACTGCACTAAGACTGCAGCAATGTTAGATCAAACAGATTTTTCTCGATCTCGTTCTTTCGATTTGAATTTCCGTCAGGGTTGAAATTTCTGATTAATCATCAGGTGCAAAAGTACACGGGAAAATTTTTTTTTAAAGTACACTTTTATTTCCCTTTTTTCATCCAGACAATACATTACATCCACATAGCCTGCATATTTTGTATAAATATTTACATAGACGTACACCTTTGGCTAATTTTTATCTCAACAATAAATCAAAGTAGATAAACAGGATGATAATCTTATTTAACATAATAACAATTTTCACCATTTCTTTTCAGATCTTTCTACAGTTTTTTAAATAATTGGTCCAGAAATATTTTAGAAAATCTTGTAAAACAAAGTTTTAGGCCGTAAATTTACGAAGCTATTAATACTTTTTCACGGTTAATTAAACCGAAGCTTGGAAAATAATCGGTAGCACCTACCTAAATCGAATAGCACGACTAGCAGTGCATCTATATTTCGATTTAAATATAGTGAACGCCATCAAAAACAACGAAATTTGCTTTACAAAATATGCGATCTATCAGATATCAACCGATCCATCAAACAAGAATAATTAGACTGTTTCAACTGAGCTCGCGTAACATATTGTACAAATATTTGCATAAGCGACAATTTTGCCAATTTTTATCTAAAAGGAAAATCAATCAAAGTAGATAAACTGGAAAATAATCACAGACAAGAAAACAAACTTTATGTGATTTTGTTTTGAGAATACAAAGGTGGGGTCGCATTATAATCGTTTCTTTATCCCTCCAGACCACTAAAAAACCGCAATTAGATGAGACACGATTCCCGCAAAACAACAAAATTGCACCGGAACGAAAAATACGACCTTTGAGATTTAAATTATTGCACGGTTAAAATTAGAATATAGACGACAGTAAAAAGCGCTAAACAATCGAAAAGATAGTTATTTTATGAATTTTAAAGAATGGCTAAATGCTTCAAATTAAATAAATAAAAACTGAAAACTGAAAGAAAAAAAAAAAAAAAAGAATTTTATGATCAGTTATGATAGGTCTCAATGAAGTTACCTGAATGTTAGGTATACGTAATTACCTGTTGAACAGATACGTGCATGTTAAGGCAGTAAATAAATTTAATCGTAAAATTTTTCAGAGCGCCTAAACCTAGGCAAAATCTTAGGTATGATTTAATTCAGGGATATTCTAAAAAGAGAAATATTAAGGTTATTTTGTTCGAAAATGAGGAAATGAAAAAATGATCTCTCGGTTTTGATTTAAAAAAGAAAAAAAGAATTTTTTGGCCACGTGGGAGAGTTCTTATCGAGGGAAAAAAAATTTAAAAAGCAGAAGCAAATCACGTAATGGCTTTTCACCAATCCCAGTGTGATGGTTTAATATATAAAGATGCATTGAATCGATTTCAATCGCAATACCATTTGGATGATAAATAGCACCCGAACAGGTTTTTTTATCAGCATCCTGGGGGACGTATCTGTTACAAAATCATACCGAAATCGAAATCGTTAGTCATTTTCCGTGTTTTTTTTTTTTTTTTTTTTTTTTTTGACTAAAAAAATTAAATTTTCAAAACTTTATATCAACATCTTATTACAACCCATATGTTTTTATATGAAAAATATACATAAGAAATTCCTTCAAGAATAGATCGCTTTTACGTGGAAGTTAAAGCTTCCGATATAAAAGAAGAGTTTATTGCTAAAAAAAAAAGGCTTGCATTTTTTCGGTCAGTATTTTAATCGGTTTTCGGTCAGTATTTTTAACTGCATCGCAAGTATATTAATTACATTGTCAGTAAAAAAAATTAATGGTCAGTATTCATGTGGGCAGTAAAAAAAGGTCAGTATAATAACTTGTAGGTCAGTATTTTTATTGCAAATGTAAGTAAAAATATTTAATTGTCAGTATATAAATGTAATTTTTGACATTTTTAAATCTTTTGGTCAGTATTTTTTTTTTCAGTGGTCAGTATTTCGCGGGAAAAAAAAAAATATTAAAAGCGGGAATTTGAAAGTTATTTTCATTCGAATCTTATTCAGCAGTTTTACGGATATGGAAGTCCATATTGGCTGAAATTATGTTTAGCTTATGAAGAGTCTTAACTAGCCAAAATCAGACTTATTAGCAGCATTATATGTTACAAAGTGGTTCACCAAAAAAAAGAAAAGGGGCTGTACAAGTATTACGTAAGCACGTTAGGGGGGGAGGGGTATTTAAAATGCTTTATTTTTTCTTACAAGGAGAGAGGGGGTGGTTGAGCTGGTCTTACGTAAGCATTTATTTTTTCTGAAGAATCTATAAAATTATCCAGAATTCAAGATTTTTTTGAAGTTAATTTTTAAAATTTTTGAGATAACAAAAATATGCAAAAATTCGAAAAAAAAATTCGAAATGCAACTAACGTTCTTTGTCACTTTTTAAAAATATTCTTTCGTTAGCGATTTTCTTCCTATAGTTCCTCGCATTGAATTTTGCTAGTCATAACACAAAATCAAACTAAAATGAGAAAAATTAATATACGGTGATTTTTTTTTTAAGTATAAAATTTTTATTTACGCAGTACTTAAAAAAAAGGGGGGCTCGAAAATCTTACGTAATGTTTAGGGGGGGTTTGTCATTTGCTTATTTTATCTTACAAGGAGGGGAGGGGGTGAAAAAATGCCACCTTTAGCGGCTAAGGTAGTCCCGATCTGAGAAAAAGTCGACGAGGGAGCCCGAAAAAAGCTACTAGAGCCCTGGTTGTATAGCTTAATTGGTAAGAGCTTCACCTAATTTTTATTTCTATTTTTTGCGCAAATTATGAAAATATACTGGCCGTTTTGTTAATTTACTGACCGAAATAACAATTTTTTACTGACCATTTATGTTATATTTACTGCCCAAAACGTAATAAAATACTGCCCATTTAATTCTTTTACTGACCGTTTTGTTAATAAAATACTGACCGTTTTACTAATAAAATACTGACCGTTTTGTTAATTAAATACTGACCAAAAAATTTGTGGCCAAAAAAAAAAAAAAAAAAAAAAAAAAAAATGAATGAATTGTAGTATTACAGGTAGGGGATATTTTATATAAGTTTTTTTTGAAGTTTCATTTAGATTTAGATTTTGTAAATTTAAGTATATGCAAAATTTTATTTCGATGAAAGTCACCTACAAAAATGATTAGTTCTAAAAAACCAAAAATAGTAAAAAAAAAAAAAGGCTTAAATTTAGCTTAAGCATGATTAAGCATGATCATCTTCTCGCCCAGACCTACGCTGGAAAAAAGCTTAGATTTGTCTCCGTTTGAAATTGATTTGGGGATAAAGCAAAAATTAATAAACTCTTAATGTCTGATTTTCAAACTCAACGATTTCTTCCAGTCAATTGGTAATTTTCAGAGCAAAGCTTAAATAGCAATACGGATAACCCCTGTTAATAAGTCATTGACAAGTTCATTTCAACTTTGAACTTACTAAATAGAGGTTGAGCAATATCCGCTTGTAACGAAAAGTACAAATAAGCTTGGTAAATGAAATATTCGACTCTCGGTCAGTTAGAACTTAGCTCTTTTTAATATATTCAAACGACTAACTGCCTCAATTTTGTTTTAAAAAGATTTTATTCTCTTTTTCTTTTCTTTTTAGTACAGATATTTCACAAGAACAAAAAATTAATCGTTGCGAAACAATTATTTCTTAATTGTTTCTTAGAAAAAATGGTACCTTAGCTGATAGACCTTCCCTCATAAAAAGGATAATGGTTACTAATATTAAAATTCCAATAAACTTTAAAAACTGCCACAATAGATTTAAATAAGTATATCAATTCCTTACAATCAAACGATAATTCATAAAATCACGGATGACATTAGATTTGGAATATACTGCATCAAAAAAATTTCGGCAATAAATATTTCACATTTTTAAAAGTGTTTTGCTATAAAAGATCGGTCATTCAATCCTTTGCCAGCAGCAACCCCATTTAAAATGAAGGAATTTTGCAAATAGAAATGTTCTTAGCAAAATTGAAAAATAAAAGAATTGCAATTGCATGCCTTGTGCTTAGTCTTTATCACTAGTATTGATTCCAGCAGGTATTCGCAATTTTCTAATGATAAAAATTGTTTATTAAGGGTGCAAATTCACTATGAAATGTTGGACCAACATGTTGGTACAACAAGTTGGACAAACATGTTGTACCAACTTGTTGGACCAGCTTGCTGTACCAACACGTTTGACAAACGTACGAATCGAGTATTGCAGAATTTACTCCTACGCCAAAATTAGTGAGGAATGTTATTACAACAAGTTGCTTCAATTTGTTGTACCAACTTTCAATTTGTTGTACCAACATGTTGGTCCAACATTCCATAGTGAATTTGCACCCGAAGGGATTTATTTTAAATCAATTCTTTAGGAAAACAACACGAGCAATTTTTAGAAAAGGTAACAAATGGGAGTTGGCGCTCAGAAGGCTGTGAAAATCGACTTCATAAAAAAAAATTTTTGTTTACAAACAAAACATTCTTAGTTACTTTTCCCAGTTGCTACCTTTTCTAATAGACGTACAAATTTATATTACGATAAAACTCAAACCCAAAAACTAAGATCTAAAAAAATCCGACTTTACATTTCATTTGAACATCGTATGGAGGTTATTGCAGTTTATATCCAGCTAAACTTTTTTTCAGTGGATTTGGAATTTCATAAAACGACGAATAAAAAGAAAAAAACAATCAATTTAACCGCTTTCTATGTCATATCTTTTTTTTTTTCAAATATCAGGATTCCTCTGCTCTTTAATCCTATCCCCCCCTAAAAACAATAAAAAAAAAGTCGTTATTAATGTAATATAATACGATTTTTTCCCCATCTTTCATGCATTGTTAACTTAATTTCGATAATACAAATCATATCCGCTCATTTTTTTTTAACGATAATGAATTTTATTTCTAATAAAATCGTGACAGCACGAACATAATTTTAATTTTCTCGTTTCACCGAAACTGTTCATAAAAACAACATATTTTAATAAGTGGTTCACGTTGAATGCTATCTTTTGCACTTTTTACTATTCAACTCGTTGCTTTGTGACAAATGGTTCATTCGCAAACTAATAATTAAAACTCATTTATCTAAGATGTTTTTTCTTCATAGTGAAGTCATTTGGAAATATGTCTTTTCTTCATAATATTTTTTGTAATTTTTTTTTTTTTTCGATGTGAAATGCATTAAAAAAATTTAGATTTGAGAATACTTAAATCCGGTTTTTCGATCATTTTCTATTACTTCCACTATGCGAAGAAAAAAAGAAAATCCAACAAAAAATAACGATGGAGAAGTAATTTGATGTAATTACACTTAATTCGCATTTTTCGTGAGGAGACTGAATTAAAAGATCAGATTTACAACCCTAATTAATTAAGATGTTGATAATTCATTTAGATTCCTTTTAACTAGATCACATCGCGAGTTTATTTTGTATAAAAAAAAAAATACCATTCTTCAGAACAACATTGCAGTAACACATGAGAATGTGATGCATAATATAAAAATTTAATTTCACTTTGATCATAAATTTAAGACTTAAGATTTGCTTCCTGATTGCCGGATATCGACAACCGTTTTTTAGTGTAAAAGGAAACGGATAAAAGTCATCATCTGGAAATTAATGTCACTGTTTTTTTAACGATTCAGGGAAGATACCAGTAGTATTAACAACGACATCAGGAAGTTAAAGAAACCGATATATGGATAAAGACAACTGTTGCCTCTCTTAAAGTAATTTTTTTTAAATATTATTTTAACAACTAATTCGGAGTTGACAGGGCAAAAATCCCTTTTCTCGCCTCCGTATAAAAGAAGGGTTGTGTAGGCCCTAAAAGTTATGCACAACCTTCTGAAATGGGCTTTTCCCTTATTTTCCGAAATATAAACAACCAGCATTATTATCCTGCTTCCATTCATGAATATTCAAGTCTTAATTGAAATCGTTTCAGCGAAAGAAGAAGAGTCCTTCTAATGCGAGAGAAATTTTTTTTTTGAATTTTTTTTTTTTCAAGCTGCATAAGGTAAAAGGGCGATCGGATTCAATAAATTTAAAACGAAAAAATATTTTTTTTGAAGTAAATAACAGAATCCAGGGGAAAAAATCTTTTCGATTTGTATGCGGCACATTTTTGAGAAAAACAAATTTGGAGACATCGGTTTCATTTATGGGTACAATATAGTGGGGAACACGACTCCTCGACGTGATGTGAATATAAGCCAGAATCTCGTTTTGACGGGAGAAAGCCCTGTGGATGAAGGTGATAGAAGGCCAGAGGGCCAGGGAATTGAAAACTGAAAGGAAATATTTAGCACTAATGTTGAAAAGCAAAACGATGACCCCTGACCCGACTTTCTTAACAGAAATAAAGTCTACTTATTTTGTTAAATATGATTTCTTTTAAATAAGTGTGTTGGTAATTAGTAAGTTATCTAGTTTGTTTTCCCATTGCAATTAGGGCAAACAATTAAACCAACTTTTATGGCATCAGAATTAGCGCTAAATTCTATTCGATTAATTTTATGGAATCAAATCTGGCTGAAAACTAAAATAAATCCAATAAAAAATGATACTGTTCCATAAAATTGCGTGTTCTGACCTGTCGCTTTCTTTTAAATAAAAGCTTTTGTAGAGGATAAAAAATACCGACTTATATATTTTGTTGGGTAATCTATTAGCCCCTTAACCCTTCCCGGACGGCGTAAAAAAATTTATTAACAAGGTATTTGTTTTAGAGTTTGTACAAAAAGCTTTTTGAAAGATCTTAGATCCAACTAATAACAGATGTAAAAGCCCAAATATATGGCTTTAATTTCACGATGTTAAATAACTGATACCTCTACTGATTTTTGAAGGGGCTGCAATTTTTTTAAAAAATTCATGAAAATTATTGGAGTCATAAAACCTAAAAGTTTTTGATAAGCATGACAGTGGGAAGTGTTAAGAAGTATATATACGGTGTAGCCATGGTACATATGAGGGCACCCCGTGTTAAACAAAAGGAAAAAAATTTCTCCACTTTTTATCTACTTAGGGTCCCAAGATGCACAGAAAAAAAAATTAAAAACCAAGTTTAAAAACTGAGCAGAAAAGGGTTAGTCATAATAAAGTTTAAAAAACCGAAACTGCTTCATGCAGAAACATCCAAAATATATAAGTAAGACAGATACGGTTTCTTTAATTTTCGAATTATCTCTTCCAAAATCTCAAACTAGGTGGGATCCTTTATCTGGAAATCTTCAAATTTTTCAATCTGTCTCCATTTACCGCAATAAATCATTGTTATTCGCCGAATTAATCTGCTCAATATAATTTTGTTTACTTTTAAAATTTAAATGAAGAAGAAAAAAAAAAACTAGTAATTAAAATGATAAATCCAAGGCAAAAAACAGAACACCTGACCCGAATCACGACTCACCCTATGAAACAAATAAAAAAAAAAAAAAAAAAAAAAAAATGAATGATTCATTCTTTATTAGGAAAAAAATAAGTCCTACACACTTGAGGTGAATATCAAATTAAAATTAATCAACAACAGAATTTAGGTGTGTCACCACACACAGACGTTTTAATAACTAACGCAAACGAAAAACAATGGGCCTACCTTATCTCGGACTAGCTCATTTTATATTTTCAAGTTCAAATTCTGAAATTTTTCGGGGAGTTATGAAGTCAATTAATTTCAAATATTTATATTTTTTTAAAAAATCGATCTTATCCCCCCCTATTGCAATACCTTCTGATAAACAAACAGTTGTCAAGGAAACAAACCATTCGTCACTAAACCCTTCTTTTTTCCGCAAACGGTTAAAAACGCTTGTCTAAAATTAATTTAGAAAAGGGTACATTTTATTAGTTTCCTTTCATTTAAATTACCTCTTATAAGTGAAATATCTTATTCCTAACTTAATTTTAGTAATCAAGAAATAAAAAAAATTATACAAAAAAGAAAATCCTATTTGGTAACAAGAATTAATATCAGGATAATTTCCTAATATTATCTGGTTTGACTGAGGTTTGTAAATTTACCATTCTATGGTTTGTGTGAATCCACAATGATTACATACTAGACGTGCCATTCATTCAATTTTTGAAATAATTTCAGGTATAGTTCATTCAATGAAACACAAAAAATTACAAAACTTATACTGGGATTCTATTATCATGACTTTTATTGTGAAGTCAAAATGTTAAAAACTTCTTTTTTAATCAATTAATCAACCTTTGCTAATTTTTTTGACATTCAAATAAAAAACCTGAATTTTTTATTTCATATTATGTAACAAAAAGATAAGTTGAAATAATAATTCTATGGAATTTACAAAAATAAAGAACCAGTCCATTCAAGTTCTTGGAGTATGTAAGCATCAATTTAATAATTTTTTTAATGTAAAGCAGAATGTAATTATCTCAAAAATGACACTGACAACAAAGGACTTGAGTATAGTCCCTGAAATGTTTTTGCTGGAATTTTGGATTATTAATAAGACTACTGACCTTTTGTTTGGGGTTTCTGGAGTTTCCAAAGAACACAGCGACAACTAGCATAGCATATAACCGTTTTTGGGGAAAAAACCATCACTCAGAAGAAAAATAATGAATAATGACGATATATCACTTCTCACAAGACACGTTACAGCACGTCACATGAAGGTTGATAACGTAAACATTTTCTTTCCACAAAAATATTATAGAATTAATTAAGGCTAGATAAGTCGACTTCTCCAAATTGACACACTTTTTAGTACGGGACCAAATAAAAAAAAAAACGATATTAATAAAATCAAATTAACGACCAAACCTTAAAATCCAAATTACTTTCACCTTTTTAACTTTCACGAAATATCGGATGCATTTGCTAACCTAAACTGGACCGATAGGCTTTTGTTGATCGAAAATTGTGTTTAAAAACTTGGTAATCACTTTCGGTAACTTGAAACACTTTGGAACAATCACAGAGAATAAATTTTAGCTGAAATCAAATTCAAACAACACGATATTTTATCAGTTAAATTAATGATATAAAATAAACGAGTTATATCTCGCCCGCCATTCCCGCGAACCGATCGTAAACTGAAATACGTTAGGATTATTAATTTAAAATCTTTCCGCCAGGAGCAGCACTTATCGCGCTGGACGAAAAAGTTTGAAGTTACGGTATAATTTTTTTTTCACCAGTTGGGCTAATCTAATTACGATTAGCGGGTACTTGATTATTATTTCTTAACTCTTCCGGTATTGTGTGTTTTCTTTTCTGCACCTTCAAAGTGGGTTTTTTAACTACTTCATTCTGGTTTCAAGTTATAGGTCATTATACTTCTTTTTCTTAGAGGTTTGTACAGACGGAATATTGTTTTTCTCACCACCTCGTTAATCAGGGACGTATCCAGCCAGGGGCAAAAAGTGGCTTAGTCCTCTGTGAAAGGCTTAGACTGCCTATAACTTTTCCTGGACTCAAGTAATTTCTCTGTAAAAGCAGTCATTTGGAGCCCTCCTTGAGTTTTTTTGCCGTTTTCCTTAAAATATTTTTACGAATCGGTATCTTTACTTGTATTTTTTGAATAGATATGCAGAGCGCTGTAAATAATGCAGACTTCTCATATGTGAAACACAATTAACTGTAGAAGCTTTTATAAGTAAATAACACGAAAGCAACTGGCGCGCGAACCTTGAGAATAATGTAACAACTTAAATTGTAGTTACAGTTACCCCCCTTTTATCTGTCCCTTATTGCGAGATGCCATGCTTAGGTACCGGGTAAAAATCTTGTAAATTATTTTGGCAGTTAAAATAAAGTTTTATGCTTGTGATAAGTTAGTTATTTGAAGTTTCTATTCATACAAATAAATATAGGTACTTAAAAAAGTCAAAAGGCTACAGTTCCAAAAGTAGTGCGAATTTTTATTGTAAAAGGCTGTATTTCCAACAGTTATGGCCACGATTATACAAAATAATCATAAATAAATTGCATTTTATATTCTTTACAAAATACTTTTAACATGATTAATATTGAAGTTAAACAAAAAATTTTGAAATACAAAGTAATACCGGCTTTTTTTATCTCTTATGTATTTGCACTGACAGTGTTTTGCGGATTTATCTTGCGACTTTTACGCCACTTTTAAATTCTAATTATGACTTCCGATTTTTAAATTTCAACATCTTTGTTCCTTATTTATTTTCTTGAATTCAATTTTTCTACTTTGAAAAGATAATCTCCTTTTTCTTTTCTTATTGGTTTTCTAAATGTCTTGTTTGTGAAATTAATAAAACTCAATTAGCTTTTAGGATCTTTTACCGTTTATCAGAAACAAGAGAGATAAAAACAGTTTTTAAAAAAAATCCGAATGAATAATTTAACATCCGAAAATGCTAATCCTTTTAAATTTAAAAAATTTTTCCGTTTGAAAATTTTTTTTTCAGTTGAAATTACAAAAAAAAAAAAAAAATTGGCAACGAATCTTTTTTTTTTAAATCGATTTTAATTGCTTCAACTTATTTAAAACAATAATCTTAAATGCGGATACAGGCTCGTTTATCCCAACTAGCCATCGTTCATTTTGTTACTTTATTAAGATAGGCATGCGCCTTCTAAGTTTCTAAAACTCTTGATATCCTACTGATATGTTCTGCAAATAAGCTTATATCACGTTTTGGAGTAGACAGTCACCAAATGCATTAAAACTTAACTAACCGATTTGTAAACTCTGTTTGCTTAAAAAAAATTGGGATTATAAATTACATAATTATTACAGAACAGATCATATCACAAGTATCAAAATCTATGTTTCGATCAGTAAAAAATTTACGTATACATATTTATATATTAACTTTAATAATTTAGTAAGTTTCCTTCGATTATTATTATTATTATTATTTTTTTTTGTTTGGTACATACAATGACAATCTAAACAGTAAAAAAACATCGGAGTTCTTTTTTTTTTTTTTTTTTTTTTGCTGCATCCGTTTTTTGCTGCAAAATTTTGATGATTAAGCTTACGGTAAAATTTTTATTATACCTTAATTAATTTTATTTATTTTTTCGTATAGTTTGGCACAAGTTTGTTTAAGCCATTTGGCAATCAGGATATTACACTTAGTTTTAATTTAGTTGCCAGTTACGATCTCTGAAAAGCATAACATTACTGGTGACAATTTAATCTTCTGTCAAATTATTAAATTTCAATTGTTCGAAAAAACGTTTTTCTAATAACTTATGTACAAAAACATGTAGCAATTAATGGAATGTTGAACAATTAATTCGATAAAACAATGCAAAAATTTGGAAGAGTATATACTTGTAAATGCAACACGCAATAAAAAAGGCACTGTCTAAAATATTTTATTACTACTTTTTAAACTCAAGTAAGAATTTTTAGGAGACTGCAGTAATTGAGTCTCAAATCTTAACACTTTCTTTATTGGATTTTTGCCCTAGCTTATCTTGTTACTTTTTCTTTATTTGAACACAGCACGGTAAAAAAAATAGCAACTTTTGTCAATAAAGGAGAAATTTCCCCACTTTAAAAAGGTCTGCTATGTGAATGTAATTCTTTGTAGTCGGGTCCTTTAACATTTCACAAATTGCAGAGAAAAAAGTAACCAGTCATCGGGTAACGGAATATGTAACGACCTTTATTACAGCGAAAGTTTACCACGCAAATCGGTACCAGTGAATTCGATGTCCAAATATTACGCTCCGACAGCAGTCAATCTCCGATGGTTGGCAAACTTTTGCTTCACAAACTTTTAAAATGAATATTTTTTAATTTTTACATGTATACAATTTCATGCGTCGAAAGTCAACTAAGGCACCTCCATCGTAAATATAATTGGAGATAATGTGTTTTGACTGATTATGAAAATCATGTGACTACAAGTTCATGTTCAAAATTTTCGCTCATATTGGTGTAAACCTGTGGCCACATGACATAACAAACGTCAAAACAGACCATCTCGAATCATATTTACGATGGAGATTTGTTAGTTGACGTCCGACTCTTGGAATTCAAATTAGATACAAATTTCCACACATATATAATACAAGACTGTATAAAACGAATTTACAAAACCTAGGGAGTTTCTTTCTCTCTTTTGACCAGCAAAAAAGATCTAAATCACATTTTTTAAATATTTAAATAGTGTATGGCAGGCTATTTGCTTTTTTCGTTCCAAAGGAATAAAATAAACTTTAAATACCAATGACTAAGAACAATTGTGTACTTCAGAGCCAGAAAATTAAATATGCAAATTAAAGATGGTCGTTTGTTATAAGTAAACAACTATTAGCGGCAGTCTTTAATCTTGTCTTTAATCTGCATGTTTAACTTTCTAGCTCTGAGGTACAGAATTGCGTCCAAAATCTTACGAATATAAACACAAAATTGCAGCAAAGATTTCGTACTTTTATCTAATTTTAACTTTCGCAGTCAACTGTTTTTTCTTTTCGTCGCTAGAGTCGCCTGTATCGAACCCAGAGTCATCTTGATCATTTGCTTGACTGTTGGCATTCAACTGATTATATTTACCACTCGATGTAGGCGAGGGTAATTCGTTGTCTTCAATTTCTACACTGTTTATTGTTATCTTTCCCTGAGATAATATTTCATGTTTTGCTTTTAAATTGGATTTATGTAAATCTTCTGTTTCTATGATACATGACATTAGCGAGTCAAAAAAATTAGGAAAACCATCATAACCTATAAAAGAGAAAAAAAGCTTAAAATTTGAGAAATTCAAATGTAACATCTACATTGATATACATTTACTACCTGGATAAGCGTTTATATCGATGATAGCATAGCGATTTGTATTATTTTCAATTACTACATCAATACCCAGTAACAGCAATCCGATTTCTTTCCGGAGGGTTTTGACAATTTTATCCAGCCTTTGGGGGTCCAGTGGCGTAGTTTTTACTCCAAAATAAACGTCATCCTCATCAAGAACCGTCAGACTAGATGTCGAATCGGATTTTGACACGTCAGAACTGAGAAAAAATATTGTTTCTGCATCTGCCAAAGAAATGATGAAATATGGTGATTAATCAACGTTATAACTAAAACGATGAGGCCGAGGGGGACTGCGATTTTCATGAAAGAGTTCCCATAAATCTACAAGGGGACATATATGCAACTTCATAAGGGGACATATATACAATTTATGATTTTAGATACCTTAGCAATCTAATGGGGGAGAAAGGTGGAAAAAAAAAGATTTAATGGGACAAAGCGATCTTTTGCCTGGTTACACGTCTGCCCATCTATTGATATGAAACCGTTTTTCTTTCCGTCCACGTTTTAATTCGAAAGGGGTGTCCGATTTGTTGATTCTAAAAATACTGTTAAAAGTTCTCTTGTGGAGTTCTCAAAAAAAAAAAAAAAAATTGCCACCAAAATGCAACTGGCTCTTTGCCATTCGGCGAGATACAAATCTCTAGTAAAAAAAATTCTAAATACTTGAAACAATAATTTTAGTATTTAATACATTATTCTAAATATATTGAATCAATTCTGAATTCAAGAAAAAAATGATTTGGCTTGTTCTTGATAAGTTCTACCTCAGTTCCAAAAAAAAAAAAAAAAAAAAAAAAAAAACATTTTTCCTTAATTATAGGAAAAATTATTTTCGTTAATTATATTTTACCGAACTTGATGAGTTCTACAGGTCAAGGAAATGACAGGCATAAAAATAAAAATACCTTACCATTTGAATAGAAGTTTTTTAGGCTAGGCCGTTCCACGACATAATATTTGTCTCCCACACAAAATATTTTATATAGCACTGCATTATGGTTGATGAATGTCTGCGCTACTGCAGGAGGTTTACAATCTCGAACACCGTTTTCATTAAAAATAATTGCCATTTTATGTGCATCGCTTGAGCCATGAGCTACGGACGGCTTACACACTATAAAATAAACAGGGAAAAAAGTCAATATTAAAAAACAGAACGAATTTCACAAAATAAATTTTGCAGCGATTAGGACGCTTACCAAAAGGATATTTGACGCCAGCTTTTTTTAGAGCAGCAATATTTTCTTCCACATCATTGGAAACAATTTCAACAAATGATGGAGTAAAAACATCGCTTTCCAGTAAATCCGGGCTGGCATCTATCACAGAATATGATCTATATCTGTCTAACAATTGTCTTACATTATCTAAAGGATCAATTATGGCAACTTCAGGATGTTCTCTCAGGTACTTCTCGATTTCGTTGATCATGTTTATAGCCTAGGAAAAAAAAAAGTTATTATCATTTATTTTTTACGGTAAAAATGAATCGATGTAATCTCTTTTTAAATCCGAAATTACATCATTTCTGAATCATATAAGATAACTTCAAAAAGCTTAAAAAAAGAGCAAATATTCGAAAAAGTTATCAAATGACGCTTAGGCTCTAGACGACCAAAAAAAATCGCATCACTTTGTCGCAATAAATTTCATTAGGCAACTGGTAAAATGGAGAACGACGATGACTCATTCGGTTTACATTCTCTTTCTCATTTAGTATTTTAAAATTTTTGATATTTTTTTCCTTCAAAAAATCGGTTAATTAAGCGTTAAAAGTTTTTTAAAAAATCAATAAACGCCATAACTTTCTGATGAACCATAACCAATGCAATGATAATTATTTTAAAGCCTAAGGGTAACTAGTTGCAACTGACATTAACTACTAATTAGATACTGAGTGATTTTTAGTCAATTACAGATTTTAAAATTGAACCATTACCCTGTTAAAATACTTTCTTCTCTTTTTTTCAATTTTGTAAACAAAAAAATGGCATAAAAACTGGATTGAACTTCATTGTCATTGTTTTCAGCATTACGATAATTTAATTTTAAGCTACGATAACCTTATTAACAAAGATAAATGTTATCTGATAAAAAAACAACTGGCAGTCACAGACATTGTAAAATTTAGGACAATTAATGAAAACATTTTAATCAATTATTGATGCCATGAAAAAAAAAGTGGAATAAAAAAAAAAAAAAAAAAAAAGACATGCAGATATTACCAAAAAGATTTATCCTACCTTTATATCACCCCTGTTGGCTTGCACTATGATGTCAGTCAGTTTATGAAGAATAATAGTAAATGGTCCTTGATCATTTAGTGGCTTTGTCAGATCCAACTTTATTAAATCATACCCATGCTTTTTACATACATTTCGAAACTCTGACCAATTTAATTTCTGTCTCTTTTTTTCTGACATCCAATATCCAATCACTTTTGAATTCGATTTACAAGTCTCCATTTTGTAACTTGAAAAAATAGAAAAATAAAAATAAAATAATTGACCATCACTACTAACACATCTTATCAAAAATTTAAATTCTTTTCACTGACGTTTAAACAACAAATCATAGAAACACTGAGAATATAACAGAAAATAAAAAATTACAAAAATAAATAAAGATTCTTGTAAAATTTTTAAAGCAATTATGAATAATGTGATAAACTCTTCGCTATATGACAATGACAAAGTGTGAAAAAACGTGTTTTACCTTGCTTGTTAGTTACCAGGTCAAAATAAAAAGAGAAACAGTCCTAGATACTTATCTATAGGCGGATTAACGCTAGCTGATAACCTTATCAATCGATTTTTTTCTTTTTATACTTTTTTAGTTAATAAGGATACATCTACGTACTTATCGCGAATGCTTCGGAATTACTTTGTCACTTCATCAGTTGTAGGCAGGAAAGAAAAACAACATCAATTAAATCCTCGTGTAAATAATACAAATATCGCAATGCTAGTATATAGGCAGTGAATTTGTTTACACTCTGAACGTAACTTAAAAAACGAACGTGTATATAAATTTAAGTTCTTTTTCAATTGCACAACGTTCCGCATCATTACCACGTGTGCTAAAATTTTTTATATTGCCAAGGGGAGTATGTTACACCACTTTTTAACAAGATAGACACTGTAACTGCAATACACTTACCACCATGTTACATTTCACTTTTCGGGGCCCTTTACCGTATTCGGGATTTTGATAGGGCCCTTGAGTAACGATTGCAACCGTTTTTTATAGGCAAAAGCAACGCAACAGTTTTATATATGAAAGCCTTGAATTTCATTATTGCCTTCTAGCTTAAAAAATAAATAAATATGCCTAACAATAAATTTCTGACAGCTAAATAGTCAGGAAAGCGAGGTAGACTAAGATTTTCTTTTCAGGGTGTTAAAAAAATTCTTATCATAAAATTTAAATAAGTAATGCCTGTAACACTATGATCTTCAATTTCAATCACTTATTTAAAAAAAATGTTGAATTAAATAAGTTGGCATCCGAAACAAGAATTTCTCCTTAGTACCCTCCATGAAGAGAAAGTAAAAGAAATTTGTTGCAACCACCTTATAAAAAAAGCCATATGATCCATGGACTACATGAAAATAATTTTCCCACTTTCAAGTATAATTTCATTATATTGGGTAAAAATGTTTGTCCTTTTCTTTAAAATCACTACATATAAAATTATAGCAATTTCAAATTTATTTTACAATATTTCTGTAATAGATAGTTTTTTTTTTTTACCAGCAAATAAGACTAGGAAGTTATATTTCATATTTCGTACAATAATATCTTCTCCGCATACTTCATTCATCTGGAAAATGATTTTAAAATCTAAATATTAAAAAAAAAAGTATTAAGACGATACTTTTGCAAAATATGACGGTAGGCGAGGCGTATCATCAAAGTGTTTCTTATCTTTCACAAATATTTTTTTTTAAAAAAAAAAGATTAGGTTTCAAGAAAAGTTTCTTTTAAAGATCATACAAACCGGCAATTTCCTTTATCAATTAAGGAAGTCGATTCCTTGGAAATCAACGATAAATTACATCATTTTCCTTAAACATTAGTTTACTAAAGTACGAAAAGTCACGTTTTTTTTTTAAAAAAATTTTCTAGAGCAAAATGGTAAAGCTAAATATAAGCGTAGTAAAAATCTATTGTTTTTATTTTACAGTCATACCTCATATGACATATATTTCATTATTTGATTGCAAAAATGAGTGATGCATTATTTACTTTTTTAAAGCACACATCTCAAAAAAAAGTTTATGATATCTCCACCAATTCTTCTTTTCAATCATTAAGCTTTGTAAACAGAAAAAAAGAAAAAAAATACTCTTTTTGAAAAAAGTCATTTTGCATAGATCATAAAGCACATTTTCGCATTATTTCAAGTCAGTTATCTAATAACAAGAAAGTTTTAATTTTTGTTTCAGAGATTATTTTAAAGAGGCTACCAGTAAAAATATTGTTTACGTAGGCTTTATTGTACATTTATAACCACATGATTGTCAAAAATATTTTTATTAATTTATGATCCAAATTCCTTTTTGAAATGTGCGCATTAGCTGATAATTCTTTTTAAAATTACATTATAATTTCCTCATAATTTATTGGCACACAAGTTTTGTCAAGGATTTAAAATTAAAAATAAAATTTATCAGGCTTTAAAAAAATAATTTACATCAATAGTCACTCTAAAAAATCGATGAAAGAGAGATCAATGTTCCACTTTTTTAAGTACATCAAAATTTTATATTAATACCGGTACCGCGAAAAAATAGATTCATGAAGAAAATGATTAAAAAAATTGAGATCATTACATCAGAAAATTTACAGTATTTGTAAATAAAAAAAACGTATTATTTTTAAAACCCTGTTAATATGTGAAGAACGATGTAAATTTTTTTTAAAAGCCTGCATTACATATTTTTAAAAAGCTTCTTTACCCTTTTTGGTAAAAGTTTTGTCTTTTAATTTTAAAAGCAATTTCAAAATAAATGAGTGAAAAACACCACGCAACGAAAGATCACTTTCAGTCTTTAAAAATATTTAAAAAATCAAAAAACAAAAAATATACACACAAGAAATTAATACATTTCTACAGCAGTCGTTAATAATTTAAAAAAAGTTGTTCCGTAAATAAAGAATACTTTAAATTATGTTTAAAAAAATATACAGTCGACCTCACTGTAATTTATGTTGCATGTTGTTCTTCACTTGAACTTATTTACAATTAAATTAAATAAAAAATTACACGAAAAAAAATCACACGATTAAAAAAATTACTAACAAATAATTAAAATGAAATGTAAAAGAATAAAATAATTCTTTCACGTATTTTAACTAAAATGTTGAAAAAAAAAGATTCATATTTAAATGGCTATACAAGTACATGATTACATAGTTCATTTTTTAAATAAATAGTCTTTTAAGGCCAAGTTGCACAGACAAGATACAAGACATTAGGCAATTGCAGAACATTTGTAAGTACTTCATAAAGTTTTTTTTTCTTTAAACATTACATACTTAAATAGTACCTATTTTAGAATACTTTTAAAAGATGAGAAATTTTTGAGTTACCGAATAATAATAATAATAATAATAATCATAGCAGTATTAATACCTTACAGGTATGCTTGATAAATATAAAAAAAAATGTAAGAATAACATTTGATATTAAAAAAATAGGAGATAAAATTCTTTTTGTTGCATACGAGTAAGGTGAAACACATTTTCATTTTCAATAATAATTAAGTAAATCAATAATTTATAAATTGGAATATTACTAAAATAATACAACCAATTAAAAAGGAATGTTTCGTTATATTAGTCCATTTAAGTTTTTTTTTTTTTTTTCTTTTTTAAATTTTTTAATTATTATAAAAACATTTTTATTCTTAAATCGGATTCGTTCAAGTAAGACTTTTTTCTTAACCGATGAAAAAGAATGACTGCTTTTGGATAACCATCAGTTCATTAAATACAAAATTATTAAGATAAAACATTATTACTAGTTATATTTAGGGCTTTGATAAGTAACTTAATTAAATTAAAAGTATGTACACAGAAAAATCTAATGTAAAGAATAACTTTACGAAAAAGAAAAGTAAAATTTAAAAATAAAGGAATTGAATATTTAAATTGAAAGACTCGATTTAATTGCACTAGTACATCAAAAAATGAAAGTTACATTTGCCAATGCAAAAAAAAAGTACCCAGTCTGCAAGTTAAATTGATTTTTTGTTAAATAAAAACTATCATGCCACGCAATATTTTAAACTTTTTAAATGATTTAAATTAAGAAATTTTGGCGGGAAAAAACCGAAGCATGGTAGAAAGATAGAAAGAAATTTTCGAGAAAAATTAACACTCGAACCCCCGTCTTCCCGTTTGGCGGTTTTTTCCCGCCAAAATTTCTTACCATTTTCCTGTGCTGGGTATTAAAAAGCAGTAAACGAAATTTGTTTTCATAAATTCTTAAATTTCAGTTATTTAAATTACTTAAATTGTCAAAGAGGCAAATCTGAATATACTGCAAATGTCAATCCAGTAAATTACACTCCTTTAAATATCAAAAATTTAAAGGTCATAATTATTTAAAACTGTTTCCAAAAGCTTAAAAAAAAAAAAAAAAAAGATTTAAGGACACAACGAATCATCAACACGACCTTTAAGAGGCACAGCACCACTGGGATTATTACAAATCTAGCTGCCTTTATTATAAAAAATTTTCGGAAAATAAGTTCAGGCCCTTTTTTAAAAATAACGGTAAATATGACTAGAGATTAGCTGAAATGAAATAAAATCATTTAAAATTTTGAATGACCCCTCTGATACTAATACAAAAATTAAATTCAAAAAGATTGCTTAAAACAAGTTAACCTTTCACTGCCTAAATTCTTATTGCTATACTTCATGTTTAATATCCAATGCTTTATATAGCAAATAAAAAAACATTTGCACATTTTTTTTAAAATTCTTTTGTAAAAAAAATACTGCAGTTAACGGAAAAATCAATTAAGATAACTGAACATATTATATTTTAATGCATTGCTCCTTGCAAATTGCTTATTCTTAACGTAAAATTAGGAAAATTTAATCCAAATCAATATTAAAAATCGAATCCCACGATTTAAGAATAAAAATCTACTGGTCAGTGAATTTCAAAATTAAATGCTACGATAAAAATTCTCTTTCCAATTCACTAATACTAGGTCTTATCGTTCGTCTAACCGGCAAAGGAATGGTCGTGTCTTCGTGTATGTTCATATCCATAATATTTTCTCTTTGTACGTTTGAATCACACATTAAAGCAGTGATTGGTGAAAAACGAACCCGAGACACGGATCCTTCTTTTGCTGACACGTAACTGGAATCCTCACTGGTCAACGAATCAGGAGGAGTCGGATTAGTCGGTGTACCCGCACCAGAACTACTAGAATTATTCGAATTAATTTTGGGACTATTCCCGCGATTGTAATTATATTTTTTTAAACTTGATCTTAATTTTGTATTAACTTCTAACGTAAAAGGTCGCTCGCTTTCTATTGAATTTTGCCTACTGAAATAAGTGTCTTGTCGTACAGAGGATGAGTATTCTAATGGTGTTCGTGTAATATAACTAGAGTTGGTGTTTTGCGGCGCGATTTGATAATTAAAATCTTCGTCCTCGATTCTAAAACTAGGATTAATTGAGCTATTATTTGAAGCGTTCGAATTGTTCCTTCTATGACCGAAGTTTGACGTTAATCTACTCGGAGTCCTTGGCAAAACGCCAGTATTCGGATTTGAGCCTGTAATGCCGATGCTGGCTAACGACACCGGATTGTAACTTGGTCGGTAACTTTCAACGGATGAAGCCGGATTATCGTATGCATATTCGTGAGAAACGTAGCCATGCTGCTGCGGACGATAATGCATTTCGAACTGAGTTCTTTGATCTATAATTTCCTTTCTGAACACTTCCGGTCTTGGGCTATATTGATACCTCGGAGGTCTATCCATAGGATTGCTATCTGTCGTTAATGCGTGATAATCCAAAAAAGAAGCAGTCCTATCGTGAAGTCCACCGCCAGGCTGAGGAGGAAGAGGGTAAATCTTAAAATATTAACACAAAAAAACCATTACCAAAAGCAAGGGAATATAATATTTAGGACTAGACCAATTAAACTAGACATACAGACTAGGGTGATTTTGATACGAGAGACTAAAATAGTCTTTTGTATAAAAATCTTACCTCTATTCCTTCAGTACTGGTGCTAGACGATTTCCTTCTTGGACTTGGAGTAGGTACGTTTGATGCAAGAACCATGGCTTGGTTCGGATTGTAATGCTGAGGAGAATCCGTGAACCTCAATGGTTTGTCATTGGCTAGTGAACTAAGAGTAGGTCGGTAATGCCTTACCGGGCCGTGGTAAGTATTATGAGCGTACCCTAAATGCAAAACAAAATTAGAGCAAATTGACGATAAAAAGCCGATTTTTCTTCGATGACGAAAAAAAATCCATTAACGTACCACTAGAACTAGAAAACTCATAGTCTTGTCCTAAAAGTGAATTCCGATTTGAGGTAGATGTACAAGGAGTTGAATCAGACGTTTTAAGATATAATTTCCTATCGTTGAATTCTTCTTCAGGCCTACAAATGGTAAAAGATAAGACACATTATTGATGACCTACCTAGTTGTAGTTCATTTAAAGTTTTAAAAAACTTAAAAAAACCATTCTTAAAATGAATTTTTTTAATGAATATTTCATCATGCTGAAAAATATCTGTATTTGTAGCTAACTGTGCAAGGCATCTCTAGTGGACTCACTGGACATAACATTTAAAAAAGCTTACCTATCAGGCTTAAGCCTGGGATGAACTGGCAAAACATTTAACAATCTAACATCGTAGCCAATAACTATGCTAGCGAACATTGCAGCAATATTATACAGAACTAAATCGACACTAGAACACTTTGGTTTATTTTTTGGATCGCTTGAACCTGAAAAATAAAATTAATTTAAAAAAATTAAAATTCATGAACATAATTGTCCTACTAAATTTGTTTTCATTTTTAGCTTACCAGCTCCGTTGTATAATGGACTCATTGGAATGTGCATTTGACTATTAGCAAAAGGCGGCGAGGGCATTAATAATGGCATTTTCGCACCGGCATAATCTGAGCTCCAGCCCGAATCTCCAGTTGAACCGTACGTATAATCTATAAAGAGAATGATGAATTCAATTAGTAACAGCTGTCGTCTAGGATGCATGAGAATGTTTTTTAAATTAAAATACAACATTTTCATAGTTTCCTTTCTTACGGCTGTGACATTGATTTGAAAGTAAATTATGTGAAAATAATAATCGAAGCAGTATAATTCTTCAGATAACAATTAGATTTTAATTTTTTAATTTATATCGAATTAATATCCTAATTTTTAAGCACAGATCGCGAAAATTATTAAGCCTTTTGTAATTAATTGATTATTAATATTAATTAGTTGCAACTTTGTATTTAAGATTATAATGCAAACAATAATTACGACTTGAAACAAGCTTAACAGATTAAAGATACAAACCGTTTTACCGAAAGATTTTTAATGCCTCACTAATTTACCTTAAAAATTTTTAAATTAAAATCTTACCTGATTACTACCAAGTAATTTTAAAAGGGTAATACAACAAATAAGGAAATCGTGTTGAACATGAAAATTATGCCGCAAGAAAATAAGGCTGAAATTTTCATTTTCAAACTGGAAAATTTTAAGTCCTAATATCATTTTTTAAAATTATAACCAATCTTCAGACAATAAAAATAAATAAATAAATAAATAAATAAATAAAAAATGATGCCAAGACTTTTATCTTTTTGAAAATTGAAAACTAAAAATAACAATGTTTTCTTTTTCGAAAAAAAGCCGAAACCTTTATTTTTTTTTAATGCCCAACACCGACATTCAACAAAAACTATAAATAAACCTCAAGTGATTTGTACAATGTATGATCGATTCAAACTGAATACAAAAAAAAAAAAATAAAAGTACTACTACAAACCGTGTGATATTAAAAACTACAATAAAGTAACTTCAAATTCACTTTTTAAAAACATTTTTCATCTTAAAAAAAAAAATAAACTTTTGAGTAAAAAAAGTGAAGGAAAAAAATCATAACAAAAAAAAGAGAAAAAAGCAAGCACACTACATAATCAAACACGTTTACCAAAATCTATTACTTTAACAATGAAGTATCAAAATTTGAAAAAGTGGAACTTTAACATGAAAACAGTTCCCGTGCAAAGGGTTCGTACTGCCTAGCTGGTAAGAGGTCTTTGGATACAGGATGTCATGCGTTTTCGATTCGAATCCCACACGAAATCTGTTGCTTCATTGTTGTTTTTATTATAAAGTATGTTTAATTAAAAATATTGAAAAATCGATTGTTACAATTATTTCATTTCAATATGGATTTTGGTAAACAAATTAAATTTTAAAAAAAATCTACACTACAGAAAAAACACACGATTAACTTTAAAGTTCATGCATTAAGTATCAGAACGGCTGAATCTCCGAAATATAGTATAATACCGAATATTAATTTTTTTTTTTGTTGCAAGTATGATTTACTTGAAATTATTCAAAATTCTAAATTTAAATCGAAAGTACTTAATCATCTGTCAAAACTGAGTATGACCCCTTTGTGAATGATGACATTTTATTTAATTTTGTTCGAATTATTTATAATAACCGAAATAAAATTCTTATCACAAAAATTCATTACGCTTAAGTTGGTTAATAAATTAATTAATTTATGTTTAGTTTGGTTACCCGCTTTTCATTAAAATATTAAATGGTATATACTGTAATTTCAGGCATTTCACCCAGAAAAATAAATAATAAAACAAGATATTTACAATAAAAAGAATCATTACAAAATCAATTCTTAAAAAATCGAAGCAAAAGATAAAAGATGTAAGAAAAAATTTAGACTTACAAAAAGACCGAAGGTTTTCCTCTGAAATGCCTGCATAATTTAATCAAATAAAAATAATTTTTTTAAAAATTGTAATAGACATCGGAAGAAAAATTTTAGCGGTTATTCATAATAATACAGTTTTACTATTTTATCACTTTGGACTTAAATCATTAAAATCCTCTTTTCTTTTTCCCCAAAAAATAACCGCCGAAAGTTTTTTTTCTATTGTAGCTATTATTTGTAAGCAAGGGAAAAATACAATTCCTTCAGTGTTCAAGTAATAATTTAGTTGTGTCACTTTCTTCGTGAACTTTGGCTACTACGTAAAAATCATCATCATCATCAGAATATTTTCGACGAACGAAACCGGCACAACCAGTCTCATCGTCGTCGGACGACTTCTTACGTAAATTCTTCTTTCTTGTTTTATCATCAGTATAACTGTTAGTCCCCTCCCAGATATTAATGTATTCTTCCCTGCACCGGACATCGTCGAATGATGCTTTTCTGTTACAATAATTCCTACCTATTTCGTGAAGCGGATAATTCGGTACTGACGGTCTGGAGTTTTTCTCTAGATTAGGCGCTGATTTACTCCATTGCTTATGTGAATCCGGAGCCACCCGAGCTATTATTTGACCACGTTCCCTTTGATGACAAGTCGACGGTCCCCATGTTTTCCCTTTCACACCGTCGCTCGGCACTAAAATTTTTAAATAAAAAAAAGGCGTAAATTTGAAGATGTTACAAGGTAAAGCAAAATTTCCAATATAATTTAATCTAAGTAAGTACAATTAAATAATTAAATGGTCAGGTTTTTATGATATATTTGAAATACGTACGTGCGATTGCCCGAAGGCGTGCTATGCTCGGAGATCCGGGTGGGGAATTAGGACTTGAAGTGTTTCTCGGTTTTAAGTCTGAGCCTCCGGTGTGTTGGACAGTCAATGTATGCCTAAAGTCTAAAATGCAACATAATAAGCAAACAAATATTTCGTATAAAAAAAAAAATTCTTATTAAGAAATTTTATAAATGACCCACAAAGAAATTTGCCCAGAAACTTAATTTCTGCTAGTTTTTATTTACCTGTTGGTAAACTAATATTTGGCTTAGTAGTTTCTTTTTTGATTAATTTTAACCGGCTTCTTTTAAAATGCCCTTTTCTTTTTTTCGGAGTCGGCGTTTGTTGAAAGAAAACCATTAATTCTCGTTCAATTAAATCTATTTCTCGTTCGTCTAAATCTCGTTCTCGTTGCTTCAACGTTTCCTGTTGTTTCGTAAGTTCCTCTTCTCTCGAACGCAATTCCTGCGAAAATAAAAATCAATTCCGAATAAATTCTCTGGAATAAAATCCCCCCCTAAATTATGATTATACCTTTTCTTTCATGCGCAGCCCGTGGAGAACTTCCTCTATCTCCACTTTCCAATTATCCTGAAGAGTATGGAATGATTCGTGAGGAGTTTGAGTAAACTCGGAACGTTGAATTCCATCTAATGCTTCTAAAATTACTTCAAAAGATGGTCGGTTATGTGGTTCTGAAGCCCAACAAGCTAAAAATCAATCAATCGAATTTCATTAGAATCTGGATCGTATAGGGTTTACAATTCAAATTTATGCGAAGTAGGCAACTCAACTCACCTTTCATTAAATCGCTCCAGGGTTCAGGACATGTCGACGGGATGGGTAAAGTAAGCTTGTTCATGGCAACTCCATAAGCGACAGCCAGGACGTCTATGCCTTTGTATGGAGTCTCGCCAGTTAGCAGTTCCCAGAGAAGAACTCCGTAACTAAGTAGGAAAAAAAAATGGGAAACGTTACTATAAGCGGAGTAGAAAAAATGTTGCATGTAGAAAACGTCCAAACGGAATTTTTTAAAAAGCTGCCTTTATTTAAATTTCAACGGTGCGTTAATTTGAGGAGAATAAATCAATCGGCGATATCAAATTAACATAATTACAAGTAATATAATCGGCAAAAATATTTTCTTGTGAGATTAATGGTCGTACACATTTTTTTAAAAAGATTCTGGCATATTTAATTAATAATTTTTTAATGAAAAAATATCAGGGTATGATGAATGATTATTGGTTAAGATAAGCTGATAAAGGAGGAAAAAAAAAAGATTCATATATGGAAACCGGCCGAATTAGAGACTGTCTAAACTGAGAGAATTAAAAAGGAGAGATCCTGCTTTTCACGTTTCACAAATGTATAAAACGCTATAAAGGATTATTACTTTAATGAAGTTCTTAATAAAATTAAAGTAAAAAAAAAAAATGTAACTTTAATCATTTTAAGAAAAAAAGATGCGCAGGAAAAATTAAGAGAGAAGAAACGTTAATGATTACCTTGAAGAACCGGAGACATTACAGATCAACAAAAAGAGGGCTAAGCTTTTTTAACTGCGGCAGAAAAAAACACTTTCAAAACAAAAGACAAAGAGGATTTATCCAGACGAAAACAAAACCAAGACGGCAGGGGCGAAAAGGACTAATATTAAGGATACGTATTAGGGATTGGAAAGTACCGTCAAATCTCGGAACCGGATCCAAGGGAAAAAAGCTTTTTCGGAACCGACATTTCCGGTACCGGTATCGGTACCGGCAAAAAAAAACTATTTTTAATTTATCACGCAAACTTTTTCGTAGATGGCAGGTGGAGACATTTTCTTACATTGAATTTTGATTCGAAAATTTTTATTCTTATGTTACATAATATAAAACAAGTAACTTTAAGGGATCAAAAATCAAAATCCAAATCCAAATCCTTTCTGAGAATTAGTTAGGTCGGCATTGTACAAAAAGAAATCAAGCGAGAGCGCACCTGCTGCAGCACTGTTACTCACTAGGGTTGGCAAAATTTTGACGAATTTCATTAACCAGATAACGGTTATTTTCTCTCGAATTAACCGGTTAATTTCAATTTTGTTACATCTATATTTTATAAACTGTTTTTAGCCGATAATAATTAGACAATATTGGAAAGGCCACCGTTTAATAATAAGCTTTAAATGGTTGTTTTCTGTCGTTTAAAAGAAAGACAAATCTTATAAAAAAAAAAAAAAAAACTTAATACAAAATTAGGATCTAAAAGTTCTCTCACTTTGTTTCTTTACAATAAAATGCCGCCCAATACTGTCAATTATCAGAAAAAGGCGATAGTACAGTATTTTTTTAGGTCTTTTTTTTCTGAATTTTAAAATTTTTTTACAGTTTAATTTTTTGCCAACTAACCACTTTATTTTCGGTTAATTTTTACTCCGGTTAACTGGGTAAACGGATAATCGATTAACCGGTTTGCCAAACATATTACTCACCAAGAGCGAACTATGCAATAAAAAACTTGTCTTTTTCTCCTTTTAGCTTTTAATTGAACCTTTTTTTGTTTTTTTTATATAATCAACAGGAATATTAAAATTAAGGAAACCGGAACCGGAACCGGTACCAGAACGTCTGGAACCGGTTTCGAGGTTTCCCGCTGGCTCGGTACCGGTCCTCCCAGTTCCGATACTCCCGGTACTGCAATCCCTAGTACGTATAAACCCCTCTTTAAGTCGTTTGTACGTTTTCATTTATTTCTATTTAAGCTTATCAAAATGTTACCTTTCCAGCAAGAGTAACAGTGTAGTGTGAAAATTAAAACCGAAAAAGATCTTTTATAAATAAGTTATCGACAGCTTTAGAGTTAGCTGTCATTTTAAAATATACAATTTTACAAACCTCCATACATCGCTGGCTTTGGAAAACGTAGATGACTTTATAACTTCCGGGGCCATCCAAGCGTAAGTTCCGGCTGCGGACATTCTCGTGGTCTTATGTACTTCTCTGGCCAATCCGAAATCCGTAATTTTAAGTGTTTTTAAGAGCAAATCGTCGTTCGTAATAGGTTCTGCCACCAAAACTGAAACAAAAAATTAAATAATAAAATTTAAAAAAAAAGGGAAAAAAAAGCAAAACGGTAAACATTCACAACATAAAATATGTTTCGTGGCAGAGGAAAAAAACCATTCACAACATAAAATATGTTTCGTGCCGGAGGGAAAAAAAAGTATTAATTCGCACAAGAAAACTCGACTTTTTTTCTGATTACATGTTTAACAATTTATCATTAGCAACATTATAAAGCTCGAGACAGGATGACATTTTACTGCAACTATACGGATTAAAAATTCTGTTTTATTATCTTGAGAAGTCAAGGGAAAATACCGTTTTTATGGCTGGAATGAATTATCTTTTGGGAAATCATCAACCCGGAGGATTTCCTAACAAAATGAATTAAATGGTGATTGCCTTTTCATTTTAAATGAACTGATAAAAGCGGTTAGAGAAGATAGCTTAAAAAATATATTTTATATATCAACACCTGAAAAGTGTCATTCACCCTAATCGACGCTATACGTCTAACAAAATTATCATCCAAATTTACTATAAAGCCATTAACCCAAACTGAAAATTATAAGAGGGTCTGTTAGTTTGATGCACCTCGCAAAAGAAAAAAACCGAAATACCGTATAATTACTAAACCATCGGAATTTTTTTCTCATTTGGGAAAGAAAACAACAATAAATTTCAAATCCTTTTAACATTTACAGGTTTCTAAAGAGAGTAAACGGTATGCAAAGATATCACGCTTTCGTTTAACTTAAGTCAAGGAAAGTGTTGCGTAAAAATTCAACATTCAACGAACTTGGCAAAGCTGGTTTTGCCTTATTTGGTTTTCGTGGTATTCCCCGGGCAAGATATTCACATTGTTCCGTATATTTTTTCCCATTCCAAAAATCGAAACTGGTTTCCTTTTTTACGCCATTTTCGACTTTTCCCGAAGATGGTCAAACAAGAACCACCGCAAAAAAAAAATTGCAATTAAGTATTATTTATTAAAACAAACGGAGAAAATGATAATAAACTTTTAACAACATTTTTTTTTTCTAAGGGATCAAAATTCCAAACATAAATCTCGATGACAATGATCGAAATACGTGACTTGGCAACCAGGAACAGTTCGTACTTTCCTTGCTACTCATCGATTCATTATTCAGCTTCCCTTAAACCACTTGTAAATTAAAAAGAACGTCAATTTTGACTGGATGATGCAAATACGACGTAAAATATATGGCACGAAAGGAAAATTTGAAAACCAGAGCTTGAGCTACTTCTTTGTGCTATGTCTACTTGAAGCAAAGAAGGTAATATTGATGATAATAACATTAATAACAAGACAATGAAAGGACGATTAATTATGAAAGTACATTGCCTAATTACTAATTCCAAGGCGTCTAAACGATAAATCTTGAGTGGTCTGGCTCAGGATCAAGAAAGATTATTGGCACTGAGTTTGGTTTAACCCATTCCAACATACTGCATACTATGCTAGATTCCGATTTTATGTCTTTTTTCCACGGATTAATGGCAAATTCTGGACGTAGGAAAATTTAATAATTAACATAATAGGCTCAAGAGTTATAACAACGATTCGAGTTATTATGCCAAAAAAGAAAATCAATCTTTTCAAAGCAAAACAAAAACAGGTAAATCTAACATTCAAAGAAACGAAACGATTTTAATTTTTAGAACTACGAATCCAAATCAAAATAAACGTGTTTTTATTTACACATTTCCAATGGCTAAAACGATATCAAACGGTAAATGATACGTTTTGTGGTCGATTCTTAATCAGAAGACAATGTTATCAGTAATGACGACAATCACGTCCCAATAAAACTACATTTTTCACATATTTTCTGTTTTGAGCAAACGTCAAGTCGATAAACGTCTCACAATATGCTGACATAAAGAGGCAATAAAAAAAAATGTGAAGAATAAAACAGAATTCTCATATCTTTTCAAGAATAAAAGAGAAAATCGGAGCAATTTTCTTAACACCAAGTCAACCTTGCTCAGCATATATTTTCAACAGATCGCTGATGAATTCTTTGTGATGAGAACTCAACGAGTCGGCTCCTCATCTGACAAGTATCGATCCAGTTTCAGGGAATTACCGCTGACCGATAAAAAAAAAGGAATAATATTTTGCACGATGGAGATTATAAATTCAATTCTCAGATAGTTGCGGCTGGTTTTCGAAGTCCGCATCATGCCACAAATTACTAATTTGTGTGGGTGGAAATGAAACAATATTATTACTAATATTATTTTTCTAATTATTTATTTTTTTCATGACGACTTATTTAGGGCAAAAAAATAGAGCTGAATTTGTAGAATTCAAACTTGTGTTGAGCATATTATACAATAAATAGATCCATCACTAATTCAAAACGGGAATCAAAGAGGAAAGAAAAAACCCCCAAAAATATGAAATCCCGGGATTACGGCGTTAACTACTAAACAGAATTTTAGATGTTATGATATGTTATAATTAACATGTAAAACGAGGTCAAATCGACGTTTCCCACAAATTTTTCATTTCTCGGAATGCAAATGATCCGCAACGATGATTTCTATGTCAATACTCTTATCGGCCTGTAAAGCTGTGCTTTCGCATTTGGACATTTTGAAATCCGCAAAACAGCAATGCAGATGGAAAAACGTTATTGTGTTTCAGAATGTTTCAAAACCTGGTCAATTTTACTGTACCAGACATTGAACTCATTTAACCCATCAAAATTATTGACTTTAGAGACCAAAAATGGACAAAATAGTGACTTTTAGTGACCTGGCGAAAGGAATTTAGGGACTTAAAATACTGTACGTATATCCAACATTTTTTAACGTATTAGACGTAAATGATTACAGTAGTTATTATTTTTAATCATTTCATTTGTAATTTAATTAATAGAAAGACTAAAAATATGAAGTCAAAAATTTAATTATTAATTAAATGATTAATTATTAATCATTCTACATTTGACATCAAAAGTTCCACAACCGCATTACATAAGATCATTTTTAAAGAATTAAAAAAAAAAAAGGTAACAATTCGCTAATTTGTTTGATTAAGTGTTAAGTCCATATAGGTGACCTCTGACAGAAATTGAACAATGAATAAGACAAAATTGAAAATAATTAAATCATTTTAAAAATTTAAAAAAAAAACTGTAATGTTTAATTTTAAAAAAAGTAAAAAATCCATCAATTTATCAAGAAAAGTGACATTTGGGGGGAAAAGTGACTAGTTTGATCATGCTGTAAGCATAAAATTGAATAAAATTGGCCATATTTCGAAACATTTTTAAGCCGGATAACGTTTTTGCATCAGCATTGCCGGTTTGCAGATTTTAAAATACTTGCAAGCGAAAGTACAGCTTAAGGAAAAAGAGTAGGAAAATTCTACTTTTAGTTTTATGCGACAGAAAATCTCGAATAACGTTTTAACAAATCTTATGTGCTGAAACTTCTTCTACTCCCATTTATTTCCTTTCAAACCTTCGGGTTAATTAAAAATCGATCAATCGTTTTAACGGTGATGGTTCTTAATGAGGCGAATATTACTAAAAACAGCTTAAATCTTTCTTTCCCCATTACAAGTTGATTTTCGAAACTTCGAAGAAAAAAAAAAAGTTGTTAAGCCTTGTTTTTGGATGAACCCATATAGGTACATTAAAAAAACAGGCCAGCCTCCCGATATACCCATTGGGTATCTTTCTCAACCGGATGAAGAAATATTCCGGAAGCTGCACTTCGTTTTGGAATAATATCCCAGGGGTTGCACTATGCGCTCAATTCATATTTCCACACTGAAAGGGTTAAATTGGATCTGCTGAAAAGCAATCCTATTTTTATGATGTTATACGTATCTTTGAGAATCGTTATACTGCAAATATAACCTACGGTTTGGAATCATCCTTCATGATTGTGTGATTTTATAAGGATAAATATAAGAAACACCGCAGCAAACAATGAATTTTTGCTTGGAAACAATTTTCGCTACAAGTAAGAAAACTGACTATTTTTTTTTTTTTTTTTTTTTTGAGCTCAGGGAAGAAAAGAAAATGGTTGAAGTCGTTTAAAATACGGTGATACATCTTATTGACTGCGAAACGTTGACGATACTGTCTAAATATAGATAACTGCATTTACATTGGGATGCACTTTAAGTTGAATAATGAGGAAGGGTGATTGTATGGAAATCGATATCACATATACTTATACGTTTTATTTTTCCCCCCAAAACGTTTTTTACAAAATCACTTTTAAATAAAAGGATGTGGGGATGGGGATGGGGATGCGGAAAGAAATAAAGAAGATTTTTGTTTTTTTATTTTTTCCTATTTTCGCTCATTTAATATCTTCAAAAAATTTTATAAGTGACGGAATTTTTGACAGAAGAATATTCTGTTACTTTCTAAAACCTTTTTTTCTAATATTTAAATGTCAATCTCTTTTTTCGTTATTAAATAAGCTAAACCCTTTTGCCGTAAATCATTTTAAGAAATTTTTGAAAAAACTTAAATTAATAACAAAAATCGAATAAGTTTTTTTTTAATACAGCAATTTTTTTTTTTTTTTTTTTTTTTTTTGGTTTGTCGATTAAAAACCTTCCAATAAGGCAAGTTTTCAAATGAAAACTCTCCTACTGTAAAAAGTTAATTAAAATCACCGATCATTACGTACAAATTGGAAAATGATGATGTAGACATCATAAAAAGGGATTGAAATGGGCATTTTGTAAGCTGTAGTCATCGACATGTGACCTTTACATCCCCCGGGACCATGAAAGCAATGGGTCTGTTTGTGCTTCTGAATTATTGGCTATTCACGAGTTATCAAATATGTTTAGCGTTTTCCTTGTAACTTCAATACGGGGATTTAATTCGGTGAGTTGAACTAACTAATTTCCTTCAAGTTATGAAAAGTTTGGAGCAAACTAATAATTTTCTTTTGAACTTTGAAACTATATATATATTTTTTTTTCTCCTTCAATTTATTTCGCTGGGACTTTTCCTCTTGAGTCGAAGAGGCTCCAATTAAAGTAATGAAATAAGAAGCTAAAAAAGAGAAAATTTTCTCTCAGCTAACTTGCTCGAAAACAACTGTTAATTTTTTTTTTCTATACAAAATATTTCATTATAACATTTGGAACCAAAAAACTATAAACGTAAAGAAAAAAGGAAAAGTAGTTGTAACTTTATGTCACTTTAATCAAAATGCTTTCCATCAAATAGCACGGAACAAGATACAAAACAGTGCAACATATAATATTCGGAAAAAAAAGACACGAATTTTCCATGTGCACTCGAAACCTAGATAAAAATAAAAAATCTTCTTTTCTAAAGTTTTTCCATAGGAAGGTACAAGAAGTATAAGAACTTAACAGAATCAGTACAAAGGTATTTTATAGTTGAAAAAGTAACTTGTAAATTTCGACGTCGTAAATTCCAAAAATAAACAGAATTTGAAAAACTGGTTTTTGTTCTCGGATATTGCTTTCTAATTTAATATTGCTCCGAATTTCTGTCAAGGGAACGAAAATTGTTAGGAACAGTAGTAGTAAGGTAAGAGCTAAATAAATAAATGAAATGACAAAAAAAAAAAAAAAAAAAAAAAGATATAAAAAGTTTTTTCCATATCTTGATATCACCAAATTGAGATAAATTTCAGTATAATAAAAAATGCACCATTTATTCGAGTTGCAATTTAAAAGTGACTTGAAAGCATTGGTGAATACCAATAATAGCTCCTGGACTTTCTTTCCTTCCCTTTTGAAATGTTTTCTCCCTTTAAACGCAGTTCTTCCCCAGATAAAAGTCATGAATAATTGACAATATGATGTGTTTTTACAATATCACTGATCAGTTTGAGGAATGATTGATAGCACTTTTATGTAGATTGACTCACAACGATCGAAAAAAAAAAAAAAAAAAAAGTTGGTGACGGATAACACACAAAACGTGTATTTAAATTCGAAGAACCGGAAATACCTGAGTCGATGTTCTTTTGTTAAGTTGTTGTGCGTATAATAGCATGTAATAATGCAGCCATTAAAGCCATTATTTAAAACAGGCGCAAGTCGTCGAGATTAGAAACTGTTTTCAATTCTTTGTTTTTCTTATTAGAGACACTTGTAAGGTTAAAAGACTGCAATCAGATAGAAATAAATTGTCAGCGGTTGGTCTTGGCTGGCCGCTAGTTTTCTCTGTAGGGATCTCCTTGTCGGCTTGGTTCAAACGTGATGCTCGATTTCGCAACCAGAAGCATTTATAATTTTTCTTTATAATTGCCCGGTTTCTGTCAGGAAAAAGAGATCAGTTCCTTAATTTACCGAGGGGTGGGGAAAATAATTCGCCAATTACCAACGAAGTAGGATCTGAAGCCAGAAATATTTTTTCCCTTTAAAGTCAGTTTGAAAAACAAGTCCCAGAAAACAACTAGTTATCTATTTGCATTTCAAAAAGTAAAAAAAAAAAAAAAAGACGTAAATGCTGGGCCTGTTTGCTAATCACATAAATTTTTATGATGCTTTTAAATTAAAAGAAGACGTAAGGGCCAAAATCAAAACGGTTAATGAGCACCTCTGATCTAAGCGTAAAGGCTTTAGAGATACTAACTTTGGAAGAATGAGCTTAAAACTTTTTAATATTTTAGTATCCAGTACAAATAGTGTGGAAAAATATAAAAAAGCTTTAATGGGCAAAAGAGAGAAAGGAACCAACGCTTTCCTTTAAAAAAAAAAGTACAAAAAGGGTACACAGTAAAAAATTTTATGTCAAAATCAACATAAATCAACATAAGCAGGTCCACATAATTTTTATGTTGTTTTTGTTTTATGTTTGCCTTATGGGAGAAACAGCATAAAAAATTTATGTGGACCTCTTAGAACATATTTACATAATATTTTTTACTGTGTAGACCCAATAGGACGTTTTTAAAAATTGGCGTATGTAAGTTAAGCCTGCTTTTAATCATATTTTAGATGTTCGATCCCCCTTCCCCCCAAAAAAGCTACATATTTGCCTTTGCAAAACCTAGAGAGCTAAACCCGTTACAGACGTTCTAACTTCTCTTAAAAGAAGTCAATAAAATGCTTAGCTTGCAGCTCTTTCTTGATTGGTGGAACCCGTGTCTATTGGGCAAATACTTAGCCCCGATTTTAATGAGAAAAGTCACAACATCTATAACAAGCTTTAGCTTATTTAATTAATAATATTAATAATATTATTATCTTCCTATTTCAGTAATTGGCAAAATAATCTACGAACAATTTGAAAAAACCAGGTGCTGATACATATGAAATCGATTTTTCTCGCTGTTTCCGGCTTAACTAGAAATATACCGGGTGTCCGATTGAAGCCTGTTTTTTAATCCTAAATGGTTTGGTGCATAGTATCGCGAAGAAATTTTTAAGGGTATATTCCATCCCCCCAGCCCAATCAAAATGCACTCTAACCGTTTTTGTAAGTGCCATAAGTTGGCGCGGGCGCATTTTTTTTTTTTTTTTAAATAATTGAGCAATATGTTTAATTCGATTTTTTCCCTATAGTTTCGAAGCCGCAGAATCCGGCTTTAACTGGAAAAAAATTTTAAACCATCGCTTTACTCCTCAAATTATAAGGGTTGAAAAACGAAGGTTTGCTGTACGTAATCGCGGAAGAAGAAGGCGAGGCTAATTTGCAGAGTTAAATGTTTTAAAATCGAAGCGGAGTAATGTGCCTTTTAAATTGTGATGAGTTCGACAACGACGTGACCTGAAAAACTTTATTAAATTCCCCAAACAACTTAAACACACACAAAAAAGGCACAAAAATTAAAAAAAAAATAATAATTATAAAGAAAATAACAGAATAATAATAAACATTTAATTATAAACATTTCGAAATCTTGGAAATTACCCGGGGAGTTTTTTCTCTCGTTCTTCGTTCGATTTACGTACAGTAAACCATCGCTTTTCAACCCTTAATTTGAGGGGTAAAACGGTGGTTCAAAATCTTTTTTCAAGTTAAAATCGAATTCGGCGACTTTAAAACTTCAAGGAGAAAATGAAATTGAACATATTTTTCAATTATTTAAAGAAATTAAACTTATGGCACTTACGAAAACGGCTCGAGTCCGTTTAGATAGTGCTATAGAGGGATGAAATCTACTCTAAAAATTTTATCGCGATCCTATGCACCTAACCATCTAGGAGTCAAAAACAGTCTACAAACAACGGTATATTATAAACTTTCATGGTATTAATGAAGTATCCAATAATCCTACCCGACTTCCAATCAGTCTGATACATCATTTATTACTTAATTCCATTTGAAGTAAAGGCTGACAGAGTAAGTGTCGGCTTTGTGCATTTAGGAATAAATGTATTATTTAATAGGTAGCAAATTAATTGAAGGTTATTTACGGTGTTACGCTTTACTGTAAGTGGCTTTGAATCTTAAATCGCATTTGATAGGAATTTGTGAATATCATGTTGCTTACAATACGATACGAAAAATGCTATTTTGCGGATATTTTGTCTCAATTGCCCTTTCTTTTTTTTAAAAATCCGGTAGATTAAATTACATGTAATACATACGATTCCCAATACTTTCCAGCGGGAAGTTTTTATTGATACTGATTGGCCTGATAAATACCAAAGAAATTTATTAATACGGTTTGCAGGATTTTTCCAAGTGATTTATAACAAAATTAGAAAATACTTTTTTTTTACTTCCAATCAACAAAATAAATTTTTACTGTCATTAATTTTAAGAATAGAGTGTATCTTATTATTCGACCCATCCAAGCTATTTCGTTCGAGGAACAGGCGCCTTAAATGCATATTAATCAGTTCACCAAAACCATTATGCTCCAGCAATATTTTTTCAAAAATATGGTTCAACTTGTTTTACAGAATTTTCGAATTTTAGCTCGAAAATTCCTAGACAATCCAAACGAAAAAAAAAGTTCATAACTTCAGTAACCTACAGCCGACCAAATTCCATTAAACTCCACTTGAAAAAAGTCAAAATTCATGGAAACCAAACTGGGACACTTGTTGAAGTTTGAAATGTCATCGGTGAACGTGTTGAAAGGATAAAAATAAAAAAAAAAAAATAAAAAGGAAGAAAGAAGAAATAAAGTTGTCAGTAATGCCTATGTAATGTGTACCTAACGACTTGATATTTGATACAATATGATACCGCACACCGCGTAAAAGCACAAAGACGCTAAAGCATGCGAATATGACTCCTAATATTTAATTTAAATATGGTACACGGGTGTTGAAATGGATCAAATAAAAAATGAAGACCGAACATCTATGATATAGCGCAGTATGTCACTAATATTTTATTCTTAATTAGGCATTATTTTTTGATTCGGTTAGGATGAACTGGAATTTAAATCCTCCAAATGTAAATTGGATTTCCATTAATCCATTTTCATTATCGGATTTATAATAGGGCACTTCTTCGTCCCTCTTAGTCAATAAAAGAGCAAATACACAAACAAGGATGTCGGTGAGTTGAGGCATATTTCAGGCCGTAGCTCCTACTCCTCAAAACCATTCTTAAACCTGGCTTATGCCACTCTGAAGTGTGGCATGCCATAAAAAGAAGGCATGCACATGAATGAACGCGGAAGCATACGATGTTTTTGCTTGGATATGCATTAAAAAAATTACGAAGAAAATATAAGGGATAATAAAAAGTTTGAATTTCGTCTTGATCGAAATATTTGAACTCAACTCCTGAATAGGTGCTTAAGAAAAATGCCTTCATAACCAAAACAAAACCTGTTTTAGGGCCTTCATTTAAAAAATTAAAAAGTTTTAATTTCCATTCAATTGCACATAAATATTCTTTAATTTAAAAGTCTGAACTTTGAACCTAAAAATTTTATTATCTATAAGCGGCATAAAATATTTCTAAATAAATCAATTAGCATCAGCTATTGCATATATCACTGGTAGCACTGGTGCATGGTATTAACATCTTTCATTGCAAATTCCTTTGCTTATTTACTTCCTTCAAATAAATTGGCGAAAGTGTTCAAATCAGCAACCAAGGGATAATTTGGACCTATAATCAACGACAAAGTTGACCTAAAAAACATACGCCTTAAAAACATTATGAAACAAGGCAAGAAAAAAAGATCCGAATCCTTGCTATCAATTCTTTTTTCTTAAATGTAATCTTCAGCAACCCTTTTTAAAAATAGAACATCAAAATCTCCATTATCCGTGTCAGCTTGACTTAAAGATTACGTTTTTTCCGTTTTCCAGCGTCGTCGCGCCGGTTTGCATGACTCTAACCCAATTCGTGCCCTCGAAAATAGCTTTCTCAATTTCGTGTTTATATATTAAATTCGATTGAGAAAGAAAATTTGCTGGAATCTTCAAATGAACACCCGTCTTTCAAAAATTTTTAAATAACAACTCCGTGAAAATTTCGGAAAATTGTTAGATCCTTATCAATAAAAGAGAAAGAAAGAGGGGGAAAAAAAAGAAGTTTATATTGGAGAATTTGCTAGTAATCAAAGTCTCACATACAATGCAGGACTGGATGACCTTGCCCATAATAAAGTAAAACGCACGAAAAATCAAAGCCGCATCGATAAATTCGTGTGGGACCAAACTCATTACAATTCCAGGGCTCCTACGATGATTAACATTCATTTAGGTCATTTGGGCGAGTATCCCCAACCTTGCAATGGATAGGTTTTCCTAAAGCACTAATTTACTTCAATTAACCGTATAAAAATTAACACGAATTTTACTGTTATTAAAACAAATTTAAATAATTCAATATTTAAAAAGTTAATGAATCCCTAAGGAAAGCCAGTAATGTCTACAGTTTTACGTAAAAAAAAAAAAAAAAAAATTGAATGTAGGCTGGACAACATGACAGAATTTTTTTTTATTGAAATGTTTTCTTTTTTTTTTTTTTAACCAAGAAACAGTATAAATTGCATCGTCAAAAAACAGTGGGTCTTCATCGCCTACTCTCTATTATTGGATCCAAGTGATGTATATAGATGCAGTCTGTCATTAGCATAACATAGCAAAGAATGATTTTTGAACTGACAGGATGACCTCCTACCTTATAAACTTTATATGCAATATTAGGTACTAAAACAAATGTTAATAAAGTCAATTTTCTAATACTTACCATTTGAACTTTTCAAATCCCTATGGATCAGGCGTACAAGAGCTTGATCATGTAAATAATACATCCCTCTTGCAACTTGAATTGCCCATAATACTAATACATCAGGTCTTATTTTCCTGCCGGCAAGCACTTTGTTTAAACTACCACCTTTTGCATATTCCATCACCAAACACAAATTTGGTATTTCTAAACAAACACCTTTCAGTTGCACTATATTTTCATGTTTCAATAACCAAAATAATTTTGCCTCTTGTCTAACATTTTCTAGCGTAACATTTATATCTTCATCAGAGTCTTGTCTAGCTGCTTTCACAGCTACTTCTTCATTTCTCCACCATCCATGATAAACTTTACCAAATCCACCAACTCCTACTACTTCTTCCAGCTTAAGTTCACTAAAGCTAACTTCAAGTGGTTGGATATCTCTTGTGATTGATGAAAATTCTTCCTGATCATCAGCTACGAAATTGGCTGGAAATATCCCTACTTTATCACCAATTTTACCTGTCCACCATCCTTCATCACCTGACACCTTTACATCCTTTGTCAAAACTTCAACAATTTCACCTCTACGCAAACTAAGTTCATCTTCTCCTTGAGCATCATAATCAAATAGAGCAGTTACACGTGTACCTGTCTTTTTGGAATGTGGATCGGAATGTTTCATAAAATGCCTTTGAAAGTAGGGTGAACTGGAAGTACTTGTCTTGCTAAAAATTGGGGAATCATGTTTAGTATTATATTTATTGTGGGAAAAAGGAGAACTGCTTTCATTGCCATGATATGGTATCTTTGTTTGGAAGAAATGAGTTGGCTCATAACTTTTGACAGGTGAATTATGGTTTGATGTTTGTTGAGCAGTGCTTGCAGTGCTTGGAACTGGTGATGGAGCTCTGGAAGACCTCGCTGACTTCGTGTTTGTTTGAGCCAGGCCGTTTGACAGGCCTAGCCCATATAAGCTGTTCCCAGAGGGTTCCATAGGGTACAATAAGGGAGGCATTCGTTGACCAGCGGGAGAGTCAATTCTCCTCCCGCATTTATAATACAAATTATCAATTTTAATATCCTTCTACCAAGGACTTTATATACCAGGTGGTAGTATTTATAATCACTACGGCACAGCACTTTGTGAAAATCTTGATTTGACAGATTATTTTTAGGTGAAATCGACACACTTTTCATAGCATTTAATCGACATGAATATTTCTTCACATAAGACTTTTAATTATTCACGTGTTATTATTTAATCATTAAAAGGTAAAATGAATGGAATCAATGCATGAATTATTTTCCAATTCCTTAATTGCACTCGCGACGCGAACCCGTAGTACTATGAGACATCCGCCATCTTTTGACCTGCCCTTTGTCAATTGTGGCAATAAGAAGAAACAAAATGGCCCTAAAAACAAATTTTTTTTTCGTTAAGTATAATTTTTAAAATCATTGCCACTTCGTATATCACCAAAATTTTAACTTTAATCTTTTCCAATAATTTTCCGAAGTCATTTATTCTTTCATCAAATCGCATAAGCAAGTATAAAAGAAATATTTAAAAAGTTTTGAGAAATAGAGCCCTGAAAAAGAAGGATAAAGTGGAAGAGTCCAGTTTATTTGTAAACATGGCTTCAGCTTATACTAGTAAGTTAAAAGGATGGTTGATTTAAACTTCCAATAATGGCTTATCCATTCTGATAAATTCATTTTTAATCTTTTAATGATTTTAGAATGATACTATAATCGATATTTTCCTTTCTGGAGTCTTTATTTCTTGCGAAATACAGTTCAGTGAACTAAGCTTTAAGGCATTTTCTAATTTTATTTTTATTCTATTTTTTGGTCTACCAGGAAAAATCTGGTGATTCGATTTTTCTTGTACATTTATGAAGTTATTTATTTGTTTTAGGAGAATGGATCAAGTTTTTCAAGGATTCTGGAATTCCAGATGATGTTGCTACAGTTTATGCTTTAATTTTTTATGAGAATCGTATACAAAAAAATATGCTACTAGATCTTAACAAAGAATATTTAAAAGACATGGGCATTACTGTTATGGGAGATGTTATTGCTATTTTAAGGCAAGCTAAAAATGTTCATGATAAGTATGTCAGAGAGCAGTTTTTATCAGGGACAGATGATGTTATTGAAATCAGAGATGTTGAATCTAATTCAGAATCTAGTCCAAAAAAATCAACCCGTAAGTACTGAATGTAATTTTCATTTTAATTCTATTTATTTCATACTTTTGTTTAAAATACTTCCTTGTTTTTAAAGCAATGAAAAGAATGTTGGAACATTATACCAGAAAATATGGATCTGATGAACTAGACTTGCCACTTGATAAAGTTCAAATAAATATTCAAAACAGTGAACCTGCTAAGATCCCTAAAAAACTGGAACATCGAATTGGGCTTCAGAGAAATTCTTCAAGTACAATGGGTAATTTTTTGCAACATATAGTTAACCGTAAAATGCTGAATAATATATATTTATTTTTCTATTGTAGTAAAGAAAAAAATTCAGGCTCCTTCCAGTGGTGGGAGTAAGTCTGGATTGGAAGTTCCTGTGCCTAAAGTAAGAAGAGTACTTCCAGAAAATGAAGGAGGATACAAAATTAAAATGCCATCAGGATCAACAGAAAGATCAAAAAAACTTCTAGAGCAAGGTAGAATATGCTTCTATTAAAAATCCTTTGTGGAGAGAAATAATATGAAATTGACAAGAAACTGAGAATAAAATAAATTGATTTCATTGTAGGTACTAATTCCACCAATGAAATTTAAAGTAAAGATCTTTTTTTTCTGCTGTAAATTACTTGATCAGTTCTAGACAAGTGTCTTTTTTAAACTTCTCTTTCTGTTTAATGCTTTATTGGTAGAAATAGTTCTAGTCTTTTTTTGTCATTTATAACCAAAAAGGGGCAAAGTTAAAAACATGGTAGTTTTTTAAATCATAGTTGTAGTAAGAACTTATAAATTAAAAATATATATGATTTTTAATTTCTTTTAAGCTAAGAAAAAACAAAGAACAGTATTTGATCGCCTTGGAGAAAGTTCTGTTAGTAGCACAACTTCAGATGTCTCTATAATTTCAACAGGATCCAAGAGTTCTGGAGCAAATGGAATGGTAAGTAAAGAAAAGTTAAAATATTTAAGTTATAGATTTTTTTTATTCAATATTCTTAAGTTTTGGTATTTATTTTGTAGAATTTTTCGTCTGTATTCGCCAGACTTGGAGGAAAGACCTCATCTTTAGTAACTTCTACATCTTCCGTAGAAGAAATCGTGGTAATACCGGACGATCCATTACCTTATTCCGGAGTTTTAAAACCTTCATCACTGAAGAGAAAAATACCGAGAACTCCTATTGCAGGTAAAATATTTTAGAGCCATTGTATACTCAACATAAAGTGTTAATCGGGAATTAATGTTTTATTCGTTTCTCATTCAGCAACAATGAGAGCGGATGGTGAAATATCAACGAAACCATTAGTGGAAAAATGTGGCCAAGTGCTTTCTGTCAAGAAAAGGCTGGGGTCAAATGTTGATTCACCGTTGAGCAGTTTAGGGAGTTTAAATGAAAAAGATCTGAAAGCTATTAGAATTACCACGGATTTTCAAGAAGGTAAAAAAAAAAAATTGATGGGCGAAAAATCTTGGGAGTTTTTGTTATAAATGTCAAATTTTTTCAGACGCTGATGATCCAGTTCCTGAGAAGATAGTAAAATTATCTGCCAGATTCTCTAATGTACCACAAAATCAGGATAAATCAGTAAATGGGAAGAGCAAAAATGTCAGTGGATTTGACAACTTTATAATCAAATCAAGGGAATGAAAGTACCAGTTACCAGTACAACATCGGTAAAAAAAATCTTCATATAAGTAGCATTGAACAGAATTACAATTATTTTTTTACTTCTAGGTGATAAAGGCAGGAAGTAAACTTTTAAAAAAAAGAAAAGCTGCTGATGAAATGGCTATCGACGACGAAAAATCTCTCTTTGGTACGTAAATTCTTTTTTAGTTTTTAAAAATTTCTTCATTTTATAATATAATAATTATTATTTCAGACTCTTCACCAACGAAAAAAGTACGCTTCGGTAAAACTACCCACCGTTTAATCCCGGGGAACACACCTGCCATCGACACCACGAAGAAGTTAAAAAATTACCCTAATTTAACTATGAGGATACCAAATTTAAGTTTAGAAAAAAAACTAGTTGACACGCCTGGACGTTTTTCTGGTATTAAAATAGGTTCACTAAATAGCGATAAAATAATTAGTAAACCCACGGTAAAAGATAGGATAGGAAACAAACCGTCACTTGCGAATAGATTAGGCAGTGCCAATAAAACAGCAAAAGAAATTAAAACGAATACTTTGAAAGTGGGCAGTGGAGTAAAAAAATCATCTTCAAATGTCCATGATAGATTAGGTTGATTATCTTGGTATGTTTATTTTATTAATTTTGCTTTAGTAATAAAACCCCCTTTTAATTTAATTTTGATTTAGCTACGTTTATTCCGTTCTGTTTATTTAATAAAACACTCAGTAGGTATACATATCCGTTCCTCATTGTTCTAAAATGTTTTGTCTTGCAGTTCGGGTTAGTTTTGCCTAGAGCAACCTCATTAAATGTATGTACAAAAAAAAAAAAATAACTTTAATTTTAACTTACAAAAAAAAAAAAATAAATAAATAAAATTTTTTTAAATAGAATTTGTAATTGTGTTTTGATTTTAAGAAATAAAACTTAACATTTTTTTTTCTTTGCTACTATTCTTTTTTTAAAAGTCTATTCCTGTTTCCTGGTATTTTAACTGCTCTTTATAGATTTTTCAAAGCCAGTTCGGTTACCTCAGAAAGAGCACAACCACCCGAATCCAACTGGTAATAGAGTGAGGTGCAGAGTGATACACTAGACATCAGACCACTGCCCCAACTTTGAAAACATTTTTTTTATGGAAAAAAAAAACATCATTGAGAACCAATTTTCGTCGGGTACATGAGCCGAATGGGAATCAAATCCACATCTACCGCTTGCCGGGCGGGTGCTCTACCATAAAGCTACCGGCCCAAACTTGACGAATTTTCCCTCAATGAAGGACTTAAATTGCAACACGAATCACAAAGCGCGGAAAAACCAACTATACCTGACGCCACTAAAATGTTGGCAAGAAATGAGAAAAGGAAGCAGCCGCGCTTCCCGTGCTTTGTGATTCGCGTTGCAATTTAAGTCCTTCATCATCCAGAGAGAATTCGTCGAGTTTTTGCTTACTAACTAAAGCTAGATATACTGTCACCGAAAACGAACCACAGAATTAAATGTGGTCCAACGATCTACGTTAACTTTTTTTTCTTTCTACATACCTGAATTAAAACATGAACTGAACCCAATTGCCATAAAACATTGCCTTAAAAATCTAATTGCCCTTTGAAAGTATTAAAATCATGGACCGGCATCAATCATTATATTGAATACACGAATCATCCCAACAATTTATTTCTCGCTTTATTGAGATTATTTTTTTGTAAATTGTGATGTTATGAACTTTTTTTTCATGTTAAATCGTGCGAACCAACATGGATCTATTTATTTTTCGCAAATATCTATGAAAAATGGGTTATTAACAAAATTAAAGAGGTAAAACTAGGTATGGTTCGAGGAGACCGGGCAGAAAAAATGAGATTTTAGGGAGGCATATGACCATGTGCTTTGATTTACTATTCTTCTGTTTATTTTTCATTGTTTCCTAAAAGCACTTTTTATTAACTTCCTATTGCAAAATTAATACTCATGATCATATGACTCCGAAATTTCGCGCCCATTTTCCCTGTCTAATCCCTTCGTAAAAAACAACTTGTGCATTGTAAACAATGCCGCATTATCGGACTTCCAAAAGTCTTTGATTTACTGCAAATCAAAGATCATCCGTAAGAAATGAATCCGCTTTCATATCCTCATATTCCGCACAATTAAAGATACCAAATTGGCTTGAGACTGCTATTAAAATTTCAGGTTTGTTATAAACATATTTTAAAAAGTGAAATTGGCTGAATGTTTATCGTCGATTAAAATAGCCAGGGGACCTCGAGTTTTGAATTTTTGAAGAACTAATTAAATTGTTTGGATTAAGAGTACTAAGTGCATGAAAACAAATACAGATATTGATGAAAAATTTTAAGAAAAGGCTAGCTTAATTTGATTTCTGATAAAATGTTCATTCTTGATGTTTAAATAAAGAAAATAGTTAACACAAAAATGATATTTCAATAGCACAGCTAAATCTAGATTAAACAAAATAAATGATGATTCAGACATATAATTCTCTTTTGTGTTTAGAAATTACATCTCACTCTAGCATTTTAGTAGTCCAGTTTTCGGAGACATACTATTGTAAAAAATTCAAATAGAGAAATGATGCACAACAGAAGAAAGCAACTTGACTTATTTTTACGCCTATAGGCCCGAGAGGTTAGAGGGGGGGCACAAATCTGTACAAAAGGCTCCAAATGGCATTTTTTAACATGGAAGGTAAAAAAAAAAAATGTATAAAAGGGCTCGAACCTCATCTCGGGGTTTGCCTCGCTCCTGCTGCCTCTCCGCTCCTAATCTTTTGTGTTTTATCTTGAATTAATTTACTCGTAGAATGCTTTAGGTGAAATTCATTGTACCAAGTGTTGTTGAAGAGTTAAGATAATAAGACAGGACTCTTAAAATTATGGGTATTCTATTTTAACGAAATTTCTTATTATGATCTATAACGATAGGAATAGTTAAACGCGGTGCTAATAGTCATGGTACGTCGTAAACGTAAATAAGCATTAAAACTACTTTTCAATTAGTGGCCAAGTGATTTATTTACTTTATAATAAACACCACTGAATATTGCGTGCTTTGTTCTCCCCGTTCCAAAAATTTTTTTTTCTCGATTCTTACGAATGATTAAGTGCACAAAGTAACTTTACATAAAGTATGTTTGATTTCACGAATCCTAGTGTATTATATAAAAAATGTATTAAACTTGAATAAATTATCAATAATGCGCATTTTAATAATTTTTCTGGCTTAGATTTCTCTTAAAAAATATGATCAGTAAAATAATTTATAACAATATACCACTTTAAAAGCATTCTTTTTTGATTTTGATTTTATTATGCATTTTATCTTGTTTTAGGTTGAATCTTAAACGTTTGAAAATTTGTTTTTCTTCAAAAGACAAAGCTCCAATAAATTTCGGATGAAATTTAAATCTTCTCTCCTAGAACTTTTGTTTGAACACACCTCGAGCGGCATCCAGTAGCTGGAACGTTAAAAAACCACAAAAATATAGTCTGATGATCATGTAAAGAGTAAAAATCAGCTGCATACAACAGTCGCACAATCCCAATTTTCACACTTTACCTTTCAAAGAAAAGAGAATCAAGGCATCTTAAAAGTTGTAACAACTGAAACTGAATCTCCTGGTTCCAGTAGGCTGCTCTACACATGAAAAATGAATAAATAAAGCCAATTATTCTGATAAAACAAACAAAAATTTTCCTTCAAATGAAAATCTGATACTGACCATATAGTCATTTTCTTAATATTTCAAGTCCAGGCTTCTGCTTGAAAAGCTGAAACATTAAATTTTAAAATAGGTAATTCTCACAAAAAAACCCTTAAAGTCATGCTCAAATAACAAGGAAAATGGGTGAAATTCAATAACTGCTTTGACTTTTAGCCCTAATAACAAGAACCTGGATTATAAGAAACTGGTCTTGAAATAAGTTCTAACCTTAATGCCAAATTTTATTTCATATTTTCACCACTACAGCCTTAAATCACAAAGGGGATTTTACTGTTTAATGCAATTAATGCACAAACATTTCGGCTGATTTGTTTGATGAAGAAAAATTTTTTTTGCATTCATTTGAACAAGGTTCAGCTATAAGCAAGTAGCAAACTACTAACAAGCTTTAACTATTGAGCTATAGTGGGAAATATTAAAATTTAGCAACTAGAAGACATTTTTTTCTGTTGAAAACATGTTTCCTGACCTGTTTATATAACCATGTAATAAACTTACCAACACAACTTGTATTTTGGCTGTTAAGAAATTCAAAATAATATCAGTTTCTTTCGCATTTAACAACATCGCTATTTATAACGTCCTAAACCTATTTAATAATTTATTAAAACTGCATTCCAAAGAGCTGAAAGCTATTTGATTAACTTTTTTCTTATTTTCCTAATTACAATATTTTTGGTAATGACCTTAAGTTATTCTTCACATCTTTTTTAACTGACTGCTTATTTCTTGCTAAAACCTGCAAAATAAAAAAAATTGTTGGTCTTAAATTAATTTCAAAATCAGATTCAAATAAATTCCAAAAATGTACTTCACAAATGCCTGCCATCGTAAGATATGTACTACTAAATCTAAGCCAATTTTCACTTAGGCAATTTATTAGTGATACATATTATCTTACATGTCAGCCAAAACTTGTTGTGTTGGTTTGTTCAAAAATTTTATAAAAAAAAAAAAAAAAAAAAAAAAACAGATGACAAGGGGTTTGATACTCTGATACACACCATTTAATATCCTAAGAGTAATAGTGACAGCAGCTCTGTTTTCACCTCCTCATAGCTGGAACATTAAAAAAATTATAAAAAATCAACTGAACAATTTCTGCACCAGAGAGTTAAAATTCTGCCAGTAATGAGTAAAACAGTTCAAAGCACTGATTTGAAGAGAATGAATTCACCAGAACAACAATTTTTAATTTCAGTGCTCTGAACTTAATTGTACAAGGCAGGATTTGAAACCAAAAAAATACCAACCATTGGTTTAATAGTGCAGACCAATGTCTTCCAACAGCTAACTGCTCAGCTTCCATCCTGAAAATTCAAAAAAAAATGTATAGTATTAAGTTCAAAGAGAATGGTTGAAATAAATTCAAATATTTTCAAAGTTATACAATATATTAAGAATATATACAAAAAATGCATTAAAATAATCCAAATAAAAATAACCACTTATTTTTTTCTGTTTTACTTTTTTCCAAAGGCTTTTAAAAAGTTCTTTCATAAACTAAATAATGTTCCTTTTTTTTTCTTTTTTTTCCCCCGATTTTTTTTGAATAAAGTTTGTTTTAAATTTTTCAAATTAAATAGCAGTAATGAATGATTAAAAATAAAGTACAATACATAATTCAAAACAAAGGGCTTGACTGCCATAAACAATGCAACATATAGGCTAAAATGCTTAATAATACATTTAGTAAGTTAAAACGATTACACTAAAATTCTTAGTGTTTGATTACTATATCCAACTTTTAAACCAATTAAAAGCAATGCCATCTTATAGAAGTATTATACACTCAAAATAATTTACCTGATTATTTTTCATTGTCCAAAAAAAAAAGGATGTTTAAAAAGATTAATAGTTTATTTCTTTGTTGAAGACAATGCTTTAGAACAACATAAAGGGCAAAGCTCAACAGATATTTTTTTTTTATTTACATGTAAACAAATTCCTACATTGGGCAGATTACTTCCAATAGGGCTTGAGTCTTCTACAGACTTATCGTTATTATAATCTAAATTAATATCCAAAAAAGAATCTAAAGAAGTGTCTGTGTTAGACAATTTAAGATCAAGATCAAAATCAAAATCATTAATATTATCATTAAAAAATTCCTCATTTTCAAATGGAAAAGGGGTATTTTCTAAATCATCTAGGTAATTACTAAAAGGTGAAAGTTCGACATCTTCTTGCTTTAAAGAAAATTCTCCGAAATTTACATCTTTGTTTTTAATAGGTAAATCAAACTTGACTGATTTGACAACAGCATTAGGTTGAGGAGATATATCACTCTCATTTTCTGACACATAACCATGCTCTGGAGACAATTTTGTTACTGGTTTTTCAATGGAACTACTTAGTATACTAGTTGTAACTGGTAAGCCGGTTGATCGGCTCAAATTTTGTAAAATCTGACAGATCTCTTTGCTATTAGCCAAAAAACTTTTCAAATAAATTACTTCATGCTTTAAACTTGCAATTATTTTATCTTGTTTCAAAACTTTTGCTTTTATTTGGTTATTTTCATCTTGAAGATTTTCATTTTCATTTTCAAGTGATGCAATATACTGTTTTTTGCGTTCTCTGTTTAACCTAGCCATTACTGCATTTTTAGACGAACATTTCGGGCGCTTAGATGGTTGTAAATCACTTTCATCGAAATAATCTGAACTTACTTTCCTTTTGCGATTTTTGGAGGAGTCTTTCGTTTCGCGATTGTTCTTGAGTGTTCTTCGAGTTTCTCGGTTGGTTGACATATTGTCTATGGTACCAATTTTCGTATACAAATGATCATCACCTGATAGAAACTTTTCGCTGTTTTTCATTAAACTCCGGATCGTAAGCCCATTCCTTACCTTTGGTTTTCCATAAGTATCATCCATTTCATCGTCTGAACTGGAAAATGAGCGTTCTGCCGAAGAATTGCGGGAATTTTCGTCAACGTATGTGAAACGTTTTGGTTGCGTTACAATGCGTTTACTTTTCGCAGACATTTTTGAAGTTTAATTATGTTTTCCTTTAAAGTTTTATATATTTTTTGAAACACTCAAACTAGAATCTTTGAAAAAGATATGAATGATCTTTAAAACAATAACTTTTACCACATTGCACAATTATGAAATCACTTGAAAAAAAAAAGACTTGAAGACGTCTTTGATTTCTCTACAGGAAGTGGCTACTACTAGAACCGGAAGTCAGTTGCGGTTGTAATTATTTCTTTCCTACTTATCATTCTTCGCGTGAGCATGCAAAATGCTGAAAAATCGTCATCAAAATTCTTTTTATTTATATTGAAAATAATTTAACAGTAAACAAACTTTATGTATTTATTTTTCTCACAACTCTTATATTTAACGAAGTTGCTGCTCATAAGATTAGTATAAAAGCCATGTTTTAGGAATTTATTTGACTAACGATTTTTAAATCGAAAATAAGGAAGAAAATGAAATAAATTTATGGTGATACGTAAAAACTTTAAAATAATCTTTGTGCCATAAGCTGGTCTTATTACTTTTTAATATTTATTGTATTAAAGTAAAATGAAATAAGAATGCTGATATTTCAGACGCTGTTATGATGTTTGGAGTACATAACTTGTGACGTCATGATATCGGCTTCGTTTTCGTCGTAAACGGTTTCAAAATCAGGAGGGTTTGATTCGCGTGGCGAGGTGTACCGCCCTGCCTCGATTTTCTGTTGTGTAAGAACTTTTGTTCAAAATTAATTATTAATTATAGTGTTGTGAAAAATAGTCAAAAAAATGGTTGATTATATAGGCAATAATATTGACCATCAATATGGCGACGGATACATGGAACAAGAGGAAGAGTGGGAAAGAGAAGGATTACTCGACCCGGCGTGGGAAAAACAACAGAAAAAGGTCCGTTATATTCAACCTAATATGTTTCTCATTATAATTAAAGCTTTTGATTCCCTTTTCCCATTCACCCTTGACGTTTTGTAACGGATTTCATTCAAGTTTTTGAAGTACTTGTTGTCCGGTACTAATAACATCGTTAAGAGGTGGTTTTTAGGTATCAGATTCTTGTGAGGCACAATAACATTTAAAGTAAAAACTTTACATATAAGCATATTTGAAAAGCTTCCACCAACTAAATAGTTCCAATTTTATCTACAATCTGCAATAAACCTGACAGTTAAATATTGTTATTAATTTTTTTTTCCAAGTCTAGTTTGTTTTTGGAAAAAGAGTCAATTTTCACATGATGTGAAAGTTATATTGAATGGAAATTTTAAAATTAGGAATCAGGCTCAAAATAATCTGTGACTCATTTATGATTCGATGCCTCTTTTATTAACATCTTGGGACTTTAAAAATGGGTTTTTTTAGTTTGAAATATTTTTAAAAAGTTATCTGGAATTCTGAATTATTTAAAATTTATTTTTCTTTGAAAATCTTGATCTGAATCATATTATTTTGGAGGTTTAATAATGCTGTTGAATTATTATAGTCTTGGCTGAATTCATAAACTTCAGATTTTAGTAGATCTTTTGATAGTTTTATTTTCTCATCCATCCAGTTCCTGTGTTGTAGTTGTAATTCTTCATTATTATTATTATTATTAATATGGTGAAACCTTCCGTTCAATCTTTATGAAATTAATTTTTTTACTCCTTTTATGAATAAAAATTTTCATCATTTTTTTTTTCTTGAAGAATAAAGTTACTTTGGGAAAGGAAAAGTTTATTGCTGCAAAGAAAAAAAAAGTGCATTATATTACATTAAACTAACTACCTGATTTTTTGTACCTTTTATCACTGACTTTAGTTTCATAATTTACATTGTGATTATATGTGTGATAATTTTTAAGAGCCAAGACAATTATTCATCTTTGTAAATACGTATTATTAGTTAAGGTTCCAATAGTTTTATTTTCTGTGCTTGAATCATTACCTATTCCCCATGATTCTGGATTTTATAATAAAGTAAACTCAAACTGCTAAAAAGAAATAAGCTTTATAAATAAAAAAAGTTTTTGGGTTGTACAATATTGCCAGTAAAATATTTCTGAATTTTTAATTGCAATCTTTATAGTATTTGATTTTTCGTGGATCTTGTGATTCATTAATCATATTCAAAAATTAATTGCTGTCATCCACATGTTTAACCCCATTTCCATATATTCTGTGCTGTTTGCTTTAGAACATTAAAAAAACTGGAATATTATTTATTTTTTTTCTTGCTTTGACAAATAAAACCTGATGTTAATTGTAAAATACAATTAAGTTTCTATTTAGGGTTGAAATATATTTTTAAACAAAACAAAATTTTATTTTGCTTCGGGTAATCATATTTCGTCTGGGTTTTCATTTTATAAATAGTTTGAAACAAGAGAATTCCGTTGTCGATTTCATTTGTCGTGCATCATCCTCTCGATATCGCATGCATGTAATCAATCCATTTTAAACTGTCACGCGAGTAATCTATCCTCTTAAGAATCTTCAGAATTATACTCTTGAAACATGTGGACAGGTCTAGAATATTTGTCAAGTTTTTTTTTTTTTTTAATGGCTTAGGGCAGTTCCTACCGTTTCTAGTTAGAGATATAAAGTTCGCGTCGGTATAAGTTAAGTTAAAGCCCCTATTTCGAAAGTGAAAATCTAAAATGGTATAATGGCAGTAAATGGAAATCACCCCCCTATCGGTTCTTTTTTATCGTGGTACTGTATAGAAATAGAAAACAAAACAAAAAAAAAAAAAAAAAAAAAAAAAAAAATATGGTTGAAATTTAAAGGTAAAAAAAATGAGAGCTAACTGCAATGTCACTAAACTCTTCGCATTTGAATGATTTACGCCTTTCGGTCTTTTATTTCGTTCTACTGTATTTTGTCAAAGCCATCTATTTTTTTTATGCAAAAAATTGCACTATGCTCTTGTGAATACAACAAAAAAATCATCAGTTTCATTGGGAGAACTTTTGACTGAACCTGATTAGATGAAAGTAAGAATGCTGTTATAATGACTAGAATTGCTTAAAGTATTATTTTAGAAATCAGACTCTCAAAAAAGCTGTCAAGCAACTACCATCGGACTTAATTTTGCTGCTTTATTGCAAGAACTTGTTAAGGATTTTTTATTGAATGCATTATTTATTTATTTATTTATTTATTTATTTTTTTTTTTTTGGAAATTATTATTTGCTTAGTTTTTGGTAATCACACGAATTCTCGAAAGATACCATGATTTTATTGCCTGATGTTTTGTGGAAATATAGACCTAATAATTGCCATTTTTTTCATATTTTTTAGTTAGTTTTCTTTTAAAAAATAGGGACAAGGAATCCTTGGTGTAAAAGAGGAAAATATTGCTTTGATAAGCAATGGGATCCTGTTATTCGGTGTCGAGTCTGATCTTCTATCTTACGAATTTCTATGTTCTGAATCTATGATACAGGCGTCCGGCTGTATACAACGTTAAAAAATTGTTGACAATAGCTTTTCTAATTGTAGACGTTACGAATTATTGTTTTTATCTTATAATGGCGCTTCTTAGTTGTGGAATCACTCGGAAAATTTAGTCAAAAAGCAGTCACCAAGGTCTTCACAAGAACAATAAATTATAAGTGCAATAAAGAGCATTCAAAAATGGATTTTATCGTTTTTTAAAACGTTCATTGCGATGAAACGAAAAATATCTTCTGCTTTAAAAACATTTGTTTCTGAGTAATAGTGTAATTTAATACTTGCGAAATGTTTGAAATAAGGGAATATTTTATTTTATTTTGTTTCTAGTTGTTTTGTAAAATTTTATTTACTTTTGCATTTCTTAATTTGGATGTAAGACCATATCAATGGAATGCATTATTAATTTGAAGGCATTTCATGTCTTAAATAAATAATTCCAAAAACAATTGTTTTATACAATAAATCTGGAAAGAGCGCTTGCGTTTATAATGTTAGCCAGAGCCAGTATAAAGGGTTTATCTTTTACAAATATTGTTTCCAAATATTTGTAAGATAAGCGGTTCCTAGTAAAAGCTCGAAAAATCAAGAAGTTTTATGCTAATGGAATATTGTGAAGATGCGATTCATCAATAAGTTAAAAAAAAAAATATGCTACTAGTAAAAATTATACGAACCATTCAGACTAGGAAGCTCGTTAAATTTTACGGAGGATATGTTGGCTAATAAACTTTTGATTTCTCGGCCAAAATTTAATAGAGATGCGGAAATGATTCGTTTAACAAAAAAAAAAAAAAAAACTTTTTATTCAAACTGTTGAATATGAATTCAAATAGATGGATGCTTTTCAATAATTTGACATCAAAAGTGGCTAGACGATTGAACGAGTTTAATCTTTTCACGACCATAACACTGCGCTAATAATATCTTTAGCGTATGTTGTCGATCCTGTTAGTTTGAAATAGGACTTTCAGACTTGTCAGATTACAGTAATCATTGGTGCATAAAGGTACAATAAAGGCAGTTTGAGATCTAGCGAATCGTTCCTCAAAAGACAAGATAAAGTTATAAATATCTCTCTTGACTTCTAACAGTAATCAAGTAAATTGAGAATCCCTAATTTAATATTTGGATAAACTTGCAGAAAAAGTTTTGGACCAATAGTTCCCGTACAAAAGCTTCAAGAAGCTTAAAAATTTTTTCTTTTTCCATCCAATGCATCGGCACATTAACGTTAAGAATAACCACAGAGCTTCAAAATCAAAGTTTTGACATTTCTGACTGCTGGCGAAGTCTTCGTCATTGCCAAGAACGATTTTAAAATCCGGTTCTTTTTTTGAATGTGTGTCTTACTTTACAATAAAAATCAAGACCCAAATAATTTATTGGCCTAATCAATAAGGGAAACGTTTTTTTTTTTTTTTAATTCATAGCTGTTGGAGGTTCAGCCATGGTATCAAGTCGTATCTATATTACATGATGTGTAAAATCGATCTGAGCCCATTTGCGATAAAACTTTCGGATTTTCGCTAAGGAAAATTATAAAATCTAGTTATAGATATTTTAAAATAAATAGAAGTGTGTTGTTTGCCGGGAATAAACATAAAGTTTGTTTGGTTTGTCTGTGACGAAAATAACACATTGAATACAGTTAGCAGCTTTGTTAAAAATGAAATTTACTGTGATTGCTCGTTTAATAGCAAGGAATACGAATGGAAGGAAATTTAAATCAAATGGGAAAAAATGAACTTTTCGAAACATGAAAGCAAGACCCTTTTTTTTACTGTAACGTTGCATCACATGATTTTTGGGACAAGGGTCATTTTTGAAAAAACGTTCTGTGTCGGGAAAGGACAAATAACGCACAATTTTGCCAATAGAAATGGCTTAAAAATAATTATTTTTCCTTCAAGAAAAGGGATATCCGTTTCACCTTCCAAAACTCCAATTCAGTGCAAAAAAAAAAAAAAAAGAATTTCGTTCTGTCGTTCATAAGAAAAAATGTTCCGTGTCGGGAAAGGACAAATAACTCACACTTTTGCCAATAGAAATGGCTTAAAAATAATTATTTTTTCTTTCCAAGAAGGGAAGCCATTCTTAAACTTCTAAAACTCAAATCAACTGCAAAAAAAATTTTTTTTGCAATGGATTTGAGTTGATATTTAAGTAATACAGTATTGGCTAAAGATAAAAAGGTACGTTTTTTCAAGAAGGCTTCATAAGCTGTTACACTCTGGTTTATAATATTTTTAGAAAACAAGGTCCAAATATTTAGATAGTGTCGGGACTTTTAGCTGAAGAACTAAAAACGCTGTGCGAGTAATAAAGTTTTTAAAAATATAAAAAAAAAAAAAAAAAAAAATTAGCTAAAGGTAATTAGTTAATGTCGTTGTCAAGTTTCAGGATTTTTTTTATAGCGAAAATGTTAGTTTCACAAGCAAATCATAATGATTCTTCATTTAAAATAGTGAATTTTATCACGTTACATTTTAAATATTAGCACAATTAGTTACAATAATATGATAAGCTCTGGATATTGGTTTTTTATGCAATATCTTTCTTCAAAGTGACTATTTACAGACACGTGGCCACTAAGTCCATCAACATTTTGATTCTTTACAGTGGGGGACACGTCGAAAGCTCTGTTCAGAAATTTTTATAAAAATAAAGTTTACATATAAGTTTAATAACCCTCATTAAACCTAACGTCTTTCCGGTTAAGCTATCAATTCAACAGACACCTACGACATGAAATGTTTGATACTTGCAATTTGTTGACTGGCCAGATGTCTAATTTTTTATTAAAGGAAGAAAAAAAGGGTTTTGTAATCTCAGGACACGACCACGACATTTAAAATTTCAATTTTAAGCACATATCTGACAAGCACAGCTGCCAAAGATTGTTTGTAGATTGAAAAATTGTAACTTGTTAAAACCTAAATTTCAAAAAAAAAAAAAAAAAAAAAAAAATTAATGGCGTATTGTTAGTATTGTTTTAGGGCTCAATGTGTTAACTCTTGAGGTATAGTTTAGTTATGATGAAACTGTGTTCTAAAATGAATCTTTTTTTATTTTGCTGTACCCTTCTCTTCCATACTTTTTATTCGACTTTAACTTTGAGCTGGAAATGATTATTAAAAATCATCCTTAATTGTTATGGCTGAGAAAAGAATATTTTTTAATGACAAAATTGAATATTCATTAACTGCTAGGATTTTAAAAACCTCTACGGACTCTACGACTATTTATTTTCCACTATTCAGGCAATTATTTTTGAATTTAATGTCTCTTTCCTGCTATAAACTAGGGCATGAAATAAAAATGCCTGAATTTTAAGCATAAAATCCTTTAAGATCGTTGACAGCTGCAGCTCTTCATACGCGACAACTACGCTGACATGTGTCACCGTTTTTAAGATGACAACTTCTGTTAGTTCCTGCCCTTGAATTGACGAAAGATGCAAAATTATTTTTCCGATGCTATCTCTATCCCCTGACAACCAGTGGCAGATGAAAATATTAGCAGAAGTAAACACAAGTAAATGAAAAGCTTTTGTAACAATTTTGCTACAGCGGCATTTTAAAAAGGCTTTTACCTCCCGTAATGTTTCGTGTTATTATTTTTGTCCTTAAAATTGTTTATGTAATACTTTTTTACTCATTGATAACCGAAAAGCAGACCGGCTGCCAAGTTTGTGCAACTACCGAAATCGCAATAGCCGATGATTCATTTTGTTGAGAGAAAATAAAATTTCATTGTAAGGGTAGCCAAAATCTTTTATGACGCGTATTTTAAACATTACGTTTTTCGATGAGGTTTGTTTTGAGCCACATGCAAAACCAAATAGCAACGTTTGATGTAATATAAAATTAATTAAAAAGGGATGATAAACGAACGCAGCCCAATTGAAAATGATTAAGCGGTCTAAATGCTCTATTTTTAGGTTCTAAAGTGTGTGAAGAAGCAATAACCGCACTAACCCTTTAAGTAGTAGCGGTAAAAATGCCAGCACGTATATGGTCGTTAACTAGAATATGAATACGTGAGGTAATGAAACTGTTGTTCGTTGGGCTATCCTCAAAGTATGTTTTTAAAAAAAATTCTTTGTTTTGTATTCGCTGTTATTGTCATTGTAACTGGCCCTTTAAAATGTAACATCGATCCGCAAGTCGTAGTAGAGAATCAGGAAAGAAGAGGAATACAAATGGACTGTTTATGTTTTAGGTGTTATAGCAGTGAAGTTAAACTTGCAAAAATGTTCAGTTTTATATTATAATCCCAGTACTAGAACTTTAATAAAACCTGTACAAGGTGGAAGTTCCGTTCCATGAAATGCTTCCATTTAGAACAGGTTTACTTCTTATGCAGACAATACTACATAGAATACCTTCGGAGCGTTCCTTAAAAGCTCTCCAGCTTCGACAAAAGTCCTTATTTTCCAGGCTTTGTTTTATTCAGATTTTACTGTATTAAGTTTTAACTTTTATTAACTTTGGTTAAAGTCTGAGATAATCTCACAAACGTAAACAATCTATGCATCTAGTGGGGGTTATCTTTTTTTTTTTTTTTTACGGAGCACAAAAAATTTATGGTGCAGATCAATATATTAAACCTTCATAATACAGTAAATATGATACGTATGAAGTAGAAACTGGTAGCAGTAACATAGGAATTCTTTTTATCGTTTACCAAATAGGTACTGATGATTCTGATACGGGCCAATAGCCAAGGGTTCGCAGGCGGTCTCTATTTTCTCTAAAAAGTCTCTATTTGTAGCTTAGGTCTATAAAAGTCTATATTTTCGGGGAATGTCATTAAATGATATATTTTTTAAAAAGTCTCTAAATTTGGTCGTTTTTTTTCCCGGAAATGCAAGGTTTTTAAAACAGCGAAAGGAAAATGAAACTTCGGAAAATTTAGAGAATTAAAAATAAAAAAATTGAAAAAAAAATTTCGACTCTAGAGAGAACAAAGTAATGAATGAAAATGTCTCCAAAAAGAAAGCTAAGTACGAAATAAGTACTGATAAGTTACTTTTTTGAATGACTGTTTTTGAAGCTTTTATTTTTTTAAATTTTTAACATACTTCATTGGCGTTAAAGCAATTTATTAAACTTTTGATGTTCATTTTTTTAATTTTAGTTTATGCAAAGTTGAGCCCGGTTAATTTGTGCAAAAATTAAATTAATTGAATTGGTATATATTTTATAAATTTCGGTATATAATTTTTAAATTTTGGTTTATAATTTCTCTAACTTTTAGTCATTTTTTCACTATAAACCCTGAGGGGACAGAGTCCCTTTTCCCCCTGGAAAAATTTCTGATCTATGTATTTTCCCTACGAATCGACCAATCTCCAAGTAAAGATTTAGACTCCCGCCACCCTCCATCCCCTTGTTCTGGCTACGGGCCCTTTCTCTTAATGTTAAGTGCTCCAATTTTTGTGAATGAGTTGTCGTAGGTGTTAAAAAACGGAATAACACTACATTCTCTAAGAACTAAGTGTAACTTACAGTTAATCCTTTCAGTCTGGAAATCTACATCGGGCTTAAAATGCACTCTATAAGATATTATTCTGAAGAAAAAGTGCTGCCTTCGGAATATTTCTCCACCAACGTTTCGGGTGTATCCATACGGGTCCTTGCGATGTAAGATTCTCATTTCAAAAAAATTTTTGCTCGTTTCGTTGGTTCAGTTTTGGAACAAACTACAGCGTAAGGTTTGAGTCCTAGATGGGTACCGGGTGGTAAATTTTTAATTTACTTCAAAAAAACATTTTTTCCCACAATGGGATAAAAATGAAGAGAAAGTCGGTTTTATGATGAGGGAAAATTACTTTTTTATCTCTCCGGGCGGAAAATAGTATTGAAAATGGCTTGAAAAGCGGAAAAGCTCATTTTCCGCCGTTGTAATGAAAAATATCTTACAAATCAGGTATGGAGGTGGCTTGTAGGCCTCGACTGGCTACGGCCCTCACTTCATTCGGACCGTAAACCCCAGTCTCGGCCTGCAATACGTCACCTCCATACCTGATATGTAAAACACTATCACAGCAGGAATAGCAGGTAAACATTTCAATGCTCTACCAATTACGGCTCTCAGCTTCGCCCGAAAATATTTATCTGCGATCGCCGTTGTAAAAATAAGTAAACGGCCGTTGTATGAGGCTATACTAATAAACAATTTTTTATCATATGACCAACTTTTTTTTTTTTTTTTTTTTTAAAGGAAAATTATAATTTTTTCCTATACCTATGGAGTAAGTAATAATTACTTTCCAATTGAAAAGAGAAAGAAACTTGAAAATGCCTTGCATAATCAAGTCAACATAAGAAAAGAAAAAAAACAAGAGAATTAGGTTTCTGAAAACTGGGCAATGACCAAAAATGGCCTCAGATAAAAGTGGGGGAAACTCGATAGAAGACTTAGGTTATGACGAGGTATCCATAGCTTGATTCAATCTACTTAGACGTTTGCGCTATTGCTGAGATTCACGTTAAGATTTTTAAAACTGTTTTATAAATATCTTTCCCAATGGTTTTCACATGCTGAGCTTTTGAATATGCCTTTGCGTGCTTCCCTTTTTCATTGGTTAGAAGTGTTGAGGTCTGATTCATTTCTTAAAGCTAGACGGAGAGACATCAGCTGCTAAACAACGGATTGCAAAAATGAACGAAAAAAAAAAAAAAAAAAAAAAAAATTATTTTTTCATTGACATTAAGAAAATGGTGGGCGTCTCTCATTTTTTTTCTGATCTTTAATTTGTCTAATAATTTTTTTTATACTGAAAAAACGATGTACTTACTATGTTTTAACTTCAATTTACTTATATCCAATGAACGTTTGGAATTTATTTTTCCAAATTGTTAACTACTTACGGCTAATTTGCTGTGATTTTCCTTTTTTCCAATGTGTTTGATAAGGCGGGAAATATTTTTTTCATTTCTTAGTTTCGAATGATTATATACCTACAGTAAAGAAAAAATTTAAAAAATTTCTCCCTGTTGCTGATTAGGGATCGTCCATACATTACGTAACGCAAATTTCCATGCAGCGTCTTATGGAAGGTATTGCGACCTTCAACCCCAGATCTAAGGCTGATGGCTTGGCAATTGGCATCGTCTATACGATTATAGGCTCGAAGCTTGTCTTGCCGTTTAGACAATCTTTTTCAAGATTTTTTCCTAATAACCAGATATCAATTCAAATTTTTTTTAAATGACAATTTGTTGTTTTAGATTTTATTATGTACTAATCTCAGTGTTTCAGTCCAAAAGATTTACTACCTTTAAACTACCATCAGCTTTTATTGCTGGGCTTGTTCGCTGTTACTCTTGGGACAGTTTTACTTATTTTTTTGCAAACTTGCAGCCCTTTTTTTGACTGTTAGAAAACTAAATAGATCGGACAATACCTGAAATTTAAGGCTTTCAAATTCAGTTCTGAATAAGCTTTTATAAACTTTAACGGAGGCTTTAAAAGCCGCGTTACTCTTGGGACCAAGAAAGAGACGTTTTTTTGCTTTATCGACCGCAGGGAGAATAAAGCATTGCATTTAGCACAAATTTCAGATTTTTTTTAAAACATAAAAGTTAATTTTATATTTCTCTAAATTTTTGAAGAATATCGAGGCAAAAAAATTAGAAATAACTCTTGAGGATATAGCGATTCTTAAACCGTAAGTTAAGTATCCACTTCAATTTTAGTTTTCTTGTATGCAAAAAATGAAAAAATTGGTTTTAGACCTTGCGCAGAAAATCGAATTGTCCCAAGAGTAAAGTTGTATGGGTCCCAAGAGTAACACAAGCTTTTACTGTCCAAACGGCGAGCTTTTGGGCAAAAGTGACAAAAATTTTAAAAATTATAAAAATTGACTATTTTAAAAGTAAATCACAAAAAAAAGAAAAAAAAAATTCCTATTTACTAAAACTCTGAAAATAGGTCTGGAAAACACCCTTTTTTCATCAGAAAAGCTGTTTTTCTGAATTATTTTTTGAACTTGAATGTATTAACAAAATTTTGACCGATATTCAAGTATGCATCACAAGACCTTTCTGTAGGTATACCGAATATCAAATTTTGAGTTTTGAAATTTTTGGGCTAACAGGCCATGCTTTAAAAATTGTACAAACAATTTAGCCCATTTCTGCCCAAGGACCGTGCTTGATCCATAAAGATCCATAAAGAAAGGGCTAACAGGCCATGCTTTAAAAATTGTACAAACAATTTAGCCCATTTCTGCCCAAGGACCGTGCTTGATCCATAAAGAAAAGCTCAGCCTGCCGATGGATTTTATTTGTGTCATATATTTTTATATACTGTAGATACCAATGGCATTTTCAATGACTGAATTCGGAAAAATATAACGCGGTAGATACAAATTTGAACTAAAGCCCGTTTCCTTGGCATCCATTTTAAAAGTTTGTTGGTCAGTATTACTTCATTTTTCAAGGACAGCAATTTTTTGGAAAAAGCCTTTAATAAAAAGGTGTTCGGGTGCTTTTTTGAAAATTGTATTTTGGTAGAGAAAAGCCTTTTGAAAAAGAAAAAAAAAATACCTGACACCATTTTAGAGCAAGAATATTTTGAGTTTTTGCTGATAATTGTTAAATTAAGAGGATGAACAGCATCACTTTTTCTCTAAAAAACCATGATTTTGAATTTATCCATATTCGGTTTTTCCAAATGCCATTGATAATACTCTTAATTGATGCTTGGCTTTGTGCCTTTGATGGTTTGTCTCTTTTTTGCATCCAATGATTGATCAAATCTGTTCATCTTGCTGCTTCTATGGGTTCACTTCTACTAATTTCATTTCATTTTTGTTTTAAATGATAGGAAGTTTAAATCGAATTACATCGGAAAATCAAGCTATTCTCTTAAATTTTAAATTGACTGTAAAACGATGCCAGGGTGCTTTACATTTTTCTCTGATTTTCCGATGTCGAAACTGAGAGATCTTTCCCTTTAAAATATTGCTAGAACTTTGAGATATTTTAATAGTATTTTACCGATTAGGACAAAAAGGTTCTATGCCTGATTCATGCTCCATTTTCTTAATTAAATTCTGGGCTGCAAAATTGTTTTCAAATAACCATAGATCAAACTAGTTACATTTTACTTTTCATTATTTCAATACGGATACGCTCAGTTCTACGCAAATTCCTGCCGGATGTACCGTATCCCACTCAGTACTACAGTTCATGCAGAAATAATAATTATCGCAATTTTACCTTCATTGATTATCCTGCCTTTCTAAAGCGAACACAGGTATGATAAATGTCTTCACCGAAATAAAGTTTGACTACTGTATCACTTTCTTATTTCTGGCGCAGCCAGTTTCAAAGTAGTCATTCTAAAGCAGATGGGTGCTTCTACCGAAAAAAAAAAAAATTGCACTGTCACCTAATCTGGTTTCCAAACCTTGAAAGAATATTTTGTTATAAAAATTGAAGTATCGAACTTTCCTGGATGGTTCTAATATACCTAAGGCCGATAGTAATTCAAAATCATTTATGGAAAATAACGTTATTACAGCCGGAGATACATGAAAATCTGTTATTGACCCTTCGATTTTTTTATTGCGCCAATTTTAAAAAAATCGTAAAACTCCACCTTTTTGTCACGGTAACGTTTGAATTCGTCCGATGTAAATGAAATTTAATGTGGATCGCAGTATTATAACAGAATAAATCATCCGATCGACATTGTCTGTGGGGCTATTTAAATACGATAAAGATCTTGACCATGAACGAATGACGGAACATGATTACCACGGTCATTTTTACGTCGAATTCAATTGTTTTAAGGATAAATGGATTGGTGCTTTTTAAACATTTTTCTTGATGTGTTATAATTTTTCTTTTAGGGGAATTAATAATAACTTAAACTCTAATAAACGTTGAGACGGAAAAGTAATAACAAAACAGTAGTCGGCGTTCGCCGTTTAAATTAAGAATGTGGGCTGTTGTTTTGCTGCCAATTCGTTCACCAACATCGACAGGATGATGTCATTTTCGAAGGGCGTGTGCTTTAAACTTATGTAAATCAAGAATTGGCTACACCCCTCTAAGTTTCAACGATATCTCGATTCCAAAGAAAATGATTTCGCAAATTCTGATATTAATACGGAGAATAGGCAATTTTTTTTTTTTTTGTTTCTTTGAAATCGTATTACCTGATAGCATCTTGAAATATTTGGAGTGCAAATATTTTGAAAAATGGATGGAGATCAATTAATTAGGCACCGTGCATTAGTTTATTATCGATGAGCTATATAAAATAATGAAAACATTTTCAATAGGTATTCAAGGTTTTTTGTAATGCTGTACTATTTGTATAAAATGAGAGCTTTTTAATTCGTTAGATTGTTATTGAACCATGAAAGTAATTTTCTTGCTAATGCAGATAAGTAATTGGATAGTATTTTATATTCTCAATACTTATTATTTACATTATTTAGGCTGATGCAGATATTTGGACAATATTACAGTTATTGTTTGAAGAGACATTTTAATGTTAAACTTATAAGAATCCAATTTGTTTTGGAAAAATAAAAGAAATTACAGAAACCTGGGAATTAATTTTTGGAATATAATTAGAAGGTCACTTATTCGCCTACTGATTATACACAGATTTATTGGGATAATAAGCTTAAGAATTTTTTTTTTTTTTTTTTTTTTTTTTAATATCACGTTTTATTTGGAAACAGAAGCTCGGAAACATATTATGTTTCATATTGAACTGTGCAGTTCTTTGATTAATGTTTCGTCCCAAAATATTCTAGAATGATTGGATATTAGGTATTAGAATCTGGTTATTGCACTTCAACCTTTTTTTTTGGTGCATTTCTGACGTTTTGAATTTTCCTGAAACGAAATCAGTAAAAATTTCTTTCCGGGTGTTTTAGGTAGTTATGTCATGTCTGTGCGTGAGCTCGATAACTCGCAAAGAAAAGATGGGATCGAAAATTCGGTTTCAGATTTGAGAACAAATGAAAATTTGAAGAAATGACACTTTGGTTTCATATACAGCCATCAAACTAAGGATTTTATTGACATGAATCTTATTTTAAAAAAATTGAATCTTTTTTTTTAAGAAAAAAAAAAGTTACCTAACTGCCTTTTAAAATATCATCATTTTTTATACTATCATCGAAATCATTAAATACCGCTGTAATTTTTTCCCTGGTTCATCATATTTGCATTCATGTTTGAATATTCGCTCATATTGTTGTATTTCCCACGCTATACTTTTTACATCCGGAGGTTTAATTACATCTAGGTGCATGAACGAAGCGAAACAAAAACACGTATGACCATGTCGTAAGAAAAAAAAATTGAATGACAGTTATTAGAAATGTCTTGTTTGGCAGAACTCAGACTAATTAACACTATCCGTATGTGACGATTTAATTAATGGTTTTTGTTGAAACTTTATTTTGATAATCGGCCGACACTCATCATCTCATTTTTGTGCTTAACTTTTTTTTTTTTTTAAATCTTTATTTATTCAAGCTTGCTTTTTTTTATTTTTATTTCATTTCTTCAAAATTTTTATTATGATTTTAATATCGTTACTATGGCTTGCATCTGATAATATTGAAGAAAAAAAAAAAAAAAAAAAAAAAAAGAAGTATATCCGATGTATGTGTAAAGTGGCTGTATTTTAAGTGAAGCATTAAGGGTAAAATCCTTGCTTTGCAAATACGATATTTATAAAAAAAAAAAAAAAAAAAAAAAAAAAATTGAATTTATGCCAGGACAATTTAGCGCCAGTGTTCAAGTTTGCAATTGCTCTGCTTAACTCTCCGTCCCAGACCTTTATTTTATATTTGAACATGGCAAAGATAATTGAAGAGTTGGGTAATTTTCAGACAGGGATGAAACATAATTGACCTGCATTCATTTAGTTTTTGCAACTTACATATGGCTTACACCATGATAAGCAATGTGACTTGCAATGATAGAATGGGTGACTTCCGCCCTCTTCCGCCCGATCGCCGTTCTCGTTGAGGTTTTTCGGAAGGCTTTATAAAAGGAATGATTAGCGCATAGTTTTTTTCCTTGGATGGAAAATGTGGTTAGCTAATTTGAATCAAGCAAAACCTTGAATTCGGTCTAATTCTTTTAGTGATGGACTGTAAAATTGTGCCAAACTGAGACAGGTGGAGTGTTTTGGATTCTTGAAATAATTTAAAAAAAAAAAAAAAAAGATTTAGCACCAAGGTAACAAAGGATACATTTTTGAAATATTTGAAAAAATAAATTTGGGAATAAGTCAACTACGGAAAAATTTTAATCTTTAAAGCGTTTATGTATGAATGCAATTAGTTCTATTTGGTTCACCTGAATTCACATGACCTTGCAAAAGTCGATCACAATGCATCTGATCTCTATTCAATTTCGTGCCGTACAGCTTTATTTCCCACCTCTTCCTCTAATTCCGGACTCGGTATTTTATTTGAAATGAACTTCATGTACCGGTGGTCGATTCACTGTTTTCCCTATGACTAGTTTTTTTTTTAAAGCAAAAATTCGTATGTAGTAAGGAAAGAAAACATGCTCCAACTCTGCAAAACTGGTCGAAAATTAGATGATTTTTCTTTACTTTATTAGGCCGTAAAGTTTTTCGCGACGAAACCTGTTTTAACGGGAAGCAGAGTGTCGTTCTTTTCCCGTCGAGTTTCTCATAGGAATCATGATTCCCATAAAAAATTACGGGGAAAAAAAGTTCGGTTCCTGTTACTGAATGTTAAGTATGATCTTGTGACGTCTAAACATTTGAGTTGATATTACTAAAAACTAGGTAATTTTTACTGAGAGTTATTAATCATTACGAACGTGCAGTAATAATTACTAAATTTTCGGTGTCATCAACTCAGATATTTAGACGTCACAGAACCCAACTAGGGTTTCCAATCCGGGTCGGTTTTTTAGATCCCGGGATTTCGGGATTGATAATTTTTCAGTCCCGGGATCCCGGGATTGCTTAAAGGCAATGTTTAACTTATGGATTAGTAATTTAGGCCATTTTTTTTTTCATAAAAAAGAAACCAAGAACTTTAAGTTTAACGCTTCATAAATATTCTTTTCCTAGAAGAATAAGCAACAAAAATCATAATTTCCTTTTTCTGTCGTCGCTGACGTACCTAAGATTAGGGGAAATTCCGAACTAGTGAAAAATTCCGGGATTCGGTTATCCGGGACTGAGTGTATAGATTTCGGGATTACTAAATTATTATCATTGAGCCGCTATCTCAGGATCACTAACCTAATCCAAACTGGTAAATAATTAATATACAGAGCCAATTAAATAAAAAGCAGCAGTAAAAAAAAAAATAAAAAAGCTGAATTTTAAGCTGCGAAAAAAAAGGGAAAAATGAAAATTAAAAAGCAACTTTTAACTCCCTAGAATTGTTATTTAGACCGAACAAGAACTATTCTTAAGAAAAGATAAGATATATAGAGATATAACGAAAAGATACCAAAAAAAAATTGGATTTTTAAAGTCAATTTTGAAGTTTGGCTAAGAACTTATACGGTGAAACAAGCAAACAGGGATACGATCAAGTTTAAGAGCAAGCAGACACATAACCTATTATTTAACAGAAACAGTGAAAGAAAAAGAAATACTCGAAGGAAAAAATTAGATTTAGAAGTATAGTGTAATTTTGGAAAATTATAAAGGGAAGACAATATTTGAGAAACATCAAACCATCATTTTCTGCCCTTAGACTTTGAGACTAGTTGAACTCTGGAGTTGCATTCATTCTTTTTTCATATACCTTAACCGTTATTCGGTTTTTTTTTTTAATTTTTCCCATTTTATTTTTCCGATAGCTTTTTTGAATTGAAGGAGAAATAGGAAGTCGTAACTACAGGAATTAGTGCTTTTTATTAGGTTACGTGACATGATGCTGATTGATGATGCAAATCAGGATCAAATATATTCTATATGACGTCTTTCTGTGTTTACCATTTTAAAAAAAAAGGAAGGAAAGAAAGCGTTGCCGCCTACGTTGGATAATGAAAAGATAAGAGCTGTTGAGCTGCTGTGCTCTTAACTCGGACGAAATCCTTGAATTAAAAGAAAAAGAAATGCGAGTGATTCGGTGACTAAGTAACATGACACGTATGCTGACGTGAGCTGATATGATTTATAACATTTGCAGACTTTCCCTGCTTAAATTCAATCTCGCGGGTGTCAGCATGCATGTAATATTTACATGCTGTTCGCCTATTAAAATTTTTTAAGAAGAGTTTTTAATCTTTTTAATCTAAGATGATCAACTAGACTTTAATTTTTACCAAAGTAACAAACCATATTAAGAATAGAACCAAAAGTTTCATTTCTTTCTTTTTAGTTTGGTTAGTTCCTTTTTAAAGGAATTTTATGACATTATTTAAAGTTTAGTATTGGGTTACAGTTAATTGATATCATTTATTCACTTCGGCTGCATATGCATAATTAATTAATTTGTAATAATGATTTCTTTTAATTTAGAGATTAAAGGATTTACTTTTTTTAAAAATTTGAATCGGAAGTACATGATATCGCTGTTTGGCATTAAAGTCATTTCTTTTAACTTTCGAGCATGCCGACCGATTTTAATTAAAATTAACTTGAATTTAGAATTTTTATTAAAATAAATATAAATCCTCTGCTTTTTATTTCGTTTTACAGCAAGAAGTTCAAAATTCGCGTAAATAAAATTTCCGACTCTCATACGATTGTAATACTGTGTTGGTTTTATGTTATTCCGCAGACACAACAGGAAAAAGTTTAGAGGAAAAACATTTTATTGCATTTAATTTTTTACATTAACTTTTCCTTTCTCCGAGAAAAAAAGATACATAAATGTATTCCAATTGTCAATAATGCACTGATATTATATGATGTGACTCTGCCATGACAAGGTTTCTTCAAGATGATTTTATAAATAACTCTGCCAGTAGAACAAATTTATAAATAAACCCCGGCGAAATTCCGTTAGTAATGTTAGAAAATACCTCCTCCACGTAAGATGTTCATGGTGCCCGTGTTATATTTAGCAAGAGTTGTATGTTAATATTTATTTCTGTAGCGTACACTCTTGTGCTTCAAATTCTGTACTTTCGGGAAAAAAAATGAAATATCCTAGACTTCTTTTCCTGAAGAGAAAAATGTTTACCCAATTATTGTCAGGAATCGAAAAACTGAAAGCTTAATAAATTTAAAGCCCTATGATATACAGCTTGAAATTCCTTTGCGAATGAATGTAGGTTAAACCGAACAAACTTAGCCGTTACGACAAGGTCTTTTTTTTTTCTCAGAACTTTAACCTCAATTTTTGATTTTAGATCATTGGAAAATATTCGAATTTCAAAAAAAATAAATGAAACAAATAATAAAAATCTCTCACAGCTTATTAAAATTAGCTTCAAACGTCAGGGATGAAATTAAATGACTTGAAAAAAAAAAAGAAAAATCTTTATGTAACCTAATTAAATTGCTTGTACCCCAAAATTGACATTTACAAATTTCGATCTTTATTAATGTGTTATTATTTTTCTTTCAGACATTCACCGCGTGGTGCAACTCACACCTACGAAAAGCTGGAACAGCCATCGAAAATATCGATGAAGACTTTCGAAATGGCCTTAAGTTGATGTTACTTTTAGAAGTTATCTCTGGGGAAACCCTTCCCAAACCAGACCGAGGCAAGATGAGGTTTCACAAAATCGCTAATGTCAATAAGGCGCTAGATTTTATCGCCAGCAAAGGCGTTAAATTAGTATCAATAGGTGCCGAAGGTTAGTATAAAAAATAGAGGGAAAAAAAAAGTTTATTTAAAAAATATCTTCGCTTTATGATGCGGTTTTTCGGTTGCTTGAAATAAGATAAAAACCCAGATTTTTGTAACATTTTTTTTTATTTTCGATTTAAGCGTAACGCTTCTATTTTAGTTTTTGTAAATATTTACACTTTCACTCTTTAACTGAAATCATTTTTACAATCAAACCGAATTCAAATTTATGAATGTCAAAACAATATTCAGTAGCTATGCGTTTTGTTTAAATGAAAATTTTTGTTTCTGAGTCATACATGACAGTAGCGACAGCGAATATTTGTTTTTAATGGCCAATGATGCAGTCTGACAATGTACTAGATATCGGCTAAATTGTGAATTTATTTGTTTATCGCTGATTCAGAATCATATTTTATTATGCCATGAATTTTCTTTTTTACATAATATTGTATTTCTCGAGCCGAAAAAACGTTGTATTCAGCTTTTTATTACTTTGGCGTAAATTAAGTTTTTTTCTGATAAGAAATTTCAGCAATGAATAGATATCAAATCTTTTTCTTATTCTATTTTAAGGAAAGACCATTCCATTTTTGTATCTTTCTAATGAATTTTATCCCCAAATAAAATTTTCTTTCCAAGTTTTTGAAATAGACCAAAAAATCTTGCAAGTTGAACTTTTTTGCCATTGAATGTCTTTATCTGTCCTGATCAATCAATGATTTTAGTTATTTTAATAAAATCAGCATAATTATAAATCATAAAAAGGATTGATAAATTCCCATAGCATTTAAATGATTTTACAATTAATTTTTTATTGATTGGTTTTATTCTATTATTTTTTCTTTTCTTATTTCAGAAATTGTGGATGGAAACCTTAAAATGACCCTAGGTATGATTTGGACCATTATTCTAAGGTTTGCCATTCAAGACATCAGCGTGGAGGAAATGACTGCCAAAGAAGGTCTTTTGCTATGGTGCCAGAGAAAGACAGCACCTTACAAGAATGTCAACGTTCAGAACTTCCATCTCAGGTAATAATAATTACCGCTAGCTGAGAATTTAAAAAACTTACATATGTTCCAATTACGTATTTTATCCAATACTAACTTTAAAATGATTTATTTCAGTTTCAAGGATGGTTTGGCCTTCTGCGCCCTTATCCATCGTCACAGGCCGGACCTCATCGATTACCATAAACTTTCAAAGGATAATCCTCTCGAGAACTTAAACACAGCTTTCGACGTAGCCGAAAAGTACTTAGATATTCCGAGAATGTTGGATCCGGAAGGTAATTCATTTCTCTTTCGTAAAGCTATAGCGCATTCCAAAAATGAGAATTTGATCAGAAAAAGTATTTCGATTATTCAAAGAAAAATATTATTCAACAGGTTAGATTTGAAATCGCTTTTCCGATCTACCTGTCAATATCGCGTTTCTGAAATCCTTTTTGAATTCCCTTGTCCCGTTTATCTTTTGCCCATTCACCCTTTAACCTCGTGTTGACTTTATATTGACATCTTCAATACTGTCATACCAAATATATAGTTTTTTATAAAAATAAGGACGATTTTTCCCCTCTCGTTTTCTTTTAAATCCACTACGCATATTTAGGATTGATTAAACCATAAGATGCCGTAGACTGACAATTTCACTTTTATTATCAGATTTGATCAACACTCCGAAACCCGACGAGCGTGCTATTATGACATACGTGTCCTGCTATTATCATGCCTTCCAAGGCGCGCAACAGGTATATGGTGTTAACTTGTCATTCTTTTGATTTGCACTGATGAATGTTTCCATAATATTTACTACCACTAATTTCGTTATTTTTTTTTTACCTTAATTAAACAGTTTTTGCCGTTTTTTTTTTATTCTTTAAATTTGTGTTTGATTGGATTGATCCATTAATAAACCACTAATGACGTTAAGAAAATCTTTTGATAGTAACATTATAGTTTTCATAAAAAAGTCGTATGCAAGTGTAAATAGTTTTGTCAATTTTAATGAAAAGAAAAAAAAAACACGGGCCTCAGGCTTGTTCATATAGGGTCTGAACAAAAAAAATAAAAAATGTTATATCTCCAACCATGTTGTAAATATGATGCTTTTCGATTCGTTGATTTCCATTTTTTGACAAATCACACTATACGTAAGGTATCATTGACTTTGTGTGAATACTAATTTTAACCTTTTTGTTGCTTGTTTTTTTTTTTTTTTACATTAACAATTTTGTTCAGATATGGTAACGACAGCAATGCCGGACGAAAGAGTGGTCATGACTTACGTGTCATCGTATTACCATTGTTTTTCTGGGAAACAAAAGGTAAGCGATTTGCTCTGCAAAGATTTCATATTTTTAGAAATTTTTAAGAGGTGTTACAGTAGATTTAATTTAAAATCACAAGAGACTTTGGTAGAAGATAATTCCTGGATTATTTTGCTTCATGTACTGAACGTCTTTTTAATTAATAACTTGTCTTTTCGTTTTTATTCAAAATTTAAAAAAGAAATCGAACATTGAAAAATTACTTTGATCTCTTCGCAGAGCTTTTTTAAAGGACTCTAAATTTTCAAGTTTTGTAATATTTAAATTTTTGAAAATTTTAATGACGTGGAATAATTATTTTAAACGTTTTACGAAGAGGGCCTTTAAATAACAAGTCATTTAATCACGTTTTCATTCAAATTTTCAGGCTGAAACCGCTGCGAATCGCATTTGCAAAGTTCTTAAAGTCAATCAAGAGAACGAACGCCTTATGGAAGAGTATGAGAGACTTGCTAGCGACGTGAGTAACTATTATAATTTTTAAAACCAACCGATTATTTTTTTATTAATTTCCTTTTCTACTTTTTTTAATCTTAGCTCTTAGAATGGATCAAGAGAACGATGCCATGGCTGGAATCAAGGCAGACCGACAATTCACTTGCTGGAGTTCAAAAGAAACTGGAAGAATACCGTACCTACCGCCGCAAGCACAAACCGCCTCGCGTCGAGCAAAAAGCGAAGCTCGAGACAAATTTCAACACTTTGCAGACGAAATTACGACTAAGCAATAGACCTGCGTACATGCCTACCGAAGGAAAAATGGTCGCAGATATTGCTAACGCCTGGAAAGGGCTTGAAATCGCCGAAAAATCTTTTGAGGAATGGCTTCTCTCCGAAATGATGAGGTACGTAATTTTTTTTTTACTTTTTTGTGCACTTGTGCAGTACTGGGAAAAAGTTTTGATATTTGACATATTCAGTACGGTGACATCTCCTTGAGTGTTCGATTATTGATTGTATTATTTTATTTTTGGTTACAGATTAGAACGTCTCGAACATTTGGCGCAAAAATTCAAGCACAAAGCTGACATCCATGAAGACTGGACCAGAGGAAAGGAGGAAATGCTTCAGTCTCAGGATTTCAGACAGTGTAAACTTAATGAATTGAAAGCGTTGAAAAAGAAACACGAGGCGTTTGAAAGTGATCTTGCAGCTCATCAAGATCGTGTCGAACAAATTGCTGCCATTGCTCAGGAATTAAAGTATATTTTCGTTCGAAAATGTTCCATTGTTTTGGTATCTAGTCAAATTAATTAATTTTCAATATTTTTTAAAATTTTAGTTCACTGGATTATCATGACAGCGTTTCAGTGAATGCTCGTTGTCAAAGAATTTGTGATCAATGGGATCGTTTAGGGAGTCTTACTCAACACCGCCGGCAGGCACTTGATGAAGCTGAGAGGATACTTGAGAAAATCGATATTTTACATTTGGAATTTGCGAAGAGGGCCGCTGTTAGTTTTTTTAAATTATTATTTCGTTTTTAGCTTTAAGAAACGTTGATTTTAATATAAATGTTTATCTTGCAGCCATTTAACAACTGGCTCGATGGAACTAGGGAAGACCTTGTTGATATGTTCATTGTACACACCATGGAAGAGATCCAAGGGTTAATAGATGCCCACAATCAATTTAAGGCCACACTTGGTGAAGCAGACAAAGAATATAATGCCATCGTTGGATTAGTGAGAGAAATTGAAACCATCGTTAAACAATATCAAATCCCTGGAGGGTTGGAGAATCCTTATACCGCTCTTACGGCTAACGTATGTAGTTTGCCAACAATAAAATCAAAATAAGACGATTTTTATTTTTTTAAAGTTTAAAAATTTTTTGCATTTCATTATCGTAGGATTTAACTAAGAAATGGTCAGACGTGAGACAGCTCGTTCCCCAAAGGGATCAAACTCTACAAAACGAACTTCGCAAACAACAGAACAATGAAATGGTACGAAGACAATTTGCCGAAAAAGCGAATCAAGTTGGACCCTGGATCGAACGTCAAATGGATGCTGTTACAGCCATTGGTATGGGTCTTCAAGGATCTCTTGAAGATCAGCTTCATCGACTTAAAGAGTACGAGCAAGGAGTCTTCGGATATAAACCACATATTGAAGAATTGGAGAAAATCCATCAAGCTGTTCAAGAGGGAATGATCTTTGAAAATAGGCAAGTTTTTAGTTTTTGCTTTATGCTTTTTCAAGTAATTAAACAAAAGTGAGATTCCCATCCTTAATTATTTCTTTTTAATAAATTCCAGGTTCACGCAATACACAATGGAAACATTGAGAGTAGGTTGGGAACAATTGTTAACATCCATCAACAGAAACATCAATGAAGTTGAAAACCAAATTCTTACGAGAGATTCGAAAGGAATCACTCAAGATCAGTTGAATGAGTTCAGAAGCTCTTTCAATCATTTCGACAAAAATCGCACAGGACGGCTTGCTCCTGAAGAATTTAAGAGCTGTCTGGTTAGTTTAGGTTACTCCATTGGCAAGGACAGACAGGTTAGTCGTTTGAAGCAAGCAAAAAAAAAAAAAGAATAAATATCCGACATGAATTGATGCAACCAAATTTTTAAAATTGACATAGATACTTAATATCTTTTTATTTTTTTACTTTCATGAAATTAAATTTAAAAAAATATTATTTTCAGGGCGAAATCGACTTCCAACGTATCCTGGCAGTGGTCGATCCAAATAACAGCGGTTACGTAACATTTGATGCTTTCTTAGATTTCATGACTAGAGAATCTACTGACACAGATACAGCTGAACAGGTCATCGACTCGTTCCGCATCTTGGCAGGAGATAAGGTACTTATTTTAACTCTTGTCCATTTTATTTTCGTTAACTTCAACTTCAACTTCATATTTTTTGACATACGGAATTTTTCTTTCTTTTCATTATTTACCTGATTATTTTAAAAATCACACGTCCTTTTAATTATTTTAGCCTTACATTTTACCGGATGAGCTTAGACGTGAATTACCACCTGATCAAGCTGAATACTGTATCCAACGTATGCCACCGTATAAGGGACCGAACGCCACTCCAGGAGCTCTAGATTACATGTCCTTCTCAACAGCACTATACGGCGAATCCGACCTGTAAATTATTAAAATACAAAAACAAAAAAAATTAAAAAAGTAAAAAAAAAAGAATTATTTTTTAAAAAATATACTGTAAAAAAAATAAAAGAAATTAAATGAAATGAAATGAAAAGAAAAGAAAAGGTATGTTTGTAATAACTTTTTAAAAAAAATTTTATTTACATAATTGTCAAGTCACAATAATTTTAATCGAGAAAGGAATCATGTGTCATATACAAAACGAATTCTATTTTTTTTGAATTCAGATATTTTTTTAATAAGAAAGTCTTGTATTTTTATATGGAGATATCTTGAATTTGTAGCGTAAGCAATTTTTTTGGAATTAACATCTATGGAAGAAGTGTGTGTAATGCTAAGATCAAATTTTATTTATTGTTCTTATTTTTTTTTTCTTTTTTTAATTTTAATATTGAAGTAACAAATTTGAAGAAAATAATGCTTTAGCTGAACGAAAACATTGACCCAACTTTGAAACTTCGTTTTAAGCGCATTATTTTGTTTAAAAAATTTTTCAGTCTGCGAAGCAATAAGCTATTAATTGTAGAAAAGTAATCAGCGACTATCTAACCCTATTTTTTTAAAATAATTTTACAGGCTATACACACTCCCAACCGTCTTTTGCTCAATCAATCGATTATTGTATAATTTTTCTTATTGAATAAGTGTCTATTCTTTTAAGCCCTATTTTGAGTAAATGAATCTTACCGTATTTTACATCTTTTTTTTGTTTCTTTTAAAATTTTATATCATAATGCTTTATTTATTTATTTTATGTGTATTATTTATGAAATTAACCTAAAAGTGATTAAAATTCGAAAAATTTCAGCCAGTCATTTTATTAATTTTTTTTTTTAAAGAAATATAATTTGCTTAAATTAAAAAAAAGAAAAAAATAAGTGGACGTAAATGTAAAATGGTGAAAATGTGAAAGCCTTAGAAGCCAAAGATAATGATGAATGAAATTGATATAATTTTATTACAGCCTGATATTTGCAGAAACCAGGTATTAATTTTGAAAACAAAAACGAATTAAATTGCCTTATTGATAGTAGTAGTTCTACTAACTTTTTTTTTTACACATTTATAAAAAATTTTTTTGAGGAATTTTATTTTATTCACGTCAATTGATTTTTTAAGGTCAGGATTTTTTTTTGTTTTACAATTATACCTGGTCTTAAATTACAGTATTTAATTTTTTTTAATAAGCATCTAATACGGTGAATGTAAATAATAATTAAAACTGCAACATCAGTCGTTGGTAATAATTATAATAGTAATAATAATCCAAGTAGTATAATTTATTGTAAAATCTTGTTAATCTTTCGGAGCTCTACGATCAGTATTTATTACACCTATAAAATATTTTTAAGAGATGTAAGATTATAGGTACTACAGCTAACAAAGATTTCTAAAATCAATTCCCGTGCAGTTGTATGTTTACTATTATATTATTGTTTTTTTTTATATTTTTTTTTTATTTTACATAATCGCCATGAACATGAAATTGATATAAATACATTATTTTAAAAAATCTGAAGTTGTGCCATTTCAAAGGGCCCGAAGTAGCACTTTGTTAAAATAACTGCTTTGTTTAATTTTGTTTGTATTAAAATGAAAATGTAAACTATGTTCACCGGATTCTTAATTTTCATTTTCAGATATTCTAGATATTTTTGAAGCAGTTTAGCAATTCAGTATGTAGATACAATCTAAATTCGTCATTTAAATTGTAATGTTCATTTTTAATTTTGAAAAAAGTAATGAAAAATCAGGCGTAAATCAGAAATATTTCTTACATTAAAAGGGCGAATCTCTTAACAACATTTTTAAAAGTCAGTTGTAATTTGTACAATAAAAAATATTAAGTGAGTAAGTAAATAAATAAATAATTTAATAAAATTGTTACTGTTACCATTATTTTCATTTAATTGATTTCCTCTTCCTTAGTTGTAAGTATTGATGAAGGTAGAAACTTTTTAATGAAGTTAAAAAATTAACTTCTTTTTTCCTTTCTTTTATCCTTTTAACGTACGGTCTATATTTTGTTGGTTGGTTCACACACGTTCACACGGGTTAAAAATGCATATAAAATTTTTTTCAGCCGGATTTTGTGCCTTTTCTCTTAAAAACCGAATATTTTGTTATCGATTTATTAATTAAGAGTGAAGTAAGATCGTATCCAATGATATTTCCGATTATTTATCGAGGGCAATATCGTTTAAAAACGTTTTTATTAAAACTTTAAGACTACTTGTCTTTCGAATGTTGGCCGCCATTTTGAGATCTTAAAATTCAAAAATAATGTAACATGTAAAAAGTAAATGTAAACACTTAAAAAGCATTATTACAAAAAAAAATTATCCAGGTAATAATTAAATTAATTAATACATTACTAATCACTTTTTCTGCTTCTTTCTTCAGGTTTAAATTATGTCGTCGTCACGATCAACAACTTGTTCAACACTTGATTCTTGTTCAACTGCTGCAACAAGCGAAAAAAAAGCACGTATAGAAGAGTTGATGAAAAGTGAAGAAGGATATATGGATCTTGAAGATTTAAGAATTGAAAATCACTTTACAAAAAAGACCGAGTTCATAGACAAAGACATTGATCTGTCAAAATTTAAAAATAACAGCATTTTCGAAGCTTTTAAGAAAATTTCAAGAAGGAATGCAAAGGAGCATAAGCATGAAAAGCGAAAGAAAATACCAGAAAATGAATTACAAAAGCGCTTTAATGAGTTTTTTATTGAACTCTTACGTGAAAGTGAGCTTAAATTTCATGACACTCACAATAGCGAATTGGGATTTCTACCAGGCTATAAGAGAATATGCTTGAGACGTCCGAACGGTATTATCACTTATTGTAATGAATACGAATTTTTTGTTTTATTTTATTTTATTTTATTTAATTAACTGCTTACGCAGGTCTTTTTTCTGTATTCTACTAACTGCTTGCGCAGGTCTATTTGTATTCTATTACCTGCTTGCGCAGGTCAGGGATTTTTTCTTTTCTGGCATGGGACAACCAACTCGTACAGTGAGGTTAAGATGACTGCATTTGTAAGTTCCCGCCATCCCCGCCTGAGGGGAAGAGTGTCGGTGCGGTCACCCATCCAGAAACTGGCCCGCATATGCTGCTTAACTTCATTGATAGCCAAACCGCTGCATGTACAAGTCACCATTATCATTAACTTTTTAAACTGATTTCCTATGTTTAACTTATATAGTTCACGAACTTATAATCGTGATTTTCTTAATATAAAAAAAAAAAAAAAGATCCATAGGCCTATCCCGTTAAAAAATAAAAATTTTGGTTTTGTTCAACCACCATTCAAACGTCATGCGGGAAATAGCGAAAGAGCGCTTTTTGTCCAAAAGCAATTTTTCTGGTCCACTGTAGTTTGCTTATATGCTTTTCCTTTTTAACAAGCAGGCCCGTAGCCTGGGGGGGGGGGGGCAAAGGGTGGCTCAGTCAAGGGGCCATTTGGAGTCCCTCTGCTTCTCGCAGGACGGCTACGGGCCTGGCAACAAGGCTGAATTCTAAGATAGAGCAATTTAAATTTCACAGATTTTCTGCAGCTAACGATAAAACAGTGGTGGCAGAAATCCCTTGGATTTCTTCAGTGCAACGTACTCATTCATATATTTTTTCTAAAAAATTGAGTTTTAATTCTTTTTAATCGAAAAATTTTTGTTCAATAAAAATGTTTTATTTACCCATTGCATTTGTTTGCTTTATCTTCTAAAATCAAGTCTTTTAGAAAAAATTGTAATGAGTTAAAGAAGATTGTAACTTACCTACAGATTGTAACTTTGGCTCATATTTTTTTGCAACCGGCTGAGGTTTTATTGTTTTGTCAGTTTTCTTCCTTTTATCTTTGCATGGTTCTGCGGCATCAGATTTTTTCACTTTGATTCCATTTCTCTTTCTCTAATTTCTTCTTCCTTTTCTTAATTTTTTTCCAATTTAATTAACTGGCTTGTCTTGTAGAAACTTTTAAGTCACAGGTGAACCCCGCTAACCCAAACAGCAAGTACCGCGATAATACACGGATAATATCGAGTGGAGTTTGGTGTAATACACCACTTATTGACCCGATATATCCGGGTATTTTAAGACTTTTTACACCATTTTTACACTTTTGACTAAATATAATATATAAAAACGTGGTTGTGTGAGCTCAAATGACACCTAGATATTTTACATATAATTTACTACAGGAATCTTCAAAATCTTTTTTAAAAATTTGACTTGTTATAAATTAGAGTTTGCATATATAATTGAATCACAAAACAACTGTACGCTAAAAACCACCACTCCTATATCTTCCTTTCAAAATCGAAATTCCGAAATGTCTCACTTGATGATCCTATATAGGCTAAATACAACATAAAAACAAATCAGAATTTTCGGAGTGAATCCTGATTTTAGAACGAGATTTCAGTTTTTACAATATAAGCTTTCGGGAATAGCCAGGATATGTACAAAAAAAATTGATATCTCGTTTATTTATAAGGCTAGAGGGATAAAATTTTGCATCCAGGGTTTATCGATCCGAAAAATCCAAATCTAAAGTCAGAGTCTCGAAAATGTAAGTCTTTATACTGACACATGTAAATTAAAGCCCAAAATGTTATAATTGGACCCTAATTTACAAAACAGCAAAAGTCTCGGCTCAGGTGCCTGGACTACTACTAATAAAAACACTTTTTACCTTTTTTTCTTTTTGCTGTTTTACTTTTTTTTCCAGGGTAAATACGGTGTAAAAAGTCTTAAAATACCCGGGTATTATCCGGTGGAAATACATCACATTTACACCGTGTAAATTTGGTGTATACACCGTTCTTGTTGTCTGGGAAATAACGGTGTTGTTTCAGCTGTGTCTAATGATGCTGAAAAAGGTGTCTGTTTACTAGTTTCTTCATCTGCAAAATAAAATGTTCTCTAATGTTCTCATGGTTATCAGTTCAAAAGAAAATGTAAAATTAATTTCATTTAAGCGATGAATAAGTTGCATAAATTAACTCCAAGAAAAACCATAGATGATCTTTCGCATGCTTCCATAACTGATTTGCAAATATCATCCTGTGTAGTTGTTTGAAATATTTCTTTAGCTTTTGAGCCCCCTTCCTCAACTAATGTTTTGATACTTGAGTTTTCCCAAGTTTGTGCAAATTTTCCTTTTGATATTTACTGGCGGCAGTGAAAACTGATTCAAGACCTCGGAGCACGGTCTTTAAATCATTTAATAAATATTTCTGTGTCATCTTAAAAGCATTCCTGTAAAATTAAAAGGATTATTAGAAAATAAAAAAAAAATGTAACATTTGGTTTTCAAAAATTTACTTGCCGCGGTTGCTGTATAGAGAGCCTAGAAGGAGAGAGCCGACAACATAATGAGAGCTCTCTGATTGGCCGGGACGGAACGTGGTAGTAGAAATTCAATTAACCTCAACCTGCAGTCGGTTGGTTTTGTTTACATACAGTTTGTTTATTTTTTTAAAAATAAAACGGGTTGTTAAAAGGTGGAAAGGATTTCAATCTTATGTTAGAAATACATTTTGACGTACATTAACGCCGTTAACGGACATAAACAAACAACTGACATGAGGTCATAAAAGCTTCTAGGACCACGTACCGTCCCGACCAATCAAAAGACACCAGAAAATTCGAATAGGTTGTCGGCTCTCTCCTTTTAGGCTCTCTATTGCTGTACGCATATTTTTTATTCCCAAACCACATTGAATTGGCCGCCAAACGTTTTACAACGTTTTAAAACGTTTTAAAAATGGCGGCCAATTCAATGTGGTTTGAAAATAAAAAATACGCGTTTATGCGCGGAGGAGGAGGCGACAGACGAGAGTTTTAACAGTCTGTTGTGTTGATTAGTAGAGGAAAAATGGCGGAACAATACAGAACAACGCGAATATTCTTAATATTTTTATTGACGTACACGGTTTTAAATGCTGAAGAGTACCGACGAAAAAATCTTTATATATCTGACACAGTTAACAAACAATTAGAAAAACGTAGCCCTGTAGTTTTTAGTGCGAATAGTGAAGACAAAAACTCTGATCATGTTCAAGTGAATAATGACAAATTATTTGAAAGAGTCAGGAGAGATGTAGATAAGAAAAAAGACATAACAACAAAGGTATGTTTTTTCCTTATTTTCAAGCAAAACATTATACTTAACCCTAACTGGTTAATGCTTTCATGTGAAAAAATGATGGAGTATTGTATTAAGAAATTAACACCAATATTCAACTGACAGTTAAGTTTTAAATGATTCATGCTTAATTCCGCACTTTATATTTTCTTTGCAATAAGAAATGGTCTGTTGCAACTCTTCGTTTAAGACATATACACTCTCATTATGATTCATTCAAATAATGAAATTTTAAATGCCATGTCCTGGAAGCAGCTATCTCCACCTCCTTAGTGATTTTTATTCCCATGATTCTGTTATAGATCTTTAAATCCACCTGTAAGGTACTAATAGCAAGCAAGACCTGTTGGCAGACCAACATATCAATTACCAAAAAAAACAAAAAAAAAACATGCTTTTGCTCAGTTTAAATAATTATGTAATTGAATTTTTCTTCGTTCAAGAAACTTATCCAGAATAACAAAAAAGTCATTACGATACATTGTTTGAAAACAAAGAAATAGATTACCAAAGGCTAGCACAAAGTCCAAGAATTTATTATCATTTAATAATTTTAACCTGTCTTTCAATTGTAATAAAGAAGTAAATGTAAAGGCTACAATTACTTATTAAATTTCTGTATATTATTTGAAATTAACTGCAGTCATTTAAAAGTGAATTGGTCAGAGTTCTTTGGTTAACTTTTAATTTTTTGAGCACGTAAACGTTATTTGTTTAAGATTAGATTTATCTCCATTTGCAGAACAATCCAAATTTGTTGGAAAGTTCTAAAATGTCCCTTTGCTGCATATAAAAGACTACATTTTATTTTTAAATAATAAAGCGAATAAAAAAAAATTAACAGATCAGGAGGGGACTCATGTTTCTTGGATGATGTTGAATATTCCAATTTTTTTTTGAAATTAAACTGAAATACATGAATCATATTACAATGCTGTGACAGGGAAGCTAAAAATATTTATCTAGAGATTTTGATAACAATGGAAGACTACGAAAATGTTCTTAACAGAAATCATGTGATTATGCTTAGAGTGACTAATCAACAATAGGCTAACAAAATGTTTTATTGAGCAGTTAAATTTTTTTTTGTCACAAAAAATGTACAACAAATCTGCATACTATTTTATATTTACAATTCTTATATACTTTAAATGCTGTTGATAAATAACAAACCATCATGATTTTCCTATAGTTCATATTTTTATTTATTTATTTTTTTTATTTCATTTTATTTTATTAAATAATAAGTATAACAGGGATGTAATATTGACCCACCTAAGCAAATACTGTGTGCTGGGGCAGGCAATATAGCAGAAAATTATTGACAGTTAATTAAAAATAAATACAATTAAAAAAATATGAAGATGTGAATCTGCGTTTGTGATTATGATTCATGTTTTCTTATGAAATGGCCTATGTTAGACAATTTATAGGAATAATGAATAATTTATTTTAAGCAATGATTTCCAGAATATTATGTAGACCATTTTTTATGATTTTTTTTAAGGAATTGATTGAAATGGAATCTACAGTACAATCACTCTCTGGAATTTTTTGTTTTATTTTTTGAGTAGTTTATTATATTTGAAGGGGTCTTGGTATAAAATACTGCTTCTACTTTTTGTACTAATGAAATTTGGAAGAGATAACAAATGCAGATTTGCATTTCTAGTGTTTCCATTAAAAGTGTAGTTGTTGAAAAATACTTTATTTTGTATACAAAAAGGATTATTTGTACATATAGTTGATTAATTGGCAAAATTTGAAACTGAGCAGTTGGCTTGGAGGCAGATTAATTTTGATGATTTCTGAATAAACATTTTCACTTGCAGTTTTTTTTTATATTTGAAAGTTAAAAGGGATAATACATGAATTCTATGTTTCTCATTAAACCTTTTCTCATTAAGAACCCTCCCTTTGGCCTTAATTTTAACAATGACCAAGTTAAAAGTAATTATTTTATTACATGACAGATAGAGCAAAGATGCTGGTAGCTGATTTGCTTTCGTTGTTGTCCATTTTAACCCATGGTTGATTAGAGATGTTTTATATTTGGAAATTGTGATAAAAATGATTCATTAAAAAAAAAAATGGATTACGTGCGTTTAGCACGTGACCTTGCCTGGAGGATTTTTCATCCGAACACTCCACGTACGATGAATAACTGATATTTATTATACATGTATATGAGCGTTATTGTCCACGGATCATTTCTTCTTAACAATTAACTATATTTATGTCGTTTTATAGAAATCGTCATGGTGTTGCGGATTTGCGTTAAAAACTCCAAAATTAAAAAACGGAAACCTATTACGGAATATGTAAATGCATATAAATAAAATTGAAACTTAAGCGTTCCCACTTAAATGCTTAATTCATCTTTGTCAAAGCTACCTAAAATAAAATTTTATGACATACTGGTTTCATTTCTGTTTCAAATTGAATTCTTTGAACTTTTGAAAGGACCGGAATATGTCTTACTCGTATTCGTGACAATGAAGTCGTAATTAAAATTATTAATGTTATTATTATTTTTCCTCGTAGGTTTATCACTCAGAAAAATAAAGTTAGTTTTGAAATAAGAGATGCAGCTTTTATCTCTTGGAAAGATTTTTTAATTTTTAAGGGTGATATCAAGGTTGTGATTATGTTCATGATCAGAGGGACATAAAAATGTACTAGTTGGGGAAGATTTGGACAAGCGAAATTACGATATAGGAAAAAGCATTATTTTGGATGGAGGGAAACTCATTAATTACTGGGCTTATCACATCGAACGCTTTTCTGTCTTGCTGTATACCTTGAATTTAACGGTCACAACAAAGGAAATTATGTGATAAAAGAAATGTAGCCAAGGTTTATGTAGAAGGTTGTTTTTTATTATTTAAGTAAATTTTGAAAACTTTCCCGAACTTGAACTAAGTCTATTAACCTAATCTTAAAATTTGGCAGAGTTTCCTCGGGAAAACAATTTTATGTCGCAGAAAAATGTATGCGTTGAAATTTCTTTTACGTCGTTTATGTTTTCTTAATACATTTTTATATCGTTAAACATATTGGACATTTGACAAGTTTCTCATTTAATTGAATCAGATTTCCAGTCTCAAAGACGCATCGATTCTGCTTCCATGCTTTTGTTTTTTCCTTCTCTGTAATAAAGTATTACTGAGAAAATTAAATGAGCCGAATTATCCTTCTAGGGTCTGTTATTTTTATTTAATATCATTGAATTATTAACTTATTGGATTTTAAAAAATTCGGAACGGCATCTGCTTTATTTAAAATACTTAATAGGAGTTAGGAAAATATGCCCTGATCTCCATCTTCCGGTGAAAAATGATTATTTTGCATTACTATAGTTAATGCTTGGATGCAAATCCGTTTATATTGACGTTAGCAAGTTTTTGCTTATAAATCACGTTAGACAAGGATTTATTGTTATTTATTTAAAGAGGAAAGGGAAGTTTTTATATAACAATTTTTGCGGATTTAAAAAAAAAATCGCATGAGAGAGTGCCATAAATTTGAAATTATTTTTGTAAAAATAACACTTCATTATACGATTATACAATCGTCCTCGGATATAGCGAAACCACAGGAGTCAACCAATTGTGATTTTTTGCTACCAAGGTTCAGCGATATTCCGACGCATAGTTGAATAAAATATTATGATAATGCCATATTTGAAAATAAGTCTAACTTTATTAAAGCAAAAAATAAAAATAAATAATAACTATGAAACCGGGCCCGTAGCCGGAACGAAGAGCCAGGGGGGGCAGTTGGGCTTGTTAAGGGGGGCAATAGGCCTTCATTCTCTATACCTGTCATGTTTAGCCAATTTACTCGTTGCCCCCCTTGGGCTGGGCCCCCCTGACCCCCCTTGGCTACGGGCTTATATAAAACATTTTTAAAACTCATTTTTTAATGGAAATTTTACTCTATAATAATAAAAGTTAGAAAAGAATATTTTTTTTTTTGCCTATATAGACCTTTCAATACAAGAAGAAAAAGTATTACAAGCAAAAAATTCAAATTTCATGTAACCCGTTAGAAGTTACCAATTAATATCCGTGTGCAGGAGGTTGCATGTTTAAATGATCACTAAAATTACCAGAAGATTAACTATAATAGCCAAAAAGTTCACTATAGCAAATATTTCTTATTATCTTTCCGTTTTTATTTCAGATGACTCGCTTAAATGACTCACATCAGCAGTTGATGGTTCATTGGGTGGGTATGGGAAGCGACGTTGTTATTTGTCTGGCAAAGGATGCCAAGATTCAGTGGATGAAGCGCACCCTTCCATCTGCTGTATTCATATCATATGACTATGGGGATACTTATGAAAATAAAACAGAGTTCTTCGCTTTGAGCGACGAAAAAAAGGCTTATGCAAGTCTTGATAAATTTTTTAATCATCCTAAATTCATCAATCATGTAAGTTATAATTAAACTATACTAGGAAATAATGACACAAATTTTATCTGTAACTTCAACATTTTTTTCGTTTTCAGATTGTGTTCTCTGATTCTGAGAATAAAATTATATTTACGACTACAGACAGCGGCAAAACTATTCACAGGGTTAAATTACCTTTTCATCCTTCCGATATATCATTTCATGAAGATGAACCACTTACTTTTTTGGCTCATGATAAAATTAACTCTTCCCGACAGGTAAAAAAAAAATTTCCGATTTGTTTTTGTAGGGTTACCTTTTGTAATTTAGCTTTTTAAATAAAGACTTCATGAATTTAAAAAGTATTGTGGCGTACACGGACAAAATACTTAATCGATCATATCTCACTGTTAATTCATGACGATTGTTTTGTTTTAGTTATGGTTAACTAAGGATTTTGGTCAAACATGGAGACCTATACAAGAATTTGTGAAAAAATTTTATTGGTCTGGGTCGTCTACTACTAATGTTGTTTCCAGCGCTCCTAATATAATTCCTATGAATAAATACAAATTTACAAATAACACTAGGTGAATATCTGTAAATCATATGAAGAAGAATTTATAGGGAGCACACTAATTTTTTTTTTTTAAATTTATTTTCAGTTTGTTGTTGTTCGTGGAACGGCTAGAACCGTCAGGCAAATCTACAGTTATAGCCAGTCCTTCAATGTTTCAAAATCCCAAAGACACAGTCGTCTGGATGTCTGATGTTGATGAATTTGAACTGAAGGGAGACTTCATGTTCACTATTAAATCTATCAGCCAGGTAACAGTGTGAAAATAATGATAATTATTCTGTTGAAAACTTAACTTATATTTTATAATTAAATGTAATTTTTATTTTATTTTATGTAGAAAAATCTAGATTTGTATGTGTCTTACAAAAGAGGTCCATTTGTTAAGGCTATTTTTCCATCGGAGCTAGATCGTAAGGATTATCACATAGCGGATGTCTCGGAAGGTCAAATCTTCGTGGCTGTTTCACACACGGATACTTTATCTAATTTATACACCTCCCAAAGCATGGACGAAAAAAATATCTTTTTTTCATTATCTTTGGATAGAATTTTATGCTTTTTTCCAAATTCAACTTGGACAGGAACTTGGCTACCGTAAGTTTTGTTTGATCAAGTGTTTCTTCAGGAAACTATTTATTTCTTCTTTAATTTTTTAGAGACGTTACAGAAGAATCTTTTGCTGATTTACATAAAGTTGAAGGACTTCGCGGAATATATATTGCTTCTCAAGTGCACTCTAATGCCGATTCCGTGCATCTAGGCCCAGAGCATCTTTTAACTCTTATAACGTTTGATAGAGGAGGCGAATGGCGACCCCTTGCTCCTCCTCCACTTGATGATGAAGGCTTACCAATTAAATGCAACTTGGTAATTAAATTCGTTTAATTTTTAAAACCTTAAAAAGTGAGAATGAAAATTATTTTTAAGTGAATATATTAATATATTAATATTTTAATTCAGAGTGAGGGGTGCTCGTTACATCTGTCTCAAAAATTCAATCAGTTGTATCCGTTTTCAAGAGCAGTTCCAATTTTATCATCCAAATCGGCTCCAGGCATTATATTGGCTACTGGAACTATTGGAAAATCTTTGAAAGGTCATCCCGGTGTATTTCTAAGTCGCGACGGAGGTTTGACTTGGCGTCAAGTAAATACATTTTTTTTGAAATGATTTTGTATTTAAAGGTGAACAAAGATTCAAAATGTTTAAACAATAAATTGTTTTTTATTACAGATCTTGAAAGATTACTATTTTTTTAATTTTGGCGATCATGGAGGCGTCATCGTTGCCGTTAAATATTTTAAAAGCAAAGAAGAAACTAGAACCATTTTGTATTCAACAGACGAGGGCGAAAAATTTTTAAGTCACGATTTTCACGAAGATGAATTAAGGGTTTATGGTTTGATGACAGAGCCTGGCAGTAATACCACAATTTTTACAATGTTTGGCAGTGCTAAAGGGCAACATCAATGGCTGATCATAAAAGTTGATTTGATAAATGCTTTCGGTGAGTAAAAAAAAAAATTTTAAAAATTATACTGTTACTAAAAAACAATTGCTTGTTTCTGGAACTTCGAGAAGGCCGTTCTTTTTTATTTATATAACATCGTATTGTTTTAATTTTAAAATGCGTTTTCGATTCAATTTATTTTTAATTTTTATAATATTGCTTCTTAAAAGATCGCTGTCGCTTCGTTGTTATCATAAAGAACCGCTAAAAAAAGAAGTTATGATTGACTGTAGTGTTTTAGGAGGGGACCATTGTCTTACTTGTCTGTGCCCCGGGAAAAACACGAAGCATAAATTATTTTTAATGAAAGAATGTTCGACTCAAGATTTTACTGCTGAAAGGGAAAGAAGATGTAAAAAATGTGAAACATGCAAAGAAGATCTTTGCAACGGTGAACCTTTGCCTAGAGCGGAAATGATCGATACTATCCGTTATAAACATTCTTAAATTTGTGCGAATTTGTAAAATTTTAAAATGTCTGATTCAGTAATATCTTTTGTATAATATAGTCATGATCCAGTTAAAAGGAAACTCATTTTTTTAACAAAAGTTTTTATTTGTAAACGAAGGAAATTGAATACATGCAAGGTTAAAGCGATTTTTATATTTATTTGTTTATTTATTTATTTATTTATTTCTATTTTTTTTTTCAAAGGATACAACTGCACTCGTGATGACTATAAGTTCTGGTCGCCTAGTAGCACTTCGGGTCAAAGAATGCCATGTTTATTAGGCAAAAAGGAAACTTACGAAAGAAGAATAGCTCATTCCAATTGTTACAATGGTAAAGATTACGATAGACCCATAAGAATGGCAGTTTGTGAATGCGACATTGAAGATTTCGAATGGTACATGCTATTTTTTAATTATAATTTTTAATTTGAAATGTTTTTAACTAATAATTTTCTTGCTTACTCTTGTAGTGATTTTGGATTTGAACGACCTACTCTAACGGGTCTATCGCCTTCTCAGCAGTGCGTAAGAAATAAATCTCTTAGTAATTACAATCCTTACGCGGTGCCTGATGTGTGCTCACCTGGAGCTTTCTACAATAGGACTAAAGGATATAGGAAAATACCTGGAGATGTTTGCATCGGAGGAACCGAGAGAAAATTTTTACCTACATTATTGCCGTGTCCTTTAAAGTAAGTTAACGCCTTTTTGTAAAAAATATATTCCATTTCAAAGAATTTGTTTTTTAACTGCTTAATTTTTATATTTTGTAGAGAAAAGAAAGAATTTTTATTAGTTGCACAAAGGGACAAAATAACAAGAATTGATTTGCAAGATAATTCTTCGGAAGTTTTACCAATAACGAATTTGAAGAACGTTATAGCTATCGAATTCGATATGAAAAACAATTGCGTTTATTGGGCAGATATTGCAAGGGATGTCATTGGGGTAAATATTTTTATTTTTAAATAATATATTAATTGGCTCAACCCCCGAACCCCGTTTTCTGCCGTAAGCATAGCAGGAAATGGGATGATGCCAAACAGTTTTCCTCTCTTCTACCGTAATAATATCTAAACCATAAACCATAAACCATAACAAACAATGCCATCCCCAAAAAATCACACAATCAAACAATCAAACATCAATTTTGCTATTGTTTCAGCGTCAATGTTTAAATAATGGAACCTCAGAACCTGAAATTTTAGTCCAAACAAATATTTCATCCATCGAGGGAATGGCTTTAGATTGGGTTTCAAATAATTTATATTTTGTTGATGGAATGAGAGCCATGATTGAAGTTATTCGCACCGATATTCGTAACCATGGACGTATGAGGAAAACCGTTTTGGATAGCAAGGTTGTTCGGAAACCGAGGGGTGTTGCTGTACATCCTATGGAAGGGTAAGTTTGTACTCATATCGTAAGATTAAATTTTCCTTTCAATTCATCTATATTTGTTTTTTTTTAGATATTTATTCTGGACTGACTGGGCTCCGGGTGAACCTTCAGTTTCTCGATCTAATCTAAATGGTCAGAATGTTAAAAGATTGTTTACAAAACCAGACGTGGAGTGGCCAAATGGTATTACAATTGATCATATTGCTGAAAGGATTTATTGGGTCGACGCTAGGCTAGATTATATTGCTAGTTCTGATTTAGAGGGTAGAAATTTCAAAAAAATTATAAGTCACGAGGTATGTTATTTCTAAACGAGAATTCGAAATCCTTTGTTCTAAATACTTAATAATGGACCATAAATTTTATTTTTTACATAGGATCGCGTGTCGCATCCTTTTGCTGTCGCTGTATTTAAAGACAATATGTATTGGGACGATTGGAAACAGAGTAGTATTTTCGTAGCCGATAAAGATCAAGGCGCGGGTATCGAAATAGTTCTTGCGAATCTTCACGGGCTAATGGATTTGAAGGTACGTTTTTAACATATTTGTCTTAAACATTTTTTGAGCGGCTGATGCTCGAATTTGGAGGAGTTTTTTTTCCTTTTGAAAAAAATTTTTTAGTACAATTTATGACTGACCAAGAAAAATATTGTAAAACAAAGCATGAATCTCACACCTTAACTTTTTTTTCTACTTTGAAGATTTACGCTCATAGTATTCAAGAAGGAACAAACCCTTGCGGCAATTCAACCACAAATAATTGTTCTTTCCTCTGTATGGGAGGTCCCAAAAATACGTACTCCTGTTTATGCCCACAAAACATGATCTTGGAAAATGGTAATTGCTATTGTCCTGGAAAGGCTCAACCCGACAAAAATGGGGCTTGTCCCTCTACTGGAAATACTTGCGCTTCAGACTTTTTCATGTGTGATAATAAATTATGCATTCCTAAAATTTGGCATTGTGATAACGATGATGATTGTGGAGATAACTCTGATGAGGTAGGTTTAATTTTTTTTCTTTCAGATTCAGTCATTCTTTAAATAACTTTTTACTTTTACAGAAAAATTGCACCAAAACACAATGCGCTGCGAACATGTTTGCTTGTCCAAATGATCTGTGCATACCATCCCCGTGGAAATGCGATTTCGATGTTGATTGCAGTGATGGTTCAGACGAGCAAAATTGCACTTATCAGCAATGTAAAAAGGATGAATTTAGGTAAAGTTAAATGTTTTTTTTTTTTTTATTTATTTCGGATAAAACCTGTCGTTTCCTCTTTTTAACGCATTGTAGCGATAAATGAAATAATTAAATAAATTCAGGTATAAGAGAGAAAAAAATTCCCAGTCTGAGCCCATTAATTACATAAACTGAGGAGTTCCTCGTGGCTATTGGGCTCAGACTGGGAATTTTTTTCTCTCTTGTACCTGAATTTAATAAAGTTAAATGTTTTTTTTTTGTTGGGAAATCATTGGAATTTTGAGCCGAACCTAAATCTTCTTTTAGATGCGATAATGGAAGGTGCATACCTAGTCGTTGGAAATGTGATTCCGAAGATGATTGCAAAGACAATTCGGATGAGCGAGATTGTACTAATAACGCAACAACATCTTGTAAACCAGGAGAATTCATTTGTGGAAGAACTTGCATACCGAATTCATGGCGTTGCGACGGGGATAGAGATTGCCCGAACAACGAAGATGAAAATAATTGTACAACTGGTGCTTGCCAAAAATGGCAATTTCAAGTGAGTTCCAAAGCATAAATACAATATCCTTTTAAACAAAAACGATACATTTTAAAAAATGTTTCCAATTTTCAGTGCGCCAATAAAAAATGTATTTTTGATTCATGGCGATGTGACGGGGAAGATGACTGTGGGGATAAATCTGATGAGGATTTACAAAATTGCACAAGCGTTAACGTAACTACGCCAAGACCAATCATCCCTATGAACTCTTGTAATGATTGGACATTTAAATGCAGTAATGGAAAATGCATCCCTTACTGGTGGAAGTGCGATCAAGTAAATGACTGCGGAGATATGTCGGATGAATTAGGATGCGAAATTGATACCGATTCGAACGACCACCGTATTCATCCTACATCTGGTCCAAAAACTTGTAGAGATCATCAGTTTAGATGCTATTCCGGTAAAACATCTTGCTGTTAGCTGTAGAATTAGTTTTTGGAAAAAAATCCTGTTTCTCTAACGGACAAAAACTTTTTTCCAGGAAATTGTATTCAAGATTCATGGGTTTGTGATGGGATGATCGATTGCGAACAGGGCGAGGATGAAGAACACTGCAAAGGCGAAATGAATTGCGCACCTGAACAATTCATGTGCCGAATAGATGGTTCTTGCATTCACAGAACACAAATATGTGACGGAGTAAAGCAATGCCCTGATGGTTCTGACGAAGCTTCTTGCGATAGAAAACCTCCAGGTAAAATGTCACAATATAAACAAATTTCAAAGTTACGGAAGTAATTTATAGCTTCACTGCTGCAGCATTCTATAGAACTCCTAAATTGAAAGTTCTAAAAATACATACAGTACTTGGTTACTTGATAACTTCCCGTTTTCCAACGTTTTTTATTAGCGGCTTGTATTATTAATTGCTGATGCTTCATTCTCAAAAATTTTGCTTCAGTCAAACGGCTATTGAAATTTTCTAACTTACAATAATTCAGAATTAATGTAATGTTTTGTTAAAGAAATATTAAAGTAATATTTTCTTTTTTAGATTCAGCGGGGCCGAGTTGCTCTCCCGGTTTATTTTCTTGTGACGGCTCTCGTTGCATGCCTCTTTCGATAATGTGTGATAATAAACAAGACTGCTATGATGGCACCGATGAAAATGATTGCTCAAAAATTAACCGTGTTTATCAAGTAGCTAGTATAGGTGTTGATGAAAGGAGTGTTAATTCTTCATCGCTGCTTTTATTTTGGTGGATTCAACTTCCTAAAGATATTCGATTTCAGTATTTACCCACGATAGCAGAGGTAAAAATTTTACGCTTTATTTAATTTTTGATTGATTTAAAAAATAATCTGTTCTGTATTTTTATTTTAGGAAGGTTCTCACACTTGGGAAAATAAATCATGGATTGAAGAGTCAGAGTATCGTTTTACAGGTCTGAAACCTTACACAAACTATACCATGACCGTTTATGTTCGGGTGGCAGATACTTCCAATGTTTTTCCACCATCATTATATGCAAATGCGACGACTTCGGAAGCAGGTATATTGTTGTTCGAGTCGTGTTTAGTAAAATGCACCAGTAAATCATCAAATGGAAAATTCTTTTCAACAATTTTTTGTTTGATTCAAAATTCCAGAATAGTTGAAAAATTGTAACTAAGTGATAAATCATTTCCGAATTTTTTCTTTTAGCTCCAACTCCACCAAGGAATCTTGTCGTTATACAAACATCATCCGAAACTGTAAATGTCTCGTGGCAGCCTCCTAAATTCCAAAATGGTCCATTCAATAATTATATCTTATATATGACTCCTCCGATTCCACCTATTCAAAAATATATTGCGACTACTCAAGTTCAAATAGAATCGCAATTCATACGCGATCAAACATACGAATTTTGGGTAAGATTTTTTTTTTTTTTGAATTGTTAAAAAAAATTAAACAAAAAGCCCATCGTTTGTTATAGCCTTAGCAGTAATAGTTTAATTTAATAGTTTAATTAAATATTTAAAAAATAAAATTACCAGTTACGAAAAAAAAAACACGATCGTAAAAAATAGTAAAATTTTTAAATGTATGTACTGGTATTTTTATCTAATTCTATACAATTATTTCATATTTTTTATTTCTTCTAGGTCGTAGCCAAAAACAAGGAATATGAAAGCGAGCCATCTAACAAAGTTTCTATTAAATTCGATTCTTCGGCTTTCATTCCAAGTGTTCAAGGGCTTTCCATTCAGCCCATATCTGAAACTGTTGTCTCCCTTTCTTGGAAAAGCATTTCTAATGTCGATAAATATTGCGTTCAACCTTCGGCCAGTTTGCCTTATCCTAAATTTCCGGAAACAAATACAACTAACAATACTAATTCAATAACAAGTAAGTTTTTTTTATTTTTATTTTTGATGGAAAATTGAGACTTCAATGTTTGTTTTATTATTCTTCATCAGTTAAGAATCTAGCGCCTGGTCTTCTATATACATTTAAAGTCTGGGCGGTTCGAAATGGATATAATGGACCATTTTCAACAATCCAAGCAAAAACGAATGGCACTGTTCTCCCAGTTATCCAAACGATTATACCTGATCATATCAAAGGCCAGGGAACTTCCATAAAATTAAGCTGGCAGCCACCTAAATATCCAGTGAAAGCTAAATGGGTTTATGGTATCTATTACGATATAACTATGTCGGGCCTTTATGAAGGTAAGAGCAATTCATTTGGAAAATATTTTTTGTTTGCAAGTTCGAACATCAATTTTTTTTATTAGGAGCGAAATTAACAACGACAAATCTTACTGCAACAATTAGAGACCTTGCTGCTTGCGAAGAATATTTGATCGTTGTAGGATTAGTTGGACCTTTGGGTTTGGGACCTCTTACAAGTCCAACTACGGTCATCACATCATTCAACAAAAATGCGCCTCCAAAAGGGGTAACAGTTGAGACAGATCCGAAAAGAGAAAACGTTATGATCGTTAAATGGAATTCTAGTTGTCGAGTGATGAATGATACAATAGGATATGAGGTATACAAATATTTAAAAAACAAAAAATTTCTTTCTTGTTTTAATGTTCTTTAATTTCTTATTTTTTCTCTCTTTTCTCAAAGATTATAGTCACTGAACGCAATTTAAATAAATCTTCATCCCTCACACTGGCGCCGACAGCAGCTAATGAGTTGAAACATCCTATAGACACACATTATGGAGGTCGGTATACAATTGTCGTCAAAACGACAGGACCCAAAGCAATACCTTCGAAACCGGTGTATTATGATGCTCCGGAAATACTTCCACCTCATCAGGTACAAGTTTTCCCAGATGCAAATCATAGTTATGTAGTAATTTGGAAGGAAAAAGAATTGCCTAAGGCTATACAGCAGTCAGCGTAAGTTAACGTACTTAATTTTGTTGTACAAATAGTTATGTATTTGACAAATTTTTAACTTTTTTTTTTCTTTTCTTTAAATTTATACATTTAGCTATAAATTCAAAGTTCTAGTTTCTGAAGGAAGTACCTTAAATGTTTCAACAGCGCAACAGTTTGAAACCAAATCATCGCCTTTCGTTTTTAATGATGTAAAGGAAGGCGCTATTTATTCTTTTGCTGTGATGTTAGTAACTGAAGATGGATATTCTTCACAATTGTCCGAAGTCAACTCAGTTGAATTTCCGACAGGTTTGTTTTAAGTTGACATTCTTGTTTTTAAATAATGGCAGGAAAACAATTACAATGGACTCTGAATGATCTTTTTATGAGTGTATCATATATGAGTGCAAGTCGATTCAATATATTTGTTTTTCAGGTTTCTCCAACGTCTTATCGACGACGAATCTCGTCAGTGTTTTAGTTCCTATTATGGTACTCTTGTCAGCTTTATTGGCTGGCTTGGCTTTCTTCATATTTAAGCATAAAAGATTACAGAGAAGCTTCAGTAATTTTGCAAACAGTCATTACGATACACGAAGTGGGTCTACGACATTTGGTGGTACTGACGGACTCGGTACGTATCTTTAATTTCAAAATATTTTTTCTTTTTTTTCGTTTGTTTAAAAGCACCTTGCACAGTGATATAATTTCTTCGTTTTTAAAAATTAGACCTCAACGCCTCTGCATTACCTCCCGTACTTCGCCACTTAAGAAGTAAAATAATATAAAGTTTTCCGTTTTCCCGCCACCGTTGAATGTTTTGATCGGCGTCAGTTTGGCTAAACCCATGTTAGTTAGACCAATGAAGAAATTTTAAGTACTTACTCTGCGCCATTGAGTTTTATCATTTTACTTCATTTTTAAGATTTCGGCAGCATAGAATTTTTTTCCCCTTCTGTTTCCTGTTAATTTATGACGTCTCTACCGCCGGGAAAATAAATGCCACCGGCTTTGAGGTCTATTTAAGATTTTTTAATTACGTATATAGGAGTTCGAACTCGTATAGCCTATACGCACAGTAACACAATTAAAAACCGTTAAAAGTGGGCAAGCTGCTAAATATTTGAAGATATTGTATTCCTCCCAATTTATTAAAATGTCGTTAACCTTTTTTTTTGTATTTTTCACAATGCAATAGGAGGAGCTTTCATCGGTAAGAGCAAAAACTTTTTTTTAAAAAACTGGGTTTTCGTTAAAGTCAGGAAATCAAAAATTAAATCAGAAAAGGAGCAGCTTGTTGCATTGTTAATTTTTTTTGCATGGTTTGAATCCATTGCTTAAATGGTATTGTTATAGATTTTAAGATTGTCTGTTTTTTTTTTTTTTTGTCCTTTTCATAAAAAATGATTGGTGACCTGCATTTTTATGACCTCATCATTAGTTTGCTGACATGTGAAGATTGCAATTGCTATAATTTTATTAAGAAGGGATAATGTTTCGAATAGGCATTTTTTTTTATCACTATTTTTTAATTGGGGTGAATTTTTAATCATCTGGATCTCTGCCGTGAGTGAAATTAAAGGTTTGAGAAGCTAAATATTTGGAATTATTGTTGTACCTGTATGCGGCTTGTTGAGCTATCATTCACTATTTCACAAACTGATTTTTTTTTTGTAAATAATAGGAAATATTTTATATGTACCTTCTTTTCTTTTTAGATGATGAGGATTCCCCAAATATTCGTGGATTTTCAGATGATGAGCCTCTAGTCATGGCCTGAATATAAAACTTTTCAGGTAGGATTATTTTTTTTTTCTTTGCACTATTGGTTGTTTTAGAATTAATAATTATTTTTTTCTTTTTTTTACTTTTTAGGCAGTTCCTCTGAAAAATGTTTTTACGGTATACTTTATTATTGATTTATTGAAGCTATGATACATTTTCCGTCCAGGAAAACTTCGTCAGGACGATAATGCACACAGAAATAATAGTGTGCAATTTTTTTAGTTTTATTTCCTCATTAGTATAATATTTATACTCTCATGATATCAAAGAAGCATAAAATAGTTAAAGTTTAAAGCAAAACCTTTACACCCTACATTTTTGACAGGCCTAATTTTAGGAATTTAAAATTAAATTGCTTTTATATTCAGTCATACGAACGAAGTTTTTGATTTTTAAATGTTAAATTTAAAATTATTTCTCAGGAAATTGAGAAATAAATGATTGATTTTTATTCGTACTTGAGCCAAAATTAAAACTAGGTTGTGTCATTCATCAGGTTGTTTTACAAGGAAGATTACTTGCATGAAAAAGGAAATTTTCTTTTATACCCTATAAAGTCTGAGAAAAAAATCAGTTAATTTTCTGCTATTTACAGTCCACGTAATTTCTTTTTTTTTTTTTTTTTTTTTTTTTTAGTTACACTTATAAATCTGTGATAGATTAACCCAAAGAGCGTGGAAGATGTTACTTTTTTTTTCAAAAAAAAAAAAAAAAATGTAAATGTAATTTGAATGAAAGATTGACTGTTGAGGAAACAAATAATTCTTTAATCATTTCGTTGCGTGCTGTATATTAAAATCTTTTCAGTTGTCGGTATTGCTAAAAATTTTAGCATACTGCTGTATTTTCAAAGATTTTTCTTATTATCATCTAAATTAAATGAGTTTATCATTTTAGTAAAAGAATGACACCGATTTAAATCAAAGAAGATAAGTGTTTATTTTAGGTTGTGTGAATGATTCATGGAACATGAATATATGTAATATTTTTATTTCCTATAACAATTTAAGTTGTAAATTTACCAGTCAATCATTATTTTTTCCATGAAATAAAAAAAGATCTCAGGCTGCAATCAAAAAGACAATAATAAAGAGATTTCTCGCATTTTTTTATTTGATTGGCCCACAAATAGAATGGAGTCAAATTGTGTTTTTTTTGAAAAATATATATTGCTTTATTTGTTTTTGAACAGAATTTTAGGTTGTTTTTAGTTGAAATCCTGGCACAATTGAAAGAATATTTACTTCATTGCGCTTGAATTTAGCCGAACCGTTATTTCCTTTTTTTTTTTTATTGTATGGGTGAAAATCAAAAAAACTGTAACTTTCGATGTCCAGCAAAATGTCCCCTAGATAGCACATTATAACTTTGAAACTGCGGCGAATATTTTCGTCACAGTTGCTTCTATTGTTCGGTACCAAGAGAGCACAAAGGTTAATGATGGTTTTTTGAAGTATATGTCCCATTCAACTCTGTCATTTCAAAAAAACTATCAAAATTCGGTCCTTAATGTCCACTAGATAGGCCGACGATTACGTGTTGTTTTTGTTTTATAAATTCCCAAATGAATATATTTGGCTTTTACTCAAGGTTTTCTTGCTATTTCCCGAGCTGGCTGAAAATTTTTTGCTTTTATTTACATTTCACCAAAAAACAAAAGTTACAATTTTTTTGATTTTCACCCGTATAGTAAAAAATTATTTTTCAGTTTATTAATAAAAGAAACGATTAAAACTTGTGTATAGTGTTAAATAAAGAAAATATTTAAATCATTTTGTTCATTACCATTGATGATTTGTTTGAAATTATCCGTTATCTTATGCGTGCAATTTTGTAACTTCGTAGGCAGAAAATGGATCCATGGATTGCAATTGATCTAATTAAAAAGGGAGAGATTAACTGAAAAGAAAACTCCATAATTTTAAAATTTCCTTTATTTAAAAGTTATGATATTTTGGTCTTGTCCAAGGCCAGTAAAAACGTTATACACTTACGTAAATAGGGCCTTAGAATACTGATACCGCAACAAAAGCGCAGACAAATTAATAATTATTAAAAAGAACAAAAAACTGAACTAAATTAAAAATTTTGGCATCAGCTATTCTACAGGCTTCTTAAAGAACGTGAGCTATACTTGATTTTTTAAAACAAAATAACGACCTGTTGGTACAACTCGAAAAATTAAAACGAAATAAATTTGGAAAATATCGTTTTAATGGATTACACCTAACCATACAAATACGTAAAACAAATGAATAAATAAATAATTGCTACGGTAATTATCTTTACAAGAAAAAATACGAAAAAGAAAAAAAAAAAAAAAACAAACAAAAAATAATATTTTCCAAATTCTTTTAGTATAATGCAAGTCAGTCTAAGATTAATGTTAGCTACGTTCTTTAATATTTTTCTCTTTACGTTTCAATTCGTCTTACAAAACATGTTCTTAATCCATACTTGAATTTTTATTTTGTTTTTTAAATAACTCTGAGTGAAAAAGTATAAAAAATGTCAGTTAGTTTATTTTTAAAATCTGTAGTTGCATTATAAAACACTCTTTAAAAGATTTGGTCAAACATTTTTTTAGAATTAACGAAAAATAAAAGAATTTTTTAAAATTATATTTACCTATCCATGAAAGAACGAATTGAAACTTATTTGAAATGTTTACAACTTATAAATGCAATTCAATCTCCTATATTTTTCGAAATTATAAATTCGAAGCAGAAAAAAATTCAATCTCTCATCTACCTAGAAAAACCGGATGATTTTTATTTGGTTAATTTCATTTTAGTGCGTTTTCAACGAAAAAACACTACAGAGTATCCATTGATTCGAATTCATTACTTATTTCATATTAACTGTGTCCAGCATCGGAATCATCCATAGGTTCAAGGATTTCTTCCTGAGCCATCGGAGAATTCGTGCTCGAATCATCTACCTCCATCTCATCGATTTTATCGTTTTCCTCAACAATCATTTCATTTGACTTTTCTTCCAGATCATTTTCATCCATTTTCGAATCCAACGCTTCGTTTTGTAAACACAATTCAGCTTCTATGGCTGTATATTCCGATGGTTTTTCAACGATTTCCGCTTCAGAATTCTCGGCTTCGTTTGAAGTTGGTGTTTCGGCGCAAGGTTCTGGCAAGGATTCGACTTGTTCTATTTGCTTTTCAGTGTCTTCTACTACGTTTTCTTCGATTTCTTCTTTTTTTTCAGTTTTTTCAAATAAAGATTCCTTATCGTCGACAAAATCAATCGTTTCGCTTAATACTGGAGGTGCTGCATTTGTATCATCTGGGGAAGAAGACCATTCTGATTCTAATTCTAAAAGTACTCGAGATTCGGTGCTTAATTTCTTGGATGGATCTTCTTCTTCTTCTTCTTCTTCTTCTGCTTCGCTTTTTTCAGGAACGGGCACAACAGTTGCTTCTTTTTCGTCAATAATTTCTGCTTCCTTGTTTTCTAAAATTTTCGTTTCTGTCTCTTCATCGTCTTCATTTTTCTCCTGATCCTGAACAGGTTCGATTACTTTTGATGTCTCTAAGGAGTTAATTTCTTCTAAAATTTGATGGTTTTCGCTATCCACCACCTCGTTCTCTGTGTCTAAAATCTCTGTAACTGAAGATTGTTCTTCGTTGGCATTTAAATTTTCCTCAGGTTGTTCATCATTTTTAACTTCGTCATCCTTATAAAACACTTCGACTGGTTCTTCGGCTTCTGAACTCGTATCGTCTTTTGGGTTTTCGACCAAAGGCTCCGTTTCCGTAGGAATCTCAGTTTCGTTTATACTGATTTCGTTTTTGGAATCGTCGTTTTTAATTTCTTCGATAGGCAGAATGCTTTCTATTTCGACAATTGGTTCAGTGGGAATGATTTTTTCCAAAGTAGGATCTTCACCGTCTTCCTCTCCTCCCTCTTGTTCTGAAGAAGAATTATCGGAATCTGTAGGGATGCTTTCCTCTTCAAAGGTATCTTCGACAGTAGTAGATGGAGCGGCAGAGTTTGTGGCTGCTGTTTCCTCGATTTGGCCTGTTTTCTCTTCCGTGCTACAAAAAATGGTTCCGTTTTCGTATTTTTCTATGAGATCTTTGACTGATGTGCATTGCAACGGTGCGTCGTCAGTTTCATTATTTGCTATTAGCTCGGCGTTATTTTCTACTTCCATTTGTTCCTCGTCTTCTTCCTCTTCGTCGTCATCATCAATAAGTTGAGGATGACCGCTGAAAATAATAATAAAATGATTTTAGTGATAAGACTGCTTTGAATATTGTTACTAATAATTAGCAATCATTGTTAATAATTTTTAATCATTAATTAACCAATCAAAATTGGTTTAGTTGCGACCTAATTTTTTTAAATTGAGAGGGTCTTTAATATTCTTACAAAAATTATCTTGTATTTTGAAAAATTAGTACCAAAAATATTTGAAATATCTGTTAAGCTCCAGTATCTAACGGTTTTGCAGTAAATTTAAGTTTTAACTTTGAAAAAATGTAAACATAGCAAACAGGGAAAAAAAAAGAATTATAATAAAGAGTTATTGTAGTAAATTGCAAAGAAAGCATAAAAACAAGCCAAATTAAGTGGTTATTATAAGTTTGGAAGTTACTGACTGGAATATTATGTAAGTAAAATGTTTATTTGTAAGTTAAACTTTCACAGCCTTTTAAAGGTTACTTAAAGCTGGAAGATTTTTAACAAGGAAGTAATTCAAAAATTATTGACAAAAAAGAAGGTAACTGAACTCATGGCAGATCTAGTTGACTCTTTTGGTACTTAAGAATTACAAATCTTTTAATAAAAAAGCTCCAGTAACAATCACTTGGTGGCAATCAATTAGAGATCATTACCCAAATGAACATTCTTTAAAAAAATACTATATTTTAAAAAGGTTGAAAATTTTCTTCTACCACTTCATTTTTTTTTCCACAGCTATGCAGAGAATTTTGATTTTCAATAGAACTGAAATATCATAAGACTACTGCATTATACCTTTTAATCCTTTCTTCAATAGATTTTCCTCTTTTCGGATGTTTGACAGTGACATGAACTCTTGGTGCAACTCCGTTCACAAGGTTAGATGAATTCTCCTGAGTTACTGCTTCCCTTTGTCCTGGTTCCCTGGTGCTGACGACCCAGATATTTTTTTCTATTGCTCTCATAAATTTATCTACACGATTGTATTGTTTCCTAGGATTTGTTAATAGTTCAGATATTCTTTGAATCGTAAAGGGAGCGCTGGAAAATGAATCAAGCCTGTCCAACAAACCATTCTTCAATGTTTCATAATTAAAAGGTTCCACATTCGGACACGGTGGAATGTCCATCATCGGGCAAGTCTCATAAAACTCGGTAATAACATTTATTAATTTCTGTCGATATAATGATTTAATAAGAGACCACTGATAAACGGGATCTCCGGATGCAGCTACATATAATAAGTATTCTTCCAGGTCATTTGGTATCTCTTTCGATTTTATTTTGGCAAATTCGTCTAATAGATTTAACACACCTTCCGGATTTTCCATTTTTACTAATTACTTTACACAACTAATCACGAAAATAGCTTTCAACTATAATTTTCACACACTAAACGCTTGCTTGTTTTTACATCAACACGACGGCCATTACAGATATAAATGACGTCACGGAGCAAAAAGCCGTTTCAAAACTTAAGGGCAGTTGCACCTTTTTCATTTCTAAAATTGGAATTCAAAGATAAATTTAGATTTCTTGACTTGAATTGTTACTTAGTTTTGCATAAAATGATATTTCTTTGAACTATTTACAATTTTATTTTTCAAACTATTTTTCTGTAAATTTCTCAAATAAGATTAAAATACAAGGATATCGAGCAACCGTGCATAAGACTTATGACGTATTTAGTCACGTGACTTATTAGCAAAATGGCTGCAAGAAAGATAGGTCTGAAGTGTGTCATTGCAATGTATAACGTACAAATCGAGGGTATTATTTAATTGTTGTAGTTTAGAAATGCAGCGGATCGAAAATGGGATCTCAAACTCTTGAAATACTTCGGCAAGGGGTGTGGGCCTCCCTCACTGGAGGTTGGTTTTACGACCCTTATCAAAATGTGTTCTGCAACACCTTTCATCTCTACCTTTGGCTATTTCTTCTGTGTTTTCCCTTTACGATTTATTTGGTAAATATTAATTCTTTTAAATATTTTCGCTAACTTCAAAATAGACTAACCGTTAGAAGTTGTGAAAGACGATCGAAAATCATCTACAAAGGAATGACGTTTTATTGTGTATTCGATATTTCCTTATTATTTATTGTGTCATTTTACTCCACATTAAAATCTAACTTATATTTACTTGACTTAAGTAGCTAAATGATAACTCAGAAGTTGAAGCAATCTAAAGACATTTGGAATGCTTATAATTCAAAAGTTAACTCAATTATTTCCTCATAAAGATTTTTAAATCTAACAATGAAATTTCAGAGATTTTTTTATTAGGTCATTGGGCTTATTATATTGAAAGTAACAAAATGTACTTAAAAAATTTGTTAAAAAGAAAAATTTTAAAGTATGACATTTGAAGAATGGAAACATTGTTACACTATACTGCCAAGTCGAGGGATTGGCTGTGCCTGAGACTTTGTAAACAAAGAAATTGAATTGCTGTTTACAAATTTAAAATATTGAAATAAAGCTTTGTGTACAAAATGGCAGGTGTACCCCTTTCTCTTATTATAATAATATTGTGAATTAAAGAAGTTTGGTTAAAAAAATTTAGGCAGAAATCAAGTTATTTACGAATTTAAAGCAATTTTGTGATTGTGATAATTAATAGTATTTACCATACAAGGTGGTTATTTTTGTAAATATTTATTATTATGCCTTTTGAATTTTTTACAGTATTTTCCTCCTTCAACATTAACATATAGTTTTTACTGTGGTACAGTCAGCATTCTCTTCATTTCATTAAAGTTAGTAAATCATGGTCTTCATAAAATGTTTGATACTTCTGAATGTATCCAAGAAACAATTCCTGGAGAAGATCTGCCTGAAAGTCAGAAAAAGAGAGCTCAAAGCTTGGGTACTAAAACAATATTGTAAGTATTTTTTTTTTTTTTCCAACTTTTTTTTTTTTTTTTGAAAATATAATCAAATACAATTATTTTTACTTTAGGGAAGATGAAGGAATCGAACTTCAGGTATTGAATGGAAGGAAAACAACACCAGATGTACCCCCTCAGGGTTCATTTAATGAACCAACAGATGATGATAGTATTAATTCATTAGAAGTAGGAGCTAGGGCTGTGTCAAGCACAATAGACCTTAAAGTCGACGTTCATCGTAAAAATAGTTCCGAAAGTTCTGAAGAATTATCTTTAAAACCTGTGATAGAAGATGAAGCAAACATTAATGAAGCTGAGAATTCTGGTTTACTAAAGGAAACCCGAATTAAAACTCCTGATACGGCTAATCCTAATTTTAGATGTAAACAATTAAATAGTAATAAGTTGAGATTAAAAAATGATGAAGGGATAACCAGTATTGAAGATGGAGATTTTGCGTTGTCACAAAGCGATTGCCATATAGCAAAACTTCGAAAGGATAGCATTGATGACATATCAGAGGAATATAAAATGTCTCAGTCTGATTGTCACATATCGAAATTGCGGCAAATGGGGGATGAAAAACATGAGAAGTCAGAAAATCAGTCAGACTTATCTCCTATAAATCAAAATCATTTGAAAGGAAAAGAAGGAGGGAAAAAAAGGTATCGCAGCGGACTATCAAGAAATTTAAGTTCTCAGTCTCAAGGGGATAAAAGTTTACTAGGTATTAATAAAAATGGTAGCTTCGAAATGGGCAATTTAACTGCAAATGGAAGCTGTGGTGTTTTACCTTTAAATAATAATAGTAACAATAAAGAACAAATTAAGAACACTGGCTCTTTAGAGCTGCCTTTAAAGGATACCGAGGGAACGTCTTCGGAGAAAGGTTAGTATAAGTTGATTTTTCAAAAACATTTTAGTAATTAATTTTCGACGCGTTTGGTTTTATTTTAGGTTTACTGTATTGGAAGCAACAGAATTTAGAGAACAATAAAACAGAGAAACTACGGAAAGCTCAAAACATTTTGTTGAGACCTACTAATAAACTGCAGATTCGATCAGAAAGCAATATTTCTGATAAATCTGGGGCTGATTCCTCTTTACAAAGACTGAATGAAACGACCGATTTAGTTAATAGTGAAAATATTCTGGAGCCAGACAACGGTTTGTGTTTCATTTTTTATATGACCTTTTCGTATTTTTAATGTTATTATTTTCAATTTATTAATGACTTTTTGTTTCTTACAGAATTCGAAAATTTTAAATATCAGAAGAAAAACGACATTTCGAAAAGTGATCACTCAAGCGAGAAGTCTTTTTTGCACATTTTAGAAGAAAATTTTGATTGGTATAGCAGCGAGTATCAAAGCGAAAGTAACTTTAAATTAAACCGTGTTAAAAATAAGTTGAAAGAAATTTCAAAATTTAAAAGTGATGAAAATATCAGGGAGGAAAAATTAAAAGAAAGCAAAATTAAGTCAAATTTAAAATTTCAATTAGATTCCGACGAAGATTCTAGTGACAACTGCGGATCCAGGAGCCCTTTGCTGTGTCGTCATGAAAGTTTAGAAAAAGACAATCGTACAACGAAGACTTATTTATACGACGATAAACCCGATAAAAAAATTCCTAGGACTTATTCGAATGACGAAAAAAATCCTCAGAAATTTAACAAAATCGTACGGACGTTTTCCGTTGACGAAGATACCGTCATGCCAGTTAAATTGAAAAGCGGTAAGAGTTTACCTTCAATGGAAAAAAGTACGGTGGCATCTCTTTTGTTAACGGTTTATGACGATGATGAATTTAAAGACTCCAAAAGCAGTGATAAAAAAATAGAAGAGAAAAAATTGTCCGAAGATGATTCGAAAAAAGAATGGAAATCCAGATCGGGTAAATCAATCGTGAAAAGAGAATCATTTCTGCATGGCAATAAAAAGTTAACTTTAACCGTTCCGATTAACGTGGATGAAGATGCTGAAATTGGGATTGCGGAAAAGAAGAAAAATCAGAAAGATGAAAAACGAAGAAATGAAGATGTTTTATCATGGTCTAATGAAAGGGTTGGTTTAGATTGGCTTTTTGAACATACCGATAGCGAAACCGATAACACACCGGGTAAGTTGTTTTGTTTTTATAATATTAATGTACAGAAGAAATGATGCTACAAAATTACCAGATGGGAATATTTTTTCTTTGAAATAATTTATATTTTTTTCATAGTGATTCATTTAAATTAGACGGCTTTGTCGCTTGGCCTCTTTATTTTCAAGCAATTTTTATAGGTCTTTTATCAAACATTTTGCTGAAAGCTAATTCTTATATCAACATCTCAAAATCTAAAAGAAAAAGTTATTTCTGAAAAAAAACTTTTCACAAATCAAATAAATTTATCTAAAATCTTTTCTCCTAATTCAAAAACTAGAAGCTAAATATACGTGGTAAAATGAGTAAAATAAAGAGAATTTTTTAGGAAAATTTCTCTTACAAATTAATTTCTGCAGTGCTTGTAACTATGTTTTATGCTTCAGAGCGCAATTTTTTTTGCTTATAAATATACACAGCTTTTTTTAAAAAAAGTTTCTTGGCGCCTTCTTTTTCTTGCTTACTATTTAGATCTTTTTTTCTGTTTCAATTTTCATTCTAAAATCTTTACTGTAACCTTTTTAATGGTTTTGGCCTTTAAATCTTGTTTTAATAGCTATATATCTTTTAAATTTAGGAAGCTTTTGGAAATATACTCATTCGGAAGATAGTGATACTGCAAGTTTTGAAAGTAAGTTTGAATTTTTTTTATCGGTGAATGAAGCTTTCTGATTACTATAATTGCCTGCTTGAGTCAATCTTATAAAATTTTGGATGCCTTACAAAATATTTTTTTTTGCTATTTTTTAGCTTTGAAAAGTTACTCAATCACTTTTATGACCTAATTTAAGAACTTACAAACATTTTGTTTTAAAAAAATTTCTATGATGGACGCTTCTCTTTTTCAGATCAACATGGATGTTCTTGCAGTACCATAAAACCAGATTTGCCTAGGACCAATTCTACCCTTTCTAATAAAGACGTAAAAACACCAATTCAAAGTCAAGGTGCAATACCGAAAACGCGACCTGGCAAATCAGGGCATGTGGATAGAAGTCATTCCCGAAATCGTGGTCATCAGAGAACCAAAAATGGAAAGTCAAAGACGAGAATGAATTTTTATACGGACGAACTAGATAATTTTGATTTTGATAATGGGAAATCTGGAAGGGATTATAATGGGAAGAAAAAACAAAAGAACGAAAGAGAAAATGGGATCATCGATGAAGAAGACGTTGATGTTGGTCAAGTAAGCAAAATTTTAGTTGAAATATTGCAGGTTTTTTTACCTCATAATAATTTCTGTCTTTTCGCTATAACCTTACTTTGATCCATCTTGACGTTTGCCTTTTTTTTTTTATCGAATCTAGGAGGCTGTAGAAAATTCTGAAAAGACTGAAGATGAAAATAAAGATGCAAGGAAAAGTTCTCTTACGTGGAGAGACACCTATGATTCATCTAGTGGATCGACTACGGAACTTAGTTCTCTTTTACCTTTAAGTTCTTTGCTTTCATCGTTAAATCCTCCAAGTTCCCCTTTACTGGCTGCTTTTTTAGCTACTCGACGCGAATTACCCGGTGCTACGCACATGCCAGGAATCGATGATGGCACTTCAGTTGAGAGAGAGGTCGAAGCTAAACCTGAACCACCACCTCCTCCACTACAAAATCAAAATGTAGCTCTTACGAGAAATAGGCATAGGAAAATAAAAAGATCCAGTAGAGCACAAAGGTAACTATTAATTTTCGAGAAGTCATTAGATTTAATGTTTATTCTAAAAAAATTACTACTTTCAGATCATCTAGGTCTGCCAGAGTGTCATCTCTTCCTTTAGCAGCTCTTGCATCAGTCGTATCAAACAATTCAGGAACACATATAGCAACTTCGCACGATGATACATCCCAAGGAGCTGTTCACTGCTTTCAGGTAAGAATTTAAGTAAAATAATTCTTTAGAAAATTTCATTTTTATTGACTTTAAATTTAAATTGTAGGATGAGCGAGGAAATTGGATGAGTTATACTTTCGACAATTTAAATGTCTCTGTCAATCAGTTTCCAGTTCCCCTTCAAACAAATCCATCTCAGATTAATGCCAGTATTAACAACAGTAATGCAAATAGCAACATTAATAGTAACAATAGCAGCAATAATAGCAACAACAGCACTACTAACTCAAAAATACTTCAATCCATTTTGAGGCATCCGTATGGACATAACTCTAATCTCAGAGACAGGGATATAAATTTTTCAACTTTTGCAAACAGTTATTCGCGAGCCATCGACGAATCGAATCGTCGTCAGCGTTATCAGTCGGATCGGAGAAAAATAGAGCAACCCCGAGGAAGACCAGGGCAAGTAACTCAACCTCGAAGTAAAAATCAGAAAGTCGCGGAAACATGGGATTCTAATATCAATTTAGTGTCATACTCAAATTCAGAAAACGAAAGTTCTTTAAGTTTAAATTCGATCAACATAAGTCCAAACTTAGAAGCGAATATTCCAAGACCTAAGTTACCGACATCATATGGTCGGGAAAGGTTACTAGTCAATCAGAGATCTTCAACAACTACCACAAACAATAATTCAAATTCGACGAATTTGGGTTCCAATTCGAGTTCTATCGTTTTAAGCTTAAGCGAATTTCGCAACAATGACAATAACAACAACAGCGGACGTAGCAGTAATTTTTATTTAGAAGCAGTCGTTGCTAATTCTAATTCGAATCGTTCTCCGTTTCAATTGATCACGGAAAGTTTTTTGGAACGGAATCGACAAAGGAATTTGTTATACAGCCCTACTATAAATCAAGATTTCAGACTATCTCTCAATGCGGCTCAACATGGAGGGGAAACCGAAACTGAAAGGAATCACTTCAGGTTGTTCGATTTGGATTTGGAGCCTAGCGTCGATGCCAAAAACAAACCGAGGCATTATTATAAACTTCATTACACTCCGTGGAATTATATAAAAATTCGTTTCGATAGATTAGAATTGATCGCTTTATTTGATAGAAATTTAACTAGTTTCGAAGTTCTTTTATCGTTATTTTTATCGGTCGCCGTATCCGTATGCGGAATTATTCTTTTAAATTACGGATTTTACCGTGATTTATTTGCATTTTTATTTTGTATAACTATAGCGGGTTGTCATTATTCTTTATTAAAAAGTGTTCAGCCGGATGCGACATCCCCGACTCACGGCTACAATCGTGTTGTTATTTATTCGAGATCTATTTACTTTTGTATGACTTCGTTAATTATTATTTTATTGACTGTAAATTTAGAAAAAAAAGGAAGTTATCCGTTGGTTTTTTATAACTTTCAATTGACGAACAATAATTTTTTTCAAATAATCCGTGACGGTTTAGTCAATTTGTTACTATTTTTTCCGGTGCTATTTACTTTAGGACTTTTTCCTCAAATCAACACATTTTGTTTGTATTTATTAGAACAAATCGATATGCATGTGTTTGGTGGTAACGCAATGTCTAGTTTAATCGGTTCGGCTTATTGCGTAATTCGTAGCACGATCACCGTTATTTTAATTTACGGATTCGCGTATGGTGCCTTGAGCGAACCTAAAGGGAGTCAACATATTTTATTTTCTATATTTTCTGGACTCTTAATAACTTTGAGTTATCATTTATCCCGATCATCGAGCAACCCAACCATTATGTGGAACATTCTCAAGAATCATTTGTTTCAAGACGAATTATTAGAGAAAAATCATTCTAAATCATTTAATTCTAACAATAGTAGGAATGTTAAGAAAAACGAATTAGATAAGTCCGTCGACGAATCTATAAAAAGCGATAAGTTGAACAAAATTGAAGCGGACGATAAAAGTGAAGATAAAAATAGTCGGAATAATTTATTATTAAATAGTAATCCTTCTTCAAACGAAACTTTAAAAACTGTAGATACTCATCTTAAGTGAGAATTTCGATAATTCCGGAAATGGAAGTGAAATTTACAACGATAATAAAAAAGAAAAAGAAAAGGAAGAATTTGTGGATCCGCTGCCGGGAAAATTAAAGCAGACAGTGAATGCTCGTTTAAAGAACGACGTTATCATTTGCAGTTTTGTTGCGCTTTTAGTTTTTGGAATACATTGCTCTACTGTGTTTACAGCTCTTCAACCTGATCTCAATCCCGTAAGTGTTTTCCGAATTTCAATTTTTGTTTTTTGCAGTGTTCATTACTTTTCGTTTTTTTATTTTTCTCTTCAGATTCTTTGGGGAATCGCCGGGTGTTCTGGGTATGTTCTGCATTATATTATTCCTCAACTTAGAAAACAGCTTCCATGGTTGTGTTTATCTAGACCCGTCTTACGATCTCATGAGCATGGCCAGTTTGAAGTACGAGATGCTGCTAAAGTTATGTGGTTTGAAGAGGTAATTTTTTTTTAAAATTTCAAAGTGTATTTTTATGAATTTAATATTGATCTTTCCTTTATTTTAGACGTACGTAATTTTATGCTTTTTGGAACGGAATTTGCTCTATCCCGTTCTTGTTCTTGCAACGCTTACTTATGACGGTCCCAGGATCTGCGCTAAATTTGGAACCGCTGTAGGAGCTCTTATCACTTCCGTATGCGGTTTGAAAGTGATGCGGTCTGCATTTTCAAATACGTCTCAGCAGTACCTGATAGTCATTTTTTCCGCTCTTTTATTTGAATTTGATTATCAGTCATATAGTGAAACTTTCTTGATAGATTATTTTTTTATGGGCATTATTTTTGCAAAAACTTACGAATTTATTTTAAAGGTAATTATTTTAAATGAACGATTTTTATGAACAATAGTCTGCATTTTATTTTATTTTTATTTTATTTATTTATTTATTTATTTATTTATTTACTAATTTATTTATTTATTTTTATTTTTTATTTTTTGGAAGAACAAGATAGATTAATTAGTTCAATTTTTTTTTCAGGTTCAATTTGTAATAACATATATCGCTCCTTGGCAAATAACCTGGGGTTCAGCTTTTCACGCATTTGCCCAACCGTTCTCAGTCCCGCATTCAGCTATGCTTTTCATTCAAGCTGCTATATCGGCCGTTTTGTCGGCTCCTTTAAATCCGTTTTTAGGTATGAAATCATCGTAAAATAATATCTCGTATATCTTTTTCTTTGATAACTGAAAAACTCATCTCGATAATTTTTTAGGGAGCGCCATTTTTCTGGCTTCATATGTTCGTCCTATTAAATTTTGGGAGCGAGATTACAACACCAAGCGTGTGGATCATTCGAACACACGACTTTCTTCACATTTAGAGCGTAATATGGGTTCGGACGACAATAATTTAAATTCAATATTCTATGAGCATTTAACTAGATCGTTGCAACATAGTTTATGTGGTGATTTAGAATTAGGTAAGTGGGTATCATTCATTTTTTTTCTTTATTCACTTTTTATCCGGGTTTTTGCTTCCTTGCCATGTATGATTGTAATAATTGTAATAATTTTAGGTCGTTGGGGTCCTGTTTACCAGGGTGATTGTTTCGTTTTGGCGTCGGATTATCTAAATTGTTTGGTTCATATCGTCGAAATGGGAAACGGTTTAGTTACGTTTCAGATGAGAGGACTCGAATTTAGAGGGACTTATTGCCAACAGCGTGAAGTAGAAGCCATTTCTGAAGGCGTCGAAGAAAATGATGGTAAGCATTAAATTATTTTTAAAAAGCAATACAATATTTATTTTTAAGGTTATTCTTGATACACAAAAACAAACATTTAGGATAGCAAAAAAAAGATAATGGTTAAATTCATATTTTAAATTGCATGCCAGCTACTGGTCCGCAGAGGTGTTTCGTCTGGCTTTGTAACCACGGAATAAGACGAAATTTATCGCGATTGGTTGGCGTATGTTCTATTTTCTGATTCTCGTCGTGTTCTTCGAAAATTAAAATCATATACCTGTGAGGCTGATCGTTTTGTTGAGGGTTCGGTGCTTCGTATGCTAAAAAACAATTTTTTAAAAGTAAAGAATTTTGATGAAACTAAAATGAATGAATCAAACAGCAAAAGTTTTTTAAAATAACTTTTAAACTTTTTTCCTAACGCAGTTGCTATTTTTTTAAATAGAAAACTTACGTATAAACTTTTTTCCTTTCGAGATGTTACCGTCTCCCAATTCCATTCCCGGAATATTTGAAACAATCCAGTGGACGTAATATTCTCCATTTTCATAGTTCTTTTCGTCTGGATCAACCATAACAATTGTGTAGGTTTTGAACTGGAAGAAAAAGATAGAAATGATTTTAATACACTAGTTCATGGTTTGAAGAAATTGCTGCTGTCTGGTCCGGTTTCCTGTTAATTGTTTAACAATTATAATATAATATTTCAATAAAACTACTTGCTCGTGCAAAATATTTACCGGATATGCCGAATGGAAATTCACGTTAGGTTGATCCTTCCATTTGTTTTTATCCTGTGAAATACCGCAGTTATTTTTATCCAGTATCGTTTTATCAGAGGTGGTCAGTTTAAGATCATTTACGTAGTCGCATGCATTTTCGATGGGGTTTTGAAGAGTAGGACACTCTGCTTTAGCTAGTGCTAAACAGAGCTGTGCCAGTATTACGGCATATATCATATTTTTCATCTAAAAAAAAAAGACACCATTTCTTTTTTTTTTTTAAATTTTCAGTCGGAAAAATCCATTTTTTTTCCTCTTTTTACGCTAGAAGTGATAACGACTGCAATGATAGAAGAGAAACCGTATCGTGATCTTTTAACATAATTTCTTCTTTAAAGGTTTCGGGTTTTGAATTCATTTTAGAAAAAGAATCGGAACATTTTCTGCTTAAAAATAAAGAAGTAGTTGCCTGATATAGCACATATTATTTGAACAAAGTTCTGGTCTTGATTTATTTCATTATTCTGGATAGCACTTAGGACTTTTTTTATTTTGTATGAAAAAAAAAAAAAATACTTGAGTTTTATTCCCCAAATTATTTCTTTGTTTTATTAAAATTTCTGTTTACTATTAAATTTTTCTTTGATGTAGTTAGCTTTCCCATAATTGAAAAATAAATTACAGTAACTGCATCTGGCATATTTTTAAGTTACACATGTTACTGCATAATATATTTCAAATTGCTGCAAATCTCACTGTCCCTTATCTGGCATTTTTAATTTCATAGCCCTAACAAACTTATAATCTAATTATCTAGAAAAGAAAAAAATACTTACTTTTTGGATCGATCTGGAAAAGTTTTTTTTACACTGTTTGCAACGAAATAATGATACCTCAATTTATAGGGTTAGTACAACCTTGTGCACGAAGTAATTTTATAATTAACCAGGTAAATGTTCATATGCAAAAGTGAACCATCCATTTGGATTCGCTTTAATAATTTAATTCGTTGTTAATATCGTTTTCCAAATTATCCTGCTACAATTTCCCAAGTTAATCGTCAGTCCTTAGTCCTTGGTTGTTGGAATAGAAAATTGAACTTCCGAGATGAAATCATAACAACAGATACACTTTTTGGAAAATTATCGTCAAGTTATAATTTTCGAACAAAGAGTTACAGAAAAATGATTTTTGTACCTGGAGTCAAAAAGTTGAACTTAAAAAAATCGATGTTGTCGCTTCTAAATTTTTCGTAAGAAGCGATCACCTGATAACATTTAAATTCGATTTTTCACCTCCGAGCTACAGATTTAAAACATATCTACTGTATTTACTTTTTTAAATTTAAGCTTGAGAAAAATATTTTTTAACATGGACCCGTATTTTTAGAAGTTCAGCAAAACCCATTTTTTCCGTATTTTATTTTCTAGGGTGTTGTTGCTGTGAACCTGGCCATCTGCCTAACATGCTAAGTGTCAACGCTGCATTTTCTCAGCGATGGCTTGCTTGGGAAGTAACCGCTACTAAATACGTCCTAGAAGGTTATTCCATTTCCGATAATTCAGCAGTATCTATGCTTCAGGTCTTCGATTTCCGAAAAGTATTGGTTACTTATTATGTTAAGGTTCGTATGGTAATACTTCTCTTAATATTCGCAAACATTAATTATACATTTTTTTTTTTTTTTACAGAGCATAATATATTACTGTGTTCGATCTCCAAAATTACAAGAATGGCTTACAAATCCTACCATTTTAGCAGCACTTGAAATGGTCTCCGATAAATCGTTCGTCGATTTGGATCCAGTTTTTAATGTGAACATCGATCAAGACTTCGATTTTCGAGCTGAAGGGATCACCAGAAATTCTTTTTGCAATATTTATTTAGATTGGATTCAATATTGCGCTTCGAAAAGGGATAAGGTTAGTGATTTAAATAATTAAAATTATTAAAGGAAAAAAAAATTGTTAGTTATGGATTTAAATTACTTTTTTTTCAGTCCGTCGAAAAATCTCGGGATTCTCCTCTAGTTTCCTTATGTCTCGCTCTTAGTCTAATGGGTAGAAGAACTCTCGGCACAGCTTCCCACAATACTGTTTCCAGTGTTGAATTTTTCCTCTACGGCCTACATGCTCTTTTTAAGGGAGATTTTAGAATAACGAGTGTTAGGGATGAATGGATTTTTTCTGACATGGAATTTTTGAAGAAAGTAGTGGCTCCTGGCTTTCGAATGAGTCTTAAGTTGCATCAGGTTTGTAATGTTTAATATCCTTAATACAAAGACGTTCTTAGCATGATTTTTATTTTTAAAATATCTGCAGGACCATTTTATGAGTCCTGAAGAATACGAAGATCCGAGTGCGTTGTACGAAGCGATTTCAAACCACGAAGAAAATTTGGTTATTTCGCATGAGGGAGATCCGGCTTGGAGAAGCGCCGTACTTTCAGGGTCACCATCTCTTCTGGCATTACGGTAAGTCTTTTTAACTTGATTTTGAACTGTCGTTCTTAAAAATAGTCATAACAAAAGCATAATAATAATAATGATCATTTTTTGTGTTTTTTTAAAAGACATGTTCTCGATGATGGTGCTGACGAATACAAAATCATAATGCTCAACAAACGATATCTAAGTTTCCGAGTTATTAAATTAAATAGAGAATGTGTCCGGGGTTTATGGGCAGGACAACAACAAGAGTTGGTATTTCTTAGGAATAGAAATCCTGAACGGGGATCCATTCAAAATGCAAAACAGGTAAAGTAAATGTTGCGATCTTTTTTTCCAGCACCTATGTTACAGTGAGGAAAGCTGCGAGATTTTGGATTTTGATAACTTTTTTCTCTTTTTTTAAGGCTTTAAGAAATATGATCAATTCATCTTGTGATCAGCCAATAGGTTATCCAATTTACGTCTCTCCTTTAACTACCTCTTACTCTGACACCAATAAACAACTAACTGGGGTTATAGGAGGGCCGTTGTCTTTACAAGGTATGCAAGACACGGCTTTGAAAATATGGAGAAGGATCCGTCAACGTTGCCGTGAAGGATGTTCGAGCGGGAGTGCTGCGAATATGGACGACGGAGGATTTAATTTCGGTCATGATGGCATTTACGCTATGACTAATGTTAATGTACATTCAGGTACATAATTACTATGTGCTTAATTGTGAAGTTTAACGAATGGATTTTTTAAAAGCTCCGGTTTTTTTTCCGTAGGGTATGGGCACAACACCTCAGGAAGTCAGTCTATGGATTCTAGTCAAATGCAGCTAGGAGGCTCTAATCGAGGAGGTTCCCTCGGTAGGAGTTCTGTAGGTGGAAGAGGATCTTTACCTTCCGTCGGCAAACCTAGCAGTGCCACATTAGCCAGTCTTGCAGGTATATTTAACCTTTCCTTTGGTAAAGGTTTTTACGTTTATGCATGAGTAAGGGTTTTCCTGATAAAACAATTATAAAATATAAATTATAAATTTTCCTTAGTCGTTTAGTAGATAATTTGAAAACGCTGAAAGGTAAAGCATTTCCGAAAGCGGATTTTCATGCCAAGTTTTCGAACGATTCCATAAAAATCCTGTCAACAGTTAAAAGATTAAAATTTAAAAAAATATATTCTACTAAAAAATCTGGTACCGTTGATGGAAGCAGATTCTTGCTGTCAGTACTCATACTGGCATCTCAAAATTGGTTTGGCTAATAGTCATTTTTTTTTTTTAATTTTAGGTCTTTTATCATCCGCCGAATTGTCGAAGGGAGAAAACTTCTTACGTGAAAGAGAAACTTCATTTACATTCATCAAAGAAAGACAAAATCGGGAAGAAAAAGAAAATTCTAGACGTCACGAAGAAAATAGAAAATTTGATGAAAGAAAAGAGAAATTCGAAGAACGAGAAAGGAAAAGAGAAGAAAAAGACGCCAGAAGGGAGAAAGAAAGACGATCCGAATATTCTGATGATTTTAGGGAAAAGGAGCATGTTTACCAAAGAGTTAGAGTAAGGAATCGCTTTTAAAATTTTTTTTAAAACAAAATAAAATAAAATAAAAATTAATTTGAATTTTTTTTAGATAATTGATCCAAATCAAGTTTTCGATGCTATCAACCTTGGTAGGCGAATTGATGTGTTGTGGCCTGATGAAAATATGAGAGCTAGAGGCGGAAGATCTTATTGGAAAGATTGGTTACCTGATACGGGAATGGAAGGACAGGTATGTTACAACTCCTATATTAGATTCCTTAGGTACCTATAAGGAGTAATGAAATAATGTTTGTGCAACTATTTCTAAGGTTGTTCACCGTTGGATTCCTAACCATCGAGATCCATCTAAACGATCCCATGTCGATAAAACAATCCTTCTTATCAAAATCGAAGACAAATACGTTCCAATAGCAGAAGGTGGAGTTCAGGATTTGGGAGCGGAGGTCTAAATTTAGGATTCTTATATAAGTAAAAATATTAATAAATAGAAGACTGAATCGTGCCCAATTTATCAAATTAGTTAGTTTTCGAAACTCCAAGGTATCTACTTTTTACAAGTTACCTGATGATGTTGGAGATAACGACAGATTATATTTTTTTTAAATTTTAAAACTAGTCAGTTTTTAGTTTTTTTTAAATCGTTCGCGCAAACTGTTTATTCTTAGTTAAGCACATTTGATTTGTTTAAAAATTTTCAGCGACTTATTTTTAAAAGAAAATTAAATGGAGCTATCGAATTAAAAACAAAAAGACTTTTCGCTGATATGAAAATTAATTTTCTTTCCAAAGGATCGGATTAAGGAATTATTTGCGGCTTTAAAACATGATTTTGAGTTTATGATAAATGAAATTAATTATTCAAATAAGTCACATGAAATTCTTTTTCCTTTTCCAAGACATAAAAATTAATTAGCATTAGTTCGAATTCATATGATATCAAAGTGATTTATAGTTGATATAATATTATTATTAAAAAAAAAAGATTAAATTAAAGGCGCTTGTAAAATTTTTTTTGTTAATTTTATAAATGTTTTTAATTCAGATGTAGCTGCGCCATTTTATTTATCACTAAAACTAGTTTGAATAAATGTAACTCAATGGATTTAATCCTGTCGCTGGAAATTAATTTTATGAAGAAGTTTAAAAATTTTAGTTTATTGTTCCCAACCCATTGTATGAAAATTGCAGTCTTTCAAAAACGACATTTTCAAAGGCAGATAATTTTTGTATTTGAAGTTTAAATGTTTTAATTTAAACTGTATATGCTTATGTACAATGCTAAAGCAAAGCATGCTAAGGGCATTTTGATATTGCATAAAAGAATTCACACAATCAAAAAGAGTTATGTAAATATTATTGAAAGAATTTTACAGTCAACTAAAAGAAATTAATTAGGCTATTGTAATTTTTATTATAATTGTTTTTCTTGTATGAAAGACTATTAAAAAAATTACGTTAACTATATATTTTATTTGTTTCTTCCTTTTCAGGAACATATAAAGGAATCCATACCCTTCCGGTATGAAAAAAAAATTCGTAAATTTTTCATTCCAAATCTATATTCTTAAAATCGTCATGTCTTTTTAATTAAAGGTATTATAACAATACTATTTTTGACATTTTTTTTAGTGTGCCATCGCCCAATTCGATGCTCTTGACCGACACCTACGATTAAATACGAGCCATCGGTCGTAAAACACATACAATTAATATTACCTTCCACTTTTGCTTCCATTATTTTTTGAAATGACTTGGATTTTGTTTCGCACTTATAAATATTTACAGTTCCATTCAAACTACCACTGGCAAACATATCAGTGTGAAGGTAAGTAGCAACACTAATGACCCAATTTGGAATGCTATTATCAGGATGAAAACCATGAGCTGCTGGTAAGGTAAAAACAGGTTTCTTTTTAAAAGCAGACCAAAGGCAAACATTGCCCATGTCCCCTCCAGTTACAAAATGATCTTCATTTAGAAGTTTTACACAATCAATAGATTCCTTATGCCCTAAAACAAATATTATTTAATGTAAATACTGTACAATAATAAATAATGGAAATTTAAGCAAAAAATTACAAACCATTTAATATTAAATGAGACTCTTCAGGAATTTTCCATATCCTAACAGTATTGTCTCGTCCTCCTGCAGTTATAGCTCTGTCTCTTGCCAAAGCATCTATTGATGTAATACCACTCAAATGACCAAACAATGTTTCTACATACATCATTTCATCCAAATTCCAAACTTTCACTGTTTTGTCTGAGGAACAACTGCAGAGAAAAGGAGTAAGTTATATCATTTTTGTCTTTCATAATTCAAGAATAGTAAAATAAAAAATACAAACCTAAACAACTGATGAGTTTCTCTCCTAAATGCCAAACCAGTTACATCTATTTTGTGTCCAGAGAATGAATGAGTGTGAGAAAGATTAGAAGGATTCCAAATATTTATTATAGGACTTTTATCACCAGATGCTAAAAATTGAAAATCACTAGATATTGCAAGAGCTAAAATTTTTTTCTTATGTCCATGTTTATCAGTTCTTTTAATAATCCCTAACTTTTTTCTATCATTAATAGACCATTTAACAATATTAAAATCATCAGATGCTGAGAAAATAAATTTATTATCATTTGAAATGACTAAACAAGTTAAGGAACGAGAATGTTCTTTGCAACGAAGAATTACATTCTCACCACAATGAGAATATAAATCACCAACATTCTTCCTCAATTTTCCAGCTTGCTCAAGCACATCTTCTCTTAATCGCTGGGCTATGGTATCTTTATCAACGTCTTCAGTTTCGAGCCTTTCTTGTTCCTGTTTCTTAACCTCTTCCAGATATTTATTGGCAATACGAAGCCGTTTCTCTTGTACGGTTTCTTCAATTTCACTTTCTGAGGAATATTTAAAATCATTCTGCAACTCCGCTTGTTCTTCCAAGTCGCTATCAAGTTCTTCATCGTCGTCTTTGTCGTTCTCACGACCTTTCTTGGAAGATCCTAACCTAACTTTCTTAAAGCCATCCTTTTTAAAATTATTTTTGCCCTTTGAACCAAGAGATGACTGATGTTTTCTTTTTCCTTTTATGAAAAAAGGCATTTCGATTAAAAATAATGTTCAAAACAATGAAAAAAAATTGCGAAGAAAAAACCAAATTGAAATTAAATAAAAATTGTAAATTTTTCCAACAACGCACATGGAGTCGTGGAAATAAATCTTATGATGACGTGGGAGTAGTTACTGTATAGAAGGCGCTAAACATTTGAATGAAGTAGTAAGGGAAAATAAATGGTTGACGTTTAGATATTCAAATAACATTTGGTAGTATAATTGTTTTAATATTAAGACTTAAATTATTAAATATGAGTTTGTAAACTTATTTCACGTTCGTTTTTCGAAAACCACTCGTCTCCATACCGAGCGATTTACTCGTCTCATACGTGAACCATAGTGTCAATGTCCAAGGATTTTGAAATAACTTTATAGGTTCACCCTCTCTTCTAAAATTACCATAAAATCCCCCATTTTCACCACCACCAATACCATAATTTTCAAATGTGCCATTATCAAATAGCCATATCTCATAAGGTATGCCATAGTAGTTCGCACTGAAAAGAATTTTTTATGCTTAATAAAATAATCGGATTGCGGGACAAAATCAGTGGGCAACTTACTCGCGATATTCATGCAACTGATCATCACTTATGTCCACGTCAAACCTATCACTTAAGTTTAAAATCATAACATTACTTACCTTTAAAATGTAAACCGCAGATTTCTTTATTCTGCGAATGAAGACTTCTGTGAATCAATCTTCATGACTTAAATTGATCAGCTGGCTTTTAATAAACAACGACCAATATGACGTCATAATAAAATTAAATTTAAATTTCAAAAAATATCGTGATATAAATATAATGCTACCTTTTCCTAAAATTCAAACTTAAATTTTTTTTTTTTCTGAGTTTTATGATTCAAACCGTTGTATGTGCAGACTATTTATTGCTGCTTCACACAACTGTATCAGGATATTTTTCTCCATTTAAAAAAAATAAAATAAGCATTAAAAAAATTAGATCTTTAATTTGTACATATTAAAAAATCAAAAATTAATCAGATTTTTTTAAAACCCTTTTACATACAGGAATGTGCACTACAAAAAGTTTAAAATAAGTCACCAATTACTACATAGTTACTGAAGATACAAGCTTTACATATTACAGTAAAATATTCTGATGTATTTACTTAGCATTAGAATGTTAGGTGGGCTTTGTATTTCAATTTTTGTTATTCAAACCCAAAGTATATAGAAAAGCCCTTTTATGAATTTTCCTGGGCTATAAGTTGGTTTTAAAAATAGTATAAAAAATTATTTACATGGGTCTCTCTTTTTTAAAGCTAAAACAAACAAAATAATAAAAAGTTCCACCATTTGAAAAACCAAGAATCCTTCATCTTAAATCTACAAATTAACTAATATTAAACAATTTATATTAACAATGACTGTAACTGACAATGAAAAAGTATAAAAACTTCAAATAAAAATCATTTTAAAAAAAATTCTTGTAATACTTAAAAATTTAATCATGTATAAAAAAAACTCAAGTATCTAGTAAACCATTTTTTAATGCCACCATAGTCAAACACTCATCTACATGTGCATCCATTTCATTTTCAGAAAACCATTTCATACAGCAAGGGCAAGGAACTGATTTACATTCATTTTCTTCATCCACTTCAAATTCATTTGGTTCATTTTCAAAAGTACATTTCAAACAGTTTTCCAAATGTTCATTTAATTGGTTCTGCTTTACTTTTTGATTGCATACTGGACAATCCACCAAATCATCATTCTTATTCCCATTAACATTATAATCAGCTTCTGCTACTCCATTGTTTATTTTAGGGCCAGAAGAATTATTCTCTAAACAATTATTAACATGATTTTCTATTTCTACTTCAGGAAAACTTTTTTCACAAATAGGACATTCCAATTTTTTCATTTTAGGAGAAACTATTTTTAAATCATTAGCTGGTTTATCAGTTTTAGTAGGAACTGAGCTATTAGAAGAAAACTTATGAGCCCAAATGTTTCTCACTGTTTCTTTTACTTTGGTTGATTCCTCTAAGCATTTTTTACAAGTACAATTAGCAGCACATCCTGAACTTTTGCTCTGATCATTAGACTTTTCAAGTGTTGGGGTTTTCTTAATTACTTCTGATGTTTCTGATTTCCCTTTTCCTTTACCATTTTGTTGAGTGACTACCAATGTTCCACTCCCCTTGTTTGCTGTCATTCCTGATGTTCCTGATTTAGGTATTTTCCCACCAGATATGTCTTTAAAGGTAACTACGTTTGATTTTGATGTACTAGCAGAATCACTTCCAGATTTTACTGGGTTAAAAAAATTGCGAATATCCTTCATTTTTGTTGGTGAGACTTTAGCTTCAAATAAAATATTTTAAAAAATTAGTGAAATAATATATTTGAATAAAACCAATAATTATTTTCAGAAAACTTACTTTTTTCTTTTGAGTCTTTCTTGGGTTTAGGTTTTTTAAAATTGTCAGGCTTCGAAATTTTTATGAAAGTACCTCCACAATCTTGTTTATGTCGGTCCCACCAGAAATCGTTGGGTCCTGGAGGTCTATTGCTAGCTCTTCTGACCAAGCCAAAAAATGGTTTTCTATGCTGACAAGGACCATCACAACGCCAAATATGTTTTTGGTAATATTCAACTTCATCATGGAAACTGTGATAGACCTGAAAAGAATTAAATGAAGATTTGATATTTCCCAATTATAGAAAAAAAATAAATATTTGCAAGTGAATACTAGTTTAAAGCTACTTACAGTAATGTTTGTTCCTGCTTCTTTGTTGATTCTATGCATGTGTTTATGGAATTCTGGACCATGGTCTTCTCTATCCTTCCTATTTTGAGTCACAAAAAGATAAGCATGAATCATTTCATGCTGGAAAAAAATTAATATAGAATAAATTAAAATACATCCAATATAATAAAACAAAAAAAAGTTCAAAAAAAAAAAAAAAAAAAACATACCAATAATGTTTCAACTAAATCTTTTCTGGATCGCAGAGACAGTAAAGGTGCTGACAAACTAATTGAGCAAAGTCCATTTCTCCCATGATAATAACAAATACCAGCACATGTAGTCATTTTCTGACTCCATTTAACCTCAACCATTCCAAGTGAACTCCAGAAAAACCGCTTGTCAAAGTTAACAAATAAAGAATGTATGTTAGGTGTAGGATCGGTGTATTCAAGTTTTGAATCAATTATATCAGAATTCTTTTTATTGCAACTGTATGATTTCTCAGGGCTTTTCTGAAAAAAAAAAAAAAAAAAAATTTTAACAATCATAAAAATATTGTGTTTGAACACAATACAGGTTAAGGTTTATAGACGAGGATTCAGTGACAGAAATTCAGATATTACATACCTTATGCAAATTATTTTCAAACTGTATCTTACGTGCAAGCTGTTCATCTTCCAGAAAATACATTTTGAAAATACAGTGAAACAAGAAGACAGCTAAGACGAACTATGGTAACAATTTCCAGGTTTTTTCCTGTATAAGAATGTGACCACAGACTTCGAAAAAAAAGGAGCGTAACGTTTTTCGAACGTTATCTTAAATGTTTTCAGTTTTTTTAGTTTTAATCATTTATCTCATATTGTGGTTGGATTTTTAATGCAATCAAAATTGTTAACCTTACTTAAAATATTAAAAAAGCCGAAAACAAATAAGCAACTAAATTTAAAAAATTATTTCAAACAGCAAAAACCATTAAATATATAGTTACACATAGAAGGCTGATTCTATTGTTCAAATGCGATCCTAAAAAAAGACCCGGCCGTTGTATGTCGCTAGTATCGATTTATAAAGTTAGACGCAGGCAAGAGATGGCGTTAGTTGTGGGTAGAGTATTTTTAGACCCAGGCAATAGATGGTGTTAGTATCCTAGGTTTAATTCCATAACATAATTTCTTCAAAGTAACCAGAGGAGGAATGATTGACAACTCATAAAGGGTGAATAGACCTTAGACCTATTGTATTCTGTTGAATTTCAGGTTTTCAAGATAAAGTACCATCCTTGCCCCAGGATATTTCATTCCGCTTCAAATGATTTCTTATTTTTTCAAAAAATTTTAAATTCGTATATACTGTATCTTCTCGATTTCGTCGGGTGGGTAAGGCTTGGATCGGTTTAAATAAATTAAAATATATAGTATTTTCCTTTCGTATCCCTTGTTCAGTCAAGACATGGAGTAGAAACACTTTGAAAAAAGCATTTTTTGACCTGACTTTTTCTGACTTTTTTGACTTTTGACCTGGTAGTTCAGTTAGACTTACTTATAACCCTTGGCAATGGTGCTTTTGCGGTGAGATAGAATTTGCAGGAACCCGCCAGCACTTTTTTTTTTTCCTTTTTTTTTCAACAGACGAGTACTTTTTCTTATTTAGAAATTCTTAAGCTTAGGAAAAATGCCTACACTTCAAATTAAATACTGAAGCGCCCAGGCACTGATCACTGATTTTTTTTTTTTGGTCAAAGCACCACTGACCCTTAGGACCTTGGCCCCATAGGTCCAACCAGACCATTAAGTATCCCTAGCTAAATTCTTGAAGTAAGTTTTTTACAACTAAAATTAAAAAATATTTACAGGGCCGTTATGTATTTTTGAGAAATAATTTTTTTATCAAAAATAAAAAAATAAAAAAGCTGCCGAGTAGATTGGGGAAAGCTTTAAATTGATATAATCTGTAAAATAATTTTTTTGATCAAGTTAATTAAAGGAAACCTTTTTGAGGAAAATATACAGAAAACACTTGGATCAACATATTATGTTTTTTGTACATTCATGAAATTCATTTGTTTGGGTGGGGGGGGGGGGGGACGGTAAAACTTAATGACAAGGTTCCAACAAATTTTAGAGAAAATTTATTTCTAGTACCAGTTAATTATTTCAATACTTAATGGCCCTCTCCCCCCATTTAAAGCATTTTACAACTCCCCAAACGACAGCGGTGCTTTTGACTAAAAAAAAAAGTCCCACTATTTTACCCCAGAATTTTGGGCATGGTTTTTTCTAAGCTTAAGTTTTTCTAAGAAAAAATGCTGAAGCGCGTCCCTATATCACCCCGTCTCAAAAGTACCACTGACCTAAAATGTATATTTCTACATCATTTTCTTAAAAAAAAAAAAAAAAAAAAAAAAAAGGTTCAAAAATTAACGTTGGAGTTTACTATTCCAAGAAAAAAAAAGAAAGTTCGTTAAACTCAGATGTTATTCATACAAAATACGGAAAGGCCTGGACAGTCAGCTGCTTGGATGCGTTAAAAATTTTTAATTTATTGCACATCAGAAAGAAATATGCATAAATGTAGTTTTACTCTAAGCAAAAAAATAGTAAAAAAATTAAGCAATATTATTTTCAATGTGGGCTAATTCTTTAAATGATTTTTCGGAAATTCGAATATTTTGATTTTAGAGGGGTAGAAGTGTATGAAATGATTAGAGATTGCAATCCCGGGATCCCGAATCCCGGGATCCGGGATCTCGGACGTTTTTCCGATCCCGAAATCCCGGGATTGGAGGCGGCATAATCCCGGGATTTCGGGATAGCCGCTGATCGATAATTTTTTTATCAAAAGCATATTTTTCAAAAGAAGTTTAATTGTTTTCTTATTAGTGAATGAGTTGGACAAAAATAAATGAAAAAATAAGACTTCAGAGCCTGAAATTTTTACTGCCCTTGTAGTAATCAATATTGGTTGGATTTTGAAAATTCCTACTGACAGTAAGCGTAGATGTCAAAAAATAATTTTCATGGGAGATATTAGAAATACAGTGGAATTTCCAAAAAGAATTGTTTGGCTGAAAATATTTAGCCTTTATGTCTAAAAATGGCGCTACATGAAAATTTGTAAAATAATTGCTGAGGGTAAGCACCCAAAAATTTTGAAAATTTGAAAGTAGACAAAATTTATCTTTAACAAGTAGAAATAACCCCTGGATTCAAATTTTAGTTACAATCATTATTTCGGATTTTCCTCATATTATCTTATACAAAAGTAATTGAAAACATTCGCAATTACATGGAAAGGCATGCCGTTAGTCAGGTCCCATCAGAATCAGAAGAAGCATTTTTCTGTCCTACGTCCAGACCTTTGTTAATTATTATTAAAATATCATTTGTCAAAAAATATTTTTCGAATTTAAAAATTAACTATGATTTGTAAAAGGGTTAGAATAAAATTTCCCATATAAAAATGCTGAGATTAAAATAGGTTATAAAAAAAAAAAAAATTGTCGTCTTTTTAATGAATGGTTTTGCAAGAAAACCATAATCCCGAAATCCCGGGATCCCGGGATTGGAGATTTTTCAATCCCGAAATCCCGGGATTGAAAAAATCGTTCGGGATTGCAATCTCTAGAAATGATGACGCCAATGTTCAATACCCATGAGAAAGGCATATTTTTTGATGATGAAGGGGAGGAAGAGGCCTAAAATTTTCAAAAAAATGATGACTTCATATTTGAATGGTCCCTTAATCTTGTCTAACAGAAAATCTTCAAAAATTTCTACAAAATATTGGGATTTAATTTTGTCCGACCCGTAGCCAAGGGGGGGCGCCCCCCCCCCCCCCTAGAGTAAATTGAACAAGTATGACAGGTCCATAGGGAATTAAGGCCTATTGCCCCCCTTAACAAGGCCAACTGCCCCCCCCTGGCTCTTCGTTCTGGCTAAGGGCCCGAATTTTGTGAGTAGAACACAAAACCTCGGAAACATTTGTATTTACCTCAACATCAATTTTACAAAATAAAAAAAACTTAAAAAATTTTCGAGCAGACCCTTTGCCAGGTAAAAAAAAATACCCGTTAAATACTTGCTTGAAACCATAAGTTAAATAGTCGGGATAAATAAAATGCACATATTCAGTTATGAAATTGAGCCTTAGAAACTACCCCCATCTTTTGACTGCGTCTGAAAACAAAATATGCGGAATACTTTGCATTTGGACGTGCCCATAAGGGTTTCAATGATAGTCAAGTCCCAATTTTACCTGACTTGTTTGTCATTTTAAACTAGTCGTTTTTGATAGATTCTCTCGATGCTCATGCCATCTAACGACTTCAAAATGAACCATATTTTGAGGATTGCACGAGAACAATAGAATCAGCCTTCTATGTGTAACTATATATTTAATGCAAAAACTACTTAGAGACCTCTATGGGCAAACGTGACATTACTGCTAGTCAAAATGTAAACATTAATCATGTGATTTTATTATGTTGTTGCATTTTTGAGATTCTTATTTTTGAGACTCTAATTTATGAAACTAGTGTTTTAGTGTATTGCTATCCGTTATCTCTTATGAGTTGATGTAGTCTGATAAAGCTTTAATACTCAAGAGAAACTGAAATGGCGGATCATTCGAAAAAATTTAAGCACGCTGCCATAAGTCTTGGTTCAGGAGCATCTGCCGGTATGTGAAACTTTTTGAACTGTCACAGTTCTCGTAAATTATTATGCCAAAGTTAAATAAACAATTTCACCCTTTTGTGTGAATTAATTCACATGGTTACATAATTTTCAACTTACAAAAAGTTTGTTGTTTTTTTAGAAAACTGAATCATGTCAAGGAGAAAAAAGGCATTTCTTTACTTGTAAACTATTGTTTTGTTATTTCCAATATGCATAGATAATGAGAGGGCATTTATGAGATGATTAATTTTCAATTAAGAAAATTTCTTGCCACTTAAAATTATGTCAGTGTCAGATCTTTCTTCTTTGTTATTTTTTTCAAAAAAAAAAAAAAAAAAAAAAAAAAAAATAAAAAATAAAAAATAAAAAAAGTAAAAGGACCTTCTTATTTACTAATTCTATGCTAATACAAAATAAATACATTTTTTAAAAAGATGATTGATAAAAAGAACACAATTTTATCTTAACCATGAAGCCTTAAAAGTGTAATTTTTACTTTTTCTAGCTAATTTTAACTAGCCAACAAAGCATGATTTTAAAAAGCCAGTCGGAAATTTTTAAAATTGATATTACAATATAAATGAAGGAAAAATATAGAATAGCAAAGCATATATCAATATGTCATTTTAAAAAAGATTAATTCAGCGCTTTGCTTTGAATATGAAAGCTATTCTACTGTAACAAAACATAACATGTGAATTAATTAGATTGTGATTATTTCTTTCACTGTTTTATTCAATTTTGACAAGAATACATGTCTTTGAAAGTAAAGATTAAAAATGAAATTTTTTAGGTTTTATCGAGGTGTGCTTAATGCATCCTCTGGATCTGATTAAAACTCGTATGCAGCTTCAATCAAAAGTTGTTTTAGTACAGACCGCAGGCAGTGCACCAGTGGGCCAAATATATTATGAAGGAATTGCTGATTGTTTTCGGAAAATGTATCGGCATGAAGGTTTTTTTTCTTTTTGGAAAGGCATTTTACCGCCTATTTTAGCTGAGACGCCGAAGCGTGCAGTTAAGGTGATGACTCTTGATATAATATAAATTGATAAATAATCTACTTCTGTAAATTATGTAGCTACAAATGATAACTTAGATAAACTTTTTCAGTTTTTTACATTTGAAGAATACAAAGGCATCTTTATGTCGGCTTTTGGGACCCCCACCGCAACTCCGCTAATTTTTTCATTAGCTGGTGCTGGGGCTGGTATCACAGAAGCGATTTTGGTCAATCCATTTGAAGTCGTTAAAGTATCGCTACAGTCTGACAGATCCAAATTAAAGGTAATCTTTCTAAGAAAAGTGAAAATTTGGTTTACCTTAGACTTTGTTATAAAGGATCTTTTTTCTTTTATAAGGAACTCCCAAGTACTTGGTCAGTTACAAGACGAATCGCTAGAACTCAGGGTTTAGGTTTAAATGGGTTAAATAAAGGTCTTTCTGGTACTGTTGCAAGAAATGGAATATTCAATATGATATATTTTGGATTTTACAATTCCGTTAAGGACTATGTTCCTGTAGTTCAAGTAAGTCCTTTATTATTTTGCGATGCTTCTTGACTGAAAATTCGATTTATTTTTGTTGTTAATTTTTTATTCAGAACGATGTGGGTGAATTCATGAGAAAACTTGGCATCGGTTTCGCTTCTGGAACTTTGGCGTCATGTGCAAACATTCCTTTTGATGTTGCTAAATCCAGAATGCAAGGGCCTCAACCAGTGCCTGGACAAGTAAAATATAAAACATTATTCGGTTCTATTCGACTTATTTATGTTGAAGAAGGGTGAGTTTCCCTTGTTTTGATTACAAACTTGATGTTCGTAATGGCAAGACGCTAATAAATTGACACAAATTTTGTGTTTCAGTTGGAGAGCATTATTTAAGGGATTAGTGCCAAAAGTAATGAGGCTTGGCCCAGGTGGCGCCATCATGCAAGTCGCGTATGAGTACTGCCACCGATTTTTGACTGAGCAATTCCCGGATTGATAAGAAAAATTTTATGTATTCGATAACTGTTGAACAATAATTCGATACCGGTGATCAAAGAAAAATTTACCTGGGAACATGTTTTTTGTATTTGGCATTTGTAAACGCATTTAATGATATTTACTACCATTTGCAACATTTATTACCTAAAAAGAAAAAATAGTATAGTTGTTAATACTCAGAGCTTTATTTGCATATTTGTTATTTTTGATTATTTTACTAGGTTTTTTTTCTTTTCTTTTCTTTTTTTTTTTTTTAAAAAAAAGAATGCGATGCCGATTGATGTATTTGCAACTATTGATATTAAAAGTAGATTTCTTGTAAGCATAAAGTTTGATAATAAAAAGAACTTTACTCAAATTTATTATTTATTACTAATACCATAAGGTTGGCACTTACGATAAATGCACCACATATGCCGTGGAGCCAGTTAAGGCCGCTGCAATCAAAAGTTTTATTGAAAAATAATTGTTTTCAAAACCGCTTTGACTCATTAATGATTTTTTCTAATGCGACGCAAACACTTGCCTGGTTGGTAACTAATGCATTCGCCCTAAATATTCCTTTGATATTTCAGCTATTTATGGAAGAAAAGAAAAGTTTGGGAAAGATCAAGGGGTTTAAAATGTCGATATTGAAAATCAAGACTGTGGGATATTATTGTCAGAGGATTCGAAAAGTGTAATTTTAGTTTAGCTTTAGGAGTAAAAACAGTAACAACTGGGTGGCTTGAAAACAATTTGAAAAATGTCATCTTACAAAAATTTATTAAAAAAACATTTTTATAACATTAGAAGTACGTAAAAGAAAAAAAAAAATAAGACTTTGGTTTAAAGCAGGAAAGGAAGATCACAGTGTTTTGATTAACTTACACGTTTTTTCACGTGCCATTGTCTTATAAGTTCTTACATCTCCATCACTTTTTTTTTCGGATTATTTACAACAAATCGTGAATGAATTCGGTTTTTTATTTAATCCACCGATTCGGATCATAGCGAAATATATAGAGTAAGTTTGCTCTGAAATTTAGCGACGTTGCCATGCATAAACTTTCAAATAGATAAGTTCTTCAAGGAATCGTTAAAATTTCGTTCACTGTACAGATTCATTCTTCTCAGAAATCGAAAGCTGTTATCAAATTTTTTATTTCCAGTTTCAGTGGAAAGGACCGTAACCATAGCCGTGACCGTAACCATAGCCGTAGTAGGGTAGTATAGGGCTAGGATAAGCTAATTTAGCATAAGGGAGAGGAGCTACGACTTTTGCGATAGGAATAGGTTCTATCACTTTAACGGCTGGTACAGGTGCAATGTATTTGGCGATAGGTGCATGGTGGTAGGCTACTGCTACTGGTGGTGCATGATGAATTAAAGATGTGCTGTATGAGATCGCTGGGAGGGGCGCGTGGATGATCGGTGCTGCTAATAATCCCCTTTTGTCTCTAGGCTGAACTTCTTTTTCTTCTTCAGGTACTTCTGTTGCTGCCGCTACAGCGAGAATCGTTAAAGCAATCTAGAAAAAACATTCAAGGGAACGTAAGCTAAAAACTGAGTGAAACACCGTATAATAAGAAAAGTGCAAATTTAAAAATATATCTAGGATTAACACATTGTGATAACGGTCTCTCTCTTTTTTTTTTTTTTTTTTTTTTTTTTTTTTTTATCAAAACGACCTTGGCGAACGAAAAATTTTATTTTGGTCCAATCGTTTCACTTTTAAGCTCGGTTGAGCTGACGTTATATGCAATGGTTTGAAATACGATTATCATCATGTTCCCCAACATGAGTGATATAGTTTTAACAACCTCATAATTCTGTCATAAAATGAGTGAAATAAACGATAATAATTCCTTCAAATAGATTGCTCGAAGAGGGATATTTAGCAAGTGGTTATTTCAGTGGCATATTTTTCTTCTATATCGGAAATATGGATTAGATCGTAATTAAAATATTAGGATGGTTCATTTTTCAAATTTTTTTTCCAATCACTGCGTTCTGCGAGATTTGCTTTCTTTTAGGTCCCAATATTAATGAAAAAGAAAAAAGAAAATTTTGTCACCTTTAAGAGATGCAGCCTTTCATTAGGAATAAATTAGCCATTTTAATTGAAAGCGATTTCTTTTTAAGTTCACTGTTAAGTATGAACATCAAAAAAAAAAAAAAAAAAAAAAAATTAATCAAATAGTCAGACTCTATGTTATCTCAGGGGTGCAGAATCCGAAAATGATAACAGTTTCGCGATAAAAAAGTTTTTGGACAAATTTTCGAGATTAATTTGAGTTTTTCCGGTTTTTTCAACCGGGATTTCTTTAAAAAAATCAAGAGGGGTGTAACATACTGGCTTCGAATTTTGCTAAAACGATCTAGACTTATATTTTAGGGGGTGGAGAATCCAAAAATAGCAACAGTTTTCCGAAAAAAAAATCCTAGGGCCCGTAAATTGGCTATTTTAGTGATTTTGGATTACTTTTTCCCCCTTTTATTTATCTTGCATATAGCAAAACGAGGTCTTAATGGGTGTTCGAACAATTTTCAAAAACATTTTAAATCGTGTTTTAAAGCCTTTTTAGGTAGAAAGTACCGTAATAACATTTAATGTAACAGCTTCTAAATATTATTGTCAGAGAAATCTATATAATTTTGAATTTCACAATTTTGAAGAGAATTGGGAGTATATGTATTAGGGTGGATCGGAAATCGAAAATTTTGGATTTTCAAAGTGCCTGATAGCGCAATCCCTGCTTTTTGTCATTTGTAAAAATTTTTTCCTTTTTGAAATTTTTTGATAATGGCGTCTTAAGGTTTCGCTAGAGGGCCAAAGTTTTGCAAAATTCCATAAGGGTTGAAAATTTGACTTTTGGATTTTTGTAAAAAAGGTATCATTTCCTATCGGATTTTTAACGCAGATTTCGAAAATGAAATAGGTTTGCGTCTAACTATTTTTGCTCTTAAGGGGTAAAGGCCAAATATGGCATAAAAATGGCAAAAATCTGAAATTCCAATATTTTTATTACATTTTTTACAATATCTCAAGAAAAAAAATAGTTGGAAGCAAACCGATTTCATTTTTGAAATCTACGTTAAAAATCCGATAGGGAACGATACTTTTTTTTTACAAAAATCCAAAAGTCAAATTTTCATCCCTTATGGAGCTTTTGCAAAACTTTTGGCTTCTAGCGAAACCTCGAGACGCCATTTTAAAAAAATTTCAAAAAGGAAAAAATTTTTACAAATGATAAAATGCAGCGATTGCACTATCAGGCATTTTGAAAATTCAAAATTTTTGATTTTCGACCAACCCTAATATGTATCCCTCCATGAACTCTGTACACAATTATTCTTTTAAACTTTTGCTTTCAATCAGAGTTGTCTAAGCTCTTCTTAGTCATGCTTTATTTTTTTTTTTTATTTTCATTCAGAAATGAATGATTTTAATTTCTAGTTTGGGGTTCTAAAGGTTTGCGATTGTTTGCAAGCCAACAAGTGTTCTTTGCACCTATTGGTCGGTTCGCTTGCCAAAAGGCGCACGTCTCGACGCCCGATCTTCAATTTCTTTTTCAAAAACCTTTCCTTATGATTTTAGTTTGTTTTAACCGTGTTGGCTAATTAAAACCAAACATATTTTTTGAAAAAATTTTTTTGTCTTTAATTCTTTTGTCTTCGAAAGTCTGTTCAAAAGTCTTTTGGCAAGCGAACCGACACCTTTATAGCTCACAGATTTGAAGTTTTTTTTTTTTTTTTTTTTTTTTTCGTTGATCTTTTTTTAGTAAACCGTTTTTTTTCGAAGTTCTATGCCTGTATTTGTGTTTTTTTTTTCATATAGGTTCGAACCGGTTTATAAAGTGAGTTTTAAATGAAAAAAAAAAAAAAAAAAAAAAAAAATGTCGTGCATCATTTTTACTCATCGTGCTTGCTACTGTTATATTTACTTAACCACGCCGCAACTACTTTATTTCATTTTTTTTTTTTTTTTTTTTTTTTATATTCCACAAAAGTTAATAAAAATCATTGACCGTGGAATCGAATTGTACTATTAATACGAACTCCCCATAGCGATAAGGGAAATGATTACGCGGTTTGTTGACCGTTTTTAGAAAATACAACACTCCTTTGGGCCATTTCGCGAAAAATATATTTCAACAGAATTTCTCCAGGCTTAATGTGTTCACTAATCACATTAATTAATTCATAAAATTCACTTTACACACAAAAGCACGACGATAATTGCATTAAAAAAATATTGATTTTATGATCATTGTAATAAACAAATACTTACCAAAAATTTCATTTTTGAATGTACCACTAAAAAAAAAATGGATGTTTTGAATTCTATCGAATTTGGTAAGTAATTGTGAATCACATATCACGCGTGTGCGTGTATATATATATGATTTGGAAATGATTTACAAATGAAAACCTCATTAGTAAATAATTATTGTGTCCCTACCCCACAATTATTCTAAGTTTCGCATGGATTATGAAACTTATGTGTACTTGATATACTGTCCTGAATCTTGCATGTTTTTCAGTATTTTTTTTTCCACATTTCTATTGTTCTCATCGAGGGATAGCTCGTGAGATGGTCAAGCCTATATGTTAATGAATTTTATAACCTTCGTATGGAATCTTGTTAAAGAGGTGGCAGTCATTAGATATGATATCCCGTTTGGTTATTAAGTTATTTATGGTTGCATTCCAGAATTGATTGATTTCGATCATTTTCATTTCCAAATTTGAAAAAAGATGAACTTAAGTAATCTACTCTTTATTTGATTAATATTTAGTTAGGTTTTTTTATTAAGATGATTCGGTCCGTATACATTTCCATTACAACATTACTCCTGAAATAACCAAATTCCGTTACAAAATGTAATGGCACATTCAAGGTTTCACTCGAAAATCGGTTCCACATTTTAAAGATTGCTTCTTGCAATAGTTGCAGAGACAATTTTCCAATTTCGAGGTAAAGATCATTTTTTTTAAAGTTCTTTTGTTATGTTGCGCAATGGGCTAAAACAAAAAGATCAGAACTAGTTTAAAGTTAATGATTTCTTTTGTAGGCCGGCTTTCTGAAAGGGAAAGGTTACCAAACTGTTTCCTGCGGTGCGGTATGAAGGGGAAAAAAAAAAGAAAAAAAAGGAGCGGAAGGAACCGTGTTAAGATGAGTTAATGTTTTGCCGTGAGAAAGGACGACAAACTACCAAATGGACATTTGGTCCGAAATTAGACAAGCAAAATGCAATCAGATTACGCAGCCCAGCTAGTTTTGCTGGTGTAGGGCTTCCATGTTTGTGGGCGTGAGACATAGTAACCTAAGCTGCAAGCATTTCAAGAGGTAGTCAATGTCATAAAATCCGATATTAGAAGAAAGGACACTATCCGATTATAGGTAACTACTTAAACGATATTTTGTCGGAATTCTGAGAATTCGAGGCGGAAAATCAGTCATTGGACCGACCTATTGCCATGTATTTAGAATTGATAACAATCGCCTTAAGAAATTTTATTTGCGAGTTTTTAAAATGTTTTCCAAAGATGGTAGCCTACTTTTTTTTGAAAAGCATATATTTCTTTTTGAAATGCTTTCCAACATTTTTTAAAGTGAGGTTTTGTTCATTTTAATAAGTCACCTTTTATTTTTTTCAGAAAAATCTTTCTCAATGGCCGAAATTTTCATTAGTTATGCTTCTTGTTTAGTTCCATTGCAGCTATTAAAAATTCGATTTAAATCGCGTAATTTGGGCGCAAATTCACTATGGAATGTTGGACCAACATGTTGGTACAACAACAAGTTGGACAAACATGTTATACCAACTTGTTGGAATGTTGAACGAACTTGTTGTACTAACATGTTTGACAAGCGACTATTGCAGAATTTACTCCTACGCCAAAATTAGTGTGGAATGTTGGTCGTTTGTTAAACATGTTGGTACAACAAGCTGGTTCAACATTTTTGCCCAACTTGTGGTACCAACATGTTGGTCCAACATTCCATAGTGAATTTGCATCCTAGGAATAAATTTTTCAATAGTCGATTAGTTCGTTTGTTTGTCATACATGTTGGTACAACAAGTTGTTACAACATGTTTGCCAAACTTGTGGTACTAACATGTTGGTCCAACATGTTTGACAATCGAACGAATTGACTCTTGCAGAGACTATTGCAGAATTTACTCCTATGCCGGAATTAGTGTGGAATGTTGGCACAACAATCTGGTACAACATGTTGGTCCAACTTGTGGTATCAGCATGTTGGTCCGACATTCCATAGTGAATTTGCACCCTAGGAATAAAATCTGCAATAGTCGATTCGTTCGTTTGTCAAACTTGTTGGTACAACAAGTTGGTACAACAAGTTTGTACAACATGTTTGTCCAACAAGTCCATGTACAACAATTCCATGTACAACAAGTTGTCCATGTTTGTACAACAAATTGTCCATGTTTGTACAACAAGTTGGTACAACATGTTTGTCCAACTTGTGGTACCAAAATGTTGGTCCAACTATCCATAGTGAATTCGCACCTAAAATCTAAAATGACAAAAGAAAAAAAAAAGTTAATTACGGTTTGTAAACAATGTGTGCCCTCAGTGTGTATTATTTTTAAAAGATTCACCGGTTTTTTTTTCTTATTTCGAAAATATTTAAATTTATTGGTCATAAAAATGTCGAATCATTTTCAAAAATAACTTTTGGATTTGAAATATTTTCGTCAGCAAGTTGAGTTGACTGCTGACTGAATTATTTAAAACTATTTCCCGTTCTTTTTGAATTTTTCTATTCAGAATTTAAGAAATATGGCTATAAAAGTGCGAAACTTTATATTCCAATAACAAAACCATCTTTGGGAGAACATAACATAGATATACTTAATTAGTTATTTTCACTTGATTATTTAACTTTTTTGTACTTAAATGGTTAAATAATGTTCGTAATAAACTTTTCGGGAGTTTAAAACCATAAATGAGACCGTTAAACGGTGTTAATCAAAGATTCTTTGAAATCCAATGACCTAACGCCGTTAATTAATACTTCCAGCACTGTCTTTTTAGACTAGGTCTTTCATCTGACACATCGCACGTAACTTTTAGAAACCAAGAATTTCGAAAAGATTTTTTTTTTAAAAATAAGATTGGGCTTTTACAAACTGTGTTCCATTCTATAACAGCGTAATTAATAAAAAAAAGAAAAAGTCAAAAGATCATTTCAACATTTGGAAAAATTTAACATTGGTAGATTAAAATCAAAAGGAAGTTAGTTAATATTCGACCTTCACACTTAAATTTTAACTGCGTCAGTTATCTCACTTTATTTCTTAATCTAGTCTCAGATAAGTGATTCTTTATTTTAGGTTACGATTTTATAAGTCATTACCCTCGTATGAAATTTTTGTCTAAAGTTTCCCAAATTAAAAAAAAATAAAAGTCTGATCGCGATCGCACTTTTTTCAAATGACAAATAGCGGTTTACGCTTTGCAAAAGATTGATCCAGTTCGACTAAAATAGAAAATAAAAAAAATCGAAGTTAACGTAGGCCTATATTTTTTTTTCTTTTTTTAGTGCGATAATTATAGGTCAGGGAAGGAGTCGAACTTTTAAATATAATTTAGTTTTTTTTTTTTTTTTTTAAATTAAAATAATGAATAGCTGTCATTGATTTTTTCCGTTAGTGCGCACGGTCATTTCATCAGGTTAATAATGATGCCATCATTTTAATTGCCAAACTTGAACTTATATTTTTTTTTAAAAGGAGATTGCGTGCAAGACTTTCCCACAAAATAAATAATCATTTGACCGTTTTTTTTAAAACCCTCCTTTCTGCTTTTTAGCGGCTATAAAGAATGACAAATTTGCTGGAGGGTTTTATAAATTGTTTAAAACTCACCTTTCAATTTTCAGATTTAATAATGGTTAGGTTTACATGTTGCAGTTAATTGGAACAACTTTTTTAGATTTACCTTTTTACCTCATGGCTTCCGTTGCATAACCCAATAGAAGAAATTCGAGACGACCTTGAAAGAAGGAAAAAAAAAAATGGCATGAAGCGTTGACCACTTTCTATTTCCGCGATGGCTCGTCAAAACTTGAAGAAACGGTGTAAATAGGGAAAGTCAATCGCCGGACCGATTAAACTGGATCTGTTTTATGGTTTGTGATCTGCTATCTTGCTGATTCATTTTCTTTAGGAAGAATCGCTTTAGCAAATTTTTTTTTATGATTTGTTTCAGGAAGATGAAAAGAAAAATGGAATCCTCTGTTAAAACCAGATTGCAGAATCTCGCTGTAGAAGATTTTAACTTCGCAAAACGGTAATATTTTAATTTCGTTTCTTTATTTATTGGGTCTGAGCCCATGCATATTTTTGAAAAAATTAAAATTGTTTTACCTTTTAAAAATGGATTCGAGATGATATTCACAGCAAAATGTAAAAATAATCTAAGCTCTTTAGCTGATAAAAATTTCTGTCAAGTCGTAAAATAAAATCTGAAAAATGATCGTAAAAGGATTACGCAAAATCTGGTTGGACAAAAAAAAAAAAAAAAAAAAAAAAAGGTTTTGACTGTATTTGATAAGTCAAAATTAAGAAAAATCGAAATAGTGTCGCCTAGCCCTTTTAATTTTGCCTCTGAAACCGTAGTGGTTCGAATGAAAATTGAATACAAAGACGGAAAAGTATGGGAATCTCTTCTTTAAAATAGCGAATTTAATTTGCATATTTTCATAAAAATTGTTAGGAAACGACAGTACCTAACAGTAGGTGATATTATTCAGATGTCACAATTGTTGACCGAATGATGACCTGTCATAATTTTGCAAATCGTGATTTTTCCTTAATGGATTCTATTTTTCTGATCACGGCTTCTGGCGGATTTCTGATTAGAATAACTTAATTTTTTAGTTTTAGGTTTTTAAGAAAAATTTAACATTGACTGTAAAATATGAGAAGATAAATAAATGTATATTCTGTCCATTTGTTATGAACATGACATTTAGATTCTGGAAGGCTAGGGATTAATTAATGGACTTTTTTTTAATTCCCCAAATTTTCACAAGGTGAATTCTTTAAATTTCAATTCGACTAGAGAAGACCTACTTTTTTTTTTTTTTTTTTTTAGCGACAATGCTTACCTGGTACCAAATTTTGGGTCATTCAAGTTAGCCCGGCAGGTTGAAAATTTTGATTTTTTTTTTCACCAATCGATTGTAAAAGCTTGCGAGAAACTTGCGAGCAAGATTTCCGAGCTTGCGAGGTTGCCTAATCTGAGTTATGGCAATTCCTCAAGTTGGCCCGGAGTGGTTCGATTTGAAATTTTTCTTCACCAATCTAGTGGAAAAGCTTGCGAGACCTTGCGAACCTATTTTCAGACCTTGCGCATTACCCTAAGCTGAGTTATGGCAATTCCTCAAGTTGGCCCGGAGTGGCCCGATTTTAATTTTTTTTTCACGAATCGATAGTAAAAGCTTGCGAGACCTTGCGATCCCATTTTGAGACCTTGCGCATTAGCCTAAGCTGAGTTATGCCTGTTTTTAATTTTGGAACGTAAGATGCTTTCCCCCCAGACGACCCAAGATCGAGTCTCACCCCTCTTGTTTTTTTTTTTTTTTTTTTTTTTTTTTTTTTTTTCTGCTTTTTCTTCTTCTTCTTCTTCTTCTTCTTCTTCTTCATTGTGGCATTATCACGTACCATCTTTTTATTGCAATGAATTTTTAAAGTGATTTTTATTTATAAGTATCGAAAAAAAAGTTAGGAAATATACTGAGTATTTTTTAAATTCTGGGATAAGCGAATTCGCGTTTGCTTTCTCTATGACGATGGTCTGATTTTGGCTTTATTTTTTTTATCTCCGAAAAAAATCATAAGAAAATTGAATAATAACGGCAAATGATTATTTAAATTAGAAATCGTTTTTCTTCTAATGTAAGATTCAAGGTTCCCTTTGCGTTTGAAAGACAACCGAGCAGACAGCGGGTTTTTACATCATTTTTTTTTTTTTTCTTTCTTTCTTTTTCTTTTTCCGTTTAGAAAAATTATTAATTGTGGTTGTTCAATGAATTGAAACAACATAAAAATCCATCAATGGTAGATGAATATTGAAACATGAGTCGATAACAATGGCGGTCATTTATTATTCCCGTAAAAGTTTAGATTTTCTCCGCCAGAGCGCTCTGGCTAAGTCGGTAAAGCATACAACTTTTTTATTGCAGTTTTTTTAAAGAAAAAAAACTTGGTTTAAATTTTAAAATGCTTTCAGTCTTGCAGTGGAATAATAAATATATATAAATATTTTTCGAAGGAAAAAGAACTAGGTATTTCCTTACAAGAAAAAATTTTTACCCGTTAACTTTACCATAGAAACAACTGCTTTAAGCATTTACCGTAGTTTTAGCATTTTCTGGAAGAATTTACTGTAGTAGAAAAAAAAAGAAAAAACTATTCTTTTATCATACCGCATTTTTAAAATAAAATTTAAACCAGCTTTTTTTTCTTTAAAAAAATATGCAATAAAAAAGTTGTATGCTTTACCGACTTAGCCAGAGCGCTCTGGCGGAGAAAATCTAAACTTTTACGGGAATAATAAATGACCGCCATTGTTATCGACTCATGTTTCAATATTCGTCTACCATTGATGGATTTTTATGTTGTTTCAATTCATTGAACAACCACAATTAATAATTTTTCTAAACGGAAAAAGAAAAAGAAAGAAAGAAAAAAAAAAATGATGTAAAAACCCGCTGTCTGCTCGGTTGTCTTTCAAACGCAAAGGGAACCTTGAATCTTACATTAGAAGAAAAACGATTTCTAATTTAAATAATCATTTGCCGTTATTATTCAATTTTCTTATGATTTTTTTCGGAGATAAAAAAAATAAAGCCAAAATCAGACCATCGTCATAGAGAAAGCAAACGCGAATTCGCTTATCCCAGAATTTAAAAAATACTCAGTATATTTCCTAACTTTTTTTTCGATACTTATAAATAAAAATCACTTTAAAAATTCATTGCAATAAAAAGATGGTACGTGATAATGCCACAATGAAGAAGAAGAAGAAGAAGAAGAAGAAGAAGAAAAAGCAGAAAAAAAAAAAAAAAAAAAAAAAAAAAAAAAAAAAAACAAGAGGGGTGAGACTCGATCTTGGGTCGTCTGGGGGGAAAGCATCTTACGTTCCAAAATTAAAAACAGGCATAACTCAGCTTAGGCTAATGCGCAAGGTCTCAAAATGGGATCGCAAGGTCTCGCAAGCTTTTACTATCGATTCGTGAAAAAAAAATTAAAATCGGGCCACTCCGGGCCAACTTGAGGAATTGCCATAACTCAGCTTAGGGTAATGCGCAAGGTCTGAAAATAGGTTCGCAAGGTCTCGCAAGCTTTTCCACTAGATTGGTGAAGAAAAATTTCAAATCGGACCACTCCGGGCCAACTTGAGGAATTGCCATAACTCAGATTAGGCAACCTCGCAAGCTCGGAAATCTTGCTCGCAAGTTTCTCGCAAGCTTTTACAATCGATTGGTGAAAAAAAAATTCAAAATTTTTAACCTGCCGGGCTAACTTGAATGACCCCCAAATTTTTACTCTATTTTTTAAATCGTTTTTTTGAATATTTGATCCAGATAGAATAAGAATATTTCATTTAAAGTCATATAGGCCGTGTTTACATACACGCGAAAATTTAAGTTTGCAAAAAGTCCCTCATTTGTGGGCTTGAGTGATCGAATTAAACGGTGTGCTCTATAATCGGTGAAATACACAAAAGAAAAAATCAGTTTTCGTTGTTCCTAATAGTCGGGAAAACTAATAGTCGTTCCTAATAGTCGTTTTATAAGTTATAAGTTATACTTTACGTTTTTTGAAATTTTCGCACTTTGTACCTGAAATGGGGACAAGAATATTGGCAAAATCGTAATCTACGATTCAAGAGCTTTGGCTGTTCTGCCATTCGTTTTTTGAAATTTTTTCTTCTTCCACATGAAAAAGTGATAAGAATAAAACAGTCGAAAAAATTCCAACTCCCTCATTTGTGGGCTTAAATAACTGCACTCAAAAAAATGAATACTGGTCGCCAATACAATTTAAAATGGATTTTGCGCCTAATTAAAAATTGATTAGCAGCCATTACAATTGTATTAGTATCCAGTCAATTTTATTTTCTGACCAGTCAAAGCGTCCAGTCAAAAATATACAGTATTACCCTACTTTTTTTTTGAGTGTGAATTAAACGGGAAAAGCTATACGGAAAATAAAATGGAATCAAATAAAATGTTTGTATATACAAAAAACGTTATACGGAATATCAAAAAAGGTCCGACTCAATAATGCTGCCCGAAAATCCTTTAAAAATAAAAAAAAAAGTTTGGAATATCTTCGGAAACCTTCCGAACAATGTAACCGGGTTTTCGGAATAAAATCGTCTGTTTGTTTTCGAAATAAAATTTTCGCGTATATGTAAACACGGCCATAGGCAGAGCAAAGACTGGAAAAACTGTTCCATTTCGGAGCTAAAATAAAACAGTTTGCCATTTTGCATGTTCTAACTTTTCCAAATGCAAAATACTGGAAATTGCGCTCATTTCATTTTTTTCGCAACTTCGACTTCCGTTCTGCCGGACAATGTCGTAAGACAAGCTGCAGATTAGGGAAAAAAATTTAAAACATATATATTTTTATAAAAAAAATTGTATTTTCATTCATTTAAAAAAAAAAACTTTTGTACATAAAAAACAGTCTGATCAAAGATTGCACAAAAAATCATTTTGAAAAGTTCAAGTTTCAAAAAGAAAAGTAAAATTGGAAAACTTTTTTTTTTTTTCTCTAAAATTTAATTATTCTAATGAATTCATGATGATATTGATGAATGTGATGATCGACGATGAAATAAAATGAAACTTGGACGTGTAGGAATATGATACTCTTTTTTTTTCTGAGACTAAATTCGATTCTCTAATAAAAGGAACAGCAAAGATTTCTAGAATCTCAATTTTTTTTGCTTTTTAACTTCGACCTGAAAGGATTGTACTTTGAAAACATAGGAGAGAGTAATTCAGGTCGGTCTTCGTTCTTTCGTGTTGGAAGCAAAAGAATGAAAAAGAAATGTAGAAGTATAGAAGAAGAAGGAAAAAAAGGAAAGAGAGAAAAAAGGAAAGGATTTACAAAAGTCCGTGGTAGCCAAGACCGTATCCATGATGTCCAAGTCCGTATCCATAACCTCCATAACCCAAACTGCTGTAGGCGAGGGGAGCATGAAGAGCTGGGGCAGCGATGGCAGCATGGGCAATTGGAGCGTGGGCAATTGGAGCGTGAAGGGGAGCGTGGATGGCTGGGGCGGCAAGAACTGGGGCGGCGATGGCTGGGGCAGCAATAGTTTTAGAGTAGGCTAATGGCAATCCATGTGACAACTTTACCAAAAAAAGAAAACGAAAAAAATAATTAGTTTTATGAAGTTAAAGCATTTGATATGAAGGTAATTTTTTTTTCGGGACATAAACTCACCCCATAGCCGTATCCCAAACCGCTGTAGCCCAAACCTCCATATCCCAAACCTCCGTATCCCAAACCAGAGTATCCCAAACCAGAGTATCCTGCTAATACTCCTCTCTTATCAACTTTCTTTGGTTCTTCGGCGGCAACGAAGGCGGCCAAAGCTAAGATGCATACCTGGAAATAAACGGTGAAAGATTCCCTAGAGATGGAAATAATTTTTCAAGACGCTTTTCCGAATGCAACGTGACATTGTCGGATTGTAATTAACCAGTAACAACCCACTGAATAATTTCCTAATCGAAAAATAAAAATTACACGGTATAGAGCATCTAAGTCTATGTAATATAGATTACTTAATAACGTTTTTTTCTTCGTATTGAAAAGTAATAATCAAATCAACTATCATTAAATTGAATAGAAAGACAGAAACAAAATTTTTTATAAAAAAAGTTCGAAAGAGCAAGAGGTTTTCGTCAGAAGAAAAAAAAAAAGGCGGCGAAATTTCCAAATTTACGTTATGTAGCACACGATCTACAATTAATTATGCGACACTTTTAATTGATCTGTTTTTAATGTGTAAAAATGGTTGGTCCTCTGGTGCAATATTAATAAGTATATCATACCGGTATTACATTCGCTTGGAGATGTAATCTATAACGCTTTAGGTGAATTCTGGCGATTATTAAACGGAATATATTATAATTACCGGTTGTATAATAAATAATTAAAACAAGTTATTAAGCAATTAATATTCTTTCAAAAATTTGGAAACTTTAGCCGAAAAAAAAAAAATTACCACTGATACATCACTTCCGAAAATTTTCGATCACTTTTTCTTATTTTTTCAGGTTAATCCACATATTGCATGAGTCCGTTTGAAAATTTTTGGTAATCCAAATTTGGTTCTTGACAGACGGGTAAGTCACATTTTTCCTTTTTTTTCAAAAACTTATACTTACCAAGTATTTCATGGTTGGTTTTTAAAGTTTAAATAAACGGTCTTGTCAACGCACAACAAATCTCAGAACAATGATAAAAATTTTCATAATTTTTCATATATATACCAAAACCAAGGGGGTTCTCCTACGGGTTTACAAAAAATCTAGAGCAAAATTTTATTATTTAACAAGGGGGTATTCCTCGATTGATCAGGTTAAATCGATCCGAAGAAGGTGGGATCTCTGGTTAAAAGAATCCCTTCTTCCTCGCAAAACAATCGCTAAATGCAAAAAAGGCTCCACCCTATTAGAATTCACCATATTAGATATATCTTTTTCTGCATATAATATAATTTTTTTTTCTTAAATATATCTGAGAGCATTAAAGACATTTATATTATGCAATAAGGGCTCAAGATGAATGTATGGTGTTAGGATCGCAAGTCGTTCTTGGTTGAGTCTAGATCATATATCTACTTATTCTTGATATTGAGAATCGGGAATATGCAAAGAATTCGTTTTTTGATTGAATGGCATCATATTTAGCTTGTGTCGAAAATGCGTTTCGGTTTGTTTTCGGCCGTAAATGATATTGGTCAGACAATGTAAGTTAAGTATGCGACGCGGATTTTTTTTTTTTTTTTTTTTTCTTAATATGATAATTAAATCTCGTCAAGCAAGTAGTAGAGCATTAAAGCCTAAAAATGACCATACGAGTGAATTAACTTCACCTTAAAAAAAAGAGGCGAATTTCAAAGTCGTGAAATTGACCACCGATCGATGGTTAAAATTTTAATCCAGCACGTGTTAATAAGCTTATTTTGAAAAGTTAAACACATCATTTTAATTTTTCTTGAAAAATCCGATAGATTTTCCGATTATTTTTTTGAACCTAAAGTTTTAATTAATTTCACAATGAATGATTTTTTTTCTTTTTCTCCGGGATTTTTTAAGGAAAATTAAATGAAATCATTTGCCAATCAAAAAAAGTTGGTGGTAGCAGTTCATTTGAGATTTCTGTTATTTTCCCTAAATGGGTTTCTCTTTTTTCTTTTTAATTTTCAAAAGTGCCAAAGGAATGAAGTTCTTGAATTACGATTTTCCATATCTTTTCCGTAGCAAGTTTGCGAATATGTAGGCAACATCTTCATTTTGAATTTTGCGCATTAAACATATTAAAAAATAGGAAAACCCAAAAAGGGTTTATTGAAGTTATTGGAAAGATTTTCTTGAAAATTAGTGCTGTCCCAAGAAAAAGTGTATTATAAACTTGAGTTATTAAAAACATAAACTTTGTTATAAGATTTTATAACCCGCCAAAAAAAACATCTATTTATAATTCGTTATAAAATTTTCTAACAAAAATTATTTTCAGTTTTTTTCTAAGTCTTTTTATTTTCTTCTAACGCTTCCCAAATTTTTCTTTGTCTGTTTTTCTTTATTTTTGAGCCTTTGTCAAATTAAAAATACAAGAAATAAACCGGAAATTCGGAAAAATCTGGAAAAATAATTGGCAACTTAAGAACCATATTGCAGTTCTTAAAAATCAGTTGAAAAGTGGTGTAGTGGATAAAGGCGGCTGGGAAGTCAACCACAAAGCTCCTGGTTCTATTTCCAAAAATTTGTAATTTTTTTTTTTCCTTTTTCTTCTCATGAAAAATGTTTAAAAAAGAGCCTATAAAGTCCCCAGATACTAAATATAGTGCAATTGAAGCATAAAATTAATATTAGTTAAAAATTTTAATTATAAAAATTTATAAATAGTTATAAAATTTTATAATCGGCCAAAACGTTATACATAGAGTTATAAAATTTTATAACGCACTTTTTCTTGGTAATACATTATTATTTTTATTTCGATATCGGTACATCCTTTACATCGGAGGGGAGATCCTAGAAAGTCAAATCACGAAAATTTGGGGGGAAAAAATACTATATGACCATTTAAGAGAACTTCTGAAATTTTGAAATTTGATTTTGCAGTACCGGTAAACTGAATAGCAGGAAATGGCAGTTTTCATTTTCAATTTTTCAGCTGAATAAATTAAAAAATAAATACCTATGTTCTTATCGTCACATCTTCATTAAATTTTTAATTTAAAATAGGACCTTTCTAAGGTTTTGGAGATTTTTGAGTTTTGTCCTCTAGGGCCAGTACTATAGGGAAAATGCCTAAACCGATACTTAAAATCTTCAAAGCACTTAAAAATAATGTTATTCTAAAAAAATCTGTAAGTAATTTTTAGATTAATTTTGATTCCTCCATCATTTTTTTCGGAATAAAAATTACTAGATTCATGCTTCTACTCCATCTGAGACGCTGAACAAGCCTTATCGAAATAGCTAAAATTCAAATTTTTCCCTCCATTTTTTTTTTCTAAACGATGTAACCGTAGAATGTAAATTTTTCTAAATATCCTTATATTATTTCATTTTGTAATAGTTAATAATATTGAGAAAAAATTTATAAGTAATTTTTAGATGGATTATTCCTTTTTAAGTGGCAATAGATCCCCGGCATATTGGCTACGTATTTGAAGTTAATATTATTAAACATGTAAAAGATGTACAAAAAGATCCACAACATTTTTTGCAAAAATGAATTGCAGTATAGATTTAATTGGGTGAATTATAATAATTATCATCTCCCTACGCATAAAAAATTTAACAGGTATGGGTCACATTTTGGCGGTCCCCCAGATAGCCGTTAACATGATGTCATATCGGATGTGACGTAACATATTCGACTTTGCCGGACCCTGATTGTCTTGTCTTGCAGGTACGTTGGGCGTGTACCTGGCCACAGTTTCGTCATTATTAACATCGTATTCCATGTTTGCCAGCATTATGCTTGGACACCTCTGATTGCGTTACCATATAGTACGACTTAGGTATATTTCTTCATTTTTTTTCTGCGTCATATATGCTTAACATGTGCATTTGAAAAAAAAAAATTTTTTTTCAACGATTTTACGGAATGTAGGTACATCATATTGACCATGATTCTATGAATATCACATTGTTTTTTTTTATTTTTACCATCCCCGCCCTTTCATTTCTTTTGCTATTATTTTTACATTATTATTCAAGGGCAGAAAATGTTTCCTTATTTTTATTTATTTTTTTTTTTTTTAAGAAGAAAAAGTTCCAAGTTTTGAGTAAAATGTAATGGAAAATTACTCGTGACGAAATCGAAGAAAATGAAAATAATCTCGGTGATTTGGGCCTACGTAAAAAATACGTATAAGTACATAATAATAAAATTTTCGTGACTAATTTACGATTAATAATTTGTCCAATAAAATAAAATAAAGTAAAAAAAAAGAAAAAAATGGGCCAAATTTATGGATTATTTTTGTTAATCAAAATATGAATCTGGTATTGTATAACATTTGTAAATATTCGTAAATATTCTTATTGGGACATTGATAATTAATGAAATATGTTCTTTTTCGTATCTGATGAAGTCCATTATATTTTTTTTTTATTTATAGGTACATGCCGCGTTGGCAGATATGTAACAGCTATTAAATATAAGCTTTTTTCAAGAAAATTAGATCCTTTGTGCACTTATTTGAAAAGAAATAAATAATGACTTTCTCATGAAAATAAGTTTAGATCAGTCTCAAGATCGTTTATTAATATTTTATTTCCAAGTCATTAACCAAAAATTAGTCTAATACTTTTATAGGTACTTTATAAAAAATCAGAAAAAAATGTAATAAATTACTACATATTTTTCAAATTAAGCAATCCTGACTGTCGTTGTTGGGAAACAAAAGACCGTGAAACGGTCAACTGAACTTATAAATTTTTCATTGAAGTGAGACCGTCTAAAAAAACTGAGGAAAAAAAAAAGAAAAGAAAGAAAACAGAGTAAATCTCTTGTGCTAAGCTAGATGTTGTCAAAGTTTAAAGTTCACGTAATTGTTGATTAAAGGTTATGAACAGCACCTTCGTAATTAAATCGCCACGATTATTAATATTATTTTTTTTTATTGACAGAGCTGCACGTTTTATCCTTCACCTCAATATTATAAAGATATTTGACCGTTTTGATGTTTACTTGTTAATGTAAATCAAACTTTTAGACATAATTGAATCACCCTGTTGTTTATTATTGTGACGAAATGAATTGTCTTTCGACCGTGAGATACCTCTGAATTATTTAATAACGGAGACTGCATTTTAGGTATTATTCATGCGTCACGATCGGAATGCGTCTAATATTTTACGAAAACGTGTTCGTTGATATGGAACCATTCTCATTACAAATGTCAGACAATTTAATTATGGTCAATTTTCACTGCCCTGTGTTTATTTTTGCGGTAAATATAGGCCAGAAGTCAAAGTGAGAAGCTAAATATTATAATCCCTTTTTTTTTTTTTTAATTTGAATTTTTAGTTAAGGTTTGATGTTTAAAGATGCGCTTAATTAATAATTGTGATTAAAAGTAGAACAGCAGCGTTGAGATAATATCATGCAAACTTTTCTGACCAGATCTTATCATTTGGAGAATTTTTAGAAAAAAAAATGGTAATATCAATGCAATATTCTGATATTGTCGAAGGGAAATTTCCAATGAATAGTTTCATTTCACTAAGATTACTGTAGTTTTTAATCAGTCTGCAGAAGCCATAGATAGGAGTTAAAATTGTGTTTAGCTTTTTTTTTACGCAAGGACACTATTTATCTGGCTTGCTGAAAACATTGTACCATCGCCTTGCAAAAGTCAAATTAATTAATTGACTTTTTAATGAAAACAAATGAATTACAACAAAATATTATCGGTTTCTCCTTTTTTCGTTCGGTCAGTTTTAATCACCCCATACGATCGATTTTCCCCCTTTTTATGGTTCTCAAAAATAAACATTTGAATTATCAAAAAAAAAGAAAGTTAAGCAGCCACCTCGTACAGCGCTCATGTATTGTGCTTGGCGGTGTATTCAATTTGCGGATTAAGAAATACCTCCCATTGGCTATTTAGCCACTGAAGTTGAAATTGAAGTTTTAGATCAACCCGCCTAAGTCCATGCAAAGGGGAAAGACCATGAAGAAATCAGATCATCCAGTAATTCTCATGGCAGGCCGCATTTGTGTTTCCACTAATTTTTTATTGCCTATATACATTTGTGCTTCTTTCCCTCAAGGCTTTACTGTTGGATTCTTTCTTCCATCTTCCTCGAGCACATCACACTGGCCTTCATTCTATCTAAAATCTACTTTTTGTCCTGATATGATGCAAAAGCATTTTCTTGCAGTCTTCTTCCTCGTCCGCGTCTAGGTGCAGATGAAACTTATTGTTATTGAGACGCTTCCTTTCCGATGTTTCCAGTTAGGATCCCAGAATGATCAACAACACAGAAGATCAGACAAACTGATTTTCCAATTGCTTCGACTTCCACTCAGAAGGAAAAAATGTCGAACAAGTTTTGTGTTGCAACAAAGCCGAAATGTTTTAGCAAAACAAAAATGCTTCTTGATAACGGACAGGTTGTTTCTTGACAAAATATTTTTATAGTTTTCGCATGATTTTTAGTCAAATGTCTTGTCACAAGTAGGTAGTGATTGCATTCCCGAACGATTTTTTCAATCCCGGGATTTCGGGATTGAAAAATGTCCAATCAAGGGATCCCGCGGGATTTCGGGACTTCGGGATTGGTCCCAAAAATATTTTTCTTGCAAAATCATTCGCTAACAAGATGACACTTTTTTTTAAAACACTCACCTATTTTTAATCTCAGCATTTTTGTATGGGACATTTTGTTCTAACCCTTACCTTTTACAAATCATAGCTTATTTTTTTAATTAAAAAACTTTTTTTGGCCAAAATGATATTTTAATAATAATTAACAAAGGAAAGGACGTAGGGCAAAATACTTATACAAAAATACTTCCTTCTGATGAGACCTGACTAACGGCATGCCTTTCCATTTAAAAGACAACAGACATGATTGCTAATTTTGGTGAATAATGAAAGTTCAAAGTTTTCTGGTCATCTAATGGCAATTTTTACAGAACGAATTTTCTTAGAAATTAAGAAAAAAAAAATATAAAGTCGTAAAAACTTTTTGTCACGTGACCCCACTCCAAAACGTTTCTCATTGGTGTGACGTCAGTGTTCACTTTTAAGCGCGCGGTTATTTGAAAAACAAAACCACGAGTGCACCTGCTCGTTGTTAAAGATTAACACGGATTCGTTCGTACGACAACCCTTCTTGCTCCAATAGGCCTGCAGCGGCATGCCGCCGATTGCTCACCTAGGAGCATACCTAAATCGTGAACTGTGACGTCACGGTCGTTTCGGCGCCAATTCAAACAGCCAAAATTTTTATTCTTTTTTATTCGGTAATTAGACATTGCATAACAACAAAAATCACATTTACTATTTTTATATGCTAGGTTTCTTTAAAAAATATGTTCAGTACAAAATGTGTCTGTTGTCTATTGCGAATTTTTTCGATTAAGATTATATGAGGAAAATCCGAAATAATGACCGTAACTAAAATTTGAATTCAGCGGTTTATTTCTACTTGCTTAAGATAAATTTTTGCTACTTTCAAATTTTCAAAATTTTCGAGCAATTAATTTACAAATTTTCATATAGCGCCATTTTTAGACAAAATTGCTGAATATTTTTAGTCAAACAATTTTTTTTTGTAACGTCGCGTCGTATACTGTATGTCTAATGTCTCCCATAAAAATCAATTTTTTACATCAACGCTTACTGTCAGCATGAATTTTCAAAATCTAACCAATGTTGATTACTACAAGGGCAGTAAAAACTTTAGACTCTGAAGTTCTTGATTTTTCATTTACTTCTGTCTTATGCATTCACTAATAAGAAAACAATTAAAAATTTTTTTGAAAAATATGTTTTTGATTAAAAAAAAAAAAAAAAAATTACGGATCAACGGCAATCCCGAAATCCTAGGATTAGGCCACCTTCAATCCCGGGATTTCGGGGTCGTAAAAACGTCTGGGACCCTGGGATCCCGGGTCTAGCCACAAGACATGGTAACTCCTTCTAGTAAATGAAAATCCGTTTAGTCAAGATATTCGTTCTTTGCCGGTTGCTACTCGAAAATTAAAAAATTCAAATCCAAGTTTTAAAATCAAAATAGAGAGCTCACTAAAGAGGTTTATCGATAATTTCCATTCTTGAGATAGTTGTTAAGGTTTTTCCCTTAGGCGTGATGTTATTATGTGCGAAAAGTATCTAAACATTCCATTTAAAACAATATTAAAAAAGCCTCCAGAGACGTTATTTTTGAAAATGGTTTTACAATAATTTTGAATGTTCGACATTTTCCCATGCATTACAAATGTTTTGGAGGCATTTGATGAGACTAAAGTGTAATTTATAAACGAATAGCGATGATATCGATATCATTTCTCCCTGCGAGAAGCGATCTAAAATCACTGTTAATCGTTAGTCGATACCCATTTATGTTTTTCAACCGATAATTCATTAGCCAAAATATCTAGCAAAGTATATTAATGAATGGTTCTTGCTAATGGTTTTTCAAAAATTTAATAAATTTTCAAGGTTGATTAGTGATAAGTTACGATTTTTAAGGGTTGTCAATGCCACATCAAGGTCGATAAGACTGATACGAAAAATTACATTTCACCCGGTTTTTTTTTTCTTCTTTTCTGCAATTAAATTCATTTGGGAGCAATATATTATGTATGATTGGTTGTTGATCGAGTTAAGATTATAAACTTGGACTTAGCAGTTGACGTTTGACTTATAATTGTTTAAAGGGCCATCTTTATTATTTTCTTGTTTTTCGTTTTATCTGATACATTAATTACGAGAACTGGAAAATTTTTTTACGACGCTCACTAGAAGATTACCTTACACAAGTTTAAAAATGAGCGCACAGCAACCAAATAAGAAATTTTTTTTCAGCGGCGATCGTTGCTGGGCATAGGAGGATTTTTTAAATTATTTTGATCGTAAAGTTTTTACTGTCAAAAAGAAATTTTCATCATTGTTTTCTTCGTAGTTTCCGAATCGTCCTTGGCGAAATGTCAAAACTTCTTTTTTTTCCATTTGTAATTAATTCGGTTTTAAATGTCATATACACATTATTTTATTAGCATGTCCATATTTCTTTGAATGCTTTTAGTGAGGGAAATGGATTGCAGGACCAAATTTTAAATCCGGAGGGAAAATGTTAATCTTTGGATTTAAGGACTTTTAATTTTTATGAGTTATGACGATGAGAATTGGTTTAAAAAAAATGTCACAATATTGAGTTGAAACAAGTTGAACGACTTCTGTATACGTGACTTCTTCAACTAATGGCAACGATGGCGTAATTTTTGATTTTAATATGTCAGTTAATTGAACGCCTCCGGCTGGTGCATAGCAGTACAGAATGTAGATATGAAGGGAAAAAAATGTCCCGAGCAGAATCAAAGCAATTTATGAAAAATTTATGAGAAAAAAGAAAATCAGATATTGTGCGTTATTAATGTTTTTTATCATAATACGTGCATATTCGAAACTTTATTTCCCCAGAAGTCGTCATACTTATTAGGACTTAGCGGGTTTTCAAATGTGAAAAGATCGAAAACTACGATTTTCACTGACTTTTAGATTTTATTAAAATTTTCAAAAAATAGGTAGTAAAGCTGCGATTAATTTTTTCAAAAATTTTATCCAAGGGTGTCAGCAAGGTTAAGTTTACGGATGTTTTGTCCCGGAAAAAGTTTAGTACATGAATTATCCTTGAATTATTTCAAACGGGAAACATTACACAATAAGAACATGTAGGATCCGTTAGCAACATATGGGCAAGACTGATCACGGTAATGATTACATTTAATTGTAAAACAATAATGTCGTGACACCCGCTGGACAGTCTGTAAGTTGCAATTTAACAACGATCATTTATTTACCAGTCATTATACACCTTAAAAAAATATAATAAACATAACAAATTTTGATATCCCTCCTTTAACCTTTTACAGTTGTTCTCGTTATCTTTCTTATATATTAAAACGCTAAGAAAAATAAGCGATGTCCAACAAGTACGGAGCTCCTATCCAACCGATTTTGATGAAATTTTCAGGAACGTTAGGTATATAGGCATAGATTTGCAGGCTCTTTTCAGCTTTTCGATATCTTTTTCCGTTTTCCGGTAGGAGCGGAAAAACCATTTTTCCCATGTTATTTTCCCTATACCTGATTTTTCGAACCTATGTCCAACAAGTACGGAGCCCCTGTCCAACCGATTTTGATGAAATTTTGAGGATCGATAGGTATGTGGGTGTAGGTTTGCAGGCTCTTTTCGGTTTTTCGATATCTTTTTCCGTTTTCTGGTAAGAGCGGAAAAACAAATTTCCCCATTTTAAATTCCCTATTCCGCGACAGTTGTAACATTTTACCCGTCTGTCTGACTCTAGTAGAGATTTAGTTGTCTTTTGAAATATCAGAGGCCAAATATCCTTTCATTCGATACGATTTCGTTAAAAATTAGAATTTTAATCATTTTTAACGAATTTGAATGACATTAGAAAGACTTTACTAAATATTCTTGACCAGTTGTAATAGAATTTTTTTTAGTGCCGAATTTTCTGTATAAACAATCATGTAAAATCTTGCCGTAAAATATTACATCTCTATCAAAAGAGATCTTTTTTATTACAGTTTGATTTTACCGCGAAACCAGATACTTTACTCGTTCACACCTAACAATCCTTGTCTATTTTGTTAAAAAGAGAGGACATAAAAAACTACTTTTTATTTCCATAACACTGCTACTTATTAAAAACCAATTTATTGCAACAGATGAGTGAATATGTTTTTTTAAAAATCTGAAAAAATTCGTATCTTGCGGAGATGGGATTTTCCATCGAGTACATTGTTTTGGATTCAATGTCGAAACGGACCAGATCTATTGCAAAATATGTATATATGAACTTCCACTAAATGACCATTTAAAATAACATCAAGCATTAGGCTAATGTGATCGCGACCCTGTTTTTTTTAGGAAGCTTATAAATAAATCGTGAAGTCTACCGATATTTGACTTAATGATTTCGTCAACAACCGATCTACTATCTTAAATAAAGTTGTCAAAAAGAAAAAAAAACTTTTAAACTGCTTTTAACACCTTGGACTAATAAAATTGTATCAAATTCGCTATAAAAAAAATACCGAAATTGGGCGTTCATCGAAAACGATCTATCCGTAATTGGAGTATTAAAATTGGAATAGAAGATCGATTTTTTTTCCTATGTTCATATTGCGTTTTACAGCGCAACGTATTCGAATATTAAGTTATTTGTATTTAATTTTTTATTTTCGCTGCATTAGGTGTACATTGCACTGATGTGTCCGTAATTTGTTTAATGTGTATGTGTTTGTAGAAAATGATAGAAAATAATTTGAAAATTCTGTTCCAGAAACAATAAGATTATGAAATCGTTTAGGGAATAAAAATTTTATTTTCGTTTTAAATCAGAAGCCGGATTAAAATATTTTAAATGTGGCTTGCGAAACAAGTTCAGATTTAATAATAAGTTATCATGAAAGAAAGAAACCCGTAACAATATCAGGATGATTTATTTGAGTAAAACAGAAATATGGCATTTGGCAAAATATGCCACGCGATCCAAGGTAAAAAATAATGAACGAATAAGGAAAGAAGTATTAAAAAAATATTTATAATTTATATGAAATAGTGGAAAAAAAATTCTGAAATATCCTTTATCTTAAAAAATATGACGGTAGGTCCGTGCCAAATGAATTTATGAAGTGTTACTGCGTGACACTTTATACTTTCTCGTATTATAATTAAATCGTTTCTGTATGGTTTCTGTAACATTATAAAATAACAAATTACAAGTTAAAAGTTGCGATATATTTGCTGTAGCATATTAGGCAGCATTAAGATTTTTAAGAGTCGTAGCTTTTAAACTTTGAAACTGATTTGGCACGAAATCAAATGGAATCTTACTAAGCAAATCCCGAATCATATTTTTTCTGCTTTGAACCATTTGGAGTTTCTGTTATTACCTCAAACTCTTCCATAAGTGGCCATTCAAATATCACGTCTGCAAGAAATTAACAACTTTTTTTTTGCCTCTCCTTTTTGTCAGCAAAAGTCGACATCACATGTGCCTCCTTCAAAAATGGCGTCGTATTTAGGGTACCTCCGCCCCATTAAATTAAGAAATTTTCATAGTAAATAAATAAATAAATAAATAAAAAGATTTTCTATTTCTCGATCACTTTAATCTGTCCGTTATTGATTCCTTTTTTCCTACAATAATAAGGCTCTGTAAATCGAAAAACCTCATCAAATGCCCTGGAAAAACCTCATCAGACCCTGGAAATGCCTGAAAAAAAATGAACTAGAATTTTTATTAAAACGGTAAAAGCTTTAAACATAATTTGCAGTTTTAAAAAAATAAAGAAAATGTTAGTTTTGCGCTAACTCCCTTCCCCCCTAAAGTGCTGACATAAAATTTGAATGGCTCATAACAGGGAAAGCATATTATCAGGACATTTGAACAATAAACATTTTGATAAACAGTTTGAAATTTACAGGATTATACAGTATAAGTAAGGCTGAATATAACACTACCACTAAGTTTTAGTAAAGCACTGCTCATGCTACAGAGAGCTTTAAACCACACAATTACACAATCTCACACCTAAGGTTAGCGCCTTAGTGTTAGCGGAATATATGCAATTAATACTTGTGGCCTTTCTTTCTTTTTTTTTTTTTTTATTCGACTTTGACAATCAGTGGAGCCATGTAGTGTAAGATGGATAATTTCCCGTCTGGACATTTTTAAAAAATTCGGAAAAAATTTAAAAATTTTATGGTAAAACAAATGAAAAAAAAATTGAAGTTTTACCTCGATTGAAATACTTGAAATACTATGGTTAGGTGCTAAAGCAAACCGTGTAATTATATAAAATGTATAATGACAGACTATTTGTAAAAACTGTATTATTATCACATCGTTAAATGACAATTTTTTAACTGTGATTTATTGAATGCGATCGTTTTGAAAATCTAAATTTTGGTGCATGGAAATTTACACAGTTGTCCTATTTTAACAATTTAAGAAAGTTGTATGTTTGCCTTAGTTTCCGCGTCACATAGTATTTAACATATGAAACAAGAATTTTACATGAAGCAATTAAAAAACATGATTTTTAGTTAAATAAATAGGACAAAGTGTCGAGATTTAATTGGGCTTTTATCTTTAGGCATCCTACTACATCTACCGTTCAGGAAATATTTTCATTTTTAGCTTCATTGCTCATTTTCTCTTGAGCTTTATTTTAGCCAGCCCGGAAAACCGGGGGGCCGTATGATTTCTGCAAATGTCAGCTCTTACCATTTTTTAGGCATTTACAGGGCGGAATATTTGATGAGGTTTTTCGATTTACCGAGCCTTATTTTTGTAGCGGGAAAAGGAATCAAAGAATGAATCAATAAAAAAAAACGGACAGGTTAAAGTGATCGAGAAATGGAAAATCCATTTATTTATTATTTACTATATAAAAAATTTTTAATTTAATGGGGTAAAGGTACCGTAAATACCACGCAAATTTTGAAGGAGGCACATGTGATATTGACTTTTGCTGACAAAGAGGAGAGGTAATAAATCGCCAATTTCTTGCTGACTTGATATTTGAATGGCCGCTCATGGAAGAGTTTGAGGTAATAACAGAATCTCCGAATGGTTCAAATCAGGAAAAATAAAATTCGGTATTTGCTTAGTAAGATATATTCCATTTGATTTCGAACCAAATCAGTTTGAAAGTTTAAAAGCTATGATTCTTTTAAAAATCTTAATTCTGCCTAATGTGATGCAGCATATATCACAACTTTTAACTTGTAATAATTATCATGTAATTTGTAATTACAATTTTGGTGCAGGTAGCAATTTTTGTCGATTTCAAAAAAAAAAATTTGGCGAAATTTAGAAATCAAAAAGATTATATGAAAAAAATTAATACAGACAATTTTTTGCTTATAGACAATTGCTATTATTGGGCATTAACTGCATAAAGAGTACAAATCACACACTTCGTTAAATTCTTTCTGTTTGAGTGGAAATAATCAAACTGATAAGCTTAAAAAGCATCCAAGATTTCATACATTCGAAACGAACCATATTTTGAAAAACGAAATTCTTCTCTATTCTGCTTTACTTTCAGCTCTTCATTTTTAAAAAATTTTTAGCTCAATTTATTTGTCAACTAAGTAAACATATTTCTGTTTGGAATAAGATTACTTTTAAATTAATCTTAGTTTATTTTTTAAAAAAATTACAGAGTTGCAGCTCAATATGTTACTCTGGAGAGCGCTAAAGCAATAATCAATTAACGCCAAGGACTTAAATTCGAAACTTATGTAAAAAAACCAGATCATATGTATCTTTCTTCATATTCAGTGCCTCATTATTTTGATATTAATTTCAACCGGACCAATAAAAATTACTAAAATATGTGAGCATTTTCAGTTAGAACTCGGCATGTAGATATAGGCTAGTGCACGACTGAAATTTTTATTTTTTATTAACTCTTAATGATCAATAAAAGATATTTTGGTTTATAAAATCTATTTGTATACCTAATTAACTATGGTAAATGATGTGATTAAATCGATTGCTCGTACATATTAGGTATATGTCATTTAAAAACAATCATTTGGCATAATTAGTTTTGCGAGCTGTAAAAATGCTGATCCTGTATCACCATAGGGATCATAGTATGCCTTTGTTGCTTTGTCGGATAAAACCTCATATGTATGCTCTAATTATTTACTAAATGGTTTGTATATTTATTATTTTGAAGTCTCCGACCAGTTTTTTTTAAAACCACTGTTAAATAATTGTGACTAGCATACAAGGGATTACAAAATCCAAAATAAATTGAATATAATTAAATTTTTCATCGCGTTATTTTGCTTTCTAATTAAAAAGATACGCACCTATTTCCGTTTTGTCCGTATACTGTTACGCATAATTGCCGTATCGTTTTAATTTTTTAAAATTAACTACTGCATTTCTATAATCATACTAGCTAGCCATGAATTTTTTTGTTGAATTACGAATAATATCGTTTTTAACTGTAATCACACCTTATATTAATCTATAAAAGTCTTAACCATTAATAGAGTATCAGTCTAATACTGCATATTAGAAAAAACAAATATTTAAACTTATGATTAAAAGTAAAAAAACAAGGAACAAAAATGAAGAAAAAGTCTGGAAGCATTAATTAATTAATATTTTTAACGTAATATTCGAAAAGTGGGACCAGGAGGTAAAGGAGGAAGCAGCGTGACACCAGGTGTCGGAACCAGAGGGGGTTCCAAGTTTACATTTAGAGGTGGATAGCGTAATGGATATCCAAAATAACCAGGAAAAGGGAAAATAGGTCGTACGGGAAATCTTAATGGGACGAAGGGAGAATAAGTAAAGAAGACTCTAGAAGGAGGATGAATAGATAAAGCTGGATACCCAAAAGATCCAAAAGTGCTATACGGAGTTGCTAACACTCCTCTTTTCTGCAGTCTAGACGAGCCTTCATCATCATCCGTGTTGAGCTCGCTGGTTGGTTCAATCGAGTCAGGTGTTGAAACGATTTGCATTGAACCTACTGATAGTGAACTTGACCCTTGGGTTACGCGTCGAGTCAGGAAGATTACATATGTAGCTAAAATGATCTGCAATAATATTAAACAACATGAATAATGGAGTGTGAGCGAGTTAATCGATTCTGATGTATTCAGGGCTTGGTTATATTTTTTTGTTTACGGAGAAAGCCTTTGATTTAATTATAGGTGGTCGAAGTTTAAAATCATCTAATTTTAGATCATGGATCTGGTTTAATACGTCTAGAAATTCAGACGGCGTTAATGCAATTAAGTGGATCTATTCATCTTTGTGCGAGACTATACCAAAGCATAAGACCTTCGTTACGTGAGGAAAATGAACTAGATATTTTACTATAGGATTCATTTTCATTAACACAAAAATTTTGGGGAAGGAATATCGGCTACCTAACACCGTATTGCACCTAGAAAGGATGATATGGACCTCATAATACTCTACGATTGGTTACAGACTAATAAATATGAAACACTTTAACAGAAAACAGTAAGTTGTATATATAAGTTGCGTTGATTTTATAGTATTCAAAAACGCAATATGGCATCTGAGATCCAATCATACATTGTATTGAAAGCTTATGCAGAGGAGGCTTCACAGAACGGCGGAAGGAATGGCTGTTTTTTCTAACACTCGATTTACGGGGGGAAAAATCAAATTTTAGGTATCTAACGAACTCCTCTTTGATTTTTTCTTGTATTTTTGGTACAAGTTTCAACCTGTTCCAAGCAAACGAAAACCGGGAAAACAAAATCAAAGTTTTTCGACTGATATTGTTTTTGAAATTATTTTCCCGCCGCCCATACATTTCAGACAAGTTGAAACTTGCACTAAAAATTCCAGGATATACCAGAGGAGTTCGTTAGATACCTAAAATTTGATTTTTTCATCGTAAATCGAGTATTAAAGAAAATAGCCAATTCTTCCGGCATACGTGAAGCCTCCTCTTCAGTTTACTATTTTACTCGATATACAAAAGATGGAGTTGACTATGAGGTAGTTTGTTTCAGCCGTATATCCTGTGTTCAGAGGCTCTCAGATGGAAATCTTAATTTCGTTATCCTTTAATCACGACCACAAAGTTCTTCTACGTTCTTCCATTCTTCTGTTTTCCATTTCCAAGCAAAAGCAGTAAGATTTAAAAAAAAAAATCTGGTTTGTTTTTTTGGTCTTTAAATATAGATTTCCTCATCAGTTGCTTATATTCAGCACAAAAAAACTGGTGAAAAAAAACCTACTATAAAATTAGGCCTAAAAAAACCGGTGTTCGAAAAGTTACATATTATTTGAGACACACAATTACTTGAGATTTAAGTCACTACAATAAGTCATTTTAGAACTTATCCACCGGTAAGATGTACATCCTTCACTACACATCAAAACCGACTTCACACTTATCACCAAAAAATGTCCAGTTTTTCCGGCTGTTTTTTTTTCCTGTCCAGCAATCAACCACTAAAAAAATACTGACCTGGATCTTCATTGTTTCTATTAGAAGTCACATACATGCTATGTGCCTCCAGGCAAGGTCGGTCATTTATATACATAATTCTATTTGGCATCGGCCGCAATATCTCTATGAGCATACTAAATCATTTTATTATATAATAATGTGACAAAAAAAAAAAAAAAAAAAAAAAAAAAAACGATCTTATGACGACACAAGTGGACCTAAAGAAAACCGGTATATAAATCAGATAATCTTTTGATTAACGATAGAATTACTTATCAAACAGTTTTCATTCATTGATAACGGTTAAGCAAAAAGGAAAAAAAAAGTAATAGGCAAATGTTTTTTTATATTTAAAGTAAACATTTTAATTGTAATTTCCAAATAAGAGATCGCTTGAGGAGATGCCCTCCACGCCCTTTTTTCAGGATTCCGAGTCCTGAACAATTTTTTTTCGACCTTCAGCTTCTTGATTGCAAATTGATTAGAAAACAAAATTGGTTATCTTGGAATCTAACGTTTTTTCGCTAGAATTTATAACGGTGTTAAAAGAAAGAAAGAAAGAAAGAAAGAAAAAAAAAAAAAAGATTTAGAATTGTTGAAATAAGATAATGTAGATCCGATTTAACATGTATACATTTGTGTAAAAGTATATTATGTTTCTCAGTTTACAATTGATAATAATTTAAAAGTAGTTCTATTGCATAATATTCAATAAGTTTTGGCAACTGTTTGATTTGCATTCGTTTTTTAAGAAAATCAGAGTGCTAAATAAGGTCGTAAAGAGTCACTAATGTGAATAAGTAGCACAACTACCAGTACGTATTACTTCTGAATTTGACAGAGCATATGTATCCTGCCAAATAGTCGCTAAATCTCTAAATTATTGCGGATAAAAAAAAAATACTCTTTTTTTATGTTTTTCGGAGCTTGAGACTTCGTTTAATGGTGGTAACAATCTAGTAGGCAAAGAAATAAATTTTGCTTTACTTTATTGAAAAATAATCCGTTTAGATGAATCATCGCTCTCTTTCTTAAAATGTATTACTACTAAATCCTGTATGTTATTTATTAACCCCTCAACCCCGTAACTTTCTAGCCCCCTTTAGAGCTTAATTTTTATGTTTTTTTCTATATATCTTGGGCCCCTAAGTTGAGAAATTATACACAGTAAAAAAAAGTATGTAATTATATAGAAAAGGGTCTACATACTTAGCATATGTTACGTTTTCTATGTTAAAAAAGAACACATTTGCTGGGCAACGGACAGTTGCGCCCCGCGGTTAACTGCCCTGAAATTAACTTGACTTTTAACGGAACAGTTGCGCCCCGGGTTTAATGAGGGAGAGGGTACAGTTGCGCCCCGTCGCTGCTACCTGCAGAAAAGTCATGAAATTCACTTATGCCGTTTTGAAAATTAGCTCTTTGGTATTTTTAAAAGTGAAGGATTGATAATAATCAATTACAGTAACTTACAAAGTAACTTACAATCTAATATTTTTTAATTCAGCTTTAAAAGCATTCGTAATAATAATATACTCAATAATTGCATGTAAATTGAACTAAAATTAAAAAAAATTTATTACATTTAAAAACATCCGTAATTTAAAAATTTAAATATCAACTTCTAAAACTTTTTTTTTTAAACTTCAACTTCAGGAACTTCTTTCTTGTTTTTTTGTTCCTTTCTGAAGTGGTAGCTGCACCTTTTCGCAAAAGTATACCTTTCGATTTCCCCTTCCTTATACTCTCTAATAGAGCTTTCTAAAAAGGTAATAGCTTTTAAAAAGAAAATAGTAAATCGAGCTTAATATTAAAAAGCAATAAGTGCCCAAGAAAAAGTGTGTTATAGAATTGAGTCATTAAAAACTTTAACTTCGTTATAAAATTTTATAACCGCCCAAAAAAGCCATCTATTTATAATTTGTTATAAAATTTTATAACTCCAATTATTTTCAGTTTTTTTTCTAAGTTTTTTTATTTTCTTAACGCTTCCCAAATTTTTCTATTTCTGCTTTTCTATATTTTCGAGGTTTTGTCAAGTTAAAAATAACAGAAATAAACCGAAAATTCGGAAAAATCTGGAAAATATCACAAGACAAATTAATTGGCAACTTAAGAACCATATTTCGGCTCATAAAAGTCAGTTGAGAAGTGGTGTAGTGGATAAAGGCGGCTGGTAAGTCGCCCACTAGTCTCGGGTTCTATTCCTGCCATTTTTTTTTCCTTTTTTTTCTCCAGAAAAATGTTTAAAAAAGAGCCTATAAAGTCCCCATATGCTAAATAAAGTGCAATTCAAGCATAAAATTAATATATTGCTCAGTTAAAAATTTGCGTTATAAAAATTTATAATTAGTTATAAAATTTTATAATCGGCCAAAACGTTATAGGGTTATAAAATTTTATAACGCACTTTTTCTTGGGTATGCTTTAACAAGAAAATAAAAATATACTTAAAAATCCCTTTTACTGAAGTAACAATGGGGCGCAACTGTCCCCCGACCTTTTTAATCGCGGGGCGCAACTGTGCTATTTTCGAAATGGGCATTTGACCGTGGGGCGCAACTGTTATATACCCCATTTGCTGTGTTGACTAAAACAAATGACGAAAAATAAAAGACGATCTTATAGCCGCTCAATGTTTTTATTTTTAACGCAGTCGAGTTTGTTGACGTTTTTATGCGGACCGATATTAACAAGTGATTATGTTAAATTTTTACATATTTTTTTTAACTGTGTAGCAAAATTTCTTTCTGCTACTTTCATTTAACGTGGGGGACCAAGAGCTTTAAGAGTTAATGGAGTTAACTGTTACTTTTAATTTTAGGAATCCAATAGTAGTAAATGGTGCAGGATGACAGCAACCTGTACCTTCAGCGACATGGAATTAATTGTACTCGATGTACAGTTGATCAGTTTCAACCACTTGGAATTGACCACTTTCGGAAGTAACAACCTCTTAAACGTCATAGCATGATGTGAAACCAAATATGTGAAAAACTCCACGATATGATTCTTCAGGTTTTTGCAGAGGTAGTGGTAAGTCTCTCCAAACTTTCTTTCTTTAAAGTCCATTCCAGGTTGATGCTTTGCTTAAGGGATTTCATTGCATATGACACTGATAATGGCAATCAGACGACATCTACACCTTCAAGTGTCTCTGAACTGCTAGCTGCTAATACAAGTTTCAATGAAATTCCTGAAAAAGGCTCGTTCTTAACCTTATAGTTGTCTTCCTGGGCTTTTCTTTTCCTTTCCGTCGTGCTAAAAGTCTAATCATTTCCCAAATCCGTTTTCTTACTTCCCTGACACTCTACCGGTATTGTTGCGAAATATAAATATAAAAACAGCCAAAGCTCCCTACGAATTTTGAAACTTAGGCTTAAACAGAATTTTTAAATTCAGCTTATAAAATTAAAAATCTTTTAACAGGTCATTTCCTCGTGCATGATTATAAATTTTAGATGTATCTGTAATAAATTTCCGTTTTGAATATATTTTAATACGATCATTAATCCGCAATTTTGCAGCCGATGAAAAATTTAAAATCATTAATCAAACAATTAAGGATAAATTATTAATTTACTAACTACTGTGAATTAAATTAATGAAATGTATTTTTTTTTTTTTTACCATGCGGCAGCCTCGAGTTATCTACAAGTTTGCACAGCTTGGGTGTCCTCTGCCCATCCTTAATGACTCCCAATTACATATAAGGGAATTGAATATTAGTTTTGGTATTCTTTCGCATAAAAGCAAACTGCGACAATGTTGATTTCTTCATATTTTGAAAAGTGTTACGCAATTGGCCAATCTAATTCTCCGAATGAAAAAATGAAAAAAGTAGAATGGAACTGATTAATCTATAAAAAATACCGAGACCGTCTGGGACGAAAATCAATATTTATTATTATTTCTAATTTCTTTTTACGTCTATCTATAATCATTATATGCCTTTCACGGTCATTTTAGAAAATTCCCATGTATCGCAATCGAGAATCCTTTAAATTATTTTAGTTGACTTTAGCAATAATCTTTACTTTCAATCAGAAACTGAATTACACCCGGGTTGAATAACTTTAAAATGATCGATTGCGATTGGCTTTACTTTAATATTTCCTTATAGGGTGGAATAAGCCTTATTTAACCTGAAACTTCGTTAATCACCTTTCACAAAAAAGAAGTCATTCAGATTTTTTAATTCGACTATTATCGGCTATAAAATTTCATCTTTGATGGTTTCCACTTCCGGCAAAACCGGATGGACACATCAGGGGAGAAGAAGACGAAGAAAAAAAAAAGGCAAAAATCAGCTTTATTTTGGCCATTCGATTACATGATATATAGCATTCCTTTTGTAACTAACAAGTTGTTTTACTTTCTGACCTACATTATGGCACACACGTTTGCACAAGGTATGCAGATAGACATGATTAAATCTTCCATTTTTGATCGATCTTTCTGGTTATCGATTAAACCAACGCAATTATTTCATTATTTTGAAAAAGTAGCTGTTTACAGGAATTTTCAACGTTTACTTCAAAAAAATTAAATATTTAAAAAAAATTTCATGAGCCACCTGTCAATAAAAAAAAAAAAAAAAAAAATGGATTGTGATTGATTAACTTCATATATCATATTTACACGGTTTCGGTTTTGCTCGAGGCATAATGAATTTAAATGAGTCAAGTTTGCATTACGAATTAAACTGCTCTTGCAAATGACAATTTTCGAATTTCAAATGGTAAATATTGTATCAGAAGGAAAATAGGTATGGATGGAAGAGGAAAAAAGCCGATAATCTGAGATTCTGGACTACTCTGTTTTCTGCGCTTATAATTCGCGACGAATAACTTCCTATAGATTAAATGTATCGCTATAATATGATTTTAGTTCTGCTCAAGTTTCATCTCTGTTCGGGCATTCCATCACTGTTCAGGTTGACACTAGTTCCCCGTGAGTTAAACATGCGGAACCACTGTCAACCCGAACAATGCTGATACAACTGTGTAATATACTGCTGGTCGACTGGGGGTCGTCCATAAACCACATTAGCATTATTTTGGTCATTTTTGACCCCCTCCCCCCTAGCACTTCGAAAAGTTAGCATTTCGGGACCCCCCTCCTAAAATTACGTTAGATTTCGGTTACCCCCAACCCCTTAAAAATCTTTTTTTTAAATTAATACTGAACATTGAAAAAAATCTGGAATTATTTGCAGCTTAAATTTTGCAAAGAAAAAAAATTTTTTTAAAAAGTGAGTTAGGTTACATATACTTAAAAATTTAAATTATTTTCATTTTTGACGTTTATTACATGAGACAAATGCTAACGTTAGATATGTAAACCCCCCGCCTCCCCTTCCTTGTTATCAAAAGTTAGAATTTTGAATACCCCTTCCCCCCCCTAACGTGCTAACGTGGTTTATGGACGACCCCTTAGTATCAGTGTAATAAAATCACACGCACCGTTTTCTTCTATTACTAAGTTTGAAGAACCGTGTAATACCGGAGCATTTTTTAAGGATTTTCGACTGGGTCCAATTAATTTTTCTTTTTATTTTAAAATTTTTGGAGAGCAACTCCCCTCCCAACGTTCATTCGAACTTAAAACTTTTTTGGTAAAAGTTTTCAAAATTTGATTTGTTTCGCTCTGTAAAAATTTTAACTACAGATTTTATTTCCTACAGCTTTTCTTCCTTTTTGAATTTTTTTCCCTAATAATTATTTTTATCGATGTCGTTTTTCGGCACCAAGTGCTTCAAAATTTGTTTTAAAAATGTTTCGCACTAGGTCCACAAATGTCACTTAGTTACTTAAAAAAATCCTCTGTGTAATACAATTGCATATTGGGACCCTTCTCTGCCGAAAAACCCAGTGCATTAGCAATTAAACGTTTATATTTATATTTATAAAATAATTATACCAAAGGTATATGTGTACACCAAATTAAGCCTTGATTTTGAGCCATCTCTTTATCCAATCGTCACTTTAATTTTATTTTTGTTAACAGGAAAATAGCCGAGTCATTTCTTTAAAAAACCGCTAAATTTAATTATACATCACATAAACGTAGAAAAGTAGTTAATTTCAATAATTAAGAATAACAGTGCGGCGCATGTATCGTCAACAAATGTTGGAATTACAAACTGCATAAACCTCACATAGAACAACCTAATAATAATATGGTACATAATTTCAAATTTAATAGCCGAATTATTCACCGACTTGTATATGTCATCACCCGAAAACCATATTTTAAGATATACGAATTTCTTATCTAAAATCTGTCTTTTTATTGCTCAACATAAATCTGTTATTGCAGAAAAATGATACAGGGACAGGAAAACCATTTTCGATGATATCGAGCGGTTTCATAAAAATTTAAAATGTTTCCTTCCCTCCCATAACTCTCGTTTTTATTGGGTTAATCATCGATAAAAAAAAAAACCTTGCTCATCTTAAAAAAAAAATAAATAAATTTTCTCTTCTGACCGGAACGATTAATTCCGTTTATGATTTGCCAAACCAGTCATATGTACAGTAAAACAAACAAAAAATAATTTTGAAAGAGCATCTTTGACGATAATATCATAGGTTAGCCAACAAGTGACATTTGGTCCAGTCCAGTCCATCCATATACACGCCCAGAAGCAAAGGACTGGGTCAAATTATGTCACGGTCTTGGTCGTGTTGCTACACGTTCTTCTGCTCGGATCATACTTCCTATTTCTCAATTAATTAATATTTTACATTCTCATCTGATTCCACCAGACATGGAGTCTCTTCACAATCTCTCTCATCGGGTCAATCACAAGTTCTCCGATCTCGTTTAATGACCCGAGTTAAATATATTTGAATATTATTTTCTGTTTCTATGTAAGTCTTGAATGATTTATTATCCAATGTGAAGTGATGAAGCAATGCTTTTCGGTCTTGTTTGTTCGATTAATCGATTTTTTTCTTCCTTAAGTTTAACCGATTCAAAATTTTTGCATCCAATTAATTACATTTGCGTCTCACTGTAGCACTACTACTCCGATATAGGCTCTGATCTCGTTAATGATTCATACGACTAGTCAATAAAAACCGAAAAACGGGAAGAGGAATCAAAATCTTAAATAGCATTTCCTTCATAAAAAAATGCTAAAGAATTAAAGGAAGGGAGGGGGGGCATTTAATTACGAAGTCTTTTCAAAATGATTTAACAAATTTAACCATTACAAGTAGAAGACAAACAATAGAAGTCGCTACCATTGATTGAAATTTGATATGGACCAGTTGCGAATAAAATCAATCAAGTCTTTGAACGGAAACGTTAAGCTGTCATCACAAATTTAAAGCGAGGAGAAAGTCACGCCAATCGTAGGGCCCACTAAACGAGACTACCTTCCGTTTTCCAAGAACCGGAGTTTCCAAAATCAAAGATTCTGTCCAAAATTTTAATTTGATTTCATTAAGCGATTCAAAACTTTCTTTCGTAGATATTGAATTTTTCTCTTTGCATCTTTTAATTTATATCAATTAGCTCCTTTTGCTGTATAGTGTATAGCAACATTAGGTTTTAGGATGAAGGAACAAAGCACAGAGAAAAATTCTAGAAAAGGCTCTTTTTTATATCCGCTTTTGAGTGTTTTGAAATCTCACAGTGCGCAGCATATAAAGAGGGTTCAAAATATTTACTGTTTTAGGCTAGCACATCGCGCTATTTTTTTTAAATTTTTTATAAATTATTCATATCATTTTATCTTTATTGGTCTTGTTCATAATACATAAGGGGAAAGGATTAACGCAATAAATTTGTAAATAGGTAAATACATTTTTAATTTTATGTAATATTACGAAAATGTGTAAAATCGCCCGAGGGAAAATTATCCTTGACATTAGTTTAAATAATAAATAAAAAAATACGTATCTGACCACGTTTTACTTCATTTCGGAAAAAAATCGCTTGTAATAACGGCAAACACCTTTGGAAAAAAATAAAAATCAGTAAAAATTCCAAAATTATTAGTCATTTTTCATGAGGTCCGCAGATTATTATTTCACCTAGGATAGAATACGTGGATTAGTCAGACACAATAAATACTATTAATATGTAAATTAAGTTAGATAACAAATGAAAGTGACCTATGTCGATCGTCCATTCTATGCAACCTGTTTAATGTGTGACAATAAACATGATTGGTGGCGATCTGGAATATGCTCTTGGCAAATATAGTGACCGAAAGACCATCCTTATCGATACCTTTATTAGGTATATTGTAACAATTTTTTATTTACGCCGGTTTTTAAATTGCTGGGCTGCGGGGAGTCCAATGTCATTAAGTAATGTTCTGGTTAGGGTAAAAAAATGTCGGGAGAACAGGATTATCTTTATACTGAATATTATTTTGAGCAAGAAATGCTGTCAATTCAAAGCTTTAGATATAATGTACAATTTTTTATGGGGTTTAGATTTTTTTATTATAATTTTTTCCCGGTCTTTTGGGTAATTTCAGAACCCCGAATAATTATTTTAATTTAATTTAATTTTTTAAAGTGGTAATTTAGAAATTGTTTTTTCAGCGTTCAAAACCTGTTTATAGTACAGAAAAAAAATATTTTAACTGGTTTCCTTTAAAGTTTTTTGAAATTAAAAGCGACCGAATGTGCACAAAACACTGGCGGGGGTGTCGGGGGCGGACCCCCGGGTAGTAATAAAAATGGAGCTTAAATAAACTGAAACCCTAAGGAAAAGGGATCCAGGGGCAAAGTCCTTGGCGGGGGTATCAGGGTCGGGTTCAAAGTCAAATCTTGGAATTTTTTTTTTCCCCTTTTTGGACAGAATTAAGACGTTTAATGTATGGACTAGCGGTCGATTGCGTGGAAAAATCAAGGTGGAAATTCGGATCTTATTTCATCAGTAGAGCAAATTTCACCGATTCAACCAATTTGCCCTATTGATTAAATAAGATCCGATTTTTCACCGTTGATTTTTCAACGGGTCGGCCGCTACTATATAAATAAAATTTAAAAAAATACTGTATACATGTAAATAAAAATTACAATTAAAATTAAATTTATTGTTCGGGGTTGGTTCTGAACTTACTCAAAACGCCGAAAAAATAATTATTAAAAAATGTAAATTTTAAAACCCCGAAAAAATTCGGGGTTTCCAAATCTCCGAAAAGCTGCTTCGGGGTTTTGACTGACATTCTTTTTTATAAAAATTTTCGATTTTTACTTTTGTCTGATAATCTTGTGGGTAAGCCTCTTCTTGAATTTAAAGAAGGTGGCTTCTAAATTATCATAGTAAACTCCTTTTGGTTTTGGGTCTTTGTGTCTAGATTGGAAGCATTGCTTTTTTTTGATCATTTTTATAAAGTTAAGTACCATAGATTCTTTCTCCCTTTATTCATGCAATGCAGAATGCAAGCCCTATTGCTTTCTTGATAAATTTTCGAACCTACCATTTGTTCACGGCGGATTATACGCTTGTTCAACCGTAGCGATTGCATCTAAAAGTAAGAACAATCCTTTCATCTCAAATATTATTACTTTTTTTTGTGTCTCTTGTTATTTAACAGAACAGAAACAATCAGTAGCGCGGATCAATTTGCGACAACATGTTACCAAGTTCTTTTTCGAAAATTTTTTAAAATATTGGTAAAGAGAAGGTGCTAAAGTCAGGAAAAAAAACATCCAGGTTCATAAATTAAGGATATCGTTTAAAAGTGAAAACTGTAAAAAAGAAAAAAAAAGTGGTTTCATTTTTGAGTTTTGTATGAGTTTAGGAAAAGATTTGTAATAGTTCAGAAATGCGGATATACGTTGTAAGCAAAATTGTTAAAATAATTTAATTTTTTATGTGAAATTAAACCATGAATAGGCTATGAGTAATTTCGTTGATTGCGGTGGGTGATAACAAGTGTTTAAAAAATTCATATATCAGGATAATATTAAAATTGAAGTCAAAACATCCCAAGGCAAGAAATATGTTAATAATGTATATTTTGCTGTTTTAAGTTATTTTCGAATAGGATTTGGCAAGAAAGAATAAAATGTGCAATAATGTGGCACATCAAAAAAATTGTGTTAAAATAAGTGAGAAACTCCTAGAGACGTAGAGTCCTATATAGGGCTTTGGGCCCTTAATTAGTTGCTTGCTTGCATTAAAAAAACGGCATTGAATTGCTGCAGAAATTTTAATTATTTTAAAATCTTAAACAATGATTTGAACAAATGAAAAATATGACGACCTTTCGACCATCTTGTAAGCAAAGAATTTTTTTCCTGTTCCTAAACATTGATTTTTCGGATCTCTAATGTATTAGACACTTTCAAAACGTGCAATTTCCTCCAAATTTTCATTTTCATTTTTTTTTTTTTTTTTTTTTTTTTGCAGAATTTTTAAACTCCCATATTCGGAGTATTGGAGTTTTAAAAATTTCGAGATTAATAAACAAAATCAGAGTTTTCCAGTAAAGTACTCGGCGCTTTCAAGTTCTCGAAAACATTTTGTAGGAATTTTAATAAATCAGAAATCTAACATACTCCCGGTCCCAGCCCGAAAAGAATACTTGGGCACGAGTTTCTTGAAAGATGTTTCATATAGCCCTTTTAACAAGGAAATAGGAAAAAACATCTGAAAAAAAAAAAAAAAAAAAAAACAGGGGGGGGGGGGGACTCTCTTGGGGGCTTTGTCTCTTTGGCTGAGAAAGATGAATAAAAAATAGAACATACTTATAATTTATTTGTATTTATCGTATTCGATTCGTAATACTTTTTAGGAAAGAAATCAGAAATTCAAGTTTTCAGTTTGCTCGCTGAAGCCTATAAAAAGTGGAAAAGATTAAATCATCACTAAAGTAATTAAACTTTACTTCCAAAACTTTGAAAAGTTTTCTTTTTGAAATGAAACGAAGTAAAGCTGCTCTAAAGGGAGTAAAACTTTTGACTTTTATTAAAATCGCAATTGAAAAGCTTGATTGCCGAGAGCCTTTTCACGAAACTTTTGTGAAAAGTTTGACGATGTTCAGGCCTCATGTAACAAAATTGTTATGATTGAAAAAGAAAAGTCAAATGTTAAAGTACACAGTAGGTTTATTGTCATCAAATAAGAAAAAATGACGATAGATCGGCATGCATAATAATAATTGCATTGGTTTGCGTGATCGAAAGTATGTAAGATGTAGCCTAATAAAGGAATTTTATAATGGTTAAAAAACGAATCCGTAAGAAATGAATCTGGATGTTTTTGTTTCTTCGAAATTATTTGCAACGATTTAAGTTCTTCATACTCATGTGTGCGTTTATTTCAGAAATGACTGTTTTCGAACATTTAATACTGTTATTTTTTTTATTTTCCATTCCGATTAATAAAAAAGTGTGTTTCAGTCAATTAAATAATAATAGTGCGGTTTCTCTAAACGTTTTTAAAATTCAAAAAGTTGACTATAAGACGATTGAACATGTTAGAAGCAAAAGAAGTTTTCCATCAGAAGTGTATAAGAATTCATTTACAAGTAAAGAGGAGAGAGATCCATGGAATCCGTTCTCTGGAATATCGGATTTTAAGTGGAAAAACGATCATGATGATGATAACGCCATCGAACAGGATATTTTAACTGAATTACATCAACTTGATCCAAAGAGGCAACGAGAAATATTTGATAATTTAATGAAGCAAAAGAAAAAACTAGATCCATCGCATGATTTATGGGAAAACGAAGCGAAAACTTTAGTTCTGCCAGAGCCAGAAAATTTATCGCCCCTTAATGTCGAAGAATTAAAAACTGTGCAACGAAACTTAAAAAATGCGTCACTTCCCACCATTAGGAGCAAGCGGACTTTAAATTTTTTGCTATTTAATGTAGCCAGAGCTGTCGGATATACTTTATTGCCAAGAAATTTATTAGACGTTGAATTTGTAGCTCGTCAAACAAATCCAGCACCAGCTCCTGGTCCTGCTCCTTGCAATAATCCACCTGCACCTCCTCCTAGAAGACCTCCTCCACCACCCCCACCCCCTCCTCCACCAAGACCTCCACAGCCTCCATGTCAAGGGAAGGCACCTCCTGCGCCTCCACCTTGTGCACCTCAGCCCCCACCACCACCTCGACCTCCTCCTCAGCCACCTTGTCAAGGAAAGCCCGCCGCTCCTCCACCTTGTGCACCTCCTCAACCACCTCCTCCAACTCAGCCTCCGACAATTCCTCCTAACCAAATTGACGCAAATACCATCAGGTATCCGTACCGACCATCTCCTACCATTCCTTTCCTGACTTTCGCTCCTTTACCACCTGGAGTAACTGTTCCATATCCCCCTTTATTTCAATGGCCTACACCACCTCCGTGTGGTGCTCCACCCTCACCACCACCTCCTGGACCAAGTCCCCCACCCCCTCCTTGTGGAAGACCACCACCGCCCCCGCCCCCGCCGCCGCCAAGACGGCCGCCCCCGCCACCGCCTCCACCCCCACCTCCACCTCCTCCTCCTCCTCCTCCTCCTCCTCCTCCTCCGCCAAAAAAACCTGTGACATCTTTGGAATATAACCATCCAGTAAGGATTCACATTTATAACAATGCTAAAAAATATTTGCCCGTATCTGGAACTGTTTATAGTGGGGACCCATCGGTTACGAGTGGAAATTATGATGATTCATACCAAAATCGTCCTAGACCTCACTATTCTAATTATCAACACCGTCCTGATATATACAATCATGAACTTCGCAACAATGAGGAAAAAGACGAACAAGAAGTTGCTGATTATCCGGAAAACGAGAACGTAGAAGATGATGACTATGTCGAGCCGAGAAGAAAAGCTGCTGGAGAACAAGAACAGGGACATGAGCGAGAGCAGGAATTAGAACAAGAACAAGAACAAGAACAAGAACAGGAGCAAGAACAGGAACACGAACAGGAACAGGAACAGGAAGAAGAACAAGCACAAGAATACAACGAACCAGAAAATGAAGACGCGTCCCTTGAAGAAAACGAAGAGGGTGAAAGCGAACGTTCATTAAATATGGCACACCCAGTTCAAAAAACACTTCATAAAAATTTTATAGAAATTTTCTCAAGACGTCAGGAAACTTTTGAACCGAAAAAATACGAAGATTACGTAACGAAAATTACCAACGAATATCCAAGTTATCAAAGTCGCGATACCAATCACTTTCAAGATCCTATGAAACAAGAAACTTCAAATGCATTCCCACAAAATCAAGAATTAGAAAAAGGAAAGCGAAAAAAATTTCGAATCAAAAAAATCGAAATAAAAGAAGTTCAAAAGCAAAATATGGAAGAAACTAGCTTGCCGCACGGTAAATTTGAAACTTTCGTCAATCATCCTTCAAAATGGATTCATAGACGTAAAAGAAGCACCACAAGTTCCGAAGATCCGAATGCTTTTATTTTTGACCAGACGGAATTTAACAACTTTACAAAAGAAAATTTTGAGAAATTACACTCTGAACCCCAAAGTACATCTGAAGAAATTAATGATGAAGTATTAGAGGAACCGGAGAGCTCAAAAACACAGCTGGAGAAAAACACCGAAAACAAAATCGAAAAAGTTATTGGTCATCAAATAACGGACGGATTTTTGCAACCTTTAATCGATAAAGAACAGTATCGTAAGAAACTGGAAGATGAAGTGGAAAAGTACGTGGAATTGTTAATCGAAGAACAAATTAAAAACGGATTGATAATCGACCCTCTCGTACCGAAAACGACAATCGTGGACTTACAACCAAAACATGGTCCTAAAATCCGAACCGTTACGACTACTGTGTTCAAACCAGAGAATAATGCCCTGAAACATCTACCAATTTTTAACAAAAATTCCCGGCCTGCTAGGCTTAATTTTAAGAGCTATCCTGAAAAGGTAAATCGTTATCGTGTTTATTCATCAAATCCAGGAGAAAAAGAGACCGAAGAAATTAGAAAGAAAAACAATGTTAGAGGAAATGTGGAATTTTTAGATAAAACGAATTACGATTTGTATAAATATCATAAAGAAACATAGTCTATAGTCAAAATGTTTGCTGTTTCGATTCTACTAAAAACAAAATGACTGAATTTTACGTATTCTTTTTGGAATTGACGGGAAATCATTCTAATCTCTCAGGCTATTTATTTTATAATTCTTTTTAAAGGAACTGTCAGTCATACATAAAGAATATCCATACCAATAAAATAAAATGGGACTCGAATTTAATTATAGTCATCCCTAGGCAAAGCCTCATTGATTATCATTTGAATTACCAATAAAAAAGCACTGATCTTACCACCAAAGTACTGACAATCAATAATTCGCTAATTTAAGTTTAATGGTAACTCGGACTTACCACTGATTATCAATAAAGAACTTTGACTGTTCTTTTAGTGAACGATTTTATACTTTTTGAATTCATAAAAAGATTATTATTGAGGAGTCGAAACTCAATAGAATTTTATGGTGTAAGTTCAAAGTCCTTATAGTAATTATACTGTAAATTCGAGTTTTAAAAAGCCAAGTTAAAGAGTCCGCAAAGGGCGGTACCGGTAACGTTTTAGGTCCGTTCTTTCTCCCCGTACGGTATTACTGTCTATTACTGCGAATATAAGCAGTAGGCTGTAAGTGCAAGTGCATTTTTAAAGCATTCTTCCTACTGTTCCTGTTCCTAATCTTGACTACCTTCCTGTTTTCCTGTCATCAAATTTTCGACAAGCTTGCCATATATTTTCCTTGTAAACCATATTTAGTTAATTTATAAAATCTTATAACTGAGTGGTATTTAACCTTCTTTTTCAGTACATAACAAAATAATAAGTGCCAATCTGGCGGTGTTCGCCAAAACCGTCGAATTTTGTAATTTATAACCGGACCAATAAGTAACAGCGTTAAACTGGAATGGAAAAGGTTTAGCTGAGCTTCAGTTTTTGTTATTATTTTTGTGGTTTTTGTTGTTGTTGTTTGTTATCGCTGTGTTGTTATAAAAATCCTTGTTTAATTAATTTTTTTTCTTGTATATCGTTTTATTATTATCATATTAAAGAATTTCTTTTTATTTATACAGTACATGCATGTGTACAGTGTGTATTCTTTTATTTTACATGTCTGTTCATATATTTCCGATAAACTATAAATGGGGATGGTTGGAACTTACAAATCGTGGGCTCAGTATTATTTTGTTCTAGATACACTTCCCGGGTTGACACGCGTTTTTCATAAGCTAAGTACAAGGGACTAGTGGGTGTATTCGGGGAGATCGGCAAAACCGGCTCCAGCCGTCCTGAACCGTCCATGACCGGTATTTGCCACGGCAAAAAGTTGTATCCATTTTTCGCCGCGGCAAAAACCGGTCATGGACGGTTCAAGACGGCTGGAGCCGGTTTTGCCGAGCTCCCCGAATACACCCAGTGTCAACCTGGGAAGTGTATCTAGAACAATATAATACTGAGCCCACGAAATGCAGTCATCTTAATCTCACTGCACGAGTTAGTTGTTGCATACCAGAAAAACAGAAAACAGACCTGCGTTAACGTATTCCGTGATGGATCACGGATGATTTTCTCTGCATTGTTACTATTTCTATCCTCTTCCGCAAAAACCTCAAGAAATCCGTCCGCAAATCCACCTATAAAATTGCAAATCTGCTCCCGGTTTCTTGTTTGGCCGAGGTAAAAACTCTAAAGCCATAGTTTTTTTTTTTTTTTTTTATCCTTGTATTATTGGCTTTAGGAAAGAATCCATTGGCCATGACCAATTATTCTACATTAGAACTTTAACTCGTTCAATTGTATATCAAATTGTATTCAAGTGTATTCAATTATGGGACAGTGTAAGCCATAGTTATTAATTAAAATTAACTTTGATTTGACTTTTAAAACCAAACCGCGAACGTTTTTTTTTTTTTTCGAACACATTGCAGCCGAACTCTGTCTAATGACACGATATTTGAACATGGCGGATCAGTGTTTTGAGTTTTTGTTATCTCTTAATGTTTTTTGATGATAACTAATCGTTAACTTATATTCTTTTAATTAAAATGATTCTGTACTTTTGGTTAATGTTTTCCATACAGGTGAGATACTTATCAAATGACATCTCTTCAATAAGTATTCCATTGCTTTAAATTTACCCAGTTTTAGGACGTCGTTTTATTTCCTTTTCAAATGGTATCCTTAGTTATTTAATAAGTTTTTTTTTTCTGACTTCTGATTCAGCTCTGTCTTTACTTTTTACTATGAACGGAACCATAATATTGCTCCTAATAAGTTATTATTTCTCATCTTTGAACTCTATACTTTCAAAAAAAAGTTATTAATGCTAAAAACAAACAATGCAATAAAATAACCTTTTATTTACGAATAAAAGTAATTACTTAATTTTTCGCATTATTTACGATAAAGCTTTTGCAATGACTCACACTTGCCAGATTGAGTCAAGTTGGCATTATTCATGCCAAAAAACAGATAAAAATTTCTCATTTTTAGGCAAAATTCAAAGTTAGTTTATAAATTTAACTTTTCCTAAAGCAAGCATATTGTTATTGTATCATGACTATTCTGTTCTCAGCAGACATGAAATGGTCATGCTGACATGACTATATCCTGTATTTAACCACAATGAATATTTATTTTATCTATTTAACAGTTGAATTTTTTTGTTTGAATTAATACAGTTGTATAATTGTCAAGCAAGAATAACTCTAAAAATTTGTTGTAATATTTTGCAGGTCAATCTTACGTGATGTATGATGAGGTCCCAAGTTTGTACAAGGATACTGATCGCATCAGTTCTGGTGTGGTTTGTTATTCTATTATTTGTTGCAAGACATTTATCATCTCTCAAATCAAATGGAGGTGAAAATGAAAATAACAAAGATGCTGTAGTGAAAAATCGAATAGATGAAGCGTTGGCAAAGCTACAGTTCTTCAGCGACACAATCATGAATTAAAATCATTGCTGAATGATTTAACAGATGTGTAAGTAATTCAGATCAGTTTTTTGTTTTTACTATTGATTAATGTCAGTAAACAGTGGTATCTTAATTCAGTAAGAATATTCTTTCACAACTATACAATTTTTTATTTTTTTGAATAGAAAAAATAAGGGGACAGCAATACCTTTTTTTTTTTTTGGATCCTGTTAAAGTAATAAAAGCCGAATCTCTTTAACAATCTATTTTCCATCCACTTCTGTTTGATAAGTCTCTTAATTCTAATAACGAATTCTAGCATGTTACCCTTAAGTGTATTATGGTGCTAACTCTCTAACTGGTGATATAACTCGTGCTAGAGAAGCATTTTCCGAACGTTAGCAAACATGTAAAACTCTTGTAATTTAGAGTTAAAAAATGTTGTATAAAATCATTAATACTGATTAATTTATTCTAGATTTTTATGCTATGCATATATTATTTTCCTATTACTTACATATTGCTTCATTTGAAAATAAAAAAGCTAAGAAGCAACCTATTTCCAGCTAAATTGTTTTATTTTTTAATATTCTTCTTTTTAGGTACATAGAGAAGGATAGCAATAAAATTGATGATATTATGAACAGGGCGAAGGAACTTGCCAGCAACTTGGTTTCAGATAATAATGATATTAGCTCAAAAAATGTTCCTATTAATTTCCCTGATACTAATTATGAATTGCTTCGCCATAGACTTAATACAGATGTAAGAGAATTTTGGTTTTATATATCAGTGCAGCTGAATAAGTTAAAGCAAATTGCCAAAAATAATTCGCCTGCCTTGAGTGATAAATTAGATGAATTTTTGAAAATGGCTGTCCAACATAAATTGTAAGTTTTTAAAAAACCTTTACTTTGAAATATTACTTCAGCTAATGCTAAACTTTCTTTTTAGATCATTAGTCAAGGATTTGGGTACGTTAAGTAAAGTAGATGGTCTTGCTTCGTGGAGAGCGTCGGAAGCAGCTAGTTTAGCTTCAGAATTAGAAAAAAGACTTAATTATTTACAAAATCCAAAAGACTGTGATAAAGCCAAGAAGATCGTGTGCAATCTAAATAAAGTATGGGATAATTATGAAATAATTTATTTAATTGTTAATGGTTGGAATAATAACTTCTTTTCTTGCCTAGGGTTGTGGCTTTGGATGTCAAATTCATCATGCTACATATTGTTTAATTGTTGCCTATGCAACAAAAAGAACTTTAATACTCACTAGTAAAGGGTGGAGGTATCATAAAAATGGTTGGGAAGATGTCTTTCTGCCTCTTAGTGATACTTGCTTAAGTCCAGCTGGCACGTCCCGGGCTGGTTGGCCAGGTAACTGGTGCAAAGAAAAATTGAAAATTAAAATACTTACACTAATTTTAATTTTTTTTGCCATTTTAGGGAGACCAGAGGCACAGGTCTTAGTTTTACCAATAATAGATACATTATCTCCAAGGCCAGAATTTTTACCTCCTGCTATACCTAGTGATCTAGCGCCGAGATTAGTTCGACTGTATGAACAACCAATAGTCTGGTGGATCGGACAAATGATGAAATATTTAGTGAGACCTCAACAATCTACTATATCTTTTTTTAATAGTTCTAAAGAAGCCATAAAATTTCAAAAACCTATCGTAGGGTAAATCATTTTTTCCTTGATTATTATATCTATATATTTTTTTTTAACGCAGATAATTAATGTTAGATTTTATTTTAAGGGTGCATGTTAGAAGGACCGATAAAATAGGAACCGAAGCTTCATTCCATCCTTTAGAAGAATATATGAAACACGTGGAAGAGTGGTACGATCAACAAGAATATAACGGTGTCGAAATTACTCGTAGAAGAATATATTTAGCAACTGACGATCCTAATGTAATTACAGAAGCAAGAACGAAGTAAGTGTACCTTTAAATTTACTCCCTTTTTACAATTTGATCTGACCTGCTGCTTCAAATTAGGACCTTAAAGAATTAGTTAAAAACACAAATGGGTTAATTAGGAAAGAAGGGCTTATGACCTATATTAATTAATCATTTTTTAATCACCTGTAGATCATAAAAACGAGAGTAAAAATCGAACACCCGATTCCTCACTATTGCCTACCAGTAAGCTACGTCCTCCGGTCGATAACCGGTTCAACTTTTACTATTTTATACAAATCGCTTATTTGCTTCTTTTAAAGGTATCCAGAATACGACGTCCTAGGAGATCCAGCGATAGCCAAAAGCGCCGGCATGGCAACTAGATATACAGATAATTCTTTATACGGAATTATTTTAGATTTGCATTTACTTTCATTATCTGATCATCTCGTTTGTACATTTAGCAGTCAAGTTTGTAGAGCAGCTTATGAATTAATGCTGACGTATGATCCAGACGCATCCTCTCATTTCACTAGTCTTGACGATGTGTATTACTACGGTGGACAAAATGAGCACAGCGCTGTGGTACGATTTTATTTTTTATTTGTCATTAAAGTAAAGGATCAAGAACATTTTTTTTCTTTCAGGCTATCATAGCTCATCATTCCGAAAAGCCTAGTGAGTTAGAATTAAAAGTTGGCGATCATGTCGCCGTAGCAGGAAACCATTGGGACGGTTATTCAAAAGGTAGAAATTTAAGGACCAATCAAGTAGGGCTTTATCCTTCGTTTAAGGTAAAAAATCGAAATCGCTTTATTATTGTATTATTTATCCATTTAATGTAAGAAGTTAAATTTGAAAATTTTTCAATTTTCTCTTTAGGTTCAAAATCGCGTAAAAATAGTTGATTTTCCAAAGTATGAAGAAGTGCCAACAGTTACGTAATCGAGGAGAAGCCAAATCATTTTAAGTAAATTTTTTAATAAACTTAGTACGTAATGAAGACAAATCGTTTTTACTTGTTTTTCTAAATGTGAACAATGTTTTTTTAGAAAAAAAAAAGAAAAAAAAAAGAAGTGGTAGTTGAATTTAGTATGAATGAAGATATAAACGTTATTAATTTTTCAATGTTAGCCAAATTTGGCTGAAAAGTGCTTGTTATGTTATATTGTATCAGAAATAATTTACTCGAAAATGTGATTTTCCCTGTTTAAAAAATCTGTAAACTAAATCAGATATTTATAATTGGTGCTTAGATGGTGTACGACAGTGATTTATTATGAATAATTTAAGTATCGAAGATCGATACTTATATAAAAGTAATTGCTTATTTACAAATGCGATCCGTTAATTAATTGTTTGGATTATTTCAGCTTTAAATTTACTATAGTATTTCGTATCATATAAAAAAGAACACACCTAAAATTAACTTATTTTTTGTGACTTGTTTCGTACATGAATGTTTTTATTGTGTGTAAAATTTTGAACAGTGGTATTATTATCAATGTGTTAAAGAATCATTTTTAATTTTTGCGATTATTATCCAGCCTAGTTTGCACTAAATCGATTATGATTATTTTTACTCAGGCTTTTGTTCATGACTTCCGAGTAGTAATATTTTCAATTTTATTCTCGAAATTCAGTGATGACAATTGTAAATGCTTTTAATATTATAATTTTTTTTTTTAAATCCATTGACCTTAATTTTTTATTTAAAAATATGAAGTTTTGCCAACCGCCTGGAAGTGTGTTGAATTTCCGTACTTGCAAAGTTCTGTTGTAAATTTATTTAATTAATTAATTGAGCAGTACAAAAAACAAAATTTTTTTCTTCCAAAGTTATTTTTTAACATTTTGCGTGGTAATTTAAATTTTTTTTATGAAATCCGAGAAAGTTAATTGTATTTTTGTCTTAAAAAAATAAAACTATAGTATAACGATCTGCTTTTTTGAATACGGTATACTCGGTTTTACTTGTTTTTAGAATTATATACAGCGATCCAATATTTTTCGTGACGATTTTTTGAAGATTAGAGTAAATAAATATTTAAATGTGTCTGATTTTCACAAATAAATTTTTTTTAACATCCACCGGATTTCGATTGAGAAGGGAAAAAAATGCGAGTTGGTGTATTTTTTTTGTTTATTCTTGTTCCTTTGTGAACTGGAAATATTCATCTTTCCGAGTATATGCGACCTCAGAATGTTCGTGAATGAACGTCTGTCTGTATTCTGTAGATTAAACTAGGTTTTTTACTTTCACGTTGAGTATGTGGTGCAAATGGTATTAAAGAAACTCTTAATGAACTTTTATTTGGAACAACAAAATAATTTTAATAAAAAGTAATCTCCTCTACTCTTTTTTTAAATTGTGGACATAAGAAAACCATAATTTTTTTAAAACCACCTCAGTGCAAGTGAAAATATGTCTTCTTGTATAAAAAATTTTGATTTGAAAATCTTGATATTTTTTTGATTTTCTTGCATTAAAGATAACACTGTCAAATATACCATTGTTGTAATAAAATAATATAACTATTTTTTTCTGTGGGTTTAGGTCTAAGATATTTCCTTCTTATTCAGTAAATTAAAATTATTTTACGATATGTAAAATCTTCACTCTTTGTATTTAATTTTATATCTGTTTCTCATAAACTGAATTTGAAATTTTTTCAGATAAAACAAAATAATTTTGGACCAGCGGGTTTCACTTATGATTTTAATTCCTCGCATATTATGTGGATTATTGAATTGAAAACAACGAACAAAGAAATCTTAAGATTTTAAGGCAACTACTGTAATAAAATTTTTTAAAGAGAAATTAGCATCTTCATACTTTGGATGGGAATGGTTAAAGATGGGAGAGTGGGTATTTTGTACAGAAAAGTCTAATGAATAGAAATTTTACAAGGGAAACTATACGGTTTGCGGCTTTTAACTTTTTCTTACGATACTTGTGTCACTTTGTGTTAGTTACACAAACCACCTCTAGATAGCATCGTAGCATCGTGGATACTGACATCGACATTGGAACTTTGATTGTTTTTAATGCCTTGGAATAATGTCGTTAAATATAGATAAAATAGTCGTTTGGCTTAGTTTAAAAGTTAAATTTCAAGCTTAATAAAAAATATAATAAGTTGACATGTGATATTATTTTTTTATATTATTTGTTCTAAATGTATAGTACAGGAATGCCAGGTGTAAAAATGGATAATTTGTTTAAAGTTAGAATGAGGAAGTTGTGTGTCATGTTGTTATTATTCAGTTTCATAGGAACTATTTTATTAATTAGCAATCTGTCTGGATCAGATATATTAGTCCATTCAGTTAGAAAACTTCCACTGACAACGGAAACATATATTTTTGCTATCACACCAACTTATTCAAGACCTGTCCAAAAACCAGAACTTACAAGGTATGAATCATGTTTATTTATGTAAGCTTATTAAATTTATTTACTGGTACAAAAATTTTTCTTCAACTCTTTTAAATTATTCATTTTAGGCTGTCACACACTTTGAGATTAGTTCCACATATTCATTGGATTATTGTTGAAGATGCTTCTGAACCAACAAAACTTGTAAGCAATCTACTAAAAAAATCAGGACTTCCTTATACACATCTTGTAAAAGCTACTCCTCCAACTTGGAAATTGAAAAATAACGTAAGAATTATTATTTTAAAAAAAAAAATAATTTTGTTATGCGAATAGATTTTTATTAAATCTTTTTTTTTTTAATTTTAGGAAGGTAGATGGAAAAAGCCTCGTGGAGTTTTACAAAGAAACACTGCTTTGAAATGGATTCGTGAGACACTAGCTGATCATGACAAAGGTGTTATTTATTTTGCAGATGATGACAATACTTACAGTTTAGAGCTTTTTGAAGAAGTAAACACAAGTGCTGTACCTTATAGTAGTTTACAAGTTTTTTTGCATTTATAAAATAAGGAATTTTGGTTTTAACCATTCCCAATTTTCGTAAATAAAATTTTTTGTGAAAAAAGATTTTACAAAGAAAATTCTGAAAAAAGAAAATTTGCAGCAGGAAGTAATAATATCACAACCTGAACCTTTTGGGGACTATGCTCTAACTTACCAAGCCATTGAGTTACCGTAATTTTTTTTTTTATCTCCATAATTTATAATCTTTCCTACACAAGCTCTTAATTCTATGTTTATTCTACTATAGGAATTATTGACAAGCAAGATAATTTTTTGAAGTGAAAAAACTTTTTAGAATAACAAAAAACAAAGAAAGAAAGCGATAATCAAGTATTTCATATTAATTTAAAAGTTTGCTTGTAAACTACTACATTAAGAAATGAAAAATATCAAAGAAATGAGAATTTAAATAATTTTTTTTTCTTATTTTCAGATGAGAAAGACAAAAAAAGTGTCAATATGGCCTGTAGGGTTAGTAGGTGGACTTTTTGTAGAGAAGCCACTAGTTCAAGATGGTAGAGTTGTTGGATTTAATTCAGCTTGGAGGCCTGAGAGACCATTTCCAATTGATATGGCTGGATTTGCTATTTCGCTCAAACATTTTTTAAATACACCAGATGCTACTTTTTCATATAAATCTGAACCAGGATTTCAGGAAACTGATTTCTTAAGTTTGCTCACAACTAGAGATGAGATAGAACCATTGGCTGCCAATTGCACCAAGGTAATTTATATAAATTGGCGTATTGGCGCACATTTTACATCCTTTAAAAGTTAATAGTCTAATATTTTTAAGTTAGTTTCCCAAAATTCATGCTTTACATCAAGAATGTTTTATTTTCAAGGGACTCCCAAGTTCCTTTGGCCATAGATTTTCTAATATATTTATTGGTATGATATAAACCATACAGTGTGATTGTTGACTTTTCTAGAGATTTTCCGAAAAAAAGGAAAGTTGTTTTGTTTCCGATTAATTTTTTAATTATTTACAGGTTTTAGTATGGCATACCCGAAGTGAAAAGCCTACATTGGTGTATGAAGAGAAAAGGCGACGGAAAGGAGAAAAACCATCCAATTACGGTATGGAGGAGTGAAAATGAATGCCATACGAAAGTTGAGTACAAAGGGATTAATGAAAGAGGTGTAGAGTTGTGTTCCTTGTTTCTTTTAAGCCGCAAAATTTTACTGATTCGTAATAAGCGGAAAAAGTTGTATAAATGTATGCTTAAGATGCAAATTTCATATCTTTCACACGAGATATCAACTCGGAAAAATTTGAACACAGCCTTTTCGACTTTCAGTTTAGTTATATTTAAAATTTCGGATTTATATCGAAAATTTAAGCCATGATATTTCTACAGATCGACTAGTAGTTCGAAGAATGAAACTATGATCCTCTAAAGCTTTTAATAATTATTGGAAAATGATTAATTCAGAGAGGTTTGTAAAATCGCTTCGTTCTGTAACTTAATTCTCATTTTATAAAAATTCTTAAGTGAAACGAGAGGTGAATCAGTGTAACACGAAAAAAAATGACTTGCGTTTTGTTTCATTTCAGAAAGTTTAAAGATTTATTTTCGTTTATTACCATCTCATTTATAACATCACAATTTTCTTTTAAAACTACTGTTTGATCTTAGAACTGAAATTGAAACTGCGATTCGATCTTTCGTAACTTCAAACTACTGTTTCAATCTTGAGAAAGTCTCTAGGTTTAAATTTTCAGTATGAATCCGACGATAGTAAACCTTTCTAATCGAGTAAGGTGATAAGAATTTTACGGCAATTAGGAAAAGATCTCATAGTTTTGAATAATTTTTGTATTTATTTGATAGTCAATTTATTTATTTTGATTATTAGTATTTTTGTTAGTGAAAATATTTATAATACCCCTATAATCATTTACTATCACGTATTATTTTTGATACATCACTGAAATGTTTTTTTTAAAATTATTTAGCGCTGTTTTTACATTGTGTTAATTAGTATCCTAAAAAAAAAAAGGACTTAAAAAATTGTTAAGAAAAAGTACTTAACAAATGAAAAAAAGAATAGAAGAATTCAATTAAAAAATTTAATTTTTAAAAAGAATTTAATTAAAAATGGTAGGTTTTTTTTCAAATTTTGTTATCTAATTTTATCTAGTTCGAAAAACTTAAGTTTTTTTTTTTTTATTATTTGGAAATGTTTCTCAAGACATTAATTAGTAATCTGACCAATCTTTCTTCGAGAAAATACTGCAAATGTCATTTGTGGTTCAACATAACGGAAAATCAGTTATTTTTTTTATTTTAACCTTCCATAGGCATTTTCTTCATCGGTAATTCCGTTTGCTGAAAATGATTGTTTAATTTTAAATTAAATTTTGAAAAATTCGTGTCAAAGGCATTTTCTGGAGGTGGGAGGGGGGTAAGTCAAATAATTTAGCTGCCGGTGGCTGAGACTCTTTATTTTCTTGTTAAATTTTAATTACAAAATCTCAGATTTAAATCCATCGATATGGAATTCCCCAAAAAATGTATTAAAGAAATTAACTTCCTGGTATATTTTATTGCAATGCTAGAGATATATTTCAAAAATTACAAAAACGGGAAAAAAAAGTTTCCGATACTTGCGGTTATGGAAGGAGGTTACTAGCAAGTAAAGGAAAATTGATTTTGAGCTGGTTTGTACTAGAGGTAATATATTCAGAATTTTCTCGTGGATAGAAAAATGGTCGATGTGTTCCTTGGATGCAATTTTTTCATGTGGGGCAATTTTAACATTTGTGTTGTTAAATCATCCTCAGGATTTCAGGATGGTTATGTGCCATCTCGATGTTTCGTGATTAGGAAAGCTCCGTAGCCAACCAGTAAGGCGAAAGGGGGCGGAAAGTTTTTCAGGGGGGGTCCAATTGGCGCCTTTTAACGTGGAAATAAAAAAATTGACGGGGGGGGTCAAACCTTTCCATAGGGGGGTTGAGCTAGCCATTATTAGTCCTGGCTGGCTAAGTTGATTGCAAAATAAAATTGTAAATACGAATCTAATTACATATCCGGCATCTTCGAATTCATCTTCATTCCGACAGAAATCGATTGATTTCGGAGTTTCCAAATATTTTTTTTAAAAATTGAATAAAAAGCTTATGATGCATTTTTATTTATCCATTACTTATGAATTTTTACTACTTTTTAATCGGAGCCAGATTACCTACCCTAGTCCAATCGACCAAGAAGGAAAACTTTTTTACTCTGTCGACTTTACTGTATGATAATTAAGGAATGTACATCGAACGTTAATTTCGGATTTATTGTAAACGAAAATTTAATAGCTTTTAAATTATTATTTTACGAAAGGGAATTTTAATTATACTTTGGGTAGTTTTTGTTGTGCAACGAATTTTAAATTTCAGATATAATGTTCAATATTCCGTAAGTAATTTGAAGTAATTGCTTTCGTCATTTTGCATCATCCCCCCCTTTTGCTTGTCGATAGCAGATATTTATCTTAATAAATTTTACGAAATGACTCCATTTCAAGCCTTAAAATAAAATGTTGGATTAATGAAGGTTGTTTTTACTTCTTACTTTATTTTTTTTTTTTTTGATGTAAAAGCTATGTTTTTCATTTTAAGAAAAAAAGACATAAGGAAAGCGGACTTATTGGAAATCTAAATACTCAGATATAAAGTCATCTACATTTATTTATAAAAATTTACATATTATTTCTTTTAGTATAGGGAGAAAAGGTTTTGACGATATGAATTATCTTTTATCTAATTGGCAAAAAAAAAAAAAAAAAAAATAGGAACAAAATGGTCATATCTCAATAGAGCTTCATATTCAAATACATTTTATATTTTTGAAACAATTTGAAAGACAATTTATTTTAAGTTAAATGAAACTTTGTTCTTTTTTTGTAATGTGATATATTTTGTACATGTGTTATAATTTTATGTAAGATTTTTACAGTCAAATAAATCGAAAGTTTTTTTTTCACATGCATTTCACTGATCTTTTTAATTTTAAAATATATAAACAAACTAGGCCTATTGTATAACGAATCTGTTTTTGTTAAATGGTAAAACAACTTAAAAAGTATAATGGTCGGGAAAAGAAATTAGATCGAGAACACCGGTTTTGGAGAAGCACAAGAGAAATAAATCAAGCTCTCAACTGGCGAAAAATGATAAAGGAAAAAACTTCCATCCTGTTAAAAAAAAAGAAAAAAAAGAAGAGACACCCCAGTGTCTACATCTTATGTGAAATAAAGGGGTTGAAACTCAAGAGAAATAATAAAAAAAAACAACAAAAGAAAAGATCTGTTACCCCCTTCATTGATTATTTGTTGCTCATATTTTGTAAAAGAAAAATCAGTAGCGGTTTTTAAGGGTTGTACATTTATTTAAATATCTGGCGTAAAATGTTATGAAACTTTAAACCGACCCTGACTACGGGTGGTATTTGTCAACTCAATGAATGTAATCACTCCTGTAATCCTATAGCTTTTTTGTTCTTATGTTGGTTTACCCTTAAAACCGGAATAAGAGCAAGCACGCTTTCGAACCTTTAAATAATTACAGAGATCTCAAAACGTTTACGGTAAATAAAAAATAATTCTAAGAGTAAAGTTATAAGAAAAAAAGGCAATTTCGATTCATTTAATTTGTTAAAAAAATCAATCAGATGAAGAAAATAATTGATTGAAGATGTATATTGGGATTAAGTCGATGAAAGCCAAAAAAAATACATTTCCTTTGTTTATTGAAAAGAAACAAAACGATGAAAAAATGATAAAAATTCGTGCTAAAATCTTATAAAAAAAAGAGGAAAGTTTTTTTAACTTAAAGGAAATAACCCCAAGTCGGAGTCGACATGGCACCCTAAAGGGAAACACGGACAAGGAGCGATACGACGAGCTCAACAACAAGCTGTGCTTTTCTTAATCGCCTTCACTATTTTATATTGCTTTCATTGTTAATCAACGACGCCGACAGATTTCTTAACATTTTTAAAGTGCTTTTTTTTTCCTTGTTTCTCGTCTAATTTGACAAGAGATTTTCAAACGAGTTGATTTTACCACGATTATGATTTTTTTTAAAAGAATTTTTTTTTAAAAAAAAGGACATTTTTCAACTCGTCTCGGCCTCGTTTATTCCTCAACACGAAGGATTAATAAATCAAATTTGGTTATTTGTTATTGTGCTTACTAGCAAAAAAAAGCGAGAGAAAAAATAGAAGGAAAAAAAAAGGAAGAGGATGATGGGAGACTTACATGGTTGTAACAAACCTTTCATTCCTTTTCAAATGTCGGTCTCCACATAACTAGGTAAAGCGAAACGTAAAGAGAAAAGGGAGAGAAGTGCGCGAAGTCGAGGGTTTTTGTTTGGAAAAGTTATTCAAAGCTAATACGCTACCGTATCAGTTTTCCCCTTTTATTTTTTTTTATTTTCCTTATTTTCTTGTGTATTATATTTTAATGCAAGAGATAATTTTGTTAATTCCGGCTTTGACATGATTAAAATTAGGTGTAAAAATATTCTTCTCTTAAAAATATTTTTTTATATCTTGGTTGCATCGTTGAAAATGAAAACTAAAATATGCTACGCTTACGTATATAAAACTTACACAGCGTGTAATGCGATCCTAAGGGAAAAACCGGAGAACAGCGCGGGATAAAAGCTACTAAACCGTGATGGCAAGTTTCGATGAATTGAACTAAAAATGACCCCGTGTGTTGAGAGAAATTAATTGTTTCCCAGAAAATTCGGTTTATTTATTTATTTATTTTTTTTTTTATTTCGTAAGTTGTTGAAATTTGTACCGCTGCTCCAATAGTAAAAGACAATTTTCCAGGAATTCTTAGCCTATTACCTAAATAAATAAATAAATTAATTTTTAATACAAATGCAAGGATTTATAGGAATTAGAAAAAATAGAAAATAACATGGAGATAAAGAGTATTTTAAATCCCGTATTTTAAATTTCTTTGGAGGAATTAAAATTTTTGAACCCTAATGTTAAAATCACGTTAAATAAACTGGGGTCAATTTTTTCGGTTCTAGAGTCAATCATCGATGCTTACGAACTCATAAAAATGCCAATATTATTAGAAGAAAAAGGGGATTCAATACCAAAAACAGACTCCAAAGCCTAGAGTTTTCTTCGCAGAATATTAAGCACCATTTGAATTTTAACTAGATCATAAATTTGAAATAAAAATTAATAATGATTATAATAAATGAATGAACAGGAGCGTTCAACGTTAGTGGTACATTAACATTCGCATTCTTCTATCTCTTGCCGTGTATTATAAATAAAAGTATAATAAAAAAATTAAAGGGAAACTTTCACTTTCATAAACCCGTGATTTAAAAAGTCTTTATTTTACTAATGGACCATTTTTATTCTCAATTTAAATTCTATAAACATAGTAAATGAATGTGAATTTGAAAATAATTTTTCGAAACATAGACCGAAGTTTTTTATTTTTATTCCCCGATGGAAAAAAATAAAAAGACCGCAGTGTATTCCCATTCTCAGTTTTACCGCGAAATTTAAAATATTACTTATATTCTACAATTTTTTTTTAGGAAAAGTCGCTAATGAATGAATTTCCTAGGAAAAAATCCGCATAAAATTCACTTGAATTTCATCGCTTTATTTCAAATCCAGGAAAAGCTTTCGCTTTCCTTGAAAATGATGACGTCACGGAATCAATAAACATCCTTAAAATCTTCTATTTCATTTGGCTATTATTTTTTTTTTTAAATTAGGTGGGAAAAGGGATCAGGGAAACAAAATCAAATTTTAAAAAATGCGATTTATTGATAAAAAATAAAATTCCGATTAAAAAAACAATGAGCGTTTCATTTGTTATACGAGGAAGTTTTTGTGTTGTTTTTATTCTCTTTCTCTCGGTAATTAAAAATAATTTTCACTAGTTGAATTGCTTTGACAGTGCTTGAACCGCTTTAACAATGCCACCGCTAAAGAGAGCAGTTAATTAAACCATATCCTTAACGCAAAAGATTATGCAATGTAAAAAGAAATGAAAAAAAAAAAAAGAATCTTTTTTTCCCTTTCTAAATCGAAACAAAAAAATCTATGCTGCGAGAAAGACGAGACAACCAGAAAAAAAAAACTATTTTTCAGCTTAAAAAAAAAGGCTGGGCAACTTTGTAAAAAATTACCATGATGTCCGTTAACAGGTTAACATATTCAACACACAGACGAGCTATACTGTCCTTGCATTTCTTTTGCTCTTAATCATGCATAATCTCATGTATAAAGTATAAACTTTTTGAAAAAAAAAAAAAACGAATAGTAAGTAAAGACCATTTTTATTTTTGCAAATTTCACTTTTATAATTATAATTTTTTTTTGCTACATAAAAATCATGATTCGGTTAGGTTTGATTTGATTTTGCATATTGCTTTTTCTAAGCCTGAAAGGAAGCTGCAAGATTAGATATTTACTTTTATAGTCTATATTGAACATCATCATAATACGAAGTTGATAAGAACCATCATTCAAGGCCATTTTAAAACAATTATTTAAGGTTAACCCAGCTTATTTACCTCTAGGTTATTTTTCTATTCTTTTTTTAATTTAACATTTTATCGGTTATCTGGCTATTGGGAATTTTCTAATACGATTTCTTTTTTTTTTCATAAATATTTTTACGCACATCTTGGCCCCTGAACACAAAAGGTGCAAAAATTTTTAGATCCGATAAGAAACTACTGTTTGTCAATGAGTGACGAACTTCATGGCAAAAACGTTCCTTTTTTTAGAGATAATTTTCCATTTACACGTGCACCAATAAGTAAACGATTCTCACAGTAATCTTTGACTAGAGATTGCAATCCCGAATGATTTTTTCGGGATTAGTCCCGAAAATTGTTTTCTTGTAAAACCATTCGCTAACAAGATGACACTTTTTTTTAAACACTCACCTATTTTTAATCTTAGCATTTTTGTATGGGACATTTTATTCTAACCCTTACCTTTTACAAATCATAGTTTATTTTGTAATTCAAAATATTTTTTTCTTAGTCGAAATGATATTTTAATAATAATTAACAAAGGAAAGGACATAGGAAAAATTATCTTATACAAAAATGCTTCCTTCTGACAAGACCTGGCTAACGGCATGCCTTTCCATTGCGTTTAATGCAAATTTTTTCGATTTTTTTTTTTGAAGTGAAACTTCTTTAGAATCGTTGAGACTAAAAAATTTTTTGCGCAACATTTAATGTACAAAAAATGCGCAATAATTTAGGTCAAAAAGTGCGCAACAATTTAGGTCAAAAGTTAAAAAAATAGTCAAAGTTTTAGTAAACTTCCATACAATCATTAGGAGTAAATTGTTTGAGCAACGCGAAATGTGCGCAATACAAAATGTACACAAAGTGCGCAACAATTTAAGTCCAAAGTTGAAAAATATAGTAAAAATTTTAGTAAACTTTCATGGAATCGTTGGGAGTAAATTTTTTGAGCAACACAAAATGTGCGCAACATGAAATGTACAAAATGTGCGCAACAAATCATTTTTGAAGTGAAACTTCTTTGGGATCGTTTTAATAATTTTTAGATTTAATAATTTTGAGAATAATAGGCGCAATCGTTGGGAGTAAATTTTTTGAGCATCACAAGATGTGCGCAACACAAAATGTGCAAAATGTGGGCAACAAATCAGGCCAAAACACATCAATCAATAGAACGATCAATAAAAATTCACCTCGAGTAGTGTATAGAAGTTTCACTTCCTTTCTTCAGTGAGTTTGGGTAGCTAGACTCGCTTTGACTCACTACTCTTTTTTTTGTATAAGATTACACGAGGAAAATCCGAAATAATGATTGTAACTAAATTTTGAGTCCAAGGGTTTATTTCTACTTGATTAAGATAAATTTTGGCTACTATTTCAATTTTCAAAATTTTCGGATGCTTACCCTGAGCAATTATTTTACAAAGTTTCTTGTAGTGCCATTTTTAGACAAAAAAGCTGAATATTTTTAGGCAAACGATTTTTCTTGAAAAGTCCACTATATGTCTAATATCTCCCATAAAAATTAATTTTTTACATCAAAGCTTACTGTCAGTAGGAAATTTGAAAATCTAACCAATATTGATTATTACAAGGGCAGTAAAAACTTTCGACTCTGAAGTTCTTGATTTTTTCATTTACTTTTCCTACTCATTTACTAATAAGAAAACAATTAAAACTTCTTCTGAAATATATGTTTCTGACAAAAAAAAAAAATTATCGGTCAACGTCAATCCCGAAATCCCGGGATTTCGGGATCGGAAAAACGTCCGGGATCTCGGGATTGTAATCCCTATCTTTGACATGCCAATTTTCGGGAAAAACACTCTTCGCATCCCCTGTTAATTTGTCATTTCATTCAAAGGATTTTTCAAAAGCGATTTCTTTGAATTTATAATTATTAAAAAAAATTTTTTTTTAACGTTATTCGTAAAAATAAAGTAACTTTTATTTCTACGTCCACGCAATTTCTGTTTCAATTAATTTTAAAAACTTTTTTCCCCAATAAAAAGTTTTTTTTTTTTAATTTTCAAATCCAATATAAGTTTATTTGATATTTGTATTTACCTACCTTTACCTTTACCTTTCTTTTTCAAAAATACTTACTTCCGAGAACATCAAATCCTAACCAAAAGGTGATAAGATCGTCTTCACATAAGAGACGGCATTGAAACACACCGTTGTAAGCACAGCAAATCTTGTATATGGTGTAAACAATCTTTAATTACATAAGACGGATTAACGAGGATCCTTTTGAAATCAATCACTCAAAGGTGTGTATATCCCTGTGATTGTAAAATTTGGCTAATTCCAAAACTTTAGTTAAAGTAGATTGTGTTCTTGCTCTAATTTTGTAATTTCAAATATTTAGTTTTCCACAGAAGACCTCAAACTAATATGCATATAAAGTTTTTCAGAAAACATTTCCTTGATCCGCTTTTGTGTGATTTTGTATTAGGGTAAAAGGGAATCATTTTCTAGGAAAACTAAAAAATAAAATCTTTTTTAAGTCTTACTATAATCATTATTTATTAATTTACTTTTAAATCAGCTCATATAGCTTTACGATGATTATACCTTACAACGATTAACAACTTATACTCTTTAAATATACTATATAATTTTTTTTTTGTTTTTGATTTTTTTTTAAACTTTTTAAGCCACATTTATCCGCTTCAGACAGCTTTTATTTGTTTCTTCCAGATTAAAAAAAAAGTTAAGGAAAAACGATTTGATGAAAGATAATTAAGTAATTATTTTTTGACCATTATCTGTAGAGGAAAATATGGAAGTCAAGTAGCTCGACTTTCTTGACTCTTCGTTTGCTTAGCAAAATCAAAACCAAAAACAAATTTCAAAAAAATAAACTCCCCGTTTAATATGATTTTGGTGCCTCTTCAAGCAGGTCAAATAAATTTTTCCAATTTTGGTTTTCATATTTCGTTGAAAAATCAAATGCAAATACAAATACAGACACGAAAAGTCTTGAAGAATCAAGGTCGGTGCAAATTTTCTAGCGAAGGTTTATTATTAGATTTAGAATTTGAAGAATTTTTATTTTGGCGGGGTTTGAAATCATTATTTTTTTTTTTTTCGGGGAGGGTGTAGAAGTTAAGTACGTTCACTGAACTGTAAAAATTTCTCAAAATTTTCTTTTCTTCCGAACTAAGTATATATATATATAAATATTTATATATATTATTTTTGCTTTCAATTAAGAAATGATGAGAATACTAAGATTATACATATAAAAAAATTTGGAAGAAAAAAAAAGTATCGCGTTTGCTTTTCATTATTTTTTTTTTACTAACTACTACTACCAAAAGCGTAAGTTATAAATTTTTCAAGAATCATCATCGTTGACAAAAAAATTTTTAAGTTCTTTTTTTTTTTTTTTTTAATAATAATAGCATATAATAAGATTTAGAAAAAACAAGCTACAAAAGTGATAAAAAATGACTACACCCATGAAAATCTAGTCCTGTGTTTCTTTTTTTTTTTTTTTTTTTTGTTTAAAAATCCCAGTTTCCATTTTCATTTAGAATAGCATCGTAGTGACAAGACTAGGCTAGACGGCACAAGATTTGTTCAAAAATATTGGTTTTAAAAATTTTTTTATAGTGACCTTTTGCGTACCATAACCTTAAAAGTTACTCGATATTTCACATTTATTCCTAAGTCTCTTTAAGACTTTTTCCCTGGGAGTTGGTACCCAAAAAGTTGAATTACATTTTAAATTTAACATTAATTTCAGATCTGGATGAAAGAAATTCTTTCTTGTAAAAATTTTATCCCTTATTTCAAATATAAAAAAATAAATGTAACTTTCTTATTATTATTATTTTTTTTTTTTTTAATAAATTTGGTTCACCCAGTTACTAAAAAATATTTACAGTACAAAAAAAAAGAAAAAAAATATATAAAATATTTTGTACATTTCCAAAGATGTCGTTAATTATAATTTTTTTGCAAAAAAAAAAAAAAAAAGAAATAAAAAGTAAATACAATAATTATAAAAAAACCTCGTATTCCATCATCTTTAACTATCACACATCATAACAAATAACTATAACCGTAACAATCAAAATTGCAAAACTTCCATTCATGACAAAAGACGATTGAATTTCATATTGATCACAAAAAGCTCAAAGCCTCAATGGAAATTTATAACGGTGGGGAAAAAAATGGTCGATAATAGATAATGTAAAGTAAATGCAGAACGATTTTCAAAACCAAATTGATTGATGCTGAGGTTTTATTAATTCGAACATATCATTCACAAAATCATTAAAAAGTAATAGATTCGCCTCATTCAAAAACTTGCAAGAGCGAATCTTTCACATAAAAACATTATGAAAATTAAAAACTTTAATCGGTGAAAACGGCAAAAATAATTCGGATTTAAAGAATGACCAATCAAGGTGAAACAAAATGGTTAGTTTTGCGTTTTAAAACGCAGAGCGGTCCAAATGTTAACGACTTTTGGCTGCAATTAATTCGTGGGTAGCTTCACACGTTCAATCGATATTCCCCATCCCACGGTTTCCAAAGCCTCTGGAGGCATTTTCTCTCATTTCCTGATTTTTTTTTTCTCCCATAATAGAATGAGACTTTTTATTTCAATTGTGGCTTTTTATTCTTGAAAAAAAGAAAAAAAAAAATGACCAATATGTTTTTTGTAACTTTAAAAACCGATAAAATTAAAAAAGAAAATGTTGAGTAAATAAGAAGCTTATGAAAGTAAATTATGAATGCTTTAAAGAAAATAATAAAAAATTCTAAGGCGTTCGAAATGTTTTTCTTTTATTTTTTCAGTCGCGATGTTATTTAAACGCTCTAAACAAAAATGCAAATGGTCGGAAGAAAGGAAAAAAAAAAATGTATGAAAGAGAAAAAAGAATGACATGTACTATTTTACAAAACTTAAAAATTTCTTACAAAACTTTTCCCAAAGTCTGCTTATATATTTCGTTTTTTACGCTTAATTTATTCGCTTATTCAGATATTCGCCTAAGCTTATATGGTTTAAACGATCATCGCCTTTATGAAAGACTACTTTGCGACTGAATTTTCAATCCCCATTTCCTTTGTTTTTTTTTTTTTTTTTTTTTATTCAAGATTTCGACTGGGGTAGTAACTAAAGTTACTGTTTCCTTGCGAAGCGAGCCCATCGTTTTTTGGGTATGATCATGGCAATAAATGCGACGATTAGAATTCTGACTAGAAGTTTATTCTAATAAAAAATAGTTTTGTTGTTTATTTTTTTGGGGCGAAAAAAAAGCAACCGGAAGTGAGGCCAGGGGCCTTTAAAACTAAGGTATTAAAATCATATACTAAGATTAAAATTTTTTGAATCACCCTGCTTTATAAAAATTTGCTTTAAAAAATTTTAATCCGGATTTTGTAAAAATCGGTTGCTCACTTTGTTAGTGATGGTGACTATTTTGTCAAGCTTGATATTTCCGGTTTTAACATAAATGATTGGTTCTTAATCATTGGCAAAAATTTTTAAAAAAATGTTTCTTTAAGAGTGCAAATTCACTACGGAATGTTGGACCAACATGTTGGTACAACAAGTTGGACAAACATGTTATACCAACATGTTGGTACAACAAGTTGGACAAACATGTTATACCAACTTGTTGAAATGTTAGACGAACTTGCTGTACCAACGTGTTTGACAAGTGAACGAATCGACTATTGCATAATTTACTCCTACGCCAAAATTAGTGTGGAATGTTGGTCCAACATGTTGGTACAACATTCAATTATATAGTATAGTTTGCACTCTATTGCAGAATTTACTACTACGCCGAAATTAGTGGAAAATTGTTGTACCCAAGTTGGAACAATATGTTGGTTGTTGTCATGTTGGTTCAACTTGTTGTACCAACATGTTGGTCCAAAATTCCATAGTGAATTTGCACCCTAATTGAAAACACCACAACTATTACTCAAATTTGATCATTTACAAGAGATTCACTTTGCATTTTCATCAATTTATTTCAAAATTTTCTATTTTCTTACTTCTCAAAGACTCTCAGCCACATATAAAAATATCTTAAAAACGCCCACTTTTCTTTACTTTTAAAAATCGATGCCATTCCAAAATCGGAATCAAAACAACAAAACCTATTAATAGAAAAGAAAACCTCTTCAAAATTCTTTCAATACGAAATCGATTTCAATAATAATTGGAAAATGGGTGAAAATTCAGACATGCAACTCGCCTTTCCCTTTAAACAACACGTTTATACATAATAAAATTAATTTCTATCTGTAACGCATCGCTTTATAAAAAAATTTGTAAAAAAAAAAAAAAAAAAAAATGCAAAATCTAATAATTAACGACATATTTTCTCGGGCTGCAGCAAAGCGGAAGGTTAGCCAGGCAGAGCTTTAAAAATGGCATTTTAAAAAAAATTTTCCGATAAAAAAAAAGTATGGCTTAAAAATTATTCTAGGTGGGCGCAATATATACCCCCTTAATGAGGAACTCGAGACCTCTTTCCACCAGCTACAGACCTTTCATTTTCCGTGTTCTTGTAAAATTTTCTTTTTTTTTTTTTTAAAAATAACAATTAAACATATGTTATGTTTCTAAACTAGCTATCAAATTATGGAAGGTAACAGACTGTATGTCGCTGAACATTGTTACGGTGTGACCGCAGGAATACTGATTATCACAACCGTCTTCGAAAAAGTTATCGCAGGTCTTATCATTTTTCCGACTGTAATGACTTGATAAAGATTGCGATAATCGCCTTTTAATGTCTTCCTCATCTTCTAATTCGATCAGTTCATCTTCATCTTGATTCTTAACAATTAAACTCTCCTTTTGTTCCACTTTGTTATAATCTAAATTAGTCCTCACCGTCTCTTTACTTTTATTACCACATAAAAAACTATCCAGAGTTTCCTTTTTATTACCGAAATCGCTATTCAAAAAATTCGTTTCGCAAACGTTGAAACAACTAAATATATCATCGTTTAATTTCCGTTTTTTATTGCTAATTCCACTGGCGGTGGTGCTATCGAAATCTTCGCACTGCCTTTTCACCGTCGGAGACTCCGTTTTCTCGTCCCCGCCATTATTGGTAGGTAACAAATCGTTTTCGTACAAACTTTCGTTAGGTAACTTATTTTGGCACTCTGTCGTTTTGATACTGTCTATGTAAGAGGAATCAATGTCCACCACGTTTAATTCGTCTTCGTCCGTATCGCTGTCTATTGAGGTAAGCATCCTCGGGGTCGGAGGCATGTACAATTGACTTAACACGTCGTGGACGTCGCAATCGTCCACGTCGTCTAATTCTGTCCGTTTCCCGTTACACGAAATATCTAAATCGCTATCGTTTAAGTTAAGGATTTCACTCGCGGTTCCGTCCTCGTCTAAAGATCTTTTCCTGGACGCGCACCTTTTGATTGATGGGATTTTCTCCACGAAGTCTTCGTTAAGCGGGACGCCATTCGATAAGGAAGTGTCTAATTTATCGTCGGTCTCGTCGATCGACGACATTTTTAATAACTTAACCGGTTTTAATTTATTTGTGTATTTATCGTCCGCTTCGTTGGTTTTATTTAGAGGGTAATGGTAATCCTCACTTTTACCGTTTGTGAGTTGGCAGAACACATCTTCTTTCTCTTTGTTAAAATCCTTTTGGTAAAAACAATCTTGGTCGTCCAATTTCGGACAGATTTCGTTTTCGCACTGACTAAAACTCGTTTGATTATTATTGTTTAATTGACAATTAAAATCGTCACTGCTACCGTTCGTTTTTATCAAATAACTCTTGGAGTACGTATTCATTTGCTTTTGCATCTTCTCGTCCCTCGCTTCCTTTTGTAATTTTTTCATCGTGTTGTTGATGAGAACGCTTCGGCACAGCCAACTTTCGGGATCGTCGATTTTCTTCAATTTGTTAATGGAGATCTTTAAAACCTTCCGCCTCTCCTCCTTGATCTTGTATTTCACGGGAATCATCGTAAGTCTTTTGCTGGTCGGATTGTAGGAAAACGTGGTGAACAGGTGATCCTCCGCCGACGCGGGGGACGATCCATTCTCGCCCTCATCCATGTTTTGACAAGGAGATTTCATTCCTGTCAGATTGTTGGACGGTCCCAATTTTGAGTCGTTATTGCTTTCACTTTTCTTGTCACCTGTAACCAAACAAACAAAAAAAAGATATTAATGACTGGCAAATAGGCAAAAAAAAAACTAGATCGGTCGACGACTAGATCGAATATTATAAGTTAAACAAAATCGAGAGTTACTAAAATAATAATTATCTAACTGTTCAAAAGGTTAAGTCATTAACATGCAGGTAGAGGGGAAATACGAGGGTTAGAAACCTGAATATTGCACACCTGGATGTCACCCTCCTCTAAGTACAACAAGTCTTCGACTATTTTTTTTTTCCGTAACCGGTGCGGAGGCATTAGCATTTCCTATTTATATCGTTCCTTCGGAGATTCTTTTTATTTGAGCCCTCCTCCACCCAAACCGAAAAAAAAAATCCCATATGACTACAACTTTTTTTTTTTTTTTTTTTTTAATAAATTTTCGCACGCGGTTCCGTCCCTTCCATTTTCGTGAAACTTGTTCGTGGAAGATTTTATGGTCGATCATATGATCTCGATTTAAAAAAAAAATATGAACAAGACGGATACTAAACGACCATGGTCACAGTCGAAACTACTGAACAGGAAATATATGGAATAAAACACTAAATTCCAATTCAAGGTTTTTAACCTGAGCGAAACAAAAAAAAAAAAAACATCTCCCAGGAAAAAATATAAAGTGGAAAGTTTGATGAAAGCTAATTATCGTTGTTACGGGAAGGAATCTGTCTAAATGGAAGACGAAAAAAAAAAAAAAAGAGAGAGAGAGAGAGAGAGAGAGAACACGAAGAGAAAAAAGAAAATAGTTCATTTGCAACTCTGAATCCGCGATTTTGTTAACTTTCATCTTTGACGTGTAAAAAAAAAAAAAAAAAAAAAAAAAAAAAAAAAAAAAGTTAACTTATTCTTTGAAATCGAAGCAGGAAGAAAAGGTTGGCGAAGGCGGAGGAAATAAATAAGCATAGTTACGATACCCGAGAACAGTGAACCCCGGGTAAACGCTTAAATAATTCTTCAAACGTTACGCTGAACTCGATGAGAAAAACAGAAAACCCTTCGAAAATTTTTCCTCCGTTTTTTTTTTTTTTCTATTTAAAGTGTAAAACCGGTAAGGAGTTTTATTCAGGAAGAAAACGGATATTAAGTAATTGAAGAATAAATCCTTCAGAGACTCTAGATATTCTAGAAATCCTTTAGAGATAGAATATCCCAAGGATGTTAAAACATTTAAAATATTTTTGGTAACGTACTCGTTCGTAAGGGCCGTCTCCACTTAACAACGTTCACCGCGTTCGCGATTAACGTTCTGGCATCGGAAGTACTCCCGCTTTCTCATATACAATTTTTTTCAACTTCTGTTTTTTTATTTACAATCATAAAAAAATGGCGCGTAGACATTTTTACAGATTCCGAAAATAAAAAACTGCAAAGTACTTCCGGCGCGAAGGCGGATAACGCGAATGCGGTGAACGTTATTAAGTGGAGACTGCCCTTACAGTAAAATTTAGGAAGGCTAAATTTTAAGATAAAAAAAATACCAGTAAAAATATTTCCGCTATCAAGTAATCGTCTTCGTGACCATTTAAATACCCTTGTCCCTCCTGCAAAATGGAAAATTTCTATTTTTATTTACTCTATGTACGCAAGCTGTTCTATTTTGAAAGGGAGACGATAAAATAATCATAACGGTGACCTAACCAATTCAAAATCACAATCATAATTTGGAAATAACAAAAAAAAACACAAGAAAAGTGTTTAAATGGTTTCATCCGGGGAGTATAACGAGTGCAACAAATTATAAAGCCATATGAGCAATAATTAATTTATAAGCACCTTATATAACAACATTACAATTTTTTTTTGTGCATCTGCGATGTGAAATCATGCTTGGATAAAAATGAAAGTACTAAATTGGACATTATGTCCAATCAGTACATTTTTAAAAGTCATATACAAAAAAAAAATTCAATGAAAACTTTGAAGCCAACATTGTATGTATCTGCGAAAATTATAGGGTTTACGTAATAGAGTTGACCAGCCATCCGTTTTGCAAAAAGAAAGAAATAGGCCAAGATTTTTAAAGGTAGACGACAGAAAGTTGTAAAAAAAAAAGTAAGTAGGCCTATATAAAATAAACTAATTGTTGATGTTATGCCGCGTTGATGTTATGGTGCAAATCATGTATGGCTGTACTGTCAGATCAGATACTATTTTAAACTATTTAAGAGGCCACAATTAATTTGCTTCTCACATCTTAAGCTATAAAAGAGCAACGATTCCACAATTAATTCACTTCTTCTATCGTTCCACGATGTTCTTTTTTGTTCAAACGTAAAAGGCGACCGTTGCAACATAATTTTTAAAAACTGTAATCGATTGGTATGGCCTAATTTTATTTGTTGTAGCTCTTTTTTTACAGACCGAATTTTACTACGAGGCTTATTCTCACAAAAACGTACCATGTCGGTAGGACAAATAATGTCACATAACGATCAAAATAAGAGCTTAAAAAAATAATTATTTCTATCCTGGAAGAAGAGTATATCTTTTTTAACATATAATACAAGATTCTACTGTAGAAAAATTTTTTTTTACTTTGTTTGTTTTTATAACGTAAGGCTAAGCTTAAATCATGTCGGTAGGACAAATTAACAGGAATAATTTTGAAAAAAATGACTTCATAATAATTATTTTTTGTTCGGAAGTAGAATTTATGTTTTTAACTGAACTTAAAATGAATGAATTTACCTAATTTTTTTTTCTGACTTTTTTGTTTGTGACATATACGGCAAATCATCTTACAGACATGAAGTACGTTTTTTGGAGAATGACCCACGAGCGTGGTTTATTTCAAATTGAAAACTGCTTTTTACCAGTCATAAATTCTAACTACCACAATGAGGGGATTGGAAACGATAACTATGAATTTTTAGAAAAGAATTTTCGAACAGTAATAAAAGCCCAAAGTAAAAGAAACATAGTATGCCAAAGTCAGAGATGCGCAGAAACCACCGGTGAGAGATTCAATTCAAGTGACGTGGTCAAAAAAACCAAGTGGTACTCTCTGCGGATTCCCTACCATTTTTCCTAAAAAAAATAAATTTCTAATCCATTTTTCCTAAAAATTTGTTCCTAAAATTTTTTCCCCCTAATATTTAATTTTCCTAAAAACTTTTGATTCCTAAAATAAATATTTTTCCTTATTTTTTGAATCCCTAAACCTTTTAATACTGTAAATTTTTATTGCGGTTTATTAAAAAAACAAAAATAAAAAGAAAAACCGAAATTCGCAGCTTTGCCTAGTAAATTATAATTAAAAAAGTTTAGTGATTCAAAAAATTAGGAAAAAATTTTTAATTTTAGAAAAACTAAAAATTAGGAGAAAAATTTAGGAACGGAAAAGCTTAGGAAAAATGGATTAGAAAAAATGGTAAGGAGCGCTCCCTGCGTATTGGCAAACTAGACTTTTTTCCATTGAGTGAAAACTAAATTAACTGAAAGCCGGTTGATTTCTATTTGAGAAATGAAGAAAATTACAAGAAGAGCTTCAGAAACCGTTGCCCATCGGAGGAGTCGAACTTTAGTCCTTTCGGTGTTGCTCCGAATGCTATCACCATTTAAGCTAACGCGAATCTGTTAATAAAACTCTTTCAGTAAATTTTTATGAGAAATTCACTGGTTAGCCAAACCGCCGAGGGACATCATAAGACATATTAATTTATAATCGATTAGTGACAATAATATGGAGAAGCTTTCCATCCGCAGATTTAAAACGTTCCAAATTTCCCACTTCGAAAGATTCCAGAGGGGCAAAAGGTCCAACGTTTTTGGAAAAATTACTATTATAAACTTTCTACCATTTAAGGCCTTTTGGTCTTTGGGAATTTTTTTTCTTTTTTGCCGCACGCAGGTGTGATGCAAACCCTAGAGTCCGTACGACCTAAAAATGCATAGAAATTCCGACCTGGGGTTTTTCATTGAGTAAAAAGTACTCCTTTGGTACTATGGGGCTCCTTCTGATGTTATTACGCACTCATTAAAACCAAAATTTCGAACTTTCCTTTAACCTCTGTCAATTTATAAAAGAAAATTATTTTTTAATAGCTAACGAAAAATAATCATTATACACCTCACAAGTAAAAGTTTACAAAAGCGCAAAACAAATTATGCGTGGATTAATTATCGGTTGTTAATCTAGAAATACGGGACATACGCTTTAAAAAAAAAAAAAAAAAAGTCAAGGCACCGAGTAAGTGCTAAATGATTAATTAGATAATTAAACAACTAACGTCAATTAAAAATCGATTTTTCAACGATTAATTATTAAATATTAAATATTTGCATTTCTTCTTTTCTTATACGCCGACAAGTTGTAAAAATAAATGTCATAATCATAATCATCATCATCGTCATTATACAAGTTGAAAAGGGAATAGGGAAAAATCACAATTAAAAACAATTACCTACGATAAGCCTTTCCTCCGAATATAAATCCTAAATATTCGCCAAGTACACTTCATCACACCGGCAACACGGATGAAGCTTTTAAAAATTATTAAATAAAATGAAAACACAGAGGCAAGCGTTTTGTAGCAGCACTCATCGAAATTCGAAAACCGGAGGTATGATATTTCCTTTTTTTCCTACGGCAAATAAACTTTCCATATAACTAAAATCCGCTTCGCTATTCAAATAGGTATATTATTAAAATAAACAATCTGTTATATGTTGTGAATACCTTTTCATGTTTTTGTGTAAAATATCTTTCAGCGAAAATTTATCCCCGATGTGCGATTTAAAAAAAAAAAAAAAAAAAAAAAAAGTCATTTTGTTTTATTGCGATATTCTTTATCGGTATTTTTTTGACTTTTCTCAGCCATTCAAATGACCATCGACTAACAATAAGGAAATACGGTTTTAATTGGTGGACTCGTTTCATATATACGTGCAATATGGTCATGAATATTTAAAGCAGCACCTGGCGAGGTAAGGGAAAAGGAGTATATAATAGATTAGAAAGGGTTGTCTGCGGGAGGGTACGAGGAGTCCGGGGGAGGGAAAGAGCAGGGGAGAAAAGAGCGAGTCGGAAAAGGGAAGAAGTAAAGGGTAGGTAATAACTTGGAGATTAATAGACCGACATCAGGAAATGTGTTTAGCGAGACAAACACTACAAAAATTCGCTCTTTTACTGCATTTATCCGATCGAAAAACCTCCTATCGATCAATTTTTTCCATTCAATCTTTAAAAAAATAGAATCAAAAAAAATTTTTAGAAATAAAAAAAAAAAACAAAGCGGGATTTCGCCTCGGATTATCGACCCAGAAAGTGTTTGCGAAATTTTTTTTTTTTTTTTTCCAAGGGGACCGGGAGGTCGTCGGAAAATTTAAAGGGGGAAAAGGATAAATTTATGTCGGGTAAAGGCGGATACTATTTACAATATTACGTTTTAAAAAGTGGAGAGAGGAAGAACAGTTAAATAACCGCGAACCTTGTCGCTGCAGAGGCATTACGGTTACCTTAGTCTATTAATATCAAAAAAGATAGTCCTACTTTTTGTTCAAAGAAAAAACGGGAAAAGACTGCAATAGTAATCAAACTGGAATAAAAAAGGAACTCGAAAACTTATGGTTTGAAATTAGGAAACATATTTAAAGGTTACATTCCGGCTTGCAGGTATTCCCTTCCCCTAAGGGGAGGAGAAAGAAAAAAAAAAAGAAAAAGACTTGAACGGGGGGGAAAAAAAGAGAAGAGAGGATGAAAAACTTTTTTGATTTCAACTGAGAAATGGTGCAATCATCGAGAGTGTTACATATTAGTTTGAATTGAACTGAAAATAAAAAAACTTTCTGATCTGACCTTGTTATGTTGTTCTCAACTCGACCGTTACACTCCACACGTGGTTTTTTGGGCCATTTTATCGCACATTAAAGTCGTATTTTAATGGACCATTATACTCACTTATTATTACTTAAAATTCACTCGATATTTTTAAGATGTGTTGCTTTTTTTTTCTACATGCACGTGATGAGCAATTGCATATTCCGAGTGAATCAAAAATTTTACGCGACAAAATTTTCAGTCAGCGTTTAAAGCAGTTTTTTTTTTTTCAATTTAATTTCTTAAAACGGAATGTGTATAACAGATACAACCGCTTAGTTATTTTTATTTCAATCACGAACACTGAGCAAATAGAAGCAGATAGAAAACAATTTGCAATGTTTTGTTTGATTCAATCTTTCTTTTTTTAAGGCCGTGCCATCATAATTAATTAACAGCATGTACAAAGAAAATTATCGCCTTTATCAAATAATCAAAGTAATCCTTGATAAAGATGACTTGGAAATATATAAAAATCAATATTAAAATATTAAAACAGCGTTTTTTTTTTTTTTTTTTTTTTTATATATACCGCAATAAAAAAAACGAAAAACAGATACTTTCAAGCAAAGCAAACGGAAGAAAACAAGAGTAAAAAAAAAAAAAAAAAAAAAAAAAATTAATTTCTTGGTTTTTTTCCCTGCTCATTGTAAAGCTGATCTAATCTTCTCTTGAAAAAAAAAAAGTCTATAAATCCGATCCCTAATGAAAAATAAACCCGCATCACATCTCAATCATTTTAAATATTAAAAATCTCAAAATAAATATCCTATTAATCTAATTAGGGATTGAAATCTCTGCTCTCGATACGAAGTACATTTTCAGGGGGAAAAGAAATATTTTTCCGATTGTTTTGCGGTTTAAATGCAAAATGGTTTCATCAAATTGAGATTTTTAAAAAGTAATCGAGTCCAGTGGCTCTTATAAGTGAAAATCAATATGTAGTGAAAGACATCCGATTGCACAGATCCTCGCTTCAATCTCAGATTAATTTCACTAAAATTATCTTCACTCGCAAATATACATCATTCGCCAATCATGAATATTAAAACCGCATTGCCTTCCTCGCGCTTTGCTATCCGATAAGTCCACTTTGGTTGTATTTTTATTTTTTTTTTCTCTCTCTCTCTCTCATCTCCCCTTTCTCCCTCCTCCCTTTTCGAAACAATCGGAATTTTAAAATATTAATAACTCTTTCTCATGCCTATGCATATCTATGAAATCGTTTGCAGTTACAACGGGCTCCGGTTTTTCGAGGGAAAACACAATGTAGGTAATTCAAACTTATGACTTTCGCTTCTAATCCAATGATAAATGATTTCATATTGACGCTTCAGAAAGTTAATCAAAATCTTTTGTCGTTAAAATAGATGTCATTTTTTTTAGAGTGGGAGAAGCGGGAAGTGAGAGATGGGGGTTTGATCCCCTTTTTTTCATATATCTTTTCCGAATTTATGCCGGTCATAGGAAGACCAGACCGGTGATCACAGATCAGATATGGTTAAAAAAAAAAAAAAAAAAAAAATCAAAGAAGGAAAAAAATGAATGAAAATTTCCACGAGTGAAGTCAAACGGAGCAATGAATGCGTATATGTATAAATCGCGAAACATCCAGACAAATATCAATATCAGAGATAAAGTTTCAAGATGACGTGGGAAGAAAAAGGAAAATCCACACACAAGCTCTGACATCGCGCGAAAATGTCATGGAAATCATTACGTAGGTGTTCGTGTTTGTTACGTTATCCGTTACGCAATTCGTTTTCAAAATGTTACGTCACAATCATGGATATATTTTCATTAACATGGTGCAATAAAAAGTTCATACCACACTCAAGGTCACTGCTCTTTTCTTATACTATAACACGTTATGTATGACACTTGACAAAAAAAAAAAAAAAAAAAAAAAGAAGCAAGAAAAGTCTTTCAACGGATCTGATTTAAGTTGACAGGAGGTACACTTTTTTCCCACTTTTAAATTTTATAGTTTTTTTCCCGTTTGATAATCTTGATCAGCAAAAGATGCGAGATAATGCATAAGGAAAGTAAATTGAACACAGTTACGAATACTCGTCGAAACGTCATATAAAACTCAATTGGAGTTACCGTTAGAGACAAAGGAAGGATGTAGCACGTGCTCTGGTTTAGACTTGGGACTGAAAGCTTTTCAAAGGAGTTTTCCTTTTAAATATAACTTTCACAGAAAAGCTTTGTATATACGAGAAATAACTTCGCTACGGCTAGATAGTTCAATTCATGAACCAGGGAAGATAATATTGCTGGCCACCGACATGATCCATTTCAACCCCATAGGGAATCTCACTTATTGTAAAATGTACACAGAAAGATATCAGATTTTTCAGTAGTTACCGGTAATGCTTTAAAATGAATCGTTAATTTGAAAAAGGGTGCATGTCTTTTGTTTACCTTACGAGACATGTATCAAATTTTAGGTGTCTAACGAATTCCTCTGACTTTTTCTTGTATTTTTGGTACAAGTCTCAACTTGTTTTAAGCAAACAAAAACCAGGAAAACAAAATCAAAGTTTTTCGACCGCAATTTTTTTTGAAATTATTTTGCTGCCACCCATACATTTTAGACAAGTTGAAACTTGCACTAAAAATTACAGGATATACCAAAAGAGTTCGTTAGATATCTAAAATTTGGATTTTTTCATCGTAAATCGCGTATTAGAGAAAACAGCCATTCCTTCCGATATCCGTGAAGCCTCCTCTTAATAAATTTTTTTTACAAATAATTTAACTTAAAACGAATAAGAATTAATCGTCAAATCCGAATACAATTTAGAGAACTGTTGGAAATGGATTATTTTTCGCCAAAAAGACATTATTTTACGGTCTTTCTTTTAGTGAAAATTATGACGACAAATTCCTACGTGATAACTGACGCAAATATAGTGAAGCTGTGTTTCATAAAAATGTTATAGCTGCCATTAAAAAATTTTAAAAATCGTCTTCAAAGATTTAAAAGCTTTTAATATTATTTTTAAAAAAATCACAAAAATTGAAGCAGCTTCCAGTTAAATTTTTTAACGATAATTAACATTTAATTTTTTTAATTTACCAGTTCAAAAATTATTCTGTCCGCAAAGGAAAAGTTTAAGATTCGATGATTTGAATTCAAAACATTTAAATTAAAAGAGCTGTAGGTTGCTCTGTTTTGTAGTACTTTAATTTAATCTTAACTTTACGTTTAGACCAATGGCATATTCGTTTCTTAGGAAACTTTAAGATAATGCCTGCACCGAAAATGATATAAATATCAAGCTAATTAAAAAAAAAAAAAAAAAAAAAAAATTAACATTTTAAATGAAGTTTAATCTTATTTACATACCTATGCGACCAAAACAATTCGATAATAATATTTCCAGTAAACCCTGTAAAACTTCGTTTTTAGTTTTTAAGAGCCACAAAATCTATCACACAACCTTTTACTGGATGCTCACACCACTGAAGAACTGAAGAACAGGACTGACCAAAAATAAAACAAATCCTTATTTTTACCTTCCTCTACATTGTTGTCGCGGTTATTTGTTTTTTCGAATTTGACGAAAGAGTCATCTTCAGAGTTCTACGAACGGATAACCGATTTCCAAAAATACATCAATCAACCTGCATGATTCATAATACGATTCTTAATTCTTTTAACCAAAACAATAATTTTCAAAAACATTTTTATACTTCTCAATTTTTCATATAGAAGAGTATGTTATTAGATTTGGTTTTGAGTTTTGGGTACCTCCATTAATATTGAACGGAGGGCAAAAAGAACGGAATTTTGCGGGGGGTAATTTTTCATAACAAAACTATTTTACGCATGTCCGTCTGTCCTCATTTTCTTGTACTTCGATTGGAGAAATACATTTGATTCCAAATTTGGCGTATGAATAGGGGGCAATAAGGACAAGAGCTGTATAACTTTTCGTCCAAATCCGTTCCCAAATAGCAAAACGGCAGCCGTTCGAAAGGTATAATAATTTTATAAAAGAGGAAATAATTTTTTTTTCTCTCTTTTCTAATCACGAACTCGGTTTATACATTTCATGTCCGATTTAACTTTTCGATATGTTGAATGATTATCGATATATCGAAATCGAATTGTTTTCACATTTTATTTATTTTTTTTAAACATGTTAATTTTTTTTTTTAATTTCCCGAACACCGCGTGCTCTACAATAAAATGGAACATTCAAAAAGTTCCGAACATATTCTGAAACACTCTAAAACATTCCGGAATATTTTTCGACATTCTGAAATGTTTTGAAACATTTTAGAATATTGTGGAACATTTTAGAATAATCTAATTTGTCAGTGTATTGTGTTTAAGGACCACTCCACTCATAACCCAACATAATATTTATTGACATTTTTACGCGTTCGAGTAAGATCTATATGAAATGGAAGAGTATCGAACAGTAATAATCTCCATTGTAGCTTGTTTAAAGTTTTTATTTATTTCAGGCAGTAAAAATATGTTTTTGGGAACCTAATCTCCAATATTTCTCCAGTCCATGAGTCCAGTTTTCGCTTCATATTATAACATGTGCGACCCCGAAGAATATTCTTTGCAAATTCTCTGCCAAGTGGGACCTTTTCATGTGGAGGTACACATATGAGTGAAAGTAAATTTCTTGCCTAATTTTTTTTTTTTTCATTTTTTCAGAACTGATATGAGAATTCCAGGTAGCAATATATTTATTTATTTATTTTAGAAACATGAAATATCAGACTGGCAAACCAGAAAGGATTTTTAAAGATCTTGACTACTTCTTCTTAGTCCTTTACTCGATTACGAGCGTGGTGATCTCTCACATACACCTGTGCGTGCGCTCACAGGCATACGGGACCTACAGTTTAACGCCGGTTCCGAACGGCTATTTCTGAGAGATTTACGAAACAATTACCACTCGGTGGTTTGCCATTGCCTTCCGAGGGGTGGTGACCGTTGATTTTCTGACTAGCGCACTAGTTTTGACCTGAGAAAAATTCCTAGCTGTGAACTAGGATAGAAGCACGACGCGTCGCATCTCATGATTGAGAATCGAGCGCGCTATGAACTAGGCTACGGGCCACCACAAATAAAACATAAAAAATTACAATGAAAAAAATGAAAAAAAATAAATAAAAATCCTGTTCCTGCTCCGTAGTCTGAGAGCCACCTAGAAGCTGTTTTTGTAAATAAAGAAAGACTCTTTTTTCAGATTCATAAAAGAAAATAATGACTGAAAACTTTCTAACGCGGTATTTTTTAAATAAAATTGGAAAAAAAAAAAAAATCCTGCCAAAATTTTATTCCAGACGCACCAACTAAAAAGTTCGGACAGTACCACCCAGAAACTTTTTTTGTAATAAAATTCAACGCCTTATTATTAAATTTTTTTGGTACATAATGAAATCATGCTTTTAATTCGTCTGGAAACCGAACTTAATCGATACGAAAATTTAATGCGCTATTAAATGAAGATAAAATAATACATCCGGCGATGTTAATTTTCAAATTCTTTCGCTCATCTAAAAATAAATCTAACATATGTTACCTTAACGCTAACCCTCCTAACCCCTAATCATTATCAACAAAAAGGAACAACTCTTCACAATGACTACACTATCCTCCACCTCTATGTCTCTCTCTTTCATTAAAGCCGTAGCATACGCCAAGTCTTACAATTTTTTTTCACCTGGGAATCTCATGCCCTCAAAGAAGAAGAAAAAAAACTCAATAAAATGGAAGAAAAACTCTCCCGCAACATTGGATTATTTTTGACCATGGTCACTCGTCAAAAAGTCATTTAAAAACGAAACATGGCCTTAATATCCAAAGGGACCTCGGAAATGACCTTTCCTACCTTGAGGTACTATTGTTGTTTTTATTTATATGGCAGAAAAAAAAGTACATTTTTTTTTAATCCAGTGGATGACTTCTTACGGCTGGATTTTTCCTCTCAGAAAAAAAAAAGGAACGCGATTAAGTGGCGATTATGTAATAAACGAGGTAAGTAAAATGAAGCATTAGCAGAGAAATACAGTAAAGTTTTCAAATGATGCTTGTTTGCAGTGTTGAAGCGGCCTGTGACGTCACGGCAAAATACTTTCACTTAATTCTGAAATGATTCCATTCCATCTTTGCAAATAGTAGACATCTCAAAGAGGAAAAAAAAAGGTTAATCATTTAATTGATTGTTATAAAATCATGTATCTTTTACCGCGAGCTTTTCTTTTATTTCGTCGATAACTACATCAGCATTTTAGCCTTATCAGTTTGACAAGCTTCATTCTTGATTCGATGCTTCAAAAGGATTTTACAAATGATGAACCATTTTAACGGGGCTCTCTCTCTATCGCATCCTGAATCAGAGAAAAGGGAATTCCAGAGCATATGTATAATTAGTTTATGTAGGGATAATTTGTTTTTGCCCGTTGAAGTTTCTGATTAAACATGTTAATTATGTAGATAAAAAGGGAGGAAAAATAACAAACATACAAAGGTCTAAGGATTGCATTTGTTTTTTTCGGCCGGCAATTAATATATCATCCGACAATTTGTAAGTGGGGCATTATATATTTATTATTTCGATTACTTTTCATACATCTAAGACAGATAAAAGAGAGAGAGAGAGAGAAAGAAAAAAAAATCAGTCTAAAATAAAAATACAAATTCGACATGGAATGGCGCCATATTTGATCAAAGTAACGCAAGCACTTTTTTTTTCTCTCTTTTCGAGAAAGAAAATAAAAGATTTTATTACACTATTAGATAATCGTGTTAGCAACAGTTTATCTGTAATCATTTTCCCCTTCAAGCTCTATCCTACTTTATAATTAATTTTTCATATCGGGCGGAAAAAAAATATATAGGCGGCCTTATTAGTAGCATCACCTTAATAAGCGACTGAATTCGATAAATTGAAAGAAAAAAAAATCATCCGTAGAATGTCATTGTAAAGTACGACATAACAGTAAACGAGTACTTGAGTAAAGTAACAAAGTATTTTAATTATTTTAAAAGCTAGTGAATAAAAACCTGTATTTCGCGGTTCCGGATCTATACAACGTGGAATCTAGGTTCGCATTCTTTACAGTGGCTTCTTTTATAACACGTCATTTTACTTTCTTTTTCGTGTTACACGTTTTTTTTTTCAGATGTTTCTTATTACGTTAGCTCTTTTTTTGCCATACCCGAGTTTGCTTATCATCTTATAATCCTTGTGTCCGTCTGTCTGCTCCGTCACGCTCTGTAACCCAAATAATTTTGCAAAACAGAAAAAAAAAAAAGTAGCTTCATCCCTTAAAAAGGAAAACATCAAAAATATTTCTTTCAAAAGAAACATTTATATGAACAAAATTGTGCACCCTTTCATACGTCTCTTTACTTCCAAGGCTAAATAAATAACTATGTTATAACAAAAAACGATATCGTGAAACTAAAATGAAATAAAATAAAATGTCAGTTGCCTATGCCAGGTTTCGTTTTCTTCCTTCTTTTTCTTATCGTTGTAGATACTGTATACCACTGACATTTAAAAAAAAAAAAAAACGAGTGACGTTCAATGCAGGTACATTACGGACTAATTTTTGTGATTCTTCAAACCTGGGTCACATGCCTAGGAAATATTCTTATTTTTTTAATTCTTCTTGTTTACAATTTGACCTTGATTAAGAACGTATTGTATCGTTATTCAGGAATGTCTAACATCTTTCAACGGTAATATGGTGCTACAAGGCACAAAAAAAAAAAAAAAAATTAAGTAAAGTTTAGCAAAAGAACCAGGTAAGTAAAATGATGTAACGGATGAAATAAAATTTGGCTTCAAGAAGTAAATGAAAATTCAGCGGTTTTAATCTAAAACAATTGGGCACCTTAAATTTGATCATTCGAATTTTAAAAATTGAGTCGCTTTTAATTATTCAGAAAAGTTGGGAATATTTATCGGATTTGAAATTAGCTCAGTCTAACATTATAATCTGTTTACAAGAGCCAAACTGGCCTTGCATCATTAATTTAGCAGTCGAATACAAATCGGAAGTAGTGAGGCTCTAGACCTATCTTTGCAATTTAAGAAAGCGTTTTGGATTCGCAGTGATTAGACCCTTTTTCTGTCTATAAGAACTTTTTTGCTTAAAATCTATCAATAAAAAAAAAAAAAAAAATTTGAATACCAAATTTTACTAAAATGCCGACATAAACATACGATAAAAAAACAAAAAAACAATATATCGTACGATGTGTTAAAAGCTCCGGAGAAAAAAAGTGCAACGAACTTAAATAATGACTACTTATTTTTTTCCTATAAGTTGTGCAGTCTGAATTACATTTTGGCATTAAGAAGAGAGAGAGAAAAAAAATTCATTTCCGATTTTAACGTTCGGCCTTGCATTGCAATAAGACTTACATAACTTATAAAATTTCCATCTTAAAAGAAAAAAAAAATCATCAAATTTTCCAAAACAGTATTCGTAAAGAATGGGTTTTCATATTTTAAACCAAATTAAAAAAACCAACGATTCGATGTTAAAGATGACAACCTTTACACAAAGGTTGTAAAAACGAAGATTACCTGAAGAATTTTTATTTAAACGCTGTCCTGAATGAAATTACACCAACGATGGATATAGATCAAGTTACGTAGTCCATATTTGTCATGAACATTGTGCATGGAGGCAATGAACTTTTGAACATCTTGCCCTTACGGAAATGTTTCGTTTAGTTTAATACCAATTACGACTATCTGATGTTACTTTTTTTTTCTTGTAATTTTTGTGCGTAAAAATTGCACGAGGTTTTTTTTTTTTTATCGATATTATTCTACTATCGATTGTTATCGTGAGCAGCAATTTTGCAAAGCTCATTTTCAAAACGGCGAGAAATTACGTCGTTGCCGCTTGTGAATCCGACACATCTATTCGAGTATTTTGCAAATGGGATATGTAAAATTTTTAAGACGCAAGAGACTTCAAATTTGTATTTAAAAAAAAAATAATAGTAATAATAATAATGCGAATAATTAATATTACAATTTTTCCTCTTCTGAAGCTTTTTTTTAAATTCTAATTCACTCATAGAAAAAGTTTTTTTTAAAATTAATTTATTTTCTCTTAAGTGGAATAATAGTTTATTTATTATTATTTAATTTATTTTGTTTGGTTATTGAACTTTTCCTAAAATATTATCAAAGAATCATGGTTTTAATAAAAACACCTAGACTTGAACCCAGACCAACTCCTCGATCATTCGGTTTGAAGTCGGAGGCTCTAACACTGCGCTGGGTGCTCCGAATAATAATAACTCATTCGTTCAAAATTAAACAAAACTAATCAAAGCGCTGACTTAAAGAAAAAAAAAAAATTTTGAAAAAAAGTAAATCTTGATTAAAAAAAAAAAAGTCGAAAACTGTTCAGATGTAGTCTGTCTCAAATCTAGAAGTCAGCAATGACTAATTGCGGATTGACAGGTGAACGCCTTCTCTGTCCAAACTAAAAAGTGTCGTTCTTTCTAAACGATCAGGCTAATGTTGTTCTTTTTATGCAAGTCCCTACAAAACGATCTTTTTTTTCTCAATTTTTGGGGATTTAAAAAAAAAAACATAAAATTAGGCCGCTGACACATGGAGCGTATCATACGTCGCGTATTTATGACACCCGCGTATTCCAGGTACCAAGGTCCATGGGTTCAAATGGAACCTTACACATTCAGCGTACGCGCATGAAATACGTCGAGCATACGCCGAGCTCCAGCGTATGCCCTGGCATACGTCGACCGCTCGCGTATTGCGATTCCTACTGACTCAAATGGAACCTTTCACATGATGCGTCGCGTATTTATGACTTTACCTGCTTTTTATTGCTTTTATTGACTTTTTAAATGACTATTTTCTTTAAATTTCAATTATACTAAGTTAATTTTATCATAATTGTGTTCTTTGCATTATCCCGATCAAAACGATATAAAACACAAGTCGATTATTCAAATTTTAGCATATATTGTGCGGAGTTGAAAAAAATTAAATTAAAGTGGTTATTTTGTTAATTTTGGTTGTAAAAATAAAAGTTTGTAAGACAATAATAATAATGAATGTTCGTAAAAAAAAAAAAAAAAAAAAAGGATCGTTTATAAGAAATTAATGCGTGAGAAAAATTTTTGAATTTACTTTAAGGTCGTGTCTTCACATCCGATCGCAATAGTGAAATGTCACCGTTCGCTATTGTCAATGGTCACCAAAGTACCGGAAACTGAATCAACGAAAGTCCGTAAAAGAAATTTGAATTTGAATTCATCACTGCCTTCTATAATTTTTAAAAAGTTTTGCTGCTACAATAAAAACAAAAAAAAAGTTCTTTTTGTGTTGAGAATTACATTACCTATTGTAATTGCTACTGGAAATATATTTTGTATTTTTTAAAATCGCAAATTTGTTTATAGTGCTTCTAAAATATGGCAGCTCATTACAGCAACGAGAAAACTTTCCAAGTGATAGTGGTATGGTTGATTCAGTTTCCGGTACTTTGGTGACCATTGACAAGAGCGAACGGTGACATTTCACTATTGCGATCGGATGTGAAGACACGACCTAAGACATGACAGAAAGGGATCGTATAAATCAGAAAATTTTAGTTTTAAAAAAGCTTTTTTGAAAAGCTTAATTGAAAAATTAAGCAATAATTTCCCCAACTAAACAATAAAATTAAAAAAAAATTACTGTATAGATTTTTTATTTTAATTTTATATGATTAAAATTTTTATTTAAATCATTTAAAGAGGTAGCTATGATTTTCAGATAATTTAATTTCCTTCAGCATTATAGCCTTTATTTTCAAAATATAAACATAATTGGCTATTAATAGAAATGCTTTTTTTTTTGGAAAAACAAAGGTATGTTTTAAAAAAAATTTATCAACCCCGTTTGTAATGGTTTATTGAGGTCCGATCAACGACTGAAGGATATACAGTTAATGCAAATTTTTTTATGGCTTTGTAAACAAAAAATGGTTCTTAAGGAAATTGGGATTCTTCAAATTTCTTGGTTCGTTAGTGCGACATTCGTGAATAAGAAGATATTCCCTAATAATTAGATTGTAGCTTTAAAAAATCATCATTTAAAAAAATTTTATATCGTTTTGATCAGAATCGAGAGCTTAATTCGACCATTTGGTTATTTAAATGAAAAATTAATTAGGGAAAAAAAAGTTTGTCATATTTCAATAAAAACAATATGAAGAATTCAAAATTTGGCGTACCATTGTTCAAAAAATATCACAAATACGCGCATCATGTGAAAGGCATACGCCAGCGTATCCGTACGCTGGAGCAGGTAATACGCGACGTATCATACGCCTCATGTGTCAGCGCCCTTAACATGAAGATTACGTTTAGATTAGGAAGAACTTTTGTCCTTATATTATTTTTTACATATTACAGCTCCTGCATTTTACATCTCTTTTTTTGTTACTGACGATTCGTTTAAGTGAGGCATTTTTTTTTAACCCAACGAAAAATGTAAGAACCTCATTGAGGTAGTAAGAAGATCATTCGAGAGTTTAGTTTCATAAAATGTCGAAGTCTTCTTTTGAAAGTAATAACTAATAATCAACCCCTGTCACATTGCAATTTCACTGCTCATTTCTACATTTTTGAGACAGACCATAGTTTCTTGTAAAAAAAATATTAAAAAATGACCTAAAGTTAAACGTCAATTGTCAAAAAGTCAAAATCAATGAATTCGTTTTTTTTTCTAATGCAACAAAAATAAAAACGGAGGGAGAAAAAAAAAATGAAAAGGAGAGCAACCTTTTGCCGATTGTTCCGTTTTCCTTTGTCCTTGGCTTTTTAAATACTTGAAAAAGTTCCCTCCTACCTGAGAATAAAAAGTTTTTGTAATCTCCCTTTTGCGTTTTTATGGATCGTCAAGTTTATTGCCATGTTGGTTGTGTGTAAACTATATGTATATTACAAATAATCGGGGTATATAAAAAGAAAATTCAAAAAATGATCTAGTCCAAGCTTCTGCTTTTTTAAAATCGTTTTAAAGGCTTTTCCCTTACGTATTTCGGAAGAACGGAACCGTTGTTATCACGAAAATTACTTTAACGGAGGAACGATTCAAACGATCTGAAGATTGGAATCACTATTCAGAGTAATCCTGTTAATCCTCTTGACGCCTGTCTTGCACCGTCCTTCCTTTCCCCTTTCCATTTTTCTTCTATGATTTTTATCCCCATCTCCATCCTTATTTTTTTTCCCACCTTTCCCATTTATTTTCCCTTCTTCCATTTTATTTTATCGTTTTGCTGCATTGTAAATTAAAACGAACCTCATTTTACAGAATTATTTTTGTTTCGCCTGATTTATACAAGGGTTAGAAAGTTTAAATGTAGCTACGGTCGGGTCATATTTCTTAGTCTCGTAGTGTTGATACGCTTATCGCTCCAGAATATTTTCCTATAAAAGCTTCAGCTATTTAATTTTGAATAAGCAGTAAAACGTTGTCAGAATTCGAGTGTTAATTGGAATCAATATTCCGAGCTTTTAGGGGTGGAGTAATAATAAATACGGAGTAAACTCGGCTTTTGATGATCAACATCACAGTTTATTCGGTTTCTTTGTGTTTCAATTTCTAAAATACAACTTTTCCCGGTCCTCCGTCGCACTGTTTAATTTTTAAAAAGCAACGCAGAAGAATTATTTCTGGCATTAATGTAGAATGTTATGGCGTGTAAAAAAAGGGATTTGTGATAGAACGAAAGAAAAAGAGGCTCCAAATTTGAGAGCTATGAATTGGGCTTGCATTTATTGTTTTTGGCTGTTATTTCATTGGCAGTATTTTTAAACTTTTTGGGCAGTATTTAAATTAAATGGGCAGTAAAAAAAATCAATTTTTGCAAGTAAATTAAAGCATTTCGAGCAGTATATAAATATCAGGGCAGTATTATTACCTAGCAGTATGCAACATTAAATTATAAATATATAAACAAATAAATAAATTTAAAAAAATAATCAAAAAAGAAAAAAAAATCAATGCACTTAGATCTTAATTCATCGGCACATTACATTATCCCCTACAAAATGCCCTGAATTCTTTAAAAAAAAAAAAAAATTGTTTAAACGTCGCTCAAGATTTTTAGGCGGTAAAATTTTTTAAAAGCACAAAGCATTGCTTTTTTTCTCCGTTATTTTAAAAAACAAATATGTAAAAATTTGGTCACAACCTCTTTTTTCAACGGCGTTTAAGGCATAGTGAGTTTATGCTAAAAAAATTTCTTCAACCATTTTCATTTATTTTAGACCCGAAACTTGACAATGTCATATCTTCCTTGCCCGTGTAAATAAAATTTTTAAAAAATACTAAAAGATTACTCTTTGATATTAAAATGAACGAGTGCATTCAGTTTTTTGCCTCCACAAAATCTTTTTGGTGTTTCATTGGATTCTATTTAGAACGTATATTTAGCCTATGGAGAACGCATTGAAGATCATATGTCATCATTGTAATCATAATCACATATGGAATGGCATTATTGCTTCACAAGTAGTGAAATGTACAATATTTTTGCATAATCTTGCCTTTTTTTTTGAACTTCCGACAAAAATACAGCCTGTTGCACTTGCCCACAAAGTTTTCCCAATACTCAATTAATTTTTTTGAAAAACTTTTTACACTGCCGAATTTTATCCTTAAACTGCCACAATAAATTTTATACTGCTAAAATTTTACCGCCCTTAAAATACTGCCCTTGTAAAATAAATATTGCCGATTCAAATAAAATACTGCCCATTTAAATATGAGTCTGGGCTTTAACTTAGGTTATGGACGGCAATTTTTAACCGGAACTATAAACCCATGACTGAAAGCGGTAAAAATTTCCTTTAATTACACATCGTTTTCTTTTCTGAGGATTTCAAAAAAAATCTGCAGTTAATTTAACAAAGTCAATATAGTACAACAGTAAAATATATTTTTTTTTGCTAGCAACCAAAAAAACAAAAAAGGGGATGACTTTTAAAATTCCCAAAATGATAAACCCTTAATTCGCTTTAAAACGGTGACAATTATAATGTTCCTTTTGTTAAAGCTGTCGCTATCATTTCCCACTGCCTGTAAGATAATAGCAAACTCAAGACCTGCAGTAATAATTATTGTTTAACGCTGGCGCGAACAAATAGCCATAATAAAGAGATATTTTAGAGTTATGAGAAATCATATTACACATTTATAGAAAAATAACGCAAATTGAAAAAAATTTTCTCTTTTATTTTTTATATTTTATACATTTGTCCCTTTACAAACGAAAAATATTTTATACCCCCCCCCTTTTTCCCTCTTTAAAAAAAGACTACCCAAATGCTTATTTATTTATTATCCATATACCAAAACAGTGGTTCGAGAAAAAAGCCTATTGGGATTATCATAACTTTAATCATTTTTCTCATTTTTTCAAATGTCAAAATGCTTTTCCCATTTGCGGAAAAAGGCTTTGTCCCTTAACCGACATAAAAAACAAATGAAAAAAAAAAAAAGATTTTTTTAAGAATGTATAAAATAACGAAAAGATTTCAGCGTTAGAAATATAATGCGAAGCGTCCCACATTCTATCGATGCACAGCAACCAAAATAACTTTGAATTCTACCAAGGGAAACACTTCAATTAATGATTGTATATGAAAATTGGTCGTGTTATAATCGCATCATATTAAAATACCGCTTTCCGATGCCGTCTGAAGGGAACCCATGGCCATTTAATTATGATCACATCTTCGCAGTTGCGCAATACCAGCCATTGACCCAGTTGTTAAGGTAAATGTATGTCAAAATGAATCCATGGTTCGCTTACGATCTTGCACTTTTTCTTTTTCCACTTTGTTATTTTTACTTCAAGTTTGCACTTTCATATTGTCCGTTTCAGTGCCAAATTATTGCAAAATTGTTAATCGGGAGTAAATTGTGTAAATTATGTCTAGAATCTATCATTCCTTCAAGGACGGGAAAGGGCTTATAGAAAATTTGTCGGTATTCGATCGAGATTCCCTCTTTATCGGAAACTGTCACAACTTGTTTGGATTATCTAAGAATGCGGTTATTTTCGAGGAAATTCTGATAGGTGAACTGGAGGCTGAACGTCATGAAAAGAGGTTTTGTTAAGATTCTTTGGAATTTATAAAGGAAAAAGGAAAAAAAAGCATACGAATTTTAAGGAGATGAAAAAGAAGAAGAAAAATAAAATTAAATAAAATAAAAAGTTGGAAAAAAAAAAATTCTTTATTTCGGAAAATTCTTGGAAATTTTACACTTCCGTGCAGTTTTATTTCATTTGTTTTGGCGAGGAAGTGAGATAGGTGGGGGGTTGATTATTTCGATTCTCTTCTTTGACTCTATATTTTTTTCTTATTAATCTTTTTTTTTTTTCTCTTTCAAGGTTAATAGTTAATATTTGCTTTCGCTTTATACAGGGTGAACTACTTCATGGTTTTGTGAATTTCTTAGGCGTCTAGTCAAGAGTCTCGTCTTTAAAAAAAACAGCAAAAATCTTGTTCTTGCGAATAAATAGCTCAAAACTCGTCTGAATTTTTAGAAACCAATTTAGAAGAAAAAAAAAATTAAAAAGTATAAGAATCTTTTCCAGACAAAAAACTTTTGTGGAAAAATGGTAGATTCCACATGGAATTTTTTAGTGGAGTACTTGTGGATTCCAAGTGGATTTTAAGACTTTTTCCATTGTTTTTCCACCTTGATGGATTTTTTCACCATTTTTTTCCCAAGTGCTGAATGAAATCAGGAAAAACGGTGGAAAAATGATAGGAAAATGGCGGCAAAATTTTAAAACTCGTGTCGAATATTCGTGGCTATTCCACCAATTTTCCATGGTGGAATACACGTGTTTTCCAAAATCTGTTTAGCTGGGGTGCACAGCGCAAGATTTTTTACAATTTCTAGAGTAGGAAATCATTATTCTATCACTTTCTATATTGATTATTAAAAAAATAAAATAAGTCAGAAGAAGAATTGAAGGACATGACTCTAATGTAAATTACGATTAAGGAATTGGTTACTAAATCATCAATATAATTTTTTACAAGCCCTGATCGTCGATTTAAATCGCATCGAAATTAATTCAGACTGATTTGCGAAACGGAGTAATGCACTTTGAGACAAAATAGGATCAATTTTACATCTTTGGACTGCGATATTACATTTTTTGTTGGTGTTCTAAATGAGCAATCATTCCAAGATCACGTCAGAAATTTTTAGGTTTTATTTTTTCTTTTTTGAAAGAAAAAAAAAATGATTCATACCAGTCGGTTTAATCGAAAAAAAAGAGACTACGTTTGAGATAACGACATGGTTTTTTTCGATATTATCTTCTGAACTATATAGAAGGATATACAATTTTTTATCACACTGGCCTTATTTAATGTATTACCCCAAAATAATGAAACCAATGCGTACAATAAGTAACGTACATAAAGAACTTTTAAATCCGGCTTTTCATTAAACGAAAACTGTTTAAAAAAAAAAAAAAAGAGAAAATAAACCAGTGAAATTTAAGGATTATGAAAAACCAGTAAGATACGTTTAATAATTATTAAACGATTCAATCGATTATATACTACTGCAAAAGGTCAACGTGCAATCGGACGCTGGTCTTTTTTTTTTTGATAATATTCATCGAACAAACAATTTTAAGACAATCGCGATCAACAATCGCACTCAATTACAGTTTAAATCGTGGGTTTCAGGGTTAACGGTCGTAACGAACTACTCCCGGTTAAAATGATAAGTCAAGGTTAGGTGATGCTAAAAACTTTAAAGCTAAGTGAACATTCTTCTCACTTTTTCTTCCGGTCAAAGAAGATACACACATCATTAAAAACAAACCGAAACAAAATTTTAAAAAAAATCTGAAAAGTCTATGGGCACCAAGCATCGAAGGGTCGTTATATGAATTTTAATTTGAATTTAAAAAAATTAAAGGAAATTTTTATCGGGTTCGAACCATTTCCGCAACTTTTTATAACATTTCTTTTTCTATTCGGATCATAAAAAGAGCGGAATGATTTTAAAAAAAATTCTATTTCTTAGAGAATTCAAGTTATCTAACAAGATACTCGCGACTACTTTCAATTTATAATGGATTTTGCGCCTGTGAAATGAAGTACAAGATGTGCTGTACATACTTTCACACCGAAGTAGATTAAATAACTTCCAGCTCTCGGTCTCATTTGAATGAATTAACTTGTTTTATAAACAGTTAGAGTGCGTCTGCCGTTTAAACAGTTAATGATTTAACTTGAACTAGTTGAGCCTTCTATGAGCACTTAAATTTTAAAAAAAAAAAAATGGCGCTTAAATTCCTTTTCTTTCAGATCATTACTCATTCGTCCAACGATTTAGCCGAAAAATAAAAAGAGGGGACTCCTTTTTTTTTCCTATCGCCCACAAGCAAAATCAGTAATAGCATCATCATCATTATCAATTCAATAATGGGTGCATCACCTGCAAATGTTCATAGCACCCCGGCTTCACTCGAAAAACCTGGAGGGAAATAAAATATGATACGGCAAGCGTTTAGATTCTAGGTATACATAATTGTGCCTTTATTCTAAGAAGGAGAACTTCTGATTAATTTCCATAACGCTGAAATTAGTTTTTGTATGATTTAAAAATTTTCCTTTTTTTTCCCTTCTTTTTCATATATTTAAAATGTAGGCTTGAGTGTATTTTTGATTAACGAGCGTAATGGCTTCTCGAGATCTCGTAGTTTACAGTTTCGGTTCTTTTCAAATTAACTCTTTGTTTCTTTTTACGAGACATGTATTAAATATGATGAAATCTGGGGAAATTTTTCAATATAAATTAATCTTCTGGTCTTTTTTTAAAAAAAATATTATTTAAAATATTATCGTGTTGTTACAAGAATGATAAAAGATTTTTAACGTTTATATGAGAGCAATTTGCCGCCAAATCATTCATTTCATTCATTCATTTTTTTTTTTTTTTTTTTTTTTTTTTACACGTTCATCATTATAAACGATTTTTCCAGCCAAATAACGGATCTAATTGTCTTATCTTTCCTTTGAATTAAAACGAAATAAAAATATCAAATACTTTTTCAAATCGATTGTAACCACCGGGTACTGAAGAACTGTACCTCAATTAAAAAAATATCTTTAATTTTAAACATCAATTAACAATACAATTTTCTAGTGAATAATATTGTTACTCCTAAGGCGGGATTCATTTTTTATAAATTGAAAAAGAATCCAAATTTTTTCCAAAAATATGTGAAATGTTTTATTTACAATTAATCTCCGTAGTTGGCTGGTAACTTATTAATTCCTCTATTTATTTCCTTGAGTTTTGACCTTGAAATTATTATTTTTGTTCGAAAAAAAAATATTATTTAGGTAGTTGCGCTACACTAGGTTTGTTACTTTATCAATGCATTTCGTTTATTTGAATATTTCTTATTGGCAAAATAATGTCTCACAATCAATCAATAATCAATCAAGGAAGTACTGTATAAAATTTAAAACTACTTATTGGGCACATTAAATTTTTTAAGAAAAAATTGATTAACAATACATAACGGACTACATGATACTCAGTACACATACAAATATGTATTATAAACAATTTAATCAAACAATATTCTCAACCCCTAAACATTTTTCAAGACATCGAACCTTTTCATAAAAGCTACAAGCAGGAACCCTCCTTGGGTTTAAGTTTGAAAGCAAAGTTAACCCTTAACATTTTCAAACAACAGCAAACCCAAAAACATCAATCTTTAAACGAAATAAAAACAATAAAATTATTTAAATATAAATAAATAAAAAATTCCCTTGGATTATTTTCTATTAATGATATCATTGTTTTCATAACTTTTTTTACTTGTTTAAACAGTGCTAAACCACATGCTTTATGGACATAAACAAACCCCCTGCCCCCCCTCTTAAGCTGGCAACATAGGACAAGAACATAGTGATTGAATTCCGATTATTTATCGACTCGCGCGCATGCGTTTAAATATTATCATGAGGTCACTAACGTCGCCAATAACGAGACAAGTAAATAATTCGGGACGGAAAAAAAAAAAAAAAAAACTGACAACGGTAAACTGTCAAAATTAACAAACAACTTAACTGCAAAAGGGCGAATGCCTATCAGGATGCAAAGTTAATGATCTTATTTTACTTACGACACTTTACTTCACTAACTACCCCTGATGTTGAAATGGCTATGAGGGATTCAAATGAATTGTGCAACCATATCCTCAGCATAACTCCCTTGATTGAAAGGGGCGATAATATAGGGGCGCGAAATGTTCTTATACACATTTCTATGATTCTTCTTTTCCACACATTGAAGTTTGGTTTATACGTACGTGGGAACAACGAAAAAATGCACGTTTTCGTTTCCAAAATAAATTCGAGCAACTCAATATTCTCATTTTTACAGAATATTGACCCAAACGGTCTTAAGCGATTTTGTTAATTTTTTTTATTTTTAATGTTTTGCCCCCGAATACGAAAAATCAATGACAACTTGGTTGGTCCGAGTAATAGGTCATCACAAAATAACAATGACATTCCACTACCGCAAGCCTATTGGTTTAAAACTTGGCTCCCTTAATATAGGATTGAAACATTAAAATGTCATAAAGATAAATAGTCGTCAGGCAGACGGACAAAACCTGACTTTGCCTTATACAATTGATCCTTGTAAACATTACAGTCAATCTATAACTTTGATGTTTTTTTTTTTTTTTTTTTTTTTGTAATAACTGTTTTATATATTGAACTGCTTAATCATAAAGTACTGATAAATAGTTCATTTTTTTCCCTGACTAATTAAATATTTTGCATTGGACTCATACAATAGTGTTATTTCTCTTTATCTCGTATTAGCTTAAATTTAAATCTTTTATCTTGCTCAAACCAGCTCATTTGAAATATTCACTAAAAATCTGTGAAATGTTCGTTGTTTTTATTTTAAATGTCTGTTAGGACACACCAACAAAAAAAAGAATGCCTTCACTTGGCAGTGAAGCGATAGTACTTAAAAAATCGTTCAGTTGGCAAAACCGATTAAAAAATGTCGGATCAACAAGACCGCCATATCAAAAATCTATCATCTTAATGCAGTCCAGTTAAAAAAATAATAAGGACAATTTAAGCAATAAATTAGATTTATTCTTCTGAAAAACAACAGAGATTGTAAACTTTTTACAATTTTTATCTTGGGTATCAATCAAGTCGTTTTTAATGAAAAAAGAAAAGTAAACAATTATGTCAATTATTTTTTTGCAGCTTAAAACGGATCAGCACTTACAATCTATTAAATGGAAAGTGAAATTTACCGAAAAAAAGTGGTACTTAATTGAGTAATGAGCATATTTATAATTGGCTACTCTGTATCCTGGAAACAACAATCAAATAACTTACTAACAACTCCTTAAGTTAGTCTTGATACTTTATGTAAACTATCCAATCAGTGCCATATTTTTTTTTTCCTCTTAACTTCAAATGTAATTCCCCTGGCTTTCGCAACATAATTCATTCTTTACGCTCTCGCGATAAGAAACAAATAAGACTTCTGGCATTTTATTAAGCTGATTTAACTTTACCATCATTTTCAACAACAGAAAATAAAATAAAAAAGTAAAAAATAAAAAATTCTTTGTATTAAATCTGGTGAAAGTGCATAGCCATATGAAAATAACATAATAAAAAGAGGCAGAAGAAAAAAAAATGCTTTTAAATTTGTGTAAGAATTCGAAGAGGATGGATAAAGAGGGGAGGGGACGACGTGGGGGAGGCTAATGGGGTTAGCGGTTATAAAACAAAAAAAAAAGGATCAGTTGGGACGACAACACGCAGTTCGAGACTTTTGTCATGCCTTTGTGTCAAATTTTTAAAAAAATAAACAAACAATTAAACAACGTAAATAAATGGACATTTTTAAATGGGCTTGATCTGCTTTGATAATTTTTTTTAAAGTCCGGAAATTACTAAAAAAAAAAAAAAGTCTATAATTAATTAATGACAGTTTACCTTAAAGTCGATGTATCCATGGTAAAATATAATCCTTTTAAAAAACACTTATAACACACTTAATAAATTGAGAGTTAAATAATAATGAAATTAAATTAAAAGGTAAAAAAGAAAAAAAAAACTGCACTGATAATTTAGGAACTTCAACGTACGAAAAAAAAATTAATTTACAAAACGACATAAAATGATTAGTGACAATAATTAAAGAAAGACAAGTGAAAACGATTAAGCCAAAGTTGACAATTGACACGCTTGCAAGGACTACCCAATCGGTACTGATGTATAAAGGGAATATCATAAACAAGAACACACAAGTGATCTGTTCTTTGTGGGGGAAACGTACACTAGCCTGTTAAATTAAATTACACCTGCGCGATGCACAACCCGTCATTTTTTTTCTCTACGATAATTTTTTTTATCATTTTCGTTTCCGTGGAAAAGGATGTTTAATCGAGTGTCAATTCACGTTCTTTTCCCCGAAAACCCAAAACTTTTTCTTTTTAATAAAAGCCCTTCTCGGAAAAATTTCATAGTTCTTTTTTCGGAAATAAAGGAAAAAGGGTCTTTTCCAGTTACGATGAAAACGGCGAAAACAATCTAGGCGAAAAACAATTAACCTACTGCACCAAAAATAAAACAAAAAATCCAAAAATTCGATGTTTCCTATTTTGGTTTTTTCGTGTCAATTTAACCACGCAGAAAAATTGCGTGAAATAGCCTGATCTTACAAGTCATTACAAGCTTCCCTGGAAGTTACCTAACTTCGCGCAGGCTCAATACCCTTACTGAACCTTATTACTGCTAATCAATTAGCAACCGTACTACAGAATTGAAAACGGGCACAATTCTTTCAAACCCAAAAAGATATTTACCGACACTTCTTTTAGAAAAAATATTCTCTGTGATTGCCTCACCTCAGAAATAAATGTTTTCATTCATGCAATTAATCAATCATTAAGATAAAGTTGCCTTTCCGATTAAAACATGGCGAGTATTAAATAAACCGAATTACGTTTTGGCGTACGTGCGAAAACAACATCTTCAAAAGGCGGGGAATTAATGGAACGAGGAACGTGTACACAACTTACAAAATCAGATAAGATTACCATCAAGTCTTAAAGGTTAAACACCACGAGCCGGATTTATTTCTGATACCGGCTTGAAATACCGTGAATACAGAAGACCAACTTTAACACAATTTTCAATCCAATACTGTTTCATCAAGTCTAATGTCTTCTGTTGGGTTTTCACAGTAGATCTCATATTTTTTATTACCGTTATTTTATATTTGGTCTGAAGTCATCCAAACCAAAATTTCTACTTGGAAATGCTGCACCGTAAAAAAAAAAAAAAAAAAAAAAAATGCATTTTTATTTGAATTCTTTTTTCCGCTTTGTTTTTATTTTTCTTCCTTCCCCATTATTATCGGGGATAATAAGCACGGTTTAGTATTGGCTTGTAACAATTAAAAAATTGTTAAGAGCTTTTTAAGCTAGTTTAGCGCGCAAGAATGGGAAAATTCAGATAGTGATGATTTTTTTTTTTTTTTTTTTTTCTTGCAGAAAAATGATCTTTCGATTACACGTAAATGTGAAATTAATTATAACCAAGGGAAACAAAATGAAATACATCGATTAATTTCAATTTTATGTATAGGCTTAAGAAGGCTGGATCTTTAAACGTCTTTAAATTGCACCTGTTTATAGTCAAGATCATATAAAGTGAGAAGTACCTGCATCGTTTAATGTAAAATACCGTACGGAGGGGCGACTTTGTACTTTTACCCAGATGTAAAATCTCGTGCGTAAAACATTTTTATAAGGATTAATTATTAAACCTAGTTAGTAGACAATACGTTTTATTAGATTTAATACATATTTTTCAGAATTAATGGTGTTCTAACCGATTTTACGAAAAGTATAAGGTCGCCCCTTTTTACGGTGTTTTACGTTTAAAAGCTGACAGGAAAAAAAATTACACATTCATAGAGACGTTTATTAGCACAATGCCAATCGAAATATCTACTTGCTGAGAACGTGATTTTGTAAAATATTAATTATCTCAAGGGAGCGTATCACGTTTTATTTGACAAACATTTCAACAATGCAATTAGAAGAAAAAAAAACAAAGTGGTAGATCGTTTTATAATCAAAGAATTAAGAATCTGCCTTTCGATTTAATGCATATTCAATACATATGAACTAAAGCGTTGAGACCGAGGCACTAAAATCAACTTTATAATCTTCCTTACACAGTTATTGCCCCAAAAAGATATTAAAACATTGCACTCGCCATTTGGGACTAATTTTTTATGCTACTCATATGGGAAACTGCTGCTAACTAAGCAAGTTCAGACAGCACAATTTCCCGCAACGAATTACAACCTCTTCCGGAAAAAAATCTATATTTTTTTTGCTTATAATTTTTAGCTGAAGATTTTTCAGAAATTAAATTTAAATCTTTAATTTTAGGGCCATTCAAGTGTTTCGACAGCATGAATAAGGCGAATCTCCCTCTTCCCCCCTAAGACGCTTACGTAATACTTGAACGGCTCCCTAGTGAGCCCCCCCCCCTCAGACATTAACATACAACAATATGCTTTATTTTTGTTAAGTGAAATAAGTTAAAAATGGACCAAGTCCAGCTTGATTGCGAGCTTTGTGCTTTTCAGGTTGGTGGTTTGAATTTCTCTGAACGTTCAGTAAATTAAAGGCTCCAATTCAATTCGTGACTTCACACTGATCGAAAGAAGCAAAAATTTTCTACCAAAATGCAAGAATTCTTTTGTAGGCACAAGGGAAACAAAGTCTTGCTTAATAATCTGCAGACTGTTCAAGTTGTAAAATGATTGCTTTTAATTTAGTATATCACGTCCATGATGTCCCTGTCTTTCACTCTCATCAGTCTCCTTCATCCCTATGAATACCCACTGAATTTAAGTATTTCTTGACTGCTAATAAGCTAATACACAAGTTACTTTGAGAAAATACCGAAACAGAAGGTTGGAAGGATCATTTTCCCCTTCATCCTCCCCCTAGCGTCTCGCTTTTAATATAAGTATAAATATGTAATTAGCAAATAAAAGCGACCAATTAATGGCGGTATAGCATCATTATTATTGACGTGCGCTTCAAAATTTTATTCTAAAACTTTCTTACGACATCTTTTAATTTTTTTTAATGTCACATAATCAAATCCCAATCGCGTGTTTTAAAGCGGATTTTGTAACAAAAAGAAGAAGCAGTAGCATGTGACTCTTATAATTCCTGAGCAAATCAATGATACAATATAATACTTATACTACTTACTAATTTTCATCGAGAAAAACACAAGGTTTGTGGTCAATAAATCATGAGAGATTATCCGAGTCGAAAATCTCTACTCGAGAAAACAAAAAAAAAAAAAAAAAGAGATGAAAGAAAAAGAGAAAAAGAAATCAAAGACCAATTCGGACTACCGATTTTGTTAAGCAATTCAATTCTTTTAGTTTTAACTTCCTCAACCAATTTTTCTCTTTTCTTTTTTTCAATTCCATTGCCATTTTTCCCATTTTTAATTTTCACTTGCAGATCAATAGTTGTATCTTTTAATCTTTTAATTTTGGATTATTTAAAATTTTTTTCAAAATAAAACTTTGTTTCTCTTTTTTTTTTTAAATATGGTTTAGAAAACATTCTAACTGCTTACAAGCAAATGACTTACTAACCGTACCTACGTCGCGGTATAATGGAAATGTAACGTCGTATATTCCTGAATGATATACTGAATAAATATACTAATCGGATTGCCATTCCTCTGATCTTCATCATGTTCATAGCAATGCTACACAGTTTTATTTCTATTTTCCAGAGCGACTTTGTATTTTCTCGGAAATGGCTTGGATTCGTTGAATCTGTACATTGATATCAGAAACCAAATAAGCGTTTAACTTTTCATTCCACAAGAATGTTAAAATAATTTTTTTTTTTTTTAATGAAGAACGGCCTTTTTTTTTTTTTTTTTTTTTGGCTTTTCTTGCTTGATGTAAAAATTTTGCAACACATCCTGCCGAGGAAGACAAACAAAGAAAAGGAGAAAGAAAAAAAAAAGCTCTGCGTGATGTCCGAATATAATCGCTTCTAATATTTATAGGATAATGTAAAAGGTTTAATACTTCCGCATGGGATTCGTTAAGTGTGACGTCACTACATCTTGCGATCTTTTTTCTTTTGAATAACTTAAAGCTGACCGAAAATGAAGCAACAAATTAAAGTTGGTGAAAGATGAACGATAACAAAAATCCATTACTTGAACCACTCAAAAGCTCCTTAACTAGTTATCTAATTATACCCCATTGATTACTCTTGAGGAGTAAATCAAGCATCCAGCCAGGAACACTTTGGTAAATAATATCTGATTAACAGCGGTTTTCAGACAAGGCGACAAGTTTCTGTTTTCGTGAGAGCTACACGGTGGATCTTCAAAACTCAACGTTCAAAACGATTCCTTAAAAATAACATACTTATTACTTCCGGTTTTGGTATATTCGAACCAGTGCTTCATAAATAAAAACAATGCATCATTAAATTCTCCATCGCCGTTCATAAACTACAATTCCGTCAAAGCTGATCCAATATAATAAAAAGCTTATGAAGTCGTATAATTCGCCCTGAAAATTATTAAAAAGAATCAAGGACGAAGAAAAAGGACACTTTTTCATGCATTTTTTTAAAAGTATAAAACGAAAATAGTTACAGCTGAGTATGAAAAAAATATCAAATGAAAATGAATGTGAAATTCGAACGCATATTACTAGTTGAGGCCTATGACGTATTGAACAGGTATGGTACCTTAAAATATCACAGATAGATGAAAATTATAATTCGATATTTAGATTTTTGTATTATTTTTAATATTATTTCAATATTTTAAAGATGTACCAATGGCGGATCCACAGGGATCGCCTCTCCTCCCGTCTAACTGAAAATATTTAACGTCTGAAAGAATTCCAACTTTTGGGCACATTTTAGGTTATCACCTCTCTTTCCCAAAAAATATTTTGAGATTCCAGTAGAATGCATAACGTTTCCTCAAGCAATATTTTAAAAGCCCTTACCAGTGGCGTTGCGCAGAATCCGGGGGCCCTGGTGCGAAAATTTTGAAAATAAAAAATATGTTTTTTTTTTTTTTTTTTTTTTTTTTGAGAATGTTGAGTGCAAAAGTTTGAACATTATTTACGATTCTCTTTGATTTCATGAAAATTAAAACGAGAATTCGGGGCTTTGTCAGCTCGGGGGCCCCGGCTCATTGGACCCTCTGCGCCCCGTCCGCTACTCAACTGGCACTTACATATATCTTTTTCTTAATTCAAACATTCAAGGATTCATTTCTTAAAATATTCGGTAGTCACCCCGAATACCGTACGAAAATTAGACTTTTACTTCCTTTCTATCTTGGAAACCAGATCGAAATGTAAAATTCTGCTATAATAATAATAATAGGTATTGACTTAATACATTTTAAGGGAGCGTTCAAGTATTTCGTAAGACCGAAAGGGGGTACTCGAAATTCTTACGATGGGGAAGAGGAGGGGAGTTTTTTGGCAAATCTTATGTAAGAACTTCCAGTATAATTTATTGTTCAGAATTTTTTTTTTTTTAATTTCAAGAAATTAGGTTGTTTTAATTTTTTTTGAATGTCTAAATTAGAAAATTTGAATTTTTTTTTTTCAAAAAATTCTAAAAAATAAAAACTTGTTTTTTGATGAGATTTTGTGCCAACCTATCCATCTTCAGGGATACAAATATGAACCATAAATCTAGGTAAGAAAAATATTACTCCAATTTAAAATAGGTGTTAAAAAAAAGGGGGGGGGAGTCAGCGAAAATCTTACGTAATATAAGGGAGGGGGGTCAAAGAAATATTGCTAAATCTTACGAAGGGGGGAGGGGGTTCCAAAACCCAAACAAAAGTCATACGTTATACTTGAGCGTTCCCTAATTGCTACATTCCATAATCATTAGGTCAAAGGTCTCCGAGTTTTTGGGTTGGGTATCAAATTTTTTTCCGCATTTATATAAAATTAAGGATCAAAATTCATTCATGAATGAATTTTGATCAACAATACATACCTTTTTTTGATAAATAGATAGGCCTAGATACCAAATTTTTTTTATTATTTTTAAAATAATTAAGTATAATAATATTTTAATATTATTATATATACAGCATTATTATATATTTAATTATTAATAATGTTATTAGTTAAGAATAATATATATATTTAAAAATTAAACTACCCCAACCTTTTTATCTACTTACGGCTCTGGAAAAAAAACGAGCAACTTTAGAAAATTAAACCAAGTTACAGTTGACGAGCTTGACATGAATCGATATATTTTATCGTTTAATCAATGTTTGTATTAGTTATCATGTTGGAAGTAATTCGTTGACTTGCCACGATTGTCCTTGTCTCATTTCATTATCATCTTCTTTTAGATACATTTCTTTTTTTAAATTTAATAAAACCAAAAAAAAAAAAAAAAAAAAAAAAAAAAAAAAAAAATTTCGCGAATTTTTTTTAAAATGCAATTCTAATAGCTTTATATTCCAATCTCTACTGAACAGGTTTTTTAAAAGAAATTTAGCCTCTTTTTATAAAAAATAACATAAAAATCGTCAGTAACGTCATCGTAGGTACGTCAGTAAAAATTTTATCAATCAGTTAAGCCGATTTTATCAATGGAGTCTAGCTTATGGGATGTAAACAGAATTTGAGATAGTTTCAACCTTCTTTTTGGGGCCATCAAGTATTACTTCAGCACGTTAGAGGAGGGAGGGGGTCCAAATCATCGAATCTACTGGTAAGCTAAGTGTAACGGATTCGGATTTTCAGAATAATAACCTAAAAAAAGAATTAAATTAAGGAAGCGTTCAAGACCGGAAGGGGGTGCAAGAAATTCTTAAGATTTCTTACATGGGGATAGAAGGGGGGAGGGTCCGGTAAATCTTACGTAAGTTAAAGGAGGGGGGTCAAAGAAATCTTACTAAGTCTTATGACACGGGGGTAGGGGGTCGGAAAACCCGAAAAAAAGGTTTACGTAATACTTGAACGCTCTATAAGATTAAATTTAAAAAAATAACCTCACCCGATAACTTGTAAATGAAACAAAAACAAACATGGAAATAGATAGATGGCGGTGGAACAACCTTAGATAATATAATCTGTAGGTGAAACAATAGCTTCAGAAAATGTTTATATAAGCATGCATAAACTAAACTAAACACGAGATAGGCTCATTTTTTCGGACCAAAACAAACAAGGTAAATAGAATAGGAATGCTTCATCTATGAATTCTATTATCTAAGAGGAAAAGATCGAAATGGTATATATACCGTAAAGCCCGAGGGTTGCATTAGCAAATTATTCGCTTCTTGCAATCTGAAGAAAGCGGATCGTAGAGGAAACTAAAATCGGGAGACCGAGGTAAAATTGACCTTGCAGGTCAAATCGGAACTGCCAATTCGAGTGACCGAAGTAAAACAAAATCTAACTCTTAATAACCGATGGAAGCTGAGTCTCCAAGGAGAAGGGGCGCTAGGAAGCGGCGATAAAAAGAAATTTTGATATTTACTTGAATTTGTAAATTTTCGAACTTTTTTAAATAAACGGCTTTTAAGTTTTAGCAAATAAAACTTGTCCCTATTCTAATGAGCTCTTACATTAAGCATTGTAGGGGTCAAAATGATCAAAATCGTACTGACCTAGCATAGGAATGGCCCTTCCTTACCCGTAAGCATCGAATCGACCCCCTAATCCCTTCTTCCTTCTCAATTATACGAAAAAATACGTTTTTTCACGAAAAAAATATATATCGATTATCGATTTTTTAAAAATTTTGATATAGGCGATAAACTTACATAAGGTCCTCCTTTGTTAAAGATGAGCAACAGTAAGTATTCGTTTCAACCCCCTTCTTCCCAAAACCTGTTTATTTATTTTGGTACGTCCCTTTAGATTGATGGAAATGAAAGGTAAAATAATAAGCTTAAAGAACAACTTTCCATTTTAAAAAAAACGCAAAAAAAAGTATTTAACAAAGAATAAAAGGAAGCATCGGAAAAGGTTAAAAAGTTCTTATGTTTTTTGCTTAGTTGTCACATTAATCCCAACATTTCAATTTAAAATGGCCGAAAACCCTCTGCTTAAGGTAACGTCTACTAATTTTTTCGATGCTATTATATCACTTTCGAAAACCTTTGCAAAAAGTATTATAAAATTTTAATGAAGTGTAATTAATCTTTCCGCTTTTCTTTAGAAATATCGAAAAAAGCCCAGATTTTCAACAATGATGTCTCCTTTTCCGAGAGAGAAACCGGTTATTTTAAAGGGGGGAGGAAATAAACTTTAAATACAGTAAAAAAGCAGACTCTTAGATACCCAATTTTTGAATTATTTCATTGTAATTTTTGAAGATGGGAAGGGGGGAGGGGGACCAGTTTAGATCCACCAGTATCCTTTTTTAAACCACAACACTCATAATTTCGCTAACTTAGATTTCCGCTAATAAAGTACGATGAATGCAAATAATCTGAGAAACTTAAAAATGATTTTCCTTACAATCTAAAAGGATATCTTTTATATAAAAAAATCCAGTTTTAAGCAGGTTTTTAAAATAGCAAGTAATCGGGAAAAAGGAAGAAGGGAAAAAGACGGTAAAACGCTAATATATTTTCCATGGACTTGCTGATTCGGAATTTTAAGCGCGTTGTTCATCCGTTTTTCCCTTTTCCATTTTTCTTGGTTCGAATATTTTCTCCTAGGCAAATTTTTTCCCCTTTTACATATAATAATTCTGTCGAATTTTTTTTCAGGTTCTACATGAGCACAAAATTGTAATAAAAACAAATTTATACGACTTATTTTCTGCTACTGAAAATAAAGCTCGGCGTAAGGTGAAGCAAATTCGGAAATGCGTTTTGTTTTTATGAAAACAACAAAGAGACAAACTTTGCTTTAAAAGTAAGCAAGTTTTATAATCGATCATTGTCAATCAAATCATTGTATAGACTAATAAATGCGGTTTGGAAATATGGTGCTGTGTATGTACGTGTGCCATACCGTAACACCATTGCATTGGGTGTAAGAAATGCAACATTGTCATTTACTATTCTATCATTTGGTGGTGTTGATAATGATAAATTAAAATTAAATGCGCTGAAATGCGAATATCATTGTAGGGATCTGATAGACTGATTTATTGCGAACACTTAAAAATCGATAAGTTTAAAAATCACAGAGTAAAATAATTTTGAAAGGAAAAAAAAAATGAATCAGAAAATAAACATATAAAGTAAAAATAAAAAAGACCCATTTTATTTGAAAATAAAATTGTCCAACATTTATGAAAGAACATCCCTCAATGTTGACACGAAATGCCCAACACAATAAAATACAATGAACCTTTTCAATAGCTCATAGATTAAGGTTTGACAAACAAGGCAATTCCTAACTGTGGTTCCTGCTATATTGGTTTGCATATTTTTAAATCTACGACTTTTCGCTACGGGAGTTTTGTTTACCATTTTTTGAGTTTACATAATTTTTCAAGCAGGAAGCGAAAGCAGTTCACGGTAAGAAAAAAATTCGACCCTTACTCCCGTTAGTTAAAATTCAATTCGATTCAATTCAATTCGTTCGTTTAACATTATTATTGTTCATTAGCTTAATAAAAGGATGAGTGAGATGACTTTGTAATGCTGTGGTACTTATAGCATCATTCAGCAGGTGGGAAATGATGAATTTCATACTACGGTTGTATTTTTATAACAATTTCGTACGACACTATTCCACCAGGCATACTGTAAATCTGACCCACACTATTAACAGCTTTATTTTCCTCAATTCCCATTACCCGATCGTAAATTCAGAGCCTTAGAAACGAAGAAGGGCTAAATTTAGGGGGATAAAATTGTCGTTCAAAGTGATTTTTCGTACGTTCAACCAGAGACGAAGGGGAATAGAAATTATTTGTACACTCGCACATATTATATTGATTAATATTCTCGTTTAGTATCCATAGAGATTTCCCGATTCTCCCGTTTTTCCATTGATTCTCAATCGGAACTTATCCCGTTTCCTATCATGGGTACACAGTAGAACCCTTTGAAAAAAAAAGACTTCGCCTAACAAACGAGTGCCTATACAATTTTTTAAAAAACGCAGGATTTCACTTATTTACAGACATATAAGTAGATCGTTCTTATTTTTCTTAAGCGTCTAAAAAAATCCAAAAACATTTTCGGGCATCATTCATTGTACTTTTGTAATATGAGTTTCACACAAATTGTTTGTATTTTAGTAAGCCTTTTAAAACTTAAAAATAAAAATAAAAATCCGAAAAAAAACTTGCCTTCCTTTTTTTTCTTCTTCATCTTCTTTTTTTTTTTTCGCCGAAAAAAAAAGGAAAGGGAAAATAGTTTTCTAATATATTAACCTGAGGTAACAAAAAGCGTACGGTTGAGTGGGTTCCGATTGTTTCTTTCATATTTATACTTTCCATAAGGAAAACACGAGAGACTGTGTTAACTGACGTTACTCCACTCACCGTTATTTAGCAATGTTGTGACGTCATCCTCCCAAAGACTTCTGCTTGAAATTAATTTACTACTAAGTTGAGTTTTGTCAAAGTTTTCTTCGTAATGCCGGAAAATTCCAGAGTTAACTTCTTCAGTTTCCTTATGCGATGATTCTTTAAAGTTCTCCTTTTTGACTTTCTCATTACGGGGAAATCCCGCTTTTTGATTTTATTGGAAAGCTTTCTCGGTTCTGAATAATTTTTTTTTTTTTGTTTTTTTTGTTTTCTTTCTCCCTCTCTTCGTCAAAAATCGCAACCATTTTAGGGTTTACAGCAGTTGTCTTTGTCTTTTGGTTTCGTTATCTCACTTTATTAGTATTTTTTGTTTTTAATATTTAATTTTATAAGTCTAATGTCCCTTCTGTACATGTGTATGCATTTTCCTCAAAAAAAAAAAAAAAAAAAAAAAAAAAAAAGTAAAAGTGTAGTGTAAAATGGGGCAAAACTGACCAAAAATTCCAAATCAGCTTTTGGCTTCTAGTACATTTTTCATATTTTAGGGTTCATCACTATTATTTTCGGGTTGAGACAGAAAGTAAGCAAGGGGAATAATTGTGTTAGGGCACTGCCAGTCCAACTGGCAAATCTAAAGAAATGGATCAAAAGCTGTTTTTAATTATTTTGGTCTTTGAACCTTAACTTAAAAATTGAACTTTATTGTAACAGTAGACCTAACGAATCCAGATATTTCCCCATAATTTTTTTTTTTACAAATTTTGTAGTGGAAAAAGCTGCTCCTCGGGTCAAAATTGAAAACTGGTCAATTCCACCCCCGTTTACGGTATTGCAATAGGAAAACATCTAAAATTAGGAAAATATTTAGAACTTGAGGCTTAAAAACGGACCATCAAACTGCAACCACTCATAATAAAGGTTTCTCTGGATGATTCCTCCAAGCAAATTAACGATTACTAAACGTCAGGAATAGACTGAGTTTTATCCGTAACCCCATTCACGGCATTGTAACGAAATCCTTTCGACTTTGTCAAAAACCTCGCGATTGAATACTGCATTAAATTCATTATTGTTGAGGTGACGATTGCGTACATCGTAAATTTTATGTTCGCAACAACGTCAAAGCAAAGCTAATTGACTTATAATCTTCCGGTGTGTAAAGAAAGCAATCTGATTGCATTTACTGAAGAATATATAATAATAACTACCGGAAAATGATATCCCTATATAGCTCAAATGAAGAACAGCAAATGTAAACGGAGCATGATTGTATAGATATTATCCCAAGGGTTAGGCAAAGGAGTTGTTTTCCAAACGGGGTGGGCGCTTTTTGCCACACGAGAGGCGAGCGAAGCGAGCCTCGAGTGTGGCTAACGCCCACCCCGTTTGGAAAACACTCCGTTTGCCTAACCCTTAGGGGTAGCTATTTTTCCCAACGAGTGATGAAAACCACGGGATTTTTTGAAAAATTAGGATGGAAACGGCAGAAAACCTTTGAAAAATGTGTAAAAAAAAAAAAGTTCTTGGTGTCGTTTTAATGCGGGTGAGGCTTAAATGAATTGATATAAAGTTGGAGTGAAGATTTCCCCCTCCACAAGTGCGGAGTTGACAGAAAAAAAAGTCATGTGTACGTTGTTAAAGAATGAAAAGTTTTGGATAATATTAAAGATAAAAATTTATACTGTTCTTTTTTAATCTTTTTCCGATTTTAATTAACTAATTTGGAGTTTTAAGTTATTTAACGTTCTTTTTTTTTCATCAATATTGCACATAGTGAACATAATCTTAAAAAAAACAAAAACAACTCCTCGCACGCATAGTCGTTTTCGCATCAAATCTCGTGTTTCGCTTATGGAACACATTGAAGTTACGATTTGTTTTGCAGATCGTAGTAGCAGATTTCTTTTTTTTTTTTTTTTCACAGAAACTTTCGTTAGAATTCGTGTTTCGCCTATGTCAACCTTATAGGCAAAGAACATCTTTATCTCAAACTGAACAGCCGTTTAAATATACTCATAATATCTCAACGGGACGAAATTTTACGTGGGGAAAAGACGTACTTTGACCGCAAAAGTTAGTCAGTTAAAATCCTATTTTTCATCATGAGTTGGGAAAAAGAATTTGTGAACCGGTCTTTATGATTGTCGAGAGGGAAGGAGTTGGTTTAAAATTATCAACAGTAAAGGGTTTTATGCACTTAATAGTTTTAGTTCTAATTCGAATAGCTTAGACTGGCTTATAGATGTATTTTATTTATATAGAAATTAAAAGACTCAACAAAAATGTTAGTACCTAATCGAATGTTAGAAAATTAAAAAAAATTGAATCAGTTTTACTAGGACTTTTCAGTTGCAGCAAAAACATCACGCGATGAAAATCCATGAAGTTATTATCTTAGGTTTTAAAAATGTTAAAATGTTAAAATGTTAAAATTTACTATTTTAAACAAAATGCTGAATCACAAAATGAATTAAATCTTCAGGATCCTAACCAGACCGAGAAGGCTGAAAGGACAGTATACGAAATAAAGTTTTCAAACTTGAAAGTTGGGAAAATGGATAATATGCATATGCGCCTTCCCATTCGATGTGCAAAAAGAAAAAAAAAATCACAAGACGAATTTGAGTGTCTTCTTAGGGGAGCTGAGGTCTTTTTCCTTTCCCCTAGTTAAGAACCTAATTTTTTTTTGGCTGTTGCTGAAATTGCTGTACAAATTTTGTAAACCCTAATTATAGATTTTCTTTAAAGTGCCGGTATGCTGTTTCAATATTTGCGGTTTAGTTTTACAACAATGTCATCAATGTAGGGATTCGTCGTAATGTCGGGATTTTGCAATATTGGTAACTCTGTAGTTTGGGGTTTAAAACGATAGAGTTAGGCCAAGATCGCATACTTTCCTGTTGTTCTTAGAACTTCAACTTTTTATTTCTGTGAAACCTTTAAAAAGTCTTTCTTTGCTTATAGGATTCTAAGAAATGGAAATTGTAAAAAAAGGGAAATGTTATGAACCCAAGTTTTATACGTTACCAGGGTCTGATCTGACGTACAGGAAAATTTTCAACACGTCATATGAAAGAAGACTTTAAGTATAGAGTCAAAAAATTCGGAGAGAAAGAGGGCTGAGATGAAAGGGGAATAATAATCACGTTTTTTAGCCAAAAATATCAGTCGGACATTTTTGCTTTGCTCCATTCCCTATCACTATATGGCCGTTGAAATTCAGTTAAATAAAACACTTAAAAATTTCCGAAAAAAAAAATACCAGAAATATTTTCATAATTTATGTCATTTCTACTATTTTTCCATGAAATAAACAAATCAACTTCTTTTACAAATCTTCTGCGCAATTGTACGAATAAATGAAAAAAATAACGAAACCCTATTATTTAGAATCACTACGAGATTCGTCATTTAAACTCGTGGAACTTAGCCTTGGCCATCATTTTCGACAAGCTAAGGATACTCCTGCATATTATTTTATTAAACTTTACAACATTCCAAATAAAATGTTTATACTTTAAAAAAAGAGAAATAATGGAGGGATGAAAGAAAGAGAAAGATAACAAAAACATTTTAAAGTGTTAATATAAATTATATGAAATATCTTGTTCTTATTTCTGATATTTTCTTAAAAAATTATATAAGTAAATCTTTTTAAAGCATGACCTTGAACAAGTTGTAGGCATTCATTTTAATTTTATTATTTGTTACATTATTTGCCATTCAATTCAACATAACAGACTCGTCAAAAATGCTACTATGCTCTCAATGAGATTTCTTTAATTATTATGTGTACATCTTAATAATTAAAATGTCTAAAACCAAATGAATAAGTAACAGTACTTCCACGAATAAATTGTAAATCTTTTTTAAGAGAAGGCTTCAGATATTTATTTAAATATACCAAAATAAATTTCCCTGACCTAAAACTTTTTTTGGAGATACAAATTAAAAATCTGGCTTCGTAGCGAACTTTATATTCATACTGGAATCTTTCTTTCAAAATTTCAGATTCTCAGGTTGTAAAGAAATTCCGGAAAACGTTTTCAAAAATACCTAAATGTCGGGAATATATTTTCCAAAGCGTTTTCCGGAGTTTCTTTACAACCTGAGAATCTGAAATTTTGAAGGAAAGATGCCAGTATCACTATGAAGTTCGCTACGAAGCCAAATTTCTAATTTGTATCTCCAAAAAAAAGTTCTAAGCCATGGAAATTTATTTTGGTATATTTAAATAAATATCTGAAGCCTCCTCTTAAAAGTACTCAAATTTTTCGCGGAATCAAGGAAAACGAGAACAAGAACAAGACTTTTCAAAAAAATTTTGCTTGTCGCTTCCTAGAGGAGGAAAATGATGCAAAAAGTTTTTACTACGAATAACACTGAAGATAATTTTGAACATCCTTTCACTATTAAGAGACATTTTCTCACGCGGAAGGTAATCCCACGGGTGAATTTCCAGTTCTCCTCGTAATTCTTATAGAAACCCCTTTTTTGTACGATAAGAATTTTGCCCCTGTTATTTACAAGTTCCTCTGAATAAGTGAACTGTCTACTGATTCGGTCCTTTTAGCTAAGAAAATTACAACGATTATTAGTTAACGCAAATAAAGATTATCAAGAATATCTTAAATGCTCGAGTACGAATCGATGTGCCTAACAGACATATTATCAGTTTCCTACGGATTATTCTTCCAAGTTCAAGTGGTTTCCACGTAAAATATATTTCGTCAATGTTAAATTATTATTAATCATATTTGATAACAATCAACGGTTATGACGTTTGCATTAATTTTGCGTCAGTGTTATTGAATCGGAAAGTTTTGCATTCGTCTATTATCTCTCGTGGGACGAATTAAAAAGATCGAATATGAAAATTCTCTCGATTTCCACGTTGAAAAGAATGTGCTAAAACCTGTTTTTTTATGTAATTATAAGCATCTAATTAATAAATATGAAGGAAAAGGGAAAGAAAAAAGGTAGCACTTGTTTGGATCTCCATTTTGAAATCTGAGATTCGTTTATGATATTAGATTTTTTTCGAAATATTTCCCTATATTTATATACATGCTCACATACGCGTTTCTTCTGTTTTTTTTTTTTTTCAATGGAAAGTGCCAGGGCAGGCGAACAATCCTTGACCGTGATGAAACGCGGTCGAGTTCAGTGTTAAACCATTTAACACGAACATGCGAAAGTATTGAAAATAATGCGATAATTGCCTTGTCGTCTTTCCAAGTTTCCGAAACGTCAGGGAAAAATCTTTTCATCGTTCCTTTCTTTCCCGTGTGCTTCTCTTGGCTCCTAATAAAAAAGGGCATGCGGTTTTACTGGTCGGGTTTAAAAAATTTCTTAAAAACATAATTTTGCGTATGCATGCAATTCACGATTTATTATTCGTCTAGATAATTAAAATTTTTTTCTGGTTTTCAATTCTTACCAATTAACAAAAATGATCTGATTAATTAACTGCTACTACAAAAAATATTTGAAAGATATTGGTTAACAAAATTTTAACAATATGATAAAATAATTCCAACTTTTTTTTGGTTCAGTGCTTTGAAAACCTTGACAGAGCTTCAGTCGACGAGCAAGAACTTACGACAAGCAAAACAAGCAAACAAAAAATTAAAAAAAAAAAAAAAAAAAAAAAAAAAAGAAACGACACGTTTGTTGAGTGTAGATCAAGGTCGTCGTTTAGTTCTGGAAACTTAAGCTAAAAAGAGTGTAATTAATGCAAAATCTGCCTTTCATTAGGGAGTTTTTCAATAGACAAAGCCCGCATCGATTCATTCGGTCAGACTTGTGTCGTTGATAAATTAGCTTCTGAGATATCTGGATATTTGAATAGGACGTATCAAGCATACACAAGCGCTGTATGAAGGCGCTTTTCAACCTCACTTTTTCAAGCTTAGTGCTTTTACTTTTATTAGTGAAGTATGAAAATCAGTTATATTTTCTGCGGTAGCTGACGCTTTCTCTTTCAACAACGAATCGCATAAATGGATTAAATAGGCCGATTAAAAATCGAATTTGAAGATCACAGATCACTTAATGACATTTCAAAAGTTCAAATTTAAAATTTTTAAGTGAATGAATCATACATAAGTTGCAAAGAACTTTATACTTTTCTATATTTACCAATATAGTGCACACAGCTAGTACTTGTCTGTAAAATAATAGAAAAAGAAGGGAACGATAAGAAATTTTAATTTTTTCCCGACGACGGCCTTTTGGTAAATCGCGATTTTCATGACTGCTGATTTTGTGAATATTTTTGGAAATATTGAGAAGCCTCTTCGGAAATTAGTTCTGCAAGTTACCATACTCTCCCGTGCATTTTTAAGAGTGGAGCTTCAGATTTGGCTACACCGTAAAAAATTTCGTGTCTTTATAACACATTTTTTATGTTGAAACCGGTCCACATATTTTTATTTGTAAATAATAACACGATTGACAATATTGCCGTAGCAACATGTGTCAAAATTATAACATAAAAAGAGTGACATACAGGGTGTGTGGACTGGGTTTGTTAAAAATACACAAAATGTTTTACTGTGTAAGACCGCGGGTTTTCGGCGATTTTTCGAAAATATTCCCAAATTGTATTTATAGGCCTAACATAGCTGTCGGGAAAGGGTTAAATAAGTTTTTATAAATAATAAGTTCACGTACGCTAAAGAAAATCAAATAAGTATTTTAAATTTCCCATTCCGGGATTTTATTTTCTGCAATACTCCCATCTTTCATATTAAAAAAAAGAAAAAAAAAACGAACAGTGAGTTATTATGACTTTTAATGTGTGCCTTATTCTAATTAAATTTCTGTATTGATTACAGGTTATTACGATGATAATAACTCCCGCATTTTAGCTTTGATTTGCCTGTTTTTACAGCACTTAATTTTTCCAGAGAGAAAGAAAAAAAAATCCGTTATTTTTTTATAGCTCGATCGTTTTAAGTTTATTCAGCGTTGCAGTGTACTCCTCCCCGTTCCTATTTTTCTTTCATTGGATTTTCCAGCTTCTTAATTTTCATTCAGTTTTACGCGAATCAAAAACCGGTGTCGACTTAAAAGTTATAGGAACCGAACCGTGACCAACCGAAGAGGGGCACCCAAAAGGATTTCGATCCTAAGGGATCAGGACCGTGGCACAACTTTCCTTTGATACGATCATGACAGCATTACAAAGAAAACTTTTTGAACAGGTTTCCCAACTGTTACACCACGTTCTTTGTTTTCCATCTCTCTCTTACTCGATTGGTTACCATGGAAACTCTCGATTTATATATTCCCTTGCAGAAATTTTCGAGAATTTTGAAAAGATTTTCACGGGGATGTTTTTCGAGTATGAGGTTTGATTTTCAGATCTCTTTCTTCCGTTCTCCTTCTCCGTCTCTTTTCTTTTTTTTTCCCCGCCGACTTATTACGGCTCTTTTATATAAAACTTACAGCGATCTCAGATAATGACTGATTAACTGGTTATCTGCCTTCTCTGATTCTTTTTTTTTTTTTTTTTTTTTGCCTAACTTTTTTTTTCCTCTTTCATTCTTTCTTTCTTTTTCTGAAATGCTGTTCTAAATTGTCAATTAACTTTTACAAATCTCGATTCGCGCGGACATGATTTCTACTTACAAAACGTCATAATGAGAACAGACTGAAAGTTATGCGTATTACGATTCAGTTTCGGGATATTATTTAAAAATTATTATACGCATCGAAATTTTCCGAACAAATTGAGAAGAGCTTTTCAATGACTTTAGAGAAACTAAATTCGATGTCTCTGTTTTAAATACTCGATGCATCTACTTTAGATAACTGTTATTATCTACATTTCATAAAAGTAACTCCCGAGATCGAAGTGTTAGATGTGCATTGTATTTTACCCAAATAAGCCTTAACTGTAGTCGTTAAATTTGACATGCCGACTTGCTTTTGAAAAAAGAAAAAAAAAAAAAAAAAAAAAAGACCGAAAGCATACAGTTTTTCCACTTTTACGGAATAAGTAAACATTGTAGTAATACATTCTTACCAATTAAAGAGCTTTCCCGCTCGTAGTTCGGGTCATTCAGGGTCATTCTTTCGCTGGAGTAAAAAGGAATTCCAGCGTATTCTTACCTGAAATAAAATAAAAAAAGGAAAATTTTTATTATGTCGTTATTACGGAATTCTCGACTTTTTTCTCCGAAGGATTTGTTTACAGACTGTAAAATGAACTTATATTGTCTGGAAAGAAATAAGGAAGTTTTTAACACTTTTATCGGAAGAAAATACGGAAATGGAAATAATTCTGAATGGGCTGAAGATTGCTGTATGCTACTTCAAAAAAAGGCCGGGCTTAAAGGGTTTGTTTGAAAAATTAAAAAGCTTAAAAAGCCGACGGGCAAAAAAGGTTCGCTCGTCTTCAAAAATGCCGGTACATGAAAGAAATTTTTGTAATGTAGAATAAGAAAAATTAAGCCGCATGGGCATAGCCCTAAAATGACTTATATTAGGTTAACCTTGTATCCCGTTAACCAAATGCGTTCCGATGAAGTCATCACAGGTATTCGACACTTCACCTTTTTTGCTGGGGCATAAGAAGATTAAAAAAAAAAAAAAAAAAAAAAAAAAAGCGGAAATATGAATTAAATTCAAGTTTTCGAAAAGTCTAAAGGGAAAGGACTATACGAAATTCACGACTGACGAACTGGAAAAGAGAAATATAGATAAACCAGATAGGAAGATCCGCACAAGCTACTTACGAGATCAAAAAAAGAAAATTTTTCTGCGTCCCAATCTCTCAATTGAGAATTGACGGAAACCTTTTTTTTTTTTTTTTTTTTTTTTTCCTTTTTTCCCCTCTCTCTCTGTTTCTTGTGTGCATGAACGTGAGTGTGTGTGTATATATGTGCAGCGTTTCGCAATCAAATGAACTCGGATTTACATATTATTCCGCTTTTCCGAAGGTCATTTAACAATTGCAATCAATCGATCGATCGATGCGTTTGATCATATTGTTGGGGTTAATAGTTTCTCTTAAATAAGAATGTTTATCTCCTGTTGCACTTAAATAACGGTCGCATTTTCAAATCCCGTTAACATTGCTTCACTCATTGCCAAATAGATCATACAGGTAAACTGGATCATAGGAGCAAAAAAATACGCAGTGTATACAGACGACAAGTCCAAAAGCAGCAAAAAAAAAAAAAAAAAAAGTCGAGTAACAAAGAGCGAGCGGAATCCAGGAACAGAAACATGGCAAAGTTTGGTTAAACTAAAGCAGCGGAATAATAAATATTTATGAACAAGTTGATCGTCTTTTTCCTTTCCATAAGTTACAGGGAAATAAAAAATAAAATAATATTACAAAAAAAAAACTTTGAAAATAAAATGTTCGGGAAATTTTCAAATAGCTGATTTTGATGAGACAAAAATGTCAACTTTATTAAGGAATATTTTCTTCAATAATCTTCGCACTTGAGTCATTCTTCTCATCTTTCCGGGGGACTCCATCTCAAGCCGTATAATCGGGAACGGAGTTGAATTAAGTGAAAAATAGCGAAAAGCAAATTTCGTTCTTTAATTCAAACAGACTGCGATCTTTTTCAGTTCCTCTTTCTCTCTTTTTTCTCCCTTCTTTATTTCATCAAAATCAGCGTTTGAACTTTCAAATGAGCGATAAATGAAATAGTTAAACTTTAGATAAAAAATCAGTACCGAAGGTACGAAATTTAGAGGATAAGCTGGGCTATGCCCGTAATTTTTTGACTCATAAAAACTCAAAGTTTAAATATTACTTGACATACCATATAGACACGGGAAAAAAAAAATTAATAAAACCGATTAAAAGATAGGGATTGAAGTTATTTCATTAATTTAAACCCAATGGTGTTACTTTCCTTTGAATTAACTCGAGGGGATTCCTTTTAAAAAGTTTTAAGGGAAATGTCTTATAGTGGTCATAGTGATGAAAGTGTTCAGAAATATACCGGTAAAAATTTATTAAATGTGTGCTTTATGAAATGTAATCATGAATAAAATAAAAGGAGAGGTTTTTGGGCCCTGGTACGAATCTTGTTATGGAATCACATGATCCGTGTGATTCATTACACTGACGCCAAACCTAAAAGGGTGATTTTGAAGGTGGCAGCATGATCATACAGGGTGGAAACTCTTACAGAATAAAAACCATATAATACCGGTACTTTTATGCCCGAGAAATTATCCGTCACGCTGATGGTGATCAGCGCTGATAGCAGGGGGAGGGGAGGGGGGTGTCAAAAACCCAAGTTATTGACCCTCCTTTCGGTTTCAAAAATAAGGTAATTAAAACAAAAGCTTGAAAAACAATGCTTAATTTGTTTTTAAATTCTGTACCTCAGTGCAGATATAGACCAAGCCCATTCAAGGATTGAAACTTCTTATTTCAAACCCGACTTTACGAAAGGTATACATGCTCAACGGTTGGCAGTGCTGATTTTATGCCTTCTGCTAGCAAGTTTATTTTGTTACACCCGCAAAGTTTGTTGCTTTGCGACAAGCACTCGCTAGTCTTGGCACAAAAAATTTCCACTGCTTAGAACTAAGTTATGCAAAAATGCTTTGTCGCAAAGCATTTTTGCTTTGACCCAAAGCAGCATTTTTTTCTAGTGTAACAAAGCAGAAAAGGTAACTCGCAGAAGACATTTTGAGTTGGCAACCTTTGTATATGCTTTGTAAAGTCATGTTTGAAATAAGAAGTTGCAATCCTTGAATAGACTTGGTCTAGTTCTGCACTGAGGTGCAGAATTAATTTTTCATCACGCAGTGTGTAGTGCGTTTTAAAAATACCTACGCTGTGCTTTGTGATGAAAAGTAGCTTACAACACAAGAACTGCAAAAGAATAGCCATTGAGACCTTTTTAAAGCCCGAGCCGGACAACCTTTGGACAAACGACACCTTTCAAAATCGGCCTCGACGGACAATTTTTTTCTTTTGCAGCCCTTGTGTTGTAACATACTATTTTAAAAATTAATGGCATATACCCCTATAGTAATTAGTATATCAAAAGAATGGCATATACCCCTATAGTATTTACGTCCGATCAAAAGAAAAAAAATTAATGTTTAAGAAAAAAATGTATTAATACAAATTAATCTCTCACGGTAGTTGTTGTATTATGGTATTTCTGGATTGATAAAGCAGCGAAATTACAATCAAGAATTAACGCCGAGAAAAAGATCAATTTAAGCGAAAAAAATGATCTTCTATATTCAAGCTCTCGTATTTACTTGATTAAAGAGTATTAATCTAAATAATCATTTTTCTCAGTGCAGTCTATGTACAGTACTATATACAGTCTTACGTCACTGAATTGCTTCCAAAACTAAATAAAACGAGATATTGAAATTAGTTTCCCAGAGAAAAAAAAAGTTATAAAATTAATCGCATCCCCTCCATAACGGCCGAAAATTATTTCCTCATGAACTACAGACTCTGAAAACACTGCAACTACACTGAGAGGTAAATATGAATAATATCAACTGACAAGTTTAATTGGTGAAAACCGTAGAAGCTCCTTCAAGCATCTCATTAACCAAATTTGTGCGATCTCAGATTGGAAAATATCGAATATTAAACTGGGGATGAAAACCGTCATTAATATTTTCTGTGAAAATGTTACACTGTAAAAAATTTTGGTAAAATTTCGTGTAATTTAACAGGAAAAAATTCCAATTTTCATGAAATCGTGAAAATTCCATAAAAGTAACGAAAAATTTTGGGAAAACAGTAAAAAAAAGTGGTTTTCTGTAATTATAACCGGTCCAGGTAGTAAAAAATTTCGTGAAAACATTCCCGAAAAATAACCTGAAAATGTAAGTAAAGATTCCATCAATCTGAAAAACAACACGATGAAGAATTGAAAAAATTTCGGTCTTGACAACAAAATCTTGTACAGAATATTCAGTAAAAATTAAAGATTACTCGAAAAAATTCCATAAATATTTTAAGAAACCATGAGATGATATCGAAAAAATTTCTGAACTCTGGAATAGTTTTGATGATTTGGGCTGTAAAAGTTTCAGACTCGTTTGGAAATTATTTTATTCCTGAAAGAAGTAATATTTCTAACTGTTAGCATAATATTTCCGAATTCAGTAGGAAAAAATTCGAATCACTTTGAATAAAAATAAACGGACAAAAACTGGTAAAATTTTCAGTGTCCTTAACATTTGGAATGAGGAGTTAAGAAGGGCAATGTTTTCAAAACGCTATTTTGAGAAAAATGATTTTAAAATTTCAAACGACTTTTTTCGAGATAATTCCATAAAAATATACAGTGAAATAGATGTGTATATTATTTCAACTCTCCTTTACGGAAAAGATATATATCTAACCCTTTCTCTCCCAAGTTCTCCGATCCAAAATTACTTGTTAATCCCAAATATTCTTTTTTCAAAATGAAGGGTATATTCTAATAATATTCTTGATCTTTCACAGAACCTTAAAAATTTATTTGTTTTAGGGCTATATTTTCCGGAAAAAAAAGTAATCATAAGTAATAAGTCATTACTTCTTACTTAGTACCTACATCCTAAACTTTTTTTTTTTTAAAGGGATGATTTATATTGTAAACTAAATGAGACAGTGTAGAAACAAAAGACTATTTTTAGAGAAAAGGTCTTCCACCCTGTAAGGTTCATGCACTGAACGTATAAAGGAAATATCTCAGTGAGTGGAAAGGTATAAAATATGTCTCTCTTTCATTTAAGCGTGTTTCAAAATAAGATGGCTTTTGTATTTACTTTGCAGAAAGGTCGTTTTACCTATTTCTTTATGAAGGAACCCTCAACTTCGTATTTATGCATATGCTCTTCATAATGGTCAACAACCTTTTTAAAAGTCCTTAAATCGCAGGTATACGGGGTTGCATTGAAAACTTACAATTTTTTTTTAGTTAGACTCGTGGATTCGTGGTAAAGTGAATACTTAAATTTTACGCCCTTATATTTGGAAAAATAGTTTTTCTTTTAAAACTCTGGCTTTAGGGAAGTTTCCAGTTTCGGTTTTTTCGCCAGAAAGTGAACTGAAAGTGTAATACAATGGTATACGGATATTTTTTTTAAAGAATTCCGGATGCTACTTTCTTAATTAGATAAGTATATACCGCTTTAATTTTATTAATCTTAGGGGAGATCGACATTGATACTTTGTGCCAATTTTTATTGTACATTTGCAGGTGGTGCTGCTCCTTCAAATTCGCCAGATGATACTAGAAAATTTGAAGCAAATTAATTCCGATAAATTAAATCAAATCAAGACGAGGAAAATGTAAGTATACCATGATATAAATAGTTATTTAATAAATATTAATATAATTTAAACGTTCCGATTTTTCTTTCAGATATGTGGATGGTTTCTTAAATAACGATCAACTTCATGAGCATACTTTGAAGCAATTAACGACTTTTAATGGAAAAACAGAAGAAAATTAAATAAACGAAGGACAATATGTTATTTACGACTAGTGAAAATAGTGAAAAAAGAATATTGAAGAAGAACAGTGTATTGTGTTTAGTGAATACTCAACAATAACAAAAAAGAGTGAAAAAAAAAATTGAATAAAAAATATTTTAAAAAAACAATAATAGTAATAAATTGAATAAAATGTGAGCTCTAGAGGCAAAGTTAAATGAACCAAGGGTGGTTAATCGAGTTTTAAAAAATTTTAGTTTTCTTCTTTCCGAAGTTATTTTTTTCCAATTTTTAAAAGGTTGGATACGATTTACAAATAAAAAAACAAACCGGACACAAAAAATAGATGAATAAATATGTGTTAAAATATTTTTCTAAGGCAAAAAATATGTGAAGGCAAGAACTTTAAAACATTTAATTTTTTCAAAAAATTAATTTTGTAGGAATAGGAAACGGTAAACAATGTAACATTTTACAATAATGTAAAATATCGTTACTTTCGTAATAATGTAAATAACTGAAATTTTATATTTCCAATTTTTCTCGTTAGTAAAAAAAAATTGTTTTTAGCAAAAGAACTATGAAAAAAAAAAAAAAAAAAAAAAATACATTCAAAATCATGAAACAAATAAAAAAATTAATGACTGATATATTCTCGCTTTACTTTTGCAAAAGAAACAAGTTCCATCATCAGAACAAATACCATCCATTAAATCTGCAATGTCAAATTGGATTAAAAAATGGGGAGAGCATCAAAAATTTCTAGCAATGTAAATAAAAAATATTTCAGTAAAAAAAAAAAAAAATCAGAATTATACTTCGTAATGACGCAAAGGGCGCAATTTCACGCCAAACATGTTTGGCGAACATGTTCGGCAAACATGTTGGACAAACATTTTCACCAAACATTTTCCCCAACATGCAGGGGAAGCTCCACATAAGCAGAGACGCTTTTTTAAGCATGTTCGGTAAAAATGTTTGTGTTTGACAAAAATGCCGAACATGTTCGGCGAACATTTCGGACAAACATTTTCACCAAACATGCTTAAAAAAGCGTCACTGCTTATGTGGAGTTTCCCCTGCATGTTAAGGAAAATGTTTGGTGAAAATGTTTGTCCAACATGTTTGCCGAACATGTTCGCCGAACATGTTTGGCGTGAAATTGCGCCCAAAGAATTCTGGGTGATCTTCATGGAAAAAAATGATTTGAAAGTTGACTTTTTATAAATAACACGGAAAATTTCCGTGGTTTTGCAAAGAAAAAATTCTAGCGGGATTGCAATTATTACACGGTGACCCGAGAAATTTCCATTTCTGCTGTACGGACAAATTGAATTAGGTTCGAAATATTTCTATGATGGTTCGAAAAATTTCCAAATTCTTGTAGGTAAAAATTCATGTGAAACGGGAATAATTTTGTCAAGGTACGAAAAATTCCAGTATTACTATACAGCAAAATTCATGTGAAACAGGAATTGTTTCATAATATCACGAAAAATCTCCATACTTTTGTCGAGAAACATTTATGTCGAACCATCATTATTCCTTAAATACACGAAAAATTTCCATAATCCTCAACAGAAAAAACAATGCATTGTCGGCATTTTTTCCTGCAGGTATGTATTATTCGGTTTTATTAAATATGTTTTACTACTTGATTTTTTCCAGAAATCTGGAAAAATTTTGAGGTTGTTCATGAATAAATACCGTAGTCTTGGCTGGAAATATTTCGTGTCAGACTGGACTAATTTTCTTCCCAGACTTTCTGGAAAAATTCCCAATAAATTTTTTACAGTGTAAAAGTCAGCCTTTTAGGGTTCCCATGAGTTTCCCGAGGCTTGGAATTTCAATATCGTAAACGTCTAACTTTCCGAAAGACGAAGGATATGGAAACAAAATATAAGATTGAAGTCAAAACTGAATTTTCAAGACTACGGCTTTATTTTCCTTCAATAGGAAAAAAAGGAAAAAAAAAAGCTTGGCGCTTCCAAAACAAACCAATTACATTTCTTTTTTTTATAAAAACGAAATACGAAAAGAATGGTTAGAATGAGATAAAATGAACCCGAAACATATACAAAAAAATTAATAATTACGTCTTATTACAGGCTTGCTAACGAGTATACCAGTGGGAATCTACAAATTATTCCTAAATAAATTTGTAACATCGATCCACAAAAAACCGGTAGCAAAATGCGAATTTTAATTTATTTCGAAAAAAAAAAAAAAAAAAAAAAAAAAAAAAATACGGATTTCAGCAGATGCTATTTTAAAAAACTAAAGAAAACATTTGAAGCCTAAAGTTAAAATTTATGTAAAAACTGTTGCTTTCGACTTAAGGACGGATAAGAAAAATGTTTTAAATCGATGTTTTCGGCCATAAACTTATATAAACGTTTTCGAAATTTACAAACGAAAAAGTCCCCTTGACAAATGCCGGCGAAGAAAAAAAAAAAAAATAAATAAATACCTATGCCGGAGAAATTTAAGTCAATGATGAAACATAAAAAAACACGAGCAAGCTTACGACGAGAAGGCGACTTAAGTCACGAACAAACTTGGTCGACGTCTTCTTTTTTACACTCGTTCCTTTTTCTTCTTTTTCATTTGCTTATGTTTAAATATTGATCAAATCCTTTTCCGTTCCAATCCAAGATATGATATCTCTATATATATGCTTATTTTACCTTCGCATTTCGATCATATACGCTGGAATTATTTTTACGCACGAGTCTTTTCTTAATGCTCAAAAAGCAAACTTAGCAGATTAAGAATAAGTCATAAAAAAATAAATTTTGTTAATATACCAAAAAAAAAAAAAAAAAAAAAAAAAAAAATAAAGGCCTCAGATTTCAAAAACGTTTTTCTTTTGTTCGTTGTTGTAAATGAAGAAGTGGATGAGAGGGAAATCAATAATATAGCTGGCGCCATTCAGTTAATTCATGACACATATTTACCAGTTTATATCAAAATGGATTTTCGGCTTTTTGAAAATATATATATTTTATTTTTTTTTTTTATAAGAATTGACGTTTTTTTTGTGTGTATAATACTTTCTTTCGTAAAATAAAAAATAAATACGTATAGCTATACGATTTGGTTTTAATAATTTATCAAGAATGTTAGTCTTATAACTTTTAACTGAACAAAAAAAGTAAAAACTTTGCGGGGTTTTCTAACTTTTCGTATCTTTATTTATTTATTTTTCTTAACGGTTTTTTTCTTTAACAAACCGACCATCACCTTTTTTCTCTATATTAAAAGTATTAAGAGCGACCTATATTTTTGATTCGGGTATGACAAGAAAAGTTAATAATACAAGTAAAATGAAAACGATGAGGGCGATATTTTCAATCATTTCTTAACAAGGAATTCTCCCTAACATACAAAGCCTAATAAAAGTGAAAGCACATGGGATAATCAATAAGATTAACAGCCTGAAGAACCCTGTAAATAAGATCTGATGCTGATCTGCCGGTGATTGAGTTTTATATAAGGGTTTGGGGGGAGAAAGTTCAGTGTGACAACTCGACCCTCTTTATCCCCCTCAACCTTCCATTCATTCGGTTCAACATTGCTTTCAAATATTATATTTCGGTTCTTCACAGGGCACGTATAAAGACCAAGGAGCAAGTGAAATACAGTTTCTACATGATTCTGTATTGATTAAACCCAAACGATTACGCTAAACTTGTTCTCAAAACATTTCTTTAAAATTTTCACCGTCGTAGCTTTGAGATTTTATGGATTATGAGTGTTTTTCCGAGCGGATAAGAGGAACAAGGGTATAAACGGATGGTTTCTATCCCCATTTTGGCTAAAGTTGGTTTTATGTTTAAATGTTAAGAGCAAAAAAATTCGTTTTGAATCAGCTGTTAAGGAGTTTCCCAGGATATCTAAATACCATTTAAAGGAGTTTACATGGAATGATGAAGCGATTAGAAATCACCGGGGTTAAAAACGAGAAAATTTAATTTTTATTTTCCCGGTCGATAGTCGATACACAATTCTTTTTCCGTTATTATTAAAAAAAAAAAACAATGTGAAGACCTCTGGTTTGATATTTTATGCATTAACTAGTCCACCTATTATTATTTCTTAATGCATGTAATGTTTTTCGTATTAAACACCATCGCTTGATGTAATAATTTATTTGATCTATTTTTCATGGTTTATCGATAAAGCAATCGACCGAAAAAGTTTTTTTTTTTTATCTGATAAATCAATTGTTTTTGAGTAATAAATGATTTTTTTTTTTTTTTCCCGCTTGTCCATCATATTATTAAACTGATCATGATTTTTTTTCTTTCACGTCAGTCGTACTTTTATCATTAAAAAAAAAAAAAAAAAAAAAAAAAGTTTTGCAATGAGAACAGCAGAGCACCGGTAGGATTCATCGTACGCAAAATTAGCAGCAAGGTGGAAGCCGTGACCGTGCCGATTATATTATTACTAACTTTCTGTTCGAATAGCTGGCCTGTTTCCAAATTAAATCGGTGAATAATATTTTTAGAACCACGTCTAAAACGGTTCGTAATGGCAATTGTAAAATTAGACTTAATATTAATATTGATGCTTTGACGTTTTGATAATTTTCAATTTTTTTTCCTTTTGAGTATATTAAAAACTAAAGAAATATCTAAGCAGATTTTTCTAACATTCAAGTTTTGGCTTTCAAAAAGGAGTATACGAGTACAATTCAGGGGTCCGAAGCTTTGACATTTTAACCGATGCCGATGCTAGCATCGGCATCGAATTTTTTTCAAAGTCGAAATCGGCGTCGGCGTCGGCATCGGCATCGCGAAATTTGTTAGTGCCAGCATCGGCATCGGCATCGCGAAATTTATTAGTGCCGGCATCGTTAGCGGCATCGGCAGCGGCATCGGCATCGGTGCCGGTACCAGCACTGACGTCGGAATTAAAAATTCGAGATATGTGATTTCACAATTAATTTATATTTTGAAAAAAAAAAAAACGAACAAACAAATTATAGAAAACGTATAGAATGGCTCTAAAATTTTTATCTGATTAAAAAATCGGTACATTGGGTATAACAGATGCCGGCATCGGATGAGATCGATGCTTGGTGGCATCGGCATCAGCATCGGGTGGTCGATGCTGGAATCGGCATCGGCATCGGAAATAAAACAGATAAAATGGCATCGGCGCCGGCATCGGCGTCGACCCGAAATTTTAGCTGGCCGCGGCCGGCTTCGGCATCGGCATCGGCATCGGCTTCGGACCCCTGGTACAATTCATTCGTACTTCTTATGACCGTTTTGGTAAGAATCGATTTATCGACCTATTTTCTGATGTAGGCTATAAGAGTGATATCACTAGTGTCTTTTCGTCGGGGAATAAAGTCAAGGTCATTCGTCAGCCAATAAAGCTCAGGCAGCTGTAGAATGATATCAAAATTGGGTCTGCAGGCATTTTTTTTAAAAACGAATCGCTTATTTATGTAAAAAAAAAAAAAAAAAAAAAAAAATACGCGGTAAATTAAAAAAAACTAAGGGCGCAATTTCACATGTTCGGCGAACATAATGGACAAACATGTTCCTCGAACAATTTCCCCGACACGTTGGGGAAGCTCTACATAAGAAGTGACGGTTTTTTAAGCATGTTATGGGAAAATGTTTGTCCAAAATATTCGCCGAACATGTTCGCCACTTTTGTTAAACATAAACATTTACACCCAACATGCTTAAAAAAGCGTCACTGCTTCTGTGGAGCTTTCCCTGGAAGTTGGGGAAAATGTTTGGTAAAAATGTTTGTCCAACATGTTTGCCACTTTTATCCAAAACCAACATGTTTGCCCAACATGTTTGGCGCGAAATCGCGCCCTAAATTTTAACAGAAGACGAAGTTTAAAGCCTTCGAAGCTAGAAAAGACATCGTTGTACATTTTAAAACCGGAAATCAAACTAATATCTGTGTTTGCATTTCACTGCAGTAAACCAATCTTACGATTGCCCGCCCTTTTATAAGCAACCTTTTTCCAGTAAAATCAGGCATCAGTATTTTTATTTTAGGAAATAATAGTTTTACAACGCAGTAACTCATGAAAGCGCTGACATCTACTACTTGTTTAAAAAATATATCTATCAGTATCAACGAGGAAAGACATCGTTTGGAGTTTACTTTATCCCTATCACCTTTTTCCTTAGTCTCTCGCACTTTAATTAAACCGAATCAACGTTGTTACCAAATGAAAATGTAGTATAACACGTGTAATAGAAATTTTCATTCGATATCAATCAAAATGACGAAGATTCATAGACTCTCTGATATTTACAAAAGGTCAAAAATATCACACCATATAAAAAGCTATTTCGGAATCGATTGCTGAACTAAGTCTGGTATACGTGGGCAACACAATATAAAGTTGCTCAGCGAAGAATTTCTGGTACAATAATTTGAAAATAATAAAAAAAAAAGAAACAACGCCTCGCACATTTCAACAAACGCCTCCATTTATTTTACCAGGAATATTAGAATAACCAATATTTTTTTTTCTTTCATTTTAGATCTTTGAAGAATTTTTAAACAAAATTAACAACTCGATTTCGCTATCTTGCCAATTAATTACTTTGGAGCTGCCTTTTGCTTAAATTAAAAAACCAGTTATTCTCAAGTCCCTTTAAATCCTTTTCTCCCCTTGATCTTATTGCTGGCATCGCATTGTCCATTAATGTCTCGTAAATATCATCCCTAGGTTTTGTATTCGTAATTATAAAGATTATAACTTAAAAATATAAAACAAAAGGCTTGGTCTCATAGACAAAATAAAAACCGTCAAGCAAGTTTCTTTTTTTCTTTATTCGTGAGAAAAGTTTTTAAAGCCGAAATCGAGGAAAGAAAAGATCTTATTCCATAAAATAAATAAAAAACAGTAGCAACCCAGGCGCCTAAAGCAAATCCAATGTTAAATCGAATTCTACTCCCGACCCACGGTAATTTAGGGAAACTTAAGTTTTTTCAATGCATTAAAAAACAGTTAAAAAAATAAAGAAGGATTTTGCTTCACACATTGAACATTTTTATTTTTGACAACAACGCATATAATACGGCAGATTCGGTTAGAGTGGAGAATCTGGGTTAAAATTTTATAAAATTTTTATAAAATTTTTATAAAATTTTTATAAAAATTTTATAAAGTTTTATAAAATTTTTATAAAATTTTTATAAAAATTTTATAAAAATTTTATAAAAATTTATAAAATTTTTATAAAAATCAAAATTTTTTTTTCCAAATTTTGCACTTTTTTGTCCAAAACTTGGTCCATTTTATGTAAAAATTTTATAAAATATTATAAAATTTTATAAAATTTTTATAAAATTTTTATAAAACTTTTATAAGAACTTTATAAAATTTTTATAAAATTTTTACAAAACTTGTGCAACAAATGCATTCTTCCTTTTTGGTACATTCAACGAAGCTTAGATGTTTTTCCGAGCTGGAAAAAATTTTTTCCCAGTATTTTTCTGCCTTGCATAAGCCAAAGATGGGCGCAACGATTTTTCAGATATCCGAATCCCGTACACAATTGTAATCGGTAAATCCAAAAACAACCTAATTCTTCCTACTACCTGAATACATCTCAGCTATATGTTGAATGCACTATAGGGGCACAAAATTTTCAAAATTGGTGGAGAAATTGTTGATACGTCAGCGGGAAAGGAATAAGAAAGTACAAAGCGGAAGTGAAAATGTGCCACTGGCTAGGATGTTGATTATGTCGGGCATATAACTTTCTTCGTTTCCCCTGCATTATTTTATTTATAGCACCGATAGGTGAATGCAAGTTGTTGCCATTGTCAAGAAGGGCAACCCTTTGCACCGCTGCAATGCTACGCATCTTTTTAACAGATACGTATAGTGAAACTGGTTAGAATCAAGCTGTTTTGATAAGAATGACTTCTCCCATGTGTCGTTATATTTTCAGGTAAAACTAAACGCGACGGACGCCAACTGATCCACCTAAAGTTCTTATTCACCAGCCAGGCAGCGGTCCAACAAACAAACCAACCAATCAACCAACCAACCAACCAACCAACCAACCAAACAATCAATCAATCAATCAATCGATCGATCAATCAATCAATCAATCAATCAGTCAATCTGTCAGTCAGTCTGCCAGCGTATCATCTTAAGCGTCTATAGAAGGTAGCTACATTGCTGCTTCCGGCTGCGGATAAAACAAGTCTAGTCAGTTCGATTTTTATTCATTTATTGGCGGTGAACAGCCATTTTCTGACTATCTAAATTACGAGTTTTATATATATTTAACAGTATCAATATTGCACCGATAGGAATTAGTCATGACATATTTGGTTTTCGGAAATGTAATATCAAATAAGTTTTCGATCATTTTCAATAATTTATACTGCAGTAATACGTAACCTTTTTTGTTTTTTACTTCTTTTTTGGGAGTCTTTTATTTTTATCGCATGAGCGAAATTTATCAATTCTCCGCAGTGTCGCTGCGGAGAATGTCGAAATTTATCAATTCTCCGCTGTTCCGAAAACCAAATATGTCATGACTAATTCCTATCGGTGCAATATTGATACTGTTAAATATATATAAAAACTCGTAATTTAGATAGTCAGAAAATGGTTGTTCACCGCCAATAAATGAATAAAAATCGATCTGACTAGACTTGTTTTATCCGCAGCCGCAAGCAGCAATGTAGCTACCTTCTATAGACGCTTAAGATTATACGCTGGCAGACTGACTGACTGACTGACTGATTGATTGATTGATTGATTGATTGTTTGGTTGGTTGGTTGGTTTGTTTGTTGGACCGCTGCCTGGCTGATGAATAAGAACTTTAGGTGGATCAGTTGGCGTCCGTCGCGTTTAGTTTTACCTGAAAATATAACGACACATGGGAGAAGTCATTCCTATCAAAACAGCTTGATTCTAACCAGTTTCACTATACGTATCTGTTAAAAAGATGCGTAGCATTGCAGCGGTGCAAAGGGTTGCCCTTCTTGACAATGGCAACAACTTGCATTCACCTATCGGTGCTATAAATAAAATAATGCAGGGGAAACGAAGAAAGTTATATGCCCGACATAATCAACATCCTAGCCAGTGGCACGTTTTCACTTCCGCTTTGTACTTTCTTATTCCTTTCCCGCTGACGTATCAACAATTTCTCCACCAATTTGGAAAATTTTGTGTCCCTATAGTGCATTCAACATATAGCTGAGATGTATTCAGGTAGTAGGAAGAATTAGGTTGTTTTTGGATTTACCGATTACAATTGTGTACGGGATTCGGATATCTGAAAAATCGTTGCGCCCATCTTTGGCTTATGCAAGGCAGAAAAATACTGGGAAAAAATTTTTTCCAGCTCGGAAAAACATCTAAGCTTCGTTGAATGTACCAAAAAGGAAGAATGCATTTGTTGCACAAGTTTTGTAAAAATTTTATAAAAATTTTATAAAGTTCTTATAAAAGTTTTATTATAAAATTTTTATAAAAGTTTTATAAAAATTTTATAAAATTTTAACCCAGATTCTCCACTCTAACCGCAGAGTCTAAACAAGAAAAAAAAAAGATTTAAAAAAAAAAATTTGAACTCCAAAATGCTATTTAAATAATTTATTAAAAAGCATAATTGTTTTTTTCGAGCTTAATTATATTTGTCCGGTCGTGCACTGAACATTCCCATTTTCCTTTCCCTAGTGAAAATTTTCGTTCTGACTAATGAAAAGGATCTTCCGACCCTTTGTTAGTTACTTTTCGAACAAAGATCGTACTAGAAGTTTATAAAATTTTATCAGAGTCATGTTATTCAAAGATTTTCAAATTTAGCAAAGCATACTACGACTGATGACGTTAATAAAAAAAAAAAACTCAAGATTTTTTTTGAGTTATCACCGTCTATAAAGGATTGCACGCAATGAACAAAAAGTTTTAAAAATAGGTCGCCATTCAACCTTTTATCTGAATTAACCCGTGATATTATACATTGCCTTCCAGGGTTTGTTTTTCGTTGCCAGATTTAAATATAAAATGGGGATGCATGTGTTTTTCATCCCTTCTCTCTTTTCCCACTCTTCCAACTCTCGGATCGGGGAAAATACAAAGAAACGTTTCCAACGGGATGTCAATGCTCAAAAACTTTGATCGTATAAAATCACCGACCGCTTCTATTCTCTCTTCAGTTTTTATTTAAAGGGGAGAAAAGAAAAAAAGTGCAATAGCCTAGCTTTAATCACGCGCCAAAAGCCACAATCAAAAAACAGAATTCAGAATAAAAAGAATAAGTTAAACATAGTCTCCGTAATAAAACGATCCATTTGTCGATTAACTCGATGAAGCATCTCAGCCATAAACCACTACGTAAAAATAACACTACTAGAAAGTAGAGACAACGTGTAATCAGATCGAATGTAAACAAAGATTGAGTAAGCGGAAATCGTTTCAGTCCAGACGGATTCAATTCGAGCCACTAACGAATGATATTTTCTGTTCCCTACCCCTCATTCTTTTTTCTTTTTTTTTTTTCTTCTCTAAAGTGAAGGCAATTTTTAAAAGTTGGGATATTGGATTTACAGAAGACATTATTTTCCGAGATTGTTGCAAGTAACAAAGGAAATTTACTTTGGAGTATTAATGTCCAAACTCATTTTTAGTACAGGTCAGGCAACGAGGAAATAAAAGCACGGTAAGTAACTTTGCTTTGGGAGTTTTTTTCATGATAAGGTTTCTCTATCAAGAGATGGGAGTATGAAAAATTAGAAACCTGTTATCAGACTACCGGGAATTTTCAATTTTCTCATAATTCCGGTGCAGTAAGCAACCAACTTTTGCCAGACCTTATTAATTCAAGTTTAAAAGGCAAAACGCATATTGATTATTTGCTACAGCCTCCATTATCAATTGCTATGGTCTCCACCAGGAGTATTTGATTACATCCTGTAATTGATTATAGCATCGAAAGTGTAGGCAAATCTCTATTCTGATCGGTCGGAGGAAACAAATGACATCACATGTGGACGCCTATGATATGCTAGTATCCAAAATTATGACGTCCTCCGAAAGCTCAGAATAAAGATTTGCATGCACTTCTAGTGCTATAATCAATTACATGATGTAATTAATTACTCCAGTGGAGACGTAGCAATACTTTGACACATGAAAGTGGGATAGAATAATATTTCGGGATTTTTCTTATTTTTTCAAGATAAAGATCAATCGATCACCACTTTTGCTTATTTATTTCTTTTGCAATAGTTATTCTGTTGAAAATGAACGTCATGTCCCCACTGGCCATTAACTGAAGGGTGCAATTAATTGTACCACCGGAAATGATGTATATTTTTAGACTTTTTCTTCTGCTACCACTTTTTTTTATTGTTTTAATATTTTTTCGAACACAAAAAATAATAAAGAAGAATAAAAAGTGGTAGCAGAAGAAAAAAGTCCAAAAATATACAGCATTTCCGGTGGTACAATTAATTGTACCCTTTAATTAATTGTCCAATGGAGACAGAGCAGAAGATTTTTTAAAATGGGATCGTTTTGAATTGTCATGAAACACGTTTTGTCAAAAAAATAAAAAAAAATTAAGGATGCTTAAAAAAAAAAAAAAATTCTAAGCGTTTTTGCCCTTTACAACAATATTCCAATATTTTGTTATTGCTTATGACTGATCAATTACTAGTGCTCCTCTCCGAGGAAGGTGGTTTTATTTGACAGTCTAATGAATCTTTAGTTTAATAGTCTATATATAAGACTGCTGCAGAGCAGATGAATCTCTTTGCTGACTTTATTAATTTCCAGCACTTAACGATGTTAAACTATTTAAATTTTCCGTTCTGCTTTTAAACTTATTGTCAATACTCTGTCCGCCAACACGAATATACAGTAGATGGTATATTTTTCAAACTGACAAACGTTTTTATGAAACCTAGTTTTTTTTTTCTTTTCTTATCCCACGTGCAATTCGTAGGCCTATCTCTTTTTATTTGTACATAAAAAAATGGCTAATCATTGCCTAGTAATTTACAATTTTTCCTTTAACGGTACGCATTGAACCGTATTTCAAGCCAGCTACCATCGAAACATTAAAAAAAATCAGCATTTTCCAACTGTCAATATATTTCTCCAAGTGATTTAATAAGGCTTGACTTTCTCGTTCGGAAAAGGCTAAAACAAAAGCTCTTATTTAATATTAAATTTCATCCCGAGTAAATGTTGGAAAATGGTAACAATTAAAGTAAAACTAAACATGCAGTGGTGCAGTAAAACTCCATGGGACGCCCTCTTGAGACGGCAGTCACAATTTAATCGCAAATAATCCAAAGATTATTTTGCAAGATTTTTACAGGCACATAAACTGCAAAATTTAGAGATAATAATAATAATGTTAATCATCATAAATACAATAGAATATGGGTGTATCAGTTTTGGACCAGAAAGCAGAAAATACATAAAAAAAAGTTTCGCATTTTCTGCTGATAATATCGGCGACAAGTGTTAAATTCAGAAAATTCAGGAATTTGAGGTAACTCCTCCATTTCATTTGCAGTTTGTTAAGTTGTTATGCTGGCGTACCTAATGTTGTCACCAGGTAATTGTGTAAGAATATAATATGAATTTCATTAGTATAGATATACAGATAATTACGTTTTTATTGCCCGATAAAAGCGGTTGTTCTTCGTAATAAACTAAATTTAAACTCAAGTATCAAAAGGTAATTCTGTACTTTGTTATAAAAGATTTCCACTTAAGAGGAGGCTTCACGGGATACCGGAAGGATGGGCTGTTTTGTCTAATACTCGATTTACGGCGAAAAAAATCTAAATTTTAGGTATTTAACGAGCTCCTTTGGTATATCCTGGAATTTTTAGTGCAAGTTTTAACTTGTCTGAAATGTATGAGCGGCGAGAAAATAATTTCAAGAAAAAATGGGGCAAAGAAGCTTTGATTTTTTTTCCTGTTTCGTATTTAATTGGAACAAGTTGAAACTTGTTCAAAAACACAAGAAAAAGCCGAAGAAGTTCGTTAGATACCTAAAATTAGAATTTTTTCTCCGTAAATCGAGTGCTAAACAAAACAGCCATTCCTTCCGGTATCCGAAAGCCTGCTCTTAACGCAGATTTTTTTAAAAATTTTTGTTATGGCAGATTATTAGTCCACCGTATTTTTTTTTTTTAAACCAAAGCTGCATTTTTGTAAAAAAAAAAAAAATATATTGAGTAATTTATATCTTTAGAACATAAGTTGTTACGTAAAAAGCCACGAAAAATTATAAAAACCTTAAAAAGCAATTTAAGTAGCATGTTCTTCCATCCATACCCTTTTTGAACTCAACTTCAGAGGGTCACTTACAAAACTCTTCTAACCACCCACATGTGAACATGTATCTCAGCCCGAACAAGGAATCCATTAATGAATTAAGAGCAGAATTCCTCACGGCCGAATAACTTTCAAAACCGATCAATTGAAAAACATAAGGATGATGAGCTCCGAGAAAAGTTCGATTCACTTTGAATATTCAACCAATTTTTGATGAGTATTTCCTTTCACAATTGAGTGAAAAGCCCATGCTGCGACCCCCCTTGAGGAGGAAGATAAAAGTAATAAAATCCTTTACTTTTCAGTTATATTTCTGATTCCCCGAGTTTCCGTGATTAATCAAAGATGATAGCGCTACAGATTGATTAAAATGTAGGTTGGCTTCTTGATGTGCCCATATACCTAAAACACGAATGAATTAACTTTTTGGGAAAAATGATTTTGACTCATAATAATAGCTTCCCCCTGGCTCGAGTCAATTCAAAACTTTTCCGTTATACATAAAGGAAAATAAATTCTTATGCTAGTATTTTTACACAAAGAAATTTAGTGTTTAACTTACGAAGAAAAAGGCTCGGAAAAGGATTTTTGAAAAATGACGAGATTTTCTCTTTTATGTTTAACTTCAGAGTTGTGAAATATAACTGGAAAAAGCAGTTCCTTTGCCACTTCTAATAATCTTATGTAGCCTCAATTGTTTTAGAAGAAACCTCTAGCGTTGAAGCAATTGCGTGGTGTGTACTACGATTTTGTTCCGCTGATAAAAATGATGACTTTCATCCCTTACTTTTTTTTTCCTTTGGTCGATCCTTTAAACAATTTCGCCTTCTAAAATTTCTTTTTCTTTTTTCATTTTTGCGGTCACGGTTTTTGACTTGAAAACAGAGCGGTTAAACGCATTGCAACGCGATCATATACCTTACGGCCGATGTTTCTTTTTATTTTGAAGGACGAATTGCACATGGTTTTTCTTTTTATTGATCTGAATCTTAAATGTTAAGCAACATTAACACAGCATCGAGTTACTTTGTTCCTATATTATCAACCCCAATTTCTTAAAAAAAAATCGTAATTCTATGCTTCATCAGGCCATAGATCATACCGATGCCGATTTTTTTTAATATCCGAAATCGGCATCGGCATCGACGCTGCGAAATGGTTAGTGCTGGCATGGGCATCGACCAGAGATTTTAGCCGGCCGCGGCTGGCATCGGCATCGGAATCGGAATCGGAATCGGAATCGGAATCGGACTCCTGATTTTAAAAATCGTCTAGAATGGCTCTATCGTTTTTTTTTTTTTCCACTAAAATCAGAATCAGAAGCGGCATCGGATATGATTGATGCTTGGTGGAGTCGGAGTCGGAGTCGGAGTCGGCGGCGGCGTCGGCATGGGCATCGGCATCGGGTGCCGGAATTGGAATCGGAATCGGAATTGTGAGTTAAATAAGTAATATGGAATCGGCATCGGCATCGACCCGAGATTTCAGCCGGCCGCGGTCAGCACTGGCATCGGCACCGGCATCGCATTCGGACCCCTGGGTAGACCCTTTCTCTGAGAAGCTGATTTTTGAAACAAAAGAGCTTTAACCGTCATTATAGTGGATTGTATACGGCTTGTGGCTGAATTTTTCTTGCCCGAGACAAAAAAGAGCGCCCTTATTTATATTTAAAATTCATTCCTTTGTATATTTTATATTACGCGATTTCCCTTTTCTAAGAAATTTTAGTTACACCATTTATTCGCTATGGTGGCCAGTGGTGGAATTGTTTTTTGTACTTGTACAACCACGGCTGTGGATTAGTATAGTGCAATGGTGTTTTTGCCTGTGCAAAGTGTCAGGGTGCTTCAGTATTTTATTTGAATAATAGACATTTTCCTCGTAGGCTTAAGTATTTCAAAAGAAAAAGTGCTGGGGTGCAACCCCACTCCCGCCCCGCCGCAAAAGCACCTCTGGTATAGTGCTTACAATCTCTGGCTCGAACCCTATATTTAAAAGCCGTTGTGAACAGTGCCACAAAATAATTCTGCAAGTAGTGCATAATTTAATTTATGTTGGTTTTTGGAACAAGTGTAGTCGCAAAACTACAAACAACAAATTCTAAAAGTAACTTTTAGCTAGTTTTAAACAGAAATTATTATAGTTATAGTTTTTTGTCCGATAGCCTGTTTCGCGCAGGGCATTCTGGGAGTAAAAGAGACAAACAAGCAGACGACGTCTCTGTGTGATTCGTAAGTTAAGAATAGGCGGTACAGTGATTTTAGCTATTTTAAGGCATTTAATTTGGAAAATTCTTATAATTGATGTCAGCTATTTCTATGAAATTAATTTCGAAGTCAAATCTACAAAAAATGTTCCTCGAACAGAGCAAAATTAATTTTTAACTTCTATGTCTATGCTTAGCTTATAAGAAGCATCATTAGAATGCACCCAGTCAGACGACCCGATTTGCAATGCATTATGGGATGAAACGTCACTGTCGAAATCGTCTATTTAAATGTGTGCTCTTGAAAAATATAATAAATAAAATACAGCCCCAATTCCTCTAACATCAGAAAAAAAGTCAAAAAAATTACCGGTTACAATCCATTAATTTGGAAAGTGCAATATTGTACACATAAAGGAAGACCATACCGTCGAGGCGCTTTGAAAAGGGGCAATATGAAAAAGAATGTTTACATTTACCTTTTGAAGAAGCATTTTCATATTGCCTTTTTCGAGGCGCCACGACGATATATTCAGATTCTCATTTCCTGACATACTCGTTTGCTCGTATTTTCCACACAAAATACAGGATGCGATACGGTCAAATTATCACATGACTTATACAACCCTAGGAAAAAAAATAATAACGCAACTATAATCTGACACAAAATCAAGCGAATTTAAAATGCTCTTCAATTAATTAAAATTTCATTGACTATGGTTTCGTTTCAAAGGGTATCATATTTTTTGAAAATTACATTAATCAAATGATCTTTCACTCTCGATAGGTCCCTAATAGATAAATACTGCGTAAAGAAAGAACCATAGAATTATATCGCATTGTTTTTATACGACGTGTTTACCGCTTAAAACCACTTCCCCCGATTTTCGGAAAAATAAAAGACTTTTCCAACAGCTCCATCTGACGCAAAACAAACGAACAACTTTACAAAAAAAAAAAAAAGAAAAAAGAAAAAAAAATCATCCGTTCAAACTCTGGAATACTTTACGATCGCTCCGTTTCGTTCAACGCACAAGCATAATACTTATTTTCCGATATGTTAAACATTAATTTTCCAGAATAATAATCTGATCCGTAACATGGTTATGCTTCACATTTCCGTAAGGCAAACATACAAACAACAATCATCTGTTGCTGGTGACTTTAGACATTTTTGGACGTTTACTCGTAAGGTAAACATGACTTCCCGTCCCTGCGGCTTTTTCCCCGGCTACAAGACTCGGGAACTGTTTAACGTATGACAGAGGGCAGCTATAGGGGGCGCTAGGAACGGAAAATGGGCAAACTCAATCTAAAATGAGTACGGGAGAGGAGAAAGGGTGAGAATGAAATACGGTCGAGTGGGGTGCGTTGGTTTAGGGGATAATGGGATGAGTTAGGGATTCTGTTGATGTGATTGAAGAGAAAATAGAGATCCGTGAGGTGCGCTGAAACTGATTCTATGGTTTTAAATCATATTTTTTTTTATATAATTATTATTTCATTATTTTTTTTTCACTTTCACATTTTTTGAAACTTTTTTTCAATCTTTTTTTCTTCTTTGTTTAAGTACTGAAAACCTGACCTTACGGAATAAATAAGCGCTTTTACGTTTGAAAATGAGGCATCGGGGATTTTTTTTTCTTTTTCTTTTACAGCATTGTCTACAAATTAATATTTACTTTTTAACGGTTGAAAGCTTTTTTTTTCTGAGAAATATGCAAAAGTTATTCAAATTGTGTTCCTTTTTTCTTAACAAGAAATCTTTCTTCTTTCCTGTCAAAATTTAAAATTTTGGAGGGCGCCGAAAACTCTCAAAACCTGTAAATTTATTTACTCTGTTCAGGACAAAAAGGTAAAAGAACGTTATGCGTTACAAGAGTACCCTGAAAGTTTTTTAAAATTCAGCCAGTCATCAGCATAAGAAGACGGGGGAGGATGATGTTAAGACACTTACTTTATATCTTTTTAACATAGCCTCGTTTCATTTTAACCTTTAGCTATGTTCTTCCAGGCGCCCTTTAATCGATTTTATTTACTATGTGGAATTTTTTTTAAAATGTATTATAATATTAAGCCAATTCAGCGAATTAGAAATTAACCGGAAGACATGAGAGAGTATTAATGTAATAAAATTGGAAAATGATGAACATTAACGGTTGAACATTTAAGCTTTTCTTTCTTTCTCTTGATTTTAAAAGCAAAAAAATTTCCAGATTCGGTTACACACATCATTTATCATTTCAATTTACAAAAAAAAAAACTGAAGATTTTAGATTATAGACCATTTAAATGTTAATCAACACGTTTGGAGGAAAGGGAGTCCGAATCAACGGTTTTCCCCATTAGCTAAGCATTGCCGAACGGGGAGGGGGGGGGGAGTCAAAATTGTCAAAATTATGCTGACCTTATATTTGCATGGCTTTTTAACGTTATATATACTGTGCATTTGAAAAAAATATACAATGTAAAATAGTCAATTCTTTTTGCGGAGTTCATGCATGTAATTTCCATGAAAACAAATAAAATATAACACTGAATTATTTAAATATAGTGCACTGTCTCCACTGGACAATTAATTGGAAGGTACAATTAATTTTACCACCGGAAATGAACTTTATTCTTCTGCCACCACTTTTTTTCTCGTTTTCATTATTTGAACTGTTCGAAAAAATAATCAAAACAACATTTTTGGAAAAAAGTCCAAAAATATACACGGAGATATCGTCTTGTTTGAATCAAGCAGAGCGGGGAAATAAATTCATTTTTTTTTGCCTGAAACAATAAAATTGTTTTGCTCAAACAAATTATTTGTTGAACCAAATGCAGCTTTTTGAATCAAACAAAATCTTATTTAATGGAAACAAATATCTGTTTTCCCCGTATGGGATCGTACATAAATTACGTAAGCATGGGTTAGGCCCTTTTTGCACCCTTTATCCCATTTCGCCTATGCTTAGCTTATGGGTAAGATGTCAAATTTGAACCCCCTCCCCCCCTAAATGTGCTTACGTAATTTATGTACGACCCCTATCCGAACAAGAAATTTATTTGATTCGATCAAATCGGTCTCTCCGTGTACAGCATTTCCGGTGGTACAATTAATTGTACCCTTCGATTAATTCGCTAATGGAGACAGAACATAGCCTTTAAATAGAAAAGAAATTATAAAAGGATATAGGAAATAGTATCGATTTGAAGAAAAATAGTTTCAGATTTCTTTATATGTATTTCTAAAGGCTACTACAGGATAACCGTAAGGTAGCTGCCCACGAAAAAAATTTTTGAGTTATCATTGGTACTTTGTTCGGGTACTCAAAGATGATTTTTGGTGAAGTCAAAAATTTTTCTGGCAACCCCCAAGGGGCGATTTTGGGGGTTGAAGAAAATTCGTTTTTCGTTTATAACCCCTGAACGGATTGTCCGATTTGAAAAAATGAAAATCGAGATGAAAGAGAAATGAAGAGCTTTATTTTGGTGTAAGTGCCAATTTTTTTAAGTGCCCAGAATAAGTGCCAGAATTTTTCAAAGTTTTAAAAAATTCTTTTTTCTATAATCTGATCGCCGGATCCAAATTTCGCTACCATAGGATTAAAGTACCCAAAAAGAAACGAATTTTTTAAAATTTTTTGCAAAGGGCAAAAAGGGCCAAAAAAGTGCCAAAACTTTCAATTCAATTTTACCCGCGTTTTTTAGCCCGGATCCAAATTTCGCTACCGTAGCTTGAAAGAGCTCAAAAAGTTGCTCTAGAAACGTATTTTTTAAAACTTTGAAAAATTCTGGCATTTATTCTGGGCACTTAAAAAAATTGGCACTTTCACCAAAATAAATCTCTTACTTTTCCTTACCTTATGGTTATCCTGTATTAGCCTTTAACCCTTTCCCTCCTCCCTTTCCTCACGGAAAAAAATTAATTGAGCTAATCAATCAATAGGATAAAGAAAGAGTACAAACATCAGCAACATCTTAAATAAGCCACGACGTTGGAAGTATAAACCGATTAGAACATTTGATCTAGAACCTTACGGGAATGTTCAGTTCATTCAAGTAGAAAAATTTAAAAGAAAAGCAGATTCGTGGCAAATGATTCCTCATATGTTTACTGGTATCATATAGATCCAGCAAGAACGTACGATAAAATAACATTGACATTTGTCTCAGAAAAAATCATAAAACATATAAATAAAAAATGACCAGGTTCACTCATACTCCAGGGTTTAATTATTCCCACCCCTAAGTAAGTGAAGGATGTTGATTCAGCTTTATCTATTAAGATTTCCCTACACGAAATCATTGCTCGATTAAATCGTCTGACAATAAATAATATCATGCAACCGATATTCGAGGAACATTATCGAAATTAAAGCTGTAAAGAGCAATAAGTGAGAACGAAAACTATGAAATCGACCGCAGTGCGCATAAAGTTCAATTTATCGAACGAAAGTAGTAACAGAGAGAGAGATTACACAACCACGCGCATTGCAAACATTTAAATATCCTTATTTGTAAAGATAATAAACAAACGTAAGTTAATACGGGTTTTGGCCACTCCTGAAAAAAAGCGGCTAGACGACAGGATAACAAGCGATTTTAAAAGAAAAAAAAAAAAAAGATGAGCATTCATAATAACAAACGTCCATAAGATTAAAATCGAGGCAACCTGTACCAGGTTTTTGTGTTTATCATTTCTCTAGAGGTATAAAGGTCAGTCACCTGTTCGAAATATGTAATGCGCTTGTTACCTTACATTTTGTAATCTTTCATTCTCAAACGTTCATCTCTGCAAGGTTTTCGAACCTGGTCTTTCTGTCCATTATATGAATGGCATATTTTCAGTCTATTATTCACGTCATTTGTTTTTCTTTTCTTTTTCCTCTTTTTTCACGATTGGTTAATTCTTCTTATCTTAACTTCTTTTCGAGAAATAATCAAGTAAAAAAAAAAAAAAAATATATATATATGACGAAGACGAACATCTTCCACCTGACCGGAGCTTTGACCTGAAACTGTTCATGTTTTCCTTTAACTTCCAGAATAATGCCATAAAAATGTATACCCTTTAAATGTCGTGGAAAAAAAAAACCAACGATTTTTCGGAATCGAATTTTTTTTATTACATAAAAAAGTTTTGAAATTTTCTTTTTGCTAGGAAAGGAGAGAGAGAGAGAGAAAAAAAAAAGGACTGATTGCAATCTAGATGGCGATGAAAAGAAAACGCGAGGCGCGATACTAAAGGGCGAAAACGAGATGTATTTACGGCAACGAGACAAAGATTCAAAGAGAACAAAGCTTGTCCCTTTGGCAGCATGTAACAACATAAGGCGGACGAAGGGAAGTCGTGAATAAGGGCGAAAGAAACAAGGGGGTGCTCTCAAGGAAAATCTAAACGAGGAAAATGAGTGTGTTTATATGAAACCACGTGATTTTCTGACATGATACCCGTTCCTTTTTATTTAGCAATTTAATCTATTTTTTTTTGTGTGATCTTTGCTGGGTCGATGTCAATAATTCCCTGAATAAAATAACAGATCCATGCTTCTAATTATTTCAATGTAGTCTTATATATGGTTTAGCTAATATTCTTCAAAATCGATACTGATGCCGGAAATGTCGCATTGCTGTCGCATTATTTATTTCTATTGTAGTCTTTTTATTTTTTATTCCAGATGGAAAAAAGAAATCTTCCACTATGTCCATATTCGCGTTTAATAATTTAAACTCAAACAAACTTATAATCAGGTTTTAAGACGAGGTCGTCAACAATAACCGTTACCGCAACGACAGTACATTTGACTGACAATTTTTAAACGTACTGTGATAACCAGTCCAAACCAACTCTTAAAAAACTTCTCTCAAAAGGTGCCAAATAAAGCGTCAGGGGAAAGAAATATTAATGTGAGCTTATCAAGATGATAAAACCCCAGGCTTGAAATTCAAGAAATATACACATTAGGGGTGACTGCTTCATTATTTCTAGAAGTTAAAAAAATTATTTAAATTTTTCCATCTGATATAATGCAGTTTTTTTTACAATTACAAGTCAATGTCAAAGATAAAAAAATTAAATATCAAACGTGGATTCTCATGATGATATCTCTGATAAAATACGATAAGGCAGAAAAAGAAGAACATTTTTTTAATATTTTTCAAATGGATTATGGCCTTGAACTGGAATCAAAATCTTTGTTAAAAATACATTTTCTATATACGAAATAATAAAGTTCATCTAAATCGATTCAAGAAATACCCTTGTGGTATTAACTATTGGTGTTGCTTATTGCCATTGCTTATTTCCAAGGTTTCCCTGGATAAACTGAAACCCGATCTCAGTTTTCCGGCCTGAATTAATTTTAGCATGCGTACGATATGAAAAACCTAACACTTTTATCTGAAATTGCGTGATGATTGTATTTTACACGGGAGCCTTTATTTATAAAAGAATTGAAAAATAATTTACGTTTTTTTAAAGGTTCCTTAAGATCTCCTCAACCTTTTTAAAGCTTGGGAAGGAAAGCTCTAGGATTGGTTACCAACAAAAAAATGGAAGAGTGTAACCACTGCCTAAAGCAGCGAAAATATGCATTGCAAGTATGAAAGATTGAATGGGCTTTAAGGTTCGTATAATCACCAATTTCAACGGGCTTTAAAAATTTCAGAAACTTCAAACACAGTTTAGGTGACCTTGCATTGCATTTTTGATTTTCTCGGACCAGACCGTCTGGCAGGCAAATAGATCTATAAAAAAATTCTGTATCAATTGTGCCACATAAGATGTACATAATAAGCTACATAAGATGTAGCTAAATCTTCCAATTTTATTAAATGATAAGAATGTGGAACTTTATATTGCTAAGAATGTAAAAATATGGAACGAGCCATACTGAGAAATCTTTACTGATTAAAGTAAAATAAAATTCCAATATACACTTGTGATTTTTTTTATCTTCAAACTCATGAAATAGTGGACTGATCAAACTGGTCTTCAATGTGCAGTATTGCACGACGGAGTAAAAACCATTCAAAATGAAAGCTCCAATTCATAATCGCGGATTTTTTTTATAAAATCTTATAACGGTGCAATCCATGACCTGTCCATTTTACTGCCCCGAATGAAATAACCTTTTGATCTAATTTACAAATTATTTACTTCTTTCGAAACCCTTAATCAAATAAATGGCTATGATTACCAGAAAATAAGAATAAAGAGAGAAAAAAAAATCGGAGACACACAATTTCATTAACCTAATCAAACTATCCTATTGATGAAAACTGTTGACAAAGTTTTGTCACGATATACAATCTCGGACGCTTTATAATAAAAAGTCATCGAGTTTTAATAATCCATAGCATGTATCCATTCTTTCTTAGTTTTTGCCAGAAAGAAAATGTTGATAAAAATATTGAAAAAATCGGTTTTCTAATAAATTTTCGATTCGACGTATGCAATATAAAACCACTTGAGTGCGCAGTTTCATATATGTATGTTATATAAGAAAAATGTTTGTTTGAAATTTTAAGGCCAAAACTGAAGGTGAAAGTCTTCGATCCGTCGTCCTTCCTTTATTGTTCGCTTTACACCTCGATGCATTATTACAATTGTTACAACCATCATTTTTTTTAAAACTTTTACTGTGTGTAAGTACTCCGAGAATTTGTCCTCCTTTTTCTTTCGTATGCGCAAAAGTAAACCAGATGCAAACATCTTCTTACTTTTGCACATTAGTCCTCAATAATGGGGTAAAAAAAAAGATTTCTATTCACGCGTATACATAGTATTTTCCAAAGTTACAAATATGGAACGATCTTCCTTTTTTTCTAACCTTAACTATAGTTTTAATATAACTGTAACGGAAATCGACCGTGAACTCGCGTACAAATTTATTCGTATGAACGGGCAAAACAACCAGACAATGAAAACTTTTAAGTTTTTTTTCCACTGTTGTTATTATCATCATCATCATCATTATCATCATCACCAACATTATTTTATATTTTATTTTATTTTATTGTTTGCGAGGATAAAAAGAATTTTGATATATACGAAATAGCAGTCGACAAGGCTTATTCGTTTCCATGCGTTAAACATTTTACACAAATTCAAGTAATAAGGATGGTTGGGGAATACAGTATGACATTTGATAAGGGTTTAAAAATCCGGACATAATACTTGCAGTCGACTCTTCCTTTATTATTTTTTAAACAAGTTTGAAATGTAAATATTTGACTTATCAGAAACACAAAATTATCTATTTTTGCAGAGAATTAAAAGCAAAGGAAAGGAATGGAATCTTAAGTCGAGCATCTATGTATTGAGAAGTTGGTTTGGAATAATTCATTTGCAAAGACACACACCTTTTTGTTCCATTTCCATTCGGGCAAAGCTTGGCTTACAGATTTTTTCCCGATTGGCGCAATAGAAATATTGTAGGATAAGATATCTCCTACAGGAGAAATTGTAACTAGCAATTATTCGGTCTTTTCCGAACTTCGCAAATAAGTAGAAAATCAATGCACACATAGCACAACGATCGGGAAACTTTGTAAATGATTCTAATCTTTCGTCATTTCGTGACCTTTATGGTAGAAACATATAAGTAGTCAGAAGCGGCAATATGAATTAAAAATGTTTTGTAAAAAGCAAAAGGAAAAAAGCAGAAAAATTCAAGCCCGAAAGCTTCTGTCACATTAAACTTTGCGGTATGACAAAATTTACATAGCTGGACCATAAAAACTAGCTTGTCATTAGCTTAAAGATTCTGAAAAAATTGCACAACGATGGGGAAACTTTGTAAATGATTCTAATCTTTCGTCATTTCGTGACCTTTATGGTAGAAACATATAAGTAGTCAGAAGCGGCAATATGAATTAAAAATGTTTTGTAAAAAGCAAAAGGAAAAAAGCAGAAAAATTCAAGCCCGAAAGCTTCTGTCACATTAAACTTTGCGGTATGACAAAATTTACATAGCTGGACCATAAAAACTAGCTTGTCATTAGCTTAAAGATTCTGAAAAAATTGCAAGTGCACATCTCTGATACTATATGTCCAAAATAAAAGATTTAAGGAGTCAGAACTTTTGTTGATGCAAAAGTATAATCGTCCAAAATTCTGTAGAGCATATTTTGATCCTGTTGATCGAGAAAATGGATTTTAGTGGTATACGGTTGCGTTTAAAAAAAAGGTTCAAGCGTAAAAAGTAATACTGTATTATGCCCAAAATTGAGTGGCACCACCCCTAATTCGTCCTCAAATAATGACACATCACATGTACCAGTGGGAATGCTGCGTCTGTATCAGAAACGAAGGTAATGCTTCCTGCGACAGCATAAATTGCAAAAAAAAAAAAGGATATTAACGTGAAATGTCGATTAAATTAATAAAAAAGAAAATTAATAACACGTGCTTCACATATTTACCTAACTTGGTTTTCAAAATCCTCAAATTTTTTTTTTTTTTTTTTTTTTTTTTTAATTAATACTAGAACTCATTTTTCGAATTAAACCAGAGGCTGAAAAACGGAATCGATTGGAAAGTGACGAGAGCTTTATTAATATTTTAATTTCCATTGTTTTTAAAAATGCTTCGTTGAAAATAAATTTCTTTAGCGTTTGCGTCTGACCGAAATGAAAAGTTTTAATGAATTCGGCGACTTTTCATTTGGATTATATAAAAATGAGATTTGAAGGTGCAAAGAGTAACTATACGAGTAAGTTACAAAATTATTGAATATATAAAAACATAGTTTTGTGACCATTTCCGAAATGAATAAATAAATAAACAAATAGATAAAAATATCAAACAATTAAATTAACTTCTGCAACTTTTAATTAAGCTGCCAAAAGGAAATGTGCACAACCATTTCATTTAAATTAACCAAAAATTGTATATTCATACACCGGATGCCTTGCTTCTGGCATGTCCATATGCTCATGCGAACCTTTTTTTTTTTTTTTCAATGAAATTGAAACCAACAATAAGGTAGTAACATTTCTGAAAAAGTTATTCAATATAAATTTAAACCCCTATTAGAATAATCATAATGCGTGCAATCGTGCAATCTCTCCCCCTACGCGATAAAAAAAGAGCGGTTGATTACGGTTGTCATTTTTTCATTATGGGATTAAAATGTATATGAGACCTGTTGCAGATTTTTTTTTTCTTTTTTTTTTGAATAATTTAACACTTACGAATTTTCTGAATGCAGGCACTAATTTTCCTAAAATGCTTAATTGCATATTTTCATTATTCTTCATTACGAGTAGTAGCAATAATCCAGTTCTTACTTTCGCCGCTTGATCAAATTCATATTGTATAAAAAGATAGGTAATTATATTCTATATTAATTCAGATCATTAAAAAAAAAAAAAAAAAAAAAAAAAAAAAAAATGATTATTTTCCGTTCAACTCCCACGAACCATTATTTTCACTCTGAATATCATTCAAACGACCGAGTTCTATCTCTACTTTTCAAATCCATTCAAAATACTAATGCATGCATACGAGAATCATTTAATTTCCGAATTCGTTCAATCGATAAAATAAAATCAGCAATCGGGTTGAACATTCCTAAACTTTTCATTCATATGACATACAGACATCACCAAAAGTGAAAAATCCACTTCAGCCAAATGACGGAGCATCGAAATGAATTCTATAAGATAACGTACGATGAAGTACCCAAAAGCCGTTTTGCTATTATATTAAAATTAACAACAGTGATGGGTAACATATCTTGATTACGTCAGTTGATAAGTTTCAAGAACATGTTATAATAAAGAAAGACAATAAAATCATTAAACTTTATATTACTCAAAGTTTCCCTTTTTTTTCTTCCCTTAAATTCGGTTAATTAATTTATTAATTAACCAAATTCTGACTTAGAATGCATGTTTTCGTCATCTTTTCCCTTTCAGCGCATCGCTGTTGATGAAATTATCATTAAATATATCAAGCGGTGACTCCCGGCAAGAAAATCAAAAGTGATTGATTCTCGATTTGATTACCTTTCTTCCTTTATGTTCTTTTTATAAGATCAACTTGTAAAAGTAACTTAAAAGAAGCGTCTTCGTAATTAAAATCTTCTTAGAACGTAATAAATCTCGGTAATACCGTATTACGCCGCGATAAATCATAAAGAGGCAAAAGCGATATGGTTCGTAATGCGATTTCATAATGCAGTCAATGTCTGTGAGATATTAATATGGGAATTCTAGTATATCCGCCTCCGGATAGTCGGGAATCTTGTATATATAAAAACAAAACAACATGGTTAACGCTATATACGCTTCTAAGGATAATCCAGACATGTTTACAAATAAAATTTTATTGTTATAATGAACCCAAACAAAAATCTATTTACATCATTTTCGCTGGAAAATGAAGATTTTCGTTGCTTTTTTTAAAAGGGAAAATAAATGCAGTTGTATGAAAGCAAAAACCCTTTCAGGTGCCACTTAAAAGGAAGTTAATAGAGAGAGATGCCGAGCGGGCTCTACCTTAAAATTGTTCCCGAAATGAAGGTCGGACAACCCATTTGGAATATTGGGAACGTAAGATAAAAAGACAAGGGGTTAACTTGAATGAACAAACGATGGCAAGAATGAGTTGTAATTTTATCCGTATAACGTTTTGTGCGTTGTTATACAGAGGTTTAAAGATGTCCATTCGATTAAATGTTCTCTGATAAATTCTTGTCGAGTCTTTTACGGTTATGGAACTTGCACGCGCACGGCATTTTAAATGATTCACCGAAAGGCGTTCGATACATAAGACTGACAGAACTGATGTTTTCTAAAGCTCATGTACTTATAATTTTAGACGCATTCATGCTTGGTTCAAGACTTAAAAAAAAAACAACTTTGGACTAAGTATTAGAGGGAAGATAAAAGTAAGGAATATCAACCGAAAAGAAGCGAAGAAGGTTCAGGCACAAAAAGAGGCAAACAACCTGAAAAGGAAAATCAAGTGCGTATAAAACAAAACTTTAGCTTTTCGGAAAAAAATTCTACTGTCAACCAGTTTTCTTCATAAAATTTATAAATTTGCATGATTCATTGCAGATAAACCTACGGTGGGAAATAAATTAATTTACTTAGGAAAATAAATAGCAGGCTTCCATCATAAAACTCTCAGTTGTTCATAATTCGAAAAAAAAGTTTTACTACAAAAACTGCAAATTTGGAAGAGAAATCCACAATGCACTTATAACGAATGCAATCAATAACAACCGCTCTAAAAATCATACAAATAATAATTAGACGCAACTATAGACCTGACCAATTTTAAAATATAATAAACTCGTATATAAAAAACAAATCAGAAAAAAATAAATAAATAAACAAATATAAAAGATAATTTTGACACCCCTGAGATAATGATAATAAAAACTACAACAAAAATCCACTAGAAATCATATGGAATCCATTCAGAGACGGAAGACAAAGAGAACATCGGTTGACAGAAAAAGACGACAAAACACCTAACGTTAAACAAAAAATGACAATCTTCTTAGACTTATTTTGTAAATGGTAGTTCAGCGACCTTAATAAGAGCCCGTGTTTACGGTATTTCAGTGCATTCGATCACATTCAATAACATTTCACATTTAGCTTATGTGTGATAACACTTTATTAATGAAAGTTTGATACATTTATTCGACGTTTTTTTAAATGCTGAGCTTTCCGTTTGAAGCACCATTCCATCTATTTCCTTTTTAAACGTAATAGGCGCTAGGGTAGGAGGAACTTCGGAGATGGTGACGATTTAACTTGTCAGCTTCGGTTATCCACGCATTTTCTTACCATAAACATGCCGACTTTTTTTTTTCTCCTCTTTTTAAAAAATGTGAGCATTTCTTTATTTTTCCTCCGACTTTTCTTTTTTTTTTTTTTGTTGTTGTTTATTTGTTATATTGAAGATGATTTTAATCTCGGATATAATCTTCGGAACTGCGTTTGCAGTTTAAAATAATTGCAGTAACGGTTTCTTTTAATCTTATTTTCTCAGATTCTTTTGCGACAGTGGCGTGACAAATAACTGACAATTTTTTTTATACAGAATTTTAAAAAAATTGATAATCAGAATCTAAACACTGGACTGGTGACCAAGGAGACAGTCGGTTTCACTAAAATTCATTTTAGTTTCACGTATAAAAGTTTTTTTTTTTTTTTTTTTTTTGTAAAAGAAATAATATCTTTTTACAAAATCGGTTAGCTATGCCAATGCTTAAAACTGACTAATGACCGGAAAATTGAAGGATAATTTTACTATATCGTTTGGAATATTATCTTCATCACTACTAACGCAACAATTTTTAAAACAGTACATATGATCTAATAAAAACAATTTTTTGTCAACTAACTATACGGTACTTAAATATTAAAAAATATTAAAGTAAAATAGGGAAGATAAACGTTATAGTAAATGAGGCATATTTTGGTTAAAATGAGTTCTTTACTTCATGACAATATTATTTTAATGAAAATTAGGAAGGGTCGACGAAACATATTTGGAAACAAAAATTCCGAAAATTATATATATATATAAAAAAAAAAAAAAAAAAAAAAAAAAAAAAAAAAAAAAAAAAAAAGACATTTTAAAAAAATCAAAAAAGCGCCAAATGTAATTGTAACGTCATTGCACTATATTTTGAATTTCAAAAGTTGGTATTTTTGCTAGATCGTCTTTCGTTTTTGTTGGGAAAATTTACAAATGAAAACATACCACGGCCGTATAGACAGATCCGGAAACTTCCCATGCCATTCTTGTTCCGCTTATCTACGCACATTTTAGTTCTAAAACGGGCTATTGATGGCGCTGCGATCTTCAAAGACGCAACATGTCTAATTGTTTTAAGTTGGGACCATGACCGTATACGGCCGCGCGCTGCCATCGTTGTTTACAAATCTCAACGACCAATCAAAAAGCATCTCGCATACAAGTAGCGCTTTCCGTCGTAGAAAGGAAAAACTAAATTTTGCACAGTTAAGCGGGACAAGATCTCCCATGTATAAGATATAGGAATTTCCGGATTTGTCTATACGGCCGTGAAACATACGTAATAAAAGAATTCAAAAATGACTTATTCTCAAATCAGTGTTACAAACCTAATTTTTTAATTTACAGTACTATGACATCACAATCTTTTTTCCCGTGTTTCAAACGCCTCTTTTTTTTACATCGAAATTTAACAATTTTTTACCATTACTTTCAATATTTTTTTAATTTTTTACATATACCTGGGTTATTAACTTATATTTAGGGATCGAAATATAAAATAAAAGAAAAAATGCTTAACTTCCCTATTATTTAACAATGTGGTTGATAATAATGCGGCTCTAATTGACATTATCAAATAAAATGCATTGTAGACACAATAAATTTCATTTTATAGGTACGTTTCTTTTATTACACATCGGCAAAGTCGATTTAAAGAGTTTGAACTTCCAAGAATAAAACACACGAGATTGAAGTTTCAAATGCATCTTGAAGAGACAATTATTGTGAATCGTGAATACAACATAAAACATGCGGGAAACCCTTAACACCCTATAAAAAGGATTCACATATCAAAAGATAATTCCATAAGATTTGAAACTCGACCTCGGATGTTTTAACGTTTTCAACGAGACGGCTATAATTCGGTTGGCAAAATCAAATAGGTGGAGGCACTAGGATAATCAGTTCATTTTGTGTGCCTGTATATGTGTCCCCCTTTCCAGGCTTTATGCCTAGAGTGCAGTCAAATTTTTAACATTGGAAAAGATCGTTTTAACATGTAAGCATGGCATGTTATTTATTTATTTTTTTCTAGATATGCCAATGAGATGCTTCAATTCAATTTGCGATTCTTCTTTTTACACATTGCGGCCTTTTACTTCGATTTCAAATGAGATTTTTCTGACTGCTTGCATTTTTCATTTTCTTAATCTTTATTATCTTTATGATTTTAGTTTTGCCTGATTTCATATTGGATAAGTTTTTCTTTATCGGACATGCAGTTTTTTCAACGTTTTCAACGCTGTGAAAATGCAAAAAAAAAAAAAAAAAAAAAAAAAAAACATGGATTTGTCAATCGTTATTTAAGAATAACCAAAGCATTTGTTTACTAAATAAAATGGCTGCATGATATAAACCATCATGATAACGATATTAAAATTGTGTTACAATGGAAATAACAAAACGAAAGACTGTAACAAGTTACGATGTTTGGAAAAGTATATAAATAATGAAATCTGTTCCAATTTCGCCCCTGAGCGCTCCTTACTACCTTCTTAATCTTAATTGTAAAACCACAAAAAGGCCAATTATCCGGAAATTTTTACAGGATAAAAAGAAAAAAGAAAAGGAAAAAGAAAAGCCAAAAAGAGTGGAAGCATATGATTTCACGATGCTCGCAAGAGAGACAGAGGGATAAAAACAGAACCTGTTTGAATTTTTGTTAGTTTTATTGATCTGCAGAATGAGTATCTTCGTTGCTCCGACTCTTCCCCGTGTAAGTCTGTCTCCTTTCATCTCGGTAATAGACCGCATAGGAGGCTATTCACTTTGATAATTCTTAGGAAAACGTTACACAATTTTTCCTTTAGTTTTTCTTCCTTTTTTTCTGTTTTTTTCCTTTTTTTTTTTTTTTTTTTCTCCTCTTTTTCAGTACGAGAATTCGTTTCTCGTCAAATTAAGCTCTTCATAAATTTATTTAAAATTTCCCGAGCTTCCGTTGAAATGATTCGAAAATTCAAGATTAAAGAAAATGGATGGAATGCAGGGAGTACACTTGTTTCGCTAATGAACCTCAGCATTTGTGCACTTATTTCCCCTCACGTCATATCTGATCTAGTTTAGTTTTCCAGACCATGGAATCGTAAGTTTCCGGGAAAATATTTGTGAAACTAGTGACCTTCAAACGGCCGGTCAAGTTATCCTTTTGTTGTTGATCTTAAGATAGCGATAAGTGTTACACTAGAGATAGCATTTTTAGAACCGCATAGTGCATACCATAACATGACATTACGTGACATCTTTGGCCGTCCTCAACTAATACAATGCAGGTGATTTACATCGTAAAAATCGTTAAAACTTTTTTTTTTTTTTGAAAATCGTGGGTTACATTCTGGTTTGGATTCTGGAGTATCTCTGTTGACATTTTTATGCTTCCTATAGTAACGCCTATTATCAGAGAAAAAGTGGGTTGTATAGAAAGTGCAGGTTACATTTATAACGATGGCCAGAAGATTTAAAAGACAAACGAGATTTTTGCTTATAGGCTCTTAATAAGCTGTAAAACTTCATTTTTATACATTTGACTACGGAAAAGGTAAAACAAAACAATAGTATATTGTTAACCTAGGAAGGAAAATGAATTTTCTTGTCGAGGTTTAAGAAAACCTCAAAGGAAACTTCATTGGCTTCCAGTGTTAAAAAAGATAGTTTTTATTACGGATCAATACTTAATTATTCCGAAAAATCCGAGAAAATGACTTGATTAATTGTAAACAAAGTCTTTTGTAAGCAGAATTAACATTATTTTGCCCTATGAGGGAAAAGTCATTTTCTGCTCTGATCGCATGCGAGGAAAGTGGCTCTTTTGTAGCATGCAAGATACTATTGAGATCATATCTGCTGGAAAGCTTTTGATCTAATTTGGAGGATTCTCCGTGATTAAATAAAATTTCAAAACACAGTAGGCGATTTCACATAAACAAATATTCAATATATAATGTATAAATCGTAAAGAAAATTTTGCCCATATATGTAATAGAAAAACTGATTACGGATATTTTGTTTGGCAACACAAGATAAACACATACCTGATAAAAGCGGTTCTTATAATAAATGCTGGAGTTAAAATTATTTCAAAGATTAAATTCATCAAACCCATTTGAAAGGCCATTCCATTATTAACTCTGTTACATTTTAGAAAACCCATAAGTTAAGTTCCAAGGACACTTTATACATTTAAAATATTTAAAAGCAAAACAATAAAAAAAAATCTGTTATAAAAGTAGTTTCCAAGCTTTTAAAAATAGTTTCAAATACACGATTAAACACAATTAAATTACTTGCAACATTTTGCGCACAGTTAATTTCTCAGCGATCCAAAATTTTTATTTAAATGAACTAAAATATGAAATTGTATCTATTAATTACATATCCCATATACCTTAATTAAATCATTACAAGTTTAATCTATAAAATTTGAATCATTTATTTCATTCAAATCCAGTTTTTATTTAAAAAATAAATGAAATGCGTAGGCCTATTGTAACTATAAAAGAAACGAATAAAATAATGCAAATGAATTTTTGAAGAAAAAATAAAAAAGGAAAAATCTAGTACTGATCTAGTGCTGATTTTTAACCTTGGATCCAAAGAATAAAGAGAGAAAATGAAGAGGATATAAAGAACTAGTTGAAAGGAGTCCTGATGAATAAAGCTTAGAAAGGAAGAGCAAAGTTAAAGGAAACATTGCTAAGCGGAATTTTCATATCTAAAAGTAACAAAATTTTAAGCCGTTTAAAGTCGTTTACGAGTAATTATGATGTCGAAGATATAGTCGTGCTTCCCATAGGTTATTCGATTGCTGCTTACAATTACGTTGTCAACGAAATCAAGGTTTTAGAATAACGCTTATAAATAAATGCATGAAAAAAGAATTATGTAATTACGGTGTATATGTCTGCATTTTTTTAAAAGAAAATGGTAAAAATGCCTAGTCTCCCTAAATATTTTATTGAAATAACGGGACAGTTACCGAAAATGCCCCCGCCCCCCTTCCCTACGCCCACCCCTTCATAAACTTACGACGAGAGAAAAACCGCACGCTCTTCAATTTTATCTTTATTTTTTTCCCCGTCATCCTCTATTTTTCCCACGTCTCTGTACTTTTTTTTCGGAGGAAATCCGAGATACTGCACCGTTTTTGTTTTGCTCGTCAGTTTTCCCGAAAGAAGGAATGAAAAAGTTGACTAGTTGAAGATATTAATTCAGCAAATGTAATAGTACTCCCTCCCTAGTGAACGGAAAATGTTTAGCTTAAGTTAGCTTACTGACGTTGAATCGAATGTTATGTAAGTAGCCAGGAAGACCTCCTTTCGAGCTTAAGTAGAGCGAATACAGTCATGTCTAAAAGCATTCGCAACTAAGAAACAACCTACGTTCCTATTCGGTTTTCTCAGTATCATCTTCCTTTCGAACTTTATTCAAATGGATTACTTTTTTTCCCTCTCTTTTGGAAAATTTAAAAAAAAAGGGCAGCGAATGACGCCAAACAATTATTTTATTACAGCACTAAAGATTTTAGACGGATTCTGCATTAACGCGACGTTATCCGAAATGAAGCATAAACATTCTTTGAATATTATCGATTAAGAATAAAGAGCTGGTACGGAAACTTCATTAGTCTGGTTTTTAACTAGGTAGTCTTGCGGTTATTTGACAAACTGGTTTCAATCGTTCAATTAAAAGACGATCTATGATCAATATCCAATTAATAACATACAGTATATTACTGAAACGGTTTTAAAGCTAAGCTTACATGTGCCTTTGAAAAGAGCTTTCCTCCTTTTTGTACCCGAAGTAATGCGTCCTAGCTATGTTATTATAACTTTTCTCCAATTTCATTTTAATTAATTTAAATTTAAATTCAACAGCAATTAATTAATAGTTTTCCTTCTCAGAAATAGTCCCAACCTTTGCATAAAGCTCCCACATATTTTTCCCGTTCGTTTTTTCCTCGAAGTGTATACCCTTTACTTTTCATTAAAATGTTTCCTTGTGTTAGCTCTTCATTTAGTTCACTGTTAACTTCATATTCATCAGGATATTTACAACAAGATTTTCTAATCCTTTCAAGATTTATACATTCTTTTTTAAAAATCTTGTTCAAACAGGATATTTTTCTTTACGTGTATGAAAACTACGAAATTTCTCAAACTCAACGATTTTCTGATTGGAATTTGAAAAAAATATATTTCTGAAAGATATGAACAGCTGTATGTTGAACTTCAGTAAGTTCATGGTTCCTCCTCATTTCCCCATAATGAGCATTTAAGAATAATAAACAACATTTTCTTTTGGGAAGCTTCATATGAATATACCTTTTTTCCCTGTTTGAAGTGGAAAATAAATGCGCAAACTTTTTTTTTGAGAAATTATAACCAAAAAAATAAAGAGAAGGAAAGGATGAGGGTCAATAAGGCCGTTTTTTGGGCTAAATTTTTTTTTTCGTGAAATTTGATCCTTGTGTCCTGGTAAATGATTCCCCAAAAGAATTTTCGATTTCGGTCGTCGGAACCCTTAATATTCGCCTAAAACCATGATATTTTATTAAAGCAAATTTTAAGGATCAGCATAGGAATTAAAAAATTTTATTGCGGCAGGGAAGTACTCCCACCTAAGACCTTTTAAGGGTATTTTTTCATGTTCCGAAAAATGTGTAGAACCCCCTTAAAAGCGGCAATTTTAGGTGTTTTTATTTTTTTAAACACCGTTCTTCCAAGGATTTCTGAAAACTGCATACAATATATTATAGCTTGCCCTAAGATAAACCTCACGTAATTTTTCCCGTTTGCGAATCCAATGGAATCCATTTGGAAAATGCATAAGACGCGGTTTTTACGGCCTATTTGAGCTCCCTGGTAGTCAGATCTGAATTTTTTTTAAAAAACATCATTTAGGAGTGACAATTAATCGATCCCAGCCATTATCCCGTTCCATCCATAATCATGTTATCTTAAAAAAAACTTTAAAAAACTATTAACATTTGAAAAAAAATCACTTTGCATTTGATGTGTTCCATAACAAGTTTTTGAAAATGAAATATTAAAATTATAAATAATCTGTATATTTCCTTCTTTTTTCGTATTAAGTTAGTTGGTACTTTTAATTTACCCTTTAGAAATGATGTCTTGCATCTAAAATAACAATTTAATACAAAAAATAGAAGAAAATACATATATTGTTTATATTTTTCATATTTCATTTTCAAAAACTTGTTATGGAACACATCAAATGCAAAGTGATTTTTTTTCAAATGTTAATAGTTTTTTAAAGTTTTTTTTAAGATAACATGATTATGGATGGAACGGGATAATGGCTGGGATCGATTAATTGTCACTCCTAAATGATGTTTTTTAAAAAAAATTCAGATCTGACTACCAGGGAGCTCAAATAGGCCGTAAAAACCGCGTCTTATGCATTTTCCAAATGGATTCCATTGGATTCGCAAACGGGAAAAATTACGTGAGGTTTATCTTAGGGCAAGCTATAATATATTGTATGCAGTTTTCAGAAATCCTTGGAAGAACGGTGTTTAAAAAAATAAAAACACCTAAAATTGCCGCTTTTAAGGGGGTTCTACACATTTTTCGGAACATGAAAAAATACCCTTAAAAGGTCTTAGGTAGGAGTACTTCCCTGCCGCAATAAAATTGGCCACAAATTTTTTGGTCAGTATTTAATTAACAAAACGGTCAGTATTTTATTAATAAAACGGTCAGTATTTTATTAACAAAACGGTCAGTAAAAGAATTAAATGGGCAGTATTTTATTACGTTTTGGGCAGTAAATATAACATAAATGGTCAGTAAAAAATTATTATTTCGGTCAGTAAATTAACAAAACGGCCAGTATATTTTCATAAATTTGCGCAAAAAATAGAAATAAAAATTAGGTGAAGCTCTTACCAATTAAGCTATACAACCAGGGCTCTAGTAGCTTTTTTCGGGCTCCCTCGTCGACTTTTTCTCAGATCGGGACTACCTTAGCCGCTAAAGGTGGCATTTTTTCACCCCTCCCCTCCTTGTAAGATAAAATAAGCAAATGACAAACCCCCCCTAAACATTACGTAAGATTTTCGAGCCCCCCTTTTTTTTAAGTACTGCGTAAATAAAAATATACTTTAAAAAAAATCACCGTATATTAATTTTTCTTATTTTAGTTTGATTTTGTGTTATGACTAGCAAAATTCAATGCGAGGAACTGTAGGAAGAAAATCGCTAACGAAAGAATATTTTTAAAAAGTGACAAAGAACGTTAGTTGCATTTCGAATTTTTTTTTCGAATTTTTGCATATTTTTGTTATCTCAAAAATTTTAAAAATTAACTTCAAAAAAATCTTGAATTCTGCATAATTTTATAGATTCTTCAGAAAAAATAAATGCTTACGTAAGACCAGCTCAACCACCCCCTCTCTCCTTGTAAGAAAAAATAAAGCATTTTAAATACCCCTCCCCCCCTAACGTGCTTACGTAATACTTGTACAGCCCCTTTTCTTTTTTTTTGGCGAACCACTTTGTAACATATAATGCTGCTAATAAGTCTGATTTTGGCTAGTTAAGACTCTTCATAAGCTAAACATAATTTCAGCCAATATGGACTTCCATATCCGTAAAACTGCTGAATAAGATTCGAATGAAAATAACTTTCAAATCCCGCTTTTAATATTTTTTTTTTCCCGCGAAATACTGACCACTGAAAAAAAAATACTGACCAAAAGATTTAAAAATGTCAAAAATTACATTTATATACTGACAATAAATATTTTTACTTACATTTGCAATAAAAATACTGACCTACAAGTTATTATACTGACCTTTTTTTACTGCCCACATGAATACTGACCATTAATTTTTTTTACTGACAATGTAATTAATATACTTGCGATGCAGTTAAAAATACTGACCGAAAACCGATTAAAATACTGACCGAAAAAATGCAAGCCAATAAAATTTTTTAATTCCTATGCTGATCCTTAAAATTTGCTTTAATAAAATATCATGGTTTTAGGCGAATATTAAGGGTTCCGACGACCGAAATCGAAAATTCTTTTGGGGAATCATTTACCAGGACACAAGGATCAAATTTCACGAAAAAAAAATTTAGCCCAAAAAACGGCCTTATTGACCCTCATCCTTTTAGAAATGGTCAAAAACTCTTTTAGTAGTACAAAATAATTAAAAAATTCTTATGTTCGCTAAACATACTGCTTCTTGTCTTAACCCATTGAGTCAAAAGTCTATTTCCCTAATGACGCCACAGAAACGGCAATACTGTTCACTTGCTTTCGATAATGTTTTGACACTACAAAGTCCGTAGAGGTCACTGGCAACGTCAAAAAAAATGTTATTGGTCTATGTTTAGCTTATGGGAAATTTTTTTTTGTTAAATTTTAATTAATATTCTTAAACAATAATAAAATGAACCGCAATAAAGTTTAAAAGTGCCAGAAACCTTAAATGACACTCTTCCTTAGCTTATAGACGGTTTTAGTAACGTTTAGCTTATAAAACGTCTTCAAAATGGAATTTATCATATCCCCATAAGCTAAGCATAGAAGGAAAAATCTTTACTAACTAAACATGGCGGCTTGTCACTTTTAATTTAAACCATGTTACATTGTATTTAAAGAAATTATTCACAATAACATTCCGAATATATTTTTAATTCCATTAATTAGGATAAGAGAAATTTTAAAAAACTGCTTCCATAAGCTAAACATAGGAATCATTTTTTTGACCAAAATTCCATGTTGAATTTTTTAACACATACGATCCCATCTGAGTCGATACCAACTTGCTAAAGCATTGATTTTGCATCAGAAGCATAGTACAGTCAGAATCGGTTATAAGATAATCAGTTACAAGATAATCTCGGTTATAAGATAACTTTCCTTCCGGTCCGGCCAAACATTATATGTTTTACATGTAATTGAATCTCGGTTTTAAGATAACGATACCTCGGTTATAAGATAAAAATACGGTTCTTTGATGCTAAATAAAAAGCTTTTTTAGGAAAACATTTTGGACGAACAAGAATAAACAGAAAAAAGTTACTGATATTTTGAAATTTGAAATGATGAGTCATAAATGGAGGGTCATAATTGTTATAAATACTGTACTGTAAACCAAAAATTAAAGAAATATGTATACCAAAAATTCAAAAAAAATTAAAAATTAACCAAATCATGCGTTATTTGTGATTTTGCAGAATATATGCAGTGCAGAAGTAAAAGAAACGAACAACGTTATAGGCCTATACAAACTAATCCACTATCAGCAAAATTCGAATAAAAAAAATAAATAAAATGTTCCTCGCTTATAACATAACCTCGGATATAAGATAGAAATTCTACCGGTCCCTTCAATTATCTTATAACCGAGTTTGACTGTATATCAGTTTTGATACATCTCTCCCAAAGGTTAATCCTTGCGCCAAAAACCTTTCAGCATCAGAAAAAATTACGATTTTTAATAGAATATAACAATAATAGGTAAGAAATGTAGTCAAACGACATCGTATTCATGTTTAAACCTTGAAGTCTTGGTTTGAAACATTAGCGAAAACTGTAAAGTCAGTACATTCCAAAAAACTAGGAGTGATCTTGTTTCAGTTTTAGAGATTAGTTTAACTTAAAATACAAAGTTAGAAATTAAATTACATATTACAGTGATAATCGAAATAACTGTCCTATACGAAAAACCGTAAAATACCTCATTATGATCTTACACAGTCAAACATCTACCAAAGAGAAAAATTGTGTCAGAGAATTTTTTTTGACACATGATTGGCCATAGTTTTTTTTTTTAATGTTTCAGTTTTACAGTTTCCACTAATTCTCAAATAAAAGCTGCTAGCTTAAACAATTTACTCACACCTGGAAAAAAAAAGAATCCATTTTAAAATTTTAAACACTAGGGTGAATATTTTTTAATTTCCTCAACATAAGTATCCTACATGCTTATAAGGTACTTTAGGCAGTACGATGAAATTCTAAGAAAATGCTCTATTACTATTAAAAATTGCATCTAAAAAAAAGTCTCATTTTTTCTATTTTGAATTCGACGAGTTGAAAACAGGAGCCCCCAGTACTAACTAGGAAAACTTTTTGATCGCACCTTAACGCAACGCGAATGAATATTGGCGTAAAGACAAACCGAATACAAGCATGGTGATTTGATTTAATCTCTGGGATCTCTTGTCATCTCTTAATGGCATCACCCAATAACCCTTTAACAAATTATGGATAGGATATGCGATCACCACACAATGTCTCAAATCAGATTTCCCTGTGACGTATCGATGATATTTTACTTCTCAAGTTCATAAACTGTTCTTCAAAATCTCATTTATTATCGTTTTTTTGATTTTTATTTCGAAAGGGGAAAAAAAACAAAGGACTAAATGATGAATCCATTAAAATCGTAATGATTATGGAAACATTTACATAATATTAAATAACACGATTCGTTGACGAAAAGCGGGCGACCTATTGAATTACCCTTAATTACCACGGAAGGGTGCCTTGTTCTACGGATTAGAGATGCATTAAAACAGCCCTTTGTCCATTGCATATAAATGCATTGATTGCTCTGCATTTATATGCATTGATCTGTTTTTCGCTCAAACATGTGTCAGCGAATTTTTGACGGATTAGTGACTTTCGATCGCTGTATTACTTTATTTGGATTTTGTATAATAACCGTAAATGGATCCTTTATAAATTACTGAAAATTACTGCGATGACTTATCTTATAAAAGTGCATCCGACGTATCGTCACATTTTTGGACAAGTGCAGCAAAAAAAAAAGTTCTGGGACGAATGCATCTCGTTCTTCGAATGCATCTCGTTCTTCGAATGCATCTCGTTCTTCGTGGGGATTCCGGTTTTAATTTCTGAGTTTATCTTTTCACATTTTCTTACCACTTTAATGTGGTAAAATTGTCGATGAGGTTAGTTATAACACAATGAATGGAACTAGTTTTTTTTTCACAAAGGTGTACGAATGCAAGAGAAATCTGTGATTGCATAAACTTCGCAAAGGCCGAGATCATGGTCGCTTGTACTAGGTATCTCCCTCCATATTGTGGGAGTAGGTAGCTAATTTTCTATGTGATCAGCCACATCTATTCTTTTTAATATGTTTTATTTGATTTTTACACACCGCACAATTGGAAGACCTTCGATCGTTTTGAATAAATCAGAAGTATCGCGGGATTAGATTTAAACTTTTGCATTTGGTAGGCTGTCTCCTTTCCTTCATTTCGTCAAGGAATCATGCACGACAATGCTTTACTGATTTTTTGATTGTTACTTTGGGGGTTGTGTACAAAATAAAAAAATATCTCACACGGAGAAAGATTAAAGAAATAATTGAATGCGATTAGGCTTAAAGCTTGCAAAAAAAAAAAAAAAAAAAGAAACAGACTCAATGTGCACCAAACAACATTGGACAAAATTCTTATAGTCCATGTCCCAAAAGAAATGTCTAGTAATACAGAATTTATCATAAGGATGAAATTTAACCGTGTATATCACTTAACCGTGATAAACTTACAAAAATTTTACTATTTTGACTACGGAATTAAAATTGTGTCCAAATTGTAAGGATTGTTATGCAAAATTGGAATATCTAACTTAAAAAGTTAACATTTAATTTTTCCAAACTTTTAAAAAGTAGGGAAGAAAGTGAAGGTTGTGAATTTGTTAATAAACTAAAGAAGAATCCCATTCCGGAAGAAAAGAAGGAAATTTTTTTTTTTCAATTTGAAATTTGACAAAATAAGGGACATCCTACTGTGGCAGGAAACTTAGAAAGGTCGAATTCAAAAGACACTTTGGCATTATTCGCATCACGTATGCGAATAGACAACAAGGAATCGAGTCACCAAGGCGCCGATAAAAAAAAGAAAGAAAGGAGAAGTCAAGCTGGCTACTTAAAATCCGATCAAAGTATCTTCTGCAGATTCCTTTCTTTCCGAATTATTTTCCCTTTCTTTGCGTACAAAAATTTTATTAAAAAAAAAAAATGTCCTTTGAAAGTAAGCTCAAGTACAAAGAGCAACAGCACTTACATTAAATCAATACGTTTCCACGATTGCTTATAAACTAGTCAACTCCATGGACCAAACTAAAATTCCTTGAATAAATCTTCGATTTTCGACTTGCAGCCTTAAAATTGGTAATATTTAATAACCTTAGAAATTCTAATAAATAATTAAAGTCTCTAATATCACTGCTGATTGAGAGAAATAATAATTAAAATAATAAAAAATTTGGTTTAGGTTCGAAGAGCAGGTTAATCGTAAAATAAAAATATAATTGGTATTATGGTCTTATTAGATTCTGGTATCAAATATCCAAAAAAGCTGTTCGAGAGGAAGAGCTGTACTAATTAACATAGTAAGAAAGCCTTAGCCAGCTTTTTATTTAAAAAATATTAAAAAGATCGTCTGAAAAGTTCTTTTTCGCCTTCAACGAAAGTGTGAAAAAAAAAAAAAAAAAAAAAAAAGATAACAAGAAAATGTTAAATTAATGTTCGACGCAAAAAGTTGTGCCTTAAAATGAAAATAAAAATATAGAAATCAATTATTTGAATGAAGAAACGGTTGAAAAAATGTACAATGATCCGTTTTTTTTCCATTTCTTTCCGTTGAAAAAAAAATTATGCTTGGTTTGTTTCCTAATACATTAAGGTCTTTAACAAACAATATTGCAAATGAAATTAATAAGGATTCGATGGCTTCAAATAGAACTACGTAAACTTACAGTTTTTCAGAATTCGAAAATGCTATTGGTTTCGAGTCCATTCAGTCGGGCTCTAACGCATGAGAAAATTATTCCTTATGATTCATTTAGATACATTTTAGGCTGTTGCTGTTGCTTTTGTCCTAGCCCATCGCTCGAAAAACGACTACCCCGCACTTGTAATTTACAATGCAACTACCATTGCTTGTCCGCTATATTTTCATTAGAGCAAAAAATCTAATTTCTGTTGCAAGATGTAACCATTTATTACGTAAACTTTTGGAAGAGGCCTTGTGTAAAAGGTCTTCACCGTTGACGAAGTGCCAAGTCTTTTATGTAAATGAAACCTCTGAGTAAGTATAAAGAACTTAGTTAGCATTACAACATTAAAAAGAAAAAAAAATGGTCCACATCTAATGGTATTTGCAATTCTTGTTTTTATATCAAAGCAGACTATGATAATAAAAAATAAAAAGATTGAAGCCTATTCCCTGAAAATGAGCAAGACCTTGCATGGGTTACACAACTTAGCGTTTCCTTAAAGTGATCGACTGATCATCCTATACAACTATAAATTTAAAACTGTAGGCTACTTCTCCATGCAATAAGTGGGTGGGAAGCTTGTTACAATATGAAAAGATAATTGATCTGGAGAATTATACTAGCCAAACTGCGCAAAGTGTGTATCAAGTATTCCAAAAAGAATTGTAATGGAATAATTTAAGACTTCCAAAACCATCAAAAATATCCAATTTTATAAACCGAAATCGGCGCATGATTTTAACAGAGAAATCACACCGAAAAGGGTTTAGAACCTAAAAGTGCCACGAGCTAAAATTCAGAAACTTCTACTTATTTGCGTAACTTTCCATTTCCCTTTGACTGATCGGATTCTAAGGATATGGGATATTAAATGTTAAGTTAAGCACTTAAATCACTTTAAATAACACACTTTGCTGAAGCATGAAGAAAAAGTCATTTGTAAGGATTTTTCTAAAGGCTGCGTAAAACAGAAATAATTAAACGGATACGGAACAATTAGAAGTGTAAAATAACCTAAGATGCAAGGAAAAAAAAAGAACTTTTGAGTATAGGTTGCCGCATCCGCGTTCCTTTTTCTCTACCTAACATAAAATGCAGCAGAATAATGAAAAAGTGAAGGTGGTAACAATTCAACCTTGTCTGATGTGTTCATTGTCATTGGCCTAGTCTCCGGCTCTCATTACTGCGTTAGGTACCTACCCATTGCCTCTCGGCCAACATATTAAAGACGCCCGTATATGTTCCCTCATTATGATTTATGTATAATTAATTCACAGTCTTTTGTGTTCTTGTTTAGTCAACTGTAAAAAAATGGATTTGTTTTTTTATACATAGGATATTACCTAAATGACTTTTTCTCCTACTTATTAAATCATCTTTGCAAATATTGTGAATGATAAATGTTAGAAATAAATAAATAAATAAATAAAAAAGAAATATGAAAAGAAATGATCCCATTACTACCAGGTTAAATAAAAGCATACGGTCTACAGCATATCTAAACACGAATCTGGCTGTTTTAAAGTCTTATACATATGCACTGTACCAAATACTCTGAATTACAATCACGACGACGAAGCATATACATAGATCAAGGTTTCAAAGCACGATTATCTAATTATTTGTAGAATGCAGAATAATGGTATACATAAGGCTAAAGCAGCTAAAAATATTGAGAACAGGTTAAAAAAAAATTTAAACTATATCGTTATGTGCATACGCATGACGTTATACAGTATATACTGATATAATTAAATGGTTTTAAATCTTTTGAAATATAGCTGGAAGATCTCATGAGAAGTCAGATTTAGTCTACCGAATAAAATCAAAACTCTTCTACGACGAGAAAAATTACGATTACAAAATTAAAGAGGCAAATAGTTTTCGACAACTTCTTAGATATTTAAATGCGTGACAACAATCAACCATCTTGACAAATCACGTACAATTTTGTATGAATCATCAGAAACACCGATTGTTAAAGCTGCACCTATTCGGATGTTGCCGATAGGTTAAAGCAAGATTCAGTAAATGGAATAAAAAAAAAATTAAAAACTGATCCCTACTCGCACACAAAACGTAAAACATAAAACTACATCACGATCTAGTTGCTATACTATAAAGCTGCTCCGAGAAACATTTCTAAAATAGATCAAACGTTTTTAATACAAACGGATCTTATATATAGTTCAAGTTAATCTCAAGGCATTTCACAAAAATTATGCATAATTAAATTTTTTTTTTTATATTACTGAAGCAAAATATTTTGTAGCACTTGCGAGGTCGATAAACAGAGAGGAAAGCGCCGCAAATCGGCATTGGATCGATTTTGATATTACGACATCGGAAAACAAGATGAAATGATTAAATAATCGATCGAACAATCATTCAATCCATCAATCCGATAGATTTCTATCGATCGGATTGATGCTTCCTGGTTCCAATTGAACGATGGCTGTTTGAATTCGATTAATGCTCGAGAAGAGCAAAATTAAAATCAGATTTGCAATTTTGTCTTAGGTTTCAGTTTACGAAAATTTGATAATTAGAGGCTCCGAATAATTATAACTAAACATCATTAGTCTTTGAAAAAAAAAGATCCCCCTCCCTCATTTAAAGAATTAAGACATAATCTAAACTCCTATTTCGAACAGAAAACGAATGATAATGATTTTAAAGCGAAAGTATGAGCCATAAGAAGTAACGATTAATAAATGCACTTAAAATAAAAAGGACGAACAGGCTCACTCAGCAACACGTCCTAAGCAATAATTATACCGAGTACCCTGTAATTTGGTCTTTATATCCCCTAATGAATTATTAAACCAAAACGAACTTGTTTTCGCTGGTGTGTTCAAGAGGTCCAAATCGACATTTATGATCAATTTTAGGAGTGAAGAAATAGTTTAATTATATTTACTGATCATAATGATCCTGATAAAATTTACCGTTTGATTGGTTTTGCTTTGGCTTAATAAGTAATCTATTATTTGCATTACTTTTCCAAGTTTGCATTTATACTTTTTACTTTAAATCATCAGGTCGTCTTTCCCCGTTCCTGGACCTGGTTCCTAATGCCGTAATTATATTTAATCCATTATCCAAAACCGCGGAAAAGGAAAATCTTATAATTCGAAAATTTTACCTCGATTTTCCTGCGGTGTCGCCTCATTATCCAAAAGATGTAATTCTTCGTCTGCTGTCGGCAAAAGAAGTGAGCATCTTTGAGAAACTGCTTCAAAATCGACGAAATCTTCATCCAGACATGCATCCATTTTTAAATGACAGTTTCACATTATTCCTTTTCGAACTTTTCCACTAACTTTTATGATCTGTTTCAATTCAGTTTCGTATATTTTCACTGAAACACATCCACGGCGTATCTAATTCCAGTAATGAGCAAAAAAAAATCAAAATTTAAATATGAAGGAGCAGAAAGACGAATAAAAGAGACGAGAAAAAAAAATGAAGCGAATAAAGCAGGAGATTTAAAAGTTGAAGTTATTTAAAAAAAAAAAAAAAAAAAGAGAAAAAAAGAAAGAAGGCGATGTTTTAAGGTCAATATCCACAATGCGCATCGCCATCTACCTGGATCACATAGTTCTCGTCGCCCATTTAGATTTCAGAGTGCAATGTTTAACTGCCAGCTTGAAATAGGAAGCTTAATTAACACGCGATTATAAAAACAACGGTTTTTTTTACTTCATTCAAAATCGATTTGATACTAACAACTTATTTTCGTTTAGAATCTTAAACTTTTCTCCCATTAAAATTTTAACCAGGACATTTTCAAAAAAAAAAAAAAAAAAAAAAAAAATCAGACATGGATATGGTTGCACATCAACGTGATTCTATTTACGACAATGTGTCTGAATAATGAAGTTTAAAATTCTAATTTTAACTTTTCGTCAAAACCATTTTTGGCAAAATTTTAGTTTTTGTTATTGAAACCACCAAAATCCGGTACCAGTACATCTTCATTTTTTTCGAGGGGAGGGGGGGGGGGAGATTTTGAAAAAAATAAGAAATTTTAGAAAATTCAGACCATTTCTTTTTGTAGTAAATTTAAAACTTAAATCATCCTCTTAAATGCCCTTAAAGAAACCCTGGGTCTATATTATTCCCTTCAAATTTTTGTACTTTTTTCAGAAACAGAAGAATAGAAAAAATTCTCTTGGACGCATGGACTGCTCTTTAAGTGAGACGTAGTCCTACATTTTAAAAAAAAGATATCATTACGGTTGTAGGTAAGGCTCAGTCGGGTGAGACGCAAACAAGGAAGCACTGTTTCAATAAATTGGTTGCTTTATTGTCACTCGTGACCAGGGATAGAAGAGATCTTATATAATTTCTTATACTTGGCTACATTGTTGTAACGTTTAACTTGTTATTTTAAACTTACTTATTATCCATATTATATTTTCCCGTTTATTGTTTCCGCATGTGTAGGATGAATTAAAAGAAGAATACACACATAAATTGAATGGGGAGGGAGTCGTTTTTTTATTTGGACTTGTTGGCTATTACTGTATCATACGCATATTTATACCGCATTGTGGCTTCGCTCGACATTAAAAATACGGATGTTCAAAGAGAATTTAAATATTCGAAGTGAACCGATTATTCAACTTATTATATCGGCTGATTTTCATTTTAATTCATATCCATAGCCAGAAATTTGAGCCAACAGTAGAATTAAAAAAAAAAAATCAGAATGAGCAACTAGAATCATTACAATAAATACCAACTTTGTAATATTGTCAAATTAACAATGTTTTACTTTTATTGGTACATGGCACGTAAGTTAAGCAGTCACTCTTCTCATGGAGAAAGGAATCTATCCTCAGGAGGAAAGGAATCAAATTTTTGGATTAACTGTTTACAAAAATATTGCTTTTATCACCACTGGCGACGCGACGTAGAAAAACAAAAAAAGAAAATTTTGTTTAAACCGATTAGTAAAAAAAAAATAATAAAAATTGGAAGACTGAGCTAACTAGTTTTTAAATTGCTGACGCTTAGAAATCTAAGAGATTGTTTATAAACAAACCCATGTCAACAGGAATGTGATTCATAGGCCACTTAGATATTTATAAAGATCGCTTTCCTAAATGACTGTAATATGCAGTATAAATAGGGTGCAAATACAAATTGAAAAGATTAAGAGGACGTCTGAATAAGCTTTCAAATACTCTAAAAAACGTAAAAAAAAAGTGGAAATATGTATTGACGGTTGTTAAATGCTCGTTTCAGAATTAAAAAACATGGATTTAAAATATTTATAGCCTCCTAAATTTCCTGCATTAGTACAGATTAAAATTTTCATACAATGTAATTAAAATTGTATAATCCCAATATGACCCTTTTTTAGAAAAACTCTTTAAATAAAATGAACTGAAAGTCAGTTATAATTTGCTACCTTTTTTTTGAAACCTGCTTGGAGTACTCTTGCTATAAAATTTTTATTTGTTAGCCTATCCAGTATCCAAGCATAGTATTCAGAGGTAAAAATCGCAAAACAGAATTCAAAAAAGATTGCAGCTTTGATCATCCCATAATTTAAAAATTTAAGGACATGACTGATAGCTTTACAGTTCAACAGAAAAGTCGTGTTGTCTTTAATAAAAGGTAGAAATTATACCAAGATAATTGCAACAATTGTCTTTAAAAAAAAAACAGAAACTGGGCGCACTTTCTTACATTCGTCATTAAAAATATATTTTTTTTCTTTCTGCATTATGAGAAGTAGGACTTTAATATCATAGCACAGGAAAAAGTACTTGAGCTTTAAAACTTCAAAAACTTCACTTGAAGTGACAACTTTCATATGTCACAAGTTGATAAATCATTTTCCAACAACTCGAAAAAAAAAAAAAGGAGGGAAAAATGTAATACGGGAAAAAGAGAAAGATAAAAATTACATCAGTCGCGAGAAAAGAAAAGGTAAGTAAGCGAAAGAGAAAAATGAAAAACAGAAAAATAAGAATCAAAACAAAAACAAAACCTTTCTTCTCTTTTTTTTTCTCTTTCTATCTCTTTTGCTCTCTTTTACTCCTAATCCAAATAAAAGAATCCGGAAGTGTATCCCATTATCCAACCTTGAAAAATCTGTTTCTGATTTTAACTTTCACAAAGTTTTGATTCTACATTTATCAAACACATGGTTGTCACATGAAAAAAAAAAAAAATAAAAAAGTACAACACATCGGAGTCACGATAAACACAAACAAAGGTTAAGAAAAAAATGTGACAGGACTACGTTCCTACGCCGCGGCTTCACAGCTGATATTATAGTGGCTACTAAGCGATTTTCGAGCCATATTTTTCTTTTTTCTTCTCTCCTTTTTTTTGATTGAGTAATTGTGTTCAAAAACTGAAGCTAAATCCCGCCCGTTATTAACTTACGAAGTTACAGGAAACTTTAAATTGATATCACTAACGTAAAACACGGTCAACATAAGAAGATGGAAGACTAAACCGGAGGAAGTGGGATTGCGTTCATCATTTAAACGTAAATCAAACGTAAACAGTGATTATAAAGAAATCCGTCTCTTGCTTGGAAAGCTGCAAAGTTCTGAATTCTTACGGTTAAATGGAATCGCTCGGTTGTAAATTATAGAAAGAAACATTTTCATGGAGCAAAGCTACGTGAATCAGTTCTTTTTCATATTCCAAGAGAAATGGGATTTAATTTCACTAAATTCTAGTAGAGGCGACACAGGCTTACGTTTTAGCACGCGTTCTTTCTCTCCTAAGAACATGTTTATAAAAGCTATACAGTCACTCAACATTTCACTGATATTGGAATCAAGGGTGTCAAAAGATTCTCGTTTTCGAACTTTCGACATATTGCCGCTCTTTCAGTTGATACATAATTTATTTTTACGATTTTTTTCTTAAAATGTTTCCTTTACCTTTATCGAACGGCTTCTTTGTTCTAAATGAAGGAATTGAAACGTAGTTGTCAAACGGATAAGATGAAAAATTGGACCTTTATGAAAAAAATCCTTTTAAGCTAAACTCACTGAGGAAAAAATCTCTTTTAATTTTAATTTAAAACTAAAAAAATCGATTTTCCAATTCACAATCCGAATTAAGCCAAGAAAAAAAAAAAAAAAAAATAAGCGAGGGTTTCGACGCCAAACCTACAATCAAAATCGAAGCTACTTTCCGATTCGAAAAATAAATCAGAAGCATAATCCACCTCCCACAGTGAATAAATTTTTGGATGAAAATCTTCACGAAGTGATTTTCTTGAATAATATTTCTAATAAAACATTAATTAAAGGTAAATGAAAAATTTTAGGATTGGATATTTGTTTTCGAAAAATTTCTTGTTCTTTGCGGTGCGAGGGGGGAAGGCGACATATAATGCTCCCTTGGAAGGATTTTACGTCAGTTTAGTATTTTACATATGACAAATTTTTCAAACCTCAAAAACCTAACAATGAAGTCATTTCTTTTCATATTTTGCATTTTCCGGTATTTAAAAGATATCTGAAAACTTTTTCGGATCCCTTTTTTAGCTTTTTGCCGCTTCAGCTTTCCGGTCGGATCACACGAGAACTAATACGAAAACATTTGCACAGTTCAGAACCAAGTATAATGCCGAAATGGCACATTACTTTGAAAAAAGGTAATGTATTTACAGTAATGATGTAAATGTTAAACTTAAATCTGCTGGTTTTTAGTGAACTTAGCAAACTCAAGTTAATAAAGAGATCCTTCAGCACAGTATTCTGCAAGTCTTCTTTTTTTCCTAATTTCATGCGCAGGGATGTAACAACAAAAAGTTTTCCTCCGGTTTGCCCCCTCTCCCCCCTTTCTTTCCCCAAATAGTAGATTACTGGCCTAGGATGGAAGAGACTTGTTTGACGTCGAAGCACAAGTTCCACGGCGACGCCGAGGTGATCAACGTGCTGAGACGTGAAAAGTCTCTTCCATTCTAGTACAGTAAGTTACTTTACGTACCGAGGAAAGCGAAATGTTCACTTTTCGAGCGGGAGAAAAACAGGCGATTCCATCCCAAGGTATGTAAAAAGTTTTTCCCATATGTGCCCTATTTTTAGGAAAATTTTCTGGCTGTGTCGGACTGCTTTCAGAGTTCCACTAGCTTTAAGTACTGTACAAAAGGATGCTCCAACTATTAATCTAAAGCCTTGCGGCATCAAATTTTATCTTAAACGAGACCCCGAACAAAAAGAAATTTTTATCCTTCCACCGTCAGCTATGCTTCAAAATGTCCTTCACCGGAAAATTTTTGACTTCTTTCCATGTACTTCAGATGAGATTTGCAGTTATTACCTCTAACTTTCCTGACCTTTTAAAAACGATGTTCCTTTTTAAGAGTCTATATCGGAACCCCGAATTTTCCAAACCCCGAATCGAGTTTCGGGGTTTATAAAATGCGATATCGCGAAAAAACGATACCGCGTTTTCCGAACCCCGAAATTAAAATTCACCGAATTGGTTTTCGGGTTTCATAAATTTCGGGCTTTGGGAATCCGGGGGTTATGACGCTTTTTGTTTTTCTTTTAATAATTTTATATTTCGGTGTAAAAAATTCGGCGATAATAAAATTCGGCGTTTTTAAATTCGGCGATTTTAAATTTCGGTGTATGTTAAATTCGTGTTTTTTAATTCGGGGCCTGACAGCTCCGAATTCAAGCGTCAGGACTTGTTTACGAGTTGGCAACCCTATTAAAAGCCCCGAATTAAAAAACACGAATTTAACATACGCCGAAATTTAAAATCGCCGAATTTTTTACTCTGAAATATAAAATTATTGAAAGAAAAACAAAAAGCGTCATAACCCCCGGATTCCCAAACCCCGAAAATTATGAAACCCGAAAACCAATTCGGTCATTTTTAATTTCGGGGTTCGGAAAACGCGGTATCGTTTTTTCGCGATATCGCATTTTATAAACCCCGAAACCCGATTCGGGGATTGGAAAATTCGGCGTTCGATAAATGACCCTTTTTTAACAATGTACGAATCAACTTCTTGGTTGCTTTCTATGTTAAAGTGCTTATATGCTTTAAAGAAGACCAAAATTAGGATAAACATTCATGGACAAGGTCTCAGCTTAAAGTATAAAATGTTTAAACACTTGTTTTCAATTATCAACAAGGTACTCCTATTTTTCGTTTCAACCTTATCTGATTTGTTTTCATTTCTTACAACGTTTTAATTTGACTACAAAAGCACAACGGTTTTACATTTATAACTTACCTTCGACATACTGAAGCACATCTTTCCGGACGTCCAGCATTAAATTTTCCCTCAAATGTAGTGCATCAAAAAACTGCGAATCGTTTGTCAGCAACATTTCACTTTCCTTAATCACTTTCACCTAAACGATATACAAAATATTGACATTAGAAAAGAAAAATTCTTAGGCCTATCTGAAATTAAATAGTTAGAATGCATGTTTTTTAAGTTAGTATAACAAAATCAGGATTTTATTTTTCTGGCATTAAAAAATAATCCAGTATTTATTTTTTAAAACCAAGCTACAGTGGAGGTTATCACTGTCCGATACTCTTCAATTTCATTTAAATCTTACTCCCGCGAGTAAAAATATCAATAAATATTATGTTGGGTTTTGAGTGTAGAGGTTCTTAAACACAATACACCGACAAATTACACTGTTCCAGAATGTTCCAGAATGTAATAAAAAGTTCTAGAACGTTCTAGAAAATTGCAGATGTGCGACATTGAAAAAAAAAAAGGCCAGGTCCTAACAAATGAGATAAAATACAAAAACCGTTCGATGTATCGACAACGTTCACTATATCGAAACGTTCAATCGGATATGAAATGCATAATTTGACATAATGATAACAAAAGAGAGGAAAAAAAAGAGCCACGAAATGTAAATACTTCTTTCTTTTGTCTGCCCCAAAAAGACTTATCAAACATTCCGGAATGTGAGATAACCATTTTCGCTGACACAGCTCAGAAAGCGATATTTACTTGTATATACGAAAAACTAAGATAAGAAAAAAAAAGTTTAAAAAAAAATATTTCCGCTTTGTTAAATTTAATATTATACCTTTCGAACGGCTGCCGTTCTGCTGTATGCGAACGTATTTAGACCATAATTTATACAGTCCTTGTCCTTAGTTAGTGCCCCCTACTCATATACCAAATTTGGGATCGATCGGTCTCAAATTGTGTCTCCAATCAAAGAGTGAAAAATGAGGACGGACGGACGGACGGACGGACATGTGTAAATAGCTTTGGCTTGAAAAGTTACCCCCGGCAAGTGCCGTTCGTTTTGCTCTCCGTTCGATATTAACGGAGGTACCCTTCACTCAAAACCAAATTTAATATACTCTTCTTATGAAATTGACGATTATAAGAAGGCTCTCGTCCAATTCATTTAGTCAGTCTAAGCCCTTCGATCCATGTTTAGTTAGTCAACCCATTCAATTAATTCTAAGTCATCTATCCATCCCGGATAGCAACAAAAAAAAAAAAAAAAAAAAAAACGAAGGTTAGAATCAGAAAGGCAAAAGTTAAAAATCTATTTACACCACACAGTAGCCTTCGTTTTGAAAATAATGTACAGGACACCTGGTGAAAAACTCTTTGGGTTAAACTCACTGCGCCTGTACCTGATGTTCCTTGTCAGAGCTAAATATATTTTTTAAACGCTTAGGGGATGTTCTGAAATGTAACAAATTAAATACTACTTTAAATGAAAACATCAAGCAAATGGACGTAGACATAACATTCATAAGATAATTAGGATGGAAAATTTAAAAATTTGTAAAATGATTTTTTTTAAATTTTTGTTCCTTTTCGATTTAGTCAGTTTATATTTTTCAATAAATTTAAAATATTATATATACAGAGGCGTGCAATTTCCCTTTTTTTTACAAATTTTCGAAATTTCATTTTTTCTTTCATAAGTTATTTTATTTTTATATTTTATATTTTATTTGCAAAAGTCGATCGTATTATTATTATTATTATCATCATCATCATCATTATCATTATTATTATTATTTATCGGAAACTCAACAATGTTTTAAACAAGATTTTTTTAAACTTTATTTTAATCTTAATATTAATATTTATTTTAATGTATCAATTTTTTTTAATAATTTTTTTTAAAAACAGAATTAAAATCATAAATTGGAGTTGAATATTAGATTTAATACCCAAAAAAAAATGTAGAAAACAAAATCTGATTAATGATCAGCTTTTTTTTAAATTTAAATCGAGTTGTTTCATATCCGAATTTAATTAATTTAGACGGAATTTTCATTACCCGATTAATTTATTACTCTGAGCATTATTTACAATATTCTTTTAAAAATTAGATTTCCTTGAGATTTTGAGGTACCAAATTAATTTTTAATGATAAAAAAAAAAAAAAAAAAAAAAAATATCAGTAATAAATCATTAAACAGATTTTATTTCTGCTAACTTAAAAAAATCGGGCAGTTTTGTTTCAGTTGATTTAAATGGCCCGAGAAATAAGCAAAGCAATAGAAATATATAATTGAACTAACTAAAGTGATATGTTCGGTAAAAACCAGCTAAAAGCATTCAGCGATCTTTATTTTCATTTCCTAATGGAACTTGCTTGATTTGAAATTTTAAAATCATTCTGCTTAATTTTATTTTATTACAATCGAAATCCTAATTTCCTTTAAAACAATCAGAATCGGGAACCAAATTCTTACATATGTATATAGTCGGGAATCTTGCATCAGGATCGGCACCAAAATTAATTTTGGCTAAAATGGACTATAAGAAGCGGGTCCTCCTTGGCTGACTCTCTAGCTTCAAAACATAGTCAAGAATTTTTGGAATCAAAATCAGATTTGGAGTCGGAACTAACCAGACCGCGAAAAAGTTCTGATATGAAGTAATTGTAGCAGCATTGCAACAATTTCCAGGAAAAAAATCGCTTACTATGAATAAGCATTTTATCGGTAGACTGTTTCAACGAAAAAAATACACATATAAAAGAAAGATTATGCAAAAACCCGTGCAATAAATAATATCAAAAAACGTTGCATATAAAGTTCATTTAGGGTTATCACGTTGGTAATGGCTCTCTTTAAAAGAATTTGATAAATAAACTCTGATTCATCAAACAAATTGCACCACGGTTTCATATTCATCATAAATATGTCGCATAGTCATATGATGCTTTCTGAAGCTCTACAGGAAAGGAAATTAAAAATTCAGATCGCTAAAAACAAGAACTGATTTTTAATCAATTTTCCCGTCGTTTTATGAAATAAATAAAGAATAGAATTAAGGCGGTCCAATTGTTTGAAAAAAGTTGAAATAATCCTTATTTAATTCATGATTTCCATTATAAGGGAAATTCCGGATATTGAAATATACTGCATTTTTTCCTTCTTTCTGTAAGATCTATTTTTTCTAAAAGTGCGCTGCTGTTAAACTGTAGGCCTATTATGATTAAATTGTAGTTAGCATAATTATTATTTTTTTTTTTTTTAATTTAAAATTGTAAAAAAAAAAAAAAAAAAAAAAAAAAAATTAAAATTTTTGCATAATAATGTCAAAGATTAAGCGGTATTAATTTTTAACGTTTCCCAATAACCGCAATAAATAGGAAAATCGACCATTTTTCTTAAATAGCTTTGTTCCTCCGTCCAAACAATTTAAATTTTTCGTGAGATGTAACTAGTTTCCTAAATGTTTCCGTCAATTTTCAATTGCAAAATTTATTAAGGCTACAAACCCTGATATATATTATGTCTCCACTGGTGAATTAATTACATGGTGTAATTAATTACAGGATGTAATTAAATGATTTTTGAAGGTACTAAATCGTTGTTTTCGATTTTGTTGGTTAGATCTACATTATGAAAAAGGATATTGAGCTCCAATGATTTGAAAAAAAAAAATAACACCTTTGTAAACCATTTAATTGCATTCTGTAATTAATTACATCATGTAATTAATTCACTAATGGAGACATACCTATAAATTTCCATTATTCCAAAAAAATGTAAGGTCGTATTTTTTAGATTTGAAGTCGGCGAGTTTTCTTGGTACTCCTGATGTTTATATTTTTGAAACGATAATATCTAGGCCGGAACGGAGTATGCGAAGGATTTAAGGAAAAGTACCTTTAAACTTAAAAGCAAAAACAGAACCTGACAAAAACTAATACTGGGGCATAAAAATTTAATTTATAACAAAGCTATATATAAAATAACCATTCCTCCACAAACTGTATAACACTTCCTCTTAAAACCCGTAAACATCCCGGAAGAAATACTTTTGAATGTAACTGACTAACTAGAGAAGTAATTGTGAAAAACGAAGCCACTATTTAAAAAAAACCCTAGCCTGCAAGGTGCAAGAAAAAAAAAATGGTTACAAACTTTGTAACTTCTATTTCTGCAAGGGCACAATTTACTTCCAATTTCAAAAAATTTTGTTTTCAAATTGAGAGTTATAAAAATTGCAAATAACAATGATGTATCTGCTTTTTATCAGAATATACTCTTTAAATTAAAGTGTTAATAATTTTCAATTAACTGATTTACTTGATATTAATTCCAAGTTAATAAAAATGCAAGCTAGTTATCTTGTAGTCCTTAAAAAAGTGACTGATCCATCATAAGTAGAGCCTTAAATGGCCCAGTCTCTGGCTTGTCGTTTTTCTTTGCTTTTTACTAATTTCAAAAAAAAAAAAAAATAGAAAATGCAAAAACTTGTAGTACTTTTAAAATCTGTCCATTTTACTTTTTCACAACTCTGTATAACATTTTAATACTAAAAAATAGTTTAACAACATACACATGAATCAATTATTAGCAAAGATTATTTCAACTATTTGCAAAAAAGAGACTATCTTCAAGTGATGAATGATGAGCCCATCAATGGTAAAATGACTTGCTTTAATTACCTATGATTAATGGAATAAATATTAAAAAAAAAAATTCTGAGTGTAGACCTGTATTTGTTTAAGTATTTTAAGATGATTAAATATTAAGCTTCTGCTTACTGGTTAGAATTTTTTACATGCTCTCTTATAAAAGGGTCTAATCATGTGAAACCCTTTTTTACAAAGCAATCCATTGAGTTTTAATGCATGATACAAATTCATGCTCGCAAATGAATTCGTAGTGACACTATGTTTATTTCAAAATGCTTACCAATATTATTTATACGCATCAATGAGGATTCCTTTCCTTAAAAACACTCTAAAATACATATATTTCGTACTTTTCGAAAAATAAACATACTGACTTCAGAACGCACGTTGCAAAATAAAAACATGAGCGCTCTGAGTTGCACAAATTGGAACTAAGAGCTATTGGCGCGGTTTTTAAACGTTTAATGAAATCCAGCATTAGAATATTATACAGCATAAAAATAAAGGCGAGTCAGAAGTTATCGATGATTTTGTATATGCTGTGAAGTAAATATTTAAAATAAGATTTCATGTACAAAATAACCCGAATTGAGTTAGTTTTAGGCTATATATGTTAGCGTCACTTTACCATCGATTATAGAGAAGTTAAAATAATTTCTTAAACTAAACTTTTTTTTCATATCACAAGCTGTCGGTACTTTCAAGTTAATATATCATCTTCTCCACTAGTACCAAAATAAAAAAATTTAAAGAACAAACACCGACATTTAAAATCAATAAAAGCTTATAGAAGTAAAATTTTGGTAAAGCGAATAATAATTAGATTGAGAAAATAATGAATTTCGCATATTGGTACTAACGTCGCATTACGTCAAATAAAAAATAGTAAAATGTAACTCAAAAAAAAAAAAAAAAAGCTAAAATGAATATACAATATACTTCATTTTAAATAGTATTAAAGGAAGACGACTTTTAAAAAATGAAAGTAAACTCTCATTAAGTAGGGGAAAATTTAGCTAAAAGTGACATACATAATGAATAGATAAATAATAAAAATATTTAAAAAAAATTAATTCGTTAATTAATTGAAGAATAAAACGAATTTATCTGCGAAATCAGTATCAATATTCTCGATCATCAAATTATATATAGGCACTATGTAGAAATCACATTAGGTATACTTACTAAATTTTCATTTTAGTATTTTCTTTTAATATCTTCTCATTAGTAATTTCCGATTTTATATTAGAGCTTTTATTTTCTTAAAGTTAAAAAAAAAAAAAAAAAAAAAAAAAAGGTTTTGATCATAGCTGCAAATCCTTTATGGATATAGCAACGTACTCACGCAATACCGATTGCAGACTTTAAAAATCTAAGGTGTTTTTCAAATCGAAACCTTTTTAGTTTTAAATTTTTTGAAATAAAATAAATAAATGAACAGAAAGAAAGGAAAATAAGAATATAAAAAAAACTGTACATCTTCAGTTTCCTTTTCAACTTAAAAATACGAATTGTCTTTATAGTAATGAATTATCTTCACTAGATATTGCTTATTTTTATTTTAATTTATCTTACACTTTACTTCTTTCTGGAAAAAGTTATCCTTAATAATTAAAAAAAAATCAACTTTCTTTCAGAATATCAACTTACAAATATCTTTGTAACTCTTCAGCTTGAATTTTTTTTTGGTTTTTTTATTTTTTTTTATAAAAAAATGTCTTTGATCATTTAGCTGAAAATAATAATATTTACACTCTATCACATAAGAAAACTAACGGAAATCCTCCTTAATAAATTGCTTTTTTTATACTGTATAGTTTGATCCCTTCATATTCAGAATTCAGAAATGAAATGAGGAATTGTCTAAGGGAATGTTAATAAATTGCGCATTTGAACGTGACAGGGAATCAATTTGAAAAGTTTTCAAAGTTAAAAAAAAAGTCTTAAATTTAAATTATCATTGTTTATGAATTTAAAAAATCGATAGCGATAAAAAAAAAAAAAAAAAAAAACAGTAGTGATGTTGCCGCTTTCAATCAAATTTTTAAATAACGAATTCAAGAATTATTCCCAGGTCAGGCGAAGAATTTTCGTAAGTCCTTTAAAGTAAAGTTAGACTAAAGAAAAAACAACAATACTTTTTGTAATATTTTCTTTTCGCTGTCTTGGGAAAAAGCTTTATTTTAAAATATAAATTTTTTGGTATTTTATAGGCAAAGCATGAATGAAAATATTTTATGAAAGTCAGCAATCGTTGAGAATAATTACCAGAAAAAATATTCGTTTTAAAAACCTTGCAACACAGCCACCCTATTCGATTTCAATAAAACGGCTCTAGAATTGAATTTTAAGAATTAAAATTGGTAAAAAAAAAAATGTATTTTATCATATATTTCAGAGAAAGTGTTCAATTAACTGTTATTAAAATTATAATAAGTAAAAATATATATTAAAGGCAAATTTCATCATTATAAAATTTTTAATGGACAACCGCGTTAGTAGTTTTTAATAATTATCTTTATTTTTAATAACAATTAAACGAACCGTCTTTCTCGACTATTAGACAGCAAAACCAAAAAGCGAAATATTGCTTTTTTTCATTTTAAAAACACTCTGAGTTTTTCATTATTATTATTGCTTTCTTTTAGACAACTCTTTAGACATCATTCATGTTACATAAATTACGAAATTGAATGTTTAAATATAATTTAAACATTTTCAAAAGAAAAGAAAAATCAGTTAAATAAAATTACAAATAAGCTTAGTAGAAAAAATAATATTTAAAACATCTAATTATTTGCAAAGATTGTCTAAGTAAATAATTGCATAATTTTTTTCTAGCTTTTGCTTATTCCTTAAAATGAACAATTTTTTTGCATAAAGCTAATGGCCCCTTTAAATTAAGCACCAGCTTAATTTTTACTGACTAAATTAAAAAAAGGAAAGTTATAATATTCACTTGAATTTTTTTAAACTAATACTATAAAAAATGTAGCAAAGTAATGTAATATAACAATAACTCTAAAATCATATAGGCCTTTTTTTTTACAAATTTTAATTCTTAACTCCATTCTTCGTAATATTAGCCGTTTTTGAAAACATTTTTAACAAAGGGTATTACTTTCTATTGACAATCCAATTCTTAGTCAATTAAATAAACCAGTTTAAAATAAAAATATTAATTATGCTGATATTGCACTGATCATCGAACTAAGAGAGAAGTGAATTGATTTAACTTTTTTGTAAAACGTTTTAATATGTAAGATCAACTCAATCCTCAATTTATATAATTTTCAATAAAATAAATAATTCATAGTCAACAAGTGATTTCTAAATATTTCAAAATCCAACAGAATATATTCTTCTATAATCGATTTTTAAAAAATAGCATCAAGTCATGATTCTGTCCGGATAAATTTTGATAATTTCTTTGGATTTCGTTAAGATGAATATAAACAATAAAAAAGGTCATTTATAAAGTCGTAAATTGTAACTATACTGCACGTTCTCTATAAAACAATGAAAAGAGTAGATCGATTCTCTTAGAGTAAGCTTACATTGTTGATTAAGACGATTTCCGGAAATAAATAGTGCATTTTCTCCATCACAAGAACGCGCTGTTTTTAAAGTTATATTTCCCCTAAAAAATTTTTGAACAATGTATTTAGGTTCTTTTTGCATCATTATGAGCACTACAATGATAAATGTTTTTTTGCAAAACTTGAAACTTTTTTAATACAAAATCAAACTTGCTTCAGGGTACCAATACATCGAATCAGAAAATCGACTTGATTCTATTTTTAAAAACTCATCCGATATCACAATTTAAAAAAAATAGTTGCATAAGACTTGAATTTACAATACTAAAGAAATTCCTTTGGTTTTCTAAAAGGTGGCCGTCTTTCCTCTTCTTTTTCTCTTTCTTTATTATCTTTTTCCCTTTCTTCATCAGGCAACATAGTGGTGGTCTCTGTTGGAGAGGGAGCAGTCGGTTGCGTTGGTATCGCAGGCGCTGCTGATTTGGTTCTGGATTTACTCCTTCGTTTCCTGAGAATTATTGATCCTACTGAACTAGATCCGTCACTTGTGCCTCCAGCTGTATACGGTCTGAAACACAAGAACAATGTTTAGCCATTTAAAGGCCATTTGTTACTAAACGCACTGATAATATTAACACTTTAAGCCATTCCTTTTTACTTTTGCCTTTTACAATTGAACATTGAAAAATTTTTGTTGACGCAAGCATGACAAAATTTAGCCTAAAAACATGTAGAAAATTACCGGATATGCTAAATCATTTTTGAAACAGTAGTAAATATTTGAGAAATTTCTTTATAACAGTCTAACGGGTTAACAAAAATTACTAACAAATATAAAAATTTTAAGACAAAGACTTTTTTTAAAATGGAAAAGATGCCTTAATTAGGCACATAGCTAGGAAGAAGTAAGTACATCTATCTATACCTACATCCCTGTAGTTAATATAAGCTAATTTCGTTCGATAAATTATTTTCTTTTAAAATGCTTTTTCTAAAAAATCTTTTTTTAAAAATAAAAAAAATTCAAACATTTCCATTTAGTAATTTTTTTAAAAATATATAAAATGCATTTTCGTTATACCTTTCGCCAGCTCCACTAGGAATGGTTGTACTTGAAACACCAATAGCAGAACTAGCTCTAGCTGTTACTTTAATGCACCTTTGTTGGCCACTTGATTTTAATAAATTATCTAATTCTTCTCCTTCCGGTCTTCCTTCTCTAGATGATTCTCTTGCACTACTTTCACTGAGTTTAGTAACTAAATCACTTAAAAGTTCTTCTAATCTTCCAATTTTTTGATTAATTCTTTGTACTTCTAACTTAACGTCTATTTTAAAATCCATGATATTTGACATTATCTCTTTATATTCGGTATTAGGGAGTATTTGTTGTGTTGGGAGTGTAGTCACTGAAGTTCCTGTATCATCTTTTACAATTTGAAGCACTTCCTTATCTAATTTCTGTTCTACACTTTTTGTAACACCACTATCGTAGGAATCTACCTTTCTTAAATTTGTTCCCTGTCTTGTATCTACTATAGTGTCTACTTTTCTTAAACTGGAACTAGCCGTCGTCGTAACGACACGGGACAATGTTCTAGGATCATCTACTTCAACTAATTCTTCTATTGTATCTTGTCGGGAGATCTGAGGTCCTCCGATTCCCGCCGAACCCGTTGAAGATACTTTTTGTAGCTTTGGAAATATTTTATTGCCACTACCTTGGGGAGGTGGATTGCCGTTACCCCCTCCACTCCCACCGCCGGAAGGGCTCCCGTTGCTTTGTTGTTGAGACTTGGAACTATCTTTTCCGTTACCTATATTTAAAAAGGAATTTTAGTAAATGATTGAATCAATAATAAAAGATCATTTCTCTTGGAAAGATTGAACTCCTTGATTTAGTGCTAGGGCACCAGGGTAGGCTACTTGCGTTATTAAGATATCGTGAGCTCAGTATTATGTTGTTCTAGTTGTACTTCCCAGATTAACACGAGTTTTTTATAAGCTAAGTACAGGGGACTAATATCAACCTCGGCTAGTGTAACTAGAACAATACAATATTGAGCCCACGATTTTCGGTTATTCGTTGAAAAAAAAAAATACCTGTTGTAGACGAAGCTCGATTTAAAGCAGGTACGTTTGTCCCTTGTCCTTCGCTTCCTGAGTCCAGACTACTACTCCCAAGCAAGCGACCCCACTTACTGGCACGGACTGTCGTGGGTCGCGATTTAACGGAAGACACTGGAACTAATGCTGAACCAGAGCCGCCAGTACCTGAGGTACTTGAATTACAGTCTTCTTTTTCTGTTACGGAACTGAGTTTCGTTGTTGACATCACTCGAACCATTTTGCCTCCTTCAATAAGTAAAAATATTCAGTATTTCAAATGTAAGTATTAATGAATGTAAAAATTAAATTACCTTCACCGGTAGAACCTCCATCGGTATCGCTTTTTTCTCCACCTTTTTCGACATCAGGGGATGTCTGACCCTGACTACCTTGTATTGCTTGAGTTTGAGCTGGCGCTCGATCTCTTCGAAATTTAGAAAATATTTTTCGGACTAAATGGTCTTGATTTTGATCTAATTGAGGTTCGTTCTTCCGACGTTCAGCTAATTCTTTTTCTCTCCTCACATCGGCTACTTTTCTAAATATTAACTGTAAAAAAAAAAAAAAATATATATATATCGTTGCGTCTTTATTCCTTTAATATTTAAAAAGAAAACCGATAAGTAACACTTACTCTATGTCTTAAATTATACGTTAGAACTAAATTTCTGGCGAAGGAATTAGCAAATGAAGAATAAAAATCTAAAACTTCTAACAATTTATCTCGTTTGATCAAATGTAGATCACAATATGTCAACGCTCTTACGTTAGCAGCTGACTGACCAACAGCGTTGTCTTTCCAAAACGAATCTCCAAAAACATCTCCTTTGCCTGAAATTAAAAAACGTAATAATTAGGTTTTTTTCGTTCTCTCTTCTTTGCATTCCACCGCGGAAAATTGTAAAATATTAACCTAAAATTGCAACGACTTCATCGTCCTGTATTACTTCTAAGCTGCCAGTAACTATGAAACATAAACTGTCTATACTCTCTCCTGTATGGTAAAGGAGATCACCCGGGGCGGAATGGCTCATTGTGAAATGCATCGCGAGAGCACGAAGACAACCGTCCGATGCAAGTCTAAAGGCAGGATGCTCGTTGAACACTTTTCTGTTGAGATGGACACAGATGTCGGCTTTCATGTCTTTAGGACAATAATTTAGCACCTGTAATATAATAAATAATAGTTTCGAGGGTGGAATAACATATTTTAAGAAAGTGAAAAAAGGAAGTCATTGCATGCTTTTTATTAAAATATTAAAAATAACGATTTTTTGCCATCCAGATTTGGACAACACGATCACAAAAATTAGCGAAATCAATATTCTAAAAATAAATCACATTGCATACAATTTTACTAATGTTTTAATTGATTTATAAATTGATTGTAAAATGCAATATTTAGACAATAAATGAACTATTGAGATATTATCAGAAAAGAGTTACTTTTAACTGAATTTTACAGTTTCAAAATAATAACTATCCTAATTAATACATTATAAAATTAACGCTTTTACATAACTTAGAACTAAAAAAACTACTTTCTGCAAATACGGTGAAATATGAAATATGAATTCTTTTTAAAAAAATTTATAGGTTTAATATGAAATTTTTATTGTTTTGTTTTATGCAGGTGCATATTTTAGTAAAAAAAGGTTTTTCAAATCTACCAACTAAACTAACTACTGTATATAGTGTACCATAAAATGAAAATTAGACGAATATTTAAATGATTATATATGATGATCACAAAATACATAGTACAGTATGTACTTAAAAAAATACACAGTTAACATTTTAAGTGCGAATTCAACCAAAACGTCTACTGAATTATTACTATTTCATTTCGTTTTATTTTATTTTATTTTATTCCATTTCTTTAAATCGTTTCCATGCTCTAATCTTTACGAATAAGTAAAGCAATTAATTTTTTTACGATCTAAAAAATCAACATTTAGGCACGAATTAAAAAATCTGGATGACTTAATTCTTTTAAAGATAGTATGAGGATATTAGCCTCAACCCGTTTAGTAAGAATAGTACTTCTTTAGGCTAACTAACAATGAAAAATGAAAATCAGGACTGTCAGTTCAGACTAATCTCTACCGGATGAAGGGCTTCAGATTTCTAATAGCAACTGACAAATTTAGCTGCTGAATTTTGTAAATACCAATGTAAATACCAATTGAAATAACAGGTATGACGTACTTTAATTAAAATGAGAATTATAAATATTTTTTGGGATAAATTTAATTTTCCGATGAGATGCGCTTTTTAAATTAATAATTTTTAATACATTTTTATAATAGTCCGGTAAGTCATAATTATTTCGAAAGTGATCGAGTTTTGAGCTTTAAGTTTCAATTCGAATTACAAGATGAAGTATAAGGAGTCAGACACCAGAAAAAATATAAGGAATAATACTTCAAATTAAGAATGGTGAAGAATTTTTGTATACAACTAACTTCGGAGGCTGACGTTTTCTGTTCTCTGTACCCGAAAGCCAATATGGCAAACAGCGAAAGTCTCTCATAATTCCAAAAAATAGAAAAAAGCATTTATAAATGGAATGGCTTTATAGTCATTTGCAAAAATTCAAAAAAAAAAATTGAAAGTTAACACGAAGAGCCGGAAAAATCTTGTCTCAAACATACGTTAATCTCTAAAAATTTGCTTTAAGTAAGAGTGACGGCTCATTTCAACCAAAATTCGATAAAAAAGAATATACTTATCAAAGTTTTTTGATCAAAGACACCTGACAAATAGTTTTCCTCGTTCAGGAATATTATAAAACAGGTCTGTCAGATTTTCACTTTAACTATTTGCATACGCTGGATTATGCTGCACGAATAAAGTAGAAGAGTAAAATCATTAAAAAGGTATATGTAAAATCAATACAAAACAATTAAATAAAACCTAATGCAATAATTAGAGAATATTTTATAACATAAATTGCCCCTCCTTTCCCTTCCTGCATTTACAAAAAACTATATCTGGACAAGTTTAGAAAAGCAGAAGGGAACGAGAATAACAATTTAAAAAAGTCAAAAAAAATTATGAACTACCAAATATTTACCAAGGATTTAGATACGTACAGTGGAAGACGATTTGAAACAAGGCAAAAAGAAATGAAAAAATTCAAGCTGCTTTAAGGCAGTAAAACCAAAAATGATTTTTGCATCACCACGATTTCACTTTACTTGGACTATGTAAAGATAATGTTGCCCCTGTGAAACTAGCTTTGTGCTGTATTTACAGTTGAACTTCTTATACAAGGAAAAAATTAAGGATCATATCGGGATTATGTCGACCATACTCTAAAAAGTATGTTGCTTACTTTTAGTCGACATGTTTTTTACTAAAAATGCGTTCGATATTATTATCAGCAAAAACAGTGATATGAGCTCATTCAGTACTACATATTTTAATTTTATTACGGTGCAAGTGGAATCGAATAATTCCTTTTATATGCTGAATGAAACAAACCTAAAATAAATTTAATTTTGTGTCTGGGAAAGTTTACAAAAACAGTACGGCTCCCAAAAAAATATTTACGGTAGTCGAAAAAAAGTAGCTATTGAAGGATATTCTTTAAAAACTTATCTTGATAATCATAATTTAATTTAATTCAAGTTTGTAATAAAAATATGCTGGAATGGAATGCATGCGTTGGTATGATCAATCGTTGCCGTTTAGGATAAGATTTTAAATAAGAAATTTGTAATAAAAAATTAACATGCTTTGTTAATTCTTACTTAAGTAATTTTTAAAGATTAAAAACTTTTTTTTTTAAAACCATGACCATCGAAAATTTTGTAAAAATTTCAAATAAAGTATCGGATAAACCATTATAAAATCAAGATAAAAATGAAAGCGCATCTACCAGAATCATGCCTTTATGTAAACGTCCTCATGCCGAAAGTAGTCGGTGTTCATATAATTATGGAAATATATTAAATAAGAAAATGAAAGTGGAATTATCAAAAATTAAGGTCTACTGATAAGCTTAAGAGAGAAAAACAATCCGGCAATTAGTCTGTTTAATCCTGACCTGATTTACCTTATCGGTGTCCAACCCTTTGGTCATGGCCCATGTAGATATAACATAATCCATGACTCTTTCTGAAAGAGCTTTCGGCACTTCGTTAAGTTTCATAAATTCGCGAACATTATTAAGCATGTCGTGATATTTGGCCGTTGCCGAAGTCATCTGCTGTATGATTGTCGTTACATGACCAAATATGGTCGCGTAAAGAAGGGCTGAGGATAAAAGGTTTTTTAAATAAATGAAATATGTTTTTAATATATCTATTTTCTATTAAAATGAAACTAAACAAAATCTTACCTGCAATTATCATCATGCATATTGTAAAAATTTTTTCGTTGTCTGTTTCGGCAGCCACGTTTCCAAAGCCAACGCTGGTCATACAGGTCATTGTAAAATATAAAGCAGTTACATACATGGTCTTTCTACTTGGGCCATTCGTGAGTTCTGGAGTTCCTGTGTCGTTGGACCAAATGTATGAATACGGAGACTGAGTGACATTGGCTAATTTCCATAGCCAACTGTATTGGATTCCGTTGTCGGCATCTGATCTTCCTATTGAATACCTAAGACAAAAAGTTGTGTATTAAAAAAAGGTTGATGCCAGATCTCAAGTGAAAAAAAGTGAACTTACCATATACAAGCCAGCCAATGAGCAACTAGCATGTAGAAACATAAAAGTAAAATCAACATGGCAGCACCATATTCAAGATATCTGTCGAGTTTTCTGACGACACGACCTAGTCGAAGAAGTCTGACAACTTTTAGGGCACTGAATAAGGAACCGATACCCTGTAAAATCGAAAAGAGACTGTAAGAACATTCCAATGGTAGTTGCCAGCTTTAACGAAAAAGCTGGTAAAGGGAACTTATTAGCTATTTTTTTGATCAGCTTTTTAACTTGCAATTTTAATTTGCTTATTGTAAATAGCAATTAAAATCAGAAAGATCCCTTCATACCGTCAAACCATATAAATGCAGCACATGCAAGTTTTTGGGTAAAAAACATGCCATGCAAATCCATATTGGTTATTCGTCTTAAAATTGAAGGATGTCGGAAAGTTTTAAAAAATCAGTAGCTGAAACATAATACTTTCTTGAGCAATAAAACAACGCAAATATGAAGCTTGAAGCAATTATTTGATGTAACAATACAAATTATGTACAAAGGATACACTCTAAAATGTTTTAGGGGAAAAACAAAAATGTTACAAACAAATCTTGCATCGAAAGTATGCAAAACTAAACACAGTGTTAAACACTAAAATACAGATTTAGTTTTTTTATCTTCAATTCAGCAGAAATATGAATCACATATAATGTACCTGGACGTACATTCAGTGGCGTCATTTGAGGGGTCTTGACGGGAAAGGGCGGAGGGAGGGGGCAAGTTCCACAAGGTTCTATTATCTCCTTAAAGATTTTTTGCTTTCTTAAGATGAGTATAAAAACCACATCTTGTGCCCCCTGCTTCCCGCTGCTGGGAATCTCCTCCCCGTACCAGACTTCTCTGCATCCCGAAGAGATTTGAAAAGACGCCCCTAATGTACATTAATATTGGTAAAGTTGCAAGTCGGCCGTGTTAATACGACTCTTAAAAGTATGGTTTTTTTTTAAAAACCCATTTTTTATTTCAGAAAAACCGCTTTTTAACATACCGGTAAATAACGACGCATTTTTGTAATAAAACAAGTAAAATCGTTGTTTATTGAATTTAAACAGTCTATAATGCATAAAAATGAGAAAATTATCAAAATGAATATAGTGGTAATAACTGCGTTTATTTGTTTTCTCCAAAAACTTACTTGTTTCGCCGCTAGAGCGCTCTTGTTAAGTCGGTAAAACAAACGATTTTATTTATTTTATGCATTATTAGGTTGTTTAAATTGAACTATCGACGATTTTATTCAGTCTCTTACAAAAATGCATTATTTATTTAAAAAAAGAGAAAATCTGTTTTTAAAAAAACTATAATTTTAAAACGCGCATTAAAACGACTGACTTGAATACCCAAACGGAACCTTTAAAACACCGTTTCTTTTTCATAGCAAGACCGATTCTTATTTTCTTCTTCAGGCACATATAATAAAAGGTCTTTAAAAAAGGCCATTGAAGTATTACGTAAGCATCTTAGGGTGGGGAGAGGTTCTGAATCAGCTATATTTGCCATAAACTAAGTAATTGGTAAAGTGGGGAGGAAGAGGTAAAAAATTATCAAAACAATGCTTACGAAATACTTGACAGCCACAAATAAATAAGATATCTTAAATAATAGAAAATTTGTATATGCAAATCAGTGTAATTTGGTGCATTATCTGAAAAATTAAAGCCGTGCTTAATTTTAACTATTTAACGACAGAATTCTGGGTAAACAATTTTCCTATCATCGGACTGAATTTGAATTTTTTTGTAAAAATCCATGACCAGGGACTCTCAAAGGTTGCTGATAAAGTTCTGATGTAAAAAAGAATATTAAGGCTCTACAGAATCTAAAGCTATGCACTAAAACAATTCCGAAAAAAGCCTTAAAATTTGAATATACGAAAAATTTTCATACATAAACCAAACATGATGCTATTGGGCTATTCAAGGATGATTTAAACTCGATTAAAATTACTTGATCTACTTGATTTAAATCTAATTCAAACTTCATGTGGGTAGTTAATTAAGTGACAGTTAAAATTTAATTCAATATATGTATCATTTTTTAAGGAAAGCCATTGTCCATAAGTTAGACACAAGTTATTTATTTAGAAATTATTTTAAAGACTGCTGAATTTTATTAATTTATGTATGAAAGATATCTCAGGATAGAAAACTAGATTCAGTCCGGTAGAAAAGTTCATGTCGACGGAACATATGTGATCCTGATCTTTAAAGGCTTAAGTCTATGTGTTTTAGTGTGAGTAAGACTATAAATTAGGCTTTATTTTATCTTCATTTTTCCCGTTGCAAACAGATTCGATTCAGTAAGAAAAAAAATTTGAAGAAAAAAAAGTAAAAAAGCGTTTTGAATAATGCGTGGATTAGAGAATTAACCCAGAACGCAGAATAATCGAAAATCATTTAGCGCCAATTCGAACAAGGATTTAAACCCTTGCAATAAATAAAAAAATATTCATTGAAAAACAATAATTAAATAAAAGAACAAAACCGTGCCAAAAAGATAGAAACCACTAAATAATAAATCTTGTATAAAACCATTAATAACAATAAAAACAGCAATTTTTACTAAAACCAAAATTAAATTCAGTCAAATCCGACATCTTGAAACTCACTTTTCAAAAACTTTAAAAGCAATTTTCAAATTACTAACACATAGAAATTCCATTAAAAACGAACATGGTGCGAAACAACGACGAAATAACAAAAAAACATTGAAATAAAAGAAAATAAAATGAATTAAAATACCTTTTGATTGTCGTACCTGATTGTCGCCAGATTTCTTTTTCTTTTTTGAAAAATCGGTGTGCAAAATCATTTATGTTATTAATTTAATTACTTAATTAAATAATTAATAATAAGCTTATTTAATCGTTCGTTTAATTAATTATTGGATTTATTCAATAAGGTGAAACTTTAAATGAAAGTACGCCATTCGAAAACTCAACTTTAGGCTGAATATATTCGGAGTTTATATGCATATAACTAACTTACAATTATTGTATTTTGAACTCCGAAAACAGAAAAATAAACCAATAAATGATTTATTTTATTTCGCCGAACTATAGACCAACAAGAGAAACTAAAAGTTAAACAGCGATAAGCTGCAGTTCTTTAATAGGTGCCGAAAAAAAGTTTTCGGTTTTCCTCTCCGGAAAACAGGAGAGAATGATTCTATCGATCCCCGGAATAGGTCCGTAGCCAGCCAGAGTTAAAGGAAGGCGCAGCCCCCTGTGAGAAGGTTTGAACCTCTTTTAACTATTTTTGACTAAAGCAATTTTCCGATCTCCCCAATGCTGAAAGGGGCCATTTGGAGTTCCCTTTAAAAATTTTTTTGTCCCTCGGCCCTCCAAGCTGGCTACGGACTTGCCTCGAAAAAAGAAAAATATTTTTATCTTAACAGTTTCTAAAAACGAGAACGATTTTACGCAGTTTTCGTTTTTTTCTTTCTTAGTTATCTAATTCTCCCCAATCCACCACCTACCCCCCGATCAGTTAATGGTTCCTAATGATATCTGGGTTTCTTTGGATGATGTTATCATCAATTTCGTTTTTGAATAGTTGACATCTCAGCGATGACCTTAAAAAACAATTTAAACCTACAGGAGGATTAAAATTTCTTTCCATTAAAATATCAAGGGAAAAGATACATTTTATCCAGAGTATATGAAAGAAAATATCAAAAACAAGAGAAAAAAAAAATTATGAAATATCGATTTGATTGTTCCATCGAATTTAGCGCTATATTCTTTTTCAACAAACAATGAACTGGAACAATATATCCAATAAAAGTAAGTTTTGTGAAAGAACACATTCGACAATTTCAAACTCGATCTGTATATTGCCGAGAATAAAATTTCAACGTTAACTTTTGCTTTCCTTCTTTGTAATGCGTCCCGGCTGACGCAGTATTCTTTGATACGTGTCTCGAAAATGGAAAATTCTTCTTACCCGCTACAGCCTAAAGTTCTTAAGAGCAAAAAAAAAAAAAAAAAAAAAAAAAAAGGCAGAATTATAGAGCACTATATCAAAACAGTACAAAAAATATTATATATAATCTTGATATTTATATGTTTTTTCGTGAGGACAACTTTGTCCTGTCAGACACAGCAAAATTATGTATCTTTTCATAGCAATATTACTTTAACAAGTGTATTAATGTAAGTGTAACATTAATTTCTCTTAGGGTAATAAACGATGACCGTAAACTGCATTTAATTATCATAGCGGGAATCCACGGATATCATAACAACGTTGATTTAACACGAACGTAAGGTACAGCTTATTTCCCACAAGATAAAAGCAAGAAAAAACTGAGATCGTGAATAAATAAGGCTATTGTTTTTAACAAAACCTAGATAGTTTTGACATGGTATATAAGCGTCCTAAGTACAATATTTTTTTAAGTGTAAGTTGTGACTGTCCAAAAACACGATGAATTTTGCAAACAACTAACTAACAATTCTGTGCGTCGGAGGCGAACTAATAGATCTCCATCGTAAATAGGATTGGAGTTAGTCTGTTTCGACGTTTCGTAAAAATGTCACGTGACCGCAAGTTTACGGCAACATGAACGTGTAAATAAACTTGCAGTCGCATAATCACGTGATTTTCATAAACACTCGAAACAGACTTTCTCCAATCATAATTTACAATGGAGATACGTTAGTTCACCCCCGACGCACGGAATTACACAGATTTAATTCTTAAGAGTTTCTCCTATAGTCAGAACCTTAGCTGAAAAAGATATAAAGATCTAAAACTTTCGAACCGGAATATCGTTAACGGCGTTAGTGCTAAATACCTGCTCTTTTCGAAGCTGAAATATGGTGGAGCAGGAAAGAAGCGATTAGGCATCATATTACTTAAAATTGCATTGAGAGTGAAAGATTAACTTCATGCAGTGCAGACCCCCTTTTTCAAAATTTTAGAGCATGTCTTTTTCCGAAACTGCAAACACTCAGAGAAACAATTATAATTCCTTAGAATAAGCTAAAGCTAGTGAGTATTTGTGGTTGCGTTTGCGTATTTCGTGATAAGTATCAGCAAAATATGAATCAAAAAATCTCAACATATTTATTTAGTTCAGTCTTTAATACAAAGTTTCTCTAACACGTATAATAATTTGTAGATAAGGCATTATCTAAATTAATACAATATGCGTATTAAAAAGATATCGATTCGTCATATTATTCTAGTATGCACTGATTTATTTTCAAAATTTACTTGAATCCGCATTTAAACAATTTATAATTAATAAAGTCATCTTGGCGCTGCTCACCATCGCGCAAGGTTATGGTTTTTCGTTAAAAAAAAAAAAATATATATATATATATATATATATATAATCTCCGAATTAATCACCTATCAGTCAGTCAATTACTTAATTTATCTTCCTCATAAAACAGCAAATATCGTTTGTTAAATTTTTAATTTTCACCAATAAAATTCATTGCGTAATATTAATAAAATCACTTCAAAGTCGTAAAATTTTCCGAATTGGCTCTACTACATTTTATGGGACATAAATATCAAATCTAAAAATCTTATTGTTTTTACCTGTAAAAACCGATAAAATTTAAAGATTATTTTAAATAATAAAAAAATAGAATGAGCAGAAACACAGCCGGATATTTTTATGAATACAACTACAAATCTTCAGGAACATTTGTCGGTAAGGGAGAAAAAAATTACCGAAACCGTAAAATTGATTTTCCTGTAGAAGAAAGTATCGTAAAGTGCTACTTATTTTCACAGAGAAGCAAAGAGAAAAGATGGTCCTACCATTATTATGGTGGATCTCGTATTCATTCTTCTAAAGAAAAATAAAAGTGCTCAGTGTCTAAAAACAAAAATAAAAACGAAATAAAAAAAAATAAATAAAAAATAATTAGCTCTATGTAAAAATGTCTCTCTAAATATCTAATCGTTTATCTGTATATTGTCGTGTTATTCATGTGGATGCAACCCTTCCAAATTCCCATTTCGTCAGCATTTAAATTGCTGTCTGATGGTGCATTAATAATGATTTTTTTAATAATGTAGTACTTTAAAATCTTGAATCACACTCGATCAGACAACAAAACCGATTTTTCAAAAAAGGTAAAACGAGATAGTCTTAATACTCACGTCTTCATCAAATGAATCAGAGTCACTATAACTGTTTCCGTTACAATCAGGGACGTATCCAGAGGCGGCGTTACTTACATCTTCGTCGTGATCGAAAGCGTTAAACACGTCATAGGGCAAGCAGCTGAGAAGATCAATTATGAACCAGCTTTTAAGGTAATTCGTTCTGATAACTTTTGGATCGGAGACGACTTCGCCGCCAGGTCCGACGAAAGTTGTGTGAAAATTAAGGACGATGTCGATAAAAAAGATAACATCGACGATGGAATCAACGACTAGAAGAGATACGTCTTCTGAGGTTTTGTTCTTAAAGGCCACGTTGTAAGGTACCATAATGGCGGTATAAAATGTTAAGCATAAAATTATCCAGTCCCAAATGGCTTTGAATGCACAATAATGCAACAGAATGTGAGGCGGCGTTTTCGGGGCTTCCTGACGATACTGAGGCATTACATCTGCGCTTAGACTCATCATCTGAAAGAAAATAATAAAATATTGCGAATCCAGTAAAGCTGGTTAGAAAGAAGTTGGTTTAGCTGTCGCTACTAATTTTAGGCATTTTGTTCGGTACACAAAACCGGACGGTGAGTCAGCGGGTTTTTTGAGAAAGAACTTTAAAAAAAAGCAATTTTTCGGCAAAAATAGTAGATTTCTATTCAAGGAATGCGAACGACAAAATTTCCCGTCGAGGTCGAGTTTTAAGCCCGAGCCGAAGGAGAGGGCCTTAAATAGGTCGAGACGGGCAAGTCGTTTGCATTTCTTGCATTGAAAGTTATTTTTCATTACAAAGTACGGCGTAAAATAGTCTGTAAACACTTCCACTTATCCGCTCTAGGGCGGAAAAGTGGACTTTTCTGCGCTGTGTGATGAAAAATCCATTTTTGCTCGAAGAACCATTGTTACTTATACCCCTACTCAGGCATTAATCGGGGAAAATCGGGATAATAAAATTCATGTTCCTCGGGCTTTTTTCCATAAGTATAAGCCACTTAAAAAAAAAAATTCGGGGGCTCCAAATTTGGACATAAATAAAAATTAAGCCCGAAAAATCGGGTTTAAGCACTAAAAAAAAGCACTAACAGCGACTCAAGCGTTAATCGGAGAAAATCGGGATGGCGAAATTTGTCTTCTACAACGTCAAAAGCACCTATAGTCCATTTTTGCAAAATTCAATTACGGAAAAATGCACTAAATTTTCGTTTCGTTAAATGCTAAAAAAAATGGGCGCAGAGCAGAAGGCAGAATTTTATTGTTGGAAAATTTAAATCGTTGAAAAAAAAAAAATTGTTTCAAAATTTTTCTTGCGTTCTTACACTAAAATGAACCCAATTTTTGGTAAATAAGAACAAAATCAGAAACACTTTTTTTTTCATCCTATTGTTGATACTGGTCAAAGCGAGTAAGAACAGGCCACGATATTTGTTCAGAGAGATGTTGCCCTCTGCTTTAAAAGCTAAGGGAAGAAAAACGATTGGAATTCGGGTAAATAAAAGAATTTAAAAAAAAAATTAAAACTATTGCTTGATGCCCACGATTAAATTAAAACTGCTCAGATCTAATTGCAATAATTAGGTTAAATGATTGAAGGTCTGTTGCAACGATTTAATAGCATTAAATTAATGGAGCAGGTTTCGGTTTTAGCACGCGGGCCTACACAACGTATTTTCTGCCATATTTTGCAAAGACGTTCAACAACAACAAGCCATAATTTAAAAAAGAGTTTTAATAATTTTGGTGAATGTGAACAAACCTGCTGGTTCTCACAATAGGACGGTAGCAAACGTTTGTTGCTACTGTCCTATTGTGAGAACTATCCTATATATGTCTAAGTTATTACTTCGATCCAAATTTGCTTGCCGATACAAACTTATAAACAGTCGGTATTTTTTGAGTATCGGCAAGCGAAAGGAGAGCTAATTATTGGGCAACTAAAAAGGAGGTTCTACAACTTATTTTATAAGATAGAAAATTCATTTTAACTTACATGAGCTAAATGAGATTGCTTGTTTGTGTCTTTTAAATTTGGAAGATGGGAAGAAAATTGCGACACTAGCACAGATCTGCTCCTGGTAACGGAACGAGCCAGCTTGGCGAATTTGCTTAGTCCTAAAAAAAGAATAAATATCGTAATTGACGTCGATATATAAAAAAATAATAATCATAAATACAAACCTCCTTTCGTGTCTTCTGTTTCGATGGGCTGTTTCAAAGCCGTTATGTCTCTGAACGTTAACAGAAACAAAACGACTAAGTCTCGCTCGTTTTTGATGGGTGCTATCTGTAGTAAAAGCCATAGTGGTGTCTCTGAAATCAGAAAAATCTGCGTTATAATTTTATTTCCGTCTTTTTTTTTTTTTTTTTTTTTTTTTTTTTTTTTTCAAGACCCAAATTTTTACATCGAAAGGCGAAGAAAATCCTGAAATAACTTTCCAGTTCGTAAAAAACAAATGTTCAATCGGTGTAAAGTACGCAAATCGTACTGTATTTTTTCTCCCATTGGATTTTCAAAAGACATTAAAATCTGGAATTTCGCTCCGGTCACAATTAAATATTAACCTTTACGATCCAATTTCAAAGGCTGGCTGCAAATTGAAAAATCCGTTTACATTGATACCGTTTGCACAATTTTAACTTCAATTCGCCTTTATTTTCTTTTTACATTTTCTACACTTTGCAAACTTTTGGAGGAACCAGTTAAATGGATTACACGTTATCCTCGTTGGTTTAAATTAAGGAGTCGGTAAAATTTTATCCACATTTACGCTCGACAAAAAAGTATTTTTTTCCAATTAACCCTTTTGAAGGTGTAGAATTGATTGAGCTCACCTTAAAAATGAGCAAGGCCCTTATGATTTAGAGGAGCTTACACATAAGATATTTTGTTACATTAATAAAAGTGTTTTCAGAATGTTTTGCCAGATAATTTTTCATAAATGCTAACAAAAACATTTTCACAATGCTGGAAAGTGTTTTAAAATTTGCTCCGTTGAAATTCGTAGGAAAAAAAAATAAAAAAAAGATTATTTTTGTTCCTTTCTGACGATTTCCCGCATAAAGCAGGATGGTCTTGGCAGCAGAAGTCAGTCGACGATCATGTAAAATATAGCTCGTGCCAATCCTCTTGTGGAAGTGTGTGAATCCTTTTAGCAATTATTTGCATTTGTGACCTGAAGCAACTGAAGAAAAGCAGTCGACAACACTTGTTTCATAATGGAAATTATTCTCTGTGTTATGTAAATAAAGATCCCTGGGAGATCCAACTAAGATTCCAGCTTCTTAATTTTAAGCATTTAAATCGCTGTATTTCGACTTCGCCGAATCGCAAAAAGACAATAAATTCGAATCTGCTGTTCATTCTTTGAATGAAAAAACAATTAACCTGGTTGATTTCGTCAGCGTTACCGTAATTTTCCTGAAAGTATGCACAGTACTGTACTAATGCACACATTCATGTATAAAAAAATGGGTAATATGTGAAAAATTCTAAAAATTTTAAGCGAGAGAAAAAAAGGAAAATTTTTGCAACATGGTAAGCTAAAGAATTTATCAAGAAGAAAGGGAAAAAAAATCGAGAGGAAAAAAAGTAAAGAAACAAAAGAAAGACATTCATTTCATGAAACTTTTCTTTTGTGCTATAAAATTAAAAAAATGATTCGCCGCTTCAAGATATAACATAAGGCCTGTATTGCATCATTTTAAGAAAAAGAAAGAAAAAGAACGTATACTTACAACAATTTTTTTTAAAGTGCCATATATTAATTAGGTAGTATACTATGCTATTAGCTTTTTATGGAATCCTCTACAGACTAAAACTGTAAAAAACTTTTTTTTTTTTTTATGAATTCGAAATATATCAAAAGTCAAGATTTAACAATACGGCGGTGGAGAATAACTTGTCCATTTGTTGATGCAAGAACATCACAAAATAAAGTAACGGGACAGTAATACGAATAAAGTAATGGGACCCCGGGGAAATAAAGCATTCTGCAGCCCTTGTATACTGCGTCATGGAGCCCCCAACTTTTTAATTAGCATCAGACGTTTTTCGAATATTGATCAGTCCTCCTATCTTCACGGTGAAAAATTTACTGTAATTTCCTTAAAGTCGATTATTTTCCTACCGAATGTTTCATTTCGCCTACGACCTTTTTTTTTCTGTTGATTCCGAGTTTTCATCTGGAAACATTTACCCTTTTTTTTTTTTTTCAATTTTATTCAAGAGCTCACATTCAATGGCCGCCAAACAATTATCACAAAACCGTTTCCTTCTTCCTTTTTTTTCTTAAAAATACTTTTTTTTTCCGCTATCTGAATTTTCTTTCGTCGACTTATACAAAACGAGAGGGGGGAGGGGAAAAAAAGGGAGAATATTTTCTAAATAAGGTTGAATAGAAGAACTTTTAAAAGTATTGCAGTATTTTTATTTTTATTTTTTTATTTTTATTTTTTTTTTTTTTCGCTTTTCGAAAGCTTATCGTTAAAGAAAGGTTCCAAAGCCTCAGATTTTCTCAGCTGTGAGTGGTACTAAACATCATATACTTTTTACTGCAGAAAAAAGCAGATGCTGAGAAAGAACGATTTTCCAACTGCAGAAACTCGTTAAAAAAATAGCATGTTTTTCTATTCTTTTACAACATGGAAAATAACTGAGAAAGCAATGTAACATCGAATTGAGTGAATAATATCATCTTTCTCCATTCAATAAAATCACGATTAATTCTAATTTTTCCAAAAATTAATTTTCTCAATGAAGGGAAACTTTAAAAAAACTATCTCCATTTTCCAAGTGTACGTATTTTCCGAAGTCTATTCACTTTCAGTTCCCAAGATAGCTGAAGGAAAACACAAGATAACTTTTTCTTCTTTCGAAAGTGTATTTATAGAGGAAATCTCTTGTTTTTCTTGCGCATTTAACTCTCTATAAACTTTCTAGGTTTTCACAATCATCCCTTTCCTCCATTCGCCCTGAAATGAAATGTTAAATTTTTTTTCCTGCGGTTATTATTAGAACAAAAAATAAAAATCATTAGGTATACGATTAATTGCTAAAGGAAAAAAAAAGTAAGTATACACGGTAGCAGAAAAATAACGAATTTTCCAAGCTACCGTTCTCATAAAAATAAAAAAATTCTTTTGCAACGTACTTTTCTCATAGATTTTATTCAACCTTTACTCGTAGAAAGAGAAAGGGATGAGGAAAAGAAAATACATCCCTTCGAGTTTAGGTAAACTTCAAATGTCAATCAAAGGATAAAACGTGTAGCAAACGCGGAAAATTTCCATCTCATTCAGTTTTAAAACCCACGTGTTTTATTTTTTTATTCAGGAAGCTGTGACGGGAAAAATGTTTTCCTCGCGCGGTATAAACTTCTTGGCTGTATAATATTATTGACGGATAAAATATTGCAATGAAACTGAAAAGAAACGTGCTTTTTTTAAAAGATAGTTTTTTTTAATGCGGTCGCTTACAGCAACGAGCTGCATGGTGAAAACTTTCTCAGATGCTTGAAAGTCGCTGAATTAAAAAAAAATAAGATATAGCCTAAAAACCATAATAATGAAGAATCGTTTTGACCACCATTTTTAATTAAACGATTATTTTTCAACTAATTGTAAACTTTAAATAATTCCTTAAATTAAGTTCTTTAATTTAAAGTATTGAACTAGTTTCTTGGGTGTAGTAATTGTTTTTTTACAACATTAAATTGGATATTAAAAAAAAAAAAAAAAAAAAAGCTGTACTGCTGTGCTGTAGGCAAGTAGCGTATATTACATTTTACAAACGAATTGTGTTTCCGATGTTTAGCTTTTGTCAACAATAATTCTATTCACTTTGCTTGCCAAACGCAGATACGCCCCAGCACGGCAGTACATTTTAGTCTAGTAGGAAAAAAAAATGACGTAAGTAAACATACAAGGCATTATTTTGATGCCTACAATCATTCATCGCTCATTCACAACTCAACGGCGCAGCAAGAAGCATTGCGCTTAAAGTTAATTCATTGTCGATAACAAAGCTAGAAAATTATATTCAGAAAAAAAAAGTATAGTTCAGAAAATTTTTTAACAGAGAATTTTTATGTATAAGAAATGCATGAAAATAACGCAGTGAGTGTATTAGAACACAAAATAAAATGATAAGTGTAAAGGAAAGAAAAAGATTGTACCGCTTTTAGCTATGAAAGATATGTATGAAAATGAACATACCTTTTGGAGTACCTGTAATGCAGCATTAAATAATATCACCAAAATAATTAGCACATCTTTTCTTTTGAATTAATTTTAAAATTTAAATTCGAATTAGCTATTTTGTCAAATAATTATACATACATTTACAATATTTAAAAAAAATGGATTTAAACTAAAATAATTGTTTTAATTTAGTGATTTATTTTATTTATTTCAAAATAGCGATTGCATTTTGTCAGCTGGTAGCTTACCATGATTCTCGATCACCATTTCCTAAAAGTTTTTCACCAAAAATTGTAGTAAAATTTAGGCAGTAAAAAATTTCATGTAAAGTGGAGGAAAAAGGTCTAGTTCTAGGGATTTCCCTGTTTTTATGTCAAATATAGTTTATAAACACTATACAGTTCAAATCTGTTGACATATATGTTAATTTTGTATTGGCCTCTTAACAATCAATGCATTAGATGAAATAAATCATACGTACGGAAGTCTTGAAGGGTCAAAACTACTTGCCAGTTGTCTCGTTGTTTGTTCTGGAACAACCAATTTTAACGCTGTAAGTTCCGGAACTGGCAGTGCTTGTTCTGGAACCAACAATGTCTGTTTTGGAACTGGCGATTTTATCCCTCTTAATTCCGGAGCCAGCATTGCTGAAAAAGTTGCGGAACAAGCACCATCTGTTCCGGAATGAACAGGGATAAAATTGTCAGTTCCGGAACTATAAGCGATCAAATTGTTTGTTCCGGAACTGGAAATTTTTTTTCTGCCAGTTCCGGAACTGGTAGAAAAAAAATTGTCAGTTCCGGAACTAGTCATTTTTAATTCAGCGCTGCCGTAGTTTCGGAACCAGCATTGCCAGTTGCGGAACAAGCACCATCTGTTCCGGAATTAACAGGGATAAAATCGTCAGTTCCGGAACTATCAGCGTTAAAATTGTTTGTTCCGGAACAAACAACGACACAAGTGGCAAATAGTTTTGACCCTTCAGGGCTTCAGTACATATGTGCTCGTTTACGAAACAATCACATCAGTGTTCCTCGGTTTTAAATTCTTGGAAAACGTACTGATTTTAACCTGTAATGAATTTGTAATTTTTGGGTAAAAGTTTATTAATTCTTCACAGTGTCAAATGAATGGTTAAAATATGAACATAACGATATGATCTATGGTTTAACTATGTCATTTACTTTAAAAGAATAAAAATTCACTCGATTCGCGACTCGATTTGATAAATTAATAAGTGGAGGTAAGGTGATGTATTCAAATGAATAATTAAATTTAAGTTTACGAGTTTTGCATATTAATGCGACTTCACTTAATAATTTGTAATCCTAGGATTTCGAGGAAAATCAGATCGAATCACTTCGACCGGAACACTTAAAGGAAAAATGTAAAAATGTATAGACCACTATCTTTGTACATTTATGAGAACTCGATCTTTCTGTAAAAAAAAAAAATTTAACCAATCGCTATTTTGAAAAAAATAAATTCTATTAAAAGTTCTCTTTTAGAGATAAAGAAAAACCATGCAGAATGAGAAAAATTAGTCGTGGAAGGTGTATAAAAAGAATGCAACTATATTTGATAAAAGCAAGATTTTTTTTTGTTTCTTATGTTTTTTGATATGCTACAAAATTGCTTTGGTATGTTTTTTTCTTTCGGTTTGACTTTGAAAATGGACAAAGCGTTTTTACATGCATTACTTACAAGTACAATTTTAATTTTGAAAAGGTAAAGTAAATCTGTAAATGCAAAAAAGAAAAAATCGAAAAAAAAAGCTGATATATATATGGTTTATTCCGCATGCCAAATCGCAAACTACAATAATGTAAGTACTGGCCATAATGTTTTACTGTGATTTTTAAAATTGCGAACTAAAACTAAAGCTTTCTAATTTGGTGATTTTGAAAGCATATCTTCAATAAGTATACTTCATTTATAAATATAATTATAATATTTTGTAAAAATTGCAAGCAATTTACGTTTCAAAAATAATTGATTAAATATGGATAGAGCTGAGTTTGCTCTAAACGACATTAGATTTAATGTGAAAATGATTTCATTTAGAGAGATTTTTACTATAAAATATAGTACAGTACAAAACTGTGAATATACGTTTTATTTACGAGGGGTATCCAGAAAATAATGCCCAAAGGTGAATGGCTTTTGCTGGCAAGATAGTAAATTTTTTTTCAATTATACCATCTTAATCTACATTTAATCTAGTTTTAGAAAATATGTGGGATTTTTTTATTTTGGAAAAATGTCACTGAGTTATGAGCGTTGAAAGTGGCGTAGAAAATTTTTTTTACAACACTTTAAACGCTCATAACTCAGTGCAATTAAAAAAAAAAAAATATATATATATATATACAGTATATATATTTTTTAAAACTAGATTAAATGTAGATTAGGACGGTATTATCCAAAAAATTTTACTGTCGTTCCAGCAAAAGTTACTCACCTTTGGACATTACTTTCTGGATACCCCTCGTAGGAGTGCAGAATTCGTTTCGTTTCCTAAATACGAAGTCTACGTTCATATTTGCAAATCAGGTTACATGTACGTGCGGCCTATAGTTTAACGCCAGCATCGAATAAATGAGAAACTAAAGCAAATTAGCTTTCACTATTTTTTAACACCTAACGGAAGGAAACGACCCTAAAAGCTTAACCACCTAACTTTCTCTTTATCAGAATACGGGAAAATTCTCTTTATTAAAATATACCGTTCCGTAATCCCTTGTATTACGTCAATTGAACTTACAGATCTCTACGGTCAAAGGTGAAATTAACTTAGTAACACGCTCCGAGCTACAAACATTTAGTCCGTGAACCCGTTGGTCTAGCATCTCATTATAAGTCCGACAGAAAAAAAAATTCTAAATTTCCCTACTGATCTGCGTCCACTTGAGCTTATTTACTAGTTAATAACTCCTCACTGAGTCAAAACTTGAAAAATTTATATTTTAATTTATTTCTTACAGATCATTAAAAAAATAGGCTAGCTTGTATTAGCAATTTTAAATGCTCTGCAAAGTAGAGAAAAAAATTGCCCAAAACGTCTACACAGATTTATGAAAAAAAAAAAAAAAAAAAAAAAAAACGTAAAATGCAGCTTTTTAAGCGGCTCTGAAAAGCAATCGCTATCGCTTTATAAATAATACGATGGTACGCAACCTATTTACTTCTGAGCGTCTAAAGAATACAAATACAAACTACGAAACACAAATTTGAGTAACATTAAACACATTATGTTTTTTAAAAAAATATTTAAAAGTCTTACAACTTCGGATTACTCTCTGTTTGCCAATCCTACTAATGCAGTATTGATAAAGCACATAGAATTAAATGTTATAACAAATCGCCAAACACCTACGATGACCGATCTTCATGTCATCTCAATAGTTCGTTTGCTACATATGAATGAAAAATCAGCGAATGACAAATTTATAAAAATTAATTTGCTTTTTTTATAAATTTTTTTCGACAATGATTTATTGCTGCTTGTTGCCAACACATAAATACGTAGGAAAAGAAGATTTTTTTTTTTCAAATTTTAAGCATTTGAAAGGTTTCATTGCTTTATCTCTGTAAACACGGAATTCACATATGGGTAAATATTATCATTATTATTATAATCATAATTGTTATTCAAATAATTTTATTGAAGTAATTACTGTTAGTTTTTTGATCTGTACCCCCAGGAGGAAATAGCAAACGTAACAGCAGGGGACCACTTTTCCTACATTATGACGTGAACTTATTTGATATCGCTCCTGTAATAATTAAATAACGATTTGCTTTAATAATTTTACATCGGTTTCATCGTTTTCGAAAATCACTATTTTTAATAAGATTTTTATATCCCTGCGTCCGGTATTAAATTCTTTTTATTAATAAAGAAAAAAAAGGGGGGGGGAGTGAAACCAGATCCTGAAGAAAAAAGGAAATCCCATAAAAACTACGTCCGAGGTTATATCCGATGAAAAGAATATTTAATAAAGAATTTAGCGAGATAAATATACAAAGGGATGAAATGAAAAGGACAGTAACAAAAACAAAAGAGGAGTTCCTAGAATTCTCTCAGAAATGAATAAATTACAAAGCTTAGTGTGACAAGTGACGTCACTGACACCATAATGACATCACATCCTGAGGGAACACCGTTCGTAAAGTTTCAGTATTGTTAATAATAACAACATTTTCGCTTTGTTTCGGACTGTTGCGAAAAAACCGAAAAATTTAAAATAAGGCCAATTTTTATAATTACTAAATATGATATTGCTGCGCCATTTATTGAATTCTTAATAATTTCTAACTGAGCAAAAACGTCAGGTAACTGACTGAATAACTCATTAGTACTATATGTGGTGACCGGTGGCGCTCGATTCACACTTAATCATGAGATGTTCCGAGTCGACAGACAATGGCAAACCGCCGAGACTGTAATTATTGCTACGTGTGAATCTCTCAAACAGCCGTTCGAATACGTTAATAGTGTGTCCAGTGATTTAACCAGATTCAGAGAAGCTAGAAGGGGGAGAGTTTCCTAATGCATGGAGAAATTGAGTGGATTGCTGATTACCCAAGTTGGGTAGTTATAACTAAACTCCGTCACAACCAAAGTTTCAAGCATTCATGGCCACAAATTCCTAGAGCAAGAACTTACAATCTGGTAAGACACATCAAAATCTGGTTATCAGTACTAAAATTAGTAAACAGGTACTCCAGAGGTCTGACGTCATCAAACAAAAAGAATTTGCTTTGTTTTGATTTTATTATACATTTGTCAACTATGGAATATAAAATAAAAACAAACAAATCCAATTTACACGATGATATCCGTAGCTTAGTAGACTTCTGGGGTACCAAAATGAATACCAAAAACTTTGGTTGTCAGAGAATTGGTAATCATTACTATACTGGGTTTCTTCATGTAGAGGCTAAACATTACCAATTAAAACATGGGAGATATGGAAAATATACAAAGCACCTTGAAATAACTTATAGGGGGCTCAAACGTGGACGTCCATGTGAAAACCTTCCATTTGGAAAATTGAATTAGGAACCTTTGTTTGTAAACAAAGTGTAACTTCAATATGAACAGCCTTCTAAGTGTCATCTCTAAAATTGGAGGTTTTCATATGCACGTACACATATACCCTCTCAGGTGAATGAGTAAGTACTATCTACTGTAGCCAGGAGCCCCCCTTCGGGACATCCCTGAATTTTCGGTTAAGTCGTTTAAAGTCCAGCTGAATACTTAAGTATAGAGTACCAGGTTATAGTAATGAATATAGATCTGAAGGAGGTTCTCCAAGTGAATTTGAGATTCTTAACTGATTGTTCTCCTGCAACTTAAACATAGGCGAAACTTTGTTTATTTTTGTAGAAAGGTTTTTCCACCTACAAAAATTTAATTGGAATCGAATAATTTTTGTAAAATTATGGGAATATTCCTTTTACTATCTATACAACTTTTGTGACATGAAATTTTGATCCTTTTCTCATTTATGGTGTTTTTGTGAGATTTCCTCCGAAAAAGCCCAATGTTTATAAACAAACCATTAGCATGTTTACAATTTTTGAAAATTATTTTTGTAAATAACTTGAAAATATTTTAGTTAATAATAAAAGCGAATTTTCGTGTCACAAAAGTTGTGTAGAATGTTAGGAGGAATATTCCTATAATTTTAAAAAAATTATTCGACTCCAATTAAATTTTTGTAGGCGGAAAAACCTTTCTACAAAACTAAGCAAAGTTTCGCCTATGTTTTAAGTTGCAGGAGAACGATCAGTTAAGAATCTCAAATTCACCTGGAGAACTTTTAAAGCGTTAGTAAAAGTTCTAAATCGTAATTATAGAACCAAATGATATAATAAATTAAAGATTCTCAACAAAATCCTAAAAATTATTCCCGAAAAAAAAAGAAGAAGACATATTTCAATAATGACTTTCAAACATAAATTGATACAAGATTAAAAAGCTATAGAATAAAATGATTTTTTTTTTTTTGCTTTATGTAAGAGTTTCCTCTCGTTATCCAATAATCTCTTTTCAACCTCCGATACATTTTATTTTTGATCGATGTAGATGGCGAAGGTAGAACAAAAAACCTGACGCGACATTTAACCTGCAAGTTCAAAAACTCTGACCGCTTAAGGTCAATAGCGATTAGTTTCCAATAAACGGACATTTCCTTCCTGCATCCTAATAACATCCGCCCTAAACCTTTTCAAAAATAAAAAAACTGGATTCTCACGCTTAAAAATACAAAAAAAAAAAAAAAAAAAAAAAAAAAGAAAGAACAACTTTTTTTTATTCGGGAAAATCGTATCCACCGTTCGTTCTTTGTAATTCGGGTCATCATTTTTCGTTCAAAAAAAAATTTTTTTTTTTTTTTTATTTTTCAGGATCTATTTATAGTCGATTGAATTATTCTTCTCTCCTGATAAAAATTTATGGGTGTCGTAATTTTTTAATTTAAAAAAGCTCCAGCTGTTTCAGCTGCAGACATTTTGCCTCGTATATGTACAAAACAAGGTTCGATTTTTGCTTTTTCCTGGAGCTTCGAATTTACTAGTTAAATTTTTAAACGCCGTTACCGAGTAAAAAAAAATCGCTGGTTTTATTTAAATGAGCTTTACCGTTTGAGAAATACATTTAAATTGGAATAGAGGAAAGTTAGTTCAAAGCTTCTTTGCAATTGCAGTTTCCAAACAACCGAAAACTACAATTTGTTGTTTTAAAATTTCATATTGAATTTTCCAGTCATGGCTCGTTGTCGAAATATAATTGCTCTTAATTTTATGATACACTTTGTAAAATTTTCGATCTTTCGATTCAAGGAAAGATATTTAACCACTGAATTCTTTTTTTTTAATAAATGGAAATCCACAAAAAAATTAAACTTTTTAAGAAATCATTGACACCCCAACCTCCTTGCCCCAGCTTTCTAATTAAAATCCCAATAAAATAGCTGTAACAAAAAATGTACGCTACTAAGTATCCGTAAAATCGAAATCATAATCCAGCAAACAATTTTTAAACTTCGTTACATTTCATAAATAAAAATATAAATTTCTTCTTAAGGTGCAGAAAAAGTTTAACAATTGATATTTACACAATCTCGATTGCATCGTTGAATTCAACAAAACTTTTAATAACGCTTTAGACTTGTTGAATCAGTCATTTAATCATTTATCATTCGAAAAATTATAATGATCACAATTAAATTATTTTCTGGTAACAAAAGAAATGTTTGATGAGTAAATAACTGCTTAAAAAGGAAACGTGGAATACCTAATTGAAAACAAAATAACGTAAACCTCTTCGAGAAGTAGCAAGAATAATTTAAAAAAAAAAAGAGACAGAAACATAATATGAAAAATGTTCGATTTAACGAAACGCGAGTTTATTAAAAGCTCTTAAAAAGCCCTTGATATAAAAAATACACTTAAAAAATATTAATCCTTGACTTCTTTTAACTTTCTAGTGTCTTTGGTGCTTTAACAACGATTTACGGTGCACCTTTTTTTATGAAAATATTCCTCAATCTCAACGGTACTTCAGTTTCTCTTTTCTTTTTTTCTTTTTTTCCAGACCCTTAATGATGATGAAAATACATTATCATATGAACTCATTATGTACGACAAAAAAAGGCATAAACAAAGTTGTAATAAGATTTTTTAAAAAGAAACAACAGGTTGTTCCCGCTAACTTTATTAACACTAACGTTAAATTACGTTAATTTTTAGGACTATATCCAACTTTAATTCTGTAAAAAAAAAAAAAAAACGTAGCTAAGGGAAAGTATACTGTATGGTAAAAAATGAAGGACTAAAATGTCGCATAAATGATACAATTATATGATATAAAATTATTGCACTCCGGAAAAAAAAGGTTAATTTAGGCCTACATGTTGCTGGATGAGAAGATTTTGCGTGAAATTGATTTGGCAGTAAAAATTAGAATGTTTATATTGGTACAGAAAATCAGGTATTGAGTGTAACTAATGTTATTACACTGATAAAATGATTACCAATCGTTAACATGTTTCACCTTGTAATATAAGGATTTTTACGAAAGTTAAATCCAGTAGGGAGCTGTCAATTGCTATCTTAGTAAAATGGTGGCCGGCTTCGGATTGGTTAATAAATGGCTTTAAAATAAAAAGAAAATATTTAACAACCAATCCGAAGCCGGTCGCCATTTTATGTGGATAGCAGCCGATCCCTAGCGGACTTAGTTCGCCCTAAAAATCTTCATACGTTTCATTCAAATCTTACGTATCATAAACGGTTATTATGCTTTGAACGCTTTTTTTTGTGCCAAGACGTTTTCTGACTTTTCGCAAGTCATTCAGTCGCCTGTCGGCAAGTCACATATTTAAACAAACAAAATGGCGACTTATGTAGAATTTATACATTATGTTATTATAAAACTGTTCATGCTCGGTTTTTTTAACTATAATACAAGTGATATAACTTTTAAGATTTTTCATTTGATTTTTAAATCGTTATTTCATAATCTTACAGGAATAGTAATACCATAACCTAAACATAACCCCTATCCTCTGCATTGGACAATGTTAGATTTCAGCTCAATTTTGTGAAAGAAAATATTAATTTGAGTTACTTGAATATAAAAATCCTGGATATCCATCTTGGTTAATTCATGATGTCCACTTATGCGTTTTTAAAATAAAAATTAAAACGAGATTACGTTTTTATTTCATCGAATAATAATCATAGTTTTCGCTAGTCGCCATTTTGATTCCGATAGCATAGTGTAAGAAATGTCCGCTAGTGTCGCCTATTGTTTTGTGGCAAGACATTTTATCCCAAGGCAAACTAAAATGACTTAGGCTATCTATCACAAGACATTTTTTTGTTTTCGCACGGATTTTAGGAAAAATATCTTGTCTGAATGCACTTTTGCTTTCGCATTAGTCATTTTCTTTTCTGAGTGATGTTAAATCTTAATAAGAATAGATCTAAATTTGACGAGGAGGGGGGAAGGGAGAAGGTCAAGAATCCAAAAAATTATGCTCACATAAAATTTGAATGACTCGCTGCAGATAATTTTTTTTTGTTTTGTTTTGTACAATACACGAGAAAATCGCGTACATCGAACCGACAGTAGCTATAATATCTACCTGAAAGCATCAGTGGAAGAAGTCTTCAGAAATAACGAAATTTGTTTCTTATTTATTTACATGGCGTTTCTCTTTTGTTTCTTGAACTGCCTTCTTCTTCCACTGGTGTCTTCACAAATAATTTTCATTATGTTTGCATACGCTATGGTACAGTACACTTTTTTTGTGTACTAGGCCCAGCAACGATCACTATACTGTAATTAATCATATGGTGATTTTTCGTAGCGTTCTTAGATTATAAATGAACGTTACTTAAGTAAATACTTTTGACGGTAATTAACATTCGTCAAAGAAGTATCCTTCTACAGAAAAAAAAAGAGGCAAAAAAGGCAGGTGTATATAAGTACCTATAGCATTCAAAATAAATTTTTAATTTTTTTAAAATAGGGAATGCTTAATGAAACGGGGGGGGGGGGGGAATAAGTATAAAATCGGATCAAAAATTTGAAATCGGTAGTATGTACATATTTACAGACTGTAAAAACATGCAAGTGCCGAATCGTATCAAAAAGTGCTAGAAGTACAGTAAATTAAAATGTGTTTTTTATGCATAAAAAATTTAAATTTTAGGAGGCAAATAAATATATAAATCTGGAAATTCGATGAGTTGTTACACAAAAGAAGGAGGCCTAATAACTCGTTTTTTCTGAGCCCATTTGGGCATTCACCCGGTCTCCAGGCTATGAAAGTACTGCTATAATGTATTTGAAATTTCATCGTCCGAATAATTCGAGGCAGTTTGGAAAACCATTTGCTCGTTTTGACATCATTCTAACCCATATCACACAAGTCACCTAATATGATTTCGCAGTACGGTCCAAAAACACGGGTTATTTGCTCCGCCTTCCTTTTTAATATTCGAAAAAAAGCTTTGATTCATATTTTAAGTTTCAAAGACAAATGTTACCGATATCCATTCTAATCTTTATTCATAAACCAATACTCCGATACCTTCGTTTGTTTTGTTATTATTTTTTTGATTACTGATTCTGTTTCCTTTTTTATTTCCTAAAAAAAGCGAGAGTTTCCTTGGAAGAAAAGTGAATTCCGGATTCCGGTGTTCCTTCCTGTTTAAAAGCTGAAGTTTAAACAAAATTTGATCGCTGCTATCTTCTATTCTCCCGCTTCGGTATTCTTTGGTATAAGCGAAACACCGATTTCAAAGCTTTACTAGACAAAAGCAAAGTTATGAATCCGGTGGTTATAGAAGTATGTTGGGTTTGTTTACTTGCTTCCTTGTTGTGCTCAGTTGTTTGTTTCACACGAAGTAAAGAAAAAATGATCAAGGAATAGCACGATTAAAATTTTTTACTTTGATTATTTTTTTTTTACTTGAGTTTAAAAATTTAAACTTAAGTAAACAGAAGTGAAAAAAAAGTAACACTTGTGTTACTGATTTCTACATTCACGTGACTCTTTATGCCTGGGTTGGCTTGAAATGAAAGAAAAATGCTAAAGCATATCAATACTCATATTACTATGAAGCAAAAAAATTAAAAATTTGTGGACACTTCTTCAAAAGAGGAACTTTTCGTTAAACTTAAAAAATCTTCGTCATTGAAACGCTTTCTTTCAGAATAAATTCAGTGTTTACTGTTTAGGGGGGGAATATTTGTGAAAAAAAATTTGATTAATTATTATAAAAAAAAAAAAAAAAAAAAAAAAAAAAAAAAAAAAAAAAAAACTTGACCCGTTTTTAACCAAAATTTCAAAAAGGCAAAGGATATATATGTAATAATTAATTAAAACTTTCTTTTAGCTTTAATTTAAGTACTGGAAAATGAATTATGCCGTAAAATTTTAGCTGTCAAAAGTGACATTTTTACTGCGTCGTTAAATTATTCCATTAAAAAAATCAAAGAACAAAAATTAGTCTCACTTATTTTCAACTGTCTTTTTTAGACTTATCAATGCTTTAAATAAAATAAAATAAAATGCAAGTTTTAAGTCCAGTCCTACATTACACCTCTAAGATTATTTTTGGTTAAAAAAAACCTAATCGAAAACGGAAAAAATCTGGGATAATAATTTAATCACCGTACTTTTAAATGTTGATGCCATATTTTTAAATCTTAAAGTAGGCCTAAGAAAATTCATGACTCTGTCATCTTTATACCAAATTAAAAATGGAAGGCGTCAAACCTAGCATCCTCGATTCTCAAATTAAAAACCAGGCGATAAAGATCTAATTTCCTTCGTACAAAAAATTAGTTTGGTCCGGCCTTTGTTTATATAAATCTTGTTCTCATTTTTGGTATTATTTCGTGTAAACGCTACACCTAAGGTCCTTTGAGATAAAAACGAAACAGTAAAAGATTTATGTAATAAAAAGACACCTTTTATTTTTGGTTAAAAAAAACCTAATCGAAAACGGAAAAAATCTGGGAAAATAATTTAATCACCGTACTTTTAAATGTTGATGCCATATTTTTAAATTTTAAAGTAGGCCTAATTAGGCTACGATTTTTTTTTCAAAGGCTCTGCTTTTTTGGGAAAAAAAAAATATATTTTCGAAAACAAAAGAGGAAACATTTAGGAAGTTTAAGAGATATTCAGTATTAATGTAGGAATTATAATTTGCCTTGCGATTTATGTAACTAACGAATTCAAGAAGGCTATTTTCGAATTTTCCAGAAACTTGAAGAGGTAAAAAGGGATTACCACAATGAGGTAAAAAAGAGACGCACTACATACTATACGAACTTTGCATGGAACGAACAAATGTCAGGCACGTTTTTATGTTTTTGTTTTGAATTTTTCGGTGTTTCTGAAACTTATCCAAAATATACATGAAAACAAACTTTAAATGAAAGTAATCGTTTCTATGCAGTTAGGTAAGAGTAGAAAACAATATTTTTTACTTCTTACAGGCTTTAAAGTCCCTATTAACTTTAATTATACAATCGATTGATTATATTTTATTTTATGAACTATTCGAAAATGTCTCGTTTTTACCCCCAAGGATTTTACGTTACATCCGTACACACTGAGAAGGAAAACAACGAATCGAAACAAGGAATCCCCAATTTAAATTATAAACAAACGAAAACAAATTAAACCAGATTAATCTTAATCTCGTAACATAAACTTGTTGAAAGTCTTTGCGTATATAACTGCTCAAAAATATCTTGACATTTAGAAACTTTCCTGCTTCGAAAAACAGACATATTTTACTGAAAATGAATCAAAGCTTTTCAACGTCAGTATTCTCCGATTAATAAAGGCATCGTCGATGCAGTTCACTTTGACGGAAAGGTAAAATAAAGACACTATTTGTGCGGATTTTTCCAAAAAAAAAAAAAAAAAAAAAAAAGAAAGAAAAGAAAAGTAACGCGACCGTGAAAAAACAGTAATCGGAGAATTCTGTTTATTTGCCTCCTTAAAAAAAAAGAGTGGGGGAGAAGAAAAAAAAAAAAAACTTACTGTTTTTCTTGTAAAGTAAAATTTCAAACTGATCGTGAAGTTGATTTTCTAAGCACTCATCAATTCTGGCAATTGTCTCCTTATCAGTCAGTTCGCCGTACATAAATGTGCATCTACAAGATTTCTGCATCACCTACAGAAAAAAGAAGAAGAAAAAAGTAAATAAAGGTAAATAAGGGTATTTTCACGCATTGTTGCAAAAATGAAGATGAAGGGGGAAAAAATCATGACAATGTCACGCATCGGTAAGACGGAATCGAATAAGTTCTAATCCGGTTTAAGACGTAAATTAGATTATCCGTTCATCGGGTTTTACTGATTCCGGCAAGAAAATCGGAGAGTTTTCCTTATTGCAGTAAATATATATTTACCTTTATGTAAATAAAATGATTTAAAATCAATTGCTTTATTGTTAAAAAATTGGGTTGTTTCATTTCAATAAGAATTCATCTTAAAAACATTTTTTTCAACTTTTGCAAAATCAAAATTTCAGAGCAGTAGTAGAAAAACTAACTTTATATTTATAGCTACATAAGTAGAATTTAGTTTGAAATCATTTTTTGCTACAAGTTAAGAATCGAATTCAAAGTAGTCTTTGAAGCACGTTATTTTTTGGAAACGATTTTAGCAGATTGCAAGAATGCGATATTTTATTTCCTAAAACCCATTCAAAATTTTATAAAATTACTCGTCAGCCTATAGGTTGGTCCAAAAAAAAAAATCAATATTGTCAGATTTTGCGGCCCCTTAAAATTTGAATTTGTATACCATCAAAAACCCAGCCCGATTTCTTTTTAGATTTTTAAAAAAAATGTTTAGAGATCGCGCAAAATCATTTCAAGGTTTTTGCCGGTAATTTTTTTTTAAATGCGTAGCATTTGAGCCTCACATCAATCTCAATTTTTTTTCTTTTTGTTTATCTGAAATTTTCCTGATCCTCGGTGGCTCTAAAAAAAACACAATTATTTCAATCGTTTTATCAAATGATTTTCCACAACTTTTCCCACGGCTTATTTAACGATTCAGTGCGGTTTGCCCTGTGGTTCGTTAAAAAAAAGTCCACTGAGGATAGCTTCATTGATTTTAAATATGTTAAATGATCCAGTAGACTTTTTACTGGAATACATTTAAACTTTTATTTTCATTTCATGATAAGCAACCGAGTACCCGAAGGAAACTGGCGGCAATAACGATCATTTTAGACCAAAAAAAAAAAAAGGAACTGATTGCTTTGAGAGCAATAAATAACGAGAAGTGAAAAGAAATTCCCACTTACCTCGGCTCTATTGTATCCTGATATTTTACAAAAAGATTCGTTACAGTAAACGATCGGGAAGTCCACGATTTGAGCATTAGCGAGAAGAAAACTGCTGTCAGCTGGAAATAAAAAAAAAGAGAGTCGTCGTAAGGGAAATAAAATAAACTGGTGGTAGCCGAACAAAAATGTCACATTTGTTACGGAAATTCATTCTCTCCTGGCTTCGATTTAAAGTATTATAAACTGCACCAACTACTTTTCTTCCTTTTATTTCTATGATATTTTCGGGGCGGATAGTCTTAAATTCTATCCATTTTTCAAAATTATAGGAATGCAGTATGCATGAACCCAAAAAACGATTTACAATGCCAATTTACATCTATGGAGCTTTTAAGACTAATAAAAAAGGCTTTTAAACTTAATCATCTCCAAAAACTCCAAAACAGAAAAAAAAAATTCAGCAACAAATTAAAAAAACCTCAAAGAATTAATAAAACAAACAAGGAAACTTTTTCCACCAATCCTTCTTAATTAATGTAAACATTCCAAATGAATTCAAAGTAGATAATAATAAAATAACAAAAAACGAAAAAGGTTCGAAATAGAAAACTTTGCGGTTAATGATGAAAAAGGTGTTTTGCGAAACCAACGAAAAGGGAGGAAAAAAATGTAAAACTTGATCGAGGGTGTCATGTCTGCGTAAAGATCCTTGCTCATTTCCTCCTTCAGCAGTGAAAAATCAACCTCTAGGTCAGACCAACCGCATTCTGGAAAAGCATCCCCAGATAAAAGTTAAATCATTTAGCTCAAAGCATTTCAAACGATTTTATCGCTTACAAAGCAAAAAGAGTTTTAGAGTTTTTATAGGTTTACATGATTAACCGTGCCATTTTAACACGCAGCATTCCGGTGTTTCCGGTATCCCACCGAAAACAGTGAAAGGAAAACTTGTGTTAAACACTTTGACTTCCTATCATTTGTCTTCGAAATGTACGAAATGTAGCAATGTAGCAATGAGGTTAACTCGAAATATAGTCCAAGCACAGAAAATTTGGCATACACCTCCAAGACATGTTGAAATCCTTCTTGAATCCCTCGTGGAAAAGCTTCCCTTTTATCATAGGTTATCCTTTGAATTTATCGGAGCAATAAATGTTAGACTAAGCTTCTTATTTTTTTCTTTGGACTACAAGTAACCTTTTAGAGAATTCGTTTGCACGTTTCAAAGATTGCATCACACTTTGCTTAATGATTTACTCTTTTAAATTCTAAAACCAAGCCCGCGGAGTATAAAATCGTTCTGTTACGTAAAAAAGGATTTAAAATCAAACATGCAGTCCCTATATTGCTCTGCATCGTTCTATTGACGCAGTAGGTATAAAACTTTTTTTTTTTTTTTTTTTTTTTAAAGAAATAATTAACACGGCAATCACTGCAGTGCAGCAATATTGCAGTTTCATCCCTATAGGTATCCTACGAAAATAAAATTTTGCAAGGGGAGTCTATCCGTAAACATACAGATCGGTGCAACTCAACGCGTATTATGAATATTTTAAGTAAAAATTCTCATTAATAATTATAATTCATGAATTACAGGATTGTTTTTTTTTTTTTTTTTTTTTTTTTTTTTTTTTTAATGAACCGTAAAGCGGAAATATATGAAGACAAAATTAGTTACGAAATTTAAATTTTAGAAACATCAAATTTTCTTTTCCAACGGAGAAATCATTGCGGTAAAACACCCTTTTTTCATGCTTCTGAAAACCTTGAACTTTTAAGCGAAGACATTGATATTCACAAAACAATCACGCTTTTGAGCAACAATTAGATAATGTTAATTTCTGGAAGTATTTTGTCGCTAGTGCAACATTCATCATATACCCCTATGTCGATGGAATGAAATGAATGTTTTGGAAACTAGTCATATGTGGAATCCTTAACTTTTACCTATGACTATCCTACTCATTTTAAAAATCCTAAGTTTGATTTTCAAAAAATATGTTCTACAGTTCAAAGTATGCATCTTTTAGATCAACCGAAACCTTTTAAAATATTTTTGGAATTGGGAACCAATCTCATCGACTTGCGGTTTGCACCCGAAAATTCACAAATTTTTGTCTGAGAATTCGATTATTTTTTTCCCAATTTTAAAAACGTATTTGGGGCTGAAGTGTCAATCCCAAAACATGGCATTCAAAACCGACAGATCAGATTGAAGTCCAAACGGCAGTGTTCAGTTCCTCAAGAAGTTTAGCGGTAGAGCTCCTGACCGCCGGACCCCTAGTATATAGTACTTTTTTCTAAAATTATATAAAAACTGCATCAATTTTCATTAAATATCTAATAAAATTAAAAAAAAAAAATCTTTATATTTCGAAAGGCTTTCACTCCGCAAAAATTTAAGTAGCAAAAGAAAATTGCGAAGTGAACAATCAGATAACGGGTAAAACAAGGGTTAACAAGACGATAACGGCTGTCATCTAAAAGGTCCGAATCCAAAATCGATAGTTCTCATGCCGGCAGCGTGGCTCTATACGCTCTAAAACCTAAAGCTGTGTAAACCGTTATTTTCTTGCTCTTTCGATTGTTTATTAATATCCGGAAAAGAAACTTTACTATTATATTATTTATAGCGAAATTTAAAAATTTCAAAGTTTCTTTTTTTTGTATAGACAGCTAAAGCGGATTCATCGTATTGGAACAACAGCATTTTTAACTTACTAAACTTTTTTTTTCACCAACATTTTCATCCTACTGATTGGAACGGTTAATAAAAACTTTTTAAGTTTGAATTCGAACTTATTTCCAGGTTGTCTTTCTTAAAAACCTAAATACCTAAATAAATAAATAAAAGAATTATTAGTCAAAGCAAAATGGAAATTTTGAACAGATGATCGCATTTTTACACAGCTGGTATTAAAAAAGACAGGGTCGCTGATGTTAGCCGGGCATTACGTAATTAAAAAAAATGTTTAAAACCAATTACTTAAGAATGCTTGATTGATCGAACATGCTCGCCCCCGATTCACCCCCGAACCGAAGCTAGGGTGACTTATGTCATACCTTGAAGTTAGCCGGCCGTAAAAGAATTTTAGGTCTTCAGTAGTCCAAAACACTAGAAAGCTTGCTCCTTGCAAACTGGGGTCACTGTCATTACCTGACAATCGATGTGTTCTGTCATCAATCTTACGAACAGAATTTGCTTTTGACTGACAAAAGCTTTTTACAACCCCCTCTTTTTTACCGCAAATACCAAAAAAGACATCAGTTGGAATGAGCACAGAATCGAAAAGTTACGAAGTATCGCAAACGAAAGGGCGCACTTTAAAAAAAATTCAGAATTAAAACATATTGATAAGTTCAAGAATAAGAAAAATTCGGAGGAGGTCCCCGTCAGACATTTCTCTGAGGCGGGTACACTGGAGTTTGATGTCCAATAATAGCTCCTGGGATGACACATGTCTTCATATCAATTTTCTGAGGTTTATACGACTCTGAACAAAAAAAGTTCTTCTATCCCCAATCAGAATGGCCCCCCCCCCCCGATAAAAGCCGAACAATGATAACCTGACAATTACGATCGATTTCGACAAGGCTGCTACAAGCTCCCCAGGTAATTTTTGCTCCAATATCCCGAATCATGTGTCTACGTGTGTGTGGCTATTGTAGGCAGCACCTCCAGAATCATGTCTTATATCTCTCGTATTTGGAAGGGAGAATAATTTTTGTATTATTATATTGAATTTGAGCTTTTAAAAAACACATCAAAACATGAGCTTTCTTCAAAAGCGAGTAATTAAATGACAAAATATCCATTCAACAAGCTTTAAGCAACGTTTTCCGAGCAATTACCGCAAAAAAAAAAAAAAAAAAAAAAAAATCGGGAAATTTTATAATGCTCTGTTAAAAGCACGAACTAAGAAATACTTATTACTTTTTTGTTTCTATTAAAAACTCTAGTTTCGAAACGATTTGTGCCTTTTAAAAAGAAAACTAGCAAAAGTATAAGATTAATAAGAAGAACAATTTTCTAAAAGAAGAATAAATCCAAAATTTAAAACAAAAAAAAAAAAAAAAAAAAAAAATAGAATAGTAGGCCTATCTTACGCTTTTTACGCTTTTATGTTTTTACGTCAAATATTAAACCAGTTACTTTTAATACGGCGATTAAATTCGTTTCGATAGCTCACTGCGTCAGTTGAAGCCATCACATTTTAAATTTATCAGCTTTTTTGTTTTCAATAATACGCATCGAAATCCCTTACTCTTATTTTAACGCCGGTTAACGAAGAGTTATGAATAGTGTTCGAGCTTTTCATTGACATTTGCTTCAATGTACGGTTTATCGAAGTTTTTTTTTTTTTTTTTTTTTTTAAACATGTGATGATACTGTCAAGATCGAATCGTTCCATTTATTGCAGAGAATGTAATGCGAATTTAAAAAGTTAAGAGGGGTGAGGGCCCAGCCATTAATATTTTATGATAGTTGGGTTACAGCAAAATTTGCCAAAGCTTTTTAACAATGACATAACCCTACAACCTGCTTACCTATATTTCCTCACACCACAGTATAATATTCCCTAAGTTTTCCACCGAGACAATGGACCTGCCGTTTCGTAGATTATATACAAGGTTTCTCTCGCTCGCTTTTCCCGCTTGCGTTTTCCACTTTCTGTTTTGTCCTTCATTATTCACATTTTCTAAAACCGGATTAACTTCTTACCGGTGCAGCAAAGGATTAGCGTGCAAAATCTAAAATTGTAATGAATAAATAAAGAGCTATTGCATTTACAAGTTCCGGTTACTTAGTTTTAAGTATACACAGACATTGAAGTTAGGATATATTTTCCAATTCCTTGCATGAAAACTGGCAAAATCTGGTACTTGAATTGAGACTAGCCTTAAGTTAAAACGTTGGTCAATCTCACTGTGCGCATAAAATTGAATAAAATTGATCATATTTCGAAACATTTTAAAATCGGATAACGTTTTTGCATCAGTATTGCTCTTTTGCAGATTTTAAAATACGCAAAAGCGAAAGCACAGCTTAAATTTGATCTCACCATTTAACTTTAACTCAAATTCTTACACAAGAAATGGGAGGCGGGATTTCTTGTCTCATACGAATTATGGTCCCATTTTTTCTTTTCTCGCTCTTCTATTCAACCGTTAATAAGTTAGATATACTGTACAATATACCAAAGAAGCGCATACCCTTTTTTCAATAACGCACAAAAATCCGAAGGAGGAAGTGATATCAATTTTTTTTAAAACATCTCACAAATGAGGTACCTAACGAAAGTTTTTTTCCAATTTTTAAAAGATAAGATGACTTGTAATTACTCAAAAAGTAAAGTTTCGGTTTTCACAGAGTATGGTACGAAACTCTCCAGAAAACGAGATTGAAAATCGTTTCAAAAAATTGTATTAAGTAAAATGTTCTCATTTTCCTTAACTCAGACTCAAGTTTTCATCATACTTTTAACGGAATTCGTTGCTCTACTGTTTGTCCCTTGTCAAGTGGAATTATCAATGTATTAACACGAACGTCAGCATCAACAAAATATATATTACATTTTGTTCTTGTGAGAAAGGGAATAAGTTTTTAAAATTTTTGGCTCAATAAAACCTGTACTGCCTGTGGATGAATTGCACGAGATTTCATACGGGGACAGTTGACTTTATCCCCATCATTGCTTCATTGACCGAACAGAGAAATTTAAAGGTAATAATTCTGTTCTGCCAAAATTTGTTTTCTGGAATTTCGATGTAAAAACAATTATTATGTCTGTTTGCTGAGTGGGTACTGGGTAGATTGCTCTTTGGAATTTTGAGAAAGATGTTTGGTGGGATGAATTGCGTCAAGTAAAGGAAAAGCTGATTAGATTTGGAGCTTGATCGGTCAATGGATCTACGGAAACTGGAAACAAAATCGTTGTTGTCGTATCATGGACTAACCCGTCCTAACCTATAGCGTAATCTAACGTAACTTAGGTTTGATGACCAAGTAGGGGTAAGTGGTTACGAGATTATTTGAAGGGGCTATCTGTTCTTCTACTCAGTCTATTTCCTAGTGTACAGAAAAATCAAAAATCAAGTCCTAAGATATACTCTTTCACGTTGCGAATTAAGCTTCTTAAAAGGTTAAACTTAAAAACCGGGGTACACACATGCAATAATCGGTAAAACAGGTACAACTTTGTGATTTTAATTTACAATTCAAAGCTAAAAAAAAGTTATTGAAAAATATAACTTCGATATATAAATGCACATTTAAACGAATTTTCATTATGAGCTACAGAAGAAATGCTGCCGGGTATTTTGTAAATAAAATGATATACATATAAAGTTAACAATAACAGAAAGGGAATAAAGTCAAAGTAATTAATGATATGCAGTTGGAAAAATCATCATTCATTCGTAAATGAATATTTGATCACTCAAATTATGTTTCACATTTAAATGATCAATCACAAATTAACTACATTATACAATTAATGTGCGTGCATGCAAAAAAAAAAAAAAAAAAATAAAAGCTAAAAAGCCACGCTTTTGTTTGTTTGAATGGAAATATCGAAAATTGATATAAATCTTCTTTTAAAAAAAACGCACGCTGTATCTTGTACAGCGTAAAGAAGAAGTGAAACTTCTTATGGCGTTAAATAAGAATTTGGGAATGTCCACAAAATTTTATTAATTTTAGCTAAAAAAAACTTTTTAAAAAACTGTCAAGAAAACTATGACTTGAAAAGCGCCACAAAATTGAAATATTGGAAAATTTAAATATCTATTATTTATATATCTAATAATATGATTAAGAAAAGTATCACTTGAATTTAATTATATTATATTATATATATTTTCCCGTGACATAATTTTTTAACAAAAAAATTGAGTCACTCTGACTCACGAATCTTACAAAAAAAAAAGAACCAAAAACAAAAGTTTTTTTAGTCGCTTTTTAAATTTTCACAAAATTCTGAAAAATCTTTCAAGGTTAGAATTTTAACTTTGAAAAATTTCTTGTAAATTTCTTAGACAAGTTTTTGTATTTTTACTTTTAAAAAAGTTAAATTTTAAATAATATTTTGACAATTTTTTTAGAAATTGAAAATGCAAGATTTAATGAGAAAATGCAAGATTTCATTTGTTTATTTTTTTTTTAGTCACTTTTTGAATTTTAACTTAAATAATTAAAATATTCGTAGGTACCTTTTTAAATTTTCACAAAATTCTAAGAATCCAACAAAATAAAAAAGTGATTAAGAAAAGTATCACTTGAATTTAATTATATTATATATATATATTTTCCCGTGACATAATTTTTTAACAAAAAATTGAGTCACTCTGACTCACGAATCTACAAAAAAAAAAGAACCAAAAACAAAAGTTTTTTTAGTCGCTTTTTAAATTTTCACAAAATTCTGAAAAATCTTTCAAAGTTAGAATTTTAACTTTGAAAAATTTCTTGTAAATTTCTTAGACAAGTTTTTGTATTTTACTTTTAAAAAAGTTAAATTTTAAATAATATTTTGACAATTTTTTTAGAAATTGAAAATGCAAGATTTAATGAGAAAATGCAAGATTTCATTTGTTTATTTTTTTTAGTCACTTTTTGAATTTTAACTTAAATAATTAAAATATTCGTTAGGTACCTTTTTAAATTTTCACAAAATTCTAAGAATCCAACAAAATAAAAAAGTGATTAAGAAAAGTATCACTTGAATTTAATTATATTATATTATATATATTTTCCCGTGACATAATTTTTTAACAAAAAAATTGAGTCACTCTGACTCACGAATCTTACAAAAAAAAAAGAACCAAAAACAAAAGTTTTTTTAGTCGCTTTTTAAATTTTCACAAAATTCTGAAACCCAACAAAATTAAAATAATATAAATAATATATAAATTTATAAATTATATTTATTTATTATACCTAGTATTAATAAGTCTTTTAAAATTATTACAGTTCTTACTTTTTTTAATACGGCCCGGAATTAAATGCAACCCTCGGAGTTAAAATTTAATATAACTCCTATACCGGGATACGGTAAATTTTTTAGTTAATTTTTAAAATTAATTAATTAGTTCATTTATTTAATAAAAAAAAATTTTTTAAACTATCACGCTTACAAACGGGTTACGGCTCCGACCCGCGCCATAAGAAGTTTCACTTCAAAAAGCGATTAATAAGGTGAGAAGAATTACGAATACTATGCCGGCGATTTCTTAAAACTTTAAGAATTTTCTTCTTAAAAAATTTTAAAACCCATTAGAAGAACCTTTTAAAAACGGTAAAATCGTATCGGAATGAAGAAAAGAAGTGTAGAGACCTTACATTAAAAGCATGTCGAGTAGGACGGAAACGTGGTTAGTTATACAGAAGGGATAAAAAAGGTGGGAAAAAATAGGGTGAAGTAAGGAAGTCATTTGTTTACTGAAAAACTTCTTTAAATTTTTTCTGACTTTTCTTTAATGCTAAAAGAGTGCTCTCCTTTTCTCTTCGTTCTAAAGGATTACATAACTTTTTAAGGCGCGCTTTAAGCTGCCCGATTAAAAAATAGATAAAAGAGTTTTTTTTTATTTATCCTCTCATTTCAATATAAAAATTAGGAAAAGGTAAATGAGCTCGATTTCTATTTACTTTGAAAAGAGGTCACCCGCTTTCAGTTCTCAAATATTAAAATCAATAAAGCGTCACAATGAACGGTCAACTAATCCCATCAGAAAAGAAAATCTATGCGGTATAATGTAAAGGAAAATATTTTCCACTTTTCCGACCCTCTTGAACGCTTTCGTTCGCCCGACTGCCGAACGGAAAAGTTAAAATGCACTCGTCTAAACAGCCTCGGTTGATAGTCTTGTTCCTTTTTAAATTAATTTGCAGCTTAATTAAACTTGGCGAAAGTTGTGAATAATATTGAATCATGGAACGGATCGTCCTTGACCAATATAATTTCAAAAAGTTGATTTCATTTAAAAATAGAAGTGGTATAGGTCTCCGCCTGAAAAAGGCTTGGAAATGTTTTTCTCCCTTTAGCAAGCTTTTATTTAATTTCCTTCCCAGAAATGTATTGTTTCTCGTGAAAACGGGCGTAAAATTTTCAAAATAATAATAATTATTATTATTATCCTCATCGTCGTCTATATGAATATTTTGCTTTGTCTCGGTTTATTTATAGCGGAGAGACGCCCAGAAGAGATTGACCATAGCTTTTCGTCGTCTCTATTCTTGGCGACCTCGAGAGATGTTATTTTTTAGGGTTTAATTTTTAATTAATGGATGGAATGGAAATGTTTCAAGTTCATTATTACTGACAAGAGAAAGGGAAATCTGCTACGAAGTATTTCGAATAGAGCAAAAAGTCGAAACTGATTCTTAATTATAATTTTAAAATTTCTTACGAAGTTTAAAAGTGCAAAAGTCAGAAGAAGAGAAGGACTGAAGTGTAAAAGTAAAGCACTGCGATGTGTAATATGATTCAAAGTACGATTTTCTTGGAATCCGGATGTATCAATCCAAATTTCAACAAGATTTTTGCAAATACTTCCAGATTTCACAGAAAAAGCTGTACCTCCAGGGGCAACTACATATCACAATAGAGAAATCCTTATTCCGATTTTGGACTCACGAAACTAAAGAAACATGGAACGGAAGCTTCCATTTTATTGTATGATGGATGCAAACCTCAATTCAACATAATGATTTCTACTCCATTTCGACTGCAAATTATTATCTTCCCATAAGAGCTTTCTTCACTTTTAACCCTACCAAAAATATGAATAAATGATCAAATTTGACAACAGTCTTAGTCATTTTTAGTCGCGAGGGGTTTCGATTAGTCATTTTTGATCAATTTTAGTTTTTCTTCATTATTTTTGATCATTCTTGATCGAAAGAGGGTCATATTCGACTAGTTTTCTTTAAGTCATTTTTAGTCGAATTTTTGGTAGGGAGATCGGATCACAACAATTTGACCCCAAGGATCTTTTACATTAGGTGTCATCGCCAAGGTTTCGAAAATAAATAATCTCAATGGAGAGTAGCAGCCTCCTCAGTCAACACGGAACTTCGATATGAGACTTAAAAATTGTTTTAATATTATTAGATAGTAATTACTAATTTTTTTGTTGCAGTTGTTAGACCGTCATATGTGCAACAAAATCTGTTTCGGCATAAAATCCAGAATTTAAAACATCTGTAGCAATTTCAAGATATGTTTTTGAAGCGATACATTTGAACATCTAACATTTGAATTGGAGATACCTCATCTACAAACTGAGAAGTATAGATTTTAAAATACTCGCATTTACACTCCCGATTTCTTCCGTCGTTTTGGTAGTATTACTATTTCCTATAAGCCTTTTCCGAATGTTATCGTAAATGTACGATTTGGAAAACTTTTGGACAATCGCCGAGAACTAAAGGAAACGTTTCCCGAATCCGGTCTTAGTCAAATCCAAGCTTCTCTCTTAAAACTGCACCTGAGAGTATGTCGGTTTGCATACATATTTTTGAAGAGGCTTCGAAATTTTTGAAAAAATACTCCGTCAGCCGTTGTCAAAATCCCTTTTCACCAAAAGGTCGCCATCGAGAAAAAGTTAGTCAATACTTATTTCCTTAAAATCCTACGCCAACTAAGCTGAAAAATATTTATTTCAACTTATTTCATTTTGAAGTATATGCTTTCCAATTTCAAACTCGACTTTTAGAGCAAGATAACGGCATAAATTCGTTACTCATTTTAAAAGAGAAAAACAAAATAAAGAAGAACAAACAAAAAAGAATACACCACTGAGATGGGAGTAAAGAATTTTTCCGAGAAAAACAAAAACAGGGTTTATAACTGATGTAAATTCCATTACGTTTGGAAAACAGCAGACTTATATTGAATGATTGAATAGGCTTTTTTTTTCCAAACTCACCTCAAGCGTTTAATCAGACGGTTGCAGTGGCAAATCGATTACACGCCTTTTCACTAGATAACACGCAAAGTCTGCAAATGGCACGCTGAGAGATCGGAGCATCTAGTATAACTTCATAAATAGTGAGCGATATAATAACATACAATCCTAGGAAATTGTGTTTTCGTGGAACATAGTTTCCCTATTTTTCAATAAATCTGACAACTGCAAAATCATCAGTTGGAATTAATAGAGTTTCCGCTTAAATAGAAGGAAACGTCACGGAGAAAATTCATCAGAAGTAAATGAACACAGGATGGAAAACAAATTTTCAATACTCTTTCCTCAAAATACATTTAAACAGACGAAAAAAAAAGTCGTTTTTTTCTGGAAATCATTAAAAACCAAGTCTATTATTTTCCATGGCATTGTTATTTAGCCCTATGGCTGTTGGTCATACGTCACAAACGCAGAAACTTTCGGGATAACATCCTTTCGTCACTCTGTACACTAAAAAATCACGCACTGTGCATGCCATGCGTATTTTGTTTTGGAACACACGAGTCAGTGATGACGTAAGCAGTGACCTCATAACATTGGTAACGACGATCCATTCTAAAAAGAACCTTTTCGCTACGCCTACCGAACGGAGAAACTGGAAAATTTATTAATTATTTAATCATCTGGTGATTTAAAATAAATTTAAATAGATTATAACTTTCCTCGCCGTGTTTACGGAATGTTTCATCTTCTAATGCGGACAGCACAGTTACATTATTAAAGATAGTGTAAGTAAGAAAAGGCTTCGGGAAGCAAGATTTTAATGACTACCATAATTAATATGCATTTTCCAGCTTTTGTTTTTATCTATATCATTTTTTTTAACTGGCGGAAAAAAGCTTTTTCTTTTAAAAAATTTATTTATAAAAAAAAAAGAGTTGTTTCTTGTCGAAAACTGATATAGATCCCTCCCCGCCCCCCATGAACCTTAGGAAAACGGAAAATGAACCCATGACGGACTTTATCTTTTATTTTCTTACGTGACTGAGTTTTGATTTCAATGACAGGTTCATTTAAAGTAAAACTGCGCGAAAAAAAATTTTAAAGAAAAAAACAAGTTCTCTCTTGTCTATAGTCTGTTTCAGATGATATTCTAAAATTGTAAAAGGCGACTACCTGTCCATTTCCGAATCATTCTGGGTGCGGTTTAACGTCAAAAATACTTTGTAACATGACGTTTCTTCGAAGTTATCTTTAGGAACTTCAAAATATATGCGTACAGATGTGTGAGAATACGTGTTGGGTACAGAAAACATTCTTCTTGGTATTTCTAGTACTTTTCGATTGCTCAGTACCTAATCGTGACCTTAGGATTACAAGGCACTATCTCATTTTTTTCGATTTTTATATAATATTACTTAATAAAGAGCAAGGAACGCCCTTTTTTCAAAATTTCAAAATTCCTTGTAAGCCCTGAGATTTTGAGAAGAAAAGGTTCTATGTAGCTCTTGGCCTTGAAAAAATGGAGCAACAAGGTCCTATCTCAGTAGCATGTAAATCAAGTTGGCAATTCATTCACTTTGGTTCAGGGATTTTTTTCTTAACGTTGGCTGTCGGAAGTAGAACTCACATTGATATGTTGATTTAACATTGCAAAAAGATAGAACCTTTCCGTTCTATCCGATACAGGGTAATACAGTTCTATACCGTAGAACCTTGTAACCCGGTAATATCGTTTTTAGGAACTTTTAACGTCATTAAATTATTAATCAACTTTTTTTCTTCTTAAGTTTCCAAAATTATTCTCCATTAATTTGGCTTTAAAACGGTTAAAAAAAATCCAAAAAAGCTAAGTTTAAGAGCTATAAGCTGTGAAACTTTCAAAACGCTTTTTCTTGAAATGGTGGTTTCAGAGATGGTGCCTTGTAATCCTGAGGTTACTTAATTGAGAAACAATTTATTCGAAATACAGTCCACTTCGCTTATAGTGGACTTCAAGGGATTAGTCAATATTAGTTCACTATAACTGAGGTTCACTATAAGCGAACTTCCCAAAATGGACGTCTCTGATTTTCTTAAAATTTTTAACGAGATTACGAAAATCAAGTATATATTTTTTGTAAATTTCGAGTTGATTAAGACTTATATGTGGTGGATTTGACAAAAAAGCTCTTCGCGTAATTTATGTTGTGCCAGTACGTAATTTTTGCACTAAAATAAAAATTTGGCGACAAAAACCATAAAAATCAGTAAGTTGCTCGAAAAAACCATGTTTAAAGCCCTTTAGTAAATAAAATCGGCTCACTATAACCGAGATACATTACATGGAAAGAATATACACAGGGACTGAGCCACTTTGGTTCACTATAACCGAGAGTTCACTATAAGCGAGGTGGACTGTATTATTCCAAGGATACGGATGTCTTCGATTTCATTAAAATAAGAGTCTATTTAAAACCAACTTCAATGTCTATCGGTCGTTTTTTTACTTCTCGTACTTACATTCTAAAGCCACGATGCAAGACGACAATCGTATCCGCTATTATATAACCTCTATTCAAACTACCGGAAATACTGCCGGTAGTTTGAATAATAGCCGGCAACAAATTATCAGTTATTTTCATTCGGAAATATTTTAGACCTAATTAATTTTCCTTCAGAGTTCGTTAAGCAATTCCTCCCCCAATTTTTTTTTTTACAAAATCAATGATGTGAGACGGTTATTTTTAAATAAAGAAGACTAGACATATAAAATATTGTAAAGTTTCCAACTTTCAAAAAAATTGATGAAGATGTCTATCCTGGAAGGTCATCCCCCTCAAAATATTACGAATCTAAATATATAACGTTATATTTCATAAGCATAGTTTGTTTTCCGTTGTAAGTATTTACTCTGATACAGTTTTTATGAATCCATTTCCTTTTTTTCGTTACTGGGTTATAAGGTCAAAATTTATATTCCAAAAATATACATTTTCCTTTTTAAATTTTTTTTCTGTTTACGATTATTATTTCTATAAACGCACTTGCGTTTTTTTATTGGTCATGAAATCTTTCTGTTAACTTCGTGAGGAAGGACGAATTTGAATATAATATAATATAAATGTAACGTGATACAAAAATAAATGGTTAATAAAAAAACATGATAATAAAAATGCAACATTGCACTTTTTTTTTTATGACTGGCATGTAGGCTATTTGGACAATGTTATTGAAACGTTTTTATACTTCAAAGGGTTCGTTTTTGAATAACCAACTGTTTTCTGAATTTTCCTACGTCTGAGCTAAAGTACCAGAAAGATATAGCAGTAGGCAAAACGTGAACGGTAGAGAATTTGTTGCAGTTAGAATATAAAGCTCCCGAGTTAGGTCCATCAATATACAAAATTTCAACTTTGTCCAAAGTTAAATAAGGTTGTACCGACTATTGATTCTTAACAACTGTAGGAAATTCATAGATCAATAGTTAAAAAGAAGAAACATGAACATGAACATGAGTGGAGCAAAAAAAAAATCCAATTTTTAAAAGGATTTTTCGGACTTTTCTTACGGGCCATTCTCAATTTATTTACAATTTTCGGAACGAAAAATGTCCCTTCAAAAATGTAAACAACCCATATAAACAGTATTGTTTTGATTGCGTTAGTGGAAATGTTTTTTTACTTAATTTTACTATTTCTGTGCGGTTTTACCCAAAAAAATGTTTCGGAAAGACGAAAAATGGATCGTATGACTTGTTAGTGAAGTTTTAGGTGAGCGGTTTAATTTTTTAAAACGATTTTTGGGCAGTTTTTCGGCTTGCGTTAGTGGAGTTTCCCTGAACTCCACTATCGTGATCGTCGATCAAACGTTAATTTCCCCTTTAATTTACAATGCATTTTTATTTAAAAAATTTTATTTAGAGTTTTAGAGGGAATAAGAGTTGGTTTATTGATATTTAGTGCTTTATATGAGTCGTTGTAATTTATAAGTCGTGAAAATAGATGATCGGTAAAAAAAAAACACCGTTAGTGGAAAAATGGAGGACAAGTTTTAAATCCTTATTTCAAGAGAAATTATAATGGAATCGTTAAATTCATTTCAAATTATTGATTTACTTATATTCTGATTGCTAATTGTGAAAAAAAGATTTTTCCTGAATTGGTTTACGTAAAAAATCGAGCTGTTTATCTGGGAATCTCGAAATCGGGACAGCCATTTTTTTCCGCTATCATAGCAGTTTTTTTCGTAAAAGAGCCTCTTTTTCTATCTGACGGTGCCGAATATATTTAATTTACTTTCAAAAAACATTTTCTTGTTCGTTTTATCAAAACATAATGTAGTTTTTCATTCAAATTCAGAAATAAATCATAATAAAATGCCCGGGACCTGAATATTGTAAACAAATTGAGAATGGCCCAAACGCCAAAAAACCTTTCCAAAACAACAACTAAGAATCTTCCGTATGAATTTTAAAAAAATGATCGCGATCCTTTGTTATCATTATATAAAAAATCAAAAATAAATGATTTTGTCGTTAAAATGGTAGCGAAGCTATAAAGGAAATTGGGATAAGACTTGATTGACGTATAGGAAACCATTACAGTGAGAAATGCTTGTGATTCCTACATCTTTCAATAATAAACTGCATTAGGTTTAATCTTTTACATGATTTCCTTCTCAAAATTTTCCTCTCATTCGATCCGAATTTCTTCATTTTATTCCAAAACTTTCCAAAACAACTAAAAAAAAAATCCAATTTTTAAAAGGATTTTTCGGACTTTTCTTACGCCAAAAAACCTTTCCAAAACAACAACTAAGAATCTTCCGTATGAATTTTAAAAGCAAAAAGTACCCACTATCACAAGGGGATAAACTCATGACGCATGCTATAAATATCAAACAAGCCTATTTGATTTACTATATTTTATATGCAAATCCAAGCAGAAGCAGCTAATCGGAGATAGCTTCCTTTCCCCAATGTGTATATAAGCAGCAAAGTCTAAACCTGATAATTATGTTTTATGAAGTTTCAAAATCATAATATCATATCTTTAATTTTGAAAAAAAAAAAAAAAAAAGGATATTTTTTTATCAACATTTTTGTATTCCTGTGGTATTTTATTTCATAAAATTTTGGAACGAGATTGAAAAAAAAAATTGCCTTGATAAATCATAACGGTATCTTTTAATTTATGAATGTTTACATTTTCAGGTGAAAATCTTTCGGACAAAATTTATGAATTAACCGAAACGGCACATAACAAGTCATGCTTTATTTTTATAAATGAAAAGGTGAATATTTCATCATCGAAACAAAAATCATTAGAGAAATTACTTTTGAATTAAAACGGTAAACGTAAACGGTTGTACCGAAAATTAATCGATTAGTTTCCTCCCATCTGTCGACACCACCCTAATTGGAAGTCTCCTAGTTAACCAATGTGCACAAAAAAGTTAAACCGCCCTTTAACAAACTTGTATTTTCTCTACAAAATCTCACAAAAGCACAGCGGTAACTAATTGCCAGAGGCTTGTTTAATAACAAAAACCTCAAAGTTCTTGAAAGTATAATATAACCAAAGTTAAAGATAATAAATGCTTTTATCCCAGGTTATTTCTTTAAAATATGACCTTTTTAAAAAAAATGTTTTGAAATCAAAATTTTTACTTGGAGTTTTTCCAATATCGGAAAAAAATTAATAAGATAAATCGAATCATATGCGTATGACGACAATTCGTATTGGAATGAACGAAAACTAATAATCAGAAAAATAGGAACTACTGTATAAATTGTGCAAAATATTTTCAATTTTTAAAAATATTCTCGCAAGCTTCTTTTACAAGGTTCAAAACATTTTCAAAATAAATTCGGCTTCCCTGCGGGGCGAAATCTTTTAAATAAAAATATTAATGAAAAACTTCAGCGGAAAACCGTGGAAATTCCATTTTTGAATTTCCTCCAAATATCGCAAATTTCCATTACGTATTCCATCATGAGTTGTAAACATATCCTTTGTTTGAACATCAGATAATGGTTTTTACTTTCTTTCTTTTTTTTCTCCACTGATTTTAAGGTTTGCCAAAGATGTAACAGAATATTGTTTTTTTCTTTTTTCAGATCTCATTTTCATTTTTTTAATGCAGGTCGGATTGAAAATTTAAAAGTTTACTCTTAACGGAGTTTTTTTTTTATATGAAACAAATGAAAATATTGAAATGAATGGAAGCAGCTGAATCAACTTTGTATAATTTTGCGACGTGAGGAACAAAAGGTTCCTAACACGAAATATTAAAATTTTACAGAAGAGCAATTTTAATGTTCATCTTGTTGGATGACCGTACTTGAACCTTTTCTTGCTTGACATTTCAAAATTACAAGGCTATCAAGAAATTAATAATAAAGAAGTTCCGTAATTTTATTTCGATCATGTAATTAGCGATACTTGGTAAGTTATACGTAATGTATGAACGTAATGTTGTTAATCGGCGCATAATAATATGGAAAATGTATGTGGATTTTAGTGGGCCGCTATAATCTTCCTGGATCGTTTTTGATGTCTTTGTTTAATGTCCAGTTTCGAAACTTTTATACTAAAAAATTGAGTTAGCACCTTTTGGTCCCAAATTTCGTATCAAATCGGCAGTCAAAACCTTTAAATTTTTCAGGGTGCAAATTAACTACGGAATGTTGTACCAACATGTTGGTCCAATAAGCCATAGTGAATTTGCACCCTCAAAAGAAGAGAAAAAAATTGTTTTAAAAACAGTGGCCGAAAGGACTTGGTAAATAGAGATGATTTTCATCAAAAAGTTATTTTGAGGGTGCAAATTCACCATATTGGACGAACTTGTTGTACAAACATGTTTAACAAACGAACGAATCGACTATTGCAGAATTTACTCCTGCGCCGAAATTAGTGTAGAATGTTGGTCCAACTTGATATACCAACACACAGTGGTCCGGAAAAAAAATAAATGGCCAAAACTCATTCCCAAATCTGTGTGAAACTTAGAAAGAAGATGAAAGTGTCAAAAACTTCGATATTTTGTGAAATTAAAAACCTGCTGTCCGTGTCTTAAAATTCAAAATGGCGGGCATAATATGGATGCCAAAATTTTTAATTATGAATGAAATTTCATGAAGGTTTATTTTTAGGTATTTTAGTGGCTGCTGATTTCATATCTCGTGACGTGAGAACCATAACCGTTCAACGATTTGGTCTGTCACATAAGTTGACAATAGGAAATACTAAAACAGTTGAGCGCTTATAGTTCTCAGTCTCGATCTGGAACAGTTAATTGAATATTCAAGATGGCCGACTTAGTATTGCGACAAATGTAAAAAAAACTTAAAGTTGTTTAATTTTCATGAAAATTTGTACGAAGGGGTTTTCGAGGTCACTGATCTCGAATCCACTAATAGTTTTCTAAAATGTTTTTAAGGGACTCAATAAATTGGAAAAAATTAATTTACTCGCTGTATGTTCGAAATTCAAAAAAACGGTTTAAGGATTTGAGATCAGTGACCCCGAAAACCTTTTAGTGCAAATTTTCATGAAAATTGAACAACTTTAACTTTTTTTTACATTTGTCGTGATACTAAGTCCACCATCTTGAATTTTAGAAAAATTGTTCCAGATATGAAATCAGCAGCCATAAAAATACCTAAAAATAAATATTAATGAAATTTCATTCATAAGTAAAAATTTTGGCCTCCATATTATGCCCGCCATTTTGAATTTTGGGGCACGGGCAGCAGGTTTTCAATTTCACAAAATATCGAAGCTTTTGACACCTTCATCTTCTTTCTAAGTTTCACACAGACTTGGGCCATTTTTTTTTTTCCGGACCACTGTGCAACATATTGGTCCAACATTTCATAGTAAATTTGCACAAGGAGGATACCTTTAAAACCTTTGACTCTAACTTCGCAACATATCTTTCTCGCAAAACAATGTTCACATAACGCTCTTATCGAATAATCGATTACTTGCAATTTTTACCAATTCAAAAATAATACGTCATTATTTTCTATTTGCAACCGATATTTTCCTAGTCAAATTTTCCAAGCAAAAATTACAATGAATAGATATCGAAAAATTTTTGCACTCCGAAAAACGCTAAAACATACACAAAACCAAACAATAAATTTAAAGCAAGTAAATCCTTTACTCATAAACATTTAAAAATCATCTCCCTCTTTTTTTTTTTCATTTCATCGTCACAAAGAAAAAATAATTTTATTCTTTTTAATTATATCGTTTCCGTTTTAAAAGTTTTATGGTGTCGTTTTTCACTTCCTCAAATGCCTCTTTTTTTTCTCTTACTTTTTTTCCCTCTTCATTTGTTATTTGAATTCGCCATTTGGCTCGATTTTTCCCCAACAACGGCATGTAAAACACTGAAATTAAACACAACAGACTTTCCTCTCATCCCTTTTTTCTTTTTCATTTTAAAGGAAACAATCGGAAACCATTTAGAACATACCATTATAATGTGAACCTCGCCCAAAGTTCATAAACACCCTTTATCTATTAACTTACCAAAACAATTAAATATTATGAGATAAAGATTCAAAACGATATCAACAAGATGTCGCATATTAACTGGCGGTTTACATAACATCATCCCCCTTGGGGAGAACCCGACGTCGCCACTTGAGAAGCGCAATGCCCACGGAAAATAACCCTTTAATATCGCAATAGCCATAATAAATTCCGTAAACTTTATCGCTGTTTTATAACTCTCGGTTTTACGAGGAAGCATCTTACATCACAGTAATGCTATAAAAGAGCCAACGTTTTCCTCATTTTCAAAATCTCATTGGTTACACTGAGATGCAAGGAGCAAAGTACGAAACGTGACAGTGTAAAAGGCAAATACAAGGAAAACACAAGACGGTTATGTGCAAATGTTTGTCAGAATAAAACATAACAAAGGTACAAAAAGCAAACAAAGTGTGAATGGTATTTTATTTGAAAATATCCAAATTAAGTAGATTAAAAAGTGGAATGAGAATGGTGCAGCATTTAAATCAGAAAATTAAAAAAATAAAAATAGAATGAAAGTTCTGAAATTTAGACGAATTTAGACGAAAATGTTCACATAAAATAAAATTTTCCGAGTTGAAAAGAATTCAGTGTACAAATAAATAAATAAATAATAAATAAATAAAGATTTCCCACATTTTGAGATCATTTTTCAGCCGTAGACAGTGTCACGGTAAGACATATGATGTGTCATATTGCAGTCTTTTGGGTTTTTTCTTCGGCGACGTCTAAGACCTATATACTGTACTTTACTGCATACTAAGCTCTATATAGAACCTTTTTTATTCGAACATTCCGAATAAAAAAAGAAAGAAACCTGAGGGCATCATTAAGAAAAGAAATTCGGACTGATATTTTTAACGGGGAAAAAGAAAATTGTCCATCTTTTGAATTCCTAAGAAATATAATGTTTTAGTTAATTGCCGAAAGCATTAAGAACATCAAAAACAGTCATTCTAGATTTTACAGAACAATTTATCGCGCTTGAACTGCAAAAACAAATATTATTAAAATAATATTAATTTAAGGAATATTTAAAAAATTTTTTTTACCGTTTCCCTAAAAACGGGCGTTCCTTCCAAACGACCCGCACAAGGGTGAACCGTTAAAAAATTTTATACGAGACTTCCCAAGGGAAATGTGGCGTCCACGCGTATATCGAGTTTTCAGATCTTGTTTGAGTCAAAAATGGTTTTTCCTCTACATAAAAATTCAGCTATAACGCTTATTTGTGAAGAAGAAAAAGTAAAAAGACGAACAGCCCAAGATGTGAATCTCACAACAACGACTTAAGTCATTTTTGGCATTTCGGTTAAAAATAAGCTCCCCAAAAAAATTGATTATGGTTTAGTAAAAATAAAGGTTTTTCATCTGCCGTAAAACAACCCTGAAGAGAAGTTATACATAGTGATGGCGTTAAATTATCGATATATCGAAAAGAAAATATCGATATTTTTTCGACAATGAGGAATTAGATGTATCGATATATCGATAACTTTTATTTTAGTAAATGGGTCCATTCGATAAGTTTTCAAATCATTAATTTCCCCTTTTCTTCTGAACTTTGCCGTTGCCATTTTGGTCCGTCACCCCGTAATTAGCAATTTTGTAACTCACTCCCATATATTTATCGCTTTAATTGACTGAGGACTCAAGAGTATTTCAAGTCCGCCATCTTAAATTTTGACTTTAAGGAAATTTTGATCACATTTTATTCTTAATTTCAGGTTTTTAAATACCATTGGAGTATATTTTCTTAAATGACCTTCCCTTTTTTCATTATGGACTTTCAAATTCGGATTTTGAGCTAAAAATTAAGTATTGCAGATTTATCGATAAATATATCAATATATCGATCATTTTTAGCGATATATCGACATATCTTTATCGGAAATTTCAAATGTCGATATATTTCAGCTTATCGCCATCATTAGATACACATAAAAAAATTACATAAATCTTTTTCGTCGATTGTAATTATTTGTCGACTAAAATGTTGATTGAAACAAACGCAAAATCGACCCGGAATTAATACGTCAAGATCGCAAGTAAAAATCATCTGCAATGGCGGTCACAGTGTTGTTGTCCAATAAAAGCTTTATTTGTTTTTGAACTGGATCATAAAAACAGAACCGCTGCAAACCATGAATCACTCCACTATCAACCCTGACAGATTTGCCTCGATCATTATTTTAGAAACCCAAAAACGGAAACCAATAAAGAAAAACAAGCTCAGGTGAAATTCTCACAAACGCCGCTAATGCCAGTAGTATTTTAAATATTGGTTTACAATTGAAAAACCGTAAAAACTAAGACAGTGCCAATAAGTCAGCTAATAGCTATTAACTGTAATAGGGAGTTATCCACCGAAATAAATTTTATTACTTCTAAAAATTTGACAATTCATTTGGGAAGAGAAGATATATTCGATAATGATTCCTAAGTTATGATTGGGATATGTTTTCGAAATATATTTTCATCCCTTCAAAAACATTATTTTTAAAAGGAAGACGTTGCTGGGTCATTTTTCCTCCTCATAATGTAACATTAGAAACTAGATGACTAAAACGATTTCATTTTCTCCTTTTTCCTTCCTTTCCTTGCCTTAGCCATTGCGGTTTCTTCCTTAACCTCAAGCGTAGACCTTTTCCAAGTTTGAAGATGAAAACATTGTGCATTTAGGTTTCCTGGAATACATGTCAGATTAAAGTTTAAAGCAAACTTACAACCGTAACATCTAGTCACTCCTCAAAACGTTAAATCTAATATATAACGTACAGCTCAATCTAGTTTTGCGTATATCATTTCAATGAAATGCAATCTAATTTTTTTTAATACGTATAGCGAAAAGGACGGCAGTATAGTTCAAACTTGCATGTTTTAAATTTGGAATGCGAAAGGTTTCTAACCTTTTAAAAGAATTATTTCATTTATAAATTATAAACGTGATGCCGAAGAGACAAATTTGACGCAATAAGATAATACATTTTCTTAAAACGCGAAGAAAAGAGACATTCAATTAACATAATTGAAAATTGTTTGAAAAATACTAAAGTTATAGTCTTAGCAACTTCACTTTCCCGAAAGTTTACTTTCGACTCCGAAGGATCTTTCAATATGCAAAAATCAAAGTTTTCCTTCCTGGAAATATAATATTTGTCACGCAATCTATTGCTGGGATTTATATAAACTTCGGTTGAATTTTCACGATCTTGTAAAGTAATGTACAGTACATACATATAAAATCCTCTAATTTTTAAAAAACCATTATCCTAAGGCTCTTGACTTAATTTTTTATAATGGCATCGGGCGAATGCAGCTTTTATTATTTTCAAACACGAAATGAATTCCCTCGTTTCCCCTTCAAAAACTCAAGTGGTACTACTGTATCCAGAAGTGAAAAAGTTTAAAATCGTATGGTGAAAATATACATAATGTCACCTGAGAGTGTTTTTCAATGTGACGAAAATATGGAAAAAAGAGAAAAAGAGGCAAAAGAAATCGATCACGAAATTGAAGGGTATGCTAATTCTAATGTTATGATCACCCTTTGGGATTTTTTAAAAAATTCATCTGGCTCTCGGGATTTTTTACTTTATTCTAATTCTAATTCTGATTATAAACATAAACACTGGGAAGCAGACAACAAATTAAACCAAAACAATGACTGATTGAAATAATCTTAAAGATAAAATAATAAGAAGGAAGTTCAGGGCTAAGCACAACGAAAACATGAAATGTTAATTAGTGCTACTATCAAATAACATTGCAGTCAAAAGTCTGCTGTCCAAATTTTCCTATCTACCTTAAAGGCCAAGCTAATTATAGATTTTTTCTTACAACTCAAAAGCATATTTACGGGGATGATTTTAACGTAGTTCAAATAAAAAAACATTCATTTTTATTTAAAGACCGTAAAAAAATTGTTAGAAGTCTTAATCATGGTTTTATCCCAAATTATTGAAAGCTTCATTATCAACTTTATAAAATGCCCATGATTGGTAATGAAACTTTAGGAACTTACGACCTAAGTTTACAACTTCTCAAAACCTAAACTTTCCTTAAAATCGATTCTTGTAAAATATCACAATAATATTTTTATAACTTTTCTACTAGCAAAGAAAAAGATAATAACAATAAGCACCATCTGGTTATGGGTAGTTTTTACGAAACGAAACCCTTCAAAAACATTATTTGGTGAAAGATTGGCTCAATAAATCTGTAACTGTTAAGCCGATTTGATGGATGGACCCCATTCGTTGCACTGAGTAAAAAAAGAATTTTTCTTTCAGCTTGGGATGAAATTAAAAGCTTTCGAATGAAGAAGTGAGGCAGAACGAAACGGAAGAGAGAAAAAAAAATAATAAGAGGGCTGATTCGACTAGAATTAATGGGACGGAGGAGAGAAAATTGTTTAAAAATTAATTGAAAACAATATGTCAAAGAAATAAAGACAGTCTTTTTTTTTTGCAAGACTTTATTTTCTTAGAACTTTAATGATCATGACGAATGAAAAAGACCCCAGCCAAGAAGAAATCTATGAATAAAAAAGCTTTTAAAAAATGGAATAATAATGAAAATAATTTTAAACCTGGAAAAGTCAGTTTTTGTACGTAAAATTCTACGAAGACCTTTTTCGGGATTCTGCAAGAAAGTGTCAGTATCATAAAGAAGATTGTATCACTCAAAAGTACAATTAATGCCAGTTACAGATACTTCATAATTTTCAAATAAGACTTTCGACTTTTCTGAGAATTTAGATTGCTACTGTGAAAATTACTTTCTTCGACGAAATCTCATTTAACAGTGGCATCACCATCTTTTTTCTCCCGTAATTTCAGGTCGTTCGATCTTTTTCGTTCAGTTCGAATAATTATTCGATTAATTGGCTCCTAAGCCGCGATTATCTTCTAAGGCGGTAAAATTCTTCGGTAAGTTCCGGGAATACAAAGGAATTAAACCATTTCTAAGGGAGGGTTAGATCGTGATGACCGGGTCCGTAGTCAGAACGAAGAGCCAGGGGGGGGAGAGCAGTTGGGCTTGTTAAGGAGGCAATAGGCCTTCATTCCCTTTATGTTTCATGTTTGGCAAGTTTACTTTAGGGGGGCATCAACGCCCCCTTCCTGCCCCCCCCCCCTTGGCTACGGGCTCGGTGATGACTCGAGGCGTTGTCAGTCACCAACTCTTCGACTGCGGACATTCTGACTCAGCTACTTTGGGATTCCCAACATTCTAACACGATACATAACCGCGAACAACGATAACACGATGCCTTTTAAAGCGATACCCACTTCCGGGGGAAATTGTGTTATTTCTATAGTTTCGGCATCCTTATTTGTACCTATGATTCTGACTAATATCGCTTCATTGGAATAAAAGAAAGTCGCTATGACACAAGTTCAAGCATATCCACAGATGCTGCAGGGTACCCGCACAAGCATTTGCACAAGTCGATTGATGAACTCATTTATAATATTAATTAACAGCTAGAGCTCAAAACACTGTTGATGAATACCATCATTCATTGACAAAAACACTTTATCCGCATATGAAGGGAAAAAAAAGCGGTACAAAGCTTTCAATAATCAAGACTATTTTTATATCCCGGGAAAGAAAAAGAGAATAAGTTACTCAATCATAAGACGTATTCTACTCTACCGTAACTTGATTCACCAAAAGTTTCTTCCCTTGGATATAACGATTCAAAAACTGAAAATAGCATGCAATGGGATCATTAATCACGGCTGACGCCAAGGTCGTAGGGGGGACAAATTGCCGTTGCATAGGCACCCTTTTGCAATTTTTCATGTCCTTTATTGAAAAAACCAAGTCTTGCCAAAACTATTTCTCCCCGTAAATGGTCCATTCCGACGATTTTCTCTACCTAAACCCAAGCTGGATCAGGGACTGCTTTATTTTTCCGAGAAATTTCCTCGTAAAGGAAAAAACGGGACTGAATTTAATACTATCATCCTTCGGATTTTGATCGAATGTCGAGTGAATTAAGTGACAGAGTGAAATGCCTGTTTCATCCAAAATAAAATCAAAAAACTGATTTCAATCACTCAAATTACAATATTGATACTAATCTTTTTTTAGTCCTAATTTTTTGTTTTAAACTGAAGAATAGGAAAAAAGATAGATAGGAAAAAAATAAATGTGAACTTTGTACTTTTCTGATTCCGAGAAAAAAAAAAAAAAAAAAAAAAAAACGGGGAAAGGAGTATTGAGGAAAGTGGGTAGCAAATTTCGTTTTTGATGCGGTTCAGATGTCCGACTAGGGAGTAATGCATTTTGCTGGTCGGTTTTCGCCTAAATTTAAACGTCGTGGAATTTTTTTTTACTTGTTTGCCGTGTTCAATCATTCACAAATTTCTATAAAATCTAATGGATCATTCCCCTTCCGTGTACCTAATGAGTATAATTTAAAAGTAAATCTTGGAAATAATAACATTAGAAGCAGGCTTCCTTATTTTCGGATTTTTTTTTACCAGCAACGTTTCATTCAGAAATATATTCAAAATTAAACAAAAAAGAGGAAAAAAAGAGTCATGATTCTTAACATCGGCGAATTCTGATTAGTGTCATTTTCTTAAGAAAATAATAGCTAACGTTACGAACTTTGATTTTTTTTCACTTAGGCAAATTTTAATATATTGGAGCATTTAATGGTGAAATTTTGAAAATTGATCTTGTTGCAAACCGTCCTTAATGATATTCATATACAGGGTGAAACAAATTACAGAATTGGGAAAGTGAACCAGCCGTAGTATTTTGCTTTTGAAAACAATTAAAGGTTTGTTTACCTTTCCAGTGCCAAAATTTGTTCTGCCCCGTATATCATGTACTACGAACTTTAGTAGAAAAATAGTGTTCCCTCGCTGGAATTTTCGTAAATATTCAATTATTTTTCCAGTTTTGTCTTAAATATGGAAGAAGGTTGGTTCTTGAACACATGAGAGTGGGAAAAAGAAAGATCGAAAAAAAAAAACAAAAAAAACTGGATGACGTCAGCGGGAACGAAAAGATATACACAAGTTCTTTTGCGAGATTTGCATGAAAATTCGTTTTGAGGCCTCTTTCTGGATTTCCAGATCTCGAAAGAATCATAAAAATTTAAACTGACTCAAATAGCTGAACATCTTTGCTGTTTTAAAATTGAACTACATTCTTGCGACTTGCTATCGTTCTTTTTTTATAACGGACAACATTTAATAGCAGCTATCAAACAAGCTTACATTCCTTTTAAAAAAAATCAAGGAGTCTAGAAGCAGAGGTGTTTGATCCATTTGGAAACAGTAAAGTTAACAAAATTTTTAATGTCGTAACTTAAGAGCTTAGTTAAACAATTTTTTTTGTCATAAGACATGTGCCCGAAATCAAAATTTAACCGATATTACTACTCAATGAAACAAACATCAGTAGATTACATATGCTCAATACAGCTGTTTTTGGACAGAAGAAGACCAGCATGAAATTAACAGTTCACTACTTCGTTTGGCAAACAACTAACATACGTATCGGAACTTTTGTCATAAAATTTTTAAGCGCGATGCTTAAAAATTAATTAGGACAATGAGTTGTTTTCAAAAAACCAAAATTAAAATTAAAATAAATGAAAAAAAAAAACTGACAGCTAACATCCTATTGAGAATCAATAAAACGGATGATTTTGGACAGTAATTGAAGAACTCCAGAGACATTATAAACATGAAAATATGCATTTTATCATATGTTTTATCATTAGGGAAATACAGACAACAAATAAATCATAAATTAGTCAGATATGAAAAAAAAACCGAAAATAGATTTGTGAGAAGTGGGAAAGTCACGTCACGGAATAATCATTGCTATGCACGAACTGGGCAGGACTAACTTTCCTCGTCATTTCAATTGGCTCGATGAGTGAAGAGATGCGGTAAAAGTAAAAGTTAAGAGCAGGAACAATTACACCCTCTATCAACCCTTTAAAAACGACAACCTTATAGACACGATTATTACAAGTCGAACCTTAATAACCCCATTCTTTAAAATTCCTAAATCGAAATTAAAAATAATTAACTTCGGTTTCGTTAACACTTTCCCCAAATTAAAACCCAGCTCTCAAAGTATTCTATAAAAGCATTTTCCGTTTAGTCCAGTTAAAAAAGATAACAAGGTCACCGCCGGACTGAGTGGTCAAAACCTCTTCACCTTTTTTTTTTCCAGGGACAAGTGCTAAAAAAATAAAAATAAAAAAGTCTGTCTCCAGAAAATCTTAGGTTTTTTAAAATGATTTTAGTTATCCCGTTTTTATATGGAAAATACTTGAAAGACTATAAAAAGCCCGAACAATTATTCTGAAGAGAAAAACTTCTTCAAAACGATGACAAAATGCGATATTGTTTTAATTTTTCAGGTGTGAGGAAAGCAAAAAAAAAAAGTTTTAAAGTTGATACTGAAGGGGAAATTTTTTTAAAAAAACGGCTGGTGAAGTTTTAGCCACTTCTGTCGATAAGCTCTTGAAGTGTAATATATTTTCCCTGTAAAATACTCCTTTGCTATCTTTCCACGGTGTATTTACTTTTTTTGATGGAATAACTTAAAAATATTGAAAATGTTAACGCAAAATTTAACTTTGATATAAAAGGCAGTTTTTTTTTTATTCCCCCGAGAATTTCGGTTTTAGGTCATATTGTTCAATAATATTCATAAAAAAACGGCAATTAGAAAAATTTATCTGCTGAAATTTATAGATCGGAAGTTTTTGTCCCGGCAGCATTTTTCAGCAAGACTTAAGTTTCTGTGATTGACCTAATTACTTGACAAAAGATTTTAAAAGATTTCTGGCTAAAAAAAATTTTTTGTTGCTTTGATGATTAGTTTGAAGGTGTCGGTTTGCTTGCCAAAACATGCTCGCTTTAGCTATTTTTGGTCTGAATTAAACCTGACGTTAAAAATTAAGTAAAACTGTAAGCGAGCGAATTTGGAAAGGGAGCCTAAACTTTTAAAGGGACTTTTGTTGCCGAGGAAAATTTTTTTAAATTACAATTAGTAAAATTTTAAGTTACGCTTCCAAGTTGATACCATGTTAACTAAATGTCCTTTATGTTTTCAATCAACTCTTTGGTTATATTTATTCACTTCCCTGAACGTATCTCCAAAGCGACTCCTTCCGAGTGAGCAAATAGCCCGTATTTGAAGTGCTTTGTTGTACTAATGGATAAAAAGCAAAATGAGTGAAAAAACAAGATATTCCCCGGACTAACCTTTTTTCTAATGTTTAAACTCAAGGCTTTTAGGTTAATAAAAAAAAGTTACTTGACTCTCATTTTTTTCTTTTCAATTCGCCTTGTTCTTTAGATCATACAGATAAGTGAATAAAAAAAAATTTAAGTGCAGATATTTACAGTGTATTAAAAGCTATACGTCTTTAAATCCTTTTCAGTTTTCCTCTTCATTATAAGATAAATCCCCCCCAAAACAAAAAAAAATGATTCATTCGTAAAAACAAAGGGTAAAAAAAAATTAAAAGGGAGCATTAAAAACGAGAACCAACTCTAAAGAATTAAATCTCATGTCCTAAACATAGAACGAGTAAATTTAACCGCGGAAAGCAAGAACCTTTGGCCATTGTCCATTTTTATAACCGGAGAAAATGCATTTGACGTTTTTAAAAGGGAGCCTATTTAACAAAACTGAAGTTCATTCGGTAAAAACCAACTGAGTTATCCATTAATACTTTTTTATTTTCCTTGATTTTTCCGATATTTGAAATCTGTGTAAAAGACAAAGGCAAAGACAAAAAACGGAAATTGGCATACTTTATTCAAACAAGGGAAGTATTGAAAAACTAAATTTTGAATTATGAATTAGGTCAGATGTAACTTTTTGGGACGGCGGCTGACTTCCCATGACCGGTTAAATTTTATAAATAATTCATATTGATGATTCCCGGGCACGTATTTCCTTAGAACGTGTACCTGCTGCGAGAAAAAACAAATTGAATCCAAGTGATGGATTCCATACGGTTCAGAAAACGTTACCGTACGGAGGGGCGACTTTGTAGTTTTGGAAAAATCGATAAGAAAACCATTAATTTTGAAAATTAAGTAATGTTATGTATGTCTAAAAACACATTGACTACTAACTATGTTTCATAATTAAACCTTATAAAAATCTTTTACGCCCGCGAGATTTTGCATCTAGGTAAAAGTACGAAATAGCCCCCGAAACTACAAAGTCACCCCTCCGTACGGTAATCATTTTAGGCGTGGTCAGACGGAAGCAGTGACTCCAACTTTTTTTTTTTTAAATTTGAATCTCGAAAATGTATTCTTTTGAAAGATAAGCTGGAAGAGTCTTTTTCCGCTTTGGGAAAATTCAAGCTGAAAGGATTTCGAGAAGAAAAAAAAATTCGATTTCAACTATTGGCGTTTTGTCAATTCCGATTTAAACCGCATCAGTGTAAAAGGGAAATTTTGAATACTTTTTTCCACGACTTTTTTGATTTTTGCTAAGTTTAAAGGATATTTTCTGAGTTTATATGGGCCTCTCCTTTCTGAAAGTGACAAAAATTCATCGAAATACACGCTTTGGATACCAGCACCGGCTAGGGATTGCAGTACCGGGAGTATCGGAACCGGAAGAACTGGTACCGAACCGAAATTCGGGAATCCTCGGAACCGGTTCCGGTAATTTTAATATGTCTATTGATTATCCAAAAAAACAAGAAAGGTTCAATTAAACGCTAAAACTACAAGCAGAGAGAAAAAGACAAGTTTTTTCTTTCATAGTTCGCTCTTAGTAACAGTGCTGCCGCAGGTGCGCTATCGCTTGATTCCTTTTTGTACAATGCCGACCTAACTAATTCTCAGAAACTTAGATTTTAATTCTTGATTTCCTAAAGTTGCTTGCTTTATATTCTATGTAACAGAAGAAGAAACATTTTCGAATTAAAATTCAATTTAAGAAAATGTGTCCACCTGCCATCTAAAAAAAAGTTTGCTTGATAAATTAATTTTTTTTTTTTTTTTTTTTTGGTACCGGTACCAGAAATACCGGTTCCGAAAAGGCTCTTTCTTCTTAAAACCGGTTCTGAGATTCCGCGGTACTTTGCAATCCCTAGCCCCGGCAGATTGCTTTCCATCATAATGCGATAAAACCATAATTCCCTTAAGTCTTCTGAGAATTAATTTTTTTTTTTTTTAATGACCGAAGAGCAATTAGTCAAATAAGCACAGACGAGGCGATCCACTCAAAATTGTCTACGCTTTTCCCAAAATCAAATCTTCCTCGTATTCTTATTTGATGCTAGTACCAGTAGGTACTGTCTTTTTGCCTGATCGACAATAACAAACTTCATTTTTTTAAAAATCTAACTTGCATCAAGAATTACTCAGCAATATCGTATTTCAATTTTCGCTTTTCAAAAAGATAAAACCAAGCTTTTACTGAAAAAGGATGCAAAGTTCCTAGCGCATCAATGCAAAAAACCAAAAACAAAAAAAAAAAAAATTGAAATAACCCATTATGAAAAACGAATTAGCAATCGTTCAAATTTACAAGCTTTAGATTGAAGGGTACTAAATGAAAAACAAAAATAAAAAAAGAAAAGCAATCTGACTTCACTGAAAACACGCGTTCCAAATACGGCCATCCATTATCATAATGTCAAAAATGGGGAAATTTTTCATTGTTTCTTTTTTTTATATATCTAAAAAGGAAATTATTTGCTTTACTTTTCCACTGCTGAAAGAGGACTTGAGATATTAATGCTACAAGATACTGTAAGCCAGGGCAAAGAGCGCCTTATATTTTTTATTACTTCCTCTGTTTAAATCTTTTGCATTCTTCTGCTTCGTTAAGAAATCTATTAAAATAAAAAAACGTAACGCATAAATTTTTTTTATTCTAATTTGAAATTTTTTTTTAAAGACCGGAAGAACAATCAAACATTTTCCCTCTTTTTTTAATTTTTTTGAAAAATAATTTTATAAGAACCTGTAAGCTTTCTTTAAAACTTCGATTGATGCGTCGTATAATTTAATTAAATTTAATCCAAATAAAATTTTTACTGCTGTCCAAGAAAGAAAAAAAAAAAAAAAAAAAAGAAAACTGGAGCTTAACTTTCATTTTCATGAATCAAACTTTTAGTGTTATTTATAGAGTTTTCTGTTTTTCATTCAATACTACAATAAAGACTGTGGAGTTCAGACACCCTTGACCCGTGTATAGAAATTCAAAACGAGCAAGAGTATCCTTTCAGAATTTTTTTTTTTTTTCTGCTTTTATAAGTTTCCACTCGAGTCAAAAGAAAACGATTCAGCTTTGAAACCAGCCAACGACTGATAATTTTCCATTTACGGAGATCAATTTCACGGCTCTTGTTTATTAAATAAAGTTTAAACTTTAAATTATTTTACCTTTAAAAATGGGTTTTAGATTCGATTCCAATTGAAAATTATACTTTTAAATAAAAAATTACAATTTATATCTTTCGGTTTTAACCGTGAAAAAAAAAAACGAGGGTTGTCAGGGGGTCTTTGCGAAGAACAGAAACGAGGAAAAGGGGGGGAAAAAAATCACCGTTCATTTGCGTGAATAATTTTTTACGTTCGTGTCGCATAAAATGAAACATATGCTAATATTGTATATAGGCCAGGTCATGCATATTACCACAGTCACGAGATAATAAGAACCCCTCAAGTTTTTTTAAGTCCCCACCGTCTCTAATTAAAGAAAAAAATCATAATATTAAAACCTCGTTAAAACCTAATTAAAACTTTTACTTTGCAAATACATCATTATAGGATTTTGCATTCGTCCAATTAATTAAACTAGGATTTGTAAATATGACTTTATAATTTAGTGACAATTAAGTCTTATGTGTTGCCAGGGTTCCAAAATTATAAAATTAGGAGTTTTAACGTTTTCCTAGCTTCCCTGTTAACCTTTTGAAGAAAATATATGCCAATAACAATAATTAAACTGAAAGAATATTTGTAATAGAGTACTTTTGAATATAAATTCCGTGCGTCGGAGGTGAACTAACGTATCTCCATCGTAAATATGATTGGAGTTAGTCTGTTTCGACGTATCGTGGAAGTGTCACGTGACCACAAGTTTGCGGCAACATGAGCGTGTAAACTTGCAATCGCATGATCACGTGATTTTCATAAAAATTCGAAACAGACTATCTCGAATCATATTTACGATGGTGATACATTAGTTCACCTCCGATGCACGGAGTTGCAAACGATATGAATGCATATTGCAAAAAAGCTCAAATTGCAAATGTTTCAAAACAAATTTGGATCATTTGCAATACAGTTCTTGCAAATTATCTAATAATTTTGAAGCATTTGCAAAATGTATATCCAAAATATTAAAAAATATATATATAGATCGAAATATTTTTGCAATCTAGATAATTCGCAAATTCACTGCATTGCAAATGTTCCAAAACGAATTTGGATCTTCTGCAAAAATGACGTTTTGCAAACTTCCAAACTAGTTTTACTATTTGCAATTTAGACAATTAGCAAAAGGGCCCAGATTTCGAAGTTCGATTTAAAGCCTAGAAGCCTTTTCATTATAATATACCTATAAACTTTAAAAAAACTCCTAATTACTCCATTCTTTAGATGAAATAAAGCCAGATATTTATCACAAAATATAACACCTCACTATTATTTTCTGTATGCATTACAGTCCATATAGTGCCTGATCACATTATCGGAAAATCATTTTCCTCGCTTAGAGAACACTCAACCGATTCAATCTGTCAATCTTTAAAATCATAATACTTTTTTACGACACGCTTCATATTGGTTGCATGATAACTCCAAATACTTTTTACCACACGAAAAGAAAATTCCGACGAAAACTCGCTTCTCGAGAAGGGAGGGGAGGAGAGGCGGTCGAATATAGTGAAAAATTAAATAAATTTTTTGAAAAAGACTTACGTTGCGAACTGGATCTCCGAATGATGTTTTCCAAAAAGGTGTTCTGCGGAGCCACAAGTCCTCTCCTACCTCCTGGCATGATGACCTGTCATAAGTCTTGAAAATCAGGTGTCCGTCACTGATGTTCTCGAGTTCATGTCACCCGAAATTCACGTTTTTCATCTTCTTCCGACGACAGATGCGTCCTGGCGATGTTCTTCTTTGTTTAAATGTCCTTTTAGCGCACTGAGAATACATTCGTTTCTTAGTCATACTTCTTCTTTTACAATCGACTAAATTAATGAAAAAAAAAAAGTATCGTTAGGAAAAAATTTGATTTCCGAATAAAAATTAAAAATAAAAATTACGGGAATTAAAAAATTTTAAAGATTTTCCCCGGATAGTGAAAAAACGAAAAGAAAAATGCTGCGGACTATTTTCCAAGCAAATATTACAAAAAAAAAAAGTTAGACATAAAAGGAGCAATTGAAGAATGCCAGAAATAATTAAAACAAACAATAACGAATGCAGTTAAAAAGCCCTTTAAAAGTCATAAATTCTGTATATAGAGTAAACCCGAACGTAACATGAACTGTGGACAAATGTTAAAATTTCAAAAACCCTTCAAATCGCAATTGTTCATTCTCTTTTTATCGTTAAACTAATTTAACCGACACTGCTTTTAATTCCCGAGAAACAACATGAATTATGTCATATTCATTCGCAGATCATTCAGAGTTAAAGTAATAATAGCAAAACTGTAAATATCCCCCAAAATTAAGGCCCGTGTAATGATAAAATTCTGACGTGAGGAATTCCGTTCCAAATGAAATTTTCAGGCTTTTAAAGTGCATTCGTTAGATAAGAACTTCAATAATTTTCGAGAATTATACTCCCGGGGGAACATTAAAGAGAAACCCCTGGAATGTCACATTAAGTCGTTATGATAATTGATTATTAGTTTTCTTTATGAACTTAAACGCGGAATAAACTTGATAAAACCTTTTTCATAGCCGTCATCCGCAATCCAAATAAGGTAGGTGTTTACATTCCTTATAGAATTTTATTCCAGTCCGCATGATTCGCTCCTGACATCCTCATCGTTCCAAACGTTTCTGAAAAATAAAAAAGGGAAAAAAATTAAATTCAAACATTTTTAGCAGAATTATATTTGTTGCCTATGCAGAACGGTGTTTGACAAAAAACAAAAAAAAAAAGTTTTTAGCGTAAAACTTTATAACCCTATTTATTATATCGATTTAATCTGATGTAGCAGATAGCACAAAGTGAGACAGTATAAAATGAATTATTAGGTAGTTAAAACAAATTACAATTTCAGTAGTATTGGCCACACCGGTGGTTGTTTGCGTGCAAAAATCTTGCAAAATCCAATGAAAATCTATTTTTCATTTTTAAAAAAAAAGGTTGGTCCAAATGCCGTGCTATAAATTCTTTTCTCTGCGCTTTAATATGATAAATTTTTTAATGACCAAGTGAAAATTAATTACAAAAAAAAAGCATCATAAATTGCATTCTGGATTTTTCTTCGTTTAAAAATGAACACTTTTTGAGGAGCAAAACCATTTTGCACATCCCTGTGAAAAATAGGCAGAACAATATTTTATTAACGTCTTAATGTAACCACTCATTATTTTAACGTGCCAAAAGACCTAAAGTTGAAATAAAGTACAAAAGTTATTCCATTATAATACCGAAGGGAAAAAAATGAAAAACTGCTAATTTCTTAACAAAAGACAGTTTGTACAGAACATTGAGACACGAAATATTAAAGTCGTCATGCATAGTGACAGGCATGCTATTTCGTTTTTTTTTTTTAGGAGGTATTTTGCTCTTCTACATTTACTGAATAAATGAAGTCATCTTCTTTTTGACTGAATAGAGATATTAAAAATAGTTTTGCAAAAATACAGCATATGAAAACGTTTGCTACAACCCACTAAATGTATTAAAGTGCAGAGCAAAAAAGCGTGTTGTCTTATTTCAATTCATTTCATTTCCATTTCCTAGCCAAGAGGGGGGCTCACCTTTGCTCAGAGGAGGTTTGAACCTATATCTTTACATTGTTTTTGGCATTTAATGAGTGGGAAAATACATTTTATGTCACAAAAGGTCATTTGGAACTTTCCTTTAAAATCAATACACAATTCCAAGCTTGGGGCTGGTTAACCGCAAATATCAACTCCGATTTCAAAGAAATTAATCACATATAGAAATATTAGAAAACAAGCAGGACTGATTGGATTGTTGAAGAAGAAAAAATTAAATTAAATTCATGCAGATCTCTAAGATGCCTTGGGTGAATCAGGAAAAACCCATTTCGTATGCATACGTAAGATATTTTTTTCAATAAGGTGTCATATTGATTTGCTAAAGCATTTATAGTTCATAAACAAATGACTATTTTGATTCCTAAAAGATAAGAACTAAATAGTACAGTTCGAGCACAAAAACGTAGAACGAAACACTCCGGAAAAGGGCGATAAAATCAGGCACTTACTAAAGTTGCCTAACAAATGGCAAATTATTTATTCTGTGGAATTTTTACGATGGACTACATTAAAAATAATTAATATAGCTTTTAATGTTTCCTACTGTTTATTTCCTCAAAACAAAATCTTAAGGAAAAGCTTTAACTTTTAATTTGACCAAATGGACCGGCTGGATATAGATTTCATTTACATAATTGAAAGTTGATCTTCATTCCGCCGCTATAATGAACCCAGTGTAAATAAATTGTAAAATAAAGTGGCATTACCGAACCAATACCATTAACTCTAAATCAGAGTTTTCAGTTGCAGATTTATCAGAAACAAACTAATATAGCTTTTGTCCAAAACAAACCTTAATCTTCCCACAAATCTATAGCCTTCATTCAATTTCTATCATTTTCCGAGGAAATCCTTATTTAATCTCGACCGCGTTGAACTACGTTTCTTTTCGAAAAAATAACTTTCCGAAATCCTTCTTTATATATTTATTTTAAATTTCAACTTCTTTTTTTCTTCCTATTTCTTCATAACGGATTTGTTTTTCCAGGATCCCACAAACAATTTAACAGATTGAAATCGATCGGTTGATTATCTGAGTGATGTATTTATATCAAAGAGAGCAAAGCTAAATCGTGTTTCTAGTCGATTTATTAGACAACCTGGGACGATCGTATTTATGTTTAAACAAGAGTTTCGGATCATCTCGGCAAGCATTGATTTGTTCATTGCATACAAGCCTAAGGTAAGTACACTGCTGGAAATTTAGCCAATTATTTACAACGCCAGCGGAGATAACGAATCATCTTTGCACGATCACAAACACTTAGCGATAAGGGAGCAATCGTATAAATGTCTAATAATCGTGAAATGTTCGAGACATTCAATTTTTTTCTTTTTTTAAAGCTTTTAAACTGCAAATTTTTATTCATTGCACTAATTCAGAGGGACAACGAATTACGACCATGCTAAAATAAGGAAAGGGACAGCGGGGGCGATATATTTTTGATAAGGTAAGTGCTGAGTCAAGCATTTTAGTATTTTTTGTCTAGCAATTTTCACATTTTATCTTACCGCGCTGGAAATTTAAAAAAAGTTATATGGGTGGATGGCTGATTTTCTTTCACCATTTTTTTTTTTTTTTTTTTTTTTTTGGAAATAAGAAGAAAAGCCAGTTAAGTTAATTTTTCTAAAGAGAATAATTTATTACAAATCTCTTTTTTTGCGCTCGCGTGAAACCAATAACTATAAAAAAGCCTATTCCAAAGAACTAAAGGCCGAGTAGGGAAATCTGGTGAACTGTTCAAAAAATGTCTGCAGCAAAACCTTCTGTCGTAGTAAAACAAAACAAAAAAAAACAAAAAAAAATGCGGCGGCCATGGTTTAATAAAGAGGCCGATGGCCAGCTTGTTCAAAAACGCTCCAGATTTACTTTGATCACTTAATTAGCTAAAATAAGTTGACTATGAATTCTAAAGAAAAATGCTTTTTATGCATTTTTGGCATAAGAGCAATGGAGGATATTGAATAGAAAACAACGTTTTGCATTAAAGTAATGCATCAATTCTGTGCCAGTAAACAACTTTGTCGTGCCTGCATTTTGTGAACAGCTAGAATAGTATCATTGTTGACGAAAGCTAAACACGGGAAGAACATTTTCTTTACAAAAGCATATAAGGCAAAGTCTCTTGCCGTGTTGGTAGCATAAAATTGCTTTAAGTAGTTCGGCAACAGAATGACTATTCCTTAAGATGTTTTTTCTTTAAATATTCTCAACTGTTGGAAATATTAATAAACAAATAGGCCTAGTCATTCGTTCATTTTCAAAATTAAAAAATAAAATTCAATTTTGCTCCTGTGGAAATGCATTTGGCGTACATCATTATTTTTAGAAAAAAAATATCTTTTCGAAGCGATTTCATTTTATTTAAGATGTTTTTCATGGTTAAATGATTTCATACTTTATATTGGTTTCTACTGTTAATAAAAATAATGATCATATCTAAGAAAAAAGAAAATTAGAAAGAAAAAAAAAACAGAAAAACAAACTGGAATCCAGATATCGTTATTGGAAAACTGGATCAATAACGCACCGGCTGTTTATCAAAATCTGAAGCTGTATTAGCCGTAAGATTTATGAGAATAAAATTAGAAACCTCTAAAAATGGGTAATCGAACCCGAACGAATGTGCTTAGAGTGATTTTATTTTTTATTTTATGGAAAAATAATTGTACTTTTTTAATCGATTCCTAAAACAAGGGATATAAAAATTCGCAGACAAACTGATCTCGATCCTGAACAATTTAATAAGAGGGAAATAAAAAAAAAGCCAAGGTGCTTCGGCCCTTTGACGTCCAATTGATATAAGTCTGGCTTGGAAAAATTTCTACCAGGGCAATATTCAGAGCAATTCGATTCGCAGTTTGTTTCCTTTAAGTCGATCTAAAATATTCAGCGAACAGCCCAAGTTCAAATTCAACTTTAACTTTTTCTACACGGATCGTCAGCAAGTAAGTTGGAATGAAGATGCCCATTTTTCAAACTCTAATGAAGTTTAAGGGGAAATAATTCACGCAATACAAAATAAGCCTTTTATAGTGCCTTTATACTATAAAAAAACGTTTGTGATTCTTTTTCTAAATCTCACTCTCTTGCTCAGATGTCACACGATTTGAAACTGAAAGCCGCGAAACGCAAATAGCTTAAGGAATTTTCATTCGGATATCCTTTGAAAACAAGCATTCGAAATCAGTTTTATCCTTTGTCTTTATCCTTGTCCTTAATTTAATCGTCATACAGATTATGGTGCAAGAAAATTTTTATGCAACCGTCGAATGCAAATCCCATATTCCGATCAAGTAATGCCATCTTTTGATTATAGTAAAAAAATCAAAAGACTTACCGACCAAGATCAAATTTTCAGTAATAACATTAAAATCCCATAAATTTTATTCCAATACCCTATGTTGAAGAAGGTGAAAAAAAAGGTGCATGAACAAAAACGAACAAGGTTCTTCGAAAATCAAATATTCCACGGAACCCACTGCAGAACAATTCTTCCTTCATCTGAAATTCTCATTTAAAAATCAATCCAAAACCTGACATCCTTTAGACGATCCGGAGAAATGCAAGCTTTGGAGTAAAACCCTTTGGGAAAACTGGTAGAAGGAAAATGAAACGCGGCGAGGTGTATTTGTTTCCCTATACGAAAAATATTTGTTTACATTATAAAAACCTTCTCTTGTTTTAAATACGCAGATTTAAAATCTTCTAAGAAACAAATGTCGGAGTATAGAAATTCAAAATTTTAAAAGTTTTCGTCTCATTATAAACCGAAATTGCAGCTTTATAAACCTTTTATGATAATAATAATAATTTACAGGAGAATAATAAGCGTTCGGATTTAGGTATAAATCCGTACTGTTTCCTGTAATTTAAAAAAAAATATACTGTATGAACACAAGTCTTATCAAGGTTCGGTTAATTTTGACTGAGAGAAAAACATTTTCTCTAAAGGGAAAATTTGACACCAGTTACCTACTTTTACATTCTATTTCCGCATTCTACTAAAACATGTGAAATTGAAGCCATTGGCTATAAAACTGGAATCTTGAATCTGTGAAAAACGTTCAAATCAAATCGGTGACTGCAGTCAATATATAACTAAACTGGAAAAGAATTTGCGGTTGTGTAGCCCATAATGCTAAGGGTCATTTCAAACCTTGCATTAATCATTAAAGAACCTTTTTCGCAGTTTAATCCCATTGGGAATTTGTAATGCGAATAGAAGTTGATAAAAAACACATTTTTTTCTCTCTTTTTTTATTTTTATTCTCTTCCTTTAAGATTACTTTTACAAATGATTGGAAGCTTTTAACTGACATAACGAAGCACTGTAAATAGCAAAGAGATTTCTCTTTTATTAAAAAAAAAAATTACAAACCTCTGCTATCGTTTTTGAAAAGAAAAAATTAAGTTATGAACGTAACGGATAAGCAATTGATATTTAGTATTTGCCTTCCACATCCTTTACAAAATTAACCTTCGTGTGAGAATTAAATAAAGTCAAAAAAAAACTGACCTACATGAATGAGTCTCCTTTGATGAAAACAAAACTGTAATTTTGTATGAAAGCAACTTCGCAAAGCATCCATTATTCATAGGGTTCATAGAAATTAACCTTTTACATCAAAACATTGTATGTTGTCCAAGTTTCTTCGACACGTCTTGAATGAAACGCACGATTATCGGTTTCCCTGATAATTTAACGCTCAAAGTTAAACCAACTTTTCCCGTCATGGCACATACGACTTCAAAAATTATAATATCGGAAAAATTAAAATCTTTTCTAAAAACATTTTTGTTTAAAACCTTTTAGGAAGGATGGAAAAAAGTCATCTATAACTTGGCATTTTTTAGCGGTAAGTATGTAGAAGTTTCGCAACTGACAGGTTGGGAAAGAAATGAGTCTGCCAGTTCCGAAATTGGCAGCGTACATTATGGCATGTAGATGGCAGGTAGATGGCATAGCATGAAAGGTGAGTAGCATAGAAGCGATTTTGCAACATATATAGCACGTTTGCAAACGTGGAATTATAATACTTCAAACAAATGAAAAGCCGGGATTAATTAACTGGCAAAGGAATCGCAACAGGCTGTGACCCTTTAGGGCTTTCGTAAACATAATAGGTGGTCCTAGAGTACTGCCAGATTTACGGTAACCACACGGTATAAAGTTTTATGTAAAAAGTAACATAATTCACTGGTTAAAAAAAGGGCTACTTATAATTTATGTCAATTTTTATGTAATTAACATGAAAATATGTCGATTTAACACATTTATGTTAAAAATTAACATAAATTCTAGGTAGACTTTTTTTTTACATAAAATCTTTAACCGTGCATTTTCAAAGCTCTGAACGGGAAACTTGCATCCTATTATTCTTCTAACTTTGAGCTTTCAGAAAAGCCAGTCTAAAAATGTGAGCTTTCAATCAAAATTTACAAACTGTTTAAGAATTTTATGATGCTAAAATCTCAAGTTTCTACTCAATCTTTCTTGGTGAGATCGGCTTTAAGTTTTTTCATTCGATGAAAAATTATAATAAAAATACTTATATCCTTTCTTTCTCATTTAAAACACCTATTGGGAATTTACATACCACTTAAGATTTTCGAACCCATTTTTATACTTGAATCTATTTTGGAATGATTCGTTTTGTAAGTAGGGTAATACGAATAAATTATTACAGCAACCAGCAACTGCCAACTGTCAAACGGCAATGCTTCCTTCATTAACCTACAGCAACATGTAATTAGTAATTACGAGATTTTGAAAGTAAACTGACAACTTTATGTTTAAAATGAATGAAAGAATTCGTACTATCATGATACACCACATCACAAAACTGAAATTCAGTTCAACTTGGAATTAGGTCATTTTTCAGAGCACACCACCTTAGGCAGCCAACATTGCCAATTCCGTTTTGCGAGGACTCCCTAACGTTAAATAAGAAAAAAAAGTAACAAAAAGTGGATTACAGTGCAGCTTTAAGATTGCCTCTATTTAATACGGTATCCAGTGCTTTAAAGATTTAACGAAAAAGAGAACGTAGGCTTACAAAATGCTATGAATTGTTAAAAGCTTGTTGTTATACCAAATTCTGCTTTTAATGACGAACGTTGCAACACACTAACCATTTTTTTTTTTTTTTTTTTTTTTGCTCATGAAGCTTATTATTTACTTTTTAACAAAACAAAACAATTAAAACCCCCTTGGTTTACCGCATTCACACGATTTACTTAAAAATTGCAATAATAGCCATTCATTAATTTTGCACCAATATTGATTAATAACTGAATTATGAAGATTAAATTAAATTCAATAAAATGTATGACTGAGGTTTGAAGTCATAAATGGAGCCTGTTAATTTCAGAGGAACCAAAAATGTTTTTACCTTTGATATACCGAAACGAAATAATCCACTGAACTGTAAGAAAGCTGTTGTTAAAACAGGATTCGTGGTTATAGGAAAGTTGCTATGAATGAAATTTTTGAACATATAAATTTGTAAGGCTTTTGGTGGGAGCAGCTTTTGCAGCTTTTAATTGTTGAATGCCGGAATAAAACCTAAACCTATCTGTTGTACTAGCTGGGATTGGCTACATTCCGGAAATACTTTAGCTAACTAGTTTTTATCAGCTTTTTCTAAAACGAAATTTTCAGAACCGGACATTTACTCTTTTATCATAAATTGGAATAAACTGAAATCTTTTAATACGAAAAATCGGCAGTGCTAAGAGTTTTCGTCGTAAGTCAATTTTTGTTAAAAGTGGAATGGAACCACTGTTTATATAAGCTAAAAGTAGAGAACACCCATTGTTTCCAAAATTGGACTTTCGACGAAGTCTCTTAGCTCAGCAGAAATGATTTTTATTGAAAGGAGGATGATTTTGTTTCGCAATGTTTACTGCATCTGTTTAAAATCTGTTGCAATTCTTTTTCACAGAAAACTATGTTCGATTTTACACACTGCCCCTGTAAACAATATGAACGTATGTACCTGCTTTCTTTAATCAGTTGGAATACAACCTTTGTTGACAAAAGCTAAACATCGGAAGAACCTTTTGTTCGCAAAACTGCAAGATACGTTTAATTCGCTTGGAGAGCAGCACAGTCGACAAAAAGAAACAAAGAAAAGAAGTAAAATGAAAAAAAAGATTTGAATTTAATAGCAAAAAGTCATGTCGACCTAAAAAAAATAATAATAAAAAGTTCCCGCTAAATTTAATCTATTTAATACATTTTAAAGCAAAAAAAAAAAAAAAAAAAAAAAAAATTACCGTAACGATTTTAAAAGAACCGAAATAATATTTCTGAGTAGTTTTGGGTGGATTATAATCATTCAAATTTATATCTGAAAGGACACACCCCAAAAAAAAGAAATTAAAAAGCAACAGATCTCATTTCTAAAAATTCTTTTAGAAAGAGAAGAGGAAAAAAGAACTTGTCAGGATCATGATCGTGTTGAATCCATCATTTTCTTAAGTGAAGAGTGTTGGAATCGCATGTCATTTTCTTAAGGAAAAGTCCCTTTCCCCTTAACCCCATGGTTACCTACTCCCTAAAACCCAGTGAACATGAGAAACAAGTTGCAAATGAGTTTGGGCCAAGGTCTTTTAGGCAATTATTCCTTTATAAACTAGAGCGAAAGGTCAAGATTTGATTTGTTGTTATAAGAAGACGAATAATTTGTATAATGCAGTTGATTGTCTTAAATGCTTTAAATCTATTTTTTCCGTTTATTGATTTCCGCTTTGTATCTTTTCATTCTCGTCTTCTTTTATGTTTCAAAGCTTTCCCGAATGAGATTTACAACGAATTATTTTAAATTACGAAAATTATATTGTGCTCGAACTATTTCCTAAATTAACTCAGTAAAGAAAATTTTATAAAACTAGCAAAAGTTTTCCTATCTTTAAATGCAATAATGTAAATTTTGTTTTTAATTTTTTTGTTCCAAAACGTTAATTAGGTGTACTTCAGCTAAGGATATTATTCATCGAGCTTTTTCGAAATATTTTCAAGATATTTCAAAGGAATATTTTCCTTTGATCTTTTCCTAAATCCTTATGAAAATAAATCAGCTCAACGTAAATCAGACATACAGCAAGTACATGAATTTTTATTAAAAATGATCATTTTCACGTACTTAAAGAAGAATGATAACCTTACATTAAGGGGAAAAAAAACATTTTATAGACTTCATTCCTGCTCAGGTTATTCTTTCACGTTACATTTTAAACAAACTACCATAACTAAAACCTGCCTTTTTCCATTTAGATAAAATCCTAACCTTTTGTCTGGAGCAATTCCAAATGTGGATGTTAAATCCTAAACGCTGTCAAAATGAAATCATCGTTTAGTTCTCAATGAACCAGAAAAGGTGCCATCTAGCAAAATTAGAAGAAAAAGAGATTCAATGAAAGAGAAGCCGAAGAAAACCGACCAAAGAATTCGGAGGACGTGCATGTCTAGGACCCTATATATCAGTATGCTGTCGTGAAAAGGGGAATCGACCTATCGCACATGTCTGGGTTGGCCATGTTTGTTTATGTTTAGCTTATAAACAAACATGGCCAACCCAGACATGTGCGATAGGTCGATTCCCCTTTTCACGGCAGTATGTATGTTGGAAATTAACTCATTTCAGGTTACTCACTTCATTTTTCACATAAATCCGTTTACCTCAACCTAGATAAAACAGCGGTTAAGCCTGTACATCCGATATGGGACCATGTAAAATCCAGCGCCGGCTTTAGGCATGTGCCTTCCGTGCCCATGCACATACTGTCCAAATTTTAGGGGCGCCAAATTGAAGAAAAATTGCTCGTTTGCCGTTTATTATTAAGGTGAAAGAAGATTATAAAAGATGAAAACTAATATTGGAAAAAAAAATAAAAAATAAAACTGGGGGGGGGGGCGGCGGTGGGGTTGGGGAAATGTTGTAAAAAAATTTGAAGCAGGGCGCAAAAAAAGATGTTCGCACAGGGTGCCAAAACTTGTAAAGCCGGCACTGGTAAAATCATTCTACTATGGTCGAAGGACCAAGAAAATTATGCTACAATGACACAAGATTCGATACTTTCTATAAAAATGCACCAAACGCAAAGTGAGAGATAGACGGAAAAACGCTTTTTTTAGGGGACTCTAAATGGCCCCTTACTGCTTTCAACCCCTACATGGCCCCTAAAATCCTCAGAACTGTACTACGATATCAGGTTGACGATAAATTTGAACCGATTTGAAGAAAAAACATTCATTCTCAGTTTCTAAAACTATCTGCTCATGGTCTATTGTCAGATTTTATGAAGCTTTCGAAAAAAAAAAAAAAATAATAATAAAAATGAGAAGCGAAAAAATAATTAGGCTCTATTTGCCATTTATTTTTTTACATAAACCTCTCCATCGTTATCGCTCCTTTTTCTCCTCTTGCATTCAAAAGGATAAAAAAGGTTAAAAAAAATTAAAGTTTTGAAAGTAGAGAGAAAGGTTTGGTCAGCGGAAATGAAACAAAGAAATGAGAAAGTTGGTCCAACAAGTCATAAAGTGGTGAAAGGTGAAAGTTTTTTTTTTTTTTCGTTTTTCTTCATTATTTTTGAAACACTGCAGCGCTGGAGTTATGTAATGAAATGGATTGTTTATATAGTTTCGATTTTTTTCTTCCTATACCTAGATATCTTCTTTTTATAAACGCACGCATAGAAAACTTTCGCAAAAAACAAAAGCATGTTTTAAAAAAACGAGCTCGCGGTTTAGGAAAAGTGAATCAATGAATCAGTGTAGCATTGTTTGCAAGGAAGAAAAAAGAGATTGCAGAAAAGTTTTTTTTTTCCAAGCTCGAATTTTTAATGCATGCAGTAACCTTTTCCAACCTCTCTATGCTAAAACGGTCGTTAACAGTGATTCACTTTTGGTATTCATATTAAAATACGATTTATTTACATTTAGCGTTGACATTTTAAGCGTAAACCTAAGTTTTATGGCGGTTTTTGCTGTAAAAATCAAATTTTGGGAAATAGGTAATATTTCTCAGGAAAAAGAAGCTTTTTCGCGGATTAAAAAAAAAAAGAAGATCGTTTTAACACTTTTGATGTATTCATGTATATAGTAAAGACTTTAAAAAGTAATATTTTTGAAAGATTTTTTTAAATATTTGAGTATTTGTTTCAAAAGAATAAAGGCAGGTTTCTTTGAGTAAAACAAAAAAAAAACAACAAAAAAAAAAAAACTATTTTTAAGGTGATGTAACTCCATAATTCCGAGGTATTAAGAATTTTAGTTCTAAACAAACAATTCAAATTTTTGTATCTATAGCTACTGAAAGAATTTGAAATCAAGATTTAAAAACAAAAAGATTTTTTTAAAATTTTATTTGAAATACAGCATTAGAGGTAAAAGCAAGATTTTTTGGTAAGTAAATATGTAAATATGTACACTTCAATATTTTTCTATTTGAAGAAGCGAAATTCATGTTTTATAGCAGAACAGGTTTTACATGGGGTATTAAAATTTTTGTGTATAGTTGAATCCTGAGAAAATAATTTACTTAAAGATCACATTTAACCTAATCTTGACAAAACTATTTACTGGGTAAATCGGGCCCATAGCCAAGGGGGGGCCAGGGAGAGCATTGTCCCCCTGACTTGGTGCCCCTTCCCCCCTGAAGTAAATTGGCCAAGCATGATTGGCCTATTGCCCCCCTTTACAAGTCCAACTGCCCCCGTGACTCTTCGTTCTGGCTACGGGCCCGGTGTAAATGAGATTATGTTATTGAAAATTTATGATCACTCCCAGAATGACTCGGAACGTTTAATTTAAGTCATAATGAAAACAGAACATAAGATAAAACGTAACATAACCTAAACAATCGCGGTGAATTAAATTGGTGCTGACTGCTTGGTTTATTTTTTAATTTCAAAATGTCGGACAAAATATCCAACATGGCGGACAAATATCAAATGTTCTGTTGTACACAGTAAACAATTTTATGTCAAAATTAACATAAATCAACATAAGCAGGTCCACATAATTTTTATGTTGTTTTTGTTTTATGTTTGCCTTATGGAAGAAACAACATAAAAAATTGATGAGGACCTCTTAGAACATATTTACATAATATTTTTTACTGTGTAGTATATGGAGAAAAATAAAATAAAATCTTAAATATCTATGGATAGGGAGTGTCTTTTTCATCGGCGTAAAATTCATAATGCTCAATGTCGACCCAAATTTCAACTTTTGAGCCAATTTTTGATGTGAAACGACATTGTGTGAAGATGGTATGCCGCACATGGACGGCGTGGGCTGTCTATTTTTACCGCCTCTAAAAACATTGAAATCGTATTTAGCGAGTCCGAACGAGCATTCAAGTCTAAAGATAAGGCTTAGAAGGTCTAGCGCTTCAACAATTTTATTAGGTTCATGTTATTTGAATAAGAAATGTAAATTCAGGCAAATAACGGTGCTAGTAAAACCAATCCTTCGGCCATTTTAGGATACCGAAGTAAAAAAAAAAAAAAAGGTCGCTAGGCTAGTACATTTTCTACATCAATTTTCATGCTTAATTATTGATGGTAATTTGTAGGTAAAAACTAGATTCCTCCATGACTGTAATATGTCGGTCAAACAAACGAGAATGCTTTTATAATATACACTTCTGGGAATATAATAATAATAGTTCATTAATAATTAAAGTGCCATTTCAAGTTCAATTTTTGAAACGAATAAGCTCCAACGCAAAGAAAGAGAATGGAAAAAATGACTGAAAAGGGGCCGTAGACTTTCAGTATGAGAAGATCGTCATACATAGGTGGTAACTATAAGACAAGTATAATGAGGGAGTTAATAATGAGTAATGTAATAAGAAAATTGCACCCCTTCTTAAATTGAATAACAAAAAATGAAGGCAGCTGATTATTATGAAAGTTTGGCAACAGATCCGGTTATAAAGAACCCTGGATTAATAATTGCCCTCAGAAAAAGGAAATGTCTTGAACAAGTTCTGTCTGGAAAGAAAACAGGAATATTTCGTAGCAAAACAAAAATTCTTCACAACGGACAGGTTGTTTCTTGACAAGATACTTTTTACTCTTTTCGAATGATTTTTAAGAAAATGTTTGTAACAAGGTATTTTGGCTTTCGCATTAGGCATTTTTTTTTCTGAGTGTGAAGTGTTATTAATATAAGTGCTTTCAAGCCTCTTGTTATGTATGTAAGGAAAGCGGTGAACGTAAAAATAAGCGTGGAAATTAGGAGAAAAATAACTTCACGAATCTAGTGATGTTACATCAAAAAGGTTGTATTCTGCCGTACTGTAAGTGGTATAAAGTTAGCACAAGTATTTCCTTCATTATTTTAAAAAGCCAAAATTGAGACTTTAAGTTGGCTGTTGAGTGCAAAACTTTGCTTCTATCAATAAATTAGAGGTCAGATTTGTTTTTGGTGTTACTATATTCCAAACAAAAGGTACAAAACATCGAACTTCGTATATCATATATGCACAATTACTTCATTTCTGTCATTAATTAAATCATTTTAAAAAATTAATTAAATTTACAACGAAATTAACCTAATTTAAATTTTTATTCTCTTTAGAAAAAAAAAACGAACTCTTTTCCTTCCAAGAAAAACATTGGGTTATTTTGTGCATGCCATCGAACATCGGACAAAAAAAAATCTGCTTTTTATCCAAAGTGTTTCTATTTAGGCGGAAAGGGCAAATTTTCGTTAGGTAGATAGTGCAAGACCTTGGAGAGGTTGGTACCAAGTTAAGAAAAAAATAAATGATTTGATATTTTTTTATCATAAATTTAAACTTTTTTAATTACCTTTCTCATCTTTCTTTCCGAAATCATTGGGTCGCCTCCAAAAAGATTTCAATCGAAAATGAAGAAAAACCTCCCATGGATGTTAAAGCTTGTTACAAACGCGAAAAAAAAAATGTAACGCTATTTTATCAACAAAACCTTTTGAAACTTTTAATAAAAACCCAATTTTTTGTATAGTTAAATGATTTAGAATTTATTAGACACTTTTTTTTTAAACGAAATAAAAACAACAAAAAAAAAATAATCGATTGAAAACGGAAAACATCAAAACTATAAACAGAACACGAAATAATCCGAAATTAAAGGTACAAAATATCTATATCGTTAATATTTTTAACTACAATTCCTTGCGTTTTTTCCTTAATAACAATGCACCCCTACCGAGGGGAAAAATCGACCCTCAACTGCCGTTCTAGTCTTTAACTAGCTGATAGAAGCGCTTTTGTTGGTCGGCGGAGGGTAAATAAACTAATGTACGGACTCGCGCAATCATTTTCGAAAGCTAAACATAATGTCGACTAGTTTCTACATGTAACGTTCTTTTTGTGAAACGATTTGGCAATACAGGGTGGTTGATTGTTTAACTTTCATATATGGGTCTGTAGGTCGCAAAAATAAGGTCTACGTGTTAAATGCGGTATAAGGTTGATGTCTCAAAAATAAAAAAAAAAGTGTGCTTACTTTGAGGTACCTTTTTAGCACAATATTTCAATAATGGTCATACTTTGTTTTTAGCTTTTCTGAGAACAAGTCAACAATGCAGTTTCATTTCAAAAAGGAAAAAAATTGCAGTAAGTACCATGAGTAAAAACCTTGACATAAATAAAGATAACTTGTAGTTTTTTGTGCATTCGCTGCATGTAAGTATTTCTTCCTTATTGTGTTTGCCCTAAAGCTCCATTTCCCTTTGAGCCCTGTTTCTGATATTTTATTTAAGAATCTTCTTCTATGAGAGGAAAAAGGATCAGTTGAAAGCGGCAAAGAAATATGATCTCCTATATTCTTGCTTCATCATAGCACCTTAGTATTCACATGGTGATTAGGGGTCATGTACATATTACGTAAGCATTTTTTTTTTAATTTTCAACCCCCTCCCTCCCCGTTGTAAGCATGAATAAGATTTTGGCACCCCCCCCTCCATATTACGTAAGTTTTTTTTTTCTTTTTTTTTTTTAATGGAACCAACGGCACTCGACTTCGGTAATTTTCCCCATAATTCATGGAACTGAAATAAACCAATATAAACACCTATATTGAGAAAAATTAAAGAGAAGGTTACCTTTATTTAGACGGCAACAAAATAATGTAATATTAGCTCGCAGCAACATTTCCAATATTTTAAGAAAACATGAAATTAATTAATTAATTAATTATTTATTTTATTTTCAAAAATTCTGGTCAGAGTAGAAAAAAGCTTACGTAAGAAAGTTTGAGACCCCCCCCTCCCCTTGGTAATGTGTCGTAAGCATTTACGAGACTCCCTCTCCTTTAACATGCTTACGTAATATGTACATGACCCCTTAGGGTGGATCGTTTTTTACGAATTTTAGAAATCGAAACTGTAATAGCGCGGAAAAGTAGCATTTTGGTCTCCATATTAACCCTAATTTTTTTCAGATTTTTTGAACGACATCTTGAGCTGCCACAATGGCCCTGAAATTTCCAAAAAGCCCATATAAGGGCCAAAAATGAAAAGTTTTTTTTGGCATAAAAGACCATGGATTCCTATCGGAAATTTTGCGTAGATTACGAATTTGAAGTCCAAAATTAGTTTTGGTGCACGGTTTTTGAGCCACAGGCAAAAACCATAACAAGGTTTTCAGAGCTTTTAAATCCGGCCTGTAGCTCAGAAAACGTGCAACAAAACTAATTGTGGACTTCAAATTCGTAATCTACGCAAAATTTCCGATAGGAATCCATGGTCTTTTATGCCAAAAAAAACTTTTCATTTTTGGCCCTTATATGGGCTTTTTGGAAATTTCAGGGTCATTGTGGCAGCTCAAGATGTCGTTCAAAAAATCTGAAAAAAATTAGGGTTAATATGGAGACCAAAATGCAACTTTTCCGCGCTATTACAGTTTCCATTTCTAAAATTCGTAAAAAACGATCCACCCTAATGGTGATTCCCTATTTCGGTTTGACATTTAATCTTTAAAGCCAAATAAGTTCAAGAAATTAGAAGTATTATGCAGCAACCTGACAGGCTTTTAAGATCTTTTTTAATTTTTGAATCCTGATTGGACAAAATAGTAAATCAGGGGACATTCAACCAATACGTCATCATTTTTCACGCAATTTTGAGCCCTCTCCCTTGATCATCGATTGTTATCAGTAGCTCAACATCCCCTTGAAAATTTCGTCATCATTTGCTATATATATCCCCACTTTTCGCGAATTGTAAAGCTCTAAAACTGAAATTTTCATTTTTCTTTCAACCAGACCAAAATTTTCCGATGTTTCTTAATTTTTTTCTAGTGCATCAGAATTTTGCAAATTCCCTCCCTCCCCTAAAATGATAGTGTAATATTTGAATGTTGCTTCATTCAAAAACTAAAGTACCGAATCAACCGAAAATTTCTTATAACAAAGGCAAGGTGGGCCAATTCAGAATTTTTGCGGGAATGGGAAGCGTGAAATATATACGCAAAGCTTGAATCATCCATAAAAAATTCGCTTTTTTTATAGCGAATACTATAACTATTATTTCATAGTATTATTAAAAATAAAAGAATCTAATACATTATTAAGATTTTATCTAAACTTCGGCTTTTAATTCTACGATTTGGATCATCAATATAAAACTTGACAGTTGCAATCAACATTAACCTAAACAAGAAAATAAATTATAAAAACCCTACCAACAAAATGAAATTAAAAAAAAGAAATAGTCATGAATAAATATCATTATAGCGAAAGAAATATAAGAGAGAAATGATTTGGATCCTCTTTAAAGAAAGTTAGATAAATACAAAAACAGCGGAGTTGTCGGTGCAGCATATGCAGCAATTGACAGGCTAACGTAGTGCACCCAAAAACTTGAATCATTTCATTCATATGGTGATGTAAAAACTTTTTATAATTCAGGACTACAATAATATAACAATATTAATTAAAAAAAAGTTTTAGGCATCTTATGATGAAGGCAGTTACCTTAAATGTATTACACAGTAAAATATTTTATGTCAAAATCAACATAAGTAGGTCCACATAATTATTATGTTGTTTTTGTTTATGTTTATACCTTTTGGGAAAAACAACAGAAAAAATTTATGTGGACCGCTTAGAACATATTTACATAATATTTTTTACTGTGTATGCTCAACTGAAAATTTCGAAGTGAAACAGTTTTACATTAAAGACTTGGATGTATTGTAATTTAGCTTTGCTCCCTCCCCCTGTTTCGTGGGAAAAAAATGCTGGATCTTCCAGTGCTATGAACGGTCACATGTGTGTCCTAAGCATAAGCTGCATCACTCTAGGTTGCTGATTCTTTGAAAAAAAAAAAAAAAAAAAAAAAAAGAGAACACAAGCAACACTGAGGGCAAAGTACATGGATGCTCATTCACATGAACGTGAGTGACAATAGTTGGTTTGACAAGGACAAGTTTAAATCACTTGTCACAGATAAATGTATACCGGTATAAGTCCTGAACTAGATCTCTGGACTTCACGTTTGTGAAGTGAGTGGTCTATCAATGAAGGTTGACTTTTAAAGTGCTGGGAAAGACCTGCGGACAGTTGTAAGATCGCGACCTTAGAATACAAAGGGCCAAATCGGCCACTTCGAAATTTTACAGGACAGCAATCTCAAAGTTTGGTACTTAATCACTCTTTGTGTATTCTTTTGCTTTCTGTCGAACAGTCGTGATTCTGTAAACAATTTTCTAAGGATTAAGATTTTAATTTAAAAAAAAAATAAAACACTATCATTTTTGAAGATATAAAAAAAGTCACTAAAGGGGTCGTCCATAAATTACGTAAGCATGTTTATGGGGGGAGTCTTTAAAATCTTACGTAAGCACAAAGTTTTTGCAAAACACATTAAAATAAAAATAAGGAAACACTAATTTTTTAAAACTTTTTTAAAGGAAAATCGTAAAAGTTTCCTTTTCTTAATTCATTTCTAACTTGCAGTCAAATAGCCTTAAAAAGATTATTTTTAAATTTATTGATAGCTTAAATGTTGAGTTTGAGTGTAAAATTTTAATTTTTACGCTTTTAAATAGAAATTATTGGGTGATTTAGAAAAAAAAAATCTTATGTAATTTTAAAGGGGGGGTTCGGGAAATTCTTACGGTATGCTTACACCCGGGGGGGAAGGGGTCAAAAATCGTAAGAAAAATGCCTATGTAATTTATGGACGACCCCAAAAAGGACTTTTTTAAATGACTTTCTTGACTTCAGAATACAAAAGACTCATTCGATTTACAAACTTTAAAAGAAAAATAACCGAAAATTTCGGTTTTTTTTTCTTTGTTTCTTTTTTAGAAGTCGCGTTCTTTTGCGTTTTCCTATCCATATTTTTAAGTATTTTGCCAAATTTGGCCAATTTGCCCATGCACAGATTAAAAAAGGTTTAAAATCGAAATTTCTTCTTAAAAAGTTGGAATACAAAGGACGTAAATCGACTTTTTTCAATTTTAGAGTTTTGCTAACTTTGGTCATTTCGACTAAACCAAGAGGGCACAATATCACAAATCAATAATATTCTCGGTAAAAAAATATAACTTTTAAGTACAGAAATGCTCTTTGATATGGAAAAAGTCGATTTGCGACCTTTGTATTCAAACTTTTGAATTAAAAAACGGGATTTACGACCTTATGCATTCCGAAGTTAGAAAAAACTATCAAATATAGCAAAATTTTGAAATCACGGAATGAAAGATCTTAAAAAATAAAGGCGATCGGTACAAAAAGCGAAAATATTTGGGGGGGGGGGGTCGACTTGGGACCCTTGCATTGTAAGATCGCGAGATCATTTCTACATTCATTTTAGTTAGAGTAAAATATCTGTAAATAATTTTACGTCGTTTAATGTGACACTCAACCAAGTGGTAAGCGATTTTAAAATTGAAAATTATAAAACAAGTGAGATTTTTAATGGAGATGCCAGGAAAGGTTTTCCCTTAAAACCTTTATCCTGAGCCTTTTTGTCCATTTTCGTACTAGACGTCTGTCATCATGCCAACATTATCTATGCAAGTTATCGTTGCTTGGGTTCTACTGCCCCATTCTCTTATTCCCCTATTTCCCTAAATAACTTTAAGGATGTCAAAACACACACACAAACAAAAAAACAAAAAAAAAAAAAAAATCCTTGATAATACTTCTTGTCTCTATTAAAACCTACGCATGCATGTTTTATCCCGGTCTTCCTCAGTTTATTGAATGTTTCAAGTCTCGAAGAAGCCGTTTTTAGACGCTTTTTAGGATTAAAACATTCGTTTCATAATTTCGCTTTTAAAATATCGGAACTAGTGTTTTGCTTTGTTTTTCTTTTTAAATTTTATAAATTATTTTAAAAAAAGCGATCGTTAAAATACGGTTACAGTGAGGAATGCAATGTTGTTTTTAAACTTTGTAAAAAAACAAAACCTATAGGTTAGTTTTTCATATTCTCTATTTAAGATTTTTTATGATTTATAATATTCCTTGTCAACTAAGCCCTCATTGTTCTAAGTCTCATTGAATTCGTATATAACAACAGGAAATATTTTGGTACGTTGCCAATTAATTTTTACATTCCTCCCAATTAAATTAAAATAAATGAAAATAGTTGTCATTTCTAATAACTTGATCAATAAATAAATAAACAGAACATCAAAACAGAGTATTTCTTACTCAGCTGATAGGGACCATACGCGAAATAATCAGGAGCGAAAATATCGTCGTATTTATAGTCGTAAAATCGGAGTGACCATGAGAAAAATACGAATCAATTATAGCATTGACAAAGTTTGCATTGTAATGTAGGTAATCTGAGCTTTTCTTTTTTTTTTTTTACTCTTTGAACTTCGAGCTCACGACTAGACTTAAGCATTTAAAACGAAAACGATTCATCGACAACGAAATCAAATGCAACACAAGTTATGCATTAAACTTGGTGGATGATCAGTAGTGGAATGTAATGCCACAACCAAATTATGTAGCCTTGAATAGTTAAAATTACCGGTATCCCCATGTTTATTTTGTAGTCACGAAATGAAACTGCTTTTAAAATCATCTAGGCTTTATTAATATTTTTATAAAGAGTTTTGTCTGTGCCAGATACCGGAAAGTTTGTACTGTTAAAGCCGGCTAAAAATTATTTGATTTTACATATTTCTTGTGCATGTATTTCTGTATTAAAAATTTTTAATTGTTACCAAAAGAACAAGATTGGTGGTGATTTTTCTGAATTCGGCTTCAAAATTTTAGATTCAGTACTAAAAACTGAGGCAAATCATTGTTTTAAGAATTTTTGTGTATCAAATTTTGACTTAAACTATTAGACACTTTTATTGCATAAATGTACTTCATGTAGAAACAAAAAAAAAAAATTATGCAACAATTTACTCTTTATATCATTACAACAACATGATTCCTGAAAATTTAGGTTACTTTTTAAAGCTCAAAATAAAATAAAATAAAAAATATAAAACCGTTATCTTGATTTCATCTTCAATATAAAATTTGAACTTTACACCTCATATCAGTACTGGTGATGCAGTTTAATTCAGATGATTTCCTTTAGCAAAGTTGATATATTCTTCATTAGCAGTGCGTTTCCTTAAAATATATGTATAACTTACAAATCAAATTAAATTTTTAAATTCATATCCGAGACTTCTGAAGAGAATCAGGTAATTGAAGCTTTTTAAGTCTTGAAAGAATTCAAGGTAAGCTAAAGCTAGGTTCATAAGATAAAGAAAAAAAATTAAAATAATAGAAAGTTCGAAATTTTTACAATCGCGTGCTTCGAATTTTCCTGTTACTTTGGCAAAACTTTTTTCCCCTATTTTTAAGCTGGGATAAAATTACCTACTTAAATAATTCCTTGCATTTGCCGTTCATCAAATGTTTTAATCAATAAAAAAAAACTCATAGATTCTTTTTCTTTAAATTACAGGCCAAGCAACTCGACGCAGCTATGAGTAAAATGTCCAGAACATTATTTACCTCTCTTCACAAAAACAACAAGCGTTTTTCGTTAAATTTACATCGCTCAAAAAGATTATTAGTGCAAAATGACAATGTTAAAAATTTCGGGACGATTCAGAAACTCACGAAAAACACGAAAATAGTTAGTTCAGTGAATTTTTGTAAAAGAACATATTGTAGTAATGAACAACATGTTGTTAAATCTCCGTTTGGAGATATCGATATTCCGGATTTAAAATTACACGAATATATTTGGGAAACCATAGGGCCATGGGAGGACAAAGTAGCAGTGGTGAGTACCGAAAAATAATGGACTAAAAATTGCTGCCAACTGAACGTCAATTTTCAAATATTTATTTACCATTCACTTTTTTAATAAATATGGAAGCAACATAAGCAATAAAGGGACTACAGCCTCTGGATTTCGGTCTGTTGGTTAAACCCTGTTTAGCGATTTAATATCTCGCATAACTTCTAGTCAAAATTGAAGCCAATAGAAAAAAATTTGTTTAGTCCCATCTCAAAATTTTTAAAATCGGAATACGGGACCGAAAACTCAAATATCCGGTTCAGACTTTCAAAGTCTTTAAAAGTATGGAAAATACTCGAATATCAAGCGAGAATTTTTGAGGTCATAATATTAAAACTCTTTTTACGATAAGTATTAGGTCTACTGTTATCGTACTAGTTATATTTCATCGTATACTTATATTTCAATCAACAAAAAAAATTATGAATCTACAGCTTTTCAGATAGTAGTTATCTTAAGTTATCAGTGAAATTTGATTGAGTGATGTTCAATTATCATGATTATTCTTAGCAAACGCGGACCCAATTATTACAATTTGCTCACGGAGTTTTTGGATTCGTCACACAATTTTAGAAAAAAAAATTGCCTTCCCCAGGGCTGGGCCCTTTTTGTAGTTGGGAATGCAAATAAAGGCAACGATGAAAAAGTTCTTTTCCCAGACCAGTTCTTTACACCAAACATAAATTAATTTAAACATGAACAATTCATATTAACAATTTATGTTAATAGAGCTTTTTCTTACAACTGCATCGAGGACAAACAAAGCAATGTCCCAGTTTAAAATATGATTTAATATTTGCAGCAATGCGCACTAACCGGAAGGAAATATACCTATTCCCAAGCAAGAAAATTATCCAACACAATTGCTGCCTCACTCCAAAACAAATTCAACATGAAAAAGGGTGACTGTTTCGGTATTGTATTACCAAATTTACCGGAATACCCGCTCCTATTTCTGGCAGGTTCGCAAGCTGGATTAATCATCACAACTTTAAATCCAATATATACAGCAGGTTCGTATTCAAAGGTTAACGTTCTTTTCTGGCCAACAAACATCTAACATTTGCCTTAATTATTCAGATTCAACAAACGATCTCATATTATTTTTTTAACAGACGAAATAGCAAAGCAGCTGAATGATGCTGAAGCGAAAATGGTTTTCACCTTGCCAGAACTTTTCCCTGTAGTATCCTCTGCACTTCAAATCATGAAAAAGGATCTGCCCATAGTAGTGGTGAAACTCACGGAAAAGTCACCCATTCCTGCAGGTTGGTACTTAGTTCGAATTAAGAGGGGTCGGAGTGACTTGTACATGTAGCGGTTTGGCTATCAATGACTTAAGCAGCATTGATGCGGGCCAGCTTCTGGATGGGTGACCGCACCGACACTCTTCCCCTCTGGCGGGGATGGCGGGAACTTACAAATGCAGTCATCTTAACCTCACTGTACGAGTTGGTTGTCGCATGCCAGAAAAGAAAAAGTCCCTGACCTGCGCAAGCAGTTAGTAGAATACAGAAAAAAAACCTGCGTAAGCAGTTAATTGAATATAATAAAATAAAAAAAAAAAAGTAGTTGTCTTCAAAGATTTTTTATTTTTTACAAAAAAAAAAAAAAAAAAAAAAAAAAATAACAAGTACAAAATATACCTTCAAAATGGGGTGTTCCGCAAAAGAACCGACGTAAATTCAGCTAAACCTACTATTAAATATTCATTATCCTAAATTATATGCCCTTAAAATAAAAATGAAGCTCAAAGCAAATGTTTTCTTTTTTTTAATCAGGAGCAGTATCATTTAGTGAACTAATAGACGAATCGACAAGTGGCGATTTTAAATGGGTAGACATATCTAATCAAGACACGCTAGTCCTGCCTTATTCCAGTGGTACTACAGGAAAGCCCAAAGGAGTAGAATTAACTCACAGAAATATTGTAGCTAATGTTCATCAACTGGAACATCCTGGACCAAGACTTCTTCGTCATTCAACAAGTAATGGACACCTTTAAAAAAAATCACTCAGTATTTGTTCTTCTTTTTTTACGGTCATACTTCTTTCAGAAACTGAACAAGATGCAGTCCTTGCTGTATTACCATTGTTTCATATTTATGGAATGGTAGTCGTGACTTACACATGCATGAAAGCTGGTGGAAAACTTGTAACGATACCTAAATTTGATCCATCTTTATTTATCGAATCTTTAGCCAAACATAAAGTAAGTCAAATTAAAAAAAAAAAAAAACTAAGCTCAATTTTTAACAAAAGTCAAATATTTTATTTTTAGATCAATATAGGATATGTGGTCCCACCACTTATTTTATTTTTAGCAGATCATCCGTCCGTAAAACCGGAACACTTAACTTCTGTCCGTAATATTTTATCCGGAGCTGCTCCTTGCGGACACAATGATATTGAGAGGCTTAAAGCAAAGGCAAAACATATTCAAGTCGGTCAAGGTTGTACCTTTAATAACATTTTGCTATAGCGTTAAGATTAGTTTCTGATTCGAACAAAAATTTCACAATTTAGGGTATGGAATGACGGAAACCTCACCCTGTGTCCTATCTTCTCACAAAGACAGATATCATAAATATGCATCCACAGGAGTCCCAGTCCCATCTACGATAGTTAAAATCGTGGATGTTGATACGGGCAATTCTCAACCTGCTGGTAAAATAGGAGAGTTACGGATAAAAGGCCCACAAGTAATGAAAGGATATTTTAAACAACCAGAAGCTAATAAAGACATATTCGATCAACACGGTTGGTTAAGGACCGGCGATCTCGGTTACTACGATGAAGACGGTGATTTTTATGTAGTGGATCGACTTAAAGAATTAATTAAAGTAAAAGGCTTCCAGGTTTGTTCTTTTCCAAAAAAAAAAAACAATTCAATTAAGTTAAGAATGGTTCATGACCCAAGAATGTTTTTAACCAATAACAGGTCGCTCCTGCCGAATTAGAGGAAATTCTACGTAGCCATCCGAAAATCCTCGACGCAGCAGTTATAGGAATCAAAGACGATGAAGCCGGAGAACTTCCAAGAGCTTTCATCACAGTGAAACCGGGTGAAAAAACTACCGAAGAGGAAGTAAAAGACTTTGTAAAGGGTAAAGTTACGAAGTATAAACGTTTAGAAGGTGGAGTCGTGTTTCTGGATACGATACCAAAAAGCACTACGGGAAAGATTTTAAGAAAAGAATTGAAAGCAAAATACGGGAGCTAATAATAAAAACTTGGGGGAGGGTGAAACGAAAATATTCTGATAATTGAGAAACCTTTTTTTTAAACCGAATGATTTATTTAAAAGTGAACTGGTCGGCGTTTTTACTAGTTTTCTTTTTTTTCATAACCTGACTGGTAAACTTTATTAAAGGGAAAGATTGTTTTTAAATTTTTTTAATTATAATTTTATTTTTACGAAGAAGAGAACACCACAAAATTTATTTATCTCCTGAAAACTTGTCAAATTCCAACAAAATTTTAAAAAAATCATTCAAGCTTAAATTACTCAAAAAAAAAAAAAAAAAAAAAAAAAAAAAAATTTAAATGATGGAGAACAGAAATAAGCTTCTCCGGTAATCTAAAAACAGCTCGGGTATTATTTCTCAGGGATACACGAAAATAAGAATGAATCTTTAAAACGTATTCGCGAGGAAAACAGCTGATCAATCACCATGAGAGAAAATCGATTTTGGAAGGGCCAAGTTTCGCTAAATATTTTCTAGGTTTCTTGCAAATGCACATCCATTATTAATGCTGTAGCAAGTAAAAATGATTATGAAATGTTTTCAGTAAGATATTGTTATCACTATCGCGTACGTCGAATTAAATTTTAAAAACGAACTTGATTCAAAAGTTTTCTCATTTTTTTATATGTATGTAGGACCGGTTATGTCTCTGTAACCCGATCTCCATCGTTAGTCACTCGAAGCGGATAAACTGAAAACCAAGGAGGTGTAAAAGCTTTCCTAAATATTGTACCCTAGGTAACGAGGCCATTGGGGGCTGCACTCAATACAAAAGCAATATACAAATTCTTTGTGTTAGAAGATAAAAACAAAACACCACGGAGGGGTAACAGCCAGGTCGACTTAGATGCATTATAAATAACGAGCGAGTACTGGCACTTTTCGATTCAAATTTTCCAAATCATTTTAGCAATAGCTATTTGACCAATCACTGCAAAGTTTATCCGAAATAGGAGATAAAAATAACAACTACTCACCCAAAATTGCAGAAATCTTTATTTGTGTATTCTTCTTTGCGTCGGTGACCAATCCTTTGATTTTAACCTTCAATAAGATTGAATGGAGCTGTAACGTACTGCACGATCATTGGGTCGGATTGGGTTTCTTCAATTTTTACAGCTCACGACTTCATTAAACAGGATAAGAGTCTTACCTCGATTTTTCCTAGGGCGAAAGAAAAAAAATGGAAATGAAAATAACGAAACAGCAAACAGGTACACTTAGAAACTCTCTTTGGGTGTAAAAAGCAATTCATATATTACTTCCATCATTTTACGGAGGGAAGAGGTCAAAAATGATGCTGTAATATTTGAACGGCCCCCAAAAAAAACTGAATTTTCGGAAAACGAAAAAAATGGTAACCGCGGTTAAAAGAAAGGCTACAGCAATTACGTGGATAATTTCAAACCAGTTTTACAATCATCAAAGCTACAATTGCAACAATTTTTCCCGGTCACGGTAACTATTTCCTTCGTTCTCCAAAAATGTGTTTTTTTTGTTCTCAAAGCCCGTGAGGATTTCTCAGTGCCGGCTCTGACAGGGCAAAAAAAGGAAGGGAGCATATTTATTCATTCTCCCCTCTTTTGTTTGTTATTCTGTCCTACTGTCATTAATGTTAAAAAAAAGGACGGATTCCTCTGTTTTTAAAATTAAAATAACTTTGCAGTATTTTCGATATTCGCTTTACTCGAATAAACGTATAATGCCATAAAATTTTGAATCCCGAACGATTTCTGTACTTTACAATCATAAGTTCAAATAATAACGAGTAATCATAATTTTTTTATCAAAACAGTGAATACTTTTTTCTATAACATTCATAGTTATTAATAAATTTTACATTTAAAAAAAAAATTTAATTATTTTTCCCCGACTAGAAGTACTGCATGTAATAATACACTTACCACAGTTCAGTCTACTACTCAGTGATTTTCAAAATAATATTTTGGTCTTATTTTAAATTATATCGATAAAATGATTAGGAATGAGATGACGGAATTTCATTCTTCTCGTTTCTTTATATTTTGCCTTTGATTTTTTAAAACTTTTTCAAATATAACAGTCACGATTTTTTTTAAAGAATTTTAAGGAGATTATTTTTATTTATATTGCCTGATTTACTTATGATTTACTTAGTTCTTTTATTCTAAAAACTGCTAAGCTAATATAATTTTTTCGTTAAACAGAAAAAATTGAACAAATAATTTATTTAATTTTTTTTCAGAGATTCATTAAAGTTCTTTTTTTTGTCAATGATATCTTGATTTTTAATTAAAAAAATTAAATTGATAAACTGATGACCAAAGTTTTTCGGTTTTAGAGATCCTGCAACTAATTTTTAACGGGGAATTCGAACAAAAAAATATCGACTAGAATTTTTTAAATATAACAACAATTCTGTGCTAAGAGTATTACTAAAAAATAATTCGCTAAAATATTATGCAAATGAATAACGTCAAATATAAATAGATAAATGCAAGTAAAACAAATGAAAAAAATTCGATCGATGTTAACCTAATAGTTTTAATCCAATTCCTTTAGTGTTTTATTTGTAAGGCACTTCTTCAATCAACAGTTTTACAAAAATTAAATACGTGAATAAATAAATAAATTAGTTAATAAAACATCATAATTAAATAAATAAATAAGTTAATTAATAAAATTGAAAAGAAAGGCCATATATTACTTTCGGAAATAATTGTTCAAAAAATGTAATGAAAAGATACAGGTTTAACTTTTGTAATAATAGAATATGAATATGAATATGAATTCGAAATTTCAAAAGCATTTCGAATGAAATAAAGGATGATTTCCAAAAAAAATATTAATTTTAAAAGATCGGATGTTTTCCATTTGTTTCCTTTAATTTTAAGTAATAAACGAAACCTTCATATATAATATATAGCTGTTTTTCAATCTGTCTGTAAAAAGGAAGGGAGTTATATCAGAATTTGGGTCAATTCGGTTATTTTACAAACGAAATTTCTCAATTATTAAATTCTTTAAATTTGTGAAGTCTAATATAACTTACTTCCCAATAACATATTTTGATCTGATGATTTTAGGACAAGTTATAAATTGCTTTAAAGCGCATTAAGTACGTACATCGCACATTTTAATATATTTTTTTTAAACTATGGCAGAATATCTGGTCATATTTACTTAAAAATAGTGATAAATAAATTCATTTTACGCTTTTCGATCCATCCCTATGATGCACCAGTTGTACGGTATTTTTAAAAAATTAAAAAAAGTATACTTTTTATTAAAAGAAAATGAAAATAAAATTACAGAAATAGAAGACGTCATAATACCCTCAGTGATGTACAGATGTCTAACCAACGAATTCCTACAGCAAAATCCCTTACAGAGAGAACGGAAGAAATAAAAGGAATGTGAAAGTAAACAGAAGAGTTGAAAAAAGATCTAACTACGAACTCTTTTTGTACTACCAACAACAACAATTTAAGCAATACCTTAACTGATGCATAACCGCAAATAAAATAACTGATCTATCAACCTCTCGAATTGTTCCTAACTTAATAAATTTGTTGGCAACCAAATCAGTCTTTAACAGTAGAATTCCAACTTTGGCGCCAATTCGAATTCCATTTCCTCATTTTTGTACATTTCGATCAGCTGAAAATCACAAACACACAAATTAAAAATTTTATTAAAGTTTCCACTTAAGAATAGTCTCAAAATGCTTACGCCTTGAATATCTTTATTCAATGCTTCATTTTCCTTGTCGTGTTTTGCTTTTAATTTTTCTTTTTCTTTCTTCTGTTTCATCTCGGCCATTTTCCTTTCATCGACGAACTTTTTTGTGTTATTTTGTTTCTTCTCTCTTAACCTCCTGTCTTTTTCTCCTTTGGTTTTTAAAGTCTTATCGTTTTGGACTTCTTTCATGGTTTCTACTGATATTTTAGCTTGACGAGAATTCATTTCTTTTATTTCTCTACCAAAAAAAAAAAATTAAGTAAATATACATAAAAACAAGAAATACAATGTTCAATATACCTCTCATGTTTAGCTTCTATCTGTTTCATTTGGGCGGCTTGAGAAATCTCCATCAACTTTTTCAAAATTTCTTGTTGATCAGCTAAATGTTGTTTTAGTTGTTCCCATTCTTCTTTCCGATGCCGTTCAATCATTTCGCTCCACTGCTGTGTTTGTTCATTGACTAGTTTTAAAATCATAGGATCATTTGCTATTTCGCTTTTACTATAACAAAAATCAAGTGTTTTTATTTTCTGCCAGTTTAAATAATACCTGACTTTGTCTTTTTTTTCCTGTAATTTTGTGTAACTTACTTTTTTCCCTTCACAAGCTTCTCGATAGCCAAACACTGATTCTTTTGCACTAATTGTTTCTCTTTAATTTGACGTTTTTTCATTGTTTCCAATTCTTTCTGTTGCTTCTTGGCTGTTTTTTGGAAACCTTTTTCCAGTCGCAATGTTTCAACATTAATAGGTTCTAACTTAAGATCTTCTGCAATCATTCAAGAACAGAAAAATCCCAATAGTTAGCATTAACATATTTTAGAGAAATAAATTTAATTTTTGAATTTTCGCATTTACCTTTCTTTTCTTCTTTTTTTTCTCCAGATTTGCTACCTTTTTTTGTTGCATTTGAATCATCTCCCTCTTTTATATCTTTGGTATTAATATCAGTTTCCTCAATACCCATTGCTTTCATTTGTTGAGCTCGTTTCTCTTGAGCTGACATAAAAGCGCGAGGATCCGATAACGCGGCCATGAAATCTTCAAAGCCGTCAGGAACATAAATTTTTAACTCGATATTGCAAAATAACATCGGCAATGACATAGGAAAGTTTGCTTCAGTTCTAAGAGAAATATGTCTATAACCAGCTTGTAATCCATCAAGTGGAAGAATTCGCTGACCGAGTAATTTTCCGTTTTCATCATAGACTCCAAAGCGAAGAACGGCCAAATCAGGCAAAACGACCTTAAAAAAAGTAATGCAATGTATTTTAAAAAGAAAAGATAAAATATTTCACCGTTTACTCACTTTTCGAAAAAGAAAAGGTTCTTCATTATACACTGGGTTTAGGCCGTTTGCAGCAACCATGCGGGTTCGAAATTCTTTCCGTATGGTATCAGTTGGTAATCCATACATATCTACTTCTACGTAAGTTCCAACTTTTTTATCTGACAAGAACTGACCAGCAATAACCTACAAAGAATAGATTTAATTAAACTGAATAGAATTTTATGTTGAATAAAAGACTTCGAGAGTAAAAGCAAACCTGAACGGCACACTGAGCAGCAATCACACCATCCACAGGACTTTCAGCAAATGGATCAAAAGACCGATCGCTCCTTCTCATGAAATCTGGTTTGAGAAGGTATCCGCAATTTCCATTGTATTCAAATTTACCTTGATTTAACTGCATTGGGAGATCAGCAGTTTGAAAATTTAAGGATACCATTTGACAACCCGCATTCCAGAAGACCTAAAATAATTTTATTTTTATAAATTTAACCAATTAATTTTGTAATTGAAGAGTAAAAAAAAATACGAACCTGTGGCATATAATTAGAAGAATCGGCTCTTGTTCCCTTAGGATAAATCCTCGACATTTGTCGCTTATTATAATTTACAAATTCAATAGCCTGGGACTTTAAGTATCCCAGACCAGTAGTTTCAGCAAAAGATGACATATTATGATGAATATTTTTTTCTAAAAATGGAAAAGACATTGGAATAATATATCTCAAAATAAATTTAAAAAGAAGAATTGAAAATCGATTTTACTTTCAGCAATGTCAAATCCTTGAAACTTAATTGGTTGCGCATAATTCACCATAGACGAAAGCCAAGGATGGACGTTTGTTGTAGATCCAGTGTACTGCGTAACAACTGGAAGACCTTCGGTACATTCTGGCAATTCACCAACCCCTTCACAGATTTCCTTTAAAAGAAAAATATTGATCATTTAAAGTTCACATTTCATAACGTTAATAAATTAAACTAACTTTCTTTTCTTCAAGAGGAGCGATGGGAGCTCCCGCATCTTCCTTCGGTTCATCATCAGAAATGACAAATTGTCCCTGCAGAAACAAATCTAGCTCTTGCTTTTCAACTTCGGGCTTCAAACGTTTGTTTTTAATAATGATTTTTCTCATCAGCTTGCTTGGCGAGGGCAAAGGAACACCAGGCTCTAACTGTAACAGGCAAATAATTTCAATCATTTTTCTTTCTTTTTTTTTAAAAAATGCAACTTACCGGAAAATCAGGCAGAGGCTCTTTCAGAAGATAATCACCAAGGATTTCATCACAGTATTTCGCCAGTTTATATTGCTGAGCTTTGCAACAATGATTTTCGAATGATAAAATAACAGGATAATCAGAAGTAACAAAAGCAGTATCTCTAATGGCGTAGATAACATCCTAAAAATGGAAAAACAACAGCTTTAATAAACAACAAATGCAAAAATGCTATGGACATACTTTAAATAAAATGTCAGTGCACATAGCTTTCCCATGAGTTATTATCGGCTCTTCTTCTTCACCTCGACCATCCCAACAATCAAGTTCAACGCATCTAAAAGAAATGTAAAAATTAAAGTTTGAAAAATAAAAATGAAATTAACTTGTACTTTCTTTTCTCTTTTATTAAAAGAAAATTAATACCTGCAACCAGCCAATAAAACCTGTCGGTACATCTCAACGCTGGATTTTCCTCCAAATTGCCTTCCTGACAAATACGTATTGTGAGATGAATTAATATAGTAATGTGCCAACGGCTGGTCCATATCCATGTAAAAATCTAATCGATCTAAGAACACTGGAGCATTTTCGTCAGACATCAAATAACGAATTAAACCATCCTTAGTCAGTTTTTCTTTTTTAAAAAAGGAATAAAAATTATTATGAAAGCCATAATTCTTTAACATAAGAACGAAAGTTTAAGTATTTTTAATTTATTCTTACTTTCAGCCTTAGCCGTTTCGTCTTGTTCGTATGTGCTGATAATCTCAACAGCTCTTTTTTCATCGTACAAAGGGTAGAGAATTTCATTAAGACGAGGATCCCTTTGTTTTTCATTCAAAAATGCTATAAATTGCTCCACATTAATCGTTTCTGCTTTGCCCTGAGTACTGAAAAGGTAAAGTAAACACGAATATGAGAAAAAATAAATGTCAATTCTTTTATCAAATATTCTTAAAAACCTTACATAGATTGAAAAAGTTCTTCGATATCATTTCGTGGGCAGATTTTGTGATACAAGGCATAAAATTTGTCAAATGTAAAATCAGCTGGTTCGATCACGTCATTTTTCCCACTAGGTAGTCCTAGCTCCTGCAGGCATTGATAAACTAATTTTTCCGTTTTTCCAGATGAAAATGTCCTCACTACAACTTTAACCGGAACTTTCCCCTTCGGATCTACCAACATGCCTAATCTCATCCAGCTGAAACCAAATGGACCACTCGTTAATAACAGGGAAATGAATATAGAAAACGATTTTAATTAAATTGATTAATTTTATATGAAGTCGTTTTAACTTAATGTTTCGGACGGAAAAATTAACTATCCAAAAAAAACATGCTTTTGTATTCTATAAACTGTGCGTAATTCATATCATTTACTGACTCAGTTAAATTTTTACCGGCTTTTTCATATCCTTTGTTACGGTGATCACTATATTACGGTTAAAATTTTCATTATCTGCTCTTAAAAAAATGTCCGGAAAAGTTTTATTTTAAACCAGTACTCACTGTTTCATAAGATTAGTCCTCGGACAAACATTATTCATTTTATTGTTATGTGTAATTTTTCTGAGTCCGTCTTGCCAAGTCTAAAAGGCATTCCAGTGACATCCGATTTCAAAATAAATACATGCAACAAATAAAAATAAAAACAAAAAATAAAAATAAGAAATGAAGTGATTTGGTGCGATGGGTTAATAGATGCTCATGCACATCTGAAAAATATTCTAACGGTAAAAAAATATACGAAACGAGTACATTCCTCAACTAAAAAAAATGATACTATGGCTCAGAAATATATGTAAAAAAAGAAATGATCCAATTTATCGAGTATTGACTTATTAAATGAAGTCTGAAATGCAATAGACTTTAAAAATTAAAAAAAACTAGACCTTTAAAAAATAATAAGCATAACACATTATGATAAGGAATTGCAATACCAGTTTCATTTATCTTCATTCTCACAATACGAATGTTTTTCATTTTTGTGCATTGGAAGGAAGTTTTTAAGAAAATTCAGGGACGTTTGGAAAAATTATTAAATGTAAAAAAAATAACAATATTGTATTGTATTGCATTGCATATTGCGACTACCAATTGTTCCTGCGAATGTGGGACGTTTTTCTGGCTAGAAAATATGATTTAAGCACTTTCCGCGGTATGATTAACCATCAAAATAAGATGAAATAGGATATATAAATTTGAATTTTATTCCAGTTCAAAAATTTGAATTTCCGTTAAATACGGACAATAAAAAGTTTACTTTCGCAACTGAAAAAAAAAAATAAATAAATAAATAAAATAAAATAACTGTTAGCAGTAATCGGAATGAGGTATAGTAGTAAGTTTTTAAAAATATCGCAAGTTCCGATAGCAATGTAAGATTTTTTTTTCTCGCATTTACAGATGATTGAAAAACCCGGCAATTGCAATTCCTGGTTATTACAGTGACCATATTAATAACAAACAGCCCACATTTAATTTTACGAATAAAATGACTTGACTTGTTACAAATTGAGGTAACTTTAAAAAAAAAAAAAATAATATTAATAATTTAAAACTTTAAAAACAATTAATAAAAACGAAAGTATATAAGTGCAAAATAAAGAAATGATGGCGGTAATATTTACAAATTAACAAAAAAATAAAAACAAGACCAGAGAAAATCAATAAGTTATTTTAACACCGGAACAAATTAAACTTACTGTTTTAGCAAACAAGTAAAAGGGCAAACATTATTGGCTTTGACATTATGTGTTATCAACCTGAGTCCATCAACCCAAATCTATAAAATAAAAACAGTATTTTATTCTATGAATAAAATATCAACTGTGGGCTTGTAAAACCAAACAATTTGTTAAAGATTTTTGATGTTAAATGGTCGTTTGTTACTTTAAAACCTCTAAAATTCTTTTTCTTTTTCAAAGAAAATAAATACTAAATTAATTTACTTTTACTTCCAAATTTTTATATACCTTTGCAGTGGCTGCATCTGGACAAACGACATGCTGATAATTAATATTAATATAATCTGTTCCACTGCAAATAGTCAAAGATTTTTCTTCTAAATTATGCCCATGTTTGTTTGCTAACTGAGTGAATAGCCTTGAGTCCTGAAAAAAATCAATAAAAATTAATTAATAAATGGTTTAACTCAAAAGAAAACAAAGCTTACCTTTGGTATTCCTCCAGCTCGGATATCACTCACTTGACATAACTCAATTACATCCCCTTCTCTACCTTCACTTTTCCAATAAATAAAAAATCCATATTCGTCGACTTTGAACATACATCCGGGTTCGAATTCGGTCGAATCTTTTTCTTCAGTCCAACGGTCGAATACACAGCCAGTCAATAAAGGTTCTGGCACTGGGACGTGCCAGTTAAATTCAAAACGCTTTGTCATTATTTACCTGAAGCAAGAAAATACCAAATGAATAATATCACATGATGGATGATACTGCAAAAGAAAAGGAAAAACATTTGGCAATAAGAGGCTTTTAATGTAATAAGTTACATCCTTTCAAAAGCCCGTCTGAGGCAATCAGTGCTGTATTAGAAAATTAAAGATAATTTTTAAAATCTGATTCATTTGAGAAGGAAAGCACATAACAGCAATGTAAATTCATTTTCAAAAACTGATAAAATAATTAGCAATTTTATTTTTTTTTTATCTATGACCATAACCTTGAAAAATCCATCTTTCATGATGATAATGGTCACGGTTTTGCTTTCATTTTCTAAGGTGGCCTTGTTAGAATCCTTTCTATTAATTTCAGTTTTATTATTTCTTATATTACTTAAAAGTTATTAATTTTAAATTTACAAATAAAAAAGGAATAAAGCAGAAAAACGGAAGCTAGACCTGACAATAAATTTAATTTATAAATCTGGAAACAATAATTTGTTACTGTTTTAATATTACTTTAAAAGCCAATCAGAAAAAATAAAACTGTGATTTAAATAATAAAAAATTAATTCATAGTTACTGCATTATACAATTCCAAATTACTTCATTCTGCTTAAAATTTTAGATACCATACAATAAATAAATAAAATTATTGGAGCATGCATTTTTAAAACAAAAGTTTATTTCAGCATTATCTGTATTTTATCACCCAACGCAAAATAAAAGAATTCTTCATAGTCTTGTGAAGTTGACTTCAATAATATTAATGGGCAATTAATTCTATTAATTTCTTATGTAAATAAAGCATTACCAAAATTGCTCCAGAAAAATATTTCTTAGAAAGACTAAAATCCTTGTTGGTTTAATTGTTTTTATTTTTCAAATTGATATCAAACTACTAGCTACTTAACACAAAAAAAAAAAAAAAAAAATGGCACAGCTTTATTAAAATTGTTTCGAAAAAAATATTTAGCCAGGAACATCTCGATTTGGAAAATCAATTACATTTCCTTCTGTGGTAGCTGATATACGTGCAGTTTACACAACGAAAACCAAAGCATCAAAAATAAAAAAACAACGGCTTCAGAAATTCTTACCTTAATAACTCACACATTCTTTATCAAATTCATACTAATGCAGTTTTTTTTACAAGATTAAGGACGTCAAACATTAGTTTTGGCATGTTGTAAATGAACATTTTTGTTTTCTCTATACAAACAAAATAAAAACCGATAAATCAAATATGGCCGACAAAGAGCGTTACTATATAACATTTTTCAGCAACTTTTGATCGACATCAAAAAATTCCTTACAACTTACGCACAACCTATTCAGCTTCTTAATGATGAGGAAATTTATAACATGAATTTACTACCCGTTATCGTTCGGTCCATAGATATTGATGATTTTTAAAAAAGTATAAAATAACGCGTTAAATTAGTCAAAGGAAACCAACCAATAAGAAACAAGGATAGAGTTCCTGCGTTTTTTTTAACATATAAATTTTCATTTAAAACGTCTAAAGAAGAGAAGAACGGATAAAGCTAAATATATCCTATAATAAATGTTATTTTCAATGAAGAAAGCCATAAAGCAGAAAGTAGATAACACTTCTATTAGCCAAATGTTTTTTTCTACTTACTTTTTTCTATTTTCCACTTCCTACTACTTCTTATTTTACCATTAAAAACAAATATGACCTTTTTAAATTGGACTTTAAAAAAATTAAATACAGCCAAGGAATTAAACGAAACATTTTAGAACTGTGTACACGCAGTAATAAAATCGTTAATGATTTTTGAAATCCTTTTTCTGCAACAACGAAGACTTAATTTAATTTCGAAGACTTAGGAAAACAATTGGAACTTCGAAGGTTTCATTTCCAGCTGCGCGGCTTCTTGTCACTGCTTTTTAAACGTGCAGGTAAATGGCAGGTGTTAAAAAATCAATAACAGTACATAGTTATAACATTTTTTATTTTATAAACATAAATTTTAAAAACATTGAATAAAACATTGAAAACGTACTTGTCCGAAAAAAGAACATGGCTCTTTTCTCTTAGACATGTACAAAGGCCTGTAGGAAATAGCGAAAGTTTAAATAACTTGGAAAAAGTTTTTATTAAAATTGTAACCAAAAAATTCGGACAGAGAAATGTTCAATGTATCAACCACTCGTAAACATTACAAATTAAAAACCTTTTCATATTTAAATGCTACAGACATTTAGACATTATACCATCAAAACTTATTCCGCAAAGTTCCTGCACGCCTATAAAATAATAACTAATAATAAAATAATCATCTTTTTCTCTGAAAATTCAATGATTAAAATATAATTCAACAAACTAATAAAATATATTTTCAAATGCAAAATAAAACGTGACTCATTTTTTATGGTGATTACTTCATCTTTGTACGTTAAAACTCCCTCAAAGAAACAATTTAACTAAATCAAAAAAGAAAAAAATCTAATTAGTTATAACCATTATATTAATCTAAAAAAATAATTCGATTTATTGTATATTGGAGATATAATTAGTTAAGCTGCTCTCGTGAGCAAATTTCATTATTTAACAAAAATTTCTAATCTATGTGACTGAGACTAGTAAACTATTTTTTTGGATTAAGTTTAAAATTTGCATTTCAAGAACTGTTTCATATTATACATTTATAAAATTTCGAATATGTGCAATCAAAACATTTCTCGTGCAAAAATTTGTTGTACTGTAAACTTTTATTTTAAAGTGCAAATATAACTTTTAATGATAATTTAAAATTTTCTAATTAAAATTAATTAACAAGAAAAACCCATACTGAATTGATTAATTAACTAAAATAAAAAAACTTTTTTTAATTAATGGTAACTTGCAAAAGGCAACGTGGGAAATTTATCAACATTAAAAGGTTCTTGTTTTTTGGTCGCTTTTCAATTTATATTATTCTGTAAATTTTTTATATACTAAAAATTTAAAACAATCATATTTAACAAAAGCGACTGAATAACGGCTTTATTACTCTTATTTACACGATTTAATCTGGATTATTAGTAAAACTAGTTATTTTAAAAAAATAATTCAAATTATGATAAATGAATTTCTTTTGTACAACATTAACTTAATATCAGGGAGTTCTAGCGTACAAGACCCGAAAATAAAAAATCAAGATAAAACGATCGCACAACATTTTAAAAAGGCAATCTTTCATAAGGCTCAACTCCACTGGGTGATCGATTACAGGGTATTATTAATTACAGCCTGTAATCGATTTTACTCTTCTGAACTTAAAATTGGACGAAGTGAGGTGAAACCTGTACCAAATTATTCGTTATACACGGGAGAACATGATTCTTTAAAAAACAAAAACAAAATGTCGGATCAGGAAAAAAACAAATAAGATTTTGTGTATATGTCTTTGTCTTTGAAGTTTGATTATAAATAAAACTTAGAAATATGTGTAAAGACTACATCACGATCCCCAATGCACAAAAAATGATTTGGCACAGGTTTCACTTCGATTTTCCCAATTTCAAGTTCAAAAGAGTAAAATCGATTTCAGACTGTGATTAATTATACCCTGTAATTGATTATCCATTGGAGTTGAGGCTGTAATAAAATAATGATTTGATTTCTTTCATTCAATTACAATTTAAAAGAAAAGCTCTCAACAATGTATTTTAAGTAATATTTTTAAAAAAAATTAAACAGTTACTCTTGCTTCAATAAGATTTTCGATCCAACTAATTATTTAAAAAAATAACTGAATAAATATATTTCAAAGTTGCCCTTTCATCACAAACATAGGAAGATTTTAAATTTTCACATCAGTTTGACGGTTAAAAAGGTTTGAAAAACATCGCCATGACTTGTTCAAAAATGTGAAAAAAACTGGTGTTAACAAAATTGTTTAATTTTTTTACCAATAAAAAATAATAAAATAGAAATTATCAATGAATTCATCTACCAATTAATTTTTTTCTCTAAATTTTACTAAAAAATTTAATTATAGAGCTTAATAAATTTTTAAAAGAAAAAAAAATGGCTCTTAACAAATTTTATACTATTATTAAACTCAACAAAAAAAGAAAAAAAAAATAGAATAAAATAAAATATACTAAAATATAATTTTATAGAAAAAAAAAGAAACTAAAATAATCATTTAAATTTTCTTGATTATAAATAATATAAGCTTTCAAATATATCAAAAATCAATTTTAATTTGTTTTTAACCAATGAATCAGTATGAATGTGATTACATTCTGCTTCGGTAATAGTTTTAGTGGCTCGATAATAATCCAGTAACGATGTTATAAATCTTACTCGCATATCGAAAAGATTTATGCGATCTGGATTTCTAAACAGAGCATTTAAAATAACTCTTTTTTAACATGTTGCAGTAGTTTATTTTTCACATTTTCATCATTAGTATCGGCTGCCACTTTTTACATTCTCACTTCGGAGGAGGCGAAAATCGCTGCTCAGATCCTAGCTCGCCTGAGATTTCTTCCGCTCAATAATGCGTCAGTTTCAGATAGTGAAATCGTGAGCAATAAATCCGGGGTTCAACACATAGAATTTATCTAGAGCTATAGGTCTTCTAAAACGTCAGTTCACCATTTTACCATATTAGCGTCGGATATACAGTTTCAAACTCTTTAATACAGAGAAAAAAAAGAATAAAATGGAAGTGCAGTACACGTAATAATTTTTCTTAAATTTTGAAGTAGCAAAATCTGTTTAATTTTAAATAGCATTTTCTGTTTCAAAAGCCAAAATTAAATCAGATTCCAAACAAAACAATCAGGTATATCGATAGAAATCAAAAATAACTTATGATACTATGAAGCTGTTCTGGCAAAATGGTAATTTTTTATCCATGGTTAAAACGTAATTTTGAACCAGTAATAGAATGCATAAATATCCATGTTTTAATACTTTTGAACCTTTTTAAACATCTAGCTTCTCATAAAATTATTTTAATTAAAATTACATCAAATGATTATCATTTTCGTTGATTATTTGCTACAAACTTATTTTGTATCAATCACAAGAACAAAATTTGACTATGTTTAACTTCTTACTTTTAACGTTAATTATTAAAGAGTAAGTATCAAATAATCAACTTCAATTTTTACATATAACATGATTCCACCTCTCACATTAATAACAGGATGCAAAAATTTTAAAGGAAAAAAAACAAGTTTGGTTGAATTTAAACTTTTCCCGACTTTTTTCAACAGTTTAACCAGAAATACTTCTTCAAAGCTTTTTTAAAGTCATCCGTTGTAAACTACTTCTGAGCTATCGCCCAGGAAACAAAAACGTATAACGATTAATTTTTAGAGGAAACAACGCACCAAGTACATGCGAATTTAAACAATAATTTTCCTTTGATTTGAAAATCATCCATACAAGGAGCAAAATAAAACAAAATTTTAATAATAATCAATATTAAAAATAAAATTGGAGCATGATTCAATACTGATCAATAAACGCTTTACTTTTTTCCAAAAGGATCGTTCTTTTTATAAACATTTTATAAAAAAATATATCTATGAGTGTGCTTTTTAAAGAAAAAAATTTACGAAGGAAAAAGATCGAATTTTTTTTTTAATAATTACATCAAATTTGGAATTATTATTATTATTTTTTTTACATTATTCGACAGACATTATTTTTACTCACTAGGCACTGAATTTTAGATTTTTATCTTGTGCTGTTAAATAATATAATTCTATCATTTTTAATATAAAATCGAAAAATATAATTTTGAAGGATAGAAAGAAAACTTATATAATTACTTCTTATTCCTTCACAAAATGAAAAAATCCAAAAAAAAAAAAAAAAACTAAACATCAATTAATGTTTTAAAATTAAAATATAAATACTCAAAAGAGCGAACAAAAATAATGTCTGTAAAGGTAACTACGGCTAAATACAAGCATTCAAATTAATGATTATTTCATTTAAAAACACACATTGATTTATCCTTAATTGAATGCATGGTAACAGGTGAATGAGAAAAACGTTCACTACACTTTTTTTTTGTTAAAAAAATGACGCTGATGACATTGCTTGTAAGAAAATGATATATCTCATTCAACCTTTAATAGCTCGATTACCTTACAATAATAGTAAATTATCATGAAAATTCTATTTTAATAAAATATCTTGATTTAAAAAATAATTAATTAATTCATTATTTCTATAGACTTCATTTTCAGCCCTTAGCGGTAATTTTTTGCCTAATACATATTATTCACCTGCAATAAAAAAAAAAAAATTCATGTTATTGCCATACTCCTTCTCGTAATATTTAAAATTGTTATAAGAGAAGACACTAACGTGGTTCTCCTAGAGAAAGTAACGTTAATGCAGTTTCGGCGAGCGTTGTTAAATCTGCGAAATCAGGTTCTGTTAAAAGAAAAAACGAAAATACAATTGTAAAATTGATACTAAAAATCCTCCTTCCCTTTCCAATACAATTACTTACTGGTAATATTTTGCCCAAGCTGCTGACCTGATTTATTAGGAACAGAAGTGGCATTGGTATGATTTAGAGATCGATGATCCCTGCTTTTATATTTTTCAATCTTGTGTTTTAATGCTTTGTTCTTCAAGCATTCTTTCTTCAAACCAAGTAAACGTTTCTTCCGCTGTCGCTTCTTCTGCAGAAAACTTTCGAAGCTCAAAAGAGGAAGTTCTTCTATTTTTTCGTTCAAGTTAAAATCGCTAATAAAAGTTGAAGAAAAAAAAACAGTTGAATTACGATTAATTTTAACACCATTATATATATAGCCTCGAATTGTTTAAAATTTTAAACTCGTGTTAAATAAAAATTTAATAAACTCAACTAAATCAAAAATTGTTTTCTTGGTTAATTTTTAATAAATGTTAACAAAATAATTTGATAGGGTTAATGGACCAGTTACCCTAAAGGAATAAGTACTGCCATAAAAATAGATTGTTTGTTCATATTGTTTTTGTTAAAATTGTTGGCTAATTGTAAGATCGGTGCATTCACATCATTTTTTTCGTTCTCAGAATAGTTCTTTCGAAATTCTTTCGTCAAAAAACAGCTTAAAAATTGTAAAAATGAAAAGTGCAACTATAACCAAGTTCTTATTACAATTCTCTCCAGCTGTTTTTTTTTTTTTTTTTTTGCCTCAAGAAACATTATTTTTAAATATCGTTATAAAAATACTACATTAATAATTTAAAATCATTACTTACCCCGACTGTAGCTCCCTCTTCTCCTTAATCATCTGGACCTTCGAAACGGGTTTTCTCTTCATGTTGTACTTAAAATCCTTGTGCCTGCGACTGATTTTTTCTTCACCTTCTCTTTTAACTTTCGATTCTAACTCAAGCTTCTTCTTTATGATTTCAGAGGCTCTAACCCCTTGCTTGACACTGAGATCTTCCGAACTTTGACTACTAGATTCTACTTCTTCTTTCGACGGTTCTATCAAACTGGCCTCAGAACTTTTCTTTTCGTCTTGTAAAACTGAAACTTCACTTTTTTCGGCTTTTATCTCCTCTTTTATTACATTCTCGTTACACGAAAGTACAGTTTCAAAGTCATTAAATGACGGGTTGACATCGATCTTCCTCTTTTTAGCTTTTACTTCATTTTTACGGTAGTCATACAAATCGGACATTTTACTCCTTTTTTTGCTGACCGAATCTTTTATAAATTGCTCGTAACGTTGTCCTTTACAGGACCTTTTCGGTCTTCGTCCGCCTGGAGAGCTTGGAGGGCTCGTATCTGATTTATCCCCCCACGAACCCTCCGAGTCGGTTTCGCTTTTTGATTGAATATTAAATCGTGCAACTGCCATTTCCTCCGAACTTTCCGGGCCAGGCTCGTTAATCATATTAGCAATATCCCTACTGACTTTTCCTAAAATACTTTGAAAATTCGAATCCTTATCACAGTTCTTTGGTATGTCATCATCCTGAGCTTTATTAAAAGGCTTTATTTGGTCCTCCAATCCCTTCGTATTATCACAGTCTTCTTGCAATAACTTTGCATACATTCCCGGAATGTACTCTTCCTCTAAATTAATAGTCCTTATTCGATCGTGATTAGTCTGGATATTTGATTGGTCCAGTTTTCTTTGGTTATTTACGTCTACGCAATTAATAATCAAGTTATTATTATCATTAAACGAATAACTAATATCTTCTAAGCCGTTTTCTTTTTTTATTTCCACTTCAGTTTCCTTTAAAACGATAGTATTGTTGTTAACATTTGGACTTATGATATTTGGCTCTAACCCATCTACTTTAGTGACAATCTGCAACGGTAAGAAATCCTCTTTTTTCCCAGTTTTCTGTTTGTGTTGCCACATCCGGCTGGCATTTTTCTGATATGTATGTTCGGTGTGAATGCAATCCAATTTCCTTTGGATATCAAAATCCTGGTATGGCTTCAAGGGGAAACTTGAGTCCACAATTTTTTCGATTAATTGTTGTTGAGTGCAATTTGGAGAGCCGTTTTCGGCTTTCCAAACCGGATGTTCTACTTGGTTTTCGATATAAATTTTGTTGTTTGAAAATGATTCGTGCCATTTCATTTTCAACGCTTTTTTATACTTCAATGAATTCCAATTCTTTTTCTTTTTATATTTTTTCTTGGAATTTTTGAGGATTGCTTTATTGTCTGACAGTTCGTCTGATTCGCTAAAAGAATTTCCATCTGATTGTTTGGATCTTGTTTGAAGGAGGAAACGCTTTTTAGGCGGAGGTTGAGCTGCGGACGTTGGAGATGGGGGTGATGGATTAACTGGAGTGGAAGGCGGCGACACCGAAGAACTTAGAAGACTTGTTAAACCCCCTAGTTGACTTTCATCTAAAATAAAATTTTGGGTTAGTGAAAACTTTCCTTTTTTTGAGTTTGGCGGGAAAATCCAGAGCAGGGTAGAAAGGACGGAAAGAATTTTCGAGAAAAATAAACAATTTGTACCAGTGGAGGACTTCCCGCTTCCCACGGAGGAACCCCCATTTGGCCCGGGCTATTCTAAAGTCTAAACTAACGAGCTGAGGTGTCAATCTCTCGAAATAAAGCCCTCATAAGCATCACGGAAATTTCTTAAGAGTCGTTTTGAAAACACGTGCACCGAGACGAAAATCTTACGACATCTAACATCAAAGGTGGGAAGCATAATATTTTTAACAGAAATTTTCTTCGGAACTCAGATTTACGGAAAAACGACCGTGGACCGTAAGCGAGTTAAACGGCTCTATAAAATTTCTACGTTTCTTATGAGGGCTTTATTTCCAGAGACTGGCATCTCAGCTCGTTAGTTTAGAGAATAGAACAGCCTGGGCCGCCAAACGGGAAGACGGGGTTCAAGTCCTCCATGGCTACGAGCTGTTAATTTTTCTGGAAAAGTCTTTCCATCCTTTCGGATTTTCCCGCCAAACTTAGCATTCCCGTGCTAGGGCAAAAAGGCAGTTCCTTATGAAATCAAATTTCAAACTTCGGTTTTTCAATTCAAGTGGCTGATATTTCGATTTTAAGAATTACAGAATTCAAATTTAAAGTAATTTCATTATTAAAATAGTTCATCAATGTATAAATTAAATGTTATTTCAGAATTGAGAAACATAAAAGTAATATTTCACTGACCTGCAAGTTTACCGGGAGTTATAGGGCCCGCTGTGCTGATTGGACTAGTATCTAATTTAGGAGGTCTTCTGTTGGACGGCCTTGTAACCAGTGTCCTTAAAGGCGGAGCTGGGAGTTTGTACCATGTAAATTGAGGATTGTTTGCTATAAATATTTCCTTGTTCTAGAAAAAATAAATTAATCCCTTTAGATTGAACTGCTTTAATAAATTAGAATTGATAAATTACTTACTTGTCGGGCTAATTCTTTATACTTTTCCCTTTCTTCTTCTTCCAAAGTCCTCCACCAATTCCCCAAAAGTTTTGTAACGCCTCTATTTTCTAAATTGGGATTTTTCGCACTGACGATATCTCGATGTCTCTTGCAAAACAATAAGAATCCGTTTGGAGGCCGTCTAGCATGGTGTGCCGGTATTTCCCCTCCTCCATGGTCTTCTAATTTTGTGTAAACCTTTTTTCCGTTATCCCCATCGTAATCCTCCGACTTCTTTCTCTTTGCCACGATTTTCTTTCCAGTCTCTTCCGAAAACCCGTTGCAAATGACTTTTTCTTCTAGCTCGACGGGTTCATTTTTCACGGGCTTGATTTCTGTTTCAGGATCCGTACAAGCGGGTGACTCCATTGTGAATACTGAAGACACATAAAAGTTTTACTGGAAAAAAAAGAACAAAAAAAACATGAATTTTTAAATGCATAGGCCTAAAAGTACTATCTGCATTGTTCAAATTTTCATAGCGGTGGTGTATTGGAAAAATGTAAATTAATATTAAATTTTTGATATTTAAATAATCCCTCTCTAAAATGACGGTGAAAAATTTTCTACATATCAATTGAAAGTCTACGTAAACTCATAACCCCTTCTCTTAACTGAAATTTTCAAATTAATTCCCTTACAATTTCTCATGTTAATAGGCAGCATAACTTGTAAGAAATTCTGATTGCGGGGTATTTAAATATTCATACACATACAGGTAGGTAAACTCTCATCCCGATTTAAGCAATGATATTTACCATGTTTGCATTATGGGATTTAATATGACGACAAGGCAAAACTTTAATATTTAAAGGGTTCTGTAGCAGGGATAAATTAAAACATTTTTTAATTAAATTTCCTTCCGCAAATTAGAAAAACCAAGCTAAGTCAATCAACTACAAATTAAATACCTTCGGTTTTTAAACGTTCGCCATTTAAGGATTTGTCACCATTACAAAAAAGCGTATTGTTTCAAACAATACGTTGAAGTTCAGGTAAGCATTTCTTTTAAAACCATAAATGCCGATTTCATCTCTAATAAATGAAAACTACAGAGGAAAACTTTTAAAAAAACTTAAAAGTAACTGATAGTCCGTTTCGAAAAAAGAATTAAGTTCAGGATGCTTCAATGAGAAAAAAGCTGGAAAGGCCAGAGTAAATATTTTTAGTTAATGGCTATGAACATTGCAGCACCAAATGGTAAAATTCTAAGAAAATTAGTAGTTCATTTGCCTCAATTTTATTTTTGATCCTTTTAGTCAAAAATGCCTGTGCGTTTTAAAGCAAAATTTAGAAGTTTTCAATTTTCCAAGTCTGTGCCTTCCTTAGGCAAAAAGAGAATATTTGTAAAGTTTTGCAGCTTGATAAAGCTCATTAATTACATTCAAAGAATAAAGAAAAAGAAGACAATCATGAAAGACTAATGTGGATTTAAATCAGGTATTTTGACATTTAAGACTTTAATAGATCTCGATATCTGTTTCGAGAGACTCTCCTAGTAGTGAATCATTTAAATACTTAATTCCAATAACGACGAAGCAAAAGATTAATACTCTTTTAATCTCGTGCAGTTTTATTTCAGTGTGGCTGGCTGTAAAAAAAAAATGCCTGTGGTAGCAACAAGGTCCTATACATGGTAAATCGGAATAAACAATTTACTAAAAGTTTAAGTTGAAATTAAAGGCTTTTAAGAACCTTTCTCGAAAATATGGACTTACGGAATTTCTAAGGACCCAGTCCGAGGCCTATCAGTTCATCCAATTCATTTTTCATTTTCATTTTCCTACTTCTATCAAAACACTCTGCAGTTTGTAACCTCAGTATGTATTTATTTAAGTTCTATGAAAAATAAAACATAACACCATTACATAGAAGAAAAAACTTTAGTTGATGAGTGTTTAAAAGACAAAGAAATCCCTATTCTAAATTCTGATTAATTACGGTCAATCTTATCAAAAATTAATTTCATTAACCTGTTATCGTTTGTCGGACTCTAAGATTTATATATTTGTCCTTCTGCTGAAAGCTCGGTAAATAGTTTAGTAATTTTCAATATGTTACGCGACAGTATGAAGCATACGTAATTGCTTTGTACCATCGATCTTAATACCATGTTTTCTGAGTTTTTCCGCAGCTTTTTTTTCTCGTTATTTATAAACATTCGTTTGAAGGAAAAAAATTATATAAAATATTTTCAGTATTGAATAACGGCGTCATTTCAATCTAAACAAACATCATTTTATAAGCTTTCCGAACATCTTCCCTCCCACACAACACAGGTTGGTTGAATAACGGTTGTGGCAACGTCGTTTGGTGACGACCGACGTTACCAACCAAAAATCAACTAGGTTGAATCGATAACGTTTTTTAACTATGTGGATAATACTAGAAAACAACGTCGGTAACAGACCCAAAAGCAACCCGGTCATTTCAAAACGTTAATTTACCGTTATGGCTACGTTATATGACAACGGGTGATATAGGTTAAAAGCCAATATAAATAGGGCAACCCTAGGTAGCCCTTGACGGAAGTAAACGTCTTTCTTTTTAGTATTCTAATGCAATAGAAAACAACATTCGTTGCTAACCAAAAAGCAACCGCCTGACTTTCAGCAGAATTTCACAATCTCGGCGACTAAGATGGTACCAACACATCATTTCAGGGAGTGTAGGATAGAGGCAAAAGCTATGAAACAGACGTGGTATTCACGTCAATCAGACGTGGTATTGACGTCTACCAGACGTGTTATTCACGTCTAATAGACGTAATTTTCTTTCGAGTATCTTACAAATTTAAAGCCTAAATAAGGAGCTCTATTTTATTTCACGATGTTAAATAATTGCATACCTATGTTTTTGCAGGGGACGCATATTTGTAACGAATGCATGCAAATTTTCGCCGTCGTAGAACCTATAACAGTTTAGATACGCTTGACGGTGGGAAAAAGTTTAAATCTTTTTCATTTTGCTTCTGCCGTTTTTGTTTTTCAAACATTGTAAATTAAAACAAAAAAAAAAAAAAAAAAAAGTTTTTTAGCATGGGCTTTTATGGCGGCAGCCCTAGGGCCAATGACCGAGGTCATTTACATTACATAGCAACATTATTTTTGTATTATAACAAAGGGTAGTCGCCGTTATCTTGCAGCAGGTAGTAATGGTGTCACGTGTCAGATTTGATCTTTTTTTTTTTTCTCAGGCTTTTCAATACAATAAAACTTAATATTGGTTAGTTTCTACTTCCTTTGCCAGGTCTTGTGTGGTTTAGTTTGTAAGGTCGCAGGGTTGATTGGTTTAGGTGTGAGAGGTCTTAGGTTCGAATCTTGCTAGGTGTTATGATTTTTTCAAGGTGTAGGGATTTTTTCAGGGTCATTTCTCGTTCAAGATGGACATGCTTCGTTATTCAACAACAATTACAAATATAATGAGCTTCGAAAATAATAAAAAACAAATCCATAATTTTTTTTTTTTTTTTTTTTGGTTATTATTATTATTATACATTTTCTCTTCTCCCTTTTACGGGGTGTTTGAAATTGGGAGTCATGTGGGCCCAGTACCACTGGGCAATCACACAATCCCAGAGCCAGGTGTTATGGCTCGAGCTTATTTTGGGACTGGGGAATCGACGCTTGATTATGGATATCTCTTCATCCAGTCTATTCCCCAACCGTTGAAGAGGGGGGACGTTTGCATTTAAGCGGTCGTCCAATCCCTCCTCTGGTTTATTATTATTATTATTAACAGGGGCATTTTTGAATATATCTCAAGAACGTTCTACGAGTATTGGAAAATATCGAAACATTTTGGAAATGGAAAATTATGGAAACCGGAAAACGGAGCCCGAATGGATATTTACCGGATATCAATATATCCGAATAAAATATCCTATGGACGTCCCTGTGCTACTAGGGCATAAATAAAGTTATTTCCATCGTTGACAAAACGTTTTTCCGATGGTTGAAATAACGTCATTTTAAACGTCAGCGAGACCGTCATTTAGGGCGGACATCTTATACGTAAAAACAACGAATATTCATGACGGTTATTCTACGTTGCGGTAAAACGTTGCCACTACCGTTATTCAACCAACCTGTGTTGTGTGGGCTTTTATTATTTCACCTTGAAGATTTCTCCATTATCTTGGTAATTAATTTTCATCTCAAACATTGCTTATTAAAATAGGTATGGGTTGCTATAATTATACAGGATGATTTGACTTCGAATTCCTATTTCCTCACAGTTTGACAAATTCTGAAAATCGGATTATCAAAAGTCAACACAAAATTTAAAAAATCGAATGAAAAACAAAATTATTCGAATTTTCATCATAATTTGATCGGATTTTTTTTTTTTTTTTTTTTTTTTTTAATCAACTAATAACTATGACTGAAAGAAACGGTTTGGTAGGGATTCTAAAACATTTGAGCATAAATAAATGCCTCACGCCAAAGTGAACAGAAATAATACTAATAATACTAATAATAATAATGAAAAACAACAAAAATAAAAACTAAACTTGACAACCTGATTCTTTAATGACGAGTAAATTTAAAAACAATACAGCGCTATATGTTTTGTTAAGGTGACCTTAAAGTACCCAAACTTGAATTTAAAAATCCTTGAAGTCCCAATGTCAATGCCTAATCGTTGAATGCAGCACATCACAAACCTGGGCCACAGTTGAAGCTGAGTAGTAATGTAACGATCGCAGAATGTGGGTGTTACTTGAAATTTTATTATATTTACCGATCAAAACATTTCCATCTGGCACCGAAAAGAAAAATTCGTTTGCTTTAACGATTTAATTATTTTCAAAAGCATTATTCATTTCATTGCAATTTAGGAAATTGATTATTTTTTCTGGATATATATGATCATGCCAAATTATGCAACAGTTTTTAGCAAATTAGTAAATAAATTGATTAATGAAAAAAATTCCCAGTTTCGCTTTAAAAGTTTGAGCATAATTCTTTAATTTTAAATGTTCTTTCCATGTATTAAAAATCCCCTTGAAAATTTGAATAAGTACATCACATCATAAAAATTTATATATTTTTTTCCCCCCTACAAAAGAAGTAGTTATGAATTTACTTTAATTATTTATTTATATATTTTTAATTTATCATGTAGAAATAATCTGGAAAAATTCCCTTAATTATAACCTCAAAATAATGCCGTACTCCCTTTAAAAAATAACCTTCCAAAAAAATTTTTTTTAAAATTGCTTCTTCTCAAATTTTAAGAGAAATTTTTAAAAAAATGTGCTCATTCACTGTTAACAGACCCCTTGCTATGTTGTTTATATATTCAAAAAACTTACAAAAAAGTTCAAGGAATTACAATTCTTGGTTTTTTTTTTCATTGATTCTTCAGTAAATATCACATCATACTAAAATAAAAGAACATATTAAAACCTTACAAAAAATTTGATAACTTATAAAACGGATTTTGCCAATAAAAAGGTAAAAGATTATTGATTTGAAGATTTAAAAGTAGTCTAATCGTAAATAAAGCAAAAATTATGAAAAAAAAAATGACATCAATTAAAACCCCAGTTTCTTTCTTGGCTTAAATTATTTTCAAATTTTTACAATGCTATTAAAATTCCATTTTCAATTTAATATAAAAATAAAACAGTTTATTTCATACAAAAAGAAAATGACTATTTACAGTGAACAGCTGTTGGTTATTTTTAAAGAACAGGTATACCTATTGACATACTTAATCGTTTGCAAGAGCCTATAGTTGGTTTACAGAACATCAACACAAGATATCTTTAATGATGTCCATTTTCATTTAGGCCTACTCAAATTTCCAAACAAAAGTAATCTGTCTCAAATCATAGTTTCCGAATTTTTAAGATCTAAAATTTTTTTTTCATTTCATTGCAACATTTTACCTAATTTAAATAAATGAAAACTTAACATGTAAATAGTCAACAACAAAAAAAAAGAAATATAAATTACTTACCATTTTGAAAATTAAAAAAGTAATTTAAAATAAACAACTATGAAAACAAAAAAATTTCAGTCAGACTCAAACTTCATTTTCTAATGATAATAAGAAGCCTATAGATTTTATCAGAGAATGAAATCATTTTTTTCTTGTTCTATTGCTGTAGGGCTAAATAGTCATACAAAAACAATTATAATAATAGCAAGAATTTACCCAAAGTAAAAAATGAACGCTGTCTTTTAATTGCAGAAGTAAATTCAAATCGACCTACATATTTTCATTCAAATTTTAAAATTAGGCACTTGTAACTTCAAGTTTGCAATTAAATGTATGTGAAGCCTAACATAATAAGCCTAGATCAATATGAAATATCTTAACAGAATCAATTTTTCGTGTGGAATTCTTCGTATTTGTTCACCGCAGAGGAGTATCCATTATCCATATTATTATACAAATTATATTAATAATTAATTAACAGGTATTCTGTATATGTCAACTTTTAAATTTTTAATAAATGGCCGAAAGAAAAAGATGGATCTCCAATGAAATTCAAGGTTATGCAATACAATTGATTTCACACCCAAATTTTATGTTTCGAATTTTCAATGAAATTAAACAAAAAAAAAGGAATGATATCTTACCTTAAATGAAAGATTATTCCGGGAATACAGTTCATTAGATTTAAACACAATACACGATTTAAAAGTTTTAAAAATGATTAAAAACTGTTATAATAGAATTAGTTATTCAAGCGAAATCGCCATTTTGACGTCATGAACAGATTTCAAAACAAAAGCCTACCGATATTTTTATGTATGAAAATATTATCAAAATTTGAATTCTAGTCAGACAGCATTTGACGTGTCACTTAAAAAATCTTCACTTTAATTAATTACTATAAAATTTGATGAAATCAATAAAATATTATGTCATAAATACTTAATTAGGTCATTAAAATATACGAAAACGAATTTTAAGGTCATTCGGCACACGACAGATCACCGGTTGCTTTCTGCGCAGGCGTTCATCTTTGCAAATTGATTGGTTGACATGATTTCAGAAATCGTTTCCTTTGGATTTAATGACACTCTCAAAGGAAAATAAAAAATTCCACTTCAACAAGTGGTAAATGATGTTTCATTTATCGTATTTTTACTGGGTGGGTGAAATTAAAAATAAAATTTATTAAAGGCACACGATTAAAGAATCCTTTTGAGATAGCTTTACACGGTGAAGGAACCGAATATATAAATTGCTTTTACTCTCAATAATAATTTTGATCCGCGGTAAAATTATGCAAAAAAAAAAATATAAAGTTATACAACTTTTATAACAATAATTATAGTACAAACTTTCAATTATTTTGAGGGTTTTGAAAAAGCGAAAACTTAATATGATTTTAAATTGATTCATTAAAACAACATAATTTTAAAATTCCTCTAAAAAATATTATCTTTAATAAAGAGTTCTCATATTGTAGATTATAAATAATTGTAAATATTTTTTTAGGAAATGGTTTTTAAATATGGCATAATGAAAAATCAATTCAGCCAAATAGTACCCAAATCCCTACAAATTGAATTCATTTACAGTATGAAAATTCATAAGATTAGTAAATTTAAATTTGGACAATTTTAGAAAATTATAACTCCAACAATTACAATTTTAGAAAAAAAGTATGTAATCCATTGCAAATTGAAACTGGAAGGCATACATTCTTTTCTACATATAATCAGAATTTGACATTTCATGTATTTTGGTTTAATTTAATTTAAAATTAATATTCTTGTATAAATAATACAAATTATTAAAGATGGTATTAAACTTTAAATAAATTTATATGTAAATTAAATTTTCAAAATTTAATCCCTTTAAAGACTAATCAAAAGGAACATGTCTTATTGTGGAAACGGTTTCAATAACCGTTCTAAATTCGTTGTTAAAAATAATAGATAATTTCTCGCTTCCTCCGAAGTTGGTAACGTCATTCTAAAGCATTTCCAAGTTGTTTCTCAAACAAATCCAATCAAAAACTACCTTTTTCAAGTGAAGCTAAAATAGCTTCATTTAAAAAAATGCATTTCCCTGACTTTGGCATTATGTTTTATCACACTATACCAAAAATAGATTTGTTCTGCACTCGTGACGTTAATTACTCACTAGTAAAGACATAAAATTATATTATTTCTGAACTAACAGGTTTCAAATCAATGCGTCTAGCTTATACTAGTTACTCGTAAAGTAAACATTTGAAATCCGTACGTTCGAAGTCTTCGATTCGGATCTTTTCGGTTCTTAGATCTCGATATAACAGTATGAGCATGGAGAGTATGAGCACGTATGGGCACGAAAAGTAGAAAAATCTGCCTCCTTCTGCTGACGTTGATTAATCAACCATCAAATGAATACAAAGCAAACGATTTAATTTAACTGAATGAACATTATTTAGGCATATTTCGTTCTTTTTCGTCTTTCTGTCGTCCAACCACATATTCAATATAACTTAAATACCCATCTTGATCAAGGTCATCTTCTTCAAGCACTCGGTCTATCAGTTCTGGAAAAGAAAGCAAAACAAAAATTATTTGAAGCAAATAAATAAAAGTATATAAAATAAAAATCTTAAGTTTTTTAAAACTTGCCCACATAGTGGTGAAAATCATCTGCAGACGTTTCTCCTTTGGCTTGCTGATCATGGCTGTGTACAGTGTGCTGAATAGCTTGCAAAATTTCGAGACCATCAAGTTTTGTATTATTGTCAAAATCATGAACTCTGTGAAAAGAAATAATACAATCATAATTAACGGGGATATTTGGCAAACAAAATAGCAACTATTTATCAGCTGACTAATTTTGTTTTCCAAAAAAATCTTAAAAACAATCGATTTATTATCCTTTTCCAAATCTTTATTTATAAAGTGAATAACACTATCGTCATAATTACAAACGAAATCTTATCAATATAACAATTATCATATATATACTGCTCATTAAGACAAATAAAAAAACTTCGGCAAGATTTTATCTAATAATAGATGAAAAATTAAAAAGATGCGTGTACTTCTAATTTTAAACTGCTAAATACTGTAACACGGTAATTTTGTATGGTGAAACCTGGATGTGTTGTATAGTTGTGAACAATAGAAACCTGTGTTAATCAAATAAATCCTAGGTTCCGTCTATTTTGTATTTTTAAAAAATCCCTACAAAATGGAAAACTGTCTTTCATAAAAAAGAAAAATATTTGGCCCTTCCTTAATAGGCGACTATCTGGTCGCTTAATCTTTCTGCTCTACAAAATATTGCATTTTATAGCAAAAACTAGCCTAGATTTTTAATAGAAACGGTGCTTATTTAAGAATTTATAGCTTGTGGAAGGGTCTTGGGGCGTGTTTCAGCAAACGATGTTCTCGAATTGTCAGATTTAAAAAAAAAAGTTGGTTTTTGAAAAATATGTAATTTTTTAGTAAATATATTTCGAGACCTGAGAACCATAACCGTTCAAATCGGGTCGATTAGAGGGTCGATGAGATTATTCCAGAAAAATATTTCTTTTTTTGTGCTCTATTATATCCCGTTTTCGAAATTTTAAAATTCGGGCTCATTCCCGAGATTTTGAAAGCCAAAAGCGTTCAAATGCCTACAAAAGTTTGAAAAGTCGGAACCATAAGCGGTTATCCGTAATTTTCAATGGAGAATCACCACTGTAAAAGATTTAGCAAAGTAAATTTTACTGCTTTTAATCCGGGCCCGTAGCCAGAACGAAGAGCCAGGGGGGGCAGTTGGGCTTATTAAGGGGGCAATAGGTCTTCATCCCCTATACCTGTGATGTTTAGCCAATTTACTCCAGGGGGGGGGGGGCCGAGTCAGCCCAGGGGGGCAACGTCCCCCCTGGTTCCCCCTTGGCTACGGGCCCGTTTTGTTCTCAGAGGGAAACAATCGATTTGGTATTTTCTTTAACTTACTTAAAATAATGAAATTCTAATTCTTGTGGAGTCATTTTACTCGTTTCAGGATCCATCCATCCTGCTAAATCCTCTTTAATATGCCTGCAAAAATAGAGTTATTCAGATTGATTCAACTATCCTTGGAATTATTTAGACGAAAAATCAATTAATACAAACTCTTCATCACGTAAGAGCTGAGTATCCTGAGTTAATTTGGGACCATTATCTTTCGCAGCAGGGGGTCTGTAATGAACATGAGAACCTCTTGGATGATGTGGACCGTAGCAATTCACGAAAGCAGCTAATCCCGCAAAAAGAAGAATAATGATCATAGTAAAAACACCTGAAAAGAAAAAAAGAAGCACACATTAAAAAAAAAAAAAAAATTAGATACAATTAATTTTAAAAAATCGATGCCATGGAAAACTTCATTTTAATTGACAGCAGTATTTTGCGTTATTATACACACTAGCACTTATGTCCATTTGCAATCCTTAGTTACAAAAAAGAAAAAAAGAAAACTCCAGGGGTTATATGAAGGCGCTGTTGACAAGTGCATTTCAACCCCTAACTCTTGTGACAAGAGGGTGACTAGAAAGAGTGGGGATCTGCCTAAGTAGATCATCATTACAGCTTTTGAATAACTAATGATTCCTTTAATACTCGTATTTCAAATTCGGTTTATATCAAAACATGTGCTGTTTTTTATTCTTTATTACACATAAAGCATCGAATGAAATAAGACTACTGGAGTACTCTGTCATTAAAAATAAACAAGAAAGCTCTTTCGGCTTTATAATCATTTTTGGAATGTATATTTATAAAAATATTATTTTCATTACAAAACGATTTTCGGTTCGGTCATTTTTTTAAAGTGATTAATCAAAATCATCTGTTGCGTTAAATGAGGTTAGAATTTTTTCATTCTTTGGGAATGAATGCTATTACTATTTGAAATGCATCACAAGCGTAAGGCTTACCTACGATTCAATAGATTTTCAACCGTCTACTTTCCGTAAAACAATTTTAATAGATTTTATTCTATACCATATTGTTCGAAAAATCTAATTTTTTAGGAAAAGAAAGCAATATTTATTGAAACGAAATATCGACTAGCAAACAGCTGATTTTCCAGATTCATTTCAACGGAAAGGGTTCTCTCAACATGTTTAACTTCAGTCAAACAAGCCCATTTTCTCATTGATAACTCCGAGCCATCTACTTTCCCACCGAACTAAGGAAGCTCACAACACTCTAACAACGACACTTTTGCTGTATTTGAAATCAACTCTTATTTGCTCAATAGACTTTTTAAAATATATTATTTCTCTATGTGCTGTTAAAGCAATTTTATAGTAATCCTTCGAAGATTAATTGTATACTTCTTTCCAAAAAACTACAGTACATAGCTTCTGATTGTTTTACGATGCTGGCTTTTTTGAAATTTTTAAAATTGGGGGTAGAATCATATCCTTGTACCCGATTAGTCCAATTCATAAGACAGATTTGAAGGTCAAAAATCTCCAAAAGTCTTTCGGGTTCTGTGAAGCTATTAGTACAACTAAAAGCTCAAATTAAACAAAAGCTCCCCAAAGTTTCGAAGGTTTTTTGATGTTCCAGAAAAAGAAACTCCCGCAACTTGACCTTTAAAAACAAAAGAAATACAGTCAGAATTAACATTATAGGTACTGCTAGATCCAAAAGTATAGTAAAGTCGCACTTGAATTTAAAAATCTGAGCTCTGCAATTCCTTCACACATGGCAAAGCTATGGTGAATATGAAGTAATGCTTCACATGAACCTGTAGCCAAGGAGGAACTGGAAAGGGGGGAGGGCGGTACCCCCCATGGAAAAATTTCTGTACTGTGAAAGACACTCAAGTATTACGGAAGCATAATTTTCACCTATTCGGACTCCCCCCCTTCCCCTCCTATAGTAAGCAAAAACAGGCTTCCTCTTATGGAGATTTAACATTAGCATAACATTTTCAAAGACCCCCTCTGCCCGCTTATGTGCTTACGTAACGCATGCAAGATCCCATGTATTTTTCTTATCCTCCATGGAATAAGTGGCGATTTGGAGCCCTCTCGAAAAATTCGAGCCCCCCCGCCCCTCGTTCACGCTACGGGCCCAGCTGGAAATTTCAAATTGAAACTATCGATCTCACGAAATTTGAAGCTTTTAGAAAATAAAACTTTTAAAATTTGTGTTCCAGATTTATATCCTTGATAAAAAAAAATCATTAGTAGGTACAGAGTGGAGATTCATGCCTTTATCATATTCTACTCTACGGAGCTTTTAGAAAACCCAGGCTTTTATAAGAAACATTTAAATTTAATGTAGTATTATAACCATTAATAGACATGTAGTGCATACATTCACTAAATTCAATTTCTAAGTTTCAAGTAAAAACACAAACTCTATCGCGTTTCTCAAATTTTGAGCTTTCAGCAAACTTACGTCCCAAATTCATGCGTCAAGAACAATATTCCAAAGCCATAATAATAATAATTCGGTTGACCTAGTATTATTACCAGGAGCTAAGTGCAGAGCAATATAGCCAGCGAGGAATCACCATTATTAATTTCTAATCCTCTAATAGAAGTACCCAATTGGGAAGAAAAGAAATTTAAATTGAGATATCAGGAAGTCCAGGCACCAAAATTTAATATGCAGTACTAAAAAAAAAAAAAAAAAAAAACTGACAAACTAAATTAGTAGCTTGAGCAATCACATTCAAAGCTCTAAATGGGAAATTTGTATCTTCAAATTCCTTTTGCAGGGTGTATACTGATCTCGCTTGTTTTAAATAATGAGAATAATGAGTTTTGAAAATCAAATAATGAGTAAATAATGAGTAAAAAAAATGGTAAAAGGAATATAAAAAATGACTTTTATTGTGTTTAAGAAAATTTTCTTCAGGTAACATCTCAAATTTAACTTAGCTTTTTGCAAAACTTGAAAAAAGTAAAATTAAAACTTCAAAAATTTGAAATTTCACGCTTTGGCTTTAACTTGTTTAAAGAGAGTTTCTTTTTTCTTATCAATATCTTTTTGAAATGTTTGCAAACGCGCTCTTTTTTTCTAATTTATCATTCATTTCATCGGCTGAACTTATCATAATTTGAGCTATTCTCAAAGATGAAAAATCTTTCCGAAAAAAAATCCGAGAAAAAATTAAGCTATTGTGGTTTTAAATAAAAGCTAACTTTTTTTTGAGCGCTTTAAAAAAAATTTCAATTTTATCAATTAGATTTGGGAAAAAATGAGCTGAATAATGACTTTTTCTTAAAATAATGAAAATAATGATTTTTATTTTTTTAAATGAGTAATAATGAGTTTTTTTAAAAAAATGAGTAATAATGAGAATAATGAGTCAGTATATACCCTGCTTTTGTGTCTTCGGAATCAGAACTTCCAGAAAAGCCAATCTTGATTAAAAACTTTGAGCGCTCGATGAAGACTCCAAAGCTACCGAAATAGGTGTATTGCCAGATTTGCTGCAACCATTTGCAAAGTTCTAAATGAGAAACTTGTGCATTTCATTCCACGCATTTGAACTTTCAGAAAAACCAAGTTTTAGAATTTGAGCGATATAAATAAAAAGTTAGTTGTTGCTGTTTTCCAGAACCTTTTTCCGAAAGTCTCTCACATGAGCATAATTACCGTTAATACTCTCTCAACAAGTAAAGGATGGAAACAACCTGTCAATAAGAACAAAAACAAGGCAATATCTAAGACAAAAAAGGCTCAAAAACGAGGGAGAATTCATTTTAAACTGCGCAGGACATTTTCATGTTAAAAAAAGGTAAGATAATAAGGTATTTAACCGAAAAGAGCAAGTATTAGAGTGGCCAGTATTTTTTAATAATGCTTACTCAAAATCAAGCAAAAAAAAAAAAAAAAAAAAAAAAAAAAAAAAAAGGAATTTGTTGGATTAAAAATTGCTATTGGAAGTAAATTTTACATTTCTACAATTTTTACAAAAGATAGGTCCGGTAAACGTACATGCTTTCTGTGGTAAAAATTTTACCGCGATTATTTTTTTTTTCAATGTGCGTCTTTGCTTAATCTCTACTCAGTAAAAAATATTATGTAAATATGTTCTAAACGGTCCAAAACTATGTACAAAACATAAATTTTTTCTGTTTTTTTTTTTATGTTTACCTATTGAGGAAGAACAACAGAAAAAATTTATGTGGATCGTTTAGAACATAATTACATAATATTTTTTACTGCGTAAAAATTTTACTTTTATTAATCAGTTTCGGCTGATGAACATTTGTCCAGCAAGACAAAATAGCACGTTACCTAAGGCCAAAATCATTTTTCGGATCTGTTTTCTGTTCTTCGGAAAAGAGGTTGGAAATTAAAATTTAAACACGAATTAAATAAAACAGTACTTCTGTGGGATCTTTTGACACCGAAGAAAATTTTTAAACAAAAGATTTCATGAAGTTCCATATTTTTACTCAGTTTTTGAAACATATTCGTACTTAACACAGAACACAGGTTTTATACCTTAACGGGACACTGATTAACTAATTAATGCTATTAATCATTTTTTAATTTATCAATGTCAGATTAAGCTCTGCAACCTACGCGAAAATTTTCTTTCTGAACATTGTTTTTCCTATACCCAATGCTATCGTCACACAAGTTGAGCTGTTGAGCAAAATACAATAAAAATTCCATACTAGCGACACGTACAGTACATTACAACAATTCTTCCTGAATTAGTAGTTTGCAGCAACAATTCCTTAAGAATACTAATTGATGATCTTAAAACTATCAATTTTTTTTAAAATCATGCGACATTCCATTTTATAGCTTGAAAGTAAACGAAAACACGCAAAACAAAACTTCATATTTAATTTTTAAAAAAATTCAGTTCATCAAACGTTTTTTCATTTTGGGCCATTCAAATCTTACTTCACTTTACAAAGCGAGGAAAGGGGGTCCAGTAATTTTCCCGGTAAGCTATATATTGTTGAAAGAAAGGAGGTGTAAAATGATCAAGATAATGCTGACGTAATATTTTAAAGGCCCCTTTTACAAAAAAATGTGACAATTATTGAATTAAATTATTTCTTAAACAAAACTATCTAAAATGATACAACTGGCTTCAACTAAAAGGGCCAAGTTAATATGCTGCAAACCTAAAAAGATGGAAATTTTTTTCTAGTGCTAAAACGTTTTTACTTGCCTTACGATTCTTAAAATAATATCATTTTTAAATGTAATGAATTATTAAAATTTAAATACACACGGAGAAAAAAGTTCAGTTCCTGTTACTCAATGTTGAGTTGGGCCCTGTGACATGTAAACATTTAAGTTGATAATACTGAAAATTTATTAATTATTACTAAGCGTTAGTAATGATTAATAACGCTTAGTAATAATTACCTAACTTTTAGTGTTATCAACTAAAATGTTTAGATGTCACAGGGCCCAACTCAACATCTATTAACAGGAACCGAACTTTTTTTTTTTTTTTTTTTTCGTGCAATAATAACGTTTCAGTTAAGTCCATTCAAATATGCTGACATAAAAGTAGTAAACTTTTTTGTTGCAGCAAAACCATAATAGAAAACGAAAAAAATAAATAAATAAATATGTAAAAAGTGAATAAATAAAATAAAATATGAAATGAGATGAAGACACCAGTGGAAGAAGGAGGTTGTTCAAGAAACAAAGAAAAACGCTATGCGAATAAAAAAAAAACCAAGGAGGAGGGTTTATAAGGGTCTTTTTTTGGCTCCATCGAAAAATATTGATAATTGACTTGGCTCACCGAATTTACCAAAGATAACCCATGATGGTACAGTAGTCATTTTGCTTAAGTAGCACCTTGCTGCAAGCTATAGGCAGTCCGTGAGAAACGTTTTCGGCAAAAAATATATTTAAAGTATACTCAAATCATACAAAAAGTATACTCGAAGCATACTCGAGCATATTCTAAAGTATACTCGATTATATCTTTTTATTTTCTAAAAGGTCGATATTTGGTCATGTTCCGCAAGGCCCCATAAAATGAGGTTTTGGGAAAACGACTACTTTAATATTCAGATATTTTTAGAATGGGTTTCATTTACTGACCCGTACTGACAAACAATTTATCGGGGAGCCCAAAAATGAGCCTTATGGACCCTCCTTCTTTCGGTTTTTCTGAACGGCCCCCTTCTTCCATTGATGTCTTCAGGTATAAATGAAGCATTCAAATGAAAGAGAGCAACTATTATGAAAAACGTTTTCGAAAAAGAAATCTCAGAGGACAGATGAAGTTTTTCGGAATAAACAAGTTTTCGGCCATAAAAGGTACTTAAACTAGAAAATATTTCTGACAAAGAACAAACATCTACCTTTCCATTAAAAGTTTACACGAAATGATTAATGCAAGGCAACTTGCGTTGCAATCCATAATGAGTCCATTTTAATTGACAAAAAATCATGAGTGTTTGGCATTAAAACGTATACGAACAATAATAAAGGTAGAGACGTAGAGCCGTCTTCAGTAGCTGATTACATTTAACTTTCGAAGTATACCTGTGAATTTCCCGTTTGAACCGAAACAGAAAAGCAAATTTTTTGTCGTTCTATTTAAAAAATCCCGCCCGGATGGACGGGATCAAGTACCTTTTTAATTAGATACAGGTTTCGTCATGAGCTTTTTCCGTTAAAACCAGGTTTCAGTGTACTAATACTAATGCCGTTGAAATGTGTACCAACAAAACAAATACCTAATTTAAAATTTATTGGCATGCACCATTTTCAAATTCAAAAGTGGCATGATGTAAGTAAAATTAACAGCAGAAAAGTTTTTGTCATGTCGCTTGTTGAGAGTTTTACATATTATATGAAAATATTGGAAAAGGATCCAAAACAGTTTAAAATTCAAAAATCCATGACAAAAGAAGATCGCGCAGAGTGCCGTAACCATAGTTACCAGATTCAGTTCACCACAGAGCTTTATCGATTCTCAAAGCGAAGTTACGAAACTAATGGACTAAGTTTTGTTTGATTATTTTCGACTGACGTGGGTTGACGAAACCGTTTTCTGGTTTTCACCAAATTAACATGACTCCTTCTTTTTAAAACTTCTCTATGAATATTAATCGTGCCGAGGGGATGTTTTTAATTCACCTTTTACCTGTTTTCCTCTTATTAACGGATACAAGCCAAGAGGAGTAGATGATTCTCCCTCTTTGTGTGCAAAACGTATAACCTTCCAGTATCACCTCCAGTCAATTATAAAAAAAAAAAAAATCTCTACATTTGCTCTAAGAATTAGCAGCGACTGGACAAAGACACGTCGAATCACAAAATTTTCAAAATAACACTTATTTATTTCCAGTTTTAATTAATTCAATAAGCCGCGATATGACAAAATTTTTAATGTCATTTAAGTAGGAAAAGTGAAAAATTGGGTGACATGAAATCTGGGCATGTACTTTTACATAATCACATCAGTTTGGAGTTCAATATTATCATTCAAAAAAATTAAGATTTTGCATGAATTACACTTTTACTAAAATCCTTCCGCTCATCAATGAATTTGGAATTGTCGCGAAAGGTCTTTAACTTGGTTATTTAAGGAATAAATCAGTTGTCATCGTTGTTATGCCAATAAAATTCCTTAACACATGGCAAAGAATCATGAATTCAACATTGCCGGTTCTCAAGCGTACAAAGTATTTCAAATGGAAGATGGGACAAAGTTCGGTTAAACACACGTAATACTTCATTTAAAACCTTTATCCCTAAATATGACGTAGGCTAGGTCCTTGTACGATTCGTCTTGTCCGAAAACAGTAAAATTTAGAAAGATTTCTAAATTAGTCGTTTAGCAGATTAAATCTTCTTATTAGAAAATACTTAATCTGTCACATCTGTAGCGATGACTTCATAGTCAGCTTTGCTGCGAACGTGGCATGATGTGGTACTCGCATCATACATACTGCACACATACTCGAATACACGCAGAAATAAGACAATTTGGTTTAAGTTTTAAAAAGCTCCAAAAACTCCTTTGGATGAGTACAATATCAGGACGGTACTTACTGCCTTAATTGTTTCGTCCGCGGCTGTTCCATTTTTGGGGACCAGTAAACACAGAAAGAAAAGCGTGAATACTTCATTTGTTTCCTTTCTTTTAATGAAACTTGAATTCCTTTATTTTTCTGATGTCGATCCGAAGGCAAAAAAAAATAACCGCCACGAATGACAGGAAACTGTTTGAACTGAAAGTTGTTCCACTACTTCCGTGCTCCAAGATCTAAAAAAAATAAAAAATGTAAAAGAAAATTAGTAAAGTCAAAATAATCTCAAATGGGGAAAGCAAAATTTTTATATGAAAAGAACGAGGATTTCCGACTCCAAATTATTCAGTCATTTTTTTCTGCATGACGTTAGCAATAGGCAATCAATGCCGGCGATTTTTCGAAATGGTGCATTCATTTCAGTTGGTTGCCACTAAGGACAAAGAGCTCTTCTGAAGGAATAATTTTGCGTCGGAAATCTCCATTATAATTTAATTTTTGAATTATTATCTTAATTTTTAATTTACGGCGGAAAATTCAGCAGAAAAGAGTGCGCTGAAAATTAGGAACAACCTCAATCGGTTCCATCCAACAAAGTTGGCTAGATATTAGCTAGAATATTTCTTGTGCACATTTCCAGACTATATAAATTGCTTTCTCATTTGTCGATGGCGGTCCTGGTGTCATTTTCTTGTAAAGTGCATACACATTCCAATAAAATTGAACTACGACGTATGTTGGGTGGCTCACCCTGAGCTTGGCATTATCCTTTTTACCCCATGTCAATCAGTATTAATTTTAGTTAATTTTAGCGAAGTATATTTATTTATTTTTCTTTTATTTCTTCCCAAACTCTGATCAACATTTGGTGGCATACTGTTTTATTGCTATTTATTCCCAGAGTAGAGTTGTAGGTTAGCGCTTCAACAATTTCGTTTAATATCTTGTGTAAAAAATATAACACATCGACATCGTGACTCAGAGATCATCAAATCAAATATCGAGAAAAAAAAATTTCCCAAGACCAGAAGTGAATTATTGCTTTTAAAAGTAAATCTTAATGGTGTCTAGCGGTTAAATTTACAAATTCTTTCATTTGATCCGTTCGCATTCGAAAATTAAGTTCTAAAATAAGTTTTTCAACAAAATGGTGCCAAAACCAGGGCCAACTTTAACCCTTTGCCGACCGACGGCTCGTATACGAGCCGTTTTGTGTTTCTCGCCGGATAAAGTTCTTTTTTAGTAAAAAATTCTGAAAGACACGCCTCTAGGGGTAATTTGAACCGCTGATTCCGAATCTGAAGTCGAAATTCTGAAAAAACTAAAATCCAATATGGCGGAGCCTTTTTATTTTTAATAATTTCATTTTTTCCGCCATATTGGATTTTCCGAGTGGAATTAGATCATTCTGACGTCAGATTTGAAACCAGCGACGTCGAAAACGTATAGAAAGTCGTTTTCCCAATCATTTTACGCAAGTAAACGAATTTTGTGCGTTTTTTTGTATTACATGCATGTGTTGCGGGTTGCATACACTGAAAATTGGTAGGCGTCTAAAATGGGTTTTAACGCACAGTACGGGTCCATAACGTGTTGTAGGTTAACTTTAAGTGTGAAATCATGAAAATACAAAAAATTGGGTCGTTAAAGGGTTAAAAGTTGGCCACACACTTTGGTTACCGCGGATTACCTTAAAATAATTGAAAAATGTGTCAAAATAATCGATGCTTCTAATCATATTGTCTATGATTTACATCAATTATCCGACTATTTCGATGCCCGATAATGAAAAAATGTTAACGACATCTTCAAAAAGTCAAATTTAGGCTATTCACGAAATCTTCAAATCGGTGGAAAACTTCAAGCGATCAAAGAAATCTTCCAAAAGCATCGTTCTCTCAACATCAAAAGGCATTAATCGGATAAACTAGATGATAAATCAAATCACAAAATAGATCGTCAACCTCAAAATTAAACGTGGAGATTATCTCGCCACGATTTCCGATCTTTTTAACATTAACAAGCATTCTATGATTTCGATCATTGCTACAGCAGCGATTGATTAAAAATATTCCTGCCTCTTTCAGATTTAATTAAACATTTCAAAAATCGTGATATGCGGTATTTTCAAAATTTAAAAAAAAAAAAAAAAAAAAAAAAAAAAAAAAATTAAAAGAAAGGGAAAATTTTTGTATTTTTTTAATTGCACATTTCAAGATTCAGTGCATGTCATCTTTCTTAGATTGAAGATTCAAAATGTACGCTCTGAATCGTGGCTGAAGGAAGGAAAAACGTAAACGTAAACTGGCTGATGCTCCCAAGAAGTATCTACATTCTCCAGAGACCATTCCAGACCGTTGAGATCACGTTGCTCCTTTTCTCCTAAATTTTGACAGTAAGTTTTCTGTTTCCTTTACTTTCTCTTATTTTTATATTTTCTTTCTTTTTTTTTTATCTTTTTTTATTTAACTCTCTAATCATTTTTAGATATATTTAATCAAACTGCCCTGTACTTCAATCAAACAAAGAGTTAATTGAATTACAAAAAAAAAAAAAAAATATTTTTGAAAGACTTCAACAAAGAAAATAAAGAATTAAAATTTTTCAAATAAAAAAAAAGGCGCAGCTAACTTTGGAAACAAAACAAATAACTAAATATTTTTTTATCAATTGTTTGATTGGAGGTGGATCTAAAAGTCAAAAGGAACAAAAAAAATTAACCCGTGACCACAATTAGGGTGATGGCATCAACACTTGTAGCACAAGGGTAATTATAACTTATTCACGTGCCAAACACGCGTTGTTTTGACAAATGGCACGTGCTGAGCCACGTGGAAGCATTTAGGTCGGTTTTCCTAAGTTTTTATTTACACCGGGTTCTTCGTCAAATATTTATAATCAAATAAAAAATAGAATGCGTATCCTGGGAAAGATTTCCCCCCCATCACATCATTTTGACTTAAAGTTAAAATTTTCCAGAAAAATAAAATAAAACCAGAGTCAGAGCAATTATGCGGTTTCAGTGAGGTGGGAACGATAAGCAAGTATAAGGTCACGTTTAAAATGGAAAAAGAGTAAGCAGTAAAAGTATTTTTTCCAGTTTCTACACTTTTCCGCTATTTTCCTGGGAGAATTTTCCATTAAAAATTCATTAAATGTCATCTCTTCCAATTAGAGACTTTACTTTGACACCGCGCCAACAGCAAAGCCAGCAACTTAGAGTTCGCAAAACCTGAACTTTTCTCATTTAGATCTTACAAAACTCTTTGAGCATTCTTAATTCTTAAAAGGTTTCATGTTGTCAAAAACGAATTTAAATTTTATATAAGAAGGTTCAAAAAAATTTCAAACGAAGGAAAATAAGACTGGAAACTTGTGCTAAAAAAAAAGTAGCAAATAATTTATTTTTCTTAAATTCGCCTTGTAATTGTAAAAAGAATGAATAAACGATCGATATGTGTAATATACGTTGAATAAAAATTATTTATTTACGTTTGTCAACAATTTTGTTTCACTCTTCTCTAATACAACGGGAGTTATATTCATTTTTAAAAAAGTATTGAATTTTTTTTTTTTTTTTTTTTTTTTTTTTTTTTTTTTGGCTAAAATTGCTTTTATTACAGAAACCTTGAAAGTAATTAAGTACTTATTATTTTCCTCTAAACACAACATTTTCATGATCCACGGCAGTAATGTTTTATAATAAAGAAGTTGAAAATAAAGGCTTTGTGTATAATCCCATTAGAAATTTCTCTGACGAAATTTCATTATTTTAAAGTCAGCCTTATGGAATGTATGACATTAGGAGAAAGTTTTTCTCTTAAAATCCTATTACTGATCAAATACAAGACCTTTGGATTAAGTACTTATAAGGAGATCTAAAAAGTCAACTTTTAAAAGTTTACTCATAAAAAGAAAGGTTGAAAAATGTCACCGTGTGAACTTCGCCGTACCTACTGTACGTTTTGAAATGTACAAGTACGAAATATTAAAACAGTTAACTAAAGTTATGGAAAGTATAATAAGAGTTATTAAGATTACATTTCATATTTGAGTCAACACGGTTGCCATACCTGAATTCTGAATCTGAATGACGAATTACATTGCGAAAGTGAATAAAAAGCTGGCATTGGAAATATGATATAGTACACTTTTTTTTAAAGAGTATTCAACAACTGAATGAATAACAGTATTAGCGAAAAGTTTTGAATGCCGCGAATGCTGATTACTTACCAAATGAATATGGCTTTTGGATAATGAGAAGTATGTGCAAAACACAGAATGTAAAACACAGAACATGGTACTTTAAAAAAATGACACTAAGGTAAAAACAGTGTTGCCGATAAATTGAAAAAAGTTATCGATATAGTATCTCAATGTTTGTGTAAAAAAATATTGACCTTTCGATATATAGATTGAAAAGCTAAGTGAATTATCGATAAATTGAACCAATTTCTTCAGAAAAAGAAAAAAAAATTAAAATAAAAATAAATAAAAATAAATAAAAATAAAAATGAATAAAAAAAAAAAAAAAAAAAAAAAGAAAGAAAGAAAAAAAAAAAAAAGATTTTTGGTTACAAAAAATTAAAAAGTTTGAAAAGTTTATTAATAGTACTTTTTTTCCTACTTTTTCTAAAAATTTTGTTTTGCCGAATTCCCGAAAAAATACAGTTTTTCCCCGAGAGTATCGTTCAAATTATAGACCAAATTTATCGATATGGTGTATCGATAAAATTGTAAATATCGAAATAACATCGATAATTTTTGTATCGATTTATCGATATGTCGAAGTTACTGATCAAATATCGGCAACACTAAGTAAAAGTCTGACATATGCTAAAACTACCAAAAAATAAATCTGATTCCTTGTTTAAGGATAATTAGTTTAAATTTTTTAGTTGATTCCAATAAATCGAATCAGCCAACTCAAGTTCTACGCGAAGTTGACCAAAATCCGGGTAGCATACGAATTTTAAACATGAACTCCAAGCAACTAACCAACCCATTCAAGGCTATAAGTTTTGCTTATAAATTTCACTGATATTATTTTCGAAAAGCGGAAAATATCCATAAATGTGTAAACTATAAATTATGAACCATTATGGATTATTCTTTTATTCATTAACCTTTTTTTATTTCATTGGTTGGTGTAACGATTACATGGAAAAAAAAGTTCTGTTCCTGTTACAGAATGTTAAGTTGAGTAATAGATAGTTTTTATAGAGTAATAGATAACAAAAATATGTTTTATGCAAAATGCTCTAAAAATTTAAAGAAAAAGAAATAAAGAGAAATCAAGTAACCTAATTAGGAATGAGCTGAAACCAAAGCAGTTTATTCTTCAAAATCGTTAGAACGATGATCTATTAGAAATCAATTAATAAAGAACCCCACACAAAATAATAGGAATTTGGCTGTCGGATAAAATTCTAATTGTTTTTGTTACCTACTCTTTTGTTTGTTTTTAAATGTAAATTTTATCCGACAGCAGAATTCCTATTATTTTGTGCGGTGTTCTTTTTGCAAATGCCTATAGATTATCTGTTTTCTAATAGCTGACTAAATTCCTTGAAGCCATTTATTAAAAGGAGACTTTTGAACATTAGCACGCTGTGTCACATAAAATGTCTCATTTTTAAGTCATTTGAAAAGTTAATTATTTCAAGCAAACGATCGGCGATATCTTAGTATTATCTACGTACTACTTGTAGAATGATCGGTAGTCTTCATGCTAGTCCGTAACTGAGTAAAAAAAAGTAAAAAAAAAAGTTATTGCAATTACTGGAGAATACAATGAAAATAAACATAATACATACATTTCAGAGACAAAAAAATGCATGTGTACACCTACAGACAGTCTCATAAAAAGAGCGATTGTTAAAAGAAAAAAGTGACATGTGTGACTAACCAGGGGGGCGGGTTTGCTGTCACCCACGAGCCCCAGTCTTGTGATTTTCACTCCGTTGCCCAGCCCTCGCTGAGAGACTATTGTTAATCAAATCGGGTTGCTTTTGATTTTTTTTCACTATTTCGGTCCTACAATCTGCCGACTACAGGATTAATTCTCCGAAAATCTTACTTTGTTTAAATTAATTCAGTTGGATATTTTTTAAATTTCAAAAAAATAAATGAATGAATTTTTTTTTTTTTTCAAATGAGTAAATAGGTTTCCTTTAAACCAAAAGTAAATAAATTAAAACGATTTAGGCCAATTCAACAAAAAAAATTATGACTTAAAAGTTTGCTCTAAAAAAATCTAATCCCAATTAAAGATTTCTTTTTTAAGGGAACACAAGAAAAACAAGTAAAATTCGTATTACCATTTCCACGTCGCATTCCCCAAACCCCGGACCATGAAATTTTACCCCATAACGTTACAAATAACCCTCTTAAATTGATTTTGACTACATACTCAACAACAGAATTTATTATTTGTCGTTAACGTCATATGCTAAACATGAACTTATTTTCGCAAACAGTTTTGCAGACCATAATGAACCCCAACCCCCGTGTCCAGTCTTTATATGAATATACGATCAAAAGTTTATACCGGCAAATGCGTACCAGTTATATTTTCGAATATGCATTCAATTGTGCCTTGTTAAAGCACATCCACAAATACCCTTTTATCTTTTTTACATTTTTTTTTCCTTTTTCAAAAAAATCGGGATTCTAGTATTGAAATTTTCGGTGATAAAAAGTATAGCAGGATGCGCGGGTTCTTTGATGGGCAGTACCGACCCATACTTTCATATATTCATTAATGTCCATCACAAAATATCAAAGACGGACATTTTTTTTTAGAAACATATTAGTTTTAAAGTTTTATTAGTTTTATTTTTAAGTTATAAAATTCAGATTTCAGTCCATAGGCACCATACGATCATTTTCTGTATGACTGATTATCCTGGAAATTAAATGGTAAAGCGAAAATAAAATGAAACCTTTTTTAGAAAATACATGGAAAACTATAGAATACTCTTTAAAAAGCGAAGAAAAAGCTAAAACGTGTATTAATCAATTAAGAAAAAAATATTGTTCAAAATACAAAAATGAATACCTGAATCCTAAGCTTATATGGCCCAATTCCTATAAACAAATATGGAAGGAGGGTTTATTTGAACATGGTTAATATAACACGCTTTTGTTTGTATTTTGGTTTGAAAAACATTCCATTTGTTCGTGTAGGAGTATAATCCCTTTTAGATGTACGATGATATAAAAGCTAATGATACTTCCCGGAGAAAGAAAAGTGAACATCATAAACGAAGTAAGAAAGAGGCAAAGCGATGAAAAGACTACATATCTGTTTAAGAATAAAAATTAATTTAGATTGTGATCTTTTGAAATCATAAAGCTTTTATCAGGGGCGGAACTAAAATTTGTGGGTCCACCCGCGAACAGAAGCACGAGGCCCTCATTTCAAAATATTAAAATCACAAAAAAAATATAATTTTTCTGTCATTAAAATAATATAAATTTTATTTTTGAACGAACATTCAGAAGAAAAAAAAATTTTTTGTAATAAGTACATTTTAATTTTTTTTCCCTAAATTTTTAAAATACAACTTTTGTTAGTATAATCCTAGCTGTGTCCCCAGAGAGCAATGGGCCCTCAAAGATTGGGGGGTCCTACCGCGCCTAATTTTTAAAACTTGTCGAAAAAAAAGTTACCGAATCGAGCGGCAATATTTATAACATTAAATCCCATGTAAATTAATTCCCCTCCTTTGTTATCAACATAACCAGCAACATTTTTATTCGAATAAAACAAAATCAAACATTTTAAAATATAAATACTGCACAGATTGAAAGATCAAAGAGTCAGCAAACGCGGAAGCGGGAAATCTCAACAAATTATCACGTGAAAATCAAAATAATAGCAATGACAAAGTCAAGCAAACCAAATAGTGGAGAGGGAATATTTGATTAGCAAAACCGAAACCACTGTGAATTATTTTATTTTCCAACTTTCGCGTTTCGGTAAAACTATATATAAAATGTCATGCGTAAAAGTAATGCCAGAGGTTTATATTTCAACAAATCCTGGAGCTTAATGATATTACATGTATACGGAAAAATAAAAATCAAATTTTATTTCCGAATAGTCAACCAAAACCAGGATTTCAACGACGCTAGCCTTAGATCATCTGCCATGATAAACGATAACAAATACAACAACCACCTCAATGAAAAGTTTGTAAAAACTAATTTTTCTGAGTCATTATTAAAGATGAATGTGTGATTTGGCTTGCCCTGAAATGAGATATTTTCACTAGACGAAAAGCTTTTTTTTTGTTTCGATTTTTGTTATTTTTAGACGATTAACTTAAATTAGCTAATTAAAGCCATGAACATTTTTTGAAAAAAAAAAGGACCTATTTTTTTAAGAAGAGGCTTTTTTCGACCATGAGGATTTTTATATACTCGTTTGAGTACGACAACGGAATTGACCCTATGTGGGGAACGGATTTGCCTCGGTATACAAACCAACCTAATCAAATTTTATTCCGAATAGTCAACCAAAACCAGGATTTCAACGACGCTAGCCTTAGATCAGCTGCCATGATAAACGATAACAAATACAACAACCACCTCAATGAAAAGTTTGTAAAAACTAATTTTTCTGAGTCATTATTAAAGATGAATGTGTGATTTGGCTTGCCCCGAAATGAGATATTTTCACTAGACGAAAAGTTTTTTTTTTTTTTCGATTTTTGTTATTTTTAGACGATTAACTTAAATTAGCTAATTAAAGCCATGAACATTTTTTGAAAAAAAAAAGGACCTATTTTTTTAAGAAGAGGCTTTTTTCGACCATGAGGATTTTTATATCCTCGTTGGAGTACGACAACGGAATTGACCCTATGTGGGGAACGGATTTGCCTCGGTATACAAACCAACCTGATCAAATTTTATTCCTGGACAAAAACGGTAACACTTGAAATTTCAGATATTCCCTTTGAGTTGTAATTTTATCACAAGATTTATGAAATGATATCATTGGCTGATTTTTTTTGGACTGTATGATAAAATTACATAGTTTATGTGACGTCATTACACAGAGATTTTATTACATGAATCGTGCAATAAAATCACAAACTGAAAATTAGTATATTACAAACCAGGTATGGACGTGGCTTATTTCACGTCTCGACGTGCAAGTCACCCCAGTGCTTGATTTGTAAGATATTACTCATCCCGACGGCGGGTAATAAACTTATCTTTTTCAAGCGGGACAAAAAGTTCATTTTCGAGCCCGGTGGATGGGAAAGTCCCCCGGGCAGAAAAGAGCCTCTTATTCGCCCAAAGTCCTTTACAGCACCAGTCTCGACGCATATTTTTGTAAATTGAAATTATAACTTTACAAGTATGAAGATAAAAATAAATAATAAATAACTATCTTGACATAATATGTATGACAAGACTTTTAAATTTCGGCCAATCCAATCAAAAATTGCTCAACTCTTTCCACCGGCAAGGCTTTAGAGCGGGAGATTTTACCGCTTGTTCGACAAACAATAAATTCATGAAAATGCCGTACCTAGAAGAAAACAAAACTTAAGGTTTGGCACATTACGCCGTCGAATTTACGCCATACTAATTACCCTTAAAACAACCACGACTGCTATGAAAGGTCTGCGTGCTAAAAACCTCCGTGGACAGTGGTATAATGGGTACAGGTGGTATAAATGTGGTACAACTGGTATAACTTTTCAACCTATTTGAAATTTTTCAGCGCCGCCGCAATTGAAAATCGTTTTGCATCAAATAAGGGAGACAAGTTTCAAATGTGAATTCAAATTAATTATTGAAAGTTTTTCAGGCGATTTAAGCATAAAGCTTCAAAAGCTGAAAATGTTAGTCATTTTTTTTAAACTGCAACCTGTTTCGTTTTAGTCGAGAGCGATCTTTTTTCCATGTATGGATGATCAGAAGAAAGTCATGGCCTTCCCCTTTTAATCGATAGAAAAATAGAACAATTTTAAAATTAGCCTTTTCTTGTTTGTATTTTGAACAAACAAAGAGGAATATACTATGGAAAGAAAAAAACATTCAACTAAGGCACTTCGTTCGCTACACAAACCGGACGGTGAACCGGCCGGTTTTTGTCAAAAAAAAAAAATTTTTTTCTGATATTTTTTTTTTCGTTTTGAAGCTAAAAAAAAGCAAATCGGGGTCAAATTATACTCAAAATGTTCGAAATTTGATGGAGAACATGATTCTGTAGGTTAAATACATTAGTAAGCTTGAATTTTGTTGATATTTTCGAAAATCGGATTATTGTTTTTTTTTTTTCGTTTGTTTACATCGCCATTTTAAAATTTAAATTACGTAAACAAACGAATTTTTGCAAATACTATGTAAATTCAAGCTTACTATTGTATTTAACCTACAGAATCTTGTTCTCCATCAATTTACGAACATTTTGAGTATAATTTGACCCCGATTTGCTTTGTTTTAGCTTCAAAACGAAAAAAAAAAATATCGGAAAAAAAATGTTTTTTTGACAAAAACCGGACGTTGAACTGGCCGGTTTTGTGTAGCGAACGAAGTGCCTAAGACGGTAAAACGAAAAGCTAAAGAAAAGAAAATATGAAAATTGAAGACAAAATTTAAAAAAAAAAAATTCAAATTCGTTGTGAGCTAGAGCTATACTTCACTTTTAGTGTCAAAAAAATACAATAAATCAAGCAAAACAAAAAATTAATACCTAGAATCAAAATTTAAGAACAGCGGAAGTCAGATAACACTAATCGAACAATATTTACTTTAAAAAAAATTCACTGGTCCTTTAGACAGATTATTTTTGTTTGTTTTACATTTAAAAAAAAAAAACTACACTCCTTTCAGATTTTTATCCGACTATAAATAAGTGGAATTTAAGTATACTTAAAGCGCAATGGGCATTTTACCACTATTACATTCGCGTGAAAGCATACTTATTTCCCTCGAAACCGAGTGAAAACCACAAGGAAAATTAATGTTGAATCCTTGTTGCAACGGAAAATGTAATTCAAAACGAAGCATAAATTATTTCTCTTAAATGCAAGAAATAGAAAATAACAGAATGCAACTTGAAGCAAGATTCCAGTTTGTCTATGCATTTCCCTTTACAATTTTCGTCAAAGAGGTGGAATCACGAGGAATAAAAGTAAGCCTTAACTTCGTTATCAGTCGAGATGACGGGAGCCGCCCGGGGGATGATTCCGAAAGGTCCCCGCATGGGACTTGGAAGAGTAGGGAGGGGAATCATTCCCAACGACTCCAAATAAAGAGATGTTTTCATTTACTTTCCAATTCTTGATTTTTTTTTTATTCGAATTAGTTTTTTTCCTTTCTCTTTTCTTTTTCTGATATTGTTTTCATATCGCATTACCTTTCATGTGATTTTTTTTCTGTCATTCATTATGTACTTCTTATAAAAAGAAACAAACGAAAAAAAAAAATATCGGAAAAAAAATGTTTTTTTGACAAAAACCGGACGTTGAACTGGCCGGTTTTGTGTAGCGAACGAAGTGCCTAAGACGGTAAAACGAAAAGCTAAAGAAAAAAAAAATGACAATTGAAGACAAAATTTAAAAAAAAAAATTCAAAGTCGTTGTGCGCTAGAGCTATACTTCACTTTTAGTGTCAGAAAAATATAATAAATCAAGCAAAACAAAAAATTAATAGAATTAAAATTTAAGAACAGCTGAAGTCGGGTAACACTAATCGAACAATATTTACTTTTAAAAAAATTCACTGGTCCTTTAGACAGATTATTTTTGTTTGTTTTACATTAAAAAAAAAAACTACACTCCTTTCAGATTTTTATCCGACTATAAATAAGTGGAATTTAAGTATACTTAAAGCGCAATGGGCATTTTACCACTATTACATTCGCGTGAAAGCATACTTAATTTCCCTCGAAACCGAGTGAAAACCACAAGGAAAATTAATGTTGAATCCTTGTTGCAACGGAAAATGTAATTCAAAACGAAGCATAAATTATTTCTCTTAAATGCAAGAAATAGAAAATAACAGAATGCAACTTGAAGCAAGATTCCAGTTTGTCTATGCATTTCCCTTTACAATTTTCGTCAAAGAGGTGGAATCACGAGGAATAAAAGTAAGCCTTAACTTCGTTATCAGTCGAGATGACGGGAGCCGCCCGGGGGATGATTCCGAAAGGTCCCCGCATGGGACTTGGAAGAGTAGGGAGGGGAATCATTCCCAACGACTCCAAATAAAGAGATGTTTTCATTTACTTTCCAATTCTTTGATTTTTTTTTTATTCGAATTAGTTTTTTTCCTTTCTCTTTTCTTTTTCTGATATTGTTTTCATATCGCATTACCTTTCATGTGATTTTTTTTCTGTCATTTCATTATGTATTTCTTATAAAAAGAAACAAAACGAAAAAAAAATTATATATAAGTTAATACTGAAAGGAATTGGATTTCAAATCGAATTCCTTTAAAAAAATCCAAGTGAGATTTTTTTTTTAAATAAAAAAAATAATAAATCTAGATATTTACAAAATCGCAAGTATTTAATTAACACCGAAAATAGAGCATAGAGTACAGCATATTTTAAAGAAAAGCGTTTTTCAATTTAGTGCGGTGCTTCTCGAAAAAGGTTCTAGGCGAAAACCAAGTTCTATTTTAAGCTCTCTTAACTTTTTCTAACAGCTAGTAAAGGACAAGGAATCAGAAAAGCTTGGGTCATTAAGTTAGGGGTCTGGGGACTCGTGGTGGTCATTTTGTGGCAAGATTTCTGCGGGTTATCTATTTCCTTTTCCGCTTCGTTAGACATAGATGACGTCATTTCCTGTGGCTTAAGATGGTTAACCTTTAGGAAGTAAAGAGAGACATATTTTCCAACATCGATATCCTCTATATAAAATGCGCTAGTGCAACTGTTTAATTGAATTTTAAACATTCTTTGTTTTTTTTTTTATTCTATTAAAATTTTCTCAATCAGTAATTTTTCCGATAAAGAAAAAAAAAGGCAGTACAAAAGTTTATTAAAAACATATATGTTACAGTCCAAGCCCGGAATCCGCCAATTCTAAAATTGTCTCCTAGGCAACTCTAGTTTTATCTAAAAAAATTTAGGAAATTCTAGAATGACCAAACACGTTTGCCAATTCCCGAAATGATAATTAATTTAGACCAGATCAAGTTTTGACAATGTAGGTTTTGACGGCTTTTTTTTTTTTTTTTGAAACTTCATCGTGAATTTTTTGCTGCTTTAGCTTTTTTTTTTATCTAAATACTTATTTTAATCGGTTAATTACCTTAAAATTAATAATTTCAGCAAATGATATAAACTCACTTAAAAGAAAAAAAAAACTGAGTGACTGCCCAATTACTTCTAGAACTGTCCGTCAAAACTTGATTTGATCTAAATAAATGATCATTTCTGGAATTGCCTGGAAATATTTTAGCCATTTCTAGAATTGACAAACGCGTTAGGCAATTCTGGAATCTAAATTTTTTCAGACAAAACTGGAATTGCCCAAAAAATTGGAAAATTGGAATTTGCAAAATTGGAATTCTAGAATTGGCGGGCTTCGGATTTGGACTGTAACATACATAAGCGAAAATTTTAGTTACTCCGCTCAAATTATCAGAACCAAACCGAAACTAAAAGATTTTAAGGCAAAAAAAGGTCCTTTGACAAATTAAATTTATGACAAAAAAAAAAAAAAAAAAAAAAAATTTAATTTATGTTGAAGTAATATTATTCCATAAAGCTAAGGGAGAGTTCTGGGCTCGTCTAGCTGAACAGGTTGTGTGAACATGTTCGGCAAACATGTTGGTACATGTAGGAATTGGCTAAAAGCGGAGATAGACAAATATTTTTGCTTAATTTGTAGGGGATGCTCTTCTCGAAGTAATAGACAAAAAATTAGACAACAACATGAGAGCATACTTACCTAAGCGAAGAGAAATGGAAAGAATCGAGAAAAAACAGATAGAGTTAAAGAGTTAGTAACGAAATGAGTGAGTGTGGATTGGATTTAAGGGTGCAAATTCACTATGGAATGTTGGACCAACATGTTAGTACAACAAGTTGGTACAACATGTTTGTACAACTTGTTGTACCAACATGTTTGACAAACGAACGAATCGACTATTGCAGAATTTACTCCTACGCCGAAATTAGTGTGGAATGTTGGTACAACAAGTTGGTCCAACATTTCATAGTAAATTTGCACCCTAAGTGATTTTTTTTTATTCTCATTTATTAAATTTTAATTGTTTTTTGAATTAAATTTTGATATGATTTTTTGATCTCATACTTTTATATAATTTAAAAACTGCCTATTTACGCAGCGTGCAATATTTTAAGATTATTGCCTTGTTTGTTGCAATAATAATTCTTTTAAGGAGAATAGTGAAATAATTCATTTAAGAAAATTTGTGAATTTTGTAATTTTTTTAAAATTTTCATTTATTGAATTTCAATTGTATTGTGTTTTAAGTTTTTTTCCACTGTTCAATTTACTGAATTTAATTGTTATATGGTTTTTTGATTTCTTTTACTTATATATAATTTTAAAAGCTGCTTTACGCAGCGTGCAATATGTTAAGATTATTGCAGATGCTATCTTAGCCTTATTTGTCATAATAATAGTAATTCTTTCGTTGATTTAAAGACTAATTAAATACATTTTATGTTCCATTATTTTCGTAATAACAAGTAAACGTTAAATAAGACGGGATTCTTGAAGATGTAATATATCAGTATTTGAATTTGTTCGGGAAAGATTTCTAGCATCCTTGAAGCTCGTCTTATATGGGAATATTTCGCGTCATATGTGACGAAATATTTTCCATATGTGGAAAATATGTTAGCATATTGGTGGGACACATTTCGCCATGTATGGAATGATTCGGCATACAGAATACATATACAGAACATTCGCCAATATATCCCCATATATGGGCAATGTTTGCCCATATGTGTGTGAAATTCTGTATATGTTTGGTAGCGAATTTGCTTGCCAACATAGATGAAAGAAACTGTAGTAATTATCCCATATACCTATTCGAGACGTGAGAACCATAACCGTTCAAATCGACCAAAGTCAAACTTTACAGGAGAGCAATTTTAAAGTTTAACTTATATTTACAGAATGATTGAAATCGATTTTTCCGTTTTTGTTGCTCTAAACATATTAACAAACTCATGGACCAACCATAAAAAAAAATCACCGACAAAAGTTGAAAGTTACGTAAGATATCCTATCTAAAATTTCAAAAAAAGATCCAAATCTAGGAAATTAAAAAAAGAAAGATTTTTCTGGAAAAATCTCATGTTTGATAATCGAGCCGATTTGAACGGTTATGGTTCTCACGTCTCGCTATATTAAAGACATTTGAAGAAGTATACTTGTAAACAGTCTGTTTGGTAGTTATCGTTAAATATAATAAAATACATTTTTTTTCTATGACTTCTATATTCTTTATAAACTGCATAGCCCAAAAATGGCCAAATCAGACGTACACAAAGGGTGTTCTTGATATTTAGCTACTGTCAACACCTGTTATATTGCCTTTGTTTGCAAAAAACCCATATGTCTTATTCAATTAGCATGTTAAGAAGAATAATGCACCAGGAGACCGAAGCTTGGAAATCTTGGCCGATGTCGATGCTAGTATCGGCATCGAATTTTTTTTGAAATCCGAAATCGGCATCGACACCGGAACAGTGAAATTGTCGGAGCTGGCATCGCGGCATCAGTTCCTGCACCGGTATCGGTGCTGGCACGGGTATACTGGCATCGTAATTAAAAAGTCGAGATATAAGTGATTTCACAAGAAACAAGGCTGCTAGGTAGAATGGTGCCTGCACGATTCATAAAATGATAATTTTTAAAAACACCTAGAATGGCTCTACGATTTTTTTTTCTTTTTTTACTACAATCGGAATTGGAGGCGGCATCGGATATAACTGATCCCAGCATCGGATTTAACCGATGCTTGGTGGCATCGGCATCGGCTAGAGATTTCAGCCGGCATCGGCATCGGATTAGAACCCCTATAATCCACCTTTAGTGGATGCTCCTCGTCAAAGTCTTGATTTAACGTCAAATTTAAAATTTAGCACATAGCCTTTCCTATGGAAAATACATATTTCAACAAGAACCATGTCGATTGCGGAATTATCATTTCAATTCGACACACCTTCTGAAATTCGAAACCGTAAATCTCACTTTAAAACTAGTGCGTCGAAAAATCGGCGGTGAAGTATGTTCGTTCTAGAATATTTATGGTTTGAAATTAAACCCATTTTTATTTCCTCTGCTAATCGTGTAACTTGGATTCATCCAATAATTCTTTTTCTAAAAGAAAAAAAGATGGCATGAGCCTAAGGGTTCAAATGCTTCATTTTGATTTAAAGAAAAGATGACTTTCGGGAAAATATAATATAATTTATATTTATACAGCCATCATCTATTTAAAGAAAATTCCCTGTAAAATAATGGATTGAAACTAGGGAACGTTCAGTACCTAAGGAAAACAATGAAGGAAAGAAGAAAAGTAGAGAAATTGCGAGTTATATAATGGCTTGAGGCTTATTTCGTTCCGTTTGGTTCAATTTTGTTTCGTTTCCATTCAAGCTATTCTTTTCTCTTCTTTTTCATCGGCGCGGATTTAAAAACTTCCATTCCAGAATTCTTTTTTTCCTCGATCATTATTTCGTCATCGGGTTTCGATTTAGAAACAAATATTTCAATTATTAAATGCTGTAGTCAAGCCTGCAAGATGGATCGTTTTACTATTATTGAAATTGTGTGCGATAACAAAACTTCTACATATCCGTGCATTTGCATTAGTTAATGCAATCGAAGCGAGCCTGGTTGATATGTAATAGAAAATTTAAATAGAAACAGGACGTGTATTCCATTTCAAAATGCCCCCAGCAATGCGCAATGCATCAGTGCAGCTTCGCTTTTATCATTATTCCTCCCCGCTGCACTCGGCATATCTACATATGGATCATAACAATGTTTCAGAACGGAATGAAACAAATCACCACGGACGAATATTCGGCTTAGGGGTATCCAAAACCGATGGTTTGAAAATTTCCTCATTTTAAAAAAGTATCGAAATTTAATATAAACTTTTAAAAAAATAATGCAAAAGATAAACGAATTGCAAGGCGTAGCTATAATTTTTTATTTCTCTCCTATTTTTCCAATTTCCTTTTTTTTTTTTTTTTTTTTTCAGCGAGTTTGTCAAAGAGGGATGCCTCTCTATACCGTATCCCTTAGGATTATTAAAATTGGAAGGGATGCTTACGTTCAATTTGAGTTTCCCCTATTTCGAACGCTTTGAATGATGATTATAAAGAAACCTACAAAAACTTGAAAATGAATCCTCTCCTGGGAGTTATGAAAAGTTAGAATTCCTAAACCCTTTAAAAAACATTGATAAAGCTTAAATTTTAATTATTGAAATTCAAATTCAGAATATGGAAATCGAAAATTCTAAATCGACTATTTTTTTTTCTTGTAAAACATATTCGCATGATTACAAAAAACTCAACCTTGCGGAAAGTAAGTACCGGTAATAAATTTTCCATCAGGATTAAATTACATCTATTGAAGACTCTAAGACAGTTAAATATTAAAATCTAAATAAATATAGGAAAGTGTCTAGTGAGGATATGGATCAATATTCACTGTCTATTCAAGATCATTTTTTCAAGAATTATGTAACAAGAAAGCCAGGTAAAGGCAAGAGCAAAACCAAAATTAAAACCAAAACCAAAACCATTAAGAGACTTGAAAAATAATGCTTTGTTGCCGAAAGATTTTTCTCTAGGTTTAAACAGTCTATTCGAAAGTTCTGTAACACGCCTTATTGTCAAATCTAAACCAAGCCATTCGGGTCCAATTATAAGATGAAACCCGAAGTTTGTCCCAGGACTCCTAATATACCTAAAAATATTGTACTCAATTAGGTACTAATTTTGTACCATATAGAAAAATTTTGTACTAGGTTAGTTTTGGGGAAAAAAAATAAATAAATACAATAGGATAAAATAAATTCAACTTTGATGATTCGCCAGAAAAATGAGGAGTGATGAGTGCTGCGCTAAAAACTGGGAAAAACTACTAGGCTACCATTTTTCTGGCAAAGGCATCCAAATTAATTTTTTTTTTTTCGAAAACTAAGCTAGTACAAAATTTTTCTACATGGTACAAAATTAGTACTAAATGAGTACAATATTCCTGGAAAGTTTGAAACCAATCTGGAATAGGCGGGTTCCATCATTAAGTTGCAACCCAAGATAATTTTCCATTTTCCAGAAAGTTGATTCCCCCCCCGAAAACTAAGCTGGTTAAAAATTTTTCTACATGGTACAAAACTTTCTACTAAATGAATACAATATTCCTGGGAAGTTTGGTTGATCTGGGATAGTCGGGTTCCGGCATTAAGTTGGAACCCGGATTGATTTTCCATTTTCCAGGAAACGAGTGATGGTACAAAATTATTACTAAATGAGTACAATATTTAGAGGTACACCAGAAGTCCCGGGAAAAACTTCAAGTTCCGTCTTAATTGGGTCGAGCATTCGAGTAGGGATGCATTCAAGACTTTTTCAAGATTTCGCTCAAATTTTGGTTTTTTATCTCTTTCACGTAAAGGATTCGGAATTTCAAAAAAAAATTTTTTTTCTTGTCTTGAGTCTTGATTGTCAAGACTTTCGAGATTCTGGTCTTGCAAGGAGTCTCAATTTATAAATTCGAATAATGAGCTATTCTCGTAGACCACTTGCATGATTTAAACCCGATTTAAAAATAAAAAAGGCAACCAAATCTGTACAGGAGAAGAAAAACGGAATCTTGAAGAAATCTTGAATGCATCACTACATTCGAGCAATAATTTTGAAACCATCGAGGGTATGTAACATGAAGAGCACTCATAACAGCCCAAAATGGATTAGGGTAGTACCGTGTTTGAGGATTACATTGGACAATGAATGATATTCGATGGCCACGGTGCTCCTTTTCATGATGGCAGTAGTTTTACTGAAATCTGTTAAGGCTAAAGCCGTTATGAACGTGGGACCGCCAAGGTGCACCGTAAAAAATTTTTTGTAAATAATAACAAATATGTCAGAAATGGTCCACATAACTTTTTTATGTTGTTTTTTTCCAAAAGGTAAACATAAACAAAACAACAAAAAAGATATGTGGACCGTTTCTGACATACGTTTATGTTACTTTTAACACAACATTTTTTACGGTGTGGACGCCCGATAATAGTCTACGTAAACGTATAACTATGGTACCATTAATAGTAAATAACATATCAGGTGTGGAAATGGTGCATTACAGGCCGAAACTGGGGTTTTGTTCTCACTAGGGATTACAATTTTACCGGACTTTGTCGTTACCGGTAATACGCCAAATTTTTGTTTCATTACTGGCATTACCGATAATAAATTTAAACATGGTAATCGATTACATAGTTTTCGGGGTTCAAATTTCAAATATGTGATCATTTTAGGACTATCATTTTATTATTAGTGATAGTGGGCTAAAATTTACACTGATAAGCAATTACGAAAATTTAAACCGTTGAATCAGCTTTCAATGAAAACCATTATTTTTCTATGTAGGACTGTGTTTTACTTACAACAATAAAAAAAAACGATTACTACATTAAATAGCCAAATCTGCGACTAGTTTATCTGACTTCTTACAATTTAAAGTAATTTGATTAGGGAAATAAAATTGCTTTTGTGTTTCTCTTTGCCTAAAGATTTTTTTTTAAAGTCAAATTAGGTAAAAGTTTTGAAATCTAGTCGTTGTTTCAAATTTTAAGTTGGTATTTTGATTTTTAAAAACTAGGGTTTTTTTTCCGTTCTACTAGATTTTTTCGTAATGGAAATATAAAAATGTATTTTTTTTTTTTTTTTTTGTTAATATAATTTTGTACATATGGTTGAAAAATGGAATTATTCACAATTTTTCGAGGATTCCTTTGATTGCGAACATTTTGGTTTGGTAGTCCTTAATTCGAATTTAATTTTCTAATGAACATATATAGCGTAAAAAATTACCATAAAAATAGTTAATATTTTTTAATAAATTGTAGTCTATTTTTTAAATTTGCAAACGGCTAGGGATAGCATTAAATTTGAATTAAACGGCTAGGGATTGCATTACAGGTAACAGTATTACCGGTAATTCAACCCCTAGCCCGAACGAAGTCAAGACCGTAGCCTGTCGAGGCCTGCATCCATCCCCATGCCTTGTTTTGTACAATATTTTTCATTACGACGGTATGGAAAATCGTCTTTTTTGTTTGCGAGCCGAAAAGTTTATTTTTGACTCTGAGTGATGAAAAGCTACTCAAAGTACTTATGGTAAGCACAAATAGGGATGATCAAATAAAAGTTATTTAAGTTCCGCAACATGGTAAGGAAAAAAAAACATTTTTGCCTTAATCAAGAAAAATCCGATTTTGTAGATTTTAAATTTTAACATTAAGCATTCGCCTCCTAAAATAATTTTCTCAAGATATTATTCAATTCCTCATCTCCATCTTAAAATTATTCATAATATACGATTTACGATCAGAAAGGGTTTAGATTTCCGCAAGCCCCAGGAATTTTATCTCTCTCTTATCATCGAAAATCATCAGACAGTGTAATTATGATTCATTTAGAAAATGAAATAGAAAATCCGTCTGAATCGCTGAAACTTAACGTAAAGAGAAACTCAGAAAGCAGAAACTCAAACCAAGAGGAACTTTCGGAATAATTGAAAGCAGAGGAGAACGCTTGGGGGCGAACCAGCTGAGGTAACGTCATCGCGGCAGTGAAGCAGTGAAGCATGGGTTGTAAAATCAGACATTATTTCCGTTTTCCTTTTTCCTCCTCTCTTCTTTTTCGACTGAATTTATAGGTGGAGCAGCTATATTTTTATTTTCATTTCCCTGGATTTTTCTAAATTGAAAGTACGTTTAAAAAAAAAATTGTACAGGAATTCTTTTTAAAAATAGTGCCCTCTATTGTTAGTAGGTAGTAGCTCAAATTAGACATTAGAAAAATAAGAATAAAATTGAAATATTTAATTTGAACAATGGAAATTTATCTCATTGTCAAGTATTATAAATATAAACAAACGATATTATAATATGGTTGCAAATTCACTATGAATAAATGTTAAGTGCACTAATATATTCCAACTTGCACCCTTAAGAAACAATGTAAACAAACCAACAATAACAATAACAATTAATTAACAAAAAATGAAACAAACAATCAAACAAAAAGATCAATCAATCAGTCAATCATTTAATCAATCGACCAATGAATCAAACAAACAAATAAATTCTTAAAATTGATGAAAAAACAACTAAAATGACAAATTTTATCCTGTTTTATTAAAAAAAAGAAAGAACAGGAACAAGAAGTGATAAAAGAGGCTTTAAAATGAGTTATTCTGGCTTGGTAACTTTTCAATCCAATCAACGATCGTGCACATTTCCCATCTTTTTTTATAAAGAAAAAAAAAGGACCTTTTCGATTAAAAATTTTCCTCGTTACTTTTATATCGCTTTAACTTTCTTTACCTTCAATTTTCTTTTAAAGTCTCGCTTTTTAAATGAAAAAAAAAAAAAATCATAGGACCGGAAAAAACAGAACTTGGTCAAAATCCGCATTCCCTTTTTTTTCCAAACCCCAAGATTATTCAAATTTAAATCATGCATAAGCCTTTTGAAAACTCACCCCGATTAATGTATCATTTTTTTCCTAAGATAAAGATCACCCTCGTTTCAGATATTCATCGAAAGGCACTTAATTTGCCTGGTATCAACTTCCTCATCAATTCATTGGTTTTTATATCTTTTCATCTACAAATAATGGGGTAAAATTTCAACCCTATTATTTTCAATATTCTACCGAATATACCAAAAATGTTAGAAATTTGACTATTTTTCACGAAATTTACAGTAACAACGTTAAATAAATATGAAAAAAAAAAAAAAAAAGAAAAGATGACTTAAAGGGAGAAAAGCGTTAAGCAAAATAAATGACCTCAAGTTATATACGTAAATGAGGTAGGAAACGCGTGGTAAACTCGTAAACCAGTTTCTTCATCACCTCACATCCGTGGATTTCTTCTCAGGAGAAAAATATTTAAATATCATAAAATATGAAATGTGGCAACTTTTTGACATTAAATAGATGCCTGTTTCACACTGTCCCTTTTTTACATTTTCCAGTATGGACAAACGCTCAAATTTTTATGATATTCATTAACGCAAATATGACAGGAAAAATTCATAGGGCATACAATTTCAGCAAAGAAAAAACTTAAACAAAAAAAAAAAAAAGAAACAGGACGCTTTTAAAGCAAGTGACGACAAGTGCATTTCAAAGAAAACATTGAAACATTAGATAATAGCAGGGTTACATGGAGAGGGTGAATAATTGAAATCTGTTGCATCGGGTTGCATAATAGATTTTAGGTCATTGACTACAACACCCCCACCCTTTATCCACGATTAGCACGCCCCATCCATCTGTCACAAAATATTTTTATTTTAAATTTGTAGTACACCACTTCATTATCGGTAAGGCATTAAAAAAGTATTAAGAGATTCAATTTTTGAAAAGCGACCAATAGTCAAAAGTACCAAAGCCAAGAGCATTGTGCATAAATTTTGGTCTTCCCTTCAGTATTATGTGTATTAGCATTACTATACAAAAAGAAAAATACTATCCATCATGATTAAGCCATGATATATTTTTATTTAAATATTTAAATAAAGTAAAAGAATATAAAACAAACCAAAAAATATAAAGCTATCAATTTTTTTTTTTTTTTTTTTTTTTTTTACGAAGACGTTTTACAATTTGGGAGGGAAAAAATCGTCATATCCCAAATAAGGGAGCTTCCTTAAGGCATTCTAAAGACAGCTTCCTTCAATGTAGATCAAAGGAACATTTCGTGCATTAACTTCCCCTGGAACAGAAGGAAATCCTCAAGGAGTTTTTTAAAGGCTTTGTCTGAATTTAAGTCTTATCCGGCAACTTCTATTTTATATGTACTTCAAGATTAAATGCTTGTGAAAACGTTAAAAAAACCTGTCTCTTTTTTCGGACCGAGAAGAAAATTACGATAACAATGGCCTAAGAACATTAAAAAAAAAAAAAAAAAATGTAAAACCTCTCGTTCTAATAATCTTTCAAAGTTTTCAAAAGTATAAAATATAAAAAACTTAATAATAAAATATGACATCAAACCATCTAATCCATCCCTTGGATGATCCGAGCGACAAGTTAAATTTGAAAGTCAATACGCAATTATTATTTGCTGTTGTTGTCGGGGAATGATTTCAAGTATTCATTAAAATTTCAATTTATCCAACAGCCGAGATGAGCTGGGGGGCAGGAGACGAATGGGGTGAGGCTTTTAGATTTCTGTTTCAATATACACTTTCCACTGGTGTTAACAGAAGAACGACAATTTTATGAAATATAGCCAACGGATTTAATCCCATCAGAGGATAAGTCTGCAACTTTTCGAGAAAAAAAAAAAACTCATGAAATCTTTTTGCTTTTCATTTTTCGACAAAAACAGAAACTATTTTTTGTGCTTTTGTACATTGTTATTAATAATCCCGATTTGATGGTGCAATTCCTCTTTATGCTTGCTCATTCTCTCCTTTAAATTATCAAAATCCATATAAAGGGAGACTCAAAAAAAAAGGGTATTTTATAGTCAAAGAAATTCTCTTGTAGCCTAGTTCCATCATCCGTCCAATGCGAACTGGAAAATACACGACCAGAATTCTTAATTCTAAAACAATGTTTATTCTTTTTGCGTAAATTTTAAGTTAAACATTAGAAAAAACAGCGGAAACGTGTTTAACTTATAATGCAGAGATCGTTTTAAAAGGAAAAGAAAGAATTTTTATTGGAGCTCCGACTAAACCATGCATGACTGTGAATTTTGAAAAGTCCTCTCTAGTTCTTCAAACGGTTGCTTAGCCCGTACCTGTTTTACATAAATTCGATGGAATCATGAAGCTCGCGCTGTTCCAACAGAGTGAACACTTTCTCAGTTTTGATTTCGAATAAAATTTATCGCAATGTACGTATAATTCGACAACCCCAAGCAAGACTGTCGTATCTCTTTTATATTTCCTATGTTTAACTTACTGCAGCACAAAGTAAATACGACAGTCTTGTTTGGGGGTGTGGCATTGTCCCAAAAAAAATTTACTCGGGAAAATAAACCCTATTGCATATCTGATAACAATTAATGCATAAAATAAAAGAAAATATACCGAATTAAAAAAATTGAGACGAAAAATTGCGGAAGAAAAACGAAGAAGAGCCCATACTACTATTTGGTATAAATTTTCAAAAGCCCGAATTCTCGTCGGGGTTTTGAAATTTATTTTTTTTTAATTTTTTTCGGCGTTTTGGGTAATTTCAGAACCCCGAGTAATTATTTTAATTTAATTTGTTTATTTATTTTTTAATTAGTAATGTACAAATTATTTTTACAGCGTTCAGAACCTATTTAAAGTACCGAGAAAAAAAAATGTTTTAACTTATTTCCTTTAAAGTTTTTTCAAATTAAAAGCGACCGAATATGTACTAAAACACTGGCAGGGGTGCCTCAATAAAGCTAAAGGAAAAGAAGTCCAAAGGCGAAGCTTTTCGCGGGGGTGTCGGGGGCGGAGCCCCCGGTAGTAATAAAAAATGTAGCTTAAATAAACTGTAACCGAAAGGAAAAGTGGTCCAGGGGCGAAGTCCTTGGCGGGGGTATCAGGGTCAAGTTTAAAGTCAAATCTGGGAAATTTTTATTTTCTTTCCTTTTAGACAGAATTAAGATATTTAATGGTTTGATGTATGGACTAGCGGTCGATTGCGTGGAAAAATCAAGGTGGAAATTCGGATTTTATCTCATCAGTAGGGCAAATTTCACCGTTCAACCAATTGGTCGTGGTCCTAATTGAAAATCAGATTTTTCGCCGTTGATTTTTCAACAGGTTGACAGCTAGTATATAAATAAAAATAAAAAAATAAATATAAATATTTAAGTAAAAATTACAATTAAAATTAAAATTAAATTTATTGTTCGGGGTTCCGATCTTACCCAAAACGCCAAAAAAATTATTATAAATTTAAAAACCAGGAAAAAATTTGGGGTTTTGGGCAGCCCTAATTCCCGAAAAGCTGTTTCGGGATTTTGACTGAGACTCTTCTCATCTTCGATTTTAATCAGTCTAAATATATTTAACCTTTTATTTAAATAATAAAAAAAATAAATTCCAACATTTGTTGATTATTTGTATTTCTGTATTATGTATCCGACGAAATTTTTTCTCTCAATGATGTTTGTTAGTCCATAAAAGTTTAGGACTCTAAAAATTTCAGCTTTTATAATATTATAAAAGGCGATAGGTTTTTCTCATAAAATTGTATTTCGATTTCTCAAGAAGCTCAGAAAAAAAATGTCCATTAAACTTATAAAATTTTTGCTAAGATGAAAATTTAGATGGTAATATAGTAAAAAAAAAAAAAAAAAAAAAAAAATAAGAGAAGTTTGATAGATTGTCATATATACAAAAGACTTTAATTTCAGAATACATTTTATGTTATCCCAAACTTGATAACTACCGCTTTGGTATCATAAACGAAAGCACCCTTCAATTACTTGAAATGCAAAAGTACAGCTTTTTCGATAAAGACATTCTCTGTTTTATTCTATAAAATGATGAAAGTCATAGATTAATTCACATTTCCCAGATTAAAGGTCGTTTTCACCAGACTTTCGACAAAACCAATTAAAAACAATGTCCCAGAATGCATAACAATAACCAGGAAAATCAGGAAAATGCATGGAAAAAATCTAAAAGAAAAGCGCCATTATTTTAAAACTTAAACGTTTTCATTCAAAAAAAGTTTAGAAGTTCATTCTAAAATTATTCTAAAGAAGGAAAAAGAATGGTTCAATATTTTTTCATTTAAAATAAAGGTTGTACTTTTTTGAGAATTATGGAAATTTTTAGATTTTTCCAAATTTGACTTAGTGGAAATCTAGATCTGATCGAATGGTGGACAGTGCAACTAGATGAAGGCTATAACTTAAAAACAAAGCCACGATGAATCTTCGGGCAGATTAACTTCTTAAGTAAGGTATCCTCAATGAGATGTAATTTAATTCCTATATTTATTGTCAGCGAATAGAATCGAAAAAAAAAAAAAATTATGACCCATTTTTCGTGGAAATTCGTACTTATCCAACATTTTAAATAAAAACAAAATTTCGGATCTCAACATCTTCCATGCATTCGCAACAGGGTTGAATTGGGGAGGAAAAACACATACCGGAAAATAAATGTCCCTTATATGAGAAGCATTGGATTTTCTTTCATCGCAATGAGTTACCATGGTGACAGTTAAACTAATCCACCAATCAAAAACAAGATCAAGGGATGAAGCTTCGAATACAGATTGTAAATTTCATGTCCGATATGATTGGTTCGTAACGGTTTAAAAGCTCACGCCGTTTACATAGCGCCCATCGTTCCCTTATGGGAAAATATTTAACGATAACACCCGAAGTTTTTAAGCTTCCCATTACCAATCCGGTAAAAAATTATCTTGTTGTTACTTTTTACCAGCTCCGCTTTATTTTCTTACAGTTCTTTATTTTTTTCCAACGTAAAAATGTTAAGTTTCTAGTATTTTCAGTATTTCCCTTATGGGGAATAAAAAAACTTAAAAACAAATAACCGCGGAAAATGTTGACGCCGGATGATTTCCCTGGCCGTAAGTTAAACAGAGAAAATTTCAACCACATTGAAACCCCTGCGGAAGATGTTTTCCCAACTAGGATTTTAAAAACGCATCGAGAGGTTTAAATAATAAAAGGGGTAGTTTCATCTTCTTACGGCTGAAGCTGGATTCCTGGATCAAACATCGTAAGTAATAACCGTTTATTCATGTTTAGCTTTTCCTTTTGCAATCTTTTTAAACCCGTTATCATAATGTCAATTTATCGTGTACCATTAAACAGGATCGATTTGATCCTTTGCGCAGCCGGAGCTTACGGTAGAGTGTAGAAAAAAAAACAAAACAGATTTATCTCTATCAAATTTAGTATAGGATTTCCAAGATATATCTTCATTATTTGAAAACATAGAAAATTGAACGGTTTTTAAGTATTAAATTAATCATATTTGATAGTACCAACCTTATAAAATAAAAATTAATTAAATTTTTATTTAATAACCCTTTTTTTTTGTTCAGTTTTTGTGTAGCCGAGTTTGTATGAGTTCCTATTGCTGGTGGAGCCGTTAATATCAGGTCGTTTAACGGTTAATTTAATAATTCTAGAATTCCTTGGGACTTTACGATAATTTCATTTGTAATTTATTTGATTATCGTATTCCGTGGATGAATATCGTCTCTTTATAACTTTCTAATTCATTCATAAAAAAATTTTTATTGCATAAAAAAGGTTACCGGTAAATGAGTTTTCGTGCGTGATTTTTATTTCGAAATAACTAGTCGCGAAAGTGAAGAATTTAGAAAACAAATAACAGCAGTCGATTTTTATAAATTTAAAACACGAAATATAATTTTTCTAGGAAAGTAATACATGCAAAGTGCGCGCGTAAGAAAAAATTACATTTAACAAATTTTTTAGTTTTGATTTTTTGTGATTTCGTTAATGCTGGATATTGCCAAAGGATAAATTCGCCTGGGTGGCCTTGTAAGACATCGGCCTGAGTGTGGATTTCAAAAGTAGCAATTGTCTGGGGGGCGTTGGGGCAAGCGGAGGAGGTTCGAACCCCCCGCAATCGAGCTCTGGGCCCCAGACAGGGGCTATAACCCCAACTCCGATAGAAACCAATTCTTTATCTTCGAATTCCGATCCTCAAAGTCCCGTCCCGTCCAACCACCATCATCATCAACAGTTTAATATATTTCCTGCCATATTTTCCCGGCAACTAAATTTCGCTTCCAATTGTTCCTCGTCGGGTGTTTTGGGTCACACGCCCGGGATTTTAGGTCATAATTCTGGCGTTCTCGGTAATTCGCTCGGTCACAGTTCGTCGGTGCTCGGCGTCGGACACAATTCGAGTGTCTTGGGACATAATTCAAGTGTTTTGGGACATAATCCTTCCGTATTGGGTCACGGGAATAGTAATCATACTCAAAAACTAATGGATGAATTACGGCCGAATCTCGTAGGAGGACTATTAGGTGTTGCGGGTCTTGTGGACGAAGTTTCGCATCACGCATCCCACCATGAAAGAGGTTTGTCTTTAGATATTAAACCTTTGCATCGAAGCGGGAAATGCTCAACTAGTTCTTCAGCTAGCGAAGATTTTTCTGCGCTTTATGGGGCCTTGCCTACTTCAGGCTCGGTTGGGTCGACTGGTGGAGATAATCAGACTCACCAGCACACTCCAACACATACACCACCGACTGTTGGTTCCGTCGGTAGGAGTCTTAGTGATCACAGTAGTAAGTGCCGTTTGGTTACTTCTATGTTCCCTTTCGATAGTTATGTTTTCAATTAATCGACCGTCGACTCAACGAGTATTACCCAAAAATCTTAAAGCTAGCTAAAATATAAATGGATACGTAATTTTTCGGAATTTTCACTTTCTGTGTCATCTATTTCCGAAATCATAATTGGCTAAGCCGAAAACATAACATCTTACAATCTAACTATAGCATATTCCCTTTGAAAGAGATAAAAATTTTAAAAGGAAAAAGAAATCTTTTCCCTGATTAGTGAAATACTACACGAATTTAAGTTATCTTTGTCGAAATCGCCGAGTTTGTATTTTCCGACGCTTAAAAATGATACCCTCTTCATTTATCATAAACCTATATTCGCTTATTCTAAAATATGCTTAAGCTTAATTCCAAAGTAAGCTTAAGCATCTTAATTTGTTCCCAAGGAAGTACCTAATGCATATATTGTATTTAAGGAATACTTGTGTACATCCGTAAGAAAACCTTCTATTGATACAATTTGGAGAGTTTGTTTTGTTTTTTAAATCTTCTGTAATCAAATAAGCTTTTCAAATCAAAACAAACTATCCGCATTGTACTGGAGATCCTAAAAGAGATTAGCCACTCAATCATTTCCGGTTTTTCGATAAGTCCAAAAAATAAATCCCAGACTGGAGTATTTAACTTTTGAAATTTTCAAAATGGTTTTTATTTTTTTTATAATTAAGTTTTGAATTTTTCCAATAAAATTTTAAAAAACCAATCATTTCCAGGAGAAGAATATCGAAGAGCCGGAATCACACGTATGGCTAATCTATATTATAGGATCTCTACATTGTCTACATTGTACAAGTGGGCGATTTCCATATGCACATATACATTTAAATTCATAAAAATTTTATTTTTATGTTATCATAAACTTAAAATTTTATATATTACAAATATTCAATTCTACCTAATTCTGGTAAGCGAGCTATCACTTTAATGTCGCCACTTTCGAACACGAGATGTCCGCCAAGCACTCGGTACCTCATACTTATTATAGACAGGTTCTAATCTTTGATTCTTTTTGCATTTACCCCCTGCTAGATAGGTTAAATCAGAAAAATGGCAAAATTCCGCAGCGAATTCAACTAACGAAAATGAACATAAGGAGAAAATTAGCCACAGGAAAATCCCTTTTGCTTATTTCAACAACTGGCATTTGGTCCTATGTACCGGTACTTTAATTGCTGAGCACCAATATGTTTGTAAATTATTCGTATTTCAGATATTTATTTTCTACTTTTTTTACAGTAATTACAGTCCCTGAACGCGATCGGAACGTTTGTTTACTTCTTTCTAGGGTTTTTTAGAATTATTTCAAACTATGGAATAAACCATAGTTTACGTAGATACAAAAAAAAAAAAAAAAAAAAAAAAAAAAAAAAAAAAAAAAAAAATACGCAACACCCGTTATTAGCCAAAATGCAGGATACGTTTGAATCGCTTACAAAGGCAGGGTAGGCAACGCCGTATCAACCGAATTCTTGTTTAGGTAGTGGTCAGGGTTTTATTTTATCAGAAATAAAATGGCACCTGCCGGACCATCCTGAAAATTTAGGCAGCCATACCAGTAGTGCCGATCAATTGATTGGCGTTGCTATAGACTATACCGTCTGAGCAAGAAGTTCATCTTCTCTTTCGATTTAGATGATGCAAAAGTTTCAAAAGATTACAAGTATTTCTTAGCCTCCTGGCAGTGTTAAGGCACCGATCTGAGCCTGAGTATCCTTTTAAAAATTTTACAACTCTCAGACATTCATGTTGTAAAGTTCACGGCGTGATTTTGGAACGTGGTGTCATATCCTTGGCAGTTTCTGCAAAGGTCTATTCGTTGTAAAATTTTCAAAAAAAACCGAGGCTTCGGTTGGTGCCTGGACACCGCCATGAGACAAAAAGAACCTGTTATAAGCACTGCCCATGTTATGGGTTTCTGGCAAGCTACGGCAATATTTGGGTCCTTAAAAACCATCTTGACTGACTATCCTGTTTAAGACAGAAGCCTGGAAAATGAGGACATGTACAAGGAAAAAAAAGTTCGGTGCCTGTTACTACCCTCTCCCGATTGTTTAAGAGATCAAACAATGAGTTTCGACGAGAAGAAGTCCATGCTAGACAAAAAACCAGGTTGTCATATTTGTTTAAAATCAGTTTCAGGGTCCAAACACCAGCGTAACTGTCGTTTTCCAGTCCGTTGTTTAATACGCCATAAGAGGCATTATACGATTATGTGCCCTAAAGCCAAAACGGTTGTTAAGTCACCGAATCCGACGCGGGGCTCAGGGAGAAAGAATAGGACGTCTACGGAACCTCCACCGAAAAATTCAGTTTTAGCTCGATAAATGTTGAGTTGGGTCTTGTGACGTTTAAACACTTGAGTTGATAATACTGAAAATTAGGTAATTATTATTAAGCGTTATTTATCATTACTAACGCTTAGTAATAATTAATAAATTTTCAGTGTTATTAACTCAAAAGTTTAGACGTCGCAGGGCCCAACTCAACGTTGATTAACAGGAACCAAACTTTTTTCTCCGTGTATGGTAATCTCATATCGATATCATACAACGGAGATTACATGTAAAGAACGTTATCGTAGGTTAACCTGCATTTATTTCAATAAATGCTTCTTGATTTTGAAAAAATATATTCCCAAATCAGAGAAACATAAAAAAAGAAATTTGTTACGTCTCCTATAATAGGCGCCAAGACGGAATCGCCGCTTAGAAGGTTGTAAAAGTCAAATTTATGACAAAATACTTTTTATTTTTTACGAATCAAAACATTCTAAGTTACTTTCCCCAGTTGGTATCTTTTTTAAAAGAAGTACACATTTTGAGTCCAACAGAAAATATTAAAATAAGAAAGGTCACAATCATAGAACCTCTCAAATAAATTTGCGAATAATTGAAAATACTCTAGGCTCAAGCAGATGTCCAGTAGTAATGATGTAGTAATCATTTTAATCCTTTTAGGAAGACTCCCCATATAATTCGTCATCATCTGCAAACATTTCGTGTGTCCACTTTGGTCAGCTGTTACTTAATCCTTTCATAATTAGTTAAAAAGCCTCTAACCGTGCAATATCCCACAGTGAAAATCACAAAGCAATTCCACTGAAAACGCCAATCAAGAAAAAAATCGAACCAAAACCATTTTTTTTTAGGAGAGGTTGAATGTCAGAATGCTTATCTGATCATTCAAGTAATATCTCAATTTCACTTCCCGATCGTCAGAAATCTCACTTTAAGTTACAAAAATGATTTCCTCTCAATAATAAAGCTGAGGACAAAAAATTCAGCCAAATGTAAAAAAGGTCGATTATTGACTATTTCTTAAAATCATACCCATTCATGAACGATGGGAAAGTAATATGAACGACAATGCCACCTACACATGTCAAAAATGTTTTTGAAATAAAGGGCTAGGAGCAAAAGCTAAGTCTTCAGATACATTTACCCCGTAAAGCAAGTCTTTTTTTTCTTTGTGAAGGGAAACATAAATTGACCGAAAAAGACAAAATAAAATAAAGACAAAATTCTTAAATTAAAAAAGAAAAAAAAGGATTCGGTTTTATTTATACCGACAGCAAAATAAAAAAATAAAAATACGAGAAAAAATGTATAAAAAGAGGGAAAAAAAGGTAATGTGAAATGATATTAAAACGGATAAAAATCTGCGTTTCTGTTTTTAATATTTTAATGTTTGCTGGCGGAAAAGAAAACGTTACCAGAAGAGCCCTGATTAATTTTTCAAGCTGCTCTTTTAAAACGATCTCTCTTTTAGCTTTCAGAGTGTTTTTATAAATTAATTAAGCAAAACGAACTGGATTTACCTTTTTTTGTAACTTTAAAACCAGAAGGTAAAAACTTAACCGGTTTTTTAATTTATTATGAAGTTCGCGAGACAAAAAAATATGAAATAGGAAATGTTAAATCAAACTCATTTAAGTTTCCTTTTTATGTTTTTTTTTTTTTTTTTTTTAATGCAAAAAAAGGTATTCTCACAACACGATCTGTTTGATTATTACAAAAAACAATCATTGTTTTCGTTTTAATTTACACAGTGAGTGCTTATGGATCGTACGCAGGCTTAAACGACCGTACTAATTTCATTGATTTGCGACAAACAAAATTAATGTCTAGCCTTCTCTTTGTATTTTCCTTCATTTTCTCTAATGTTATACGGTATGTGAAAAGTGGAAAACATCAACTAACTAAAGAGTAATTTAAGTTCTAAAGGACTTTGTTTTTTAAGGAGTAATCTCGTATTAACGATTTTAATCTACAGCATAAAAAAACAAGAAATCAATTCCTTAAAATTTTTATAGTAACGGAAAAATTTAAGTTATCCATTTTACGCTGACCACTGCACAATGGAAGAAAAAATTTACTTAATTTCGCCCACTATGCCATAATTAACGGCCACGATCTGCCTCCTGCAAAATTGTTCCACATATTTTTTCATGCATTAATTAATAATTTTGACTATAAGACAGAACATCGACAGCTTTTTGCCTAAATTAAGAATCCTGAATAAACGTGCTCATATGCCGGCGGAACGTTTCAAACGTTGTAATGCCACAAAAAAATGGGGGGAAAAAATCAGTCACAATTACCGTAAATTACGATGGCTTTAAAAAATAATGCAAACAAAGCACAAATTCTCCACAAATTTTTACAGTCTATAATCATTTAAAAAATGCAGTACTGCACGTGCCTAGCACGTTTTTTCGACGCTATCAAGAAAATGGAATGTAAACAAAGCAAGTGAGAACAACTAGAATCTTACGTGCATGATCGGCAACCTGCACTTATGAGTTGACAGATGTCCGATGCGCGTATTACAATAGTTCATTTCCCTCTTTCTTTTCTGCCCCATCCTTTTCACAAACCTCACACCATCAGGGATATTCCGCATTATTGAGTATTTATTGTTGACATGCCTTATAAAAATGTATGCTTTTTAGATTATCCCAAATTGACATATCCCAAGGGCTTGTTAATAGGGGTCATTTCTACCACTAAATTTGTCACTAAAAGTGTGATTAACTGGTGTAATCACAAGATTTATGGTCTATAGAATAAACATTATTTTTCCTGCAGAAAAAGATTCTGGTATAGCGACTTTTTGAAATGACAGAATTGCCAATGCTATTTTCGGTCATTAACATTATTCTTTGTCACAGCGACATAGTGTTATCAAAAATACTACAGGAGGCTTGGTCCCAGTGTAAATTTTTCATTAAAATTTTCGTCATTTGAAGTTTTTTACGAGGTCTTTGCAATCTTGAAACGTTTTTTCTGGAAATATAAAGTGCTTCAAATAGCATTGTCATTTTTATTTCTTCGGACTTGTCATTTTTTTATTTCCAGCTATTATTGTTATTCTTTTCTTTTTCCCTAATCAATGCCCTAGTAAAAATTTTCAATGTATTTCCAGTATCCGATATCGGTTTCGGCACCGGATATTGGAGTAGGAAACATTAAAGTGTGATGCAAGTCTCCGAATCGGCATCGAATTTACATAATCCGATGACTTCGATATGGGATCGGTTCGGATTCGATCCTGGTTTTTTTCAGCATCGAATTTAGGGGAATTAGACCTTCAGAAAACCCGAATTTCGGTTCCAATCCGATACTGGATCGATATGTGATTTATGAAATATGTTAATTCGGAGTCGATACGACACAGATTCGTATTACGATTCGGTCTTGAATCCATTATAAAGATCACGAACTTATGATAACCGTTAAATTCGGGTCCGAAAGTCACAAGCATTTTCACCAAGTAAATATACACTCAATATGTGTACTAATATCAGCGTGTTTTAGAATTATATTGCTAAAAATGACTGAAATAGAAAAAAAGAAATAATCTTACAGAATTGTGAAATGATAATAAAAAACGATGACAAAAAAAAAAGCCTTACAATTACGATTACTGAAATAAGGCAACAGGAAGTTTGGGGAAATTCTCTAACTAAGAGTTGGTCATTTGAGAAAGTGAACCGCTTGGAAAAAATGTTCATGGGACGATATATTTGATCAGAGCAGGTCAAAAAGGCCAAAAGAGCCAAATTTTCGGAAATGATTGCACACTGACTAGGTGAAGCAAGATATGAAAAGATGAGATGACATCAACTTTTGATCTTAAAATATAAAGCATATCTTCACAAAAAAAATTTCTGGTTTCGAACTAGATATAATATGTCTTCATTTTTTGCAACATATTGCAATATATCCCAACACTGACAAAATAAGCTTATCTATAGGTAAGCATAACGAGGATTGAAGCAGAATTCTACTGCACCAATTTTTTTTTTTTTTTATAATGGAACAACATCATTTTGATTTTCAATGACAATCTGGAATTTTTTTTTTCGGATTTTCTAATCTTTGATTTAGCTTTCATGTAAATAATCACATACGAAATGCTTTTTTCAAAGCAAAAAATTCATTTACAGTCAAGATCATCAGTGAGTGATCGCGGAATATTGCAAAGCAGGTTTTATGAATTAATAGCCAATCATAATCTTCATCTCAACAAATAACAGATCCCAGATATAGGGGTATTGTTTGTATTATATGAATTCATGACAACAATTTGACGTATTAAAAAAGAGTGATTAATTCCAGACATGCCTCGTCTTAAGTTAAGAAATTACAACGGAAAACGACAAAAAAATTATTTATAATTTAGAGGCTAAAATCAGGTGGAAGATCAAAAGCTCAAGCTATCACGAAAGTGAATTATACGGCGCGTTTTCGTTTTAAATGTAGAAAAAATTAAACAATCCCGCAATGTTGATCTTATCAAAACGAATGAAGGTTTCAATTTCAAGAGCCTGAAAAAGGACACCGGGTATTAAGACGGACTGAAAAAAAAATTTTGGAATTTCAAAACGCCTGGGGTTCTAAAAGTTACGTTTTGTCTTTAAAATTAGAAAAATTTCATAGCAAAAACTTTTTTCTTCACGTTTTTTGAACTCACAATAAATTAAAAATATTGAAAAGCCCATAGGAAGACTAAAAATGACGTTTTTTTTTTTTCAGTTAAAAAATAACCGTTTTTCTTATCGGAAATTTTGCGTAGATAGTCTGTTTTCAAAAATCTGCTTCGGGTTTTCAACTGGAAGCCAAAATATAACTTTACCTCTTTACCGCTTGTTTTAAGCGGTAAAGCGACAAAACATGTTAAAACCTCCGCTTTTTAGCTTATTTATGAGCTTTAAAAAAGGCTCCTGCCATTGAGACGGCAGAAGACATGAAAAAATTTTTGCTGGAGAACGTTTTAAAGATAAAACGCAACTTTTGGCACCCCAGACATTTTAGAATTCCAAAATTAGCCACCCTAACGGGTATAGTCATCAAAGAAATTTCCTCAGTCCATAAAAATTTGCTATAAGGAGTTTTTTAACATAAAAAGCTTACCATGTAAATGGTTTTGATACAATAAAATTTTTATGGATTTAACCGAGTTCTATTCTGATTTACGGAATTTAAAATCTCATGTTTCTTATCCAACTGACACTGTCCAGGGAGAAAAAGAGAAGTAACCTTAATGTCAAAAGCCAAAACCTTTCTCAAAAAATTACTTTAATCCCATTAAAAGTACCAAGATTTGGTATATTTACAGTATTATACTCCAGTTTATAAACTAACCAAAATGATTTTACATATTATTATTATAGAATTTAATAGTCTAAAAAATTAATGCACTTAAAATACAACAAGTTCTAATTGTATTAATCATTTTGTTTCAGGTGCCGAAGGAGCTTTTAAAAAATTAAAACCCGAGCCTGGACTAAGTGTTTCTTCCTCTCCTGTGACAACAGCAATACATGCCGGACACACGCCTACGACAGCGTCGTGTCCAACGCCGGCCCGCCGGAGACATAGGACTACATTTACGCAAGAACAATTAGCAGAACTGGAAGCAGCTTTTGCAAAATCACATTATCCTGATATTTATTGTAGAGAAGAATTAGCGAGGACCACAAAACTAAACGAAGCAAGGATACAAGTAAGTTGTTTCAGCTATTGTTCCATAATTAAAAATGTCAAATAGGTTAATTAAAAAAAATATACCAATACCCCGAGATTTCAACATCTCATCCATTTCCATTGCTAAGGAAAAAAAAAAAAAAAAAATTTACGCGAATCTGAGTTTGTCGTTATAAAAAAAAATGACTTTTTAAGACGAAAAGTAACATTCCAAATTGTATTACCAAAATATTGTAAAGCGGAAAACCTTGAAATTTTTTTCTCGTTTCCATGATACTGTAAAAGCTTTCCCCGTACATCATAGAAAGTAAATGGAAAAGCTGTAAGATTCATTCCTTTATTTTCCCTTTAGTGTTCAAGATGCACATTTTTACCCTTAACTATTTCTCAACCCTCAATCTCGCCCTCTTCTTCCATACAAGGGATCTAGATTCTCCATTATTCCAAAGCTTTCGTTAGCAAATCTAATTTTCTTATCCTCAACTCTGATTATCGGAACTCAAAAATGCTGGTAAATCGATTTTTGCGACATGCCTTTCTAAAAATCGTGTTTTTTTTTCTCTCTCCTTCTCGGAGGCAAAATTAAGAAGTAAAAAAAGAAACTTTGAACAAAAATTTACAAGGATTTTAAAAGCCATACAGTCTGAAATTTTGACTAAAGGTCCTGAAATGATGAGCTCTATGTGGCATCATTTCCCCTTTTAAAAAGGAGAAAGTAAAGTTCAAACAAAAAGCGTGATTCTTTGACCGGTCATGTACTACTACCACACAATTTTTATGATATCATTACACCCTGTGATGGTATCACACGAAACCTGTACCAAGAAATAGGTTACTTTTCTGTTTTTTTTTTTTGGCATTATTTTCCCGTATCCGAACAGGATTTTAATGGTCATTATCGAACTCTTCATGAGGAAAAAAAACGGACATCCATTTTGATATCCTTCAGATATTAATCTGATATTAGTTCGTTGCTATGGTAACCGCTGATATCAGACTGATATTTGAATTAGATCAGATGGTAATCAGATTTCTTTGCTCATTGGCCAACGGGTTCAATCACGTACAGGTCCTGCTCAACTTTGAAAAGGGTCAGAGGTCAAAAAATCAGGTTTTTTGCATAAAGTGGGTAATTTAACGGTTTGAAAAGAAATGACTAATAAAACATAAGAAAAAAATATGCGCATTTTTTATCTATGGGAACGTTCAAGTATTACGTAAGACTTTTTTTCGGGTTTTTGGACCCCCTCCCCCCCGGTTGTAAGAAATTTCGCCATACTTAGCTTATGGCGAAGATGGTTGATGCGGACCCCTCCCCCTAAAAATCTTAATACTTAAACGTTCCCTATTATTGGAATGAAAGGTAAATGAAAAAAAGTGATTGAGAAAAAATTGTAGGCATAAATCACTTATTTCGGCCCTACAATCGATTTTACACTCGACTTCGTTCATTGTATTCTTAATTTTCAAAAATTGCATTACTTGGATTACATTATTGTTTTCTCAAAGTTAGGTACGTAAATAAATAAATAGATAAATAAATAAAGTGTAATAAAATTTCTTAATATTCGGCACAACTTCCAATAAAAGATTATGATTAGGTTTCTGAAAATAAAAAGAAAAAAAGAAAAAGAAAGAAAGAAAGAAAGAGAAAAAGTAAAAGAAAATGTTATTATCGATACAAAGCCAATATTATTCAATTTTCTCTTAAACGGAAAAGCGACATAAATCAAATATACCTTCTATAAATCCTTTTCTCGGAATCAAGCATCAAATATTTTTGTTCAGGTCATTCAACTAAAAGATCTTATTTAATATATATATTGCAGACGATTAAGACGATTTTGTTGAAGGTATTACATAGTTATGATTCGGCTTTGCCGACAGATAACTGCTTTAGAAACAAAGTACAAAATGGCCATGTCGACCAACGCCCAACCTGCCGTTAATAATTTATTTATCAACTGTTTTTTTTTTCAAAACGTCACGGACGACGAAAACAATCTGGAAGAAATCGCAAGTTCCGTTGAAACAGTTATTGTTTATATTACTGGGATATGGATGAGCATGAACGAAAGTCGAAATAAAAATGCGAAATAAAAAATAAAAAATCGAAATATACGAAAAAATATACCGAAAAAATATACGAAAACCGAAATAAAAAATAAAAAATCATTTTCTCTCTGCAAGTTTAACCTAAGCTAACCTAACCTTTTTTTTTTTTTTTTTTTTTTTTTATCTCGAGGTGGAAAAATCCTGCATTGGACACCCGTTTTCGGAGCCTTCCTACTAGGGTAGTGTCAGACTCCTACTGACTAAAAAACCACCTCTGGCAGCTGATCTGTCCCCGGAACCGCTATTGGCATTACTTCAGGGAAAGCTAACCTAACCTAACCTAACCTAACCTAACCTAACCACAAATACTTGTATAAATAGTCATCAAGATGTAAATTTTCGATGACATGGTCAAATTTTTTTTTCCCCACCACGTACCTAGTTTATCCTAAATTTTTTTCCAGTTAAACGACATACACTCAGAGAAATTAAGTTTTTCAATTAGTTTGCTTATACGCCAAAAAAACGTTTTCTATTAATTATCGATATGAATCACTGCAACGTTCGAATAAACAGTTCTCCTATGCTTTGATCTTGAACATCGGATTCAATTTCAGAAGTTTTGCTACATAAATATACGAAATGGTTATGGCTATTCTTTAAATAGTATACTAGAGAGGTAGGCTAATACGTTTGCTTACGTGTAAAATAAAATAAAATAAAATAAAGAGAAGGAAATAAGTCTTTCACGACCATTTTTTCTGTCCATTTTTAAAAAATGTAACGAATAAAAACTGGAATTTTCCGATCATAAAATCAGGGATTTAAGATGACGCAGAAGTGGTTCATTTTTTTGAACATCCTATACTTCGAAAAACGCTAATATTAACGTTTTGGAGCCGGATATCAAAATTCCACTTCTGAACAACAGTTCTAATCAATATTATGCACTTTCATGAAAAATTCCATACCTGACCATATAGTACTTTTTTGGGAAATCTTAATCTTCTATAAATTCCCGGGAATTGATCCTGAATCAAGGTTTCCCAAAAAAGTACTGTACGGCCAGGTGTGGAATTTTCCATGAAGGTGCATAATGTTGATAAGAATTGTTGCTGTTGCTCGGAAGTGAAATTTTGATATCCGGCACCAAAACGTTAATATTAGCGTTTTTCGAAGTATAGGATGTTCAAAAAAATGAATCACTCCTATGCGTCATCGTAAGAAAAGCAACCGAATGTATAAGGTAACTCCGTTAACTGTAACTTTTAAGCCCTCGGAGTGCTTGATTCCTAAATATCGCGAAACTCCAGGCAAAAATCGTGAACCGATACCCGGTTTCCTAGCATAATGACGCTTTGTCTAAAACAGTGTGATTTGTTCAATCGGTAAGTTCTTATTATCAAAAAGTTAATAATAGCCTATCAAATCAGGCATCTATCTGATATTCGTTACATTTTTTTAAAAATTGACAGATCAAATGGCCACCAAAAGCTAATTTATTTCTCTTTATTTTATTTTATTTTTCATGTAAGCATAACCCCTCAAGTCCAAGGGAAATCATATGGACTTGAAAGAGCGGTTTCTGAAATAACTAGTTCATGATTCCAGATCTAATATTCCATAAATTGTATGTACTATATCCTAGAACTTATTAGAAAAATTAAAGTTCGCGGTATTGTACTTTATAAGAGGCGTTGCCACATTATTAGCACCGCTACTCGAATAGTTATTCGTTAAGAATGTTAAACTTGTTCTTAAATTTAACGGCTAAAGCACTTTCCTCAAGGTATCGCTGTAAATCACATTATCAATAATCAAACGAAACACACCGATGTTCGATACCACAAAATTCGGGAAAAAATTGAAACGGAAGAAAAATATTTAAAACATATGCCCACAGATATAAATATAAAATGCCGGCAGATATATTGACTAAGCCCCTAAATCGAAATAAACTCAGTGGTTGTCGTGCAAATTTAGGGTATTGTAATTTATAAGCGGCGTCGTCAGATTATTAGCACCGCTACTCGAATCGTCAATGAGGAACGCCCCGTTGTCGTTGCTGTCATATAAAAGATGTACAATATAGAACCCCTTAATTAGAAGAGACCCGACAGAAGAAATCAGCGCAAAATTTTAAAGGCATATGATCATGCGCATTAGTTTTTCAAAAGACAGCTGAATAAAAAGTGCTTTCAGAAAACAATTAAAAATATAAACAGACAGGAGAAAAAATTAATGCGCATGGTCATATGCCTCCAAAATTTCGCGCTCATTTTTTCTGTCGGGTATTTTCTAATTAAGGGTCTCTAGTACAAATATGGCAGTTAAAGTGATTTTTACATACAGTATGTATATTGTTTATTCGAACTTCCATCGTGTGTGATAAAAACGCATTTTACCAAAACTAAAATCGGATTATTGTAGGATTTATAGATGAACACTAGGGTGTCCCTTATTTTGCGAATTTTCGAATTTAAATCGCACACCCTCTAAATCGGTGATCTATGGTACACTGATAAGCCCTATTTTTTTCAAGATTCTTTTGGACACCGGAAAGCGCCGACTTGAACTTTAAGTTCCGAAAATTCCCATAAGATAAGAGAAAAAAAGTCGACATTTTTTTTTTTTTCGCGGAAAGAAGTCGTTTCCTATCGGGAATTTTGCGTAGATCACGAATATGAAGTCCGTTTTTTTATACCGGATCCGGGTTTTGAGCTAGAGGAGAAAATGTGGCAAGAAAACCTGGTTAAGTGACAAAGCGCACTACGTCCTAAGTTTTTCTCATATTTTGGCTTCTAGCTCAAAAGCCGTACCAGATTTAAAAAAACGGACTTCAGATTCGTGATCTACGCAAAATTCCCGAAAAGAAACGACGTCTTTCTGCAAAAAAAAAAAAAAAAAAAAAAAAAATTTGTCGACTTTTTTCTCTTAAGGGAATTTTCGGAACTTAAAGCTCAAGTCGGCACGCTTTCCGGTCCCCAGTAAAATCTGGAAAAAAATAGGGCTTATCAGTGAACCATAGATCACCGGTTGTGCGACTTAAAATTCGAAAATTTGCAAAATAAGGGACACCCTAATGAACACAGTATTCAGTATTCAGGGAACAATTTATATAATTCATTTAAAAATTTAGAAACTGCTAAATTGTAATAAAATACGAAATTTAAGAATGGGAATTAACATTTCTCGGAAATGGATCCCCAGACATAAACTCGTAAAACATTCTTCTTCTTAATCCTTTACTCGATTACGAGCATGGTGATCTTCACATATACCTGTATAATATCCAATATATACCCCTCACGTAATACATTACTCGAAAGACATTTACCAGACAGAAAGCTCGTAAACAACAGAGACGTTTTTAGCTTATGAGTGCATACTATATTTGAAATAGTACATTTTAGTAAGTTAAACACGTTTCCGTTGTTTCCGAGTTGGCAACCCTAGTCCTGAAGACCAAAAATGGTGTATTTAGTAACTCGTGTACTCTCAATTGGGCCAGGTTTCTTAAATGGCACGTTCACCCTAGGTTCTTCACAGGTTGAACATCAAATTATTTCCTTTTTAAAATTCGCGCCAAAAATATTAAAGATAAATATACCGGTTTATTGACTTTCTATAGGATAGACCTCATACGAACAATTATTCTGCAACATATATTTTCCGGGAACATTAAAAGTCTATATAAAATGGTAGACTAGTGGGGAGGAACATAAAGGAAGATGAAACCTATGATTATCAATGAACCTGTCATAAGATGCAACATGACTCACCATAGCAAAAATATAAAATTGAATTTGAGAGTCACCCCCAGGCGAAGACGGAAACTGTGACAGTTGTGCGTAGAGGGGGGCCATTGGAGAGGGTCGCTCTTTCATCAAGGGTGCCTAATGAGGGGCTAATTCAATTTAAGACGCATCTTTCGATTGCTTCAAGAGGGTTCTCTTCCACTTTCCAAACGGAATGACCTACAAATACGTTTCGGATTTCTTTTGTTTTAAATGACTATATTGAAAAAAGTAAAAAGTAATGGTAGGGAAATTCGAATTTTACTTTTGAGAGCGTTTTCTTCCTTTTTAAAAGAAGACATCAAATAATTTTATGAACATTTTTTTTTCAGTGATATTAAAAAGTTTCCAACGGATTACTTTCTTTTGTTTTTTTTTCTTTTCGTTTAAGTGTTTTCAGATTTGTATTGCAGCGTTAATTTTTAAATTTTCAAAACTTCGAATGTTTCTTCTTTAAAATATCCATTTAAAGATATTTATAAAGATCTTAAAACGGAAAGTTAAGATTTCGTCTTATAAAAACCAAAGATAAAGGGGAAAAAAACAGATAAAAATTAGAATTACAAGTAAATCGTGCAGCACAATACGGGCCGAAAAATAAAGATAAATTAAACTACCTAAACACGCCAAAACGGTTTTCCAAAAATGCCAAATCCTCTTTTATTGATTTCAAAACTTGACTTAATTAAATTAAATATTAATCTTAAATAGCCAGGAAAAGCATTTCATAACATAAACTATAACATCTTCTTTCCGAAATTAAAGTTAATAACCAAGATGACTTTGGGGATATCAGATGATAATAATAATAATAATAAATTAGTATCAAGCACATTAAGAATTTATCATGAAAATGTCCTTTTTTTATTAATTTTTCCTATCTTGCGTGATTTTCTTATCGAAGAAGACTTTTTAAAATTTTTTTAAGAAATACATTTAAAGTTTACTCTTTGCTCTTTGCTCTTTCAAAGAAAGTTAAAAATCGTTACAACTTCCACGCAGTATCTTATATACATCCAATCAAATGACGGGAGTCGATTTCATTTAATGTCGATAATTATTTGCTGTGCTGTTTTCTATTGGAAAAAGGGTGTGGTTTTCAGTTAACTGGGATAAACGAGGCACTTCCCTAGAAAAACCATTCGTTAACTGCCTATATCCTTAGGAGATTCTTCGATTTAATTTTTGTTTTCTTTAGTTAATTCGTTTTTCTAATTAACGTTAATCTCTTTTATCATCTTTATCGTAATATTTTCATATGATTAAAAGAAGATTATCCGTTTATTAATAAATCCTAAAATTAAAGCATCCCTTTCAAAACGAATTCAATGAAATAAAAGTATTTTATCTATAAAATACGACTGGAACTTATAGGTAACCAGTCATTGGCCGAATATGATTATTATATTTAAATTTAAAAAAATCAAAGCAAATCCAATCAAATAAAACTAAAGTGCATTGAAATAAATAACTTAAATGAACATACACGATATCAAAATAAAATATATATGACATAGGCCTAATATTCATATTTTAAAAAAATTGGAAGAACATTATTTATGAAGTTTATGCTTAAAAGAAAAATTGTTTCATATGAATAAACTGGAAAAAAGCTTTCCAATGGAAAGGACAAATTTCCAGACAATGCAAATACAAGAACTGATAATGAGATACAACCATCTTGTTTTGACAAAGGTCAATAAAGTTAACGAGGGGGGTGTTGATACGCAAGCGCGCTCCACCCCGAAAGTCATCCCCCTTTCATCGTCAGGTTTTTGCGGGTTTAACGATTTTCCCTAATATTTTTCTAACCAATTACTCCATTTTGTTTTTCTTCATTAAAACTAGAATATATCTCATTAGGCTGACGTCTTTATTAACGCAAACGGACGCAAAAACAAAATTTAATATTTTTTTTCTTTTAAAACGGCAGCAATACGGCTTTTTACAAATTCATAGTAAAAACTTGGCTGATTAAATCATCACTTTACAAATTTCCGTCCTCAAAAGTAGGATATTTGTTACCGAAAAAAACTGATGAATCCTAATTTTAGTTTCGAAACACCAGACAGACTGTTAATTTATTGGTAGTAAAAAAAAAAGTCATGAGCAAGAGAATGAAAATTCTAGGAACAAAACAAAAGCAATTAAGAGATTACTAAAGCACGTTTGAATTTTCTCTATTTTCTTTCCATTCGTTGACGTAGAATGAACATAAACGTGATTTGCATATCAGTCCTGGACGGGGAAACTCAATATCTACCTTCGGTCGTAACAGCCGTGGATATACGGGGGGAAAAAAATTCAGCATTTACAATGTTGGCCATACGCGAAAAGTCGATTCCAAAAATAAAAATTTAGCTTATTTTCTTTCCCGTTCTTTTTTTTTTTTTTCCCCCTTTAAATTGAGCAAATTTTTTTAAAACTGAACATCAAAGAGGTTGACGTACAGTGAGGAACAAGGTATAAGAAAAAAACTTTAGGTTCTTTGCTAAGGAAAATGGAACGACACTGACAAGAAAATCATCTTCGTTTCGACTGATTAATCTTTCACCACCCAGCTTTACAACTTGGAAAACTCGGAAAAGCTTTGAAAAAGCTTTATAACAGAAAACTTTCTGATGCTTTTAAGCTTAGAGAGCTTTTAGTTTTCTAGTCTTAGACTTTGACGTATCTCAATCTCGTTTAGTCTCTTTTTTCAACCTTATAAATATTTTGATCAGGTGTATATGAGTATTTTTTAAAAAGGATAAAATTTAAAAAAGATTAATCGTAAAGTCTGGAACAAATTTTCAAAGTCTAAAACAAAACAACTTGTAAAAAAAATCGAACTAAAAATTAGTTCTTTAGCATCTCTTTCATTCATAAAGTAAGTAGACTCAGAAGCTTAAAACTTTTAATGAATTCGAGCGAGTTATGACACTTTCGAGTTCTTTGAACGAAATCGCACTTTTAGAGTCCAAAATTTCTTCATCGACCTTAACGATTAAACGACAAATAATTTCACAGTAAAAAATTTTAGGTAAAAATTAACATGATTATGTTAAAATCGGTCTACATAATTTTTATGTTGTTTTTTGTTTATGCTTACCATTTGGAAAAAACAACATAAAACGTTTGTGTAGACCGATTTTAACATGATTACATATTATTTTTACTGTGTTTCAATGATTTCCGCAGTTTTTGGTTTGGATGCGCAGAACGAAGAAAAAAGCAGCCTGGGTGTAACAACAGTGGAAGACGTCCCCTAAATGAATCTGCGATGTGTCCCTCCCCTTTTCCCATGAAAGTAAAAAAAAATATCTGCCCTCCTTAATTTGGAAAGATAATATTCAGCTGCCTAAATTTTTTTAAGCCTTCTATATATACAACTCAGAGAAAACGGGTCGCAATTAATGTTTGACAAAATAAAAAAATAAAAAAATAGGTAAAACGAAAAATAAATCAATTAAGGTCACTGCATAAGGAGGGCCGGGGCCGGGGCGGGGGTGAGGGTTTATGGTTATGGCGACGACGATTTTTTTTTTTAGATCAATTTTTGTTCCGATGCCCCCCTTCCCCCTCAAGCTAAAAAGTGTTATTACACCTCTGGAAAAATGAATGGAGACATACAAACAGACAGACTCTCACAAGCTGACTTGGTGGGCTCTTCTCTAACTAACCATTCATTCGAACATCCGAAAAATTAAATGAAAAAAGAAAGTCTATATTTTTCCTCAATGTAATGGTTTAGTTAATTTAAAATATACATTCACTTTTAATAGGGTTGTTTCACAATATTTCCAATAATTTTTTTAACTGTTCAGAAATTTAGGGAAAAATATTAGAAAACGAAATCTCATTTGTTTTGATTCCTTTGGAATGTTTTTATCTTTTAAATTTCAATTAAAAATTGACGAAATTTTAGCCCGATTTAAACGTTTTCGAAAAGCGCAAAATGAAATGGCGTCTGGTTGTTTTTATCGTTCCGTTCAAATAACCAGTTCGAATCAGCAGTGACTCAAATGTATGAAAATTTTGTAAATGGCGAATGTTTTTGTTTTGAAATAAAAATGGATAAATTTTTAATCGAAGCAGCTTCGCGGATACTATTTTACTGGAGTCTTGCGATTTGTTAGCACATAATGGATCGAATCCATATGTAATATTTCTTTTTACTCGTTGTCAAAATGACAGATGACTGGTTTTTAATTTCAAAACAAAAACATTCGCCATTAAAAAACTTTCATAGCCTACATTTGATTCACTGCTGATTCGAACTGGTTATTTGAACGGAACGATAAAAACAACCAGTCGCCATTTTATTTTGCGTTTTTCAAAAGCGTTTAAATCGAGCTGAAATTTCGTCAATTTTTAATTGAAATTTAAAAGATTTTCATTCCAAAGGAGTCAAAACAAATGAGATTTCGTTTTCTGATTTTTTTCCCTATATTACTGGAGAGTTAAAAAAATTATTAGAAATATAGTGAAACCACCCTATTTGCAATTGCTGATCGCTAATCGTTAATTGGAAAATAAAAATCGAAAAAGAACCATATCTCAAAATTGTAACAGAAAATTACAAACCTCTAAGTTGCAGTACCAGAAACCCTAATTACACTAAAAAATTTTAAAAAAATTAACTTACCATATTCTTGGTAATGAGCGGTAAAAGTAATTAATGGTAATCTTCTCTGCTAAATAAGAATTCCTACGGGTTGATAAACAGTTTTCCCTCAGATCAAATCGCACTTCCATTTTAGACCATTTCAGTCCTGAAATCAATAAATAAAAAGCAGTTGTGAAAATGTTTTTGTCGATTGCCTTGCAAAGGATGCACTACAAATAATTTTATTTTTACTTCACAGGTATGGTTTCAAAATAGAAGAGCAAAATATAGGAAACAAGAAAAACAATTACAAAAAGCATTAGCGCCGTCAGTCCTGCCCACGTGTAATGGAGCTATGATGAGGAATATATATCCGACAGCGAGTAGAGGATATCAACCTTATCACCATCATAATTCAATTAATTCAATAAATCGTTATCCACAGGTAAGTTACATAATCGAGATATAGGCCTACTTTAATATTATTGTCCTCACTTAAATGAAAATGTAGGAACAAATACAAAAAATAAAATAAAAATTAAAATTAAAAAATAAATAAAATTTAAAAAAAAAACTTAATATTGTAAATCCTGACTTTGTATCAAGTTTTTACTTTACACCGAATGACATCATCATTAAAAAATAGTTGTTTGCTGCAGATGTCGGGGAGTTCATATCCAAGTATGACACAACCTTTCTCAATGAGCCATGGTGCTACTAATATGTCAACAGGAATGAGGCAAGACGCAATGGGTAAGTGTTCATTACTTATAATAAAACTGACAAATTCCGAAATCTCAGATGTTTTGAAAAAGAAAAAGGAACGAATTGAAGAATAAATTTTCCAAAAGTTGAAGTGAGCTTGCGTATTAACTTCCTTCAAAATATAACCTGATATAACTAAGTTTTCTCTGCTTTTTATATAAATACATCAATTTCCGGTACAAGATGGATTTGTGACGTAGAATCCGGGTTGAGACGCGGTTTGCGTCTTAGGAAATTGCAAGGAGTCGAGAGAAATTCCTCAATGGAAAAAATCATTTTGTCATTTCCTTATTATAAAAATAGGCCTAACTCTTAACGTTACCAACATCTATATTTTCTCTCATTTTTCCTTTAAGAATTTTACCTCTTGGCACCCTATCCTCATTTTCCTCATCTCCCACTTTTCCTTTTAATTTCGATTCAATCTCCTCAAGAAATCCATCATATTTAATTTTATAAAAAAAAAAAAGAAAGAATGGGAATAATTTTTCAATTATCTGGGGAAATTAATTACACTAATTATTGCTTTACTTTTTTTTTTGAATTTCAGGAATGGTTCCTGAAGATGAATGGTATAATAAAAGTTTATCAGCACTTCGAATGAACTCAAGTCACCACCCTAATCTAACAGCACCAATGCTGCAATATCAAACGTAATCGTGCGAGGAAAAAGAGTGAACCATTTTATTAACTATCGTACTTTCAGTCATTTAGAAATACTGAAGTTGGTTTGTAAAATATGAAAGGTAATATTTTTATATAATTTAAAAAGCTAAGTCTGATCTCACTCGTTTTACATAATTTAAGCAATAATTAATAACATATGATATTTTTATTTTTTAATGTTTGTACGTTCTCAATAAGGCTTTTAAAAACGAATTATATATATCAAATATTTTTCGTACTATAAAATCTTTTTAAAAAAAACATGCAGTCTAGTCTATATTAATCTAGTCATTTGAGATGGTGTTGTGCAATTACGGGGTTTTTTTCATTTATTTTTTGCAAAACATCCAAATTACAAACCAACTCAGTTATTAAGTAGATACAAATTAAATAAAAAATCAGTAGGGACGTTTTAACATTTTTTTAAAAGTCGAAGCATCTTTGGGTGGTTCATTGTAAGTTCGGTTTGACATATCTGAAGGTAAAACTTTTCCAAGTTTTTTTAGTCCAGCTTGCCTCAGGAGAAAAAAAAATCGATATGAAAAAGAAAATCAAAGACTATGTTTTGGACTACGACGACCTAATGACAGGTTTTTATTTTACATTAAATTTCGTTCTAATTTGACGTAAAAATCATAATAAAAAGTACCTACTATGAAATAAACCAGTATTAAATTTATTTATTCCTCTTTGCCAACAGTTGTGTGAACCGAACATCTTAAGACTTGAAATGAATTTTTTTTTTTGTTTTGAAAATGACATTAAAAACTGAAGAAATGTACAGCGTATAAAGTACGTGTGAATGGATGTGTGTTGCTAAATGTTTTTTCATTGTAAAAGAAAAAAGAAATATTTAAGAAAAAAATTGGTAAGACTCTTTTGGAAAAGAAAAAAATTGAGAGAAGATATTTTTATGAATTTTTTATTTCTATTTTTTTTTTTTTTTTTTTTTTAATGCAATTGCATTTTTGTAAAAATGAAATTTTTGCTTTCATTGTATAATAATCCTGATTTACTTTAAAAAATGCAAATAATTTATTTTAATTTTTAAAAGTTTTGTTTAAACACTTCGAAACTCGTTAAAAATTTCAAGTTTTAAACATGTGATTGCATATTCAGCTTTTTACTTCAAAACCCCAAAATCCCCGTAATTTTGCTACAAAAAAAAGAAGAAGGAAAACATTTTTTTTACAAGATTTCTTGCTAGAATAAGAATAAGCTGTGCTTTTGCACGCAAAACAAACTGGAATAAAATTTATTCAAAACGAACGCCCTATTATTTTACAAAAAGGATGCACTTTTTCGAGTAATATACACGATATGGATCAAATTTTTATGTTTTGGCTGCAATATTTTCCCTACGGGTAGTCATGGCAATTTTTACTATAAAATTTGATCTATACCTTGTGTATCATGTGACCTGAAAATGAACATGACCAACAAAAGCACAGCTTAAAATAAAAACAAAAGAGCTAAATTGGTTTTTTCTGAGTAACCGAACGTAATTTTAAGGTAACAAACCTACAACATCGCACCACCTGACAATCTGTACAGGAATTTACACCATGGAATCGTTTTTGCTGCGGTGCTTTTTAAGTTTAGCTTTATCAAATCACACAATAAAAATGTCTCCTGGACGTATATTATTTTGCTAAGAAGGTTAAGAAAATATAAATCACTGGTAGCGATTTTTAAAACGAAAGGGCAAGTTATCAAAAAATAAATCAAATAAATGAATACAAAAATATTTGCAACAAATCATGCAATCCTCCCCGTCTTTCTTAAAACGATAGAAAAAAAACAAAACAATATAATGCTACAATATATCAAAGAAGGCTCCGATTAGTAATAATTACTCATGTACAGAACATTAAAAATTATCCTCCGGTTTGCTATGATATCATGATTGTGAATCAACATAAAATGTACCACTGACACATATTTCTCTTATGAGCCAATGCTACATTTTAAATTAATTACCTCACTGGTCTTTCAAGCTCATCTGGTTATACTGAACCAATATATACAAATCAAATTGAAATTACATTGAACCAATACACGCCAACTACAAACATTTTTCAAATAAGACTCATTAAAGACAGATCAATAAATGCTAATGTAATTAGCTAAAAAACATTCAAGTAATGAGAAATACTGACACAAGCAAAAAAGAAGCAAGAAATTTTAGACTTTTATAACTCCTTTTTTTGACTATCCAATTCATCATTATGACGGTGGTAGATCACACTTAATTATCAAAGAATTTCAACACTGAATGATTTTCCTTTTTCGTGTTGCATTTAATAAAAACTTAACAGTGCCACTATAAATCACATTAAAAAACTATGAGCAATGTCAAATTTGACCAAATGTGGCTTGTCTGAAAATCCCTTATTTATTTGGGTCTCCCTAAAACACAGACTACACAGACTGACATTGAAATTTTACAGGCGAAGGCTGTATAGGGCTCAGCTCCACCAGTGGAGTGTTTTTTTAAGAAATGAGCTTTCCCCTGAAAGCTTGTTTAAAAAAGCTTTCAGCAGAACAAGTCATGATGTGTCACTGACCCACAAAGACCGACGGAAATTTCACAAGCCAAGTGTTCTGTGGGGCTCAGATCCCCTAGTCAAGCATTCTGAAAAGAGCTCCTTGCAACAAGCTTTCAGGTGAAAGCTCTTTTCATATAACACTGCTTTAGGGGGATGAAGTACCATGACTTGTTCTGCTGAAAGCTCCTTCCATCAAGCTTTTAAAAGTAAGCTTATTCCATAAAAAATACTTTACTGGGGAAGCTGAGTCCGATACAATCCTTGGTCTGTGTCGGTCTGTGTCGGTCTTTGTGGTCTGTTTTAGGGAGATCCTAATTATTCTGAAAAAGGTTTTTTTATTCTTGCAAATAACCAAATTAATTGTATTTTGTTTATGATGACTAATGATAAAGAGTAAGTTTAAGAAATTCTCATTGTAATCTAAATTATAATAATTAAATTTTAAAGACATTTTTCATGTACACAACACTAATTTATTTTCACTAACCTTATTTCAATTTCTGCTCCTTGATATGTTAATGATTGTTGTGTGATCCATCGGCTTTATTTGTGTCAGGATCACGTTTCAGAATTGAGAAAATAAACTTAAATATTTCTATTATTTTAATATTCTCGCAATACTAGCACAAAACAATGGCCATAAATTCACAAATAAAGGTAAATTTTTTGCGGATTAAACGTTACGTTATGACGCACATACATCATTCCCGCTTTTCGGAGTTACGCAGACGACAGACGACAAAGGAAAAAAGGAAATTCAAAGTTTGACGTATTTTGTTTGATGATGTCGGTTTGTTTACGTTATTATTCAATTAAATTAAAAAACAATGTAATTTGAAAGTTTCTATTAATAATATTTTAAGAGAGGAAGTAAAAGTTTCGAACAAATAGTCAAAAAAAGTAGCATGGCTTCCAGTGAATCTCTTATGATCAATCATTTTAATTTAAAAAAAATTAATGAACAGATTTTTTCCAATAAAATACAAAACACAAATTATTGGCATAAATTTATTATTAAAAATGGTGCTATTTTAGATAAGGATAAATTATTGCATTCTGTTCTAGACGCTGTTAGTCCACTTGATTTTGTCCCTGTTAAGGTAAATTGCTGAACTTCCAACAATGTTCAAAACATCTGCGTTAGACAAACTGATATTACTTTTTTTTTTTCAGTATACAATAAGTGGAGATGATAGTTATTTTCTTGCAAGAAACTGCAGAAATGTGATAGAAAAATTATGTGAAAAATCATTGACTATTGTTACCTTTTTGGATGATATGCAGAGTCAGCATTGTATTTATTTAAATATTCAACTTTGTTACCAAGCAGTAGAAAAATTTCAAGTTAATATGAAATCTCATTTACAAAAAGCCATAGAAAAGCGTTTAAAATCATCAGAAACTGGAGAGATAGATCTTTCAAATTTTCATAAAGAACCTGGTAAGCATTTGAAATAACGTTCTTTAAAAAATTTTATGAAAAATTATTCAATTCAGACAAATTAAATTATAAGTTTTTAAAATAATTTAAAAATTTTGTTGTCCTTTTAACATTTGTCTTGAAAAAGTAATTTTTGATTTCAACAACATGTAAGTTATTAATAAACTCTGTGCTGCATTATTATTCATAAACGTTGTTTTAAATTTTATTTCAGAATTAAACGAAATAATATTTTGTCCTTTGTCAATTCCTAAATTTTTTGGATATGTTTTGCAAATCGTTAAATCACAAAAGGTGGAAATTCAGAAAATCAATATTTCAAATAATAATATAAAAAAATTAAACTCACTTGAATTACTATCTGATTTGGACACCTTAAAGGCTTTGGATTTAAGCAATAATAAGGTATTTAATAAATATTATTTATAAATATATACATATATACATATAGCATTCTGTAAATTAATCATTTTTTTCAGATAGAAGATATTACCAGTTTGAAATTAATTTATTCTGGGATTCCAAGATTGAAAGAAATAAATTTGAGTAGAAATCCTTTGTGCTCATTATATTCATCACCCTTGGAGTATACAAATGTGATAATGCATTATTTGCCTTCAGTTGAAAAACTTGATGGTGTTTTAATAGACTATTTCCTACCAATTCATAGGACTTGGCTGTGCAGTAATGATGGTGAAAACTTAGTTGGTCAGTTTATAGAACATTATTTCAGATTGTATGACAGCAATAGATATTTACTGAGACATATGTATCATAAAAATGCAATTTTTTCATTAATGAGCAATGAAAAAATAGAAGTAAAGCCAACTACTGATTTTAAGTTAGTACATTTTTTTTTTTTTTTTTTTTTTTTTTTTTTTTTTTTTTTTTTTTTTTTTGTAAAAGTTTTATGATTTTTTAAAACCTTTTTCACTTATTTTTTCAGACTGAAATGCTACCATGATCAGAGTAGAAATTTATTAAAAATTAATACGGATCGAATTAAAATCATTGGACCTGTTTTCCAAAATAGAGATGGTGTTATGAAATCCTTGATGAGTTTACCGACTACGGAGCATGATCCTTATTCTTTTAAGACAGATCTACTGTTTCATGAGGTTAATTTTCAGTACTTAATTTTATGTCTGGTCATCACTTGTTATTTCAAAAATAAATGCATTATCTCTTTTACAGGATATAAATTCTGTGATAATGGTGTCTGGTGTTTTCAAAGATTTCCAAGATAAACCGCGACATCGAAGTTTTAATAGGACTTTCGTTTTACTTAAAACATCGGAAGATGAATATAAAATTATTAACGATTTATTTCAAATTAATAATGCTTCGGAAAGTGAAATCCAGGTAAAAAGTTGTTGCTTTTTAAAATCTTTAATACATAATTAGCTACCTTATATTCCTTTTCAATTTTAGAACTCTTTTTTCAAACCGAACCCTTTGAAGGCTAAAAGGAAAAGAAAACCGATAGCAAACATTAAAGAGCGGCAGGACATGGTGAAAACCTTATCTGAATTTACAAATATGAATGAAAAATTTTCAAAGAAGTAAATATTAATTATTAATTGATTTTTATTTAGTAATGATTTTGTAAAGATACTAATATTATGTTGTATGTTTCAGATGTCTGGAAGATGTTAATTGGGATCTTAAAAAAGGAGTAAATGCTTTTTTAGAAAATTTTAAAAATTACAAAATTCCTCCAGAAGCATTTCTTGGCTGAATTTTTACTTAATAGATACCTCATAGGACGAAACTCTGCTTAAGAATTTTGAGCCAAAACAATAGTTTTTACATTATTAAAGTTAATGCTGCCGTTTTATTCGTATCTTTTTTACTGATTCATCTTTTTTACTTTTTAATAATTTCAAAAATAAACATCTTACTGTAATTTTTTTTATTTTTTTTTCGTTATCCAATCCAAAACTTTCGAAATAACAAAGATGTATAAAGATCCATTGCTTTTATCCGTAATCAAAGACATAGTTCGTTATTAAAAAAATTGATTTTTAAGAACAACAAGGAAAAATAAGAAAGTTTTAATGAAAAAAGAAAAAATTCTTAAGGGCGAAACTAACATTAATAAATATATATTTACATTAAAAAAGATTGTTAAGATTTATAGTGTGAATAAAATATACTAATAGCAGGATCCTCTATTTCAGTTGTGACTAAAATATCACGAAATTTATCTAATATTTGAAGCAAATGACTTCGTTTAATATTTTCGGAATACATTATATCCTCCAAATGATGTTTACCAGTTAGATATCTTTTATTAAACAACTTGACTAGGAGAAGAAGATCTTCATTATTCGAAGCTGCAGGAATTTTTAATATTGCCATTCTTTCTTCCGGACTAAAATTATCCAGTAGTTGTTTTTGCACGGCAGTTGCTCGGTCATCGTCTGATCCCATTATAAATATTTCGGTCGACTGAAGCAAAAAAGTGGAAACAATTAAATTATGATCATTTATGAACATTTGCAACTAATTTTTTTTTTTCTTACAGATTTAAAATTTGGAACATCGCTTTTTAGTTTAAAATTTTTGGAAGAAGAATCATCAAAATCAGAACCACTTTGTGTTCTAGATCTATTATCCTTAGGTGTGCTTTTAGCACTAGTCTTTTTGGTATATTCAACAGGGTGTCCTGCACTACTTGGCATTAAATGAACATAGGTATGAAGTTGTAATAAAAGTCTATGTTGTAACATCCAAGCTATCATTTGTACTAATTGCTTTTGCTGAGACTGAGGAATTAAAGGGCTCAACTTTTGATTTAATGAAGTTGGAAGAGAAAATTCGCTCATAATCTAAAAACAGAAATAATAATAAGCTAAAATTGAAGTATTAAATTACTTGATTCACTTTTTTTTAAACTGGTACCTCCAATAAATTTTCTCCAGGAAACTTTTCACTGAATTTTTCAACTAAAGGGGTATTAGTTTGAGTTGATGCATCCGGAGCAATGCAGTAAATGTTATTTTCACAAATTGGATAAATGACCATTGCTTTTGCCCAATAAACAAGATGTCCAGTTAATTGGAAGACATGAGGTAATGTGATATCCGCATCAGCTGAGAGAGCTTGTAAACTTTTCAGGGGAGAATAAACATGAATTAATCGAATCAGCGCAGGAGATGAATCAGGAGGCAATGACTCAAGTAGTTCAGCTTGATCCACCAAAAGCAAAATTCCATGGTAAGGTCGAATTGACTGCAAACATCTGAAAAATGTAAACCTTTTTATTCTGTTCAAAAAATTGCCTCAAAAAAGTTGTTTACTTATATATAGCCTCAGGTTCCATAACAAATCCCCTTTTCATGTATGAAGTCTGATGCACTTTGTGGGGCAAGCAAAAAGACACTTCTATCCATCTGTTCACTCTAATTTGAACTAAACCAGTGCTACTTAAATCATCATATACTTTTTTCAAGTCTCTTGCCAGTGAACTTCGAGAAAGAATTAACTCAAAAGGTGATACATATGTTTTATTTGAACTTGTAGTATCTGCCATTCTAAAATTAAAATAAAATGACACTAAATGTCACAGATGATTTCTTACACTGAAAGAACTTACTTTTGAGCAATTTCATCATGAGCAGCTATCATTTCTTTGGTTTGCAGTGTAACATAACAGCAACGTTTCTCTTCATGTTTTAAAGCTATTCCAAGTCTCTTACTTAAATCATAATAACATTTTACTATTGAGTAACTTGCAAAGGAATGAAGAGCAAAAACTACATTAATTAAAATAGCAGAAGGTGTATCAAAATGATTGACATTAGTACCATTCAGAGCTGCACTGCTTCCTGATATCTCAGTTCTATAATCAAAAAATATTTCAATGTGACAATAATAAATGCATTGGGTTAATTGTGAAACATACCTTTCAATACTGCCAGACTGAAATAAAGTTGGATGCCCCACAAATCGAACATCATTTACTTTTAATTCAAATTTTCTTTCACAAAGTTCTGGTTTAACAGCAAAAAGATTACTTAATACTTCATCTGTAAGGCCTGTCAAATTCCCTTTAGATATGTTACTTGTTTGTGGAGGTGGTGATTGCAGTAAATCTTCATTGATAATTAAAGCATAAGGGTTTTTTCTATTATTTTTCAGATCACTATCAGGTTTTGCATCACTGTTAAACGGGTATCGGAACAGGAGACGATCTCCTTTACTGTCACTTTTAACTAATATAATACTCAAAGGATTAACTTCCATATCACAGCCATTAGTTTGACTCCAAATTTATCTAAAAAAATGCAAAAACTTAGTTGTTAAAAATTGAAAAATGAAAGTCTAATGCTAAAGAGGAAAACTTTACTTTTAATGAGAGTTTGTACAGCTACTGCAACCTAAAATTAATTTACAATTGTCTGTAAAAAAAAAAAAAAAAAAAAAATAATCACTTAAAATAATATATTAGTTCAAATCGGATTTAACATTTTCACTAAGTAATTATGTATTATTACACATGGAATAATAAAATCATTCATTTGACTTGCTTGATCACATTTTGTTTTACTGGTTCTTTATAAAAAATAATTTTTGTTACGATTTTAAATTCATACTTTATGTTAAAATTTTAACCGGTACATTATTACATTCAGAATGTAAATATTTGTGAATTATGACGCACAAAGGAATTATTCAAAGGAGTCACCGGGAGTCACGCTCCCATGCACCCAACCGAAAAAATCGGGATAAAAAGGGACTTTTAGACCGATATGTTGGCAATATTGAAAAAAAATGAACGCTTTTATGATGAAGTGATATTTGCGAAAACAAATATCTTATAACATAACGATTATCAAAATTTTTGATCTATCGACTATTTAATTTATATTCTTGTCAATGGAAATTATAAAAAATAACGGATGGAATATAAGTTGTTTATTTTGGAATTGATATTATTTTAATTTTGGGTGGTAAGCATTGCTTAATTGTGTAATATTGGCCTAGGCCCTGCATTCACGTTCACTGACCATAACAATGCTTTTTGCATTTATTTAGTGAGTGATTGGTTATCTGAAGTCCTAATATTGCGCCTGTTTAAATGGCCCATGTGCGAGCAAAACGAAACTATTACATTTTTTGACCGTTACGAAAGTATTGTAGAGTTTAGTTAGCGTATACGTTCGTTTTTCTTCTTTTTGCGTAATTAGCCCATTCTCAAGAACTTACTGTTCATTGAAAAAAGTTTCAAAATGTTATTACCATTTCGCGTCTAATTTGGACGACCAAACAACAGCGTTATGATATTGGTTTAAAATAAGGAATAGGCCTATATATTTTTTTTAAACTTAATTGAAGAAATCTGAAAAACATAATGTCAGGCCTAGCCAAGTGGTGTTTTTATTACTTTTCATTCATTGAATGTTGTTGCAATTGTGTGTTTATTAAATGTTTTAAGCTAATAGTATCAGAACAGTTTGACTGAATCTGCTGAGATGAATATTTATTCAACAACCTCTATTTTAGTTTATAAAGTTTCAGTAATAAACCAAAGATTGAAGATAAATTTTTGATCAATGAATGGAAAATGAAATAAAAGATATTTTAAAGATATGAATGATAGAAGAATTTTTTGTCATAAGTTTTATGACTAGTCAGTAGCTTTATTGCTAATTTCAAACAATAAAATTAATTAGATCCATTGGTGAACTTAAATAAAGGATTGATGATCAATAATATATTAAAATAGCTTCTCGATATTTTTAATTGTTATTCAATCTAACCTGTTATGATCAATTTAGATTCATGAGTGTCTGCAGTAAAACAGTTTGACTGTCAACATGTCTGATTCATCTACTTTATTACAAAGGGCTGGAAGTGTTCCTGGTTTGCCACCAGCTAATATTGTTAAAGAAGGATGGCTTTTCAAAAGAGGTATAATATTGAAAGTGAAATTGAAAAATTTAGCCTAAGTAAGAATTTCTTATATGTAATTAACCATTTTTAAATTTATTATTATTTTTAGGTGAACATATTAAAAATTGGCGATCAAGGTATTTTATTTTGTTTGATGATGGTAGCCTGGTGGGATTTAAAAACAAGCCAGAAAATGCTGGAGCCTATGCTGATCCTTTAAATAATTTCACTGTCAAGGGTTGTCAGATCATGTCTGTTGATCGACCCAAGCCTTATACTTTTATCATTAGAGGCCTTCAGATGACTACAGTTATTGAACGAACTTTTCATGTTGAGACTGAAAGGGAGAGGTAAGTGTTGAATTTATTTATTTTTATTTATAAATATGTATTACTATGCAAAAAAAAAGAAAAGATTATTATCAATGTAAACATGAACAAGTGCAAAGGTTAAACTGTACAGGGTGCAGCAAATTCACTCTCGATTATACTTGCTATCATTATTACTAGTATAATTTTTTAATACTATTATAATTATTAATTAATACTCTGCTTTAATTCCAATTTTTATGACTTGAAGTATTCAATTGCAGTCAAGACTAATAAACATCTTGAATGTCCTGAATCCAAAAGAAGCTAAAGTATATGAAATATAACTTACATGTTTATATTTTTTATATTAGGGAAGATTGGGTAGCTGCTATAAGACTAGTTGCGGACAGACTTGCTGGAATTGAAGATGCAGATATAGAAATGAGAAGCCATTCTGGTTCAGGAGACAGTAGTTTGGATGTTGCCACAATAGATGAATTAAGTGCTAAATTTTCAGTTCAAGGAACGTCCCATACAAAGAGTTCAGGAAAAAAGAAAGTTGTAAGTATTCTATATGATGTTTTACAAAGTTATATCAGCATTCACTTTCGTTTCAACATTTCCTTTGGTTATTCATTATGTTTGCTTCTATTTCAGACTTTAGAAAATTTTGAATTCTTAAAAGTGCTTGGTAAAGGAACATTTGGAAAAGTTATTTTATGCAGAGAAAAAGCTACGGGGCACTTGTACGCCATTAAAATATTAAAAAAAGAAGTAATTATCCAAAAGGATGAAGTTGCTCATACTTTAACGGAAAATAGGGTGTTAAGGACTACCAACCATCCATTCTTAATAGTAAGTGTATTTCCATGCAAAGTTTTACTAGAAAAAATACCATTTATTAACAAGTTCCTTTTTTTCTTAGTCATTAAAGTACGCATTTCAAACGGCCGACCGCTTATGCTTCGTCATGGAATATGTGAATGGAGGTGAATTATTTTTTCACCTTTCTAGAGAAAGACTATTCGGAGAAGAAAGAACAAGGTTTTATGGAGCCGAAATCATCTCTGCGCTAGGTTATCTCCATGAACAAGGAATAATTTATAGAGATTTAAAAGTATGCCAATTTTCTTTTCTTTTTTTTTTTTTTCTTTTTGCAACGGTGAACATTTTCGATTAAAAAAACAGGTTTGAAAATATTTTATTTCTGTGTTTTTGCAGTTAGAAAACCTGTTATTAGATAACACAGGGCATATAAAAATAGCTGACTTCGGTTTATGCAAAGAAGATATTACCTATGGTCGTACAACGAAAACGTTTTGTGGAACTCCCGAGTATTTAGCGCCTGAAGTGCTCGAGGATAACGACTACGGAAGAGCTGTAGATTGGTGGGGCGTCGGCGTAGTGATGTACGAAATGATGTGTGGTCGCCTTCCTTTCTTTAATAAGGATCACGATAAATTATTTACACTAATTTTAATGGAAGATGTAAGTTTAATTTTCGATCGTGCAAAATAAATGTTAGATTTACTACATAAGAATGATTTCGGTAAAACTGAAAGTGTTCCAAAATTGACATATTTTCATAATTTAAAGGGATTAATATGCCCAAATAGAGATTGCCTGACTAAGCTTACATTATTAAAAAAAATTTTTTTCCAGGTAAAGTTTCCTAGAACGATTAGCAGTGAGGCTAGAAGTGTATTAGCGGGATTATTAATCAAAGACCCTCAAAAAAGACTTGGAGGTGGTGTAGAGGATGCACGGGAAATAATGTCACATCCTTTCTTTGCCCCTATTAATTGGACCGATCTAGTTCAGAAAAAAGTTAGTTCAGTTAAGATCATAAAATATTTATTTTTTAATTAATTTTTTTCTAATTTTAAATTTTAGATTACTCCACCTTTTAAACCGCAAGTAACAAGCGATACAGATACACGGTATTTTGATTCTGAGTTCACCGGAGAAAGCGTAGAATTAACTCCTCCGGAAAATCCAGGTCCATTGAATACTATTACCGAAGAATTAGACCAAAATCAACCCTATTTTCCGCAATTTAGTTATAGTGATTTATCGTCTACGCTTAGTGCCAGTAGTTCCTCACTTGCACAGAGCGCCGGAGCAATGCACTAGCGATTATGTTTTTACAGGGTAAGTACATGTGAAAAAAAAAAAAAAACGAACCCCAGAAAATCATCGCATCCAAATGTTACAATTGTACGAAAATTAATTTTCTTCTATTTTAATGTAATAACCAAACAATTCATAATTAATATCTCAAGTTTGATTTTTTTTAATGTCTTTCTTTTAATACAGTATATATTGATTTTTTTTATTGATAAGTGTTAACACTGTGATTTGTAAGCTAAAGATTTTATGTACAAAATGTATTCAACTTTTTTTTTCTTCCAACGAATTGCAATGTAAAGCTTATTCAGTAGTAATAAAAAAAGAACGAGACTAAAAGCAATATATATGTGTTAATATATAATTTTTGAAATAGATTAAAATGTTTTCGTACGATTAATATATTTATTACGACTTAATATAAGTAAGAAAAACAAGCTGTTGCTCGTTATTAGATAAATTAATTCATTATTAAAAAAGTTCAATTTATGATTTTGAGATCAGCTCTAAGGAAGGAAAAAATAAGAAATTATCATATCGTCTGCTAGACTAATTCAATTTTTTTCTTAAATAATTAATAATATATTGATTGTAAATTTTTCCCTTTTTTTTCTTCACTTCAAATGATGATGATAAAAAAATAATTTAATTGTTATAGATGCTTACAGCAATTATTTATTTAAAAGAATACGTACAAACACTTTTGCTGTGTTTAAAAGCGAATCGATTGATATCCTATATTTTGTGCCAACTCGTCGTGTTTTAGAACTATGCAGATGATAATTTTTCCAAATCAATGTAAGATTTGAAATGTAAATTATATAGTGTTTGAATTCTTTTTTCCTTTTTTTTATTTGTTTGTTCATAGCGCGTTTGCTTTATTTGCAGTCGGAACTGATAACCAACAGATTTTTAAATACATGATAAAAAAATAATGGTCGGTAATTAATGCAAAATTTATTAATACTGTAATTACTTCTTAACAATTCATATGAAACATGTTTCATTCATGGCATGCCATAATGGAAATAAAATGGAGACACACATTACTATATTCGAAATTACAAAAATTATGGATCATCCATTTTAGTGCATATCAAAGTCGGATTCTTTGAAATTTTTTTCCAAATTGGTTTTAAAATATCTCCTCTTCTAAGATAGATATGGCACTTTTACTTAAAGAGTGACAAAAATGTTTGAAGGTTTTACTGTATATTTAGAATGAAACTTTGTCGATTTTTCAGCTATTCTCTCGGAAGGGGTTGATATGTTGAACAGTTTTCACCACCGCATTTTATTTATATTAATTTTTTTTTAATTGTGAGGGCAAAATTTCCGTTATTCAGTAGCCTAGTTTTGCAGAATATAAAATAAGAGAGAAAAATTACCCGGTCATAGGCAGTGTCTACCGGGAATGGACACCGAATCATTTTGGCCATTTTGTAAATTTTACATTTCTTTTTATTTTTGTGACTTTTGATGTAAGCGATTAAAATCTTATTTAACAATTATTAATTCTCAAATTAGATTAAAGTGCCAATCCATTATATGTTCACAAACCTCACAATTGCTATCTTATTTATATTTGTCCTTTCATTTATTAAATTTATACATGTTTATTAATATTTAAATTGTTTTTGTGCAAGGCAGAAAAAAATAATGTCATTTTCATAAAGACCTCAGATTTTTTTTTATTTGTCTATTCTCTTTTAAAGTAATAACCATACAACCAACACAATTTACTTGTTGATCCACTGTTGGACAAACTAAATCGATTTCGGTTATTAAAATACTCTCGTCTTTTTTTGATAGTGTTTATATGTTATTAAGGGTTTATTAGTAAATAATTTTTTTCTTGTTAAAAAAAGCGAGAGTAAGCGAAGGATCATTTAGATTGTCAAACTGTGTTATTCGGTTTTTTTTATGAAAGAAATTATATATAATTTATTATTTATAAGATTAAATTGTAAAGTATAAATTTGATTGAAAGAAATATGTATTCTTTATTTTTTGAAGAATCAAAATATTTTGGTAGAAAAACAGCAGAAACATTTTAGACTTTAAAAAAAATACGCTTGGTTTCGTTGCCATGAAGAAAAAGAAGATATCGATCATTTGAACTGCTTATTTTTTTTTTTTTTTTTTTGGCTTTTGATGTATACTTTATTTGTCATTTCATCTTAAAAAACCTGAAAAAAAAAATACTTGGATGATTGAATTTTATGCAACTAAAACGACCAATACGTTTTTAAATACATTGTAGATGTTCTTTTGCAAACAGAAGAGACTTCGACCTGCTCTCTTCGATTATTGAAGAAACATACAACGCAACAAAATATCTTCTTTTGCATTCTATAGTAAAAAAACCGTAAATACATCAGCGGTAGATGAAATATTCTACTTACATTTAGCTGTGATCAAAAGGCTTCTCTGCAATTCCCAGCGGAATCTTCTTGACATCGCAGAGGTGCATTTATTAATCGCCTGGTACCGTTTGCAGCCGAATCCTTTTGATCGTCTGTTTTTTGAGGCAAATTGTTCGAGTTCTTTGACGGCGATTCATTCTTGGCATCCTCTGATTTTTTAGACATTTCTGTTGGCAACATAAAAGTAAATTGAGCTGGTAGATCTTTTAACGGTTGTTCCGAGGACGATTCCTCTACATTTTCTGTGGTTTTATGTTCTTCTTTAGGTTTGATTGTGCTTGTACTTGTGGTTGTGGTTGTGCTTGTACTTGGGGTTGTGCTTGTACTTGGGCTTGGACTTGTACTTGTGCTTGTGCTTGTGCTTGTGCTTGTGCTTGTGCTTGTGCTTGTGCTTGTGCTTGTGCTTGTGCTTGTGCTTGTGCTTGCATTTGAATTCGTACTCGCACCAGTGTCTCCAGATGAAAAAAAAGTTTGCAAAATTCCATTCTTACCTAATAGAACTTTAGCTGGTAATGACGGTAATTTTTGAAAGTTTTCACGAATGGCTTGAATCCTAGGAAGAATTGCCGCTGGATTGCTAAAAGGTATTCCGAAACCTTGTTCCCCATTCCGGTTATGGAAACGGCCCTGTCCTTCTGATTTGTTCTCTTCTACCTTATCATTCTTATTGACGTTTTGTCCCTCATCCGGATTGTCGCTTAATAAAAATCCTCCAAATCCTCCGAAACCTCGCCTTGGCCAAGAAGTCACTTCCAAAATACTCACTCCGATCATCAACAAAATAAATGATTTGGATACCATTTTTTTTTTCTTTTTAAGACTCCAGCAACTTTAATGTGGAATGAAAACTAAATCCGTCCTAATGTTTTTCAAGTTGAAGAGATGAAGGCAGGATAAAGATGCAATGTAAAAAATTTGGCTACCTTTGTTCCTTCGTGCTAAGAAGCTGGATTTTTTATATGCATATACATAATTCCTGATCAAGCTCTTGTCTTTTACAGTGGCAACCGCCTTTTCAATTGGCCGAATGAAAAAACCTGTAGACTAGCTAAACATTTAATATTTTTGCAAAAATATTTCGAACAAATCTCTACCCTAATGATTCAGTATTTTTCCTCTCACAAGTCATATGCATCAGATCTTTATTGAAGAAGCGTACCCAAAAAAAAAAAAAAAAAAAAAAAAAAAAAACGAATCAATGTGTAGTTACTATAATTATGACGTAATTATCAAATGGAAGAAGTTTGCCTAACACTTCAGTTGTTATATTCCCAGAAAAGCTGAGCAAACCGGAGGAAGCTGGATTCTGAGAGTCATCTGTACAATTCAGCTTTATCATGTCAGGAACATGTGTAGTACTTTTGCATCATAATGATTTGATCCGACGTAATTTGTATACGGCACTGTATAGGAAATGTTAAATTGTAAATTTTTTGTGTTTATCTCCTACACAATGGTACACTTGAAGCCATCTTTTAAAGTACCCTATATAAAGAACTGTAATGTAGCCATTATTGCAATTTTTTACTTATTGACCTTGATATAAATGTATGAGGTGAATCGGCAGAAATTTGATTTTAACTATAGACTCATCGTGGTAAACCTCTGCAAAACTTACAAGAATCGTCTTCATAAAGTTATGATATCAGAAAAAATACAGGGGCAGAAAAATGAACAATACAAAAATCTGGTAATTTTCCTTCCTGCTTTCTAAGTTCCTGCATTCCATTTCAAAAGTGCGATAGAAGTGTATAATGGTTTTGATAACCTTTAGCCTAATTATTGTTATTTTATATTATTCCATTATTTCTTAAATAAATCTACAAATACTGAAAGCGCTTCTGATGCTGTCATTTCTGCCATAATCAGAAAATGATAAATGGAGCGAAGTTCATTTTCCTTTCACACGAGTTTTACAGCTGTTAAATAAAAATTTCGCGTCGATTTTTTCAAAAATATTCGTAAAAATGTACTGGCTTGTTTTAATCATCTCAGCCTTATTTAGTTGTACTGTAACTGGAATTTCTGTAAAACAGACTTCATACGCAGATCAGATAAGTAAAATACTATTCCTATACGTTTTTATTTCAAGCTATTTAAAAATAAATATCGATTTACGAGCTTAAACTGAAGAATTGAATGGGCATAGCGAAGCGAAGTATTGCCATGCTGAAAAAAAAGGTGAACTGTAAGAGTTTTCTAAAACATTCCTACGTTCAGAGGGGAATTACCTTTCTTTGGCTTTTGCATGACACCAAAAAATTGTTTCACATTTAATGTCTTCCCTACGTTTTATATAATGAGGCTATTGTATGATCCACTTGCAAAATTTTCTTTATTTCCGACCAGAATTGATTATGACTCATCTTATTTTGTTAGTTAATTAATTTGTTTTTATAAATAAGTCAACGAATGTAATGCAACATTTTTGGAATCAAATTAGAGATTTTAAATTGACATAAGAAATTTTTGAGCGATTTATTTATTTAAAAAAGTGCATTAAAAAAAAATTCGATAATTTAAAAGTATGTTTCAAATAGGCTAAATTGGGCGGCTCGAGGGGGGGCTAGCCCCCTCTAGGAAGCAGAATAGCCCCCCCTAGGATTTTGAAAATTATATGGCCTGAATAGGGTCAGCACCCCCCCCCAGAATATTTTTTCCCTATTCTTAGCCCCCCCCTAAAAAAAAAATCTAGATTCGCCCATGCCTAAATAAGATGTAATTGATGTCATAAGTTCGAACAATTTTCCCGATTTTATTATAAGTTTTACATACTGCTATTAATGACCCTTTCTTTATCGATATTAAATCTTTTATATATTTTTTTGATCTAATTACTGCAAATATCACTGACCGCAGCCAAGTTAAGGCTAAGTAATCTTAAATAAAATGAATATGACAAACTCCATCACTATTATTCAACTAACACTGCATTTTTTTTTTTTTTTTTTTTTTTTTTTTTTTATAATTGGTAGATGTACAAACTGAAACGACGGATTCAATGAAACCATCATTCCATGAAAAAATCATTTTTCGAGATCCGGATGAAACATCTGAATCAATAAAAATTCTGATTCGACCAACTGAAGCAGTATATTCAAAGAATGAAATTCCAGAACCTGATCCTACTGAAGCAGCATATTCAAAGAATAAAATTCCAGAACCTGATCCTACTGATTTCGACCTAAGCAGCCGAGCGATCGTGAAAGCCCCTGAGATAAAACCTAGATGTCCAAAAGACTCTCAACCTGTTGGCAATGGCAAATGCAGGGTGGTTTATAATTAAAAAAAACTTTGAGTTAGAAAAAAAATGTTCTAAGCAAAAACTGTTTCTGTGGTTAAAGCTGCTGGACGAAAAAGCAGAAAGATTTTTTTTCCAAGCAAGAAAACCGTGGGACTGAAAGGAATATGATGTTGAAATTCGGGGAAAAAACTTTCAAAATCGATTTTGGTGGGAAGATAGTCTAAATACACGACTAGGCACCGCCTGTTGTTAATTATTTGTAAACAAAAACAATCGCATTTGTGTATCTGCTGTTAATTATATCCGAATATTTAATTTTCCTGAAATATGGTAAGTTAAAACAAAGCTTAAATATCCATGAAAAATTGCAATTTTCGTTGTTCGTGTAGCATTTCCTATTAATAAATGGTGAAACATTTCAGCTGATTATTATAAAATATATTTGATTCAAGATTTTTTTTTTTTTTTCAACCAAACAAATTCGCCAGTATAATAATCTAATCAATAGCTTTTCTTTTTTAAATTACTAATCAGTTTTACTGGTTTCGTTTAAGACGTCTGGTTTCCGCAAAGCAGCTGCCACAACCGTTCGTAAAAAATCGACAGGGCCGAAATTTGAATTGACAGAAGAACAGAAAATGGATATCAAAGATGCGTTTGATTTATTTGACACAGAGGGTACTGGAAAAATTGACACAAAAGAACTTAAAGTAGCTATGAGAGCTTTGGGTTTTGAACCGAAAAAGGAAGAAATTAAAAAAATGATTGCTGAGGTTGATAAAGAGGGCACAGGAAAATTGTCATATGAGGAATTTTTAAGTTTAATGACTAATAAAATGGCAGAAAAGGACACAAGAGAGGAAATATTGAAAGCATTTCGATTATTTGATGATGATGATACTGGAAAAATCTCATTTAAAAATATTAAAAGAGTTGCCAAAGAATTAGGAGAAAATTTAACAGATGAAGAGCTTCAAGAAATGATTGATGAGGCAGATCGTGATGGGGATGGTGAAATCAATCAAGAAGAATTTTTAAGAATTATGAAAAAAACTAGCCTTTATTAATTTTGCTTTACTTTTAAAAATATTGTGTTGTGTTGTATTGTGTTAAATTAATATTTTGTAACTTTTTAAAAGAATTCCAAACAAATTTCATTCCTTTTTATAAGTGTTTCATGTTGTTTTTTTTAAGTTTTACTGTGAAAAATTCCATTCACTGTTTTACTGATGTAAATTGCATTCATTTTTGCACTGATTGTTAAACATAAATTAAAGAATTGTATCCTACTTCTAACTGGTTGTTTAAGAAGCAATTTTACATGCATTAATTTACATTTTATGGCAGTCAATAACATATCTTTTTTCTTCTAAGGTTTGACAAAAAAAACATCTAAAGCAGTTTCTGTTCTATTGACTGTTGAGGTATATATGCTAAAAAAACTTATGAATGAAATAATTTTTCTGCAGATGTGTTTGTTGTGATACATTGCACAAATGATCATTAATGAATTTATTATTATTGTTAATTAAATGTAAAATAAAAAAGAACATATTTATTTTTTAAACTGATTTATCAATGGTATTTTTCTTAATAACTGGAGTATATTTCAATTTGTCAACGCTCCGAGAAGAATATTTCTAATGTTTATTCAAATAAATAATTTTATAGAAAATGTCTGCAAGTATGCTATTGAAGACATTTTGCATCCATACGTATTTCTTCTGTTAAAACATAAGAATCTTGCAGGAGAGCCGACCAGCCTTCTATTTTCTCCTTATAACAATTACCGCTTTCAGTTAGATCAATCAGTCCATAGGGTATTTTCAGGTATTTTTATTTTTGAAAAATTTTGGTGTAAAAATAAAGTACATATACTTAAAAAGTTATTTGTGTAATAAAAAGTATTAGAAAATATTTTTTCTGTATCCAATAATTTGTTAAAGCTGGGGCTTAAAAATTGTAAATCAAAACGGTCAGAATAAAGCGGCAAAAGCGCTGAAGCGTTGTGACGTCATACAGTGGCAGTAAGAATTCGAATTACGATCTTTTTGCTATTGACCCGGCTAAAAATGGAACCATACATAACCTGATCTGACGGACTTAACGTAATAAAATCGTTTATTTTAATTTTATAAATATTGAAATCATGGACGAGTTAGAGAAATTGGAACATTTGTCTTTAGTGTCAAAAATATGTACAGAATTGGAAAACCATCTTGGTTTAAACGACAAAGATTTAGGTAGGTTCATATAACATGACGCAAAATTTTAGCAGCTTCCAAACTATTTTAAAAATAAAAAGCATAAATTGAATAAAAACCTTTTTTTTATATGGGAAAACGATTTAAAAGTTCTTTTAGAAACATAAATCACTCCTAATTTATGAAGAAACAATTTTTTTTTGCAATTAGGATACTTAGAGATGGAGAAAATGTCAAGTTTAATGTACATTGTCAGTCTTTAAAATTTACAAGGAACGATACAAAGCAATTTTAGTTAGTAGCTATAACTTAAGTAGTTATAGTAATTTTTAAATTTTTAAATTTTATAATCTTTGATATTAAGCATTTAAATTGATTCGTTTTGCCTCATCAGCTCAAACTTTTATGTTTTTCTCACTCAAAATTATTGATTTTTTTTTTACTCAATCAAGTTTTTTATATTAATCAAGTGTTAATATATATGGTTTTAATCTAATTTTTGTTCCTTTTATTTGTTTCAGCTGAATTCATTATTGCATTAGCAGAAAAAAACAACACATTTGAGGCATTTAAAACAGTTTTAATTAAAAATGGAGCAGAATTTTCAGATTCATTTGTTGAAAATCTGCTTAGGATCATTAAACATATGAAACCAAAGTTGAAATCAACACAGCAGACAGAAAAAGATGTTTTATCTGAAAAATTCCCAGCTTTGTCAATGCCAAATGATCCTAAAATACAAAACCTGTTTAATCTTGAAAGAGGGAAGAAACTTAAGAAAGCAAAGAAAGAAAAAAAGGAAAAGAAAGAAATTGATATGAAGGAAAATATTGAAATGGAACAAAAGGATGATGTCATAGATGAGGCAATGGCTGCTTTGGAAGCTTTAGCACCATCTCAGATGCAGAAGAAGGAGGTTGATGTAAAATATTCTGATGAAAATGAAAATAGTGAAAATAAAGTTAAGGGCAGAAAGAGTAGCAAAAGTCCAAAGGAAGAGAAAATAACTAGAGATGAAAAGAATGTTAAAGAAAAGAGAAGAAGTAGTTCCAGAGATAGATTAAAAAGACATGGACGGGAGAAAAGAAGCAGAAGTAAAAATGTTGAAGGACATGCAGATAAGCGAAAAAGATCTAGAAGTCGTAGTAATGACAGGAAAAAAAGAAGAGATAGATATAAATCCAAGTCTAGATCTAGATCTAGGTCCAGGGATAGAGATCGAGAACGAGAAAGAGATCGGGATCGGGATCGAGAGAGATATTGGGATAGGGATAAAGATAGGGACAGAGGTAGAGGCAAAGACAGAGATAGGCATAGGTATCGTTCCAGGTCCAGATCTCCTTATAAGACTAAACATGGTTATAAAATAAAAAGAGAAAGATCTAGGAGCTTGGAACAAGAGCTGCCTTCTGATCCAGAAGTAGGAAAAATTTACAGCGGAAAAGTAGCGAATATAGTGCCATTTGGATGTTTCGTTCAGTTGGAAAATTTAAGAAAGAGATGGGAAGGTTTAGTACATATTTCTCAACTGAGAAGGGAAGGTCGCGTTACAACAGTGGCCGATGTAGTTTCCCGTGGTCAAAAAGTTAAAGTAAAAGTTTTATCAGTCACTGGGCAGAAAGTTTCGCTTTCAATAAAAGATGTTGATCAAGATACTGGAGAAGACTTAAATCCTTCGAGTCATGATTTAAGAGGAAATGAAGAGGAAGCAGCTCACAGAAATCCTGATAGGCCCATGACATTGTTAGAGCTCCAGGGAAATTTAGAAGAAGATGAAGGAGGCAGCAGAAAAAGAGTTCACAGAATTTCTTCCCCTGAAAAGTGGGAGTTAAAGCAAATGTTGGCTGCAACGTGTATCGATAGAAGCGAGCTGCCTGATTTTGATGAAGAGACAGGTATGGCCATTTTTCCTTCTAAATATCAAATATCAATTTATAAGGCAAGTCTAATATGTACATATAATTTAATTACATAATTTTCTATTTCTGATTTTAGGTTTATTGCCAAAAGAAGAAGATGAAGAAGAAGATATTGAAATAGAACTCGTGGAGGACGAACCTCCGTTTTTGCAGGGGCACGGGCGAATGCTTCATGATTTAAGTCCTGTAAGAATCGTTAAAAACCCAGACGGAAGTTTAGCGCAAGCTGCTATGATGCAGAGTGCTTTGGCTAAAGAAAGAAGGGAACAGAAAATGTTGCAGAGAGAGCAGGAAATAGATTCCCAGCCTCAAGGTCTTAATAAAAATTGGATAGATCCCTTGCCAGATGGTAATTGTTTTACAATTTTTTAATTTTTTCGTTTGTTATAAAGTTTATTAATCAATTTTTATTTTTTTAGCTGATGGTAAAAATATCCCAGCAAATATGAGGGGTATCGGAGTAACTTCGCAAGATTTGCCAGAATGGAAAAAGCATGTAATCGGAGGGAAGAAAAGTTCTTTCGGTAAAAAAACTAATATGACTTTATTGGAGCAAAGGCAAAGCTTACCGATTTATAAACTGAAGGATGATTTAATTAAGGTATTATTTCATTTTTAAAAAAAATTTATTTTAGTAAAATAATGTTCTAATACGCTTTTATTCTAATTTGCAGGCTGTAACGGACAATCAGATATTAATTGTCATTGGAGAAACAGGGTCTGGTAAAACAACTCAAATAACTCAGTATTTAGCAGAAGCTGGGTTTACTTCACGTGGTAAAATCGGTTGTACTCAGCCTAGAAGGGTTGCAGCTATGAGTGTAGCCAAAAGAGTAGCAGAAGAATTTGGGTGTAGATTAGGTCAAGAAGTAGGCTATACAATTCGTTTTGAAGACTGTACCAGTCCAGAAACAGTTATAAAGTAAGAAATTTTTAAAACAACTAATTTAGTGATTCTAAATTGTTTTTTTAGCTTATGTACGTTTTTTTTTTCTTTTTAAGGTTCAAAACTAATGAATTTTTTTACGTTTAATTTTAGATACATGACAGACGGTATGTTACTCAGAGAATGTCTTGTAGACTTAGACCTGAAAAATTATTCAGTCATCATGTTGGACGAAGCTCACGAAAGAACTATTCACACTGATGTGCTCTTCGGATTATTAAAACAAGCCGTAAAGAAGCGACCTGAGTTAAAACTAATTGTAACATCAGCTACCTTAGACGCCGTTAAATTTTCTCAGTATTTCTTCGAAGCTCCGATATTTACGATACCTGGTCGTACATTCCCTGTTGAAGTACTTTACACAAAAGAACCAGAAACTGACTATTTAGATGCTAGTTTAATCACTGTCATGCAGATTCATCTTAGAGAACCACCAGGTTTGTAAACAAAACAAAACGAAGCAATGTAAAATAATTACTTAATTTTTTTTTTTTTTTTTTGAGAAATCATTACTAATACTTGTTTGATCCACTTTTTTTCAGGCGATATTCTCCTTTTCTTAACCGGTCAAGAAGAAATCGATACAGCATGTGAAATTTTATATGAGAGAATGAAATCTTTAGGTCCCGATGTACCGGAATTGATTATTCTTCCTGTTTATTCGGCTCTTCCAAGTGAAATGCAAACCAGGATTTTCGAACCTGCCCCTCCTGGATCCCGTAAAGTGGTTATCGCAACGAATATTGCAGAAACATCTTTAACTATCGATGGGATCTATTACGTAGTTGATCCGGGCTTTGTTAAACAAAAAGTATACAATTCAAAGACTGGAATGGATAGCTTGGTCGTCACTCCTATATCTCAAGCCCAAGCTAAACAACGCGCTGGAAGAGCAGGGCGTACAGGCCCTGGCAAGTGTTACCGTTTGTATGTCGAAAGGGCTTACAGAGACGAAATGTTACCGACACCAGTTCCAGAAATTCAACGAACAAATTTAGCAACAACCGTAAGTTAATTTTTTAAATATTTTCAAATATTTTTTTTTCTGCTTTTTTCGTTTTCTGAATTTAATTTTTTTTTTTTTAATTAGGTTTTACAATTAAAAACAATGGGAATCAATGATCTACTGCATTTTGATTTTATGGATGCCCCTCCTGTCGAATCGTTAATAATGGCGTTAGAACAGCTTCATTCCCTTAGCGCTCTTGATGACGAAGGATTATTAACAAGATTAGGAAGAAGGATGGCGGAATTCCCTTTGGAGCCTAATCTTTCTAAAATGTTGATTATGTCTGTGCATTTAGGATGTTCTGATGAAATTTTAACAATTGTTTCTATGCTAAGCGTCCAAAATGTATTTTACAGGTTGGTATATTTAATTAGTTTTTTTAATTTTCGTCCCAAACATGAATTTTATCCTTGTCATATTTATTTATTGACTATTATTATTATTTTTAATATTCTTGTCGAGTTCGAACAGTAAATAATGGCGTTAAAATAATTTTACTTCCTTAGTTTCCTTGCTAAATATGAAGGTGACTGTATTTCGTGGACTTTAATCTTTCTAAAACGCTTTTTCATTTTTGTTTCAGGCCGAAAGATAAACAAGCTTTAGCCGATCAGAAGAAAGCTAAATTTAATCAAATGGAAGGAGATCATTTAACTCTTTTAGCTGTTTACAATTCTTGGAAGAATAATAAATTTTCAAATGCTTGGTGCTACGAAAATTTTGTTCAAATTCGAACTTTGAAACGTGCTCAGGATGTTAGGAAACAATTACTGGGTATAATGGATCGGTGAGTAATCATTTGGTGTAAAACAGATTGCCTTTCTCACGATTAGCCTGTTTCTTATTTTGTTTTTTCATTTTAGGCATAAACTAGACGTTGTTTCAGCACAGAAGAACACAGTGAGAGTTCAGAAGTGCGTTTGCTCTGGATTTTTCAGAAATGCAGCGAAAAAAGATCCTCAAGAAGGTTATCGTACCTTAGTAGACAGTCAAGTAGTATATATTCACCCATCCAGCGCTCTATTTAATAGGCAACCTGAATGGTATGTAATCGTTTTTAAAATTTGCTTTACTTTTGCAATTAAAGGTTGGTAAAATCATTTTAACGATTTTTTTGTTGTTTTTAGGGTTATCTATCATGAATTAGTACAAACAACTAAAGAATATATGAGAGAAGTTACTACAATTGATCCAAAGTGGTTAGTTGAATTCGCTCCGGCATTTTTCAAATTTTCTGATCCAACCAAGCTTAGTAAATTCAAAAAGAATCAGAGATTGGAACCTCTCTATAATAAGTATGAGGAACCGAATGCTTGGCGGATATCCCGTGTTCGAAGGAGGAGGAATTAAAGTGATAGCTCACTTACCGAAAAAGAATAGGATATCTGTATTATATGTAATTTTAATTGTATGATAAAATAGACCACATTTTTATGAAATTAAATGTCAATGGCTCAAATAAAATAGCCTATCTACTTACTTATAACTTCTTTGCTATTTAAATTTATATTTTAGCTTGCATTGATAAAATATAACCATCAGAAACAATAAGTTAAAAAGCGAGTACCGTATGCAAATCTTAAATAAAAGAAAAACAAATCTGAATAAACCAAAAGCATGGAGCTTATCTTTCTTTTTTAAATCAGGCGGGAAAATGGATAAAAAACAAAATTCTATTTCACGTACTGACCTCTGGATTCGCCTTCCGCAACTATGCTGCACGTCGAACAGAAACAATAACAATTAAGTGTGCAATTAAGTAGTGTAAATAATATAGATCAATGACAATAACTGTTTTGCAATCAAAAACTCAAAATTTTTTGTTCTAAAATCAATCAATATTTCATGTTAACAATGTTAGTTGTTGACTTAGTAACATTATCGAAATATAATTTCTTTTTTTTCCGCTTTGTTGTCATTGATCATACAGTTTTTTATGCAGCTTTTTTTTGAGAAAATACTGAAATTGTTCAACTATTCAGGGGTCTAACAACAGGGGGGGATCGTTGTCGCCTCCCAGTAAAATATTTTGTACTCGCAGACACACGTTGACCCTTCCTTGTCAGAAAACATTGTTACACCCCTGCAACTATTAATATCTTCCTTGAAGTTTAAACAAGTTAAAAAAATAATAAATATACCTGCTGTAAATATAGTGCCAGTAGATATTATTTGCAGTTCATTAGTACCTTTGCAATGGAAAATCTATCAAAAAATGAAACTGACGTAAGTTATAGTTAAAATTTTTTCTCATTGTATTGTTTGTAAAAATTGATGTAATACCTCATCGTATTGTCAATTTTTTTAAAAGTTAGTTCTCCAAGTTTTGTAATAAATCAAATGTAGTAGAGAAGACAATACCTGCTTAAGAAAAACCATTTTGTAAATTATAATTGTAATGTTTACAGTTTTGAGAAGCTAACCAAGGGGATAACGTTTACTGTATCAAGAATAATAAAATACAAAAAATTTAGCCCTGAAGTCCTTTGTGCTAATAGTTTTTTAAAACTTTACCATTTTTTATGTCTATAATGGGAACATGTGTTGAGTGATTTGCTACTTGTCAGTTTTATATTCAAAATTGATCATCTTTGATCAAAATGTTAAGGGTAATGACAGTGATAAAACGATGACAGAAGAATTCAAAAATTGACATTTTTGATGTGCATTATATTTATTTTCATTTCCTTAGTGTATGAATATAACCACTAAGCAGTAATAGATATAAAATAATCAGGATTATTGAAGGCAAAACGATTATTTTGAATTTCAAGAAATATTGGAAAAAATTATATTTAATTTTAATAAATTTGAATGCTTTTTGAATAGCTGCTCAGTCCATTACAACTCAGAGCATATAATAAACTTTGAAAAGATAAAATAAAACTTATTTATTTTATTTTCATCTAACCCAAAAGCAGCATTTTACCTTCTACATATTCCTATAATATTTGAACAGCTCTATAGAAATTTTTAACAGTAGAAATTTTTAACATACAGAACTCTATAGAAATTTTTAAAATCAGTATTTTACAATTTTCTTAAAATGCTTTCTTTCAGAATAATGATCAGTCAGAAAAAGAAGAAAAAAAAAAGAACAGGAACAAAGATACAGATGATGAAGTATGTTTGGGATGCTCTTGTTGGGAAATTTTCATAGATTGCTGTGAGTGTTTTATTGATATTTTTACCAGCTCTAAAGACTAAACCTATTATTTCTTTTTTTAAATTGAAGATTTTTTGCCACCCTATTTTTTGGAGGTGAAAAAATATTTATTAATGTTTTAGATAAATACAAATAAAACAATTTTTTTTTTTGACTATTATTAACGCTACCAAACAGCAATAAAAAAATGAAAAAAAAAACATTGCCTTTTAAACAATATTATAGTGATTGTTGATCACAAAAGAATGTTCAGTTTTATGTAGACTTATAATTTTTTTTTTTTTAAATGTAATATAATTTAGTTAACTAAAAAGTCCATGTGATATTTAGATTTAGGCGTGGTAGTTTCAATCCCAAACTACTTTTTCAACTCGGGGGTCTGTTGCGAGAAATGAGATTGTCGGCGAGAAGGTTGAGCCTTCCTACAATTTTTTTAACGACAATGTATTCTTCCTATTTATCTTATTTAAAGGGCGAATTTAAAGCCCTCGCTTACAGAATCTTGTGACCCTTCTACTTAGTCTCTTAGACTGGCTATTGACAGGACTTAGATATTTTCGATCACTGTGGGGCCCTGTAACTGATTATACCTTAACGTTCGATATTAGTATTTGACAGGTAGATAAAATTTTTCCCCTCTTTTTTTAAAATTTACTTATATTTTCTACAGCTGCAACTAAGCGTGGGATTTAGTTAAAACTTTTACTACACCTAATTAATTTTTGATTTGTGTAACGAGTAAAAAACAAATTCATTTTTTTTTTTTTTTACTTTTTACGGGATTCATGGGATTAATCCCGTGATTTTAATATCTCAACCTCGAGATTTTTAATTATAATAATTGCCTTTTTTTGAAAAAATGACCCCTTCCCCTTTCTCTTGTTATGAGGAATTAATATGCTTTTTGAGATGAGAGGTTTAAGGCCCGAATATTGGTCGCTTTCTTCTAGGGGCCTAGTGATATATGCTCAAATGATTTGATATACAGTACATAATTTAATTTTAGCAATTTACATAAACTTATACAGTTAAAGATGTTGCCTTAAGAATTCGGCTATTAAGATTTGTTATACATATTATATACATATATATTTTTATTGTAGTTTTATTTTGGGAAATTAACTAATATAAAGTACTTAATTAAGTTTATTCACATGATTATTTTTTTCACATGATGTCATTATGAATACTATCAGAATATATATCATCACCACATGATTTATTAGACCTATTTATGTATCTAATCGATGGTCACTTTAAGTTATTCCAGAATGACCCTCATTGAAGATACTAAACCCGTTGATATGCATACTGTGATGTCAGGAGTTCAAAACGTAATCCCCAAACCTAAAAGCGAACCCTGGAACCTGGAAAGTTTTCACTGCATTTAAAAACTTTTGAAACCATTCAAAAACACTAAAAGTGATTAATGTTTCAAGAATTAATTGAATTTGTAATTTTTAAAATCATTTATGATTTATAATTTACAATATTATCAAATAAGTTTCTTACAGTTACAAAATCGAAACTTCTTTCACCTTTTTTTCGTTACGTCTTAACAAAATGCTCTAGACAGCAAGCCAACAAAAAACTTCTTAATATTAAAAAAAAAAAAAAACAATCATGGCGAGAATATGAAAAGAAAAAATAATGAATTTGAGCCGCTTTTCTAGCTTCTTGCCATCACACTTAAGCTTTTCATCAGTGAAAAAGCACACAAAGCATACTGATGTATGCTATACGTAATATTAATATTAGGGAAAAATTGGACGAGTCATCCTATAAAGTCGTAAAATGGGGATTTACAATCTTTTTCTGACAATTTCACGCGATACAAATAATTGTTTGGAAAATAAATAAGATTGACAGGACTCCATGTTTTCTCAATTCTAAAAGTTTGGGCATAGTTTTGAAATCGATCAATTTCACCCACAAATAAAGATATATTGCAATCGGGCCACGGTCAAAGAACAAGGAAAAGGTCTTTTCCATATTGCTGAAAAGCTTCGGAGAAAAAAGCTTTTTTGTTAATGGTACGTAGGTTTCATTCTTTCCATTTCATAAAAAAATAATATATTCTGATGCCTTTCTATTTTTATTCAAACAACAATTTTCTAATCCTTTTATTTAATTCTATGAATTTCTCGATCATTTTCGAGATTAGCATGAACTGTCCAGTAGCTAATAAAATATTAACACAAATGCGGAATATTGTTGCCTCTACTATTTTCTGTGATAATAATTTTATTAAGATTTTTTGTGTATGTATCATTCTCGGATATTTATAGTTGGTACCTTCGTTTAAGTAACTTTGGATTATACGAAATAGTAATAAGGATGACTTAGAATATAAGTAGGAAGAATAATGGATTCGAAGCTCGAAATGTAGTAGGGGGCTAAAATGGATCTGAAACAATGGCCAACTAAATAAAATGGATCATTTGTAGGACTAAAGCTATCTCTTAATATATATATATATTTTTTTTTTTTTTTTTTTTTTTTTTTTTTTTTTTTTTGCCAGCTCATAACGAGCCAGATAATAATAAAATATCCTTTCTTGACCTCTGTCAAACGCACTATCATAAAATTTCATTAGAAAATTATAGTTTGCTATAAAATGTTCATTCAGCTACCCCCAAAAAAAAAGGCCAAAAGACATTTAAGTACTCTTTTTGATATTTCCCATTCCTGTTTGTTGTGCTTGCACCTATTGTGTTGTAAAAAACAACAAAAATAGTTTTGATAATAACTTCAAATTATATTCAGGTAAACAAAAGTAGAAAGCATGATTATCAGTTATGAAAACGAAAAAAACAACTTGCCACCCATTAAAACTCCCTTCTCGGAATCTATGCAAACAATTTTTTTTTGTTTCATTTTTTTTTTTTGCATAGCAATGTCGATTTGTGCGTTTTACTTTTCCGGGAGTTTTACGAATTTCCCCTTACCAGTATCGCTTTTAAATATTTTTTTAAATTAAAAAATAAGACCAGGCAAGTAGACGAACACTTGAGTAATTTTTTTAAAAATTGGTTCCAATTTGGGGAAAGGGGGGGAATATAGAAAAATAAAAATTAACTAACATAATAGTCGAATGCGATTTAAATATATATAAAAAAAACGTTTTTAAGTGAAAAAAAGGGAAGACGTAAGTATTTTTAAATTTTAACTATAGAAATAAGTACCGGTAGTGTATTCTCGACAGAAGCTGTGAGCTCTTCAGTCATTTTTAGGGTCATATAGTGCAGGCCCCCTTGTGTAGGGACCGTTCAAGTATTAAGTAAGCATCTTGGGGGGGAAGGGGTCCGCATTAACGATCTTTGCCATAAGCTAAGTATGGCGAAATATCTTACACCCGGGGGAAGGGGGTCCAAACCCATCAAAATCATGCTTATGTAATACTTGAATGGCCCCTGAGGAGGTTTGAGATGCCCTGTAAAGTTTTCTTGTCCAATGCAATTTTTTTATTTTCCATGTTAAACGGATCATTTGGAGCCCCCTTGGAAGATTTCCGCCCCCCGTATGGGCATGCTATATAGTGTCCTATCATTTGATCTGGATCTTTTTTCCACGTGTGAATCTTATTTTCGTAATAGGTGAGCCTTATACTAAAGTGACAGGCAATATTTAAGGTAACAAAAAACGAATCATTGCGAAAACTAAGAATTAATCAAGCTGAATTAATTGTTCCACTTAAAATTTTAACGGTAGGCCTTGCTGAAATAGCTTAAAAATGGTCAGACAAATAAGTTTATATGTATATCTGTTTATATTTGCAAGAAAATAATAAAATACTTTAGATTGGAAACAATTTGGAGATACAATCAACTGGAAAACATGATCGGCACGCGACACCTAACTTTTCATTCACCACATAAACGCTCAAAACCGGAAAAACAAGAAAAAAAAAACCGTAAAGGTCTTTTTATGGAGAGGAGAAAAAAAAAAAAAAAAAAAAAAAAAAGGTTTTAGGTACTTCTGTAATAAATATAACCTAAACTCAACTCCAACAATTTACCAGATAAAATTGATAACAAAGTGGATTTGTTTGCATGTCATTTGGGTCGGGGAATAAAAACGACACTATTCTTTAAAAATTTGAAAACAGTAATTATCTTTCCCCTGCTGAAGCGATTTCAGCTAACTATAGCTCTGACTTTGATAAATTGTGTTTTCAAGTCAATTTTTCAATTTAGTTGGTAATGATGACTTAACAATAAAATAACGTCCGTTAGATTACGATTAATCTTCTCGTTTAATTGAACAATTCGATTTCCACTTTGTAGGTCAGAAAATAAACCATACTTTAAATAATGTGGATTGTCAAGGGGCATGCTTGTGATTACTGACACTGTTGATACAAGTTAGATCGGCTGCAATTTGAACTGGCGCAGGTGCTTTTGAATTTAAAACTGTTGTCTTTTAATTTTAACTGATTTATTACTTCCGTTATAACTGTGATGTTCTTTTTATTTATTATTTTTTACATAATGAAATTAAACATATTAGGTATAGGTGACTGTGTACCAGAAATGGGAAACATTTATTTGTCGGAACTATATGCTTGAAACTAGCAACTTTTTTGTTTCCCCGAGACGAGAAACAGAATGTGTGAGAAAATTTACTTATAAAATTGAGAACAAAAATGTTTGACTTCACTGATGACAATGAAGGTGAGGAAAAAGCTATTCGACGGAACACACTATCCGACGGTAAAAGCAGAAAGAAATTAACAAAAACTGGGTCGGCTTTGAAGATTCAAGTTAAACCAAGATTAGAAAATGATGAAGAGAAGGCGTTTTCTGAGGATTTATATTCGGTGTTTAAAGTAACTGGATTATTTGCCAAGTAAGTTTTTCCAACCATTCAACCCGGAATCCGGTTCTCACTTTAGCTTACTGAGTAGTTCTATGGGACTCGTCTTAGAGAAAGGATTTTAATTGCTATTTCAATCAATTTTAGGGATTTCAAGACTTCAGGCCAATTCGAGACAATTTCGAAACCACAAATTCACGGTGGCATATTCAACGGAACTTTTTTTCTCGATAAAATGGAGGTGAATTTAGACGGAAATCCCGAAGCTAAGAAATACGAGTTAAAAGGTATAAATGGTTTTCTTTAAGTTTTCGCAATCAGCTTATCGTAAGCCGATAACCGATTTTCTATTACTTTGCTCTGATTAATTACAAGTTACCGTTGAAATCTAGAATTTTTTATAACAACAAAGCTTTAATTTTTTTTAAGTGGCGGTAAACAAAAAAAATTACAGCTCTAAGTAAAACAAACAACTAAAACTTTTTTATAATAAAATTACTAAAAGCACAGTTCTAATAACTGAAATAATTAACATTCCTAATATTTTTCGAGCCGTAGCTGTTACCAAATTTACGATGTCGCCGAAAGCCGAGGATCATCCAGACTCTTTTTTTAAATCTATGAAGACATTAGTCATTTTGGCTCAGTTTTTCGCTTTATTACCCATCACAGGAATGTCAGGTGAATTAGGGTGGCCCTTATTTTCCGAATTTTCGAATTTCGGCGAACGCACCCCCTAATTATTTTATAGTATCCGAAAGAACATTGCCTGAATTTTTTTAAGATTTTTCGGACGTCCCATAGCCATGTCACCTAAGACCTAAAAATTTCAAAATTCCCATATAAAGACCAAAAAATCAAAAATTTTATTCTTATGTAAAAATGGTGGTTTCCAACTCGAATTTTTATGAGCAGATCACGAAAATATATTATTATTATTATATATATTATATTTCATACGGTTTTGATGATAGAGGCCAAAATAAGTAAAAAAAAAATTAGCAAAATACGTGCCTATAGCAACAATTTTTTGGAAAATTCTTCATATTTTTGTCCCCAGGCACAGTAATCGTTGGTCATAGATAAATTCTAATTTTATTTTCGTAATCTGCATAAAAATCGGAGTAGGAAAGAAACCAACATTTTTACATAAAAATAAAATTTTGGATTTTTCGGTCTTTATGGGAATTTCGAAATTTTTAGGTCTTAGGTAACATGGCTAAACGATATTCAAAAAATTTGAGAAAATTCGCCACAATTCAAAAATTCGGAAAATAAGGGCCATCCTAAGGTGAATTTATTAAAAGCTATTTTCTTTTGTCTTTTTATAATTATAATGATTCGTCATTTTGAAAACCATTTTTCCAGGTCCTAATTATAAAAGTTTAAAATTTAAATGGACACATTGGAAAATGTTCTATGCGATGTTCGCTTTGGGAGGAATAACATTTTTATTCATTTGCACCGCTAGTACGAGCTTTCGATTTGGATTGTCCTATGACAAATCAAGCAAGTTATATCGTATAAGATTTTCTTTTAATTAAAAATATTAGAATGACATATTTTATATTTTTTTAAATATAGCCGGTCTGATATTTTTCGGAAGTGAAATCTTAGCTAGCTGCTTACTAATTCAAATAGCAAGGAAATGGCCTAAAATGAACGAGGAATTTGCCGAAGTGGAATTCAAGTTCAATAAATACGGTTATCCTAAAAAAACTAAACTCAAATTTCAAATAATAACAGCGATTTACATGGCAATTGCTTGCGGTAAGTGCAAGCGGGAAATTCAATTTGAAAATTGGAAAAAGTAAAAAAAAAAAATAAAAATGAAGATTTTTACGGAAAAAAAATCTGATAGAGATTTGCTTTTACGCTTAACGATAAAACATCGGCTTTTTTCAATAAGTCCTAAAAGAAAACGGAATAAATAAATTCCTTATGCCATCCGAAACCATCCCCCCTTTATGTTAGACACTCATTCAATTTTTTTTCTGTAAAAATCCTTTGCTTATTTGAAAAAAAAAAATTTATTTTACACGCTATCAACAATACAGTGGAACATATTTTGGCAGAGTACGTAGGATTTATCAGAAACGAACCTTGTGCCAAAATAGAAGATAATTTCGGAAGCATAGTGGAAGCTTTTTTTCTTAACAGTCATTACGATGTAAAGTATAACCGTTTTTGCTCAACGAAACACTTAATTTTTTATATCTTCAGATTTACCATAACTGCACTTAAGCATCTTACTCTTGCACTTTGATTTTTAAAACGTTAAGCTATCAGAAACTGATTTTTATTTCAGGTGTTTTCGCTGGTTTCATATAATGCTTGGAAAGGGGTATTAATGTTGTATTTTAATTTTCTTTCGACTTTTACATGGAACTACACAGATCTTTTCCTGTCTTTAATTAGCATAAGTCTTGCCCAAAGATTTAAACAACTTAACGAAGTTTTATTTCAAATTCAGGGCCAAGTAAGCTTCTCGCTTCAATTGGTCTCAATATCCGTGGAAAAAGGCTTCAAAAGTAATTTTTTTTTTTTTTTTTTTTTTTTTTTTTATAATAGGAAATGTCCAGTTCATTCTGGCGAGCCATACGTGAAGATTATAATGAACTGTCGCTTTTAGTGAGAAAAATTGACGTTCACGTACAAAAATTAATATTATTATCAATGGCAGATAATTTATACTTCATTTGCCTGCAGATGTTAAAAAGTCTCAAGTAAGTATGCAGTAATTTACTTCTACTTTGGATAGAATCCAATTTTTCAAAAAAAAAAAAAAAAAAAAAAAAAAAAAATACATAGACAGTTAAGACTCAAAATTTTAATCTGGGGTCTTCGGCATGTAATATTTAATTAATATTTAATTGATTCTCACCGCGACGAATCAGCTAAATCTATGACAATTTTTTATGCTTTTGAAAAATTCAATAAGAATGTTATTTATAAAAAAAATGAAAGTCGTAAATTAAAGCAAGCTATTTTCTTTCGTTTTAGAAAAAGGATCAACATCTACCAAATCATTTATTTTTTTTGGTCTTTTGCATTTTTAATAATAAGAACTGCCTTAGTTTGTTTTTGCGCGGCAAGCATTAACGATGAAAGTAAAGAAGCAAAAACTGTTTTGTATTCTATACCGCAAAATAGTTACTGCATGGAAACAAAGAGATTTTTAACGCAGTTAACATCTAATGAGATCGCTTTAACGGGATGCCGATTTTTTTCTGTCACTCGAGGATTGATATTGACGGTATTCGAATAGTAATTGCTATGAACCTTTTTTCGACAGAGATAAAACTCGTTTTTATTTTAGATTGTAGGCACTGTGATTACATATGAAATTGTATTAATGCAATTTAATACAGAGGTCGGAGTTGAAGCATGGCCTACAAAAACGAATAAAACATATTGTGCTACTTTCTGAATTGTGCAAATTTAATAAACACCTATTCTCATAAAAATCCTAAAATAATTTTTAACTACTTGTTTCCATTTGCGGATTATCCCGATAATAGGAATAATCTGAGGGGAGAATAAAGCGAATTAGAAGTATACTTAAAGATACTTATTTAGTGTCGGCTCATATTGACTGATAGAGTCTGGAAAAAATATCAAAATCAGAACAGAAGAAGAGCAAGAAGAATCAGAAATGAAGAGCACGCGGGAAAAAGGGTCAGAGTGCATGCTTTTATTTCGAATACTTTGACAAAAGCTAACCATAAGATCTAAATGTAAACAAAAACAATGGACTCTGATCTTTTTTCCCTCTTATTCTTCAAATGCTAGTATCCCTAAAACACTTTTAATCCGATCTTCGGATTATTTTTATTGCAATCAGTGACGAATTATTCTGTCCCTCGTTTTACAACTACTGTACAAAAAATTTTTCAAAAAGTACAATTTTTTTTTTTTTGTACTTTTTGTACTTTTTTTTGTACTTTCGGGGTCGTAAATAAATTACGTAAGCACATTTAGGGGGGAGGGGGTCCAAATTTGACATCTTACTCATAAGCTAAGCATAGGCGAAATGGGATAAAGCGTGCAAAAAGGGCCTAACCCATGCTTACGTAATTTATGCACGACCCCTTCCCAAAATATTTACTGTCCATACAAGTGGTTCATATTTCATATATTTATGATTTACTATCGCTAAACAAGCACGAAACATAGTAGCTTTCGAGCATAACAGATCAATCCGAGATGCTGAAAAACGTAATCGTCTACCTACTCGGATTATTCCTTTAAATGACGATAGAAGGTAATATTTCATGTAAATTAATCTAAAGGATTTCTATGCATTAATTAATTATTATGATGTTGAAAAGCAACAATAACCCGAAAAATGGATCGATATCTGTTGTAAAAGTGGTTTTCTTTTCAAAATAAAAGCTTTACTTAATTTTATTTATATGGTACTTACATTCGAAAATATTTTTGTTTACCTTTTTGTTCAAAAAAACTTCCTGAAATGATGATTTTGACATATCATGTCATAACAACGCGGTGTCTCCATTAATGGATGAAAATCACAGAATATGATCGATATTCTTGCATTTCAAAAAACGACCTAAATTATATATTATCCTGCTATTATTTGGCGAGTTATGTTTATTCACAGTTAGTAAAAATTAAATCTATTATTATACACTGCATTTAAAAAAAAACTGAATTATTTCTAAATAAATCAATTCAAATTTCAGATTTCAATAATTCTTTACAGTCGCATAAAAAATATTCTAAATGCTAGGAATAACCAGTTATAGTAAGAGATTGAAATCTAATAATTTTTTCTCGCCAAAACTTAAAACGCATGATGTTTGGGAAAATAAGTTTGCGCTTTCCCCGAATGAGGATGACCATCCAGATTCATTTTTCAAAGCAACCAAGCCGATAATAATACTGGCTCAAATTTTTGGTGTGCTAATACATGTTCATGGTACTACCGGTAAGTAAAATTTAAAATTTAAAATATACTTTAAAACTAAGCGATTTTAATGAAACCGTAATTCGTTTTTAGGTAAAAACTACACACATTTGTCCTTTAAACTAAGAAGCTGGAAAACAATCTACACTTTAGCATTGATGCTGGGAACATTGTTTCTTTTAGTTTGCACTGTATTAGAAACTCTCCGCGACCGATTAACATTTGATAATAGTTGTACGTAATTATTTTGCGTATTTCATAGTGGCGTATTTTAATTTTTTGACGATTTTTCCTGACTATAATCGCATCTTTTTAAGTATTCAGGATACAATTTCACTTCATAATTTTAATTCTCACTACATTTTTATACTTTTAGCTTCATTAGTATTTTACAGCGTTGGTTTAATAACGACAGTTATTTTCATAAAGATTGCACAGCACTGGCCAGAAATTTGTAGGGAATTTTATAGTTTGGAGGTAAAATTTCAAAGTTACGGATATCCTCAAAGATTCAGTGTAAAATTGAAGCTTTTAGCATTGGTTTTTTTAATTGGAGCAATAGGTAGCATTCTCATCCTGCCGTAATACCATTTCATATATTTTTTGCTTGCACATTGGTTTATTCAAAACTTAACTAATAAGTATATATAATTAAAGATATCTTTTTTTTTCTTTTGCAGTGGAGCACTTACTATCTTACATTCTAAGTTTAAAATACGTGCAGTCAATAAAAGAGGATTATCATCATCACAATTCCCTTGCGGAACGAGTTTTTTGTCACCATTTTAATCAGGTACAAAACCAAAAATCAGGGAAAAAATTACTGAAAAAATTCATTTAATGAATTGTTTTAGGTGTACACGATTTATGAATACGCTAATTGGAAAACCGCATTTGTAGTTTTCATCAATGTATCCAATACATTTTGGTGGAGTTTCAATGATTTATTTCTTTCAGTCATGAGTATTTGTATTACATCTAAAATACGGCAATTTAATGACGCAATTTTTCAAGACATTGGACAGGTAAACCATTTTACGTATACACAGCTTACATTTTTTGACTTAAGTCATGCAAATTAATAAGGATATATAATTCTATTTATTTTAGATCAAATCCACAAAATTCTGGAGCAATGCTAGGGAAAAATATAACACATTATATCTATTAACTAAAAAAGTTGATGACTACATTGGCATTTTAATGCTTTCTTCTCTTGGAAGTAATTTGTACTTTATATGCTTACAGCTTTTTAGAAGTTTAAGGTAAGATTTAAAGTGCAATTGTCTATTAAACTGTGAGGATTTTAAACTCTCAATAAGTTTCCTCTTAATACCTATGCTTAACTTAAAAATAAATATGAAACTTAAGAGTTGACTGCACTGATTTTCACGCCCCTATTTCAATATTTTGTTAAAGTAAAGCGAAGCTTTTCGCTAATAAACTAGAAAAAAAAAATTCATGTTTGACAAATAACAGGACTTTGACCAAGGGAAAATTGACTCTTCTTCCTAAAACAGCATTTTCTGTATCCTTTATCAAGTTTTTTGTGTAACTTCAGGGATGGCATTGATGCATTTGATGGGGTCTCTCTATTGTACTTCAACTGGTCTTTTGCATTTTTGTTGTTTCGAACGTTGTCAGTGGCCCTTTCTGCTGCTACTATACATGAATTAAGTAAAGAAATTACGGAAGTCATTTATTCCATTCCAAAAGAAGGTTATTCTGAAGAAGTTGAAAGACTTTTAATTCAAATACAAAGTGATGATGTAGCTCTAACTGGTTGGAGATTTTTTTCTGTTAAAAAAAATTTTTTACTCAAGGTAAAAGGGGTTTCTTTCATTGTTAAAAATTATTGCGAAAAGGGTTACCATATTGTTTAATACTACGTATACATTTCAGATTGCAGGAACGGTTATGACATATGAAATCTTCTGTGTGCAACTATATTTCCCAGTTAAATGAGTGATAAACAAAACATTTTTATCGTTTTAACTCCACCTGACAAAGCATTTTGTACCTATATAAGAATTACGATTGGACGACATTTTGTTTTTGGAAGTTAAAAAAAAAAATTCTGACCTTTTGGAAGAACTTTCGAAAGCCTTATAGTTAACCAAACGTTTCTTTTAAAATAACTGGTTTGTTTGTTTTATTTTTAAATAAGAACAAGTTTAGGGCTTTTTTGCAATATTTATGTACACGTCTTTTCAAATTCACAGGACTTTTCAAATTTTACACGTCTTTCTATGCCTATACTGGATAACAATGATTTGGAAAAAAAAAATTTGCTTGTAAAAAATGTTTTATTCTAGATTTTTTTCTGTGGTTGGAAGGTATTAAATTGTTAATAAACTTAGCACGGCAGACTTTGAGTTAAAAGTATGCTACCTGCCAATGCCCCTATAAAATACCCCCCAATTTCTCCAATTCAAAAAGGGGTCGGAGTGGTGACTCTCTTCCAGTCTAGTGGCTCGTGATCAATGAAGTTAAGCAGCATTGAGAGCGGCCAGCTTCTATGGATGGGTGACCACCGACACTCCTTCCCTCTGGCGGGGATAAGTGGAACTACAGATACAATCATCTTAACCTCGTTGTATCAGTTGTTCCTTCAAAGCCTGGTTTGGCCTAGTTAGAAAACAAAGTTAACAAAAATGGAATAATAAGGAATACAAGGGAATAACATGGAATATATTAAAAAAAAAAATTCCAGGATAAATAAGTGCGAATATTTTTGACGTCACGTGGCAACCTATAATTCCCCCAGCATAACCATTCGTAGCCTGAAGAGCATTTGGAATCAGCATTTGTCTTTTGAAGAAATACGCTCCTGCAACTGCAAGGGAGTCCAAGGCGCAGTTTGACAGCTGAACATACCTCTTCACATTTTTATTGTAGTATTTCAGCAATGTTGCAGACTTTATGCACCATCTGAAGATAAAAAAAGAATAAAAACTGTTTTTACCACATTTTTAAACTTTTGTTCTGTGAGTCAAAAGATCAATTGATTCATTCAAATAACCCAAATATACAATTAAGTTAAATTAATTTTAAAAGCAAACTTGTTTACAATTTTTAATAAAATTTAGCCAAATGATATATCCCGATCTGGGATATTAACTTGACTGTAGTTGTTTTTTATTATTTTATTGGCAAATATTTTTGGTCAGTATTTTTCATTAAACGGTCAGAGTCAGTATTTTTCATTAAACGGTCACTATTTCTACGATGTCATCTTCTTTCCATGAATTGCAAGCAGCAAATCCGTATTCATCACCACCGGTTTTGTAGAAATTTCTTACGCTTTTACTGAAATTACCAAAAGGATATCCAGGGCCACAACTTTTTAAATCGTAATAAGCTATTCCGCACTCCTCTTCCATAATTTTGGCTACGACGTCAACGCAAAATAATCGCCAAACCCCTATGGGCTCTTTCGGCGAATATGATATAACTACAGAATGATCCGTTCCTTCAACGTAAAATTTCTCTTCCATTATTTTTAATAATGGAAAAAAAATCAAAACAAAAACAAGGGAAAAAAACAATCTTCAGCCTACTGACATATGCACAGAGCAAACAAAACCATAGAGATAGAGAAAAGAAGGCTAACGTAGAGAGGCAACTTTTATGTTAAAAACTCTGTGGACGGAAGTTAGCCAAGTTAGTTTGTACACCGAGATCCAGATGGCGCTGCCGTCAAAATGGCGGAAGCGCGGGGTATTTGAATTCTTTTTTTTTTTTTTTTTTATTATATTCGATTAACTGCTTACGCAGGTCTTTTTCTGTATTCTACTAACTGCTTGCGCAGGTCTATTTGTATTCCATGATCTGATTGCGCAGGTCAGGGATTTTTTCTTATCTGGCATGCGACAGGTACGATATTCGCTTATTTCATAGACCATGTTCATAGACTGACGCGACCTCTAGTGACACACTACATTGGAGTTTAAAACGTTTTTCCCCATAAGAGCCAATGTATTTTTGACTACTTCAAACTTTTTTCAGCCATCACCGCATGCAAAACAAATTATTAGAGGTGATTCAGGGCTTCTTAAAGATTTTATTTTCGATAAAATTTCTTCAATGCGCGACAAAAAATATTTCCATGTTAAAAGTCCATAAGAAACTCCAAGTGGTGCTGCCATCTATAGTTCATTAAAGCTGCGAATTGTGAGTCTTCAGATCAAAATACTATTTAGAAGGCGGCGATTTTAAATCTGCGTCGCAGATGATATCGAATACGAGTAATCATGGATTTTCGACCTTATGCTTTTTTTCTAAAGTATTTCATGACTTTACTTTAATTTCCGAGGCCCAATGACAGTGTTGATATTTTAAAAATTGGAAATAAATTTTAAGGATAACAAGTATCGCTCAAACGTTAAAGTCATTTGGTATGTGAAGAAAATGACATAAAAATAACACTATAGAGTTCTTCGGTTTTCGTTTCCAAGTGAAGTAGCCGATTTTTTAGTTACTGAAACTTAGGATTGAGAGCGCTGTTTTGATGCGCAATTAATTGAGCGCCTGCGTACTCTTCTATTTTCGTTTCCAGATTTTGCTGACGTACTTTGTGACGTCACATTCGGGGGACTTCGGCTTTGCAAAAAGGGATCTCATTGGTTACGAAGTTTTCCGAATTGGTCAATGTCTGAAGCATCAAAAATTTATGAAAGACCTGAAAATTATCTCGTTTTTTATACCATGTAAAAATGGATATATTATTACTTTAAAGTTTCTTTATGGTAATTTAATTACTGTACAGTGTTTTAGTTTTTCATGAAAAGTTATTAATGTAGGATATATGGGTTTTAAACGTTTCAACTTGTGATTTTCTTGGGACTTACGTCTACCCGTGTGCCAAGGATGTTTGCAAGAAGTATGATATTTCAATGAACTTTATGGACATTTATGAAAGAACATACTGTCAGTAGAGATGAGCGGACGGCCAAGAACTACGTCCTTTGCAGAGGGTAACAAGCAACAACCAAATCCTCCTTTAGGGGGCATGAAAATAAGTAGTAAGTGCAGTAAAAATTGAGCTTGGTCCGTCGGTAGGCCTATGTCGGATGACTCAAAATGGCCGCCATTTAGATTTATTCCCGCAACGAAATTTGCCTACAAGTATCCGTTTAATTCTTTTTTTCCTTTTCTTCAAACCATTCATGATTTTTTTTCAATATACCCTCGACAAATACATCCTAGATTTGTTTTTGCTGCCTCCTTGCCTGTAATAGACTTCAAAAATGCCTTTTTCCACCTCCCATTTTACTAGACATTCAAAAAACATTCTCTGACCCAAAACCGAAATTAGCTTAGCAAATTGATTTTTACGACGTACTTTTTAATTTGAACAATTTCTAAAATTTTTGATCGCTAAAGTCATCATTTTATCGGCCTACCGACGATTTTGCAAATACTTCACATTTCAAATTTTATTACTTTTTAACCATAGTGGGGGTCCTTTCGGCTCGCTCCTTAAAAATCAAAATGAAAATTTAATGTGTGTGTAGCCACAACAAATATAAATGATTTGAAAATCGAAGGGCAGTTCACATTAATATTATTTTAAATAATTTTACTGTATTATTAATAATAATCTACTTGCCATGTAGACTCTTAATTAAATAATTGTAACTGTTTGCTGTCAATTCTTTTAATAGTGGGTGCTGTTCAATTGTGATCAAGCCGAACTAACTTATGTCATGATTAACCTTAAAATGTTTTGTTACAAATGCATTTTAATAATAGAATGCTTGCTTTAATCTTTAATTTTTTAGGGCTGTATGCTAGACTGATTATTTTATAACACTTGTAAAAATTCAATTTTTGAATGTACCTTATGGTATATTTCTTAAATTTCAATTTTTTTTTTTGCTTATAACATATATTGTGATTTGACTTACATGTACTCTTTAATATGCATTAGGGATTTCAGTGCAAGAAGTAATCATTTTTGTACATTTTTTGAAACACTAGAATGGAAATATTGCTAGATCATTGAATTGATTACTCAAAATGTAGATAAATAATATTGATTTTCAAAACTTGAACAATTTATATAATACATTCAAATTTCCTGGGAGATAGATGTGTCATAATTACAGTATAATGTTGTTATCGGTTTTTTTTTTTGTGTGACAAAAAATTCTAATATTGACATCATTAATATTTTTAAAAAACTTATTTAAAGACACTGAAAAAGGTTTAAGCAATCAAAGGTTTTTTTTTTTTTCTTTTTTTTTTGGAGTTGTGTTGCCTTAGTTTCTCAAAAATTTTGACATTCAGTCATATTTACTTGACATGACTAAGTTAACAGGCATTTCATTTCCTGCTATTTTTGTATAAGTTTTGCGATTAAAAAATGGTGCTTCTAGCATTTATGATTTTTTTATATCGATAGAGCTGCCTGCTGGTTACAAAAAAGGTAAAATAGTCTTGCATGCTTATAAAACAAATGGCTTTATATATTACTTTTTAATTTTTTTTTTCAAGTTTTTGTAATTATTAATCAGGTGTAGTGATGTTGAATTCAAAAATTTTTCTTTATTTAATTATTGGGAATGGGCTTTGGCTAAGTATTATTCATTGAATTGGTTTTGGGATTGTTTTAGACAATGAAAATAATAAAAAGCTTGTGAGATAATGTTAATGAAAGAATATGGAAATGTGCAGTATTTGTTTGTTCCATTGCTCTTCACATGTCTGCATGATTTTGGTTTTAAATTGTTCTAAATCCTACCTATTTTTATGCTTTCTTATATGGGGAATGTTTGGTTAAGAAATTTTTTAGTTATAAAAACGGTTTTTTGAAATGAGGAAAATGAGCAGAATTCAAAAAAAAAAAAAAATGTTCTGACCAAACATTTCTGTAGTTTCTTTCATCCATTACCTTTATATGTATTTCTTCTTACCTGTTGTCTGTTCTTATAGGGTGTTTCTCAAGATTGATGTTTTTAAATCTTAAAAAGAAGGTAGCCTGAAATTAAAAAAAAAATTAACTCACCATTGTTTTAAATTTTGTTTGAGAAATTATTAGTCAGGAATACTTTTTTGTTTTGAAGGAATTTTCACCACTTCTAAAGCTTGGATGATTCATAAAAAGTCATAAGAGACTAATGGTCACTGGCAATAATTTTCCTTTACAGATAAAAGTAATTTTTACTAATATCAACTATTTAAATCAGATAAGACTTTCAAAACATATATTTCAAGCCTATTAATAATTTTATTTCTCAAATTAAAGCATGAATTATTTTCGTGATTTAAGTAAAAAACACCGGAAATTTTTTCCCGACTGAAGAGCCTAATTTTAAGGATCATTTGAATAATTTGTTCCTATGGGGAGAACCTTAAGCCAGTACTGTTATATTTAGCAAAAAATAAATAAATAAGCAAATATAAAAATGATAATAATAGTGATAAGTAAGTTTTTTTTTTAACATTATTTATTAATTTTCTTAATTAGTGCATTAATAATTAATACTTCGTCTCTGTTTGTCAAGTAATTGGAGAGTGTAATTAATTAAAGCATCGAATAAATTCAAGTTTTTCTTTCTGCTACCACTTTGGCGCAATTTCACGCTAAACGTGTTTGATTTGGATAAAAGTGGCGAATATGTTCAGCAAACATGTTCACCACTTTTATCAAACCCAAACATGTTCGGTGAACATGTTTGGCGTAAAATTGCACCCTTTTTCTTCTAATCGTTTTCATTATTTTCGAACGGTAGCAAAAGAAAACGACGATAAAGACTTTAAAAAAATGTTGTAGCAGATCAAAAAAATTAAAAGCAGCACAGTACTTCCTAAACTTCAATTTATTAGTCTCTGCAATTAATTGATGAATGGAGACAAGATCGATTTTAGGTAGGGAATATGAAAATAAACTTAAATTTTTAAAACTTTTACCCAATTAAATTTTGATTATTTAATTTTTTCTGAAGGCTTTAAAAATCCCTAGGGTCATTCAGCTTGTTGATATTTCCTTTTTTCCGGTTTCCTTAAAAATTGACTGCAAATTACTTTATTTTATTTTATTTTAAAAATTTATTTTTCAAACTTCATTTCATAGACCCATTACATTGTTGTAGATTTACAATATACTTTTTTACAAAAGATCGTAGAATTATTGGATAATTCTGCTATAAATGATAAGAGTAATACCTCGTCGAACATGACCGTACATTGCTTCATTTTGTAAGCAGTGATTTTAGAAATTCAAAAGCGAACACCCTTTCTCGTATTTTACATCTATAGGTTTTTAACATTCTGAATATATTTCTCCGAAACATTAATGAGGCTTCCAAAAATAGTTTCGTTTCATCCGTATTTGTAAACAGTATAAGGTTTTAAAATATGTTTTTAAAAAAAGCTGAGAAAACATAATTAATAACATACGGACTTAGACCCGAATCCTTTTAATCCGAATGATACGTTGTTACTTTTATAATTTTACACAAATCGATAGCGAAATGATTTACCACGCCTAAAATAAGCTTGCCGTCTGCGATCTCATAATAATCTTTTTCCCCCGTTATGATTTTTTACTCTCTTAATTCATTAAAAACTTTTAACAGGTTCTTGAGTTTCAAAGGTCATAACCACCGACCCTTTCCCTTTTTTTATTTCTGCCAAAACTCTGATATAATATTTATTCATCATTACCGTATTGTGAGAGATGGTAGGCAGGCAATTGACATGTATAAGCGGGGATGTAAAAATAAAGGAACTCCTGAATTCATTTTAGGATAAAGAGGTTAAGGAATTAAAAGCATTTCCTCTTTCCCCAGTGCTATAAAATGGTTTGAGAAAATTTATTTCATTTTCACATGTATGCTTTGTCACGCCATATAATACATTTTTATTTTCGATATTCATATTTATCGATGTGCGTTTGAAGATCTGCTAATAGACACCAAAAAACTCAACAAGGCAAAAAAAAAAAAAAGCATACGATCCCTTTTTGTTGCTTTTTAAACAAAAGTTCGAATTGGTTCTGGTAAAAGAGATGCTGACCGAAGTAAACTGACCTTGGGGGTTAAAACCTTACATAAGTTTGTCTTGTCTGAACCTTTGAGGATAGTAGAAAACGTCTCTTTTAAATTTGATAACGGATTTGTTTTGCTGACTTCAACTCAAATGTCTCGGTTTTCCTTTGATGCTAATGTTTTCTTGAGGCAGTGCCTCTCGGGAAAAGGTTCGGTTTTTTATTTTCTCTCGGATTGAATTGACTCAAACTTATATTTAGTCATCTGAATAAATCATCATAACTGTTATCACGACTTGAGAATGAACGGAAAAAACATGGATTTTTAAACTCCTTTAGTCTATTTATTTTTTATTTTTATTTTATTAATTTTTTTTTTTTTTTTTTTTTTTTTTTTTTGCGCAGTAAAGCCTTAACATAAGTAATTTGTTCTGCGATTTTTCGTTTTCTTATCAATAATACATTTTATAATGAATTTCAGTTGTTAGAATTTTGTCTTAAGAAATACAAACGCTTAAATGGTTAAAAGGTTAACATAGTGCTTAACTAGATTTTTTTTCTTTTAAGAAAAATTGTTTTAAAATATTACTTCGTATTTCTTTTTGAAACATGTGGCTTGCAAGTTAAATATTTAAGAATGGGAATTAAACGTAAAGCAATACGCGACTTTTCCTAAGAATGTGTACTGTATTTTATAAGGGATGAAGTGAATAAAACCATTACAGAAAAATTGCCACTTAGTTATTTCCTGAAATTTTAAAGGTAAACATTCCGTAAAAATATGTACGGCGTAGTGCCAGCATTTGATTTCTATTTTACGAAATATTCGTAAACAAAAGGCTGTACAATGTTTATCCTTACGTGTTTTATATTACTGAACTAGTATCGTATTGATCGATACTGTTGTAGTTTTTTCAAAGAAAGCATCTTTTTTCTTAAAGAAATTTATGCAATTATGACAATGCTTTTACCCGTACCCGTTTTCAAAATATGTTTCCGTTTGTAAAGGGTTATACTTCTTTATTAGTGCATTTAAACATTGAGAATCCTACATATGGGCAATGATTTTTAGTTTAATTATTAAAATTATAAATTGACTGTTTTTTTGTCTCTTTTGAAGCACAGAAATGATATTCTCTGGAATGATTAAAGTACTTTTGGATAAATTGTTTGGAAAACTTGGAGGAGAAAGGGGGGGGGGGGAGAGAGAGCCGAATTAATTTCTCGTTTGCAAATCTTACATAAGTGGAAGTATGTACTCAAGACAAGTATTTTAAGCGGATTTTCTGTAAGGGATTTTTCCTCCAATTATATTTTTCTAAAAAAATCTTTAAAACCTTACTAATTGTCGTTCAAGAGATTTCGTTATAAAAATTGTTCTTCAGTTATTCAGGATTGTTTTAAATATTTCGGGGAAACAATATTTTTTTGAGGAAAACAGTAGACATAAAATTAATAAGTAGCTAATAACCAAAAGAACGAATCTACACCTTGGTCCATTTTGTTTCGTTTTTGCGCAAATAAGATTAGATGATGTTAACTGATCTATGAGGTGTAAGATTGACAACGAAAAATAAGGATAGATTAATAACTAATCTGCAAAAATTGCTACTGGGAATTCCCTTTGAATCTCATGCAAAAAAATCGATGAGTTGGAATTCGTCCTTTAAAGATCCCACCCTCCTCCGTATGTCATTAATGATTACTAACTCTGCCAAATGTGCATCATATTTTACTTAAAGTTTTATGTAAATACGTTTAAAAACAATGAACACAAATTGTAAGTTTGACAATTTTGCGGTAGTTCTTTACCATCTTCTATGCATTTTATTCTTAATTTTTTTATTGGTTTGACGTAAAACTACTATTTTTGATATTTGTAAATTTTTTGAAAATGCTGTTGGACCAAATAAGACCTAAAAGGCAGAATTCCATCATTTATCATTGACTTGTATTTCATATTAATCGAAAGATAGGTCAAAATTAATCCGACTTTAGTTTTATAAGTAGAAACGAAATTTTTGATTTTGGTATAGAGCTACATTTATCATTTTAGATTCTTATTCCTAAACTAAATGAGTCTGCTATCAAACCCGATTCTGAATCATTAACTACAGTTTTCAAAAAGTCTATCAGAGACACCCGTGTCAATGTTTTACCACATCGATTAATGAATTTACACGAAACTTGCATGAATTGACGAATTTTTAATGAAAATCTTTTTATAGGACTAATAATTCTCAACCCTAGTTGTAACTCAGCCCAATATTATTTTCCTTTTTTAATAGCTACAGTTTTACCCACTGAAACGAAAGCCGTTTAATTCTAGGTTTTGTAGTAGTGTTAAGTGTTAGTTTCCAGTTTTCTAGGTTTTTCATTCGAAGATATGGTTAGGCTACTTTTATTCTTAACAATCGAAAAAAAAAAAAAAAAAAAACGATTGTATCTTATTTATGATTCATTCGAAAGCAAACTTCTTTTGTAATAAACATAATCATATCTTTAAAAATCACGTTATCTTTATCTATGTGTATTAAATAATTGGTGATAAATGTCATTAGCTTTTTAAAATGGTCACCGATTGAGATTATATTTTGATTTACGCTACGTATGAGCGGTCTTGTGTTTGTCACATGAATAAAAAAAGTTTTTTTTTTTTTTTTTTCAATCATCAATTGAACGATTATGCTCTTTCTATGATTTTACTTGTCAAAATCGGCAATTACTGCATCATTTCTAATTACCCTAGCCGATAATTGTATCAGTGAAGCAATGTTAACTTAGGTCAACGACATTGTCAGAAAAACAAAGTCATTATAGTTGTTATGCCATTCCTGAAACATCCTTAAATTGAAAAAATTACGTGATAAAATTGATTCTTGATCGATTTATCACCATATTTTAGAAAGGTAAATACGGTTAAACCGTGAAAAAATGAGAATATAAAATTTTTATCAGGGGAAAAAAAAGAGAAAAAAAATTCTGGCTAAGCTTTTTTAAGGGAGTAGCTCAAAATAAAGAAGAGCTTTTTTCAAATTTAGATCCGCCAGGAAATTATGTCGTGTATTTACTTTTAACGAAAGAAAATTTTAAGGTTTAACTCAAATCCATAAACCGAATCACTTTCAAATTTTAACTTTACTTCTGCAGACGATATAATGAAAGTTTCATTAAAGTGCTGAGAGGAACTTTGTAAGTTTAGTAGTTTTTCTTTAAAAAAAAATTAATAAAAAATAAAAGTCGATCATTCCACCGCATTGTGTCTTTTAATTAATTTAACTACCACCTAGCTATATGTGAGACTTTAAACTTTTCCTAGTGCAGGAAAAAAAATTATAAAAATTATTACAAGGCTTTCTTTGAGAAAAATCATCCGTAACCTTTAAAATTCCATTCCAGAAAACCTTGGCAACCGAATAAAAAATTGGAAACGAATAAAAAAAAAATCCCTTATATATTCAAAAGGAGTGATGTATTGAAAACATTGTTATGCACGCATGGTGAGACATTCCGAATTAATGGTCTTTGATGTGGGGAAATTGGTTTCGCGGTCTCTAATAACTAATGAGGAAAAGCATACAAATAAAGTAGGAGGCGAATAGTATCGAGAAATTTTGTCATTTTATGATTTTTCCTTTTTTTTTTTACTTACTTCACCCTACTCAATTTTTCATCTCTTGAAAACTAAGCTTATTTATATAACCTTTTATTATTATGTTCGTTCCCGGAGTCAAAGAATGCTTGTTATTTCCTAACTTCTGGGAATAGATGCCTTTTAAAATCATAAACGGATCACATACCGTGATCTAATACACGTTTTCGCCATTTCAGAAGGTTTATGAGGAAAGGTAAAAGTTCAACATTTTGGTCTTTTTTTATTTATCTCGTCTACTGTTAATTAGCGAGAATCTTTTGACAGTGCCAACAAATTAAGATAAAATGTGACTACCACTATTCGTCATATGAAAAAACGTTTTTAAAATGTAATTGACAGTACTGGCTCATAGGTCTTAAGGATGGCCTACTCTGGATATGGCTGCTTTACAGTATCGATGTATATGTAAGGCTTTCCATATTGAATTTTTTTTTATTTTGGCTTTATATTACTCTCTGACATATTTATCCGATTTGAAGAAATAAAATAAGAATATGTAAGGAAATAAATAGGTAAACATGAACGTTTCTATTGACAAATAAAATTTTTCCTTTAGGCAAAGATGGCAGTAAGATAACAACAGTGGTTGCAACACCAGGGCAAGGCCCTGACCGGCCTCAAGAAGTTTCCTACACGGACACCAGGGTCATCGGCAATGGATCTTTCGGTGTCGTTTACCAAGCTAAGCTGTGCGATTCAGGCGAACTTGTTGCTATTAAAAAAGTCCTACAGGATAAGAGGTTCAAGGTGAGACTTTGGAAATCGATTTTCTCTGGTTTATTCTGCTCTTTTATTCAACTGAATAGCACTTATCTTTTTTTTTTTTTTTTTTTTTTTTTTAGAATCGGGAACTTCAAATTATGAGGCGGTTGGAACATTCTAATATAGTCAAACTCAAGTACTTTTTTTACTCAAGCGGTGATAAAAAAGATGAAGTATATTTGAATTTGGTTCTGGAGTATATACCTGAAACTGTTTATAAAGTAGCCAGGCATTACAGCAAGTCTAAACAAACAATACCTGTTAGTTTCATTAAGGTAGGCCGACATATAGATTATTACACTCGCCCTTTTGATTTTTTTGGTGTTATTTTTCAGTAATAAGAATTACATTTATTTTTCTAGCTGTATATGTACCAACTGTTTCGGTCTTTAGCGTATATTCATTCTCTCGGAATTTGCCACAGAGATATAAAGCCACAGAACTTGCTTCTGGACCCAGAAACCGGCGTTTTAAAATTATGTGACTTCGGGTCAGCGAAGCACCTTATCAAAGGGGAACCTAACGTTTCCTACATATGTTCTCGTTATTATAGAGCGCCTGAATTAATATTTGGGGCTATTGATTATACTACTAAAATTGGTCAGTTTTTACTTATTTTGACAACCTTATTTTGACAACCTCTTTTTATTAATTATTTGTGTTTGATTTCAGATGTATGGAGTGCCGGGTGCGTGCTGGCTGAACTTCTATTAGGTCAGCCTATTTTTCCCGGAGACTCAGGTGTGGACCAATTGGTCGAAATAATCAAAGTTTTAGGCACTCCCACTAGGGAGCAAATTCGAGAAATGAATCCTAACTACACGGAATTTAAATTTCCACAAATTAAATCTCACCCCTGGCAAAAGGTAATTATCAAGCATGACACGTAATTTCAATATAACTTTTCCTTCTTTGAATTTTAAGAATAAAATCACCCATAAATGGAAAAAGAGGCAACGAATATAAAAAATTTAAAGTAGGAAAAAATTCAGATATAGTTTAAGTAAAACCTACACAGCAAAAACTTTTGCGTGTTTTTAACATACATGGTCCACATACTCAGGATGTCACACTTTTAATGTTAATTTTGACGTATTATTTATGCTGATATTAGATGTTGCTATGGCAATCTATGTTAACTTTACAAATACAAATATGTCGACCGTTTTTCGCACAAAAAATATGTCAAAATCACACAAATTTTTTACTGTGTAAACTTTTTTTGCTTTAAATAATGAGAAGTCGAGAAAGCTTTTGTCGAACATATTTATTGCATATACAAGCTTTTTCAATATTGAAATATAGCTAAATATTGTTAGCGAATGGATTACTTTTAGATTTCATAGTTAAATGATTGAATCATTCCTCATTTCTTGCAATTTTTTTATTTAAGCTTTAAATAATTTAAAGGGATATATTTTTTTTTTTTAATATTCCCAAGTCACAAAAAAAGCTTTCTTGCTTAAACTGAAGTAACTCAAGTAGATAAACAGATTTGAAAGAATTAATCAAATCATAAAACGTTAAAAAAGAATCACATATTTTAATATCTGTTTTTATTATAAAATTGTGTGGAAAAGTGTGCCGTAATAAAGTATTTTGTTTGATATTAATTCATTTAATTTTGAAAAGAATTTTTAAAATCATTTGGAATAATTTTAATGTTTGAGATTGAAATTATTCTTAAACGAAATTAATTTAAGAAAACATGATAGTTGTAAAAAAAAGGCGAAAAAAGGTGGACTTCGGAATTTTCCCTTACAGTTCGCGCTTGAAAGAATGTCTTTCCCGAATTGTTCGACACAGCATCAAAAGATTCGAGTAAGTTTAGCGTTACAAACTTAATTTAAATAACGCTAATATTGATTTGTTGTGTTTTTATGCGTGGTGAATGATTTTGCACACTGACGTATAAACTATAATCACTTTTGAAAGAAAAGCTAACGCATGACAGTTTTTTTTATTTATTCATTCATAGGTTTAAAGGGTATTTTACTACCCTGAAAATTAGTTCATGTTCTCTCTCGCTTTTATTTTTCAATCTGTAAAATAATTGATTGTTGAAAATGGTAATAATATTGAAAAGCTAATCTACTTTTTTGGATACATAACGAATCCGATAGTAGTTACTGCACTGAAAATACGTCGAAGCTTCTGAAAACGATTTATAAGAAGACAAAATATTTTTACATTGTTGCGTCTAACAAATGGCAAAATATTTAGATTTCAGTTTTAATAACTATTGATTAACGTCCATATCACTGTTAATAAAAGGTGGGCTTTTATATTTTCATTAGATTTTTCCCCTTTTTTTTGGTTTGCATTTCAGGTGTACGTCTAGTTCTATCGACAATATTGGTTTTGTTTTTTTATTCTTCAAAATACAAGTTCATTCATGGATTGTTAATATTTTCAGGTGTTTCGAGCAAGAACTCCTCCAGAAGCAATCGAACTTGTTTCGCTACTACTGGAATATACCCCATCGTTGAGACTTAATCCGTTGCAAGCATGTGCTCATTCATTCTTCGACGAATTGAGGGAGACTCAGACCCGCCTTCCTAACGGTCGGGAACTCCCACCCCTATTTAATTTCACAGAGCAAGGTAAGTTTACTGTCTACCTTTGGCTTCTTCGACTAAAACGTGGAGAGCCGGTGGATTACTTTAGTTATAAGTAGTTATGTCTTTTCAACAAAAATAGTTTCTCTGAAAACCAAAGATATCATTTCAACACCTACCGAACTCCCATGAACTTGACCCGTCAAAAGATGTATAAAATTACAGATCAGAACCAAGTTCTGTTACATTGGTGGCAGCGGTGGGATTTAATTGTAATAATGGTTGCTGCACACAAAGTAGGGATACAACCTCAAGCATTAGTTAATATTAACGCATCTTTTTTGTGCAAAGTCATTGCACTGAACATCAAGTCAAGACCAGTTGAAGCATCAAGTTTTTTTACCTTTTCCCAAGCAATTGAATAGGTGAAAAATTGTGAGGTTAAAACATATGTCTTTCCTTTTTTTCTTTCAGAGCTATCAATACAGCCAACGTTAAATTCGATTCTATTGCCAAGGCATATAGCTGAAGCGCAAGTGACTTCCTCGGGATCGGTAAATCAACCGGAGTCAAACTCCTCAACGCAAGGAGAACCCGGCGCACCTATGTCTGAGGCAGCTAATGCCTCTGAACAGTCCACGTCCAACATGGCTTAACTCATAAGGTGAGCGAAATATCATTTCTTACAAGCATGCGACACACGCCCTTAAACTACAGTTTTACCGAGCAAAAGAAAAACCTCTTTTTATGAAATTAATTTTTTTTTAAATCTTTATTTGGAATATTGCCTTTTTTTCTAAAAAAGAAAAAAAAAATAGAAATGGCCTTGAAATTCCCGCGGGAAAAATTTTATATTAAGAAACCGTGATGATTTTTTTTCCCTACTTTTTTGTTTTTATATAAAGGAAAATATATATTTCAGACACTGACCCTTGTGTACAGACCATTTTAATATCAAAGAAAATATATGTGAAACATTTTAAAAATGTACTTAAATTGTTTTTTAAAAGTGATGCTTTTTTCATTCATAAAAAACCAGAATGATTTTCTGTTTGAAAAAATGCTTCTAGCACTTGCGAACGCAGCATTATATTGGTCTAAGCACGGATCGCGCCTCGAACCATTACCGAAGCTTTTGCCTGTGCCTTAAGTTTATTTAATTTGAAGAGAGTATGGTAGTTTGTACGGTATATCACGACCGTGGCTAGAACTATATGCCTTTAAAGGCTGGTTTTAAGATTTTACTAACAGAAGGTTATTTGAACAGTTACATAGTTTTTGGGATTAAGATGGCCCATTAAGCCAGTATTTCTTACAAGACATTAAAAGGAATCGTTAATGCTCCTTTCGTGAATACACAAGTAGCTGTTCAGAGGAAGTTACACGTAATGTCGAACTCCTCTCGCGAAGAATAGGTGTTCTTTAAATATTTTGTTTTGCAGGCCAAAAATAGAAATTCTGTACACATAAAGCCCTAGATAATAATTTTACCTATATTTTGATACCAAGCCCATATTTTCTCGGATAAAATTAGAGCCAATTTTGAATTTAAAAAAAAAAAAAAAATACATGAAAAAATTTTCAAAATTCAAATTTAATTGAATTTCAAAAAATATGAACTTAGACTCAAAAATTAGGGAAAGTTATTATCTTGAGAGGGCTTTTTGTGTACAGAATTTCAATTTTTTGGTTGCAAAACAAAAATATTTGATAAAAAACCGTTCCTCGCGAGATTCCAATACAAAGGCCTAATTGCATTAAGCCTTCTCCTAAGTAACGATATTTAGAATTTTCTGACAGTTAGTAGGAAATATTTACTCAAAACATGTTATTAAACATAAATTTATTATTCTTAAGAATAAACCAAGTTTTTAGTTAATCAATAATCAAGTATGGTTATGAATATTATAATGGAAGAAGGTTGAACGAAGTAAATATACCTACCTTTTTAGTGTCATAACTTGTTCCAGCTTATGAAGTCAATTTTTTCTTTAGAAATTTAAAAATCTTTATTACTGGGGAATTAGAATATTAGAAATGCAAAAGTTGGAACAAATTCCAATTTTAAAAAATAAAAGTTACAATTGATTTATTTGATAGTGATTAGTCGACTTTATAGGTAAAATATTATTTTCTTTTTAATCCAATGACTTTAAAATCTTAAATCACTTTGTGAATAAAATAAAAATATAAAATTTAGCAAAAATAGAAAAAATTAATGAAAGCTTCTAGGATGTGTGCCCCTTTTCCTAGGGAATAAGTGTGCGAACACCAAAATAACGATTCATTTTTTTTACACCTAATTATTGCATAGCTTCACAAATGCAGGTAAGATGATTTCTTTGACAAATCATTTTCGCTCCGAAAAGTAGTATAAAACCCAATCGGTTTTTCTCTAAAACCTATATTCTGACATTAGCTATAGTTAAGATATTTTACGTTTTTCTCGTAATACAATCTCTGCTAATTTCTCGTAATACTTACGTATTTGTTAATTTTGTAAAAAAATATTTACAGCTTACTGTACATTAAAACTCGATGAGGAGGCAGTGACGGCTAGGTGAGCAACTTTTATCTTCTGTCTAAGGCTGTACCTCGTTCAATTCCTGAGGATATAAATCAATATTTTCCAATTTCATTCGACAGAATCTTCAGATTTAATTTAAATAAAAAATACGCATAGTTATTTTTTGTTCCCATTTTTCTTTCGGAGGAAAACGATAAGGAGAAAAAAAAATGAACGTGCAATTACTTCTACATTTACTATTGTTAAATTTAAGGTATTTTTTAAAGTTCTGTTTTTTAATTTTTTTCCTCAGGCCACTTCGAACTTCGTTTTATATTTATGTATGGTAAAATTAAAAGAAGTAAAAACAAAAAGAAAACCAAAATATTACTTGAAAAAAAAATTAATAAAATGATGGAAAAAAAATCATAGTAATATAACTGATGACATTTTATATGAATAAGTAAATAAAAAGAAAAAATTGACTTTAGAAAATAAAACAACAAATTGGGTTTGTTATGTAAAATTTTTAATAGTATTTAACTAATGAAATTTTATAGCTGATTTTAAAAATAAAAAATAAAATCTAGAGATATTCACGGCGTGAATGAAAGATAATTTTTTTTCTTTTTTATTACGTTCATTGTAAAAAAAATATGAGGAATCGATGAAATACACGGTGGAACAATCTTTGTTGTGTGATTTTATTTAGGTAAACACACGAAACATCGCCATAAAAATTGTTCCACCGTGTATTATTTATGAATTTTTACTTTAAATCTGCTTGATTATTAGTGATTCAGCACCCGATCTCATTGATCATATGAGGACATTGTATAGTATAAAATAAATGTTCCTTTGATGTTTTTGATATTTTAATTGAGAATTGCGAAACGAGTTTATTATTTGAACTTTTTACTATTTGGATGAAACAATCTTAAGTCGTTGAAAAAAAAAAAAAAAAAAAAAAGATTTAAATAATTTATTACGATTATTGTTTTTACTTATAATTTTTAATTTTTATTTTTTTAAAGTATCCAGTTTTAAAATCAGGCTTAAGTTCGTTTCATCCTTTTTTCTGGAAAAGAAAACAATCATCGCATCGTGTAATGTTTTATTTTTTTTTTTGTAATCTGCAGATACGGAAGTCGGGCTTTTAGTAAGCTTTTTGTAAAACAGTAATACGAAATCTTTGAAGGAAAAAGTTACACTTTTAAGAAATAAAACAACTGAATTTGGAATACTTAAAATGGATTTCACAACCGATTTTCATTTACTTTATTCTTATTTTTTAATATTACACGCTCGAATTATATAGTACACGTCCATTAATGATCAAGTAATGCGAAATAATGGTGTTTTGAATGATTGAATGTATATCCTCTTTTTCTTTTTAAAAATCGGAAAAAAAGAAAAAATTCTTGACTAGTCATTTTTAATTTCAAGATATTTTCACTTTTCTTTTGGTTACGAAAAGTCTCCCTTCTGATCAGGTTTTTTTTTTTTCAAAGAAATAAAATAACGACTATTGCCATTTTAATTGTCTATTTTTTTTATTTGTATATAATCTTTTTTTAATTAACAGATCGTTTTAAATGTTAAATAGCTTTTAGGCGAATTTATTTTTTGATAAATAAATATGCCATCTGTAACTTTTTTGACATCTTTTTTTAGTTGTATAAACATCCATTATACGTGGCACTTTTTATAAATTTGTTTGAATGCATTGTTTATAAAACAAGATTAAGGAAGGTTTCCAAGAGAGAAAAGTGTGATCCGTTCTAAAATCTGCTTTGAAAATTATTCTGCGAAAAATCCGTTAAGAGAGATTTCTCATGTATTAAAGAATGTCGTGTAGGGAATCCGAAGTCGGTCGTCCGCTTTCGTTTTTTGACCGTCCAAATCAAATGAACTTTTATTTAGTTATTCAACGTTAAAAATAATTTGGAGGAGGGGGGATAATTTTTCACTAGACTGATTAATCGAAAGAACTGGAATGAAGTTTCGCAATATCGTGTGAAAATTAATATTAAAAATACACTTTGAACTTTGTATCCGATGATGCAGCCGTGGTCACCTTTTTAATGTGGACGTCTGCCAGGATAGGTCACTGATGGCAATTCATAATTTGAAAAGCTGTGAAATCAAAACTTACATAAAGCTATGCAATTTGCAAAAAACAATTTCCCAGTAGGAACCTTTCAAAGACGTTTACAAACAATAAAAGGAAACTTGTAAAGTTCTCCTTCCCTTACTCTCACCCTTAGCTTAAATCAATAATATTCGAGTTTAATAGATCTTAGGTAAGTTGGGCCTAAGAAAAGGACGAAAAAATTGCTGATAGAATATTCTTGAATTAACGGTATCCTCATGGGGAAAAAAATCATAGCTTTCATTTCAGCAATATTAATAAAACATTAAAATTTTACTGTTAATCAATAGAATTAGGTTGTTAAGCCAGTTTCAAGCAACTAATTCGTATCTGAAAACCTTTGTATTAAATTAATTACCTCCATCAAAAATTAAATCGGTTGATCGAAACAGCCCTTAATCAATTACCTTTTATTGACTAATTAAAATTGTTATCCTGTCAATTTTTTTAACTCTCAAATACACCATTATTACTTTTAATACAAGAATTTTTTTTTAATGTTAAGATTATCAGTGTTGCTCGTTTAAGGAAAATGTGTTAGGTTGTTAAGACAGTAAAATTTTATATGGTGATCAGCATGTTTTTACAATAGAATTGTACATTTTTACGGTTTTCTTCTGATAGGGTACTGCATGCCATCGGTTGAAATTGTCGAATTAATCGAAATTGTGTGTCTGGACCTTCTATAAACACCAAGTACACGTGAACACCATTTTTTTTTTTCAAAATCCTTTGGAACAGACAAAACTATCTTGGTTTGAAAGCAAATTTTCGTAAATAAAAAGTTGGCACCTCGGAAAATAATTTTTTTTTCCAACGACTGCAAAACATTTTTGTATGTTGGAGTTTAACATTAAATTCGCCTAAACCAATCAAATAATCAGCGATGTCTTATTTATTTATTTATTATTTTTTTTGTCGTTATATTTTCTCAAATTAGAAAATAATAGCCAGGCATCTGTATATATGATTAAAATCTGGCTTACACATAATAATAGGGCAGGCTGATGTTACAAAAGCATTTGAAAGTCTTTTTAAGACAAAAAAAAAAAAAAAAAAAAAATTACTAAACTTCTGTAAATGAAAAGCATAAAGTTCTTTCTCAATCCCTATCTCTCCTACTCATATATGCGCGTCAGCTCCAAATTTATTTTTGTTTTTTTTTTGATTTTTTGTTGATAAAGGATTCAATCTCTTCCTTATTGAAAAAAATCATTGTGGCAACGATTATATTTTTCTTCATTTTATCGGTATCATTTGACTAATTTATTTTGTTAGCATGAAAAAAAATAGAAAAAAGTTAAACTTATAGCATATCATTTTTAATGTTTGTTTTTAAATTATAATCTAATTTGTAAATTAAATTCCAGATTTTATTTTTTATTGCCGAAAAAAAGGCTGCCAGTAGAATTTTATTTTATTTGATACACAGATAAAATCTAATGTTATAATAATTAACAAGGCAAAATGCTAACGGTAGCAATCGATTTAACAAAAAAAATTAAAACAGATAAAAAAATTGCCTAAAATTTCAAATTGGGCTTTTGGAAACAAAAACGAAATCTTTCTTTTTTAAGTTCCTATGGTTGCTTTTCTTTTTCTTTTTTTCCCTTGCATTTTTGTCATAGAATTAAATTATACTGCATTGTAAAAATTGCTAGGTATGACACCTTTGTAAGCTCAAATCTCGTCCAACTTGGACGGTTTTCGAAAGCACCACATAAGCAAAAATGTAAATTGTAAATAGTCTCTCAACGCTCCCCCATCAGTTGTCCCTTGACGCTCAAGTACATTGGAAGCAATTTTCGAAACAAAACGCGTTCAACATAACCAAGTTTCACTGTATTTAAATCCAGCACTTTTAGTTTTTGCCTTGTTAGAAGTTTTAAAAAATATGAATTAACAAACCCATTTTAAAATTTAAAAAGGAAAAAAAAAAAACTAAATTGTAAAAAAAAAAAAGTGACATCATTTACCGAAACCCCTAGTCATATGACCATTATATGTGTCAAAAAAATAAGCACTTTTTTGTATAAAAAGTATAGATTTTTGAATAACCAAGGCACATTTTTATAGTATTTCCGAACACTTCCGAGCTTAATAAAAATTTTAATAAATAAAAAAATTTTAAACAATGCCTGTTTCTTTTCTCTATTGTTCATTTCTCTAGAGAAATTATATCTCTTTAATTAATAAAGAAAAAAAATCATCGTATCGCTAGGGGAATAAAATATAAAAGAGTGTTCAATAAGTTTCGGCGTAAAGAGAATAATAAATTTTCTTTTTTTGCTTTTAACTTCAATGTTATTTTTCGATGATCTTTTCCCTAAAAATATAGAATTTGAACTTCACATGATAATCAGCTTTTGAAATCCATTGAATAATAATAATAAGAAAAAAGTTTTATACTTACAAGAAAAAAAACTTTTGACAAAGGGGGACCAAATAAAAATTGGCTGCTTATATTTTCAAAGGTCCCTAATTTACAATTTTTAGTTCCGCGTAGGAGTGGTTTACGTTTTTTTAATTTTTGTTTTTAGTTTTTACTACGCAATAGTAGCAAAGAGAAATGTGACATTTTTTTCGGTCTGATTTAATTTTTTGACGCATGAAAGATATACAGAAACATTAGTTACATATCAATATTGAGTCATTGGTTTTGATTCCAAAGAAACAAAAAACTTGGGGAATTCACAATTTTTTTTCATTCCCCCGAATTTTTTGTTTGCTTTTCGTTCTGTAGAAACTCAAGGGCTCTACATGAACTTTCTTTTTCAGAACTTTAAATGAAATAGTATATTAAACACCTAAGTCATGGCAGAATGTCATTTATACTTCATTTTCATCTGAAGCCTTTTAGAATTGGTCTTCATTTTTTTTCCGAATTAGAAATTAGAAAAATTATTCGTGCTTATTTATGAAAAGGCTGATATTTTATTCAATAATAAAAAGATCGTTTAGCTTGCAAAAGCAAGAGTAAGTTTTTAATGTAACTGTTTATAGTTACAATGTAAAATGGAATAGAAAAAAAAAATAAATAAATAAAAATTTATTAAAGCGTTTTCTGTTTTTTTTTCTTTTTTTTATCGTTTAATTTTTTTTTTAAATAAAAAAAATATATATATTATATATAATGTAATTAAAATGGCAAATGTATTCGCATTAGATTTTTAAAATTATTGTTACTGATAAAATTTTGTAAAAATTAGCCGCGTCCTTCAGTTATATTGACGAGAATAATCAGGAATTAATAGCGGTTGTTGCTTTAATGGACTTAAACAATTTGAAAATATTGATAAAGTACATACATACAACGAGAAAATTAGATTAAACATAGCAAATTGAGTCAAATTTTCTTGCCGAAGAATTTTTTAAAACGAATTTAGCTGATGTATATTTTAAAATTCGTAAATAAAGTTGATTATTTTTAAAATTAAAAAAAATTAAATGTGGTTTTTATGCTTAATTTGCTTGAAAGTCTTATTTTCTCGATGATGGCTTTACATTTCTTTCTTTTACTTTTCTTTTATGGATGAATGCAATTTTTATTACGACCTTATTATGATTATTAAAAATTAATCAGCGGTAAAATGCCTTTCATCGATAAAAAAAGATTTGTAAGCCCAGGGTTGAACCGCAGTCTATATACTGAGAAAATCAAATTAAAACGTATTTACGATGGGCCTTTTATTTTGCCCTTGTGAATATTTTAGTCCGATTTGCACGAAATAAAATTCAGTGTGAAAGAATTTTTTTAGGATGAAATTATACAGTGCAAATTGGTCTTGATTTTGTATATGATCTCAGTCATGTGATATAGTGAAATTTGAATCAATTTTCGACCTAGACTTATTGAAACACTCGAGTAATTTAACTTTTTTTTTCTTTCGGCAGAAAAGTTTTACGTGATGATTATTTTTTTCTTGTTTGGGTCCGATTTCATTTGGGAACAATCCGTTTTTGTATTGTTCGCTCTAAGTCTTTTTCTTTAAAAAAAATGTTAACGTCACAATTTGTTCTGTTTTTATACCCTACCTACCACAGGCCGATCGGCTTGGAATTTTTATTTATAATGTAACTGAACAGAATCAAAAATTGTGACTCAGACGATTATGTTATAATAATTTTATTTTAAATTAATGTAACATGGCAGTACCCATAGAAAAAAAATATGAATTGATAATATAAAAAAAATTGAGAAGAATCGGTGTTTTTACTAAAATAAAAAAAAATCCAGTCTTTATTTTCCAATAGCAGATGACACTCCCGGGACTCCCGTTTTGGTGATTCTTAGTTCCAAGCAAAATGTAGCATCCAAGTACAAATTTTTCAACTTTATACTGACAATTAATTACAATACTGACAAGATATTTTTTTTACTTCCAATTTGAGTAATATACTTACAAAATTAATTTTTTACTAGCCACATCGGTACTTATATGAATATTTTCCGTATAATTTTTAAACTTGCGTTTAAATTTAAATACTTACAAACCCTTATAAAGTACTTGCCAAAACCCCAAAATATACGTACCAAATAATTTGCTGCATTTTTCAATCCTACAAAAACACAGAAACCAAAATTTTTTTTGAGGGGAAATAGGAGTACTTAAAGAAGGCAAAACATTTTATAAAATTCTTATTATTTTATTAGTTTTTTTTTTTTATTTAAAAAATAAAAAAATAAAGTCGCTTCCAAAGTTTATGATTTTATTTCTTTTAGAATATTTGATTTTAAACTTATAAAATTTTCCAAAAACAGTTTCACAATGCAAAAACAATGATGAGGGTCTATAAAATGCTTCAAAAACATTTGGTAAGTGATTAATAATATCACCGCCATACTGTAAATAATCATCAAAGGATCTAAAGAGGACTACTGAAAAAAGGAAAAATGAAATGGTAGCAGCGAAAAATATGGATTGAAGAGATTTATAAAATTATCTTTCACTGAATACATAAATAAATAAGTAAATAAATAAATTATATAAATAAATACATAAATTATGAGTGATTTTAATTATGATAGAATCTCGCGATCGATATTAACTCATTAATCATTAGTAATGACAAGGGTAGGTTATAGAATAAAATTTTTTCAAAATCCTGAATTTGCAAGCATAAGCTTACTTTTACATAACAACATTTGGATGGTTTAATATGATTTTAGGGACAAAATAAAAACTTTACAGAATTTTGGATTAATATCTTTTTTTAACAATAGTTACCTACTTCATTTATATATTTTTTAAATCTTAAATAAAGAAAGACATAATTTTTTATGAGCTCCGGGCATAAGTTTTTAATTAGAGTTAAATAGCATAAAGCTAAATTCTAATACTCGGATTAGATAGAAGTGTTTATTTCTAAAAATCTAATCTTAGAACAAACATAAAAAACATTAACAAATACGATATGTTCATCTACATAAATAATCCTTGTGCGTCACGGATAAAAACATTATTTTAAATTATAAGTCTTATTGAGCAGGATAATTTTGAAAAGCGTGGTTGTTGAAAGAATTCACTAAAGTTATTTATCAAGAAATAAATTAAATTACATATAATCTTGCGCGGGCAATATTGGAATAGATATTTTCATCACATATTATTTTGATCGGCGACAACACCATAAAATTTTTCTTAAGGCAACTGAAGATCAAGATAAGAGTCTAAAAAAAAAGAGAAATGTTTTAATACTTGATTTTTCTGGCCTTTTAATAACATCTAATTACATAATCTTTAAACAGAGCATTTTTTTAATCCAAGAAAAGTCTAAGTCAAAACTAAAAAAAAGCATGCTTAATGCGTCATATAAATTCAGCCAAGTTAAAGAAGGCTTTTGGCTTAAAATAATTAAAGCCTTCAAACTGTAAAAATGATAAAAATCACAATCACGGTTTTATTTTTAGCACAGCCAACCGTAAAATACATAAATAATAAAATAAGATTTAGTCACAACAGTTCGCATTAACACGCGAAGCAATGTACGATTGTTACCAGTTGTACGATATTTAGGTACAAGAAAATAATCGATTTTTTTTCAAATGTTAGTTTTCGTAAAAATTCTAATTCGAAACTACGAATTCGTTGTAAACATTGTATTAAAATTTTAAATGTCATACGAAGCTGAAAATAGCATGACAGTAGTTAATGACTAGAATGATCATTTATAATGAGTTTAACATCAAGCCTGGTCAAAAGGCCAGAAGTTTTGAATACAATACTTTTCAAAAACACACATTTTCATAATGCTTTCATTTCAAGTTCCTGGCATGACAGGATTTTACAAATGTCTTAAAATTCAGAGCATTGACTTAGCCATGCGATCCTGTCATTCTTTATTTCCCAACAAAAAATGAAGGACGTTTTGTAGGGTCAAGACTTTGAAATGCCAATGTTATGATAAGCTCTTATTAGAATACTTTACCATTAAGTTATTCATTTATATCTATAAATAAAATAATTGATTGTTAATACTAGCTACACAAGCTTGTCCAAATCACAATAAAGTGAAAAATAAGTATAGCGATTTCCAGAATTAAAAAATCTTTGAATGAAACACTGTAATAAATTGTTAATCCTTAATTATTTTTCACCGAATCTCATATTAAATTATTTTCGGCTAAAAATATTTTAAAGCAGATTGACACTGCAAAAAAGTGGTTAAAGTCGCTATAAGATATTTTCACTTTATGCTATTAAAATGAATTTTATTAGTGTTCGTGTCAGGCTTAAAATGCTTATTAATAAAAATCAGAATCAGAGCTGTGATGTGATAAATTACCGGCACAAATTATGAGAGAACTTTGAGATCCTAAAGATTCAGTCGATGATGGCGACAATTGTTGTACCAATGGAATGATACTCGCGTGTTTTTTCAGTCCTACGAATAAAATATGAAAAATGACAATCAAAACCCCAATCCAAAGCTGTCACATCAATCCTACCTTTATGTATCACACTTCCGGTTTGTGGAGGGTAAGACGATAAAATAATATTCAAACAATGGGCTACATTTTTATTTGGTGCACAAGCAAGAGCTGGCGTCAGCCCTTGAGAATCGACTGCCAGTACGTCTGCTCCTTTTTCTATTAGTAATTGGGTAACCGCAACGAGCCCTTTTCGAGCTGCTATGTGCAATGGCCTACAATAAATAAGCAAATAAATAAGTCAGAGTTTTACTTAATTATTTACACAAATGAAAATTCATATTATTGTATCTGTCTTACGTTTGTTTTTGTTTATTTGGAATATTGACAACCGAGGCATCTTTTGCCTTCTGTAACAACATCAAGGCGGCAGATTGATGCCTTTTCCAACAGGCATAATGTAAAGCTGTGTAATTTAGTTTGTCTTGAGTTTTTACATTAGCTTTGGCATGAAGTAATAGTTCAATGGAATGAGTATGGCCGTTTAAAGCGGCTAAAATTAATGGCGTCCTTCCTTTCGCATCCCTACATTCTATATCTGCATGCTTTTTTAATAATAATTTCATACAGTCTATGCTGTTGCAAAGTGCTGCAATATGTAACGGAGTACGTCCTAAAAGAAAAAATTTATTATTTATAATAATTGTGCTTTTTTCTTTTTTCTTTTTTTTTTTTTTGTATTTTCATACCCTTTTGATCTCGAATGCCAACACTGCCTTTACCAAAGTAATTCAACAAAATATCTAAACATTTTTCGCTCCCTTGTAACACGCTGCAATGAATCGGAGTGAAAAGATTCCCTTTCCAAACTCTATTGTTAAAATTGTCGACTAAATATTCGACACATTCCGGTTTTCCTTTATGGCAAGCCCAGTGCAAAATTGTACAACCTTGGTGATCTATCAACTTTGAAATATCTTCGTTACAATGCTGTACTAATATTGTTAATGAAGAATAATGCCCACACTGAACCGCCAAATGCAAAGGCGTTTTTCCGTTAACATCCTGAAAATGTAATTAATTTTTAATGGCATTTTAAATTAACTTGCTGAACCATCTCTTACTTGTATGTTAATTAAAGCAGCTCTTCCCACTAAAATCTCGACGTTTTCATAATGGCCGGAAAAAATCGCTCGAAACAATGGCGTGCGATTATTATTATCTGGAATATTTACATTAGCCCCGTGTTGAAGTAACGCGATAATGCAGTTTGCAGAACCTGAGGCTACCGCAAACATGAGAGGAGTTCGTTTGTGAATATCCAAAGCGTCGACGACTTCATTCGTTTCTGCATTATCAAGCAACATTTGTAGGCATTCTACATGACCATTTGCAGATGCTGAATGAACTGGAGTTCTTTGGGTAACATTATCGTGAATGGCAACTAAAGCTCCGCACCTTAATAAAAGTTGAACGCAATCCCTGTGCCCTTTAAATGAAGCTAAGTCTAAAGGAGTTTTCCCTTTTAAAAAAAAGACAAAATTCTCAGTTTTTTGATTCATTTTTTAAAGCTGTAAATATAAAAAAAAAAAAAAAAAAAAAAAATTACCTGAGTCGTCTTTTATATTGGTGTTACTAAACAATGGCAGCAATGATCTTAGTATTTTACTAAATCCATAATAAGAAGCAATGTGCAAAGGAGTCATTTTAGGTAAACTTTCACTGCTGACTTTTTCCCCGCAAGCCTTTAACAAATGATTTAATCCAATTTGATTATTACCTAGTACGGCATAATGAATCGGCGTGAATCCCCGAATATCTTTTTTCATACTGTCTACGCAATGATTTAGAAGATATTCGACGCATCTCCCTTCCAAATCCGAATAAGCTGCTAAATGTAGGGGTGTGCATCCATTACAGTCAGTTATATTAGCATCGCTCCCTATACCGACTAAAGTATATAAGCAATTAAATTTTCCCTGACTAGCAGCATAGTGAAGTGGAGTTCTATTTTCATCATCAGTTATATTCAATTTAGCTCCACTGCTTACTAATAAATCCAAACATTCTATAGAACCTTTATAAGCGGCCAAATGAAGGGCGGTTTTTCCATTCACATCTTGAACATCTAAATCTATATTTAAATGCACGAATTTCCTACAGCATTCGACGAATCCACTTAAACAACACATATGAAGAGGAGTTCGTCCCAAGTAACCTTTTTTCATAGGATCAGCTCCATAAGACAGTAAAGTACGGCTTAAGAGTTCATGGCCATACAGCGCAGCAATATGAAGAGTGGTGCAGCCTGTTTTGTCAACCGCATCGATAACGGCCCCATGATCGATTAATATTTCCGATCGCGCAAATCTCCCATGTATTGCTGTCATGTGAAGAGCAGTCTTACCGTCCAGACTCTGTTGATTAATGTCCGCTCCTAAAATGAAAGTAATTTTAATAGAAGCAATTTTTATTATTTTTTAAATGTAATTGCTATACCTTCTGTCAATAAAGCTTCCATACACTCTCCACCATGAGTGCTTGCTGCTGATATATGAAGAGGGCTTTGACCTTTATAATTAACAGCATTGATAGGAGAATTAAAATAAATTAATTCAACAGCCACATTTGTAAAACCATTCAAGCAAGCTAAATGTAATGGAGTGTTTCCTAAAGCAGTCTTTGCATCCACCTAAAAACAATAAAATTAAACTTTTTATTTGTGAAATGATCAAAATTTAAAATAAACTTACTTCTGCCCCTCTTTCTAATAATAACTGTGCAGAAACTGTATCATCGTTGCAAGTATGAAGGGGAGTGTATAAATCTTTGTCTCTTGCATTAACATCAGCTCCATTATTAAGTAAAAGTTGTGCTATTTCTGCATGATCCATATGAATGGCCCAATGTAAAGGCCTACGATATCTTTTATCACATGCGTTAACACAACAACCATTATTAATCAATAATTGAACCATTTCATAATGGCCATTATAAGCAGCGTGATGAAGACTGGTCCTTCCTTCTCTGTCAGTAACATTTATATTTGCAATATGAGGTATTAAACTTTCAATGCAACTGATTGAATTGTTGGCAGAAGCAATATGAAGAGGTGTATGCCATGATCTGTCCCTGGCATTCACATCTGCGTTGTGTTTTAATAATATATCTACTGTTGGTCGATGACCAACATAGCATGCCAAATGCAAAGGTGTGATCCATTTTAAGTCTTTTGAATTAACCCTGGCTCCATTTTGTATTAAAGCTTCTGCTATTCTATCTTCACCAAAATAAGATGCTGCATGAAGAGGGTTTCTATTTTCTACATCTTGTACATTGGGATCTTCTTTAACAGACAATAGATACGACACATGATCCAAATCTCCCAGAACTATTGCTTGAATTAAGGCAGGGGCATCTGATAATTGATGTAAAACCATAATGATAACTTATTTATGATAAAAAAAAAGTTATGGCAATACTTTTTATTTAACAAGGTTTGGTTAGAAAATTATATCAAAATACCAAAAACATATATCACATACAAAATTAACTAAACAATACATTTACTTAATTGTATTAACGATTTAATCTAATATTTAATAATTTTTTTTTTTTTTAACTAATTGTTATAAATAAATAAAAAAAAATCAATGAATGTAAACAAAGGACTCATCATAAAGTTGAAGAGCCCCCGCTCCGCGCAGCAACAGCGCATAAAAACCAAAATGGCGTCCGATTCGGCGGTACTTTTTAATGCAGAATAATTTATGGGTTTGAAAAATAATTTATTTTTGTTTTAGGTTCATCTCTTCCTGGTTTTTTTAGTATTATTACTGTGAATTTGAGAACATTATGATTCGCTATTAAGTTTCATGGGGTTTTTAATATTAATTCATGAATATGACTGATAAATAGCTTAATTAACGTATTCTCGGCATTCTCCGGCAAGACCTTTTATGAAAAAACGTGTTTTCATAGTAATATCAGGAGTTATTGAATCTATTTTCTGACCCGAATTATTTATGATTGATTCGAATTCTGCACAGATCTCTTTCCTTAAATACCCCAGGTATTTGCACCACATTGCCTTATAAAAGATACTTAACTTGCTTTTTTAATTCCTAAAAATTTTTAGAGCATGATTGGGTTCTTGTCCTGAAAATGTTCAATTAAAAATTAAAAATGTATAACAAAACTTGAATGTTTGAAACCTGTTTTTTTTAAAATTTGCCTATAAACTGTATGAGTAGCCTGTATTTTAATATTCGCTTTTCAGTAAACACGCTGATGTAAATTGACATTCACAAACATTAATAATAAAAGTCCTGTATTTAGTTTGCCATTAGGCCTATTTTTACCTGAAACAGCATTTTTTTTTAAAAATTGCATTTGAAAATTATTTATGAAAAATATCATTGACTTTCAGCTTATGTTGGTTTTGCAATTTCTTGTTTTCTTTTAGGAGTATATTTATGAATGCGTTCGTGAGCTTTTAGCAAAGCAAACCGTGTATGTTGGTCCCCTGCATGAATTAAAACGAGTAACTCATGAGAGAGGGAGATGGGTCTTTTTTTTTTTTTTAATCTTTTTTCTGGATTTAGGATCAACCATTTCTCCAATTACGATTATATAGTTTATTTGACACTGCGGTCGGAAACACAGGTATGATAGGAACAATTTTTACAATAAGGTTAAGATGATGGTATTAGTAGTTCCTACAATCCCTTGTTAGAGGGAAGGGAGTGTCGGTGGTCACCCATCCACTAACTGGCCGTGCTCAATGCTGCTTAACTTCATTGATCACTCTGCCGCAAGATGGAACGAGTCACCACTCCGAGAGATGGATCTGATATGGAGCAAAATGTGAGCTTTGATGAAGAAGATTTGGAAGACTGGTTACATGATGCTCAGAGTTTAGTTAAAGCCCTAAAGAAATATAAAAGAGCCACGTATGTATTTATGGCAATTGTGAGCAAAAGAAAATGGCGTTTTTAATTGTTGTTTTTTTTTTAGGCGACCAGGGGATCGTGAAGCTGCTAATTTCGAATCAATGGCAACTACATTGGAAAAGCATATTAAGATTTATGAAAAAAAATTGAAGAGCTCCAGCTCAGAGCAGTCTGATACTGATCCACACGGATAATTTTGGAAAAAAATTCTTTGTAGTTTTGAATTTGAATGACCGCGATTGTAATATTTAAAAACTGAACGTGTGAATTTGGGAAAAAAAGTGTTAGTCGAACTGCCACCGGTTTCAATTAAGAAGTTATTAAACAATTAAAACAATTTATTAATAACATATTTATGGCGCTGGAAAATAAAATAATTTATTTTTGTTTTAAGTTCATCTCTTCCTGGTTTTTTTAGTATTATTACTGTAAATTTGAGAACATTATGATTCTTTATTTCAAGTTTCACGGGGTTTTTAATATTAATTCATGAAAATGACTGATAAATAGCTTAATTAACGTCTGCGCGCCACCTGCTGTTACAGTTACGGTTACGTTAGGTTAATGGAGTCCTTTCAATTTATTCATAGAAAAAAATGTATCATTTTAAATTTTCAGGAAATTTGACCACTCCAAATGCTTAACTTTATCAGACAAGAAAGCAGAATATACAAATCCCAGATTTAATTATTAAAAATGTCGTTTCAAAGATCCATAACCTTGAAAATAAATTTAATAAGTTAATGTAATTAAATATTTTTAAAAATTATATGGTTGAAGCCGTGGTTAGGATATCTACTGTTTCTAAACCAGGATTTAAAACCTCGAACGAATTTCAAGTTTCAAAAGAATTTTTCTAAATTTGTATTTCTAGGTTCCTCATCAGCCCCATATCTTGCTTTGGAAATTAATATACTATAAACTCTATTAATTATATAATATTCTATATAATTTCGAAATAGCACAAATAATGTAAAATATTATTTTCATTTTAAGCGCTGTTTCCTTTTCTGCAATTTCCAAATATACCTAGTAATATATGCTTTGCGGCATCTAATGTAACTTGTTTCTGATATTCAGTACCTACTAACGGACTGACCTATTAAGAGATAAAAAAATTAATACATAAAAAATGTTTCACATGAAATTCAAAAACTTTTTATACCGCGCTTTTCAAATTTTGATTTTACCTCAACTAAATCGGCAGCTCCCAGTCTAGTGGTCTTGCTAACAGCCTCAACAATTTCAAGTCCTTCTCGAAGGGTAAGTCCTCCTCTCACTAAATAAAACAAAAATTTAAAAAAAAAAAATGAGTATGTTTAGAGGATAAACTTTTAAAACTTGATTTTTTTATTTTCAGACACCTGGCACTGTTGTACACGGAGCTTCATGATAGTCTAATGAATCTATATCAAAACTTAAATGAATTGATTTTGAGTTGTGAGGATCAATATGCTTTAGCGCCATTTCAATAACATTATTAATTCCATATTGTTGAACTTCCTTCATTGAGTAGGCAGCTATGTTAAATTTATCTAAGAAATGTCTTTCCCACGGGTCGACAGATCGTAATCCTATATAGGCTATGTTTTTTAACGATAAACTATAAAATAATTAACGAAATTATTTAAAAAAAATTTTTTTTAATCGTTTTCCTTTTAATTTTTTCGTACCAAGGAGACAGCCAGTCACTAAAACCGGGAATAATATCCGACCAACTGGTCGCGAGTTCATGAGCTAGTAAAGCTATAGGCATACCATGAATACTTCCTGAAGGGCTAGTGGTATTTAAATTAATATCAGCATGAGCGTCCACATACAGAACAGCTATGTCGTCTTTACCTGCAATTGAACATAATTTTTAATTAACTTGACTATACTGCCCCTGTAAGGGACTTCAGCGTAACTCAATTTTGAAAACGACTCGAATAGAACCGTTGTGTTGACGAAAGCTAAACATCAAAAGAAGCTATTGTTTACAAAATGGAGATACGCTGAAATCGCTTACAGGGGCAGTATATAAACTCAGAAAAATGCTTTTCCAACCTTAATTTTGATTTCTTTTACATGCCTACAATGGACAAATGTCCGAATATAGTTCCGATACAAAGTGAATGATCCCCTCCCAATGTTAGACAAGTTCTGCGAGCTGTCATTATCTGCCGGACTTTTGTAGAGACCTGAAAACATTTTTTTAAAATTTTTTTATACCTTATTTGGTTAACTGCCTTCCACAATATAGTAAAATAAAGCCTTCGCCCACAGATTTTTGCTAAATGTAATATCTGCCTGGAGAACTACCTCTTTCATACAAGAAGCGACATGATTCAAGTTCTTCATATTATCGCAAACTATTTCTTCGCCCAAAGGTTTGTAATTTACGTTCCCATAGTCCTTTACATCCAAACCTTAAAAAAAAACTTCAAAATTTTATTTTATTTAATGTTCACCTAAAACATTTTCTTACCAATTTCCGTCAAATTTTCAATGAAACCGGTTGACCGTAATGCATCAGGTGCCTGCATTAGCCCATCTTCTTTTTTCCCAGTATTTTTCTACAATAAATTTTTATGAGGTGAAATAAAAGAGCTGCAGCATTTTTCAAAAAGTCTGATTAGCGTGCTTCAGCATGTTACTTACTTGACCTTTCCCAAATGGAACCCCTAATATCCCCAATCTTTTACATAAACCATCTAAATATGTCCGGTAATTTTGTAGTAAATATGACTTGGCGATATCTCTTCGACAACGAACCGGTAATTTTTTGGTAGCATTTAGGCAAAACATTTCAATTAAATATTGTATATCCTGAAGGTAGACTTAAAAATTTTTTTAGAATGTTATCTGAAATAAGAAATGATAATCGAGCAGTGAATTTATTAAGAAAGAAAAAAAAAAGAAAAGAAAAAATATGTGTAAATTTAGGAACTATTTGCAAAAACCATTAAACTGACATTGCAGCTTCATTACCTGTTTTGAAAATAGCAAAATGTACTCATTAAACAAAGTTAACTTTCTTTCAATCATAAACAGAATACGTATAAAAACGTAACGATGATAATATTTTACTTTTTACACTTTATACAAATTTAAAAAAAAAAAAGAAAATAGCGATCATGTTGTAGAAAAACAAAAGGAAAAGAACGTCGAAAACGGTTTGCTGGTGGTCAGTAATAACCCTTGAACTAGATCCTTATCTTTACTTTGTATCCCATTTCTCTTATACAAATAAAAAATGAATCAATCTTTAATTTATTTGAGTTTCACTGGAATAAATTTTGTAATTGCGATAAGAGGGAATAGACTAATATTATTTTTAGTTATACCATCAAATCACGCTTAAATTTGTATCATGATCATCATATTTTCATTTTGTTTTTACCAAAGACAGCAACCGAGTTTAACAAAAGAATCAAACAAGTAGCGAATAATAAAATGCTTTTTTTCGGACAGAATAGTTTCTTTTATTTTTCAATCCGCTTTTAATTCCGCTTTTAATGATTTTATATAAAGAAGCATTTTAAAAACAATATTTAAAGCAAAATTGATGATCACATAAGAACACACGAGATCTTTCACATCATTCAGAAAAATAATACTGGAGGTAATCTCTGTAGATCATAAGATCAAGCTTCAAAAAATAGCTATTTCATAACAATAGAATTAAGGTGATGCTTTATTTTCCGAATACATTTTTTCAGTTAGCAAACAGAATAACACAGTACACGACATAACAAAAATCTTTACTAGTTTACTTTAAACGTAAAAATAAAACTTGGTCCGGATAACTTAAAACATAAGAATTAAAATTAACTGAAAACATTTTTCAATAAATTATACAATTTATTCTGTAAACTCTACATAATAGTAATAATATTAATATCGGTAATAAAATTAAATAATTTATCTGGTATAATATACTCTGTAATACAAAGTTTTACTTCTCCATAAAGAATAACTGTTATCAAACTTTAATAAATAAACACCTTCCCCAGGGTAAGTGTGTGAGCCGGCGTAAACTTCATCCTGACAGTCCCGCCTGTAAATTGGAACAATCGCACTCAACAAAGGTTTATCTTTTCCGCTATCTGATAACTTTGATTTAGGGCCTTTTTCAATGTCACCAGTCCCAGCGTATTCAGAAAATTCTGAAAAAGAAAAAAAAATTGTAATACTTAAAACTATAAAATTATAATGTTTAGATATAAAAGTGTCTAATTACCTTCGTCCTCATCTAATTCGTCGTCGTCATCCTCCAAATCCTCTTCATCCTCGCTATCCTGTATATGAACAGATACCTGATTTGTGGGTGATTTTGTCCATTCAAAATAAACTCCAAATCCGATATCATAACTATCAGTTGCAAATTCCCAAAACAGACATGTTCCATCTTCATGCGTGGGAACTCGAACCTAAAATTAAAATATGAAAGAAAAAATTCAACATCTGGTTTACAATGACTGGGAAAATAGTTGTGTAGAATATTACCGTCACAGTTTCCCCATGTCCAACTTTAATAATTGCATCTCCTCCCTCTTTTCGAATTGATTCCTTAAAATCTTTTATATCTTTTCTGGTCCACATGGATGGTGGGGAAATTCTTGGTGATCCATCTTTAAATTTAAAATAATAAAGAATAAAAAAGTTCTTAAAATTCTAAGTCTAAAATCAGTCATAAAAAGATTCTTAAAACATACCATCACTTTCTTCTCTGTTATTATCAAGACTATCATTATTACTTATGTCATTTGTCTCCAATTCTGGAGGTTGACTATTCACAGTTTGAACAGCTTGATGTTGCTGTTGCATTAGTTGCTGCATATATTGATGATAATGTTGTTCCTGTAACTGTCTAACCAAAACAGCTTGCTGGAAAAATTAATAAAAAAATAAAAAAAATATTACATTATTAAATAACATTTGAAATTAATAGTGTCATTTACCTGTTCTGGATTTCCTGGATACTGTTCTTCTGCATAAGCTTTAAACTGTTCAAAAGTCTGTTCATTTAAAGCATCTTGAATTTGCCTCTTCCTTTCTTCTGCAGCTTGTCGCTCCTCTTCTGCTTCTTTCAGTTCCTTTTGTCTTTCTATTTCTTTTATTTTTTCTTCTTTCTGCTTTTCTAACTCAAGTTCCAATTGCCTAGCCTTTTCTTCTAGATCTGCTTTTTGTGCTTCTACAAATGGTTTAAACAATGGGCAACTTGTATCTAGCAATTCAATGAAATTAATCATTGCATCTTCTTTTTTCATATCTCCCAATGCTTGCCAAGCATCTCGTCTATCTCTTCCAATAACATCCAGCACACCCAGTGGAGGAGTTTTTTCTAAATTGAATGGTCCATGACTAACTTGTTGGCTGTATGCTACAAGACGAAGTTTATTTTGATAGCTCAAACTGATAGCTTTTCCCTCTTTATCTAAAATTATAAAATCCATACATTAATAAATGAGGAAATTTGGAAAAAACGGCTATTTTTTTAATTGTTGTGAATATTTCGTTAAAAATTCATGAAAAACAATAAAATAATAGGAAATGACTGGAAAATACGAAACAAGAGTGATCGACGGTAACGACATCTTACCGATAAATTACCTCTAATCCGAAAGTATTACATATTTATTTTTTCAAATTCTATTAACGAAATTTTTGAAAACATGCGATTTAAAATACATGTACATGAAAGTTTATCCAACTTCTGTTTATCTTTAATTCACTTCATAAGACATATGCGGATTACTTTTGAGTAAGTGGATTCGTTTACCTTTGTAAAACTTTAAGCCCAATTTGTATAAGTCGTTCAATGGAAAACCCCATTTTTCCGCGTTGTTTACATCGTTTTCAATATGATCACGTCCGAACGATCCGTTAATATCATTAGGCGAATTAATATTTAAATTATCTATACCGTTAATTACATTTTTTTCTAATTCACTGTTTTCGGCCATTTTACAACACAATAACAAAAGATTTCTGAACGTATAATACGGCCCCTTCAGGGCCTTGTCTCGTTTCCGCTTCTACGGTGTTTTGAAGTAGTGAAGTAATTTTTTTCATAATATTTTGACCACTTTAATTTTAACTGCTGTACATAAAAAAACGGCAACAGAATTCGGTAACAGGAGCTGCGAAAGTTGTCAATTCAGTGGTCACGACCTCTCCAACAACTGATTTATAACAAATGCAGTCAAAGTTAGATCCTGGAGATAAATAGAAATATCAACACAAAAAAAAGTAATTTTTTCAGTTTCAAGATTTTTGTTTTAAAGTCGGACCCATAGCCAAGGACTACCATGTATGTACATTATCTTTCATGTTATAAGCTGCCATTAGGCAGTGGACCCTCCTATCCCCTTGTTTTGGCTACAGCCCCGTTTAAAGTAATAAAACAGTAACAATAATTTTTAATTTAAAAATTTATAGGTTAGGAGCAATCTTCATTTGACAGGAGCATCTGATTCTTAAAAGAAATGACAAAAAGCACAAATGGTACTTACACAATGACAAAGACAATGAGTGGTACCCATTGTATGACAAAAGCAGCAGCAAGGGGAGTACTGAAAACATTGAATACATTTGAAGTTCAAATATTCAAGACTGTGGTAATGCTCATCATTATTACCATCAGCTAGGGACTTGTAAACATTGAAGCAGACTTTGCTTTGTTACGAATTAATCTTCTCAGAGCTGGACTGAAGCAAGACTGGATTAAATTGATGAATTGGAGAATTGGAGACTCAATTAAATTTGCAAACAGGTATGTTTATGATTGTCAATATAAATGAATATTTAAGTTTTGACAAATGGCAATTTTTCACAAATCAGGATGGGGAAGTTAGTGTTTGACCCATATACTTTGGATCTTATAATATTTTACTTTTAAACTTGCTTTCCCCAAAAATGACCGAAATATCACTCCTGATTTTGGTGCATTGCTTCTGTGTTTTTTTCAAAAAATAAATGAAAAGGTCCTTTGTCATTCTTTTAATGTGCTCAACATAGTTTTTTAATTCTATTAACAAGTTAACTGGAGAAATCATGACAGTTGCAATAAATGTAAATTATATGGTGTAATATTTGTTTCACCTGAACATAGGGATTGAGGATTGCATTAAACTTCCTGCCCCCACTTCCTCTCCATGGCAGTGGGACCATATAAACATTTTGGCATTTCTACTCAGCAAGGATTCAAAAAAATTTACAGGATATTTTAAGTCAAACAGAATTAAATCCTTTATATTTTCTTAATTTTTTTTTTTTTTTTAATTTTTTATTTGCTGTAAAAAAATTACCACTGATTTGTTGATTGTTCAAATTTATTCAGGAAATAAATATTGAACAAAGATTGAACAAAGTTTAAGAAAAGCCGTTAGATATGGGCTAATGTAAAAAATACCTAACTTACATTTCTTTTCCCGGAAAAACCGAAATCTAATTGTAAAGAATCGGTCAAAAATGTTTTAATTGCCCATTATATTATTTTATTTTCCAAATAAAAAGAAAATTCTTTATCTGTACAGTATAAAATAATTAGACAGCATTTTTTACAATAATACTTTTGATATACTTTCAGCCTCCTCTCTCACAAGTGTATCTAATAGAGCAATTTTGGCCTTTCAATCCATAACTGATTGCATCTTGTAGTTCATTGATAACTTTTTCGTATTTTCCGCTAGGCGCCCTAAAATCCAATAAAATTGATTTTTAGTGTTTAATATATTTAGATAATGAAAATTGACTTACTTTGTAAATAATTCCGATCCTTTTAAGATCATTTTCCCTGCCAGTAAATATTCTTTAGCTTTATATGGATCTTCACAGGCTATTCGATGAAGGCAACCGTATTTTTGTGTGGAATCCGCTTTTAAATAACTAAGCATTAATAATAACTCTGTCTCGGAAATAAGAGCTTTTGATTGTACTTGTTTGGTAAAGTTATCCGTTATTATGCCATCTAAATTTCTGCCATGTCCACCATGTCCAAATCCAAAAGTGCTTGCCCCGAAAATGATTGCTTTCAATACAAGAAGGATAACTAGATTTGTCAGGTTCAAACTTAAAACCTAAAAAATTAATGAAGATCAATTATTAAATTATTTCTTACCTTTTAAAATTAAAAAAAAAAAAAAAAAAAAAAAAAAAAAAAGAATCATAATAATAATAATAATAATGGACCTGACTGCTTGTTGTACTTCTGGATAGTAGATCCTGCGCTAATGTAGAAATCAAATTTGTAGTGCTCCCAAAAAATCCGATTTTACCTTGCCTTATTTGATTTGAAGTTTCTTGACATGACACGAGGTAAATGGTATATACGCTTATGACCAGTAGACTTTCCCTAATTTTACACATTTCGCTAGCTGATAGATAAAACTCAAATTCGAGTAAAACTATTTAAAATTTTAAAACTATCATTTGCACCCACCGCAATCACTTCACTAAGATTTTGAAAAACCGATTATGCCACCTTTCCTTGGCGAATGTTGACAAAGAATAACATGGAAGTAAGGTGTTTTTGTTTTTTATATATTGTGCAATCACAAAAATAAAACAATTGATACAGGGAAGAGTTATTGTGATCATCAAGGAAATAAACAAACAGTGAAATTTTGAAACAATCAAAAATCGATGAGATGCGGCAGAAGTATTGTCTCAAAGGACCTCAACCGCATCAAATATATAGAGTCTTGGCGCTGCCGTGCGCCATGAAGAGATTCTTCTAGCATGGAATTTTTGTGCCTGCTTTGTTTTAATTAAATTTTTTTTTTTTTTTTTTTTTTTCAGAAATCTTGACGAAACCAAATGCGGAAGTGGAAGATTTGCAACTAAAAGAGATGCATACTACAGCGTATATCACTTCGGACAAGAGGCTTAATCACTTTTATTGGTAAGCTTATTACATTTTTGTTTTGAATATTTAAGTTTTTCGCCGTCAACGCAAGCTTTTAAAGGCGTTCGGTCATTTCGCCTTAGGATATTCGGGCTTTATACTTCCAACTTTCAAAAAATTCGACTTCATAGTTAAAAACGGACCCGTAGCCAAGGGGGGGCCCAAGGGGGCCTGGTCTGACTTAGTGCCCCCCTGGTGTAAATTGGCTAAACATGACAGGTATAGGGAATTAAGGCCTATTGCCCCCCTAAACAAGCTCAATTGCCCCCCTGGCTCTTCGATCTGGCTACGGCCCCTATCCTATGGTTTCAGGTAAAATTATATTTTGCAATAAAAATTTCGCTGTATGTGATTTGCCGCTGCCAAATACATGCAAACATGGATCTTAGAATTTCCGCACTTCACTGCTCCTAATTTTTATTTGACTATTTATTTTTTGGGTTTATCGTTACTTCTTTCTTTCTTTTTAGCTACTCATTTTTTTTTTTTGTGAAAAAGTATTGTTCACTAGTCATATTATACATGGTCCATGAATGTGAACTAATCGTATTAAGAGTGTGTATAATATTTATCTAATTTTTTTTTCGAATATAAATTTGGTAATTCATCGCTTTCGGCCACAAGATACTTGTTAGCATTCTTGTTTCGTTTAAGGGTGCTCTCATTTGAGAATAAATTTTGAGCTTTTCTTTTTGAGGGAAAAATGGCAAGTGCGATCCATACAAAATTATTTGAAAATTTTAATTTATCTTGCATCTAAAAAAACTCTTTGAAGTGAAACTGTTTCGTGTTTGAGGGCAAGACAGTCTCAAATGAAACTTATGGTGTCATTTGGAAGTTATTTTGGTTCAAAAATTGAACTTTGTTTCTGGAAATGTTTTTGGATTCAAACTGAGAATTTCATTTTGTACTACAAACTTTTTTTTTTTTTTTTTTTTTTGTGTCTTCAGTAAAACTAATTCTTATTGTCATTGGTACATCTGCAGAGAAATTTGGTAGGGAATCATTAAAAGAATTACGTTGGTTTTATCCATAAATCCTCTTCTTAATGACCGGACGCAAATTCATTCTATTTAACGGCGAAATAAGGACTGAAGAAAAAAAGTAAATCCATCGGCGCTAAGATCGAGAATAATATTCTAGTTTTTCTTTATAGGCAGTGAGATTAGGTTATGCTAGGTTATGTTTAAAGGAAAGGGTGTCTTACAGTTAATTGAGATTCTTAGCCTGTAAATCAGGCAAGTCAGAACCATTTTTATTTAAGAAATTTTAGAGCTTTTTAATCAGCAGACGCTTATAGGTCTAAATATTCCTAAATATTCCGGATACTAACGAATTCTAGACAAACTTAGAGGCAGTTTTTATGACTACCGATTATCTTTTTATTCAAGATTAAAATAAAGCTAATTAATTGAATAGGAAATAACTCAGATGCTTTAATAAAGAATAAACCACATCAAATATTTCGTAAAATGCGTTGTGAGTTGCTAAATGTGTAAGACGAAAAAAAAAAAAAAAAAAAAAAAGGAACCGGAATTTAGATTATATAAACAGTAACAACATTATGTTCAGGAGTAAAACAATAGTTCAATTAGTTGTAGGGTCATGGATGGTTCGGCCTTTTCTAACAGATAGAAAATCTCGTAATGTGGCTATGAATGAGAGGATTCATTGTCAATGTCACTGACTCTACGCGGTGAAAGGGCGATTCTTTGCGATTAACTTCTATTTTCTAACACAGATCATTTTTAAACTTTTGCTTTCAATTCATTTATTCGATTGCAACTGTAATCAAATAGGTACTGCAGTTTTAGTATTTATCAAATAATCACCAGTGTAATTTCAGTTCATTTTGTTTTCATTATTTCGTCCAATAACCATAATTTCGAAATGGATTTTCTCTATTTGCAGTTAAGATTTATTACAGGCTTGAAACGATTTAAATCATTTTTATTCGAAATGATTTATAATATCACTTTAATATTGTTAGTTAAATAATTCAGTTAAAAAAAAGTAAATCATATTTAGCAATAAATCTTTTCAAAAAAATTATAACATTTTGAAATTACATCACCTTAAAGCTGGGGAAATGACATCACGAATGAATGCTATGACTCCGGGATATCCGTTTCTTCTTTTTTTTTTCATGGAAGCTGCTCTCACTTTCTAAAAGTACCATACCGGTATTTCGATTCATTCGACTTTGTAATGTGACCTAATACAAGGAATAAAGACCCTGAGCATAAACCTGAACTTGAAGAAGAATGCGACGGTCATAGTGAAATTTAAATATATAAAATAATGAATTATCTCTTTTCTTATATTCAAACGATTTACAAGGTTGCAGTCTATTCGTGGACTTTTAATTTGTCTGTCGGTTAATGCAACTTTTTACCAATTACCTAATTTCTAATCAATTTAATTGTTTTTTATTTCTTTTTAATAACATGTATTAATAAACGAAAAAAACTTTTTTTCCCGTAAACATGGTAGGTACTGGTACTTATCTTAATTTTACTAATTTTTTTTGTTAATCGTTAAAATTTAGAAATTTTAAAAATAATTCAAAAGTCTTTAAATAGGGCATTAATTTCGAGAAAATAGCTACCTTATGAGTCATATTTTGTGCAGTTTTTTAGGATAACAATTTGTTTCGCGCCTAAAATGTAAGTGCTGGATAGCAATGTGAAGCATGTCTATTTTTTCTTTAAATTTTACTCACATTTCGAATTCCAGCTCCTAACCCGAAATCGAGAGACTTGCTGAATTAAAGGAGATCCGACAGAAAATACTGTACTAAAATTTGAAAACATACCACATCACGCACAGTAGTTTCATTTTTGTAAATTCTAGAAAGAAATCGAGTAAAGAGTGCTAAAATAAGAAACAGAAGAAAAAATATAGTCTACGCCCTTAATCGCATGCCGTCGCAAATATTTTTTCTGTCCAGACTTTTTTAATTAAGGGCTATAACTCAAAAAAGATAAAAAAAAAAAATCGGGATTGAGGTTCGTAATCATTACGCAAAATTCGCAAAGAGGAAACGATTTTTGTTTCATGCAAAAAAATGAGAAGTTTTTTTTAAAATGAGATTTTCGAAGTATAAGATCATGTGGCTCATTTTACGGTCGAGTGTAAGAATCAAAACATTATGGTCCATTTGTGTGACCGACGCAGCACCTTTTCCGGAGAGTTTTAAATTCGGAAAGTCTTATAAGGGGACAATGTACAATTCAAATATCATTTAATGCGATTAATTCTTTTACAGTATTTCATGGTTTTTTTGAAAAATGATTTACATTTTTTTTAAAACAAACGCACCGTTGATTTTTTAACTTTTCAAAATCGTTTCGTTTTTCCAAATTTTTAATAAAAAATCACCGACAGAAATTGACGATCGGTCTTAATTTTAACTTTTCCTGTTACATTTACTTGTCGAGAGGAAAAAGGTGATAAAAAATTCGAAATAAATGTTTTCTCTGAAGTTTTATTATAAAAAATAATAATTTAATAAAATTAAAATAACTTAAAATTACTAATAAATTAATCAACAATTTAGGAAATTAGCTATACCATTCATTCAATTTTTTACTTTAAATGTTCTAGTCAGTACACGATGTTCTTTTTTACGGAAGTTCTGCATAGCGACATGGCATTGCTGAGTTGAAAAAATATGGAATAGGTACCGATGGTAATATTGTTCATGAAGGGGAAAGATTGAAAAATTCGCTGCTTTAAACGTTATCACAAAAATTTTACTTTTATTTTCTAATCGAATGAACAATTATTTTCCTCTCATGCTTCATTTGTGAAATTTTCGTATTAAGTTTTCATCAATGTTTTTGTATGATGGAACTGCTTAATAAAAAGTTATCCAATAAATCACGGCCATATTAACAAACAGGCCTTTTATCAGTTAAACATATTAATTTCATAACTTTTTCTCTTTTCTCACAAATAAATTAAAAACAATGATTTCCGAATTTATCGACTGTAAAAATTGTTGCACTGATAGGGAAAACTGTTTTAAAAACTATCCCTGCTATAATACATTTTCTTAGGCCTTCAGATTTTAAATTATTGGATTCGGAACAATTACATGCTGTAAAGGGGTGCCACGTAATATTATGACACAAATTATTCGATTACACTATGATTTGTCATACGGTACTTAATAATGCAGATCATATGGTACAGTTTAAGAGACACATGTTTTAATGATGTTTCGATGACAATAGAACACAATAGGTCAATGCCAAATCGATGATTTAATTATTTTATATTATCATCTTATATAGAAAGTAAGAAACGAAACAGTAATTTATTCTCTCAAAACAATCCTTTGTTTTTCATAATCGCTAAAATGTGACGAATAAGTTTACGCCTTTTTTTAATTACTGTAAACTATAAGGAGTGTCTTCAATATTTTTTCCTTTAATTTTATAATTTTTCATTAAAATAATATATGACTAAATTACAGAAAAAAAAATCAACATTCCATAAAATCGTTTTTACTTCTGTTCGTCGACTAGAACATTTAAACATTCGTACATAGGGACACACATGAAATACAATATATTATAAATTCAATAAAAAATGATTTAGATTGTTCCTTTACATAAAAAGCATGCGGAAAATTCCAAATCATTTTTTAAGAATGCGAGAAATGGAAGAAAAAATAAATTAAAAGAAAAGACAGTTGCATTGATTTTGATTTCAATAAAAAGTGCTGAATTCCGAATCTTTTTTTTTACGTTAAACAATTAAAAGTGAAACCACCGAGAAATAAGTAGGTAACAATTGGCGGTTTTGTCAGATTGCGAGAATGAAATGTATAAGTGATCTGTCGTTTTATCAACATTATATGGATTCTTTTATTTCTTGCAAACTTAATTCCATTTTCGGTGTTGCATTCGTAAGAGGAACATTGCACCTTTATATAGTTGAATATGGTCGGAAATTTTTTCCTATAAAATATGGGCTTGACATTCTCTATGTATTTTTCCATATTTTAGATAAAAGTTTTACATAACATCCGTGTTTAAAATCAAGCACTTATTTCATCTACACTAATGACGTAATAAATAAATTAGACCACATAGCACATAATTTTTGCTCTAAGTCAGAATTATTTCCATATCCTTCGGAATAATTACGCTGTTTGGCACTTTAGTGAATGTAGTTTAAAAAAAAAAAAAAATAAAGCGCATTGTTGTTACCGTCTACCTGGATAATGCCTTTGACAGACAAATTGGGAACAGTCTTGTGATTTGACAGCATTCATAACTTGCTGAAGGTGTTGCGAGACGGAGTCTCCCACTGGAGGTTGAATTCTAAAAAATAAAAAAAAACGAGCTCTTAAAAACTTTTATAAAGAGGAAAAAAAAGTCTGAGGTAGTATGATTATAATAAACATCAACCGAAATGTAGAGATTTCGTTTTAGAAATATGGTATATACAACAGTCTGAGTGCAAAAAGAAACAAGTAAACTGAAAATGCACTTTAAAAAAAAACATATTTGTATATTAAAATGGACAATTAATTTAAAAAATTTTTAAAAATCCTAAGCGCGAAATTTTAGTCATATTAATGGGAATCACAAAAAAAAGTATATTTCACAAAACTTTCTATTAAACAGACTGAAAATAAATCATTGTCGTTGTCATGTTTAAAAAAATAAGCTGTTAATTTAAAAGATGGTCACCTTATAATAATCCCTATTAAGTAACAAATTTCTCTCTTTTACATTTCTGATTTTATACAAACGTTTACAGACGTTTTGTTTAATTTGAGATAAAAATTTCATTATGTCATTCTGGAAATAATGAATAAGTAAATATTTCGATGGTGTGGTTGTTTATGCAGTTTTTCTGTCATTTTAAACGACATAAGTTCATATCATTTTAAAAAATGGTACTGCACTCGTTAAAATAAACTGAAGAAATGATAAGCAAGCAAGGAAATTTGTTGGACATTTAACCGACCAATTTTTGGAAAATGGCATTAAACCAACTACCCTGAGTTGCGTCCGGTTCCCTACCTCTGTGCTATCTGGTAGTGATTCAGTTCAAATTTACACTATTTAGCCAGTGTAATTTTTGAAAATTAATTTCTATTCCTGCTTGGCGTTCCTTGTATTTCAATTCATAAATATCGAGGACTTTGTTACATACAGGGAAAAATCCGATCAAAAAATAATTATAAAATAAAATAAAATGAAAGTCTTTCCTCATTTGTGAACACTTAATTATTCTTTTTAGAAAAATGAATGAAATATCTTTAGCAGAGCCTTTCCCTGTGCCGTTATAAACAAGATCACAGAATCCGTAACAAAAAAATTAAAAATTAAAAGAGGTCAAGGATGGGAAAAAAGAAGTATTCTGTTACAGAAACCCATATTTAATCCATTAAAAATTTTAACCGGCGCGTGTATTCGCATTATTTAATTGAATCTTTAATTAAAATATGCAAAGATTGCCATCGCAAAGAGAGAGAGAGAGAAAAAAGAGTAGATGTTCAGCTAGATTCCAGCGGTTTAAAAGACAATAAAAAAAAGTCCGTTTGATTTCTTTTATAAATAACAGAGTTATACAATATATCAGTTAATGTACTAATAACTATTAAACGGCCAAATATTTCAGACAACTCCTAACCTGTTGTAAATTATTTCACGTTCATTTGCATATTTAATAAAGTATTCATTCCTTTTTTTAAATAAAAAAAGCGGCATTTTTTTACTGTTTCGATCAAACGAGTTGGGACAATTTTCTAAACTCGTAATCGGAGAAAGTATTGAGTAGGACAGTTTTTATATCTTTCTATGATGCTTTTCCTGTTTAAAAAAGTGCATATCATTGAGTCTGGTATTGGTAAGGGTACTAGCATCGGCCACCGACACAGGCGAAGGCGAAATAGTAAATCATTTCTCTAAAATGTTTTTTCGCTTAGAAAACAATTATTAGGAAATAATTAATTTCAGATGCACTAAAAAAAAATTAACTACTTACAGTGACAAGAATGTGGCCATCTTCTTTTCCATGAGTAACACTGAATCGTGCGACTGCTTGACCATCACGTCGCAGAAAATTTTTTTCGCACATGGTGTACTGCTCCATGCGTTAGGATGTCCAAGAGTTGCCATTTTCGCTAACAAAGCCTCTTGATTCGTCTCACCGTTTTTTAATAAATTATCTAAATATTCTTCGTTTTCTTGTTCTAAATTGAACGGCGCTCTTTTTTTTCTTTCCTTTTTCGTTTGTCTTTTACTTCTAATCTGATTTGGGGTTTGATTTCCTAATGATCGTCTTCTGGATTTATGCTGATCTTCACTTTCGTTGATATTGAAATTAAATTTCTCCAAACCTTCGATACCACTTTCGTCTATTAATCTCTTAAATTCAGTTTTAGAATCTTTTTCCTCTGTGCTTTTCGTTTCAGAAGATGTTAATGGTAATGATTTGCTAAGTTTAATGGGTATCAACACGACGGATTCCCCTTCAGGTTTTTTTACTAAGTCATTATCTTCTGTGATTACAACCATGTCATTTGTTAATGCTCTGCTGTTAACGGTTCTGTCGTTCGAATTTATATGCTGCACCGCTGGTAAGACGAAAATCGTTTCAGATTCTTTCATGTTTCTGACGGATTCCGGTAATTGATTTAATGCTTCTAAAGCTCTTTTATGTTCGGCTTGAAGGGAGGCAGAGTCTATGGGTTCTCCGTTTTCACTTCGTTTTAATAAATTGACATTTACGTCTAAAAGCCGTCCCATTGCAACAGCTCCCAAGCCCAAAGCAGCTCCACCGGCTACAAGACCCAAAGCTGGTAATAAAACTGGGCTACTGGATGCGGCTGCTGCTGCACCTACTTTTTCTTGTAAAGCCGTTCTCATACCAGTACCTTGGTTTAAACCAAATGTGTTGCTGATTTTAGCGGTGGCTTCATGAATCCCCAAATTTTCAGATATCCTTTGGGTTGCTTCTACAATAGGTTCCATAACTGGTCTTGTCATTTCTTTCATGCTTTCAACCCCGCTCTGAACAGTTTCTTTAATGCTTTCTGTTATTTTTTCCCAAAAAGGACGGTTGTCGGGAATTTTGACATAATATCCTCCTTGATTGGGAGGATTGCCGTAACTCATGCCCGACATTTTCCATTTGTAGTATTCTTCTTTCGTCATAGGGTAGCTGTTTCCTGGGTAACCTGAGTACGGGTATCTTTTTATGTATTTATCACTTCCTAATCCGTAAGAATCTCTGTAATTACTATCACTTGAATAATGTTTCATACGGTTCGGGGTTTCCGTAATGTCGATTTCGTCCGGATTGAGGGAAACACCTTCCGAAGCGGCAGTGGTGAATTCAATATCTTGTATGTTTGAATGTCTTCCACCGTTTTCTCGTTCCGGTGAAACTCCAAGATTGTTGGACACTTCTTGAGCGTGAAAATTGGAACTAGCACTTAATGTATCCTCCGGTTGTGTTGATAAACCCGGTTCGTAGGCGTAAGGACTCCTATCGGCATAAGGATCATTAGAGAAGTATGTAAGAGATGGTACTGAAGGCTGATTGTTGTCCGAGCGACTTGTTTCTTCGTTTTCCGTGTTTACTTTTGCCGGTTGGGCACCTAGTTCGGGATGAGCGTATTGCAAAACCGGAGTCCTTACTCCTTCTTCAAATGAAACTCGGGATTGTTGATTTGAATATAACGAAGAAGATGGGAAATTGGACACACCTTGTGGGTGCAACAATCTACCTTCGACTGGAGTTATCGGCAAAAACTTGTCACTTTTTGAATCGTTTACCTCCGTTTGTTCTTTTTCACCTAATTGATCGGCCCTGCGGTTTGCGACGCTGATTTTCCCATCTTCCGTCCAAATTTCTTGCGGCTGAGTATTCACCCAAATCGGTTCCTCGTTTTCGTCAACGTTTTCATCCATTCTCCTCTCTGATTCCTTTTCGCTGTAATCCACACTCCTCGCTCCTTTCCTTCTGTTCTGCATTTCCTTCTGATTTATTTTCATGATGTATTCAATAATTTTAGCTTGGTTTGGATCCGGTTCAGGATAACGCAAAGGCAAAGGTTTGACCTTTTGTGCAGCTGCATGAGGAACTGTCAGGCTTTCGGCGATTCCCTTCCATTGAGTTTTAATTGCATCATCATCACCAAACATGGACGAATTCCTCTCATCGGTTTCAAAGTAAGATGAAACGGTCACCTCTTGTTTCTCAGGCTTTTGTTTACTTTCACTATCTTTGTTCTTTAACGGAATCTCTGACGTAAGTGCTTGTTTATACGGAACCAATACTCCGTTTATAACTCTCGCGTTTCTCCAAGTTTGTACTTTGTCTTCAGCGCTATCCGGTTCTCTAACTCCTTCAATGACGGGGATGCCATCGTGATCGATTTTCATCGTTTGCAAATTTCTACCTTTCTTTTTGGATCCAGAATTAGCTTCGTCTTTTACGTACATCATTTCGGAGCGAATCTCTACTGGGGGAGGGACAGCTGCACTCTCTTTTGATTTCGGGGCTCTTGGAGTTTCGAAAACTTGACGGTTTTCCATATTTTTAGCCTCCCTCCTGGCTTCATCATATGAGCTGAATGTTTTTCTTCCTTCCCTTCTTTTTACTAGTAAAGTAGCGACTTCCCCATTTTTAGATCTGATATTTAAGTACTCTGTTTCTGATGGGTTTAGACTCCTGGCAATGTGAAGTGATGTCCTTGTAATAGCAGGCTTGGTTTTATTTTGCGTCTCTCCTGCATTCGCAGCTGCAATCGAGATGAGGAGGACGATCGCATAACTCAATTTCTTCATTGTTGAACTTATCTGAAATTAATTTTAAATAAAAATTAATAACATAATTAAGCTTACATTATATCCTTTATAAGCCGTAAATATTTATTTTTCTACTTGTAATCTACGGAACAGTTCCAAAAATATTTTTTTACGTTCAGTAGATATCATCCATTTAAATGCATAGAAAAAGTGCAAGGTAATTAGCAACTGTTTTTGTTTGCAAAGACATCGCATCATTCCTAGTCACGTAATTTTTATTGTCCAAAAAAAAAATCATCGATTGACATCTTTATGTTAAATAATATCAGTAATGCCGTAACCGAACCGCCCTTATAACAACTGCAAGGTCTTCGCCATTCCTACCTACTCATTAATTCATTCTGAACAAGGTATTCATCTTAAAAAAAAAAAAAAAGAACAATGCAGAAAAAATATGTGACGTTTAGTCATTTACACATTCACATACGCCTTACTGAATTTGTCATAATCGAGGTTATGTTTGAACTAAATAATTAGCCAGATGTCTTACAGAGATGATAGGTTATTACTTTCTCTTTGACGCGAACTGCACTAATTTGTGTTCTACTGAGCTACCATCGCGTGTCATTAGAAATAAAAGATAACAAACAAAATATGCTAGAATGCTGCCACACCAGACCCTCGACCCTCCCCCCTCCCCCCCCCCCCCCAAAAAAAAACAGGAGCTGTTTAATTGCCCTTTTACAATTTTGGAAAATAATAATTTCGAAGTACAATAAAATAGGATGTCATTACTAAGGAATTAAGCTGAAAGCAGAATCGAAAGAATTTATCGCATTTCACCAAAAACAGGATCTTGAGTTTCGTGCAAAATTAATGGAAATAACAAGTGCAAACTTAATGCAAATAAGGTATAACTCTTTTCTTATTGCCGTAGAAATTTTGAATTCTGTAATTTCAATAGAGTTGCAGGCCTAGGTGTTTATTAGCGAGTAAAGTATTTTTGCGTGAATGTGGCTGAGAATTCCCGGGATACCTGTTTTATTTACCAGATATGGAGGTAATTGCGGCAGCGTCTTTAGGCATGTGCTTTCCGTGACTTGCACAGCACTGTCCAAATTTGAGGGCGCAAATATGAAGAAAATGATAGGAGAAAATGCCAGTTTACCGTTTATTATTAAGGAAAAAAAGATTAAAAAAGTAACGACTAATATTAGGAAAAACTGCTTTTGATTTCTGGCGCGGGCAAGGAGTTGTAAAAAAACAAAAGATTGAAGCAGGGCACCAAAAATATTTTCGAACAGGGTGCCAATCCCTGTAAAGCCGGAGTTATGTAATTGAACATCTGCCTCATTATTTATAAAATTTTAGCTACAGTTATAGCATACCGGTATACTATATGATCCCAAAATTTCTAATTAAGAGAGGACAGATTTGAAATTATAATTAAATAAAAAATAATAAGTAAATAAATAAATAAATAAATAAATAATAAATAAATAAATAAATAAATAAATAAATAATATTGAAATATGGAAAATTACGAAAATGATTTTTTTTTTTCATGAAACTATTCTTCACTGTTAAACAGTGACTTTGCTACCATAAAATATTGGGGAAACGGGGATGAAACGGGGGAAGGGCCAGGGGAAAAAATGTCTAGAAAAATTTGCCCGAATTAAGTTTTAGTGGTTTATTGAGCTCAAAATAGATTTTCATGAGAAATTATTGAGAGGGGGCGGGCCCTTTTGGCCAAGAGGTAGCCTTGGTGCCCCCCCTGGAGTGAATTTTCTAAACATGACAGGTATAGGGAATGAAGGCCTATTGCCTCCGTAATAAGCCCAACTGCACCCCTTGGCTCTTCGTTCTGGCTCCTGGCTTGAGAGGGGCAAAATCTAACGTTGTACTGTAAGAGCGATTCCTTCCCCATGAAGAGCCTAGCGACGCCACTAGTGCTAAAAATAACTCTTTGTTAGTTATTGAAGAGTATTAAGAAGTTAAAGGACAGAGAAGTATATTATACACTCCGAAGTGCATACATTTTTTGTGCTGCCAAAACAGTTTTTGAAATTAGTACAGCTGGATTGAGCTAGGCGCATGTGTTAGTGCTGTTGGTTTAGATTATTATATTTCATGACTAGGGAACTACATAGTATGTAGGGATAACCAGAGCAGTCAATTTCGATAGCGAAGTCCAAAATTTGGTATAATAAAAATCCCAGATGCTGGATGATTTTAGATATACATTTCATTAACTTTTTGTCTGATTTAATGGATAATATTTTGATTCAATTCGAATCTTTTTTTATTTTAAAAATTTTAAAGCATCACTGCTAAATTTTAAATGTTGCATTAATTTCGGGGTAGCCGGTAGTTTTTCTATCCGTTCTTCCTAGGGACTGTGTACAAAGATTGTCTGCCTAGTTATTTGTCTAGCAGAGACATAGGGTGAGAATCGGCAGGATATCGAGAGTTTTGCTTCTCTGACCGAACGGTTGCTATGATAAGCAAACTTGCAGGCATCAAAATTTCTAAAACCATGATTTTTTTTCATACATGTTACCGCATGATTAATAACAAGTAATTAAAATTCATTTTAGTTGATAATTAAAAAGAATGAGAGAGAAGTGAAAATTTTCTTTTAAAAAAAAAAACGAACCTATTCGATCTGCTTGATTGTGGTATGAATGCACAATTATTATTATAGATAGGTCTAATGTATTAATTTAATACGTAGGCCCATGGGAACTTTTTACGATTTATAATACAAAAATTAAGGATTTACGTACTTTTCTTTCAATTTCAAAAGTGTGTGAAAAATCTATATTTTCTTCGAAACGAGGCCGTATTTAATGTTATCATTTAAAAATATAGAATTCAGAGGAGCTTTTTCGAGCTGGCTGCTGCAGCAGCAGCAGCAGCAAGAAGAAAGAAGAAAGGAAAAAAATTGCTTAATCTAAAACTAAATTAATGTTTATTTTATTCGTTTTGGGTGCGAATCATTGTTTGATTTATAGTCATATCAATCATTAATTACTATTCTCATACTACATGAGAAATTATGTAAATTTCCGATGTTATGTATGCCTAATTATCTTTTAATAATAACAATTAAAAACATCACGATGCATATGATTTTGACAATTCTGATTTCACTTGGCACGCAAAGAGGAAAAAAAAAATTGAAAATAGGACCAGGCTCCAATTGTTTGGAAAGAAATTTAATTTAATTTGAGGAGAGGTCATTGTTATATAAAATAGAAATCTCGTTTTTTAAGGGGCCAAGTTCATATATTATTTTTCTTAAATATATTAGTTAAAAAACTGATGCAAAATTTCTTCTGTAATTGATAAGGCTCATATTACATCCGTACGATTTACTTTTAGATTAAATCATCCGAAATTGGAAAAGGACACTGTCTAAAGGGGAAGATAGCTAAATTACCTCGTTCAGATGTAAATGACCCTAGCTCGGATGACGATATCTCTTTAAATTCTTCACGTAAAAAGTCTATTAAGATCAAGTCAGTTTGCATATAACTGTAATTAACTTTGTCATTAAATGGAGAGAAATATGTTTATTTCTTATCTTTTCATTGTAGATGATATTTAACGGAGGAATTTACTTAGCAATAGATTGAATTTTATTTTTGGTACGAACTTTTTTTCTAATTGCGACATTCAGTATCGGGGATTTCTTTTTCTGAAAGCTAGCTCGAGGACGTATGAAGAAAATCAAAAGTACATAAATTACTAAGGTCAATGTCAGGAACACATCGATGCCGGTGCCTAGTTGATAGCTATGTTAGAAATTTCTTTTTGGTTCTTTGGTTTTCTTTCTTTTTGGGATGCAGTTTGTGGAAATATATTTTGTTCAAGAATTTTTTTTTTTTTGTATTTTTCCGGTTACTTAGGCCTATACACCCAGCTTACGAAAATAAACACGATGTCTTTCTTTTTTGGATATAAACGAATTATAATAAAATAAAAAATATAATTATAAAAAAATTAAAAAGAATTTTAATCATATGAATTTCATCTCTGAGACTCTTGAGCGATCGATTCGATTATTTTATGATCAACTAGCTAATTAGTGAAGCAAATAGGCCTAAACTTTTTTTTAATTTTGTGGAAAATTGCAACGACTTATCTCGGTTAAACTTTACATCTTGTGCTATTTTTTATATATAATTATATTAAATTTATATATAATTTATATATAAGTTATATATAATTATATATAATTTATATATAACTTATATATAATTATATATAAAAGGTGAATATATATAAATTATATAAAATTATATAATTTATATATAATTTATAAAAATTAAATCTTGAAAAAAAGGTACGAACTCGAACTCAGCAAAATTTTAGCAAAATTTTAGCAAAAATGATTTTTCGATTTACTATATATGATTTATATAAAGTTATATATAATTTATATATAATTTATATATAAATCATATATAGTTATATATAAGTTTATATAATTATATATAAATTATATATAATTATATATAAGATATTTTATATATAATTATATATAATTATACATAATTTATACATGAATTTTATGCATATTTATCCGACTTAAAATCGAGAAGTTTTAAACTTATTTAAATTGGAAAAATACAAACAACAACACCAGGCTTTTTACAGGGCTTGAAGCCCCATCGCCGCATCGACAGCAGTCCGCCATTTGGACCTATCCTGAGCCGCCGCTCGCCAGTCTAGCACCCCTAGGCGGCCGGAATCCGGGGATACATTATCCTCCCATCTTAGCCGAGGTCTTCCTAAAGGTCTTGGACTTGTAGGACGATTTCATCCAAAACTCGTCGTATAGCCCGTGTATCCGGCGCCCGTGCCACGTGTCCCTCCCACCGCAGCCTCATAGACTTGATCACATCAAGGCTATGATGACTTTAGTCAATTGATATCAATTGATCACATCTATTATTTATAGGACTGCCCGTAAGCCTTCGGATTTCTTCGTTAGTCTTGACACGGACGCGTCCGGTACGGGTCTATATTGGAACCAAGGATCCTCCTAAGGAACTTATTTTCAAACACCAGCAATCACTTCTCGGTTGGATCATTAAGGTCCACGTCTCGCAGCCGTATGTAAAAATGGGGCGCAGGGTTGATTATAGACGAGAAGTTTAGAACGGCGGGACAGGGATTTACTTCGGATAGGTGGTTTAGGGACTGAAGGCATGGGGTTTCCTCTGGATTCCTCTGGATTCCTCTGGATCCTCGCTTTGACTTCGTAGTTGGTATCATTGTTACGCGTGACGGTGTCATTGCGGTACCTCAAGATGTCGTTTAAAAAATCTGAAAAAAAGTCTCAGAGTTCCGATACCTGGGCTCCACCGTCACGCGTAACAATAATACCAACTTCGAAGTCAAAGCAAGGATCCAGAGGAATCCAGAGGAATCCAGAGGAACCCCATGCCTTCAGTCCCTAAACCACCTATTCCGAAGTAAATCCCTGTCCCGCCGTTCTAAACTTCTCGTCTATAATTCCACCCTGCGCCCCATTTTTACATACGGCTGCGAGACGTGGACCTTAATGATCCAAACCGAGAAGTGATTGCTGGTTTTGAAAATAAGTTCCTTAGGAGGATCCTTGGTTCCAATATAGACCCCGTATCCGGACGCGTCCGTGTCAAGACTAACGAAGAAATCCGAAGGCTTACCGGGCAGTCCTATAAATAATATGATGTGATCAATTGATACAATTGACTAAAGTCATCATAGCCTGATGTGATCAAGTCTATGAGGCTGCGGTGGAGGGACACGTGGCACGGGCGCCGGATACACGGGCTATACGACGAGTTTTGGATGATCGTCCTACAAGTCCAAGACCTTTAGGAAGACCTCGGCTAAGATGGGAGGATAATGTATCCCCGGATTCCGGCCGCCTAGGGGTGCTAGACTGGCGAGCGGCGGCTCAGGATAGGTCCAAATGGCGGACTGCTGTCGATGCGGCGATGGGGCTTCAAGCCCTGTAAAAAGCCTGTGTTGTTGTTTGTATTTTTCAATTTTAAATAAGTTTAAAACTTCTCGATTTTAAAGTCGGATAAATTATGCATAAAATTCATGTATAAATTATGTATAATTTAATATTATTTATATATAAAATATCTTATATATAATTTATATATAATTTATATATAATTTATATATAACTTATATATGATTTATATATAAATTATATATAAATTATATATAACTTATATATAAATTAATATATAACTTATATATAAATCATATATAGTAAATCGAAAAATCATTTTTGCTAAATTTTGCTAAATTTTGCTGAGTTCGAGTCGTACCTTTTTTTCAAGATTTAATTTTATATAATTATATATAAATTATATATAATTTATATTATTTATATATATTCACCTTTTATATATAATTTATATATAAGTTTATATAAATTATATATAAATATATATAACTTATATAATTATATATAAATTATATATAATTTATATAAAAAATAGCACAAGATGTAAAGTTTAACCCTTATCTCATCTTATTTAGTTTTCCGCTTCCCCCTTGCACATCACAGGGGGTCCATTGCTTTTTATTTACTTTGAAGTCCTTTATTCCTCCTTTTTTTTCTCGTTCAGTGTATTCTTTAAACCCTCTACCCTATTCTCTTTTATTTCGAAAAAAAGTTACCAAAAATAATTCAAATTTTACAACGATGAAGCCGTTTCGAGCAAAAACGTTAATTTTTAACTTTTATGTGGTTCTGAGTTAAATGTTCAAATCAAATTTTTCCTTTCGATTTACCTTTTCACATTTCAATTCGAAACCCCTAGTGTTCTTAAATTAACCGACAATTTTTTTTAGATAAGAGATCCTTCCAAAAAATTTTTAATAAACACCCTGAAAGGAACCTGGTACAATAATTTTAATTTTTTTTATAAATTTCGCGTGCACGTTCAATTTTAATTTTTGTTTAATTGCAATTCTAATCCCGACAATATTTCCTTATATTTCCTGGAAATTTAAAAATAATTATCTGATTGAAGGATTTCATTTTTCAATTTTGCTCCAATTTTACGTGGACAGTAGCCTATGTTTTCCTTTAGAAAATCGAAATCAGCTTCTAAAAGGTTTGAGTAGTTTTCCCGAGACATTTTACTTTACCTATAAAATAAATCATTTTGAAACGGTAAAATCATTATGGTATATTTTTTCTGGTGTAGTAGTTACGAAATCTGCCGGATATGTCATCATGTATGCATGTTTTAACTGTAAATTATTTTTCAAACAAATATGAAGAAAAGCACAGAACATGGATTTATAGTTACGAACACACAATTCGATCATCTTAAAATCAAGAATATATGCGTCTTATTCTGCAGCAGGACTTATTTTTGAATTAATTAATTAATTAATTGTTTGTGCGCTAATATGCCATTTTTTGTGAGAATTAATGTAGGAATACACCAAACAAATTTTGAAACCGGCAGATGGAAATCAGACCAAACTTTATTTGTTTTTAATCATTCATCATTTGTCATTGAAGTAATAATTGTTTTATCGATCGATTTAGGTATAGAGCCGTACTTTAAAAGTATAAACTGACAGACGTCTTCTTCTTTTAATTTTATCACCATTTCACTGTTTTTGCATTAACTGGTAACCCCGTATCATCATTAAAAAAAAATTAAGTCAGAAACAAAATACGATTAGACAGACAAAATAATGAATGGAATCTTATGTTAAATTTTCCTGTAGAACCAACAGCACTTTTCAGTCACAAACTTTTCACTGATTGATGCCCAGAAAAAATTAATTACCTTTTCAAATAAACATAGACGATTTAGACGTATTAAAAATCCATAGACGATTTTATCAGACAATCATCCCAAAAGTCGTTTTATTCACTTACACTTTTTAAATGCACCTTCACACTCCCTATATTAACACACCAATGACGGGTTTGATTCGGCTATACCTACCGCTAAAAAAAAAAAAATCTAACATGAAGTATGAAAAAAAATAAACAATGCATTATTGGTATTTTCTAATCGGCAGCTCATGCCGCAAGAAACGGTTCTTACCGAAAGCTAAGAATAAATGTAATCCGATTTAAATTTTTTTCTGCCTCAATCATATTGTAATCATTTTTTTTTTTACCTGTAACATAGCACCATAGCTATAGATGACTGGATGTAACGTTTTTTTACGCTTCTGTGAAAAAGACTTGTAAAAAGAAATCCTGAAAGAGAGACCGAAGCTAAAGTGCAATAGGCAACTTAAATTTCAGTGAAAGTGAATTTCACTCAATTTTTTTTTCTCACTCAAATGCATATGGACGAATTCTATTCGTTTGTGCTTCTTCACCTGGGAACTTGCCTGACGCCTACAAATTAAGTAGCTGATCGTGCCTTTTTAGGCGTAATAGAAGAGGCGTGAACGATTTTTTTTTCGAAAGAAACATGAACAAAAAAACCTAAATAAATGATTCGCTTTGACGTATAAATTGATATTTTTAAAAAAGGAAAAAGAAAATAGATTGAATTAATGTGCAGGGGGATGAATAAAAATTGGGCAAGGTTATTTTTCTCAGAAACAATTAATCCTTTATAATAATACCTGGAATTCCCATCGTGAATACTTATAAGAAGAAATTTCAGATTAAAAGTTAATCAAAGAATACTTTTTTTACGCAAGTTTTGATCGTTAAGGTATTCCATTAAAAAAACATGGGAGCAATCTCCTTCGTACACCTGTTTGAAGAAAGTTTGTATCGGGTGAAACGTTAAAAATCCTTGTCTTGCTATGTAGCAGTTTTAACAATTTTATTCTTTTCGGAATTCGAGATTGTAAACCAGCTAATAAACCATTTGAGCGATGATATTTATATAAAACCAGCTTTTTCTTAGATTTAAAAAAAAATTTTAAACTTAAGAAATTTAATTGCGTCATTTAATTTTTTCAGGCAGACTCTTTTTCTTTAAAATAGAATTTTAAAACAGAAGTTAAAAGAAGACGTCGGACACTTTTTTGACTTCTTGACGCCTTTCATTATAAAACATCGAAAAGGTCTAGTCGGACTACTTTTCCTGACCCACATTTTCGGAGTGAATCCTATGATAACTTGATCACCAGGGAAGCATTGTTTCTGATATGACTTTAGCGGTTCTTTTAGTTTATAAACATGTCAGGCCGTAAATTCGATTTGACAATTTTTTATTGGCATAAACGTTCTGAAATGACAGCAATTATAGGCCTAAATAACAACGAGGATTGGTGTTTTTTAGATGGGAAAATAGCTGCTGTATTAAATTAATTTTGCACGCGTTTAAGTAAAGAGGAAAAAGTACTAAATCAAAAATTATCAACTTTTTTTTATATTTTTTTTTCATAGTAATAATAATAATGATAAATATACCTACACTTTCCCTCAATCGTCTTTTGTTGTTTCACAGAAATTGAAATGACTATGTAGGCCGTATGAATGAAAGTGAGAGTTGCATTCATGGTTTGCTTCTACTTTTTCAGAGGTTGTTTACACTATCAACTCATTAAAGTACAATAAGCGCAGTGAAGATTCGGTTAACTTGGTAACTTCGAGGAAAAATATTGTTTTCGCTATTAAATGAATTATTTTTTCCGCATAATGGATAAGAATTTTTTGGGGCTTTTTACACGGTTAGATATTCACAATAAATAGGAAGAAAGAAATAAAGTACAACTCACTGTCACTTTTATAATAAAATCATCAACTTTGTCCAAGTTCGATGGATGTCCTATAGCACGCCGCTCGCAGAAGAATAGTTGCGAATTTTTTTTAAATAACAAAACTTCAAATGAAATATATTCTTGTAGCAGGGTTCGAGCAATTATTTTTAAATTTTTTTTGTAATCAAGGAATCATCATTAACTTGCAATAATGAGATTTTATAGACTTTGATGTACTAAGGCTAAAGTTATTCAGCCATACTCAGCGGTATTTCTTATACCTATATTTTATGTTGCCTTATAAAAGCATCGTTCATGCAACAAAAGTGGAATAGTAAATAACTTTCATTTGTCCATCTTCGTATTTGGGATCCCCAAACATCGAAAAAAAACCCGCCACTTTCCTCTTTTTATTATTTGTTATTAACTTAGTCCCATTAGTGCTTTCGTTTCCTTCATATCAATAAGTAGACCTTCAGGTTCCATCTTTTTTTTTTAGTAATTTATTTAGTAGTATCAGGCCCGTAGCCAGCCTAAGAAGCAAAGGGGGGCACAAGATATTCTAAAGGGAGATTCAAATGGCCCCCTAACATGGAAGATAGGGAAAATACATAGGCCAAGTCAAATTTATAGGGGGGCTCAAGCTTTTCCAAAGGGGGGCTGAGCCATCCTTTGCCCCCCCTTCCCGGCTACGGGCCTGAGTAAATATTAGTTTTCCAATAGGATAGAGACGTCGGGAAAGGTTTAAAATATATGAATCATTAAGAAATAAATGTATCGTGAAATCGTTTGAGAGCGGAAACTTTTTTAATTGCACATCCTGCTAACCGCTTTTCAAACTACAAATTTTGTGATCAGGCAAAAAACAGTAGACTTACAACTTTGTACCACTGTTTAGTTTTCTTTTTAATTCGGTTAGCAATGAAAGGAAACCCTTCCAGTTTGGAAAAAATAAAACCACCTAGAGATTTTTAATTTCTTCTTATTTTTTTTTTCTATTTATAAAAACGCAATATTTTACTTATATATCGCTCTTCCCATTCAATCGTACGTGTATGGCAGTGATCTTCGTTCTCAGACAGACACTCATTAGATTAGACAAGTTGCCTCAAATCTGTTTTGTAACAAAAAATGGTAGCTTTGTTTTTTTACTCAACTTAATTTATTCCAGTGAAAATACCTTTAAACCTTACAGATGATGTGCTATACACAATTTATACTTTACAATACCACTGTGCCCCCCCCCACCCCCAAAAAGAAAGAAAAAAAAAGACAAAAAGTATGTTTTTAGTAGGAAATGCAGTTCGCGAATAGTCTGAACTACCTTACCGTGCCACCAATAATGAAAAGCCGACTTTTTGAAATTGAAAGAAGTAAAACCTGCCAATATTTTTTATTGTTGAAAAATACTAAAATAAAATAACAAATCTGGTTTCATCGGATAAATTGTGTCTGCGAATTTTTTGCAAAATGATTTTCTTCGTGTTTTTGATTTATTTTCTAATTTGATTGATGATCCGACTTTTTCAGATGGTTCGCAGTATTACGAAAAGTATGTCAATTTAAAAATAAAAAAAAAACAAAAGATTAAATCTCATGATTCAAATGAATCACGGATTTCAAATCGTGATGTCAGACACGGTGGCGTCTATTTTGTGATGTGTCATTTTGGAACCGTCTGGTCAGTGATTGTATGAAACCCATCCTCTCGAAAAAATTTTGAAGTCTGATAACCAATTATAAGAAAAGAAGAAAGAAAGTAAATGTTATGAGACATAAGACTGAAGATGGCGAGAGTCGTATCATCGATCTTTAGGCTATTTTCAATCAAGTGAAAATGTCATGCTTAGACCAAATATAGGAGGGAAAAATTTAGAATCGATTTAATAATTCCATGTGCATGACATTATTGCCCAGACATATTGCAACTTTGTGCCTTTTTTTTTTTTTATATTACATCAATTCGCGCAAAACAACTTTTGGACTTAAGTAGCAGATCTCCTTTTCTCTCTCGCATTCTTAAACCGAGCCGAAGATGTTACATGTAATGGTGAAATCTTAAATCATTGTTTAAAATCGTGAATAATCAAATGAGCATTTCCGATCGATAAATATTCATGTAGGTCAGTTATGGTCCAGTGAAAATTGCTGACAACAAGTAGTCGAATCGCAAAGTCATTTTTTTAAAGTTAACAAAACTGGCTCAACCCATATTTTTTGCAGCCATCGATTAGAATGTTTAATAAGTGAAAAAATATTGGAATATTTTCTTTACTATTTTATTGTGTACAGTTAGTTGTCTTACGTCTTCACGATTCTGCAACTTGTTATATCAATATGCTTGTGGATAGTGCCGTTTGCCTAACCCTTACCGTGCAGGTATTGTTGAAAAAAGAAAACTGCCTCATGCAGTATGAACTTCTTTATCGCGACTTTCATTCGATTCGTGCACGAATTACACTGGTTTTGGAAGTAACAAAAATAGCCACATAACCGGCTATTTTATTTCCACTAATTCAGTCCCTTTCACGAAAATCGATATCGCGTTTTATTTATGTCATTTTTACATTTTCATCGTAAGGAAAACCTGATTTGTTTAGGATATGCCAAGGTAAAAAACTAAAAAGTTATCGTATTTGTTGCTAATCTCTTTCTTAACTTATTACTACTTCAATGAAAAGTTTTTTTTAAAGAGCACTTAAAAACTTTTCCAATTTTTTTTTCTTAATAAAGAAATTGATTAGCTTAAAGCAGGTAAATTTTAAAGATATCATTAGAACCAAATTTATGAAGGGGATGCACACTGTATTGTTTTTCGTGGAGTATGAATCTTTTTTTTTTTTTTTTTTTTTTTTTTTTTGTTTTGTTGAAAGATATTACCGTAATTAATGTTACAACTCAGACATTAAAAAACTCACATATGTGTTTACTGGGAAAATGATTGACACCTATGGAAAATTTTTAGACATTTGTATAGACATTCAAAAAAAAAAAAAAAAAAGCTAGAAACTGAAAATATTTTTGAAAAAAAAAGAAAAGAAAAAAATGCAGTTGGCATTGAAGTAGCTAGGCCTTCGTTTTTTTAGGATGATTTCAGACCTGTAGCCAGAATGGCAGATAAAGGGACGGGAAGTTTTCAAAAGGGGGCTCGATTTGTTTCGTTTTTGTTTTAGGAATGAATTTAAGTAAAATAAAGCACAGTATTTAATATTAGTGGCTGGCTTTTAATTTAGAATCACATTTTTAACCACAAGCCATTAATTGGAAGAACAAATTCATAATGCTATAAAATTATCAATCCTTAACATATAATAAAAATTTTTTTAATGAGAAATAACGAACAAATAAGGTAAAGGTAGGGAAGTGTGACCGTCTGAAAAGTCTGACTTTTACATTTTAAACCATATAAATACACATGTTGAAAATTAGCTTTTGTCGGGATATATACACTAGATAATGATGTATTTATTCGCACAAAAACGGATTTCCTACACACATATTTATATGGTAAAGGCACACTTTTCAGACGGTCACACATCCCTAAATTTACCTCATATTTAAAAAAAAAATTGTATTGAAACATTATTTTAGGCAAATTTTAATAAAGTTATAAGATTTTTTGTAAAGAGAAAAAAAATTCAAAAGGGGACTGAGTGACCTTCCCCCCTACTCGGCTACGGGGCTGTGTGGTTTATTTTAATTTGACTATTACAATACAGGATTCGTTCCTAAATAAAATTTGGAAAGCTTAAATAAATACCGACTGATAAAACAATTAACGAATTCAATTTTTCAGTAATTTTATGACCCATTCAAGATTTAAAACAATCTACCCTGGAACCTCTAAAACTGCTAAAATATAACTTTAAACATTCCGGAATTTTGAAAAAAATGATGTATTTTAAGCATTTAATTCGAAAAATGCAAATTCTTTCAATACTAAAAGGATGAGAAGCCTTTTTTGACTGTCATTTCCACGTCCGGTTTTTCAGTTTGGCAAACCATAAATGAATTAGTTAATTCAAAAATGGGATTAAATTTAAACCAGACAAGGTATGGATATTAGGAGGTATGGTATTAGGATTACTATGTTATAGAGACGCTACTTTTGTAGCATAAAAAAACGCTTTTTTTGTAACTAAAAATCTAGTCTTTTTTAAGGTAGAGGGGGATTTCCAGTCTCGACTTAGGGCGGCGAAGAGCTTTATTTGCCATTTCTTGATCACAAGACCGCTTTTATTAGGAATTCGTTTTTTTTTTTTTTAAGATTTTGGAATTATGGTACAGTTTTATTTATTTTGATATGAAAAGTTTTATGACTTAGAAATGTATAAAAAAATAATTGTAAACAATTAAATAATTCAAATTAGACTATAGGCTTAATTCTAATTATTTTTAATAAAATCCTTATATGAACTATTTTATTTGTACGTGAAGTCTTACATATTACTTTTTAACTTAATGCAGAATACATAATCGATAAAATGCATTCAATCCTTATTTTATAATAATTCCTAAAAATGTACTTGATACTTTTTCCCCAAACCCTTTTTGACTAGTTTGACATACAAGTTGGCGTTAACCGAAAAATGTAATAATACTCTTAATAATATAGAATAATAAAGCTATTTATTCGACTTTTTTGAAAATATTTAAACATTAATCAGCACCATAAATAACAGTAAAAGAATATGTTTGAGATCAATCTTACATTAACTTAATTAACTTTCAATTTTCAATTACTTCATCGATTTAAATAATCGACTTATCATAATTAGTTGATACAAAATTGATATAAAATATAACAGGTTTTAATATACTCTACCTTGTGTATCCTTATTATTATAATTTCGATAGGGCGAACCATTAAATAAACAGGGTGTAATATGATGTTTCCTTTTATGAATGTTAATCTCTGTAATTCCTTTTTACATTTTAATTTCTTTGACGATTTTCTTTTTCCTCGGGAATTTCGTTTCCAACATTTTTACCCGCTTCTCCGGTTTCGTGTCTTTCGCTTCAAGCGTGTTTAGATTGGTTTTCGGTTTCGTGTCTTTCGTTCTCTTTTTCGGTTGACATTTATACATGTCGCAACTTCCATTTCTAATTGCTTTAAATAATTCTTTCATCCCTACTTTGTGGGCCATTTCGTCAGGTGTTCTGTAAAAGAAATATTGAATAATTAATTTTAATAAAGTTTCTGTTGAGAAAATTTTACAAAAATGGAAAACAGTGGTGTGCCAAGTTGATTATCATCCATGAGACAATTATAGTTTCATGGGGGTCGTCCCAAAAATGTGTGAGCATTATTTTGGCAATTTTTGACCCCCTCCCTCCTTGTTAGCAAGGGTCAGCGTATCGGAACCCCCCATAAAATTACATCAGATTTCGGTTACCCCCTCCCCCTTAAAAAATTAAAAAAAAATTAATATTAAGCATTTAAAAAATCTGAAATTCTATGGAACTTAAATTTTTCAAAGAACAGGGATTTTTTTTTTAAATGTGAGTTAGGTTACATAATTTAAAAAAATTAATTTATTTTCATTTTGGTACATGAGACAAATACTAAGTTGGATACGTAAAACGAAAACCCCTCCCCTCCTAACGTGCTCATGTGTTTTATGGACGACCCGATGTCAGTTTGTTAAAGAGATACCCCCCTTCCCCCAGCGAAAAAAATTTAAATGCTTTAAATGTCAAAAAGACGTCATCAGTGATGGTCACATTCTGGGGCAATTTTACGTCAAAATGGCGTCTTTAAGAATGACCGATAATACATTTTTTTTTTTTTTTTTTTAAAAGAACTTTTTATGACCTGCCTTGAGATTGGGAGTAACGCGATAAAATTAAAAAAGCATTTTTTAATATAAATTAAATTAAATTTTAAATCTCATAGAAAGCATATATTTTTATTGAGGTTAAATGCTACTGTAAATGAAAAATTTCAAAAACAATCAAATTTTTAACTATTTTACGATTTCAAATTTCGTAACTTCTTTTAACCCCAGATAGGGATATTTTGGCGGGAAAAAACTTGAGCAGGGTAGAAAGGTGGTAAGAAATTTTAAAGAAAAATTAACAACTCGTACCCATGGAGGACTCGAACCCCCGTCTTCCCGTTTCGCCCAGGCTGTTCAAAACCTCTAAACTAATGAGCTGAACCCTCTTATAATAATCAAGGAATTAAGCCAAGAGTCGTTTGTATGAAAACACGGACACATAAAACTTGTCTTCCGACACCTCACGTTAAAGGAGGTGAGCATAATTTTTCAGAGAAATTTTCTTCGGCTCAATTGTACCCAATCTTTTGCATCTTGCCCAATCTTTTGCATCTAGCCCAATCTTTTGCAACTTGCCCAATCTTTTGCATCTTGCCCAATGGGTCTTTTGCATCTTGCCCAATGGATCTTTTGCATCTTTCCCAATGGATCTTTTGCATCTTGCCCAATGGATCTTTTGCATCTTGCCCAATGGGTCTTTTGCATCTTGCCCAATGGATCTTTTGCATCTTGCCCAAACTTTTGCATCTTGCCCAATGGGTCTTTTGCATCTTGCCCAATGGACCTTTTGCATCTTGCCCAATCTTTTGCATCTTGCCCAATGGATCTTTTGCATCTTGCCCAATCTTTTGCATCTTGCCCAATGGATCTTTTGCATCTTGCCCAATGATCTTTTGCATCCTGCCCAATGGATCTTTTGCATCTTGCCAATCTTTTGCATCTTGCCAAATCTTTTGCAACTTGCCCAATCTTTTGCATCTTGCGCAATGGGTCTTTTGCATCTTGCCCAATGGATCTTTTGCACCTTGCCCAATCTTTTGCATCTTGCTCAATATGGATATTTTGCATCTTGCCTTATTTTTTGCATCTTGCCCAATGCAACATTGCGCCTTTTGCATCAAATTTTAAACATAGTTTTTGGCGAATGGCTGTTAATGATCATAAGTAAAATATCTATGGCATTTGAGCTCACACAACCATATGTGATTTTATTTATTGAATTCAAAGTGTAAAAAAGGTGTAAAAAGTGTTAAAGAAACCGGATATTATCGGGTTCAATAAGTGGTGCGTTACACCAAACACACACCCGATATTATCCGGGTATTTGTTGTTTGGGTGGACGACGTCAAGAAGACGTCTTAATAACGTCTAAAAGAGATGATTATAACATTTCAAAATCCACGTGACGTCAATAGGACGACGGCAATAAGACGTCACGAACGTCATTTTGACGTCGAAAATCTCTTCAAAAAGTCCCGGAAAATGACCATGCCTGACGTCAAATTTGACGCGTCACCATGATGTCACATTTTTCGTTGGACCCAGTTTTGGTGTGGTTGATCAAATAATTTCGTGCAAAGTACTTACTCGTTGGCTAAATACCAAAATCCTTTTTGGATGAAATTAGAAGATTCTTTTTGACCCATCCGTGACATTTCGCAAAACATTTTGTCTTCACATTGTGGATCGTCTAACGATTCTAATCCGTATTCTTGCACTAACTGCACTAATGGATCTTTGAGATCTTCCTCTGTGAATTCTATCCCGAGCTCATCTAAAGATCTTTGTCTAGATGGTTTTTGTGGGCTAGAAAAAAAAATATGGACCATTATGAAACTTCTTTCTTAGTCGAAGAATAAAAGAGGAAAACAAATTCTACTTACAGTGTAGAATTAATATTTAAGACGCTCGGAGTGAGCGTTGCTATGAACAATCCTAAGGGAACTAAAGTCGTCAACATCCGCAAAACCTTTTTCCACGTGCTGCCACTTTTCTGGTGCGGTTCGACGTGATGTTCGTGACCTTTAAGATCAAACATCGAAAAAATGTTATGATCTGAATGTTTTACACCTGTCGGGATTTTGTGACTAGCTATAAAATGTTCACGATGCTCTTCGTGAGATTCATCATTATTATGATGATGATGATGATGGCTGTCTGGGAAGTAGTGATCCTGTGGTAGGTGTGAGTCAGGTACGGCGCTACCAACATTCGTCTGTTCATAGGAGGCCTGAGGTAAGTTCTCATGGTCATAGGCGTAAGGGAACGGCTTTTGCTTGTACCTTAAGTGTTCGGTTACTTTTTTAACGTGGTCCGGATCTAAATAAGAGTTTAAGTTGTGAGATATATAATGATTTTTAGCTGAATTTTCTTCGAACTTTATAGGCTTTTGAAGATATTGACTTTTTTGTTCGTAATACTCCTTATATTGCTGACGGTATTTGTTGTATTGGTCAAGGATCGGAGGAGTCTCTAATGTTCCTAAATATGGACTTGGAGTGAAATTTTTGTGATTTCCAGGATAGTCCAATAAAATTGAAGAAGACACGGTCGGTTTGGGAAGTTCTCCGTTTTCTTTAAAGTCGAAAATTGAATGTTCGCTGCTTGTTGGTATTCCTTCGGGTAGTAACGCCTCAGGTACGGTCATGCCATTATCCGCCGGAGGAAGTGTAATGGATTCGGTCGTGCCCAAAAGTGAAATGTCTTCATTTTCGGTTGTGTTTTCCGTCTGAGACTCGTGAACTTCGATTCCAACCACTATCAAAGGCCATAGTTGCGTCGTCAGAAGAATCGTCCATAATATTTTGACTCTAAACTGAAAAAAATCAAAAAATTAATTTCAAAATTTTACTTTGCTACTTCAGACGTTCGGAATTCGAAATTGAATGTCGTTCCAAAACAATAGAAATGTTGCAAGGATTAAATGATATTTGTTTACTTTTATTAGCAAACAAACGAGGATTATTAGGGGAATCGTTTAAAAAAGCGTCCTACTCCTAAAGCCTGTGCGGATTATGTAAAAGTCTCCGAGCTAATAAAATGGCGAACGTAAAAGCTGTGAAACAGTCGAAATCGAGTCACGAATCCGGGGGACATCAGGATAAGAGTTCTGTGCATCATACGTCATCCACTGCGGATACTCATTCAAAATCGAATATGGAGGGGAAGGATGCGAAACGCAGGAAGAGGCGCTCAGTTAATCGGAATCTAGAAAAACGGGAGTATGACCTAAGGCCGAGAAAAGCGGATATAGATTATTGTGATGTTAAAAGACGAGTTCGCACCAAGTCAACGGTGAAACCTCAGAAGGGACGTGGAAAACAGAATCCGAACGCCAATTCGAAATGATCGTTTTATCTCTGTAATTTTTAATTATGAAGATGAACTTAAGTTTTGTTATTTCTTATTCTAATATAGGAAAGTCGTATAAAAATATAGACTATTGTTTTTCAATAAAAAAATGATTGGCTTACAATGATCGGTTTGAAGTTTGATTTTTTTGTTCCTTTAAAAATGAAAAAATGGGCAATAAAAAAAAAAGATTTTTACTTTTGACAGATTTTCTGAACATAGTTAAGTAAACTTGTAATAAAACTTGGTAAACATTTAAAGAAAATTGAGGCTTTGTTTGCAAGTTGTTAAAGTGATAAAAAGTTTTAAAAAAATTGATGTCTTTAAATACCCAGACGGAAATAACTATTATCTTTTCTTGAGTCGAGCAAATTTAAAATGGAGCACTGTTTTCTTCTGTATGTTCAAGTTAAAGCTTCCAAGTAGGGGTTCTGGCTCCCATTTTCTTTCCCGGAACAGGAAGAGTCGACTATCCTAAGATTGAAAATGTAAAAAAACCACACAAAAAACTATAATTTTACTTTATAGATTTAAGAGGAGGCTTCACGGATGCCGGAAGGAATGGCCGTTTTCTCTAATACTCGACTTACGATGAAAGTACCCAAATTTTAGGTATCTAACCAACTCCCCTGGTATATCCTGGAATTTTTAGTGCAAGTTTCAACTTGTCTGAAATATATGGGTGGCGGGAAAATACTAATTTCAAAAAACATTGCGGTCGAAAAGCTTTGATTTTGTTTTCCTGCTTTTTGTTTACTTGGAACAAGTTGAAACTTGTACCAAAAATACTAGAAAAAGTCAGAGGAGTTTGTTAGATACCTAAAATTTGATTTCTTCCCCCGTACATCGAGTGTTAGAACAAAACAGCTATTCCTTCCGGTATTCCCTGAAGCCTTCTCATAAAGACATTGAAGCTTTGTCCTTATTCTTAACCTACTGAATAGCTCTCACTTATAAAAATGGAATTTAACGAAAAAAAATAACAAAATAAAAATGGATTTCGCTACACTTCTTTTTTTAAATACTTAATTCCTTATTAGTGATTTTCCAAATTATTGGCTACCAAAGTCTCAATTTTTTGGTTCTATCGAACAAATGCAAATCTTTTCTCAACATTATAAATATCTCCCAAGTTTCATTATGGCATGGCGTAATTTTTGCTTGATTCTTTAAAATTTGAAAGCACATCACCAACTTAAGACTCATTTAGTCTTCTTTTAAAAGATCACATCAGAATACACTTTACCGGAAGTTTTTACACAGCACTTTTACACAATTTTCAAATTGATCCTTTTAGCAAAACCATTCTTTTGACAGTTCCTTTAAAAATTCTGATTTTTTTTTTTTTTTTTTTTTTTTTTTTTTGCTTGAAAATACTGCAGTATTTTATTTTCATCTGTACTTACTCTCATTTCAGGGTTTTGATCAGAATCGAATGAATGACATCAAAGAAATATTATTGATACGAAACGATGTGAATTTTATATAACAAAAATTAATGATTATACGTAACTATGTTCCGTGACGTTAGCTTAAAGCATCTTTCACCATTGTTTCTACCTTGTCCATCATTTTTTTTTAAATTTTTATCGATACTTTTTTCCGTGTTTTTAGCTGAAAGTAATCTGTCTTTAGGTATGACTTTACCGTCTTCAAAATGCGCACTATTTTCAGAAACTTTTTGGAAGCGGAATGCATGCTATAAATTAGGAAACATTTAATCTTTAATTTGATTTGCTTTACTCTTTAAATTCGTAATACTGAGTTTTGGAAGGAAAAAAAAAAACATTTTTTACAGCTACAGAGAAAAACGATTTCAAAAAAGGAAGCCAAGTTTTTATTTTTGTGAATTAATGCATTTGTTTTCGCTTTTTTTCTTTTTTAAGGAATCGTGCCTGGGAGTGTAAGACAACAACTCCTCTTGAAAAGCATTCAGACGGCAAAGACGACAATGTACTAAAGCAAAAGGACCGTCAACCAGAAATGATGGACTTGATGCAGAAAGTAAATAATGTAATGTGAAAAAGGGGCAAGCAATAGTCATTACTGCACATTTGGGAGGTAAAACTAAAAATTTTTTATTTCCTGTATAGGGTATGAAAGATGTAATTAAAAACATTGCGGAAGATTTATTTAATTAATTCATTAATCGGTTTAATAATATTTTCCCTCGGGGTAAAAATACCTCTTACTATTTTCCCAGAACCGATATTCAACCCTGCAAGTACAATTCTTCGAAAGGAAGGACGGCTGACACTTTGTATGTATCTAGCTTATATCTCATTAGAGCTTATTTTTGAACCAAATACTGGAAAATGCTTTAAAAGAACTGTTAACAGTTTATATCTCCTTTTAAGGGGACGTCCATAAAACACGTGAGCACGTTAGGGGGGGGGGGTGTTCAAAGTGCTAACTTTGGCTAAAAAGGGGCTAATGCTAACAAGGGGTTAATGCTAACGTTAGCATTTGTCTCACGTAATAAACGTGCAAAAATGAAAATAATTTAAATTTTTTAAATTAATAAAAACCTAACTCACTAAAAAAAAATTCAGTTTTACCCACACATTTGCTCTAAGTTAAGAAAAAAAAAAGAAAACGAACCTTTTCTTACCAAAATTTGAGTTCTTAAAGGTTCTAGTTCGTTTACATAACCGGCCGGTTAGCCGGGCGGTGTACACATTTTAACGATAAAAAAATACATATGATAAATTTTTTTTTAAAAATCCAATATTTTATACATGAAAACGGGGTCTAACTGCACCGAAACAGTACCCAAAACGTTTTGTTATGTTCAGGCATAAATTTCCATGATATTAAATGCATGAACAACAGTTAATAGTTCTTATATTTGATTATATGTTTTCGCAAAAAAAAAAAAAAAAAAAAAAAAAATGTTTATCCGAGAGACTAGTATAGTGCTCTAGCGGTGAAACCGCAAACTATTTCAACAAGAAAAAGAAAAATGGCGTCTTATTTTTTAATTTCGAAAACTTTAAAAAAATTATCAAAATTTAGGCAACATAAAGCTTCTTTCATACATTTTCAATAACGAATCTTTACCTTTTAAACATAACAAAACGTTTTAGCACTGTTTTGGTGCGATCCGATTTCATTGTTATGTGTAAAATACCAATCAAAAAAGAAACAAATTAAACATTTTTTATTTTTAACAAATTTTCACCGCCCGGCTGACCGGCCGGTTATGTAAAGGCACGATCTTACATACAGATCAGGCAACTGCTATCTTAAAAAGTGTCCCCCGAATCTGAAGCAGAAGAATAGTTTAAATTTTGCTCGATAGATGGCTGGAGCTGTAGTTAGGGAATCACGTGATATGCCCTCCATCCAATCAACACTTTCAAAATACTTTTTTTTATGATGGCTGCCAGAACACCTGATTCCCTAACTACAGTTCCAGCCATCTATCGAGCAATATGTGAACTATTCTTCTGCTTCAATTTCGGGGGACATTTTTGTCCATATGAGGGATACCCGAGTTGCCTGACCTGTATGTAAGATCGTGTGTAAAGGAACTAGAACCTTAAGAATTTCAGATTTTTTAAATGTTTAGGTCTAATATGAATTTTTTAACCAAACTTTTTTAAGGGGGGAGGGGGTCGAAAATGGTGAAAATTATTGCTCACGTGTTTTATGGACGCACAATAAATATTTTAAGGAAAAATATGGCTGCCCAGGTCGGTTTCTTAAAAATAGAAGTGTTAATATACATATTTTTCGGTCCTAGAAAAACTATCAAACTTTGTTCACAGAGGCAGCCTGGTGGAGGTTGATAGCGATGAGGGTCGGCGATCTCCATCACGGAGTTGCATCCACCATGAAAAGAGGAGAAAAAAGTACAGGGAAAGATTCTTCTAAAATTTTAATTGTAATCGTAATTTTGAAATGATATAAAATTTATTTTCTAAATAAAAATGCACACTTCAAAATAATTCCCTAAAAAAAACTTTTCTGCACATATTTCGGAATGCCAAGAAATAATTTTATATTTTTCCTTCAGATGTATCTTTAGAAATTTAAACTGCAACATTGCCCCGGCTCGCACTATTCAGATGTATGAGGTGTTTTAAAAGAAGTAGAAATCTTCAACCGTGCATTGTCTTATGTTAAATTAAGCATTCAAATAATAACTTTTGTTTTGCATTGTATACACTGTAGTAGAATAATTCATCTAAACTTGGCAGTTCGAATAAGTGATCGCCGTAACCGTACAGATACCATTTTCTCCAAAATCCAATAAATACTCACTTTTCTTCTTTGTTTTTTACTAAACTAAAGTCATTTAATTGTCAGGTTCTGAAGTAAAGATAAAAACACTATCGATGCCTTCTTTTTATGGTATATGCATTTCTTAAGCCTGACATAGTATACAAAAAGCATATCTTGATATATTTAAAAGTCACATTTAATATTCATTATGGTACTTGGGCTTGAAAGTTAAAATTTTTGTTAACTTCATATTAGAGGCGTTCGAAGAAAAATTTCAAGCTTACTTGATTCTATGTACAATTTTTTTAAAAGCCATTTGCCTTTTTTTTAAAGTGCTAATAACTATTTTTTCTTATTTTCAGCTGGATTCGCTTTCGCAGGTTTCGGTGTTTCAACGCGGAAGAAGCACTCATCCTCCGGCAGATAATCAGATAATGTTGTCTCTTCGACTGCTTCAATTTTTATTTGATGCCATGGTGTCAGGGACGCACTGTAAACTGAGAGAGAAGATCAATAATTAAAAAATATGGGATCAAGAATGAGGTATAATGACAGGCATGTTCATTTTTATTATTTGAGATGAATACAAACGGAGCAAAAAATGCTCCACCATCGTGTTTTTCATGAGATTTCTGAGAAAAATAAAAAAGTTAAAATATCTACGTAAAGGCGGTGGATTTTGAAAAAGTTGAAAGTTCAAAGAGCTGATCTTTATCGTCGTAAACGCACAGATAATATTTTCTTCCGAATTTAGGATTTCCAAGCTGCCAAAAACTGGCCGAGTTGCTGAATATTATTAATTGTTTCGAAACCCACGATATTTATTAGTTAAATCACTCTTTCATTTCATTTCTTTTTAAAAGTTGAAGCCGTTCGAATCTGGGGGCCATCCAAATATTACATAAGAATTTTTTTGGAGGGGGGGGGGGGTTCAATTAGTGATATTTGCCATACGCTAAGTATTGACAAAGGGAGAAAGCAGGGGATCAAAAATTATCAAAAACCTTTTACTTAATACTTGAACGCCCCCCTGTAACCAACTCGGGTTGATAGGGAGGGAGCAAGATTTTTAAATGGAGGCTCCAAACGATCATATACAATTTGGTCGATTCATACTTATTACATGCCGAAAAATATTCACAGATGGGCTGCAGCGCTGCACCCAACCCGGCTGCAGACCAGAGAATTTGATTTTAAAAATTTTAATAGGACAAGCATTTTTTTTCCAGAAGCAAACAGGACAAAATTTTAAGTCGTAGCTGGGGCGGGGGGGGGGCAGTTGGAAGGGGCAGTGCGCTTTTTCTCAAAAAAAAAAAAAAAAAAAAAAAAGAAGTACTACTAGTTGTGGACAAAAAATTTAATACTTTGTAGATTTTTTTTCTAATGTTTTTGTCTGGCGGTCATTCGGCTACTTTTTGAGTGGCCGTTCGGACGTTCACCCAGCCTGCCCGTTTCTTTCAGATGATGCATAAAAAAATCGAAGAAGGTATTCTCTTAAAACTGCAAATTTTTAGTTTTGATTGAGCATTACTCACGGAAGGAAACTGATTAATTATCAAAATATTTCTTAAGCTTGTAATTTAGTTAAAGGCGTCTGCTTAAATTTGCAGTTTCCGTTTCAGAATTTTCACTTTACGGTCGTATGATGTAAAATGCGTTGGTTCTTGCCTCAAAATTTTACTAAAAGCATGTCCGTTTTAAGATACCTAATCGCAACGGCTATCACAAAAAAAAAGGGATTATTCTTGCGATTTAGAAAAACACAAACTTCTACTTCTCAAAGCCGTATTTTTAATTTTTTTTTAAAAAGGGAAAGGGAAAATTCTATTACTGTTCTTGTCGAAAAATATAAGCCCGGTTACTTTTGCCCGATTCATGGCAAAACATTTCACGATCTTTCTTTTAATGCTCGCCTAACTAATAAGCCCAAATGTCTCCATTTTTTTTAAAAAATTTCTCCGCTAAAATTAAAAAGTCAAATTAAAAAACTGATTGAGTTGAATGCTCTTGCGGTCAGATGTCAAGTAAAATCTGGCGATTTATTTTATTTTTGAGTGAACGGTTGACCGACTTTGCCAATATAGATTTTTTTTGTTTGATGTTGATCTCCAACTTTAATATACTTACCTTCTTATTCATCCGTCCGTGATAAGAATTATTGATGACATTCACTTTCTTTAACCATGATCGGAAGTAACATCAAATGATGCGAATATAAATGTTAATTTCGGAAACACCGAAATAAGTTTTTACTGGATTACTCAGTTTTTCTTAGACTCTCGCCCTTTTTCCGGTTTTATTTTTCTTTCTTTTAATGCCTCATTTAAAAAGTAGTAAAAAATAAAAAACGTTTGATACATTACCTCGATTAATTATATTAAACACGAAGAAATTCGTAATAAAAAAGAACATATGAAGCTTCATTTCTAATTAAATACATGCAAGAGATGAATTCGACATTTTTATCTTTAATTGCCGTGTAAGTCGTAAAAATTGTACAAACTTTGTTCTGATGAAAAATTTGCGCTGAGATGAATTATGACACAAATGTAATTTGCTTACATTTGCTTTTGCAAATATTTCTTTTTTAATAAAAAATGTTTCATTCATTTTCAATGATTTTCCTTATAAGCTGAAAGGAAAGCTCCCAGCTTCAGTAAAATTTGAGATTCCATTCCAAATTTTGATTTTTAATAAAAAAAAAATTCGTTTTCAAATTCAATCTTACTGATAACAAATAAAATCGAGGCACCATGAAAATGCTCTAGTTTTCCTGAGCAGTAGACCATAACTGAGGCGTAAGAAATCCCTTTGTTTTATATTTAACTTATGCGAAATTGTGACCGGTTGAATTGAGCAAAGATGAAACAAAAACGAAACGTGTGAATTTTTTTCTTAATCATCTTACTTTCCTCCAGTCAGTTCACTACTGACCTTGAAACTGTGAAGTTTATAGTTCTGTCATTTCGGAAAAAGACAAAATTAGCTATTATTTAAGTTTTTGCAAAAATATATAAGCCGAAAGGTAAGCTCTAGGAACCTTACGATTAATTAGCCTATAATTGCTTTGAAAAGAATATTTAGGGTTAATTTTCTGTCAAAATGAAGAAAAAAAAATGGCTGAGGCAAGAAAGGGGATGACATCTTTGTCGGAATAAGTTAGTCTGATTCAGGGAAGTTATAAAATAAGATACCGAATTAAGCTTGTTATAAAAATTAAATTTATACCTTCTTTTTGTAAAATCGTATATTCATTTTAAAAAAAAAATATCTGCCTTGACTAAATTGTTCATCAAATTGTTGGATTACTCAGCTTAAAACCAAATTTGGAAAATTGTTTTCAATACTTATATTTGGTAACGGAAGTTTACTTTAAAAACAAGGCAAAACATTTTTAGAAAGGTTCCTTATTGGTATAAATAATGAGGTACTTCTTTATGGTCCAAGCCGATAACCAGCCCTGAAGACAAAGGAAAGGACGGCAAAATTTCCAAGGAACTCTTTTTGCCCCTTTTAAATGGGAAGATAGCAAAATTACATTTATTAGTCAGAAAAAAATTTGCAGGTGGGCTCAATCCTCCTAATATGGGGCCTGAGCCCTGGTTGGATGATCCGGTTCCTGAATTAACTCGCAAACTGAGGCAAAAATTTTAATTTTTTTTAAAATTTAGTGGATGAAGTTATACTGAAATGAAAAAGCATGAGATTTTTTTTTTTTCATACTCTCAAAAAAGTGAGAGTTTTAAAAAATATATCAGGAGTTAAGCGTTTAAACATTGCGTACAAATATTAAAGGAGTTTGAGGTATTCGGAGGAAAATCCCTGTAGTCCAGAGCATTTTTTAAGTGTGCAACTGGGTGCCATGTAGGTTTCTAGTGGGAAATATGTGAAAGAAGTTTTGAAGCACTGGGTGCCAGAAAACAGCATTGTTAAAAATACTCAAAATTATTTATGAGAAACTAAAACTTTAAAAAGGAGAGAAAATTGTAACCCGAAACTTTTGAGAAGTAAAATGATATGAAATATAATTTTATTGGGAAACGATTGAACTTTTGAATTTTTTTTTTTTCAAAAAAAGGCATAAAATTCGAATAGATGAAAGGAAGGTGGGGGGCGGGGGGAAGGAGGTGAGGGGCTTGCTCTGCATAAAATCTAATATTAAAAAATAATTGGCACCCTGTGAAATATCCTTTAAAAACGCTCTCCTGTTGACAATCGTTCACCTCGAACGAAAATTTTCATTACAAAAGCCACTGCTACAGTCAGCTATTTTGCTAGAGGAATTCAGTATTAATTTTGAAATCACAAGTACTGCATTTCAGTAAAAAATGAACTCGAGTTCAGTTACTCCTGCCAACATAAAACAAGTTTTCCCATGAAAAACTAGACTTAAAATTCAAAATGAGAGGTGGAAAAAAGAATTGTTTTAAAACTTGTGCTTTTAAATTTACATATCAAATCAAACGTTTACAGTAGAACAAACATGACGAATAAAGATCAGAATTCAGGTGTGCTGGAAAACCTAAAATTTTTCTTAAAACCTTAAAAAAAAATTCAAACAATATTGACCAGTCGCAATTTTTTTGTTGATTTTTCAATTCTTATTTTCACATTCATACATTCGAAATTTCGCATGTTGAATATTTTCTCACATGAACTGATTTGCAATTCAAAACGATTCTCCTTTGTATTGGTTTGTTTAAATAGTCCAATTTTTTTTTCGTTATTCACGAAAAAAAAAAAAAAAAAAAAAAAAAAAAAAATACCCGCAAGTAGAGCTAGCTTGAAAAAAATAAAAATTACATAAGCTGGTGTGTCAAAATTTCAATCTTTTAATTTACTCGCCATATTAAGTTATTCACCTTTTTGCATTTTTAAAATCAGTTTATTATTAGCATCTAATTTAATAATATTTCTCGACAAAAAAAAAAAGATTGCTATAATTATTTTCAAATTAATAATTTATGCTTCGACACCTTCAAACCACTTTAGCTTAAGAAAAAGGTATTAGAAAAAAAAAGAAAAATTCATCGTTTTGATAATGGTAACGATTCTAATTGTTTTAATTGTCAACTTGAACAATTATTCGCTCCAGTTGCCGTATGCGGCATAGAGCGCGATCAAAACACAACAAAAAAAAAATAGGAAAGTAAATGCATTTCTTTATTCATTTCAGGGATGATTCACAACTGATGATCTCAAGCGGAAACTAATAAGGTTCGTTATAATGGCGTCGAGTGCATCCAGGGTGATTTCCTTATTATTTTTGATTACCCCTATCCTCGGACATCGTTTCATAACCGGCGAGGAGCAAAATAATGCATTCGACTCAATAGTGGTCTCGTCGGATCCGATTAAAATAACTAACAATAAATATAATGAAGTAAAAAATAGTACGACAACCACCAGAAAACCCGATTACGCAATTCGGTTTAATCGGAACACATTAACCAATGATAACGACTTAGAAGCAACGAACTCGGAGGAACGCTCTTTTAAAGACTGCAAGCACAATGACATTAAATGCCTTTACGATAGTAATGTGTCTGATAAAGTTGAAAGTTCCACAAGTAAAAATCAAGATATAATCAATAAATTTTTAGAGCAATACTCGTCCATTACCAATGTAAAATTTAATTTGGAAGAATTTGAAAACACAACAAAAGACGAGGAGCAAACCTACGACAAAAATGTTTCTGACTTGAAAAAATCGTATTGGAGTTTGATCAATGCAGAAAAGCATAATCACCCCTACGACGATAAGAAGGGATGGGTAACTTTAGAACCTGTACCCTGGTCAACTAGCAAAGTATCAAAATGGCAGTCCAACGTACAACCAAGTCATCCAAGTCATCCTCCAAGCGGCAGCAATAATTATTATCAGCAACCTCAGCAACCTCAGCATCCATCATATCCCCCCCCTCCAAGCCAGTCATATTATCCTAGTCATTCCCAGTATCCCACTCACTCGAACCAACAATTAGACAACAGACCCTGGAATTACGGTCCCACTCAGACCCCGACAGCTCACGTTTGGGTCACCAACAGGCCAAGCCACGAAAGCGAAACATTTGGAAACTACGTTAAACCATCGAATCCGTTTTCAAATTATCGGCCGTCATCGCAGTGGGGAATCGGCAGCAATGATATTATAACGGACAATCGGCCGAATGAATTTCCCGATAGCAGCAATGGGTATGCAACTTACCAGAAACCGCATTATCACTTTGGAAATCAGTATACTGGACCTCCAAAATATAATGAAGTGCAAAATTTCAATCACGGATACCCAGGTAAAAAACCTTAGGTGAAATTTAAAGTTTAGCGTTTTGTTGCAACTATCACGATGGATTCAAAAAATTAAGGTTTTAGAAATGTTCCGGGGGAGTCTCTGGAATCTGCCGGTATTCTGGCAGAATCCGAAAATTATTGGAAGTCTGTCCTAGTACATATTTTTTTTTGTTTGATCAGATTCCGAGATAATTATTTAAAACATCGCTTAATAAATTAGGATTATGACAGAATCCTAATTTGCCCCAAGAATTGGGAAACTGCTCTAAAATAAAATTTAAAAAAAATTTATTTGGACAGATTCCGAATAATTTTTGGATCCTGTCAGAACTACGTTAAAATCGATTTCTAGGACTCTTTTGAGAGGAGGTGCAGATTGAAAATCAATCAATGAATCTTAATATCCCGATAAGTTTCAATGCCGATTTTTTTCTTCAGTCTACAAATTTAGCATTTATTGTTTTCGGGTTAAATTTGTGTTTTTTTTTGAGAGGTTCATAAACCTTCAACCGAAATTCCCCCAAAAAACTGCAATCATTGTTTCTGATCATGCTAAAAAATAGCACGTGCAGCTTCCGAATCTTTAAAATTAAAAACTTTTTGTAGGAAAGCTTATGACTTTTTGAAGTATTTTTTTTATGCTATGAAGTCATTGTGACTTAGGAAAATTTTTTTAAGTCAATAAGAATTTAAAACTCGCCGCTGCTGGATCCAAAAAATGGATTTTAACTTAGGAATTCACTTTCTTTAAGAAAGTGAAAATTTATCGTTTTTCGCAAAACGAATAATTCTACAACAGGTAAAACAATTTTTTCGGATACTGACAAAAGTTTTATGAATTAATACAGTATTTTACTTAGAAGCCATTCAAATATTACGTCATTTTTTTCGACAATTTAGGTTCCCCCCTCCAATCCCTGATCATCATTCGTCATCATTAGCAACACCCCCCTTAAAAAATAGGTTATCATTCGCTAGACACTCTTACCCCCTCCATCAGGAATTTTTATCTTTTTAAATAAATTGACCAAATGCATGTATTACTAATACGAAATATTAACATAAAATACACCTGAAATTTGAATATGACTAAGTTACAAATTAAAACTTAGGAAATATGGACGACCCGTCCATTAAACACGTGAGCATTATTTTGGTCATTTGTGACCCCCTCCCCCCCTTGTTAGCAAAGGTTAGCATTTGGGGACTCCCCTAAAATTACATTAGATTTCAGTTACCCCCCCCCCCCTTTAAATTTTTTTTTCTAAATTAATATTAAACATTTAAAAAATCTGAAATTCTTCGGAACTTAAATTTTGCAAAGAACAGGTTTTTTTTAACTTAAAGCAAATGCGCTGGTAAAATCGAAAGTTTTTTTTAAAAAGAGAGTTAGGTTACATAATTTAAAAAATTTAAATTATTTTCATTTTATTACACGAGACAAATGCTAACGTTTAGATATGTAACCCCCCCCCCTTGTTAGCAAAAGTTAGCATTTTGAGTACCCCCTCCCCCCCTGACGCGCTGACGTGTTTTATGGTCGACCCCTTATATGAAATTACTTATTCATTTGTTAGAAAATTATTTAAAAAAAATATATATATATATATCATACTTCAATTAAAGCTTTTCACGGAATTATATCTAGTGTAAATGATGACTCAGCATTACACCAATACCCCCTTTCCCCCTCGTCTTCATTCGTCATCAGTCGAGTGACCTACTTCTTCCCCCCCCCCCCCCCCCCCAAAATGATGAAGTAATATTTGAATGGCCCCTTACAGCCCTTTTCTTGTGCTTTTCAAAAAAAATTCGGAACAAAAAAAATTTAATCTGTTTTACTAAATTTTTAGCATTTATGATTTTCTGTAAAACGATCTTATTTTGTTTTACGGTATTCTTTTTTTAAGTTTAATAACCGCGAGTACTGAAATATTATTTTCCGTAAAATAAAACCTGCAATTGAACGGATCAACTGAAACCTTGTCGCCGAAGAACAGATGCCAGTTATTTTGTCAATCCACAGAATCATCCGCTACAGTTATTATTGCGGTGTTTTGTAATTTAATTTTTTTAAACTCGATTAATTGCATCTGATCCCGTGATAATCTTTATAAAAACAAAGAATCCAAATTATTTAATGTAACTGTAAATTCTTTTTTTTTTTATTATTAAATAGATTACCTGTTTTCCATATAAGGGACAAGCTATTTTTAAAACTCTTCTTTATTGTTTAATTGTAGGCACTCGGCCAACGAGATACCCAGTTCCGACAGGTCATCCATCCACTTATCCAGACAGAGGAAACGGGGAATGGGTTCTCCTTTCAACGACCAAAGGTTATTCGTTACCTCAAAGATACCGTGACTCGGCTAAAATCGTTTCGATCGATACCAAATCGAACGATTTAGCAAATGATCCGATGATCACCTCGAGAAATATGAAATACCCTGACATCTCCAGATATCACGAAGAGAACATTGACGATAAATACGTTTTGGTTTCGAGAAATTCGGATGTGAATCGGAAATCAGGGGAAGCAATCGAAAGTAACACGGAAAATATAAAATCGTTAAATGACGAGCAGAATAAAACCGAAAACCAGTGGAACATGGATGGGTTAAGATTATTACATTCCGAAAATGGAGGAAGTATTTTGGCTTCCGCGAAAACAAATTCCAGAAATGGTAAAGATGACTGGAAAATGGAGGAGAATCCAATTAATGTTTTGCAAACAAAAAGCAAAGCTGACGAAGAACCGATTATGACTTACAAAAGAACTGTTAGACTTACAGTTCTCCCTCCTTTGACCAATACATCAACGACAGCTCATGACGGACTTTTAGAAGTCGATTCCAGTTATCAGCAGACGGTTGGTTTATTGAAAAAAGCTTGACAAAAACAATTAAAAGCTTAATGATTAATTTTTTTTTTACAGGTTGATGAATCGCAACAAGAAGATGAAAAACTGAAAAAACTAAAAGAATTAGCAAACATAAAAACGAATTTTGGGAAATATAAATTGGTGCCGATACCAGTGCAAGGATTTTCTGGGAAGTCCATGAATTCAAAAAGCGCGGCTGTTCTTGCAGCTGTGGGAGCAGGTATTCGCCAATTTTTTTTCGTGATTTTATGTAGAGGAAACATCATTACTGACAGAGATCGTAATCGTAATTAGATAGAGATACGCAATTTGTAATTAATTAATTGTTTTTTTTAGGAATGATTCCAGCTACAATGGCAGTCCTAGTCCCAATGGCTCTCGGAAGAAAAAAAAGAGACTTAAATTCCTTCCGATACGACAATAAAATATCGTCTTACGCTTTTCCTTCCCAATACAGAAGTAAAAACTCTGCAAGGTGGTGATCTCATATTAATTATTGTTAAAACGTAAAAACTATTTGTGCGTTGTAGCACCTCAAACGTTTTTTTATGCACTGTAGTTGTATACTAGCAATATTTAATTTATTTTTCTGAACAAATTATATTTAGCTAATAATCAGCTTCTAAAACAATCAGTAGTTGCACAGGACTCCTTGAATAGAAAGGAGTATTATACTTAATATAATTTAAAAAATTCAATCTCGCGACTGTTTCAGGCTGTGAATTAAAAATTTTCAAAAAGATTAATACGTAAAATTGAAATCAATACGTAAACTTAATGCCCATATGTTGCATTTTTTTTTCTTCTTTTTTATACTTCAAAAAAATGAAGTGAGAAGTAATTTTGTAGATATTATATTTTTATAAGTCTTTTTATTTATTTTGTAATTAAAAAAAATCTTTTTAGCATTGCAGATGGACATTATTTTCAATAAACCAGAAAAAATTATGAGTTAATCAGTGCTTTTATATTAAAAGTAAATTTACACAACAAAGCCGATCATATATATTATAATAAAGCTAAAGAAAGGCTAAGATAAACTGAAATCATCTACTTATTCTAACCAGTTTTAATTTTTTTTTTTTTTTTTTGAATGACAGCGCCGGCTTTAGGGCCGTTCGACCCGAGCCCCAGCATCGGAGGCAGAGGTTTTTTAGGGCTTCAAAGTGAGAATATTATCTGACATTATACTTGTCTTACAATCCGGGAGGCGGGGCAAAAAATATTTGCATATGACGCCTAAACGGGTAAAGCCGGTGCTATTGAATGAAAACATCGATTGTAAACTAATTGTCAAATTAGGCCTCAGTTTACTTTTATATTAGCCAATTTTTTTTTTCTGAGAAAATTTTCTACACCTATAAGTCTTTTTGTACAAAGTAAGAGCATTATTATAATTCGCAGTACAAAAAAGTTCTGAAATATTTAACCTATTTCAAAAAGAACATAGACACAAAATAAGGAAAAAAGAAAAATTAAATTACAGTCTTAATACATTTAGATTTTCTTACAGATTAAAATTTTAATCTGTACAACTTTACTGGACTAGAAAACCCGACATTCAAATTATCTGTCCTGAATCCTTAAATTAATATAAAAATGGGCTATAAATGATCGACTTCTACGACGACGATCTACTTTTCTCCTACAGATCCCTGGCATACATTTCACTTCTGCCCTTTGATTCGCTATATCTTATTTACACGACTCATGCCGGGTCTTCTTCAAAAAAGAAAGGTTTTTTTTTTATACATAATTTTTATTTTTTACGCTTTCTTGTACTTCTTGAGTGTTTTTTTCTTTGATTGCGTTGATTTGATCGTTTTCGTTTCTTTTTTATTTTCCGTCAAAAACCTATCGTTAGATTTGTCATTTTTCCTTAAATTTAAACCTAAAAATTCGTTATCATCTAAAAGGGATCTTTTGTTTCTTAATTTTGTTGAATCCTCGCCGCCGCCTCTTTTTCTAAATAATGACTTGGCCCAACGATCCCTGGCAAAATATGTTTTTGTATTATTCATGGAATCGTCTACTTTTTTTTGAATATCAACTAAATAATTCGAAAAAGCATCAGTTGCACTTCTGAGAAAACTAAGGCCTAACTTTAATTTAAATTGAGCTAATCTTTTTAAAAGATCTAAAAACGATAACTGATTTTGACTGGGGTCTGAGTTATTGTTTTCGGGATATTCACTGGAGGATGCAACCCCCGGAGTGACTTCTTTAACGTCTTCAGTTGTGACAGAAGGCGAAACAGTGGAAGATTCTGTTGTCGTATCGAATTTCATTGTAATCTCTTCTGCATTATCTGTAGACGTTTCTGACGAGGATGCTGTTGTCGTTGTCGACGTAACTGTAGTCGACTCTCCCGACGCGTTTTCCGTTGCTGATAACTCTTGATGTTTTTTTATTAAATTATCAATATTTACGGAATCTTCAAAATCGATTTCATTTTCAAAATCAGAATTATCGTTATTTCGGCTCGTTCGTTTTCGTCCTATTCTTTGAATTACAGAATCTGCGTCTCTCTTCGTTCGTTTTTTCGATTGATCGTTTTTCGTAATAATTTCAACTTTTTTCTCTTCTTTATTTAACTTCAAACTTCTCGGGCCTGGTTCTAGGTATGGAAGTTGTCTGTAGTCCATGGGAGAACCTATTCTGTGCCAGCTGTTTTGACTTCCGACTCCTTCTACCGTACTTTCAGAGATTTATAAGGATAATCGGATTCCCCAGCTACCCTGTACAAGGCTTCCGGTTGTTTTTCAATAGTTTCCGCTTTGGTTTTCGTTGAATATTTTGCGCTTAATTTCTCATTCCCAAATTTACCGCTTGAATCATCTTTCAAAGCTTCCGCTCCTACGGAATATTGCCCGTATTTAGTGTCGTCACCGTTATACTCATCGTTTATCCTTGATGATTTTTCTTCGGTTTCCGGGTATACGTAGCTAGTGCCGGTTTCTCTGTCGTATGGAGGATATTTATCGTCTTTATTTGAACGTCTGACGAATATTTTGCGTTCGCATTGTAAGTCGGTCCGTATACGTTCGAGTAGTCTTGCTGGTATGTCGAATCATAGTTCGGGGAGTCTTTTTCATAGTTTGAGTCCTGCCAAGTGCTGTATGAATTTTCATCAGCGTTAGGGTAAGCGGCATCTACAGGATTTTTCATGTTATCAAAAACTTGTTCCTGACTTCTGTATAACTGAGATTCTGCGTAAGCTGAGTGGTCTTGTTTCACAGCTGGTGCACTGTCGTTGCTGGTTAATCCGTACCTACTTTCTTCCGGCATTCCCGACAAAACTTCTCTAAATAAAACTTCTTCGGATTGCCCTCCATCGTTATAATCCGTACCGGTGTTGTAATTGTAATAATAATTCGGACTATAACCATGTTGTGATTCGTATGTTCTTCGTATCGGGAGATTTCCAGGTCCGAACGGATTGTAGCCTAATAAACCAGCTAAACCTGCGGTGACAAGAACGCCGACTAATCCTAACCCTACAGTTGGCATAATTTCTCTTGATAAGAAATTATACAACTGAGCCCCGACGGGTTGTTTCGGGTTTTTAGAATTATTTTTCAATTCTACATCAGTTTCGTTTTTATTTGATGGACGTTTCCTTCGGTTTTTATTTTTCTTCTTTTTGTTTTTGTTCTTCTTCTTCGCCTTTTCAGTCGTTGATTCTTGTGCGGTTTCCGTCGTAGCAGCAGCGTCGCTCAAATCGGTGACCGATAAAGTCGTTGGATTTTCCGTAACGTGTAACATAGGCGGAAGCGTTATCGTTTTCTTTCCGTCTGTCAGTTCGATTTCGACTTTATCTTTCGTTTCCGCTTCATCGATCCTTTCTGATATTTTATCAGGTTTCTTTTTGGAGTCAGTAGTCGGTTTTTTGACTATCGCGACCGGTTTTGCTGTCGTTGCTGGATTCTTCTTCTGATTCTTAACCATTTCTTCTAAAGCGGACATTCCTACATTTTCCTCCTTTTTATTCCCAGAGTTTGTCTTATTCGAACTGCCCTTTTTATTTGTTTGCTTCGTGCTCTGTTTATTGTTCGCTGCTGGTTTCGCTGTAGTAGTTTGTATTTTGCTTGGTTTTTTCGTCGACGTCACTCGCTTCTTATCGTCTTTATTATTTTTCTTAATTGACGGGGTTGTCGTTTCTCTGTTATCGCTTAACAAGATCCAAGTAGATAAACCGCTTGATGGCGTTGTGGTCGGATTTTCTTTCATCGGCTTAGCCGGTGTCACTTTTTTCTTTTCCTCCTTCGCAGGTTTTGGCACTTCCGGAATTTTCTGCATTTTTTTAGGGGGCGTCACGGGCTCCACGTCTCCCTCGTCCATGATCACTGGAACCGCTACACCTTTCGTTCCTTCTTCTTCTTTCTTTTTCGAATTAGAAGCTTTTCCTTCGGATGAATCCATGGAGAGCGAAGTTGGTCTCTCATTCGCGTCGGGTAGTTCGAACTTCCCATTAGCTTCGATCTTGTCGACGAGCAGTTCATTTCGCACAGTTACGGGCGTTTGAGTTGTTACCTCTTTCGGACCAGGATCGACTTTACTTTCGTTGCTATCCTTTTTCTCCTTAATAATTTCCTTCAGTTTAGGCGGTGTCCTAGTATCCGAATCAACCATTTGACCAACGGTGTCCCTCAACTGATCTGCTACTTTTGCTAAGGAAGGAGACAAAGAAGGTCCATCGCTAGAAGCTCTCGCCACCGTGGCGATAGACTCAATGTTTGGTTTTTCTTTCGCAGTCTTTTTTTCATCCTGGATTTCGGTGGTTGTTGTAGGTTCGGTACCGGTTGCGGTCGTCTGAGTAACAGGAACATCGGAACTGTAAGTATGAAAATAAATCGAATTAGAATTTTTCCGGCATCAGTGATCTTGTTTGGCGAAGATATTGCAAGTTAAAGTAAGTGGTTTTTATATGTTATTTAAAGATATCTGTTTTATTGTGGATTTTATTTTATTTTATAAAATAGAATTTTTTTCATCAAATGAATAAACATTAAGGACACAGAGACAGAAGTAGAAGATTCCTTTATACTCACCTTAATATACTTATGACAATTAGAAAAATTGTAGTATTTCGCATCATGCTCTATGAAATTAATTATTTATTTGTTAGTTTACAAAATTAGAGACTCTAAGACATTTTCATTACCTATTTTGGAAAACTAAGTTATTATTATAAAGTTGCTGAAAGAATAATTACTCGTTAGAATTCCAAGTAAAAAGCAAAAAAAAGCAGTTATTTTTTGTTTTATTAAATATAGAAGAAATCGTTGGAAAAACCATCAAAAAACTTCTATAGTTAGCCATTTGTTACGATTGGATTTATTTAAAAGCATTTAGGGCTCATTCAAATATTATGCCAGCATTTTATGGGGGAGGGGTCTGCCAAATGCTGCCGTCAATGTTAAATCTCCATAGTAAAAGATCCGTATTTGTTAACCATGGGAGGTGGAGACGGGGGGAAATCAAAAATTTCAAAAATTATGCTGACGTGATATTTGAATGGTCCCTTATTATTAAGCAGCTTTTTAAATTAGACTAATTTTTTGGTACTTTCTAATTACCCATCCCAATTTTTTTTAGGCTGAAAAAGGACCGTAACCTGATGAGTAGATTTTAACATTTCATAGATTCGTCCAATAATATTTTAGCTAATTTACTAAAAAATCTGTGCACTTGCATTATTTAATATTAAAAATAAAAATAATATGTTTAGCTCCATTCATAGACGATTGCAAAAAAAAAAAAAAATGTAAAATAACTTTAACTCAAGCCCTGAAATTATAATTTTAACATTTAAAAGAAATTATCATGAATATATCGTCTTAAAAGATGAACAACCTTAAGTAACCAAAAATTAGAGAGCAAACACTCAATAATTTAGGTTTTCTCCTTTTTTTTGCACCAGCAATTTGGTTGGAACAAAAGTTTTTGCATGATCAGCTGATTAATCGTTACGTATACTTTTGAGCACGAAGCACATGAAACATTTTGCCAGAGGTGCTGGAATCCATATAGTCCAAAATTTTAAAGTAAGGCTTTTTTTAAGAACATTGCATTACTTTTAAAAAAAATTAAAAAGTCTTTTGATGGCTTGCATTTCTCGTTTTATTTTTCTAAAATTATACTGATCTAAAGGTGTTCTTTGCTTTTAAATACCGAGTTAATGCAGTGTTGATCCATGTTTCATTTTTATGAAATAAAAAAAAATTACTTAAGTCGAAGCTTTTTTTACTTTTTATTTAATGCCGAATTTATGACAATAATTAAACAATCTTAACGACGCATTTAATTATCGACTAAGCAAATAAATGGATAATAATAAACTAAACTAATTAATTTAATTGATTAACTATAATAAATAAATAAATAAATAACTGGTAAGTAATAACTTAACTTAAAAAATTTTGAATCACATTACGAACACATTCAAACACTACCAAAAAAGTTTATCTTTCCTTCATTTTTTTAATAATATTTTCTAACACACTTTTCACATACTTTTAATTATAATTTTTATATTTTTTTTTTTTGTCCAAAAATGTATTCCTTATAAATTATAGACCTTTAATAAAATAACATTTTTCCTAGTAGAATTGGCCATCTCCTACAGGCACTTATAAACACTCAGGCCCACCATATTTTCAGATAATTATTATTTGTTTAAATTCATACTACATATCATGATTTTTTTTTCTTCTCCTTAAAGTTTAGTGAGTCAATAACGGTATGAGTAAATAAAAATATAATAAGCACATATCGACTTTAAACATCCGCAAAAAAATGCTTTTGCAAGTTGGTACATTTTTCCGTATTTTATAAATTAAATGCAGTGGTACAGTGTATTTAAGTAACGTCATTAATCCACCACCAATTATTCGAAAAATTATTAATGACTACAGATGGATCGGTGTTAATCAAATTAGATCTACGGTTTCTACTTCTCGAATGACAATCACTACAAGCAATCGATTTTTTCTTATTTTTCATGCAAATAGTCGCGCAGGATCGTTTTAGTTTTTCGTCATTAATTTTTATTTGACTCCTGAATGGTAAATCACGAACTTCCCTAGTGGTTCTTTTTAAATAATGCGAGTTTTCGCTCAAAGAACGATATGTGTATTTTTGAGGTTTGTCCGATCGATTCCGCAATATAATAAAACGATTTCGGCCTCTGTTTCGTCCGAACCAAAAATAAGGGAACGCCCAGGGGAACATTAAAGCAGCTAAACCGATTCCTCCCGCTAAAATAACGGTCAAAGGTGCGAAAACCGTGGACCAAAATGGAAAAGTCAAAGGGTTCCAAATGGATAAGCTCGACAATCGAGTGAATATCGTTCCCACGAGTTCGATGAAAGAAGCCGCGGCATTTTGCACAGAGAAAATCTGCTGGGATGTAGGAGGTCTGGGCCTGTTAAAAATTGTCGGTCTGTTGAAAAAAGGGAACAAAGGTCTTTGTGTCGTCGTTATAGGATCGTTCAGGGTGTCTATTATAACAGGTTCGGATAAGCTAACATTATTTGAATTATCTAAATTTGAGTTGATGTTAATATTTATATCGTTGCATCCTTCTTTATTTTTATTGATATTGTTATTATTGACTATGTGACTTGTAGCGGTAACGGATACGTTCGGGCACGTCGGTTTTTTCGATTTTTTAGGCTTTTTAGTCGTGGTTATTGGCACTTGAGGTACGACGGTAGGAGGGCTAGTCGTGTATGCTTCGTTTTGTACGAATAACGGAGGTGATATAGCGGTTGTGGGTGAATAGGTTGCAAAATACGTGGGCTTGGTACTGGGCACTTGATAGGTCGGAGAAGGTCCATAAGTGACTGGAGGAGGTCTGTATGTGACCGGAGAAGGTCCGTAAGTAACTTGAGGAGGTCTGTATGTGACAGGAGGAGGTTCATAACCCCCTTGGGAAGGTCCGTAAGTCACTGTTTCAACGTAAGGTTTGTATGTCGGTTTGTTTTGAGTGAAAATAGGCTGGCTGTATATCGTCTCCGGCTTTGAATAATCGTAATACGGTCTTTTAGTTGTCAGTTCTTCAATTATTATAATGGCCGGTTTAGAATGAGTTACGTAAGGAAAAACATGATGATTCTGAGGATTTTGGTTTAAAGGTCTTTTGATATAACCTGACTGACTAGAAGGATTTACGTTATTCGTGTATGTGTGATACAGCATGAAATCGTCTGAGGATTCGATTCCGTTATGACCACTCGGCCATTTTTTAACACTCGAATTTTTACTGGAAATGGCTATGGGTATGTAATTCATTTCAATGTTTTTATCATCGTCTTTGATTATTATTTCAGGGGTCTGAGTAGTCGTTTCGTTTTTGAGCAGAATTTTTGAAGGCACTTTCAAATCGTCTATCGATTTTTTAACGAACTGTGATACTAAATTTGTGTCTTTGTTAATTAAATTGAGGTCTTTGATGTTGGGCTCCGAGATGGACCTTAATCTCGAACGATTTAATTTCGTGTTGTTGTAAGGTGTGTCTATTCGGACAAAAGATACGGCCTCACGTTTTATTTGCATTGGGATTTCGATCATGCCACTCTTGTTGTTATTATTATTATTATTAAAATAAATAAAATTTTTTTCATACCTGTTTGATTTATTTAAATCCAATTCCTTAGAAGGCCTATATATTGGATATATATTTTTTACATTATTATCTTGGGGTCTACAATTTGTGTTGCACACTGTCGCTGCAACGAATACGACTATTAACCAGTAGCTGTGGTTCATTTTTTTGGTACTTATCGTCTGAAAAAAAAGAAAAAAAATTATTAGAAAAAAAGTACAACGAAGAGCATTTTGACAACAGCTGAATGTTATAAAGGGTCATTTAAGTATTACGTAGGCACACTGGAAAGGAGGGGGTTTCGGAAAATATTTTTAGACCTTATGCATAAAAGGAGAGGGAGGGAGGTTAGTAAAATGGTTTTTAAGGTGACGCAGGAGTGATTCATTTTTTTTGAACACGCCTTTTATACTTCGAAAAACGCTAATAGTAACTTTTTGGATCCAGATATCAAAATTCCGCTTCCGAGCAACAATTCTTATCAATCTTAAGCATCTTCATGAAAAATTCCATGCATGATTATACAGTACTTTTTTGGGAAACCTTGATCCAGGATAAATTCCAGTACCTTGATCCAGGGAATTTATAGTAGATTAAGGTTTCCCAAAAAAGTGCTGTACATACGGTCAGGTATGAAATTTTTCATGAAGGTGCCTAAGATTGATAAGAATTGTTGCTCGGAAGCGGAATTTCGATATATAGCACCAAAAGGATAATATTAGCATATTTCGAAGTATAGGGGGTTCAAAAAAATGGATCACTCCTGCGTCACCTTAAGTGCGAAATAATTGATTTTGAGGAAGTTCTGGGACTGAAATCTTGCGTAGTAAAGGGAGATGTAATTTTGGAAAAAAAAAAAACTGAATTTAACTTACAACAGGGGGGGGGGGGTGTCAAAAACGGCCAAATGCATGCTTACTTAATATCTGAACAACCACTAACTTTAAACCCCTTAAACTTTAAAAATTAAATCTCAAATGCAGGCTATGCCATTCATATTTTCCAGTAGTCGTTTTAACGAGTGGAAATTTTGTTACGATTGGTTCTTAAACCTCATTAAACGAACAGACCTTCACTGAATGAAAGAGGACTACAGTAGCCCAGTAGCTAGCACCACAACATCTATTTTGTTTTCATGGGTGAAATTAATACTCAAGAGGTGTCTCGTTACTAAGTGATTCGCCCAGAATAAAAATAAAAAAATGAGGAAAAAACCATTCGGTCTAGAGTAAAATGTACCCTAGTTAAGATTATCACGACTGCAGTTCAACAGTCTAATGCAATTGCGTCATGTGGGTCGCAATCTAACAAAAATAGAAAAGTGTAAAAAGGATATTTTTTGTGCTAACAAACTAAGAAAAAAAAAATTAAACGATGCAGAGAGAGTGCTTTCTATGTTTTCAACAGGATGACCTCAGTAAATAAAAAAACCATTCCAATGAAGTGAATGTCAAAAATAACTTAACAATAGCATTCTTCCTTGTTATTTGCATACATCGTAACCGCATTTTACAATTGGTGTCATTGTTATCAAAAGATTTACGTATATCGACTTCAGGCCTGAAAACGGTGTATATACTGTTCTCCAGCACTGTTATGCCATACTACTGTCAAACTTTGGTCGTATAATTTTATTTTATTTCATGCAGGTCTAGAGATGTTTTTTATAATGTTCATTAAATATCACACAAACTCACTCCTTTCGCGTGACAAATTTAAATAACTCCTAGATTATATGCATAAAATAAGCAATTTTTTAAATATTTATTTATCTGCGTTTCTTAAAATAAAGCATGAAAAAATCCAAGATCCGATTCTTTCTGTTACATATGGAACAAGAAATTCAAAAAAAAAAAAAAAAAAAAAAAAAAAAAATAAAAATAAAAAAAATAAAAAAATTAAAAATAAAGAAATAAAACAAAACAAAACAAAATAAATATTTTAATGAAATGAAACAGTTCAAAGTTTTTTCATTACATTCATGTTAAACATGACATGTTAATTATGTTAGTTAAACCATTACAGGTGATCATTTCATGTAAATTCAAATTTAATGACTTCATGCGCAGAGCTAGATTGCTATAGCCCTTAAAGCATTTTCCGGCTTATAAATTGATCAGCCTCAGAGTTAATGGAGATCAAAACAAGATTGCAATGCATCTTTAAAAAAAACCAATAATTGATTATTGGGAAAATTCACGAAAAAAAACGGCCTTGAAAACCACGGACAACATCATAAAGTGTGCCCTAGTCAATTCTTTAGCGGTTTCGATCATGCCGATCGTACTTGACTTTCAATGGTCCTTGACAAGGACCTAAAACTTTCTGTTTCACCATTCCTAAAATAAATAAATAAAAATAAATAAAAAATAAATTCCAAAAAATGATTTGCTAGGTTTAATTTAACATTAAAGAGTTAAAGTTTCCAAAGTTTCCGGGAAATATTCAAAATGGCATAACGAAGATTTTCCAGAGCTAAATAGCAGCTTGGTCTTCATTTAATTGATAATAATTCATAAACGATTGCAAACCGCAATTGTTAACTGCAGTTTGGTACGCGGATACGCGTGGAGCTTTCAAGAAAACAAATTTCACGAACAAAATCGTGAACGCCGCGGAGAAAGTGAACAGCAAATAAAAACGATTCATATTTAAAAAAAAGACTGAGAAAAAAATTAAGAAAAGAAACCGTTAACACGCGATTCCAGCATGTTTCGTAACGCGTTACCGGGCGCCACAGGTAAAGATGTTATTTTTTATAACTGTTAAGAATGAGTAATCAATGAAATAACGGTAAATAAAGGGTAAAACCGATGCAATGTCAAGGACTCAAGGTTATTATGCCAAATTCGAGATTCCCCATGTTTATTTTACAATGAACCAAGTTTTTCAAGCGGGAGCCTCAGGGAAGGTGAATGGTTTCATAAGAATGTTGTCCTTCATTAGTTTACATCTTGATGGTCTCTTATCTTAGGATTTCATGCTTTAAAACTTGTTATTATTTTTTTCTCTTCCACCTTTGAAACCGATTTCTGGTGGCAATCCAAAAATGCGTAGAAAGATCTCGATTAATATAAAAACATTGCCTATGAAAGTAAATAAATAAGAAGTATAAAAATGAATGAGGAACTGGGTCGTCCTGAGATGTGGAACAATTCTGTTCTAAGAATAATCAGTGAAGGTGGTGATCGAGAACCTTCGGCCATTGTAACATAAAAATATTCATTTCATCTCAGATTGACGTAATGTCGGCAGGTACATGCGTTTCATTTCATCGATTAGCTTTTCGAAGTAATTTCTTTTCTTCAAACGGAGATTAAAAATACATGATAAAATAAGTGATGATAATAAAAGGTTTAGAATCGTCGTCTGTAAAAAATGCGATAAATCAAAATTTTATAAAAAAAATGCAGGATAATCGGCTCCCAGCTTATCGATTATTTTCATGTTTTCGTTCAAGAAGTGCATTTTGTGATACAAGAAGTTAGGGCCGTTTACAAAAAATTCGATAAAAAAGAATAAAAATAAAAATGCAAAGACAGGGATTGGTTCGAAAAAATTCTAAGAACTATAAATGCACAGTTACATTAAAAAAAAAAAAAAGAAAAGTTGTTCATATGATCGTATAAGTTGACACCTTTATCTAAGTTTTAATAATAATAATTTATAGGATTTCACTCAAAAGGATTCACGAAGGAATGAGAGAGGAGGCTTTATGGAATACCGGGAGGAATGGCTATTTTGTCTAATACTCGATTTACGGTGAAAAAATCGAAATGTTAGATATTTAACGAACTCCTCTGATGGTACATCCTGGAATTTTTAGAACAGGTTTCAACTTGCCCGGAATGAATGAGCGGAAAGAAAATAATTTCAAAAAAAAATTGCTGTCTAAAAACTTTTGATTTTGTTTTCCAGGCTCGCGTTTGCTTGGAACGACTTGAAACTTGCACCAAAAATACAAGAAAAAGTCAAAGAAGTTCGTTCGATACCCTAAATTAGAATTTTCCCCCCGTAAATCGAATGTTAGAGAACACAGCCATTCCTTCCGGTGTTCCGTGAAGCCTCCTCTTAAAATCGGTGGCACCCCCAAACCTTTTTGCTTGAATTTTGCTTTCTACCTCCTCTATTGCAATGATTTCTCAAAATACTTCATTTTCAACGCAAAAAGACACTCAGAATCATTTTAAAAAAAATTTTCTTTAAATGTTTTCTTCACGCCTCCCCCATGTTTGATGGCTTGCGATGCCACTGCTTAAAACCGGATCCAGTAGAAAAAAACTAAAGTAGGATAAATACGATTGTATCTGGTATGAGTAGAGAATAAAATATTTCACGTTATAATCTACAATTTTTAAGCGTTAATTCTTTTGCGACTGAACGACTGACAAAAAGACATTCACTTGATGGTTATCGTATACTATTTCGGAAAATCTCCAAAAACTCAAGGAGTTCCCCAAACCAAATCCTAATTAAATCTAAATCTCCTCCCCTTAAAACAGAAACTGCAGATTCTACATAACCATTTTTGTAGAGGATTCAGAATTAAAAAAAAAAAAAATACTTTCAAATCAGCAGTTGTGAAAGTTGCACTTTATCCATCGGGAAAAAGCTAAAAATGATTTACATAAAATTTATGATTACAATAATTTTTACTGGGAAATACTTTATATGCACACCAAAATACGCTAATCGATTTTAACATGGTCATTTAATTTTTAAATACTGTTTACATGAATTAATCCCGATTTACTGCGTGGAACGAGTTGCTTCTTCACTATAAGCTAATGACAATCATTTTTAAACACGAAATAAAGCAATTATACCACTTCAGAAGTATCCGTTTAATTAAGAAAATGAAGATATAGGAAAGATGATACTCAACTAACTAGTCCGATTTGAACTTTTTCTTAAACTTTAAGAACCAAGGAATGTAAAATTGGCGGAAGATATGCTTCTGTGGCCTTATCTTCGTACAAGCTCTATCGATGTTTCAAAATTATGTAACATATTTCACGGTTCTTTGATAAATATCTGCATGCAATATTAATTGCTCGATAATGTGATACTTTAATAAAATGAAGTACTATTTATCATACGTCACATACTTGTGTAATTATGCATGCTCATATAGTGTATCATACAGTTTTCACCCAGCTTTAGAGTTTCGAGAAGAGTTTTACAAGACTTGATAATCGAGCTTTTATCAGTCAAACTGGAGACTGCGATCTCGGGATCTTGCGCCTACTGGAAAACCTTATTGGTTCTCCAAAGTGCTGACAAGGTTAAAAATTGTATGTATCTTTAAAATGTTGGAAGCTGTCATGAAATACATCTATCCCCTATAACTTATTGCTAATTTCAAGAGTTCGAGACAAACTGATCCTTTGTTTGGTGTAAAGATATCTCTCTTCCTAAGACGGACTGTGAAAGCATATCAGTTTACGAGTTGAAGAGGTTGCGGAGAATCAATTTCATTATTAAGCAGCATGTGGAGAAAGAGTTGGCCAGAGATTTTTCTCCTATCCTCATAAGCGGGCCTGTAGCCCGAACGAAGAGCAAGGGGGGCAGTTGGGCTTGTTGAAAGTCTATTTCCCCCTTGGCAATAAGCCTTCATTCCCTATACCTGTCATGTTTAGCCAATTTACTCCCGGGAAGGGGGGGGGGGGGGGGCACCAAGTCAGACAAGGGGGGCCAACGCTCCCTTTGGCTACGGGCCCGTCCTTAAGTGACACCATCCCGAAATCCTAAAGCGCTTTTTTACATGAGAGGTACCATAGCGTTCATTTACTTCTTGGGATATGCGGTCCAGTAATTGAGATAAAGTTTCGGTTAAATCAATATAAATCAATCAATATTCGGTCAAATTTATATGTACAATGGTTGCTTTATAGAGTACAAATTTACCAAGAAGTTATTCCACGATAACTTCGATATTAATATCGGGAAAAATTTTTGAACAGCGGTAATAACATATCAACATGGAGCGAAATCATCATGATCTGACCAAAATCTAACATTTTAATCTAATTCCGGGGTCATGGGATTGGAAATTTGATAATCCCGAAATCCAAAAATCGAAAAGAATGGTCCGGCACTGCAGTCTCTATAACTGCAATTAAAAATCTTTTTTCTCGCACCTAAGTGAACTTCTCATTTCTTTTTCATGATCACGGTATAGTCTTCAAAGGATCAAGAAAGCGAAAACTAAAGCCTCGCTGAGGGGACATACCGTCAGAGGTATGCTTTTTCGGTCCATTGGAACTTGATGGTATCCTGGGCCTAAATCCATGCCGCTGCCGCTTATAACACAGAAAGATCATTTTGACTTAGGAACTGGATAGCGCAGTCTTGGGGTCTAATTTAAGAAAAGACTTCACGGATACCGGAAGGAATGGCCGTTTTCTCTAATACTCGATTTACGATGAAAATATCCAAATTTTAGGTATCTATCGAACTCCTCTGGTATATCCTGGAATTTTTAGTGCAAGTTTCAACTTGTCTGTGATGTATGGGTGGCTGGAAAATAATTTCAAAAAAAATTGCAGTTGAAAAACTTTGATTCTGTTTTCCTGGTTTTTGTTTGCTTGGAACAAGTTGAAACTTGTGCCAAAAATGCAAGAAAAAGTCAAAGGAGTTCGTTAGATACCTAAAATTTGATTTCTTCTCCCGTACATCGAGTGTTAGACAAAACAGCTATTCCTAGCTATTCCAGCTAAAAAAATGAAGAAAATAGTAATTTCACAAAATGTATCACTGATTCTGTCTTTAAAAAATTACATCAACAAAAAATTCTCTGTTTTGCATAAAAAAAAAATGGAAAAAAATATACTTCCAAGATCTTAAATAATTTCAAATAATATTTTAAATAGATTTTAGTTTTCGATTGGAATCGTTATCCCATTAAAAGGATTAAAAAGAACAACAAAATTTTAGCTATATTCCTACATCAAATTATTTAAAACATCAAAACTTAATATTCATGAAAGAAGAGCGACGTAAGTTTAAGAGTTGAATGACATTACCATTAACTGGACACTTGTTATATAATTTTAGGTCAATTTCATCTTGTTTGGTTTATTTTAAATGTATTTTTTTAAAAACGTTCTTTTTTTCGCAAATGACATTTAAATGTAAACTTCTGGTTTAATTTTTTTTTTCTCGCGGAAGTAATAACACACAGAAAATCCTATCAGGTCCCAAACAAACATTAAAAGAACCATAACAAACGATTCAAATCCATTAGAAAGTATTGTCATATTTTTATTGATGACGATACGATTAACATCACTCAGTCGTTAATTTTCCTGTATAATTTTTTCATGTAATTCAAAAAAAAGACATAACGCGAAAAAAAAAAATCATGCTGCACATGTGAAATCGCTCACGCGCAAAACTTTCCGTCCTATTAGATCTATAATGCGGAGTTGACATGGTAGCTCAGAAAAACTATATAAGTTTACCATTTACATTTAGGTTAACATTTTTTTTTTTCTAATTTTTTTTTTCCAGCCGTAAAATGTTGAAACTGGAGAAGTTACAGGAAAGCCGAGCCTGGGGGAAATAAAAATAATATTAATAACACGGCTATATTTTATTTGACAGAATTCGATTTCAGGAAAACTACTAAAATTAATGAGCATTGATGAATTAAAAAAAATAACGGTAGCAACAAACCGGCAAATTAGACACGTTATTTGACCACTAATACCCTTATTTTCGCACGTCTTAAAAAGTTTTATTAACCTACCGGCGAATTGGACATGAGTACAATAAATAATTACGCCTTTTTTATATGCAAAATTGCTAAGGTTAAGGTATAACTAACCGCTGCTGACTGGCATGGGTTTTATGAGTATTATTTACGCAAACAGAATATATTCTCTTATTGAGAAAAAAGAGAAGTGGTTTTATCATTAGTTCTGTAAAAAAGTTAATAAAATTATGAGTAAGATTCGAAAGCGACGGCGAGAATTGAGGAAAAGAAAAGAAAAGAAGGGATACGCTTTTTTAAAAGAGGAAATTTCAGTCCAATTCAGTTTGGGTGATAATGCAGTCTTCTTCTCTAATAACCGTCTCTCCATTTATTAGAATGTCCATATTTGTCAATGATAATAAATCTGCATGAGAATGTAAATTCACACTCGTTGACCATTATTAACGGTTACGAATTATTGTTTCATGCTATGTAAACTTTACAAACAATTTTCCGCTATTTTCTTGTTTTAAAAAAAATGTTTCGTAAGTTTTTCTCATTCGCATAATTTTCGGATGATTGGGGTGAATGCTGTTTGACATTACATGATGTCAGTCCATTTTTCATACAAAAAAAAAAAAAAAAAGTATTATGAAAGGTCATCTAAGCACATACGCCGTTAAAAATTTAGATTTCTGTGCAATGTCTTCCCCCGAAAATGAAGAATTTTAAAAAGCCGGTAAAAAGAGATAAGAAGAAAAGGGCGGCTTAAAAAGATTTTCATAAAATAATAATAGCAGAAATTAGGCTTATTATTGGATGTAGAGCATTACGAAGAATATAAAGCGGCCGTGTATTTAAAATATATTAATATGAGTTAATTGACAATAACTCAGATCATTTTAAAGTAATTTAGAATGTTCATTATCATGAGGAATACGAGAGGCTTACTTAGTAACAAATTTGGGCACATCCATAATTGATGTGCACTGACCGGAGTTAAGCTGATTACTTTTATTTCACATTAAAGTAACACAGTTAAAAAAAAAAAAGTGGCATCCAATCCTTTCGATTGGGGACTTTGAACACGTCAGGCAATCTATGGATTGGAAAAGTGCAAATATTCTGTAAACACGATAAAAGATTTTGTATAAAAACTACTATAATTTATTAGTAAAAAAAAGTCAATTTTCATACATTTTTAATTAAAGTTTTCATAAAACGATCATGTATCAAATTGACTGTTGATCAACCAAGCGAAATCGTCATTTGTCAACATAAAGATTTTTGCCTACAAATTTTAACATAAAAGTTTATACATACTTAATATGTAGAAATTTTTAAGGCTGTCAACATAGGATTTTTTACCGTGCATGTTTTCCCAACCTAAATAAAGAAAATCACACAGAAAGCAGAACGTAACAGGGTACGAATCTCACTGCGGCACTCGACAGTGAATGTATATTTTACAAGAAAACAATGACTTTAAGATGAAAGTAATGCTTTGGTCCAATTTTTTGCAATACTACACAAATTAGTATAAGAATCCTACTAAAGTACTCAAAAAGCTGGCACAACAACACACTTAAAATAATTAAGTCTGTATCTTAAAATTTCAAAAACAAATATTATTATTCATTATGCAATAACAGCACTCAAGTATTAAAAGTACGCCGATCCTCTTATGGTGGTCTAAAAAATAAATAAATAAATAAACGGACTCTTGGCCATGTTTAATAACAATATTTGCCCCCCGTTATTATTTTTAAAAACAAGGATCAAGCACGATTTAGCTTTTCAATATTTCCAATGTAAGAGCTTCCGTCATAAAATTTTTCTATATGATTACGGTCACAAAGGCTTTCGCCAAAGCAAAAGGTTTCCCTTAGGTAATTTCCCTTAGTCAAACAAGGATGTTGACATCTCTGCAAAAAGGCTAAAGTCCTTTGTAAAAAGAGAATAATGAATATTCATATTAGAAATTCACACTCATGTCAAAGAAATGAATCTCTATGGTAAAGTAAACTCTCCGAAACCTAAATTTGCAATTAATCTGACGACAGATTTGTTTACCCAGTGACGCTGAATTTTCAAGTCGTTCCGGTCTTCTTTATTGTCATGGCACTGATTAAGAAAATATTAGGATCCTACATCCATTTGTAATGAATCAATGATTACTTGCATGACTTCCGTAATTTTCATTACTGCACGCCTTATCAGGCAGTTTAATATTTATTTTTGTACGTAGCTCCCTTTCAAAAAAAAAAAAAAAAAAAAAAAACAGAAATATGTAATTCTCCTTCAATTAATTTTTTTTAAAATCCGATAAAAACCAGGACGCACGCACACAGCAGCAAGTCGAAATGGTCCAATTCCGAGGGACCAAAACGGAACAGAAGAACTTTATGATGGAATGTAGAATAAATCCGTTGGAAATATCAAATGGTCGCATCACATCACTTTGCTTAAAAAACACATGCGGTACGTCAAATATGATTATTTTATAATTCTCGAAAAAGCGCCGTTTAGTTTTAAAAATTAATTAAATAATCCTTACCATTAAATATAAAAACTGTCAAATCATATCAGTCAGCTGTAAAAAAAACCAAAATGAGCTTCGAAATTTTCAATCACTTTCAATCAAACTTATAATTAAAAAAAAAAAAAAAAAATTCACAAGCGTAAAAAATTTATAAAAAAAAGGACTTTTGTTTTCTGGAACCGTTCAAAGAATGTTTCCACATAACGAACCTGAACTTCGATTTCATGTTCGCCATATTGATAGATCCTTGGAGGGGACAAAAATTAAGCATCCGTAAGTAAAAGATCTAAACGTGAGACGGAGAAATTACTTTTTCATACCACACCGTTCAGCGTATTCAAGACCATAAGGGTATGAATGAAAAAAAGAGAGCAACAAAGGAATATCTTCACTTTGTCATTTTTTTTTTTTTTTTTTTTTTTTTTTTTTTGCATTAATCACGCCTATTAAGTGATGCTCCAGAATAATTTTTTATTCGTGCAATTTAAATCATTTTCGCGCTTCAGATCTCGTTCCTCATTAAGTTTTAAAGCGAGGTTTTCCGTAGCTGACTTCCCACAAGAGGCTTACAATTTACACAAATTTTAGGATAAAGTTTTCCTGGGCCGGGTGAAATTTTTTGTACGAAAAAAAGTCGTAGATTTTCACCCAAAACATGAAAAGGGGGATAATTTGCCAAGTTAAACAATATCATCAAACTTTTAATTATTCAACAGAAAGATAACTAAGGTCAAGGATACTCGTTGCGGTTAGTTATATCCGTTTGAAACTAATAAAAAGTACACTTCATAAGGTACTACGTTAATCTAATAGGTATACAGTTGAATAACCTGATCATAAGTTAACTATGGAAATTATATGGAGGTATCCGAGACCAAAATTGCACCCACATGGTCCGTTTAAAACGACGTACTCTAAGAGCATTACTTTGACTTTTTTCCTGAATATTTTTATTTTCCAAACGGTTATCGAATATTCTTGTTATAAAAAAACCGAATCAGTTACGAGAAGCGGGTTTAAAATTTTCAGCTAAATCTGCCGCTCTTAAAAAATTAAAAAAAAAACCTTAAACCTAACGCCACTTTTAACCAGGGATCCGAACCCACTGCCGGTGCCGGGGCCGGTGCCGATTCCATATTATTTATTTAACTCTCGACTCCAAGTTGTAACAGATTGTATCAAATATAAGAGTTAAAAGAAAAAAAAAAAAAAAAAAAAAAAAACTCCCGACTCCTATTCCGGCACCGACCACCGATGCCGTCTCCAACTCCAATTTTAGTAAAAAAAAATCATAGAGCCATTCTAGACGTTTTTAAAAATATCATTTTATGAATCATACACGCAACATTTTACCAAGCAGCCATGTTTCTTGTGAAATCACTTAAATCTCGACTTTTTAATTACGATGCCAGTACCGATGCCAGCCCCGATGATGGTGCCGGCACTGATGCCGATGCCAGCTCCAACAATTTCGCGTTGGCGGTGCCGGTGCCGATGCCGATTCCAGATTTCAAAAAACATTCTATGCCAATCCTAGCATCGGCATTGGCCAAGATTTCCAAGCTTCGGACCCCTGCTTTTAAGTGGAAAAAAGTTTTCAGTACGAAAGCTCGAAATCTTAAACATAAAAACGGTATAGGAATTCAATTTTGAGCTTCAAAAATTAACGGCGTGCCTAAATCCAACCTAATAAAGTTAGTCGAACAACAGTCGAATAATCCTACTAAAGTTCAGTGGAGATGCATCATAGCCCGAGGTAGCTCAGTGGTAGAGCAGCCGTCATGAAAACGGAAGGTCGGTGGTTCAAGTCCACTCTTCGAGTGCCTTTGGTGTATTCATTTACTGAACATTTCCCTGGTTCCCTCTTTGATCCCTATACCGATAACCCCAACTGAGAGAATTACACCCCCCCTGCCTTAAAGCAGTTTTTAGGTTTGTTGGAAAATAAAAAATCCTACTAAAGCTCAAATTTTTAAATGGGATTTTTAAGATCTCAAAAATAAAACGGTACCGAAGCTATACCTAGAGCTTCAAAGTACACAGCGTGACTCTGGTAGTGCACCCTTAAAAAGTGAAGGGATTTAAATATTCTTTCTATTTATTCCATTTGAATAAGCTCAAACTTGAAAATGCCGATATTCTGAAAACTGAAAATTCGAGGAACGATTTTAAGCTCTTTAAATTTTAAGAGCTCTGAAAATTAAAAATGCTTACAAATTCTTTGTTTTTAAACTTTAAAGTCGGAGGTTCGTTCTTCCTGTAAGCTCAAAATCGTGATATAGGTTCCAAAATTTGAGCTTTTCACGGAACTTCTAAAGTCGCAAACCCACTTCGGCACTTTAAAACTTGTTAACAAGCATAACAGGAAACATACGGTTTCTCAGTTTTCTAAATAAGAAAAAATTTTGCATCTTCAGCTTTTTCCGGTTCCGAAAAACAAGAGGAATCTTTGCCGTATAGCCGAATTATGCCTTCCACGATTAAAACAAAGGATAGCCCTGCAAGAAAAACTTTAAGCACCCACAAAAATCTGAAATATTGAAAATGTCAACCCGACAAACGCGAGAACTCACGATTTAAGGATATTTGGTGTAGATATATGTAGATATATTTGTTTAGCGTAAAATAGCATTCAATTTTGACGAAAAAGCTCAAATAAATATTGCAGAAAAATATAAGAATAAGTAAGTTACGCGTGCACAACAAAAAAAAAACGATCTTTTACCATATGGCCCACATCCTTCTTCAAGAAATTCTTGACCTTTCACTCTTCTTTTTGAACTATTTTCATGACTAGACTTTTTTATTTTAGTTTTTGAACTAAATTTGAATCCGGGTAAAACGTAAAAACTTCAACCCAACGGTATGATCATTTTTTTTTTTTTTCAGGAATTTTTTTGACAGCTTCTAGCTAGAGTTTCTGTTTTCCCGGGAATTTTAAAATTTCGGGAATCGGGAATCCCGTTTTTTTTGGAAAAAACATTTCCCGGGATTCGGGAAATAATGATATGGCGGGAACCCGGAAAATTCCCGGGAATAACCGGGAAAACCCGGGAATTTTCCCGTTAATTTCTGAAAAACGGGAAAAATCCCGAAAAATTTCAATCCCGGGAATCGGGATTAAATTTTTTTTCCGGGATCCCGGGAATTCCCGGGACGGGAAGTCCCGGGCAGAAACTCTACTTCTAGCCAATTTTTTCCTAAAAAATCCTATTTCGAATAAAAAATAAGAATTCTTCTACATGTTTTCGTCGATGAAAAAGAAGTAAAATCCTATACGGTGGTCATATCATACCGAATTTTTCAAGGGTGATGAAAACGGATTATTAGCTCTAATTAAAAGAATCAAGCTTTAAATCCGCGCTTAATTCGGACCTTATACCAGATCGTGTAAGGAATCACCCATTTCAGACATTAATAAGCTAAATATCAGGCAGGAAAAGATCGCTCCCGCTAACTTGTTCTTTTGACGAGCTAAGCATAGCGTGAAATGCAATAAGCCCGATCGATCTTTCAAAAACAGGTACCGTTATGATGTTTAAAATATTTTCAGGTATTAGATCTTATACTGTTATATTTATCTTATGAATTAGTCAAAGGACGAGCGCGATCTTGGTTGCTAGGAAAAATATGTTAAGTTCACCTCATTTTTTTCCCAGGCTTTTTTTTTCTTTTGAAAAAGAGAATTGAAAATTAAAAATCGAAAAAAAAGGAAAAGCTTTTTCAATGATTTACTGTTTTGTTGTCCTACTTTATTCTAAAAAGAATATGTAACTAACATTTAAAAGTCGATATTTGTAAGCGATTGTAAAAAAAAATGATACAATGCATTCATATGCTTTGGAGGAACAGGTGCGATAAAAGGAGTTAATTGGTTTTACTCTTGTGCACCATGTATGGTACAAACACTCGGAGTGCCTGATTGCGGCATCCTGGGGGTCGATGCACTGTCATTCGTTGTAAACGTCCTTCAAAATATCGTAGACTTTTGCCCTAATTTCATTTAATCCTTTTTTTTTTTTTTTTTTTTTTTGCCTTCGTTATGTTTATGATAATGACCTTGATCTTCACCACAGCTTTTACACAATTCCTACAACAAATGGTACGACAGAGGTAACAATCAAAAAGTATTTAAGAATTAGTAAAATTAAGCTTCTCTATAAAGTGCGGAATATAAAAAATGCTTACGTGTATTGCAAAAATTTGCAATATGTTCCAAGCTGAAATTTACCAATTTGGAGTCGTCCATAAATTACGTTAGCATTATTTTTTCCATTTTTGACCCCCTCCCCCATTTGTTAGCAAAGGTTAGCATTTTGGGACCTACCTTCCCCCACCTAAAATTACGTTAGATTTCGGTTACCCCCAGTGGCGTCGCTAGGCCTTAAATATTGGGGGGGGGGCGAGAAGAAAAAAATTTGAAAAAACAGCCTAAAATGATTTTTACTGCCCTTTTGCATTGAAAATGAATGGTCGTGAGAAATTATTGGGGGGGCAAAATCCAACATTGGAGGGGCAATGGCCCCCCCAAAAAGGGCCTAGCGACGCCACTAGACCCCTCCTCCTTAAAAACTTTTTTTTTTTTTTAATTAATATTAAACAAAAAAAATCAGGAATTCTTCGGAACTTTTGCAAAGTAAAGGTTTGAAAAGCATCTGGGTAACGAATCTGGCTGCAAAATAAATTGATAAACTTTTGGTAGAAAACATTTGTAACAATCAGTATAACATTATTCATTTGTTTTTTTTTAACAAATAAACTAGATTTTTTAAAGTTTTTCAGCAAGAACAATTTTTCTAACTTAGAGCAAATGCGTGGGTAAAATTGGAGTAGCTCTTTTTTTTTTTTTTTTTTAATGAGTTTAATTTAAAAAATTTAAATTGTTTTAATTTTTACACGTTTATTACATGACACAAATGCTAACGTTAGATATGTGAAAACCCCAACCCCCGCCCTCTAAAGTGCTAACGTAATTTATGGACGACCCCAGACTACTAAAATTGCTCCGTGCCGGAGCTAAGTAAGAAAAAAGGGAGAAAGAAAACAAGAAAATGTGCGAACTGTTTAGTGTTTACGAAAGTGGATAAAGGTGTGCATATATAAACATATGCCTGTAACAAAATTTAAAAAAAAATTAAAAATTTGACAGTTTTTTTTTTAGAAAAAGTAAGAGGGTTGATTTACTTCTAATAGCATAATTTAAGAAAAACATTTCAGGCCCATACCAACCCCATAATCACGCAATAGCAACTTTAATCAGGGGAAAAAGCGATCAGAAAAACAAAAACTTTTAGGTGCTTATGCAATTTTTGAAGTCTCACATCCCTGAAAATAGTAACACAATTTATTTCATCATTTTGAGGGATGCCTACGGGAAAAAACTCACATTCTGAAAAAACGGTACTAAAATATTTAATGCTCAATAAAATATCCTGTCGAATTTATAAAATTTTGATCATTTTTTTGGTACGGGAGAAAGGGGTCTTCGGAAATAGTATCAGACCCACCCCGTAGGCAAGGGAAGAAGAGAGAAAGCGGGAGGGGTCAACTGGAAAATTTTCTTGGTCGCCCTTTTCATTTTTCCTTTTAAAAAAAGTTTCTGATCTATTTTTCCTATCCTCCAAGTCGGCGACCGTTTGGAGCAGTTGGAGCACCCTTCAAAAATTTTGAGCCATAATCTTATTCTCTCTTTCGGGCTACGGGTCTTATGACAGCCAATACAATCAAAAACCCTAAAAAGTAGGGTGCTGAAAAATCGTTATAAAAAAATTTAAACAAGTTTTGAAAATAAGGCCTTAGTTTGTCAAAAATTGTAAGACTTATGCACATGCCTGATATCGTTGACTTCCCATAAAAAAAAAAATTCTCATCAAAGAGTAAATAATTTAATTTCTTTGCAAAAATACAGTCCCATCCTTTTACGTTAAGTTGAAATAAAAGAAGATAAAATTTCATTGCAAATTCAAAATTAAATAATTTTCCACCATTGCGTTGTTGACATTAAGGCGTAGTTTTTCTGGAGGCACGGCCACTAACCCCATGATGTTACTTGAATAATTCTATGGAAATCGTATTCCTTTTAATGTATAATTTAAGATCATTTATAATTATTACATGTAGGAAAACTGGCCATCAAAGGGAATCCAATCACATTTAGCATAAATTCTAAGATGAGGACTAAATACGTTTTTAATGTACGCACGACCAGGCGGGGAAAAAACATAAAAGAAAAATGACTGAACTTAGATAATGATTGACCGAGTGAAAACAAACTATACACCCGGTCTTGCATGGAAATAAAGTAAATAGTATAGCGGAAAGACTTGAAGGGAACACCGCACCGTTTGGTTATACAACTTGCAAGGCATACAAGTATTTTACAAGTCATTACGACCGAATCAAGTGATTGCGTGTTCACCGCTTCTAATATAAATCATTAATTGCCGACTTCACAGTTCTACGGTTCAGCTCGTAAATGACAAGGGCAGTTGAGTAGCGTAATTGAGACAAGCAGCATGAGCCTTCATCAGATATCCTCAAAGTAGAACTGCCGATTTCATGCGTAAGAAAAACATACAAACAAACAAGGAATTAAGATGTAAAATGATCGAGTTTTAATTTTACACTACTGACATCACACGGCAACGATGAAAAAAAATTGAAGTTTGAATGCCATGCATTAAGAAATGTGCATGTGCAGTGAAAATTTTTTTTTTTTTTTTTGAAGATGTGACCGTGCACTTATTAATTTTTTATAGATATTATTACCCTACTTTTGCTTAATTCTGCCACTCCTGCGCTTTGCATTATTATGCAGTTAACTATCTTTAAGGTCAGCTTGATTTCAGTCAAATATGTTCAGTTGGACGTAACAATACTTAAAACTGATATTGATAAAAAAAAATGCATGCAAAACAGCTCTTGTTTTAGTCCAAGAATTTTGAAACTTTACGAGGTTCAACTAAACTCTTTGCCTTAATTGCTTGAACAAATGTTTTTAAATGATGTGATAATTGATTAAAAAAATAAAGTAAATCAAGCAATTAACTACCTCTGTCAAGCAAAAAAGTACGTCGAAGGACTGAAGGCAGTGCACTCTCCGATTCTCAGGGTTTGGGCTGACATCAATCAATTGAACTGAAACTTTACCGACTCGATTAACGGCTAATTACTCAATAGACTCGCAAAATCAATCGATATGAATCGAAACGTCAATAAACCTGAGAACCAATCATAAAACTTCAAATAATTCGATTAACTATTCGCCACAGGAGCAAAAAAATTTTTGAGAAAAATGATATCTCATTTTTTGTAGCTAAACTGCATTTATTTTACAAGAAATCGGAAAACTTACTTTGGGATTAAGGCGTAACATTTCTATTTACCGTCATGTGTTAGAAATATTTAAATTAAGCTAAGATTAGTTCCAAAAAATGCGTAGAAATATTGAAAGTAATTAAATCATCGTAGAAAGATAACCAAACATTTTCATTGTATTGCCAGAAGATGACTTCTATGTATATAAAAGACATTTGGGGTTTGTCCGTACGCAACTTGCGCGGAGAAAATTTTTGAAAGGATCCATTTTCTTTTTTGTTAAAATTTTCGAATGGGAAGTGAGCCCTGATGTCCGAAATATTTTTTCTGTCGACAAAAAATACTTCTGTCATGTATAGGACTCACTTTCCAATTGTAAATTTTTCGGGCAGAAAAAAATACTTGTCAAAACGGAAAAAAAAATTTTTTTCCTCTACAATTTTTTTTCAGACAGAAAAAATATTAAAATTGTTTTATCTCCAACATAAAAAAAATTTCGAATGGAAAGTGAGTCCTAAATGCCAGAAATCTTTTTGTCAGCAGAAAAAATATTCCGGACATTAGCTGCAAAGCTCGAAGCAAAGCGAGCACGGATAGCTAATCGAATGATAAAACATAAAACTGTAGTATTTCTTAACCAGGAGTTAATTTTTTTTTTTTTTTATAAAAAAAATCATTTAGGGTTTCAAACGATAAGGAATTCGAAGTTCTACTTTTAGAATATGCTAAGGATATTGAAATCATTAAAATTATTTTTCGATTGAACTAGGAGGTAAGCAAATTATTTGCTCAATTATGTTACGAAATAAAGCTCATTAATTTTTTTTTTTTTTATAAAAAAAATCATTTAGGGTTTCAAACGATAAGGAATTCGAAGTTCTACTTTTAGAATATGCTAAGGATATTGAAATCATTAAAATTAATTTTTCGATTGAACTAGGAGGTAAGCAAATTATTTGCTCAAATTATGTTACGAAATAAAGCTCATTAATTTTTTTTTTTTTTTAGCAAAACCTTACTCAGATTTTTTTTTTATTTTTATTACTGCTTTCGCAGGTCTATTTTATTCCATAACTGCTTTCGCAGGTCTATATAGGTACCGGTATTCTATTTCTAAACTAAACTGGCTTTACAGAATCTACTCTTTCAATGAGGTTAAGATGATTGAATTTGTAGTTCCTGCAATCCCCGCCAGAGGGAAGGAGCTTCGGCGGTCACCCATCCAGAAGCTGGCCGCCATCAATGCTGCTTAACTTCATTGATTACAAATGCCGCTGTCCTGGATTGGTCACCACCCCGACCCCCCAATTTACATTCAAAAGACATTGACTTCCCAAGGAATATAATATATCCTTTTTCCAAGGATGGATATACAGTACAATATTTTTTTTTCCACAGAATACCTGTAGTAAATACAGTATTACTGCAAAGAATAAGGGTAGGGAAAAATTGGCAATATTTTCAATTTATTTTAGGATGATTTTCAATCAGTGATGATGATCTGTAGCTTTAAAAACGTTTTAAAAATTAAAGAAGAGCAAATCACATGCTGCGTTTAAATGCTTAATATACGCTATGAAAGCTACGGATTTTTTAACTTTTAATTCCCATTCCGAATGTTTGAAATTGGCGAACAAACACCCTGGTAGAAATTTTTTTGACTTTCGGGTCCGAATGAATGTCGTAAATTCGTAGTCCTTATAATGGTTCAAGTCCGAACTGTAACACGAGTCAGTGTCGTATCTACTCGAAATTAAAATATTTTTTTTTTTTTTTTTACTTTGAGGGAAGGTGAGGAGAAAGGGAGAAGGAGGAGAGGTTAATTGGTCGGCTTGATGCCATAGACCATCTACTTGCTTTTTAGAATGAATTCGTTTTTTATGAGTGTCCAATGTCGTTATAAAGAGATCCAATTTTTATGTGTATATCCAATTTTATATATATCCAACTTAGCGTTTTGAGGGATCTACGTATTACAACGAGGTTAAGATGGCTGTAACTGTAGATCCTACAATGCCTGCTAGAGGGCAGGAGTGTCGGCGGTCACCCATCCAGTAGCTGGCCGTCATCAATGCTGCTTAACTTCACTGATCACGAGCCGCTATTCTGAATGAATCACCACTTCGACCCCATTAAAATATTTTGTAAATCCTATCCCGATCCAGCATCGAATCGGAACCGAAATTCGTTTTTTCTAAAGCTTAAATTCCTATCTGTAAATCCAAAATCGGATCCGAACCGATCCAGTATCGGTGTAAATTCGATGCCGATTTGTCAAAAAACTCATAAATAAAGTTTCCAATTTCAATATCCGGTACAGGAACCTACATCGGTCACTGGAAATATTTTGATAAAATCTACCAGGCTATCTTTTAGACCTACAGGGATCTGGAGAGGGAGGGAGATGGGATGAGAGGGGACGACTTATACTCAAAACTGCACAGTAGCACTTTCACAAATGTGTTAATATGCAGTCAAAATGATTGAAACGAAATTTTGCCTAAACTGAATTAATTCACTATAGATAATGCTCTACACATTAACACATTAACACTTTTTTAACATCTAGTTAGAAATGCCATTAGGAAAATGATACTCAAAAAAACGAAAAAGCAGTAGACCTAAAACTTTTACAGTGACAGAAGTGTTGATGACTTGATTTGCATAGCATCAGTAATTTAACAGATCGCAAAATATCACGCAAAGAAAAATAAAATACCTTTTTTATAAAAAACTCATCAGTAGAGTAAATCGTCTTTGCCTATACTCTTAAAAGAGGCCTTTGTGAAACACATAACAAGTAAAACGTTCATTTCAAAAACTTACAAAAAAAAAAAAAAAAAAAAAAAAAAAAAAAAAACAATAATTAGCCTACAACAAGTCTAACCTCATCCTCTAAGGGAAGGTGAGCTCCACTTTTGACTCTAGGCCAAATTCAACGACGAAAACTGACTTGGTGAATAGTAGAAACCTATGTTTTACCTTTTATACCCATGAATTACGTAAGCAGCTTAGGGGAGGAGGTGGTCACTCAAAATCTTACGCTACTTTTAAAGCTCCGTAGGAGGAGGCATATTTTTTTTGCTTACGAAAAGAAAGGGAGGAGGGGGTTTAAAATAGCCAAGGTCATGTTTACGTGATTTATGGACGACTCCCTAACAGATTTCAGAATTTTTTTTTTTTTTTTTTACATTGAACACAAGAATTAGGTACTTTGAAACAGTTATACTTTGAAAACAAAATTCATTTTCAGAATCATAAAAACATGTGAATTTGATAAATAAAAAAATAAAAAAAGACTTGGGTTAGCGGTGACCTATAACATTCGTCCGAGGGAGAGAATGTTTTGATTCATTTTAAAAAATTTAAACGATACCTTTACAAAAAAGTGACCAGGTCAAAAGTTGTCAAATATACATAGACCCCATAATGATCAAATATGACTAAATAAATTAGGAATAATTAAAAATGACCAAAAATAATCATGCAAAAAAAAAAAAAAATTTTTTTCGTTTGACCAAAAATGATCAAGAATAATCATTCGAGATTATTTTTTCTAGTTATTTTTAATAAAACGGGGAATTTTTTTTTTTTTTTTGCGTGATCATTTTTCGTCATTTTTAATTTTTCCTAGTGCTATTTGGTCGTACAGTATTTGATCATTAAGGAGTCCATATTTAACAAATTTTGACCTCGTCACTTTTTTTGTAGGGTAAACTTTATGAGGGGCACCCTAGAATTCATTGTAGTAATATAATTTATTATTTGAGCTATGATGACTGCTGCTTGACCAGCTGTAAAAAAACGAATTTGAAAAAGACTTTTCAATTCAAAAGATTTTTTATTCATCACATATAAATGATAGTTTTTAGTTATCAATTCAGCTCTGACCATACAGTTCTCATTAGCCACGGTTTTTTATACTTGAAATATTATACTGACATTGATGTGCTTTATTTGGTTGAACCTTTACAAGTAAGAATGCATTCACTAACAAAAATCGCATCTCTATCCGCACATACAGCTTAAAAGTGGATCATAAGATCTTATCTTACTCGCCTGTTACAAATAGCAAACATCAAGAGAAAAAAAGCATAGATCCTGATTTCTTTGACATTTAAAACGACGTTGTAGTATGAACAAGAATCAAAAAATATTTCCACGCTTCGATTCTGACAGTTTTGAAACAAGAAAAATCGTAGGAATTGCCTCTTATTTTTTAATTTTTTCTAAAAAAAAAAGTATAGGCCTAGGCATTTTGTCAAATGAAAAAGCAAGCAGAAAAAACAGAAAGCGGTAAATACAGTCCGGCGGGACGATTTGTTTCATTTAATAGTCGGTATGAGAATCGGTAGGAATGGCGGAACAATAGAAAAACTCCTCCTAGCCAATTACCGTAATAATTAATTCAAATTCATTGTTGTTGATACAAAATGGTGGATTTTATTCGCACGCTTATATAAAGGTTTTTTGAAACCCGTTCCCAAACCGTATACGAATTTTGGTGAATTTCAGTGTTAAGATTTCATGTCAAGATCAAGGTTGGAATTAAAAATTCGAAGGAGGTCATTGCTAAAATAAAAGACATGAGAATTGCAAATATTGAATTGTTTGGACTTTTGAATTATACCTAATATCGTCAGACATTCTAAATAAGGAAACAATGAATCCCAGAAAAAAAAGTAGAACTACTTTTTTTCTGGGATTTTTTTTTTATAGGAACAAAATGTATAGATTATTTTCACGTTTTCACTCAAACTCGCAGCAAAAGATTGGTAAAAGAAAAAAAAGCGAATTTTCAAAAATTAAAAAAAAAAAAAAAAAAAAAAAAATTACTCTGGCAAATGCAATGCTGAATTGTAGCATATAAGTTGACTAACAACTTTAAAACGGTTGTCGAAAATAGTCTTGTTTTGGATTCTAAAGATTCTTCAGATGCTCAAGGATTTTTTTTCTTTGCTTCTTTGAAACGAACGTATGGCGGTCTTTACCGGCCATTTCAAGGAGTATTTCGCCTTTCGAGAACAACTTGAGCCAATATTTGAAACATTCGGACCGATAGTTTCTTATCAAAAAGGAAAGGTGTTGATGAAGGGAAAACACTAGAAATATAAAAATTTTAGTTGAAGCAGAAAAATTTAAGAAGAGATGTGTCGCACATAGTTCAGATAATTATAAAAAATAGAAGCATTTAAACTTTTGAAAAATAGTCCCGAATTAAAAAAAAAAATGAATTGCTAATATGAATTTTCTCGTTTTTGCAAAATATTAAAACAGTTTCAACGAAAGCAGCCCACTTAACAGACAGTTAAAACGATAGAAAATAAAAAACTGGAACATTTAATTGTTCTTCTTAAAAATGATTAGATCAATTCACTGTTTTCCGTGTATATTACGAGAAATATATACTTTATTTTACTTTTCCTAATTTTCTTCGTCGGTCATTGATTAAATTTATATAAAAAACTCGTTATTTTTTTTTATTAGTCAAATGACTCTGAATTTTTCAGGATTTTCCAACATATTTAACTGATTTATTTTAGTCAGAATAAGGGGTCGTGCTAAATGGGTCCCATAAATAAGAAAACATTTTAATGTAGTGCAATAATCGACTAAAAAAATCGTCATCAAACGCATAGATATTTCGTTTGAATGCTACTTGCATATCGACTTGCTACTACGAATTAATACTTATGTAGCTTAAGGTTCTAGTTCGTTTACATAACCGGCCGGTTAGCCGGGCGGTGTACACATTTTAACGATAAAACAATTTAAAAAAATTTTTTTTTTAAATCCAATATTTTATACATGAAAACGGGGTCTAACTGCACCGAAACCGTGCCAAAACGTTTTGTTATGTTTCAAAGGTAAAGATTCGTTATTGAAACGTATGAAAAAGGCTTTGTGGTGCCTACATTTGATAATTTTTTTTAATGTTTTCGAAATAAAAAAATAAAACGCCATTTCTCTTTTTGTTGTTGAAATAGTTCGCGGTTTCCCCGCTAGAGCGCTCCACTAGTCTCTCGAAAATAAACATTTTTTTTTTTTTTTTGCGAAAACAATTAAATATTATCAAATATAAGAACTATTAATTGTTCTTCGTGCATTTAAAATCATGGAAATTTATCTCTGAACATAACGAAACGTTTTGGGTAAGGTTTCGGTGCAGTTAGACCCCGTTTTCATGTATAAAATATTGGATTTAAAAAAAAAAATTTTTTAATTTTTTTATCGTTAAAATGTGTACACCGCCCGGCTAACCGGCCGGTTATGTAAACGAACTAGAACCTTTACTCAAGTCAAAACTCCATTTCAGATCATAAATCACCTTAAAGTCACTAATGATGTGGGTCAATAAGGCCAAATTTTGGGCTAACTTAAAAAATTTTTTCTGTCCGACTGCGATTTCAAAAATTAAAACACAAAAAATTTGTTTAACCATCTTGTCGTCCTGTCGTAACAGTCTTATATCGAATAATTGACTTATTAGTTAAAAGCAAAAAAATCGCAAAAAAAAAAAAAAAAAAAAAATTAGCCATATTTAGCCCCAAAATGTTTTCTTTATCGCTGTAAATAAAATACGGTGCTTAAAAGTAGCATAGAAACCTTGAGTGCATAGATGGGATCAGCCCAAAAACAAATCGTTGTCGGCCAAAAAAAAGGCCGATTAGTTTGCCGAAAGCTTTCACTAATCATATTTTTACGAAATTCAATTTCATCGGTAAAACAATTTGAAGACAACTTTAAAAGGTAATCAAAAGCATTCTATTTTAAACGGAACCTTTTCAAGGCCCAACGACAATGTTACAGCACGAAAAATAAAGGAACAATCGTGAATGCAGCTATTATTAACCAAAGAAAAAACGCTTATGACGAATGAGTAAAAAGTTGAGACTGGCTACTAATAAAAGAAAGACAAGAACTGATTTTGATGGGGCTATTTGGGAAATATAAAATAAAGAAAAAACAAAATAAGAATACGGAAATTTTTATAAATTTAAGCAATTGAAAAGGAAAATTCGACTATGAAGAAAACTGAATGAAAATAAGTTAAAATTAAAGTTTTAGTAACGACAATTCATGTTTTAGTCCCGTTGATCAAAAAAAAAAGTATTACGAGCTAATTCTTATCAAAAGGGTTTATTTTTTTAATGAATAAATAAGCAATCTGTCATCAAATTGCGGTTGTTTAACCAGTATTGAAGGTTTTTTTTAAACAAAATAATAAAAAAACCATTTCTTTGTCAATTCAAGTCGCGAAGCAAATCGATCGGAAACCATCAATACTCATCAAATACAAGACAATGAAAAAAAGACGATGCCATTAATTTATTTTTTGGAAATGGGAGCAAATTGGCTTTTTCATTAAAAAAAAAAAAGACGAGCAAGCTTTTTATCAGATTTTTTGTTTCACTGAATTTTATTAATACGATCTAAAAGAAACTATTGGCGCGGAACTAGCATGAATGGTAACGAATACGATTTCAAAATCAAGCATATAACGAATAAAGATAGAAAGTATCCTCCATTGTTTGTATTATAATTTAATTTGTGTGAAAATACATGGTCACGCTTGAGTTCTTATTCCTGTATAAATTACCTAGCCTTGCCCTTCAAAATGGAGGTAATGAAAATAATAACGTATGGATTTCAAGCCTATATCTTTATGGATTTTCTTTTTCGCTAATTAAAAAAGTAAAAGAATAACTTACATGATGGTCCCGGCATGTTGGGGGGCCATTTCTTCTTATCCTTAATGGCCCCCAGGAGATCCTTATCCCCAGTCGGTCGCTGACATCTTTTCTTTTTATGCTTTCTATACGGATGAATCTGTGGACCCTGAAGTTGGTGCACCAATAGTTTCTTCATATGTAGTGTAGGTCTTGAAACAAATTTAAATCCTGGAAAAAGTTTAAAGGAAGATACGTTATAACAGTAATGTTTTCGTGATCAAATTTGCAATAGTTGAATATTAAAAGAAATCAATTTTAGCCTACAAAAATTAACGAAATATTTTTGCATTTTCGTTTGAAAAAGCTGCAAAATTAGCTAAATAAAAATGCAATTTTTTATTTAAAATCATTTACTGATGCATTAATAGAACCAAAAGTTGAACAATGAAAAAGGGCAAATTTTTATTAACACAAAAGTAAAATGATCTTTCACTATTATTTTTCATTTTTATCCAAGTTTTGATAAAATTATAAAAAAAAAATTATATGTGAAAAATTATTTCATAGCTCATGCCTTACTTTACGCCAATGTTTCTTGCTCGATTAATTTTTTTTTTTTTTTTTTTTACATTTCTGTATTATTTCTAATGCCACTAATCTTACGTATTTTTTTGATTTCCCAACATTAAACCGGCACATAAATAATTTTGCAAAAACTCTAAACTTCTGTGATATGGAAAATGACCGACGATTCTTCATATGAACTTAATTGTTAATTGGGTAGTCGTAAAAATATGTTATTGGTGAAATGAGATCCCAAATTATTAATTATTTGAAAAGTATTTTTTTCCTCAATTTTCCAAATTTAGAAGGATCAAAAATCTTACCTAAGCGTAATCTCCGTAGCTTTCAATATTCCTGAATTCCATCCTAATCTCCGATTCTTATCTTGAAATAATCCGTAATCTGCTAAAACGGTGTCTCCAAATTTATGGTCTTGATTAACGAGCACAACACTTAAAAAATTTTTAAAATTTTTAACTTCTACCGCTAATTATTTTTAAAAATTTGATCATTCACTTTTCACGTTTCACACTTCCAGAAATCATTTTAGAATTGTTGCTTTCCCTCATTTTCTTTATTTTGAGCTTTTTCAGCACAACGATTTTCTTCAAAGTAAAATGTTCTTTTTTTTCGCCATTTAAACTAAAAATAATACTTTTTTTTGTTTTTTTTTAATTTTGGATTTTTTCTTTTAATTCGCACTGCGTTTTCCACTTTCTAGGAAACTCTCATCACGAACATGAGGAATGGTAATAATGACCTAGATGCACATTAGACTACGAGTTCTTTGCTGGATCTTGCCATCCAGATTCTCCCTCCATCTTGGCGGCAATTTCATGGTTCGATTCCCTTCTTAATTTTTCCGTTTTTATAATCATCATTTTTTATATAAGTAATGAAACATTATTGTAGTTATTATAATATTTTTAATAGCGTTTCCCTAAATCCGAAATATTTAAAAACAATAATTTCATCTTGTTGCCGAAAAAAGAAAAATGACGCCAAAAGGAGTTTTTAGGTAATAATTTAGAAATATTTTTAATGCAATTTTTCCAGAAAGCGGCAGTTCCGTTTACTAACGTGACTACTGCACTAAACAGCAATATCCCTTTGGAAAAAAAAATAGGCCTAAATAAATAAATAAAAAATTAAAATTAAAAAACAAAGATTAAATCTTAGCAGTTTACTGTAGATCGGCGCGACTTTTTTTATTTCCAAAAAAAGAAAATATAAGTTCAATAATTTAAGTATCGGTAAAAAAAAGCACGAGTAAAAACGAAATAAAAATATATCGGGGCAATTCTCACACTGAATATTTCCTATAAAAAAAATTTTTTTCCTGGATTTTTTCCTACTCCTCTTCTTTTCTATCAATAAAACTTAGTTTAAGGGGCTTATCAGGAAACGAAATAGCTTCATCCGTTCCTCTTATATCTCCGTAATTATACTCGATTTTAAAATTTCGTAATAACTATAATAAAATTTAAAAAAAAAGGAACAAATCATAAAAATGTTAAAGAAAAATATAGGCTCGATTTTACTTACTTGTGCTACAAAAGACCAAATTTGAATTTCAGACAATAATTTTCCGATATCCGCTTTTGATCCATGGCACAACGGAATTGTCGCCATGTCCATATGATTGGGATCAAGCCAACGCTCCGGAAAATATTTTTCCGGGTCTTCAAAATTATGTTCCCTCATACATTGCGCCTGAGCGTCCATAACAACGAAAGTCTAAAATACAAATAATAACAAAATTAAAACCGTATCAGTTGTTGGTGCAAACTTATTTTTTTATTTTTATTTATTTATTTATTTATTTATTTATTTATTTATTTATTTATTTTTTGTAGGAACAGCGGAAAAAATGCTTACTCCTTTAGGAATCCGGAATTCCGGTAATGAAGCGTCATAATTCAGATTTCTAATCAAAAGTGGAATAGGAGCATTTAACCGAAGACTTTCTTTTAAGCAAGCTTGTAAATATTTCAGAGAATGCAATCGGTGATAATTCAGTTCACTAGATTTACTTGGTAAAACGTTTCGAATTTCTTTGAAGAGCATCCTCTGTACTCGAGTGTTCTGAGCTAAGCGGTAGAGGAGAAATCCTAAAGCGCAACTTGCCTAAAAATACATAAAACAGTGATCAGGAGCAGCTTTCGTCGAACTATTTTCGGGTTCATCATCAAATTAGAAATGGGTTTTAAAACCTGGACCTTAGAATTAGAGAGCACTATTTCAGTTTTTTAACTTGATTCGCGTTTTGTATGTTTAACTTAAGCAAACACTTTTATTTGTTCAATATTATTTCCATTGTTGAATTGGCAAGGTGCTGCGGATATGCGAATAGTCAAAATGCTTGAGGGGTATTACAAGTTGAAGCCGTAAGGGGTCGTCCTTAAATTACGTAAGCATGTTTAGGGGGGGGAGAAGGTCCAAATTAGCGATCTTACCCATAAGCTAAGTATTGGCGAAGGGGGAAAGGAGGTCAAAAATGCCATCTTACATGCTTACGTAATTAACAGACAACCCTTAATACCCTATTCATGATTTGCTATCAGTTTGCACAATTTGCAAGTGAATATTTTCTAGCATAAGGCTGTGAAACTTTAACATTTTAAAAACAACGCTATTAGTTCTTAATTGCAACTCGCGACCTCAGAAACAAAAGGTGATATCTAAAAAAAATTTTCTATGTTTAACTTACGAAAAGTCAAAATGTGATATCACCTTTTGTTTCTAAGGTCGCGAACTGTAAAAAAAAAAACTATCTGTCTAACACAGCCTTAGAGAATATCTAGAGGAAATAATGTAGCTGGTGGCATCAAATAAATGAAATTAAACTGAAAACATTCTGCGGTGAAGTTCAAGTGTAAAGGTCCCTGCCAATCCTTACCAAGATGACCATTAGAAATAGGGCAACTAAATTGGTTTTTTTTTTAGAAAAAATGGTCCAACAAAATACATGAAAGGAAGCAAAAATTGTAATACTTACTGTATTCACCCCGATTAAAAGCATATCTAAAATCGTATAAACAACTTCATCGTAAGCCATCCCATCAATAAGAAACATATGTTCGATTAAGTTTAAATCGCTGGCTCGAATTTTCCCCGAAGTCAGCTCAGCTTTCTTCTTCGATAGATTCATTTCAGCTATTCGAACATGTTTCCCAATAAAACTGTTCAAAAAGTGGTAAGTGTTATCACAAAGTAAGCGGTCGTCCATAAACCACGTTAGCAAGTTAGGGGCGGAGGGGGGGGCGGAAGGGGCATTCAAAATGCTAGCTTTTGCTAATAAGGGGGGGGGGTATTGGTTTTACATATCTAACGTTAGCATTTGTCTCATGTGATAAACGTGAAAAAATTAAAATACCAACATTTTTAAATTAAGTAACCTAACTGACTTAAAAAAAAAAACTTTTCTTTGCAAAGATTTAAGTTCCCAAGAATTTCAGATTTTTTTAATGTTTTATATTAATTTTGAAAAAAAATTTTAAGGGGGGGAGGGGGTCCAAAAATTGCCAAAATAATACTAACGTGATTGATGGACGACCCCTAATTGAAGAATACACGGGAATAGTGACAGATGCGCTATTTTTTTCTGCTGGTTTGTTCTTATGTTTATCCTTTGTAGGAGAATGTCAACAAAAATCAGAATTCCCATCCATTCTTCAATTCAAAACAAAAATGAATTGAGGAAAAACTTACGATTCAAGAGACTGACAGGCGTTATTTAAAACCACTAAAGACGGCGTATCCACAAACCTCCACATTTGAAATCCTGTTTCGCATTTTAAAATACAATCGGTAGCGTCGGACAGAAGTTTCATCAAGCGATTCGATTCGGCCGACCAGTCTAGGCTATTAAAATTGAGAAATCCAAAGGATTTATCAAATACAACGTAGCATATACCTATAAAATGGAAAAATGTTGGAATTAGTTTTAAAAGAAATAAAATGGAAATCACATGACTCAATAATACTTACATTCCAAACTATAACGTTTAACATCATCCATAAAATCTTCTGGTACATGCATTCGATTTTTCCTTGTTGATGATATCCTTTGAACTAATAGCTTTCCAGTTTCTTGAAAATAATCGAAATATTTCTCGACATTTAACGTAGGATCAATTAAAGTTTTTCTTAGTTCTTCCCAATCCCTTCCTTTCCTAAACATAAAATTTCCAGACATAGTACTTACAATATATTTTTGAGGTTATAACATCTTACCAGTCTTCGAAACTCATAAAGGATGTCGATTTGCTTAGAGATAAGAGTCGGCATCGGTCTACAGAATCAAAAATCGAACGAATGGAATATTTTCCTTCCTGATCGAATATAGTTTTAATGTGTTCTGGTCGATTGATTAAGAGAACTTCACCGCCTAAAGGTCCCGACAGTTTCACGATCGGTCCATATTTCGAAAATAAATTATCGAATACCCGACTGTGGACTTTGCTTGAATTGTAAGTACTGAAAATGGATGCACCTATTTGTGCTGAAAAAAAAAAAAATCAAATATGAGCTATAAAGTTAGAGGATCAGTAAACAACAGAGCATGCTGGAGACGTTATGAAATGTCTTTGAAATATTTCCAAAGTTTCTGTGCTTTACGTGGGCTGATATAACGAACTATAAAGATTAAGAAGTAAACCGAGAACTCAAAAATTCCTCCTGGAATTAACTTAAGGACAAGAAAAACGGAATTTAAAGCAAAAGAACGAGATCAAGTACTTAGCATCTGTTCCTGGGATAGGTCCTACTTAGGATAAGCAAGCAAGCATTTTTTTTTTTTTTTTTTTTTTTTGCATCCCAATGCATTTTTTAAATCAGATAAAATAATAAATAGTAAAGGTAAACTTACCCAACTGAAAAATCCAAACCGTTGCCTGACACCCAACAGCAGGCAAATACTTCCAAACTAAAGACCATTTTTTCAGGCCTTCCGGTCCTGGAACATCAATCCCTTGTTCTTCTTTATCAGCACTGATATTCACCTTCAATGGTGAACTTATTACCGATTTAACAGGAACTTCTGGAATCTCCAACTTATTTTTCGCGTGTTCCGATTTCATTTTTATTAACGAATGTTCAGACACTGGTATTTTCTTTAAATTTAGATCCGGCAAATTGTCCACGTTTATACCGATTGGATCTATGATTTCTTGTGGTATCTCAAAAATTTCTTGATTAATTTTTGATGAATCTTCCTTGTAGACTTCGTTAAAAGCCGAAATGTTATTAACATCTGCGGCATCGACAGTTTTAGGCGGCTGAACATTTTTGGCAGATTGTACTGGGATTTCATTTACATTCGTCGGCCTAGGGGCTCCGGTATTTCTCTTAGCTGGGATTTTACATAATCTCTGCTCCTCAGGATTATTAGCACCGGTTTCCTTTTTCGCAGAATTTTCTTTCTTGTTCTTTAAATATTTTGCATTTATTTTATTGTTTAAAACTTTACGTTTCAATTTGGCTTCCGAAGCCTCTTGCAAAACTTTAATGAGCAAATCGGCCATTTTATCCGTTTCGTTTTTTAACCAATGATCAAGAGCGTCGTTTGGTTTGGACGTATCTTGCAGCACGAGAGTTTTATTCGAACCGTTCAATTTTTTCATGTTAGGATTGCTTTTCATATCCGTATTTATTTTCAAAGGTTTATCCTCGTAATCCGGTTCTCCGTAAGGAGTTTGATATTTTTCAAAATCTTTATGAAAGGGTTTCGATTCGGATTGTTTAGCTTCATCAGGCACGTTGATACTTTTTTCAGACTTACTCTTTTCCACTTCTTTATTCAAATTAATTTCCGTAATTTTGGAGGGAGAATGTTCAGCCGAGGAAATATCAACTTTGACCGTTTTTCCAATGTTCGATTTGACTTTGGGTTGCTTTACAGATGGATGGTGTTTTGTCATTTCTAAAATATTATCAGAGACGTAATGTTCTTTTTTTGAAGTCTCCGTTTGCTTGTTTCCATCCGTGAAATTATGGTCCTTTAAATCATCTTTTCTTCCTGTTACCAAGGGTTCGGAAGTTGGTGGCACCTCCAGTTGACTTGTGTTTGAGTCTTTAACTAGAGGGTTATTTTCTTCATCCCGCTTTTGATTTTCCAATGTCGAGGTAGATGGTTTATTATTTTGAAATAAATCAACGACCCATGACTGACTTTTTTCATCAAATATTAAAACGGACGATCCTTTATTCTTTTCTTCTTCCTTTAGAGGGGCCTTCCCTTCAACTGATTGTAGGGCCTCTTTATCTAAATCCAATTTGTTATCTCCACGATATAAAATTGCAGAAATGCCTTTACTCTTCTCTTGAAATTTTAAAGCGGACGAATCGTACGTCACAGGATCTAAATCTACTTTACTATATTTTCGACACTCCTTTAGTTCTGCGTTGATGATTTGAAAATTATCGACATCAGGATTAAAAGCAATGACGGATTTACAGTTTAATACTTTCCTGAATGCTGTTTTGCAACTTTCTTTAGTTGCATCGTATTCGAGATTTTTTAGATTCTGTCTTTTTGTTCTGGACGTTTTCGCGTTCTGCAGACACTTTTGATCGGTTCCCGAAGACTTTGATCTTGAATCTGAAGGCGCAGCCAAACGATTTTCATCTCCCTTGGTTTCGGTTTTATTTCGTTCGGGCAAATTAATAACTTTCCATTTACAGTCTTCGTTCAAACAAACCAGGGATTCTTTCGAAGTTACATTTCGAGGCGTTTTTCGTAATTCCCATTTTTTTAAATCTTCTTTATCGACTGCCCATTTCCACGGTTCTTTAACTAACCGTACTGCGGATGGTATGATTCTTTCTTGAGGAGTAAAAATCTTTTCCGCATTTTTAAGATCAAAATCTAAAATTGTTTTGACCTTTTGCATCATTCTTAAACTATCCACAGATGGATTTTCTTTTTGTTCAGTTAAAGGTTCATTAGCCATATTTACAAAGTTATCGCTCATCTTAGGAATGCTAGGAGGTTTCTGAACATTAATCATATTCGGTTTTGTTTTATGAACAGGAAATCTTTGCCTTCGTTTTGTAAAGGGAGACATTTTCAAACATTTCCCTGGTGTCTCCCACTTGCTCACAGGCTTATCAACACATTGTGGATTCAATTCAAATTCAGTTTCGCTTCTACAATTACTTTCTGTCCGATTATTTGAAAGTGGTCTGGTTTTCGTCATAGTTTTAACTTCGTCATTCTTTTTGTATTGGGTTGTATCCCGATAACTATAAGTTTCTCCCTTAAACCAATACGGCTCTTTCCGAATAGGTTTCTTCGGCTTATCATTTTCTCCCAAGAAGTTCGTAAAATCTTCTTCACAGCATGGCTCTTTTTTATTTTTCTGAACAAATGCTTTCGGTGCGCTTCTATTTTTAAAAGTTTCTTTTTCCATTTTCGACTCTTTACCTATTTTATCATTTTGCCTCAAGTAGTTCGTAAAATCTTCTTCGCAGCATGGTTCTTTTGGACTTTTCTGAACCACCGTTTTCGATTTGCTTTTATTTTTTAATTTTCCTTCCTCGATTTTCAATTCTCTTCTTATTAAACCGCTACTTGTTCCTATAACGTCACTTTCACTTGCAATTTTCGAATCGTTAAATAAAACTTCTGGTGAAAATCCTTTACTATCATTATTTGGAGTTGCCACCTTTGAATCCTTATTCTGTTTCAGGTCTGACGCCTTTTCTTCAAATTTACCTGCAAATGTTTCAGTAATTGCTTTTGGATCTTTCTTATTATCACTCGATGGTATTGTCTCCTTCGATTTTTTTTCTTCCAAACCTGGTATTTTCGCTTCTACAAATTTATTTTCATTTGCTGCAGGAACAGTTTTCGCGTTGTTAAATAAAACCTCGGATGTACATCCTTTGTAATCATTATTCGGCGATATCACTTTTGATTTCTGATTTTCCTCCAGACCGAACATTTTTTCTCTTTCAAATTTGGATTTTTTATTTAAAGGTTCATGCGTAAATTTTCGCGGTGGAGACAATAAATTAGTTCTGGAATTTCTCAATCTATGTTTTCTTCCGCTTTTTTTACACTCACTGTCCACTTTTTTCACCGTAGCAGCTTGGACTGACATATGGATAGGCTTTTTGATGTCTTTCCCCAGGGGATTTACAGCTCGATTAACTATCGTATCTGTAACATTTTTAAGGCTCCCTAAATTTCCCCTTGATTTAATAATGTTGTCCATGGGCATGACTGGGTGCTTTAACGGAGCATTATCCTTAAATTTATTTTCCACCGTCGTGTTATGGAAATTCCTACTCGCCGTTGACGATAATCCCACATATTTAAATTCCGGATATTTTAGATACTCGGGGATGTCGTCGATCATTGTAATTTGGCTCCCTAAAGGTTTTAAAATTCTTTGTCTGCTCTTCGGAGTCCTTGGAAGATTTAAAATTGAGTCGTTACGATTCCCAGTAGGCAAATGAAATTGATCGCTTAATAAATATTGGCGCGGAGTCTTCATATCTTCGATTACTTTACCGTGATAGGAAACCGTTTTCTCCAATCGAGTTTTTGGATAAGGAAAACGCTTGAAGCTTGAAATTTTCTTCGCATCATTTAACTCCGTCACTTCAAACGGTGGCTTTCTAAAATTGTTTGAATCTTCTGTAAAACGACTAGCCGCTTCCCAACTTTTATCAGGTTCGTGAATCTTGACCTTTAGAACTTTTTGCTCTTTTTTCAAAGATCTGTTTAATCTTTTATCTTCGAAAACATCTCTTGCTTTGTGGACGATCGTTTTCATCACGTCCTTCACAACTTTTTCCGTTTTCACAGTCTTTGGTGTTTTCGGTTTTGTGTTGTCGCTTATCACTTCATATGCCAATTCCGCGTTTCCAATTTCATCGCCTTCTAATTGTTCCGTTTCTTCCTTTCCAATGCGGTCTATTCTAACTCTAAATTTCATTTTTACTTCCACGGTTTTGGTTTTCGGAATGACATTCTCAATAGCAGCTTCTAAGTAATCGGTTTTCATTGGAAGAGCCATGTTTTTGTTGTCTAACTGCGAAAGTTTCACAATCGGTCTCGTTTCTTTTTCGCCAAATGGGTTAATATCGCTATTATTTTTTGCATCAAAATTCTCCTGCCCCTTTGTTCGACGAACTGAATTTCCTTCGTTTTTCAGTTCACTTTCTTCAGAAGACAATTTTTCACTTTCTTTTTCTCTTGAAGTATTTTCCGCTGTTTTGATTTTTCTCTTTTCCATTTTTGCGTCTTTCTGATTTTTCCTCAATTCTAAAAAAAGATCGGATCCAATTCTTTTGGTTTCTTTAATTGAATAAACAGGTTTCGCTTGGATGTTGCGAACTCTTTTGACGATTTTCTGTTCGTCAAAGGGTTTATTTTTTAATTTTGGGATATTCGACTCGTAAATTTTTTTCCTGGTTTTAATATCATCGTGAGATTGAATCTTTTTTGGAATTTTTGAAACAGACGAAAAATTTTGAGGAGAGTTCCTAGATTTTCTTACGGTCTCCATTGACATTGCTTTTCTAACGGCATCTTTATCGATGTCTTCATTCAGAAATATATTAGGAGGATTTAACAACATATTAATTTCGTTCAAATGCTCCTGCGATGATTTTTCCACAGCCAGAGGTTTCTCGACCGATTTCTTTATTTTCTCGCAATCGATGCATCCTTTCGTTAAATACGCTTGCTGTAAGGTATCGATAGGAGGATCCTTTGGAACGTTCAAACGTAAAGGTGGTTTTGCAGGATCTTCCATCGGTATTTTCGACAAATAATTTCGTGAAGTTTGAGTGAAGCAATGGTTTACCAAGTGCCTTGAATACCATGTTTTTTGAATGACGTGTCTGGAATTCTTTGAGAGATACATAACTTTATCTTTCCAAATGTTATTGTTTATCGAATAATCACCAAAATTTTTTAATTAAAACATTTTATCACCGCCAAAGTTTGCATTTGTTTTGACTATTAAAAATTTTAGTTGGCAAACAACTTCCACAGCCTTTTAAAGTTTGCAACAAAATTTTAAAAATCGACGTTCCGTATCATGTAAGGTTTTTTTAAGATTAAAATTAATTTGTTTTTTGGGTAATTACCTCTTAGAATGTTTTTCAAAGAGAAAAAGTTCTTGTGAAAAATCAATTTGAGTGAAAAAGCCGGTTTTTATAACGTGCACCAAATGTTTTGGCGATTTCGTAAAAACGGTACTTTTTCTCTCAGCCGAGGAAATGATGAAACTAACCTTCCATTCAGTTTTCTTCATCATTATGAAATGTTAGTTTCAATTTTTGGCGATTTTAAGAACTTCGAAAGTTAGTTGACATATACGGGTGCAATACTTTACAATCCGTAAGGAAAATTTAATAATTATTACAGTCCAATAAAAATTAGTAGGATATGTTTGAAGAATTTTTTAAATAATTTTTTTTTCAATTAAATTGAACTACTTTTTAATTTCCAACTTTTTTAGATTGAAAAATAATTAAAACTTTGAAGAAATCAATAAATCCTTCTGTTCACTGATTATTCTTACTCTTCGTGAATAGAGTATTACTTTAAAAACGTTGAAGATTTTCAATGATTGAAGTAATTTTAAAAACAGCAGACACTGACAACTGTTTCGAAATTAAGTATTGGAAAAGTTTACTTTTCCCTAAAAAGAAAAGATAATTTAATTTTAATTTCAATTAAGTGTCAGGATTTTACTATAAATTACTTACCCTGAGAAATATTCAAATCGCCTAATTCAGAAAACTGAGGTAAGTCATGGAATGTTAAATAAGCAGTCAATTTATCTTGATGTGGGCTATCCGCTTTCATTTTACCCGTTACATAATCTTTAATGAGCGGCATTATTTCTGCAAACAAATAGAAGGCATTAATGAAAATACTAACAATAAAAAAATAAAAATCTAATTTTAAAAAGATTACCTTCTTCCCACTTTTCAAAAATTGTTTCAAAATGTTGTCTTACTGACAAAGCCATATCAGGTGGAATCAGAGGGGAAGAATTGTTACATCCTGGTGATCTCAATGCTTGAGTCCACATTAACTTTAATTGCCAAACACTGCTTGATGAAGGATTCAAAAATAATGATTGACCACACTAAGGAAAAAAAAAAATTTTTTTTGTCCAGACACTGTATTAAGAAAAATAAAATTTGTGTTAAATACCTTCAATAAAGAGACCCATAATGGTAACAACGACAATTTATCTTTCGTTAAACAATAATACGCGATGTAAGTTAACCATGTGACTATCTTATCTTCAGCACTATTTTCAGATTCACCGTCGCGTCTTTCTAAGAAATACTGTGTAAAATTAACTAAAATCGGATCTGAAGAAAACCCAAATATTGTTTCAACCTGAAATCAAAACAAAACGTGAGAATTTCTTTGCTTTCCAATGAGACATTTTCATTATCTAGAATTCCTGCCGAGCAACTGTTTAAATTTCTCACCGGAACTGTCCATGGAATTACGTCTTCACTGGTTAAAGTCTGAGCTAATAAACTGCGAAAACCCTGAGGATCTTCTAAATAAGAAAGGCAACCTGCTTTTTGTTTTACATCGACAAAACTACATTCGGCTAAAATGTTAACAAGTCTTCCCAATTTTTCTCCCTCGTGAAAGTGATGGACCAATATCGATCATCTTCAATTCGAACCTGGAATTTAAAAAATAAATAATGAGTAAAACAATACTAATAGAAAAATCAATATGGGAGTAATTAGATAATTGATAAAAAATAAAATGTGAGGAACTGGTTTAAGAATATTAAATATTTACAAACCTCTTTTAATAAATTTAATTCTGGTAACAAGCACGGAGCTCTCATTTTAACCATTTTACCATTATATAGAGGCATATCTAAATAAACGCAAGTAATATGAGCATAGCAGAGTGTCCTCATATCGATATCTCGTGGTAATAGAAGCCTTGGTTCGACTGCTAATACATAAAGATGTCGCAAAGCCTGCAAATGGTATCTGAAAAAAATAATAAATATTATTTAAAGATCATAGCACTTAAGTCCGTAGTTTTATAAGAATAATCCAGACTAAAATTAGAAGGCTTGCCTGTTATCATTGCTGTGTATCGGCCATTTCGGATAAAAAGCGCATAATAAAGCAGCAATAGAATCAGGAGATGTAGATACAGTATAAGCTCCTCCTCCGAGAAATAAAAGACCTATTGCCATATGAGTAGCAAGATGAGATCCGTAAGTGACAACAGTATTAGTTGGACCTACTCTTGATCTTAAATATCGGCACAATCGAAGTACTTCTAAATCTCCAGTTCCAGCCATGACCTTTAGAAATTGCAAATATTACAAAAATTAATAAATAAGTTTTATTTTTTTTTGTTCTCGAAAAAGTACAAAATCTTACCATTGCCAGAGATACAGTAATTACATTCAAACATGTTTCAATTGTGGACTTTCCACATAGCTCGGCTATACTTTTACCAAGCAGAGATGTGAATTTTTTAGCAAATGACAATAGGATGTCGAAGGCTTCTTCGTACGCCGAACCAGCAAATCGTAAACCTATAGCCATGCAAGCACCTGCAACTATGTTGCAATATGCTTGACTAAAAAAAATGAGAATTATGTAATTATTGATTGCATATGAAATCAAATCTGCTTAAACATTTAGAAAAAAAAAGTAAGCTCACTTCATAGTTTCATAATCAATATCTTTATCAGCATTAGGCTGAGGTTTGACAAGGCAGTGCGGTCTTATAAAAGCGGGTACGTGACTCAGTACCCATTCTTCCGTAGGTTCAATACTTTCCCATAAAATGAGTCCTCTGGCCAAAGTTCTCAATAACAGAGCATCTGGCAAAACCATTTCTAAAAGATGTTGCGTTTCTGGGGCTTTCAGCCAATCAGCAATAGCTCTAAAAGAAGACAGATTTAATTACTTTGTGATAAGTACAAAATCATTAAATAACACGTTTATTGACTTACTTATTTCCAGTATTAAAATACAGCATCCCTAAAGCTAAAGAAGCCCTGGACCTGTCACGTGTGTATTAACTAAGTCGCCTTCCCAAATTAAAAAACTAGGTGTACGATATTTTTCTCTCTGAGAACCGAGGTAAGGTCTTTTTGGGCCTCCTACCATGTAATGATGTAATGTGTCAGCTATTGCCATATCACCAAGACCAGACAATTTTTCGCCTCTTCCAAAAACAACCAAACCTAAAGCAAGACCTGCTGCCAAAGAATAACTTTCTCGATCGACACTATTATCCATTTCTGGGCCTGGAGGTCGTCCTAGACAAATAAAATTAAATTCTGTTAACTTTTAATTTTTTTAAAATTAAAATTACGATGGTAGTATATTTACCAATTTCTTGAAGTAAAACTTGAGCAATATGCCTGTGTGCAGTTCCTTGATAAAGAAAACCTAAAGATATTAGAGCAGTTGGTTCAACAACTACATTTATATCCATTTCGATTCCAGTGGGTGGTAGCATCGCTTCAATGTGTAAACTAACAATTTTGACTGTATACATGTCCATTGTGCCTTAAAATTGAAAGCGTTTTTAATAATCAGAAGAAACGTCAATAAACAGTCTAATAAAAAGGTATTCTGCGACAAATTTTACCTCTTAAAGAAGCAGCTATTCCTAAAAGTAAACCCACACTTGTCATTTCGTGATCTTTAATTAAATAGCGGTAGATACTGGTGTCTAATAGTTTTTTCAGATGTCCATTCAATCCCAAAGCCATAAGAAATCCGGCATGTTCAATTAGCTCGTCATTATTGGTTTTCGGCTTATTATAAATAATCCACATGGAGTCGATATCCGGTGCATTGGGCGATATTCTCAAGCCAGCTGCTACTCCGTTGTGAAAAAGAGGCCACTGATTAATATTTGGGGCAACTTCAATATGAGACATGTCCACTACTTTGTCCGTTGGAGGAACTCTTCCAGTTAGGCATAACGGTGGTATTGGTAACTTTTCAGTGATGACCGGCATGGCAGTTCTCAGTGTCATCATTCCCCTAAACACAGAATTTTATGGTAAATTTTTAAACTCAAAATAGAGGTCATCAGTTAAAACAGCACATCTTCTAATTAGGGATCTAATGTTTAAAGTTAGATATTCAACCATCTTTACCTTCCGACAGGTAAAGCCATCGTTCTCGTGCAGATAGCATACAGATGTTTTTCTTGTTCTTGCATGAATTCATGATCGGATACGTCTGGCCTTTGCTGGATTGTTATTCGTACGGGCTGAGCCGACTGAAGCATTCGACGTGCCTCTAAAACTCGCTGATCAGAGCTAAATCGTAATTTTAAAACGTCCATATTGCTAAGATCTTCCAAACCATCCTCTTCGGGATCCATGTTAAGTCGAATGGTACTGTTACTTTTACAATTACTACACGTTGATGGCATTACTAACTCATTTGTTGGACCTAACGGAATGACATTAAATTATTGCATTAAACACATATATAAAAAAACTTGAATAAGTGTAAACTTACCGACTTCTTCTTTAGAATTCTGCCTGCAAAACGAAGCTAAATCATGCCTCATTGCTAATTTATATGCATCCTTAGACCATCCGAAACCAGGATTATCTCTACAGTTATATAAGGCTTCGTGAATAATTAAAGAAATAGCAGGAGGTAGAGTTTGCATGTTATCTTGAGTAATGCCTAAAAGAAAAGCGCAAAAATTTAGAAAATTTTTTAGAAGTTTCCTTAAAAGTTGATAAGAAAACTTACCCATTTGTGTCATTAAAAGAATTACCCTATGAGGTATTGGGCGATGGCTCCTAGACCTTGGAGATTTTGCTTTTGTAGCCGAACCATCCATCTGAAGAGTTGATGTTGGAACTAACTTAACCAATGAATTCATGTCAATTCCAGGATTATCGTAGCCGTATGACAATAAGCCGATTATCTAAAAAAAAATTATTCAATTTGATTTTTGGAAAAAAAGAAAAAAGAAAAATGATAAAATTTACCTGAATTAAATCTTTAGTCCTATTATTGACTTTTACCATGTACGGGTAGGGTACTACATCTTTTTTTAACAACATTTCATAAAAATGCTTGTAAATGTTAGGTGGAACATTTGTGAAATAACTAGGTTTAATAATATTATTTCTTGAGTCGTCAGATGTTTCTCTGGATTTGTACGAGCATAAGCCAGGGTAGTCCATCCAATAATGATGAACATAGTTTATTAACTGTAAATCGGACGCAAGCTGATGTAACAGTTTGACAAGTGTTGGTAAAAAAATAGTTTTTAGTTCATTTAGCTTCATATCTTCGTACAGCAAATGTAATGAAAAGAATATAACGAGAAAATGAGGATAAAGAACTCCATTTTTACTTATAAAATTTTCTTCCACATCTGATTTTCTACTAGATTCTGGTGCAGTAATCGGAGAAATATCGCCTAGAAATAAAATTTTAATTACTTTTCTCAAAGAATTTGATTTCCCTTGAGATATTTGACTATAAAAAGTAAAATAATTACCTTGCTCTAGTATACTTTGAAATCGGTTTATAGGTAATCTACTTTTACTTAATAAACTTTTAGGCTGAATAGGAGTTTCATCTATCGACTCCAGGCTGTTCTTTTCTTGAATTTTCACGAATGATGATTTGAACTTACTATGAGACATTTTACTTCTATCTATCGGAGTTTGAGTAACGTCGAATGAATCTAATTTAGAATTGAAACTGCTACTTCTACTTGAAATGAGAGGAGTATCTGTTATGCCTAGAAAAAATAAATACTTGCTCCTCATATGCTTGTTCGATATTTGAATGCAAAAGAAATATTTACCGGTGTAATTTTCAGTGTCATCAAGCATTTCGCTATCAGAGGATTTATCTGTGTGAACAAAACCAAAGCCTAAAACATTTTTAACATGATCGAAACACAGTTCATGGTGTTTTGAATCAAGCAAATAATTCCAATCTTCATCCCCACTCGTTTCGGTTGTTTTCTGCTTTTTCGGCCGAATAACAGGACTTTTCTCAGGATCTGCTTTTGTTCCTTTTAGAACTTCAACATCGTAGCCAAGCAAACCTTTAAAAAATAAACTTAATTAAATTATTTTACTTTGCTTTTTTAATTTAATTTAATTCAGTTCAATTCAATTCACTGAACTAAAGTGAAATTCCATTACATTAATCTTTAACAGGCATAGAACATTAATATTTACCGCATAAAACATCACAAAACATGGTCCATTCTTCTTTGGCTTCGACGTTATGAGATCCTGGAGCATTTCTTGTACAATACCATTTTATAGACAAATGTAAGGATAAGTCGTTGGGCAAAACCTGTCGCAGAACATTTAAACAACTTTTAACTAGCGGGGAACTTCCAAAATCAGGCAACTGTGTCCTAAATAATATACCAGTACTGAATTCCTAAAAATTATTGTAAATTTTAATTTAACATTCTTTTGTTTAAAAAAAAAATATTTTATTTGCTTACCAGTGAAATTCGACTAGCTACACTATCTTTCAGTGCAACTAAAGTTCCTTCTTTAGGAGTCGAAGGTGGAAAAGGAGTTTTGTTGTGTAAATTTGGAGTTATGTTATCCGTGCAACTTAATTCTAAAGAAGCAACGGGCGATAACTGTGATAAACTTTCATTAAAGACCGGTGATAAATGAGAAACAGATTGCACTATTAAACTACTTCGCCTGGAAAAAAATTAAAGATTCTTATAATTTATCATCAAAAAAAAAAAAAAAAAAAAAAAAAAAAGATCCCACTTTTAGCGGCTTTGTTTTTGTTTCGCATACCTATTTTAAATTGTTTTGTAATTAAACATTTTAAATCCCTAGACTGATTTTGCTTTAACTTCACCCAGAGCTAGATTTACTTAACTGATCAAGATTTGGCCATTATGGCCATTACTATTTCAGCAAAATTTCATTTTGATGTGTACAACCAATTTCAAAATTAAGATAGATCAAAATCACTGTACAAATCAGACATGCAAGACTGTTTATTATGCAGAAATCTAAGTATTTTCAAACCAAAAAAATCAAACATTTTGAAATTTTTTAAAAGTTGAGATTTCCTTTTATCGAACTTACTTCGGAAAGGCACTTGAAGAATTTCTAGTAAAAAAGGTAGGCCCCGCATTAGAATTTGAAAGATAAGATGAAGTGGCTACACAACTAGGCACTCCTGATATTAAAATTTTTCCTACGTTAACTGCACCAGAATATAACTGAATGCCTCCGTCTAAACCTATCACGGCCAACATGTCAAGAGACTAAAAACAAATGATTTTTGTTAATTTTAAGACAATATAATCTTAATAAAGAACGTATTTTTAAGTAATGGTTCAACATACAGTCAATTCACAAGCATCTTTGGCGTTTACTGTTGATATCTCTCCAAAAATAACGCAGCTTCCATCGTTGTTAATTTTTATTTTTAGTAGGTTGAGAATATGTTTTTCTTTTAGTAAATAACAAAGATAAGTGTTTCCGAGAAGATCGGTTGTCAGGAAGGCTTTGGAAGCTGTTGTAAAAAGAAAATAAAATTGGAAAATCTTTCAATTTGAAAATTCTTTATCTTTTACCTGAAGTATCATTAGTAGACGGCTCACTCCAAACATGCTGTAAGCAAATCTGGGGATACAAAGGCTTTGGTTCAGCGTATTCTATATCTTCAGTCATTAATCGATTTTCAATCCGGCTTGGAGTTCCTTCATAAGATGTACTAAATGATGATTCCATGCGTCTAGGAGAAGGAGTATAATGACCATATGAAAAAGCCGGAGATAACGCATTACGGGACGGTAATGGAGAACTATGGCGGGTGACCTCGTATGAGTTAAAAGGCGAACTTGCTAAATTTGGAAACGCCGAATGAGATAATCCTAAACTTTTTCTAGTTCTGAAAAAAATTTAAAAAATTCTTTATTTTTAAGACTTCAAAAGCGTAATAAAATATTTAAATTACCTAGCGTTTAAAAAAGGCAATGAAACATTGCCGTTTTGTATATTAAAACTGTTATTAGTATTGGAAAGAGACGGCTTTGCAGCATTGCTAAAAGAATTATGACTTCTTGAAGTCCTACTCAACATAGATTCGCGATGCAAGCAGACTTCAGATTCCTGAGGAATAGCCTTACGAATAAAATATACAGAATGAACTTTAATTTTTCTATCATACATCATACAGAGAGATGGAGATTCACTTGTAAAAATAATTTTAGCATCTGGATTTGATATGTAGGACAAATTTTCTGAAAAAAAAAAAAAAAAAAAAAAAATTTATCATTTATAATGAAGATTTATATTAAATTGCATGAACATTTTTACTTACCATGTTTAGAAACTACTGGGCATATTTCATCCAAAGGATGGGACAGGCTAAAAATAGTAGGTAACTCAGGCCCTTCATTCTCAATTTCATCAGACTGTAGCACAGATGACGCAACTGGACTAAAGTCACCATGAATCTGAGATGGAGGATTTAAATACTGTGTAGAAGTAAATAATGATTTATCAAAATCACTGAAATTTCTTTGATTCTGTATATAAGACTGCTCAATAGACTGGCGGCGTAAATCAACTGTACTGTTTCGAAACGGAACTCGAAATGAAGGTGGAGATGGAATAGGTGTTTCAACTTTTTTATTTTTTTCATCTGATGCAGCTTCTTTTGAATCTTTCTTTTCAACACTTCTTTCAAATAGTAAACCATATTTCATTGCCCATAATTTATTTACTTGAAATTGTAAAGTAGTCATGTACTCCTTTCCTGATTTGGTATAAAATCTAATATTATTTGAATCAACTATACATATACAACTCTTTAAATCCTCATTTTCTTTAGTTGGAATTTTAGTTCCTACAGTTGCATGCTTCAAAGTATAAGACCCAGTTAAAAAAGTAGATGAAATATCAGGATTAGAAAGATGAAAATTACACCACAAAGCTTCTTGGACCAATGTTTCGCTGGTATAACAACATTTTAAAATTTTATTTGTTTTGCTGTCAGTTGAAGCTGGGCCTACTGACCTAAAAATTCAAAATTTTTAAATGACAGTAAAATATGATTTACAGAAATAAGTATATTGATACTTACCATACTACAGTTTTTCCCTTATAATATAATTCCTCTTCACATTCGATTGCTTCATTTTTTGTTTCCCTTAAAATCCATGATTCTGACTGTTTTGAATTATCTGTTATGGCAACCTCACTCAAACGACTAGACAATGCATTTTCCGACTGATGTTGGTGTTCTTGGATCCCAATCTGGACAGCCCCAGGATGTTCCAAGACTTGCTGCCTCCCAAATGGGACGAACTCCTACAAATTGATCGATTGATTAAATATTTTGATAGTTATTCAACCTACCTTCGTGTGAAACATAAAATATCAATAAAGTAAGAACTTGTCACTCATGATTTTCAAATTCAACCGGTAGCATTCAAAACCAAACCAAACCAATTTTTGTACCTGGGGTTCGGAGGCCGCAATCATTATTTCCTCTGAGACATCCAGATCGAAAATGAAAACTACAATAACTAGTTTTATATGTATGTGAAATTTTACCCAAAACTAAACCATATATGTAAAAAAAAATACAAAGAAAATATGTAAACAAAAAATCGTTTTTCCAACGTGGCGCTAGCGAGTTCCAAACAGCCATCTTGAAAAAATTTTGTGAACGTTCTTTCTAATTACACGACGGAAACAATTCTTCGCTTTCATTTTGTCCACGCTTGGTAAAAATTTTTTTTCATTAAAAAATGGTTAGTATTACCTGCTTTATTATTTCTTAATTATTTTACTAATAATATAGCATTTATATAAGGAATACAGATTGTAAGACCATTTTTGTTTGGTCAGCCTAATTTCCCAAATTTATGACGTTTCTGATTATTTAACCTCACCTTACAGGCAAAGCGAACGAAGAAGGTTGGAATCACAGGGAAATATGGCACCAGATATGGTGCCTCACTTAGGAAAACAGTGAAAAAGATGGAAGTAACGCAACATGCCAAATACACTTGCACATTTTGTGGAAAGGTAAGTAGGCAAATAATTTGCGGACCAAAGCGTGTTATACGTTCTGTCCTCTTAAAACTTACATTGTTACTTTATTCTTAGCTAGTGCTAAAAAGTTAAAACTTTTCAGGAAATAATGTTATCTAGATTTTAACCACATTTCTTTTTTTTAGGATGCAATGAAAAGATCTTGCGTAGGAATTTGGGCTTGCAAAAGATGTAAGAGAACCGTTGCAGGTGGAGCTTGGGTATATAGTACAACAGCTGCAGCATCGGTTAGATCTGCTATTAGGCGTTTAAGAGAAGTTAAAGAACAATAAATAAATTGTTTAAATAATTAATATGAGACGTTTTTTCTTTCCTTCTACCCTTTCTATTATTATAATTACATGAACAAGGTGATGCCAAGGAATAAAGAAAAAGGAATTTTGAATTTTATAAACAAATTTATTTTAAAATAAATTAATTGTGCTTAAGCCTACAAAACCCAAAAAACAATTTGTGTACACCATATTGTTTATAACAAAAACTCACAGAATTGTAATACTAAACAAGGAATGTAACATGTGAAGAGAACATTGTGCCATGAACATCTTTAGAGATGAGAAAAATTTGAAAATAATTGGGCATGCGAAACATGAATTGTTGAAGCTTAATTACTTCAACTGTGCATTTTAACGTTGAATTTTTTTGAAAACTTAAATAAATTGAACAGTATAATTAATCATGTACTTTGAAGTACTGCTGGCTTTGGCCTGGCATATGTAAATACAAATTTATTCTTACTGCAACCACATCTTTCTATTAATTTTTTTTTTTCACAACAGATACAGTTCTAATCCAAAGCAAGATTGCAACTGCCTTGGATTAGAAAAAACTCCATAACCTGGCTCACTTTTTGACAGGAAAAATAAGTGAAAAAATTAAGGTACAAACAGCCAAAAATATTTTACGTCATTTCTCTCAAGTGTAATTAAAATCGTTCTTTCTTTTTTTTAATTTACTGCACATAACAGGATCATGATCATATGTGTAAACCAAATCTAAGCCAAAGGTCTTTAAATATTATTGTACTTCTCCAACTGATTTAAGTTTGATATTGATACATTGCCCATAGCTTTTTTTTTTTGCTAAAATCCATTCACGCAATTCCACATTTAATTCGTTTTTAATTTTCATTCAACGCCAACTCAGCTTTTTTTGGGTGAAAAATTAAAACGGCATTTTGTTATTCTAAGTTCCCCGTCGTTATAGCTCTTGATGAGATGAGTCTTCACTTTCTGAAAAAAAAAAAAAAAGCAAATAAAAATAATATAAGAAAAGTAAATATAAGCAAAACATCTCAGTCACTTGAAATAACTTCAGTTCTTCAAAGATATTGAAAAACGATAGAGCAAATCATAACCACACTGGCAACCAGCAAAAATGGTGTAAATTAAATGCAAGGTAGGAAAATGAGTTATACCGTTCTTTTACTCAAATAAACTTTCAATCCCCAATATTAAAAATGTTACTATTTCGAAAGTGTATTTTTTTTTTTTAATCAAAAAGCGTTAGTATTTTTAATGATTAAGCCCAAGATAGGAACCCGAAGAATAGGATAAACGTTACCACAACATGAAAAGATACATCAAAAGGTGACACATCAAAATACAGGCATGGAAAAAAGTAAATGCATAAAAAAGACAATTATCGCTGATGAAAACCACGCTCTTAAGTCTCCTGACGGTTCATTATCGATAACTTCATTTTTTTCTGCAAAATTTAAAACAAAGCATGTCAATTTCAACAAACAAATAAATAGAGTGCTCTTTTAAATACTGAGATCCGGAATTTTCATACAGATAACACATACTGATGGGTGGATATCTTAATTTTCCTACCTTCAATTAATGTTCAAAAAATATTTCATTTAGCTTAAATAATTTGAAATAAGCTTTTGTGTGCAAATTAATCTACTTTAAAACTAATATTTAAAGTTTTGTTTCACTGGTTATTTCCTCACCTTGATTTGTTTCTACATTTTCTTCAGCTACACTTTCTTTGGGAGTTTCAGTCTCAGTACTTTCTATCACATTTTCTGGTTCACTTAAAATAGATTCTGTTTCATTTTTATTTTCTACTTGTTCTTGTTCTTCTTCTTCCACCACTGGTTTAATATCTTCTAAATTTTCTTCCACTTTTGTTTTATTTTCACTATTTTCTTTATTTTCTTTAGTTTCATTACTTGATTTTTTAGGAGCCTTTTTAGGCTTCCAAAATTTTGCTTTATTCACTAAATACTTTACTTCTCTATCTAGAGCTGCCATTTTTTCTGTAATTAATTTAATTGTTAATTTGGGAGGTTCTGAAAGTGGTAACTTCGCTTGCTCTTCCTCCATATTTTTCTTCCACTCTTCTGTTTCTTTTATAACTTTTTCTAATGTATCAATTTCAATTTGGGTAAAAATGGCTTCGCCATCTTTAGCCAACGCTTCCTTGGTGGTGGTTACTATTGTATTAAGAAAATGAGTAGATCCATTTATCATGGCTTTTAAAGCTGCTAAAGCTTCGGGTCTTTCTTCATGTTCTTTAACTCTTCGGTAAAGAGGACCTGTCAGCGTTTTTACTTGTGTTAGTTTGTCTTCATAAATATCAGATTCGGCATCAAAACCCTCGTCGTCTAACCATTCCGAAATCTAAATAAAGAGAAGAGTAGACATGAAAAATATTATTCCATTTAAACAAATATACAACTTTTTTACTTACTTCCGAGCAAGCTTTGGGGATACTTTGTTTTTCTTCATTAGTCGCAGCTGCAATGTATTCTTCCAACTCTAATTTGTTTTGAGCATCAAATACGTAACTTTCTAGTGCATTCCGAGCTTTTTCCTTTTTTTGTTTCTTTCTATCATATTCGTCAAATTTTTCGATCCTGAAAAGAAACAATTAATATTCAATGAAAATATAAATTTTTTAATTTTTACTTTAAAAATAAGAAATCCAACGAACTTCTTAGCCGCATTCTGGAACTGAGCGTCTGTTAATGATGGTACACCAAATTCTTCATGCGAAGAAGTAATATTTTCCTTAATGACAATTACTTTCGGTTTTTTCTCAGTTTTTTCGGTTCCGTTTTTAGCTGGTTCTTTATCGGTTTGATTTGCCATTTTATCGGTTTCATTTGTTTCAGGTTTTCCTACATTTTCTTTATTGTCATGTTCAGGCTTCTCTTTATTAATATTGTTTGCTTCTTCTTTTTGTTCTTGAGACGTTTCCGCGGGTTTTTCTTCAGTTGGAACTGACTGTTCAGATTGTGGTACAGGTTCAGGTTCAGGTTCAGATCCTAAAAAAAAAAAAAAAAATGCGTACCGTCAAAATTGATTCAAAATAAAATGTAACGTATCGTGAAATAAACTTCTTGCCTCCAAATAATTTTGTAAAACTAGATCCGATTTTTTGTAGCGTAGACTGCTCCTCATCTTCGTCTCCTACTATTTTTTCAGCAACGTAATCGACATTTAATAAAGACAGAATGCCACTATCACTCATAACAAAATGTGCCTTAATTCCTTTAGATTCTATATTCTTTCCTTCATGTTTAAGTAACGCTTCTTTTACACCTTTTAAATCTACTCGGCTCAAATTTAATGAACCTAGTGCTCTGGAAATAATATTTTAAAAATCCATGTTTAAATTATCACAAACATTAAGACGCTTTCAGAAACATTAAAATCCTTTCTACTTAACTATGTTAAATTTTTAAATTTAACTTTTACTTAACAATAATTTCTTTTTTACATGGAAAATACACTAAGAACTTACTCTAATTCATGAGGAGGAATATGGTCCAATTCTCCGTAATGAACATTAAAACTAAAGTCATCCATATGTTTGTTAAATGTAATAATCTTCTTTTGCGGAAATGGATTCATGACTCCAAACAAAGTTCTCTTAACATGTTTAACTTCTTCAGTACCATCATTAGCCCGTTGGAATGTCACCTATAAAAATTAAAATTTCTGTAATATCCATTTACAATAAAAGATCCAAAACTAAAATAATTACCTGAATTGGGAATAAAACAGCATCTTTTGTTATAAATTTTTTAACTTTAAAACCTGTAGAAATATCAGCAGCTTTATAGACAGCTCCCATGACAGCGGCCTCATCCGTATTAATGTTTTTACTCAATTCCATATTTACAATACTTGACAATACTTCTTGAACCTTGGGCACCCTAGTATTGGCGCCTACTAAAATAAACTGACTGACAACTTCCAATGATAAACCAGCTGTTTTTAAAGCCTGGTCAATGGGATTCTTGATTCTATCGAACAAATCCTTGCATAAAGTTTCAAATTGTTCTCTAGTGACAAGAACTTTAAAATCCTCATCATCCAGCAGACCTTCTACTTGAGCATAATGTTCAACATTGGCACTTAAAACGTTTTTTACACGCCCGGCTTCTTTAAATAGCTTTGCCATAGCTCTAGGATTATCAAAAACATTATTTTTCGTTTTTTTAACCTCGTTAAATTTATTGGCTAAATGTTTTTGAAGTCGTAATTGCATTTCCAAACCTCCTAATGTCCTATCATAGCTAAAAGTAAAGCATAATAATGACTCCATGTTGGAAAGAAATTCAAATTCTTTTCCAAATGCAATACTTACCCTACACCAATAACAGAAGCTTGAGGATTTGTTTCCACTATTCCTCTATCTTTTTGTTTTACCAATTGATAAGCTACTAATGTTGCTGATGTGCTGGATGCACCCATATCATAAAACATGATATATTGCGTACTTTCATTAAAGTCCTTCCTCCTGAATATTCCGTAGTTTAATGCCACTGAAAATACAGATTCATATCAGCTATAGTTACTATTTAGGTCAATTTATAATTTAAAATAAATTCATAGTAGCTTAGTACCAGCAGTGTAATCATTTATTAGTTGTAGAACTTTTAATCCTGCTAGATTAGCTGCATTAACGAATGCTTTCCTCTCAGCTTGGTTAAAAAATCCAGGGACCACAAGAACAGCATCATTAATTATTTGACCAGCACTTTCCTCTGCAAACTCTTTGGCTTTATGAAGAAGCATTCCTATAAGTTCTTCTGGAGTAAAGCTTGTATCACTAAAATTTGTAAAAATATTACTGAATAAAATCCACAAAATGGATTAGAGTAAAGCATTAGCTTCCTTACCTATCATGCTGAAAAACAATGGTTCCCCTCTCAGGATCTTCTACAATTTTATAATATGGAAAATTTTTTTGATATAACTGCACAATCGGATTGTCAATTTTTTTCCCCAAAAGATCTAATAAATAACCATAACCATTTGCAGGGAATCTGACAGCTATGTTTTGAGCATCTTCACCAAATGTTCTTTCATTATCCCGAAATGCAATAAATGCTGGAGTTTTCCTCTTTGATTCTTTGTTTAGGGCTATTTCCATAGGAACACCAGGCTAAAATTGAAATGTTATTATTAATAAATGCATTTTTTTGCCTATTTTTTGTTTATTTTTTACTACTTACAGAAACTATTGCAACTTTCATCCATTCACTTCCAAAATCTACACTCATCACTGCCACTCCATCCACTAAATTATTAGCTGTAAGTATTGATAGGATGGAAATAATAAAAAATCCCCATGATGGGGACATTATTTCAAATTCTGAAAAAATAAAAGAAACTAATTAAAATAAAAATCAGTATTTTACATTGCATATTTAACAATGCTGTTTAAGGACAAAAGTAAAAAGCAAAAAGCAAATAAAATTATTACAGAAATACAGTATATAAGCTAGTCATTATTTTCAATAGACACATTAAGCCTTTTTCTTTCCAAAACTCCATGCTTCCTGACTTTATTTACTTTTTCATTCACACATTTATCATTTTTTAGCATTTAAAAAAATTAAGCTTTACACTTTACAAAACAGGTCAAATTTAAACAAGGAAAATAAAATTGATGTATGGATTGCTACTGCAGTATAATAGTAATAATGACTAATAATTTTAATTAACTATCTGTTATTTAATACATTTAATTTTAAAAAAAATGTAAAATTTCACTTAAACATCACCAAATAATTATTTTCAAAAAAATTCGACCAGGCATACTTTATCAATTTTCTTCAAGCCGTTCGAAGTTTAGAAAAACTCTTGACATAAGCTGTCACTAACACAACCACATCAGCTATTTTATTAAAAGGCTTCGCAAAAAACTCAAAGGTATGCGAAAATATTTTGAATTTTCGCTGGAATGACAGAAGCCTAAATAAATATGCCGATATCAAAACAAAACTTACTGGTGTGATTTAAAGAAAAACAAGATTTTGGAAATTGAAAAATTTATAATTCTAGAAGAATTTATGAAATTTACTTACCTTTTACGTTATATACGAATAAAAAATACAATTTTTAAAGAAATCTAGGTGAAAATAACTTATTATTTTCGTCCACGTTGAATTTGATTTGTGTGTCGAAGTCTGATTGGTTGTTCTCATCGCAATCTTCTGCTAAATGCGTCATCTGGTACCACGTCGTTCAACTTCAATTTTTTTTTTTTTTTTTTTTTTTCGAAAAATGTTTTTTTCCCCCCTTTTTTCTTTTCGCTGAAAAGCATTTCGATTTAATAAAGTTTCATAATGATAGATTCTGCAGCTTCATATTTGGCAGTCGTATAACTATTATAAATAATCCGATGGTTATCGGTTTTAAATTTTCGATTGAAGAAACGGTAAAACTTGGTAGCCAGTTACAGGCTAAATAGTATTACTTTTGAAAAGTTCGTAGTTTTTTTTTTATTATTATTGAAAGGAACTACGAAAATGATTCGATGACTTAAAATAACTATATATTACATACAATTTTTTAAACAGATGACATCTATTAAATGCTCTTTCATAATTAATTTAATACTTACCTTTAACATCGCTTTATTTAAATAAATGTTTTTGTATATTAAAGTTCACATCGATTCTTTTTTTACAAAAATTAAATTAATTCCATAATATGCAGTCGAGATCTGGAATCTGATTTCAGATTCCAGTATTATGTTCAGAAACTGTAGTCATTTTAAACTTTGACCAACTCTTCTTTTTTCATGTTCCTTTTATATAGGTACTTATTTAAAGTTTTGAGAGAATGCGCTCAAAAAATGAAACATAAAAATATCGTCTGCTTCTCTTTCCTGATCGGTGGAATCTCTGAGGGAAACTATTTTTGATTGGACAAAGCAGTTGTCTGACGTAACCATTTTTTAAATCCATATGATGAAGCGCCAAATAATCTTGTGACTAAAAGAGTAACTAACAGATTTTCTTTTCGCTTTCGTCACTCCAGTCGAGCGATTTGATTGGCTAGTAAATTTTGCAGACCGTTTGGTATGAAGCCTTGTGTGGTGTTTCTGTACATTACTTGGTATTTTTGAAGGTAATTATTTCATACTTTCCATATATATTACGTTTTTCAAAGCGAGGATTATCGTTTCATTGACTTTTTGAAGAAATCCATAAAACAGAATCGAATTTTAAAGGATTAATCAATAAGAAAATATACATGCTTTGGTTTGGCTTGGTTTTGTTGACGCGTAATGGCGGACCTTGTGACCCATATTTTTTCGTTAATGTTTATTTACCGAAATAACTTAAAGGATTGATGATAAACGCTGGTAATAATACTCTTGATCGAGTTTTCCAAACCTTCTGATTTGCATTAGTGTGGAGTTTATTTGTCAACAGACCTTGCGTTTCCTGAAAATCTTTCAGGTTTATTCCACGTTATCAGTGATAGTTTGTATGTAAATCGCCATATTCTTGTGTTCATCGTTGCCTAATTTGGAGAACTTGCATAAAATACAATGATCTTTCTGCAGTTAAGATTACTTATCATCAAGGTCGTATCATGTCTTTAGTTGTGGTGTTAATTATGTCAGTTAAGGGTTAAATTCGGAACTTTTACCGGGTTGAAATTTCGGGAAAAAAATCATCTGCTGCAGTATGCATTAATATTCCATTCCTTCTTCCCCTTTTTTCACTACTTTTTTAAAAAATTTGTTATTGATTTTGTCATAAATGAAATGATTAATATTTTTCAAATTCTCTTCCTTATTTGAAATAAGATTGTTATTTATTATCAGCATTTAAATGCTAGAAGTGAATGGTTGCTTACAGTTACGATTTTAGGCAAAGAATTTTATGGGAACAGAATAATTTGGCATCAGATATGAACAGAATGGTGTTAATTTAGTTTTTATAAATATTACATATTGAACACTATTGTTAATCAAACAGCAACAAATGTTAAACAATTTTAAATGGTTTCGAGTTTAAAAGGAAGAGTTAAAATGATATGACAAGACTTGAAGAGAGCATTGTCTTACAGGAATATGCTACCAAGATTATATATGTCCAGCTGAACTTACAATACTGCAGTGAAAGTCATACCTAAGGATGGTGAATTTTTTGAAAAGCCAAACATTAGCGTGAAACAATTGAACCCACCTTTTAAGAGAGCCTCTGATTAAATTTTAAAACTTTTTTTTCTTCCATCAAGAACCGCCATAGTAAATTTTTCTTTAAAGCATAATTACTGTTACTTGTGATACAGTGTTACAATGTGAGATTTGTGTGTTGTATTTAAAATCAGTCTTTTTATTAACAGAAAAAATTTTAAAAAGCTAAACACATTAATTTGATCAAATCATCTAGAAGTTAGTATTGGATCGATGGAAAAAAAAAATGTTGCTTCTTTAACTTACTTAGATATTGTTCCACAGATCTGTTTTATATACTAATTCATTGGAAAATTTTTAGATCTGTCTTGTGAGATATTTTATAATGACAAATAGGAATAAGAAACAAAGCAAGATTTATTTTTTTAAAAAAAGGCCAGTTTTTTAAAAACAAACTTGGTATTCTTCTTTTTTCCATATGTTATGTAGATCTACAACATTTTAATTGGAAATGTTTTCAGCTTTTTATTTAGGTCAGATACAAACATTTTTTACATTTTGACATTCACAAATAAAATAATAATATATATATAAAATAATAAATAGTAAATTCGATTCAATATGATCTGAACGCCTGTGGTCATATCTGCAGGAAATGTTCGGTGACAAAGCCAATTTGAAATTGAAAAAAAAAATTAATTATGAATTCATACTATCTACATTTGTCTTTTGTCTAAATCTTAATGCCCCTGAACAGGAAAGAATAGTTCCCTGATCTCAGTTTTTATGTCAGTTATATAAGCTCTTCAGAATAAAAAGGAAAAATGACTACAAATAATGCTTGTTTATTTAAGATGTAAACAAATAAAATAAATTTAGGGCTGTTTCTTTTCGTACTTCATAAAAAAATTCTTTATGAATTAAATGCGGAAAAAAATATTAAGAAGGATAGAAATTTAACATTATTTTTGGGCATTCTTAAGCTCGAATTCTTGAAAAAAAAAAAGAGTGATGAAATTTCTTATAAGTATTAGTTGTGAATCAATTTTAAATGAAAATTGTGAAAATTTCTGTAAGGTTTCCAGTATCTGAAGTTTTGGGCAAATTTAATTCTCAGTTAATAAAGTTTGTAATGAGCAATGACATTATTGTTTTGTTAATTTTTATATGTCTCTTTTTTATGACAGGAATTAAATTGTTAACTAATCTGATTGCATTGGACAAAGTTTTTCTTCTGAAGTCATTTAACTTTGTTTTTATTATTTATTTGTTAATTTAATACTTTTTTAAAAAATAGTTTAGCATTTTTCTCCGCCCAAAAAATAACAGAAAAATTAAAAGTTACATAACTTTGCTTGTAAAACTACCATTACTTTTGGGCTTTTTAATAGGAATCTATCTTATTTTCAAATCTCCGGAAATAAGTACTGTAAAAAATTAATGCTGCTCAAGTGACTAAAAGCTCGACAATGTAGTTTTGTTGCCAGTCGCAAGGACCAATGAGTGACACTTTTAACGCTTCCTTTCGATTCTAATTATAGTCATAGATATTAACTTGTATTCTTTTTTTTAACATCTCGTTGCATCCTCATATGAATATTTTTGTTTTTTTTCTTCGCTCTTCTCCACTTTTTTGTGATTGAGTTATGTCTCATTTTACAAAGTTTCATTTATAAGGAGACAAAACCGATCAACTAACCTAATTGTGACCCAGATTAATGTGACTGAATATGACTTGTAAATGCAATAGAAGATACTATGAAAATTTGATTAGGAATTTTCATATTGAATTTGTGGCTAATTCAATTACTTCATTTATTTATTTTTTTGATTTTGAAATAGCACACGTTATATTGTACTTCGCTCTATTAAAAAAAAAAGACTCTGTAAATGTTTTAATTATATGAAATTTTATTTAGGCAGTAAAATAAAAGCCAGTTTAAAATGAAAGATTCATTGTAATATCTTGCTAACAGAATCATGATCATGATAGTGTAGAACTGGTAACAAAACCAAATTCTTCAAAATTGTTGGAAGCTGAAGTTACATTCAAATCCAAGTATAAGCTTTTAAAAAAATCTAAAATTAACATGTAAACCGGTCATTCGAATATAATTAACACTCACGATGAGAAAAAATCTTACCTATTCAAGAAATTTGGCTAAGCCTAATTTTTTCATAAAGCTCCCGAAGAAGTTAACTCTTCAAAAGTTCGCGTGTTTATAAAAATAAAAAAAAAGAATCGTAAACTTTCCGACTGTGCCAGAAAACTTGAAACTTTTAAAATGCTAAACCGCAGCGCTTATTAGAAAGAAAAAAAGATTTAGAAGAAACTTTGTCGGTGTTAGGAATTTTAAACGTTTCATATGCCTTGGTTAGATACTCAAAAAAGATTTTTTCCATTGGAATAGGAGAAAAAGTGTCAAGAAAATTACAAACTTTATTATGAGAAATCTGTTACAACCTCGTATGCCACCGAATTAGAGCTCCAAAACTTTTCTCCATGTTACAAATTTTTACGACATATTGGACTTTGAATGCAACTTGGTGTTCATTTGAACGACCAACTGTGCAGCAGCGTAGATTCTAAGAGCGACTGAAAGTAAATTATAACATGCTAATGATCACTATTTGATCCTTCAACAGGTGCTACTATCCGCATAAATCACGCAACATGCAATATTCCAAATTCCCTTATTATTATGCACCGTTTTGGCTTTTCCTTGTACTCTGTAAATGAAACCAGGCCCTTATCGGATTAAATTTAAAATCTAACATCCAAGTTGAAAACGTTTTTTAAAAAATTCCATAAATTTAGTCGATACTGCAGTCATGGCCTTTCAATAGTAATAATAATAATAATTAAAAAAAAAAAAAATTGGGATACATAAATATTTAGTATTTGCATTACTGTTTACCGGCCTGAATTTTCCGTTTGGGGAATAAGCATTACAAAATTTACAGTTCTATCTTTAGCTTTTGATTTTAGTTTGTGGAATGCGTGCAGAAAACCCCAACATTTATTTTCTTTACGTCTGAATAAAATCGTTTAAACTTACGCATTTAAATAGTCTTATTGACAGCAACAGAAGCTTTTTGAATTAAGTTGAAAGCTGTGAAAAAGCATCAGGAGAGTTTTGTTTTTTATACTAAACTTTTTTTTTTTTTTTTTTTTAATTGTCAAAATTAAGAGTTCTGGCATTTTTTTAATTTAAACCAAACAAATCCGAGAAGTCCCAATTTTTTTTAAAAATAAAGTTCGATTTAAATTTTTTTGCTTTCTTCTTAGCTCAGTAAATTTTGTTTTCAGCCAGCGAAATTTGTATCTATTAATTAACCAAAATAATCGACCCCTTTCAGCCCAAAATCGGCTTAAATTTTCTCATCATTTAGTCATCTACAATTTTAATGTCGCATCATATTCGTTGGGGGTTTCAAAATTAATTAGTTGTAACGCAAGCTTTAGAATAGCATGAATAATATACGAAAATAATTGTTTCCTGAAACGTTTTCGGAGTTTTCGAAACGCATCATCGGTACAGGGACGAAGCTTTAACTTCGTCGATGACGCTTTTAGCTGACTTACACCAAATTCTGCTTGTTGAAATTGTTCACGGATGCTTTAGTTTTGTTTTTGTAACAAATAAACGTTCAGTGAATACGGCAGAGGTAGTCTGTTTATTCTTCCCTTTTTTATTCGTTGCCTGTAACATTTCTTTTGAGGGTTTTTCCTCGGTGTTAAGACTTCCCGTTGATCTTTTCTTCCTTGAAAATGAATTTCTTGTCTTGTAGGTCCCGGATAGGAGTCATAAATCACCCATCTGGATTTATTTCTCATTTTAATTATTTCTTTTTATTTAATGATTGCAATAAAGTAACGTCTTTAATTCTTTATTAGGAATATAAACGGAGAATAAGCATGATTTTCGATTTGGTTAAAGTGAACTTGCGGGAGATAAACTGATATTAACCGTGTGTACCAAGGAACGAAAAATTAATGCAATGAACGGTTTGTTTTACTTCGTTATAAGAGTTTGAAATCATGCGTTTTTGATATCGAAGATAAACGGTTGTCAATATTGGAGTTCAACGATCCTCGCAAATAAGATTTTTTTTATTCGTTTCTTGCTTTTTGAAAAATTAAGATTGCAGTTATATTTTTCTGATGTTTTTTTTTTTTTTTTTTTCTCCTATTTTTATCTACATTTTCCTAAAATTTTTAATATTTTACCTTTTGGAGTGAAAAAAAATTGACTGCCCAAATACTCACCCTGGCGTTTACAAATCATTTTTAAATTGAAGTTTAAAAAAAAAAATCGTCATTACTTTTTTTTACAAAGGAAAACAGGAAAATTGTGTTTTTACCATTTGCGAAAATCTTGAAGAGAATTGCATAAGAGTTATCTTACATTAAGAAAACACAAGCGATGTAGACGGTTTCCATGGTTACTTATCGTGAAGCGTCCCTTACCAGTCACATACAAACTTTCATTACACTTCTTGGCTTATTAGATTGTCCTAATTAATCGTATGATACACGCCATGTGTTTAATCATGATTCGCTTTGTTTTTGTTACTGATTTTATGATTTTTCTTCGACTTGTAAATTTTTCAAATTTTTTCCCTTCTATTCAAATCCTTTACATGTAAAATGATCTTTTAGTTTGTTTCCAGGTTTTTAATCGATTTGCTTAATGAACGATTAATTAAATCATAAAGCCTTAATCTATCGTTTTCATATGGGTTACGGAATCAATTTAAAATGACATCGAAAGTTTTAGAACGCGCCTCAAGTAAAACTTGCACGAAATAAGGAATCATCTTTTCAAATTTAAATGTGAAGCATTTTCGAAAACCGCTAAAGCAAATCAGTTTGAAAGAGATTATTAAATGGCGATCGGTAATAGTGTGAATTAATAGGGACTATTATGGCGTCACCGTTGCGTTACCATGGTAACTTCGAGATGAAGCATGCATTGACTTTTATATGAAAAATATTTTGACTTACAAGTTACCTTTCTTCTTTCGTCTCTTGTCTGATTTTATCCTGATCTTTGTCTGGTTTAATAAATATTATATCTTCTACTGATATTTGATTAAGACAATCCGTTTGGAAATTACTTAGTTCTGGCCTCCTTCTACATGAACTTGATGATTTTTAATACCTTGATATATTACAACTCAAGCTGCAAACTATAAAGGAAAGAAATGTCACATTTGTTTCTTTTCTTCGATTCTGTTTGATGAGATCTTACGACAGAGCTTCAAGCTATAAATAAGTTTTTTTTGGGTTCATAATATTTTGTTTATCGTTTTATGTCGAAGACCTTTCACGCTGTAGAAATTTTTTTTTAAATGTTAAATATTTTGATGTTATCGTTCCATTTTGAAACAATTCATTTTTTTTTTCTAGAAGTAAAATCCATTACAATAGCTAAGACTTTATTGCTTTATCAACAGTTTTTTATTTATTCAGGCTTCTCTCTTTAATTTATTAGCAATAGAGTCCTTCCATATCTTTAATGGCAAATCTGCTGTTCAACACTTTTCTCTCATTGACCGTAATTTTATTTTATATCTGCAGAATTTTGAGAGGGTAATCGAGACGTTTTTTGAAATATGCTTAAATTTGAAAATATCATCAATCTTAAAAAAAATTTAGGTAAATCAATTTATCAAACAGATTAAGGTTCGGATTACTTTTCTAAGCGATAGTTCCAACACCTTTTTTTTTTCTGAACATTAATGTATTTGTCTCTTTTTAGGCTATGGCCCCCGAAAAATCGGGTCAAGGGTTGATTCCAAGCAATACAGTAATTAAACAAGAAGTCGTCGGTCCTCCAAAGCAGACGTCCATATTAGAAGACTTCTTAGAGATAAAAATCAAAGAAGAATTAGAGTACAAAGAAGAAGGCGAAGAAGGATCCAAAACAAGAATCAAACGAGAAGAAGATCAGGATTTGACTTCTTTAACTTGGCTACAAAACAACAATCTGTTGAAAAGTAAGCGTAAGTATAAAGTAGGAAGTTAAAATTGGTTTTCTTTGTAGTGTGGATGTTTGCATCGTCGTCACAAGAGCAAATTCGATGTTCTCGCCTTTTTTGAAGAATATCCGGCGACGGTTTTATTCAGTAAGTGCCATGGAGAAAAAAAAATCTGGATTTCGATTGAAGATTTGGAAACTCATGCTACTTATTGGAAGAGATTTTTATATTCGTATGCACGGATTCCACGTTAACAATGGGGTCTGCCTTTAATATAAATATTTTTTTGTAATTATTAAAAGCAGACGTATTGTGTGATCTACTGCATTGGTCGTGTGAAAAGCACAATTTAGTGCTTTTGCTACATGCATGGAAAATTTTCAATTATGTTGAAATCATTTTTTCCAGGTTTTTTTTATTTACATCTAAAATTATCACGTTTTTTGAGAAGCATGAAATCGTCAACACCAATTATGTTGGAATAAATTACAAGCATATTTTAATAGTTACATTACAAAAAAAACGTATTTTTTAAAAAAAATGTTTTATTTAAGAAAGTCACTTTTTTTTTTGAAAAATAAGTATGTTTTTAATTTACCACATCGTAATCGTATTTTGCACTTTTTCATATGAACTCAAAAGAAATGGCAGAAAGTTATCCCTTTCCTTTTTAAAAAAAATTGGACGTATCCGTATCCGTATCCGAATCATATTAAATGTTCATTGTTGCGCTGATTGTTTCATGAAAGCTTAGCGGATTGCTTTTTTCACAGCAGCTAAAAAACACATCTTATTTGTTAAATGTTAACTGGTTGATGCTTAAATTTAATTTTTGATTGCATCCGCAGCTTTAACGTTACCGGAACCTACAAAGAAAGCAAAACACGAGGAGTCGCCAACAAGCGATTTAGCAGAGAATCGGGGAGCGATTCATCAACTCAGTCAAGCAGACATAGTCCTGTCGTTTCAGTAGAATCGCCACCGGCCGTAACAGTAATGGAGGAAACTCGTTCGTTAGAAAAGTTCACATCGAACAACAACACAAAACATTATAATACTTCCAGCGCAAGCAAAGAAAAGCATCATTATAGTGTACCATATGATCCGCAGGTAAACGATCGTTTCAAAACAGCTTTAGTTTAAGGGATTCATTTTGTATAAATATCAGCGAATTGTTCCGACTATCGATCTTATTTTATGATTCGCTTTTTTTTTCAGCTGCATGTCAATTCGAAACCTCCGTATTCGTTTTCATGTCTAATATTTATGGCGATCGAAGATTCACATGCTCGCGCTCTCCCGGTGAAAGAAATTTACTCTTGGATTACCGATCATTTTCCATATTTTATTAAAGCTCCCACTGGTTGGAAAAACTCCGTTAGGCATAATTTAAGTCTTAATAAATGCTTTAGAAAAGTTGACAAAGCTCCAGTAAGTAAACGGACAATCTAAGAACGATCACACATTTATTACCTAAGATTGTTTTAAATGTAGTCTTAGATGGATCACCTTGTAAGTTCTTGTTTTACTGTTAAAGTTTTAGTGACATATCTTTAATTTTCAGAACCTCGGAAAAGGCTCATTGTGGATCGTAGATCCTCAGTACAGGCCAAACTTATTAAATGCACTTTCTAAGGCTCCGTATCATCCTTGCGCTTCACTTGATAGGCCTGCTAAGCCTCCCATATTGCCTCCAACCACACTTACTGTTCAACAGCAAGAATTTATTGCGATGAAATCTCAAAATCGACTTCCCAATCCTGAGCTCTTTCCGTATTTAAGCAAGAGGTAAGAAAGAAGTTTCTGATCGCTGTATATAGAAACAGCTTTCTAAATAATTTTCATTATTCAGTTAAAATTTAAAACCCATAACTTGAATTTTTTTTAGAAAAATTTAAAATATTTTTAATTAAAATTTTCAAAGTATATATTTAATTCTGTAGATTCTGCACTTCAAATTTTGAAACGACATTCAGATTTAAAGATACACATATATTTGAAGTTGAAAGTTCTTTAAAATTACTTTTTGTTGAAAATTAGTCTTTGCTATAAAATATGTTTACTACTGAGTAAAGGAAAATGTTTAAAATGTTTCTAAATGATAATTTGTTTGTCAAAACAGGCTAGCCGCGTCAGAGGCTGATCGCATAAATGAAGCCGAAGAAAGCGAAGAAGATTCGTTAGATGATGTTGATGCAGCTACTGCTATGCTTGAGTTAAAACATGGCCAAACTGGAGCAAATGGTAGTCACGACAATTATACAAGAGACTATATTCAACAAAAATATTTGAGGAAAAAATCAAAGCTTAGAGAGGTATGGATATATCAGATATTTATATATTTTGCTTTTAAATTAAGGGATTTTATATTTGACCAATTTATAACTATTTTAGGACGAATTAATTCCTCTGATATCTACTTCTCCGAGTGAAGATCACACTTATACAGTGGAACACACTGGTATTAATTATAAACAAAGTCAGCCTGTTTCTCCAGATGAAGCTTATGATTCTAATGATGATAAGTAAGAAAATAAAATGAAATATATGTTCAACTTTATTATTAATATTCTTTTTCGTAGTTCTAGCCATTATTACATCCAGGATTTTAAAAGAAAAAAAATCGAGGAAGACGAAGACAGTTGGTCATCTGATGGAGCTGAGCAACGCAATGTTGCTTCAGCGCTTCTTCATTTGGCTGGAGGAAGCAGAAAAAGGGGATCAGATTCGTCTTTGACTACCCCTTCCTCAGCGAAGAGGACGCATTCTCAAAAAGGTATGCAGTGTTCCATTTGAATTAAACTTATGAGATTTTTTTTTTTTCTTTTTTTCAACTAGTTTTAATTAATAAATAATTCTTGTAAAATAGGCGGGAAATCAAGTCCTCCGATCTCGTTTAACAAATTAAATAGCTACTCCCAAGACTTCATTCGGTTATCTATGCGGGAAAGTTGCAGAACCAAAGTTGTTTAAGACGCAGATGTTTCTTTCTTTTTTTTAAAACTGAAACAGTAATAGAGGTCTTCAAAGTTTTTTAATTGAAAAATATATATCTGCCATTCAGTTGTATGTATTTAAACTTTAAAATGTTGAGATGATAATAATGAGATCTTTTGACAATTAACCAATTGAATTATACTTGGATATTGATTACATATTTTGTGTAAGAGCAGAACATATCTGTTGAAACATTCCAATACCGTTATAATTTTTAGAAAATATAAAGTAAGTTATTTAAAAGCTTATTTCACTTCGAGTTCTTTGACATAAATTTAATTATGTAGTTTATTTTATTATTTAAGCACTTTAAAATTTTTGACCTTTTCAGTCAAACGGCACCATCATAGACCGACGATCCTACAAAGATCTCCAAAAAAACTACAAAAAGGGAAACAAACAGAAGATATGTCTAACAATAACAATAACAACAACGACAAATTGTATTCGGGTCGGCCAACATTCAAACCAAAGATAGAACAACATTACAGCAATACCAGATAGAAAAGAAAGAAAATTGGTAGCCGAAAAAATTTAACAAAAAAATGAAATTAGTTGCATAGCAAATAAATAGGAAAGCAAACGGGACATCTCCATTTTTGTCGAATCGTAAATATTGGTTTGACATTCGGATATGACTTATAAGACTAAAAAGTGAAACCTTTTAGAAATAATAAATAGAAGAGAAAGACTCTGGTTGGTTTTTAAATTGTTAATCGTGAAAGAACTACAGTCGGAAATATTAACGGAATTCTAACAGTTACACATGATTAGTGGTTTTGAGAAAATGACAGAACTAGTTTTATCGGTAAAGACGTGCATCTAAAAATTTTGTGCTTATTGCGATCACAAAAAAAAAGCGACAAAAATGGAAGTGCCTCATTTAAGAACTAATATACCTTAATACCTAATGTATATTGTATATTAAGGTTTTTTTTTTTAGCCAAGTTTTTGATGTATAGAATTTTAATTGTTTTCTGTTTTGATTTATTACAGTTGAATTTTATTTAAAATAAGGAAAAACATAAGTTTTTGCCGCTATGTGTAAAAAAGACCTAGTAATTATTTCTTATATCAAATTAATTTTAATTACAGAAAAATTCGTGTACCACGGTTGTTCCTCTATGTTGAATTTTTGAAAAAAGTGGTAAATTTTATTGAAAAAGTCATTAATGTAAGTCAATCGATCAGTGTGGTTTCTTTAAGGGAATCAGTTCTGAGAAATATTTATTTTAGTGATCTAAAAAATGTAACTAATTTATTATTCTCAGGTATGAATTTGTATCTTAAGAAAAATATTATTGTTGAGGGCTTATCTTAAAAGACTTTTATATAATATATAGAGCTATCAACCGCCTAATACACAGGTTTTTCTCCGTTATTAAAAATTCTCTATTAGAAATTTTGTAAAGAATATAATCTCAATTTTATGAAAATGTAATTTTGTTTTTGATTAAAATAATTTTAAATTTTATTGAAGACGGTTTCTGCCTACTTCGGCAGCGTTATTTTTTATTTGATTAAACTTGTAAATATTTGACTCCAATAATTATATGTTGGGTATGTTGAGGTTATATGGTTCTTTACAAGATTTCAATTAATGAGAATTCAAATGTGAATTAAAGCACTAAAATTCGAAAAAGGGTTAGTTGTACGGTAATTTTAATTTTAAATAAAATATGAGTATTGAATAATCGATTGGCATATAAAATTTCTAACGCAATAGGAATAGAAATTTTCTAAAGCCAATGCAAGCTTTTAGACACTAAAAATTGTTAAAATTTTTCTTAAATTAAAAAATCTTGCGGAAGCATTTTCATCTCGATATTATTATTTGAAAACATGAATGAATGTGAAAAATGTTTCGCAGGATTTTTAAATTTTTAGCACTTTTTCTTAGTCTCTTGACACCGAACGAAGAAAAAAAAGGATGGAATTAAAAATGGTGAATAAGAAATTGAAGAAACCTTTTTAATTGATTATTTACTGTAGGAAAAAAGCGGTTGTCTGTGCTTTCTACTAATTAAAAAAAAACTCACAAAGTCTTGGATTTGAATTTTTTAAAAAGCAGAAAGAATAACTATTTCTTCTTGTCGTCCTTTTATTGACAAACTAAGAATGCTCCATTACATTCTCGAAGTTTTGGATAAAAAACGATTTAAAAAGTTGGTTAAATTTTTGTGTATTCGGGAACATTATACTTATTTTCCAAAATATAACTTGGCAGTTGAACTTTTTAATTTGAGAGTGGTATATGGCTTTTCTTAGTTGATGTAGCCTTCTCGAATGAATAAATACGTGTACTTTTTGCCTGGAGCAAACTAAAAAAAATTTTTTTAAAACGCAAATCATATGCTAGCAATAATGCATGTCTTAACATTTTTGTTTTGTAAAGTTCTAACTGTGAAATTTTATATATATTCAAGTCTTATTGTCGTGTTAAGATCTCGGATAAATGATATTAATAAAAAAAAATGTCTTCAAAATTAAAATCAATTTTTTTTTCTTTTTTGCTATTGACTGAAATTCAGTTGGTATAACATTTGAAATTAAAAAATTTATTTCGGGTTTTGCGCGGAAAATATATAAATAAGCTTTCTCATATTTAAATTCTAATTTTTTCCCCCCAAATATTTTTCTGTAATCAGTTTATCCGAGAATTCTTATGTTCAGTAGAGGACTGAAAATATTCGTGGATAAATGTAATTTTTCGACATTTTTACAATAATATACAAAACTACAAAATTTAGTCTTTCGTAAAAAGTAAAAGAATAATAAAACATGAAAAAATTGTACTATCGTACTAAAATTAATGTTTGAAGTTGCATAATGATAAAAATTTTTATAACAGAAAAAGACAACGAAATGATTTTTTTCTTTTTTTTTTTTTTTACCGTTTACGTTCACTAAAGTGAAAATTAATAAGATATGTTTCACGTAAAACGGTACTCAGGATCCAAGTTGAGCTTGAAAAGCCTTTACTAACTCGATAAAATCGCTAACACTAACTTTTTTTAATAACACAAGTGATGATTTTCAAGAAGTTTACAACCTTTGGACTGGTGGTTTCGGGAAAAATCATAATGACAAAAACTTTTTTACTTTGTATAATTAAATGAAAGAAATAAATCTGTGTGCAAAAATGGTTTAAGATTGGATTCCTTCTCAGATATTTTTTTAAAATGAAAGTAAACTTGCGACTTCATACATTCGTTATAAATCTGTTCACGTATAATAGTAAATAAAAAAATATTTTGTAGAAATACCATATAAACAATTAGCTAAAGCGTTGATCGCTCGTTAGACGGATAGTGCTATATTTTACTGGTAAAAAGCCGTAGCTGTTTTTGAATCCATGTTACTTCAACGTTTTTAATTTGATCATCAAGCGCATAATTTTACACATATTTATTAATTTTTTTTTCATTAATTTCGGTGACCTGTAAAACCTTTGTTAATGATATTTTTAATGAGGAAGTTTTTTAAAATTTTTTTTCCCCTCTCATTTTTTATTTTACAGTGCGAAAAATTGAATGAAGCTGCGTTTTAATTCACACGTTTTTATTGTATTTCAATCAATTTATTTATACATCAAATTATTAAAATGAAATTATTTAGAAATCCATTCTTACTTATTCTACCAGGCTTTTTAAAAATGTTTATTTATTAGCACCTTTTTATTTTATGAAGTTTATGCGAATTATTTGCAGGATTTATATATATTTAAAAAAAATATTGACTCTGCATTTATTTCGTACAAACTTTGTAAGCATTTTGTTGGATAAAATTTTTAGTTAGGTCACTGGTTATTAAAAAAAATTCACTTGTTTAATTAAATTAAATTATTTTTTTAGCTTGACGAATTGTTAATTTTGTTTTCCTAATACGCAATGTTGCGCACCATCTTCATTGAGAATGTGTGATCCGTCTGTTTAATTTTTTTTCTTTTTTTTTTTTTTCTCTTTTAAGAAAAATATTTCAAATCAGGCAGGATTCAAATTTTATCATTTCATTTGATCATACAAGTATTGCAATGAATTTTTATTAAAAAATTAATTAATGAGAAAAAGAAATGAATTTTAAAGGCGAATATAAAGTAATTAATTAGAAACTGCCTGCTTTGAAATGTTGTATAGTTAACAGGCAAAATTAAAAAAAAAAGTTCAAAAACTTAATATTAGAAAATATTGGTGATATCGATGTTGTACAGTCTTGATTTGAAATAATATATAAAAAATGAAAAAAATAAGATAACTATATATATTGTAGAAATTAAAAATAAGGAAAAAACATATGTAATATATTTTATGCAAATAATGAATTTAAATATTTAAAGAACTTCTGAATGTCCTGTAATGAAGTGAGATCATGTATTTAAGAAGGAAAAAAAAATACAATCGATTTATTAAAACTATTTTAGGTTTTAAAAAAAAGTTAAGAAAGATCTCCTTTGCGATTGCAGTGCTTTGAAATGAAATTTAACAAAAAAATAAGTGAAACAAAATTGAATGATAAAGGCGAAAAGAAAAATTTTAATCATGTTGCAGTTAATAACTTATTAAAGAACATTGCTTGCTTCACGGCTATCTGTTAGTAGTCCAGTTTTGCAGAGGATCGATGGGATTTTTGACAAAAATGATTTAGTATTACCTATTTAAATGAAAACGGACTGTCGCCAGCCTGTCTTATTTTGTTTGTTCATTCATACTCTGATGTTTTTTGAAATTTTCTTTAATTTCAAAGCACTTCAACTCAAAAAAAAAATTAATTAATAAAACTAAAAAATTGTAAAAGCATTTTTAGCTTTGACCGTTTGCTCATAACGAGGATTAGAAGTTTTTTTTTTCTTTAATTTTTTTTTTTTTTTTTTTTTTTTTTTTTTTAGTTTTTTTTCCTTTTTTTTTTTAGTTTTTAAAATAGAAACTGTTATTGTCGTTTTATTTATTTTTATAGTGATTATTATTTTCTTCTTCTTACTCCTTTACTCGATTACGAGCATGATAATCTCTCATATACACTGTTCGTGAGCTAACAGGCACATGGGCCCTATAGTTTCAAATAGCCGTTCGGAACCGGCATTTTCGAGAGATTTACGAAGCAATTACCGCTCGGTAGTTTGCCATATTGTCTGCCGAGGGGTGGTGACCGTTGGTTTTCTGATTAGGGCACTAGTTTTTAATTGAGAAAAATTCCTAGCTATGAACTAGGATAGAAGTAGAACGCGCTGTATTTTATAATTGAGAGTCGAGCTCGCTATGAACTAGGCAACGGGTCACCACATTTTCTTCTTAGTCAATCCTAAAATTAAAGTGACTTAAACTTTTTCGAATCCCCCCTTCCTGAAAAAAACGACTTTACTTAACTAAACTTACATTACTGAAGTCAGCGACAGACGTGTTAAGTTTTCGCATTTAATTAATAATGCAATACGCAATCGGAAACTGGGTTAAATTTTATCGCGTGGTTGGAATTCTGACATTAGGTTTCTGGAACAAACTGACCTTAAATATTTTCTGGTATTTGCACGATCACGGCAGCGTGATCTTGACTTCTAAAGTTTTAATCGTAAGGGAAGTGATCTTGAAATATATCCCGATTAAAAATTAGGTTTCCAGAGCAATGAAATGCCAATAACCTTTTAAAATACTTAATTTTTAATTTTTTTTTTTTTTTTTTTTTTTTGTAAAAACATCCCCTTTATATCTACGCCTTTTTAAGCGATCTTGAAACAGTAACGTGCTTGGTATCAAGCAGCTTTTGTTTGCAGTTTGTACAAACATACAACCCATCATTTTGAATAAATTCTGGAAATATAATATTTCGAAAAGATTAAATTACACGAAATTTCGCACTTTAAATGTACCATAATTGGGGGAGAAACTTTTGAATTCACGAAAATATTATTATTATTATTATTATTATTATATTGACTCAAAATTTACAGGCTTATAAAAAAGCCCTATTATAAATTTTGGTTAAAAAAAAAAAAAAAAAAAAAATTTAAAACAATATAAAAATAAACAAAAATAAAAAATTAATAAGTTCAACAAAAGTATAAAAATTGAAGATGTTTACAATATGAATTAAACATGATCAGAAAGAAGATACTCCGTGACTCTTTTTTTGAAATCATTGAGCGACATATTGAAAAAATCCAATTCCTGATTAGCACATAAGTTGTTAAGGAGGTTCATACACCTTGAAAGAGGAGAGTTTAAACGTGATGTTAATACAGGAAAGGTGAAGATTTTGTGCGTTTGCCTTGTTCTACGGCTCGGGACATGCAGATTGAATCGGGAAAGTAAATCCGGGCAGTCGATTAAGTAGTTCAAAATCCTGTATGTAAAGACTGCATCATTTAAATGCCTTCTGTTCTGAAGGGATAAGATATTGAAATCAAGCTGCATGTCTCTCGTACGAACTGGGTGTTTGTCATAGTGAGGATAAATGCCATACTTCCGATAATGTAAATAACGTAAAAATTTTTTTTGAACTTTTTCAAGCTTATCCCCGTGACTTCCAACATGCCTATGCCAAACGGTAGACGCATATTCAAGTTTTGAACGCACAAATGCATTATAAATAAGAATCATCGTGTTTAAGTTGCGAAAAGAGTGACTGGAACGAATAACGAAACCAAGAATACGATAAGCGTCAGAGGTAATGGAGCTGATGTGATTGTCAAAAGAAAGTTTGGAATCGAATACTACGCCTAGATCTTTCACTTCGGACTGCGGAGTAAGAACCGTACCCCCAACAGTATATTGAATGGTGTCAAAACGACTCTTATTTTTAGCAAAGACCATAAGCCGGCACTTAGATTCATTAATCGGTAACAAGTTCTGATTCGACCATTCAACAACATTATTTATATCTTTTTGTAATAAAATCATATCTGCTTCTGATTTGATGCTTTTAAAGATTTTTAAGTCGTCTGCAAAAAGCAGGCAGAGAACAAAATTTAGACAGTTGGGTAAATCATTGATGAATAATAAAAAGAGTAAAGGGCCGAGGTGCGAGCCCTGAGGAACGCCACTCAGAACCGAGAAATAAAAAGATTTAATGTCGTTAAAAGAGACGTAGCTGACTCTGTTATGTAAATATGAACGTAGCAACCGAATTAAATATGGGGGTATATCAAAATTTTCCGATAGTTTTCTTAACAGTAACTCATGGTCCACCCTGTCAAAGGCCTTGAGGAAGTCAAAATATATTACATGCACTTCGTTATTATCGATCAGCTCTAAGGAAACATAGTCGGTAAAAGCTAGCAAATTAGTAATTGGGGATCGACCTTTTACAAAACCATGTTGTTCCCGGGCAACATTTTTGGAAAATATTGAAAGGATACGGTTATACAAAATAATTTCTAGAATTTTCGATGCAGCCGGCAGAATAGAGATACCCCTATAATTCTCCCCCACACTTTTATCACCTTTCTTAAATAATGGCGTGATACGAGATTCTTTCCATCTGTCAGGAACTACCATATGTGAAATACATAAGTCCAAAATATGTTTTAATGGAACCAAAATTGCGTCAGAGCACCCCTTATATATAAAAGAAGGAATCACGTCCGGACCGCATACTAGGGATCCTTTAAGATGGCTCAGAGCAGCAAGTAGTTCTTCATCGGAGATTTTATATGCCGAGGACGAGTTAGGGAAGTTACTACCATCGGGCTGAGGATAGTCATTGTCTGAAGATGCAACAAAAACACTCTGGAAAAATTTACCGAATTCATTGGCAATATCAGTGGGGTCATCAAAATGAACCCCATTAAAGAAAAAAGAATTTTCCAATCTGGTTGGGCGAGCCTGAAAAAACTCAAAAAATTTTTTTGGATTCGATTTAATAACAAATTCAGTCTCCCTAGCATGAAGTCGCCGGGCGCGACGAAGTTCCTTCTTAATTAATCGACGATAATGACAAAATTGACCATCAAGATTATTATTGTTGTTATTACTATTCATATTATCAGTATTTCGGCTAGAAGTGCAACCATAAATTCGACGACGACGGATTTTGTGCCTAATTTTATTTTTTGACTTAATTAACTTAATCAAAGTTTTACTATACCACTGCGGAAAATTGCTGTTAAATGTATTCTTTTTTTTCGGAATTGCAGTGTTTAATGCATCAAGCATATGGTCGTAGAAAAGATTGAGACTTTGATCAATTTCATTACAGTTAAGCACATTTGAGAAATCAATATCTTGAATAAGCGAATACAAAAGGTCATAATCTCCTTTATTGAAGCAAAATTTTTCAGTCACTGAGGGGTAAGCTTGATTCAGATGTTTAAACTTTATCCTAGCTTCAGTTTTCAATTTAAAAAAGAGAGTCGGATGGTGTTTATCCTCTGGTACAATAGATTTCCTAAAGTGTGAGACTTCCAAATTTACATTCGACAGGATAAGGTCTAGAATTCTGTTATTGTGATTAAAAATGTTATTTACTTGCAGCAGGTTGTGGAAAGAAGAAAAATTTTTTAAAAATTATATTTAAAAGAGGGTGGAAAAAAAAATTACGCTTCAACTTCCACGTGACAATTCGGATTCATATTAACCTGGTGGTAAAGGTAGCGATGGCAACTCGCAGTTGTTTATTTCCTTACGCTTGATTCACGGCAACGATTTAACTCAGTATTTAGTGTGGTGGTTGTGAACAGTGTTGTAGCAAGCATTTAGTTAATAAGTGTCAGTTTGTTTATTGTGTTCGATTTTTTTTTTCACATGTGTTTTTTTTTTCGGAGCTTCTGTGAATTTAAGGTAAAAATTTATTTATTTGGCAGTATCAGATATTTTTAAAAATCCGACTTTTATTAAAAAATTACAATATTATGAAAGATCGGTTTCCATCTCCTATTAGCTAACATGTGGCTGGTGAGAAATCTTGTAAAAACAAAAGCATTAAGTTGTTGAAGTAAAATATTGAAAAGAATTAAAATTAAGTTCTAATATTACCTCTTTTTAAGTTTTAAATCCCATTAATTATTGCACCAGTTGTTTTCATACATATTTTTGACTAGTCCACACAAGATGAAACGAAACTTTTTTTGCACTTCTGCAAAAAAACTTTTCAGTTTTTTTTTTTTTTAATGAAACCATTGTCACAGTCTTTTATTGATAATCAGTAACCATTCCGAATTACTAGTAAAAAAAAAAAGAAAAAAAAAAGACAAGCAATTTCCAAGCAATGTCAGTACTTGGGTTGTAAGATCAGTATATTTTTATTAGTAATTCGGAAATTTATATCGATAGTCAATGACACTTTGCCTAGAGTGGATTTCATTCTTTGTCAAATTTTTGCAAAACTAGATATTGTATTCTGGACCAACTTTTTTTATCCACAACTGCAGCGAGTACTTCTTAAAATTAAAGCCTCACGAATCAAAAAAAAAGAAAGAAATATGAAAAAGTTTATTTTTTTGGGTAAGTCAAAAAAAAAAAAAAAAAAAAAAAATGATGAGAAGGGGAAGGCTTGAAATAACTTATATCGTTGAAGTTAAGAACACATATCTTCGCCCATGACTCACTTCAAAAGTACCCAATAATCATTGAAAAGAAGAAAAAAAAGAAACTTAATATAAGATAAATTATATGTAAAAACCTTTTTTTTTAGAAAAAAATATAAAAATTACTATATGCGTCCCGAAACAGTTTTTGAGTACTGCGGCAGCTTACTCCATGTCCCATGTCATAAAATCTGATTTTTTTTTTTTTTTTTTTTTTTTTTTTGCACACTGAGCAAATGTTGAAGGATTTACCATACTCTATTAAACATAATGAACTGGTTCATCTTATAAATAAGTAAAAGGTTTTTTCGGTAAATAACAAAAGCTTGTACTGCAAGTCGATGAAGCTTGAAGCAGTCGATGAAGGGATGAAAAAAATGAATGGCTTTGCATTTCCATCTTTTTTTTGAATGGAGTTCATTTGTTTTGCTTTGGCAGAACATGCTTGTTTACCAATATTTGAAAACAAAACCAGCGAACTCCATTTTAAAAATGAGATAGAAATACGAGCTTTTCAAAAGTCACTCCTCGACTTCAAGAACTCAATTTTACATAAAGCATCTCATTTTTATTTTAAAGATTTAACTTATTTGGAAAACGTAACAAATTAATTAGAAATTATTAAAGAAGAGTAAATATTTGGCCGATTTGTTCTGGAAACAAAAAAGCGGACTTACTTAATATTTTTTTTAAAGGAAAACCGACGTAACCGACAATTTGGTCTCTATTCCGGAATTGAATCTTTCTCTATATAAGTCAAAAATAGCACCCAAAGATTAATTCCGACGGAAAAATTAGATGGTTTTTATTTAATAACTACAAAATGAAATGTTTTTGATTTGTTTGTACAGGCCTATGAATTTTTTTACTCTTTTGTACAACAATTTTCCTTTTTTTCATTCTCCCAGTTAATTAATCAAGTCAACTGCTTTTTACTTTATAAACGATATTTGTAAAGCTTTTTAAGCCACCTCATATTGTGCCCCAGACAATAGTTATTAGCTTTTGAATAATTAACTTGTAAATAGCTTTTAGACGCCGCTTTGGAATAAATGTACGGTAAGCACAATAAAATAGTTTTAAAATTACAAAAAGAAAAAAAAATTAAAAAGTTTATACTTTTAGTTTATACCTTTTGAAAAGCAAAATAGGTTTAAATTTTTATTTAAAGCCCTTCGAATTTACCATTAAAGTTTAGAAAAAAATGCTGTGTTTGATTCTCATCTAAATCACGCTGGCAAAAATCAAAAAAATAAACAGGGCCATACTTTGTTTGAAAAGCAATTTAAGTTTATATGCTTTTTTTTCTGATTTCGTTTAGGTTCCATGTCATAAACAAAAATATTTAAATAGGCCTACTCCATTTAAAGGGTTAATTCAAAACTTAGTAAGGAATCCTTTGTTCTGAACTATTATACATATACAGGCTAAATGGTTATTCCTTTAAAAATAACCAATCGGTTGTTTGGGAACTTTGAAAATATACAAACATTTAAATAATAGATAAGTAAAGAGGGAAAAATGATTTCTTAATTAAATAAGACTTTCATTAAAGTGAACCGGAAGTAAGTTTTTCTCTTTGAATGCAATTTATTAACGAAACGCACTCTTTAAGAATGGGCTGAATGTAAATCACGCTAACTTAATAGTTCGGGCGTTCTTTCTCGCAAGTAAACGTAAGGTTTAATTTTTTATTAAGTCTTTCTTCCTCGTACTGTGTTTTTCCCAAATATTTTGAAGTTATGACGGTGGACAGTGACTACTATGCCGGTTATTCTATTTACAAAACTTAGGAATAAGAACACATTTAGGATAATTTAAAAAGTTCAATCAGAGGCGTTCATTCCAACGTTATTTAATTATTTTTCTTCACAAAAAGTAGTTGATAAAAAGCGGAATGATATTTTTCTTAAAGACCTACTTAGCTTAGATTGAAAGATTCGTCATTGCTGTATCTTTCAAAAAACAGTTTTTTTTTTTTTCCCAAGGCCAAACCAGGGTGGATCTTCAAAAAAGGTTTATATTTAAAGGTTTAAGGGGTCGTACATAAATTACGTAAGGGGTCATGTACATATTACGTAAGCATGTTAAGGGGGGGTCTCACACTTTCTTACTTAAGCTTTTTTCTAATCTGGCCAGGAATTTTTGAAAATAAAATAAATAATTAATTAATTAATTTCATGTTTTTTTTAAAATATTGTAAATGTTGAGGCGAGCTAATATTACATTATTTTGTTACCGTCTTAATAAAGGTAACCTTCTCTTTAATTTTTCTCAATATAGGTGTTTATATTGGTTTATTTCAGTTCCATGAATTATGGGGAAAATTACCGAAGTCGAGTGCCGTTGCTTCCATTAAAAAAAAAAAAAAAAAAAAAAAAAAAAACGTACGTAATATGGAGGGGGGGGGGTTGAAAATGGCAAAAAAAATGCTTACGTAATATGTACATGACCCCTAAGCACATTTAGGGGGGGAGGGAGTCCAAATTTGACATCTTACTCATAAGCTAAGCATAGGCGAAATGGGATAAAGCGTGCAAAAAGGGCCTAACCCATGCTTACGTAATTTATGCACGACCCCTAAGCCTGGAGAAAATATCAACCATTGCTGTGGCGTTCTAGGAGCTGTCACACGTAAAAACTGCATCTGAAAAGTTTTTCAAAGCACCTGTTGTATGTATATCTTCACTGGGAACAGTGGAAAGATTTAATCTATTATGTATCAAAATTGGTGGATCGATTAATAGTTACTGACAAACTAAACAAAGACATCAGGAGTTATGTGTTCCTGATTGGAGTTGTAATATAAGACTTAATGAGAATTTTAAAAATTACCCAGTCAAAAAAACTCATGGATAAAAACTGGCAGAAGCCTGTACTAAAAATTGGTTGAAGCCAAAGCAGGCATCGGCGTCGAAATATCCAAAGTGCCGGAGCTGGCGCCAGCGACAACACCGGAATAGCAAAATCTTTGCCGCTGGTGCTGGTGCCAGAGCCGATTCGAAGTCATCTTCGGTCCTTAATTTTTCATGTTCATGACTCTTATTACAAAGCTTAATGCTTATTAAAGGGGACTCTGTGAGGGGTGACAATGGTGATACATATTCATATCTTTCATCCGTTCTTATATTTTTGATGTAAAGATGGATTTATTCAGCGATTTTTTTGAATCTCGAATAATTTTACTTTAGTCATTTATCTCGAATCTTTATTTATACCGGAACGTCAGATTTTTAGGTGACAAGACAATGCTCAAAACTAATGACTGTTGCGTTTCCACAACAAAACTGTCGAAACGACCTTAACATATATCCTGATATCATGAGTGAGAAATTCCACCATTACCCACATTATTCGATTTTCATATTCATTGACACAACACCCCTTCCCCCCTCTTCCCGCATAGGCGATTAAATAACTATTTTTACCATAAGCTCCGAGTAGCTAATTGAACTAAAGATTTTTTTTTTGAGTCAGTTACGTCGAGTTTAACTCTAATTTTTGATTTTATGAATAGGAAGCTTACTATTTAGCACGAAATCAATACCGGTATTAATTTGTTAGCTTAAAAAAAATTTTAAAAAATTGAAATCTGTAATTTAAAAATAAATAAAAAATAAAAACTTCAGTGCAAGTGGTTTATTTTTTATATTTCGATAAAATTCAGTTTTTTGTTATACATTTTTGATTTCAAATTATTATGATGAATAAACATATCAAAGAAAAAAAATTACAGCTTAGGTCACCAATAATCTGAAACGTTTTTTAGAAATAGCATACCATAAACTAAGTCGACAGATGACACCTTCAAAGAAAAAAAAAAAAAAAAAGATTTATATGGTTGCCAATGTTTTTTTCCTTTGTTGTTAAACCATGGTATTTAATATTTCCAATCCTTATGGTATATGAAATTCCCATGCGCTAAAATGACGTCATTCAGGTTTAACAGGGGATAAGGTTAATTAAAATTTCGTGAACCTAAATGATAAGCTTTAGTTTTTTTTCGGTTACACCCAGATTAATATTTCTTTTTTTGCGTTTTAACCTCTTCCAATCTTCCATGCATGTCTTCCATCTATGTCTATGTTTTTTCGCTTCATGTTATCTTTGATCAGATTTATGAATTGATGAGGTAAAAGAATTTAAGTATTTTGTCATAAGAGGAACCGTAACGTCCTTCAAACAACACTTCGGGGATAATTAAAGGGTACTGACAAAAAGATGAATCAGTTATGACGTAATTCCAGCTCTTTTTTGTGCCATTTTTAAATTTTAAATCATCGGAAGAACAAAATAAAAAAATTTTTTTTTTTCTTCGTGTTCATGGAATTTCGCTAAAACTACGTTCACTTTCTGCTACGTTTCTTCTTTACTCCGGTTTAGTACGAAACGGCAATGAAAATAAATTACAAAAAGATGCGGTTGGCCTTCATCGAATAGAGACTTTTAAAGAATACAATTTTTATTTCGATACGATCAGTTCTGAAGCAGAATAATAATCAGACCTCGCGAAACCGTGATCTTGATCGTTCAGAGGGTTTCTTTTTAACTTATAGGTGACTGTTTTTTTAAAAAATCCGCATTGCAAATATTTTAGCAAAAAAAAGTGCACTTCCGGTCCAATAGTTTTTAATAATAAATATGCATATTTTCTGTCTAATTAGTAAGGTTTTTATTTGAAATATAAATCTACGGAAAATTCTTTTGTTCTAGAATTGTTAAATTGTGAGTACAGGGTCGTTCAAGTATTACGTAAGCAACTTAAAGGGGGAGGGGGTGCAAAATTTACCAAAACCATGCTTATTAATACTGGAATGGCCCCTAGGCAATAAGTAATGAAAAACGTAAATAGAGAAAAACTGTAACTGACATCACAAAATTGAAAGAATTCTTTTTTTTAAAAACTTTTCGAAAACTCCGCGCCCGGTCCAATAGTTCACTAACAATAGTTCAAAAACTTCCGGTCCAATAGTTTTTAGTAATGAATATGTATATTTTCTGACTAATTAAGCTTTTTTCGTTTAAGTCGTAACATGACTCTTCTTCTTACTACAAAAGGAGAAAGAAGAGTAAAATATAGCATGTAATAAAATCAGATCTAAAGTTTTGCCAGACATGGGGCCATTCAAATATTATTTCATCATTTTTTTCGACATTTTAGACCCCCTCCCCCCATTAAGGAATGTTTTTCTTTTTAAATAAATTGTCAAAATGCATTTATTATATTAATAGGTACGAAATATTAACATAAAATAGGCCTGAAATTTGAAGGTGTTTAAGTTACAAAGTAAAATTTATATGAAATTGCTTATTCATTTGTTAGAAAATTATTTGAAAAAAAAAAAAAAGATCATACTTTTGAAGTTTTTAAGGAATTATATCTAGTGTAAATGATATGACATCAGCATTACAACAACAACCCCCCTCCCCCTCGACATCATTCATCATCAGTCAATCGACCCCCTTCCCCCCTAAAATTATGACGTAATATTTGAATGGCCCCTGTAATTAAACATCAGAATCAAAGACCGTATTAAAAATTATGGGCAGCTGACTTTCTTCCCTTTCAGCCTATGCTTAGTGTAACAATTTAAAAGATCTTTTGCTACTATTTACTTTTTTTGTTTCTTCCTTCAGCAAAAACCGTACGTCATATTAGCTTTTTCTTTCAGAAGTTTGTTCTGGCTTTCTTCAAAAGTAAAAAAAAAAAAAAAAAAAAAAAAAAAAAAAAAAAAAAAACTGTTCAGAAAGGAAATTATGTTTCAAATTTGAATGTACCTAACTAAAATTTATATATTTGCGATATAAAAAAAAATTTTCCTGCCAAAATGAACTTGAATATACCTAGTTTGAAAGAAAAATTTTAGCGACTTTTAAGTCACCCTGTATATTAAGAGATGATTTTTTGACAGGTCTTGCAGTATTTTTAACGATTCAGACTATATGGATATCTTCTCCTTTATTTGCAGTTTTTTTCTTTTTGATTTAAGATGATGTGACAATAAGAGTGCAACTTAATCCTTTTGGTAAAAATATTTGCTTTTCGCTTTTCGGTTCAAATAAGCATTATGGCATATGTGTTACTTTAAACTATTTTGGAATACAAAATAATCTCTCACGGAATATTTTAGAGGGGTGGGTGTTTGTTATTGATGCTGTAGCTTCCTTCCAGCTGCCCGAAAAAATTGTACAGAATTATAGATTTTTAATATGTAATACATTTAAAGATAACGTAAGCTTTTTTAAAGACCGGTTGAAGCACTCTTCAGCCCATTAACTTATAAAAGCCAATGAAGTTTTCTTTATTTATCTTATTTGTACAGCAATACATAATTAACTCGTGTTTTGATTGTTATTATTTCTAAAGTGTGAAAACAAACTTGTCGGCGTACTTATACTATTAATCATAACTATAGGTACTACAGGTATCCCTCGTTATTCGCGGTCTTGCTATTTGCGGTTTCGCTTATCCGCGGTACAATCATTTTCGCCGCTCCCTTAGTATTCGCGGATTCAGTTTCGCTTATCCGCGGGTTTTGCTTGATTTTTTACCGTCTTTGTCACAATTTTGACACTAAAAGATGAAAAGTAACCAAGAAATTTAATCTTTTTTGAACACTCCGAAAAAGTTTTGTCTTCCAAAAATTTTTTTTGTGACCTGCTTTGATTTTTATTAACATTTAATAGTTTATTGGATCATTTTTAATCGTAGAAGGGTCACGAACGATCAAAAATAGCGTTGATCATTTTTGATTTTTCTTTAATTAAAATTCTTAGACCAGGTGAATGACTTCATTTTCCCCTAAAAAATTTTCAACAGAATAAAATTTAACTAAAAACTCCGAACTAAATGCCCCAAACTCAAATAACGGAATATTTTGTAAAATACATGCAACAGTAAAACCTTCCCGTCATAATATGGTCATCGAAAATTCATGAAAAATATTTAATATTAAAAATTTTGTCTTAGATTTTTGTCAGAAGCTCCCCGAACCCCCCAAATCGCATAAGAAGTTAACTTCGTTATTCGCGGATTTGTCATTCGCGGCTTTTCCTTGGAACGTAACCCTCGCGAATAACGAGGGATACCTGTATTATTTTCTAAAGACAAACATTATTATTGAAACAAATCGCTGTCATAAATTTTGCTAATACAATTCCAAACATTAAAAATCTTGTTCTGAAAAAGGCAGGTTAATTACCTGACCGGATATTACAAAATAATGTTAACCGTCTTTAGGCCTTATAAGAATCGGTAAAGACTTGCAGTGTTTTGATACAACATTTACACGGTTCTCATCTCACTATTATTTATAACCTTGAAAAACTGAAACTGATACATTGTTTTTATTTAATGTGAATCCAGAGTTGAAGCGCTCTAATACCAATTATACACACTAAAGTTATTAATTTTACAAAAAAAAAAAATTGGGATTTCCAGAACTTAATTGTAAAAATAAAATTTTAGAAAAATGCAAGTTTTGCAGAAATAAAATGAACCGCCAAACGTGAATCGGTTACTTTAATTGATGTTAATTAACATAAATAAGTCGTGACTCTTTATTAGACAAGAATACGACAATACGTGAATTCTTTTTAGAAAAATGTAATTCATTTTTTTTTTTTCGATTTTCCTCCCGAAATACAGTCAAAAACTCTCTGATAGGCATAGCTAAATCGCCGAAAATTGAAGTTGCTGCCGAATGATTAAAAAAAGTAGTGAAGTGAAAAAATTAATTTTAATTTTTTTTTTTTTTAAATTTAGGATGTAAGGCTATAATTCTTCAAAATTTATGGAAAATGATCTTTACGGCAAATAAATGACACCAACGAATATAAAAATCAGAATATAATTTCAAGAAGGATGGGCTCTTGTTTTTCGTCGGATAAGGTGGAACCGCAGGAAGTAAATCTTAAGGTAATTTTTATATTGTTTAATGCAGAAGTTCCGTATGTAAAATGACATACAGAGTAAGTTTTACCATTTTTTTTCTGCAGCCCCTTCCACAAAAAAAAACTACAAATGACTAAATTTGGCCTCCGTTGATAAGGTTTAATTAATCAGATTTAATCATTCGTAATCATTTATTTATTTATTTATTTATTTATTTATTTATTTTGGTAGGGGCCAATCTAATGTTAAGATATTTTTCCTTTCATTCCCCAAAAACAATTTAAAATGAATCAAATGAACGAGGATTAATCCGAAAAGAGGGTTAAATCCAAGAATATAAAAGTTTTAGCATTGGAAATTAAAAGAATTTTTTTTTTTTTGCATTTTCCAGCTCGACATGCCTCTAGAAGTTTAAAGCCGATCCCTAAATCAACAAAAAATTTGATCCTGACCTTTGATCCTATCCTCTGATTAAACCGCAAATGAAAACATTCGCGAATTTTTTGGAACTACCTAAATGGAGTCAGAAACGGAAAAACAAGCTATAGATTCATTTTACTAATTATGGAAAACATTTATTTATTTATTTTATTGTATTTTGATATCATTTCATTTGATTTTTAGGAGAAAGAAACGAGGGGTAGCGGACAAAGTAATAGTTCAGATCAGTTCGGATCAACGAAAAATCGATCATGCACAGATACGTTATTTTTTATTCTGATGGCCCTATTTTTAGTTTCTTTGGTAAGTTTATTAAAATTTAAAAAAAAAAAAATAATAATAATAATAAAAAAGCGGGCATCGTAGGCTAGTACGTAGCATCCTCGACTCTCACACTCGAGACCCGTGCTCGTGCTTGATCCGATGCTCGCTTAAGACATAGGAGTGAAACCATACTTTCTAATTATTGGATTTATGGTACTTAACCTATGCAAGAATAAAATATCTTACAGAGAGAGATTTTATGATAATCGTAAAATCTTCTTCTTCTCTGGCCGACCTGGTGGCAAGTGAATGCCAGCCTACCCCTCACGCACTCGTTCCGAAGGTTTGGACTAAGTTTCCCCCCTATCTCGGAGGAGCATATCATTAAAATGGCGCTGTGTACTTCGTATGCACAGGTCTCGGTATGTTCTAGAGTGCTGACGACACGGGATGGCATCCGCAAAACAGTCATCTGGCTGTTAACTCACCGCTGACCGCCAACATCTGAGTCATGTGAGCATAATCCCAGGGAAAATTACCGCCGTGACTTGCATTTAATATAAAAAATAAGCCCAAGATTAGGTGTAGTTTGGGTTAGCAACATAATAAAAATGATTGCTTTCCCCCCTCCCAAAAATCCATATCAACGTGTAAATTTCGTGCAAAAATCCGAAAAAGTTTAATCCCGTTGAGTTAGTCGAGCTAAAATCATAATCATGCAAGTCCATAAATGTTGTGTTTGCCAAAAAGCCCACACATTTATATGGCGACCCCTGTACGAGGGAGCGAAAAAACCGAGATAATAATAAGAATAATGCGAACCTACACGAAAAATCGTACGTTTTCTTCTTTCAGGTCGGCTTGGTTCTCTACTGCGCTCTTAACGGCGATGTATACAGGATAATAAATGGTTACGACAATTGTGCCAATATTTGCGGAAGGGTTACCGAATCTGAAAACGATCCGAGATTCCCGTGCAAAGGAGCCGATTACACTGACAAACCATTTCTCCTTATAAAAGAGGCTGGAAGAGCCATCGTTAATCCTATAAATGTTCGCCGAGAGTGCGTCAGCAGTTGTTCTTCCTATCAGGGATAGTAAGTAGTCATAAAAATAAAACATTTTATTCTTCACGTTAAGCTTAATATACATAGCTGACACGCAACAACACATCAAATATTTAAAACGATAATGTTCGGGGATGTAACGTAATTACAGAATAAGCCTACTTAACATATGAAAATTTTATTTACAGCCGAGAGTTCCTCAGCAGATGTATTCCGCTTCCTAATACAGATAACGTCAATTCATTTTTCTCAAAAACCGGACTCGCCGATTTTCTTCAAGAAGTAGCCGAAGATTTAAGTCTGTGCTGGAGGGAGATCTTGTACATATGTTTAATAGCGCTTGCGTGGTCCATTGTTCTTTTTATTTTATTCAGATTCTTCGTTGGCGTTGTAATATGGGTAGTTTTGATAGGAGTCGTTTTAGCAAGCGTTGTCGGAAGTATTTGTTTATGGTAAGTTTTAAAAACGAGTCTCTTTAGTAATACATATCCCTCAAGCTTTATCTACGAGGGGGAAGCCCCCCTTCCGTCTAAATTGCCAACATTATCCTTACGTAATACAGTATATCGACAGTCCCTAGTTCATTTTCGTAATAAATCGACGGTCCCTACCATATATGGACCCATCAGTTTGCAACCCTGCAGAGCTTCAATTTTCTTAAAAAATTGTAAAAATCATGTAATTACAAGTATTTTGAACAGCTAAAGCTGAATGTGAAGTCAAAATTAAAAAAAAAAAATTCAAGATGGCGGATGGTTGGTAAAATCTTATTTAAAATGTTGCTTATTTTTTTACTAGATTCGAATTTTGTGAACGCTTTATTTACTGCTCTTTTCATCCTTATGTGCTTAAAAATGCAAGTAAATAACGGATGGACAGACATTCATACAATATTTAACAAAAATTCTTCACCTATGTTTAGCTTATGGGCAAAACAGCATTTTCTGTGCAGAGGTGTTTATAAGGTGAAAAACAGTAAAAACTATATATTTTGGGGGGGTTTTTTGAACTGCTAGTTCTGAATTTAAAGTCCAAATTTTGAAAAAATCGAAATTAAAGACGGCGGACCATTAACTTTTAAAATTTTTTAGTTGTCTTAATTATTATTGCATAAAAAATAATCTATTTTCGAAAAATTAAAACAAGTTAATTTTCCGGGAGGCAGTTAATTTAAGACAAGTTGATTTTCTGGAGGGCCACAAGTGCCCCCTTCGTAAAATCAGATGTTAGATTTAAAATCAGGTTGCCGAAAAACATAAATCGATATCCATATGTTATTTTTCCTGTAATTTAGAAAACGTTTCTTTTCTGGGGGACCACCAGTGCCCGCCCACGTAAAAACTAATTTCACATTCGGCACCAGCAACCCCTAAAACCCCTTATTTCATACGAATAATATTAAAACATTTTTGGGAAAAAGTTAAAACAATTACAATTGAGTTTGCATCACCGGTTGCATAACTAAGCAGTATCGGGCGCATCACTTTTTTTTTAATGTCCCTTTGACCTAGTGCTTTACCTTCATAAATTTAGTACAGGAAAATAATATTTGGGAGGACTGGGGTATTTCCTAGTTCGAAAATTGGGCGGCAAAGGGTTAAAGAAAAAAAGGATCCCCCCCCCCAAAAAACCTGTTTTTTTTTTTCGCGAAAATCGCCTTTTCTTCGCAAAAACTCAAATATGATATTTAAAACAAGAGATTCTGATTCGTAAAAAATAACATGGCATTTTCCAGCAATTTCCTTGGAAGAACTATGCTTAAGAAAAACCATGTATAAAAAGGCGGGATTCAGCTTACTAGCAGTTGCGGACAGACATGTCTACAGTTACTAGTATTTTTATATTCGAACTCTTAAACAATGTTTTATTTTTTCAGGATTTTATATGTGGAAGCTAAGAACGAATTAAAAATGGAAGACGAGCAGAACAGCGAAGTCGATAAACGGAACGTCAGTTCGCGCTTAGCTTTAGCAATAGTTGCTACCGTAGCAGCTGTCATTATAGTTCTGGTGGTTTTGGTGATGAGAAAAAGGATAGCGCTTGTAGCACAACTTTTTAAAGAAGCAGGAAAAGCTTTGCATAGCATGCCATTTTTATTATTGGAACCTCTCGTGGTAATTTTATTTTATTTATTTAGAAAGCCTTTAAATTTAGGCCTATATATTAATACTGATTTTTGTTTTTGCTTCTATTATTTTATAACACAGACCTTCATTGCTCTTGCGTTGGTGGTAGCAATCTGGCTGTTCTTCAGCGTCTGGATTGAAAGTTCTGGATTTTTAAGCGATAAAGGAAACGAAAATTTATATTACAAAAAAGACGGAGCCATGAAATTTACTAGATGGTACAATTTATTCGGTTTATTTTGGTTTATTCAATTCGTCGTTGGATGCCAGCATATGGTAATCGCGGGAGCTGTTTCAAAGTGGTTTTTTACTAGGTTCGTCAATTTTTTTACAAATATGAATTCATTATTTCCTTCAATGTTTTTGAAAAATAATATTTTCTGTCTTTCCAGGAATAAGGATCAGTTAGGAACTCCAATTTTAACAGCTTTTGGTAATCTCGTTCGATTTCATCTGGGTACTGTTGCTCTGGGATCTTTATTAATTGCTTTAGTACAAATAGTGAGAGCGATATTGTCATACATTCAAAGCCATCTGGAATCGTCAGAAAATTCCGCTGCTAAGTTTATGGCCAGATGTTGCCAATGTTGTTTGTATTGTTTCGAAAAAATTTTGCAGTACCTCACGAGAAATGCTTACATTGAAACAGGTAAATCAGAAATTTTTTTAAAGTTTTGAAAACCATGTTTTCAATAATTGCGTTTTCTATTACTTATTCGATTTGATTTTTACCTATTTAGCAATGTACGGAATTAGTTTCTGTAGAGCTGGTAGACAAGCATTTAAATTGCTAACATCGAACGCTCTTAGAGTGGCTGCTATTAATTCAGTCGGAGACTTCGTTTTGTTCCTTGGTAAAGCTTTAGTAGTAATCGCAACCGTTTTAATCGGCTTTGAAATTCTCAAGGTATGGTATTTTTTATTAAATCAAGTCATTTTAAGCCATTAAATTTCATAATTCGATCGTTTTTTTTTTTTTTCATTTATAGACAAAGGAAGGTATTCAGCACATTTGGGTACCTTTAGTCTTAGCCGGACTTTTTGCATATTTAGTATCACACTGCTTCATTACAGTATATGAAATGGCGATCGATACTATATTCCTTTGTTTTTGCGAAGACTGCGAACAAAATGATGGCATTAGCAAACCTTATTACATGAGCCGTGGCTTAATGGTAAAGATATAAATATTAAAGGGAATGAATATTTTTCCCTGTACTTCTATTACATGTCTTTGTTTTCTTATTTTAGGAATTCGTGGAAAATAGTAAAAAAGCATTAGCAGTATTAGATTCAGAAAAGAATCGTGCTTGGAGCGGAGCTACCACCAGAAGTGCGAAATAAAGATACCTTATCTACCGGTATGCAATACGTTCAAATCTCAAATTAATTCTTTTTTTTTTTTTTTTTTTTTCGCGGAATTGAAATTATTTTATTTTTGTATAGAAAATTTTATATTTTGAGATAAATGTGAGGTCCATAATTTTCCCTCATTTTTCTAGTTTTACTCAGTTCATGAAAACTTTTATCTGTGTTCTTATTTAAATTTTTTATTTTAAAATACTTTTTTATTTAAACATTTATATAGTGCCTTCAGTATTGTGCAACAATTTAGTTCTTAGTATTGCAAAGCATATAGAATTCAGATAAGAAGAAATAAGTATTAATTTTATACAAATTAGTTTTAAGTATTCGTCTCAATTAACTGCTTTGTGTGTGTTTTCTTTTTAATTAAAATAATTGATTTCTTAACTATTAAAATAGCTGCTGGAAGTACATCGCAACAATTGTTAATCTTATTTTGCTCAATAAGAAGGGAACAATGATTGTTGAAAGCTTTTCTTCAGCAATAAACAAAAAAAAAAAAAAGTCTAAAAATAAATGAAATTTGAAATTATCAACAGTTATTATAATTTTCCTCCTAAATGGAAAACATAAATAAAGTATTTCCCTGAAATCGAAACTACCCTAAAAAAAAATTATAATGATATTTAACCATTTTCACTAGGAACAGATGTTTGGATTCTAAGTCCATGCATGTCTTTTATTTCTTCTTTTAAGATCTCGTTAATTAATCTGTGTTGCTTTACTATTGATAACCCCTTAAATTCTGAACTTTGCACATTAATTTCATACATTGCTCCACATCCATGAGATATGTCAATAACTTCAATCTCCTTGGCTTTTGGGAATTTTCTTTTTAAAAGTTCAACCATTTTTTTACTTGCATCTGTGGTAGTTGAATACAATTTAAATAGATAAGTAGGTTGATTCCAGCATTTGACATAATGATTTGAAAAAGAACCAACAATTTTTAATTTCTGAAAAGGAGATGAAAATAATTTGAACCTCATCTTTTCTTCTTTTCACCTGTATAAAAAAAAAGGTAAATTGGTAGATGGCGCTTCAAGAGTATATAACCAGTTTTGGTTATGGAGAAAAAAAATTGGAAATCTAACGCAACATTTTAAAAACTATTGGTATTTGCTAGACATTTAATAAATTGCTTATTATTTCATCATAATTGCATATTAAAAAAGTAAATAATTACACGAAATTTGGAAATCGTTGGATATTAAATTAAGCTTTTTATACCTGAGGTTGTTAACTAGACAAAACAATCTTACCTTGACTTCATTACATACGAGATAAAATAGTAAAAAAGGTTGTTTAGGTCGATTACAAGTTATTGTCAATCCTTAAAATATAATTTTTTCGGCGAAAACATTTCACAAGACAACTGAAAAAAAAGCTGTTTTGATTTTGGAAAATCGTTGTGAGCGTGGAAGCAAAAGAACTAATGACACGTTCGACACGATATTTTTACCGGGAAGATAAAAATTTTATCTCTGGTCTATATCTCCTGGAATTAAATTCCAGGAGATATAGACGTTTTATTTTTTTTTTTTTTCCTGACAAAATAATATTATTTGTGAGCAATATCGCGAGGTAAATGTCTTATTTTAAAAGTATTGGCTACAAATATTTACAATCATATTATTGTTTAGATTTTTTTGACCAGGCGAATAAGAAACGTCTGCTACATTGTTATCCTTTAAAATTTTGTATTTTAAGTGTACCAGTTAAACATTTTACCATTTTATTTTTAAATGCAAAAATTTTGTTTAGTTGTAAAACGAAAGTGATCGTCAGTCAGGCAGTATAATAGCCTTTACAATTAAAATTAAATAGTAAATAATAAAATTTTTTATTCAGATATGTCACAAGGTGCCAAAAGAACTAAAAATAAACTTTCAGAAGAAAAAGTAATTGATGTTATTTCAAAGTCCATTGGACAAATTCTTCGATTGTCACCTAATGAGGATTTTCGAAAAAAATCATTTGATATACTAAAAGTCTTCAGCACAAAAGAAGTAGAAGAACATGTGTCCAAGGAATTGTATTTAATACTCAATGAAAAAAACAAGTTAGCAGAAAAAAGAAGGAAAAAAAATCAAGCAGTACCACCTGAGTTAAAATCATCAAATTTACCACATGTAGTGTTTACAAGCAACACATATGAATTAGCAGGTAAGAATTTATTTAAAAAACGGATTTAATTGATTGGTTAATTAATTAATTTCTACTATTTATGATCTGCAGATTCCACTGCTTTTGAATCTCAAACAGAACATGTTATAGAAGAAAGTAAAGACTCCTTGATTAATGTTAACAAACAAAATGAAATTGTTGCTACTATAATTGCTGACAAAAAATATGTTAATTCAGAAGGACAAACAGATCCGTGCCACAATAGTAACAGTAAAATTCTTGCAGAATTATCAGATGAGCATTATTCAAGTTCGCAAGATTCACCATTGACACAAGAGCTATTTGATAAAAATTGGTTGAAAGAAACTGTCCAGAAATGCAAGGAAAAACCTGATGATAAACATCTCCATAAAAAAAAGTGTTTTTTTGAGTTAAGTGAACCAGATGACCTTTACACAAAATCTCAAACATTCGAAAATAACCATTTAGAAAACGTATTACATGATAGTCAAAGTTTTATCCAGGAAGAAAATTCACCTTTTCATGACTTGTTCAGTTCTCATGATGATGATCTAATTGCATCAGATAGTCAACAAGTCTTCACAAATGATAGCCAAAGTTATCTTGAATTTAATATAAGACGAAAAAATTAAAATATTTAATCAAGCTTTCAAAACTGAAATGAAAAACTATTTTGCTGCCTTGTCAAATGAAAAACTATTTTTGCTGCTTTGTTAAATGAAAAGAAATGGCATTAACAATATTTATTAAATCACTCTCACTGATGTTTTATTTTTTAATTTTAATGATTACAATTTTCATAATTAAAACATTTTTTAAATGTGGAAAAAAAAAAAAAAATTGATTGAAGAATTTAGAAAAAATGACTTGTAAAGAAATTCTAAGCATATACAACAATAATCTAAGTCTTATTATCACTTTCAGTCTGCTTTTTTTCCTGCTCTTTAACAGCTTTTTCCAATAATGCAGAAGTTATTCCAACTTTCTTAAGTTCATCAACAAGATCACCATTCTGGTGCATTTGTAAAAGAATGTCACAGCCTCCCACAAATTCTCCGTTAATAAAAACTTGAGGAATAGTAGGCCAGTTTGAAAATTTTTTAATACCTGTAAAAGAAAAAATAATTAGTGTAAAATTTTTTTTTACTGTCAACAACTGAGTACCAAAGATGTTTTTTGGAGCTAGCCAAATTACATCAATTTTTATTTAACTAATTGGTTAACAAATTTTCATATTATTATACATAACTGAATACAAAGTATTCTATTTTCTGAAAAATAATTATCATAATTGATATTTTGTTATGTAACAATAATACTATGAAAAAACCTAAAAAACCAATAATTTTGTAGGTGATTTCATGTAAAATATTTTTGCATCATAATGCTTCATAATCTTGTTGTGGTTGCAGGTAAATGGTTGTTATTAGCGTAAAGTTCTACCACTTACCTTCTCTTAAATTATCATCTTTTAACACATCATGTGAATCGTAATTTACATTATGCATCCTTAAAATTTGAACTACTGCATTACTAAAACCACATCGAGGAGATTCTGGTTCTCCTTTCATAAACACTACAACTTTATTGTTTTTCACTAATTTTTCGAAATCTATTTTCGTCGAATAGTTTTTTACATGCTGCAGACATGTCCAATTATGTCTCGCAGCAGGAATACATTTCGATAAAACTGTTTGAAACATGTTTCTGATATTTTTTTTTTCTTTTATATCATTGATTGGACTGCAGGTTATGTTTTTGTTTTTTGGAAGCAGACGATTTTTAATTCGACTCTTGAACAGTGAGGACGCTAGTGACACGACTTTCCCGCGACATGCATTTTTAAAAGTACTTACGTTTCGTGACTTTAATATTTATTGATATTTTATAATAAATGTTAGTAATAATTATCATAAGCTGAACATTTGCAAGTTTATCGATTTATCGGAAAAGAAATTATCGGAAATATCGATGTTCTTTAAAGTTATCGCCAAAAAAATAGAAACTAGATTCCAAGTGATCATTTTTTTTTTTAAAGAATTATTTCATATGCATTAGATGCGTACAGAATTTTTGGCATGCATTAAATGCAAATCTCATCTTCTACCGATAATGTAACAGAACTTACATTTATCAGGTCTGGTTGTCCGTTTTTTCACTGCAATGTTTTTCTTATGTGTTATGGAAACTGCAACATTACAAATGCGGACACATAATCGTCAGCCATCTTTAAAAGGCAGCACTCTTATGTGAGCTTATTAAGATCGTTTAAAAAGTTTTGTAAAAAGGCATGCATTTTATATTTTTGATATTTATTTTTAAAGCGGCGACCCTGAAATCAATAAATGCAGGATGTTCAGCCTGACCATAAAAAACTTTTATTACACTTAAACGCAAATGGAATAAAATATGCGGACTCGATGGTTTTCATTATTATTTATTTTTAATCGTCTCGATATCAAATCGGCCGCCAAAAACGTTCAGAGTGGACATAGTTCTTTGATGGTGATGGATAATTCCGGACTGTGAAATATTGCTTGGTGGCCAAAGGATAAATGGACTATTTTCGTTCGTGATTTTAATAATATATTCTCAGAGAAAAAAAAAAATTGGACCAAACCAAATTTTTGTAAGCAAACACTGGATCTTATTTTTACTTTTTAATATGTTTTAGTCGAAAATTTGAGCAATGTTTATTTTTAATCATAGAGAATAGTATTTTTCTTTACAGGTGTCGAAGGTAAATATTTCAAGTACGAGACCAAGTTTACGGCTCGAGGCGAAGCCGAGGGCCGTAATTGGTCGAGTCTTGAAATTTACCTTCGATACCTGCAAAGAAAAATATTTTTTATTCCGAGGAAAACAATTTTTATGGTCTACTTTTTAGTCCAAGGAATGAAAAATGCTTTTTTACTCAAAAAGGCAGAAAGTCACTTGACATGATTCCCATTAAATTTTAATACGGTTTGTTTTTCACTGTTTGTTTGAAGTTTGTTGATTCAGATTCAATGCTACGACTCTTCGATCTTTAATCCTTTACTTTTTGCAATGTGTGTTAAAAAGAAGCAAATATGAGACTTTGATTGAAAAGCTATAACCGTTCATGCGTTTTTCTAGATCTTTAAATTGCTAGAATACGCTGAATTAATTGATACAGGGCTGAAGATTAAGAGTACAATAGAAAAATAATTTTATCTGTAAGTAAGGACGTCAAAAAAGCTGGAAAAAATTTTTTTAATATCTTTAATGGATACGTTGAATTTTTTTTTTTTTTTTACTTTTGATTTCTCCTTGCTTCTCAGTGATGGCAAAATAGGGATCTGGGCTTTGAAACTTTGAAGTTTGACGCCGAAAGGATATTTAAAAATGAAACTTCTAAGTTTACTTAAGACAAAGAACCTATAATTACTCAAGTTCTTCACCTTTCTGTAAAAATGTTTTGATGCAAATCTTGTATTTTACCCCCTCAAATGACATATTCCTAACAAAAGTTATTAATTAATTACTGTAGCTGCTTTAACCTTATAAGGCTTTCTCGGTGATGTGTTATTAAACTTTTAAATATTAAAAGTTTTGAACAATAAAGCAGGCGAAGAAGCATGAAAGCCCCTTATCGTCTTCAATACAGTAGGGCAGGTTAGATTCTTTGACCTCGTTCAATGAACCGGGAATGTTTCAGTCTTAATTATTAACTTAGTAAATCATAAAGCTTGTACTGGACGGAAAATTAAAAAAAAAAAGCGATGAAGACATGAACTGTTTTTTCCGAGAAATGAGAGCGGAGATTGGAAGAAATGAGTTGAAAAGATTAAAAGGTGAAACCTGTCATATAATTGTGTATAAGGGCGGCAAAAGCGCATGTGGAACTGAAGGTCGCGTCTGGATACATCAGAATGAAATCCTACAGTTCGGTTTTTAGTTTCATTCGGGTGTTCGGTTGATAAAGGTTCGTTTATACCTTTTTTTCACCTTACAATTCTGAAATGTTCGCGGGAAAGTCGTATAATTTTTTTCATATTTTTTGATAACAATTTATTTTTAATCCTTTATTCATAATGTAAATTATTTTCCGGGAAACATGGAGCACAAATAATTTTTTATTGGCAGTCAGTTCGTTAAATATTTTCTGACGCTTCAACATTTTACCACTTCTTTTTAAACTAAATTAAAAGTTGCGAAATGCAATTGTGATTGTGTAATGAAGAAAAAAATTTGCTTTTTCGTAAGGTGATGGATGAGGAAAACTGACGAGGAAGTGAAATCGTTTGAAATGATCAGTGTTGAAAAGTTTAACTCCATGTCGGAAAATTCAAACGCATCCGTCGTCTTCTTCGAAATTGAAGATTCGAATGAAACTAATTTAATGTCTCCGAATGGATACGTAGCTTCTGCCACAATTTTATTTTTCATTGGTTTTTTTGGTTTCTTCTTAAATCTGGCAGTGATTATACTGATGATTAGAGAGAAGAGGGTAAGTACAGTTGTAGAATTATGTCATCATTCTGTGAATGCAGCTTTCAAAAGGTAATCTAGCGTTTTGAAAAGCGCATTCCTTCGATACTGACTGCTCTGCACAAAGCGGTAGAAAAAGAGGACTGATTGATGCTATAGCCTTGCCGCCTTGATGTTTAAGGAAAAACAAAAACAAGCGTGTGCTTACTCAATAGTCAAAAAAAAAAATGAAGTTTTGTAATTTTTTAACTTTTTTTTCTTTTAAGGATCATATGTTACGTAAGAACTTAACAGGAAAGAGGGGGGTTGACGGAATGCTTAAGGCTGCTTAAGGAGGGGGGTGGAGGGTATTCCATGCCTTACGTAAGATTTGAAAGTTTAAAAATTTGCCACTACGAAATATTTTGCTGCATTATTCAGTGTTAAAATGGTCTCATTAGTTCATGATTTCATTTAATGATTCCTTTAGATTCATTTTTGATTTTATTTTATTAAGTAATTTTTATATTATTTTACTGATTTATTAATTTTTTTATTTTTTAAAAATAAATTTCACGGTTCTTTTTTTAATGCTTAATTTTATTTTAAAAAATGAGGAAGGAATTCTAACAATTTTTTTTTTGAAGATAAAAGTAAAAAGAAAATAATGTTAAAATATCTTTTTTGCAATAATTAATAAAAAAAACAAAAAAAAAGTCTTACGTAATATCAGGAAGGGCGGGGGGGGGGGGGGTACAAAATAGACAAAAAAATGCTTACGAAATACTTGTGTGATCCCTTATTATATGAAACGTTAATTATGGATTATAATGAAAAATCGAAGTAATTTAAAATCAGATGAAATTAAGCGACTGTAAAATCAAATAAAGAAGACGATTTTTCATTTTTTATAAATTTTTAGGCATAAAAAAAAATTCTCATAAATCTTTTTTTTTTTCATGAAATCATGAAAAAAAAAAAAAAAATTGGAAAAATTCACTTGATATAACGAGGACACAAAGTTTGAACTAATAAGTTTGACTGTTGGTAAACTGTAATAATATTTTCGTTTTAATGTAGAAAGTACTTCGCACTTAAGCTGGTTTATTACACTTTTAAAAAGATTTCCTTTTTCAGTTTCACTATCACTATGAATTAGGGCAATAATGAAACTCATGAGTTATTGAGCACACTCCAGGATAAATACCATAAGTTTTATGAAGTTTTTGAAAAGTTTAACAAGAATTGAAAAATTTTTATAAAGTCCGCTATGCTAGATTTGGATTTTACTGTTGCACAGTAAAAAATTTTGCTGTTACGGAAATCCACGTTAAATTTTACAAATAAAAATGTGTGGACCGTTTTTGACTCAAAAAATGTGTCAAAAACACAAAACTTTTTACTATGTGCAAAGCAAGTCCTGAATTCACATCGTCTGTCAAAAAATATCGTTTATTTAATTTTTTTGTTTCAGCTGTGGACACCTCTCAATGTGATACTTTTTAACTTAGTATGCTCAGATTTTTCCGTTTCCATCTTTGGCAATCCTTTTACATTTTTGTCAGCTGTTTTTCATAGATGGATTTGGGGACGCTCAATTTGCGTTTTTTATGGATTTTTTATGTCTTTATTAGGTAATTATTGCTTTTTTTTCTCGATTAAAAGGAAAAAAAAAAAAAAAAACAAGTTCTAGTAATTGGTTTTTTTTTGTCGCAGGAATAACATCGATTACGACGCTAACAGTTTTAAGTTTTGAAAGATACATTATGATCTCAAAGCCCTTTCATTCTCATCATCTAACCATTAAAGGAGCTAAATGGATCGTTTTAGGGATATGGATTTATTCAGCCTGCCTAACGATTCCCCCTCTTGTCGGTTGGGGAAAATACGTCAACGAAGCTGCTAATATTAGGTAAATATTAATGTTCATTTTATCAAGCTGAAACCCTTTGAGTGTAGGCGCTTGCTTCATAGAGTACAAAAATTTACTTCTAAAAGTCATCCGGATGAAATAGGCTTATAAGAATCATAATTATTCTACGACACAGGTGGAACAACACTGTCCGTCTAATGTTAGTGAACAAAGCTCCACTGCCTCAGGTTCTTATCTTAGAGAGGAAATGAGGTAGGAAAGGAGGAGAAGCATATAGCGGTCGGTGTCACTAATGGGGGGGTTTGAACCTGAGCCCGACTGTGAATTTTTTAAAACTACGATATTATTATTATTCCTATCTTCCTTATAAGGTGTAAATTTGGAACTTCCTTTAAAACACTTGAGCCTTACCAAGCCTCTCGAGATAATTATACAACTGAAGTGTTTCTACGAGTAGTGTGGTTATTTGATTTATCGAAAAGCAATCGCGTAAACCTTGAAAGAAGATTATATGTAGTTTGTAAGTTCTATTAAGTGCAATGAGGTAAAGCCAAGAATCGTTGAGAATCTATGAGCTGAGAAAATACATCAATCTTAGTCCTGGAAATAATTTTTTAAACTAGAAATCAGTATGCTAGCAATGAGTCCTTTACGGACATATCTTCGCTGAATTAGCAAAGACCAGTAAAATAAAATGATTCCATATCAAGTCATCTTAATCTTAATGGGAACACCTGTAACGAGCTTCAGGGTGATTAGGAAAAATTAATTATCAGATATGGCAGCTCATAAATTAACAAAATCTTGTTTATTATTCTTAAAGTTTCCTATTAAATGTTAATTTATTTATTATTTCAGTTGCTCAGTGAACTGGGAGCACAAAGACTTGAATTCTACTACGTATATTATCTTCCTCTTTGCACTGGGATTAGTTGTTCCAGTAGCTGTCATCTCGTTTTCTTACTTAAATATAATTTTAACGATGAAGCAGGTAAGGGAAAAATGATAATTGTTATTGACTTATCTCTCGTAGAAAACTCCGAAAAATACGAAGATGGTAAAATGAAAACCTAATCATTTCTGTTAAATATGAAACGCGCCGGATTCCTCCTTTTATAAATTTAATTGGCTTCAGGGAAGGCGGAACGTCTTTTGCGTCGGAAGGAAAAGGGGGGGGGGGGGGCAAACGCTTTTGCCCATCTGAAAAGATAATGAAAAGTTTGTAACTTTTTTTTATCTAATAATGTCAATAATATTTTTAAGAAAAGATTTCATGCCTACAAGTATAAGAGAAAAGCTGATAATACCGGTTTTTGGAGCCCTCTGCTACCTCCACATTCAGTTCGCGACTTAACTTTCAGCGAAACCCAAATATTCTTATAAAAATATCATCTTCGCTTTGTTGTTAATTTTCAAAAAGAGGCCGTTCAAGTATTACGTAAGATAAAAATCGGCATTTTTTCACCCCTTCCCCCATGGTAATACTTAAGATGATAAACTTCCCCTTAAACATTACGATTTATTCGTAATACTTAACACAAGTAAGATTTTTATCAGCCCCCTCCCCCCTATTAAATGTATAAAAAAAACTTTTTTAGTTCCGAAAAAAATGAAATTTTTTTATTGGTTCATAATTTAATGCTAAAACTAGAAATACATAACTAATTTTTTTTTTTTTTTTTTAACTTTGATAAAGTTAAAAACAATAATGCTTAAAAATGAAAAAAAAAAAATTTACTTTAACATCAATTTTATTGTTATAAGGAATTAAGATGCTTACCAAAAATCTGTTACCCCCCCCCCCCCCCCGTTGTAAGAAGAAATAAGAATTTTAAGTACCCCCTCCTCGAAGGTCCTTACGTAATACTTGAACGTCCGGGGCCCCAAAAAATGCTATAGACAGCGCCCTCGTTTACGCATAATTTTACAAGAACTAACTGCATTTAAGAAACTTTTATTTTAATATTTAAATAGCAAGGAATAGCTTTTAAAACTAAAAAATAATGTAAAATTTTCCACCAGCGGACAAAAAGATCCGTGTTCTTAACGTGTTCCAAATTACTAAAATAACCTGCTGTTTACAAAATATTTTAATAATATAAACAAGCATAACAGAACCTTTATCACCAACTTAATTAAGATGTGGTATTCATCAGAATTTCAACGACACTAATTAGGGAGATAAAATTTGAATTTCAACGATGAGTTTCTTGATCGAAATCCTTCAAGTTGATTGGGGTTGCGCAAAATATCATTTGCGGTAGCAGATTTTAGAAAGCAGTTTACGGGCCTTCGCAAAAACCCTTGCCCTAGGTGAAATCAAAAATAGTATTGCAATAAATTACCTTTTTCCTGTCTTTTAAAGGCAGAAAAATTTACCTGGAAACTTCATTAAGGAACTCTGAAAAGTTATTTAATTGAGATTTAATATAAAACTCTGTTTGATCGGATTTCGAATAATACGAGAGAGAGAAAAAAAAGAGTTGATAGAAAATTATTTTAGTTGAACATCTGTCAGACAGGGAAAGCTCTTAAATGGGTTGAGGTTTTCCGATTCAACCTAATTTAGTACTACCGAAAAATCGATAACATTTCTTTTCAATTGCTTTTCACAAAATTTACAATTCTTTCCACAAAATTAAAATAATATAAAAACGTCCCTTTTTTCTAGTTAACAAGAAAATCCTGCTTTCTTTAGAGACAACTCTTTTATTATTATATTTTGCCCCTCATTTGAATTTTTAGAGCATTTATTCCGCAGAAAATCAAGACAATCAAGCGGAACAAGGTAATTTTTAGTTCAACTTTCTTTCTCTTATTTCATTTGAATTCAGAGTGGAAATTTGGAATTTGTCGCAGTTGAAAATCGGTTTCAAAAAGTTTCAGATTTTTTTTTTTCTGGTGGGAATACGTTTATTCTTTCCTACTAATTTGTTGCTCCTTTTATTTGAAAATTTTAATTTTATTTTATAAAGAGACATTTATTCGATGATCCGATCATTACCCCAGTATTAAACGGTTGTATCTGCACTTTTTAAAATTTTACAGGAACTCGAAGAAAAGGTTCGATCTTATTTTTTAAATTACCCGTTTGTATTTACTAGTACAATGTCTTAAAAACGGATTATTTTGCTTCTTTTAATGGAGAACCCGATAGGAACAAAAAAAAAAAAAAACGATTTTTACTACGGTAAGTCGTTCAGACACGATATTGTAACAATCTAAAATAATTACGATTTTAAAATGTTACAAAGTCATATCGAACCAGCTTCTATTTAAATAGCCCACATGTGGGCTTGTCCACGGATCCCTTCGCCACAAGTGTAATGGAGACACATGCTTAGCTTATGGATCCCCATTACACTTGTGACAAACCCTTGTACGTTTTTAAAATTATTATCACCCATAAAATATTTTAAAAATGAATACTAATCAAAAAAATCCTTTTAACGATTTATCAAGTGTTTTTTATTAATTTTTTTGCTTTGAGACAAAAATAATTCTAAGTTTAATAACTGAAAGTTTCTCAACAACACAGTTAGTTTCGGCGCCAAAAACAATCGTTCGTTTGCTGTCGTTGCATTGCTCTTTTTTTATAAGGAAGAAATAATAAGATTTTACAAATAATGAACTAAAAAAAAATTATAATACATTTTTTTCTTTTATTTATTTATTTATTTATTTTTTTTTTATTTAAAAATTAATGAAGAAAAGAACCTTGGAGAACAAGGCCACTTTTTCGGCCCCTTTTGATTTCCATGAAACTGACGCAAAATGTTCCTTACATAACCCCTATTTACGCCCCACATTCCCGACCGATGAAAATTACCCATATGCTTAATATAGTACTTTAAAGTCGGAAAAAATTAATGAAGTGCCTGAAAAAAAATATTTTTACCCTTCTTATGGAATTTTTAATGTCTTACCGGAACTCTAAAATTTTGAAAAAAATACGTATATGTGCCTGACGGAAAGAGAAATAATGTGTTAAAGCAAATTTTGCGTGCGGCAAAGGGTTCCAAGAAAATTTTGGCCTCAAATTTTTCAAGTGCATATATTTTGCAACGCGCATGCGCTTTTGAGTCCGGAAAAAATACTATTCTATAGCCCGGCCAAAGGGCTATCTTCTGGTATGCGGGATTTTTTTTTTCCATTTCTCAAAAAGTTAAAAAAAAATCGACTTTTTTCCGACTTTAAAGTACTATATTAAGCATATGGGTAATTTTCATCGGTCGGGAATGTGGGGCGTAAATAGGGGTTATGTAAGGAACATTTTGCGTCAGTTTCATGGAAATCAAAAGGGACCGAAAAAGTGGCCTTGTTCTCCAAGGTTCTTTTCTTGCAACTTTTTATCATGATCTTCCATTAGATCATAAATGGGTTCTTCAAATCTCGGTTAAAAAACAAAACACGTTAGCCAACCACGGAGATTGAAATGATTTGCCTTTTGAATTTTTTTCCCCAATTTATTCGACTTATTTTTACGGTTTCGAAAATATTGATTAATAAGGCAGCGCTCTTTGTCTCATATGTCCGAATGATTTAAAACAAGGTGCCGGCTTGATTTTTGAAAAGTCAACGATTAATAATAGGTTGGCAACAGCGGCGTTTAATTCTTAAATGCAGATACGATCTTTTAATTTTCTGATTTTCGACTAACTTGCAGATACGACCATGTAACAATGAGTGCAGAGTCTTTATTTTTGAAAATTTTGATTTTTTTTTTCTAGAAAAGTAAAGCTGGTTTGGAATGAAACATAAATTAGCAAAAAAGTCGATTTTTTCAAAAATTTTGCATAGGTACAACCTTGTAATACTGGTACAACGATATTTAAACACGCTCCATTTACTTGGCAGGCGATATTTTTTAATTAGACCATACTTCAAAATATTTAGGTAATATTCAAATCCGCTTTGTGGTAAGAAATTCATGTAACACTAAACTTCGCTCATACTGGTGAAATCAATGTGAATGCACGGCACGGCGTCGTCGAGCTTACATTAAGCTTTAGGCTATAATTGTTGGAAACAAAAACGTAACGTGACTGTGGCGGTGCCATGTAACCTGTGATGGAGATAAGAAAATAACAATACGGTGAAATGAGAGTCAAAAGAGCATTACAAAAGAGCACAGCGAAATAATCTTACTAAATGAAGCAACAAGACTCGCAAAGTTTCCAAGTTTCCTTTCCCTAATACCTAAATTTACAATTAACTATGGCTTGTCTTTCAAAAGAAGCCAATTGATAAATATTTTATAAGTAGAGCTTTGGGAATAAAAAAGGAACGATCCTTTGTCTGCTGCGGTAATTGAATGCTTATCCGATTAGAAGCACAATTCACTGGAAGCTTATGAAAAAAAAAAAAACTAAACTACTGTTCTGTGTTTGAATATGAAAGATTAATGTGGATATCCAAAAGACTTCGCATAAAAGCTTTTGTTGCCATTATTAGGCTTAATATAGAAAGTTTAAAAGCAGTTCAGAATACCAAAACTTTTTTTATTATAAAATGTAAAATACCACAGCATGATGAATTTTTCTGACCTCAAAACATCACAAAAGAGGAAAAACGACGCTAACGCATATGGTGTGAGAAACCGCAATGTTGCTTCTTGTTAGTTGAATAAACATATGTTTGACCTCCCACAACGATTTCCTTCAGGTGGTGAAACCGTACGTAAAAGGGAAAATTTTCTCTCTTCCGCGAAAGTCCAGAATTTCCTAAAGTACATCTCACATGAAATCTAATTTAGAGACACACAAAAGAAAAAAAAACATGTGTTACAAAGGCTAAAGTCATTACTTGATCTTCTTTTTTCAGAAGACCATCCGAATGGGTCGAGTTACAAAAGCGGAATCCCGAGTCGCTCTCATGGTAGGAATAATGATCGTCGCATTCCTTCTTGCATGGTCTCCATACGCAATTTTAGCGCTGATAATCGCATTTGGGGATTCTACTTTGGTAACTCCCGCCTTAGCTGTCGTTCCAGCTTTAGTTGCAAAAAGCAGCATTTGCTACAATCCCATAATTTACGTAGGATTAAACACTCAGGTAAAATATTTCTTTCATTTTTTTTTTTTTTAAGATGAAAAAATATTCTTCCTCCCTCTTATCTTGTTTGCTTTATTTTATGAAACTTTTTTATAAAAAACCCAAGAGCGTATTACAGTAAATATCTCAGGAAAGTTTGCAATAATTGGATTGATATTTTCAGATCATTAATAAAATGGGTTTTGAAAAGATAATTTCAATTATTTTCATTATGTTCCGAAAAGAAAAGGCTACATTGAATTTTGAAAGATTACTGATAAGCAGCAGCTTCTAAGTAATATCTTGATCGTTGCGTTTCAAAAATCAATAGCCATTGATCGACTTCATTATTTGAACACTCCAATTTAGTTCGTTTCCTCTCAATTTCTTTTTCTTTTTTTAAAAAAAAGAAAAAAAAAAAAAAAAAAAAAAACCACTTTTGAAATTGTAAAACGGCGATTTCTTTGTAAGCTTAATATCATTTTTACATGTAACTCATGCATTTTGTTTTACCCCGTGAAAGTCCTAAGCAAATAATCATTAAGAAGACTGATACCTAATGCCAATGGATTGAGTATTCAAGAGAAAAAGTACCGGCGAAATTCAAAAACCAGATGTAATTTGAAAAGAGTATTTATTTTCAATCTCTTGTTAAAATATTTTTTTTTCGATTGCAAAGAAAATAATTTCTACAAATATGCTAATGCAAACCTCTGAAATCTGCTTTTCCTTATACATTTTCTCATCATATAACTTTAAATTCATTATTATTCATTTTAGTTCGGATCACGGTTTTTTTCCACGAACTTTTTAATTTCAGAAGACTTTACTTTTTTCAAAAGTATACGTTACCCATACGTTCAGTTTGTAGTGAGAAAAAAGAAAACTAACTACTATGAGGGAAGTGATTAGAATATTTCAGCACCAATTTATGTTTATGAAAAATTATTTATTATTATTATTATATTGTATTATTATTGAATGGTAAGCGGGCTACTATAACAGCTAGGTAGCCGATGATAAGAGTAGCCAAATTACAAGATTACAGAAGAGGAAAAAAAAAAAATTATTATTTTTACGTATAGTTAATTAACAAAATTAAAAATTTCAGATTCCGATTTTTTTCTTGGAATATTGCTGCATATATTTGTCATTATAACCTCATTTTGCTCGAAAATTTAATTGTATGTAATATATTAGGGTCTCCCTTACTTTGCGAATTTGAACAAGTTCGCTCCCGGAATCGGTTCTCTTTGCGGAACATGTGAATCCTAATTTTTTCCAGATTTTTCACTCGACGGGAAACCTCTCCGACTTGCGCTGCAAGGTAAGGAAATTCCCATAAGGGTGAAAAAATCGATCATTTTTTTCTCTTAAAAAAAAAACATCGATTTTTATCAGTAAAAAGCGTCATTTCCTATCAGAAATTTTGTGTAGATCACGAATCTGAACTCTGTTCGAATCTGGTCCGGTACTGGCCAGAAATAGGCAAAAAATAAGGACTTATTATGCTTTGTCACTTATTCCAATTTTTTGCTCATTTTTTGGCTCTTGCTTGAAAACTGGACCAGATTTTTTAAAAAAAGAGTTCAGATTTTTAATCTACGCAAAATTTCTGAAAAAAAAAAAAAAAAAAAAAAAAAAAAAATATATTGATTATTTTACATATATGGGAATTACCCGACCTTGAAGAGCAAGTAAAGGCGGTTTTCCGTCGAATAAAAAATCTGGAAAAAATTAGAGTTCACATGTGTCGCAGAAAGAACCGATTCAGGGGGTGCATACTCATTCAAATTCGAAAATTCGACAAAATAAATGACGCCCTAGCACATATTTTTTGATTTTAAGATTCGAAATGATTTGAAACATTCTAAATGATTTTTCTTCTCGCGTTCCCTTTCATTATTGAAATTTTCCCACGTTTTGATAGCAGGAAAACCGAAAATGATTGTCCCGGCACCGCTAAAAAGATGTTGAAAATCTAAATCCAAAAGATTTTATCTCGATGAACTTCGATTTATAGAGCGTTTGTCATGCGGAAAAGGTAGAACCTTGATCGTGTTTTGGGTTACTGACGATCTGACGATAAAATTACTTCTTTGTTATCTCGGTCGGAACTTATCTTTTCACACCTTCGCTGCCCTCGAATACTTATTCGAGTTTTTCCTCGTGAAAAGCTCTTGATTATTTCTTTTTTTTTCCGGACTGTAGAGCGAGAAGCACTGAATTATACTGAAAAAACACCGCGAAATTTAATATAAAATTGAAAGAAATTTTAACTCTTCAAACTGTTTAAAAAGTTTCATCCGTTTCAGTCTTCTGATTTTTTTCGAGATCGTTTCACTCTTCCTTTTCTAATATTCAAGAAAATGAAAAACGCTACAATGACTGCGTGTTTATCTCCCTTTATTTTGAAGGTCAAGCTCTTAAATTCATTCAATATTTCCCTTTTATATTTAAGGGGATCCTTCTATTTCCTTTATTTATTCATGCTTATTCGGGCGATTCTCGCGAATACGTACGTTTCCATCGTTACAGAGGACGATTCTTTTGTCGATCTCATTTTAATTTCATTTTCATTTATTAAGAATAATAACATTTCTCTTTTTAAGCACTATCTCACTGCCGTCACGTAAAATATTCTCTCACTTCCAACTGAAAGGCTGCATATTAATTTTTTCTAGAAGCAGCAAGCGTTTGGATATTTCTTGTTACGGTAGTTGCACAAAACCGCGAATTGCTTTCCCTTCCATCAGGATGAGTATTGAAAAGGGTGTAATTAACCTTTTCCAGACGGAGGCCTTTTGGTGAAGTGCGATTTTCATGACGACTGATTTTCGGAATATCTTTTTGAAAAATTGTAGAGCTCCCGCGAAAAATAGTTAGGGGTCGTCCATAAAACACGGGAGGGTTATTTTGGCCATTTTTGACCCCCTCCTTTTCCCAAGTTAGCAAAGGTTAGCATTTCGCCCCCCTCCTAAAATTACGGTAGATTTCGGTTACCTCCCCCTTTTTAATTTTTTTAAAAAAATTAATATTAAACATTAAAAAAATTTGAAATTCTTCGGAACTTAAATTGGCAAAGAACAAGTTTTTTTTTTTTTAATTGGAACAAATGCGGGGGTAAAATCGAAATTTATTTTTTTTAAATTCAGTTAGGTTGCATAATTTAAAAAATTTAAACTCTTTTTCTTGTGGCACGTTTATTACATGAGAAAAATGCTAACGTTAGGATATGTAAAACCCCTCCCCCCTCCTTGTTACAAAAGTTGGCATTTTGAATACCCCCTCCCGCCCTAACGTGCTCACGTGTTTTATGGACGACCCCTTATTCAAGTCTGCATACACTCTGCGGTTTTGCCTTAAGGGCGGCGGTTCAGCTTTGGTTAAACCTGATTTGTAAAACTCCGAAAATTTTGCGGAATAGTAAGGTTACTACCTGCATGCCTTTATACGCTTGATAAAACCTGGAATAATGACTGCTTAGTGCTTGCATAACTATTTTTTGAAGGAACTATTCAATTTTTCAAAGAAATACTCCTAAAGTCAGGCCTTAGCAGTCGTGAAAATCGCGCTTTACCAAAAATGCTCGGGAAAAGGTCGAGAAAAGGTTAAACTGACGTTCTGACATGGGAAAAATAAGATTGAGCTTTATTGGTTTAAGGCTCCAATTTTTGTAATACAAAAAAAGAAAAAAAAAACGTTTTTATAGGAATTCTTGAAAAAGATAAAAACTCCCTTCTTTAAGAATCGAATCGTTATTCATATTCATATCTTGCTCCTACTTTTCTTCCTAAATTAAATGAGTATAATTCTTGTCGCGTGAAAGTCCTTGAGAAACGATTAAATGACTTTTAATTCTTTTATTTAATTTTATCGCATTTTCGACATGAAATCGCTAAGGCGATTCCGTTTCTATTTGGGTAAAAACGTATTTATTTTAAATCTAGCACAAAATAAAGTCAGGGAAAAAAAACCCCTTTTTCCTTTCTAACGCGATAGCAAAAATGTAGCGGTTTGAGCTTTTCTGATTCCGGACTAAAGACTGCTATGATAAAGGTGAAATATGGAGTACGAACAGGGAACCCTTTTCTAAAGGTTTTGTTATCATTTTCCACAAAAAATTATATGAATAATATTTTTTATAATATATTTTTTCTCCGATATTTTTAAGCAAAAAAAAAGGGGGAAAGAAATAAGTCACCAGGAAAATTTTGTTCCCACCCTTTACCGTAAAGTCTGATATAATTTTTTGAAAAATAACCCCTAAAAATAAACGAAGGAAATTTATAAAGTTACATCGTTTATTTGAATTCGACTCCGGTTGTTTTAAAAAATCTCTTTGTACATATGTCCTTTTCGAAAAACATAATAAAACCAATTTGAATGTCACCATAGGATTTCGCCCTCCATTTAATGTTTATGCAATCGTGTCCCACTAAATTAATTTCCATCTCCGTGATTTTTCCCCTGTACAGTTTATTTATCCATTCCAGTTTTTGATTCATTTACAGATTCGTTTTTACAGATTCGTTTTTACAGATTGACATTTTATCTCTTTCTAAAAAAAAAAAAAAAAAAAAAGTACTTTAACCGCCGTTTAGTTTAATTTTTTTTTTTTTTTCAAAGGGACGAAAAACCAAAACGTATTCAAAAATTCGTATTTCTTTATAATGAGCAAATATTTAATCAATTCAAGAAGAGAGTGGGAAGAAGTGAGAACGCTAGTCCCGCTCTTCTTGGAAAAGTCTACAGAAAATTGTCAGTGTACCTTCGTAAAAAGGTATACTTGATTTTCAGAGCTTTCTTCTTTTCATGGGATGAAGAAAATCAAAGGGCGCGTGGGAAGAAGAGACTGATCGACTTTCGGAGTTTCTTATGCCACATCGAAAGCAAAACATAGGTGTAAACGGTCAATGCTAAATGTCGATCAGTCACTTCAGTCAACATGCTCTTCGGTTTATTTTGTATAATTTACCTCAATTTCAATTTTCCAAAGATTCGTTTATTTAATTAATTTTTTTTGAACTTATGTTTATTATTTTTTAGTTTCAAAATTCTTGGCGAAAACTACTTGGGATCAAATCGATCACCGAGGACAACGGAGCTGAACTGACGACGCTGAGTCAGGCAAGTAGATACTTAACGCACAATACGTACCAATCGGATGATTTGACTTCACAATCTTCGAAATTAGGCGACAATAAACAATTAACAACGAAAATAACCTGCGATAAAGATTCAAAGTTCAAAATAATGTTAGTTAAAATGGGTCCTTCCAACAAAAATAAGAAAATTGCATTTATCAATAGGAAACTATCCAAAACGGTTGAAGAAGAAGAGAAAAGCGACGTGGGAAATGAATATTTTGACAGAAACGTAGCAGAAGAAATCGAAATCAGGTTCATCGATTCGGAACAATCGAATGAAAAAGACGCAGATTAATCCTGTCAATTCGATTCTTATAATTTTTACTTTTAAATTAAATTTTGCTGTTTTCGTGTTTAAAACTTCCTACCATTTCCTTTTTTTTTTCATTTTATTTTAGACAATAAACGTACTTTTAATGTATTGTAATACAGTACGGTTTGCCTGGGCTGGGCCCCATAGCCATATTATTGTTAAATTTGTGTTCAAAAAATATATGCTCATTTTGATCTTTAGGACGCCATTAAAATCATCGAAAAAAGAAGAGAAAGGACAAGGAATCTATCGGTATTTTTTTTTATATAATGATGCGCAAACGTTTAATTCATTTCTTTGTAGTGCAGATAGATTTGCAAGACTGATCAAAAGGACCATTTTGCGATTGACTGATCGAATGATTGCGACTAACTGATTCCTTTGATGTTAAACATTTTGGTGATATATATGAAAAACGAAATACGAATTACGAACTAGGAATATTTTGTAATAATTTAAAAAATATATTTTTTTATGTCAAGAGCCGTTGCCATATGTTGTTTAAAATTAATTAACCGATCAATTTTAATAAATTAACCTACTGAATTATTCCTAAATTCCTCCTAATTTAAAATAATTTTTTACGAGTAATAAATTTTACAGCTTAAAAATTTGAGTCAGAGAAATTCAAATGGCGAATATGCTAGGGTAAATATGAACATGCGGCGCAAGAGCTTCGCGTCCTAGGATCCCTTTTTCTATTTTCTTTCCTAAAGATGGTTTTGTGTCCTTCGTATCCTTTTATACGTTAGCTTCCTTTCATATTTTCCTCTATCCTACTTCGTCTTTATGTTAACTTATTTTGATTATTTGTAATGGTTTGTTTTGTGCTTAATTTGTTCCTTTTTTCTGTTTTTCTCCTTCTTCCACAATAGGGTATCGCTTGAACAGTAAATTTTTGATTTTCGGTCGTGCCACCCTCGAAATTTGTTCCAGTTTTGAACAGATTTAACGAATTAAAATTTCAGATCGATCGGTCATGTTTAAGGAGTCGCTCAAGGACCTCCTATTTTCGACATATAATTTACATTGGGCCAAGCACCACGAAACATTAGGGTGGCTTAGGCTTTTACAAATGCAACTTTTTAGAAAAAAAAAAGCCAAAAATAAGGAAAAATGGGGTTAACATAGGGTAAAAAATGTTTGGCATCGAGATTACATTTGGGGAATTATTTCTACATATTTTGGGCACATTTTTGCCATTTTCAAAATTTTCTGCCCTTACCCTGTGACAACCATCCTTGTTTTTCTACTACATATAACCCAGCCTGTGCGGCGAACGGGTCAATATTTTTGAACCGAATATTTTTTTTTAGGAAGCTCAATACGTACATAATATACCCTATAAAGGACAATCTTTTATATTAAAAGATGTTAATTGGGTAATGTTACCATTAAAAAAACCATTCAAAAATTCGACCATTAAAATTTGAAATTAAATATTATTTCGGCCCTAAAAACTTCAAACCCCCGGGCCTGGGCCAAAAAATTTTTTTTCGACCTAAAAAAAATTCAGGCTTCTTTTCACATATAAATGAATGATTTTTTGCCCAGGGAGCGAAAATTAAAAAATTGACCTTCAAAATGAGCCACCCTACTAAACATGCTCATGCTCTTCCCGTTCTTGGATATAAACCAGCACGTAGTATTTTACGCGTTTTGACCCGCTGAATTCAAATCTGCAACCGAAAAGTTTCTAGCTTTCGCCGTTTTCGACCGAAAAGTGCGGTTTAGCTACATTTCATAGCCACTAAATAAGTCGAAAGCAGAACAGACTATAACAATGTTGATCGCAGATCTGAATTTAGCGGGTCAAAATATTTAAAATATAATGTGCTGGTTTATATTGGAAAACGGGAAAAGCGTGATTTTGTTCAGTGGTGCTTGGCGCAATGTAAATTATGTGGCGAAAATAAGGGGTCCTTAAGCGACCCCTTAAACATGAACGATCGACCTGAAATTTTAATTCGTTAAATCTGTCATATATCGGAACAAAATTGGAGGGTGGCACGACCGAAAATCAAAAGTTGACTTTTTAAGAGACACCCTATTTAACAAAGCCTCCGCCAAAGTAAGTAAGTAAATATAAACAGTTATTTACATTCAATATTCATATTCTGCCGAGTCGGCAATTATATAAAGTGGGAGTATTTCTTGGAATGAGCTTGTTTTCCTCGATATGAATACTGCTGTCAGTGGTGATTTCAATTAAGGAACTTCAGACATATAAGTAACGTCATCTATACATTTTCGAACGACAATTAATTTAAGATAATTCAGAAAACTTCATTCAGTTAAAATAGCATTAATTACTTTGTTTGGAAGCGGAGAGACGTGGTTTTATAAGCGGAGAGACGAAATATATTAACTCAAAAAAGTATCTCTTGTTATGAGATTTTTAAAAAATCTTGACTTTCTAACGACTTCTTTTGTCTGCTTAATATAATTAACAAAAGTCTTTCGAAATTATATGAAATAATAAAGATCCCTCTTGAGAGTCGTCTTCCGCTATCTCTCATTAGCAGAGATAATAAAAAATATCTTTAATATCATCATGCTCCGACCAATTCAAAATCATAACCAAATTTTACCTAAAACATTTAACTCTCGCTGCAATAAAACTTGATAGAATGAAAAACCGCGACGCGAAATTGATATTGAAGCTCCAGGGAAACTTTTCTTCTTTTCTTTCAGCTTCCTTCAGTTGAAATTTCCCTAAGTAAAGATGCCTGTTTTGTACAACTTGAAGGTATTTGTTCCTCATGAAAATGAAAATTCTAGGAAAAACATTATTTCATGAAATGAAAATTATATTTTTTGGTTCGCTTACTGACACAAGCAAGGAAGTGATTTCATTAAATGATAAAGATTAGCTACGACTACGCTTGAGAGATTTAAAGTAACAAGACAAGTTTACCGGCAAAATCAGACAAAATTTAACAGAAATTATTTTCGATGATATACTTCAGTTTAATTTTGAAAAAAAAGGACAAAAAATTGCTATACCAAGCCTGTCAGCTTGCGGGCTGAATTTGAAACAAAAGGTTTCCTTTTCTTCCTTCAGCTCTTTGTAAAATATAAAAATGCTCAAAGAAATTAATTTTCGAAGCAATAGGAAGTCTATCAATGGCAGTCCTCAGGTCTGATTTTATAATAGAATTTTTAAGATGCAAATGATTTTAGGGTTTTTTTTTTTCAATTTGGATTTGAAAAATTCCTGCTTTCCAGAAATGACAAAATGACAAATTGATAGCAACAGCTGCAAAAGAAGTCATCTATTTTTTTTAAATATATTTTTCGTTAAGAATGGTAACGTGCTTAAGAAAACGACTAAATAAGGTATAGAATACAGAAAAAAAATACTACATAAAGGGAGTAGCATAGTAGCAGTATTAGTTTGTCACCGGCATAATTAACTGTGTCGCTCAAATCCTAATGTGAACGAGTGCTCATACGAACTGTCCATCATTTTATTCGCGTCTGCCATCCGAAACCGTGCAACTGGTTCTTATCATGAAAAAAGAAATATATACTCTCACTTTCAACCAACCAATCGCATTTATAAAACCATCTAGACAAAAATGTTACGGCTCTTAACTGGAATAACACTGGAGAACGTGTTAATTTCGTCTAAGTGGTCCCATTTCTACAACGAATAGGAAGCATTATTTATAACAGTTTCCAGGTAAGATAAGTATTATGCATCCAACGGTCGAATTTACTATCACAAAGATTACATATTGGATGAAAGTTGTTTTGACGTTTTACAGCTCTCATAAGCTAAACAAAAAATCACAGTTACAGATCGAACTTTTTAGGTCATTTCTCGAGTTTGTGTATATGATTAGTATAAGGATTTCCGACGTTTTTTTTTTTCTTAAGCTATTTGTCGTTAATTTTGCAGTTTACTTGGATAATTGTAGTTGTTTGAACGATTACAGGGCCGTTCGGGTCTTTGGTCGTGTTCTTTATCATTTCATTTCATTTCATTTTTTTTTCGATCGTCGGTGTGTTTTCATCCGCTTTTTTCCCTAAAATGTGTGCTTTCATTGTGTAAACAAAAAATATCAGTGAATTGTAAGTCGGTGACGATTTTATTTAAATTTTTAGAGCTTCTCGTGCAAAAAAAAAGCAGCGATTTTTTTTAAATTAATGCGAATGAATTCGATTTGCAAGCTCGCAGAAAAGGGAGAAATGCCGTCGGTTTCAATAAACCCCACTTGAGTAGGCCTGATTGATTTTTATTAATAATAAAATAGATGTTTTTGCTAATCAAAACTTTCGTACCCGAAATCTGTACTCCACCGAAATTGACTTTCAGACGATTTTTTATTTATTTCACTGCTGATTGGTTTTAAGCAATCATGCCGAGTTTCTCTGACGTAGAGTTTTAATTTTTAAATGAATTGATAATTTTTTTTTTTCGCTGCGTTGGGGTTAACTCTCTCTTTTACACGTTTGTCAATTAAGGTTCTTTGCCATGAGATTGAGCGAGCTATTATGCAACGGTTAACGAATAGAAAATCCACCTGCGGTTTTGAATCAATGCATAAAAATTGTCGTCGCTGACTTGCACTTTTTCATTTTTAAATAATTAATTTAGGATTAAATGTTAAATTTTGCTTCTGGATGTTGATTTAGTGAGATGTTACAGGTTTCTACTGAAATCTCTATGGAGGGGAATATTTTTGGATAAAAGGATTTGCTCTCTAAAGAGTAAGTAAATAAAAAATTAGATATTTTAGTTCTAAGTCTAACCTGACAGCAAAACGCATTGTGCCATCAAAAAAAAACAAAACAAATTTGAGTTTATTTAAAACATTTCGATCGTACTCCAGGTGATAAAAAATAAAAATAAAAATACAGGTAGTCTACTAGAAAGAGTTATCTTTCGAAAAACGTGAATAAAAGTCGATCAAATTCTGTCAATTAAATGTCTGTAATAAATAATCTTCTTTCGATCGAGGTATATAACGATTACATAATTTACAACTATTCCGTGTTTTTGATTTTTAGCCTCAAGGATAATCTAAAATATAAGAGAATACGGAAGAACAAGAGTAAAAAACAGCTATTAAAAATCTTCAATTTCCCTCTTTTAAAGATGCCATTACAATCATTTATTCAAAACCAAATTAGAACGAGGTTGCTTAATTTTAGATAAAGGTTTTGCTTAATATATTTTTTCAATACATTTTAGGTCTATAAACTCATACGATCCCAATTTATACCTATTACGCAGTTTTCCTTTTTTAATTATTTTATTTTCAACCTTTTAATCTTGATTCATGACGGAACATCACCATTGGTAGACGCTAATGAATTCTTGGAATTACCTTTTTCAACAAAGGAAAACAATTTGATCCCGTTGCTTTGGATGAAATATGCTCAAAGAGAACATGAAACTTCGGAGATGATGCAGAAATGGGAAAACGATCGAGTTTCTGTTTTTTTCTCATGTTTTTTCAGACGGACAAAAGAAAAGAAAGTTTGACGAAACAACATTAAGTGGTTTTTTTTTACACTGCTGAGGGTGATTTAGCGTCCGTAAACACCGTTCAGTTCCTAGCTTTAATCTAAAGGATAAAATAATACGACTTCTTTCAGTAAAATAAAATACGATCAACTTAAAAAAAAAATACTAATATTTATAACCCGATGAGATTTACATTCAAAATGATGGACTTGAAAAGAAAAGAAAAGAAAAGAAAAAAAGGCATGATTTCCCAATGGTGTTCCACGTTGTACATGTCAGAGATTGAGGACTTCATAAAAACTTGGATTTTGAATCTATATTTCCTACTCTGGTCCAAAAATCAACGACGAGACACAATCAAGCCCAATACTTTCATTTTCGAAGGTAATCAATGAAGTCTGCATTTCTCCATTGTATTAGCTACTGAATTTTTTTTTTTTTTTTTTTTTTTTTTATTATTAACGAAAATGAACAAATGGACCGTCACTGTTACTGATCGTGAATAAGAAACAATTATTATACTGTATTGTGTAACGTATTCTCTCTATAGTATTTAACTGTTCAGTTAATAAACAACATTCATATTTAATTTTTTTGCTATAAAATTGTAAATTTAGTTCTTGACAAGTATACATTACAACAAATGACATGACGGTATTTTATCTATTGCACCAAAGCAATATTTCCAGATGATCATGATGATTTATCTCGATTTGGATAAATGGAAATTGGATATTTATCTCGATTTGGATAGATCGAGATAAATAATTGCGCGCCCTCATTTATATTGAGAATCATCGTGCTGAATGAGCTGAAACTCAACAAATTCATCGGAAGCAGGGATAAAACAGCAATAAAGGAATGGTTGATTTCGTCGGCTAGGTTCCTTTAAATGTCCTCGTTATCGTGTGTTTGTGACCCCATATTTGCTTCCGTGAGTATAAATACAGGAGCGAGTAAAAAGAGGATGCGAACTAAGGAAGCGGACAGAGCAATAGCCCAAAAACTTCCCCTTAAATTTCCATAAATCATCCATTTGTAGGGAGACTTGAAATATCGGTAAATATTCGATTTCAAATGAGAGACAATTAAAAAATAAAAAGGTATAAGCTTACTACTGGAAAACTTTGTTTTTTTCGATAAAACTTTATAACTTAAAAAAAAAAAATTAACGAGGTCGAGGAAAACTAAATTTATTTGGATAAATTGTTTGATTTAAAAAAAAAAAAAAGAATTTTTTCTAAAACAACATTATTTTCGTTAGTAACCGAGCTTTGCCTTCCCCTGGAAAATTATTTTTTCAGTAATTTTTTATATTGCGCCTTCCCTGCGAAAAATGTTACCCCTTTTGCTTAAAGCTTGTTTCGCCGTTGGAGCTGGTTTTTCCTCTGAGGATTCTTTCCTTCTATCTGCATGTTTTCAAACGAATTCATGTCCAATAAATTCATTTGAGTAAACTTCATCCAATTTTATTTTTCATTCCATTATCAGGAACGAATATGGTTGACGTGTGAATCATTGATTAAATACGTCATATAATTTTTATTTTCAATTTCGTAAAAAGCAATAAAATATGGAAAACTGGAATCGTCCAATCATAGATTCGACGAAAGCTTTACCTTGAGGCTTTTCACTCTCTATGCTCCTTTGTATCACAATTCAGCCATTTAACTTTCCCTCAACTGTTTAAACAAATAAACTTTATATTGTGTGAGTTACAAAGTCGGAAATGATGAAAAGAATAGAAGAGGATTTAGAGCAAAGTCCTATGTAGCAAGCTTCTAATTTTCAAGACTAAGCCTGTATACGTGTGAGTAACGCGTTTTAATTCGATTTCGCTTTCATGCATTTTGAAGAAGGCATTTTCTAAACTGAAATTTAATGCCAAAGAAAAATTAATCGTGTACCCCGGGCTAACTTTTCAATCACTTTAGTGAGGTAAAAAATCATCGTCAAATTTACGGCGCTTACTACGGTCGTATTAAAATTTATACTGTGTACCCAACCCCAATACCCAATATTTTTAGTCAAAGGATACAGTATCTATCAAAAATTTATGCTAGCCCTCTTTTTTCTTCTCCGGTTTCTCCAGAGCTCAAGGCGTACATAAAAGAACTGGGTAATGTTTACCGGCAAGTGTTTCACCGACTAATGCGAATGTCATGGAACGCCATGTTAAATCCTCCTATTTGAGATTTTAAGTTCTTAAAAAAAAAAAAAAAAAAAAAAGTGAGAACATATAAATCCAATGAGGTGTAAAAAAGAATATAATGAATATTCCGGGCTCGATATGTATTCGTTGACAGAAACCAAATGGAAGACGAATCATTCGAAAAGTTTCTTACAGGCTTAATTAGAAAATGTGATTTCAAGGATGAAGATGAAACATTGAGAGACTAACTCGTATTTGGCAGGAAACGGAGAAAAAACTAATTACAAAGAGTGAACCGAAACTGAAGGATGTACTGGAAACGTTACGCTTCGCTGGTATAAATCAAACACATATGAATGAGCTAACAAATTTAAGGACGATAATGAAAAATATGTGACTTTGGAAACCGTATCAATACAATTTAAAAAGAAAAATCAGAATGGCGAGCATGTGCATAGTGAAAAACATAGTGTGCTCAGCTACCCGAATAACTGAGCACCCTATGTGGAACGAATGATTAAAAGTAAACTGATTGGCAGCGCCATGTTGGAGGAACGATGGAAGGCCCTTCCTGCCAATCAGTTGGCTTTTAATAATTTGGAACAGTGACGTTTTACGGTTTTAGCCAATCAATCGAAATTCGGAAAAGTGACGTCGCGAATATTGAGCACACTATGATTTTCATTATGGGATTGGGATGTGTGCATGAAAAGTGGAATCCGAATGCAGGAAGAAATGGATCAATGGATCAATGTTTAGCTCAGAACGCAGTTTGTGCTATTTGTAATAAAATGGGCCAATTTACAAGACAATGTTTTTCAAAAGGCAAGAGGCTCAACGCAAAGGAAGGTAGATATGGTATCGAATGTGGAATGGGAAGAAGTTAACAAAAACTGACATTAGTAGCTCACCCTTACCTTGCACTCGGATGATGAAATCGAAGAATATCTCTGCAAGTAAACAAGAATTAATTATCATTTAAAAAAACTGTCGATAGGTTACTTATAGGCACTTCGTTCACTATACAAAGCCGAACGGTGAATCAGCCAGTTAAAAAAAAAAAAAAAAAAAAAAAAAAAAAAAACAATCTTTTTTCCATTAATTTTTATAAAGGCTAACATTGCATTAAATGGGGCAAAACCTATATGAAGTGGTTCTATATTTTTAGAAGAAGTAGATTATGCGTGTAAAGTACGTCGGTAAGCTTAAATTACGTCAAATTTGAAAAATTTAATGCACTTTACTTAAAAAACAAAATGACCTATGTAAAAAAACATCAAAAATCGGATAATTTTGTGAATATTTAGGGCAGTTTAAGGTTATCGTCATATTAATCATGTATAATCAACTTTTCATAAAAATAAGGAACCATTTGATTTAGGTTTTGTCCATTCAACGCAATTTTTTACTTAAAAAAATTAATTTAAAAAAAAAAATTATTTTCAAAAACTGGCAGGTTTGTCGTCCGGTTTTGTGTAGCGAACGAAGTGCTATAATTTTGATAAGATAGTTAAAGAACCGTGATGAAGAAAATAGAGTAGGTAGGCTTAAAGTTCAATTCAGGTTAAGATAAAAAATTAAATAAAAGCTGGTGCTCGCTTGATGAAGTTCAAAAAGATCGATCTTTTTTTCTTGTTTTTCAATTTCGAAATGTAAAACTAGACTTGAAACAAGAAAACAAAGCTAGGCAGTTTAAAAAAAATGGAAAAAATTACAGGGAGATAATTAATATTAAAAATTTTGTGTTACTAAGAAAAGCAAAAAGTTAAAAACTGATCTCAAAAAAGGAGATGTTATATGATAGTCTATGGTAAGTTTCAGTATTCTTATTAAGTTGGTAGTAATGTACTTGTTCAGTAAAAATATAACAAATATTTCTAAAGATATAACAAGAATATAATGAGTTGTATGATAAAAAAATTGGCTTTTGCGTAAAAAGTTCACTTAGATTTATCGAAACTTCATTTAGTTTAATAATTTTTATTAATACTTAATTAAACTTAATTTAGTTTCAAAAAAATTAAAAAACCCATGTTTTTTTTTTTTTTTTTTTTTGGCTTTAAAAGATGCAAAATTGAAAGCTTCTGCTTCATTTTCTAACATACGACTCTGATAACCATGATTATATTCTGCTTGGTAGTTTTCGGTTAAAAAATGTTACCTTATACAGTATCAACCCGAGCAGAACCTTCTTTTCTTTGCAACAGACACGCTTACTCCGAATGCAAATTTAAAAACTCTGATGCAATTTAAAACGTTTCCATTTACACACCGCTAAAGTGTTTACTTTTATTTATGGTTGATTATTTTTTTTCTTTAATTTTTAGAATTTCTTTTCATTAAAAACCACAGTTTGTCGAGTGGCATTTGTAACCAAGATCACAAAGAAATTTTTTAAAATTCATATATCTCTCATTTTATTTCTTTTTTTTAAACTTAAAATCTCAAATAGGAGGAACCAGCATGCGCTCACTTTGCTTGATGAAACACTTGCCGGCAAACAATCCACTGTTCTTTTTTATACACCGTGAGCTCCGGAGGAAAAAAGAAGAGAGCTAGAATAAATTTTTGATAGATACTGTAGGTATAATCTAAAGTACGCATAACTTGTAAATTTACAAATTTACAAAATGATCTCTGACAAGTCTGATCGGATCTAAACAAGGCAGTTCGTGGGTCGGTACAAAACAAGTTATTCTTTAACTACGACAAGTGCAAATATATCAACTTTCATCGGAAAATGCATCCTACTGAGTTTGACTAGCAAATCGCAGATAAATCCGTTCGTCAAGTTGTAGAGTTTCGGGATCTCGGTACTCTCTTTGATCAGCGAGTTGGTTTTAAAGTTGCGCGCCTGATGACATAACAACTACTGCCTTCTTGGGGAGTTCCAGATGGAGAGACTCGAGCTTCGCCGTAACTTCATTCGGATGGCTTTCCTTTATGTTCTCATTGGTGGCAACAAAGACGATCCAGCGTTGCTGCGTTATAACCGCACTAGGTCGACAAACAGCGAGCCTGGGTTTTTATTGCCTCGTTTGGGAAAACAGTCCCCTATGTACTCGGCAATGGTGGCATGAAACTTGCAGCGCGGTCTCCTCCCAGAGCTTGATTTTATAATCAGGAAAAAACATTTGAAGAAGCTTTCGTTTAGATTGGCTCCAAACCCGTAGATCTCTTCGCTTTATTATTTTACTATCTTATTATTTTTGTTATTTTCATTACTTTTCTTTTGGTTTTATACTGTATATACAGTATAACCTGTTTTTTTTAAATTAAACAATCCGAAAATTTTCCTTCTAAATGTTTCTTTTTTGTTTATTTGGAAAAATTGTAGCTGTTGTAAGAAAAGAACAGTAAATATAAATAAAATAAAATAAAATAATACAGTCCCAGACGGCCAATATACGTATATTATACGAATAATATACGTTGATCTATGGTTTATTATACGTTTTTCTACACCGTATAATATACGAATAATCAACGTATATTTTAAGACTATATATACGTGCTTTTAATGGTAATTTTTATTCATTTTTTTTTGTGGTTTTTCGACAATTTTGAAAAATTATTTCAGGGATATCCCTATTTTACATATGATTCTTAAAAGCCATTGCTGAAAAACTTTGTCAAAAATTTGACTTGTCATAAAATTGATTTTGCATATATAATTAAATCACAAAACAAACTGTACGCCAAAAACCACCCCTCGTAATATCTTCCTTCCAAAATCGAAATTCCAAAATGTCTCAACTTGATGATCCTATATAGGCTAAATAAAATGTAAAAATACAAAAATCAGAATTTTCGGAGTGAATCCCGATTTTTAGAACGAGATTTTCAGTTTTGACAATATAAGCTTTTGGGGAAAGTCAGGAAATGTAAAAAAAAAAATTAACATCTCCTTTATTTATAGGGCTCGAGGGATAAAATTTTGGATCCTAGGGTTTTTCGATCCGAAAAATCCAAATCTGAAGTCAGATTTACTAAAATGTGAAGTCTAGTCGAGCAGAGTTTTATATACGCTGAATCTACGTATAATATACGTATAAAAAGTCTTAAAATATTCGTTTATTATACGTAGACAGTATACCTAATTTATACGTATAATTTCGGGCGATTATACGTATACCGAATGTCTGGGGTGTGGTTACTTTATTAGACTCTTATTAGGGATCTGATGAATTGTGTTCATAGACGAAAATAATGCGAAGTCGAATTCACCTATGACTCCTTCATTCGCTGAATTAGAAATGGGCAAACCAAAACCTTCGGATCACAAGGCGAGAAGCCAAATATTGGCAACAGTGTTTAACTTATGGTCTTTACAATGTAAAGTTTACATAGTGGTTATTGATTGAAATCTGCTTAAGAAAACAGGCGGCAGCTCCTTTATAAAAGGGTGCGGACTGCAAGCTCACGTTACTAGGAAACAACAAACAGCCAAACTTGTTTCTTCTTCGACTGAATTTTCTTTATATCTTCAGTGCGATTTCCCAACATATTTCCGCATCGAGAGAGAAAACAATTTAAAATCTTCCTGTTTATTTTCTTCTAAACCTTGAGTAATGTTGGATCGATTTTCACAATTAATTACATTTTACTGATAAAACAAATAAGAAGTCAGCCTTGGTCTTACTGTGTAAAAATTAAATTACATCGTAATTGTACTTGGAGACAGTTTATGTGATGATTAACGAATACCTTTAAAAATATTGCCATCTCATACTTCGACTTGAAACCTTACATTTCTCTAGAGCTAAGACTGAAATGAAATTCTTAGAAATAAGGAAAATGGTTTTGAGATGCGATCATTACAAGCGTATGCATGATAAAAATTGAATTCCGTTTCAGAAAAATGTTTTAAGTTTGTTTTACAAAAAAGAAAGGGAAAAACGCAGTTTAAACACCTCTTTCAGGGATAATGTTTATGTAAAAGGTTGGTGTTTCTGAACTACGAAAAATTCTTTACAAGGTCTATTGAAATAAAAAATAAATAGAAAAACTTGGAAGGAATCCTCGTTGTGTTGCTTCAGTTCACATAAGGAAAAGCTTTTGTGGCAGCTTTTTTAAAACGAATATGATGTGCGAGTATGAAACTGACATCTTCTCACGTCAATCGACAACGTTATAAAACAGCAAGGAGAAAAAAAGAAAAAATGAGTAAAAATAAGATTTATAAATTTAAAGAACATGTTTTCAGGTCAGGAAAGCTTTTTACAATTTTCTCTCTTCTATTGTTTTGAAAAACAGGGTTGCGATCACGCTATACATAAAAAAAAATCTACCTAATTGGAAAAAAAATTTTCTGTTTAAAATAGAATTATATTCCAGAGATTGCTTGGAAGGAAGGGTTTTATTGCCAAAAAATGCTTTAAACAAACACTCTGTTCGCTTTGCAAAACTTTGTTGGATTCCAATATTATTGGACATAAAAAAAGATGAACGTGATCATGAACATATGGCATTAAGAACTTGTAGATAATGCGTTACTTTTAACTGACCATTTGCCGTTAATATCTGAAATATACAGCGTTTCGATAAATACGATCCCAAAAGTGTGCTTATTCTCTTCACTGATACATTTCCAACATACAACAAATTTAAAAACGGAGACACAGTATGAGTGTTTTCAATAAAAATTTTGTGATACCAAACCAACAAATTATTTTATTACCTAAAGGCGATACGAACGTCGGCAAAACGAGCAAAGAGTTTGTTCATGAAGTGTTCCCTCGCACCAAAAATCTTTTATAGGCGTAAGTAGGTTTTTTCGTTAAAAGATTTGAGAAGTTTTATAAACCTCCTTAAATTTTGTAATTAATATAGTAACAAAAGAGGTGAACAATGCTTAGTGCCATATTCGATATCCTTATTTCCATATTTATTAATGTTGTATACCGAAAAACCGAATAATTGGTTCCGATCTAAAAAAAAAAAAAAAAAAATTTAAAGTCTTTATGCAATAGGTAGTGAACAAAAAAAATCCTGGTTTATATCAAACATTTTTTTATAACAACGTGGTTAACTTACACTTTCGTATGATGCAATAATGAAACGGAAAGTTAACTCTATATTGCAAACAAAATTGGGATTGAATTACAGATTAACCACTAAAACCAGGGCTTGCATGTTAAAGAATAGCTTTAAGCACAAGTTTCGTATGATCGTTCTAAAGCGAATCGATAACACCCGCAATTAAACATTGTGGTTATTTTCCTTTGTAATGTTGTAACCGTTATTAATAATAACAATATTGCGACCTCTTTTCAGTGCACTGTAAAGCTAATTAAAAGGGTTTCGTCTTAACCTCATGAGGGTTTTCATTATTTTGTTTATACTGTTCATTTCAAAATCTCGCTCCAAGACTATTCTCAGAGGACTTTCAACCAAAAAGCACGGTCTACATGTCGTTGAATAATGCATGGCCTCAAATTTGTTGTTCGGTTTTTCCCAAAAATCAATTTTTCAAATGAGCCTATTAAAATGTTCCGCTCACAATCCTGCATAACACATGGATGTTTCCTAAGATCAAATGTTAGTTTTCAGATTAGACCGGTATAACCAGTAGAAAAAAAAAATCATTGTTTGACGTACTTGTTTCTTGTTATGTAACGAAGACACTTCCTTTAAAATACCATGTTACTTTCATATGGACATATGAAGTTTCCCAGTAATAAAATTGAGAATTAGAGGGTCCATTGTGATCCAGCGGCATCCCAAGCTTTGGTTTCACTCTCTTGAGAACAAAACCAAAAAAAATTAACTTTTTACGCATTTTTTTTAATCTCCTTTTTTAAAAAAATAAAAAAAATAAAAAAATAAATAAATAAATAAAATATTGTACAGGTTTTGATGCAAAATGATTTCCAGTTATATTTAGGCAACTTTCGGTAAAAATAATCGACATTTTAGACAATTCATATTTTTCTTTTACAGGAGATGCATATTCAACAAGTAGAATGTTGGTCCATTTTGTTGTTAACATCAGCCCTGCTTACGAGGATATGCAAATGCGCCGAAATATTAATGATTACCATGGGAGGAACTCGGAGTCACAAAATACCGTTTATAGGTAAAAAAAGTTTACGACTATTTTTACAACTCCGAATTATTAATAAATAAACTTGCACTCAGAAACAAAGCTTAAATTTTAAAAAAAATTCTGCACACGACCGTTGTTATTTATTTCCCGCGAGAAACGTTCACGGAACTATTTTGGATTCGATCTCTCAGGCGCAGATATGTAATACAGGATAGAATTACTAGTTAACTGTCATTTAATGCAGGACACCATATAATTCGACAGGGTGAAAATTATTTCCTATGAATTATATGCAGGCAAATGTATATAGATACTAAGCTTTCTTTGTAACTGTTAGAAGAATAAATTGGTTTGAATTTTGCGGAATGAGAAGCTTTTCATTAATAAAAATTACGCACCTTTTTTTTCTTTTTTTAAACGCCTCTTTTTAAGAGGAGGTTTCAAGGATACCGGAATGGCTACTTTGTCTAATACTCGATTTACGATGATAAACTCCAAATTTTAGGTACCAACGAACTCCTCTGGTATATTCTAAAATTTTTAGTTCAAGCTTCAACTTGTCAGAAATGAATGGGCGACGGGAAAATAATTTTTTAAAAAAATGCTGTCGAAAAACTTTGATTTTGCTTTCCTATTTTAGGTTTGCTTGATACAAGTTGAAACTTGTATTAAAAATATAAGAAAAAGGCAAAAAAGTTCGTTAGATACCTAAAATTTGATTTTTTTACCCCGTAAATCGAGTGTTAGACAAAAAAGCCATTCCTTCCGGCATTCCGTGAAGCCTCTTCTTAATTTTTTTTCCTCCGACATTTCGTTTGTTTTATTTTACTTTAAATTTCAACTTTTGTTTTCAGAACTAGGAAAAGGTCTTTATTCAAGGGGACACAACATAACTTTTATAAGCGCCTTTCCACCTAGCAAACCTATAGATGGAATTGTAGAAATCACTCCACCGAGTTTAGTGTTCTACGTCCGAAATTACACAAACTGGGATCTTTTAGGATCAAGAATAAGAGGCGAAGAACCTTTATCACCGTACGATATATTTCGATATGGCTTCCAGGTAAGCGGAGAAAAATTAAGTAACCGAGGAATCGTAATTTCAAGACGAACAGGTTCACGGTCAAGGTCGCGATTCAAATCTGGGTTTTTCAGATTATCATAAAACTTTCACTTTTTACTTGTTTACTTTTTTTTTATAAAAGAATTCTTGCGTGTAATTTTAAATCTTCCGTGATCTAATCAATTACGGAATAAGCGGCATCTTTATGAGCAACACCAAATGATTTACTTAGCAGTAATGCATAAATTTTAAAGTTTTCTGAATGTTTTTGATCAAACAGACAGAATGAAACGTTCTTTCGACTCGATAACTTAGGAGTATGTTATCCCGAACAAGGAAAAAGCTTTCAGCGCTCGTATCGATAATGAAATTTTTTTATGCTTCAAATTTGCCTTATGTCGGAGAGTTTTACGGTCTGCAAAACTTTTTCCTGCTTTCATTTTTATCTCGTCCCTTCAAAGGACTTTGTGCTATTACATAATAATCAAAAGCAAAAAACGCTTCGTTAACTGTATTTCCATATTTGTTATTTTGTATTTTTCCTCCTTTAAACATTGGCATCATTATTAGGAATTAAATTAGTTAAAACTAATGAAGTATTTTTAAGGGAAAAAACGTGAACACAAAAACTCATTTTCCTGAAAACGGCTTTAACAACACTTTTTTATGTCATATAATAACAAAGGTAAAAAAAAAAAAAAAAAAAAAAAAAGACGGAGTAAAAGATAAGGTTGTGTTGGTTCAAGCAATTAAATTGAAAGCGACTTAGCCTTTAAACTTTGAGCGTTAGTCAGGATACTCTTGATGAAATAAAGCATCACAAAAAATGAATAAGAGCTCAAATGTCAGAGGAAAATAAAAAGAAAAAAAGAAAATTTTGATGACTTTTAATTTTCTTTTCAGGTTTGTGATCATTTTCTTAGCGATTTCGAAACGAAACAGATACTAAATTCCGGGAATCGTTATGATTTAATGATTTTGGATGGAGCTTTCCCAGAATGTGCTTTGGGTATGGCTCATTATTTCAAAGTGCCATATATGTACATAAACACAGTAGGACTCTATATGGGGTAAGCTGTTTTATTTCCTTTAAATTTCATTTATCATCGTATTAAGCAACAAAATTCAGGACCTTAATTAACATTCTTTTGAACTTTCCATAATATTTCCAATTTTTTCTTCGTTGACTCAATTTCGGAATTTTTTTTTTTCTATTTCAGATCTATTTCTGCATCCGGAAGTCCGGTTCCATGGTCCATGACGCCCTTTTTCGGTCGCTCGCTTTCTGATGATATGACCTTGTACGAAAGGTTTAAGAATACCGGCTTTTTAATGCTATTAACTGCGATGCACTATCTTTCGACTAAAATATTTGTACAGAATGTCGTCAGATCGCATCTCGGTGCTTCAGTTCCTGATTTGTACGAGTTATCATCTAATGTTAGTTTTGTAGTTCAAATTGGACACCATAGTGTTACCTATCCTAGGCCGTATCTTCCTAATGTTTTGGAAGCTGGTTGCATTCATTGTAAACCCCCAAAACCTTTACCTAAGGTAAGGAATTTGACATCCTGTATTTTTTCAAAATGCAAGTCTTACTTGCTCAGACAGAGCCGCAATATCTGCAGTTTGATATATAATCGTTTTTCCGAATTATATTCGGAACACTTTTTTTTCTCCTAAGACTTATTTAAACATTTTCGCTAAAAATATTATATTTATAAAAAGCACTTTTCATCAGAAATATTGTCGAGCTCGACTGCATACATTTTTTACCGAGATTTAAAGGATCTCCCATAGTTTTACTTGTCATGCAAGAAAATCCTGCAATGAAAAATGAGATTATGTTATCGTGGCATTAGCTTTTTTTATTACTTTACTCTATTGAATAGGTCTGACTATATACTGCTTTGTTATTTTATTTTTTGCGAGATAATTATTCTTGCCAATGCAATATTGAAATATGTAAAATAATTTTGGATTAACCAGCAAACACAGTGAGATCTTTCAGGCCCGTAGCCAGCCTGAGAAGCACAGGGGGGCGCAAGGTTTTCTAAGGGGGGCTCCAAATGGCCCCTTATAACATGGAGGATAGGGAAAGTACATGGGCCAAACCAAATTCACAGGGGGGCTCAAACTCCTCCAAAGGGGGGCTGAGCCCCCCTTTGCCCCCCCCCTGGCTACGGGCCTGAGATCTTTTCGGAAATCGAAAATATTTTTTTGACTGAAATTGTTCGCTTAATTAATTTACTTCTTCTTCTTTTGATAACGGAGCCACTTTTAAGATGAGGCTTCACGGATGCCGGAAGGAATGGCTGTTTTCTTTAACTCGATTTACGACGATAAAATTCAAATTTTAGGTATCTAACGAACTCCTCTGGTACATCCTAAAATTTTTAGTGCAAGTTTCAACTTGTCAGGAATGAATAAGCGACGGGAAAATAATTTTTAAAAAAATTGCGGTTGAAAAACTTTGATTTTGTTTTCCTGGGGTTTGTTTGCTTGGAACAAGTTGAAACTTGTACCTTTGACAAGAAAAAGTCAAAGGAGTTCGTTAGATACCTAAAATTTGATTTTTTCCCCCGTAAATCAAGTGTTAGAGAAAACAGCCATTTCTTCCAGTATTCTGTGAAGCCTCCTCTTAAATCGTAAAAAAGGCCTGTTAAAAGTACTTTATTTATATGTAATTGTACAAGAATTTTCGAAACATTTCAAACGACACTCTTTTTGCTGGGCAATCAATGATGCAAATAATAAATTCCAACTAGTAGCTAACGTATTAAATTTATTTGGTTTAATTTTCAGGACTTAGAAGATTTCATTAATTTAGGTGGTGACCGAGGGTTCATACTAATGAGCATGGGCTCATCAGTTCGAACATTTAATTTCCCAGAATATTTGAGACTTTTATTCGTCAAAGTTTTCTCTCAACTTCCGTATCAAGTTCTTTGGAAGTGGGAGGAAGAAGATATGCCAGATTTGCCGAAGAATGTTAAACTAGGAAGATGGCTTCCGCAACAAGATTTGTTAGGTATGTTTTAGTCAATTCAATATTACATAACCCAAACGAAAAAAAAAAATTAATGGGAGTTCTGTTAATGTTGAATTTATCAGGCCATCCGAAAATTCGAGCTTTTGTAACTCACGGAGGACTTTTATCAATGCTGGAAACGGTATTTCATGCTGTACCAATAGTCACGATGCCGGTTTTCTGCGACCACGACGCAGACGCTAAAAAAGCTGAAATCGACGGATATGCTGTAAAATTAGAATTGGCGGAATTGACTCCGGAAAAACTTTTAAGGGCGTTAAAGACGGTGATACAAGATCCGAAGTACAAAGAAAACGCGAAACAGAGGTCAGTGTACCTGAGAGATGTGCCTATATCTCCATTAAGAAGCGCTATTTATTGGACTGAATATGTCTTACGGCATAAGGGAGCTTCACATTTGAAATCGCCATCCAGGAATTTGGGAGTAATTCAGTATTATTTAATTGATGTTGTTTTTATTTATTTCGTTATTTTTGTTACAACTGTATTTTTATTTTTTACTGCTTTTAAAATTTTACTGAGATTGCTGTGTATTAATAATTTTAAAAATGTTTTAGCCGTGCAGATGAAACTGAAAATTAAACAGCATTAACATCTTTAAGAGCGAAGATCAAGAATTTTTTTTAAAATAATTTCCTGGTAGCCTTCCGATCGTTTGTTTCATTTTTTTTTTTTTTTGTTTAGCTCGCTTTGCTCGCTTTTCTTCCGGTCTCTGAGATATGCATGGAAATTTTTCGTTGCATAAAATAATGAAAAGCGTTCTGTAAATAAAATGTTTTTATAGTAATTTTGCAAAGATATTTAAAATCCAGTGAAAACAGGCAGCCTTAAAACAATAACACTTTACAATATATGAATACGCGAATAAGCGTATTTTAATTTCCGCTGACAAAAATTTAAATATCACGAAACCTATACAAACGTAGAAAATCGTTGCCCTATCTGAAGACGGATATTAAACTTTTCTTTCGATTGCTAACTTTCCTGCTGAAAAGCCCTAAGGAATCTAAACTGTTATAGTGGATTGTAAAGAGCTTGTTTTAAATTGCAAACACCAAAAGTTTACTAAGAAATCTAATATTTTTCCCTCAAAATCTTTGTTTTTCCTTCGGCTAGCGGCAACAAAATATTCTCTTAAAAAAAGACCTTAAAACCAAAAACTATAATACTGAAAAATCGAATTTTGTATCTGAATTTACAATGAAAAAAGCCCGAGACTTAACTTAAAAAAGTCCTATATATATCCATAATTGTCGTGTCCTCCGTTAAATTCATTTTGAGGTTTTTTATCACCCGAAAAATCGTTTGGCGTGTCCAATTTTCTGTTAGCAGTCGTGCTTGGGCTTATTGATAAATTATTTTGTCTTTTGTAGTATAACCCAACTCCACCGCCCAATACAGCACCTCCGATGACCGTTAAAAGCCATCTAACGATATCTACCGCTTGAAGGATTTTGAAAAGCTCGTTGTTTATTTTAGCGACGAACTCGTCGTTTATGGCAACTCCCTGAAGGCAGATAAATTTAATATTTTATAAATTAAAAAAGAAAAATGAGAGGCAATAAATGAGTGATACAATTAACTAACCTCTTCTACCCACATAAAAGGTAAAAATACAGTAGGCAAATTCGTGGTTAAATCAATTTTGTTGATTGGATGTACTGGCAAGGAAAACTGTAATCTTTTCTTAGCGTAGACAGGGCTTCCAGTCATCTAAAAAATTAAAGTAAGTACTTTTAAAAACAATTGTTGAGGTAGCTGTAAACGGCGAGTAGCGCGTCAATATGAAAAGCCCACGAAAAAAGATGCCAATTAACGGATGCAATAATTTCAAATCAACCGTCTTTTCGGGGGCTGTATGAAAATCGAGGACATAAAACGTAATAATTATTAGTACCCGTCCTAGGTTCTCTACAACCAAATCTTAAGGGATTTTCTAGGCCCTACTCAAAGCAAGTAGTTCAATTTTATGTAATTATCATCATCCAAATAAAGAAAATAATAAAGAAATTCCATATTGCTGCAATTTTACCGAAATGAAAAAGAAATGGCAAAATCAAAGATAATGTAAAAACAAGAGCACATTGATTTATGACCCCAGTCGGTCACTGTTAATTACATTAATTTCAAGTTGATTTAATTAAAAGTTTTCCCTCAAAAAAAGAAAAAAAAAACATCGCTGCAGCTGTATTAAATTAATAAGTTCGGATTGGAAGGGAAAATTCTCAGAAGAGTTTAAAAATAAGATTATCGCCATTTTCTTGTACTTGGTGGTTGAATCAGTTGTCTTTTTCTAGAAAACAAACAGGAAGCTGAATTGGAAGACGTCCTGAAGAGGTTTACGTTTATGAACAAATTTTCAATTTTAAACCATCAATACCGGTTCTATGTCAAACATTAGCCCGTGTTTTTCTTCCTCTGGATGAAGCCCTCGAACACCTTTGACATAATCCTCGTGAGAATCATAGAAGTGAGGAAGGGAGGCGATGGCTGGTGCTCCTGGAAAAAAGAATTTTATATTTCACATAATAGTGTTATTTAATTTAGGATGAACGTTGTCGTGAATAGAAATAAATATCGATTTAAACTTTCCTGACCAACCTTTTTTTATCATTAGCATCAAAATAATTAAAGGTTAAGCTTTCTGCTAAATAAGCAAAAAATTTACCTGAGCAAGGCATCAAATCCATTACACCTTTTTTCAAACAATATGTGTCATTAAGGCAAAAACATTTCAGCGCCGGATCAGTTGACATATCTCCTAAAGATCCGGCATATCGTAATGTCGGTATACCTTGGTAACTCGAAACTTTTTGAAATTTGGATGCAATCGATCTGAAAAGTATAACGAACATTTTTCACTTTATAATTTCCGAATAATGTTTTGATTACTAATTTCAAGAGTGGGCAACATAAAATCAAACTGGATAGGAATGGAATGGAAAGATCCAATATGAATATAGAAAACCACTTAATTTTTTTTTTTTTTTTTTTTTTTTCAATTTTTTTCTAGAGAAGGACGGGACCTAGACTTTTTATTGAATAAAATAGCCTAATTGCTGGTTAAAAACGGAATCACTGTAAAACAGCGATATTTAGTTTTCCGCGATATTTAATTTTCCAGGAAAACTGATGGCAATATGTGATCTTATTCCGCTTTATTTAATTAAGTTCTCTTTTAAATCAACCGCAAAATTTTAAAAACCGAAAAAAGTAGGAAGATTTAATCAATAATCTATTATGAAAAGGAAAACCCTTTTCAAAAGATTTCCACATCGATAACTTAAAATTTTAAATTGAGGAAAAAATAAAATTAAAATGAAAACTCGGTTTAATTGAACATTCGATTAAACATAAATGAAGAAGAAAATCCTTTAAGAAAAGAATTATCGGAAAAAGGAAAAGGGAAAAGGGAAAATAATCACGGAAAAAAAAGTTCGGTTCCTGTTACTGAATGTTAAGTTGGGTCCTGTGACAACTGAACTTTTGAGTTGATGATACCGAAAATTTAGTAATTATTACTAAACGTTGTTAGTCATTACGATTTCGTAGTAATAATTACTAAATTTTCGGTATCATCAACTCAAATGTTCAGTTGTCACAGGACCCAACTTAACATTAAGTAGCAGGAACCGAACTTTTTTCTCCATGATGCTGTTTAAAAAACAAAAAACTTTTTAAATAAATATTTACCGGCAGATATCATGAGAAAAAGCTACCACGTCATCTTCAGGCTTTATAAATGGCGGGAAAATAGTAGAATCTGTGCCTAACAACTCGTTGCATGGTTTTCCTCGCCATATGCTCATTTTTTTCTTCCCGTTAAACATGACCATTTCCCCGACAGTTTTAGCATCGACGATTCCTCTACTGACTTGAAATAGATTTGGATCTGAAGTGGCGTTCCTCTGAGGAAAAAAAGGTACTTTTGCTCAAATTTAATGGCGTTAAAACAATAAAAACAGTTTTGGAAGTTTATATAAAAACACAAGTAGGTGAAAATTTTTTCTCCATAGGTTTTTCGAAGGAGATGTTCAAAAGTACGTTACTCGCACATAGTACACTGAGAGCAGCTCGGTTTGCCGCAATCTACGCATAGGTAGTATTTGCTTTAAGCTTAGTTAATAGGTTGCAGCAATCAATATTTTGATTCCTGCAACCTACGAAATAGGTTGCAGGAATCAAAATATTGATTGCTGCAACCTATTAACTAAGCTTAAAGCAAATACTACCTATGCGTAGATTGCGGAAAACCGAGCTGCTCTCAGTGTAGATTACGAAAGTAATCGCCTGGTCTAAAGGAATGATTAGCCCTTTATTTTATTCAAAATAAGCTCTGAGACTTTAATAATTTTTATTACTGGAGAATTTGTAATCCTTTCGATCAGTGTTATTTATACTCAATTATTCAATTTTTCCGTCTTATTCCACAACTGTCACTTAATATTTATGAAAACATCCATAACAGCAGATTATTATCAGAAAAATAAGTCGTTGATTAATGAAACGAAATTAACTTAAAGAAAAAAGTTCTTTTTTTAAAATAAAAGCCATTAGTAATCGGATACGGTACATTTGAAAGCGAAAAATTATTGAGACTGATTGCTTTCATTGAAAACGTTTTAATTCAAATGAAAAATGGGATACCGTTTTTATTATGTTATATAACCATCACACAACAGCGTGTACTAAAAGTAACTCAATATGTTACCTTTCAAGTCATTTTTTAATCTTAAAAAATCTTAACAAAACTTGCCCAAAAATTATGATTGGATTTACGACGAACAAATATACAATTAAAATAATTATGAAAATCATTTCCCATGTAATCGATCCTTGGAATAATAAAAATTAAAAAAGTTGATGTATTATTATAAACGTAACCTTGAATGTTAGCTTAAATTTTTAAGGCCTAATGGTTTACAAGATTTGTTAATCCGACAGAAAAAAAATCCATAATTATGCTCAAGTTTCCTGGTTTAAATTTTGAAAAAAAAAAAAAAAAAAAAAAAAAAAAAAAAAATCAATAAATAAAATAAAAAACGTTAAAAGGATGAAAATACTGACTTGCCATTTTTTTTTACTGAAGATACGTATAGGATTAAAATCTCGTTTACTGTCTGTCAGAGTATTCTTATAAGAATGTTTCAATTTAACATGGGATAAGATCCGAAGGATTCTAAACAGCGGTTTAATGTCAGTTAATATGATATGATAAAATCAGTATAAAGTAACAGCAGTTGGAATCTTAAAATAAGTAGCTTAAATATATCATTTCCCAAAAATTTACCATACTTATGCAGGGAATGTAGAATGTTATGTATGAATGAATATTCACAGGAGACTACTCTGTTTCCCGATTACAATTTTCAGAGCCATAAAGAAACATGTTTTATGAAAAATATTTTTGCTGGTCATATAGGCACGGTAGGAAACCAGCAACTTATTATTTCACAAAAATGTTGACAAAATCTGACTTCACAGCAAGATTAAGAATCAAAAGGACATTCCAAATATACCAATTTTGAAATCTCACCTGATCATCCTAGGGCTCCAAACTTTTTCGTGCGAGTGTGATATATCATATGAAAACTCGTTGGTTATTATGTTGCCGAATGAGACCACACCGAAATCTCCAGCTTTTATAAGTATCGAAATATTGCAGTTCAAGGGGTCAAAAATGGACAGTCGATTTGGACCCCTTAGAGTACAATATCTCGGTACCTACAAAAGCTGGAGATTTCGGTGTGGCCTCATTCGACAACATACCCAGCGAGCTTTCATATGATATATCACACTCGCACGAAAAAGTTTTGGACCCCTAGGATGATCAGGTAAGATTTCAAAATTGGAATATTTGGAATGTCCTTTTAATTCTTAATCTTGCTGTGAAGTCAGATTTTGTCGACATTTTTGTGAAATAATAAGTTGCTAGTTTCCTACCGTGCAGGTCTTCGATTAATTTTTGGCCAAATAATTTAATATTGAAGATGATACTTATTATTTTGTTCATATCACGTTACGTACATTTTATTTTTCCGTGCTCACTTAAAATGTATACCAAATCAATGTCCATACCTCCCTTCAGTGTGAAAATATTGTAAGCATTTTGAACAAGGAATTTTCTAAATTTTACGTAAGTCAAACAACTGTGTTTACTTTCTTGTAACGATAATAGAAAGCTAAGCATTCCGAAGTTTGCACTCAAGGCTTCTCAGTAATGTAGCTACTTCGAAACTTTTTTGACATATTGCAGTAGACCTAGTCATTTCACATTTTTTTTTTCACGAGAAAAACTTTTCGATAATTATTAACAAAATTGTAATTTACGCAGCAATCAGGAAAACGAACTAAATCGAAATGGGGAAAAATATTACAGGAAAAACGAAAAAAAAAAATTTTTTCCTTCAATTTTTAGCTCGACAGCTTTCTTCATGAAGAATAATATGTTTTCAAGTTTTAAACAAAAAAAATTAAGATTTCCTCTATTTCATTAGGTATCTTCTTTTCCCCGGATCACTTTCTTTCTGAGATAAAAATTTCTGGCCAAGAGCGATTATGGAAAAATATTAAATTTCAACGTGCGGATAAATTTTTTTTTCTCTTGAGAAAGAAACAATAAAACTTTTCATCAAAAGTAAATAATCGCTTCGCACAAGAAATACGACACTTACTGGTCCGAATATAGAGAACTTGAATACACCATCAGCCACTTTCTCTAAATCTTTCATTCCCTTTTTCAAAAACGTGCAAACCGCATTAGCAGCAAATTCTTTTGAAGTACAATTGACAATGTTTCCTCCGAACAATAGATCATGCACAGTTGTTTTTAGGAAAACGGTTTCAGGTTGATTAAATAATAAAGGTAGCGCCTTGTTTACTAAACCGAGAGTTCCCGGTTTGGTTCTTTCAGCCACAGCGATCAATCCCTAAAAGCAAACACAAACAAAAAATCAATTAATTACTTTTTCCCCTCGCTGAAAAAGAATTTGATGATTGAAATAACGTTGCTTGAAGCTATGAAAAATAAAAAAATGAAGGATATACACTAGCATTCTAGACCTTTCCTTAAATCAATTATAAAGTGATGCTTTATATCAGAATAATATTTTTTAGGTGCCTGATATTCGAATCGATTGTAAAATTGTATGTAAAAATCGAAAACGAATCAAATACTTACAACTAATATTGGGTGAGGAACTATTACAATTTCTTGTCCAGTTAATGGACTAGATTTCTCTGCATTAAATATAAAAGTGTTTTTCATGTGAAAAGTGACGGTATCATCCGCTTCATAATCGACTACTTCTGCCTTTTCCTTCCATTCACTGAAACGGAAAATGGATTAACGTTACAAAGTGATATATGACGTGAAACTAATAGAAAGAGAGTATGTGCTGCTGTGCTGCTAAAAGTTATTAAATTTTTGACTAATTCATTTGTTAGCTGAGTAAAAGCACGGATGACAAACTCAAAAATTCGGATCTGAATATTTCGCTTTTTCCAGGGGGTCAACTTCACGGCGTAAACGCCAACACTTACTCATAATAATACGGTCCTATTTCATCCAACATCGGAATATCTCCATTCTGAACAGCTAAATAATTTGTAACATTAAATATATGGATTTTAAAGTCTAACGGAAACGGCAGCTTTTCCCACATTTCTCTGGTTTCAGTTCCAGGAGCTAAGCCTTTTACCTGTAAAAAAAAAAAGGAAGGAAGGCAGAAAATTTAATAGTATTTTGCAAAACGCAAATTACACTATTGATTTACCATTTCGGCTTTTGAGTTTTGCTTTATCTTCAAAGCGCGTAAAATTATTTTGTCATTTCGTGCAATTCTTTTTTTTTCTTGAAGGTTAATTAATAGCTAGTCTTTCTCAAACAAAAAAACTTTGCCAATCGATCAAAATAAAATTTTTATCAAGCAGAATTTTTTAAAGTTCATTTGAACTTGACTAATAAATGAATTATTTATTAATCTAAAAAATTAACACTACAGACTAGCTTAATGTAACATTGACACTTCCATTTAGTTCAGCCTTTCTGTATTTTAACCGTCATTGAAATTCTTTTTCCTTTTTTTCCTTTTTTTTTATTTGTTTTCTTGCATACTTAAGGAGAATAGAAAATTTGCTTTTATTTCCCTAAAAATTATACATAAGTATTTTGTCCAATTGCTTTCTCATGCTATGAATGGATAGGATTTAACGGAGAAAAATCAAGACACGGAGTCAAAATAATAAAGGGTATTTTCGCTCGAGGCAGAAGGACTCTTGAAAAATAATAAGATCTCACTTTTGCCCCTATCTCGATTTCCCCCCCAATATATCCTATCTTGTCAAAAATGCTCTACATTTTAATGGGTTTTTACTGCTCCTAGGGCTAATATAGTAGAATTTCCACTTTCGTCATCGAAAGAACCCTAGCTGCCTGGAATTTTTTTTCCAGTAGCCTAGCAACTTTTTTTAACATGTTTCATCGTTCTGGAAATTTTTTTTCGTTGAATTCACTGCCGCAAGTCATTAATTGCAATGTGCCAAAGGGATTGATGTTTTATCATATACTACGCGACTTTTTTTTTCTTGGAATACCCCAAAACTCGATCACTTCTTGAAGGCGTAAAACAAGTCTTCGGGCAGAAAGATCGAACAACAACAAGCAAACAAACAAACAAACAAACAAATATAAAATTTAAAAATGAATAATTACCTTAGCGATTTGCATTTTTAAAATCCAAGGGAATATTACCCATCCGAAACCTATTCCGACGACAAATAGCACTGCTCCAGTTATACCTATTTTTGTAGGCAACTGCATGATTTTACTTCTTCAATTACTCTAACGTCTTATTACCTTTTAAAATTCCGTTCTTAAAAAATTAACTATATTTATTGCATCACAAACACTATTTTCACAGAATCATATTTAAATAAAATTTTTTTTTAAAAACCGACATAAAATTACAAACGGAGTTCCAATTCAATTTATCACTAAACTGTGATATGTCCTCCCTAAAAAGATCATAAAAGGAAGAAAATATATATAATACAAAGCTATATTTTCAAAATTCTTAATTATAACTTTATCCCGCAAGGAATGGTGGCTTTAAAAAAAAAAACACACAAGGCTATAGAAAAATTAGAAAAAAATGAACTTTTTTTAATTAATTTTCCTTCGGTCAAAAAGCAGTGTCTTAATGATCAAACAATCCTTTGCTACAAAAACTTTCAGTTTTCGTTGTAATTGTTTTCTAAGAGGAAACTTCCGAAGCTTTCCACATCGGCAAATATATACCGTTTTCATTTAAAATTAAACTGATAAGGTTTTTAGTTAGTTTGTTTCGGAGCAATAAAGCAACAGAGAAAATTATGCGAGCGTACGAGAATATCTTTAAAATTCAATTTCAATCTAGAATTATTTCAATTGCATTAAGATCAGAAAGTACCAGTATGCAAAAAGTTCCGGTATAAAAAAATGAATAAGCTTTGCAGATCTGTGGCCGAAGATAGCGAACATGGCAAAGATGAACTTTCTCCTCCCCCTCCCTCTATTTTTCCTCTACAGCATCTTCCATGTTATAAGAAAACTTTTGAAACTATTCTTACTGAAATTTGAGCCCAAAACTTGGACCGTATTGATGGCATTTGTACAATGTACTCAATTTTTGAAGAAAATTTGTTTTACTGGCTTTAATATTTCGTATAAGGGTCCAAATTCACTATGGAATGTTGTACCAACATGCTTGTTCCACATTCCGTAGTAAATTTGCACCCTAACACTTTTTTTGCCTTAAGAGAATTGATTATATAATTTCCAAGTTTTTTTTTGCCTTTTGTATAAGCGCAAAAAAAAAAAAAAAAAAAAAAAAAAAAGAATTAATCAACGCTTTGTAATTAATAGGCGTAGGCTAAGTTGCTAAGTTGTTTACAGTGAATGGCCATCTTAATAGAATGAGAGTAAGTTTATGACAACTCTATTTGCAAGTTATTGCTACATTTTAGTATAATTCCATTTAATTATTATTACTATACCGCATTAGCTTGGTAATTATAAACTAGGCAACTCAATTTTCATTTTCTTTATTAAACCATGAGTAAGTGCGAAAAGTTGTGACGCAAAAATCGCAATTTTACCGATTTAGGGTAAGAAAAATATAAAAATAAAATTTTCTCAGGAAGAGCATTAACTGATATCGAAAAATTTCAAAAATTCAGGATAAAATAATTAAGTAAGAATTTGATTTTTACATCTGCGATACTATTCACTCATAGTTTTTTTTTTTTTTTTGTTTGTTTGTTTGTTTCTAAACTATAATTTAAGACAAACTGTTTTACACAAAGCTCACTTAAAAAGCTACTGATTATCACTGAAAGCACGAAAGAATATTAAGTAACTCGAACCTGAATAATTTAAACTGGGGAAATCACGTGTCGTGCAAACTTGGTTGTTTCCAGCCTCAGAGTGTCATGAGTAAATGATAAGTTCTTAACTTTTCTATTAAATAATTTTACGTCACTTGGTTTGCGTTTCATTATCCTGTGTTTAATTATTTATTTATCCAAGTTTTTCTTTCTATGGATTGTTTTTGGCGTCGAATTAATTACAAGGCATTAACATAAAACGCGTTAACCCATTCCGAGGGTTTGTGAAGGTTTAATTTTCGTTTGTCATTTTCGCAGTTAGAAATGTTTGTTGCTTTAAAAAAAATCACAATTTTATCAAAGCGGGAATAAGTTTACGAAAACAATTCGGTGCAACACCTACGTTTGAAAAAAAAAACAAAGAAACTAATGTGAGTATGCAAAAGTATTCGAAGTACACTATTTTTTGATTGAGACTATATGACGCGCTACCTTCAAAATTCTGTTTTCAGCGCAACTAATTTTTCTTTTTTTTTTTTTTTTCATTAACTATGTTTTTCTCTATTGTCTATGTTTTAAAAATGGCAAATTCTCCCAATTTCCCATAATTAAAAATCTTTAGTATTTACAAAATCGACATCGGTGATATTACAACTATAATTATTATCAGAGCGATGTATGTTATTATCTACACGGTCGGTTGGCTGGATGCAATAACAAGTTACTGATCCTTGAAAACAGGTGTGTTTGAAACCAGACATAAATCCCTGATCATTTTCCGAAACATGAATAGAAAATGATTTCCCTTTTGCTTATTAAGAAATGGTGCTTTGATGTCTTGGAGCTGAAAGGAGTGCTGCTGATTTGAAGAATAAAAATAATCCTGTACTAATAAGCTGAATTTAACTTATACGCCTACATTCTGCGTGTGAATCATCCTTTGAACTGATTTTGAAGTTCGTCTCCTTTCAAATTCAGATTGAAATTCCATAACCCTCGGGGATTTACTTTTAAAAGGTGTATTATACTGATCCGGAAATTAATTGGATATAAAATCAGAACTTATTAATTAGCATAGATAAGCTTGAATCTACAGTTGTTAATCAAAGACAAGCTTTTCTGTTGACTTTTTGGAATTTTGAGCCAGAGAAAGGGCGCAAAAGTTTTCTTTCCCACGAATAATGTCCGATAAAAAATTTTAAGTTTATTTTTGAAAAATGGAAATACGGAAAGTGCAAAACGAACTTTATCTTAAAAATGATATTGAAATAATAAAATTCATTTTCAGCAATGTTTTATAAAACCTCACTAAGAGTAAGCTTGAAAAATACAGGCCATTGCTCATGGGAAATCATGCAATTCAGTTTCTACATCTATTACTTTCTCTGATACAAAATGTTAAAAAATATCAAATATTTTCTCCTTATGTTATACGAAACTCTTATTAAAAATAACTTTATTGAAAATTCCGAAGGTCATGCTTTATTTGAGAAATTATCGATTCTGACTTGGAGCGGCTACAACCCTTGTATGAAAAAACCTCAATTCTGCATTTCATGAAATCTTTCAAATATTTACGTTCTTTAATGAAATTTCAAATAGGGTCGGGTCGCCTAAATGTAAACACTCCCGAAATGTCAACACCCCTTATTTTTTCCTAAGTAAAAAGCGTTTTCGGCCCAAAATGTAATGAAATGTGTTCTTTGTTTCATAATCTTCTTTCAAAAGCCTGATTTCCCCCCGAAAAATGTTTACTGTTTTTCTTATAACGTATTTAAAAAAATACGAATTTTTTTCTCGGTAAAACTCGTCTTGTGGATTTTTTTCGAATATTTATTTTGAACGAAAGACACATTAAAAAAATTTGAAATTCCACTCATTTACTTACATGTTAATGAAGTTTATGTTACCGACTTACATTTCAAGTAATATTAAAGATTTTAATGTTTTTTTCTTAAATTTCCGCAAAAGATCGAAAATCAAGAAGATGTCCGACATGTCAACACGCCATTTTGTCCATTTGATTGTTATGTAAATAAAAGAATTTTTCGGGATTTTTGTTTATTTTAAAAAAAATTGTAAAATTATTTCTGTGAGCATTGATTGGTAAAAGTGGTGTGTATTACTATTAGAGGGATGATGTAGCATTCTGGAGAGATAAATTTTGAACTGATTTCTCTTTACGGAAAGCCGTCTGGTGAGCGTTTACATATAGGTTCATTTTTATGAAAAACAGGTAAAATCAAACCGAAATGTCAACGCTATTATATCAACCCTCTAAGCAAAATTTTAAAGTAGTACCTGCATCACATATTTACTTCATGGGCTGTTGGATCACTTTTTAAAACGTAATTTTTTGTAAGAAAAAAATATTTGAAAATGCCATGTCCGAAATGGCGGAAAGTGTTTACATTTAGGCGACCTGACCCTATTTTTTTAGTTTTACTGCTGCCCTTAATTGAATAAATCTGCGTGAAAATGTACGTAAAGGTTCGCTCACACAAACGGTATTTATTTCGTTTTGGGCTCCACCTTCATATTTTTTACAATATTTTACCATTCGATTCATTTGACAAAGCATCATTCTTTACATAAAATCTCCAACTCCAGTTAAAAAGAAAGTGTATTTGCCAACAGAATGCGAGGATGTTCTTATAACGTTGTTAAGAAGCTTACGAGGAAAGCCTCCATTTTCACTTCCACTTTTCCATATTTATCGGGAGAAAGAGATGGGATAATTTCTTTCTTTTTTAAATACTGTTGGAAATGTTACGGAAATATTGAAGCTCAATACAAATAACAAAGAAAGGAATTTTACTTTATTTTATTATTGTCAGCTATGAAGGCAAGAAATGTCTTTTTTGTAAAGAATATCTATAGCAGCACGCTTATTTCTTCTTGTCCTTGTGAGAAGCGAATGGTTATTAAATATGGATGATTCTTACTTAAGGCACTTGAATGTTTTATAAAGAAGAATTTTCTATTGTTTTCCATGTTTTGAAAAGTTTTTTTTAATGTTGTCTGCTGCCTTCGAAATTGCATGTAATCCAAACTAAAAACGGTGTGAATTTAAATATCCGAAATAAAAGACATCGTTTTTCTTTTTACAGAAAAGAGTTTAAAAGTGAGACATAAAATCATTAAATCTTCGGCATAAATCGTTTAAAATTAAGTCAACTGCACTGTCGAAAATTCATAAAATAGCCTTAATCCCATGTTAATTCCCTGTAATTTCAATGAACGATCGAAGATCCAATCCCAAGGCCCAGATTATAAGGATGCCCTCCTAAATAAGGTTTAGGCGGTACTGGTGGATGGAGATAAGGTCTACCTAATGAACCAGCTATTGGATGTGGCAATGGAGGTGGTATTGGTGGCGGCAGACCATTCGGTACCTGCAAAAAAAAGTAATTTTTTTGGTTTTTTTTTCCCTCTTTAGAAGTTACAGATCGGAAGTATACTTACAGGAACTGGATGCGGCGCTGGTACGGGATAAGGTATTGGTTTAGGAACAGGAACCCCATAAGGTTGTGGCACGGGCACTGGCACTGGTCTATCTATAGGAAATGGCACGGGTCTATCATAAGGGACTGGAAACGGCTTTGGCACTTGAATCGGAACCGGATAAGGTCTATCTACAGGAACTGGAACTGGATGTGGCACCGGGACAGGTATTCTTCTTTCGACAGGAACTGGCACAGGGTGTGGCACTGGTACGGCTACCTGTAAATTATCAACTTATATAACAACTATCATCATTTAAATTTTTATTGATTGAATAAGAGTTATGACTGTACCTGTTTTGTTATTGTTGTGTGTGTGTGAGTGCCTAAATGGTAAGGAGGAGGGGCGAAGCGTGGAGCATACACGCCTGGGTGCAAACCTGGATTAAACGGGGGCGGAAAATGCGGCAAATGCGGCGGGGGGCCAGCTAATGGGGCTCCAGGAGGAGCATTATTTGGAGAAGACGCACCAAGGTGACCTGTTGAGAAAGAAATAAGCCAACACCAATTAAGAAAAAAAAAAGACTTCACTGGATTTCCCCTAATGGCAGAAATTAGATGAATCATATATGAACTTGCAAATTTTTCTTTGATTTTGCCATGACGATCATTTTGATAAAGCAGAACTCAGTCTTTATTCCACCACATCGTTATCATCACAGCGAAATGCTCTTCAAAACGATTTTATGATATATAAGATTTTCTACATTAGTATAAATGTAGACAATAACGTACCTAGTCCTCCTCCTATTCCATAACCACCAAGAGTGCCGTAATCGGATAACCCTCGTTTGTCAGGTGGTCGGTTGTTAAATTTATTTTGGAATGATTCGGCAGCAGCAAGCGTAATGGAGCAGTAATAAACTACCTAACAAGACAAAATATTGAATTGTGAAAAAGAACTGATGTAAGATTTCACAAATGAAAAAACAAAAATTAGTTCTTGATAGGAATAATAGTGGTGGTTTTTAATTCCTAAAAAAAAAACAAAAATATTATTTTACAGCTTCATTATTTTTATGTTAAAAAAAAAAATCACTCTGTCAAAACATATTATTTCCGGAGAATGTATAACTTTAATATTTGATTAAAACATAACTTTGTTTTCAATTTTTATTTGTAATATTTTTCTGTCAGTCATGCAGGCCGCCCTTCTGCCTTCTAAAATTTTTCTCATCTACTATCATGAAAAATTTTTAACCAAAAACAAGCAAAACAATTTTTTTTTAAATTTTGAACTTTCACTTACCCAAAAACGCATCGTTACTGCAAATATCCAATACCGACACAACTGATTAGTAAAAAAATAACAACTGAAAATGATAAAGTTAATGAAATATCTTTTTTTATAATTTACCCCGGAGGTTTGTCTGCATCACACCTTTTTAACCTACATTTAACTTACAGAAATTGTTGTTTCTTTGGAAGATTAACCGAAGGACATCAAGAACATATGATCGTTCTCATTATTTTTTTAAAATTTTTTGCTTCATTCATTTCTTTAATATTCGTGTTAAGATTACTAACATCCTGTACAGGATTGGGAGATGCAAGCATTTTTCTCTGGTAAGTATTACTCCATCGACTGTGTACCAGAAAAATTGGTTTAGCAATTAGAAGATAAATAATAAGGCAAATGATTAAAAGAATAAATAAGAGTTAACTAAAGTTTACTACTTGTATCATTATGGTTACAAATTTATCAGTTTCATTTGGTTGTACCAGCAATCAATGTTTTTGATATAGAAGCAAGGTCAGTATACTGCAATATATTAACTGGACTTGTTACAGCACCCTGTCATCCTTGTCGAATTCAGATGTAAGTATTAATGCATTTTAATTGTCAACTGTTTTTATGTGAAAAGAAAATCATTGTTTAAAAAAAACTTGAATAAAAAAATCCGATCAAAATTATTTATTTTACTTAATAAACAGATTTTTCAAAGGATAATTTATCATTCATCAGTTAGATCATTAAGTTTCTTCTAAACCGTAGAGGAAATTACGCACACAACTTTTTTTTTTTTGAATAGGGAAATTCTTAAAAAACGATTCCAGTCCTTTTTTGCGGAAGGAGGGAGGCATAATTTTAATTCATCCGAATACAAGTATCCTACTTAATCGGGTTCAAAAAATACTGAATAAATTTTCTAAATTAATTTTAATAAACGTTTACAGCATTTGGGTTTGTAAACATGCCTCCAGCGCCTTCTATTTCGTAAAAAAAGGGTACTATTCATCAAAAAGAAAAAATAATTCTGCAAGAAAAATTTTTTTTAAATGGATTCTAAATAGGATACTTGAAGCTCGAGAACATGAAGCAAAGTCTTTTAATGGTGGGTTTTAAACGTTTCTTTTAATCCATTCCATTTAATCTCGTTCGGACCCTTTTTAACTGCGGACCATAATTCTCTAGAGTACAATAAACATTTCGTCGTTGTGACCGGAAAATGTTGATAATACACTCGTATCATATCATTAAATGTTATTGATGCAGGTAAAGCAAAATAAAAATGAAATAAAGTCAGCAACCTTGATCTAAATTCTGTAGGCTTAGTCAGTCATATATTTCGCGAATTTTTAGAACTTCATCTCGGACAATTTTGTAACTTTATCGAAAATAGTTGAACCTATACATAAAAATGGATTATTTTCTACGTTATGAGAATTTAACACGACTAAATCTTTACTGCACAGCTTTTACTTTTTAAAAACGTTGCGGTTCACATTTCCATCACCCGAATTTTCCAATCTTTATTTACGTAAGGCGTGAAATCCAAAAAAATGGAGAGATTACAATTTTACATTATCCTTTACATTCACAGCAACACAAACTAATTATTTTATTATATTATACAATTCATAGTGTTTTAAACATAAAACCACCTTTTTAGATATTTAATAAAATAATTTTGAGGGAAAAGCCTTTTGATGTCATATTCTTTCTATTTGCCTTTCTCTAACGGAATTAACAGGGATTAAGAGCCAGAGCTGCATGTATTTTTATAAACATTTTATGTTGAATAAAATACAGTAATAATCATAATTACTTTAAAAAAACACCCTCGTTGCCAAGCGGTCCAGCCACCTGTTGCTGATTTTTCGCTCTTCTTCAATTTTTTTTCCAAAAAAAAAAAAAAAAAAAAAAAAAAAAATCCTATTCTGCACTATGTCATAAAAAAAGGAACATCATATAATAAATTTTGAGCAATTCCTAACGTCTCGAGCTGGTGCAGGTCTATACAAACTGAGACCTTAACTTAGTACTTCAAGTTATATCTATGTTTTATTAAGTAACCAAAATTCATCCAAACTTTAATAAAATCTTGTTCTTCTGTATGTTTATGATATTCTTATAATGAAGTTAGACTACTGGCGCTAGTTTATTTTATCTAAATTAAGCATCATTTTCAAAAATATATTTCACATATTAAAATGTTTAAGCCTAATACTGCTACTGTATAGTTTTGCAAAAAAGAAAATAAAGTGAAATGATCAAAGTTTCATGTCCAAATCAACTTTTTAAGAAACACCACCAATCACAAAGTCACCTTTTTTTATAATGCGACTTTAAATTCGTCCTACATGTATCCATAATTATTAATCCCTCCATCTAAATTATTTTGAGGTTCTTTTTCTCCTAAAAATTCGTTTGAAGTATCCGGTTTTTTGTTGCCGGTGGTTGGACTTACAAGCAAATTATTTTTTCTTTTGTAATACCACCCGATCCCTCCGCCTGCGATGACCGCTCCAATTACCGTTAAGCTCCACCTAACGGCATCTACAATTCGTAAGACTCTGAATAGCATACCATCGAATTTGGCAACCCATTCATCATTTAACGATGCTCCCTGAAAGAAAACAGCAAGAAAAAATATCATTTTAAAAACATGTGAATTATGCAATGGAAATACAAGTGCATGAATGCTTACCTCTTCTACCCACATGAAGGGTAAAAAGACTGAAGGTAGATTTTTCGTAATCTCGACCTTATTAACCGGATGTATGGGCAGAGAAAATTGCAGTCTTTTCCTTGCATTAATCGGACTTCCAGTCAACTGTTTTTAAAGAAATTTGAATATTATAAATAATAAATTTGAATATATTGAAAATAGGAAATTTAGGCAGTAAACTGTCAAGAGTTACTGACACACACACCTTGTCAAATGAAAGATTTTCACAAGTAATAGTCAAAGCGCAAATTTAGAGACTTAAAAAAGCGGTGAAACAAGTCTTACCGGTTCCATATCTAAAAATATTCCATGTTTTTCCTTATCTGGATGAAGCCCCCGAACACCTTTGACATAGTCTTCATGAGCATCATAAAAATGAGGGAATGAAACAATAGCAGGCGCACCTAGAAATATTCGAAATTTTTTCTAAAATATAGCACGGATGTCAAGAAGCCGAAATGCATGTCTTGAGCGTTCCTGAGCTTTAATAGGACTTCGTCCTATGGATAACCTATATCTTTTACTCAATCGTAAAAAATAGTTTGCAATCTTCATTATTATCCGAATTACCTGTACATGGCGCTAAATCCATAACTCCTTGCTTTAAGCAATGCGTATCATCCTGACAAAAACACTTTAGAGAGGGATCACTAGACATATCGCCCAAGGTTGCGTTAAAGCGAAACGTTTTTATGCCTTTGTACTCGGAGAAACTTTCAAATTTAGTTACGATAGATCTAGAACAAACATTACATATCAAAATTACAGACTTCAGAGAGAGAAAAAATTGTAAGTGACAAAATTTATTCTGAGTTGCTTCTGTCGAGAGTCGATATAGTGCAAGATCTCAAAAAGCTTACCTGCAAAGATCGGGTGCAAAAGCAGCAATTTCATCAGTAGGTTCAAGTAACGGTTTAAAAATAGTCGAATCCGTTCCAAATAAATTATTGCATGGTTTTCCTCTCCAAACACTCATTTTCTTTTTCCCATTGAACGTCACCATTTCACCTACTTTTTTGTAATCTAGAATGCCTCTATTGACTTGAAGTACACCTGCTTCTGGTGTGCCGTTTCTCTATTAATTATAAAACAATTTAAGCGATATTTAATAAAGCTATTTTTATTTACAATATACTTATTACTTGTGTACCTCCACGTGAAAAGGTCCCATTTGGAAGATGGGGCTTGGAAGGCTGTGAAAATTTAACTTATAAGAAAACCCTTTGTTTACTAACAAAAAATTCTAAGCACCATCTGCAAAGTGGGACCTTTTCATGTGGAGATACACGGTTATGCAATTTTTAAAAATGATAACATACTGAACCGAAAATAGAAAACTTGAATATGTTTTCGTTGACTTTTACTAAATCTTTTCCTTCTTTTTTTAAAAAAGTACAAATGGCACTGGCAGCGAAATCCTTTGAAGTGCAATTAATCACGTTTCCTCCAAATAGAAGATCATAAACCGTAGTCTTAAGAAAAATTGTTTCTGGTTGGTTGAACAAAGCCGGTATCGCCTTATTTATTAAACCGAGAACTCCAGGTTTAGTTCTTTCAGTGGCTCCAACCATACCCTGAAAATATGATTACCTTAAAATCTACAACTAAAAGTGAAGCGAAGGATCTAAAGATGCTCTCACTCGAAAAAGAGAAAGATTTTTGCTTAAAATAAATAAAATTAATTGTCTCTGCCAGTTTATTGCACGTATAAGCAGGCGAAGTCATGGTTGGCAACTGAGAATATTTTGATCCTAAAAGGAAAATCCTGGAGGTAGTATGTGTCATGAAAAATTATATTTTATTTAAAGTAATGATCTCAGTCGTGGCTCTAATTTAAGGTCTTCCTATGTAGGAATTTTCCATTTGCACCCCAAAAAACAAAGTTAAAGGCCCTACATCATTGCTTATGCACAAAAAAAGAAAAAAATCTCGTGGAACTGACACGGATTAAATGACAGGATGCTTAATGTTTCTTTTAAAATTACGCATTCTAAAGTTAAAGTAAAAAATTTGATAAAAAGGGGGAGGGGGAGGTTAAAAAGCCCTGCCTGATACTTCAGTAATAGTTTATAATAGTTCAGATATTAACTAATGATTAAGTAAAGCTGCGTTTTTATTTTATTTGTACCGTCAAAAAGTAAGAATGCAGCAATTAAGGAATTCCTTCATCCATATCATTATTATATGTTTGATGTTGTGAAGGATTTGACCAAACGGACACAACGTAATTTATAGCAATATTGTAGGTAGCAACAGCCTGCAAAAAGCTGCCAAAATATTCTGTACTAATTCATTTTTAACTACTACAGTAAGGGCCGTAAAGGCTCAAGTAAAAATATTAAATGGAGCTAGTTTGAACTCTTAAGGACTTACGTACAATTTGCTGCCATTGAATGTTGGACATAGTGGGACAGGATCAACGTTAGATTAGGGCAAAATTTTTCTTTACATCAGGGACTTTATCAGGGCAGACATTTAATATTATTATAATTTATCATTTGCCATTTTTACTTGTAATTATAACGATTTGAAAACAACAGATCCGATGGATATAGGATTACCTTAATAATTAACACCCTATTGATCCATTCTGTTTATTTCAAAGAAATAAAAAAGATCACATGCGAGTGAATCGATGTGGTGTTAATTATTGAGAGATTTTCCAATGCAAGAAGTGTCCTTACTTGAATTTTTCCTTTAATTATTACTCCAATGATGCCTTTTTGAAGTTTCACCATCAAAAAGTAACTTTACAATGTATTTTTTTAGGAGTAGGTACTTACTACTAACGCTGGGTGAGGAATGATGACGGTTTCGTTTCCAGTTAATGGGGCCGTAAGCTCCGGTCTAAATATAAAGGTAGTTTTCATATGAAAAGTGACAGTATCATCCTCTTCATAATCCACTATATCAGCTTTGTCTTTCCATTCACTGGATTGGAGACAAAGAAAAATCAGTTACACATTAAAAAAAAAAAGAAGCAAACAGATTCGGATTGCAACGAAATATTACTTACTCAAACCAGAAAGGACCAATTTCATCCAACATAGGAGTATCTCCGTTGTGAACGGCTAAATGATTTGTTACATTAAATATGTATACTTTAAATTCCGCAGGAATTGGTGCTTTTTCCCAATATCCTCTTGTTTCACTTCCTTTCACTAATCCTTTTGACTAAATTAGAAAAATGTTAAAAAACGCTTACCGGTAATTGTAAAAATAATTTTGAAAAAAAAAAAAAAAAAAAAAAAAAAAACCTTAAATTTTTGGGAAATTCTTACACCACTACTTTACGATTGTTAAACAAAATTTATGAATTTAAACTTAAAGGTAAGGTACAATTTTTAAACATACATTCCTAGTTTAATAAATATTAAAGATTATAAAATAACTCATTACCTTAGCAATTTGCGTACTTAAAAACCAAGGAAAAATTCCCCATCCAAAACCAGCTCCTAAAAGAGACATTACCGCGCCAGTTATTCCTATTTTAGCGGGCAACTGCATGATTTTTAATTTTTTGCAAATTAAACACTATTTAACGATTTGCGTTATAGATTAGGAAAAGGCTAAAACGCTGTATCCCATCCTTTAAAACATATTTAAGTCACAGAAAAAATATTTTTTAATTCACTTCCGAAACATAGTTTTATTTAACATGTAATCCGATCATTCCTTATTTAAAAAAAAAAAATTATTATTATTAGTTATCACTAATTTAATTTCTAATCTTAAATCAAGGATTTTGCGAACACTTTCTTTCTGTTAAATCTTTTCCAAAAGCTATCATGAACATGAAACTGAATTGCGTGATGGGCATATGTACTTTAATTTAATGCGAGGATTTTCCTAAAGACTCGTAATACTGTCACCACGGTTTCCCGACTATAGGCTGCTGCACAGCTTATTTGTCTAACTAAATATCACGGAATGAAGTATAGAAGAGTTTTAAATAGTTCAGTGGTGTGCTGCATTGGAGACCAGGAAAACAACATGTGTAAAACAAACAGATTCATGAGTAATAAATGAGTTATTCTTTTTATTAGGTAATGTCGTTTGGCTTTTTTTCCTTACCTCTTCATAAATTTTCCAACCTTTTTCACCAACCTTTTCTATAAATTATTTATCTTCGATTCCTTTTTTTGCAAATATGTTTAGAACTTTGAATTGATAATAAAGTATATCGATGTCAAGTTCACTAAGTTATTCAACATTGACTTCATTTTCAAAAATAGTTAGCATTTTCCATACAATAGTTAGCATTTTTTATTTCAAGAAAAATATTTAAATTGAAACTTTATGCCGTAGGGATGCAGCATTGATCGTAAACTTAATGCGCGAAAATAAAAAATTGGGCAATCTTTAAACCTGAAGTTTCTTGCAAAAAGGGTGTAGCTGGCTAAGGGGGGTCAGAAGGAGGTTCGAAGCAAGAAACATGTACATTAAATAGTTCTAATCACTTTAGGAACGGAGCTATGAGAAAAAATATGCCAAAAATGAGTATTTTTCCAATGTTTCGATGTGACAGACGAAGAATTTGGAATCCGACTGTTCATATATAAAAATCGTATTCAAGGGACTTTGAACACAAGCAAAAAAAAAGTGGCCCTTCTTCAGAAAGTTTTAGAAAATCAAATGAAAATTTAACAGAGGAATATAAAATAAAAACAAACAAATCCAATTTGCATGATGGCGATAGCTTAGTAGACTTATGGGATACCGATATGTTATAAAAAAATGAGTATCAATTTCTTAATGTTTTGTCTTGTATTATAAATTATATTCAAGCGAATTCTAGGCAAACACTAACCCCCTTTTAAAGATCAACCAAAGTTCTTTAAGGAAATCTTCAGACTAAACATTTTAATGTATGAGCTGCAGAAACCAAATCGTAAATTTCGGTCTGCGATAAGAAATATAAAGGTATATCATGAACCAACATCACCGGATAACACTAAATCAGAATAGCAGCATAGTTATTGCTACTACAAAAGACGTGTTGACTTAATTTTATGTGAAAATGGTTTCAGCTAGTTTAAAACGAGTTTATGCAACTTTACAAGCATCTGTGTGGCGGTGTAAACTATCTCATAAATCTGTGGTACCTTAATTTCCCCTTAATACCCCGTCTTCTTTTCATTTTGTACTTCTTTCGGTTCAAAATGATTAATAAAATTTTTTTCGGTTTGACGTTGTAGCGAAAAAAATTCTGCAAATAATTTGATTAGCTCTTGCTCCTGATTTCAGTTTATAATGTTATTGCCGTCACTTTTTCCACCAGCAAATAAAAAAGTCGAGGGAAAAAGATCAATCAGTATAAAGACGCTTGTCTCCCAAACTGTTTTCAAAATATGAATTCGTGTTTTATAATTTTATTACATTATTGGTCAATGATTAATTCTGATTCAAAGTCAGTAAAATTTCAACTGATATAACAAATCTCACTGATTAAAGTCAACATAAAGGACAATGACCAAAGGTCACTTCAGCGTATTTTTGCCGTACAAAACCGATTTATTGCGACGAAAAAGCGAGGCGAGGTAAAGGAAGAGTTACAGAAACAGAAATGCGGAAGGCGAACGATCCTGGAATCGGAAAACTAGATTGAAATATTTTGCGTTAATTATTTCGATGTAGTTTTGGAGTTCAAATTAATATGCTATTTTCATTTGCTTTCCAACCAAGTCTAATGCATATCGACGTCCATGAAGTTGGCAGGACCCAGTCAACGGGTTTGATCGAAAATAGTCTTATATAGTAGCTTTTCATTGTTCTTTAATAGTTCCGGGATTGTTCCAATTTGTTCTCTAACCTGATAAAAATTGGAGCCAAAAGTTGGTGGGTCCTGCTAACTTCACGCGAACAGGACCCAATTTCAATTTATCAAAAATTTTTGCCTTTGTCGGTTGCTTTTGATTTGTTCTTCATTGTTCCGGCCAATTCAACGTTTGTTCTGCAACAGGTATGACAGTATTAGGAGGAGTAAGGGCACTGCCAACTTCACGGAAATAAAATAAAGTCAAATTCAGATGTTTAAATAGCTTGAATCGATTTCATTTTGTTTGTTTTCCGAGAAAAAGGTTTGTTTTTGTACGATAAATACTATCAGGTTGAACTTTTCATTTTTGGAAAGACATTCTGGGTATGAAAAAATCATGGCCTATTTGTAATATTTAGGACTTGTCTATCAATGTCTTTTTGATTGTTTTGAAATGTTCTACAAATATTTCGGTACTCCATCTTCTCAAATCCTGGAAATACAGACTTTTGAGGTCTGCATGCAGCAGGACCCATTTTTCCCCCCAATAGAGCGCGCCATCTTTCCGGTTTGTTATTCAATCTGCTGCCACGTCGGGTTTACAGTGTTCTTTTTTTTTGTCCATTATTGATCAGACATCGTTTGTTCTCGATTGTTCTCGTTTGTTCTCGTTTGTTCTCAATTGTTCTCGTTTGTTCTGGATTGTTCTCGTTTGTTCTCGTCAGGAAAACGTTTAAGTTTATTTGTGGCTGAAAGTTCTGATCAAAAGTCGTTTGTTCTTGATTGTTCTGGTATTTACAAGATAATTTAGAATACCTCGCATTATTATAGTGATGAAACATCGTTTGTTCGCGTTTGTTCTCGATTGTTCTCGTTTGTTCGCGTCAGGAAAACGTTAAAGTTTATTTGTGGCTGAAAGTTCTGATCAAAAGTCGTTTGTTTTTGATTGTTCTGGTATTTACAAGATAATTTAGAATACCTCGCATTATTATAGTGATGAAACATCGTTTGTTCGCGTTTGTTCTCGATTGTTCTCTTTTGTTCTCGTCAGGAAAACGTATAAGTTCATTTGTGGCTGGAAGTTCTGATCAAAAGTCGTTTGTTCTTGATTGTTTTGGTATTAACAAGATAACTTGAAATACCTTGCATTATTGTATTGATCAGAAATCGTTAGTTCTCGATTGTTCTTCCCTGACAAACGACTGAACGAACGACTTTTGATCAGAACTTCCAGCCACAAATGAACTTAAACGTTTTCCTGACGAGAACAAACGAGAACAATCGAGAACAATCGAGAACAAACGATGTTTGAAAAAAGCTTTCTTTTTGCGAGATCTATCGAATAAAATGTGTTTCGAAAACAAAGTCTAAAATTTTTTAAAATTTTGCCCTATTTTGGCCCCCTACAGAGCGTATATATATTAGGCCCGCAACGGTTCAAGTGCCACATCATTTTCACATGTTTTAGACGCATTTTGGCTATTTTGAAATTTTCGGATCCCTCCCCGCTCGAAGGCCCCTCGCAAAAATATGTTTTCACTATGTCCCCCCTGCCAAAACGACACAACTGCTTTTTTGACGACTGCGTAATTTTTTTTAGGTACCTCTATATACCTGAAACCTATGCTCAAAATTTCAATTTTTTATAACAAAGTTTAAGCCCTGCACAAATTTTTATAACTTTGCGAAATAAAAGAAAAAAAGCCCTTTTTTTGGGCGAAAAAACTTAAAAAATCGTAGGCCCTATCAAAAAAACTTTTTTTCGAGCTGAAAAAATTAGGGAGGTGTTTCGATAGCCAAATAATCATATTTTAACCGGGGAGCAAAAATCCCAGACACTTGATTTTTTTCGACGCACCCTAGTCCTGCCAACTTTACGGACGTTGCATATCGACGTCTTCATAAGTTTACAACAATTTGACCGTCCAGTTCAGACGAATCGCTTCCAGAAAAGGTAATTGTAAAACTTTTTTTATCAAGTTTTAACCAATTCTGGTTTTCCCGTAACAACCAAAATTGATTTGGGCTAATTGAGTAGTATCAAAAAATAATATATGTTTCATATGATTGGAATGCAGTGTGAAAGCAGGAAAATGAAAAATGGAGCAAGACCAGATATATTTTAAAATAATACTTTTTTCGAAAAAAATCATGACGTAATGTTTTTCAAAAACTGGATCGGATCAGCAAATGTCGCACACATGCAAGAATTTCGATCTTCCGCATACAGGTATTGTTTTTTCGTGAACTTGATGGGTTAATTCCATTCATTACAGTTTATACATCTCGGGTTGAATAATCAACTTCCATATTACGCAATTTTTATCCTAAAGCGGTTTCCGTTTTACTTTTTTTAACTATAAGACGGTCAGTTTTTAAAATATTGATAACCCCAGGCCATAAGTGTCTCTTTTTGAGATTTTATAATACCGTGTTTTACGCGAGCTACCGTTTCTTTAAAAAGCGAGACTGTTTAGAGCTGGAGGACCAGTTTGTTGAAAAGAAATTATTTGGATTTATTTTGCTAGAAAAGAGGTTACTGTAACTTTAAGGTGACACTCTTTTCTTGCCGGAAAAACGTCAGGTGAAAATATTTATAATTGTCTTTAAAAAGTAGTAATAATATGAGACCTCTTACTCTGGACAATATGGTTTGACTTAAAAAACTACTCCCTCTGTCCCAAAATACTTTGTGTGTTTCTCATTTTTATTTCCCATTTCGCAAGCTTTTGATTTTTGCCGGAACTGTTTGCACCACTTTACCCACCCACCCAAGCACTATTTCACACCACCCCCCCATCCCCCCCAGGGGTCCCCCCCTTTGGGAAATAAATTACCGAAAAAATGGAAAAAATTAAAAATTTCTATTATTTTCGCCCCGTTTCAGAAACGAAAGCGAAAAATTTGAAAGTGGTCGGAAATGAGAGAGTACATTACCCTAAACAAGATTCCCCCATGAGAAAATTTTTTTCATTTGTCGCAACCCCCCAAAAAATTTAAATATGTCGAGGGTCCGACCAAGGGGGCGAATTTTTAAATCTCGATTAGATGGTCGCGAAACGTTTGTTACGGGGGTTTTTTAGGTCGCTGATTTCGATTCTGAGGTCCGTTTTTAAAAATTCAAGATGGCGGATCCAATATGGCGGACCTTTTCTTAATAAATCGATTGTTTTTCACTAAAACACGTAATCGGGGGGTTATTGAGGCCCCTCATTTCAATTCTGAAATCGGTTTTTGAAAATTCAAGATGGCGGAACCAATATGGCCGACCTTTTCAAAAATTCGACTTTCTTTCACATAAGCACGTAATCGGGGGGTTATTGAGGACGCCGATTTTGATTTTGAGGTCGGTTTTTTAAAATCAAGATGGCGAATCCAATATGGCGGACTTTTCTTAATAAATCGATTGTTTTTCACTAAAACACGTAATCGGGGGGTTATTGAGGCCGCTGATTTCAATTCTGAAATCGGTTTTTGAAAATTCAAGATGGCGGAACCAATATGGCCGACCTTTTCAAAAATTCGACTTTCTTTCACATAAGCACGTAATCGGGGGGTTATTGAGGACGCCGATTTTGATTTTGAGGTCGGTTTTTTAAAATTCAAGATGGCGAATCCAATATGGCGGACCTTTTCTTAATAAATCGATTGTTTTTCACTAAAACACGTAATCGGGGGGTTATTGAGGCCGCTGATTTCAATTCTGAAATCGGTTTTTGAAAATTCAAGATGGCGGAACCAATATGGCCGACCTTTTCAAAAATTCGACTTTCTTTCACATAAGCACGTAATCGGGGGGTTATTGAGGACGCCGATTTTGATTTTGAGGTCGGTTTTTTGAAATTCAAGATGGCGAATCCAATATGGTTGACCTTTTTCCAAAAATTCGATTTTTTTCCCACATAAACACTTGTCCGGGGGGTCATTAGGGACGCTGATTCCGAATCTGAAGTTAGTTTTTACAATAGTTCAAGATGGCGGATCCAATATGGCGGACGATTCCAAAAAACATTTTTTTTAATTCAGTCAAATTCATGATTGGGTGTTATCGGTGAACGTCCGCCATATTGCATCCGTCATCTTAAATTTTTAAAAACGGACCTTAGAATCGAAATCAGCGTCCCTAATAACCTCCCGGACAAGTGTTTATGTGGAAAAAAAATCGAATTTTTGAAAAAAGGTCAGTCATATTGGATTCGCCATCTTGAATTTTAAAAAACCGACCGCAAAATCAAAATCGGCGTCCTCAATAACCCCCCGATTACGTGCTTATGTGAAAGAAAGTCGAATTTTTGAAAAGGTCGGCCATATTGGTTCCGCCATCTTGAATTTTCAAAAACCGATTTCAGAATTGAAATGAGGAGCCTCAATAACCCCCCGATTACGTGTTTTAGTGAAAAACAATCGATTTATTAAGAAAAGGTCCGCCATATTGGATCCGCCATCTTGAATTTTTAAAAACGGACCTTAGAATCGAAATCAGCGTCCCTAATAACCTCCCGGACAAGTGTTTATGTGGAAAAAAAATCGAATTTTTGAAAAAAGGTCAGTCATATTGGATTCGCCATCTTGAATTTTAAAAAACCGACCGCAAAATCAAAATCGGCGTCCTCAATAACCCCCCGATTACGTGCTTATGTGAAAGAAAGTCGAATTTTTGAAAAGGTCGGCCATATTGGTTCCGCCATCTTGAATTTTCAAAAACCGATTTCAGAATTGAAATGAGGAGCCTCAATAACCCCCCGATTACGTGTTTTAGTGAAAAACAATCGATTTATTAAGAAAAGGTCCGCCATATTGGATCCGCCATCTTGAATTTTAAAAACGGACCTCAGAATCGAAATCAGCGACCTAAAAAACCCCCGTAACAAACGTTTCGCGACCATCTAATCGAGATTTAAAAATTCGCCCCCTTGGTCGGACCCTCGACATATTTAATTTTTTTGGGGGGTTGCGACAAATGAAAAAAATTTTCTCATGGGGGAATCTTGTTTAGGGTAATGTACTCTCTCATTTCCGACCACTTTCAAATTTTTCGCTTTCGTTTCTGAAACGGGGCGAAAATAATAGAAATTTTTAATTTTTTCCATTTTTTCGGTAATTTATTTCCCAAAGGGGGGGACCCCTGGGGGGGATGGGGGGGTGGTGTGAAATAGTGCTTGGGTGGGTGGGTAAAGTGGTGCAAACAGTTCCGGCAAAAATCAAAAGCTTGCGAAATGGGAAATAAAAATGAGAAACACACAAAGTATTTTGGGACAGAGGGAGTAGTTGCAATGGGAATAGAAAAGAAATCATTCATATTTCGGTTTATCAGTTCATATATCGAAAAAACAAAATCCCAAAAAATCTTTCGGGGTGTATGAATTTAGGATTTTCAATTCAATTAAAAAGTAATTTTTTTCGATGTTTTGCTTCTCTGGGTTCTGAATTCAAGATTTTCAAAAACATTATTTTTATAGTAAATTTCTATACAAGGGATGCAAACGACAAAATTGCTCTTCGAGACGGGCAAGACATATTTCACTTATCACTTATACATCACCACTAAGTCACTTATCTGCCCTGTGTGATGAAAAAAGTTTAATCCTCAAAAATTCTGAATTCTGAATTCGGGCTTTTGAATTACATTCAAAAATAATTTTTTAGAGTATTTTCTTTTCCAAATTCAGGATTTTTTTAAAATTTTTAATTAAAAAAATCCATTTCTTTAAAATTAAAAGAAAAAGTCTATAAGGGGTAAGGAAAGTCCACAAACCAGCAAAGCAAAGACTTGAAATTTTTTTATTTTTTTTAATGTAATTAAATAACCCGAATTCAAAACAACGGAATCTTCGAGGATTTTAACTTTTAACAGTAATATTTTTCAAAAGACTGAATTCAGAAATCCGAAAAACAAAGCCCCGGAAAATTCAAGCCCCAAGAATTGATTCAAGTTTTCGGGTTTCTATGCACTACAGCCTGCGGGACATTTTGACTACATTAAGCTTCGGTTTGCTTTTTGCCAAATGCTTTCTGCAGCCAACAAGCAAATGGAAAAAAGACAAAATTTAATTTACTTTTTCTTTATGAAAAGTTCTGAAAAGCCTGGAAATTTACAAATATGGTACACAGGGAAATAAATGTTTGAAAAACTTATTATAGCCAAATGAGGGTAAAATAGAAAATAATAAGTTCTATTTATAACCAGAAATATTGTAGATCTAGCCGATTAAAGAATCCGAAAAAAAAATTAAAAAGGCAGACACTTTAAAATAGAATTCTGAACATCGCTAACAGCGCGAAAAAAACGCATCGCTAAGTAGCTTAACATAAGATAGTGCACGGTCCACGAAAGATTAAGGTCGTGAGATCACAGCCCTCTTTATTCGCATAATTTTTCTGCTGTATTTTCTTTGTGCCTAACATACACCGCTGCGCAGAATTCTGAACATCTATCTATCACTATTCAACTGAGAAACTGCTGATTCAAGTTTTCTTGTCTTCCCAAAATAAGAGCAAATGCCTGATATTTTCATTTTTTTTTTAAATAATGGGTTACGTATTGTAATGAGAAAAACTGTTTCCAGTCTCGCCACTTCCATATAAAAAAAGCAATAAAACTCAAGAATATTAGGTCTCTGTGTAATAAAACTTTTAAGTAAGTGGTACAAAACCTTACTTCCCCACATGTGATAAATCCAGTTTGCCAATTTAAAAATTGATTTAACCTACATTTTAACCGGTGCAATTTATCAAAACCGACAGAGAAAGAAGATCATATAATCGATTTGATTATAATTTATTAACAATATGCAGCACATATCGTACAAATAAAGCTACTGAAGTAAGATGTACAATAACACTGACTGGCCACACCTAATCTGAATTTATAAAAAGAAAAAAATCAAAACAAACAAAAGGTAAGTTAAACAAAGATGATTTTCCTCTGGTTGACTTTCACTTTCTTTGATAGATTTTGACCATTTCAGCGAAGCGACTAATGATTATAATTTCATCATCGTATATCACATTATTTAAAAACAACTTTTCCGTCCCTTTTTATTTTAGATAACATCTTTATTTATTTATTTTTTTTTTTTTTAGCGTTACACTGACCTACACCTTCTTTCGAATCTTTCTGTTCCGCGTTGTACGACCGCTCCTTTTAAATGGATTTGAAACAATTAGGTCAGCGGACAATCTGTTAACATTTTTTTCTCTTTTTTTTCAAAATATGCCATACTCCTGCTATATTCCTTTTGTATCATAAGTACGTATCTGTATTATTAATGCGGTTTTTGCCATAGTAAAGCAGAAAGAAAACCATTACATCGGAAAAATGTATCCTTCCGCGTAGTATATAAGCTTTGCGCGTATTTCCATGTTTAAATTAACCGTAGAAAGATACAATTTAGTCAGTATACAGGGAAAATTTGTATGTGTAGACACGAATTTTTTATTACAAGAAAAACCAGCTTTTTTTTTTTTTTTTTTTTTTTCATATAAGGGCTTGTCCACCGGGTTTTGTGTCGGATGGGTAACGGGCTTCGTAAGCAAAATGTTAAACCCGTTACCCACAATGTGACACAAAACCCAGTCCAGAAATAAGAGTGGAATTTAAATAATTCGAGTGAAATTATTGTTTAGAAAAACTAAAATAAAGAGAATTTAAAAGAAAAATTAGAAATTATTCTTAGCTGGAAACTTGTTCACGTAATCAATTCCTGCAAGGAAAAAAATAAAAATTTAAAATTTAAAAAATCAATGTGACGCATAAGTTTTCCCCTTTAAATATAAATTGATTGATTACAAAACTATTTTGAATATATATCTACATTGTACACATCACAACATTAGTAGTGCTGCTTTAGGGTATATTTTTCAACAGACTCCTGGAAATATTGCTGTCTTGTAATAAGGAGCCATTGTTAAAATGAATATCCTACGAAAAAGAATAATCTTGGGAGAGATTATTTTTGCAAGCTTCAATTTTAATGACTTTTCACGGAAAAAAACACATTAAAAATATTCATCAAAGTACAAACGATACCAGTAACGATCAATGATTTATTTTTATCAAATTTACTTTCAAAATATTTCTCAACTGATATACTTATGACCTTTAATCGATTAATCCTGTCAACGATTGGGCATGAAATGTCATGTAACAGCTGGAACCGGACAATATTAAAAAAGTTATTATACACGTATAATGATGAGAAGTCGATTTGCTAGAGCCTTGATAGCAAATGAAAAGCCGATATTCATGTCTTCATTTCAATACTGTCAAATCGGCTTACATATCATAGGTCAACAGTACCGAAGTTTCCTGTAACCGATGTTTGCTAGAGAAATTAAATTTCGAGCAATAAACAAAAGAATATTTTCAAGGTAAATTAAACCTTTTGCTACCATCAATTTTTAACACACCATAATTTTTTACTGTAAAATCGATATTCTTTCTTCCTTTAAAATAATTTTCAGAAAAATATTTACGCTGCACTTTCCGAGCATTAATTAATTTATTTTACTTATTTTAGTTAATTATTTCTAAATATGTCCTAATATTTCTGACCGTGCATACATAATCACATCTTGGAGTGAATAGCAAAATTTATATGTACAGTCGACTCTCTCTATAACGTCATCGGTTATAAACAATTACGCTTTATACGTAACGCCACTCCCTGTAGTACGTAACGAAATTTTCAATTTTGAAGGGAAATTTGCCATTTTGAAAGAGAAAATGACCATTTTTACATGTAAAAAGAACAAAATTATTATTAATTTTTATAAAAAAACAAAAATGACGTCATATTTTTTTAATAAATGTTCAACCGCAAAAATATTTTTAACGCGCGATTTTTAAACCTGTAGTATCTTGCATCGAAAATTACACCTTGGAATCAAAATTTTATTTTGTTCCGTTTTAGTTAGTTTATCGGTAGCATTTCAACTCGGCAAAATTAAATCTTCATTAAAATTAACCATTAAAATCATTTTTCTTATTAGTGATGAAGTTTTTTTCTTTCGAGAAAAAAATTCTATTTTATGTCAACATCGGTTTTTACGTAACTCTCTGTAGTACGTAAATATCTGTTCGGCCCCTGCATTTACGCTATAGAGAGAGTCGACTGTATAAGATCAAAAAACGGATTTTGAGTAAATAATGTTAAATTCAGTTTCTTGCAACAATCGATTCTTTATCATTTTATAAATGAGTTCGGAAAGTTTCGCAATTAAATTTAGTCTCTAAAGGTCTTATTTTACCAGATATTACTATTGGCCATTTTCATGACTGATGATAATATTTAAAGGCGTTTTTCTCGGAGTCAACATTTTTCAATCAAGCTCAATTTTAAAGCTCTGTCTCGGTAAATTTTCGTGATTTTTTTTTTTTTTTTTTGTTGGAAAAAAAAATCTATTTAACGTTAAGTTGAAAGTGAAAAACCGTCAACAAGTCGATTTTGTAAATTTTGACCGTAAAAAGTGTTTTCTTATGCAAGTCATATTTATGATAGCTTCATCAGATTTTTAAAGTTTCTCAATTATTTTTAAAAATTTTCGTGTAACCTACCATTTTTATTTTGTTAATTGTCTACTTAGGACATGTTGGACAATTTCCACAGATATCAGGTAAACAGAAGTATAATTGGTGTTTCAGCCTGGCCCAAAATGAATGAAAACTTACCTAAAATGAAAAAAAAAAAAAGATATTAAAATATAAAAATAATCCTAATAATGATAACACACAATGTATTCATAAAATTTACTAAAAATTTTTCTTGCAAATATTTTTCTGCCGCTGTTAGCAATTTCACCGTAACTCCATTTTGAAAACAGCTAGAATAGAACCGTTATTGACAAAAGCTAAACATCGAAAACTAACTTTTGTTTACAAAACGGAGTTTCGGTGAAATCGCTTACAAAGTGACAGTATTGTACAACCTTAAAAGTGCTTTAAATATTTCTCGGAATTTCGGCCCGATTTCCAGCAATTAACCTGAAAAGGGTTGTTAATAATTCCGTTTTGGTGATACATAATGTCCCTCTCTTAGGGTAAAACAGTTACTTTGGCTTTATGGGACAAGGGGCAAAAGAGAGCAGTCTGTTCTTGTCCTACAGCATGGCAAAATGTATTTAATTAAATTTTCGGTAGGCTTTAAAAAAAAAAAAAAAAAAACTCTTGACAAACGCAAACTCAAACCGCCTTTCAAACAATTCAATAATATCCAGCTGAACGATTTTCAGACATAATAACAATGCTTAAAGGTAAACCCTTACTAATTTCCTTTATTTATCTTTAAGAACATGTGCTACAAAGAATATCATCTTTAAAATGTAATGCATGCATATGTAATGACGTCTCAAAATGCAATTCCCATTTTCGTTACCGTTCCAAGTCCAGGGTTGGTTACGATCAATCAAAAAAAAAAAAAATTAACCTTAACAACCTGAAAGGAAATAATAAACCACACCTTCAGCAGGCCTATTAAAGGTGTACACATGTAATACAATTGAACGGGATTATAATAGTCAAAATTCTATATTGGTCGAAAAAAATGGGCACATTGGCATAAAATTAATTAAAATTTTATAACTTTGTTGCACGGAAATTGAATATTTCATGCTTGCAAAAATGCGTAAGAAACTTGATTGCTATAGTTTATTACTTAAGAACAAACCATACGTTTATGGTAATGGATTCGTTAGAAATATCGATTTGCTTAAGACAACTTGATCGTCGATTATTGTATGAACTTCCGTATGACAATTTTCGTTTAAACGAGTTTTTTCATCTGTTACGAGTTAAAGTCTTTCTAATAACGGAAACAAGATATTGAAACCGATCTTTTTACGATGTCCGAATAACTTCCGAATATATTGAAAATATGGACGTTCGTGGGGATTTGTATAAAATAACTTAGCAAATTATTTGGAGTTGCAATTGTGAGTTTTAGATCAGAAGTGTCAGTAGTTTTTTGGTTAATATGAGGTTATTTGTTTTGGTGAGTATCCAAAAAAAAAAAAAAAAAAAAAACGGAATGGAATTTTCTATATTGTCTAACGAAAAGGTTTTAAGATCTTAATCACGGTCAGTCATCTCCGATAACAAGGAGCGAGAATTACAGCTCAGAGATATCTTCGTATTACATAAAGAGCAATTTGTTTTCAATTTAATGAGACTAGCTAATTGGTTTTTCTTCAAAAAACTAAAAAAAAAAAAAGGAAAACTTCATTTCTCTTGGAATCAGGCAATTCTTACTTTTTTGATAGCAAAAATAAATTTTTGTCTTTCTTTTTTTGTACAATCAAATATAATCTTTTCACTGTGCTTTGATGTAAAAAAAAATACGCAGTATCTCCTAGCAGCAATAACTGGAAGTTTCGAAGTTTCGTGTATCAATTCAGCTCACTTGTTGAACTGAATTGCATTATTTTTCGAATGAAAGAAATCTGAAACTTTCTAAGGCGAATTATGTATTAGCAAAATAAAACTAACAAATTAAAGCCCTTTTAATTGATTCTTCATTTTTTATTTTCGGTTGTATAATTTTTTTGGTTATTTACCAATTTCATGAGGGGCGACTAGTTTCAAAAAATAATTAAAAATGAAATAAGTAAGAAAAGAAAAAAGTGAGAACGAAAGTGAAAAAAAAAAAAAGATATTCGTTTTCCTTAATCTGGATTTTTCTCAAGAGTGCACTCATATAAAAACACATACAAAAAAACTAAACAAACATTTTCCAGTTAAAAGCTTTCATTTACTTCTGTACCTGATATTCGTGGTCTACATGGGCAGAATATATAAAATGTCGGAATCTTCATTTTAATTCGAAAATAAAGTTTAACGATTTAGTCTTAACTGGATTGACTGGGTATAACATACGGTTTCCAACCCCAAAGGAAGGTTGCCTTTAAACTTTAAAATGAAATTTAAAGTTCTAAAACTCTTCCAATATACAACCTTTGTTTATAGTCAGAAAATACAGTTGTTAAGTAGAGATTTTTTTCTCAAATTAAGATGAGACATTAATTAAAAGTAACTCTGACAAACTTTACCCAGAAGCGTTTTCCGTATGCAATTTATTTATCTTAACTAATGATTCGGTTTCACTCTTCCTGAATAAAATCTCTCTTTTTTTATTTCAGGTTTTTGCCTACGCGGCATGCGTATTAGCCGATAATCCGGTTAAGAGAGGAGTAGTATCTAGCGGATATAGTGGATATAGTGGATATGGTCTTGGACATAGTGGAATTTTAGCAACTAATGGCCTTGGTCTAGGAGTTAGCCCGTTAGGATATGGTTATGGTGGATATGGCGGATATGGTGGATATGGATATGGAGGTGCCATTGCAGCTGCACCAGCCATCGCTGCTGCCCCTGTTGCTGCTGCGCCCATTGCAACCGGACACATTCCAGTAACGCAAAGTGTATCTCAAGTAAACCAAGCCGTAGCAGTATCAGCTCCTTACCCAGTTCCAGTCCCAGTTAATCGTCATGTTCCTTACGCTGTACCTCAACCGTACCCAGTTGCCATCGCCGTACCTCAACCAGTACCAATTCCGCAACCCGTCCCTGTAGCCGTTCCTCGAGCAGTACCAGTGTCTGTACCAAGACCTGTAGCAGTACCAGTAGCTCAACCTGTACCAGTTGCTGTACCAAGACCAATCGCCGTTCCGGTTCCCCAAGCTGTACCAGTCGCTGTACCACAACCCATCCCCGTTTCAGTACCACAACCCGTAAGCGTTCCCGTTCCGCAACCCGTCATTGCTCCACATCCAGTTCCAGTAGCAGCTGCTCCCGTAGCTCATGCCGCCTATGCTCCAGCCGCTATTGGAGGCTACGCAGCCCCAGCTTATGGTTATGGAGGACTCGGTCTTGGAAGTGGTCTTTATTCCGGTAGATTGTATTCTGGAGTTTCGGGACTTGCCCTGGGAAGATACGGATACTCCAAGGGTTACGGAAAATATTATTAAGAAATTCGAACGCTTATCAGAATGTAAATACTAGTCCTTTTTGGAAGAACGAATGCTTCCATTTTTAAAAATTTAGCTTTAAAAATTCCGCATTTTTTGACTGCGAGAAATAAACCAAAATAGATACCAGTGATAACTAATCATTTTCCGTTTTATTTACATGTTGAAACGGAAAATGATTAGTGCTAGCAAACATTAGAAAATTTAGTGTTAGATCTATTTTTTTATATTACTGTTGTTGTCCTATACAAAATAAAGAAGACTTTTTTTGTAATTTTTTTTGTCTGTTATCCTACTTTTCCTACAAAGAATAACGGTTTCTTGGAACGACAATTTTTTCAATTCTGATCAATAAAATTCCATCGTTCTACAATACCTGACACTCCATTTACATACTATAACTATTCACAAATTGCTTTTAAAAAAACGTATTTTTAATGGTACTATTACATCTTGAAGCAGATTTAAAGCAATTTTGTCATGTAATATTATTGTGCCTTACACAATTTTGTAAATGTTTCAATTCAAAGATCATATTAATTTCAGAAAATATAGACTAGGTCGTTTTGCAAATACTAATTTCAATAAATCAGGCAATATCAGTTATTCAAACGTTTTTTGTGCCTTTCTCAAGTTTTAATATTAATGTCACCAACATTTTCCGATATTTTTGATTATTACATGACTTTTTCTTTGAATTTTACTCGAAATATTTATAAAAAAAAGAGAAAAACTTTAGAATCGGATTAAATTAGTTCTGTCGAAAAAAGATAATCTTTGCAGATCAGCTTATACTTTCACTGACCGGATGTACAGCATTAGTTGCCATGCGTGTCCGAGTATCACAATTGCACCGCCCTTTACCGATCCACTTGTTGCATAATTAAACAAGACAAACATGGATATCTTCAAATGTCAGATTAAATCAAAAGCGGTTTTACATAACAAATTTTTTTATCCTGTTATCTATTATATATACGATGCTTTGTGTTCCCTTAAAAAGTTCGTTTATGGATAATTTTTTTTTTTAAACAAAAAATAAATATAAATAAAAAATTTACCGCAGGGTGAATTAAACAAGTATACAATAATCAATATACAATAATCTGGGATGATTAAAGTGCATAATTAAACAGTTTTGTATCATTTCATTCTGATTCCAGGGTGTCTACTGAAATTCATTTTTGAAATTCAAGGTTTTTTCAAGGTTTTCAAGGCTCATTTTTAGAATAAATAAAGGCTTTTTTTTAAAGGCCATGCTCTACTTTAAACAGGTAGGACTAAGGTAATAAGTAACAGTCTTTTAAGCTAAGGTAAAAAATAACGATTTTGTTTAAAAAAAAATTCAGAATGGGTCTGGTTTTAATAAGAAGAAACAAGCTGCAGTGGAGGTTACCACTGTCCGATACTCTTCAATTTCATTTAAATCTTACTCCCACTAGTAAAAATATCCATAAATATTATGTTGGGTTTTGAGTGTAGTGGTTCTTAAACACAATACACAGACAAATTACACTGCTCTAGAATGTTCCAGATTCTTCCAGAAGGTTCTAGAATGTTCCAGAATGTAGTAAAATGTTCTAGAATGCTCTAGAAAATTGCAGACGTGCGACATCGAAAAGAAAAAAACCAGGTCCTAACAAATGAGATAAAATACAAAAACCGTTCGTTGTATCGACAACGTTCACTATATCGAAACGTTCAATCGGATATGAAATTAATAATTTGACATAATGATAACAAAAGAGAAAAAAAAAGAGCCACGAAATGTAAATACTTTTTTCTTTTGTCTGCTCCAAAATGACTTATCAAACATTCCGGAATGTGAGATAACCATTTTCGCTGACAGCTCAGAAAGCAAGAGCGATATCTATTTGTATATACAAAAAACAAAGATAAGAAAAAAAAAGCTAAAGAAAAAAAAAGAGATTCCCGCTTTGTTAAATTTATTATTGTACCTTTCGAACGGCTGCCGTTCTGCTATATGCGAACGTATTTACACCATAATTTATAAAGTTCTTGTCCTTAATGCCCCCTATTCATATACCAAATCTGGGATCGATCGGGCTCAAATTGCGTCTCCAATCGATGCATGAAAAATGAGGACAGACGGACGGACATGTGTAAATAGCTTTGGATTGAAAAGTTACCCCCGGCAAGTGCCGTTCGTTTTGCTCTCCGTTCGATATTAACGGAGGTACCCTTCACTCAAAACCAAATTTAATATACTCTTCTTATGAAATTGAAGAGTATAGAAAGATACTAATAGTTGTCGGTTCCAGAAAAACTTATGAGTTCTAAATTCAGGGGTATTGAATGAAAATTATGTTTTAATTATTTTTTTTAAAAAAAATATTCCCGCTTTGTTAAATTTAATATTATAGGGTGATGTCTCTAGTTATGGATCAGGCACCAGTAACGGATCATTACCATGGAAGTAGCCAATCAGTGCTTTTAAAATTGTAAATATTTATGTTTGTTTTGATTTTCATTGGTTGATCTGTAACTAGGCTAATTGATCCATAACTAGAGACATCACCCTACCTTTTGAGACCGAGGTTTTTCAAAATTTTCGAGGTTTTCAAGGTTCAATTTAAAATTCAAATCTAATTCAAGGTTTTAAAAGTTTTCAAGGTCGGTAGACACCCTGTCATCTTAATTCCAAGTACACATAAAAAAATCATACCCCAATTCAAAAGGACATTTTCTGTGTTTATCTTAATCCAACACAATGACCCTTGTGTGATGGTTCATGATCTGCTAAATAACAGGAATATTCCGCAGGATTTGCCGCAGAATATCCCTCTATTTGCCTAATCGCTAGCCTGTCTACATCCATCGACCGACTCCATCAGTTTGGAAGAAAGTTAAGCTCATGCAGCAGGCGGAGATCCATGTTTTCCTTTTGCATGCTGATTTACAAGTCTCCATTTTTTTTTTTTGCAGCAATTGTTAAAACATTGCATATTAAGAAGTATTTAGTTCCAATGACAAGTGGCGACGTATTTTTCCTAATGAAAATCACGGAGCAATATTGGCGAATCAAAAGGAAGAAAATTTTCCCTTTCCAACCGCAAAGAATTAGCTTACATATGTATCAAGTTGAAAAACGTGTCAAAAAACAAAAGGATTCTGTCATAAGTAAAAGACGACAGTCGCTGACTCAGCTTGATATCGTTAAAGCCAAAAACGTTAGAATCCAAAACGTACCTAAAGCTAAAGCACTTTAAAATATATTTTGAATGGATTCCTTTTAAAAAAGAAAACATTATTTTTAAAAAAAATACTTTATATTTCACTAAAATTAAAATACATATATCACAAAAATAGTTACAAATTCTTGAGTGTTCGAACGGTCGCCTTATTTACAACTTATTGTCTTAATTTTTATACTACATTAAAATCCTAGAAAAAGATTTCCATTAAGAGAACAGATTTTTTTAAAAAAAGTCTCAATGTGTGAGTAATTATCTCATTCCAAATGACTCAAAAACTCTTATTGACAATCATTTTGGTCGTAAAATTTCATTTAAAAAAATGCAGCATTTAACCTTTTTATAAATCTCATATTATTGCGTTGCCCATTTTTTAGATTGCTATGTCGATATTTTCATTCAAAAAATTTTTGAAACAGTGCAAAAAAGAACGGATTTATTTCCTTTTATTTTGGTGAGCGGTGCGCTATTTTTTAAAAACCATGGGAAGCATGTAATGCTGCCTTGTACGAAGCGAAATCAGAATGACCTCCTGAAAAAGCATAGGGGGCTGCATGAGAAACCAATGGAGCTGAAGCTATGACCGGTGCGTGAGCGGCATAAACAGGCGCCGAGTGAGCAATAATTGGAGGTGACTGGGCAATTACTGGTGGCTGTTGAACTACAGCTGGAGGTGGTTGTACAATAGTAGCTGGACCTCTTTGATAGACAGGTTTAGGAAATGGGACGGCTACCGGTTGAGGTACTGAAACCGGAACTGGATGAGGGACTGAAACTGGAACTGGATGGGGTACAGCAACTGGTTCAGCCCTTGGAACTGGAACTGGAACATGTTGCGGCACGGGAACGCTTACTGGTCTTGGAACATGGACGGTATATGGTCTAGGAACTGCAACTGGCACTGGATGAGGAACAGGAACATTATAAGGCCGAGGAACTTCCACTGGGTAAGGTTGTGGAACGTTTACTGGGATTCTTCGGGTGATGGTTACCGGAACGGGATAGGGTTGGGATACGCCAACTACTGATTTCGATTCAGAATAAGTCTGAGATATGGGAACCGTTCTAGCAATGGCTGGGGCAGCTACTACTGCTGGGGCAGCAGCGACAGCAGGGACTGCGAAGGCCGGGGCAGCAGCGAAAGAAGATGCATATCCCGATGATATTGCAGGAGCTGCTAAGCTAGAGTACCCCAATGATGAATATCCTAAGCCAGGACTTAATAAGGCTCCGCTTGATAAGCCTGAAAATTTATAAAAAATCATTAGAGCGATCTTACAACGGGTATTAAACAAAAGAAAAAAAGAAATCATAATACAAACCTGACGATCCGAAATTATAAGATGATAATCCTCCTAACCCATAGCTTGATAATCCTCCTAACCCATAGCTTGACAATCCACTGTAAGCTAAAGGTGATCCTAAGGATGAAACTCCCAGGGTTAGCCCAGATGCATCTCCATAACTCGAAAGAGCTCCTCTTTTTTCATGCTTTTTAACTTCACCTCCTAGTACAGCAGTTAAAGATAAAAGCTAAAAAAAACATGTTCTGATGACTTTTTTTTTTCCGAATTCGGACACCTAATTTTTAAAGAAAGTGATTTGCTATCGTTAGGAAATCAAGGTGATACTGCTTATGGACAAGGACTTGATGGTGCTACTATCTTTTGGAAGTGATTGGAACTATCTGATAAGTAAAGTTGTACCAAGTTACGTCATACCATCTTAAATACATCATTTTGATCACGTTACGTGAAGCACGTGGTCACAACAGATCGTGCTATTTGTGTTTGTTTGGTCTTAACAATTACGATATTTAATTCACGATTTTACCGATTTTGTTAATTGCCTCTACGAAGCGATATATATGAATTTTCCTCATGTATCCGTATTGTCCATGCACTTAGACTCCCGAGAACGGAAAAATAAATCAGCGGTTAATGTACATAAAAAAATTAGATCTCCATTAAAATTGATACAAAAAAATTTTGCGGAATATTTCATTTACCTTTTTTTTTTAAGTAGCATTAAATTCTGTTCTTGTTAATATAATGAAAGGTCGTGAAACGCGTTATCTTATAGAAAGGAAAATATAGAGAGTGCATGATTGGAACAAAAAATGAATTAGGTTCTAGTTAAAAATCTCCATAGCCCATATTCCATTTTTTTTCGTTTTCGTATTTTTATAAGGCTGGGTTAAAACAAAAAATCCTCGCTTTTATATTTACCAGCTTACGAACTTTAATTAATTCATTTTCCTACCCTTTTTTTTCCCTTTCCCATTGGTTTTTTGCCGTCGTTATTTTTACACGGCTCTTAAATTTATCTTACTTTTCAATATTCAAGGATTTCATTTTCAGAAAAGGTAAAATTTGGATATCTACCTTATATTAAAATGCCTTGAATAGTTAAAGAGAGTAAAAAAACCTTTTAACTCCTTGGCTAACCACTTAAAAAAGCAAAAAAAAAAAAAAAAAAAAAAAACCTTACGATTTATTCGGAGTGAAAAAAAAAGGCCTAACTTTAAAAAAATGGTAGATTGAATTTTGTTAATCCTCGGTTGGAGAAGAACTTACCAAAATGAAGGCTCTCATGATGAGAGAAGAGTGATGACAAAAAGAAAAAAGATGTAACTGTACGAATTACTTAAACGGCATAATACTTTATATACACCAGAAATGATGATCATGGGGTATCATCTTTTTAACGACACATTTCGATAAAAAATACAGTATTTAACAAATTGCAAAGATGTTTTTATCATAAGTTAACAATAAGAACTTTAAATTTAAATACATATAAAAAAGTAAACGTGAACCGGCTCATCAGCTCATCCGATTCACCAGGAGTAAGACCCATAAGTTAAATACAAGCCAATCTTTCAATTGTGCATTTTTTTTTTTTTTGTTTTACAGTAAAATGTCATCTAATCAGGTTCTGACACAATATGCATATTAATCCACTTAATATGTCGGTTAAGGGATTCAGGGTTATTTATTAGTTTATGTTATCATCCATTTTTAAAATATCGGCTCCTGACTTATCTCGAAAAATAATTTGAAATCCTTTTTATTGTTATTGGCGTTTTCATCACTGGAAGCGCTAGACTGCTTCAATTAAGTAATTAAAGGGAGGAAAATAAAAAAAAAATTCAAATTCCAAGTTGCATTATCCGAAAAACCTGCATTTTTGATCTCCCGAAAATGTTTCTTTTCATGAATTTTTTCAAGTTTATCTGCCTCGCCCCCCCTCCCTCTCTGTAGTCGTAAGTACATTCAATACGGAAAAGGAGGTGTTAATTTTAAGCAAAACACGATACACTAAAACAATTTTAAAGATTTCTGAACACCTCTAAGAATTTTTAACATAAAATAAATCCGATATACCAAAAACCTATTAATCGTCAATTTTGGATAAAAATATGCCTGGACCAGGAAAACGGGTTTAATAAAACGGCAAGGCCAACAAAGATATTCGAGGTGGCAAAAAGAAAATGAAGTTAAAAAAAAAGAAAAAAATATATATTCTTTTGAAACGAGAGCTTTTTCTTAAAGATTAGTTTTGCTTAGCCAGCTTCGTTGATCATTATACTATTAAAAGAATTGTTATTAGTGACGACCAGTCTAATTGGTATTAGGACTAAAAAATTACTTTTTAGACGAAGATTGCTAATAAAAGGCATAAATATTTGCTGTTAGCTCCTTCAGTATTATAAATAAATAAATAAATAAATAAATAAATAAATAAATAAATTACGACCCCTACCTGAAATGTGACTAAAAATGATCAAATATGAGAAGAAATCAAATCCTTTTAATCGTTAAAAAATTTAACTGGCCATTTTTCATCTTTGGTTGTTCATTTTTAATCAAAACAGGATCATATTTTACACCTTCCGATTCGAGTCGAAATTTTGCTAGGAAAAGCTGCGGAAATATCTCAGGGAATTCAGAGATACTGTGCAATATATTGTCACCGATCATCAGTTTATTTCACGATTGTAACTTTACACAGGACTTTAAATTCGTAACGATTTCTTTTCAAAGACATCGAGCTTGAAAAGGGTATGATAGCATGTTTTATATATTTATCTAAAGGTAAAACGTCAAATCCATACATGGATTTGAGCTTTTAAAATCTAACTATTCGGACCCATTAATAATCACACTTCTGTAAAACGTTATACAATAAACATAAATATAAATAGTATATCTAAATTTAAAAAAAATGTATCTCTTTCTTTCTTTGCAAATTGTCGGTGCGATTTTCTGAACAGTTTTTCATCCGGAAATACTGTTTATGTTTATTGAAAACTAGAATGATTTATTTATTTTTTCTTGCTACATTATACGCACAGCAACTGATGAAATGAAGTTAACATTTTTTTTACATATTTTCATTTTCCTTTGATTTTTTTTTTTTCGTTCTACTATTCATGCTTAGTCCATAAAACGAATTTACGTCGAATTGTCTTCCACCTACTGTTATTCAGCTCACTCTTAACAAAAGATACATCAATTTATAGGCATGTTACCTTGATTCGGAACAAAAAAAAAAAAAAACTTTCAACTGCCTTGAATACCAGAAAAAAAATCACAGCCATGGAAAAAATGTATACAATAGTTATTATTAATATAAACCTCTCTTTTAGTCCTTCTTTGATAATAAGTAAAAATACCGATTCAACATTATTTTCCAAATTTAATGAACAATGACAGCAAAATAACCTCATTTTAACTGTATCTAAGAAAAAATTTAATTAACATGCGCGATGTTTGTGATCATCTCCACTGCTTTTTTTTCAGACCTATGATTTCGGTTTAGGTCTCACAAAAAAAAAATCCTTTTAGCTCTGTTCCTCTGTATTTATCACGCCATTTAATTTAACGGGCATAAAGCCATATTGACTTCCTTAAACAATTTGATTATGGAGAAAATTATTGCATTTGATCCGCTCCTAAAAGAAGTACTCGATTATTATTAATTTTTTTTACTATGAATGCTTTTTTCCAAACGGTTAAATTTAATACGGTAAAATCCTCAAAACAGACAAAAGTATCCCAGAAAGAATGTAAAAATCTAAAAAATATATATGTGCTTACTTACAGTATCATATTTTGATTCCGATAAAAAACAATTTAATTATGTGTACAACAAAATTGTAAATCAATATATTAACTGTTGGCCTTCGGCTCCTCGTTTGTGAATATTTAACTGCACATAAATTATGGTACATCATTTCGGTGCATCATTGTTATAGCTCTATTTTCTAATACGTTTTACTTCTCCGATCGTTGTATGCAAATTATTTCAATTACTGTATAGTATATATCACTCATTTTGGGAAAGTATTCTTTTTTTATCACTACAAATTGTATTCCAAAAAAAAAATAATAATAATAATCATAATAAGACTTTTTTTTACAATTTTGAAGAAAAAACTTTACAAAGTATACAATTGCAAAGACACAGCTATATGAAAGTCTTACTATTTCGGCAACGATATTTATTTCGCACTTAACTTCTTTCACTAAATTCTATCTTAGAAAAAATGCCCAAAACCCCAAATTTCTTTAATCTCTTTTTTTTTCTAAAAATGGCTGCTCTTTTTAAAATAAAGTTATACTTTATAGATTTCCAACAAACCTAAATCTGCTTTTTGGGCAGGGGGGTGTAATTCTCTTAGTTGAAGTTATATTATTCGGCATACTTTTAAAATGAAAGCCAAGGATCCAAGTCTTCAATCACCACAACCATTAGATTTATATTGTTTGTATTACATTTTTGCAGACACAGAAAATCTTTAAGGGCACATATATGTACCCTTGCGAGGCTGAGCATTTTTGTTGAAGTACTTGTAGGTATGAAGCCTTGGGTTAAATGACGATTTCATGAACGAATTAATTTACTCCATTTTAAACGATGATATTCGAATTAAGGAATTAGTCCGACTAATCCTTATGGAGGTTTTAGACTAAAGAAAGAGCATACACTGAATATCATAATAGATTTATTATTATAAAGTCATTCAGGGAAGTAAATGCAGTACCTTTTTATTTAGTTTTTTGTAAGGATACCCTGTATGTAGGGAACGAATCGAACATTCCACAGGGAAAGTGTCGACAGCATTTTTTAAAAAGTCAAAAAAGACTCGATTCGTGCATTGATTAAATGGGTTTTTCATGGGTCGATAACTAATATAGACACAGTGACCCTTGACAAGTCCGATCCATCTTTATTTTTTCGGATTCAGAAAAGTAAATAAGAGAAAATTTTTTTTGAAAATTCAAAATATAATCATTGAAACGTGAATTCAAAGTTTTGACGAAGGAATCGAACGTTTGCAAGTAGGTGTTCCGCCCTGGTAAAATTGTGGTCTAATGGTGCTATTTTTATTATAAAAAACTCTATCTAGTTCATTCAAGTTAACTGAAAATAAATTAAACTCACAAAAAATTTTAACAACGGAAATATTTTAAATAAAAATACCGCCATAAGACCGCCCTTTTACCAGAAAAATTGCTTTCAAACGTTCGATTCCTTCGTCAAAACTTATTTACGTTGCAATGATTACATTTTCAATTTTTAAAAATTTTTTTCGTACTTACTTTTCTAAATTCAAAAAAAAAAAAAAAAGATTGATCGGACTTGTCATGGGTTATTAGCCTATTAATTATCGACCTATGACAAATTCCCTCAATCAATACACGAACTGAGTCTTCTTTGCCCACTTAAAAAAAAAGCTGTCGACGCTTTTCCCGTGGAACGTTTGATTCGTTCCGTATATACAGTGTGTCTTTCCAAAAAAATAAAAGAGGTGCTGCATTACTTCCTTGAATGACTGTATCATAACAGCTTTCTCATGCATGTCTCTCATCACATCGATTTTCGGACATCCGAAAGTTTATTTTTTTCATATAATTGTAATTTTTTACACTCCACCTTTCGCATATTTTTACTTTCTATATTATTTAAAGGGGGTGTGTTCTTCCGATCAATAAACGGGAATCATCGAACGACAACACCATGGCTTGTAAAAAACTAAACAATTATTTCGTGAGAGAACGGCACTGTATGAAAGTTTATATAAAGTGCCTTGGTGAAAGACTTTCTACTATCATTGCTATCTTCTAACTGATCTGAGTAACTTGGATTATCATGAATGTGATTGTGAGTGTTATAATGTGCAGAACTTTATTGCAAATGGTAAGTATTCGCCGAAAAAAGGAAAAAAAAATGTTTTCATTCGTCACATAAATTTTATAAATTTGTAGTGAATCAAAGTTTAAAACAAATATTAAATATTTTTATCAATTCAGAAAACATAAATCTACTAAATGTCTAAAAAAAAGTAAAATGAAAAACAAATCAGTTTAAGGAAACATTACAACAGAGTACATCCATACATTTTAATGCTTTTAACGATTTAAATTTTCAAAATGTAATGCAAAAGAAATTCGTTTAATTTTTCCAGAATACAAGTTGAAAAAAAAAACGAAATATTAGAACTCTGGGATTTTTCGAAAACATTTTGAAAAAGTTATGAACAAAACTGGAAAAACGGAATAAGTTTCAACTGACTCATATATCTTTTGCCTTTTAAATATTTTATAACTTTTTATCGGCATTCTCACGTTGCATCAAAACATAGACGAGGGAAAAATAAATATTGTAAAAAGAAGTATTCCGCATTTGAATCTGATTTACTTTTACGTGTTCGCGCGAAATATGAAAAATTAATTGCCTGGTAGCACAAGAATATTTAGAGAGCTCAATTTGCAAAAAATATTCTTCTTTAAGGTCATTACCTGCAAACCACATAAAAAATAAAACAAAGGCAAAGAAAAGTTAAAACTATGGAAAGAAAAATCTTTCAGATAGTAAAAATTTTAATAAGTCATTATGAAGACGTAAAAAAATTTTTTTTTTTTTTTTAAATTTAAAACAAAGTTTTTCGAACAATGTTTTGGGTTCTTTCGATTAATTCTGGAATTATTTTATTTTTTGAGATAAAGAGCGCAATAACGTCTTATAATCTAAAATCAAAATTTTGTTTTACTTGGATCCTCTTGTAATTGCATTTGATCTTTTTCAAAAATACGCCCTCAAAATTTTTTCCTGTTAATTCATACAATTTAACATGCGCAAGTTCTGCTAGGAAATAAATGTACATAAAAAGTTAGAACGTTTTAGTTGCTGTTGGTTAACATTTATTTCAAAAATTACTCTGAAAAAAAAGGAAAACTATTAGAAGTTTTCTTTCTTTTATTATTCGGCTGCATGAACTAACATGAACTCTTTCTTAAAACTAGTTTCATTTTTGTACATTTAAAAAAAATGTGAATAATAAAGTTACAAAGTTATAAAGTCCTCACATAGAAAAAAGAGACTGTTGAATCATTTCAACATAAACGCAACCAATACAATACACGTCAAAAATATGAAATTTAAATCTCGTTATAAATAATTAACAATCAATTGTTAAAATGTTTTCAATTCAATTTTCCATAAAAAACACAATCTATATTATTATAAGTGTAAAAACAGAAGCATTTCCATGTTCTACATATACTAAAAGCAACTTAAGCAATGGTCTTTAGTGGATTTGACTCCGGAAGCCATTCACTGAAGTTCGGACATGACATTCAGTCGCCAATCGTGAGGGAAGGGTACTTGATGAAGCACTTTCTTCTGTCATAAAATTAAATCAAATTAATTATGAAAACCAATTTTTCGTCCTTGAACATTTCATTGTCTTCATTTACTCACGATGCGCTATCGACGGATTATTTTATCTAATCATCTTTTACAAGCTTTTTTTAATATTTTTCTTTATTGTTTAAGATTTTTGGCAAGTAGAACGTTTCCGGATTTTTGGAACAATATGAACATAAAATGAAAGAAAAAATTCAAACCGAAATCAGTTGTGCGTTTTTTATTTCGCAGTCTATTTATGAAGCTACTTATTTTAATAGAAACAAAATATTGTTCTTAAAATTACGTAAAGTTAATCATTTTATTAATACAATATTTAAAGAAAGTTTTTCTTTGTTGCATTCAGCTCAAATATTGTTTCTGCTTTTCCTGATTAATCTGTTTCTAATTGCACTTGATCGGGCACTCAACATTATGCATATCTGAACAAGTTGATAATCCTCCGAAATTAGATGCTCTGGTTGAAGTTTAAGAGCGAAATACCAGTCTATAATTTTACGTAACACTTGTAAACAGTTTACAATCGGTTGGAAACCATCCCATTGATGAGGATCTATTGTTCCATTATTAATTCATTTTCATTAATTAACTATTTAACAATGTCCACCGCGGAAAGAAAATAAAATTCCAAATATATTCTCAGAAATAAAGGTCAGCTTTGTCTTAAATACTAAATTAAACTTAGTATGTGACTAAAGCAAAGATATTAGATAGTTCCGAAACAGAGACATAATAGTTTCTGAAAACCACAGTCATTTGGGCAGCAGGGGTTCAGGGGGCAGCAGGGGAAGATGATACCGGAACAGACGCCAATGCCGGCCGCGGTTGGGCAAAAAATGTTAAAAATTCCGACGCAGCGCTAATGCCAATTTATGTGAATAGTTAAATTCACATAAATAGTTAAATTAGTAATAGTTAAATTCTTAATACTGTACACGGAAAAAAAAGTTCGGTTCCTGTTACTGAAAGGTGGGGCTTGTGACATCTAAACATTTGAGTTGACAATACTAAAAATTAGGTAATTATTACTAAACGTTATTAATCATTACGAACTCTTGGTAATAATTACTAAATTTTCGGTATTATCTACTAAAATGTTTAGATCTCACAGGATCTAACTTAAATTTCAGTAACAGGAACCGAACATTTTTCTCCGTGTAGTTAAATTCACATAAGGGCTCAAACCCCTGTTGGGCTGCCAATAATCTAATACAAAAAATAACTTTTCATGGAATATGACATATTATAAGGAAGGATCGGAGAAGTACATGGTATGGGCAAAGAAATATTTTTAAACGATTGGCCAAGATTGAGAAATCTCCAGAGATTTTAATCAAAAACATCCCGAAAAATATTCTTTCAATAAGTTTTTCCACTGAGAAAACGGAAATAACAAATCTAACTAATATATTAGTGGAAAACGGGATGACTAATAATATTAGTTAGCCAGTTTTTTATTCAGGTTGTATTTAGTTGTAGTTAATCAGTTTTTTATTCTTCGTGTATTTCAATGAATAGTCGGAAATTGTTGGGAAAGTCGTAAGACTTATTTTTTTCGAGTAGAGATTAGAAGTTTTTTAAATCCGAAGTTTTAACTCTCGAATTCATCACCTCCATTTTAAAAGTTCGAAAATTCAGTCAGGAAAAACCACTTTAACCCTTACTCCTTCTCGCTTGACTTTGGCTGTGGCCACAAAACACAAAAACCCAAGAACCAAAAAACTTAATACGAGTAGTTTGCATCTCGCATAAGATCTGGAAAACATCATTCATTATGCAATTACGGTATTTTCTTACTTTATATGATCTTTGTTCTTTTACATTTATCGACTAAAATCTTGTTTCAAGCACAAGTTTATAAGTTTTTATTAACTCTTAGACGATTTGTTAATCACAGCTTATTTTTTTAATTAATTTGCCCAATTAAGTTGATACGTATTTTGCTCTGGGCAAAAATAAATGAATATTTATCAAAAAAAAAAAAATTTGCTCACGCGTTTAATGATTTAATTAAATAATACCCAAATTAAAAAATAATTCCTAAACGTAAGTCTAAAATTTCATATCACCTTGTTTTTTTCTCTTTCAGATTATACTGGTTAGTTCGCACGCAATCCAAGGCTCTCAGTTAAAAAGGACAGCTTATTCGGTGCAAGAAATGAATCAAGAATTTTCATCACCAGGTCCTGGACCGAGCGACACATCAAACTATCCGCCTTGGGCGACTTCTGATACACAGTCGTTAACGCCGCCTTCATATAGTCCACCCGATTCTGTAAGTAGCAGCAGCAGTAGCAGTGGTAGCTCTAGCAGCAGTCTATTTGGAGGAGGATATCCGCCATGGTCCAATCTTCCTCCTCCCATCTCGGGCGGAAATTTTCCTACTGGAAGTAGTGGATTTCCAGGACCATTCAATGGATTTTCCAATGGTTTTTCATCCAGTTTTTCAGGAGGATTTGGAGGCCGGTTTTCGGGAGGATCTAGCAAACTTTCAGGACCTCATGGAGGAGGATTTAATGGCGGTGATAGCGGATTTAGCGCTGTTCAAGGAGAAATCATCGACGAAGATAATCCACCCCATTCGTACGATTTTAAACCTCCTCATGGAAAAGATATAAACGATTTGCCTCACATTTTACCACCAGGAGGTAAATCGATTGAACAACTCCAAGAAGAAGCTGATTTTCGTTTGAAAAAAATATTTTTCGAGGCAAAGGAAAATCAAAAATCGGTACAAGAGAAAATCAAAAAGCTCAAAGAAAATTACGGTTACGGAACGTTCGGATTTGACGGGTATAAAAGCCCGATTAAATACGGACCCATTAACTTAGGAACACACAACGCTATTGATTTAGGGACAAGCATTGATTTTAACGGTTTAAAGAGCCGTCGTCACGGCAAATTAAAACTTCCAGTGCAAACAGTTACCGTAACTAAAACGTTAGGTATCCATGTCCCAGAGCCCTATCCTGTTAAACAAGAAGTACCTGTACCGGCTCCTTATCCAGTAATTCACCAAGTTCCATCATCTCATCATCATCATGATAATCCGCAGCGTCACAACTATCCTTCTAACCATGAAATTGTGGACCATTACTCGAATAGTTATCCTGCAGAATATCCTGAAGGAGGCAAATCTAGTTACCCTGGTCCTTCATCATCTATCAGTAAATTAGTCAGATATCATGAAAATCTTCCTAAAGGTCTGGTAAAAAGTTTTCCTTTAAGTTACAAAAGTTCACCGCCAAGTTATTCAAGTTATCAAACCCCAAGTAAATATACTGCTGTAGGGCATCCATCTCATCCTAATGACTTTCTAATGCCTCCTTCACCAGGTTCCTCATCATATGCATACGACTCACACCACTATTCATCTTAAATTATCAGACAGCAGCGATGGAAAAACAATTTAAAAGCCTTAAGGGCTAAAAAAATATTCTGAAAATGAATTTCAATGCAAAGTCTGTATTAAAATTAAAACTTTTTTTTCATTCTTCATAAATGTTTTTTAATTTTTGCTAAATTACATAATCCGATCTTTACACAGCACAGCAAAAGAATGATGTAAAATATTACATTGGGTAAATTATAGAAATGAGAGTATTTATCAGTAGGCCACACATAGAAACTAAATTAATTTATTGACTGAAAATAAATTTTTTTGGTTCCATTAATATTCTATTATTGTTAAATTTGTCTTGCAACAAAGAAAATATAATTAAAAAAAAAAAAAAAAATTAAAATTGATTGTTAAGTATTTTTAAAATAATCATAGAAAATTCAGTAAATTTTTACAATAGCAGATCTGAGTCTAGCCCCAAATTTGTTTATATAGTTAAGTTTGTATTCTATGTTTGTAAAGAAAACTGTTGTTAAGATAATTTTTGTTACTTAAAAACATCTTTGAAAATATTGTTAAATAAAATGTTATTGTTTTTGCTTTAATGTAGGAGCTTATTTACCTATTCAATTCTTAAACAGTGACAAAGCATAATCATTTTTTTTTTAAATAATTGTAACTTCAGTTATTAAACAAAACAAAATAAAACAAAAAAAGAAAAAAAAAAAAGCGCCAGATTGCGAAAAATAGCTTTGCCTTCCTGTGCAAAATTTGGGTCCAAGGGTTCAAAAAAAAGTCTATTAAGTTATGAAAAGGGTATAAGGGGTATTGTTCAAAACCTTGATTTCCAGGAGCTACAATTGAATTGATTTCAATAATGAAGATGAACAGAAAATATTGACAGTTTTTAGATTCTCTTACTTAATCCATTTTTATTTTTCTCATTCAGTTTTTATGAATCAAAGTTAAACAAGAAACACTGATCTGGTTTAACGGAAAATGATGTCTGGAATGTGGATGTGTAAGCAAGTGTAAGAAATTTTTTTTTATTTTTTCACTCACATTTTGAATGTAAGCTAATAACCTATAATCACAGAAGAAAAAGTTTTTCTTCTGTGCTATAATAAAAGTCCAATCATTTCATAATTACTAGTTTTACGTTTTTCATTTGTGAAGTTAATACCAACACTGAAAAAATAGTGCAAGTCCTTAAGGAACTCAGATATTTCAGAACCAAAATTTCCTGCTACCTAACAATTGCACAGGTTTTTCATAACTTTTTACATCAACATTCATTGCAATAATGTTGATTTTGGTGCAATAAGCGAGTTATTGGGTACCTGTTTCGTTTGATATTTCGTGAAAAAACAGTCACGAAAGCATTCATCCCCGAAATAGAAACGTAATCTACGAAACTAATACTAAAATCAACCCATAAATCGTTGAATTTAGCCGTTTTTGAAGAGAAAACGAAGAAATAACGTTTTACATTTCAACCCGGATAATTGCACGGATAATTTTAACACCCTGTACCGAATAAATATACAGCTAACGCCTGTACACATGTAAGCTTTAACGGCATGGCATTATACCATCCAGCTTTCATCCAAAAGAATTTTACGATTGCTGCAATTAATTACAATACATACCTTCCACTGAATAGCGAAGGCTACTTTTAATAATTCCGCAGATACTTCACCTCCACAATCACATTTTTAAATAATTATCTAAATTAACAAAAACAAAAGGTTCGACACCGACCGACCGACCGAGCTACGACTAAAAAAACTAACAAATAAAAGATCCCTGGTTATAGGATTCTGCCACTCTAGTATTTTGGACGCCATATTTTGATTATGTTGCTATTAGTTTAATACGATATCACAGGCGGAATATGGCAGCAAAACACATTTACTGTCAAGCCTTTATTTATCGAGTCTCTAAGGGCGCATTCACGAAGTAGGTGGCATAATATCTTGCTGATTTCCCGCTGGCTCGGTATTGTTTGTTTTTTATACGTCTATTGAATTCGTGAAATTGACATCGTACATGTAAAGTAAATTGTCTAAATAAATGCTGCGTAGTTTCTTACGTTACGGTTGTTACATCGCGTAGTGTGGAAAAAATAGAAAACGGTAACGAAATCCTTCGGGTCTGACGTGAACATCAGGATTAACCTCAAAGGACTTCGGGAATACGTTACTTGGCATTTTAGGTCAGTAATATTTTTTTATTATTCTCTCCACTTTTAATACTATCAGGGTTATCTATTAAAGTTGATATTGCTCAGAGTGGACTTAAATGGTATAAAAGCTTTTGAATAGGTAAATCTTATTGGAATTACATTAAAAATCATGTTGGCTGCTATGATTCTGTACTCTTTGAAGATCTCATCTATGAAGGTTAATATCTTTTAAAAAGAAAAATTACCTTTTTAAATTGACATTTTCATGCCAAATTCATCTTTTTAACAGAAAATGCTTTCCACCTGGCATAATTAAGGAATTGAGGACTTTGACATTATTGATATTAATTCTTTTTGCACAAATCTTCAGATTCATAAAATTGATGTAGTATCTAAGTATGAAATCGTAAGACCTGTATAAAATTAGAGCCTTATAAAATAATGTTGAGGAATTCATTTTCGATAGAGGTTGAAAGAGGAAGGTTTTTTTTGAAGAAAAAAGAATTTTTGTTTTATAGTGCTACCTAAAGACTGGCTTTAGCTTCTATCTCCATGGGCCCTATCCTAGAACCATAATGATAAAATTTTCCCTGAAATTAGCATTTCACCTTTCCTTCATCTGTTAAAATATATATAGCATGAAAATTTTATACGTTGTACTTTAATACTTTATACTCTAAAAGTAATAAAAACCAGTTTTTTAAGCACCTATAATTACAACAAAATACATTGCTTATAATATCAAAATCAGTTCCACATATTTTAGCAGTGTTTCTCAAACCACTTTTTCTTTGTTATTATTGTTCGGATAAAAATTGTCATGCATGAAAAATAAAAATGTATTTATATGAAAAAGTATACTTTAAAATTAAAGATTATATTGAAAGTAAAGCATGTAAAGCATGTAAAGCATGCTTCACTTCAATTAGTCATGTTTTTTTTTTTATAAAAATAGAATTTAAGGGAAAAAAATGCATTAAGAAAGGTCCACACTCAACAGCTTGAGTCTATGATGTAATACTTATCATCCTTTATATTAAAGCAAGGCAAAGATATTTTAGATAAAAAATTTTTGAAAAAGTTTTAATCCGAAAAAAAAATCAAATTAAATCATTAAAAATAAATTGTAAGAAATAATTTCTTCAATACTTTTTAAACAAGAAAAAAAATCTTACAAAAAATTTAAAAAAAAAAAAAAGAAATTATCTTGAAATTTCTCAAGAGGGTAAATGTTTCATTGACAAACTTTTATTAAATACATCAGTGTATAAACCTAATTGGTTAGGTAGTTTGGTGATTAGCGAGCAACCAAGAAAATGCCGGAATCAACACAAAAGAATGTTCATAGCAATCAGTTTGATTGTTTTATAACATGTTTTATAATGGTTTTAACAAAACGTTTGACAAAATTTTCGGATATGAAATACTAAAAACAAAAACAGAATTGAGTAAGAATAGAATATAGTGCAGAACGGAGTAAAATAGTGTGCATTATAATATATAATTGCAGTCAAAAGTGGGATGAAAAAATAAATTTGGAACATTTCTGAAAAGTAGAACAAATCCGAAAAAAAAATATATTTATTTACAAAAAAACCAACATTACTACCTTGCACAATCATCAAATCGATTCGTGATATTCGTGATACTAAGTTCGATGTTAGGTCAACTGTCTTGGACCTTTAGATTTACGGTCCTTCAAAGGTATTTGGTTCATGGTAACTTGTAACGGTGCTAATGTATTAAAGAAAACTGATCTTTTTTTTCTTGGAAAAAAAAAAAAAAGATAAGAAAAAGAAAACTCATTTCCTCACTGCGTTTTAATCATTTTCTGTTCTTTTTTTTTCTGAATTTTAGTTTAGTGTATATGGTCATAATGGTCATAATGGTCGTAAAGGATTTATGATTAATATTAAACATCTCAAGTTTTTTTTTTTTTTTTTTTTAATATTAAAATATGATTTGTGGGTAATTTTCAGCTAGACTCCTAACCATCTTAAGATATTTAGAGCGCGAAAAATTTATCAGGAAGATCGCTAATGAACCCATAAAGCATGGAGGGAAGGGGAAATATAAGACCTGAAAAAATTCAGTTAGAAGGATGAAACCTTCACTAAGGGACCTCGTTGATTCACATTTTCTTTGGAGAACACGTTGAGAAACGAATTTTAAAGAATAAAATATTCTGTAAAAGGAATAAATTTTTTGACGATTGAAAGAAGTAAATATTCTGAAACTAATTAAAGTATAGGAGAAAATATCTTTTTAGTATGATATTTTTATTTAAGCAATATGGCAATTTTTAGTAATGCAACTGCAATCTTGGCAATAGGTAAAGGTTCATTAACTAGATAAAATTATCTTTAATAATGCTGATTGGAAACTGCACAAAATTATCTTTAAAACCAATTTAATTGATATTAATACAGATATTTTCTAAGAAAAACCATCCTTGCATTAAAATAATAAAAATAGATTTCATCCGTCATTTCCATAATTTCTATGAAGGATTTTTCTTTGTTTTCTGTAATATATGTTGATTGTTGATTTGCAAACTCTCCAAATACTTAAAAGACAAAAGGGAGGCAAAAGAAGACGTTTTTTTTTTATACATACAACCCCTAACCTACGTCGGTCACGAAACAACTATATTTCTAATAAGTGGAATGTATGTAGCCTATGTTACAATAACGAAAGCAACTCACTTTCACATAGGGTTGAATCTTAATTAACTAAGCATGAATAAATAAAAATAAGTAACATTTAGAATTTTTTTTTTTTTCCAATTAGACAGGCTGCACAGCTGTCCTATATGTCCTATATTTCCTATATTTTGACAAACGTCCTATATATCCTATATTTGTCCTATATTTTGAGTATGTCCTGTATTTTTGGGAGTTTTTAACTTTAAAATATCATAAAATCAACTTTTTTGTAGTTAAAATCCATTTTTTGGTTAATTTTTTAAAGGCTGCGTTTTTTCACAATAAAAAAACTACCCTTTACTCAGTAATACATGGTTTTCTTATAAAACAAATTTTTTTCAAATTTTTTTATTTTACTATAAAAGCGAAAAAAGAAAGTATAGTGTTGTGAATGTTGAATTGAAGTTTTTGTTTTATATTTCTTTCAAAATCGATCTATATTTTTCACAAAATGTCCTATATTTTTCATAAAATGTCCTATATTTGCCCTATATTTTCTTGAAAATCGGTCCTATATTTTTCCAGAAAATGTCCTATATTTTGGCGACGAGGCGCTGCGCAGCCGGAATTAGAAAAATTTTGAATTAAAAATACTTTTTTTTCTTTACCCTCTAAAGAGTAGTTCACAGTTGAGTCGGCTTTTTTTTTTTTTTTTTTTTTTTTTCATAAGGCCATCCCAATTAATAGATGGTGGTCCAAGCCCAATTAATTACGGAAGTCTCGTTTTCGTTACTGTTAAACTTGCGTTATTCATACACGAAAATTGGCTTGCATTTAACTGGTCAGTATTTCAAATCTGAGATTGGTTTTCAAAAACTCAAGATGGCGGATCCAATATGATGGACTTATGTTTAAAACATTGACTTTTTACTACGAAAATTCGTGTTCGGGGGGATATCGGGGTCGCTAATTTCAAATCTGGGGTCCGATGATCTAAACGTAAAATCGTACTTGTTTCATACTTTTAACAGAAAGGTTTTCCTGTCGAAACAAGAAATTTTGATCCAACATCACATTGTTTTCATGATAAATTTCGTGCAGGGCCAGCCAAAATTTTTAAAAAGTTGATTTTTTTTTTTTAATTTTGCTACTGACCAAAATATTAATTTTAGGTAATATTTGGAATAAAGTATCTACCATTCAGCTTTTTTACTGTTTAATTAATTTTTTTACCGACCATTTAATTTTTTTACTGACCAAGTTATTACTGGCCACCAAAATACTGACCATTTATTTTCTCTACCGACCAATTAATTAAAATACTGACCAAAAATCGTATTTAAATACTGACCAAATAATTTGTAGCGTATGATAATAATTCTGATATATGATGGAAAAATTCTGAAAAAAAATTTGATAATTTTCAAAAAAATTGTAATGTATGTTACATCTTTGTTTAAGCCATAAATAATGAACAACAAGCCTTCTCCGAAATGGCTTTTAGCAGATAGACTAGCCACTTAAGACTACGATAGTCCAAAACATAAGCAAGGGACGCCCATGATTTACTTGAAAATCTTACAAAAAGAGCTCCTTAAGATCTTATGAAATTCTCCTTTTTTCCTTTTTTTTATTATTTAAGATGCCTTTTTTTTACTTTAAAGAAATATTTCTGTGTATATTTTTTTTTTTTTTTTTTTTTTTTTTTTTTTTTTTGTCAAGAAAAGATTTTAAAACGTAGCCTATTATTTTCGGAGGACCAGATCAATCTCGTTTATTAGTAATATCTGTTTTCCACCTACCGTCGGAAGTCGAAAAAAGCGCTTGCCATACTACGTTTTATTAAGACGCAAAATTCAATCTATAGTTCGAGTACCATATAATTGATATTACATTATTAACATTTTTTCCGCGCCGATTACTAGCTGATCGTAACTAGCATAGTTTAATAAATAGATAATTTGTTGACAAAAGAGTTATTGCACAAGTTTTTTTTCTATTTTATTTTATTTCAATTTTTTTGCTGTTTTTTATACAGTGTTAATTTAATACAAATAGTAAAAAAAATAATTATAATATATTATAAACGAGAGGAAATACACAGTCTAAAAATTGCAAAAATATTGGAGAGAGAAAAAAAAATCGATGCTGTAATCGTATAGAGAAGAAGAAAAAAATAACAAATAACTAGTTTAATAATAAAGTCATGTGATACCCCATTGTGCATACATAAGTCTAATAATTACAAAATGTATTACAAATTCGTAAGTTGTGTCAGCGGGAGATACCTATTGTTATTCAATAATCATTATTGTATCAAAAAATATAATTCTAGTTTTGATGGTGTTAATATGCATTTTTTTTATCATGCATTATATTTTTTGAGCTACTGTTCCCATGCTTCAAATGATTATACATCATGTATCCATGATTTTGTATGAAAGCGTATTTGAATTAAAACCGAATTGAGTTTATTCACAAGAATATTCGATTAACGAAGAAACTATTTGTAGCATAAATAAAGATATTAATATCTAACTGATCATCTTTTTTTAATAAATCGGTTTTTGTTAGCTATGTTTTAGGATATGAAATTACAGGTTAAAACACAGTTTTTAAGCTTATGTTGGAGGAAATGACTTAAAACATGCATTTTTTTAAAGAAAATTATAATAAACAAATTATTTATATAAAAAAGATTAGAACTAAAAAATTGACTATTATTTTTTTCATTGAACTGAAAATTCTTCAATATTTTTAAGTAGAGATCTATATTTAAAAAAATTCAAAGACTTTTTTTTTGCTTATTAAGAAATGTCCACTTCCTTTTTTTTCTTTTGCCAAATAAGTTGTGCACTCTTATAGTACTCCCAAGAAAGGAATTAAAAATATTTATTATTGTATTGCACGTAATCAGTCCATAAATTGATGGATCTAGCCTTTGTACCAGGAAGAAAAAAAAAGATCACAGCAGTTGACTGGAAAATTTGGCATAATTATTTAATAGTGGTGATCGTAGTGATCGTAGTGATTGTAGTGATCGTGACTCTTGACGTAGACAGGTACGGGTTGCTTGACGTAGACGGGTTGTGGTACAGCTACTGGTTTTGGTACTTCTACGGGAACGGCTACCGGTTTAGGTACATGAACTGGGTAGGGTTGTGGGACTGGAACTTTAACTTCGACTGGGTATGGGACGTGTTTTTCTACAGTAACTGGGTATGGTTTTGGTACATGAACTGGGTATGGTCGGTCAACTGGTACGGCAACTGGTACTTTAACTGGGTATGGAACGTGTTTTTCTACTGGAACTGCTACTGGGTAAGGTACGTGTTTTTCTACTGGGTAAGGTACGGCAACTTTGACTGGGTAAGGTACTGGCTTTTCTACTGGGTATGGTACTGGTACTTGTTTCTCAATGTGCACTGGGTATGGCCTATCGACTGGTACGGCTACTGGAACTTTGACTGGGTATGGAGCCGGTACGTGTTTTTCGATGTGGACTGGGTACGGTCTGTCGACTGGAACGGCGACTGGAACCTTAACTGGGTACGGTTGTGGAACAGCATAGGCGGTTTCCTTGTTGATTACAATAGATTTAACGTGAGAATCGATGGGCCCATGAAGACCATGAAGACCATTAAGACCTATTGGATATCCTGCTCCGTATAAACCATGTCCGGAGTATCCGGAGTACAATCCGCTGCCTCCGAATCCATAACCAAGATCGAAAAGACCTCTTTTTTCTTGTTTATTGGATTTTTCTTTGGCCGGTTCTTCGGCAAGAGCCAAGCCGAGAACGGCAAGAGTGCAAATCTGAAATGATAAAAGGGGAAAAAAAATTAGCTTTATTATTAAATATTTTTGGCAAATCATTGAAGAAAATTATATAATATCTGTTCAATATCAAAATGACGATTAGCATTTTTGTCAAATGTTTGCATTTCATTTCACTCAACACTTAATAAGTGTTATGGATGTGGTTACACAAATCTGAATATTAACATATAAACTGATTAGTTTTAAAACGAGAAGTCCCGTTTAGGTAATGAAATGTCAGGAAGCTAACATTTGGCGATAGTAAGCTTAATAGATATCTTGTACACATATGACAACATTCCCCCAATGTTTTTAGGTAGCAGAAGAGAAAATGCATACTTGATCGATAAGGGCATATGATTCGTCTAAAATAGTAATAGTAGGCAGAAGTGATTATTTAACGTTCATATCTTAATAGCAATCAAAAGGTTGCAACCTAAACCACTATAAACACCGCTAAAGATGTTACGGATGTGATAATTGACAAGGAAGAGCTGATCTTTTCATTAATGAAAAAAAAAAAGAAGTTCGATTGAAAGTTAAGAAAAAATGCGATTAACAATGTGAAAAAAATCACGATTAAGACTATCGCACACACGGTATCTCATTAATAAATTAACTTCCTTTATTTTGGAGTTAATCGTGATTGCACTAACCATTCCAAGAAATTCGAATCGAAAATCAGGTTTTTTAGTCAGGGAACCTTATTTCCTGAAATGGCGAATGAGGTAGATCTTGCAACGAGATTAATAATTGGTAATCCGCCAAAAGTGCTGTACCTTTAAAAATCCTTTAGGGTTTGTCTACAGGTTATCTATCTTGTGTTTTCTACACATTACAGCTAAAAATAACTCAATTCTTAAAAAAAAAAAAAAAAAAAAAACGTGGGATGGATTGATAAAATATTCTTCGCACGTTTTATCAACTTTGAGTTTGAGTTGCAGATATACATATGCATGTTCCTTGATCAAATTTAAAGTATTTTCTGAAGAACTTAGCTACCGTGCCTTTCTTTTTTATTCGAGTCATAACCCTCTCGGAATTAAAGTAAGGGTGATACTCCTAATATTCTTGTTACACATAACCTCACATAATCAAAAAAGAAGATGCGCAAATACTTTCTAATTTAAAAACTGCCTGATCATCATATGGAGGAATACGCGTCGAAATGCACTGTCATTATTAGACCAGTTTGGATTATTTAAGAACAAGATTCCATTGAACTTAAACTTCATACACAAACAAGTATTATTTAATTTTTCAATCTGCGGAAGTTGAATCTGTCTTTGTTCCCAGAAGTCATGACCTACGACACGGCTAGACATTATTAACCCTGCACATTTATCTATTCAATTCTATTCGGTTTTTGGGGAAGCACCATTTCATTAATTAAATGTTTAAATATCGTTTTAATTAAAGCAAATGAATAATCTTCGCCCTTTAATGAGACAATACTCTAAAATTTTTTTCGATGGTGTCGGCGGCGGCTTTGCATGTAAAGTTATTTCCGCTCGATGTACGAGCGGGATAAGTCCTTTTTACGGTGTTTGCATGCAAAGAAGAAAAGTAATATGTTGCCATAATTTCTTATATCTCAGGTGTAAAGTGCCATTTAATCGCTAATAATCGCGAACATTTATTATTTTCTGGAAACGCTAAATTGGAGTCAATCTGTATTTCTAAAGAAAAAAAATCGACATATATATATTTATTCTTAAAGTTTAAAAAATCGATATGAAACCCATTGAAGTTGACCTTAACTAGATGAAAAGTAATAACGAAAACATTAAGGTTAAATAAATACGACAAAAAAAAAAAAAAAAAAGTTAAATGAATTACATCATTTAACTTTCATGTAACTGTTAACCCTGAACCCCAATTTCATTACAAATGGAGCGGCGTAAAAATGTAACCGATTCCGATTTTATGAACTAATTCAGGTGTATGAACTTCTGAGACAAAGACTTTTTACTACTTCGATGTAGCATTGCGCAAGTTTTCAGTAATATAAATTTAAATAAGATTTCGTAATTTGTCGTCGGATTCGAAAAAAATCGACGCGTGTCTTTGTTTTCGTATTTTGACCATGGGTTGAATAAAAAGCAATTTAAAAATTTTTAGGAAAAAAAAAATAATAATTCTCACATAAGAAAAATTATTCTAAAAGAGAAAAAAATTACTACCCTAAAGCTTTTCATTTGTCATATTAATTAGCGGTTTGAACATTATTCAATTTTTTGCAATAAACTGTTCGAGGCGTCACGCAAAGTAAATGAATATGGTCAATTATAACGTACCGGTATAGTAATTTCATCCTTTTTTTTTCAATAAAATGTCTAAACTTTATTAACCTAGTTTAAAACGGATTATTTGAAACATGTTTTGCAACTCGAACGCACACGCATGTAAATGAAGAAAAATAAGTAAAAAAACAAGTACGGGATGAAAAAGTTATAAAATTACAAAAAAAAACGTATGAGTTCAGAAATTCTGTCATTATGCAATAATGAAATAGCAAGTTTAATGAATACTCAATGTAATATTATTTTCATACTGATTGATGTGCTAAAACAGCTAAAAGGCATCATTTTAAAATTACACAAGAAAGAACGGAAATAGACTAATATATGACATACTTTCTTTAATGATCGTTGACTTTGTAGTTTAATTTTTTAATTTTAATTTTAATTTTTTTCAGTTTCTTAAAGGGACATGTTCGGTAATTACTTGCTAATTATATATGTAATTAATTCCTCAAGTGTTGAACATAAATAGATATTGATTTGTTTGCAAGTTCATGCCTCGGGGGAAATCGAATTGCTGATTTTGAATAATATCGAATCTTTGACATTAGTCTAATAATACGAGGTTACGCCCTTAGCATGTATTAATGATATCAACCTAACTAATATATAATCGTGTTTATAGATCAAGTTTTACACTTTTGGTACAAGCAAAACTAAAATTTTTAATGAATTAATTACAAGAGAAAAGCTTCATACCCCATTTTTTTTTCAGGGGTAAAAAAAAATCTCCGTCTTAGTTTTGAATTTTAGATCCTACTTTTAGTAAAAACTTCAAAGATTTTGCCGCTCTAAATAGGGCCCAATCGGTATTAATCTAAAAAAAAAACCTTTGAGATTGAAAATCTGCTGATCTGTCTCATTTTTAGTTGTTGACTATGTCAGTGTTTTTTAGTTAGGAAAATTTTCCGATCAGACGATCCTACAATTTTTCTTAGCAATGAAAATATCAACCCTATCTATCTTCAGTATTCGCACGTCTTTTCTCTTAATTAACTTTCCTGGTCGCGAATAAAGAATTTAAGTATTTATGATCTTTCTGACCTTTTAAAGGTAAACAAATATATTTTTTTCAAATCCGAACAAAAATTTATAAGTTAAATTTGCAAGTAAAATAACTTTCAAGTTTATGTGCAAGCGAAAAGAATGGTATATTGCAATAATAAAGTTCTCACATAAAAAACAATTGATTTACCGAAATCAGTAAAAAATCGACGAAGGCTTCTCATGACAATAAAGTTAATTATTTTAATTTTAATGAACGCATGCTCCATTCATACTAATTGCCCTACATCAAACTATTACCACATCTTGTTAACATTTTCTTGAGAAAGAAAGAGGAAACCGTGAATTATTCGTCTTTGTCTGTTCGTTTAGCAATCTCCACGCATGACTTTGTCTGAATTTATTTAACAATTGCCTACTTGAATCGGACGATCCGATTTATTACAAAACTTGGGTTATTTTTTTTATAAAAAAAATTAAACGAATTCGTAAAATACATTTCAATTTTTGGTATCCAACAGAGGAACAAACGTTAGAACGTGACTGAGTTGAGCAGACCGTGACTCAGCTGGAAACATGACCTTGACATATTTATTATGAGCGTCTGCGAACGACTTCCCTTGTTTGTAACAGTTATAAAATGTCAGTCAACTTTAAATTATTTAGGTTTTTTTTTTTTTTTTTTTTTTTTTTTTTTGGACATTTTAATTTTGTAAATTGAGTTTTGGTTACTGCACTGGTTTTCCTAAAAATCTATAAATGTTAAAATTACCCCTATTTAGGGATGCCAAATCAAAATGCACCCTTGATTTTTTAGAATTTTGGTTTGCAGTTCCATTAGGTCCTAAACAAGAGCCCTATGTATAAAAAAATCTCTATCCAATTTTTTCCTTTTTGTTTCACTGGACAACCGGCCTATTTTTAAATTTATTCCTAAAATTTCTGAAAAGTTTTTAAAATTTCCTACAAAAAATCTCTAAAAAGGTTTTTTGAAACGCCACAATGGAAGATTTTCCCTTCATTTAATTAGGCGTGGCCTCTTTTCGCATTCTCGTTATTTATTTTTATTTTGAATTTGATACAGTTTTTTTTCTCGTTTTAACAAATCACGTAAAGCATGTAAAATTCTTCAAACGAATTTTCACGGGCAAAATTATCATCAGAAAGGTTGACTGCATAATTAAACAAAACTGGAATTTTTCAAGTTGGAATATTCGAATAAAAAAAGTGATGTAAGAATGCCTTGTTAAACAATTAAATCAAGATGTTCAGAATGGCTCTTCTTCAAACGAGTTTGATTGTAATGTCAATGTTGAGGTCAAGAATTAAAAAAAGATACAAATAAGTTTAAACTTGGTAAAACTTTTTTTCCTGCAACCCTTAAAATACAGATACAATAATCCAAAAATCAGCCTTTACTGAAAAACTTCACAACAAACCGGCATATCACAAAACGAAAATAGTAGTCACAATAATCCAAATATTTCATATAAAATTTTGGGGAATGAAATCCAAAACCTGTGGAAAAAACAGCACTTTCACAATTTTTTTTCGAACACTTACCCAAAATTTCATATTTTAAAATTTTTATCTAAAAACAAAATTAAGCTAAAAAATAAACTGATAATAAAATGAACTGACTGTATAATATTATTTATTCGCTTTTATAAGACTCCCACCAAACTATGTACCTATAGGTATTACGAATTGCATCTAGTAAAAAAAAAAACATTTTAAGAGCTCTTTCGTATTATCCACTCCGGACTACTTAGAAGAGTAGGTATTGAGAGTACATTCACATAACGATCCCCTTTCTTTTTAAGTTTGATTAGAAATATGTAAATCTTTGCAATCTTAAATGATTCCTGAGAATTATTGCAAATGTGAACCGGGATATTGGTATTTATTTTTGATTTGCTCATTTTACGAACTAGATCATTGATTAATGATAAATATATATATGAATTGTATACACTGCTACCATTAATTATACTATTTAAATTTTTCTTGATGACATAATTCCATCTTACATACGGGGATTACTTAATTGGAGAAGAATTTTAGTGATGTAAAGGAAAAAAAAAACTGTTAGAGTTGTCTAGGTTTCGATTATCCAAAGAAAATGTCGCAGAAGTTCGATACATAATCAGTAATAATGTAATAAATAAATCAAAATAAGTCTAGTTTTTTTAGTATTTAAATCAATTTTTTTTTCTTTATTTACTGAAAACGGAAATAAAAAATTGTAAACCTTTATCAGTATGGCGCCAAAATGACACCATTAGCTGTTATTGCATTTAGAAAGTTAATCAGTGTAGTACGATTGCCAAAAGGATTTTAGTACCTTAGAGGTAAACAAACTTTTTTTTTTTTTCTCGCTAGGTTTGTTAGTAGCAAATGCAAAAAAAAACTCAAGTTACTGTTAAGGAACAATAATGTTGGTTTCATTAACATAGTTAATTGAAACCTAACCTAATCAAAAATCAGCTCGAATTCAGGAACTTTTTCATATTCGTATAGATACCAGTCCCGACGGCTTTCGAAAAATCAGCAGTTTTTCAAGTTTTTCTCTTCAGTCATTTTTTTTCCTTTGACTTTTTGTTTTGTTTTACCTGCACGACAGAATTTTAAAAGGTTAAAAGCATGTAGGTGAAACTTTTTTCAAAATTTATGCCCATTTACAAGGTCATTGTTAGAAAATTCCGAGGAATCATTTAATATTAATTACTATGTGAAGGATGTATGAATTGATTACAAGTTGTCGTGTTTTCTTTTAATCTTTTATAAAAAGCTCTGGATATGAAAAATAGATAGGTTGCAGCAAAGACCGAAAGTATTACAAGGTAAAAGACGAATTATATTTAAAGGACTTTTTTACGTCTAAACAATTTATAAATAGAATCTTATTTTTGATATCAGCAATTGTAACTTAGGCTGCTTGATCAAATTTTTGAGCTGGCTGTTGATTCCGATTACTGTGCGTAAGCTACAAACAGCAGAAGCAGAAGCTGCATTTTTTTTGCACGGCTATGCTTCTTACAATGTTATTTTGTGTTCCTTCACTCTGTTACTTCACCATCTAGACTTTTTCATATATATTTTTTTTTTTTTTAACGGTTCCTTTTTTGAAAGTTTAGATAGAAAATAGGAAAACACCGCTGCTTTTCACATAGTACTTTGAAATCTTGCATCAGTCGTAATGGTTTCGTCGTATAAGTTAAGCGTAATGGTATTTCCTCCTTGCATCATCCAGCACGTATGTTTTTTTACATTAGACAGTCAGTCAGGTCCCAAACCAGTCACAAATCTAAAAGGAAACTCCGGAAAGGACTCATTACTTGAGAACTGAAAAATTGGCATTACATAAAATACGATTTTTTTTCTTGCCTCTTAATTTTCAAAATACGTTTTGTTTGGAATTGGTGTACATATGACCAAAGTTTTTGGCAAATTTTAGGTTTTTGCTCCCGCCCATTTTTGATCTGCCAGTGGATTGGGACCTGACTGACTGTCTTAATGTAAAGAAGCATACGTGCTGGGTAATGCAAGGAAGAAAAACCTTTACCCTTAACTTGTACGACGAAACCATTAAGATTGGTGCAAGATTTCAAAGTACTATGAGAAAAGCAGCGGTTTTCCTATTTTCTATCTAAAACCCAAAACCTAAAATGACTCTTTCTTTTTCCCTAATTTTTTGTGTTTCTATTAGGCTATAAGGATATTTCTTTTCTTTCTTTTCACGTTCTATTTTTCTCTTATAGGAAATAATTTATATTTTGGACTACAGTTAGCCTTCCTAGCTAATTTTATATATTTCAAATACAGAAATTTAGGATAGAGCATTGGTGATGGAATCATTGATGAAGGAGAACGATTTTAAAATTAGACGGAAAAGGATCGCAAGTAAAGGAGAATTTATTCATCCTCAATTAATCTTCATTTCAAAAGACCCTTTCGAGAGCAGAGATGAATTACTTTGCTTTATGTACCTCGTAAAGATATTTCCTCTGCTAGCATAGCCACTATACGTTTTGCTTACGTGTAGTACATACTGCACTGGTTTAAATCGATTTTCTTATTTTTAAAAAAAAGTTCGGACAGAATAGGCCTAAAATAATATGATTTTGGGTATCAGTTACGTTTGGTACTTCTATCGTTTACCATATCGGTGATCCATAAAAAAATCTGATGTTTATTCTATCCAGGTTGTTTTTTATATATTACTTGGGAAAACAAAAAATTTTCTGGTCGTACATTTGATTTCGAGTACAAATCTTGATTTCTTTCCTTTTATACGATTAAACTTAAATTATAACTGCCAATTTTTTTCTTATTTTTTCACACAAAAAATGAATTTTACGCGGATCTAAATTTAAAAGATCATTTTTGTATCCGGCTGATCTTAAAGAAAAAAAAATAGGTTTTCCGTAATGTATTAGGAATTTAATAAAAGTAATAAGATCGCAGATGCCGGCAATTGTTTTTATCAAGGTCTTTTTTATTCTTAAAAATATCATTTGTCATTTCATTATATAATATAGCTTAAATTGGACTCAAAATTAAATCCGAATTTCTAAAGTTATGGGAAAAAAAAAATTCTCACTGCGCAAAAATGATCCATGAAATTCTCCAAAGGCAACGAATCTTATTTGAATAAATTGTATGTATATGCTGCCCCTGTACTCCATTTTAAGGTATGTCCATTTTTGTAAATGTGTGTCGTTCATTTTTAACTTATGTAAAGAGTGGTTCTATTCCATTGTTTTCAAAAGTGGACATACGTTAAAATCGCTTACAGGGGCAGTATACTTATTCGGAAATATTATTCGTATACAGTATACTCAAAGGTGGAATAAGTAGTCACTGGTCCCATATTTTAATCAAAAATGGTGACTGAAAACTTGCGTGGCATATTGTACTAACGCTGCTCTTACTCCTTCCAGGCATTAAGTAATTTCAACGAGAAATGAAAAGTGATAATAGAAAATGCCAACAAAACATCATTAAGGAAAATTCTCAGTTAGTACCCAAAATTCTTGGATATTAAGGTTTCTTTTTTATGGTTGTTAAAATCTCGTTATTTTCGTAGCACATTGGTTATAGTGGTTCCTGGAATTATCTTCCTCTCTTTTTCGATTGCCGCTGGCTTCTAGCTTAGTATAGGCAACCTCCCTGCACTTACTGCAGTTCATTATTTCTTATGTGCAGATATCGTGGATCTGCAGTTTTACCCCGATTTCGAAGCTGAGTAACGAGATCAGTTTAAAAATAATCCACCCGTTGGGTTCTCATAACCTTTAACAATTAAGTCCAAGCAATGAGGCATTAATCACCCCTTTAGCTTATCCCTCATATTAAGATCGTATCACGTAGATGTTAATTGTTAAAGATGATATGCGGTCAAAAAAAAAAAAAAAATCCGAGCAGCTAAATTTGAATTTGACTGCTGAACTCCGGGGTATGAATCGGGTAAAACATCCACTAGCCATGAGGCGAGCTCTGAATATCTTATTAAAGAAGTCAGAATTTTGAGAAAGCAAATCATTAGTTAAGCGCTAATAAATGTATATAAGAGATTGATAAAAAAATCTGAAGATAAAATACAAAATGTAGTTGTACAGTTCATGTTTGCAAAATATTTTAAACGAACAAAGAACAGAACAAACTGCATTATTGAGTCGTAATGCAGTCGCTACAGATAAACTAATGTATATGTTATGTTCAATCGAGCGAATGTAAAGGACCGTATTTTTGATCGCACATGATTTATTATAGCATCGAAAAATTAAAAAATCCTTGTTTGATTACAAAGCACCTTGTGCTCATGTTAAACTAACGCCTTCATTTTACTTTTTTTAAAAGCGGAATATGGCGTAAGGTTGTTAATGGATTTAAAATAGTTTTTCGCTTAACACATCTTAACTTTAATTTTAAAATATTACTGACGCTTCCCCTGAAAATTTAAGAGTCGAATTACAATAGTTTTTCTCGCATGCAGCAAATTACAAAATCTTATGTTTTTTATAATTTAATGAGAAGTTGCAGGAAGGACGATGAATGATGCATGCATTGTTTTGCCTTCGATATCTTCTTATGAAATTAGGTCAGAACAAAAATTGTTACATTTTTATTATAGTCTGAACTAATTAATTACCACAGCTTTATGTCGTAGAATGGAAATAATATACTTAGCGATTCACGGTACGTTATAAACGAGTAGAAGGTCGTTATAATGACCAGATGAGTGAAGGGAGCGGGAATATCTAAAAAAAGTGTGTAATCTACGATCGGATTCGGATAACAAAAGTGTGACTTGAATTAAGTTACATATTTTGTCCCTGCTCTCACTGGGAGTTTGCAAAGTTTAGGCTACGTCTAAAATTATGTTGTCGGTGTATTAATTTGATTAGCACTTACAGCCATTTTTTTTTTACTCTAAATATAATGTATAGTATTATAGAAGTAGATCTTACGAGTTACATCATCTCAAAAAATGAATGACACCTAAGGTTACTAAATAAAATTTTGAACGTTCCTCATAGATGTAAAATATATACAAATAAGAAAGTGACTGGTGGATCAATTAAATCGTCTAAAAAACCCATTTAAAGTAATTTAAAATGAAAATTTATTAATGATCGACTTTAAAATCGGATAAAGAGATGTGTAAAGTTAGATATTCAATTAGTGTAAAACTCCTCGATTTATTACTTGTACCTTTTTTTTTTTCGCTTAGGCTACTTCGTTCGGAAAAATGAGGTTTAAGTTGGAGCTAAATGAAGTTGCTTGGAGTTATGGTGCTAAGAAAGTTGGTTTGTTCCCGAACTTAAAGAAATAATTTTATACGTATAATTATTTACATTTCAGTCATGTAGAATTCCTACTTCAAGAACTACTAGTACAGTCTTATCGGTATCGTTTTTCAACGAAATTATCTTACTGTTCGATATTTTTCTTTTTACCTTTGTTTCGAGGAGAAATCATTTTACATCCCCATCAATAAATCGACGTCTCGAAAATCCTGTCGACATCAGGGAAAAGACTTAATCAAATTGTAAAATACCTTCTCAAGGGAAAATGAAAGAAAAGTGGTAAAAAGTCTTATTTCATTTTATTTATCAAATTATAATTAGTTTAAATTGACATTTTTTCACCGCCATTTGTATTCAACACAATTTTTATTTTCTCTCAAAAAATTTTTTTTCCACCGCAAATCCGCAACACATTTCTTTGAATGTACAATATATGTTTTGATATAAAATCTAACGTGTTCTGTAGCAAGACAGGGCGCTTAGAAAATGATATATTCTTTGTTTTTATGGTTTAACAATGTCAAGAGAAACATTGCGTATATCAACCAAAGTTCTGAAAGCACGATTTAATGTCTTGTTAATGCTTCTTTTTTCTTTTAAGTGTCATAAGTGATATAATATTTTCTTTATGACTTTTTTACTATTGGGCTTAAATAGTGTATTTATGAACATAAATTGATTCTAAAAAGATTGTTTCGTTGACGTTTTTGAAGGGGTGAATAGGTTTGTGTATGATTTTCCGACAGAAAAAAAATAAATAAAATGTATCGATCATCCTTTAAAACGTTTTGCATAAGCTAACTTTGTGACTTTTTATTGTTTCAAAAGTAATTCTTTATGCGGTTGGTGTTTCTTCTTTCGTCTACTTATAAGCAAAGGGTGAAAGATCGATTTTTTCGTTGTTCCATGGGTCATTATGGAAAAACTGTCTTTTTCGTTGTCAGGACTGCTTTAGCTGTTTTCACTAAAATCTTGAAAGAATTTTTTTTTTTTTTTTTTTTAAATTTTGAGACTAAAACAAATGATACATAGGTGCAGGTGCACTCCATATTTCAATTTTTGATTTTCCCACGTAAATCTTATATGAAAATATCATGGATGCCGAAAAAGTGACATTTCATATTCATACGAAGAATGACATGCGCAAAAATATGAGTTAGCAATGTTTCGTTATCCCTTATTTCTAAAGGTTTCGATAAAATTATTTATTTTCATACGAAATATTGAAGGCCAGGAATTGAAATTTTCAGTGTGACAAGTGGTGTTTTTGAAATTACTTCCAAATGATGAAAATACCTAAATAAATAAAATCAGTTCTTATTCACGTTAACGCGAATTCAATAATTTTTGAAAACGCTCTTAAGAAGTTTTCATTGTAACTTCCAGGCGACCAACTCAATTTTTTTCCGTCTATTGGAATAAGGAACTGCAAATAGCAATCATCCGCGGCTTTGAGTAAAGTGAGCCAAAAACGTTGCACAAAAAAAAAAAAAAAAAAAAAAAAAAAAAAAAAAAATTATAATGTTAGAACACAGTATGAGAGGTAGTGCCTGAGTGAAATTTCGGATCAACATTTATTATTTCGAAGTACTTATTCTAGACTTGTATAGCCAAAAAAAATACCACCGACAGTCGGAAGTTGGTCTTTTTTTTAATCTATTGAACTCACCCACAGCTTATGAACTTTCAAAATTTGATAACTTCCTTTGGGGTTGTTTTTAGCCAATTTTGATGCATAACTTCAGTGCAGAAAGAATTACTTATTTTTTGTTTGACTTTTTCTTTACTTAAAATACCCTGAACCAAAAAAAGCACACTCTATTGATAATGACCCACATGCATATAATTTATAAGAAACTCTTTGATATCTTATAATAGCATGAAACTGTATCACTTATTTCGATTTAGGACGTTTTGTTTAAAGAATAACAAATTGTAAACGAAAGGCTACTACAGGATAACCATAAGGTAGCTGCCCACGAAAAAAATTTTTGAGTTATCATTGGTACTTTGTTCGGGTACCTCAGAGATGATTTCCTGTGAAGTCAAAAATTTTTTTTGCAACCCCTAAGGGGCGATTTTGGGGGTTGAAGAAAATTCATTTTTCGTTTATAACTCCTGAACGGATCGTCCGATTTGAAAAAATGAAAATCGAGATGAAAGAGAAAAATAAGAGCTTTATTTTAGTGTAAGTGCCAATTTTTTTAAGTGCCCAGAATAAGTGCCAGAATTTTTCAAAGTTTTCAAAAATTTTTTTTTCTATAATGTGATCGCCGGATCCAAATTTCGCTACCGTAGCATGAAAGAGCCCAAAAAGTAGCTTTAGAAACGTATTTTTAAAAATTTTTTGCGAAGGGCAAAAAGGGCCGAAAAAAGTGCCAAAAATTTTAAATTCAATTTTTCCCGCGTTTTTGAGCTCGGATCCAAATTTCGCTACTGTAGCATGAAAGAGCTCAAAAAGTTGCTCTAGAAACGTATTTTTAAAAATTTTTTTGCAAAGGCCAAAAAGGGCCGAAAAAAATGCCAAAAATTTTAAATTTAATTTTACCCTCGTTTTTGAGCCCGGATCCAAATTTCGCTACCGTAGCATGAAAGAGCTCAAAAAGTTGCTTTAAAAAAGTATCTTTTGTGATTTTTTGCGAAGGGCAAAAAGGGCCGAAAAAAATGCCAAAAACTTTAAATTCAATTTAACTCATGTTTTGGAGCTCGGATCCAAATTTCACTACCGTAGCATGAAAGAGCTCGAAAAGCTGCTCTAGAAACGTATTTTTTAAAATTTTTTGCGAAGGGCAAAAAGGGCCGAAAAAAAATGCCAAAACTTTAAATTCAGTTTTACCCACGTTTTTGAGCTCGGATCCAAATTTCACTACCGTAGCATGAAAGAGCTCAAAAAATTGCTTTAAAAAAGTACCTTTTAAGAATTTTAGCAAAGGGCAAAAAGGGCCGAAAAAAAATGCCGAAACTTTAAATTCAGTTTTACCCGCGTTTTTGAGCTCGGATCCAAATTTCGCTACCGTAGCATGAAAGAGCTCAAAAAGTTGCTTTAAGAAAGTACCTTTTGAGATTTTTTGCGAAGGGCAAAAATGGCCGAAAAAAGTGCCAAACATTTTAAATTCAATTTTTCCCGCGTTTTTGAGCCCACATCCAAATTTCGCTACCGCAGCATGAAAGAGCTCAAAAAGTTACTTTTTATAGTTTTTTGCGAAGGGCCGAAAGGGCCTAAAAAAGTGCCAAACATTTTAAATTCAATTTAACCCATGTTTTTAAGCCCAGGCGACTTGCTCTGACATAGGCGTAAGTACTCGAAAATCTACTTTCGTAACTTAATTTTCTCGAACGCGAAATGGGCTAAAAAAATGTCCAAAACAATCGAATCTTTCAAATTGATATTTCTAGAGTTCCCAACTTCTGTGTTATTACCTTTTTCGTTTGAGTACTTTTACAGACCTAATTATATGTATTTTTTTTTCCACTATTTCGCCCTTCGCAAAAAGCACAAGAGAAAGATTCTTAAAGCAACTTTTTGCGTACTTCAATCCTACGTTAATAAAATTAGGATCAGACTCAAAATTGCAAATAAAATTGAATTTTAATTTTTTGGCATTCTGTTTGGCCTTTCTCGTTCTTAACCAAAAACTTTGGAAAATACATTTTAGAGGGGGGACCCGAGAAAAACCTGAGCGTTCTTAAAGGGAAATTCCATATTTAGTGTGGAAGAAATGAAATTGATTTTTAAATATTTTTGGACCTTCTTACATTTCTTAGCTTTGTTTAATTTAATGTTTATTTGGGTTATTCCACATTTCTTGTAGGATTACTTGAAATCGAAAAAAACCGTATCGATGTTCTCATAGGTCAGGTGGATTAGTTGTTTCTATTTTTTCAAGCCAAAAAATTGAAGTAAAAGAAAAGGCGAACCATTTACAGGGTAATGACTTTAGACTGGATAATTGTTTGTTTTATATTGTTTTCAGCCACGATGATGCCAGTAATTAGTTTTCTTAAAAATGTATATCTTCTGTTTAGCTTATCGGAGTTTCAGGGTCCATACAAGTTCTGTTAATTTGCTATTATCTTATTTAAAAATTGCTATTTTATACCTATAGAAAAAACCTAAATAGTTGTCTTTACTGAAAATCGATTTTTTATGTATATCCTATGGAGATTGAGTGAATACTACTTTACAGGTGAAAAAGATGAAATATTTTTAAAAATAAACTGAATTTAAATTCTCATACAGAAGCTGAAGAAGAAGCTCTTTCATGCTACGTTAGCGAAATTTGGATGTGGGCTCAAAAACGCGGGAAAAATTGAATTTAAAATGTTTGGCACTTTTTTCGGCCATTTTTGCCCTTCGCAAAAAATCTCAAAAGGTACTTTCTTAAAGCAACTTTTTGAGCTCTTTCATGCTACGGTAGCGAAATTTGGATCCGAGCTCAAAAACGCGGGTAAAACTGAATTTAAAGTTTCGGCATTTTTTTTCGGCCCTTTTTGCCCTTCGCAAAAAATTTTAAAAAATACGTTTCTAGAGCAGCTTTTCGAGCTCTTTCATGCTACGGTAGTGAAATTTGGATCCGAGCTCCAAAACATGAGTTAAATTGAATTTAAAGTTTTTGGCATTTTTTTCGGCCCTTTTTGCCCTTCGCAAAAAATCACAAAAGATACTTTTTTAAAGCAACTTTTTGAGCTCTTTCATGCTACGGTAGCGAAATTTGGATCCGGGCTCAAAAACGAGGGTAAAATTAAATTTAAAATTTTTGGCATTTTTTTCGGCCCTTTTTGGCCTTTGCAAAAAATTTTTAAAAATACGTTTCTAGAGCAACTTTTTGAGCTCTTTCATGCTACAGTAGCGAAATTTGGATCCGAGCTCAAAAACGCGGGAAAAATTGAATTTAAAATTTTTGGCACTTTTTTCGGCCCTTTTTGCCCTTCGCAAAAAATTTTTAAAAATACGTTTCTAAAGCTACTTTTTGGGCTCTTTCATGCTACGGTAGCGAAATTTGGATCCGGCGATCACATTATAGAAAAAAAAATTTTTGAAAACTTTGAAAAATTCTGGCACTTATTCTGGGCACTTAAAAAAATTGGCACTTACACTAAAATAAAGCTCTTATTTTTCTCTTTCATCTCGATTTTCATTTTTTCAAATCGGACGATCCGTTCAGGAGTTATAAACGAAAAATGAATTTTCTTCAACCCCCAAAATCGCCCCTTAGGGGTTGCAAAAAAAATTTTTGACTTCACAGGAAATCATCTCTGAGGTACCCGAACAAAGTACCAATGATAACTCAAAAATTTTTTTCGTGGGCAGCTACCTTATGGTTATCCTGTAGTAGCCTTTTTACTTAATCTTTTTTTTTTTCGAATAAAGCTAAAGGAGTTTTTGAGTTGTTTTTTGCATGTAGTAATCTCCTTAATGGCTTGTAACGCCAGGCGTTTACTTTACCGTTAAAAATTCGTTCAATTGCAACCTTATATAACCCTCGAACTTTTTTTTTCAATCGCTATATCCTTTCAAATTTAACTAACGAGCATGACTGGAAGATTCCGAGTCAAAATAATTGATTTTTTTTTTTCATGATAATCGCTTACAGCAAGGTTAATGTAGTCTGTTTTTTTTTTTTTTTTTTTTTTTTTTTTTTTTTCCTAATGCCCGTACTTTTGACCACCAAAAATGAAAATCGATTTTCGTCTATCAAGCAACTTTTATCGGCCTTGAGAAAGAGATCCTCATTTATGGACGAGAGAGAGAGAGAGGAATTATCTGTTCAATCTACGCATACAAATCCATAGCAAATATTATTCGCGGAAGATCTCTCTTTATCAAGGTCTTAACAAATCTAGGAGACACTAGTGCGACTTTCAAGGTTTTAGCGTCATTAGTTGATGATGGGCGTTGTCGGAGGTTCTTGAATTTCTCTCTAATTACTTATCATTTATAGCAGCAGCACGGTTTTACTTAATTATTCAACACTTGAATTTTAAAATCAGTGCAGCGTGCAGAATAAAGTTGAGGGTCCCGTGGACCATTTCCAAATACGCTCTGCTTTTGTTTCAGTTTTGTGATTTTTGAGGTAAAAAGAAATACGAATTATTAATTGGGGGTCAGATGTTTTCATACTTCAGAATGACATATTACAGGTTTCTGGAAATCAAAAAAGGAATAAAATAAATGAATATTCATGTACAATACCTACAATGTAAATGAATAATTTAAACTTGTCGGTACAAATTAATTTTCCAAACCAATACCGGTATTTCAACATAAAATTATTTTTCATTATTAATCAGTTTTCCTAGAAAATATGTTAAATATTCCATTCCGCATTCTTTAAAAATTGATATTCGATCCAAATTTTTTTGTCCAGTCTGCTCTATAAAAAAAAAAAAAAAAAAAAAAAAAAAATAGCGATTATATTTAAAAGATGCATTTACACATGCAAAGACAGTTTTTCTAATGATAAGAGACAAAGACGGCCTTCGAATTTTACATAACACACTCGGACATCAAACCCAAGCTGTGATTTTCCAGTTGTGATTTCATCTGTCACGGCCAAAATGATAAATTATTAATACGTCGAGTGAATGAATTGGACTAAAGCTTCAGGACATGATTACGCGGTGTCGTCGTTGTCTCCGCCCTGAAGATTTTCGCGCCAATTTTACGTGAACTACAAAAACAAGTAAAACAGAATATAGTTAGAAAAGATATAAATAAACACATTAATTAATTATTTAATTAATGAAAACATGTATCCGAGTATTTCAGTAAGCGGTCTAATTTACTCAGTCGCATCTATGTTGCATAGGAGTAATTGTATTTTGAACGTATGTGAATATCAATTGCGTAACATCTAACGAGTACCGTTTCCTTTCCCTTCATAGCTCACTTTCAACGACAAACGGATCGTGTTGCAATAAGGCAAGGCCGATCCAGGTATCGCAAGGTTGATGTACTTTCAACTCGTCTAGATCTATTTTACATGTCAGTAGGCTTCACCTCTCCTTCCGGATGCTGACCAGGATCTTTTTTGTCTTTTTTTTTTTTTTTTTTTTTTTTTTTGTAAAGTAGAGTATAAAGGAAAAGATTGCTTTTTTTTTTTCTTAAAATAGTAATTATATATTTCTAAAGATATCTTAATAAATTTCAATGCCAAATAAAGACTTAATTTGAGGTTTTGGAAGACAAGAAGCAAGCGCAAAAAAAAAAAAAAAAAAAAAAAAAAATTAGTTAATCTAGTTTATTGAAAAATTTAATTTAAGTTAATTTTTCCGCATTTCCCGTTATACTTGCCTCTTTTGAAATAGTAAAATAACATCAGAAGAGTGTAAAGCACCTAATTATGACACCAATTAATGAAATGATAATAAAAAAGACGTTATAGCCTCCAGCATGTAATTGCAAAGAACTTATAAAAAGTTTTACTGCCAATGTGTAAGCGGAAATTAAAGGCTGACATTTTTCTGGTTAGTATTTTATTCAGATTTTGTTCAGTATTTTAGTTGAACTGCAGGAATATTTATTTCTTTGTCAGTTAAAAAATTTAATGGTCAGTATTTCAACTGATGGTAAACAAATGGCCAGTACCAAAAAATCATTTGTCGTAGTTTAATAAAAACTGTACTGTAAGAAGAAATATTCGATTGCCAGTAATCAGTATGTTCTGTTACAATGGTTAATATCAAGTCAAAAAAAAATTGAAAAATTATTTGAAGTTTTCATGCGGCAAAAGTTGTAGCACTTCCTGACTAAACGAATGCCTATCAATGGTCTAAAGCCTACCGGAATGTACCATATGAAAATACCTTACTTTTTTACTGTCCGTCGGGTGAAGCGAGTTTTGTCTTGCAGGAGGACATAAAAACCTTAAAAGAGATGCAATACAATACTTTTAATCAATTCCTCAAAAAAGGTTTTAAAACATTTTATGGTGGACTAGTTAATATAATAATTATTTATAATAATTATTTATAATATTTATTAAAATAATTATTAAAATTTTTACAAGAATACTGGCCAGAAATATCAATTACCATACTGACTGAAAAATGTTATTTTATTGCTCTTTTCCCAAATAAATACTGGGCAAAAAATATTGATCCGCGTTACGTTTGAGAATTATTTCTACCTGGGTAAATGACATTTTAAATAAATTAAACGAATTCAATAAAATTAATTTTTGCTTTCCAGAAAAGTAGGTAAAATATTTTAGGTAAAATGTTTTTTTTTTTTTTCATCTTAATCTTTTTAATCTGGTACGGTCGGTGAATTTTGAGTGCTTCTCTTCCCGTTATAAAAAATGCTAAAATAATCATTCCTCGGATTATTTTTTTCGGAACTGAAAAAATGAGAAGAGGAATAAGGAAAAGCGCTTTTTAAATGTAAAGTCCTTTTTTTTGGTGAGACAAATCTTTCTTTTCGTGATTACAAACCTTTAGAACAATAACAGCAGAACTTGCTTTGCTTGTTGATTTTATTTTATTCTTTTATTTTCCTCTTTCTTTTCGTATTACATATCAGTACTTTCTTAATGCTTTTTTAATGAATGGAATAACCGAATACTTCAACGAGTCCTAATATTTAAATCTAAAATTCTCAAGCACCTAACCTATAAATATATATATGCAAATAAGGACGGTTATAACTTTTTTTAGGCATGAAGATATTCGATTCTATCTCTAAATAAGTAATTTATTCGCGTGAAATTACCGTACCTAAGAAATTTATTACGCATATATTTTTATCATCTTGTCAGATGTTTTTAAACATCTGTAGCCTCTCAATGCAGATTCATAGCTTCGAAAAATAAAAAGGGGAAATAAAAATTATTTTAGTCTGTTTTAAACTTTTCAGATAAAATCCTAGGGAAGTTGAGTTATGAAGTGGGGCAATGCATTAAAAATTAAACAGTGTAGTGAAAGAAAGAAAAGCAGCACATACGGCGTGACCAAATGGCCACATCTATCAAAATTCTTGATCGGAATTTAAAATATGGAGAAAACACTTCATGCATACGCTTTTAGTTTCGCAAAATCGGACTGAAAAAAAAAATTGAACAAAAAAAACAATGAAATTAATAAAACTGTCGAAGTTTTTAATTTTTAAAGAAGTTTTTTCAGGACGAGTAATCGGAAATCATTTTTTTTTTTAAAAAATATATATTAACCATTTCCTTGTAAGCCATTGCTTTTAATGTATTGAAGCTTAATTAGAGCCTTTTGAAAACAAATATATGAAATTAAATGATGTAAAATTCTTCAGCACAGCCAATTAAGTCATTACGCAATACTTTTTTCTCATCTTCGTTTCCGTTCATTTGATATAATTTACCAACACCTACGATTAATGCTTCATTCAATCGGTTGAAGTACAAAATAGAAGGCATCTGGAAACCGGTTCGGAATCTAATAAACAAGTAATGCACGGGCTTGAAGGTAAAACGATTTAGATATATAATGATTGTCCAAATATATTAGTGTAAAAACGTAACTTATTTTGGTTTTTAGAATTTGCTAATACCATAAAGTAATTGTTTCATTTAAAACTTTTAAGAATTTATGAACAATATTTATTTATAATTCTGGCAACTCACACTAAGAGTGTTGAGAGTTATGTCAATTTTCAAACCAGACTATTTTCGTCTTTAATTAATGCAGCGTTAATATTCGATAAATATGCAAAACAAAGATATAAAAGATAAAATATTTGTATGCAACTTGAAATCGATCGCCATTTCGACAAAAGCTATATCGTTACATAAATAACCAGCCGATGGCGTCTGCAACGGAAGTGGACGCTGCCTGTCTGTGGATTCAATCGGTAGTCGTTTATGTTACGTCATTTTACACTTACTAAAAAGAAAACAGAATTTACAGTGGAAAGAGGAAAAAAATTAGCCGGAAGGTATATGAGAATCAGAGATTTTAAAAAAATCGTGGGTGGTTCCCCTAGCCTAAAGTCGTGTTAATTTGTTAATTTTTCCTTCCTTAAAACGTCTTAAACATCCAAAGTGTGCATTAGGTCGGCAACTCCTACCAAATTTTTGCACGTCCCTGTATTTCTTCGTGATTCTTAATTTCGGGTGTAGTTGCAGTAAGTACTCTTACCATCGAAAAAGTCTTTTATTATTTCTCAGAAGAAAATTTGCCTAACTACCTAATTTATATGTCCTAACAAGCTATGTATGTACCAACAAACAATTATATGTTGGTATACTCTTCTACAGGTTTTACCTTCGTTAAATTTGTAGAAGAGGTTTTTATTTTAAATATAGACTACTCTACACTCTTTTAACCATTAACAGTTTTTTTAAGTTTTTAAATAAAAATTATGACCGAGGAAAACCTTTTTAGACAGGAATTAAAGATAGAGTATAAACTATAAAGTTCTTAAATCTTTAAAAGTCGAATTTTTCAACTAGGTAATTTAAAAATTGACCTTTTGTGAAGATAATTTGATGTTATTTTTGTTTTCTTAGCCATCTTTTGTGTTTACATTTTACAGTGTGGTGATATTTAATTAAAATTACTAGCATGTGGCATACAAGACCTTTAGTTATGATGTTTCTGTTCGAATCCACATCTTGCTCTAAATCCATTTGTGTATAATTAAAATGATTTGGAGTTTCGATTTGTCCTAATTAAGATCAATATATTTTTATTTTTTATTCTTTATTAGGCTTATTTATTATTTATTTAGGGACCTAGGATAAATCCGACCGTCTCTTCTAGTAGAATCCACAGGAGAGTCCGTTTGTAGTGGAAAAACCCAGAATTTAACTTTTTTAATTTTTTTAAATTATTCCAGTTAATTCCACTACCGGGATCTCAAAACCCGGAAAATATAAAAAAAAAAAAAAACTTTCATTTCTAAGATGACGGATGAACGAAGTAGTGGAATTTACCTGCAATAATATTAAAAATGTTATTTCCAGTAAACTCCACCCCCGTCTCAACTGGAATTTATATATTGAAACGCTAAGAACCCCCAAAACCTATTTCCAGTCGCCCTGCAGCCCCTATCCGGCCGATTTTGACGATCTTTTTTTTTTTTTTTAATGAAAGCTCTTGGCGCGTAGATTTGCCCAATTGTTTGGGATTTTTAAAATTTTCCCCGGTTTTCCGGAAAAGTCGGAAAAACACCTCCAAAACCTATTTCCAGTCGCCCTGCAGCCCCTATCCGGCCGATTTTTGCGATCTTTTTTCCGTAGATTTGCCCAATCTGAAGCTGGAAGTCATTCTGAAGGGTAGTAAAACTTTAAATGCCGTTTGTAAAGAGGTACTGGGCAGTTAGCAACTGAAAGAGGGGCCGTCAAATTTTGACTGGGGACAGCTAGTATACCATAAATAAAGTTTAGTTTTATTTTTAACTAGCTGCGACGCGCTCGCTTCGCTCGTGCTCTACATCTAGTTAAGTCAATGAAAATATGGCAATTTTAAAAATTTCGAGATATAGAAAGGGCATTATGGTCGCTGTCAGTATGCAATGGATTTTTTCAAACTTAACCGAATCAAAAAAAAATTTTTTCTGCTCAGAAAAATTTAATTGATTGATTTTGTTTTAGGCTAATTAGGAAAATCGCAATCAATATTTTTTCTCGCAAAAAAAATTGTTTTCAACGTAACTCAACGTAAAATTTTTTCTTTCCAAAAAATTTTTTTTTCACCCAAGGACATCATTTTTTCTACCTCCTGAAAGATTATTGCAAACAACTTGGAGTCTTTCTTTTCCTCTTCTTCCAGCGGTTCTTCCCGAACCTGGGGGTCTGCCTCTTATTCCCACACCTCTTGCAGGACCGGAGGTGCTTCTATTTCCGCGATATCATCATTATCATTGTCAACTTCAAGAAGATTTTTAGAAAAGTAATGAATTTCGGCGGCAATGTCGACTTCTATGTTCATGTAGCATTTTTAATTAAAAATAAAATTATATACTTTATTTATGGTGTATTCCAGTTATTGAGACCACGGGGGTGGAATTTACTGGAAATAATATTTTTAATACTATTTCAGGTAAATTCTACTACTTCGCTCAACCGCCATCTTAGAAATTAAAAAATTTTTATTTTTTTTTTATTTTCCGGGTTTTGAGATCTCGGTAGTAGAATTAACTGGAATAATTTAAAAAAATTAAAAAATTTAAATTCCGGGTTTTTCCACTACAAACGGACTCTCCTGTGGATTCTATTGGAATAGACGATCGGATTTATCCTTAGACCCGTCAAAGCGACGAATTTTTTATTTAGGAATTTTTCTAATTTTTCATTATTAGTACTTAAGTGCGCAGAATTCAGCTGTCAAAATTAATTCTGTCAATGGGAGGGGAAAAAATTTAAAACCGAAAAGTGAAATAAACTGGAAATGCAATCCTGAAAAGAAATCTCAAAAAGATTTCATTGTTTGGCAAAGGAAAAAGTAATAAAACTCCGGTCTTGCATGATGTCAGCGACATCAGCTAAAGATAACGCATAAAAGAAATGTCTAATTGGCCTCGTTAACAGTTTCTTTTGACTTTTTTTTTTCTTGAATGACTTTCGTAGTACCTACGTTCGAATTTTTTTTCTTTTTCGCTGCAGTTAAAGAAAGATTTAATTGTTTTACATGTTTTGCTAATTTTTATTCCAATTAGGTAGCCATTTTCCAGCACCATGATAAAACTTTTGAATTATTGCGCATCGATTTGGTGAATATTTTTAAGCATTTGGCATTCACTTCGTTCAATTTCGCGTTAACTTCACCCTGTCTTAATTATAATCTTTTCGTTTGTTTCTTTTCCTTCGGTACAAATCCTATAAGCAACAGTTCCTGATTACATTTCTATAAATAAATTGAAACGAATTGAAGTCAAGAACATGAAGAACAAACAATGAGTTTTTTGATCGTGAAAATAATGGCCTTTATGACGCAATGAGTCCGCTGACATTTGAGCTAGACGAATATGCTGGATAATTCAAGGGCTGCTTAACATTTGGTAACGACCTTCCTAGAAGTTCATCATTCAGTCTCACCATTTCCAGTTATTAAAAAAGCCGGCAGAAAAGAAAAAGGCCGAAAAGATTCTGTCAAAATCAAAATAAAATCTAGTTCCTTCATGTGGAATACTTCAACTTATTCACACATTTTATGAAATAATCGAATTCACTTTTGCGTAAAAACATACCGTGTTGCAGTTTAAATTTTTACTGATTAACGGTTGGTTTGCATTGTAAGCCCACTGCTGATGCAATATGAACTAGTAAATTATATTCTGTAAGAATATTTTTTTTCTTTGAATTATTTAGATAATTAACAAATGGAATACATTAATTAATTATTTATATTAAAAAATGTGTCGATATTTTTATGCTTCCTGTGTAGCAAAATGAATTTGCTGGTTCTTCGATTAAGAAAAAATATGACCACACCCGTTCATTTCGATAGGTTTGGATCATAAAAATCGAATGCCGAATTACAGTTTAAATCTTTGAGATGCGTTTGAAATTATTAAGAGCAGCACGGATTGGTGGATTCCTTACTGTCGGCAAAACTTGGAATATTATTCTTTATGAGAGTCCTTTATGCAAAGTGAGCAATAACGTTTAACCGGATGCTAAGTCGTTTATCTTTAAAATTAAAGTGCGATCGGTATTTTATAATCTGATGTTCAAAATTCTTCTTATACAGTATATTGCCAAATGTGAATTTTTAATGTCTTCTAAAATATTTACTGGCTTAGCTAGAACCTGACCAGCTCAGTTTGAGCAGTCCAGGCCTCAGTACAGGAGCTTCGCACCTCTTCTCAACATTCAGCGCACTTTGTACCGTAATTAAATTGGATTAACCTAGATTAGAGAATTTTTCATTACATCGTGCGGAAGCCACACGTTAAGATAAATTAAATTTTTCATCTCATGCTCAGACAATTAACTCTCCTTACAATGTAATCTGCCTAAGAGTAAACGTAGCAAACATGATGCCTCCTTCGCATGTACTAATAGGGGAATCTTAATTATATTCAGAGTTCAGGTTCAAGATTGCCATGTGAATAGTTGACATGCATCTCGTTTTTCTTTCCATTGTGCTGTTCATTAAATCACTTATTAGGTCATCTTAAATGTTTAATCAATTGGGTGCATGCTTCTTATTTACTTAATGAGCCGCAAAGATGATTGAATCACGTAAATTTTAAAATTTAAAAAAAGAAGGCTTTTTGCAAGTTTTCGTTTTGGATGGGAAATTATTCATTTCGTTTCTTCTTCTTCTTTCAAGTGCCGTCTCCGCGACGAAGATTGGCTATCATCTGGCATATTTTTACTTTTGAGACCGCCGCTCTAAAAAGACTCAAGGAATCAACACCAAACCAGTCTCTGAGATTCTTAAGCCATGAGGTTTTCCTACGGCCTTGCTTGCGCTTACCCTCGATTTTTCCCTCCATCACAAGCTAAAGGAGGCGGTACTTTTCATTTCGAATCACGTGGCCGAAATAATCGAGCTTCCGACGCTTGATCTCGTACAGCACTTCCAACTCCTTTCCCATACGAGCCAAGACGTCAGTATTTCTCACCCTGTCAGTCCACGAGATTTTAAGCATTCGACGGTATACCCACATCTCAAAAGCCTCCAACTTCTTTTCCAACGCCCTAGTTAAAGTCCATCCCTCATGTCCATATAAGAGCACGGGAAAAACGTAACATCGGACGATACGGACCCTTGTTTGGAGACTCAAGTTGCGATTGCACAACAGGTTCCTCATTTTGAAGAAAGTTCCTCTGGCTTGCTCAATACGTGCTCGGACTTCCTGGTTACAATCCCAAGAATCATTTACGCAGCACCCAAGATATTTATACGAGTGGACCCGTTCAATTTCCTTTCCGGCGATAAAGATTCTCACGTCAACATTTTCCCTGCTGACAACCATAAACTTTGTTTTTCGCGAATTTATGGTTAAGCCGTACCGATTGCTCATTTCGTTAACATGGTCGAGCAAAGTTTGCAGATCTTCTGCACTGCACTCATTTCGTTTGAAAAATGGAATTCTTTTAACTAAATAAACTGCAACTGTTTATCCTAAACTATTATAAATTTTCTACCTGCCTTTCAGTTAATATACCGAAAGAAGACTATGCCCTGAAAAGGGCATCATTCACGGACCAAATACTCATAACTTTGAAAAAAGATTGAAGTTTAATGTCAAAGCAATATTTTCGTACTTCATTTAGCCGAGACCTTAAAATAGTGTCTCAGCAGGAAGTAATAATGAAGAAAAAAACGCTGCAAGTCTTTTATCAACTACGTTACTTTTTCCTCGCCGTTAATGACAATTATTCCCGCGATAAGTTTATTTTTACATAAATCAAAACATAGACATTATTTTTATAAATAGAAAAAATAATATAATAGCCAAATTTTTTTTCTTAATATTATGTAAAAAATTTATTACTATATTTGCAATAACCAGTTAAACGTACAAACGCTTTTTTTTATGATTTCCTCTTAGCTATGTTGTAAAAATATTTTTTAAATTAATTAAAACAGGTCATCAATCAATTGAAAAATAACGAGAAAAAAAATAACCGTAAATGTTTTCAAAACGTAGCATTAAAACATCATTTAACAATGACATTATTCAGAAATCTTAATTCGATATTTTCATTAGAAAATTCAAACAAATTTATTCCCTGCAAATTTCAATCAGTACTCAATTTTTTTTAATGTTAAAACGTAAGAAATAAGATGGCAGTGTAATCGATTAAAGTGAATGTGTTTTTTTTTTTTTTTTTTTTTTTTTTTTAACATAGACAAGAAATAATCACACAGGCAAAAAATGACAGTACTGGTCATAAATGATATGAAGCCACTAATTGCTCTAAATTCTGTACGTTCGTCAAAATTTAATTATTATTTTGTTATGTAAATCATTCATAACGTGACATAACCGACGACCGAATGAAGTAATAACATCTGAACAATATGTAGAAGTATCATCGTTTCGAAATTGACGGTATATCCTAAATGATTATTTAATACGATTTTTTCTTATAATTCGTCGCCTGAATCATCATTTTTTTAAAGTGGAATACAATCACAGGGAATTTTGTTTTTTCAATGAAGTAAAAAATTAAAAAAAGAAATTACGATTTTTTTTTTTTTTTTTCATTTTCATGGATTTTTAATTAAATATGTCTTAATTCAAAAAGAAGTTTTGGTAATAACGCCTCATAGTAATCTAATGCTACTGACGAAATTTCAATTTAATATTCATTAAAATAATTTAAGCGTTTTCAAACAAGCTTTGACTTTAATCGCAATATGAACAGTGTTTCTTAACACATGTCTTTTGACTGGAAATTTTCTTTTCCGTTTTTAGGAATTTCTATCGCTTCATCAAGAACGATTTTATAAATGAATTCGTTTGATTGTTCTCCTGAGGGCTGAACTTTTAAAAATGTTTTCGAAGTTAGTTTTTCTGCAGTATTAGAAGTTTACGCCCTGTTTTTGGGTCTACACTAAACTTTTTATCAGTTCCATTTCCATAGGCTGTGGCTAATTATATTGAGCTAGACGACATGCAATGGTCAGAATTAGAGCAGTAATGGTTTTTAATAAACAATTTCTTTTTTATTTCTTACACCCCCCTGCCTTAAAGCAGTTTTTGGTTTGTTGGAAAAATTAAAAATTTCTTTTTTGTTTAAAAAGGCCAAAAAGAATTTTGGATTGTAGCAAGGTAGAATTTTATTACAGAACTGATTCCATTCCAGTTTACAAATATAGAATGGCTTCCAGCTTACAAAAAATTTGACACATAGTTTTGTGACCGTTTTGGCTTCCATAATCTGACTTCCTAAAAGGTTTTAATTGTTACAATATTTCAGGTTTTTTTTATGCAATTGGTTTTGTTCATGCGTTGTAAGTTTTTTAGTTGTCTTAGTGAAACTTTATTTTGAATAGAATGAAAAAATATTTTTCTGAGAATTTTATGAACTTTCCAGATCTTTAGTTTTAAAAAAAAAAAGTCAAATTAACTGACTAGACCGTTTAAATAAGAAAACAATTTTGTTTATGTTACAGGTAAAAGTATAATGTAAAGGCTTAGTAGTGTAATACACGAACCTGAAAAGAATTCAGCATTGCTTTTCTCGTTTTTAAAAGTGGTAATGCAATTTCAAAATAGTAAGCTTGTTTATCTTATTTATTTGAAAAGAAAGAAAAACAAGTTATGCTGGTTCCAAAAAAGTGAAAAAAATAATATAATAAAGTATAATAAAATAAAACAAGAAGTCACATAATTAAAATATTCTCATTCAAATTTCGACCTCTATCTATCAAAAGTGACATAATTCGAAACCGGTCATGCAGTTTATTGATATCAATATATTCCATGATTTATGGCTAACTTCAATCGTCCGACAAATTAGTGTTAATCGCATGGCTTTCATCATCAAAACGAGAATTTTCCATCCTCGAAAAACTGATAAGCTTATATTAATTGTAAGCTTTGAAAACAGTTTAAAACAAAAGAGAAGTGACTTTGTTCTGCAATTTAAGCTAAAACCTTTGTTTAAAACACTAAACAACCTCTTTATTTAAAATTGATGTTGTAAAAACTTCAAATGTGTTTCATTATTGTTATTTATTGTAGAATTTTGAACTCACATATCAAATTAAAGCCTTCTTTTTCTTAACAATATTGTTAAGAAAAAATTATTGATTAAAATGTTAATAATGACAATATGTTATATATAAAATCATTCTGGACGAGTCATTTTGTCCTCCGACTTCCTAGGCTTGTGCTACTTAAGGTGGACAAAAAATAAGGATATGTTTTAGTCACTTTTCAAAAAAAAAGAATTAAATATCTTTTTTTGTATAATAAGAAAAGAAAAATGTTTTTATCTAATATTTCCGTCGCTTTATCACCTACATGGGGAGTAAATATTTGATATACTAAATGATTGTTCTACTATTACAACTACTCCCATGAAGTCATCGTATGACTTTTGACAATCATAATAAAACCTATCTTATTATTTACAAACTCATTTTTTCTCTTACAATAAATTTTAAATTATAATTAACTCAACTAACATTTATTTTAAAATATCGGGAAAAAGAAATCAAGCTAAAGAAAATTTATTTCAAAACATGTTGACTTCATCCGAAATAAGATTGACAACAATATAGGATTAGTTAATTAAATATTTTACAGGAGAGTAAACACTTCTGAACTTATATCTTTGGATTGAGTTAAATCACTAAAGTGAGTAAAAGACTCAATAAAATTACCTTTGCTTATTTGAAAACCTTTTAAATGGTCTTTGCTCTTCGAATTTTCATTTTCTGTGAAGTTGTAATCTAAACTTCACAGATTGGATTTTTCATGAGCTTTACGAAGAGAAATTTGATCCTCACTGATTGTGTGGCTTTCAAAAGTCGTCTTTGAAAAGGCTTAATTTTCGTTTTATGCTTGGAAACTCAGAGCCATTTACCTAATAGGGCAATAGTCATAGAAAATGAAATAAAATAAACATTTGATTTTCTTATATGATCATAGGGTAACATAATTTTAGTAAAAGCCGTATATTTGATTTAATATAACTGACATCTATTATAAGTAATAAACAAACCAGACTCAGTGGACAGATTCCAGGCTCAGTGGATGTATACGGTACCAGCATCTATGGTCCCAGCTTTTTCTTAGGTCCTCCTTCTCTTTTTTAATATTTTAAAGGAACATCTCAATCCATCGTACTGGATTTCAAGTTCATTTCTGTGATTAAAAGCCAAGGTCAGAGTTTTTAAAAAAATTAAGAAAATGTTTTAACGACCGAAACAGAAAGCATAGGCAAAATGAAAAAGATCTTGAAAAAGAACATCATTAATATGTACATGTACATATGTAATTTATTATATTTCAATGTAAAAGCCATCCCTTTAATATCGACCTAATTATCTTTTCTATAAAATCTTTTAGCATCAAGCGAATATTTTACATTCAAGTGAAAACTCGCGGACAGAAAAGACAATATTTAAATTTAGATGATTAGTATTCATGATTGCACCACCTAATAAAGTGATTCCGTGCCTTAATAACGTTGTCCTGCTGATAAATATCAGTCAACATTTTCAACCGAACATCCGAACTAATAAAAAGGTACTCATTAACAATCAGTCATACATTTATAAATGCATTTTGTTTTGTTTGATGACATGCAAACCATCCTTAAATTCGCTCCAGTTTTTTTTACTGTAGGCTCAGTTTCTTTATCTTAGCTTCTCATGGCATATAGGGATTGATAATACCACGTACACAGCATACTGATGCACTGATGCAACATTGATGAATTTTTTTATATCCAACTTTTCGGAAGTATCCAGAGTTTCGTTCTTTCCGCTTTTTTTGTTTCGAATTTTACTGAAATATTGCTACTTCACAAGGTCAAGACTATAAGGATGCAAAATATTCAATTGATACATCACAGAAACACGATTACAATGGGTCAAAGAAGCCTTTGCAATTAACTTATGAAGAATCGGACACGAAATGGGTCAATTTAAATACCGTGAACTTTTTATGAAACTTGAAGAGTAAAAGATAAATGATTGAGTATTTTTTTTTTTTCTATAAACGGAACAAATCATATTACTAGCAGTTTTTTTTATGTTTTAAATGCTTCATTCCTCGAGGATTGCGACAATATTGCATCTTCAATGATCATCTTTGATTCATGAGATTTAAATTGCAATTTTTTCGATTTATTGGCCAATATAATAAAGTATCGATAATAATAGTTGAGTGTGAAAACACCATAGATATCGCAACAAGCATATGAAAGTAATTTGATCAGAAATCAATAACGGTGATGATACCGTATTTTGGACCCAAAATCCAAAAAGTTGAGTAAGTAAGTCGAATTAGTAAAAACAATTCTTAAAAAATCTTTTAAAACTCGTTATAATTGAGAAAAATCATCAATGAGGCCCTGATATAACTCATCGCATCTCTGATCTCTAGAGCTTTCGATAACTTTCATTCATCAAAATAAAAATATATCACGTTTTTATCCGATAGAAATTTTTCAAAAATTAAACCACCAGAAAAATTCCTTTCAGTCCCAAAGCATGTTTAAAATGTATTTAATTACTTTTTTTTATCATCGGCAATATATTCATTTTGCAGCGTAATATGTGCCTCCAATTTTTTTATGATTTCGTAATAAAGTAGATAGGAGTAAGTCATTTTTCGGTAGACGTTCCGTGCACGGAAGATTTTTAAAGCGAAAAAAAAAGTTTGATTTGGTCAAAGAAAGCCGACATTTTTCTTAGTTCATGATTGTAATGTAAATGAAACTTAATAAAAGTTACTTCCTACGCATGCTAATCGAAAGGCATTTTCCTTTTGATTTAAATTGATTTTGATTTTTGAACAAATGCCATCAGAGCTCGTTTTAATTAAAAATATTCGTGAGATTACAAGCGACTAATCGCATTATTGTTAATCAATTAAAAAAGGTGGACCTAGAGTAGACCTCGACACCTCCTTGCCAATAATGTCTAATCACAATTCCGGAAAATGCACCCTATTAAAAGAACTATTCCTAGTTTTTATTAGATAACTTTTCAAATTCTGTACCTCAGAGTCTAATAATTCTACTATTTTCCATTTCTATAGTTACAAAAAGGGAAACGAATTCAGAAAAGCTTCTAATAAGGAAATCAGAACTCTAAAGGTAGAAAAACCGCCTCAATTTTTTTTTTTTTTTTTTTTTTGAAAATTTTTGGAAATAGCACAAGATAATTATAATATGGATTATTATGAAAGCGGAATAATCGCACTCAATCCAGATTTCGAAGTTTTATGCCATAGTATAAGTTTACCAGTTATTTGATATGTCTTAAGATTATTTTTATAGTTACAATAAAAGGATAGGCTAATGTTCCGTAAAAATTGATTTGACATCGATGTCTTAATTACTGCTCTTACGTCATCAATCGAATAAAAACTCTGGATCGTCTTATGTTTTTTTAGACACACACTAATTCAAAAATTAAGCAATCTAAATTTTTCGCATTATGAGTGAACTATGAAAAGTCATTATTTGTGATTTCTTTTAATTCAGAACTATGTTCACGTTAAGCTCATTTAATCGATAAATTGAAACCGATATATTCGATTAATTAGTAAATTAAAGTTGAAATTGTAAGAAAAACTATTTATCGGTTTAACTCCAAGAGTATGACGAATGCTTTATTTTCGATTTACTTCAACTTTGAAACAGGCTAGAAGATTGGTAATTTTTTTTTTTTTTGTAATTTTAAAAAAATTTGGAAAAAATTTCATTGAAATAGTCCACTTGGTTTAGCTAAATAATCCCAAACTTATATTAACAGTGGTGTACCGCTAAATATGCTTTTTCGCAGAAATTAGAATTGCTGGTTTGGGATCATACAAGTATTACGTAAGCACTGAACAGGGGAAGAGTTAGAAGAGAAGGGGAAGGGATATTGTTAAATCTCCATAAGAGGAAGCCTATTTTTGCTTACTATCAGGGAGGGGGATCTTGAAAGGTCAAAATAATGCTTACGTAATACTTGTATGATCCCTTCCATCTATAACGAATGGCAACCTAAGAATGGACCATTAAAATTAAATTATCGAAACTATTTAAATATAGCTTACCTATTAAAATAAATGATATTGCGGTAGTAATTGCAATGTGTTCGTTTTTGAAAAAACTGCATCCATTCATTTAGTCTTCGAAATGTTTATGCTATTGTTAAATCTCCATAAGAGGAAGCCTATTTTTGCTTACTATCAGGGAGGGGGGTCTTGAAAGGTCAAAATAATGCTTACGTAATACTTGTATGATCCCTTTCATTTTCCAGTTTCACCTTCCAGAAGCTGTTAGCTTTTAACTGGCAACTGCCTTAAATAAACTACTGAAAACACTGAAACGTTAAATGCACAATTTTCTACACTTTTTTTGGGTGTAAAATATTTTATTCAAATATTTGTTTCGAAACTTTCTGATCATCTATAACGAATGGCAACCTAAGAATGGACCATTAAAATTAAATTATCGAAACTATTTAAATATAGGTAAGGTAGGCATTAAAATAAATGATATTGCGGTAGTAATTGCAATGTGTTCGTTTTTGAAAAAACTGCATCCATTCATTTAGTATTTCACAAAATGAACCGTTCGAGTTTTGTATTCATACGACCAAAACAATAATAAAAGACAAAGATCTTAATTTCCCAATGGTACGGCACTTTTCATCGACTGGTTCAATAAAATAATACGCATTTTGTTTTTTTCTCATGTTTTATTATTTTAATAATTCATAAATTAAAATTGCTATAATATACCCTTACTTTTTTTTTTCTTTTTGTCGAACAATATGGTTCGTGACATAACGCTTTCTCACGTCAATTTTATGTAAATAAAATATGTAACCCATTCGCTTGTGGATTTTCGAAACTCTTTTGTCTAATATAGATAAATTGATACTGAAAGCCGTGAAAGTTCACTCCCAATCTGTTATTCAACTTTCCGGCTAAATTCTTGTCAATAGGTTGGTAGGTAGGCACTTTAAAATATATCGGCCAATCGTTGTCATGCTATCGACACGTAATGCATCACGTATTCTTCATTATAATTTTGTATTCGCTTTATAAAGATGATTTATTCGCTGCGTAAGTTTGACCGTTGGTCGTTTAAAATTTTTTTAATGGAGCTCAAATGTACAGTCTGGTAGCTATACCTCTTATTTATTAATTCGGAGTGGGAAAATGTGGTACAAAAAGAAATAAAAATACGGGGTTGGAGTGGCACTTACTCCACTGATTTTAGTTTTTTCCCTTATCAGAAACAATAATCCATATGCAAAACTCAAATAAGAAAGGTGCAAGAATCGAATGGATGTGCTGGGCTAGGGCTCTCATGGCCTACGCTTCGATACTGGTCCAGCGTAATGTGATGTTTAAAAGTTAGGACTTTTAGGGTTCATAAGATAAAATTCTATTCAGCAAAACCCCAACCAACTGCCTGCTTCAAAGAAATAATGACCAAGAAGTATGTTTTACGCACTGACTGCCTTGTGACCTCATATGGTTTTGGAATCATTTATTCGTAGAGGAAGAAGAAAAGACTTATATCCATTAAAGAAAAAAAAAAACCTTTTTAATGCGTTTTAATGGCTTGTCAAAGAAAATTAGATCATTCTAGTGATATTCCACATAGTCCTTCAATTGTCTTGAAAACATCCAGCAAAGCTATTAACGAAATATAACGAAAGTAGGCCTACACGCTGCGGTTGAAAATTTACTCCGTTGTTGTAGTAAAAAAAATAAAAAAAAGAATTAAAAATTTTCATATTTTAAATACCTCAAAGAGGAAACCTATTTTCAAAAAGCAAAGTGAATTTTTTTTATTCCGAAATAAATTAAATTGGTGATCGTTTTCATGCAACCATAAAAATAATTAATTTTCGACACTTTCACAGGTTAAAGGTTAAAAGGTCAAGGTATAACCTTAACCGAAGAGCTCGAAATGTTTTTACACTCATGTCGAAAGACTTACTATCTTTCCATTATTATTCATCATTCCGTGACATAAAGCAGCTGATAATTTCTACCAGATGTAAAAATAATTTAATCTAGATTTCCCTTTTTTCTAACAAATAAAAAAAGTTAGAGGTCACAGGAAAACCAAATAATCCGTTTTATGCCGAAACCTCAAAAGCACAGTATTTTTCTAGACATCATCCTCCTGTGTGTCCCTCCATTTGTCACACATTATTTCCATTCTTCTCGGAACCTTATTTTCGACAATCGTACATCACACTTGACCCCACCTGCTATATCTTAGGTCAAGGTTAGGAAGGATAGAATGAGGTAGTTAATGAGAGTGGAGGGTTGATCACGTGATAGATCACATGATTAATATAAAGGTCGCCATATTGTGGAGTAATTTAAATCAAATGGATCACTTCACGATATGATGGATGGTATAATGAATTAAACTATGCTTGCGGGATCTCTTAAAAAGGTCTTCCATCCAGCTCTCCCTCCGTGCATAACGTCCATATAGACGTTATATAAGGATATTTATATTTATATAAAGATATTTATATTTAAATTTCTTCGGAAATCACCGAATCGCTTTTCGCAAAATAAATCAGGGTTTAAGATTATAATTTTTTCAAAGAATCCAACACTGAGCTCGAGATGTGACCAACAATAGACGACGCCCAGTGCGATTCATAGATCTGCTTCCTTAGCAGCCACGACGTTAGATCGAGAAGAGGCATCTTAACTAAATCGATTAAATATGGAAAAGTTGTACTTTAAAACAATTTCTCGATTAGCCAGTTCAACAAAAATTTCGTTTTGTTAATCGAAATGAAATCACTCATCACTTGAGACCATTTTTATCTGCTATTTCCTCATGAGGTTTTCTTCTCAAAGAAAATAAGGAAAGACTTGCACTCTGTAGAGAAACTCTGTAGAAAGGCTTGCACCAATACTTCTTCTTGTACATTTTTATTTTGCATTTAGTGCATTTTTTTTATTTTTTTTTAAATCCGGTTTAATTATGTTGTAGAACTAATTTGTTTAAATTCCAGTAATCAATTAATCAATTATTTTTAAAGTGACTTCTCTATATTTAGTCCATTTATACGGGTATTCAAACCAGTACTAGTACTTCAAGAAGATTAGGGCATCGCTTTTTTTTCTGGATACTCGTTGAATCTTGAGCAAAATCAATTACTTCCTGCAAACAATAATGCATGTAATAGTCATGTCATCGAAACTGGATGGACGACAAATGACGAAAGTGGGCTGGTCTGGTACAAGATCATCTTTTGGACTATAAACTGACGACTTTCTACACACATTTCAGACATCCCTATACTAAAAAATTATATAACAGTTTGACCTGGTACACTCAGTTGCGCAATCCATTATTTTTTGGTATGTTCTTGATGGTCTCATCGATAACCATTTCCATTATCTGCAAGGTTGATGGAAATGGATGGTCATTTTTAGGCTGTCTCGGAATCGCTTCCACCTTCCGAACTAGTTTTAGGGATCAAGAAATTCTCCTTTCCAAGAGATTGCATTATACTGATTTTTTAAAGGTTTTTCAAAAAAAAACCAACTCTTCTGCAGGTCGTTAATCAAGAAGCTGTCAACCTTAACGCCTATTTACAGAGCATTTTCCGGCATTTTCATATTTTGTAAAATGTCAAAGATTTGGGCTGTGCAGCATATGTTATGTGCGTTCATTGTCAGTCCCTTTAGGTTCAAATTTCGATCTACTGTTTCAAAATAGCGATTCTTTCAAGATACAAAGCAAACAATCGTACATTTCAGATCCTGACAGGCTTTTGTAAAGATACTGCATTTAAAAGATTTTTACGAGTTAATTTTCAGATGATACGATTAAGCAAACAAGTTTTTAGTTATTCATAATGCAACAACTACATACATCGCACATGAGCATTATTATACAGCTTGTTTTAAATGAACCACTTGAAAATATTATTCACGTCTCCACAGGTGTTACTTATTAAGAGAGAGCCCGGCATTCATAAGCGAATTACATCTTTGATTTGTTTGCGCATTCGATTAATTATACTGTATCGTGTTTGAGATCGGACTGAGTGAACCGAAGGCGTCTTGCAAAAACACGGTAGCCTTTCGCTTTGTTTACACCTGCAAAGGCTGACATTTAACTTATTCTGAAGAGTTTCAGAGTTTTTATACATTTTTCTACAGCAGACCATGAAAGGTTTTCTTTTTTGGGTTTAAATGTTTAATTGTAAACATACGTTTATGAATAAAATCTTAATCAGAAGTTAACATTTTTACTTGATTGAAAAGTAAGGAAAAGTCATGAGATAAACATAGGCCTAGGTCAAATTTTTTTGCCAAAACATTTTGCCTTTTTTTTTTTTTTTTTTTTTTTTGGGCAAGGGAATTACTGGATTTTTTCTCTGAAAATTTTCCATATGCATAACAATTTCGGTTTTTCAGTGATGTGGAAAAACCAAAATGTAATCTGTATGGGAATCACACCACATAATCATTCCAGAAAGCTTTGCAACGAAAATATAAAATGGTGATTTACATTAATTTAAGGGGAAATAATATTATGCTTGTTTATTCGATTATCTGCTCAACAACTTTTCCAAATGTGTATTTTTCATTTCCTAATTTAAAACGAAAAACACAAAAGTTCTTGAAACTGGATTTGAAAATGAAAATGAAGTTAACTTATAAACATTTCAACTACTTTTAAATGTGCTATAAGTTTAAAAATTACAGATAAAAGAATCAATAAAGGATAAAGGCTTCCATGGTCTTGAAAAAAAAAATTGGAAATGAAGGAATTACAAGGCTACGGTTGCCTTAAATTACATATCTACAGATTTGTTTTATATTTCACGACAAACAGGTTATTTGTTCTAAATTTAGATATTAATATGTTACTGTAAAAGCTGAGATTCCAGTTAAGCATTTGACATTTTGTTTAAATTAATTATAAATTTTAGTAAAACTTATTCCCGTGGCTAAATATTGATCTATAATTAAATTATGTGGTGAAATAATACAGAAATAATGTACTGAAATAGTGTATTAGTCCAATTCCACTTATGCAGAGTTACGTACTTCTTGCATATCCCGGAATTTTTAATATACTCGATTCTTGCCTTTGAATAGTTTTTAACAATGTTCAGTAAAATTAATTTTCCCTTACAACCCCAGGCAATAACCGATAAAAAAATCTATATCCGTAAAAATATTTTTCGGAATTTTTCATCTTTTCCTTATGCCTTTGACGTAAAAAAATGCATCCCCTGAATATAGAAAAAAAAATGCTAAGAAATCGTTATTTACAATCCAGGGAATTCTAGCACCACTTATAAATTTCCTTATTATACTTGAAGTACTACAGAATTTTTTATTTCGTCGTGGATGACTCGACATCCCAACCTTTTCTTCGATAACTTTTCTCCTATTTCAAAGAAATTAAACCACTCAAAAAATAAAAGATCCTGAAGGATGAAAAAAAATGATGGGTCCAGAAATTCTGATCCATGCCTGCAACCGAATAAAAGATAATTGTTTTTTTTTTCGGGAAATTGAAACATTGTATTTTTAAGGCATTTCATATCAAAGAATGAGACCAAAAAAATAATAATTATTTTTTTGGACTCATTCTTTGAACATAAAAACCTGCCTTGTGGGGAATGGCGGAGAAAACGTTTTATTTGTAAACAATGTGATTTTTAATAAGTTAAACTTCCACAGCCTTCTAAGTACCATTCCTCATAAGGCAGGTTTTCATATGGATGTACACAATTTGTGAAATGATATAAGATTTTGTGGAAGAGACAAACAATCAGTTACTTCAGTTTACAGTTTTTTTTCTTTAAAAATCGAACAAAAACAATATCGATTTTTCCCTTTCGTATTGTCGTTTAAATTTGAAAAAGCACTTGATCAATAAATCATTTGCAGGAAAAAGGTTTAAAATATATACAGTATTTATTCTTAATACTTTTTTTTTTTTTTTTTAATAAAACGATTAATATTTTAATATTAAATGACGTGTTACAAAGCTTAGAAATGATAAACAGTAAATCGTCACTTCTGAAAATGATTAACGATCAATTCTCGTTTATCGTCATGTGTCATATACTTAGTTTTCGATAAACACGTTAACAATCAATTCATTATTTTATTTTAATCACAATCATTAATCCGCTAGAACGAAGTTATAACACTTTAACAATAAATTAATGTGCGTTTTTATTACCAATATGAATCTGATTAAAAAGAAGATGATTTCAAATCAATGAACAAAAAAAGAATGAATCACTTGCGGTAGTTGTTGTAAGACATGCTGCACTATCTACATTCTACTTCAAGAACTTTTTAGCAAGAGGAAGCAACTAATCAGTTATTAATAAAAATTAAAGCTATTTCATGACTGGTGCCATTTGTTCTCGATAATCAGATGTGAATTAGTAAATTTATGCTCATACCATATTCCAGGTTTTAATTTACATGACATCTTTGCTTTCTATTTCATCAAAATGCAACTTGCCAAATATTTTTTTTGTTGTTTTTCTTGCTGCTAAAAAACGGAAAAATGTTAAAATTTAATCCGGGCTAAGTCTGACATTTGGTTAACTTTTCATTCGTAACCATTAAGATTAAAAAAAAAAACTTAATTACGTTTTTTAAAAGTTAAATTTTTGAAAAGTAGTTTACAGGTTCAAGTGATAAAATGTGTTACTGTTGCATTTGATTAAAACGGCCATTTCCGGTGACTTATGGCGTCCATATAACTAGTCTATTTATCGCAAACTACTTTCACTGTTTTTTTTTCGTGTCATCTGATTAGGATATATCTGAGAATGCAAAAAAACGAATCTACATATATTGAATCGACATCAGTAATGAAAACTGCATTCTATCAATGCAACGTCCTTGCCACTGATTTAAAACAGTTTAAGGAACACAGGAATGCAATTAGTTGCAAGTAATTTAATTTATTAAAAGGGCAGTGCAACTTATTTAGCTTGTTATAACGACCCACGTTTAAAAAGGAATATAGGGCTAGGTTGATGCCATTTACTGAAAGGAAATAGAGCTAATATCAGACCTACTATTCTTTCTGGAGAAATTTGCAATTCTGCGCTGGAAAGAGCCATTAAATGATTTTTATTTGCATATTTAGCATTTTTGCAATCAAAAAACTATAGCATCTACAGCATGATTTTTTACAAGAAAATTTACTCAGAGCAGTCAGTTTTATCCTTAAATTTTCAGCGACCTCGAGCCCTAATGTGTACTTTCATATTAAGTTTTACTACCTTTTTTTTTGAGGATCTTTAAGGGAAAAATTTTGTAATAAAATTGAGATACAAACTTTTGTGCAGTGTAACTAAATAAAAAATTTCTTTTTACATTCTCTTTTGGAGACCTAAATTATTTTTCCAAATTAAAGCCGAGGTTCATTTTTTTATTAATTTTTTGAACTTAAATTTTTATCAGAATAACAAAGCTTAGTCAAAAATATTTAGTATACATATATCGGGCTTAATATTTTTGTTCATTTACATGTAATTACTTGTCAGATTATCAGACCAAAAAAAATTCATTATAGCCGAAATTGATTGGCTTTTTTTGGTGTAAAAATATATCGTCGAATCGGTAGAAATTATATCGTTCGTTTCTAATTAACAAAGTTTTTTAAAGCCGCAGAAAAAAAAAGAATAAAAAGGACTGTAATATAAAACCTACGATATACAAGCTCTAAGTAAACCAGAGCAAGATCATTAAGTTATGAAATGACGATACTCGACGCTGCTCACTTACCACCCAGTGACATTAATGGTCACTGGCCAGGATGATTATCTGTATATTTGCAAGGCCTCATGCTAGTAACTTTGCTTCTAGTTATATTAATTTGCGGTGTGGGGTGGGTATTAATTATGGGGACTTCCTTTGAAGGCAGGGGAGAATTGGATTTTTTCTTGTTTATTAGTCTTAGTAAATAACAATGATCGAGGAATGAAAAATAAAACAAAATAATTAATTGAACAAATAATAGATGAATGCACTTTCATTCCATCTTGAGCCGCAACGACAGACAACATTTACATGATACTTGCGAAGGCCTACTTTTTATCGCAAAATGAAAAAAAAAAACTTTGAAAATGATTATAGTGCAACTGACCGCAGTTAGGAAAAAAGACCATAAATTAATTTGATAAATTTTATTAATGAGCGGAAAAACTAAAGTGTACAAGAAAAGAGGAAAATTCTTTACTTTATTTTTTTTCTCGGCATATTTTCGTATTGCAAAAATCTTGTCATATTTTTTAGAATCAATGTTAATTAAAAATCATCAAAACGATGTGTGGTATAAAAAAGTCCTTTTAAGCTTTCCTATCCAGGCACGGTTTTATTCTGTATAAAACTCTCACAATTTTTTATATCTCGAAAATACTCTTCGGCAATATTGTTTTTCCCAGAAATTCTGTAAATATAAACCAGCTTGTGAAGAAGCTGCGATATATTCATACTATGGGTGTTACCATCCCTTTATTTAACCTGAAAATTCGCAGAACGCAGAGGCGAGCTAATCAAAATTTCGCCCCAAGGCTGAAACTCTGCGCCTCATCCTTTAGTCACAAAAAAATGTTTCGAAAAGGTCGAAAATTCGCATTAACGAGACAAAAGTAAAAAAAGAATAATTCGGTCGTAAAAGAGCTTTTTTCAGAAAAATTTAATTTTCTTTCATGGTTAGGCGTTGGTTACATTACTCGAAAATTTTTGTTTGAAGAGTTTCAAAAATTTTTTCTCGATGAAAGTGTTTACACTTTTCGAACATATTTTCGAAAAGTTTCGATGATGTTTGATGATGTTTGATGATGTTTGATGATGTTTGACGTTATTTTTGGGGTTGTATTATATTTTTTACGTAATGGGAGGATACATATTATCATCGGCAGAGTACCCATATTAATTTAAGTCATTTTTTTCTTTTTTTTTCCCCCAAACTTTTTTTCATTTTTTTTTTCCTACCGGGTGCAGAAAAAAATGACTTAAATGAATGTGGGTACTCTGCCGATGATATATGTATCCTCTCATTACGTAAAAAATATAATATAACCCCAAAAATAACGTCAAACATCATCAAACATCATCAAACATCATCGAAACTTTTCGAACATATGTTCGAAAAGTGTAAACACTTTCATCGAGAAAAAATTTTTGAAACTCTTCGAACAGAAATTTTCGAGTAATGTAACCAACGCCTTAATTATCGAATTACTGTTTTTGGGAAAAATTGTATCTTTAGACGGTTTTCGAATCAGTCGTAGGAGTAATGAGCCACTGAAGGTTCACTCTAAATCCAAAAGGCTCTGAAAACTTTTTAATAAATTGTATGACCAGGATCCCTTTAAAGATTTATTCACTAAGGACTCAAAGTACCTTTATAACCTTGCCCGGGTATTTGTAGGAAACGAAGCAACACTACTTAAAAAACGGAAAACTACAGGGACTACGATAATATGAAAACATTGATGTTAAAGACTTTAATATTTCACGGATAACATGGTTTAAAAGCTTATTCAGTTATTAAACGAATACCGGAATCATAGGCTAACGTGAATGCTGAGTGCTTTATTTATACAAGAAAGTTTAGCGGTCTCTTCATAAAGGACTCATTATAACTTGAGGGGTATTAATTTTCCGTTTTCTTGTATTTAAATAACTGAACGTTATCTAATTTCCGGGAATTTCTGTTTAAAACTCTATCAGTAGTTGTTTAGTAATATCTAAATAAAAAAGAAAAGGCAGGTTAAGTCAAACTTAATTAGAAATCGTAACTTATTAAAGGCTCTCGTGTGCTTGAAATATGTTGATATGGAAAATCAAGTTAGTTTTGCTTGCATTAAGCAACTTAGAAACCAAAGATCTGGATGGCTGAAGGGAATCTAAAAAAGCAGTAATATAAACTTCTGTTAGGCGGTGTTTTTACTTATTTATCTATTATTTTGATGTCATGACTAACCCTAACATTTTAATGCTAGTTAATTTTTAATTAAATGCTGCAATTCATTTTTTTTTGTTCATTTGTTTGTTTTGAAGCTCTACCGATTCTTTTTAAACGTAATTGCAGCAAACGTTTGCACTGAAGCAGGAAAACCTTCTTTTTTTATATCATTCGTTAATTCTACTTCAACCTTCTTATTCTTCCGATGTTTGCCATTTTCCAACGTTTGCCAATTCTCAAGGATTTGTTCTTTTAGAAAAACTGAACGATAGCCAAGGAATTTTATGCCCACAAGGATTGAGCCGGCTATATTATGATTTGAATTAGGTATGTTCTAATTTTCTGAAACGATGAGCAACATCAAGTATCTTCTTTACCTGGTGATCTTTATTGTCATATGCTGTTTATAAAACAATAAAAAACTAACCGGACCAGTTGACCATATTAATTCTGTGTCATATTTGTATACAAAGAGAGGGTATCCATAATATTAAGATATAAATTGGCAGACTTGGCGAACTGGTCCTCACAATCAGTGTCATCTTCATCTTCCAGCACCATCTCCAACAAAATGCACCTCCCGGTAAGTTACTTCTTTCATTTTTCCTAAAACTCTCGGTGCATTTGCATATATCAAATACACATCGCATCGACTTATTTTTTCAATTTTATCCCATTTGAAGGCATTATTTTCTTTTTTAGTTTCATGAGTGTAGGTAAATTTTAAAATGACAAGTTACATTTGTATTCGAAATCTGTCATCTTTCTTTTGTGACGTATTATAAATTAACATTATAAAATCATTTTTAAATAGTTTCATTTTTTTTTTTCAAAGCGACGTTAAATAAAGTGATAGGCTTTAAAATCCCACAAAATAGTATTTTGGTTTTTCCTAAATATAGTCAATCGGCACAAATAATAGTTATGTAACGATCTTAATGGAATGAGATCTTTTCCACCTTTCTTCAATATTTTAGCATTACCTAACTTAATATAGTTCCAGTTCTAAAAATCGCCAATTATCAGATCTTTTTTAAATGATTAATGGCAACTAATTGTAGATGAAAATCTCAAATATTCATGATAAATAGCAAATAAAAGTTTGTTGTGACTGCTCCTCCTCTAATAAAAAGATAGCTTTCTTGAGTTACTATAATAAATAATGCTGTATCATAGCAGCTCATAAATCATAAACATATATTTTAGCTCTAGTAGTCGATACATTAGTCGGAAGAGATTATTAAGATATTATTTATCAATAAAACACAGGTTGTCCCGCCTTTATGTGCCGGGTTAAAGATTTAATGTTTTTATTTTTAGGTAAGGCTTGGAATATTCCTTGTTCTAGTTGTGTGCTGCTTAGCGGCCAAGGAGGAAAAGGAAAAAAAGGAAAAAAAGAAGGATAAAAGAGGAGTTTATGGCGAATCCTTAGGCACTAGTTACGGCGTACCTGCTTACGCAGGAGCTTCTTATGGAGGAGCTACTTATGGCGCACCAGCTTTTGGAGGAGCCACTTATGGTGCACCCGCTTTGGCTTCCGCTTCCCTCCCCGCAGCAGCTCCAGTAGCAGTTGCACATGCAGCACCGGTGCAACATGCAGCCACCGTAGAAGTATCTGCAGCTCATGTGGCTCCTCCTGCATCGCATCCAGTTCAAATTTCTGAAAGCAGACATACTCACATTCACCGAAAATATGCCGTCCCAGTTCCGCAGCCGTATCATGTTCCTGTTCAAAAGGATGTACATGTTCCTGTACCTCAACCAGTGGCTGTACCAGTATCAAAGCCTTATCCCGTTGAAGTGCCTCACCCAGTTCCAGTCCCGGTCGATAAGCCAGTTCCAGTTCACGTAGACCAACCTGTTCCGGTACCAGTGCCTTACAAAGTTCCAGTACCAGTGGAACAAAGATACCAAGTTCCAGTTTCGCAGCCTTACCCTGTTCCTGTAGCTCGACCCGTTCCAGTCGCAGTTCCGCAACCCTATGCAGTACCGCAACCCGTCCCAGTCGTTGTTAGAACCCCAGGACCAGTAATTCAAGCTCCGCAACAAGTGATCCACGCTCCTGGACCAGTAATACATGCTCCACCTCAAGTGATTCACGCCCCTGCCCCAGTCGTTCACGCTGCACCAGCTCCAATTTACACCGCAGCTGCACCGGCTCCAGTATTTTCAGCGCCATCAACAGTCCTTGCCGCCCCTGCAATTTCATCCGCAGCATCTCTTCCCGTCGTTACAGCAAATAGCGGTTACGCTCCAGCATTCGGTTCTTATGCCTCAGCTTACAGTTCCTACGCTCCATCATTTGGATCTTACTCCCCAGGATTTGGGTCTTACTCCTCAGGACTTGGCTCTTATGCATCAGGTTTCGGTTCTTCCCTTGCTGGGCTTGATGGATTAGGTTACAGATCAACTTTCGGACACGGTTTAGGATATTCATCTCTTTTAAGCAACTCCATCCACTAAATATTCTTCTACCACAGGTTTTTCAAAGCAAAGTGGCAGCTGTGATCTTGAACCTTTCTTTTTTTTTTTTTTTCAAAAACGTTTAGGAATTTCCTTAATTTAGGTTTTAAATAATTTTATCACTACCTCATAAGGGTTAGGTTTTTTTTTATTCTCTATGTCATTTTCTTTTTTTTTTTTTAGTTTGTACTATGGTGGGTGTTTGTAATGCTTTTATTATTCTTGTTCTTTAATCTACAAATTCCTTTGTCTTCGAACGGTCGCTATTCCATTTTCATACTTCTCCTTTTTTAGAAAACAAATCTACTAGGAAAAAAAAATTAAATGAGCAAATTAAGGTCAATTACTGCAAAAATGTAGCCATGACCTGATTATTTATTACTATTAAGTAAATATATGTAAAGAGATCATGAAAATTAAATGTATCAACAGAAAACAAGTTCCGATTCTGATAGATTTTGATTGATTTTTTTCTTACACCTACTTGTTTGACATTTAACCTTTCATTCATTCAATGATCTTTGGTCAATAAATCAGTAATCGCTAATCCTTTTTTCCGTTTTACTTGTTTAAAGTTAATTGCCGTTAATTCAAAAAAATGACAAAAAGGCGGTTAACTGGAAGAAAAGGACTGATCGTGTTTGAATATTCTTTCGGATCTAGTCAAACAGATTTCATTCATTGTAAATTATGAAAAATTCATTAAAAAATTTATACGTGTATTTAAATCTATTTTATTTTCCTCGCTGATGATTAAGAAAAAAGTTAATTTAGTATATTAATTGTATTCTTATTCCTATTTTTTTCTGACTTCGTTGTGCAAGCAGCAGAGCTTGTTCATCTTCCACATTTGTGAGCTTGCCAATATTCTGCAATTCTAAATCAACTTAACAAAATTTCTTTTTTCGATTTTTTCATTTGTGAAGCATATCAGTCGAATAATCAGTCGATGAAATCATTGATTATTGAGACACTTTTACAAAATGTGAAGCAGAATTTTAGAATCGTTTGAAATATAGTATCGGATTTCTCGTTATGACTTTAAAATTTTACATCAAATACTTTCTGTCCATCGGTGAAAAATAAAATGAATTATGTAATGTATGTGGGAAATGTGAAAAATCCCAACATTAATTAGAAAAACCTTGATTTTACAAAAGAAAGGTTTTAATTAAAATTTTTTGGATTTGCTGACTTCCATCATATTTCGATATGCGAAATTCAGATCCTAAGCTTATTTGAATACAATGTAATGTAATATAGTACAATACGTTGAATAAAGATTTCTTGTTTTTTTATTAAGGCTTATCAAATGATATTTCATAGCAAGTAAGCCATTCAATTAAAATATGATACAGAGATCAATTAAATTTTTCAATATGTCGTAAAGTATATAAAATCAAATAAATCATTAGGAGTCAGTTGCTTAAATTCTATGTACTTTCATACATCCAACTTTATCTTTTATATCCTAAAAATTAGGTACCGAAACCTACACAGCAGGCTCATTCTGAAAAAAACGTATCATGTCGGTAGGACAAATAATGTCACGTAACGATCAAAATAAGAGCTTAAAAATAATTATTTCTATCCTGAAAGAAGATTATATCTTTTTTAACATATATACAAGATTCTACTGTAGAAAAATTTTTTTTTTTACTTGTTTGTTTTTAAAACGTAAAGCTAAGCTTAAATCATGTCGGTAGGACAAATTAACAGGAATAATTTTGAAAAAAAATGACTTCATAATAATTATTGTTTGTTCGGAAGTAGAATTTATGTTTTTAACTAAACTTAATATGAATAAATCTACCGAATTTTTTTTTCTGATTTTTTTGTTTGTGACATACGGCAAATCATCTTAAAAAACATGAAAGTACGTTTTTTTGAGAATGACCCAGCTATACTTCTAAATTCGTCTTATCCATTTTAGCAAGCGAAAAAGCATATAAATTTTTCTCTCGGTATTAACTGTTTTGCTAATGCTATTTTCACGCATTACAAATAGAGGAACAGAATTTTAGATCAATGAAAAAGACCTAAATAATTTCGATGGGCTGCATTGTTTGATATCTTTCTTTAATTAACCTAGAGTCTTTTCTTAAAATTACTGTCCAAAAAAATAGTTACTGTTAATCAAAAAAATAAAAAAAATATAAGGTTAAGCCTATTGCTTACAATTTCTACTCTTGCTATAAAATTTTAAACCCTTTTCATTTTACACTAGTAAAATGTGTATGTATTTCGGAATCGAAAACACCAAAATGTAAATAATTTTTTCTTACAATTTACATCTCTTGGGGTTAAAAGATTTCTTTTGCTCTCCGAAAAACTGAATATTCCGACTCACATATTTTCACTTGTATAAAACGTATTTTCTTGAGATGTATGGATCATATTATGATAATTTTTTAAAAGTATTTCAATGTATGATTTAGAATCTGAATATGATATTCCAAAATATATGCATGAAAATAATCTTGAATTTGCCGGAATTCTTGTGCTTTCTATCAACAATTAAAGTAGAATAAATTTTAAAAATCTGCATATTTATTAAATAAAAATTTACTCCAAATCTTCGCTGTATTTTCGTTCCTAATTATTATCGACTGTTTAATTTCTTGCATATGGGGAACAGAATTCAATATAAGTAATTAAACAAAAATGATTAGATAATATAAATACAATTTTTTTTTTGTGATAATAATGATTGTTTTTAGCTAGAGATGTAAATTTTCCACAAAAATCTTTAAATTTTTCTCTATTGTTTTGTCATAGATTAAGGAAAAATCCTTCCAGAATGTTCTGTTGATTTTAAATATGATTCTAATGCGAATGTTTTCATATTTTTATGTCCTAAGATGGTTTTTATAAAATACTGAAACATCAGAGATTGACTTCTGAAATGAAATAGTTATTTTATTTTATTGATTTATGTTCTATATCCCGAAAAAAAAATTGTCGAAATATTTATTCAAAGATATCGTTATTAAAATAATGGCGTAAAAATAAAATAGTGTCGAAATTCCTGTAATGTGTAACTATCCAAATATCTAAAATTTCTCAAAACAAATTTTTTTTTTTTTTCTTTTCTTTTCTTAAGATGAAAATCCTTATTGTCATTTAAATTTTTCTTTTTCTTATTTTACAAAAAAAAAAAAAGTTAATCGGGTTAGAGTCTAAGAACAGAATCCAAAAATTCATCCAGCAACGCGCGTTACTGTCGAAATTCAGGAGAAGTGATTATTCCGGATTTAGTGAATCCAGTTCATGCGAAAAGCTCCTTCCGTTTAATTTCTCGGTCCTTCCTTTTTCAATGAACTCGTCCCTTTCTTTTTTTTTACTTCGTCTTTCTCTTGCTTTGCTTGACGAGCGGTGACTCGGCGGTTTCCTGTGAGCTTCCCGTTCGTGTTTTATTTTCATTAAAATTTCTTCCTCTTTATCAGCTTCTAACGACTGTTGTTCGCCATCGTTGTCACTGCAAGAATATTTGCGGTTGACATTTGGTACTTGAAGATTTGACAATGCTGGAATGTTCGCACTTTCCAAGCAATGATTTTCCGAAAATGTACTATTATCGTCGGTTGCTCCCTGATTTGTTGAATCATTTTCTCGACTGGAAAAAATTCATTTAAATTAATATTTTCTTTTTAAGTAGTTAATGTGACTCATGGCTTTTCCCGCCCAATTTAACAGCTAGGAGTAACGTTTCGCTTTGCTGATGAAACTATTCGCATGGTTAAAACAATAAAATATGAATTTTTTTTTTAAATTTTGAAACGAATTTCTCCTTAAAATTCTTGGATACTTTTTGCTTTTCAAAAAGATTACTGAAGATTTTTTCCTTCGAATATGAGTTATTTCAGCTGTATTATAACTGACATATTAAACGTCAGATTGATTGAAGATAATTTTTTCTCGTAAAAATGAAATATAAAAATGATTGTTTTCACTTTTTACAGTAACATTTCAAAAGAAAATTAGTTCTGTCTCTGATTTCATTTTTTTCAACATTAAACACTCTAGTGTATTTTTAATTTTAAAAATATAGCAAAGAGTTAACAAACCTATCGACTATTTCCCATTCAGGCTCATCCCTCGATTGAATCATTAAGTCATCATGACTGGGGTTTCGGCTTTTAATTGGAGATCGGCTTCTACCATCTCTTTCGCTCTTGTTCAAGCTCGAATTAACTTCAACAAATTTTCTTCGACGAGATTTTCTTGCGTTGCGTTTCCTACTTCGCTTTGGTAATGGTTTTTTATTCGTGGAAGAGGCTGTAAAATGATGAGAATTTTTATTTCTTAAAAAAGTTCAAATATCATTCCGCTGTATAATTAATTACCTTTGACTCGAAGATTTTCCTCATCACTAAGTAGCCAGTCCTCGTCGGCTGCTTCATCTTCAAACTCGACGGTATTTTCCAGCACAGTATTCCTATCTCCTGCTTCCAATTTTTTTTCGGTATGAGAGTTGGGTAATTTATAACGCCGCCCTCTTTTCACCAAAACTCCTTCGTCGACGAGCTGGTTCAACCTTCTGGCGGTTTTGAAGGCCTATATAAATTCAAAATATCAAAAAATAAATGGTCCTTAGTGAAAAGTTTTCCACTGTTTTCGATAAAGAATAAAAATTGTTAATGGTTTAAATACCAAGTTTGCGTAAAGTGTTTAACATTGACATTTTTACCTTTATCGGATCGTTCGTATTCTTTGATCTCTTTCGTACGAAGTCGCAAATTTGTTTACTTGTTGTTCCACGGGTTTCCCTTAGTTCTTCGATAGCTTTAATGACTTCTAATAAAGCATGTTTTTCATCGAACATATTTTTCTTTACAAAAATTTTTGAACAAAAATTGAACTGTTTTTATTTAGGATTTTAAAATATTTTTCCGTTTTTATTTTGCTTTTGTTTTTGTTTTTTTCCCCTGCAGAAAGAAATGCGTCTATCAAAATGGCGGATTTAAAATATATTCGAATATTAATAAAAGACAAGTGTTGCAATTTTAAAATATCCTGGCAAATTATACAAATTCAAGACAGGATTGATGATGATTAATCTTTTGTGCGAAATAAAGAGTCACAGGTTTCCAGCCCCGATTTTATGTGTCCAGGCTTTTAGCCAGGACTCGACCCCCTGTGAGAATGAGCCCTCCTGTAAATGTTATTCACCTATATATTTTCACAATCTTCCATTTCCAAAAAAGGGCATTTCAGAGGCTTCTTTCAGAAAACTTCTTTCCTCCCCTCCCTCCCCTTAGCCTCTCGGTTGTGGTACATGCCTGAGTGTGTGCAATTCGGCAATCCAAATTTAATTTCTTTTATAGTGGCTTTTTTCTGAAACACTCTTTACCACTTTGAGAATGGGTGAATAAAGCTACAAGATATTATGTTGATTTTCATACATAAATTCGCAATTATGACACAGTAATAAAATGTTTCTTCAAAATTAAGTTGTTTCTTATTTTAAAAAGTTTAAATCAGCCGATGAAACATGGGTAGGATAACTAAATCCTGCGTTCAAAGATATCAGTTTAAAAAAAGGTCTAATTGTCTTATCGCTAGGGAAAAAAAGTTAAAAAAAAAAAAAAAAAAAAAACCGATTATGTTGCTTTTCCGATGTAAAGGATGCGGTAATTCATCCGAGAAAAAAAAATTAATCAAAAACGGAATTATCAAAAGAAAAATTTAGGAAAAAAAAAAACAGAAAAATATTAATAGCCTGAGGAAAAGCGGAACCCGAATTTTAAGTGGAAAGAAAATGATTCGACTAGATATGATAGTTGCGGGGAGATAAATTAAAAAAACATGCTATATAATATAAATGCAAAAGAGCGAAAGTAAAAACAAAACTTCACAGAACTCGAAATGCTAGTAATTTTATGAACCCCACTGGGCTTTTCGCCTTTTTTAAATATCGACGATTCCGATGTAACATTTTTAGATGCGAAAGAAATCAAAAGCCGATTTTGAATTACATCTAATACAGCATTTTTAGTTTGTAATTTAACTTACTTTGATGTTAATAATTGCAAATTTTGTATCATGAAATGTAAACTTTACTAGTTTCTGGTATGTCGATTCGATAGCCAGCGCTGGGGCAGACAGGGCAGTTGCCTCGTATTTATTTGAACTTCCGTTCCATCAGGAAAAATGTTTATATGCCCATAAAGGCATTAACATTAAGGTTAACGGCTGTAGTATTATTTTATGGATATCGATATGAATACGGGTATTACCATAGAAGTTACCAAATTAACTTTTTGAACAATCACTGAATAACTTATTGCCCCAATAAATTATTGTTTACCATTGAAAAAGAATTTATGATATGGGTATGCGACTGATTTAAGTTTTTATGCTAAACAAGTAAACCACGTAAACCATTGTTAAATGCGCGTATTTTAGAAATGAAAGGTTCAGAAAAAAAAATCAGCAATAATAATACCATAAAAAATGTATTAAAAAACAACACGTAAAAAAAAAAAAGTTATAAAGAAAAACACGTTTGAATTACTTAATAGATAGACTAGTTGCACATTTTTAACATGTTTAGTGATCTATAGGTAAAGCTGCCCAAGCAGGAAAGTCACCAATTCGGATAATACACTTTCTATTCGAGAAAACAAGATTATTGCTTCCCGGGTTGATCACAGATGTCGCTAGGAAATCAGCATATTATTACAGTATATCCACACGACAAACAACATTCCGGAACATATACTTAAATAATTATATACGGCCGTTATATTTTAATTGGCAGTTAGTTAAATGAATCTTTCGGACATAACTATTGCCGATTTCTTTCACGTAATAGGGAAATAAATTTTTATGAAGAAATAATGAAATGATCCATATGAAACAATGAAAAGCGAAATATGAATGATGAAGATTAAGATAAAATTAAAGATATAAAAATGACAAATAAAAAAGGTGCGAAAAAAAAGGAAAAAGTGATACTGCGTGAGAATTAAACCTAACCCAATTGTATAACGGCTCGTATCCCTATCTTTAACTAAACATTAAAAACTGAAAATTAAAAAAAAATCTAATAAACACTATTGAGACAACTGCTCCTATTTAAAGCTATCACAAACTGATTTAACAGTTTTCGTTGTAAGTAAATATAAAAAAAAAATCAGTCAAAACATTTTGGAATTTAAAAAAAAAAAATCGTCTAACCGTGATGTCCGTACCCATGTGCGTATCCATGAGCGTAACCATGTCCAAGAACAGAACCATGAGCTAAAGCTAATGGAGCGTGATGTGCATGAGCTATAATGGGTGCGTGATGTACAACTGGGGCAACTGGAACTGGAACTGGAGCTTTAACTACTACTGGAACTGGATGTGGTACTGGTACGGCATGAGGAACTGGGACTGCGTAAGGCTTGGAAACTGGGACTGCTACCGGAGCTGGAACTGGTACTTTGACCGGAGTATCAACGGCATATGGAACTTTAACATGGACTGGGTATGGGATAGGTTGATCTACTGGTACTGGATACGGTTTGTCTACGGGAACGGCTACTGGATGTGGGACGCCAACCGGAACTGGCTTGGCAACATGAACTGGTACAGGTTGAGCAACTGGCACTGGGATATCTCTGTGGACTGGAACAGCCACAGGTTGAGGAACTGGCACAGCGTATTTCTTAATGATTGATACGTGTTGATGTGCGGAGATCGGGGTGGCGTGGGCGTGGGCGATGGGAGCTGCATGAGCCAAACCACCAAGTCCGTAACCACCAAGTCCGTAACCACCAAGTCCATATCCACCTAATCCATATCCACCTAGTCCATATCCACCAAGTCCGTGGCCGTATCCACCATATCCAAGAGCTAGAGGAGCAGACAATCCAAGTCCGTGACTAGCTACTGGCAAAGCAGCAGATGACAGAGCGAGGCCTCCGGGGACCGGAGATCGTTTATCCTTCTTCTCTTCATCGCTTTTGCCAAGAGCGGCAGTCGCCAGACATACCACAAGGGCTATCCTCAACTATTAAAAAAAAAGAAAACATCCTTTTAAGGTTTTTGAAATTTTAACTTACATATAAATTTTTTTATATTTCCGTTATTCAACTCCGCAGAAGCAATTTTTTTAAATAAAAAAAAAAGAAAAAAAAACGCTCCAAATTTTCAAAAACCAAAAATCTTCAAAAATTAAACTTACCAGTAGGTCCATGTTTGTTGTCACTTGAAATGAATGAATGATTCTAATACCATTGATCTACTTTTCTTTATTTTATATCTACTTCCGAAAGGAGGGTTTGCACACACATGTGATCTTCCAAACGCAAATTTGTTATCCACCACCAAAACAAAACGTCAACAAAAATGATACTTTCTCTAATCAGGTATGCCTTTCTTTCTCGCGCACGCATGATCAATATGATTCAACTGCTTCGATTTCTTCCAGTTGAGCCGTTTTTGTATTTATTAAATTTTGACCAGTCTGGAGTATTACTTAACAAATACAATAACTGTAGCGGTCAGTTTTTGATTAAAGGTAAAGCATTATTGGTCAAGCTAGATTAAATGAAAAACCAAAATTATCAGACGCTTTAATTTTTTTTTTTTTTTTTTTTTTTTTTTTTTTTTTTTTCATATTTTTTGGTTTAGGCAAATAAATTGATATTGTTGCACTTACATTTCATAGAGAATTCTCAGGAAAAAATCGGTTTTTACTGCTATAAAAAAAGAAAATAGAGGAAAATAAAGGAAAAACCGAAAAAAATTTTCCTTCTAAAAGGATAGTTAAGGGACATATCCAATTTTCCGCGATAACTAAGTCTTTTTCATTCACCTAAAATGCTAAATAATTCACGCAAAGGTTCCCATAACATCGAAGTTTTTTCTTCATAAGAGCTTACTCGTTATAGTTTGAAAGAAATTTTTCTGATCATAGGAGCAGGGAAAAGCTCGCAATCGTATGTGAACAGGGGTATAGCCTTCGTATATTTGAATAAGAACAATTTTCACGTAAAATGCACGTTTTCAGCATTAAAAGTTGATCTTCCAAATACATGTCAGGCTTGCACTGCATTAATAACCGATTAAATTTCCATATGTATACGAATTTTCTTTTAAAAAATGAATTTTTTTTATATGAATGGAATATGTACCCAAAATGGCATGTAATTTATTCTGACATTCGTCGGTCAAGTCAAAGTATTTGCGAGACAAAAGTAATATAAAAAAATTATTTCATTACCAGAGGTGGATATAATTCATCTTTTATTGTTGCACTATGCTGCAATTTATTGCTTTTAATGCATTTAAAGAATTTTAAATTAAAAAAAAAAAAAAAATTTATATGGAGCAAAATATTATCATTCCAGGCTTAGTGATTGCAAAAAAGGCTTTCTAAGAAAAAACATTAACTAATAAGTATAACATTAATCCATTATCATTTATTTTTGTTTTGATGCATTTTACCATGGCTAATTAGACAGCAAATTATCATTCATCACTCGATTACCCGTTTCGTTGCAATATAATTTTAATTAGGATAACGATTCGTTGACGCCCTCCTTTAAAAAAAAGAATTAAAAGTCATCATTTTTTCCACAGCCTATAATTAAAAGGGACAGTGAAGTTTATTTTACTTTTTAAAAATTTTTAATAAACCTTTATCTTTAAAAAATAACGGATTATCGTTTAGAGAGAAATGATGGTTTAAAATACCGTGATTGCATGCAACGCTTTGCAATTCTTAGAGTGCCGCCCAGTACCGGACTTCCTGCATCTGTATCTGGAGTCCCGATGACCGGTTCTCCAATTATTCCTATCTTAAGGGAGTTGATGAAATGGTTTACTTCTGAGAGTAAATCATTTCTCAATAGCATTTTTGTTTCACTTCCGAATTTTTTGGTAAACATGAAAAAAGAAAAAAAAATCGTGCGACCCTTGTTATGTAAGGACCCACCCATCGGGTATATTATTCTTTCACGATATTACATCAATAGATACATTTCAGTTTACTTCTTGTTATGCCATATTATTCGCTCATCGTTTTAATATTTTATTAAGTCGATCTTTTTTAATGCCCCTATTTAGTGCTTAGGCTGCACCAATAATGGGATTCTCTCCGTCAAACATGAAATACCAGAACATTAGACCTTATTGAATCCGGTCACCCGCAAATTTGGTGAGCTCTTCCGTTTTTTTTTTTTTTTTTTTTTTTTTTTTTAAATAAAAAAGAAATAGAAAGTGTTTAACGACTCTTTAATATGAAAATTTTAAAACTGGAACTATCAAATACATTTTGACATGGGTAAGGGCACGTTGACTAGATTTTGCAACTCTTTCGAATAGCCATTACAAAGAAAATGAACCTTGCCGTAGCCAGAATGAAGGTGAAGACTATTTGAGAGTGAGAGTTCTCACTTACATCGACTCTAAAAGACTTGATTGAACCGGGTCATAAGAAAAGGAATACACCCGTTGCTAAAAGTTATTAAATTTATCCTTATGAAAAATATTCGATACTACAAATGGCGTATAAAAATGACTTGGAATTCGCTATACCATGAATCCGCTTTTAGAATGCCGATAAAATAAACAAACTGCAATGTTGAGCTTGTCACAACCAATGAAGGTTTTACACTTTTTTAACACTCTAAAGACGGACATCAGGTATATTAAAATTAAGTTCCCAAATAGCATTTTCAATCCATTGGACATCCCGTGGATTGTCCATCACATATCCACTAGATATTATCCTGTGGATTATCCATTAGATATCCCAGGCTTGTATCAGTTTTTGAAGCCGTTAAGGCTGAATATCCTTTTTTCAAACATGCAGTTTGAAAAGTATGGATATCAATTACAGTCACCTTGGTCCATCGTGGAAAAATCCACACTGCTGCGCTAAGGGATGTAAAATGGATAGGAATGATAAATTTTCATTGGATTCCGCATAATCATTATATAGCTGGAAATCGATTGCTTTTGGAATGCGATTGCTTTTTCTGCCTCCAAAAGTCTTCTCATTATCTTCATACTTGACAAATAAGAAATTGTGATTTTTTGGCAAACTAACCGTAAGATGAAAATTTTCCTAATCGATTTTTTCACCTTTTCCGATTCAGAATTTGATGCCAAACATAGTAGGACCTTGGAAATAAAAATCGGTCCACTATTAAGCTCATAAGCACTTTAGAGTCGAAAAGTCATGATTTCGAAAAAACCCTGTTTTTAAAATTTCACCTTGAATGTATCTCCTGATAGAAGTCTTTTAAAAGCCCCATTTCAAGCCCAATCAGGAGTTATTTGGCCCCCAAAAAATTGACAGATTTTCTATATTCCTAAGTATCCATTTCCGATGAAAACAGAAAATCAATATTTTTGACTCTATTTTCGCTTTTTTTTTTTTTTTCTGATTATTTTAAAAGAACTTTCTTAATTTAAGAGGAGAAAAAAACTATCCCAAATCAGAGAATTAAAAACATGATCAAAATAGGGTATTGCACCAAATCTAGAAAGTAAGGTTTAACGTCCGGCGAAAAGTAAAAAGCATGCTTCAAAAGCTCATTCATAAAAATTCGATCAAGCTTTCCTCTTCAAAGAAAAAGAGCTATTTCATACCTTATTTTCATAATTCAAAGCAATTCATCCACAAATTAAATTACTCTCTAAATTGTTGTTGCTTCGGAGTGAATAGTGCAGAATTTTTTCACTCAGTTCGTTTTATTGGCATTACATCACAAGAGATTTAATTGAAGCACATCAATAATCAGAAACCATTGGTATTGCATATTTTAATAACCTGCAGGCTCTAATACTGTTTGATGTACCTGTCCGAACAATGTTCAATTTCGGTTCAATCTAAAACCCAAAATAACTATAATAAGGAAAACATCCACTGCGATTCCTGGAATCGCTTTAGTTGATTTATGGACTAAATTGACCTCTGCAAGGAGGAAATATTTATTTTCAAATAATACGTACGTGTCTTAATCAGCTACAGCCGTAATAGCTGGAGGGAAAAGCTTTTATTCCTTTTCGGTCAGAATAGTCACGCTTGAAAATAAAATAAATAAATCAGTTTAATTCAAAATGATGCTAATTATTAAAATTATGAATCATCCCCCAAGCGAATGCTCATATTGCTGAATTTAAAACGATAGAGGGCAATACGATCACATACAGAAAGGTTGTATGTATAACAAAAGGTGAATCGCTTTTAAGTAGTCAATATAAAAGCAGAAAGGTCTTTTTATTTCTAATTACCAAAGTAAAAATGTGTCCTGAAAATTTTTGTTAATCATAGTATTACAGGTTCGAAAAAACCTGTACTGCGAAAAATTAAATTTTTAATCATTTAGAAAACAAAGAGTCGAATTTCGTTTATGCAAGACACCATTACTTTGAAAAAAAAAAATGTATATGATATCTACTTTGAGATCAAAATGACTTACATTTTTATAGTTTTAATTTCGCCTGCCCTATTTTAACCACAAAAAAAGGAAACCAAATCAATTTATTACACTTGTACCCATAAAACATAAAATACCATTCACAATTTATCCTTGCTGTAAGTGCAGTATATACATGATTCATAAAGATATTAACTATTGAGTACATTCTGTCATTGTGTTACATTTTACATGGATTGCAAATACAGTGTTCGGATAAAATGACATTTCTTTTTTTCACTTTAAATATTTTATTTATTTATTAATTTAAATAAAAAAAATATATAAATCATCACTTTTAAATAAAATAAAATAACTTAATTTTTTGTCTGTACAATATTTAGAAAATTACTCAGTATCACTATATCATTAAAGCATAATATTCGGTGGAATCTCTTCATGGAAATGCCCGTCAGTTCTACCAAAAATCGATTTTAAAATCTCCAATTTACAAATAAAATGAACTGATCTATTTCCCAAGTCATTACTTGTTACGGTATGTTATGTTACGTTTCATTGATTTTGTCTTCTTTGCTTTCGGTTGTTGTGCTTGGTTTCAAAATGGGTTTTTCCGATGTCAGCTTTGTAATTTTAATAGGAGCTGCCGTTGTCTTGATTGGTTTTTTGCTGGTAGATAAAACAGGTTTATCTTTTTTTGATCCAGTAATATTTCTAACTGGGAATATCTGTTCCGGCTAAAAATAAAACAAATCGTATTTCAAGATCTTTAAGAATTAGTTCTAAACAAAGTTTAGAAGAGTTGCAATATCCCGAAAAAAAGCTACCATTAAAATAAGCTTGTGTGAAATTGAAAAAATTGAATTTACAATGCACCAATAGTGGCTTGTGTGAAACGCCTTAAAACCATCGTTTAGATAATTGATGTACTGTATATAACTTGAAAAATTTTCCGTTTATAACCCTTTGCATTGTCCTACTTCTGACCAGTATAGCGTAAATATATACAGTCCAGCAATTCGAAATTTTTACAATCATTCATTGTGGCTTTCTCAAAATATCCATGAAGCATCGTGAGGAAATTTTTATATAAAGCAAAAATACATTTGAAACTCGATATTTTGTAATTCGAAAATTTCGATTGCGTTGTTAAAGCTTGGTATTGATTTAAAATTTGATATTTTAAAATATCTACTGTACGATTGAGATTTTCGGATTTATAAACATAGGAGATCAGAGATATCGTTTTACTTGCACGTTCTGGTTACTTCATTTTAACCAGTGTCGGAAAAAATTATTCTCGACGCATCATGGAAATTTTAAAGACACATACAACACGTGGGTGGGTACAAAGTTAAGGTCAGTGGGCGAATTCGTCGATTGAGCACAATTTACTGTATAATCAACTTAAATAATTCGAGTTGCTTTCATTTTCATAAATTAAACATTAAAAACAATTCCTCTAAATACAGATTCAATATTTAGTTCTCCAGTTCCCAGAAGAGCAAACATTACGTACCATTCAGAAAAATAAACACATGAATGCAAATTTTAAAGCTCGCTTTTTTTGCATATTATTTTCATTGTAACCTTTTCATTTTTCTGCATTAAAAATTGATCAAATGTATTTATTCGCAACAAATTTGCAGTGGTTCTGTAGCGCTCTTCCTGTTTTTTACGCTTGTATAAGTTGAATATTAAACAAAATGTGCACAGTCTCCTATTTAATACTGCAAACATATTTTTTTAATCGATTACTCTACCTTTTTTAAAATATCACAATGTTTTCCCTTAAATTTATCCGGGCAAATACATTTGTAATCTCCGTCCTCTTCAGTTAAAGACACGCAAGTTCCTCCATTTTCGCAAAGATTTTCATGGTTGTCGCAATAGGTTAACTCTGTTAAAAATGAAAAAAAAATTTTTAGGATTTAAAAAAAAAATCTATGAGATTTTTCACTATTTTTTACCTTGATCACAAAGCAAACCTCCCCAGCCGTCTTCACAGTTACATTGCCATGGCCTTTTACAAGTTCCATGCACACACCCTGGATACGGATAACATTGGCTGCAATTTTCACCCCACCATCCGACTTTGCATCGGCATTCTCCAGGTTTTAAGCAGTATCCGTGATCTTTATGACAACTCTCCGAACAAATGGCTGTAAATTAACAATTGAAGCCCTTTAAAATAATGATTTTTACATGCTAAAGAAATTGATTTTTTTTCCGTATTTAAATTTATTTTTTCTTTATAATTTTTGTTTCAAAGAAAGGGTGCAAATTTACTATGGAATGTTGGATTAACTTGTTGTACCAACGTTCCACACTAATTTCGACGTAGGAGTAAATTCTGCAATAGTCGATTCGTTCGTTCGTCAAACATGTTGGTTCAACAAGTTGGACAAACATGTTGTACCAACTTGTTGTACTAACATATTGGTCCAACATTCCATAGTGAATTTGCACCCAAAATGATAACATTAAAAAACTCCTCATTTTTATTCTTTTTTTTTTTCAGGCAGTAATAACTAACTTCAGTTCGGCACGTGTTTTTCGTAGCGAAAGGAAGGCTTGAAACGTTCGTATTCGATATTTTGTAAGTTTCTTTGGTTTTGGCATTTTAGGATATTATTAATTAAACACGCAAATTAATTCCTCCAAAATGCAGGTGCAATATTAGATTCTTTACTTCCCACAAAAGCGAAATATTAGAATTTAAAAGAATTCATAAAAAAATTAAAGCTCATTTTTTTACTGTATTTTATTTTCGTTTTAACCATTTTTTTATTGTTGAAATTTAATCTCTTTCTGTATAAGGCGTTGGTTACATTACACGAAAATTTTTGTTCGAAGAGTTTCAAAAATTTTTTCTCGATGAAAATGTTTACACTTTTCGAACATGTTCGAAAAGTTTCGATGATGTTCGAAATGTCTGATGATGTTTGACGTTATTTTTTGATGTGTATTATATTTTTTACGTAATGGGGGGATACATATATCATCGGCCGAGTATCCATATCAATTTAAGTCATTTTTTTGCTACGTAAAAAATATAATACAACTCGAAAAAGAACGTCAAACGTCATCAAACATTTCGAATATCATCGAACATGTTCAAAATCTGTAAACATTTTCCTTGCGAAAAAAGTTTTGAAACGCTTCGAACAAAAATTTTCGTGCAATGTAACCAACGCCTAAATTTTATTATTTATTTTTTTAACTTACGAGTTTGGCATAACAGTCCGGTATAGCCTTTATTGCATTTACACTCTAATGGCTTCGTACAAGTTCCATGCTGGCACCCTGGAAGAACTTGGCAATCTTTACAAGTTTCCCCTGACCATCCAAGCCGGCAGCTGAAAACGAATCCCAAAATTATTTTACCAGTATTTGAAAATGATTTCTGCGTGTATTTTAAGTTTTGATTGACAAGTCAATAAATATATTATTATCTCTTGCAGCGTTTTATGTACACCACGATGAAACAAAAACGATAAAATGCAGTTGAAAGTTCGTTCTATTTATTTAGGCTTTTATTTTTTTAGCACATCGTTTTTATTTAAATTCCAAACCCTGAAAAGTTAAAACTGATTTTTGTATAATCAAGAGAATAATTATTGATCGAAATAAATTAAAGAAATGATGTTACGAACTGATTTAAGATAGATTTTTTATAGGCCTAAAAAAAAGTTTATTGATCACGTCGCACCAGAGCATTTCCCAATACCGAAATGACTACACAAATATATTATATTTCCCTTAGTAGCACAGGTCGTTTTAAAAAAAGGTGTTAAAAAACGTCTAAATGTGTTGGTGTGTTATACGTATAAACCACGTTTGTTACATGTCAATAAAACGTGTGTGTGCTATAGGGTCTCGTTGATCGGTCAAATACCTTCCAGCAACCCCCAAAAATTGACAAGGTAAAACATGAGCAACTTTCTATTTTTGGAAAAAAAAGCTTCAAATTATTTAAGCAGATTTAATCATGGCTGAAACACTTCACTGTTTTAAGAATTGTTCACGAATTTAAACCCAAGTCTTAATCTAAACATACAAAACAAAAATGTGAATATAAAAAATTAAGAAAAATAAATAATTTTTTAATTGCTAAAAAAAATCGTTCATTATCCTATATGGGCATCATATATCCTATATAGGGTTTATTTTTTGGAAGTAAGAGCTGTCGAGACTGCGACGTTTCTAAGATCGGTAGATAATAATGCAAAATACGAATTATTATTTAAGAATCTACTAACATTGCTTATGAAATGTTATTCTGTTATAATGGGAAATAAATATTATGCTAAGAACTTGTGTAAATATGGACATCTGGGAAATTACCTGCATTCTCCAGGCCATTCACAGTAACCCCTTGTGGCATGGCAGTCAAGTCTGCAGATAGCTGTAATTAAATCGAAAATTAAATGGAGACTTAAATATTTGAACAAATATTTTGAAACATTTCCAGTTTCTTGTCCTTACGTTCGGAGCAAAAAAATCCGTCCCAACCTTCTTCGCATATGCATTCAAAACTGTTATTGCAATATCCGTGTTGGCATCCTGGCAGAGTTATGCATTTGTTGCAGAATTCACCATAAAAACCTAAAATAAGAAAATCGTTTTTAATAACATGAATCAAAAGAGGCAGTAGGCTTTTTTTTTTTTTTTTTAATTAAAAAAAACACCTAGTTTTATGCTTACCCATTTTGCATTTGCATTCACCAGGTCTTTTGCAATATCCTTGAAGAGGATCGCAACCTTTCTTACAAATCGGTACGTCACAGAGATCTCCAGTCCAACCTGGTAGACATTTTACTTCTCCATTGTCGTCACAAGTGTAATGACTGTGCTCGTTTTGAAGAGCTGGAATCTCACAAGCCTGAAAGTTTTAAAGACAATATAAATTATCTGATTAAGGTTTTGGCAGCCATTTTGCTTGGAATACTTCGAGAAGGTCTCCGCTTAATATCAAACTTTTTTAATTTAAGAGCGCAGTTTTTCAGTCCCCAACTACTTTACTTTTATTTATTTAAAAAAATTGAAATAAAAAAGTTTTTGTGAGAAGAATCGGAAAATCGTAGGCGCTTTTGTATTTCATAAAAAATCCTAGAACGGATCTTTTTTTTTTTTTTTTTTTTGAATGAATGAAATCGCATTTAAACATTTCTTGTTTTGATTTCAGCTTGAAAGTTTATGAAAGAAAAACATTTTTCATCCCGTTTTTTTAAGACTGCATTTATTTATTCATTTTTAAATTGGAGCTCTAGGTTCAAAAAAAAATAATTGAAGGAACTGCGGAATTTTCCTGTTTTATATGTTGTAAAAAACTAGATATACTGGATTGGGCTATAGGTAATACTTTTATTTTTGTAGAAAACTATCGATTCTAGTTTTAATTTTTAATTATTAGTTATCGGGAATTCTTGGATCACTTTAAAAAAGTATTATTTTTAATGCAAACATCGTACACTATCTTATAAATATGATTATTATTATTATTAAATTTTCAACTTACTTGTTTCTTCCATTTTGGCACGTATTTTGATCTAGTAGAATTAGAAGAGTCGGTTCCGTTGACTAGATTAATCACTAAAAATAATACCGCTAAAGCGCTTAATTCTCGAAACGTAAACGCCATTATAATTTATGTCCTCATACTGCTGTGAAGAATAAATAATCTAAAGATTTTTTTTAACGACTTTTCTCTTTTGTTATAAGCCTGGCCGAGGTAGAAAAAAAAAGACAGATACCCTCAGATTTATTCCTTACCTACTTAAAAAATATTGTAAAAAAAATCCACAACAACTTTTGATGTAGGATATATTTACCTCAGCCAAATCTATTTATTTAATTATTTATTTTTATTTTTTATTTATTTATTTATTTTTTTTTTTTTTTCAAAAACCAAACGATTCAGCTTACATTTTATAGTTATCATCAAAGCCCAGTATCACACCACAACTGTTGTTCGGTACTCAAGGTACAAAGACAAGACATTGAACCTGACGAACCTCATTTCATACCACTTTAGTGACCTGCATATTATGTTGAGGAACTAGTTTATAGCAATACTGTCTTAACAGTGGCGCATCGCTCTATAGAAAACATTTCCGTCGCCTTTAAATCTTACCTTGACCCGTATACCGGTCTAACGGTTAAATAAATAATAAAAACAAAAGCTTTAAACTTTTCTAGGATTGAGTTTTCCCTTTTCGTAGAAGAAAGATGAAAAATGTTAGTATTAATTTTTTTTTTTTTAAATCAGTAAATCGCAATTAAAGACATTTTACGCCACTGTTCATTGAAGATTTCTGATTATAATCTGCATTAATGAATTTTTAATTATCTTCCGCGAAATAAAATACTAGTTCATTAAATAAAATAATCGTAAGATTAAATTCAATTTTAAGTTACAATATTAAGAGACAGCTGGAACGAATGTAATATAATATTTAATGTCATGATCATTTCAGAAAAAGAAGAGCGATAGCTTCCCATCAATTTTGATGAGAAAATAAATTAAGTAAAAATGACTTGGTTTTCGAAGTTAATACTTCTTACCTAAAATCGATACAATCCGTTTATTCATAATTTATTACTTTGTGAATTTTCCTGCATCAAAGTACGAGAACTCGATCATTCTTGACAGTTTAACCGGTTGTAGAAACCACGTCTTGAAGGAGTTTTTTGTTTCAATATTGTTCATAAAGTTCATGCAGGTATAATATTTGCTGTGATCGTAAAATGAAATTGAAATTATACACAACGGCTGGGATTTCCTTTTATTCTTTTTCACCGAAAAAAGTTATTCAAACGAGTGCTCTTGTTTGATCACACTGCACGGAGCTTTTATATTTTGTGGAAAGCTTAATTTTGTCTCAAGTGTAATAGTTGCACGTCTGGACTATCGTGTAAACTGCCTCATTTTTCACAGCTGTTTCTTCTAGCAACCTTAAGACAAATGTCCGCAATTCTTCCTATGTCTGAGGTGATCATTTTCTTTCATTAATCTCCATTCTTCATATCCTCTTGTCTAAACTTTTGCATTTTACACACCCAAATTTTTGAGAAAGTTTTGCAAACTATTTTTTGCTTGCTTTAAAAAGCTTATAAATCTTAGTCTAGGACATTAACATAAAAACTCAAGCTGTTTGCCTTTTCTTCCCTTTCGTGAGAGAGTGGGAATTCAGCATGTAATATAAAAAGTGTACATATCGTAAGAGCTTAAAGGATTTTGATTTGAATTTATAATTATTTTTGTTTCTCTCCGGGCACGAAGGACGCGGTGTTCCTGGAAGTCTTCAAGGCTATTTCCCACCCCTGTGGTAGTTGCTCGCGACCTTAGAAACAAAAGTTTCTAAATCGACCCCCCGGACGAAATTCACTTTTTTATGAAAATAATTTTTACTTCATGAGTACTTTCGACTCCTAAACTATAAGTCTAAAATTCTTATTCTTTCCGGTTTTTTTTTTTTTTTTTTTTTTTTTTGAAAAATTAAAAGGTTCTAACTGTCAAATTCTTAAAGTCGATTTGAAAACAAAAGGTTCTAACGTCATTTTTTATTATAAAACTCCCGAAATCGGGCCAAAATATATTAAACACTCCAGATTGAAGATTCCAGGATTGCTTAAAAATTACTCTAGACAGTAGACATTCCCAATAATGTTCCCGTATAATTTTCGAAAAAATATATGATATTTGAAAAATTAAGATTTAGTGAATTTTTCAATTCAGAAACAAAAGGTTCTATCGTCTTTAACTTAGCTTGCTTATGGAGTTGATAGAACCTTTTGTTTCTATCGGGAAAAGTCACTAAACGGGTACAATTGTAGGGACTTTTTAAATAACTTAATTAATATTAAATTAACAATATCAATTGAGAGACCATTAAGAAAGTTAATTTTTTGGAGGGAAAAAACTTGAGAAAGAAAACCCGGATAATCCCAAAGAAAGTCAAATCGCGCACAAATCATGCCTTACGCAATGACAGTTATTTGACAACGGTTATAAAATATCGAGAAAAAATCATACCTCGAGTGGGACTCGAACCCACGAAGGCCCTATACACGCCTTGAAGTCCTATACGTGGACAGCGCTCTAACCAACTGAGCTATCGAGGCTTACACTCGAGTATATGAATTCTTCTCGATATGACTTATTAGAAGGGTGGAAAGTTAAGTCGAAGTATACTTTTTGAAAAGAAATTTTATACTCTGTTTCCGATTACATTTTTTGTGCTAAGACCGCACCGTTAGGTGACCGAGTACGCTAACCCAGGATTAAAAATCGCGGGGCATAAGCTTTCATGCCGGATTAATTATCTTTAACTTAATTAATGATTGAAATGAAACTTTTGGAATGTGTTTTTATTATTGCGTTTCTGGTCTAATAGCATTACGACGTGAAAAAATTTAACAGGTATCAAAGGTACAATTATATAAACTTTAAAATAACTCTCCTGTACAATTTTGATTTGTTACATTTAGAAGCTTTTGTTTCTGGGGTCGCGAGCTACTACTGCTCCCCATTACCCCGTTCAGCAGCCATTATACAGGGTTAAGGGTGCTACTCATACGTATAGCCCAGTAGCAACCCGATTGGTTACCCGTCATAAAATGCAATGACCCCGCATGATTTACATTGTAATCATGTTTTTTTTTAGTTTGGCTGACAGTTCTAGCCAGAGCATTTCGGGATGGGATGTGTCATTATGGCACTTTCTAATTTTTTTAATCTTTTTGAGGAAAGTGTCGTAGAAGGAACTGTCATAATCCTAAAAATTATGACCGTCTTGTTTTTTGAATTATTTTTATTCCTTGGTGTGGAATCTGTCATAAACTGGAAACTGTCATATAGCAGACTGTCATAATAGGGTTGTTTCACATAATTTAATTAAATTTTTTAAACCGCCTAAAAAGTTAGAGGAAAAAATAAAAATGCATTCTGAGTTGTAATTTTTTTGTTTTAACTTGGCATTAGCTCGGAAAAAAAAATCGGGCGAAAAATTGATGCATTTGAAACGATTTCGAAAAGCGGGATAAAAACAAACGGTCTTCTTTTAACCAATTGTTTTTATCATTCTGTTATTTGCCGTCAGTGCATAGTAAGAAGTACATAGTCGCTCAGTTCAAAAAAGGCCATACCGCTGTTCAAAATCATTTCAAATGCATCAATTTTTGGTTCAATTTTTTTTATTTTTTTTCAGCTAGGTAGTGACAATCTGGCACTAAAAAATTCCGACGCAAAATGCTTTCGTATTTTTTTCTCGAATTTTTTAAGCGGTTTTAAAACATTAAATTAAATTCAATTGTGTGAAACAACCCTTTCCTTGCATGACAGTTTCATGAGACCCTAAAATTTTGTGTTACCGAATTATACATATTTTTTTCAGTGCTCAAAGCTCAATTGTATTTGCTCAGTGCTCAAAGCTACATCATGAATCATAGGATTAAAAGACAGAAGAAAAATAAATAAATAAAATGTCAAAAACAAGTACCTGATTTCGATTCTTCATATATTTTAACAATCATCGTCGAAATTAAGTACGTTCAAGTCATCTCAAAGTGAACTGGGAAGATAATGGATCATTTATTTCTTACTATAAAATTACCGAATTCCAAAGCTAAATCCTATGAACCAAGCACGGAATAATCGAAGATCTTGATTCCCTTTCAGATAAAACCTTGCAACTCCAGTTTTATAAAATTCCATTTTTTCTTCTTTTAATTCAGAAAGCAACCGTCTAAGATGCTAAGGTGGAATAAACGTCCTTTGTAGTGTTAAAATAGTATACAGCCTAAATAAATTAACAGATCAAGCATTTAAAAGTAATATACTAAACGCATTTTTATCAAATTTATTGAATCTCTTAAATAATAAAATGTTGAAGATAATAATAATAATTTCTAGGAAGTAAAATTTATTGTAGCTCTTTCTTTTAAAATCTGATGTCATTTTCACAACGATCTTCCGGAAAAAGTTTTGTTAAAAGACATAATAGATTACGCTTACGTTATTGTTTTTTGCATTTTCATGACATTTTATTATCAGTTAAAAACGGAATGATTGAAGCCTCTTTTTATTTATTTGTTTGTTTTGCTTTTATGAGTCCATCATATATGCAAATCATTTCGTATGGATTAATTATTTATTTATTTATTTATTTATTTATTTACTGTTACACCTCCGTTATTTAAGTTCTGAAATGTAATAGAGACAGATTAAAAGAGGAAATCTGAAATGCGAAAACCACATTTAACTGTAAACGAAATAAGGTTTACTAAAACAATATCTATTTTTTTTTTTTTTGCAATTTTTTTGTTGAAGCAGAATTTTAATTAAAAGTATGAATGGTTATATGTGAATACTTACTTCACTCGGGAAAATCGAAGAAATAAACAGTGTTAAAAACATCCAGGAATGCAATAACAGATGATGGGGAGTATCGCCCCGCTTTCTTTTCTCGTTTGCGAGCGATTATTACATTAAAAAAATTTTTCAATTACCGTTAGTGTTTTATAAGGTTGATTTCTGAAAAAAAATTTTAGGAAGATGAAATTCCACGAATTATGTTGGTTACAAAATGTCATTGCTGCGGGAATGTAAATCACTTGGGATTGAGTAATTCAATTTTGGAAAAATGTGAGATTTTTGGCTTTGATACTACCTTCAGTACGGAATATAAATTTCATATCATTTATTTATTCATTTTATTTAATTTTTATGTATACTTATTTTTTTATTGATGCGTAAAAGTTTCTAAAATATTACATCAAAGCAGGAGGTTAGACAATGCAGGAAATTATTTATATACTGTAGATTTAGCAGACTATTTCTTGCCTCACTCTGCCTAATTTCAAAGGGCTAAAAGAATTCGGATTTTTTATTCACCTCATTCACCTTTTCATTCACCTCTTCTCCTGACCCCTTAACGCATCGAGTATAAACTTAATCACAGGTTTTTATCGACTTAGGAACTGCCGAACGTTCTTTCCTCGCTTTTAAGCTTTTGCAAACACATCTCAACCAACATAAAGGCATCACTTTCAGATTCATTCGTGAGCTCATATATTCAAAGCTTTGCGCTTCCTGCTTATTTGGAAATCGAAAAAAAAAATCCCTTTTTTCCTGTTAAAATGAATCAGAATCAGTCAGTTTTTTTTTTTTTTTTTTTTTTTTTTTTTTGTCCCCATTTTTGTCATATCTTTCAAATCCCAATGCCCAGGTGCGTTATTTAGTATTGTGATTCAAGCAGTAATAAATTAATTTCAATTTCATAGAAATTTTACGCTGTTTGAGAATACAAGAAAAATTTCAATCAACTTTAACATTTGGAACACAGTAAGCACCTGTTATTCGCATATTCACAAAGATCTGAAGCAGTATAAGTTTCATTATCAAAAAGTAAACAGAAGATACAAATCACTGAAATCATCATCAAAAGCTGTCTGCCTTGATAATATTCATATGCCGTTACATATCAGGTTCTGAATCAGATCCATTTTATTTGAATAAAATTAAAACTTCGCGGTTTGCTTAGCTTATGGAAATAACTTGGTTAATATTGCAATTAGAGCGTGCATTCAATAAGTATGATTTAAAATTTTTCTAAAAAAATGTAATAATTTTTTTTTTTCTTATTTCGTGTTTCCAGTTCTAACTGAAAAGGAAAAAATGAACCGAAATGAAGAGGGAAGAAAAATATAGCTCAAAAATTTAAGCTTATTACGCTCGACCTTCCATATGGCTAAATATACTTGGATAAACAAGTTGTATGTGAACAAGAAATCGCAAGGTAAAAAGATCAAAAAGCTTATTACTTATTTTCTTTTACATTTTTTCTCTCGTTTTTTCCTCTAAGGAAAAGTTCTTTTCAGCATATGCGATTTTTATTAATTTTATAAAAAATGTATGAAAACGACCGAAGCAAAAGAGAGAAGTAGAGCTGGGTTCATAAAAGAAGCTAAGCTTTTTAGCTTTTTAGGGCTTCCACTGTCAGTTTTCTGAAAACATCAGTCGTAGTAGAAAAAAAAAAAAAAAAAAAAAAAAAAAGATACCGGTACTGGAAATTTGATTAAAGTGTTCTCCTGTATTTCAAAGCATCAAAGGTACAGACTGTATTTTCTTTCACTTAAACGTCACCCGATAATTAAAATTAAAAAAGAAAAAAAAACGACATTGGTGTTTAGTACATAAACAAAGAAAGGAAGAAAAACTGAATCAGAAATCTTCAAATCTGCCGCCAGTGCAGTTCAAATCAAAGAGATAGCGTTTGTTTTGGATAATTATTGAATACCCTTCCAATATTTAACTCTTAAGACAGCTAAGGTAGAATGGCTCGAAAATAGCAGCAAGATACGAAAGTGAAATGGCTTCAACGATGTGCATGTAGTACATCGTTTACAGCCGGTCAGTGGAACATTGATATTGTATAACAATCGGTGCCGGTTATTACGTGGTGTTAAAAATTCAATCATTTCAGTTTGGTGCTGTGATGCTTTGACAAAGGTATTCTAACATATTTATTAATTTTTAAGCGTTATCGTTACACAAAAAGATTTTTAATTATTTATTACTCCAGTATCAATGGCATCTGACAGCAGTTAAATAGCGTGAGTGCTTTGAAATATCTAATAGACCATCGCTTAAAAAAGCGATTTAATACTTTGATTTTAAAGTGCCGAAAAAGTCATATGGTGCACCTGACGATGAAAGTAAAAAAAAAAAAAAAAAATTAAAAATAAAAAAAATTGTTGAATTATGACGCAAGAATTTTCAAACAGTATCATGACCTTACAGTTTTTGCCCAATCGGTTGTACCACCGGTACGTATAAACTTTCCAGGCTAAATTTCGTAATTGACACTCGGCCAGTTGCTAATTTTTTTCCTGTAAAGTAATAGTAATGTTAATCAGAAACACCCTTATTTGTTCCTCCGGAGAAAGCTTCCTTTGAAAAAGGGAATTCAATTAGATAATGGAAACGGTCACGAATTAGAATGATTACCGTTAATTTCATCAGTCGCAACTTAACTTTTCAGGGAATCGAGTGTAGGAATATTTGTTTGCATCACCGTGTTTCAATTTTCTATTCCAGTAAAATCCCACTCTTGTAAGTAAAATTCATTGATGTGATGTTAGTGTGATTGCGATCAAAATGAAGCAATAAATTGAAGTATCGAACTGTTTCGTCAAATTGACGACGTCAATACCGGGGGCTGGAATAAATTTGCCGGCTCTGACAATAATTAGATCAATGATCATTCCCACTCTCTTTTTTTTTTTTTTTTCAAAAAATTAACTGGCTAAGCTTTTTTTTTTTTTTGACAGGCTTTATTTTATTTAAGGGCTCTATTAAATTATGCCGGTACATCCCAACGATTTTCGGAGACTGAATCTCATTAATTAAAAATCTTTTCACAAGACCCCATTAATCCACTTAAAATGCATCGTCATAATCCGTGTGTGCGAACGTTTTTGTTATACAAATAAAAATTTTTTTAAAAAAATTGTTTACATTTTTCTCAGCAGCTGAAAAACCTTTAGGATAACTTAAAAAAAAAAAGATAGAAAGAAAGAAAACCTTGATCATGCTCCTGCATATAAATATAAATAGAAGCCCACAAACTATGTATGTTACCTGGAAAATCAAGTTTTGAGGCAAGTTAAGTTTTAATTTTTTTTTAAAGATCTTTTGCAAATTTTCCATCTTTAGACATGGGTTATTATGAAATAGTATAGGTAGCCATCGTCACAACAGCTCAGTTCTGTTAATTTTATTTAATCATTTTTTACCATATTTAAAACTGAAGTTGCTTGTTGGTGAATGAAAAACGAGAACGATAAAAAAAATTGTTTTAGTTAAATCTGAAATGTGGTAACATCGTTAAATGTAAACCTCGGTTATTTGAAAAAAAAAAAAAATCTTTGATTGGAAAGGAAAAATACAAAATATTTTTATACCGTATTATTGTATTCAGAAATGAAAACGCTCCAATTAAACAAGTGTGTGATTTTTCATGCATGAATAACACATTTTTCTCCTAATACGCGTGTAATGAAATAAATCGGATGTACCCACAGTTTCATTTTTGAATAAAAAACATGCCATATAAGTTTTAATTAGTAATTTTTTAAGAGAAAATATATACGTTCATTTTTGAAAAAAATGAATTTAAAAAAAGAAGCTTTTCCAAAAAATGTACTCAAAGTCGTCGTATCAAAAGCCGCTTTACATCGATCGTTCTGTGTATCAGATTTTAAAAAAATACATTAAACAAATTAGGAGAAAAAACGTGAACACTGAAAGCAGTTTCCCATTAATTCTACGAAAAAGTCATGATGAAAACAAAAACGTGCTTTAGATTTCAAAGCTCTGACCATTATTATTCCTTGCTTTTATACATGAAACTCGGGTTCTCGGGATTCACCAAAAAACAAGCGAAATTAATGAGGTGAAAAAAAAAATATATATCAACCACATTTTTTTTCTTTCGCAGCAAAAGAAGCATTTTGACAATAAAATGCAACTAAGTGAATAGATAATAGAAAGACAATGGTTTGTAAGATGTGAATGCGATCCCTAAAGACGTTCATAAATATTCAGATATTTAAAAGCAAATAAAAGTGTTGATGCAAAAGTTATCACAGTCAAATCGGTTGCAAATGTTACCGCGTGTCTCAAAGAAAAAAAAAGTAGAGAACTTTGAACTTCTTAATATGTAAGAGTCTGTATATTGAATCAGGTGGTAAAGAAAGTAAAAAAGGTGATAATGAACAAGAGGCTTAAATTATGTGATAATTCGAAAGCGAAGTGGTCGATTTATTTTTGTGATTAGGAAAATGAGTTAAAAATTTTGATTACATTTTTTTTACTGACTGTTCTTTTTTTCGGTGATCGAAGTAAATTTTGGAAGCGTAATTTGGCACGAATACTGAATTTGTACAATTTCCCATAAGGAAGTAGTACGCTATAAAAATAATTTTAATCGATTGAAGTTTGTCAGCCCCTTGAACTTTTGAAAAGAATAAGCACCGAGAACCCTTTTCTGGTCTTATCCTTATCTGATCTTTAATTTTGCTACCCAATAGTTTCTCACGGCATTCCATTTTCTTTCAGAGTAAAAAGCTCAAGCGCAAAAGCACCGCTGAAAGTCATTTCAGAAAACTTTTTCCATTCATTGCGATACGAAAAAAAAAAGAAAAAAAAATTGAAACTTAACAAAAGTTTAAATTTGCACCAAATAAATTTATCTTCCGATGTATTTTGAGTTTAACGCTGTGAAACTCACAAGGTACGCCGAAAAATCCACCACGTTGGAAAATTCACCATACTGTTTTAATACCATTTAACCCAAAATACTCCAAAAAAATGGGGAAATTTGGGGTTTGTGATATAAAACGTCAAAATTTTTAAATGTCAAATTTAAACTTTTTTTATGGTTTTTTTTTTCTGGCATCGTGTTACACATAGGCAGAGATTTTTTTTCCCCTTGCCCTCCGCCCCTAGTATTTTGTGGGTAGCGACGCCACTGAAATGACGAAAAAAGCGATTTTATACTTGCCGTGCAATAAAGGAACTTGAACATTTTGATATCATTACAATCCTAAAAGAAACGAATCCCTTCAGACTTACAGTTAATAAAGAGAAATTAATCAACTTGCCCGATATCCCATTAAATCTCTTTTTAAAAAAACTCAGAAAGGATCTTTTCAAAAATTATGTAGCTCTTTTTTTCGCGTGTAAAACTCCCGACCTTAATTTAATGATTTTTTTTTTTTTTTTTTTAATACGAGAGTAATAAATGCTCCAAGGCGTTTTTATCGGATAATATGCGATTTTTTGTAGAACTAATTCGACACCCCCAAGCAAGACTGTCTTCTCTACTTTGTGCTAGAGTAAGTTAAACATAGGAAATACCAAAGAAATACTACAGTCTTGCTCGAAATGTCGAACTTTTCTCACTCTTTCAATAGCATATCCTACATGTATATTATTGATTTTTCCAAATGCAAAAAACGGATCTGCAATGTTACATTATAATGAAACTTTTAAAATATCCAAAGCAAAATCCCGATTAAAATATTTAGCGAAAAAATTTTAAACCCAGAGATTTAAACGCTAATTTCCACGTACCATTTAGGTAAAGCCGAATTATATGCTCTTATGAGCAAAACATTATTTAAAAACTTCCGACCAGGAAGATAAAATATAAAAAATTCAATCCTTTTTAATGCTCTATGAAAACATTTTTTTCTAATCATTTTTGAATTTTTTATGCGGTAACAATGCTTCAAGAAAAGGTGTTAAACAATATCAATGCTGAGCTCTTCGAGGATTAAACTGCGCATAAGAAACTATCTTATTATCTTTGATGCCCAGTATTTTTGAAATAATAACTATTTAGTTATCTTTAAGTATAAAGTATGAAGTACGATGTGCAATGAATTTGTAATAATGCGGTTTGTGGCTGAATCAAAAAAAAAAAAAAGTAGATGACAAAACCAAACATTGTAGGTGGTGCAACCAAAGCAAGGTCAGAGTTATTAAATTTGGATTACTTACGAAAAATCTAAAATAAAATAAAATACTTTGGATAACAAAAGCTTATGGATGTAAATGAAATCGGTTGAAACAGTAAAATCAGTAATTAATCAGTTTAGGATTAGTATAATGATAGGATTTTCCGCCTACACGAAATATTTATTACATTTCACCATCATTTACTTGGATATTATTCATATCGTCGAAATATCAGTTTTCCTTGACGATGTGTATGGTACTTTCCGCAAAAAGTTTTGTTCGTAGTATTCATTTCTAAATTTTTCGACCCCTAACGCACTTTGTATAAAGAAGAAAAAGGTTCCTGAAAAATATTTACGAAATAAACAATTATTCGGTTCAATTACTGAGTACTATTTTATCAAAAAGCATTTTCCTTCGTAACGACTGTTTTTTTTTAAGCCGATTTTTTGTATCTAATCTCCCCCAAAAAAATTTCCGTAAATTAAAAAAGAGAAATAAATGAACCTTACACCATGTTTAAAATATTTTGCAATTATTTTTGAGATGTTCAAACTTTAAATAATAATACAAAGCGTATAACAAAATTATGCGCAAAGGAAATCCCGCAAGTCTTAATTCGAAGACAAAAATTAAAAGAGAATCCCTAAGAGAATATGTAATAAAAAGGAAAGAAACATTCAAAAATCTAATTATACAAATTAATATTTCATTATTTTAATTTTTTAAAAAGTGATTTCAAATTCACCCCCTCTTCGAAGAAAGGCGAAGAGGGGGCATAATAAGGAAAAACTAATTTGCAAACACTTGTACAAATAGGGAAGTTGAGCGTTATAGTAAGTGAGGCATATTTTGTTTAAAATGAGTTCTTTACTTCATAAGAATATTATTTTAATGAAAATCAGGAAGGGCCAACGAAACAGATTTGCAAAAAAAATTCCTAAAATTCGAAGCAAAACGTGACATTTGGAAAAAATCAAAAAAGCGGCAAATATAATTGTCACGTGATTGTACTATATTTTGAATTTTAAAAGTCGGTATTCCTGCTGGGGCGTCTTTCTTTTTTTGTTGGAAAAATTACAAATCAAAAAAAAAACAAAAAATGGCTCATCTCGGATCAGCGTTAGGGTGTAAATTCATTATGGAATGTTGGATCAACATGTTGTTACCAACTTTGTTGGACTAACATCTGTACCAACCTGTTGAACCAACATTCCACACTAATTTCGGCGTAGGAGTAAATTCTGCAATAGTCGATTCGTTCGTTTGGGTTCAAATTCACTATGGAATGTTGGACCAACATGTTGGTAAAACAAGTTGGACCAAAATGTTGTACCAACTTGTTGGACAAGAGAAGGATTCGACTATTGCAGAATTTACTCCCACGCAAAAATTAGTGTAAAATGTTGGTCCAGCAAGTTGGTACAACAAGTTGGTTCAACATTCCATAGTGAATTTGCACCCTTTGTCAAATATGTTGGTACAACAAGTTGGTACAGCATGTTTGTCCGACTTGTTGTACCAACATGTTGGTCCAATATTCCATAGTGAATTTGTACCCTTACCAAACTTAGTTTTTTAATTTATAGTACTGTGACGTTTTCCCCTCGTTTCAAACGACTTTTTTTTTTATTTTACATCAAAATTTAACAATTTTTTACAATTACTTTCAATATTTTTTTAATATTTTACATGTACCTGGGTTATTAACTTATATTTGGGGATCAAAATATAAAATAAAATAAAAAATGAACTTCCCTATTCCAAATCCATGATGCGATTTATGTTTACTAACTCAAAAAAATTGTTTCTTTCCAGATCATGCTGCTTCTTTAAGAATAAATCCCTGAGTCCTACTTCTAAGTATACATCAAAATGGAGAATGCGGGAAGTTTGATTTACAACGCAACCAAAATGACTCGGAAACAGTTCGACATACCTCTGGAGTTGAATACTTCCGGCGACACAGGAAACGTTCAAAACTTGACAACTTTCTGTCAAGCTGACTACGTGCCATCAGTAGAAGAATATTTCACAGGTAATACAATAAAGTAACTTTTACTTGTATGCAAATATGATAATATTCCAAATATTTTGCCACGAGGAATGCGATGATTTTTAAATTATTAAAGGCGGAAAACGCTCTATTGCTTTATACGATAATTCACCAGTTTCGGCTAAAATTTCGGTAATCTTGAAATTTTTTGTAATAAAAAAGGGCACAATTCTTTTTTATCTAACGTAAGAATTGCGATAATTTTCAGTTATCGAGCGGAATGATTATATGTATTTGAGGCGGATTATTATTGCCAATATCCTTTTAAAATTTTGAAATCATAAAAATAATATGTTTAAACGTATAAAAAATGAAACAATAGCCATTTCCTAAATTTTCAACATTAAATCCGGATCGTCGATGTTATGTTTACTTAAAACTTAAGTCTTATTTTTAAAAAAAATTAACAATATAAAAATGAGTTACAATCAGTTATGCAATATTTAAATACTGTTATCGCCAAAGTATCAGGAAACCGATACCTAGATATACCTGAAGATCGTGTTAACCTAGATTGGCACCATTTCTTCTATAGACAAATGATCTTATATAATGCATTTAAGATGACGATTTTCCCCTTAACGACTTTTAAAATACCATAAATCTCAATCGGGTAACATCTATAGGGAGGATTTACGAGAATTTATTTTTGCAATCGAAAATTACTGAATTACGTGGTTAAAAAAACAACTTGACAATAAATGTAATATATAAATCGGAAAATCAGAGACCAATGGAGGAAGAGTAATTGGAAAAATAAACTCGTCATTTCTTTAAGCTTTTTGAACGTCCTTAACCTTCCCGAGGTAATATACTGAATCGAATAAAATTTATCGCTATAATCGACTCTGCCAATTTAATACGGGTCCATCCGTTATGTTTTGTTATGAATTTATATTTTTGATGCTTACAATTTTTTTACATTATGAGCTTATGTAACTTTCGACCGGGTTAAGTTACATGAAGTCACCGATGAGAGTATCGAGATCAGTGAATAAGGTCATGCCTTGGTTTCCTTTCTTTACTCATTGTATATGTGTGTACCTCATTACCAGATTACATAAAAGACAAAGAAGAGTTTGGTTCAAGGTTGATCGTTTTAATTGTGAAACATTGGTACTTGCACGGAAATTCGATTTATTTGAGAAAGATTTCACGTAAAGGTGAGGCAACAATTATTTCTTTTTTTTTTTCCTGATATTTCTTTCACCAGAATATAAAAACCCTGAAATCGGTTTTTTTTTTTTACGGTTGCCATATTTTTTTGTAGTCATGAGTTCTGTCACTAATTGATTTACGCCTGAGGTGAGATTCCACTGTGTATAAAATGCCTTCGGGTAAATGGTTTGAGAAGAGAGATTTTGATTGATTTATATAGTTAAGACAAATGTTGTCAGAATTATTTACGGGTACAAAGCCAAAACAAGGGGACTTTAAGTGGCAGCTTATAACATTAAGGACAGGGAAAGTACATTAATCAGAAATTTTTCCAAGGGGATTGAGAGTCAGGAAGAAAGTGCAGCGCCCCCTGGTCCTCTTTTGGTCTAAGCCCGCATAGTTAAAAACCGCTTCGGTAGGAAGTGAATCGTCTGCTATGGCAACCTTCAGTGTTATATTAGCTAGATGCATGTCTGAACTCCAGTCATCAATAAATGAAGGAAACGAGGTGTTGCATTCATCGGTAGCAGGCAAAAGTTAATTACCTCATACATGGCGAAGCAGTTGATAAAAAGAATCATCTGGCACTTATCCGAAGGTGAACTGGTTAAAAGAATTTTCTGGATACTTGATGTTCATTAGGATATTTGCGATTTTAATGGAAAATGTTTACTTGAAGTCTGCTTTATTGCTATAGACAAACTGGATAAAATGTTTACCTGGAGTTATTTGCACGTGATGTGTGATGGTCATATTTTGCCAAAAGAAGGGAAAAAAATGTACTTCAACCCTATGTCTTTATTGTACTATCTACTTCAGTCTATTGATAAAGTAGGAAGGCTAAGAAATATGGTGAAAGCGATGCGATATAAAAATGTTGTCAAACAATAATAAAATATTTTAAATGACAAAAGTGGTTTGTGTAATCCCAAAAAAATACTGCGAAGTTAATTTTTCCTATTCGAAACGGAATCATGACTAAAGTAAGAGCCACCAATAAGGACATTAGTTCGTCCATTTGAAACGGATGAACTCACACACATAAGGAATTTATGGAACGAATACCTTTCCCAAATTATGCTGCCAATTTGCCAATTTTCAGCAAAATCTGCTAAAAAGTAAACTATAAATTCTCAAACATTCTTACTTTTCAGGAAAATAAAAACTTAGCACACTACTATCAGACTGAAAAGCGAATCAAGGCTGCAATGCCGATTCCGATTCCGAAAGGTGGAAAAAAATTTCAGATTCCGATTCCGATTCCAACTAACGAATATTTTAACAATGCCGATTCCGATTCTGATCCCCAGTGGCGTCATTTGGAGGTTTTGGGGAGGGCACTTGCCCTTCATAAGGTTCTTTTGCCCCCCTTAGGATTTTTTGCTAACATAAAATAACTACAGGAATCATATCTTTTTCCCCCCTAAGCTGGGGCACGCCTGTCCGTACAAAGACATCTTTGCCCTCCCCAAGAAAAATCTGAAATGACGCCCCTGCTGATCCCGATTTAAACCAAAACTGATTAACTGTAATAACGGTATTTTCGTGCTTTTAAAGTCAATCTGAATCGAAAATATTTTTTTGGATGCCAATGCCTATGCCGATCCCGATCCCGATTCCGATTCCGAAGATTCCGAACTGTTTTAGACAAGATTCCGATTCCGCTTCCAGTTACTTTTGAAATATAGCAGATTCCGATTCCGAATAAAAATTAATCGGAATTGGAGCCCTGAAGCGAATGCTTGAACAAGAGGTAACGAAATAAAAATGGGAAGCTGAGCGAAATTGCCGGTAGAAAAGCCACCGGCAAAAATTATATTAAAGTTCTTGACTTCCCGGAAACTAAAAAGTTTTTAAGATAAAGACTTCTCCCTGGAATTTTCACAATCAAAAAATAATATTTTCTGAATTTTCGGAAAAGCTCTGGCAGATCAACTAAGGGAAAACAATTATAATAACCGGAGAGAAGATCACATCGAATAAAGAAAAAAAAATAAAGATCACTTTACAAATGTAACGAAAAACACTACGGAAATTAGGACCAATCTATGTACATAATATTATAGATGAGACGCTAATGCAAAATTTCACTTTCCTCTTATTTACTTTTTCATTAGCCTTGACATTCACAAGAAAAAAAAAAAAAAACTCATGTCATATAAATTCTAACCACTCAAATTATTGGATTATAGTATCTGACGAAGGAAAACGACCCGTTCGATGGTCAAATACTATTTTATTTTGTTTATACTAAAAAAAGCTTCTGTGCGTCCTTCCTATCATCAATCATTTAAGATTCTTTCTTTTCATGACGTATCGTCTCACTCTAAAAAGTTTTTAAAATATTGTCCATAATACTTTTTTGTACAGGGGCGGACTGGCCATAAGGGCTGTTCGGGGGATTACCCCAAGGGTCGCTCAATAATGAGGCCAAGAGGCCGTCGTATTTTCGCCCGACCGCAAAAGAAAAAAAATTGAGAAAAAACTTAAAATTATTTGACCAGTATTTACTTGATTTTTTTTTTTTTTTTTTTTTGAGAGAGAGTGAAACTAGCCTCCCCTTGTTATAACTTGTATGTACCGGTTAAAAAACTTTTCCCCGGACCTGGAAAATTTCCCAGTTCGCCCCTGTTTTCCTACCATTTTTTTTAAACAAAAAGAAATAGACTAAACAAGTAATTTTCCAGCAAGAACTTCAAGTAACATTTTCAGAGCACAGAAGCGTAAGGTTTCGCTTTTAAAATACACTTTAATTTTGATTTTTTGCTGCGGAATTCGTATCAAATTCCTAACATATAAACCACAAGTCTCTTGGGCTTCATACTTACACCCTTCACTTTGAGATACCAAGACGAACGGTCTTTGAACTCGATTATTTCACAATTTATACGAACTTGTATCATAAACAACCAGTCACGGAGAAGAAAAAAAAAGTGATTTTTATGTAAGTATTACGTAAAGTAACTCCAAGAGTATTTTTTTTTTTAATTTTAGGACTGAAATATGTGTGTCTAACCTACATTTGACGATAATCAACAGGGATGCGAAATTGTGTTTATTCTAGAAAGCCTTTTCCGGTCTTCATATAACATGCAGTGGTTTTTTCATCTCCTTTATATCGGCAAATAATTCATATAAATATTTGAAAATCTTTCAAAATTTATTCTTCTCGAAAATCGTTGGTTAAAATAATACAATTCCTTTTATTTTCATGAATCTAAAAAAAAAGTGCAAAGTAATGTTCTGAGTTGAGTCGTAATGCTGCCTACCGGTAAAGTTGAATTATCGAGGAGATATACTTCATTGAGCGTTCATAACCCCTGATCTATTTTATACGAAAAGGGAAAAAAAACGCTTCTTGTTTACTGTTATTGAGAAACTATCAATGTATCATTGTGCAAAAATCCTTTTAAAAGATACGTGAAAAAAAAAAAATCATCTTCATTCCACATACGTACATATTCTGAAACGGGCTGAAAAAAAAAAAAAAAGGAAATGCTCTTCAACTGACAATTAACTTTCCTTTCTCTTATTCTTCTATCTATTGTTCCAAATTCTAAAACGTAAAAATCTCGTGGGCGAGTTCTTCGTAACCGTGCTTCAGTTTAACCGGTACCAATTATGGTTATTGCAAATAATAATAATAAATATCCCCACCTCCATTAAAAATTCGCGAATTAGAAATAAAAACAAGGCAAACCTAGTTATCACCGCGACCTTTTCATTTAGCTTGCAACTTACAACCGATTTAAATGTTTCGTTGACACATGCTCAACCGGACTAAACAAGACCCTTGAAATACATTCCGAGGACGAAAAACCTGATTCGAGAAAATTCCAACTGACGCATTCATAAAGGAAAAAAAAAAAAAAGGTGCCCAAAAAAATTGAAATTTTGCACGCCCGAAAGGCTTGCATGACCCAATAGAGCACCGGTTCGGAATGTTTAAACATTTATTGATCAAAACCCTATCGAATTTAGCAAAGTTGTATAACAGTTTGACCGCCTAAAGATTTAACTTTATTCATTTATTACTTTCACTTGTGGTGCATTAAGACCAGGATAGTAAAATTCTACTTTTGTTTTTATCTGACCGTTCGAAAAAATTCTTTGAATTTCAAACTCGCAGATAGTGAAGATTCGATTAGACGCTTAAATATTAAAATTTATAATTAAACACGAAAAAAATTAAACTGGCCTATTTAAATTCTTTACCGGTAAAAAAAATGACTGCATTAAAACAAGAAATGTAATAATGCTTTTAGTTGGAAAACGGTTAATTATGAAAGTTATAAAATATTAGTAGTATAATGACGTTTTTTTTTCTTCTAATGATTCTTGCTGTAACCAAAGAACGGGGATCCAATTAGAGCAAAACCAATTTTATTAATTACTGATTACAGGATTTCGTTTTTTTCCCTAGTTACGACGATTTCTGAGATTAAAACTATTTTCTTTAATGAAGAGCTTCGTAACAGCAAATAACAAAAGGCAATTTGTTTTAGATTTTTTCGATCACGTTTAGGGGTAACTCACCGCAATTATTTGCTAAAAAAGGTTTTTTTTTTTTTTTTGGCATTTTTTTAAACAAATTTTTTCAAAACTTTAGGAGTAATTCTTTGGGACCAAAACTAATTTTTTATATGTTTTTGACGTCGTAGAATCCGAAAATGACCACCCCGTTTTGATCGAAATCACTCCTAACTAGCCAAACACCCTTTTTTAGCCTAAAATAGCTAATGGGGACTAATTGCGGGTACTAACTGTCCCCATAAACTGTGCCAAAGTATGTTTCCGACACCGCAGAGTTCGAATAGAACACCCCGATTCGATTAAAGCCACCTCTTAATTTAATTAAAATTACAAAAAAAAAAAAAAAAAAAAAAAAAAAAGTCGGGAAAGCAAACATGCTGAATTTTCAGAATTTCGAATATAATTCATGGAAAATTATTTATTTATTTAAAGCTAAAGCTAATACAACAGTATGGAAATACCAATATAGTACTTTCAGAACCGAGAATTTGCAAAACCCCGATTCTGGGTTCTGCAAATTTCGGGGTTCTGCATTTCGGGGGTTTGTCATAGACTCTTTATATATATAATATTATATATGTATATTAAATATAAAATAAATATATCATATTATAAATATATATTTAGTATAAATTATTGTCAGTATTATCAACTCAAATATTTAGACGTCACAGGACCCAATTCAACATTGACTAACAGAAACCGAGTTACAATATTTTCTTTTAAAACGCTTAAGGCTCGGTTCGAGAAACTTTCGAAAAAAGCAAAAAAATTAAGGTAAGAAAGAGGTCAAAAGGTACGATTTCAAAACTGAGTCAAGCTTTCACAAATTTCGCCAAGATCTTTTTTTTTTTTTTTTTCCTGCCTCAACGAACTTCTAAGATGTAATCCTGGGAAAAACTGAAATCCAAGAGGAAAACAAAATATTAAAAAAATACTTTCTGTTTTCTAACCCTTCTCCGTTTTTTTTTTTTTTTTTTTTCATTAACCTTTCACCAGGGAAATGAGAATTCTCTTTCCTAGAATATCATTTCCAGCACGATTCCACCTTTCAATGGTCAAGGAGTTTTATTTTCGCTTTTTTTTTTTTCTCTTTTTCCTTTCTTACATACTTCCAGATTGTTTTTATTTCCTATGACGAAATATTAAAAGCACTTAAATCGGAAACGGAAAAATTTTTGCAAGCGAGAAATCCTCAAGGGGATCAAAAAACGTTTCCCGCATTGAAATGAAAACGGTGGGCGTCTGCAGAGCAAACGTGTTACGGAATACTGTATAAAATGTAATTTCTCACATAAACTCTGATGGGAGTCAGAACCCATCTCTAGTTGCATATTTTTTTTTTTTTTTCTTTTTCCTAAGAACTTCTTCACCAAAATGAAATGAAAATATTTGAAGAAATTTCGCGGCGATACTAATAAAATACTGAATAAGTTCTTAATTAAAAACAGAGTTTTTAAGAAAAGAATACTTTTAAAAGGTTTGACAAGTTTTGAGTCTTCTTGATAGGATAAAATTACAAGGGTGCTTTAATACTCTTGTACTCGCTTCAGACACCATCTTTTATATCGAAAATTTAAACTCATGCTCCACCATCAATGCTTTCACACGAATTTTTTAAGCTTGGAACCTAAACCTATTGTATGATCTATTTGTTGTGGTCCAAGTGCAAGTTTCTTGTTAGTTTTTGTTCTTAAAGCCCTTGATTTTCAATTTGTAACTAATCATGAGGGTGCAGCACCTAATTTTATAGCCATTCTTTCATATAAAATCATCTGTAATGTACTGTACTTAATTAATGACAATAGGGAGCTTTCATATGTAGCAACGACAAATATTTGCAGTATTAAAGGTAAGGGCAACCGTGATTTTTTTAACAATAAGAAAAAAAAACTCATCTTGGACTTAACAAAATTTTTTTTTTGCCGTTTTCCCGTTGTCATAATGTCATATGCATATTTCCAACAAAACAATTTTAGTAGCGATTTTAATTAGCTTTATTTTGAATTAATCGTTTTATCTTCCAAAGTAACGGTTGCTTTTCTTTTTCTTTTTCTTATACTTTCTCTGTTTTGGGATCTTTTTACGAAATTTTCACTAAAACCATTTTTAGATGACTTCTAACTAGTGAAATTTTTTGGAGACGTTAGAAAGGAGGAGAGGGGGGGGGGGGCTTCCAAGGTTTTTGAAAAATTGTTGGCTTACAAAGATATTTAGGAATCATATCTTTTGTCCTCGTAAGCTAGAGCATGTCGATTCGTTCCAAGACATTTTTGCCCTCCCCAAGAAAAACCTGAAATGACGCCCCTGCTTCTAATACCTTAGTTTCCGTTTTAGAAAATAAAAATAAATTCCGTTACCTAATGGAATTCATTGATTCTGAAGTACATAGTTGGATATATCTCAAACATTGTCCAAAAGCTCTAATAATTTACTTTTCTTTTTCTTTTGTTGCAGCGTTCAACATAGTTGGCGTAGTGCTTTTTTCCTTAGGTGGGATGGCGGTAACCCTAACGATACTCATATTCGCAGATACACTGCGGCATATAATAAAAAATGCTCCTCCAGCTGTTAAAACGCATTCTGCATTCGTTTTATCTGTTTATCCGGTTAGTATCATTTTTATGATCGTTTTTATAGCTGCACCTTTTGGCTGAAGGTTGAATATTTGATTAGATCCAGTTTTATGAGTAAAAAAATTAAAAGATCATTACATCGATTAATTAAAATGTTGAACTTAGGTAAACACTAAACAGAGATTCATTATAAAAATTTACTAAAGTGAATAAAATTAAAATAACATTTTTTTTTCGCATCAGCTTATGCCCATAAATGTCTTTTCTTCTTTTTAAATCTCGAAAATGTTACTTGCATTGCAGGTAGTGGCGATCTCTACTTATTGTGCTATGATAGTACCCAGAGCTCAACTGTTGGCAGAAGCAGTTACTCAAGGGATGTTCATGGCATCTCTATATCAATTATTTTGCCTTTTGGTGGCATATTGCGGTGGTGAAGCAGAACTGATAATGAGTGTTAAACCAAAATCTTTGAACATGAAGGTACCTCCGTGTTGCTGTTACCCTTGTTGCAGACTGCCAAAACTAGACGTTACCAAGTAAGTTTAATTATATCGTATAAAGCTTTCAGTTTTACTCGTGTACTCAAATCAAATGATTTATTTTCTTTTATTTTTTTTCAACCAAAATTATTTCAAATTTTTGGCGGGAAAATTCGGTTAGTTTAGAGGTTAAGAACAGCCCAAGTCAAACGGAAAGGCGGGGGTTCGAGTCCTCCATCCATGGGTACGAGTTGTTAATTTTTCTCGAAAATTTTTTTCCGTCTTTACACCCTATTCCGAATTTTCCCGCCAAAAATTTAAAAATTCGTAGCCGGGATAGTGACAGTTACGAGAAATAAATATAAATTTCTATTAAAATTATTTCAGTTCAACAATGATGAATTGGTTTTTTCTTCAGCGATAATAATTCTTTAATTGTCATTGTCATTTTTATATTTTTCCGCTATTGTTATAGTAAAATAATGTATATCCTCCTTGCAGAAAACATGTAAGGTTTCTTCGTATGTCAGTACTACAACTTCCTGTCGTTCAAGGACTGCTTTATATGGTGCTACTAGTCATGTGGGCTGATGAAGAGGTAAATTTTAAAAAATAAAAAATTGTGAAAAAGTTAAATTAAAACAACAAAAACAAAAAATTGTTCGTTATCCTACTTTTTTTTTTTCAGAGTCTTTACAACGTAAATTACATGTACTTTCAACCAATTGTAGTTGCCTCAATATTATTCGGCGTATGGGGCATAATAATGACGATGAAGATGTTAGCCGAAGTTTTAAAAGACTACCACATGCAAGTATGTACTCTTTTCTAAACAAACATCAATAAATAAAATAAAATATTAAAGCAATCTTTTAATATTCCTCCAGGGCAAATTTTTAGTTTTACAACTGGTGCTTATTTTTGCTAAGCTTCAAGGAATCATAGCTAGAATAGTAGTTTGGACTGGAGGAGTAAAATGTAGACCTCCAATCACCGCGACTGTATACTCTAATCGTAAGTAAAAAAAAATTTTTTAATTTAGAAAATTCTTGAAGTTAATTTCTTTAAAATGTTTTGCAGTCGTATATAATTCTGTGATGTTAAGCGAGATGGTGATACTTGGTTTCCTTGCCAGACTTCTTTACAAAAGGGAATTACCTGGACTTAATTTCAATAATCAAAACATACAGACCCAGATCTGTGTTATTGGTGACGTTTACAGCGAGAAAAAATTAAATGAACAAAAAGAAAACGGAGTGATTAATATCAGTTTTCAAAACAATAACAATTCATTAGAAAAATTTTAATTCATTAGCTGCTGTAAAACGTTAAGCCCGTTAATTTGCCAGAGAGAATCTATTACTTAGTGATTTTAAATTTTTTGAATTTTGTAAATATTAATTTTAAATGATTACACTGTTTTAAGCTGATTAATAGAATTTATTTAAATATTTATGTCCATTTACTTTTCATCCTTTTGAAGTAGCAGGTATCCATTTACTAGCACTTTAAGAAATTAATTGTAAATATCCTGCAACATGTATAATTTGATGATTGTGTCTTTATTTAACAAAATTTTAGAACCAATAGTTACATCTGCAAGGACTTAAACAAAATTTGCAGCCTAAATATTGTAGTTAAATCATTTACTTGAATAAAAAAAATTACTGTTATAAAAATAAATAGTAAGCTAGTGTTACATATCATCGTCGGAATCTGAATCAGCTTCCATAGCATCCTTGGCCAATTTTTCGGCTTCAGCAAATATTTTAGCTGGGACTCTCTCATGGATTCCATTTGTTTCTTTGCACACCCAACTCAATTCCAATTCAAACTGTTTATCCTTTAATTCATCATGGACGAGATATATACTTAAAAAAAAAAAAAAAAAAATTTGAACTTTTTTCATTTCAAAGATTTTTAAAATAAAATAACTACTCACATTCTAGCTGCTTCAGTGACCAGCTCCCTACATGTTAAGGTGTTTAATTTCAGTTTTTCTATTTCAGTTTTAGCAGTTTGCTTTGCTTTTCCTGCTGCACAAGCAAAATAACCCTAGAATTTAAAATTTAAAAATAAGTAATGAAAAGCAATATTCATTAACAAAAATAATAATTTAATTTTGATGAATATACAGAAGTATTTTCGAATACTTATCGTCAAGTTAGTCAGGTAGTGATCACTAGGGGTAAGGTTGAGTGATAATTCAGTCATGATAAGAATACAAAAAAAAAAAAAAAAAAAAAAAAAAAAACACAAACTCAAAAAAGGAATTAAAAAGGTTTTAAAAACCAATAATACCAGTCTTCAGCAGCATGCATGACATAAGCAGCAACATAACAAAAAGTATGTTTGCTTAAAATAATGATGTATGTGTGACAAATGTAATTATAAAAACTTTATCCTGGCAAAGTAAAAATAATGCTCTACATTAAGTCAATCTGAGGTAGGGAAAATAACAATTTTTTTCATTTGCCACAATAATAAAAGCATATTAACACAAACAAAATAAAGAAATCAAATTTTTGCTTACATAAGATACACCACTTGGATCAATCATGTACATTTCAGCTCCATTTTCTTCTGAGTATGAACTCAAAATAATGCTGCAACCAAATGGACGAACAGCAGAATACAAAGTATAAGCATGGATATACATAGAAAGTCTGTCATTCAACACTTTTAAAGGGACTGGTGATCCATACTGACTTCTCCATTTGGCAGCTACTTGTCTTGCGTTTTCTACTAATTGCCTAGCATCAGAAATCAAGCCAGACACAACCTGAAAAATATTAATAAAATTTTTTAATAAATATGTAACCAAAATCAAATTTGTTATTAAAAAGCAATTTACCATTCCAATATGTCTGTCAATATTAAATATTCGTTTGTTAGCTCCTGGTTCATATAATTTGCTTGTGACAAGTTTTTCTACACCAAAAACTACTCCATCCTTACACCGTAACCCAATTACTGTACCACTATTTTCTACAGCCTTTTGTGCATATTCTACTTGAAAAACTCTTCCATCAGGCGAGAACTGAGAGGCAGACAAATCGTACTGAAAAAAAAAAAATGCTCATTATTACTGAAATGTTTTCAAAAGCTAAACTGAGTACTGATGTTACATTATAAAGTATGCAAATAAATAAAATCAGACTTTTCAATTTAGACGGGGATGATCATAATGGTCATAATGTATATTTTAAAATAAAAGCTGAAGCTTAAGCAGCATATATAATAAAGTTAGCATGCTCATCTTAAGTGACATAACCTCAATAGACTTCCCTAAATATATTCATTGTCAGCATAATATATAACATTACATACTTTGAAATGAATATTATATATAATCACAAAAATGTACAATAAATAGCTTTAAATTTTGTAAGTAAGATACAATTAATAGAAATTTAATGAAAGGTTCGGGCTTTCGATGCCGAATTATATTCATGAATGTTTTGTATTAATAAATTAACACCTAGATTAAATCCACTAAACTACATACCCCTGTGCCTATAGAGCTCATTTTCGGAATATAATTGAAAGCTGATTTATTCTCTTGCCAGGCAAAAAAAAACCTACTCGAATGGGTTCGAATGACAATGCACAATGGTGAAATTAATATAAATAATGTGTTTTTTGAACGGAAGTGCCAACTGCTTCCTTTGCCGACAATAGCTTTCCAAGCGCGTTCAGAAAGTGTATGAATACTTTCCTTTGATTCTAAAAGGAAATTTAGGTGGTCAGGTGGGTCAGCTGACTCGTTTTACTGAAAGAAAAAAAGTCAGGAAAATGTCTGGAAAAGATAGATTAGCGATATTTCCTTCCAGAGGGTAAGCTATATAGTATTTTTGTACTATGTATGAGTATGACAAATCCAATTGTGTATAGTTACTTCCGACAAAATCATGTCAGAAACCGATGATATTTTTCCTCTCAACTGCTTAAAATTTTCTGTCACATTATTTTACCTAGAAAAGTAATTGGTTTATAATACCGAAGATTTGGTCCTCAGATATGTGCCTTTCAGTTTCTGATGTTTTCTCACTCTAAAAATTGTATTGAAAAAGAAAAAAAATAGACCAAAAAATTTAACTTTTGTCAATATGGCTTGCTCCATATTTTATTAAATCTTGAGATTTTTGGAATACAGTATCCTTGTGGAGTCTAAATTTTAATGAATTATTATTATGACATTCATATAACTATAATTTTTTTTTTTTTTTTTTTTTACAGTGCACAAATGTTAATGAAAGGTAGATTGAAGGGTGCACAGAAAGGGCACAGTCTTTTGAAAAAGAAAGCGGATGCTCTACAAATGAGATTTCGAATGATATTGTCCAAAATCATAGAAACAAAGACATTGATGGGTGAAGTAATGAAAGAAGCAGCATTTTCTTTAGCAGAAGCTAAATTCACAACCGGAGATTTTAATCAAGTTGTGTTGCAGAATGTAACTAAAGCTCAGATAAAGATACGAACCAAGAAGGATAACGTAGCAGGTAAAATATTGATTTTAAATACAATATAGACCCCCTAAAACTTCTTTGGTCTTGAGGTAATTTAATAAGTTAAATATTGAATCCAGCACCCAAGAAGTTTTTGAAAGGCTGTACTTTTTTAAACTTACTTATACAGCTACATTTAAAAACTGAAGCATTTTTGATTAGTTGGTGATAATAAGTGATTTGAAGTACCTAAAGCTTCATGTAGAATTACATATATCTTCCTTATTAGCTTTTTAAATATAAAACTTTATTTTATGTAGGTGTGACTTTGCCTGTCTTTGAAAGCTATCAAGATGGTACAGATACATATGAATTAGCTGGTTTGGCAAGAGGTGGACAGCAACTTGCAAAACTGAAAAAGAACTTCCAAGCGGCAATCAAGTTATTGGTGGAACTTGCATCTCTTCAGACTTCTTTTGTAACGTTGGATGAAGTTATTAAAATCACCAACAGGAGAGTTAATGCTATTGAACATGGTAAGAAAACAGCACAGATAATAATTAGGCTTTTAGTTAGGACTGCTAAATAAAATTGATCTGTGTCTAATTAATTATTAGGTACAATATGAAAAAAAAAGGTTGCTGCAAATAGTTCTAAAATTATTTCTTAATTTAAAATTATGTTACAAACTAAAATATTTTTACCATTCCAAATGTCACAAGCACACAGAATTCAAAAACTAGAATGTTTAAAATATAAATGAAGAACTTATCCAGATTATTTGCACTTGCAACTACACATACATAATCAATAATCTATGTTTGGCTTGGGCACTGGCCTTCAACCACTAAACTGTCAAAGCTTTTGCAAAAAGCTTCAATTTATTAAATAGACATTTTTTTGGATTAGTCAAATGATTGTCCTACATAAATTTTAAAAAAATAAATCCTCTTTGATAGGGTGAAAATTAAAAAAATGGAATTTTTGAATTCCTGAAAAGAATTTAACCTTTTTTTTTTTTTTTTTTTTTTAAGTTATTATTCCACGTATTGAACGCACCTTGGCCTACATCATTTCAGAACTGGACGAATTGGAGCGTGAGGAATTTTATAGGTAAAATTACAAATATTATACTAGTATTTAATTGAACATATATGCCAGTGATAATCTAAGGTGTTACTCTAATTCAACCTTTTATAAAAGTTTGTACATTCATTTTAAGCCGTTTAAATCGTATTTATTTTTCATTTTACACTTACCTACTTAATTTCGTACTGCTATTGTCTTCTCCAATATAAGTTGTTATTTATCTTACAGGCTAAAAAAAATCCAGGATAAAAAGAAAATAGCAAGAGCTAAAGCTGATATTCTTAAGAAAGATCGTGCAATCGCTGAGAGCGAAATGTCTTCTCCTGCCAACTTACTGGACGAAGGCGATGAAGATTTATTATTTTAAATACAAGGTCATCCTATTGATTTGCCTATACATAACTCAGATTTTTTAAAAATATCCATAAATTATAAAGAATGTATATATTCATCGTTTTTAATGTTTATTTCGAGTCAAACAGAATATGCTCTTTTTTTTTCTGGCAAAAATACATCTGACCATATAAAAAATAAACCTAGAATTTTGGAAGAATTATGTAAAACATAAAGGTTGTAAAAGACAACAGTTGAGTCTAGTTTTCGTCATATAAACTGGAAATGATTAAAAAACACATTTTAGATTCTTAAATTGTTGTAATTGTATGATACGAAAACATTTGTTCGGAAATTGTATAGAGAAAAAAGGAAGAAGTTCACAGGGGTTGTCGGATTATTCGGCTTTTCAATAAGTTATGAAACTATATTAGGTGTGTGTGTGTGTGTACTTTATTATTTCCATGTCGTTTTAAAGATCAAATTTTTCATTTAAAAAAAACATTCCATATAAAATTGATATTGTTTTCTTTTGGATTTTTTTTTTTGAGTTTGAGCTAGGTTTACGTATAACAAAAATATTAAAAAGTATTATTTCGTATTGATTTTACGGCTAATATTTGATATTAGGCCAATATTTTGATTGCTTTTACTGTTTGTTGTTAAAGCGGTTTTAATTTTATTTTCAGTCAAGTAAGTGATATTTTTTCAAATTGAAAGCTTTTTTTTTTGCTGTTTCCAGTTTACAGATTGTATATAGTCTTATAAAAATGGGAATGTAGATATATGGGTAATTAAGTTGAACAGTAGTCAAATTATCAAATTGTAAAAAATATAAAAGGTTTTGGTTTATTTAAAAATATAGTATTCATTGTTAAGTTAAACAGTAAATTTCTTTATTCAACATGTTAATGATCTGCCTTATTTCAAATAGGGAAAAAAATTGAACTTGAAAAATGAATTTTTATTTATTTATTTTATTCTCTTTTAGAATTTTACCAATGCGTTGTTAACAGTATTACTTATAAAAATCTTTGCAAAAGAAAGTCATAACATGTCACTATAATGTCACTGTCTTATTTGGGGCTGCTTGTACTGGCTTCATTAAGTTGGCCCCCACCTACAAAATTTTTGAAATCGATAGTTTGTATCTTTTAGTAATCCATTAGTACCGTTAGGTACCTGCAAAGAAATCGTTAGTACCTATCCAGTTTTCCCGGAAAATGGAAAATTAAAGTGCGGTTCCAACTTAATGGTAGAACCCCCCTTTTCTCCCCCCATGTCCCACAATTTGCAGGGAGATAGTACTTGATGAGTACATATAGGTACCAGCAATAAAAGTTGGAACTTAAAACTGGATAGGTACTAACGATTTCTTTGCAGGTACCTAACGGTACTAATGGAGTACTAAAAGATACAAAATATCGATTTCAAAAATTTTATAGGTGGGGGGCCAACTTAATGAAGCCGCTTGTACTTTGAGTAAACGATTTGTGAACAGTCGATAGGAATTAAAACTTTAACACGGCACTGCTCCCTTATCTGTTTAAAAGTTCTTTTTCCATTGGTCTCTGTCAACAACTCCAAGACACCCAACAGGCTGAATGATATGTACACATGTACGTGTTATGATTTTCTTATCATAGTAATCAGCATCGTATTAAGTAGCTTTCATCGAATGTAATAATTATGGTCATTTATGAATTATTTTTTCTGTTCAAAATCTTAATCTTTGCAAAATACAGTATGTTTCTAATCGAAGAAAAATTTTCGAAGTCTGCAATTTTTTTGAGAAAAATATTTGTGCAATAAAGGAAGAAATTAAAGTAGACTTGAAATGCACCGTATACGAAAATTTAATTTAGTCACCGAAAAATGTTAAGATTGCTATTTAATTTAAACTTTTTTCAAATGGTTGCGTTTGCATTTAGTTATTTCATTACGGCCCTGTTACAAAGAGTTTGTTCTTGTCAGTCTTTTATCACAACTGCTTGGGAAGTAAACATAGGCTAGATAATCAAATGAATGAACAAAGAACGCATTGTTATTTTAATCCGAAAAGTCTCTTGTTGGTTATACCTTCATCCGTTATATAATATTTCATAATCGGCGTTATTGTATGTATACTTCGAATACAGATTCTCCTTTACACAACAGGAGTATGAACTGCTCTGCAAGCAAAATGTATGCTGTTACATAAAAAACTTGAAAATCTGCTGAAAGTGGTTTTATTTGAAAGTATTCCACTATATAGGCGAAAATTTTTTTATTTTTTATTTTATTTTATTTATTTTTTGACGTTGTGATGAATTGTCTATTTAAAAGATAAGGTAACAGCCAACTAGCCCTTTAAAAATTTTTTTAAATTTTTGCTCCCTTGTCAAAGTCAAGCTCCCATTAAAAAGACTGCAGGTTATGTGGCGACTTACTATCACAATTAAAACATGATCAAAAGTTACTATTTTATGCTGTTTTGAAACCTTGCCATTTGAACAATCAGGAAAAATTTGGAAACTTTTTCCTGATTGTTAATTTTTTATTTATAGTAGGTATTACTTATTAGTCCAAGTAGAGTGGAGTTGAAGATAAAAAACAGAACAATTAAAATTTCTGGTTACTTATTTAATCATGGTTGTTCAAGATTTTTATCTGATTCTTCTTCTGCTGAAAGATAGGTCTTGTCACAAAGTCTTGAAAATATGGTACCAAGAAGTAGGAGAAACAAAAAGTGTGTTTTAATAATAGGAAAAAGGTGCAAGAAAATGAAGGTCTTTTTGTCAACCGGGTTTCCTTCAAGAAAATCTTAATTTAGAGCTGGATCCACCAACGCTGGTTAAAGAGATAACTGTCGAAAAAAACGCGGTTTTCTATTCCCGTATCTTTTTTAATCATGGCACCTAAATATAATGGCCACCTAAAAATATATATGGAGCCAACGTTTCAAACTTTTTGATCCTATCTATAAGTTTAATCAATTTAGGCCTATTTTATTTTACCGACTCTAAAAAAGATCTGAAATTCGCGAAAAAATCGGCAATCAGCCCTGCCCTTCATTATTTATTCAAGGGAAATCCCCATAAGCCATAGTAAATTATAATTATTGAAAATACATCTCCGGATCACTTATGTGCTGAATTTACGCAGAATGCAATTAGATCTTATTAATTTTTAATCAATAGGCCTATTAATAAACAAAAATAAAAAAGCGGGAAACTCTAATCCTCCATAGCAAAAAAAAAAAGAGCGGACGAAGGAAAGGGGAAAAAAAATAAACAATTGGTTTATTTCCGCATGCGCAAAGAAAAACGTTAACGAGTGTCTATAAGAGTCTGGTACGAACCGAATAAAGCCGAAGGATGACGGAAATATACGAATAAAATTACCACAGTTGAAAGTGAAATTTTGTTGATCAGTTTAGTTTTAGTCGGGTAGGCGCAACGCGAGTGAAGAGAAGTTTTGTTTTATACGTTCAACGATATTTCACGAGTTTCTTTTAAAAATTTTTTCGAGTCTTAAAGGACAGTTTTTGAATTCGAAAAAATATATTTTAGGAAGTTCATTAATGTAAACGAATTTAAAAAGTCATTTCGTGCGTGAGAATTTATAATACCAAAAATTATTGTTCAGTTATATATTTTCATGCGAGTGAAGTGAATTTTTCCAGTTGTTTATTTTTTTAAAAAATTGTTCTCTTCTCGCCCTGTGGATTAATTATATTCCATGCCACAATGGCCGCAGTTATTTCATCTACGGCATTTTACGATCTTGGGGATATATTGCTCAAGGTGAGTACTCGTTTGTGTAGTGATCGATGAGAATGGTAATTTCTAAAAGTGAAAGTTAAAAAAACCCCGGAAGAGACTGCATTCATAGGCCGTAATCTTTGATGACTCTTTTATCAGGTAACACAATAGCTGAAATGAGAAATACTTAATTTGTAAAAAAAAAAGAAAAAAAAATTGTTTAAATGCGGTTTTTTATGTAATTATCAAAAAATGTTGATGGGCAGTGGGTCAGTTACGACAATAGCGTTTGCGTTAAGATGCAACTTGTTGATTGTACCACGTTTCCGTATGACCTTTCATTTTGTTGTAGGAAAAAAAAAAATTTCCATCCTGGTAAGGAAAAGCGTTCTGTCCAGATTGTTACAGCGTATGGAAAGATTTACTATGATTTAGAGTTAATTTATTATGTTACTTAATGTATGTTCAGATAGGTTTCAGTTGAACTGCTTTGTGTATTTTGAGCTGCTTTATTTACCTAAATTAGAAAATTGATTTCCAAAAGGAAGATTCCAAAATAAAAAATATCTTCAGTGTAATTTTTTTTTTTTTTTTTTTTTCATTACGTTCTAGTGTATCATCCTATACCAACATTTTGTTTTACTCTCCATTTGAGTTTAAATTTTTGGAAATATTGAAAAGTCTTTTTTAAAAAATTAAAATATGTTTAATAATATAAAATTTTTTTTTTTCTCAGTTTAATCCGAAAAGCTCTTCAATGGCTTAGTTGTTCATATCCAAATATTTAACACATTTATTGATACCAACAACAACAATAAAGAAAAATATCTTACCAAGCTTCTCCTCTAATTTCTTTTGTTAGATGCAGATGTTAAAAATCTAGTTTTATGGTTATAACATTGGACATGTCTTCACAAGTGTAGATGCTGAATTGTCTTCAAGGCCAACCTTCCCATTTCTATTTTTATTTGAAGATTAGTTTAGTTTTTAAATATAAAATGTAGAGAGTTTGCTTGTCAAAATATTCAACTTTAATTTGATGATTTCCAGGTTTTGTATGAATTAAAAATAAGGCTAACTATCGTTAAAATTATTTTTGAAATTCAGTTTTCTTCTGATCAGAAGTTTTACTCGAGTAAATAACACTTATTTTCCTTTTTTTTATTAAGATGCTCATGAGAGTTGACATATTCTTTTTGTTGCTAATAGTTTGAGGCAAAACTAACTTGAATCAAGAGCAGTTAATTTTGATTGTGGTGATAGGCAAAAGCTTTAAATAGAATATTGAATATAAGCACCTAAAGCTAAAAGTGGAGCTGTTTAATATAATCTCATTTTTGGGCAAGTGTTTGGCCAATGAGATGCATGCAAGTTCTTTTTTTTTTATATATGTGGCTTGTTGACATCTTGGGTCATTTAGCCTAAGTTCCTATTTATGTTACCAGTAATTTTTGCATTGTACAGTTTTCATTTATTGGCAAAATAATGGTTCGGTTTCTTTTTTGTTGCTTATATTTAATTAAAGGAAACACTGAGACCTCACTTTTTAAATTTATCTGATTTAAGGAAAAATTTTTCTCATAGAGCTGATTTTGAAAATTGAGAAAAAAATTAGAAAGAAAAAAAAATCAGCTGATTAAAATGTAACCTTGGAGAAGTTTTCCCTAGAGTTCCTGGGATCCAGTCTGGCATTTAAATGACAAAACTAAATGATTTCAGTTTAGTTTAAGAGTCCCTTACTTCCTAATTTTTAATTCTTACAGCTCCTAATTTTTTGGGTTTATTCCAGTTTAAAGCCTGACTGATCTTATTGCTGTCAGTTCATGCCTGTTAAGTGAAACTGGTTCAGACTTTTAGGGTCCTCAAATTGAATTAATTTCACACAATTCTTTCACAATTTTTAAAGGTTGTCCAAATAATTTAAGCAAATGACAACTGTTATCTTCTGCTCATCCGGGAAAATTGCTAGCCTAGTTAAGAAAGCTAAATAATTTCAGAAATATAACACTTAGCTGGTTCAGCAAAGATAATTTAAAAAAAAAAGGTTTTTAAGGTATTTTAAATAGTTTTTTTTTAAAAATAGGAATCAAAAAGCTACTGGCCTTTCGGGTTACAGCTATTGGTATTCTTTCAGAAAGCGATTGCAACTATGCAGTAGTTGTAACTATAAATAGTGTTTATCATATGCATTAAAGAGCCTTAGCCAGAGACATTCAATTATCTGTTTTGACATACTCATGCAGCATTAGCAAATCAAAAGGTTAAGATGACTTCAAACGCAAATTATATTGTGATGTGCTTTTTTATGTCATTTATAGTAGTGGTGTTTTTCATTACCTTTTTTTCTTCCTTCAGCTCTTTCATAATCTTTGTATTTTGCTGGAAGTCAGTAACCAAATTCTTGAAAATCAAGTGAAATCATAATTCTGCTTTGTCATGATTGATTTTTTTTTTTAAATCTGTATATTTTGTACATCGTGCCCTGCGATATTTAATTATTTTGCGCTTTACCAAGTTTAATTTGTGGTTGGCGTTTTTCAGCGACAATGAAAGTTAGTAATGACCCTAAGATAGGGTTGCCTAACGTCACGCTTTCAATGAAAATACTTGTCACGATGTCAACAATATTTTTATAAAATAAAATGTCACGATGTGAACCGACAGTTACCGCTTCGGATGTACTCCAGAATTCATTTAATTTTTTTTATACTTCGCTTCTATTTGTAAAATAATATACGAGGGTATTCTCCTGAAAAAAAATTTTATGGTGTTTGAAATCACGATCCAAGAAATTTTTTTTGTTTCCACAAGGCGTAATCGGTAGTTCGAATAGTAATTTTTAGAAACAACTACTGGAACAATTCAGATTAGTCAAGGTCGCCCATATCGACCCATCTTTTTTTTTTTTTTTTTTTTTATATTAACTTTTTTTCAAGGTTATGTAAAGGCTTTCTTCGAAGAACCGGCGCCATTGGTTATTATAACCTATCCCCCCCTAGAGGCAGTGTATGAAGTTTTGGGAACCCTTGTTTAAAATAATTTAAGGAAGATTAAAAGAAACACTTGCTGCATTGTAGGGGAATAAATTTATAAGTTAAACATGTGTATGAGACCCTTAGTTGAAACAGGTGGTGTTAAATGAATTTATTGACGACTCCAATACTTGTCACGGCGATTTTTTTCTTTCCTTGCCAGCCCATAAAGAAAATTTTCAAACCTGTATTGCTAAAGCGTAGTTTCCCAAGTTAATTAGGTTGGGAATCAAGGGCTTTATTTATAATTGTATTGTTCTCTATATTTTAAATAGGATTACATCGCAGCTTTTCCAATGTCGTAATTAAGCTATTGTGACGTACGTGACTGCTGCCGTAGGCTTTGAGGAGTTTGACCTTTATTCTGGTCAATTTTCTTTCCTCAAAATGGCTTATTATATAGACCTTCTTCTTTGAACCATATCTTAAAGAACAACATTTTTTTGTTAAAAAAAAGAGATACTGCTGATGGCCATGATAAGTCGGAAGCGAGATGTCGTCCCTGTCTGCTACAGTAAACATCAACGAAGTGATGACAGAGTATGAATGCTAAAACAAACTAAAATACAACGAACTTGAATTAACCTTGTAATATTGACAATAGGCCCTTATGTTCGTTCACCTTTTTTCCCCCAATCGGTAAATATCGTGGCAGTACTAAATTTTTTTTTTTGATTCAAGGTATATTTACAATTCATTTGAGTGCAAGTTTAAACTTTTAAAATACTGTAAGACTTATCATTGAAAGGGAGGACCCCTTTATCAACCTAAAAAAGAAATCTGAGCAGCTGTACCTGTAAAAGAAACGTGTGGGGATGATTTCACCTGATTCTACCTTTTTTTGTACCTGTCTTAATATTTTTTGTTCCATTTATCAGTGTAATGACTGGTTGTGGCATTTTGGTGATTGCATCTTGATTTTTATGTTTTTGAAAAGAATCTTTTACCTGTCTTCATTTACGTGTTAACTAAAAATAAAACAAAACAAAAAAAAAAAAAAAAAAATCAGTTATTTGTAACGGGTGTTTTAAAAGTAAGGGCGGATTCATTATCACAGAAAAGAATACAATTTTTTTTTTTTTTTTTTTTTTTTTTACATTTATTTTGGACTTACGTTGAGAAAAACAGATCTTATTTCTAAGAATATTCCCGTGTTACTTTCAAGTCTTCTTTTTTTTTCATTAATCATTTAATCGCTTGGTTAGTGTTTTACCGGATTAGGTTACATCATGTGACAAGTAAGTGCGCCTTACGTCTAAAGGAGGTTCGGTATTTACTTTCAGTTTTACAGTTTTTATTTTCTCACGGTTTTTCGCTGATGATTTTATATTTAGCAGCTAGACCGCATTCATTTTTGCTGATGTTTTCTTTTCCTTGCATGTCTGGTACATCGTCAAGTTCCTGTGTCAACTGTTTTGATTTATTTGTTCTTTTATCAAAATAAACAAAAAGGTTAAAATGCTTGGTTTTGTTTTTCGTTCATTCATTATCGTTCGGGATTTGTTGTACGATTTCAGAGAACCTACGGCCATTTAAGTAATATTTAAGCTTAAATAAATTAGTCACTGAAGTTTCTGAATGAAATGACGCTAATCAGCAATTTAACACCAGATTTAAAAACCCAACTCTTAAATATTTAAAAAGGAATCCCGAAGCTTTGCTTAGGTTTGTAACTGTTTTTAGTTTTTAATTGGGTAGTACTTTAGTAAGCAAAGAGTCATATTTTTACTATAAAAATATCGCTTCTTCTTTTTTTTTTTTTTTTTTAAATTACTACTAGTAAAAATATCTCAAATATTAGAACACCTAACTGAGCTTATGTGAAACAGTTGCAGAACCCCGAAATTCATTGGGGGAAGCAGCCACCTAACTCATTTGGCAGGGTCGCATTTTTCGTAAAGAAAATTCCCCGAAACTGAGTAGGCCTAAACTGTTTTTATGCATACGACCTCAGTATGGAAGAAATGCAGGAAAATAAAAAGATTTTTAATTTTTTAGAATGGAACACACGGATAATGAATTTATTGAATCAGTCAATCATCAGAAGACTAGTGACAAATGAACTCTAGTCGTATAAGTAACATTTATCAGCTTTTTAAAATGCTTCAACCCGATTGAAATTCGAAAACATGCACAAGAGTTCAGACGAATATATCAGATGCATTATTCAAGAGTTTCATTGTTTGAGATTTTTTTTTTTTTTTTTTTTTTTTTTTTTTACTTCTGTAGTTCAAATGATAATAAATGCCAGCTTTAAAGCGGACAGTGAAGCTAAAAAAAAAAAAAAAGAGGAAAATGAGATTTTATTTATAAAATAAATCACTTCTGCATTTGTTATTTTAAAAATCGAATGAAATCGTGCTGTAGATTGAAGTTTGCATATCGCTCATATCGTCGTGGCCTTGAAATGGATGTTCTTGCAGAAACATGAAATGTATTAAATAAAAACCATCACTATCTTGTTTTTCTTAATCTTTCGATTCGCCTTTCAAAAATAACAAGCTAACGACTTTCAAGTTCTGAACATATTTTAACAGGAAATGTTTATTTGACGCGTATTTTCCTGCATTATAAGGCTAATGGTAACTGGGAAAGGTTTTTTTTCAGCAACTGTCATTTTTTTTTTTTTTTTTTTTTTTTGGTTCTTATATTTTAAAAATTCTTTCTTTTTTTCTCTCTCTTCCCTCCATTCTCTAGGGGAAAGTTCTTTTTTTTTTATATGCAGCCTGCAGATCGAGTTTTAGTGATTCCGAATTTAAATAGCAAAACAGTATTTGCTTCCTGTAATTAATGATCTTATAAGATACATAATTACCATATGGCAGCGTTAATTACTTTCGAGTGATCGATTTATTGACACACAATCATATCTTATTGTTTCATTAAATTCGCCAGATACGCCTGTTAAAAAGCTATTGTTCTACTGTAGAGCAGTATTGTAAGTTTGATTATCAGACTTTTTTTTTTTTTTTGTAAATGTCTCGATATTTTTGTGTATTCTTTTTTTGTTTACATCATAATCGTTTATGATAATTTTTATTTAGTCTTATAAAATATATCCTGATGGTAAAAAGGTTAATGAAAAATGACTGGTTCATTTTTCATGTTTGATATCATATCAGTGGCGTATGAATTTTTTCTCGATATTTTTCTTTGCTTTGTCCATAGTTTTAACCGATGCACTGCTGTGTTTAATGTAATTTTTTTTCCTTAATTAGCAATATCAAAAGAAATAATTAAATAAATTCAGATATAAGAGAGAAAAAAATTCCCAGTCTGAGCCCATTAGCCGCGAGGAATCGAACCCCGATCTCTCCGTTTGCCGGACGGAAGCTCTACCCTTTAAGCTACAGCTCCTGGTCAAAGACAGAAAGAATAATTCACTCTCTTATACCTGAGACTCTCTTCCCTTTTCTCTCTTATATCTGAATTTAATTTATTTAATTATTTCAATGATCGCTTCTCGCGTTAAAAAGAGGAAACAAAATTTTCAAAATTAGGTTTCAAAATTCGAAATAAAAATCAAAAGAACTTTAAATATTACTGTTTCCGGATTGATTAAAGTTAACTTGCTCTGTTCCAAGAGAGAATGAAAGATGACTCATGCACTGGAAGCTTTTAGTGCTTCAAAAGGAATTTTGACTACTTGGTTGTTAAAAGTAAAAATTAGTCTTAAAGACTAGGCCTCTGTGAATAGAGGAAAGAATGGCTGTTTTGTCTAGTACCCTGTTTACGGGCGAAAAAATCGAAGTTTTAGATATCTGACGAACTCCTTTGGTGTATTCTGGAATTTTTAATACAAGTTTCAACTGGTTTAAAGTAAATAGGAACTTGAAAAACAAAATCTTAAAATTTTTGAAATAAAACATTTTTTTGAATTCATTTGACGGTTGCATTTAAAATTCAGACGAGTTGAAACTTGCCTTAAAGATTCCAGAGTACACCAAAGAAGTTCGTCAGATACCTAAAATCGAATATTAGACAAAGCAGCCAGCCATTCCTTCCGGTATTCATTGAAACCTACTCTTAATTTGTAATCTGGATTTGGTTAAATCTTGCTTCCGATTTTATGAAAAAAAAAATTTTTCGTTTTGAAAAAATCTTGGAGTAAATATTTTTTATGAATATTAATTTCTGAACAGAGCTGGACAAAATAAATTGAATTAATTCAATTCCCGTTCCAAGTATCATTAAAAGGTCAAAGTTTGTTATACATAGAACAACATGCAGTGTTTAGAGCAATATCAAAACATATTGCGCAATAATCGCCTAATTTAATTATAATATAATTAATTTTTGATGATTGATAATAATAGATAAAGCAAGAGAATCTGCTAAATTTTCGATTTATATTCCTTGATAAAGTGGTTCCGTAATATTTCTTGAGTGTAATTTTGTCGTCTAGCTGCTGATATTTTGATGGCTTCTATAAGAAGTTTAAACGTTTTTAAGCGAAGCATGGTCATGACCACGAATCTAACATATTCATTAAAGACTAACACTTATAAAATATTATTAAAACGATTAGCCGTAAATTTGTTGCATGATGAATGGTTTCAGAAGATCGTCCTTTCGTGATATTATAAAGCATGATCTTAATCGCAATTAGAATGGAATCGGTCTTCCTCTTTTTTATGTACATTTACATGAATAGTTCAATGCTGCTAGATTTTTTTTTTGTCGACATGCACGATGTTTCAAATAAGTAACTAATTATCATAAAATAGATTTTTAGGGAAATCACAAATTTTAGTTTCAAAGGTTACCGGTAACCGGTGATTAGAAGAAAGCGAACGGGTTTTAGGGTTAAGAACCAACAATAATTGCAGAAATAGTATCCCTCTGATTAGTCGATTTTTAAGTTATTGTTTTTCTAGTTTTTCTGCAAGTAAGCTATCAACTATATTACACGGAAATTGAATTTAAATAAGTTACGGTCGATTGGAAAAATGATCATCGATTTGTTTTAATTTTAAGTCGATAGTGGCAAGAGGATATTTTTATAGTTTTACTGCCACGAGAAGGGCCTGTCTATTCACCGATCATTAATATAAGATAAGGAAGATTCCATTAGTGACGTCAGGAGTTATCAAAAAGTTTGAACTTTAAACTATATTTTAGGACTTAAAATAACACGATGAACCGTTTTTTTTTTCTATGAATAAATTTAGGTTGACAATAATAAGTCAGTCAACTTTTGTCATTTGAGTTTAAACCAACAATAAAAATTTATAAACTTTTTACTGTAGTTTTTTTTTATTTATTTTTTCTCCGTTTTTTTATCTTATGTGCTATGTGCATTGAATTTAAGAGACTTCTTGCCTGGCGTTATATCCCGCCAATAAAGATAATGTTAAATAGAAATCGCTTAAAAGTTTACAAAAAAAAAAAAAAAAAATGTTTATGAGCAACATTCAGATTTCTCGATGATTCCAATCTGTAACGCCCTTAAAATACTTCATTTAGTTCGACAAATTTGTTACAAAGACTTTCAAATCGTCAACTTTTTAATTTAATTAGACTTAAAATAATAGGTAAATTTGACACTACTATACTATACTTAAAACAATATTCATAGAAAATATCAAAAACGTTTTCTTAATGTTCTGATTTTTATTTTTCCGGTGTTCTGAATTTCTTTCATTCTGGACACAACAATTTTTAAAAAATCATCGAAGCAACTACGTACTGCAATTACAAATTTATCGATAATACAATACAGTGGAGTACAGTACAATCCATTAAAGAAAATTGTATGTATAGATTTACGCGCTCCATGATTACCGTAAGAATTATGGAAGAGGTGAATTGCCTTCCGCGATTAAAAACCAGAATGAATGAGACCGATATAGTCGAGTGAGGTAATACCGTCTAAGTGAGTGAAATGGAAAGTTTTATAGTGAAAGTACAATGCTATGACTTCACTTTTAAACGTTTCCCTTTTGTTAATTGAATAAATTCGGTTGTCATCAGCGTTTTACGGATTCGCGCCCTTGCAAGTTCCATGCCTTGTGCAAACAATGAAATTTTTGTAGGTGGGCCAGAACCGTATGGGTTTTTCCAGCTGTGCTGCCAACTTATGAGAAAGTGAAATAATATATTTAACAATGTTTTAATTAGTTGTAAACCATCCATATTTTTGACAAGCATACTCATGTTTCCAGCCTTCGTCTTTCATATCTGCTTTGTTAAAATCGTAGGAAGTTGAGTAAAATTTTCGAAGGAGTGTGTAGTGTAATTAGCTCCTTTCTTACCAAGTTTTCCTGAATTTTAGTTTTTCTTGTAAATAAGCCGTACGTATTCGAATCTTCACAGGGTGCACCTTTGACTTCCGATTTATTTTCCAAGTACCATTTTGGAAAAAGTAATATAATGGGAGTCAGTAGAAATTTAAACAGTTAATTTTTTTTTTTTTTTTTTTTTGTTCCCTCTAAAAGTTAACCAGTTCATATGACTTTAAATTTTTGAAGTCGCAGTAACTTCCTTTAAAAAAATTTCAATGTAAATCTTGGTTGTGTCGTATGGTTTCGTGACTATTAACAAAACGCTGGGATTTGTAATTTGTAAAAATTTGAAATTTTGTAAAAATTTTAAAAGAACTATTCAGACTGAAATCAGATGGATAATAAATAATTATTTTAGGAACTAAGGGTTAAATGGTCAATGTCCAAGTTAAAATTAAAGGAAAAAAAATAGGATTGAATTTCTAAAGATTTCCAAACCTTTTTGTGAAAAAGTGAAAAAAGAAAATCCCATCACAATAATATGGTCACGCCTCATTCCTCCGATCAAAGGAATCTTTTCCCAGTTATTTTGGGAAAAGACTATGAAGGTTGACCTGAATATAGATGACATCTGAATAGTATGGCGAGAAGCACTTCAAAAAATCAGAATAATTTTTGCACTAAAAATTATGACATCCTGGTATTTCATTATTTATGAATAAACCGGGATGCTAGAAGAACTTCACCTTTCCTTTTCAGAGTGATGTTTTGAATTACTTTGCGCTCATTTAGAAAGGACAAAACATTTTACAAAAAAGTAATTTTTCGGAATTTCTTTTCCTCTTCTGCCCCCTCCATTTCCTCAAATTGTTGTATGCATCAGCAGTAAGTTAGTTCCGAAAAGAAACAGCGAAGAAAAAAATTTCGTGTATCAAGATTTTTTTCTGTAAAAATAAAAAAAAAAAAAAACTTTTTACTGCAGTTTTTATGAAAGTTTATTAGTACAAAGCTAATTAAAAGTATTCTTTGTTTAGGTTTAGCAATTTTTTCGTTAATGACTTTACTGTTAACTTAAAAAATTGACACTTTTCTCTTTTTATGCGTGATTCAATGCCAGATTTTTGTGGATTTGGATGGGAAAAAAGCTTTGTTCTTTTTTATAGACAGGAATATATTTACCACTAAATTCTGTAAATTACATTAATATGGTACTTTTAACTCGCCGTAACTCTGATCTTAAAAAAGATCGAAAATAGGGTTTATACCCTATGAGTTGCAATTTAAACTTGGCCATGGTATTGAAAGCATTTGAAAGGCAGGGCAAAAGCAGTCTCAAAACTGCTAAACAACGAACGCTGAACTTTGTAATAATTGTTACAAAAGTGAATAGATATTTTCCAAAGTTCAATTTTTTTAAACTCTTGAATTATTAACTGGGTAAAGTTTTTTCGTCTTCGTTAACTCTTTGTAATTTAGTTCTGTATAAACTTGACAAAAGTGCTTTTTTAAAAAAAATTAATTTTTTAGGAAATAAATCAGTTAAACAGTCAAACGGTAATTGCGTGAGGATTGCGCAATGGGAGAAGAAGAGTAAATACAATACTCCTTGCGTGCAGACAACATAATAATCTTGCATTTATTGAGCATGCGTGATAACGAAATTATGTTAAAAACATCAGGCTTTTTTTTCTCTCTCTCCCTGTTTTATTTTTATTTGTGACTTTCCTCTTCGTCTTTTTCTCGGGTTGTTAAACGAGTTTTTCTAAAACTCTGATCATAAAAATTCCCGCATTTAATTGCAGGCATGTATATTAAATCGTTACATCAGCTCCTCAATGAATTTTTTTTCTTTCTTTACGTCATGCAAAATTTCGCTTCATGTTAGTGTTAGCTTCCCATGAAATTATATTTGACTAATTTTGAATGAGAGAAAAAAAAAATTATCAATCGGATCGACGAAATATCTAAAAATAATTGAAATCCATTAGAAGAATTCTATTTTGGATATAAACGATTTAAAAATTCATGTATTGGAAATATCCGTTCATTAATCAATCTGAAAATAATTAACTAACGAAATATCCGATGTCGGAAAATTCCAAACGTTAGTTGCAATTTTTTTCCCGTTGCTATTGACTTTTTTCCTAAGATCAGGCGAGAAAGAGAAAAGGAATCAAACGGAAAATGCACTATTATAAATCAGGTATACCACCTGCGACGGCCTTGGAAAGTAATAAACAATCATAGTGCAGAGCATTCAAGGTTATATTTTCCTTTATTTAATATAAGCGGATGTTCATATAAAACACAATAATACAGGATCAAAGTCAACTACTTAATTTGGCCTTGTCAGAGGTCCCGGGAATTGTAAAACTATGATTTTGTATTTTTGTGGCCAGCACTCCGAAGCCGAAAAAATATTTCGTGTTGAAATTATTGGTTAATTAAGATGAAAAAAATGGGTGACCTTGCATAAAATTATCTTTAAAAAACAAAACAATTGAGTCGGTTTAGAGAATCTTGTACCGTGTTAAATGTTGTGGGATTGAAATATGAAAATTTAAAAATTTAAATGATTTAATTCATTAGTAATTTTTACAATAATAATAAAATGTAGGGATATCAGTATCACAGGAAATGTGACAAACATGTCATACTTTTTTTTCGTTTATTAACGAAATAAGTCAAATAATTTATTCATAATAATTTCAAATTTACGTTTTAGAATATTATAACACTGATCAAAATAAAACACTAGAACGGGATGGCGCAACCTGGTACGGCTTTATATGAATGCAGGTATATACGAAGTACCTGGTAATGAATCACGTGACCTTTTGCAAATGTTAAAAACACTTTTTTATACGAGTACATGTTTGTGGTGTTATATGTGCTTTTCGTTAATATTTACTAAGAACAAACACAATTATTTAATGTCGCTTAAAAAATTCTACAAAACTGCAAACATCTTGAGGAGGGAAGACCCTAGATTTCCTTTTTTTATATGTACTTCAACCAAGACCCAATTTCCCTGATTATGGGAAGATTTACAAGTGCTTATCAAGAATCTTTGTTTACATTTTTTTCCAAGCTATCTTTAACAAGAAGCTTTCAGTACTTGTTGATTAATAGCAAATTAAGTAGGAAAAGATAGATAAGATATATCTTTTAGACCGTCTATATAATTATGATCGTCCATTGAACTATCTGTGCATATTAATCGATTACAGATGTATGTGGGCATGATTGAGACGAAGAAAATATTTAGCAAGCCCCGAGATGGTTACATTGGTCATATTTGATTCTAGTTTATTCACATAGGTAATTCTAAGCAACATACTAACAATAATAAAATTAAAAATAAAAAAAAAATAAAACGTAACCACAAGACACATGCATAAATTTTAGGATGACAAAGTAATAATATCTTCCCAGGGTTGCTTTTGAAGCTCTTAACGGAGTCAATGGAAACTTATTTTTTGTATCTTTTGTCAGATTTTCTAAGGAATTGCGATCCCACATTAAAAACTTAAAATTTTAATTTCGCATCAAATGTACCAATCTAAATCTGAAAACTATTGTAGCTCGGTTCCTAAATTTTCGTTATAAGGTGTTAATTGATTATTAGTTTTTAGTTTTTTTTTTTTTTTTTTTTTTTTTTGCTTTCAAGAATAATTTTGGATTCGAATCGTGGGAAGAATTTAAATCTTCCGATTGAGAACAGTAGAAAATTGGGGAAAAATAATATACAAAGTAATAAACGGAACGGTGGCTGATAAAAATGCCAAAGACTGACATTAAAGTTATTGCTTTTTTTCAAACAATGAGGGACAAAGTGTTTGCAGCTGGTGTTCCTATTGTTATGAATCTTTGTCAACCTTTTTTTGCGTAGAGAGTACCGAAAAGGTTTCTTTCTTTTGGAAAGTAGGTAGAAAAAAGGAATCGATTCATTCCAACTTTCGTTTTTTGACCTGGGTTTATTCTGTTTTTAGTCCCCCTTAGGCCTGGTTCAGACGAAGCGTGTGACACGCGCGTTTTTATTGCTTTAGCGTGTGCGTGTGGTGTTCACACACAGCGTTTTGGACGCGTTTTTATTGCTTGTACAATAACAAAAGAACGCAGAAATTTACCATTTTAATTGTTTTTTATTCATTTATGAAATGACTTTTTTTTTTCCTGATCGATTTAATAATAAATTGTAACTAATATATTGTAACTGCGATAATCAGAACCGCTGATTCATTCTGAACAAATTGATATAAAATTTTCCTTTTTTCGATTAATTTTGAAGAGATATAAAAATTTTATTCTATTTATTTATTTATTTATTTTTTAAACGTGCGAAGCTAAAAAAGGCGAGAAATGAACCAAATATCTATTATCGGTACAGGAAGCAACACAATATAGATGGCAATAAATCTGACGAAATGTCGACCGAACTTATTAATATTCGGCGGGAAAACCGTTTCGGTAGGTACAGAATCTTTTTTGTATCATTCCGAGTTTTGATGTTTTGAAAGAACGTTGCATGTAATCATGGATCTTCGAAAAAACCGAAAAATATTATTGATCGTTTTTTTACTCCTTTTACGGGAAAAAAAAGAAATCACAAGGAGATGGAGGGTTCATCCTCTTGTGGATCAACGCGAAGTGAAAGGAACTTTTGTTCTCTTATACAATGATTTAAGAAGGCATCGCATAAAATTTTTTTCGTCATCCCTTAAAATGCATTTTATATGCCATTAAGCCATGATTTTTTTTATTAAGGTTTAATGCAAATCCTCAGGCAATTCTTACTTTTTGCTGATTTAAAATCATATACAAATTTTTTGAATCGAGATGAAGACATTATGTAATTGCATGTATTTTGTGAGAACGGGGTGAAAAGGGTTTTAGGATTAGCCTTAACATTTTTCATCTCTATCAGCGAACGAAAAATTCATCTTTAATTGGCAAAAATATAAACATTTTTTAATTACTGGAAAACAGCTTTAATTTGGGTTATTTAGGGAAATTTTTATATGGTTTTTATCAGCACAAAGTGAAGATTACAATGCTGAGTAATTCATATTGAAAAACTCAATTTTAAAAAAAAAAGTCATTTTGTAATCGATTAAAAAGCAATTAAAATGAGCAGGTAAAGATGAAACGCGCGTGTCGTCTGAACAGCTCCATAAGACTCAATGGCCACACGCACACGCGAAACGCAGGGCTCGGCGTGTGACTCTCGGCGTGTCGAGCAAACGCGACACGCCGGCGTGTCGTCTGAACAGTCCCATATACCCCAATGGCCCTCAGCGTGTAGAGCAATAAAAACGCGCGTGTCACACGCTTCGTCTGAACCGGGACTTATGCGTAACAAAGAAAAATCTGTTTCAATTCAATTTCTTTTATAAAAACTCTGCTTTCGGCAAACGATCTATATTTTTTTATCTAAATTTGTCTATAGAAAACTGTAGGATACGAGAAACGGTCATTGAAAGTACTAGAAAGATTTTTTTGTACCTAACGCCTTTCGCCCAGTTGTTAGTTGGAGGTTTTTTATTTAAATTTAAAGGCAGTTGCAGTTGGCCCAGCTTTTTTCTTAAAGTACTTTTATCATTGTCTCTTAGACCTCTGTCGTATGTTTGGATTCCATAAGAAGGATAATTTTTTCCAGAAGTAAATTTGTAATTTGTATAAATAGTTTTGACAGAACGCCCTTGAAATATTTGCGGAAAAAAATTCTATCGAAATTTTATATTTGTAGTTCAACGGTACTTAAAACGGTTAGAAGGAGGAAGAGGATTCAAATTGTAAATTATAGTTGATTTAAAGGTTACGTCTAGTCGTTATCAATTGAAGGACATGGACCAATGCTCTGATAATAGTGGATAAACAAGTTTAATTTACACTTACACTTGCACTATACTTCCATATGGAAATCATATCATATATTATTTTCAAGTAATAAGTATTTCTTTTTAGGCCCGTTTAATTGCAGTGTGAACTGATCGTGCAATACCACATTCACATAAAATAAAATGAACATCGTAAAAGACCGTGACTTTTTTCAACCTAATCGAATTCCAGTCACCAAAAACTACGTCCTATAATCCATAAATTTCCCTTTGTAACTAAAAACCTGTAACAAGCAAGTTTACAAATAAGTTTCATTTAGGACGTTTTTTTAGCCTACCAAAGTTTAGGCTCGGTGAGCAAAGTTTTTTTTTCAGATTGAATCCCTTGTTTCCTAAAAGATGAGTAAACTCAAAAAACCAGTATTTCAACATTATAAACCCGTTTAACCCATCCTATCTATATTTGGTATTCCACCGAGTCGTTTTCAGCGGAAAAAACGGAAGTGAACGGTGTAAAATTTCAGGGTTGCAAAGAAACCAAGCCCATATTTTAAAGTCAAGGTTAAAAACAAACAAAAAAAAAAGTTATATATAAAAACAAGAAAATTGAAGTTTGAAACGAAAACGAAAAAAACAGAGAAAATTTATTCTAACGCTTTTAAGAAGATGTATATCGGTTTCGATTTTTGCATGCGTTGGCCTTCTTTATATTTTTTTAACGTTGGTACCTGATGCTTCCTTATACATGTTTTACGTAACATGTGTCCCTCGGGCCATTGCAAAATCTTAGCAAGACGTGACCACTTTCTTTTTCAGTTTTTTTATGCAATTCGATTTTTTTATTTTTTTTATATTATGTAAAAAATTTCGGCTAGGAGCTTCAAGACTTTCGTTCTCAAAACCTCCTTTTTCGTTGTAACGTAAATTAAACTAAAAAACAAGTACAAATGTACGTTTTTACAGTTTTAAAAAATTATTGTCTTGCGTATATAGGTTTTTTTTTTTTTTGAGCAAGAAATTTAATGTGGAATCCTCCGGGTTTTAAATTTTTATTATTTTTATTATTTTTGCAAATTTGCGTTAATAAAACTGCTCTAATAAAACTGCTCTGATCTTTAATAAAATAAGAGACAGATCTCACTGCTTTAATGGAAAAATTATAATTGTTTTGAAAAAGTACATTATTTGTTTAATGTAATAGTTTTCTTACCTAATGTTTTACAAAATAGGAAAAAAAAAATTCAGAGAAAAATTTAAAAAAAAAAAGGAGTATTCGAATTTGACTCATATTTCCGCATCTATTGTTTAAAAAGAAATGAGGTAATGGAAGTTGAATTAATGTGATAAAAAATTTAATAAAAGAAAATTGATAAGGATGTCCTAAAAATGAGTGAAATAAATGGTTTCAAAATAGAATTTGGTGCGGCTTTTTTTTATTTGTTGAATTTTTTTCGTGAATAGCGTTTTGAAGAAAAACATCCCAGAAGAATAGGTTTATATAGTTCATAGACCTTCTTTTCACACTCGCCGATGTATCTTTTTTTTTTTTTCTTCGGAAATCCTTTTGCAAATGCTGAAGGCCATAAACATGCCAATATTCAAATGGTTCAGAAGCGGCGAAAAATTACAATATAATTTAAAAAATCGAATTTTAAATTTTTCGGTATCTTTGAATAAAGGCAGCTGATTTATGACCATCCGTCATTAAAAATAACGAAAATAGAAACTTTTTTGTTAGTTCCTTCTCATTTTTGTTATTTCCTTTTCATTTTCAATATTCTTTCCCATGGATAACCCCTCAGAAATGTTTTCAATTTTATTTTACAGTATATTTTATATACTTCATTTATGTATTTTTTTTTTCTTTTATGCCAACTCTTTCCGACGATGGTCTTTCACTGAAAAACAATTTTTTATTAGACGGCTGATTTCGCGGTATTTTCTGCTTTAAAGTACAGCTGCGTTGAAAGTACAGTGCGACTTGGCTGAGACCTAGTTTGAAAAAACCCCCTATATTTTCGGACATTCTCCGATAATTTTCCGAAATCATGGATACACAATAGTTTCAAAGGCGTAAAATACACCACGTATGTAATGATTCACTGGCTCCTAGTCTAAATGGGCATGTCTTATGGAGCTTTAGTTACATCTGTTCCATTCGTAGGCTTTCTGGTTATTTCACCTTAATCGTAAAATTGTATTAAAATCCTACTTTTTACCAGGGCCGAGGTGGAATTCCATGTAATTTTCTGGCTTGGTTAGTTTTCAGTCATAGTTAAAAACTTAATTTTTTATTTTATTTTATTTTATTTTTTTAAAGCTGTTTTGTATTTGGTTACCTCTAAAATTTGCTCATAAATTCAGGGTCCCCAATTTCGACATCCAAATCTTAATTATAAAGGATCGCCTCTCGTTATTGCATAACCGAATTTTATTTTCATTTCGTAATGAAATTCGGTAAGTTAAAAATCCATCGAAACAAAAAACCGGAAATGTTCAAAACTATGCAATTTTTTCTTTATTGTTTTTTAAGGGGAAAAGGTTAACTGCCCTGTCCTGTAAACCTTTCATAACTCTATCATTCTTAGACCAATAACTTATTTGACACACGTGGTTTAGGAGAAAGTAATCACTAGCGTCATTTTATTTTATCATAGCGCCGCGTAGTCAATAGAAAGTAAAATCTACTATTACTTTATTATTTAACACGTTCTTGAAATGTTGTTGTTGTTGTTGTTTCCAAACTGTTACGATATATTGTTGAATTCGTTTTCATCTTAACAGGCCGCGTGGATTGGAACTAAAATGACGTTTTCATATTTTTTTTAACGTTCGTTCAAAAAAATCAATGTATGTGCACAATTAAAAAATGCGCATTACACATGAAATAAGCCCAAGTATTGTTGCGCAAGAAGTTTAATTAACCAAGGTTTGGTTAACTGAGCAAACCTTTTTTCGAATGGCACGTTAAAAATCTGTGTTGCATAATATTTTCTCAGTTGACATGGAAATTTGCTTAACTTTATTTGTTTCCCGCGAGTTAATACGCAAAACCGGAAAAAAAACACAATTTGAATACGAAAAGACCTTGAAAATTTTAAAGTTATCTGAACATTAATAACCGATAAGAGTAACGATAAAAAAAAGAGTTACAAACTTACATTAGGTGCATTATAAGAATCGATCGTATACATACAAATGAAAATAGCAAACAATTCCGAGAGACTAATTATACAGTGTTAAAAAATGTTCGGGGATTTCCCCTCGGTAATAATCGATCGCATACAGTAAAATCATCGTTTATTTTGATGTTTAAATTAAAGTTACATAAAAGCAGTCATTTATAATTTTTTAACAGATTTGTTTTCCCTTTTATTTGAAAAACAGTCAATTAATTTTAACAAAATATTTGGGTTTTATCGGTAAAGAAACGAGGGGGGGCTTGTGGGTGATACCGATTTTTTTTTTAATAAATATGGTATTTTAATTGATATCTACTTTTTTTTATTCTATATATTTTTATTCTCTATGGGCATAAAATAAAATTATTAAAGTGAACAATGTAATGATGCAAAATGAATAATTCAGAATACCTAATTTCGCAGCTACATTTAATTAATTATTATGAAATAATAAGCGATAAAAAAATAATATTATTATTTTAATCACATCCGTGTATTCTACCGCTTGAGTTTCATAATATAAAATTATACCTTTAGATATAATTCTTCTGCTAAAATACTTGAGTTGGTGATGTAAAATTTTATAAAATTATGCTTTGGACTTTTAAAGTAGCTTAAGGGGAAAAGGACTCTTGCGGAAAAATCGTTTAATTATTTTAAAGTATTTTACACTTTTGATAAAAAAAGATTGCAGCCTTTTTTTTTTAAATTTGAGTGCATAAGGCTCGCAGGCATCACCCCGTAGAAATGTAAAAATTAAATTGTTCTAATTTTTGGACATGTTTTGTAAAAACGTAAAATTTTAAGAAAAAATTTAAACTTTTTTTTCAATTGGCGTATCAAGGTTCATCTGCGCTTTTGGGTCTCCAAAAGTACCCAAAATTACTAGTAATGTCATGACTGTACACCTTGCCAACAAAACAAAGCTCCAGCAATGCAGTTTTTTTTTTTTTTTTCTGCTTTACAGGAAGTTTTAAAATCTTGGGTTTACATTTCTCTTATATCATCTAAACGATTTTAAGATAATAAAGAAATCGAAAGCGATGGAATTCCTTTAGCTGCTGAACGTGGTGTAATGGAACCGTAAATTCGGCAATAGACCGATTCGGGCTATAAATTCACTTCCAAATTCGGTATCCCATCTCCAATGATAAACGAACCGCGAACCGTATCTTCCGTCACGCTATTACTATCTGCAGCCATTACAAAACAATAATTAACTTTAAATTTAATCTCATTATAACAAGAAATTATATACATTTTTTTTTTTTTTAAACTCCCTTTTAAATTTACAGCAGTTGTTCAAGGTTAAAACTCAAATTTGGCAAATAGGGACGTTCGTTACATATATCAAGATTTATAATCGTCATTATCAAGTCATTTCGGTTCAAAAATTTAGGCTGTTTATAACGCAAACACTTTTTAAAATATAAATTCACTTCATAATTAATGCCATCCGGAAAAGGGAAAAACAAGTCCTTGGCCTAGGACTTTATAATCGTTAAAGTTTTGAACTCTTGATGGGTTATCTCCAAGTTAGGAAAGGGTAATATATATACTTGGAATAAAATAAGTATCTTATTGTCTGGCTCGTACCTAATTATTTTCTTTTTAATCGATCGGAAGGAAAGAAGTTGGGCTTAAACTCGGTAACAACAACAACGACATTTCAGATAAAAAGGTCGTAAAAATTTTTATTGATTGTGGTATAAATAAAGAGGTTCAGCCTGACTTCGGTTTTAAAGGTATGGTTAGTTTGATTTGGAGTCCACCTTATGCATTTAAAGTCAGACTTCATTTTTATTTTTATTTTTTTTAAATATCAACCCTTTGTATATCAACTTATCGTAGCAAAAGATTTGATTATAAAAAAGTTTAAAAACCTACAAATCAAAAGGGCCGCTTGATAGCCAGCATGATTAATTTAAAAAAAAAAAAAGATGTGTACTTGTATTGTAATACACTGCGTTTACATAAGTACATTCAGTATGACTATGACGAGATAATTGAAACAAACATGTTGTGTGGCTTCTGACGTCACGATCTCTACCTGGTTCAGTTTCACTTTCTTCATCGCTTCCTGACTAAACGACTTCGAGAATGAAAGTGTTTCACACTGCGATTACATTTCCGAGGCCCTCAGGCTTTTTTTTTTTTTTTTTTTTTTTTCTTCTGTTATTTAGAAAAATTTTCAATGCATTCTTAATAACGAAGATTATCGATATTTTTTTGAAAGACATGATTTAGCCAGATTTAAAATTACGTAATGATTTGTCGCTCTCTGTTGTTGTATGAAAATCTAGGATTTTATTTTGTAAGATTTTCTAAAAGGGGGGAAAAAAATTGATGATCTTAACATCGAATTCATTTTAAAGTTTCTTCACGATTCCAAGATAGCAATTATATTTTGTAAGTGTTTTCGTTGGTTCATTGTCTGAAATGAAACAATGCTGGCTTTAAAATTTTAAAAATAATATTTGTAGATTTCTCTGTTTTTTAAATAATCGACTTAACTTTCGGTTAAATGGTTCATTTATTTTCATCGACATCCTTGATTTATTTGTGAAAATTAAGAAAAAAAAAGTGACGACTTTTTTTATTGGCAATTAAATTTTGATGATTGCTTTCTTTTTTAATTTATTTTTTTAAAAAATCATCTAAAGTTGAGTTTTTCCTATGGAATTTATTGATCCAAAAAGTTCGATGTCGCAATTTTTTTTTCGATCGAGTTCATTTTTTTACAAGATCATTTCTGAAATTTCAAGGACAGCATACGTAAAAAAATTCATACTTAAGAATTTTTAATGAACGGAAACCCTTTCGACCAACATATTAAGATCTTTCGCAATTTTTATGGAACAGTATGTAGATGCTTTTAAACAGAAATTTTACCCGAAATTTTATAACCAATGGTTTTTGTATGTTTTGAATTACGATCAGTTCAATAAAAACCGATTTTTAGTCGCTGCCTTTATTATTGGTCCCTGACTTTATTGTGGAAATATAATAAACCTTATCTGACTTAGCAAACAAAAAATTTATTTTTGTTCGCCTACCGATCACTGACCTAATATTCTTTGGAAGGACTACAGGAAGGTCCCGATGCATTCCTGGTTGTTGCACGATGCCTCTATCTTTTGTTTACATTTCAAATCCTAAGCTATTAGTTTTCGATAAAAACAATGCGTACGTTTTTAGGCAATGAAAAACATCTCATATTGATTTAAAACCGTTTCAGTGACCTTTCGTCAATGATACATGAGTTTCGGTTTACCTAGTAATAAGTAAAAAGCATCAGATTGGATTACGGCCTAAAGGAAATTTAAAACTTAAAAACTTCAAAATGTTATCGTTTTTCTCTTAAATACTAATTCGTGTTTTTTTTTCTCTCTGTTTCAGAATCAAGTCAACAATGCAAATAACAATGTAGTTCAACAAAGAACCAATACATCTTCTGCTGCTCTTCAACAAAGCGCTACGTTGCAGCAGCAACAGCAACAGCAGAAGTTGATTAGGTTGAATAATGAAATATTCCAGCAAATTTCTCATGCTCCAGTCGTGAGACGAGTTAGCACTCCAGTTAACGGATCCAGAAATCCGACTACAGGGAATTTAAGCCTCACGACTGCTACTTTAGTCAATTCAGTAGCGACTTTACTACCCGTATTAGAAAACATTCAGCAGCAAAATTTTCACCGAAAATTAGATCGATCCCAGAGTGAACCTGCCAAATTAATTCAAGTACCTCAGAATATTAATTCCAGTCGATATAAAACGGAATTATGTCGACCTTTCGAAGAATCCGGAACGTGTAAATATGGAGATAAATGTCAGTTTGCTCACGGCTCTCACGAATTAAGGAGCTTGGCCCGACACCCGAAATACAAAACGGAATTGTGCCGCACTTTTCACACAATTGGATTTTGCCCGTACGGTCCAAGATGTCATTTCGTCCACAATGCGGATGAAGTTAGGGCGAATTTACCGCAAATCCAAGCAATTCAGCGTCGACCAACTCCGCTCAATATTGCTCCGTTCGCCGGATCCGTGAGCGGGACTCCGTCACCTTCGTCTTCACTTAGCCAATCTCCAACGACATCGTATTGTTCGTTTTTTTCGGAATGTGATAATTCTTCCAATCAATGTGATAGTATCTCAAATCCGTCTCCGCCTCCGAACCATAACGGCTTTGCTTATGGGCAGGTTATGAGATCTAATTCTAATTCTCCAAGGCAATCTCCGGAGCCGAATAATGGGAACGAAAATAGACTCCCTGTATTTAATTTAATGGGCTTGGGATTGTCTCTCGATGAACTTTTGGCTTAAGAAAAAAAAAATTTTTTTATTTATTGAAAAAGGTAAATCATAAAATTTTTTATAGAATACAGAAGGGGCAATTTTAATTTCGTTTTTTATAGAAACTGTGGCAGCCATTTGATAAGTCATTTTATATTTTCCTTTTCAAGGGCCACTATTTGAAATAAAAACTATAAAGCAGCCATCTTTTTGTAAAAATATTTTATGATTTATTTTAATTAAATTTCAAAATAAATTATGCAAAGAAATTAAACAAAATATTTTTATTAGAGACAGAAGGAAGTCTTAACAGATTTTTTTTCGTTTTTCATTCCAAATTTTCTTCTTAAAAGACCCTTAAAAAAAGTTAAGTGTAAAATAAGTTCCTTTTTTTAAAAGCTTACTTACCCCAACGTATATGAATTAATTTAAATATCGACAATTCGAACAATTTGATTCGAATCTTAATTTTTTTTTTTATTTCGTTTTTAAATATAATATACTTTTGTGGAATTTCCGACTGATATCGAAACTAATTTTTTTTTTTATTGTTTTAGTAACTCAACCCACAAAAGTAGTATTGTTTTTTTAATGTTGCTAAAGAAGGCTTACAATTTGCGTGGTTTTTTTCTGTATTCTCTCTTTTATTTTCTTTGTAAATAGTTTTTACGTTTCTCAGAAAGGAAAAAAAACGCAACAAAATTATAAATGTCTTCCTCTAGTGCCTTTTATTTGTAACTTCTCTTTTTCAATAAGGTGTTCACAAAAAAAAAAAAGGATTTGAAATTAGATGTTTAGTAGTTTTTTTCAAAAGTATAATTTGTTACCAAAAATTGTGAATGAAAAGGTACACCTGAATTTCGCTAGGCAACATCCTTTTGAATAATACTCAGAATAATATTTGATTCAGGAAAACTTTTAAAATTTAAGATCTTTTTTTTTTTCACTATATTCCTTCTTTTTTTTGTTTTTTCATTTCCAAATTTTTCTTTCATTTTGGCATTAGTTTTCTTTTAGTTTTTAAGAAAAAAAAATTCAACTCTTATATATTACAACATTCTTTTAATTATTTTGTAATATGATAGAGCGAAATTAATAGCTAGTAGGGTTGTGCCAAATACTTTGTCGTTTTCTTTTTCGGTTTTTAGTGTGATCTTAAGAATATTATTTTATTTATGGTTTATTTATAATAAACAAGCTTGCATTATTTTTAATTCATTCTGAATTTTGTCTTAAATGTTGTAAGCACATGACATTTTAAAAAGTTACTAAAAACATTGCAGATATTTTTTAGAAAAAAAGAAAAACAATTTTAATATTTAAAAAAGAAAAAGTGCGACAAAAGATTTTTGGCCAAATTTGTATAATTAAAAAAAAAATCAGGATCTCAGAGTTTTTTACCATTATCATTTTTTTTTCTTAAGGAAAATACTTTTTGTTTTGTTTTAATTTTTTTTCAATAATAAATTATAATTATTTAATTTTTTGAATGTGTTAATAATTATTATTCGTGTTATAATATTTTTCAATTTAAAATATTTGTAAATATTTATAATTTAATAAATTTTTTGTATCGAAGAGGTTTTTATAATATTAGCTTGTTTTATTCTTACTTTTATTTGGTTTCGAGAATAATCTTTTTAATAAAGTTCTGAATAATTTTACATCAGTCGCCAGAAAAGAATGATTAAGTTATTCGGAGTGAGATATTGTAGTATTTAATGCGTGATTTGTGAAAATCTTTATTAAATCAAAAAAAAAAAAATTAATTCTTTAAAGTTATTACGAGCTTTTGTAAAGTTTATGGCAGGTATGAATGCACAGCTCAATCATTCATATAATGTCTCAAGTCAATTTATTTTTAGTTTTCGTTTTAAACGTTAAAATGATATACTTTTCTGTTTCGTAACTTTTTTGTCCTTTTTTGTTTTACATGGAGCATTACACAGAAAGAATTCATTAAAATGCCAGGAAACGAAAAAATACAAGGTAAAAAAATAGTCAACAATAAGAAATTCTTTTTCCCAAGTTAATTTATGTTTTTAATACACTCTAAACAATTAAAATATTAAAAAGTCAGTTTATTGAATTGAATGAGCTAACAACAGGTGTGTTTTTTAACCTTATGCTACACTTCCTTATTATATAAACAGAGGAAGAAAAGAGTTCTTTTTTTTCCTCTACTTCAAAAATTGCCCACGGAAAAGCGTATCAATATTAATCGTTATTTTTATTTATTGTAAAAAAAGCTCAAAATACTGAGCTTGTAAAGCAGTATTTTTTTAAAAAAAAGTTCATTAAGAATTATTTATTTTAACTTCGATGTAAAATAATTCAGAATTTTAGCTAGGCACTATAGACATACAAATTTTTCTTTTTAATTCAACTTACGTATTTTAATGCTTTTTTAAAAAAATTGTGTACTTTAAAATATTTTTTGGTCATTTTTTTAAAGTAGGGGAATTTCACTACCAAAAAATGACTAAAAATGATGAAATTACGACAGTCTTAGTCATTTTTAGTCTTGAGGGATTTTTAGTCGCAGTTTTGATAGAGTTGATACGATTCATAAGAAACATTTGTCACTAAGTGAGACTACATGTCTAAAAAAAAGCTGTTGGACAAAATTGATTGTTAAAAATAAACCACTCACATTTGTCGATTCAAAACAATGACTTTTTAGCACATATATAGCGCCACGTAGTGAGGAGTGTTCCTTTTATAAGCGAAATTTTTATAACAACAGTTTATTTAATTTTACAATGCTATCATATTTCGATGATATTATTACAATGCAATTTTATGTTACTTTTTCATACTTTTAGAAATCGCATTCCCTATTTGTTTTATATATGGTGCCTTGGCCACAAAATTTAAAAGGGATTCAGTAGACACACTCATCAGAAGAATCAAATTAAGTTTTAAGTTATAATTATAAAATTTTTTACAGTGTCAGGATATGCTAAATCAGATTTATTTTATAAACAATTTTATCGATCTTACAGTGAAGCTCAGAAAAAACAAAAACAAATCCCTTTTTTAATTTTGTTAAAAAAATATAAAAAAAATTGCAAAATTTTGCAATTTTTAATTCCTTAAAATTGTATTCATTCTCTTAAACCAATGTAATTATTCCTCGAAAGAAAAACGGGGTTTAAAATATTATATTACTAACTTAAGTTTTTTTACAAAAATATATTTATTTTTTCGTATGTAAAATAAAGCAATTTCAGAAAAATTAAAAAAAATGTTTAAAAAAATAATTTAAGAATGTTATTTGTTTATTTTATGATTAATTTTTTATAATTCGATTCCATAATAAATTGTCATGAGTATCTAAGTTTTTTAAAGTCTTTTTTTTTTCTTTTAATTTTTCATTGCCGTGGCCTATTTTTAAGAGAAATGTGCAGTATATGTAAAAGAAGTGCCTTTCTTTTTTAGTTTTTCAAGTAATGCCGCACTTATGTTTTTCTCAGGAATAAGTTATCTAAAAATTCGGTGCAAGTCGTAAAATTAAAATTGTTAATTTCGATTCAGTAACTTTTTGCCAAACCGCGATAGCATCGCATCCTATCATCTTAACGTACTGATTTTATGATTTGTGCTCGATTTAATTAATTAACGTCAGTCAAGTTTTTTAATTTTGCTGAAAATTTTCATTTATTTTTTTCGAGTTTTATTGGTAAAATATAAAAAGATTCATAGTAAAAAAAAAATTTAGTTTATTTACAACTTTTCCTATATTAAATGTTGAATTCTGAGAAGTGGTCTTCGAGATTTTAATAATCAGCAATTGAAATTTGCACTTCTTGTTTTACAAAAATAATAAGGAGTTATATATCGGTGTAACTAATGGGGCATTGTACCATACAGGCCAGACAGACGCCACGTTGAATTAAATGTACGCATCAACTGAACGGACAATATGTAATGTGAGTATCATTAATTCAGGCTTGTTCTTGTACGGATTACGCAGATTTATTTTATTTTATCATTTTTCCATTCAAACCTGCAATGAAAAACAATTTTCTTCGCTGTTAAAGTATTTTATGTAGTCTTAGTATTCGATCTTCATCATCGTTTATTTCCATAAACATTAATTGGATTTGACAAAGTCAGAAATTTAATTTGTCCGAAAGGTCTAGTTGTAAACCGTACATTTATTTTTCTTTCGTATTTTAATTTCCTTGGGAAGCTTTCATTATTAGGAATTCGGACTTAAACTCACTCTTGGGATATGATGCAGATAACTATCCGGGAAAGAAGTAGGCTATGCTTCTTAGCTTCAGGTAAGACGGCATGGCAACATTTTTTTGTGATACTTACACTTTTAGACTCAAACTACGATTTGAACTAGTAAAATTGTAACTTTTAAAACTTTCGGACCCTGATTTTAAGAAAACCCAAAGTTCTTGCAAAATGTTTTTTGGGAATTAAGAAAAAAAATCAAATTTTCTATTTTTGATTTCAATGCAAGAAGATAGTAATGCATTTTTCATTAAAAATAAATCTTTTATGAAAGTCCGTCTTGGAAGTTTAGTGTGCCATAAGGACTGATTAGGAAATGTCTTTTTGATAGTTTTTCCCTTCCATAAGGTCCAGTTAAATTATTTTTCCCAACTCATGATGAAAAATAGGATTTTAACTGACTAACTTTTGCGGTCAAAGTACGTCTTTTCCCCACGTAAAATTTCGTCCCGTTGAGATATTATGAGTACATTTAAACGGCTGTTCAGTTTGAGATAAAGATGTTCTTTGCCTATAAGGTTGACATAGGCGAAACACGAATTCTAACGAAAGTTTCTGTGAAAAAAAAAAAAAAAAGAAATCTGCTACTACGATCTGCAAAACAAATCGTAACTTCAATGTGTTCCATAAGCGAAACACGAGATTTGATGCAAAAACGACTATGCGTGCGAGGAGTTGTTTTTGTTTTTTTTAAGATTATGTTCACTATGTGCAATATTGATGAAAAAAAAAGAACGTTAAATAACTTAAAACTCCAAATTAGTTAATTAAAATCGGAAAAAGATTAAAAAAGAACAATATAAATTTTTATCTTTAATATTATCCAAAACTTTTCATTCTTTAACAACGTACACATGACTTTTTTTTCTGTCAACTCCGCACTTGTGGAGGGGGAAATCTTCACTTCAACTTTATATCAATTCATTTAAGCCTCACCCGCATTAAAACGACACCAAGAACTTTTTTTTTTTTACACATTTTTCAAAGGTTTTCTGCCGTTTCCCATCCTAAATTTTTCAAAAAATCCCGTGGTTTTCATCACTCGTGGGAAAAATAGCTACCCCTAAGGGTTAGGCAAACGGAGTTGTTTTCCAAACGGGGTGGGCGTTAGCCACACTCGAGGCTCGCTTCGCTCGCCTCTCGTGTGGCAAAAAGCGCCCACCCCGTTTGGAAAACAACTCCTTTGCCTAACCCTTATGATAATATCTATTACTTTCCTCCTGATGAGAATTTTAAATTTTTAAAATTTAAATAAATATGTCTAATACTTTTTTTAAAATAACTTTAATATAAAATTATAACTATTTCGAACTCGCTAGGACGCGGTTAACAAAGCCACATTCATAAAAATAGCATTTATCGAAAGAAGGCACGATTCATATGTAGCTAATTTGGTGTTTGCGCTCGAAGAATGTTTCGCTTTTTTTGTTATGTCTACGGCGCATTAGTTAATAGCCTTTTTTTTATAAAAGGTATACGAGGTGGGTGCCACTTGTAACTGTAAAATCGGGCAACTTAAACCTTTCTACATATGGTTTTTTAAAGTTTAGTTCCAGTCATTGAAAAATAAAATCTTGAGTTATTTGGTTATAAGAATTAGCTTAAATCTTTTATTTTATAGCTGGCGGCCTAATTTGACTTCAGGTATGTTGGTTTTAAAAGCCTTGATTTCAAAATCTATATTTCAAGCTTGAAATTTTAGAATAGAGAGATGTTCGTATGATTTGTATTTATCCAATTGACACTATGTTGTTGAGTTACATAAAAAAATATCCGTGAAAAAAAAAAATTTATTTTCGTTTTACGTTACATATAATTCCCTTTTTTATTATCACTATTGTTTTTTTTATTTCTAGAATCCTAAGAAAATCTATCTTAACGACGAAAAAAGAAAATGATATCTAACAAACGTAGAAATATTCAATATTCACAGCTTAATTAAGCAGTTAAATTACCTAGGCCTTCCGAAAAACGACATCTAATTTTTAAACTCTTTGAGCCCCAGTCGTAACCTTAATTTTTTTTAAAATTATGCTAGTTCAGCCAACCCTGTTGTATTTCAAAATACATAATCTCGTATGCGTATATTGAAAAATCGATTTATCGAAACAAGTTTTAAGTTTTCAAAAAGAACATTTTTTTTTTTTTATCGTCTTCATCAACTTTCAACGAGTGGGAATAAAAGAAAGGAAACAAAGCGGAAGAAAGTAAGAAAGCGATATCGCATTGATTTGATGGTCTGCTTTAGCAGAAATAAGTCTAGGATGTCGTCATTGTGCCATAGTTGCTTATAACTGGTAACTTGAATTTAGTTTAGGGATTAAACCCATAAATAATAGTGGAATTTCCTTTTTGGAATACTTAACTAAGATAAGGGTAGATTATTAGCTTTTTTTTTCATTTGCTATAATTCGTTTTTACTTTCTCCACTTACTTTGAAAAGGGAAAGGAAGTACGAAATCTTACACTAGAGGACAAATCCACAAAAAAATCATTTTCATTTTTATTGTTTCGCCCACGAAAATGGACCTGTTTTATATTTTACAAACAAAAAAAAAAAAAAAAAAAAAAGTACATGCAAGAGAAAAAAAATTCGCCTTGCAACGATCGATCGTTATAAATCTACTACTTTTCATCCTTTAAGCGGATTATTAATTTTATATTTTAATTCTGAACGACAACCTTGAGATGGACCAGGATTTTTTTTTATACTTACCTGCACGTGACATAACAAATAATCAGCCTGAAAACTCAAGTACGATCTATCGAGCAGTGGATGGATAGATCGTGATAATAAATTAAACCGGAAAATAATAAAATATTAAAATTTAAATGCAGTAGCGCTACGAATTTCCAGCCCCCGCAAAAGCAGTTTTAAGTAGATTTTGGTCGTTGAATTTTAAAAACGAATGGTGTTTCATATCGATCTAGGCAAAATTTTCGTGGATTTTTTCTTCTCGGAGCGTATCAATCTTTTCAGTCGACTTTTAATAATAAAAAACTGTTACAAAACACGTCATCGTTGCTAAAGCTTCATACGGCAATAGCCAGAACGTTTTTCTCTGTACAACTTTAGCTAAAGACATACATTCATATTATTTTTCCTGCTATTATCGAATTCAAGGATGACATGTCTTTTTTTTTTTTTACAGAATGTTTAATTTAATGAGTTGTTTCGCTTGTTGCTGACGGCTTGTTTTCCAGTTCTTCGCCGTCCTTACGGTATTAACCATTTTTAATTTGATTAAATACGTCAATAAAGGGTTTTTTTTTCTCCTTGATAGGTATTTTAAAAAAAATTGAAAATTAAAACTTTCCATTATTTTTGCAACAAAAAACAGAGGGAAAAACTTGGTTTTCTCTTAGTATAATGTTCCTTAACCCACGGTCGTATAGACAGGTCCGGAAACTTCTTATGCGATTATGTCCCGCTTAACTACGCCAAAATTAGTTCTAAAATTGGCCACTGGCGGCGCTGCGATCTAGAGAGCAGCAACATGTCTAATGTTTAAGTTGGGACTCCCATTTCGAACAACAAGAGAAAGTAGCCGCCATCGTTGTTTACATTACCAACGACCAATCAAAAAGCGTCTCTCTAACAAGTAGCGCTCACGGTGGTAGAAAGGAGGAACTAATTTAGGCGTAGTTAAGCGGGACATGGTCTCCAATGTATAAGGGATAGGAGTTTCCGAACCTGTCTATACGACCGTGCCTTAACCCTGCTTTAAGCTATCAATTCTTAATATTTAAAAGTGAAGTGCAAGTTCAGGAATGATAGGACCATGCTTAATTTGTTTATTGTTAAAATACATTTTTCATTTCGCTGGCATAAGAGTCTGAAAAATGATTTCCATGTTAAATACTCAGTATTAATAAAAAAATTTTATAAAACTGGGCAGATTTAAGCCTTTTAAGTATGCTGGGCGGACGGCTACTGCTACAGCCGTCCTACCTTCTGAAAGATTTACATTTAATTGGTAACATTGGAATAATTAAATCTGACGGTCTGCTCTTCATTCGGTTCGGTTAATGGAATTTAAAATTTATTAATCTGAGAAAATAAAATGAACGTTCGTTATTAGAATTGTTAGAAAAGAGTTCGGTGGCTTCCGCAGGATAAGTCAAAGGAAAAAATACAGCCACTAATACCAGCAGGCGTTGTCTTATTAAACGAACGCGTCCTTACTCTGCCAAAAGGCAAAAAGTGGTCTAACTTTATTAATTATTGCGAACTCCATTCTCAAAAATAGTTATTCTGCTATATTTTTTGTTCTGGCATATACGTATGGACGGCAATAATATCACTATATTTTGTGGTAAATTAACTGCAAAACTACTTCGATTTCTAATTTTAAATTAATATCAAAAAACCAAAATGGCGGAATAAAAGATTGCGCAACAATGTAAATTTTTCAATCGTGAGCTGTGAAGGTGCTTGTTATGTTGAGTGTTTTGTTTGATTGCTGAAATCTGGCTACGTGATGGAAACGAAATAAATCGAGCGTGCTTTTAATTAACTGTTAAAATAACAAATTACTACATCATTATGTCAATTAAAGAGTAGGTTATATGAATACCAATGGAATACCAATAAATGTTTCGAATGAAAAAAATTCGTTTGGCATGTATTCGATGTTACATTTCAATTTTTGAAAGCTGAGTGGACCTATGTGCAAGTTTTTTGCTAGTTGGGTGATCCTATGTGGACCTTTCAAAGGAAAAAAAGAAGAAATCAGTCGCCGATATCTTAAGAATATGTGATGAAAAAGGCTCCTAACCTCAATTTAAGGACTTAATAAAACAAAATTGCCTAATTTAAAATGCCTTTCTCCAAACATGATTCAGTGTTCAGATGGCTGGAAAAATGTTTCGAAAATCAGGTAAATATTTATATTAAATTATTAACATCAGGGCTTGAGTATTAATTGCTTTCTTAAGAGGTTTTGATGGCTCAGTACCAATTATAAAAAAGAGTTCATATGTCATCTGAAGCCATCATTTTTTTTTTTATTTGTTCAAGAAAAATCTGCACCTTAAAGATAAAATTGTGTTGAAACATGCCTGTACGTTATATAGCTGTGCCCCTTTTTGGTTTCAGTTTGAAAATTAATTACTTACATTAATTTAATATTGAAAACATATTTCCTGTGTCACGTATGCATTTAGGACCAATCTCAAGAACAAAAATATCCAACTAAAAGTTTCCAAAATTCCACCCACAATTAAATTTGGAGGAAATTATGGACTGGTAACATAGATCATGATATTTCCAGAAGTCAACATTTACTGATATTTTTTATAATTAAAAAATGAAAAGAAATAATCAGCTGTATAGTTCAAAAGCTTACTAAACTAAATTTATATTAAACAGGATTTTCTATTTGGAATGGGATGTTAAGGGCCCCACTTACAGGCTTTTTTTTTGTTAATTAGGTGAGAATTGTGTGATTAGATTGATTAATGGTATAAAATTTCTCTATACAAATTGTCACAGAAAATGAATCATATTTTTATAAAATATAGGCTACATTATCGATCAGTATTTATTTCTTATTCGATAATCCAAAAGTTACAAAACAATAAGTACCGGTGGTTAACAGGAAATCGGATTAACAGTCTTCTATTATTTTCCCAGTCTTAGACGATAAGCGTGGTTAGGACTAACGATGTTATTCTTAATTTTCCTGTTGAATAAATCGGCAGAATTTCTTACTATAAAAAGATTGATTTGTAAGATGTATTACCAATGTATTCGTTATTTTTTAATAATTTTTTACTTATTTGCCTTGAATTTAAGGAAACTAGATAGTGTAACATTAAAAGTTCAAGGGATATTATCAAAATATTGATACAAAAGCAGTAAAGTTACCGAAAAACAAACCGGGAATTTAAAATAGTTTTAGGTAAATCTAGACAGAAAGGCGAAAATTCAATTATTTACAAATTACGCCAAACTGGAGCTATATGGGTTTAAAGGATTTGACATCTCAATCACGGAAGTTAAAATGAAAATAAATGAATCTTTAATGACTGCCATTGAGCACGGTTTATGTCACTTCTTTTCGAAAATAAAAATATCGGAAGTAAAAACAAAAGGCATTGAATAAAAGGCAAGGTTATTTAGTTTGATGGTAAGAAATAAAATCTGAAAAAAACTGAATAATTTAGAGGGTCGTTTTTATGGCATATAGCCAATAAAAATCAGATTATTAATCTTATAGTAGGTTCGGTCGAATAAACTTTTTTAATAATGCATGTTATTTTTCGGAGAAGGAAAATAATGAGATAATAAACATCAAAAAAAATGTTTTCATTCACTTCTGAGTATTTTTATGAATTTTTGAAATGTTCCTTTAATATAAACTCACAAATGACAAGCACTAAAATTGAACATGATGAAAGCTCAAAGCTTATATATAATGTTGATGGTCAGCTTATTTGCAAGAATGAGAGCTAGTGTTTTAAGCAAGCTGAAAGTTCTTTTGAGATTAATGATTTCTCACATTGAGCACCGATCAATCTGCATTTTAAAATAGATTAGGCTTCCTCAAATCATTTAAATATTTCGTTGCATTATTTCATTTTTTATCTAATAAGTAATTGCCTAAGAAAGATCTAAAAAAATGGGGTTAATGGTATAAAATTTAAGGCTCATAAATTAAATTCTCGTTTTAAACTTTCGGTGTTATTTTGAATCTGATTTGCTTAAAGTACACCTTCCTATTAATGAATTAAGCCGAGGTTACATTCAGTGACAAATTCTGCAGGAGAATACGTCCGATTCGTGAAACGATTGAGCAGAAAAAATTGAACGTGGGTCGACGGCCTATATTCACTTCCATTTTTTTTCCATAAATTTTTAGAAAATGGATTGCTGTTCAAGAAAATTTTATATTTATACATGTATTTACTATTTTTTTTTTTTTTTCAGGCGTCAAACATGGGATCGAAAAAGGTTAAAAGGAGGCTTACGGCTACTTCTGTTGGGTCTTCCACAGCTCGCCAGCTATAAATCACGATTACGCTATTAAAAAAAAAAAGGTGGGAAACAATAGGTCCGTTGTTTGTATTAGGTGAGTACTTGATTGATCTCGCATGTATTTTAAATACAGGTGTTAGATTTTATTCGGAGCCGGTTTTTAAATTTTCAAGACCTTGTAAAAAAAATTACGAGCACTTCACCACACGATTTCTTGGACAGAAAAAAAAAGATATTTTGTTTTTCTAATCTTAAAACAAAAAAAAAAAAAAAAACAGGATTGTTCTTCACCCCTACTCAATTTTTTTCGCGTTTAATTGATTATATGACTTTCCAAAAAAAAGGAAAAAAAAATGGATGGGTCGCACAAAAAAAAGAGGAAAAAAAAGGAAAAAAAAAAGGTTTACGAAAAAAAAAGATTATTAAGAAACGAAAGTTTTTGTATGGTTGATCGACCATCCATCTTTTAGATATAGGCTAGTAGTAGTCTTAATACAAAAGCCCTCGAGCTAAGCCGGTCTCTTCAAGGTCAGCAATCACTATACGCGCACTGGCTACTAAGCAAGTAAACAAAAAATCATGGCTCCTTTCCAAGTCTTTCTAAGCTTGTTTTGCGGTTGAACCAAGATATTACACTCAATCCTTCATTTTTATTCCCCCTGTTGCGCTTCTATGATGATTGTCTCGAGGGGTCATGTTCGAAACATATAGATTTGCACTTGAAAAAGCAATAGTTGAAACTTGTCGGATGAAGTCGTTACTCTCAAATTGCTAAAATAATTAGCTCAAATCCGATGAAGATTTGCGTCTTTACAAAATGTAAATAAAATATGCCAAATTTCCTTTGGAGTTTTGCCTTTCGTAAAGCTTATAGAACTTTTGCAAATATTTTTGAGTATTCGTTTTAGAGATTAAATTTCTTTTGAGCTTCTTGCGAAAAAGAAAAAATTGTGCTAAACTGGCTTTTACGTGAAAGCTAAAAAAAAATGATTAATATTAATCAAAAGTGATGTGATCGTAACTAATATCATAAGGAAGTGTTTCAGAGTAGCCTGGCCTGACCAAGGGCAACTAGTTTATTTTAGAGCAGTGACATTCGTCGATTTTATGAAATTGAAAGTTTGTAATAAATAAAGAAATAAATAAATAAAACAGCCCATTTTTTTTCTTTTGAGGAAAAATAATGTCTAATTTACGCTATCGTTTTTGTGACCGATCATCTTTTTAAATAGGCAATTAAGCCCGGATGTAATATTTTTTTTTCCAGGGGAAAAAGAGGCGAAAGCTAAAAATATCCTTAAAATTACATCACAACAATCTTTCAGTCAAATCGTATTCTGTTTAATGCAAATTTTTTTAGTAAAGGCAACGCGGGGCACCTCGCCCCCCCTTCCTCCCCCATCCCCTAAGGACCCGCCAGTGTAAACAGTGTAACACATTCAAAAGAAAAATTCAAGTAATAATATGTTTTTCTGCTTGTTATGCAATACAAAACCAGCATGAAAGCCGAAAAAAAAAAAAATAGGTATTAAATGCGCGTAAATTTTAATTCTTGAAGCAAGTTTTTACATTGCCTCTTTATAAATACACTTCTGTAAATAAATTTTTGCAGGAATCAACTTGTCTAAACGACTTTTGTGAATGCTCCGATTCAACTTGCAGTCCTTTTAAAAACAATTATTTTTGTTTTTAATGTTAAGGAAAAAAAAATTGTATCTACTTTAAAAGCCTTTTAATATCGGGTTTTAGCTATTTAAATTCTATTTGGTTAATTTGTAATTTTTTTAAATACCTTCCTTTTTAAATCTTCATCAGATGCTGTAAAAAACAAGAGGCATCGTCTAATACGGTTAAGATGGCATTAGTAAGAACATGTTTAATTACTTCTCATATCTGCGATTTAATTTTTTTCGCAGCCTATTATATTTCAACTGAAAAAAAAATAATCGATAGTTTTGGATGTACACAAGATTCCCAGATAAACGAATAACAAAACTTATTTTAGAATCATAGTTTCAAGCCGGCACATTAATATTTCATTTCAATGCATATTCGATTAATATGCATTGAATGATTTCCAAGTCTAGATGTTTTATTCATGGGAACACAAGGCCAGACCACAACTCTACACTTGCTATGGCTGTACGCTTTTGTATTTATTTTTTAATTTTTTAACACGTGTAGTTACCTGTACCTCCCACGTGCTAACTTTCTTAAATTACATCATTAAGGAAATGACTGGCGTGCAAATATTAAGTAATATTTAATCAGTAATAAAAAAAGAAAAAAGGCCTGGAAACATTAAGCACTTGTTGAAAAGCAATCATTGCGTGTATGTTAGGTTACTTTCTTTTCCCCAATCGCATTAACGGACGGTGTAATATATCGGCCTTCTACCTTGCTTATGGTAAAAATAAATCTAAGCTTTATTACAATGCCGCCAAAAGTCGTCAAATTGTGAAAGAGAATGAAATTTTAATAGCAATCTCCAAGAAACCGGAGGAAGCTGCCATTGTTCTAAAGGTAATAAATTTTTTGACCTCAAGTTTTTTTTGGAACAGAGAAATGAAATTAATTACTTGCTAGAATTAGAGACCTACAAATGTACAAATGTACAAATGCACAAATGTACTCCTTGTTATTTTCGGACCAATATGTATGTTATTTCATTTTGAGAAAAATGCATGAGTTAGACTTACATATTTTTACCTTTTATTGGAAATTACGTTTATTTCATTATCAACAGTATATTATAGCAATTAATAGCTTTAAGAAAGCTCGCATTACTTCCTGTACGTACTTTCGAAAAATTTTTATCCAGCCCTAAAATATTCTGGATATTTCTGGGATTTTTATAACGGAAAAATAAAATATATTTAAAAGCTGAAACTGCGAACCCTGATGATCTTTGGAATAATCGAGAAAAAAAATTTTTTACTTTTCTTTTGGGGTCATATGTGTGCCCGAAACTCTTTTAAGTTAAGCTAATCCTCTGTACAATTCCAATCAATTTGAACATTAAATAATCATCTCTTAGAATACTTATTAAGATTTCCGAAATTTTGAATCTAAAAATCTGTCAATTTTACTAAAAACTAAATCTGTGACTATTACTGAAATGTCATGTACGCATTTTGAAATTTTATAAAGCTGATTGTTTAGGTAAATGTTGCTAAGGCTGTTAATTATTCTGGTTGGATTGCAACTAAATGAGATTGTGTGGGTTTTTTTCAGGTCTTTTGCAAAATCAATCATTCTGATCAATCCGTCAATTTTATATAAAAAAAAAAAGATCGCTCTGCCTGATTATTGATAATCAGTTTAATAAAGTGAGTCGTTGAACTTGTAACTTATTTTGAAATTAAATTTATTTAGACAGTCGGTATCTTGTACTTAAATTAGCTGACTTAAAACGTTTTTCAAAAGTTACATGCTTTTAAAGGTGTAGATCTCAACAGTTGCTGATTTTCCAAACTTTAAAATCAAAAAGGTGAAAAAAAAAAATTTAAATATAACCTTGTTTATAAAAGTTGTAAGTTTGCTGCAGGTGCCTCTATACATGAGAATTGTCAGCTCCCATTCTTCCCTTGCCTTGTTTAGCCTTGAAGTGACCAATCAGAGCGAAGGATTTACAAGTCTGTGTGCGGAGTTTCGGTACGACACAGAGTGACTAATTCCCGAAACTCATGTCTTTGTTTCCACCGACTTCTTCTACATTTCCAGGAATGTGCTCTTTCTTTTATCAGCGGCTAAAAAAGGATTAAAAGGATTAAAAACTTCAAAACATTTTTTTTTTTGTAATAAATGCCGCTTTCCAGGAAATTTTATTATTTTTGTTTTTCGCTAACTGGATTTTATTTTTAAAAATATTATACATTGTTCTTTGTCCCAGTCTTTTAAATTGGTTTCATAAATATGCATCCTTTAAATAACAGTTCTCTATTTGAAGTTCTAAATTTTTTTAAATCATTTTTTTAATGTTTCGCAAACTGCGCTACGTAGATTGCCTCCCAAGTAAACATTAAAAATTTGTAAAAAATACTCCGATGGATGATGGACATTACGTTAAGTAATTTTTAATATTTAGGAATAATCACCAAGCTACTAATGTTATTAATCAATCGTTATGATAAAAAAAGTGGCAACAGCATACACGTTTATACACAGCGTGCAATTTTAAATTATTTTATTTATTTATTTATTTGCTTATTTTCAAATATCATGATTTAGGCGTACAATCAGATGTATTTTTTGTAAAAAGAAAATTTGTAGAAAAAAAACATAAATTTTTTCGAACTCTAAAAGAAGATTCTGCACATTATAAACAAATGGGTCGCTTAGAGCTCGATTTATGTCGAATAATCGATAGGGATTTTATTAAAATAAAGATCTATATATACAATTCAATGCTTTGATTGAAAAAATCATAGAGGGAATAACAACGCTGCAATCAAAAACGATTTTTTTTTAAATTCAACTTTTCATCACTTTATTTCAGTAAGTTTAAATTGAAGGAAACGATTTTATGATATGATATAATATTTTCATAATATGGCAACAAGTCGTCAAATGCGGCAACGCAGCCAAGTAAGACGTATACTCGTTTCTATATGCACTCCCTATAGAAAAGTGTTTTCACTTTCTTTAGGCTTTTATATTTATTATCGTCATAATTAGATACCGTCAGCTTGGGTAAATTTAACTCTTTGCACTTTAAATGGAAGGGAAAATAAATAAATACTGTGTCAAGTTTTTGCAATACATTTTTGCATATTATTTCAAAAGCAAATCCGGAGTATCTTTTTGGGGAGAAAGGGTTGATTAAGTCAAAAGCCTAATAGAAGCCCAGAGCCATTGTCATTGACACCGATTTCCGGAAAAAATAGCATTTTTTCTAGCCTTTTGTTTCAGTTATGGAATAGGGTGCCGATATTTAATTGAAAACCCTAAAAGAAACAATTTAATTCAATTTAGTGCAATTCATTTCATCATATCGTATCAGGTTTTTTTCATTTCATCAGGTATATCTTTTATAGTAAACAAAATATTATAATTACATACGCGTGTTTAACCAGGATCTTTTATTTAGTGCTGTACAGTTTACCCAAATTACAATTAATTTAATTTTGTTATCCAATATACAATGTTATAAATGTGACAGCATGCAAAGATTATGTTATTATTTGACATTTATTCTTTAAAGTTTTGAGGCAAAAATTCCAATTTAGTTGGGAAGTTTTAATTATTCATTGAGATAAAAGTTGCAAAAAAACAACTCCCTTAACTATAAATATTTTTTTTCCAGGTACGTTGCTGTGTGCGGGATTAAAATTCTCTGAACTCTGATGGCAGCAAACATGAACATATATTTAGTCTTCCATGAATTCCAGATTTACATTAGCTGTTAATTAAAGGAAGCTAAGTCATCATTATTGTAATGACCGTAATTCGGGGTAAGTGTATTTATTATTCATTATTTTTTGTACATACTGTATAAGAAAAGTCATCGTCTTTTTAAACTGTCCCAAAGGTTCTTAGTGAATATCGACTATTTCGGTGAGGAATCTGTTTGTTTTTAAGTAGGATTATTTAAGTCGAGAGAGGATAGACACCCTCATGTAAATTTGACCAAGTACCATCAAACGCGAAATCGATAAAAAGGACTAAATCGATTTTTAAAATTAAACTTGATAGGTAATCGTTCAAATTTTTTTTTTTTTTTTTTTTTTTATAAAATGACAAAATGACTGCACTTTACTATAAAATGATACAAGAGGTCATTCGTTGCCCTCGACTTTGAAATGATTTCGTTAAATTTATAAATGTTGTCGGCCTATCTATATTTTAGGGGGTCTGAAAATGATGTCATAATCTTGCAAAGTTAACTTTCAATACAGATTCAATTTACAAGATGTAACTTGCACTCTTTTAGACTAGTCCAATAAATAAGTCTAACGCCCATATTTATAAATTATTTGAAAACGTTAAACCCTGTATAATATTTTTTTCCATCACTAAATATATGAAAAATGCACTACTCTTGCTATAAAAAAATACTATATTTTGCATGAATCGAAGGTACTTTTTAAGGCTCGAATAATAAATTTGCTGTCGTCTTGAATCTCTTTTACTATTGATTCCTGTATATTGTAGACTGCAATTTCTACTAGTCAGATGACGAAAATCTAGTTTATAGTCTGTCACGTAACACCAGTTTTTCCTCATTATTTTCTTGTCAAAAATCTTTTAATTGATACTCAACCAAATTAGATTTTGTTTATTAGAAGCTTTTTTTTCTTACCAAACAAACAAAAAAATTAGAAAAAAAAAAAAAAAAAAAAACGAAAATAATCATTGTTTGGTTCCGGTTAACCTCTGATAAGCTGCTACAATATAATAATTAATATATTTTTAGAGGTTATCGTATAATGTCAGTGTGCAGGCTTAGACTTGTTTCGTCATATTCAGCTTCTGCATGTTCAAAATCACGATTTTTCCTGACAACCTTTGATTTTCCTTACTTGCTTACTCATGCTAGATGTACTGTACAGTGATTTACTAATCATTAAAGCTTACTCAGTTGCTAATTTTGTGACGTATTGTAAATGATTTTCTATGTTTATTTCAAAAATTTAAATCATTCATTGTGACAGGGAGCTGTATCCCATTCAAGTTGAATAAACACCCTTTTTCGCCCAGTTGCAACCCAAAAATAAACAATTAGTTTTAACAAAGCTTGGTTTGGTTTTTAAGCAAATTTCGCAGAGATGATAAATAAATCATCGGGTTACATATTGAATAAAATAAAATAAACTACAAGAAAAAAGTCACGTAGGCATAGGATCGCACTCTGTTATAACGTTTATTCCCCTTTTCTCGATTGAGACAACGCAAAAAAAAAAAATTCAACCTGCCATCCCAGAACAAGAACACTTGTTTCGATTTTCGGTGAGCCATTGTAAATAGGGGGAGAATTCTTCAATAAATTGTTCCTTCGCCATAAAAAATGACATTTCTTTTGACATTGAGGAAGGAGGGTTTTGGAAGAAAGGAAATTTTAAAATGAGACCATGTTGGGTCAGGTCATCGATCCTTTATTACAAACTGCAAATTTGAGGAAGGAAAGGAATAGAGGGTTACTCATTGTATAACAGAATAAATTTATTTTTCGTGAAGGTAGTCTATTTTCCCCCTAAAGACGAGAATATGGAATAAATAAGTAGTTTTAAAAACGGTTGAAGCGACTTTATTTTTGTTTTCACCGATACGGAGTAATCAAATTCCACCTACAAGAAAAAAATGGTCTTAATTGTTTTTGGATTATTATATTTCCAAAATTTTTGGAGAATCCCATATGAATCATCCGTTTCGATTACGAGCTATTTAAAAAAAATAATATTTCAAATAAAAAAAAATGATTGTAGAACTAAAAAATTAAACCGTAAAGTTTATTTAAAGTCACTATTCAGCAGTAGAAATCTTTTGGGTCGCTTTATCTCTCAAATAAAAAGATTACACCGTGCAGACCATTTTATGAGGCCTTTATTGTACTAAAATTCAGATTTTTTAGGTTTGGGGCCGTTCAAGTATTACCTAAGCATCGACCGGGGACAGAGGGGGTCATGAATTTCTTACTAAATGTTACGAGGGGGGGAGGGGGGGGGTCAAATTAGCCTTACATACGGATTTAATTTTTATTTTTCACTTAAAAGCCACCTTACTCAATTTTTCAATTATAAAAAAAAAAAAAATAATAATAATAAAAATAAATAAATAAATATATATATACTGCCCATGTAAGCGAAAATAGCGTATCTTCCTTCCGGAATTGACTGTTTGTTTACATAAGTTAAAAATACGACAGAAGTGCCAACTCCCAAATGAAGATACGCTATTTTCGCTTACATGGGCAGTATATATGCCAAAAATATTAACACATTTAGGAAATAAATAAATAAAAATTAATCTTCGAAAGGAAAAATTATCTGTTAGCCTGTTGGCTTTCCTTAAAAATTAAAATTTTTTTTTAGCATTTAGAAACCAAGTATAAAGTTTTAATAAGATGAAGGGGGGGGGTCTAAAAACGTACGTTTTTGATTACATAGTACTTAAACAGCCCCGTTCCCTTTTCACCTGAAAGCCTATTTGAGCGACGGTAATAGCTTGAGACTTTATTATTTTTTTTCTATTAAAAGCAAGACCGTGTTTCCTTTGTACGTTTTTAAGGCACCAATGCCATAGAAATCTATAAGCGAAATTTGAAAAGCGCAAGGGCTTACGACTCAAAAGACTTTCAGGCCACTATTGCTATTGATAAATAAAATCTGGCGCTTCGGATTTCCTCTTATTTTCTTTTTTTTCATCTCTTTTTTAAACGATGCTTTTAATTTTCCTTATTTCCTTTGGTCTTCATACATTCTGATTAAAATTGTCTTACTGTTGCTTTGAGCATAGCTTAGAAACTACGCCAACAAAAAATAACATATTTTGCCCTTGATTCTGATATAATTGTTTCCTCGTCTTCCGCCCGTTGCAATTTCATGAATTACATACCATGATGTAATTCCAAACAAAGCAACCTCTGAATTTTTAAAAATTAAAATTTTCCTTATTACAAATCCCGTCACAATAAATTAGAGTGAAAACATAACAGGTTCCGTAGATTAAATTCAGTCAGACCCCCTGAAATACAAAACCTAAGTTTATAGTTACTCAACTTTTTAGTGTGCAAGTTTTTGGGGTTTAGAGTAACAAAGAAACATCAAACAATCCTTTTACTCTATCGGCTTCCGCTCAAGTCCGCAGCAATAAAAATAATATGCCAAAAAAATCATTGGTCGCGATTTCATAATATTTTGTAAGCTTATGATTAATTGGAAAATGCTGACATATCTCACAAGTCTCACTTTTTATCACACTCACAAAAAAAAAAAAGATAAAAAAAGAAAAAAAAAATCTTCCTACGCGTGATTTAGTAACAATATCGTATTGTTGGTATGCCGTAGTTATTAGAAAAAAATATTATGATTAGTCATTCCATTTGGGTTCTTTTGTTTTCAAATTTACCCCTATACAAAGTACAGTACATACAAATTACAGAGGTGCCAAGAATGCAATACACTTTAAATTCAAATATTCACCCCATAAATCGGTTTTGGTATATTGTGCTGCATTTAAATTTTTCACAGAACAAAGAAATGAGATTGTACACCCAAAAAAGGAAAAAAATTTCGGGAGGAAGATTTGAAGGGAGTTTCCCAATCTAAGCACCTGACAGGAAGGATTGCACCTGCATTTAACAAAGTGATCTCCATATGCGTTCCACCTTGTTCTTATTAAAATAATCTGCGATTTAGGTAATTAACAATTCACCAGTGGCGCAGATCTTGATTTCAGAAAAAACTGGATTCCTTGAAGAATTTGAATCATCTTTTTAACCCTTTCTACAGAGAGAATATCTCTTGTCAGTTGTACTCTTTTTTTTATCATATTGCTGATTGATAGTTGTTTACAGTACTACGGATGAAAGTTACTGACCACAACTGTTCAAGGTGAATAATAATGATACCGGTGTTACATCGAGATTTATATTCTGAATAAGTTCTCTCAATATTTTTTTTTTTTTTTTACTGATTGGACAATTTTTTTCTTTGTAAGAAAAAAAAACTGCATCAACAGGAATAAGTGATCATTTTGATTGCTGCAATTATGACGAGTAAACCAGTTTTTCGCTTAAATTCTGATATAAAATTTGATATAACACGTATGAAAAAATAAATTTAAAATAACCAAGTCGTCCAAAGAACAGGTCCCTCAAATTTGTGAAACAGGTAAAACTTGACGATGTAACTTCTTGATTTCTTTTTTAAACTAATCGATTGGTTTCCCATTTTATTTGAAATATACTTCGGCATCAATTTAAAATAATTCGCGTTTTAACTAAAAAGCAGAATAAGAAATCTGTTTTCCAGCCAAAATTTCCATTCTTTGGTGCTTCTTTTTAAAATTAGAAGATCTCGATCCTGTCTTTGTACTCTTGCAATAGTTTTTTTTTTCTGGGTTTTTTAATTAGTGGAAGAGTTATGGTCCATAAATGGATCCGCCGGTTAGTATATTTATTGTAAATAGGGTAACGTTGGGCGTACTTGGTAAAAATTTCCCAAAAAAGGTTGTTAATGACGTGAAAGACGTCGTAAATGGCTGATTGCTTATTTTTTCGTAAAAGAGGTTTCGGTTGCATTTTATATTGCGCAAAATGGCCTTATTTTTTTAAAAAACAAGTGATGTTTTACTTGCGGCTTAATAAAGCGATGATCTTTTAACCCTTGATAAAGTTCGATTGGTTAGAAATCTTGGCTTGTAGGGGAAAGTAATATTATGCGGGGCAAGTGATACATTTTTTTCGGAAGAAAAAACATTTAGAATCCAAATTTTCGTAAGATTAATTTTAAAGCTCATATTTAAAATCAGAAAACGTATATATATTACGTACTAAGACGTAATCATTTCTTTATCAGGTTCACTCTATCGTACCTTGTCCACGAAAATACGGGTGCCGTATTTTATTTTAATTTTTGACTGATCCAAGACCGCATGCCGTCTACACAGTGCACATATCCGTTGTAAGCATATCATTCACGAAAATATGGTCATAAATTTAATTTTAGACGAATACGAATAACAAAACATAAAAAAATGCCTGAAGAATTCTTATCTTATCGCATTCTCATTATGAATGAAGTAAAAGCTATCGTTTATCTTTGGAGAAGGCAATAAGCCAATCGTTATAGGGAATTATATTTTGTTTTTCTAGAACGTACAGTCGGCCTGAGTAGAAATCGGAGTCCGCTCTTATCACGCCATGAAAAGCCTAAACTGAACTTTGCAATATTTTTAAATATTGAAAAGTGCAGCATAATTTTTTAAATTAGGTACGGTCGTACCCAGCAAAGCTGTATAAAAGACACAGTGAAATAAATAAAAAGGTACAAAAAAAAAAGCTTAAAAATTTTTTTAGCCTGAAAGTCGAACAAAGATTTTAATGATTAAAAACCCCTGATGTACCTTTTACGAATTTTTTTTTCAGCTTGACTGATTTTTGGTTGACACTTTATCTTTTTCTGGTTAAGTAAATTTGAAACATAGGGCTATCAGATGGAGCAAAAAACTTTTCAGGAAACTTGCATAAGAGATGTCAAGTTTTAATGCGAGTGATTAATGCGTATTTGGGGAAATAAAAAAAGATAAAAAAAATATCGTCAGAATAATTGCACTTATTCGACATTAGGTCACAAAGTTCAAAGTTTTATATTCTTTATCTTTTTTAATCGTCAAATTTATATTTATATTTATAGTTAAAATTCCATTAGTTTACTCCCAACATCGATTACTTCTTCACTGTTAACAAAAAAAATTGGATTCAGTCTCATGATTTAAACGTGATAGGAAAGCGCGTGATCAGATGATTAAACACAACCCAAACGCATTTAGGACTCATCTTGTTTATAAATTCAAACATTCCCTTAAATTTCATTTGGTAACATTCATTTCTGTTAGCTTCATGACATCTTTGTCCGTAGAACTGAAATAATATAAATAAATCCTTTCGCATTGAAAGCTAAAAAAAAATTAAATTTTTTACTGAAAGGCCCGTATTTAACGTCCATGAAGTTGGCAGGACCCAGTCAAACGGATTTGATCGAAAATAGTCTTATATAGTAGCTTTTCATTGTTCTTTAATAACTCCGTGATTGTTCCAATTTGTTCTCTAACCTGAAAAAAACTGGAGCCAAAGGTTGGTGGGTCCTGCTAACTTCACGCGAAAAGGACCCAATTTGAATTTATCAAAAATATTTGCCTTTGTCGGTTGCTTTTGATTTGTTGTTCATTATTCCGGCCAATTCAACGTTTGTTCTGCAACAGGTATGACAGTATTAGGAGGAGTAAGGGCACCGCCAACTTCACGGAAATAAAATAAAGTCAAATTCAGACGTTTAAATAGCTTGAATCGATTTCATTTTGTTTGTTTTCCGAGAAAAAGGTTTGTTCTTGTACGAAAAATACTATCAGGTTGAATTTTTCATTTTTGAAAAGACATTCTGTTTTTGATTGTTCTGAAATGTTCTACAAATATTTCGGTACTCCATCTTCTCAAATCCTGGAAATACAGACTTTTGAGGTCTGCATGCAGCAGGACCCATTTTTTCCCTCCAATATAGCGCGCCATCTTTCCGGTTTGTTATTCAATCTGCTGCCACGTCGGGTTTATAGTGTTCTTTTTTTTTTGTCCATTATTGATCAGACATCGTTTGTTCTCGTTTGTTCTCGATTGTTCTCGTTTGTTCTCGTCAGGAAAACGTTTAAGTTTATTTGTGGCTGAAAGTTCTGATCAAAAGTCGTTTGTTCTTGATTGTTCTGGTATTAACAAGATAATTTGGGCATTATTGTAGTCGTTTGTTCGCGTTTGTTCTCGATTGTTCTCTTTTGTTCTCGTCAGAAAAACGTTTTAGTTCATTTGTGGCTGAAAGTTCTGATCAAAAGTCGTTCGTTCAGTCGTTTGTCAGGGAAGAACAATCAAGAACAAACGACTTTTGATCAGAACTTCCAGCCACAAATGAACTTAAACGTTTTCCTTACGAGAACAAACGAGAACAAACGATGTCTGATCAATAATGGACAAAAAAAAAGAACACTGTAAACCCGACGTGGCAGCAGATTGAATAACAAACCGGAAAGATGGCGCGCTATATTGGAGGGAAAAAATGGGTCCTGCTGCATGCAGACCTCAAAAGTCTGTATTTCCAGGATTTGAGAAGATGGAGTACCGAAATATTTGTAGAACATTTCAGAACAATCAAAAACAGAATGTCTTTTCAAAAATGAAAAATTCAACCTGATAGTATTTTTCGTACAAGAACAAACCTTTTTCTCGGAAAACAAACAAAATGAAATCGATTCAAGCTATTTAAACGTCTGAATTTGACTTTATTTTATTTCCGTGAAGTTGGCGGTGCCCTTACTCCTCCTAATACTGTCATACCTGTTGCAGAACAAACGTTGAATTGGCCGGAATAATGAACAACAAATCAAAAGCAACCGACAAAGGCAAATATTTTTGATAAATTCAAATTGGGTCCTTTTCGCGTGAAGTTAGCAGGACCCACAAACCTTTGGCTCCAGTTTTTTTCAGGTTAGAGAACAAATTGGAACAATCACGGAATTATTAAAGAACAATGAAAAGCTACTATATAAGACTATTTTCGATCAAATCCGTTGACTGGGTCCTGCCAACTTCACGGACGTCGGTAACGATTTGATTTGGAATTGAAAATTAAATATTTCCATGGCAAAGAGAAGTGGACTACGCCGATGTTCGCAATCATTATTATAATACAAGGATATGACGGTCGCTGTTCTTAATACTGGTATAAAGAACATCTGCTATGCATGCAAGTTGCTGATTTTCTTCCTTCTTCCAAACTTGAATTCTTTCATAGAGGCTGAGTTACGCCTCTATTGCTGCGAGATAACTTACATGCAAAACGATCTTTTAATTACAAAACTATACCATGCTTATCGCCTATTATTACTTTAATGTTATTGCGTGTGTCAAATCTTAATGTTTAATGTATGCTGCGCCTATCTACTTTTTGTTTTTTGAAGTTAAAAATGAAGTTGCCGTTTTTTAAAACTCCATGCAAAAAAGAAAAAAAAATCGCCTTGGCAAGATTAAGTTCCTGGAAAAATTTTAATCGTTGGCTAAACAAAATTCTTGTCCACAATATGGTTTACTTTGTATTTCCAGTACGATAACACTCCTTCCAACTTCCCTTTTCATTTCCCTGCCGCTAACCACATGCGCTAGAATATGAATGGGATTTTGGGAAAGTTTACCTCTGAATAAAAATCCTTTTGCATTGTTCTCTCTTGGTAAGAGTGAATCAAACGCTCGTTAGCGAAGAAGTCCTGGCTTGAATGTTTTTATTTAGCCGGGGTACAGTAAAAGTACATAAGTTTATAGCCTCCAGTCTGTCATGATTTTTGACCGATAAAAAAGAGATGGACACTTACAGCTTATTTATGAAATTAAACATAAAAAAGCTGCGTTAATAAACAGTCGGCCCATGAACACATCTAAACACGCTACTGAATAATATACATCTGTTTACTTTCATAAAAGAGGTACAGCGTCTATGATCAAATGCTATCACTTAATTACGTTGAAGTTGGGAATGTTTTGTATAAATTCGATCTATCTCGATTGAAGGCTTTGCATCGTATTTACCATATAGGCAACGGCTAGTTTGAATTACCATCTCTTCAATTCACTTCCCATTTTCTCTAAATGATTTCTCTTACGCTTCCTTCCTAAGTTACTCAAAGAATTTTGTATAAGGCCTTAATAAATTAATAGCTGCAGGAGTAATGCATATCATTACTTCATACTTAAACGTTGAGTATGAGAAAATCCTTGCACTCTATTCGGTGGTCAGGTTCCCATATCAACATGTCGTCATTTTCTTAAATTCGTTAAAACTGCATTCATTTAATTTTTTTTTTGCTACTATTACATACAACAAGGTCCGCGATTTTTGATGTGGGACATCCAATGATGAAGCAAATAGGGTGCGACGAAGTCAATCAGACAAATAAAACAGAGGCGTATTTTCAACGAAAAAAAAAGTTGATTTTTATTTTTTTTTTTATCAAAGCAAAGGCTTAGTTAGAAAAATTCATTCCACTTTTTTCCTCATGAATTTTTTAAGAAATATTGAAGAAATCCTCCCTTTCTCTCTAAGAAGTGGTTGGTTTTAACCCTTTGCCGACGGATAAAGTTCCTTTTTGGTAAAAAATTATAAAAGACATGTCGTCGCCTTAGTATTACAGGGTATTATCTTTTTATATTTCATATGTTTAACTTACTGTACGATGAATACGATAGAACCCTGTAATACTAAGGCGACGATGTCTCTAGGGGTAATTTGAACCGCTGATTCCGAATCTGAAGTCAAAATTCTGAAAAAACTAAAATCCAATATGGCGGAGACTTTTTAATTTTAATAATTTCATTTTTTTCCGCCATATTGGATTTTCCGAGTGGAATGAGATCATTCTGACGTCAGATTTGAAATCAGCGACGTCGAAAACGTATAGAAAGTCGTTTTCCCAATCATTTTACGCAAAAAAAAATTTGTGCGTTTTTTGTATTACATGTACTTATGTGTTGCGGGTTGCATACACTGAAAATTGATAGGCGTCTAATATGGAGTTTAACGCACTAGTGCGGGTCCATAACGTGTTGCAGATTAACTTTAAGTGTGAAATCATGAGAATAAAAAACATTTGGGAAATTTTCTTCTATTTTCCGGGAAAATTTTCCAAAATTGGCTCGTTAAAGCGTTAAAGTTTCAATTTTTTCCAAAAGCCGAAATAATCTTTTGGGGACGGATGTATCAAAATTGATACTCTATGCTTCTGATGCGAAATCAATGTTTCAGAAAGTTAGCATTGACTCAGATGGTAGTGTATGTGTTCGAGAAAATTCTCCATTGAGTTTTTGGTAAAAAAAAAAATCCTATGTTTAGCTTATGGGAACAGTTTTAAAAAAAATTTCTGATTAATTAATGGAATTAAAATTATATTTACAATATTATTGTAAATTATCACTTAAAAAACAATGTAACATGGTTTAAATTAAAGGTAACAATCCACCATGTTTAGCTGGTGAAGATTTTTCCTCCCATGCTTAGCTTATGGGGATATGATAAATTCCGTTTTTAAGACGTTCTGCAAGCTAAACGTTGCGTTGCTAAAAGAGTCCATAAGCTAAGCAAGGAAGTCATTTAATGGTTATAACACTTTTAAACGTTATTGAGATTCATTTCATTATTGTTTACAAAATAAAAATTTTTCTCATAAGCTGAACATAGGCCATTTGAGTTTTTTTTTTTTTGACAATGCAAATGGCCTCTACGGACGTTGGTGTATCAAAATATTATCAAAAACAATTGAACATTATTGGCGCCCCTGTGGTGTCATAAAGAAAATAGGCTTCCGACTGCAATGGGCTAAAAAACAAAATAAATAAATAAATAAATCCTCCACACGAACATTTTATAGGTGTTTTCCTCCTTTGTTATTTTCATTTTATATACGTAACGTCAGACTTTGATGTTTCATCTAGCTATGCGTAACTTCTTTTGTTAATCACTTTATCAACATATGATTACGACTTTGATTATCATTATTACCCATTTTTCTAAAAAAACAATTACTCATTCTCATATAGCCTCCTCAGAACTTTTTTTAAATCTTTAATTTTTCTCGTAGAGACATCCAGTTTTTTTTTTTCGTAGTTATCAGTTTAGAAAAAATAAAAAATCCGAACGAAATATACATGATACGTAAGACTTTTTTGCTGACGTCATTCGCGATACGGGAATTGCGAAGCAAAAAGGAAAATAAAAAACGGAAACGGAATCGTGATTGCAGATACCTCTTCTTTCAACCCACTCCTCACGACCGGAGATCATTGTTGTTAACCTTGAACATAATAAAAAATAGTTAAATGTATGAAAAAATTATATAGGTTATGACTTTCCCTACTTATTTTACTTGATCCTAGAACGAGTGTAATCCGCTAACGTCCAATCCAATTACAATGTACATTCAAATGTTTCAGTCAATTTTCATTTGCCCCTTGGACTTCGCAAAAGGTAACTTAACAAAACTTTGTTAAAAGTTTTAGAAATTTTTTGGAAACATCAAAAAACGATGAATTTCACGCAACGGTCAGCCTGTCACTTTGCAACGCATTTAATTAATTGTTTTTTGTTGTACATTTCTTACGCTACCAACATGATCTTTGACGTACACGGTTAAAAAAAATAATTATAAACCACCGAAAATTTAAAAGCGATAATAAGATTTAGCTCCATCCACCAAGTCATGTTGCCCCCGAGGTAAAAATTAGAATATTTGAATCACAGCTTTTAATAGATTTTCAAATTATAAAAAGTGGATGAAAAATATTTTGATCACATGTTAAAATCTACATGTTCTTGATGTTTTTTACTTAATATATTTTTTTTTTTGTTCTGAAAAAGTCTTTTATGGTATAAAAATCAAATTCTAAGGCGTAAAATAATAGTACATGAATTTTTTAAAATTTCTTTGAATGGATTTTATACATCTTTATAATGTTTCTATTGTGGACAGCATAAAAAGGTCACGACACCTTTGAATTGACAGTTTTGCGGTAAATATTTGAAAAAATATATCGGCCTTTAAGTGTGACAAAAATATTTTGCTTTTTATCTTTATAAATCTGAATATTGAAAATGAAAGTAACCTTGAAAGTACTGCTCAAGGTGTCGAATACAATACGAGATGATCGTATTCAAAAATTTCCTTTCGGTTAAGATAACTAATGAATTAAGCACAGGAAGGACTGAAATCAAAAATGAAATATGAATGGAATAATTTTTTTTTTTTATTCACATATCATAAACCTAGATTTTTATGACTTTTTTTAAAACTTAAAAACAAAAAGAACAAAAAAAAACGGCGAGTCTATTCTTGGAATTGTTGTGACGTCTTGGTTTTTATTCTAGGACCTTTCCATGTAACACGTTTCCATGATATTCAAAAATCCCTTTACATAAAAAATAGGTGCTTGATATGGAGCACCATTTAAAAACTCATCCAATTAGTAGTTGGAGGCGATGAAAATTAAGCGATCCCTTTTTTAAGATTTAAAAAACGACCAACTCATGTCAAATTGATGGGGTTTATTTTTGCTTTGCCTACGACTTTGTAGGCTTTTTTACAACTTCAAACTCTCCCAAGCTGATTTTATTTTATTTTTTTTAATATTTTAAACCCTTTTCTTACAATTCATGATTAATAGCGATAACGTATTTTTTTTTTTTCTTTTTCTTTTTTAGCCCCTGTCCCGAGAATTTAACGATGCTTCAGGATGATATTTTCGATCGAATTAGATCAAACCCTGACACAAACTTTGTGGCAATAGTTTAATGTTCAAGGCAAACTTGATGGTAAGAAAATGGTTTTTTTCTTTAAAATTTTATGTTTTTTCATGGTTTTAAGGGATTCGATTTTTTTTTTTTTTAAACGAGATCATCTTCTATTTTCCCCATCTGTGTTCCATAACTAATGAAAATCGTAATTGTGCAAACTTAAATGCAAGAAGCGCATTCGGTGATATCAATATTCTTTGGTTTATAAACTGCGTCATTTCATTACTTTGCTCCATCTAAAGACTGATCTAATATTGATATTTATTCATATTTGTGTTTGATATTCTACTTAATTTTTCATGTAACAAGACAACATGCCAAATATTATATAACGAAAAAAAATGCAGTAAGATTTTACGAAGAAAGATGTAAATTGGTTATTTTTTGCGCAGACAAAAAAAAAGAAATATGCGAAGTCATCGGTAAAATTGAAAGCGAAAAAGTTATTTTTTTTTCATGAAATAGACGTTTAAAGTACGATTGTTTTTACTATCAGAACTCTTGCGCTTAGGCGTAGTGCAGCCGTCCATAACTTTATTTTTCGCTAGAGTTTTGTCGATTTCAGGCCCTGCCTAAAATTTTTTTATTCAGATTTCCGGGAGTATTCTTTTCTGAAAATATTTTTTAAAATTCAGATAATAAAGGTTTTGGTTATAGTTTTGTTCAAAAATGATCATTCGTGGTAAAATGCATAACATCACTGTTAATTCATCTCAAATTTCATTTTTAAATAAAATAAATAGTCCCTCGGCTGATTCTTATATTGGCGATTTTTGAAGATGACACGTCTTTGGAAAAATTTATTTGAGGAATATATTTGGTAACAAGACAATTAAATTCGAAAGTTTTTAAAATAAGGGACCTACGCAAAACTTTAACTTAAAATTTTGAAGATCATGACCATCAAATAGGCATGCTAGATAAATAAATATTTTTTGAAGCTTTAAAGATACAACGCAATAGCTACATATATTGTAATGGCAAAGATTCTGTAAATCGCCATTAGTAACGGGCGAAACAGTGGCAGATTCAAAGTAAATTTTTACTAGCCACAAAACCGTCTCTTGAGCGATAAAAACTAACAATAACAAACAAAGAAACAAGCATACGATGAAGGTTGTCCCAGAGGTTTACTGTTTGTTATCGCTTTTCAAATTAAAACCAAGTCGGAAGCATATTCATTCATACAAGAAAAGGAATAATTTAAGAATAAGAGTTAGGATGGTGATAAGATAAGATAAGCGAAGACAAAATCGTTTAGTTAATTTAGTGCTGCCAGTTGGACACTTGCATCGGCTTTATATCTTTCAGAACAAAATTAAAACCTAAACTTAAAGCCAATGCTTTAAAAATTCTCGAACATTCTGTGTTGAAAATTTTGAGACTTCATTCTCACTTAACGTAATAATGAATCCAAAAATTTTGAGAACAAAGAATATAAGAGAAATATGAATTTATTTTACAATAATGCCCAGATATTATAATTTTTTTTTCCTACTTTTTTCTGAAATCGGAGAATCGTACCTTCTGATTTAGAATGGCAGAATCAAAAGCTTATAATCTAAAATATTTGAACAAGTGGGTTTTAACAGGTGGATTCTACAGTTTCACTACTGGCCTTCCTCTTCCCGATTGCCTTAAACAGCTATAAACTTAACGAATACTTCCTTTAAAAAAAAAAAAAAAGTAAAGATTAAAAGACTGTTTACACAGCATTTTAACAGTTGTTATAGTGTATTTAAATGGCAACGCCTCAATGTTTCTTATCAATTATTCCTATACAGAATTATCCACATGTTCTTTCGTAACCTACGATGATGTTATATTGACGCATTAATATCCACAGTCTGAATCGTCATTTTAACTAAGAACGTAACCCACAAAAAACATTTCTTCTAAAAAAAAGCCAAGAGCCCAAAACCCCTGATATCACACAAAGCCAAGAACTCAGGAGCGTTCACAAATTATTTGTTCGCGGGAAAAAATTGCTCAAAATTGGGAAAAGAGACGAGCTATGATTGCAGTAGAGACTGATAAGACAAACTTGATTAATAGGCCCTAATAATGAGCCCTAGGTTTGCCCCGTTTAATTTTGATGGTGTGTGTGTGTGTGAAATAGAAATTCTGCTTTGTTCGGGAAGGTATTTATAAGGGAAAAGGTTAAGGTTGGATGGGTTGGTTCTTGGCGGCGGGGCACTCGCGTGCCCCTAGATTTAAGAATCGAATTTATAGATGAATCCAGAGTCTGGGTTTTAAAAAAATAAGACTCGTCTTTCAAGCAGAAATCAAGAGGAGATAATAGGAGACCTGTTGATTTTTTTTTATACTTTGGAGTGTTCAATAAGTTATTTCTGAGTATTTTTCGAGCTAAGATTTCAGATTAATCAAAAAATACATTATGAGGGCTTATAAAATCCTGTACATGCGTTATCTTTTTTTTTTTTTTTTTTTTTTTTTTTTTTTTTTTTTGGAATTAGCACCACTATTACAGCAAATAATCTCCGTTTGTGGATTAGTCTGGTCAGCACTCATTTTTCCAAAAGAATTTTAGGCAAAAATTCTCTTTAAAATGTTATTTTTTAGCATTTGGGCAGAAGAGGAAAATTCGCTGATTGGACAATAGGTGTTGTAGGTGTTATTATTCAGATCGTTCCTATGTACAAAGTTAAATGGTACGCATCCAAAAGATTATTGTCGGTCAGGCAACTTTATTGTCTAACTTTTTTTTTTTTTTTTTGCTCTTTTTCTTCTGATAATCATTTTCAAAATGCGATTTTGTCCATTTTTTTTTCGTTTCTATTTTTCACAGCCTTCTTAATGCAAAACTTTTGTTTCTTTCTGAATGAAACTTTTGTATTATACTTTCGGTGTACAAAAGAAAAAAGAACCTGGCCAATTTTCAAAAGAAACTTATGGAAAATCCTGAAATTAATTCAAATTTTACCATCACAAACGAATATACTTAGCTTAGGTCATCCCTAACATTTATAGAATGCGTAGATGTGTTTAAATTTAATCTTTTTATATGCGGTTTAACAGTAGTTTATAGGCAGAACACTCTACCTCCACAATATCTTTTTTTTTTTTTTTAAATTTCAAGGCCAAGATTTGTTTTGTAAGATAAGATTACGATGCTGGAAATGTTAATGATTTATATTTGTTTATATCATTTCGACGAGTCTTAATTCCCTTGTCTACAATAATCGCTGGAATATAAAACATGGATTATCTTTGTTCCCTGAAGAATGCCAGTAACTTTTAGCCGATCATTTGTGGCAAAAAAAAGTATTAAACATCAGCATATGCATCACCAGCTATCCCTGATTAATTGAAAAACAGAGCAATCGATATGCAAATGTTGGAGATTTTTATCGTAAACGGATTTTATGACGTCTATGTAATTGACCAAGTAGTGTAATGGCTGATTTTTAAGATTCACAGACTGATCTCAGCACATTAATTAAATCTGATTCCGCGAAAAGCGCTGGCTGCTTGAATTTTCTCATTTAATAATGTTCCTGAATCGTAATTTTTTTTTTTCCGAATTGTGCATGATATGTAATTCATGGAGAGACTCAATTTTGCGCTGGAGATTAGATAAGCAATCCGATCAAATCTTTTGAATATTAATCAGTAGCCGCTTATAACAAGTTGACGAATTTAATAAACCCGTAATTTAGGACATACCGAGTTTTAAACTGCAGACTAATTTAATAATCATAACTTGGCTGTCATTTAAAAAATAAAAGATTGGTTGGAACCTTTTTTAAAAAAAAACACTTGTTGGGTCTTGTTGGATCATTCACGGAATATTCTGACGATAGCGTTTAACTTATGAAACCCTCTATGTTCTCATCAAAATTGACGTATATTTACAACAAGGATTCTGCTGGTTCAATTTTAGGAAGTTGTTTTGATATCTTCATGTTTAGCTTATCCGTTTTCTTTGTTTAGGGACATCTCTCCGAGGGGACCTTTTTTTTTTTCTTCTTACTATTAGAGGGTGGTTGTTCTACATTACTGTACACTCCGTTGCAAAAAATATGTCTTTTTATACAATATTTTATTTTTTTAATTTTTACGCACGTTATATATTAATCCGAATATAACGGCTAATCAGAACTTTTTGTCAGTTCTATGATTACGAACTTTCAATCCTTGGCGAATTAATATTTTGCTAAAGGAATAAATTCACTTTACACGATTTGAAAGTAAGTTATATTGGTATCATCACTTTTAACTTCAAACCTTTCAAGAAAAACATTTTACTCTGGGCATATCATACCAAATTTTTTTTAATTAAATTTTTTCATTTCTTGGCAGCTTTCCCAACGATATTGTTGCTATGGATCGTAAGGCATGAGAGAAAGTGAAGAACCCAAATACGTCAAATTTTGTAGAAATATTTTTTCAAATGTTAGCAAGATGCTAGAAGAACGGATAGACAGACAGACGCATTAACGAACAGACATACGGACAGATCTCCTTGAAGAAAACGTGTTTGAATGGAATAATCACGGTCAAAGCCGATTGAAAAATGACTAATTCGACCTTGGGGATTCAGGTTTGTTTTGAATAGACGTAAGACAGCGTTCGTGACTGGTAGTTCCTTTGTCCGCTTCCCCATCTGCCATATTTCCTTAGGACTAAAAAAGCAAAAAAAAAAAAAAAAAAAAAAAAAAAAAAAAAAAAAAAAAGAAAAATGAAAAAGAAATAGGAAAAGAAAAGAAAAGAAAATTCGACTCCGTTATCATATCGTCTAAGCAGGTGTAGAAAGATATCACTCCTCGCTTTTTCCTAGAAGGAGGATAAATAATGGGGAATAAATTTAATGCCGATATAGGGGTTGATTGTGTGAATGGCAAGAACGAGGGACGTTTTTTTTTTTTTTTTTTTTTTTTTTTTTTTTCATTGGCAAGGCCGATTATTTTGTGGGACTGAATTCACCTCTCTGAATGAAAAATTAAAAGTTTGAAAGCAAAAATTTGAAGGCTAGTAGGGGATTTTTTTTTTAATAGTTAGCGTGCATGACGAACGTTTCTTATCAATACGACGATAATTTTGTTTTGAGAAATAAATGTAACACTCATTGAATAGAACTCATGACCAAGTGAGTGGGCATAGCAATAATAAATGTCTTGGATAAGAGCTGTGTTTAATTATCACACAAAGCTTTGAGTGCTCATGTTACCATTAATTCCGGGCCATATAAGAGGGGTATCGTTGGAGAATTATTTGCAACTTTTGCGGATTTTTAACTCCGATGCAATTCAGTTCTGTGCAATTCACGATTCATTCATCTCTTACTGTTTATATATCATTGCCTAATCTTGGGTCTTTTTGAAATTTTTACGCAATTTGCTAATTGAGTTAGTGTCAACAAAACATTTTTAATTGCATTGGATGATAATCACCCGCCGTACGAACTTTTTTTAATTACAATTAAAAAATAAATGATATATTTTGCTGTTTAGATTTCTTACGTAAGAGGTTTCAATCCCTTTTAGTTTTATATACATTTGTATCAAGTTTGATTATCCGAACAATATTCAAGACGAATAAATAACTTATTAAATTACTGTAAATAAACCATTCATGAAAAACTAGTTTTAATGAATTCAGAATTTAATCCGTGACTAATTTTTTCTCCCTTTTTTTTCATCCGAGAAACCTTTAAAAGAAGGATTATTGCTTTTTTATTGATTCATAAGTGTAAAAAAATAGTTCTTACACCTGATTCAAAGCACCTGAATCATTAAACCTTTGGGTTAAAGGAAAGACCGATAAACTCAAGAGATGCATTTTCCTGTTATTAATGCCTTTACGCACTAATTTTGTTACTGATATATTTTTTGAACGATTTCCTACCATTTTTTCCTAATCCTTTTTTCCTAAAAATTTTGCTTCCTAGGCCTAAACCTTTTTTTTTTCTAATTTTCAATTTTTCTAAAATCTTTTAATTCCTAAAATAGTATTTTCCCTATTTTTTTATAAAACATTTTAGGGACTTAAAAAATTAGGAAAAATATTCATTTTAGGAATCCAAAAATTTTTAAAAATTAAAAATTAGGAAAAAAAAAATATTAGGAACCAAACTTTTTAGGAAAAATGGATTAGGAATTTATTTTTTTAGGAAAAACTGATTAGGGGCTTGTCCACGGATCCCTTCGTCACAAGTGTAATGGAGATACAAGCTTAGCTTATGAATCCCCATTACACTTGTGACGACAAACCCTTAAGAAAAAATGGAAGGGAACGGTTTGAAGAAAAATTTTAGGGATTGCAAAAATTAGGAAAAATATTCATTTTAGGAATCCAAAAATTTTAGGAAAATCAAAAATTTGGAAAAAAAAAAAAAAAAAGGTTAGGAAAAAAATTTTAGGAAAAATGGAGTAGGAATTAATTTTTCTTAGGAAAAAATGGTCGGGAACGGTTTGAACTGTTTCGCGTTGCATTAATTTTCATCGGATTTGACATATTGATTTCAGAGAAAAAAATACAGTTAATATTTATTTCAACAGTCCGAAGCTATTGAAGGCTTCTTCCCCTTCTTCCCCTTCCTCCCCGATGCCCAAGCCCAAAAGGATGTAACGTAGGATCCCCAAAAATGGTTTTAGTTCGTTCCTTCTAACTTAAAATATTTGAATGAAATAAAGAAAAAATGTATTTTAAAACTAAAATTGAATTGCAATTTGATTGAACGTTACGATATTGCATTTATTAAGTTCGAAATCGTTTTTTACTTATATCTTGGGTCCTTTGCAACTCCTCCAGATTGCAACTCCTCCTCCTCCAAAGACTTTTTGGAGGAGATGCAATCTGGAAGAGTTGCTATAGACCCTTAAATCTTCTACGGGACTGATCTCTCAGATTACTCGCATGAAGGTTTTACGCTCTGACTTTTGCCTTTACCGAAATTTGGAAATAAATGAATAAAGAAACCGATACCAATGGGAATAATTCTAAAAACAGTAAATACTGTACGTTTTTAATAAATTCAGTATTTAATTAGCCTGGGCTTACGATTAAATTAATAATTTACGTAGGTCAGTTAATAATTCGATCAGGATGTCATTTTCATTTTATGCGATCTTAATATCACTTTGATAAGTTGAGGTACATTATTGACTTTGCATCGAACGGTGATGTTTGTCTATAAAGTGGGAGCCTGGAATATTTTTCTGTTCAAACCTACCAAAATAGCAATCCCTTCAACCTAGGGGATTGTCAACATTAGATAGGAATTATTTGAATACATTGTTTTGCTTCAGTTTTCCATTTCGCCGAAAAAAGAAAGTACCAAAAAGTGATTTTTACAAAATTGGTTCGGGAACCAATCCACCTATAATTATTTTACGTTTACAAAGGAAAAAGTTAAAAAAAAAAAAAAAAACATATTTGAAGTCATAAAAAGAACAAGCCGTTGATATTGTTTGCTGAAGCAATCACTTCTCATTTTAAATAAATAAAGATAAAATGCATTGGAGAATGCCTGCAATAGTTTGTTTGATTAGGTTTTCTTATTTAAATATTTTTGGAAAACTTTTTTGTCAAAGACCCACCACATAAAAGATGAATTTAAATGGGTTATATGTTTAAATTTTTCATTGGTATTTAAATAAATATTTTTAAAAAAAAATCACGTTTTACTCACAAAGGGAGGGAAAAAAATCTTTGTGAATTTTTTGTTTCCAAAAGTCAGGATCAAGAGTGGGAAGAAAACTGAAATCAGTTTCACTGCAGCCCGCATTGTATGTTAAATAATTTTGAAATTCGTCAGGGGGTGTGATTGAAGAGCCTCATACGTAGAAGGGTGCAGCAAAAAATTACCACTTTTTTCCCCTCAGTTTGTGAGACAGAAATAATTTTATTTTTTGCGAATGATTTAAGCTCTGCTGTTTGTAAAAGGGAAGATTCAGTCGCGGCCATCTTCGGATGTGTTAGTATTTTTTTTTTTTTTTTTTTTTTTTCATCCGATTTGAAATCATCACTTGGACTTGCCTTTTAACTTGACTAAAACGACATTTTAATGAGCCATTGTTAAAACTAAAATAATTTGCCATAACAAGAAAGTTATACAAGTTCTGCCGATACATTATTCTGTGTCGCATACGAAAAGTTGAATACATGGCTAATTACATAGTTCGAAAGATTCTCAATGGTTACGAAATTAAGCATTACGATTACGAACAAAAGAATGTTTTGTCGCAAGTATCACTATCGATGAAGATTAATTTAAATAAACCGATAAAGCTTGTTTTTAGGCCTCTTTGGCCATTTTTTTTCATGTTTACATCCTCCTTTTGTATTGTAAGTAATGTAATTTTACAAGGTGGACGAGGTCATTTATTTGAAAGGAAAATAATAAATTAAATGAATTAAATACGTAAGTTTAATTCGTTTTTTTTTTTTTTTTTAAATTAAAATTCAGCTTCTGTGTGACGTTCCATTGTTTTGCATATGAAAAGTAAACCTCTTGTTTTACTGGCAGAACCTTTTTTTTCTTTCTTTTTTTTTGTTTTGTTTTACCAACCATCCGTGATACTTGATGATCAACCCTTGGCTGCTTGTATTAGAATGGGTTGGATTAATAAGTAAGGGGTGTCACGTGCTGACGAGCGTGACCCGCAGGATTCAAACTGGTAATGTATGAAGCCTGCACTCAGTCGTGTCAACATGAGGGTCATCCAGGGAAAGGGGGATCTTTTAAACTATTGTAAATAATTAAAAGGAAAAACCTTTTCGCTTTTAATAGACTTCCAATAATGACGGAATCGAAAGTTATTGTTTGGAGATAGGTAAACATGAGAATTACTAGATCTTTGAAAAAAATTTTAAATATTCTCGAAAAAAATTCGAAGGAACTATTCTTATATCAGGAATATTCAAAACCTTAAACAAATGAAGCTAGATTTTTTTTTAGTAATAATAAATATTTCAAGGAATGTTGCAGATCCTCAATTTGCAATATATAAAAAAGAAACCGATTTTTCAAATATACCCGGTGTCCGCTTTTAGGCTGTTGAAAAAGTAAACAAACCCTCGTTTGTTTTGATAAGCTGAACATTGCGGTTGGTTTGATTTTTCGATATCCTTAAAACGGACTTCTGGTATATACTGTATCTAAACAAAAACACTTCCGTGTAAAAAAAAGGGAGCCAAGTTTTTTTTGCTTCCCTTTACAAAAACTGTCTGCCCTTAAAAGTGGTGATATCAGAGGGGGCAGCCAAGTAGTTTAATTTTCTTATTACAAAAAACATTTTGCCCTCAAAAGTGGTGATATCAGAGGGGGCAGCCAAGTTAATTTTTTTGCTGTTATTAAAATTTTTTCCGAAGTCATTTTCCTCCGTGAATAAACTCAAACTTGGGCGCTTTTTTCTATCATGCAAGTGAAAACTTTTCTCAAATATCGAAAATCATAGCTCAGATAAAGGTTTCGACGTAATATTTATTGTGAGTGACGGGAAAACTTAGGTAAATCCTTATTTAAAAAAGTGAGATTTTGTAAGGATTAATGACGAACCATTGAGACAGACTTATAGCGACGTAATAACTTTCTGGTGCAGATTCTTGTCCGATTGCTGAGAAAAAAATTTTTATAGGAGAATTTTTCCAGTTGAAAAGGATTGAGGAAAATTTGATTTGAGAAGGATTATTGTGTCCTTCATACAGAGCCTTAAAAAAAAAGCGCCCAAGTTTGAGTTTATTCACGGAGGAAAATGACTTCGGAAAAAATTTTAATAACAGCAAAAAAATTAACTTGGCTGTCCCCTCTGATACCACCACTTTTGAGGGCAAAATGTTTTTTGTAATAAGAAAATTAAACTACTTGGCTGCCCCCTCTGATATCACCACTTTTAAGGGCAGACAGTTTTTGTAAAGGGAAGCAAAAAAAACTTGGCTCCCTTTTTTTTACATGGAAGTGTTTTTGTTTAGATATCACAACTTTTTGTAGGGTGAATTGTTTATTTTTATTGAAACATTTTTTCCCTTATCACTATCATCATCATCACTACATATATAAAAGTAAAGTGAACCAGTTATGTCTGATTTTTCGACCGCCTTGTAAATGATTTTTTTTTTTTTTTTAATCCTTTGGGCCCCCCATCAGTACAAAATATCTTTTTCCTACTTATTAGTTAAATTGTAAGTTTTACACCAAAAATGTGAAAAAACTTCAAGCTTTTCCAATTTTTTGATGATTAAAATTTCAACCTTTGAAATATTTTTTCTGTAAAAAACTTGCGCAATCAGAATAATTTTTATTGAAAATTTTGACTTTAACCCTTTGCTTACCTATATTTGACTTTAAAAAAAAGCACCATCTTACCGAATTTTGTTTTTGGGGTTTATACATACCAATATGCTTAATATAATGTAAAAAAAAAATTCTTACCATAATGTCTCCTTCAAAATCAAATGTAGGCAACCCGCATTACATGAATACCGAATGAAATAAGATTATAGTTTGGAAAAATTTAAAGGTTACTAATAAAATAAAATTTCAGTCTGGGGGTTTTAGAGGGTTCGGATTTCAAATCTGATATAATTTTTTCAAAATTAAGCCTTTTTTTGAAAGAAAGAAAAAAAATACAATTTTTAAATTTTTTTTGGAAAAAAAAAAACCATTTATTGAAAAATGGATTTTTGTGCCATAAGCTAAACATAGATGCTACTATTTTTTAAAGATGTTTTTAAACGACTCAACCCCGCCGGAAACATCCCTCTTGTTATTCACTCTTTGGTGGACATCACTTTCCCTTTTTAAAAAAAAAGTTTTCAGGTATTAACTCGTCTATTTATCCCTTCATAAGCTAAATATAAGGGAAAATTCAAGCCAGGTTTCGGCGAAATCTTCATGGTTGACAATACTTGAACTATTGAGAGTGTCAGATTGGTTTTATTATCCCTAATAATTATTTTATAAGATTTTTAGCATATTAATTGAACGAGTTTTTAAATATCCAATATAATTAGTCACCCGCCATCTTGAATTTTGGTTGTAGCGAAATTCTGGCTTCATATTCGAAATCCTCGACTCAATTTACATAAGTACAAAAATTTTTAGCCCCCTGCACTTGCAATTATCGGAAATATAAATTTTTCAACAAATGGCCCCCGTAGAGGGCCATTGGTAAGGAACGACATTTTCGCGAATGGCCCTCCAGGAGGGCCATCGGTAAGCAAAGGGTTAATAATACAAAATCCTACCTTTTTCTTAAAGTTTTGGTCCTGTCATAGTTAGAAAACCGAGAAAAAAAAAAACTCATTCAGCTTAAATTGTTTTTAAAAAAAATTTGCCCTCCATCAGCTAATAATTACAAATTTGAAAAAGGTTGAAATTTCCCCCCATATAAAGCGGTCTGGGGCGGGGCAAAGCGCCGCGCGAAACGGCTAGTTAATTATTAAATAAATAAATATTTTGGCTTTGGAAAATAATTCTTGTTTAATTTCTAAGTCAGCAATGCCGGTAATGACTCCTTGTTATTATTATTGAAAATTTGTTTTGTTATTATTAAAAATTGACAACAAAAAAAGAAAAAAAAAAAAAAAAAAAGATTTCTTTAATTTTGAATTTACAAGTTATGACTGATTTTATAAATATAAAAATTCGGGGGAAAAAAAAAAAAAAATGATAATTTTGCCTACGAATTGTCTGGGTTTCATTATTGTTCACTCAACCGTAACATGTCATTGACATTCATAATAATATAACAATAACAAAGGCTACTTTTAAACTAGTTTCCTTTTTTTTCTTGATTTTTTTTTTTTTTATATTGAGGGTTACATACTCTGGATTTTGCAGGCGGAAAAGAAAATTGCTTATAACTCAGGCCCAGTTTCGAATTTTCCAATTTTTGGAATTTTATATGAGTTTATATACTAAATGGTGTAACCGTACCGAATTTCAAAATTTCAAGACCTCTGGAAGGGTCCGAACTTTATGCTAGATAGATAGATATATATATATATATATATAGTGAGTGAGTAACGCTCAAAATGACGATTTTCGACCCCTAGAAAACCGAAAAAAGACAAAACCTAGAAAGTTGAAAATTGGCATAGTTAATATCGAAGGGAGCGGTGTTCCGTATGTGAAGAAAAAAAATTTTTATCTTAATCGGGTCGCGAGTTTCGGGGCTCTGAAAACAGCGGTAGGATGAGCTTAGTAAAGTAAGGTGCGAGTGGAGTGCACTTAAAACTTGGCTGGGTGCACTCCGTGCACCTTGATATTATGTAACATAATTAGGAACAAATTTGGTTATTCAAATCAAATAAGAGTGGTCGCTGATGAGATTAAAATCAAAAACCTAAGCAAGATCACGTCGAATAATCCTTTCTTTGGAACCTGAAATTCTGATGTTTCCAGACCAGTCAGTATCTGCATTTGAATTCCTCGCCGATTTTGAGGCCTGCCCCTTAATTTGAATTTCTTAAGTCCTTTCCTCTTCATTCGCCGCAGGTGCAACAGGTGCTGCGTTTTGATTTCAGCTGGAAATTATTTTAGATACTTGATATGTTTGTAGACTAAAATTGGCTTTCTTCTGAAATTGACTCGAATTTTTTTTTTTTTTTTTTTTTTTTTTTAAATCAAATGAATCTTAAGTATTTTGCAGAACCACGCCACTTCTTGTTTGAAAAACAGCGTCAAACGATATTAAAATCGTATTTTATTTTCTTAGCAGTGAAAATAAAATTTAAAAAATCTAAAATTCAAAAAATACCGAATCAAAACCCCATCGTGGTTTTTGAAAAAGGAAAAACACGTTAAAAGAAAAAGTACATACAAATCAATTTATTTCGAAGTTTAAATTTTTTATTATAATGATTTTTTTTTTTTTACTATAAAAGTGTTACAAATATCAGTCGATTTAAGAAATTATAATTCAATACAAATTTTTATCTGTAATGGATATTGAAAAAATAGTTAACTGGTAAACCCAAAAGGAAATAAATTCAACTTTTGAACATTCAAATAAGTCTGCTAAATTTTGTGAATTTTTTCTTAATCTGCGTTCTAAGGTCAAACAAAATATGTGGAGCAGAGATTGCTGTTTCATTAAATAAGTCTTCATCTAAAGCATTTGGTTTCATATATAATCCCATCTTTTCCCATTTTTGAAGAATATTCTGGTGCACTGATTACACTTCCTGTATCCACCTAGCACTTTCCCTACTAGTTTTATACAATACAGAGAAATATTTAACTAAGTCAGAATTTTTCCATGTGATCTCATTATATAATAACATTGTCATTTACGTTTAAATTTATTTTTTATAAGGATGAAATTAGAATAATAATTATAACAATCGAATTCCATTTGAATATAATATGCCAATACAGTTGCAAAACAAACTGTAAAAGTAGCCCATTTTTTTTCATTAGCACTTCGTAAAAAAATGAAGGCGTCTAATCTGGCTTTCTTTTTCCTTAAATAATTTTGAGAAACGTGGGGTTTGTTCGTTCAATTTCACTACAACAACTCTGATATTCTAACAGATCCCTCTAAAACGGGATAACTTATCATTTTTTTAAAAATGAAATTATGTCGCTGCAATTATACAGTATTTATAAAATTTTCAACCGATATTTAAATAATAATACCATTTACAAATTATATTGTAGCTTCGACATTTGTTTAAACGGAAAAACTTTTGATATCATATATAATATAAAGACTTCCTGATACTGTTAGGCAGCGCCTTACTTATGTTGAATATATTAACTTGTGAACAGTTTTGCATATATTGGAAATAGTAGGAGTCTTTCCTATTCTTTGAGATAACGACATTTATGCAAATTTTGGTTCTGCTTTTAATCATGAAGAGCAATTTTGTCACTACTCTATTATTTTCAATTAATTACATTGATTTAATAAACTCGCCAACGCAATCTTTCATAAAGCATATGTTTAACAGCTTGGCACTTTCTTCAGTCATAATCGACGCAGGGGATAACACAAGAGACGCAGTAATTATAACTTTTTTTTTTTTTCAACAGCTTCACATTATGTTTATGGCTTTACATTTTAAAGTGAATTGTCTACATATCGTTTTGTTTCACCCTAAACCATTGCAATTTTAAGACTTCTAACTGCGTTGCTTATAAAACTGTAGTCTCCGAAATTGTTCCACGTATGATCCCAAAATCTTGGGTCGGCTCGTGAATCCCAAGGGAGGTTACCCGGGCGAACAGCCGTTGCGTTAAAAGCTGTAACTTGACTTTGTAGAAATTTCGTAACTTCCGGAAATCTGAAAATGATTTAATTGGATTATTAAAAAAAAAGTGGAATGTAATTTAGAATTACAACTTTTTTTTTTTTTTTTTTTTTGGATATTGAATTTTGAAGCTAAATTGACGCTGTTTGGAGCAAATTTTGCGCAGCAAAAGCTCATTTGACTTGCTCCTTATTTAAAGGAAAAAAAATACGGCATATTAATCCGGTAATAGGCTTATTATATGCCTCATACCTTATACTTGCCTCAAAGCTACTATTTTAATGGATTTTTTTAGCATCAAAATAAAATTAAAATATCAATTTAAAAAATTTTTTTTTTTTTTTGTTTTTTTTTTTTTTGTTAATCCGGCCGATTTGGGTACCGAACGAGGACTTTATAGATTTGGACTTACTTGTCGGCTATATTTTCCATTTCGCATGGATCTGCTACTATGTTAAATAAACATGGTTTTTCCAACGGCTTACAATTACTAAACCTAGGTTCTGGCGACCATTTGGGCTTTGTTTCGCACGTTACTGTGGCTTCCGTTCTAATTTTTTTCACTTTTTCCGGTGTTGTTGGTGGAAGTATGGTGGAGATCGCTCTGTTAGCTTTAGAACCCAATATTTGCCCGATATCGTATCTATGTTGCTTCTCTCGTCCTGGTGGCCCATACCAACCGTCCCATTGACCGTTGTATGTTGTGCCTATGGGAAATTATTTAATCACGATTAACGAAAACAATTTTTTTTAAAAATGGTTTAGAAACGAACCTTGAACTAGTTTCCACCCTTCGATAGTTAGAGCAGAATTACCATAAATATCGTCAATATTGTGAAGTATTAACTTTCTTTTTGAAGGCAGGTCATTGACTAAAGCTTCCCACATATCCATTCCATCTAGATCTGATCCAAGATCACGGACGTCACCACCTGCTGCTGAGTATAATGTCGGCAGCCAGTCGCTAACATGCATTAGTTGTTTTCCAACTCTACCGGAATTAGATATTCTTGGACTCCATATTAAACCTGTAAAAGTTTGGTATGCAGCGAAACCGGAAATGAAGATTTAAGAACGGTTTTCGGTCCTTACCAGCTCCACGAACTCCGCCTTCCCAAAGAGTATTCTTTACTCCTCTTAGAGGCCAGTTAGAAGCGTGATTCAAATTGAAACCGTCTGCAGGGCCTCCATTGTCTGTCGAGAAAATTATTATGGAATTTGATAGCATTTTTTTAACTTTCAACGCTTCGACCACTTTCCCCACAGAGTCGTCAAGCTCACTCAACATAGCTGAAATAGAATTATATTCGAATTAAAAAAAAAAAAGTCATTCAAGAAAATTTGTATTAAAGGCTTTTTTACCTGCGAATTTTCTTCGGTTAAAGTCAGCAATGTTACTGAACTTAGCCACCGTGGTGTCGGGGGCAGGTAATGGATTGTACGGGTTAGCACTATGCACAGCAGCATGAGCTAAATAAAGGAACAATGGCTTTGAAGAGTTATACCTTTCAATAAGGTTAACCGATTCTTTGGTAAATACATGAGTTGAATATTGGCCGTGAAGGTCCCACGCTGGTTCCATCCCTCTTCTCATATCCATACCCCAATATTGCTGAAAAAATTATAATTATCATTTTTTATTTTATTATAAGCGATTATTAATGGAAGAGAAATCTTTTCAAAAGCATCGTACTGAAGATCTAATAAAAAATGCGTTTTTGACTTTAAAATACCGTACTTTTGAAAGGTAACAAAGTAGCTGAATCATTTCGATTTTCGTTTTTTCGTTTTCGACTGTCACGGTCTACTGTTATTCACTTTAATTCGAAATTTTTCTTGCATTGAATTCTATTTTCAGATCAAAATTTTTAAATCTGCATTAAGGTTAACTCACTTGTTCAAAAGCTGTATGATCGTAATAGTCATGATGACCTGTCCAATATCCTATATGCGATTGAAAACCTCTGTATGTCGGAGTGTATTCTTTCTTATAAAAGCCTAAATGCCATTTTCCGACGATATGCGTTTCATATCCTAACCTTTGTAAATGCTCCGGAAGTAGTTTTTCTTTTAAAGGTAAGCCCCTTGCCTCTGCCCCGTAAAGAACTCGGTGTTGCATACCTTTAAGAAATTAAATCTGATTTGAACCTTTAAATTAACATATGGTCATTGTCCTGTAGCACCGTTAAAACCTTTTCGAAACCACTTTTCAAAGCTTTGTAATGTTGGAATAAAAGGGTAGGAAAATCATATTTAAGTGATTTTATTGATTGTGGTCCATTTACCATCAATTTATAGAACTGATGGTATTGAATATTTATTGATAATTTGAAGGACTCAAAATTTTGGTTCTCACGAAGTCTTTTTCTTCATTTTTTAATTTGAATTTCTTTAAAAGCTGTTGCACCTCTAGCTCCTTACCTGTGTGAATTGGATGCTTTCCGGTCATTAAAGCACTCCTGGATGGTGTGCATATTGCTGTGACATAATAATTGTTGAGAATTAATCCATTATAGGCAAGGGCATCGATATTTGGTGTTGGAATTTGGTTTGAACCATGGAACCCAACATCATTCCATCCCTTAAAAAAACGTAAAACATAGTCATCAAAATAAATCTCAGTTATACTCAGTTAGAGCAGAATTATTGCTTTCTTGATATGGAGTTTCCAATCCCGGGATCCCGGTAGTTTTTTCAATCCCGAAATTCCGAACACTAAATCCCGGAATTTCGGTATATTACGTTTTTCAATTATTAAATTCCGATTTTTCAATCAGTTGCAGTGTACTGCATAAAAATGCTTTTTTTTTCCAACTTTATTCTTATTTCAAAATTTTTCAGTTCAACATTCAAAAACATTTATGCATATACGTTAATTCTTTTCCAAGTAAATTCCTGCAAAATGCTTATTTTTTTCTGTGATCCTGCTTGACAACGCGTTAAAATAAGTTCACTAAAATATCATTGTTTATAGTGGTTTTCTCCCTTTTAACCTTTTCTCGGAAAGATCCGAATTTAGGTACAAATTTGTCATTTGTGTAAATCTTTCTTTTTTCTTTTCTACAATTCAAATAGTTCTCATTTGGTTGATGACATAAAGTCTTTCTTTGCTTCCTAAAAATTTTTAACATTTTATCTTTTGTCCTTGTACCGATATTTGAAATTTTTTAAAATCTGGTCAAAGCCTTTTTTAAGTAGGAACTTCCTAAAGTTTTCATTCAAAATTAACTCTACCCTTGAAAAATTCTTTCTCCAATCATGTACCTAGAACAATTTATCATAATTGCAAAAAAAAATGTTACTTCTCTACACTTAAAATGAATAATCATATTAGTCTAATTTCGAAAACGATAGCAACCAGTTCGGGTTGGTTAATTTGCTAATGGCTAACAGCGAAATAAAAAAAAAAAAAAAAAAAAAAAATGATAGCGGAAAGTAATCAATCCCGAAATCTCGCAACTGAAAATATTTAAATCCCGAAATACCATAGGATCACAAAAACGGTCCGGGATTGGAAATCCTATTTTTGAATACTATTTATTCTCTGCGCAGCAACATTATGAATAGCTGACTGTATTGTTAGAGGAATTTTTCTTACCAGATCATCTGCCATGATAAATATAATATTTGGAGGATTTGATTTGTCTTGGGAATTAATATTATTTCCCATAAAATCCTTTCCGGCAAGTAGTTGCACGAAGCATGAAAGTAGAACAAGGATGAAAAGCATTTTCCGCAGACTAAGTTAGGTTCATGAGAGGCAATGAAATCGTGAAACTTTTCTGAAAACAAAATAAACTGCATTCAGCAAAATGTGTTTTAAAACCACAGGCTCTACACATTCACTCTAAAAGTTTTAAATTTAAAGCTATATAGAGAATATGTGTCGAGCCTGAAACTTAAATTCTGTAATTAAAAGTTTAGGTGACTTTATATTGTACATGTTCGTCGTGTAAAAAGGCTAAACGAGCTTTAACAACGTAATTATAACGAGCTGCTCTTTTAAAATTAAATTGTGGAAAAAAAATCGCTAAATCTGACCAAAAACTCTATCAAAAATCACTCAATCAAAATATTATTATTCCAAGATGATAATTTGTTATTAGTTGAGCGCTGTGTGCAAAAAGGGAAATATTTGGGCTTGCCCTGTTTCAGAAGAACGCATTTATAATTATGTTGTGAATGCTTGCGTATTGTCCATTGCAACAGGAAAACAGTTTACTTCATGTTTTTTTTAAATTAATAACTCTAACAAAATGAATTTAATAAGAAAACTTTAAAATTCTTATTCTCAATATGAAGTTTCATTAAAATGGCCCTTGTTTCATAGAACTCTTCATCTAATATATTCTGTTAATGACGCATTGAGTTGATAAAAGTCAGTAAGCACAAATTAATTGTGTTTTTAATGTTCGAAATATTTACGAATCGAAGAGCCTGCTTAAAGGCAAAGTGATCATGTTTTTTCCGTTTGGTCTTAATTTTCAACGTGTGCTTATCGATTATAATAGAAATATATAATGCAGTTCATTTCCGAAATTTTTAATTTTTTGTAAAAAGATTTTCGTTTGACGAATTTAATATTTAAGCAAAATTTTCTTCGCGGATAGCTTAGTATAATCGACATAGGAAAGGACGAATAAGGATTTCATTTTAAAAAAATTCAAGTGCATTTTGCAGTGTGTTACCCTCCAGGTAAATAAGTTATTCGGAACAAGATTTCTTTGTTTAAGCACATGAAAAATTAAGATTAAAATTGGAATAAATTTAACACCTATTGACTGTTATTGGGCAAGCAAGCACAGCAACTATAAATTATTTTACATTAAATGCGATTTAACAGAAGATAACGGGGTAAATCTAAATATGATTTACTATGCGAATGTAGGTTTGTCATATTAATGGCAACATTAAAAATCAAACTTGTATAGATTATGCATATAACTTGCGTTACAAGTAATTATGCCATTGTTACATCTTGGACAGAAAAGTAGATTTTTAGGATGGTCTTTTTCAAATTCTTCGCTTTGGTCAGTTTCCTCCCTAAAAATTTATTTCCGGCTTTAATGGACTATAAAAAAACGTATTTCTTTGTAGCCTAAGAAAATCGGAAAATTTTTGTTATCTAATAAACGATGAGAAATTCGCAAAGTACGAAGGTTTTTTCTTAATAGGAAGTAGTGATAATTAATACTATTTTGATTTTACACTTGAAAGCATTTTCAGGAAAAAAAATTCATTTTATTCCAACGATTTACATAACGCAGTTACCTTGCATATTTAAATTTTGTCGAAGGAACCTGAAATTTATGTTTTATTTTATTAGCTTCGAGCTTTTTTTAAATTCATATTTAAAGCAGCTTATTGAGGTTATTTTTGTAAGTCGACCAGGATGGATCTGATTTGTTTGTTGTTTGAGACGATGAAAGCACGATTACTTACACTTACGATTAAAGCACTTACTACACTTCGTACATACACTTAATAATTCTTCTTGAAGTAAACATCGATATCAGTTCTTCTGCTGTTAGTGCTATTGTAATTTCTGTGTTTCTCAATAGGTATGATATCTCAGTTAATTTAGGTATAATATTTTAGTTTTCGAAGCAATACGGCTACTCATAGCTTGCAGTACTTCTGCTATCGAAAAAAAATGGTTGATGGACGCTTTTTTTTTTTTTTTTTTTCTCTATGTATGGTGGACACTTATCATAGTTTTAAAACTTTATGATCATTATCTACCAAGTAAACAAAAAATGTCTTTGAAAGTTTTAAACAAGTTTTTTAATAATTGATTTTAACCTTTTTTTAAAGTAGAAAAAAAAATTAAAGGTTTAGTACAGAAAAATATAAAAATTACGATTAATTTACAACAACATTATAGAAATAACCTGTCCAGAAAAATTTTTATTTTTTATACTTCCTTTCGTTAATTTTTTTTTTTTTTTTTTTTTTTTACCGAATCGCAGCATTTAGCCTGATCGTAATTCCTTTTGTAATCAGGATATTTAGTTTTCATTAATAACTTAAACAGGTAATTTAAATAAATTAGTGCATTGTCGCACAGGTAAAACAAGTTAATTAAAAATAGGCCAGTAGGCGACCTGCTGTCTGCTTGAACGATTAACCATCATCATCTTTAAAACAATGTGGGAATGTTAAAATTTATGTGTTGACTTTCCCAATGTGTTCGAGTTTATAATATTCAAATATGAAAGTGAATTTTTTTTTGATAAGTAAACGGTGTTAAACACTCCGCTAGATGAAATTAAAATTTACATATCGAAATGTCTTGCACAAATGTGACGCGTCTCATGGACTGAAACTTCAGTAAAAAAAACTCATTAATGGCAAAATTCTTTCGCGGTCTTTTAAAAACCATTTCCAGTTTTAAGCAGAACTTCAGTAAAAAAAAAAATTCGAAAAAAATATAACAGAAAAAGAAATCTCTGGATTTGGAAATGGTTCATTTTGAAATAATAAAGCTTTTACTTCGGGACCAATATATGATTATAACATCGATGAAATTAGTTAAATGTCAATAAATTTATGTTAACATTATTTATTTTCTATTCTTATTGTAATAATTAAGGTCAAAATGTCAAGGACACGGACGCAGACGAAATATTTATCCATAAACCAACCGACACATCAAGTCACGAAGATTGGTTTCGATTTTTTTTTTCGGGTGATGTAACTTCTTTGCTATTATCATTTTTTTTTGATTGTTCTGCATGCCTTAAGATAGTGGTATCATATATTTTGTTGCACTTGCCGGCGTTTCCGCATGTATAATTTCAGCTGACGGGCGAGCGCAATGAAAAGGCAAATATGATGATAATAATTTAAACTTAAGAGATAATTCTATTTACCTCTAAAGTTATTTCTAATTTCTGCCAGTTTAACTTAATCACGTTATTAAAAAAACGTTGTCATACAAAATCAGTTTTTTGACAATTTTTTTAAAAATAGTTAAGCTTTTCGCAACTTCTGGAATTATTAATATAAAAAAAATTTTACTATGCTATGTGATCATTTTCATTAAAAAAATAATAATAATTTTAGAGTTCTTTAGGTTTCGAGATCTTTGGCCGGTATTATTTTTGGATATTTTTAGGATTAAAAAAATAATAATGAAATATAAAATAAAGATTGAAATGATTTTGAATTATTAGTCATGAGAAAAATTTATGAGATTAAATAAATACGAAAAATACTTACATTGTGTTTCTGATAGGTGATGAAAACAACTGATCCAAAAAATGACTGAAATTGAAAGCAACGAAAAAGCGGCCGATTAGTTAAAGAAATAAATAAACACTGGACGACGGTTATCAGACAAAAGACAGTTGAACAAGTTGAAAATGAAAGTTGTATTGCTTGTATCATCAACGTAAATAGAACCATTTTCGCGCATCTTTTTTTTTTTTTTTTTTTTTTTTTCTCATTGTTTTAGATTAAACTGTCCTTTTTTAATGTATGGAATAAGGAAAAGGAACAAGAGATAAAAACACAATATCTCAAAACAAATATTACTTAAAGCTCTTTTAGAGGAGCAAAGTTCAAGAAGGAATGGAAAATCTGAGTACTAATGAATTTAGAGAAAAAAGAAAAATTCATTAACCCAAGATTTTTTAAAAATGAAGGAACCTACGATGAAAAATTGTTAAGTTTCTCACCTAAAACGATTTTTTAAAATTAACTGTATTGAATTTATAATGGACCGGACCTTTTAGTTTTTTTTAATACTTTAGTTTAGAGTGGTGGCCCGTAGCCTAGTTCATAGCTCGCTCGACTCTCAATCATGAGATGGGACGAGCCGTGCTTCTATCCTAGTTCACAGCTAGGAATTTTACTCTGGTCAAAACTAGTGCGTTAGTCAGAAAACCAACGGTCACGACAGGCAATGGCAAACCACCGAGCGGTAATTGCCTCGTAAATCTTTCAAACGTAAATCACCACGCTCGAGAAAAAGATCTAAGATCTAAGAAGAAGAAGTCTCAGAAGAAATTTGAAAACGTTGGATTTTAGGTCTAAATCAGATGGCTCAAAGGAGCCGCTGATCTAGACCTGACGATTGAGACGATATCAGTCAGATATAATTTTCTTTTTCCTAAAAAATCCCTAAAAAATGGATTACTTATACATGTGATACAAAAATGTACTTCTACTTTTTCTAATTTTCCACATAACCTAATCTACGTTTTGACAAAATAACAACCCAGGAATCTTAATACAGTATTTTAATGAAAAACTCTAAAACTGCTACAAAAAAACTACAGATTGTTTATGACTCTGGCAGAATTAGGACATTCTTCGTAGGTTAATTGTTTAAAATGTATTCAAAATAGGTAGGTCAAAAAGTAACGGAATTGAAATCGTTTTGAATTGAGATTTTATTACTCTAAGTAGATAAAAAATAAATGCTAATTATTTTACTTAGATTAAAAAGTAGATCAAAAGCAAGCGAAAATCCAACTTCCTAAATCGATAAAAGATAATTTTCTGGATCAGAAGTTCATCATACTATGAAGATAAGGAAACTGCAGCAACCTTTTAAGGAATCATGTGTTTAGTAGTTCGCAATGTACATCTGAAAACGATTCTCAAACGGACAAATGCCGATTAAAAAGCATTCGCAAAATCAGTAATCACCCCGTAGCAGCGTTTATAATATTCATATGCGTTAGGGTGTCCGTTATTTTACGAACTTTTGATTTTTAAAGTTCCCACCCCCTCATTTTTTTATAGCTCGGGAGGGAAGATCATCTGAATTTTTTCGAATTTTTTCAAGGTCATTTAGAGGTCGCGCAGAGGGCCTAAAGTTTGACCATTTTCTCCAAATTTGCACTTATCTGCAAATTCCTTCCAAACCGTTGGAGTTACGTGAATTTCGTAGGGACATTATTTGTAGAGAATTTAATTTCCTACAAAAACGTCTCGTATCATTTTTTTGTGCGACGAACCCTTCGGGAGTTATGGGCAAAAAACCAAAAAGCGGCAGACTTCCAGCAATACACAAAATATTTTGTGTATTTTTGTGTATTGTGTATTGTGTAAAAACCAAAAAGCGGCAGACTTCCCGCAATACACAAAATATTTTGTGTATTGCGGGAAGTCTGCCGCTTTTTGGTTTTTTGCCCATAACTCCCGAAGGGTTCGTCGCACAAAAAAATGATACGAGACGTTTTTGTAGGAAATTAAATTCTCTACAAATAATGTCCCTACGAAATTCACGTAACTCCAACTGTTTGGAAGGAATTTGCAGATAAGTGCAAATTTGGAGAAAATGGTCAAACTTTAGGCCCTCTGCGCGACCTCTAAATGACCTTGAAAAAATTCGAAAAAATTCAGATGATCTTCCCTCCCGAGCTATAAAAAAATGAGGGGGTGAGAACTTTAAAAATCGAAAGTTCGTAAAATAACGGACACCCTAATGCGTGCAAAGATTCTTATTTTCTATATTATAAAATCTATATTATAAAACGTTCCCATTTTATTTGCTTTCCAACAAACCAAATTTTCTACTTTAAGGTATGGAGGGTTTAATACTCTCGGTTAGAGACTTTGCAGTATTGGATCAAATTCTGTTATTTCAATTAATTTTTTTGTTTTGTAAGCTCATAAAAATGAATTTAAATGATTTTTGAACAAAAACGTTCAGCGTAACATATTTTATTATAATTTTGGTCCTGATTTTGTTACTGATGACTTTGTGTCCAATAAAATAAAAGCTGGAAGAATTTGCCAAGCATTCCTGAAAAAACTTTTAAGGAATTCTTTCAAAGAATCATGTTCATGTTTTAAGTAGTTCGACGAATACGCATATGATTCTCACACGGAGAAATACCATTAGAAGGAATTATTAGCAAGATTAGTTATCATATCATAGCAGTAGATGCAGTAAACTCCTATCCGGGCCAAGATTCTTATTTCCTATATTATAAAACCTTCTCAATTTATTTTTTTCTTTTGAAAAGTCATAAAAAGAAATTTAAACAATTTTTAAACTTTAAAAACTTCTAACGTATAATTTTTCTTACCTCACAAAGGAAATATGCCATATTTTTTTTCTTTGTGGTTGGCACCGTAGCCAAAGGTAACCGAATGTGGGTCAATATGGCGTGTTAAACATTATTCGTTTTGTTTTTGTTTATGTTTAACCTATAAAAATGTTAAATGAAGTTTGCAATAATATTAAAACAGCTATAATCCATGGAAGAACTGATATTATACGTTCAATTTTGGATGCTTGTAAGTTTGCGTTTCGTTTTCTTTTTAAAGTTTCGCTTTAAAATTTCTAGTTAAGCCGACCGTGATCCATGTATATGAATGGTGCAACAGTTTCAAGATTTTAGGGGTTTGAGCTATACTTATAGATTAAGGGAGGAAAAAAAATTCAATAATAATTTGTTATAGAACTAATTAAGATTTAAATGAAAATTTTTTCTTGTATTTTTGTTTACATTAATACATTTCTTGCAGGTGATTCAGGTTCTTCAAATAATGAGATATCAAGAGACAGACTGCTGAATACAAAAGTTCTTCCAGAAGGTTCATTTCTGTTATTAGCAACGCAGTTAAATCAGAGTGATGTAGTCAGGAATCTTCTTTTGAGTGGCTCTGATCCAAATGTTTGTAGTGCCTTTAATGCAGTTACCAATGATGTTATTAAACAAATTTATATTGAAGAATTACTTCGAGCCACTGCCAACTCAGAGTAAGTGGTACTAGCTTTTTAGAAACAAAGAACCAAGCAAGCACTTAATTTTTGCATTGTAGCCTTTTATAATTGTTTTTGGCCCTAGCATATACATACCTCCACATGAAAAGAGTCCGATTAAAAAAGGGGTTGTACACAAGCATTTTGTTTGTACAGAAAGTGTTTCCTTGAGAAGCACAAGAAATCAAACAGGAATGTGCATTTTTAAACGTTCTAAAGAACTTCTATAGAGAGTTTTAAGTTAAACTTTCACAGTCTTTCAAATGCCATTTCCCTTATTCATGTGTAGGTACCACATATATCATTCAAATTTCAATATTTCCAAATGTTTTGAAAGAGTCAAAATCATTTTTTTTTTGTTTCCTCTGAAATGAATGTGGGGTCATTTTGTAGATATCAAAATGAGGAGTAAAAAAAAAAAAAATTTATTTCAATTTAAATTTTACCAGCCAGGCCATACCTGACCAACTGCTATCTTGCGTCAATTGACTAAAATGTGGAGGCAGTGTCAATGTCTTTTTCCCTAAATATTGAAATGGAATTATATTTATATATATTTATTAATTTTTCATTTATTTGTTTATTTGTTTCTTTCTTTATTTATTATTTAGCATACTAAGAGTCAAACAAATGTTGGATGCTGGAGTTGATGTGAATTCATATGACACAAGTGATACAAGAAATTCGCCATTGCATTGGGCTGCTTGTTATGGTACAAAAGATATTGTCAAATTTTTAATAGGTAAGAAAGATTTTCGTGTAACAGATATTTAATTATAAGCTTAAGCAAATAATTATTAGCTTTAACAAATAGTATACCCATTAATTGTACTATTAAAATATCACAAGGAAGGTTATTTAATCTTTTTACTGCATCAATTATTTTTATGCTTAATGAATGTAATAAGTTGCATCAGAGATAACTCAATGTTTAATCTTTCATAAAAATTATCTCTTTTATTTTATTAGTCTTTTTCCTAAAATAAAATTTTCTTTTTTTTATTTTTTATTTCAATTCTGAAGTTTTAAATTAAAACATAACTTAACAATTTTTAAGATTGTTCTTGCAACCAGGAAGAGCAACCTTCAAGTGATAGAGTGGATAGTGATAGCAAGAGCGCACTATAATGGAAACAATTAAAAACTGCAGATGTGATCACTGTATTTTCATTACTAATTGTGAAAGTGATTCTTGCTAAATTATCTTTTACGCAGTGAAGCAAGCAAAAGTCAAAAACAAGTTCGTTTTTTAAAATTAATTTTAAGGTCGACTTTATCCATACACAATCACATACGGAAAACAGCAAAAAATAATCTTGAATTAAATTTAAAAAATAAATGGAAAGGAATTTGAAAAAAAATTAAAGACGATCATCGGTTTATTTATCACAGTTTGATGAGAATATAACATTAATGGTGGCATTTTAAAATGAGGATATTTTTGTCATTTTTTTTCCGTGGTTTCCAAATAAAACATTGTAACCAACTATTTCTTTTGTTTCAGAACGAGGTGCTGAGGTAAATGCTATTAACAGCTGTGGTGCCACACCTTTGCACGATGCCATCAACAAAGGAGATAAGGAAGTTTGCGCTGAGCTTATTAATAACGGAGCGGATATTTATGCTGTGGCTCGTATGGGGTAATAATTTTTATAAAATCGTTTTATGTTGCCATATTTTTTTGATACTAACATATTTTAAAATAAAAGTGCCAGAACTTTACTAGATCAGTGCAGATCCAAATTATGCCATCAGTGATTGCTCTGCTAGGGAAGCAAAAGCACTGGAAAAGTATTTTTACTGCATTAAAAAGCACACTTACAGGAGCCTTTTTTTTACTGATTTTAAATAGCATTTAAAAAGAATAATGAAACTTGCTCACATCATTTTTGTGTTTATAAGTTAATTAATAAATTATTGACAAACAACAAGTCATAGTTTCTAAGATCCCTTGATGTTTAGTTTTTAACCTAGAGTTTAAAATTAGATAGTTTTATAAATTTTTAAGAATAACTTTGCTAATAAATTTTTTTTTTTTTTGTAGGAAATTTGCTGGGAAAACGCCTTTGGCATTAGCGCAAACTCACCCCGATATTTTAGAAATTATTAAATGTAAACATAAGCAAATTTTTGAGGCTGAAAATAAAATAGACGGAAGTGCTGAAAATTTTTCAAAACAAGAAATTAGCAAATTACTGAATGAGTCTGATAACAGTGATCAGAACGACACTAGTGTGATAGATTTACATGTTTTTAAGCCCAAGAGAAATTTTCAAACCTACAGTAACAGTCTGGATTTCGAGAATACAGATTTGTTTCATAGTGAAGAAGGCTTATGGGGAGCACAAGCACAAGGAAGGAGGAGGCACATTAGTGAAAGCGCTGTGGAAGGCAGACCTATTATGTCTCGGTCTGGCAGCTTATTATATTCCTCACATTCAAGCAGTTTGGACTTGTTACCGCGAATTGAGCAGGTTAGATTGGATTTTAAGTTCTTCTTCCTAATGTCGTACAAAGTTGAAAGCAATTCTGTGTATTCTTTCCTTACAGATGATAGAAAGCTTATCAATTTCGCAACTGAAATCTCCTGTACGACCTTTAGTTACCAACACCAATCTGCACCTGTTATGGCCTCAGCCGCAAAAAATTATTGAACTTTCTGGACCTGGGTTTATACCTCAAAAACAGTTACATATATCAGTTTTGCAAGGAACTGCTTCCATTCATAGGTATAAACGCTTTGAGAGTTTTTGTTTCGTTTTCCTTTATGAGACAGTACTATGTTAAATTGTTGTAGGGTGCTTGATGTTTGGGAAATTAGTCGTCCTGCATTACTCGCATTGGGATATATTGTCAAAATCGGAGATGTTCAGCCTAGTTGTGGTAAATTTTCCAGTTCTCCAATAGAGTGCACTGTCAATTCCAATCTTTTCTTTCATCAAGACGCTTACCAGATTCATATTAACTCAAATAAGGTAAATCATTAATTTATTTAAATGTAAAGCTAAATAGGCATTAATTTTCATATTTCTGCATAAAAGCACAATATTTATAAAGTAAAAAAAATAAAAATAAAATATGTAAAATGTGAACAAGCTGGTCTTTTAAAATTGCTTTTTCACCAGTTATGTAAGGTCCGTAATTTTTTTTTCTTTTAGATTCATATGACTGCAAGCAGTTTACAAGCTCTACATTACACTATATTAACCTTCACCCAACTTTTAAAATTAAGTATCGATTCGCCAATACCATCGGTTTTGATTCAAGATCACAGCAAACTTCAACATCGTGCTTTTTTGTTGGATATTTCTCCTCGTGGAAGGATTCCAAATTTGGAATATCTTTTTTCTATCATTGACATGTTATCATCACTTAAAATTAATTACCTACACCTGTATACTAGATTATTGCCGAGTTGTGACTGGCAACTGTGCTATACGAAAAGGTATTTGTCCTGTATGCAAAAGTAATATTACATACGATTGGAGAATATTCAGAGACTGACGCAATTTTCATTTAAATTTTTGCAGCGAAATGATTGCCATCGATCGACGAGCTCAGGATAGATTTATAAATTTAGTTCCGGTTTTGGATGTTGATGACCATGTAACAGGAGAAAATTTAGAAACCATGTGGCAGACATTCCAAGAAATATTAACGTGTTTTCCAAATTTGACGTAAGTTTTCAGGTTAAAATAAAGTGAAAAAAACTATATGACTAAAATATTAATTGTTATTTTTATAGGTATATTCATATTGGTCCGAGATTAACAGCTTTGCTAACTCAAACTAAAGAAATAGTCGATGAATTGGAAGACACTAACAGCTGCTGTTCTCATTCGGTTAATCATAGTGCGGTGGATAATTGTTTAGCTACAAGCAGTATTGGATTGCATAGACTTTGGCCTTCTACAGCGACTCTTATTGTATGTTCAAACAGTCTTCATGGTTTGGCTAAAAATTGTTTACCTAAAAACATTATTTTATTGGAATACGGGTTTCAAGTAAATATTTTTTTAACTTTTGTTGAATTTTTAGCTTAAATAGAAAGTCGAAGAAAATAATAATGTAATAATTTTTAGGCAGATTATGATTTTCGCGGGTGGAGTAAATCGTTTCAAGAGCAAGGAGGCATAATGTGTTTCTGCCCTGGTACAGCTAGTTGGAATAGGTAAGTCGTTAATTTAGCAAGTTAAATTTAATTTACAAGGCAGGAATATATAATATTACGTATGCTTTTTTCCAGTCTATCCGGATGTCCCGAAGCAGCTATCTGTAATATTTATACTGCTGTTCAAACTGCTGTAGAAGAAAATGCATTGGGAATAGTAGTTGCACACTGGTCAGGATCTCATCATTTAACACCACATCCTTTTGCAGGTCCGGGTATTTTAATAGGAGCTGGGCTTTCTTGGAATCCCACGACATATTGGGTAAATTTAATATGAGTTCATTTGTAGAATCTTTATAATTTATTAGCAAGAAGCATCATTTCATATGCAGAACAATAATTTTTCAAACATACAGCCCAGATCAGTTTTTTAAAATTTAAAACAATGTTACCATAATCTCGTTTTAAAACTGTGCTGTGGTTTTAAAAGCTTTTTTTTCATGAAATGCTCTAGAAGAGGATGAAATGTCTACTTTAAAATATCCTCAAATTACTTTTTTTACTACAGGATTATCTTCACGCTTCGTTAGGAGAACTTCTGGATGTCCATATTCTTCAAGATAGCTCAGGAATTACTGGAAAAGTTATTTTAGAATTAGGTTACATAGAAACTTACGTACTCAGGAGTTGCAGAAATCAAAGTGCCTCAGACATTAGGCAACTCCCTGATCAAGAAGGTTCTACGCTCTACAAGTTATTAACCGATCCGGATAATGTCAATTTAGAACAGTTTCCACCTGATATTTTTGCGGTAAGTATTCTAAGATAGTTTATAATAATTTTCTTTTCGCGAGTTTTTACATTTAATATTTCTTACTTTATTTTATTTTTTTACAGAAAGTAACGAAACACATTAAAAAATATCAAAAGGAGTTATTAAAAGCGAAACTAAATTGTAACCTAGGGGAAATGGTTATTCAAGAGATTCTGCTTAGTGCTGATTTAATGCTTACTGCCTGTCGGATAGGAAGAGCATTGCTGTCCATAGGGGTAAATCCGAATTCGAATATGGGGTTGGCAGTCATTAACTTAGGAGTGCAGAATTTATCTCCCATGTTTAGGACGGATATTGCTAACAAGTAAGTTTACTTTCTATTGATTTGAATTCAAAAATTGATAATTTGTTTTTACTTTTAGGTTATTAGCTCATATAGAGCAGTATAAAGGTACTTGGCTTCAGCGGCATTTACCGGCCGGTTTGCAGACATCTTTATTGATTCTCACGTCGGCTCTTCATCGGTTTGTTCCTCCTGATAATTGCACCGATGACTTTAGCTGACGATTAAGTTACATTTAAACGGTATTAAATGATTAATAAATATTCTGCAAAAGCATATTTTTGTAAAAAAAAAATTTATTTTAAAAAATCCATTATTAAAAAAAATTAATTTAAAATTTTAAAAGGTGCGTGGTAAATCGGAGTTCAAAAAAAAAATTTCCTTCGCGGCTTTTCTTTATAAAATCAATAATCGATTAATTTCAAATTTTCAAAAGGAGAAAATAAACCGGTGATGAACGTGCACTTTGATCATTTCGTTTTCCGAAAGCCGTAATAGCTGCACGAAGAACAAACGGAGGGTAAAAAAAAAGGAATAGTGGATACAGATACATTGATGGAGCATAAAACAAATAATCTTTTCATTCCGAATCAAAATAAATAGACCATGAATTTTTAGAGAGACGAAGCGGACATTAGATTTTAAGTGAATAGTCTCATGTTCCTCTTTTATTTATTTTTTTTTTTTATTCAATTGAATTTCTTTTGTACTGATATTGATACGCGTGGCTTTCTGGTTTTTTGTGCATACCATCAACTTAAATGGGTTTTACCTATTGATTGGAAAGTTTCATTAAGGAAGTTCAATTGGTTCAAGCTTAATCTTGAATGCGAGGTTTAATTAAACTTTGCAAAAATTTTATTTATTACTTCTTGCTGCAATATTTTATATTAATTATTATTATTGTTTTTTTTTTTTTTTTTATAGCCTAGATTGTCTGATTTACGATACGAGTAAAAGGCGCGAACGTTTTTCTGCTGAAGAATCCTGAAGAGTTCAGAAGAATCCAAGTGGTCACAGTGAGAGCATCAAATTAAGGTAAGTTAATTCATTTATTAATTAAAAAGCTAGTAAATTAAGACATCGAATGAAAAAAAAATTATTGAACTACTTTGAAGGATTTTTTTTTTTAAATCCAGGAATATTTTTATTAATTTTTGGCTCTCTACATTGAATCTCACTTTCAATTACTTAATTTTTGCTGTCCAAACGTATTTTTGAAGTTTTTTTTTTTTTGAATAACTGTGAAATCATTTTATTGAATTTAATGTTTAATTGCTATTTCGAATTCAAAACCTTTTGAGAGGTAATCTTTGCCCAAGAAAATGGATTTCAAGCCCAATTGTATTGCATTTTCTTGATTTACAGTTTCTTTATCCCTGTAAACGTAAGGCGCACATAAACCGCTGCAAACTGAAATAGTATTTTTGAATACAAGGACTGCAAACGACAAAATTGCCCGTCGAGACCGAGTTTTAAGCCCGAGCCGAAGGCGAGGGCCTTAAATAGGTCGAGACGGGCAAGTCGTTTGCATTTCTTGCATTGAAAGATATTTTTTATCACAAGGTACGACGTAAAATAGTCTGTAAATAAACAGCCCAGTACTGAAAAGTCCACTTTTCAGTACCGTGTGATGAAAAAGATATTTTCATTCCTTGGACTAAAAAGTAGACCATAAAAATTGTTTTCCTCGGAATAAAAAATATTTTTCTTTGCAGGTATCGAAGGTAAATTTCAAGACTCGACCAATTACGGCCCTCGGCTTCGCCTCGAGCCGTAAACTTGGTCTCGTACTTGAAATATTTACCTTCGACACCTGTAAAGAAAAATACTATTCTGGAGAGGGTAGCCCTTAATTAATTTTTATTTCTTATTTATATTTTCCCGCTTCTATTTGGTTTTTTCCAATGTAAAAAATGATTGTTTAATTGATGTAGATCAATATTTTCTTCGTTACAAACTCAACTTTTTTGTAGTAGCAAATTTTTTTTCGTGATCCTCAATGTCAGCTATTGAGAAACTTTTGTTGCAGTCTTGGGTTTTAAATTTGCATTTGATATAAATTCGATCACTTGATTGAGAAGTATGTTTTCGATCCCGTTAAACGTTTTTCTGCATATCCCACATATTTCCATGGATCTGCAGTTGTTATAAATTCCATGTTCTTTTTCGTATGTTTCTATCGGAGAGTTTAGCCTTTCGCAACAAATAGGACATTCCCATCCGGATAAATACTTTTTCATCACACGGTACTGAAAAGTCCACTTTCCAGTCCTAGTCAGTTTATTTACAGACTATTTTACGCCGTACCTTGTGATAAAAAATATCTTTCAATGCAAGAAATGCAAACGACTTGCCCGTCTCGACCTATTTAAGGCCCTCGCCTTCGGCTCGGGCTTAAAACTCGGTCTCGACGGGCAATTTTGTCGTTTGCACTCCTTGTATTGAAAAATACTATTTGGATCGGTTAAAGAAGCCATGGCCAAAAACAATTATCTAAAAATGAATAGAATGCGTAGTATTTTTATTGAATTTGAATTTGTTACCTTTGCAAGCATGGCAATGAGGTTTAATACTCCTTAAATTTCTGAGCTTTGTTTATTCAAACGACTTCAGTTATATGTTGTATATGTGGAAGATTTCGGAATGATATTCAGAATAAATTAGGGACTTTAGTTGGAACACAAGCTTCTGTTTTTCTTTTCAAATTGTCAAATTTTTACTGAGGCTGTTAAAAGTGTGGTGTCATAGTCAGAAAATTAATTTGAATGAATTCTTTAATGTGTCATTCTACCGAGTCTATGATAAACCCCCGAAATGCAGAACACCGAAATTTGTAAAACCCCGATTCGGGGTTTTGCAAATTCGGGGTTCTGAAAGTACTATAATTTTCCATGAGTTATATTCGAGGTTCTGCAAAGTCGGGGTTCTGCAAATTCGGGGTTTTGCAAATTCGGGGTTTTGCATGTTTGCATTCCCGACTGTTTTTAAAAATTGTAATTAAAGTGAGGCAGATCAGGTTGAATAAAGTGTACTGCATTTTTTAAGCTAAATCACAATAAGTACATTATCACAGATAATCAGTCATGAATCAGTCATCAATAATGAATTCGGGAAATTTACAATTCTAGCAGTGCACTGCATTTTTAAAGCTAAATCACAGTAGAGAGGTCTTAAACTCATCCCTAGCAAGTACAGCGCCTTGCAACCCAGTGTTAGGCAATCCGTGCATAGGAGTTAAATGTAACGTCGTAATCTCAATTTTTTATTTTTTAGCGATTGTAAACTATGGCCTAACTGATTTCGAGGTCAGAGATTCCGAATTTGGAGTCTATTTCGACGTAGGAGCCCGAGAAGGCCCCTTACAAAGATATTTTTACGAAAAAGTTCAGAAAAAGTTATTTTTTTAATAGCTCTAAACCATTATACTAATAGCCGTAAGCTAATAATAGGCGCAATATCCGTTTCATCTATCTGTTTTTTCCGAGTAATACTCACTATGCGCAGTTATTAAGGGCAACTAATTATTTTTTTAAGAGTTACTTGTCAAAAATAAAAAAATATAACTTATGAGTTATTATGTTCTGCCATTAAAGGGTCTGCCGCCATTTTGTTTCTAAAAATCGGTAAATTCTGACTTCAAATTCGAGAAGAGTGCCCTTAAATACCCCTACCTACGAAGTTTCGTCAAAATCTGACGAAGTTTTATATTATTATTTTCCTTGATTTTGTTTGTGCATCCATATGGATGCATTAGACAGGAAGGATTTAAGCAAAAAAAAATTTGACATAAGTCGAACAAAAATAAAATGAAATAAGAAAAATAAAAATAAAAAAAATAAAAATAAAAATTAAAATAAAAAAAATACTTTTATCACGATTTACTGAACCCCGAATTTGCAAAACCCCGATTCGGGGTTCTGCAAATTTCGGGGTTCTGAATTTCGGGGTTTTGTCAGGGTCCCCATTCTACCAATGACATTACAATTTTTTTTTTTTTTTTTTTTTTTTTTTTTTTTTTTTTTTTTTTGAATCTTTGCAACACATCTTAAACTTGTGCTAAATTTTAAAGCATATGTTCCTCCCTTTTACGTACGGGTAGAACCAATTGCATATAATATTTTCTATTACTCATGGTATAAAAAGTCCCTTTTTGAGAATTATTTGGGGACTTAAAAGTAAAACTTTTTGGGACTCCACTTTCTAGTACGGAGTACTGAAAAGTTGACTTTTTAATACTCTTGCTATCGTGTCGTCTGCATCGAAAAAAAAAAGAAACCATGAAGGCCCCGAAAATAGGTTGGCAGCATTGTATCAAGAGTCACGTTATATACGTGAAGAGTCACGTTATATACATTGTTTAGACAAACGAATGTTTTCAATTCACATCCTCATTTTTTTTTTTTTCTTTTTTTACATCACATCCATTTGTCACAACAATATTAACCCCTTGAAATCAATCTTTACGAAAAAAAAAATCTCTGTTTCATTCGAAATAGAAAATATTTTTAACCCCAAAGACAACACGGGGCCCTTTCCTGAACTTCGAGACAGTGTTGTCAAGCCGAGCGAAGCGAGGCTTGACAACGCACTGTCTCGAGTTCAGGAAAGTCCCCCGTGTTGTCCTTGGCCTTAAAAATACTATTCTTAAAGGAGCGCACTAGCTAAAAAAAAAAAAGGTCCATAGAAGGGGTTTGACAATACTAAATTATTTATAATACGTATACAAAAACGATTGAAAAGAAATTCTTTATTTTATGATTGGCATTCAATGTTCGTTTGAATTTTTTCTTAATTGTTATTTGTTTTTTGTTTTTTGAGGAAAGCAGTTTTGCAAAATATATGAACTGTTTTTGCTTGACAGTTATTTTGAAATGGCCTTACAGTTTGTTTATACTTAATTTTTGTAAAGTGTTAAAACTGTTTGCATATATGCTAAGGCACAACTCCGAAATTCGAAGTCATTGTGAACACCCCTCATAAATGGTGAGATCGTAAACGACCTTGAATTTTAGACAGAGTCATTTAAAATCAATTAGTGCCCCGTCATCACCATCATTGAATTAGATATTGGTTCACCGTCACATTGGCTGTTTTTTAATACAGCCAGATAATTATTTATAGCAGACAAGAAACATCCAACAACTGCTTTTCCGTATGTTTTTTCCTTGTAAACGGGATTCTGTTTTACTCTGTCAAATTATTTGTCACAAGATTTTAACATCTGGTTGCTTACAATAGAATTCCAAAAGAAAATGTTACATTTTTTGAGGTAATATTAAATGGCCTATTCTGGAACTAAGGATTTCTTGAATGAAAATCGTCTAGTAGGTCTACACTTACAAATTTCGAAGAAAAACATTGTTTTTAAAAAATCTTATTATGCTGGTTGATTCCATGCTGGTTTTAATTTTCACTTTCTGTATTTTTTAATTTTCCGACTGAATCGTAATCTATCCGAATATCCTCGTGTTGAAATATAAGGTTAACCTAAATCAAATAAGCGAAATGATTGACAACTACACCTTTGTCACGGTCGCATCCTTTTCTTTTAAATTTATCCCGTACAACTTCTGTGATCCGAAAATGTAATAAAATAAGGTTATTAATGGTTGAATAAAGCACCCCGGTGGTCTATTGAATTTGATATAAGGAACGGAACTATTGAGCGGGTTCCTCTGAATTTCGGTTTATAAAGGAAATCGAACATAAAGGATTAAGAAAAATGGGGAGTATATAAGTTTTTTAAATCCCGTCATGGCAATTGTTGTCTGCTTCCTTGATTATTTTCGTTTTCCTTAGTCAACTTCTTTCATCTGGCAGCCGACGAGCCAAGTATGAATTTTGCTTGGAGACGCCTTAACCCCGCGGGGTTAAGGCGTCGTACGGTTTTCTGACCGGGGCTCCGGTCGGAAAACCCCATGCGATATTTAGTCTTTTTTTCTTAGATCGATTTCCTGCGGTTGAAAGATTCCAGACGCCGATCTCATTTTAGGGTTGTTAAAAAGAAACTCCTTGCACATGCGATTTTATTCGAATAATATTGTCAAAACTATTATTTCGGATGAGTAGAAGCAAAACATAAGACTGCGAATATCTCATGAAATTGTTTTATTATTTTCTGAAGGTAAATCGGAGGGTGGGTTTCTTTTCTTAGGGTTTATTAGCCTGGAAAATTACCAACATGGTTGCATGTTTTCATTGTTGAAGAGAATGTAAGTTGCTCAAGAAAGGTAACAGTATTTCGAACGTTTTATTGGTTTGTTTAGTTCTTTTTTGAAAACCCAGTTTTATACATTAGGTTCTTCCAATTGAATCATTTTTATTGCTCGATGTGAAAGACATTAGTAAATCGATCGTGATATATAATGCTTTATAAAAACTGGCCATCGGTTTGTTTCTTCGATTTCTCCCTTGGCTGCTGAGTATTATATGGCTTTAGCCATCTCGTCTCGCGGGGCTAGGAAAAGGGGAATGGGGCAACGCTTTTAAAAGACGGTTTGCTAATACAGAATGAATTTTTTCAGTATGGCTAATTGTAAAATTCATAAAACGGATGCGTTTTTCCATTCATTACAGCCCGAAAAATCCTCAGGGGGCTTAAACCTCCTCCTAGAGAAGGCTAACCTCCCTTCTCCACTTCCTGGGTACAGCCGTGATTATTAACCCATTCCAAAGTCTATCTAAAATTTTCAGGTTTTACGACGGCAATAATTTTCATACATTTTTATGAAATTGCAGCCCCTTCAAAATAAAGGTATGCCATTATTTAACATCGTGAAATAAAAGCCCTGTATTTAGGCTTTAACCTTTGTTAATAGTTTGATCTAAGATCTTTCGAAAAGATTTTTCGGCCAAATCCTGAAAAGAAATATCTTACTGTTACTGTAATAATATTAACGCCGTCTGAGGGGGAAATGCACTTTTTATCTCTTATTAAATATATTAACGCCGTCAGGGAAGGATTAAGCATTTTCATTTCTTATGGAATCTGTTTAGGGGTCGTCCATAAACCACATTAGCACGTTGGGGGGGAGCTATTTAAAATTCTAACTTTTGCTAACAAGGGGGGGGGGGGGTTTACATATCTAACGTTAGCATTTGTCTCATGTAATAAACGTAAAAAAATTAAAATAATTAAAGTTTTTATGTAACCTAACTCACTTAAAAAAAGAAAAAAAAAACTATTTTAATTTTACTCTCCCATTTGCTCTAAGCTAAAAAAAAAAAAAAAAAAAAAAAAACCTTTTTTTTGCAAAAAAGTTTAAAGTTCCGAAGAATTTCAGATTTTTTTTTAATATTAATTTTTTTAAAAAATTTTAAGGGGGGTAACCGAAATCTATCGTAATTTTAGATCCCAACCTTTGCTGACAAGAGGGGGAGGGGAGTCAAAAATGGCCAAAATAATGATAACGTGGTTTATGGACGACCCCTTAAGGTTAAAAAAAAATGAATGAAAGTCATTCCGTGGTTTTTACGTTTGTTTTCTTGTTGATTTTTTTCTAAGTGTTTTCTCAGGGAAACATGAGATTTCTTTACTTGATCTGATATTTATGCATATTTATACGGCTACTCGCCCCCTCAGAAATAAAAATATTTTTGCAGTCTACCTTAGAAGTCTGCGGTCTAGTTCTCTGTTCTTAGAACCTGTAAATCATTATCTTGTAATAAACTAAATAAATTAAAAAAAAAAAAAAAAAAAAAAAAAAACTATAGTAACAAACTTTTATTCCAACGAAGAGCGAACATGAATTAATCAATTGCATCTTTTTTTGAAGAATTTTAACCTTCAAGAAAATGAACAAAAGGTAATCGGAAAAGAGAACTTATTGACAGATGCAAGGATTTTTTGAATGACTTTTTTTCCTTAGCATTATCATACGTGGAATCGCTTCTTTTACCTTCATAATTACTGATCAAATATTAGGTTAGGTCCTATACATTTGAATCACGAGATATTTGATCTTTTGTAAGAGTCTAAGTAAAAGAATAAATATAAAGTTTTCGGTAACGGAAAACATCTAATGGAAATCCTAGCTCCTTTTGCGCACCGATTACACAAGTTCTTTTTGATCGTCAGATGTACTTTCAATTCTTTATTAGGTTACACGCCAAAACGAAGCTTATTAGCCTTTTTTCTTAGACCTTTTCTCAATTTAACGATATTAGGTTCCTTTTTTTTTATTATGGCTTTAAAACCGCGGAATGTAAAAGAAAGGGTAAAAAGGCGATATATAATGAATAAAAGTAGTAGCAGCAACGAATTCGAAGATAAAAAAAATTTTCAGGAGAAAAATATCCGAAGATCTTGACAAGTGAGTTGTTGAAGGACAGGTAAAAATTGTGGTTATGGTTCCAATGAACGAATTGCTCACCACAGCACGACGTGACCGAATCTGGTTGGTCTAATTTATCTACCAACCTTACTTCTTTAACATATTTCACACATTTTTTTTTTGTTTTATACGCCACGGAAGACTGAGTTGTTTTAAATGAATCTACTTTTGATCAAATTTCGTGATACATCTGCCTTTTTCTTCCATAAAAGTCGATAAGGTGAACCATATCGCCTTCGAAATTTTCGTATCTCCTTTAGACTAGTGCTTTTTAAAAAATTTACGTTTTGGAATATTGCGTTTTCAGAATTCTCGCCTTAGAGAATGACAAAACGAAAGGAAAAAACTGTCTTTTTTTTTAAAAAAAGGAGCAAAATAAAAAGAATAGATTCTACGAGTTAAGCTCCTGAGGGTTTCCATATTATCCTCGGTCACTGGAAACAAGAAAAAAAAGTAGCATGAAAGAAAAACAGATAAGCTGAATCGAGCCGTGAGAGATCAAGGAAGTAAATTCTAGTTTCGGACGTGATATTTGTTGTCGTATGTAGCATAAGCTTTCCCCAGCATCTGAGCCTCGAGCTATGCACGAGAATGTAAAAGGCAACTGATCGTATGGATTTCATTTCATTTTACATTTTACATTCCTCAGAACAGGAGCAGGAAATGCTGCTGAATGAAGTCGCATTGTTTTTAGTCATAAAGAAAAAAAATAAGGCATGTAAAAGTAAAATACGATGGCTCTAAGATACTCTTTTGTAAAGAAAAACAAAATTCACTGAAATGGGATCTTGCTATTATAGGTATTAAATAACATTTCGATATTTTTATTTGTCCATCAATATGTTCAATGAATATTTCGTTTTTTTTTTTTTTTTTTTTTTTGCAATATGTTCAATTGTTCGATCTCTGCCTTCGAAAAGGATAATGCTTGAGAAAAAAAATAACGTTTACGGGGAGAAAAAGCAGTTAAACGCCGAAATGCTTGTGAAAATACTGAAATAGTAGTAATGTAGTAAAATATTGGCCACTGGAAACTCAAGCTGAGACTTTTAGAGAGAAATTAAAATAGCCATTTATTTCGTTAAAAAAAAAAATGATGCGCTGAAAGAGACCATTGTTTTATCTATAATAACGTTTTAAATGCAAAAAAAAAAAAGGACAAAAGTGGCCATGTGCTTTACCACCATGTAAGACTTAAAAAATATTAACCACGTCGAGACATAAAATAGCAACACAATATATGAGTCTGAATCCGCAAATCTTTCGTCTGCGGTTTTTATTCAGGTTCATTATTGTATTGTATATAGTGGTTTTGCTATTTTTTTTTTAGAATTAATAAAATGTTTGATTTAGAATGGCAAGTTTCGTAATTGTTTTCGGAAGGGATTTAATCAAGCTGATCACCTGGGGAAAAAAAAACTTTGGCTTCATTAAAGACAAGTTTTTCATTTTGTTAGATTTTGATTTAAATTTTTCTAAAAGAATTTCGAAACTTTATTTGCTGATGATTTATTACAGCTCATTACGTTTAATGTCCAAGATATTTCTCACTTTGCGGAAATCAATGTCATCAATGTGTAAGGGCTTCTTTGACACACGTTGTAAATCAACATTGGCTTTAATTAATTAGGCCTACGTTGATGATTATAACTACTAATAGTGCTTTAAAAAAAAAAGTTTGGTCCCGTTCCTCCGCAAAAGCACCACTGATAATAACTGAAAGGTACGAAGGGGGGCGATAACAGCAAGGAAATATTTCCTTGTATATCATAGTTCTTAAGATTTCCTCTCAGAAAATAAAACTAGGGATGATGAACCTGTTTTTGAACATAATTTCAAAATTATGCTTTTTTAATCGAATATTGAATTTTTCTATATCGTGTTTTTTAAAACATTTTTTTATCTCTTTCAAATTTTCTTGTCCTACATGAGCGAAGGATTACATTAAAAACGAAATAATTAAACACCGAATTCAAGTTTGTCGCGGTCAATCATGTTGGCCACGCATCAAAGATGAAGGAAGTCATCCATCAGAAAGCATTTCACGGTGTATTGCTTTTCTTCTCTTTCGAAATAAATCAATCTATTTTTTCCCCCCGATGATTTTATCTTATTTCTGATTCGAACCATTCAGGTAAAGCAAAGCAAAGCGTTAAAAGCTGTCATTGCATTTTGGCTCAGCTTGCTTTCATAAATTTTAAAATAGGTTAATTTGTTTAAAGGTTTTCCCATTGGCATAACCATTACAAAATAAAAAAAGGTTAACTACAAATTCCTGCAATAAGCGAAAACCTCTACTATAGAAAGACAGGAATAACCGAAAAGTGATGACAACCTCTTGTCTTGGAAAATTGAATTTTAACGATTCTACAAAATCGAAATTCGAAATATACCATGGAAAAGGTTGAACGTTATTCGAGCTTCTATTCAAATTTTAATCAAGCCTTTACTTGCATAAGTAAAATCGAACTAAAGGATTTTGAGTTCCTTTGTAGTAAACCACGTAGGAAATAACATCATTTCCTTAGCGTAGCTTAAAAACACGTTAACACATAACAATTTCCAGTTTCACGGGCTCATTTCTCATTCTTATTTTGATTCGTTTTTCTTTCCAGGAACACGATTCCGGCTGTTTTACTAATGGGAAAATCCCACATTGTTTAGGCATTCCTTTTTTTGAAACTGAAAAAAAAAAAGAGTATAAAATTTAAGAAAAAAGACTATATTTAGAGTATGAAATTGAAAGATTAGGGGTCGTTCATGTATTACGTAACGTTTGGAGGGGGGGGGGGGGGGGCTGGGCTATGTGTTACGTAATTTTAATATTAAAATTATTTCAATTTTATTTCACTCTTCTAAAAAACATTTTCCCGGTTATTCTATAAAATAAAAAATTGAATTAAAAATTTTTTTAACTCGTAAAAACCGATTAAAATTTATCATGAAACTGAAAATTTTTTTGATTTCTAAAACGTTAATTACGTTGATCTCCGAGTAAAAAGATGAGTGATTTTTTTTTTCTTGTTACTTTGAATAAATATAGATTATTCATAATAATTTTACAAGTAGATGAAAGTTTAATATGTTTCAGAGAGGGGGGGGGGAATTAGAATCCGTGTTACGTAATAACAAAGGGGAGGCTTAGACTTTGCGTTACGGGGTGTTACAAGGAGGGGGAGGGGGTCAAAAAATGGCCTATTTTGAGTTTCTTAATACATGGACGACCTCAGAGTATAAAAAGAGACAATGCAGCCAAGAAAAGAGTATGAAAAGAGTATAAAACTTTAAAAAAAGTTTTATGAAAAAAATAAATAAATAAATAAATAAATAAATAAAAAAATAAATAAATAAAGAATAATTAATCCAATAAATTTTGTGCAAATAATTTGAACGTGTCAGAAGAGCAAGAGTCATTGACAATTCTATTGAAAATAAAAATGTAGTAACTAAAATCCTATGCTTAGCTTATTGTCAGTAAAGTCAACATACATTTTTAAAACCGTTCTCCAAAAGGGGGAGACTGAGCCAATCATCGAATTTTTTTTATCTTTACCAAAAACGAAGCATTATTAAAATTCGCCTAAAAATGATGTTTTAAAACAGTTTTTATATCAATATGTTTGTTTGCTTTTCCTGAATGAAAAAATTTATAAAATTTAAGGATCTAATTTTATAGTGCTATGAGTTTGTTCTTCTTGGCTTGTGGTTAAAAGCGCGATTCAAAATTGAAACGCCAGCCACTAAAATTAAATGCTGTATTTTATTTTATTTTATTTAAGTTAAGTAAAAAAAAAAAAAAAAATCGAGCCCCCTTTTGATAACGTCTGGCCCCCCAATGCCTGCCGTTCTGGCTACAGGCCTGGCCTTTGATTTACCAATGAACATGATGGAAAAATAGACTTAGTGCCCAAACCACCCACATTCATCTTTGAAATAATCCAATTTTGCCTCCATATTATGTCATTTTACAAAGTAATAAATATACCGTGGGTCAGTGAGTAATAGATGACACTATGTGCACTTACACTAGAAAAAATATGAATTGTACGTGAGTGAAAATCAAAAACCTTGAGGTTGTGAATTTTGAATAAAACTGGTTAAGAATTTAGTTTTAATTTAATGGCGAACTATTTACGTGTGCGTTTAAAACGCTCTTGCTGGTCGTTTTTTAAACTTTTCTTTCCATTTTGTTACTTAAAGTTTTTTCTTCTGGATAGAATAACTTGGTTTTTTTGGAGCATAAGTATATTGATCTTCTTAATAGCATTACTTCAAGCTGTACATGGTGTACGGAAAATAGGGTTATTAAACTTAAAAAATCAGGTTAAATATCAAAAAAAAGAATCTCTATAAGGGTGAGATTTTAATTATTTCGATTTGATCAGTGTTATACTTTTATTTTTATTTTTATGTGTTGCCGGAGGTGCTATCTTATGGTTGTCCCTGGTCGTGTAGAAGGCCGGCTATTGATCGTGCCTTGGCGATAATTAAAGCAGCCATACGGATCACTATATACATAAAAAAGTCTTTTCGACCTGACACCGCAAAACGGAGTCAAGTCACGGATCGATTACAATATATTTTTAATTAGTGCTTGATGCTGGCTGTGGTCGAAATAAAAAAGTCATTATAGTCGTATTTATTTCGTAACTTCACCCGACCGATGCTATCAAATTATTTATACCCAGTCGATTTTTTTTTATCAGAAAACCATCTGTTATAAATAGAATGAATACATGATGCAAAATGAGTACTTGGCAATGGAATTAAAAGAACTGTAAATTTGCCTGGCGAATCATACTACACTAAGCGAATCAACTCCCTTCTCCCCATGATTTACCATAAATCAACAAATAAGTATATGTAATTTCACCAAAACTTTACATGAAGCGCATTTTTATGACCCATATTCAGAGAGCCATTGAGTAAGGAACTCTTTTCTCTACTGACCTGTGTTCGAATGCGTAAAAATCTGAACAATACAATACCGTACAAAAAGCATTGAAAGTTCACTAATTCCTCTGATTTCGTTTCAAATTTGAGCCAGCAGTTATTTTTGTTCGGATCACGTATAAAAATCTCACCCTCCCTCCTTTATAATTTGTCACCTATTAGGATAAAGATTTATTTTGTGTAAAATTTTTTTTCTTTTTTTTGAATGCATATTTTTCCCGGATGATTTCAGACGATATGTGCAGTAGAGACAGGATATGTATCTTTAAAATGTTCAATAGTTGGATAAACTTGTTGATATTTTCTTTCAATGAGAAGCAGATATTTGCTGCTGCCTATGATGTAAATTGAACTTTCTGGGAAGGATTAATTAATTTCATTTATTGTTCAGGTTGTTGATCACCACAGTATTAATTTTTCTCATTAAAATAAAATTAAACGGAAGTTATAAAAAATTCCCCGGTAAAAATTCGAAAGGTAACGACCTTGATGTTGCCCTAATTTCGAAATCGTCTTTGGTCTCTTTTTCGAGTTAAATACAGACTGCGATTTTCGTTTTTTTTTTTTTTTTTTTTTTTTTTTTTTTTTTAGCAATCCCTGCTGGATATATTAAATTGGATCAAGTTTGGATCAGTCTTAATAAAACTGACTGGAATGTAATGCTTATCAAGAATGGCCGATTTCTGGCGTCCATGTATTGTTCAGTATTGGAAATACCAAGACTGCATCAATGCTAGATCAAGACAGATTTTCCCCTATATTGTTTTTCCGATTAAAATTTCCACCACAGAATCCATCAAGTTTTTTAACTTTAAAAAAATTTAATGTGGGCAGATATATCGATGTACCTATTAGCTCACTTCACAGGTTCTAATACACCAGCGTTAGTTTCCAGTTTCATTGAAACTGATCCATACCCATAGATTATTGAATATAATTTGACAAATAAGGTATTCCGGTGTTCAAAAAATGCATTCAATGGCTCTTTTGTCGCTAATGTTATTTCTAACACCTTTCTGCCTTACCTTCCTTTGTTTGCGATGTTTCCAAAAGGTTTACAACACCTTTTTCTTCATATTTCCAAAAACATATACCCGTGCTAATCCTACATTGAAAAACAACTGATCGAATTTCTATCCAGATTTTTTTTTTTCTCATTTTCCCTCCGGAAGATTAAACTCCGGATTTCAAGTTGAATGCAGCTTATTAAAAATATAGCAGAGCTGCATATTGAAAGGAAACATCTTTCGTAAGAAGCAAAAAACAAAATGCAGCTTCAAAATTTCTTCGATCGTCTGGTATTTGCTTTTGATGCCTTTTCACTGTCATAAAAGTGAGCTTTGGTGTTTGATTTTCATATAGTTGGAGACGATTCTTTTTTTAAAATTAATTTCATTGGGCGTAAAATATTGAAATAGTGTCCAGCATTATTTTATTTTTTTCGCTATAAAAGAAAATATCATCTAAGTATATTGTATTTGGCAGTAATAAATTAAGAGGAGGCTTCACGGATGTCGGAAGGAATGGCTGTTTTGTCTAATACTCGATTTACGATGAAAAAATTGCGGTCAAAAAAATTTGATTTTCGGAAACTTTGATTGAACGGAAGGTCGGTGGTTCGAGTCCACTCCTCGAGTGCACTCTGAACATCTTCCCGGTCTTTTACTGAACATCTTCCCGGTCCTCTCTTTGATCGACATACCGAGAAATCCCAACTGAGAGAATTACACCCCCCTGCCTTAAAAAAGCAATTGGAGGTTTGTTGGAAAAATTAAAACTTTGATTTTATTTTCTTGGTTTTGTTTGCTTGGAACAAGTTGAAACTTGTACAAAAAATACAAGAAAAAGCCAAAAGAGTTCGTTAGATACCTAAAATTGGATTTTTTGCCCCGTAAATGGAGTGTTAGATAAAACAGCCATTCCTTCCGGTATTTCCTGAAGCCTCTTCTTAAGAGAATCATTTTTAACTTTACTAGTTGTTCATTCACTTTAATATTAAATACCTAAAAAAATTATTTAACTGTAATTCTTTATTCTTCTAAATGTTAGCTATAGGCCTATAAATCACCGGAAAAATGGCGATTGAAACGTGGACATGCGATAAGAATGACTTTTTTTCCCAACAAATTATGAATCTTATATCGTATTTTTTCATTAAAAAAGAAGTTTGTGTTTGAAAGTAATTGTTCCTTTTTTTTTTGGTTAAAAAAAAGAAAAAAACTTTTAAATATTCATGAGTAAAAAATTAAAACTTTAATTACTTTTATTGCTATCGATTTTGCAAATTTGGCATTTATATTAGGCATGCGAGTAACAAATACACCGAAATTAAAATTTAATAATGGCCGTAACCTTGTATTTTTCAATTACTTCCCCAGTTAAAGATTGACAATATTAATAAATCATGAAATTAACTCAAATAAAAATGGAAAGTAACTGAATTTAAATTAGCTTTAAGGCGAACTTTGATCGAAACAAGTCTATAAATCAATAAAAACAAATAAATTATTTAATATAGGCTTAATCTGTCTCGTGAAGAAAATGATAACTTATTCAAGGTCAGGTTTAAGTTAATTTCACTTTAATATTCCCCTATTTTTTTTTTCTTCGAAGAAAATTTATTCTTTATAAATTAAAACAGAAAGTCGTGCGATAATTATATTTTATTATTACAGTGATTTTTTTTTTTTTTTCGGACATTGCATTTTAATGTGCACTTATTTTTCAATGTTTCAAAACACGGCCTTTCGAATTCTGATAAATCAAGTAAAAAAAGCGGAATTACATGTATGCAGACAGATTTAAAGCTTTATTAGTGCAGTCATTTTTTTTCGAGATGTCGAAGATTAAAAAAAAGTTGCTCGATTCCGTCCAGATTTGCTTTATCACCTTAGGTCAAAAGGTTGTATATTTACTGTTTGAACTTCGCACCGAAAAATTTAAATCAAATTTCATAACAAGAATATTTAATATGCCTTGAGATAAAAGAAAGGTAAGCGTGACCAAAGACTTAGCGCGATAACCATTTTTTATAAAGCTACCACCCTTTTTAGATGCTTTCAAACGTCGTTTTTTAAAATTTTAATTTCGGTTGAAGTGTGATTCAATTTTTCGAGTATTCGAGAATACCAGAAAGATTAAAATAACAAGTTTATTGTCTTTAAAAAGGATGCTCAAATGTTGCTCGAATTTCCTATAAAACTTGTAACTCGCGAAGTGATCCAGTTGCGGATATTTAAGTTAATTTACTTATTGATTATCAAATGCCTAATCGAGGCAAGCACGAAATCTTTAAAGGTGATGACCGCGCCTTTCTGGTGTTTAAACGCACTGACATTAAATTTTTATAGTTTCTAATGATACAGACAGACCTTAGGGTTGAACCTCGCTTGGTACCAGTCCAGTCTTGCTTGACTTTAAGCTGATTACGCCCGCACTCAAAATCCATATTAATTAGAGGTCGATTTTAATTTTACGATCTGCGTAAGCAGGCTCCAAGATAACATTTAAGAATCCTGAAGGTAGCATCGCTCCCAGCACTCATTATTAAATTTTTTTTTCTTCCTAAGTTAAATGGATTTTTTTTTTTGTTCTGCTTCTCAAAATGTTATTTTTCATAAAACCTGTAAAGGACAAGCCGAAATGTGTACGTCCACATGAAAACCTGCCTTATGGAAGAATGTAACATAGAATGTTTGAGTTTTAACGCAATAAAAACAAACACTTTTTTTCCAAAAATTTGAATAAAAAAATTTTAGAACACTGCAAAGTTTTCCAAATAATTTTGGGTAATTTTCTATTTAATTGGATTTAGTATCATTTTCACTTACATTAAAATATTCTTCCACCTCTTGCGATAGATCAAAACTTATTTTCCCTATCCATTTTTAAAATAAAAAAAATTTAATTTGTAAATAATAACAATTCTCCATCTTTAAGAGCTTCTTTTTGTTTTTTTTGTTTTCTTTGGGTTAAAATTCAAACATTCCAAGTTACATTCTTCCATAAGGCAGGTTTTCATGTGGACGTACACAAATTACTTAATCGATGACCAAGGTTTGAAATTTCTCATGCTTCGATAACGATGTCCAACGTTTGAGTTAAATTTACACGATCTGCACTTGATTTCGGTATAAAAATCTGGTAATAAATTTTGAAATGTTCATTGATTCAGAACTTATTCAACTAGACATGATTATCGCAGCAGGTATAAGTTAGTTATCTACCTTTGTGACATTAGTACAAGATAGATTAATTACGTTTCTGATCCGTAATTTAATGTATACTTATTTATTTAATTACACGAATTAGGTCATTGTATGTGATGTATCATCGCTCCTGGTTATTTTGCCATAGCTTTGATTTGGCATTGTTGTGAGATATTTGAGTCGAATAAGATTTAGCGTCCTATCAAAGTTTCTTTAAGTTTACAGCGCTTCTCTTTGAAAATGAACGGGAGTATTCGTGCAAAGCTTCGGAAATTGCCTTGGGCAAAAAAGGAAAATTCCAAGACTGGTATTATAGATTGACTTCAAAGTCGAAAGACTTCGGCTCGTAATATATTGTACATAACGTTGCCGTTTTATTAAAAACCCCCAAAAAAGAAACAAAAGAAAAAAAAAAAAAAAATGCCCCGGCCTAGGGAATGACAACAGTCGCCTTATGTAGCCTAATCGTTTTCTTTTCTTTTCGAATTTCAGCTTCATTTTTTGCTAATCAGCTTCTATATGGACTTTATATTGTTGTCTTTTTCATCTTTTTGTGTTAACCTTTCTCAAAGTTTTTTATTATGTTACCAACAGAAGTTTCATTTCAGATTTTTCTGGGCCGGGGGAAAGCAAAGATGTCTTGAAGCGGACAGGCACTCCCCAGCTTAGGAAGGAAAAAGATATGGTTCCTATACTTATCTTATGAAAGCAAAAAATCCTTAGGGTGGGCCGAAAAACCTTGGGGGGCCCTGGCAAGGGGATCAAGGCCCCAAAATGACGCCACTGGTTACAAATAAAAGTTAATTATGACTAGCCAAAAAATTTTCATCGGATGATTAAGGGGGCAAAAGTTAGTGCTGCATTTATGAAAAATTAGTCCCTAGACAAATATCTTACATCGGACCCCTTTTCTTCCTCTTAGCTTATTAAAGAACTGACTTTTTAATGGACAACCTAGACATTTTACTCATGTGGGCCCCAAAATGCATGCGTGCGGCCTACTATGCCTGTAGTCGTAGTCGTAAGTCCGGCACTGGCAAAAGTTACACATTACTAATCAAAACGTAACGTCTACACCTTTCCTCCGCATTTGATTAAACGTTATCCATAAATTAAAAGAATTTCAATTTTACAAAAAAAAAAAAAAATCCGAGTTTTAAAAAAATTGTAAAGAAAGTATTTGGTTACGCATCATTTGTAACGCATAACAAAAAGATTTATATTATTTTTTTTGTCTTCGCATACTCCGTTTAAAAAAAATGTGTTTATTCCATATTGCTGACAGTACAAAATAACAGCGACAAGCTCCGATCGAGAAGATAAGAAAGATTAAACGTGCATCTGTTGACAGATAATCCTAGATACCTAGGATTGAGGATTCTGAAGATTAATTGACTTTTCCTTTCTTTATCAAACATTTTAAAAAAAAGTTTTGCATTGCAACTTATCCATTTTATTCAAAAGAGGTGTCGAGCTTAAATTTTTCAAAGTAACTAAACATAATTAAGCACACGAAATTAATTTTTAAAGTAAGTTAAATTCTTTCAAATGATTTATTTATGTTTGCATAACAAAAATTTTATTATGAAACGATATGTAAGATAGTGGATATATTGTTAATTAAACCTAAAGATCTGTATCATATTAGCTTAACTAACTAACTGGAGTGATGAATTTGACTTTCGTGTAATAGAACCCGCAAATAACTCCAAAGCCTCTTATATAACCCATAAAAGTGATTTTGCAAGAAAACGAGGGTAACGACGAAACGAACTATATTACTTTTCTTTGTTACGCAATAAATGAGCTCTCCCATCTTTGCGAAGACCTTAGCAAAATAATTCGTATGAGAAGTAACTGATGGACTTTCTTATCCTGACTGAAACTTGGAAAACTCGAATTATGGCTTAACGCACTTCTACTTTGACGTTTAATTCAATATTATCTTCAAAGGACAATCCGAAGTCATACAGCTCGGTGGGAACAAAGATGACATATCTCTTTTGTTATATAATATGTCGGTGCCTTTTAACGGTCATGACTCAAAAAGCTTTGCTTTTTGTTTAATTTAATTTTTTTAAAGTTTTACTTTCAGCGTAGATTTATAATGAAACATTAGTGCACTTTTAATTTTTATTTTTCTGAGGAAAGAAGTTTTTTTTTTTTAGACCGTAATTATACCCAATTAACATGTTCTATTATCCGAACACGTATTTATTGTTTTTAAAAATCCTGATGGTCCAAGGTTAGCCGCCAACTTGTCAACCGGCTTTAAAATGCTTAAAACTAATTATTATGAATGACTACTTTCATGTGAGGTAATTTTATTGCCTGTAGGTGCACGTAGGATCGAAACAGGTTCAAATTGATATCCCATAGGTTTGCCTATATTTCATTCCGGCACCTACACGATCCTCAGTCCTCACCTAAAAGAGTTTCAATTGATAAATAAGACTGAAGGCTATGCAAATAGCCAACCGGGAAATTATTCAACTGTAACAAAACAGCTCAGTTGAAATAAAAAAAAAGAAAACAAAAATTGACCTAATGAACATTTGTTGCTATTGTTAAGCGCTTCGAGGTCCGCAAGTGAAAGCTGATCCCCTGCTCTTTTATCAATATCGATCTCAATGTGACATTGCCTACAGGACTTTATATTCTTTCTTTATCAATTTTTTTTTCTCTTTCATTTTTCGACCTTATTACTAGGAAACGTTTCGAAATTATTTTTGAAGTAAACGATACAGGGCGGATGTGCACATATAAAAGGGCGGAGGTGAGAAGAGAACTTTGAAAAAAAGGAAAAGGCTAATTACCGTCATTTTTTTTTATATCGCCGGAACATTTGGAAACATTAGCCGGTCGGTACAAATCAAAAACATACCTGACGAAAATCATTAGGAAAAGGTCGTTTTGATAAATATAGATTTATATTAAAATTAAACGGTATAATTTTCATTAAAAAAAGATCAATTATTTGCTCGTGTCGATTGTGGTCTCAGAAGTTCGAAAACTTATTCTTCTCCGTATAATCGTGTAGTATCGGTCTTGTCAGATAACATTTCGAATTTCATACTGATTGAACGCAGTGTAAAACTGTGCATGTAGGTCTAATACATTCCTATAGTTATGTTTTTCTAATTCTGATTAAAAAGCTTAAAATTATTCCCAGACACTAGTTTTAGCAATAATAAATATACATTACAACGTAACTAAGGATCGTACAAAGGAGTATACAGTTTTTTAAGGGAAGGAGAGAGGAGAGGGGGGAGGGGGCATCAAGAAACAAAAGCTTCAAAATGCAACACATGTGAGCGACCTCAGAAACAAAAGCTTCAAAATGCAACACATCAAAATTTTACAGTAGAGCTATTTTAAAGTTTATGTTATTGTACCTTGATACCTGTTCAATTTTTTGACATCGCAATGCTGCTAGACCATAAACGCACTAATTAAGAACACATTCCAAAAGCTTCGTTTCGATCATATAATTGTTTATTAACTTATTTAAAAAGTCTCTAAAATTGTACCCGTTTAGTGCCTTTTTTCAATTTAGAAACAAAAGGTTCTATCAACTTCATAAGCTAAGTTAAAAACGATAGAACCTTTTGTTTCTGAATAGGGTTGTTTCACATAATTAAATTAAATTTTTTAAACCGCCTAAAAAGTTAGAGGAAAAAATAAAAATGCATTCTGAGTTGTAATTTTTTTGTTTTAACTTGTCATTAGCTCAAAAAAAATAAAAAAAAATCGGGCGAAAAATTGATGCATTTGAAACGATTTCGAAAATCGGGACAAAAACAAACGGCCTTCTTTTAACCAATTGTTTTTATCGTTCTGTTATTTCCTTTCAGCGCATAATAAGAAATATATAGTCGCTAATTCTGAAGGTGCAGATTGATAAAAACAATTAGTTCAAAAAAGGCCATCCCGCTTTTCGAAATCAATTCAAATGCATCAATTTTTGGCCCAATTTTTTTTATTTTTTTTCAGCTAATGACAATCTGGAACTAAAAAATTCCAACGCAAAATGCTTCCGTATTTTTTTCTCGAATTTTTGAAGCGGTTTAAAACATTAAATTAAATTGTGTGAAACAACCCTATTGAAGAGGTCACTAAATCTTCATTTTTCAAATATCATATATTTTTTCGAAAATTATATTGAACATTGCTGGGAATGTCTGGAGTAATTCTTAAGCAATCCTGGAGTCTTTTAATATATTTTGGCCCAATTTCGGGCATTTCATAATAAAAATGACGTTAGAACCTTTTGCTTCCAAATCGACTTTAAAAATTTGACAGTTAAAACCTTTTGATTAAAAAAAAAAAAAAAAAAAAAAAAAAAAAAACAGAAAGAATAAGAATTTTAGACTTTTTAGTTTAGGGGTCGAAAGTACTAATTAAGTAGTAAGTACTGTAGAAATTATTTTCATAAAAAAGTGAATTTCGTCCGGGGGGGGGGGGGGGGGGAGGGTCGATTTAGAACCTTTTGTTTCTAAAGTCGCGAGAGATCGAATTCTATTTCTATCTAGAGTGAGACGGATTTTTCAAAAAATCATATTAAATTTAATACGGAAAATCGTAAAGTTAGTAAAAATGTTCCTATGGGGGGCGGGGAGACTATATTCTAAATATTAATCTGCTCGTTTTTGCGCTCTTACCTAATATGCTGATTAATATGCAGTATACTTTTTGTTTTCTTCACATAGTTGTTTTTTTTCTTCTTAGCCAATATAATTTCGTAACAAATATATTCAGTATGAAATAATCAAGTTCCAATAAAATCTGTAGCATCATTGTAAAAGTATTAAGATAACGATCTGTCCTGTAGCTAAAACGACATTGTTCGTATTACCTTCAAAACTGGCATTTGAAAATCATGTTTTGCGCGGTTCTTTCTCTTTTCAAATTTTTTGATAGATTTAATGGAATCAGCTAGGCGGTGTAACGTAATAATTTGTTCTTAATATTTTCATGTACTTTATAACATAGACTTCTTTCTTTTTTCTTTTTTTAAAGCTTTAAAGCTGTATCATGATCACCAAGCTTTCAAAGATGAAATATTTCATCGTATTTTGTCTGGTGTTCGCAAGCTCGCTCCTTCGGTTTAATCGAACTTAAATGATGTTTTTAAAGGTGACTGCAGCTACTATTTATGACAAAAAGAATATTTCTTAAGGAAAAACTTTTCTGCTAACTTGCCCTAAGGTGGCTTCTATAGGCTTGGACCGACCCTGATAGCTCTCACTGAACTATCTTAAGATATCAATCTAACTAGGCCATTTTAATTTCCAATAGCTTAACAAACAGTTCCACGAGCAGTTATGAATTTTTTCACGTTTCATTATCGCATCGTTTTTAATTTGATATTTATATCTTTTAATTTAGGTTAGACAAATCATTAATTGTAGAATTGTTCATTTAGATTATCATCTTGATTGTCCCATTGACCTTCCAAGTTTTTGGGTGCATTTTATGACAACTTAATTAAAACATGAAACCGTTTTGGTATGAAATGCGATATAACTTCCTTTTTTATTTATTATTTATTATTGTTATTATTACTACTTAGTTCTATTGGTTTTTTTTTTTTCACAGAATAAAGCATTGCAATCAGTGCAAAACCTCTCTTTTAATTGCAACGTTTTTTTTTTTTTTTTTTTTTTGCCAAAAAGTAGTGGCACAATAAAAATTATTTTCGCTGAAACGTCCATCTATCGTCCATTTCCAATCTCTTTTTCTTTAAAAATGGCACAATCTTTTTGTTTCCATATACGTCTTTTATCGTAGCGGTATCAGGAATCAAACTTTCTTCTCGAAACATTTGTTTGGGAAAGTTCAGAAGAAGGCGAGAATCGGGGATGCTGATGTCAAGGATATCGGACGTCGAATCCTCGTCTTAAAAGTCAGTGTTTCTTAAAAAATTAATGAAAATATTTGAATTATTTCTTGATAACCGGTCGAACGATCAGGATTTGAGAGAAAGGCAAAGAACAAAAAAAAAAAAAAAAATATCCACCTTTAAATGATGATTAACAGTATCGCAAATAATGAGTTGTTCTATGGGAACTGCACATTTGTAAAAAACGTGCAAGTGTGAAGTTGAAATCAGTCATGCGTCAGATTATCGTTATTACAAGTAATAAAAAAAAAGGGAAAAAAAAGTTGAAATAAAACTAGTGCCGACCATGGTCTCAATTTCAAGTAATTAACATTCACAATCGGTAATGACATCGAGATTTTGAAGTTACCGGTAGTTTTCAAATTTTGTTTTTCAAGTATGCCGAATTTTAATTTAGAGAAGACAATCATATTTTTTAAAACTGAACTATAGCTTTTCCAAAGAATTGATTTATTCTTAAAACTATAATATTAACAAAAAAAAGTAATTATAACGTATAAATAACGTATAAGCTTACATACATATATTGAATGTTTTTTTTTGTTTGTTTTTACAGATCTGATTTCATGGAGTGATGAATTAAATGGATTTAGAAGTTATTTACCAAGACAAAACCTTAATGGATTAAAATATGGAGCAAGGTAATTTCTTTGAAAATACTCAATGCAATGCTTACTAGATATCTCCCATTTCAAATCATGTGCTTTGACCAAAAAAAAAAAAAAAAAAAAAAAAAAGATTTTTCTAGCAGTATTCGATTGCAAAAGAATTAGTCGTCTTTTTCAGTAAAACTTTTCAGGCTCAGACTGGGCCGCCGAGCCCCCTTAATTTTGTTTACTAAGCTATTTTAGTCTTTTCTTTTCTTGAAAAATTGGCGACCTTTTTACATGGGCCGGTCTATAATTTTTTTCTGGGGGGGAGCCTATTTAGGAGCTGACCCTATTCAGACCATATAATTTTCAAAATTCTAGGTGGAGCTTTCTGGATTCCTAGATCCGCCCATGCCTTTTTAACGGACATAACTTACGTTCCTTAAAAAACTTCTTGTATGAAAAAAAAAAAACTCTCAGGGATTAGAAAACTGTCAGCTGAACTTTAATCTTTAAGCAGCTACCAGTTGGTTTCAGTAAGCGCGATTGCCTTTGGACAATAGGATTTATTTTAGAAAAAAGTTTTTTAGAATTCGTTTGAGATGATTTCGACGTACTTTTTGTAAAATATCAATATGTTCTGAGCATTGCAGAGAAAATATCGAGGACATGGGTCATTTTATCATTTTTGAGTCTAGACTTTCGACATTTGAGAATTTTCTTTTTTTGAAAAAATGACGTTCCTTCTTCTTCTTAGTCCTTTACTCGATTTCGAGCGTGGTGATCTCTCATATATACCTGTGCTTGCGCTCACAGGCATATGGGACCTACAGTTTAACGCCGGTTCCGAACGGCTATTTTTGAGAGATTTACTAGGCAATTACCGCTCGGTGGTTTGCCATTGCCTTCCGAGGGATATGACCGTTGATTTTCTGACTAGCGCACTAGTTTTGACCTGAGATAAATTCCTAGGTGTGAACTAGGATAGAAGCGCGACGCGTCGCATCGAGAGTTGAGCGCGCTATGAACTAAGCTACGGGCCACCACGGGCCTAATTCCCCCCCAAAAAAAAATTTTGAGAACATAGCTTACATAAAGTACCGATAACTCGAATCGTTTTGAATAAATGTTGCTCAAAAAATTTGAGTTTTCAGTATGAAAGCTGCAAAATGTTGAAGAAACTCGAAACTTTAAGATGTCTAATGCAATCTTGACCTGAAAAAGATGTTTGTGTGCTCCACATTGAAGTAAAAAGAAAAAAAGGCAAAGAGAAAATTTATCAAGGAAATCAAATTCCATATTACGTATTACTTTATTTCTTCTTTTCTTACAAAGCTACCCTACATTTTCCTTCTGTAAAACTTTTCATTACTGACTTTCATTCGGATAGTCATGCTGGAGGGCGTTATGAAACTAAACTGAGAAACCAGTTTACCAGCTTATGAGAACATGTTTGTTTTGCAAAAGCCGGAACTAACCCTTTCGTAGCCTCATCAGTGTCCCTCGGGATCATATCATTGCTCTGTATTATAGTATAAGAAGGTATTCCGAGCATCTGCTGCAAAATAGCTAGCCTTCGCGACAAGCATCATTTTATTCTTTAAAAACCGATTTTTTTTAAGGAAAAAATAACGTAAATATTTATTTTCTATCCTACCAGTGCCTTTTTTTCGACGAGTAAATTGATGGGGCAAATATTTTCGAGTCACTGGTCATTGAAAAGTCTCATCTCGATTTCACCTTGTTTATCATTTACATGCATTACATCATTCTAACCGCAGCTAAATGATCCCTCTCAAAATTAATGGAGACATCACGTTAACCACAATTTTGTAATTAAATTGCACGTATGATTTCTCTTGATATTCTCCTATTTCCCTAGATACTACAGGGACGTGAAAATAGCGGTTATTTCAAAGTAGGATAACCCATATAAGAATAAAGGCGCGTCATTTTGATATATCGTAATGGACATCAACCGTAGACAAGGTTATGGTTCTAACGATCATTTGCAATTCTGCCCTGAAAGAAAATACGAAACTCTATTAGACTTTTTTTTTAAATATAAAAATTAAAAAAAAAAAAAAACAAACAGCCGCATCTGCTCGAGGAAAATTATTTCCTTGGATTAATACTTGCACTGCAAATTATCAAACGCAGAGGCGCACCTAACAATCATATGATGGTAATTTAAATATTTCATGCTTCCTCTCATACATTTATATATGGCAACCATATGTTTCAGTTTATAGCAATTTGACAAAATAATGATGTTTACTGGAATATCGAAAGTATGCCCAGGAGGAGACAAGTTTGAAATGGGTCAGGCAGGCTGCTTTTTTTTTACCTTTAATATGAGTCGTCTTAACTGAATAACTGAAGAAAAAAAAATAGTGGTGTGCTTACAAATCTCGAACGATTTCCAAAGCTTGAAAAATAAAAGTTTGATTTTCTAAACTGAAAGTAATCGTTTCGGCAAGGTTAAAAGATTGCTCGTAAACGATAAGGTTTTTTATTCGTGAAATATGAGAAGACTAACAATTAACCTTGAACTTCTTTTTTTTTCTCTTCTTTTTTTTTATTACCATAATTAATCGAATTTTTTAAAAATATATATCAAAATTCTGCATCTTTATTACTCTGAAAATTAAGAAATTTTTAGCACCTTTTTATTAATAATACGGAGCAATTGTATTCGTGGCTTTCGGTAGAAAATCTCATGTGAGATCTTCGAAAAATAATAATGTTTATTAAGATCTCATGTGTTCAATTTAAAAAAAAAAAAAAAGAGCAGGGGAAAGGGGGGGCTAATGAGCTTGCGTCAAAAGATGACATTAAAATGAAATTACAGAGATGGTTGTTTTTTGTGGCATATTCTTCGTTTAGTAAATTCGTCATTTAGGGACATAAATCTTCCTAATATAGGTTTTGGAAATGTTAATTATGGGAAAATTCAACTACGGCAGGATACAAAAAAAAAAAAAGTTCGTTTTTTTAAGCTGCTTATTTTTATATCCTGTTGATTTCTAATTTAAAAATCTGATTCATATTAGGAAAAAAAAATTCCAACAACGATAGTCCGGAAGACATTTTATTGCCATCATGTACAATTTTTTTTTTTTTTTTTATAAATGTCGAAAACATTTTAATCCTCGACAAAAATCCTTTACAAAAAATCCAGGCGTAAAAATTTCATCACTTCATGTAAGCCGGCTATAAACTTTATCAATTCATTAGTAAACCATAAAAATAAGTAGGACGTGAATGATAAAATGACAAGATCGGGTTGTCTTTTAAAGAAGTAGTCATGCTTTCCACATTAAAATTGGGATCCGTTGTGTACCTGATAATATGACGATTTAATCGCCGTAGGTGGGTTTTTTTCCCTTTAAGTCGTTGGAAAAATAAAAAAAAAAAATCGATGGATGAAATTCTGAAAGCAGGAATCGCTGATGATTTATTGCATCAAGGCGCAGCTTCATTTGTTTTTAATTCATGAAGTAAAAGGGTGCATGCAATCTCTTCTTGATTGAGGTTCCAGTCCTAGACTCAATTTCATCCTCATGCAATTAATTCAGAATTTTTTTCTTAAAGCGCAACGAAAATCCCATAACCCGTTACCTGCCAATATAATTGGACATTTCCATTTTTTTCTCATTTATCATTAAAAATTTTCCAAATGCCTAAAAGTGGCACTTGTGGAAAAAAAAATTGTGATGGGGTATAATGCATCACTTACGGGTGGGATCGGTCTTGTGGTTCACGTTTTATTACATAATATTAAACGGATTTTTGTTGAAAATATATCTTCGTGATAGTCGAATCATTTCAAAATTTCTATCGCCGAGTCGATAGAAATTAAGGTTAAAAAAGAAAGAAGGGAAGGAAAGGTAAAAAGTATGATAGAGCGAAAGAAAGGTATAAAAAAAAAGGTCTTCCGGAAACATTTAAGATCAATTTTCCGGGTCGGTGATCTTTTGTTTATGATTTTATATGGCACTGTCAAAAAAACCACAAAATATTTTTCTCCTCATTATAAAAAATTTTCTATAACGTAACAGCTTTCTTCTGAAAATAACAAATACCTGAAAAAAAAAAAAAATTATTCACGTAAGAATAGATCCAGGCATGCAAGAATAAAGCTAAGGGTTTGTTTAATTGACAGACGTTCAAAACGTATATTAACTGAAATTTTCGAAAATTAAGTCTAAAAATAATATTTCTAAAATGAATTAAGAGCTATAAGAGAGAATTAGCACCTGTGAAAAATAAGAAACAAGTTCTGACACTGAATATGAAGGTAACGGGTATCTCTTTTTATAAAGTGCACCGAAAGGAGTTTGGTGCTTGATATTTTTTTTTGTGCTAAAAATAAAGGATTCCATTAACTCTGGAGAACATTGTCTTTTTTTTGTGAGGTAGTACTTCGTATGCGTCCGTCAGGTAGCGATTTGATAACTCTTCGTCGGGGTTTGTCGATAAATAACCTGAAAACAACTTATTTATATATTCGACCTACCGGGAGGGTGATCAAAAAAAAAAATCTATGAAACGTTCGTTCAATTTTTTTTTTTTTGATTCTAAAGGAAAGGGACGAAAAATTTACAAAAATGAAAATGAAATTTACAATTGCCTGCAGGGATTTTCCATCGGAGAAAAAAAAAACAAAAGTTTTGATCGACCCTTCAATAAATCCTAACAGGAAAAAAAAAAAAAAATCTACGGAAGGATGACGAATTAGCTCGTCTTAAAAAAAAAATTTATCACGTTCATAAAAAAAACGGATGAAAAAAAAGAGAGGGGGAGATAAAAATTAAATTAATAAAAACTCAAATCCATGTTCGGGGAAAAAACCCGAAAGAAGACGCAAACGCAGGTACGTTTATACGACAGTTGGTTCGCGGAGTGATAAATATCCTACGGCTGATAGAAATATTAAATTTAATAAAAAGAAAAAAAAAATTGAATACAAAAGAGTACCAATTTGATAGCCTTAAGGCCTTGGATGAAATTATACTCGATTAATTCTATTGCGTAATGGGTTTTAAATTGCGTTTATATTCTTTATGGGTGATTTGAAGCATTTTAATGATTTGCTACATTTTTTCCAATTTGTTCTTTTTACGGGTAAAATTTCTTTTTTTATAAAGGTAGATACTGGATCGAATTTTTATTTTCAAACCTCATTTAGTGAATTATATTATTTTTATCGGTAAATGAAGCGTTTATTTATGTACTTTTTTGCATCGAATTTATGGAAATGTATTGAATAGCCCTCCCGTCGAGAAGAAAAATGTTAGTTATAATATTAAAAATCATTATTGGCCTATTTTTAGTATAAACATTTAACCAACTTGTTGTTAAATTACCGGGAAAAAGATCCGCGGGGGTGATTCTTGCTCTTAACATTTAAAAAAATGAATTAAGCTGTGCCGAAACTGCAGTTGATATACAGCTGACTATATAAAAAAAATTAATTCATGCCTTATTTTGAAGAATGGCAACTACCAAAGCTGTTTTCTGTTTTCAGAATTTTCATCTCCTCTGGATTAAAACTCAACTGAATTCGAGATTGGACGAAACATCTAACGAAATCAATAATTATTGGTACTCCTATTCATCTGTGATAAGGTAAGCACAAATATTATACTGCTGAAATCCACTTGTCTGTTGAAAATGTATTCTTGATTAAAGTGATAAGAGTCCTCATTCTAGCCAAAAAATGGAAACATGGTATAAGCATATTAAAATCAGTGTAGGTGATAGTTACAGGTCAAGAAGATAAAATTTTCATCTGTGTTAGGAATTTTCTCCTTTTTCGAAAAAAGTGCCCGAAATCTAAAATTTTTTAAATGAGTTTTTTTTTCCTCAAAGAATTGCTACCCCTTCAAAAATGAAGTTAAGTATTTCGTGAAGTTTTAAAATTAAAACAAGGATCCTATTTTAAATTCTCGTAGCCTTTTTTCGCATTAAATTTTTGCTGATTCAGCCATTGAAACCTCTAAGTGTACATCTATGTACTCTTCGAAGGGAGCGGGTCAAACTCCACAATTTTTTCGGCTGTATGAGTACTCCAAGGACAAAGACTGCCTAATTAAGAATAGCACTTTTTGATGCAGAATATTAGCGATATCGATAATTTTGAAAATACCGATAATTATCGAAATCGAATATAGAAACAAAGCGATATTGATATATCAAAATATCGAAGAAAAAAATATCGGTATCGAAAATTTCGAAATCGATATCTGACTTTAACTAAAGAGCAAAAAAGAAAAAGCTTTTTTATTGCGTTTTTTCCTTAAACTGAAGATACAAATTAATTACAATTGGCCAATTAATTCGAAAATTTTTAAACAATGAAATTTTCGTAGTTTTTTTTAATGTTTTAAGGGATTTTATGGGCAAAACACAAGTGAATATCGAATTTTCGATATTGACATGAAAAAAAAATCGATATTCCGATACTACCAACATACAAATTTTTCGATATTTATCGATCATTTAGACCGCGATACATCGTATTATCGAAATATCGATTAATTATCGACATCATCACTACAGAATATTGCTACATTTCACAGATTTCGGCTTCGATAAATTTTCATGTAGTCCGTCGTCAGACGGACATGACAAAACTATTTTTCTCCTTTTTTTTTCTTACATAAAAATCTTGAAAGTTATTCCACCCTTTACATTAAATTTTTTCGTGATTAATTACATATGTACAGTAATTCATCATTTCTTGGGTTTCTACTGAATAACAATACGTTAAGTAAGAATTATAAAATCATTAAACTTAAATTCGGAAAGTAGTATATCAGCCTACCTTTCAAAGTGTAGTGCACTAAGAAAAAAAAACGTATGTCGACCACAAAACCCTCACGTTCATAAAATATATAAATGACGACGAAATATTTTTTTATTTTTTATTTTCGGCATATACGTTATCGAAACGATGGCAAAATTTTAAAAAAAAAGGCAGAGGCGTTTCCATTCACTTTTTTGACACATTGTAATACACTGCTCTTATAATATGGCTACAATAAAATTTTACAACCTAAAAATGACTTTCGATACATCAATAGATTATGTATAAAATATTTTAAAAAATTAAAAGAAAAGACTTAACACGAAGAAAATTAAACTTGTCTATTTTTTACTTATTTCCGTCATTATCTGAACACAAAAGGGGTCTGCATGCTGTGCTTCGTATAAATTTTTGAAAAAAAAAAAAAAAAAAAGAAAAAAGATGTTTGTTTTGCGCTAAATCGAATTTAGGAAAAAGCTAGAGGGTTTAAAACGGTTTATAAAATGATAATGATAATCATTGAACATCCCTTTTATTTATAATAACAGATTCGTGAGTATCAAAAGTCATTTCGGACAATTCGGCAAGTCGCGCTTTAACAAATTGATAAATAACCGGGTAGGTAAAACAAATTGCGGGGTTGCTGCTTTGACCCAGGCGCCTCAGTCGGCGCGTCATCCCCCGTCAATCTTTAATTAAAGAGTCTTAGTACATGAAAATAAAAGTTTACTTTGTTCCGGATATCCATTTGGTTACCTTTTTTTTTTTAAAGGTTATTGCTAAGTGCAATAAAGGTTATATGGTTTTCGTCTCGTCGAAAATTATTATCACCAGCGCGATATAGGTTTTATGATTTTAAAGTAACTTTTTTTTTCTTTTTATAATACAGTATAATTCAAAATTTTAAAAGTGCGGTATTGTATCAAACATATGGCAGATTGTGAGAGAAAAAACTTTTAAATCGCACCTTTAAATTTGGAAGGCACAAAAAAATAATTAACTGCGATTTTTTAATAAATTGTTAAGAAAGTGCTTATGCATAGTAGCCAAAGTAGTTTAAGCAAACAGTGGAATTCCAAAATCTTTTTGTCAGGTTCTAAAGATTTCCGAAGTCGCAGGCAATAGTCATGTCTTTTTTAAAAGCTTCGTCAATGAGTAGTTTCACAAAAAGAGCCACTCATAAAAAGAAAAAAAATATGATTATTTTCAATGAAATATACAAAAAAAAGTTCATGTGCGGCATATCTGTATTGTACCAGGACACAGAAATACGATTGGAAACCACACACAAATAAGAGTTTACAATAAAATAATTATGAGACTATAATTAAGTTTTTTTCTTTATTTAATACATTAAGATTTTCTTAAAGAGACAGACGTGAGATGGTCTTTATCTTCCTTCATTATTATTATTATTCTCGTCCGCAGCCGTCCTATTTTTCACTTGCACTCATAATGGCTTAAGCTTGACCACCCAGTAAATGACTGAAAAAAGTAAATATCATTTCAGGAAAATAAAAATTAGGACAAAAAGGAAAAAAAAAAAAAAATCAAAATATATTTGAAACACAAAAATTAAACTATATTATTATTAAATTATATCCTGCGTGAGGTCAAAAATATAATCATAAAGCTATAAAAAGTTTCTTTCTTCTAAACCCCTGGGCAGATAATTGTATCGTTATTTAAGGGTAGTTTCCAAATATCTCGATTGTAATTTGTTTTGCTCCACTAAACGTTTCAATATGGGTCAGCTGCAATAAAAATTTCGTGATGATATGAACCATTTTTAACAGGTGTTCTTGGGGAAAAAGAGAAAAGTATATAAGCAATATTAAGATGACTACGGTGTGATGAAGACGATTTTTTTTAATTCCTCGACCCTAAAGCAAATCAAAAAAACAGTCTTGTTGAACGAAACATAGTCTGCTTCCAAGCCGTAACAACCTGAACTGAGCATCAAAGGTTCAGAGTTTCAGTGGCCTGCTCTTTTGCTTGCCAAGATTTACGTAAAGCTTCTTATGTATCCGGTCAAAATTAAATTTTCATGTACAACTAATTCTAATATCGCGCATTTTGCCGTGAGCTTAAGGCAAGGCCATAATCGGGTTATTCCCGTTTCATATACCAGGGATTTGAAACGCCTTGATGTTTTTTTTACAGCCATCTTATTTATTACATTTTTACTGGAATGCCATATTTTCCTTTTCATTTTCTAAAAAAAGAAATTATCAAAAGGGGTCGTCCATAAAACACGTTAGCACTATTTTTGAAATTTTTGACCCCTCCCCCCTTGTCAGCAAAAGTTAGCATTTCGGTTACCCCCCCTTAATTTTTTTAAAAAATATTAAACATTAAAAAAATCTGAAATTCTTCGAAACTTCAATTTTGCAAAAAAAGGTTTTTTTTTTTTTTTAAACTTAGGTGCAAATTTACTATAAAATGTTAGATCAACATGTTGGTACAACAAGTTGGGCGAACATGTACCAAGTTGTACCAACATGTTTGGCAAGCGAACGAATCGACTGTTGCAGAGTTTACTCCTACGCAGAATGGGTGTTGGTGAAAAACCGAATTGTCGCCGACTAAAAAGAAAAAAATGGCCGACTGTGATTTTTTTAATATTTTTTTAAACGATTTTGCCAATTTACCGACTGACTTTCTATTTGCTGACTAAAATTACCGGAAAGGAGTGACGTTCCCCTGGACCCCCCGCTCGCTTTGTCTCTGTTCTTGGCCAACAAGTTGGACAAACATGTTGTACCAACTTGTTGTACCAACATTCCACACTAATTTTGGCATAGGAATAAATTCTGCAATAGCCGATTCGTTCGTATGCCAAACATGTTGGTACAACATTCTATAGTGAATTTGCACCCTTGGAGCAAATGCGCAGGTCGAATTGAAATAGTTTTTTTTTCTTTTTTAAGTGAGTTAGACTACATAATTTAAAAATTTAAATTATTTTCATTTTTTCACGTATATTACATGAGAAAAATGCTAACGTTAGATACGTAAAACCCCTCCCGCCCCCCTAACGTCCTAATGTGGTTTATGGACGACCCCAAAGTTAGATAACCTGAATTTCGACTCTGATTTTATACGAAATCGTTCATGGACTTTTTTCAAAAGCTCTCTGCCATCGCCATTGATTTCTGCAAAAAGTTTATATTTTATATTTTCGAATTTCGGAAGGAAATGTTTGCCTTTCCCCTGGTTCGCCAGTGATTTTATTGAAGTGTGTATAAAAATTAAATGGCCTAAATCATAGTTTTTGAAAAGAATCTGCGCCTATGCGTGCGCTTAAAATGGTTTACGATTTGCCTGTAGCTTTTTAAGTAGGTTGCGGTAGGTTCACAAGTGGGAAGTCATTATGAGCTCCTTATTTTGCCAAAAATTAGAGGCTGCGATCACTTTTTAAAAAAAATTATTAAATCAAATATAAAAAATTATTATTTCTTTCTAAAAGCAGATTATTTTTCTTTGAGCTTTCTTTCACTTCAATTTTTCTCGAAGAAAAAATATTATTTTTCTTTCCAATATTTTATTCTTCAAGTCCGAATTCGTCTTTTTAATGCTCCGCAGAATAATTAAAGCATATTAACTCTTGGTAGTACACCGAGCTATGTGCTTTCGGCTTCCTTTACTTTTTTTTATTTTTAAAGGCCACCCGTGGTTAATTCAGAATAAAAGAAAGTTTCAAAGGGAACCTGAAAATTAACCTGGCTGGAGGTCATTTTGCGGGTACAAAAACAAAAACACACAAAAAAAAGCCCAATTACAGAATCGTTCTCATTAGACTCATTGCTGTACAGATGTCATTGTTTTTGTTTTTTTCCTCGCTTTATGAAGATATAATATTCTGTTTCCGGTCGTTCTTTCAGACCTTCATCATTTTTGTTATTTAAAAAAAAAAAAAAAAAAAAGTTTCAATGAAATTTACCTGAGAAATGTATTTCGTATAACGTTCTGCACATTAAGAAACAGCCGTTCCTTTTAGATTCACATTCATTAGTGGTAAACCTTAATGTCAAAAACGCATATGAACCTTAAGGAGGTTAAAAAAAAATATTATACCAATATAATTTTTAAATAATTTTTTCTTCAGATCTCTCATCTTAGACTTTACAAAGTATAAAATAAAACTATCAAGGAAAATTAATTATGTTGATTGGTGTTTACAATCTCTTAATTGATGGATATTAAAATGATCTCGTAAAAGCAATCGGAAAATACTATATTATATTTTAGGAAAAAAAATACCGGTGTCTTAAATATTTTTCAGTTATGTAATGAAACATGTTTCGAATAAGAGATTTTTTCTAGTTAAAAAATTGGTAGTTAGTTCCTATTTCGCTTAAAAGGATCTTCTCCAAAATTCACGGGATTCAAACAACAGAGTACTGATTCGAAACGTTTTATATCCCATAAAATAAAGTGCAATCTTCACACGATCAAAACTGATCAAATGCGGCATCTATTTCAGACATGCCATCCGCGTCGAAGAACGACATATCCAACTAATCCTTTTTATTATTTCCAGTTCCTTATTGCATTTCCCTATTCACCTTCTTGCCGGTGTTTTTACTTTTATATTCCGTCCGCTCCAGTCCAGTCAGTCGCGCTTTGAGCTCCGTCGTAGTTGGTTGGGTTAGTCGTGGTAGCAGTGTCAATGCGGATTATTTCGAAATCACGTTTTCCAACCGTCGCAGTATTTTCGCCGCTCCTTGCTTTTTTTTGAAAATTTGTGAATTTTAGTTCGTTTTTGAAAAATAATCCTTCATTATTCACTGGAAGGAGGAAAGCTCACGGGGAAACAAAGTTTTGCTTTAGTTTTTTGTTTTAGTTTTTATTTTCCTGTTCTCTTCAGTTTAAGTTCAAATATTTATTACCAATCATGTGCTCGGAAAGTAGAACTACAATCATTTTTTATTTTTTGTTTATGTTTTTGTTCACATCACATTGTTCATTTATTAGTGGTACCGAGGAAATCGTTTCGCCCTTAAGAATAGCCCAATGTCGATCTCGCTGCTTGCAAAAGGTAAATGGTATATAAAATTCATTAATTTTATGATTATTGTTGTTATTATTATTATTAGCTTTATTATTATCATTGTTCCGACGTGCCGACGAAGCTGATTTGGTTCATTAATCATATTTGCACTTAAAATCAGGCAATTAACCATAGGAATAACAATTTTAAGTGTTGGGGGGAAAAGCGCGCCATTTTACTGCTGACTCGTGACTGCTTCATTCAGATTTTTTGTTGAAAACTCATCATGAAGGGAGGGCGAAAAAAGTGGTTGCTCTGGCTGTTTTAAATGGCACTGCAACTAATTTAAGCTGTTGACTCGTGAATTTTATGCTTCATTTCAGAATGTTTATTTCGCTTTTAAAAAGGCATTAAATATTGCATATAAAAATGTAGAAAAATACCAGGCGTCGTGGCAGCAGCTGTTGAAAGCATTAAAATCGCTGAAAGCAGTTTAAATATTGGATGATATCATTAATTTTTTTAATGCGGGGAAAAGACATCAGGAATTAAATAAAAACGAAAAAGGGGCAAATTGAAAAATTTCTTTTTTATTACAGACGAAGGAAATATTATTGTAGCAGGAAGGATGTTTAATTTTTTATTTTATTGCTATGAATTGGCGCCATGTATAAACCTAAAAGTTATATTCGAAAAAAATTGGATGAAATTTTTTTATTACCTTTTTTTGATTTTAACCGGTCAATTTTTATTACTCTCAAACTAACGGTTTTTCGAAGAGTAGTTTCATGAGGAATTCTCCTTGCCGATCTAATTTTTTTTTGCAGTTATTGCAAAGCCTTTTAAAGATGAAATATTTCGTTTTGTTTGATTTTTTATTTTCGAGATAAGTTTTTATTAGTTTATTCAGTTTTAATAGCGAAATATTTTTATAAAAATTTCGAAGTGTGACGTTATTTTTTTTTACAACGTTTCACTGAAATTTTTCTTTCTGGAAATGTCAACGAGAGTCTAAATGTCCTACGAAAATCGCTTTTGGAATTCAAGAGAAGTAAAGCCGTAATCTTTCAATATTTTGATCAAAGATAAAGGATTTTATGAGACAGTTTGAAGTGAATTGAATTTCTACACCTGACGTTTGTCAACTGCATTTTTTTTTTTATGAGAGAAAATAAAAATGCCTCTCAATATTTTTTTTTTCTTATAACATAATTTGAAAGAATCTTTTACGTGTTCCTGTAATCTCTTAATCATATTTTTTTCTTATTCAGTAGGAAAGTTATATTTTAAAAATCATAATGATAATTCGTCCTTTTTAAGTAATTGGGGTACAATTTTTTTTTAAAATCTTTTTCTTTGCTTTAGCAAGGCTATTCAATTTCCAGAAAAGGAATGATTCCTTTTCTAGAGCCGATGATAATTAGAATAATTTTTTGTTTACCGTCCTTGCGAAGGGCATGCGAATAAATGTATATATGACAACTGATAAAAAGAAATAAAATCACATGATACTCAGAGCCTCGCCCATATGCTCGATGGTTTGACATTAACTATTTTAACATTGGCATTGATTTTTTCCTGTAATGGCTCTTATGATCGGGTTTTAAGTATGGTAAAAACAAAACTTCTACTATTTGTTGGTTATTCTTTTTTTTTTTTTTCTGAAAGGATAAGAATGCATTGCTAACTATATGTTCGATAGCAAACTGGAATCATTAAATAAATCATTCCTTTTGAGAAAATACCGAAAACCTATTAAAAATAAAAGCAGATACAAATTTTAATACCTTCAATAATTGTCGTTTTATATTCATTTTAATGATGAGTATATAATAGATGAGCTAACAAGGCATAAATTCATTTACGTTAAGTTCCTATCCCTTATACATTTAACGAATATATCAAATGCAGACATCGTATATTGTTAAAAGCAATCTTTGTTTTTAAAATTCGCCGTAGGAAATAAAAATGTTATAGGTCTGATATCAAAAGCCTCGGTTCTCCCAGTTTCAAAAATATGTCTTTTTATTACCATCGCTGAAAGAAAAAGTGATAACGAATGAAAATCGCGTGCGTTCTGACCCAAAGGTGAACCAAATTGGTTAAGAGAAATGTTCAAAGGAGATCGTTAGAAAGAAGTATGGGAAATTGGTGAGAGAAATAAAAAAAACTGTTTTTTGTGAGAAAAGCGAAGAAAGCACAAAAAATAAAAAAAAAACGATTGGAAATTTTTTTGCTTTGATTCAGACTTGGGTGTTATGTTTTTTTTTCTTTAGTTGAGTTAGCAACTCCAAACATCTGGTAGCAGGGCGGGTTAGTCTCTATTCTACATTCGTTTACTTAACCCTTTAACAGGTTGGAAATAAATATATACTAATAGAAAGTGTCTAGCTCTTTTCACGATATATGACTATGAGTAATTACAAAAACGTAAATGCCTGTAATTAAGGTTTCTTTGCAGCCTAAAAAAATTTATCGCGATAGCTTCGGGTTTTAAGTTTCATTTGTGTGAGTTCTAAAGTTTCACACCTAAAGCTTTTGATATTTGATCTCCGCCACGAAAAGAAAAAGTCATTCAAAGGAAAAAAAAAAAAAACTAAATCTTTTAACGTAAAAAATACCTGGCCGGCTAGGTACTTTTTTATTCCGTTCATTCATTATCATAATTAATCATTTCGGGGTGATAATGTATTTTGAAGTTTCCTGAACATCGAAAATGTTCTGTTCTAAATTTGACTCACTTAATTGTTTTTCGTCCTGAAATCCATTTTAAGCACTCACAAAGCACTTTAAATATACTGTATATGTGTAGTATATTTACTACTTCAATGCAGTGCGTTCTGAACCATAAAGGAAGCAATAAGAAGAAAGTGAAGAAGTTATTCTGAATAGATGCTTATAAAACAGAAGAAGTCGATCATTATTTTGTAAACAGTTGGAAAAATATTTTTTACGTTCTTTTTTGGAACGGTAATTACATTATCTTAGCCGCGAGCAAGGTTTAGTCAGGTATCAAATAGACGTTACGCCTGGAAGGTACTGTACGTATGGTCAGATTTTCTAGTGCTTGTTTTCAATTGTTTTAAAATCGCTCCTATCATGGACAGGATTTTTTTTCTCTACAGGCTATTGTCTTTGTATTTTCTAATCGGCAAACTTAATTAAATTACGGGAGCACAATTTTTAATTAGTTTTTAGAGTCTAAATTGTTAAGCAATCGATATGGTTTTATTGATGACCAAAAGCCTTAGGGACTGTAACATATTTGAAAACTGCAGAATCTGGAACATTCATTACAGTATTTTGTGTTTGATTTGTTCGAAAAAGCAAAGTTAGTGAGGTACTGAAACAAAACAAAACAAGAGAAAAAGAAATCATTCCACGGATTAATATCCTAGTTCTATGACTGTATAATTTAGTTGAATATGTGTATGTGTGTGTACAAGATATTATTATGACGATCCAAACAACCATGCAACTCATTGGATTTAAACGAAAAGTTACTAATTTTAACAAGGTACATGGCGCAGACGACAAACCCATCTTTTTTTATTATAATAATTGCTCTTCGATTTTAAATTATAATCACATTGGTAAAAATTGTTATGAAATTAGCGTTAATTTTGTTTGATTTTATTTTCCGTTTCCTCTTTTGGATTTTTTTTCTATTATTTGACGTAACATGTAATTACAATTTTCGAATGTTATTCTTTTTTTCATTCGAGGTAGTTTTGCATACCGTTTGGAATGTTTACGGTCGTCTGATATGGTCAGCGATTGAAGTTAATGAGATTGATAGCACGGTTTGCATTAAATAACGACAAATTCTTCAACGGGATTTCTTTCTATATGGCAATTATACTGTATTGTAATTCGTATACTTTGAGAATTTAACTGAATCTTAGAAGATTTTTTTTAAGATTGATGAAATTCATAGACTTCACTTGCTCATCATTAGGATTAAATATCAATATTTTGAATGGGATATTGCTAAGTGTATGTGTTATCAGCAAGTCAAAAAAAGATCGACTAATAAGATAATGATAATGGTTAAGAAATACGATGAAAATTACATAAGGAATGATCATCATTGCCATCAACGAATTAAGGGTTGATCAATCATAGGTGTTGCATAAGTGTCATGGACCTATTTGAAGGACCCCGGTGCAATTTTTAGCATCATCATTAAAGTCTAATCATTCGAAAGTTACCTATCGTATAAGTTGCTGTCATTATATAAGATGCGTTAGAAGTAGGGAAAGGTCACTTAAATAGAATAAAAAAAGAAGGATAAAAGAAAAAAAAGAAGCCTAGATGTATTATACAGTTTATACAGGCATGTTATATCGTATTTTTTGAGAAAAATACAGATATACCAATGAACGTGTAAGTTAAGGGCACAAATTCACGCAGAACATGTTGGATAATAGTGGCGAACATGTTCGTGAACATGTAAAAATATTTTCACCCAAATTTTTTCCCCAATTCGAGCCATTGAGCATTTTTTTAACAAGTTGGATGACAGCGTTTTAAACATGCTCGGTATCAATTTTGCAGAGTTAAAAATTTTTTAGAGCCGCAGGATTCTAAGCAGTTTCTGAAAATCATGTAGTTGACACATTTGCTGACTTTTTAAACGGACTTTAATTTTCAGTTATGGCATTTCCTTTTATGATGAGCATATCCATTTGAAATCACCGACATAATGTCCTATTTAGTTAATCAATCAATCAATCAATAATCATTGATCTATATTTTTTTTAAAGAAGTGATCCACGAGAAACAAGGCAAAGGCATATTACGCTTTCCAATTTGATCAGCCTTCGCAATCATTATCTCATCAATTAGATATTAAACTGCCACGATTTTCAAGTTATTAAGACCTAGTCAGTGTAGAGAATTAGCACGAGCGAATGATGTATTGCGGATGTAATCATATATTTTATTTTATTTTCCCTGTCGGGGTTTCCTTTAGTATAGATTTCAGAAAAAAGGATCATCTTAAGCAATTATAAAACGGTATATTCGTCGAGCAGGTCGTGATTCAGATAGAATGTGATAATGCAATCGTTTACAAGCTCTACTTTCCATACTAATTGCTAAATAATTGAGATAAATGTGGTTTAAAGTTGCATGATACAAAATGGATCGCTCGTATCGCAGTAATGTGATAATATTATCTATTCGGGTACCATCATCATCATTATTATTTCCTACTGTTAAAAATCTGCAATGGTTTTTGAGCCCAAAGGCAAGTCTAATGTCCTTATCACCCTCGGTGTTAGACGTAATTATTAAAATTCCTTATAATGTGAGATCGGAATTTTCCAACCTGGCTGCAAGAGAATATTATTGAGGAAATAAGGCCCTTATTTTTAGAAGGTAAAAAAAAATGTTGACGTTAAAGAAAGGGCAAAATTACAAAGATCCAGCTGAAGCGAAATTCCATAAAATATTTATTTGGCTGTTAAAGAGCTGTAAATTAGCTTAAATAACCTTTGATTAATTCTAAGAAGTCTTCCGTTTTTCCCTCTCTACTAGATAAAAACTCGTAGAAGTTAGATAAAGTTTTTCGTGCCTTTTCATGATCAAAGAAACGAAAGGACTCCGAAAATGCCGGCGTAGCGAGTACAAATGCCATCCAATTATATATTCAAAACGGTTAATAATAGGGGGCAATTTATCGGCAGCAACCGTCAAATTGTGCTCTGATTTGATGAGAATCGAATCAGATCAAATCCGACTTAGTCGTTAATTGTTTTCTGTACCGTATAAACAATATCTTTGATGAAAACGTAATAAAACGCTGGTAAATCATTCGATCAATCTCGTGTATTTTGTGCAATCATGGTCACGCATCCACCACACGTTTCCTTTGCTTCCCCTTATTAATACAGAAGTCGTCCTCACGCGATCTCTTTACCTGAAAAAAAAAAAAAAAAAAAAAAAAAAAAAAAAAAAACGGACCCTTTTTTCAGGTGCTTGATTCAAAATCGATTCAGAAAATATCAATAATCATTCTCCTCCGAAGGGCCATCTTAATTTATTCAACTGCATCTAAAAAAGCACGATAGATCCTGAAATAGAGATCTTGGATGGATAATTACGGTTTGATCTAATGTTTCGATTAATCTATGACGCCTATGAGGTTTTTTTTTTTAACTGGCGGAGAAGTTACCTAAGGAAGGGCTTTTTAGTAGATATTCATATTCAGAAAGAAATTTTTTCCTCAGATTAAGTCTTGATATGTTGTATTGAAGCACTAGATTTCAGTTTTCTCTCTGATTTCTTTCCGTAGAATATTCTTTAGGAACGGAAGGGAAAAGTAGTTTGCCAATCAGAAGAAAAATGTAAATTCTGTATGTTGATGTATGAAAAGATTTTCAAAATTGTCAACTTTAAAGTTTTGATGTTCGTTTTAGCATTCGCATTTTGAAAGCTTAAAAGTATAATATTTATGTTTCGTAGTTTCATATTTTTCTTATTGCTTAAACTGAAATATGGGTGTCAAATCGAGAATTCCCATTCCAATTGTTTTTGCAGAAAATAAATCAATAGAAAGAATGCCAATACAATAAGGGCTGACTCGCAAAGCTTTTGATAACGCAAAAATCTCTAAATATACGTTATCACAGCCGACATGTGTCATGGCAGCTTTGGATCAGGACATTTTGTTCTAAAAGAAAAATAAAAGACAACAGTCGAACAGGAATTACAAACAGCGAATCATTTACCTTAAGATATAAATAACCTGACTCCTCAAGGTTTTCGTTAAAACAAAAAAAAAAGCATTTTTGATTTTTTTGAACTGAATCAGAAGTCAGTTAGGTCAAGATCGTCCCGTCAGGTTTTCTTCTGAAGAAAAAGATTCTAGGGATCAACACGCAGAAATATTATTGCAAGCAAAAAGAGCTATGATCCTTCGTTTTTTTTTTCTTTTAGCTTTTTAAAGCTGACAGACGGAAAGACACAAACAATGAAAAGATAGCTCACAGAGACTGACATGTCTCGTGACCTAACAAATCACAAGTCATTTAAAGACGCAAATCTTAACTGTATTCATTGTCCCAAATGGATATAAGACTGGAAGCGTGACTGACTGTACTTAATTAGAACAAAAAGGAATGAGACATCAGAAGGTATCTACGATTTTGCATATTTTTTCACGATTCTTTAAAGTCCCAAAAGAATGAAGATGATTAATAATAATAATAATAATAATACATGTACATTCTTCAGAGATTCGGTAATCAATGAATATATTGTTCAGCTTTTGGCATATTACAAACATTCCCTTTAAAAGAATCTGTAATTGCTGTAATATTTGAATAATAGGTTAAAGAGTGTCACATACGTGTCCATCTTCGAGAGTTATAAAATGGGAGAAGACACCCACCTAATACATCAAGAAGGACAGTATTACATCAAATAAGGTACTCAGGTATTAAACTCTCGTACGTTATTACGCCGCATAAAAATTATAACTTCTGCACATAACCAGTAATCAAAAACCGTTTAAAATTAATCCTTTTTTAAAATACAAATTATAACTTTCCTACTTTTTTTTTTCTTTGTTCTTCGATCCGGAGCTGTGAACATGCAACTTTTAAGATCGGATTGCTCTATTTTTTTTATTATGTTAAAGGAATCTAAACCAAACCAATAAAGCAAAAAGTACCGTATTAATGATATTGAATTACCACTAAATGATTATTTTATCAAAACGACTCAAGGCAGGAAATCTACGTTAAGAATCAAGGCTTTGAAATTATGCAGGTCTGCACATTTTTATGAAATTTCGACTGTGATAGAAGTACAATCAGATATCGCTTATTGAGGAGGGTAGATAAATACTGTGTTTATAATATGATTTGCAAAAAGACCGAAAAATAAATTCGAGAAAAAAAAAAGCTTACAAACAGAATGAAACATGGTTTAGATAATTCTTATTATTCCAGTCGGATGTCAGTTGATGAACCTTAATAAATAACTTTCTTATTAGCCTATAAAACTCTTTCAATTTTAAATACGCATATTTATTTGTGAAATCGAATTACTTGAATGATAGACGACTAACATAGACTGTCTTGGATAAAATTTTACTACAGTTGTGCAGTCCTGTATATCGACTTCTATAAGACAATCGTGCCCAAATTTGTATTTTCATGTGCAAGACAGTGCTAACGTCGACTTTTAAAAAAAAAAGATAAATCTTTCTCTTTTGTCTAAAAATGACTCCAGCGCAATTTGTTTTGTCTTCCTGATTGCGATCTCATGGTCCTTTCCCTTGTTTTTTGAAAGAAATAAACAAGGGAAAGACCTTCGTTCTCGGAATTATTTTGAGGAAAAAAAGGTTCTTTCCAGTAAAATTTATCAGTGCTGGAATCACTTGCTTTTTTTTTTTAAATTTCAGACCTGACCTGACTGTCTGAAGTACGTTGATAGATTTTTACCGCTTTTTTTTTTTCACTTTTTGGTTTCTAAAATTTTAAAATAAAATTTCCGTGCAAAAGGGAAGTAAAAATACAAGTTGTAATTTGTCAAGTTCGAAATATTGTCTAACATGAATATATGTTTTTTTTTATTGTGTGTGCGCGATATAGAAAGTTAACCCCAATTTAAATTCTATAGAGCATTTTGTCAACTGCAGTTAGAATTCGATCGTTTAAATCAATCTTACATATCTGAACATTGATTTATGGTTGTATAGAAAAAAAAAAAAAAAAAAAATTTTTTTTTTTGAATTTTATTTTAAAGTCTGGGAAACGATGACCGTATTTGACACCATGGCGGTTTTCTCTACCTTTTTTTTTTCTAAAAGACTGTAAATAAAACTTCACTTTTTTTTGTTTACTGTAAATCCTACAAAGGGATTGTTTTGTAGAGAAACAAATATGACCGCGCTGTTTGTCACCCATTCTTTGAAACCATTATGTCTATTCAAATCGACGTTTTGATAAATTGATTTTTAGTTTTTTGACATTTTTATTGGAGAAAATTTTTTGGAGTGATAAGCAAAATAAATATGTCACTATGGTCAATCCCGTTACATGGTTTTTTTTTCTTTTTATTGAAGTACCATAAAATTCGTTTAGCATACGGAATTTCTAGAGTTCTTTTTTTTTTAAGGCTAAATCTTTTATAAAATAATGCATATTAACGCTGTAAACAGAATAATTACTATTATTTTTCTTCAAGAAGGCAATTAAACTTGATGAAATGAATTGTTTTGCCATAAATTATAGATATGGATGGGTGATAGATATGGTGATTTCATTTTAGCTGAAAAAAAAAGGAAAAAAAAAAAAAAAAACTCTCATGTTGAAGCAATTGTGGGATTCCGAGTGAAGATTTAACGAAAAACCATTGTTCAAGTTTTCAAAATTCTTGCAGTTTATTAAAAATATTATTCAAAAGACTGTTGAAAAAATTGAAGTGTTCACTAGCGGTGAATTCTGAAGCGCATGGTCCTAATTTTCAACTCTTGATTATTAGCGACCAATAATATGGGTTAATTATTTTGTTAAAGAAAAAAAAATATAATATATATTTTCCTGAACTGAAACTGGCAAAATATTTTGTGAAAATAAATACAGTAAGCTAGGCCTATAGGGATTTTTTAAGAACATGAATCCTGTGGACGGAAGGGTTTAGAAAGGTTAAAAATTTTGAGTTCAAATTCTTCAGGGGATCGTTATTTTCAACCTCCTAACGGTCATTTCTTCTTTAAAGCGTAACAATTCCTTATTAATGAAGTTGTCACACGGTAAGCAAATTCCGTTATGACTTTTTGACCGGTTTACTAAAACATTTTTTATCAAAATCGAAAAGAAGTTGATGGAAATGTCACGGCTACGATACTGTCAACCATGAAGACAATAAAAGAATTGACACGGAAACATGTTTTTTTTTTCTTTTTGTTGAGATGAATCTCCTTTCGTATCTACTATCGGCAGTTGGAAATAATTATAGAGGATCCCATAAGTGACATTTGGTTTGCTCTAAGCCCTATTGTTGTCAGTTTTGGTCCTTGTTTATCGATCGACCGAGTAACTTATTGCAATCGTTTTTGTTGTTTTCTTAAATATAAATTTTTTTTTATAAAGGAAAAGATGCTTTTAGGGAATTTAATTGAGCCCTAAAATTAATGATAATTTATCAGTGTTAGTGATAAGGGGACAAGCAGAATATAAATTTTAAAAAGAGGGTTTCGACTTTTTTTTTTCTCCCTTCTCTTTTCCTTTTTTAACGAAGGAACCTTTTGGATCTCACGCCACCCACATTCAGTCAATGTGCTGCCTTCTTTTGTTCTTTATTTTCTTTTGCGTTAAAATAGCTGCTTGCGTAATTTTGTTCTTGACGTTTGCTTTTCTTCTAAACCTCTTAAATAAATTATTTTCAAAGTCCAAACATTCATTTTACTGTTCGGTATTTTTTTTTCTTTTCGTCTGTTGTTTCTTTCTTTATGTTGAAACAAATATTTAAAAGGTGCCAAACTTATGTTATATAAACAGTATTTTGACGATTTTCGACCCTCCCCAGTAATAAGTAGGCAAGAGAAAACTTTCCTTATGACAGCTTACAACGGAGCAGGGGTAATTATCACGGTGGTAATCCGAGAGAGACCGGATCTTTGATTTTCATTCCTACAGTTAGTTCGCCGAATTATATAACTTCATTCCTATGAAGGAACAGCGATTTTCTAAAAAAATATAAGTCTTTCAAAAACATTTGGGATTTCGGGCTGCAATTTTTCGGGCAATTTTTTTTCAAGGTAGCATTTGGTGTTGAAGGGCTTAATTTTGGCAATGGCCCAATCTTAAATTTTTTTGATTAACATTTCTGTCAGTAAAAAGTGGAAGAGGAAGGAACGGCCAAGAGTATGCTTATACTGTCGGAGTCAAGTTCATAGCAAGAGAATGCGAGTGCTGATTAAACAGACTAACGCAAGATTTTTACTTTTTACACGGTAAAGCAATAACAGATAGTTTTTTTTCGCCCAAATACTGCCAGTTACAGATTTAAAGAAGAAAGGCTCTTCGATTTTAAAAGACGGTGTTTCTATCTCTCCGAGCAGATTTTTCGGGTAGTACGCAGTTCAGAAATATTCAGCTTGTTTCATTTGTGAAATCGCTTAAAAATCCCGATGCCTTTTTAATTAGAAATTGCAAGTCAAAGAAAATAGATTTTTTTTTTCATAAAACTTTGAAACTATCGTTTTATGTGTCCAACTTCTTCGTGTTCGCAACAGCACGTTTTTCCTATGCTTGATACAGTCTAAACACAAGTCATGATGATTTCAAGATTGTGCAACAATATTTTTTTGCTACATTCTTTTATTTAAGCAAACAAGAACTTTACGGGACACCACATTGTAAAAAAGATGCCCAAAGGGAATAGAATCTTGAGTTATGTTTATTGACTTTTTGTCAATAAACATAATTCAAATTTTTATGACATGATATCGGCAAGATTTAGAATCTATTAGGGCTCATCCACACTTGCTAATAAGAAATCGTTTGTTAAAAAACCCATGGGCTAAATTCAACTCGGATTCTACACTGTTTTTTTATTTACCCATCTTTTGTAACTGAACAAATATTTAATCAATTTTTTTTTCTTTATTTTCAGGTAAGAACTCATATTTTCTGCCGTCAATTTCTAAAAATAGCTTCAGAAGTTGATTGCTCGAACGTACGTGTGCCGCAACTATAAACAAGACCTGATTCTTACTGAAAGCGTGAGGCTGCAATCACAAACTAGACAGACGTGTCCCGAGGTGAGAATGCACGATGTTCCTAAGAAAATCTGGAGTATTATGAATATACTATTAAAGCCATCTACGCACTTAATGTTGGTTGAAATATTTTATTGTAGGGAAAAATTTTGATTTCAGTAGACTTTCTGAGGCCCATGGAAGGCCCCCGGGATATTTTACGGATGCTATTCGATTTCTTATCATTTTTTTATACGAATATTATTGGCTATGGGCATGCAATCACAGGTGTGAGAGGATTGGAAGTTGACTGAGTGAAGGGGGTTCTAAGGAAATAATTATTATTTAGCAAAGGCCCTGCAAAAAAAGTGACCAGGTCAAAAGTTGTCAAATATAAACCCCTCAATGATGAAATACGATCAAATAAAACTACAAAAATTAAAAATGACAAAAAAAAAAAAAAAAAAATTTGTTTGATTAAAAATTACCGGAAATAATCCCGAATGATTATTCTTGATCATATTTGGTCAAGTGCAAAAAAAAAAAAATTTTTGCATGATTATTTTTGATCATTTTTCATTTTTCCTAATTTTATTTAGTCATATTTGATCATTAAGGGGTCAGTATTTGACAAGTTTTGACCTGGTCGCTTTTTTGTTGGGGAGGCGGATTTTAGAGGTAAAACAAAAAAATTGTGTCTATTTTACAATCGGTAGTTCTCGTTTTATTAGTTCCTCTTATTATATCGACTGCTCCGAAGAAAAAGTACCTATTTTTTTTTTTTAGCAGTACAAAAACTACCTATCTTTTTTCGGACAGTTGAAAAAATACCTATCTTTTTTTTGACGACTTATAAACGATCTATTTAAATGGCCATTGCTATATATGATAGATCGTTTTTGCAGTAACACAAAAAAGATAGGTATTTTTTCAACTGTCCAAAAAAGATAGGTAGTTTTTCTTCGGAGCAGTCGATATAAACTTTGACCCAAAGGTAATTCTATAGTCAAAGTTGAAGATGTCTTTGATAGAAAACTCTAAAGTATAAACTTCTGGGGTCCGGGCCTGGTATATTACCGTCACAATATGGAATCAGGCTTGTAAGAGCATATGCGATTAAATTTACTCATTCCTTTTTTTTAAGTAGGACTGGATATTTTCTATTCACTCAGTTAAAATAAACAAATAGCTCAAGGCATAATTTTTTAGATACGTTTCGTTTTAATTTTGATTCCTCTCTGAAAATTCCACTGCTAAACAGAAAAAAAAAGAATGTTAATTAAACGAAAGGATCTTCGCTCATTTTTATGAAAAAAAAAATTAATTGAACCGTTTGCGATCCCTTGTTAACGAAAGAAGATCCAGAAAAAAACCGTAATCATTTAAATTTTCTATAAAGGTGTTACAATCATGTTTTTCTAATGTAGTTAATAATAACGACGGTGAAATGGAATGGGTCTATAATTTGACAAAATAACAATATCCGATATTCGTTCCCTGCATTTTTTTTTCTTTTCCACTTCAGTCTGACTATTTTAACTGGTAAATTGTTTTACCGTTTAAGGCTATATCATTTTCTGATTATTATATTTTCCATAACTCATCATTTGAGGCTTTTAAGTTTTTTCCATTTTTTTTTTTTATATTTTTGAAAAGTACGATATGTAATATTGTTAATATTTTATCATCCATCACAGTCGTCCAATCTTCTCTGTTTACATGGTGGTAGATCTTTATTTTTTGACCGATTGGGATGATAATTCGATTTTTTTTTTTTATGAAATTAGATGGGAGGTAGACGGATTTTTTTTTTAAAAATCTTCTGTGAATTTACATTTGAAAAGATGCAGTTGCAAGAATGGTCGTGCGCTTCTTACGAGAACCATTTATCAAGTCCATTTTTCTTGTTTTGCGACTCCCTTTTGCCGGAATTCGCAATTTTTTTTTTTTTTTTTTTTTTTGAAGAAAAAATCTAAAATATTAGCTTTACAATTTATTGACTACTAAGTCCAGCAACGCTCAGCAAAAGATTTCGAAAATTTCAACAGTGCCAGGAATCGTCAGGTTTAAATTTTGTCGGGTCTGAATAGTTTATTTGCATTTCCACTCATTTCAGTGAAAATGGACTTCCAAGCATTACGCGACAGCGTATCTACATTATTTTGGAATTTTAATTGAATGGAATATATTTATGTTGCTGTTTCTGCCGATGACAGGGAAACATAATGTATTTGGGTTTATTTCATTTTGCATTCTGTCCAAAATGCAGCGTAACTGTAGGTAATTCGGTTGCATAATTTATCTTAAAAGTTTTCTCATTAATTCACTTCAAAAAACTCGAAAGAAAAATACTCATTTTTATATAATTAAATACAGTATACGCCACCTTCATAATCCTTTTATTCTCGAAACCAAACTACCAAAATGAAACAAATTTTTAACAGAACATTTGAACGATATTAAAAATAAATTTATACCCTATTGATACTTAGTAAAAACTTAGTGATCATCTGTGCTTTATTTGACCAACTTTGATATACCCGCTGATTTAAGAACCCAGCTCTCACGACTTTTAATGATCGCTACAAAAAATTCGAACCCAAAATATGAGATCATCTTCCTTAAGTTAAATATACTAAGTGCAGATTTTAAAAACTTTTTTTTTTTTTTAACATTCAATTTTCAAATTTGAATTCTAATAAATAAATAATTTGGAGTTAATGACGTTCGCCTGAGCGGGCGCAATATTTTTTTACTTCATAGAGTCGAATTCGATTTCACATTGTAATGCATTTCATGCTTTACAGAATCTATAATTACTCAACATTAACTAATCCTTAATCATAATAGGACGTTAAAACATTGGCGAGGAATTAGTAAAAATGGTGCTTCAGTCAATTGTCCAAAGTGCATAATCGTCAGGGTATAAATGCGTAGATCGGTGAGATGTGATAATATTATTAGATCATATCTCAGACATGGAAACGCTCTTTCATTTACAATCTTTGAGGCTTCTTCATTGTTTATTTTTTTTATTTTTTTTTCCTTTTTTTTTTTTTTTTTTTTCTTTTAATTTTGGAAGGGACATCTGTCATGTTGAACAACTCCGTGGAAACCGAAAACTTTTCAGCAACTGAAACAAGTATTAAAGACATGAATAAAATGTATCATTTCTAAACTAGGTAAAAACCTCGCCCACTTAAGGCGGGAAGATTTACGTTAGCGTCACTAATGTTGTCATTTCGATTTTTATAATGATTTTTTTCTTGTAATTAATCATGGGCATATGTTTTGGTGTGAACAGAAAACGCGCGTGGGCCGGGAACTCAACGGTACAACGGGAAAATGTAAGAAAAAAAATTAAAAAAACTTATTCTGTACCTTTTCATATATTGTCGGCAACTTTCATTAATTTTTTTTTCAAAGATGGGAATTAAATCCCTTTTGCGATTCCAACGAAAACAAATCGTACATAATTTTTGGGCGGGTACATCGTGCTCTTCTTTGCACGATTATGTCTCTTTTTTTTAAAACGATTATTTATTGGGTCTCGAAAAGATAGTAAATAAATAAAAATAAAAAATGAAAAAGCAGGAACTATCTGGCAGTCATTTGGAGAAAGTAAAATTTTTGGTTGGTTCAAAATTCTGTGTTGAAAACTACATCTCTGTATTTGAGTTGCTATTGAAACTGAAACTTTTAAACGACAAAAAAACTCTAATTTCAAATTTTTTACGGATCTTTGTTGTACTTTAGAGCCTTCGTCGGTCGTGTGTTTCGAAAACTTTTGATCTAATTAAAATTGCCTAAAATTCACAAGGAGTAAGTCGCCTGCTAAAATAAAAATTTGTTAGGAGATTTAGTTTTTTTACCTAGTAAATCCGTCAGAAAAGAGAAAAAAAAGAACCGCTGCGAAAGTACAATTATACTAAATCCGGCTATATTGTATATTTTGATATACAAGGAAAAAGAAAATGCGGTAATAAGTTTAGAACCGAATTACCTTTTTATTCTGCCTCGTAATCAGCCATTAATGTTTCGCATCATTACCTTTCATCTCCAGTTGGTACGTATAGAAGCAGGTCAAGGGGGCTAAAATAACCAACATTTTCAAAATTTTTCATGTCAATTAATTAGTTATTAACATGATACACCGACTAAAGGAAAGAAAACGTTATCTTTTCTTTGTTGAGGGTACATACAATAGGTTAGATGATGACAATAATAAAAGCAAAAAAAAAAGAATGAAATCAATGAGGTGCAGTGCCTATATTATAATGCATCATCATAAAAATTGTATAAATGACATTAGACCATTCAATAATTTAGAGTTAGAATTGTAAATTATTAACGGACATCGTTTATTTTTGTATAAATTATTGGTTTCTCTAATTTTTTTAATGCTTTTTTCTTTCTTTTTTTAATTATATGGGAACTTGAAGATAAGACTGAACACATCAATCACGTTAATAAATTTTATAAAGAAAAAGCTTAACGAAAAAAAAAACGCTGCTATTATGATTGATAATTAAAAATCGTTTAAAAGTCATTAAAAATACATCATTTACACTATTTTTACAGAACGGAACGGACTTGAAAACTTTATGAGCAACTAGAAAATAAGCAGTCGATTTTGACAGGAAGCATTATAAGTGTTTTTTCACGTATTTTTTATAAAGTTTGAAAAGTGAAGGCAAGAAAATTTGTTTTATAACTCACATGAAATATCAAAACGGTACTTGTCGGCAATTCTTTGACGGATTTGTCTTTTTGCCTACTATTTTTCACTAGTCAGAGTTCTACAGGTCTTGAAAAATTTAGGAGAAGCTTAAACCCCCTCACAAGGAGGCTGAGCCATTCTTTGCCCCTGGCTGGCTATGGACCTGCCTCCAGTTTTTTCGATTTTCATCTGGTGTATTTTATTGTCTTCTAAACCAGTAACGAAACAAAAGAAAAAGTCGAATCTGGAGAAAACATAAGAACAAGAGAGAAGTTTGAGAAAGAAAAATAACTTTTCATTATGAATTAAATTCATTTTTTTTTTTAAACAAGCCCAAGTTAGCAACAACAGAAAAGCAAGACAAGAAAGTTATATTACATTTCCATAAGTAATCTAATTTGCTTCTCGGTAGTGAGTTGCATTCTCGCATCTGTTACCAGCATTAGTCGGGTTTTCTCAATGAAACTTTTTCCAACTCCTCCCTTCTTGTGTTTCGCCCATCTACCTTGTTTGAATAACTTCTTATTTTAAATGTCTTTCTTTTAAAATGAAATATAATAAAAAAAAAATTTTAAATGCTATTTCTCGTACATAGACTTGTGGGGAATGAAATGCATGATCACGTAATGAAGATGGCAATTGCAATAATAACAACAACAACAACGACTCCATTGATATGTTTTGAAAATAATAATTATGCAATAAAAATTAACGGTCTAATAGTTCAATTAAACTTGAAATGTGTATGTATTTTATGCGAAACGTATAATAACTGTCTTCATTAACTTGACAGTTATATTTGCACAGTATATCGATTTTTTTCCGTAACAATTAGACTAGACCCAACAGGTGTAAAACACTTTGCCAAAACCAGTAAAACTTGATAAATAAAATATGATCATGACATCCGATGCCTGATGAATGTGTAAATGGTATTTTTTTTTTACCTAGGTAGTCAATGCGCCGAATGTATTCACGTGATTTAATTCAGCGATTAAATGTTAACAGATAGAAATTATTATTTTTTCCCGAAAGTACGGGACGAATTTATGGGTTAATATCGGATCGTTTTAATGTGCATAAATATCCCATCTCTATAATTAGGACATTGTAAATAAATCTGTCGTCCAACGAACAGACCTCACAAGGTTCTGTTCCGTTGTACCAGCTCTAAATCATTGTGGAATATTCAAAAGGCGTTGTGTGTACAGTAAGTTTAAAAATAAACGTCACGTTTTGCTGTTATTTTTACAATGCACGATCATAACACCAAAATCACTGATACTGGAATGCATGCAACCCTCCCGTCAGGTTATCCCCTGAAGTTAAAATTTGTACCGAATAAAATCCTGAGGTGTCGTCCTTTTCCTATTCAAAAAATATAGGTGACGATAAAAAAAAAAAAAAGTACTGCCGTTTTATTGATTTTTGGCTGTTGACACTTATACATTGCTCCTTTCTCGTCAACGACATGATGTCTGTAACCTACCATTTTTCTGAATGCATTTTTCCTGAACGTTAAATTTCCTAAACCTAATTTTCCTAAAATAAAATTTCCTAATTTATTTTTCCTAAACTCTAAATTTCTCTATTAATTTATAAATTAATTAATTTAATTAATATATTATATTTTATACCAATAATGATTGAAATTAGTTTTAAAAAATAGCTAAAAAAATATTTTTTAGAAAAATTAAGTTTAGGAAAAATAAAGTAGGAAATAAAAATACATTGGAAAAATGGTATTAGAAATTTTAGATTAGAAAAAATCAATTAGGAATTTTTTTTAAAGGAAAATATGGTTTAGGAAATTTAGAGGTTAGGAAAAATGCATTTGGAAAAAGATACATTCAGAAAGATTGTATTAGGAATTTTAGATCAGGAAAAATGAATAAGGAAAAACGGTTGGGAACGCATGATATCCTAAGGATATAAGCCATCGATGAAATGTCCTGACTTATATATATATAGCTTGTTTCCAAAAATTAAATCAAAAAGTAATTATTGATTTCATTGCAATAGCTAAACGAATAATAGCAATAATCTATCAAAATGTGCAAACTCAGCCACGGACTTGCCGATTTGATTCGGATTATACCGGATAATTACGTTCGGATGGGATGGGCGAGCGAGCGAACGAACAGAACGAACGAAGAAATGAACGACCGAACGACAGATCGGCATTATAAACGATTACATGTAATTTTTTTATTAATGACAGTAACGGTTTTTTCACTATCTGTTGTCAAAAAAACGAAAAAAAAAAAAAAATTTCAGCAATTTTAATTGATTTTTTTCCACCAAAATACATTTTTATGTTGTGAATGATGAGCGAGGCAGCAGGTAAACAAGGCGAGATTTGCATCTTCAATATCGCTTTTGTATCTCTCAGAGCACGCTATGTTAGTCGAATATGTATCTCTTCAACTCTTACATGGCTATCCCGCTGCTTTCACATAACATATGACAGAGTAACAGATTGTCTTATTATTTCCTAGTTGCTTTCTCGCTTTGTCACGTGATTTTGTGAATAGTTTACGTTTCCGGACGCCATTTCTGAGTTATGCCGCGCTTAAAATCACGTTCTCTCAAGCGTGGGCGTAAAAGGAATTTTCACAGTTAACAAGACTTTTGTGTTCAAAATAAAATTCTTAAAATATTTGCGAATCGGACTCGCAATTCAATTTATAATTCTTTTTCTCCCTCTTGACCTAGAGCGGAATCGGATTTGAATCCTGAAATAAGAAGAGATAAGCAATCAACTTTTTGAGATTTTACAAGAGAGAGCATATAATTATTCGTTGTGGTAAATAGATAATTTGATCGGTTTGATTCAATTGTCACCTTTTTTTTTTAGCCAGGGGTGCCGACTTCGTGGGTGCTCTGGGGCTTAAGCACCCATTGCTGAAGAAAGCATGGGGCTGCTTAGCACCCATTCGAATTTTGAAGAATGCCATTAAAATTTAACACTTTGTATTGTGATTGTTATAAGCTAAGCGACCATCGCAGTTTCAAAAAGTCGGCACTCCTGATTAAAATTATTAAATCATATAAAAACTCAAATCAATTAGTCGTGTGGATAACAGTGATCGTTATCGATTTCTTTTATCGCATTCTTACACACCAGCAGCTTCCTACTAGAAAAATTTTAAATTGCAAAAAGGAAGGAAAAAAAAAAAAGCCGTTGAAACGTCTGATCCTCAAGGCGTTAAACATTTCTCATGTTGACATAAAGCTTTGTCAGTTTAAACATTATAATTCAGAACCTACGTTTAAATTTCATTGTAAATCCTTCACATAGCTTTGGAAGCTGAAAAATAAGGATCGACATCAGTCTACCGCAACTGGTGTTTATAATAATTGTTTTTCAAAGCAATCAGACTGACCTCAGGTTTTCGGGCGTAACTTGAACCGATTTATACTACCGTCTAACGTTTATAAACTATTCGTCAAAAAATGGTATCTCTTAACCTGTGGATGGACCAGACATATCCCTGAAACATCTCATGCATCATGTAAAAATATTTTTTCGTATGGCATATATTTCCTTGTCCGAAAAGTCTAAGAAGAATGAGTTTTTCAGTTTCATCAACATAACCGGTTGCCTTTTTCATGTTACAGACAATATCTCTGACTTAATTTATCTATTTGGAATACGATATCTGCTTTTGATAAATAATAATTATTATTTTTTAATAATTATCGGATTCAAACCTGTTTTTGATAAATGATCGTACTTTGCCAGGTCAAAAACTAATTAAAGTGACATCGGTAAACGTATTAATTAATCGAGCTTTATTTTTGATTGGATTCTTCTTGAAAAAATTGTGTCCTTTTTTACTTCTCGACTTTTGTCAGTTTTGATTGACGATGTAGCTTGGGGTATGTTTTAGACTTCCTAAAGGTCTTTGTGTAATTTGGATGCGATGATCTTTATCTGAATGACGAGAAGATATGAAATAATTTAAAGATTAGCTTTTGAATTTTCCGCCGAGGTATAGATTGTAAAGAACTCGATGTTTGGGGCTTTTATTATTATTTTTTTGTTTGATTTGTTCCCCGTATGAGTTAATTTCAGTAAAAATTTTGGTAGTATTGCTGATAATATTAGAGGCTTTTTTTTTCTTCTTTTTTCTTTAAAATTTTTTTTAAGAATGCGCTGAGGCTAAATCCGGCCCACCTGTGCATAAAGTTTTTATCTTCTCAGGTACTTACAAAACTTGTATCTAAAACTAATCTAATTGACAGGTACCTTGTTTTTAAGAAGGATTTCACTCTTGTATCAAGTTACATACATATCAAGTTTTTTTCTTAAAGTAAAAACAAAAAATGCTTTTATTATGTGTAAAAATATTTTGATGTTTTTTTTTTTGAGGGGCGTTATGATTGCTCTAATAGGAAGCAAATAAAATTTAACACTTGTTTTTCATTTATATTCAGTGGTAGAGTACCACCGTGAAAAAAAAAATATTTAAGCTGATACACCGATAAAGTATCCCCCTTTCTAAAATCGAATTAAGTTCCTTGGGATATGCAAAACGAACGTTTTCCTTCATTTAAAATATTTTAACTTGAACTGAATCATTTTAGTCGTAAAATTTAAACTAATGTTGTTATCAAATTATAATAGGGCCTAATTTAATTTTATGACTTAGGTTTAAATATACCGTAGGCTTAGAATTTTCTCAAATTCAGAATTCGAAACCTTCGGAAATATCAAATTTTCAAAAGACTGTTCGAAGTAAGAAGAAAAATATATGGTATCTAATGTAAGGACTTGTGATTTGAAAGTCGGTATAAAATTAGCTGTTGAGTAAGAGAAAAAAGTAAATCCGAGCTTACATTGTATCGAAACAATTTTGATCTGCAGGAGGCGTGAAAAGCTTAAAAGTCAATACTAAAATATCCCATGTAATTGCATTTTCCTTGAAGTATTATTTTATTCAATTGTGCAAATGTGTTACATAAAGGTGTTGATAAAATATTTATGCTTTTTTGGAAATAATGTTTTAGGTTTAGCGATATTTACTAAAATTAAACATTTTACATGCTTTATTAAGCAAAAAGTTGAAAACCATTAAATTTTTTTTTTTTTTGAAAGGTTAAAAAGGTTCAAGAAAATCATTATTTGTAAATCATTAACAAATTTAATTACACACATGACATAAGAGGAAGAAAGAAAGGGATAGAATAATACGGAATAAAAGATCGAAAAAGAAGGGGGGAAAAAGCCGCTCCTTTAGAAAAAAGAAGGATTTCCCTCTTTTATATTTTTGAAGTGCACTCGACGACCACAACAAAACTGGACAGGTTGAATTGTTGCGTTTCCTCTGACGTTTTTTTTTATTCTTAAAAAAGGTTTATACCAAATCTTTATTCTGTTTCGAAAAAAAGCGATTCTGAGCCATCTGGATCTGAAAAAAAGGATAAAAAAATAGCAAGAAAAAAAAAAACGGATTACCCCAAAGCTTTCGTTCTTTTTTTCAAAATTTCTTTCCTCCGGGCAAACAAATTTAATGACTTTACGTATTCCCAATTATTTTATTAAAATTTTAGAAAGAAGAAAAAAGACTTTGTTATGAAAGTTAAAAATTAAAATATTAGCATTCGGAAAAAGTGTAAAAATTAAAATGGTTATCTTGTAAATTTGTTATCTCTAATTCGAGAAAAAGGGAAACTGATTAAATTTATTTTATTCATTAAGCAGGCGAAGAAAAGTTTATTAGCCTTAGACTTAAAAAGATTTTCCGCGAAATTATAATTCAATTAATAACTTATTATTTGCCGAGTTTTGAAATATTATTTTTCTTGCTTTTATCCTTTTTTCTTTTGGTGTTGTTTATTTTTCTCTTTTTCTTTATTAATGTTATTTTATTTTATTTTTTTTTTTACTTGAAACGACGTGAAATGCCGGAAATAGATGAATTTCCATCGAAATTGTTGAGAAGTCATTATATTCATTTTAATTCAGTGAACATCTTTAGGATGAAACATACTGTACATTTTATGTAATATAGCATAATGCTTGACAGCAGGAAGGAACCCACACTTACTTAATGTTGTTATTATTATTGAAATAAGGTATGAAACAAAAGTTATATGTTCAAAACGTCGGCTTTGAAAGACCGGAATGATTTCGTTGAGTTTAATATGAAAGTCTCATTCTAATATGGTGAATATTTGATAAGTAACTAACTAACTTGATAAATAAATAAATAAATAAAAAATAAATACTGAATTTAGTATACAAATGAACAAAATTTCGTCCATTATTTTTTACATTTAGCCTTTGCCTTTTCAAGTGACCGATGGCTTTACAGCAAACGAAAATTGCAGAAAACAATAAAATTACCTCGGATTGCAGATGTACTAAAAGCTTAAAATCCTTAAAAGCCATTTGTCCTAGAAGCTAAATTTCCAGCGAAACTAAATGGCAAGAAGAAACGCATTACTTTTTAGAAAATTTATGGCCTAGATTTTTCTGAAGACACCGAAAAAAAAGGGACAGTCGATACTAATCGGTTTTGAATTGATTGGATTCTTATCGGACAATTTTTTTTTTCTCCTATAAATATTTATTTATTCAACGATCGTGCCCAATTTATTCGATACTTGAAATTTAAAGCCGGGGACTTGAGATTAAACAAACTTATTTGAAAATCAAATAAAAGTCAAGCTTTTAACAAAATTTATGAGAACATATGTAGCATGAGGCCACGTAAGTTTTAATCTTCGGGCATTCAGGGGTTGATTTTTTTTTTTTCCTTCGAGTTTTTAATATGTCAAATAAAAGAATTCTAATTTTCTCGTTTCGGACTATTAAAAAAAGAAAATAATTCATTTTTTTATTTTCAATCGTAGTCGATTAATTTTTTTTTAGTACGAACTTTTAAAATTCTTTTTATGTAAGAAGACATATTCCATTAACGGCCGTAGAAGAGCTGACGGATGAAGCAAAGACGTTTAAAAGTTATGGCAAAACCTGTTGTGTGCTTGTGTAAACTCCGCAGCGGGTGATTGGTACCAAAATCCGAACTTGTTTCCTTTGATTTCGAAACTCTGGGGAAAGATTTAAAAAAAAAAGACTCGATTGATATATAAAAAATATACAAAATTTAGATTTCTGGAAAATCTCCAGGAGAAAAATCAATTGAAGGCCATGTGCCTTTAATAAATTGACAGGTGCCTGTAACCGATTCTCAACCTTTGCCCCCTGCTGATATTTTTATATTCGACCGTCACCGAATTATAAATTATTGAGGGAAGGGAATTTGGTCACCCCTGGCTCTCCATTATCTTAACTAGCAATATTTCTGTCATGTAAAGACGAGTTTGTTTTAAACAGCTAACACATGAACCCTGCCTTCTAGACTTGGATAATCTAATTGTTGTTTATGATGCCCTCTTCACACAAAACTTAAATTAACAAGGGAAATTCCCATACTGGATTTACACAGCAAGTCGGTTAATTTGACATGGAGTCGTATAAAACAAAACAAAAAAAAACCGATTTATACCCGTAATACAAACAAAAAAGATTTTTATTACATTAAAAAAAAAAAAAAAATGTATCCGAAACGGGAATGTTTCGAACTTTTCAATAAGAAATCGATTTGACTCCGGATGACGTAGATTACATCATTTTCATTTTAATTGAACCGCTACCAGAAATAATTTATTGCGCATAAACATTTCTGAATAGACTAAAACGTGGTCGTTTTGGTCATTTGCAAGGATGCACAAGTGGAGTTATTATGGTGGTAGCTTGTCACACTTTTTTATATCTATGACTTTGCACTGTTATGCACTTTTTTCACTTCACCTGCAGCGCATAAACTCCCAACGCGCGGGAGGGAGTACGCAAATGGTGCTATGAAAATATCCGATAGTGATAATTACAATTTCAAAGTGGAAATCGTTTTCTTTGCTTGAGGAAAATTTAATTGAAATTCGTGGCGGTTCTAAATTCTCATGGGTCAATGATAGTCTTAAGATCACTTTTCAGATATCTACATCTATTAGAATCATAGTATTTTTCAATACAAGGACTGCAAACGACAAAATTGCCCGTCGAGACCGAGTTTTAAGCCCGAGCCGAAGGCGAGGGCCTTAAATAGGTCGAGACGGGCAAGTCGTTTGCATTTCTTGCATTGAAAGATATTTTTTATCACAAGGTACGGCGTAAAATAGTCTGTAAATAAACTGCCCAGTACTGAAAAGTCCACTTTTCAGTACCGCGTGATGAAAAATGAATTTTTCTTGTTGATAAGTTTATGATAAAACATGAATAAGCTATAAATTATGAATCTGTATTTCCAACTTGACATGCTTCCCAGATTTTTTGCTGTTACGAAGAACGAGATGATATCAAAATAAAAATTTTTGTTCTTTTGCCTGTGAAAAGAACTATCTTATTGGAATTTCGGATAATCTTTTTGACTTACTCAAAAATAAGAATATTTTCTATATTTAACAAGACATACTCGTTCTTGAAAGTGGCTCTAGTGAAACAGAAAAACGGGCAAGAAAAACTTTTAGAAGGGCAACAATCTAGCTGCCCAAATTAAGTTAAATTGAACGTTCGTTAAGAAAAATTGACACAAAAAATAGAAACTGAAAAGGATTTGTTCACATAAAAAATTTTCTTGGGTAAATGAAGTCGCTGACGAGACGAATCCAGTATAACCTTGTTTCAAAGCTGAAAAATAAAGGAATAAAAAAGAAGTAAGGATCAAATTCATTTCATTTTTCTTTCCTTTTTTTTTTTTGTTTTGAGAATTGAGCAGCAGAACGAGATCCCTCAAGAGATGAAATCGGGAATGCGGGTAATTCAATAAAGGCAGAAGGGAAGAAAAAAAGAAGTACAGGCCCTAGCGATTGGTTTTTTGAAACACACATCACGTCCAGAAACACCATATCAATCCCACACTTCATATATCTGCTCTTTATATTTCGACATGATGGAAAAGGCCTATTTTCGATTGAAAAAAAGTTTGAACGTCATCAGAATTTCGATGAATTCGATTGACAGACCTATCTTTTTTTCCGATATTGAGAAGGAGATAAATAATTACACAGGTTTATGCTTTTCCCTATTTTAAATCAAATAAGAAAATGACAGATCGACTTTTGAAAACAAGAAAGTACTCTGTAGCTTGTTTTTCGAAATATGCGGATGATTTGTGATTGGTGTTCAGCGCCATTTTCCGTATAGTTTTTTTTTGTACAGCGTTTCTTTCGTTTTAAATGGGATTCCAACCTGAACGTTTTACCACCGACTGAACCGATTAAAATGGCAAAAGAAGACTTGACAGGTGAATCTTTGAAGACTGATAAATAACAGCATCTAAAAAAACAAAACAATGGATTGCCTAGTAGCCACTTTTTAAATGTTGCAAAATTAATTTAAGACATCTGCTTCGTTAATTATCGGTTGGCGTGCAGTCTCGGCGTTTTCAATTAATAAAAAAAGACGTTTTGCCTAATTTTGTAATCTGAAGACATAATTGAAATGTATAAGCATCCCTTTAAAAAAATCATAGGGAAAAAAAAAGTTTTATGAATTTTTTTGGCTCGAGGGGTTTTATAAAATATTTATTAAAAATAAAACGAAGTATAATAAAAGAAATGAACGAAAAGAAATGGTTTATGCTGATTACAATAGTAGCATTAACAGGTTTATGCCGCATTTCAATAGAACTTGATGAGGTATAAAATAAATGTTTCAGATAAAGTTTTTAGAGATAAAACTGACTTCCATTTTTTTACCATCGTGAAGTTTCGTAAACTTTGCTGGCTTTTGCGGGAAAAGGTCTTTTTTCATGCGATTTTTAACTTTAATATATTTTTGATTTAATAAACCTTTCAGTGAGGAAGTCGGTTTTTGGTCGCATAGCCCACTTTAGGGAAATTTCTATTTGCATTTACTAAACGCATTAACCGTGATCCGAATCCGATGCCGTTACCGATTCAAAATTATTGTTTTAACTCCCAATTCCGATTCCGGCACCGACATCCGATGCCGATGCCGATGCCGACGCCACCAAGCATCGATTATATCCGATGCCGCCTCTGGTTCCGATTTTAGTGAAAAAAAAATCACAGAGCCATTCTAGATGATTTTTAAAATCAGAGGTTCGATTCCGATGCCGGTGCTGATGCCAATGCCAGCCTCAGCTGGCTAAATATTTCGGGTCGATGCCGATGCCGATTTCGGATATTTAAAAAAATCCGATGACGATGACAATGACATTAACTGGCATTAACTGACAAAATGTTTTATTTGCTGCATTTAATTTAATTTAATTTACGGTTTGAAAAAATTGAAAAAAAAAGTAAGTACCAGGGGAAAAATGGAAAAAAAGTAATAAAATAATAGATGCATCCGCGTGTAAAGAAAAAACAATGAAACAAGCCAACAAAAAAAAAAAAAACAACTTCAACAATGTTGAAGTTCATCAATCTAAATTAAAAATAATTATAAATATTCAAATTAATAAAAACTGGCCATAGTAAGCGATACAAGAACACTCCGTATAAATAATAATGTTGCATGCAAAAATTATAAAAAATAACATTTTCAAAGTTTTACTATAAGGGGCTAACGATCAATCATTTCTATTTTAATTATCGAATTTTTTTTCCGCACCGATACAAGGTACATGCACTGAAAGTACTGCTGCATTTGCTCTCATTTTTTTCCTTTCTAAAGAACTAATTCAAATTATCCTAGATTCCACACTTTAATTTCAATATTATCAAAGAATTCTTAAAAAGGCTCTTAATGATAATAACTAATAAAGAATTTAGAAAATTGAAATTTGTTTGCTTGGCTATTTTTAATGAATGTGAAAAAAAAAGCTAAATCATACACCTGACATCTTTTTAGCCGGTTTAAAACGGTTGCAGTGCAGTAAAGCAATCCTTCTTATAATACTTTTTAACAACGTTGAAGTTTGTCTTATTCATGGAAAAAAAAAGTTAGTACTTCAATATTGTACTAATAACCATTTATTTGTTTTCGATTTTAATTTGAATTTTCATTGCGAAAACAACTTTCTTATCTCATTGCTCGAGGCAAAGAAGGAAGAAAAAAATTCACGGAAAAAATTCCAGGTTTCAAAGGAACGAGGCGACAATTCTCTGTGAATAAGACAAATAGGCGAGCGATAAATAATGGAAAACCATTATTTTCTGTGAGACGACCGAGTCTGTTTACATTTTATTGTTCTCTTTATTGGTCCATTAATCAAAAGAATGAAGTTTCTTTTAAATAACTCCATTTCGTTATTGAAATTATAAAGGATCCAATCCTAAAGATAAAATCGAAATAAAACGAATGGGATTTGTAGTTTCATACTTTAGCGGCTTTTGCTCCTTTTCCGGTTTCCGGCATCGTACTATATGAACTAACTTGGTACGGTGCTTCATTATTTTTAGACATTTGTGCAAAATTTCGTATTTACGCGTTCGGTAGTTTTTAATGATTACTAGGGAAAAAGTTTCCGTAGAAGCAGCTTTTTATTTTTGTTAAAAATAAAGAACTTGAGTTTTCTCTCAAAAAACATAATACTTTGTCTCTTTATTCATTGGATATAGGAGCTGAAGGAAAAAGGAAAAAAAAAAAACCTAATTAGATCCTCTAAAAATATAACACCGTAAAAAGAGAAAAAATTCGTGACGTTTTAATTGCCGCTGTATTTTTCAGTTGATTTCAACCTATTCCGTTATAAATTTTCTCTTATTTCAAATAAGAAAAATTGAGAAATAAAAAAACACAGTAAAATAAAATAGAATAAGCCTGGTATAAAACTAATGAAAGAGGAATTTTTTTTTGCGGTGAGTGAAAATTTTTTTTAAAAAATTTCTTTTTTTTGTTCAAACATCTATCTATGTTTTGGCTTATATGGCCTATAATAGGAGGGTGTTCCTTTCGCCAGTTTGAGCCAAATATATTCATTGAACTCAAATCCAGACCCGTCGCCAGCCCGGAATGCCAAGGGAGAGGAATGTTGTAAGGGGACTCCAATAGGAAAATTACGGGGGGTTGGAACCTCCTCTGAAGGGGCCTGAGCCATTCTTTGCCCCTTGCTCCTCAAGTTTATAAACTACTGATTTTTTATTACCAAGGTTAATAAAGATTTTTAAAGGAAAACATTTTTTTTTAATTTTTTCAGTTTTAAGAATTCGACAAAAGAAAAATTATGTTTACTTCTATGTTTCGAGCTTTTCGATCTAATAACCGATACGCGAAAAAATCTATGAAAAACTTTTGGTCGAATACGTGTTTTATCGCTAAAGGAACCGTAACTTAATGAAAACGGATACAAGTTAAATCCGGGGAAAGCTTACGAAGTCAATTTTGAACGCTTCGCTGGAGCGTACGTGTTTCACGATTTTTCCTTTTAAGCCACCATAACTTTTTCTTCTTCTTTTGATATTTTGATATTCCCTTCATCCGTGGGTTTAAGTCAAAAGGAGAAAAAGCTCACACCTAATGAATAAAAATTAAATTTTTTTTCGCATATTCTAATAATATTTTGTTTTCTTTTTCTTTTTTCAGTTTTCTCCGGGACAGATTAAACAGAATAACTGCTTACAAGGACCTGACTGTTTTATGGTAAGTTTTGAATACTAAAATTATAAGGGGCGTATAGTAATGAGTCGTATTTTCGGAAACCCATCTCCATAAAGCACTGTCAGTTCCACCAAAGTATAAATTTCCGGATTGTATTCGGGAAGGTTCCTCCGGATCGTGTACTCGGGGAGTCAGCTATTATTTCCTCTATATTTCTCTTCCTTTTACTAAGGGAGAGGATTTATTAGTTCCAAATGTGCAGCCGTAGTGATTTCCCTTTTCTTTGCTTCGTTAAGTACTCTCTTGTGTTTAGGCTACATTTCATTTTCAAGAGGAATATTCTTAGAGTTACAATCGAGGAATTTTAGATTGAGTTCTTCAAGAAAGAAAAGCTGAAGAGAACAGAACGATATTCGTTTTAAATGAACTCGTATTCCGTTATTGAAATTTGGCTGATATTTCCATCGCCGGGTGTTCTCTCGTTTTCAAAGCAAAAAAATTACAGCACATTTTTTTTCCTGCGATTCTTACATGCCCCAAATAGGATTTTCACGCTCGAAATGATGATAATCACCATTTTTTCCGTTTTTTTTTGTTAATGCCATTGCACAGAGAAGTGTGAATTTTCCCCTAGTGACGGGTTTGTTTTCGTTTGTTTTCTCGCTTCCGCTTTATCATGTTGTTTTATAACGAAAGGCCAGGGAAAGGATTGAACGTAATCTGTTGAATAAGAAGAGAGAACTCCCGTGAAAACAAAAACACTTTGCCTAATCCAATCTTGCAATGTTTGCTTTACAGAGTTCTAAATTCAGAAAAGGATAAAATAATTTGCTAGAAATGATTTGTTTTTTAGTTTCCTGTTTATTTTCTTTTTGTTTTTACGGCAGCAAAGGAGAGAGAAAAAAAAAAAAGTCGAATGGCTCTTTTTGTAACCGTCAGTGTTATAAACTACCCCCAAGGGAAATAAAAACTCTAGTACTCATCGGGAAAATAAAAGCAATTTTTTTTCTGTGTGAACACTCCGAAATTCGATTATCAATGCCGGAAAAAAAAATTTTTATTCATCTGAAAAGTTAAACCTTAAAAACTCCCTACAGATGTCCAGGTTCTATAGTAAGAACTAATAAATCCCAAATTGACGGGGGAGACAATTTTCCACATGGTTGATTTTCTTCAATAACTATTCTGATTTTTAACGAAAAAAATCTTTTTTTTTTTTTCATTCAAAGTCCTTTTATACATTTATTTATACATTTTTTTTTCCTTTTTCCTTTTGCTGATTTATTGAAAGGAAGTTATAACATTTTGTCAAGCTCGGTCGATTTTGCTCACTTAAATTGACGTTTAATATTATATGCTCAGTAGGTGGTTATTTTGCAGCGTGTGATCTTCGGGGTGAGTTCAAATTGGGGTGTAATGCGGTTGTCTCTTGCTTGCACCTATTTAACGTAAGGTAAACGCATTCAAGGTCATTCATTCAACTGAACCACAATTTTATTAAAAATTTTTAAAAGACAATTTAAAATCCAAACCCGACACTTTTTGATGAACATTTTTGAAGTGCAAATCGAAATGAAAGAGGTAAAACGTTTTGATGATTTTAAATCCATCCCAGATAATTTTCTTACCTGCTGTGCTGAATTCGTGTTGGAACAATAAGGTTTTTTACAAGGTCAAGTTTGTTTTTACCCTTTCTCGACAACGGCCTTTTGGTGAAAAGCGATTTTTATGACGGCTGATTTTGGGAGTATTTTTTGGAAAATTGCAGAGCCCCTTCAAAAAATAGTTTTGCAACCCGCCATAGTGTCAGTTGTATCTTTAGGAGTGGAGTTTAAAATTTGATTAAGACGGAGTTTGGGAAACGCCTCCTTAAATTTTCCGTGATTTTCCGAAAACTTTTCCAAATCGCATATATACGATAGCCATAGGGAAAGGCTTAATTGACCGTTATAAAGATATGCAAGATGTTTTTATAATTTTCCGGGGCTTCAAAAATGAATCCCGAAAACTAAAGTCCGAGGTTCAGAAATTAATTTCCAAAATACTGAAGATTAGGATAACTCACAGTTCCATTTTTTGGCAAAACGCTTTTGAAGATCGCGGTGGTTATTTTCACGTTAAAATCTATCAAAGATGTCGCATGTTGTAGATGTATTTTCAGTCATAATATTGGTGAAACCGCCCAAAAACGTATAAACTCACCGAAATTAAGTTTACGAAGTTCATTCGTCGACAATTTTAATGAAAATTTGAAAATTTTAAATCCATTTTTATTTACCTTTTGAAATCGTTACTGAATAGAAAATAAAAGCTTGTCACAAGGCAAAAGTTATCTACCTCTGGCAGTCGATTCGATTGTGTTTCTTTACACAATAAATGTAAAGGAGGATGAAGGAAAGAACCCTCTAGGACCGTTTCAAAGCATCGGTTTAAATCTTCCTAATTCTTTCTCTTTACAATCGAGCTTAATCCAGGATTGTGGGGGAGAAAAAACGATAAAAAAAAAAGTGGAAAAAGAAATGATTTAAAACTTATGTTTAGTTTACCTTAAATAAGTAGTTTCTTTCATTTAAGTTTTGATGAAGTACTTTGAAATGAATAAAAAAAAATATATACAATAAAAAACTATATGGTTTTTCGTAAGTTACAGAAAAATATTGAGATGAGAAAAAAAGTGGCGTGAAAAGATGGATCTTTAATCGTTTTCGTATGGTGTTGAGTATTATAAAAATCCTTACATACCTTCCTTTCTAAAGGAAAGGTTTAAATTATTTCAAATAATTCAGTAAAACATACGCGAGTATTCCGATTTGAGGGTACAGTTGGAAGTGTTGAGGGTACATTTCAAATTGTGGAAAAAATTTCATTCTAGTCTAATTTCATTCAACTTTTAGGATGCCGGGCCGCACACACACGCATATTTCTTCCTCTTTGTTAAAATTCCACCCTTAAAAATCGATTACATTCTTAATGACTGGAAAAGAAAAGTTGAAAATATCTTTACTGAAGCGAATCGAAGAAATACCTGAGAACGAAACATATGAGTGAATGTTTGAAAACGACTTTGCCATCGCTGATCATTGAATTGAATGATGAAATTTGACAGAAGAATAATCCATAAAGAAACAAGGTGTGAAGACTTAAGCACAAAAAAAAAAGATCCCTTCGGATATCTCTCCCTTTTTATTACAATATTTCGTTATAAATTTATCGCCAGAGTGATTTCTTGGTTTGTTATTTAAATTTCTTGTATAGGGAATTGTCCTTTAATTTTCTTTTTCTCTCCCACCCTGTACACGCCTATTGCTAAAAAGAAGACGTATATGCTTCTATATTTGGTAAAGAAACTAACGAATACGGGCCCCTTGAACCGGATGAGCCTGAAAAATGTAGATTCTGAGCATGTAGCTAAATAGATGTGATTGATAATGAAATACGTGAAATAATAGTTGCCAACAAGAAAAGATACGTTAAATTGTTGACAACACCTTTTTTTTCCGGAAACAATGCCATTAATACTGCACCTTCGTGGTCTGAAACGGTGGGTGGTTTTTTATTTGATTGAATTGCATTTAAAAGTTAGAAGGATCGCGTTTTAATGGAAAAAAAATTGGAAAAAACAAGTCCTGATGTCTGTCAGCCAAATATAAAACAAACAACAGTAGTGATTGTATTTTGGCCTATTTATTAGTTGCTTTAGCCTCCGATGAACGTCCTGCACTTGGTAAACAATACTCATAAAAAAATAAGTTCAGTGGGCGCGATTGTTCCTTTAGCTTGTATCTCTTGTCCAAGATGGTTTTTCTTTATTGATGAGAGGAAAAACATTTTTGCGATCGAAGTATTAAATCATTTTTACTGCTTTAAAAAACAATAATAAAATAACGATAATAATAATAATAATAATAATAGGGATGATGATGATGATGATGATGATGATGATGATGGTGATGATGATAATAGCAGCTAGTTTCTTAAGATTCCATCTAGGATTTGACTTTGATATTATAAAATGTTGACCGGTCATATGCTGGACAAAATCTATTCCGAATTCATGCGTCGTAATCACCGTTCGTGCGTGCTGACGTTTATGTACCTGTATATATTTCCTGCTCTAGAAACGTAAACTTCTAACATGCCTCGACGCCGGCCACTTTCTACTTGTAATTTTCGTTGTATATTTTTTTTTCTTCTTTTTTCAGCATTATCCAAATAATAATTTAAAAACAGCAAACAGGAACAGCAATGTCAAATAAACCCTCATTTAAGATAGGTTCGTGAATAATGGCCCCAACTTTTTCCGCTATTTCTTTTTTTTCGATAGAAAAATATCGTCTTCTTTTTTTTTGCTTCTTTAACTCATCTAATAAATTTAGGAAAAGCATATAATAAATAACGAATCCTCCTTGCTTGAATAAATAATATTTAAGTCCAAGTTGTTTGTAATATAATTCAGCATGATGCATGTGTTATTTTTTGTTTTCTTTAGGATGATCTTCAGCGTGATCTATATGCGTATGGCGGAGTTTTTTTTTTTTTTCTTTTTCTTATGAATATCAGAAGATGTTCTTTTTACGATTTTTTTGATTTATTTGGAGCAATCTTTTATAAATGTGTACTGTATGAATTAGGATCTTTGAATTTTGTTCCGTTTGGTTTGGCTGTATGTGACATTATTACGACAAAGAGTTTACATATGAACCTTCTATTTAACACTCTTATCTTTACAGTTTATTTAGATAAAATAAATTAAACAGCGCACGTTATGCCGTGCCATCTCTTTTGCAGCATTTTTCTAAAGTCGTATAAAAATTAATGGTGCACATTCAGACCGGACAAGTTAGGCGAACAAGTTCATAAAAGTCTCAGTGCTTATTTAGAGCTTCCCTTACGTTCTATGCCCTAAAATGTTCAGGAACGTGTTGGGTGAAAATTTTTGTCCAATATGTTATTTTGAACGTGAATTTTGCGCCCTTAGAGGATTATGTGGAGGCCAAAGCCTAGTTTCGGTTACTTTGCGCAGATAATTCGAATTTTTATCACATAAGGGTGCAAATTTACTATGGAATGTTGGACCAACATGTTGGTACAACAAGTTGGACAAACATGTTATACCAGCTTGTTGAAATGTTGGACGAACTTGTTGTATTAACATGTTTGACAAGCGAACGAATCGACTATTGCAGAATTTACTCCTAGGCTGCAAACTCACTATGGAATGTTGGACCAACATGTTGGAACCACAAGTTGGACAAACATGTTGTACCAACATGTTTGACAAACGAATGAATCCACTATTGCAGAATTTACTCCTACGCCAAAATTAGTGTGGAATGTTGAAACAACAAGTTGGTACAACATGTTGGTCTAACATTTCATAGTGAATTTGCATCCTTAAAATTAAAGACTCATTGCATTGATATCATTCATACTTTTCACGAAATCGGTATGTTATCCTTCATATCTTTTTTAAAATCTAGAGCTTCACTTTTCAAAAAATTCGAAAGGAGTTGGCGACACCAAAACCGTCAAAAATCTAATGTCCGAAATAAAAGAGAACATCGCCAACCAACATATTCAGGGGAAAAAAATACGGACCTTCTTTTATGTACCGTACGTATAGAAGGAGGAAAAAAAGACAGCATAACAACAATACTACATGAAGATTAATGGTGTAAAAAAATAAAGACCGGAAAGTTGTCTTTTTCAAAACAATTTACCTTGTCATCGATTTTTCTCCGAATCTAAATATTTCGGGAGGTCTTAAAAATGATTACGATGTCTTGTAGTAAAGTGTCTTTTAAAAGAAATTGATTGTTTTTTATTTTGAAGAAAATACTTTTAACTTCATCGCATCTCCGTAAGAAAATTTGGAATTTTTCTTGAAACTCCCAAAGCTGAAGAACCAACTTTAACAACATTTTAAATAATCGTAGGTTCCAAGTGTTTCCGAGGATTAGATGACCGACAAAGACACTTGTTTCGTTCTAGGCGGGCGCGGTCTTCCTACGAGTCACGAATGTTGAAATAAGATAAATAGGGGCTCGCGTTTGAAGGGTGGTGATGTTGTCCTGGTTTTTTGTCACCCTGTTTAGGAACCGAAAGTGTAAGATTTATGAATTTAAGTAATTTCTTTTCTTTAAATTTTTTTTTTGATTCATCTCTCGGTCTTCTCGTAAAATTCCTGCTATTCATTTATTGGGTTCTTTGGTATGTACGGTAGCCTTTTCACGTGTAGATACCACCAAACACTTCGATTTGTCTCTTTTTCGACGCCGAAAAAGGAGACAGGAGAATTTTTCGGTAACCGAAAAAACAGACAATTCAGGGTGGTAGATGAGCCATTGTGCATTTTTCAATACCCCCCAGTTGCTCATTGTCTCTTTTACGATGGCAATGAATGATCAGATTGACCTTTGAAAAAGGAATAATGGCTCATCTCTCAAGCGATAGTTTTGATATCACACGAAAAATATATTTCGTTTTCGAAAACTTTTCAGTTCGAATAAGTCGAGCCATTGTAATTAGAAGTTTTCAACTCTATGCTAAAAGTTATTACAAGACGAAGTAAATAAGTAATGGCTCGAAAATCGTAAAAAAAAATATTAAACAAACGAGGAACCAAGGATAGAACCCAAAGGTAATTCATTATTCCAATTTCAGAGCTCTAACGAAAATGAATGTAAAACATTGACGCCTGAACTTTTCACGAGTATTGTTTCCGTTTGAAAAAGAAAAGCACTCAAGGAGTAATTGAAATAGGTACACAGCATTGTTGAAAGGAAAAAAAAATAATAGAACGGAATAAAAAACAAGCATTCGTAACTCCCACATTTAAAAGTTTGCACAAAAATTAATTTGAAGAAATAAAAGATGGAGTATTTAAAATGGAAATTAAAAAGGAATACTCTTTCACTTTTTTTTAAAATGAATCACTGGCTTGTTCCATTTGAAACCGTCCCTTTCGTTTTCTTAAAAGGAAAAAGCAAATAAAATTATAAAAAAATTAATTAGGTAAAGTGATTTGTATTTAAATTGTAATGAATTTATAAATAAGATTGGAATTTTGATAATTAGCGGGTACCTGGAAACTATTGTCAGTTAAAACGCACGATTTATTTACTGTGTACATTCAACATTTGAGATGTGGAAAGATGATGTATCCCGCCCCTATATGTCTTTGAATTCATTACTTGATGACCTCGTTTACATCTTTGGCCGTTCATCAGATCTTTACTTCGGAAAATCTTACCGTAGCTGCGTCGGCAGTGTACTATTTTGATGTAAAATAACTTGACGAATTCCCGGGGGAAATGGGATGCTCGGGTGAAGCTAACATTCGCTGGTATTTTTTTTCTTCATTTTTTCTGTAGGTAAAAAAAAAATCGCTTTCTTGCTGAGCTATGCAGGACGGAAAAGAAAGTAATTGGTTTGGTGTTAAAATTTAGTTTTACAAAATGACAAATTGCTTAATTTATTTCCTATAATATGGCTGTTTTCCAATACAAATACCTCGAGACCTTTAGGATCCTTCTTTTCCTTATTAGATTACGATAAAAAAAAATAGTAATCATCTCTAATAACTTCAATCTTGAAATGCCATTCTGTTTTGAATAAGATAAAATCTAAACGTAGTATAAAAATAAAAACAGGACTCCATTTTAAATATTTTGTGATATTAGTGAACATCGTCTTTCACTAAACAAAAGACCATATTAAGTATGGTCTTAAGTGCACTTGAGAGAAAAAGAAGCACTTGAAGAATGCATCTCCGACGAATCCGAACATGGCACTAATTATTAAACGAGTGACAATCCGTGCTTTTTTTTTTCTTTTTTTTTCTCTCTCTCTCTCTTCCTCCCTCCCTCCCTCACTCTGAGGTGATTCAAACATTTGATTCGCATCCAGTGCATTAAGCCCGGTCGAACAATCCAGGGAACGGATTTGTATTTAGCACCTGTGATCCCAAAAAAAAAAAAAAAAAAAAAAAAAATTCAGTATACAGAAAAGATGAACTAAAAATTTGCTGTTTTTAAAAACGTTTCCCCTTGTCGTGCATGTTTTTAATGAAGGTCCGCTTTCTGGAAAAAACACGAAATTAAAAACGATTCCTTTCCCATAACAAAGTTTTACAAAAAAAAAAAAAAAAAAGCTCCTCATCCTCTATAATGCTGTATCGTATTTTGATGTAGAATAACTTAACGAATTCCCGGGGGAAATGGGATGCTCGAGTGAAGCTAACATTCGCTCACCCTTTTTTTCCATTTACATAGGCTTGGGATGAGGAAGGAAAAATAAAACAAGCAAGCGACAATTTTTTCCCTAGGTACCTGGTATTTTTTTATTTTATTTTATTTGTAAAAGCGATTTGTCCGATTTCATAAAAAAAAAAAAAAAAATCTTATTTGAAATTTCTTTTGATTAACGAAGTCTGAAGATCCTTATTTGCATGATGAAAGGATATACAGAAAAGATATTATACAAAATACTATGTTTTGCTTAGGTAGACGTGGTTAGAACGATTGTGAAAGAAGCTGTCAACAACATACAGACCCTTCATCTCACGAGTTTTCAATCATATCAAGCAATCTTCTTGAGCTAAATGCTTGTTAATTATCAAGTAAATATAAACAATTTATTATTTATAATTGTTTTTTTTTTTTTTTAAATTCTTATTTTGTTAAAAACATTTTCGACTGTCTTTCATTTTTGAGTTGTTTTGGGTGTTACTTTTTCTGCGTCAGTGATGAGAGACCTCCTGCGAGTAATGAAACTGCCCCCTCTTTCTTTTCTTCTCTCCGCCAAAAAAGGAATGCGCATCGTTGAATGGGTTTTTCGTCACGATTTTCGGTGACCTTTATGCTTTTTTTTTTTAAATAAATTTTTTGAAATATCTACTTATTAAAGATTATTATTAGAAAGTTTGAAATGTTAAATTTTGCAACTTTGTGGTAATTAAGTTATGGAAAAGTCTTTCCTTTTTTTTTCTTTTTAATAAAATAGGATTCCTGGCGAAATTTTTTTATGCATTTTCCGATTATGTTTACAGAACGGTGATCCTATCGTTATTTTTGTTTTTCTTCTAATTTTCCCTCCAGCATTTTCCTGCTAAAGTATATTTGGAGGAAAATAGCCGCTCTTTATCTTTCACGACAAAAGTTGTAAATATCTCGAGAAAAGCTGGGTTTCTGCTGTTTCTCCTGGGTAACAAACTATTTACAACTGTCGCCGAATTACCCGCAATTTCGGACTTTCGAAGCAGAAAAGGGAAAAGATTCTTTCATTTATTTTCCAATGCCAAAACTTTGATATTTGCAACAAAAAGTAAAATATAAAAAGAAAAAAAAATTGTTTTAAGGTTATAAACTTAAATTCCACGGAAAAGCAGCAATTTGTCAGTTTGAGTACAATTAATGAGAGCCACGAAAATTCAAACTTCACCCTTCCGACTTATAATTTATAAAGATCAAACCGCTGCGATGGTGGGGGATTCAGATTTATCTACATTAACCAAATTACTCTCTCGGTTTTTGTCACAACTTTTCCAGTCTGAAACTTGAGGATCGAATGGCTTTTTTGTCACGTTTATACGACTTTTTTGGTATTTTTTTTCCCCTTGCACCATACCCTCAAGCCAAAAGACTTTTTTTTCGCTATCTTCAGCAGCGAGGGATTTTTTTTATAAAAAATTATTTACGAAAATATGGGAAAGCATTTTGTGGTTTTTTATTAGGCCAAAACGCATAATTCCAAATTAATGCAAAATCATGTTTAGTCAGTGGTTTTGGTACGATAAAAATGCTAATAAAAAAAAGGTAATTATAAAACGTTTTGGTTAAATATTACTCAAATAAAGAGATATTTTTTATTGATGAAAAACCATTTATTCGCAGGGCCAAAGCCATGCATCAAATAAACAGTTATAAAAATTAAAGAATTCATGCTGGAAAAAAAAAGATAATAATTTAAAATATTTACCAAAGCCGAAAAGATCTTCTACACATAATTAATTTTGCATTATGAACATTAACTTGGCTAACAGGTAGTATTCGAATCAGAGTTTACGCGAATCTAATTGATAATGGTTATTAGGTGAATGATTCTAACTTATTTTTTATATATTTTCGGCAGATCCGGTGTTAATATATTTTTTGCAGTCATTGATTATTAAGGGAAAAAATTTTTGAAGAAAAAAAAAAAAAGTAAGCAAAGATCGAAAGTAAAAAAAAAAATGAGGTACGATGCATAACGGCTTTGCCACTGTCAAGGGTGTAGTTCAAGCCGCGAGGGGTTGATTTATCATTCCCCATAACAGACGACATGGTTCTCTACTCCTACCGTATTCTACCTAGGGTTTTTCCTGTTTTATGAAATTCATTTTGTCGCCACAAATTAAACTCCTGTCGCCGTCCTCCATTTTTATCACCTTGTTTACAGTCAACTCATGAATTATTGTCCTATGGGGCTTTCGCTGATTGCATTTTTTTTTCTTTTTTTTTTTTTTCGTTTTTACCTGCTTTTGTTTCTTAATATTCCCAGACAAATGTTGTCGCCAAAAGGTTCGGAATTTTCGTTAGCCAATTTTTATCTTTCCATTCGATCGACCTTTTCCGATTTTTTTAAATGGTAAATGTCATATCAGGCTAATTAATGGATTTATGTGGTTCAAACAGAATATTAGACCTTTTTTTTAAGAGGATTTTTAGGATTTGAGTGCTAGTCGATTTTATGGACGATTGAATTTAAACCAACATCGGAAACATCATCAACGGAGGCCGAGCGGAAGAAAACCATTTTTTTTTTCTTTAACCGCAAAGGGGAAAAAAATTAAAATGGCAAAGCAGATTGGGCGTTCATGATTCAGCAACCCTGACCACCCTCATTACTCTCTTAGAGACTAATTTTTTCCGCAAACTGCGGTTTTTTCGCAACTGAAAAATGAATATCATAACTTGTCTGTCTAGTCAGTTCGATCGAATTATCCTAAAATTTTCTTCGGTGTTCAACATATTTTTTCCGAAACTTATCATTTATATGTCGAATAGGAAAATATTTAACAACAAAGAAATTAAATAAATCTGCCTGTGAGTATCCTGTTATAAACTCACTGACCCAAGTTAAGAATAAATCTAATGAATCTATTCTTAAAAAGTGAGATTTTAGCGGGGCAATAACAGAACATACTTAAAAAGTGGTTAAAGTATAATGAGGATCGCTTTATTTTCTATAATCATTAAAAAATATATGATAGGCGGTCAAAATAGGATATTAGGCCGGTAGTCAATGTTTTGGTGGTCCCGGCATTTACGCGAATGAGTCTGGTATTGTACCTTAAAAAACAGCCGCCGGTGGTATATAACATGGCATTATTGAAGCCTAAACTCTGGACTGTAATAGTCTAGAGCACGCCATATCGTTAATCATAATAGAGCTACCAACTGTTGAGCTCGAATTCCCCGATCGTTTTTTCGTTATCCTGTATTTTACTCCTTTTATATCCTTATGCCAGGTACTATTAATTTTTTAATTATTTTAGGCACCTTTTTTTTTCGAACATTTACATACTGCTATAGGACAACCACAAATCACCAACTTTCACAATTTTTTAAAATTTCCCGTAGCCGGACAAATATGGAATTCGAAATGAACAAACCCTCACATAATATTCCCGCCGCGGTGCATCAATGCATGCTGTTATTTGGTATCTGATATTATCTCTTGAAACGTGCGGGTTCGTAAATCCCGGAGAATTGTTATGCACAATTCGGTCAGATACTCATGTCCCTAGATGCACACCAAAACAGAATTTTTAATGAAGTTTCAAAAAAAAAAAAAAAAAAAAGGAGGGTGGGGGAGTTTTACTTTTTTTTTTTTTTGAAAGTCGGAAATAAAGACAAAAATTCTCGAAAATTTTTTAACCGAAATAATTTTAAAAAGACATCCGCTTAAAGGGAAGCATTTATCGTAATCATTCCGATTTTTCTTTTCCTTCTCCCCGAAGTAAATTTTCGTTTCGTTTCGTTTTAAAACAAAAAAAAACCTTTTATGTTTTATTATCGCATTATAAAAACTCGACAATCTCATCGATATAAAGAAGCGAAGGAGAAAAAAAAAAAGTTTTTTTTGTTAAAAAAAAAAAAAAAAAAAAAAAAAAAGACTTCCATTATAAAAACTTAAAAAAAATATATATAACGGTCCTGAAACGTTATGAAGTTTTGGACACGGTCTTCGAGCCCGGCACTTGAGATCATTCATCATAATTTAAACATGAACGCAATTGAAACAATTGTTAGCGCCGAAAGGTACAAAATAATTAATTTTTTTTCATTACCCTATGCGTAATTTCAGATCTTTATATGCTAGTATGCGTATATTATTTTTTCTTATTTATAACTTTATTTAACTTTTAAGACTAATGAACTAATATGATTATTACTTTCAGTCCTGATGGATTTTTTTTCCCCTCTTCGTTTTCTTAAAATTTCTTTGAATGATTTGATTTTTTGATACGGTTTAAGAAAAAAAAATTAATTTACATACAAGTAACTGAAATCTTTTTTTTTTCAGTAGCGCGCATGGAGTGGAATCGAATGCCCGTTAAAAAATAATGTAGAAACCGCAGAAATGAATGTGGCGTTTTATTTTGCGGTGGGTTTCTATTACAGCGTGGAGTTGTGTAATTATGAATAAAATAAACGTTTTCGCAGCTGCCAAAAAAGTTTTAAAAATAATTACATTCGTAACTTGATTTTTCGATTTTAATGGGAATAGATGAAAATAAGCGTATTTTGTGCTGAATTATTTGCTTGTTTTTGATTAGGATGATACTTTGAATTTTCATTTTTCGGGATGCACTTTATGTCTTTTTTTGTGTCGGTCCTAGTATATTTGCCTTAAATCGAATTTTTAACATTTCCTCATATTCTTATTTAAGCTTATAAGGTTGTATTTGTTCAAATCGCAGCTTGATCTTATTTACGAAAATTCTTGAACAAGATTTCTTTAACAACGGTATTCACTTTAGAAGAAAAAATTTAATCCAATAGTAAACAAAAATCGTTTTAAGTTACCTTTTATTTTATTTAAAAATTTTGCGAAATACTTAGTGCTTCCTTTTTAGAAAGAAGTATTCGTACACGATATTTCTGTCTATTTACTTTTCAAACAGATGGCCCGGGTTACCGAATTTAGCTATTTGTTTACCAACTTATAAAGGGTTCTTAATCAAACAGAGAAATCCATAATGCCACCTTTTTTTAAAGAAGAGTAAGTTGTTGGGATTTAGAGTCCTTAATATGTTAATGTCCGGGTTGGCCCATAAGCAATCAGTTTCCAGATTCATCATGTCCCAGGACATATTGATTTAAGGCCTTTAATAATGATGTCTGATTGCCTTGGAGGCCTCAATCGTTTAAAAAAATTGGAAATAAAGCATTAGCACCTTAACCCGTTCCCGACCAAATGACTATATGAAATCCATAGGAAATAATGCACAACCTACCAATGGCATATTCAATGACTGAATCAAATTTGAAGAGTTTTTGTAATTAAAGCCCGTTTCCGTACATTTAATTTCGTAAGTTTTCCGGTCAGTATAACTCCATTTTTAAAAGGGCAGCAATTTCTTGAACAAATAGGAAAAAAATTGGTGTTTTGGAAGGCGGAACCTTTCTCGAGAATTGCATTTTGGTAATGAACAGGTCAAAAAAAGCAAGAAATTCCAATTATAGCGACCGTCCGGAAAATTAATATTTTGGGGCAAATGAATATTTTGAATTCTCAAGAGCAGGTTGAGCTTAGGTAGTTTCTACAGCCTGTTTTGCAGCATTTGTGCAAAAACTTATGGTTTTAGGTGTAATTATATTTATGATTTCTAAATGATTGACACATTCAAGCAGAATAAATCCTGGTTCAGAGTAATAAATTTTTTTCCCCCTGAAATCCCGTTCTGAAGCTGTAGATTATTCCCGGGATTGAAAGATCACCATTATGGTAATTTTTCATTAAAAAAAAACATGTCCTGATAACTCCGAAACTTCTACAGCATATTTAGATAATAATTTAAACTCGGTATGGTTATATTATCTCAAAAAACCTGTAATTACGTTTTAAAAAAATCTTTGAGCGGGCTGGCTTTTGAATCAATATATTTGCAGTCCCATACTCATCTCGGTAAATCAAATCTATCAAAATATTGCCATAGGTCTTTTATGAAAGCGTGACTTGGTTGACTGCATACTTGTATAGTTTCGTCCCTGGCTAATACAATTTTACATAAAGGATAATTAAAAAAATGGGATCGAAAATTTTCTCATGTTTCTCCCTTAGCTATTTGTTACGCTCGGGAAAAAAAAAGCTGTGGGGATTGTGGCTTACCCTTGCAACCGCTGTCATTTTCAAAAGTTCAAACTCGTCTCGTGAGACCTTTACGCGTGCCGGGGCGTCTTTAACTTTTGCGAGAAAAAAAATTATAAAATCATTGATTCTTTTGGTGTAATATTGTATCATTCAAACCTTTTTTGAGGTAAAAGGCCAAACCCAAGAGAAAAAGAAGGTCATAAATCAAGCGGTAAAAACCTGCAAAAACAGTACCGTTTTTAACACCAGTGTTTGGCTGATTATCGAATTTAAAATTTAGCTGGAAATAAAAAATTCGTGACACAGTTAATTTGATAAGGGTCCTTGTTTTTAAACGCATGAAATATTGGATTTTAGCAAAAGATGTCTGAGGCCATGGACAATAAAATAAATGAAAAAGTTAATATTAGCGTTAGTCGGGTGTTGGACACTCCATTAAAATGATTGTCAATGGGGAAAGAACCGGTCCTCCAAGTTAGATTCAATTGTTTGTGACCCGCGCCGCCTCGGTTTATCTCCCCCGAGAAAAAAAGATTCTGTTCCGAACCCATGATTAATTTATTCCAGGTTTTGACAGGTGGACTAATGGACGGATTTCAGGTTTGTGACTTGCCTGTCTATACGAATGTGCCTACTGTAACTTAACAGTTTCGACGCCTAACCTTTTATAAACGATTTAAAACTCCTCTTCCTATTTATGAAAAATTACGCAAACATAACTTGAGCGATTTACATAAATGAAATTTAATATATTTAATAAAGTGATGTTTCGCTTGATTATACAAGTCCTCAATTTTGACTTATTTATTATTTGTGAACATGAGTTTTAGATAAATGTGATGACGTCACACACGAAAATAATTAATGATTAAAACAGATGAATGCATTATAAAAAGAATAAATTAATACATATTATAAATAATGCGGTTAAGTATTAATGATTCTGGAGATACCAACTGGATGCATTTGTTAAGATCGATCGGTAAGTGTGCATCTGAAAAAAAAAAAGATGTTTCTTATTCTCCAAGAATCATTTTTCCTTGTTCGACACTTTCGGAATGACTCCAGGGAAGCTTTAGTGAGCATCATAAAGATAAAAAAAAAAAAAAAGAGAAATAAATTACAAGTTTCAATAATATCCATCATTTTTATGGTGTTTTAATATTAGGTTACCTTCAATTAGGCTGGAATGATAAGATTTGGTTTTTTTTTCCTTGCCAAAAAAATTAATCTACTCGGATTTTTTTGATAGAAAACATTTTTAAAAGATTCAAATTGATTTTTAAAGATGTCTTATGGGTGTTGGTTTTACCCTTTGACATAAACGATAAAAAAAAATTGGCTTTGCTGTTGTTTGACAATGGCGGAATTCAATTTCGAAAATATACCGAATATTTCGTTTACAATCTAAAAGCAAATAAAATGATTAGATAACGATTTTATTAACTCTCATTTGTAGTTTAAAATCATTTTTATCGTCCATCGCCAAGTTTTTTAGCTGAGCGATGGATAATATAGTGAGCGAGAAAATGACAGCAAAATAAAGTTTATAATTTTATTTGCGACGGGGATTTTTAATTTTGTTAAACCGCTGGCATGCACGATTCCCGATTGCAGCAATAATCGAGTATTGTCACTGCGTCAAGTGCATTGAGACTCTATACGGATGAGTCACTGGATTTCACTTCCCACGATTATAATGATAAGCGATGTATGCAGCTTTCGGGTGAGAAAAAAGAATGGAAAAGCAGAGAGGGGTTGGGAAAAACCAAGTGTATTCCAATTTTATTTTTATAAAAATATATCCTATTAATTACCTATTTTTTGTAAGAGTTATTTATTAGTTCATGTATTCAAAACTTCGAACTGCATTTCTAATTATCTTTGTTGATTTTTAATTTAGAATTTTTAATGACATCCGTTTTTATATTTTGTTAAAAGGGCTGGAATTATTCTGTAGACTGGACACGCCCATTATTGGGTTTGTTTTAGGTTGTAAAATCAGTGATTAATATCCGGATCTTCCTCATTTATCTGTTTATTTATTTGCTTTATTTTAATCTTTTTTACTTCGGCATATTAAGACATTGAAAAACAAGAAGATGCCGAAGTATCGAATTCAATCTTCCAGCTTCAAAGATTTAAGGTCCTGTTTCTAAAGTTTGATAAACAATTTTACTCCGAACGGTCGTACATCATTCGAGTCCAAATTAAACAATTACACGATCAACGCATCAGAAGTGCGAATTTTCGAAGATATTTTATTGCCTCATTATTTAAAAGCAAGAAGTCATATTTTCAGCTGCTTTTTAACACCTGCAGCGTTAAAAATTAATTCATCCCTCTTGATTAACAGCCAATTTTAGGTGCAACGAAAAACGAAGAACACATAATCAAACAATGTTGAAAAGTAGTAGTTTCATAAGCAGATGGGCCCTTTAGTCCACTAAGGTGCTCCTTTCTAGGGAACCAGACCAAAATTTAAAAATTTTGGCTTTCAGGGTGATCTGGTATATTCAAATTACTAAAAACATGTGTTTCGGAATTATAAGGTCAAAGTTCATCCCAGAATTTTACAATAATTTTTATTCGTTATTGGGGACGAAATTTCACCCAAAAATTTCAAATACAAGCAGTGAGTTACTTAGTATTTTTCAATAGAAGAAATGCAGACGACAAAATTGCCCGTCGAGACCGAGTTTTAAGCCCGAGCCCAAGGCGAGGGCCTTAAATAGGTCGAGATATTTTTTATTACAAAGTACGGCGTAAAATAGTCTGTAAATAAACTGCCTAGGGACTTTTCCGTACTGTGTGATAAAAAATCAATTTCCCTTTCTATTTTCATCAAATATAATCAATTATATACCATATAATTATATGGGGCATATCTGCTTGAGATATGCCCTTTAAAAGACTTTGGATATAATGTGAACACGTTTAAATTGGTGTCCTTAATCTCCCTCATATGAATTATTTTGTGATTACACATTAAATCGGAAATCCGAGTTTTATAAAAGCCAAATATTGTTATTTCAGTTAATTTAATAAAAGCAAAAGCCATTTACTTTCCTCTTGCAAGCTTTAATTTGAATTTTTTTAAAAAGACTCTCCGATCGTCTTTTTTCTCCCTTGCATAAAAGAAGAAAAAAAAAAGAATGAAAATGACATCGGCTGTGAACTGGTGACTTACTTGGGGACTAAGGGATTTAAAAAGAAAAGGGGGTGAATTTTAATTAGTTGCTGACGTTCCCAATGTTTATTGACGAATTTCTTTATAAAAAAGGGTAGGAGAAAGTATTGTCGGGTTAACAATGCACTTGTGACTCACGTCCTGACAGGAAAAACACGATTTCCTTTCTAAGTGCACTATACTTGCGGATTTTCGTCTGATTAGGAATGTGCTTGGAATTTTATTTCCTTCGGTTGAGACTGTGTGTATAGTTTCAGCACCCTTGCCGTCCGTCGCTTCGAGTTACCCTACATGTGTCGAAATAATTAAATTTCGTCTTTAAGTGTTTCATTTGATAATTGTCTCACTGTATCCCTTAAAACTCCGCCCGGGTGATTGGGGTGCCTCTCCACTTTCTGTTAGGATGATTTATTTTCTCAATTCGAAATGAAATGAAATGACACGTCATAAAGGATAAGATAACAAGTCCCTGGCTTATGAAAATTTTTTTAGTTTCTTTTCTTCGAAAGTAAAATATGTTCGCCTTCTTCATTCACAAGCACAATGGCGTTCCATTAAAATAAAAATTACTAATGGTAATGGTTGTCATTTCCTATTTCTACATCAAAATATTCCACTTTAATATGGATTGTAATTATATGAACAGATTTCCTGGCTATAAAGGGTTAGAGCACCACGTACGGTTGCCATTACCTCTGTCATTACTAGTTTTATGTGCTGAAGACGCCTGCGTCTTCGGGGTTAGTTCATAAAATAATTTTGAAGAATTTTACTGCAAAAAGGAATTAATTAGTTACTTTTTTTTCTTTCCAGTGCTGGGAGAATTGCGAATTACTTCAGGCTAATTTTCAAATTTGGGGCTCAATCTGCGAAACTGATATTTGTGTAAGTATTGCATATTTATTTATACACTAAAACTCTGTATAAGGAACACTTCGGAACACCTAATTTATGTCCCTTATAAACTCATGCGGGGTAAAATCGGGACCGTGAAATTTCGTCCCCTATGTCGAGGATCCTTATTAAAAAAAAAAAAGTTATTATAAACCTGAACGCTTTGGAAAATTACTTAAGTATAAGCTAAACGATAGCTCAGCGTTAATTTTTTGTTCTTTTTTTTAAGTTAGTTTCAAATCGATTACTGGTTTAAAACTGATTGACATGTTCGAGGTTACATTTTATGATAACTAAATAGTCTAAAAAGCATTTAAAATACTAACAGCTTAATTTTTAATATCTGTAGTCTATGCTAAGAAAAAGCAATTGAGGGTGTATGTCCAAATTAAGAAACAAGTCCCAGTTAGGAAACCTGATAAATCAAATTTTCCAGAAATAAAAATATTTACGTTCCTGTATGTAAATATTTTTGTTTTTGAAAATTCTAATCGGTCGATTATTCAATTTTTTTCGAACGATTTCTTATCTGGCCTTGTTTTTTAATTGGGACATTCGCCCTAAAATTTCAGTTGAACCAGATATATTTTTACTGCCTAATCCTTTTTCCGTTCTTAAGGCACTAAAGTGCTTTAAACTAAACTCGAGATCCGAAGGAAAAACGAAGATAACTGTAAACATAAAAGAAAAAAGCAATAATAAAAAAAACGAAACAACTTTTCTTTAGATTGATTAAGAAAGGAAATCGTTTACTGTGAAAGCTGCATCGCTTGAGCTTTTTCTGGGTTTTATGATTCCCCTTTCGATTCGACTGACCTTAGATAACAGTCGAAAAAATAAAAAATCGGATTTTACTACCGCATGGTTTATTCGCGCAAAAAAAAAAAAAAAAAAAAAAAAAAAGGAAAAAGAAAATGAGATTTTTTCTTTTTTGCTATAATGTGGGGGAAATTTTTGTAGCGACAGGTGCTATTTCAACAATAAACGACGAGAGGTTTTTCAGGCAATACCAAAAGCAATGCGGAGACGCGTTTTTCCCCTTTTCCTTTTCTCTTCTTTTTTTTCGAATCATCTTTCATTTTCACATGACAAAAAAATTAATAAAAAAGTTGTGAGTTAGAAAACTTGAGTTATTAAAAAAGATAGAAAGTTTTCGTTGATTTTTTTTTTTTTTTTTGTCCCCTGTACGAAGTTGGAGAGAATAAAAAAAAATCGATTAAACTTAAAAGAAAGATGTACAAGTTTACCAAGGAAAGTTAATGATGTAGGAAGTATACAATCGTTAATAACTTTTTTAAATGTTTACTGTTTTTAAAGGGTAAAAAAAAAAAGTTTTCATGGGTATTACTAAGGTTAATATGTGCATTTACTTATATTATTTTCTTTATTTCGTTTTTCCGAGTTATAAATCCGCATTCAGTTTTAACTATAAAGACATTCTCGAAGTAATAATATACTTAATGTGCATTAGTTATTCTGAATGTTTAATTGACCCCATAAAATTATGATTTTGGAACAATCGAAGGAAAGATGCATAACAGTGCTACCAAATTTTAAATCACAGCAGGGCAGTTCAAAATGTGAGGGAAAGCGACCGGGACCACACAAAAAAATAGACGCCGTACCAGCTTGGTAATGACTTCCACACAAGAAATTATAAATCATCATTTTTAGATGCTATTAGGTACTATTAAAAAAAAGCTTTTTCATAATTTTTTTTTCTTTTTTGAAAAATAAATTAATTTGAAAATATGAAGCTCTTTATTTTTAGACAGGATGTTTCTCAATTTTATACTGGGCAACAATTTTGTTTTGATTTTTAAGTTGATTTAAGTCTGACTTGACGATCTGTAAAGCTCAAAAGACGTAACAAGCAGATATGCCCAATATTCCACTAAGGTGCACTTAATCCGGAATAAAATTGCCAATTGAAATTTTGTTTCGATGCAGCAACCCGGGAAATTGATTTTAACACCTAGTTTCTCGTATTCATTTGGAAATCTTTCGGACGAATTTTACCCCGTAGTTTTACAAAAAAAAAATTATTCTAAAATTCTGGAATGACCTTTGACCTAATAGTTCAGAAACATATATTTTGTTAGTTACTACTCACCGTCAAAGTAAAATTTCAATTTCCGATCTATGGTTCCAGAGATAGTGCACTTTAGTAATATAAAGAATCTATTTGCTTCTGACGTCCTCGTAAGCATAAAAAAAAAAAGCAAACAACTTTTTAGAGGATTACCAATGAACAAACAAAAATTAATTAGTAATTTAAAAAAAAAAAATTGAAAGCTATCCCGATGAATGCAAAGCTCACATTTAAAGAATACATGGACTGGCCCATGTTAATACCTGACGTTTAATTTCTTCTTGAAAAAAGTTACTAGCTAAAAATGCAATGTTAATATAGGATAGTCCTCATTACAAACGTTAAAATTAACCTCAGATTTTTTTATGCATAATTTTTCGATTTATCCATATCATTTTTTTAACGGGTTGCCAAAATTTTATAAGCTTCGTAACGAACAAGTTTTATATGCGAGCGATCCTTGTAACTTAATCGAATTTTTCATATGAAAATTATAATTGTTTAAAATTAGTTTAATTATTCATATCCGCATTTCAGGGCGGTTATTTTTTAATTTGGTTAAGCTCTCGTTTTTCCTTAATGGATTCGTGAATATAAGCGTATATTATTTTTAAGAATGCATCCGGGTGAGTTTGATTTTACGAAAAAAAAAAAAAAAAAGACGGATTTCGGTGTATAATAAATCTCTCTGGATTTTTATTAAAAAATTTTGTTTAGTCTGGTAAACCTTTTCCCTATCTCTGTGCAAAATCCATCAGAAGAATATATCCATTAAAATCCGATTTCCGAACGAATGAAATGATAATTTTCCGTTTTGTAATTTTTTCCGCTTTTATCATTGTTTGCACTGTGCTCGACGGGGCCTAGGGGATAACATTGCATTTATGGTCAGCGAAGGGTGTAATGAGTTTTTAAATGAAATTTGTATCAGGAAAGCGAGTTTCTTCATGTTGAATAAATACCCCACAGACAGAAATCGATTATTTTTTTTCACCCCTCGAGGAGAGGATCTAATAAAATAAATTTAGAGCAAGCAAGAGGAAGATCATTCTTTGATTCTTTATATCGATCCCCCTTTTTTTTCTTCGAAAATCATACGCCACTTCTAAACGTAATGCAAACTTAAAATAAAAATAAAAGGAAAACAGACAACTGTGCTGGGAAATTCAAATCGAAAAGTCTGCGGTGTCGTCACTTTTAACATCCGCCAATAAGCTCCTTAAAAGAGTTTTTTCGTGTTTTTAAGCTGAACTTCCTTTTTCGTTTTCCCAGGTCAATGATCATTCTTTTTTCGCTGTTATCTTTAGGAAAAAGTTGGAAAAAAATGATCAAAAGTTAAGTTTTTGGCAAGGCTGGCAAATCCATCTCAAAAAAATAAGGTTCGGTTCGGTTTTGGGTTTCCCAGAATAGTAACAAAAAAAACCGGTTTCAGTTCTTTTTTTATTTATTTATTTATTTATTTTTTAGAAAAAAATCCGGTTTAGGTTTGATTTTGTTCGGTTTTTTTACACAGTTCGGTTTTAGTATCGGTTTGAACTTTTTTCTCAGACTGAATTCGGTTCGATTTTTAGACTAAAAATTTTCAAACCAGTTCGGTTCGATTCGGTATGTTAGCAGTGTCAAAGGGTTATCGAATTTCAAATATCAGTAAAAGAAAGCCTATATGTAATGATTTTTAACACCTTATTTATGTTATTAACCATTTCAATTAGCAGAGAATATGACGTAAAAAAAATGCGACATAAATTATTAACCAGTTAAATTCATTTCAATGACGGTTATTAGGTCCTGGTCCTAACAACTTTAACTTAATAATAGGCCACTGAAAAAAAAATTAAAAATGAAGATGATTTTTATTAAAATCGAATCCTTCCTTATATTTTTCTTTCGTTTCTCGATATGCCATAAGAACATGAAAGTGAAAAATTGATGGTTGCTAACGGTTATTTCTTCTTTTGTTTCAGTATCCCGGATGCCAAGAAGCCTGCAAATTCCATCGCGAAAGCCCTCAAGAGAAGCAAGTGGAACCAGTCATAAAAGCCAGAGGGGAAGAACTTTTAAAAATCGAAAACAGCATTGCAAAATGGCCCAGACCGAATTCGGTTAATCCGAAATCTCCGTTGGTCTACATAGTCATGAGAAAAAACGCAGACGCCACCTGGACTCAGATAATTCAAACGGTGGATCGTTCCATAGCTTTGTCTCACGACACAATAACAACCAATCTCCGGGTATTAGTCGTGAATCCCGAAGGGCTCGTAACAATGTACAGTCCGGTGATTCCCCCTCCAGCAACAGAGAAAATCGACGAAAGTGTCGTAAGTCGAATAATGGCCGGAGTGAACATTAAGAAGAACGATAAAATCAGCATCAATACTCCTAAATCGAATTCGTGGGCGCTGAAAGAAGTTTCGCTGATCCATCAAAAAGTTTTAGTGCTTGCGGAAGTTTCCTGGGAACCTAGAATGAGTCACGCAGTTTATTTAGTGACTTGGGAAGTCGACGGAGGCGGTTTGAAAGGGAATTTATTCACGGATTCGACCAGCGTAACTTTATCCCTTTGGCCTGATACCGTTTATCACATCCAAGTGGAAGTAGTTTCCAAAACGGATAAAAGTCTTCCGTTGGTCCTCGATACGCATAAAGCTTCTCAAGTGTCTTTTGATATTCCTAGAACTTCGGAAAACCCCCTCATGTTTAATCATTTCAAGGAAAAAAAGGAGATTATCATTCCTGAACTTCCGAAAATCACGCTTGACGATACTTTAAAATCCAAATCGACGGAAATGTCAATAAAGATAACGAAAAGCCTCGACGAAAATTTCAAAAAACATATTTATAATCCTTCGATAACGAGGAAAATTTTTTCTAACGAAAAATCAAAAAAGGACGTGTCACTAGAGGAACAAGTCGACACTCCTAAATCGAACCTTCAGTCTCCGCCGAGGATCAGCGGTTCCTTGTCTTCGGTCCTTTTGAAATCCGAAGAATCAGACATTGAAGTCATCGATACGAGACAGCAAATGGAATTGATTTTAGGTTCCGTAGCCGCCGTCGTTTTATTTTTACTAATATGTGTACTTTTAATTTTAAAATCTAGAAGAAAGTATGTGGATAATTTAATTAGTGATGCAAATATTAAAAGTCAAAAACTAATAGAAGAAGAAAAAAAAACTCACGGGAACGGATTTAAACCAATTATACTAGTATCCGAACCCAAGGGAAATCAAAGTCATTCTGTAAGTACAGTAACCAAAGACATTAGTGAAGTTTCATGGAGGAATAATTTATATTTTAATGAACTGATTATTAATAAATTAGATCAGTCTGATAATTTATTAACTACGGATTCTTTTTTAAAAGCGGCTGAAAGAGGTGCTAGTGAAGTTCAAGTGTGACGCCATAGTTTTGATTCTATAATCTCAAAAAATTTGTGACGTCATTAATTTAGATTTTAAATCTCCGTTAAATCACAGCTTACGTATTTTTTTAAAGTTAATTCTTAAATTTTTCCTCAAGCTGGCAAAAAAGTTATTAAAAATTTTAAATGAAAAAAAAGAAAGCATGTACCTCAGTCATTGATCTTCTGAAAACTCTTATTTGTATACAAAATCATAACTTCACTTCCGTTCGTAAATTACGAAATTATTGTTGAAAAGCAATAATTTTTTTAGTCATACAGTACGAACACTAAATTAAAAGCCAGGAAAATTTTTATTTTAAATTCCTGATTGTTTTTCATCTAGGAAGAACAATTACTTCGACATTGCGATTTATTCAAATCTAATACCACCATCATGATAACACTGAAAACCTTCCAAATCGAACCTAGTGCCAACTTTTTAGTTTTCCAAACTTTGTAAAGTATGTTTCTTATTGTCACGTTTTAATTTTTTAAAAGTATTTTTTATTATTATTGTTATTTATTAAAGGCTGTGCATTAACATTTTAAAAAAATCTCTTCTTTTTCTCACAAAAAAAAGAAAGAAAAAAAAAAAAAAAAAAAAAAAAGCATTACTACTGAGACTGATGTATATTAATTTAAAAGTTTGTAAAAACTATAAATATAAATATTTATATATAAAAAAATAAAAGAAAAGCGAAAAAAAGTAGCGTATATAGTGATAAATTATAGCTTTTATAGCTGTAATCGTTAAACACCCAAGTTGGAATAAAAAATGAAAAAAAAACATCGTAGTAATTGGAATGAATAAAATTAAGGGATGAGGCCACCCACCGTGGAAAGGGTAGCTACCGTGTGTGTGCATATTAAAAAATAGCCTCAAACTTCACTTTATTCTTCCAATACTCTTAGGCGTCAATTTTTTTAAATAATTAGTACAACGACCGATTTTCCTGAGGAACAAGCTTGAGGGATTTGATCTCAAAAAGAAATAACCATTGCAACGGTTGTAATAAAAAGAAAAAGCTTTTTATTCTGATCATTAAAAAGAGAACGATGAAAACCGCCCGCATTTTGAGAATCGAAAATCTTTTGTAAGAAGCTTTTCTTCCTTAATCGTAAAAGTTTTTAAATCGATTGTCTGTTTAATCGAAAGACGTTCAAAAAAAGATTGGTGCGGGAGGAAAACTCTTGAATGAAATCCTTGAATCTAAAAAAAAAAAAAAGGAAAACGGTTTTTTATGTACAATAGCAAAAAGATTTTAAATAAAATCGGTTTCTGCTTTAGCGTTCTCCGTAAGCAGTACAGAAGAGTATTGTAATCGTAATAAAGGTCATCATTTTTATTTTTCTGATATTCATACTGCTTTTTATTTCCATGTTTTTTTTTTTTCATCTTTACATCTGTCTATCTGTAATAAATATTGTGAAACTCTAAACTTACAATTGATTCGACTGGAAATGAAACGAAAGCTTAGGATTTGAATTAAAATTGACGGTGCTTCAAACAATATGTGTTTGAACAATTTTGTGTTGTTGTATGTTTCAATGCTTCAAATTGACGATGCTTAAAAAAATAATTAATAATCTTAACAATGCGCCAGTGCTGCATTCATATACCAGTGAAAAGATAAATTTCTTTTTTTTTCCAACACAGAAATTTCTTAATCTCTCTTTTCTTCGGAAATGCATAAGAATGGGGAGAACTTAGAAAAATAAACTTTGTAATTACTTTTTCTTTTATTCGTTTTTATTCTTCCGAAATTATATGAATTTTTTTCATTATTTTTTTTAATTACATTTTTCGAAATCCGCAAGTTTCTTTTTTTCTTTTTTTTCAGTACGTATATTCCTATTCTCCGCTTGTTTTTTTTTTTTTTTTTTTTTAATTCTACGAATCTCAGGGAAGCATTATTACCTATTTTAACTTTTAATTTGCAGTTTTATGAGAATAAGCTCTTGCGAAAGAAAAAAAAATACTAATTTTAAAACAATAATTAGTCTTTTTAAATCTCCCTTATTAGGTAAAAAAAAAAACTGAAATATTTGTTTAGCACTTTGTTTTTTGTTAACGGGAAAATTGATTTCGAAAAAATAGGAACTGGACATTCATTGTTTGCGGTTTTGTATTTTTACAGATAGACAAACACCAGGTTATACAAACATTTGCGCATTGTGGTAAATAAAAGATGGTTGAAATTCGTATAAAATGAAATCTTTAAGATTCTTAACTTTTACTGATTTCAAAGCTTTAGCTCAATTTTATAGCTAGGAACGCTAAAGCTCAAAATAGAAATTAAGGTAAAAAAAAAATTGAAAAATTTTGAACCCCGGATCGAAACGTACTTAAAAAAATCACTGCAGAAGAAAATCTGGAAGATGAGTTTTATCTCTTATTTTCAATTTCAGCTTTGTATTGTATTATATTTAAATTTTAAAATAATATGTATTTGCCAAATATTTGTACAAAATAAAATTATCAATTTTAATTTATTATCGCATGTCTGGAGAAATATTTTTTCCCATGAATGTTTGTACAGCAAGAAACTAGTAGTTATAGTTTTTCCTTTCTATTTTCTAATTTTGAATGTTTTCGGAAATATGGATCGGTCGTATTTATTTAATTTTTTTTAATCTATCTAGTCTAATTTGAGAGTCTGTTTTTACGGATTTTCCAGATTTGGTAGATTAAATTAGACCAAAGAGAGAAAAATGTAAATATAAAAAAACCGCATCTCAAATCGATAGGTTATTTTTATGATTTTTTTAAAAAATATTTCTAAAAGATTCTCGTATTATTTTAATACATTACAAGAGACTGTAACTGTAATTTGTGTGCTTAGAAATTTCAATTTATTAGTTTGTAATTATAATTTTTTTAATTACACCAAATGCTCACTTAATTTAGTGTTTTTTATTTAATTTATTGTACAGCATTATAATTTAATAAAGAAAAGTACGTAAAGAAGTATTAAAACAGAAAAATGAGCTGTTTTTTAAAATGATTTTTCCTGTTTAGTCCTTCCAAAAGTTAGATTTTTTAAATCAAATCTCAGAAATTGTGATATATTGAAATATCACGGGACGGCAATGAAATGTTCTTGTATTTACTTAAAATCATTTTTGAAAAAAGGTAAGTTGATAAGCAAAGTTTAAAACATTATTACCATCGACTAAGACCTGCAGCCAACCGGGAAGGCCGAAGAGGACGGAAAAATTTCCAAGGGAGGCTTCAAATGACCCTTTTTAACATGAAAAATTTAGTCAGTAAAAAAAAAAAAAAAAAAAAAAAAAATTGAAAAATTTTAAACCCCAGATCGAAACGTACTTAAAAAAAAAACATTGCAGAAGAAAATCTGGAAGATGACTTTTATCTCTTATTTTCAATTTCAGCTTTGTATTGTATTATATTTAAATTTTAAAATAATATGTATTTGCCAAATATTTGTACAAAATAAAATTATCAATTTTAATTTATTATCGTATGTCTGGAGAAATATTTTTTCCCATGAATGTTTGTACAGCAAGAAACTAGTAGTTATAGTTTTTCCTTTCTATTTTCTAATTTTGAATGTTTTCGGAAATATGGATCGGTCGTATTTATTTAATTTTTTTTTAATCTATCTAGTCTAATTTGAGAGTCTGTTTTTACGGATTTTCCAGATTTGGTAGATTAAATTAGACCAAAGAGAGAAAAATGTAAATTTAAAAAAACCGCATCTCAAATCGATAGGTTATTTTTATGATTTTTTAAAAAAATATTTCTAAAAGATTCTCGTATTATTTTAATACATTACAAGAGACTGTAACTGTAATTTGTGTGCTTAGAAATTTCAATCTATTAGTTTGTAATTATAATTTTTTTAATTACACCAAATGCTCACTTAATTTAGTGTTTTTTATTTAATTTATTGTACAGCATTATAATTTAATAAAGAAAAGTACGTAAAGAAGTATTAAAACAGAAAAATGAGCTGTTTTTTAAAATGATTTTTCCTGTTTAGTCCTTCCAAAAGTTCGATTTTTTAAATCAACTCTCAGATTAAACTGTGATATATTGAAATATCACGGGACGGATCAATGGACGCAATGAAATGTTCTCGTACTTACTTAAAATCATTTTTGAAAAAAGGTAAGTTGATAAGCAAAGTTTAAAACATTATTACCATCGACTAAGACCTGCAGCCAATCGGGAAGGCCGAAGGGGAAAAATTTCCAAGGGAGACTTCAAATGGCCCTTTTAACATGAAAAATTGAGTCAGTGAAAAAAAAATTACGGGGAGGCTCAAACCTCTTTACAGAGGAAATGAGCCACCCTTTGCCCCTGGTTGGCTAATTGCCTGCATGGACTTTTGACTCTTCTGCTTTAGACTCCTGGCATTTACAGAGGTCTTATACAGGATCAAATGCAAAAAGCATATTTTTATGCTGTAAATTGACATTGAAAATCTGCAATGCTGGATTACTTTCTGACATTGCAATCCAGTTAATTTTTAAAAGGAAACAAAATGAAAAATTGGAACTTTCAGACCTCCATTTGCTTTCCAAATATCTCAGGTAGGACTAAAAATAAGACAGGAAAAATAGTTAGACGCAAACCTATAGGTATGTCTCCACTGGTGAATTAATTACATGGTGTAATTAATTACAGGATGTAATTAAATGATTTTTGAAGGTACTAAATCGTTGTTTTCGATTTTGTTGGTTAGATCTACATTATGAAAAAGGATATTGAGCTCCAATGATTTGAAAAAAAAAAATAACACCTTTGTAAACCATTTAATTGCATTCTGTAATTAATTACATCATGTAATTAATTCACTAATGGAGACATAATAAGGCCTCTAGTCAACCTGAGAAGCAAAGGGGGGACAAGAAATTCTAAAGGCGGTTCCAAATGTCCCCCTATAACATGGAAGATAAAGAAAATACATGGGCCAAGTCAAACTTAGAAGGGGGCTCAAGCTTTTCCAACCTTTTCCATTTTTCAGCCACCCTTTGCCTCCCTACCCCTGGCTACGGACCTGAAATAGGAGAACCCTTTTTGCCATCTAAATTTAATCTTTGGTACCTGTTTTTTCGATTTTTTCTAAGCTCATGTTTCCAGCGAAGACAAAACTTACGTGGCTTGTGCCGAAAATTTCCTTCTTTAGTTTTTAACTTCTCAGGATCATCGTTTTCGTTTAAACTATTATATGTACATTGCTATTTTAAAACTCCATGCTTTAAAAAAAAAGTTCCATTTTTTAGTTGCTTATAAGCAATCTTCTTAGATACAGCAAAAATAAATAAATAAATAAATAAATAAAATTTTTTACCTGAGAACAACTGTATAACAATAATATTCGTTGCAAATAGCTGATCCAATAAAAAAGAAAATCGGATCGATTACAAAAATCTCATGTCATTACCTGTTGTAAAATAAAAATCAAACAAATTCTCGTTTAATTCAAAAAAAAAAAAAAAAAAAGCCAGTGAAAAGGTCACGGATTGCTTTTACAACCTTTCCGGTAACGCTTTCCCATTTATTATTTTTTTATTTCTCGCCTTCGGTGGTTGAGCTGCCGTTGAGGTTTTTTTCCTCTCTTGGTTTATAAAAATTGTAAATCTTTTTTCCTATTTCATATTTTTTAAACATGCAACGACAGCAAAACGATGTTGTAAATCAGCAGTGTCCCATTTTTCTTTTTCCGAAACGTTCCATTCAAAGAAAATGAACCTGAAATAAGAGCTTTTGTGTTCGTCCCGTATCAAATACTTTATCGTGGTCATCTTGCGTTAACCCAAAACCTTTAAAGAGAGCCATTAACAAACGCGTTAGGAAGGAGAACAAGAGAACGGTTTTCCTTTGGGAGCTTTTTAGCCAGATAGCCATCCTTTATTTGTGTTTCTATGTAAGAAATACCATTGCAATGTTAAACCCCTCTCGCCGGTAGCTACCTAAAATTATTGATTTTGATAAAAACGTTTTCTAATATTTCATTTGAGCTTTCTTCGAGCGCAGAAATAAATTAAATACTATTAAAAATACTTATTAATATTACGAATGGTTTATGGGCATTAGCTATTTATTTAATTTGATTATTCCTCGTAATTAATTAAATAAGCCACTATTAATTGCCAATATCACTGATATATTGGATAGGGCATCGCGCACATCATTTATCATTTTTTTTTGTACGAGGGAAGATTCATTACCTCTCTTCTCGTATAAAAGATTCAAAGAGCCACTGGAAGTCAATATCAGTTAGCCGTTAAAAAGAGAGGTTAAATTAATTATTTTATCAATGTCCATTTCAATTAACCTAAAACTAAATTTTTAAATCGATTAACACTTCGCTGTAATTATATCCGATGTCATAATAAATAGAATGCTTCGCCCTTTGATAGCCGAAATAAAAAGAGCACGTGAAAATGAATGAAATATTCATACAAATTCACACGAGGAAAGACAAAAATAAAAAGTTTTTTGAGAATTTATTACCTTTGTAATAAAAAAAAAAAAAATTTGAATGACTAATAACTTTGCCTCGGACAACAATTTAGACTTAATTAGAAAATAGATGAAGGTATTTGCCAACTGTCTTAGACGATTCCCTTTGTGTTTTTTTAATTTTTTCAGCGAAACATAAATTCAATGGAAAAGCAATGGAAATTAGTATTATGATACGTTGACAATAGTTATAACAAAATTAACTCATCAAAACCACGATTATAAATTTTTTTGTCTCTTAATATTAAAACAATAAATAAAAAAATGTAACCCTCCTTTTCGATCTTATAACATAGCATTAATATAAATAATGGACTGGTTCCTACAATGTTATTAATTATTCAAATTTTAAATAATTGCCCACGCATCCTTACAAAGTAAACATTTATTTTCGAATTTCTCCCCTGCAAAGGTTAAGCATCAGGAGACAATAAAAAAAAAAGAAAATATTTTGGTCGAGTATTACATTTAGTTAAATTTTAAAATAAGAAAACATGTCTTACACTTTCATGCCTTAAGCTTTGACATGTTCATATTGGCAGTTTGTCAGTCATTTAACCTCGTAGTCCACTCTCTGAATTTGAATTTTTAATGGTGCAAATAATATAAGGGATATTTTAGACTGCTTTTCTCAAAAACAAAAATAATAAATAAATAAATAAATAAAAAATAAAAAAAATAAAATAGGTAAATAAGATTTCGCATGGTTTTACTTGTACTACTTTAATCGGGCCCGTAGCCAAGGGGGGACCCCCCTGGGCAGACTCGGTGCCCCCCCTGGAGTAAATTGGCTAAACATGACAGATATAGGGAATGAAGGCCTATTGCCCCCCTTGACAAGCCCAACTGCCCCCCCCCCCTGGCTCTTCGTTCTGGCTACGGGCCCGACTTCAATTATTGGATATCGAAACTTTTAGACCGATTTTGAGGTTTACAACCTGTTTCCTACCAAGAGTCTTTAGATAATTCACAAAAAAAAAAAAAACGCTCAGTCTACTAAGAGCCCTTATGGACCCCAATGTCTTTTAAAAGGTAACAATGTTTATTTGTCGTGAATGTGAAGTAAACAACGAACGTGGCAGTACACGATTTCGATGATCCAGTTTCGTAAGGGATTGTGGGACTAAATGGGACAATCAAGCAGAGGACGCGTCTGTGTGATTCGCAAGTTAAGAATAGGCGGTACAGTGATTTTATCTATTTCAAGGCATTTAATTTGGAAAATTCTTATAATTGATGCCATCTATTCCTATAAAAATTGAAAAACCTACATAATTTCCTGGAACCGAGCAAAATGAATTTTTAACTTCTATGTCTATACTAAAGGCTCTTTTTCCTCGGAAAAAGGATGCCGATAAGAGGACTGTTTTCGAGGAAGACATGTTTTCGTCTGCCGTAAGTTTACTATCGGTGTTCATCAAACGACCTTTTTTCAAACTTTTTTTAAAAACAGTTAAAAATTCAAAAAAAGTTTGAAAAAAGGTCGCTTAATGAACACCAATAGTAAACTTACGGCAGACGAAAACATTTCTTCCTTGAAAACAGTCCTCTTATCGGCACTGTTTTCGGTCCTTTTTCCGAGGAAAAAGAGCCTTAAGGTTATGGGAAGCATTATTAGAATGTACCCAGTTAGACGACCACGATCTTACATACAGGTCAAGCAACTGCTATCTTAAAAAGTGTTCCCCGAGTTTGGAGCAGAAGAATAGTTCCAAATTTGCTCGATAGATGGCTGGAGCTGTAGTTAGGGAATCACGTGATATGCCCTCCATCCAATCAGCACTTTCAAAACACTTTTTTTTTTATGTTGGCTGCCAGAACACGTGGTTCCCTCACTACAGCTCAACCATCTATCGAGCAAATGGGGAACTATTCTTCTGCTTCAAACTCGGGGGACACTTTTGTCCATATGAGGGATATTCGAGTTGCCTGACCTGTATGTAAGATCGTGCAGACGACATGATTTGCAATGCATTATGGGATAAAACGTCACTGTCGAAATTGTCTATTGCACTTTATCATTACTAGAAACTCTCCAGTAATAAAGTGAGTTTCCAGGGTGTCCTTACGAGTTTTCTCTGTTATTTCTTTAAAATGATGATTTTTTAACGAAGTTTGAGTTGTATTTGTTTCCAATTTGTATGCAATATGAATGCATGTTCAAGGTGGCATATACTTCCCATAAATCTAAGAAAGAAAGTCTTTCTTTTTTCGTTTGCCAATCTTTCATTATCATACCGCTGCTGTCCTGAAGTTCAGTGTTAAAAGAGACTCTTTACTGGAAGTTTAATTTTATAGCTAAATTATTTCCTGACAATCTTTTTGAAAGTGGAAATTCCATTTGTTAGTGAATTTAACAGTATGCAGTTACGGGGAAATCAAGAGCAACGGTTATATTTTTTCATCAGTATTAAAAACCTGGTGTATCAAGACTCATGTTCTTTTTATCGTCTGACTATGCCCACACACTGCTAAGCATTCGTTAAACGAAAGAGGTAGCCATTTAAAAATGATTAACAAGTCTTAATTTGAAAAATGAAAAATAAAAGTGTCACACTTTTCAGGGTAAATGTCATTTACGGTTTCAATTTTTTCTACGCAACATATGGTGAAACTAAGCTGATACTCCTGTTAATTGGATGGAACTGCTATCTTCACTCTGAATAAAACCGATTTTAATATCCATGTTTATTATAAGAAGCCAGTTATTTATATAACTCAAGAAAGATAAGGTAAAAAATGCTAACACCGCTCGCCATTAATTGTTGCTACCAACATATATGAATATATATTAACAGTTGCTAAATAAGTGGTGAAAAATATCACCACTGGTGTCGCTGATCAATAATTATCGGAAGGGAAATTACGGGTGGGAGGGAAAAATTTCTAGAAGAGTTTTAGTGATTATTTATGCATTGAAAATAAAATGTCGCGAGAAAATCTTTTGTGAGAAATTCTTCGTTCATTTTTACAAATTAAAATAAAGATTTTACTCGTTAATCACTTCTTTAGAACATACCCCTAATTTGTGTAAAAAATATCCCATTTATTTTCAATTTTTTCAAGGGCGAACCGAAAAACCTGGTAATTACATGGCGGTTTTTACGGTAAAAAAATGTAAGAGTGGGGGGGGGGGGGTCGTAGCCATTGAAAGGCCAAAAAGAACTGTTCTCGTTTTTCCCTTTTAAGATTTTGTCACATTCAAAAAAATGATGATTTTCTTCATGTACCTAGATGACGATTTCTATAGACCAGTTTTTTATTTTGTCATCGCAGATTTTTTCGGTGATGAAAAACCTTAAGAAACAAATAAACGTTGAATTCCCTATAAACTATTACGAAAACTGACAAAAAATGAGGAGTGGTTCCGTATCAGTTTAGTAGTCAATCAATCATGATTACAATGAATTTTATAGGTACTTGTAAATCGGTATATGACAACAGATAAAGAAAAAATAATTCATTTACGATCAACATCTCATTAACCATTTTCAGACGTAATACAATGTTCAATTAGCCACTTAACTATTTCGTTTGTTTCACTTTGTGTACCCTGATTTAAAGATGCGATTTGCATGCTTTGAAGGCAAATACGAAAAGCAAAACGATATTGTTTTTCTTTTCCCTTAAACATTAAGAAGAAAACATTGATTTAATTTCTTTTTATTTTAGTGACACGACCCGTGAGGTTTGGAGGTCATTCATCAATTATGATCTGTTCAGAAAGAAATAGTATCTGGCCCCAATGAAATATACATTTAAATTGAATAATAACCCAATTCCATCGGATTTTCTTCTTGGTCCTGTTATAAATGAAAATAGTTTCAGGTGAACCGATATTAATGGATGTGACAAAAAATGGTCTTTTGTTTCTCAATCAGTTTCACTGATTGATGATATCCGTGCAGTTTTTGTCTATTTCAGTGAAGTTCAACCGAGATTACAACGCATCTTTGCCCACTGCCCACTGGGCCCTTGATATTAGACACGGTCCGTCATACTGATATGTTCATTTCATCCTTTCCTTAATAGTTTTTTTTTTTTTTATCAATTTTAAATTATTCTGCATACCTTACCGGGCTGCTTCCCACACCTCCATATGGATCCAATTCGAATAAATTGCTTTGCCAAATAGGCATAGGCCCGCATTTTATTTTAATGAGAAAATCGAGTAATTTTTTTAATATGTAAGTGTAAACAATAGAGTAAGCCCATATTGCAGCCTAAAGGACATGAAAAACGTTTGAGGTAATTTTCGAACGCAATGTACAGCACAGTATTGAAAACGGTTTCAAAAACTGACAATAAAATGCCAAATAATTTAATTTTTTTTTTTAAATACAATTAATGAAGACCGATTTGAAAATTTAGTATAGTTGAAGAGATTAAATCTGATATAATGATTAATGTACAATTATTTTCAACGACTATTTTGGATGCGGAAGGGCTTTATGATTTCGAATAGGTTCGCAATCAAAGGAAGGGCTCAAGCTTTCGTTAAAGTTCTTGAGAAGGTAAAGAAGAGGAACGTTTTGTGGTTTCGTAGAACATCTAAATTCAATTATTTTGCTCCCCATGTGTAATTAAACGACTTTTCCTTTTTAATAACTTTTTGAAGAATAAAAAAAAAAAAAAAAAAAAAAACCGGAAACGAACAGTTTTTAGGAAAAATTTACTCCATTCATTTAATTCAAGAAGACAAAAAATGTTTCTTAAAAATCACAGCCTAAAGGAAACGATTTCCTCTAAATAAATTCATTTCAATGATTTCAATGAATATCATAATGGATTCATGGATTCAAAAAATTGTAAGACGTCGGTGAGACATATATCGGGCCTCGCGTTCTGTTTATTAATTCAAATGGTACAAGGCTTAGGGAGTTCATAGCCTAAGGCTGTGATTGAAAACTTATTTCCGCGCCTCGGGCAGCGGATAGTTCGTATTTAGCTTTAAACCAGTAAACAACTCTTTTGTAACACAAGAACTGAATCCGAAAAAAATACATACTTTTATTCGGATTTATCTGAAATATAGCTGAGTTCTCATTTTCCAGACCGAAAAGCCCTCGTACGTACCTGTAAGCACTAACGCAATTATATCAAAAGAAAAAAAAAAAAAAAAAAGATAGAGAGACCCGAGTAAAAATGCATCATATAAGATCATGTATGATGTAACATGAATCTTCCATATATGAGATTTGAACCCATATGGCGAAATATGGTCATATATGATTTATAAAATCATATATAATCATACATGGATGTTAATGCTCTCAAATGAATTTAATATGATCATATTCAGTTTCATAAGAATATATTGAATTGATTTCTAAGATCATATATAATCATACATGGATGTTAATGTTCTCAAATGCAATTTAATATAATCATATTCATTTTCATAAGATTATATTGAATTGAATTTATGATGCTGGTCGCTCTTGAACATGGCCATATTCAATTTTATAAGGTATATTCAGTTGCATTCCATTGGCCATGTCGAAATTCAGTATGGCCATATTCAGTTATGTACGAACGAATACGATATATTACAGCGGTTGTATTACAGGACTGCACAATCACACGACGACACTACAAACACTAATTTCACTCAGGCTCGTAGGGGGAGACAAAGGGTGGCTCAGCCCCCCTGTAAATTTGACTTGGCCCATGTATTTTTCCTATCTTCCATGTTATAAGGCCATTTGAAGTCCTTCTTAGAATATCTTGTGCCCCCTTTGCTTCTCAGGCTGGCTACGGGCCTGATTTCACTGCACTATTGCTGTTGGAGAAAGTATTGGCATCCCATCCCCAGCACTGATGTTTTGCCATGTTAAATTGACTGCAGCATAATATCCTGTGAACAAAAAAATTTCAAGCATTCATAAACTAGGGTGCTTAGTACCTTTCTATATTTTGCAAATAATCACAATTTATTTTTAAAATTTTTCCCCCAACTATTTTTTTGAAAAATCCAAAATTTTTAGAAAACTCCATAGGCCTAGTCTTAACTTTTTTTTTTTTTTTAAATTTAATTTTTTTAAGAGGCAATATATTGCCTCCACTTGTGATTAAAATCTTGATTAAAATCTACATGAAATTTTATTTAGGGAAAAACAAGACATAACAGCAGAGCAACAAAGTTTTTCAAATGTGATTATGTATTTTTTCTTGATCTTCTAAAAACAACACAAAAAAATATCGGTTGCCTTGTGCTTTTTGCAAAAACATTATATTTGCAAACCAGCAGAAAGTTCAAGTAACGAAAAAAGCCTCTGTGATTTCTATAAAAATTTTATATAATTAATGTGGCAATGTAAAGTGTCTTCTATTTTCTTTTTTACAACGATGACTTTAAAGTCTACATTGTCATCAAATACAGATAAAGAAATCAGAAGCTGGAAGAGCAGCATAATCATGCCATGGAAAAGCATGAAAAGGAATAAATACTATGTTAATATTTTTCAGTTCCACTCATTCTGTCCCATTCTTTTCATTCAGCTCGATAATCAAAATAATACAAAAATTATTGTGTTGTGGCCCATCCCTAAATTCATTATTATAAAAATATTTGAAAAATGTAGGAGAAATGTAGTTTTTTTGGTTTTGGAGGGTGGTGGACACCCTGTAGAAGAAGAAGAAGAAGAAGAAGGGATATTCCACTTCTCATTAACAGATGATTTACTCCCTGGCCGATAATGTCAAAAAAAAAAAAAAAGGTATTCTGTATCATTATCGAAAAGAAAAGATAACATGATTACTCCCAAGAAATCATCCATTATTATGAATTTTAAAAATCATCAGGCCTATCAGAAAAGAATTTACCATACAAACAAAAATAAATATTAAAATAAAAAAAAATAAAAAAACTTACATTACAAAAAGTATATCCAACATTCACTATGGTTATCCCTCAGGCCTAAATGTTCAAAATAATTGACTTCTGCACCGTAGGCTGCCATTCCGGTCATGAATTTACCTAAAAACAAAAAATAAAAAACAAAGAAACAATTCTTTCAATTTCCATTAAAAAAAAAAAAAAAGGTGTATAATAAAGGATTAGGTTAGGATTAGGTTAGATTTTTTTCGTTAATTTTTACACAAAAAAAAATAATACTTATCTGATTGAAATTAATATCCTTGAATTCTCCTTTTTAAATCCCATTAATCAGTCTTATTTTTTTCCAAAATCACAAGCACTATCACTAATTAAATGATTAAATATAACGAAAAATCCGTTGAGAACATTACACTTCAGCCATTGTTGTTTACTGAAAATGACCGTTAGCATCAACTCTAACGAACTAGTTGACGCATGCGTCGATTTTCTTTGTATTATTAAAAGACGACATTTCTTATCCGCTAGTCAGTACTGCTTTAATCTTTTTATAACTACTGTGGGTTTTTTTTTTCTTTTTTTTTTTAATGATGGTCTTAAGTTTAGTAAATGCGTATGATATAATTCATCTTCTATGCTACTTGGATTATTGAATTTTTTTGAATTTTTTAAAAAAATACAGTAATTTTTTTTGGAATATGATGTAATATGATAATATTTAATTCAGGACTTGGCGTAATTTTTATTACTGCTTTAGGAAAGTCCTGTACAATTAAATATTATTAAATATTATTAAATACAATTAAATACAGTATTATTGATATGGTCCTATTCAAAATAGAACTTTGCATAATTTTGGTGCTTATGAAAATTTCCTGTAAAGACTAAATATTATTGAATATGATGTAATATGATCATATTCGATTCAGGACTTAGCGTAATTTTTGTTTTAGGAAAGTCCTGTAAAGCTGAATATTATTGAATTGAATTTAATATGATCATGTTCAATCAAGCAAAATTTCAAAAATTTTTACACCTAATAAGGTCTTATATAATTGAATATTATTGAATATGATCATATTCAAGTTCATTGAATGTAGCTATATGTGGTACAATATAACGTAATATGATTTAATAAGATCATATTCAATTATGCAAATTTTCAAAAAATTTTTCACTTTAAGGGTCTTGTATAATTAAATATTATTGAATATGATCATATTCCAGTGCATTGAATATAGCTGTATATGATCAAATAAAACGTAATATGATTTAATATGATCACACACGATTCCAAAACTTGTCCCATATTACTTCATATATAATTGAATATGGAAAATAAATATGACCATATATGACCCTACATGATCTTATATGATGCATTTTTACCCGGGGAGAGAGATGATTCGTTTTTTTTATCTAAAACATTGACAACACTTTCAATTAAGAAAACCCCGACAAGTATTTCGTCAAGTGATATAGTTCTCAAGTTAACGTAGGACGTGGATGAATGTGTGACCATCCGTGTCTGGTATCTGATTAACTCTGACGTTAATTAATATAATATCAGATATGTCATTTTTAAAGGAACCATCAAACACTCATGTCAATTCTTTTGTACCATAAGAAAAAACCAAGTAAAAAATAATTGAAGGGTAAAATTATTCCAGTTTATTTAAACCACGTTCACATTTAGACTTTGCTAACGACTTTTCATCAATTAAATTATACGAATTTTCAAGTGTTTGCATCTAAAAAGAAAACGTCTTATTGGCGTATTGGCTTATTGAATGGAAAAGTGAAAAATACCGCTGTTTGACGTTTTTGTGATATAGCGGTTGGTGGTCCACCATTTAACATGGGAATTACGATATCAGGTGACATTAACATTGCGCATGCGTGAACATTAAACTATTAAATTACTAAAAACTGTGTCGAATGCATAAGTTAAAATCTTTTCTTATAATAATACATTTCTGGTCCGAGAGAATGACAGCCAATCATCTACGCATAGATTTATCTTAAGGTTTTTTTTCTTTCAATTTTTTAATATATTGTCGCCTCTTTTTCAGTTCAAAGGCTCAAGGTTCTCTCATTTAAATTAGAAATGATTAAATTAATTGATTCCAGCCAATCGAAATTTTCCTCGAATTTACAAGAAAAAAAATGTCCAAAAAAAGTCAAGAAAAGAAACGAGCAGCTAATTTTTTTCTAGATGATGTAATCATAGTATTGTAAGAAGGTTGTAAGAAGGTTTTTTTTTTTATCAAAGACAAATAAAATTGAAAACTTTTGAAATTTTTTGATGTTGCAAATGTTCTCTAAGACAGCGCCTAGCTGCCAGGTAAATAACACGAAATTCTTATTACAAAAATGATGTTTTACTAAAAAGTTAAATTTGCGGGATTAACCATTATGAAGAAATCATAAAATGATCACATTTCGTTATTTTCAGAGTTCGAAAGCAAGTTTTTTTACAAGTTTTACGTAAGACTTTTTTTTCGGGTTTTCCGACCCCCTCCCTCCGTGACGTAAGATTTATTAAGATTTCTTCGCCCCCCCTCTTTAACTTACGTAAGATTTTCGCTGACCCCCCTTTTTTTTCTTTACCGCCAATTTTAAAAATTTCTTACACAATTAAAAAAAAAAAAAAAAAAAATCTTAAGATTAGAGTACCATTTTTTTTTCTTTTTTTCAGAGAAGGAAGTGTTTCCATTTTTTAAAAAATTACCTAAATTTAAATTTTTTTGAACAATAAATAATAATAAAATTTTTACGTTCCTCTTTCATGTAAGACATTGTAGTAATTTCTTGCACCCCCTCCCCCTTCCGGTCTTACGTAATACTTGAACGTTCCCAAAGCTAAACCACAAAACGCCCTGCATTAAGTCCAGTAAAATGTAAAAAAAAAATATTTATTTACTTTTTATTTTTTATTTTTATTTATTTATTTATTTATTTATTTATTTTTTTTGGAAAAAAATTGTAACCGCTACCCGGGTTTTTGGACCTTCCTACTATCTCCGCTTATAGTTCTCAGCGGATATTTTCTTATGTATCAAAGTATAGCTCTAATAAGGTCTTTATTCTGTTCAGACTTCATTCCTGTACAAACATGCCGCCACATTCAAAGTTTCCCGTTTTGGTTTAATCAGATAACACAAAGCTTGTGATCGGATCACTCGAACCCTGAGATTCGATCACATACCGGGGACCCCCAAGTCAGGCACGTAACCAACTCGCAAGGTCAAGGGAAGTGGAGGGTTTTTTAAAAATTTTGTTGGCGCCATTTTGAGCCCCTTTTAACATTGAAGATGAGGAAATTACATTAGCCAAAAAAAAAAAAAATAAAATAAAATAAAAATAAAAAATTACAGAAAGGTTTGAAGCTCTTCAAAGAGTGGTTGAGTAACCCTTTGCTCCTAGCTGACTCGTGCTTGTCCTTTTTAAAGGTAACTAGTGGCAAAAGCTTGGCCCTCCTTTTGTTCTTTTAAAAATTGGAACTTTTAGATTATCAACTTTCTCGTTAGTAGATATATGACAATGAAAAAATGAGTAAGTCTTGAGTAAGTCAATGTCGTTTCAAAAATTAATGACAAACTAGCGAAAATTTATATTTTTGTTTTGATTTTGAAAAATTAGGGATATGAAGAGGGGTGACTTTACCACTTATTGACTTTTGCGGCAAAAGTTCTAATACTGCCAAGTTCAAACTCTGCATGTAAAATTTTTCCTGCAAATGAGTTTTTTCTCTTGCAACAGCATCAATGCTCCACATCCCTTTTTTCCTCTCGTATTTTATTGCTAGATGAATTCGTATATTAAAAATTATAATTATCGAAAAGGAACAGGAAATCGATTAATATAGTGAATGATATCGGCATTAGCCTCGGACACAATACTGAAGGAATGATGACGATCATAACGGTGAATAAATAGAAACTATGATTATGTGTCATGAATATTCAGAGTTCATTACGAATATAAACACATCTAAAGGTGTTTCCATAACTCACTTTCGTCATTTTTACTTTCTAGTCCTGTCTGTTGGCTCACTGGATATTATATTGACCAGCTAGCCGATTCCCTTTTTCTTTTTCAGAAATAGTTTCAACTGGATAATTTTTTTTTTGTTTTTAAATACTGCTTTTCCTTCACTGTATAAACAGGAAAATTCCAACACTTTAATTTTATAATTTTAAATCTAAACTCTGCTGCGTCGTTGAATTACTAGTTCATTGTGGTCCTATGTATCGTTTTTCATCTGTCTTAAGGCTAAAATTATCCGACATTACTAATAATCCAGTTCAGGAGGTAATTATTGGTATTCGTTCGTGTTTAAGTTCATAATTTCGAACCATTTCCAGTAGCTGAATATTCCAAGTTTTTTGGTTTCTGTTTAATGTTTTGCCAGAGGCTTTTTTATGAATAAAAATCCTGAAAGTTATCATCAAAATTGGATCGAAAATTTTAAGAGCGGCTGCGACTTGCCATTTGAATTGTAAATTTCCAAATTTTCCTCGAATGATATAATTCTTTTATTTTAATTTTAATTAGGTCGTGCAATACTATTGAATCGATTTTCCTTATTTTTTCAATAATTTCGTGTAAGATAGGTTTTATTCCGATCGAATTTTTTGATCGTACCTCTTCGTCCATCCCAACTTCTAACTCTGTCATCCAGGTATGGTCCCTTTATTCGATTGCGTTTTGTTGACTTTATTTATTCTGAAAAAATCTCCACTTCATCACGTTTGTCTTTCTTTAGATGCGTTTCCTTCTATTTTTCTTTCTCTATTGTACAAAAACAGGTTCAAAAAAATCACGCTGGAAATATTTCTGAGAGATTACATAAACGCAGTAAGTGATATAGCTTTTCCATGGAAAATTCAATGTCTCCACTAGAGAAATTTATTACACCAGGTAATACCGGGACGTACATGTAAATCTTTATCCTGGCCGTTCGGAAACAAATGACGTCATATGTGAAAGCCTATAATGTGGTAGCTTCCAATAGTAAAAGTCATTGTTTCCTCCGAAAGCTCAGAATTTAGATTTTGCACTTACTTTCCGTGCTCTAATCGATTAAATGTTTTCGATTTTTCATGAAAAATTATCACTTTTTCCTTCGTCATCTTTAATTTTTGTTAAATAAAATAAATGAAAATTTCAATTTTTTATTCTAAAAATGTATATTAGAAAAAGGAAAAAGGCAATTTTTTCCTCCGGATAATGCACGAGAGAAAGATTAAACTATATATTATCAGGCAGCAGGTGAAAAAAATCTAAAATTAAAAATAATAATATCTGAGAAAGCCTATATTATAAAATATAGAAGTTTCCGTTAAAAGACTTCGTGCGCTGCACTTTAAATTTAATATTAAAGCTATTAAGTAAGGATCATCTATTTAGAACAATTAATAAGAAAAAAGGGAAAAAAATAAGAAGGAAAAATACAGTAGCCGTCCCTGAACGACGGTAGAAAATGGTCGACTGCTTGTCCATCATCCACGGTACCTGAACTTATTACGTTCATCTACATTAAGGTATTCTTTTATCATTAGTTCGAGAAGCTTATTTACAAATTATTCCACGCCGCATTTTTCATTCTGTCACACACTAATATTATTAAATTTTCCAAAATTATTCCAACTCACTATATCAATTTAATGCTGGATTTTTTGCTTTATCGCTTCGCTTTTAAGAGTTCAAGTATTGCATTCGAAACAAATCTAGCTTTTTTTTTTAATAATGTTGAAAAATATTTGATTATTTCTGCTAACATATTTTCCTCTTTTCTTGCACTTCTTTTCTTCAAAATTCCTCTCCGACATGATTGGATAAAAGGCTTAATAATCGCTTTTTCTCCACCGAATCGAAAACTGAAAAACGCTTTACACTTTTTGTTGCAGCGCCTTTTAAGATCATCAAAGAGTTAATTTTAAAACGTTAAATTAAATTTTCACAACCTAAATAACTAAAAGAAGTTAAATACTGTAAAAGAGAGTTTCTTTATAAAGATTTTTGCCTGAATTAAAACTCGTGAGGAAGACGTAATTAAAAATGATTCCCCCTTTCCTCTCCTTCGCCTTTACTTTGCATCTCCCTGACAGACCAATGGATGTGCCTAACTATGTAGGCATTGTCATAATTTAACGGTTTCAAATTTTCAAAAAGCATCCCAGCATTTGATGTTTTCGCCATTAAAACAAGCAATTAATATTTTCAAGGCCACGATATTTATGAATCATGGTATTATTTATAAGAGCTTTATACACGGGCCCTGGGCCACCCAAATACTGACCCAAGCTAGGTTTCTTTATTAATATAATATTTATTGCCCATTCCGTTTGTCTTAAATCGTACCATGCTTTAATTAGGAACGGATTTGATATCGTGTTTTCTTTTGTTGGTAATCATCCACCTTTTTTTTACAAAAAAAAAAAAAAAAAAAAAAAAGAGAACATGAAGTTGTCACATTTAAAAATTTTTAACGACCAATTATAAGTGGAAATTTCAAAGAAACCAAAAACTATAAATTAACTTTCGCACGGAGTTATTCTTGGTGTTTTTAAAATGAACAGGCAAAATAGAAAAAAAAAAAGCTCCTAGTCATGGATTTTGCAATATTGTGATAATAAATTCGTTGAAAATAGCGACAAAATATCAAAACTTATTCGTTTTCTTTCAGTCTTATATTTTGAGAAAAAAAATCCGAGAACATAAATTAAATAATGAATAATAAAACAAGAAAGAAGCCACCTGTAGAGGCCATATTTGTCACTTGAGTTCTACAAGTATCAAGTACAGTGTTTTGGAGGTTTCGTACTCTGTTTTTAAACTCCACAGGTGATCTTTGAATTTATTTTATTGGTAAACGTCTTTCGTCTATTTCGCTTATGGTTCTCGGTTCGATTTCCGTAAGATAAGCTCGGGAAGCTTCATGGTGTTTTTTTATAATAAATTATGTTTTTATTTTGGAATTGTTTTCCACCTCTTTTATTAATGAATTATCTTTTAATGCAGTTAATATTCAAATCGATAACGGATTTTATGAACTATCAGGAATCTATGCATTCCGTTTATAGATTTTTAGAGCGACAATCCAGAATAAATTAAATAATTTATTCTGGATTGCCGCTCTAAAAATCTATAAAAAAAAAGTAATATTACTTTTTTATTGGTTTAGCAAAATCAATAAAAATGGAAAAAGATGCTGCGAACAATGTATGTATAAACCCACGTAAGGAAAAAAGCAAATTGAGGTACCATTGCTATGTTTCAATTATTCGACTTCTCAGTCGCGTCACGTTACGTTTCATTGTGATTTTCTGATATCGGTCGATTTCTACCAAGAATGAAAAAAATGCATTTAAAAAGGTTTTGGATATATGCCCATTTGAAAGCCATATAATAGACGCGGGAACCAAATTATTACATTAGAAACCCAAAATCGACTGCTCCAAAGAACAAGTCTCTATTTTTATTTTTTTTTAAAACAGTACAAAAACTCCCAATTTTTTTCGGACAGTTAAAAAACTCCCTATCTTTTTTTCTGTCAATGCCAAAACGATCTATCGTATATAGCAATTACGATCTAAATAGGTCGTTTACAGGTCGTTACAAAAGAAGATAGGGAGTTTTTCAACTGTCCGAAAAAAGATAGAGAGTTTCTGCACTGTTCAAAAAAAAAAAAAAGGACTTGTTCTTTGGAGCAACCGACATCATGATTTTTTTTGAAAGATTTATCGTCGTTATTGATAGATGACTAGTACTCCTGGACAATGAAAACTTTTGAAAGAACTATTTTTAATTTTAAAAAAAATTAGAAAGTTTTCATTATTTAAACAATTTAAATTTCAAAATTTCAAAAAAGAAAAAATTTTCATTTTAGAATTCAGCCGGAAAGCGGTACGTCTAATTAAAAGTCTCCAAATTTTAAGTCTTAATTTTTTAAAAGGTAAGATCAAAGCTAACTGTTTGTTGTTTAAATAAGATCCTATGAGTCCACATTAAAAATTGTCCGAAAAGAAAAACATTTCGGTAATTTATGTATCTACTGCGGTTCATCAGACACACGCTTAAATATCACAGTTTCTTCACTTCCTTGTAAATCATGATAAATTTAAGAGCATTATTTTCAATTTTTAATTTGAACTTTTTTTTATGACCCCGTGATTTCTCGGATATAAACTTTATAGTGCGTTTTAAGGTAAAATACTTAAATCAAACATAAAGTTGCTCGGAGAGTTTATTTATGCGATTTCAGACACTTCTAAGCGATTTAATGCTTCACCTTTATTCAGAACCTTTTTTTTACGGTTAATACTGCATTATATACATCATTCTAGTTTACAGAATTCGATTTTAAAGATGACATATTTAAGAAAATTTACCAGGTTGAATGGACATTTAATTCATGTATTTTGTGTGTTCATAGGTGATATTTTAATTTCACCTGGTGCGCACTTCTCGCTGGGAGCCAAGACGAAACTTATTTGAAAATTTTTTGACGCGAAGAGATGGTTTTCAGGTCTTTTGCCTTCAACTACTAACTTAGCATTAATCATTTTGTTAAAAAATCGTATTTACAAATAACTATTTACCAAAAAAAAAAAAGAGGTTTCAAGATTTTACACACATGAGCATAAATACACGATATCTCGCGTGGCAACAAATAATATTTCATATGTGTGATCGTTAATGCCACTCTTTAAATCAACATTTTTATAATAATTGTTCATTTTGTTGCACATTTTTTTTTCTGCAAAATCGTTTTGAAATATATGAACCCCCCAAAAAACATTCTGTTAAAAAAGCAGCCAAGTTTACAAAATTATTCATTCACCAGAAAGCTTTGGCCTTTCAAAGTGGTGATATCGAAAAAAAGGCCAAGTTTGTTTTTCATTTAATCTCCTTTCTCTTCTCTTATTATTCTTTTTTCAAACCAAAAACTTGGCCGCTTTTTTTTTTTTTTTCAAGAATGTGAGGTGAGACAAAAATTCATACCGGTACCCTTAAGGATTTATTTGGAGAACTCTATGCTTGGTAAAAATATGGTGGGTGAGTCTTGTGATACTAAAATCTTAATTCATCTCTGGGGTCGTCCATAATTGCGTAAGCATGTACGATGGTGTTTTTGACCCCCTCCTCCCTTTCGCCAATTCTTAGCTTATGGGTAAGAACGATAATTTGGACCCCTTCCCCTTCCCCTTCCCCTTCCCCCCTAAACATGCTTACGTAATTTATGGACGACCTCTCTAAGGTTGCAAAATTCTTTTAGAAAATTAATTAACGTTCCTGCGACATTTAGAACATTAGATATGGAACCAGAAAATGGGGGGAATAATGGTTTCTGTAAAAATAATATACAGTAATTATACTTGACTGGGGCGCTCTGCTCCCGTCAATCCTTAAAAGGAATAAATTAATGTTTAAACGTTGGTTGATTTTAACCGAAATCGAATAACTCATTAATTTTGGGAAATATCGACATCAATGGGTGGAAATTTTAAAATAAACCCCTAAAAAAGTCCGTTTTCTGATTTTTTAAATTTTTACGAATTTCATTAAAAATGTTTTTGCAACTTCCATTCTTCTTGCAGCAAGCAGGGCATAAGTAACTATATAAATATTTTCATTTTAAAAAAATCCTCCCACTTCCTGGAGAAAAAAAATTGCCAGTACTAAATCTTGATAACTAAATCAATAGATATTCCATGTGAATGTCCATAAAACTCATTTGACGATCAGTTTATTGACGTGTTATAACTTTCCTTGACAAATCATAATCAGTTACTTGATTCCTTATATGAATCAATAAATTTTCCTCATAAAAACCATATCACATGATAAAATCGCTATAAAAATTTAATATTTAAAAAAAATATGTGTATACAAGAAGCATTAATATTTATCATTTACGTCCTTTTAAGCGTTTTCTTAAATGTCCCTTCAAATACGTCATTTCAGACAAACTCATCCTACGTAATCCTTATTTTTTTTTTTTTTTTTCCTAAGAAACTTTAATTCTTTTCTTCAAAAAATAAAATAGCCCATTTAGTTTTATTTTCTACTCTCGACTCAGCAGTAAATGACTGACTTCTTTTTTCAGAAGACTGTTATATGGGAGGTCCATCCCATTAAGCTCAAGGAGGAAATTTGTTAAGAAACAGGAGGTAATATCCAGAAAACACACTTAAAACACTTTTAAAAAAAATCATGTAGGTGAACTTCTTTATTAAAGCCTACAGGTATCTCAAAGATGTACAGCTAATTACAGCAACCTGAAAACGATCCTTAATGTTATTGTCATACAAATCGCTCTATTATCTTTCGTATGGAAAAAATATTCAAAAATAACTTAAAATTATAATATATGTTAGTTTTGTTTTTTGAATGAGAAAAACGAATAGCATAATACTATTTCAATGGCGTATATTTTAGAGCTAATGTCCTCATTTCAAATATTATGAATACGAGAAGGACTCACCTCTTGTTTTCTTTTCCTTTTAGTCTTATTCTTACAAGATTTGACAGCCAATCAACTAGCAGGCTATTTTTCCAAAACTAAAAACATTCCTGCGCTCAGAAGTGAAGCAGACCTTTAACATGCGTAAGCATCCATTTCTACTCGAAGTTTTATTATGGGACGAAATAAAAGCTTTATTATATCCTTCGGCAATCGTCTCAGTGCCAACCTCGAAGGGAAGCTGAAAAAAAGTGGCTCTTAGTGGTCTTTAAAATCCTACGTCAGCACGTTAGGGGGAAGGTAATGCAAATCAGTCATTTTTCCTATGAGATTAGTATTGCCGAAAGAGGGGGAGGGGGTCAGGAATGATAAAGTGGAATGGGAAAAATAGAAATTATGCTGCTGACATAATACCAGAATGGCTCGTAAAGGGCTCCAGAGTACTGAATCTCGGAATGGAATATCAAAGGCATAATTCCTCCTCTAACAGTAGTGATAAAAATGACAGAGTCAAATGGGGCCCAATCAAATATTATGTCAGCATGAAATCGACAATTTGTAACCCTTTCTTCCTCATGCCAGGAAGAGTCAGCATCGCATTCCTTCCCTGATGATAAAGCTTGTTCATCTTAATAATAGTAACTAGAGGTACATCAATAACGCCCATAACTGTTTTGGCTATGGAAAAGTTAGAAAAAAAAAAAAAAAAAAAAAACTAGAATGAAAACTTTGAACGAATTATTCACGATAAAATTCTGAAGTCAGATCTATGCAAACCTTTTTCCCTACTTTTTCAGCAAAATTAGCATTGCAAGAACCCCCTGCTGGGGTGACATCTTGTAAGATACAAGAACTAAATCTTTCAGATTGATTGCATCTCGCTTCAATTAGTTTTTTTGAAAGGTAATGCCAGATGTCCGGCATCTACGGACATACATGAGATGTCGTCCGGTGTTTGCAAAAACAGTTCACGGATTATAAAAGAATGATATTATTCGAATTCGAATCAAGTGCCAAAAAAGCTTGCAAAAATGACGCTAAAAAATTTATCGCAAGAGAAACACCCGAAGCGGGTGTAACTTAAATTCCAAATCTTCTCAATGTTAATGGCTTGCCAAGATCTAACTTTATACTTTTGCCGACACAAGAAACATGATTGAAGGAATCGTTCATTTAAGTTCGCAGAAAGTTCTTTAACAAGAAAAACGGATTTTGAAAACTTTCCTCTCTTTTTGAAATGGGAATGGCTCGGGAAAGTATATAAAAGCATTCGTTTATTTGAGAAAATTTTTCCTGAGTAAGTGAAACTCTAAATAGATTTACATGTATAGAGGTTTTTCAAAGGTTGTCCCTTTTTCCCTGAAAATCGAATTTAAATATCAAAACATAAACTAAGTAGAGGGGTTTTTAGTATGACGTATTATTTTACGACAAAAGCAAAAGGATAAGAAAAACTGTAACTGAGTTTACGAAAATTATTATTAAAACACAGGAGCTTGTTCGCAGGAAAGCATTTTATTTTCATTTCAGACAAATTTGAAATTACCATTTTCGTATGGAGATTTTGTTCAAAAGATAGACATTCTTTTATAAATTTGACGTAATTCTTTCCTACACTAGGTAAGACACAATATTTACTGTAACTATATTTTTGTACAAAGAAAAAAAAAAAAAAAAATGTCAAATAATTTTAAAAAGCCATCTTTCGTCTTCCGGCACTACAACTCCAAACTCAGAGAAATAATGCAAAAAATCTGAAGATCTATTTGCTTTGTAAGCTGGATAATTAAGAAAATTCTGCGGGCTGTTAAATGAAATTTTGACAGTTATCTTAACGTTAATCAAGGAACTTGATCGCGTGATTTTCTGATATTATTTGATTATAAAAAAAAAAAAATGATCTGACGTAAAGTTACCAAAAAAAAAAAAAAAAAAAAAAAAAATTAAACTCACTATAGACTAAAAACTCGTATGTCGGCTTCAAAAGAAAAAAAATCGACTTAATAAGTCAATATTTTTGAGCGCTTCAATGCAACCATATTTTTTCTACGTGAATTTTTTTTTTTTTTTTTTTTTTTTTAATTATCGTTAATCAGGAAATTTTTTTTCCCAACCTTGCATCCCATGGGGTCAAGTCATTTTTTTTTTTTTTTTTTGCTCCTTTTAAAAGAATATTACAGAAATTGGGTACTCTAGGAAAACCGGGCATAAGTCGCGGCAATGACTATTGAAACCCTCGTAGCACCAGGTTGACATTAATGGCTCATATTCCCTTGTTTTTCGTCCCATGTCCTGACTCCATACTGTTATTTTAAATAGAATTTTAAAAAGTCCATTCTCTTGGCGAGCAATTTAAAAAAAAATGAGTTGTAGTAATGATAGCGGTAATAATTCCGACTAATTTTTGTTGAAAAAATGTACAAAATAAATTCGTTCAATATCCAACTGGTTTTTGTAAAGGCCTCATAGCTTACCCATTTTCGGACTGAATATAACAATCACGAATGTTTTTATTTGTTTACTTGTACACTTTAGTTGTTTCAAGTATGGCAGTTTAAAAGCTGCCACCGCCGGCAATTTATTAAGAATTCCCGTAGTCTTAACTGCAATTTGCATCTTTAAAAAGACCCCACGTTTTAAATTGAATCATTGCGAGAATGGTTACTGAGCAACATGAATCCTATACGTACGAACCATTGTTTTTCAAATGGGCGTAAAGTGTTGGACCAATGACTTTACTCTGACTAGGAATGCTTCAAAATTTTGTGAATTAATAGGAGCAGTTTTTTTCAAATAAAATATATTTTTTGGGGCTAATCTAATCCCCCTATTTTGCATTAAAGGATGCATCACGCTGCCAACTTAGACTGATTATTATCTTTTTTAAATGAATAACATTCAGAAAAGATATTGAAACTCATGGACATGAGTGCCACTAAATCCATCAGTATACCTATTACGGAACGTTCAAGTATTACGTAAGACTTTTTTTCGGGTTTTTGGACCCCTTCCCCCCGGTTGTAAGACATTTCGCCATACTTAGCTTATGGCGAAGATGGTTGATGCGGACCCCCCCCCCCCTAAAAATCTTACGTAATACTTGAACGTTCCCTTACAAACAAATACTAAAGAACTGAAAATTATTCTTAATCCAGAAAGGAAGAAAGTTTAACATTAGTTCCATCCAAATAAAACTGCACGCAATACCCTTTTTTGGGATTGGAAATCGAGACGTGAGAACCATAACCGTTCAAATCGACCAAAGTCAAACTTTACAGGAGAGCAATTTCAAAGTTTAACTTATATTTACAGAATGATTAAAATCGATTTTCCCGATTTTGTTGCTCTAAACATATTAACAAATTCATGGACTAACTATTAAAAAAAATCACCGAAAAAAATTGAAAGTTACTCAAGATATAAGGTAAGTGAACCTATTATCGGCATGCACCTATTACCGGCACCAGGTAAGCTAAACATGTTTTCCATAAAAGGAATACATGTTTAGCTTACCTGGTGCCGGTAATAGGTGCATGCCGATAATAGGTTCACTTACCTTATCTAAAATTTCAAAAAAAGATCCAAATGTTGGAAATTTTTTAAAATAAGAACCATAAACGTTTACAAGAACGATAAGTTAAGCATTGCTAGAGTTTCAGAACCATAAGCGTGTATGCGTTTCTCCGAATCAAAACTTGTTTCAGCTGGTGTTTGTCCATTGTAAATTACGGATAACCGCTTATGGTTCCGACTTTTCAAGCTTTTTTAGGCATTTGAACGCTTTTGGCTTTCAAAATCTCGGGAATGAGCCCGAATTTTAAAATTTCGAAAACGGGAGATGAAAGAGCATAAAAAAAGAAATATTTTTCTGCAAAAATCTCATTTTCGGTAATCGACCCGATTTGAACGGTTATGGTTCTCACGTCTCGATTTCTTTTTGGAAATTTTGGAATTTTACTTCTATATTGAAAAATGTTTTAAAACGTGGGGCACACAGCCCATAAAAGTGGCATTAAAAGTATCCTATAAACAAAATTTCAAATGTTAAAAGCAGCGTATGAAAGCAAAAAAAAAGAAAGAACAACCGCAAATATACGGTCAAAATTATTTTACTGGTGCTTGAAATTTGACAACTTTCATTTTAATGAGTATAAAAGGGCTTTTTATTTTTCATAGCCGTGCACTCCGCTCTTCAGAACAACGAAATTCACACCTTCTCGTTGTCTTTTTAATTTACTCATATAAAGCAACAGTGTGTATCAGATATAGAAGGCGTTACACTCCTTATTTCCATGTTCGAACAATGCGTTATTTCGAACTTATTCAAATGTAAAAAAGCACTGCATTCATGTCCTGATTACTGTATATTCCTCAACTGGACAAAATGAATATATAAGTTATTTGATTGATTTCGCTTACGCCTATACTTTTTTTTCATGTTTTATATTTCAAATATAACGATCAAAAACACTTTATGTCCCATTACCTGATTATTTAAAATAGCCGATTAACTAAAATATGATATCTATAAAACTCACCTCCTCCTTAGTCCTTTTCTCAAGCATAGTGAAAACCATAGTGTGCTCAATCGGCCTACAAAAATTTGTCCGACTCGCGCATGACGTCATATGTCAGAATTTTGAAGCCATTTCTTCTGCTTCTGTTTGTTTCTTATACATTGCACTTACGGCATGGAGCAGAAGAAATCTTTTCAAAAGTCTGAAATATTACGTCACAAGTCAGACAATCACGTGGTACATCCTGCGCTTGAGCACACTATGGTTTTCACTATGGTATAAGGGATAGGAGTTTCCTGACCTGTCTATGCGGCCGTGATGCGCTCACAAGTGTATGGGACCTACAGTTTAACGCTGGTCCCGAACGGCTATTTGAAAGACTTACGTAGTTATTACCACTCGGGGGTTGGGTTAGGTTAGGCTAGGTTACGTTAACTTAACTAATTAACTCGGTTACCATCCGCGATTGATTATAGGGATGTGCGATTCCGGAAATCGGAATCGATTCCAAGAATCGATTCTTTTCACTTTATCGATTCTCCGGAATCGATTAATCGGCACGAATTGGAATCGATTCTTAGATTCCAAAGTTACCTTTTTATTTTTTTAAGCAGAAAATCAGAAAATACAAATAAAATAAAATAGAACGAAACATAAGTGATATGATTCAAAAATTTTTCATTTCAAGTCATTTTTCTTTTTGAATCTTTATAAAATCCGAGTTTTTTTTTTTTTTGGATAATTCTTAGAGAAATTGATTCTGCAGTTTTCCCGGGTTTCGGAATCTAATCGAATCGGAGTCGAAAGAATCAATCAGTGGTATAATTAAAAAATTTTTCATTAATTTAAGTCATCTTTTTAGGTATTTATAGGATCCGCGTTTTTTTCTTTTGTTAATTTTTTGAGGAATCGATTCTCCAGTTTTCCCGGGTTTTGGAATCGAATCGAATCGGAATCGAAATAGAAAAGAATCGAATCGGAATCGAAAGAATCGGTCAAAAAAGAATCGATTCCTTAAGAATCGAATCGGAATCGAACATCCCTAATTGATTTGATTAGGTTAGGTTAGGTTAGGTCAGGTCAGGTCAGGTCAGGTCAGGTCAGGTCAGGTCAGGTCAGGTTATGTTATGTTATGTTAGGTTAGTTTAGGTTAGGTTATGTTAGGTTAGGTTAGGTTAGGTTAGGTTAGGTTAGGTTAGGTTAGGTTAGGTTAGGTTAGGTTAGGTTAGGTTGTCAGGTTAGTTAACATAACTTAACCTAACCTAACCTAATCGAAGCTAACATAATTAAATGCGTCCCAAAAGGTAGTACCGAGTTGATTTTCTGACTAGCGCACTACCCTCCCCTGTGGGAAATTCCTTGCCGTTAAGTAGGATAGAAGCACGATGCTCGTCGCTTCTCATGATTAAGAATCGAGCGTGCTAAGTGAACTAGGCTGCCGGTCATTCCTAAAGAATAATAATTTGCTAAATAATGATCTTAGCATGAGCCGTGGTTTAGGATAATATGTAATATCCCCGGTATTAATGCCTATTCGCTTTGACATTCATCAGGCCATTATTTCTTATAATTCTTTTTGCGTTCTTTTATTTTTTAAAAGTTGAATGCATTGTGATACATATATCACTCGCTCTTCCACAGCAGTGGCTAAAGGCACAGTAAGACGCCGAAATTCAAGCGCCAGAAGTACCTCTTTTTCTGGAATCTAATACCTTTTAATTTATATTTATTTTCAAAGTAATAATTTACTTTTATATTTGTTTTTATTCAATTTACGACCCTAACTCATCTTTTTTTTAAAGAAGCATTTAACACAAATAGCCCGTGAAAAGTAGTTTGAGTTATAAGAAATGAATAAATAAACAAAATGTAAAAAAGTAAATAAATAAATAAATAAATAAATAAATAAATCAACCTGCTGAAAATAATAAAAGATAGTTGCATCCTTGTGGTCGCGTTTCTTTTTGCTAATTAAAAAGTTTTTGGGCTGGCTGAGGCAGTAAATAAACGTGCCAAGGCGGTAACAACATAACGTCTAAACTTACCCATCACATTTTCTTATTCAATCAATCCGCTTAGACTGTCTAATGTATGCAACACAACTTTTATAAATCGTTGGACCCTTTATACATTTATTAAAACTTTTAATTTAGTGCAATGAGGATGTAACTTAATAGGAGAAATAATGTCGAATTATCTCTTTATCATTCTCAGAGATCATATTAGTAATGTATATGATCCAAATTCTAATAGAAAATAAAAAAAAAATTATTTAATTCATTTAATATATCATTTTATTCTTTAATTTAAAATTTTGATTAGCTGAATCCTAGGTATCTTGCTGAGATGAAGGAATCAGCTTCCATTTTTATTAATTAATCGTCATTTGTTTTTCTTCACGTTGCCGACACCAAACTATTGGGTGTGTCGCAAACCAGGATAAATATTGTAGAGGCGAACGATTAGATTATAAAAATAATTTTTATATTCTTAGATTTTCAACGGGAAAAATTTTATTTGAAATAAAAAAGGGTTCGCTGAAAAAAGAAAGGCTGCCACCGGGTTACCGTAAGGGTTGTGCCCCAAAATTTAATTTTTTTTGGACTTTCACCCATCGATAGGACCTAGTGAGGGGGTAAATTAGGCCAAATATTAGGGTCGAAATGAAAGCCGTTTCTGAGGCGGGGACGGAAGTGAAAATTCCGTTTTTATTTTTTTGGCGGAGAATGGGTTGTCCGATTGAAGAATCCTAAAAACGAAAAAAAAGCTCATTCAAAGAGCTATCTAAGGGCATAATTGTTAATTTTAAAAAAAATGGCCAGTTGGCCAAAACGGCCAAATAAAAAGAAAAAAAATTATTTTCTTCGTGTTAGCGTCGCCGAACCAAAATTTCGCTATGACAGTCAAAAAGTACGTCAAAAATTGGCCTAAGCACATGTGCTTCTCAATTTTTTTTCAACGAGAAAGTGGCCAAAAAAATGGCCAAAATTTAAAAAATTTTTTTCGCCGCGAAGATGACACTGCACACAAATTTCGCTACCTCCACGTGAGAGTACGCAAAAAACTGGTCTAGATATGTATTTTTTTGGTTTTTTTCCCAAACGGCCAAGTGGCCCTAAAATGGCCAAAGTCTCGAAAAATTTATTTCGCCACGAAGACCACGCTGGACCAAAATTTGGCCTTCACCATGTGAAAGTACGCAAAAAATTGGCCCAAAACCATGTATTTCGCCTTGGAACCCTAAAGGCGAAAGTGGCCAAATTTGATGGCCAAATTTATAAAAATCGCAAAACATTTTTTTTACTGTCAAGACCAGGCTGGTTCAAAATTTCGCTATTACCACGTGAAAGTACGCAAAAAAATAGCCTAGAAACATATTTTTCCGTTGGAGAAAAAAAGGCAGAAATTGGCCCAAATTAATGGCCTAAAGTAACCAAAATGTGTAAATTTGGACCAATTTCTACCTTTTTTTCTCCAACGGAAAAATATGTTTCTAGGCTATTTTTTTGCGTACTTTCACATGGTGAAGGCCAAATTTTGGTCCAGCGTGGTCTTCGTGGCGAAATAAATTTTTCGAGACTTTGGCCATTTTAGGGCCACTTTGGCCGTTTGGGAAAAAAACCAAAAAAATACATATCTAGACCAGTTTTTTGCGTACTCTCACGTGGAGGTAGCGAAATTTGTGTGCAGTGTCATCTTCGCGGCGAAAAAAATTTTTTAAAATTTTGGCCATTTTTTTGGCCACTTTCTCGTTGAAAAAAAAATTGAGAAGCACATGTGCTTAGGCCAATTTTTGACGTACTTTTTGACTGTCATAGCGAAATTTTGGTTCGGCGACGCTAACACGAAGAAAATAATTTTTTTTCTTTTTATTTGGCCGTTTTGGCCAACTGGCCATTTTTTTTAAAATTAACAATTATGCCCTTAGATAGCTCTTTGAATGAGCTTTTTTTTCGTTTTTAGGATTCTTCAATCGGACAACCCATTCTCCGCCAAAAAAATAAAAACGGAATTTTCACTTCCGTCCCCGCCTCAGAAACGGCTTTCATTTCGACCCTAATATTTGGCCTAATTTACCCCCTCACCAGGTCCTATCGATGGGTGAAAGTCCAAAAAAAATTAAATTTTGGGGCACAACCCTTACGGTAACCCGGTGGCAGCCTTTAACCTTACCCCGACGGCAGCGTTTTGGTGAAAACTGATTTTCATGACGACTGATTTTGGGAGTACTTTTTGAAAAATTGCGAAGTCCCTTCAAAAATAGTTATACGACCCGCCACACACTCAGGTACAGCTTTAGGAGTGGAGTTTCAGATTTGCTTAAGACTGAATTTTAAAAACTTCTTAAGTTTTCGGTGATTTTCCGAAAATTTTCTCCAATCGTATATACGATAGCCATCAATAGGTACGACTCTTTTACATCGTAAATATACGACAGGAGTCGGGAAAGGGCTAATTGCCTGAGCGCAATTAATATTGCATTTAGACTTGCATTAATTTTCTCCAAACCAATAAAAATAAAGGCATCCATCACAATATTTTGAATTGGAACATCTAGTATGAACGGTGATGAGATTTTTTTGTGCACATGAAATCAGGGCTGCCTGTTTTGCCTCAAGGCAAAAGATGGCAACTGAGCATCCCTATCTCTGCGACCTATTTATTTTAACATTTCTTTACTCTTCCGTACTTTAATATTTCTTTTAATTTCTACTTTCCTGGAATGCCTGTTTCTTTTATTGCATATATATTTTTTTTTCAAACAAAAATGTTAAAAAAGCTATAACGCTTAAATAAATTTTAAAAACAGTGAAGTCTTTTTCTTCCTGTCGGACACGTTTGGTTTCCCCCCTAACAACAAATATTTGATAAAAGAACGACCTAACAACAATGACCCTTTCAGTTTACAGCCACACTCATTTGTTCATTTTGTTTAACAAGCATTGTAAAATTTAATAGGTTTCTAGTTTAGTGTTTTATTATTATTTTTTTAATTTTATTTTTTTTTTTTCATTTATGGCTGGTTGATAGATTAAAATTGCTCTTATGTTATAACCGAATATTGATAATTATATTAAATTATTTAAACAGCAAGCAAGCGCAAAAAAAAAAAAAAAAAAAAAAAAAAAAAAAAAAAAAAGGAAATAAAAATTAACAATTTAAAGTTATCCTTTTTGGAATTCTTTTATTCCTTTCAGGGTTTTCCTTGTTTTATAAATTAACGTAATTTTTTAAATATCGGTAATTATCTAAAAGGAAAAAAAAAAGTAAGATTAAGCACTTATTGCTTCCTATATACTCAGCGCCTCCGCCTCTTAATTAAAAAACTGTCATCATATTAATTTGTCTTTAGTTTCAGAAGTAAAAACTTATGGCGCATCTGCTATAATAACTCGAAAAACGTTTGGCGGTTGGCGCTAATTAATTTCGATTTGTATAATGACCATGCTTTAAGCCTCTAGCATATTCATTCCTTTACTAAATGTAAATAAAAGACAGATAAACATTTTCTTGAAAAGCAGACCCGAAAAATCCTCGGGGGTATATTAGGATCATTTAAAAAGTAAGATTCCTTATAAATAATTCGATAAGGATGCACTTAAAAAATTTAGCCAATATGATTTTTTTTTTTCCTTAAATTAATATTTCTCAACCGGTAATAATTTGTCAAACACCTGCAAACAGTGCAACTGTACTATCATAGCTTTGAGACACCGTTTAAAAATTTTTTTAGGCAATCAATTACAACGAAAAATGTGACCTTATTCACAGGAATTATGCTTCCGAAAAATCTGCATCATTAATTTATTGTTGCTAATACTAAATATTAATCACGATTAAGACAGAACTGATATCAGTTTATTTTTTTGGATCATTATGTTCGATCGAAATTAACTTATTTAAATTTAATTAATTGTATTATTTTGATCGGTCGGACTTGTTTTTCAAGTTCTGGCCAGGGTCGAAAATCTCGAAACAATATGCGATCGCCTGGTTGAGCCCTTTCTGCTCATTCATAATTTTATTCGAATTTTATTACTTTTAATTGGGAGTCGTAAAAAAATACGTATGTTTCCATTATTATCTTCGTGGTGTTTTTCAGCAATCCGCGATTAAAAATACCCTTGAGGGATTATTTTTATATCTAATTTTTGATTGCAATGTCATCGCTTGAAGCAGATAAACAGATCATGATGGCGGTATATCAGATATCAAAAGTCGAACAGAATTTATTTTTATGTCCGCGTAATAAAAATTAAACTGATGTTGACATATTAAAAACCGCATGATCGAAGCTCCAACGATGACATTTAAAACTAGGCGTTGGATGAAGCTAAATAAGCGAAACTTTATTCCTTAAGACAGGACTGGTATTAAAATTTTTAGCGATTTTCATTAACATCTTGAGAAGCAATAGGATCTCACCCGCTCGCCGTCTCTGCGTGAGCTCTCCATTTCACACAGTTGTCTATGTCAGAAAAATGATTTTTCATACGCCAGGACGTGAATTCAAATAACTACAGCCGATAAATCCTCCGCATTGGAAAAATAAAAATATCAATAAAAAAAATGGGGAATTTGATCGTGAACTTGAGTATCTAATTATTTCAAATTATTTTACTTTGTTTTCGTGAGAGAAAAGTCATAAATAAATCAAGCATTGATGTGGCAAATATTTTTCATACGTTTTCTTTCCTAAAAGTATTGTCAAAAAGTGGATCGATTTTTTTAAATTCATGGAACGGTCGTCTTTCTTGATTTTATTGGCATAAGAAAAGCTTCATTGGAACACTCAGAAAACGGAAAGAGTAAAGATTTAACATTTTTCCTTCATATATCGATCGAAAAAAAAATAATCTTGTAAAAAATAAATAAATAATCGATCGAACTTTTTAAATACAGGCTACTTCACTATAATTAATCTATATAATTAAAATTGGGTCAATATCTTAAGGATCCAGTCTAGTAAATCAAAGAGAACAGCCTAATAAGTTCAGTCTGGATGATTTTCAGTTTCAGTCCTATTTATTGTCGATACGTAAAACCAACCATTTAATTTTACTTCATCATTTACTTCATATATATATTAATTAACGCTTATTGGTAAATAAAAAATTGATCCCGAAATTTTCAACAACAGAAAAGATAACTAATGTTAGAAACATGTAGATGATATCGCCATTATAAAGTTTTTTTTATTTTTTAATATACTTTCGTAAATAATATAACTTTATGTATTAAATGCGAAGAAAGCAACTGTTTCGCGCAAAAAAGGTATTTGTTCCCAGGATTTTAATTTTAATTGGAACCATTTCAATTTTGTAATAGAGATTCTCCATATTTTATATTTTATTGGGTCGAGGTGCATTAAATATTGATACCTTTTTTTTTCCCTTTTGTAAATTGTAAAAATATCTGTTAAAATTATGGTATCAAGCGTGTAATAATGCTTCTCGTATAAAGTTAATTAGCTGCTAATGCCATTATATGGATTAAAATTTATAAACTGATTTGAACTAAAATAAAAATTAAACAAATTAACTTTTTAAGATAATTCGAATGTTGCGTTCGTTTGTATTTAGTGCACTAAAACTATTAAAGTTTATCAAACATTATTTCGTGTAAGCTTATATTAGTCTTAGTAGGTTTACACACGTCCATTAAAGGTTATAAACTGAGACCCATGGAAAACTGGAAGAGGGATGTGCTCAAGTAATTCTACATTTTGTACATAAAAAAGTTTTACGGATTAAACACCCTTAAAATGTGGACAGCTATTTTGCACTATAGTCTCCAGGGTAATATTATTATATATATCTCCAAAGTACCAATCAACCTATTCAAATATTACCTTAGCATAATTTGGACCATGGACACCTCAAATATTACCTTATGTTTAATATTTCAAATATTACCTTAGCATAATTTGAACTCGGACACCCCCTCAAGTCAACCGGTCTTTTTTACAGGATCAAAAGTGTCCCACTTTAAAAATACAAGTTTCAATCAAATTTGATCATGACTATATTTTTTGTCATGCGACAAAAATATTTCAAAGAATTCCAGTTTTAAGGAATTAAAAAAAAAAAAAAATCGAATTTAATTGTCAATTAATATACTCCTTTTTTTTCCATTAATATATCACTTTGCCGTTAGAATCATAAATAAAATAGCTGGAGGATAATATGAGCTGGAAAGAGACGCGTTGTTTTAGAAAGGACAGTGACTATTAAACACAGTGATCATAGCCTTATACATTCTTCGAAATTTTACTAATAACCATTGATTTGAAATTTTTTTCAAAAAAAAGGTTATTATGTTAATGACAGTTTTCTAAGGATAGGTCATTCGTTTCTCGGTATGAAAGTAAAAAGTACCCAAATGTATTAAATGCTCTGTCGTCTGAATATGCTAATCTTTCATTTTTCAAGCAAAAGCTAGTTTTTTTTTTTTTTTTTCAAATACACTCCTTTGGAAGTCTACACTGCGCGCACTGAGCACCTTCTCCAGGCCCAAAGCGCGAAAAAAAAAAACAGGGAAGAGAAGGTACTGCCCCCTGGCTGACTCAAAACTCCCCCTCCCCATTCTGGAAAAATTTCTGAACCATGCATTTTTTCCGATTCTCCATATCATAAGCGGCAATTTAGAGCCCCCCCCCCCTCTGGAAAATTTGAAGCCCCTCTACTTCCTCGCTCTATATACGAACTCGATCTCCGGGACATTATTCCGAGAAAAAACTGCAGATTCTGAAATATTTCTTCTCTTGGGCTTCACCATGAGTTCATCTGGAGGCTAAGGGTTAAAAGAGTTCTAATTAATTTTTTTTACTATAAAATTTTCCATTTAAAAAATAATTTTCTTTTTTTGATGGAGAGGGGGGTTAGACTATCCGTTAAAATGGATTATCAGAAACTTCTAATAGAGCAATTTATCAAATAAAAAAAGCGATAAATCTAGACAAACTTTATTTTATGTTGTTACGATCAAAATTCATTCGAAGAAAAAACGTTGCTGCTCTTTTTATAGAATAGGAGAAAAATAAACGGAATCAAGTCTTGTATTAATTAAAAAATAAAAATTAAAAAATAAAACTCGCTAATAACATTTTACGATCATTCTGGGAAATGAATTGTTCCTGAGCATTGTATTTTGCCAAGCCCTTGTATTCGAATTGTTGAATAATTATGTTCTCGCAGTAAATATGACACCGTGTCAAGATTTACAATAGCAAATCAACTGAACCAGGTAAGGCAACTCAGTTTTAATGGACTTGAAGTTGTTAAAACGAGTTACCTAAATTTGTTTCTGATTTTTTTTAAAGCTGATATCCAGTAATTTTTGAAAAAAAAAAATGAAAAAAAAAAAAAAAAAATTATAAATGTAATAATACAGCATCACTGACAATTCTTTTCGGATAGAAAAGATTTTTCACGGCGAAGAGTTTGAAATCTAAATTTATCGCCTGTACATTTCCCATCCGTAGCAAATATCGGCCGATCAAAACGGTAGTAAAAAAAAAAAATTTAACAGTTTACCTTCTGTTGATATTGGTCAAATCCAGTTTCGTGCATTTCGTTCCACTTGAGCTTGAATCAGAGAAAAATCATACCGCTCATTTTACGGATAAAAATATATACTGGAGCGATCGTAATTTTCAAATGCGCATTAACACGCTATATCAAATACCAAGAACATGCTGAGGTTACATACTTTGATATAGATTCAATAAAAAAAAAATTATTTCTTTGTTTTTGTTTTTTCGTTGTTGACAGGATATTTCTCTTTAAGAATAAAAATTAAAACAATGAGGAGCCCAGTGCCAAATTTCAAATTAAAGACCATAGATAATAGCGATGCAGTTGTAGATGTACGCGAAAAACCATAATATCATCAATCAGATCAAACAGATAATGTTCGATCTGAAACAGATAGTGTCAATAAGCAAGTATGCTCAAGCCATGGGTACCGGTTCCGTGTAAACTATAGGAACACCTTTCACATTGTCTTGTAGTAGAAAGCCTATATCCCTATGCGTGGGTGTGTCCGAACAGCTCAGAAAAAAATTGCGCACGATCTTTCTGTACATAGCATTATTCTTCAGTGTTTTTTTTATTATTTGCTCTTTTTTTTTTTTTTTTTTTTTTTTAACTAGACTGGTTTTCTGGGGAAAATTTTTACAAAACCTCTTCCTTATCCAGAATAAAATAAGATCTGGCGAACTAATGTCGCGAGGAACATTTTTGTGACAATCTGTTTATTCTGAATTTTTAATGGAATGTATTTCGCTGCCAAATACAGTACAGCAAAGGAAAACTGATATGCATGAGTTTCACATCTTTTTTTTTTTTTTTTTCTCTCTGTTTTAAAAACAAAGCTTTGTTTCGATTTTAAAATTCAAACGATTCGAAATGGCACGAAAATAGACAAAAGAAACAAATGGGCAATGTTAGTTTGGAGAACTTATACGACGAAAAAATTCTACTCCAAAAAAGGTGCTTAGCAACCGGATGAAGAAAAACTGAACATAATTTATCAGCCGAAACTCTTACTCTAGATCCTTCTCCTTGAATTTTAAGTATCCTTTTGAGGAACTGAAATTTTAATTTTTATATCATGTCGATCTTTATTGCTCACCTCAAGACTGTAACGCCGTGCATGAACATACACGATTTAAAACAATATTTTGTATGTATATGTAAAAAAATCATACATGTTTGTAATCAACTCAACAATAAAAAATTGAACTTAATCGGGAATGAATGAATTTCGTCGATCCAAAGTTTGTATACAAAGTCTAGTAATTGATGGTCAGTAAAACTCAAGTTGAATGAAGGAGGACATTGACGATAATCGATAATTAGCCACGAGTTATATCGATAACAAAAACCGTGGCGTTGATGAAAAACCCAGATAACTATACGAGGTACAGGTAGTAGCTACCTGGTTACCTTTATTCCACGTTAAAAATAATTGTGGTTTATTTGATGAATGCTTTAACTGATTAATTGATAAATGGTTGACCATTAATATTCTTGCTGCATGCGAGGGTGAAGGGCTTAATTTTTATGTGAATTTTATATTTTGTTTTATTTTTTTTTATCCCTTCTAAAAATTCATCTCATGTAAAAATGAAAAGGTAGAAAAGCCACCGTTTTCTTGCGTCCATCTTATTTCCACGCTTTTTTTTTATTAAATGTAATGTATTATTTAATATGATAAATTCAGTTGCTTTTACTCCCTATCGTGCTGTATCTATTTTAATCGTATTTTTTGTTTCAAAATGGCGGCCGATTAGAGACAACCCAGTAGGTAATGATGCATCGTAAAACTTTAATATGTGAACTCCTCATGTTTTAAGTAATCGCTTTCGATGCTTGATGCATTTTGATGTTGATTTTCATGTTATGAGAAATTCAAAAAAAGTTTATGTTTGATTTTTTATTTGTAATTTTTCAAACAACGAGGTTAATAAAAGTTGTTTCGATTTAAAACTTATGTATGCTTTTCTACGGTAATATTTGGATTTTATGTCTTTTATTAACCGGAAACTTGTTCCTAACTATCTGAGGAGTTCCATAGTCTTCTGCAAAAGCCTTATTAAAACATTTGCAGGTAAAATGCCAGTTTTCTTGTAAAAAATGGTCAAATCCCTAGGGTAGGCCTAAAATATTTCAGTTGCAGCATAAATAAAAATTTCCGTTGATTTTAAAAAAAAACACAAATAAATAAATAAATAAATAAATAAATAAATAAATAAAATAGAAATAAAACGAAGTTGACATGCAATGTAGCTCTCGTTTTTAACATTACTGTAATATTTTCAAAAAAAAGGTGTTGAGTCTTCGTGACATGATAATTTCCCATTTTTAAAGTCCATCATTTTCCACCATTTTTAGTTCCCTCAGGATGTAGATAAAATTCTGAACGGTTGCACTTTAAAATTTTTTTAAAACCTTTGAAACGTCCTGAAAATTACATGTAATTTGTTTTAATTCACTGCCTATGTGCCTAACGCAAGAAATACGAAATCGATAAGAATTGCCGATTAATTTGCCAATCGGAAAAGAAAACGAAGTTCCATTCTAAGAATGCCACCATGTCCATACATTTCATTTCTAAAAACTACCCCTGGTGGAAATTTTGAGATCATCAATGTCGGTGCAGCATCGATCCAACCTCGGACGTCCATTCAGAAAGTTAACGCTTTTCAATATCGGTCAAATGAGAATTTAACATATTTTCAATATTGGCCGTTATTGGAGATCGGATCGATCATGGCCAAGATTGGCCCGATGGCGATCCGAGGTCGACAAGCGTTACTTTTCAATATCGATACGACATTCCGAAATTTCCACCAGGGACACAGTTAGTAATAAAATATAACGATTCATTTATTTAAAATTTAAAACCCTTTACTTTTCTTTTCATACAAAAGTAATCATTTTGCGTACCTCGGGAAGTAATCGCCTGTTTTTCTCCCGCTCGAGAAGTGAGCATTTCGTTTTTCTCGGTACGTAAAGTAACTTACTGCACTAGGATGGAAGAGACTTTTCACGTCTCAGCACTTTGAACACCTCGGCTTCGCCTCGGTGTCTCAAACTCGTGCTTCAACGTGAAACAAGTCTCTTGTCCATCCTAGGACAGTAATCTACTATTGTATGTAACTAAAAGAAAGATTTTTTTTTCTTTCCTGCCAAAAAATGAATTTTCTACACGGAAAAAAAAGTTCGGTTCCTGTTACTGAATGTTAAGTTGGGTCTTGTGACATCTAAACATTTGAGTTGACAATACTAAAAATTAGGTAATTATTACTAAACGTTATTAATCATTACGAACTCTTCGTAATAATTACCAAATTTTCGGTATTATCTACTCAAATGTTTAGATGTCACAGGACCCAACTTAACTTTCAGTAACAGGAACCGAACTTTTTTCTCCGTGTATAAATCGTAGAAAACGGTAAACTTTTAAAATAAAAGAAAAAAAAAATAAAACTTTTACAATGCCGTACGGACAAAATCAATTTTTTTTTTTTTTTTTTTTTTTAATCAAACAAGTTGCTGTTTTCCATATTCAATAATCTGGATTAATACTAATTTTAATTCCTTCCTTCGTTGGTGTACCTCTGACGGACGGAACTATCAACCAAATTAACATCTTATTCCTGCAAAAAGTTCTTTATTTTAGCCTTCTTATAAAAAAGTACTTGACTTTATAAAGACCCTTCACATGAATAGTCCTTGAAAACGTCCCTTAGCAATTTCTTTATTTTTAATTATATTTCTGGATACGTCCTAATTATAAATTGCAATTCTTAATGCATTTACTTGTTTTCTAAGATTAAACAGCGTTCAAAAAACCCGTAAAAACAGTAACAAATTATAGTGTCTGATGTGGGATAGTTGAAGCATAAAATTAAAAATTCCGGAAAAAATCGTCAAAATTTTCGTTTTGCTAATCCACTTTCGACACCAAACTTTTTTTTTGGTTTTTACAGGTTTTTACTGGGTGTGTTTCTAAACAAAATCCAGCTGAGTTTAGTTCCATATTACTGTCTTCAACTCGACGCACATAATACTAGTATTTTTAAAACAAAAATATAACGTTTCCAGTTTCCTAACATACAGTCCGTTTTTCTCCAAAATTAGGAGCTTTGAACTGGGAAAAGATTCTCCTTTCTAATTAGTAAAAAAGCTTTCTAAACGAAACGTTTTCGATCAAAGATATAATTTTCTCGGAATTTTTCCTGGTTTTAACTTGTCAGTCTCTTAATTAACTGAAAATTCCCGATAATAGATCCAATTATCTAACAAAATTCGTGATGTGGCAGCAGTTTATTCTTTACACCTTATTTTCGGCTATAAAAAAATAAAAAAAAGGACACCTTTCCTTGTTTTATTTAATTATTTGTGGTCAACATGCCATGGTTTACAATGGGCTTATTTACTTTGATCGTTATTGCCCAAATTAAGTTGCTTATTACTGTTTTTAATTTTCTCTTTAATTGATTATACAAGGGGCAAAAACTGGCTCGAATGATTAACTAACGCTTCAGCCAAACTCGCTACCAATAAAATTATCAGAATAATTATTGTGCGCGTATTCGGAAGCATTTTCGTTTTGCTTACATGAGCAAATAAAAAAAAAATCATTGCTGGAAATTTTCAGTATTTACGGCAATCTGTTGAAACAGATATTTACCTTAATTAAAGATCATGGAATGATTCCTGGCCGATCTCATCAATTCCCATATTCAGAGATTCAATATTTCCGTTACTCGTCCATAAAAATAAAACACAATTTTTGCGGAAAGTACTTTTAAGTGCTTCCTGCCTTGTGGGTATAAACGATATTGTTTTACACTACCGCGCAATCTCCGTCACGCCTCACGGACTCATTTAAATACATCAACCATCTTTTTTTTTTTTTTTATTATAATCAAGAAAACAAAATTTTAAAAATGATTTTGTTTAAAAAAAAAAATTAAGCGGTATGTCCGCTCTTTAAAAATAATGTTCTGACCAAATATGAGCATATGAGTGTTTTAAATATCCCGCCATGATATTCAAAATAACGATTCGTACCCGAAATTGATTTGTTTTATTGGAAGATTTATAGATCAAAATTTAAATTAAAAGAAGAAAAAAAGACAGTAAACTATCGAATCTGATGTAAGGTATAGTGACAGATTGACATTGATACGTTGGACACCATACCAAGAGTTGACATAATACGATTAACATATTTTATTGTTTTTGGTTTACGCATGACAACGATTCATTCACCCAAAAAAGTGGTTTCCTCGGTTTCGATCAGTATAAAACTGGACTTTTAGACTTTATAGATCTTTTAACGGACGATATTATTTTCAAAGTAAATTAGGTACCGTGTACTTTACTTTTGGAGCCATCCCTGGTAGAAATTTTCTATTGGATCAAGCTAGATCAGTCTTGGAATATCTAGATTCAATCTTGGATCAGTACTGGATATCCATGTCCGAAACAGTTTGATTCGTTACCTTCATCAAGCTTGGTTGGGTCTTGATCAACCAACATCGCTCTAGTCTTGATCAATCAAGTTTGGTCGAGTCTTGATTGATCAGCATTGGATAATCAGTATTGGTCCGATTCCGTTTAATCTATGCTTATTTATAAGACAAATAGCAGGCTGAAATTTAGTCTCGGATCAGTACTGGACATCCATTTCGGAAACAGTTTGCTTCCTTACTTTCTTCATGGGTCTTGATCAATCAACATCAATCAGATCACTTTGTGTTTAAATGAAAATATTGTTATATTGCTACTAGGGGTCTTGCTTGATCAGCACTGGATAATCAACATTGGTCCGATTTCATTAAATCTATGCTTATTTATATGGCAAATTATAGCAGGCTGAAATAACTTTGTATTGAATGGTAATATTGTATCAGCTTTTTTTAAATTATCTTTTCTTTTTTTAATAAATTTAAAAACAAGATTTTAAAAAAAGCTGATACAATATTAACATTCCAATACAAAGTTATTTCAGCCTGCTATAATTTGCCATATAAATAAGCATAGACTTAACGAAATCGGACCAATGTTGATTATCCAGTGCTGATCAAGCAAGACCCCTAGTAGCACAATTGTATCCATAAGATATCTACTGGATGTCTCTTCCTGATTCCTCCACATCCAATGGATATCCGTTCGAACTCCGTCGGATTCCTGAGGATATAGTATGGCGCTCCCAAGTGTAGCCACAGCTACTCCGCAGGATATCCTGAGGAGCCTCTACGGGAAAACCTAATCAAACATCCATCAGATATCCTGAGGAGTATTTTTTGGATATCCTGCCTATGCATCTAGCAAATACTTTCTGGATATTAAAATCTTATATTTTATCATTTAATCAGTCACATCACAGTCACTAATACTTCATTAACACCATTATACTGCATTTAATTTTTCAATTTTCATCTTGATGACTTTGCTTGCAATTTACATTATTTGAAAAAGAAAAAAAAAAAGGTTTCTAAATGTTTCATGTGGGTAATTCTTGAAAAAACGTTCCGTGTCGGGAAAGACAATTAAGGCACTTTTTGGTAATAAAAAAGGCTGAAAAGTAAATAATTTTTTCTCAAGAAGAGGGATATTGTTCTTTATCTTGCAAAACACCAATTCACAACAACAAAAAAATTTTCTCGTTGCATCCTTAATGAGATGCTGCTATAAAAAAACAAAACGTGTCGGGAGGACAAATAACGCACTCTTTATCTAATTAAAAAGGTTTAAAAATCATTTTTATTTTGATTAAAAAGGGATATCATTCGTTACCTTCTAAAACGCAAATTTACTGTAAAAAAATTTTTATTCAGTGTGTGTTTGATGAAATATTAAGCAATATTGCCTAAATATAAAAAGGTACGTTTTTTTAAGAACTACCCATGTAATTACATTGGCACTGTATATTAATTGAATTATTTCCGACATATTAATTAACCACTTATCACTCCACGATCGCAGAACATTTTATTTAATTTTTCACTATTTACTTCACTAAAAACTCATAAATCCCGATAATTTGAAAAGAAAAAAATCCGTTACACCCTTATTATGTCGCCATTTTGAGTCTACATGATGAGGCTACCCTAGCGGTAACTGTATAAACTATATAAGATTTCGGCCGACAATTTTTTTCTTCTTCATTTGATTATGACTTTATTTTTTTTTTATTTTATTTTATTAATTAATCTTTCAAGATTTTTAAAAAATTAAATATTAAATGCAATCTAATTGTTTGCACATGAATTGATAACTCGTTTTCTTTATAAAAATTGAAAAAAAAAAAAAACGGTCAACGAACTTCATTCAAAAAATTAGAGTACCTGAAATTTACCCTGGGTCGGGGGCAAGATCCGTTCGTTGACATTGCAACACAATATATACTGTAATTTTTTTTCCTGTTTTTCAATAAAAACGCAATTTTCGACTTGTCAATTTTTTCTGATTATTCAAGCTTAGTTTAAAATAAAAATGCAATTAAAAGATTTTAAAAACACCGATTAGATTTTCAGAGTCACCCATTGTTGGCCCAAAGATACGAAAATCCGTCAGAACTCAACCGTAATTTGAAAAAAAAAAAAAAAAAAAAATGTCTTGGATTACGAATTTTTGATCCAATACAGGAAAGCATAGTTTCTTCTTTTCCATATGCTAAAATTGGAACTAAAGCATAAAGCAGGTACGATCCAAGATTGATAATTCATTCTTGGTAAATCAATTTTGATCCAATACATGAAAGCCTAGTTCCATCTTTTCCGTATGAGAAAATTGGAAATAAAGCTTAAAGCAAGCACGACCCAAGATTGATATTTCATTCTTGGTAAATCAATTTTGATCCAATACAGGAAAGCCTAGTTCCATTTTTTCCATATGAGAAAATTGGAAATAAAGCTTAAAGCAAGCACGATTCAGATTGACAATGCAATCTTGGTAAATCAGTTTTGATCCAATACAGGGAAGTCTAGTTCCATTTTTTCCACATGAGAAAATTGGAAATAAAGTTTAAAGCAAGCACGACCCAAGATTGATATTTCATTCTTGGTGAATCAGTTTTGATCCAATACAGGAAAGCCTAGTTCCATTTTTTCCATATGAGAAAATTGGAAATAAAGCTTAAAGCAAATACGATCCAAGATTGATAATTCATTCTTGGTAAAACAATTTTGATCCAATGCAGGAAAGCCTAGTTTCATCGTTTCCATATGCAAAAATTAAAAATTAAGCCTGAATCAAGCACGATCCAAGATTGATAATTCATTCTTGGTAAATCAATCCTGATCCAAATCTGAACTACTGAATCTCCAAGATTCATTTCTACCAGGGATTTTTCTTCAATTATAATTAACTGTACGATAAACGAAATGAATGCGAAAAAAAAAACCAGAAACTTCCAGAGAGTGTACTGGTAGTTCCTTAGAAGCTTCTTAGAATCAGGGCTGCAATTCCGATTAATTTTTATTCGGAATCGGAGTGGAAATCGAAATCTGCTACCGTAGAATGGGGTGAAGTTGAAAGGAAATTCCAAAAACAATTTAAGGTTCATTTTTGGAACTAAAAATATAAAAATTAAAGTAGTTTACGAGTCAATCGAATATCGATAGAATTTTTTTATTTTCCGCTTATTGATTCTTCAAGACATAATCTATCACCTGGAATTTTTTCAGATTTTTTGCTTATGTAGTTTTAATGTAATTAAATGTCAAAGTTACCTCTCAAAGTCCGATCAAAGCATTGCTCTTATGGGAATCAGGCACCAGAAGTGGGATATTTTCACAAATTTTAAAAAATCTACTCGATCGATTTGCGAAAAAAACTAGAAATGAATTAATCTTCGTACTTACAACGATTCTATTTAAAAAAAACGACCTCGCCTTTAAAGGATTGTTAAATATTTCGATTTATATTTGGAAATTGAAACTTTTTTTGGCGAAGATGGAGCCATGTTTGTAAACATTTACTAAAATTTCGACTTTTCACCGCCTTGTAAAGCGAAATCAAAGTCATTTGAGTGTCTTTATTATTAAAAATTTTATTTTCAGAATTTTTAATTAATACCCTAAATCATCTATGAGAACTGTTCTGGACATGATAAATAAGAATCTATTTATTCGTCCGAACAATTTGGCTCAATTTTTTGATAAAAAAAGTATTTAAATTACTACGCACGGGGACTCGTAAACTACTTTAAAGTGGATGTTGTTTACTTTTGTAGTGTAAATATGAAAGCTGCGAATTTTTATCTATTTTAGCATCTATTCTTGTTTCGCTTTTGTACGGAAGCCAAAAATGGCAACTTTTTGGTAGTTTAAAAACTTTTACTTCTGCTAGTGCTTTTTTAATTTCTTCAAAAATTTTAAAGTCCCTTTATTCGACCTGCAATATTTTCATCTTTTTATTTCGTTACAAAAAATCAGCATATTTGCTTTCAGCCTTTGATAAGGGGTGATCCATAAAACACGTGAGCACGTTAGGGGGGAGAGTGGTTTTACAAATTTAACGTGAGCATTTATCTCATGTAATAAACGTGCCAAAATGAAAATAATTTAATTTTCTTACACTATGCAATTTAACTCACTTAAAAAAAAAATTTCAATTATATCGGCGCATTTGCTCTAAGTTAAAAAAAAAAATCTGTTTTTTTGCTAAATTTAAGTTCCGAAAAAAATCAGATTTTTAAAATGTTTAATATTAATTTTTAAAAAAAAATTTAAGCGGGGGGGGGGGGGGGGGGGTAAAGGAAATCTAGCGTAATTTTAGGGGGGGGTCCTGAAATGCTAACCTTTGCTAACAAGGGGAGGGAGGGGGTCGAAAATGGCCAAAATAATGCTCACGTGTTTTATGGACGACCCCTAATCACAGCTTTCTTAAAAAATTTTTAATTTTAAGAGAGACATGGGGTGAAGTTGAAAGGTCGCAGACTTCAAGTTTTTGCCAAATTTTGCTTATGGAAAACATTTCCTGGGTGCTGTTTTGAAAATAAAGGCAATAGAGCAAATAAACAATCCGAAAATTTCAATTCTTTCCTTCTTTTCAAAGGTTTATATTCTGTCTACACTTATGGGTTGCCTTGCTCCTAGGCACCCGGACACCCATACATGTTCCATGTTTTTAGCTTATAGATCAAAGTTCTGGAACACCTAGGGTGTCAGGGTACTTAGGAGGAAGTAACATTAAGTATAGACAGAGTATTAGAGAAAATTAGCTTTAATATTCGTGTACAATTTGACTTCAAACATGGGGTGAAGTTGAAAGCTGACATTATTTGTCTTTCGAGGACCAACAAGGATTAATTGCACGTGAAATATATTACTATCCGTCATTATAATTGTTTGGAATACTATTTTAAGTAAAATTGGGCGTTTCGAAGGACCCAAATGGAAAAATAAAACAGCTTTCAACTTCACTCCACCGTGGGGAAAAGTTGAAAAGAAGGGGTTTTTAATTTTTTTCGAGCTTTCGAAAAAGTAAAAAAAAAATTGAAATTATGGGATTAAAACTTCTAGTGGAGACCCAAATTTTTAAAAAAAATTTGAAGAAAAAATTATTAATAAAGATTTTATGAGCAAATAAACTCTAAAATCTTTCAACTTCACCCTAATCTACGGTATTTCGAAAGTCATTGGAATCGGAATCCGTGCTTTTTTTGAAGAAATCGGAATCGGCATCGGCATTCAAAAATATATTTTCGATTCCGATTGACTTAAAAAGCACGAAAATACCGTTATTTAGGGATGGACACAAGACAAAACAACACAACAAACAATAAGTTTTTCAACCTGATTGTGTTTTTTTTTCTTGAGCTTCTAAAAACAACACAAAATATTGTCTTGTCTTGTACTTTTTGCAAAACAATGAAATTAATAAACTAGCAGAAAGTTTTCGATTTTTTAACGATAAAAGCCTCCGTGATTCTACAAAAATTTTAGTAATCCATATAGCGGTGCAAAATGTCTTCCTATTTTGCTGGTAAATATAACAAAATTTATATTCTTTTTAAGTAAAGGAGACGCTTTGAAGAGTTAAATCTTCTTCTTGAATTTAAAAATTAAGGCCCTTAGCTATTTTATTACCTAAAACTTCAAGAAAAAGCTTGCTCTTCTTTTTCTTCGATTCTTGAGGTGTTGTGTTGTCTTGTCTTGAGTTTTCTCAAACTTAATATTGTTTACTTTTGTATATTGTGTTTATGTTGAATTCTTCTGCTATCAACACAATAGTCAAAACAATACAAAAATTTATTGTGTTGTGGTCCATCCCTACCGTTATTACAGTTAAGGTAAAGGCACCGAATCCTGACAGGGCACCTAATCCTGACAGGAACCCAAAAATGCCTCCCTATGTATCTTATGAGAGGATAGATATTTGACACAACTGTATTTATAGTATCGTCAGCATTACTATTACAAAGTAAAAAAGTAATTTGCTCTTATTTTACAACTTTGAAGAAGAAAAAGCTAACTTTCATTTGTAAAGTGTTGATACAGTAAAATTTTATGAGATTTCTAATGGATTTTGATAAGTTTTTAAATATGCGTCTTAAGGTTTCCTAACGACATTTTTTCATATATTTGGGAAATTTTTGGTTTTATATCATTGGAATAATATATGTTATGAGATCTAAAGGCCAAAAAAATTTAAACCTCAGTACATCGCAAGTGAGAGGGGGGTCAGCTTTAGGTACCTTATTCAGACCCAGGGACCTAATCATGACCTATAGGGAAAGCATATGGAATAAAATTTAATTTTTCTGTAAAGATGAATATAGTTTCAAAACCATATTTTTATTACTTTCCTATCGCTATTATATACTTTATAGTAAATTATTTGAGTAAAAATTGAAAATTGAAATTTTATTCTATGAATGTTTTCCAAGTGCTCTACTAAAGACAAAAACTACTCTTTTGCTGTGAAACATAAAAAGAAACATTCATTAATAATCAAAAATCATTGTGTAAACCCATTTTTACCGACAAAAATAGTTAAATGAAAAATTTCCTTTGTGTCACCTTTAGGTACCGCAATGGTCAGCATTAGGAGCAGCTCAATTTCAGGCTGTCAGGGTTAGGAAACTTTCTTATTTTGTCTTAAGCGGGAAAAAAAATTATTTCTTATTTATTTGTTTAAGGTAGGATTACTACATCTTATTAAGCATAAATCCCTAAATAGTTTGCCATTTTTTCAAAAGAAATTAAGTAAATTATTCCTATATAAGTAACTATTTCTATAGAAAAATCACCTTATATAGTCAGGATTCGGTGCCTTTACCTTAATCAGTTTTGGTTAAAATCGGAATCAGAATCGGAATCGGCATCGGCATCGTTAAATATTTGTTAGTTGGAATCGGAATCGGAATCTGAAACTTTTTTCCACCTTTCGGAATCGGAATCTTACTCATTAATAGTCCAGATTCTGCAAAATCGGAATCGGAATTGCAGCCCTGCTTAGAATTTTTGCTCATAAGAATCCAAATGGCCCTGGACAAACTAAATTCTACAAACCGCAGCAGGATAAGCAAGCAGATATTTCTATATTTTAAATAAAGTCTGCGTAGGATAAGACGTCTTAAATAAAAGAAAAAGACAAAACATCAAAGAAAGAAGTGGAAAACGACAGAATTTCATAAACGGTAAAAAGATATCTTTTGAAAAGCTCTTTACATTAAATATTATATTCAGTATAATTTAGACATATTTGAGCTTCCGAAAATATCATTTCCGGGATTTTAATTTGCATGATTAAATATTTCCTTTAAAATGCAAATTCTCCAAAAAACATAACAAAAAGGTGTAAAGTCTGTCAGTTAGATCTCGCATATGAATGAAAAAACGTGCACATTTTCCCGACAGGGACGAAACAAAATATCTCGCCTATATTTTCGTAACAGCTATTAATTTTTAATGAGTATACAAATCTGAATAAAAGAAAAGTGCTACCAACAGATGTTCGTGTAAAGAAAATCGTATTTATTTATAATTATAACTTAGGTAGCAAGATATTTTTGGAGCGTTGCGCGATATGTAACACGGCATTTAAAGCCCGGGGGCCTCCCTCGGATCCTTGTCACAAGACATTTTAATGCTAGGGATTCTTTTTTTTTTCATGTTTTCTTCGGCTTAATTGGTCTTTAACATAATTGTCAATTAAAGAGTTATTTTTTTATAATCTTGTTAAGAAATGAAAGAAAATATCTGCCTAAACGTTACGTTTCACACATTCATTCAAGATGCTACACGCAATAAGATACGACGATTCTAGAAAAAATAGTAAGTTTTATATTTTTCCGGACAAAAATTGTTAAAATTCATCTTTTACTGCGAAAAGAGAGCTCAAATATGTGCGTGAGTTTCAGTTTAAAACTCATTAAACGCGAAAAAACATTAAAATCTAGATTGTTGAGTCTAAATAACATAACATTATTAAAATTAAAAATTCTTGCTTTAAGAGGAAAATAGAGACCCTCTAGAGCAAAATAGTTCGTTGGAAAAATATAAAAAAATTATTTAAAAAAAATAAATAAATAAAAAGTTTCTTTTAATTATAAGTTTTTTTAATTTAGAATTAATTTTTCAATGATGGAAAAAGGAAATAGATGACCATTGAGTGACATTTGCACTGCTTACGGAGGCGTGAAACCAATGTTTTCGTTAATTCATTCTTGAGATCTGCAAGGCTTAAAATTGCAAGATCATGTAAGAAAGCCTGGTGCCGTAAATCACGTTCAAAAATACGTCTGAATAGCCTACCAATTTCACTTTTCTAAAAAAACAAAAACATAGAAAGTGAAAATAAGAGGAAAATTAAAAGTTGTAAATACCAAGTTCACTTGACTTCAGTCAAAAATTTAGCTTTTTTTTTTTTTTAAATGGAAGCATCCGAGTCGACAATTACGCTTGCATCCGTCTACCATTTTGTAAACAATCTTAATTCTAACGTAGCGTTTAAGCGTCAATTTCATAATACTCCAAAATATTTGACTTGAAGGGGGCCTAAAAGGGACTATTAAGTTTATTTTTTTTCCCCATCAAATTTTACATAAAATCATATGTTATTATAATGTAGACTGTAAGTTCAACCTTTGTACGTAACTTGCGTACAAGTATCTGTTTTGCATGGACTGAATCCTAAGTTAAACCCGATTCCATTAAAATGGTAACACTCGAGTGTTTCTAATACGATCGACTCATTTTCCTTTAACCCTTGCATTTTAAGAAGGTATCCGCTGGTATGCATTTTTATGAGTTATCGATGACTTTTCCATCGATCGGTATTATTAAAACAGGTAGCCAAAAGCTAAATGTACCTGTATTTTAATAATAAAATAATAACCTTCCGTACATTTAAGAAACGAAGGAAATTTGATAAGTTTTTAATAGGTAGTTAATTAAAAAATAATACTTAGAAATAGATTTTTACATAATTTTTATTATCTTTTAACGAAACATCGAAGTTGACGGATGGAACAACAACGTTTTATTTTTTACAAGAAAAGCTTTAAGGTAGATGATGGCTTTTTTTAATAGCTCAATGTCTCACTCGGTCCACACAAAAAAAAAAAAAAAAAAAAAAAAAAAAATGGACATGAACTTGATTCTTGTTCGAAATATTAATCGCGCGGTTATATAGTACTTGAGCACACGTAAAAATTATCTGCATTTTAAACTTGGTTTTTTTTTGAAAATTATTTCACCCCCATCTGATCGGTTTAATGAATACGGCACAGTTCCTTCTTTTTATTTATATATAAAACATTCGAAAGTTCTTAAACGGTTGCTGTAGATGGACTATTAGAAGGGCTAAAAGAAATGTAAAAGAAGTTAAAAAAAGGAACAGTAGATCTTTTGCGATAGAATGAAGAAAAAGAGACTACCGAAAGTGGTCATGAGTCTGCTGCCAGGCATAAGGAAGTAGGCGGAGGAGAATGAAAAATTAAAACCAAGAAGATTCAGAAGCGGTTTTCGTCATTTATAAAAACTGAACTTCCCTCTTTAAATCCGACAAGGTTCATATTAAATGTAAAATTTACTTCGGCCCGGTTCACAGTGTGTAATCTAAGTTCCTAAGTGTACGTCCGTGGTCCCGGTCTTCTTAAATTCAATACCTACAGCCCTATTATAACACGTTATTTGGTTTTTCGATAGCTCTTCGTTATAACAAAGTTGTCAGGTTGCCACAACATTAAGAACCATCAAAGATGAGTCGGCGGATTCGTAATTTTGGTCTTCCTTGCATCTCTAGAAAGGAACGTCTGCCATTATTTTAAAATTGTGCAATGCGTTCTTCCTAAAAGTACGCTATAAATGACATTAGGGGCAATTTGCATGAAAAATTTTATATTGTTACATTTTTTAACTACATATTTGGATGGTGAGCTACTCTCTCCGAAGACACTCTTTATGCTTATTTCCAAATACCTGTATCACATTCCGGTTAGTTTCGAAAAAGAGGAAATTTTTTGGGGCTAAATAAGACCTTATGATCCTCTATTTCTTTTCATGTCTAATTTTCCGCTAAGCCTTTTAAAACTTCATTATAAAAATACGGCACACCGTATCTCTGAAAAAAAAAAAAAAAAAAAAAAAAAGAAACTGACCAAATCAACTTCTCCGTGCATAACCTCTTACATAAATTTGTAGCAGTGATTTATGCTTTTGATTTTGCTTTTTTTAAAATCCGTAGTCTGGAATTCTGTGCATTCATATCTGTGTAACAGGCGTAAATGCCTGGAGCAGTTGTAAAAATAAAAAAAAATATCAAACAAAATTTAAAACACTACCAGATTCATATAAAATCAGATTGCCCTTTAGTAAAAAAGATCTGAAGCAAAAATCATGCTAATTTTTTTTGATGGAAGCGAATCCATTTCAGTAGGACGGATTATTTTAAAAAAATGGTTCGAGAATCATAAGATGTAGAAAAAATTAAAAAGACAACAAAATAAAAGGTTTTTAGACGCTGTTTGAAAAAAAAAAATTTTTAGTTAAAAGTAGAAAAAAAAAGTAGACAGGTATAATTAAAGAACAATAATTATTGACGGAGTAGAGCTGTTGCTTGAGGGGCTTTATACAAGAGTGTTTAGACCGATTCATATCTCGTGGACGGCTCACGCCAGCACAGACGCACAGTACTTCTGCCTTTTAGCTACTTGCTACCACACCATATGTCTCTTATAAAAGATGATCTTTGTTTCTTTAATCCCCTCTTTAAGAACATGCAACCCTAATCGGCCGATCTTGAAGAAATAATAAACAAATAAACACGAGATTTAAAGGAAAGAAACGATCTTTACACTCAACATTTACTTAGGTAACGGCGATAGAATTTTTTTTTTTTTCCCTCGTCTTAAACCAAAAAGAACCGAAATCAAAGAAAGCAAAAGCTTCAAAACTCGCAATGAATTATTTCTTGCATCATACGTTTTATAATTCCAATCGTAAATAAAAATCGATTTCCAATGCAATTCTACCTTGCAAACGAAACATGAAATCAAGTTAAAGAAGCAGCGAGTTGGAAATGGGAAAGCTTAAATCAATTATCACGTTCATACTGATTTAATATCCTGAACCATATGTGCCCGTCATCAGTTCTGCATATGGCGTTTGAATGGATAAGGCAAAAGGTCCGAGGAAATCGAGGGGATCGCTTCCGTCTTGGCTTTATCCTTGGGGATCAACTTTGTTCACAGTTGAAGTACCTTCAATAACATCTGTTTCGAGTAATTAAATCGCTTTGGTCCAGATGTCTTTAATCAAAACCCGTGTCTCCCCATTCACCGTCTTAAATTTTCGAATTCAAAGTTAGATTAACCGGAATCAAAGTTTAATCGTCGTTTCTATTCTCCTGAAACCGAAATTTTTCACTTTTAATTTGAAAAGTACTGAAAAAACTCGTTCCTACTTTCTTTTTATTGATTGATACTCAAAAAGAAAATGACAGCAAATTAAGTTTAACGGAAACAATAGTTTACCATTCGGGAAGGAATTTTATTGGTTTTTCTTTCCCCAGATTATAAAGAAAGAAGTATAAAGTTTCACAGAAAGTATATAAAGGTGTTAGAGTTTTACCCGAAGCAAGGGAATTGATTTTATTAATTCTTTCTTTCCTTCATTTCTTCTTTCGTTTTATTCATAACAAAAAGAATGACTTCCTTGTAAAGTTTTTCTTTTCCAGAAAGTATATAACTTCCTTCAGATTTCTCGCTAATATATATTACCTTGATAAAAAGAATAAATCTTTAAAATTTTATTAAACTTTACAAAAGGAGGGAACTCTTTGTTTTAAACGTTTAATTTGATATCAAACGTTTCCTTTCATCCCGTTTTTCATGAATTTAAAATTTTCGATAATCTTATTTTCGCTTTTAATCAGACTACAAACCTCCAATAAAAAAAAATAAAAATAAAAAAATTATTCTAAAAACATTTGGTTTTTTTTTACCGAATTTTTCATTCATATATGCATCTAGGAAATACACATTTTCTCTAAATGATTTTTCTGGCCGAAAAGTGAAATTATTTAGAATTTGCAATTTGCAATTAAAACCAAAGAGTGAACAATTTTTTTTCAGAGCTTTCGTAAGTAAAAAGGCTTACAAGAAATGAATTTCGAATTATTTTATTTTTTTTATTTTGATCTGCCTAAGTTGATCTTAGGGATGGACACAAGACAAAACAACACAACAAACAATAAGTTTTTCAACCTGATTGTGTTTTTTTTTCTTGAGCTTCTAAAAACAACACAAAATATTGTCTTGTCTTGTACTTTTTGCAAAACAATGAAATTAATAAACTAGCAGAAAGTTTTCGATTTTTTAACGATAAAAGCCTCCGTGATTCTACAAAAATTTTAGTAATCCATATAGCGGTGCAAAATGTCTTCCTATTTTGCTGGTAAATATAACAAAATTTATATTCTTTTTAAGTAATGGAGACGCTTTGAAGAGTTAAATCTTCTTCTTGAATTTAAAAATTAAGGCCCTTAGCTATTTTATTACCTAAAACTTCAAGAAAAAGCTTGCTCTTCTTTTTCTTCGATTCTTGAGGTGTTGTGTTGTCTTGTCTTGAGTTTTCTCAAACTTAATATTGTTTACTTTTGTATATTGTGTTTATGTTGAATTCTTCTGCTATCAACACAATAGTCAAAACAATACAAAAATTTATTGTGTTGTGGTCCATCCCTAGTTGATCTACCTATGTCTCTCGGCAGAGAAAAAATCCATATGGGACCATTCAAATATTACATAGGGGTCGATCATAAACCACGTTAAGGGGGAGGAAGTATTCAAAATGCTAACTCTTGCTAACAAGTCTCCACTTGTGGAGGTTTACATATCTAACGTTAACCGTCGTAACGTAACCGCCGTGGTGGGGCGGGGGGAGGTTTACATATCTAACGTTAGCATTTGTCTCGTGTAATAAAAGTGAAAAAATGAAAATAATTTAATTTTTAATTATAGACCGTTTGCACGGAGGGGAAATAACGGGAGTGGGGGGTTGACCACGTGATAGACCACGTGATCAATTGAAGGATCGCCATATTGTGGAGTAATTTAAATACAATTATTTACTCCACAATATGGCGGATGATATTATTGAACTCGACTGACGGGATCTCGTTAAAAAGGGACTCTTCTCCCTCATTGGATATGGCCTATGTAACCTAACTCAAAAAAAAAAAATTATTTCAAATTTGCCCGCGCAATAGCTCTAAGTTAAAAAAAAGAAAGAAAAAAATCCCTTTTCTTTGCAAAATTTAAATTCCGAAGAATTTCAGATTTTTAAAATTTTTAATATTAATTGAAAAAAAAATTAAAAAGCAATTCTGGTTGAAATCTAATATAATTTGGGGGGGAGGGAGGGGGTCAAAAATGGTTAAAATAATGCGAACGTGGTTTATGGACTACCCCATAGGCATGATTTTCGCTCTTTTAGGCTTCCTCCCCACAGTTGAAGTTAAGTAAATTTTCTTTAGACCCTCTCTCTCTTATTAAGGAAGATTTTAATTCCAACCCCCCCGGCCCCCCTTTCCAGAAAATTGATTATTTTAACTGCTTTGTCCTTACATAAGATTTTATCACCCTCCCCTTCTCTTCCTCTTGTAAGCAAAAATAAGATATGCCCAGATCTCCTCCTTCGTCCCCTTTCCCCACACGTGCTTACGTAATATTTAAATTGCCTCTATTCCATAAAGGTCTACATAAAGGTTTTCAAAATCTCCGAATTTCGAAATAAAATTTGTACTCGGTGTTTCGCAGTTTTTCCCGTTCCGAAACATAAAATTCCGTTTTAGTTCTTCAAAAGCGCTTATTTCGGAAGAACGGAAGATGCTCAAACAAAATAAAATTAACAGTAAAGCACAAATTTCCCACTCTTCCAAACTTTTTTTTTTTTTTCAAACCAGAAAGTAGAAGAAAATTAACTCTCTGTCACAAGTTCCTATTCCTTTTTCTTAAAAGAAAAATAACTTTTTTTTATACGTTATTTCTTTTAAAGCGTGCGTTACTTACTTTTCCTTTCTCAACACATGGGGTCATTAATTATTAAAATTTCCAATTAATGCTTTTATCCTGTCTCTCTCCTTGCAAAGATGTGAATACATTTGATGAAATACTGTAGTAATATACAGTCTTTCTGATATGGTAATGTCACTTTATTGCGACTCCTACCGCAACAAGTATTTGTTTTAATTTCCAGAAATCTCTTCATAGGATGTTTTCAAAATATGTTTGAAACAAAACGTTAAAAAATTTATGAGGCCATTCATTACAGTCATCATATTAATTCTCAAAAATCCCCCAACGCCACTGGGAATAGAAAATAATAAGTAAAGTCATATTATCCTTCACCAAATAAAAAAGCAACTAATTTAAAAACGAACGAAGAAAATAGCTTTTTATTCGCGACAAGGAAATAAATTTTATTAAAGTAAATCCGTTTCAAACAAAAAAAAAAAAAAAAAAAAAAAAAAAAGGTGTACTAATTAAATAAAGTAAGCGAAGAAAAAAGTTTACTTTAATATCGATTCACTAATAAAAACGGAAGTTAAAAAAAAAATTCAAAAAAGAAGACTTTGATTTTTTTTCCTACCTAAAAATAGTTGTTAATTTTAATTTGTTTATTGCTTTATCTTTATTCTTCATCAAAAATTTTGTCTTTATGTCAGTCAATTTATTTAAAAGTGATTTTATCTCGAGCGAGCCAGTTCATAAGTACTTGTATTAGGCGTAGCTTAAGAATACACCTTCTGCTTTCCCAGTATTATTAATTAATGCTTTAGTTTTGATTTCTCATAATAAAATAAAGAATAAAGTAATATTAGGAATATAAAAACAAATACAGCATACTAAAATTTTCATAACTTTAATGCACTTTCAGACATCATTTATATTAGTTTCAAAGGAGAATAAAACAGAATAGCTAATAACTATGATACAGTGTTGTAAATAATTTTAGAAATGTTAATAAACCATACCATACCAGTATCGAAGAGTGTATTGAACTACCATCTAAAAAGAAGCCGGACTTCCAATTTTTTTTTCGAGCGGATTTTCGAAAAAGTTAAATCGGCTTTAGGAATTAAATACCGTAGCACAATCAGGCTCGTATTGGCTTGCAGGTTTACCGCGAAAATTTGGGCCCCAATGAAATGTCCCTAGAGCACTCATTTGGTAAAAATTATTTTTACTGCAAAGATTTATAACTCGCAGAGGTCCGAAGATTGAAAATCTAGGCCGATGCCGATGCTAACATCGGATTTTTTTAAATATCCGACATCGACGTCGGCATCGGTATCGGAATCGGCATCGGAACCTGACCCTTGATTTTAAAAATCATCTAGAATGGCTCTATAATTTTTTTTTACTAAAATAGGAATCAGAGGCGGCATCGGATATGATGATGGAATTGATCGATGCCGGCATCGGATATAATCGATGTTTGGTGGCGTCGGCATCGGCATCGAGTGTCTGTGTCGGAATCGGGAGTTAAATAAATAATATGGAATCGGCATCGACCCGAGATTTCAGTCGGCCGGGGACGTAACCGGCATAAGATTCGGACCCCTGATAATTCGGGCTCCAAATTTCTAGTTTCTCCCACCCTCTTTTCCGTGCCAGTCAGCACCTAAACACCATGCAGTAAAGCTCAAAATTAATCCAAAGTAGTCCAAAAAAGGTTTCAATGGGCTGACCCTTTGTCTCCGGATGAACCCATGTAGTCCACCCAGTACCATATGAGCTCCCGCATGAGGTTCCCATAGGAGTCCATCGGAGTGTGCCCATTATATTGAGGGGCACAGAGTGCCCCCCAGCCAAGTTAAAAAAAAAACAAAATACAAACACCCGAACCTAACACGGTACCGACAAAACCTCACGCCTCACCGGGGCACTCGACCTGTGCCTACTTTACCGTACGCATAATACGGCCGATTTCAGATCCCATTACCTCCGAAAATAAAAAAGCTAATTTTTTTCTGATTTCACCATCTTGTTACCGCTTGCCTTGTGACTCTATGTTCCAATTTACAACTTTCTAGCTTTTGCCGTTTTCGAAATATTAGGGCCTAAAGTTACGGTTTTTGAGCGTCAGATATATATTCATATATATAGATAGATAGAGAGCATAATGTTTAGGGTACTTGGGGGGCACCTAGAAAGTTGAAACTTGGCATGGTAATAGATCTTAATTAGTAATGAACAGAAAAAGTCCAAAAACCCGAAAAATATTAAAGGGGGGCCGAGAAAAGCCGATTTTCTTATTCGCCTGCAGTATCGAGATTAGATAACCCTCAACATTCAACGAAAATAAATGTTTGTATAAAGGACGACGAACTCTATAAAGAACCCTCTGCTTCATTCCTTTATATTGTCGCAGGTGTTTTCATACCTGGAGCACATTTTTTTGAAAGGGGACTTTTTTTTTGAAAGGGCATTTTTTTTTCATTGATTATTATTATTATGATTATTACTATTTTTTTTTTTTCTTTTAATTTTTAATTTTTTCAACAAACCTAAAACTGCTTTAAGGCGGGGGTGTAATTCTCTCGGTTGGGCTTTATCGGGCTTTATATTATTTTTCACCGACTTTATCTTTAGCTTTTTAATATGTAGAAATAAAACATCATGCGGCTGTCACCAACTAAGTCTAAAATTTTTACGGGTATAATTTTGAAAAAAAAAAAAGTTAAGACTATTTCATTTTGAGGCATTAAAATGACTTAATTTAATACCGTAATTTGGATATATATTAAACGAACGTTCTTTCTGATATCGAACAAATTTTCTCTGATTTGTTTTAAAAATATTTAAAAAGATGATAGGGGTATTTGTTTACCTGATGACCGAGAATATATTCCACTATGAGCGGAAAAAACAGGTACTTTTGCGTATTTTGTCGAGCCTTTTTTATCTCGTCCGGTATAACAACATGCTTGGATTATATTGAACGGCATTTGTTTTCGTGGATTTTAGAGAAAAATTTTGATTTTTTTATTCCTCTTTTCGCTTTTATTTTTCATTTATGATTGATTGGGAGTGCAAAACCCATTGAATTTACTCTAAATTACCGGCAGGAATGCCGTAACCTAACTGAAGAGTAATAAAAAGGCCAAAAACGTAGCTTGTAGTGGAATATTTTTTTTAATTCCAATGAAAATCATCCTAAACCTAAACCATTGATTTTAAAATTGACAAGCAGAAGTACAATTTTAAAAAATGGTTTTTGAAAGTTTTTATAAATTAAAAATGGCAATGATCACCTAAAGGCTTTACAACGCTATTTCTATGGCCAAACGACTGACACTAGGAACAAATATCTGTTAAATAAAAACGTGCAGTTTCATTCAATATAACCCTCATAGTTTCAATGTATACCCAAATTAGGATAGAAAAGACAAATTGAATTCAGTCATTTCAATTTTAATCAGACCCGATATTGCAAATTTCATGTTTTTTTCTGGTTCTTATTTTTTGCAGGCAGAAAACAATTTTAGTGTGAGAGATTATTGCTAGCAAATAATTTTAATTTTAACTTAAAAGGTAAAAAATTTTGGACCAAGTTGTAAAAATGGTTAAAATTTTACAAAAACTCGTGATATCTCCAAAAAAACAATTCCTTGTAAAAAGGTTCAGCCAAGTTAATCTTGCAAAAAACCGAAATGCTTCTGCCCTTAAAAGTTCTGATATCAAAAAGGGCAGCCAAGTTTTTTAAGGACAGCTTTAATTTAAAATGCCGTTTTTCTACAAAATACATTAAAACTTGGCCGCTTTTTTGCCCCCCCCCCCCTGCCGTTACAAAAATATCATTACGACGCTTATTATTTAACAAAGTTAAAAGAACCTGCCAATTTTTATTTACTATTTCCAATTTACTCAAAGTAATAAAATTACTGAGAAAAAAAATGTCAACCATAATACTGTTCGTACCTACATGAGTCACATTATGTGGTAAATTTAACAATAATAAATTTAAATGTGCAATAGTAAAAGTCGATACTACACTAAGCTGAAAAGTAAAAGTAAAATTCACGCGAATTTCAAACAATTCGTCAGTTATTACGATTATTAAAAAAAAAAAAGCGGCCAAGTTTTAATGTATTTTGTAGAAAAACGGCATTTTAAATTAAAGCTGTCCTTAAAAAACTTGGCTGCCCTTTTTGATATCAGAACTTTTAAGGGCAGAAGCATTTCGGTTTTTTGCAAGATTAACTTGGCTGAACCTTTTTACAAGGAATTGTTTTTTTGGAGATATTAGTAGACTCAAAGGATTAACATTTAGGTGTTTCAATCAGTGCAAACCATATAATAAAACACCGTAACGGCAAGGAGCGGTATTTTTACAAGGTCTGAACCACCGGCAAAAAAAGGGGTGGAAGAAAGGAATAATCAAATCAGATCAGTCTTCTATAAAACCTCGAATTGCTTCGAAAGTTGAAAAAATTATCTTGCTTCGCAATTTACAAAACATTTTTTCGGGCCGCAAAACGAAATTAATTTAACCGGTCGACCGTCAAGTTTTCTGACCGCAAGGAAGTGGTGGTTAGCCCTCCTTTGAGTTTCTAAATGATTTCCGTCCTATCGCGGTTTTTATCTGTCATTTCACTTATTTTATATGTTTGCGGTAAACCTACAAAAATATTTACGTCCATCTGTTTTGAACTTTTCCTAATGTTTAAACACAAAAGTTTGAGAAAATTTTATTGTAAAAAATAGGTGTTTTTTTTATATCGCATATCAAATCAGAAATATTAGAATTCATTTCGAAAGCCGTGACAAGTGGTATCCGCGACAAATAAGACGATTCTACGCTTTTCACACTCAAAGAATTTTTTTTTTTTTTTTTTTTTTAGTCTGGGATTGGTATTTGCTGTGTAGATAAGTTATGCGGTCTAATAATTACTAAAAGGACAAACTGACGGACGGAACGGGTAGGGCTGGTATTGTATGTTTATTATACGAGAGTAGTATGAATTAGGGGTGGTTTCGATAGGCGGATCAACAACACACAATTTGAAACTTGTCAGTACCGGCACTTGACTTTCCTTTCCTCTACCTTTGTGAATTAATAATAAGACAAGATAAAAATCTCAGTCAAAAGTTAACAATGCATTCGGACTTGAACTAAACATTTTCTGAAAGCGATTGTAGTATGTCTCACGAAATCGAGTCGGAAATTTAAACTGTCCACAACTTATGAATATTTATCACAAATACCAAGGAAGATCCATCTAATTTTCGTAATTATACACAAAGAGTAAAAATCAGTTATTTCTCAAAAAAAAAAAAAAAAAAAAGACTAAAATTTATCTGGAACCGATCCTGAAAACGTCGATACTTGAAAAGGGTTTGTCAGACTTGAACGAGACCATTATTTTGTTATTACATATGTCGATGACTTTAATCTTTAGCATTTTTCTACGAATCATTTTCATAGAGACCCACGTGTCCTCTGCGTCAAGACACCATTAGCAAGCAATTATAAGGTGTTAAGGTGTGGTCCTAAATATAAAAATTATCCAGAAGTTTTTGTTTCCTTCGCGATTGCTTCAACAACGTTTTAAAAAAAAAAACATTTAAAAAAAATATGCTTAAATAAAAATATAAAAAATAAAAAATAAAAAAAACAATAAAATACAAAATTTTTGAACCAAACACAAAAGTACCTCCTCTTATAATTCCAAATGGTAATTTTTTTCAAGGCATTAAAAAAAGTCTGTAATTAATTAATTAACCAACCGGTGAGTTGATCAAGAAATATTACCTGTTGAATTTTCATAAGGATACTGTGATTATTCCACGGCGGAGTGGAATAAAATACAACCAGAAGAAAAAAAGAAAAATATATTCCAGAAAAGAATTATCATTGTTCGCTATTTACATAATAAATGCGGATGAGTTCCTATCTTGCTAAATTTTAAATCTTTCAGTCAATGGACGAAGGACATTTAGGATGAAAAAGGCGATCATCATTGCACTTAAATTTTCCAAATATAGAAGTTCATATGAATCCTGCGATGGAGAGATTCGTGTTATAATATGTAAAAATGTAGCAAACTACAGATTAAAATATGAATGAAGAAGTATGAAAAATAAAATTTATAAAATAATCAAAAGGACGCATTCTCAGTCATTTTTGTCATTTATAATTTTCAAATAGTACAAGAAAGTGAAACAGAATTCGCTTGATTATTTTAAATGAAGAAAAAATTGCCTGATAATTTTTTTTACGGTAGGGCCTTCCGCACAGTGCTGATTCATGGCAGACAAATTAACAGTATTAATTCAATGCATCACCTTCGATAAATCAGTTAAAAGAGTCTATAAAACAGCTACCACTTAGGTTCAAATAATGCGGTAGGTACAATTCAAGTTTTCAGGCGATCGAAAGAAGAAAAAAAAAACTAAACATAAATAACAATTTATTAGCTTTGAAGCATCATACTGTGACAAAATAAAGATGTCCTGGAAAATTTGATTATTATGTGAAGATATTGCAATAAATTACTCTTATTAATTCAAAATAAGTTTTCGCAACAGAGAGAAAATTTAACACATATACTGTGCTATTGCTCGCTTTTTTTTTTTTTTTTAGAATTTCTACTCAAAAAATCCCTTAAGGGGCAAAAATTTAATATTTTTGTTGCTTCCGGTTTTTTTCTCTACAAAAACTACTCCATTTTTGTTGCTTATGACATTTTCAGACTTTCGAATTCTATTATCCCATTGAAAATAAAATCGGATAATAATCAAGATTCACATGTTCCTACTTAAGCATCGATTCCAAAGGCGAGACATTAAAACTTCGAAAAATTAGCTCCCATTAAAAAAAAAAATTTTTTTTGGACAACAGAAAGTGTGCCGACCTAATGTAAGGTCGGAAAAGAATATCACAAGGATGAAAAATTCAGTAAATAGGTTTTGTAATTTTTTTTTTTTTTCCTATCGAAAATTTTGCGTAAATTACGAATTAGAAGTTCATATTTTCTTATCTAAGGGTTTCGAATTTTCGCCTCAAAAATATGAGCAAAAATTTATTTATTTATTTTTTAATTTTATATTTTGTAAAATTGTTTTAATAAAGAAAAAAAAAGTATCCAGAAATGAACAAAACCTAGTATATCCGCACTTTTTCCAATACTATTTCTGTCGGTAAAAAAAAACCTGAAAAGTTTCTAATTCGATACCAAAATAAGGGACATCCGACTGTGGTCAGTGTCTAGAAAGCCAACATTCATCATCTACGTAAAAAAATAAAAGAAGATTATTAGAAATTATAACTTTTGCGCCCTTTTCAAATTAACAAATTATTTCATTAACTTAATTAATACGATTTTCCCAGGGAAAGCAGTTTAATTATTTTTAAAAAAAAGTACCAACTAAATTTTTTCTTGGTTTTTCATTGGTGCATCAAAAAGTGCAAAAACCAATGAGAAAGGCTTCACAAATTTGTAATTTATGATGAAGAAACTTCTCGTAAGTTAAAAATGTTTTTTGGCCGGTAATTGTTGTCATTCTTAGGAAATTCTTCAATATTCTTTTGTTTCTAACGGAAACCGGAAGTTGTTAAAATTGGACTACTGGAATAAGTGGTATCTCCCGTATAATGTACGGCATTGTAATACACCATTTACAGTGGATTCCATGAATTTTCATAAGATGGGTGGGAATTAAGCATTTAAGTGCATCATTTTGAGGTTTTTATTAAAGTGTCCTGATGATGGAGGAGGGGTTTATTAAAGACAACTTGACACACTCCAGTAATTCCTGGGTGGAAATAAAAGCCTAATTTAATTTTAAAATTCTTATGTTATTTTAAGTGCATACAAGGATAATTGATTTAATACATCATGTTTTTCCCTCAGACACAAAAACTTATTTCGGAAAAAAAAACTGCGTGGAAAAATTTTAACTTTATATCCTAATGTACAATTTTTTTTTACTTTTCAGCGGTGCTACGTTCACAATTATTTCGTCATTTGGTCGATTGCATGGCAACAAGAAACCGAGATGTAGTCATACATTGCCAAGAACTCAAGTAAATCTGCCATTATTGGCTTAATATAAAAAAATATAGTTTAGTATAATTTTTTGGAAAAGAGATTAAAATTGGACAAAGGATCAAGAAGGTTCAAGATGGGATAAGAGATTGCCCGGTATGTAACAACATGCTTCAATACAAATCTTAAAGTGTCATCTTTAAAAAAAACAGAAACATGTCATTTCTAATGCTGTCAGCTTGTGAGTACGTGTTAAAACTATGAAAACATCTTTTATCGTCTTATGTCATCTACGTTTTTATACGACTTTGTTTTTAAATCTTTCCACAATACATCTCATTTTGGAGGGAAAATAGAAAAAAAAAATCTTCCTCCAAAAAATGATGAATTGCTCTAAATTGTTTGCATTGAATGAGAATAAGGTAATAAAAAACGAGGATTTATTTCCACGAATGAAACTTCAATTGCTTAATTTGTTTTGGTTTGCTTGCATAGAAACAGACGAATTAAATGCTCCAAATTTTCTGTGCTGATTTTCATAGCTAGCATGAGAAGAACAAATAAAATCTTTAGAAATTGGTATGTTTTCATTTGTGGATATTGCGGTTACTTTGTGATGCTAATCAGTGAAATAGGAACGTAAAAGCCTATTTATTACACTTTCACGTGCTTAAAGTGGCCAAAACGAGGAAGCTCAAAGTGCTTTTTCTTAATTTTGTTTCATTCAAACATCGGTGCTTAACTTTAACGTTAAATTTTTATTTTCATAATTCTAAATTCAAATAAAGTAATCAAAGATTTGATTTTTAAAAAAACTTACGATTTTGATTCCTTCCTAATCAAGATAGGTAAAATTCCTAGATCTCCCAACGTTCATTATAAACGTTACATGCGAAAGTAAATTTTGTCTTACTCCTGTGCGATATACCTATGAGGTATAAATGAATTTTTAGCTCAAGGTATCATCTCTGAGATGGATACGACCAATGTTTTCATAAAAGCAGAGGCGTATCTGTGCATCTTGGCGCTTAAGTCCTACCCACTTATGGCGCCCGCTTGATGAATAAATTTCAGTTTCTAACACTCTTTGTAATTTTTTTAAGCGAGATCACCGACTATGAGACAATAAATTATAGATCATTTGTCCTAAAGCGAAATTAATTGCCTTTATCGCTAAACTTAATGATATTTATCAAGTATAAAACTTCGCTTCAGTCTTTTAAACATCCCGATGCTTAATAAAACATTGTCCTAGGTTATTATAATTGCCAAAAGAAGGAAAAGAAAGCTCGGAACTTCTTATTCATAGGCGTAGTGAAAGTTTTATCCTCTACCCCTTTCTTAATTTGTTTATGGGGGGGGGGGGGGTGCTACTTGCAATACGACACACACAGCCAAAACGCAATTGGAAATTTACAATTTGTCTGTCCAAGAATTATATGTCTCTTAAGAAACCTTCTAATCTAAATAAAATCTAAAAAAAAAAGAAAACTTAAAAACAAATTATTGAAGATTTTTCCTCAGATTTTTGCGACCACTTTATTAAGGTTTTCTTGGATCATGCCTCTTGGAACACACTACACCAAATAAATATTCATTTACCATCACGTATTATTTTCCAACATCTTTGTCCACTGCGGCACGTATCTCCTAGTTTCAGGTGAACTTCTTCGACGAAACCTCCTTATTTGTATTGCATGCACAAAATCTTTGAAAACTTAGGTGAATTACTAATTGGTTGGAACTATACAAGAGAAATTTAATCCAGAGCGCAAACTATTGAAATAGTAACCGTCTCAGACGACATAAAAGATGAAAAACTAAACAAAAGGTTCTAATCCATTTTGACATTAAGAAAAAAAAGTATCTGGACTCATCTGTATTCAGTTCGTAAAAAAAAAAGAAAAAAAAAACTTTATTTTTTATTTTCCTATTTTAATTTTTTTTTTTTATTCACGGATCACGTCTTGTTATGGTTAAAGAGTATTATTGGTATAACAGGCATGCGATATCAAATTTGTAAACGTCAAAAATCACAAAACACATGTGATTTGAATGGATATTGAAGGTGGGCCGTATCCTACTCACTAATAATTATTATGCATAACTTTTTAAAGAGAGCGATTGGAGAAGAGAGAAAAAAGTTCGGTAAATTGCAGGTGTTCGATTTTTTTTTTTTTTTTTTTTTTTCATCAGACTCGTAGTAGCAAAAGATAATTTTCTGATGTCTGAAATATTAAAAATAGATTAATTAATGAGCAAATAAAATAATAATAACCTAAAAAAAAAGGACCGAACCTTTTCCCCCTTATATTTTATCCCATTTTGAAACGGTAATTAAGATTGTGAATATTTATGAAAAAAAAAAAAAAAAAAAAAAGAGGAAGGCGCAAAAGGAAAAAAAAAATATTTGTTTAGGGCCCGTCTTAATATTTCCGTTCTCTTTTTGTGATTAATTAAAAGGCGATGGACTCCGCCCCTAGACAACCGAACCCCCTCCTTCTGTATTTCATCGAACAAAATAATAAACAAAGTCGTTTAATTTTCAATTGATGATCCTGTTTTTTTTTTTTTTCGCATTAGATTTTTATTCCATTCTAATTAACACTGCGTGGTAGTATCTGGTTTCTTTTACGACCATTTCGCAAAGGAAAAAAAATGTTAAAAAGGAAAAAATATTGAAGTAATTTTTGTCTTCTTAATGAGTATGAATGAAGTATTTATTTTTCGAACGACTTAATTGATTGCTTCATACAAAAAAAAATTTAAAACGATTTTCATTTATTGGAACAACGGAAATTAATCTTCGTAAGTAAATGAAAAAATCACCGCGCTATCTAAACGTATGGGATGAGGCGATAAAATTTTACCGAAAAGATTTAAAACATTTTCTCTTTGACATTCGTAGAGCGGAACACGTAAAATAATCATAAAAATCCAAAATGTGCTGTATAATTTTTAATTTGCTAAAAGGATTAACTTCCAGTGTTTGTTATCAATCAATAAAAAAAAAAAAAAGATCGTTCGATTTTTTCAAAAGCTCATTTCGATCTTTTTTAAGTACTGCATTTACGTATCGATACATGAAAAATGAGTTCGAAAATTTTATTGCTTTCCCTGGCTCTAATTTCGAGTAAAAAAAAAAAAAAAAGATAGTTCTTTTAAAACTCAAGAAGTTGAATGTCAACTGCGAGAAATTTTTTTAAATGACTAAAAAAGGCTAAGGTTATTTTTTATAACATAAAAAGTGAATCGCTTTTGAATACACTGTGAACAAAGATATCTTGGGGCAGAATGTGCAGAGGAGATATTAAGCAGTAACGAAAAATCTGACATAAAGGAAAGAAAATGACGATGACAATGACTTTCTTTGTTAGAATATGACACTGACACATGAAAAAGCTCAGACTGGCTAGCTTGCAAAAAATGGAAAGAAAAAAAAAAAAATAATAATAATAATATTCCCAAGGGAACGGAAGAAAACTGTAACCTACTCTACTGTCATGAAGACCAACTACAAACACGAGTAATGTGAACATTAAAAACGATGAATAAAAAAAAAACGAACAACCATTGCACAACTTCCATCAATAAAGAGAAATTTTACGAGAAAACTTTTTTCATTATTTTTTTTTAACATTTTTAAAATCGGGGGGAAAAAGTTCACATCGTTTAAAATCAACAGCAAGGTTTCAAAATAAATTTTAACTGTAACGTCTTTGAGCTTTTGCAAGCAGCAATTAATTTACCGACGTCATTCTTCTTTTCTTTGAAACTAAAAAAAAAAAAAAAAAAAAAAAATCCTATTAATACCAAAGTTAAGCCCCAAATATCGGAAAGTTTTGAAAAGCGAATAAATCCTTCAAAGCTTCCACCCCCTCCCCTCCCATCCCCTCAGATTCTTAACCGAAAACTCCGATTGGAGTAATTTATCGTATTCGCCAAGAAGTCTTTTCAAGACCATCAAAGCCTTGATAACACACCGTGATCACGTTTACTCGGGTTTTATTTTTCGATAAAATAAATGTCTTTAAAAGTACGTGAGCGAATTTACAACATCATTTTTTGTCAACATGTTAAAATATCCTACATGCAAACTAATCAAAGTAAAGTAGAATGTCAATGCTTCGTGGCACTATTTTTTGATTATAGTTAACATGCTATTTATAGAATCAGATTCATTAAAAATGAATGAAAGAGGATGGATGGGGGAAAAGAAAAGGTCGTTTAGAAAAGACTTTAAAAAGAAAGCATTCCTATTTCATTAAATCAGTACGTAGTCTGTGCAGCAGAAGTGTGGGAGGGGGAATTAAGAAACTTCCTGGAAGAGCACTAAAGGTTTCAAGTGATAACAGGATAATACGAATAATATTGGAGACGCAACACCTAGGCTTTGAAAGAACAGGGCGCATAACATCCCAGATAGCAAAGTGTATTTAGCCCCGAGAACGTCTTCAGGCCGTCATGGACGTTCGTTGGATTTACCCATTTCCGCACTGATCCAAAGAACGCTAAAGAATCCTAACGGTAGGAGAAAACACCATGCAGAGCTAGAGGAAGGCTAGCAAAACAGTAAATGGAGGAGGATCTTCTGTTAGAGACGCGAACTAGCGACAGCGATTACGCACATCAACTGCAGAAACAGTTCAACAGGATAGGGCCGTTAAGATGCAACCCAGAGTATAAGCAACGAACACCGTCGCAACTTGTCTATACCTGAGGAACAGGTAACTAAATTAGATTAGATTAAAATTAATTTAAATCCAACTGAATTGAATTGAACGAAATTAAATTAAATGTAAAAACCTACCAAAAGATTGTATAAAGTCCCACTTTGGTTTCTAAATAAATATCGAATTAAGGAGCTAAGACAACACAAGAATTTTATAAAGAAATTAATTTATTATTTCCAACGTAATGATCATTTCGCGTGTATTAATGGCACCGCTATCATTGAGTTTTTTCTATCCTTTTTTTTTTTTTCTTCGTTTATATCAGCTGAAATGATAACTCTTTTACTTTTTTAATTTTGGATGGGTCTTTCTGTGGGATACGAGAGATTCTTTAACGCTGATGTGACTGTCTTCATAAAGTATCATATCGCTTAAAAACAGTTTTTAAATATTTTCAAAAATTTTCGTAAGGCATTTCTTCCCATATATTTTTTTTAATAATTATTCTAAAGAAAGAGCCCAATTTCGGACAAGTCTTTCACTTTGTGCCTTACGGCACAAATCGGTAGCAATGTAATTTGGTGAGACAGAAGGGAGTTCACTCTCTTATTTTAGACCTGTTCATCCGTGTCAATTTCTTTTAGATCCATATACTTTGCGTCCTTTAATACTATAGCAATAAATTACATGATTTGTTCTGAAACTATTTTAGTTTCCCATTTACTCAACTAAAACGGGCAACTGGAACACGGTGAGACCGAACAGAAAAAATGGGCTTGAAATTTTGGAGGCACATCGTCATGCGCATTTGTTTTACAAAAGGTAGTTGAATGTAAGGTAGGCAGTTGAATAAAAAGTGATTTCGGAAAACAATTAAAAAAATAACAGACAGTAGAAAAATCAATACGCATGGTCATATGCCTCCAAAATTTTGCGCTAATTTTGTCTGTCGGGTCTCTACAATTCGTTAATCGCTACGAATTATCTAGTGTGCACAAAAACAACTGTGCCAACAGATATTTTATAAAAAGTTTTTAAATGCACATTATTAACTTTTACGGTGGTTTGTTTGCTGATCTCGCCAGAAATTAGGCGTAACTATAATTTATTTGCGCGAAAAGGAGAGAAAAAGTAGTTTGCAAGACCGATTTTTCCCCTAATTCTAATTATTAAAGAGGAAGAGCAGAACAGGCGCTTAGCCTCCTAGCCTGCTATAAATTTTCTGCACACCAAAATCACCATTAAAATTCAAAGTTTTCGAGCTTTGAAAACTAGTTTTTCATTACTAAATAAAAAATAAAAAATAGACTCCTCATTTGTATTTTAAATGTGAAGAAACCTCATCACATCAACCAAGAATAACCCATTTTAATAAAAGAGATGGAATCTAAAAAGTCACTAAGATGGATTTGTCTTTACGGGAAAAAAAACGGTTAATTATATATTTGTTTAGTTTTAAAAATTTTACTAATGACTATTTAAACAAATTAGTTCAACTAAGACACCTCGGGTTTCCTCTGGTCTTCACCTGCACGTCCTCCTAATCCTTTTTTTTTTTTTTTTTTTTACCTACATACAAACGAAGGGGTAGTTTTCGACACAGAAGAAACGTCAATTACGTTGGACTATTAAAAATATATTTAATGCAACTACGTTCTGTAATAATAAGTAGTTGACACCATTAGACAAAACTTCAAGCCTGCTTTTAATTTCTCTGCAAGCATACTTAGTTTCACCAAGTTTCATTTCTCTGTTGCTTTGCGAAAATTGCTAAAGTATTTAATGGGCCTACTTTATAAAGAAAAAAATTTTAGCTCGCATCATTTTAATTATTTTAGGCTAATTAATCGAAGGGTACAATTAATTGCACCACTAGGGTTGCTCAAAAAAAATCATCAAATTTATTTTTTTGCGCTCCGGTCAAAATTTGTTTATTTAGACCATAAGGAAGCTCCATTTAAAAGCGCGGCCAAAAAAAAAATTTTTTAGGGGTCGCTACCGCCACTTATTACTTTTTGGGGCAAATGTCTTACGTTTTATAGTTAAAATAAAATAGCACACCATTTCCATAATTCTCGCAATAAAAAATTTATACCTCGGGCTTATGTAAGGCATATTCTGAGCTACAAAAAAATATATTTTCCCGAACGAAAATCTCAGCGGTTAAAAATTAAAATCAACTATGTGCCGAAAGTTTAAAGTATAAGTACCAGACGAAGGCAAGGGATTATAAATTGGCCAAATCATAGAAAATGTCCTTTACTTAGATAGGTTTAAGGTGACGACAAAAATTTTTTCCGGGTTTGGTTTTTCGCCTTAAAACTCTGAAATTTTGTAATTTTGGGGGCAAATTTTTCAAGTGTTTGGCATTTTGGTGGAAAAATTATGAAAGAATAAACACGGTAGAGGGTAATCACATTGAATTACATGATGTAAGATATAGAAAAAAATTTTTTTTCAATTTCTGTTCAACAGTAATTCAATTTTTGGAATTTAAATTTAAATTTTATAATTATGAATTTTTTTTGGCTTCGGGGTTTTTTTCTATCATCGGCTCTATCTATCAGTTGTAATCCTGGACCATTTTCACCCCGCGTTCGGCCCGGTCGTTGACGACACGGAGTTTGTTCCGTTTTCTTCAGCCCTGGATTACAGCCGAAACGTAACGAGCAATGAAGATGTATACTAAAGCCTCCTTCATGGTGTCGCCAATAAAAGAAAAAAACCCCGAAGCCAAAAAAAATTCATAATTATAAAATTTAAATTTAAATTCCAAAAATTGAATTACTGTTGAACAGAAATTGAAAAAAAAATTTTTTCTATATCTTACATCATGTAATTCAATGTGATTACCCTCTACCGTGTTTATTCTTTCATAATTTTTCCACCAAAATGCCAAACACTTGAAAAATTTGCCCCCAAAATTACAAAATTTCAGAGTTTTAAGGCGAAAAACCAAACCCGGAAAAAATTTTTGTCGTCACCTTAAACCTATCTAAGTGAAGGACATTTTCTATGATTTGACCAATTTATAATCCCTTGCCTTCGTCTGGTACTTATACTTTAAACTTTCGGCACATAGTTGATTTTAATTTTTAACCGCTGAGATTTTCGTTCGGGAAAATATATTTTTTTGTAGCTCAGAATATGCCTTACATAAGCCCGAGGTATAAATTTTTTATTGCGAGAATTATGGAAATGGTGTGCTATTTTATTTTAACTATAAAACGTAAGACATTTGCCCCAAAAAGTAATAAGTGGCGGTAGCGACCCCTAAAAAATTTTTTTTTTGGCCGCGCTTTTAAATGGAGCTTCCTTATGGTCTAAATAAACAAATTTTGACCGGAGCGCAAAAAAATAAATTTGATGATTTTTTTTGAGCAACCCTATTGCACCACCGGAAACGCTGTACATTTTTAGACATTTTTCTTCTGCTACCACTTTTTTTATTGTTTTGATTATTTTTTCGAACACTAAAAATAATGAAAACGAAAAAAAAGTGGTAGCAGAAGGAAAAAGTTCAAAAATATACAGCATTTCCGGTGGTGCAATTAATTGCACCCTTCGATTAATTTGGTCATTGGAGACAGGACAAGAAGCATACATATGACTGGATAAAACATGTCTCATCTTTACTAACTTTCAGCAGCAGCGCAATACGATACCTATGGCAAAAATATGATACTTAAATCGTTATAATTATATATCTGATCATATTTTACTTTTGTTTTAGACTTATATCATTTTTTCCTTTTTCATTTTTTTAAAGGAACAAGTTTTCTTCTTTTTTTTTTTTTTTGTTTTCAAGGAATTGGTCACTTAATTTTCCCCATCCCTCGCAGTCTCTCAAAAGAAAGAACGACAGATCTATTTGATAAGATAAGCATGTGTCAGTAATTCCGTTTTGGTTAACATAATTTTATTATTACCGCTAATAGAAAAGAATGTTTAAGTGGCAGAATAGGCTGTCTAATAAACTTTATATTACTCATAATCTAATTTTTAGATCGAAAACCCTCCAGGTTATAACTTTTAAAATTATTATGACTAAATTGCTGTCCCCCAGACTTATTCTTGGATAAGTAATCATTGGCGTAGTATCAACAAGGTAAATCATTCGGGACGTTAATGAATATCGTTGGTGAAGTTCGAAGACGTTTACGTCTATCCTTCACCAACAAAAAAAAAAAAAAAAAAAAATTAAATAATTAATTCCAGGAGGGTATTTTGATTAAGCAGTAATGCATTTTTTTTTAATAAAGGGAAGAAAAAAAATTGTATGTTCAAACATGGTAATGCATTAGGAGAAAGTAAAAAATCACGTCGGCTCCGTACGCAAACAAAATAATACACTTTTTTTGATATGCAAGCCAAAAGTTCTTAATTGCTATTTTTAACTGAAAATTGACTCTAAGATGTTAATTTTTAAGGTTTTATTCCGGCAAAAGGAAAAATTTGAAAAAAGTATAGCTTTTGTCGGATTAATCCTATACGGTCGGATAAATACGACGTCTGGATTAATTCTTCGACGAAGACATCGCATAGGCCTACGGTTATTTAATTTAATCTCGTAAAAATAAAATAAAGAGAAGAGAAGCAAGTAAAAATAATAAATAATTAAAATCCAGTAAAAAAATCTGATCGAATGAAACAAAAATCGTTAATTTATGGTACAAAAATATTTGAAAATGATTATCCTTCTAACATCAATTAATTAGTTCGATGGGAGGAAGGAAAAACAGTTAAAAGAGGAAGTTTGAATGCATAATAGGTGAAACCACACATGACTTGAGACCCAGCTAAGGTCCGCCTATGACTCTATCAGTTACATATTGATCTCCATTATACTTTTCTGTCTCTAAGAACCACCTATATAATGGTTTTTGATTATCTGCTAAATTGTAGGATATAATCAGTCTTCTTTCAGAAGCCATATGTCGCCGCCATTTTTTTTTATTTTTTATTTTACATGTTTTGTTGTAAAATAACATGGTGTAAAAACTATAGACCCTTCGTTAATGGTTTTTGCCAATTTACCAGATTTAGCACTTAGATATTGACTCATTTGCATTGTTAATCACGTATAAATCACTTGAAGTGAGGAATACTGGTTATGGAAAAAAATTAACAAAGAATTAGTTTTTATCGCAAAAATATTTATAATTTTAATCTATCTACTTCCTAATAACCAACTGAATTGAATGACCGCCATCATACGACTTCGTTAATAAGTTGCATCGAATATTTTTGTAACATTCGAACCACATATCAATCAATGAAGAGTCGTAAGACAAAAATAGTACCTATTCGAAAAGCGGTTTAATTCCCAGAATTGCGTTTGTATTGCGCAAACTAAAGAAAACGAAACGAAATCAAATGAAATGAAAAGCGCAAATAATTAGCAAACCAATGCTGACATTTTATGTAATGATTTCGAAAACATATTTAATAACCAACTGCCATAACTAAGACTTCTTTCCAAGACACATTTATAAAAATAATAAAGTCATTATTTAGCCAAGTCATCAAGAGTAAAAAAAAATCGAAACATTGGCCCGTACAGAGTCACAAAAAAAAAAAAAAAAAAAAAAAAAAAAACACACGTACATCATTAGGTCTGATTATATGAACAATGAAGTCTATACGTGACATTATTGCGTCAAATTTAGATCCACAATGCAGATGTAAAGTGAGCCTAAATCCCGGGAAAAAATGGGTTTAATGAGCCTCTTTTTATTCCCCATCCGTACAGCCCTTATTAAGTTGCTATAACGCGTAATGGGGTTGAGGAAAAACAGGAAGTTTTTTTTTGCAAAATCTGTAATTTGTTGTAGGAAATAAGGGTCATATTGCAAACTTTTTTAAACATACACTCTGAGGTTTTTTAAAAGGTACATGTTTTCATTTCCTTTATAAGGGTTGATTTTTTTATTCTTTGAAAAAAAAAAGAAAAAAAAAAGAAGCAAAAAACCACAACATGTAATCAAATTTTGACTGACATATCAAATACTGGGTTTATTAATTAACTACGATTATTCCGTCTTTTTGATTGTATAATTTTAGGAATGACGATGTTTGACATTTTATTATAACTTCTCCGAACATATAAAAAATCGATTTTACATGTTTTTACATATAAATGTACAAAATACTAAAAAAAATGCTCAACATTTTATATAACTACAAAAAAAAGCGTACAGATTGTGAAATTAGAGCTTTTTTCACACTTTTATATCCTATTTTTCACTGTCTAGATATTCTGAAAAACCTCATTTGTTGAAACCTTTAATTTCATAACCTCAACACTTTTCTAGAGATTTTGGAATTGTACGGTAAGCAGTCTGACAGATCGGTGTATATGGTGCTATACGACCAATTTCTTTAAAGGTGACGCAGGAGTATTTCATTTTTTTGAACACCGTATACTTCGAAATATGCTAATATTATCCTTCTGGTGCTAGATATCAAAATTCCGCTTTCCGAGCAACAACTCTTATCAATCTTAGCCACCTTCATGAAAAGCTCCATACCTGGCCATACAGTGCTTTTTTGGGAAACCTTGATCTACAATATTATTCCCTAGAATTTATCCTGGATCAAGGTTTCCCAAAAAAGTGCTGTATGGTCAGGTATGGAATTTTTAATAAAGGTGCCTAAGATTGATAAGAATAAATTGTTGCTCGGAAACGAAATTTTGATATCTGGCTCCAAAACGTTAATTTTAGCGAATTTCAAAGTATAGGGCATTCAAAAAAATGCATCACTCCTGTGTCACCTTAACTTGAGTTTCGTGATTGTCAATTCAACTAAGACCCGCACGTTTTCTTGACTCAAAAAGACAATGCGAATTTCCTCTTTGATGAGCACAGTTGCTAATTTATTGCGGAAACAGCAGAAATGGACATTGAGGAAATAAAGCAAATCTTATTCCGACATGATTTTCCCGTCAAAAGATCCATGAGGAGAAAAAAGTAATAAACCAATTTTTAACTTTGCATCCATTACAAAAGATTAAAAGTTAAAAAAGATACGAAACATTGCGATAGTACAATTTCTAAAACGAAATATCCGTATGAAAAAAAAAATGAAATAGTAAATATTAAACTAAGTACGCGCATTAATCATTTTTAAAACTCATTCAAAATATAACAGAATAATTGAAAAATTTGTTGATTTTTTTAGACGCGCTGCAGTAAATTAATTTTGTTTTGAAATATGAGTAACTTAGCATTGGATGATAGCGGGGGGCTCGGGGGTACCTAAGAGTCTGTCAATAATGATGGCTAGCAATGCTAACAGAGGCAATGCTTATAATTGAAATGTTCATTTTTCATTCAAAGTCAGGATTATGATTGATAGTTGATGTACCAATCGGTTATATTCATTCACATTTATATCCTGTAAATTCATATATGTTCATTGTGCTTATTTTTCTCGGTTAAAAAATTTATTTACCATCCATGCATATTTCACAGCCTGAGGGGCATTCGAAAATTAATGAAATGAATATTCTTAAAGTGTGAATACTTGCGATATATCTGACTCGATATCTACCTGATACGAAAAATGGCTCGGGTTCTCTTGCTCAAGATATTCATTATTTCCATGTTGTCTTTTTAATTTTCCCTCAAGCCTGACTTTTAATTCGTTCGGCTACCCTAAAAGCAACCTATCGAAGCGCAAATGCTGTAAAAAGCTTAAGGCTTTAAAAATTATGGAACAATGATGCAAGATTAGAGAAAATGTATCGGAACTCAAATTAATTTAATTCGAATGATTTTTCAGACCTGTATGAGCATGTACATAAAACCTTAAATTTTTAAACTTTCACAGCTGACAGGTAAAGCTGCTACCTGCGATTTCAAAAAAAAGTACACGTGAGGCCTAATTAACTTACACGATTTTATCCTGAGTGAATTAAAGCGCTTAAAGCTAAACTAAACTATAATTATGGTATTTATCGTATAATAACATTCATGTATTTGTAAAGTGCCATCTTAGATGGAGATGAAGGATACACTTTAGAAAGAAAAAAAAAATTAAAACAAAACTGAGCAGCTCAAATACGCTGGTAAGAATTTTGTTTTTACTCCAGGAAAATTGAGCAGATAGCTACCATTTCAGATTTATTTCCTTTTCAATACGTTGAAATATTTTTTAGAATTTTTTTTTTTGGCCCGGGCGGTTAATCCTATCTTTACCATGTAAAGGAAGATTGACTCTAACGTCATCACCAGGTATAATACGTAAAAACAAACAGTTTAACAGTTAAAATATGATTTATATGTCGTATTTCAAGTGTATAAAGCTATGTTGCGCCCCTTCGCCTCGGCCATTTGCTGAAAAGCCGAACTGTTTTCTAAAAGTTTATTCTGGGCGGTTTTTTTACGTTCTCTGCATTTAAACACATTCTCTTTTTTAAAAACACCTAAAAAATGGCACGTTTGACGACTCCAATCATGATTCAAGCGATTAACATTCTGAAATATTTAATGCTAATTTTTGTTTTTAAATCTGGTTCATTTAGGATTTACAGTTAAAAATGTCATTTTTTTTTCTCGATGATCTGATTGATCAAGGTTTTAAAAAAAAATTGGTGAATAAATTATGAGATTAAAGTGCGTTAACGAGATGCATTAAATCAGTTTATATTTTAATTCTGGATACATTCTTAATGTAAGCGCAGTTGCGTGGAGGTTAAAACGCTATTATTTTTCTTTGTGTTGAATCTGGACATCTTTGATAAATTCTTCCTATCGGTATTTTGATTATTTTAATTTTTTAATTTCAACAACATTTCGAATAATATTTATATTTAATATTTTTTATGAATATTTCAATAAATCCATTTAAAGGTCTTTTTAATATCCAGTTCCAATTAAATCCGTCTTCAATTAATAAATAAGAGTATATATTTTATGTCCTTTTTTCGGTTCAAACAATTAATTTTCGAAACTTCGACATGATTGAAAAGAATAACGCGATATAATCCCAACAAGGCATTTTGTTTCAGAACTTTTAATAAGTATAGCGAGATAAAACGTTTTAAGGTTATTATATATTTGTATTTTAGGACGGGAATCCCATAGGTAATACTTTAACATAAATTTATTAAAATTGTTTATTTTAATGATGAATAAAAAAAAAACCAAACAAAAAAATTTTATTTAAACTTTTAAGGGACACTTCCAGAAAGATGAAAAGTCTATAAAAAAGTAAAAAAAAAAAAAAATTAAAAAAAAAGATTTTTATAAGCCCTGGTAGAAATTTTCTATTGGATCAAGCTAGATCAGTCTTGGAATATCTAGATTCAATCTTGGATCAGTACTGGATATCCATGTCCGAAACAGTTTGATTCGTTACCTTCATCAAGCTTGGTTGGGTCTTGATCAACCAACATCGCTCTAGTCTTGATCAATCAAGTTTGGTCGAGTCTTGATTGATCAGCATTGGATAATCAGTATTGGTCCGATTCCGTTTAATCTATGCTTATTTATAAGACAAATAGCAGGCTGAAATTTAGTCTCGGATCAGTACTGGACATCCATTTCGGAAACAGTTTGCTTCCTTACTTTCTTCATGGGTCTTGATCAATCAACATCAATCAGATCACTTTGTGTTTAAATGAAAATATTGTTATATTGCTACTAGGGGTCTTGCTTGATCAGCACTGGATAATCAACATTGGTCCGATTTCATTAAATCTATGCTTATTTATATGGCAAATTATAGCAGGCTGAAATAACTTTGTATTGAATGGTAATATTGTATCAGCTTTTTTTAATTATCTTTTCTTTTTTAATAAATTTAAAAACAAGATTTTAAAAAAAGCTGATACAATATTAACATTCCAATACAAAGTTATTTCAGCCTGCTATAATTTGCCATATAAATAAGCATAGACTTAACGAAATCGGACCAATGTTGATTATCCAGTGCTGATCAAGCAAGACCCCTAGTAGCACAATTGTATCCATAAGATATCTACTGGATGTCTCTTCCTGATTCCTCCACATCCAATGGATATCCGTTCGAACTCCGTCGGATTCCTGAGGATATAGTATGGCGCTCCCAAGTGTAGCCACAGCTACTCCGCAGGATATCCTGAGGAGCCTCTACGGGAAAACCTAATCAAACATCCATCAGATATCCTGAGGAGTATTTTTTGGATATCCTGCCTATGCATCTAGCAAATACTTTCTGGATATTAAAATCTTATATTTTATCATTTAATCAGTCACATCACAGTCACTAATACTTCATTAACACCATTATACTGCATTTAATTTTTCAATTTTCATCTTGATGACTTTGCTTGCAATTTACATTATTTGAAAAAGAAAAAAAAAAAGGTTTCTAAATGTTTCATGTGGGTAATTCTTGAAAAAACGTTCCGTGTCGGGAAAGACAAATAAGGCACTTTTTGGTAATAAAAAAGGCTGAAAAGTAAATAATTTTTTCTCAAGAAGAGGGATATTGTTCTTTATCTTGCAAAACACCAATTCACAACAACAAAAAAATTTTCTCGTTGCATCCTTAATGAGATGCTGCTATAAAAAAACAAAACGTGTCGGGAGGACAAATAACGCACTCTTTATCTAATTAAAAAGGTTTAAAAATCATTTTTATTTTGATTAAAAAGGGATATCATTCGTTACCTTCTAAAACGCAAATTTACTGTAAAAAAATTTTTATTCAGTGTGTGTTTGATGAAATATTAAGCAATATTGCCTAAATATAAAAAGGTACGTTTTTTAAGAACTACCCATGTAATTACATTGGCACTGTATATTAATTGAATTATTTCCGACATATTAATTAACCACTTATCACTCCACGATCGCAGAACATTTTATTTAATTTTTCACTATTTACTTCACTAAAAACTCATAATCCCGATAATTTGAAAAAGAAAAAAATCCGTTACACCCTTATTATGTCGCCATTTTGAGTCTACATGATGAGGCTACCCTAGCGGTAACTGTATAAACTATATAGATTTCGGCCGACAATTTTTTTCTTCTTCATTTGATTATGACTTATTTTTTTTTTATTTTATTTTATTAATTAATCTTTCAAGATTTTTAAAAAATTAAATATTAAATGCAATCTAATTGTTTGCACATGAATTGATAACTCGTTTTCTTTATAAAAATTGAAAAAAAAAAAAAACGGTCAACGAACTTCATTCAAAAAATTAGAGTACCTGAAATTTACCCTGGGTCGGGGGCAAGATCCGTTCGTTGACATTGCAACACAATATATACTGTAATTTTTTTTCCTGTTTTTCAATAAAAACGCAATTTTCGACTTGTCAATTTTTTCTGATTATTCAAGCTTAGTTTAAAATAAAAATGCAATTAAAAGATTTTAAAAACACCGATTAGATTTTCAGAGTCACCCATTGTTGGCCCAAAGATACGAAAATCCGTCTGAGCTCAACCGTAATTTGAAAAAAAAAAAAAAAAAACAATGTCTTGGATTACGAATTTTTGATCCAATACAGGAAAGCATAGTTTCTTCTTTTCCATATGCTAAAACTGGAACTAAAGCATAAAGCAGGTACGATCCAAGATTGATAATTCATTCTTGGTAAATCAATTTTGATCCAATACATGAAAGCCTAGTTCCATCTTTTCCGTATGAGAAAATTGGAAATAAAGTTTAAAGCAAGCACGACCCAAGATTGATATTTCATTCTTGGTAAATCAGTTTTGATCCAATACTGGAAAGTCTAGTTCCATTTTTTCCATATGAGAAAATTGGAAATAAAGCTTAAAGCAAGCACGATTCAAGATTGACAATGCAATCTTGGTAAATCAGTTTTGATCCAATACAGGGAAGTCTAGTTCCATTTTTTCCACATGAGAAAATTGGAAATAAAGTTTAAAGCAAGCACGACCCAAGATTGATATTTCATTCTTGGTGAATCAGTTTTGATCCAATACAGGAAAGCCTAGTTCCATTTTTTCCATATGAGAAAATTGGAAATAAAGCTTAAAGCAAATACGATCCAAGATTGATAATTCATTCTTGGTAAAACAATTTTGATCCAATGCAGGAAAGCCTAGTTTCATCGTTTCCATATGCAAAAATTAAAAATTAAGCCTGAATCAAGCACGATCCAAGATTGATAATTCATTCTTGGTAAATCAATCCTGATCCAAATCTGAACTACTGAATCTCCAAGATTCATTTCTACCAGGGAGTCTTGTTATTTATTTTAAGAATATACAGGTGTAAAGAAATTAACGTATAAAGCCTGGTTTAATTAGAGAAATTAAGCCATTGTGAAATGTAAATGATTGTTTTACGTTTATTTCAGAATTTTATTATGCTTTTAATTAGGTTAGAAAAAAATTCTCTTCGGAATATACAATTAAATTAAATTGAATGGCCAAATTAACGTATTAAATTTTTTATTGATTTAATTTTTCATTTATGGTAGAAAATGTGTATGGCAGAACCACAGCTATTGCCGATTCAGAAAGGCCGAGCAAACTAAAATAAATAACATTTGGCGCGTTTTTTTTTTTTTTTTTTAAGCCGAACAAAATAGAATAATTTTTAATTATTTGCGCCAAAATAAATCATTCATGCAATTATTTCATGTCAATGCCAAAACACTAGAAGAAGTTGAAGAAGAAGAATTCTATTAAACAACTAAACAGCACCCAAAGCAATCATATGTTGCTTTTGTTTTTTTCATACAAAATTTCTTCAACTGATCTTTATATGTGTTGCTCTACCAAAGGAAATCACTTATCATTAAGCATTTCGAGGGAAATTCGATGCTTATTTAGATTATAAAAGCAATGGCAAACAAAAAAAGCAGTTAGCCTAGTTAGGATTAGGGTAGTCTCTTTGCTCAGCAAAGTGCAAGTTGGTCTAAAATTCGAAAAAAAAAAAAGTGGAATGTATGATGTATGAACCATATAAAAAATAACATGAATGCCAAGCACCGCCATTTCTACAGTCAATTTCAGATAAAATCGTCATTTTCTTTGTCAGCAAATTTTTTTTCTGCTTACTTCATTTGTAACGCATATGACTAAAATGACTTATGACAAATAATTTGGTACAAAAATTTCTAAATCTACACCGCGAAAACAAAAATTAATTTCAATCATCTATCCTAGTAGATGAAGCTATTGTTATACATTTTATACAGCATCTCTATATATAGGATTCAAATCGAATCTAATATTCATGACCAATTTTTCACTCCGTATGTGCAGCGTTTTATGAACTGGAATTGAAAACTGATAGGAGAGAATGATAATTGGGAAGTGATCTTTCAATTAAGTCTTTTGCAAATATATCATTCGTCTGACGTGCATTAGAATAAAAATGAATCATGTAGGTTGTCTGGGTGTTTATCTTTTTCAACGTTTAACTTTCTGGTGCACGGAAGTTACTATACAAAATATAAATTATTTATTTGCAACCTTGAAACAATCATTTAAAGCGGCAATTTCTTTACGATGCGTTGGGGTCGTTCAAGTATTATGTAAGCCCATAAGGAGGCGAGGGGGGATCTTCGAAAATGTGTATTAATTTTTAAAAAGCAGTTTAGGAGTCTTTTTTTCTGGAGGAGCAGTTCAGCAGTTCTAGTGGTTAGGATACGCATGCTTGCTAAGAAAATGAGACAGTATTTTTTAACAAAAATTTTTGTCATATGATCCGTCTTTCATCGGTCGCATATTTATCAATGAAATAGAAATTATTTAAAAATAAAAATAATTAGCTCAAAAAATGGTTTTCTAGGGTCGGGCCCGTAGCCAGAACGAAGAGCAGGGGGGGGGGGACAGTTGGGCCTGTTAAGGGGGCAATAGGCCTTCATTCCCTATACCTCTCATGTTTAGCCAATTTACTCCAGGGGGCAGCAAGCCTGGCACCCCCTTGGCTACGGATCCGTTTAGGGTTATGGAACAGAAGGAATGGGATTATTCTTGCTTTATGTACCATTTATTAGTTCGACTAGTTTCGACCTTATTCGAAAGTATCTTTATCTATTTGTTTAAAAAATGGATGCTGCAGCATTAAAAAAGACTATAGTAAAATGGATGATCTACTACGAAACAGCAAAACCAGAGAAGCCTTGGGCAAAAAAAAACTAGATTTTAATTAAAAATTAAGTTTTTTTGGCCAGGCTTGGACATACCGAGAATTAATGCATTAGGGTTGCTCAAAAAAAATCATCAAATTTATTTTTTTGCGCTCCGGTCAAAATTTGTTTATTTAGACCATAAGGAAGCTCCATTTAAAAGCGCGGCCAAAAAAAAAATTTTTTAGGGGTCGCTACCGCCACTTATTACTTTTTGGGGCAAATGTCTTACGTTTTATAGTTAAAATAAAATAGCACACCATTTCCATAATTCTCGCAATAAAAAATTTATACCTCGGGCTTATGTAAGGCATATTCTGAGCTACAAAAAAATATATTTTCCCGAACGAAAATCTCAGCGGTTAAAAATTAAAATCAACTATGTGCCGAAAGTTTAAAGTATAAGTACCAGACGAAGGCAAGGGATTATAAATTGGTCAAATCATAGAAAATGTCCTTCACTTAGATAGGTTTAAGGTGACGACAAAAATTTTTTCCGGGTTTGGTTTTTCGCCTTAAAACTCTGAAATTTTGTAATTTTGGGGGCAAATTTTTCAAGTGTTTGGCATTTTGGTGGAAAAATTATGAAAGAATAAACACGGTAGAGGGTAATCACATCGAATTACATGATGTAAGATATAGAAAAAATTTTTTTTTCAACTTCTGTTCAAAAGTAATTCAATTTTTGGAATTTAAATTTAAATTTTATAATTATGAATTTTTTTTGGCTTCGGGGTTTTTTTCTTTTATTGGCGACACCATGAAGGATGCTTTAGTATACATCTTCATTGCTCGTTACGTTTCGGCTGTAATCCAGGGCTGAAGAAAACGGAACAAACTCCGTGTCGTCAACGACCGGGCCGAACGCGGGGTGAAAATTGTCCAGGATTACAACTGATAGATAGAGCCGATGATAGAAAAAAAAAACCCTAAGCCAAAAAAAGTTCATAATTATAAAATTTAAATTTAAATTCCAAAAATTGAATTACTTTTGAACAGAAGTTAAAAAAAATTTTTTTCTATATCTTATATCATGTAATTCGATGTGATTACCCTCTACCGTGTTTATTCTTTCATAATTTTTCCACCAAAATGCCAAACACTTGAAAAATTTGCCCCCAAAATTACAAAATTTCAGAGTTTTAAGGCGAAAAACCAAACCCGGAAAAAATTTTTGTCGTCCCCTTAAACCTATCTAAGTGAAGGACATTTTCTATGATTTGACCAATTTATAATCCCTTGCCTTCGTCTGGTACTTATACTTTAAACTTTCGGCACATAGTTGATTTTAAATTTTAACCGCTGAGATTTTCGTTCGGGAAAATATATTTTTTTGTAGCTCAGAATATGCCTTACATAAGCCCGAGGTATAAATTTTTTATTGCGAGAATTATGGAAATGGTGTGCTATTTTATTTTAACTATAAAACGTAAGACATTTGCCCCAAAAAGTAATAAGTGGCGGTAGCGACCCCTAAAAAATTTTTTTTTTGGCCGCGCTTTTAAATGGAGCTTCCTTATGGTCTAAATAAACAAATTTTGACCGGAGCGCAAAAAAATAAATTTGATGATTTTTTTTGAGCAACCCTATTAATGCATCATAACTGTACAAAATGATCATATGTGACCAAATAAAAATTCTGGAATTTTGGGAAAATAGAAAAATCAAATTGAATGTACATCATTATCCGATGATGCACAAGATCCACGATCCTCGGCAATAAAGGTATAAGATTAACATAAAAAATTCTCAGCCGTTAAATATTGACCCTCCTATCAAAATAAAAGCATCGATAACCATTTTACTTTATTCACCATGGAGAGGAAAAATCAACGAAAAAAGCATTTCAATAAAAATGATAACCTCATCTTTTTAGACTTTCAAATGTTTTGCTCAAACCGAAAAGCAGAGAGACAATCAAGAAGCCCAACATCGGAATTTTCATTTCCCTCGTTTCGGGTTACGATCAACATCAAATTCATATTTTTTATAAAAAAGTTTTAATAAAGTCTCGACTCTTTCCTAAGGGTAGTTGTATAAAGAACGAAAATCATACATTTAACAAAAATTTGCTTCCGCTATGATGCAGCGGTTATATTGCGAAAGGTTCCGTTAATATTTTCTAAAGATTTTAACAAAAAAAAAAAAAAAAAACGTTTTTTTAACAACTAGGTAATTGAATTGTTTTCTGTTCGTGATGAAATTGAAGCATCATATAAAAGGCGATAAGCCGGTTGAGCAAGTGGACCTAAAAACAATTAAAATAGGATTATAAAGCTAATATTTCATATATGAAGACAGTCAGACATCTCGAATACAAAACAAACAAATAATAATTTTAGAAAACCTATTAGGAAAAGAGAAGAAATACCGCAGCCGTAAAAAAAAAACTTAATAGGAGTCTAATGAAGGCAGAATAAACATTGAAAAAATAAATTAAAAAGATTTGTGTACTCAAACTACCCTTTAAAAGTTCTTTTCGCAGCAAACATTCATCGCCGTCAAAAGATCACGAATCAAGTAAAATTAATAATTTTAAATCATGAAACCCGTTTATTTCGGTAGTTCTTTTAAGAATTTTTTATTTATGTCTGAACTTTTCGAATCGGGTTACGAAAAATTAAAACTAAATAGAAGAGAATTTAGAAAATTCAATAAATTTTTGCAAAGTATGAAAGTAGACTTTAATGAATTGATATCTGTTAAAAATTAATTTTTTTGTTAAAAAAGATTTAAGAGGAGGCTTCACGGATGCCGGAAGGAATGGCTGTTTTTTACATATTTTTCTTCCGAGACCAAAAATCAAAATTTTGTACACACGAAACCCTAAACAATCTTTTTCTCTATTTTTTGACACCAAGTTCACATTTTTCCAAAAGAGATTAAAGCCGGCTTTTGGGTTTGAAAAAAAAAATTATAAAAAAATTTTCGAATCAAAATAATGGCTTCAATTTCACCTGAAAAAATATGAATTTTATGTCAAAAGATGAGGAAAATTATTATCTAGGGTTTTATGTGTACAGAATTTCAAAATTTTGCCTAGAAAGCAAAATATTAACAAAAAAGCCATTCCTCGCGATACTTTAATGCAGAAAGGGACTATGTGCATGAAACCTTCTCTTAACAGGATCAAAAAAATCCAACCAACTTCAGATACTTCTGAATTTTTGGTTTCGCAGCACTGAAAAATCTCAGATTATGCCTTTAAAAATCTCAACGGGTGGTAACATGCTTAGATCCACAACACCGAATGCGTAATTTCGAACTTTTAAACTTTAAATCTGCAAAATGTCATAACATTTTCAACTAAAACTTCATTCATACAAGAATATCGACTAATCCACTATGAAACGTCGTCCTGAACGCAACATGGAATATCGTCGTATCATGAGAACAGAGCCATTGGCAAAATTTTTTTAATAACTTACTCCATGAACCTACGTCTAATGAATATTATTCCTAAATTTTTTTAAATTGAAGATTTATTTATTTAAAATATTGTATTCGAATTTTGAAAAACTAATTTGCTTTCATTATCGGTTCGTGTTTTATATCTAATGAATAATTGCTTTAATTTGGATGAATATTATTAACAAATAAATTCGGCGATAATTTTTTTTTGAATTTTTTTTGGAAGATCTAAAAAAAAATAAAAAAATAAATGCAAAATTGAATTATAAGCTTCTCTTTATCAGTCAGCTCCATACCTTACCCACTCGTTTAGTAGCGGGGCATGAAAGGCATGATCAAAGTAAGTCATCCGTAATCTATCATTTAAATATACTACATATAAATCTGGATGGGTGATGGATAGAACTAGCGATTTATTCGGAATCTCGAGACAAGGTAAAGTTATTGTCTAACTCAATCTCCCAGTGAGTGACAAGGTTTAAGTTGGCCAAACACAGTGGGGAATCTTTAAATTATGAAAATGTAACAAATACAAAAAAAAGAGAGAGAGAGAGAGAGAAAGATTAAGACCGGAAATACTTTCCCACAAAACTCTGCATTAGGTATATTTTTGAAAATCGATCAGACGTTATTGTAATTTTAAAAAAAAAAAATTGGAATTTAAAAACTTATGAAAATTAAATTTTGGTCATAGAAATAAAAGAAAAAAAATCAAGTGCACTAGTTCTCTCATTTAAATTCATTCTTATTTTTAATAAAAAGTGACGGCATCTTCAGTTTTCATCCGAGATATTTCAAATGTTTGTTCCAAAAAAAAAAAGGAAAATAATAAACAATAAATCTCTTATAACAATAATAAAGAATTCACTTTCTTCCAATTATTTCGATTTCTATACGGAATGTAAAAAGTCCCTCAACAAGGTCAAGTCCATCGGCGTGAACTTCTAAAAGGCCCCGTTTGCGGTCAACGTCCAATCTTCTTTTTCGGTTTCAAATTACTGATAAACCTAAGGGAGAGACAAAGAAGTATGGTGTCATCAAGGGAAAAAAAAACAGCGAAATGATTAATGAAGCTTGAATATCAAACTCTAAGACATGATCTGTCGACAAAAAAGTTTAAAAATTTATGAATCAAAAAAAAAAAATTCAAAGAAGGCTATGAAGTAAGCTTTATATCAGATGAGAAATGCAACAAGGAAATATCAGAGAACCACCTGATATACAAGTTTCAGTTGCGGATTGAGAATTTTCCGTATTTAAAATGTCGATATCAATTCATGCCGGTTTCCACATCATTTAAGATGAAGGATCTTTAAAAAAATACAACTGGAAACCTGTTAGCTTAAGGCTTTTTTATCAGAATTTTACAATCCGTTTAGCATGTTGATTGGATTTAGTGATGACATTTCAAGGTCTGAAAGGCATAAGCTGAAATAATTTCACTCGGATTACATTTTCTGCTTTTTTCTTTTAAATAAAGAAAAACATCTGTTTTTTTTATAAAATCTGTAACAACATCTTCAGAATCCTAGGAACCGGTCAAAATAAGTCATTGTAATTAATTTTTTAATTTTTATGCGTTGCTTTGACCCTGCAACTTCCTGTTCGGTACTCATTTCTTTTTTCATTAATCGCATATATTGTATTTTTTTTTGTTTTAATCGGATATGGAATTTCTGTTCATTTTAGTTTGTTGTCATTAATGAGATCCAACGATTAAAAAATATTTGGCTGCTTATATTTTGCCTGCCATTTTTTTTTTTTTTTTTTTTCACCTAAACCGACTAAATCCGTTTATGATTATATGGATTTTTTTAGATTTCTTTCTTTGGTGTCACTATAGCACTGCTCATCCATGAAAATATTACGTGTTGTATAAGCCATTCTGGCATTAAAAGGAGGATATCATAGACAATTATAAAGCTATTTGTCACAGACACGGTACATTGTGTAAGAAGGAAGTTCGCTTCAAAATAATTTTTACTAAATTTGTTTTATAGTTTATTTTTCCCTTTTTATTTAATTCAGTCGAGATGTTTGAAATTATTTAATTAAACAAACAATATTTGTAAATTATTATAAGCATTTCTAATCATTTTGATACGATTTAATGTGATTTCTGCTTTGCTTTTGGCTTCCGTTTTGTGAACCTCCAAAGATGAGGAGTTTTGACAGATTGGAAATTTTCTGTGGCATACAGCACACACGAACAAAGCAGACTAGTCAGGTGATTATTTAAGGAATGTCACAGGTGCATCCCAGTCTTTTGCAGTCTTCATTCCAATGAGATGAGAGTGAAATTCGTAGCCAAAATGCATTGAACGTCACAAAATTCCCGCAATAACTTAATTTAGTCCAATTTGTTGTACGAGATAAAATGATAGCATCATTTTTCGGGTTACTAAGAAACTCATGCACACTGGATGTTGGATATTTGGATGTTAGTAAAGGTTTTTCGCACAGAATTAATTTTTTTTTTTTACCCTGTGCAAGGAGCATGCCATTTGGTAACACATGCCTAGACTGCCACCATACTCAAAGAGCACCCCTTTAACTCAAAATACATTTCATCGTACCAAAAAAAAATTCAATAGCTAAAAAACTCGTCCATCAACAATCCAGCTTGACTATGGGAAAAAAAATTGGACTACGAAAGTTCGCTAGAGATTTTGTCACATATAGACTTCCGAAAAGTTGTTAAAAGCTGAAAAACGAGTAGTGCATTCTGACATTCGAGCGTTTTATAAACCGTTTTGTTTGACGAATAAAACATTTTAACAAAAAGCACCAAATTTTTTTATAAGGAAAGCCACTCTAGTCATGTCTTCCGTAATGATGATTACACTCGGAAATGGAAATAATCGTTAATGAAATTATTTCACATCTAGTGGTCACCTTTTTTTGTGATGGGAACATTTTATATACACTGAAACTGTAACAAATGTAAATTTCATATTTTCACAGGGATCCGTTGTAATAACTATATTTAATTTTAATATTTGATAGTAGTCAATAACCATGGATAATCCGTAAATAATTTAATACAGATACAATTAGGGACGGTCCTCTTTTTATGTGCAAGAAAGTTCGTTTTACAAATTAGATGGGAATTTAAATTAAATTAAATCAAATCACATCCCATCAAACTGAAAGCCGCCTTTTTTTTTTTTGGTATGTTTGTCACAAAAAAAGGCAAATGAAATGGCGGAAAAGAAATTGAATTGAACAAAATGGTAAGTCACGAGAAGAATATAAAGATCTTGTGCATCGGTTGAGGTCTCTATGACGTGTCTTATTATATGATGTCTGAATTCAATTATTTTATTTCGACTTTGATAAATCGTTCGTATTATATAATTCTGAAGCACAAGAAAACAAAATGTACGACTTAAGGCGCGATTTGTCATTACATTTTTCTATGGAAATCAAAAAAAAAAAAAAAAAAAAAAAAGGAAAATTTATTGCTGGGCATTCTTTCAAAATGATTGTTGCATGGGAAAATCGGGATCTAAATATTTATCATCGCGGACGGGATAAGTAAACAAAATATATGGGAAAACACCAAAGACGTAGTCCCCAAAACAAATAAAAAAACTATAAAAACGGTATCAATTTTCCCTTAGCAGTGGACCCTATAATGCCTTACCTATTTCTCCCCCTTCAGGAAAAACTGCGACGGCTGCTCAATTCGGGAGCTTCACATGAATGGGGGTCGTGAATTCAAAAAAAAATAATAACTTTGTTTCAGGAAAGCAAATCATCAGGAATATCAACGAAAAGAAAAAAAAAAAAAAAAATTTTAACGGGATCAATAGTTATAATAATACTACGGTAAAAGCGTATAAAAGAAAAATTTTTTAACGGGACAGAATATTGTTTCATAAAATCAACGGTAAAATTTTCAACGGAATCAAGAATTTTTAACGGTAAAAGCTTATCGCCAAAAAAAAATTTTTTTTTTTTTTTTTTTTAACGGAATTAAAAATTTTTAGTGTTTCACACTAATAGTTCGTCAACGGAAATTTTCTACGTCAAGCTTTCATGCGGCCCCTACACAAGGTAAGCTTATTTAACCGCATTGAACATGAAAAATATTTGAAAAATGAAAATACAATCACTAATAAAGTTTCTTTTAACCATTTTAGCAAATCACGGGATATTTTCAAAATAACGATTTAAAAAAAAAATTAATTAATTCAAAATCAACGGAAATATTTAAACTTAAAATTCAAATAATATTTTGGACTTGGTTTACCTCGGCCAAACGCAATAAAGGACGGTATTATCGTATCAAAAAGGTAAGTATGCAATTTAAACAAACAAAATAAACTAATTTCCAATTTTTCTGTTTCAGAATTTAAAAAAAATACAAATCATCAATAGAGAATCAAATGAAATCTTCAAGAATGTTTTTAATCATAAAAAAAAAAGAAAAAGGAAGCACAACGAACATGACATCATACGAAATTTTCCCTCGGACAGATCCTGACTTAAATAAAAATAAACTAATTTAGGCCAAATAAAATCATATCCAATTTAGAAAAATAGCAGACTAATAATAAAAGAAAAGGAAATATTCTAAAGGTTCTAACAATGATAAAAAAAAAAAAAAAAAATAAAAGTAGAAATTTTCTCAGATTATCCTTCACTTCAGTCCGGGGGTCGACCAAACAGAATCTAGATTTTATGGTTCGGCCCCCAGAAAGAGATCCAGACAAACCGAAAAACCAAAAAGAAAAATAAAAAAAAAAATATAAAAATAATAAAAAAAAGGACTCAGATTCTCGAGGTCTCAACTCGGACACAAAAAAAAAATCAAACAATTTTCGAATAAATAAAAAAAAAAAAAAAAAAAATGAGGGCATTCCCCTGATCAAGTATTTGATTCTAAAGGAGAGGGTCGGACCAACAGAATCTATGGATAGGTCTGCGGCTCTCTCGCAATGAATCAAATGCGAGATAAACAAAAAAAAATCAGTCATTTAAAAACAATCATCAAATAAGCATAATAATAAAAGAAAAAAGAAATATCCGAGTTGAGATCTCGGGACCGAATCTTCCCAAAATCCACCCAGATAAAAGACGAACAGCGAAAATAAAAATAATTATTAAAATTCCCCCCTTCTTTTTATTTAATTTTATTAATGAAATAGAAACGAGAAGGCAAAAAAAAAAAATCATGGGAATACGATAAAATGGTCGACGGGAAAAACAAAATGTCGGACGACATCATGTTCGATGCGTTCTCGAACATCGGTAAAAAAAAAATGAAAGACTATTTAAACTAAAAAGAAAATGTAAAACAATTTTTCAAATTTAAATGATTTTAAAACCCACCCATTTTAATATTTTCCCCCAAGGCCTAAATATAAAAGAATTTCGAAACCCACCCCTTTCCAAACTTGTAACTACGAATTTAGAGGATTTTTAAGAAAAACGATTTTTAAATTCTGAATAGCAGAAAAAGTAACAAAAGATATCTTACGACCAAATAAAAAGACAATAAAAAAAAATGATAAATTTAAATTATGGACTTAGCCATTTCTTCTATTCGGGACATCTTCTTCAACGGGACAACCATTTTCCGGAATCACTTCTTTCGGATTTAAACGGGATTTCCTTTTTCGGGATCAGCACAGCGGCTCCTTTTTCCGGGATTTCATCGGGATCCCTTTTCTTCGACTGATGGAGTCAGGGACGTTCTCAGACGTCTCCATCAGTCTGTCGATATATCCAACGGGAAATATTTCCTTATCCAAGGCGAAAAATTATCCATGGGAGTCCACGGGAACAACGGGAAAAATATAACAGACAAATTAATTCATAATAACCGAACAAAATATATAACTAAAAGATGAGGGAGGAAGGTAGCCCTTTGTTAAAAAAAAAATTATTCACGGCATTGTCTTTATAAAAAATCTCAACAGTTCTGCCCACCTTTCGGGGCGAATATCAAAGTTTTTACTCGCACATATTAACGACAACACAAGCGGTATTATTCACTTTCGAATTCATTTTTAAAAATCTAAAATAAAAAGAAAAAGACAAAATTTTTACAATTTAAAAAAAAAAATCTATCCCGCACGAGAGAAAAATCGAAATTCAACTTTTTTAAGCAAGCTCTTGTTAGTCTATTCTTTTTCATTGTTCTAATGTTTTTAAATTTTTCGAAGTCCGGAAAATCGAACTTCGAGACAAAGCTAAGGTATAAACAAAAATATAAACAAAGTTGCGGGATTTTACACGCAACAAACTACCTTCCACCCCCCCCAAAATTTTTTGAAGCGACTGATTCGGTTCAAAAAATTTTTCTACTGACTAACTTATAAATACAATTTACTAGATACAATATTATAAGGGTCATAGAAAAACTGGTAAACCAAATCCAAACCATAGAATGTAAAAGACGGTATATCATTATTAAAAAATCATTTGTAAAAATAATTAATAAACGGAATAAATAGCAATTAAACAACGGTATATCAACCGGCTTTAAAATATGACAATAAGATGGAAGCATGTCAACAGGGATAGTTATCTTTAATTTGGGCGCCATTCGTGAAAAACTGTCACGACTCAGTACATAAGACAAGAATAAAATAAATACAGAAAAAATAATAATAAAATCAAATTCGATATAAAGGGACAATTTGGACAATCTTTGGGATAAGGAGGAAAGATCCAGAGAAACCCCCATACATAATTCGGAATCTTTTAATATTTTTATGTGTCAAAGTCTTTTAATTATAAGGGGAGACAGACTAGAACCCCATACGATAATAAAAAAAAATAGCTCAAAACAACGACAGTTCGAGATCTTTGGGATAAGGAGGAAAGATCGAATAGAAACCCCCATAGCAGGTTATACAAACAAAAAAAAATCTTTATAGAATAAGATTCAAGACTTTTTGATTATAAGGGGAAGGTTAACCCCAAAAATTATGACACTTTTTTATTATAAGGGGAAGATCAAAACCCCAACAACAACAAAAAAAATTCTCAGTACTCTTTTTAATTAGAAGGGGAAGAATAGAAACCCCTAAAGATTTTCATAGTTCAAGAAGAAAGAAAAGAAAAGTAAGAAATAAATAGATAAAATAAAAGAAACAATGAAAGATAAAGAAAAAGAAAGAAAATAAAAGAAAATAACGGAAGAAAATAGAAAAATCCTCTATCAATTTCCTTAAGGGTGGAAATCTCGAAAGACCCAAAACGGTAAAAAAAAATAAAAAAAAAATGTCGGAAGTATGGTTATGTCTAGATCTTTTCATTATAAGGGGAGACAGACTAGAACCCCAAAAATCGGTAATAATCGGTACATAAAAAAAAAGTAGATATTCAACGGAAGATTTGTCATCTTTTTAATTATAAGGGGGAAGATAGACTAGAACCCCATAAAATAAAAAAAATTCTCAACAACGGAATCAAACGACATATAAAAAAAATCAACGATACATGAGTTAATTTAAAACGGTATCTAAGGTATCTATACCGAGAATAAAATCCACTGATAACCCGGGACGTATAATGAACTCGATGGTTACCCATCTATGCGATACGTGGATTTCTAAAGTTACTGTTCTAATAAGAATACCATGATCCATATAACGATTAGTTATGGGCCTTATTTCGGCTCCATTTTCAATCACAAACGGTAACAATCTATCACTCATTACTGATCGGAACGATCCGCTATCCAATGTCGCATCAAAGCTCTCACCAAACACCTCGATTTCGATCATTTTTAAGATAATCTTTTAACAACAAAAAGCGCAAAGTCAAAGATCAACAAAAGTCAAAGATCAATAATCAAAATGGCGATATAACAATCAAAACAAAAATTCCTTTTAAAATTTTCCTTTTTGGAATTCGGAGTTATTGAACAAGTATTTTTGTAACAATATTAAAACGGTAACATATTACGGGCCAAAAAGAATAAATTTAGAAGTAATAACCGAAAAGTTAACTGAGAATTTTGGGGATTTTAAGATATATATTTTTTTATATAAGACGGTATAAGATTTATCAATATGAGAATCCATAGAATAAATCAACGATATCAACGGGAAATAACGATCTCATACGAATGGCTTTAAGTGCGATATATGCCATCTGCCGGTATTTGTTCCTGTTTTTAAGTCACCCAATTCGTATTGTGTGGGAGAGAATATCTTTAATACTTTAAACGGACCGATGTATTTGGGCTCGAATTTAGCGGTAATCGATTTCTTTTTGCTAGACTGCGGGAAATTTCTTCGCCAAACGATATCACCAACTTCATAATGTGTGTCCACCCTATTCTGATTATACCTCTCCGCAGCTTGCTCTTTGGCTCGAGTCATGGTATCCGATACTTTCTTAAACACATCGATTAATTCGGAATCTGTTTGTTCGATATATATATCGGGATTAAATTCTAACCAATCGTCAAACTCTAAGTCATTGGTAGGATCAAAAGGATGTTTCAATTCAGAACCAAAAAATATCCTAGCGGGAGTAAAACCTGTGGTACAATTTTTTGCGGTACGTAGGGCGAAAACAACATGCGGTAGATAAATATCCCAAGACTTATGGTTCTCATGGGCAAACATAGCAATCGATAACTTTAGGGTCCTATTATGTCTTTCAACGGGATTCGCGGCCGGGAAATGTTTCGGTATGCTATTGAACTCAATATTATATTTCTTACATAAAATCTCTATCTCGGCACACGCAAATTGGACGCCATTATCGGCCATCGTCATATCGGGACGACCATATTCAAGAATAACTTTATTTTCAAATATTTTGCAAACAGTTTCTGCTAAAGCATCTCTCATAGGATGAGCTATAACAAACTTAGAACATAAATCAACAAATACAACGATATATTTATTTTGGCGCTGGGTCGTCGGTAACTCCCCTACCAAATCTACGGAATAGGCCCTGCGAGGCTTAAACATGTGAACATAATTGTTCATCAATCCAACGGGAGGTGTATTTACAGACTTAAACTGTTGACATAATCGACAATGTTTAACAAAATATTTAACATCAATGTTCATTCCAGGCCAATAAAATCTTTCTTTAATTCTATTTAGAGTCTTGTCAGCGCCTAAATGAGCCGACGACGGTACAGAATGAAATCTATTTATAATCTTTTGACGAAATTCTTTCGGAATCATTAAAACAGGTCTTACAACATTTGTAACGGGATCAGTAATAGCTTTAAATATCTTATCTCCAACTACTTTAAACTTTGCATAAGCTGCGGGATGGTTCAAAATTTTTAATTTTAAAGCTTTATAATGTTTATCAACGGTATTAGAAAAATCTAAAGGTTCATTTTTATCTGATAAATGTAAAGCGGAAATACAATAATCATCTTCACTTAAATCTGATTTGTTATACGGGACTCGACTTAAAGCGTCAGCTACATCCATCAACTTTCCTTTTCTATGAATAATATCAAAATCATATTGCGAGAATTTTACAATCCATCTTGCTAGTCTACCGGTAGGTTTGTGCAGGTTCTTCAACCAGACAAGACTGGAATGATCGGTAATGACGGTAAAATGAGTTCCCTCAATGTACGGACGATATACTTCCAAGGAGTGTAAAACGGCAAGGCATTCTCTTTCAGTCGTCGAGTAATTTTTCTCGGCCTTGTTCAAAGTTCGAGAAGCATAGGCGATAACCCTCTCTTGACCTTCGATATTCTGAACAAGAACAGAACCAATTCCTACATTCGAAGCGTCACACTGAATTTGAAACTCATGATCAAAATCAGGACAATGTACAATGGGATAGGATGACAAACATTCTTTAATTTTATCAAAAGCTTTTTGCTGGGATTCTCCCCATTCAAATTTAACATCTTTCTTTAATAACTTAGTCAACGGAATAGCTAAATCAGCATAATTCGGAATAAAACGACGATACCAACCACTTAATCCAAGGAAAGATCTTACTTGTTTCACTGTTTGGGGAGGCAAAAAGTTCATAACGGCATCAACCTTCTTTGGGGACACAGAAATCTTTCCCTGCCCAACGATAAATCCAAGATACTCAACGGTAGGTTTGAGAAAAGAAGATTTTTCCCAATTTATTTTTAACCCTGCTTGTCTCAAACGACTTAAAACTTCTTTCAAATTAGCTTGATGTTCTTCAAAAGTCTTCCCTATGATAAGTATATCATCGAGATAGACAAATACGCATTTTCCCAATAAGCCTTTTAATACTCTATCCATCAACGACTGAAATGTATTAGGGGCGGAAGTAAGTCCAAACGGCATAACGTTAAACTCAAATAAACCCTTCCCAGGAACGGTAAAAGCGGTAAATTGTTTGGAATCTTCGTCCATGGAAACTTGGTGGTATCCACTGACGAGATCTAACGACGAAACATAATAAGCATCTTTTAACTGATCGAGCACATTATTTATAAACGGTAAAGGATAAGCATTCTTTCTCGATATAGAATTAATCTTACGGTAATCAATACACATACGCCATTTTCCATTTTTCTTTGGAACCAATAAAACGGGAGACGACCATGGGCTTTCAGATTCTCTAATAAGGTTATTAACTAACAATTCATCAACCTGCTCATGTAGAATAGTTTTCATGGCGGGACTAACGGGATAGTATCTCTGTTTTATAGGCGGGATATTAGAGTCGATATATATTTTATGCTTGACTAAAGAAGTGCGACCGGGAGAATTTTCAAATTCTTTTTCCCACTGGGCTAAAAATTTTTCAAATTCTACCTCTTCCTCGGGAGTTAAATTACATTTTTCGATGTCTAGACCCAAGCAACACAAATTCGTTTTAACATTTTTAATGGTAGTGGAAATCATAACTTTCTCATACCCTGTAGCATCCCTAACGGTAACCCTTCCCGTACCATAGTCTATTGACATTTTAAAATTCTTTAGTGCATCAATCCCTAAAATCATATCATACGGTATTCCAGACATAACGATACATTGCATCACACATGATTTCTTACCAATATACAAAGCTAAATTTACTACTCCCTCAATCGGTATTTTATCACCATTAGCTAATTCAACGGGCTGATCAACGGGACTCATTCGAATACCTTTTGACCATAAATACGGTAAAATCTTAGAATTTACAACGGTAATGGACGCCCCTGAGTCAATCAGTGCCTCAAAAGGTCTTTTAACAATCCTTACGTCCACATAATAACGGGAATTAAGACTATCATTTAAAAAGGCGCAAATAACGTTATGTAATTCAACCAGGCTTTCATAATTTATTTTTGAAGATGAACCTGGGATATCATCTTCTTTTAATTGTTTAAAGTATCATCGATATCGGTATCGGCGTCATAAGCGGGATCATAAGCGGAATCATTTAAATCTAAGGCATTTATCGTTTGAGTTTGCTGAGACACGGTATCTGCAAATCTGACTCTGTTTTGGGATTTATTATAATTACCCCCATTACGGTTACATTTAGGACAGTTGGTTCTCACAAAGCCGGGTTCGTGGCAATCATCACACCTGATTCTTTTTGGCGCGGTACAGTCCGGTCTCGTGTGCCCTATCTGATCACAATTCTTACAGATAACCTGAACTGGCGGATTAGATCTATTCGATTGCGACGGAAAATTCCTATTCGAACGGTAATTATCGGAATTATTATTATTATTACGGTAATTATTATTCACATAATTATTAGACGAATTAGAAGTCCTATACTCATTATTCGGTGATCTTCTTTCGAATAACTCCTCAGGGTCTTCTCCCCTGCTTGCAACTCTAGTTATTTCAGACGATATGCAGTGAACCTTCCCTTTTGGTTTTATTGACGGAATATTAGGTGTGGACTCATTGATAAATCCAAATTCGGGATGTTTTAAAATTCTATCAGGCGGGACAGTTAGATATTTCTCTCTTTCTCTTTCAACCTCAACTTCCCTTCCTATTTCAGAAAGTTCAGCTATAGTCTGAACATTTCTCCCTCTACAAGCTTTACGGTAACATTTCAATGCATTATTTAAGGCATAACTAACAAGTAAACCTTCCGGTATCGGGACCGATAAACGTTTATTAAACGCAATAAGAGCCGATAAGAAATGGTTCATTGACTCCCCTTCCATTTGAGGACGGGACATCATATCAGCCATATAGGTCTGATCTGCATATTTAGGACGATAATGGTTTTTCAAGAAACGGGATGCTCGTGTCCATGTCGTGAATTCATGCGGAACTGTTTTTAAACATAAAAGTGCATCATTAAGTAACAAATCTTTTAACGACTGAGCTAATTCTTGATCAGTAAGCGACGGAAAATACGATCTAACATTATCAAACTTTTCAATGAAAGTAATAATATCTTCTGTTCCATTGAACGTAATGTTACGTGCTTTACATTCACGAACGAAAGTCAATAAATCAGATTTTTGTTTAACCCTTCCACCAACGGGATTATTATTATTATTATTGTTGTTATTTTGACCAGCATTATTAGGACCATTATTAACATTCGAATTATTTCCTAATACAGACTGAAAAGCTTGAACAAGGTCATTAACGGTAATTTGTAAAGGAGCTTGTGCCTGAATAGGGGTAGATGAAGCCCTTGGATTAGCTATACCCCGAGTCATTTTCATAGACGGTATCGGAGTCGGTATAGCTTGCGTAAGAACAGTATTTGATTTAACTTTATTCGGTATTGCAGCAGGTGCATAAGAATAAGGAACACTAACTTTAGGCGGGAAACGTTTCGGAGCCTCCCCCCAATTTGTAAAACTCCTACTAACCTTAGGTATCGCTCCCGTACATGTGGTAACGGTAGTAGTCCTCACCGGTATATGCAAATCTTTCATTATAGAAAACGGTTCGGTAACGGTACGAGGAACAAACGAATTATTTAACGGTACAAACGGGATGGGCTTGATAGTATCAAGAGTGTCTTCATATACACTCTCTTTATCTGAATCAAATTCTACTTTTCGAGGTGTATGAGATAACTTGAACTGATCTAAGTTTAACGACGGGAATGCGGCTGCTTCGGCCTGCATCTGCGATCCAAACGCAGTCGCGGTAGACTCATTAGAACTAGTCAATAATATATTTTCTTTATCGGTAATTAATCTAGGCATCAAAGCCTCGGGATTTCTTTTCGAATAAAATTTCCTAAAAGCTTCGATTTTGAAACAGTCCGCCGGATCTGTCTCGAACCTACGGTATAACCTATCAAGCAATTGGACAACAGTACCCTTATTATCGATTCTTAAAAATCGACAAAACTTTTCCAAAGTGGATTTCTTACACCCACGGAAAAATTCACGGTATTCACTTTCTAACGAATTCATTCTTAACGATTATTTTAAAGATATACTTCAAAATTATACTACAATCTTCTATCTTCTACACTTCAATATACCTCCAAAATAGGCGACTACTCAATATATTATATATTATATATTCAGCTAACGAAATCACCCCTAATAAGTGGCATTCCTAATAAAAATAAAACACCACCTAATAAAACAATAATGTTTTTCACCATGACAAATAAAAAAAATTTTTAAGTTAGGCTACCCTCCCTAATATATAAAAACAAACAAGGAACGATATTTTTGTATTTTCAAACAATTTTTTTAAATTTTCTATTTCATTTTATTTTATTTTTATATCAAAAGAAAACTAAAGATCCATGAGAAAGGATAAAACATATCTTCAAAGCAAAAGCGATACTGACAGTTTCTTTTTCAAGGGAAGAAAGACCCAAAACCCTAGATGAAACCAAAATGACAATGACAGTTCCTTTTTGAAGAGGGAAGGAAGACCCAAAACCCTATAAAAACAAAAAATGATATCTGTTTCCTTTTTAGGGAGTGAAACATTTTAACAACTCCAAATAAAACGGTATATCAATATCAATCAATTCAAAAGATATTAAACTGACATTAGACAAAGGAGAAAAGTACTAAAAGTTATAGGCCGAAAAATAAGAATTTTAAAGTTAAACCGAAACATACACTGCAAATTTTGAGAAAACATTTGATATTAAGATACAAACTCATAACTAACACTCAACGAAAAGATCTCCTGACTCAAAAACAACCTGAAACAAAAATTCTAACGGGTCCTCGAGATTCGAGCTTTCAAACTAACAGGTTTTCGAGCTTCGGGCCCCACGTTGGGCGCCAGTTTTGTTGCATGGGAAAATCGGGATCTAAATATTTATCATCGCGGACGGGATAAGTAAACAAAATATATGGGAAAACACCAAAGACGTAGTCCCCAAAACAAATAAAAAAACTATAAAAACGGTATCAATTTTCCCTTAGCAGTGGACCCTATAATGCCTTACCTATTTCTCCCCCTTCAGGAAAAACTGCGACGGCTGCTCAATTCGGGAGCTTCACATGAATGGGGGTCGTGAATTCAAAAAAAAATAATAACTTTGTTTCAGGAAAGCAAATCATCAGGAATATCAACGAAAAGAAAAAAAAAAAAAAAAAATTTTAACGGGATCAATAGTTATAATAATACTACGGTAAAAGCGTATAAAAGAAAAATTTTTTAAACGGGACAGAATATTGTTTCATAAAATCAACGGTAAAATTTTCAACGGAATCAAGAATTTTTAACGGTAAAAGCTTATCGCCAAAAAAAAATTTTTTTTTTTTTTTTTTTTTTAACGGAATTAAAAATTTTTAGTGTTTCACACTAATAGTTCGTCAACGGAAATTTTCTACGTCAAGCTTTCATGCGGCCCCTACACAAGGTAAGCTTATTTAACCGCATTGAACATGAAAAATATTTGAAAAATGAAAATACAATCACTAATAAAGTTTCTTTTAACCATTTTAGCAAATCACGGGATATTTTCAAAATAACGATTTAAAAAAAAAATTAATTAATTCAAAATCAACGGAAATATTTAAACTTAAAATTCAAATAATATTTTGGACTTGGTTTACCTCGGCCAAACGCAATAAAGGACGGTATTATCGTATCAAAAAGGTAAGTATGCAATTTAAACAAACAAAATAAACTAATTTCCAATTTTTCTGTTTCAGAATTTAAAAAAAATACAAATCATCAATAGAGAATCAAATGAAATCTTCAAGAATGTTTTTAAATCATAAAAAAAAAAGAAAAAGGAAGCACAACGAACATGACATCATACGAAATTTTCCCTCGGACAGATCCTGACTTAAATAAAAATAAACTAATTTAGGCCAAATAAAATCATATCCAATTTAGAAAAATATAGCAGACTAATAATAAAAGAAAAGGAAAATATTCTAAAGGTTCTAACAATGATAAAAAAAAAAAAAAAAAAAATAAAAGTAGAAATTTTCTCAGATTATCCTTCACTTCAGTCCGGGGGTCGACCAAACAGAATCTAGATTTTATGGTTCGGCCCCCAGAAAGAGATCCAGACAAACCGAAAAACCAAAAAGAAAAATAAAAAAAAAAATATATAAAATAATAAAAAAAAAGGACTCAGATTCTCGAGGTCTCAACTCGGACACAAAAAAAAAATCAAACAATTTTCGAATAAATAAAAAAAAAAAAAAAAAAAAAATGAGGGCATTCCCCTGATCAAGTATTTGATTCTAAAGGAGAGGGTCGGACCAACAGAATCTATGGATAGGTCTGCGGCTCTCTCGCAATGAATCAAATGCGAGATAAACAAAAAAAAATCAGTCATTTAAAAACAATCATCAAATAAGCATAATAATAAAAGAAAAAAGAAATATCCGAGTTGAGATCTCGGGACCGAATCTTCCCAAAATCCACCCAGATAAAAGACGAACAGCGAAAATAAAAATAATTATTAAAATTCCCCCCTTCTTTTTATTTAATTTTATTAATGAAATAGAAACGAGAAGGCAAAAAAAAAAAATCATGGGAATACGATAAAATGGTCGACGGGAAAAACAAAATGTCGGACGACATCATGTTCGATGCGTTCTCGAACATCGGTAAAAAAAAAATGAAAGACTATTTAAACTAAAAAGAAAATGTAAAACAATTTTTCAAATTTAAATGATTTTAAAACCCACCCATTTTAATATTTTCCCCCAAGGCCTAAATATAAAAGAATTTCGAAACCCACCCCTTTCCAAACTTGTAACTACGAATTTAGAGGATTTTTAAGAAACGATTTTTAAATTCTGAATAGCAGAAAAAGTAACAAAAGATATCTTACGACCAAATAAAAAGACAATAAAAAAAAATGATAAATTTAAATTATGGACTTAGCCATTTCTTCTATTCGGGACATCTTCTTCAACGGGACAACCATTTTCCGGAATCACTTCTTTCGGATTTAAACGGGATTTCCTTTTTCGGGATCAGCACAGCGGCTCCTTTTTCCGGGATTTCATCGGGATCCCTTTTCTTCGACTGATGGAGTCAGGGACGTTCTCAGACGTCTCCATCAGTCTGTCGATATATCCAACGGGAAATATTTCCTTATCCAAGGCGAAAAATTATCCATGGGAGTCCACGGGAACAACGGGAAAAATATAACAGACAAATTAATTCATAATAACCGAACAAAATATATAACTAAAAGATGAGGGAGGAAGGTAGCCCCTTTGTTAAAAAAAAAAATTATTCACGGCATTGTCTTTATAAAAAATCTCAACAGTTCTGCCCACCTTTCGGGGCGAATATCAAAGTTTTTACTCGCACATATTAACGACAACACAAGCGGTATTATTCACTTTCGAATTCATTTTTAAAAATCTAAAATAAAAAGAAAAAGACAAAATTTTTACAATTTAAAAAAAAAAATCTATCCCGCACGAGAGAAAAATCGAAATTCAACTTTTTTAAGCAAGCTCTTGTTAGTCTATTCTTTTTCATTGTTCTAATGTTTTTAAATTTTTCGAAGTCCGGAAAATCGAACTTCGAGACAAAGCTAAGGTATAAACAAAAATATAAACAAAGTTGCGGGATTTTACACGCAACATGATATTACGAAAAAATGTTCTGAGGAGTGAAGAAATATTTTTTGCTAAGTTTTTGCTGATGTGTTCAAATAATTGGAACCAAAGGGAAATATGCATCAATTTTAATTCTCTCGATGTTCACTTGGTGCCACGAGTTTCTCATAAATCCAAGTCAAAATCTTCATTTTCAACAAAAAATTTTATATTCGGGTTGTGTATCAAATGAAATACCGTATCCATTTTTACTTTATTTTCTACTAACAGTTTTTTTTTAAAAATTGGTAATTATACCAAATGAATGCTCAAAAATTTCTCATCGCATTTCCCAGACTGAATTAATGAAGTATTAACAATGAGTTTATTTAAAAATCAAGCGCTTTTTCATCCAACAAATTTAACTTTAGTCTTTCTTTTCAGAGGAAAAGATACTGTTATTATGCAAGTGCAATGTTGTGACGGTGAATGGCATCTTGACAAACCCATTCTTTTTTCCTTGATTATTATTAAAACTGACTAAAAAAATAGTTCATCATTTTGGATGAATAAACACAATGGATATATTTTTTTATTGTAAACAAATCAGTCAACCCTGAACTTAGGCCCTTCGGACCCTCCACAAGCGGAACTGATACTTCTTAAATTGATTTCCATTCTTACATCATGTTTAATCAATAATTAATATACGTATAACGTTTCTTTTTTCATTTTCTCAGTAATCTCGCCAAGGAAAAACCAGAGATTCCAACAGGTTCCTAGAACAGATGGCAGGAGATTTTTTTGTAGTTACTTCACTGTAAAAAATTTTGTGTATTTTTAACAAACTCTGTCTACCCATTCAGTATGTAGCTCTTTTTATGTTAATTCTAACACATGTTGCTAGGCAATACTTGTTATTGTGTTATTATTTACAAATAAAAATTTGTGGACCGTTTTTGAATTATAAATTTTGTTAAAATTACACAAAATTTTTTACAGTGTTCAAGATCCATTTATTCCGGATGCTACGCTGACCGTGGGGATTGGGCAGGGCTTATCAAGGTTTACTTCTTGAATTCCAAAATAAAGGAGGCGAAGAACAGGACATGATTAATATAATGTGAGTTCTTAATATACCTCGCTTATCGAGTAGAGGGACAATGATCAGAGTGGATGGCATATTTTAAAACTGGACAAGAACTCCAGGGAAAAAAGTTTAAAAATAAATGATCCTAAAACAACAAATATATTTTCCAAAAAGATCGCATTACGGGCCTTAAAACCGCCACTGCAATATTCTTTTCTATTCAAACGATATAAAAGATATAGGCGCATATAAAAAAAAATCAAACTCCCAAAACTCACTCCAAAGCAGAATTAGTCAGTGACACCATCATGTTTCTGGTCAAAAGGATCATAAAAAAGTCAGACAATGAGAACTATGAAAATGAGTCGTTAGGTCTATTTCAGGCAGACTGCATTCAAAAATTGTTCGGAAAAGATGAAAATTGACATGGAATTTTCAAAGTCGAACAAAATAAAGCAGAGAAGGATTCCAGTTATACACTGAAAAACTACACGACGAAGATAGTTAAAAGCTTTCAATATTTCTAAGTATTTTTCGTCAATTAATTCTCAATAAAACACCACATTTCTTCCGAAAAAAAAAAAAAAAAAAAAAAAAGAAATGTAGATTTCAAAAAATATCGAAATATTTTCCATGTTCACGTTGTAAAAGCAAACAAAATCCTCTCATTCCAAAGCCATACTTGGTTTTCTTTCTCAAACTGGGAAAAGAAATTTAATCACGCAGAAATTTAAGCAAACGAAATCGATTCTACTTGGAACATTTGTAATTTGAATAAAAACTCGATTAAATTTTCAAAGGAATGGAAGAAAAACGTTGGGTAAAGGAGATATTTGGTTGCGGTATATTTGTACAAACATGCCATACAAATATATTCTATTTGCATCTGATTTTCATTTCGGGTCTACGATTTTTTTGAATAAACGGAGGAAAGTTTTTAATAACAAAGTAATATCAATTCAATTTTATTGTTATATATTTTATTTTATCGAGTTTTTAATACTGGAAAGAATTATAACTTGCGCCTTAAGTACAGGTAGTCGGAAACTGGCGCCAAACACGTTGTCATAAACTATTATAAACTTTATAATTCAGAAGAAAAAAAAAAAAAAATTAAACAAAAAAATATTTAAGTGCATTTGCTTTATCGAGCATTAAAGTTTAATAAAGCTAACATTTTAAGCCCGTAATAATTCTTATATCAAAATAATTGTTGTGCCAGGTTGTAAGTGTATTTTCTACGAAAGAAAAAAAAAAAAGAAAGAAAAACAATTACAGAAACTCAGGCGCCAAGAATTTGTGGAAAGAGTCAGAAGGGGAATTATTGATATATTACTCAAGGTCCAATAGATTTGTCAACGGCTGACCTAAAGGGTCTTGAAGTGGAAAATCCGGGAAAAGTTTCCTTTTTTGCCCCCTGTAGAATATTTTTCAAGCGGAAAATAACTTTTAAGTGAGGAATGAATTTCCTAAACGAAAAAGTTTTTTTAAAGAATGTTTTAAAAGTGGCATTTCTCAGACAAATCGATTGGATATTTCAATTCGAGTATCAATACGAATTGATAATTTAAGCAATAATAACGCTGAAAATTTTGTTTCACATTCCAAATACCGGTAGTTATATTTACCCGACAAATATTACTATTAATTTTAAAAAATACACTCAAAGAAATTTTTAAAATTACTTTGAATGTATTTTTTTTAAATAGGCCAATCGATTTTAAATTGTCGGTTTATTATTACTTTGTTTTGTTAAAAACAAATAAATTTTTAATTATACTTCAAGATCTTTTTACATCTACTTATTCCACGAATTCTGCTTATAAAACAAGATCTTTCATTATTTGAATGCATAAACAAATTCTTCGCCCATATTTAAAGCAGAAAGGGCAATTCCACCACAAAGTCGTGAACTAATTTAAATTAAAAAAGCGTTAAGGATTTAACGAAATAAACCTATACAGGATGCATGACCGTTTGTCAAAAACTTTTTGGAACCTCGCCCAGTCTGTACACAAAAATTGCTATACGTATATGAAGGCACCTATAATCTTAACGGTGCCAATATACTCATTGCCTTTAAGTTATGACTTCAATCGGGAATCGACAATGGTAACCACCTATTTATTTCCAAAATGCAAAGGGCCATCAATAATTATCTTTTAAATATTATTAGCAATTATCTTTCCAACGAAAATCCAACTCATTATTAACCTAATTTAAATTATACGGCAAAAAATACCAAGGCCTCAAACAATTTTTTTAAATAATCAACGTTATCGACATTATTTTCATTATAATTATTCCTGACGGAGTTCGGTCATTTAATAATAATTCATAAAAAATAATAATCGGACAATTATATTTTTTAAAAGGCCCCCGAAAATTCTGCAGAGAATTTGCAAGAATATCATATCCAGTTTTGATAGTACTTCAAGAAAAGATTTAAAAAAAATTATAGCTCAAACAAATATACGATACGTATTAGGGCGGCTGGCAAAATCCACGATGGGACACTAACTGATCATTAAATCGATTTTAATTCATACATTTAATGACGTAGGCTGTAATTAATTATTGATCACATCGATTTCATCTACGACTGTTTTGATTTATTGAATTTACATCACCGAAAACTCATGACTAAGTAAGTACTCCTATATCCTTTTACAGTTTTAGAATTTAACCACGCACAAATATAAATTTTCTTTTTAAGAAACAAGGTAGTATTTAAAGAAAAATTTTCTATCTACGTACGAAACTACCGCGTCGAATATATCCTCTTTGTACATATTTAGTACAAATTACTTCTTTCTTTTTTATTATTATTATTATTATTATTAATAATATCCTCAAAACGTCAATATTCTTTACCTGACCTAATATGATGGCTTCATAACATTTCAGTACTAACCTCCCATATGTTAAAAAAAATAAAAAGAAGAGAATGTTCCTTTCACTCATTTGAAAAAGAATGTTGAGATAGATTTCTTGAATATTAGTTGTCTTTTTCAAGTTGGTTTCAATTCCAGACAGATGGACAATGGCTCAAGAGGATCTTTAGATGACAGGAGGATGTTTGTTGAAGTGAATTGTTTTGAAACATTACTCGTTTGACGGCCGTAATCAGGGGTGCTCAACACAAAACCTAATGATTATAAAAATTATACAATTATGAAAAGACCCGAGAATTCATTTTCGCGCAGGAATAGTTTGAATTAATAAAGGAAATATTCCAATGTAGCGTTTGACGTTACATGAGAGATCACCTTAGCGTTACGTTATGTGAGAGATCACCTCGCTCGTATCGAGTAAAGGACTAAAAAGAAGAAGAAGCGTTTGACGTGCAGTTAAGAAGAAAACAGAAAAACTTAGGCCCTGTGCAAATGAATTAGTTTGAAACTTTGAATATCTTCATTTTAAAAGGCATAACTTCTATGCCGGATTCAGGTATGGAAGCAAAGTGATTATTAACGTCGATAATAATCGGCACATTAAATCGTTTCTACTTCTTTAGGCGTCTTTTGAGTTCTTTTAACAGTGTATGATTAAATTAGAATAGATTGTTTTGTACTCTTCTATTATATCATCTTAATTCTATCACTGAGACTTATTTTTTAAAGCAACCTAGGATACGCTCCAATTTTCACTGCAAGCATAGTAGTGATTTTACACCGTTTGTAACAGCTAATAGACATGCAGAATAAGCTTCCTGCCTTTCTCGCGGACGGGAAATAGCAAAAGCAGTATCAGCAATAAATATCACACCAACCAGTTTTATTGCTTTTTATTTTTTTTCCGCCGAAAAATGGAACGCGAATTACATTAACAAGTTTCTAATAATTTCCTCCGATTTTTTTTTCGCCATTTAGGAAGCCTACAACAAGAACAATGAAAACCGTTAATTACGTTAAAAAGTCGAAATTTAATCCTATTTTTTACGGCTGAGTTCGTCTATCTTTAAAACTGCCGTGTGGAGGACGATCTAGTTTTTGTCTTAAATATAAGACGACCTGGAACGGGCGGTTAACAACCAGAAATCTGCTTAAACAACTTACAAATGCAACATAGTTTTCCATCGCACAACAATCAGAATAATTCCGCCTCTCGTTTTGTATCCATTAATTCTCAATAAGGTATAACTGCCAGATATTGATTTTATTAAAAGGGAAAAAAGTTCAATCGGTCAACTAGTTATTAACAAGAAGGGTTATTAACAACAAACTAAATGTTACTCAAAAGACCAACATTTTTTATAAAATCAAACGAAAAAAACTCTGGGCTTATTACGATTTTTGTATACCAAATGAAACCAATTCAAGCGATTTTCACATCCAAAGTTTGTTTCACGTAATCATTGCAATTGTTACCACAAAACTGTTGTGCACGGTATAACTATTTAAAAATCTTCGTAAGAAACTTTAAAAAATAGTAAAATTTTGCTTTTAAGTATTCTCTCTTCTTCTTTTTATTTGGAGAAAAAAGAAACTAAACAAAAATTTTAAATAAATAAATAAACAAATAAATAAAAAGAAAACCTAAAAGGGCAAAAAATTATACGAAAGCAAAAAAGAAAAAGCAAAATTTGGAAACCGGAAATGACTATAGATGCAAGTCAGCTTTCGTTACAAAGAAATAACTATAATTTACGTAACAATTATAAACAATACTAGGATGTATTTGAGTGAGTGTTAAAACGTCGGTGTCACTTCGTAAGAATTCACAGCTTTAAAAAAATTGAATCTGCAATCAAAAAATTTAGAAAAACAATTATTTTTTCATAAGTAAAAAATTTACTTTCAAATTAAAACGAATTAAAGTTAAATATCTCTTTTTAGAACGTTTGTCACACGACAAAATCATTTAAATTAAATTGTATTTCTTAATCCATTAATTCTATTAAGGAATAAATTATTTTCCTAGTAAAATATAAAAATTTGAGTTTCTTTATTACAGTTTCCTTTTTAAATTCCTTATTTAAAGTTATAAATTATTTTCCTAGTAAGTAACTGGAATAATAAAATTTTTACTAAATGACACGCTAGTTTTATTCTGCCCCTAGTTTTATTAAAATCTTTATACTCAAGATCATCATTTCTTTCCTCGGATTTTTATTTTTTCTGTCGTTGACCTGATTCTGCTTTCAGTGTAATACAGTTTGATAATTCATCAAATAATTTCGAAAACAAATGCAATCTTACCTTCTCATTTTTTTGAAGTTACTTTAGGGTCCACTCTGTAAAGTGTGAAATGCTGCGCCTAGCGCCCAACTGACTTCATGACCATCTACCCATTTCACCAACTACAAATACAAATATTTCATAAAATTAGTAGTAGCCAATATTTTTTTTTACAAAATGTCATTACAGTTTCAATGTACAACTTACATTAACTTTAGTATAAGGCGACAAACCGAAACCGTCTTTCAACAAAACAGCAATAAAAGTTAAATCTAGGCACAAAAAAGGCTGGTCGACATTCGCGTCGCTGCAAGCTGACTTGGCAGCGCTAAAAAAGTCTTCTACAATGACTTGGCCACCTGAAATCAAGAATTAAAATAAACGTAAAATTTTCCACTGGAACATTTGAACTACTGAGAGCTAAATTTTTGTGATGCTATGGCAAAACATTAGGATGAGAATAATACTATTAATTGCTTACCAGTTTTAAAGTCGATCAAACCGCTTTCAGCAGCTCTGTCATAATAATAACTAAAGGCATAAATATCTCTTTCATTCAGTTCGGATGGTTTATCGATATGTCCTACTACTTTTTCTACTATTTTCTTGCAGGTACTAAAATCTACGACTGGATCTCGAAATATTTCTCCTTCTACTTTTGACTGGACGTAATGAGGATTTTCAGGCCCTAGAAAAAACAATAAAATTGGTGGGTTTAATTAAATTTTTTTAAAGTAAACAATTATCATATCTCACCTTGAACGGTGTATTCGATTCCTCCATGTTTCCACTTGGTGTTTACTAATGGATTAATACATTCTGACTTCAAAACAAATGAATTATTTGCGTTGCCCTCTTGAAGGACTTTTTTCCTTCCTTCATTTAATCCTAGTCCTAGGTAACTGAAAAAAGAATACAAGAACGGCTTTACTAAATTTTACTTTTGTAAAGAGAGAACGGCTTCACTAAGTTTTAATCTGTTAAAGCGATTTCATTATATTTGATTGCCAGGATTCAATTTATTGTATTATTATATCGAATATTTTAATATTTTATCACGAACATACTATACTTGTAAATTCTTTTCTGGACTATGGTTAGCATACGATACAGAAAATAAAATGCAAAAAAAAAAAAACTTTTAAGATGTGATATTCACGGTGCAAGCAAGAAATACTGTTCAACTCACGGGAATGTTTAAGAAATGGAAACCAGATCAAACATCAATTAGAAGCCAAATGTCCGATAAAAACTAAGACCGGCGATTATTAATATTATTATAAAAATGCAACGTTAATTTTAATTCTAATTTTAATTTACCATCAACAGTGAGTTCTGTAAGTACATTAAATAAAATTTGAAATTTAAAACAAAAGTTATAAAAATTAAAAGTATTCGAAAAATGTTCGAAGAGTAAGAAAAAAACTTCCGAACTTCACTATGCAGGTCAGGGATGTAACAACAGGGGAGCAAATGTTCCCCCTTTGAAAATTTCCTTTCAACTATTCTTACACAATTTTGTCTCATACAATTCTTATACATTATTGTCCCCCAGGAAAAAAATTGTCTACCCTAGATTAAAAAGTACTGTTACGCCCCTGATAAGGTTGCATTTTATTCTCTGAGGAAAGTTTTGGTCTGATTTATGAGACTAGACCATGAGTCTTAACTTACTACTACAAAACAACTCTATTTTGAAAAAAGTTTACCTATGCGTATAAATATTTAAGTCTTGGTGAAAAGCTCCTATTTTATGAAGATATTTTGAATCAGATGGTTTTAAAGAATCCGTATTAATTGGAGCGAAAGAGATCTGTGTTGAACCACCACCTAAATCTAAGGCCACTACTGTTTTGGACGGATTATCACCTAAGCGATCTGAAACATACAAATAAGTGTTTTTTTTAAAAAAGAAGTCTTCCTTGTAAACTAGACTCTAATTGGTAGAGATAGCGTTTAACGTGAAAAAAAGCTTTTTTTTGTTCATTTTAAAATAATTTACGCAAAATTTTGAAAAGATCAGTCACTAATTGATAAAAATGGTTTATTTTGTTAAAACTTACCAAGCAAGAAGTTTACAGTGAACCAAGAAAACAGTCCCTCGTCCACGCCATCCATAATTGACACTGAATTATCCGTTACGTGAAAACCTGAACTTCTAAAAAGCTTTTTAGCTTCATTAAGTATAGCATCAGCTTTCTTTTCAGGCAGAAGCCTCAGACCAGCTGTGGCTTTCATAACTAACGGTGTTTTCGCCCAATTTTCTTCAGGAATTTGTTGTTTTGCTCGTTCTAGAAGTTCTTTTAAGTTGTTAGTACTCTAAAAAGAAGTTAAACACAGAAAGATTTAGAAAGGGAACTTAGTATGAGTAACAATTTCAATGATTTGGATAGATTCCTTTGCTTGAAAGAAGAGTTTTAGGATATACCCTGTTCCAATTTTCATTATTATCACAAAAAAATTACGGGAAAAAAAAAAAAAAGAAAAAAAAGAAATTATTAGAAAAAAATAAAACCGTGATAAGTGGTATCATTAATTTACTAAATGTTTGCTTTTTTACTTGAAAGATTTAAAAGAGTAAACATTTAGCGTACCTTCATAATGAAGAACCTACCTCGGTGGGATTACTAGCGAAAGCACTCAGTCCTGGTTTGAGTTCTTTAAAATATTCTTTGTGTAATTTAAGGGATTTCTCCCCTGGTGTTTCTATAAATGTATATGCTAGTACACGTGATCCTGTGCTGCCAGCGTCTATTACAACCGAATGTACAAATTTTTCCAATCCTAAAGATACTAACACATTATCCAATATGTTTGTGTTGTGCGCATAATTTTTTTTCAGTGGGAATATATTTAAATAGAAACCTAAAACAAAACAAAAAGAAATCATTAAGGGGGTTAATGTTAACATTATGTGATCATTATCTCACCTAATAAACACGTAGTAAAAAGTAGAGCTGTCAAAAAATAAAACCGTAGTTTATTATTACTAAAGGCTGAAGTTTGAGAACCTTTTGTCCTCCGTCTACTCGAATCAGCATTTTTTTCACTTGTAGGTACCTTAAAAAAAAAGGAAATTCAGAACATATTCAAATTCAACAAATTCAAAGCATATACCTAATAAATCAAAGGCTCATATATGGGGGCAAAAGTTTAAACGAGACAGTGTTTAAATAATAAACTCTCAAGGTTGACGTAATGAGCAGTAGAACATCAAGACGCACGGAATAGAATAAAGTGCCAAGTCATAGTTCAGACTTCGGTTTATTATTTTTTTTATACAGATGAAAATTTTGCGTATGATTACCATAAAAGAAGTAAATATTTTAATTAAGATTTTATAAATTACTATGAAGTAAAAAATGACATCACCTCCAGTTTTTTTTTTTTTTCTTTCTTTTTAACGTCGGGAAATATGAAAAAGCACAGCTGTTCATACAAAAATTCGTCTATTTAGGCTAGTGTGCTAGTCTATTCTAGTAGGCTAGTATATTCGCCTAGTATGCTTCCTTGGCAAAATAATGATTTTTCAAATAAAGAATTAGGATTTTCAGATCCCATTTGAACATAGAACTCATTTCAGTTTATCTACAGTAATGTTGAAATAAATTTAGCGTCCTTTTCAAAAATACTCATTTTGTTAACAATATGCGTATAATGCAAAAATTTCATTTTCCTCATTTTTTTTTTTTTTTTTTTTTTTCTGTAGTAAAGACTAAGTCTACTTAATATGCTGCATTAACTTTTCGCTAGAAATAGTGAGAATGCAAATGTTGAAAAAACCTAGGGAAAGGGCTTCTTTATGTATAAAGTGAATTAACTACAATAAGTTCATACATTTTTAACGAATATATAGCGAAATTAAATGGTTTTTATGGCAATATATTTAAAAATAAATGCTGACAGAAACACTTGAATAATAATTTCATGATAAGATACAGAAGGTCACGAGTAAAACCATCCGCGATCGATTTATCGATAAAATAACTATTAACGGTATATGAATATGATTTTGTTAATCTGAAATACACATCTTCTACTTTTATTTCAATTCTTTTCCCTATAATTGGTAGATTTTCAAATAAGGTTTTCTATACTCAAGACTCATCGAGGACTTTAACTTTGGAAAGTTTTTTCTGCAGTGAGGTGCATAAGCCAGAGAAAATTATTCAACAAAAAATCGTTAAGATATTTTTATCTATAGAAAAGCGTTTTTATCAACTTATTTTGCCCGGAAATAACGGTCGTACTAGCTACGCAACAAAGTGTAAAAGAACATTTCTATCGCAAATATTTCGAAACTGCTGAAGCTTAACAATCATCTACTCTTCCGGAGAAACTAGTGAGTTGAGGTATTAGGTGCGTTTAGCAATACTACCTCCCACTATCGGTCAAGCACCGACTGGGCTGCATAGCTACCGGGAAAATCCCGGTGTGCCCTTTTGGATGCAAAACCCTGAAAGTCCCGGCACCCTTTATTTCGTTTCAAACGTTTGTTCACATCCAAAATACAAAAGTGAATTTTCTGATCAATTCTACTAAATCTAGTGAAGTTTTTGACGCATTGTATTAATTTTACTTCCTTTTTAGAACATTAACATTTTTTCTAGGCCTTACCGGGCCGTATAGAAACTAACAGCTTTCATAAGTTCCAGCGTCAGTTTGGGAAAGCTTTTTCAAATTATTTTACGGAAGAGCCCCGAAAATGTCAATTACTTTACTAATAATGCATTTGAAACATGCCTGCTATCAGCACTAAAACTATTCTGATTGTTATATAAGTATTAAAATGATTCCAATTTAGTTTTCAAAGCAATGCATTGTACATCTGAAAAACTTATTAGACAGAAATGAGGAAACATTAATATCTAACACAGGGAAAATTTTTTTTATCTGTTTCACATTTTTTTATGGAAAAAAAATCAGTTAAAAAGAAATCAAAGCTTTTCATTTTTCCTTTTTTTTTTTTTTTTTTTTTTTTTTTAAAGGCAAAATGTAAGTATCTTAAAAAACCGTTTTAAAATTGCAAGATTACAAGAGTTTATTTTACTATTTTATAAAGTCGTCTTCCTTTTATTCAGTTTGCAACAAATTTAAATAGTCAGAACTGTTAAGACTAAAAAAGATTTTTATTCTTAAAAAAGTTATGCACCCCTTATGTCAATTTTTTGCATTCCTTATTTACCAAAGGTATCAACACCAAAGATTTAATTACTTTTATGAGCATTCAATTGAAATAGTTGAAAATCGCTACATCATCATGATGTAATTTTCACTTCAAATTATCAAAAACAAAAAAAAAGAAGAAAAAAAAAAGATTAGAAGCAAATCAAAATGTTTTATTACTAATACTGTATTTGCCTTGATTACTGTCTCAATTTTTTTTATCTTATCAAACTTTCAAAAGTAAAAATACTATATCAGATATCAAAGACATCAGGCCTTAATAAATTATATGTTATCAAATTTAAAATTATATTATGCTTATCATTAATGCTTTTTTCATTTTTCTTTCAAAAATATCAGCAAAACTGATGCAGAAAAACTTTCAATGTTCAAATTGGCCGTAGTCCAGCTTTCATTAGGAAAATAAATTAAATTCCTTTAGAGGCATTGTCAAATTAATCTTTATTTTTTCTACCTTCTAAACCTAAATATTAGAAGCACTCAAAATTTTATAGTAAAACATCATGCTTTTTATCATATACCAAGGTTCAGTCTTATGCAATTTCTAACCAAATTTTCATTCAAGCAATTTTAGTTACATCAAATATTAGAGTAATTAAACGATTTAATAAGCATTATCGATCCGATTTACAAGAGGGTTTACCTAATGCCATTAATTACATAACTAAATGCTTTCAGTAGAATCTTTTTTTTAAATAATCAACATTGTTTTGCTAAAGATAACCTATTTTGGTTTGATTTAAGCTGAAATTATACCATTTTAAATATTGTGCAATAATTACTTCAAACAATGCAGTGGTTGAGCCTATAAAAACGCATGCGACCCTTTTTAATACACCTACCAATTCATATCTATACAGAACGACGTTTTTCTGCATTTCATTGTAATTCAAAAATTAATGCGAAATACTTGTTATACATTTTTTTTCTCAACACGCAGCGGCGATTTTGAGAACTAACACGCAGAGGACGAAAATAATTGTTCAAGAAAATAGACATTACAAAGCAAAAATAATGCGGTTACGTACCTTTCTTCTTCTAGCGTCAGACATAGTTAGTTAAAATATTTAAAAAATGTCATTTATATAAAAAAATAAAATTTTGTTCGGAATGTTTAAAGTCATGAAAAACGGAATGCCATAAAATGAAATGATAAAAAATCTTCTGCTCTTTCGTCTGTTTTGAAACGTTTTTATCTCCCAATTAAGAAAAAAGAGATCCCATTAATTTTCTCAGTCCGTCCTTACGATTAAAACAATTATTAAATTTGAACCACGAAATAAAAATAATTTTTTTTTCATCTGGAGAAAATTTTTAGCTTTAGTTTATTTAAAAATTTTCATCATGTTCAGTTCAGATTCAAAAATAAAGGATAATAATTTCGAAACTTTAACGGCGTATAGGCTTTTGATATAAATTATATGGCAACCATAACGAGACAACTGAAAGTTTGCGAATTAGTTCCTTAATCGGTCGCTAGGGCGAGCAGCGTTGCACTGCAGAGAAAATTTTTATTTATCAATATTAATATATCAAAATAATAACAAACGTTAAATCATGGTAAATATTCCAGTTTTTATTCATAATTTAGATTTAAGCTTCATAAATGCTATGAACAATGTTTTTACCCCAGTTACTTGTGAATAAAAAACCTTATTTGCATATCTTTAAAAATCTGGGGGCCATTACCATGGGGATTGCACTGCTCTATTTCGTTATAACTGCTATATTTTTCCAATCGAATTGCTACCAAAAATTTTCATATTTTCTTTACTGTTTTTCAGGGTAATGAAAGCTCGTTGCCTATGGAGTTATGCTCTAACTGTAAGTTGAAAACTTATTTACAATTTCATATGAAGTTTACATTTATGATGCACAACAATGTCCTTTTCTTTTTAAAAGATTTTAATATTTAAAGGGTACCAGAAATTGAAATTAATGTGTTCTTTATTTGCTTTTGCAGTCGATGCAGATGAAATTCGAAGGTTAGGTAAAAGATTTCGGAAATTGGATTTGGATAATTCTGGAGCGCTAAGCATTGATGAATTCATGTCATTACCAGAATTACAGCAAAATCCATTAGTACAGCGTGTTATAGATATATTTGATGCTGACGGAAATGGAGAGGTATCAACACATTTTAAAAAATTAAAATTAAATTACTATAGCTTGAAATCTTACGGTTTAACAAAGAACAAAGAACCTATCTATGTTATCCATCAAAAGAGTTTAAATTATGCTTTTTAAACAATATCTGCATGTTTTTTTGATATTAATAGTTTATAAACCTTCTGCATTTAGTTGTTTTAAAGTAATTATTGATGTGATCAAATAAATACAAATTGGAAATCATTTTTTAATGGACATTACCTAAAAACTAGATATTACTAATTCATTCTTAAAAATGCTTTCAGGTTGATTTCAAAGAATTTATTCAAGGAGTTTCACAATTCAGTGTCAAGGGTGACAAAGAGTCAAAACTAAGATTTGCGTTCAGGATTTATGATATGGATAATGATGGATATATTTCTAATGGAGAACTATTTCAAGTATGTGTCAATTTTTGTCCTCAAAATTTTAAAATCTAAAGAATACTTTGATTTCACGGAGGCTTAATTTTTTTATAGGTGCTAAAAATGATGGTTGGCAACAACCTTAAAGACACACAGCTGCAACAGATTGTTGACAAAACAATACTCTTTGCTGATAAAGATGAGGATGGCAAAATAAATTTTGAGGAATTTTGTAATGTTGTTGGTAACACAGATATTCATAAGAAAATGGTTGTGGATGTGTAAATACATTATCTCAGGTAACAAGAAAATGCAATATTGCCACTAAAAACAAAAAAAAAAAAAATTGGTTTTCTTTAGTTATTAAAATTTTTTCATTTTAGATTATTTATATTGAAATTTGTGAATACTACAGCATTGAGCAACTTACATCTTTCCAGGTCTTGTATGCATATATATTTTATTTAAGAGTAAGTGAATCCTTGAAAATATCATATTGTAAGTTTAAAAAAAAACTTGCTTCTATAATTGATGTCCTTGTTTTTTTTTTTTTTTTTTTTTTTTTTTTTTCTACTTTTGTTCAGTTTTTTTATAGCAACTTTGTGTTCTTGTGATAAAAATATTTTAAATCCATTTATCAGTAATTAAAAATTATTATAATTTTGCTTTAGCAAAATTCTTCCAATGTTTTTTTTTTTTTTTCTTAATTTTACAATCGAAAAGTTTTACTAAACTCGGTGAATAAAAGTTTAAAATTATGAAAGACTTTAAAATGATCTAATTCTAATGATTTCTTACTTTTTAAAAAGTAAAAATGATTGTTACCTTTTTTGTTTCTTTTTGGTCGTTACTTTAATCAATGCTTATTATTGTAAATCTTATATTTGAAATTTTTAGTTGTTATAGGTAAATACGATTTTTTTTCGGAAAATGCTAGATAATTTTAATTTAGGTCATAATTATGTACTTAAAATAACAAACATAAACCGAAAAGGATGAAGTAAGTCCGGTATTACAGTGTTGTGAACTTTTTGTTCTTTAATTTTTTTTCGAATAATACTTTTTAAGGATTTTTAGTTCGCTTTTCCCTTATATTTTATTATTAGCCCTTATTTATATGTTTGTGAAATATAACGAAAATAAAACACACTTAAAAAATAAATGAAGAAATAAATGATTTAATATATTATAAATAAATAAGTAAATAACTAATTTAAATAAATTGAATTATGTAATATTTATATTCAAATCGATAACTTGTATTTGTCTTTTTTACTCGCCAAATTTTCATAAGTGAGCTTAATTTGTGTAAAGGTTGCATGTTTATAAGTTTTCTTAAAACATTTAAAAAGAAAAATAAATGCATAATATAAGATATACTACGTGTAATTATCATGCTCTAGCATAAGTTTCAAAAGAATTCATTTAGCAAAAAAACACGATTCATACATAGAAAAAGTAGAATACGTGTAAAGTATTATAATGATAACAATATGGTTTAGAAAATCAATTATTTTCAAGTTTAAAATATTTTAAAATATCTTTGCTTTTTCTGTACGTCATCGCGAAAAGGACCAACATTGAAGATAAAGATTGTCCGATGGATGTTATTTTCAAATAAAAATAACTTATTTTGCTTTTTTTTTTTTTTTTTCAAAAACTTTTTGTCGTACTCATTATTATCGTTTTTTTTTAATTTTCTAAACAAAAAATTGTAGAAGTAGACGTAAATATCATTTCAAACGAGTCTTCAAATGAACTGCGATTTCCACTGTTCAGTCTTTGCAGCCGTAATAAAAAATACTTTTAATTTGTTAAACTGAATGTGTCAAATCATTTACGAGATAATATGGTTAAACTGAGGCAAATATTTGTTGGTCTGAAATTTTTTTTCTCTTTCTTTCAACCCCATTTAATTTATTAAATAAATCTTTTTTATATTCATTCGATCGTCTTAATCGAAGCCTACAATACTGTACGTCCAGTATGTAAAATTCTTAAATTGATTTGAGCAGAGATGCAGAAGTTTTTGGTTGATGAGAAATATTTTAACTGGTATATTGTTATGCAGTATTGCACCGAAACGATACAAAAACGGAAATACTCTATGAAGTTATACATTGTTATGATTATAAATTGATGTTCGATATATTTTTTTAGAATTTTTATGAAAATCAGAAATTTTGCATTATAAACACTTATTTAAGACCGGATAAGAGGAAAAAATATAAATAAAAAAAATACTTATGGGCATTTGAATTTTTTGGGATAAATAATGCAAAGCAATGCGCTTATTACATTTCTTTATACGTGTATTAATTCATCGCGATTAACGGTCCAATCATTACTTGCAATATGATAAATATATCAATGACTCTTAAGTGCTTTTGCAATTACAGGTTTTAAAATAAATCGTAAATTAAAATTTTTATTTAATTTTTCCTGTCGTACGATTTCTTATTAACCAAAACTTACTTTACTTTACTCTACTATTTTCTTTGTTTTAAAACCGTTATTACTAAGCTAAAAAGAAGAAAAAAATTTCCTTAATCAAAATTGGAAAAGTTTTTAAAATATTTTAAACATATTTGAAAGATATCTTGAAACTGGTCTAGAATTTAAATGTGTTGCAAATAAACCATCAGTTATAAATTTTGTTTTTCAGTATTTATATTAAAATGAACTCTCCAAAACATTGCGTACATGAAGCCAAAATTATTTTAGCTGCATTGCAAATGAATAATAATAATAATAATAGTAATGTCTCTGGTTCTCGTTTGCACAGCAAATAAAAGAACAGATAAAATAAATTAAACAGAAATGTTTGACAAGCAACTCATTGGGTTACTTTAAGTTCATTTTAATATTAGCTTGAATTGAAAAACAGTTACCTATTAAAGTGCGTGGTTTAAATCGGTATTGGGCCTTCATTCTAAAAAAAGTTGCCATGATTATTAATTTTTTTTTTTTGTTATGAATAAAAAATTTTATTTAATAACTTTATACTTTACAGTCTACTGTGTTTGTATGTATATTGTACCAAATATAAAAATATAATAAAAGAGTATCATTTACTTACCCGCCTAAATGTTGTCGGTGACACCTATAGTCAACTTCTACCTTTGCGCGTCATTCTTCCCTTATCCCTTCTTGAATTTCGCGGCGTAAGATGTAAACAATAAAAATGGCAGCAACGTCAGGCCCAGCTAAGTTATACACCTGCTACGTCTTAATAAAAAATATTTATTTAGATAGGTCTTTGTGAGTTTATTAGTTCTTAAACTGCAACACTAAAAATTGATTTGGAATTAAAAATTTTTTTTCCTTTTTTTTTTTTTCAGATTGGTACCCGAAAACGATGAACTTTTAGCTTTTATAAGATCTAGAAGACGAAACGGATATTCATTTCACAGTGATTTAGAAAAAGCTGAGGCTATGTCTCTCCCTTCGTCTCTACTGAGAAGAAGAATGCTATTTTATATTAATCAACTACTTATTTCATTGCATGAGCTGCGAAATGTGTAAGAAAAAAAAAATTTTAAAGACAGTATCAAATCAAAGTATAGTAAACCACCTGTTTCTTTTTTTTCCAGACCGATTGATCCAGAAGAACAATTGTTTTTAGAACAACTCAGAAGAAAGCTTATAAGAGTAACTGGAATACATTAAGAAAGTATAATATATTGATTAATATTAAATTTAAAGTATAATATATTTAATTAATGCAAGTTTTCAATCTTCCTTGTGAATATCACGGAGAATTTTTTTTAAAAATGATCCGTCATTGTCGTTCATCAAATTTAATACTACCTTTTCAGGTACAGGACCTGAATAGTTGCCCTTTCTTAGATCTCCTGTAGAGATCTCAAAATTCAGCATCAGGTTTGATAATGATTTCACAAATTCAAATTCTGCTGGGCTGAAAAAAATTCCCCACATACATTGCTTCTGTAGAATAATAATGTTTAATTTGTTTTTCTACTTACATTAACTGAAACATATTACTTATGAGTGTCAGTTTCTTCCTAAATTGTGAACATAAGTTTAAGATTTTCTCATCCAACCCATCAACAGAATCTGAAATTTCTGGTATTATCTCTGTTAATTCCAAGCCAAGGGTTTCCCAGTTCACCTCTTTATCGATGGCATCAGCTAGAGCGACAGACTCTCTGAAAAAATAAATAATGAATGAAGAATATAATAGAGATGCTGGAAAGGATAAGTTTAATCGAAAAAGGAATTGAAGTGTGCACAAGCACATCTGGAGAGATTAAAAAATTTAAAAAAATCCAGGAGCTTGAATTGAAGGAAATAAATGGTTAGGAAAGGCTCAACAAGAAGAGAGTTATTGATAGAGAAGATTGAGTAGAAAATGTTAACTTTTGGAAGCACATTTATATGATCCAAACACATAAGAATGAATATGGAAAGAGAATGTATAGTGTACTGAAAGTCTCATGGGGATTGGTTTAGGGATTGCAGAGAAACAAAGAACTTGAAACATAAATGTAAAAAAAAAAAAAAAAAATTGACTAATGACTAGGAAAATAACGCTCAACTTTATTTTTAGCTTACTTCGTGTTCCTTAGTCTGCAATATTGTCCGATCAGTCTCGCTTGATATCTGAACTCATTGGGTGAATTCAAAATGATGTCTTCAGTATCTGAAACTATCAGATCAAAAAATTTGATTTGAATTAATACTGAAAATAAGAGGAAAGTTAGGCAGAAAAGGAGTGATGGGAGCGTGAGCCAAAAAAAAAAAAAAAAAAAAAGTGTAGAAGGGGGAAGTCTTTTTTGTTAAATGGCTGTATGCTCAACTTTATTAGTGCTTAAATCGTATTGTAAATTCCTAAAAATCTGAAGACAAACAGCTGTATATTTAACAGAGAATATGTACTTACTCGGGTTTACTACAGTTCCGTATTTAGACAATATACTCGACGTTATGCTCTGACTAAAAGCTACACTTTTTAAAAAATTAAAAGTTTTCTTTAAATTTCTATTAGAATCTTGGTTTCTGGAACTTTGATTATTAGATTTTGCCTTTTTAATTGGCGGCATTTTAATTGATATAATTAAAAGAAAAGGAAACCAAAATTCCAATCTCTTAAACGACGCAATTACAACACAAAGCAATTTTTTAGTTTCTCAAATAACCACTTCGGCGCTAAGATGCAAGTGTCATCAACCAATAAAAAAGAAGAATCAAAATCCGCCAAATTTTTAAATTTCATGAAGGCAGTTTTCCTATATTTTTGTTTTGTTTTTACCGAAAAAAAAGTTAGAAATATGATGTTTTAAATATATATTGTAAAAATTTATATTGTTGAAGAAAAAGCAACAAAAATATATAAATATGTATGACTTCCAAATTTACAGACAGTTAAATGCATACCCGTTTGCTCTTCAGTATGTAAAATTCAATCGAAGAACTTTTCATTTTTTCTCTGTATTCTGTAGTTTTCCCTTATATTATAAAATCAACGTTGTAAATACACCATAATTTTTATTATCATCCCTTTCTTCATATTATAATAAACTCTTACTTTAACAAAACATTTTTAAAAAATGAAAACAAGCTCACAATATTATTCAATTACGTGATTGGTTGATGACATCTTACGTCATTACATTAGTCGAGAGTCGAAAAGTGTGACGTCACTTCCTACTTTCTTAATACTGGGTCTGGAATTTTTTCGTTTACGTGAAAATATTCTGCTTTGTTCCCGATTCAAGAATCCGTGATTATTTTTCATTAAAAAAATTTTTTAAGCTCGCACCGGCCGTGGGAAAAAAACTACTTATAAGTTAAGAATAGGTGGCATTAACCGGTTAGGAACGTCATGTTTAGCTTATGAATTCGTAAGCTAAGAATAGGCGGTACCGCTAATACTTAGCTTATGGATGACGTAATCACTTTTCGACTCTATTACATCTTCTGACGTCATTTTTCAAGGCAGGGAAATCACAATTAACAGTTGGTAATCGCTACGTCAATAAAAATGGCGTTGAATCTTACTGTGAAAGTGCATCCTGTTGTTAAATTTCAAATTGTTGATGCTTATGAAAGGCGGAATGCAGATGCCCATCGTGTAATCGGTACTCTTTTAGGTAAGTATGGTTTGAAATATAGTTGCAAGGTCTGCTGTATTTTAATTATTGCCCAGCAATTATTTTATCTGATTTAACGTGCTTAGGTTATTTAATATGTTGAGTCAAGCAGATTTCTTAACTTTTTTATAATTAAAAATGATTTAAAAGATGCTTTATTTCCTGTGCTGATAATTTTGAACATAAATAATTGATTTAAAATAGAAAAAATGTCAAGTGAGTTGCTGAAAATCAGTATAATAGCGAAAACCGTACACCACGTTATCCGGTAATATATGTAAGGTTAGGACTTTTAGGAAACACAAGCTATTTCCCTATTTTTTAATTTTTATGTTATTTTCAGGTTTCGTGGAAAAAGGAGTTGTTGAAGTTACAAACTGCTTTTGTGTACCTCACAAAGAGTATGAAGTTGAAGTTGAGGCAGAACTTTCTTATGCTTCTGATATGTATGAGCTCAATCGGAAGGTGAATCCACAAGAAGCAATTGTAGGATGGTGGGCAACTGGTCATGAAGTGACATGCCACTCCAGTGTTATCCATGAATATTATGCTAGAGAATGTAATAATCCAATTCATATGACTTTGGATACTACTTTGCAAGGTGCCAGGATGGGACTTCGAGCTTATTTATGGTATTTGTGATAAGAATTAGTATTAATATCATAAGAATTAAGAATAAGCATTAAGTTTTAGCTTTAGAAAATAATAATTATGTATATTTTAGTGTACCAATTGGTGTCCCTGGAGGTAAAGCTGGTTCAATGTTCACACCCATTCCGGTTGAAGTAGTTTGTTATGAACCAGAAATTGTTGGTATTAATTTATGTCAAAAGACAATTGGGAGAAATGAAGAAACCGTAGAACCAATGCAAGATCTTGCTCAGGTTGCAGATGCAGCTCACAAATTAACAGGTAATGTGAACAGTAGGAAATATTGTTTAGGTGCTAATAATTATTCAATTTTAAAATAATATGCTAATATCTTAGTTAATTTTTTAAAAGTTATAATGAAATTTCATTTTAATTTTAGATTCTGAAAGTTAATCTCAGAAAATGATTACATATTATTCTTATGCATTGCAGGTTTAGTTGATCAAGTTTTAGCCTATGTTGAAGATGTTTTAGCTGGGAAAATTCACCCAAATGCTGCTGTTGGTCGAGCTTTATTGGATATGATTCATTCTGTACCCAAAATGACACCTCAAGAATTTGATAATATGTTTACATCAAATATTAAGGTGAAGCATTAGTTATATTTACACCTTTATATTTTTCATGCATTCTTTGCTTTCCAATTTTTGAGAAAAAAAATAGGCTAATTTGTAAATTTTTTTGGCATTTCAAATTGAAACAAAATAATGTCAGTCATTTGTATAGGACAGATTTTATATCAGGCTGAATGATGTATGTCTGAGGAAAGCCATTTTATGTTTTTTAAGAGATAATAGGAAAGGTCAAATTATTAAGATAAAAACGTTCTGATTCAGACTTTTTTTTTCGGCTCTATTCCTGGTTTTAAAATCGATTTTAATTTAATTTCCTTCTCTTTTCAGGATTTATTAATGGTAATAACATTGACTCAGCTAACAAAAACTCAACTTCAATTGAATGAAAAGCTTACAATGCTAACAACATTGTGAAAAAAATCAAAAGTTATATCTTCAACATAAATAAAATATAATTCTTTTTTTTTTTAATTATTTTGCGCTGTTTTTTTCCCCCTGTTTGAAAATTTCTTTTCAGTGGATTAGTTTTAATTTAAATGATGAAAAAAAAAGATAATTAGCGATGAAAGGGCAGATGAGTGCCGCCACTGATCAATTAAAGGACAATTTTCATTAATTAACATAACGCCGCCTTTTTTAAATTACGTAAGTCAATTGTTCTTGGTTCAGCGGTAGCCGATCTAAATTGTCGTTATCAGTATTGCACTAGTTATCTTTCAGTCAACTCATTTTGAAAGCGTGCCAAGAAACGATCATTTCTAAAACACAGAAAAAGAAAAATGTGAAGTGAATTTATTTTTAAAAAATAAGGAAGGCTGTATAATTACATTTCGTCGCAGCTTACACAGTTTATTTAAGAGATAAAAGACTTTGAAGGCGAGGTTGATTGGAATAACTTTATACATCAAAATAAAATCTACCGCCTTGTAAGATCACGATAAATATTCTAATAAACTTTTAAGAAAGACCTTTAAATTCTTTCGATAATATTATTTACAAAATTTAGCGAAAATTTTCAGATATTTATTTTCTTGTAAAAAAGAAATCTTAAACCCTTTTGAAAAATATATTCGCATCTGGTCTAATTTAATTGATCGGATTAGCTGCACGTGCAGCATCTTTGTTGCGACCATCCTCTATAATTATTCATTAAGAAAAATATAGATGGTTTACGATTCTTGGCATTATTTTAATTTACAGAAATTTAAAGAATTTATTGCCTATTTCTTGTGTGCTTCTGCCCGAGCTTTCTTTCATCCTAAATGAAAAAAGGCGCCAACATTTTTGTTTACTTCTTTACCGTTCTACTAGGTTCCGGAACCACAAGTTCGTATTTTATGAGTATTACGAAAAAAAACGCGTGGAAAGATGCACATCTGTTTCTTTAAGGCATTGGTTCATTTGTCAAAAAAACCCGCGCTTCAAAATTTTTTTCGAATAACTTTTTTGGCTTAAATTAGCCAATATTGGATAATGACGTTAAAACCAACTAAAATCGTAAACAAAATTATAAGCGCGCGCCTCGACGCTTGCCGAAACGCTCGCTTCTAATTCTTTTTTTTTTTTTTTTACGAATCGCGCGTAACGCGTGTCGAAACACGTGCTTCTTTCGTAAACAAATCGACGCCTTTACTTACATTTATACCTTACATTGTTTTGGTTTTTTTTTTTTTTTGCAGAAAAATGAGTGCAGAGTTTACCTATACAGATTTAAATGACCCTTTATCGAAATACATCCAGGACCATTGTTTACAATCCGGTATGCCAGGTGCCGAAATATTAGTGGAGCCCTATCATGTAGCTTTACCGAAAAATTTTGAAAATTATCATCAAGAGACAATTAACTTTGAAGTTCGACCAGATGATGTTTGGCTTGTTTCTTTCCCTAAATGTGGTACGAATGCACGTCCAAATAAAAAAAATTGCTAAAAAGTTTTTGCATTATTGTTAAATGTTTTATATTCGAATCCATTATAATTTTTTGTAGGAACAACCTGGACTCAAGAAATGATTTGGCTTATAGGAAACGATTGCGACTTTGAAAAAGCCAAAAAAATCCAACTTTATGGTAGATTTCCTTTTCTCGAGTAAGTTAGAAAGTACTTCAGATTTTTTTAAAATTGTGAAGTGAATGACCTTAACCGCTGAAGTAAAATTATCGTTAAATGTCGAAGAACCAATACTTCCATTTCTTAAATGCAACAACTGATCCTGTTCTCGTATTACTTTATATAAGACCTCACCCGGAAGGGTATGAAGGATTCATTACTTCGCGATATAAAATGCTTCTCGGAACATAACACGTCAATTCATCCATAAAGCAAAAGATCATAGAACCGATAATTGTATCGAATTACAAGTATTTACTAAAACGCAATTATTAGGTTTATCGTTCCTCAATAAAAAACCATTACAATTTTAATTTTTTAAATAAAATAAGAGGCATTCTGTATTTTTCACAATACTTTGATCATTTCAGATTTATAGCAATAAGCAGGGAAAATTGTGGGGAGGAAAACACCATCGAAATAACCAAAAATGCACCATCACCAAGATTCATCAAAACGCATTTACCATTGCCATTATTACCCAAGCAAATATGGACCGTCAAACCAAAAGTATCTGAATAAACAAATAAAAGTTTAACAAAATAACGAAATTTAATTTCAATTCTTTTGCTTAGATTATTTACGTATCCAGGGATCCGAAAGATGCAGCTATATCGTATTTTCATCACTACCGTTTGTGGAATGATTATACTGGAACTCAAGAGAAACACTTGGACGCATTCCTAGATGAAAAAGGTAATTTTTTTTTTCTTTTTATTTTTTTATGAATGTAAAAAATTAAAATATTTCAGCTTGTACATGTATTTTCATATTTTTCAGTTGTCTTCAGCCCATTCTGGGATCATGTTTTGGAATTTTGGAAACGACGTAATGATAAAAACATTTCATTCCACACATATGAAGAAATGAAGAAAGATTTGAGAAGTGTTGTCGAAAAAAATGCTAAATTTTTGGAAAAAGATATAAGTGAAGAACAAATGCAGCAACTGCTGAATCATTTAGATTTTAAATCGATGAAAAACAACCCAATGGTAAATACTCTTTTTTTTTAAATTACTTCATTCGAAATTAGGCCTTTTTAGGAGAAAATTGCGATTTTAAAATATAAAAAATGATTGAATTTATAAAGAAAATGTTAAATATGAACCAAGCGCTTGATTTGATCATTTAAAATCTTAAAGATGTTCCTAGAGACTTTGAACCCCAACTAAAATGTTTAAAAATTTTTGAAAAGCAAGACAAACGATGTCACATTGTAATATATAAAATTACTTTTTCATCCTCTTTCTCTTCCGTAGGTAAATTTTGAAGATGCTGCCAAAATTAAACGGCAAGAAAGAGACCTTGGAGAAGACTGCGCATTTATCAGATCAGGACAGGCGGGAGTTTGGAAGAAGAGTTTAACAGATGAATATGTAGAAAAATTTAACAAATGGTCCGCTGAAAAATTAAAAGGCTCTGACTTTCCATATAAATTTTAAACGATTTGTTTTTTTGAAGCTTAAAGCAATTAATCGTATCTGCTCAATTTTTTTCTATATAATATAAATAAGTATTACTTAAATGAATTTCTCATTCTTTCACTCAGGTTAAGAGTAGTAAAGATCGTAAGATCATAAGATCATAAGATCATAATAAGATAATTACTTCTAGATGGAGGAAAAGCGCAAAACATTTTACCACCTGTAAAGGTTTTCATTTTGATTTTTAAGCAGCAAATACTGAAGCTCTTGAAGAAATTGTAATGATTTTCACTTCAAGATTATTTAGGAAAGTATCGTTTTCTTTAAAAAGATTAATCATCTAGCGATAATTATTGCACTTCTCCTCTCTAGATTTTCATCCTGCTCGAACGATTTTCGCTCAATCTTTTAAATCAAGATCTATGTTTTCTTTTTTCAGTATTAGTTTGTTATTTTATAACAAAACTGAAGTATTTATCAGCACCGTACACTGTGCTGTATTCCGAAACCTGGATTTCAAATATTTAGAACGGTTAGGCTTTAAAAAAATTGAATAAAGGGATCAGTTGAAAATCACAATTAAAAAATTTAACTTTATACTATAAAATCACGTTATCAAAGAAAAAAAATATTAACAAAATAAAAACAAAGTTAAGAACATAAAAATAGCGACATAAATTATTTTCAATCTAACTATACATTAAAAAATATTTACAGTTCATTTTCAAAATAATTTAACAAGCTGAAGTTTTTAAAACTAAAGTTAATAAATATTTCAAAAGCAGAACTTAATATGAGCTAATTATACATTATATTTTCTGTACATAAAAAAATCTAATTTATGGCGCTATTAATGTCATTAATTTACAAATCAACAATATTTTACTATATAAAAAAATGTCTCTGTCAACATTTGAAATTATAATTACAAAATTTATTTTTTTCGAAGGCTGTCACCAATTATTATATGATAAAAAAAATTATCAATTGAAATGAAAAATTTATAAAATCTGACGAGGAAAAAAAATTGAATTTAGTTACTAATTTTTCAAGAAATGCGTAAAAAATGGCTTCCAGTATAAAAATTAGTTAAATTCAAATTCAAACCAAAAAGATCAGATCGATTCACAAAATATTTTTCCGTTAATAGAAATAGTTCATTTTCGTAACAAAATTTACAGAGCTATTTTAGTTACAAAATTTTTTGTGCTATTACAAAATATTAAGCTTGATAATTGATCATACGAAAAGAATAACGAAAATCATTTTCTTAAATATAAAACAATTATTATTTATATTACAATCACAACACATCAACTACTAATTTCTTGATCCATTGCTTCTATAGTAGTAGGTGTCTGTGAATGCTCTATAACTTTTTCAACAATATAATTACAGTTCGTTAACTGAATGGTGTTGTTTGGACTATCATGATAATAATAAGGGGTTTTCTTCGTCATTGCTGACTCAAAATCGTCTTCATAACTTGGCTTTCCATTCACGGGCGAACTCATAAAATTTAAGTCGGATGTAGCGTCTTCGACATCATCGATTCGTCTTTTGTGCCTGCTATTTTCATTCGAGCACTGACCATTAAATCGTATTTGTTGCGCTCGATAAATTGGCTCGAATTCAGCTAGCTGCGCCATAAACCCATCATTTGGTTTTATACAAAAACGACGGCTTTGCACAATGTTAAATGCATCGCTGTGAACAAATTTTTTGCATTAGTTTGATTCTGCATATCTTTTAAAAAAGATATTTATCTGGGATATTTAATTTTTAATTTTTAATTTTTATTACCGAGAATTCAGATCATATTTCTGCATAATATAGGCCATTACAAGCGCTGCACTCCTAGATATGCCAGCATTGCCGTGAACTAAACATTTGCCATTAGAGTTGATGGCTTCATCAACGAAACTGCAAACCGTAGGAAAATGCCGTATGATATTTTCGGTACTATTATCAGCAATGTTTAAAACTAAGTATCTGAAACCAGAAATCAATCATTTTTATTCATTGCTTATTTTTTTTATTTTTAAAGAAAATACAATCACAACTTCAATATTTAAATACTGTGAACATGTGGCACATTTTTGGAATGATTTATCAGCCAGTGAAGTCCTTTCCAATATTTTCTAAATTTTATTCTTGGAAAATTTGTCATGAAAAATTAAACCTTTTTTGGTCCCATCGATATTTTCGCAGTTTAATTTGGGTTATAAAATCTAATTTTTAAAAAAAAATTGTTTCACTGCTAAGCTCTAAGCAGATTGTCATAAACCAATCGTTTTTTTTAAAAACAAAATCGAAGGCTTTGCAAAATGTCAATTGCATCGCTGCGAAAAAATTTTTTGCATTAGTTCGATTCTGCTTAATTTCTAAAAAAATGGAGAAAATTTTCTTGCTAAGAGAGTATGGTCAGAGCATACTCAAAATAAATTTGCTTATATTTTAAGGCCAAAATTTTCTCCTATCCACTCTGTCTCATAGATGGAATTTTACCGCGATGATAGCCAATAAAGGGCTGAAAAATTACTCTTAAAATATTTTTTGTTGATTTGTTTTTCACAAGAAGCATTCAGAATTTGTTAAAAATAAAATAGCTAAAACTCTAAAATTTGTCTAAGTGATAAATGTACGGCAATTATTCCAATTGGTTTTCAGGAATGAATTGCGAGACAAAATTTTAAAAATAGGAAAGCTGCAGAATTTGAAACTATGTAAGACTTCGAAAAAAAATTAAAAGCTTTTTCTCTGTAAGTACCATTAATATTTTTCATTTATTTTTACTGTTTTGTGATCTAAAATGTTGAGAGGCAGTCAAAAGTTGAATAGTTAGGCTTGACCCGCCTGACCTCCAGATGTCAGTAGTTCTAAACCCAGACTTATTTAAACGAATGCACAAATTAAATTGCACTTACTTAAATTTATCTTCGAAATTAGGTCTAATCATATGAGCTTCAATATCTTGCCTTACACATACAATATGAGTTATACCCAATTGAAGTAGAACTTCTAATTTTGATTTAGATGCTGCTGAGTAAGGCCCTAGGTACAGTCTAGGAATTATTTCCTGTGCTGTTCTCCTCATTATGTATGTCCATTCATTTGATTCTTGAACTAGTGGTATTTGTGGAAATTCAAGACTTGATGTATATTCCATCATCATCACCTGTAAAATGCACAAAATATTCCTTGTAAAGCTCATACTTTCTACATAAATTTTTTTCATAACAATTTTCAGATTCACTTAATTATAACAGAGCAATATTGACTTCAAGATTCACATTCAGTTTTTGGTAACAACAAACAACAGTGTAGGTTAACAATATAACATCTGTTTTATCACTCTTTAAAAATGTCATTGCAAACTTAAATAAGAGCATTGAAATCTTTAAAAAATAGATATGATTTAAATATTAACTAAACTGAAAAGTATACAAATGAAAATAGAGGTAATACACAATGGGGAAAAAAAACTTGTCACTTCTTCAGCTGAATTCTGAAGACAGAGTAATTTAATGTTTTGCCTCTACCAAACACATACCTAACGATGTTAGTTGACATCTAAACCACTAATTTTCAATTTTACACATATTTTTCTGTGACCGGTTTAATTTAGCTTTACATCAAAAGATTCCTTTTCATTGTGTTTACTTCAATCAAGGTCAACACATTTTACCCGCTAAATTTTCTGCCTCCTTTTTAACCTTTTAATAACACTGTTTCCATCACAAAGAGACTGCATTTACAAATCGAGTAACTCAGGTTTAAACACATAATAATAAATCCATGACAAAACAAGCTGAACTTACAGAGTGAGATGATATTAAAAATGAATATAGAACACAAACAACGCCATTTATTTTTTTTTTTTTTTTTTTTTTTTTTAGAAGTGTCTCCGAAGCCGAAACTTTTTTTTTGTTAGATTGGCAATAATACGATGTTTGAAAAAATGGCGGCTGTCAAAGGAAACCGAGGTTCGTTTGAAAACGTAGTTATCTTAGGTATGATATCAATGGGTTAACCCTCTGAGTCCCGACATTTTTTCCGCCACTAAAAAAATTTAAAAACTTTTATTTTTTCTATTCTTTTTATCTTTAGAATAAATTTTTGCTCCAAAGACTTTTACATCTGTCGAACGGTTTTCGAAAAAAAGAAAATTTAAGAATGTCCATTTAGTTGAACTTTTTAGCTCTGCGGATTTTCTTAAAGGTAAGTTTTAGCCTTGGGAAATTTTGAAAAGGAAAATATTACCCCCAGGGAGAAATTTTAAAAGATATTTTTAGCCCGCGGAATTTTTTACACTGAGTAATTTTAGCTCCAGTTGATTGTAAAAAGAAACTTTAGCTCAATCGACTTTCTTAAAGAAATTTTAGTGCTAAGGTATTTTTTTTTTTTTTTAAATACTAGGAAATTTTATAAATAAAATTCTTAGTTTGATGTAATTTTTTATAAGGAATTTTCAGTTTAAAAACAAATCTCATAGAATAAAAGACTCTTCGTTTTGACCCAGCCCCGGATTTTCGAGCTTTTACCGATAAAGTGAAAAATTTTATTCCTGAGGAACCTAGAAATGGAAATTTTCTAAAAATATCAGAAAAGGGCCCTGTCCCAAAAATTTAGCCCGGTTGAAGGAAATTTAAAAAACAAATCTCATAGAATGTAAAACTGTTGGTTTTCATCCAGTCCCGGATTTTCCAGCTTTACCGAAAAAATAAAAAATTTTATTTTAGAGGTCCCAAGGAATAGAAATTTTCTGAGAACACCCGAAATGAGTTCAAAGCTAAAAATTTAGCTTGTTTGAACGAAAATTTTAAAAAAATTCTCAGCAGAGTTTTACTTTAGGCCGATTCCCGAAATTTCCAGATTTTTCGGAGAAAATGAAAAATTTTCTTCTACAGGTCCCAAGAAATGGAAAATTACTGAAAAGACCCGAAAGGGACTCCGAACAAAAAATTCAGCTCAGTTGAAATAATATAAAAAATAATTATCATAAAATAAGTACTGTTGGTTTTCACCCAGCCCCGAATTTTCCAGCTTTTACTGGGAAAATAAAAAATTTTCTTCTAGAGGTCCGAAGAAATTGAAATTTTTTTGAGAACACCATAAAGGAGTTTAAAGCTAAAAATTTACAGCGGTTGAACGAATATTTTGAAAAAGTTTTTAAAAACAAGGTTTTTATTTGGATCATTCCCAAAATTCCGAGATTTTTTCTGAGAAAATAAAAAATTCTTTTTTACTGTTCACCAGAAATGAAAAATTCCTGAAAAGACCCGAAAGGGGCCCTGAACAAAATATTTAGCCCGGTTGAAATAATTTTAAAAATAATTCTCGGAATGTTTCTTGTTTAAAAAAAAAAAAAAAAAAAAAAAAAAATCTTTAAATTGTACTTCCTCTGTCCCAAAATACTTTGTGTGTTTCTCATTTTTAATTCCCATTTCTCAAGCTTTTGATTTTTGCCGGAACTGTTTGTACCACTTTACCCACCCACCCAAGCACTATTTCACACCATCCCCCCATCCCCCCCAGGGGTCCCCCCCTTTGGGAAATAAATTACCGAAAAAATGTAAAAAATTAAAAATTTCTATTATTTTCGCCCCGTTTCAGAAACGAAAGCGAAAAATTTGAAAGTGGTCGGAAATGAGAGAGTACATTACCCTAAACAAGAATCCCCCATGAGAAAATTTTTTTCATTAGTCGCAACCCCCCAAAAAAATTAAATATGTCGAGGGTCCGACCAAGGGGGCGGATTTTTAAATCTCGATTAGATGGTCGAGAAACGTTTGTTACGGGGGTTTTTTAGGTTGCTGATCTCGATTCTGAGGTCCGTTTTTAAAAATTCAAGATGGCGGATCCAATATGGCGGACCTTTTCTTAATAAATCTATTGTTTTTCACTAAAACACGTAATCGGGGGGGTTATTGAGGGCGCTGATTTAAATTCTGAAATCGGTTTTTGAAAATTCAAGATGGCGGAACCAATATGGCCGACCTTTTTTCAAAAATTCGACTTTCTTTCACATAAGCACGTAATCTGGGGGTTATTGAAGACGCTGATTTTGATTTTGAGGTCGGTTTTTTAAAATCCAAGATGGCGAATCCAATATGGCTGACCTTTTTTCAAAAATTCGATTTTTTTCCCACATGAACACTTGTCCGGGGGGGTTATTAGGGACACTGATTTCGATTCTAAGGTCCGTTTTTTAAAATTTAAGATGACGGATGCAATATGGCGGACGTTCACCGATAAACCCCAATCACGAATTTGACTGAATTAAAAAAATTTTTTTTTGAAATCGTCTGCCATATTGGATATGCCATCTTGAACTGTTGTAAAAACTAACCTCAGATTCGAAATCAGCGTCCCTAATAACCCCCCTGGACAAGTGTTCATGTGGGAAAAAAATCGAATTTTTGAAAAAAGGTCAGCCATATTGGATTCGCCATCTTGGATTTTAAAAAACCGACCTCAAAATCAAAATCAGCGTCTTCAATAACCCCCAGATTACGTGCTTATGTGAAAGAAAGTCGAATTTTTGAAAAAAGGTCGGCCATATTGGTTCCGCCATCTTGAATTTTCAAAAACCGATTTCAGAATTTAAATCAGCGCCCTCAATAACCCCCCCGATTACGTGTTTTAGTGAAAAACAATAGATTTATTAAGAAAAGGTCCGCCATATTGGATCCGCCATCTTGAATTTTTAAAAACGGACCTCAGAATCGAGATCAGCAACCTAAAAAACCCCCGTAACAAACGTTTCTCGACCATCTAATCGAGATTTAAAAATCCGCCCCCTTGGTCGGACCCTCGACATATTTAATTTTTTTGGGGGGTTGCGACTAATGAAAAAAATTTTCTCATGGGGGATTCTTGTTTAGGGTAATGTACTCTCTCATTTCCGACCACTTTCAAATTTTTCGCTTTCGTTTCTGAAACGGGGCGAAAATAATAGAAATTTTTAATTTTTTACATTTTTTCGGTAATTTATTTCCCAAAGGGGGGGACCCCTGGGGGGGATGGGGGGATGGTGTGAAATAGTGCTTGGGTGGGTGGGTAAAGTGGTACAAACAGTTCCGGCAAAAATCAAAAGCTTGAGATATGGGAATTAAAAATGAGAAACACACAAAGTATTTTGGGACAGAGGGAGTATTTTCTTTAATTAAAATTTCTTTTTTCCCAAAAGAAGAAGGAAGAAAAGAAATAGGATACGGTATGCAGTAGAAAGAGTTTTTATTTTTTTAATGCAAAAAATCTACTTTTGAATTTTTAAGATTAGTAAAGTCTTAATACCAAATACTGGATTTAATGCCAAAGTCCTTCAGAGAAATGGCTCGACCCCCCTCCCGCGAGATGTAATGGCTGAGAACTTACTAAATAAAAATACAGTATAAAGGAATAATTAGAAAATGATTAAAACATATATGACATTTCATACGTTCCAATATATTCAGCTATAACAATATCTAGACAAAAAAAAATTTCTACGCTAATGCAAAACTTGCCCTGTTCCCATTCTGTTCCGTCTGCACTTCGAATGTAATGATTTTTAATTCTTTCCCTCAATAAAAGGTTTGAAATTTTTTGAAAAGTGATAAATCACGAATCTTTTCACAGTGCAAAGAGAATGTGCTTCTGGAACAAACCGTGGCTGTGTATTTATACTTGAAAGCCTTTTTTGATTTCAACCCTCCGAGTAATTTTTAAAAATTTGACTAACTTATTTTTAAAAAACATAGTACCTAGTATAGTCATAGTAGTAGATATGAACGTAATGACTATTCATCGTAATCTCAGAAAAGAAAGGAGTTCTGATACGACACACTCATTTTCAAAAAAACAAAAATTGAGTGTAAGTTTAATAATGGAAACAATTATAGAAGGAAGAAAACGAATCTTTTAAAAAAAAGCAACTTCCCCGTACATCAATACTAATATTACTTTTATACTTTCATTGTGTTTTTGGATTTAAAAAAATAAATTGTTTAATTTTATCTTACACGAAAATCTAAAAACGGATCCTTTGTTTTTGTACGAGGTTAAAGACAAAAAAAAAAATTTTTTTCCTTTTTTTTGGAACATTTAACAAATAAATAAATTAATGAATTATATTTACATTGTTTTTAAAAATTTTGTACAATAAGTTAAGCAAACACAAAGACATGAGCAAAAATTGATATCAAATGTAGCTTTTCAGAACAAAACGACAAAGCTATTATAAATTTTTTATATTATTTTATATTTATAAAAGCCGCATGAAAATATTCAATATCAAAATTTTTTATGAAGGAATATAGCCTCGCAATTTTTAGGCCTTTACGACAGCTTGTAAAATGGCAGCCTCGTGAATGTAGTCACATATCCTAATATACATGTATCAACTAAAGAAGATTTATTTGAAGGTAACATTATATTTTAAATATTTTTTGCGAAATTTTAAAGGAACAAACAAATTTTGCTCTGTTAACTAGATTGCTAATTAATGTTTGAATATTCTTATTTTGCAGGAGATGAAAAATATAACTTTAAGGCCTTTGAGCAAGCTAGTTGTAAAATACACTTTCGATTGATAATATGGGGAAAATAATTGAACACGCGTTTTATAATAATATTCAGTATAAGGTAATATCTGCCTGTAAAATATTTTCTTCTTTTTTCTTAAATGGCGGCTTCATTCTACCTGAAAGCTATTTGGAATAATTCAATCAATACAATCATTATAACTTAATACTTAAAATTTGACGATGTGTCATCTAAAATTATCTAATAAATATTACATATTTTCAACGACTAGAATTTTTTTCGAATTTTGTTTTGTCAACAGTCTGTCATGTTTACGTTGCTACGAAAACGAATTAATTTTTTCCTAATGAATAATGCGTAATGATGCTATTTCACTTTTTTCTGATAAATTAATGCAAGCTAAAATCGATTTTAAATTACAGCTTTCTCTTGATTTAGAACTCTTCGATCAAATTTAAGATAAAAAACTAACAAAAATTCAGTTTGATTCTCTAATAATTCAAATATTTTCCCAATCATTGGTACTTTTCCACATAAAACAAAAATTTACTTTTATCGAACAGTTTGATCAAAGAGTTTCGTTTTCTTTTCTTTTTTGATTTTATCGTGATTATACTGTGCTTATTTTTCATTTCAGCTTCTTAATTAACATTAACGATTGATGCGTTTACGTAGGGCAGAGAACTTTAAGAATATAATCCGTCAGCAGTGTTGGAACCGTGGGGTTGTCTTCATTAATTGCCTTTAATACTGAAACAAAACAAAAAAAGAAAATTAATTCGGGTTGTCAGTGAAAGTCATTGAGGATAAGAGAACAAATAAGTTTTAGGAGAAAAAGAAAAGGATGTAACATAAATTATTTTTAGTAAAACCTCAATGATATTTTTGACTCACTTTTAATTAATACTTGAAGAGCTTGATTATCTGGAGGCCCGGAATCCATATGATATGGAATTACGGTAGTGAGATATTTTGATTCGACTGCTGTATTGCTGCGAGGGCTGTTACCATGCCTGCTCCCACGTTTCCGCTCTACGTGATACTGCCGCCTTCGGTTTTGAACAGATAACAGCAAACTAATGAACGTATTTTTCAATTCTTTTTCATATTCTAACTCATCTCTTAAAGCTAATTCCGATATTAAAGTCTCGGAATATTCCCTTATTAAGACTTCTAATTCTAAATAAACTTCATTCAGTTGCGATAAACTTAATTGCTTTAATTCTGAAAATAAAAGAAAAAGAAATATAATAAAATAATTAATACAATGCTAATGTTTAATATTTCATTCTTTTTTTTTTAAACTAAGAATGAGATACAAAACTTTTCTATATTTTTCAGATTTGATTTGTACAGTAAATGCGGCTCAGTATTCCTTAGGAATATTAAAGACCACCCATGTCTATTTTTTAATTTTACACTTACTTTCTTCATAAAGCGGCGAATGTAAAACTTGCTTCGTTCTGCCATCTAAGGAATCATCAAGCAAAGATCCTTCTGAATCTGGTGTAAAATCCTCCTGGATCATGTCATCGATTTCCCTAGAAAAATTAATACAATAAAATGCTATATTTTTTTTTTTAAATCTTCTTCGAGGGCTCATATTATCGAATCTTTATTTTAAAGGGCGTCGGTCTCCACCTTTTTAAATGGCTTGCATTTTGGAAGAATAAAAAATATATGTGAAGAGGATTCAAAACAATGAATCCTCTATGCGCTAGATGCCGATTGCCCCGCCGACCTTTCAACGACTTTCAGACAAAAGATATTCGAATGAAAGATACTAACTTAGATAACATAGATTCATAACTCATAGTATAAAAATGAAAGCATACAGTACCTGATTACTTCTTCTGCTGTCTTAACAGGTTCGTAATCTTGATGAAGACCATTGAGAATGAGAGAGTGCATGTCGAGGTCATTCGCCACCTGCTCATCTTCATCGGATAAATCCAAAATTTCTTCGCTCAAAGATAAACCTTTTTCTTTAGCTTCATTTAAATTAAGGGCTGGCATATGAAGTTTTCTTGCATACGATTTGGACCAGTCGATTGGAAGAATATTACCGAAATTGCCTGTTATGGTCCACCACATCCTGAAATTAAAAGAAACACCGTTCAGCATCAACTTTTTCATTTTAAAAAAAATTAGGAGAATCCAGCATTGTCTTTTTTAAAAAAAAACATTATTCGTATAGTAAATCCTCCGGCAGCGATTTACCGGTTTTTGATATTAAAATAAAAGCGATATACATAGGTTTTAAGAAGCTGTCATAAATATTTTATTACTTGCCAGTAATGAATTTAACATATGACACATAATAAAGTATTGAAAATTAAGTAATGCTAAAACGTCACAAAGGCCAACTACTAATCCAACCTACACGGTCCGTAACTGTTAAAAACAACTTGTATTACCATTTAAATGGACTCCCACGTTTTGACGCAAGACTATATGGGGATCACATTTGAAAAAGTTCGAAAAGACGCCGAGTAAAGTAATTACTCCAATAATTCAATACTGAACTAATCATCTTACTGATTGAAAAGAGGGAAAGGAAGAAAAGGAACACATAAACGAGAGTGAGTCCCTTACCATTAAAAGGGAAAAAGAATTAATATAGCTACATCGATAAAAAAATAAAAGCCGCATACGGAATAAGAAGAGTAACAAAGTTTTTTTGTTTAGTAAACAAATCGAAAAATAAGACGTTAAACATGAATGTTGCGATGATTAACATTATGCATGTTAAACGGCTGACTGTGAAGATAAAGAAACTGCTTTCGAATATTAGCTGACCTTCGCGAATATTTCAATTACATTTGGGTGTAATGTCCCGTTTTACGAGCGAATTATTTTAAAAAACTTTGATAAGAAATAATGAAAAACGATTTTTAAAAAACCACGAGGACCATTGATTGTTCTTGCTCTTTGAACAACGTGATGGCAAAAAAACTAAAAATTTGTAGCACCTACACAATCATAATGGTTCATCGCACTCTGCTGAAAAAATATAGAAGTCCATATTAAGTCATGAAAACGAAAATGGAATGATTGGTTTGTAATTTATGGAAAGACTTCATTTTTTGATATCCTATTATAAGGAATTTACAATGTAGATTTAAGTCTTTATTAACGACTTGAATAGATAATAAATATTTATCTATCATTTATAGGAGAGCACTTTTTTTTAAAAGATTTAATGCTTTTTTTTTTTTAAACAGATAAGATCAAACTGCCAAAATATGAATATTTTTGCTACTTATAAATACTGCCAACATTTAGCACTGACTTTACAATTTAAATTTAAATGATTATTATCATTATTTTTTTTTTTATATTTTCCGAATTATTTTAAACCTTTTACTCAACAGATTAGACGCCGCTCCTACTGCTTGTTGAAGGGAATTTTTATTCCTGCTTTTTCCATGACACATAAATATTCCAAAGAATAGTATAATATTTAATTTTGAAAAATCAAACATGCAAGAAATCAAGATTGTTGATAGTACAAAATTTTAGTTTTAGTGAAATGCTGAGAATAAAACATCACAAATTCAATTCTAGGTGAATATATTGTTCCCGACAAACTTCTTTAAATCCTTGCCAACTTGTAAAATTATACAATTAAGAGTAAACTGTCAAAGCAATATTTACGAATGCTGATATTATCATACACTATATCATCATTAGCTTATACTGTTGTTTCTCGAATTTGACTAAAAAAAAAAAAAAGTATTTTTAGAACAGAAGGGGGATATCTTGCATTACTGTTGGAACAACGCACTTCAACCGGATCTAAGATAATTTCACCAAAGGACCGGAAATAGCTCTGCCGATTATCTAAAATCTCTTTTTATTTCTGTTTTTTATTTTTTTTTAACTTTTCAAAACAAGGAATTCTTTGGCGAAATAAAATGCAAGATAGATAAAATTACATCACTTAAAATAACTATTTAATGCTTATATACCTGTCAAAATAATATCCAGCAATTTATTTCAATTATCTTTGGCTTCGATTGGATTTTTAGGGTGCTGCGGTTTAATTTAAAGCTTTTTGGCAGCCGGCAAACTGCTTCAGCTATAATCGAAAACCACCCACAATAAAATGAAACGAATATCAAATGGACCGAAGACCTCTATAATAATAAAAAAGCAAACAATATCGTTTTTTCTTTCCTATCGTAAAATCGATTCACGTTCTACAGATGGAAACAAGACTTGAATTTTAACTTTTGAAAACTAATATAAGGCAGATTTAAAACTTTAATTTAAAAAAAAAAGGGAGTTGCAGTTTTAATGAAAACCTAGGATTTTTAGAAATTTGGATTTAAAATCGAATCGTTAATTTGAAAAAAGGGGCAAGTCTTTTGGCTACCTTATAACACATGTCTCCTTTTTCAAATTAACAGATACTGTTTTAAATTTAAAACTTAATACTAATCAATTTATAGTTTTTTGGTTCACAGAAACTTTCGTTAAATCGTTAAGGTTCAAAATCCACAACAGCGCAATATTTATAAATAAAAACGCATCTTTATGTTTTAAATCATGTATTAAAAGCGTAATATATTGAATCAGATTGTACATGTTTTGAAATGTACTGACATTTTTACGTCAGTATTACGCTGTTGCGGATTTTAAACACAGACAAAATAACAGCTTAAATAAGATTTTCGAAGATTGTTTCTCTACAAAAGGGTTCAATTTATAATTCAATGTTGCCCTGGTGATTTATATCTAAGTGAAAATAAAGAGGTTAATGGGTCTGCCCTATTTGTGCACCCTATCAGCACCCGCTATACAGGTTTTGGCACCCTGTTCAAAAATTATTTTTTTTTTTGCGCTCTGCTCCGACAAATGCAGGAAAAAAAAAATAAATTGAAAAATAGTTTTGGAATATTTCTAATATTTTCGCCTTTCATTTCTTCGTATTTGCGGCCTAAAATTTGGACAGCAGTGTGCACGGGCACGGTAAGCACATGCCTAAAATGCTGCACCCTACGCTCGGAACTTTTTCTGAGTTCGTTTTATTAATCAATTAAAATAAAATAATGAAAAAAAGGATCGAATTTCAATTTTGAACACCATAGGTGTTAATAATTACGCGATGCATATTACAAATACTCGTGCTACAAAGCAGATGTATACGCCCTAGACTCATCAAGCCGCATCGCCTGCACTTGTTTCCAATTATAATGCAAAATGCAATAAACACTCTTTTATTAATGAAAAATATAATAGGTCAGGACATATAAAAAAGACATCGTTAAATGTGCTACAGCATCAAAAGTTTTCTTTCTACGATATTCCCTTACATATGTTCCAAAATTTTCTAGAATATCATTTGGACCGAAAAAATTTTGGACAAGGAACATCCGGTAATTGCATAGCAATGCAAGGTGTATCAAAATAAACCTTTGAGTATTTCTAAAATCTAAGCGGCAGGTGACGTGAAATTAGCCAGCTGTTCGCTTTTGGTGCTTGAGTGATCACAATGATTCATATACGGTTCAGCAACATGATTTCCAATTGTATGACAATGACCTGTTGTGTTTTTTTTATTTTTTTTCTGTAAAATTGAATTCGGAATTGGCTAGCGCTTCTGCATTAAGGATCAAACTGCTTGAAATTTTCTAAACAGCTGAAGATTCCTGTAGTGAAAGAATAGTCCTTGTTTGAATTTAAATTACGGCTTGATAAGCGAAATCTTTATTTTAAAGCGGAAACCGACGTACGGTATTTTTTTTTTTTTTTTTTTTTTCAAGAACAATGGCCTTCGACAATATAATTAATAATATACACTGTGTATAAACAATGAAACACATGTCGTCTACTTAAAAAAGCAATGTTTTGATTCATCAACAACTCCTATTATTATGGGTGGTGAAATATTCATTTATGGTATAGGATGAGGCTTCGGCGACGATCAACAACTCCAGCATTAACAATTTTAAGAAAAACAGTCCTCACTATTGTTCAGCCTACACTGCCTATATCGTTTCCGATGAACTTGAAATCTTACTCTAATCAAGGTGATACGTTTTCCCTTTTAGATATCGTACCTAAACAATTAACCAATTCTCTAAGGTCTCCTCCATGTCACAATAGAGGGTTTTGTCCTTGTTGACTGCATTAAACAGTGTCCTTCGTTTTAAAACATTACTCATTTTCAGGATGAAATAAAATCAAGACTTTTTCATGTCTTCATTTTATTAAGGAACAATAAATGAAAAGGAAATACATAATTTAATAAACCAGTTAAGTTTCGGTTCAAAAGTCTTTACCTTCCTTAGAATAGGGGCAGGACATACACAAAAAATCGACCATCCGTGCCGTTTTTCCGTTCTATTCCCATCATAATGTACGGTAAACGCGTTGATTGATATTTACGTAACTACGAGTATTTGAATCACTTGTTATGAAGTTCACCTGGTTATGTCTTTGCAGGTATCAGCAGTGAGGGTGATAAAGCAGATTAGGTAAGAATTGTTTTACACCAAATAAAAGACCAAAACGTTTAATTTTCGCCTCGCTTCATCGATTCAATAAACACGGATTTCCTCACTACATATGGGAAAATATACACATAACTCGAAAAATTCGGAAATGCTCTGTATTTACTTCAACTCTCTCTTTTTCTTTTTATTTTACTAATGTCTGCCATATTTTCAATTTTGTGGATTGACAGTTTTATTGATCGCCTATAAACATACCGCCAGTGTATTTCAGTGTCATCCCCAGTCTCCGCTCATAAATTTTTTTTACACTTTTTATTTTAATTTTACGAGTTTTGCAGTTTTCTTTTTTTATGTAAACTAATATCCATTTCTAGTTTCATCTCGAATTGAATGAAACAAAATACAAGAAGATGAGACATGTAATTGAATCCGTTGGGATAACGTCATATACAGCCAAGGTCATGAAATTCGCACGATTTTAATATTGTAATGAGTCTAAATGTGTGAAAATCAGTAACGCGGACCGTGACAACCGGGTTAGCTAACAAAGGAATGTCAAAAAATATAAGAAACACTTTTATACTTGGTCATAATAACCATCAGTGTAAAAAATTTTTATTGTTATGATAAAAATTCATATAAAAACTAATACGCATGGTTTAGGAGATCCATAACATGCGACAGTCTATAAATTATATAGCTACTCAGACATGACCAATTTTTGTCTATTCGTTTTGTCTGGAGTTTTAATCTCGGATTTTCTGCCTCTTTGAGAAAAGAACGTAGTAAAACACGCAAGTGGTATTTAGCAGACACGCGACTTTGTAAACGGACAATTGAAGACGGAAACACCCAAAAATTAGTATTCTGCAAGTTAGCAGCACACGATATTTTCACAATGCTGTGCTGGTAAAATCGTGTAAAATAAGCTACCGGTTTTTTTAAAACTTGAAAAATGAATATTGCTTGCAGTGGAAAAAAAAAAAATATTGCGCTCTACAAATTAAGTGTGATATTTAAAAGGACATCTTACGTGGTTCATTTAGTAATTCGCAATTTAACTAAAAAATGGTTTGCTGAAAAGCCAATCTTTACGTCTGATCGAGTATAAGGTATTATATATCAATCACATTTGAAGACTCCGCGGGAAAAATGATCAGATTCCATGTTTTTGTTTTGATTGCTTTGACAAAAGGCAAACATAAGAGCTAAGTGTAAACAAAAAAATGGAATCTGATCATTTTTCCCGCGGAGTCTTCATTTGTGTTGCGTCTGCATGAAAAGTAGCAATCCTGATATTTTAAATTTGTTGTAAAATATATGCCGATTAATCCGAATCGATATACTTAAATGTGTTTAACACATGTGGAAAATTTAAAACCTTACATTTGTTGATATAAATGAACTTCTATTGAGACAACAACATCAGAATTCGTGTCCGCCGTGAAGTAAAGCATTTTAGATATATTCAAAACAACACATGATTTAAGGTAGTTCATGATCATGCTAAGCCTAAGGTGATTTTTTAAAAGAGAAAAGTTTGGTTTTGCAAGAAAGCAAGTTTAATTTCTCTTGAAACTCTTCTCTTCGAAAAGAGTAAAAAGTATGGTGGTCATCCAACAAAAATATACGCAAAAAACTGTTGTAAAATCATGAAATTTAATTTAAAAAAAATTTAAAATCTATAAGTAATTTTAATTAATATTTATAGATGGAAAACGTTGTTAATCAACTGGCATCGCTTTTAAAATTCGAATATGGGGGCAGGAGTCAAAAGTCCAATACGTGAACGAGGAATATGGCTGACTTCTTACAATAAAAAACGGGGTTATTTTTGAGCCTTCATTTCATAAGTATTTCTCAATACCCTGGAACGCCATTTGTATAATTATTTAATAAAGAAGAAAAAAATCCAATTATTTTTTCTCCTGCACAACATGAATCCGCATCATACGGATTATAGCATGCATATTTTGTTCTTTTAAAAATATTCACAACCTCGAAATAATTTATAAACCCTGCCAGCGTTATGCAATGAAGCCCTCAATACGCAAAAAAATTATGTGCGCACATATCCACGACCTTTTTCCTGAGGAGATGCAGTTATATCGGGTGCAGCTATTTAGCTGGAGTTGAATGCACATAGCACAGCATCCCAGATTCACGTAAATAACAGGTACTCGCAAACACATGGGATGGATCTGCAAACAGTTAAAGTAAACATGGGTGGCACGAGGTATAGAAATTTCGTCAAGGACGACCACATCTGCGTACCTTAAAGATAAGCAAGCAGATCATTTTACGACTGGACATGATTTCAAGATATATAGCACTTTTTTATAAAAAAAAATGAGAATCTATGAGGGCTTTACACTCGCAATATAGCATTTGTTGTAATTTATATCGCCTTCGCTCATGTTTCCAACGGTACTTCTTTCTGATTATGCATTGTAATCGGAGATATTGCCAGTATTATTTTCATTAAAGTGAGAAATTAAATACGACGATTTAACTTTCCAACAAAACAAAAGATGTGCCTAAAAAAAAGACTAAAAGCAGCGCTAATAAACGATTATTGGCTATAATTGCAGGGAGTGCGTTGAATGTGTGACCCGGCCCGACAAGAAACAAAATATTTACGATCCAAACGACTTGACCGAATACCTGCCTTGGCTTAGTTTATCTCAGACTGAAAATACCTGTCTGATCTCAAGTTGAGTTGACCACGGCTTTGCAGACAATAACATATTACCGAGCCATTCACCATCTGGCTTCTTACCCTGTTTTCGACGGTTCTCTTTCCCTGGAGTTTTTCAAATATTCACGTTTCGAATTTATATTTACGAGTTTTGGAAATCTGTAAATTCGAAATTCTAATGCAAGGAAACTCTATTCAAAGAGGGAATAATTCAATAAAATATTCATCGAACGAAAAAGATTTATTACCACCCGAATCTTCTTTCTGCCTACTCAGTGTTGAAATAATTAATGGGATTTTTTTCCGATTTTTTTCTGAATAATATTTCACATGGCGAAACGAAAATTTTACAAACAGAATGTTTTTAGATTTTAACGCCTTTTTTTTGTTAGTTTAGGAAGTTGTTAGGTGCACAGCAACTCGACATCTTTTGTTCTAGCCTAAAGTATTTTGGAGATTCCTCTGATTCAAGATGAATTGCTAGTTTTAAGCTGTATTGCCTATTGAACTACGTATTTTACATTAACCTTCTTGTTGAGTAAACTAAATAATCTTATCTTTATAGTTGAAGTCACTATGGAAATCGTTAAAAACATTAAAATTATCAACGTTACCGAAAAATCTGAGATACAGTTGAAATTACAGCTATTTCCACGTTACACAAAATAAAGATGGCTTTTATGAGGAGAAATTTTTAAAAGTCGAATAAAAATAAAAACAAAAATTTAAGAAGTCACGAGTTAGTGTTTTGTTCATAAATTACGAAGCTTCTTAAACGTGTTTTTTAACATTGTTCATATAAAAATATAGTAGAAATGCAGTATAATTTCTTTTTTTTTTTTTTTTTTTTTTTTTTTTTTTTACTTTTTTTTACCTTTAAGCTACCGATGATAAGACACCTATATGATCAACTATAATGAAGGGAAGATTTACCATTTATTTTATTTTTTCCGCTTTGGCTTGTAATATGAATCAGAATGTATCATTTAGTTATTATATTTTACAAAAAGGGATTATCGAATGATGAAGAAACAAATTACAATAAAAAAGACTTTAAATATTAAAAACGACGGAACGCAGTTTTTCATGTGTCAAAAAATTTTTTATTACAGATCTTCATATTAAATAAGGAAAAGCATATAATTAAAACCGTTATTTCTTCCTGTAACGGTTCTGCACTGTTTTGCTACTGTTTATAATTATCTTTTCATACAATATTTTTATATTCGCAACTAACGTATAAAAAAGTGTTATATAAATGTTTTGATTAATTATTTTTGGATAAAATTTGGGTTTTTGAAAAAAAATAAATAAATAAATAAAATAAAAAATAAATGTTGTTTTAGAACGAAATACAGCAAGGGTCGTAACAGGAAAAATTGATTTAAGATGACAATTCTGAGATCGATATTGACATGTTTTACTACTATGAATTTTTAATTTGTTATCTGATATCTAAATAAAAAGGAGTGTCTCATTATTTTAATATTTAGATTTCTTATTAGCTTTAAAGTAAGAGGAATTTGCTACTTCACGATAAACATAAAAAGAAATGATAAAACTCAGGAAAAAATTATCAAAGAACATATGCGCTTATTATTAGACGGCTCCTATTTTAACTGTGACTAATTTTAATGATAGCTAGAAGAGTTTGACAAATTACTCAGTGTTTTTCACTGAATGCATTATTAATATTAAAACTGAACACATATTTATCAGGCGTTATCGATTTACTCCTTCTACCTAACAAGCATCGATGAAGTTAAGGACTGCCCAATTAAATAATTCATAAGATATTTAAGGAGTTAAAATCTGTGGGGGTCCCTTCCTTAAACTAGTTAAGGTTTTATTTAAATGGTACAAACAAATATTACAAGAACGGCGTGAAATCTTGATGGATGGTTCAAATAAAAATTAAAACAAGGGTGTACGAAGACTCCATACGGTTTTTTTTCTTTTGTATAATTTCTATAAAGGTACTGTATATTTTACTGAAAAAAATCGACTTCATATTAAAACCTCAAGGCACAGTGAATTTACTAGATGTTTTAAATTTCAAGGATTTTTTTTCTCAGCCAAATCGTTTTTTAATGAGCCTTCTTGCTTTTTATGTACATATATTTTGACTTGGAGATGCGGAATACAATACACCACTTGAAACAAGATAACTCGACAAACTTTTGCAAATACAGCGTTTATTTCAATAGGTCAAGAGCTTTTTGTATTGCAATAATTACCTATTTTAATCCTGATAATTATATTTTATCATCTGAACTTAAACCAATTTATAAAAAGTAAAACTATTTTCGTTTGGCGAATTTTTAAAAGGCCAAAATCATTTTTTTTAGAATCACTACTTGCAATTTTCAGGCCGATGGAAAGAAATGATAAAACCAAATTCAATTTTGGGCTGCTTTTAAATTAAAATAAAATTGTAAGAAATTAAAGTAAATTTCATTTTTTTAATCTCGAGTTTTCTAAATCAAATTTAAAATTTTTTAGTTTTGAAAAAGCAAAAGAGCAGAGATGAACTGAAGAGGCGAGAATTTGTAACGTGAGCTTTGATAAGACATTTTGGAGAAATAGCTCAGGAGTCAACAATGATAAAAGCCAAACTTTTATAAATAAATAAATGAAATAAGGTATGTGGAGAATTCGAGTAGGTACAAAATTCTTGAAAGGTGAGTTTTTCGGCAGAAATGACAGATTGTTAGACCTTAAAGCGTCAAAAGGTCGACTACGAATGTTTGAGGTACGTCTTGCGTTTTTCGGCAGCCGGTTTCGTACAAAAAAATGAAGTCTGGAATCTTGAAAAACCGCCCATCGTTAAAAAAGTGTGTAAAAAAAAAAAAGGCAAAACAGACGGTTTACATAGAAAGGGAATCAACAAAGACTTGCGCTCTGAGTAAAAGTACATGAATCACGCGAACCATTATGCAGTAGTCAGATCAATACCTTCAGGACTTTCTGACTCCAGGAGGAAAGTCTCTCATTTTCTCGTTGACTCAGACCTTCACCTTAAGTGAATTTGGCAATGCCTCAAATAAAAAAATAAACCTTCTAAAGACCGTACCGCGTATTAATACCGCGAATAGCGAAATAATTCCTATAACCTCAAAAAACAAAAATGTATCTCAAAAAAAAAAATTAAAATAACGCGACTGTTTAGGAATGTGTTGCTAGCGTTCTCCCTACATGTGCTAATTTAAAGTGACAACATGCTCAATCTGCAGTGGCAAGCTGTACTTCAATCGGCCTTTGTCCTTAAATAATTAGATGGGGTCATTCTGAGAAAAGGATTTTTTAATGTGGTTCTGTTTCAAAAAGCTTTTAAGGAGATTAAGTTCTTTGAACAAGTTCTGAATGGGAGATACTTTCTTTTAACATGAGCATTCGAAAAAGACAAAGTAAATCGATTGGGAATATACTTTAGAACTTAAGAAATAAGCTGTGTCCTTAAGTGCTGAGAACACGAAGAAGCGAGCTTATGTAATATTAAACGTATCGGCCAAAAGGGAATTAAAACGCATTTAGCTCCGTGAATTTATTTTTAAAAGAAGAGACCTTAAGAAGCATGGAAAATAACATAAAGTAAAAAAAAGAGCGTTTGCATATTTAAAAATACTATATTCCCCCAGTATATAAACTTTTAAATCGAGCAATTAAGAAACCTTGCAAAACTAAACAGGCAACACCAGCTGATATTTTGCAATTATCGAGGGATGAATAGAAAACCATAAGGATTCATTAAGATATAAGGTTTGAGTGTAACTTTAAAAAGTTGTAGGTTGTTAAAAAATTGAAACCGCTCGTTTTTACATAACTGATTTTTCAAACTATGACTCATCTCGACTCTTCCCTTTCTAGGATTACGTCAGACTGCAGATGTGTCAGTGCGAATAATATTTATAGTAGCTGGGGAAAAATTTTGGATCGTCGTAATAAAAAAATGATTTGCAATCAGGCTTAACGAACTGGTTTTCATTAAATGTTGTAAGAGTAAAATACAGTTAAGCTCAGTCAAAAAAATGACTATATTAGTAAAGTGTCTTGTAAGTCTTTTAAAATTGAATCTGAGGAAGAAATAAAAAGCTCTAGTGGATTATAGGTCCTAGAGAAATGAGAAAAAACGCCAAACTGGGACACCTGCACGTCGCTGAACTTTGATTATCTACTAGCGAGTTAATGGAATTAATGTCTTTCCTCTACGCTTAAAAAGGGGATTCTTTCGCTATGGCAAAAATAAAGAAAGTTAAAATTTTCGGAAATATCAATTAAAATGAAGAAATAAAACAATAGACTTTTCACAAATGTCCTGCTTCGTCATTGGGTAACGAATTCTTATATAAATGCACCAGATGCATTTAACCACAAACTGGGATCTATCGCATCCTGGAAAAGAGTGAATACTTTTTTTTTGGCAGTTTCTAGTTAGAAAAATCCTTTACACCGAATATTTTTCCCTATGAAGACAATGTAAGAGGGTCGAAAATGATCCATAATATTTCATTAAATATTGATTTCTTGTGCATATAATGCTGTCTCCATAGTAAACGATTAATTGGATAGTACAATTAATCAAGCCACCACCAATGCTGCATATTTTCCGACCGTTTCCTTCTGCCACCACTTTTTTTTTTCGTTTTCATTTCTTTTAATCTTCGAAAAATAATCGAAAAAAATAAAAAAAACTGATGGCAGAAGAAAAAAGTCAAAAAAATATACAGAGTATTTCCGTTAATAAAATTTATTGTACCCTCCAATTAATTGGCCAATGGAGACCCAGCAGAAGAATTAAAATAGAGTTAAAGGAAACTGCGTAAAGAAAAATTTAAATCAATTATTATCTAATCCTCACCGTCTTTGAAGTCAACATATTAGGTATAAAAAACCTAATACATTTTGATGTTTCAACTATTTTCTTTTTACCTTTTAAATAAAAGAATAAACTTGAAACATCAAGACGAGCACCCTTTAATTTGTAAAGATTTTTAGACTGGTATTTAAATTAATTCAATCATGGCATCTGAATCAACAGCTGTCCTTCGAAAAATCTAAGTTCCCTTAACACGATTTTATATCTACGGATTTTCTAATTAAATCTCTTAAATTATTTTTTTATTTCTATTAAATTTATTAAAAAAAACTTTTTTTTAATAAAATTTTTGAAAATTTCAAACTTTACAAGGTGTTAATAAAAAATTGTATACAATAAAAATTTTTTCAAGCGCAATCGGAGTGTATCCTATCACCTCTAATAACTACACCACATTTCCCATTGTGAATCTCAAAAGAAATCTTTACTCAAGGGCGTTTCAAGGAATGCAACTCTCCACTTGTTTAAAGGAGACCATCATTCTTAGGTGGTAATCAAAAACTTTTTTTTGTGAAAAGACAAGAGAAGGATCCGCAAAAACAATTGAAATAATTAAGGAAATTGCAGTCTTCCTTGTATCTCGCAAGTTTTTCGCCAGGTCAGTGGTCCACTTGACCTAGAAAAGTTCAAAATAGAACAATATCTCAAGTCGTAAAAGCTTACACTAACGCTCCTTTCATTAGCTTTTTACTTTCTGCCAATAAATTTTTCAAATACAGCACTTCATTCTCATCCACTTTTTCATTTTTTGCGATATCTTGTACAGAATTTTTTACTTTGACATTATGCCGGATACGGCACTGAGAAGAATTCAAAAACTGGAACTGACATTAAAGGAACCTTTCAAAGAAGGAAACAATGTGAAAAAAAAACTGTCATGAAATGTAACAATTCAAAGAATTTACGATCAAGTTTTCTAGTGAACTTGAGGCGTTTATCTTTTATAAAAAGGTAGATCTTCCCTTTTTTACGCTTGGTAGAAACCGATTTTTTCCGAAATATTTTTTTCTACAGTCTTCTTTCATGCTTCTGCGAATTTGGTCAACCTTGCACGTGAAGAATAGAGCTATTCAGCTTCCGTCAAAAACAGAAGTTTGTAATTTTTTAAAAAACGAAGGAAACAGTAAAAAATATTTCTAATTATGGCGAATAAAAAAAAGAATTCCTGCACAGAGTTTAGATTTTTTAATAAATACCTCCTTTGCCTTGACTTTGACAAAATATATTGCATAATTTAAAAGTAAGTTTAATCTTTTAATTGTCAATTGTTTAATTTCAAAAAGTGTGATTTATTGTATGTATTCGATTAGATGATCACCTATAGTAGCTGATAATGAATAATGATTGTTTATGTGGGTAATATAAAAAAAATATCCACCCATTAAAACAAAAACATAAAAATCGTTTTTCGAAAAAAAAAAATAAATAAATAAATTGTAACCGAAAAATAATAAGGCCGAAAAATGGCAAGCTGGTGATAACAAATGAATTCTTACTAAAAATTTATCCGTTATTTTCGTACATTCATACGAGCCAAATATGAGAACTTGGTCCTTGATTTAATAAGGAATGCGTTCATCCTACCTTCTGTATAAAAGAATTTCTGCATAAACCTACAATGCTAATTTGCAAACCATCGATCTTAACATACACCCATTAACAATTAAATCAGCTTAAGATCAAGTGCACACATATAACTGTATTAAAGTTCCAGAGGGGAAAAAATTAGCATAGCATTTTTTGATACAATGGACGAATTTATAAACAATTAATTTTCTATTAAGAATCATCAAAATGATGTGAGGTTCTTCATTACAGATATTTTGGATCCAAATGTCATCATCTCAGTATGAAATATTTCTTTTGGATGAGAACGATTCCGAAATCCAAAACTAAACTGAACTAAGCATAACATTTTCTATGACAGCCAGATTATCCCCACAAATGACATCTTTAGAAAAAAAGTAGAAAACTGGGAGAAAAATTTTGATCATCGCCATAATGACGCATGCCAAGAAATAAGCTGAATGAGCAGCAGCAGAGGGAGGTTTTATTTGGAAATCGATAAAACATGAGCCACGCGAATCTTTTTTGTTTTCCCTTTTTTCCTGATGGCGTCGGAATTCCAATGCACTCCAACTCTTCAAGATATATAAATATGAAAGCTCTAAAAAAAAAAAACTTACTGGCATTCATTCATAATCTCCTCTTGAGTCCGAACCTGCACCGGCGCTAATTTTTCTATATTTTCTTCATAATCACAAAAGCACTTTGTTATTCTTTCATCAAACGTATTCACTAAATCCTCGAGAGATCCTGAAAATGTTTCTGTGAAATTTTCCGATACTGAGTTTGTGTGCTCCAAATTTTTCAGTATATCCGTTTTCAAAAATCCTTCATTTTTATCGTAATTAATCTGTGCGTTGTCCACTTCTATATTGCTGTTGATGAATATATCCGACTTTGAATTTTTCAAATTGTTCGAAATGTTTTCGTTAATATTTTTCTTAATAGGACTTGAATGAAGGATGTTCTTGAGATTGTCGACGACTTCATTTGTGTCGATGGAGAGACCCCCGATTCCCCAATCGTCAGATTCTTCGAACTGCGCCAAAGGGGCTTCGAATTTGAGTTCAGCCATCTGACGGGCCGTGTCCAACATGGCGGACCAACTCGCACTCACTGACTGACTAAAGAAGAGAGAGAAATTGTTGCCTCTCGTACAGTGCGCTAGAATCGAATGACGCTTATTTCCACAACATTATATGTCACCTTACCTCGTGAGTTGTTCCTTCGTTGAATTTTTTATGATTCATCACAAGTAAACATTTTCATTTTATTTTATCTTACTTCGACCAAACAAATTGACTAATTTATGAATTGTATTTTTCTTTGGAAAAATTATTCCTTGCGATTCATAAAGAAAAAAAAAAAAAAAATTAATTAATTTAAAAAAAAAATGATAATAGTTGGGCTTGAGAAACAAAACGATGCGAATTTTTTCGTTCATCTATTCTAATAATCACTATACTGCTTTTGAAACTTTCATATTGGACATTGGTTGTTATTCTAATCCGTATAAATGAACCAATTTCTAAAATCTTTTTCAAAGCTTCGCGAGTTCCGACACAAGTATTGAATGAACTACGTTGGTTGTCGGGCACTTAAGGTAAATTTTTGACTAGCAGTACTGATCATAAACGCAAAAAGAAATTGTAAGGTATAATAATTTAGATCATAATCCCTTAGTATGCTTTATCGTAAGTTTTATTTTAAATCTGACTCATATAAAACTAGGACTTATCCGCTTCTTTTAAAATACCCTGCAATATATTATGACTTTCCGACCATTGCTAAATCAAACTAATTTTGCTCATATTATTGTATGAGTAGTAAAACTAGTTAAGTTTGATTGCGAATTGATAAAGACAAATATTTTTTACTAATTGACTAGTCGTATGGTGATGAATTTTTTTTTCTATTTTTTTTCGAACCCTACAGTCATCACTGGGGGCCACACGGCTAAGCAATACATTTTTTCTGCTGTCCTTGGTGTTCTGTAAAATAAAACAATTCATAATGGGTAAGGAAGGGCTCATAATAAGAGCTGATTAAGTACGAAGAGAGAAGACAAGGAAATGAAATATGCTAAAAAAATTAATTAAAAGAAAGAGCCTTTAGTTAAGTTTGGAATGTCTGAAGTATTATGTAAGCACAATTTGGGCAGTTTTCGACGTCTCCCTTCTCTAGTAAGGAAAACAAACCTTTGCTTATGGAGATTTAACATTAGAGCACGATTTTGGGGATACCTTCCTTTCCACATATTGTTCACAATATTTGAATGATTTCTAGTTAGTATTCACTTAACTTCTTAAATGTTTAAAATTAGTAGTAGGTATGTTGAAAAATAATAAGGTAATGAAATATAATTTTTCCTTGCTTTTTAAAGAACTAAAGAGGAACGTAGACGTATACTGTGCTATCTATAAGTGCAAAAAAATAAAAAAATAAAAAAGTTTTTAATGAAAAGTTTTTTAATATAGAACCTTTAATAAAACTATAAATTCAATTAATTCAGAGCTACTTTAGATTAAAATTGTCAAAAAAACGTTCTTCCATTTTTCATTTTGCAATAAGTATTCCAAATTACTGAATGAAAAGGATGGAGCAGTAGCGTAACTAAAAATCGGGGCCCCCCCCGCAAAAATACTCTGAGGGCCCCTTTTTCCTGTATTTGCTGCTTAAGAACCCTTTTTTTTTTTTTTTTTTTTTTTTTTTTTTGCTCTTCCAATTTGTTTTGTGGTTTTGTCCAGTGTATATTTTTCTTGAGGTGGGCCCCCCCGCACCGCGGGCCCCTTAGTTACGCCACTGGGATGGAGCTTAGGGACATATCTACAGGTAAATAAATTGAATATAGGCTACGAGACCGAATGATCCATATCGATATCCCATAATACTAGGATTAAAAATTAGCTTCTAAAAATATTTTATTTCGTATTTTTTTATTAAAGATGCTTTTTTCCCTAATGTATTTACATGCAATATTTTTCTTATGGGCTACTATTTCAACTCTGCAATACTAAAAATGCTGGCTTCTGATATATACTCCTTTTTTAGAAAATGAATGCCTTCACCTACAACTATTCTGACAATTGAATTGTTTTAACACATCTTAATTATAAAGTTAGGATTTATACAAGTTATTTTGGTCGTGCTTTATTCAAACGTCATATTTCATAATAAAATCCGCACCCGTAGGTAAAGGAAAGGGAAGAGGGACGGTATTTTCGCAAGGGGAAAAGAAAGTAAGACAATATAGCATGCGTTGTACGAATCGAGAACGGATGGGGATATTGACATTCAACCCCTCGCGCACCATTTATCGCGCACATAGGAAAATCGCAACTGACATTTCTTCCCGAACCTTATCAAAGGGTCACAAGGGAGCAATTAATTAGTCGAATTAAGAAAAAAGAAATTCTTTCCGGAGTAAAAAAAAAAAAAAAAATAGAAAAAGCATTAGCAACACAGTCTAAAATGTTGTAAATATTTAAATTATCTCTAATAAAAAACTGAAACAAATAAAAAAATCGTTCAAAATATAAAATCCTCATTATAAAATAATGAACGAAGTATTAAAAATGTTTTATACGCCGAATATTTTCTTTCATTATTTTATTTGTCTTCAAATATATTCATGGATCATGACCTTATTTTTAAGTTTAAAAAATCATTTTCGCACAAAAAAGAATTCAGTGATTATCAATTCAGGCCCGTAGCCAGACTGGAAAGTCAACAGGAGCGGAAAGATTTCCAGTGGGGGCTCCAAATGGCCCATTTTAATGGGAGATTTGCATTAGTCAAAAAAAAAAAAATTGTAGGGGGCTTAAATCTTCTCACAGGGGATCTAAACCAGTCTTTGCCTCTAGCAGGCTACGGATCTGGTTCATTTTGCTAATTTAGTGGCCGGTTATCGCCTATCAAAAACTTATTAAATAATATCATTTGCTATAATTCAATGCAGCGGCAAATTCATGATTATTGAATATAAGACAATTAAATCGCTTAGCAAAGATTTTCCAGAACGTAGGGATGCCAAAATAAACTTAATGTAAAAAGATGAGTACAGTTAACAAGGATTTTAGCGTAATTGTGCAAAAATAGTTCAAAAAAAGAAACAGAAGAATCTTTTGCATGGTCTTCTATTTACGTAATTCTAATTTCGAATGCAACTGGCGGTCTTGTAAAGATGCACATAAATATGAGCTCGGCTGGCCAATTTCAATAATATTTGTTTTCCGTATTGTAAGACGTTTAAATATGTTTATAATGGCGGAGTCAAGGCTGCACGTTCGTAACACATAACTCATATTCTGATGCGTGTCACGGTGTGACATAATGGAATTATATTATAATCACGACTAGAATAAAAAAAAAAGGCGTTTGATGGATGACTTTACAGCACTTACTATGACGACAAAAAGCTTAAAAACCAAACGGAAAGCATTAAAATTTCGTTGCCCTTCGTCCATAAACTTTACCGCATGAAAAAGCGACAGCAGCTTTTATTTTTAAAAAGAATAAGGATAAAAACTATGAAGCCATAAAGATCATTCAATTTTTGCGGCCGCAAAAATAGTCAATGTAGATCATTTTTGAAAGCGGCCAAAAATGAGAAAAATTTATGTGGTTATTTATACTTCATTTTCGGTATACGTGCAAAAAAATTAAAACAAGGATTTTCAACGTCCCATGACTTCCTTTGCCGTTGTCATTAATCGAATCATGAAAAGTCATTAAAAGGCAGGATTCCTTTCCAACCTTGAAAATATACAACTTCAATCTCGAAAGGCAAAGATATGAATTTTCTACATTCAATGATTTGCGACATTGAAAAAGCATTCAATCTCTTTTACGGCAATCGATTAAAACCTGCTTGAAAGCCTTTTATCGAAGCTAAAGTAAATTTATTTAAGAAAGATAATAAAAAGCATCTCAATCAATTACGAAGGAAAAGAAAAAGCTTTTTTAGTTTATTTTTTCGAGTAATGAAAAACAAGCCAGCCGAAATTGCGAAAAAAGGTCGAACTAATTATCTAATCGGGGGATATGACAAGTCCAGTCATAAATAAAAAGTCGGCATTTGATTAAAAGTCATAATTTTTTTGAAGCCGATCCTTAATGCTACTTAATGACTTTTTAAATATACAAGACGCTCACATTTACAGTGCTGTAGTTGTCATAGTAACGCCTTTGAGTATTTATATAAATATTCAAAGGTAACGCACAAGAAAACAGCATGAAAAACCAGGCAGCCGATATATTTGAGATTAGACTAGCTGTTCATCATCCCATTGAATAGTAGTGTATGTAAAAAGAGCATTTAAGAAGACATTTTCAAATTCTAAACATTATAGTATATCTGTCTATTGGTCAATTTAATGTCAAAAACTGATTTTTTTCCCCTTAAAATGTACGCAAACGCAATCTACCATGCTATGAGTGAACTACTAGGTTTCAATATACTCGTAAAGATGTCAGTTACTGTCAGATAGACGATTTTAAGATTTGAAAGTTGACTTTCATAAAATTTTTGCTAACATTTTTTGGATTTTCCTGAATTTTAAGAGGGTTTAATTAACTTTTTTTTTCAAGATTACTTTTTTAAAAAAAAATCGCTCTCTGTGTACTTCATTTTGGAATGACTTTAAACTTAAGCCGAAGCACATACAACTAAAGGGATGCTGACAATTTGGATGAAATATTTCTGGCGCCTTTTGTCCGTTAAGCAGCCTTAATTCTTCGTAACAAACGACTTGAAAATTTTTTTGCCAGGTTTTCAGGTAAAGGTATTAAGTTTGTTTACACCGCCGGCCGGTTAGCAGGGAGCTGGAAAATTATACCGATAAAAAAAAAAAAAAAAAAAAAAAAAAAACTAATTTTGTTTTTGAAAATTCGGTTTTTTACAAATGAAAAAATTTTGTTTCAAAGATTCAAAATTTAAAATGTATAAAAAAGGCTTTATGGTTCCCAAAGATAATTTTTTAAAATGTTTTCGCAATAAATAGTATATTACATATTAGGCATGGAGGTGGCGTATTGCAGGCTGTAGCCAGTCGAGGTCTGCAAGCCACCTCCGTGCCTGATTTTCAAGATATTTTTCATCACGAAAGCGGAAAATGAAATTTTTCGTTTTTAAAGCGGGCGGAACAGTCCATTTTTCGCCCCGAGTGATGAAAAAAATAAAACGTTTATTTTTTGTTGTTGAAATAGTTCCTAATTTCACCGTTGAGCGCTGTAGTGGTCTCTTGGAAAGAAAAATTTTTTTTGTTGCAAAAACAATTAAAAATGATGAATTATAAGAACAATTAAGCCTTGTTCATATATTTGAAATCATAGATCTGTATCTCTGAACATAACAAAACGTTCTGGCACGGTTAGATCATGTTTTCATGCATAAAATACCGAAATAAAAAAAAAAAATTTTCACATATTTTTTTATCGTTAAAATGTCTCCACCGCCCGACTAACCGACCGGTGATGTAAAAGAACTAATACCTCAACATACAATCCAATAGGATAAATGACTCGGTTATAAAATTTAAAAAAAAAAAAAAAAAAAAAAATCGCATAACCAACAAATCCGATTTAATGAAAAACTGTTTTCTGGACGTAAAATGATATTTTTGTTATGACAAATGGGACAAAAATATTAAAGAAAAAGAAGAACGAAAATATGTATATATATATATATCAAGCTGTCTAAAGTTTATTTAGATGCAAATGATTTTTTAAATTTGTATTTGACATGTCGCACTACCGAATCTTGCGAATCAACACGGGAGAAAAGTGAATGTTTTATACTATCATGGGCTTTTCCTCATATTGTTTTTACAAAATGTGGCAAAGAGTAATCAAAACATTATCATGAAATCCTAAATCTCTAGTGAATATATACTGTATGTAATTGTATATAACCTAAAAATTAAATTTTTTACAACTACGCCTCTTATTTTTAACATAAACGATTCTCATATTAAAATTTTCTTTAATGAAATAGGATTGAATTGTTAAATCTTTTAAAAATTATTCTTATTTATTAAAAAAAAAAACCGGGAGGGAGACGCAAAATTTAAAATTTATTTGTCACGGTCGATACTGATATCGTTGAGAATGATCTTAATTAGTGCAAAGAATACGGCTAAAAATTCATGGAAAAAAAATTTCCCACTAAAGTCGAGTTTAAAAATTGAACATCAGAAAGTAGTATAGAAAAACCAAATTAATTCGTCATTTGATACTTTTACAGTATTGAATTATTTTACGCAAAATTTCGGGAAAAATATAAGACTTGCAACTTTTGACAAAGGGCATGGCACAATTGTTTTTCATAATTGAGAAGCTTCAAAATCACATTGAAAACAACGATTCTTACAATAAGAATAGATAAAAAACCGAAGTGAGTTTGCGCACTGCTGAAAAACTACTGACAACGTGGTCTATCAACACTCTTCCTTCAGCAGTTGTACGTACGTATTCGGACTGTTTTAACATTAATGAAAATTATTAACTTTTAACTTTTTACTTCTCATCAAGGATTTCCTTGTTTCTCTAAGGTAAGATTATGATTTTCATAATGCTCTAGCTATCAATTTTGACTCCCCTTTTTGTTTTTGATCTTGATATTGATGTCATAGCAACAGAAATACGAATATATTTGATTCTTTTGATATTATTTTCTTTTGATTTACCTGTTAGCTTCTTACTGTATAAAAGAGTAAGCTAAAGCATGCTTTATTGCATTTCACCTTTTGCTTGAATTTTCAACAACTAATTAAAGCATAGAGCTCAACCAAATAATAGTTCGTTTGTTTTGCGACTCCTGCACTTACGGTACAATTGTTTAATGTAGCACATGTAAAAAGATATAACAATGGACCTAAATGATTTGGAAGAAGAGTGTAACTTTCATGTTGTTTTCAAGGTGGTTAATGTACTTAAGTCGTCTGGAAAATGTATCAGTATGAGGGTGAGGAAATATTCCCTTGCCTGAAATTCGATAAATAATCTTTAAAAAAATGAATAAAAAAAATAGATTATAAGACGATTACATCAATTGGTGACTCTTCATGTAAAAAGCAAATTTTGATCATACATCATAAATATCTTACATGCTTTATTCGCTTTGAATGAGAATCGAATTTATACGTATATGTATATTTATTAATTTATTATTTTTATTATTTTTTTTTTTTTTATTTTTTTTTTTACGCGAGTTATAAAAACTTCAGGAAATATTATTCAAGCTACACGGAAAAAAAAGTTCGGTTTTTGTTACTGAATGTTAAGTTGGGTCTTGTGACATCTAACATTTGAGTTGATAAATACTAAAAATTTCGGTATTATCAACTCAAATGTTTAGATGTCAAAGGACCCAACTTAACATTGAGTAGCAGGAACCGAACATTTTTCTCCGTGTAAGTTGAGTAGTGTCATATACAATAAAATATTTAATAAACAATATTAGAGCATCGTATTTTCGTTAAAAAGTTTTATTTCCAGATACTAGTAAGGTCAACCGAGATAAACTTTTCGTGTAAATTATTCAAGTTTACTATTCGATTAAGCATTTTTTTTTTTACACAAAATCGGATTTTTACCTCTGCTGCTAAAACATCTTTTATTTTGAGAACCGTCATGGCATTATAACAAGGGAATGTTGGTGCAACATTCCATAGTGAATTTGCACCCTAGGAATAAATTCTGCAATAGTCGAATCGTTCGCTTGTCAAACATATTGGCACAACAAATTCGTCCAACATTTCAACAAATTAATATAACATGTTTGTCCAACTTGTTGGTCCAAGATTCCATAGTGAACCTGCACCCTAAGATAAGTTTCATAAAATCTTCAACTGTCCCAAAAACCGATTTTCAAAATTTATTACTTTTAAAGGTAAGAGGGGGTTATTTTTGTGGAAATCGTCCAGGCTTAGCCCAGGTACCTTAATCTGTATACTGCACTGCATATCTCGGAATCAGAGCAAGTTGTAACATAAGGACTTCGAGCAAAATGTGAGCAAAGTTACTCGCCCAGTGAGCAAAAATTTTAGTGACAAGAAAAAAAATACTTTTTCGGGCGAAATATTCGGCTTTGAAGAATATTTGATTTAAAAAAAAAAATTAAATTTTTTTCCTTGTTATTGAAAATATTTATCATTGATGTGCTGGTTGTAAATTTGATTGACGTTTCAAACAAGATTAGCAAGGGGTTGGTTTTTCCACTATTCTTTTACTTTTCCTCGCGACATCAAAAAAAATTTTCCCAGATTTTGTCGCCCAGTCAAAATTCCTTACAACATGCTTTGTTCAGAATTCAGGACTGTAAGCGAAAAAATGCCTCAAAAATCGAAATATTTTAATTTCTCAACTTCGGGAAACGATTTTTTCTTTGTAAGAAACAGACACTCCCGATTCCCAACATGAAAAAAAGTCAGGAATTTGTAATATTTAGCGTAAAGCTGTATAAACCTTTGTATTAAAAAAATAGATGTTTTATCCATTTTAAAAATTAACAATACTGCCATTCGTATTTAATATAAAAAATGAAGCATAAAAAAAGTCAAATTATAAATGAAGTATCGGTACTAGGTATTTGACAGTCTGCAGTATTGGTTTCTTTTTCGATATCCTGATATGACAAATGGCAATTTCCCTTTTCCCTTCTCTAAATATTTTTACGTTTCTATTCACGATAACGTCGATATCTTGATTAAAGAAAAGAGCGAATAATTGAAAAACAAGTTCAGCCTTGGTAAAACTTAGACTTGCCCATAAACGTAACCTCCAGTAATTATTACCTTAGAAAGGATTCTGATCGGGATAAGATCGAATGCTTATTTCCATTGTTTGTTTAAAACCAGGAGCAAATTAAGTAGATAAAATATGATAATAAATACCATACAAGAGATCTATTTTTTTTACGATACAATAGATATTTTTTTATTAAGACATTTCAAAAAAAAAAAAAAAGAAATTCATTTTTAAAAACGAAATTGCAAAAAATTATTTTAATTATATAAAAAATACTTTCGTTTTAGAAATAAACCGAATGACCGTTTTCCATATTCCCAGTCTTAAAAGCTTCAGCGGATGCTGCAATATAAATTCCAAAAGAGCAGATCTTTATATCAGGAATTTGCTCTGGTATTTTCATTTTATCTCGCTTCTCTTCGGCTTTTACGTTTAACCTATGAGACATCCGATTCAGCGATTTCCTTTTTATTTTTTGAAATAGCGAGTTATGAAATTTTAGATTCTTTTTATTGATTTTGTTCCTCAGCCCGATCTTCGAATGTGTCAATATTTAGGTCACCATAATTTGAGTCATAAAAAAGGAGTATTTTTTAAAAAACCAATGGTATTAAAAGATGGTCTCATATAGGTAGGTTCTATAGGCCTACCTTATTGCGCTGGCATAATTGAAAAAAAAAAATCGATCTTATGTCATCTATTATTTTTTGCTATTCAAAAGAATAGTAAATGTTATTGCATTACAACCATTGAAATTACACTGAATCTATGCCAAAGATTGTACACTAATAAAAAACTTGAAAGAACATTAATAATTTATAATTATTCATCTGCAGTCTGGTGCTATACAAGATTAGGCTAACAGCAAATGCTCGATTTTTCATTTAAATAATTTAAATCCCAGCTGTTATACAAGTGGAAACAGGAAACATTTTTTCAAAATACCTCTGAAAAAAAGGTTGGACCAAAGTCTGAATCTGAAACGGATACATGGAATTCTTGGAAATAACAAACTTCCAGAAATAGATTGGCATCTTTATCGGAAAACACGGCAAAAGTTTTCAACTCTATGATTGCGATCGATTTTTACAGTAAACATAAAAATTACTTTTAAAATATTTCATTTGCAGTTTGGGAATGTTTAATCTCGATACCTTTTTTTTTTTTTTTTTTTTTTTTGATAAAAATTTATTGGAAAAAGAAAATCGTTTTGCGAGTAAAATTATAAACCAGATTGGAAACGGAAATTCTAATAAGAAACGAAGATCGATGAAAAGAAAAAGTACGGAATAAGTGTGCTTGACCTTGGAAAGTACTCTTGCTTATCTGTTCCTGTCAGGTCGATGTGTTTGCTTCTACAGTTCACAAGCTTTTTCGAAAAGAAAGTAAATGCAGTTTCCACATTTTAACTCTCGCAAGAGTTTGAAAATAAGAAAGTTTTAGAAGTATTATCCCTCCGGAAATGCTTCCTTTTCCTATTAATCGAAAAAATAACCACCGTTTTTTTTCTCTACTTTATTCGTAAATAAGATTTGAGATTCTAGTTATTAGAAAAAGTTTCAATAAAACCTGTTAATTATTTTTAAAAATTAAAAGGAAGATTAAAATAAAGTCAAGCCTAACAAGACATATTCCACTAGAAGTGAAAAACTAATGCTAAGTTTCCAATGTCCAATTAATTATACCACATCTTTAATTACAGCACCGGAAATGCACCAATATATTTACACTGAGCGTCAGAAAATTATGTCACATTCGTAATATATCATATCTCATTTGGGGCGTCATTTTCTCTTCCGAACGTTCACAATAAAAATAATTAACTGTTTCAGGATTAACTGTTATAATAATCTTCTAGCGAAGGCTAAGGGTCCATTTTTTTAAAAAAATCCCATCTCCACTCGAATTCTAAGATACCTTTATTTTAAAAAGAATCTAAAAAGCCCTCGGGTAAATGTGGCTACAACTACTCTTACACAGGAGTTTGGATTTTAGCATCTTAAAGAAAGACGTAAAAACACAAGAGCTTTTATACCCTTGGAATTTGAATAGAGGGGAGGTGGACGCACCAAATTTCCTAGCCCAATTAAGTACAAAATCCCTCTAATGGGAACTAACAAGAACAACGAGGGCACTTTTCTACCTCCGGCCGTCATACGGTGGCAATAAAGAATTCTCCCCTATGCGATTCCAATAGCTTGGAACGGGGTGTCCAAAAAAAGTCCAGAACAGGACTTAAGCCTATACAATATGCGGGTCAGGCAGGAGGAGCTAGAACGGAATATTCTAAAAAATAATAATTTTAAAAATCGTGACAAATATTCCGGATGGATTCTTATCGGAAAAGTTATAGCCTGATTCAGGCGACCTTCGTAAACTCCCTGCAGCAAAATATGATAATAAATAAATATAAACCAAATCCTAATAAAAAAAAAAAAAATATGACAGCTCCACCTTTCATTATGAGCGATTGGATTGGCTGTTTTGCGGGACGATAAATATCTATCGGAGGTGTCGCACTGAAACAGTAATACAAAAACATGTGTCGCTTTCTGACGAGCCTTAGCAACAAAGTAATATGTATACACGGGGCATGTCATTGAAAGAAATGGCAATAAGCCTACGAAAAAAAAAAAAAAACTAAAAAACAAAAATTTAAATTTCTGAAGTTAAAACGTTTTCTCTTAAAAATCGTTGGAAGTGCAACAAATACAAAAACACAAAAATGGCATCTCTATTCTTATACTTTTACTTTGATTGAAATCTACGTAGACTCAAAACGTGAAGACTCCACGGGAAAAATGATCAGATTCCATTTTTTTGTTTACACTTAGCTCTAATGTCAAAACAATCAAAACAAAAACATGGAATCTGATCATTTTTCCCGTAGAGTCTTCACTTTTATTATCAGTGTGGAAGTCACGCCGAATTATTCTGTATGTTCGAATTAATTTCACCTTGTCAACGAAGAAAAAAAAATGGTGTCAATTGTAATCTAAAATTTAAAAAATCCGATTTTATATAGGCTTGAAGAAAAAAAAATCAACTCGATAGAGCACTTCGCCGTCAAGGGGTTTAGGCCGATTGCATTGGTAATAAGGTGGGTCGAAAAAAAAAATCTCCCCATATAAAATAAATAGGAGCAATATTACAACTGCTTAGTTAGTTGTAACAGATCTGTACTTGAATCTTACGGTTAGCACTTAATTATTAAACTGATTGTAAATTAACGCCTTTATTTATGAACTGCTTAAGTTTCTGCATTACCAAGCTGTTTTTTTTAGACGTAAGTAGCCCAGGAATCATAAATATTAATTTTTTTAAAAAAGGGGAATCGTTTTGTTACTAAAGAAATAAAATAACATTTAGTTCTCATACGAAAAATAGAGCTTTATTAATATTTAATCGTGGAGAGTTTGCTATTAAAAAAAGGTATTTGGAATAGATCCATGATTTCATTCTATTTTGTTACAGGTACCAGTTTGAAAAAATGAAATAAAATAAGACATAAAAAAATTATCTCAATACCTATTTATATTTTTTCAAAATAAGGGTGGATGTATTAGTACTAGGTTGTCCCATGGTCCCATGGGATAGGGAACATAAATAAAATAAATGTTTGAGGAAGTCGATTCTGTCCCTATTCTTTAACTCAAAAAAAAAAAAAAAAAAAAAATTGGCTTTAAACAATTATGGATCAGGTATCACGGTAAAAAATGTTATGTTAAAAGTAACATAATTTGCCTGTAGCCTCGAACAAAACACTAAAACAAAAGAATGTCTTATGGACAATAACATTCAATTTTTTTTAACATAAAAAATGTGTAGCCCTTTTTTAGCAAGTTAACATAAAATTTTTTACCGTGATTGATACACTCCATTATTAAGGCCATTACTGCAGTGAAATTTCTTAACTGACAAAAAGGAAAATCTTTTACTTTGAGCGAAACTGATAATAAAAAACCTATCTGACGAGAAGAATACAACATAAAGTAATATGAGAACCAACTTCAGTAATTAAATAATAATATTAAATAAAAATATAAATAATATTTCACAGTAATTAAAAAAAAATTCGACTTAACCTTTCATGTGCAAAACTATAAATATTACGAAAGATATTTTTAGAAATATAAGGATCATCGGTGAAAGAGTGCTCAGAAATATCAGAAACTGAATTTTTATAAATTACGGTTTCAAATAGTAGTTGTTTAATCAAAAAATTATCTGGCCGCTGATGCGTTTTTCGATTTTGTTTAACACATTAACAAAAGGAAATCTCGAAATATCAAGAAAATGATTATCATACAAACTACTTAGAAACGGAAACGTGAATGATTTCCAGATCGAAATCTTTTCTCCATTTTAGGTTCAACGACGAAAAATGTATTTGGCAAAACCAGCAGACAAAAACTGAGCACTTTAATGGTATGTTTATGTATACAGTCGAAAAGACGCTTTTTATTTTTAAAAAAACTGGATAATTTTCTTTCATTGCCTAGGCCTAACAAAGAACAATAAAAAGAAAAAAAATCACAAACTGGCATTGAAGTTTTGTTCCAGACTGGACAAAAAAATGAAGTTTTTTTTTTTTTTGCCTGGTTTTAGCAATTTAAATAAAGCATTAAACGTACAGTAAGACATAAATAAGTACCAATAATTGGTATCACGCCTATATATCAAACCTGCGCTGCATACCAATAATCAACTTTGATAATGGGGGAGAGGGCAAACTAGTAGTCTTCTTAAAAAAACAGCTGTAAAAAAATTACATTAAAAATGAGTAATAAAGTGATATTACCAATAAATATTATTACGCACTTCCGAGCAAAAAATTCCCTATATTTAGGTTTTATAGTGTATCAACATTTTTGCGTGCGTTAAAAAAAAAAAAAGATGCGGTTTTGTTCATGGAACAGATCTAAGTTGAAAAAAGAAGGGGGGAAATCCAACTCAAAGCATAAACATTAAACATTTCCAAGAAATAAGATGGCTCAAAGAAGGAGTTTCCATAACATACTAGACATCTGAATTAATAATTAAAAACAGGTCGTTAACAAGGGACACTTATGGGTCGATTTTAAAATTCACTGAAAAATCATTTACAGTTCCTTCTTCTGTTGTTCAATAATGACTTGCATATCAAACAGGGAAGGTAAATTAATAATAAACGTTTTATGAACTAGTTTAATTTGGCAGACGGGTATGCACTAGAAAAGTTAATTTTCAAATAAGCTTTCTATAAACTTCATTATTTTTTGTGTTTTGTTGCATGAAATGAAAAATGTCATTAAAATAAAATTCTAAGAAAATTGTAAACTTCTCTTTTTTCATTACAATAAATTACATTTGCTTCATTACAGAGAAATTTTAAGCCGCGATTTTCCGTAACCCTAGGGCTGGAATTATATGAAGACCACTCGCTCATAGGCGGCATGCGTACAGTTTAGGCGTTTCTTTTTATTAGTCACTCAGGAAAGATCAATTCACGGAAAGTTATACCACCACAAATTAATCCAGAATCTAAGAAGAAAATACTAAGATCTCGCTGAAATGAACTTTACACGAGCAACGAATTCAAGTTGCTACATATCTTGTTTTTCTGATTCGCTCTGGTCTACGACACCTTAGGTCTATAAATATTCCGGATGGGTAACTCTTGTCAGTTCGGTGTTTGCCTCGTATCAATACTTTAAAAGATTTTCCAAAGCGAAACAGTCTTTAAAATTTTTTAAAAATGGAAATAACATTTAAAACTCAATTTTGTAAACCGGAAAGTTATGGCAATGTTTTTTCAAATCAACATTATGACAAATATACGGTACGTAAATATACAGATAATTGATTAATTTTTTAAATGCACGAATTAAATGCTTTATTTCAAAGTAATAAACGTTCATTTCATTAAAAAATATTTTTAATATTGAATAAAATGAATAATGAAAAAGCATACAACTATTTTGATCTTGGGCGAAAAAATTTTTGCATATAATACACAACCATCGTACGTTAGTAATGGTCATTTAAATGAATTTCCTTTACACTTTCATTTAACAACACGTGCACGAAATAGGTTCCGCAAAAATCCTCTCTTTATTTTTATTGGTTCTGAAAAAACATATCTGCTTACAAATAAAAGTATGAATTTACGGAAACAAAATTTTAAAATATTCAAGGCACATCGTTAGCATTTTCTTTGCTTTATTTCGTGTTAAAAATAAATCATTCTTGGAAATTTGAAATGAAAACTAATGAAAACGTTTTTAAAGATGAATTTCATTTCCGGATTTTTATATTAAGCATTTCAGTATTTCACAATGATGAAAAAGGAAAAATATAAATGTGAATTCAGACAAGGAATTCTTTAGTCTGAAATATAATATTCATCTAAAATAAAAGCTTTTATGGCCAAAGAAAAAAATCGACTTACTTAGCATTGATGTTTTTGCAAACCAATAGAATATTAGGAAAACAACTAAAAATTCTAATCGGTTTTTCATTTTGTTCTTTCTGCTAAATTGATTTTCCATTTTTTTTTTCTTGTACGTACAAAAGTAAGATATGAGAGCTACTATGCATTGTCAGATTTTTCTCTTTCTTCTTCTTTTTTTTTATTACAGCTTTCGAAAATTATTTAGAAAATCGAGGTTAAGCTATAATATGGACTTTTTTTTTCTTTTCATGAAACGATGAATGAACTAGAACCTTTTAATATACCTGAAAACCTTAACTGAAAGAATTACACCCTTCTACCCCAAAAAGGCTAAAAATTTAAATTCTGTTGGAAATAAATAGAACCTTTTATGTTACTCATATTCATTACGAATCGATGATAAACGTATACGACAAAAAGTTAATATAGTTTACCGCTGATTTCAACTCTGTCTCGTTAATGTGTAAATTCGAAAAGTAAAATTGTAGATGCCAATTTAAGTTTAAAAATGGAATCTTCCTATAAGCTGATTTTTTTTTTTTTTTTTTTTTTCCGAATTTAAATGAATAATTTTACAAATGCGGTGATGCAATTTAATTCTTCCCGCGAAACTTTACATTTTAAAAGCATTCATCAGCTTCTTAAAAATAAACGAACTCTAGCGGCAGAAGTCTGCGCTATAGTTATTACGGAAGCCCTGAAGGGTCACTGCCTATGCCGATTCTGTCACTGCCAGTTCCGGAACTGGCATATGCCTGTTGCGAAACAAGCATATGCCAGTTCCGGAACAAGCATATGCCAGTTGCGAAACAAGCATATGAGCATGCCAGTTCCGGAACAAGCATATGCTTGTTGCGCAACTGGCATATGCTTGTTTCGGAACTGGCATATGCTTGTTTCAGAACTGGCATATGCTTGTTCCGGAACTGGCATGTACATATGCTTGTTTCGGAACTGGCATATGCCTGTTCCGGAACTGGCAGAATGCGCCTGCCAGTTTCAGCACTAGCAGTATGCGTCTGCCAGTTCCGTAACAAGCATATGCCAGTTCTGAAACAAGCATATGCCAGTTCCGGAACTGGCAGTGACAGAATCGGCATAGGCAGTGACCCTTCAGGGCTTCCGTAAGTTTTATCCTGCTATACATTCAATTTACAAAAAGAATAAAAATCCGCTTCCCTAAAGACTAAACTGCTTGTGCTTAGTTCGTAGCAACAACACTTTGCACGCCAACTTTGCTCAGTTTGGTACATGCTTACTTGACAAGTTCATTATCAGCAAAGTAAAAGTAATGCTTAATAGTGACCACGATAAACAAAAACCAGAAAGGATTAACCTTTCCTTGCTTTCATAACACCTCGAAATTATTCATAATAAAAATGAGAATTTTTAGTGAATGCTTTACCAATAATTGTGTAGTTGAGTTTTCAATTTATTTTATTTGGAAAAAGGAAGAAAGTCTTATTCCACTTAAAATTTTAAATTAAAATCTGGCATTAAAAGGGAAAAAGAATTTTATATGTAAAATAAGTAATACAAATTTCCGTCGTCATTAAATTGTTAAAAAAAAAAAAAAAAAAAATATAAGTTTTCAAGTCCGAACATTTCTCCATTTTAATTTTCCACGTATATTTTCATTTCGTCGTAGCAATATAGAAAATATCCGAAATTTTCATTTCCTCTAAATTAAAATAAAAACTGTCAAACTATTTTAGACTGGCCTTGCCCTTTATTAAATCAAGATCTACAAAAGTGGAACAACTGCAAGGAAATACCCGGTGTTTTCTTCTTTCATGATTTCCGTCAATAAGTCAAGATTCGTAATTAAAAAAATGATTCAAAACAAGTTTGATCTATATAAAAGGTATTATACTATTTCCCAGAAACATGGGAAATTCTTAGACGGCAGAAGAGATAAGCAATTTCCAGTGACAATAAGAAATTAAATTAGTTGACTCCTTTCCTTTTAATATAATCAGAGTGATCCCTCGCCTAAACCTTATTTAGAACAGACCTTTTAGTGGCTTAGTCAAACCCGAGACAAACTCCATCCTTTTATCTCAAGATATGAATCAACGGTTCTGAAACCCTCCATCATTTTCATACGGAAATAATAGTATTCGACTATGTCCTTGACAGTTATTAGCTCTAGTTCAAGAACATTTTATGTTTGGACTTAATCCAATCTCGTAAGAGTGTATTCAACTGGTCTAAAACAAAATAAACATCCGATGTTTCTTAATCTTTTAGGCAATCATAAAATAATGGTTGCTCAAAATCTTTAATACATGCTTACTTGACAAGTTCATTATCAGCAAAGTTAAAGCATACTGTATTTTCATTTCCGATTTTTATTCAAGTAATCCCAAAAATGCATTCTAAAAAAATCAAAAACCATATACCTATAGAAAGTTAACATAGTTTCAAGCAATTTTGGCACTTGTAAACTGTGCTTACGCACAAATGAAGAACGGTTAACTGGAAGTGCATGAGCATTCATTTAAAAATGATTTCGGTTAGCTCAACGCTATTAAACACGTCTAATATAATCAAAAATAAATTTACCACGAAAAAAAAAAAAAAAAAAAAAAAAAAAAAAAAAAAAAAAAAGCGTGCAAAACTCGCATTTGCGTCTTCGCTGCGTACTCACAATGATCTTAATTAACAAAACCATTTTTTTTAACATTTTTTAGACAGCCTACTATCCTTGCATTATAAATTAAATATTTTTTATAACAAATATCGGCACCTATTCTTTAAAGTGATGAGTTAATGATTACAGCTCACAGACAGTTCATGGTGTACTACAATTAACGGTCCTTGGTCTATGCCCTTATACAAGGAGCCATTCCAAGGATCTGTTTATTTACTCATATACTGTATATAGAATTATATACATTATTTTTCTAAAATTTGGGCCATGTACGCACTTGTTTCGCATTCATTTTCCAATAAAAATGTAAAACTAAAAATATGAATATATATGGTACAAAATAACAACTACGATGATGGATTTCAACTAAGTCATGTGAAAATTTACTTACCAAAGATAAAAGAAGGAAAGGCAATCGGTTTTCCATAGCTAGCTATGTATACTAGATAATCATCCGAAACCATAAAACCCATAACCAATGAAAATCAGTGCCCGGTATATAAACTTACTCTGAAACAGAAATAGTAATAAGAATTAAAAAACTTGCTCTTTTCATTGCAGATCGGAGATAAAATTCAAGAAAAGAAAGAAATGGAGGAGAGGAGCTACAGCCTAAGAGTTATAGAACCGAAAGACAAGCCAGATGTAATCGACTTTTTAAGAAGATTTTTCTTTAGAGATGAACCTCTTAATATAGAAACCGGCATGGATCTAGATTATATAAATGGTAACACCCATAATCACTGAAAAATCTACATTTAAAAATCATTTAAACTTGATTTTTTTAAAATTAGGTAAAACCTGTCCAGAACTTGAGGATTACTGCACAGATTCCATTCCAGAAGGTAACTCAATTATGGCCGTTTCTAATACGGGGAAATTAGTTGGAGTTAGCATAAGCGGTGCAATATGCAGGGATGATCCAGGTAAACAACTAGCTATATGACGTTTATCCGATGGTGTGTACCAATAATTCTGCATAATAACAAGTGCGGAATTGAGACCCGCCCTACACGTGCACCCTGCACACTGAATTCATATATACAAAAATTTTATCCCTGAAAAATGATTTTCAGTCAAACCGAAAATTCATATACAACATCACTCAAAACGAATCAATTCATACACTAAATCCGTTTACAGGGATTTCCATTAATATATATATAATATTTGGGTACATTATTAAGTAAAAAATGTTTCCAATTTAAAAAAATACCGAAGCTTCCCAGCACTTTTTTTTTGGTTAAAAGCACCACTGGATAGAAGAAATTAAATTTAATTAATTAAATCAGTTAATTAAAGTTCTCAATTAAATTAATTTTACACTTTTTTTTTATATTTTAGAAGACGAAAAAGAATGTCCGAATGATAAATTTAAAAAAGTTTTAGACCTCTTAGTAGAAACAGGAAAAGGTTGTAATATCTTTGCAAAATATCCCAAATTAAACCGTTTATTAGATATTAAAATAATATCAGTTGACAGTGACTGGAGAGGAATGGGAATTTGTAAAGCGCTTTTAGATAAAACAAGGTAAGCTCGATATTTACTTAAAATTCACAGAAAGAAGAGTATAAAAAGCTGCATTATTTTTATTACTTTTTACATTAAAAAGGATGAATTTCCATGTCCAATCTCAATTTAAAAAAAAATCATTACAAATGTGACTAAACTAATGCAGTTATCAATTAAATCAAACTAGGCTAATTAAATATTTTTTGATTATAGGGAAGTGGCCAAAAAGCAAGGTTTTCAGCTAGTCAAAGCGGACTGCACAAGTTATATTTCATCCTTAGCAGTATCAAGACTAGGTTTTGAAAGAATACATGTACTAAAATATTCAGACTTTTTTCAGGATGGAGATACCAAACCTGTATTCAATCCACCTCCCCCTCATTTTGGGGTCCAGGTTTACATTTATAAATTGGACGACATTTAACGAAATGATAACTATGCAATATAATTTTTTAATACCTTACTTATTTACTATAATCATTAAGCCAAATAAATGGTTTTTAGAAAAGAAAAAAAAAAAAAAATTAGATACAAGCAAACAAATTTCAAAAAAATTCTAATATAAAAAAAAAAAAAAATTATTACCCAAATACATTGTATATTACCTGAAAAATATTGTTTGAGTATGGGAAAGAAAATGGGGATTGCCGACGCAAAATTATTTTTGCATGTCTTTGGTGGAAGAGAAATTAAATCAATCATTATAAAAAAACGTTAACCTTGATCGGCTATTGTTCGAGACATCTAGCAAGCCTGGAGGAATAATTTTATGCCAGAAATCCCCAAAACTAAGTGTTGTTTTATAGCATCCATTTGTTCCTCATAAAAATATTATCCTTATAATGTGTTATTATATTAAATGTATTTCCTGTGATTTAAACTTAGTTAAGAAAAAAGACAATATTATTTTTAAGCTTCCATGTTTTAAAAAACGAATGTGCCATTTAATCAATATATCTTTAGAAATACTGAATGGTTCTTGCACAAAACCACTTTGAATATGTTTTTATCTGAAAAATTGCCCAAACTTTAGACTACACTTACTAAAATTAATTGTTGATTTTGTTCATTGTAAATAACTTTGCATTTTTCAAATTAAAATTGTACCATAGAAAACGCAAAATATTAAGTCATGACATTAATTCTCCTAAAATCTATACATATGTATAATAATCTCCGAACAAAACTTCATTTCATGAATTTTATGTATTAATGAATTTATGCAATGTACATACTGATCATTTTTTTCTTGTTTCATAAATGGCAAATTGCAATAAAACATTTATCTTCCATGGGCAATATAAATTTGAATGGTTGACATTATAATTATAAAAATGTTATTTTATAATGTCTTAATATATTTTTCTAAAGGAGATGCTATCAGTGTTTCATGTTCGAAATTTAGTAGAATAATGTTATTCGGAGTCAGCAATATTGTTGCTTTTTGTAACTGTTTAAGTTAAATAAGTTATTGCAGTGAATGAGTTGAAATAAAAATTTTAATTATATTGTATTGTTTAAAATGCCTGGAACTAATTGTACCATTACATACCAGTGTTATACCATATTTTAATTGTAAATAAATTGTAACTGTTGCATATCACATATATATGATTTCTAATACCTGAGAACCCATTTACATAGTAAGTTGTCCTATCTATAATGTATTATACTTCAAAACATATTTTTGGAAGTCGAATAGGGGCATACTGTGAAGAATTTTGCTTGCATTTTTGCATCGTACAAAGAATCAATATTTTTACATAATCTTTTAAATTGAACTTTCATTTTGTTAAAATTTTTGCCTTCATTGATTTAACCTTGTATAGAAACACATGAATTATAAAAGAGGCGCCCATTCAATTACACGGGAAAGAAAGTCAATTACAGATAAAAAAATATTACTTATAAAGTAAAAGTTTCCAGATTTTTGATTCTGGACTTAAAAAAAATAACTTATTATTTGCAGATAGTATTTAGAATGTAGATGTATTTTACAAGTACCTTTTACAACCCTGCTAGCATACGTTAGAATTACCCTACAATTAAGCTTTAACAAGGAATCATATTTTAACATAATACTCACAATTCTATCCGTCCATTTTATGCTTATTCTTGAGTGGGGATCATCAAAATCTCTTCCAACAACCAAGGACTATTAAAAAAAAATCACTTTCATACACATAATTTGACACACAAAAAGAACTTGGAATGTACATATATGATTGACTGAAGTGCGGTCAAAATGATCGTGCACAACCCAACATCAACATCAACATCAACATAAATGTTAGCAAAGCAAAATAATAACGCGCCATTTTGTCGCAGCAAAGATGCCGCGAAAGTATGTTGGCTATACTGCAAAATGAAGTTTACAAACAACATTGAAAAATGTAATTTTAGAAATATAACTGTATCTAGGCTTCTAAAAGCTATGCAAAGCGGAATCCGTGTTTCATGAAGGCTCTGATAAAAAAGTTGGTTCGTATTTTCTGTGTCTGATCCTTGTTTTTGATTATTTAGCCGTGATTTCAGCGATTTTACTTTGTTTAACCGTTGAGGTTGGATCGTTTTCCAGTGTTACTTGAGGTTTTTTATTTAGGTCCTTTTTTAATTTAGCATATTGCCGTGCTCTATCAAACATTTATGCTTAATTGCATTCATAGCTGATAAAGCTTTTTTAATTTGATCTCCTTTAGTTAGTTACCTTTTTATGCTGTAAAATTTCTTTCTTAAACTCATATCATGTTATAAAATTTTTCTCCAATGTAAACAAATATGATTTTCAAAACTATCATTGTGCATTCAATTGCTGTAATAATGGGACAATTATTATTCATTTATCTTGCAAGAGGAATGGCTATCAGAGTGGAGTTATGTTACGAAAATAAGTCAATTTATTCCAAAGCTTTTGGCATAACCTTAAATGGCTTAGATAATTGGAAGACAATATGAACAATCCAGCTATTTTAAGTTACCTACTTGTTTATATTGCTTTTCTTTTTTTTTTTATAGGTTAAAACTGTTGGAATTATGAAGAGCTAAATTAAAAGAAACAAATCATTGTGCTTCTAAATGTAAGTTAACCGGTGAAAATCATTTATTGTCTAAATTATGCATTTCCAACCACTTTGACATGGTTTGGTTTATATTTTATGTGTAATTATTTCTCAAAATAAATTATTTTATTATCATTTTCCAATAATTGAAATATGTATAATGAGTTGGTTATTACTATAATTTTAGATAAAAATGGAGTACGATGATTCTGATTATGAAGACAATTCATCGCAGACATCACATACATCATCAGCAGATGGTGCCAGACTTGAAATTGCCAGTATTATGGGAGAAGAATTTGAACTGCCACAAGGATTAGCAGAGGATGCTGATATTTTTAAAGAATTCTTCAGTGTTTCAACATGGCAGAGCCTAAATCCTTCCGATCGTGCTCATTTACAGGTAATGCCTTAAATCTTTGTCGCTAGTTTAAGTTGACAAGTTGAATGTCATTAAATTATAGCATACTTTTTTTTTTAGAAATTTTTGCCTACATTCCCAGAAAATGATGCTCATGAAAAAAATGTGACATTACGGCGTTTGTTTAATAGAGAAAATTTTAAATTTGGATCTCCATTGACCACTTTTCACAACCAATTACAAAATGGTCATTTTAGACCAGATATTGCCCATTTAAGATATCTAATGAAAAAAGCAGAAAGGAGGCAGTACAAGTAAGTCATTTCCTAGTTTTTCAATAGTTTTTATTTTTCAATAATATTTGCTAATTTATTTCTTACTTATTTTCTATAAATATAAAAATTTTTTTAACTTTTTAGAGAACAGAGGAAAAGACACAGTTTTGAGCTACTGAAAGAAGTTATCGTTGGGAGAAGGGAAGTGTTAGAAGCTGCTTATAACTCTCCTCCTGGACCTATCAAAGTTCAAAGAAATTATTTTAGCAATAATCCAGCTATTGATCCTGTTTTGCAAAGAGTGAAGAAAAGGTAACATTTTTGAAATATATCAACTAAATAAAATTGACATTTGTCATTTTTAAAAATATTTTACGCAGATATTTCCAAGAACTTTCCGCCGTTCGGAGTGAAGTTGGCGAATATTCTCAGAGCTCTGAAGATGAAAATTATCAGGATGGAGCGCCGAGGACTCTTAGTAAAAAGCAAAAACAGAAACTTAATAACCTAGAAAGTAGTTTAATGTCAACTGATATGACGATGGTTGTATCTACATTGTCAACTAAACCCAGTGGTTTTGATTTGGAATCAAATGTAACTATTTCTTCAAACCCTTATGAAGTTAATGAAGACCAATTTCGAAAAATGTTATTGAATCATAAAAGGCGACGAATGAATAGCGAGGTAAGTGTTAAATTTAGACTTTTTGTTCATGCTGAAAAGTATTTATTATTACAATTTTTTTAATATAGAAACATCCGGAATTAAATACTTCCGGTATAACCTTAAAAGATGTTGCTATAAGGACTCAGTTTGGACAGAAACGAATTAGTTCAAAGCCTACTTCAAGCAGTTCTACTAGCCAGATACATAGTGAAAAACAAAAAAAGAAAAATAATGGAAATGGTGGTCAGATTCAAAAGGTTAAATCTACTCCAGAACATTTCGAATCTGAACCTGGCCAACCAAGCGCCAAAAAACCTAAGAAATCTCAGGAACCGGATACGGAAACAAGTAAAAAATCAGAAGAATCTACCGATGATGAGATATCATCCACTATTATGACTAGTGAACCAGATAAAAATATTGACGTAGAATATTCCAGTCCCACAAATATTCCCCAAAATCAAAAACTAATAGAAAAGCAAGCATTAGAGCAAATTAGTGAAAATCCGCCAAAAGGAGAGTATACCGATGAAAATGCTGCATTGAGTAATGAAATGGAGGGCGGTGAAGTAACTTCTCTGACTGATGCAGAAGGTACTGATATGATGAATTTGCCTGCTGGCGATGAAGATGATAATGTAAAAGATATAAAGTACAGGTAACAAAATAAAAATTTTGATGACGATTAATTTAATGTTGCAAATATTATATGGCAATACTTCTTTTCAGACAAACGTCAGAGTTGATGCAAGATACACATGTCAGTTTTTTTCGTTGCTAAGAGATATCATTTGTTCTTCTCCTAATCACAGGATGACTCTAGACAAAATTGAACATCATTTAAGAACATGGGAATCTAATCCAATTTCACCTTTGAATGACTGGTTTACACTAGTCGATGAACCTTGGTCGTCCTTACTAGAATCTGCACTTAGCTTCCTTTCTGCTGATTACCCAGGTAGTAAATATTATTTAAGTTGTTTTTTTTTTTTTTGCGCTTTAAGTTTTTGTAACTGTTGTTATAATTATACTTGTAATTTTCAGATCTTCAGCCTGACGATTTTGTACCATACATCGAATATAAACCTCAGATCAAAGCATATCAATGGATAGGAGCTGGAAGAGACTCCGATTCTCATTTGCTAAATTTATGTTCCCATTGGCTGGATCGGAAGGATGATGTTTTTCAACCTACGGTGGCCGAAGAGGGAGAACATCAAGAAGAAGCCACGGAAGATTCAATTGAAGAAGTAGAAGAAATTAAAGATGAAGTTATTGATGATTATGTTCCTCCACCAAGGTGTCCAACTACATGGACCGTTCGATTATCGAGTGAAGAGGAAAGAAAACTTTTTCAGGTTTGTTTTAAAAAGAAAACACTGAATGTTAAGACGGAAAAAAGCTTATCTTTATTTCCTCTTATTTGTTTAGCAACAAGAGAAGGAAAGGTTTGAGAATCCCCATAAAGCTTTCACCTACAGAATGCATGGCTATGAAAGTGTAGTAGGTCCAGTAAAAGGGATCTACAATACTCAGACTTCTAGTTCAGTGTTAAAACCGAGAGGGCATAATCTTCTGGCATTGAGTAGACCAAGCTATGTAACCATTCTAGCTCTTGGTAAAGCATTTTTATTATATTTCTTTTATTTTTTTAAAGTTAGGCATATGTAAATTTTATTATCGTTTTCAGTCCGAGATGCTGCTGCGAGATTGCCAAATGGAGAAGGAACACGTGCAGATATTTGTACTCTCATCCGCGACAGTCAGTATTTAGATTTGTCTGGAGCGGCAGACAATACATTGCAAAGCGTTGTTTCGGGAGCTCTAGATAGATTGCACTATGAAGTAGATGCTTGCGTAAAATTTGATACTAAAAGGAAACTATGGATTTATTTACACAGGAGGAGATCTGAAGCTGAAATGGGTAAATATTTAATATTTTTGAAAACAACATCAATCCACAAGTAAGATTTTAATTTTCTTTGCCTTTGATTTTTTTTGAATTAGAAAAAATGCATCAACAATATCAAGGGCTAGCTAAAACCATCAAAAAGCCTCCAAGAAAGAAGTCAGCTAAGAAAGTAGATAATGCAGAAAATAAAGAAGCGAGTGTGAAAGAACCAGCTGAGGCTAAAGCAAAGAAAACAAAAGGGAAACAGAACATGACAGTACAGCCTACACTTAAAAATGTTGATACTCAATTATTTCACACGGTAACAGGGGAGGTGAAAGAACGCAATAAAAACGATGGGAGTGCAGAGCAGGATATTGAGTATGCGGCTGTAGAAAACCAAGCATTAGATGACTTAGCGACTGCAAAAAGTGCTGAAAGATTTAAAAAACTAGATGAAACCGGCTTAGGTATAACTGGAATGAAATTAGAACAAGAAGAAAATGATATGAATGAAACAATCAAGAAAAAGGAAATTACTGCAAAATTGCCTGGCCAATCGTTATTAAATCAAGATTTATTGAGTAAAAACGGACAGCAAATCGGAGGTTTGAGGGTCCTTAAAGCCAAGCAAACTAAATCCAATATTATAAATATGATGGCAACTGCTGAGAAAAGGCAGCAGGGATGTGTTAGCGCTGGATCTAAAGAAGTTGAACAGGCCATACAGCAATTAGCAACCACTCAAATAATGAAACCTGAAAATAAATCCCAGGAAGTAATTGTGTCTGGTGGTAAGAAAATAATCATCCAAGGAAATTTTCCAGGTAAGATATTGTTTTTTTTGTTTCAATTTCTTCATTATGTTTCTTCATATTACCTATATTTTGCAAATCATCTTTTGTCGTAGGAGGCAGAGCACCAGTAAAATTTGTAACTACAAATGCAAATCAAATGCAGAAACTTGCAACAACAAAGCAGACTGTTGCTGCAACTCCTCAAACTCAGCGCGTGACTACAACTATGCCGAAGCATGTTGTTGCAACTTTATCTCACCCTCAAATGAGAACAGTCGGTACGCAACAGCAGCAAGAAGCTCCTCTGCATAACATCATCAAGTCCCCAACGGCACAATTTGTTACTAATTCTAATTTAGTAGCCACTCAAGTGAAAAACTTAGCTGCTGGAACCCAATTTGTTACGACGACAGGTCAAAAAGTGCAAATAATTGCAAGTTCACCTTCGAATTTAGGTAACTTTAACGAAAAATTAATATGCTATAAGTTAAAATGATCATATTCTATATATCAAATATATTGTATGTTACATGTGCAATCAATTTTGGACTTTTTTTGTAGGTCACATTCAGAGCATTCAACTAGGCAGTGGTCAAAACATTCTAGCACAGAATATACAGTCAACGTCTGGGGGTATGAATAATGCTACTTCGAATTTATTGGGAAATATCCAACAGGTTCAAATTTTAACGTCCAATGGTCAAATTATTACGAAAACTTTACCAACGACTAGTGTGACGGAAGACAAAACCAGTGAAAACGTTAAAATATCTTCTCCCGGATTGAAAGTTAGCTCCGTTGCTGGAACGAATGTAACTGCAATTAGAAACGCCATTAGTGGACAGCAAGTACAGATGACTATTGCCAAACCTCAGGCTGCAAAAAATATCAAGAATATTAAAACAGTCAGTGTTCAATGTTTATGTTTAATGTTTATGTTTTACTAAATACAATAAACAAATAATTTTTTTATTTAGGTAACCACGCAAGCTTCAACAGATGCAGCAGTTAAATCTGCAGTTTCTCTTTTGACGTCCAGTCAGCAAAAAGCACAACCGGAAAAAAAAGACAAGCCGGAACAAAAATTTGTCATGCAGAAGGTCACGCCGCAGGGTAATAAAGTAGGAACTCAACTCTTAAATGTTTCAAGTGTTCAGTTGAGGACAAATCAAGGACAAATTCAAACTATTGCAAAGCCTTTAATTACTAAAAATAATGCTCCTATACTTACTGGTGTCAAATTAGTGAATACTCAGCAAGGAGGTACGTAATCTTTATTTGGGTATAAAATAAGACGTTATTAGTGGAATACTGATTTTTGCATATCTGCTTATAGTGAAAATGGTTGCTACGTCTTCTACTATGGTACAGAATGCAATGCAAGCTCCAAAAGCTACTGCAAATATTTCAAAATCGCCTCAAGTAGTTCCTCAACAGAGTACCGGTGCAGCCAAAGTACAGTCAAATCGCCCGGCTCAAATAATTACCATGGAAAGTTTGTTGCAACACGCTGGCCAGTTACGGGTAGCCTCAGCAACCAAAGGTAAAAAAATATAAGTCTTCAAGAATGTATCGAATTTTGATGTTTGCGTTATTTTTTAGGAGGTGCTAGCTTAATTCAAATTCCGTCATCTTCTGATGGAGTCACCCAATTTGCAGTGGTGTCACAAGGAAATATAATTTCAGTTGCTGGTCAACCTCGTGTAATTCAAACTCAACATATTGTAAGAAATTAAAATTAAATTTGACTTATTCTGCTATTGTTTAGTAAATGTTGTGAGACTCGTTTCGAGCAGAAATAAAATTAAAAATTTTCTATTGAATCTTCCGAAAAATGATTATGCGACCGAAACTGGTTTCATTCTTTCAAATTTAAGTACTAATATTAAGTATTTTACTGAAATTTTTAGAGTAATGTTGCCCAAAATCAATCCGCGACATTGGTAACATCTTCTGGGGTAAATCAGACCAAAGTTATCGCCAACAAAACTGTCGCAGCTCAACCTGGTGCCAGTGTCAGAGTTGGCAACACAGTAAATTTAGCCACAATAGCGGGTAAACCAATGATTTTAGCGAGTGGAACTAAAACTCAAGGGCAGCACCAGGTAATTGGGGAAAAAATTTACGTTTAGTGCTTTCAAATTTCTTTAAAATTCCTAACTAATATTGATTTTACAGAATGTAATATTAACGTCTCAAAATTCAGGAGGGAATCAAGCTTTAGTCCTGACACCTCAGGGTAACGTTAGAGCTCAAAACAGCTCGGGCACCGCCTTAACTGTAGTTCAACAAGGCACCACTCAACAAATTTTACTTCCTGCTGGGTTCCAAGGTGGCACCATTAATTTAAAAGCACTCCAAGGTGTCAAAGTTATACCACTTTCCGGCATGGGCCAAAAAGGTCGGCAGCAAGTATATGCAAGAATAGTTAAAGGTACAGGACAAAACAGTCCCCAACCTGGAAATGAAAGTCAATCTGAAGAGCAGTAAACTGTGATCAAATTTCTCTTCTTAATCCAGTTATATAGGCCTAGGTTGTAATTATAAGAACGAAACGAATAAGCTCCAGAATTTTTAATTACCGGTAAAGTAAACGGTTGATTTTTTTGTGATAAGAAACATTATTTCATTTAATCGTTAATTTTTATGTTGGAAATAGTGAAATAGCTATGAAAGTATCAGTTTCTGTAATTGCGTTTGATAAAAAAAAAAAAAATCTTGCTCAGCTGGACTTAATGACGCTGCATGAGTGGCAATGGGTCCATAACATACGAGTTATTTGATTTATTAATTCACGTTAAAGAGATTAATATGATTCCAAATTTTTTTCATAAGGTTAGTTTGACATGGTTTGAAATCAAGGGAATAAATTCAAGAAGTACGATAATTTTGCGTCCCTATTTGAAGATGAATTACATTTAGCTGAAAAATCTACTGTATTCTCCTGGCAATTTATGAGTTGCATAGTCGGCTGAGAGTTACTTGCAAATAAGAATAAAATGTCATGTCAAAAATTTCCGGCTGCAGTTATTAGTTGAATTCGTTTTAATTTGATTTCGAATATTAAATAACCTTAGAACCCGTTGTTACATACTAGCACAATGCTGTAATTTATGGTACTTCAGTGAAAATATGTATAGTATAGTATGTATAGGCAGTGTATTGTTAAAATCAAGTATACAAAAAATTTAGGAGAAAATTGCACTGCCTGCAACGGGTCTAATAATTTTCTCCTAAATGTACAACAACAACAAAAAAAATAGACGAGTCATAGACCGGATGCAACCGTTTTTTGTGTATTTACGTGTATGGAGATCGTTACATCAAAAATTGTTCCATTTGGTGTATCTGCTGGTGAAACTTGCCAGGAAAATTGTTAAGGTTAATAATCAATGAATGAAATTACATATTAGAAATGGAGATCAGTTAAAATTAATTTTGTGTACATTTGTCGGTTTCTTTTTAAAAAGTTTCGATTGAAACAAATTAATGGATAACAACAAGTGTTTTCTAATTTTAATATGTAATTTTTAATCTTCATCGGCATTGTTTGGTGCTAATACAAAGTGTATATTATTATTTTTTTTTTTTCGTGGGACAGAAATAAAACTTTCATCAAAAGCAGTATTAAAACATTTTAATTAGTAGTATTTTAAAAATGTTTGAATGTTACACTTGAGGTAGTAAATTATGAGGGGAAATAATGAATTTTGTTTTGTTAAGAAATCAATCTAATTATTTAATCAATTTAAACAGATATTCAATCAGCCATATAATAATTTATTTTATGAATTTGTATAAATCAATTTTTGCAATTGTATTTACTTTCTTTCCCATGAAAAATTTTAGTTTGTATTTTATTGTGTGAATGATGATATTTTTTGTCTTATAAGTACAAAAAATTGTAATTAGATAGGGAGCTTGACATTTTTTAAAATTTTGTTTGATAATATAAGATATATTATTACATTTGTAAAAATTATCGCTTTTACACAATGTTTCAGTACATTTCAGTGAAATTAAGAAAATATGGAAGTGACTGTAACTATGTTCGTATCATTTAGGCAAATTAAGCCTATTTGATTAGAATAATTGTTTTTTCCTTTTTTTCACATTTGTTAACTTTTGATTGGATACTATTGTCTAAAAGTTCTTGGAACATGAATTTTTTAATTAATTTTATCACAGTGACAACAATAGGCATCAGCATTGTGACTTCGGAGAGGATCTATTTAACTAATTTCGATAAATATTCATCTACTTCCACAGCTTTATAAAATTTGTTTTGTAAATAAATTTTCAATCGAATGCAAATGTCTCTTATTTTTAAATTCTTTCACATTCCAAAGAGAGGAGCATTACTTTGTCTTTTTATGAAAAAGGAAAGACAAAGAAAAAATTACAGTGTACAATATCTTTCTTTTATCATTATCTAATTATTCATCGAAAATTCTCATAATATTCTTCTTTATTATAATAAGAAGAATATAAGATTGAACAGAAAAAAACATCAGATCTTTTTAGAGCTAAATCTCAGTCTTAACATAGTGAATATCACCGAATTTTTCGTTTAATAATAAACTCAAGCTTCAAGTTTTGCTTGAGAATTTATTAACACCCAAATCTAGATAACTCTTTATAACATGAAATGGTAATCTTTGAAGGTATAATTTTTTGAATATTAGCTTATTTCCTTTTATGCCTTGCGTTTTATTTATACAAAAATTAATTAGAAGTTTCTGAAATCGGACAAAATGAATTTGACCTTCATACCTATACTTAGCTTATAGGATCTTTCTTTAAAATAGTGAACGTTCCTTCCTACTATTGGTCGTGATTGTCAATGCATCATGGGAGTGAAACGTCAAAAATAATTGAAGCCGGGTCGGTCACCCGGGTCGGGTCGGTTTCGTTCGGTTCGGTTATATTTGGTACAGTTTTTTTGTTAGTGCACAAGCCGTTATTACGTTTTTTGAAATACGGAGGTGATATTAAAAAATAGAATCGAAAATTTTAATTGATGTGTTTATTGTATACTTTGTGGCCTTTCCAAATTCGCGAACCGGCCAAGTTTTCGATTGCATCCATCTTTATGTATCGTAGTTCGTACCGTCAACTGTTGTTTTTATTGCGCGTCTTAATAATTATTATAATGTTGTTTGTTAATTTGCAAACAGTCAATGTGAAAACAGCAGGTGTGACATGAATATTACATACTTCATATGAAGGAGTATTTCGTCAAACTAATTAAGTGCCAGTGCCAATTTCATATCCTGAAATGTTTTTTCGTCTCACAAAAAATGACTACCAAAAGCAGCTACCTAGGTTCGATCAACCTTGAAAACTTCTTTATAGGAATACTGCTGGTTTTACAGATAAGGGAAGACTGGAAAAGGTAAAATATATTTTTGTAGCATGTAGGCCATTTTTAGTTTGATTTTCTGCATAGCCTAATACCTAACCTGTTAATAATGGATACTTAATTACATTGTCTCAGTACTCAATACAAAATACTCAGTCTCAAAATTACTCAACATTAACATTTTTGATAGAAATGTGAAGTATCAAAACAGGTAGGCAATAAAGCTTAAATGGAAAATTATCAGTCAGCAAATTAAACAGTACTTAAATGATTTTTTTTTAAAAGCAGGATTCAGGAATAATTTTTATGCATGCAGAATCGTTTTAAAATCAGTTTTACTTTAGTAAACAGAATAATTGTTTTACTTAATTTTTCCAGCAAACCTAAAATTGCTTTAAGGCAGGGGGGTGTAATTCTCTCAGTTGGTGTTATCGGTATATGGATCATAAAGAGGGAACCAGGAATTGTTTTACATTTGTTTAAATTAAAAACATAATACTAACTATTGCAATGGGCCAAGTTACAAACAGTGCCCCCTATTTTTTCATCACATTTCAGTCTTAAAAAAGAATAAAGAGATCTTATAAAATAATGTCCAGATCAAAATTAATTGGATTACGGAAGTGCCTGGCACTTTTTCCTGGTCAAGCAGCATTGAGTAAATAGTTTTTTGTTAGAAGTTCAGAGATTAAATTCCACAGTATATCAAATTTATCATTAATTAAAGATTTTTAACTAAAAGAAAATTTTTTACTGACCAATTGAAAGGAAAATTGGTAAAATTTTACTTTAAAGCCTTTTTTTTAGGTGAGAAAATTGTACTTTCTGTAACTAGTTATATGTCACAAAATATTCATTATTAAATTTACTTACACTTTTGGGTAATTGAGCATTTTCTAACATTAATGTAAGTTTCCTTTTTAGAATTTTGGCAAAAGCTAATAATTAATTTAATTTAAAGAGGTACTGGTAAATGAAATGGAAAAATAATTACTGTACAGTACTATGTTTTTTTTTTTTTTTTTTTGTGAAAATTTTAGTAATAAACTTTTCCATCTGAAATTCCTGGGTTCTTTTTGGAGTTTGAATGTATTGATACTCATAAAGTCAAGACTTAAAAAAAAGAGCTCTTTGCTTGTATTGCATACATTTACATAGCCTTTTGTTTTTAATCAGGTAAATATTGAAAAATTCAAATTTTTCATGCAGAAAACTTCAGTGTTTCATACGTACTGCATTTTTCTTTTCTGTACCGTACTGCACATAATTATTATGCCATAAATTAATAGTTGGTGAAAATTTGCTGCATTAAATTTTTCCAGAGCAAAAACAATTTTATTCATGTTGTGCAAAGTAAAGTAAGCTTATGGCTGCTTTTAAATTGGAAAATTTTACTAGTTTCCAGAAGACATTTTTCTAATTGAATCAAAATCTTATTGGAGTGACACAGTTAAAAATAATATGAAAACGTCTTTTCACTCTTATTACCCCGTTCGTATTGCTTGGAAATACCATTGAAAAGTCTACTTTTTTTCTGATTTTTTCCCCTTATTTATCTGTACTTTTTATGTACACGGGAGTTTTTGTTATCCGAGGCGCGACTCCTAATTAGCGCTTATAAGGATTACAGTTGACGAGAATGTATTGTCAAAGTTTTTGAAAGTTTGAAAAGGTCGCCTGGAACGCAACAGGCAAATGTATATAAAAAAAGAGAAAAATAAGCAGAGATAAAGTTAACTGGTTTTGCTTTTTACATCAGCTTTTAAACGCAATTTCCATTCCATATTTTCAATATGACATTCACCACGATGAAAATAATAATTATAATAATAAGAAGAAGAATATTATTGACTAGGAAATCTATTTTCCATTTTTTTTGAGAAAACATTACAAAACGAATAAAACGACTAAATATGAGGAAAAAAAGAGTTTGATAAACAAATAAATAAATAAATTAATTAATTAATAAAAATAATATGAGTATAAACTCACAGTATATAGTGTAACTTAAATCTGATTTAATAGTAGACTCAGGTGCAGACCTACTGCTATAGCCTTTACGGAAACCGGATTAGTATAGTGATAAAATAATAAATCATTTTTATTATTATATTTTCCGTGAGGTGTACTTTCTCCTCACGGGAAGTATATTTAAGAAAATAAAAATGAGGCCCTGTTAGCTGAACCAAGTGCTGGCGCTAGTCTATGGTGTCAAGTTCGTTTCAATATTTACGATTTATAATAGCCTACGTTAGATTATATTTTTTCACCAATCAAAAATAATTGACAAAATCGGTCCTTCGAATTCGCCTCGGGCCGTAAACTTGGGCTCGTATGAAAAAGATTTGCCTAGGATTTCCGTTATGAAAGTAACTATTTTTTATCGCCGAAAGGGCTCGTGCTGGTTCAAAGTACACGGTTTCATTTCCGTTGGCAATTTTATGTAGAAGTATTACCGTATAATAATAAAGTATTATATTTATAAAATAAATATTATAAATATTCGTCCAGGATAGTATTTAAAATCAAAATAGCATTTAAAATATAATATAAAATAGCCAATCATTAAAATCACATCATATATGTAATAAGAGAAAAAAAAAAAAAAAAAAAGGGAACGAAACTGAATCAGATTGACAAAGCCTTAGCAGGAGTGACATTTGGTCAATATAGACCAAATGTATTGACCATTTGGTCAGTACTGACCATTACTGTAAATGTACTAACCATTTGGTCAGTAAAGACTTTTTTAATGCATTCGCCATTAAACGCAGGCTCAAGAGAAGTTTTACATCGTTTAAAAGTCGAACACCAATTCCGCTGAAAACGTCCGGGAGTATCTGAAACGAATATTATCTATTACCGGCTATAACGATTCTGTCGTCAAACTGCCTTCAATAAAACGTTGGCAAAGTTTCACTGTAGGTGTACGTACATGCATGAAAACCGCCCACTTATACAGTTCCGAATAGATTGTTTTGATTTCAAATCTTTTTGTAAACAAATAAACTCTTCGAATCAAATCCAACTATCGGCCATTGTGTAAGAGTAAAGTTTTCATACGCACCTACACGTTTTTTCTTTTTCAAGTTTTTGGCTTGGATAAATAAACTCAAAAGATGCTTATAAATAAACGCAGAAACAGTTTACAAGCAATGTAAGCGTTGGCTTACGACCTCGCTACTTCCAGAACTTAGCACTTTCAAGGAAGGGAGAAATGAATTGATGTTAAAAAGAACCGAAAATATGTTCTCGATCAGGAAGTAGGAGTGGGAAAAAGAAGAATTAAATATGCATGTACCGAAAACCTCAGAATTCAAGAAAGTAATGCAAAAAAAAAAAAAAAAAAAAAACTTAGAGGGGGTGGGGCGGTTGGAGACTGGGAAGTAACTCAGGGTTAAGAAGGACTTGTAAAATGATTTTTTACTCACGCTCCTAATATGATCTTTACTGAATAAGCTGTAGAAAAAACTTGGACTTGCTTCGATTCTTAGAAAAGTTTTATCTAAAAGCTTTTATATAATATTTAATGCGGTATTGTCATAGGTTTAAACATGGTTCACCTTAAAAATCACAATGAAAACTTTTGCAAACAGCAATGTTGTCCAACACAGCTTAGTCTAAATTTTAAATAAAAGAATCCAAAATATTTAGGAATTGTATTATGTCCGGAATGATTATGTTACCAATAATCCGATAAGCGGTCGTGAATTTTAGGAAATCCTATGAAAAAGCATGATGTTTATCGCTGGCGAGATTCCGAACATAGGTCCCGAAAAAACGGAACATAGGTTCCTAAAAAACAGGAAATTTTGGATTTTAGAATTTTTCATGTGTGTGTTATTTTTGAGAGAAATCAAACTCTATAATTTAATATTCTAGTGAGGGTTATTCGAACAATTAGTAGTTTAACGTTAATTTAATTCAATTAAAGTTATTTCATTAAAACATTTTTTATGCTTGCATTAAATGGATAGTTGTTCGTCAAAGTGCAAACGATTTACGGATTATGGAAAAAGCAAGACTTTTTATTTTATTTGTTACCACCATGTTTTGCGGAATTTGATAATAAATTGACTTATATCATAAAATTTTTCCAAAACTCTTTACCTTCACTTCATGTTATTATTATTACTACGTTGCAAAAAAAAAAAAAAAAAAAAAAAAAAAAAAAAAAAAAAAAAAGTTAAACATGTAAAATGTTATTTTTGCAAGGTTTATGAAAAGAAGATGGAAGAGGAAATTCCGTTTCCGCTTTTTTATTCAGAAAATTTAGCAAATATGTCTTTTTAAAACTTACTTTTTTATTTACTTAGTCTACAAATCAATCAGCTAAATCCTACAATTTTTATCATGTAAATAAAAAGAAAATCGAAAGGATCGTACCGTAAGATGAATCATATTTTCCCAATAAAAAATCAACCCTTTAAATCTTTTTAAATGTATCGAATCACCTGGAAAAGACGAAAATGGAAATGAAAAGAAAGATGGGGGAAAAGAAAGGGATAAATGATCCTGCGCTGCATGGCAGCCACCTGTTAAGCCAGACTTATGTATACACGGGATCTCTCTAAAACTGAATAAAATATTGCAAAAACGAGAAAGCATACCAGTCGCAGGACAAATGACAAGGACCTTCTCTTCTCTTTATATGGATTAAACAAATAAGTTATTCGCTACCGATCAATGAACAAGGTCAAAAGGTCACAAGCTTTTCAGTTAATTTCCTGCACTATACCTTTACGCTTAAACTCCCACACCCCCACTTTTTTCCCCTGGCTTTTTTTTCATTCTAGCATTTGAAATAATCTCACAGGAATAAGGAATTCTGATGTGCTTAAAATGTAATTTTGTTTTAATATAATAAAGACCGGAGAAATCGCCGGTAGTGGAATGTTTCGTATGTATGACCTTTCATATCCCTTTGCCACGGCTGTCCAAGTGACAATAACATATTTTCCTTTGAAATAATAAATAAACACGAAATAAAATAGAAATATTTCTTGATTTTACTGTAGGATCATTCGCTTTCACGAGTTTTACGAAAATAAGCGATACTTGTTCCTCCAATACTCATGAAATAAATAAAATGGTTCCAGTTACAATACAGATCATCGTTTATCGATGTACATCGGTACTGGTTGCTTAGCAACAAATGTAGGAAATACTCGTGGCAGAAGAGCAACATTTATAAAACATAATACCCCAAAGCAAAGAAAAGGAGGTAAAAAAATAATATTTAGTCGTGAACCAGGTTATTTGTGCTTTACTTGTTTTCACACAGAATACTCCATATTCTTAAAAGATATACATATATAATTTAGTGCTCCTATAGCTTTATGTTCATGTGAAAGAAAAATCATCAAACACGAGAGAAATGGCTTGGAAACCGATGAAAAGAAATCAAATTCCCAATTAAATTTTCATTAAAAAAATTTTATTTTTATAAACTTCTCCCCTCTTGGCTAACAAAAATACTGCTGTGGGAAAAAAAAATCTTTCCACGTGTCAAATTCAATTATTTCAGTTCATCTGGAAACCATATACGCACTTGAAAAACAGAAAGCGAAATGACACTGTAAATATCCCAGGACATCGTGGTCGTTTGCATATCGAAGCAAAAGGCTTTGTGAAAATACCATTGCCAGGAAGGCCACAGAGCTCAAATTATTATTCTGTTCATTACGTCCTGGTATGACATTTCATGAGCAAACTTCAACTTTACAATGTGTAGCCTGTTTTTTTCTGTTTACTTCATTTCAGTTGTTTTTAAAAAATATTATATCCGGAATATTTTAATTTTTTAAGTGGCGCTTTTTATAAACGCCTGTCATTGGACAGCCTGTTTGGTTTTTTTCTATTCTTATGCAAGCATTTTATTTTTAAAAGAAAATTTTGCGATGAATATACTTTATAAATGCTAAACTCAAAAAAGAAAAAGAAAAAAAAAAAAAAAAAGGATTGGCAGATATAAAATAACCTATCGAGTGTAAGGTTGGGATATATGTTCACGTGTTTTACTATACGATTTAGATAGGCAGCTCTAATGGAAAAGGCTGATCAGCTTCGAGCTTAATCCTCATTTATAATTCGTCGACTTGAAAATGTCCTTTGCTCATGCCCATTAGGCTTTATTTTATTTTATTTTATTTTATTTTATTTTACTTTGTTTTGACAATTTTTATAGTCAAGTAAGTAAATAATTAATTAATTAATTTCGCACTCCCTCCTTAAGGTTTTTATCGACTTAACTATATTTTAATTTGCAATCAGGTATGATTCAGGTACATTTTTAATGCTAGGAAAACCAGTTCCATTTTACCTTTTTAGAAGGTTCCTATACGTTTCGCGACCTTAAAACCACAAGGTTCTAAATCGACTATTTCGGAAGATACGGATTTTATATGTTCAACTTATGAGTAACTACTGTCACTTTGACACTTCGATTTAGAACCTTACGGTTTTGAAACCGAACATAGACATAAAAGCTTGCTGCAATGAAAAAAGCTAGAAAAAAAAGCTTCTATTTATTGGTAAGTAATTTTAAATTGAATGGTAAGTTTTTTTTTCAAAAAATTGGCAAGTAATTTAATACTATTTTGGTAAGTAAAAAAATTGAATGTGGAAGTAAAATTTAAACAATTTGGAAGTAAAAAAATTCATTTTGGGCAGTAAAAAAAAAAACAAAAAAAAACAAAAAAAAAAAAAACAAATAGGGAAGTAAAACAAGTCAATTTTGGCAAGTATACTGATATCAAACTGAAACGTACCTAATCTACGATTAGAGCCTTGGTTGCCTTCCTCTTTTTCTTTTCTGGCCAAGGGAACGTTCAAGTATTACCTACGATTTTTAGGGGGGGGGGGGAGTCCACATTAACCATCTTCGCCATAAGCTAAGTATGGCGAAATATCTTACTTTGATCCGTTCACCGATCTCATTTTTATTTATTTATGTATTTATTTATTTATTTATTTATTTTTATTTTATTTTATTTAAGAAATCTTTTTTAAATAAAAAAATTCTCCGGATTCTGAGAAGATAGGCAAAAAATGCCTCGTCGGGATTTGCTACACTGCGGTGTAGCATATGCATATGAGAATCGGCATTTGATCGGTCCCCCAATTTTATACTTAAAAATTTTTTACTTGCCAAAAATAATTTTTTCTTGTTTTCATACATTAAATACTGACCAGGTTTTATTTTTTACTTTCAAAGTAATTTTTTTACTTCCCAGATAATTTTTTTACTGACCAAGGTATACTTACCAGTGGATACTTACCATTTATATTAAAAACTTACCATTCAATTAATTTACTTTCCAAATACTATAAAATACTTGCCAAAACCGTATTTTTATACTTACCATTTAAGTAGTCCCCGAAAAAAATTTGTTTCGTAGCTCAATAAGATTATTAAGGAGAGCTCTAAATTGATGCTGAAGGTTTTTTTTAAAATCCAATTTACTCGCTTCGTCCTCGATTTTATCTTTGATTCATTTTAATCGATTTCGAATTTTCAGGTATGAGGATTATGCATCTGATAGATTCAGTGGAAAGCGAAGTAGATGTGTATACGGCAAATGGTGTGAGCATGCGATGAATGGGCAGGAAAACACCGGAAGGATCATGGGTCGTCATGCTAAAGGTATGTGAAAATTTGGTTTTATTTTGCTTTAGGTCTGAAAATGGGTAAAAAAAATGACCAGATACTTGGTCTTATAAATAGATGTCCTTTGTGTGAAATTTCTCATAACTACTAATTTTTGGATCGAAATATTATTTTCAAACATTTTCTTACTCTTCTTTGAGAATGAATTATTTAAATAATGTTAATGATCGGTTTGGAGCTAAGGCAAGGGGGAGAATTTTATTAAATTCTTCGTATTTTTTGCTTCAAAATATCATCAGGAGTCTTTATTCAGAAATATAACAAACAGTTAAAATTAATTTTAATAATTAAATTTTCTTCAAAATTATAAATCGTAAAAAATAGTTTTAAGAGCACCTCTTTGAAATCACTGAAAAACTCTGTGTTTTGAAGTTTATTGTAAATGTTTATCGTAAAGTACAATGTTTGAGTTTTCACCTTTTGATTATGAACTCGAGAAGGATCGAAACTATTTGATCTATCAAAAATATTAGAGAAGATGGTGCAATGAACAGTGTAGTTCAATTTAACATATAGCATACCCTTTTTATTACGTTCGATTTGTTGCTACAACATTTGGAAGTTAAATTGTGATTTTGTGGTTAGATTTAACGTGAGTAAGATAGAGCTTTCTTATTGTAAATCCCACGGGTTCAGAGATGTAATTTCATTCAGAAATGATGGCGTGATAATGCTATTTTTTCAAAATTCATTACAATACATATTTTAGTATAATTATTGAAATGATTAAAAATATTCCTAGTCCGTATTTAATATCTATAAACCTATAGAATCGGAAGCGCTCCCTTTTCTCAAATTCGCTAATGAAAGATCTTTTCCGCGGGCAAGAAGAGAGTTTTCAACAAAAATGGGTTGGTTGCTTTATAGGCTGTAAACTGATACTGTCTAATACTTTCGGATTTACTATCTGCTTTTGTCTCTTCCTCTCACTATTGTTTTAATTAAAAGTTTTTCGTTTTCCGATTAGCATGCCTTTCAGAAAACTGCATTGGTGTATAAGTATAAAGTTAAATTTGTTAAATTAAAATGTATTACTAATAAGTATAAACAGTTTACCATTCCCATTTTTTTTCTGTCGTTTCATCAACATAGTCCTATTGAATGTAACCATTAAGACTTGATGCAAATTCAAATTTACAATATGAACAAATTTCAATCTTTCTTCTCTTTTCGTAGACTGAGGTCTAATTTTTCTGCTTCTTATTTCATTACTCAAATATTGCAATTTTTCCCAAATATGAGACTATATCAGTATAGTTTTCAGTATAATTATCGATTATAGTGTTATAAATTCATTCAATAGGCTTTAGTGCAGACGTTTCTTAATTTATTGTTCTATTTGTAGCAAGATTCTGCTTATTGTTGAGCATCGAGTTTTAGGTGTAGACATAACATTAAATTTGACATAAATCGACTTAAAATCTGTCCTCGGTCATGTTTTGTGTAAACGTGATTTAGGTTAATCACAACTTTCCAGCAAGTGTATGATTTGAATTATGACTGCATTAAAAAAATTGCAATTGAAATGTTGAAAAATGTGCAGTGCAAATTATGCAAAGAGGGTAATTTTGGATGGCGTTGTTTTAGTTACGTTGAATTAAAATATCGCAAAAGTTCTTTAGTTCTTTATTCATTTAATCGTTTGTAGATCTAGAAATGTTTTTCATCGAATATTATATAAACATGCCAGTAAAATAAGTTTTGTTCAGCAAGCGCATAAACAGAAATAAGATTTCCCGAGCCAGATCATTTTACTGGAGTGGAATTTTAAAAAAGGAAGAAAAGCAAGCTTTAAAAACGAAAAAGTATAATTTTGAAGTTTTAAGAAAAGGGATGAAGTGAGTCAATATGTAACAACTCCCAATACACTTTTCAGCATCTCATCTTAAAATACGCATTTTCAATCGACAATTCTGTGCTTATAAGGTAGAACGATACGCTTTATTACCCTTTTTTTCAAATCAAATAATACGTGGCATATTTTTTAGTAATAATATTTTCTTTGGAATCCTTCATATTTTCTTCGGATTTTTTATTTCTTGTCCTCACACCAGTATAAAGCTTTTTTTTTTGTTTTTTTTGTTTTCGGTTTTGTTCATTTGTAGTTCATGCATGAACAAACTAAACCGTGTTTTTTGGCGCGCTATGTGGCTTTAAGGAATCCCTTTGTAGAGTTTGACAAATCTGTTTCGAATCTTCTATCATCGATTTTACGTAAGCTTATAACGCACAGTGATCGGTCCCAATAGTAAAACCTGGCAAAAACTTTTAATCGGTCTGATTTTTCTGTCACAAGCTAATTTTGAGTAGTTGATTTCAAATCTGAAATCCTTTTTTTGAAATTTAAGATGGCGAATGCAATATGGCCGACATATTCATAAAAGTTTGTTTAAATTTGCAAAAAACGAAGTATTAATGGATATTTTGGCTCGCTGATTACAAATCTGATATCCAATTTTTAAAATTCAAGATGGCGGATGCAATATGGCTGACATTCATGAAATCTTGTTTAAATTTGTGAGAAACCGATTGATTCAAAGTAAAACAGAATATATTTAATTATCTCCGATGATCAGTAAGGCTTTTAAATCATCGGGCATTTCCTTTTCTTTTTTCTTTATATAAGTTAGTGATAAAAGCATATGCTTTCTTAATGGAGCAGCTTTCTTAGTTGAAGCTTTTGATTTTTTAACATTTGAAGTTTTTCGGGTTTTTCTAATCGGAGCCATTTTCACATCTCAAACAAGAAATACAACAAAACGAATGAAACGAACATGGGTTCAATTTTAAAACAGTACCGCCAGTTTTTTTTTTTTTTTTCGAACTTTCCTTTTTTAAAAAAATGGCGCCAAACATTTTGTAAGCTACCGAAGTTTTCTAAAATAGGATTTAATTTTAGGATATTAGGATAGATTAATTAGGGTTACAATTATAGGATTGATTTGTAAATCTTCTTTTTCTTTTGAATAAATCATTTAGAACGCTTTAAAAATTTTGAATTTTAGCGGTATGTCTAGAGCCACGCCAAAATAATAAACAGATATTTTTAAAATGGTCAAAAACAAATTTGACAATGATAGAACACCTTTTTTTCGCATTTTTCGTGAAAATGCAAACAATTCCACAAGGCCTAGATTTAGTTCTAAAAAATTGAAATTTTGGGCCCAAGTACATAGAGGTATCGAAAAAAGAATTGGGAGTCACCAAAAAGTCGGTTGTGCCATTTTTGCACGGGGGGCAACGTAAAAAAGTGTTATTAATGAGGACTATTGAACGGCGAGGAGTTCAAAAATTTTAAAATAGCCAAAAAGCGTGAAAAATATGTTAAAATGATGTAGCGTACGAACCAACGAACCAATGGTTCGTACGTACGTACGAAAATAGGGAAACATTTTTAGAAATTAAATTTTTTTTAAAATTTACTTTTACATTGGGAGACAATTGACTTTTTTATTAAATTTTTTTTTTTTTTATTCACATTAAAATTTTATTTTATCGGCGACGTATGATAGAAAACAATTTCCTTGCAATTCTAAGTTAAATGAATAAGTTGAAGACAATTTTGAAAAAAATTCCGATATGTAAAGGAAGAATTCAGGCAAAAATTATTACCGCTGTACCATAACCAAAACAACATATGAAAACCATATGATATGGTGTTGTCACAAGTATAACATAATAGTGTAAAACAATCAAAATTTATTAATCCAATTAATTAATTAATTAATTTTTTTTTCTCTAATTCTTTACACTCCTGTATAAAATTCATCCTCAACCGCCGGAGTTTCCGTTGCATCGACTGCTCGATTGAAGAAGGTTCTGGATGAGGAGGCGAATGAGGAAATTGAGATGAGCCAGAAGCTAAATCGGTTTTTGAATACTTTTTTTGCGCTTTCTTTCCTTTCGCCTTGCTGATCTGATTATCCTCAGGTTTTAATGAGGTAACTGAATCAGAGCCAGAAGCGTTACCATAAGCTTTTCTTAGTGATGAAAGCATACGCTTACTCTTAATATCTGATCCGGTGCGCACCGGATCAGATATTAAGAGTAAGCGTTCAAGTAAATCATCATTAATATTATATATTATATGAAATTTTAATGTCTCCTGCAGGATAGGACCTTTTCTTGGCACTTAAAAGTTTATCGTAGCAAGGGTAAATTCTGGCGTTGTTCCTCTCTTTTGCTCAGCTGAAGGTTTTCTTATAAGCTTCTCTGGTTAAATCGGTTTCAAGGAAAAAAGCAAGAGCTTCGTCTCCAGTACTGTAAGTAAGTAAGTAAGTACGTTGTACTTAAAAACGAACGTACTACGTACTTACTTACAGTACCAGTGGCAATAAAAATGTGATGTTGGCGAAAGTGGGAATAAAATTAAAATTATATTAAGGGTGCCTTTAAGTGTTGATTCAAAATTTGGAAAAAATCCGTTAAAATGTTTACATCTTTTAGAAAAGGTATCATTTGGGAAAAGTAACTTAAAATGTTTTGTTATGAATTCGAATTTTACAGGCTTTTTAACGCCAACTCAAACTTTGAACCTTTTCTAAAAAACGTACACATATTTCAATTTTAAAAAAAACTATCTTGTTTTTTAAGACGTGATAAAAAATTTCTTTATGGATGAAGTATTGCTTTTTTCTGTGACAGTTTAAATATTTTTTATCGTCTAATTTTAAATTTCAAAAGCTCTTTATTCGTTTTGGAGAAGTTTACACTTACATTTTTCTCCGATTAAATGAAACGTTTGATCGTTAAAAGCAGATATGTTTTTAATAACGATTTAATCGAACTTACTTGCAATTTTGAAAGTTCAGTTTGGAAATATATAAGATAAAGATTTAAACTAGATATTCGAAGTCTCGATTCAATCCTTCTCACCCAGTTTGGAGATCAAGTCATTTAAAACTCGGAATAGTGTTTTCAAGGCAAAGCGTCGCTCGCGTCATTGCGAATGACTCAAAACTTTAAGAAGTTTTACCCCGTGTTTCCGATCGTCGACATTTGAAAATCCAAACCTTTGGAGGGTTGCCTCGTTGATAATTTAAAGCTTCTAAGTCAAAACCTTATTGGCTATTGTTTCTAAAACGTGAAACTCTTTGTAGATTTACGAGGGAACTCTTTCATGTTAGCTATTTATGAAGGAATTTCGAAAGTAATCGGCTTTTTTTACGATCTGTTTAAAGGTAGATGGAATCTTTATAGGCACAAAAAAACCTGTTATTGTCAGTCAGTGTCTGGCAATCGAAATATTAAAAACATCTTTAAATTTTAATCTTGTTTAAATTTTAAAGTATAATAAAACTTTCGTACATAACTATTTTTTCTTCGAAATTCAACAGGTTCTTTTATTTTCTCTCCCGAATTTTCCGTATTTGGCGTGAGTCCAATAAAACTTGTTGCTGGTTTTTCTTCAATTGGATTACGTAACCTTTTTTCTCTAAAACTTTTCCTATGATAGGCTTGTACGTATAAGAAGTTACTTTAAAAAAAATGTTTTTGGAGAGTGTCATAGCTTTTTAAATTGGTTTTAACATTTTTTGAGTATTTGTAATTCTAGTTGGAAAGACAGTAAGCGAACAGCACTTTGAAAAACTAAGAACTTCGGATTTTAGTATTTTTCAAGTTAAGAATTTTACACGTATTTAATACTAAAATGCTTTTATCTGAAAAATTGAATCAAACTATTTTTAAAATTTAAACTATTTTTCATTAAGTATTGTACTCGTACTTTCATTTGAAAGACAGTATGCATTTGTTTTTTTACTTTATTTTTACTTCCGATATGCCTATAAACTGGAGCGAAACGGGATTAAAAATGAAGTATTTATTTAGAGAAGTTAGGAAGCCCGTTTATAAATTTAGAAATAAAAACTAACAAAAAAAAAAAAAAAAAAAAAAAAAAAAAAAAAAAAGGAAACGAGTAAAATAAAGAAGAGACTCGTGAAGAACCGGAAACCTGAAAACATATACAAATCATTGATATAATAAGTTGCAATTTTCTTCGATTTTTAATCTGAAAGGATGAATGTCATGTAAGTCTTTTCTTGCTTGAAGATTTCCTTTTTTTAGATTCCATTAAAATGAAAAAGACAAGTGCCTTCTTTGCTTCCTAAACGATATTAAAATTCATTTTAAATTTCTTTCGGTACGAATCTGGAAAAGTGCGTTTACCGTTGAAAAACCGTACCGTAAAAACGATTTAGCGTTCTCTACGGAATTTTCTTTCGATAATGGAAAAGCGACCAATCGCAATTCATGAACTGTTGAATGTGGAAGCAACTTGTGTTCCTTCCAGCATTCGGGAACCGAATTCGGGTCAAGACAGATCATTTTTTTACTTTTTATTTTCACGGAAACAATTTTTATACTTACGAGATTATTTTTTTTTATTTTTATTTTTAATTTTGTTTTATTTTAATTTTATTTAATTTTTCGGAACCTCAAGGCTTTCATGTAGGGAAGTTTTTGAAAGCTTTGAAAAAATGATTCTGAGTAAGATTTGATTAATTCAAAACCGCTAAAACTTAAAATAAGTAATGCCGTCGTGAAATGAAGCTGTTTCTGTAAAAATATTTTTTAAAATTCTTTTTATTTTTAATTTTTTTTCTGTTTGTTCGAACGTTCTAAATTTTTGAAGGCGTCGAAAACGAAAGAAAAAACATGCTTTTTTGTACTGTTTCACGCTTGTAGTGGTCTGGTAAGTTTTTACTTACTAACAGTGTGAGCATGCTTTTGGAATTGAAAATTAATGTGATTAATTAGAGCTTTTGATTTCGTGTTATAATTTATCTTGACGTTCGTTATTTAATCGTTTGTGGTTAACATTTTTGGTGAGCTTATAAGAAGGAATATGTCCATGGTTTATTTATTAAAAAGTTTTGGCCAGCATTTTTGGGCTTAGGTTTTTTAATTGTCACAGTGGTAAATTTATTTTTGTCTAATTAAAAAAATTTTCTTAGAGAAATATTTACGGCAAGTGTGATAAGCGAAAGTGTCGGGAAATAGCTAAATTTTATAAGATTTACTTTCTAAAGTTAAAAATTGTTTGCGACTTTTTAGAGTTGGCAATTATTTATTTGGAGATCAGTTATGGTCTCTTTTATAGTGTACTTAAGCAACGAGGATGTAAGAAAATAAAATGCGTTATTTTCTCAATAAAATAAAAAGGATTTTTCTCCTCAAAAAAAAAAAAAAAAAAAAAAAAAAGAGAGAGAGAAACAATAGCTGAAGGCAGTTTTCAGGAAAGTGGTCGGAACTTCATTGAAGTGGTCTTTCCGTAAATTCGAAATATAGAAAGCAATCAACAACCGGAGAATTTTTCTTTATTCAGCTGGAAAAAATATTTCATGGAATAGATGGTTAATTTTCGAGCGTCGACTAATTTTTGTTGGCAGTAAATTAATTACTCAACGATGATATATTCCTTGAGATAGTACTGTCGATTTTATTTGGTGAAAATGTACAAGTTTTTTGTGTAATTCCCCAATTTTGTAAGAAAATATAATTTTAAAGTATTTTTTAAATAAAAAAACTTCAGTTGCTTTTTGAAGTTTATTGAAATATTTCTAATAGTGGCAAATTCTTGTTTTAACCCAACTTTTCAAGGAAAAGGATCCATAACACCATTTAGCGGTGCGTTGTGGCCAAACATTTTGATTTTTTTGTTGAAAGATGTTCCTCTGGTAGGGCTTGTATCGCCTGTATGGTGAAATGCGAGCACGCGCATGCGCTTCGTTAATACGAACAAAAAGGATAATGACTTAAATTTTTCTATTTTGAATTTTTTCAAAATCTGTCTTGCAGATAAGTCAACTTAAAATTTTCTTAAAAAATGTAGTTTTACTTTTGTTAGGTGTTAATCGGTTGCCTTATTGGTTGCCCATTAATTTTGAAAATGGCTTTTCTGTGTGCTAAAGCGATTTTTTTATGGTACAAAAGCTTAAAAAACTTGATAAGTTGGTTCAGTACTAAAGAACATATTATCCGATCTAAGAAGATCATAATACTACTTTCTGGTAAGATTATGACTTTCCTTCGCCCATGTAATTTTCACCTTGTTATAAATTTACTCCAAAAAGCTTTCTATTGCGAATGGAATTATTCATGTAGATTAGTGATCTACAGTTTCCCTAAATCGAAATACCTTTTTTAGTAAAAGGTTTTGGGGATAAAAGCTACTATCTCTTATTTTGGCTCGGAGGGATCAGCTATATGTCCTGGTAGTACTAGGCATTTTTCGTTTTTGCTCTCAGTCTGTCAACCTTTCTTTCAAAATAGACCTTTATTTTGTTTCCTTTTGTTACCCTTTTAGCAGTTGCGGTAAGTTCCCGATGGCCATAGAAACAATTGTTTTGAACTGAAATCTTATGTGAAACAGTTGCATTTGTTCCCATGACTTTAATAATAATAACAACAATTCCATCACAAATAATTGGAAGTCGATGTTATAAATGGGAGAGGAATTTTAAACTTTGTGTTTAGTTTACTTTATAATGGCTGGAAATATCAAATATTTTGAAAAGCTTTATTCTCATATGATCAGTTTTTATTTACTAATTTTTTAAAACTTTGCGGAATACTCTATATTAAAAACAGTTTTTTAGTAAGAAGAAAACTTTCATAAAATATGAACATCTGGGAAAACCCTAAAATCTATTCAGGGTTTTTTCTTTTCTGTTAGAAAGTAAAAAGGATAGAACTCGGTTGCCACGGCTACGCTTCTATATGACATTAATCTTCAATTCATGATTACCTAAAACATCATATACGATTCCGTCAGAAGCAAATTTAAGATTGTACGCAGTATATTATAGCTGTAAAGGAGTTATCAACAGAAAAAAGGAAAAGAAAATACTTAACTTTTTTTCTTTTTTTTCTACTTTTCCATGAGGTGAAAGATTCTGTTGTTTCTCGCTCTTCTCATTTCTACAATTCATCCTTTGCTAATAAAACCTTTTCTATTTTTCTTCTATCATTCCAACTTTCAGCCAATATAGTTTACTTATTTATTCATTGGTGTAAATATTCGAAAAGATCTGGCTCTTCGCCGCCATATTTCTTACACTCTGCAAAAATCTTTTTTTTTTCTTTGTTTTGTCGGTTTTGTTTGAAATATTATATTAGTCGAACATCTTATTAATCAATTTTAAAATAATAAAAGCTAGGGTCAAGTGGGGGAAAAAACGGCCATTGAAAATTTGAGGTAAAAAAAAGACACTTGAATATTGGATTAATGACAGATCTTTAAAGTTCCGAAAAATTCATGATAATAGTTTGAAGCTTATATTTCGCTATGTCGTTAAGAAATTTTCATTTCCTCCTATATTTTTAGGTAAAAAAAATTATTTCTTAAACATTCGGCTTTGTTTTGAAAAAGCAATTGTTGACACTTGTTTTAAAATTACATTTTATTCGAAAAAGAAACAAAACAGGTGAAAATATTACGGAACGTAAATAAACAATAATGACTGAGGAATCATTATGTGGTTCGAAATTTACAAATAACTGATTTTAGCACGAGTTATATAGCTTTAAAGTTGTGGGGTAAAAACGAGACACCATCACGGGTAAAAAAAAGCCATTCGATATATGGCACTTTGCATGTTCGGAAAAAATCGACGCCATATTGAGTGCAATGTTTTGGTTTTGTGAAAATTGTGAAAGATGACGAAAAAAGTGCTTTTGGGAAAGGTAAACGCTTTATTACGGCAAAATATCATGTCATAATAATATTATCTTGCCTTGTACTGCGAAAAAAATTTTCTAAAACTCGATGTGGTGTTAATTTCGCGGGTGTCACGTTATTACCTCATGTTTGGCTCGTTTTTGCCCCACTTTGCGGGTAAAAAAAAGGCAGCATTTTTCGGAGATTTTGACCATATTTGGTTAAACAGACGCGTATTTGCTTTTGAAACATAAGCTAGATATAAAATTAGAACTTTGTACCGGAAAAAAATTTTTTTTAAAACATTAATTGCTGCGTTATTCATAATTTTCAAAAATTGGCTTTTTTTTCCCCCACTTGACCCTAAACCGTTTTATACGTTTACGATAACCTCCAAAACTGAAACAGAGCCTAGAAAAACTTTTTACTTTATTAAAAGCATTAAACATCAAAAGTTGAAAAGTGAAAACTTTAATTTTACGCAAGTTGTCAATTTTAGTTTTATGAACATACAGCGTCGCGTCATTTTCTTTAAAAAATTTTTAAAATTTTAGCTTATCTGATGTACAAAGTGAAAACACGAGAATCATTATTCAACTTGTAAAAGTTCTGCAAATTAATTAAATTAAGTATAAACAATGTTCTTCGGGGTTTTCGTTTGAGGCGTCTTATTTAATTTCAATTTCTCAACCGCTTTTGTTTTCGTTAAAGGAAAATGGTTAAAATCAACTTGTCATATGCGGTGCCGTATAAAAGAGAAAAGTTGTAGTTTCTTATTATTACTTCAGTGCATTTTATTTAAAAAACTATTAACTTCCGATCCTTAAAGTATTATTTTTTATAAATCTAAATTACGGATATAATAATATTTCCTGCTTGGAAGCAAAGGGATACTCTTAAATAACCCTAGTAATGGATGTGTGGTCAGTTTTCTGGAGACCGCATTCGTCTTATATCAAGGGGTGATTTATTACAAATCCTTAAAGCTTTTTGTTGCCATTAAGCTCGCTCTAAGGACATGTTAAGAATTAACCAGGAAATATGAGCACTAAGCGGTGCGAAACAAGGTTTCGAAGTAAAATTTTTTCGGAGCCGGAATGCATACTTGAAATTTTTATTCTCATTATCGCGTCTTCATTGTGCGAATATTGGAGGAGAAAACGAATCGTGGGTTTAGTAGATCCGATCTTTCTAACTATACCTTGCATTTAATTCTATTTTTCTTAATGTTTGTCATTACTTGAGCTGATATAATGTTTTCCAGATCGTAGTTAAAGTATTATTTTTGAGAACGTACATGAAGGCGAATATAAGACTTGCCCAAAATCCAAATAACTTGAGGACTTTATTAAGGCAGGAATTTTCTTCACAACAAGAATAGGTTTTGTTTATGCAATAAGTTTTGTGCATTACGTTTGTTTATAATTACGACTTAGTTTATTTAGAAACGGGATTAAGCTTTCATTAAATCTCTTCATTTCTGTTTTCTAAACTGGCGAATTAATACGTTTGTTTATGCTTTGATTTTAATTTTATTTATACATTTTGGGGTATTATAATTTAAATCCAGTTATCGAATTTTGAATCAAATTAGGCTATCGTTTAAAATTTACAATAGTAATGAATTTCTTCAAATTAAAATGATATGCTGCATGCTAAATAATGTTAAAGCAACTTGTGGTACAGTGCATTGATTCATTGTTAAATCGATGAAACTTTTTTCAAAAAAAATTTGGTTAATTCGAAAAATGAATCATTGATCACGGTTGAAAAATGGATAGTTTTGATTCATTTTAGAAAGATTTAATTTGAAAGGGAATAAAATTTCTTATCGGTTTCTACGAAACAGAGACAAGCCATATTGAACTGCTGACCTTAGGTAAAAGACACATGATTCCATATTCCGGCAAAATCCCGTGCATTATCATGTTCGTAAACTTCCAATCCTTATCCATTTGAAATTATCCCAGTGACCAGTTCCTCATTATTATCTTGGTATCACCGATGACAGTATGATCACGTAGGAAGATTACTTTCTACATTTTAATGAGACCTACGTTACTATGCTAAATTATCTTCTTTCCAAAACTGTGAGAAACTGCTACTTTGGTTCTATTTTCTATAGTTTTGACTTCGGTATTAGAGTTTCTATAATTGAATGGTCTGGAATTTATTTAGTACGTTATTCACTTTACTTTGTAGCCTGCAAAGCGGCTCACTCGGAACAATTAAAAAACAAAGTTTTTTTTTGTTTAGACACATTTGTTACAAGCTTTTACTAAGCTACTACTAATTTTATCATGCACATGATAAATATCAATTTTTTATCCTAGTTTACAGATATATTTTATTATATTCGTTTCTGATATTAGAAGAAGATTAGTATTATTACAAATTGATGACCAGTTTAAAGAAATAATATTCCTTTTAAAGGAGTGAAAATATTTCAAATAAATTCAAAAACCATTTAAGTTAAAAAAAAAAAAATTTTTTACCAGCGTGATTAAATAAAAAAAAACCGGAGAAGAAAAAAGGGAAAGATGAAAACGAAGAAAAGAAACAATCGAAAGAAAAAAACTGACATTTTGGTTTTGAACTTCTCTCGATGAAAAGAAAAACGACATGTTTGACGCGAAAAATGAATTGAAGGAGACATGCAATGTAGCGTGTTTTTTTTTCTTAACCATCCTTCCGGATTTTGCACTTCTTTTTCTTTCTTAGTTTCTGATCTGCTTCGCTTTACAGGAGATCACGGCCAACTAGATTTTACTTATTAAAATTTTTCCCCAAAGCTTGGCTGACTTTTTAATACTTCTTTGAAAGGACTGATTTTTTTTCTATTTTTGTATAATGTTCGTTCAAAATAACTCTTTTTAGTTATGCGTCATTCTTAATTATTTCTAGGAATATTTTTGGATGATATAGAAGTATAAAAGTGTTAACCTTTCTAAGAAAATACACCTTAAAAGAAATAAAGAGAAAAATGTAAAAAAATATTTTCTTGAAATTTACAAGTGATCCGTAACAAAATTATGAATTTTTTATTGGGCGTGAAAATTATTTCTTTGTGTTATTTTTCATGACAATGTGAGTAAAACCTGTGGTGATATCGGGAGAAATATAGATACTGTTATTTTATAAAATAAAAAAACTGGATTATTTGACGCATAGTTTAAGTCAGAAATCTAATTAAATGCCTATATTTTTTGTTGCTTATAGGAATGCCAATATAATGTGGAGATAAAGTCTTCAACTTGTTACAAAGTGTGATTTAAAAAAAAAAAAAAATGAAAGTACGCAAAATATTTGCCAGCATGTGAGTCCCTGTTTATGGTCTGTGGCTGGTTTTGTGTACGAAAAGGTTCGATACTGCTGAATCAAAAGACGGAGTTTTAGGTTTAAATTAATCTTGATAAGCCAATGAAATGCAGATTCAACTTTATTTTGAGAAATTTCACACAGCTAATTGTTAATTTATGGACAGTAGGGTGTCCCTTATTTTGCAAATTTTCGAATTTTAAATCGTACACCTTCCAAATCGGTGCTCTATGGTGCACTGATAAACTCTATTTTTTTCCAGATTTTTTTGGGCACCAGAAAGCTTGCCGACTTGAGCTTTAAGTTCCGAAAATTCCCTTAAGAGAAAAAAAGCCGACAATTTTTTTTTTCTAGGAAATACGTCGTTTCCTATCGGGAATTTTGCGTAGATCACGAATTTGAAGTACGTTTTTTTATATCTGGTCGGTTTTCGACTTAGAGGAGGAAATGTGGCAAGAAAACCTAGTTAAGTGACAAAAGACACTAAGTCCTAAGTTTTGCTCATATTTTGACCTCTATCTCAAAAGCCGTACCACATTTGAAAAAACGGATTACAGTTTCGTGATCTACGCAAAATTCCCGATAGGAAACGACGTCTTTCTACAAAAAAAAAATTGTCGACTTTTTTTCTCTTAAAAGAATTTTTGGAGCTTAAAGCTCAAGTCGGCACGCTTTCCGGCGCCCAAAAAAATCTGGAAAAAAATAGGGTTTATCAATGCACCATAGAGCACCGATTTGGAAGGTATACGATTTAAAATTCGAAAATTCGCAAAATAATGGACACCCTAATGGACAGCGGATAAGCCTTTGTTTTTTCTCACTTTTTTTTCTAGTCTTTTTACAAAACATTAAGAAATATATTGTTTATATTTTTTAACCGGTTTCCGTTTCTATCATTTTCGTCATGAAAAAATTACGTAAGTAATTCCAACCTGAGCAAGCCTGTATCAAATTATTCTTTTTAAACTTAGTATTATTCCAAAAAGCACACACACATAAGATAAAACAAAACAGAGGGGAAAATACTTTTAACTAAATTATTGTTTTCCACAGTAAAAGCAGCATGAAATGAATTTTATTCTCACGTTATTAATTTTTTCACGGAGCGATAAACCTTCGCTTTCATACACAAAATTTCATAAATGATAAGGACTAAGCACGAGAGTTGAGGATATAGTGTTTTTCACGTCGAGGATTGTAAACAAAAGAATCTTGAAAAGGTGCAAGACAACCAAACCAAAGATCTAAAACAGAGTTTTCATGCTAAAAATGAATGAAAATTTTGATAAATTGAAAATTCTATACGATCTGAAAGTTTCCCTGAATACACACCGGTTTGAGATCAAAGGCACAATAGGTCGGATTTTGTGGGGAGAGAGAAATTATCGATTTCATCAGTGCTATTTTCATTATCTTGCACCACGACCTCTATATGCTTAATGAAGGGATCCTATATTTTAAATAAAAACTGCCAAGGTCAAAATTTGCGTTTTCATCGTACTTTTTGGGCTCTTTTAATCGTTAACAGTTTTAAAAAAAACAAAATGGGACTCTTGAAATTAAAAAATTCAGTCAGACTCATATATGAATTTGCACCACATTGTATTAAAAATGAAAAAAACAAACAAAAAACATTCGAATAGAACTGTGCGGGAATATCGAATCGCCCACAGTTTCAACAGAAAAACTATTTCGAAATATTTGGTTAAGAAAAAATAATCGAAGCAGTAAAGATTTCAATTAAGAAATAAATCCATAGGAATTTCTGTTTTAGAGGAAAACTCGGAAGAGTAAAAAAAAAAAAAAGTTCAAAAAAAAAAAAAAAAATTAATAGCTGGTGTTTATGAAGGACTCAAACCCCTGTGTTTGGCTGAGCAAATCGAACTTCTAAAGTAAACTAATTAGCTGATTTGTGATTCCCTCGACATTAGTTACTCATAGCTATTCTCTGTCGTAGAGCCGGCATCTAAAAGAAGAAAGGTGTGATTGTAAGTTTTCTAGTTTTGAGTCAAAGCAATTTTTTTTAAAGTTAAATTATTTCCAACTCATGACACCAGATGCCGAGAGGCTCCACCTGGGACTTGTTTGTTCATTAATAAGCGACTTAGTCGAGGAAATTTCTTATTACACCGTAAGAAATCATAATTTCGGGAAAATTGCAACTCAGCTTGTTGGTTTAGAGGTTAGGACAGCCCTGATCAAACGGGAAGCCGTGAGTTCGAGGCATCCATGGGTACGAATTTTTCTTGAGCTTTCGTCATTCACTTTTCCTTAAATAGTTAGGGGTTTTTTCTAAAACAGGAATCACTAAGGTTTTGTTTAGTGATTCAAATCTGCAATATTTTTTATCTGATTGAGAGCGACATTTTTTACTCTCTTTTAGCGTAAAATTTTAGGCTTTCTTTAATATTGCGAAAATTGACTGGATTTTGTTGGAAGATGTTTCCTTTCGTTGTAGACTAGTATCGTGGATAAGATTTTTCATATTTCTTTCCTTTACTTACACACATTTCATTAAAATGCCAAGCAGTTATGAAGGAAAGATAAAACACCCTTGCAGTGGATAATAATAAGATATCTTTTTTTTCTTTTTGTTTTTGCTGTGTTTAGAGTCATGTGGGGGAAAAAAGCCAATTTTTGAAAATTATGAATAACGTAGCAATTAATGTTTTAAAAAAAAAATTTTCCCGGTACGAAGTTTTAATTTTATATCTAGCTTATGTTTCAAAAGCAAATATGCCTTTGTTTAACAAAATAATCTCCGAAAAATGCTGCCTTTTTTTTTTACCCGCAAAGTGGGGCAAAAACGAACCAAACATGAGGTAATAACGTGACATCCGCAAATCAACACCACATCGAGTTTTAGAAAAATTTTTTCGCGGTACAAGGCAAGGTAATATTATTTTGAAATGATATTTTGCCGTAATAAAGCGTTTACCTTTCCCGAAAGCACTTTTTTCGTCATCTTTCACAATTTTCACAAAACCAAAACATTGCACTCAATATGGCGTCGATTTTTTCCGAACATGCAAAGTGCCATATATCGAATGGCTTTTTTTTACCCGAGAAGGTGTCTCGTTTTTACCCCACAACTTTAAAGCTGTCTAACTCGGGTTAAAATCAGTTATTTGTAAATTTCAAACCACATAATGATTCTTCTTTTTCAAAACAACGCCGAATGTTAAAGAAATAATTTTTTTTACCTGAAAATATAGGAGGAAATAAAAATTTCTTAACGACATAGCGAAATATAAGCTTCAAACTATTATCATGAATTTTTCGGAACTTTAAAGATCTGTCATTAAACCAATATTCAAGTGTTTTTTTTTTTACCTCAAATTTTCAATGGCCGTTTTTTTCCCCCACTTGACCCTATCTTTAATGTAGTCGAATACATAATAATGCATTGAAATAAAAGCAACTTCAGTAGAAACTCAACCTGCAAATATAAAATATTCACAAGATTACATCCTTTTACACCTGTTCGCGTTTTCAAATGACTCTTATCCATTAAACTGTTTGAACAGCACTAAGTGTATATCCGAGCCGTGGAAGAAAGCGAAAAATTTCAACCTACTTCACAAAGCACGTTTTAATACTTTAAAGGAAAAAAAGGAAGAAAAGAAAAAAAAAAATTATGTGCTGGAATTTTCTGTAATTAAGATTCGATGATGAAACCCCATCATTTTAATTTAAGTCATTACCTGCAAAGTAATGTAAATCTTCGGCTAAAATTTTTCAGTGTTTCACTGTCAGATTTTCATTACAAAGTGCTCATCCCTTATTCCTAAAAATTATTTCCAGAGGAAAAAAAAATCTCCGGAAAAAAATTATCTTACATTTTTGATGACTAAAAGCCGGCAAATAAATGTATACCAAACTAAATTTTTACTCAGAAAAGAGCGAAATCATTTTGCTCTACAGGCCCGTAACCAGCCTAAGAAGCACAGGGGGGCGCAAAGTTTCCAAAGGGGGGCTTCAAATGGCCCCTAATAACATGGAAGATAGTGAAATTACATGGGCCAAACAAAATCTACAGGGGGGCTCAAGCTTGACCAAAGGGGGGCTGAGCCCCCCTTTGCCCCCCCCTGGTTACGGGCCTGTTGCTCTACTTCTGCGTCTTAGTTTTCTGAAAACGATTTTTAAGTGGTTTATAGGCAACACGTGTATTAATCTTTATTTATAAATATCTTAACGTTTACTATTTCTATTTCGATAAAAATGGCTTTTTTTTTTTTTTTTTTTTTTTTTTTTTTTGCTCATTTCAAAACTGAGTTTGAATATTTCGAATTTTGTGAAAACGCTTTATTTTTGAAGAATCTGACCTAGAATCCATTTAAAAATATTTTGGTGATTGCCTTAATTTCCACAGTCGCCCCAGCTTCTGGATAGAAATTGCTTCCTGTCATAGTCGAATTGTTTTAGTTTTTGTACTATTTCAGAATCATTCTTGATGGCCTTTCGAGGAGTTCAATAAGATGCATGCAGGGTTATGCGTTACATTTACAATTTGACTTCAAGTAACAAAGAAGTAATTTAAATTTTCAAGTTAAATGAAAAAGAGAAAAGGATAAATTTAATGACAGAATGATTATACAAACTTGCCGTCAGTACATTAGAAAACGCTAGAACTACTTGTAACATATTGACTGCAAGTAAGGCTCGGTGAACTTTAAACATTTACGGTTGAATTATGTGTAGAAAGATGATATATCCCTCGGGTACTTTAGTCTTGTTATTATAATCCGATTAGGCTTCGTTAATGTCCCCCGGAATAGCTAAGGAAAAGCTTGAAGGAGTGTGTGAGCGTTATATTGACTGACATGATGTGAAAGTTTTCGGAAAAGTTTTGAGATTATTTTGAGGTAACCGTACATAGTTTGAGTAGCTATTCTTGTTCGCGGTCCTTTACTTTTCAGTACAGTTTCTTACAATTGGTGGAGGTACACGCCTCAAATAAGGAAAGTGACTATTTTGGAAGAGTTAGTAGCTAGATAAAGTTTATAATATGAAATATTATGATAATCGTGACCATCTTCTCTGGCCGGCCTGGAAGTAGGACTTACATTTGGACTTAGATTTGAACTTAGGACGTAGGACTTAGGACTTAGATTTGGATAGCCGTAAAATTCACTTCTGACCGCCAACATGTGAGTGTTCTGAACATAATTCTAGCATCACCGCAAACTTGTCCTTTATAAAATTAAAAACTCACGGTATTTGTGTGGTCAAGACCAATACTTAGGAACCATTTTCGCACTATATCGGAAATCGGTTTAGTTAATAAAAATTATAACTCTTATTATAAATCCTATTCGAAGAGCAAGCGGGAAAAAGGATCAGAGCCCATGTTTTTGTTTTGAATGCTATGACAAAAGCTAAACATAAAATCCAAGTGTAAACAAACAATGGACTCTGATCGTTTTTCCTGCTTACTCTTCATTTATTGGGATTATGAGGAAGTTCTAAATAAGAGCGTATTCGAATAAGGGGTCATGTACATATTACGTAAGCATGTCAAGGGGGGGGAGGGGGTCTCGTAAATGCTTACGACACCTTACCAAGGGGAGGGTGGGGTCTCACACTTCCTTACGTAAGCTTTTTTCTGCTCTGACCAGGAATATTTGAAAATAAAGAAAATAATTAATAAATTAATTTCATGTTTTTTTTAAATAATGTAAATAACATTAGAGAATAATTTCCATAAAAATTCAATAGGGACTTTAAGACAAAAATTTACAAGTCAAGTGCCATTGGTTCCATTAAAAAAAAAAAAAAAAAAAAAAAAAAAAAACTTACGTAATATTGAGGGGGGGGGGGGTTGCCAAAATCTTACTCATGCTTACAACCGGGGGGGAGGGGATTGAAAATGGCAAAAAAAATGCTTACGTAATATGTACATGACCCCTAAAAGCACTTTTAATAAAAAACAATGCTGTACTAGGCAGGTCAACTGAGCTATGTTCATCACAATCGTGCATGGAGATATACTCTTTTGAACCGTTGCAGCTCAAAACCGGTTCAGGCAGCGGTTCAAAAGAGTATATCTCCATGCCCGATTGTGATGGATATAGCTCAGTTGACCTGCCTCGTACAGAATGCCTATAAAAAAGACGTGGTGATGATTATCATGAAACATTATCGTGGCACTTAGCCACCGCCATCTCCAACAACTCTAAAGAGTATATTTGAAAATGTTGATTTCAGAGGAAAAAGGAACTAGGGGTCAGACGTGAGGTTTTCTGTAAACGGTGCTAACGCGCTCCGCCATCGAAAATGGTGTCCCCCTAAGAAGGTTGCTTCCAAAGGCGAAAGGAAAAAAAAACAGTAGTGATAATGACATTGTTTTTTAAACTTTATGTAGTAAAAAATTTTATTTTTTCTGCCTAAAATAAACCTAGAATTTTGTATTGAATTTCCTTTCAACTTCACCCCAATCTACGGTGACGGTATTACTACTTGTACCACAGATTCATCCGATCTAAATGGCGCTTCTAAGCGTTAAAAAAAAATGAAATGTCCGTATCTGAGCTTAAACTTAAAAATTTCTTATATATTTATCCAGACGCTGCAGACGAACAGTTTAAAATGGCGTATGATGTGGTTTGTTTATGGATTTCGAATTATGAACTTTTTCATTTTTTTATAGACGCACCGCTTGGAATAGTGAGTGACTCAGGGAGGAAATATTCAAACCCAAAATCGTTTAAAAATTCGATGAGTATAAGACCCCTCTTGATGTGGCTTTGCCAAAACGTTCTACGTCTACAATAGGGTATTTTCAGGTATTTTTATTTTTGAAAAATTTTGGTGTAAAAATAAAGCACATATACTTAAAGACATTTTTGTGTAATAAAAAGTATTAAAAACATTTTTTTTCTGTATGCAATAATTTGTTAAAGTTGGGGCTTAAAAATTGTGAATCGAAACGGTCGGAAAAAGCGCGGAAGCATATTGACGTCACATGTTAATATCGTTCTGCCGGAAAATTTGTCATGGAATGCGGTGCTTTCGATGTTTATAAACCAAGCCACGGCATTCTTGGAAACTTTTCGGGCAGAACGATATTAACATATGACGTCAATACGCTTCCGCGCTTTTTCCGACCGTTTCGATTCACAATTTTTAAGCCCCAACTTTAACAAATTATTGCATACAGAAAAAATAGTATTTTTCTTTACAGGTGTCGAAGGTAAATATTTCAAGTACGAGACCAAGTTTACGGGTCGAGGCGAAGCCGAGGGCCGTAATTGGTCGAGTCTTGAAATTTACCTTCGTTACCTGCAAAGAAAAATATTTTTTATTCCGAGGAAAGCACATTTTATGGTCTACTTTTCAGTCCAAGGAATGAAAAATTTTTTAAATAATTTTTACGACATAAATAGTTCTTTTAATTCATGTACCGTACTTTATTTTTACTCCAAAATTTTTAAAAGTAAAAATAGCTGAAAATATCCTATTCAGACAATTACACAGCGATTCTTTTTACGTTTAGTTTTCTATCAATCAAATTTATCTTCCAGTTTAATACGTTCCAATAAATATGAATATTTCATCTTCTAATATTTTTGGTAGGATATGATTTTGCAAACTACTAGCTAAAATCCTTGGATTGCAATATAAAAATTTAAAAAGGCTAAAAAGTATAAATACTATACCGAAAGTATAAATTTCAGCTTCTACCAAATCAGAATGGAATAAAAATAAGGCACTTGTTTTTTTGCAGACTTCAAAATAAGAAGGGCGTCTGTTTTTGCACTTAATGAAATAGACGGGAAACACATACACTACTTACTTACTTACTCATTTCGATTTATAAACTCTATATCGTTTGTTTAAAAAATTGTGTTATTCTTATTGCTGTGATATTGATACAGGGATTTTTTTTAAAATATAATCATTCGTGAACCAATAAAAGAACACTAAAGAGAAAAAACAAAAGGTAAACCGAGAATTATAAGCAACCATGTAATAAAACCCTCTTTCCATCTACTTGACACGTCTTGAAAATAATATTAGAATTACGAAAATTAAATTTCTAGTGAATTAAAAAAAGTAAGGAATTCTCTTATGATTAGCATATCCCCGTAGAAATTTCCGAGATTGCTGCGTTCATCATGCATTTTAAAATTTATGTTCCCAAGTATATTTTGCCGCTTCGTGATGACTGGATTACCAACGGAAAGTGGAAAGATTAAAGAAAGGGAGTTTGCCCGAATTCAACACTGATACTTTGTAAGCTCAAATGAAAACGAATCTAGGAAAGGGAGAAAGCAGGAAGTAAATACTTTTGGTTGTGGATTAAGATTTTACTTTAAAAGATTGTTATCTTATTAGAAAACTTTAAAGTGTGTGAAAGTTTTAAAATTTCCAAAGGTTATTCAGTAACGCATAACGCAGAAGGCTTCATCTGTATTGCAATTTTTTTTTTCCATTTTTATTTTTATTTAATTTTATTTATTTATGGCCAAAAGTTTTAAATATTTCGGAAATTTTAATTTTGCTGAGTCTATTATTATAGTGATTGTTATTATTGGAAGAAAACCGGAAATTCCGGAGACAACACTTCAGCTTGCGGGTGATCTCTACCCGGGCTAGGGAACTGTGGAAGCCCCGTTACTATGGAAACTCGAAGCAACAAGTATAAACGCCGTTCATTCTCAACTGGTTATTAATTGAATTCTTTTTCTGTTCCCCTGTGTCTATGGTAGTACTCCCATGAGGCTGTGATACAAACTTCAATCAACTAGGTCTTGCCATGTAAACTAACCGCACTCATTTACGACAAATCGTACAATTTGAAACCATTTGTCCAGCGAGTTCACTACCCAACATAAGATTTGTTATTGATGTTGGGCCAAATTTTGAGAAAAACAATTTTAATTAAATTTTAATTAAAGGAGACCGAAAAATAAGGAATTTAATAATTCGTAATTAAGATTTTAAAAATATAAAATTACTTTATTTAAATAACTGTCATTTTTTAGATTTGGAAATCTCAGACAGATTTTAAAGTTTATTCAAATGCGTTCCAAAGAATTTTTTTTCCCGGTAAATCTCTGTGATAAAATACTACTTTGACAAACGTAAGAAGGAATGCGGGGAATTTAAGTACGCGATTTAGTTTTTAATCATATTTCAATTTTTTTTTTTTTTACGAACGAAACCTTTTTACTTTCTGTTTTTTAAGGAAATAAAAAAGTCGCTTATAATATGATTTCACGCAATCAATTATTGGCATTGTCTCAACCTATGCTCCATTTTAAACCCTTACCATGCTAGAGTAAATAAGAGAGTTTTTTTTATGTGCGGGATGTGCACCCGGCTGTAGCTACGTTAAAAAAGGAAAAAGGTTTTTTTTTTTGAGCACTTGATCACCGAAATATAAAATACAATATCGGGCTAAAACCAGTAGTGTGAATGTTTATTTGCGCAGCTTTACATCTGGGTTTTGAAATGTTTAATACAAATATTGAATTCAAACACCCTATACCAAAGGTGTGCTTTAGAATTTCTACGCTGTTTACATAAGTTTATGTCTCTATACGGTATTCGAATAAAAAAAAAATGTCGTTGCAAAGTTGACTAGCATACCTTACTACGGCCTGGCATATGAGAAAGAGGAAGACAAAGACAAAGACAAATAAATAAATAAATAAACAAATATATAAAAATTAATAAAATCTGTCCCACCCGTACAAAAAAGAGATGCATAAAATATGTAAATTTTTTGCAAAATAAATACAAAAAATATATATTAATTTTGTATAATTTATACAAAAATTTGGACCTACATAATTTATATATAATTTATGTATAATTTATGTATAATTATATATATAATTTATGTATAATTATGTATAATTATATATAATTATATATATAATTTTTCGTTGAAAAAGTTTATGTTTCTTAGTTTCTTATACATAGTTTATGCATAATCATCCCCGAGGATAAAAAAGAAAAAATTTGTTAAAAAAGTTAAAGTTTTTTATACATAATTTATGTATAATCATATTGTAGGATAAAAAAATATAAGTTCTTTATACATAATTTATGCATTTTTTATGCATGTCCAATTTTTTGTATATTTTATGTATAATTTTTGTATAAATAATACAAGTTTTATGCATCCCTTTTTCGTACGGGCAATACGTTTTAGAACTGCAAATTAGAATTCCTTAGCCAAATTATATAACAAATAAATGATTTTGAATAAATCCAACTTTTTGCCTTGTTACAACCGAAATGAGCAAAACCAAAATTCATTTCATTAGGTCTTCTTCAAAGGATTCATCTATCAAGTTAATCTTATTTAAGTATACAAAATTTTTTTTTTCTTCCGCATTTACCCTTTAAAAATTATCTTTTATGGGAGAAAAAAAAGGAGAAATGTGGTAAAAGGCTGCTGTTTATAGTCTATTAAAATCAAAAGCTTAAAAAGGTTTTTTTCACTTCCTTTGGAGTAAAAAGATTTCCCCTTGCCTTGAGGCCGATTTTGAAGACTGAGTTGGAAGATGAAATCTTCAACATATTTTAGATTAGACTATGGTTTTCACTCTTTTCTCTTGCTCTTTTTTCTGAAAGTTTCTGCTTGTGCCAAGTAAATTGTAACCTTAGGGCCTGTTTGGGATCGTCATAATTTTTGAGGAAAATAAAATTCAGTATCATTCAAGAAAAAGGAACCAAGGTCTTTTATCTGTTCTTCTGAGCTTTTTCCATTCTTAATCCTCCTAATTAACACTATTGTTCGTCTTGCCATGAAAAATCCGGATTTTTTTCTAAGTTCGTTTCTTAATTTTTGTAAACCGTTCGTTATTGTCGTTAATGATTTTTTTCCGTCTTTTTATTCATTGTCAGAATCACCGGAAGGCACATTATGCAATGTTTTTGAGATTCTTCTTATTTTTGTTTAAAACTGTGATTGATTTCATTGACGTTCCCAAATATTTTCCTGTTAATTTAAACCCTTTGAACTAATCCTGTTTACCAAACAGAGTTCATTAAAGAATTTCCAAAATAGTATCGAATATTAACCGTTGTATATCGGTTCGGAAATTTTCCTGGTATTGACAAACTAAATAGGATATTTTAAAATTTTGTACCCTCAGGTCATTTAATATTTCCTTTCACAAATATGTGCGGAATCGTCTCATTTTATTGATAGGCTTACACAAAGCTTTCTTTACAGATTCTCCGAAAATTGATGACTTTATATAAAAATGAATACAATTTACCTTTTTAAAACTGAGAAAAAAGACCATCTGCAGAAAGCGTTTTCCTCTCCAATAACATGATCTACTTTTACTTCGCAACAGGAGTTGTAAAAAAAAAAAAAGAAAAAAAAAAATATCTTCAAAAATTGTCGTAAACAATTTTGAATTTAACGGTGTCATTTATCGCTGAAATATAGCGTTATATACCAAAATATTGATATTCTCGTTCGATCATTTTAACATAAATTTTACTGTCGGCTTGGTCTAAAGTGTTTGCTCTTTCGCGTCTTGTTGTGGAATACTATATAAGTATTTTTAAATGGAATTCTTGTCACAACAAATAAACCATTTGAACGAATTCAGGCAGTTTATGAAAAGGACATAATTAGACCTAGATAATATTTTATATGGAATTTTAAAACATTGTACAATCTTTATAACGTCTGTTATTTTTTTAGTCATTTTTTTTTCTTCGAAATAAAACGTGGATTCACTGAAAGCTTATTTCACTCCGGCTGTGTGACTTTTTAGTTATCTGTAAAGTCGTCAGACGTCAAAAACAGGCCAGTTATTTTCTTCAACATGAAAACCAACGTACAGTACATGATGGAGAAAGGAAAAAAAACTGAAGGAGAAGGGGGAAAAAAGAGTTAAGTGGTTTTTAGTCCTAATGTCACTTCCGGTTCACCTGTTCGTGTCTTTTCCGCTACGTCACTTCCTGTCAGAAGTTGGCGTATAATACTTTTGTGTATGTAATCACAATCGGCCCTTATAAGCTTTTAAAGGCATTATTTTTTCTCATTTTTTAAATAAAAACTTTAAATTTTATTTTTTGCTAAAGAATACGGGAAAAATTCTAATTAAAATAAAATTAAAAGATGGGAGATGTTACTAATCCAAACGCTTGCTGACATTCGGGCATTTTTACTTTTATTTAGAAAACTCTAGCTATTTGGATAATGATACAAGTGAAATGTTTTGGTATAAGAATTGAATTAAGTCGATTTCCTCAATGGTAGCACTTCTCTATTTCATGCTTGTTACACTTTGAGCTTTGTTTCACTCACGCCACAAGAATGTACAAGAGACAACTCATTATGAATTCATCTTTGAAGGGGGAGGTATGCAATGGTATAGCTCATAGCCAATTTCGAAACTCTTATAGGAGAATGCTTGAAGATCATTTTATAATTACTTTTAATATCTTAAAAAGAGAATCTTTTTTATTTCTTTCTTTCTTTGTAAAACCTAGAAAATGAAAAAAAAAAAAAAAAAAAAAAAAAAAAACCTAATGGATATTACTTAAAACCTTAATGTTTCCTCTAAAGTGTCGAGGATTTCAATCGATTATTTAAATGAGTCCTTAATTTGAAATATGGAACCATTTCCTTTGTTTACCTTATATGCCGTATCCCCCCTTTTCAAATGATAAATAAAATTTTTAAAGAGTTGATTTAAAAATGCCTCGAAATTTAAATCTCACGGCTAGGATTTTGATTGTTTTTTGGTTTTCCTCGTCCAAATAATTCTATTAGGCCTATGACTAAACGATCGCATGTAAATTATAAATTTTTTATTGTGATAAGGTTTAATTTTTTAAAATTTTACATTTTTTATGTTCAACACTTCGATTTTGTCATGATTATTTATGTGTAACAATATTTTAATATATCCGCAAGGAAATGGTGTAAAGCACATCACATGATGACACAAAAAGGTTTTTCTCGAATAGTAATCGCTTAAATAATCCTAGTTGTATATTTTAAAAGCAACGCGTTGGTAAAGTATTTCGAGATCAAATAGATAAAAAGAATTATTGATTTGTATGGATGAACAGTAAGCTGGAGCTCTACACTCGCATATGTCCAATGGTTTATACTTCAGTCATGCTTTTCGATTTTCAAAAATGCTTTCCTAGTTCGTGATTTTTATGATTTATTTTTCATGAAAAATAAAATTTTGTTTTCTTTTTCTTTTAAATCGAATGCAGAATTTGAGAAAGATGGTCATTTTACCTGGTAATTTTGAATTGGGTGTCTTCTTTAGTAATACCGAATTTTATCTTGAATTATGCCAACAAAATATGGAAGACCAATTAATAGTAAATATTTCTGCTAGACAAGAACGAAATGATTGTAATACCAGGAAACTTTATAAATCCTTTTGACGTATTTCCTCAACTTTGTGACTTTGCAATTTAACGCACTGTTAAATCCTAACAAACTCGTTGATGACGAAGATCTGCTGACTAAATTGTTTCTATTTCAATTAATTAAAGCTTATTTAAACGGATGGATTTAGCATCGTTCTAATACCAGTCTCACATGACATTTCAGGGCGATTTAGCGGTAATCCTCCGAAAGGGTTGCTACCGAAAGGAATGACAGCGGTTACATGTCACAATCAACAAGGGAAATGCATCATCCGCCCAGGGTCATTCGAGGGACGTAACCTATCTTTTATAAAGAGTTAATTCTGGCTACTGAATATGCAACGTTGTTTGTTATTTTTGATCATTTATTTGCTTTTGAGAACGATGCTGATGATGACGACGATTATTAAATAGAACCAGGCCCTGACTGGGTGATAAAAGGACTGGCATTTCCCTAAACGCTTTCTCACACGTAAAAATGATATTGTGTAACAAAAATTTTAAAACTCATAGAGTGCTGTGACCGAAAGCCGCCTGTTGACAAGCCCGGACTTGCAGAACTTCAGTTCTGTTATTTCATTTTGCTCCATCCATTTCATTTCATTTTGAATGGAACAAAATTGATGCCATGCATCACTGATAAGCTGTGAACGGTACATTGGTTTTTTCACATTTTTATCAATGTAAATTCAAGTTATCCCCCCTTTTAAGTCGGGGACAAGATTCCTCTGTAAACTGAACTACTAAAAACAAAAACAAAAAAGTCGATTTTACCATTTAATGTCAGCACTGAAGTAACTTTTTTGCTGATAGTATGATTTCTGTTCAATAATTTTTAAACTTGTTTTTTTTTAAGTAAAAAAAAGATCCGTAAAAAATTTTAACGGTCTTGAATGCCAGCTGCAATTTATTTGAATATAAAAAGCAAATGCTTGACATACCTATTACTTTTAATTATTTTTGGTTTATACATTTTCGGTTTGTTTTCATTATAGATATTTTAAAGTCAAAGGCGAAGACCTCTTTTTAAATCGAATTACCAAAAGCGGGAAAAGTTATAGAAAAATTATACCAGAAATTGCCTACAAACGAATCCGGAATGAAAATGAGGAAATACGCAAAAGACAGCAATTCGAAAGTCCGTGTTTTGGAATAAATCCCTGATCTCATGGGAATCCAATACGCTAAGAAAAAGAATATAAAATGAAAAGAAATAAAACGATACAAAACAAAGGGCTGGGTTGGTTAATTCTATGAATGCCTTAACAATAATTTTGTTCTTAATAGGTAATGTCCCTTAGTTTGTTTCTTCCGCGCCAAAAAAAAAAAAAAAAAAAAAAAAAAATCATTAATGCTAAAACAAAATAGAAAAATTCGTCAATTTTTTCACATAATACGGCCCTTTCTTGTTTCATATTCTTGAACTAAAGCAATAAGTGATCTACATTTTCATTAACCATTGTTTTCTGTATTTTATCCAATCATTCTTTTATAAGAATTCGGTCCCGTTTGATCTTCGACTTCGCTCAAAACTTATCAATTCGAACATGTCATATTTTAAATGCTCGAAAAAAAAAAGATCCTTCCTTGCCTGGTAGTTCTTGGCTGCATATTTTTCGAAATAGGGTATTTTCAGGTATTTTTATTTTTGAAAAATGTTGGTGTAAAAATAAAGCACATATTCTTAAAGAATTATTTGTGAAATAATTATTAAAAAAACTTTTTTCTGTATGCAATAATTTGTTAAAGTTGGGGCTTAAAAATTGTAAATCAAAACTGTCAGAATAAGCGCGGAAGCGTTTTGACGTCATATGTTAATATCATTCTGCCGGAAAATTTGTCATAGAATGCGATGCTTTCATTGTTTATAAACATTTTTGGAACCGTTTTTGGGCAGAACGATATTATCATATGACATCACAACGCTTCCGCTCTTATTCCGACCGTTTTGATTTACAATTTTGAACCCCCAACTTAAAAAATTATTGCATGCAGAAAAAAAAAATTTTAATACTTTTTATGACATAAATAATTTTTTAAATTCACGTACTTTATTTTTACTTCAAAATTTTTCAAAAATAAAAATACCTGAAAACACTTTATTAGACCCTAGAGATATAATGGGACAATTTGAGTGCCAGCAAATTCAAATTCAAATAAAGCTGAAATTATAAGAAAGCATGTGGACGAGGATAAACTAAACTTTGGACTATAAAAGATAAACATATTAATTTGACCAATTTCTTGCAAAGCATCGAACACGGAGAAAAAAGTTCGGTTCCTGTTACTGAAATTTAAGTTGGGTCCTGTGACATCTAAACATTTGAGTAGATAATACCGAAAATTTAGTAATTATTACTAAGAGTTCGTAATGATTAATAACGTTTAGTAATAATTACCTAATTTTTAGTACTGTCAACTCAAATGTTTAGATGTCACAAAACTTAACTTTCAGTAACAGGAACCGAGCTTTTTTTTCCGTGAAGGGAATATGTCGCGTTAAACCGTTTTGAGATTTAAGTTTTAGAGGTTTGTCATTTTACAACCGCAATGAATATATAAATGTCTACGGTAATGAATTATACTTGATAGTCATTTCTATGTAATCCTTATAAGTTTAAATTATTAGATCGGAGAGGAGACCAGAAGGAATCCGTTTATTACACCATCGATTTAAAATTATTGAAAATTTTCGGAAATTTTCGCTCATTAGGATTCAGTGAATGCTTTAACGTTCGTCCACATCACGGTTCAGCGGTTTGCTTGGGAAAATAGAATTGTTCTATTCGGTTTGTTAAATTTTATGTGCTATACTGTATGTATACAGACGATCTTCTCTAATGATAGGATTTGTACTTTTTTTCAGAATTTCTCTAGAGCTCAAAAACATTTATTTTCTATAATGTTAAAGTCGACATTATTTGTATGAATTTCGATAGAAGCTGGATTGCAAACAAAATTAAATTCCTATCGTTTCAACTTTTGCCTTTTTTTTCTTTTCAGTTTTATTTATCCACCATTACAATCATTCTACTGAAATTTTTCTCTCTTCTAATTAAAATGCTATGGTTGCTGTAAAGCAGGCCTGACTTTATACAATTTTTACATCCTTTATGTAAAAATTACACAGTGTACAAATTTTTTTATGATATACTGTATATATATATACTCGAATGTAACTACACCGCGAATTTCAATTATATATTGAGGTTTTATGCATTTAACGGACATGTTCATGGAGTATGTGGGACGTACGTATCCCAATCACAGCCCATGTCCAACTTCATTGTCTTATTTTATTCTTTTGACGCTCTGATATTATAACATTTCGGTCTATTTCCAGTGGCTTTTATTTTATGTGTAAGCATAAAGATTTGTCGTGTATAGGATCCTAACTTTTTCCTCCTAACTGCGTTGGTAAATATTTGAGATTCGTTTAATCTTCATGCAAAATAATTAAATTGTTGGAGGAAAACGTGCGTTTTTAATGCACAATCTTTCTGTTTTTCCGGTTTTTAGAATGACCATAAAAAATTGGATAAATCACAAAATGTTTGTGGTATTTGACTGTGAACTTTTTTTTGAAATAGTTTTTAATTTTGATTTTATCGAGCCTTAAAAAGAGAACTCATCAAATAGAATGGTATCCGTCTTTGATTTAATTGGAAACATTTTATCGAAAGTTTCATTGTATGTGAAATAGTTAAAGGTAGCCACCGGTGTATTGATATTTGATGCGCATATGTGTTTCGCTTTAATTTACATTCTTCAGTAAATATTATTAATTTGTCTGTTAAAAAATGTTGTCGCATTTTTTTGATAACTCAGTATTAAAAAAGAGTCTTTTTATATAAAAACCAATCATATATTATCATTGCTATTACGAAGAATTATTGGATTGATGCAGTTGCTTAACTTTTAGATTGCTCGTAATCAAATAATCGGTATGCTATGAAAAATTAGTAGAAAAACATTGAGTTTGCAAGTTGAGAGTATGCTCACGTTCTTTTAGAAAAGCAAACTTTTTCATTTCTTCAACGAGGAATCATTCCAAACGCGGCTTTCTTTTAATTTAACATCCTTCGAAATTTTAGATAGCTCTGAGATATAAACGAAATTTTAACCGTAATGGAAAAAGGACGAAACTAAATTAAATAGCTTTACCTTCATTTAAATACGTAACCTAGATATTTATTCTGTCTGTTACCAAGGGAACGATTCTGTGATTTCTAGACTAATATCTTACCTTCAGTTCAATAAGGCTGATGAATATAAAGAAAAATACTAAGGTGCACATCATGCACACTTTTCCTGACCTTCGTCGCCATGTTTGCAATTTCAGTTTACGTTCGGAAACTCGGAGTCAAGGAAAAAAAAAAAAAGTAAAACCATTTATTTGTAATACATATTGTTGTAATTTGGCTTTTAGTAGTCCCCATCAGAAACCACCACTTTTTACGGATAATGAATTTGCGTAAGAAAAAACGTGGCACTTTTTTTTTTTTTTTTTATAACAGATGAAGCTTTTTCCGAGAGCAGGGGGAAGGGGGTGAAGAGAAGGGGGTTTTTCTTTTCCAATTTTTCCACTTGTGCTTAAGAAATGGAAGGAACAAAAAATAAATAAAAAACGCAGGTTTGAGGTAAAATTAATTCCTCCAAAGTGTTTATCGATTGCTGAGGAATTAATGAAATGGAATCGTGTACATGGGACGGCAAACGAGCCGTGAACCGCGGCAAACTGTTGCTCTTGGAAATAAATCGACTAATGACCTACATTCGATAAACGAATTGAATATATCATTCGTTTGATGTTTTTATAAAAATAAAACTTTTGATGAAATTTTTCAAAATGAAAAAAAAAAAAAAAAAAAAGAAGGAAGATGAGAGATTTTTTTGTTTGTTGATTAGTCGTCCAAAAATTCTAATAAAATAAAATTACAACAGAATCGTCGTTTTTTAAAAAGTCATTTAAAAACAAAATGTTATTTACTTATTTTACCGTAGGAAATGGTGCGGTATGTAAAACGAGATTTTAAATGACTGGTAACATTTATTGAATTTTTTAGAAAATCATTTAAAGAAGCTAACACATTAGGCTTATACACATGTATTATAAGGGGAAAATTATTATTTTGCATGAAAAAAATATTTTTCACTTACAAAAAAAGTGCCTTTAAATTTAACATGCCAAAAAATATTGCTTTTTTTTCCTTTTTTTTTTTTTTTTTTTTTTGTTGACGAACAAAAATCAAATTACAAACGACTTTCTTGTTTTATTTTTTGACACTCCATCATTCTCTGATTAATAAAATCACATAAAATACGTTCTCCGATATTTGATGTTGTTCTGAATTCACCAGCTTCCTGATTGATACAATTTCATTTAATATTTTTCAGTTTCCTGTTCGCCGATTTTATTTTTAAATATCTGCTAACTTCCAGCAACTTTCTAAGCTGATTTTCCGAGGAAACAAGTTTTAAATTCATTTTATGTATTTTTTGTAGGTGTACTTTTTCACACTTGACTTTGACTTTTTCAATACTAAAAGTTAAAAATAGTACAGAAAAAAACCCTCTTTGTAAAGAAAAAAAAGTGGGGAACACAAGCTATTATATTAGGAAAAAAAATCATTTCTTTAAAGAAAAATGTTAAATTTTGAAAGGTAGAAATGTTTACCTTGTTACATTTTTAAGAGCATAAATTTTAATTCGGAAAAATTTAGAGATTGACTTTTTCTTTCACGCAGCCAGATTTTTTCGATCCTTTTTATTTTGTACAGGAATTTTTCCACTGGTTTTTCGGTTTGAAGCGATGGAACTTTTTGGTTTTTAACCATGTAAAAGCATTTTCAGATTTAATGTAATCGATCTCGTGTTCGATAGAGAACATTTATTATCTATTAATTCGTTATATGTTCTGTTTTTGTTGCTTTATGTAAATAGCTTCTGTTTGAAACCTAAACTAAACTAACATACACAACTACAATCTTTTTTACACTTTCTCATTTGACTATCATCTGCTTTCGCTGAATAACGTTTTCTGTTTACCCAGGGTATCCATCGATCGCTATGCAATGACCACAAGGCAGTCATAGCATTAAACATCTGTATGGACTTACTTTGTTAAATAACAGGATTTTCTGGGGGATGTTTCTCCGTAAAAGTCAGCTTGTTAAATTTATTCACGGTATAATTTGTAGAAATCATCGGATAGGAAAGTTGTCCGTATGACAAAGCTTTCAAAGCATAAATATGAGAAATATATCGTCACAAAAGTTGGTTAAAAAAATGTTTAACACCGTTTAATTGATTTTATTTTTATTCGGAAAGTATGAGTAAACAGCCAAGGTCGATTTTTTCCGGGACTATTATCTAAAATTTTTAAGGCTTTATAATGTCACGTCAAATCATTTTTTATTTTAAATAATCGATTAGTGAAGACGTCGGAGATGAACCCTATTTTCATTACTAAAGCAAATGGAGTAAGAAAACGTTATGACCAAAATAATATTTGTTTAAAATGCAAATCTTCATAATTTCAATATTAGACTTCATCAATCAAACGGTGCTGCATGTTTCAAAATAAACAGGTGTATTCGATTAATGTAGGTTTTAGGTTACAAGTAATTAATTATTAAGCTCGGCACGAAATCCTTTCTTTAAAGCTTTTCTCTTAATAGTTCTATCAGACACTTAGGATTAATGACGTCCTTTACATCAGAGTTTGCCTTACCTTCTAACTCAGGCATTCGGATGAGAGTCCATCTGCTGATATAAATTTACTTGGGAAAATAGAAATACTCGCAAGAGAAAGAGAAAGATATAAAGGTGGTTTATATTTTCTGCCGGATATATCACGAGAAAGTCAATATAAAAAAGACCAGAGGGCTTGGAAAAAAAAGAAATTTTCTTTATATAGTCGTGAGAACTCTTTTCTTATAAAAGTATGTGACTTTTCCGAAAATTCGAACTTGTAAAAGCTTTTGGAAAGTAAAAGTATGATCACGTAGAGAAACATCGAAATCTTGTTCCTTAATTGGCGAAAAAAACGAGATTATAATATGTACAATTTTTTAATGTATATGCTAGTTTTCAAATTATGTCCTGGAACGCAACGTACATAACTTGCCCTTATGTTGACAATCAATTTGAGGCTTGGGAGAAGGAATGGGGTAAAGGGATCAACAGAGATCCGGATCTGGTTATTAGATCCAGCAGAGCTTTGTTTGATCAGTGTCAGGGTCAGGCCTCCTTTTCCCCAAAAATAATTAAATTCTAAAACTTTCTTCACGTTATTGATGGTTGTTTTTCCTAAACTGATCTACACAGTAAAAAGTTTTGTGTGTTCGGTCCACATATTTTTATTTGCAAAGTTAACATAGATTGCCATACCAACGTCTAATATCAACATTATTACCATTAAAAAAGTGACATACAGAGTATGTGGACCGTGCATGTTTAAAATATACAATACTTCTTACTGTGTAATTCGATGGTTTTTGATTATATTCGTTCAAGAAAAGTACACCCGTTAGGAAAATTCACCAATAACTCCAGAATAAAACATTTAAATATCAATATTTATAGCAACTGACCTTGCATGTAGCATTTCTGCAGTCGATCATCTTCAGCCAGTGCCATACAGCCCGTTATTGGAAATTTGGCCAAGCCCGGTCTATATATTACAGCATCTTGAAAATCTTAAAAAGCATAAAAGCATTGCAGTGCTTTTTCCCAAAGATATTAAAAACGGATTTAAAATATAAAGAAATAGTGAAATTTTAAAAAACTGGTTAGTTTTTTCGAGAATCCAGGCATTTTTTTAAAATATAAGAGCTTAAAGAAAATATTTTATATAAGGCTTAGATCATCCTCAAAACAGGGCTGAATGCAATTTTTTTTCCCTTCGCCAAGTGATTAATCGATTAAATTCCGTTCGATTAAAAATCTAATCTACAATCTAAATACAATTTAATGATTGTAATAAGGTAATAAAACTAGAATAGATTTTATATATTGGAATTTGAATAGTTCATGAGATCACCATGTAAATTACTATTTTTTAGTATTTTGTGTGTCCACCTTTCGCGTTCACTAAGTCAGTGAACCTTCTCCTCATGGACCCATAAAGCTTCCGTATATAATCCTGGTCCATGTCGTCCCATACGCGTTCTGCCTCTTTTTTCAATTCATCTTCATTGGAGAACGTTCGACCTCCTTTATATAAACGGGATTTCACGTAGGCCCAACCGTTTTCCAAAATATTCATATCCGGGCTTTTTGCCTTCCAGTGCATAACAGTAACGTTATTTCTTACGAAAAAATTCATAGTGTTTCTTGCCGAATGCGCCTTGGCATTATCTTGTTGAAAAGTGATATCATCTCCGTTAGTTCTATGATGCTTGATGAATGGCATGACTAACGGTTGATAATTTCATTTACATATCTTTTGGAATTGAGGCATTCTGCTTTTTTTGTGTCAAGATCTATTTTTTTTAAAAATATGATATAAAGGAGTTTTTCGGTCGTACATAATCCCCCCCACAACATGACGCTCCCTCCCCCCTCAAAATTGTCCCTTTCAACTATGTGCTTATCTTCCCACCTTTCCCTGTCTCGGCGATGTACATGGTCATTCCACTTATATGACACTTTGGTTTCATCTGAAAACATCACACGTTTCCAATCCTGTAACCTCATTCGAAGGCACTTTCGTCCCCATGCCAGCTTTGCCGCTTTATGAGCTGAAGTGAGCTCCGGCTTTCTTAATGGTCTTCTTGATTTCAGTCCTAGTCTTCGTCGTCCGTTCCTTTAGTCTTCATTTTCCTCCGATTAATAGCTTTCATTTTCGGGCCCCCATCTCGGGCCCCGTTTGGAATTTTTAAAATTTGATTTCATATTCTTAATCAGCACCCCGAAGAACCCCCTGACGAATTTTTTCACGAATTTCAAAAAAAAAAAAAAAAAAAAAAAAAAAAAATTTTAAGAAATGACCAAATTTTGAAAAAAAATTTTTTCCCCTTAATATAGCTTCGATTTAAATTCTCTTTGGCATGCAGCCTAGGTACTCTAGTAGGTACCCACACACGAAGTTACAACCCAATCCGTTGACGTTTTTGAAAAAAAAAAAAAAAAAAAAATCTCTAATTTTGCACCCTACTGTATATTGATTTTTTAAAGACTTTATTGCTACTTCAAAAAGATTTTTTTGTTTGTTTTATAGCAACAATTAGATATGATCGTTTGTTTATTGATGAAAAGATTTTTAACAAGATAAATAATAATACGGAAGAAAAAGTATCCAACTAGAGCTGGGTACAGCAATATAATCGTATTTGTTTAATATCAACTGACGTCTGAAATAAACGAGAATATTAATACAGTATTTTCATTTTTTTCGTTGATAAAAAAAAGAACGAAAAAAAAAAAAAAAAAAAAAACGAAACACAAAATGGCTTTTCCGAAATTACATTATTATCAGAAGTGGCGATTATAATATCGCCTCCTATGTAATAAGCAGCTCTTCATAAATTTCCTCATTTATCGTCCATAAAATTATTATTGACTTACGTTCTCAAATATGTTTCTTAATAATTTTGTGAGGAAACAAGCACTCCGTCAGTTGCTCTGCCGTGCTAAGCGACTTGGTCGTAAGTGCAATTTTGCAAACAATGTATGTTGTTTATTTTTAGCTTATGTTAACAGGGGTTCTATTCCATTGTTTACAAAAATTCATTTACGACCAAGTCTCTTAGCACGGCAGTGCTAACGTAAGACAATTCGTTGGCTACACAAAACCGGACGGTGACCCGTCCGGTTTTTTTAAAAAATAAGCTTTTTTAATTAATTTTTTTAAAGGTTAATATTGCGTTAAATGGGGCAAAACTTATACCAAATTGTTTCTTATTATTAGAAGAAGTCGAATATACATGCTAAATATGTCGGTAAGCTTAAATTACTACGTCAATATTCGCAAAATTTAATGTTGTTTACATAAAAAACAAAATGGCCGATGTAAAAAAACACAAACAATCGGTTCATTTACGAATATTGACGTAGTTTAAGCTTACCGACATATTAACCGTATATATTAGACATCTTCTAAAAATAAGGAACAATTTGGTATAAGTTTCGCCCCATTTAATGCAATATTAACCTTTAAAGAAATTAATTGAAAAAGCTTTTTTTTTAAAAAAAAAAAAAAACCGGACAGTGAACCGGTTGGTTTTGTGTAGCCAACGAAGTGCCTAAGAAGTAAATATTATAGGGCACCAGTTCGCAACAATCACGTATTTATTTATTTAGATATTTAGGTATTTATTTATTTATTTATTTTTTTTTTTTTTGGAACATTTATGTTTTTGGTCATTGGAGGTCAAATCAGGCCGAAAAATGTACGAAACCCTTTAATTCACATTTAGAAGGGCCTGATTGAAAGTTTCAGTGTACTTGTGGCCGTAATTTAACATTATATTCAGCAAAAATCTGATCTTATTTTTATTGTTTGTCTTTTTGTTTTCGGTCATTTTCAAAGTACTAGTGCCACGTTCTTTTTATTTTCCGGAGAATAAACAAAAAATTAATTTCATCTTTTCGTCAAATATAAGGTTAAATTACGTTCAAAAGTACACCGAAATAGCCAATCATGCTTTTTAGTATGTGAAGAAAATGATTTCATATATTTTCGGCCCGATTTCACATCCAATAGCCATATAAAAAACCTGCTTGCTGCTAACTGGTACCCTTAGTTTAAAAGAAAAAAAAACGGAAAGCCAGGATTGGAATCTATCGTCATTTTTAGAGAACGCATTTTATTGAGATTTTAGCTATCCAGTGTAATTTTTCGCAATAAAGGATACATATCTAGTTATTGTTTATAGAATGATATGATTTAGCCTTAAAAGCGGATTCTATGATTGAAAATTAGACATTGGCATTTTGCATATAAAGGGGATGACACCTTTCTGCACAATAAAAAAAAATGTTTTACTAGTAAGGGATTCATGCATTAAAATTTTAACCACGCGGCATTATTTTTAATCAGTTAAAAACTATATTAACTTTTAAACCATGAAACTATTTTCAGTAAAGGATGAGGGTCCATAAGGCCGTTTCAGAACAAGGAAACTTCTGACTTAATAGAATTTACACGATATGTGTAGAAGTCCATTTTTGAAAGTTAATTAGCCAAAAACCCATAGATGACGTAAACAGCGCTGCAATATTGATAGCATACGAACGTGAGGGATTAAGCCTGTCAGAGGTATTACCGGCATTATATCTCCGTTTTGACAATTCCCTTTTTGCTGACTAAGCACTCGTCATGTTACTAATTTTTGCTAAATGATGTCGTTTTTAGTAATTAAATCACCTTTCATCAGAGAACAACTCTCGACATTTTTATGCCGATAAAAATTTTAAAAGTCCTTATTATTATTGTAAATAGAAAATAGTGACTCACCCATGTTGGATATATGGGGTTTCTTCAAGAGTACCACACCGTCTTTGAAATACGTTACATTGTGGATCAAATGAAAGAAAATAACGCCTCGAATTAAAAAGTTTTAAGCAGGATCTTTAATTCATGTCTAGAGCATAAAATATACCTTACGTGCTGTATGTATTAATTAAGCTTTTTTTCATGAGCGGAAATTTTTCCTGAGATACAGGAAATGGAAAAGTATAAATCCCCGTTCTTAATTTTTTTCTTTCAAATTGGAGAAAACTCAGTTATAACGATTCGAAATTTGTTTTCATTTGCAATGGGTGTGTCATTTCCAATTGCATATGTTACTTTTTGTCATTTTAAGCGAATTTTATTATTTATTTGACGAAAGTCAGAGCGCGAAAACAATGGTCGGTTATCGTGATATGATTCCCAGCCATAAGGGGTAATAATGTTTTTTACGATTAAACTGTGGATTTTCTCGGATGTTTGTAAATCTTTTCATTACCAACTATACCTGTATTTTTATGACTGAAATATTGTAATCCGATACGCGGCCACATAAACGTCTGAGGACCCTGATTTACAATGTAACTTTCGTGGTTTTCGCTTTTTCCTCTTTCATTTAAACAGTTTTTGAAGCGTTATAAAACTCAGCTTTATTTAATGCTGGTTTACGAAAGCCTTTCTCGTCATTTCCTTCCATTTATAAATACCGCAATATTAATATGCTTTAAATTCTTAAAAATCAATCGTTATTATCATTGTAAACAGCATACATTTTTGCTGGTACAAGTTAGCCGGGGGGTGTGGAATTCAGCATTTTTTTCATTCTCATTGAAACTGGTAATCTTGCACGATTTTTCACACAAAATGTCAGACCTTGCACGTTACCCCAACCGGAGTTATGGAACATTTAAAAGTTAGCACGGGGTCATCCGAATTCAAATTTCTTTTGCAGGTTTGACCCTTGACCTTGCACGAGTCCACAGTCATATCCCCGTACCTTGCGGATTACCCTAAACTGAGTAATGCCACATTTTTCTTTTAATTTGAGGGACTTTCCATGCAGACGATTCGAGATCAAATCTCAACACTATGTTTTTTTTTTTTTTTTGAATTCGAATGGATGAACTTTCGATAAAACCACGTGATATTAAAATAAAGAAAAAAAAATTATTGGATCTTGTTGAGAATATTTTATACCAGTGTGAATAGTAAAAATCTTACGGCTTCCGTCGGTGTTCAAAGAAATTAAAGGCACTTGGTTTTTTAATTCATGAGACCAATGGACTAAATGGTTTTAATTTTTTTTAAACAATATGCAAAAGAATTTTTTTGTTTCATTTAATGAAATAAAAACGGATGGACATCTTTTATGACGGGTACTTGTTCTGGATTTTTTGTTCATTACCGCGTTAGAAAAGAGGCGCATATATTTTTTAACTCTTTCTAACCGGTCTAAATAGTGCTCCAGTGGTTAAAAAAGCACGGAAAAAGCTTTTTCATGTTTAACTGATAAATATTATTCATTTCGCCTTTCCTTTCCTTCTCATACGGTTTTACTTTGCTCAGGATATATTATGCGGTATGTGTATTGTATTTATGTGTTTCATAGGAAGCCGATAGTTTTTTTTTTTTTTTTTAATGAAATCTACTCACTTTGAGGTTAGCATTTTAATTTTAATTATTTATTTTTATTTTTATTGTTTTATTTAACTAAATTCTTGTTTTTCTCTCTGTCCAATCTTGGGCACCATCCTGATTTCTAATCGATTTTATTAGCAGAAACTAATTACAAAAATATTTATATCTAGATTAATCTGCAAATGTCGCGATAATCATTTTGAACGTTTGCTACAACAGCTGCTTAAAAACTATTTGCGGATAATGCTTTTCGTTGAAAAGTATTAGGAATAGTTATTCATAAAATTCCCAATATGTAAGCAGAATCTATATTTTCTGTGGGAGGTTTTTCAACATTTTTAAAATTCATTTTGATTACAATAAATTAATGAAAAAGATATTCCTTAATGCGATTGTAATCATTTCCTTATAAAGCACAAAATTTTGAAAATTAAAAAAAAAAATTATCGTTAACATGGACTAAACCCTGGTGATTTGGGGAAGTTGAAATATATGGAATCGGTTGATAAAAGGTCGACATTTTGGAATCAACAGCTCCCTTTCCCAGCTCTAAATGCAATCTAACTACACCAGAACACGATTTCGTGGGAATGTGTTCTGCCTCAACACGTCAAACTCCCTCATCAGTTCCCACCCAGCTTTCTCATTCCACGATACTATTATATGCTGTCATTGAAATATCACTTTTACAAATATGTCAAACATAAAAACAGAGCAATATACAGGAGCCAGCCAACTTTTCTCCCCTTTTTAATAGAGGAGTCACATATATAAAAATTACACAATAAACTAACCTGAAAGAAAAGTTAAAAAAAGTAAAGCAGTCAAATGCTATCAGCCGTGAGAATATTAGAAAAGTAAACAGAAGAAAGAGTGAGTTTAACAAGGAAAACACTCGACAGCCTGAATGAACAGATTGAGGAAGAAAGAAGGAAGAAACTGACGGAAATGAAAAACCTCACAAAGAACACAAGAAAATGGAGAGTTTTTTAAGGGTACTTTATTCGGAAGCATACAAAGAGAATTTAGATAAAAACGTCCACATCTATGGTTTCAAAGTCTTACTAAGAACATCAAGTCTAGGCTGCAGTATTATTGAGACATTTACCTGAAATCGCTTTTTTTTTTTGCAGTATTGCAACTAAGTACAATATAATGCTAACGAACTTGAAAATACTGTAAAACTAAACAGAGCACTTTCCTTTAATTTGTATTTCGTAAATAAATATGGCTCTCCGAGATAAAAGCCTAATTTTTAACGCTGTCCCAACTGCTATCGAAAAAAATACAGTTTGGAACGTGTCGAAAAATGTCCGAAAACTTGAGGAAGAATTTCTTCAACGCAGTCTCAAGCAAATGCTATATCCATTTTGAGTGTGTTGCGCAAAAATCATTATTTTTTTCAAAAGCAAATGTAACACTTCTGTTGACTGCAGACGAACATGTGCGAGGTGTTATTACCTAAATACAATAAAGAAAAATCATTCGTTCGTTTTTTTTGAGTAAAACGATGCCAATTTTCTTGCGCTTTATTAAGTATTCTTTGTGAAATATACCTAACAAATAAACGCCTCCCAACATGAGTCCCGCATTTCGCCTGTGTCTCAATCTCTTGCAGTGTAGAGGCTCTGCAGTAGATCTTGCGTCCAATGAGAACCATTGGCACCTGCAAATAAATATTGAGTGAAAGGACGGAATTAAACAAGTATAAGCCAGTTGCAATACGGATAGTAATTCATGTTTCATTCGGTTTGCTCGATCGGGAGCTTTTTGAATTGTTTATTTTACTACAAAAGAGACATTTTTTTCATATTTTACTTTAATAATTAATACATCAAAGCCCATTATGTGATTAAATATTCTATTTATCTATGGACGTAAAATTTTTTAAATAATTACTTCAGCGTTACAAAACAAATTTCTGGTACATTGTAAACTTGAGTCAACCATAGATGTGCTTAGTTTTTCGAATCCCTCTAGCGAAAAAATTTTCCAAACGTTCATAAGAAGATCAAAATTGATTCTTATAGAGTATTTCATGTTATTTTCAATAAAAATTTCCAAAATTTATTTCCCACGAATGATTTTTGAAAAAGTTTTTGTTTCGTCGTCCCGGAATCAATATCAGGGGATTTTAAGTAAAACCTTTGTCGTATTACAGAAGGTTTTCCTGTTTTTTTATTTTTTTTTATTTTTATCTTTAATAAAAAGTTATTTTTATTGGAAATGAAATAAATTCCTGACAAGTGGAAGCATGTGGCATGTGCATTGTGGAAATATTTTGGGTATTTAATGTATCGGATTTGGTTGCATCAAATAAAATGCTTTGGCCGTAAATTGCCTTTAGATGCGCTCGTAATACTGTTTAACGAACGGTGGAAAATACGAATTTTTAAATAGTAAAAACACAAAATATAAGTTTTATTTAGGCTCTCTTGTCTTAGTAACCTGGAAAATGCATTAAAGTAAATGTTTGTTTTGAAACCTCTTGTAATTTGAATAAGTTAAAACGGGAAAATTCTGCGCTTAATTAAGGCAGATGCCTTGCGACTTTTGTTGCTTAAAATAAACTTGTCAGTTTTTAACTTTCCCGTTTCAAAAATAAAAATATGTAGCAGGCTATATTAAAGAGAGCTTATTGCAGAATTTTCGGGAGCAAAGAATTTCTCTCCCTCCTTTAAAACATAGGCCACTGATCAAGTTCTTTCGTTCTTGTAGTAAAGGCTGCATGCTTTCGGATAAGCGCTCTTAAGAGTGCATAAACTCATGGTTCCATCACTGCTTAATGGAATATTGACAGCACTTCCTGGTTCCCGTGAAAGATTCGGCGGTGAAAGTCTTCTCAACATTTTTTGCCCTGCTAGCAATTACCAGCTTCATTTTCTGAAAATCAATGGTTGAGGCACAACTATTGTCATTCTTTGTTGACATGAATTATGGTTAATATTTGCAGTTTTTTATGCTATCTAAAGGGGAATCTGTGCTATCTGAATAAATTAAATGTTAATGGTAAAACTGTATGCAATCCTAGCGTAATTTAACTAATAGTCTTTGTTAAAACTTTCAAATAATCTTTTTTTTTTTTTTTTTTTTTCGGAAAAACAGTACCGTATGGAGGGGTTACTTTTTACACTTTTTCACTTTTTTTCGTTATTACTCGTATAATACTGAGACGATTTGCAATTTGCCTTCACAAACATGAAGGGAGATCCTTCAGCTTTCAAATGATACCCTTTTGTAATCTTTACACTTTTTCTAAGTCAATCTATGACTCAATTTTCCGAACGCCCTGAACGCCTCAATTATCTGAACCTGAGAACGGCTTTCAGATACCGTTGGAGGGTCCTTAGTATTCCGAACTTTGAAGTTTTTTTCCGTCTCGCATTATTTTTAAAATCGAATATTTTTATAATGATGCTAATTTAAAGGACCATTTTACTAAATAATATTCCAGAAGCTTCACTTTATGAAATGCAATCGTTATTTGGGTTTTTCCTTGTTCTACACGGTGGAACAATTTTTGTGGTGTGATTTTATTAAGGTAAACATAGGAAACACCGCCATGAAAATTGTTCCGCCGTGTTTTTTCAAGAATATAAGGGAAAATCAAAGTGTCCAAAGTTACCCGGTCGAGTACAAAGTAACCCCTTCATACGGTCGTATAATTAAAATTTTTTGGTTCTCCCATGTGTTTTCATTAGGAAAATTTCATTCTAATTTGACGATTCCTCTATCGGGAATTCGATTGAAATATTTTAGTCTACGAGTTGAATATGACTTCTGTCATTATCAGACAACGGTTGCACAAGCAAAGGCATTATTTTCGAAGAAGGAAATTAATTGAATTTTGACTTATTCCTTTTCTTTGTTTTCTTCGTGTTGATTCAACAGCAGATTCATAAGCAAACGTGAAAAGTTTTTATGAAGCCTCTTTGTCGCTTCTCATATATGAACGCAAAATGCACTTGGATGTGCAACAAAGTAGTAGCCAATAGGTATCATATCGACAAATCGTAGGGTATTCAGCAAACAAAGGAATTTTTTTTTTTCTAAATATGCTGTATATTTTGATCACTTTATTTTCCCAAAAGCGGAAGAAAAAGTTAAAATGATTCTCATGGTAAAAACTTCCGCCAAGAACATTAATATCTTCGTCTTCTTTATACAATTGTTCTCCATATTCAAATTTATATAAATCTTTTTTAAAGTCCTTTTCTTATGCTTTAAGAATGGAAACAATGGCAGCACTTCAGTCTGGCGTATAAATGCTTTCCTTGAATGAGTAAAGGCCGTTTTTCGGCGTTGTGGTATTGTGTTAACAAGGGAAATGAATGCTGGTTGCTATGGTAATGCCTGTTCTTTTTATAATTTTTTTTAAAATCAGGGTCGGACTAAAGAAAAAAAAAAGGATAATTGAAAGAAAGGAAAGTGAAATCGACCGTTGATGAATATTTACAGATAAGATGAAACACTGTTTTTGTTTATTTTTTCTTGCGATGAAAAAGAAGTGATATAAAAACCCTTGTCCTGTATGTTGTGCAATTCAGTATTCTTATAGCTACATCTTCATGAATGTTCTAGACAGGGCGGCTTCTTTTTTTTTTTTTCAAGAGAATATCATTCTTTTTCATTTTCCCTCATTAATAACGCAAGACAGCTTCATTGTTTCGATTTACAAAAGAAAATAGCGGGGGTTGCTTTTTTTATTTAAAATTAATAAATAATTTTTTGGGAACAAGAAGTAATTACGACGTGAAATTTTTAATGGGATCCATTAAATGTCATTATACGCTGAACTGATACTTGATAGCATTCCAAAGCTCTACCTTTTTTTGAGATTTAATTTTTCAATACATTTTAGGAGCCGTATTCGCACTTATTAAAACTTTTAACAGATGAAATCGTCTTATGCAGCTTTGAATTTTGTATGAAAACTTCGTAACCAGTGAGGTAATTTTACAATTTTTTATGAGATAATTTTTCACGAAAAACTTTTACTCACAAATATTCTAAGGTAAAATAGAACTTCTACAACTCTTCCAGCTTTGTAGGGCTTTGAGAAGAGTAAGACTTGTGTGAGCGTTTTTGCTTCATTGTCATATGAGCTTTTTAATCCCTAAAACGTGAATCAGTATCTATAATAAATTCCTCTGATAATTAAATCTCTTAAAGCAAGATTTAATTGAAGCTTCTATATAAAGTTTTCCGGATGAACAAAAACATTATGCAAACTAGAAAGGTAAAACTCAAACTCAGGTACTGGCAACGTAGTGTCGGTTAAAAAACAATGTGATTTAGTTGCACGTGCATATAACATTTTACTTACAGGTTTATTTTTTACTAGAAAAATTGTCTGTGAAAAGAATGGCTTAAATTTGAAATTCAGATAATTCCTTTTGACACTAAAAGGTATACTTTTTCAGTTTCAAGCTTTATCTTCTTTTTTATCGATACGTCATAGTATGATGGATAATGCCTGGTGTTTTGTATGATAATAGTCCACTTTATCTTTCATATTGATGCGTCATAAAAATATATGAAAAATATCCATATTTTATGGATTTTCGTGGATTTAAAAAAAAGTTTATACGAGAAAAGAAAGTAATAGTTTTTTTTTTCTCTAAGCTACCGATCATTTTTATCGATTCGGATTTTTAAATTAAATTATCAATCATAATTATTTAAAACCATCAGTTCGGAAAAAGCCGTCTCTAGAGCAAAAAGAAGTTAAGACAGAATATTTTTAATCATTTTTAGTTAAATCTTTTTTATAATTCATCTAATAATCCGTCGTAAAAGCTAGTGGTTTAGCTGCGTATAAATTAGTCAGCGGGTGATCAGTTTCAAATTAACGTCTAATTTTGGCATCAAGCTTTGAGCTTCTATAATTGTACTAATACGGGCAGTGAAATAATTGGTCTATAATATGAATATATATAAAATAGCCAATGGTCTGTAACTGTATACTGCAATAACGTAATAATTATCCCGAATCTTATGTTTTAAATGACAAAGGACTATTTTATTAATCAATGCTGCATTAGACAACTTTATTTTAATGTTGCAATTAGAATGATCTCTTATATGATTTACCTTTTCTGTTTAAGCCACCTTTGTAACCATTTTGCCAGCACCAAAATACATGATTTTTCTATTTTTTCCTAAGAAAAATGCAAGTAATATACGTTAAATGAAAGCTTTTAAGAATTCATATACGATGGAAAAGCAGGAAACGTATACAAAGTGTATATAAACATCAGTAAATCGGATCCAAAGATTACCTTTTAGTTTATGTTCATGCTTTTAAGCTGTAATTTCATCTACTTCATAACATATAGATTGGGGCAATGCAAATCGAAAAGCTATAATTAACTAGGTAAAATAAAAGTAAGACGAAACTCTAATTTTAACAGCTAATAGCTCAGGAAGTGAAAGCGGTCGTTTTGCCGATGATTATGAAGGTAACATTTTGTTCTTTTTGGAATCATTTTTTCGGATTTTAATGCATCCAAAAACATTTCTTGTAAAAGTAACCATTTAAAATAGTATTCATTTCAGTCTAAAGACATTTAGTTTTATAAAGCCTCAGTTTTGGTTCAGGCTTTGCTTAAGTAAAACAGCGTATCTGTCTTTAGCTCTTATAAAGACGCTTATTGCTGTCGCTACAATCCGCGCAAAAGAAAGCGCACCTTTAAATCTTCCTTTTGTTCGTCGAAGCAGAGGTTATGAAATGAAATATTTTTTTAACCTTACAATTCCTACTGTATATTATGAAATTACAATTTATAATGCCTCGATAAATATCAGGTATTTATATATTCTAAGTTATGAGTTAATCGACATAAGCCCATTTCGGACATGGGAAAAAGGTCTACATCCTCCTAGGTTTTTTCTACATCCATTTTAATCGAACTATTCTACTTCTTACAGTTGCGACTCTGCATTAATAATTAATAATTCAAAAGAGACGAGATCGAGTTCTACTTTCACGTGAAAAACATTACAAATGAATTTTGCAATGAAATATGAACGCAACAAACCCGAACCAAAGTTTATATTGTACAGGCTCTAGGGATCCAATAAAAAAAATATTATTTCTCTCATTAAAAATTTGTTTGTTCAACACTTGCGAAAAAAAAGAAAAAAGTTAAAGCAAAGAACTAAAAAAATTTATTAAAAAATTCACTTCAAATTAATAGAAACTCTTAATTTTATTTTCCCTCCTTTTCTGCATAAGTAAACCTTTTTAAAAATTTACAAACGATAAACAGGCAACTTTACGGAACCGAAACCCGGTTAAAATGTAAATAGGTCTATTCTATAGTACTCCCTAACTTCTCGACAAAAGATATAATCCTTGGAAAAAACTCGAAGAAAAGAATTGTATTTCCGAACATAACATAGACATTTGATGTCCCAAAGATCCTCAGGGATTCGTGGTTTCCTTTTAATGCCGTTTTTAACTTATTTCCTGCGTCTAAAGCTTCCATTTCACTCGGTTTTCGCTTTTGAATGGGATTACCAGCTCTAAAGAGGTTCTAATTAGCCAAATCGAATTTTTCTTTTTATTATTTATTTATTTATTTATTTATTTTTTATTTTTATCGACAAATAATTTTGATTAATTCCTGTTTTGCTTTTCAAGACCTTTTTTATTTGCTTGGCAAAGTGTAATGATTTGTAAATTTCCAAATAATTAAAATTGACCCTTGAGGGCTTTTAATACAAAGCGACAAATACTGCATTTACATTGACACACAATCGTTTTGATATGTTTTTTTTTCCCAGTTCTTTGTGTTCTAAAGGATCGGATTATAGTTAGGCCTTTCCGCTTATTGGTGGCATTTTGGGCATGAAAATTTTATTTTTTTACATATTTTTTTTTAATCATGAATCGTGGTTTTGGGGAATGTTTAAATGTGACTTCGGCAAATTGTAGAAGAAAAAGATACTCTAATTTCATTGGAAGGCGATGATAAGTAATTCATTCCATTATCTCCATGTTTTTTGGTTAACTTCAAGAGAATTGCCAGTCAACCGGATACTTTGTCACTGATCAAACATCTCAAGTTGTCATCGAAGGGTTGAGTTAAATCAGTTTTGCAGAAAACTTTGCTTTGAGAGTTGATGAGACAAGTAAACGCAGGTATCCTACCATCGAAGACTAATTTTAAAAAATTTACGTTTTTTATTTAACTAAAGCTGTTGTTTTCATTTCCCTCTATTAATTTTTTGGAAAGATTTGTTAGGTGAGCGACGATAATGAAAATACATTGCGAGTACACATTATTTGTGCTAGAAACGAATAGCACTGTGAATATTATGCGACAAACCAGGTTATAACTTTGAATGCTTATTGAATGCATGCTTAAATACCTGATCGTTTTTATCGATTTTTATTCGAGTTTGTTTTTATTTAAAATTTTTATATTTCTGGTGTTTTTTACAATTGTTCCCGTGTTTTATTTTCTTCCATATCATAACGAATCTTTTTTTTTTTTTCTTCTCCTTTTTATGTTTTTTTGCTAATGAAATGAAGTAGGTTTAATGAGAATATTCTAATTTTAGAAAATATACTGTGACAAGATAAAGTAGGTAAGTTCATGCTTTGCGGAAACAAGAAGTTTCAATTTTTAAGTGGCTCTTTTTTTCCTAAGCAGAAAAGAATATTCCTTTGATCTTCCCGGCTTTATTGTTGACGAAGTATATCCGATTTCCATATCTCTTTCATGATTTATTAACGTTCAGAAACAGCGAATGATTCATTTCTTACATGTATGAATTAAGCAGCCAAGCCGCAGAGAAACTGTCGTCTTAGCACTCATTATTTTGCACTGTGTTTTTTAACAATGTTTTCGCATTTTTTGAGAAAAGAAAATTTTATAAAAACTTTAGGTTGTAATTTAAATGATTCAGTATTTGCGTTTGCACACTGAACTTAGTTCAAGTGGGGCATTGTTCAACGAATTCTAAGAAATTCCGTGAATGCAACTTGAAAAGATTTAACAAAAAAAAAAGAGGGGAAAAAAAAAGTTTTTCTCTTTATTGTTAAGAAAAGAGGAAATATATACTGCGCCATCATGTAATACCGGGAAAAATTTATAATTTAATGATGATTTTTTTTAAAGAATTAATGGAAGAAATGTTTTTTTGAATTATTTTTAGAAGTTTTCCCGAAGTTAATTTGCCTTCAAAAATCTGTCAAAAACTTACGTGTAATTGTCCGCTACTGTTAAGCCTACGTACTGAATGTTAATATACGTTTATATTCGTATTTTCGTTTTGGGTTGAGTGATGATAAAAAGTTGGTTTATCACAACAATTCCTCTGAAATGGAATCTAAAGGTCAGGCAAAGGAAAAAAGGGTGAAAATGTGGAAAGCGTCAGATTTCACTTCTTCAGTGCTTCAATTTTTTCCCTTTAGTGATTATTTTTATTAAAGACTGAAATTAAAGCCTTTTTTTAAACATTGATTTAATTTTAGCTAGTCTACTTTGGTTTTATTTTACGATCATTAAAAATTCACGGTTAATTGAAATGTAATATTCATAATTGTCGTAGTAATTAATCGGGAGGCGTTTGAATCTTTTATACTGAAAAATCAGATTATGCTGAAAATTATTATTTATGTTCCATATAAATATTTTTATATATATTTATATTCCTAAATTAATAATCTTGAAATCGAATCCTTAGTCCTAATATCTTGAGCAACGGAAGCATTTGTGTCAAATATTTGGCATTACATCGCTTTAAATCAATACGATTTTAAATCGGTCGGCTTTCAGACTGGTGATCAATTGAAAATATTTTGGACAGGTCCATGGCATCCGATTTGTTTGCTGATTTCTAGAAATTCATTTTGTTGTATTCCTTCAAAGTTGTAAGGAATTAGTATAAGAAAAAAAAAATAAAGGAAATATGATATTCTTACATCATTCGACGGAAAATTCAATGTGTCGCATAAACCTAAATTTCGTGGGTAAACCTGACAGTCATACTGATAAAGGAAATACTGAAATCATTTGCTGAAAACTTTTTTTACTAGGCCTTTTAATGCAGATAAGCAAGGTTTCGAATACTAATGCTCGCTTAATAAAGATTTGATCTCTTTCCCGGCGAAACCTTTCGTTTCTTTAGCAAGCATTGCTTACATTAAACATTTCATCGAGGAAATTGAAAGCACGAGAATCGTTTTAAATTTCCTTAAATTTAAATAAGGGTGCTAGTAAAACGACGATTTCTTTTAAATTTCGTTTTTTCTATTTATATACAGTAGTATGCAATGCATACTACTACAGTTTTTCATTTCGAATGAAATAATTGCTTTCATAAAAAGAGATTTTTTTCGGGACAATATGAGAAATCTGCAATAAGTCATTCGGATCTTCGATTTTGGGAACGAATTCAGAAATTGTATTTCTTTGAACTACAACAAGAGTTTCTTTTATCAACGAATAAAGCCTTTTGTTTACCTTTTGAAATGGAAAACTATTTCCGATTTTTCCCTTTTATATATTGATGGTTTTCTTCGTTTATTTTCCGCTAATCTCCTCAGGCAAAATGAATTATTGTATTTGCTTTCTTTTAGGCATGCACAAAGAAATGCATCTCTTAATTAATATTCACCGTTATTTCATACCGCCGAAAACTATATTATTGTACGAAAAGCTGAATTTTTTTTTTTTTTAATGTCCGTCGTTAAATTGTAAGACGGACGTATAACAGATTCTCCGTGATAAAAAAAAAGCATCTTCCGTTTCATTGAATGATGCCTTTTGTGGCATTTACATCGATTAATAGATCCTTCGTCCCTTTTTCCGTTTTAACAGGAGCTTCCCAATTACCTTTTCGTTAATTTATATTGATCCATTCATGGGTTACTCTTATTTGATCGACATCGTCAGTTAATTCAGGATGACTTTAAATCTCTTTTTCATGAGCGAATTTTTCTTTTGTAAACTGTGTTGTCTTTTGGATTTGTCCACGAGCTTTTTGTCACAAGTGTGATGGGGATTCATAACCCTTTCCCGACGGCTGTCGTATATATATGCGATTGGGGAAAATCACCGGAAAATCCCGGAAAACTTAAGGAGACGTTTCCCCAATTCGGTCTTAGCCAAATTTGAAGCTCCACTCCTCAAGCTACACCTGAGAGTAAGGCGGGTTGCATAACTATTTTTTGAAGGGGCTTTGCAATTTTTACAAAAATACTCCCAAAATCAGCCGTCATGAAAATCGCTTTTCATCAAAAGGCTGCCGTCCAGAAAGGGATAAGCAAAGCATGAATTTCATTACTCTTGTGTTACACTTACGTGGACAAGCCCATTTGTAATTTCTTTCGTTTTTTTTTTTGAAGATTCAGCATCATTTATTCGCAATTTCCTTTTTTTACTAATTCCAATGTTTCTACTAAATTCTACATCTTGCTTTAATTTTTTTAACGATCTCTTCTTTGGTATTTGAAGACGAGTCAAGGTTTGGATACTTCTTTTTTTTTTTTTTTTTTTTTTTTTTTTTTTTTTTTTTTTTTTTTTAACAATTTGATCGCCTAATTTTAAATTTAAGTTTTCCAAATGGATATGGTTCATTATTTTCAAAACCTCGTCCGATATCTTGTTATCTCGTAATATCTCTTTCCCCTCCTTGCTTATTTCTATTTCTGTTTCACTTTCCATTGTAAGTATTAATGCTTCAAATAAATTAAATTAAAAATTTACCACGTTCTAATGCATCGCATTTCGCCACGAGGTCCGGGGCTTAAAAACCGGAAATAGAAAAAAAAAAAAAAAAAAAAAAAAAAACCTGAATATTTTAATGTTTTTATTTTTCTTCCTAAATAAAATTTTCATGAAGTTTTTATAAAACCGAACTTTATTAAATAAAAAATCAGATTTATATTATGTTTCCTTATTTAGTCATTATTATTTATTTTAAATTATAATGAAATACACATCAGGCTGTTGCCGGAAGGGATGTCTTTGATTATGCAAAATTGAGGAAACTACACCATGCCCACGAGGACCATGAAAAAGACGGTTTGACATGACTTTAGGAAATGTTAAGGGTATTGTTTCCGTATAAAGTTTTTTTTTGTCGTAAAGGATTTCTTTATATTACTATAAAGTGTTTCTTTATATAACTTCCTGCCTATAAGGCGGATTTACTTTTGACGGATGTCCTTTTCCTTTTAAATTTTAATTGCTGCAAACTTTTGACTTTTTTTTGTGCGTTGTTATTCTTTTACGTGCTTCCTTTAACGAATGAATATACATTTAGAAATTTTTTCTTTCGCATTTTTCATTCCTCTATAAAACTTCTTTTAGTCCCAAATTTAGACAAGTTTTGAAAAGGTTTTTAGGTGCAGCAATAACTCAATATCAACCGTACATTTTTCGCATATTTGACATTAAATTGGAGTCGGGTGAAGAATGGAGTTCAAAATGTTTTAAAGATATTAAAAGCTCGGTAATTGTGGTATCGAAAATTGCACTAATAATTTTCCTATAATTTCCCTCCCCTCCCCCCAGTGTTATTTGTTTTAGACAAACTCATTACCATGCACGGCACCAGACATGCATGCAATTAATGTTAAAAACCAATTTTAGATTCTTAAATTTTGATGGTACTAGACCTTTTAAAAGGTTTAATCATTTAGCGTTTGTTAATTGACCTCTTATTTGATTCAGCAGCCGTTAAGAGGATTAGTGCAATTTTAATTTTCGGAAATAAATTATGACATTTCTGGGGAAAAAATGAACTAAAGCTTTTAATCTTCGTAAATATATTTTATTCCTTTGCATCATTTTTTGATTAAACTTTTCAGATCAAAAGAATTTTTTTTATTCATCCTCAATTTTTATGTTTTCGAAAAAAAAGGGGGGAAAAAACTTGTTTCAATCTTTTTTCTGTCCGTTTTCATTATTTTTTGTTTCGAATTAAAAAAATACCAGATACCAGGCAATTATGATGTTTTAATGAATAGTCTTTTTTCTCTCCAGATAATTTTTTTGAAAGAATTTTAACGTTTTGGTTTTTTTTTTATATTTCTTTTTTAAAGAAGGAATTGAAATAATTATTTAGAAGAAGATTTTCTTTTTTTGAAAATGGTTACTGAGACTACTGTATAGCATGCTGTTGAACAACTTTTTCTAAGCTGCTCAAGCTACGTTGCTAAATATTTTCATGTGAAAATTTAATCTCTTTAAAAAGGAAAGTTATATGCCTCATTATTGGTCGGAATGATAAACCTTGGCCTTTGGCAATACGACTATTTTTTTGAGTATCGCATGATCCGAAATAAGAAAAAGTACACAATCAATCGAAGCATCATATTCTACCATCATTTTTCAAATTTTAGTCGTAGAATCATTCCGAAAATATGTATTGTATTATCATTTCCTTCTTGTTCAAAACTTAAACTATATTAAAAACTGAAATTATTCTGGTTTTTCAAACATTTTATTTCCACTTAGACTTATATTGTATCTTGAAATCTGACATTTTAAAGATAAACATTATTTCGCGAAAAATGGTGAATTATTATTCCGAGTGATTAGAGCAATATTCTTCCGACGAAGAAAAATTAATGCTTGAATAATTTTTTTTTTTCGTTTAATTTTTTTTCCCATTGCTCATTAAAATTCAGGATTCAATTTTATGGAAAAATCGAAAAGGTGAACATAAAAAAAATAAAAATGTTGTTCTTTTGCCTACTCTCTTTAAACGCTGATAAAATGGTGAACTGATGTAATATTGCAAACAAAAGGATTCGATCGCATCATCTTAACGATTGTTTACCGTTACTCATGTAATATTGAAAATATTATTTACTTCATATCTTTATTTTCCTTTCAAATCTTTCCACTTTCCTTCTATTTCTCCGTTATTGAGAATAGTAATTCAGGAGAAAAAAAAATTGTTGATTTAAGAATAGTTTTATGTTAAAGTTGTGCTCTTCTGTTCATAACTCTTTGAAATTGGCACTGTTCGAGGACAGATTTGTTTTAATGAACATTTATGTAATCAGTTTTTTGGGGAACGAGGATTGTATTTTAATTTTTGAATGTTTTGCATTAACCGATTTTTCAGTTTATAGATTCCTATATCTTTAACATTTTTGTATGTACGGAAAATTAAGAACATAAAGGAGCCCAGCGAAAGACTTAAGAAAGAGTAGGGAAAGAGAATAGGAAAAAGTGCACGTTAGAAAAGAACCGAACAAAGGAAAGCTTGCTTATTATTTAAAATATTGATTTACTTTAAGAGCTCTAAAGAGTACTGGAAGCAAACGATTAACATTAATTAGAACGAAAAATAGGCTTTTGAGTGTAAGCTTAGTGCCTCTCATTTTGTCTTACAGAAATTATAACCGATAATTTCATCGGCAGTTGAAAAATATTTTAAAGTTCATTTAATTTTGCTAACAGTGAATAAATTTTTGTTTCTATTCGTTTATTCGTTTCGTTTCATTTGCCTTGATTCGTTTTAATTAAGTTAATGAGGACTTGGACGTTCATGTTTTTAAAAACTCAACAATAATACAAAAACACATACACAGTTGGGTATTACTACCATGTACACAGAAACCTTTTCCAGTTATTAATAATGTTCTGACAGTTTTTATTTCTTTTTTTCTTCAAGCCAGGGGCTGTATGCAAATCTATTATTCACAAAGACTCGATGCCTTTGAATTCCTCTCCTTTTTTTTTTTTTTTTTGCTCCAGGGGTTTCCCGATTTTAAACAAAAAATTTAATTACTATTAATTTTTTTTACCGAGTTATATTACTTTTTTACTTAAAAACGTTTTATTGTTATCCTCTTCTTGATATAATTTGTTTTCTCGAATCTCGAAATCGAGAAGATATGTGTACATGCTTAGCGTACAGCAAGTTCTTATTTGTAAAGCTTTCCTAAAACCTTAAGCAGCCTAGTTCAGTAGAGATGGACCAGAGCCCGAAGTAGCTCAGCAGTATAGTAGCCTTCCGCTATAATGGAAGGTAGTTAGTTCGAGTGCCTATGGTCTGTTCTTTTGCTGAACATTTCCCGGTTCCCTCTTTGATTCAAATACCAAAAAGCCTGCAGCCGAAAGAATTACACCTTCCTTTATCGTAAAGTAAAAATAATTTGGATTCTTGGAAAATTAAAAAAAAATTGTTTTGTTGTTGTTTTTTATTTAATTTTTTATTTTTACCTTTTTATTTGAGTCTTTGTTTTTCATGCAAGATAGCCATAATTTTTAATAATTAGAAACGAATTCTGCAGTCTGACCTGCATTTGCATCAGTTAAAAGTTTGGTTATACCTAATCGAACTAATTAAGAATGACTTGGCTATAAACTCATTTAGTTTCATTACCGTAGATTGGGGTGAAGTTGAAGAGGTGGGGTGAAGTTGAAGGACCTAAAAAATGCTATTAAGCATCGCCTGCTTATCTCTAATTGCAATGAAGTGAACTAAAAATGTTCTCTACTTTTCCGCTGCTTAGTCATAATGCTAAAAATTGTGCTGATAATGACTTTTTCAGGCCCTTCAACTTCACCCCACCTCTTCAACTTCACCCCAATCTACGGTATATTTTGTCGTCAACTAAATTAAAAAATTTTTATTTTGCTACCCTGCCGCTGTAAGCGAATTCAGCGTAACTCCATTTTTGTAAACAATGGAGATTTTGGTACCGATCGATTCCTTATAATCACGCGGATAATATTTTATACGCATATAGTAAGATATAAGGATGAAAAAGGCTTAGTTTTATAAAATAAAAAGTAAATAATAAATAAAAAAAGAGGATCGCCATTATGAATGCAAGGAAACAAAATATATGTTTACTTCTTACAATTGTTTTTATTGCCATTTTCTCAAAATTTTAAAAAATGGAGTTACGCTGAATTCGCTTACAGCGGCAGTACCGGAAAGTTTCATTCGAGATTAAAGTTTTCCTCCTTGCATTGAGAATGATATGATAGATTTCATAGAATCTAAAAATTTACTGCTACTTCGCTTAAGTGCCGCCAGATGTTTCATTTACGTCTGTTTCTGTCGATTTGGGCTTTAGGTACATCTTCCAGCTTCCTCCCAACATACACGAGAATTATCTTGACCGGGCAAGGGTAGTTCTAGAGGGCAGCTTATAGGACTATAGGGACTCTTTGCTGAAAATGCGCTCCCTAATAAAGCCATAGTAGTTCATAATTTTTTCCTTTGTTGCATTCCCAGACAAAAAGATGACGTCATGGTGCCGCGACAGATTTTCGTCATGAAGTATGGTATTTTCCGTGACGATTTTACGCGGCTTTCAACGTCAAAACGACGTCTTAAAAGGAAGTCGTGACAACCCGTAACATTCGTCACTGTATGACGACTTATTGGCATAGTATGGTGACATATATTATCTCTCATACTTAAAGACGTCATTTTGATGTCGAAAATTTCATAAAGTAATCTTAGAAGGGATGATTTATGTGGTAAATATATGTTTCACGTGTTCGAGTTCGAGTCTTCGTTTGTTCAGGTCTACCTTTGCCATGTGAAGCACATTAGGTAACATTCGTTTTATTTGTTAACAGTAAAATAAAATTTTAATTTATGATCGAAAAATTCGCTGAAAAAAAAGTGAATAAGTAAATTAATGAATGGCTATAGGCAAATAACTAAATTAAATGGGAAAGAATGGTACATTTATGGTGAAAAACTGAGAGGTTCTTTAGACAACCCTCATTTTCTTTCCTTTAAAATTTCCGAATTCTTTAATTTAGTATTTCTCATGTTTATTTAATATCAGCTTCATTTTCTTATCCTAAAAGCATGCCCTTTGAAAATGTTAAAAGCAATTTATCAGGATCACGACATGTAGCGCGTGATCTTTGTTTTTCCTCATTTTCATTTGGAGCTTTTATAAAACAATTACATTTTGGTCGAAATCGATATTCGTTGATCAACGGAAATAAAAGAACCCAAGCGGAAGAAACAAAGCACGAAAACCATTATTGATCACTTTAAAATTCATGAATGAGAATGAGGGAAAGCTCAAATTGTATAACCATTCGGACGTATCATCCGATTTATGAACATACAGTTTTTTACTCCCGTCAGTGAGTTCGTTTGCTATATCAAATATATTTTTTGTTTTTTGTAAAATATCGACCTTATTCGGGGTATTTTATTTGTGAGTTTGATTTAAAAATGAAGTAAAACTTTCTAATGCTATAACTTGCGATTCTAAAGAAATTTCCGAAATATCGTACATTTTCATTGTCATCTTTTTATCCGATTTCCCCATTTTCTTAGTAAAATAAAATAAAAATTCTGCTTTTCCCTTTTTATATTCCACACGTTTCAGGTTTCTTCATTCTACGTTTTTTATTTCTTTCGGGTCCGTATTTCTTATTTAATCCGTAAAACTTTGGAGCTTAACTTCATAAATTAAACCCTTGAAATTTTCAAAACCCGATTTCAAATTAACTGAGAGTTTGAAAACTTGTTAGCCATAGTCCGATCGATTACACTTTGAATACTTCGATACGCATCGTCTCTTGATATGATGAATTTGATTAGAGAAAAATCGATTGAGATTTTATTTCGAAGACCATATCCAATTTTCTTTTTTAGATTAACTTCAAATATTTCTCTTGCGCATAACCTCAATTTTTTTTTTATATATTTTATGCGGACTTCCCTATACTTTGTTAAACCAAACAAATATTTATTTTTCTCATTATAAATGGAGGAGGAAGCTTTTCATTCCGTATTGAAAGAAAGTGTAGGCGTAACATTTTCCAGTTCAGTTTTTCTTGAATTATGTTCATCGTGATTTTTTCGATTTTGCTACTTACTTCCTACTCTAAAATGATACAACTAAAGCAGATCTTTTTACCTCTCTTATGCTTTTTTCGTTTTGATTTTTATATTTCTTGCTATTTTTGATATTTAATGTGATTGCATTTGTTCAAAGCAATCGTTTTTATTCGAAATATTTTTAAATCTTATAGGGTTTCAACATTTGATTCGTAAATCCGATTCCTTTACTTTTCAAACTTTCAGATTCTTCCTTAACCAATTTTCTTAAATCGTCACCGTCTTCTAACTCGAGTTTTCATCATCCTGCAATTAACTCGCGTTCCGGGTTGGATAATTGTGGAAATCGATTGAGGGTTGTTTGAAAGACAGAGTGATAAAACATTTTGATCCCCAATTTTCTTAAACCTCAAATGTTGTTTATCCTTTAAAAGATTAGAAATGACTGAAAGCATTTTTTGACGTAGGACTACGTCATACCCCGTAACCTGGAGATTTCTGTTCGTTTATTTGTTTGTTTATTTGTTTATTTGTTTGTTGGTTCGCACCTAAAAAATTATTTAATATTAAAATATTAAATAATTAATATTTTAATATTAAAATTTTAACTTGGAGAATTTTAAAAAATTTATGGTCAAAATACAGATCTAGTCAACATTTTAACTTATATAATTTTTGAGAAAAAAGATCATTTTTGGTAAAAATGTCATTTTTGAAGTGAAACTTCTTATGGGGGGGGGGGTCCTGCGTAAGCGTAAGTGTCCGCGTAACTTTAATTTTATGAAAGTTAAAAAGTAAATAACGAATATGAACTAAAATTAACGGAAATTATCGAGAATTAACGGAAAAGTTGAAACACAAGGAATAATCCAGGTTTTTTAAAACTTCCAAGTAAACAGTAAAATATCCAATCTTTATTTAAAAAACATCTTTGTATGACGATGACAGGAGTTTTCTCACAACATTACATCTCAGAATCAAAAAATCATTTTTGGTAAAAATGTCATTTTTGAAGTGAAACTTCTTATGGGGGGGGTCCTGCGTAAGCGTAAGTGTCCGCGTAACTTTAATTTTATGAAAGTTAAAAAGTAAATAACGAATATTAACTAAAATTAACGGAAATTATCGAGAATTAACGGAAATTAACCAAAAATTTAAATTTTTTAATTTTTGGTCAGAAAGTTTCTTAAAAAATGACATCTTATTAACTTCTTATGGGGGGGGGGGGGTCCACGTAAGCGTAGTGTCCGCGTAACTCTGGTGTGTTTTGATTATTTTAATTAACTTAATTTAATTAGAAATTAACTTAATTTTGTTAAAAATTAAGTTATTATTGAAAATTTTCGAGTAATTTTCGAAAATTAATTTTATTTAATTAATAAATTTACATAAAATTAATATTAATTAATTAATTTTCTTAACACCGACATAACACCGAGACAAAATTGCCGCTCGAGCGAAGCGAGATATGTCGGTGTTAAGACCTCGACTAATTGCCGCTCTCGCTTCGCTCGAGCGGCAATTTTGTCTCGGTGTTGGGGCCAGGTCAAATCCCCAAAATTGCCGAAATGTTGACTATTTTTGAAGTGAAACGTCTTTAGTCACAAATTTTATTGAAAATCGATTTTTGAATCATATTTTTCGATCATTTTAAATATTAAAATTGTAGGTAACTTCGAAAATTTTAAATTTTAATATTCATAATATTTTGAATATTCATAATTTTAACTTTGAAAATTTTAACGTTAATTTTAACGTTAATTTTTTTAAAATTAACGAAAAGATCGAAAGTTATGGGCGAAATAACACCGAGACAAAATTGTCGAGGTGTTGGGGTCAGGTCAGATCTCCGAAAAAGGAATCCCCGATTTTATTTCCCCGAAATAAAGTTTGTTTTGAAAAGATAGTTTATTTAGATAGTTTGTTTAGATAGTTTGTTTAGAGAAGATAGTTTGTTAAAAAAACAAAACACACTATGCGGATTGTATAAGAGGGAGGTTTTCATATGCACGTACACATTTGTCAAAATTTGAAAAAAAATTGAAATTAATTATTTCAAGTTAAAATCGGTTGAAAAATAGTAAAACGCAACGCCATAAGAAGTTTCACTTCAAGTTCTTTAGGCTTTACCGACGTAGAGCCTTTTTCATTTTTTCTTTTCTGGCACGGAAAAAACTTAAAATTTTTGATGAAAAAGGTCAAAAGTTGAAAAAAAATTCATTTAAAAAATTAATATTTCTTGTAAATTTTATTAATTTTAATATTAATTTAAATTAATTAATACTTTTAGAAGCAGCAAAATTTCAAAAACCTTAAAAATTGTAATATTAAATTAATTTATTAAAAAATATTAATTTTTGGTGCGAAAAGTGCAGTAATTTGATTAAAATTTTAATATTAAAATAGTAATTTACAAGAAAGAATTTTCATTTTTCATTATTTTTCGTTAATTTTTTGAAATTAACGAGATTTAATTACGACGTTATTTTTTAAAATTAACGAGATAAAATTTACGAGAGTAATATTAAAACAGTACCCCATAGACGTAGTCCTACGTAGGGATATGCTGCCATATCCCAGTATAATTTTTTTTTTGTTTGGCTTACATAAAAGAAACTATTTATATGGGAAATCTAAAATAATATAATTAGGAAGGTGGTTGCTATTGGAATTTCTTGGGGCTAGGAATGAGATTTAAGTACAATTCTTCCTAATGAAACCGGTTTCCTAATCCCCAGAAAAATCTATAAAGTACATCTTCCTACATATAGTTTGGAACAAACAATTTTATTTAAAACCATATAATTATTAATCTTACCCTCCATCCACCATGATCATAATTCCAGACTGTAATAAATTATAGCGCCGCCTTTTTCCATTTTTTTTTTTTTTACTTCAACGCTTTTATTATTTTCTCTTCTGCTGAATGTTCGAAAATTCTCATCAACAACAGGAAAAATGATAAAAACACAGGCCCGTATCAAGCACGGATGGCTCTAATTGGCCGCTATTAATATGGAAATAAGGAAATTGCATCAGACAAAAAAAAAGGAATTTATGCACGAGATAGGGTTTTTGAGACGGCTAGAAAAAGTGTCGAGAATTTCAAAGTTGAGCGAGCCTTATGCACGATTCGACCTGTAGAATCCGAAATTACCTTCAGAATTAGGTATGATTGCGGAAAAATGCCGATATTTCCAAAAAGAAAGAATCGGTATACGTGCATATGGATATCGGCATTATATATACACAGATATCGGCATTTTCCATCAACCGTACCTAATTTTCAAAATCATTTTCGGATTCTACACGTCGAATTACGTATAGGACTCATTCAGCTTTAATTTCTGAGCGATGTCAAAAACCCTATGTCGTGCTTAAACTCCATTACGCAAAGACTCAAACTGCCTCAGATGGGAGGTCAGCTACCCTTTGTCCCGGCTTGTAAAAACCTAGTATCAGAGCAAGAAAATCGGAAAAAGGCACCGGTGCTATGATTTATTGTAGTCTGCAATTATGATCATAGTGGAGCGAGGGTACCGGTATCTATAATATAATTGCTGAAAAACATTATAGTTATCGAAAATTAACTGAAACGAACTCTTTTGTCTAATTTTAGTAAATACTTAAGCAAAATTTCTCGCAAAATTTTTTATTCTTTTTCTTCTTTCCCATCTCCTTTAAAAGTCTATTAAAATTTTATGTCAAAATCAATATAAATCAACATAAGCAGGTCCACATAATTTTTATGTTGTCTTTGTTTTATGTTTGCCTTATGGGAGAAACAACATAAAAAATTTATGTGGACTTCTTAGAACATATGTATTTACATAATGTTTTTTACTGTGTATAGTTTTTTTTTTCTGTAGCCACGATGTGGTTTTTTTTCATTTTAATAATTCTTGGAAACTAAAAACTCTCATTTGTTAAACTTGAAAAGTGAAATTGAGATGTTATGTTTATCAGCTTTTAGAATCAATTTCTGCTTCCTTTATTTAGTTTAAAGAATGAAAACGTCAAAATAAAAAAAATAAAAAATAATAAAAAAAAAAAAAGGAATATGTTTTCTTGGTCAGTTATTTTAAATTACTTGGTCAGTATTTTATTCTATGAAAAGGTCAGCTCTTAATATTAGTTTTGGTTAGTAAAAATATTTAAAATGTCAGTAAAAAATTTGAAAATGATGAGTAAAAATATTGAAAATGGTCAGTAGTTTTATCGTTTTTGGTCAGCAAATTTGGTCGGTATCAAATTTTTTACTGAAAAAAAAAATTATTTCTACCCAAAAAAAAAAAAAAAAAAAAAAAAAACAAGAACGCCTTCGGCATTCTTGGCCTGCGGCGCAGGTTCCGCCTTCGGCGGAACGGTCGCCCTTCGGGCTCCCAGACGCAGCTCGGCCTTCGGCCTCGCCTTCACCTCTCTTAAGCCGTGAACGGCTTCAAAACTTCGGCATCTCAAAATCATCGTAAAAAAAAATAGGGCAAAATATTTATTAGCCAGTCCGAGTAGGCAGCCTAGTAGGCCGAGTAGGCCAGCCCAGGTGGGCCCAGTACGGGTGGGCACAAGCCGGGTGGGCTCAGTCCGGGCTGGCACAGTCCGGGTAAGCACAGTCCGAGTAAGCACGGTCCGTGTAGGCGTAGTTTGGATAAGCGCAGTCCGTGTAGGCATAGTCCGGGTAAGCGCAGTTCGTGTAGGCATATTCCGGGTAAGCACAGTCCGGTTGAGCTGAGTCCGGGTAAGCACAGTCCGAGTAAGCACAGTCCGTGTAGACATATTCCGGGTAAGCACAGTTCGGTTGGGCTCAGTCCGGGTAGGCCTAGTCCGGGTAAGCACAGTCCGGGTAGGCCTAGTCCGGATAAGCACAGCCCGGGTATCACAGTCCGAGTAAGCACAGTCCGGGTGGGCTCAGTCTGGGGAGGCCCAGTCCGGGTATCACAGTCCTAGTAAGCACAGTCCGTGTAGGCATATTCCGGGTACACGGTAAAAAATTATCTGTTAATATGTTAAAAACGGTCCACTAATTTTGTATGTTAACCATAATCTGTTAAATTTTTAACAGATTCATATGTGAATTTAACAGATTTCAAATATGTGATTTTGTTTTCTATGCCATTGCATTTTTCGGCAAATTTCAGAATATTAATTTCTGAAAAAATTTTTTACAGAACTGCAATATGTTAAATTGACATATAAAAATTGGTGGACCGTTTTGAACAGACAAAATATGTTAATTTTACAGATAATTTTTTACCGTGTAAGCACAGTCCGGGTGGGCTCAATCCGGGTAGGCCTAGTCCGGGTAAGCGCAGTCCGCGTAGGCATAGTCCGGGTGGGCTCAGTCCGGGTATCACAGTCCGAGTAAGCACAGTTCGTGTAGGCATATTCCGGGTAAGCACAGTCCGGGTAGGCACAGTCCCGGTAGGCCAAGTCCGGGTAAGCAGAGTCCTGGTGTGCTCAGTCCGAGTGGGCTCAGTTCGTGTGGGATCAGTCCGGGGAGGCCCAGTCCGAGTAAGCACAGTCCGTGTAGGCATATTCCGGTTAAGCACAGTCCGTTTGGGCTCAGTCCGGGTAAGCACAGTCCGGGTATCACAGTCCGAGTAAGCACAGTCCGTGTAGACATATTCCGGGTAAGCACAGTCCGAGTAAGCACAGTCCGGGTATCACAGTCCGAGTAAGCACAGACCGTGTAGACATATTCCGGGTAAGCACAGTTCGGTTGGGCTCAGTCCGGGTACGCCTAGTCCGGGTAAGCACAGTCCGGGTATTACAGTCCGAGTAAGGACAGTCCGTGTAGGCCTAGTCCGGGTAAGCACAGTCCGGGTGGGCTCAGTCCGTGTAGGCCTAGTCCGGGTAAGCACAGTCCGGGTATCACAGTTTGAGTAAGCACAGTCCGGCTAGTTCGGGTGAGTCAAGGACCGCCCTTCGGGCTTCCAAATGCACGGGAACATATAGTAAGTTCATTCTGTTCAAGCCGGCTATCTATTTAAATGGCTTAAGAATGCCGGCATCTCAAAATATTCTAAAAGGAAAAATGTAATAATTTTAAAATTTCTTTATGACTAATAATGGCTTAGCAATTAATTAATCAGTTAAAAATAATGGTGGGACATCATTAAACAAAATATGAAGTTAAAAAAAAAAAAATAATAATAATAATAATAATAATAATAATAATAATAGTTGCTTGAAGAATTAAGAAATCAGAAAAATCAAGATATCAAGCAAGTATGATCAAACTAAGTTTTGAAAATAATATTTTATATTGCAGTAAAACATAAACTGCAAAAAAAAAAAAGGGTGTTGAGCTTTAGAGAATGAAATTACAGTTCAATTTTTAATTACAAGACCTGTAAGTCAGAACTCTTCCAAGCATTAAATTTGCTTTTAGAATAGTTATATAATTATAATTATTCTAAGCAGTGAAGGTTCAATAGAGAATCAAAACTTTTGACTAGTCGAACAGATAAGAGTGATGAATCTGATAAGCAATCAATAAGGAATTTAATTTTTTGAATAGTTGAAGAGGTGAAGAGTGATAATTCTCATAAGCGGTGAAGGTTCAATAAGGAATTTAATTTTTTGAATAGTTGAAGAGGAGAAAAAAAATGATTCTCATAAGCGGTGAAGGTTCAATAAAGAAATAAAACTTTTGAGTAGTCGAAGAGGTGAGAGTGATAATTCTGATAAGCGGTGAAGGTTCAATAAGGAATTTAATTTTTGGAATAGTTGAAGAGGAGAAAAAAAATGATTCTCATAAGCGGTGAAGGTTTAATAAAGAAATAAAACTTTTGAGTAGTCGAAGAGGTGAGAGTGATAATTCTGATAAGCGGTGAAGGTTCAATGCAGAATTAAAACTTTTGACTAGTCGAACAGATAAGAGTGATGAATCTGATAAGCAATCAATAAGGAATTTAATTTTTTGAATAGTTGAAGAGGTGAAGAGTGATAATTCTCATAAGCGGTGAAGGTTCAATAAAGAAATAAAACTTTTGAGTAGTCGAAGAGGTGAGAGTGATGATTCTGATAAGCGGTGAAGATTCAATGGGGATTGATATGTTTTTGTTGTGTAAGGGCTAAGAAATTAAGATTTTGGTTGCAATAGGACATCAGACATCACACATTAGAATGGATTTAAAAGCTTTGTTTTGGTTAACAAAAGAGGGCTGATTGTTTTTTTTTTTTTTTTTTTAATTTAATACTTCAGTTTTAGAAGAAACATTAATGATTTGGTAAAGATTCACAGATAAAGAACCAGATATACATTTAAAATCTTTTTGTTTCTAAGCAAAGAAGGTCTGATTTGTTTTCTTGTATTCTTGCCTAAGATTGGAAACATAATGGTTTCGGTAAGGATCAGAAACTATACATGAAAGTGTAGACTTGAAAGCTTTACGTTATTGGTAAATGGTTAAAATTTGACTTCTTACACTTTGGTTAAAGAAGGAATCTAATGATTTTGGGAAGCACTTAAGTTCTGAACAAACCACTGAAATTTTGGCCTGCTGAAACAATTTGAATCAATTTTTAAAAATAAAATAACAAGATTTAAAAAAAATTGTTTTAAGGCATTAGATGTAAAAACATGATTTTTTTGTAAGCATACAAATATTAACACTTGAATGATTTTCTATTTGAAAATAAAACATAATTAATGATTTTACAGCGAAGCAGGTTTTATATGGAGCATTAAAAGTTTTGTGTGGAGTTGAACCCTGAGAAAATAATTTACTTACTTACAGATAACACCTAACCTAATCTTGACACATCATTGTATTTACTGAAAAAATGCCATCATTTTTTTGAAAATTCGTAATCAATTCACATTCACATTCTGAATATGATGCGAATCGTTTATTTTAAGTCATAACAAAAACATAACATAACATAACATAACCGATAACGGTGAATTAAATCGGTGCAAGCTAACGGCTTTGTTTACTTTTTAATTTCAAAATGGCGGACAAATATCTGATGTTCCGTAGTGGTATATGGAGAAAAATAAAAACTTAAATATCTTTGGATAGGGAGGGTCTTTTTCGTCGGGGTAAACTTCTTGCACATCCTTGACCCAAATGTCAACTTTTAAGCCAAATTTTGATGTGAAAAGACATTGCGTGAAGACGGTATGCCGCACACGACATGTACGGCGTGGGATGTCGATTTGTTTCGCCTCTAAAAACATTGAAATAATTTTTTGCAAGACTGAACGAGCATTTAAATCGAAAGATAAACTCATTAAGTTGAGGTTTAAAAGGTCCAATGCTTCAAAAATTTTATTAGGTTCGTGTTTTTTAAATATGAAATGTAAATTCTGGCAAATAACGACGCTAACAAAACCAATACTTCGGCCATTTTGAGATGCCGAAGTAAAAATTGACTTAACCTTCCGTTGACTTACCACAAAAATTGACTTACCACCGTCTGAATCTGGGAGTTGGGAATTTTCAATACACCATTGCTTCGGTTCACCAAGACTTATTTCACTTGGCCCGAACATATTTTTTCTGCATTGATTTAGATAATTTGATAATTGAACTTTATTTTTCGGCTTGAACCCTTTTTCGCATAACTTAGCCCAAATTAATTTCGGTTTCGCTTGGAGTTTAACTAGCTCCTCTACTTCTTTTTTTGCCTTTTTAGGAAGCCCTATTCTCTTTTGAAGGTCATCATGACTGTGAGGTGCTTCAGTCTGGAAAATGATAACGTTCTCGCTGTCGCTATAAACCAGCAGCATCGCATTGTGGGCCCCTCCGTTTCGCTGTACTATATCGGAAACAACTTTTAATCCCTGATTTACTTTTTAAAAAAAATTTTCCGCTATTTTACTGACCATCGAAAAAACATTTTTTGAAAAAAACTTACATAATTAATTTTTTTACTCTCTATTTAAATATTATTACTGACAAATTCGATTTTTTTACTGACCATTTGTCAACTGACCACAAGGATACTGACCAGACAGTATATCTACTGACCTTGTAATATTTTTACTGACCAGTCAATAAATATACCGACCAAAACATATATTTTTCTACTGACCCACTAAATACAAGCCGAAAAAAAATAAATAAATAAAAAAAAAGATATGATGCTTTTTCCAGGGAAGACTCCGTTATTTGTAAAAAAGAACCTTTTTATTCTCAGTTTGATCCTTTTTATAATATTATACCTTGGTTTGGATACATTGTTATTCTATGCTTTTTCCTTTATGCAAGTTTTAAACCCTTTGAAGAGCACTTATGAATTTATAAAAAGATTTTAATAATGTAAGGTATACCCATTGGAAAAAGAAAAAGGGAAATATGATCTAACTTTTTTAGCCGCTACAATTATCACTGTATAAAATTTCCGGATAATTAAATACAGCGAAAAAGCCTGAGAACGATTTTTACTTAAATACAAAACCACATTACATGTCAAAAGTACAAATACGGACAAAGTTGTTCGTCAACCAGCCGAACCTTATTTCACTAACAAAACGATTTTCAAAACTCGAAATTCAGCAGCAAAACGATGAAAGTACTTTACGAAACTTTTCATCGTTTCCCTTCTATTCTTTACCGAAAAGTATAACTTTTAAAATTCATTTGTAAGTACAACCTTTTTTTTTTTTTTTTTTTTTTTTTTTTTACAAGCGAAGATTTTGCTTTAAATTTTAAGATGAGATAAAAGAAAGTAGGCGAATGAAATTCAATAAAGATTGTCGATTGTTTTCTACAAGGTGAAAGTTGAACCGTCGGAAGATTGATTATTTCATTTCTCCCTTGAGGATTTCTGTTAAACAGCAACAAATCAAAGGCTGGTAAACCTGCCAGGTCAGCAGTCTTATTGATAAACTTTATCGAAAACAGATTACCTGGTCGTAATCCTTTCTTCCAAGAGGATCCATTCATTTTGATTTGCGTCATTAATAACAAGATTGGAAAGAGAAAGTGAACATCTTTTTTTTCTTTTTTTTAAAAATTAATTCATTTATTTTTAAAAATTAATAGCATAAAGCACCACATTTTCCAGTGATTCGTTTTCACTATAAAATTATTGGTCTGTGTTTATATTTCATTTTACTGTTTTTTAAAGTATTGAAATCTTGAGTATATACCCGCACATCGCGGCAAAGGCTGAAATGCAGGTTATTGGCAGCCGAAAATGAGCATAAAACTTGAACTTAAGGGCATTAATGAGGATTTTTACGGCAAACTAAATCCGCTAGGGGGGCTCTGGCTTCTATCATGGTAAAATGGCGGCCGGTTTCGGATTGGTTAATAAATGACATTAATAGGAGAAGGGAATATTTATTGACCAATCCGAAGCCGACCGCCATTTTGCCACGATAGCAGCCAGAGCCCCCATAGCGGATTTAGTTTGCCGTAAAAATCCTCATTTTTCCAAATATTGTGTTTTGTCTTTTGGCCTTGGATTCTTTCAATAAAACCCGCTAGAGCGGGTGGAAAAAAATTTCTTCGAAAATGTTCCATTACCGTGTTAAGATCTCCTGTTGAAAGGTGTAATATATATTTTATAATAAGCATAGAATTATAAAAATAAATTTTAAAAGCAAATAATTTAACTGTGTAAAAATAAATAAACTGATGCCAGTCAGGAAAATGCTTTAAAAATCGCAAAAACTGAAACTCAAATAAAGCCAATCGATGAAGGAAAATACATCATCAAAATATTTTCCTTTTCGTAAACCAAAGTTGTATTATCACTCTCCGAAGAAAATAAACTGATGGCCTGACTCTAATGGACAATTTACAGGTAAGCGTATTTCCCAGGAGAAATCGTTTTCCCATTACTGTTCGTTCATGTTTCTCAATAGTAGTGTGTTAGTTGCGTAATAGATTTTGCATATATAACACTGGGGGGAGAATATTGGTTTGTACGGGTTTTTAAGCAGTACCCACGAGTTAAAAAAGAGAGCCTTACCTCCATTCATATACTTTTTTAGCGGTATTTTATCAAAGATCTATGAATTATTTGAATGTGTATCTTTTTTTTTTTACCAGTTATATTACCTGTTGTATTAGCATTTTTAAAGATTTGCCAGTAGCGAATCGATAATAGTCAATTCGGCATCATCATTCGTCGATGCATCGGAGTCTAGAAAATCGAATCAAGAATTGATCTGGCAGCGAAAGAGAATCGCTTCTCTGAGAGTCTATTCACAATCCAAAATTTCTAAGATTCATAGGCATTTTACAATAATTTCCTTTAAAAACGGTGGAAAATAAACAAAAAAAAGTAGGAAAGCACTTACTTATGTGTCCTGTAAGTGCATATCATGATAATTTAAATACAACTTTAGATCACCTCTTTTATGAGGATAAGGACCAAAGCTTTCTTTTTTTGATAACTAGGTTCTTCTTTCAGTTATAACTTAGCCAAATCTTTGCATAAAACATCAACTCCATGATGCCAGATAGATCTAATATACTTCAATTCTTATCGTTCCCTCCTCGTAAGAAATGCTAAGAATTTTGTGATATCCCTTCCTCAGCAGCATGCTTGCTTACGTAATCACTAAATGACCCCTAATTGGATTAAAAAAATCGTCTTAAATTACACAAATGATTTAAAAATAATTAAATTATTACCTCTAAGTTAATCAGTAAAACATTAATGTAACATCTCTTTACGTTGTATGAATAGAATGAGATATACGCTTTTGAATTTAAAGTCATGAAAGGAAGTTCTATATATAGCCATCCTACAGGTAGCTGTGTCTCCCTTGCGTTTCGCTTCCACCTCTCTAAACCTCCAGTTCCATAACTTTCACTCTAATAGCCCCCCAGATCCACTTAAAAAACTAAACTAGAGTTTCCTTTCGCATTATTCCTCTTTTTATTTTTCTTTTGGTCGACAACACGTGGGTTTAATTTTTGATCCTATCCATTTCGTTTATAATTTTTATTGAAAGCAATGGTCGAACAGTTTTATTCTCTCCTATTTTTCCATTTTTGTTCACATTTTTTTTTTTTTTTTTTATATTCTATGGATTCCTTTTTCCTTCTTTTTTTTCAAGATTTAGAAGATTTTTAATCGTCGTTCGCAGTCTTTTCTCTGAAATAAAATAAAATAAGAAAGAAAGAAAGAAAAAAAACGGGGAAAGATAACTTAGATCCAAATGAAAATCATGGAAAGAAAGTTCTTCACGATACAAGTTTTCATATTTGAAATTTGCGAGTTTTCAGATTTTTTTCTTGTTTCTTATTTTTTATTTTATTTTTTCATTCTCTCTCTCCCTCTTTTTTTTTTTTTTTTTTTTTTTTTTTAAATTTGAAGACCATAACCAGTTTTAAACTAAGATTTACATTATAATATGTATGAATCGTTACTTTCAAAAATAACTTTTCGAGCATGCGCTGTTCATTACTTATGGATCACACTATTAATAACCGGGTTCGAAACGGATTGGATCGGATCAATATTAATAATAGTAAAACATTTTTCATTTTTTAAAAGAAAAAGTATATCATTTGGTAAGATTTTTATGCCGCGAAAAATAGTTGAAAACGAACGTCTTTTTGCTATAGGGTAGGAGAGAAAACATTTTGCCGGTAATATCTGTCATTTGTTTTCACTTTTTATTTTTTCTGGTATTTTTTTATTTAATATACTGAACTTAAAGGAAGGGAGCTATATTTTTCATATGAGAAAAATGACAAATTGTTTTCCTTATTATCCTTTTCATATAATGCGGTTTTGTAATTTTTTTTCCGTCCAATCGTATAAAAGTTGGAATTTCATTTTTTAAAACATACATTTTAACGATGTCAGTTTTTAACCTTATAAATTTTTATCATTTGAAAAAATGATGAGGAAAAATCTAAAAATGATCATGAAGCTCCATCATTTTTTTTTTTTTTTTTTTTGAAAAGATTAAACGAATTTCAAGAAAAAGAGATAAAAAGGGGGAAAAAATTAAAAACGAAAAAAAAGGGACAACCAATAATTGGATTTCAAAATAAGTGTTAGAGGGATCTAACTAGAATGACTGAAAAATTGAAATCCGCTTGATGATAAAAGAGCTTCGGCTGAAAGTTCCAATTTCAACATGTTAAATAAATTTAATCTCCCTTGCGTTTCACCTTAATCTGCTTTCCTACCCAACTTTATTGAAAAAATATAGCTTACATTTATATTCCGCAAATAAAGTAAAAAAAAATGTTTAGGCATAGTAGTTGAATAAAATTAAATGAGCAACAACTAATTCTTTATCGATTCAGTTATCTGACCAAATGGGCGACAGTCTTCCCTCTGAGCCGAAATAATAAAAAACAAGCCCAAGCCTAGTAAATTAAATAGGCAATATTTAAATCGGAATACTTGGTTTTTTAAAGGCTTCTCCTAAAAAGAATCGGCAAAAAAAGAAAAACGGTAAATTCGAGTAGTCAGTTTTGGCCATTGGTAAGATTTTATATTGTCCTAAAGTTATACCTTAATAATATTTGGTATTGTGTTAAAAGATTTTGTCCAGCGTTCCTGCTCGCGATTTGATGACTTGTTTTATCATCTTATATTCCATAATAATTCGATCGATCGGATAATATTAAATTATATTAATTAGTAAGTAGATTGAAACAATTTGCAGTGTCTGCATTGAATTTTCAGTTGCATTAGAAATACGAACGGCAAATGAAAATCGGTGGTATATAACTGATCGAGTTTTAGGGGAAATGTGGATGATTCAACAGGTTAATGTTTTTTTTTTTTTTTTTTTTTTCACAGTTCAGTTTAGCAAAGTTTTGAGAACTGTTAACGAAGCTGATTTCTCAACGGGTTTACTCTTGTATCCATTTTCGTATGTGACGGTCATTTTTTTCCTTCCGTTTAAAAATTTTTAAACGTTAGCTTTTCCTTTTTTTTTTTTTTCGTCTCTATAAAAAAAAATTGCTTGCCAAGTTGAAACCGAAGGATTAATTAACGAGGCTTTAGAAGAGATTAAAAATATTCTTGAAAAAAATTCGGATTAAGGATAAGGATTAACTGGAAGAATTCGTTTGTTTGAGGTTAGCTTTACTTTTAAAAGCTTAATGGTTTTTTGATTGTTCTTTTCCGGTTTACTTTAAAATAACATTTAGAAGGGTGATGGCTTTTGGTCTTCGGGGAAAAAAGGTCTAGCACTTTAACGCTGTAAAAAAGGGCGATTTTATTTGATCAATTGCTACTAATGTAATTATATAAAAATGGATGTACTGCAGAATTTTGCAGGTTCCAGGATTATATCGTTTTATGTTTTTCGAGAAAATGTAGTAAATTTTATTTTAGAATTATGTTTCTAAATTGTTTTCTGGGATTATCTGATATTTGAATAGTAGATGAAATATTTTGTCTTGCAGCTGTATGTTTTGTAACTCTGGACGAATTTTATTTATTTACATCTTTATTAAATACTAGCTTGTTACTAGAGTCATCAATTGCATCACGTAATTTATTATTGCATAGGAAGCTCATTTTGTAACAAGGATGCCATTGATATAAAACGAAATATACATGATGACTAGCCATCTTATATTTTCTAACTGTGTTGTCTCAGCGTTGCCAGCTCAACACTTACACATATCATATGTGCATATGCCAATTATAACGCCATATGTTTCCTACGAACGCTAAGAATAAAGATTTAAATGCACTTCCGATGATATAATCAATTCTCTTCCAGGCTGGTCAACTGAGCTATGTCCATCAAAATCGTGGATGGAGATACACCCTTTTGGACCGCTGCCTGAACCGGTTTTGAGCTGCAACGGTTCAAAAAGCGTACCTCGATGCGCGATTGTGATGTACATAGCTCAGTTGACCAGCCTAGAACAGAATTGATTATACCATCGGAAGTGCATGTAAATCTTTATTCTAAGAGTTCGTAGGAAACATATGGCGTCATAGCACATATGATATGTGTTGAGCTACGGAGTACAGAATTACACGATGAAATCGATAACTCTAGTGAAGACATAGTTTTACCTGTTGGAGTTTCCTGTAAAAATTAGATGCATTTATTTGGTACCATGGGTATGCATTTTAAAGTAGACATTAGTCCAAAAAGCTTTCTTCTAGAACTATTTAAAGACCTCATGCCTGAGAGCTTACTTATAAACTCCAGTACCGGTATTTAAATTTATCATGCGCCGATAAAATGTGAAAACTAGACGAGAGCTCGCGGTCAAATGAGTACAACATTTCCGTAGGGAAACACATTAATCTAATTAAGTCAAATTATTTTCTCGGAAATGAAGGATTGGACCTTCCAAAGTTGAAGTCTTCATGTATACCGCTTTTCATTTTCATCATAACCTTCAAAAGATAGATTCGCAGCAAACTTTATAAGTTTAATTCATTTAAAATATTCGAATCTCGTTTCGTCACGGACTTACGACTTACAAAATAAAATATGATTTTGTTCACCCGGATACTCCGGATGCTTTCGGGCTCTGCTACCACAATGATTCCCGAATTAATATTATCTGTTTTATAATTATATACGCCCACAACTCGTTTGTCGCTATAGCAACATAATTTTTCCTTCCAGAAAAAAAGTTTCACAGTCTTTTATTGAAAGAAATAATTTATGAGAGCATAAAATCTTCGTTTTTTTTGTGTGTGTGTGTGTCAAAAACTATGGAAGATGTGAATTTCAACGGCTTCTTTTTTTTCTTACAAAGAAAGAAGTATATTACGGAATTTCTTTTTTTTTTTTTCATTTTAAAGTGAAATACCCGAGATTCATTTGCATTTAACGTTCGCGTAATATCGTTCTAAGCTCTCATCATTAACAACAGCTTTGCGTTTGGTTTCAACTAAAATTAGAATAAATTACCTGAACAAGCTATTGACAAATAAAAGAGGAAAAATTCAATTCCCTTTAATGACCGAGTAAAAATTTTTCAGTCCCTTTCGAGAGAAAGTTTTTCCGGGGATAAGTTACGTTAAATACGTCTTTCAATTTATTTTTCAAGGCGTAGGAGGAAGGTTTTAATGAAGAATGCAAGAGCGGAGAAAGTATAATTTCTTGAAAACATTTTTAGTTTCATTTCAGGGAGACTAGTTGTGCAAGCTAAAAGATTAGGAATCGAATCCCTCCCGTCGTTTTTCCTGGTGAAATGTCTTTCGAAAGTTCCTTATTACCGACTTCTTAAAGAGGAGTTTATGTTTTTGGCGTTCGACAGTACCATTTTTTTTGGTGTTCCCGTTGTTTCTCGTAAGCGAAACTTCGGATAGGATCAAATAAAAATTTTTAAATTCCGTACACTTACACATCGTAGGGGATCCTTTAACAATATTTCGTCAATACATAAGACGGTTGAAATGGGAAAACAGAATATCAGGCTTCATGCTCATTTTATGCTAATCATTGAAATTGAAGCTTGAAAAACGAAGTCGATTTCCCGCTCGTGATAAAAAATATATAATAAATCAGGCATGCAGACCTCGGCCGGCTGTTTGGGCCATAAACCCCAGTCTCGCTGTCTGCAATACGCCAACCTCCATACCATATATGTAATATACTATTTTAGCTGCAAAATGTTGAAATCAAAATTTGTTTTGATGGCAAATTTCTGGAACAATAACACCTTCCAAAACACAAATTCCGACTTGAACATTTCACAGCAACATTCTCCAATAATACATTGGACTTACTTCAAATTACTAGCATGAAAGAATTTTAGTATTAATGTTTTCGAGAAATCTTTACGCGGCATCACGTCTTTAAACAGTTACTGTATGTATGTAATGTATCAATCATATTTAACCCCTTGCTGTCTAATGCATCCATATGGATGCACAACAAAATACTCCATAGCGACTGGTGCATCCATATGGATGCACCAGCAAAATCAAGGAAAATAATTATAAAATTTGGTCAGATTTTGACTAAACTTCGTAGGTGGGGGTACTTAAGGGTGCTCTTCTCGAATTTGAAGTCAGAATTTACCGATTTTTAGAAACAAAATGGCGGCAGACCCTTTAATGGCAGAACCTAATAATTCATAAGTTATATTTTTTTTATTTTTGACAAGTAACTCTTTAAAAAAATAGTTAGTTGCTCTTGATAACTGCCCATAGTGAGCATTACTCGGAAAAAACAGATAGATGAAACGGATATTGCGCCTATTATTAGCTTATGGCTATTAGTATAATGGTATAGAGCTATTAAAAAAATAACTTTTTCTGAACTTTTTCGTAAAAATATTTTTGTAAAAGGCCTTCTCGGGCTCCTACGTCGAAATAGACTCAAAATTCGGAATCTCTGACCTCAAAAACAGTTAGGCCATAGTTTAAAATCCCTAAAAAATAATAAGTTGAGATTACGACGTTACATTTAACTCCTAGGCACGGATTGCCTAACACTGGGTTGCAAGGCGCCGTACTTACTAGGGATGAGTTTAGGACCTCCCTGTAGTCCAGAAAAAACATTTACATCAGTCTTATAAATTCAGTCCAGGAGAGTCCAATCTTAAAAACAGGCCTAGACAGGAAAGGGTTAAACGCATTACAAGATTTTTACTTCTCGAATAATTTAGCGTACGGTGTCGTCGAAATATTTTTTTTTTTTTTCACCAATAGCCGATTTACATTTTTTTTAAATCTGTCTCGTAAGGAAAAATGTTGATGCTTTACCTTAGAAAAAATAAAAGTCGAATAATCCGACAGCGCAATAAGCGGATCTCACGAAAATGCAAGAGATGGGATAAGAAGCTTTTTTGTTTTGTTACATTTAAATATTTTTTTTTAAAAAAATATAATGCGGTTTTCCCTTTTAAGGTATAACTCCTCAATGCAGTGCATTGGACAGTCTTTTTTTTTTCGAGATTTTGTAATATAACACTGAATGAGAGATCCTGTAAAGGAAAATCATGTCACATGGCATTAATGCTTGTCAGTTCATTTTGCTTTTTAACGATACGAGAAAATAACCCTTTGGAAAATAAAATCGATTATATCATTGGGAAAACTCGTTGAAAATAAAAACAAAATAAAATGCAATAGCAACGTCGGAGAAAATGAAAAGAAAAGTGGAAAGCAATTATAATGAAGAACCATGGTTAGTCAGAACTCGAGAAAAAAAAAAGAGGAAATGAAAAAAAGAAAAAAAAAACTTCTTTATGTAATTTAACCAATAAAAATTTCAAACTTTTATTCTGATTGCTGATTACAGTTTTTATCACCGTTTCTTTGTCAATGGTTATTGGAATCCACTTGAAATACGTTTTAAAGTTGTTGAAGAAGAACAAGTTGAAAAGCAAACCTTTGAGTGTGGATGGCATAATTCTAACATTGCCACTTCCAAGAAGTTCTTGTGCTTAATTAGCAAAGTAAACGGCTTAATTAGAGAAGAAAGCTACTAATCGGCATTTTCACGGAAGCATTTAAAGAAGGGCTGTCAGCTATATACATTCATCTTTCTTTATAAAATATTCGTAATTAGGGCATCGTTTGATGTGATTTAATGGCATTGCAAACGTACCATCGATTTTAATGACTTTATCTCAATCGCTTTTATTTCGATCTATTAAAAAGTTTTAATTAGCACTTTATTGATTGAATTTTGCTACTTTTAATGCAAGTCTGCCTGGCAATGTGCCTGAGAATGTGAGATGGGATCCGTTATTTGACAATCGGAAAATTTTTTTCAACTCGAGAAACTCTATTAGTAGTCTTTCCGAAAATCAACTGGAGAGTGAAGATTCGATCATTGTACTGCGAAAACCATACCGACAATATAAATTTTACAATGATAGTGCTTATAAAACTAAAGAAAAAATATTTTTTTTTTTTTTTTTTTTTTTTTTGAACGGGATATGGATCTTTTTATTAAGAATAAAGATTATCAATGAGGATAAAAATAAAGATTATCAATGAGGATCGAAAATAAAATCTTAAAAAGAAAAAATAAATGTTTATTTTTATTACGATTCTGGTCCATAGGTCATTTTTACCCTCAAAGTAAAAATATGTCGTGAATTTCTTACAATTTAGTCTTTCTTTTATTTTCATTTTTCTACGGTTGATCAAATCTCCAAGGAAAGGATCTATCCGATCAGCCTCTCTTACTAGACTGGTTCGATAATTGTTGCCGACTTGTTGAAAACTGTTAAATCTTTTCTCATCTTTCTTTTCTTATTTTTCTTTTTCTTTTTTTATCCCAGTGATGATAACTATTTTTTGTTCGTTTTTTTTTCTTACTTATCGGTTGAAGTCACTTATTTTTATTGTGCTATTGCATTATCTAATATTATCGGTATACTATTTATTTAAATCACGAGACGTGAGAACCATAACCGTTTAAATCGACCAAAGTCAAACTTTACAGGAGAGCAATTTTAAAGTTTGACTTATATTAGAATGATTGAAATCGATATTTCCGTTTTCGTTGCTCTAAACATATTAACGAATTCATGGACTAACTATTTAAAAAAAATCACCGAAAAAAATTGAAAGTTACATGAGATATATCTAAAATTTCAAAAAAAGATCGAAATCTGGGAAATTTTTTTAAATAAGAACCATAAACGTTTAAAGGTTTTAATAAGTACGTTTGAATAAATTAAACATTGCGAACCTTTCAGAACCATAAGCGTGTATGCGTTTCTCCGAATCAAAAACTTGTTCCAGCTGGTGATTGTCCATTGTAAATTACGGATAACCGCTTATTATTCCGACTTTTCAAACTTTTGTAGGCATTTGAACGTTTTTGGCTTTCAAAATCTCGGGAATGAGCCCGAATTTTAAAATTTAGAAAACGGGAGATGAAAGGGCATAAGAAAAGAAATGTTTTTCTAAAAAAATCTCATTTTCGGTAATCGACCCGATTTGAACGGTTATGGTTCTCACGTCTCGATCATTGTTTATACTTTTTACTGAATTGCGTCAAAGTTCGCATTTGTCCAGTGACTCGTTTTGACTTGCAAGGTCAATTGTCATTGGTTTTCTTGATTATTGATTGTGAATTGTCATTGATTTTCTCTTATTATTACTCAGTAATGCAAAAAATCGATCGATAAATTTATGATTTTGAGATATACACAAAAGTGTTTAGAGAAAAAGTTGACTATATTTTCCGTATATACAAATACACAATTAAGATGTAAAATGACATCCGCATCATTTTGATTTTTTTTTTTTTTTTTTTTTTTAGGCCAATAACAACCCTAAGCAATATAGTGAAAGAACAACCTTTCTTTCTTTCTTTCAATTCCCATAACGTTTTCATGAATGAAAAGCCCGGCCGCAGTCAATCTACTCTTTAGAACAACATATTACTCAACGGTTTCGAAATTCAAAGGAAAATATTAAGATGTATTTTCCAGCTAAATTCCTAAATTAAGTTAAAATATCATCCCCTAACAAGATACGCAACCTTATTTAAAGATTATGAACTGTCGTTTCAACTTGTAACTCTGCTCTCTTTCGTCGGTCAAACAAAATAAAATGATGCAATTTTTCACAGTGAAGAATGACTTTTTAACGGTTCTTCTTATCTTATTTCCCTTATTATATATTTATTAAGTATCATTAGATGGATAAAATATCTATGGTTTCCCCAAATCGAACCATTGTTTTTTTTTTCTCATGCAGCGAAAAATGTTTTTTAAGGAGTTTAATTCTTAAGCGGTTGAAATAAATTTTTGTTGAGTTTTGAACATTTTGTGTTTTTTCTTTGGTTTAAAAACGGTAATGTCGATTTTTTTCCAACGGTACTACCGGTAATACCGTTTTGCAAAAAATTTGCCAAAATACTGATACTGCCGGTATTATCGAAACCGGTATTGCCAAAATTGAATGGCCTAACGTAAGATAGTAAATCTCGAATTCTGAGTCAAATCCAACATCATATAAGAATGAAATTGAAAGTAATTTAGATCTGCCACAAGTTAAGCATAGGATACATTTTTGGGTCAAGATTTGTTTTTAAAGTCATTTACGTTTAACCCTTTCCTGTCTAGGCCTATTTTTCAGATTGGACTCTCCGGGACTGAATTTATAAGACTGATGCAAATGTTTTTTCTGGACTACAGGGAGGTCCTAAACTCATCCCTAGTAAGTACGGCGCCTTGCAACCCAGTGTTAGGCAATCCGTGCATAGGAGTTAAATGTAACGCCGTAATCTCAATTTCTTATTTTTTAGGGATTTTAAACTATGGCATAACTGTTTTCGAGGTTAGAGATTTCAAATTTTGAGTCTATTTCGACGTAGGAGCCCGAGAAGGCCCCTTACAAAGATATTTTTACGAAAAAGTTCAGAAAAAGTTATTTTTTTAATAGCTCTAAACCATTAAACTAATAGCCATAAGCTAATAATGGGCGCAATTTCCGTTTCATTTATCTGTTTTTTTCGAGTAATACTCACTACGGGCATTTATCAAGGGCAACTAATAATTTTTTTAATGAGCTACTTGTCAAAAATAAAAAAATATAACTTATGAGTTATTAGGTTCTGCCATTAAAGGGTCTGCCGCCATTTTGTTTCCAAAAATCGGTCAGTTCTGACTTCAAATTCGAGAAGAGCTTCCTTAAATACCCCCACCTACGAGGTTTCGTCAAAATCTGACCAAGTTTTATTATTATTTTCCTTGATTTTGCTGGTGCATCCATATGGATGCACCAGTCGTTGGGAGTATTTTGTTGTGCATCTTATATGGATGCATTAGACAGGAAGGGGTTGAGCCGGCCTCAGTTTAATTTTTTCCAACACGGTAAAAAATTTTATGTTAAAAGCATCATAATTTGCCTGTAGCCTCGAACAAAACACTAAAAACAAAAGAATGTTTTATGGACAATAACATTCTATTTTTTTTAACATAAAAAATGTGTAGGTAGCCCTTTTTTAGCAAGTTAATATAAAATTTTTTACCGTGAAAATAAAAATAAAAAGTCTCAGTTACTTGGTACCTTTACCGGAAAAAAACTCGGTGTGCAAAGAGTTAAACATTCGATTAATGCCTAAAGCTGTACACTGCCATAATTTGAGTTTCGGATGTATTCTTTTGCACTTCGCATATTTTGGAAGTATCTCAGAGAAGGAAATTTAAATGAAATACAATTGCAGTGGGAACTGAAATAAAGTCTTATTTCTAACGGAACAATCATTTGCCAAGCAAAATTGAAGAAAAAATAGAGATTGGAAAAAATCCGCAAATTGAAAAATACCGATTTTAGTTGCCAACTAACTAGCAATAAAGAAATCCCAAGCACCATCAATTCCCTTAGGCGTTCGTTATACTTACAATGGTTTTACTGTTTCTTCACAGCCAATTATGAGTTTTCTTTCTTTTTTTTTTAAAAAAAAAAGGAAAAAACGTTAACAAATTGTTAATACATATTTTGCACTAATAGAATCATCGTTTCCTTGTTGAGTTAGGGAGTAAATTTTGTAAGGATGTTAAATTGTTTTACGCCATCATAGCATGTATTTTCCAAGTTTGATTTCCTCATATTTTCAAAGTTTTTCTGATTAAAAAAATTAACGATGAACTACGTAACAGGACTCTTTGTTGTTGAGAATAAAGCTTCTTTTTCTTAATACCTAATGGGTAAAATCAGAAACATTTAGATAAAGTTCTTGAGGATTTTCCTTCATTGATCCGAGATCTTATCATTGCATTTAATTTTGAACAATAAATGAGAGGTTTTTCATGCCTCTTTTATAAATAATATTGTATTCACCCGAAACTGTTTAAATCAACTTTAGACATTTCTCCAAATTTCGGAAATTGACATGGATTCCTTGTCGTTAGTCGTAAAACGGAGTTGAGCTAGCTTTTTATGTTGCTGAAATGAGATTTTTAGGCGCGGTTTTTAAAAATCGTGCCCTTTTATAGAGTAGTTTTAATTCATAGAGGGACATATTACAAAAGAGGAAGACTATCTTTCTGAACGAGGTAATTAGATTTCGCATTAAATAATACGTCCTTCCATTATCCACCTAAGTCAACATGTTGTCCCAAACGTGTTTCCATAAGCAATTTCAATGTAATTAGCCTAAACAAACATCTAATAATTTTATCTCTGGCTCGCAGTTTCGAAAGCAATCGCTTTTTATAGAAACTGTTAAAGATATGAATCTCGTAGAGAATTTTTCGTAAATTGATTATATAAAAGATATAAAAAAAATTATGCAGTCAATTTTTTTTTTTTTTTTTTTTGTCAATTTGCTTTATTAATTTAATATACATATATTTTTTTCTATTTTTCTTTATTGTGTTAAATTGCAAGTAGGTGACTAATTTGTTAACCGGGAAAACTGTTTATTTAGTTAATGGGAAAAGCAAAAAATATATTTTTAAAATTCGAGTAATAGCGTTAACACATGGCGTTGGGTGTTGATAGTTACGAGGGTGTACGCATTGCAATTAGAATAAGGGAAATGCAATTAGTTACAAACAGGGTATCAATGCAAATGAAACGAAGCATGTTGGGCATTTTAAAACAAAGTCCTCATTTTTTCTGACCGTTTAAATATCATTTGGTTTTATGTTGGCTCATTAATGCTCTCGTTTTGCTGATATCGTCTTCACCATAGCGCTGTATTATTTTACATTTTTTTTTTTTGCCGCCTCCACTTTTTTCTCATAAATGTTATTGGGTTGATGTTAACAGATTGCGATTGTTATCTAAAATTTTATTCACTGAAAAAAAAAATCGATTTTTCTTGAAAGGGGAATTACCGTTCCCTTCTTGTTTTATTTTGAATTGGACTATATATACTAAGCGGCAGCTCTTCATCATTTGCCTCCAAAATTAAGCCATCTTCAGTCAATTAATTATGACATTAAATGCTCGAGAATCATAGGAAGAAGTTGAAAGTCTTCAAGTGCTCGCACCTTACAAAAGAACATAACAGTGACTATATATCGATGATTTCTCCGAATTCGCTTGTTTACCTCTGACACAAAAATGTACTAAAATACTCGTCCAAGCAAGATCTTTATTTTAAATTTATTTTGTAATAATGGTATCATGATCGTCCCAAATACGGTATAAAAATTTTAGCGTATTAACAATTGATTTGTGATTAATCGACTGTAAGTTAAATAAGATCAACATTTTGAATTGCAGCCCGTAAAATTTACTAAATCTGCTAAATCTATCTTATTCTCTTAAGCGATTATTTCCTGTCCTAGATTAAACGGCAAATTTCATTTCAACTAAATTTTCAAACGATGTTAATTTGACTTTTTTTTTTCTTTTCATGCAAAGCAAGGAGAAAAACCTATGTTTAAGATATCCAGTATGGTGTAAAAATGTCTCCGGAATGTCTGGATCTGGTAAGATAAAATTCATAATTATTAATTTTAAAAAGTAATTTGTGCAGAATTACGTAGCAAACGATTCTGAACTCTGTTTGTCTGAATTTGATTGAATTAAAATACATGGTTAATCCAGGTTTTTTTTTTTAAAAAAAAAAGGAAAAAACGTTAACAATTGTTAATACATATTTTGCACTAATAGAATCATCGTTTCCTTGTTGAGTTAGGGAGTAAATTTTGTAAGGATGTTAAATTGTTTTACGCCATCATAGCATGTATTTTCCAAGTTTGATTTCCTCATATTTTCAAAGTTTTTCTGATTAAAAAAATTAACGATGAACTACGTAACAGGACTCTTTGTTGTTGAGAATAATCTTTTTCTTAATACCTAATGGGTAAAATCAGAAACATTTAGATAAAGTTCTTGAGGATTTTCCTTCATTGATCCGAGATCTTATCATTGCATTTAATTTTGAACAATAAATGAGAGGTTTTTCATGCCTCTTTTATAAATAATATTGTATTCACCCGAAACTGTTTAAATCAACTTTAAGACATTTCTCCAAATTTCGGAAATTGACATGGATTCCTTGTCGTTAGTCGTAAAACGGAGTTGAGCTAGCTTTTTATGTTGCTGAAATGAGATTTTTAGGCGCGGTTTTTAAAAATCGTGCCCTTTTATAGAGTAGTTTTAATTCATAGAGGGACATATTACAAAAGAGGAAGAGTATCTTTCTGAACGAGGTAATTAGATTTCGCATTAAATAATACGTCCTTCCATTATCCACCTAAGTCAACATGTTGTCCCAAACGTGTTTCCATAAGCAATTTCAATGAAATTAGCCTAAACAAACATCTAATAATTTTATCTCTGGCTCGCAGTTTCGAAAGCAATCGCTTTTTATAGAAACTGTTGAAGATATGAATCTCGTAGAGAATTTTTCATAAATTGATTATATAAAAGATATAAAAAATTATGCAGTCAATTTTTTTTTTTTTTTTTTTTGTCAATTTGCTTTATTAATTTAATATACATATATTTTTTTCTATTTTTCTTTGTTGTGTTAAATTGCAAGTAGATGACTAATTTGTTAACCGGGAAAACTGTTTATTTAGTTAATGGGAAAAGCAAAAAATATATTTTTAAAATTCGAGTAATAGCGTTAACACATGGCGTTGGGTGGTTGATAGTTACGAGGGTGTACGCATTGCAATTAGAATAAGGGAAATGCAATTAGTTACAAACAGGGTATCAATGCAAATGAAACGAAGCATGTTGGGCATTTTAAAACAAAGTCCTCATTTTTTCTGACCGTTTAAATATCATTTGGTTTTATGTTGGCTCATTAATGCTCTCGTTTTGCTGATATCGTCTTCACCATAGCGCTGTATTATTTTACATTTTTTTTTTTTGCCGCCTCCACTTTTTTCTCATAAATGTTATTGGGTTGATGTTAACAGATTGCGATTGTTATCTAAAATGTTATTCACTGAAAAAAAAAATCGATTTTTCTTGAAAGGGGAATTACCGTTCCCTTCTTGTTTTATTTTGAATTGGACTATATATACTAAGCGGCAGCTCTTCATCATTTGCCTCCAAAATTAAGCCATCTTCAGTCAATTAATTATGACATTAAATGCTCGAGAATCATAGGAAGAAGTTGAAAGTCTTCAAGTGCTCGCACCTTACAAAAGAACATAAACAGTGACTATATATCGATGATTTCTCCGAATTCGCTTGTTTACCTCTGACACAAAAATGTACTAAAATACTCGTCCCAAGCAAGATCTTTATTTTAAATTTATTTTGTTAATAATGGTATCATGATCGTCCCAAATACGGTATAAAAATTTTAGCGTATTAACAATTGATTTGTGATTAATCGACTGTAAGTTAAATAAGATCAACATTTTGAATTGCAGCCCGTAAAATTTACTAAATCTGCTAAATCTATCTTATTCTCTTAAGCGATTATTTCCTGTCCTAGATTAAACGGCAAATTTCATTTCAACTAAATTTTCAAACGATGTTAATTTGACTTTTTTTTTTCTTTTCATGCAAAGCAAGGAGAAAAACCTATGTTTAAGATATCCAGTATGGTGTAAAAATGTCTCCGGAATGTCTGGATCTGGTAAGATAAAATTCATAATTATTAATTTTAAAAAGTAATTTGTGCAGAATTACGTAGCAAACGATTCTGAACTCTGGTTTGTCTGAATTTGATTGAATTAAAATACATGGTTAATCCATGGTTTTTTTTTTTAAAATGGTATGTGTTCAACTTCTAAAAAAGTGACCAATTGGGAGTTCGAGACGTGAGAACCATAACCGTTCAAATCGACCAAAGTCAAACTTCACGGGAGAGCAATTTTAAAGTTTAACTTATATTTAAAGAATGATTGAAATCGATATTTCCGTTTTTGTTGCTCTAAACATATTAACAAATTCATGGACTAACTATTTTTAAAAAAAATCACCGAAAAAAGTTAAAATTACGTAAAATATATCTAAAATTTCAAAAAAAGATCCAAATCTAGAAATAAGAACCAGAAACTTTTAAAAGAACGATAAGTTAAACATTGCTAGCCTTTCAGAACCATAAGCGTGTATGCGTTTCTCCGAATTCAAAACTTGTTTCAGCTGGTGATTGTCCATTGTAAATTACGGATAACCGCTTATTGTTCCGACTTTTCAAACTTTTGTAGGCATTTAAACGTTTTTGGCTTTCAAAATCTCGGGAATGAGCCCGAATTTTAAAATTTAGAAAACGGGAGATGAAAGAGCATAAGAAAAGAAATATTTTTTTAAAAAAATCTCATTTTCGGTAATCGACCCGATTTGAACGGTTATGGTTCTCACGTCTCGATTTGGAGCTTAGCAAGCTATGATTTGAATATTCGGTAATGAACAGAAGTAGTTACATTTTCCCACTGGTACATTCTTTAAAAAACATACACACAATATAAGGTGCTGTAAGAATTAAATTGTGACTCCTTAGAGCAGAGCATGTTGCAAGCTCTTTTCGCTGGACTACAATTTACAAAATATCTACAGTCATCTTTTTTGCTAATTTTTATCTGCTTTCATTCACATGATTACTATGAACATTCTAGCAGCATAAGCGAGGCTGAGGGTCAAACCAAGAACTCCAGTTTTAGCATAATTTCCTAAATTTTGGTTTTTTGACTTTCATCCATGTCACCATGCAATCAAATATTTTTTCGATTGGGTTCCCACTGGTGACCAAAATATCATCTTACAACATGTTTTGCCTTTATGTCTTGGAAGGTTTAGTTCCGATAAGAAGCTTTTTTAAGGTCTTCAGTCTTGATATAGATTCAGGTTTAAAAATTGTGATTTATCAGTGAGAATAACTATTTTTAACCGTTTTTGTCTTCTCTTAATACTTTAGTTGCACGTTATTAAAGTTTATTTCTTTTATTCTAAAATTTTACAGACGAATGTACTGTATTTATTCTGTCAGGAATAAATTCATCCGCCTAAATAATTAACTAGGTCAGGGGTATCATATTTTCACTAAATTGAAAACAAAATTATTGACTTGCCATTTCTTTGTTCATATACATATTGAATCATACCAAATAAGCTCAAGTATATCTCTTCCTTGGTTCTTAACTTTGAAACAGGGTTTGGCCTTGCTTCAGGATGTAGTGGCTTTTTTTTAGACCTCATGATCTGATCTTCCTCGAAGTAAGTGTTGACTGAAATCAGAATCTGAATGCTGGTACAAAACGTAGGTCCAAGGGAAGTCATGAAAACCGTGTTTTAACGACTGTTCTAAAACTTTTTAAATACGGATGACCTATTCAAACTCATTTATAATGGATTACTTCAAAAAGTGATTGAAAACTTTTAAGCAAATTAGTGCACACACAAAAAAAATGCCGATTATTATTTTGTCACTCTAAATCTTGAAGCATAGTTTCAGAAAAATCGTTGAGTCGCGGTATTATAACAGCAATTCATCTTCTATCCGTGCAAACATGTCAAACTAAAAATGTTGGTAGCCTGATTATAAAATTTAACTGAGCGAAAGCTAACTTTATTCACGAAAATGTCGTAGCCGAGCATGCTATCAAGCAAAAGTTACCATCTTAGCTTATATGTTAGTTAAAATCAGTTAAACCGTAAAGTAGAGCATTGAATCTCATGAAAACTTATACTGGTTTCATTTATTTTCTACTGCTTATTGATTTCTTCTTTCATGCTAGTTTCTACGCTTTAGGGGAAGAGCATGGTAGCATATATTTCAATGAAACTTAGATGAAATTCAGTGCAAGTTAAAACCTACGCCTCATTTTGTGGAGTTAACTTTAATTTTAGTCAAAAGATCACAAAAATAAGATTATTTTCTAAAGCACGTTACAAATTCTTAAAACCTTGACAAACCTTCAAGGTGAAATTTATTTCAAAGAAATCTACTCTTAATTAGCATCAACCTTGAAATGTAAACGTCCAAAAACTTTTCTACAATATCTGGAGATGTTCTTATCCTCTCAAGAAATCTCGAATCAAAATCAAGTAAAAGAACTGATTATTTAACAAGCTCTTATTACATTAACTTTAACTCAAGATTTTCCAAAATGCTCTTCAGTAAATCCAGAATCCTGCTATTCGATGAGGGTGGAGCATCTGTGTAACGAAGATATTAAAATTATCAACCGCGACAAGGGATGATGAATAATTGTGTCAAGTCTGACGTGTGTAGCTGATAGTTCGATAAATCAACACCATCCCTGAGTCCTATGGAGTCTTTCGTTTCCAGCTGCGTGTCAGCACTTCGGAGTGTTTAAGCATTCGAGTGTTATTTTATCTCCGTCGTCTGGAACTAGGGAATTTCCTTTTATTTCTAGAATGAAGAGATTAAAGGTCAAGCACTTCTCATTTTCAGTATAAGCGAGGAGACATTTGAAACCATTTCATTGATTGTTGAAATAGGAGATAGAAAAACTGAAAAAGATGAAAAACGAGATAAAATTAATGTAAAAGTCTTCGGGTAACTTTTGTTCAGTTTGCAAAAAAAAAAAAAAAAAAAAAAAAAAAAAAACGGAAAGGTCAGCCGTGAAAAGGAAAGGACCAAATAAGAAAAGCAGAGACTTTGATTATATCAGATAACCTCGTTATACTTTTAATTTCGCAGGAAATTAAGACTTGAATATGGAAAAAAAAAAAATCCGAGTAAAATTTTCCAATTAGTTAATCTGGAAGCTTTTCCCCGGTAGTGATGGGGAAAAAGCAGAAAAGTTTTTTGTATCTTCTCTTGCTTTTTAAGTTATTCATGACTTTGAGAACTAAACTTTCTTTAGTGAACGTTTTGCTTAATCACTTAATATTTGTAACTATCAAAGTCGAGGTAGTTACGGGTTTTAGTTTTGGTTTGATAATGGACTCTAAAACAGGATCAATAAGGAAAGTTGTTTGTAAATGCAGTGTAGTATATTTACAAACGATTAGTCGGTATTAAAAATCTTAGGAATTCAATCTTTAGAAAAAGAAAAGTGAATGGAATTTTTAAAATGAATTATAATTTTAAAATAGCTGCCCACCTACAAAAGTTCCTCTATATGACATTTCGCATTCTTCTTTTTGATTCTTACTCGATTTCAAACAACTTTCGTCCGACGGTAAACTGTATCCTGTTTTTCAACAACCTCTGAAAAGAAGAAAAAAAAAAAAAAAAAAAAAAAATTTCTGCATATGGCTTTGAGATTCATTTGTGAAAAGGGAAAAAATGTACGAAGGACACACTCGTACTTAACAAAACTGGGTTTAATTAAAAAGGAGCTGAAAAGTAAAGCATTGAATTCGATGTTTATGTTTGTACTAAGGAAGCCGTCTCTGAGTCAGCAAAAGTTCTTCTTCGTCAATATTTGCTTAGTTATCAGCGAATAAAACTTGAAATAATACTTTTTTTTCGAGCTGTCTTTTTTTTTTTAACACTTTTTTTTCCGTGTCGATGGTAAAGCTGTCTTGAATTCTTTTCTGACAAAAATAAACCAATAATTTAGGTTATAGGCGGCGCAGTCGATAGCAAATGAAATAAACGGATTCCTACATTTCTGTGATTTTTCTTTATTTAGAGTTTTTACTGGATTCCTAATACGGGTTGATTTATTAAAACTTTAAAGCACAAAATTTATATCATAAAGCCATTTGCTGGTAGTAATAATCATAATCGGGTTTGGTTTCGTATTTTCTTTATCCAATGAATCCGTATTCGGCTTTGTGTGGAAGTTGAATATTTCCTTCTTTGACTTAATAACATATTCAGGGTTTAGCTAATTCTCAGAACATCGTTTTAATCTACCTTGTATAAAACGATTAGCAGTTATTCGAATGAGGTCTGTTAAGACTAATTTTCAAGGAAATACCCGTGATAATCCCGATTAACTCCTCTTTTATTACTTCTCTGTGAGAAAAAGAATATGATCTAAGTCGACGATGCAGAGTCCTTTTTTTATGACCTGGGGCTGAAGTTATAAAGTTTTCAGCTTTCTCACAGCAAAAACAGAAAACGGAGTTTAATATAATTTTTTTACTCTATAATATAAATTTGTACCGAGTAAGGAAGCAGCGAAATTGTTATTTCCGCTCCTGTGAATGCGTACTAATGCTTTATTATGTCCTTTATTTGTTCTTCACTTATACTACTTAAACAGGACTTTATAACATGAGCTTAAAAAATAGCCTAATGAAAGCAGTCGTCCATTGAGAATTTGCTATTGTCAAACTAGCTTAAAATGTATTATCATTTCATCTTTCTTGAAGAAGTGCTGACAGTATGGCGTAAACTTGTTTTATCAGTTTAATCAATATCTCTCGATGGCTGACACTTGTCACCCAAACAAAGCGTTTATCATCAACTTTGGAAAACTTGTGAAACTGCCTCACCTGTTAGAGAAATGCGATTTTCCCTGTTTCAAAAAGTTCTTTAGCCCTTCTATTATGTTCAGATAATCTATTTACGTGTTTTTTTATTTAAATATTTCCTTTTTCTTTTTTTCTTTATATTAAAGAAGCATAAAACATTTATTCCAAGTGTTTTTGGCGATTTCGTGGAAATTTCAAGGTATACTGTTGCTGGTTCCATTTCGGATCTCGATATTTTAAAAATTCTAGCCCCATTTCCCATTCATATCTGAGACTGGAAAGTAATTTGACTTTCTAAGGGGAAAATATTGAAAAGAAAATAAAGAATTGAAACTTATTGAAAAGTTTAGTACCATAGATGTTTTTTTAATTTATAAAGGTAGTTCTCAAAGACCATCTGCGAGTTGGGCAATAACGGAACTTTGAAAAAATTTAAATACTGTGTTTTCTACTATTACTTGATTGAAATTACAAGAAAAAATGGAACTGAAATTCCAATAGGGAGTCAATTTTTTAAAAATAAGCAGCAGCATAGCAAAAAACAAACTTGAACATGATTTGAAATACCGATGTCTTTTTAAACTTTTTTCTCTGCATTCCAAAATCATTTTTCAACCTTTAAATAAAACGGATTTCCAATCAATCTTAAAACAAAAACTTTAAATTCTTCAAAATAAGAAAATCAATTCAAGAAAAACTTCAGATTAGATCTTTTTCTAAGGTTTCAAAAATGCGAAATTCAATAACAAATAGAAGTTGAAACCAAAAACGACGGAAACGAATTCTTTCGAACTAAGATATCGCAAACAAGAGGTTTATTAAAAATACCAGGATGGAATGATACTAACCGCCGCGCCAACCGCTAGACTAGCTAATAACAACATGGTGGAATTCAAGTTGTATCGAGTCGTTGAATTCCGTAAGCTTTATTAAGTACGATGTAAAAATATTTGAGGTATGTTGAGTCATCCCGCTGTTATATTGCTTTATCGACCGTTTTCCCATTCCCTGACGACCTATTGATAAATGCAATTCATTCTCAGTGTTTATATATCCAACAGCTTTTAATAATAGTCATCCTTTTTTTAATTGATTTCTTATTTCATACATTTTTTCATTTTTATTTTTTTAATTTTTCCTCTCTTTTATTTGTTTTACAAAATATGAAAACTTTTCTGTAGGGGGACTATTTCGGTTTTGTAATTGCGATATCGGTCAAATCGGTGTGGTCATATTGTATTTCACTGCTTAAAGCTAATTATTTTCCTTCTGTTGACAGGGTATAATGTACTGAGGTTTAAGATTTTTTTTTAAATTAAGGCGCATTAAAATATTAAGTATGCCATCATTTTAAGGGAGAAAAAGGATCCAGGATTTAATGATCAATGGTGACGAGGGTGAGGGCTGGGAGAGGGGTAGGAGTTTACAGAAAACTGACTTTTAATAATAGTCATCCTTTTTTAATTGATTTTTTTATGTCTGATTTCTTTTCACTTACAAAAATTCAGGAACATCAAAAATTTTGAAATGTTTTTCAACTTTAAAAAAAGAGATAAAAAATTTCACTCTTTTTTTTCAAACTTATGCAATTCGGGAAATCGGGGGGAGGATGTTGCAAATGATGACATACTTTTTATAGGCGATCGATTTAAAGATGACGATTGATGATTGAGGGGGGGGGGGGGATAATGGAAACGGCAAAAAAAAAAAAAATGATGTGCTGTAATATTTATATATGCCTTATAACTTAATATCTATTTTATTTCCTGTTACTTTATTTTAAAGTGAAAAATAAAGTCAAGAAGTTTTAGGCTTTAAAAAGATTTTTCAGTCAAGGTTCCCTTTTCTTTAATTAAAGAGTCTCATGTAACCTTTATTTAAATAATGAAGGAAGTACTTTTGTGTTAGCTTTTTTGTCATGTATCGCAAGTTATTTGTCTTTATTTCAAAAAAGGTATAGTTTAAATAAACTTTATGCGAAAAAAAGTTTTTTGCCTCGATCATATCCATAATTAATCATTGCTGTCATTGACCAGTTCTTCTTTTCCCTTTCTATAATCTTTATGATAGTTTAGATACCCTTTTTTATTCGCACCATCGATATTCGCTTTCGAATTTCACTTGTGCATGGCTTTCGTCATTTGATTCAGAGCCTAAAATTATTTCAAAAAGCTACTACACACTTTTCAAATAATAATATTCCATCATTAAATTACCCCCCTGCCCCCAATCTTAAGAAAAACCAAAAAGTATTTTTGTCTTTTTAAATTAAAAAAAAAAAAAAAAAAAAAAAAAAAAAAAGCAAAGGGAAATAACAAAAGCTTCAGAATTTGGAAAATTATATCTACTACCAGTCTATATTCATGTGTTTAAAAAAATAAAATTTTTAAAGACTAATTTTACTAAACAGTTTTTGCGAATAATATAAATATGCTAAAATTGTACTACACATTTTGTCAAATTGATACTATACACTTTAAGTAGATTTCTAACTATACAAAGTGTGTGCTACTACACACAATTTTAGGCTCTGATTTGATTTATCTAAATTTTGGCCAGATGTTGCCATAAACTGTTGGTTTTCTGGTTTGAATTTAAAAGCGTCTAATCTAGGTTGGGAAAACGATTGCTTCTGCATCAACAGCTGTTGAATGAGATTAAAAATAATATGACTTACGCCGAAACCACAGATTACATTTGTTACAACAAAACAAAAGGTGATTTTGGCTTGTTGATCGTCAGTTTAATCGATTTTGTTTAAATGTACCTACTATTTAAAAGCCAAGCTATGTAATTAATTTTACGGGATCCGAGGACTGAAAACCATTTCACGAAGAGATCATAAAAACGTCAAATTCATTTATAAATCATTTGAAAGTGATACCATGTCTTTAAGAACCCACAATGCTGGGTTGGGACAACCATACGCAATGTCTCATATTTCTTTCTTGTTGCCATAAATCACGCTGAGATTTTGAGATATTTATTCACCTTCCACTTATTTAATCTTTGGATCAAGTATTATATTGATTAATGTTATCCTATCAGGACCTTCAAAGTCAAAATATTACCTCAATGGTAGAATATTGAATATTTACATTTGTCAAAAAGAAGAAAGTTTTAGGTTAAAATTGAAAATTTCAATAATGCCTCAATATTCTAGTTTTACTCTCGGAAATCTTTTTTTTCTTCAATGAATATCAGCTATTCTTCTTCTTCTTCTTTTTAGTGCCAGCTCCGCGACGAAGATTGGCTATCACCTGGACTATTTTTACTTTGTCGACCGCTGCTCGAAAAAGACCCAAGAAATCGACACCAAACCAATCTCTTAGATTTTTGAGCCATTATTTCCGTCAGCTATTATTTCCGCTTTATTTTTAATGAAAAAGTTGAACAGTTTTCTGATAATGTCAACGGACATTTGAGCTGTTGAATAGAAGTTAAAGAAAAAATTTTATGGGTTAAGTATTTTAAAGCTATAAATGGCAGTATAAAATTAAAGGAACAGGATAATATTTAATAGGCTGTATTTCATTTATAGAGCAGTGGTTGAGGTTTTTTAACCTCAATATATTCCTGATTGTCTTCTTAAATTAGTAGGAACACTTTAAAAGTATGAATTTTTAAAAAATTCAATATTTCTATAGGAAATTGGACCAAAAATGTTCACACGACTTGATGGGTCCCTAAATTTTTTTTTTTTTTAAATATCTAAAAAAATTAAGACATCTCATCATGCAAGTGTAAATCATGTAAATCATGCAAGTGGTCTACGAGAATAGCCAGTTAGTTTAATTTATAAATTGAGGCTCTTTGAAAGGCGGGAATCTCTAAAGTCTTGCATTTAAGACGCAAGACAAGACAAGACAAAAAATTTTTTTTTTAAATTCCAAATCATTCACTAAAAAGGGGTAAAATCTAAAAAAGTCTTGAATGACTCACTAATATGCAGAAAATGTCGGAGATCGATTTTCTTTGACATATCTTACTAAGCAAAATATTTATTGTCAAAATTTTAAAAAAATAATTGCTTTGTTTGATTTTATACTGACGCAAATTCAGTAATATACTGCCTGAATCGCCTTTACATACTGACAGTTTAAATTTTTTACTGCCTCAAATTATAATTTAGTAGTGTCCAAAAATTTCAAAAAATGCCACTATAAATTAAAATGCTGCCGCTATAGAAACTAAAACGCTATAAAACCCAAAGTTTAATAGATACAAGTAGTAGCCTGCGCAAAAATACTTTTTAAATTTAGTATAAATCTGGCACCAAAATCAAAATTGTTACTAAAACTACTGGAAAAAAAGACAGCTATTGCTTGAAAGTATGGTATATATACCATTTCAAAAGTATTAAGTGTTTGGCAGTCAAAGCAAAGCGGTCAAAAGCAAAGCGGTAGTCACCAAAAAAATACTGCAGTTATTACAATATTTTTTTCTCGTTACATTTTTGGAGAAGTTTGAATCGAATCTAGTCTTAATTCGTTAGTATAAGACAGTTAGATTTTTTTGAAAGCATTAAAATAAAAATAAAACATTTTGAAGAATGGAAGAAAAATTTTAAAATAATTTTATTATACGGATAGAAAGCTCTATCGTCCCAATCCTCTCCGTTCTTTCGTCTTTTCCTTCGGTCCGAAAAAATCAGGTGCAGTTCGTTTAACTTCATAACCGGATTACGCTCACTCGACCTCGTTTTAATCAAAAATCTTTAAAAGTGTAAGACGTCAAAATCCTTTTAAAGAGGAACATCTTATGTTCTACTTACTATATTTGAAAAAGGAAAAAAAATTAAATATTTTAGGGTGAGTTATCAGGCTAGAGTAAAATCTTTTTAGTAACATTTTATTATATAAATATTGAAAACCCCATTTCTCTAGATTCAAAAAACTTGCAATTGTAGCAGGACTAGAGCTCATCCGTGTCTTTAAGACATTCTTTTTTCCTGATTTTTCGTATCGTTTACCTTGATAACTGCAACCCTTATATGTACAGTACTGTCTTTATATTTAGCTAAGAATGCTTAAAGATCTGTATTTTTGGTAGATATGTGTCATTCTCCTTTGCCTATCTGTAATGCAACTTCCGCCTTTCATTATAGTCTCGTTTATTTTAATTTTCGGATAATTCAAAATCATCACGCAGAAATTTGAATACAATTCTAGGGTTTATAATATCGTTTAAAAGTATATCCAAATGAAAATGAAGTGTTTTGTTACCGAGAGCCAGAAAACAGTGACGTTTTAAGTGAGCTAAACCGTGAATTGAAATTTTGACGTAATCTCAGAAACATGAATGGGAAATATTTCGAGCTGGGGCGAGCGAATAATAATTCTGCACAGGACCATATATCGTTTCAAAAAAAAAAAAAAAAAAAAACAAGGAGAAAAAAGCACGACGAGAATCGATATCATTAACCATGAACCGGGAAAGCTTTGAGTATAACTAAGCATGGTGCGTATATAATTTTCCTCTCCATGCGAACATAAAAAGACTTGTTTTCAAACTGACAAGGCTGTATTTAGATTATATTAGGCAGACTGTGTTTTTATTATCTTTATTCATTCGCTAAAATAACCCTATTTTCAGTTTAAATTAATGCAAAAAAGGGAAAAAATCGTACATTTTAAAATTGGAGTTTTATAGGTTTTAGAGGTGGTAAAAAAATATTGTCGCTTTTTAAGTTTCTTTTCCTTTTTGGTGGGATTATTTTTCTAAGAAATTACGGATGATAGAATTCTACAGCACGGTTTCTCACGGTCAAATAATTTTTTTCTTGGATTTTTTTCTCTCATACACAAAGAAAAAAAATTTCTAAAAATTCGAATCATGAAAGTCACAGTCGGAAAAGTTTCTCCAGCTTTAAAACTTTTTGCAAAACTTGAAAAAGTTAAGAAACCGTTTTGGAAATTTTTTTTTTTCGCGATAACCATAAAAAGCTTCTCAGGAAACTAATTTTTTTTTTTTTTTTGCTCCTTATGCTTGAGCTGGGATTTACAAGAAGATATCATTCGAGGAGTAAAATACATCCGATTATAATGAATTTGTTTTTGTTATTTTACTCAATCAAATTATAAGAGTTTACAGCGAATAGTCCATCAATTGAATTAGAAGTTACTTATCCAATCATGTATGAACGAGAAAAATTCGATGAGTCGGAAAACATTTTCTTTAAAGAAAACGGAAAAATTAGGATCGTCTAAAGCAAAACGAATCGATTAGGAAATAAAAGAAACTATAATTTAATGAAGTTTATTTTTGTTGAAAGTTACAGAAGCTCGTTCTCATCATTTTATTCCGTTTTTCCTGATTTTTCGTATCGTTTACCTTGATAACCGCAACCCTTATATGATGTACAGTACTTTCTTTATATTTAGCTAAGAAAGGTCAAGGTGTGTATTTTTGGTAGATATGTGTTCTTCTCCTTTGCCTTTCCGTAATGTAACTTCCATCTTTTATTAGAGTCTCCTTTATTTTGATTTTCGGATACTTCAAAATATTTTATTTCATATGATTTTACACGGTGCTCTGTACAAATACGAGTTCAAGGGCGCAATTTCACGCCAAACATGTTTGTGTTTGATAAAAAGTTTGGACAAACATTTTCATGAAACATTTTCCCTGACATGTTGGGCAAGCTCTACCTAAGCAGTGACGCTTTTTTAAGCATGTTGGCTGGAAATTTTTGTGTCTGATAAAAGTGGTGACATTGTTCGGCGAACATTTTCACATAAAATGCTTAAAAAACCGCCACTGCTTATGTAGAGCTTCCCCAAAATGCCGGGGAAAATGTTCAATGAAAATGTGTGTATGTTCGCCGTACATGTTCCCCACTTTTTATCAAACAAAAACATGTTCGCCCAACATGTTCGTCGAACGTGTTTGGCCTGAAATTGCGTCCCAAGAAAATGATAGCAAAAATCTTTATGCGGTACTTCGATGCTCAGACATGGGGTGAGACGTTTTTAAATGATGCTGCAGTGATTTATTTTGAATATTGCAGTTGTAAAGTGTAACAATACATTCCTAATATAATACGAATTTTATTGCCTCTGCAAAAAATGGTTTCAGAATGAATTCTTTTTCGCTAAAAAGAAAGAAAACAAAAATATTTAACGGAGACATCCAACGAGTTTCGATGTCTCTACCCTGATTTCAACCAACTTCCTGCAACCATTGACTTCGGGCTTCCGGTTGACGCTGCCAATGTCACAACCCTGATGTAAAACATCCTGCTTTCATAAAATTAAGTTTTCTGACCGCATCATTTTAGCTCAAAGCTTTTTTCCCTTCTTTTTTCATGGTTCAAAGAAGGAAATCGTTACTTAAAAGACGAAGGTCGGAGATCCCATGGGTGTTCGAACACTATTAAATTTTATTTTATTTTCAGTAATAAAATGATCAATCTTCCATTAAGTATGTCTGTTTTGTAATGGAGTGGTTCCTTTAAAAACATTGAATGAAAATTATGTTAATGACTTTAATTACGTTAATGACTTCTTTTAAAAAAAGGAACATCTAAGTGCAAGAAATTTTTCATTACACGTGCATAGGAAACATTTCATATTGAACTCGTTTGCCGCCTGAAGTCGAACTTATGCTTTCAGTAAAAAAAAAAAAAAAGGAAACAAGTACATAGAATGTATGGAAAATTTTCATGGTTATGTCTGAAATGGTTCTTATCATTACCACTTTTTCAGACACATTTCACGTAAATAACATTTGAGTTATGCATTTCGACCTCAGTCGAAATTTCACCTAAGTCGGCAAATTGAGGGCTAGATGCCATATACAGTATCTCATTTCCTCTCTTCGTGTCGAAACATGCTATTTCATTAGGCCAATCCGCATTGTTTTTTTTTATTAAAGATCGTTTCGATTTTGCCTTTAGTCTTTTCAAATGGATCTTTTCAATTAAAGAACCTCTTTTCTGGTTTTATTTAACCTTTAAATGTACCGAGCTTAATTATGCTTTGAATTTAAATTTAACGATGTTACAAATTTTTACGATAGCTTTCATAAAATGATAAATTATCATCTTAAACTTACTAAGAATTTTTCCCCCTTTTCTAGAAAGCGTAACGAAGTTAAAATAAAATTATAAATCGAACTCAAACCTTCACAGCAACCGCCTACATTTAAAACGTTTTCCAGTAAAGGGAGATATTTAATTTAATTTAATTTTTTTTTATTTCACGGACGCATTGTGATTTTAATTATAAGAGAAAGTGAACACAATTTCATGTTTTAATTTCCTACTTTGGATGTTTACAAAACTGATTTTCCTTGTTATAATAGCGCTATCAAAGTCGGTTCGTCGTTCATAAAATGAAATATTCAATTTTGCTTTTTGATTCAAAAAATTACTTCTGTCCCGTACGTCAACCTAAATTGTGATTTACAAACATATCTGTAGCCACTACTTTTTCCACATTGTTTTTTTTTTTTCTAAATTAAAAATGAAATTTTACTTGTATTAAACTCCTTTTAAGAAGTTGTAACACGAATACCATTTTACTGAAAAGTAAGGTTTAACAAACCAAAGGACGAGTACGGAGTTAAAACCTTTTCCTGTTAATTGATTTGTAATGAATGAGCTTTCCGACCTTTGAAAATTGGGTACTTAACGAGCTTATACTAATACGTACAAGAATAATTAGTCTCCGTCAAAAATCTAATGAATCGTATTAATAATACCATCCTTCTAAGTTTGTTGAGTGGTGTCCCTTTTCTGAAACAAAGTTTATCTTTTTTTGCGAATTCAATTCTGTTTGAGTTTTTTTTAAAATATAAGCTTCGATGATCAAACATTGAAAATAATCAAACAGCCGAGGAACATTTTGCCAATTTATAATAAAGTTTTTGGAAAAAATATTTTTGAACCAATTAAAAGTTTTTAAAGTGATTTAATTTTATAGCAATCACTTTCAGATAAATTCCGGTAAGTAATCGCTGATCACGCTTTAGCGCTTCGTAATTCATCGCATTAAAAATTTTTTGGGCAGGCTTGAGTCTTATGTCTGGTAGACATCGGGCGGAAAAATGTCTGACGCAGTTTTGGCTTGGGCAACTGAATTATCTTATGTTGATTCAGCTCAGCCCGGCTTGCGCAAAAGGCCCGTCTCCGCTCCGCCTTTTTATTCACGGAACAAATGATTCTGTTAACAAGATTGTGGTAGTGGTAACATTAACTCAGGCATGATGAAAACATCGCCGTGAAATTTTCGGCGACAAGTGCTCCGACAGTGTCAACTGTCAACATTTTAGAAAGCGTAAGAGTATAAATCTCCAACTCTATGTCAAAAGTGACATCCCTCGAGATCTCACGACACCGTTGATCTTACAAGCGAGTATGGAACCATTCTCCAATAGTGGTAAATTATTTTAAAATCGTTCTCGGTAGAGACGAATATATTTTGATGGAAATAAACGAGCGTACAAGAATTTTTCTTTTCCTGCAAATAAAAATACGGTACATCAATTTTTTAAAAACAGAAGTTGTGTTTTTATTATTTTTCCAACAAAGTTGTGTTATTTGCGGTGTAACTCCGTTTAGTTTTAGTGATACAAAATTTCTAAGGCGCGGCGTCGGCTGAGTGGCGAGCGTGCTCGACTCCGAAACGTATGATCGTGTGGAGTCTTGGTTCGAATCTGATTTACCATACCCTCATGTTTCTAAAAAAATTAAATACCAAGGGTTTTTATACTTTATCTGAGTTTTTTTTAGGGGGAGCTCATTTGTTATGAAATGCCTGGAAGAGCGGGATCGGCCTCATAATCAGTTGCAAACAACTTTTTTTTTTTTTTTTAATTGTTACATTTAAGTAATTTGAATAACAACAAGAACAAGAACAAGAACAAGAACAACAACGACGACGACGACGACGACGACGACGACAGCAATCTCAACAATAACAACGACAAAAAGAACTATTCGATGATTCAATTTTTTTCTTCTCAGTCACCTGTCATCTCATTTTCTCGTATGGAGGAAGATAAAAAAAACGTAGCATACGTTATTATTTTCAAACTTTTCTCCATAAAATTTAGAGCCGAAAGGTAAAAAAACAAAATCTCAGCTCGAAACTCATTTTTGATGCATTTGAAAAGATCCATGAGAGAGAGAAAAAAAACACACACACACATATACTGTACTCTAAGGCCCCTTTTTTATGTTATGATACAGTGGAATATAAATGATCGATAGGAATATAAATGACTGAAAGCCTGTATAGATAAAATGGTTTTTCTCAATGCAAAACCATTTTGACTGTTCGAAAGAATCCTCGATACGAATAAATGAGTAAACCTCGCTTTCTCTCTTGCTGTGAATGCTGGATTGAATTGGATTGCCTCAACCAAGTTGAAGATTCTTTTTTTTTTTTTAACTTATAAGGGCGATTTAAATAAAATTTCCAAGGACAATGGTTTAGTATTCATTACTTATAGAACTGGGAAATCGTGGAGAACGACTCTAATCATTTTTTTTTCACATAAATCAGTCATTTAAATTCCATGCATTCTGTTTACGTCTTAATGAGATTTTTCTCCCGTGTTCATTTTTTCCTTTTCCTAAACTTGTTTGCTTCTTGAAACTAAATAAATAGTGGAGTTTGTTTACAATAAGATAATAATAACAACCTGTCTCGATGGTTACGGATCTTGGGCGATCAATTCTCGGAAGGTTTAAGGTTGAAAAAGCGAAGAAAAGTTTTGAAAAGTCAACAATGTTATATTTTATTAAATAAACATTAAAAAAAAAAGAGGCAGCAGGTTTACAAAATCTATTTTTCTGTAGATAAATATCTAGAAAAAAAAATAAACATTGTGGTCTAAAATAATAAATATTATTATTACTCGTACTACGGTACTGTATTAGCCGATTAGACGCAATTAAATTGGGCAATTCATTCGCTTCGGCTATTGCAAGACTCCATTTTGACATGGAACTAAAATGATTGTGATTTAGAAGAAACATCCGACTTTAAACTTCATAGCAACTTAAGCATTAAAAGCATTAATGGTTATACCAAAATATAAATGCACCAAAATTTCTTTCTATAATTTCGTCCTCTTTTGGTTATTCAATATTTTCTTTGAGGCATAAAAAAATTACAAAACTATAATCCAAGCTGAAACTCAATCGGAATTTTTACGAGAATGATTCTAATTAATAGACTGACCTGTGTACTTTTATTCGTATTCTTGATTTGCTTAAAACTGTCGGGGGATAAGGGAATATCTTGGTCCAATTTAGCTTCCATTTTTAAAGAAGGGTAGAGCTAGCATATGTAAAAAATGGACGAAGCTTATTTTAGCTCATCACAGGTTTCATTATTTGGGAAACATGATATATTTACTTTCAAACTAAAAGCATATCCAAACTCTAATCAAGCTTTGTTTTAATGACGAAGATAGAAAATTATATTATCATGGTTTGAATATCTTGACTGCTTTTTAACTGGAAAGTCTTAGCAAAAGCTGGTAGAATCTCGCCAATGCAAAAAGTTACTAATTTTATTTTCCCCTGAATTTACAGCCAATAAGCAGATAACGATATAAAAAAATGTATATTTATTAATACGACTTGGTTAGTTTGCAAATTATTGAAAGGTGGAAGATTTGTCAAAAAAAAACTTTTGAATTCGATTTTTAAAAAGCTTATACACAATGAAGAAATTTTTAATGACATCCCGATTTACGAGTTTTGACGGAAACTTTACATTTAAAATATAAAGAAAATTGATATTGTTAAAAGTAAACCGTATCTTTTGTGTATGTAAAAATAAAAGAATCACCAACTTTTATTTAGTTAGTCTTCAAGGTTTTTATCTTATAATTTCATTTTTTGGATCTTCTTCTTCTTCTTCTTTCAAGTGCCGTCTCCGCGATGAAGATTGGCTATCATCTGGCAGATTTTTACTTTTGAGACCGCCGCTCTAAAAAGACTCAAGGAATCAACACCAAACCAGCCTCTGAGATTCTTAAGCCATGAGGTTTTCCTTCGGCCTTGCTTGCGCTTACCCTCGATTTTTCCCTCCATCACAAGCTGAAGGAGGCTTACGTGGCCGAAATAATCGAGCGTCCGACGCTTGCACTTCCACCTCCTCCCCATACGAGCCAAGACGTCAGTATTTCTCCCCCTGTCAGTCCACGAAATTTTAAGCATTCGACGGTATACCCACATCTCAAAAGCCTCCAACTTCTTTTCCAACGCCCTAGTTAAAGTCCATCCCTCGAGTCCATATAAGAGCACGGGAAAAACGTAACTTCGGACGATACGGACCCTCGTTTGGAGACTCAAGCTGCGATTGCACAACAGGTTCCTCATTTTGAGGAAAGTTCCTGTGGCTTGTTCAATACGTGCTCGGACTTCCTGGTTACAATCCCAAGAATCATTTACGCAGCACCCAAGGTATTTATACGAGTGCACCCGTTTTTGTATCTACTATTTATTTCGATTTCGAAATCTTTTCGCGGAGGTTTTCTTTAACGGAGAAATGAATGATTATTTTTTTCGACTGACCATACAGCTTATTTTATTTTATCAATTAAGAACTCAAAAGTAGCATTGAAATATTGCTTTGTTTAATGCAGATGAAAATATTTATGTTCGATACGAAAAAATTGATGTATGGTAACAGTGTGAAGACGAATTACAACATTCCACTTATTTCTTATTTTTATTATTATTTTTATTTATTAGGAGAATTTATTCCATTCGTTCAATTTCAAAAATAAAAACATGGGCGAGAATCTCTAAGGAGACCTCTCATAAGTTTCAGTAAACTCTCTTAATTGATGTGACATGATGTTAGAACAAAAGCCTGGAGTTGTGGGAAAAATTGAAAAGTAAAATATCGAAGTAAATGGTTGCATATAGAGAAAAGAAGAGGAGTGAAATGTTAATAAAAAGTGATTATTAGTTGAAGTTCAAATGTAAAAAAAAGATTTTGAGGGAGGTAAAGAGTTTTTACTGCAACAAACCATTATAAAAATGGTGCTCAGCTTAACCTGTAATTTATGACTTGAACTGAACCTCGCAAAAACCAGCCTCCTATGGATAAGCTCCGGGAGTCGAATTGGAACCTTTTAATTCTAAGACTCTGATTTTTATTAATTTTAAAATAATGTAATGTCCAGATTATATATGTTTGTTAGATTTAACACGCCTACACTGCACAACTCGAAAGATGGCGGGCCAAACAAGCAACAACAATGGGATGTTAAAGAGTAAAGGCATATCATTTCGTTGCTGGATCGGATAGAGGAAAACCGCATGAAACCGCACCTCGGTTTGTGTATCAAAGGACTCTAACCGCATAGCTTCACACTTGTTTCATATTTGATATTTATGAAAGGTTTTGATATAATTAAAGGGTAAATAAAGCGTATAGGTAGAGCTTTCAAAATAATTTAATTTCCTATATTAAACCGAGCTTTTCCGTCTGAATCCAAACGAAACGGTTCGTTTTGCACTCTGTTTTGCTTTACATAATGATACTCGATTTTTCTTTTCCTAGAAAGAAATGGAGAAATTTAGGTTATCCGTCTAGACTAAATGATTTTTGTAACTACCTATGCGCATTGAGTTTTAACTGAAATAAAATCGCTTTCCCACCTACAGGTAAACTCTACCGCCCTGAAGTTTCCATAACATAAGTAAAAGCGTGTAGGCTAGTTAAGCCGATTGTGTCTGAGTTTAAATCCGGGTTATTCTATCTCACTGTACGTCTCTAGCATCCTTATAGCAACGTATCGGCTACGTGGTTTTTTTTCTTTTTGCGTTTGATCGAGGTAAAGTGACTTTATGTATAATTTATTTCATTTTTGAGGTAAGAACTTTGCGTAGGGTAAAGCATCCTGATGTATTCGGTTTAATCTGGGCTAGCTCGGTGCGTTTTCTTCGAAGCAAAAACCCAACTTGAATATGCGAATGAATAATTAACGGTGAAGCATTTTGCTTTGAAAATAATTCCTTATATAACGGGGTTCGAAGGAGAGAAATCCATAATCGTACAAAAAAGAAATTTCTAAAATGCTTGGTAGACTCATTAGGAAAGTCTGCATTTCTTTGAGTAATTTTAAGAATAGTAAATAATACGGTTGCGTAATTAATTATGTATAGTGTAATCCGAGAAATGGATTTCTAGCTCTCTAAAAATACTTCAGAACCGTAAAAACTGTTTATGTCGCCGCGTCTTCGAACAATTACAATCGAGAGACGCTTGAAATGGTTGGAAGGGTCGTCGTTTTTGTTGTATCTTAATCAAAATTTTACAGAGAATTTTGTAAGATTTACGTTTTATTATTTTAAATCGTCGAATCGATTTAAAAAGCCAGCAATTAAGTTTCTCACACATTACTATTTAATTCATGGCAGTTTATGCTCGTGAATAAATGACGGATCATTTGGAGTCATACATTATGCACGTCTGGTCAACGTGTTCTGCGGTAAAATTTTGTGTGATTAATGATTTAGAATTTTTGGGCGAATTTCTCGAAAGGCATTTGTCCGTTTTATAAAGTAAAAGAAATTTTTTCCCGCATTCTTTTTCATCCTAGGTACACCCTTGAAAGAAAAGAGGAGTTTAGTGAGATCAACAAGTTTGATTTAGGTTTTTGCGTTCCAAAATCTTGATCAGTATTAAATTCCGCTATCATCAACACTAATCATTAAGTTCGTTCAAGGATACATGCAGGAAAAATCATGTAATCCAGCCGGTGCTTCATCGAACAGTTTAAAAGTGCTTGAAAGATATTAAATCTCGGGTACTTTCATTAGAAAAACTTTATCCTCTTTTAAGTTCTTTAAAAGATTTCAAAAGAATTCCATTATGAAAAATCTGCTCCAGATACTTGTTCAAGGATAATCATTTTTAATATTTATGGAATAAACTTTGTTATGAAATTAGGCAAATTAAGATGTGCGACTGAAAATAATTTGATCTAAATAAACAGGAAATTCGGTGTAAAACAATAAGAAGTACAGGAAAAATGCATTTCTCGTTCTTTGACAAACTTCGGCCGAGTATGAAAGCGATCGTTGAGTGAAATGAGAATTTAACGGAGATTACTGACTTAATAAAAAACCACTTTTGTCATCGATCCAAATTATTTTTCTCCATTTTCTTTTCTTTTCTCTTTGAACGACAGTTTTCTAGTTTTGCCGCTCATTCTCTTTTCTTTTCTTTTCTTTTTTTGCCTTTTATAATTTTCTAGTTTTCATCTCTTTCGAGAATATAACCAATTAAGCTCCTTTTTTCCTACACACTCTCATTAGGTCACTATTACCTCATAAATAAGAGTTAACTTCATTATTGCATGGGAGATCCGAATGGTGCTAAGCTGTATATCGTTTAAGGAGCTTCATAAAAATTACAAATAAAAAATATAGTGTAAGCCTAATCTAATAAAAAAAAGAATATGTGGGGCTTTATTCAAAAAAAAAAAAAAAAAAAAATCAAGCAGACTTCGATTTTTGCAAAAAAAGAAAAATAAATAAATATATAATATATATAAAAAAAAATAAGTTTAAAGTACCTTTTACTCAGAACGATATTTATAAAAAATTTATATTAAATCTGGATTTAGCGCATTTGTGAAATCTGATAAATAAAATTGGATTGAATCCATTGCAATGAATTCCATTCTTTTCACGGGCTGGAATTGAGAGGAAGGGGAGTAAAAAAATCAAATGAGTTGAGTGGTTTTATTTATAAATAATTGATCAATATTTTATAAGCTCTATGTACCAGTTGGTTAAAAAAGGAAATCTTCCTCTGCAACATTTATCATGGTTTTATTCAGCAAACGTTTTCAGTTGATCGTTTGTTCCGGAAGCTTATCGGAAGTTTCACTGTCGGCTATCTCGTATTCTCTGACAGGAAGTAAGCATGGTATGCGAGCAAACGAATTGTCGTAAAAAAGGTAAAAGTCCTTTATTTTTGTTTATTTTATTTTATTTTCATACCAGGATATCAAGAGATACTTGTGTATTACATTATGAATAAATAAATCGTTATTCGTTTCGCTACGTATACCGCTCAAAGGAGTGTCTTAATGAGCACTTGCAAATGTAAAAAAATTGTTCAATTGTGATGACGATTAATGCAGATAACCCCGATTTCTATGTCAACATATTTAATGAAAAATATAGGACTCGATTCAGACCCTGCTTCTGGTTCGAAATTACATTTGATTCGGATGCCCGATTTTGATCCGAACCAAATAGGCAGCAAACAGTTCTTTTGCAGGACAACCGAAAATATGTGGCGGGAAAGGTCTGGAAGCATTGAGAGCACATTGAGAAAGGTCCAGAAGCATTGCTACTAACTTTTTTTTTTATTATCGAAAAACTCATCAGTTAGCATTTTTGATTTCGGCAACCGCCGAAGGTTTCTCGGAAAAAGGCAAAAAATTACAGAAAAAAAATAAATCAATGATGTGATAAATAATTTATTAAGGTTTAAATATCGCGATTTGCATACGTCGAAAGCGAGACCGCGTACATTTCAGTTAAAAGTGTGTGTCGAATTAAGAATTCCTCCTTTCGAGATTTTCTGGCCACTCAACTAATGCACATTTCATCCGTCCGCTCCGAGATCATTTTATACTTCACCATTTTTTTTTTGAAATTCCATTTCTAAACTTTTTAATTATTCAAAACGGTCCATTATCAATTCGTACAAGTTTTAATTTACTTTCAATTTATTCCCTTTCCCTTCTTTTATCCTCCACCAGTTTTCCTTCTTTTTTTTTCCATAACTTCAAAACTAACTTCTGTGACAAGTACTCCCCAAGGAAGCACCACATCATAATTATATTCCATTCATCGATCTTTTTAATTTAGGAACCTCTCTTTACCTGAGTTCTGGGTTTTGATAAAATTAAATGGAATTTTGAGGAATGCATGTCTAGAATTATTAAATTTATAATTTTCGCCGGTACGATTGCCTAAAGAAGCACTTCATCGCACAAAATGTATACTCCACCGGTATCATACTAAATAATGTTGCCTTCCTCTAATGTTGCGTAGTATGAAAATTTGTGCGGTAATGACATTGAAGAGAATATAATGGTTTAAGGTGCAGAGAAATGATTGATTGTTATTCGCAGACATCATGTGCACCATATCTTCCTTGTCAAATACAGTAATTAGAAATCGGGACGGATGAATCCGTTTTCCATGTCCGGCAAATGGTATATTTAAGATCTACAGTATACATACTCATGGATGATCCATTCGGGATTATGACAACTTGGTCAGTATAAAAGCGACAGCGCTCTGGGCTTTTGTCCATCATTCATATTTCGGTTAATTTGTCTTACGAAGTATTGAATTTCGAATTTTGTTCCATTTAATTCATATTCAGAATGAAACTGGAATGTGTTCAGTCAGTGTAAATAGATATTTTAAATTTTGGTGGCGGTTCTCCCACCTATCCTCACCTAGTAGAAGATTAAGGCATTATGTTATGTCTAATTTTTTGCCTACAGATTTTTTTTCGCTGCAATAACTAATCCAAACTTGTTTAATTTAATGACTTCTTCCACTTTTTGATTCAAATTTGAACTGGTTTTGAGGGATTTCTGAAAAACCATTGGACCTAATGCAGAGATTCGATCTGCAAAATATAAATCTGTAGTGTCTCAGGGATTGCTCTCCGTTTCGAAATTTGGGTCCTCGACCTCCCCACAAAAATAACGTATATTCTGCCTTGCATGCTGGGACCGTTCGTAATCAGGATCTTACTTCTCACAGACTTGAATAAACTTTATTACGAACGCACACTGATATGTACGGTTCATTTCATGCATTTACGATATCGCGAATTTCGTTCTTGTCATAAGCTGTTTATTCGATTTTTTTAAGATAGACTCCGTCAATTCAGACATTAGTTTTATCTAGTTGGCGAACGTCCCGTTCTCTTTTGGAGACAATTAGCCTGCCTTTTGAATACCAGCACTATAAAAATAAATTTTGATAGACTTAGCTCAGGCCCGTAGCCAGGAAGAGGGGGAGGGGGCAAAGGGTGGTTCCCCTCATTGGGAGAAGCGTTAGCCCCCTTCGAATTTTTTTCTCTTTTCCAAAAACCTAATGACTTAATTTTTGCATAAAATGATGATTCAAAACAATAATTTCTTTTCAAAATGTTTCTTCGTTTTTCTTTATTGAGAAAATTTATAAAATGTTAAGGATTTATAATTGGGTTTGTTCTTCTATTTAATGTCTTGTGGTCAAAAAATATGATTCAAAATTAAAACGCCAGCCACTAAAATTAAATGCTGTGTTTTATTTTACTTAAAATTTCTAAAAAAAAGAAAGAGCTTTTTTTTAAACGTCCTGCTCCCCTTTGCCTGCCGTTCTGGCTACAGGCCTGACTCAGGTTCGAGAATGCACAACAAAAACCTGCATGTCATAGTCATTCTGAATGGAATTTTTAATCTATGAAAAGGTTCAATTTGGCATATGGTGCTTGAAAGGCTGTGGAAATTTAGCTTATAAGAAAATACTTTGTTTGCTAACAAAAAATTCTAAGCTCCATCTTCAAAGTGGAACCTTTTCATGTGGAGGTACACCCTTTTTTTTTTCAAACGTTAACTGATTTGGCCAAACTCAGCTTTGTATAAGAAATCGCCATATGACTGTATGTCGAGAATATAAAACCATTAAAATCGTTTACATGAGATTAATTCCAATCATTATATATTATTACCTTACATTCGATACTTTGAAAAAATGCGCGAGTCTTTCAAAAAGACATGCATATTAAATTCATTATAACGTTATAATAAATTTAATATGAATTTAATATTGCAACACCATTCATTCATATTACTTCCGTTAACTTACGAAATCTTGATGATTTAAATGAAAGCTGTGAAAAATGCAACTGCCATGTAGAAAACACCCGATTACGTGTACCTTAAAGAGAAATGAATTCGAGAGAAATGGAATAGCATTCTTTTTAAGTAATTTAATAATTAAGTAAATAATTTAATTTAAGTAATTTCCACCGTAAGTAATTTATTAAAACTCGGTACGAGAAAGTAAACAGTTCTTCTAAATGAACAAAAAGAAAATCAAAGTTTCAGTTCCGCGAGAAAAATGGAATAGCATTCCACTTGACGAAATATTGCAACTCCAGTCCTGCTACCATTGGACTTCTCATCCACTGCCTCCTAAATTCCTTTTTTTTTTTAACGAACTGGAGCGGTTTTTTTTATTTTTTGTTCCCCTGATTTTTTTTTCCTTTTTGGAAAATGAATGTTCATGTCATCTGCAGAGGAATCGCTTTTGCGATTGTCCGATCAAAACTCAACAAGGGTGATTTGTTAGCTTAGCAATACAATGCTTTAAGCCGGAAAGGGTTCTTTTAACGGTATCTGTAATGGATGTCTCTTCTAGTAAAATAAGAAGCAGTATCGTTGGATTTTCCTGTGAATTGAAAACCTTTTTTTTCCTTTTTCCTGTTTGCTTTAGAGAAACGGTAGCTAAAGACTCCGTTAAATGTTTTGCCGATCTGTTTGTGAAGGTAAAATGTAAAGTGCCGGCTATTTTTTTAAATTTCGTCGTGAAAGTTTTCCAAGCAAAAAAGGGTTTATTAACATTTGAATAGCAAGTAATAAGTACCGTTTGGGAACCTAATGCAAAGAATATATTCATATTTATATATTTTCATATTAGCACATGATTTAAATCGACTGCTCTTTTTGTACTCTTTATTATTTGATTTCACAGATTTATTCGTAAAGATTTTTGTATATTGATTTTTGTATAAAGATATTTGTTTAATTAATGAATAAAAATCGATTTGACAAGACTTGTTTTATCCGCAGTCGTTCCTATCAAAAGAGCTTAATTCTAAATAGTTTCACAATACGTATCTGTTAAAAAGATGCGTAGCACTGCAGCGGTGCAAAAGGTTGCCCTTCTTGACAATGCCGCACAACTTGCAGTCACCTTTCGGTGCTGTAAAAAAAATAATGCAGGGGAAACGAAGAAAATTATATGCCCGACATAATAAATATCCTATCCAGTGGCACGTTTTCACTTCCGTTTTTACTTTCTTATTCCTTTCTCGCTGACGTATCAACATTTCTCCACCGATTTGGAAAATTTTGTGTCCATATATAGTGCATTCAACATATAGCTAAGATGTATTCAGGTAGTAGGAAGAATTAGGTTGTTCTTGGATTTACCGATTCCATTTGTGTATGAGATTCGGACATCTGAAAAATCGTTGTGCCCATCTTTGGCTTATGCAAGGCCGATAAATACTGGGAAAAACATTTTTCCAGCTCGGAAAAACATCTAAGCTCCGTTGAATGCACCAAAAAAGGAGGGTGCATTTGTTGCACAAATTGTTCAAGACTTTTATAAAATTTTTATAAAAGTTTTATAAAAATTTTATTAAAAAATGACCCAGATTCCCGACTCCAACCAAAAATTTTGGAAAGAGCTTACCTAAAAATGGTTCCTACAGATCTACTGTACATAATTTTGACTTTTATTCTTTCTCTTTACGTTTTTTTCCCCCCAATCCGACTCCCATTTTCTGTTCACATCCCCCTCTCTTTTGGTCCCTGTATTCGTTTTTGTCTTTGTTGCTGCCTCTGTTGTTTTCGCCATATTTTTAAAATCACTAAATTAATCACGACTTTCAAAAAATCGAAAAACTTACTAAACTGTCATTGCTCGGTGACTGCTGCGATAAAACTGTCTTTAAGCAATAAAATGAATGGGATCAGGAAAAACCGAACATCAGGTAGTTAAAAATTTGAACAAAGACATTTTGAGAAATATAAGGTGAGGCATAAAGTCTACCCAGAGTCGTTCACTCTTTTTCAATTCAAAAAGTATTAACTTTTTTTTTTTTTTTTTTTTTTTTTTTTTTTTTTGTGAACAAAAATGTACTATAAGTTATTTCGAACCTTAATCCATTTTTTCTGACTGAAATTGCTAGGCCTAATAATAGCGCGAGGCTGCAAGCCTGTGCTTGCTTCGCTTATAGGTTGCTACGCCACTGGAGCTTATAATGCCATTTAGTCGGCGGACTAAATAACACTTGTGATTCTATACCATTAGCTACATTTGCGTTTCTTTGAAACCATGCCCTTGGCTTTTAAGAACTGCCAGAAGGAGGCATTTAAACCTCCAAAAAACCTGCGGAAATATTATGAGCTTTTCAAAATCTTAAAAAAAAAAAACAGATCTTCAATCGGCGGTAAAAAATAGCCTATCTTTCAGAGCCTATACAGACTTGTCCAGACTATAAGTACTAAGTGGAGAAAAGGAAAACCGTCATTATATAATAAAATATAAAATGAGCACGTTTTCTTTTAATGCAAGCTTTTTAAATTTTGTTTATTTTTTTTAAATTCAACTTTATTGTTTCTTCTAAGTATAAAAAATTTGCTTATTTAATAATAAAGCAAAATATTTATCTTAATGCCACGTTTTTTCCGGAAAGATAAAAATGGCTCAATTATAACCTGTAATCTTGACATGTTGGAGGGGGAGAAGAGGATTTCCATCCAGAAAAATCCGTCAAGTTAAAATATAAAAGTCGTCATTATAAGGCTTTCAGAAGCATTTTTCAATTACCGTTATGTCATTTTAAAATTCAAGAGGCAATAAAAAAAAAGTAGGAAAAAAAAATTGAAATTAGCGTAAATAAGGAAACCATGTTTCAAGTAAGAATTAAAGTATATCTTTTGGGACCAGAGGTATTTTCTTTTCAACTGATTTAACATTGAATTCTCTTGAATTTTTTTTCTTTTTTGAATTATAGGACCTATTTTGGAATATTCTACATGGATGCTTGGTTTTCTTTTCTTTTTCCAATAATTGTTTTTCTATTTTATGTCAAAACTAGATTAGTGAAGAGGGCTATTTCGTGAGAAGATCAACAGTTTTGATTTTTTTCAGAAATAGCTAACCCGTTTCATAATTTTCATGAAATGACCAGCAATTTTTTTAATGAAAAAATGGATTTAAAAAGGAAAGAAAAACACAAGGGTTCAGTTTATAAACGATCGCATGACTTTTTATTTTCTTTTGCGAACGATGACATGAATCTTTGAAATAGATAAATGCTTGAAAAATATCACTCGCTTTTTAAATAGCGGTACATACTGAGCACCCGCTTCTATTTAAATTTCTGAAAATGGCCTAAACTGTTGACGATTCACGAGTCGGTTGTACTCAACTCATCCTAAAGTTTTTGCAGATGATTTATTCATTTCTTTTCTTTTCTTCCAGATGAACCAGATTCAAAGTGGACGTGGTGAGGTTCGAGAGTAATAATTGATACTGGAACCAAACATCAGCACTGAAATTACAAAGGTAATCACTATACGAAACTAATAAATTAGTTCGATTTTCAATTTTACTTTAAATAATTAAAATGAACAAGAAAGAAGAATTTAAACCTCGTGCTCGATTAGGCCTAACCGAACAGAAGGTTTAAACTCATTTTCACTTCCGCCTACCCCTAAGCAGAAAATTAGTATTTAATTCGAAAGGAACACAATTGAATTTTATTAAAGTTTAAGTGTCGTCAAGGGCACTTTTTAAGCTAAGTACGTTTCCATTACCTGATAAAAAAATAGATTAACCTATCTGTGTATTCGTTTATACCCTTAATACCCTAAATCTTATCTCAGTTTCTTGGTAATTCAATCGAAAATTAGGATATAGAACTTTGTCGGATGATTTTGCTTTGATAAACTTACTGAAAAGTTTGCAGTTTATTTCATTTTATTAGATTTTTCGATGCAAAAAGGCAGCAAAATTTAGCCTGTAAACAGTCGTGGAAATTCCCGTCGTTCAACAGAAAAAGTTGTTAGTAGGTTGAACAATGTGAAATAATAATTTTAATTTCGTGTTAATTACAGAAGTTATGCGAAAACTTCAGAGTCAATCAGTAAAAATTAAAAACGGAATTATAGCTGTTCTGATTTTTATTGCGAAGGTTTTTTAAAGAAAAAACTTTTTTAATATTGTCCATGGTACAGAGTAAATAAAATTTTCCTTTTTGATGCCGATTAATTTTATGTCAAAGCTAAATTCAGAGCTGAAATGTTTTTTGTGTAACCAGATTTCTTTTTTTACAGGATGTTTAAATTGAATTTTTATTAAATCCCATCACATGATCATCTCGATTCCATTTTGAAAATGGCTCGTTTTAATCAGAAACCTTAATAAAAAAGTAGGAAAAAAATTTCGCAAACTCATTTGTAAAAAGTATAATTTTTCTTCCTTGAATAAATCCTGCAAAGGGGAAAAAGACATTCAGAAAGAGAAACATGACCGAAAAGTGACAGGAAAACTTGTAAGAAGAATAAGGAAAAAAAATAGATAAAAACATCATATAAGATCCTTTTACAAATGTCCACAAAAACTTTTTTATATGAGGTTTCGTTTTAACTAAATCCCAAAAGTAGACTTGTTTTTTTTTCTTTTTTCGGAGAAAGAAAAGGAAAAAAAATCCCTTGAGCTGAAGTTGAGGTAAAAATCGAATATACCCTAAAAACACGGTAACGATGATCTAACACCGCGCGCCTTCTTAATTTAATTAGATGGTACTTAGAGAAAACGAAAAAAAAAAAAAAAAAAAAAAAGATCTTATCACGAAAACGAAATTACTCGTCATCGTCATGACTACGACTGGCTTCTTCTTTTCTTTTCATTAGAAAAATAATAATAAAATAAAGTAAGCCGTTTAGTAATGAGTAATTTTCTTTTTTAATATTTGGAATGTACTGTTTTTTCAGTGACTCAACCTGAGGCCTTTTTATAAAATTAAAAAAAAATGCCGCTAAACAATACAAACAAATTCAGACTTCGACTCGATTCAAAATATTCCTTTACTTCTGTTCATGACTTCAAGTGAAGTTAAATACACAGTAGGTTTTATAAATACAGAATGATAAATGAAATCGAGTTGAAGATATCCTTTTTATATCTAAAGGATATATTTAAAAGGATCGAGGATATACATGAATCTATCATTTAATTAACGGATTTTAATTTATGGCTTTTTATGTCGTCTAACTCTGTCTAAGAAAACATTTTCCAAAATTCCTTAACAGTCAACACTGAAAAAATTATAATTGTGGCTAATAAAAAAATAGAATAAAAAATAGGCAAAAAGTCACTTCTCAGACTTTGATCGTTTAAAATATCTAGACATTATTTCGAGAAGTCTGAAGGAGAGCCAGATTACTGTTTTTTCTGTAATATAAAAAAGTAGGCGACCAATGAACGGATAAATATCGACCAGCAATTCTCATATGACTTACGTTTTCGTTGCAGAATCGGTTTTTGGAATTACTTTTCCGTGGAAAGTTAAGTAGGTTTATTGGGAGTGATAGCCATTCGCAAAATCTTTGACAGATTTTTTTAAATGAAAAAATAAATAAATAAACAAAATAAAGGCAAATAAATTTTTCAAACAAAAAGTAGATTAGTGGGAAAAGTTTGTAAGAAAAAGTTTTGATCGTTTTAACGGCCAAAAGTGTAAAACTTACCTGTAGGCTCAGGTGTTGCGAGGGAAAAATGTCAAAATAATGGTGAGTTATTGCTTTGTTTAACATATGAGACCGACTGTGCAGAGTTTTCTTTTTTTGCTGAGTTACAACATTTAGGCTTATTACTTTTGAATTGTAAATATTTGGACACTGAATGGAAAATGTTTTTCGTTTTTTTTTCTTTCTCAATTTTCAATGCAGATGACACGAGATTTAGAACTCTTATCTTTACTGCGATTCTTCCTTCTTTTATAATATTGTTATACGGGAAAAATGCTTTAATTTCATATGAATTTTGAAGGGGAAAGAGTGAAGAGGGGGGGTTGAATGTTTTAATGCTTTTACTTCACTTAAATTAGTTTAATTAAAATAATGCAAAGCTTTTATTTAATGCAAAAAGATTCGAAAATGATACTATAGATAAAAGATAAAACGTACGCCATTCACGGCAAAGAATGCGATACGAAAATATTAACATTTTTTCTTTGATTTTTATTAAATATGACACTTTTTTAACATCAAAACGGGAAATTAAAAAAAAATTAATTTAATTACAGGTTGCAGAACTTATATGAAATCATTTTACGATTTTAATGCAAAAATAATTCCAACCAATTGAGAACACCATCGATTTAAAGAAACGATTGCAACCTGATGAAGCAGAGCCTTGATAATTTTTAAAACAGGATTAATAAGCAAGGCGAAATAAATTGTATCATTGGGTTTTTTCTTGTCGAGCAGTCAAAAACAAGGGAAAAAAAAAAACAAAAAAGAAAGCAAAAACGAAGGAAAAGACTTAAAGGGAAAAAAATTTAATTAAAAAAATATCTACTTTCCAATATATTACTTTCTTTGGTGACATATATCATTTCGATATTTTTACTTAATTTATCTCAGTTCGAATCGACAAAGATTTATTACGTTGATTAATTGTGAAACGGGTTTGTATTTAAAACTTTTCTTTAACTTCTTTTGATATAAAAGGCTAAAAAGACAACCTTCTTTGACGGGAAAAAAATAAAAGGGTAAGCCAATCATCTTTTGCAAATTTAAATCGGTTTATATTATTATAATTTTCAGAGAACAACCACATCGTTGTGGTTTTGGATTAACTCGGTGAAATATAAATTAATTATATCAATTGTGGTGGAGTTTAATTTAAAAATGACGTAGTAAACGTAAAACATTCGAATTTCAAATTCGTATTACGATGTAGAGCTTTGTTCCTTTTACGTTCATCTGAATCACGTTGAAGATTACAAGATCATCCTTTCAAAGAGACCACAATCTATCTATTTGTTATATATCTTTAATGATGATGCATTTGCTTTGATATTTTCCCTGCTTTTTATTGCGTGATTTTGAATTTTGAAAGTCTCGATCGATACTCGCCGAAAAAGTGTACAAGAGGATTTCAGATAATTTAAGTACCTAATGTACAAAGTAGGGGTGTACGATATTCGGGTCTTTAGGTCGGGTCCGGGTCCAAATCTCGGGTCCGGGTTTAACTCGGGTCCGGACCCGAGTTAAGAGGAGGCTTCAGATATTAATTTAAATATACCAAAATAAATTTCCATGGCTTAGAACTTTTTTTTGGAGATACAAATTAGAAATCTGGCTTCGTAGCGAACTTCATAGTGATACTGGCATCTTTCCTTCAAAATTTCAGATTCTCAGGTTGTAAAGAAACTCCCGAAAACGCTTTGGAAAATATATTTCCGACATTTATTTTTGAAAACGTTCTCCGGAGTTTCTTTACAACCTGAGAATCTGAAATTTTGAAAGAAAGATGCCAGTATGAATATAAAGTTCGCTACGAAGCCAGATTTTTAATTTGTATCTCCAAAAAAAAGTTTAAGGCCAGGGAAATTTATTTTGGTATATTTAAATAAATATCTGAAGCCTTCTCTTAACTCGGGTCGGGTATTTTCGATTCCTACCCGAAGAAAGTCGGGTCCGGGTCCGGATCCGAAGCTACCCGTTCTCTATATTTTTGCGGTATAATGATCATTTCGCCACTAATCATTCCGTAATCGTTTAATAACAATAACTTTCATCTTTTTTTTTTTTTTTTTTTTTTTTTTTTTTTTAAGGATGATAAAAATTAGAAACTTTTTGCTTACATCTTTTTGAGTTTATTCTTTAAAGCAATTTTTTTTTTCCTCGCAGTAAAAAATTTTATGTGAAAATTAACATAATTATAATAAAATCGGTCCACATAATTCTTATGGTTTTTTTTTTTTTTTTAATGTTTAACTTTTGGAAAAAACAGCCGAAAAAATTTATGTAGACCGTTTTTTGCATATTTACATAATATTTTTTTACTGTGTTTAAATGAATTTTTTTTATTCTTAAATTTACAAAACAAAATTTTGAAAAACAGTAAACTAAATTTCCTCTTTATTGATCGATTATTATGAGTCCAGTAAATGTTTATTACTGGAAAGAAAAATCAGCTCTTAAGAGCTGATAAGAGAGATGACCGATCGGGCATGATCCGATCCCAGTGCGGACCGATAATCGGTAACGACTCTTCCAGCTACGCTGAAAAGTCGTTCACTGGGGACGCTGGTGGCTTGGATAGCCAGGTATTTTCGAGCCAGCTTTGCTATATCGGGAAATCCTTAGAATGGCTTTTCCACCATTCTAATGGGTTGGCTTCTACATCTAGAGTCTTCAGTTTTAAATAATCGTCTAATTCTCCCTTCTCGTCTTTGTGAGAAATCTGAAAAAACGAAAGGCGAGATAGCAGAAACACCAACTTTTAAAATTCAAATTGTAGTACAATGACGTCACAATTTTATTTGCCGTTTTTTTTAATTTTTTTCAAAATGTCAGATTTTTTCGGAATTTTTGGAATTTTTTTCTCCGACTTTGTTTCATTGACCCTTCTTGATTTTCATTAAAATAATATTTTTATGAAGTAAATGACTAATTTTAACCAGGATATACGTCACTTAACTTTCCTATTCCGAAGAAAAATTTTTAATACCGGTAAGAAAAAATTGTTTTCTTTCTATTTAAAGCTAATTATTTTTTTTTAAATAACCGATTTAAATAATTTATCGATAACCAATTTAAAAATCATTTATGCTGCTTCTCCATTATGGCTCAAAATTAATTTTACAAAATTAATTTTATAAAATTATTGGGAATAATGCTTTTATTTTACTAATCGAACATGAGGATGACTTAAAAAAGAATAAGAAATCTGTAAAAAATAAATATGTTATGAAAAAAGAAAGAAAAAGCGCATAATTTCCGGTAATTTTATAAAATTAATTTTGTAAAATTAATTTAGGACCATAATGGAGAAGCAGCATTATTCATTGATCAATCAACAAAGAAAAATTTTAATTGACTGTTTTCAAAAATTTTAATTTTACAAGTTTAAACTTATAGAATAAAAGAATAAAAAAAAATTCTATTTAAAAAAAAAAAAAAATTGCTTTACAAAATAAACTGAAAAGATGTAACAGAATAGTTTCTAATTTTTATCATCCTTTAAAAAAAACCGATGAAAATTAATGTTATTAAACGATTACGGAATGATCAGTGGCGAAATGATCATTATACCGCAAAAATATAGAGAACGGGTAGCTTCGGGTCCGGACCCAAACCCGACTTTTTTCGGGTAGGAATCGAAAATACCCGACCCGAGTTAGACCCGAACCCGAGTAGTTCGGGTGTAGACCCGAGATTTGGACCCGGACCCGAGCTAAAGACCCGAATATCGAACACCCCTAGTACCGGTAGAGCAAGCGTAAGCAGTAATTCAAGAGTGAGCAACCCCTCGGTCTCAATATACATATATTTGCAGGTCATTTCATTAAGACCTAGATTTCATACCACTTCATAGCAATAATAAATTCTCCTAAAAATTCATTTCGAAGTGATTTCGTTTGAGGTTTTTTATAAATGTGTAAAACCGGATTGGATTATATTCGAATTCGGCTTCTTGTTTTGTTTGGAGGATTATCATGATCTGCTCTACAATTATCTAATTTTTAGCGCTGGCTTTTTTACTTTTAGCCTATCACGTGGAATTCCATTTACGCCATCTTTCTAACTTTTTATTGCGTGCTTTAAGAATGTACATATAGATAAATGCAAAAACTCATTTGAAAGGATCGCTACATCAGTGGCAGATCTAAGACCAGTCACATGTCTCCTTTGTGGGATTTTTAATAAGGCAATTTGGATTTTTGTATCCGCTATTGTTACAAGTTTTTTTATGTTTAATTGAAAGTCTTCGATTTTTTAAAAATCTTTTTTTTATTTATGGGGGTGACTTTGGATCCGTGTTAACGGGTTCATTAGAGAGTGGCGTCTCTACCCCTTTTTAAGGGCTATATGTCCCCAGAAACACCCAAAGAGATTTTTAAATGCTAGGGGAGGGGACAATGGTCCGATAATTTTTAACTTTTTGGGTATAAAAGATCCATTAATAAGTTCAATTATTTTTGGAGGGAAAAGAACCCGTTTTTTAAGAAAAACCCCGTCATTAATCAAATCGCGGAAAAACTCATGCATTACGCCATGAATTAATTTGACAATGGTTATAAATATTGAGAAAAAATCACACCTCGAGTGGGACTCGAACCCACGAAGGCCATGGGCACGCCTTGAAGTCCTATACGCGGACAGCGCTCTAACCAACTGAGCTATCGAGGCTTACACCCAAGCGTGTGACTTCTTCTCAATATGACTTAATTGAAAGGTGGAAATGATAAGTCGAAGTAAATTTTTGATAGAGAAATTTTAACTCTGTTCTCCGAAATCTTTATGCTAAGACCGCACTTTTTACGGTGACCGAGTACGTATATCCAGGATTAATAAATCTCAGAACGTAAGCCAAAGCTTCGAAACGGAAAACCCCCGGAATCAGTTTTTGATTCTAAATTTTTAAATGCTAGGGGAGGGGACAATGGTCCGATAATTTTTAACTTTTTGGGTATAAAAGATCCATTAATAAGTGCCCATGGCCTTCGTGGGTTCGAGTCCCACTCGAGGTGTGATTTTTTCTCAATATTTATAACCATTGTCAAATTAATTCATGGCGTAATGCATGAGTTTTTCCGCGATTTGATTAATGACGGGGTTTTTCTTAAAAAACGGGTTCTTTTCCCTCCAAAAATAATTGAACTTATTAATGGATCTTTTATACCCAAAAAGTTAAAAATTATCGGACCATTGTCCCCTCCCCTAGCATTTAAAAATTTAGAATCAAAAACTGATTCCAGGGGTTTTCCGTTTCGAAGCTTTGGCTTACGTTCTGAGATTTATTAATCCTGGATATACGTACTCGGTCACCGTAAAAAGTGCGGTCTTAGCATAAAGATTTCGGAGAACAGAGTTAAAATTTCTCTATCAAAAATTTACTTCGACTTATCATTTCCACCTTTCAATTAAGTCATATTGAGAAGAAGTCACACGCTTGGGTGTAAGCCTCGATAGCTCAGTTGGTTAGAGCGCTGTCCGCGTATAGGACTTCAAGGCGTGCCCATGGCCTTCGTGGGTTCGAGTCCCACTCGAGGTGTGATTTTTTCTCAATATTTATAACCATTGTCAAATTAATTCATGGCGTAATGCATGAGTTTTTCCGCGATTTGATTATTGACGGGGTTTTTCTTAAAAAGCGGGTTCTTTTCCCTCCAAAAATAATTGAACTTATTAATGGATCTTTTATACCCAAAAAGTTAAAAACCCAAAGAGATATCCAAAACTTATACAGTATAGAAATTTTGTACCCATTTTGTACCGAAATGTACCACAAAGGAAAAATTTTGAACCGGCCCGGTTTTCCGGGAAAATAGAATCATCGTGGGTGGTTCCAGGGACATGCTTTTCCACCCACATCGCTCAAACTGAATTTCAACAATTGTACCAGTTAGAGCTCATTTTGTACCGAAATGTACCACCGATAAAAAATTTTGTACCATAACGGTTTCCCGGAAAATTCGAATTCCTGTGGGTGGATCCAGAGACACAAAACAACCCACTACCGGCTACCAAATTTTAAATGATGTCATTCGAAAGTAAACATTTTGTACCGAATTGTACCGTCAAAAACAATTTTTTTACCTTTACCTATGCCGGGGAAAACGAGCCTCCGAAAAATGCTCGATATCCACAATTTTGGGTTGGTCTGGGGACATGCTTTAATGATTTTTGAAATATCAAAAATTTTTCGATGCAGTCGCCATCACCTCATTTTGTACCGAATCGTACCTAATCCACATTTTTTTGCCATTTTAAAGCCGGGAATAGTAGATTTCTATTCAAGGAATGCAAACGACAAAATTGCCCGCCGAGACCGAGTTTTAAGCCCGAGCCGAAGGCGAGGGCCTTAAATAGGTCGAGACGGGCAAGTCGTTTGAGTTTCTTGCATTGAAAGTTATTTTTCATCACAAAGTACGGCGTAAAATAGTTTGTAAACACTTCTACTTATCCGCCCTAGGGCGGAAAAGTGAACTTTTCTGCGCTGTGCGTGTGATGAAAAAATTATTTTCCGAATCGAGACTTGGAATTTTCGAACTACTCCGTACTGTAAAAATTAAAAAATATCAATTCGAAATTTTTACAGTACGGAGTAGTTCGAAAATTCAAAGTCTCGATTCGGAAAATAATTTTTCCCGTCTTTTCCGGATTGGTACAAAAAAAGTTAAAAAAGGTACGATTTGGTACAAAATGAGTAGAATAGGATTCCGTGAAAAAAAATTTTAAAAAATCAATTTCAAATTTTTACAGTAAGGCATACTTGAAAAATTTCAAGGCTCGATTCGGAAAATAATTTTTCCTGGCTTTTCCGGATCGGTACAAAAAAAGTTAAATAAGGTACGATTCGGTACAAACTGAGGTGATGGCGACTGCATCGAAAAATTTTTGATATATCAAAAATCATTAAAGCATGTCCCCAGACCAACCCAAAATTGTGGATATCGCGCATTTTCCGGAGGCTCATTTTCCCCGGCATAGGTAAAGGTAAAAAATTGTTTTTGACGGTACAATTCGGTACAAAATGTTTACTTTCGAATGACATCATTTAAAATTTGGTAGCCGGTAGTGGGTTGTTTTGTGTCTCTGGATCCACCCACAGGAATTCGAATTTTTCGGGAAACCGTTATGGTACAAAATTTTTTATCGGTGGTACATTTCGGTACAAAATGAGCTCTAACTGGTACAATGGTACTGGTACAATGGGCACTATTTTACGGGCCCGTTGCCAGAACGAAGATGCAGGGGGGGAGGCAGTTGATCTTGTTAAGGGGGGCAATATGCCTTCATTCCCTATACCTGTCATGTTTAGCCAATTTACTCCAGGGGGGGGGGCACCGAGTCAGCCCTCTTGGCTACGGACCCGACTCTTTTAGATTTGTTGAGGACGGTTGTAGTACTGCGATTTGCAGATTGCCAGAGGTATACCACTGTATCTTACCTTTTTTTCTTGGAATAGCCATCTTGATGGCGAACTCAAAAAACGGCGAAGAAGAAGAGTTGCTTTTCATAAGCAATTCCGGATACGTCGTACAGGGGTTCTTTCCTTATGTAAACGATAATCGATGTTCACAGAAAGCATCCATTTTTAAAGCATCTTCGTAGCAGGACCAAGAGACTAAGCTACGGGTTCTTTATGGGCCCGGTAATGATGTTGTATAATATAGAAGATTGGGAATATACGCAAACAAAAAAAAATTTACAGATCAACCCTCCACTCAGAGGACTGACCACCACTTGACCCCTCGGTTTTAAAGGAAAAAATATATAAAACAATGGACTACCTAATTCGATTGATCTCTTATTTTTTTAAATGTACAAATGTATACTGGAAAAAGTTTCCAATTTGAATACGGAAAGATTTGCCTTTCTCATAAGCGTTACATTTTATTTCTATTTAAGAAAATAAAATCCAGAAAAGTCTTGCTCATTGATTAGGTATTTATTTTCCGATTCGCGTAAAAAAAAATAAAATAAAAGTAAGTCTTTCTCCGATAATTTTAATTTAAAGGAAGCACTGTTGCTTTGAAACTTTTTCTTTCACACAGACAATCAAGAAGCATCTAAATAAAAGATAAGATTTTAAAGCAAAAAGTTAAGGTTGAAAAAGTAAAGAAAAATCCACGAAATGATTAAAATGTTTCATTATCGATTTTACTTTAATTGAATGTCTTATACGGGAAAAGATTTAAAATGAAAGCAGTCGCAAAAATGGGAATAAGTAAAATGAAAAAGGTAAGATGGAAAAAGGTACTCTGTGAGAAAGGGTCGTAATTGTCAAAGGTTACGTCGGTCAGTTTTCATAATATTTTATTCATACTGGACCTTTCACTCTGCGATTCCAGCTTCTGTTTTCAAAATATTGTTTTTGCCTCAGTTACACAATGACATAACCGTCCTTTTGGATCGTTTATGAGTATTATAAAAAAGTAATTCTAACGTGCTGTAAAATTTTCCGAGGGAGCATAATTTGTTTTTATTTTTTTGTCATTAAACATTTTTTGGGGAAGCTTATTTTTTTTTTATCACGAGAACAAAACATTTACGTTTTAAATTAATGTTTCAAGCCTTTAATTTTTAAGTAAGCAGCTTTTATTTTCAGTTGATTGCCTTTTTTGATATTACAGAACAAATAAAAAAAAAGTGATTTGACAAAAAAAAATTCAAAAACATGAGTTGTACCGTCATTGACATTTTTATTGAACCTTTTGTTGCACGTACCTGAGCGTTAGTCTCTCGTTGTACAATAGCTTTTGCATTTGAAGTCTTTTAATTTACATGAATCGTAAAATAGTCCATTAATAGTCATTTAAGAATCAAAGTTAAACAATTTTCTTGTTTTAATCCTCAATTTTGGTTATAATGGAATCATGGGAGCAAAACAACAAACGCTAATAGGTTTGAATTACATGACCTAATTTATTCGTTCTAAATTTTTTGCATGAAACCAACCTCCTTTAAAGGTGATGTTAGCGGAGAAGTTTGAAAAAACAATGCAACGTTTTAATTTCTTTTTTTTTACGGCAGGAAAATCACCGGATGATTTTATAATGTGAGGACGTCCGGTTTACTTTGTGAGCTATGAACCAACGCAACGTAAGCAAGCAAAAAGCTTCGCTGTAAAAAATTCGAATTCTATATTCCCTTTTTTCAGAAGCAGCCTCGGTAAAGGTAATGTCAGTTTTGATTTATCACGTATGCCGTTCGTATTCCAACCATTCAACGTTCGGGAAACCGGAAATAAAGAATAACGAATACTTTTGTCTCTTTCATTGCTATCGTACCTCTAAAAATGATTATTATTCTGGAAGGCGACTTGGGTTATCCTTTTAGGACTCGATTTTTCTCCCACATGTCTTCACCATCACCGAAATTCCACAAATGTGATTTATTTTAAAAAGGATACTAACTCAAAGGAATTTCGGCTATAAATCATGTAAAATATCGGGAAAAAGCTTTATATTGAAAGTTACATGTACAAATCTATAGATACGTTTTTGAAGTCGTGATTTGCCTTACATCTAGTAATCATGATTAAAATTATCAATTTTCTGGGGGGGGGGGCTAGCTCCCTCAGACTCCCTTGATCCTCCTATGCATACTTTTCATACGTACAGTAACATGATGTTGCCCGTAGCCAGAACGAGGAACTAGGAAGTTTTCGAGGGAGGCTTTAAATGACCGCTTATATTCTAAAGAATACGGAAAGAGCATGGATCAGAAATTTTTCCAAGCTAGGCGTGAGAGCCTGTAATTTGCAAATTTAACTGAAAGCGAGCTTGAACAAGCTCGGCGTATTTTACTTTTTTCGGAAAAATCCATTCCCTATACTACCTTTAACGCCGGTTGCGAAATTTGAAAATTAAATTTAGGTATAAGAAAGAAAAAAATTCCCAGCCTGAGCCAGTGTAGCCGCGAGGAATCGAACCCCGATCTCTCCGTTTGCCGGACGGAAGCTCTAACCTTTTAAGCTACGGCTCCTGGTCAAAGACAGAAAGAACATTTCACTCTCTTATACCTAAGACTCAAACCGAAGCATCGATCGAACCCCCTATAGTGCTTGTACACGCATCTAATCCCTACCACGGAACGATTTCGTCTTCACGAGTCAAAACCTACGGAGAAAGCCGTATCTTTTTTAATTTTACTTTTTTCGGAAAAATCCATTCCCTATACTACCGTAGGTAGAGCAAACGGAGAGATCGGGGTTCGATTCCTCGCGGCTACAGTGGCTCAGACTGGGAATTTTTTTCTTTCTTATACCGAAATTTAATTTTCAAATGCTCGGCGTAGTTTAGGAGGTTCCAAATCGTAATTACCCCTTTTAAATTCGGATCGGATTATCCATGAAACTGGTTATATTTTCCGTGCTGTAAATGAGCAACGTCGAAGAAAAATTCTTCTACCTCTACCGCTTAGCTCTCTTTTATGCACTCAACTCGTTGCCACGTTTACCTCCTTTAAAAATAAAGGAATAAATAAAAATGAAAGTAAAATAAAAAAAGAAAAAATTTAGATTCTTCGTGTCACTCAGAAACACAAATACACACCATTCAGGAAAAAAAAGGAAAGAAAGAAAGGAAGAAAGGAAAGGGGTATTCAAAAAATTTTCAATACTTTTCAAAATGAAGAACGTTTTAAATATAAAATAAAGTTATAAAGAAAAAGAAGAAAAACAAAAATTTAGCGGAAAGAAAAGATGATAACATGATGACACAAAGGGAAAATCAAAATACAAAGCTCTGAAAGCTCCAACACTAGTACAATACCTATTGTTGTAACTCAAGGGAACGTCACAAACTTCTTGTCTAAAATAATCAGGGTTCGCGACTCATTTTCCCTTTTTTTGATAATCACGAAGATGGATTTAATTTCATTAAATTCGGATGACAACCCTTTCTCCGGGACTTTTCCCCATTATTAAATTAAATTCATCAGCAAAACCGTTAGCCCACTTGCCTATAAATAGTCAGATGCTTCCTTTTGATGGTTCTTTCACCGTTCTGTTTACGTATAAACCGTATCGATTAAACATCACGTTTCTGTATCTCCATCTCCATCCCGTTCCCCTACTTTTACAAACCCCCTTGTCTTGATGATTATAAATAGAGGAGATAAATCCGAGATGCAGCTCCGCTTGTTGATGCTGTTGCGATACAGTCGAAAAGGGCGTGCGAACAAGGAATTTAACTAGATGTGAAAATAAAGAGAAAAGCACGAACTCCGCACGAAAAGAGACATCGGATATTTCCGATAAAATCTCATGCGGTCCGCTTTCACAATCTAGGATAAATTTTCTGTTTCCTTTCCTGTGCTTTTTAATGTCGACAGCTTTAAGGCCGAATTACACACAGCTAGTGTACTAGCTCGTCTCCTATATTTAACTTAAGTACAAGCTACTCGCTCCTACTAGCTAGCGAGTAGCTTGTACTTAAGTTAAATATAGGAGACGAGCTAGTACACTAGCTGTGTGTAATTCGGCCTTTAGCATTATTAGTTTCAGTTGGTAATGGAGCACACGTCACATTGTATATATAAACGTTTTGGAGCGTCATGAATCGTCTCAGTGTGGTTCTTAATTAAAAGAGATTGCTAATAGGTGAACCGAAATCACCGTTAATGACGAACTGATTGAATTGCTATTATAGGAATTTGTAGTCGACCATATGAAATTTATTGGTCCAGTTGTAAATTAAGTCATCCGTGTATTCAAATCTTTTACCTTAATTTTTCTATTTCGATTTTCTCCAGTTTAATCATGCGGAGTGAGTGCGAATTTCAAAAACGTCTACTCCACGCGTCTCTTCCTCTAAAATCGGTAAATCCGTCAACGGGCAACGGCAATTTTTTATACTGGAAATGAAGTTTTCGTAATATGCTGTTCTGTTTGCTTACTTTAAGCTTCGATTTGGTAAATAGGATCTTTCGTATACGACTCCGTTATTAAACTTTATTAATACTGCGATATAATCACAGACCTCATCGATATTCGAAACATAGTTTGGAGAAATTTAAAAAATTGCTGCCTGTCGGTGCTGAATTTCCGGATGTTGGAAGTCAGTTCGTGCGGCAAGTTATGATTTAGGCACAAAGGTTTGAAGTTGTGCATGTATCATTATTGAAAGCAAAATTGTAACTAAACGTTAATAGATTTATTTTGGAGACAAGGACAAATCCGATTTTCCCCGCACTTCGCTAACCTTCAAAATTCCGAGTGCTGTCGCAGTTCACATTTTTGTCAAGGGTATCACTCGAAAACCTGGGATCATACAAGTATTACGTAAGCATTATTTTGACCTTTTAAGATCCTCCCTTTCCCTTATAGTAAGCAAAAATAGGCTTCCTCTTATGGAGATTTAACATTAGCGTAAGCAATTCGGAGACCCCCCTCCCTCCCTTCTTCAGTGCTTAGGTAATACTTGTATGATCCCCCTAAAGAACATTTTTTCTGGCCCGTTTTGCTCTTAAGGTTTTGAAATAATGAGCCAGTTTATGTATGCTTGCGATCTTACTTTTGAAAGTGCGCTCTAGCCTTAGGAATGCTTACTGTTAAAAATATAATTTTTGTAGTTAGGTATGCTGCCCATGTAAGCCAAAATAACGTATCTCCATTTGGAATTGCACGTCCCTTCTATTTTAAACTTATGTAAACGAACAGTCAATTCCGGATTGGAGGTGCGTTATTTTTGCTTACATGGGCAGCATGTACTTTCCTAAATCGTAATAATTATTGCTAATGGTTTTTACGATAAAGATTTACTGTTGGCTATATTGAAACGACCGATTTTTTACTGAAATACATTTAATAAGCTATTCGACGGAAATATTTCACTTTGGATTGTTTCCATGAGATATGACTACTGTAATTATACTCGCCGAGCCGCTAGCGCAACAAGGTCTTTGAGAGGACAATGAAACAGCTATGAGAGGCAACCATTTGCAACGCTGATATAACTGTATTGTCTTCCTTTTACTATTTTGATAGCTTTGAGGGAGGTTAAAGTTCCTTAAGGCTCTTTTGAAAGAGACAACCCATTTTCATTTACTTGGCTATTTGCTTGTCCTTATTTATTATTGTTTGGACGGGAATATCCTCCATTAAATCAATCTCTTTTCGAAATCATTTTCTCATTTAATTTTATCTTCTATTTGCCATAAGTAGATTTTTATCATTTAAATATTGCTGTCATTCTTTTGTTAAATCTTTCTGGCTTAATTAAGTTTTTGCTATTTGTTTTGAAAAATTGCGCTTACGATAACTAAAAATTTTATGAAATGAAAAAAAGAAGGTGTACATTTTACTGCTCAAAAACGAGGGAAATTAGCGCGATATATTATGTAAATCAACTCATAAACAACATTACGTGATCCATTTAATGTGATGAATGCATTTTGCTGGAGAAGTAGATTATAATGAACCTATCGGGCTTTTTTTTCCTGTTTTTCCCTTCTTCTTCTCTTCTTAACAGATGAGAGATAAGCTTCGGTATTGAATCTCGGCGTACTATATTTACTCGCACAAAGTTACTTAATATCTCAAACTGCACAGTGAATCCGTTCAGCTCCTTTCCATTTTAAAAACGGCTGTTCTTTCATTGATATTATTTGGAGAAAACAAAAGACTTGAGTTTGCAAGCCTGTCAATCATAATTAATGAAACAAAGGAATTTAAGGCAGGTATCGAATTTAATTCGCTGTTGCTATTCTGGAAGTTGACGCACAATAAATCTTGATAGAAATTTATCATGCGAGTACGAACCTCTTCCACTTATATCTTTTCTTTCGCTTATTCATTTGAGCAAAAAAAAGTTTTTCGCAGTACTGCTATAAATAATGTAGCAACGCTGGTTTAAATGATTCGATTAAGTTAATTCCGATAAAAATATTCGGTTCCAGGATTGAAAAATTCGGCCATTAAATACGAGACTTGCAACTGTTAAAAAAACGGTTTCCGATTTTGAAAAAGGAACATCACTGGAACTCCATAATTTGTGTCAGATGTTTCATCTAACTGTCTCAATGAAACGTAATCAGTCATGTTAAAAGCTAAAATCGTAATTAAACTTTAAACTTACAACTAATTCTAATCCTTTTGTAATCTTCGTTTTGGTGAGAACCATTTAGACAAACTCGTGCGAATTTAATGGCGGTGGTAGTTTGTAATTAGTGTTGTAGCACTCCTGCTAACTTTCCGAATGAGTTATTATTCTTCGTTTTTTTTTCTTCTTCATAAAAATAGAAATATTTAAATTCTAATCATTTTTTCTATGACCTTAATGTTTAATATGCGTTATTAAGATGGTAATGACTAATATGCTTTTCTGGGCATTTAGTGATGCTTTGTAAATCGTTCTTTGTAAAGTAATATCTGGCTTTAAGAAGCAACAAACACAAATGCTTTAAACTTTTGCTTGAATAAGAAAAATTTTGCGTCTTTTTTTTTATGGAAATTGTGCCTCTGGCTCGAGTTTTGTCTGTCTTCAACATTTTTATAAGACGCTTGTCTTTATTAATGTAAAATGTCATCGCAAGAGACGAAACTCTTTTTAGATTCACAAGCATTTGCAGGAGAAAAGTTTTTAGTTCTCTCCCTTCTCTTCGGGGACATTAAACCGTCTTACATTGTTGCACATTTTTTAAGTGTCTTATTTAATCGCACAATTAATTGCGAGTTTTTGAACGGTGTTTCGTAAGTCCTGGTCGTAAACTGCGTCCCTGATAAAAAGTGCTTTTATTTACAGCATAACGTCACAAGAAATAATATTTAGATTTACAAGCTTTTACGGCATTTTTCATAAACCTACAGGAAACTAAAAAACCCCGAAAAAGCATTCGAAAAAGCTATTGGAATAAGTGAAATCGATTTCCGATTTCCGCACAGACTCAGAAAATATTTCGAGTTTATTATTGATGTTTGGAAATTAAGAAAATGGTCCCGTTTAAACGAATAGCCCATGATCCACGGTAGCGGAAATTCTGGATAACACCTGCCACTATTTCCCATGAATCTGAAAGCAGGTGCGATATTTCCAAGTTTATATTAGATCCGAACGTTGAATCTTATATTATGGGCGAAATGTACGAACATTTTTTGTCAACGAAAATTTTTTTTTGGCGTGGTTTGTTTTTTCTGATAGGAAGTTGCATTTTAATTTTCACTTTCATTTTAATATTCATTACCATTTCAAAAAGCCCAGTAACCTGGCACTAACTCGGTTATTAAAAATAAAGATTTGAACAGCATGAAACTTTCTTTTTTCAAACTCGTCCCGTTCCCTGTTTCATTTTTCTTTTGTTATGTCACATCAAACACGTTGCAAACTATCTTCTCGCATTTTTCTTTCATCTCCGTTTTATGTATAGAAAAGTAAAAAAAAAAAGTCATATTCTTCTCCCACGTTTTTCTCCCCCATCGCCTGATTCAGCATCTTTATCGTAAAAAAAAAATTACCTAAATCCTTCAGATATTATTCTTGCCTTTTGTGCGAATTTTAAGTCTCTTTATTGAAAAAAAAAAAAAAAAAAAAAAAGAAGCGAAATTGAATTTATTAAAAAATATGGAGCCGAATATAGAATCTAGTTCCCGAACCACTTTCTTTTAATTAGGTTTGTAAAGGCCATTTATTTAAATATTAATATCCGCTATTTTTTTCTTCAAATGTTAAAAAATTCGGAGATTTTTTTATGATTTTGCAAAGTTGCTCTTTTTGTTTTTCGAAGGATGATTGGAAAATGTACATGTAAGCAAAGCATCAAGTGGTCTTATCCTTGGGAACAATATTATTCCGACGGTATTTCGAAGAGAAACGATATAACTAATTACAGTGGAATATATACTTGTTACCTGACAAATTTCAACTAGAAGGTTGTCACTAAGACAACTGGACCACGGTTTATTTTCTCTTTTAAGCTTATAAGCTCTATTATATCTGTCTTTGGACCGTTTCCTTATTCTTTTTACTTTTTCCATATCTATTCCAGTTTCTTTCTTTTTGCTACTCGGCTTTTAAAAAGAATCCTAGAATAGGCTTAAATGAGGAAGCAAAACCTTTTTAAAACCACTAAACCGAATTATTGTTATGAAAGTTTTCCTTGTTGGGTTTCCTTTCTAAGTTAGTTCCAAAGTTTGGACCAAATCGCAAAGTTTTTTCCGTCTTGTTAACTGAATGGAGAGAAAATAGCCTCAGGTTATTACTCGGAACATCTGGATCAACGAATCTCATCCAGAATGATAAATGATTTAAGTCTAGCAAGTTTTGCACCCTTGCTGAAAGGCAATGGCTTGAAGATAAGATCGACTGGACACTGATTTTAAGGGACAAACTGATTACTGTTAGTTTGAATTTCCATAAACCCCGGAAGAAAAGAGCAACATGTACGGTTATTAAGCTACCGAAAATTTTAGAGATATTTTATAAATCCTAAGGTTTAGAAAATTTAACTTATATGTAAATTCTTTGCTGATCTTTATATACATAGTATATACTTTGACAGGAAAGAATATTAACTTTCTATCACCATATGCAAATGATATTAAATTTTGTATCAAATAATGCAAACTAATATAAGTTTTTTATTAAAAAAATAAAAACTTATTTCTAGATTGAGAGCAACAAAAATGTTTCAAATTTTATTCTTTAAAAAAAAAAAAAAAAGTATACTTTTTAAAAAGAGATAATTAGCAGTTTAATTCCTTTTCCCGTTCTTATTGAAATGATTCAAGATCAAAATCATTATCATTATGAGCATTTTGCATTGAAAACAATCGGGAAAGCGTAAGAAACGAATTATTGATCGGGGCTGTAGTACATCAGTTGTGGTAAACACTCCGGCCGTTAGGAGAAAAGGAACCCAGAGAATGCTGTATAGTATAAACTTCACGTGTGATTACATTCTAACACCTTAATCTAAATTTCGTTGAATAAGGGACTTGTTTCTAATCTTGTGCAAAGATGGAAATTCACGTATTCTCCCATTCTATCCGTTTTCGTTTCCGGTTTTATTTTTCGCTTTATTTCTAAAGAAAAATTTTTTGCAACACCATATAAGTTAAAATTTAAGCTGTTTAGAAAAGTATATTGATTTAATGGGCCACAGTGGTCCTGAACAAAAATATTATTCGACTAAAATGTCACAAAAAACTGCTAATGAGGCTTTGTTAGGAAACATATTAACTACCGAAATCCACTAAAATCAAAATCGTACCTGATTGTCTTCCCCTATTCCCGACAACCCCCCCCCCCCCCCCCCGGCCTTTCAATTTTTTTTTTCAAGGCTTGTTGCATATCAAGGCTTGTTACATATTATATGAAAACCCATTGGAAATGCTTTAAAATGAGACCTCGCCGAGGTTTATATCTTTTACAGGGACGGAGATATCGTCGTTTCAATAGCCCAAAATTAAGTGTTATTTAATTTTCGATCTCTCAAACGATGATATCTGATATCTCCGTCCCGGAAAAAGATACAAACCTCGCAAAGTCTCATTTGAAAGCATTTTTAATGGGCTTTCATATGATATGCAACAAGCCTTGAAAAAAAAATTGAGGGGCCGGGGGGGTTCTGGGGGGTAGGGGAAGACAATCAGGTAAGATTTTGATTTTAGTGGATTTTGGTAGTTAACATGTTTCTTAACAAAGCCTCATTAGCAGTTTTTTTTGACATTTTAGTCGAATAATATTTTTCTTCAGGAGCACTGTGGGAAAGCAACAGAAATGATTTCATTTTTTCTACACCGTAAAAAATTTTGTGTTAAAAGTAACATAAACGTATGACAGAAACGGTCCACATATCTTTTTTGTTGTTTTGTTTATGTTTACCTTTTGGAAAAAAACAACATAAAAAAGTTATGTGGACTATTTCTGACATATTTGTTATTATTTACAAAAAATTTTTTACGGTGTAAAATGGTAAAAGCTTATTGACGAGGTTGGCCCGCTTTTTTTAAAACGTATTTCAATTTTAAAAGAATAGCAACGGGAATTTATGTTTAACTTATGGATCCTCGTTACTCTTTTGACCGTTTGATCATCCCTACTCTTAGTTGTAGAGCTTTCGAAACTATCTGATTTCGAAGTTACATAATTAGTCAAATGTTTTTAGTCGACTATTAAGATAAAATTCTTTACATTTTTTGTGTTTAATTAATAACCCTAATTCCGGATTTTCGATTCCACTCTAAAATGTTTCACTAAAGTATCTCTTATCCTTTAAGTAAGATAAAATAACCATCACAATACTTAACTCGATAAATTTGTTATAATCAAGCAAAATCTCATATTCCGTTTTCATTTCCTTCCTCTTCATTACCTACGATATCATACTTTTATAGACGTTTGATTGGTAATAAAGTTTTCCATTAAATCATAATATTTTCCACGGATTTTTTTTAATATATTTATAGGAGAGAGTAAAGGGATGGATATAAAAAGCGGAGGATATTGAGAAAAGTTTATTACGGAACGGCAAGCTTCCTAAGGCAATGATTCGAAAGTGTTTTTCCTCATTTAGAGCATGGGACCCGTTTGATCCCGCAACGTGCAAGCAAACTTTATTCAATGGAATACGATTAACGTAAATAATAATCCCCGTTTCCTTATTTCGAAAATAAAATTGATATTTTCCACCTTTTTTGTTGGTTGCCATTCGAAAAAATTCCTTGTGTGCAACATTTCAATAAATACCATAAAAAAAGTTTCGGTAAAAAGAATCGATCGACGCAAGGGTATAAGCGGTCCGTAGTAAAGAGAAACCGATTATATCGTAAGTTAGTTGCACAAAAATCTGCAATTAATATGAGAAAATGCGTGGAATAAGCTCATGAATATCCATGAGAGAAAAGCTGCAAGGAACGTAAGATAACCCACTTATTAAATGTTCAGTTATGATATGCAGCATTATTTTTAATTACATGTTATTTACCAGACAAGCAAAAGTTTTAGCGCTATTTTTCCTGCACGAATTTTCAATTTTGGTTATTGATCGAATATTTTTAATGTTAAAATGAAATAAACATGAATGATTGATATAATTCAATGATTTAGGTATAGACAGCGTATTATAATAATTATGAATCATTCATTAGACGCTTTGAAATGTAATACCAGTTGCGGATGAATTTGGTCATCGGATTTCATGGAATCGGGATTTAAATCCTTTGTAGGTATTATTAAGGACTTGTAAGAGCTCTTTCATGACGGATGTCGGAATTTTCTAAGCTGTACGCCGTTTCAACTTCATCTGAAAATTAAATTACCAATTAATTTTAAAACAATAAAATCCGGTCTAAATTTAAAAAAAAAAAATCTGCTTAAAAAAAGTAAAAGTGTTCACAAAAATGTGAAGTATCAGTTTAGAATTTGTATTTAAGTTTTTTAGTTTTAGTTTTTTTAAATTAAAAATGACAACGACATTATCATTGCATTTTAGTGACTAAAAAAAAAGAAATTAGCAATCAGGAGTCAGGGTGCCTACCGACCTTGGCAACCTTTAAAATTTTGAATTAGCCTTAAATTGAAACTGAGCCTTGAAAACCTTGAAAAACTTTGAATTACAAACATAATTTTCAGTAAATACCCCTGAATTTAGAACTTATAGAGTTTTTCTGGAAGTCAATTTTTTCAACTATAAATATCTTTTTTTTTTTTCGTCGCCTTTTTTCTTATTAAAATCAGACCCATTCTGGAATTTTTTATTTTTATTTAAAAAACGCTATTTTTTACCTTAGCTTAAAAGACGGTTACTTTTTACCTTAGTCCTACCTTTCTAAAGTAAATAAGCATGTCCTTAAAAAAAAAAAAAAACTTTATTTTTTCTAAAAATGAGCACTGAAAACCTTGAAAAAGCTTTGAATTTCAAAAATGATTTTCAGTAGACACTCTCAGGAGACGAAAAAGGACATAACCCCTAAATTTAATGAGGAATTTCAACGTTAATAATGCTCTCAGTTGTAATCCCTTTCACAGCTTCTTTGAGTTTTTCATCCTGGCTACGGTCTTGTAAAAATCACAAACTGCCTCAAAATAAAAATTTAAATTCTCATTTATTGCCTTTCACTTTTTTGCAAATAGCAGAAATAATACTACCACGGTAGTCACTAAAAACAATCAAGAAAACAATATTAAATGACAAGAAGAATAAAAATGTTTTCTGATAAAAAAAAAAGGAAAGGAAAAAGAGAAGGAACTTGAAGACAATGAACAAAAGAAAAGGTGTAATCATGATAATGAAGGAGCCCGTCGCGTTGTCTACAAGAGGTTTTCCAGAAACCCATTGCAATCTAATAATTAAAATGTCCATCAATAATTCTGTTTTCTTTTGATTTTTTCCTTTCTGTTTGATTAACTTTTCGCCTAAGGATCAATTTTATCAATTAGAGCACAAAATGGGAACGATTTATTCACAATTTTTTATCTTTCATTCTTATAATCCTTTTTATTTGATGATTATGACGGTCAGAAGAAAACCGGGAGGATTAATTAAATGGAGATGATGGAAAGGGAGAAAATCCCTCAAGTTATCCTTTCACATTATTTTCTCCTCTCGTTATTCCGCAAATAATTAATTTTCCTCTTGACTTTGCTTTAAAAAGACTTCGAGTAACGGTGTACGAATATTTAAAATGAATATCGGTAACTTTTTTGTTTTATTTGTCCTCAGTTTATCATCTTTGAAAAAGGCATTTTCGTTCGTATTTTTTTTAAAATGAGCTTTTCCGTTTGTGTGCGATTTTGAACTATAAGGGAATAAGAAACTATAAGGGAGAGTGCTGACTTCTTTCTCACACTGAAATTTCTCGATAGAATGAACACGGCAGGAAAAAAAATATTCACACGGGAATCTTTTTCTTTAGAAACTCATCCCCTTTTTTTTCACGTTTATAATATAACACGCATGCTTAACTTCTTAAAGCATGAAAACTTTCAAGGCTGGATTCGAGTAAAATATATATACGTCGTATGAAGTTAAAAAACATTTTCCTTTGATCTAATTTTATAGAAGAAAGTAGTTTATGATAACCCAGAAATACGTGAAACTATAAAATTTCTTTACTATAACTCTTTTTTGGGGGGGATCTATCTTACTTTTTAAACAATTAAAAACAACGACAATTTTTTACAACAATCAACAATTAAAAATTATAATATATAAGAACAATTAAGTCTTGTTCATGCATTTAAAGTCTTAGGTCTGTATCTCTGAACATAACAAAACGTTTTGGCACGGATTCAATGCTGTTTGACCCCGTTTTCATGTATAAAATACCGTATTTAAAGACTTTAATTTTACATAAAATGTCTCCACCACCGGCCAGCGGTGTAAACGAACCTTTATGTCTCCAAACAAATAAACAAATGAAAATTCTAAATTTTCAAGATTTTATAGGGTCTAAATGTGGATTTTTAATGATGTGACAGTTATTCAGTAATTAATTTTTTGATGTCTCTTTTGAAAAATTTTGAAATAACGAGGCATCAAAAATAATGATAATCAATAATCGATACTTCGGTTGAAAAGTTTCTGATATCCATTTATTAAATTCATCTTGGTAAATCATCCCGTTTCAAAATAAGTTCCTTCCGATCTCCTGCCAAATACAGATCAGGCCCGTAGTCCGCCCGGAAGATGTTTTCTAATGGAGACTGGAAATGAATTCTTTAAAAGACGGAAGATGGACAAATCAGGGCTCTAAAATTAATTTAAATGCGAAGGAGGACATTCCCCGTCAAGCGGAATGAGTCTCTCTTCGTCCTAGTGTCTACGGCCCTGATACAAGTCGTGTAAAAAATGCAATGCCAGCCAGTGCTAGCTCGTTGAAGTACGTGCTGGCTTCACGACGAAGATGGTAGATTATCTTGTCGATTTTAACTTTAAAATACCGCAGCTCTGAAAAGTTTTTGCTGTCAATATTGTGACAAGGTTCATTTCCTAAAAAGATACTAACTCTGAGATGATCATGAAGTGAGGAGAAAGGTTTTCTTGGACAAAATTCTATCTTTACTCGTAGGTTGATTTTTTTTTTGTCTGGATTCGATTTTAGTGCATTCATTCTCATTAAGCGAAAAGCATAAGTGTAAGCGAAATTGTTCTTGAATTCGTCACTGCTTAAAATCATTCATTATCTTTTTATTAAAATGTTTTCTTGAAACCTCTCTTTTTTCCAGCTTTTTTTATTTTATTTAATCGAACAAATACTTCAAAGCCTTTAAATAAGGCTTACATTTAAATTTCCCTTCCAGTAAACAGAAAGAAACATTTCAGAGAACATTAGAGGTATACATCAAACCGTTCATGTTTATATCGGCTGTGTGATTTTCAAGCTCTTTCAGCAAACTCTGGTTTGAATGGGATATACACAAAGCGACATCATTTTATATCTGAATCGGCAAAGCTAAACATCGCATCCCAAAAGAAACGTTGGAAGGAGAACTTTTAGAAAGATGTCAGTTTTAGTAATTATAGCAGCTTCACTTGTATCTTCTAAAGTTACTTTCAAAGTAATATGGTTTATTCGTTTACATTCATAATTAGCTCCGAATACGGTTTACATTCAACAAGTGAAGACAAGGATTCCGCACTGATATCTTTTTACCTGTTGCTTTAGGTTTTATCTCATTTAATGAATCCCATTTCCTATCGACATATTACCGCAAAACCTGGTACATAAATGTTTTCAGTTTCCGAATTCTTCTTTGTGGGTTCTCATATTTTCATTCAAATGTCCGTGAAAAGGCTGTTGAAGTATTTTCAACTTTAATAAAAAAAGAGAATGAAAAAGAAAAATGACATTCTTTCCCTTTTAAAAAACGGTGTTGAATTTCAAGAGATCCAAATGACCAGAACCCACTTTCGTTATCTACTTGTTAAGTCCAGTTAAAAGGAATTACTGAAGTTTCTAATACAAGATAATGATGTTCGTGCAGTGATTTCCCAAACGGTTTTAGATAAGTATCGTCTCTCCTCTCCTTTTTTTTTCTAGGCGTTTTTTTAAAAATATTGGCGAAAACAGCTTTAGGTATTTTTTTTCTTGAAAATAAAAAAAGTCTTCCCTTTATGATATTTAATGAACTTCTTCGTTTTTTTATGAACTTGGTTTAATCAAATAAGGCAGTTTTTTTAGAAAGAAAAAACAAAAAGAAAATAAGCGGAAATTTTCATTTCATATTTCAACTTTATAAACTGGAAAAAATTAATCTTGTAAAGAAAATCTACGTTTATTTCCTTCTCCGAAAATTCTTGTCCCATATGAAATTTTTTTTTCATAAAAGAAAGTGGAAAGTGTATTTAAAAAGGTTTAGTTTAACTTCAAAGCAGATATCAAATTAAAGCGATAGACGGAGTGCTGGAAATAGGTGAAAATGTTGTACTTAAAAAACCAAAGCAAAATTATTTTCCCCCTCGGTCCGGTTATCTTTCATAGCAGTAATAAAAAGAACCGTAACAAGTTCTACGTCTTCGTAATAAGTTAAATCAATTAAAATTTAAAATAAAACTGTTTTAAGTTGATTAAAAAATTTAATTAATTGCAAAAATGTAGCTTATCTTTTAAACGTAAAATATAGTCTTTTGAATTATTCTTAAAAAGAAAGGTGGATCACGAAGAGAAACGAAGCTCGTAAGTTCTTATTAAATGTTTTCGCGGGTTCAATTTCTTTTTTTTTAAATGGACAGTATCGGCTTCCCTTTTGGTTAAAATAGAGCTTTTCTAACAAATTGTCTGGTTCTGTTTTTTCTTGTAAGAACACACGGTTCATTAAATTTCACCCGGAGGAAATTCATGAAAGTTTACATTTTTGGAGAAACTTGAAAAGTAATTTCTTTGCTTTAGAATGAAATTATTGATGTTTTGTTGAACGAATTTATTAGTCTTTCAATGCATTCGAGGTTCTTTAAATCAGTTCAACTAAAATCAGCTCACTGAATTACAATTTTATGTTAATAGGTATCTTCAAAAGCCGATATTCTTCAGCATTTTTTATGTTTTTTTAAAAATGAAACCAATGGAACATAATTAATTTAATCAAACTAGCTTTAAATTTACCAAACTAGATCGCCTAAGTTGTAATTTTTATATTCCATAAAACTTATATGATAAAATTATTAGAAAATCTAAGTGAACCTGAATGCTGAGAACATCAGTATTGTTCTATGGACTATAGCATTGCATTTTTGTTTATTTTAATAGATTTTTAAGGTGTTTTAATAGGTACCACAACATTGTAAAGAAAACCAAACGTTATCATTCTTTTAACTTCAAATGCCATTTTTAACCTATTCTTGACAATTTATTCATAAAATTAGATTCTTTTAACCAATAAAAACCGCATTGGGTAAATATTTTTTTTAAATTTCATTAATACTAGTTAGAAATAAATAATGAATTTGTAACCAAAAAAAGCCCCATATAAGTTTTTAATTGATTCTCGCATTTCTATTCATGGGAATATTCATATTATGGGAAATAATTTGTTTACTTCCTAACTAACACAATTCTCTTTTATTATTTATGACCTTTTTTTGGAGATTTTTAGCATCGAAAGTAGAATATAATAATAGTTTATATTTTAAAGAAAGATTCGCGAATGGCCTAAGAGCCATTTTTTTGACAGTTTGAAAAAATCTGACATCTCGAGTTTAACTACTGAAACACCTTAAGTGCCGTCATACTCCTACTTAAATTATTCCGATAACTTATGCAGTTCTGAAACCAAATAAAATGAAAGATATTAAGTTATTCAAGTTAATTTGAAAGTTTCCTACTGTATGTAGTTCCAAGAATATCGAAAGCTCGAAACAGGATTAATTTTACATTTAGTCTCTTTTTACAAAAACCGGAAAAAATCCCCTGAGAACTGATATACCATGTTTGCATAAGTATAAATAGACCGCATATTTACATTCACAGTTCCCAAGGTCTTTTCCCTTAGACCGCATACACAGTCTACGACCTTGGTATGTGAAAAATGTAAGCTCCAAAATAAAAAATTCCAGAATGACATACAGATTTATGAATCATTCGTAGAATTATGAAATCTGACTTTTAGAATTGTAGGTGAGACTTAAGCACTTTTGATTCATTACCTTATCCTTAATAATGAGCTCTTCTAAGATTGAGCGACAGAGACAACGCATTCAGTCTGACTTATTGGTTGAGTAATTAGTGTGAACAACACATAACATAGATTTCATTCACTGTTCACTAAGCAGATTATATATAAGAAGATTAGCAGGCAAAGTTACCGTCTTGTGGAATGTTGTCATGCTTTGTTCTCCCACTTCAAAGATATGATTGGTTTTCAGATCTCGATCCTTTCGTTCAATAGACTCTTATTTCATTTAGTTCCATTCTGCTTTTAGAAAGGAGCTTTATAATTTGATAATTTTATTGACCAATGTTTACTTTATTGGGGAGTAAGAAACATTTAAGTGGAATGGATTATTTTACATTGAAGTAGCTAAATCAAATAAGACGAATGTTTTTGGTCGGAATTACATTTTTTCCTCCTTCAGAATCGATTTTAATTATAATTTTCTTGGAACAATTTAGAAAGTCTGAGGACACGCTTAAATTTAAATTAAATTTCAGCTCTGAATTTTATACAGGAAAGCCTGTATATCGTTATTTCATTGCTGTATGTAGAAAAAAGGGTTTTAACTTAAAAGAAAGTTTGCGCTGTGTATCAAACGATCATATTGTAATAGCTAATATCCTTTTTTTGAGTTTTACATATTTATAATTTCAGATACCACAGAATGAGATATAGAGATGCCTCTGCCACGCCTTCGCAGTTACAGGTTTCACTTTTAGTATTCTAAAGAAAAAGTATAACGCTTTCACTGCACGATTTTTCCGGGATTTAAAAAAAATCCAAACATTATATTTGCACTCACGGATTGCTCATTTTCATTTTATTTATTTCAGCATAACAACTGCATAAACGAGTACGCTGAAAATCATGTTCTTTTTCGTTGTTTCGTTTTTTTTTTCTTTTTTGTTTCAGAATATATAAATTCTCATTTACTTCGTACTGTTAGAGTTTTTTTCTTCTTTTAGTAGATAAACAATCAACACGAATTCACGAACATTAAATCAAATTATAAAAAAATCGCACTGTAGATATAGTGAAATTTGCCAACACAATAAGTAAAAAATCGTTATTTTAACATTTTTTATGTGTAAAAGCATTTTAAGTAATTTTTTTCTGTCAAAGATTTTTATTGTTTTACAAGTAATTCGCTGGAGAGTGTTGATATCATTATAAAATTGCTGAAATGCTTTTACTTAAATTTTTGTAGTAGTTGTAGAAGAAAAAAAGGTAGAGCGAAGTAAAATGAACACGAAGATTTGTTACAACTTTTACTCTGCTCGTTTTTAGTGGTTTGTTTTGTAGAGTTGACTATTAATTGTAAGCATCGAATTATGAGCTAGTCGAGTAGAAAAAGCATGCTAGGACGAATGCGCCATAGATGACAGTAATTCGGAATCTGATGCAAGCTTAGATATAGTGAATGATGTCAAAATACTTCCGTTTTGATATCTTAGATGCAAAGCTAGATATTATCGTCCTTTGTAAAATTTTTCCCCTTTTTTTCACTTTTAAACAAAGTATTATCTAAGCTTAGTTTCATTGGTTCATTAGCACGTTCATTTTTTACCGTTAGTTTTTACCAAGCTTTACAAACTTGGATAAAAGTATTTTGTGTCTTATACTAATTTTAGACATGCTACTATACTTGGCAAATGATATTTTATTACTAAAACGGTTACAATAACTATACTAAAAATTAAAGTGCCTTGCCAAGTGCGTAAATAATTCAAATGTTTCCTGGGCTTGGTACAATTTTTAGATACCCTAAAACATCCTTTATGTTTAAAATTGTTGCTTGCATGTGTGCTAACAAATTTCTGTACTAGGCAAGTCAACTGAGCTACAGCCATCACGATCGTGCATAGAGATGTACTCTTTAGAACCGTTGCAGCTCAAAACCGGTTCAGGCAACGGTTCAAAAGATTGTGCACGATTGTGATTGACGTAGCTCAGTTGACCTGTCAAGTACAGATTTATAAGCATTGATAAGATGGCAAAAATGTTAGCAAATAATAATGCATTAAAAATCCATGTACTAATTTACATTTAACGGACGAGTCAGTGAAAACCTTTGGAGCTGGTGTACACAGCTGGAGTCATTTGCTTTTTATGTTTAGGCTTACAGCAGATACCAGTTTTCTGCAAAAGAGTATATTGCCAATCAGCTAGGGGGGAGTGATTTCCGTTTTCTTAATTTCGTGCAAATCTCCTTTGACCCGCTCAGCTGTTTGGTCTCTGCTGGTAGTTTGTCCAACACATAGCACTTTTGGTATTCTGGAGAATAGTATACAGAGTGGTTTGTATTGATTACAAGTTTTTTAAACGCTGAAAAAGATCCTGCCATTTTTAGGAAGGCCAGGGATGCGCCGTCTTTGAAGAACTTGCTGATTCGTATGCCTTCTGGAGATTTTGCAATGTATTCTCCCATACACGTCTGATCAGCACCGGAAATAACCCGGATAGTCATAAGTTGGTTCGCTGTTTAGACTTTTTATTATTTTCTAAATTATGTTAATTCGCGTAGATTTAACTTCCAATAGGATTTATGAAACGGTCTTGACCGTTGGATGTAGACCGTTTACTGTGTGTCAAAATTACGGAACTACACAATCGAATCAAAAAATTCTTAAAATGTAACACTTGTCGCTTTAATTATCGAATGATCTAGGCCTATATCGCTTCTTGCGGGTAGTGTTTTTTTTTTCTATACCATATTATCTAGTAAATGCAAGGAGGCTTCGGAGAATATGTTTTGTTTAATTCTATGTCCGTTGCTGATAAGCTCAGTTTGATTCTAAAATTATTAAAAAGTTTACATTTAGTCAAATAACTTTGATATATAAATAGGATTCATATCGCTTCCTTAACTAAGTTTAATTATTGAAAACTGTTCTTCTCTAGAACATTTAGAAAACTTTTTTTTTTTTTTTGATATAGCTGGATAACTTTTGTTTAGCGAAAAATTTAAGAAATTTAAAAACGATCTATATCCTCTTCTAATAATTTCTACTATAAATTTTTTCTTTGATTCTATTTTCGCTGACGTTTATGAACTTTTTCGCTGACATTAAAACGATTATTAACTGTACCTCGCTCGGGTAACATCCACCATGGGGGTTTTTATTATCGTATTATGTTTAATTTTTCGCCATCCACGGAAAGTTTACTTTTCACAGAAACATTTTCTTTTGAGGAGATACACCGTATTCTTTTTCTTTCTTTTCATCTCTTGTGAAAAAAGCGACTTCTATACTATTATACCTTATATCTCTTTCATTTGGTACAATGACGAAGTCTTCCTTTAAAAAAAAAAGGCAAAAGGGAAGAAAAAAAATTAATCCAATTTAGTTGGAAAAAATCATTTATTTCGGTAAAACCGATGTTAGCTACTTTTTTGAACTTTTAATGCAGTATAACGAGACTTATAGTGACAGTTGCGTTGGCATTTACTCAAGCGCCATTAAAACTTGAACCTGACTGCTTTTCCTTTTTTTACAACAAAGAAAGTATAAAAAGAAACAAGGGGGAAAAAGGAAAAAAAAAAGAAAAGAAATCATGTTGCTGATCCATGCTAATTAATTACAATAGAAGTTTGAGCATAAGGTTGGTTATTTTGAAGTGAAGTTTAAAAATATTTAAAAGTATACTATCATTAACCGTGATTGCTTTTTAAGCTTCCCGTAGAGGTTGTAGAGGTTGTAAAATTTAATACTACATAAAAATAGAAGGATTTTTAAAGTAAAGGCGAGGTGACAATCATCATTTTTCTTGTTCACGTAATTAAAAATTAGTAGAAGTTACAAAATTTGAACGAAAAGCATTGTTTCGAAAAATTACAAAACTTCTCATTAAAGCGGAACATTAACGTCTATTACTCGTGGACGTTTTCACAAATTGAAACTGGTGGTATTTTAAGTGACTTTTTGATATAAACGAGGCGGTTTTTAGCAAAGTCGTCTTAACTCACTTCAATTCCTTTTATTGTTTCGGATGTAATTTTATTTTGGGAAAAAAAACTGATAGTTATATTAGTTCTATGAGTAAAAATCTGGGTTTCAAGTATAAACCCTTCCTTAAGGAGATTTTTTACTTTTATGCGTTTTTAAGCGCCTAGATTTCTTCAACTTTTCTCTTAAATGTACAGTACTAATCAATCATAGCCTAGTGCATGTTAATTTTTGTTAGAAATGTTTTACAATGCAGGAGACAGATGCAACGCATAAGCGTTATGGCAGTAGTCTATCTTTTACGGTAAAACATCGTCGCCCAATCAGGTTGTACAATAAACAGTTTCTCGCAGTTTTTATTGGACGACGACAGTGTGACCACGACTGCATATTACCTGACAAGCGTATGTGATAGTTTACATCGTACGACGATATTGTGTGCTCGATTGTAGGAGACGGTAAACATTAGAAATGTAAATTTTAAATATTTCTATAACTAGTTTTTCTTTCATGTGTATATGAAAGGTTGTGAAGATAAATCGGATGAGTAGTATTGATAAATAGACCTTACCCACCTTGGAGAGGGTATAAGGGGGTAGGGGAAGGTCCCATAAGCTAAGTAGCCCGACATCTTTCTTACCATGTGGTAAGAAAGATGCCTGCTGCTATACATAGGGGTTACGGTTTTAGTGACGTCACTTTTAGGCCACTGCATAACATCAGCTATATTGTGGCAAAAACGCTAATTATTATTACTACAATAAGCAAACAAAAGCATGGCATTGCATGATATCCTGGATCGGAATTCTATAAAATGGAATTAAAACGCTAAGATTGTTAGCTATACTTGTTAATTGATTTAATAAATGTTACATTGTATTTATTAAAACAGTAACATGATCAATTTTACTACGCAGTCTGTTTTAGTATAATATTACGGGGTATTTGATTGTTATGCATGCAATGCGTAATTACACTGATATAGACTAACAAACGTAAAAAACCCTAAAACCTTTCAGGTCAATTTCAAATCGAAAAACCCTTCAAACCGTCATTTCTGTTTTTAATAAAAATAAATTATATTTTTTGAAGTTTCTGTCATTTTTTACACGGCTGTCTGTTGCCTAAATTGGTAATGTGAAATTTGTGACACAAAATATGTCATCACTGATTATATTAACATATACTTTAGAAACGAATCCTTTATTTCGAGGGAATTCATTTAATTAAAAACTTTTATAGTACAAAATTTAAAATAGTACGCATAAAACATTGTTTTACATAAATCGCATTGGAAGTAGGACGGGGCGTTTCAGGCATTTTGAAATGATTTTATGCTTTTTTGAAGTCACCCGTTCAGTAAAACTATTAACTAATCGCCCTTTTCAAGGCAAAATACACTAATTACAAGGTATAAACTACACTAATTATATTTTGAACAAATATAATGAATGGAGTTATATCTTGTAGTAAATGAAATTCCTAAGATGAGTCTTGAATAAAAGTAAATGATTTATTAACAACAGTGCTTGTAGGAAAGAATAAAAAAAAAAAGACAGGTATTTTTTTTACAGCTTCGTTTTGTGATTTGATTTTGAGAAAATGTGAAATTTGTTAGATTTCTTATGTCGCGGTTACATTCTTCCCATTTTTTTTGTTGGTAAACAATCCTAAAGTTTTCCTTGCTAAACTTAATTAAGGTTTAGGAAAGCTTAGGAACTTTTAAAAATCCTAAATAATGACTTTTAATGACAAATATGTATTATTATTAATCTTTGAATACTTTTTCCAATATTTTTCAAAACTTTTAAACCGAAAAAAAAAAAAAACCAAAAGAAAATATTTCGCATATACTTTGGTGGCAACTTTAAAAAAATGTTCTTTATGTTATTCTGATTTTTGGCTTTTTGTTGCTTATAAATCAACAGAATACTTTAAAGAGTGTAACCACGGCCTAAACAAACGTAAAGTTTACTTTCCTAAAACTCGGTTAGATTGTTCCAAAACTTTAGGAAGGTTTAGGAAAGTTTATGAAGGTTTTGGATACAGAAATTAAGATTCCTAATGGCGAAAAGATGCTTATTATTAAATATCGGATAGGGCCCTCGATATTTTTCAATCTAGTGTAAACGAAAAAAAGACGCAAAATTTAATTTAAAAAAAAAATACATACTTTGAATTTAAAAGTACATTTGAAGAATATTCCGAAATTTGAAAAAATTCATCCTGAAGGCTGCGTTCGATAATAATAAATTCAAAATAAATTCGCTGAAGGCCTGCAGCTACCGGAGCCAATCTATAAATGTATTTTTGAATTATTATAATCTTTATCTTTATCTTCATCATCATCACATCATCAACATGTGTCTTCAGTATCATTTGGCTTATATATCACTATCATTGGGCTATCCTATATCAAGCCATATGTATCATATGGCTTAAATCTCACTTTTGTACTACCTTTGAAGAGGGGTTACCTCAATTGCAAATGAAACTTTATATATTTTCATAATTATTAATTATTTACAATGTTAGTCCAAAGGAAATAAGGGCATTGGTACGAAGTACTGTTGTTTATTTTTAGAAACTGAAAGGTCCGTAATGAGAAGACACTGATCTAACATGAATGAAAGACAAAAAAAAAAAAAAAGATTTAAAATGTAGGTATGTCAATAAAATGGCAAAAGTCCTCTTGAGATTAGAAAAGATCCTTTTTTTTAAATTTTCAATGACTGATATTCCCACTACGGGTTATCTACTTTTCGGCACCCTCATCATTCGAAAGATCCCTGATCGCATTTGGAAAGGAATCAAAAAATCGATAATAATACTTTTCTTGAAGTTGTAGGAGCACAATGTGATAACAAAAAAAAAAAAAAAAAAAAAAAAATAAGTTTCTTAAAACTATGACCGTTCTTATTTATTTACTTATTTCTATTTTTTATTTAAGCCTATGCATTCATAAATTTATTTTATTTTATTGTTATTGCTTATATCTATGCATATAAAAAGTATTTTTTCTATATTTGTTTACTCAGACGATTGTGATACTAGGGTTCCCCGGTGAACGAGTACGTAGGGTTAATTTGTGATCGCTTCACAATGAATTTGAACCGGCAACTTGTAGCATTCAACTGTAAATAAGATATTTCTCGTTACTGACTACACTACTAAGGCAATAAGGCATCTTGTTACTGAAAAATGTTTGAATGCATTATAACAGTCTAATAAATTATGACAGGTCTGTACAATCCGAAATGAAAGCCTATCATTCTCAGATTATGTGAAAAAAAATCTTTAAATAATTAATAATCATAAATTTTTAATAATCTAAAATTTTAAATAATAAAGACGAGTTCAAGCTAAATATAGGTTTTCAAATATAAATTCTAGTCAGTTTTATAGATTGATAGATTTGGAAAAAAAAGACTACTCTTTTTTTCCATTTCGAAAAAAAAAAGTATATTTCCGTACATTTTAAAAAAAGAGAGAGTACTCTTTTTTTAAACAAAAAAAGAGAGTAAATACTCTTAAAAAGAGTATATCTGGCAAGCCTATTTAAAATGAAGTGTAATGCGCATTTAATTAATCGCGGTTTTAAAAATTAAATTCATTAAAAAATCGTAACGGAAGAAAAAAAAAACTTTTTATGAAATTGCTAGGCCTATGAAGTTGGAGAATGAAGCTTGACTAATTTAAAAGTTGTTTGTGTCAGGTTCTGTACGGAATCATTTTTTTTAAGCCAACCCTTCATTATTAAAAATTAGCAGCTGACTAATTATTAACATTTACCTGTACGGTCATCATTATGTTAGATAACTGGAAGCAAATGAATTTGAATAATGGACGGAAAAATTTTATTTACATACAGTAGTGTGATTTTGTTTTAGATTTATGTTTGCTAAAATGGCTAGAATGAAGCCTGGCGTCAAGAACTCAATTTGCATCAGCTCTGCGTTTTCTATTCTTATTTTTTCTTTTCCATTTTTATTTTTATTTACTGATTTATTTATTTTATTTTATTTTTTGAATTTTATCGAGCGTTACACTAACACAACGGTCTTATCATCAAGAAATCGAAGAGTAATTGAATGAGTATTTTGATGGTATTGCATATTTTAATGGGCCTAAAAACCTTCACGATTTCGCATGATAAGACCAAATTTCAAACTTGACCATGTTTCTATTGTTGTCATGGTTGGAAGTACGATTTGAACGTTTATTATTTTGTTGCAGAACAATGACAGCGATATGCTTTGTCTGCAACTTGCCGATTCTCTCCCATCAAGTGGGTTTGGTCTGGCAGGGAGGGAACGGTTGGGACGATCTAGTAAGGGAACAAGTGGAAGAATCTACACTTCGTCAGAGGTTAGGTGCTGGAAGAAGGGATTCCGCAGCTCAGATAACAAGTATCAGTCCTCCAACGGAGACGCAAGAAACATCACCACCTGCTTCTGCTGGCGTAAGTTTTCTCTGATATATTTTAAACGAATTTTTATTATGATGACTTGATTGTTCTCAAATAATTCTTAATAGGTTGCTCGTCGAAGGCGAAGCTCCTTGGCTCAGCTGACTGACATACTCCGAGAATGGGGTGGGTCCACTACCAGATCAAGTCTTCGAGGTAACAAACAAGCTCAACTATGTAGACGGGAAACCTTGGCTGATTTGGCGAAGAGTTTGCCATGGGGAAGAAGCACAACAACCGACAGCTCTATGTCATCCGTACGAAAAAGGCGAGAAAGTTCGGCTGACTCCGGTATAAAAAGCATTTCAACTAAAAGAAGAGATTCTTCCGCTACTGCTATTTCGGAATTCCGTTCTGACCTAGCACGATTATGGGGATCAAGACGAGAATCAACGATAGCTGGAGGCACTGTCATAACCGCTCGAACGGATTCGATTCGTCGGGGAAGTGGAGAATCTGGAAAAAGCGTGAAAAGCCGAAGAGATTCTACCGCAAATTCTAGAAGAGGTTCCGGAGAATCTGGAAGGAGTAGAAGAGACAGCATGACGTCATCTGCTATCACTCCTCCTCCTAAATTTCAGAGGCAGCATACTTGCCATCATCATAGACGCAGAGCTTCGCGAGCCGCGAACGAAGGCAAATATTACAGAGAAGAGCAGAGGCCTAGTACGTCTTCGACTGCCAGCGATTCGGTGCCCGTACCTGCAACAACTTCCGAGTGCAGCACTAGCACACAAGCTTTGCCTCCTCCAACAATAATAACCAGTTCAGTTACACCTCCATCTACCTCTCCAAATGCCCCTGTCGCACCAAGTTCGATGACATCAATCATTGTCACGTCTACCACGCCACCTTTTGATAAGCAGCCACCAAGCGGAGGAACTAGTCCTATTAGAGGAACAACTCCGACTCCCTTAATATCTACCAGACGTGATTCCACTACCCAAGTGTACCATAAAAATCGAAGAGATTCGAGATCGCCTGATAGAAGAAGCGGAAAAGAAACTGGGAAATTTCCGCGATTACCACGACAAAGCACAGCAATCGATGAATCATTGCCTCCTCCAACAGGGAGAAGGGAATCTCAGCCGACGTTATCACCCGATCCGGCAGCAGATGATGGAACTGGTCGAAAAGCACGACGTGATAGTTTATCTCCAGATTCCGCTAGTTGTGGTAGAAGCAGGCGGGATTCACGTTCCCGTTTATCACCGGATCGCAGTGCTGCAGAAAGAGAAGTTTCTCCTGTTGGACGGACACGCAGAGGTACTATCTTATTTTAAATTAAAAAATTAAGTTGATGTTATTGGTAAGGTATTTAGGTGAACGGGGTCGTCCATAAAACACGTGAGCATTATTTTGGCCATTTTCGACCCCCTCCCCCCCTTGTTAGCAAAGGTTAGCATTTCAGGACCCCCCCCCTTTAAGTTTTTTTCTTATTAAACATTTTAAAAATCTGAAATTTTTCGGAACTTAAATTTAGCCAAAAACAGGTTTTTTTTTTGTTTTTTTTTTAACTTAGAGCAAATGGGCCGGTGTAAATGAAATTTTTTTTTTTTAAAGTGAGTTAGGTTATATAGTGTAAGAAAATTAAATTATTTTCATTTTGGCACGTTTATTACATGAGACAAATGCTCACGTTAAATTTGTAAAACCCCTCCCCCCCCCCCCCCCCCTAACGTGCTCACGTGTTTTATGGACGACCCCAACCGACCAATATATGAACAAATCTGTCTTCTTATAGGAATAATAGCTAAATAAATAATCGTTGGCAAAAAGATTCAAAATTAAATTTTGGTTTCTTCACATTCATTTTTACATCAAATCACGTGAAACACGCGATTTCATTAAAACAAACCGTTTTAAAAATCAGTGTATTCGACTGATTAGTAAAGTTGAACAAAAGTTTAAAAACGACACTTTTTCTAACATCAGAAAATAAGGTTTTCCAGTGAGGAAATTACTTACATCGGATTATTTAAAGTCGTTTAACAAAAAGTAGGGTTCACTTTTGTCAAATAATACCTCAACTTTCGAAATTTTTAATAAATTCGTTACTTATTTTGATTGTTCACATATGGGACCGTTAAAAAATTCAAAAAATAAATAAGATGGCGCTTTATATACATTTATATTTAGCACAATCTTCAAAAAAAATCGAAATTAATGTTTTTAAGCGTGTTTACATTTTTATTTTGCTGAAATTCAATAAAAACAAAAAAGTAAACCAAGATCACTTTTTCCTAGAACAAATCTAATTTCTCAAGACATTTGTAGTTTAGACAAGTGTTTAGTGCTGAGGTAATGTTTTTGGTTTTCTTTGCTCTAAAGACCCCCGTATAGGAATTAACATAAAATACGAAGTTTAAGATAGCAAAACTGTCTAAATAGCCTTTAACAAGCTTTAAGAAACATTTTTTCTTATAAATATTGAAGTGTTCTTCTACTGAGTTTTTACTGTTCACAGTATGGTTGCTATGTTTATTATTGGTTTTTTTTTTTAAACACTTCATTTTTCAGCCTGTTTTATTGCATTTTTAGGACTTTTCCTTGCTTTTTAATTAATTTTTGACATTATAGTAAAATTTCAGCTTAAAGGCTCCCATAAGTTTCATTAAAATAAAATCTAAAGTTCAATTTTTTCTTAACTGTTCTTAGGGTGGATCGAAAAAAGCGAATTTTTGAATTTGAAAACGCCTGATATGGGAATCGATGCCTTTTTATGATACAATTGATTCTAATTTTTTTTAGATTTTTTGAAGGTCATCTTGAGGTCGCGCAATGACCTTAACGTTTTTGAAAAGCCCCTAAAAGAGCAAAAAGTAAGAATTTTTTTTTTGGTAAAAAAAGTATCGTTTCCTATCGGAAATTATGCGTAGATTACGAATATAAAGTCCAAAATTATTTTGAGTCCGCTGTTTTTCGAGCTTTACGCCTATTTTCTAAACACTGAAATACTTTAGGCTGCTTTTTTTTTTAGCTTAAAAACTAGACACAAAAATGAATTTTGAACTTCATATTCGTAATCCACGCAAAATTTTCGATAGGAAGCGATACTTTTTTTAGCAAAAAAAAATTCTTATTTTTTCCCTTATACGGGCTTTTCCAAAACTTCAAGGTCATTGCGCGACCTCAAGATGATCTTCAAAAAATCTGAAAAAAATTAGGGTTAACAGTATATAAGGCATCGATTCCCATATCAGGCGTTTTCAAATTTAAAAATTCGCTTTTTTCGATCCACCCTACTGCTCATCTATTGGTCGGTTCATCCTATCTTACGGTTTTCTTAATGTTTGTTTGTTAGGGAGACTTCGTCGGCAGTCTACCTCTATTGCTGGCGGATACAGAATAACAGGTGCAGGACCTCAACCCCCACGTTCTCCTGAAAGCTCAAGCACTTGTTCTTCGCGGGATCCGTCTCCGTGCACCCGAGGTCCGCCACCTCCGCCGACACATGCTCCTGCTATTAGAAGGCAAAGCACGACTGAGGAAATTCTTATTGCAAGAGGATTTCGAAGACAATCTACTACTGAAGAAATGATCAGGTAAAAAATATACTTTTTTATAGGCTACACTAGTAAAAACACTCATTTGTAAATTTTTAATCCCATTTTTAATCCCGATTTTCTGTATATTAAAACGCATTTTCCTCTTAGCCTTGAAACATAATTGCTTTTAAATCATACAATTATTAGTTAAAGTAAAAACTGTATCAGAAGTAAATGTGATAGTTCGGTGAAATTTATCGGCAAATTTTAAAATATTCATTTCGAGTAAAATAATAACGGTTATGCTGCAAATTGAAAATGTCTTTTCCAGCTCTTGAACGGATCTATCCCGAGGCATTCGCTTTGTACATCTGTTACGAAACATCTCCTCATCCTCTCCTATGATAACCAAACACCGTCCTCGGCATTGTCAGTGTTTCGTGTTTGTTTACATTAGCCATTTTTGTTCGATCGGAATCGTTATAATCGATACGTTATTTCCAAAACAAGTCTTTTATTTTATTCCCAGTTCAAAAGATACTGTATGATAATTTAATTAATTAATCTTTACGTAAATCATTTTTTTTTTCGCTTTTTGTTTTTTTAGATGTCGAAATTTTCGAAGACAATCATCACAATCTGACGAATGCACACGGTCTAGAGGAAGGAGAGATTCGAGTGCTCAAATAACCGACGGAACCTTTGCAACCATGACTGTTGAAACGTCAAGCACTTTTTTCGACATAAGTACACAGACTGGTGAGTTGTTTTAAAACATTTTATTTCCCAAAGGGGATGATTGACATTTTACCGGAAGCTTAAAAATAAAAAAGATGAAGCAAGTTATTTTTTAATCTAAAAAGGGTAATTATAACAGACATGAGGGAGAATTAATTGTAAAAACGGAAAAGAATTTATATCAAGTATGAAACCGCTCAAATATTTTTTCACTTTGGTTATTAGAAAAAGACTTTATTGAGGTGTTTTCTTTAACAATGAATCGAAGTTTACGATCTAAACAGTCTAAACTGTAAGAAGGGAACAAATCGGAACATTTCACTGTGCATCGGAAGTCGGATGCATTGGACATCTGTCTGTATCTTATTATCACGGCTAGACAAGTTTGCACTGTCTGTCGACGAAAAAGAGAAATGGGGATCGGAGCTGCCGATTGTGGTCCCTAATTAATTTGGAAACATGATTCTCCATTTCGTTGTAATTCGATTTGCAAGAGTAAAGAGGTCCTGTAACGAACTAACTTCACCTCCCAGCACTTGTTGAATGCTTTTCCCCGACCTAATTTCCACCCCTCTTGGTTTCTGAACTCTGAAAGTGTTTTAAGTTAGATCGCGTTACTTACATTCTTCTCTTACTTTATGTTCATCGCTTTAAATCGATTCTTTATTTTCCATCAGCGTTGCGGGTATGATATTCGGAGGATCGTTTCTAAATGAAAATATTTCATTAAAAAATTTTGAGAAAATTTATTTTTAACTCATATTCTCTTTGATATTACAGAAGAATCTGAAAGCAAAGTTTTTTATGCCTAAGAATCGGATCTGAATTCTTTTTTTTGTAAATCGAAATGAAAATAAAGATGAAAATTGACAAAATCGAGTTTTGAACTTCTCATCTCATGCGAAACATGAAATCGTTTCAATAAGAAACGGCAATTCAGAATTGTCATGTACTTCCACGAATTTTATGTACCCTAAATACGTATTCCAAACACTGATTCTTCCTTACAAGCCGAATGTTTATTCGGCTTGTAAGGAAGAATCGGTGTATTCGGCACTGATTCGTCATGAATCAGTGTTATTCTTTCATGATTCATATTCAAAGGCTGATACTTGTGAGTTTTAGTCAACTCTGATTTCGGAAAACTGCCTTGCTTCTCTTAAAAAAAAAAAAAAAAAAAAAAAAAAAAAAAAAACAGTACATATTAATCTAGATATGCCCTGGTAAAAATCATTGTAAAAAGTAACGCGCGAATCGATCTCGATTTAATTTCGATCCATATGGATTCGGGGTTCGGTATCCAATAGGATATCGGTCTAGGTCGATCCGCGTTACTTTTCAGAATGATTTCTGTCCAAGTATAATCATTTTTATACGTTTTGCTATCTACAAAACTACCGCTTTTTTATACCATATGTGCTTTTGTACCATGTGTGTTTACCCTGTTAGAAGGATTTAAATAATCCGCGAAAATATTATTTTCAACGTAAATAAGCATTCATTATGAAAAAAAAAATGAAACCAAAAGTTCAAAATAAATCAATTTTATTGACTTTTCCCTTCAAAATCTTTTAATCTTGATACCAAAAGCTGGAAATTACTGAAATTGATAGAGTTGTGTTATTAAATTTTAAAAAAAGAATTCTTGACTAACATTAAATGCCTTTTCATTTTTCTCTCAATGCCTTTAAATGTTGAAGCAAGGTAAGCAAGAGCCATCTGTTATGACACTGAGAAAGCTTATATTCAAACTGTTTTCAACTCTCGTTTTTATATTTTCCGGTAGATGTCTGATGAGAATTTTCATTATAACGGCTCGAAAGAAAGATATAAGAGTAATTTTAGTCGTACTCGAAACAAACATTACACAAAGGAAATAAAGCTTTTTAAAAAACGATGCTTCTTTTAACACGTTATTGTTTGATTTTCTTTTGGTAAATTATTTTTAAATCGTTGAAAATAAAAGCAATAAACTAATTAAATTTATTGGAGATTTACTTTTCATTTTAAACGAATTTTCATCTTTTTAATATTACGGTATGTCGTTTTCTCTTTAAGGACAAATTAGTCAACGTATATATTACGATAGTTTTACTGGGAATGAAGGGTTATAAAGCGTTGTTAGTAAATATCACTTAGATTAACTTGGATTATTTCTGTGCTCATATTGGAATACCTCTCTCGGTTGATGCCACAAGCCCTGGATAATGCGACGAGGGTAAAATGCTACTGCTGAAAATATTTATTATACTGTACCGACCGGGTTCTATCTCTTTTTCGTAAAATACGGCTCATTTAAAAAAAATATAGATATATAGTGTATAGGAAACATTTTAGGAAAACACATCTTAAAGAGTTTACATTTCGATTGCGCCTTTTGTTTGCAATCAAAACGAGATCCATATTTCATTCGTTTATAATTACAAAGTCGAAACGATAAAGGGATGTTCTCACTTTGTTCGCTCAATAATTAATCATCAGTTAACAGTTTTGGAATGCTAAGCCTAATATTCCAAACAAGAAAGTCTGTCGCTGTAGTTGGTACAAATTTTGCGATTTTAATCCTTTGATTTGGAAACTCAAAATGCCGGTGACTAATACCTAATGCTCGCATTGTGTATCTCTATGTTAAAATCGGTTTTGAAAGGGTCGACATGTACCTAATTTATTTTCAAACGAATCGTATAGAGGATTTGTGTTCCTTTTAATCATACAGGACTTTTGCAAAAATTCTGTCGTTTTTTCCTTAATCTAATGCAAATTTACTTTCCGAAGTTTTATCTTACCTCTTATATTATCTAGATTGAAGCTAAGAAAATCTCGTTTTTAGTGATGCCGAAAAATTGAAAAAGTTATCGATATAGTATATCGATATTTTTTTAAAAAAAATATCGACCTCATCGATATATCGATTGAAAAGCTATCGATAAGTGAATTATCGATAAATTGAACCAATTTTTTCAGAAAAGCAAAAAAAAAAAAAAAAAAAAAAAGTTTGTTGATGGTACTTTTTTTTTCTAGAAATTTTCTGAACATAATGTTTTGTTTAAAAAATTCAAAATTTTTTTTGCAAAATTTGCAAAATTCCCGAAAAAAAATACAGTTTTTTCCCGAAAATACCGTTCAAATTATCGACCAGAAATTTATCGATATGGTGTATCTCTCTTATCGATATGGTGTATTTTATAAAATTGTAAATATCGAAAAAATATCGATAATTTTTACGTCGATTTATCGATATATCGAAGTTATCGATAAAATATCGGCATCACTACTCGTTTTGCAAAGGGCCACTTGCGAAATAAAAAAAGATTCGTTTTTAGACCTTTGTTCCCTCCAAAAATCTTTTGGAGAGATATACATCAGAAAGGTGGAGATTTATACAGTATTTAACTTGCCCATATTGCTTTTCAAAAATTAATCGATTTCAAGATTCCACTTGGCGGAAAATTTAGCAAAGATAAAGGAACAGCCAAGATAAACGTTTTGTTTTGAAAGTTATTTCTAAGAGGCTTCCCATTCAGATTTTCTCTGTTGACATGATTTCTGCAAAGATTTTTAACTTAATTACCCCAAGAATAAAAATATAAAGACCCACTTTCAGATTATGGTCAGTATGGTTTCAATGAAAACCTTTTATTTCAAATTTGGATATGGATTAAAAGTTCGTTTACTCTACCCATATTTTTAAATAATTGAAAGGCCACCGGCGATGAAAATTATCGTAAGTGGAAAATGAAGTGAGAACCAAACATACCTCCTGTTTTATTTCCGCAATCATTTTTCATTTATATGCATGGTTTTCCAGTTTCTACTTTCCCTCCATTTTGCGGTTGTTTGAACTAAATGCGAATCAAAGACACAATCTCGCCTATTTGAGAAAAGAATCAGCCTAATTGTAGTGTGGAAAATTTTTTTATTTACTCTTGGAAATTCCGTTATAAATTGCAAAATGTTATGCCATTATCAGTCCCACCTCCCACTTCAATGTAGCCAACTTGCTAAATGAAAACGTCACTGTTATTTTTACGGATTTTTCTTTCAAACTTTCAAACACTTTTTGTGCCTCACATGTGACCTTGAATGTTGCGTGATTGCATCTTTGTGAATTTTACAGAGATGAGTTTTCCTTGATTCTTTAACAATTTCGTAATTCAATCGATTCCACTGATTTCTAATTATTATCGTAAATGTACAAAAACATTTAAAATAAAACTTGTAACGCTTTTTTACCAAGTTGGAATGACTTCTTCAAACTATCATAGCAGGATTAAAATAAGAAAGTCGCACTTACTTTTTATCCTAATTAGTTTTTAAAAGTATATTTATATAGCGTATATTTATTTTAAAAATTTAATTACAGGAATGAAAGCTTTTTGGAATTTATTCTAAATTGCATTACTGTATGTAAGCTTAGTTGTAATACTCTATGCCGTGCAATCCTTCATTTTTTTTCACAAAAAATTAACAGTTAATTTACGGAAGTGTAATGGCTCAGTTTAAGATAAAATGGTCTGTTGTAAGGACATGCGCTAGCAATAGAGTCATCGAAAGGGTTCAGAAAACGTTTAGAGGCTTTAAGGATTGAAGACTCCACGGGAAAAATGATCAGATTCCATTTTTTTGTTTACACTTAGCTCTTATGTTTACCTTTTGTCAAAACAATCAAAACAAAAACATGGAATCTGATCATTTTTCCCGTGGAGTCTTCGATTGGATGCAGGTGTCAGGTGCCCCCTTGGTCTAAATTTAGGATGATTTACTTGGCCTAGCTTGACGGAATCGTACTTTGCCACTTTGCCTACTTTGCCCATAAATTGTTAATAATTACTTATCAAATAATTTTTATGAACTTAATGTACAGGGTTTCCGTAAAGTCGATCGGACCCAATCCGATTGGATTGGGAAATAGTAAACAATTTGGTGGGATTGGATCCATTGAATTTCCAGTAGGAAATTCCAATCGGATAGGATCCGACTGACTTTACACAGTAAAAAATATTATGTAAATATGTTCTAAGAGGTCCACATAAATTTTTTATGTTGTTTCTCCCATAAGGCAAACATAAAACAAAAACAACATAAAAATTATGTGGACCTGCTTATGTTGATTTTGACATAAAATGTTTTACTGTGTATGACCCCTGAAAGGGGTTTTCATAACTTTTAACCGAAAAATTACGCAATTTGCCACGTGGTTATAAATGCAGTAAGAGATCGGTTTTTAAAAATTAAAAACCTATGCATATTTTTATTTTTATTCTAATTTTCATTCTGAATGAAATTTTCCTAGGTAGGAATTATGCGATCTTAAAGTAGAAAAAACTAACTGCTTTCAGAAAAAATGACGGCTCTTGTAAGCCCCAAAATCAGGTAGATACAGCGTATATACTTTAAGATTGCTAGTGCATTGATGACGATCATCACCAATCAGCCTAAAAAAAAATAATGCGTGTTCGTTTTTCCCCTACATTTTTTTCCAATTAAAGCTTTTTTTCAGAATAGATGAAAAATAAAATAGGATAAAAATTTCGATTCAGAGTAAATTTTGCTCATTAGTCTTCGCTTTTCCTGCTTTATAAGATAAATTTTTACCAACAAAGGAGAATAATTCTAGAATATAGCATGGTTTAGTTTTTTTTCGTTATTGAAAATTTATTGGAAATATTTCTTTCTAGGAGACTCAAACAAGCAATTATTTGCAGCCGACATACTGTATAATGATTCACATATAGAAATTCGTTTGAAATCATTAACGAACTATTTGTACAGCATGGAAAGTCTTTTTCCAATTAATCTCGATTAATTGGAGCCTAATTAAAACGAAAGCTTTATCAATCCTAATAAAGTTAGCTTTTACCTATGAAATCCTAAGACTTACAAGAAATGAGCATTATATACGAAATAAATCCGAATATTATCTTACAAAAGACATGAAACTGAAAACTTTTCACCGGAGAATCTTATCAGGAAGCTTTACGTTTTCCGAAATTTCCCAACTACCCCGGAAAATGTAAAGGTAATTGTGCGACTAAACTCGACAAGGTACATTCGTTTTCGATATTAAATTCCAACGTGATATTTTAAGTCGCGTTTAACATGTCATCAAATTTTAATTTCAAAATCGAGTGTATCGTGGATAAAGTGTATTCTCTAGTTGAAATTTTCTCCAGTAGTCTGGCCGAGAGACACCGTCAAGAGTTTAGTGATATCGGGGCAGTCGACGTCGACAGTTGGCGTTCCTTTATGTTTAGAATCGTTTCTATTAATCCTTTTTTATAATATATTTTACCGACTTGAAGATCATAGAATATTTATTTAATTTGAAATTCGCGGCCCGCGATCTTTTTGCATACAAAATGCATGTGGATTACAAGAAAAACGACTGAGACATGATTTGGAACATCATCGAGTTTTTATCAAAGTAAGGTTAGGTTTCTATATTTGACATTTGTTGAATTATTATTTTATTGTATTTCAAAACTTTAATTATTGCCGTTTTTTTTTTCCAACTTAAATGGAACATAAAAAGTGGCGAAGGCTGTAAATTCCTATGATGAAAATATTTATGTCCCGAGAAAAACTGATGTGTGAAACCGCCAGTATTCAACAAGTGCAAAATTGGTTGCATAAAAACGATTTGCTTTGCTTTAGACAAATCGGTGTTCTATACCTATAAATCTCTTACACTAATCCTGTACATCTAAATTTGTCTGACTTCAATTGCGTTTATCTTATAAAGCAAGTTCTAAATGTTGTCACAAATGTTTCTTCCTTTACTCGATTCCTTGTTCTCTTTTATCTGGGAGATGATTGTGCTTATATATTATATATTCTAAATATCTCATACACGAATAATGAATCGTATTTTAAAAAATTTCTGATTCAGTTAAATAAGCTTTGTCAGAGTGAGTCCCAAAGTTGCAATCAAATTCTAGTTTGTTCGTTTCTTCTTAACTAAAAGAAAAACGTTTTAACTGGAACCCTAGTTCCAGTTGTGCATTCGGAATTTGTATAGTGTTTTTGTTTTTAAACATATGCAAAGGTAATCCTTAATTGGTATTATACACCTCTTCCTTCGAAAAGGTGGTAGCTGCTTTAGTAATTCTTATGTGAATACTATTTAAGCATTCGAAAAGTTTTGCATCAATATCTTTAATGTCAACATCTAAAACCTTTTAGCTGATAAGTTCCGTAAGATTTTGAAATAATCCGGAATCATACGAGTTCGGCAAAATTTGTGTTGCCTTAATGTAAATATAAACCGATTGATGTACTGTACAAATAATCATATAAAAATGATTTTGTACATGTTTGGTAACATATGCAAAGTTCGGTAGTAAATGGTAACTTTTCCATTTTTCCTAAATCGTGTGAGTTTTTTTGGATTTGTATTTCATTTAATTAATTTAATTTTTTTTTTTTTTTTTTTTTTTTTTTTTTGATGGACGGAATGAAACACTTCGAGGACCGTAAGGCGAAAATAATTTCCAATTAGTTTGCTGGGGAAAATATGTAGAGAATATCTGTAGGGAGCTTTTAGGTAATTATATAGTGAGGTATAATTCTGTGCGTCAGAGGTGAACTAACGTATCTCCATCGTAAATGTGATTGGAGATAGTCTGCTTGGAGTATTTATGAAAATCACATGATCATGCGACTGCAAGTATATACGCTTATGTTGCCTTAAACTTGAAATCACGTGATACTTCCACGAAACGTCAAAGCAGACTAACTCCAATCATATTTACCATTAGGATACGTTAGTTCACCTCCCACGCATGGAATTGTAATTCCTAGGTTATTTACATTATTACAGATCGCACTTGCTTTATGCTTAAGTTTTACTTGAAATGTTTGAGAACTTTCTAAGTGTACAAAGTTTTTTTTTTCATTAGGTACACATCGAAGACACATTTGATTTTTTTTTTCAAAAATTCGATGCTGTGTGGAATTATGACCAATCTAACTTTTCCTTATAAGACTTGAGTGGAAAAATGGGAGAGATCTATAGATGGAATCCTATTCTGTTTTTGTTTTTCCATTACACAACCAAGTTCTCTCAATTACTTTTTCCTATGCTGCATTTTTAAGAATTATTGGCCCAGAAATATTTTACCCTAAAAGTTCCTACCCTCTTTTTTTCTCTAATTAATCTGTAATTATTGACATATTCTATTCTTCCATAAAATATCTAGGCTACTAACTCTGTTATATAATTAACTAACTGATTTACAGAGAAAACAAACTCATCACAGAGGAGACCCTGGTAACTTGAAGGTTTCATCTAAAAATGTCGTTGCTTGTTTTTTGAATTTTTTTTGACAAGACGGCAGAAATCTTACAAAATGATTTAAACCTGATGTGGTACTAAGACAGATGAATATATGTCAGCAATCCTTTCCACAGCTTTTTTTTTTTTTTTTGCCATTCATTTTAACTTTTGTTTTACTAAAATATTAAAAAAAAATGGAAAAATTGATTTTTAATATTAAGTCGTAATATTGAAAACAGGAGAATAAATACTTAATTTAATCGACTGTTATATTATGTTCGAATACTTGAACAAGGAAACGAAGTCATTGTAAGATTGTTCGTATAGGTAAAGCGAAATGATTTCGTTTCAGTGGAGGTCAATAAAGTTGAATTGACTTCCAAACCAATCAATTCGATAAAAGAGGTTACGGAGGAAATAAAAAAAATATACTCCGGTTATATTGATGTAAAATTTAATATAAAATTTAAAAGATGAATCTTTGAGAGATGACAATAATAAAATTTCGAAATTACTTTTTACATGATTGTTTTCGAAATAATTCAGTCCTCTTAAGTAAATATTACCATCTTAGGAATGAGAATAGTCCTTAAAAAAGCAGTCAAATATAAAATTCGTCGTGTACTTTAGAATGGAAATTAATGTATAATTTTTTTTCCTTTGTAAAAAGAACGCCATTCCTGAAATTTTCTACATCAAAACGCTCATTTAGATTCTTGCAATTTTTAAAACAAAAGTCTTGGCTTCACAAAGTTAGCAAAAAATGACGGGAAAAGTTTGAGTTGTTCGTAGCTGCGTTTCATATAGTGGAGAATGTCAAAGAACTAATGAACTTTTTATAAAGACAGTTTGTTATAAAAAGAAAGTTATTATAGTATAGATTTTTTTTCAGTCTTTTATTATAAAATTTATTTGGTAGATAATCTTTGATCGTAGTAAATTTAATAGTTGCCCGATGGCTTTTTTCCGAAAAAAGTCATCGTTGATTTTCCTAATCTATACCATTGTGTAGTACTTAAATGAAAGCTATGTTGGGTCTTATACATAAATAAAATTAAACAGGAGGTTTTTCCAGGAAATGCCTGAAGTAAATATCAAGAGTAGTCCCTTCTACTCAACATCTCCGATGATAATTTAAAAGTATACATTTTGTTGGGGCCGAAAATTGAAATAGTTAGGCCAAAGATGAAGATTTGATAAGTATACTTTTTTTTTATTTTACCGAATTCTTTACTCCTCAAATACTGTATTTGAGCACAAACGAGCTAGAAATGACAAATAAGTCATTCAGTTTTTCACTGTTCCTGCCTATTTTAGTGCGTTTTATTTTTTACTTCGGTTAGTTTTATTTATTTATTTCCTAATCCAGTTACTTTTTTGTTCTATCATTTTTAATCCCCTTTTAGATAGAACGGAAGTAAAGGAAAAAACATAGATCTGTACATATACCCTTACAATTACATCCTTTTTCAGTTTAATAAAAAGTTTATCAAAACTCTTCCCTTGCTGAAATTCAAAAAGAAATCATTGTTATTTTATTTTTTTAACGAAGTTTACTAATGAAATTATATTTTTCTTCTCTCTAATTTTTTGACGAGGAAGAAAAACTGGGGTAATGCTTTGAGACTGAGTTCATACCACTAAAAAAATACCGCTGATGTAATTTAAAAAATTATCCCTTCAAGTTCATTTTAAGATATTATATTATTTTCCTCCCTTCTTTATAACACAATTTAGTCACTAGGTTTTTTTTCTCTTGTTTTTACTCCGATATTTTAATTGTGTTCTAAAAGTAAAAGCAACATTTTTTATAACCTTTAAATACAGCATTTGCAAAACACTTTTCCGATATTGTTAATTGAAAACTATTGTTGTTGTTTCCTTTAAAAAGCATAAGTTAATACAAAGAGTCGTTTCCTAGTAAACGCCCTCACAAGGAATGATTCCTTTCTGTTCTTTCATAAAAAAGTAACCACGTGTTGTTTCCCTTCTGCCGCACAGAAATAGTTTTTAACATCAGTAAATGAGTCAGTTGGTCACGCGAAGGTAATAGAAACGTAAAAAGCGAGAAAAGATAACGCGATAAACTCGTTGATAAAAGATCACTAGGTCAAAACGTGCATTTTTTTGAACAAAAAGAGAACAAAAAAAAATTGAAAAATGAATTAAAAGTTAAAACCAATGTCAGTTTGTTTCGTGGAACATTCAAGAACTAACTTTGGATGTGGCTTGCTTCACACATTTGCGTAATCCGATTCTTCCTTTTCTGCTTTCGTCCTCTTTGCCTTTGCCTACCAACCCTGTCCCTTACATTATAAACAAAGTCATGTTTCTTATCTTCTCCTGTTAATAAAATATTAAATTTTGCACCAAGGTGTACTTCATTTACTTTTCTCCTGGTTTAAAGAACCTTTAGTATCAAGTTATTTAATGGCAAGAAAAGATTTTTGAAAAGGTCATAGTAGCAAAAGCAATGTTAATTAAGTTCAACTGAAAACAAATAAAAGAAGTTAAACCATTGTGTTCCGTTGAATAAGAAAACTTATAAAAAAAGGACGATAACAAAATGCGAGTCAAATTATTATTACGGGGAATGTCTCTTAATGGAAAAAGCTAATCGGCTAAATTAATTTTCCTTACCTCAATTTAAAAAAAATAAATAAATCTTTTTATGAATGGAATCTTTCTCGTAAGCTTTTTTTTATAAAATTATACTCCTCACCGTATTACAACGTATTCAAGCTAAGGCGTTTCTCGAGCAAAACCCAATAGTTGCTCCGTTTTCAATTTGATTTTTCCTCGTACATTTTTTAAAAAAAATTTAGCGAAAAATATTTTTAATCACGGGTCGTTTTTATTAGAGACTTAATATTTTGCATAGTTTTGTTCATTTCTTCGAAAAATAATTAAATGGTTAAAGCCACGTTATGAATTGGGACTTAATTCATTTTATTGGAATTAATTCTAGCATACAAATGATTCCCCCATCGTATTCGTCAACCCTTTTCGTTATTGTTCAACAAAACATATTTCATTTAATTCTGGGAATTAGGAAAATTTCCTCCCAGCCTTCCACGAATTTTCAATTTCAATTTGTACGGTTACCTTTTTTTTTCCTTTCTATTTTTTATTTATTGTATACCGGTATGTTTTTTTTTTTTTTTACAAAGACCAAAGCAACTATTTGGCGCGAGGAATGTATTTGAAGTAAAAGCAGAAACAACTTTAACTCTTTTCGAGGAATGGGGGGCTCTATACCAATTAAAATTTGACACGGAATAAACATGTGGAATTCTTATTGGGTAACCTATCGTCTGCACTTTTTTTTTTTGCCAAAGTAAAAATAACGTTTTTTTTTTTTAACTGAAGTATTTTTGAAAGGTAACGAAAGATCTACAATCAACCTACGAGTTTTGGTCTGCTGCACAGTTATGATTGATCAATCTATTATTTATCAAACCATTGCTACCTGCAATTGCTCTCGAGTAATAATTTAACTTGGTTTTTTTTTATTTTATTCTTCTTCATGTCCGCTACATTTTCTTTCCATCGCACTTATGTTCTCAGATTTTTTTCAGTCACGTGAAAATATGTCAAACAAAATAAACTATGTTGTCGAGACGGTCGTCTTGACTACGCTTCGAAGAAACCTTTCGCCTTCTTTTTAAGTTAGCAAAGCGAAATCAATAAACACGTGGTGTCGCTGTTCAATTTTCTTCTCCTCAGTGCTAAAAACTTGGTCCATCATGTTCTAATCTGCTTATTTGTCAATCTTATTTTACTTGGGTGGCGATTTTCTTAAAATTTCGTCATATCTGTCAATAAGTAATGAATAAACTCGATCCGTGGCGTGGCTTTAAGAGAAAGAAAAGCTCGATAAGGAAAAGTTGGCTTTTTGACGACACGAAGGCGGATCTGAAAGGTTTTCTGTTACAGAAAATATTTATTTAGGAGTAGATTGTGGCAAAGGAAATAAAAATAAAAAAGGTCGCGAGGGATTTTGCAACCTTAATCAACTACTCAATGAAAAGGTAAAGAATTCCGATTTTCTCTCTTCTTTTTTTTCTTATTTAAATAAAGAAATCACCGAAAAGGTTACAAGTTATTATTAGGAAGTATTCGTTTGAAATGATTTTTGGCTGGCATTAAAAGCGAAGCAAAAATAAGAGGAAAAAGAAAACGAAAAAAGGAAATATAAGTTTTCAAATCCTCTCTAAGTATCTGGAATAAAAAAATCATTTCTTAAAAAAAAAAGGTTTTTCTTTTTGAAAAGAATTTAAACATTAAGAAGAAGAAAATTATTATGATAATAAAAAAAAAAACTTCCGAAGAATCCAGTCAATCGCCTTTTGGTAAAAAAGGCAAAGTTCCCACTGAAGAAGATGAGATTATTTTGTCAAGCTTTTTCTCTTTCAAAATATAAAATAAGAGACGCAAAATGGACTCTTCTATTGTGTGAATTATAAAACTGGATGCCAACTAAATTAAACTCTTTTTAATCTTTCATCATTTACACGGAGTTTGCATATGCTCTGTATTATTTCTTTTAATCTCGCTGGTTATTTTTAAATAAAACGCCATTTAAAAGGGACTTTTCTCGTCACAAAACCATACCCACATACTAATAATGATTTTTTTTAGAATTAGAGAAATAAGAACTTGATGTAAAAAATGCTTCGAAAGCATATTTTAAAACGAAAAATCGTATAAAAAATCGACTTGAGTTCTTACTGCTTTTTCAGTGAATACATAAAAAGATCATACCCAAGAGATTTTAACAAAAATCATGTTTATCGCTCTGTTTGTTTGCATTGGAATTCGATTGTTAATATTCAAGCATTCTGAATTCTGCAGTATTGCCATTGCGAATATTATCGTTTTTTACTATTTCTGTATTGAGAAATCGAAACTATAACCCATGGCATTATACTGTATGAAGCATCATTGATTGTAATTTTTCAATTTCTTGCATATAGCTAGCGTCCTAGAATGCTTGCTCACTGTAGCGCCCTGGACTTATTACTTGAAAATTGCATTTCATTGAATTTTGGTAAAGAGTGAGCCTTATTATTTTGCGGATTTCAGAATTTGAAAACGTATACCCCCCATTAGGTTAGTACTCTCTTATGCGCTCATGTACCCTAAATCATTTCAAATTTTTTGCACTGTGAAAAATCGACTTATATTTGGCTTTAAATAATTTAATAATGAAGAAAAGGTTTGTACAGTATTATTTTCACTGTAAAAATATTGCCTCGATCACAAATTTTAAGTCGTTTTTAAATAACTTTTTCGGTTTTTAAAAAGCTATCTGCCAAAATATAAACGACATTAAGGATATAGTCTGTTTTGCAGCTTTACAATATTTTCCTGTCATATTTGGATTTTAGCTGAGAAGCCGGAGCAGACAGAAAAAAGGACTTCAGATTCGTTACGAAGGCAAAATTTTCAATAGGAAACCACGAACTATATTATTTTGCATTTAAAAAAATTTAGATTTTTTTCCGCCTTTTAACTTTAAACTCCAGTCGAGTGAAATATCTTAACATAGTAATTTAAGGGTCGTGTATGTGCATGAAAGAGCGCTGAATTGGGAGGTTTACGTTTTCTGGTAAAATAATGATCAGGCAGAGGTGTATTGTTCTGAGAGATAGGTTTCCATAGAATTACCGAGTTCAGAAGATTGACAAAGAACATTTTGTTTTTTCCTTTATTCTAAAACTCCACGACTTGCTTTTTCTAAGAGAACGTTTATATTCTTACTTCAAGGGATTAAAAAAAACTGCATGATTTTTCAAAAAGATAAAAAATTTAGCCTACGTTTAACATAATTAAGTTTTCAAAGATTGTCATAAAGATGTTTGGTCTTGATTTTAAAATGTGCCATTAAACTTTAATTGATCTGATTTTTATGCAAAGCTCTCCGTAACTTTCTTACACCTCCGCCCATTATGTATAATAAAGTAATGTTTGATTCTTTCATCTCTAATACACTTTCCTTTCTGAGACATCGTTTGTATAGGAAAAGAAGCACGTGGAAGACGTTCAGAATAATGTTTAACACTTAACGAGGTTCGCGTGATGTTTTTCTTGCAACCGCGATTTGAAAGGAGAAGGCCGAAAACGGAGGGGATCGATGATAAGATAAACATAAGAATTCAATGCAACGTTATATCATTGCGATTAAACCAGCGTAAACTTTAACTCCGACAAATTACCGTAATTTGTCATTTCGCTGAAAGAAATGACAAGCCCGGAGCTTTTCGCCGAACGATATATCGTCCAACACGCACGACGACCTGTAGCTTTTTTTCCCTCAACTTTCATTCTTTGCGCCTCGCATGCTTCACTGCGATATGTCTCGACGTGGTATACACTACGGAAAACCAGATCATTTTTCATCTGAGTTGTGTTTTGTTATCGCACAGGCGTCTGGTTTTCTCTTTTGTCATCAATCTAAAGGCTTCGTTCGCTAGTTATAATATCGAATTGTTTGAAATGCCTTTTGCACATGTTTAAGAATTTCCGTGAATGCTTGCAAATAGATTTTTTAAAGGATGAAAAATGAAGGGATCTCAATGGTAGGGAAGAAGCGCAATCTTCCGAAGTAAAAGAATCTTTTAAAGGTTAATTGAAAGACAACTTCTTCTTTTAATGTTTTTACGTTCCTTGTTAAACAGCCATTTTTTTATTTTTTTTTTTGGGGGGGGGGGTATTTAGTACGAAAAAAAAATCGGTTTTCTATTATTATTTTAATCTATTCAAAACGTATTGCACTAAAGTTACCGACAAATTATTATCTTTTATAGGCTTTGCTTATATACTTCATAATTTTCATCTCCAAAACATATCTTTATAAAATAAGAATTAAATTAAAATATTTTTCACTTTGATAATAAATAAGGTTGGTTTAATGGTTGGATAGACTTTGGTCATCATACATCCCTCTTAATCGGATTCCGTCTAGTTTACTAAAGGGTGCTATATTTTGTTCTCTCGTTCCAGAAGAATTTAGGTCACCCTTACTAGATTCTAATGAAAATCCTATAGTGGTTTGTTGAGAGTTATTTCTGTCGGTGAGGAAACAACTTAAGGTTGTTCCAGTTGCTGCGCTAAAAAATCTGAAAGTCAAATAAATATCCCGATTTTAATACCAAAGTTGTATTGTACAGTAGATAGAAACAAAGCTTCTAAAAAATACAAAATTAAGCACCACATTAAACGATCGAAAATAAAATTACCAATGAAAATATTAATGGAAATAGAGAAACTCATTAATATAAGCATTTGGTATATTACAATTAAAAAACGTTGGGCTGAAAGGCTTCAATTGGTTACACCTCAAAAAGTAAAAATTCCAAATAAAACGATGCTTCAAAATGAAACGTAAATTTTTTCCTCGTTAAATCGATGACTTTTTCACGTCGTCGGATTTAGCCCTTTTATTTTTATCAAGCGGACAAATTCAAAGCAACTGAACTAAATTTCGAAAATCACCTTCCTGGATTCGAAATTGAAATAATCCAGCTCGAGGTTGACTATTTTATGGAACAATGAACAGAATTCACATCCTGACACCAGTCTCTTTTAAGAATGTACGTATAGAATGGAATTGAAGGACCTCAAAGCATTGACTTTGTCTCAGTGCACGACATCAAACATTCCACACAACAGTCTATTCAAAAATTCCAGTTTTAGAATTAGCGGAAATGAATTAAAATTGAAAAAACACGTAAACCAGTTTTTATTATTATTATTATTATATTATTATTAATAAAAAAGCCACAAGGGAGAAAAAATTTGTTCGTAAGCTGTTCGCTAAATTAATACAACTTAAAAACCTTTTGCCCGTTGCATGAGCTTATTTTAGCCTACATTTAAAATCATCAACATTGAATTAATTCGTACCATAAATATGAAGGGATAAACGCCTTAGAATTGGTGATTAGATTTTTGTGCTATCCGTCTTTAAAGAAGCGCCTTATAAATGATGATTATATTTTCATGTTATCGGTTGTAACACTGCATTTGAAAGAAAACTTAAAAAGTGTGATTACGATAGGAAAAAAAAAAAAAGGTCACAGAAACGATTTTGTAATTTTTTTTCTTAGTCATATGAGGTCTGCAAAACTCAGGAATTATTTCAATTTAATTTTATTGCTGTGATTGATGTCAAATTATGATCATAATTATTACATATGGAATTTAAAATGAAAATAAAGCATGCTTAATTCTCTTCTTTAAAAATTCATTCAGTAAGCAATGTAGCGTTAATAATTACGGTTTAATGACAATGCTTATCAGTTATCATTAACCTATAATTACAGCTTCTTTTTTGTGTGCATCTCGTTATTCGTTAAAAAATCATAAAGATACTTATTTCTGTAACCAAAATGATTGGTAGTAATTCATTTGCTCAAGTGTATCCTGCTGGTTTACAGGCCGCTGTTCTTTAAGTTTGAAAAAATGTTTAATATAGGTACTTAATATATAATATATTTTAAAATTTTTCAACTTCTGATGTTATATAAGTCTTGCCTCTTAGATTCAAAATCGTTTGATTTCTTCTTTTTTCGAACGGCAGCTTTAATGGACTGTTTTGAAGAAATCGATTTTTTCATACAAGTAATTTTAAAATTTTAATTGATCTGAATGCATTATGTTTATATCGCTGATAAATATTTACCGTCTAGACTTTTGTTCATATATTTTCATCTTCTAAACAACTCCATCTTTCTTATGTTCGATCATCTTGCTTAAATCAGATTTTTCCCTTAAAGAACTAGGATTTACTTACTTACTTATTTACTTGCTTCCTTGCTTTCGTATACTACAGCATTCAATAATGTTTTTTTTACCAAGATAAGTGTATAAAATACAGTCAGAACAGCAGTCCAGTTTTGAATTTTTCATTCAGTTTTTGCAGTTGCAAGCGCAACCGTTGAATTTTTACAAAGTTTTATGACTTACTTTTGCTTTTACACGGTTTCACTTTTAAGAGGGTTTTGAAATTAAGCAGCACTAAAGAGATAACTCGATATTAATTTTCAGACAATGCCACGAAAATACTGAATAGACAGCGATGGAAAAAAAAAACTTTTGTTGTTTAGTTACCGATCATTAATAAAATCTGTAAGATTTTTTTTATTTTCAACTCTCCAAGACAATGGTTTCCACAATAAATTGTGTTTCCCTCTTGAGCCTTTGGTGATAAACATTTCTTCTCCCTCAAAAACGAAATCGAAAGAGACCGAACGAAGAAAACGAAACATAGCGTGGCATTATCAATTTCGTCGAAGAATTAAGTCGAGTGAGGTAAGCAACCCCAAATGGGTTTGCCGTTCTATCAGAACATGAGAGATGCACCGTAACGAGCTCTATCCTCAGTCACTGTATGCCAATGGTATTACTAGGCCATGGGCCCATTATCTTCCGGGCTTCCGGACAATTACTTAAAACTTTTCGAAACCCCGCTTAGGCCACAAGCACCGGCCACCGTGGCTTCATGCACTTGATTACACTGGTGGTAAAAGCCTAACCGGTGAGCCTCCAGGTCTTTTCATTAGTCTTGACACGAACTCATCCTGTCACTCGGTTTATGTTAAGACCAACAAATGATTTCGAAGCCAGCGATCATACATTGAAACAGATGCAAGTATAAACTTGTCCTCGGTCTTCTCATTGATTTGAAGAACAACCTAGAAAATGACGTTAAAAGGAAATTTACCTGACTGACGGTATTCAAATATCAGATTTACCGATTTTCTTTAAATTTGGCATGACAGCGGTAGCTAGGAACATTTCCACCATGACAACTATTTTTTTTTTTCAGTTTAAGCTTCTTTTCGCTTAAAACTGTCCCAAAGAATCGAGATAACCATGTTTCAGCTACGCGCGAAAAACGAATTCGGACATTAACGAGAAAGTATGTAACGGACGTAAGCGCCTTCATTGCTACAAATGGACAGGGATATCCGATAAATAGAAATTTTCTTGATTTTTTTTTTTTTTTTTTTTTTTGGAGTCGCCGGATAGATTTTTTTCAAGAAAAAATATAAAGTAGAAAAAACCGTAAATCCATTTTCAAAATGATTTCATACCCTTTTCTGCTTTTTGCTTTCCTTCCTTTGACAAAACGTAGTCCATTTTTCTGAAATTTTTTTTATCAAAGAAAAAAACAAACAAGTGGTCAAGGAGCTTTACTTGTGACCCAATTAAGGGAGAGTTCTTTTTGTTTTACGATTTCATAGACCCGATTACTCTTCATTTATTTCTGTTTTGTTCAGCTCTTAATGGCACGGATTACTTTTTCAAAACCAATACTAAATAAGAGATCATCAACAGCATCATCGTCTCGGGAAATAAAATAAAGTGGAGCAAACGACATTATTTCAAATTTAAGTTATTAAAATCCACCAACGATTTATTTAATCTCATCTTACTTAAGAAATCATTTTTGAATTTAAGGCTTGAGAACAATCTTCTTTTTAAGAATGGTGTTTCTATTTTTAAGAAACTTTTTGTTTTTGTTAAATTTTCATCCGTTGAAACTTATGAAACTTATTTGATGAGAAAGATCCTCAAAGGAGTTCTCAGAGATCCTGCATGCACAGAGTATTCCATAAATGCTTCGTAGTTTGCTCTCTTCTGTTTTGTCGCGGCAAAAACCACAAGGATTTGGAAAGTAAATATTTTCTTATGCTTATTTGAATTATGATTTCATTATCGCAGAAGACTTATTAGTTTATCGAAGGAAGAATCCTTGTAAGTAACACTACGCTTTTAACACCTGAGGAGAGAATTTTAAGGAATCAGTCAACGAGAAAGTCATGATAAAATATTTACTATTTACTGTTTGTGATACATGTTTGTTCTAAGAATCTGATGACAAATATTATATTAAATAAACGTGATAATAAAACCACAACTTGTAATGAAACTTTTCTCTATTAATTACGGTGGGAAGACTCGGGAATAAAAATTTAAGAAAAGCATGAGCATTCAACTCGTTTTTTTTCTCTTTTTTTTTTTTTCATGAACGCATCTTTTTTCAGTTTCACTTCCAGGCAAAAATTAATGAGATCATTTTTTTCCGGGATTTTGTTTCGTCGGAATTAACGGGGATATTTCTCTTGCTTCTCGAAATTTGTATTTGGCATAAATATAATTCGTTTTCGCTTTCCCTTTGCCTTCTACTCTTATTCATTTCTCTTTTCATGATGAATTCACAGACGCACTGTTGTAAGAGAAATAACAGCGTAGCAAGGACAAAGAAATTTTGAAATGAGAGGGGTGTTTCCTAGAACAAAATATCGTTTACTCTGTCTACTGTAGGATTAACCTAAATGTAAAGATTTTTTTTTCTTGAAGTAAGACTTTGCCTTGTTTAAAAAGAAACTAAATTTATTTCTGCACCGTAGCAATAAATTATTGAAATGTTATTTTCCGTTCTTGCAATTATTCTTTCTTGCAAATTTTTATAATGTTAATAGAAATGTCACGAATCATATAAGTCGGATAAACAATTTCTGTACCATGTTTATTTATTTATTTATTTTTTTATTTTTTACAGAACCATCACCCTTATACGATAACAATCATTACCACGAGGAATGCCTGCGGTGCAATTCTTGCGGCCTCAATTTAACCGGGCCGAATCAAAAACGGGCTCGTCGCTTCAAGAATCACATACTCTGTGACTTGCACTTTGCCGACGTTGCTCTTATGGAGTGTTCGGACTTCATGCAACAGCTGCGATCTTTTAAACCCCAGAGTTTGGGATGTGCCGTGGCGAGGCGAAAATCATCTACCACTTTGATATTTCCCCTACCGCCTCAAGCCTGTTCCGGTAAGCAATTGTAATTAATTTAATTTCAAAGGCTTTGCTTTTATATTTTTTAACATTTTGTATGCGGAGAAATATTTTAATATTATGCTATATTTTAATGAATGGATTCTTTGCTCTCGAATGATCCAATTTTTCGTCTTGCCAGCCTCTTTAGAATTTTTCTAATTTTCAATATTTTGATTCCTTAAGAGCCGATTTATCCTGCATTGTTTCTACAATGGAATCTAAAATAGGGTGATAACGCTAGTTATAGGTCACATAGTATCGTTTTCTTTTTTAATAATTAACTGTAAAGTTAAATTTTCAACCCCGGACAAGATTCTCACCTGGAATCGAAAGATAATATGGGTAAATTTATTTTGAATGTGAAAAGGTTCCCTTATATATTCCATATAATTTAGGAACTTAATTTTAAAAATATTAGTCGACAATTTCTTTCGGATCAGCCATATTCCTGTAAAAAATAACCTTGAAAATTTTTTTGAATGAACTTTTGTTTTTAAAAAAAAAACAAATCAGTACCTTATTTTTGGAAATTTTAGCCTTATACTGTGTCTTTATTTAAGTTACGGTTTCTACACCGGCTTTTTTTAAAACCGATATTAATCTGACGGCAAAACCTTTTTAATTATACCATGAAATCGTTGTTGTGATCCGTAAATCAATTTTCTAGCTTTTCTGTGTTCAGTTGTGGTTCATAAGTAATTGTTCATAAGTGATTTTAGGAAATATCATATGTAAGGGAAATAACTGATGCCTGATTTAGAACTAGCGTTACCACATTAAGTTTAAGACATCCATTTTTCGGAAAGATATTTTATTGGTTTTCATTGAGGGTTGCTCAATAATGCATTGGCTTGTATACCTGAATTACTTCGATTTTTTGGGGCATGAATTACCACAAATTACCATGAATTATCTTCGAATTACTGGCATATTTATGAATTATTTGAATTACCTCTGATTTAATTGCGAATAATTTTGAATTTTGTGTTACGGTTAATTTTTGTAATTTTGAATTACCGTGTACAATTTTTCGCCAAGTGAGCAACCCATCGGTTTTCATTTTTTGTTTTTTTTACTTTTCACACTCCTTTTTTTCCGCTAAGGAACTGATGCCGCTATCGTGTACATGCTTAGTTTTCTTTTCCGTATTCAGTAACTTCAGACATTTTCCTAAAAGGAAAAGAAATTCTGACGTCTTTTTTTGGAATCGCTTTTAAAAAATGTCAAGGAAAGGGTCTTGTTCAAAATTACTTGACATCGGAGCTTCCAGGCAATAAAAAACAATACAGCTGTTAGATGTTAATTCTTTCAGTCATGTTATCATTTTTTGATGTTAACAAAAGCGTTTTCACGAAAAAAAAAGAGAGAAACGGAACAAAATCGTCAACTTTTCGTCACCTTTAAATATGGACTGCGAAATGCTTGATTCTATAAACGCGAGGCGGAAGTAAAGGCAAATGCATCGCATCAGATTACTCAATATACAAGCAGTTAATTGTCCATGAGACGGAGAAGCTTGCTCTGATGTGTTGGTTCCCTTGAATGTGGTTTCCACGGTTTCTGATCGTTCAGACTAATAACTTCCACTCCAATCTCATCCGTCACCGTTTCTAACTTGGTTGACTGTTCTCTAATCTCGCTTTCGATGTTTACACTTTACAAGAGTTATCAAGTGCGTTTGCCAAGCACAGGAATGTAAAGCCACAATTCAATTGGGGATTAATTATACCATCTTTTGTTTCATAAGCTTGGAAAAATTCCAGTGAAACCTTCAGAAGCTAACCGCCGAAGAGAACATCCTGGAATTTTGTCATTTGCAAAGTTTTCTTATGATCGATTCATTTGACATTAAATAACACAAATTCTTGCGTCACTTTATAAATGAACTTTGAAATCATTTGAAGAATGTAGTGGGATAAATTATTATTTTTCTGAAGAATTTTTTGTCGCCGAAGAAATTCGAATTTTAATGTCAGTGGGAAAAATATTTTTACTTACTTCCAAAAGGGCGGAAAAATGTGACCTTTCGTTTTTAAATATTTGCTTTTAAGGAATTTGATTAGCCATTTAGTTATTTCCGTGCGTCGGAGATGAACTAACGTATTTCCATCATAATTATAATTGGAGATAGTGTTATTCAACTGTTTGTGAATATCATGTGGCTACAAGTCAAATTCTGTGACTAAAAGTTTACACGCTCATGTTGGAGTCACTTGCGATTACATGACACTTTCACGAAATCTCGAAACAGACTATTTCCAATCATATTTACGATGGAGATACGTGAGTTCACCTCCGGATTTAATGTTCGATAAACCATTTAAATGTGCCCTCAAAATAATTCAAAACTTAATTAGGAAGGGAAAAAAAAAACATTCTAAGAATTATACCTTAGAACCTGGCGATGGCGGATTCTATTTCTTGGAATTTCCAAGACCTTAACTTCTGCTTCCTTATTGCCTCTTCTCTCTCCCTATCATTGTTTCTTATAAACCTCTGCTTCTTATCTCATGGATCTTATTTCTAATTTTTCGCTGAAGTGCTGTCTGTCAGGATCGCATCCTTTACATCCTCCATCAGCCCAATAATCTCACTAGTCATCCAAGATTTATGTGATACCTTTGCTATTCCTTACCATATCCTATTCCTTACTATTATGCTATTCCTGAATCGCTTATTCACCAAAATATAGTCTACTTGATTTCGAACTATATTTGGGGAACTATTTCCAGATATGCAGCCTCCTTGGGTGAGACTAAAGAAGGTATTCGTTGCCACCATCTCTTCTTCCTGACAGAACTGCACAAACCTATCGCCTTGATCATAAAACCTATCCTACCAAGCTTAACCACTTAAAAGCTTTAAAAGCTATCCTCGCCAAACCTATCGCCACTCCCAGACCAAACATTCCTATAATTCCAATTTTGACGCTTGCTTTTTGTTATTCAAATAAGATACAGTACTTAAGAAAGCATTTTTAAAACCAAAATGGACAACGATGCGTCTGTTCAAATTTTCTTTTCCATGCAAACAAATCATTTGCTTGTACGAAACTAATAAATAATAAATAAATATAATAAATTCTACCCTCTCTACAATTAAATTTAGGGAAGGTAGTCTTACATCCCAAACCCACTATACGTTAGGCATTTTACTTAGGCAAAGGGCGCAAGAGCTACCACTCTCATTAGTGGGTGAATGAGAGGGACCTACTATATTTAGACACGGATTCCGAACCGTGTTGGGCATCACAATATGATTTCACTTTTAATCTCATAACAAGAATAAAGAGGTGAATGCATGGTATAAACTTGACTCGACCGCGGACCTTCCGCGTGCGAATCGAGAGTCTTACCAATGGACTACCGCTCGCCCTTATTTTCTTGTACGAAACTGATTTGAAGAATTTCAAATACTCTCCTTGCAATTTATACTCAAAATGGAGGCATTTTGAAAAACCAATTTCAGGAAAATCGATTTTAAAAACCCATTTTCTTCTAAGTCCATTATTAAATACACAATTTAAGAATGGGTTATGATTAAACTTTGGGGAGGGATTCAGAGAAATGGGGTGGAATGGAGGAATATAACAACAATGACATTTGATTAACCTTGCTAATACTCCAACGTGACCAAGCAATAATGAGATGTAAAGCGTCATGTCCAGCAGGCCACCTGTCACCATCAATAAAACACACTTCAACCCTAGGAAATTCTTCAATGTCGATAAGGAAAATGGGACGCGTAATTTCAAGGTTGCTTTGCTAAAATCCTTTTTTTTTTTTTTTTTTTTTTTTTTTTTTTTTTTTTTCCTTTTTCTATACGTGGGAAGTATCAATACGCACGATCCCTGCCATTAAGATTAATGATATTTAAACATTTTTCGGAAGTGTGCTTAAATGTGTTAAAGAAAAGAATAGTTGAGAAGGATATTGCTTTTGACGTAAAACGATGTGAAGATAAAAGGACTTTGTTGTATGGCTATTATTCACCGACATTTTTATTCGAACTTTGTTATTAATTTTGGGAAAAATCGCTATCTATTATTCGACTGAAGAATAAAACCTAACGATTTAAAATTTCCTGTAAAGGTGTGATAGTTGTAGCCTTATAATATTTCATGTGTTACGGACGACCAATAAAATGACCGTCGGATGTTTTGATCTGTAGCAAAAGTTTTAATTCCGTTATTTTTCTCGGAATATCACTTTTCATTGTAAACAGTAGAAAATTGAATAGCGTATGAAACGAGTAATAATTATTTTCGTATTTATGTAAAAAAAGTTATAATTTTGTTTTTGTTACGGCAGGTAGAGTCAGTTTTTTCATCTAAAGCTCTGAGGTTTTAGCGGTTAGGAAGTAGTTAAGATTCGGAGTGCTGTGGTAAATCATGAATCTTTTAGTTATTCGGTTCTAGGTTATTTATAAAGAAAGAGTTAAAATGAATAAAAGCTGTTTTCACTTAGACCTTTCGTCGTTATGCACAGCAACTGGCGAATAACAGCGACGTGACTTATTACTCCACGTAAAGCCAATAGGTCTGTTTAAAACAGCGGCGTTTACATCCAGAAAACAAACAACTAAATGCGAACGCAAAAACGTTTTGTGGCAAAAACATTTTCTTAAAAATCATGCGAAAACAATAAAGATATTTTATCAAGAAACAATGTGTACGTTGTCACAAAGGAATTTTACTTTGTTACGAAATATTGCTGTTTTGTCGTAAGACAGAACTTGTTCAAAGCATTGCCCCTTTTTGAGTGCAAAATGTGAATCTAAGTCTCAATAAATATACGAACTTGAACCAAACAATTAAACTTAGTTGAGAATTCGACGTTTTTTACGGCAAGAAACCTTTCAGCCAGTACAAAAAAAAAGGCTGGAGCTGTAATATAAAATTGGATCTTCAAGATTTGGACGTTTAAGGCTCATAAAAAAAAAAACTAAATATTTGATAGCGGAGAATGGACTCCTTCCACCTATGTTTACCAAACGTAAACGACTCGGAAAGCCAACTATTTCCTTTTTGGCTGCTACTCATTATTGGCTCTCAAAATCATTTTATTTTGCTCATTCACGGTAGTACACTAAACTGTGAATGTTTTAAAATCAAGTCAAAGAAACCGTTATGTTTTAAACGTAAATTATGAAAAAAATCATCATAAATTTCCAATCTTTAAAAAAACCGCAATAATGATCTGAAAAAAATATTCCTAAAGACTTTTATTATAAGCTTGTCAAAATTAAATTAATCTGTCGTAAATTGTGCCCATGAGGAAGGAGGGGGAAAAAAAGAAGAAAAGTAATTTTTCTTCGTGCTTTCTGAATTCGTCGTTATTATCATTATTCGTTATTACTTTTTTATCTACTTAAAGTTCCTATTTAATTATCTTATTAATATAAACTTATGTAATACGGAGCACGTGCTGTTCTCCCAACTTAAATCTTTCTTTTTTTCATTTCATGATTTTTATCAGTGAGAAGAATATCGCTTAGGTGTCATTATCTCCTCTTTTTAAATTTCATTTTCATCTCAAGAGAAAAAGTAAAAATGTTCATTTACTTTATTATTTTTAAAACGCATCAATAAAGTTTTCAGTTAGAGAGAATTACCTTTTATTGATTTTTATTGGCACACCGTCAATTGAAAAGGAGAAATTTCAATATTTGCTCAGAATATCACACGTGACATTTGATTGTTTGCACTTGAGCATTACTTTTGTGGGCAAGAATTGTTGAGTGCTTTAGGAGGAATACATTTTTTTTCCCTTTATTGGTAAATGTCGAGGACCACATTAGTTTTCCAACGGGAATAGCAAAATCTCCCATTTCGTCAAAAATCATACTCAAAGGTTCAACAGATGCTCTGCTACCATTGAAAAAAAAAAAAAAAAAATACATTTTTCTCCTGTCAATTTTGAGAAGAGGATTTTTCGAAGCAATACGTCAGGCTTTACCGTTCCCCTTGGACAAGCTTTTTATTTTATTTTATTTTTCCTTTCCATTGAGATGTCGATGGGGTTTCAGTTTCTGGAAAGTATAGCGCGTTGCCAATCCGTCTTTTTCACAAGTGATAGCGTTATTACATTCACATGATCTTTTATATATCTCTCTTTTTTGATTCATTTAAAACCACGAGAAATATGAAAGGGATTTTAAAAGTCACGAACTGAGCATGCACCCTTTTTTTTATAAATAAGTTTACACTGTACGTTTGTTTTGAAAAGACTCCTTTTTTTCATTATACAATACGACGAAAATGATGGACAGAACGAATGCGGAATAACAAATTTTGCTAATTTATCCGACCGATGTTGTTTTTATGTGTTGTGCAATTAATTGCAGGAAAAAAAAAAAAAAAAAAAAAACTGGATTTTGAGTACCGCTCGGTTGAATGTTCTTTGTTTTCAAGTTCAGTCCACTCTAATCTCAAAATAGCTCGAGGAAAATGAATGTACCATTCATTTTTACGGAAACAAATACGCGTGAGTGGTCGACTACAAAAAATCTTGTCCGACAAGAAAAAAATAACAAACAATACTGCTATATTCGGAGGAAAAAAAAGTGAAATTTCTCTGTAGTGTTAAAGGAAATAATATTACTGGAACCACACCACGGAGTACATGAAGATTATAACCTAGGGATGGCGGTTAGCCAGGACATTGAATGAAGACGAGTGTATTGGAAGTTAAGTGGGAAAGTTTCAGCACAACCGTCACTGGCAACAACGAAAAGAGGAGAGAAGGAAAACAAAAGGATGAAAAGTGCCTTTCGCTTATCTGGAATGAATTTTAACCTTAAAACAACATTTGTTGATTGGAAAATGTTGTCGTTGTACTTTACAGCTTTCCGAGAGAAAATATTTTTACATTCTTGAAATTATTTCGAATCTTGTAAGAACTAAATTGTGGACTTTAGCTTCAGTCTCAAGTATTGAACAGAATCCTTTAATAAATAAATTTCAGTACTCAAAATTTTAAGATGATATCGATTAAATTTTCGGTCAATTGGAGTTTACACAAGGAAGTTTCTTAGAATTTCTTTTTATCTTCTTTTTTCCTAAAATTTTTATTTAAAAAAATTGTAGTAAACGTTTTTTTTGAAGTAGACTTACTTGTTTTGAGAAAATTCAAGCAGACACCAAAATGATTTTATTCTGAATTATTTTATTTTATTATATGCAATTAATTGCGAATGACCTTGCTACAGGAATTCCATATTAGAGTGGTTGCCTATCTTAAATACATCATGAAGATGGATGCTGAGGCTAAAGAAGAAACCAAGTTTTCCGAATGGGAACGTTACTAAATTGTGACAAAATTATAATTCAATAAATGTCCCAGGACAGGTGGGGAACGTCTAACGGGTGACATCTATATGACGTACTAGTCGCTGTTCCTCCCTCCGCAAGTTACTTTAAGTTACATTCGAAAATGTCAAAACGAGAAAAGCGTTTATGGTTTTAACTGCGATTTCGACGTATTCCATTTAAACAGAACAGGAAATTCTCCTATATCTACTTTGTTGTCGCTTTAAACATTCCTTTGAAGGAACTCAAAAATGTTGGCCTGCTTAGTCAAGTTTAACATGCTTTTGTCACACTCAGGGTACTGCATTTAAATCTACTGGTATGACCTGTAGCAGCAGAGTTCAATTCCTGAATCGAATGTTCTTTTTCCTGCATTTCATTATACATAAGCATTTTTCCATGAAGATTGTAATTTGCGATGAAAATCATCAAAAACGTTCTATTCTATTAACAATTGAACACCTTTCTTTAAAAATATACATGTATATATCAATTGATTTATTTTAGGAATCATTTATTCCGGTCAACCAATCGAACGAATACGCGCATACTGCTTAGATCTGCCTAATACTTTATTCGTCCTTACTCTAAACTTCCTTTAAAAATTGTTTTACGATAAAAATAAATCTCTAACATTGATCTGATCAGGCATATTTCTTAATGATTTGGACATTTGAACTTGGAGATCATTTTGCAATCTTTCTAAATGAGATAATGCTATCTAATTCTTTGTGATTCAGTGGAAGATTATGCGTTTACCGTTTTGAAAAATGATCGAGAGTAATCGGCAAGCATTAATTTCACAGAGGAATTGAAAAAACGGAAGCGCCCGTAGAGTTGACAAAACACAGTCGACATCTTTTAACGGGATTAATGCAGATCGATTATTCATCATTTTTCCACGATTTTTCAAATTCGTTTTCGGTCGCTGACACAGACTAAGCAAAATTGTGAATGGGTCTTGCTGCCTTCACTCAAACTGTGGCAAGAAGGTACTGCACCAAAATTCTTCCGTTTCATTGTAAATGACCGTTCTGCAACTGAAAAAAATAAGAAAAGTTCATTTCAAAAATATCCATTAAATAGATTAGATGCAATGACATCTGGTTGCCAATGGTTGCCTTGTCAAAACTTTCAACTTGATCAGTTCGAGACCTGCGGTTTCAGATTAAATTCCATCAAAGTTTTCAAGGAATTCCGGATTAACCACTTTTGATTCACCTTAAGGGAATTCTGTTTCAGTGCCCAGGTATTCTGGGGAAGGCATATTAAATATCTTGGATTAAAGTTGGGGAAAGATTCTCAAACAGCATTATAATTGTCAAAATGAGTTTTATTATTCTCCTTCTAAGAAATATGGAGGGAGGTAAACTTCAAAAACCTATTCACCGTGTAATCATTGCTACCATCAGGAGACAAGCTTTCTAAAAAACCGCACGGTATAGAACAACTGTGCAAGCCACATTATACTTATTCTGTACTTACTACTACACTTATACCCTATGGCAATTGGTATTGTTGTTCATATCACATAAGGTTCTGCGACACTTTATAACACGTGTTCTTTTAACACGCTACCATATTAGCACGTGTCGATGTATCCAACGCACTGACACTTGAACACTGCGACATTAACACGTAATTCGACACGTGTCTGGTAAACACTTATGCGTGAAATCATGCTTATTTTACATAACACTTAAATTGCACCAGTCCAACAAAAATGAAAATTGTTATTGTTTCATACTAAATAAATGATTTTATGTCAGCAAACGCAACATTTAAAGGTAAAAAATTATAAATCAGTTGAAATGTAAATGACGGTACTCATTCAATACCGTTTCATTATTTGTGTTTTAAACGTTTACTGCGTATTTTTTAACATGCCTAAGCGTCATTTTGATGCCCCAAAACGCATGTAGTCACATAATTAAACTTAGGAAATATTTGAAATATTTCAATTCGTACTTTTAAAATAAGCATCACGGTAGATACGCAAAACAATTAGGATTAGGGAACAAACAGCATGAAATAAAAAATGTTTCAAATTTAAAATTATGAGAATTTCATATTTTTATGTTACTATGTTTTCGTATAATGTTAAAATGGTTTCTACAAAAAAAGTGAGTGATATAGATAGACCGTTTATGAGAAGAACCTAATTGTGGTTTATCCTTACCAATTAGAAAATAATTGGACTTTTTTCTTTGTCCTGTTATATCTTTATTTCATAATGAATTTTTTTTCACCTTCCATTATCTTTTTCTGTAACCTGTAGTTAGCTGATTGAATGATTTCTCATTAAACTTGCAGTTTTTTTTATTGAAAAAAAAAAAAATTATTTCCTTTTTCCGGATTAAAGAAAGAATCAATCAAACATTTTTCCTTAATCGAATTTCTGTAGTCAAGCTCAGTCACCTGGAAATTGTATTGCCATGTTATTATTCTTATTTTATTGTCTATATTTTCTCCTTTCTGGATTCTGTCTTCCAATGGGGATATTTTTTCCGAGGTGGAACTATAGTAATGTTTCGGTAATTTCACACACCTTGATCTGTAAAAAGGGTTTTTTTTTATCTCCGAATCGAAACCTAAAAATATTTTTTAGAGTTTTTCATTTATTGAGACAATTTAATCATTTATTTTGGCGACATGAATATCGTGAATTGTTTGTTTTTTTAAATAACAAAGTCGCGATTGGTTACTGTTTTGTTTACAGTAACTCTTCCAGTTTTCTGCAGTGTTTCTTTTTTAGGAACGTCCAGGACTTCAACTACTGTTTGTAATTCATCAGAGAAATACTGCTGTTGTCCGCGCACTCTAAGTTCGAACACCAAGCTCCGGCTTAACCGTTTGGTGTTCTACCTTACAGTGAGTGGGCTATGGCAAATCTACAGAGATCGTCTAGGGCAGCTTCAAGAAATCATTTTCAACGTGGGAAAATATTGATTTACTGTTTTTTAACTAAATAATTTATCGTGATCCTGATCTACCCCATTTATCGTATCCTCCTGTTTTTATTTCAAAAATATTATGCATAATTTCATGCTTTTTTATAAAACAACATAAATTTAAGTCGTAGCACAAAAAAGGCTTACTTACTGACGAATGTCGTTTGAATCAAGTTGAAATATACAGGAATATTACTTTGCACGTCTTATCACAAAGTTTCGCTTCATACAAGGTGACGGCGAGATTTCCTCGTCAAATTTGATTATCTTTTTACTTTTTCACAGGCAATGGTGGTAAACAATTTTTCGCTTTTCCTGAAATATCTGGAATTATATTGTTGATTTCCAGGACAAAGTACGAAAAACATCCTTAGGGTACCAGTTCGCAGCAAGCAGGTTTATTTTTTTTCGCTTTTAATTTTTTTTTTTTTTTTTTTTTTTTCAAACATTTCTGTTTTTGGTCATTAAAGATCAAACAAAGTCAGGAAAATAAACAAACAACTTAATTTAATCTTTTTGTCAAGTAAAAAGGTTAAATTACATTCAAAAATGTATCGAAATACTCGATCATGCTCATTTATATGTGTGAACAAAATTATTTCATACATTTTTCGGTCCGATTTACCTCCAAGGGCCATAAACAAAAATTTTTGAGAAAAAAAAAAAGAAAAGAAATAGGTAAAAATAAAAACCTGCTTATTGCGAACTGGAAACCTACTCTTTCTTTCATTTTTAAAAAAGTCATTTTTAATTTTTTTTTTTTTTTTTTTTTTTTTTTTTTTTTTTAGCTTTTGTATATTTATTTTTCAGAAGCAAGCGATTACGACAAATAGTTAACTTGGAGTCGTTTTGACTAATCGTGGCTCGTTATGAGTCTAAAATAGTTGATTAAATCTTATTTTTGTATCAAGTATACATGTCTTGATAAGAGGTTCAACAATTATGCGTTAATCCAAACTCACCTAAATCTGTATGTCTCCAATCGGATCCGACTAAATCCGATTTTTTCGATCGTGTGTGGCTATCACTCCCATTCCCAACCCCCCTCCCTTTTCCCGGCAAGCTGAAAAGAATTTATTATTAACTTTAGATGAATCTCATGCTTTCGGGAAGTTATACTTCGAAATATATTTTGAATTCCGCCTCCTCCCAATTACCACAGAAAAGATAACTGGATACGCTCTTTTTTTCAATAATACGAGCAGCAACTGAGTTGTGTTTTTTAGATGTGAGGATTAGGTAACCACTGCATGCATATTCATTTGCACTCCTAATTTTGAATACGAATAGGGAGGTAAAGTATTAAAACCAGGTTCTGTTTGAAAACTAATAAAAGTAATGTTAGTTCGCATGAAGAAAAAAGTAAAATAAACTAATTGGGAGCTGAGAAAAACTGCGAAAGTTATACTAATGTAAGAGATGCTTGGGGTCGTCTTGACCAAACATGACTCGCTATGACTCTAAATAGTTACTTTACAATTGCCCTATTGGTTTAGAAACCAAATTATTGTGATATACAGTACCTTCGCGGATAGAAAGGGAGGGGAAAAAGTACCTACGGAATTTTGCGGAGAACCATGCATTCCTTTAAATTTTCTTTCTCCATTTTTCAAGTTACTTTCCTGAAATTGTAATAATTATTCGTTGCGCTGTAACCAGCCGAAAGCTTTAGGTTAAATAGCCATAAAGAAGCAGATGACGAACTAAACTGCATTTTCTTCAGTTTCTAACCCAAGTTATTAGCATCATAAATCTTACTGAACGGTCTCATCGTACGAAAAAAAACATTTATTTGAAAATTTCTTCTACAGCTCGTCGAAAGTAATATTTTTTCTTTAAAAAAAAAAAAAAAAAAAAATTGGCGACGTCATTGAGGACATTATTTTTTTTTAGTAAAGCATAGCACTATCGCCATTAGCATACGTTTTGTCGGTACAAAATAAATTATAATAATTAATTAATGATTATTCTTCTTTTTCAGATGAGTTCTGCGAAGAATTTCCACATAATTTGATACCAACACCAGGATATTGGATAGAATGCTCGAGACAGAAAATTAACACTGATACCATCTGGGATGAAAGTGAATCTGATCACGAAATACACGAAGAAGAGGAAGAAACAGATTCCGGGATTCCGATTGAAAGACACAGAGATGAAGAAAGAGATGATCAAAGCAAGTATAATTTTATATGATTTTAAAAATAGATCGTTCAGATAACACAGTATGAATTTAAATTGTTTCTCGTTTTGATAATTGATCTTATGTTTGAGTGCAGAATGTGTGAGGTTCGCTTAATATTTTTTAAAACTTTTTAGGAATTATTGGGCTTGCACTGGCTCAAAATGGTTGCTTTCAGTGTATGAGAATTATAAATTTGCAACAAACTGCGTTCCGCGGTTTTAAAGGCATAATAAAATTTAGAAAAAAGATTATTTTATCCCCGAATACATGTTTAAAAGAGGCAAAGATGTATAAACAAACTTAGATGTATTCGCTAAGCATCCAAAATTTTTTAACAGACTTTTCAGGCATTGGTGGATCCAATCGGATCCGGCTAAATCTGACTTTTTTTCTCGTGTGTGCCCTTTCCCACTCACCCCCCCCCCCCCCCTTATCCCCTCCTCGTCGAATTTATTCCCAATTTTAGATGAATCTCATGTTTTCGGGAAGTTATACTTTTAAATATATTTTAAATTTCGCCTCCTCTGAAGTCCCACAGAAAAAAATACAGGATACGGTTTTTTCCCAATAATACAAGCCGCAACTAAGAAGTGTTTTATAGATGTGAGGATTAGGGAACTAGAGCATGCTTGTTCATTTGCGCTCCTAATTTTGAATACGAATAAGGAGGTAAAGTATTAAAATCAGGTTCTGTTTTGTTTAGGTCACATGGATAGGGATCGACACCACCGCGACAGATCACGAGACCGTGATTTTTGCCTTTTGGAAGACGATGAAGAAGATGATAGCAGTCCTCCCAGAAAGAAAACAACAATTGAAGAACAGTGGGAGAGAAATCAGGGTTTCGAGCTGACATCGGTAGAACAAGAAACATATGAAAAGTATTTTTATGGGACAGAGCATTGGAATTATTTTACAAACGATGAAGATTTAGGACCTGTAATTCTTAGTATCAAGCAAGAAACAATTAACGGGAGGGACCAGTTTCGGTAAGTTTTTTTTCCGATATTTTTTTAAAGTTTTTTACATAAAAGGCATGGGAGGGCAGAATACCCAAAAATTATATTGCTACAACCGAAGAATACAAAACCAATCAGGACAAAGTTTAAGGCTAAAAGAATAATCTAAATAAAAAGTGTGAAAATGAAGAAATGGGATGAAATAAAAAATTGTTGAAACGAAAAAAATACCTGAAAACTTAAAATGGTTTTTTAATGATGTTATCACAAAAGGAATAAAAAATTGTAATGGCGAGTCTGAAGAATACAAGAATCAGCCAAGGCTCCTTTTTATCAGAGAAAAATGAATTTTTATAATTCATCTAGGTTATTTTTGTTCCGTCTATTACTAATGAATATTCTTTTAATAGACTCGCCCTCTCTGAATTCTAATATGAAAGTTAATATTTTAAATCACACGTTGTAATTACGTTGAATAAGATGTTTCAGTAGTAAAACTCAATATGTCAGATTTTTTCCAAACTCTCAAAAATTGTTCTTAATGGCGGATCTCCCTTTAAAGTAAAAACTATCTTTATACTCTAGTTACGATGCTAGAAATCTCCAAAGAACGGTCTAAAATTATAAAAATGGATTGCGTTAGATAGAAAGTAAACAAATGATTTCCATTAATTTTAATGTTCCCGTGAAAAAAAGCGAGAGTTGGTCCAAATACTGGTATAATGTTTTTTTTTTTTTTTTTTTTGGTTACTGATTCATTATTATTATTATCAAAAAAGGTTGGTCATAAAAGGTATCCATAAAAATCTGCGAATCAGAAAAATTCCCTGATTATTTCTGTAGGGATTTTTAATTCGGTATTCTCTTTCCATGATTTGCGACTTTTCAAATTTTGCACAACAAGATCGCCAAAAAGTCGGAATTAACAAAGATTTACTTTTCGAGTTGCGTCTTAGTAAGTTCGTCAAAATGACATACTTTGCCAGGTGGACACTGAAAAATCATACAAGAAGCAAAACACCGTCTGATTGTAGTTACAACTCTGCTCTCTCAAGTTACTATGCTATATGATAAATTTTAGATTCAAAATATGCCGGTTAAGTGATATTTATATCGTACAAGAAATTAGCCAGCTGTTTTGAAAACGATGTTCTTGGTTTTTCGAAATTAACTCGTTTTATAACTTAAATTAACTCGCTTTTATAATTTCATCGGTTTCCGCTGTATGAAAATGAAGTAAAATCCAGAAATGCATCGCAAAGGTTCCAGCCAGCTACAGGCTGGTTGTGGTTAGCAAAATAACTTCAAAATTCCAGTCGGAGAATTTTCTTCCTGTTTATGAGTATAAATTTTCACCTTCTCGAAATTACAACAGAAGCCAATTTTATAGATTTTCAAATATCAGATACTCGCATACTTACATTGGATAATACATGTTTGAAAATAGTCGAGATTTTCCAATTTATTGTCCATGATCAATCATGTAAATGAAGGTAAAGAAAAATTTATCGTTGGAATTTTCTGGACGTTTTAAATTTTTTTTTAAAGGCAACATTTTTTCCTGCGGTCAAAATTAAAATGTGAGACGAAAATATATTTTATAATTTTTGATATCTTCCTGGAAAAAATAACGAAATAAAAATATTTTTCGATTGAGCCTTCTAAGAATTTGTCAATGGATATGATTTTTTTCCACTTTCCAACTGGTTAAATAAACAGGTGTTACGATCTTATTCTCCATCTCCATTCGACTAAGCAAATAAAAAAATCAACTTCCATATGAATGTATGAATCCTTTCAGTCGTTTACAATTTGTAAAAAAATACGCAGTAAAATACCTTGGCTAGATCAAATGTTTTGCAAAAATAAAAAATACTTAATGCGAACTTTCATTCGATCGAGCACAGTTTTTTTAGTTTATTCTATTTTCATGAAGAAAGCAGGACTGGAAAATCGCATCGAGAAACATTTTCCCTTGAGACCCACTCTTAAACAATTGTAGCTCGAAGTAAGAAGCTGTATGTGCGGTTAGGTTTACGGTGACTCCACATACAATTTTCATTTTTAATAATTATTCGGATAGCTCTCGTACAAAACTTCCTATTCTGTTCACGGATAGTTGCAGGGAAATTGGACAGACAATGGTGTATGAGGGTCGTCACAGATGTTGACACTGTCTAGCTACGTGTAGACTTAGGAGGTCTATCGCCTTGGGAAAAGCGTGATATGTCGGATGATTTCCGGCTTATGCTCTTCTTATTTTTTACCTTTTTGATCTATTCTCAAACACGAAAAGGGTGACTTCGGAAAAATTGGGGAAAAATGTTAAGCAAGTAGGCATCCAATATGGAAGTGATAAAAAGCTGAACGAATATTCCGTCTATCTCGGATATAGGATTAGGTTATCGAAAAAACAAAAAAACAATTGAAAATTTTCCATTCCCAAAGGGTTAAATCTCGCTTCCTCTTTAGTATTTTCTAGTCTTCATTTTCGGACGTTCGGAGTGATTGATTAAAAAAAGCACATGATTTTTTCGTGTTTTGATAGTGATTGTTTTTGTCCAATTTTGTTTTCTTTCATTATTTTCACTTCGATACAAATCATAATCGTTCTACAAACTCTTTTGCTTTGGAGTACTTACGTTTGAGTATTTTTCGATATATTTTAAGAAAATCGATTAGTCTGGAAAATTTTCCAATAAAATTTAAACTTGAAAAACATTTTAAGGAGGATGCTTACACCTTTTTTTTTTGTTTTTATTTTGATTGTTTATTTCGAATGTTATTTATAGGCGCAACATTTGTTTATTTTGCGAAAACTTTTCGAATTAATAAAATTTAAAAAAATGGTTTTATGCAGCGAAAATCACTATGGTCTACCTGAACTAAATTCTCTATCGACTGACAAGAAGGTAAGTTAGGATGTGTCGTGAAATAATGAATATTTTTTAAATTAATCAACCGATTCAGTAAACAAAAACATGAGATCTTTAGCTTTATTTAAAAATTGTTCATTATTCCACGATACATCCTAACTTTCCTTCTTGTCAGTCGATAGAGAATTTAGTTTAGGTAGACCATAGTGATTTTCGCAGTATAAAACCATTTTTTAAAATTTTATTGATTCGAAAAGTTTTCGCAAAATAAACAAATGTTGCTCCTATAATCAACATTCTAAATAAACAATCAAAATAAAAACAAAAAAAAGGTGTAAGCACCCTTTTTAAAGTAGTGCATGCTTATATAATAACTGCTGCTATTTTTTTTTTCTTATTTCACTTGCTTCAAAAGAAACCGTGTAAATGCTTGTGAACAGAAACTTGGAATGAAAGGAACCTATAAATAAATCCGTAACAGTACCATGCATGGTTCATATATTTTTTCCGAAAAAAGAAAAAAAAAAGGGTAAAAAAGCATTCAAAGTTGTTTGTTCAGTTTAAATCTCGTTTACGGTATTGAAGCTTGGTTTTTGACTCAAAAACTTTTTTGATTTAAAATCAATTTTTCGACCACCTATATTACATATATTTCAGTGCCTTACGAAAATTCTTTTTCCTTCAAAAATGTAAATTCTTTTACGTTTCCCATATAGTTTTACCTTTCAGGTGCGGTTCATGAAGAAAAGTCTCCCTGATTGCTTTTAAAAACAAATAAATATTTTTCCCCGGAGGTAAAAAGAATCGCAATGAAAAAATAAAAAAAATAAAATATGATTAAGTGAAATTAAATAAAATAAAATAATGTCGTATCCTTCATGAGAATATTAATCCTTTAGGACTTATACAATCACCGACATTATAAGCTGGGCATCATAATGCAGTATTAAGCTTATCTGTCATGAAAATAAACGAATCACCTTAAAATTTTATACTGCATTTTCATAAATAAAATGTTAGTTGATCGGTGTTTCTTTTTTTTAAATTCTTTCTGAAATATTATGCGTATCTTTATGCTTTTATTTTATTACTTACCCCAGCACAAAAAATTAAAGCTAATGATCTGAAATCATACAGTGAATGTTTTACGATGAAGAAAATTCAAGCGTTTTATTCAATCTAATAATAAATAAATAGACAATCTTTTATACATCTCATTTTTTTTTCATTTCAAACGATTTAATTAAAACACGGATTATAAAATAAAAAATAAAATAAAATCCGAGATGCGAATTAAACCCGAAAATTTTCTTGTTTTCCACGCGACGATTACCACCACTAAAATGTAAAATAACTCTTTATAGAAGGTGCAATTATAACTGATGAATGAAAATTAGATTTAATTATAGGTGAAGGAAAAGCGAAATGAAAGCAAAAAGAGTAGGCGAAAAAAAAAAATAACAGCAGTTTATGGAGTTGAAAGAAAATTGTCGAAAATTCTAAAAGGACTGTTTTAAAGTAAATCTAATTCTTTGTTTAACTTTTGTTTTAAACTTTACTACAATGTTTCGAATTTATGCAGCAACGTTCGAATCCATTTACTTTTTTGAAAGTTATGTATTACTTTCATGAGCTATATTATACCATGAACGAGATATGGTGGTCAAATTTTTATACTTCTTTATCGTATAGCTGTAGCTGTATAGTTTAAATTTTACTTCCTAGCAAACTCTTCTTTTGATTCGTACGGTTCGTCCAGCTGGGCTCACATTATTATTAATATTATTTTTCCCTCCTAAAGAAAAAATGTGCTTGAGATCAGAATTTTTGTGTATTACACTGTAAAGGATTTTGTTAAATTCCATTACAATATTGCAATGAAAATTCATAACTGGTAATGAAATTCAATAACTTACATAATCGTTATGAAAATTGCAAACTTCGCTATAAAATTTAATAACTGACAAAAAAAAAAAAAAAAAAAAAAAAAAAAAAAAAAAAAATTTTCTTTAAAAGAACAAGGGATTGACCTAAAGGATGACACTCATATTCGTTAAGTTCAACTCATTTCGTAACTTTTCTTGTGGTGTATTGGTTAAGTAGCTGGATTGATTGATGGATATTGTTCGTTGTTCTGGTTCTGTTAGGTCTGAAATTCGACTCTAGCTTGGTGAGATTTTTCTAGGGCAATTTTTGTATGAAACGGACCTGTATGACTGTTAAAAAAATCTACCTAGGTTTTAAACTTCGGAATTCTTACCGGAGATTTTTTTCCCCTATAAATACGAATAAATAATTTTGATAATGAATTGTAAAAATTATCAATATTTTATTAAACTAAATAACATGTTATTAATTTTAATTGCATTTGTGTTATGAAATTTAATAACATTGTTAGGAAAAGAACTTCATAACAATGTTATTAAATTTAAAAGTAATATTTTTTACATTGTGCCTATTGTGCTGGTGCTATCTTTGAATTTTCTTGTTCGTTTCTCAAGGAACAAATTCACTGCGAACACGTTTGGTGCACGTGACGATTATGTTAGGCTAACGTTTTTACCCAACATGGTCAGAATAATTCTACATCTTGTCCAAAGGTTTCCCTGGCATGCAGGGCAAAATATTCGTTCAACTTGTTCATCTGGTTGTCATATTCTATGCGTTTACCCACTTTTGTTCGTAATGGGGTTTCAGAAATATTCTGTTAAATATTAAACGAAATTTTGTTCAATTATGAAATACCACCAGTAATAATAAGAGTGCTGAAAGACTAAGAAAAGAAGACAAAATTATTTATTTGAATTATTATTATTTTTCAAAACAAACGTATTTTTTTTTTCAACTTTTTTTTTTTTTTGATGAGCTAGACACAAATTTTTTTCCTTACTTCTGTATTTTTTTGCAAAAACCTATCATTCATTTGAACAGTTTCCATTTGAACTTATTTCAAAATACTGCTCGTAGCCAGATTTTCCAAATTAGTAGTCACGATACAGAATGAGATCTTACTCCACTGAGAATGAATGAAAATTCCTCATTAGAATCATGTGCAGTATCGCCCTAGTTTTCTTACTTACTTTCAACCTCTTAAATTCGATATTTTTTTATTTTGCAATATTTAAAATGACAATAATTAAATTCCAATTCTTTAATTGATTAATCAGTAACATTTAAAAAATCATTGTTCATATTTTTGCCTTCGCTCGAGCGATTATTGACCTATTTCGCTTAAATGCTTCACCTTAGTGTGTTATGTCCGATCTAAATTTGTCTAAAGGTTTCATTCGGTTTTTTCTTAAAGACCGTTTAAAAGCTAAAGCGTATCCCTGCTCGTATTTATATATGTACAAAATAATTGCGGAATTTATGGTGAAAGTGAAAATGATAGTCTGAGAGTAACAGAGAGTATGAATGAATGGGTTAGAGTGAGATGAAAAATGGAAGCTGGAAACTGGATCAATATGGTCCTTGGACCCTCCCACACGATCGTCTCACTAAGAAGGTAAACATGCCAATATCGTTTACACACGAAACAAAACTTCTTTTCTTTTATAGTAAGAAGTGTACTTTCATGCATTATTTACATATTGGTTACAGTAACTTCTTCGACTGATATTGTCTTACGAGCATTTCCTACGGTTAGTTAATAATTTGGAATGCATTTCAAATCCTTATAACTGTTGAATACACCATCCAATTTCACAAGCCTCCCCACCCCCTCCCCATCCTCAAAACTCGACATAAGATTTCTTTTTTTTTTTTTTTTACTTCCTAATCCGTGTTATCACTAGTTTATTCGAATATTTGGACTTCCCGAATTTTTCGTTTTGATTTTTTACGAAGGTCTTTTCAAAGAAGCACGATAAAATGTCTAGTGTTATAATTTTTTAGAAAGTTAGTGTTAATTGGGAAATATAATTAAGTCTGGCTGTGTATTGCGACTCTTAATTTATCGCAAAATAATTTTTATAAAATTTTTGAAAAAAAAAAGGGATCCGCATACTCATTAAGAGTTAATTAATGTTACTTTCTTCTTCAATCCCAAACGGCCTATTCCTCAAATGCTGCTAATAAAAATGTTACAAACCAGAAACCAAAATCAGTTTCACCTGGGATTAAAAAATTTTAAAAATTGTAAAACATTTGTTCCAGAGTTTTACAACTTTTTATTATCAATCTTGCAACGTTTTACATAAAAAAATATATCCTATACTGTACCTTTTTTTTTTTTAAATTTCTACGTGGATTATAAGCTTATTAAAAAAACTAAAAAGGAAATATATTGTCAATAACATTTTTTTCACACGAGGCTTATTGATACTGTATACTGCAATAACGAAGTTAAAAAGTTAACAATCTCCATTTATGTATGAAGTTTCACTTTCGGCTTAACCTTTAACGGTGTTTTCATTATCTGGGAAGAAAAATTTCCACCGCTAAATCAACATGAAGCATGACGTAATTTAAAATTTTTTAAAATCCGTTTAAACTTTACTGTTTGATTAAAATCCTGTGGATTGTTATATCTCCCCCTTTTTCCTAACAAAAAAATAAATAAATACATAAATAAATAAATAAATAAATAAAATGTGTATGTATATGTATTACACATCTTAAACTGATTTTTAAAAAGGCAAGGTGTAAAGAGGTTTGAAATTCTTCGTTTCTCGGCTTATTTCAAAGAAAAAATTACAATAATAATGATAATAAAATAGCGGAAGGAAAAGTTTGAAAACTTACGTTTAAGGTTTCCAAGGGTCGTTAACCTATCCGTTTTCAGTTCTTGAATGCAAACAATAATTGAGAGGTGAAGAAGACTTATGAAATAAAAAAATAGAAAAAAAAAAAAAAAAAAAAAAAAAAAAAAAACGATTTTTATGGAACTATTTTGATTTCATGTACATATTTTCTCAAATTTGTCTTCGAATTCGTTCCGTTATAAGAAACAATAAAAAATAATACTAATATCTCACTTTTTTTTTTTTTTTTTTTTTTTTTTTTTTTTTCAAGACGAAATATGTTTGAGCAGAGAAATTTCCTGTTTCTTATTTTCAGATGTTCTAAAAAAACCATTCAAAGGTTTCCTTGTTTTTCTAAGCCTTTTTGAAATGGTTCATTTGTGCATTCAGAAGTAGTGTTACTGTCAGCTTTGCTCTCTCATAAATAATATGAATTTCGACCATGGCGCGTGTCAGTTTTCGATTGAGCGGAAAAAAAATTATTCCCAAGTGATCGACTTCACCGTATTTCTTTTTCTGGTGGAATAGAAAAATCCAAGATTCGTTTACAGGATAAATCTGTTGGCTGCTTGAATTTAAAAATTAAAAGGAAATTTTAACCTTATGTCCTGAATACAACATATATTACACATAAGGTAAAGAAAAATCTGAAGACGATATGCAGAAACATTTATCATGCACGTACAAAAAAAAAAAAAAAAAAAAAAAATCAGATTTACTTTTTTAACACTGGTAATGGATTTAAATTGGAATTGATTGGATAAAGTTCCTTCATTTTAGTGAAAACACTTCGACGATTGATAAGGGTTCAATAGGTGGAAAAAAAAGAGAGGGTGAGTTGAAGAATTTTCGAAAGCCTGTTTAGCTATAGATTTTCAGTTTGGCTTCTGGATGAATTATTTATCATGTTATCCATTTTTTAAACCCTAAGTAAATTTCCATGCCAGTTATAAGAAACTCAAAGGCAGCAGTTTCATTAGGGGGAACCTTATCGACCATGTTTCTCGTAGAAGCGAAAGGCTTATTTGCGTTGGGTCGTTTTAACAAATCTTACAAGTGCTCTCTGATATTATTCCTTTTTATCGATTTTTTGAAAATTTACCTTCTCGATCTTTTAGAGTAGTGTACGTAAATTTTTCAGTACCATATGCAAGCAGTGCTTTTTTTTGTCAAACGTGTACGTATGTCTTTTTCTTTTTCAGTTCTTTAAAAAAAGTTAATGTTATTTGTCGATATAAATTTGACAATTACAAATCCTGTTTCTTTTCTTTTTTTCAAAAAAGCAGTTAATTTAAAAGACACCCGTTTTTGTGAAACTAGGTAAACTACTATCGTTTTTTCAGTTTTTTAACACGTGTTTGATATGAAATCACACATATGCCGAATATTGTACTGATGCCCGAAAGTCCTGGAGTTGTCGCAGCATAAATCATTTAACTGATATTTTAACATCTAGAAGGACATCTGTTTCAATATTTATTAATGCCCAAGTCAATCATTCATACGAAACGGTTTTCACTTTTCCGTCCTAACATTCTCTCCCTATAATAGTAGAGAATTTATTTTATCTTGGTTTTTGTTTTTGTTTTTATTCCAAATTCATATCTATAAAATGAAAGCACGCGAGAAGAAAATAGTGTGAAAAACTGTTAAATTTTTAATTGGAAAAAAAAAAAAAAAAAAAAAAAAAAAAAACGAGAAACTTTAATTCGATTTTTTTTTCGTCATGTTTTTTCGAAGTAAAATAAAGTGCTAAAACGTGTAAATAATATCATTATTCAGATGTGAAGAACAAAAAATTCTAAACCGATTGAAAAGGACTTTGAACCGCAGCGCGAGCTCTTTTTCGTAATTAAATAACGTTTTTTAGGTTTGAATAATCCTTGAATATTTACTTTTGGTTTAAATTACTTTCGACTGAAGGTTTTTTTTTCCTTTGATCAGTTAAAAAAGGATTCATTTGAATGAACGGGCAATGTGTTTAATAGTCTTCTAATGACAATTCAATTCAGTGTAAGTATTTCGTGTACACATAAGCTTATGCCATTTTTTTCTCGATTTTTTTCTTAAAAAAAAGTATTCGCAGACCTTACGCCTTCGTTTGAATTTCCACCAATGTTCATTTCTTTTATTCTAATTTTTTCGTTACAGCAAAGTAAGAAAAATAAAAGAAAGTAGAAAGGGAAAATCAATAGTACCTTATGGAAGATCGTGAATTCGACAAAAATAATATCTTCATTTTTTTTATTAAAGTCGTAGCGGTGCACTCTAAAATCAGAAATGTCGGAAAATGTTATCATATAAATTTTCAAATGGACTAACAGTGATATAGAATTTTTTTTTTGTATAAATTCAAACAGTCTGTTTCCTCGGATTCGCATCATTGGGTTCATTTTAATGCAGAATTTTGATAAAGTTCATAAAGGAAGAAAAAGTTTTTACTTAAAAAGGTTTTACTTTGTAGTTTTTTAGTTTATTCTACTGTATGTATATATATTTTTTTTTTTCAATTATGGCAGGAACATGCGCTATGCATTTTTGCATATACCGGATTTTCTGTAAGGAAAGAAAGCACTTCAATCTGTGTGTAAAAAAGAAGACAAAAATTGTCTTTCTTTAGAAATTTTTTTTTGATTGCATAAAATCTCACCGAGAGTAATTCAGTTTGAAACCGAAAAACTTTTTAAACCATTTTCCACTCATAGTTTTACTTTTCTCATAAATTTTGATGCTCTAAATCTTAAATCTTTGATGGGAAAACAAACCCTTCATTTATAAACATTATCTTGGTAATAAACCATTCATAGAATGACTAGGATAAAATCTTATTCAAGTTTCTCCGGTGAAAATTTAAATTGTTTTAAGGAAAATAATAAAAGAAAATAAAATTGGGAATGATGCTGTAGGATCAGTGAGCCAGTAATGAGTAAAATATCGGTAATGGGTACATAATTCGGATTTTATTTTTGTCATACTAAAAAATGAGTAAATAATTCAAAACAACATTTAATGCATTGAAAATCGAATGCTCCATTAAAATAATTAACCCTAGTACGGTTTTGGTCGATTTTTTATGTTGAAACGAAATAAAGACATTGCAGTCGAGGATAAAGTTTGGAAAATAATAAAGGTCACCACAATCCCTGGCAACTTCAAAATTTTTTAATTCTGAGTTGAAAACTCAGCATTAACTCAATTTGCATGGCAAATTTAAAATTTCCTTCAGCTTCTTGATGAAGATCTAATAAAGCTATTTTTTAGCCTGGTTTAATTCTTTTCCGATAATGTATTGCGTTTGATTTCCTGTTATTGACTGAACAACTGAAGCAGGGAAATCGGCGAATCCTACCGTGGTAGAAATGAATGATGGAGGATCGGTCATTTAGGTTTTGATCAAAATTCATTTACCAAAAACGAATTATCAGTCTTGGATCGTGCTTGTTTCAGGCTTGATTTCCAATTTTAGCATATAGAAAAGATGAAACTATGCTTTCCTGTCAGTACAGGAAAGCATATCAGATTGATCCAAATTCGTAATCCACGACAATTTTTTTTCGAGTTAAGGTTGAGTTCTGACGGATTTTCATATCTTGGGTCAATAATAAGTGACTCTGAAAATCGAATCGTTGTTTTCAAAATCTTGTAATTCATTTTTACTTTTAAACTAAACTTTAATAATCAGAAAATATTGACAGTAGAAAATTGTATTTTTATTTATAAAAGAGAAAAAAAATTATTGCATTGTGAACGAACGGATCTTGCCCCCGACCCTGGATAAATTTCAGGTACTGTAATTTTTCGAATAAAGTTCGTTGACCGTTTTTGTATTTCTTTATGTAAAGAACTCATCCGAAATTTTATTGCACTTACCCAAGGCGATTTAACACTTGTGACGAGATATTTTTTACTTTAAAAAAATCTACGTACTAAGCAGATAGTTCAAAAATGCTTTCCGCGAGTGACAAAATGTTAGATTATATCGGAAAAAAAATCCGATGCTGATCAGTCAAGATTCGAGCAAAATTTATCGATCAGTTTGGAGCAATGTTGGTCGAATAAGAACCAATCAAAGGTCGATGAAAGTAACGAAACAAACTATTTTGGACATGAATATCCAGTACTGATCCAAGACTAAATCTTGATATTCCAAGACTGATCTAGCTTGATCCAATAGAACGTTTCTACCTGGGTAAAAAATTTGTAATTAAAATTGTAAAACAGAAAAATAGGCGTTAGAAATATTAGGATATTTATTGCAAGGCGATATTTGTCCATAATGTCAAAAATTTTTTTTTTTTTTTTTTTTTTTTTTTTATAAATCGTAACAAAAGTTTGTGACTATTTATTTAAATGTAAATACGGTACGTGTACGTACACTGTACATTGTGCGCTATACACGGTCAAAAAATTCCCTATCCCAAATATTGAAAAACATTTATTACCATTAATTAGAAGTAAATCTTATTCACTTTTTAAAATGATCAGCCTTCGATTTTATATTATTAACAAGCTTTTTTTGCTTTAAATGGAAGGAATAAAAGTAGATAATTCAATAAATCAGCTACTAAGAGCCTTTGCTAAAGAGATAATCTGTTTTCAAGTTCATATTTATTTTTATTTACACTTGCAACTTCCGAGAATTCAGAATGAGCTTTTACTTGTTTGTTTCTTTGTTATAATTCCTTTAACTGCCTTTAATACCTTTAACTTAGATGTAGACTCTTACTTTTTTTTTCTAATCTCTGCTCCAGTTGCACCGCAATCGGTAGAGAATAATTCAGAGAGTGGAATCACGCGAGAGTCGGACAACATCAAAGATTAATTCTAAAATTTGTCCGGAAGTGGAGTATACTTTTTGGAAAAAGCACCTGCGTAGCATCCAAGCCACTTCGATAATTTAATTTCCACATTGTCGCAATCTCTTACGTGAAGGGAAAACGGAAAAGAAATAATTTTAATTGCCCTAATGTAATTACTGGAATTTAAAAACGATTTTTTTTAACACAGTTTCTCGAAAAAGCTTCGTGTTGGTTCGTGTTAACCTTCGATTAATCCGTTTATTTAAATTGGTCAGAGTCCACTTCCAAAAGTTTTAATCGCTGGGAAATTTCATTTGCTTAAGTTTTTCTTAAAAAAAGGCCAAGCGACAAAAATATAATTCATTTAATTTTTTCACTTTTTTTTTTTTTTTTTTTTTTTCCATAAGTGATTATTTTTTTCTACAGCATTTTATGTATTTTGATTTATTTAGTTATTTACAATCAACCCCTAAACAATATTTAGATCCTGTATGGGTCAAGGTACCGAAAAAAAAATTTTTTTTTTTTTTCATCTTCAATAATTTGTTCAGTTCATAAAAGAAATGAGTTTAATTTTAACGAAATTGAGATTATTTTATATTATTCATCTCTCTAATTACAGTAAAGGAATAGCAATAAGAGTTTGCTTAAGTTGACTTCAAAGCACCTCGAATCAAAGTAATCGTTTGAATTAATTACAAAAGGAAACCTAAATGCAATCATACGCTGCTTTGCTTTTCGATAATTACTCAGTTTATCATTTCATCTAATGTAATATTTTCTGTGTTTGTCTTTGTGTTTAGTTTGGATTTGGTATGTTTTTAATTCATTCGCTTAGTGATGCATGTTTCACACAGAATTTCATAAATTTTTTTCATTTATTAATTTTTTTTTTTCTACTTTATGGAATAAGCAGATTAAAAAAAATTGTATTATCCCATATCCCATAGTAGAGAATCAAAGCCAAATCATCGAAAAATGAAGTCAGGGTCCTAAAGAAAAGTTTGGTTTAAAGGTGTCCGTTCGCTTGCCGGAAGACGCGCTTCGGGAGAGATGCTTCAAATCTTTCTTTAAAAAAACGTTTTTTGACTGATTAGCTAGTATGAGTTAATGACGTTTAAAATAACTAAAGTCGTAAAAAAATTTTTTTTGAAAAAAAAAAAAAAAAAAAAAGCTCGCCGGGCTTTGAGCAAGCGAACCGACTCCTGAAGTTCTATCGCCAAATAGTTGAGTTTCATATTTTCGATATCATTCAGATCATTAAGAAAATTTTTAGCTATGTTAAAAAAAAAAAGTAAAAATGAAACTGAGATTTTTGAAGATTATTTCGGATATATGTTAGGGAAGTTCTGTCATTCAAATAAATCGGTTTGGCCAAGAAGCAGTGCGTAGAATTTCAATTTAAAGATGAAACGGTATTGATGTAATCAATACGGAATCAGACATATTATTGGTGTATCAGACTCATAACCTGAAGGCATTAACATTTTCCTAGATTGGCTTTCGTCAGGAGATATTGAATTCACTCTTCAAACATTACGTCTTATTCCTTCGTGAGAAATAAAGGTTAAAATTAAACCGTATTGGGTCTTAAGTCAAATATTCCTTCTTTCCTCTTCTGTTTCAGCATACAGTATGTATTTAGGTAGAGACGAATTACAAGGGCTTCTATCCTTAACTATCCATTAAAACTCCTTGCTCCTTGGTTCCCTTTGATCCATTGTTTTTACTTTGGCCACTGGTTGTTTAAGAAATAAGTTACTTCCCAGCTCAGGCTTCCTTTAGGAGGGTTTTTTTGTCTTATAAATTAGGCGATAGTCGAATTTTATTAAACTTCAACTAAAATTCTCAGCCAACCAATTTTCAGTATTAGCGTCAGAAACGTTGAAAATTGTCGTCCAAACATATTAAGCAGAAATTAATTTTTTTAGTAAATCCTGCAGCCTCAGTTGCGCTAAATAATATTTGGTGCATTGCGAACTGTATTATCTTTCCAGATTTTTATAAATAAATAAATCTTGGCGTAATGCATGATTTATTTGCGATTTGACTAATTTTGGGGTTTTCTTAAGAATCGGATTATTTCCCTCCAAAAAATGAACTTATTTAAATGGTTTCTTAATATTCAATTTATAAAAAATTATATATTATCTTTATTGTTTAAAGTATTTATTTCATTTTTATTTTTTGTTATTGGTTTTTTTTCTCGATTAATTTTGGAAAAAGATTGCTACTAAAAGACATATTTTTCACTTGCTGTTAGCTTTTTTTAAATATGTATTAATAAATAAATAAATAAATAAATAAAAGCAGAACATAGGAAAAAATAACAGCCATTTGCTAAACTTTAATTTTACTAAACTATGATTTAAAGAGAATCTAGTTATTACTAGGTCCAGAATTACATTTTTCTGGCGGTAAAAATAATATTGGCTGTAACGTAAGCTGCAGCCATGAACATTTAATAAATGCATGGCATCCGTTTGAATTTTTTCAGCATTTTCAATTTTTTTCGAATAAATAAAACGTTTAAATATGTCGTGCTATCCATGCTTTACCTAATGCTGCTTTCGTTGTCTGGTGACGGGAAGACTAAAAACAATTTGTAATAATCTCGGAAACACATTGTACAGTACCGCTTTAACCAAAAGTTTTGATAAGGGTCATCTAACTTTAAATTTACCCCTCTGTCTCTTTTACGATCTGCCTTTTTTATTCATATCATCTTAAAAACAAGCTTTTCAATTTCTCGACGCATTTGCCGATTTAATAATTTTATAGAAAGTTCTTTCGTATGATGCTTCTGGCTAATAATATGAATTCTAGTATGCTTCCCGATAACGTACAGTATTTTCTTAGTTCTTTTTTTTTATTTTTTTTTATTCGTTATCGCGATAAAACACTTGCCCTCGTGTTTTTTTCCTTTCGTTTATTTGCTTTTAAGATAATTAATTTTATGTCGGAACCGCAAGGTAATATTTGTAATAATAACAAGTGAAACGCTCATTTCGCTTAATTCCTCAGATTTAATCATATTCAGGCGCATGTTTTTACATAAACGGTTTAAAATCATTTTAAATCCAAACTTAGTTTTAAATATTTTGATCAACAAAATAGAAGGGAAGCTATTCAAATTCAGAACGTAAATTTATTTCTCCTCTCCTGGGGATTCATAAGTCATCCCCATAAAAACGGTGAAATCGATGACGTTTTTTAAAAGCATTGAAAGCGCAGTAGTGGTTTAAAAACCGAAAGAACCAACTTTTCCCAAAAAAAAAAAATATCCGGTAAAACATATCTTAAAACTTGTTCACTACACCTTTTTTCGTAGCACGTCGAAATTCTTGGAAATTCGAAACTGATTCGGGGAAAGAAAGCTTCTGGCACCCAAGGTTTTTTTTTATTTTTTAATTGCGTATTTTTTTTCACTCTATGATGGGTTAAAAAGAAATAAGAGAAAAAGATCCCATCTAATTTCAATGCCTTGTTAAATAATGGTAAATAATTCAGCCGCTTTCGCCGCAGCAAAATCAATAAATCAATTAATGAGCCCAAACATTTTTATATTTTTTCCCATTATCAAAATGAGTTTTTAATTGTTTTAAAAAGTCGTTCGTTTTCTAAAAGAAAAGTGATTCGGAAGAAAAAGTATCAAAAGTTGGCAACCCTCAAGCACGGGCTGACATAATAATGATGAAAATTAAGATAAAATGTTTTCGTTTACGAAAACACCAGTGAGCAAATAGGAAAAAAAAGAGGTTCTCCAACAAATATACGGTAGATGTATATGAAAATGCTTTTAAGCTTATGCTTAACTTACGACTGGATATGTTAATGAAGGTTTAAAACACCTTAGTTAAGCTGATTTTCAGCTCAAAACAAATAAAGCAAAAGAGATTAACAAAGCTGCTTTTTGTCTTTACGGTTGCTTTGACTACTTGTTCTTTGGTTCAGCGGCGTCTCCAGCTAAATCGAAGCCTAAAAGGTAGTTAATGTTTTGATCCCTATATAATCCGATTTCCACTAATATTTAAAGTAAAAACATGTTTCCGTTTATTTGAAAGATAAAACTGATTTATTGTCAATTAACGCATTGAAAACTTCATATTCAAGCGATATTAACGAAAAAGGTACAATTTTCTTTTTTTTCATGTTAAGAGTAGCAATTACCGTACAAATATCGCATCATTTAACGGATTGCCCAGACTTTTAAAATGCAATGAAGAAATTGCAGTAAAAATTTTTGTTGCTGCGAATTGTAAAAACGTGTGAAAAGACATTCGGAAAACAAGCAGAAAACTCTACAAGTACCACAGACTATAAGTGGTACACCTTCGTGACAGAAGAAAATGGGTCGCGTTTTCTCCTTAGGATTGAGAAATATCACCCTCGCGTCTTTCCACAATGAAGATGTATGGAAATTTTCTTCTCTGTTTTTCCTCTTTTATCATGAGTTTTTTTTATGGGGATTTTTTATATTTTTTTTAATACTAGTGTGTTTGAATTAATTTTTTCATACTTTTTATTTTTTGTCAATAGGTATGATGTAATGTTTTTTTCTTTTTTTTCTTCTTTACAGAATCCTTGTCCGAGCCATTAGTTACACTGTCCACGGCTTAATCCCAGCTTCTTGTGTCTTCGCTGATAGATATAACAGAGAGGAAGTCGTCCGATCTTTAGGAAAAGAAGTGAACATAAATCCTCCTTTAACCCTTGGCCAACTGCCCGACACACCAGAAGAATTGTTGAAATTAGACCAGGTAATAAAATTTTGAATTCATATATTTTACGGTCCGCATATTTCTCTTTTGGGAGAAAGGAAGCTGGAGTAAAATAGACTCGATGATAATAATGAGTTCCTTGTTTTAAACTCTAAGTAATAATGCTCTTAAACCCGTATTTAATTTTTGATTCAAAACGTTTTCGCGTGAAAGAATTTTCTACACATTAGCAGGGATATACCGTAACTAAGAACCGTACGAAAACGGTTACTATCTGATTGAATTATTAAAATATTTGTTGACTGTTAATTATTTACCTTAAATCACGAAATGAATAAAATACCTGTTTTTAAAATGAAAACACATAGCTTCGACTAATACTATTCTGAAAACACATAGCGTCGTCTAATACTATTCTGGCGAGTTCTTGCTTTCTCGGTGGAGATGCAAAACAATTTTTTTTTTTTTTTTTTTTTGGGCAAGTGGTCCACTTTACGAATCAAATCTCAAGATTTTTCTTAGTATGTTACAATGTTTTTCTCAAATTATGGTCATACGACGCAGATGTTGTTGGTCAGATGAAACATTAATCGCTGTAGTATTTATACGAGAATTCAATGTCTTGTCTACGCTGGACGTTAATTGTAATATGGAATTAATTATACCACCAGTAATACATGAATATCTTTATTCTGAGTGGTTAAAGCCGAAAAATGACGTCTTATTCTTTGCTTAGATCATTTACATCCCCATATGAAATCACTTTCTTTCCGCGAACACTCAAAATGAAGATATTGGATCCATTTTTGGTGATATAATTTAATTGCATAGTACCATTAATTGTTCTTTTGGAACAAGGCATAAAAGTTGTGATACTTCGGCAACTTTGACATCTAAATCAATAAAATAGGGTCAAGTGGGGGAAAAAACGGCCATTGAAAATTTGAGGTAAAAAAAAGACACTTGAATATTGGATTAATGACAGATCTTTAAAGTTCCGAAAAATTCATGATAATAGTTTGAAGCTTATATTTCGCTATGTCGTTAAGAAATTTTCATTTCCTCCTATATTTTTAGGTAAAAAAAATTATTTCTTAAACATTCGGCTTTGTTTTGAAAAAGCAATTGTTGACACTTGTTTTAAAATTACATTTTATTCGAAAAAGAAACAAAACAGGTGAAAATATTACGGAACGTAATAAACAATAATGACTGAGGAATCATTATGTGGTTCGAAATTTACAAATAACTGATTTTAGCACGAGTATATAGCTTTAAAGTTGTGGGGTAAAAACGAGACACCATCACGGGTAAAAAAAAGCCATTCGATATATGGCACTTTGCATGTTCGGAAAAAATCGACGCCATATTGAGTGCAATGTTTTGGTTTTGTGAAAATTGTGAAAGATGACGAAAAAAGTGCTTTTGGGAAAGGTAAACGCTTTATACGGCAAAATATCATGTCATAATAATATTATCTTGCCTTGTACTGCGAAAAAAATTTTCTAAAACTCGATCTGGTGTTAATTTCGCGGGTGTCACGTTATTACCTCATGTTTGGCTCGTTTTTGCCCCACTTTGCGGGTAAAAAAAAGGCAGCATTTTTCGGAGATTTTGACCATATTTGGTTAAACAGACGCGTATTTGCTTTTGAACATAAGCTAGATATAAAATTAGAACTTTGTACCGGAAAAAAATTTTTTTTAAAACATTAATTGCTGCGTTATTCATAATTTTCAAAAATTGGCTTTTTTTTCCCCCACTTGACCCTAAGTAGGTTTTCACTGCAAAAAAAAATATAGCTCATATTAGCGCGCGTCCGGACTTTCACATTCTTTGACTTTCTTTCGCGCCCTTTTCAAAAAATCTTTTTCTAACGGTTTTAGTAGTTTTTAAAATGTCCTTAACCCATATTGACTAATTAATGTCAAAAAATTATTTCTGAAAAAAGTTTTGAATTACACGTTTAGACTCGAGACGTTTAGAGCAGGGGTCCGAATCCGATGCCGATGCCAATTTATTTATTTAACTCCCGATTCCGATTCCGGCACCGACACCCGATGCCGAGTCCGGCGTTACCAAGCATCATTGCTCTGATTCCGACTTTAGTGAAAAAAAAAAAAAAACCATACAGCCATTTTAAACGATTTTTAAAATCAGGGGTCCGATTCCGATGCCGGTGCCGATGCTTGCTGAGGCTAGCTAAATATCTCGGGGCGAGGCCGATGCCAGCACTAACAATTTCGCAGTGCCGATGCCGATGCTGATTTTGATTTCGCATATTAAAAGGAATCCGATTATCGGCATCGGCCAAAATTTTCAAGCTTCGGACCCCTGGTTCCCAGCTGACCTTCGAACCTCTACTTTTCAGCTGAATAAAATTTTGTGAAGGAAATAAATAAAATGTTTAAAAAATCCAGTTAATGTTGGACACGAGCTTATAAACAAAGTATCGACATAAAAATTATATCCAGTATTTTGATTTCAATTTATTATTCTAGAAAAAAATGCAGCTAAAGTAATTCATAGCATTCAAGGGCTAGGTTATGGCAGGACGATTGTATTTTCAATTCAAAACTTTTTTTTTAACACTCTGCCGTGGTAAACGAAATGGGCGTATGTCCATTCTGGAATTGAATCTTTGTTTACATAAGTTAAAAATAGAAGACAAGTGCCAACTTAAAAATGGGCATACGCCCATTTCGGTTACCACGGCAGCACTGACAGTACAAAATACTAACGAATTTTCCCCAAAAATTTTAAAATACGGTATAACATTTAACGGTCAACTCCAAACCCAGAATTTCCTCAATTCACTTAAAATCTAAATTTAATTTTGTTGAAATGTTATTGACAGCCTTTTTACACCCGAGTTTTTTCTGTCTAGGTTATAACCCAATACAAAACAAGCTGAGGTGCGCTGATTTAGCAAATAAAAAATATAAATAGATCATTGATAAAACAAAATGTAAATAACCGGTTTTATTTTATTTTATTTTATTTTATTTATTTTTTTTTTTTATTTACCTCTTTTTTTAGTCCAATATAAAATGCGAGGCAAGAAATTCTTTTATTTGATATTGATTCTTGACTGAGATGAAACTTTAGCAAACAAAACTGGAAATATCTGCTAACAGAAAAAGAAAAAGTTTATTATTTAATGTACACGGAATCAAGAGAAGAGCATCTGACTCTGTCAATATTTGGTACTTTTAATGTAAAAACTTCACGTCCTCATCTTTTAAATTTTCTATCTTTTGCAGCTAGCTAGTTTCAAAAAGTCGGAATTTTAAAAAAATTCAACCGGAAAATGTGTCCGCCGCTAATGTAACATTCCGTTTGCGTTTCACTTAGGCATTATCGAAATTCTTGTTTATGTGAGACAAGTTTTCCCTCTCGCATATCAATGTCAGAAAAAGGGTGCTTGAAATGTGCACTCACTTGTATTGATTTTTTTTCTCTCCAGCTAATGTAATTAAGAGCTTTACTTTTCAAACTCACTTTCATCTTATCTGTTTCTGTATGTATACGGTATATACATATATACTGTATATAATTTTTTTTTGTTATAAAATCGGATAAAATATTAAATTAAGCTAAGGTTTTGAACTTATACCGAAGATTTAGTAAAAGATTAGTGTTTACGCAATCAATAAGAAATTGATTTGCTTGTATGAATTAAGCGAATCAAATGTTATCGAAAATGTTGCGGCCTTATTAAGCTTCCTTTTGAACGTAGGTGTATCAAAATATATGATTGAAATGTCGTTCCTTGTCTTAGCCGTTGTTATACGTAGGAAACCCATTCATTGGGTGTCTTTTGCTTTCATCGAATTGCTGAAAATAAACATACCTGTCTTGATTAAAAATTAAAATTATAATTTGTGGTACGAAAATTTTTCTGGGGCAAAAATTACATTTTATTAATGACCATGTATATATTAATTTAAAAGTCATTAAAATATCCCTTTTTTTTGCAATAGAGAAAACATTAGATTTTTATGCGCGACGGGGGTCAAATAGCACATACGTGGATTATTTCGCATTCATCATTAGGAGCGCCGTACAGGGTTCGAATTAATTAATCTCTCTGATTAGCGCCCCTATAGTTGTTTGTGGTTTTCAATCCGCATTTACACTAATCGTCATTCAGTAAAACCGACCGCTCGTGTCATGAGTTTTAAACGAAGTTCTTTTCTACATATTTAGTTAGTTAGCGTACGAAAACCCGCAGTACCTACCTACCATTTTTGAAATATGGAATGCTTATTGTTCTGCACTTGAAATAAATCGGTTTCTGCTGCTATGTCGACCGTATGTTTACGTTTTAAAAAAGTAAACAAAAAGAAAAGAAAAAGAATCTTATAAATGTATCAAAATCCTAAAAAATCAATAAAAGAAAAAGTTCGGAATTCTTTGACAACCGATAAATCATTCGACAATGATTCCGGACAAAAAGATTCAAAACGGAGCAGTAAGATTAGTTTACAGAGTCAGATCCAGTCGCTATTCTTTCAAAAAGATGTTGAAAACAAAATCAAAATTAAAAAATGGTCTGAATTAAAATCTTACGAAATCCGAGCAATGAATAGAGCTTTAAGTTTTGGAATAAAAGAAAGTAATCAATCAAAAGGGAAGCATTTTGAAAAAGCGGAAGGTTTATGTGGTAATTGCGGTTTGCGGACAAAGCAAGATCTTGCTGATTTGAAAAGCGGTCCAAACTCGTGATGGTCGTAACTTATTGAAGCGATCTACAAAGTGTTTTTAATCGTAATGTATGACCAAGAGCGCTTTGCCCGATATAATGTTTACGGATTAAATTTTAGTGCTAAAAATAGGTTTTTTTTTTGTTGGGTAAACCTTTCTTTTGAAAAAGACCAAAAAAAAAAAAAAAAAAAAAAGCTTTCTTCTTGCTCAGGCTGGAAATCCGGAATTTTTACATGATTTAAGAATGGGTTCGTAATATAAATCCCATAACGATCGTAAAGCTAATACGAAAAGCACAATAAAAGATTATTAAATGGTTATTGATTTTAGTCTGCGATCGGGCTAAAAGTCTTTCCTACATTATCATTTGCTTGAAAATGATTTCAACAAACCGTTGTAAAAAGCAACATGTGAATAAAGCAATCGGTTCAATCTAAATAATTAATTTTTTTTTTCTGAGAATTTTCCTTTTAATGGACGAGAGCATGGGAAAGTTTCCAACGGAGACAAATCACGATAAATCGTTTCGCTTTCGTGTTTTCAAAAAAACTGTTTCGGAGATTAACCATTTGTATTAGATTACCTTTTTCCTTTGGAGTAAATCTGAGATTGGGAGCCGAAGTGCGAAGTAATTCAAGAATGGTGTATAATGTGTAACGGAAGAAGTGTCAGTTTTTCCGATGATAACGGGTGGGCGGAGAAGATGAGGAGAAATTCTGGTTGAAAGCAAGAATCATTAAAAGCAATCTGTTAATGTTTGCGAAACCGTGATGGATGATCGTTTGGCAAAAGAAACCTCATTTCGGAAAAAGTCATCTAGATTGATGTCCCTCGAGAAAGCCGATCACTCTTCCAAAACGATTTCTCTTTCTCTCAAATTCAAAACTTAAGTTCCGGAACGATGAACGCTCTACATTTAAAACTGTTTATTTCACTCTCCTTTTCTCCCCAAGAAAAGAAAGACATTGGACCGTTAATATATAAATAAAAATAAAAAAAATACTTTCTCGAGAATGAAATTTTACGGGTGCAGGGCCACAACTTATTTACTTTTTGAATGTTGCAAAGCTACCATCCAGTCCTTTAACCGAATATAAGCCGGGGAAAATTTTCGAATTTGTACAGGTATAATCCTCTTCATATATATATTTTTTTTTAAAATCTGGATCATAATATGTTGCTGGATAAGATTTTTCATCGTGATGATCGTATGCATATCTTGATATGTATAGTTGTGAGATGTCTCTCATTTATCAAGGCGTTTGTTTAACTTAGAGAGATGGATGGATTCCTCTGATCTTAAAAATAAACTTTTCAGAAGTGACAGAGAACTCTGAAAGAAAAATTTATTTTCAAAAAAATGTATTTCTCCTGACGGGATTTATCCGTCAAGGATTCATCGAGATATGGTTCTGACAGCTGAGGAGCTTCTTTTTTAAATCGTTTTCCCAGAATGAGAAGTATGTTTTTGCGTTTTTTTTTTTTTTTTTTTTTTCTTATTCAATTTTTTATGTAAGCTTTGAGTCCTAGCGTTAAGCTGTTTGTATTTCTTTTCTTTTTTATCTGTGAAAGGCCAATGATTTTGTCCACTTGGTGGAATCGCTTAGTTTCATCCTGGCTTCATTGATGTTCAAACAAGACTACATTGTAAGAAGTAAACCCAAAGTATTGTAGAAGGGAATGTACAATTTTCCTAAACTTATAAACAACAATCATGATCGTGGTAGAATGAAATATGGGGATAAAATAAATGGGATTAAAAAAATATATACATGTATATTATAAATGGGATAAAAATCCCAGAAAAAAGGGACATCTTACTGACGCAACGAATCTGAATTTGGTCGTCAGATGACGTCTTTTTTAAATCCATAATAAAGATTATTTAAGGTCATCTAACATCAAACTGATCTCAAATTATTACAAAGATTTAAGGTTCAATGCCAGATATAAGGGCTTATATTACTTTTGAAACAAAATTTTAATTTTTAAAATTCTTAAAAACAGAAAAGTCCGATCTCTCGATAAAAGACCTCAGCTTTTTAGAGTTAAACATCTTTAAATAAAATATCCAACCCGCTGCGAGACTCGAGCCATCATCATCGCACAGAATACCCCACGAAAAATGTGTCCCACCAACCACTTGAGCTTGCAGCGATATAAGTACAATGTCATTGAATTAAATCAGGCCCGTAACCAGTCTAAGAAGCACAGGGGGGCGCAAAGTTTTCAAAGGGGGGTTTCAAATGGCCCCTAATAACATGGAAGATAGGGAAATTACATGGGCCAAACAAAATCTACAAGGGGGCTCAAAACGAAGAGGAACAGAGAGATATTGGTTGGTAGGATTGGAAGCGGCCATTCCTGAGTTCTCGTTGGTTCGAATCCAGCTTCCAATAAATTTTTTCTCTACTTAGTTTTTATAAATTTGACCAATCGTGTTTATCAAAGACTTAATAAATGGCATTAGTGTTTCAACATCAGTCCTCGAATCGACACCCCCGAACAAGACTGTCGTATCTACTTTGTGCCAGAGTAAGTTGAACATTGGAAATACTAAAGAGATACGACAGACTTGCTCAGGGGTGTCGAAATTATCTTATAAACGAATTTGTAAAGGATGTCGACAACGTCTTAAGGACCACCTCCTTATCAGGTTGTTTTGCTTTCCGAAAGGGGACTGAGCAATGTCGTTGAGTTTCTGCAAATTTTTTCCCGGAAATTGATAAAGAGCTTTACGGCAAACCTTTCCGCTTTACCTATACTCGCGTTTTGTGATTTATTACAAAATATATCCCAAACGTACCATGCTTTCTGGCAAACAGAAATACAAGATTTTTTCCCTTTATCCTGTAACTTTCATCTTTCATTCATTGCTAACATGTACACATTTTTTATAGGAAGAACATCTGTGTCAAAAAAAAAATCACGGTCATAGAAAAATCAAGGTCGGCCGTAGCAAAATTCGTGATGTTCAAGGTTTTCTGAAATATTTATCTTAGATTTCATGAGTTGGATTTTCTTTAAAATCATTGCCATCATCATTCTGTACTAGGCAGCCTAATAATAGAAAGCTTAAAATATAAAAACGTAAATGAACATTAAACGATATCAATAAATTAGACTTGAAAATTAATTCCTTTTTTTTTTTTTTTTTTTTCTTCGAAAATATAATTTTGAAAGCTTTTGGATTTATGTTATATCCATAGCGACTCGACGGAGCCATTACATCATATCATATCAGACGAACTCACCAATAAAAATGGGCCTAAAAAGATTTCGTTATCCTGTTTATTTTCCAGCACTATGGTTCTTTTTTAATTGGAATAAAATTCAAATGCGATTTTGCAATAAACTGTACTTAAAGAAGCTTACGTGTAATTCTTTATTATTTTCTCGGAAAGAGATGTTTTGTAAGAAGTTAAAAGATATTTATCCGATTTATTATTTATCTTTATTGAAAAGTTTAGATGAGGATTTCTTTAATATTTTAAAATTCTCTTTCAGGTATTTATAAAATCAGAATTGAAAGTGGGCGTCCTTTACGTAAAGGAAGGTCAATATACAGAGGAAGAAATTTTAGACAACAATGATAATAGTCCGCTTTTTGAAGAATTTCTACAAATCCTCGGAGACAAAGTTAGACTGAAAGGTGAGTATAAAAACCCGGATTTTAGCATTTCCAGATCTTAACGAATATCCTTCAAAGACCGTTTTTCTTTATTTTTTTTTTTTTTTTTTTTACCATGAAAACGATGCTGAAAGTTTTTACTATTTTTTTCTCTTAAGTCCTATTCTTCCGTTTTTTACGATGTAAGGATTTGCGAGTGAATCGAATCGGACCCTGATAGTTAATTTTTTTTCCCTTCTTACGATTTCGACCGCTGCGACCTCTCATTATTTCACTGAAATCCCTAATATGTTGTCGGTTTCCAGGAGTTTCTTCCCATACGATTCAGTCTAGATAACAGATACCATTTGTCTCGTGAACTATGTTGACGTTGATGGACGAGTAAAGATTTTTTTTTTAATTTCTCGGAAGAAAACCGGGAAGCAATTTTTAAATGGGAAAAAGGTCTTGTCGCATCTCATCTATTACGATGTCATTTGTCAATGTTGCAATGCTTCATTGTTTGGTCTCAGTGGATTAAAAATTTCTAAATCCGTAGAAAGATTGTAAAAAAGGTTTTCGTATTTTTTTTTCTTTTTTTCTAAAAAAAAAGATTTTTTTTTTTTTTTTTTTTTTTTTTTTTTTTGTGACCCGCTTTCATTGGCGTGTTAAAATTTTGTTTTAATTAATTCAAACCTTTTTCCCTAATGTTTATGTTTACAGCGATTCCCCTACTGAAATTTTAAGGAATCAGAAATAACTGAAACTTTATAAAAAAGGTCAGATTTACGACCGAAGTTGATGAGAAACTTTTTGATTTACTAAAGAAACTTGGAATACAACCATGAAGTTTTATATTGTTAACGACTTATCGTTACAGCTTTTGACGGTTTCTCCTTATGTACTTAACATTGCGTAACTAAGATATTATTAATTTTTTTTTTTTTTTTTTTTTTTTTTTTTTGCTTAGTGGATCGTTATTTAGAGCAAATAGAGATCATTCATTCATTTAAGTCTTGCCTTTCCCTGATCGATACGAAAAATAAACCTCCTCTTCGTAACTTTTATTTTTAATCCATAGAAAAAGGAGAAGAATAGGCTTATACAAGATCTTACTGCTATTTTCACACTACTGCATACAGACCGTCTGATGGACAAAAACTTTAAGGATTACTCTTCATCTGGAATAACTTATTTCTGCTGGTGTGCCATATAGCTTAATCGATTATAGATAGTAGTTTAGTCTCAAAAATTCCCGCTTCGAAATTTCTTGGGTCCCAAGCTTTATTTTCCGCGAATTTTTCTCAATTTTTTTTTCTCAGTTTTTCTAGGTTTTCCTTGAAAATTCTCAATCTAAGAAATCGATAGTCACGAAAAAGATTTTTTGGGGAATAAAAAATCGGAAGCCGAGATAATTAAATTAAGCAGGTCGCTTTTAAAAAGACTTTTTGGCCACGAAGAGGATGAAAGCATTTCGTCTGAAAACCTGGAGACAGCCTCTATTGCTAACAAAAATAAAGACTACGGAGCCACTACCAAATAAATTAATTTATACGAAACGAGAGGTTAACTGAGCGTAAATCTCCAGATTTTAAAAAAGGCGTTGATGTCAGGTCGACCAACGTCCACCCAAAACGAACAATATTTTTCTGTTACAGGCCATTTCGTATCAAAAAAATGGTCCCGGTTATCTGACAAAGCCATCAAGAGTAATTAAAAGTGCTCTCCTAAAATGTTAATTTTTCAATTGTTTATATGGCTGTTTATTATTGCTATTTGTTGTTGTTGTTGTTGTTTGGTTCTTTATCTTTAAAATGTCGCTTGTTTATTCAAGGGGTCAAGCAATAAAACCTGAAATACCTTTAAAAGCCAGTATTTCATTTTTGGACCTGAGAAACCTGTAAAACCTGTAATTTGCCAATCCTTGGTTTTCCCGGGAATCCAGAGAATCGGGAAATCTATTCCTGGAATCCCGGGCTCATTAGAATTCAAAAAAACGAGAATTCCCGAATCCCGGTATTTCTATTTCCGTTAAAAGCGGGATTCCCGTTTCCCGAGACTCCGAAATTCCCGGGAAAACAGAATCTCTATTCTCAAATTTATTCGGGAAGTTATCGAGAATCCCTGAGACCCGAGCAATGTTTTTCACATTTTTTCCGACTTGAGATTTGATGTGTTCTATGTTGAGATTTCTGAATTTCCTAAAACTTGAAGTTCCCGGAAAATCTTAACTTCTAATAGAAGGGTCAAGGTTCAAGAAAGAAGCTGAGAATCAAAAATTTCAAGTTCACTTTTGCCTGTCACAATTTTTGAAGTTAGAATCGCTACTCTATTGGTATTCACGATCCACCCATAGTTTATCAGCCCTAAAACTCAAAGGTCTGCCAGTGGAAAATTAGTTGAAAAAACGAATTTTGAATAGGTTCAAACCAGAACTAACTCACATATTGTTTTAAAAACATTCTACAAACATACTAACATCAAAGGTAGATGCTAATTTAAAATTTTACCATGTAATCGTACTATGTAATCGTAGCTTTTTCTGATTTTTAAAGACGTTAAGTGCTCAGCAATAATGATTTTAATTTTAATCTTCTTTTTAAAAGTCCAATAGGATCATCTTTTAGATGCTTTTTCTACTAAAATGTGCAAAGTAATAAAAATTTCGAAACATGATGTTTCGGTTTTTATAAACCCTCTTAAAAGCTTATTACGCTGTTTCAAAGCTAATCCCTATTTTAATATATATAGGAGTTATTTGTAAAGTTGACGCACTTTAATAATCTGGATTCTGAAAAGTCATACTGAGAAAATACAATTTGACTTTTGGATTTGAATTCGCACTACATAATATTCTCACTTCACGAAATAATACTTCATCGCTGAATGTAATCTTATTTGAATGCAATCATTGTTACCATGATGATGTTAAACATATAGAAATGTAAATCTACAGAAAAATTTTAAATCCAGTTTTTCTCTGAAATAGTGCGACTGGAATAGTAAGTATTTCCCTGGCTTAGACTTCTATAAAGCTGTAAAACAAAATTCTTTTTGAGGGAATCTTTTATTCATAGGAGGTTCAAAATATTTTTCGGCATTACATCTTGAAACATTTTCAGGTTGTATTAAATTTTTTTTTTCTAGCTGAAGACCAATGCGATATTCAATCGTGATATTGCTTAAATACCGAATTTGAGTTTCTTTCACCCTGTTTAAAAAAAAAAACTTTTCGTAAAGCTTGAAATACGCGTTATATTTATTTCTCCGTTTTTCATAAATAGCATTAGAGCTTGTTCGTTTTACCATTCCAGGATACAGAATCGCAAAAAGATGTAACAGGATTTCAGTTTTTACGGAAAATGACGAAGAGCTAAAGTTTGCATTAATTTATCTAACCAAAAGAAAAAGTTTTGGGGAACTTGTCAGTAAGTTTTACCGTCTTCTCTAGGACGATTACATCAACTTAGATAAATTGTTTCGTGGAAGCTTACATTACTCGAGACATTTGCCTAGTATGTATTTCAGGAAGAAAAAAGATATCTTGGATTTGTGTTTTACCGTCTTCCCCATATTTCTTTCTTTTTTTTTTTCGTTGGGGTAGTCAAACTTTACAACCAATTTGTATTAAACGACGCTTGGCCGGTCGTTCTTTTCTAAACATGAAAACATTTGGAAAAGGGAAAATAGAGATAAGAGTAAAAAAACAGTTGTCTCAATCGGAGGACTCTGGTTCTTTTATTAAACGAATAGAAATTTAAATTTAACAATAGGTAATTTGAACATTTGTATTTTTAATTTCTATCCTCAGGAAATTATATTTTTTTCTGATTCGCTATTCAGCATTTTCAATTTGTTAAATGTACTGCAGATTTAACCTGTTATATAGGTTGATATTTTTTTTCCATTTCCTAAAGTTTGACGGTTTTAGGAACTGAATGAAAACCCATTTTTTTTTCCATCTGTTTTCATTTTGAAAACTGAATTAAACACGGTCTATTTGTGACGTTGTTACATTCAACTCGAACAAGGATTCCGATTGAACAAGGAAAATGGTTGATAATTTCGAATCTGTCTCGTTTCCGGTTATTCAGAATTGCTCTTATCCTTTGATTTTTCAAGTAACAATATTCTCAAGAGTTATCTTCAGTTGAGGAAATTCAGTTATTTTTCAGGATCGAATCTAGCCGGATCATCTCTTAAAAAATAACATTCAATGAACGAGTTTTTCCCTTTTTTTCAGGTTTTGACAAATACAAAGGCGGTTTAGACACAGTCCATGATTTGACCGGCCTCTACTCTGTTTACACGAACTGGAGATCGATCGAAATTATGTTCCACGTATCAACGCAGCTTCCATACGAAAAGCATGATCCTCAAAAACTGCAAAGAAAACGCCACATCGGAAACGACATCGTCTGCGTAGTTTTTCTAGAAGCTGATAATACGTCTTTTTCTCCTGCCTGCATTAAAAGTCACTTCCTTCATACATTTATTTTAGTTCGGACTTCTCCTAAAATCAAACGGAAGCCTACCCGGTACGAAGTGAGCGTTGTGACGCGGGACGAGGTCGGTGCGTTTAAACCGTATCTCTGGGAGCAAAGTGTTTTCGATAAGGGCCCCATGTTTCGGGAATGGTTATTAACTAAAATAGTGAACGGTGAACGTGCTAGCTACTCTGCTCCTAAATTTGCAAGGATGCAGGAAAGGACAAGAAGTCAAATGCTTGAAGATATCGTTGCTAATTTAGCGAATCACGCAGAGACTGGACAAATACCAAAGCCTTATAGGTACGTATTTTTTAGTGAATTCATTTATTACTTCTTCTTTACATCCGTTTTTCTTTCCTAACGCACAGCAATGTTGATAAGATCGTGATAGAACTTTTTATTGTTATTATTACTTTTTACCTCCCCTTTTGAGGAGGGGGGGTCTTTTACGGAACATATTATGGGCTCTACGCAGTTAAGCTATCATATGCTCGCCCCGGGTTTGGTGGTCGTTAGAGTGGGTCGAAAAATGCGAATTTTTGAATTTGAAAACGCCTGATATGGGAATCGATGCCTTTTTATAATACTACCAACCCTCATTTTTTTCAGACTTTTTAAACGACATCTTGAATTGCCGCAATGACCTTGAAAAAAAGCCCATTTGAGACCAAAAAAGAAAATTTTTTTTTCGTCTAATAAGACCATCGTTTTCTATCGGAAATTGTGCGTAGATTACGAATTTGAAGTCAAAAATTAGTTTTGGTACACGGTTTATGAGCCGCGTGCCGGATTCCAAAATTCTGAAAATCTTGTTGTGATCTGTCTGGAATGCTCAGGCATGGGCAAGAAAGCCGTTATTTGGGGAACAAATGTTTGCCCTTGCAATTCCACACTGCCCTAATACTTTCTAAAAAAAGGAATTCTTTTTAGGAAGCTCTGAAAGCCTTATGTGACTATTTAAAAATTTTTCCCGCTCAAACTTACTCGAAAACAATCGCACTTTTTGCATGTTTTACAATAAATAAAAAAACATTATTTATGAGAAAACTTGCGAAGTTCCATATTTCATTTTTAAACGAAACGGTCATACAGCGTATCGCTTATGTTGAGCAGGCGTTCCAAAAAATATTTTCTATTTTTTTAAAAAAATTAAAAAAATTGTTTTTTTGTAAGTACGCAACCGTTTTTTTTTTTTTTAATGAACGTTATCGTCATTTGTTTTTATAATCTCTCCAAAGCTTTTCCGTGAAACTTGATAAGTGGAAGACTAATATTTCCCTTCATTAAATTCCTGTTAGCTTCACTCATCATCCTATGGGTTTTTTTAAAACTTTTTTCTTTCATTTTTTTTTTTTTTTTTTTTTTTTTTTTTTGAAGCGAGTGTTTAAACAAGAGCATGTAACGTATGAAAGGAACTTTCTGGCTTTTTTATCTTGTGAAAGAAAAGAGGTTTTATAGATCAAAGAAAGTTATTTACGAATAGATATTTTCTACAATTAGTGCGTTTTTAAGGATTTTAGGCTAATATGTTTTTCCAGAAAAAAGAAATTTGACTTAACTTTGTCGTGTTTGAAAGAAATGATTTCGTAATAATTAATCATTGATTTATTTAAATGATTCGATAACTTTTCCTCGATAATAACCTGCTTATATATTCTTTTTATCTTGCTTTTTTTTCACAAACTGGAGACGAAAAGCCATCGTAATCAGATTACAGGCCGCTTCGTGGCGAAATAATCTTTTCTTCCTTTCTTTCTTTCTTTCGTTTCCCTTTGTTGTTTGTGTTATTTATTTACTTTTTTCCAGAAATACCTACTACAACTAAATGTTTTATTCATTTATTTACTTATTTGTGCAATTACCATTTTACTTTACATTTAAAAAAAAAAAAAAAAGAGGACCAAAGAATACGATTTTTTTTAATCGCTGCTGCTGCAGTTAAACCTCTTTGTAACGAACCTCCATTTAACGAAATCCTCAATATAAAGAATTTTTAAATATCCAAAAATGCTTAAAAAAATATATATATATTTTTGTTACTTTCAATTACGTCAATGTTTTGTTGTTTTGAGCGATTCTTCCGTAGGATCGCATGTAACTCAGTTTTTCTCCCTCGGAAAGAAAATATAATAGTTAAATATTAAAAAAATTCAATTTTGTAATTGGTTTAGTCTAGTGAAAAAATTATGTATAAAATGTAATGCGATAAGTCAAATGTAAAATGCTTTTTCCAAACCTTCATTTAACAATGGATGAGGGTCGATAAGGCCGTTTTTTGGACTGTTTCTTTTTTCGTGGAATTTGAGTCCTGGTAAATTATTTCCCAAAAAAATTTTCGATTTCGGTCATCAATATTCTTAATCTCCGTTTTACGAATATTCCCTTCAACAAATTATTCAATTTTACGAATTTTTTTCCGAGGTTTTCATGTTCTCTATAAAGAGGTTTTACTGTACTTATAAAGTATCCTATTTAATTATTGTAAATGTGGAGTATATTATCTGTCTCCATTGGACAATTAAGTGGAGGGTACAATTAATTGTACCACCGGAAATATGCTGTATATTTTTCAACTTTTTTCTTCTGCTACCACTTTTTTTTTCGTTTTCATTATTTTTAGATTTCGAAAAAATAATCAAAAAACAATAAAAAAAAAGTGGTAGCAGAAGAAAAAAGTCCAAAAATATACAGGATTTCCGGTGGTACAATTAATTGTACCATTCGATTAATTGGCCAATGGAGGCAGGACAATATTGTATATTGAGATGTACTCTTTATTTGATTGATACCTTTAAGACATTGCAGCACTAGAATTGTGGTATTTTTTTATCTCGAAAATTGGAAGAGAAAGTAGAGTCAATCAGCTTTGTACTGAGTCAACTTTATACATTACATAACATATACACGATGGAACAATTTTTATAGCGGTATTTCCTATGTTTAACTTCATAAATTGTTCCACCGTGCACATTAATGAGTCAGAAATGTTTGAAAACCCATTTAATTTTTATAAATCCTTTTGTTCCACAATATTACACCATGACAATCAGTAAAATACTTTTCTTCTGTGATTTTTAGACGTGGGTCTTGGAGACCGATTGGTCATATGCGCCCAAGCAGCCCTCTCCTCGATTCAGTGCGGGATAACTTCGAGGATTACGATTCATTAGCCAAAGATTTCACCAGAGTGTTCCTCAATAGCGAAAGCAACATTGCCGTTAATGCCAATCTCTTTGATGTGACCTTCTTAGTAGGACAATCTAAACAGAAGATAAAATTCATCGGCGTTCGAGCCATTTTAGGGGTTCGAAGTCGGTAAGTCTAACAAATGTTGTATCAAAATTAAAATTCTCCATAAATCAAAACAAAAAAAAAAAAAAAAAAAAAAAAAAAAATTCCCCCTGCTGAATGCTGATAAAGATAACCGAGAGGTACATTTTCCAGCTTAATTAAATTAAATTTTACATTTCACCTAGCGACAGTTAATTTCGATAATTGATGTATTGTACATTTTAATTTCTTAAATATCCGTGCAGGAATTCCATCGATGCGATGTCATCATTGTGTTATTTCAAATATCCTTGAATAGTTTTCGATTGTTAATTGAAAATGGAAGATAGGATAGCAGTTCGCAATGGACTCATAATAGTATTGATAATCCATTTGCAATCTGAACGTGCTTACCTGTAAAACAGTTGTTTGGATTCCCGTTTCGACTAAGCAATTAAGAGCGGATGAGGAAATTCGAGAAATTTGAATTCCGAACACAATATAAGTTCAAATTTCAGGAAATAAAGGATATTTTATTCTAATGAGAAGATCCAGCTTTTGTTAGTTGTATCCACGTTGAATGCAAGAAAAAGGCTTGTTGATATGAAACTTTATATTTGAAAATAAGTCGCATTCATGTATCTTAATAGGTAAATAGTTAGTAATGCTGTAATGAAACGTCAATCATTAGTGTTCATTGTTTTATTTTCCAGAGTTTTCCAAGAAATGTTATACGGAATACAGACTGGTTTTGGTTCACCACAAGTGCCAGTGGCTGAACTGTTAGCACGTGCAGTTCCAACTTTACACTCTCCCCAAAAGCCAAAGAGTAGCAACTTTTTACAAGTGCCCGATATCGAATCACCTAGGTAAAAACTTTTTATTCCTTTAAAATTAAAATTACGTTCCCCTTAGTCAACTGAATTGATCCGGTTTAGCAACTTTAAAAAGTCGATTATAAAAAAAAGCCGTCGATAAGATAATCTTAGTTAAATCTTATAGTAAGCTTAATCCTTCTCCAGTAAACTTACAATAAAGTTTTCTTTTTATATCCCTCGCATTTCTCAATCATTTTTTTTACGTAAAACTTTTCCAAAGCGATTAACGCAATATTATTTTTTACCGATTTTTGTTTTTAAACTAAAATACAAAGATTAATAATATTACATTTAATTTTGGACAATGAATTATTTTTCAGACCTAAGAGTGTACCAAGTTCTCCTATGGTTAAACGAGCTTTTTCGAGATTAGGAACGATTACTGCAGGCTGGGGAAGATCCATCAGAAAACAACATTCTCAGTTATCTGCCGAAGACAAAAAGAAGTGGTCCTCTTCTCAAGACTGTTCCAGTAAGTATTAAAACCAAGTTGAAGTTGTTCAGAATAGGGTTGTTTCACTATATTTCCAATTTTTTTTTTTTTTAACAGACCGGGAATTTAATGAAAAATATCAGAAAACGGATCTCATTGGTTTTTGCCTCATTGGGAATGTTTTCAGTTTTTAAACTATGTAAAAATCAATGAAAATTCAGTACGATTTGAACATTTTCAAAAAGCGCAAAATAAAATGGCGTCGGTTGTTTTTATCGTTCCGTAAAAATTACCAGTTCAAATGGCGGTTGTTTTTGTTTTGAAATAAAAAAATCGAGCATCTTCAATTATAACTATGAGTACAAAAAATATTAAATACCATTTTGATCCATTATTTGGTAGCAATTTGAAAGACACTCGAATAAAATAGTATCCGAAGCTGCTTTGGTAAAATCCCCACCCTATTATTTCTAAACAAAATAAACCGCTATTAAAAAATTTTTTACATTTGATTCACTGCTCTTTCGAACTGGTTAATCGTATGGAACGATAAAAACAACTGTGACGCCATTTTATTTTGCGCTTTTTGAAAACGTTCAAATCGTAATGAATTTTCGTTGATTTTTAATTAAAGTTTAAAAATTAAAAACATTCCCAATAAGGAGAAAAAAGAGATTCGTTTTCTGATATTTTTCCTTAAATTTTTGGACCATTAAAAAAAAATTTGGAAATATAGTGAAACAACCCTCAAATAAAGATTTCCGTGTATTTACAGATAAAGATGGAAAAGATAAAGACAAAGATTCCAAAAACATTCCTCAACTAGCCGTGCCTAGATTATCCGTATGTGCTGACGCTCAGAAAGTCGATCGTGCTAAATTAGCACAAACGGAGGTAAGTTCTTCATAGTAAGGATAAAATATGCAGTTATCTTAAGCTGTTCGTAAATTTTATTTAAAAAAAAAAAAAATCAATATAAGTATTAACTTGCTTATAAGCTACGAAACAGTAAAATCCACCTCTCATTTTTATTTTATTTTTTCAGTTTTCAATTATAGAATTTGATCCAGAAACATTTCGAACACTTTTGGATTACCTTCACACAGGGTCATGTCCTTTGACTTGCACAAATATACCTGGTTTAATTTGCGCTGCTGAACATTACGACCTTCCTGAACTGTTACAAGCCTGCTTCCATCATGCCAAGCAGTTCCTACGAATAGATGTAGTGAGTATTGTCGGCAGAAAACCTATACACAAATTGTATAATTTAAAACTTTATTTTACATTATTATTTTAGTTGGTTCATGTATTTATTTATTTACTTATTTATTTTAAAGATGTAAATTTTTTTAAAGTCAATTCCGTGCGCTGGAGGTCAATTGACGCATCTCCATTACGTGTATGACTGGATATATTCTATTTTGATTACTGTCATCAAAACAAATTTTACCCGCTCATGTTGGCATAAACTTGTTCCTGCATGATTTAAAAAACAGTCAAAACTGACTATTTCCAGTCATGTTTACGATGGAGATACGCCAGTTGACCTTCGGCGCACAGAATTAATATCTTAGGTACGATTAAAGATCCCTATTGGAAAGTCCATTTTATTTATTTTTTATTTTATTTTATTTTATTTTTTTATTTATTTATTTATTTATTTTTTTTTTTTGGTAAGGGGATCTGGGAATTTAAGTTAAATATATTACAATACCATAAACGGATCTAAAGTCCGTTTTACGGGATTTTAAGGAGGATGCTTACAATTTTTTTTTGTTTTTATTTTGATTATTTATTTCGAATGTTATTTATAGGCGCAACATTTGTTTATTTTGCGAAAACTTTTCGAATCAATACAATTTTTTAAAAATGGTTTTATACAGCGAAAATCACTATGGTAGACCTAAACTAAATTCTCTTGCGACTGACAAGAAGGAAAGTTAGGATGTATCGTGAAATAATGAATATTTTTGAAATTAATCAACCGATTCAGTAAACAAAAACATGAGATCTTGAGCTTTATTTAAAAATTGTTCATTATTCCACGATACATCCTAACTTTCCTTCTTGTCAGTCGATAGAGAATTTGGTTTAGGTAGACCATAGTGATTTTCGCTGTATAAAACCATTTTTAAAAAATTTTATTGATTCGAAAAGTTTTCGCAAAATAAACAAATGTTGCGCCTATAAATAACATTCGAAATAAACAATAAAAATAAAAACAAAAAAAGGTGTAAGCGAGTAATGTCAGCAAAACTTCGATTTTCACTTTCAAAACAATTTTTGGTTTTTTTTCGCTAAAACAGAGTTCTGGTACGATTTTAAATCGTAATTATTATTATGTGAAAAGATATTATAGCAATTTTAATTAATTTTTTTTTTCCCGCTTTAATATCAATGAAAACTGTTATTTCCGGGGACACCAATGACGATAAAGGGACACCAATGACTTTATTTGCAGAAATTAAAGGAATTTAACCATTTAATGGGACATTAAACTGAACTGTTTTCGTTTCAGAGTAAATTACTAGGCATTGAAAGGGCAGGTATGCAAACTTAAAGGGAGAAAAATATAATATAGCTTTAAATTTAGCCAGGTGTCCTAAAAAATGTGATCAGTCTGATATTAACTTGGTGTAGCCCTAACGTCAGACCAATGTCAGATAATTAACTTATATTAAACAAATATCGGTCAAATATTCACTTAATATAATAATCACAGTAATAGAAGTTTTAATTTGCAAAACAAAAAAAATTTAGATTTACACAATAGAATAATAATGGTATGAAGTGAGCCTGATATTGCAGCAGTATGACTACGTTTCGTGAATTATCTTAAAAATTTTTTTTTTAGAAATTCTACTTTACGTTTTTTGAAATTTTCGTACCTTGTACCTGAAATGGGGACAAGAATATAGGCAAAATCGTAATCTGCGATTCAAGAGCTTTGGCTGTTCTGCCCTTCGTTTTTTGAAATTTTTTGTTCTTCCACCTGAAAAAGTGATAAGAATAAAACAGTCCAAAAATTCTAAGTCCCTCATTTGTGGGCTTAAATAATCGAATTATCAACCATTTATGTAAGCTAAAGAGTGGTTTTTATTACATAAACTTGCCTTCCATTCTGTCAACAAGGGGAGAGATCTGAGAAGGGGGGACACCATAGACGGGACACCAATGATTATTCTACTTTTTTGCTACTTTCTGAAGACTAAGACATTTTTTTAAAACTTGCTATATGAGGGAGGTTTTACTTATGAATAGCACTTGAAATCTGCGTAAAAATTTTTTCCCCGAAAATTCTAGTTTTAGCGCACCATCATGGGGACACAAATGACGTTTATAATAACGAAATTCAAACGCTTACCTTATTTTCAATAAAATATGATCTAATAATTTTTTTAAATTTTTTTTTCCCATCGGATATAAATAACAATGGCTTATTTGAAGCAGACAGATGAAAAAAAAGTTTAAATTTAAAAAATTACGGATAAAATATTCGATTTTAATTTAAATCAATGACGGGGACACCGATGACGTGATCCTGTAAGACACAATTTTAACGTTCAGTATCTCATTCAAAAAAACTTTTTTTTAATTTTCTACAATTTTTTGGGAAACCTTATGGTTTTTTATAGTAAAAACCACTGAAATGATTTTTGTTTGATTTTTTTATAATTTGAAATAACTGTGTTTACAAAATAATCTGGTATTGGGACAAGCACCGTCCATGAAGATTTGCTGTTTCTTATGATGTTATTTCATATGTAACATATATTTTGTTAAAGATATAAATTTTTTTCATTGTATTACTCCTCATTCTTGAAAGTTAACCATGAAAAATTTTTATTGAAATGTATATTAGCGAAAAAAAACATTAGAACATGAAAAAAAAGTTTTGCTGACATTACTCAAGCATCCTCCTTGAAAGAGCCTTAGAAGCTTAATTCTATTATTTAGCATTTAAAATGACCAAACTAAAAATAAACTTACCGGTAGTAAGTTTTTTTAAAAATATGCTATTACAATTCATTATTTTTCCATAGGTTTGCACCATGCTTTGTTCATTAGAAAATTACTACTGGAGATATACTTCAGCTTCCGAGTTAGTTAACATGATTCTGGCATTTGTAGAAACCAGGGCTCATCAACTTTTCCAAGCTCCAGATTTCTTGACACTCAGTGAGTCAATGGTACGTTCTTTACATCTTTCATTTTTTATGTCTGGAAATTATTTTCGATTTAATCTTTCGTAGAATTTAGGCTTAAATCAAAAATATTCAATACTTCGTAGAACTTAGGCTTTAAATTATGGAACCGTTTTTCACGGTCAAATAATTTTTTTTTTCCTTGTTGGCGTTTAAGAGTTCAAAAAATGAAATAAACTTCATTAAACCTTTCTAACTGCGTAGGAAGTGAAGTCGGTGTGAAAATAATTTCACTAATATCATACCAGATTTTCCTTTTTCACTAAAATGAAACAAAATTTAAAAATGTATATCGTTAAAATGAATGAAGCTTTTTTTAATTGGGGCCATGTTAACTCAACATGCTACAAATCTTTTTCGTATTAAATAATCATTAACACATCCGGAATATATTATTATCAGAGCAGAGATTTATCTACCTGCTATGTCACATTCCTGGAATAAATTTCAAATATGAATGAAAATGACCGAATAATAACGCATATATTTTCATGGAGATTTTTTTATTTATTTTTTTTTTTTTCTGGATACATTTTTATTTTAGCAAAATGTGTTTCATATTTTTGATTCGTATTTTTCAGGTACAAATGGTCATGTGCCGAAATTTAGAAGTGCCTGAAGTTAGAAAATTCGAAGCCATGTTAGCTTGGGCGAAGAACAAAATCAAAACGAAAACATCATCAAAAGTAGACGCAAGACTAGAGTTCAAATGCATTATGGAAAGACTAGCAAGGGATCTAAAACTTTATAGAATATCACCTCAGGAATTAATCAAGGTTGGTCCATTTTAAAAAATCGCTCAGTATTTTTACAAGGTTGCATGCAAAAGCAACGACGAAATTGAATTTTATTTTCCGTTTTCAGATTGTTCTGCCAAGCAAAGCGATCAAAAATGAAAGAATATTAGAAACATTAATGTTCCAAGCTAACTCAGGGATGTACCGGATTCAAGACAGTTACATAATTGAGTGCCAGCAAAGGTTACAGAAACAAGAAAGCCGAGTTTCAGAATGGGAGAGCTTTGATTATGGTATTTAGAAAATTATTTTAATAATAAAGTACCTTTTATAAGTTATAAATTTATCCGATATCAAATTTAATATTAGTTCTAAAGTCGCGAACGAAAGACTGCTCAGAAAAGATTATTTTCTCCTAACTTAGAGGTTTATTTTTTTACTATAATACTGTATAAAATCGCATAAAGGTTATATAGAATTTCATTAGATTTCGGCCATTTTAATTGAAATTTTTACTTGAAACATTTTGATAATTCCTCTTTTCAAGTAACAAAAAAATAGTTTTTATAAAGTTCAAAAATCCTAAAAAAAAAAAAAAAAAAAAAAAAAAAAAAATCCGTGCCAAATTTATTTACTAAAATGGTTTTTAAACTTTTTTTCGTTATTATTATTACTCCTTATATGTTTTACTATTTGCAGTGATAAATTTAAAAATTCCTTACATCGACTTTAGAACTTGTATTTCCAAATAATTTGATAATTTAAACAGAATTATTTTACACAATATGTAAGAATAAATTAAGGTAAAAAAAAATGTTTTTAATCGCTTGATGGATAAATCAGCGAGCTAAGAACTGAGACATCAACAAAAAAAAAATACTTTTTCAAAGCGATCGTAAGCATAATAATAAATAAATAAAAAATAAAAACTAAATAATTAAAGACTGATTTGACGTTAAAGTCTACTTTAAGATAGTTAATTTGAATCGTTAATATATTTTTCTTAATGCAAAATGAGACGAAAAGATTATTTTACTTACTGGAAAAAACACAAAAACAGGTAAACACTTTCTTACCCGATGTTAAATTTCATAAGGAATCGCATTAAGTTTGGAGACTTCTGGCTAAGTCCCTCTCTTGACTTATTTATGCGGGAGAATTTTTAATTTTTTAATTTTTCTTTTAAAACTAAAATGCTATTTTTTTACTCAAAAATGTGGATTTTTATCAGGTATGATGTAACTTTTTTAAAAAAAGTTGGTAATAAAAAATGCATTTCTGCAGTTGAAAAACCGATTTTTCTACTGAAAACGCATGAATTTTTTTTTATTTGAGTAAAAAAATTACAATTTTATCAAGTTCTCTTGAGTGTAAGAGGAACTAAAAAAACGTTAAGTGACCCTGTAGTTTTCATAAGTTTCGGGTAGGGGGTGTGACCTAATAAAAAAAAAAAAAAAATCTCTCTTCTGCGACTCATAATTTTCTGAAACTCGCTGCTGATTTAAGAAAGAGACGATCCAGATATTCAACAATAATTTTGTTTTAAAATTTTACAACTGAAACAATAATTTAGAGAAAAAGGGGATAATTATGAATAAAATAAACGGATTGTGGTTCCAGGAGTTACCAGTCATGTTTTATAATTTATTGTTTAATGGAATTTTTCTGTGGTGTACGTTGGTGCTGTAATGTCATAAATTTATTGTAAATAACAATGGCCGATTCTTTAATGGTTCAGGAAGAATCGGAAATGAGAATTTCCGAATTGCAATTCAGACCTGGCTGCTTTATCTGGTAAAATAAAGGATTGGTTTTTTTATCTGCTTTTTTTTCTTTTTGAACTTATTGAGTTTTTATATTTTTTAAAATCATGGTTAAATATTTCTTTGTTAACCATTATTTTGAATGGAGGATAAATATATTTAAAAACAGGAAGAATTAAAATCGTTGATAAAAACTTAGTTTTGAAAAATTCGTTCGCATTTTCTTCGCTTAACTTTCACTATTTATTCTGCAAATTATTTTCCTACATCAAAAGTCATTTTTATCGGAGTGCCAAAGTTATCAGACTCTAAATTTATTTAAGAGCACAGAAAATTTAAGATGAAATAGATAGAACCGTAAAACAAAGATTTTTATTTTTTTATTTTTAAAGAGAGTAAAAGTTACAGGATGTCATTAACATAGCACACTTTTATAAGAAATCGGTGTTCCTTTAACCGAAGCTTGAGGTTTTCCTTCTTGAAAAGATACAGCTCGTCTTTCAACTAAAATGTATTTCTATTTATTCCTTGCTTTGCTTTTTAAAACGATTCAACTGTTCAGATACTCGTACTTAAATGATATCCTTTTAAAAAGACTGTCTAAAGTTTATTTGACTAAATTAATATCTTTCTTTTTTCGTCTTCACTAAAACTCCAGTTTTTTTTCCAAAAAAATCTTAATATTAGAGTATCGTTTATTTTAATTAATATTCATTACTTTAAAAAAATCGAAAATTCAGCCAGCTCAACTGAAAAAATATATGTCACGAGCCATTTATGTTAGCTGTGAAGACTAAAATAATGTTTTGTCAAATTAAATAACGATTGAAAAGTTATTGTAAAATGTCTTTTCTTTCGTTTTAATTATTTATTAATTTCATTTATTTTTGCGGTTTTGAGAAAGAAGAAATGATTGTCATTTTTTACCTTGTAGCATATTGAAAATCCACATTTTAAAACCTTTGTTAAAATTTTAGTTGTTTTACTTTGAGATTGTTCCTCTAAGAAAAAAAAAGTCTAGCAAAATTTCTTAGTCGGGACAATGTACTTCTCTCTTATATTCTATCTTTGTTTAGCAAAAAAAGTTTAATTTTTCAATGTTCTTACATTTAAAAGTTTGAAATTAAAACGAATACGGTCAGCTTATTTAATTAAATTACATTTCCCAGCTACAAGGTAAAAACTTCAACAAAAGTTAAGTGTTAAAGTGTGTTTAAGAAAATGAATAATCAGTCATGAAATTTAAAAAAAGTAGAAAGCTGCAAGACGTGATCACGGCATAATCGAAAAAAAAGTGAGGATACCTATTTTTTTTTTATAGAGACTGAATTCTAAAAATTTTTTAAACATAAAATAAATTTCGAATCCTTACTGTCCAATGAAAAACACTGTAATGAATCTAGTGTTGGATCTGCATTAGAGTAATGGATTATAGCACCGGAAGTGGCGAAGTGAATGCAAATCTTTATTCTGAGCGTTCGGAGGACGGCACAAATGATGTAACAACTGTAAGCTACCATAATCATAGGGATCTGCGTATGACTTCATTTGTTTCCTTCTAACGCTCAGAATAAAGATTTTTATGCACTTACGGCTCAAATCAATTATGTGATGGAATTAATTGCTCTAGTGGAGGCATAGCATAGATTTAATGCAGATGGAATCGTTATATGTAAGCATTTACTACGTAAGATTTTGTACATTGAGTATATATATTATAAGTGGTTTTCACATATAATATAACTGACACCAAAAATACGTATAGAAAGTATTGCTAAGTGCGAATTTCACCTGTTGTATATGTAGTAATTATTAGATATGAGCTACAAAAATGTCCTAACGGGAAGTAAATTTTGCTTCAGTCTACCTAATTTGTTTTTTTTTCTTCTTTTTTCTTTTTTCATTAAAATAAAAAAAAATCATAAAATTAGCAACACAAATAGGTAAGAATTCTATTTGGCCATCTACTTTTAACTTCGATATTTGAATGACTGACTGATCACGTCTTATAGTGTACTTTGTTAAAATTATATATAGGTATATAAATGTTTGTTGTTAATAATAAGAAATTAAATGCTCCGACGTTTTGTATAAAAAAATTTAAAATTGAAAAAAAAAAATAAAATAAATAACTGTAAAAATGAAAAGAAAAAATATGAAAAAATGTAAGGAAAAAACCTTTTCGCCTATGCTGTATACACAGCAAAAACTAAGTGTCTTATCAGTTAACTATTGATACCCACCATTTTGAAAAGAAAAAAAATTTAATTAAAAAAAAAGAAAAAAAGAAAAAAAAAAAAAAGAGGAAAGAAATTATCGCTAAATGTACATAAAAATTAAATAGCGGATTTTCTATTGATAAAACTATATTATTTTAAATAGTGGATTAAAAATTAAAAAGAAAATAAAAATAAAAAAAAGTTGTTGTTCAGATGTTGTGGAATTCTCCAATCTCTGTGATGCTGTAGAAAATTATTGTTAAAATTAAATATTAAAAGAAACAGCCAAAATCTAACCTGGTTTGAATGGTTGCAAAAGATATTATTTTAATTTCATATGTGAGGTCCCAGCCTAATTTAGAATTTAAGATCATAATTCTTTTTATAATCAAAGAAAAACAATATTTTTTTATAATAATATAACGACAATGAAATAAGAAATTTGATACTTAAGTAAATTTTCATTTAAAAAATTTTTAGAAAGAAGGCAACCTCACATATGTATAAATACATTTTTTTAAAAGCTGTCTAATGTTGAAAAAAAAATTCGATCAATACCTAAGCGGTTTTTTTTATAAATATTTATGAAGAAAAGTTGTCTTGAACTGATTTTACGTACATTAGACAGATGTAAATGGAATATAATGAGTTTTTGTAAATTATATTTGCATTTATTTTTCTTTGCGGCAAGTTTGTAATATTTTCATAAGTTGTCTGGTAATGCAAATAATTTTACAAAACGAAACGCTTCTGTTCAGGGTTCTGTTTTATGAATGGATTTTCATAATAAAATTTACTTGAAATAGAGAGACTTTACGTAAACGATTGAATATATATTCTATGCATAGGAAATTGAAAATCGACTTTTCCGACAAACCTCAAAGATTTATTTTTATGATTAGAACTGGATACAGATTTTAAAATTTTAATATGCTTCAGCATTAATTACTTCATATTATTTTTATTTTGGACGTATTTTTTTCCTATTATGGAATTCACTTCAGTAAATTTTATGGTAAAAAAAAACACTTTTTTACTAGATATTTTTTTGCTAGTTTTTTTTTTTTTAAATTATACCCTTTTTTATAATTAACTTACATGACCGTCCAACAATCTTTTTATGAGTGCGACGCATATTTCTCTTAGAATATAAATTTTGAATTCCGAATTTTTTTTTTCATGCTGTGCGTATTAAATAGGAAATGAAACGAAATCGCCATGACCCGGAATAAATTGGGTAGTTAATGTACTGAATATTCGATTTTCATACTGTTGCTTGATAGGGTTTTTAAGGTTCGTAAACGCCAGAATCACTGTTTTCAGTTTTTTCTATTTTAATAATTCATGACGTAATTTACTTACCTGTAAGAGACAAATTTTCAAGCAGTTATAAAATTTTCATTACGAGAAAACTTCAGCAATGCTTCATATTTCAAAAAGACTCTTTTTTTATTTCAAGCAAAAATGCCACATTGAAACAAACGAAACGTATTATGTCCATCATAATTATCATATTTAGAGCATAACGGTTTTTTTCTAAATTATACGAAGGATTATTTATGATTGTTTTTACAAAAATGTTTATCCTAAAGCTAAAGATTTCTTTGAAATATAATGCTAAATACAGGGTCACCACCCTGAGTGCAGAGTGCCGAAATTCACTTTGTTAGAATGAATACCCATGAAGTTTGACGGCAGTTTTTTTATTCATTAAAAAAAAAAAATCCGCAATTTTGCTAGTGGTTTTAACTAGTATAAAGAATTCAACAGTTTTTAAAATTCAAATCAAATAGCATGGCTTCAAGTATTTTCCTTTTAAGTCGAATTAAGCGCGATTTGGCATTTTGCTAAAATTTTTGGAATATGAACTTTAACACTTTTTGAAATACATATACTTCAATGCTTTTTAGAACGTGATATAACTGGCCTGTATTTGAGATGTTAAAAATTTAATTCATTAACGTAAAAAATTTGTTGATGTTAAAAGCATTCCCCTCCATGATTGTCAGAAAAAAAAAATAATAAATAATGCTGCTTCTCCATTATGGCTCAAAATTAATTTTACAAAATTAATTTTATAAAATTATTGGGAATAATGCTTTTATTTTACTAATCGAACATGAGGATGACTTAAAAAAGAATAAGAAATCTGTAAAAAATAAATATGTTATGAAAAAAGAAAGAAAAAGCGCATAATTTCCGGTAATTTTATAAAATTAATCTTGTAAAATTAATTTAGGACCATAATGGAGAAGCAGCATAAGCAACTAAAAGTTATTCAAGCATCTTTTTTCACATAATTTGAATTCTCTTTATTTCGAGAATTTTTATGGCGTTTAGAAAGATTAAGGAAGCGAAAATTGAAAAATGTTTGACCAAGTGGATCAAAATCTCCATTCTAAGCTATTGGATTATAGGTAATCCTATTTATGTTATAATATTTCCTTAATATATATTGTTTCTATCTGAATATTGATATTTTCTTCTTTTTGAACAAAACAATCCCTCAAAATGTACTTATCATGCCAAAAAAAAAAAGTCGAAGCAATGAAATCGAGTTAAATAAATCCTGTACGTGCTCCTGAATGTAATTTAAAAGCGCTGATCCGTTTCCTAAAAACATCTCAGTTTTGGAGAAACAATAATTATCGGCCCTTCATTCCTTTTAGGAAAATACTTTAAAAAAGAGATTTAAAGCAATAATATTTCATCTGTAAATCTGCCTAATACCGACTTTATTTCCAAAAAAAAAAAAAAAAAAAAAAAAAAAAAGCACGGTTTACTATAAAATTCAACATTTCTCATGAGAGCAACCTATTACAGATCTTTAAAATTTAAATTGCAAATGCTATTTTCAATTTTTTTTTCTAGTGCTTTAAAGGTATATCGCTTTTTTCGTTCGTGAGATTATTCGAAAAAAAAAAAAAACCGGGTAGACTCTTTTTAGTTAAACTGAAAAAAAAAAGGATAAAAGACAAAGCTGTTAAAGTAATCGATATTGAAAATGTCCTTTTTTTTCCTTCAGCTTTCTCTTAAAGTCCTCGGGTTCAATTTCACTTGTTTTGACAATAAAAGGAAATGCACGTTTGGATGGTTGTCAGAAAGTGTTCGAATACGATAAATAGTTTTCAAATTGAATTCGAACTCAATTCGAGCTCTAAAAACGTTTTCTCTGGCCAAGTATTCGTTTACAACCGACAGTTTTTCTCATTCATTTTTTTTCCCTTAGGTAAATTTTTTTCCGGATTTTCCATTATGAAGGAATGTTCGATTTGATCCAGTCGTAATAATGCTGCATATGAGTGAAAACGCTTGGAACTCCAGCCGCTCCACATTTGTCCGAACCAAAGGACACCATTCCGACCTTGAACGGACAGGTGATAATTATTGAATTTGTCTAAAAGAAACGAATCATTTCTTCTTCTTTTTTTTTTTACCTGATAATATCGGTCTCTCATGACATGATCTAAAACTACCAGAGGAGCCCCTCCAAAGCCAGAGCAAGCGTCCTTTTTTGCTTCCCCTCCGACGCACAATTGATTCGTTGTTATTGGTATAACTCTGCCGTAAATTTTGGAACATGTTTCCAAAGCAACTATTGGCAGCTCTAACTGTTGCTGACGAGAAGGCACAACTGCATAAGGAAAAAAAAAATCTTATTTTTAAAGTGAATCCGAACATTCAAAGCCTCTATTGCCGCAGAGAAATAGATTCAATACCAAATGTGTCGACTTTCTCACTTCAATTATTGAACTTATATTGATTCTGAAAACTGGAAAACACTTTGAACTGACGGGTCAAAAGGTGTGCTTTATATTTTTAACATGAGAAAATTCGAAAAAAAAAGAAAAAAAAAAAAAAGGAAAGAGGAAAAAGAGATTGAAATAAAATTTTCTGTACATTCTAAGGAACAGATGTTCCATCAGGATCATATAATATTATTTTTCCGTTTATTTCCCACTGGTAAACTAAATGAAATAAGCAATGATTTCGGGTCGGAAAAGGAAAGAGGAAATTTTAAGAATCGATGATAGCTTTTGTTATTCTTATGTTATCATTCCTTTTCATAACATTTTTTTTTTTTAAATTAGAAAAATAAAAACTTACCATCCTGCCCTGGTAACTTCCCCCAGCCGACAAGCTTTCCTGTTCTGCCAACCAGAGGGACATTAGGATTCTGCAGAAGGCAAATTGGCTGAGCGCTCACTGCAAAATGATATTTAAAACATAGGAAGTTTTTGTCTAGTTTTTATTTTAATATGTACAATACACTGTCGTTCAAAATTAAGGGAACCTTTTTTTTTTTTAATTAATTTTTTAAAACGTCGTCGGACCGGGATGAAACTTGATATACAGGTAGCCTTTGGGTTCCCCATCATGCACCCCAAAGGAAATTTAAACCGGCCCATTTAAACCGGAGAAATTTTTCTTTTCAGAATGAGGTATTTTGGCCGAGACCCAAAACGTTTTTTCGATTTCATTAAAAGTCACGGTGCAGGGGATTTTCGGGTCGCTGATTTCGAATATCGAATCAGATTTTCGAAATTCAAAATTGTCGAAAAGTTCGGTTTCTGAAAATGGTGAAAACTGATTCGGGCGCAGCAAATTTTCCTTCGGAAGGGTTTTTCGGGTCAAAAATAAAGAATCCGTAATCTTTTCACCTCAACTCCAAACGCAGCATAAGATAAAAACGGGGAAAAAAAATTTTTTTGGCAAATTTTTCGAAGTTGATTTTAACGGAATTTTTTTTAAACATTGTTTAATCGTCCCTTTACACTCCCCGACCCCTAACCCTGTTTAAAATTATTAATTAGCCGGAAAACATCCAAATTGAACGACTTAGAACGGGGCGTGTCTAGGGATGATTAACCAATGTTTCTAAAAAAAATCCGTTAAAATCGGCCGAATCAACTCTAAAAAATTTGCAAAATAAATCTTTTTTTTGTGTTCAGCTTATGCTGCGTTTGAATCGACCCAAAAAAAACCCTTTCGAAGGAAAATTTTCTGCGCCCGAATCCGTTTTCACCATTTTCGGAAACCGAACTTTTCTGTCATTTTGAATTTCGAAAATCTCATTCAATATTCAAAATCAGCGACCCAAAAAACCCTGTGCCGTGGCTTTTACTAAAATCTAAAAAACATTTTGGGTTTTGGCCAAAATACGCCCATTTTGAAAAAAAAAATAAAAATAAAAATAATAATAATAATAATAATAAGCGGGCATAATAAAGCGCCCCATCGTAAACCATAATAAAGCGGGCATCGTAGGCTAGTACGTAGCACACTCGACTCTCACACTCGAGACCCGTGCTCGTGCTTGATCCGATGCTCGCTTAAGACATAGGAGCCCAAGTGGACAGCGATACCATACCGCACCAAAGTTATGGTATCTTTTTAGACTTTTCTTAATGGTATACTTAGGGTGTGTTATGGTGTAATACAATTTACACTATAAAATTTGGATACCATAATACACCCAAATTATACCATAAATCCGATATACCATATTACACCGTAAATTGTATTTTAAAAAAAATGGGGGTCCAGAAAATTAAAAAATTAGCCCAATTTTGACACTTATCGACTATTGACGTCATAATGCGTAACAATATACCTCAACCTTCCATGCCCATCTCAGAAAAAACGTTTCTCAATCTGCCTCCTGCTGGGATCGATCCTGGTCCTTCAGGGTGAAACTCCGACGCTATACCAACTACACTGTAAAATCTTCTGAGAAATCTAATGAACAAACGCAAACTTATATTTATAGTTCACGTTTCATCCGTTTCACCTTGTATTTTTTTTATTCATTATCCGATCAGGACAAAATTTGGTACTAAGGAGTTTTCGACGTCGCTGAATTCAAATTTGACTTTTGTTTTAATCTAAGGTTTGAGCTTCAGTCTGTAAAACCTTGAAGAAACCTAAATCATGGTATTTTTGATACGTAATTTTTTGTTTTCCGAATTTGTATTTGTTTTTAAATATAAGACACCGTTTTGTACTTTCTCGGCCATTACAAAATTGAAAAAAAATCGATATCTTTTATTGCACTAAAGGTTGTCGCGCATTTAAACGGAAGTGATAGCCCATTTTTAGGGAAAATGGTCCGCAGACTTTAATTAATTCTTTTTTAAAGCTGAACTTTTTGTCCAATATTGCTTTAAACGAAATTAAAGCAGTATTAAACGAAAAAATCAGCTTAAAAATGAAATTACTTAAGATGGTCCTTTTTCTCCGGACTTTTCAATATTCGCGCCAACATTTAGTGGTTAGACAAATACCGATATTTAGTTGGATTCCAGGGTTTAAGTACTTTTTTATTTATTTTTGATTTAAAAGAAAAAAAAGCTTTTATAAAAGCCACTGTAGGCGTAATTTAAGATGCACACTATTTTTGTATTTTCGTCGCTACACCGTGAAGTATAAAAATGGTGTAATATTATTTACGGCAATATACATGGTCTTATTAAAAATCCTGTTGTATATTAGGGCGAGCTTATGGCATCCAAAGGAATTGATTGTAAATTCTTACGGTGTAGTTATGATATATTTAATGGTGTTTTTTTGGTATCTACACAATTCTTATGGTGTAAAAGAATAATTTATGGCATACTTATTAGTGTACTTTGGTCGCTTCACTATTCTTATGGCGTAAAACGGTGTAAAACGGTGTAACACAATCATTTATGATATACTTATTGGTGTACTTTGATCGCTACACCATTCTTATGGCATAGAACGGTGTAAAATGGTATAAAATGGTGTAAAATAATTATTTAAGACATACATATTGGTGTACTTGGCTATTCACACCATTCTTACGGTGTAAAACGGAGTAAAATGGTGTAAAACAGTAACTTACGACATCCTCATTAATTTATGCCATATTTATGGTGTTTTTATGGTATAAAACTGGGTTTTATGGTATAAAAATGGTGCGGTATGGTATCGCTGTCCACTTGGGAGTGAAACCATACTTTCTAATTATTGGATTTATGGTACTTAGCCTATGCAAGAATAAAATATCTTACAGAGAGAGATTTTATGATAATCGTAAAATCTTCTTCTTCTCTGGCCGACCTGGTGGCAGTGAATGCCAGGCCTACCCCTCACGCACTCGTTCCGAAGGGTTGGACTAATGTCCCCCCTATCTCGGAGGAGCATATCTACGCTCTAGAATGCTGACGCCACAATATGGCATCCACAAAACAGCTCAGTTATCTGGCTGTTAACTCACCGCTGACCGCCAACATCTGAGTCATGTAAGCATAATCCCAGGAAAATACCGCCGTGACTTGCATTTAATAAAAATAGCTCAGGATTAGGTGTAGGTTGGGTTAGCAACATAATGATTGCTCCCCCCTCCCAAAAAATCTATATTAACGTGTAAAAAATCCGTAAGAATAGAATGCGGAAATATAGCCCCGTTAAAGTTAGTTGAGCTCAAACGCTATCATGCAAGTCTGTAAATGTTGTGTCTGCCTTAGGCCCACACATTTATATGGCGACCCCTGTAAAAAGGGTGCGGTAAAAAGCCGAAATAAAGATAATAATAATAATTTATTATTCAAAGATAATTAAAATTATTATTCATATTATAATTAAAATAATTAAATTTATTATTCAAAGAGGCCCCTACCATGGGGCCTCTTTTCCCCCTTTTTTTTTTTTTTTTTTTTTTTTAATAATATATTATCTGGTTCGAGCTATAGGACAACACCAGAGGAGGGATTGGGCGACCGCTTAAATGCAAACGTCCCCTCTCCTCGGTGGTTGGGAAAGAGAATGGATGAAAGGATATTCACAATCAAGCATCGATTCCCCAGTCCCAAAATAAGCTCGAGCCATTACACCTGGCTCTGGGGTTATGTGATTGCCCAGTGGTACTGGGCCCACATGAATTCCAATTTAAAATACCCCGTAAAAGGGAGATGAAAAAATGTAAAATAATAATAATAATAATAATTTTCTCCGGTTTAAATGGTTCGATTTAAATTTCCTTTGGGGTGCACGATGGGGAAACCAAAGGCTACCCGTACACCAAGTTTCATTCCGATCCGACATCTTTTTTAAAAAATTATTTTTAAAAAAAAAGGTTCCCTTAATTTTGCACCACAGTGTATAAAGTAAACATTCGTCGTATTGGAATACGTCAAGTAAATATGAACTTTTTTACATAAAACGTTTTCATTTTCAAGCATGCTTGAGAATGAGATACAAAGGCTCCGTGAATCATCGTCAAGCGTTTGACCTCTTTTTTTTAAAATGGAAAGATTACTTACAAGAATAGTTCATCGCATGTTTTAAAACCAACAAAGCGACGTCGTGCCTGAAAATGCTCCTCTCAAATCCTGGATGAACTATAACATGTGATACCTCGATATTTTGCATCGGATGAGCGCAAAATGAGTTGGTGCAATCTGGATCATCTCTGCTATCGTACTCACCAACGCGGACGGACGTACTACCGAAAATAAAATTAAAACAAATTTTCAACTTTTCAAAAAGTCGCCCTAGCTTTCCAAATGAAAATGTTAGAGGAGCGTTAAAATATTAGGGTAGCTTGTTAAGGGCGGGGAGGGGGGGGGGGGGGGAAATTTCGTAATGTTTAAATGACCCCTTATTGGTCGATACGGGTTTCATATTCTGTAAGTAAACGGGACCATTCAAAAAATAAAGTAATGTACGGTAGACGAGAAGCGAGGAAAAATTTCAAATAATTCCCGCCGTCTAAAAAGTCTCTTTAAAGCAACCAGTTTAACAAGTCTTCTTTTCTCCTCAAACAAAATTTAAGATTTCCCCATCAGTGCAATGATGCCAGGTAATAAATGCAAACATGGGCGGAACTAGAAGAAGGGGCCTGTGTAGATTATCCACCCCCCCCCTTCCGATTTTTTGATTAGTTCCGGCCTTTGGATGCAGAGAAGAACTTTCAAGTTGTAAAAATGAACCATTCCAACCACAAAGCACCCACTAGGCCTATTTAATTACTGAGTTTACATTACTTACAGAGAATGACCTTCCGATTTAGCGAGAGCACAGTGCGCTGCCGTTAACACGACTTTTGATGTAATGATCGAACCACAGCAAGGATAATCTGTTTTTCCGGTCTCGCTGTCTGCGAAGAAACAGAAATCCACGGAAAAGTAAATTAAACTTCAAGAGCAATTTTCTTTTAAACTTACTTTTAAATCCTATTCTAGCAACCCACGGCTGACTTCCAAGCCCGGAATAACCGCTTCTCCAGCCGTTGAGCTGGGGTTTCCCGCAATCTTGATTCAATCCTTGACCTTGATTCGTTCCTCCTCCACCCTCCTCGTTGTTTCCTGCATTTCCATGGTTATTGTTACTGTTATCGCCATTGCCATTACCATTACCATTACCGTTACCACCATCTCCCGGTTTAAACGGGCTGTTACTCCCTCCCTGCGGGCAACATACCATCGGTTCATTTCTCCGATACCCACAAGTTAGTTCTTTTAATCTGTTAACGAAAAAAAAAAGGCTGTGAAAAGCCAAGGGAAAGTACAACGATGAAGTGCATGATTTATTCAAATTAAAAAGAAGCAAGAACTATCTAGCTTTATAATGAAATCGCGACTCCAAAATTTTGAAAGCCGCTGGAAAACATGGTGAACCACATGCACCATGTTTTCCGCTTTTTACTCTTTTAAACTACAGCGTATTCTAAACTTGCGCCAGGAAAAGATCAAAAAAAAAAAAAAAAAAAAAAAAAAAAAACATTCTCATCGGGGGCAAGGACTTTCATATTTACTTTGTGTTGCCCTAAAGTAAGATTTGAACTTGAGCTCATTTAATATTGATATTTTCGTTGTTGATATATTTTTCTCCGTTTTCCTAGGTAAGCGTGAAAAAAACCTTTCAATGTCTGTGCTTGTTTATTTCTGAAAACATTTTGATTTCAGTAAAGCGATTACATTTATGATTTCTAGGTCATCCTGTTTTTTTTTTTATTTCTTATTTTTTTCGCCGCTGTTGATGGGGAAGGAGAGACGGGTAATTTATCAGAATTTTTGTTTACCGTTTCTAAATATTTTCCATAATTTATTTGAAAAATTCCTGCGTAACGGAAGTAGGTTAAACTCATTTTTTCGAATCACTCTTTTATAGGTAATAAAAGTTCCCTTCAAGATTTTTTATTGACTTCAAAAATTTCAAAGTCGGTTAAAAGTCAAACCGTAACTGAGGTCACTGTATCCGGTTAGAGCAAGATTACCCGTTCATATTTCAGAAATAATTTCCAGCGGGTGCTAATTTGAAATTTTTCGCAAATCGTCAATTCGCTGATATGCTCAGCAGTGTTCATAAACAGAAAAACGTTTTGAAATCAAACACTCCGGGGTCGTCCATAAAACACGCGAGCATTATTTTGGCCATTTTTGACCCCCTCCCCTCCCTAATTAGCAAAGGTTGGCATTTCGGGACCCCCCCCAAATTACGTTAAATTTCGGTTACCCCCTCCCTTAATTTTTTTTTAAAATTAATGTTAAACATTTAAAAAAACCTGAAATTCTTTGGAACTTAAATTTTGCAAAAGAACAGGTTTTCTTTTTTTTTTTTAACTTGGAGCAAATGCGCGGGTAAAATTGAAAATTTATTTTTTTTAAAAAGTGACTTAGGTTACATTATTAGTACAGTATTTTCATTTTGGTACGCTTATTACATGAGGCAAATGCTAACGTTAGATATGTAAAAACCCCTCCCCCCCCCCCCTTGTTAGCAAAAGTTAGCGTTTTGAATACCCCGTCCCCCCAAACGTGCTCCCGTGTTTTATGGACGTCCCCTCCCCACGGATTGCTTTTAGTTTCATTTTCAGGTCAAAATATTTCACCTTCAATTCAAGCCGAGAGCTTATGGCAGGAGGGGGGCGGCGAAAATTTATTTACGAGGGGCTCATAACAATCCTTTTGAAAATGGAAGATGGGGAAAATAAAATTTACATGGAGGCTAAAACCTTTTATCAGGGGGTGAATCCTTTTTGCTCCTTTCCTTGCTACATGTTAGGGAGCGTTCAAGTATTACGTAAGACCAGAAGGGGGGAGGGGGAGGGGGGAGGTGGGGTCCGGAAAATCTTACTTAAGAATTTTTATTATTATTTATTGTTCAAAAAAATTCAAAGAACACCGCAAACCAGAATAGGAAAATAGGTTTCGGTTAAGTATGGGTTTTATATGGAACCTATTGTTACATTCTAATGCAGGTTTTTACATGGTGTGCGGTGTTTTTTAATGTAAAAAATAAACACTCCTCCATTTGCCACCTTCTCTAAAAGAAAAAAAATTGTAGTCTAATTTTAAGAAAAAATTTTTTTATTGAGATTCTGCAAATCATTTTTAAAGTTGGAGATAAAAGGAAAAAAAAAGAGGGGGTCAGCAAAAAACTTACGTAAGTTAAAGGGGGGGGGGGGTCAAAGGAATCTTACTAAATCTTACGACAGGGGGAAAGGAGGTCAGAAAACCTGAAAAAAATTCTTATGTAATACTTGAACTCTCTTTTAGGTTACAGTGTTAAGTCATCTAAAGTTTCAGCTTGATGAAATTCGCAAAAAAATTTACTAAAAAAAAATCTTAAATCATTAAAATAAAATTACTTATTTGGCAGTAAGCATGATCTTTCCATTAAGTCCAAAAGCAAACGACAGTCAGCCAGGGTAACGCAGGAAGTTTTCCTAGGACATAAATTTTGATCTCCTTGGTAGGTATCGTAGCTAGTATACGTTTCTCTCTGTTTTGGGCTGGCGATGGTATCTAGAATGTCAATTCCTTCTTCGACCACTACATAACCTACAAGAAAATTTTTAAGACATATTTTTATGGAAAAAAGAAACCTTCGGTTTTGAAAGGACATATTGACCTCGTTTTTAAACGTGCTGGATAATCCCGTGATATTTATCTGCGGCTTTGCGTGCTTGCAGTGATGACGTCACTTTTACAATATTATATCTTTTTGAAATTAAAATGATTTATATTGTTGTTCAAAAACGAGGTAGTTTAGAAACCTATCGCAACTTTTTGTGAAAACCGAGATCAAGCGGAGGGAGATAGAATTTGACTGGACATGTTTCCTACATGCTTCAGGGAGTTATTACTAACTGCGGATTGCAACGTGTTTCCAAATAATGATCCGTCGTAAAACTACGCCTCAAAAAATATTTTAAAACGTAATTTCCGTATTTGATTTTGTTTTATAAATAATGCTGCACAGAAGTTTACTTACTGTAAATATTTTGTAACTGTTTATTTATTTATTGGGAAGTATAAACTTGGGAAATTCCAATCTTCGCAGCGAGTTATAGGAAAAATGATCGAGATTATTTTTCTGAGAAGTTTTCAAGCCTATGATAACATATTTTAGTTTCTCTATTGATCTTCTTTTTTCGATTAAAGGAAAATATTTCAATGAAAAGATGTGACTGCACGTTAGGTATTTACAAAGCCTGTAAAATTGATTTGAAACATGAATGAAAAGTGAAAAATTGAATGACTACAAATAAGAAGAAAAAGGGATTAAAAAAAAAAGTAGCAAAATAAAATGTAGAGTGGCAGAATTTTAAAAGCAGTAAAAAACCGAGAAGACCTAGAGAAGCATTCTTTACAAGAGATCAAAAAGAATTAAACGTGTTTCGTATTTTTAAAAAAAGCAACGAAGTAATACGATCCTGTAAAATCTATACTTTATATACAGTAGATCTTCTTTAAACGAGTAAAAAAAAAAAACAATTTTTCTTCAATTTTTTTTTTTTTTTTTTTTTTTTTGGAAAAAGTGATTGAGCTTATTTCATTTTTTATCATAATTTACATTTCGTATTTAATTGCTATGATCTTTATAACGAAAAAACCTTTTTCTAAGGATCATTCAGATTTTAAGTCAGCGATATTTTGACTGCTGTTGACCCTCTCCCCATGTTTTGGCAATATTCAACTTATGAAGAAAATCGCTGATTCCCACCCCCTCTCCCCAAGTTGAAAAAAACGTGCTGGCTTAATATTTGAATCGCCGTTTTAAATTCGAAGAGCATTATTTAAATTGCCTTACATTTAAAGAAAAAAGAGAATTCAGATTAAAAAGTCCGAAGGAGCCACGGATGTGATCGTTTTCTTATTACCAAAAGTTGTGCCTAAAAATGTACTGCCGCAAATGCCGTGCGTGAAATGGAATGTTAGTTTTGAGCGATGTAATGCAAGCATCGCCGATTTTGATCGTCAACATAGCTTTGATTTTCTTATCACACTTCCATATTTCTATCATTTTATCTCAAAGGAGTTGAAATTACACATCCCGAAACACGTTTTCCAGTCATTCAATTGAATTATTATTAATTGCAATTATTTATTCACAGTTACAATCCACATTCTGATATCTGAGAAGTAAAGGAGTTTTCTTAAATTTTAGTTTACTTGTTTCCAAAATCCTATCACGTTCATAATTAAATATTTAATCTTAAAAAAAGTTTTTCAGTTTTTTTTTCTAAATTTCCAGTCTTACAGAATTAATGCATGAGTCTTAGTACTAATTCTGATTCGATCTTGTTGCTAATCACCGAAAAGTGCGTACATGCAAACATTTCATGTGCAGTCTGATAGATCTATTATTATTATTTGGGAAACAAAAATTTCATGCATTATGTCGCTATTTCCGTTTTGTAAATTTTTAAAAAAATGTAATATTATATATATAATTTAATTCATTGGCGTATTATTGTAAAATAAGTGATGGTCAAAGTGAGACAATAATGCGAAAAGTTGTGGAGCCATAGTAGAGACTTTAATTTCCGAGAAATTTAAAAATTCGGGATTTCCATTAGTATATGGAGAAAACAGATTCCCTGAGATTCCGGAAATCTAAAATCCCTCGGTTTTCTGGGTTTTTCCTTAAATTCTAGAATTGTTAAGAAACGGGTAAATCCCCGAAAACGTTATTCCTGGGAAACCGGATTGGGACTTCATCTCAATTTTTATTCCCGGGATCCAGAAAATTCCCGGCGGGCCCGTAGCCAGAACGAAGATTCAGGGGGGGGCAGTTGGGCTTGTTAAGGGGAGCAACAGGTCTTCATTCTCTATTCGGGGGGCGTTGCCCCCCCTGGCTCCCCCTTGGCTACAAAGGGACGAAAATCCAGGGCAGATTTCTTTATTCGAAGGATTAAGAATTCACTTTCTGATTTCTCCCAGCGAGGGAATAATGGAGATACCCTGAGTGGCCGATATGCAATGCCAAATTAACTGGTGATAAACCACATGACAGTTTTATAATATTCCAATAAAACGAATATGGAACACCTATTATAAATTAGAAAACATTGTAAAAATCATCATGGCATGCCGGTCACTCCAGGCTAAGTTAGTGAAGGTTATGGTTTGATTTTTCAGGTTATGTAATCGTCTTTCTCTCGGAGAGATTTTATTTCAGGGGTTTGAGTAAAATATTTTACTAAAAATTAAAACTCCAGGCAAGCTGGCTGCATATTATGCAATTCACCTTACCGCACACTAATTGTCTGCACTACCTGAGGTTTGATTTTTAATATGTACTCCGTATCCCAAATTCAAAAGCGATATCGACAACAAAAAAAATACCGTCATGGTGTCACATAAACACCAAATATTCAACTGTCGTGTCATGAAAATGTAAAAACGAACATAAAGCAATCAGTATGAAAGAGCGAGAAATAACTAATTGCATGCAATATAACTGATTCCACCATAATCTAAATGATCTACTGTTCGATTATTGTCCCTCTGGGAAAAAGAAAATGATATTCTCTCGCCGTTGGGATTTTATTGATTAGTTTTTAAATTGTTCGAAAAGAAAAAAAAATTAAGTATAATGGGAAAATACCCAAATCCCAAATCAAAATCAATTTTTTTTTTTTTTTTTTTTTTGAATTAGGCAGAAATAATTTTTACGGCACTGTATATCATCGAAAAGTTCAAATAATGCGAAAATGTGCAATATGACATGCTCCTCCTTTAAATGACTGAATGCTTCGACACAATTAGTCCATAAAGGGCAAAAATACAAAATGCGAAATAGCAGATAACTTATTATAATTTCTATAGACACTAAAATAGAGCTTTGTTTCAATCGTGATTTACAAAAGGCGAAACAGACAGAACAAATTAAAGGAAACGAAGATAAATGAGTCATTCAATTAAAAATCAGAACGGAATTCATCTTAAATTGTTTTTAGTCAGACTCAGTTAATTTGAAAATGCTTTAAAACGAGCTGATTATGGATATATATTTTATTTTTGAAATTTTACAATCTTTTCATTGAAAAGTCTTTCATAGACAAGGACAGAATTAATTAATTTTGTCTCATGAGGTTAAATTCAAGAAGCAAGAAAATGTTTGGCGACGCTCTGGCGTTCCAGACTGTAGTCGCCGGGGACCCTGGAGCTAGGGAAGCTGTTGGCAATTGTCCAGATTTTATGTTATACGTTCACTAACGTCACCTGCTGTACTCTGCAGCAAATGTTCATCAAAGCCTTTTTTCCGAATCCTCTTTTTTTATCTCCTTCAATTTGCGATAACGGTTTCATGTAATTTTGGAAATGATTCCGGTTACGAGGTAATTTCTTGTATTATTCTCTTTCGCTGCGTTGTTAATCCATTTCTGTTCTCGCTGTTTAAAACCCGAGGTCAGGTTGTAAAGTGACAACAAAAAAAGAAAAACGGTAAGTTGAAATCCATAAAACGGCATAACTCATTACGGTGACTGCAGCCAGGTATCTAAGAGGGAGAGAAAGAGAACCACCGGTTAGGCAATACCCTTCCGGTCAAATCGAGGGCCCTCTTTGAAAGATTAATCCAGTATTTTGTACTCTGAATACGCTAATATTACATAACGAGACTTTTTTTTTAAAAAAATGGTCCTACCAGAGAAATCTCGGCCAATTCGCTTCCAAAATCTTTATCTTTACTACCTCGCTAATTTATTTTTAAAACGCTTAATAGGGAGCATTCAAGTACTACATAAGACCGGAAGAGGGGGGAGGGGATGCAAGAAATTCTTACTACTCCTTACATGAAAGAGCCCCCCTCCCCCCATCAAATATTAGGTCCGGAAAATCTCACGTAAGAATTTTTATTTTTACCCCTCCATTTGCTACCTTCTCTAAAAAAGAAAAAAAAATTGCGATCTATTTTTAAGAATTTTTTTTTTTAATTCTGTAAGCCATTTTTAAAATTGGCGGAAAAGAAAAAAAGGGGGTCTGCGAAAATCTTACGTAAGTTAAAGGGGGGGGGGTCAAAGAAATCTTACTAAATCTTACTCAGTGGCGTAGCGGAGGGGGGCGCAGAGGGTCCAATGCGCCATGGCCCCCGATTTGATGAGGCCCCAAAATTTCTGTTTAACTATCATGAAAATTTAAAAAATATCGCAAATAATGTTAAAACTTTGCACTCAAAATTTTCTAAAAAAAAAACTTTTGAAAAATATTTTTTATTTTCAAAATTTTCGTACCAGGGCCCCCGGATTTTCTGCTACGCCACTGCTTACGACGGGGGAAGGGGGGAGGGGGTCGGAAAACCCGAAAAAAGTCTTACGCAAAACTTGAAAGCTCTTATACATGTCACACTGGGGTTAGTTTTGCATTAGGAAAAAGACGGTGAAGTTTGTTTTTCGATAAGAAAAAAAGATTCGATAAACGAATAAAAATTATCAAGAATGGCAACTTTTTGTCACTCAAAAAGTCAGTCTAGTCATTTCTGATCGATTTTGATTTTCGTACACTACTGCTAAATAACTACTGCTCGAGTCATTTCTAATTTAAATTTTGATTCTAAGAATAAGCGAGCAAAGAAAAATTACAAATAGAAAAAAACCCTGTAAGACTACTCGAAGCGTTTGAAGCCGCAACTCGCTATGAATTTTCAAGACTAATTTAATTATACCTACTATGATGATTCGGCCAGGCGGTAACCAGCCCTAAAGGCCAAGGGGGGTTCGAAATGGCTTTTTTTAAAATAGAAGATAGAGAAATTACATTTGGTCAAAAAAATTTACAGGTGGGATCAAACCTCCTCATACGGGGGCTAAGCCACCCTTTGCCCTTTGGCTGGCTACGGACCTGGATTCGGGATTTTTATTTTTGTCACCTGGATCATTGTCGATAGCGCTGTTTCCATTCGCCATCAAATTTCGAAAGGACAAGGATTTATGGAGAAATGAATTAAGATAGCCTACACGAATTTAAAATTTCAATTTCCAACAAACCTAAAACTTCTTTTGAAATTTTTGAGCGGAAAAAATCCCTTTTTTTTCCCTTAACTCTTTTTACGCTAGAGGCGATATTTTAGGGAAAATTCTTCTTCTTCTTCTTCTTCTTCTTCTTCTTACGGTGCCATACCTGTGTCCAGGCGTAGGCGACCATCAATGAGACTTTTATATTCGTCTCTATCGGGGGCAATCCTGAAGAGCTCCTCGACACTTAAGCCGGTCCAAGCTCTTAAATTACGCAACCACGATAAGTTTTTCCGGCCTATTCTCCTTTTTCCTTCGATATGCCCCTGAATGATCGTCTTCAGAAGCTCATATTTAGGTCCCCTGAGAAAATGACCGAAGTATTCCAACTTCCGTCGTTTAACGATTTGCAAAACTTCTCTCTCCCTATGCAATCTTCGCAAAACCTGGTCGTTGGTTACCCGATCGACCCATGAAATTCGAAGGATTCTACGGTAGCACCACATCTCAAAAGCTTCAAGTCGATTCATCATGGAAACTTTGAGAGTCCAGGTCTCGCATCCATAAAAAAGAGTTGACCAAACGTAGCACCGGAGAACCTTAAGACGTACGGATAGTTTTAAAGACCGACAACATAACACATTCCTCATACGCATAAATGCCGATCTGGCAATTTCAATTCGAGCTAGGGAAAATTAAATGCAAGTATATAAGAGGGGAAAAAATTCCAAGTATGAACCCATTAGCCGCGAGGAATGGGCTCAGACTGGGTATTTTTTTTCTCTTATACTTATATTTAATTTTCCTAACCTAAAACTGCTTTAAGGTAGGGGGGGGGGGGGTAGTTCTCTCGTTGGGCTTTATCGGTGTAGGGATGAAAGAGGGAACCGGGAAGATGTTCAGTAATACACGAATTCTTTGATAACATCAAAAGCAGCAGTTATCTTGTTCAGCAATAATTATTGCTTTCGACTTATTGACAATTACATTGAGCTTGTATTCCTATAGAGTAGCAACGAGTATCTTCGGGTTACTAAATGGACAAACACCTTTATTTTAAATGAGGTAATCGCCATGTAATGCAATTAAAAAACGGTTCCAACTGCAAGTTTTCCAATTAAAAAAACCTTCATCAGTTTCATAGCTGTCATCAAACCTTTCTACTTAGTTTATTTCATCATCTCTCAGAGAAAATTCCACTTTATTTTTCCTCTTAGTTAATCAAGTCATATTTCAAGCAGTTAAGGAAAACCCCAACTCTCTAGTAGCTTTTGTTTATACCGTATTAACAATCAATTAATCCCGTCGTCCCGTGTTTTAAATCCGAGTTGCAAGCATGGATCCCTCGTTTTATTCAAAATCACACATATTAAATTTCCGGAATGTCTCTTGTGTCAGATATCAAAAACTAATACTCACTTCACCGAACATTATTATTATGAAAATTTCGATCAACTTTTCACATATTACAAGTTTTCGTTTCACGGCTATAAAGTTTTCTAAAAGTAGATAGGCACTTTTCTTGACGCTTTTTTTTTCTTCTTCTCCATAAAATTTTCTGCCTTGTGAGATCGAAGCACGTACCCGCCACCAATTTTTTCAAAAATAAAAACGACCTTATCGTTTACATAAAAAATATTATTTGGTTTTGGGATAAAAACAAGATGAAAAAATTAAAAAAAGATTAGCTTTTTTGATGTCAAAAGACGAAAAGAAATTTCCTTTTTTCAAAGTAACGGGATAGCCTTGATTTCCTTTATGGATAACAGAAAAAAAAGAAATTCTAAGAACGTTATAGAGCAATGCTTTCTGTAAGATCGATTAATTAAATTTTTCTCCGAATTTTTTTTTCATTATTATTATTATTCAAAATATAATGCTTTACATGTACACAGTTCATCATATCGTTAAAAAATACAGTATTAAAAATATTAGTATCTAGTTATAAAAAAATATTTCTCATTTATTGTGACACTTTTATGAGTTCTATTTTAATTAGTTCCTTTAATTATCGTGGAAAATGAACATTTTTATAATCAGAAAAGGGAGATAAATAATTTTATAGAACTCATCCAGCTACGTGACTTTGAGCTATTTGAATAATGATCCAACCTTTCGAGTGTGACTTTGGAAAATATCGTTATGTCACGTGCTCCTGCTTTATAATCTTGATAAAGGTATTACTGTAAAATTTAAATAAATATAAGGCTGCCAAAGTATGAGACAGCGTCAATAATGACAAAAGAAAATCTACAGCACAACTGTCCGCAAATAAGAAAAAAAATTCCCAAAAGTTTGAAACTTATATTTTCAACTAAATCGTTGATTTGAAAAATCATAGTAATTTTCGGGAAGAATTTAAACTTGCTCTGGGTTCAAAAAGTATTTCGCTTTCAAAGGATAAAGGGCCGAAGTATATAATATCCTTTCTCAAATTAATAGTCGTTGCAAGCTGTAAAGGAGCAATATGCAAATGCTTCTTCGAAAGGTAAACATAAACATTCTTTTTCATATCGCTCCTTTACAACGCGCAACGACGAAATGGTGAAAAGGTTTGATCGATCCCACTAGAAGTTTTAAAATGAGGCTCAAAAAATGAAATGCCGATGTCATTAGAAGTTGTAAATGAAATGATAATGACATCCCAATCACAGAGTAAAGAAGACTACGTAGAGAAGGAACTCCCATGGTAAAGTTTGGTTTGGGATCACATCATGTTTAGCTTATGAAGGAATGACGTCATCCGTAAGCTAAACACGATGTGATCCCAAACCAAATCGTTCATAAGAGTTACACTCCCCTGATATGATCCAAATTAAGGTGCCAAATGCTTGGGAGTCCAAAATGTAGCAACGCGTTTACAAAATTTCTTTAGTGGGGAGATTCTAAAGGATAAGGAACCTAGGAGACCATTTATTTTGTCATCGGTAATTTCCAGGTTAAATAAACATTCCGAAATAAATAAAATCACCGTAGTTATTGAAAAGAAAATCTGCGAAATACAAGACATTCAAATACTCGAAGGAAAAAAGAAAAAGTTTAAAAGACGAATGATAACTAACAAGAACTTAAAGGAGAGATTCAAGGGAAAGTTTTGGGCTAAAGCAAGAAGATGAAAGTGAAAGTTCTTGAAAAAGTTTTATTATATTTCTGACCTACAAAAGCTTATGTTAAATACCGGAATCTTTGAGAACCTGTAATTCGCTCATTTTTCTAAAGGCGATGGTAGTGCTTTTCCATAATAAATTATTGGAAGAACAGAAAAGCCCACTTGATTAGATTCGTTGATCAAAATTTCTAAAATATTGGGATTTAATAATACCCTTGCACTATCATACGTAATTAGATAGTGCCGTATTTATCTTTATTCTAAGCAATAAAGATAATTATGCCGCTTATATTCATCTAGGCGTTCTTAAACGACCTACGTCTCTGATGTCTGGCTGCATCGGATTGGAGTGAGCTCTCATGAGCTTTCAGGAGCTCTTTTCCTAAAAGCTTATAAAATATTTTATTTGATGTTTTCGGAACTCTAAAACTAAGACCATTGACCACTTCCTTATTAGCTTTTGTTAGCGTCGGCGGTCAGTGTCTTAATAAAGAGTATCCGTTTTTTAAATGGCTATCAATATTAGAAAAGATTTTTAAGTGAATATAACCACTACTTTGATTTTATCGAATCAGACTAAAGTGAACCAAGGGAAAGCCTGACCACTTTAATTTTACAATATGATAATCTAATTTCAATGCCACATGCACGTTTGTAACAAAATTTCGGGAAAATATAATGTTTGAAACAAAGGCGAGGAAGACCATAGGGAACGTTCAAGTATTACGTAAGATTTTTTGGGGGAGGGGGGGGTCCGCATTAACCATCTTCGCCATGAGTTAAGTATGGCGAAATATCATACAACCGGGGGAGGAAAGGAGAGGGGTTCAAATTCAACAAAATCATGCTTACGCAATACTTGAATGGCCCAATAGTCAAACCGATTTTGTAACTTACTATGTTGGTTGACAATACTTTTTTAGTTTCTACCCCGAATGGACCCACTTGGGTACATTTACCAACTAAGTGTAAAACTATTTCGGGGTCGTCTGTAAACCACGTTAGCAAGTTAGAGGGGGGGGGGGGTATCAACATATCTAACGTTAGCATTTTTGTCTCATATAATAAACGTGAAAAAATTAAAATAATTTAAATTTTTTAATTATGTAACCTAACTCACTTAAAATAAATAAATAAATAAATAAATTCAATTTTACTCGCGCATTTGCTCTAAGTTAAAAAAAAACTGTAAAATTTAAGATCCGAAGAATTTCAAATTCAAAGGATTTTTTAATGTTTAACATTAATTTTTTTTTTAATTTAAGGCGGAGGGGTCCCGAAATGCTAATATTTGCCGACATGGGAGAGGGAGTCAAAAATTGCCAAAATAATGCTAACATGGTTTTATGGCCCCCTTTGAAGGTAGCTCTTTTTTTTTTTTTTTTTTTTTTTCGAATAATACCATAGAAATGCACTATGCAACCAATTTAGATTTCCAGAGAAGAAGAAATAAGCAAGCAGTGCACATGTGTCATATATTTTAGGATTAGGATATAACAGTACGTATGAGAGGGCTTACACAGATTCTGTGCTAGCGGTATGTCATCATATTTTTCACAGTCCACATTCGCATTCCATATTTCTCATTCCAACATCATGGTTTACGAGCTAAGAATGAATTCAATGTTTGGAAAGCATTAGTCCTTTTTGACTGATGGGATCATTTCTAACTGCCGGTATATGCCTATAAGAATTTCCGACTCATTAATACTTTCATCAAGTGATTGCCCCTTGTTTCAGTATAAAACGTAGAAATTCTAGTCACTAAAATTTGTAAAATTTTATTTTAGACAACAGCTTGAAAAACTTTTTAAAAAAATTCAGTACAAGCTCTTTTTTAAAACATTTATAAGAGTAACTGGCAGCTATTAAAACGAGGCGAAAAAAATGATTAACAAGACAACGGAAAAGAAAAACACCACTTGAGAAATCATTAGTTTGGAAAAAAAAAATGAAATCCATTGATAAGTGATTCTTGAATAACAGGAAAAAACAAAGAAACCGTTTAAAAGATGGAAAGTAATTTTAGAAGATTAAAATCTAGAAAGAGGGTACAGAGATAAAAAGTCCTGCGCTATGACGGCATTTCCTTTTCATCCTCTCGCACCCCTAAACTCTCGGAACAAGTAGCCTGCAGTATTTTTATGAAAAGTGAAAACAAACAGTTGACGTTCGAACGCGTGATTGTCATGTACTTGTTGACTTTATTTGATTGCAGTTTCCTTTCGTCGTGACGAAAGAAAAGAAGGTAACGGAAATTTTATGTTTATTTCATAAGTTTTTCCTTTCTTCCAACAAAAGTTTTTAAAAATGGTGTTTTTTCATAAATCAAAGCTAAAAATTGTGGTTAGAGTTGTAATTGTAAGATTAAAATTACCGGCAAATCATAATAATCATCGAATAGAAATAAGTTTTTTCGATGATATGGGGATAAATTGAAAGGAAAGAAGAAATAAGTATAAATCACCAGGATATGTCCGTTTTAATCCCTTCATTGATAAAATATTCTTTAGAGCTTATTCATATACTGTTTTCTTCAAAAGAAAGTTTCCTTTGTTGTATGTTAAAAACTTTAAGTAAAGTTGGAAAAATCATCTATAGGAACAACCGGACCAAAGTTTTTAAATGATTTATCAGTGCGATATGATTGTGTAGGTTGCACGAATTAGTGACCCGTTACCTCTAACGAATAGGGGTCATTAAGTAGTAAGTCGGAACAATTTTGGGAAATTTTTTGACCCCCTTCCCTAGGTTAACAACAATAAATCTTTATTAATGGAACTTTTATATTGCCGTTAGGATTCTCAAGCCCCATACTCTCTCCTAGAGGTTCTGATATTACATTAAAGTGTGTCCAAAAGAAGAAACTAATTTAAAATTTTTAAAATTAAGTCATAAGTTAAATGGATTAGAGGAGACTTATAAGTTTCAAATCGTTACATAATCGTGCTTAATTAATGTATCGTTTTGGGTTAAATTTACCACTCAAAGACAACTTTTGGAAATTACGTTTAAAATAATATTTGATTTAAATTCAACCTTTGACACGAAAACAAGTTTTTCTATGCCAGAAAATATGTTAAACGTAGCATTCTCTGGCAATGCGTTACTCAGAAAATACTGGAAACTTCTCGCACGGTTGTTGATAAATTCAGCGATACAATTCATGCAGAAAGAAATTTAATCTCCAGAGAATAATCATATATACTGTATGAGTGAGCTGTTGTAAAATAAAATGCAAACATTCGTTTAATTGTTTATTCTTATTTCTTGGTAAATTTTCTGAGGTAGATACTAATATACTAGGCATATCGTGTTTTTTATTTTAAAATATTCATTTTACTCTTTATTTTTGTTAAAATGGAAAAATCCAAAATAATGAATTATAGGTCCAATTTTCGCTTAATATTGAAAAAATTTCTAAATAATGTTAGTTTCACTTTTGTTTCATCGAATCAAACACTAAAAACTTATTCGAAACCATCTTTCACCATTTTTCACTTGATCCGACTCCTTCGACTCTGAAATCGTTAATGAACACTTTCTCCATTTTTTTCCCCCCCGAAGAGACATTAACACTGCGGTTTTTGTTATGAATGATGAAGTCATTGGAAGAATAGTTGTTTATTTTTTTTTTTTTTAGTTTCAGGGCAATACTTGTGCAGGCAATTTTTTTAAACCCTAAGTATTTGAAGAAATCAAAAAAATTTTTTTTTGGTCTAATTTGATTTATTCCTTTTTTTCATAAGAAATATTCGAGGAAATATTCTTTGGATGACACAAAAATTTACTTTTTTTATTGAAATTTATTTTTACAATAAACTTCCCTCCATTCTTTAAGATATGTCACCTTACTACTTCAGAACACTGGAACCGTCGTAAAAACGACTATAAGAGAAAAACTTTTAAAAAAATGACAACACATTTGACTATCGAAGATCGTTAAAACTACTGCCGACTGGTCAAGTGGTCACTTTTTAAAGAGCACTCTAGGAGCTAAAACGCTGACGACTTTTACTTTCCAAAGCCTCTTGTTCCTTTTGGGAGCTTACAAAGACTGAAAAAATTTTATGTCTTCATAGGGAATTTATCGCGTCGTAAAAACTAGTAACAAATCACAAAAGTATCCTAAAATCCGATTTACATTTTTATATATATTGAACATTTTAAGGTTGCAAAAGGGAAGCCATTTGTCTCAAAAGTGAAAAATAAATAAAATATGCAACGCAAATAAATAAATACGTACATTACTCTGGCAGAACCAATCCCAAAAGGTAAATATGTCTGTAAATGGAATGTACATAACCTTCATGTAAAATAAATGCTTCGATAAAAGGGACACGATCTTTACTGTTTCTCGAGAATTCAAATGCCGTAAATCAGTTTGGCAAGATAATAATTGAGCTCAAGAGAATTGCCTTGAAAATTTTAAACTATAAAATCCATCTTTTTTTTTTTCCTTTTTCCACATTCACAACTTTATAATCTCTTTTTTATAATCTTTTTTCGTGCGAAGCATAGAGAAGTAACGGTGTTTACAAAAAGTATGGAAAAGTTCTCTCACGTATATTCGCTTACACAAAAAGGATTGTCATATATAACTGAGGCGGTAAAGAAAGCATAAGGTCCCTGTCGACCTTTTTTTTTTTTTTCTGCGACTGATTGTCATATTGAGAGGTTAATGAAAATGTTATTTAATTATATCTCGATAAAGTTTAATGACTGCGTATTAGCTCAGTTTACTAAATACGTCGTTCTGAAGGAGGGCAACGAAAATTTGCGTGATGGATTTGCAAAGTTTGTTCCGAGAATCGAAATTCAACCAAGAGGGACATATTACGGAAATCCATACGACGTTTTAGGCTAGGTGCCAAAGTGAATAGAGACGGTAAAAGAGTTTTCGCTGTTTTTAGTTCGCAAGTTTTCAATATGGGTTCACTTTTCGAGGACAATTTGAAAAACGTACTACCAGTTAGGGTGACTTTTGACACTTTTAGCTATTATATTTTTATGGTCCAATTCCAGTTTCAACAACTTATTTTTATAGTCGACATTTCTTTTTTTTTTTTTTTTCCTTTTTGTATCATCCAAACCAACCTTTTGAAAAAAAAAAGAGGAAATTTCTGATATTATAGCTACTTAATAAAAAAAAAGATGATAAATAAATCAGCTTATTTTAATCTTGTTTTAGAAATCTTTCTATACACGCTGTAAATGCTCCTTTCCCTCTTAGTTCGCATCTTTTTTTCAAAGTTGAAGCTTATATGGGCTCACTTATACTGTATAAGCAAACCCATACGTATTGCCTGGTCATATACAATTTAAAAAACCGGTTTTAAATGGTCTTTTGAGTTTTTTGCATAAAATATACTTATCGGTTAGTATGGCATAGCTTTTTGCCGTTCAGATTTGAGCAAAACTCGAAAATCGGATGATATGGCTGGATCTAAAAAAGGTATTTTGCTGTATGATCGATAAAAAGGAATAACTCATTAACTCCAGGGTAATGATTACACCCTTTTTTTTATTTTAAACAACTAATCAGTTGGTAAATTTATCATAAACAACTTTAATTTGATAGAGAAAGTCCACCTATCGACGCAAGTTAAAGTTTTCCATTAAATTATTTCCAGTTGAATCGAGTTAGCGGGACAAACTATTTTTCATTACGTATTACAAAGTCCCTAGGCTAGGAAGAAAATGTTTTCTATGCTTCAATATCTATGAGTATTTTATCGCCTATTAAAATCCAAATGTTTTTCCTTTATAACCTATTCATTTGAAATTCATGAATATTCACGACCATTTCCCATTGAATTTTCTCCGCTAACGTATTAATTCAGCTGATCAAAATTGCAGATCACACAGAATGTTCCGATAATTCAACAAAAAGTATGCACCTATTATCATCTAAGTTTTATACGCCCTACGTTTTCCAGGACATATTTCCTAACTATAATTTTATTTTATTTGAAAAATTATTATTTCCTTAAGCTACGACCATTTCCCAAGCGACTACTATTCTAAGTGCATTTAATTTTAAAAGAAATTAAGCTCTATAAAGGCTATCGTAAACTATGAAGGGAAAAGATATGCCTCCCTTTTCCTTTGTTGTTCGCTTTGGCGTAATGCTTTAATTAACGAAAATGATGTTCTGCTGCAAGTTTTAAAAATCCTGAGTGAGACCTTTTTTTCTTTTAACCTTTTGAGGTGAAGTCGAATATTCTTAAATCCTTTTCAAAACTTCAAACTCTTTTTCACTTTGGTTTTAACGTTTTGAACTGGAAATCCAAGGTGAGAATAAAAACTATAAATGGCTTTATTGATCCAAAAGGTAGGGGATTGGCGAAATTGGAATCACTGTAACAAAAACAACCTTTTATTGGGATGTTATTCCATTGTTATAATTTCATTTGGGTTTTTCCTTCGCTGTTGCTTTTTCTTTGTACCTTGACGGTTCTTAACTAAGAGATTAAGCTAAGTTAATTTCTTGCTATTTTTGATCTCAACTCAAGGCTTCTAAGTATTTTTCCTTGTTTCGATTTCGCTTTATTTGTTGGTTTTTTTGAGATTTCAAATAAGGAAAAAAAATTGCTTGTCTGGATTTTATTACTTATAAAAAAATATTTGAAAAATTATAACGCCGCTCACTGATTTTTTTGAAATAAAAATTTCTACAGCACTTTATATTTTACATTTATAATTTTTTAGCTGCGGCGGATTTCTTGGCTTATTCCTTTTTCTCTGCTTAAATGATTTAGTTGTTTCGAATTTTCAATTTTTTCTCAAACACAACTTTTTAAACCACTTTCAGAGTTTTTAAACCAGATAATAAATAGAGCAGACGAGATACGGTATATACCTAAAACTTCCTCAATTAATATGTTTTTAAGTTTGCTATACCAGATATCTGCTGAACGTATTTTTGTTAATATGCCCATTAACATGTTGCTTTTGACGATGTAATCTAACTTATTCCGAAAAAATCGAATTTTCGAATTAAAACTTGAATCACCTCCGGAATTCGTTCCTTTTGGTGCACCTAAACATCCTGAATTTTTTCAGATTTTTAAAATGACGGAAAAGCGTGCCACCGGGTGTCGGAAATTTCCATAATAAGAAAGTCGATGTTTTTTTTTGTCCAAAACTAATCTATTCTTATCGGAAATTTTGCGTATATAACGAATCTCAAGTCCACTTTCCTGTACCTGCTAAGCGCCAAACGATGGACTTATTATGTTTTGTCACTTAACATCGTTTTTTCTTTGCTATGCTTTGTTTATAGCTCAAAAACTGGAGAGAAAATAAGAAAACAGGCTCGGGATTCCTGATCTACGCAAAGTTTCCGATAGAAATAGACTAGTTTTGGACGAAAAAAAAAAGATCGACTTTTTTTTTCTTATAGGAATTTTCCGACAAACGACGGCCAGCTTTCCCGACATTTTAAAAATCTGAAAAAATTTATTATGTTTAGGTGCGCCAAAAGGAGCAAATTCCGAGTGTGGCCAAATTTGAATTCCAAAATTCGCATATCTTGGAACACCCTAATGTATACCTATCAGCCAAAATTTCCTTCCTTCAACTTTTGTTATTGGTACAAAATTTCCTTCATTTACCAAATTTTAAAATACGAACTTAACTTTATAAACATCTTAAAGCCACATATCGTTTACTTGCAAACCGTGAAAGAAGTACTTCTTTAACTTGTAAAAGCATTTTAACCGCGCTAAATTCTTTTCCCAGGATCACAAAAAGTTTCCTTTTTTCTGGAAGCCATTAAAGCCGAAGGAAATCCTGGGAAAGTCAGATTCAGAATCATTATTTTCTTCTCTAGAGGTAAAAGAAAAAAAAAAACATCAAAAAAGTATAAGAGGGTAAATTGTACGGGGACTGAAGGGTGGTTTTCTTTGCTTTGAAATCCTTACAAGTGCTATCAATTTAAAAATAATAAACGTTTTCAGCTTAATATTCAGAAAAAAAAACGAATGAAATAAAATAAATGAGCAATTGTGCTACACATTTCTTTTTACTTTTTCCTCAAATAATGTTAATGATCTTCGACTGCTCCGAAGAATAAGTACCTATTTTTTTTTTTTTTTAGCCGTACAAAAAGTACCTATCTTTTTTTGGACAGTTGAAAAACTACCTATCTTTTTTTTTGACGACTTATAAACGATCTATTTAAATGCTCATTGCTATATACGATAGATCATTTTTGCAGTAACTCAAAAAAGATAGGTAGTTTTTCAACTGTCCAAAAAAATATAGGTACTTTTTGTACGACTAAAAAAAAAATAGGTACTTGTTCTTCGAAGCAGTCGAATAAAGCCAATAACCGTTGCTATTACAAATAATTATAACGGCAATGGATCAATCCAAAAAAAAAAAAAAGAATTCTGAATTATTTAATGTCGCCAGTTTAAATGCATATTTTATTCCATTCTCCGTAATGCTTCAATGCTAATGATCTTATTTTCATCTCGAACCTTTCCCTTGCTTGAATATCATAAAAGCTGACAGAAAGTCCTCTATACCACTTCTTTTCAAGAAAAAGAGAAAAGCCGCTTTTTTTGGAGCCAAGGAAAATAGTTTTCAGCTTGGAAATCTAAAAATAATTTAATGCTTTATTGAAAAATTATTTTTGACTTTTAATTAAAATTGAATTATCGATGAAAAACACCAAAACACCGAGGCTTGAAAAGAGATGAAGCTTTTGAGTTTAATTCCGGAATCGAAAAAAATATCTTAAAATCAATATATTGTCGCATTCGGTGTATAAACAAAATACATTATGCATTTTTATTTGTTTGAAGAATTTCCCATATTAATCCAATTTTAAGACTTAAAATGCGGAAACAATTTTTACAATATTTTTTAAATTCTAAAAAGTCATAGTATTCAGCTTCCGAATTATTTCATTAATCTACTTTACAGAGAAAACAATATTAAATTTAATTGAATTTGAAGTTTAAATATTATGTATTTTTGATTCACAGTCATTCAAAACGCACGGCATATTTTCATTTTCAAGACACCCTTAAAAATAAAGTTCGGAATCGATTTCGAGTTTTTCCATCCGGTAAAAACTAGAGATTCCCATTTGTTTTTGAGAAAATTAATTTTCCGCGTAATTTTTTGAATTTTAAAAAATCACATTTCCCGGTTTACAAATTGTTTATGGTTCCAAAAGTTTATAGTAAGGTCATTATTTTTTTTTTTTTTTTTTTTTTTCAAAAAATGGATATAGGTTAAAAGAATGTCAAGGTGACTTAAACATAAAACAACTCATTAGCAATCCCGCACGTTTAGAACATAATTCACAACGAGCTACTCAATTTTTCCCACATGGAAAAAACAAAAATGAGTTTGGATAAGAATCAGGAGAAACGAAGGGGTAAAAAAACGATTCGGTGAACACTGTTGAATTTAAATAAAACATTTTAAAACCAAGTCGTCGGAAACGCGATTACATTCGTTTCAGAAGATTACAATTTAAAACTGATGATACGTTTTTTTTCGGATTTGAAGCAAAATGTTCTGAGATATGTAGATAGATTTCATTCACAATTTTTCTGACTGAAGCACTTTCCGACAGAGTTCAAAATTGAATTTGGCCACGATCTGCTCGCGGTTTTTCAATTTCGCCTATGTTAAACATTGTCAACAAACCAAAACCAGCTGAAAGCATTACCCTATAGTCCGTCTCTTTTTAGGACTTCCAGTTTCCGTGGAGAATTTTTAAGTTAAATTTTCCAGAAAAAAATAAATTCTAAAAAACTGATTTATTTATTAATTTTTAAAGTTTGTATTTTTTTCTTTACAGGTTTTGCTTTGCCATGAAAGTGGATAAAGTTCAAAAATGGTGGAAGAAAATATCATTACTATAGGGGATGAAACAGACGTGGTAAATTAAAATTTTTATTAATTATAAATTTCGATTAGGCTTAAAAGCATATTTTAAAGCAAACTGCACATAGTTGGTTGTAATCATTTCTTTTACTAGGTACAGAAGCGAAAGCGTTGAAGAATTTTGAAATAATTTTATAAAAATCCTAATAATGCCTTTCAACTAAGTGATCATACAAGTATTACGTAAGCATTATTTTAACATTTCAAGACCCCGCCCCCCTCCCTGGTAGTAAGCAAAAGTAGGCATCCTCTAATGCAGATTTAACATTACCATGAGCATTTCGGAGACCCCCTCCCCTGTTTAGTGCTTACGTAATACTTGTATCATCCCTAAGGCACAGTCGATTATGACATTTCCACAAGAACATGCGAAAAAAATTAGAGTCGAAACTTTTGGTCATACTTTTTCATTCTACTTTGATAAGAAAAGAAATACATTTCGTATTCCATAAATTGCATTTCCTGAGGAATTCGAAACCCAGAACAAAGGAATTCGTTTTCAAAAATTTCATGTTTGCAGTACTTCAGATATAAAGTTATCAGTAAATTTGTGAATGACACCCAGTAAATAAGTCAAAAGATTTTGCTTTTCAGAAAATTTCCAATTTTTGAATGAATTCTTTCCTTTAATTTTGATGCGTCTGCTTTTCATGAAATTAACTTCCACTTTTCCCTCGATTTTTCTTACAACTTTTGATTTTGAACAAGATTACAAGTTTTATCATCTTGTTATAAGTTTTTATAACCATTGTCAGAACTTATAACTCACTCTTTCTGAGGGATTAACGAGCAAAACAATTTTTTCCTAATTATTATAGGTATGGGAAATCCAACTGCGAGTTTATGAAGGTAACCCATGTATAATATACATCAAAATTGATTGTTCACAGTCGCGTGAACTAAATTTACAGCTCTCTTGTTTGCATTGTTCTTTATGATTATCTATGATTTCATAAAATATTTCATTTCACTTGCCATAAGTGTGAAAATTTGTTCAAACACTGTATACTTACAAATTTTTTTAATGTTCTAAAATCATTTTTTTTCTTCTTTTTTTTGACATTGTGACAAATGAAAATAAAATAAAATGTGAGATTCGCGAAGATACCAACCCAGCATGAGAAATTCAAATAACCCTCGTAATTACTGACAAAGCACAGAATCATAATTAATTTAAGCATAACTCTATTTTGCAAAATTTTACTTTTTCATCGATTTGCCATTCTGATTCGAAGTCACCTGCGAAAGGTTAACCAAAGAGTTTAAATTCAATAAATCGGTTTTGTTTTCCTGGTATAGGATAGGGAGGAAATAGCCTTATAAAGTGATACTGCAGTTGAACTGCGTCACATTCAATCTTTTGTTAAAAAAGCAGAATGTGATTTTCGTCTTCTTTTACGGGACTCTTCAAACTCATTTAGCCTACTTTCTAACACAAGAAAGTTTTTTTTTTTTTTCCTCTAAATTTAAAGTTAAAACCGCTGACCAACGGCATTAATTTTACGATTCACATTGATTAAAGAGAAGTATACTGTATATTTTACGAAACCCAGATTGTTAATTATAACGCTCTTTCGTCTGTGGATGAAAATTTTATTTCTAAGCCTTCGTAATTTTGATTCTACTATATTCAATATAAACCTTTTACTAATCAGAAATTGGGCCAATTAGGAAAATTCTCAAACGCATGGTCGCAAAAAAACGTCAATTTTGGGAATTTTTTATGTTTGAAGTGAGAGACAAGCACGAGGAATCAATTAAAAACTTAAAACTTTTCGGAAAACGATTTCAAAGGGCAAAACGTAATCAAAGAGAAGTACAAAAGTATTTCTCCGATTCCCAGTTTTCATCTCTGATATTTCCATTTAAGAGGTGTTCTATTCCGGTTTTGATCTATACAAGCTGCACAAAGAAAACCGTTTACCGGAAACAAACGGAATTGAATCGCGTGTTTTTAGCTTAGACCAATATGTTGCTATAACCGTAGAAACAGCTTGACCTCGTTAACTTTTGTATTTTCCGTTGGTCTTACTTTTTCCCTTTTATTTTAAAAACTATGAACGAAGTCATTAGCTCTTCGCAATATTCATAAACACGGAATTCTTTCTTCGTTATCAAAAACTCTTTTCAGAAATGCTGTCCCGCTACAATATCCAAGATCGGGTGTCTTTTATTCCCTATACTTGCTATAAATCTTCACAGTGTCAAGCTTTATTCGATTTTTCATCTTTTTTCTTTTCTTTTATGAAATAAGTTGCAGTACATAAGCAATGATAATTTTATTGATTAATTATTTTCATTTTTCCTCAAAAGCCCAAGTTAAAAATTATGATTAAGTAATTTGAAAAATGAATGAGTAAAGCAGCCCATTAATAATTCAGTTTGTACTGTGTTTATACATTTGGGGGAAAAAATTATGCTTAACTTGGAAAGAGGATTTTATTAGTTTTAAGGAAGCAATTTTTCCTCGTTCACGATTTCGAAAAAGGAGGAAAAATGAAGCTCTTTGGAATGTGTATCAATCATGATAATATAATTACGTGAAATGACACTTAATTTGAAGCTTTGTCTTCCTCGTCATTTTCAGTTATAAGAGAATTCTTTCTGTGGAAGGAGATATCAAAGATTAAAACTGAAGCGTGGAGAGGGCTCGATAACAAATGTGTTCAACCTCTTTATAGAAATTTTTGAAAGCAATTTTTTGATATTGATTAGAGATCCTAAAAGAGATAAGCCATTCAGTCATTTCCGCTTTTTCGATAATTCAGAAAAATAAATTCTCGTCTGAAATATAAAATTTTTTAAGTTTACAAAATGGTTCCTGGCTGTTTATATTTACGTTCTTAATTTTCCCAAAAAATTTGTAATGGACCAATAATTTTCAGGAGAAAAATATCAAACAACCGGAATTACAAGTATGGCTAATCTCTTTTACGATCCCTAATGCTGATGAATTACCAATAATTTTTTATTTCAAGGTACTTAAACATAAAGCTTTTACAAGGCTTGTACAAAAATCGAGAAATCATACTCTAATAAACAGTAAAATTACTGTAAAAAATTAAAATTTTAAAAATTTTTTGGATTTTCAATATTTCAATTTTTTATATTAGCCTGTCATTATTGCCTAATCGAACTCATGCAGTTCGGTGTCCTTTTGTATTACATTGCATTATCTTGGCATTACCAATGCATACAGTACAGTTTGCATTGCCTTTGCATTAGATGTAGCACCATTTCATTAGGTGCAATCTTGTTGCATTGCGTGAGTTGCCACTACATTTCTTGCATCAATTTTTGCATTACTGTGCACACTTTTTTAAGAGCGAGTAAAGAAGCGTTAAAGTATTACATAAGACTTTTTTTCGAATTTTCCGATCCCCCCGTCGTAAGATTTAGTAAGATTTCTTTAACCCCCCTTAAACTTACGGAAGATTTTCGCTGACATTCCCCCTTTTTTTTTACCGCCAATTTTAAAAAATGTCCTACGGAATGAGGATTTTTACGGCAAACTAAATCCGCTAAGGGGTCTCTGGCTGCTATCATGGTAAAATGGCGGCCGACTTCGAATTGGTTAATAATGACATTAACATGAGAAGGGAATATTTACTGACCAATCCGAAGCCGACCGCCATTTTACAATGATAGCAACCAGAGCCCCCCTAGCGGATTTAGTTTGCCGTAAAAATCCTCATTTCAGAAAAAAAAATTTCTTAAAGTTAAGGTAAAAACTTTTTTTTAAGAGGAGAGGGTGGCAAATGGAGGGGTGTCCATTTTTTATATTAAAGTCGGAATTTTTTTGAACAATAAATAATAATGAAAGTTCCTACGTAAGATTTTCTAGACCGCCCCCCCTCCCCCATGTAAGAAATCGTAAGAATTTCTTGCACCCCCTCCCCCCCCCCTTCCGGTCTTACGTAAATACTTGAACACTCCCTAATCCGCGGTGCCTAATTAATGACCAGTCCTAGTGGTCTATCATCGTTAAAATAACAGTTTACTAGTAGCACACCTCGAAAACAAAACACCCTGAATATCCTGTAATCTAAACATTTGTTCCACAATCAAAATAATCTCTTGGCATTTGCTTAACCGGGATACTTCGAACTGCATGTAGTGTAGACATACAATAATGGAAGCAAAAGTGACTTCATGTTTCCATAATATATTTAAGAGTTTTACAAGCGCCCGAGAAAAAGTGAGTTATAAGTCCGCGACCAATACGTTATAAAAACTTATAGATGATGAAACTTATAATTTTGTTATAATTTTTTATAACGTATTGGCCGGACTTATAACTAACTTTTTTTCGGGCGATCAATATTTTTTTGCTTTAAAACTCACATACAGTAAAATTCAAATAAAGTTGGCAACGTTGAGCATACTAAGTGTGCAACTCGTAGACTATTACCCTTTTTAATGAATTACTTTAAAATGATTAAAAGATGAAAGAGTATTTCCTCCCTTCGCAGTTCTCGTTAAAACGTTATGCTGGTTCATTAGCGCTTCTATTCAAAGTTAAATGGTAGCCGTGTTAAATACTCCAGGTGACCGAAAAACTTGATATACACTGAAAGTAAACGCTACAAATGGATAAAAGTGTTTTAAAGCGGAATGAAAATTTGTATGTATTTAAAACTTTTAAAAGTTAAAGCTTCTTTAACTGAATAAAAAGTATCTTCTAATAAGCATAAGTTTCTACCGTTGTGCTTCCGTTTTATCAACATTTGATAAAGCGGAAACGATTACAAACCGACACCAACAGTATTTAAACACCTGATTTTTTTTATTCTTTAAAATATCTATATATTTGAAAATGTCGTCAACGGAGATTTTCTTTATTTAAATTAGGCATTTATCTTTTCAAAAATTTCAGAAAGGAGAAGAGTATTACGATTTGCGAGGTTGCGACAAGGAAAATAAAGACAATTTTCATTTTTTTACTTTTTTTATAAGATGGCTGTAAACTTATACCAAAGTGCAACACTTTATTCTCTTATGAGGGATTTTCAACCTAAACGATTTTGCGTTTCCCATCGTTATAAAATATGGTCGAAATTATTTGTTTTTTCTTCCTCTCACGTACACATTTTTTCCCCCGAAAAGAAAAACAAAAGCAACCAAAAAACTAATGTTTCAAAGAAAGAGGATTTTTTTTTTCCACATGATCAATTGCTAACCTTTTCTTTTTTGGATACATGTATTTCAGACTTGTCACGGTTTTATTTTCCTTTATCTTCCTTTCTATAAAAACTCTACTTTTTATGACTATTTTACGGTCGATTTTCAACATTTTCTCTATATAATATAGCTCACAAAAAGTAGTCATACCATCGGCAAAATGTGCGGTCAATTGAACATTTTAAAAATATTTCACTGGACAAAGCATGCAGTTAAATTAAAATTTTACCGAGTCTTAGACAATTTAAAACAAAATTTCCCACTTTGTTTTTGTTATACCTTTCGGTTTTCTTTTTTCAATCTGAGTAAACACTTTACACTTTGCTTAATTTGAATTTAATGAGAAAAAAATGTAAACAAATGACAGAAATCTCTCGGATAATTTTTTTTCTTTAATTTTTTTGTCCATTTTAAATGGCGGTCTGTTGGATTTAATTTATTGAGAAACATATAGCAAAATATAGGTCAGCTCGGCTTCGTCCTAAAGGAATACAGAGTGTGTCAAAACGTTAATTCCCGCGAGAGGATGGCTATAATTAATTGGATTCTTATCCCATGGGAAAGGCAATAAAAGGGGGGACGTTTACTTTTCAACAAAATTCGTTTCGTAATTTCGTCTGCTGTACGTAATATAATTTTAAGTGGTTTCGAGTTTTTCACGTTTCAACAGGGAAATAAAAATAGAGTATCGAATAAGCCTGATCATAATAATTTTATTATTAAACCATTTTTTTTTTTTTCAGCAAAGGCCTGTCAGACAGACATTTTGCGATGCTTTTCAAAGGGATGCTAATTGGAAATGCCTTATATTATCGCTCTTGATCTACGGCTGCTTGGGTGCTATAACATGGTGTAGGCTGTCGCAAGTAACAAAGGTAATATAATCTCAAAAATATGAGAAGGAGCAAGTAGGAATAAGAAAAAAGAATAATTTTGACTTTCTTTCGTTATCAGCATAAAAGAAGGAAGAAAATAAAGAGAAACAGTGGCGTATAATTTTCATAAAGCTTATTACGTTTCGTGTTTTAATATTTAAAGATACCCATCTGTGTTTTAAATTTTAGTTATATACTGTACATTTATAAATTAAAACTTGCTTGCTTTTCAAGAATTTAACAACAGGAGATTTTATCAAAAGTTGTTTGCACTGTATAAATCTTTTTTTTTCACTTTGTATTATTGCAGATTATCCTGCTAGCGTTGACTGCACAGAATAAAAAGAAAAACGTCTGCAAATTTAAAAGCTTCAATTTTGTAAATTTAAATTATTAGGACATATTTCAAAGGTTTGCGAAAACTTATTTCACTACTGTAGCCAGCCCATTCAGAATAGTTAAGAGATGCTAAGGAAAGACTTTATCACCCAGATATTGAGGTGTATTATATAAGACCTAACAATCATCATCATTTTTTCCAGCCTTTTTTAACAATTTAACGACAGCTTCTCCCTTTTCAATGTATTGAGAATTTTTCATTTTTTTAATTTTTTTTTTTAACAAGTACCTCGTTTATTTTTGGGAACTCGCTTAGGAATCGTGCATGGCATCATTCGACTATGAGGCCATCATAACTGAAGTAGGCCTACTATCATTTTATCAACATCATTTTATTTTCAAAAAATCCAAAAGCAAATCATTTTCCAAAACAGGGCGAATGAAATCTTTAGTTTAAATTATTAAGAAATACAACAGTAAAGTTTCTAAATTAAATTCTCATATAGTTAATGAGGATCGTAGAAGTGCCGTCCAAGCAAAGTTGCCAGGATTCCAAGATCCTTTTCAAAGCAGTACTACGTTCATCCTTCAACCTATATACTGTATAATGACTTCCTGGAGAGATCAACTGAAAATCATCATCTTTACATGCCTTGCTAAGTTTCCGTGGAAGGTAATAAGTGGAATACCTCAAATTAATTTAGTCCGAAGGAATTCATCAGCAAAAATGCTACAGTCGATCTCGTATGAGCACCTTGGAGAAGACTTTCACGAAAATGATCTTTGTAAATTTAGATAAAAAAGAGTTGGTTTATTTCCGTATTAACTTTTTCTTACTATCTACCTTTCGAACAACTTTTATCTTTTACTGCGGTTTCCTAAACTTAACTCCTAAATTAAATCGTTTAAAATCTCCCTCCAACACCTTTTTCTCTCTTATGTGGTAAAGCTTTCATTTAAATTTCTACTTTGAACTAATTGAAACAACTGTAATCGTAAAAGCGACTTTGCAAAGAGCTCATAACTTTTTTGGAAACGTGATATTAAGTAAAATAGAAGTCGGCCGTAAAATCCCGCACAAGCCACTGTTAGAAAAGAATAACTTTTTCAAAAGAAAAGTATACAGAATCATAGGTTGCTTGCAGGCCTAGTATAATAATGCAACATCATAATTAAAAATGTCCAATAGAAGTAAGTCATTTGTGTGGTTTTGTTGTGATATTATTGTTGTTTAAAACGGTCTGTTTTATTTCAAACAATTCAACAATAACTTGGAATGAAAAACTCGATCTCAGCGGTTAGAACAAAGTTTTCGCCAAATACACAGGAGGAAAGAAATTTCCTAATACAGAAGAATTTCCTGTGTCGCAGATTATAATCGCAAACATATCTCAAAGAAAACAAAAGGAAAGAAGCTCGTGTTTAATAACTAACACAATATTTGGTCTAAAACCAAACCATATAAATTGTAATTCTAAGGTGGTTCCATGGTTTCCCTTGAGATGAGATGCTTTTCCGCTCCGAGTTTTCCGTTTTGTAATTAGGATTGTCTTGCTTTGCTATTATTTCAACTCGAGATTTTTCCAACCTTAAATGTTTTACTCTTGAATGCAGAGGAGACATTTCCTTTCTTTGTGAAGAAGATATGAGCAGTGTACTTGGTAATCACAGGTTTAAGTTATTTTTAGAATTTATATTGCCGACATCCAGAAGTGTGTTCATACAGAATTCAGTTACTTTCGTAATTGAAAAGTGAATTCATGAAACAAAAAAAAAACATATACTGCTACCCAGAAAAACAAATGTAAAATTTAGTTTACTTAAATTTAATATTTTTTTTTTTTTTTTTGGAATGTCTCCTCCGAAGTTGACTGCGTGAATTATACTGTATATCTCTGAAAAGAGCTTTATATTTTATTTATTTTTATTCTAGGATGTCATAAACTGGAGGATTTATCCGATTAAAAGCACTAAACATGTTTCTCCATGCGAGGATGGATATATTTACATACCCATCGCTTTTATGGGGCTTCTGTATCTGGTTTATTTAGTTGAATGCTGGCATTGCACCGCAAGGGTTCAACTTAGCTGCAAAGTCGATATAACGTCCGTTATCGAAAAAATTAGACTCATGCGACAGTCAGTGCCAATCGTGTGGTAAGCGTCTGTAATTTTTTTTTTTTTTGAGCGAACGGACACAGATTGAGTTACGTGAATTAGAATCCTTTAATCCCGATTTGTATTAAAAATTCAGAATTTTTAAGATAAAGGGGCTTTAGCCACGTACAGTCTCAGTGTATACTGAAAAAAAAAAAACTTTATAACGCCCTTGTACCTCTGAGGCTCAAAATAATGAATTTTCATTATTGGAATTTATTTCCAAAAAAAAAAAAACTGTACTGGGTTTTAAATAAAAAATAAAATCACTTTCAGGCGAAAAACGTGAATAAATGTTGACCGTTAATCAACCCGATATTTCCATATAAAATTAAAACACCTGCCCCATTTATTTTTCTAGGTGGAAAGCTGTCTGTTATCATTACGTCCGCCGCAAAAAACACGTAACCAGGTATAGGAATGGGGAAGCCTATACCTCATCCCAAGTATATTACGAACGCGTCAATTCCCACGCTGCCGGTTCCGTTTTCATGTTCGCTTATTGCGGGTGCAAAGATGTATCAAGGAACCTGATCTTAGATCCGAACGGTCCTATAATTAAAATTCGTTTTTCAAAAGGTAAGTTAATGCTTTTCCCCAAAGTTAAAAGTCAATCGCGATATAAAATCGAATGGGTTTCTTTAATATCGATTTAAAAACTAATCAGCAGAGAATCATACGAAGGTCCCGTTCTAAATGGATGACATTTAATATCCTAAAAACCGTTCACAAAACAGCCAGGGCGTTTATTACAAAGCTTATCAAAAACAAAGGATAAACCATTGACAGGGCCTACATTTCATTAGACAGTGACCTGGAAATCCCAATCGGAATGAAACCAAATTATGAGGGTGTTAAAAGCAAACATAATTTTATAGGATTCGCGTTTGCGAACGTGGAGGCTGCGGCAGAGTTCGAAGATCAAAGGTCTAGATTCTTCGGTGAACATGAAAGATATGACGATTACATGGAGATGAAAGAAGGGTTAGATTTGTCTTATTTACCTCATTTTAAAGAATACATGGTAAGTTAATTATGAAATTTTATTGTATTGAAAAAGCGTTATAAAGTTTTCCCTCTTTTTCCTCTTTTTTTTTAAACACTTTATTAAAGAAAATAAAAAAAAATATCTTCTGCAGCTGAAATTTTATAAAAGATTACAAAAAACTGCAACAAAGAAAAAAAAATTCTCTTGAAATTCAATCTACGTATAGACATCAAATATTTTTTCTTCGAAAATAATTATGTAAATTTTATATTGATTGTAAATTGCCGTGATGAAAATTCAAAATTAACTCGGATACAGCTACCGCAATATATATTTTTTCCTATCAATAAAGCGAAGGTGGGTTGATGCTTGAAGCAAGCCCCAGAATAAAAAGGAATATTAATAATAATGATAATAATTTTTTACTTATTATTTTGAATCATTTTCTTCGAATCCGGAAATTCATTTGTCTATATGATAACAATCTAAGGGAAAATGATTTTTTAAAACATACAGCATCATGACAAAAAAATTTGCTGGAAAGTTTTTTTCATACGATTAATAAAATTCAGAAAAAAACTAGATTAAAACGAAAAACTAAAAAAAGTGAAAAGCCATCCAGAAAACTGGCTGAGAAGAAAGCATATGCATGGGAATCACGGAAATGCCAGTTCTCGTCTGACCGGGAAGCAAGTACCTGAAAGTATCAGTACCTAAGTAAAAATTTGATAGCTCATATAGAGAATTAAACACCACTGCCAAAAAAAAAAAAAAAAAAAATTGTAAATACATACAACAGCAGATGATCAACAGTACTAGCATAAAGTACCTATCACGAAACTACCAAAACCAAACCTTTCAGTTCGGAAATTAATATTGGCTACATATTTCATTCTCTGGGATGTGGTTCCGAAAAAAAAAATGTGCAGCCTCCGAAACGCATCTTCACTCAATTGATAGATAAACCCATATCGGTCAATCCAAAAAGTAGTCATATCTCTCAATAAACCTGTATGGGTACATCCAGAGGCAAAGAGTTTTTAGACAACTTTCAATACCTAGAACAGCCAAAGAAAGAAGATTTGAAAAACAAAATGTACAAATACCTACGAACCATGATCAATTATAAGCACCTGGAAAGTCAATAGTACTGAAAGCTTTTATGATAAACTTATTAAATGGGCTACCCCTATAAATAATATTAGTTTTTTATCGTCGTTATCAGTCATTATTGGTTCTACTGACTTCCGGATTGCGGGAAAAAAATGGAATATGATAATAACTGAGCGTCAACAGCAGAAGAAACGCTCCCTTCCTGTGCCATTTTTTCTTATAAATCATTTACTAGACTTCAGTAAAAAAGCAGGAACAGCTACTTTTTAAAAAAAACTTAAATCGGACACTACTATTGGGGTAGAAAATGCTCAAGAAAATGGAACAATGGCGATCAAATGATGTTTTAACTTTGAAACCGGTCTGCTATTACTAGCTGCTAATACAAAATTCATTGATGTGCACTTCGTTCTTGCATTTTAAAAATCTGGATTCATTTTTTAAAAAAACTATGCGTTACTTAAAAAAGCCTTTTTGATCGTTTAACTGTAAATTATTGTTCATCCGACTGCTGTATAAATTGAATGGACAAAGCGTAGTGATTGACAAAATGGCATAAAATATTTAGCTTTATGAAAAACAGTATCCTTACTTTTAATATCCCAGAAAATCAAAGTAGTTCGATAAAAGGAATTGAAAACTCAATGAAAATAATTCGACAAAAAAATAAAATTCGAATTCACAATTTGGGACGAGCAAAATACTCTTATCCTTTAAGAGTATCGCATTTTTGTTACCGCATTTTAAACTTTTTCTTTCTGGTACCCTTTTTTTCTTTCAGGTTGCCTATGCAGACCCTGAACATTTGCCTTGGTATTCGAAACAAAATGTTTTCTGGATATTAAGCTTTCTTCTTTTATCTTGGCCTTTAAGAATGATGGTAGAATATAATACTGTATATGTACATTATAGAGTGAGTACAGTCAATGCTTTTCTAAAATTTTAGTTTCAGACTTTACAAGTCATAAGTGCATCTTTTTTTATGTTTTAGGTAACAAAACTGTTTGGTATTAACTACAATGAAATAACACCTTCAAGGGAGATAGCTGAGCCTGCTCCGGTTCAAGTAGCTTCTCCCCCAAGACTTGTCCTCCCTCATGTCACGACCATAGATAGCGCTGACTGGGAAAACAGTATACAAGATAACGATGCTCTTGTGCCTAGTTATTCGGAGGCGATGCTACTTACGGTTGACGGGGAGGATAAGGGAAAATCCCGAGACGGTTTTAACTGTCCTACCACAGACCGTTGTGAATTTTGTACATCTAAATTATACTGCAATCATTTAAAAATATTTCGAAGATATAGTCTGGACGGAATTCAAAAACCGAAAGGAAATCATTTTTATAACAACATTCTTTTTACCGAAGACTTCCAAGAAATAATAGGAGAAAGCCAGAACCGAAACAGAGAAAATTCAATGTGCTGCAGGTAAGATAAAAGGAAAATCAATGTAAATTTTATATCCATAACACCGGATCTTCCGTTTCGCTTTAGCTTTTTCTTTATTTATGAATCAATTTAATCGGCACTGAAGCGGACTCGTGTCGTTTTTCAACGTCATAATCTAGAATAATGAAGAATATTTTAGTACACTTGTTACACGGAATTTTTAGCAATTTTTAACTGAAAAAAAAAAAAAACAAAGTGTTGGATTCTGACTCTTGCTACAAATTGAAAAACGTTTCGAAATGGCCCGAAAATGAACATCTGTATACTTTAAAAAAATCCCTGATGAGTCGATATTGGATTATCTACTTAATTTTTCTTCATTTTACTCTTTGAGTAAAATATCCTTTTTTGTGTAAGCAAAAAAATTGGCATTATCAAATTTAATCTAACTAATATTACTCCATTTTTGTTTAAGTAGAATTGGCTCTGAAGTGACTAGTTAGTCCGATATTTCCTCAAATAGTCAGTGTTTGCTCTAAAATTTTCAACAGCAAATTCTGATTAAGCCTACTTTGCAGTTAAAAATTCAATTTGGAAAAAAAAAAAAAAAAAAAAAAAACAGATTTTTCTTTTTTTTTTATAATTATAATTATTATTATTTCAGTTTTACGATGCCTTCAAGTAACGATATTGCAGGAAACAATCTTCCGGATCTTCCGGTGATAAGAAGACAGCGACCAAATTTTGTAAAAGTAAAAATCGTAAAAAATCGTCGTTCATGGAGTGGTTGGTCATCCCAATCTAAAATTAATGATCATGTTATTTTGCCAATAAAAAATACTGAAATCGGCGGTACCAGAATCAAACCCGATCCTCCATCTTACAATGAAGCATTAAATTTACCAGTGTTGACCAAATTAAGGAGATCTTTAACAGAAAGAGGAGAAATTTGGAGAAATACGTTGCTCAATCGACTGTCAGGGGATTTTAGTACCCCGTATTTTAATAGCCAGGAACGGGATGAAGAAACGATTGTATGATAAATTTAGTAATAGGTATGTGTAGCACGGACAAGTATACGCGGCATATATTTTTTCATCAAACGAGAGAATCGGAAAATTTCGTCTTTTTTTTTTTTAAACAAGTACTTGAGACTGTTTTAATTTTTCCTCTTTTTTTAATAGCCATTATTTTTGTAAGTGTGGGAAATGGAAAAAATTGGATTCGTTTGTTATTTAAAAAAAAAAAAAAAAGAGTTGGGAATAATTTTTTAGGTCCTATATATTTTTTTAAAAGAAGAAAATTGTAGGGAATCAGAGTAATTTGGTGAGTAGTAGCAGTGCGAACGATTATCGCGACTACGTTTATCAACCATTTTTTTGCAAGTCTATTTATGCTATTATTTCTAATTTTTGATTTTAAAAACATCCACAATAAAAACTTATTCATTCATTATTTTGGAAAACATTGGTTCACCTATTCAAATGAAAGTCGAATTGGCGTTTAGTCAACTGAATGCGATCATAGGTTGAACGAAAAGAAATACTTTAAATGTTTCGGAACAGTCAAAAATTTCGTCCACTTTGATATTTTCAATACAGAGCTGCAGTCTCCGACTTTAAACGGCCGTTTTAATGCTCATCGCCTTGCATATAAAACTAAAAGTCGTATATTTGATTATTATTCTTGAAAACTTCTAGTGCAAAAAGTGCGCTTATAGATATTTCAATTTCCATAACAGAGAAAAGAAAAAAAAAAAAAAAAACATTTATGGTAATAAAACCTAATATATTATTATAAAAATACATGAACCGTTTGCTCTTTTTACCCCTTCAACCAATTTTTAAATTTAACTATACCCTAGGCAAAAGATGACGCGTCGAAGACGTCTTAAGACGTCTTTTCCATCATAAGGCATTTCGTAGATATTTTAAATTCTGCTATTGTCCTATCTACAAGATCTTTAAAAGGAAAGCTGCACTTAATTTGTTTTAAAGATATCTTGATAAGATTGTCCTCTTGTTAAGACGATCTTATCAAGATACCTTCAAACAAATTAAGTGCATCTTTCCTTCCCATTTAGACATCAAAAAGATATTAATCCTCTGAAATGAATTTTATATAGGAAGGCCAGTAACCGAATACAAGACATCTTTAGGACATCTTAAAACGTCTGAAGCAAGATTTTTGTCTCGGACTCGATTATGTCTCTGGCCTTACGACTAACATTTTGCAGATGAATAAGAAGGGTAGCTTTTCCGAAAATATTACGCAGATTAAGAACTTATTAGTGGCGAGATCATAATCTTCGACAAGAGACAAATTCTAAAAATTTTAATACTGTTTTTTATGCAAAGACATCGCCTTAATCCTTTAAGGACCGAATTTAAAAAAAAAAAAAAACCTCCGTGACCTTACTACCAACCCAAGTAATTTTGGGTTAGTGAGGCCAATGATCAACAATTTAAATGGAAGATATGGTGGACTTTCGCACATTGGATTTTTTTTCGTAAATCTTGTAGATAGCAATTTCGTTACAATGAGAAAATTATACATGTATATTTATATTTAATCCTCAGAACGAATTTTACACGTTTGTAGGAAGTAAAATAGCCAACAATGTAATCCCCAAAAGAAAAGTATTGGAATAAAGAAAGTGGAGTGGTAAATTTTTGGAATTTTTTACTAGAATTTTTCATACCAAATTACCACTTCCTGTTTTCATTTACCATAAAAATAATCAAAAATAGGGCAATTAGGGGCTTTCAAACAATTTCGTCACATAAAAGCTACTAAAAGGTCTTCCTCATATGGCAGATCAATTGAGATGCTTTATTGTTTGGCCTGTTGTGAATCTTACAAACATAAGCATGCCAGAAGTTTTTAGAGATGTTTTTGGGGAAAATGTTGAGGTCATTATACATTGTTTTGAAATTTTCATTAACAGACCCAGCTCTTAGCCGCCTCGAGCTGCAATTAATACTAGTGTAAGCATCACAGCACTGTTCAATTTTTGATTGGGATCACACCGCAAGGTTCAGTGTCATTTATTTCAAAGGCCTGGGCGAGTCGAACTTTGTCCAAAAGAAATGGAGAGACAGAGGCTGTAATCAATCAGATATGGTGACTAGCTGTTGCTTGTGCTCTTGCCAATTTTTGTTTAAATATTGTGATAGATCAAAGAAACGAGTTCTTGAAATTTTTACCAGTAAAACTAAATCTCAGTGATTTCCTCCAGTAATAGGGTGTCCCTTATTTTGCGAATTTTCGAATTTTAAATCGCACACCCTCTAAATCGGTGATCTATGGTTCACTGATAAGCCCTATTTTTTTCCAGATTTTTCTGGGCACCGAAAAGCGTGCCGACTTGAGCTTAAAGTCCCGAAAATTCCCATAAGAGAAAAAAAGTCGACAATTTTTTTTTTCGCGGAAAAACGTCGTTTCCTATCGGGAATTTTGCGTAGATCACGAATCTGAAGTCCGTTTTTTTAAATCTGGTACGGCTTTTGAGCTAGAAGCCAAATATGAGCAAAACTTAGGACTTAGTTCGTTTTTTCACTTAACCAGGTTTTCTTGTCACATTTTCTCTTCTAGCTCGAAAACCGGACCCGATATAAAAAAACGGACTTCAGATTCGTGATCTACGCAAAATTCCCGATAGGAAACGGCGTCTTTCCGCGAAAAAAAAAATTGTCGACTTTTTTTCTCTTATGGGAATTTTCGGAACTTAAAGCTCAAGTCGGCACGCTTTCCGGTGCCCAGAAAAATCTGGAAAAAAATAGGTGTTATCAGTGTACCATAGATCACCGATTTAGAGGGTGTGCGATTTAAAATTCGAAAATTCGCAAAATAAGGGACACTCTATCCAGTAATGTAAATGCATCATTCAGACTTTCGCTTACCATAAATTTAATATAAGGACCAAAAGTAGCATAATTTTAAAGTGTTAAATATTATTTTGCATTTAACTTTTAAAAAGTCAATTATCTTCAACATAAATCAACAAGTATACAATTAAGCATAAAAAGAAGGAACTTTCAAACTTATAAAAAGTATCATTCGAATTTAGTATAAAATTGTTTTTCAACATAAAAAATTATGTTAATGTATAAGGGTCAATCCACCTCAATTCAACAAGCCTCCAAACTCATGATTATGATTATAACTATAAGTATATATGAGATATTTTAAGGGAATAAGAAAGTACCTCCAGAAATTAGTCAAAATAAAACAGAGTTCAAAAAAGCAAATAATTTAATCTTTTCCTTAGCTGGCAATTTCAAGAGCTGGAAGGCGTACAGTTCCTGGATGTGTACTTGAATAACCTTTAACTTTAAGGAGAAAGACTGGGAAAATACAATGTGTCAAAAGAGTATTCACAGGGAGGCTCAGAGGGCTGACCTTTTCTTCACCTCATTACAAGCCCTCCTTGATGGTTAAAACAAAGAATTCCTTATGCTGCTTACCAAAACTCAACACCATCTAGCCTTACTGATGATATGTCAAGTACTGACAGTAAGCCTGCAGTATGCATATGTAATCACAAAATTTTCTTTCAGTATAATACAAATATTATTGTCTTACCGGTACTGCAAAACAGATTCCAAAGTAATCAAAACTTCAGTTTTTCAGCAAACATCATAATTTAAGCCAAAAAAAATTAACAGTTAACGACTTTTAAACCGCACTATCTGAAGAAAAGTATCCTGGTCAAAATTCTGTTTGTTTTGTTTTAGTCCCGTATGTAATAGCATGAATAGAACATTCGAGTTTTGATAAGGGCACTTTTCGTTGTAAAGCGCGGAACATTTTCACGAATGCTTTGCAAATATGAGCTCAAATTTTCCATTTACACTAAGCACTTACTATAAATCACTTAATTTATTATAAACAATAACGTCTTTTAAAAAAGGCAATTCCATAGGGTACCTATTCTACCAATCTTCTTAAGAAAACCACTAGTCCTAGTGCTCAGTTTAATTTTTAGTTCATTTCTTTTCATTAATTAAGATTATCATCAGCTCGGTCTTTTTAAGTTAAATGCCAATTATGCACTCTGCTCGTTCTCTGTCGTGAATTGAAGAATTTTTTTTTTCAAAGGTTGTCGTTCTGAGACGAAACAAGCCGTAAATTAAATGGATTCAATGTGTTTACAAATGATTCGGATATAAAAAGATTTCGCATTGTTTTTATCTTATGCAAAAGGTACGATATTCGGTTTCTGCCGTTTTAAAACATACGATCTGTTTTTTTAAATCACGGTTAGCAGCGAAAATTCACTTTAAGAATAAGTTAATTTGTTTACAATGTTTCAATTCTAGGACCTGATCCACCTTCCCGAGCTTTTAACATGATAATTTAATAAAATTTACTCGAGAAATATCTATTCAGAAGGTGAAATACCGAGCTCTAATACATCTTTAATATCGAAAATAAATAAATATTTTGTTTGCGTCGACCGGGAATGCTTTGTTATTGAATAAATGAATGCTTTAATGACGAAAAATTTCAGCAAATAGCAACGCCATTTTGATTCGCTCCTGATGTTTTTAAAGATGAACAATATCATTCATAAAACTGTAGAACTGATTAAAATATTTTGGTTTTTGAATATATCAGGTTTCATTTTAAATTTAAATGTGATGTATGTTAGAATTTGTACGTTTATTTTTTGGAGTTAATATTTTTTCATTTTGAAAGCCAATTAATTCACTGACTTTTAAAAAAGAAATGAAAAGTTAAGGCTTAATTAGATATGATCCTAATTTTATAATGAGGCTTGCTCTAAGTATCTGTTAAGATCCTATTACTGCTTAAGACAATTGTTACAAGTTACAGATATTAAAGACTCTGGATTTTTATACCACAGGAAAAAAAAAAAGGAAAGAGTAGCGCAGAAATTGTATTTTTAAAAAAAGGTTTTCTCTTTCATTTTTATCAAACTGGGTGTCTAATGCACAGGAGAATTGTCCTTTTTTTTAAGTATTTACAACACATGTTTAGAAAAAATAAATTATTCCCCCTTGTTTGGATATTTAAAAATTTCTTTATGTTGTTTAAGCAAAACTATCAACAAGAATTAAGACAAATATCTGCATTTTAAAAATTCTGCATTGTCAATCACCTATTTTTAAAAGCAATAGTTTGCACACTTATAGATTTTGAAATATTTTCCTTCAGGCGAAGCTGCAAAATATTCTCCAACGTTGAAGTTGAAGTAAGAGATTAAAATTTTAAAATCACAATGACATCAACTGCCAGTGCCACTGAAATTCAGGAAGACAACAATGAAGTTTTGGATTTTGATAAAATATGTAGACTTTGTCTGCTGGAAAAAACATCAATGTTGAGAATATTTGCCAAGAAAAAAAGAACTAATACAACACCATTGCCAATACGAATTATGAGCTGTGCCTCTTTGGAGGTAATTATTACTAGAATTATTATACTCTGTTGTGCATAAGTAATGGGAAATTATAGCCTTGCAAATATATTTCAGGTGTACCAAGGTGATGGTCTTCCTTCAAAAATATGCCCAAAGTGTTTATGGAATGTAAATCAAGCTTACACATTTAGAGAGCAGTGTGATGCTGCTAATACAAGACTGCAAAAATATTTACACAGGCTGAAAAATTTAAACAATCCTCCCAGTAATCAGAATCAGGATAATATTGAGGTAGTTGTTTCATTTTTTTATTGATTTTTTTTTAAATTTTTATTAAACCATTTTTTTTTCTTACAGAATGAACATCAAGAAGCAAATCCTCTTGAATATTTAGATGCTCAAATCACCATATCTGAGCAGCCAACTGGAAGTGTCCAAATAAAAGATGAAGAACCTGATATCAAAACGGAACCAGATGTTAATTATGATCAACAAACAATTGTAGAAGGTGAGAATGAACAGGATCGAGAGAATGATGATGAGGAAGAAGAGGAAGATGATAAACCTATTAGTGAATTGATCAGTTTTACAAGAAATAACAGTGAGAACTCTAATAATACTGGAATGGAAAATTTAGGTGGAGTTGATATATCAGCTGGAAATGGAGAAGGAATGAATGGTAAAGAAATTTTGAAACATTTTTCTCCATTATAATGATGATTGGCTTTTGCTTACAACAATATTTTTTAATGTAGATCTGAATAGACCAAAAGTTGAAATTCTTCATACGCCAAAACCAACAAGACGTTTCTTCCAGAATGATGAATATACAAAGGATCCTACCTACAATTCCCATAAAAAGTTCTATGTTGTTGGTTCAGAATACAATAAATTTAAAAAGAAGCCTAAACAAGTAAATAATCTGTTACATTTTTTCTAATGAAAAAAATTTACAATATTAACATTTTTTTGTATATTATTTCAGGAAAAAGCACCGAAAATCAAAATAGTAAAAAATCAAACAGTAAAAGTCAAAAACGAAACTCCAACAGAAAACGGAGAAACCTGGGAAAATTTAAATTTTGATGTAAAACCACGAAGGAAATATGCTCCGAGGGAAAAAAATTTAATAAGCAACAATTCTAATCCCATTATTGAACAGGATGGATCAAAATCGAAATTTAGAGCATGCACGCATTGTGGCAAAGTTGTTTTGGGCAAAAACATGGGGATACATGTCAAAATACATGTAGGGAATAAAAGCCACTTGTGCGATATTTGCGGGAAGTCGTTTTTATATAAAAAAACCTTAGAGACACATAAACGAGTTCATTCTGGAGAACGACCATGCGTTTGCAAAATTTGTGGTAAAACTTTTAGGTGAGATTAATTAATTAATTTATTTATTTATTTATTATTTATTTTTTTTATTTTTATTTATTTATTTATTTTTTTTTTTTTTATTTTTATTTATTTATTTATTTTTTTTTTTGTTGTTGAAAGAATGCGTTTGTCCCGTATGTGTAAGAACTGAACAATTTTTTATTTAATTTTAGATCCAGTTCTCGTCTGAGTGATCACATGTCCACTCACACTGGTAGAAAACCTTTTATTTGCGAAATTTGCGCTGTTGCATTCAGAATTAAGGGGCATTTGAAAAAGCATCTTCGAGTTCATTCAGGAGAAAAACCGTACATTTGTACTTTTTGCGAAAAAGCCTTTTCAGGTAACTTTTTCCTTCTTGTTCCTCTTAATTGTAATTCGAAATCTTTCATTATTAAAAACTCGTGATTTTTTTCTTTTAGATGCGTGGAATATGAAATGCCATTTAAGAATTCATACAGGGGAAAAACCACCACACAGTTGTCCCGTATGTGGACAGTGTTTCCTCCGTCGTAATAAAATGGAAGAGCATTGTAAAATGACCCACGGGGAGGAATATGTTCTGCCTCGTAAACAAAATATAGTTCAGCGCCTGAAAAACGATTTGGTGGAACAAAATGAGGAGTTAAGACAAATCACAGAGAGAGAGCGAGAAGATTTATTAAGACAAGAAACCGAACGCCAATTGTTACAGTCTCATCTTGAAAGTCAGAGACAAGAATTAGCTGAACGATTTTCCGAATCTCATTTACCCATATCTGTTCCTATGCCTATACCTGTACCTGTACCAGCTTTTCCTGGAAATGTCCCCAGTATTTTTGGATTACAATAAATCTGAAAAAATTTGGGCTTTTTCCGTTTTGAAAACTTGTCGACATAATAAAGTAATAGCAATCATATTTTACAGATTTTTAATCGAACTAGATTTTATGTTCAATTTTACATCATTGAACATTCAGTTAAAATCGGATATGTTTTTTTCTAATTACACTCCTGCGTCGATAGCTTATAATATCGAATCGGTTATTTTATTTATTTTGATTCAGTTTCCTAATTTCAAAACACAGTTTGAATCGATTGGGCCATTTTTTAAGTTCACATATAGTATTAAATATTATATTAAAAAAATAATTGTGTTAGTCTTTGTGCTAGCATTCTATGGCTGCACATTTTATTTGTTTATTTATATTTTAAATTCTTATCATTTATGTTTTTTATGTTGAAGTAATTCCAGTTTGGAATGTAGAAAATTATTTTTATTTTATTTTATTTTATTTTATTTTATTTTATTATGGTATAGAAAACTCGGAATTTTTTTATAACTTTATGGAAAGAAGATAATGATGACTTACAAAAGCTTTTTAAAGATCGTGCATGTTAAAATTTGTTTTATCTAGGATCTAGTTAATCAAAAATGTAAAATTGTTCAGTTTTTTCAAAAGCGATTTGGTAACATTGGTTATTCTTCGATAAAAAGTCATTTTATTATTACATCTAAAATGTCAATAGGCCTATTTATTTTCGAAATTTAAAATGTTACCTGATTATAATAAGAGATTTAGTTTTGTAGCTGATTTGAACGATTTTATATTTAGTTTTCATTTGATTCATTCGGTGTTGAAATGATTAGTTTACATATATATCGGCAAGTTGTCATTTTTCTTCCTTTAAATTTGATGGAATAGTCAAAAATATGTTTTTTTAAATGTTTATTTTTCAACTAGTGGCGCGCATGCTATAATGTACGTTAAGAAAAAAAGCGCCTTAACAATCTTTCTAGTGCTAGTTTTAACTGTTTACCGTGCTGTAAATATTCTTAGAGGAAAAGTATTTTATGAACAGTGGTTTCCCGTATTTATCATAATTCTGTGTAATAATTTTTTATTGCATCTGAAAAATTTACATATTTTTGCTTTGACTTGCATCGGCTTTTAGTACAGAAATTTCAAAGAAAGAAAACAAATTGAGGCGGCAACCAGCATGTTCGAGCCCAATGTCAAGGGTTTTTCATTACAGTATAATGCCTGTAAGCTTAGTACATCAATATGTATAGCTTTTCAGATCATTCATGGATTCCGAGCAGTTGTGAAAAATCCGGTTATGCGCTGGAAGGAAATTTTGTAAATGATTGCATGTTAAAAATGTTTTACGATATTAGACCTAAGTTTTTAATTCTGGTTCCTTTTTGCGAGAAAAAGGTCGTCTTTTTAAGTTAAATGATATCGTTTTTTTTTTATTTATAACTAATGAAGATCTCATTGTAAGGTATATGCCATGAAGCGGAATCCAGTAGAAGCTCTAAGAGCTGTTTTTGAGTTTAGTTTTAAGATAATGTAACCATTAGAAAAATAAAGAAAATGAAATAAAATAAAGAAAATATTTGTAATGAAAGCCTAAAACGTTATTTTTTTTTTTAATTTGTTCAAAGAATGATCGAAAAATAATTCTTTTTCCTTTTCTTTCTTAAAATGTAACCAAAAATAATAATAATTCACCTATAAGTCACAAACCTAATTTATGTGCCAGGATCTAACAAGAAATTTAGATGGAAATTAACTTTTTTTTTTGTTCAACAATTGCTGCTGCTGCTGCTGCTACTAAGGCTTCGTAAACAACAAATCTAACAATATTTAAATATGTCGACGTGGTTAAATAAAAAAATATGACCAAAAAAATTATTTCAACCTAATTCACAACGTCTCGCTCGTTTAGAAGACGACGCTGATACGACGGGACTGATCAATGCGAAAGTGGAAGGCCTTCAAACATCTACGGAAGTTCATAAAGGATTGATGTACTGTTTATCATCGCCGATATAATCAGTAAACATGAAGACTTAGTTACGAGCTTAAGCAAAATGTAAGAGGATCAGAAATATACTAAGAGGAAAAATTTTAATTATTTTTAACTTTTTTTAACTAAATTAGTGCAAAATTAAATTCAGGAAAGAGAAAACTTGCGTTTTCCCGTAATTGTGTACTGTAAAATCGTCATAATGTCTGATAATATCTTAATTTTACACAATAATTAGACGACACCTTTAAAATAAGCAAATAAATAAAATAATAATAATTTAAAATTTTTTTATAAGCCATTATAAGATTTTTCCTTTTTCGTTTAGTATCCCGCTGCAATTGGAGAACATAACAAATTCGTTTGGAGGTTTTTCTTAAAATGTGTCAGCATTTATATTTTTATGTTTTCTTTTTGTTCGCGACAAGTAAAATTCTGTCAGTTGAAAGTAATCTTCTAGATAGTATCACAACGGATAATCCTTTATCATCAGAATGTGGTACTTCTATAACCAATAATATAATAAAGCCTGAAGTACCAAGTCCTGGAGTGCCTATTTGCAAAGGTAGTGAAGATTTGATTCTATCCTATGCCCTAGTAAATGGAATACAAAACGCTCAAATATTTGAACAACAACCTAAGGAAAATGAAGAAGTTCTTCTATCACCGTGCGATAACACAGAATTAATAAGACAATTATTACAGGAATTTGGTGTATGCCCAAAAAAAAACCGAAAATGCGGTGAGTTTCGTTTTATTGCCGGATCATTTAATTCATTTAGACGAATGAAGACCTAAAAAAGTTATAAATACTCCCTCTGTCCGGAAATAATGTGTGTGTTTCTAACTTTTAATTCCCATTTCGTAGGCTTCTGATTTTTGACGGAAGTGATGGTACCACATAACTCACCCACCCGAACACTTTTTCACACCACCCCCCCATCCCCCCCGGGGTCCCCCCCTTAAAAAAAAAAATTCATGAAAAAATGAAAAAAATCGAAAATTTGAATTAATTTCGCCACGCTTCTGAAGCGAAGGCAAAAAATTTGAATGTGACCGGGAATGAGAGAGTACATGACCCTAAACAAGAATCCACCATGAAAAAATTTTTTGCATTACTCGAAACCCCCAAAAAAATTTTGGGGTCTCGACTACCCGGCCAAGGGGGGAAATTTTTTAAAACCTATTAAACGGCCACCAAAACTTGGTCACGGGGGTTTTCGGGGTCGCTAATTTCAAATCTGAGGTCGGTTTTTAAAAATTCAAGATGGCGGATCCAATATGGCGGACTTATGTTAGAAACCTTGACCTTTTCCCACGAAAATTCGTGTTCGGGGGGATATCGGGGTCGCTGATTTCAAATCTGGGATCGGTTTTCATAAATTCAAGATCGCGGATTCAATATGGCGGACTTATGTTAAAAAAATTGACTTTTTCCCAGGAAAGTTTCTGTTCGGGGGTATATGGTGGTCGCTGACTTCAAATCTGGGGTCAATTTTATAAAAATTCAAGATGGCGGATCCAATATGGCGGACTTATGTTAAAAACATTGACTTTTTGGCACGAAAATTCGTGTTCGGGGGTATATCAGGATCGCTGATTTCAAATTTTAGGTTCAAATTAACTGTTTTCTTCCAGTTCCAACCATTCTTTTTCTTTCCGTCATCAAAAACCGAATCTTCTACGAAACAATGTGGTTTCGCGTTATGCCGCTGAACCAAAATTTTTTAAGAACATTTTGTAAAGAAAGCAGTTAATTTGAACCTAAAATTTGAAATCAGCGACCCTGATATACCCCCAAACACGAATTTTCGTGCCAAAAAGTCAATGTTTTTAACATAAGTCCGCCATATTGGATCCGCCATCTTGAATTTTTATAAAATTGACCCCAGATTTGAAGTCAGCGACCACCATATACCCCCGAACAGAAACTTTCCTGGGAAAAAGTCAATTTTTTTAACATAAGTCCGCCATATTGAATCCGCGATCTTGAATTTGTGAAAACCGATCCCAGATTTGAAATCAGCGACCCCGATATCCCCCCGAACACGAATTTTCGTGGGAAAAGGTCAAGGTTTCTAACATAAGTCCGCCATATTGGATCCGCCATCTTGAATTTTTAAAAACCGACCTCAGATTTGAAATTAGCGACCCCGAAAACCCCCGTGACCAAGTTTTGGTGGCCGTTTAATAGGTTTAAAAAATTTCCCCCCTTGGCCGGGTAGTCGAGACCCCAAAATTTTTTTGGGGGGTTCGAGTAATGCAAAAAATTTTTTCATGGTGGATTCTTGTTTAGGGTCATGTACTCTCTCATTCCCGGTCACATTCAAATTTTTTGCCTTCGCTTCAGAAGCGTGGCGAAATTAATTCAAATTTTCGATTTTTTTCATTTTTTCATGAATTTTTTTTTCTAAGGGGGGGACCCCGGGGGGGATGGGGGGGTGGTGTGAAAAAGTGTTCGGGTGGGTGAGTTATGTGGTACCATCACTTCCGTCAAAAATCAAAAGCCTACGAAATGGGAATTAAAAGTTAGAAACACACACATTATTTCCGGACAGAGGGAGTAAAATATAGTATAATTAGCTCTTTTTCCAAATTGCAGATGCCTGTGATTTTTCATATAATGTTTTTATTTTCACCGAAATTAAGGGTGAGTTTGTATAATTTTCAAATATACTGAGCCTAACCCCCTTAATCGAACAGCTCTAATTAAAATTTTTATTTAAAACAAACGATATTTCTGAAATAATTTTTTAATTTAGGGAAAAAGACACAGGTCTGCCAAGGAGTAAGATTAAAGGATGGTTCGATTCTTACCGTTTATGGATGTACTCAAATGTAAGTTACTTTTTCAAATAAATTCACAGCCCACAATTGATTTATTTTCACTTAAACTAACAGGCTAACTTCAGAAACAAATCAGTATGAGCACATAATTAATTTTTATTTCAGAGGTCAAGGGCTTTGGATTCAATTCCCCAACTCTGACAGCAAATTGCTGGAAGTGGAATGCATGGCAGGTCCAAACGGACATGCAATTTCAGATGGGTTCGTCGATACAATATATATCATTAGACTTATTTTAAAATCGAACTGTAGTTCTGACGGACTTACGTCTAATCAATACGCTGGAGTATTGACAGATGCATTTACAACAATCAATGGAGAGTTGAATGCCACTTCTCAACCTTTAATTTCGGGATATTTAGTTGTGAAAGATGATGTTAGTACAATTTTTCTGTTCTCATTAGCGTTTGAAATCCTATTCCCGAGGTATCCCGCCCTTTTTTTGCAAGTTTTCAATTGTGGGATTAAAATTAATTTCCAATTTTTTCCCATTTTTGCCACCGTTATTCCGAGCGAAGGTCGTAAAAAAGCACTTTAAAGTCCTAAAAAGGTGAAAATTTTTTAAAAAATGTTCGAAACCTAAAATCATAATAGTTACTTTTATCCCAGAGCATTGAGAAATTTTATTAAGAAGCTGGAAAAGTAGTTTTAAAAAGGCCTTTGCGGAATTTGAAAAAAATTTTTACGAATTTTTCTCTCTCTTGAGAATGTGTATAAGGAACATTTTTAGATTTTTGACGTCTTAGAACGTAAAAAGCAAATCTAGAACTGGATTAGCTATTGTAAAAACTTTTTAGGAACTCTACTTTTTAGAAACTTTTTAACAAAACATTTTCCAATTTGTACAATGCCTAAATTTTACAAATTGTCTAGTTTATTCAAATTGAGTGATATTTAGAAAAACCATGTTTGAATGGGTGTTTTATTGAAAAAACAGAGAATAATGTGAAACTTGACCCGAAACAATGCTTTACTCTCCCTGTGAAGGATAAAGCAAAAAGGTTTTTAAAAAAATTTCAGTATAATTCTTAAGAAATCAAAAATCCCGAAATCCCGCATGATCCCGCAGTATCGATTTTTGTGCGAGATTGCAAATCCTAGATCTCATTTTTTTCTGTAACTAAATTTTTCATTATTATTCTTTCTAGTGCTCCTCCGATAAATATTCCATATCATGTAAACCTGGTCTCTTGTCAAATAATGCAGGGTTCATCATAGTTGATAAACAGGACGATTTATGTCCAGGATTTCAAGGAGCTTTGTTCATAGGGGACGATGGTCGACAATATGGCATGGCCCTTTATAAACCTGGAGTTCTATGGAACTTTAAGTCTGCATTTCCTCAATTAAACACCGCCCTTGATGCTACTCGTTGCGCTATTCCTTTCGAAATAGTTTATTTGTAAATGTGAATATTCGGTCCTATTTTTTTTGTGTGGCCTGCTGTTATTACTCAAGCATTTTAGACCGTGGAAAAAATTAATGAACGATTTGCAAATAGCGAGGTCGCCAAGCACCTAATCGAAAAATATTTAAATATGACTATGACATTGTTAAATAAAAAAAATAAAAAAATATCAGCAATAAAATTATTTCAACCTAATTTACAAAGTCTCGCTCGTTTAGAAGGCGACGCTGAGGTATATACGATCAGGTTGATCAATTCGAAAGTGCGTGGAAGGCTATAAGCTCTACTAAAGTTGAAAAAGGATTTTTCATTACACATAATACGAAACTTAGATTTATCAAGCCTCATTTCGTTGACGAAAACATGCTTTTACAAATTGTTATTTTTCAATCAATCACTAAACGTTTTTAATCTGTTTTTGGTTTTAGGACCGAAAATATATATTTTCATCACGCAGGGAGGTAAAGTCCACATCACCTCCCTAGACAGTTTTTTAAAACTGGGGCTGTACAAGTATTACGTAAGCATGATCTTGGTGATTTTAGACCCCCTCCCCCCTCAATAAGCAAAAATAGGCTTCCTCTGATGGAGGTTTAAACATTGGCGTAAGCATCTGAAGGACCCCCTCCCCCCCCCCCTAAGGTGCTTACGTAATACTTGTAGAGCCCCACTCTATTTTACACTGTCCTTTGCGATGAAAAATATCTTACAATGATGCAAGGAAAGCAAACGACTAGCCCGCCTCGACCTTCTTAAACCCCTCGCCTTCGGCTCGGGCTTCAAACTCGCGGTCTCGACGAGCAATTTTGTCGTTTGTATCCTTTGCATAGTAATATACTATTTCGGTTCGCTGCAGCAGAAGATTACGTCATCTGATTTATTATAAAAACACGATTATTTAATCTGGAAAGTTGGCAACAATGCAAAGAATCGGTTTTGTCCTTTCTACATTTTGTATACATCAATTTTTTTCTTCTATTACGGAGTCTATTAATATTTGCTGAGCATTCGCAATGAAATATAGTTTACGAATAAAGAACCGAAATGAGTTTTCTAGGCCACGTCCGAATGGGAACGTTCAAGTCTTACGTAAGACTTTTTTCCTGGTTTTTGGACCCCCTTCCCCCAGGTTGTAAGACATTTCGCAATACTTAGCTTATGGCGAAGATGGTTGATGCAGACCCCCTCCCCCCCTAAAAATCTTACGTAATACTTGAATGTTCCCAATTTGCTTCACTCGTCTTCAGCTTTTTTTCGGCAAGCTTCGGCTCGCCTCGCAAATCTTTGGACTGGACTCGGCCTGAAAAATCTCATTTTCAGGGCTAGACCCGAAAAGTATACTTTCGAGATCATGTAAACAAAACAAATTTCGTTACTCTCGCCCTGAAACTACTACTACAAATTTCGATTTTTTATTCGGCCCTCTTGCCGATCCTCGCCTTAGGCTCGGATCATCGGCAACGGCCTCGTAAAAAATCTCGCTTTTCGGGTCCAGCCTGGAAATCTACTATTTCGGTCCTTGATACGTAATAAACTATATGTACTGCTTATCATCTACAATATAATCAGTAAAAAAGAAGACTTAGTTACTAGTTTAAGGAAAATGTAAGAGGAGCGGAAATTTACTAAAAAGAAAAATTTTAATCATTTTTAAATTTTTTAATTTGTTGTTTGAATCAGGAAAAAGAAACCTGCCGTGAATTTCCTTGAATTAAGTACTGTGAAATTGTCGTAATGTCAGGTAATATATTAATTTTACACAGTAATTAGATGGAGCCTTTATAATAAGTAAATAAGTAAATTAATAGGAGTATTAACATTTTTTATAACCTAATATAGGATTATTTTCCTTTTCTGTTTAGTATTCCGCTGCAACTAAACAACAAAACGAACTTGTTTGGAGCTTTTTCTTAAAATGTGCCAGCTTTTATATTTTCATGTTTTTTTTCTGTTCGCGATGAATAGAATTCTGTCAGTTGAAAGTAATCTCCTAGATAGTATCACAACGGATAATCTTTTCTCATCAGAATGTGGTACTTCTATAACCAATAATATAATAAAGCCTGAAGTACCAAGTCCTGGAGTGCCTATTTGCAAAGGTAGTGAGGATTTGATTATAACCTATCCCCTAGTAAATAGCATACAAAACGCCCGAATATTTGAACAACAGCCTGCGGAAAATCAAGATGTTCTTCTATCGCCGTGCGATAACACAGAATTAATTAGACTATTATCAGAGGAATTTGGTGTGTGCTCTAAAACAAACCAAAAATGTGGTGAGTTTTGTATTATAGCCGGATAATTTGATTCATTTAGGCAAATAAAGACCTAAAAAAATTATAAATAAAATACAGTATAATTAGCTCTTTTTCCAAATTGCAGATGCCTGTGATTTTTCATATAATGTTTTTATTTTCACCGAAATTAAGGGTGAGTTTGTATAATTTTCAAATATACTGAGCCTAAACCCCTTAATCGAACATCTCTAATTAAAATTTTTTATTTAAAACAAACGATATTTCTGAAATAATATTTTAATTTAGGGAAAAAGACACAGGTCTGTCAAGGAGTAAGATTAAAGGATGGTTCGATTCTTACCGTTTATGGATGTACTCAAATGTAAGTTAATTTTTTCGAATAAATTCACAGCCAACAATTGATTTATTTTCACTTAAACTAATAGGCCAACTTCAGAAACAAATCAGTATGTGCACATAATTAATTTTTATTTCAGAGGTCAAGGGCTTTGGATTCAATTTCCCGACTCTGACAGCAAATTGCAGGAAGTGGAATGCATGGCAGGTCCAAACGGACATGCAAAACCAGATGGGTTCGACGATACATTATTTATCATTACACTTATTTTGAAATCGAACTGTAGTTCTGACGGATTTTCGTCGAATCAACATGTAGGAATATTGACAGATGCAGTTGGATCAATCAATGTAGAGTTGGATGCCAGTTCTGCACCTCTTGTTTCGGGATATTTAGTCGTGAAAGATGATGTAAGTACAATTTTTTGGTTCTCCATTGGCTTTATCTCGGAATTTAATTTTTCATTATTGTTTTTTCTAGTGCTCCTCCGATAAATATTCGATATCATGTAAACCTGGTCTCTTGATTAATAATGCAGGGTTCATCATAGTTGATAAACAGGACGACTTATGCCCTGGATATCAAGGAGCTTTGTTCATAGGTGAAGATGGTCGACAATACGGCATGGCCCTTTATAAGCCTGGTGTTCTATGGAACTTAAAGTCTGCATTCCCTGAATTAAAAACAGCCCTTGATGCTACTCGTTGCGCTATTCCTTTTGCATATGTTATTTTGTAAATGGGAAGTGATGCTGATTAGGTCTTCTTTACTGTTGTTGCTGCTGCTACTCCTACTGAAGCATTTTACACAATGGAAAAATTAATGAGTGTTTTGCAAATAGCGAGAACTCCAAATATCTAATCTAACAATACTTAAACATGTTTACTAAATGACGTTGTTAAATTAAAAAGTAAAAAAATATCAGCAATAAAATTATCTCATCGTAATTTACAAAGTTCTGCGGTCCCCCGTTGCTACAAATCTAAGAATACATTTATATACATACATAAGGAATTTGTATTGTGTTGCGTTTTTATGAGCAATTATCACTATACAAATCGATCATTTCAATTGAAAATTAATTCTGGAAAAAAGTTGACTTAACGGTTTTCCGTGTTATATCTTTTTTTTTGACATATGAAAAATTGAAACTCATAAAAATGTTTGATTTACAGTTAATTTTATTCGCGTTCATAAATATTTATGTTCAAGGGAAAACTTAACATTGTTCATTGAATATTACCTTTCTATAAACTTTTTACGACTGATCTGAACTAAAGGAAGGTACGGGAGCTCCTATTTTCTACTTTTTAGTCAACTATGATTCATTTTTAAACCGCGGGGGGGAAAAAAAATCAGATCATCGTATAATTTATCATTTAATTTTATTATACGCTGATAAAAATTGTAAACATTCATTTTTACAACAGGAAACAAAGAAGAAAAACAAAGCAATTATGTTAATTTACAAAAAATAAAATTCACCATAACAGCGCGTTATTTAAGTCAGTTTTTCCTACTAATTTGATAATGACATCCATCGTTTATTTCGTTTAACATTTTATTTTAGGGTTTTTTACTGTAATGTGAAAATAATTACTGCGGTCTTTCGTTTATGATGTCTCGAAAGGAGCCCATAATAAAGGATTTCGAGGAAAAAGAACTTTAAAAAAAATTTAGACTGCGGAAAATGCTGGAGTTTGACTAGGCACACTCTGTATTTATATTTACAGTCCAAATGACAGGAAATGCTCTCCCTATTTAATTTGATGCCAGAATCATGTCGATCAGCCTTCCGATCACCTATATGATCGAAGACAACGGAAAAAGGACGGTCACGACATTCCACCCTCTTTTTAATCTACTCTTTATATTTACTATCATTTTCATCACAAATTACATGACAAACTACCAAAATAGATTCAATTTCATCGCTGCATATACCATCCAATCACTATTTTTTTTTCTATCTGGTAATAAAACAATATCAACAAAAATCTGAATAAAACCATTTGTTTTTGTTTTTTTTATTCAGAAAACAATGCATCAAAGTTTGAGGAACTAAAGAAATTAATAGAAAAAATTGTTTTACTTATTCACCCGTTGCGTTTTAAATCTCATTTTCTTTGTGGCATATCATAATATTCTGTTATGTCGCCTTCGAAGAATTTAAAGACGGAGCATGCAATAAAAAGTTCTTGGAAAAAAAGAAGAAAATTGCCTTGTGCATGTTATGAATTTTTTTTTTCTTTTTTCCTCGATATTTAACTTATGAGTACTGAGTTTTTATTTTGTTGTTAAATTACAAATTTGAGGTATGCTCCGTTCATTCCAAGAAATGATGATTTCCACAAATGCAGCGAGATCGGAAAATCAATTTTCAAAAATAGGCTCAATTTATTGGAAATATAAAAAACCGAGTCTATGTAATATCATTACAAGTATTTCTTAAAGAAATTTTTACCAACGTTTAAAACAGGCTTAATTATAAATATAGAAGACTAGATCACAAGACTGTTTTCTTTTTTATTTCACAGATGAACAAAGTTTACCAGTGTTAGGGTTTCTGCTTTCTATAGAATTTCGGCTTTCCTAGAATTCGAGAATTTTTCATCTCGAATTCGGAGGCCTCCGCTTTGCAAGCTGTCTGTCTAGACTCGAGATTTCATCATTCTCGATTTTCCTTATTTTTGCTCTTTTTTTTCGAGACATTTCTCGAAAATTAGTTCAAAATAAATCTCGAGAACTCTCGAGCAGAAACCGTAATTGGTATACAATCAAGTTTTCTGAAACTTGGGGGAAAAAAAAAACAGTTGATTGCTTAATGAAATTAAAATTTCAACAAAGTATTTAAAGATTAAGATCTTTCGTGAAATAATCAAAGTTGGAACTCCCTAAATAAAATATCCCAAATTATTATTCAGGCCTAGTTTCTTATTTATATTCAGAGCTGCGAGGTTCAGTGCGGGGCCTGAGGCGAAATATTTTTGCGAGGCCTCCTTTAACTAGAGCCACAAAGAAGGGTAAAAAAACATTTTGCCAGTAAAAAAAAATTGGGGCTCATGAAACTAAGCTTCGAAATCCTGAAATTAATTTTTAACTCCCTTAAGTCTGCTTTTGTGACCAGGTCGTTTGCTTGTTTAACAAAACGAAGGAACTTTTAAAAAATATATGATGAAAAAAAAGGCAAAGCGCGAGACCCTTAATTTTTTAATTTACGCTATTCCTGAGGCCTCGTGCAAATATCGCCTAGTGGCCTCGCCGCCACTGTTTATATCGAATACGTTGTTGATGCATTTTTTCATCACAAAAATAAATAATTATCTTTCATTTTCAAGACTTCTTGAGTTAATTAAGTTAGTATTTAAATTTCCGGTAAGGGTATCATAATAGAGTAATCTATTTTGAAATCTATATTTTCGTTTTAGTTTTCTTTAAATGACTAATGGGAACTTAAATATCCGGTGACGTTCTCGTAGTAGAGTAAAAGAAATTAACTTTTTTATTCAGGTGAATTCAGTTAGACTGTATCAGACAAAAAATCCCAATTTAATGACTGTATTTCTTTCATCATTTGATGACATGAATGTGTTAAATCTTGAGTCCTGTGAAAAAATCATAGTCTTAATCTTCAAAACTCCATATTCCAAAAACATTTCGATAATTAATAATTGCTCTTACCTATATCTCAACTGATTATTGTCGTTAATAATAGCATTAGCATCAACACTTTGAATAAAGGCACTTATCTCATCAGGTGGGGAAGCATGAGAGCTAATAAAACTGAGATCCTTGTTGTATGGCACAATAGAAACTGGTTCGCTGATTCTAAAAACTGGTTTTACTGTAATAAATTCCTCCGTAGGAGTTGTAACATCGTTTTGAACAGTTTTAGGTATATGAAAAGGACTGAATTCATTTCCTTTTGTGTTCTCTGCCATTTTGCTCAAGCCCTCTTTAAATTCAACTGTTTCGAAAACTACGTCCTTGGATAATTCATGATCGTTCTTTAAATCCTTATCTTTTTCTTTCTGATTATCCTTTTCCTTATCCTTTTCTATCTCCTTCTCCTTTTCTTTTTCCTTGGCCACTTCCTTTGTTTTTCGCAACAATACTAAACTCCAAACTTCCCTTTGTCGTTCTTTTTGAGTATTTTCTATAATTTGCTTCATTATTTTAGTACTTTTCAACCATATCGTTAATGGTGATACTAACTTCGTTAAACGTTCTTCTGTCTCAGATATTTGCCTAAAAAAATTTGAGATTCTGTATAAAGAAAACTTTGAATATAATGTTTTTCCTAACTTACAAAAAAAGCATGTCTAACGACGGATTTTTGAACAATTTACAACTCTGTTCGATGCAACGGTACAATACTTTTGCCATATCCGTATTGGACATCGCAACCCCTCTTACATCTCTTGGTATTTTTTGCACTCTGTCCCATAATTTTTGCCCATCGTCGACTCTGAAAGTAAAACGAAAAATTTTCAAAAAAAATTTTTCACAAAAGTTTAAAGAGCGAACTTGCAGATAACTTCCTGGTAAAAATCTGAAAGTTATCGAGGGTTCACTGAATTCAAATAATAATCTTTTTCTTACAAGTCGTTTAAAGCAGTCCGTTCGGTGGGCTGAACCAAAGGATTACTTTCCAAGTTATGAAAATTTTGCTTGGCAATTGTTACTGAAAGTTTTTGTTGATTTTTGTTTGAAGTATTTCTCAGCTCCGCTAGCTTTTTTTCTACATCCGTTACTTTTTGTATCCATTTCTGAACGAGTCCGCTACTTGGAAGTTCGCCCTGGAAAAAATAAAAATTACAAAAATCTACTTCTACTAAACTCTATAAAAAACGAAAACAACTTAATAAAACTTCATTTCGTACAGATTTTCGGAGCTGAATATAGCTTTCGAGATCAATCTTATGTGAATACATTAAAAACTGGGCAAAACTTTCGACTTGATTCCATTCCTCCGCCACATCTTCGTACAAAGTCTCTACGGCGGATGTCCTATGTTTAATATTTTCACTAAAACAAAAAATAAAAGAAAAAAAATAATCAAACTCAAGGCTTAATGATGAAAATTTTTTTTTAAAATTACATTTTCACCCTAATAGCTTGAAGGAGACACAGATACAATTCCGCTTCCGATTGCAAGTAAAAGACGGAATCGCTGCAGCTCTTTTTCAAATGTTTATATGGTAATGGCTTTTTAGGTTCCTCTAATAATTCCTTAACGTAAAGAGGTTTAAAAAGGGTTCTACTTCGTATTTTTACAGGCCCACAACTGTACAGAAAAAGAGAAACAGCATCCGATTCGATAATCTGGAAAAAAAATTTTATCACCAGAATATAGTGTTTTTCTTTTTAAATTCACGGCACTAGAACATAAGAGAAACCTTTGACTCACTTCATTGTGCAAGGTATTTAAAACCAAACCATTAGACTTCAAACATTTTCCACTAGGTAAGAGAAGCATTTGATCATCAATTTCTAACCCTGTGTCTTTCTGTAAACAACTGCGTAATGACAAAATATCTGTATCTGCTTTAATCTCATACGTTAGCAATTCATACGTAGGTAGCGAGAAGACTTTAATTACTTTTTTGGTTAAAATAAGATTTAATTTATCAAAAATAAGTAATTCTTTGGTTTCCATATCACGACCTCTAGTTTGGCCGTTCCAGTCCAAAGCTAATTGAAGCCATTTTTCAATATCTTGAAGCAGGCACCTAAAAAATGCAAATGCAAATGAATATGTATATGTACAGCAGAAAAAAGTTTTAAGAAAATGTTGATAGACTGTACCTAGACACATGGTTAACTCTTGAAATTGTTGTACTGTGAATAATTTCTCCATTTAAATTTTCGTTGACAGATATAATATTTCTAGGTTTGTTTTGTATTTGTTTCATCCAGTCTGGAGGATTAAAACCAGGAAGGAAAGGCCTGAAACCTGTGATAATTTCATGAGCAAGTATGCCAAACGACCAGAAATCAACAGAACATGTATATCTGAAAATTGAAAAATTTAATTACAAGATTTTTTAATTTTGAGCATTAAGTTTAGAATTTCTAAGGAATAAGTTAACAATGCTTACGATTTTCCTAAAAAGAGTTCAGGAGCAAGGTACTGTATAGTTCCCACAAATGATTCACATAAACTGTTCTGATCCAATTCTTTAGCATAACCTAAATCAATCAGTTTATAAATCACATGAGAGTCTCCTTGCTAAAGAAGTCAGAAATTCAACGGAAGAAAGGAATTAGATTACAAAAAAGAAAAATATTAATGTTATGAAATTATTCTAACCTCACCTGCAAGACAATGTTGTCAGGTTTTAAATCTCGATGAATAATTTTACAAGAATGGAGATATGATAAAGCACTTGAAACATCTTTTAAAATGGCAATCACTGCTGATTCCCGTAAGCCACAACAATGTTGTGGTTTGTTAAGTACCTGCAATGAAATAACCCAAGAATTTTAGTTGCTGGAATTGGACAGGATGCAAATTTATGTAAAATATTTACTTGTCTCAGATCACCAAGACTACAATACTCCATTGCTAGTGTTGGTGTCGAAGCTAAAGAATTAAGCTCCTGTGGTATATTGACAGCTTTTATTACATTTAAGTGATTCAACTTCTTCATTATTTCCACTTCTTTACACCATCTTTCTTTCTGTTTATTTTTTATTATTCCTTGAAGTTCATTTTCCCTTAGCCTTTTTATAGCTGCATATAAAAAGCACAATTTTCATATCATTTAAAATGAATTTAACACCTCTTTTTTATAATATTACAAATAGTTTTACCTATATCTTCGTTGGTGTTTACATTGTGCCATAATGTAACTTGCCCAAACCCACCTCTTCCCAGGACCCTAATCTTTTTCCAAGCTCCTACAATCTGAATGTCTTCTTCAGCCATTATCCTAAAATTGTAATTGAATTAAGGTAAGAAATATAGTAGAATAATTTGCTAAGAGCACATAATCTGGCATCAAAAATATTATGAAAAGCCTAAAGGCTTGCTTGCTATTAAAAACTTTGCTAAAAATAAATTTCTTTTTATCCAAGTTGAAAATTAATTGTAAGGAACAAAACTATTTTTCTTCCGGATATTTCGGTCATTAAACCCAGGATATATTTTTGAAAAAATAAGGTTAATTTTGTCAGTCAACTTTCATCACTGCACGCAACCAAAAGCCAAAAATAATAATATTTTAAGTGGTCCAAGGAACAACTTACTTATCAATAAAGTCACTAAGAAAGTATTTATTTATTTAGAAATAATCACATTTTTTTTCTGTTGGGAAGCAGAAAACAGCATGACTACTAATCATAGTGAAAAACGTATGAGTGTGTTCGATTGGCCTATTCGTTTTTGGATCTCGCGCATGACGTCACCTGGTGTAATTGAAAAAAAAAAAAGAATCAGAGTCATGCAGCTGTATTATTGACATTGATAAATACTAAATTGGCTTTACTGAATGGTGCAGACAGTAATTAGGTATTAGCGTTCAAAAACGTTAAATTGTTAAAGAAGACTTCAATTTTTTTTTGGTTCTTAACAAGATAAATTTCACCAGGTGACGTCATACGTGATACCTCCTGCGTTTGAGCACACTCTTTTTCACTATGCTACTGATTAGCGCTTCTAGCTTCGATAATTGTAAATTTGTTAATAAATAGTTAACATCAAGCCTGCTAGATGGCACGTAGTGCTTTGATTTAAAAAAGCGCGTAAAAAGGTTTCTTTTGAAGTTTGTTTCAATCCTGCCAAGTTAGTTATTTGTACATTAAAGGCGTTACTGTCAATTAAAAATTCCAATTCAAAAGAAAGTCTTGTAGTTTATTAACTCGGCTGAATTTAACCAGAGGGTGGTTTTATTACAAAAAAAAAAAAAAAAAGGATTGCATAAATGTTATTTCATAAAGTTCCAGAAGAATCTGAAATCAAGAATTATATAGGAATGATTTACTTAAAAAAAATTTTTTCTCAGGAAAAGGCCGTTTTTTTAATATAATTCTGAAGTATTTCTTTTATCTTTATCTTAATCTTAATTGATTCATATCGCGTTTTTCTGTTAACAGTTCCGTAGTTAACAGAACGGTCACCCACCAAGTTCGATAATCGTTTTCATATGGCATCCCATGGGTGACTTCCATCGCCATCTACATCTTTCAGGTCAGAAAAAAAATCCTCGAATTTTCCTACAAAAAGAAGGCACTAGTAATGGCACTAGATCTTTACTACTTCTTACCTCTTACTCCAGACATCATACTTCAACTCTGTCTTCTGCTGCCTGATCTTAAGTCTAGACAATGAACACCATTTTAGGCTAGAAACCAGTATTTTTGGAGCTGTTTTTATACTTTGGTTCCAATCCTGGAACCAAATCCTGGGGGGAAGGGGGGGGGGGGCAACTTTAAGCTTTTTGTAATAAGCCCGGTATCCTGTCACTGGATAATTAGTAAAAAATGCAAGAAAATGCCAATGTTTTGGAAAAAATTAAAATCCTTACTACAAAATGAGCAAAATCATTCAATTTTCATAATCGTGTTATATCTTTGTATATAATCCAACCTGAACGAATGGCATAGGAAACTCTCACGAACATTAATGAAATTAAACGGTATGTTCAGAATCCATTAGACTTTTGTCTCACTCATAACATTTGACCTTTCATAAGTTTCTTCAATTGATGTCAAATTTAAAACAAACATTTCTTGATTCTTTCTTTCATATTCAGACTGATATATGCATTTTCCTCAAACACAGTAACATTTCTAAAAAGTTCCAAAACTCGTTTCCGTAAATGTGAAATTGTCACCGCGACATTAAAAAAATTATCGTCATCGGACAATATCTGGACCATGACCTCTAAATGTAGCTAATAGCGTTCACATCTCGTTTGTTCGATAGTAATTGGATGATTTACCGATTTCATGGCATCTCTCTATCAATTCCTCGTTTCCTCTTATCTTCCTCGAATATCGTACCGAGTACAGTTTGCAAGGGGTCAATTAATAATTGTTTCTTCATTTACGGATTGGTATAATACAAAATAATAGACAATTTTAATCGTGCCCAGATTCTATTAATTGCTTTCATGGCCATGCCCCTTCCGCAACTACTGAAATAACCGATCATCGCTTTATCAATTAAACGTTTGAGTCATGATTATATGGAGAAAAAGAAACGTCTTGAGTTATGTATATTTCTTTGAGTGACGGCACGCGCACAAGAATAGACGAGACCTTCATCATAATTCGGAGTCTATATCGGAACCCCGAATTTTCCAAACCCCGAATCGGGTTTCGGGGTTTATAAAATGCGATATCGCGAAAAAACGATGTCGCGTTTTCCGAACTCCGAAATTAAAAATCACCGAATTGGTTTTCGGGTTTCATAAATGTCGGGGTTTGGGAATCCAGGGGCTATGACGCTTTTCGTATTTCTTTAAATAATTTTATATTTCAGAGTAAAAAATTCGGCGATAATAAAATTCGGCGTTTTTAAATTCGGGGATAATAAAATTCGGCGTTCTTAAATTCGGCGATTTTAAATTTCGGGGTTTGTTTAATTCGTGTTTTTTAATTCGGGGTTTTCAATAGGTTTGCCAACTTGTGAACAATAGAATCGTGTTTAACTTATGAGTGCGTCCTGCATTTTGAGAAGTAAATTTACGTAAGCTAAACATGATTCTATTGTTCACAAGTTGGCAACCCTATTGAAAACACCGAATTAAAAAACACGAATTAAACAAACCCCGAAATTTAAAATCGCCGAATTTAAAAACGCCGAATTTTATTATCGCCGAATTTAAGAACGCCGAATTTTATTATCCCCGAATTAAAAACGCCGAATTTTATTATCGCCGAATTTAAGAACGCCGAATTTTATTATCCCCGAATTTAAAAACGCCGAATTTTATTATCGCCGAATTTTTTACTCTGAAATATAAAATTATTTAAAGAAATACGAAAAGCGTCATAGCCCCTGGATTCCCAAACCCCGACATTTATGAAACCCGAAAACCAATTCGGTGATTTTTAATTTCGGAGTTCGGAAAACGCGACATCGTTTTTTCGCGATATCGCATTTTATAAACCCCGAAACCCGATTCGGGGTTTGGAAAATTCGGGGTTCGATAAAGGACCCATAATTCGAGATTGACCCATAGGTGTTGTTATATGAACGTGCAGTTTACCCCCTGGTTTCGAACGGCCAAAAGAAAGGGTTTTTCTATGAAACTTACCCTTTATTTTTAATTTGTCGTTGCAGAGCAAGAGAGAAGTGACCTTAGAAAATGATCAGGCAATCGTTGATCTTTTTATCGTATTAAAATATTCCGTAATAAGTAGTTCCTCGGATTACCTTTAACCGTTTGACGTCGCTATATTCAAAGACAAAAATTCTTGACTGCTGAACCTTATCCATGGATCTCCGGTGTGCTTTGTACCTTAAACAAAGTTGACCGGGGCATTTTTGACAAGACTTCCGGTCATAAGGTTCATACTGACATCTGTATTATTTCAATCAGGAAAACAGTGAACATTGCTGTTTATTCTCGTTGTGAAAAAAAATGATTTTTTATAGCTTTTTGTGGGATGAATAACTGAATCTGTTATCAAATAGCAGAAGCCATGGGAATATATTTTTAGGCCAAATCGTAAAATGTTTTATATCGATAGAAAAAAAAAAAAAAAAGAGAAGTAGACACGGTAAAGAAAAACACTAATTGCCAGGATTAAAGACAGTGCATACTGCTTTGCTTATAGGATTTTTTACTAGTTTATTGAATGTTTAACTAATAAAAAAATTACAGGAAAATACAAAATTCAAGCATAATGTTGATTAATCGGCACATTTTCAAACCATTTGGGATGGTATTTGTATATACATATACAAGAGTGATATGAACATGAGAATTTTCCGAAGTAAATAAATTGTAAATGGTAGGTATGTTTCATTCCTTTGGAATATATCTGATAATCATGCATGTCGTGCCTGCAAGCTTTATTTGCACTTCTGAAGTGTATTGATTTAATCGGTAAGTCTGCTAAACATTTTATTGGATTTTCTAAGAAAGTTTGTTTATATTTTCAGTCGTGCTCGTGCAGGAAAAGAAAATTTGTAGGTTTAGAATTTATTATTTCACGTTCTTTACTGGTTTCAAATTGTTTTTGTATACCTACTCAAAATAGATTTTTTTCTCTGGCCCATAAAAGAGTACATTTAAACGTTAAAAGTTTTGGTATTTGCAAAAATGATTGAGATGTTGAACTTGCAATTTATGTTCCGCAACGAAGAAGATTGAATTGAATTGAATTGCATTGAATTGAAATAAATTATATTAAATTAAAATTGGATTAATGAGATTTATAAATGAATGGTTCTTGCAAATCAATTTACAAAATAAAAAAAAAATTAAAAAAAATAAATAAAAAACTTCTACCTAAAGTTCTGCAAAATATTTTTAAAATTAATCAGCCAGGATCTTAATAAAGATTTTTGTTAAATTTAATAGCTTGAAAATCATAAATTTTATGATCTTCCAAAACACGAACATCCACTTACATTTTTCGGAAAGAAATCAACCTAAGTGGAAATTTTTTACACGTTTATAGGGACAGTAATATTTTTTAAATTTGGACTGTATAGCTTTGTCTGTGATATTATTCCAAGGAGTAAGATCCTAAGGCAGCACGAAAAATCTGCCGGCAGTCGGCTCTCCCTGGCAGGTTGTTTACAAGTGGGAACAATAGGTCGTCCAGTATCCATTTCACAGTATTGTTTTCTCTTATACAGTATAAACAGTATAAACCATTTTTTTTAAATCTCTTATATAATGATTACACAGAGTTTTTTATTTAGAATGAAGCTGCAATTTCAAGGGAAAAGAAATTTCCTTCCTATTCACGGCCATCAATATCCGATTTTATACAAGTAACCTCCTACAAAGTCCATTCAAAATTTTTTTTTCTATCGATGATAAATTATGTGGATTGCAACTAGTTTAAATAAACAATTTACAAGACTTTAAAAATCCTACGTATAATGCCTGTTTTTTGTCGCACGACACACAAAATTTTTTAAATTATTTGAAGAAGACGTCTCGATTTTTTAAGCGGTATTATTGTCGGAAATAAAAATAAAAAATACCGGATTCACCTGTCAAAGATTCTTTAAACAAGTTGCTAAAGCATAGGCCTATATTAATAACAAACTATAGAATACAAAAAGGACTTGGCTTTATTAAAAAGTTGGCCATCCGTCGAAAGAGTCATTACACTCGTCCACCAAAACAATTATTTTTCCTCTTGCTCATGTTACTTCTGCATGTACACGTCACACATGTCTGAATGCTATCACTTACTATATCTGGTCTTTCCATGATTTTGCCGTTTTCACGCCTCACATAATACCGCGTCCAAGTTTGACCTTTGTCCACAATAGTTCATAACGAATAAATCGTTTAATCTTTGAAGTAAATCTAAGACCATTTTATGACATCGCTCATCTCTGTAAAAAAAAAAAGGAAAATTAAAAGAAAATTTACTTATTCTGAAGGTTTAGATATTGCAAAAGATGATCCCAGATTTTTGATTTGGGAGGGAGAGCGATAGCTTAAACAGTGGAGAAAAGTTCGTATTTTTTATTAATTGTAAAGTCGGTTTTTTCAAAAGTAGTAATCGCATTGTTTCACTTCCAAGAAGTAGGATGGGGAGGGGGTGTGGTTGTGAAGGGCTCTCAAGCATTTTCCTCAAATTTCAAATACTGAGAAGGTCGTGGTATGCGTGTAAAAAGATTCTAACTCAAAGAAAAATATAAACTTTTGAATTCGTATCTATGATGGACTGCGTTTCGAAGGGGCGTGGGTCCTGTCAGTACAGAGATGAGTGGCGGAGGATCTGCAATTCGGTAAGAAGAGGCCCTGCCTGCAGGTTCATATTAGTTCACCCTGTTTAGATCATATAATGAATAAATATAAATTTATTACAACGTTTTAAAAAATAAACTACCTGATCCCCAGCTGTTCCGTTTTGAATTTCGCATGTATAAAAAAAGTCGGTTTGCTAATTTTTTTTCCTGTTAAATTTTGTAGAAGGTGCAGCTAGCTAAATCTTAACTTTAATTCATGGTTCATTACTTGAACCTATTTTTTGTAAACCTATTTTTGTAGAAATACCGCTATCCAGCAACTACTCTATATACTGTATATATGTATTACCATTTGCGTAAGTTCCTTTTTCCAGTGTACTGCAAGGATGTATTGAAATTTTTTTATATCATCAAATATGCCGGTGTTTATCTTCTAAATAATTTTTAAAACGAATTAAATGTTAATGGTCGTAGAAATTTAACGACATCGTTATTACGCTTTTTACAACATAAGACGGAGGAGATTAAACAAGAAAGAAAAAAAAAAGGATTTATTTTCATGGTTTTAAATCTGATTTAGATGCTTCATCTTTTCACTACAGTACCTCAGTATCTCAGCACTTCAGTACTTCAGTGGTCAGGAAAGCACTGCTGAGATCCGAATGGATTAAAGATGACAATAATAAAACGGCAAAAAAAAAAAAAAAAAATTCTTACATTTTCTACCGTATGTACTACAATTACCTTATGTTGTGCTTCAGCATAAAGTCGGAAATTATTTTCTCTACAGTGTTTTCCCTCTCCTTAGTTGTATAACTTATCCGAATTTATCAGCGTCGTCACTAGGCATTAAATGTTGAGATGGGGGGAGGGGGGGCGAAAGGAAAACAAATTTTAAAAAATTGGCCTAAAATGATTTTTACTGCCCTTTCTTATTGAAAATAAAGCGTCATTCGAAATTATATTCGGGGGGGGGGGGGATCCAACATTGCAGGGGCAATGTCCCCTCCCCACCAAAAGGGCTTAGTGACGCCACTAGAATTTATTAATTATGTGACCAGATTTTTTAAATGCAAAGTCAATTTTCAAAGAAAAAAATCTTCTATTTACTACCGGTACAAAGATCAGAAAATAATTTTCAAAATGTTGGTGTGATTAATACCTTCTTCTCGTAAAAAAATGTTGACATGTTTATGAAAAAAAAACACATGAAGATAAAGTATATTTTAAAATAAAATCTCTTGAAATTATGATTAACTCAGTGAAAGGAAGCTAAAGAGCTATCAAAAAGCCCATCTTAAATTTTAAAATTTAGGAGTATGATTTTCAGTCACAGGCAGACTATCGGAAAAAAGGTCAATAAATATCTCCCAACATTTAACTCGGACTGCCGACAGAGCAGCTAATAATCCATTATTAAATAATACGCTGCTTACTACCTGAAACAATTAAAAAACGTGATCCTTCGTGATCAAAATCGTGATTGTACTTTAGGTTTTTTTAATTAATCATCACGGTCTGATGATAACGTTCGGGGATATAATATTCAACACCCAGACTATTCTGCTTCAAACTGGAGTAGTAAATCTTAATAAATCCTAGAATGTATAATTGTTATTATTATTATTTTTTTTTTCTTTTTTTTTTTTATTGCCACCGTTTTCATTAATTTTTGTTTAAGTATTTTTCTTTTTGAGGCGCTAATGCCAGATTTAATTTTTTTTAAAAAGTCGATGAACTTTATCCGGTCCATCTGCCTCGATGGCTTTAAACAATTTTCCTGTTACGGAAAAAAGAGGAAAACTTAAGCTTTTTTTTTTTAATTTGATGATCTGGGTCATTCATCTTGTACCATTTAGTGAACACGAAATTAGATTATATCAGTGAAAAGGCAGCATGAATAAAATTTGCAAAATCGTTACGGTTGAGACCTATATTTTTTTAATGCGGAATGTACAGTAGTGAATAAAATTTAATTTTTTTAAATTTTCCGGTTCACATTAAAATAAAGAGACAAAAAAAATGCTTTATCTAGCCAGGATATTTAAGAATTGTTTTGAACTTCAACTCATCAACAGTAATGACCAATACTTCCCGTAAAATGCTCGTAATTACTTTATTTGGTACTGTATTTGTTTTTTTGTTTTTTAAAGAAAATGTTTAAAATAAAAGGAATGAGACAATGATGGGAGAAAGGTGGATACAGTTAGGTATGTTACATATAATTAATTAACTTCATTACTTGGGAGAACTTATGTCCATTGTTATGGTAATTTCCAGATTAGCGTACTATCAAAACTGATTTGGCTTAGGTTAACTTTAACGTTTATTATTTAAATACTAAGGTGTGGCTAAAAGGAGTTCCTATTTTTGGAAATAAAAAAAGTTTACATGAAATTGAATAAAATTCCTGCTTTATACTACATACGACTTAGTTTGTTACACAAAATATTTTAAAACAAACTGCAGTATTACTTTTTTTCAAGCTAAGACATTTAAAGGATGGACAAGAAGAAAATGCATGTCCTACTCTTAAGGTAGCTGGACACTTGTTAAAAGTGTTAAAATAGCTGACATATTTTTTTTAACTTATCAAAAGCAGTCAAACATATCCAATGTTTGGCAACCCACATGCCAAAAAATATTCTTTTTTTGATCTAAATTAAAGCTTTCAATATGCATACAAGTGCCTACATCCGTTCTTTAGGAGGGAAAAAAAGCTGTTTACTTGCAAAGTTACTAAGAAGGAAACAAGAACAAAATGTTTAATTAAAAATTCAAAATTGAATTAATTATCTGAATACTCTATCAATAATGTTTGCCTTCTTGACATATACTTGAAAAGCGGAATTAAAGAAAAAGAAATTTAGCCAGTTTCCAATTATAGTATTCGTTCAACATGAGAATTGATCAGATTATAAAATTTAAAAAAAAGTCACTTAAAATAACGTGAGAAATCTTTCATTAAATACAAAAAGATAATTATCTTGAGTTCATAGCTAAATGTTTTCTATGTACGTAATGCACATGTAATAGGCGGGTTAAAAATATTTTTTAACAACTCATTAACTTCTGTATTTTTCATAACCATCCTGCTCTGCATTTCGAGAAGATAATTTTTTTTTGAAAAATAATTAACTGGATACGAGATTACAAAAGGAAATTGAATTAGCCTTTCCTTTAACAATTGCATCCGTTTCCGAATGTTACATTTTTAAAAGATCTTCATATTGCCGCTAACGGAGAGCTGTTATTGAAAAATAGAAAGATAGATTTTCCCGTGCTACTGTTTCATTAATCTTTTAATTATTTTCTTACTTCTCTGTCATATCTGAAATTTTTAACTAAGTTTACTTTTAAAATAACTAAGCAACTCGAGTGAGTGTTATGTTCTCTGGAAAAGGGAAATTGAAAGACTTTAATTACTAGTTAATTAATCAATTAATACCATATAAATCGATCTTAAATATTTATACCAAATTTTTTTTCCCCAGTAGCCGAGTAAAAATATGAATTTGTTTTGTTTGCCGATAATGAGAAATCATGATTTATGCTAATAACGATTCTGGAGAGAAAAAAAACGTAGGTACCAAACCATCTTCGGTTGTTAATTTTCAGAATAAGACGAATCCGTTTGAGAGATTTTTCAATAGGAAAAGCCATAAGAGCGATCGGCAACAATGGGACGCTTGTAGTAGGTAAATCCTTTAATATTAACCATTAAAATCCGAGGCGGTCTAATATTTTTTGACATCGTATTTTGTGCTTAGAAGTACTCACATTGTTAATAAAGCCATCTCAAGTGTTGTCATGTAAATAAGGCTACAAGAGTTCACCTTTGCCCCAGACATAGCAGATTTGAATTTCGGTATGTGGAGCAGTCGGAAATAATTCTTTGGTCACTGTTTCACTATTTCTGACCCATCGGAAGGAGAATTTTAGTGTTGCCGATGGAATTTGCATATGTCTGTTTGTAAAGTCACGACGACACTTTTAAGTCGGATTGAATTCAGCACGATTAATACGATCTATGTTCCCTGTCATGAAGACGTGCATCACCCCAAGCCCAAAGCGTTACTCATTTAGAAGACCAAGTCCGTTATATTTCCATCTGCGACGCCATTATGAGAGAATTACAAAAGACAACAAAATTAGTTCTCAACGAATTAACGGATTCGTTTAAAACAATTAAAAAAAGTGATGATGACATCGATTCTTGTATTTCACGCATAAAGAGCAAACGAATGTAATTAATATACTAATATCATACGATTGTTTATAGTACGCGAAATACGATTTGCGCTATTTTTATTTTGCAAATAAAAGAAATCTTACTAGAGTAATATTCTTATTATAGCGCACCTTCTGATTTTACGTGTGCTAACTGTAATTATCACAAAAAAACACGATCTGATTGTGCATAGGAAAACACGTGAATAGTAAAATTTTCAGGGATCCGAATCTAATGCCGATGCCGCCTCAGACTCCGATTTTAGTGAAAAAAAAAATCATAGAGCCATTCAAGACGATTTTTAAAATCAGGGGTCCGATTCCGATTCCGATTCCGATGCCGATTTCAGATATTAAAAAAAATCCGATCCCGATCCCGATGGCATCGGCATCGGCCAAAATTTTCAAGCTTCGGACCCCTGAATATTTTACAGGAAAAAACAGTATAAAGAGGGGAAAAAAAAAGTATTTTGGTTATTAAAAAAAAAAAACTGTCGATCTTTGGTTTTTTTGCAAAAACTGATTCAATGTCGTCTTATGAATGCGTTCGGAGAGTTTCGTTCCTAAATTTCAGTTCAAAGGCTTTTTCCTTAAATTAGAATTTTTCAATACTCAATTTTAAAATCCTATATTTCGGTAAATTTTGTAATTTTTTTATTTATTTAAAAAAGGTTGAATTAAGTTTAGAATGGAAAACCGCCTAAAAGTTACTTTGAAAATTTTCACCCTAAAAAGTTGTTTTCCTATTCAAAGCCACGTATAAAAAAATGCAGCAAAAAAAAAAAATTTTTTTTTTTTTTAAGTGAACTGCATTTGTCAAGTTTTGCTTTGACAAACGCTACAAAGATAACACGAAGCTAGTGAATCGTTTTGAATTGAAACATGTGTATAATATTCGGTCGATTCGGTTTTACAAATGTAGACATTTCAGATATTGATCGATGACTGGATTTCTAAACAAGGCGTAAAATTTTTGGAAATAAGCCATCATTCATTATTATTCAAACTCACTTTGACAGCATATTTGTATTCCCATTTAAAAAATTAGACGATTCATGTGGACTACAGATCCAACTCTGGATTTACTTTGTTATTGCCCTGATTCGTAAAAAAATTTGACCGTACTGTAGTCGTCTGCTGTCGTCTGTTGTCTTTCCTGAAAACTCGGTTGAGTCATTTGGAAACATGAGAACTAATGGGTGATTTTGGTTTTTGCAAAAGCAAGCAAGATTTAAGGAAACTAAGTTTTTTCTCGATAACGATTGAAAAAAATGTAGAGAGACTTCTTAATTTTCGACTGCCAAAGACTTTAATAAATAAATAAAGGAACAAAAATCAAAAGGATGATTTCCAGAAAATGGTAGCATGACTCGAGTGTAATGTTTTGGAATTAATTGGTATACTGTACAATGCAGATGATAAAATAATTACTTCCTCTCATGGTATTATTTTACTGTTTTCATCTTCTACAGATGCTTCAGCATTTATCCAAAACCATTTTTTTTTATTTCAACGGCGACTGTATTTTAAAAAATTGCTGCCATAACAGTTCCTATGAGTCATTAAACTAATTTGCACTGCACTTTTCTCTGCATTTTTGTTTGTTAGATGGGATTCCTTTTACAGCCTGCTAAGGTGTACATTTTTTAGGTATTTATTGCAGCTTTTCCCAGTATTTCCTCGATTATTTTGTATTTTCGAGTTTTCAGAAATATTTTTTTAGGAAAAAAAAGAAAAACTTTAAAAAATTAAAGACGGAAAAATAAGTCGAAATTGGTATGTAACAGAAAGAATAATGTAGTAAACCATATATTATGTTTATTTATATACACGCTATGACCTTGTGACCAGTAATACAAGTACCCTGGTCTCCGGCTTCTTTCATTCTCTCCAGTATTAACATATTCATATTTTAATATAAACATGTCATCTGATCTGATAAATGCAGAGCGCACCAGCACTTCCACGTTCGTTCTTTAAATTATCAACCGTGAAAAAGATTCATTTCCAAAAGTCCTTTTATGTAAGTTCGATTCAAGAGTTTCTTTAAATTGTGCATTAACAAAACGGATTGATGTTGATTCATTGATGGTATGACTTACCGAAAATAATGAGACGTGACAACAAGAGAACAAGTATTGTCTTTTAATTGTCGCAAAAAAGTGGATCATTTGGAATGTCAAACAATAGGAAATCGGTTTCGGTTTGAAAATTATACGCTTTTCGTTCCCAGCAGATTAATTCAATAATTTTTTTCCTAACTAATCAGAGTAATGCTATGTAGCATCAGATATTTAGTTTAGTGGAAAGAAGGGCCATCTCGGATTGCGAGAATCAGAGTTCTGCAACGGATTTTATTTTTCTAAAAAGGAATCATTTTGATTAGAGCTTTACGTTTGTTTATTAATGGAAGCGACATTCGCTAACATGGTTAATTACATCAATCAGTATCTCCTGCTTTTTGTTTTACATGTAATCTTTGATTAATGAGCAATTAAAGTTTCATCTTTTACAACATGGATTCCCCTGTAACTGAATTTTAACATGTTAAGTTTGCATGTACTGTGTACATGGACTCATATATAAATTGAATAGAATATGGAATGAACGAACTGTTTGCTCCCATTCCATTTTGTTTCAAAGATCCATTTCGTAGGCTTGCAAAATTTAAGAGATTATTATGACAACGCTTTATTTCTTTACTTTGAACCCTTGAAATATCTTTTATTAAAAAAAAATGAAAAATGAAAAAAAAATATAATAAAAAATAAAAAAATTGGAGAGAATGATACTGATTGTCCTATTTTAAACTGCAATGGACATTAATGCAGGTCAAACTATTGAAGCAAGTACACATGAAGTATCAACCTTATTGTCTTTTTAATTACTCAGGACTACTCAGACTCGAAAACGAGGTACTTCCGTTTTTGATACTCTGTAAAAAAAGAATTCTAGGTCGAAATTCGTCACAAGGAAGCATTGTCAATAATATCAATTCCTTAATTATGGAACATATCATGTGCTTCTTTTCCAACTATTTATTTTCCAGCATGATGACGTTAAACCGTAAAAGCGAGTAAACAAACGTTTATATACACTGTAAATTCAAGTCATAACGGCGAAGAATTGGTTTTTTTTTTCTTTCATCGAATTCCAGCATAAGATTTTCAAACTTATGCCGAAACATTTTCGACATTCTTTAAATCTAGAGTTACTTAATTTGATCTTCTTAGTCTGTATATTAAATCTTAAATGGAGCGTCTCTATAGAAAATGGAAAACATGTTCGATAATTCCATTAAATGAGAAATCGAGTGAAAATATATTGGAAAAAAATGTTTAACATGCCCAAAGGTGTAAATGAAGACAATTTTCAGTCCGCGTAAACAATGCTTTGTTTTTTACAAGTGACAATAAAAGATGTCAATTCACGATTTTACTTTCCAAGCTGAAATTAAAATAAAAGATACTGATTGACTATTTTTTAATTTTTTTTTTTATGCTTTAGAAAATTTGATGCCCAAATTGAAATCTTGCCTGCCAAAAAGGAAAAAAAATTGGGAAATTGGGGCCAATATAGATCCTTGATTTAAATGACAGTTATTTGTTATGGGATTTAAAAAGAAATATTTTTGTTATTAGGTGCGTTAAAGTAATTGTTTCTTCGAATGTACAAAATCTAGGTTTTGTGTGGGCAAATGCTGGATGGTTTCGCTCTGATGTTAAATATTAATTTAATACGCTTAACCGTTACTTTAAGTTTGGATTGGTAATTTGATATAATAAGTCTTTCCTCAAAAACAAGAAATGAACAGAGTAACTGAAAATCCAGTTCGGGTTCTAAAAATATTTGAAATTAAAGGGAGCAGAAGAAATGCGGAATACAGTAAAATAGAAAAAAGCTTATACTTTTAAAAAGAAATTATTGCGATTAGTTGGATGCAGGTTACCCTGTTGATCTAGCTTTAAAGAATGGAGACGCTTCTGAAAAATTCGGAATTAATTTATTGTAATGTTTGAAATTTCTAATCCAAAATTATTGGAATTGAAAGGCAGGAAAGTCTGTGAAAAAAATTAAGAGACCTTACAATTTTCCAATTTTAAAATCACTATTACAGCGTTGTCGTGAGCTCTTGGAAATCTAGATCTCTCAAAAGCGAAATGAACAGGCAAACTGCGATCAGGTAACAGCGTTTTGGCAAAAGCCACAGCTTGCTTTATGCATACTATGGAAAATTCTCACAGTGTAATAAGACTGCATAGACTATAGTTATATTAATCAAAATTTTACATTTTTTTTTAAAATTTTATTTAAATGGAGGGAAAAATCGTTTATCGTTAAAAAAAATGTCATAAGCATTTAAAAATTCGTCCAGCAGAAAAATTTCGAAATTCATTCAACATTAGACCAATAGCTAAAATATATTATCGTTTGATATATTGGATTTTTATTATAATAATAAATTCAGGGAACCGAAAGAAGCGCAATGACGTGAAAATTGTTAAATGCGAGATCGCTATAACGACGTTTACCGCGCTTGATATAATACTTAGAACCAGTCCTATCAATGCAGATTAAAAAGATAATCGCGGAGAAAAATGAATTCATTTTTTCTCATCATTTAAACGTCATTTTTAATAGATTTCCAATCCCCCCCTTATTGTCATCACGAAATAGAATTTCCAAGGATGATTTAACATTATCGATATCATGACGACCCCTTCCCCCTAAAAACAATATAACTAATGGACACAGAAAAGCCTTTACTGACCTAATCAAATCTGGCTAGTTTTTTTTTTTTTTTTTTTTTTTTAACACGATTGTTTTTCAAAAAATTTTTGTTGGTAAATCGACTGGGATCAATTGACACAGTCGACTAGGCCTTTCAGTTCAAGATTTTCACCAATAAATAAATAAATTGAGAATAATAAAAAGAAAAGCGGCAATACATTTCGATTTAAGCTCATGGTATGCGATTAAGAGGGGTTCACACAGAGATCAAAAATGAAAAACCATTTAAGCGATTAAGGCATAATTCAATTTTCATTATTTGGTATTTTTCATCCTAAAGCCTTGATACACACACACAAAAAAAAAGGAAAAAAATTAAAATGTAACTGCAAATATTATGGTGAGTATCGTTAGCTTGCACAAACCGTTTAACTAAATCCTTTAATGGGTAATTATTTGCGATAAAAAATTTTCAGGTCTAAAGATACAGTAATAGTAATAATATTAAACCATTTAAAGGAGTAAAATATTGTCATTTAATTTCTACGTCGCTAATTTTTTCCCACAGAGCTACAATATTAACAGTTGAAATACAGGATTAAAGAAATCGTTGAAAAGAAGGTCGAACCAATAAATTCAAATTTTAAAAAGTGGACACCGTCTGTCTGTCTGTCACAGCCGGTAAATTAAAGAATAAATCTTCCTTCAGTTCATCTTTTGTTCGTAAAATAATTTAAAGGCGGGACGAGAATGTAAATGTATGAAAATTACAATTTTTGCAAAGCTGTATTTAAAGTTGTAAAAGAAAGTTGAAAACTCCAAGCCTTATCCGGAAAGTGTTGATTTTTTTCTGTTTTTTATACCTTATGCTAAATTATAAAAAAAGGGAGGTCTAATACACTTTTTCATGTTAATTTTGTATACTGTACAAATAACAAGAATACGATATATGGTGGTTAAAATTTTTTAAAAGAAGTAAAAATTGAAATTCGGTGATTAAATATTATTATGCCAAAATTGTAGAGAATTTCATAAATTCTAATACGAAAAAAAAAAAAAAAAAAAAAAAAAAACTGCACCAATAAATCCATAATAAAAATAAAAATGATGTAGGTACCCTCAAAAAGCAAAGGCAAAAAACGAAAAATGGTTATCCATCTCAAATCGAACGCAGATCTTTACGTGCGACTTAATATTTTTATTGTTGTAAAGTGGATTCAGAATAGTTGAACATCCTTGACTCTCAAGTCCAGCATATTCTGAAAAGTGATAAGAGCTGGAAGATCTTGGAGTGTGGACAATGACTGTCAATATCACAAAGTGGGGGGACATCTAAGAAAAGATGTACAACAGTTAGTTAGGTAGTCAGTCAAGTTTAGTTTACGGTATACTCAGGTACGACTCCGGCACACCCGATAACGCGCACGTGGAAAACTACTGTTTATTTTTCCAGGTAATTATCATTTCTTATTTTTAATTTTTCTCCTAAACAGCTATTATTTCATTCACGAAAAAAAAAAAAAAATGATGGGATCATTATTTAATGGAAAGGTGCAGTTCAATGTTTAGCATTATTGGTGGTCGTTAGTTGTTTCCTCGCTTTATATAATAATAACACGGATTATTTCGTAGAATTAAAATATATTCCCGCGAAAAAAATTTCATTTGAAAAAAAAAAAAAAAAATGTGATGCAGTTTACTGTTTTAAAGCAGTGTTTACTGTTTATTAGTGACTCATAGTGAACATAAAAAAAAATTCTCGTATTGGTACGTTATTTTAGTTTTCAGGTAAAAGGTTGAATGAGAGAAAAAAAAACTGATGATTGAATTATCGTTATAAGGCCTTTATTCGTCAGAGAAACCAAAAAAAAAAGAACGGTCTTCTGATTTCAGAAGGCTGTAAAAAAATCGGCTCCGGTTTTAAAGCTACTTATAGTAAAGAGTTCCAAAATAGTAGTGAAGGTTCAATACAAGAGTTAGCAAAAGGTTCGGCAGATTTTCAAGACGACTGACTTAATAAAAGGTCATTTCATTAAAATTGGCCCATATATCGATAAATAATAAAAAATGATTTAATTTTTTCAGGCAATTGAAAATTACACAACATACGGTATTTAATTATGGTAAATTTCATACAGAATCACCCGTGTTTATGAATAAAATATTATCTTGAGATTATAGAACAATGTGATAATTTACTTGTTTTTCTACTGGAACAGTTATGTAAAGCATCAATTTATTTTTCTGAATTTTCAAGAAAATATTTAAATGATTTGATCTTTAAATTTCGATTTGGATTTTTTGTAAAAAACATCAAAAATGAAGAGTACATAGCAGGCTGTTTTGAGATAGGTATAAAAAATGATTTTTGTCATATTAAATTTAATATGTTACTTATTTAAAAGAATTTCCATAAAATAACTTTATTAAAGACCTCCATGCTATTGGGCTTAAAACATCATTAAATGAATGACTGAACTGACGATTACATACAAGTTAAAACCGGAGGCCAATTTATAAAAGATAAAAAAAAAAAAAATCAATTAATCATACATTAATTGAGTACTCCATGAAAAATTAATTAAAACTTCTTTTTAGTAAATGAGCCAAGTTTCTGCTTTGCAATTTGCGCAAAAATTAAAGAAAAAGGTATAAAAACTAAAGAGTATGTCTAACTTGAAAATTAAGCGTATAAACTGAAAATAAGAAAATAATTAAATGTTGCATGTACGTTTTATATTGCATTATTTTTCTTGTACTATTTATAGCTCACGTATAGTACGCCTCACTTGTATGGAGAATAAAAAATATTTCATTACAATAAAAAATTTTACTTCAATTTCATGTTCAATCTTCTTAAATAATTGAAAGGGAAGGGAAAAAAAATATTATTATTGAACTTCCTTTAACTATTTGTTATGGCCTCTGCCTATGGGGAATTCAAGCACATAAAATCTTATTTTCTATTAGCAAGTGAACATAGACCTAGATTTAAGATACGTATTTATTTTTTCCAAAAATGTGGTATATTTTCGGGGAAAATATCTTCAAAGTAGCTGCAGCTACTTGCTACCGCTAAAAATAAGCTGTTCAACTGGTTTAGAAGTCAATCATCATAAATACTCTCTGTTTAAATATTTCTCTTCCGTTTAAATATTTTTTATGAAGAGGCTACAAGCACATCACAGATAGGAAAAAATATTTTAGGTCTAAAAGCGAAAATTTTGATTTAAAATTACGAAAAACTTCAATGGATCATTGATTAAGTTGACCTGTTTTAAATTTTTTTTATTCTTTTTTTTTTTTTTTTTTTTTTTTTTTTTTCGAATTGAGGCAGAAATACTTGTCTATAAGTAAACATTAAATTGTTTGCGTAGGGTAAATAAGTAGTCGGTGGAATGTAGTATTAAGTTCTATTTACCTAGCTGGACAACAACAATTTAAACAATCGGCTTCTTGTCTTCTTGTCCCATTTGTTATTTATCTGCAAATAAAGAATATAATCTTTTTTTTTCGGAAGTTTGCGTTGTATGTGCTTAAAAACAGAGAATGAATTCAGTTTAATTGCAATGTTCATGAAAACTGTTTAAAAAAACGGAGGAGAATAAAAATGAAGCAAATTTTAACAGGGATAATGTATACATAGCGAAGTGGTCATAACTTAATTTTCGTAGACATTGGTGTGGAATCGAGACCTTTTTCAAATAAGAATTCAAAGACAAATCATTCTTTTGCTGCCTTTTAATGAGTATTATTTGTCATTCTCCCTGTGAAAGGAGAGTTATGATTGTCTTAGGTTTATTGTAAGTAAATGCAGTAAGTACAATCTCGCCTTTTGCATAAAACAGATAAGCTCATGCCTATTTAATTATTAGATAAACTACCAGCTAATCTTTTCAACCGGGTAATTTAAGGCTTTGCTCCATTCTATTTTTTTCTTTCCAATACTTAATGTTTTGAAAGTTGCTTTATAACTTTTTTCAGGGGCAAAACATCAAAATTTTACTTACAAAGCGTCCTTTATGATCCAATATGCATCTTCAGCTAAAATTTCAGATTTCTATATCAGCAAATCCTCTTTAAAATTTACTCTACAATTAATTCTCAGGAATTTTGGAAACTTATCGCAGACTTAATTTTTAAGATAGAGCAATCTATGTATGAATCTGAAATTTTCACTGAATGTGCTTAATCGTTTGTACATTGTAAGATGTTACGAGGAAAAAAAAATATAATGGGGCCTAACCTTAAGACATGAGTATATGAACACAGGAATGCTTCTTTTATGACGTACTCTAATCTTTTAAAAATCGAGTTTGTTATTCCTCCATACGCAAATTCGGTGCCCACTTTTTCTAGGAAAGTCAATGTTTAAATGAAGGATTGGTGCAATAAATTCTCCCGCGATTAACGGCACCAGATTTCATCGGTATACAGAATTATAAAAGTACAGCGTATGTATGCTTAAGGACAAGCCTGAAAAAGCTGATACTGACAAAAAACTACAAAATTAAGCACGTGGGACATTAATATTCATCGTGACATTAGACAATCACCTACGATATTTTTCTCAAATCTGTCTAAACCAATCATTAAAAAACATCGATTTAAACATATTAAACACGTAAATCCACAAAAAAACATTAAAAATTGCTTAGGGGGAAAATGGCACGGTCGCCAGTATTGAATTGGCCGATGAAAAAAACGAGGTTTCGGAATTCCTCCCATGAAAAAGAAAAAAATTATTCAAATTAAGAAATAAAAGAAATAAAAACCTACGCATCGAATTATGTAAATTCACGAAGTTTAATTTAAAAACAGCGGCCGTAACGCCCTTTCAAACTCAGAAACTATGGCACTATGCTAGGGGAATGCATATTAGACCAATTATTTCCCAGATTGTCATTGTTTTACCATTCCACTAATCGTTTTACTTTATTTTCCCTACATTATTATACTATATTCAATCAATTTTAGAATAAAGCCATTTAAATTAATTTTAAAATGCTCATGCACTCTCATGCATGCAAAAGTAGATATTTTTTCTTTTATAAAAAAAGAATCCTTCATTGTAACTTTTCTAAGCATTTAAAAGAGAATAAAGAAGTTGACATATTTAATACTATCATTTCCAAATACAAATAAGTAACAAGTCTAATCGGATTTTAATTGTCATTTAGCGATTTATTCTTCAAATAGTACGTTATGCTTTAAAAACGATGCCAAACATTACGCAGGAATGTCCGCTTTTAGTGATAGTCTTATCCATCCACATACGTTTCTTCCACATAAATAATTAATGGACTGGAATCAACTATCAATTTACTGGAGTAATAAATCACTGATGCAGAAAACCAGAATGATTTTTCGGCGAAATAATGATAAAAAGCCACTGAATATTTATTTTTATGAAGTAATAATTAAATTGAGTTTACAAATTGGAAAATTGAAATATGATCCCTTTTTAATTGAATTTTTATTAAGTTCACGATATATGATCGCGACTTTCCTTTTGATATTTTTGACATATTCACTGATCTAACTATAGACTACCGGTACTTATGACATTAAATGACAGAGCCTAATGATCGTTAAAAGTATCACTATAAAGCTGGCTAAGTTTTTGTGCACCATTTCCTGTACGAAAAAAAAAAGATTTTTTTTAAGTCACCTAAGCACTGAACAGTAATGAATGGTAAAAAAAAAATTTTCTAAGGAACTGCAGTATTTAAAAGAAGCGTGAGATAGAAATTTTTTTTTATAAAAAAAAAGGTGACTTGGATTTGGGTTATTCCTGTCCGCTCTTTTTTAACAAGTAATTAATAGCAGGTCGTAAAAGATTTTACCTCGTAGTAGATAAAACGGAACATTTAACAGCTTTTTATTTAGAAAAAAAAAGCAACAGAAGACGAACTTATACGCTTCACACTAGCAATTAAACAATATGTCGCGGTAATTATGGTTATTTTCTCACATACGCGTTAACTAAACATATTACGGGGGCGGTGCTGTTAAGTTAACCTGGTCTAATCTTTGAACTGGAAGATTAATAATGATAATAATATTAATGGAAAAAAATTCAAGAGCAATCTCCTGTTCAAAAATATAAAATCTTTGAGTCCTAAAATGCTATATATAAAAAAAATTCTCCATATTCGGTAAAAAAAAAAAAATCTGCCTGAAGTAATGAATTTTCAAATGTTTCTTTGCGAACATCTTAAAATAAAGATAAAGACATATTGATACCTGAGTAAAGTAAAATAAAACAAACTGAATCGCTTTTGCACACAGACGACCGTGACTTCCGAAATATTTGATCAATTTTAGCATCATCTAAACTCTCTCGAGGGCGATGCATTATTTTTCTTCCTTTTCCGATATAACGATATTCGTTTAAATGAAAAACACATAATGGGTATATCCAGCGTTACTCTTGTCGCACTTACAACCATATTTTTTTCATTCTGCATGCTATATCTTTCTTGTTCATGAGCAGATTTCGGTTTTTTTTTTTTTTTTTCAATACCGCCGAAAAATATTTACCCTTCACAAATTTTTTTAAAAAACTGATGTTGAATTGCAGAAAAATATTTTTTTAAGCCCGGAAAAAGCGTTACTCTTATCACAGAAAGAAACAGGCATTCATAATTGATTCATTTAAAATGCTGCAAGAGGAGGAAAAAAAAAAGTTTTTTTGCACTTTTGCTAATTATTGTCGTATGCGTGATAAGAGTAAAGACGATTTTACGCCTATTGTTAACTATGGGTTAATGACGCCTTAGAATAATTCCGAATTTTCAAAAAAGTAAGTCGAAACAATACAAAAGAGCTGTTACACTAACTTCACATAGGTGCAAATGATTATAGCAACCAAGATACTATAGACAAATTCCAGATTATGTGATTTTGCGAAATGATCACTTCATGCTTCAGATCGTTCGGATTTGACGGATTTTTAGCTAGGAGCATTTCAGAAGAGTAAAATGACTGAAAAACCAGGCGTTCTAGCCATCGACAATCCATCTAAGTCAATTGTAGGTGTAAATTGGGCATTAGAAATTAGGAAACAGCAGGCTACCAGCTTGAATGCAAGTATAAAAAGAAACAAATAAATGACTTCGCAAAAGGAGTCATTTAATAAATGTCCCATATAGATATAATTTTATTTTTTAAAAAATGTCAGAAAAAAATTTAATTCAAAAGATGCTTTGTAAAAGAATCTAAACATTTTCTTTTAATCCTTCAAATCAATACTCTGTATTACCATACCTCTCATTCTTTATATAACTCAATAGCTTATCGAGGTATAAGGATTTTTAAAAGTTATTGACTAAATACGCTACTAGCAAGGAAAACCCTATTTTAGAATCTTTACAATTAGAAAAATCAGCTGGAAAAGTTTCAAAAGTCATTTCTAAAAGTGCTGAAAGTTTGATGAACTTTGCAAATCTAAAATTCTATTGTATAAGTCGAAAAGCTTGAAAGCATGAATTATCAGCTACATCAAACTGCAGAAACAATTAAGGTTGCAACCTTAAAATCCAACTCAGTATGTCAACAAACAAGCTTAAACCTCTAATTGACATTTTTTTAAAAATGAAAACCGGAAATTAATAAAATTCGTATTTTATATGACAGCTACGGTGACATTAACCGCAAAAATGTGAAGAAAAAAAATGGTGAGGCGTCTTTATCAATTTTGTTAACAACCCAAGAAGTTGATTTTCTCAAGCTAAGTTCGGTTAAAACCGATAATAGGCCTACAAAATACTTTTTCCTAAATAAGTTCGTAATGTATCTTAGGGTACCAGTTCGCAGCAAGTCGCCAACCGCAAATTTTTTTATTTATATTTTTTCGAAGATTTTTGTTTATGGCACTTGGCGGTGAAATGGGGCCGAAAAATGTATGAAGCCCTTTCATTCAAATATAGGAAAGCATGATTGAGAATTTCAGTGCACTTATTACTCGGCAAAAATCGATTTTGTTTTTATTGCTTATCTTTTTGTTTTTGGCCATTTTCAGAGTACTAGTACTACGTTCTTTTTATTTCCGGAAAATAATAAACAAAAAATTTATCTGAATATTTTCGTCAAATGTATGGTTAAATTAGGATCATAAATAGGTACACTGAAATACTCAATCATGTTTTATTTTTATGCAAAAAAAAAGGATTTCATACGTTTTTCGACCCGATTTGACCTCCGATGGTCATAAACAAAAATGTTTGAGAAAAAAAAGAGGTTGGCGGCTTGCTGGAAATTGGTACCCTTTGCCATTTCCTAAAACTAAAAAAAAAAAAAATCATTTTATGAGACAGATTTAGAAAGGATGAACCGCAACTTTACACTATAAAAGAAAATTTAATAAAAGGCGGTTCGATTTTGCGAAGAAGTAAATTGAGTCCTATTCCCACATTCTTAATATCGGCACCTAAAGTGTTGAAGTTATAGCAACAGTCAATAGCAAACTATGCTTCTAGTATTTACGTTCGTGTCGGGCAACAATTACCATAATTGTAAAGTGCCTTTTCGATTACAGTGTTCAAAACTGTCCTAAAAAATGGTAATAGTCATGAATCGTATTAAAGTCGAAATACCCGAAGCGGTTTGAAGAATTAACATAGACCACAAACAGAGAAATCCTCAACCGCATCTGATCATTCCTACGCCATCTTTAATTAATTTTTTTTTATTGCTTCATTTTTACATTTGGCATTGTTTTTCTTTTCTAAAAAGTTTAATTTTTTCAAATAATTTGTAAAACAACATGTAATCGCAAATTGATATTTCGCATGCTCCATCACGCCTAGGTCAGTGTTACTCTAACCAAGCAAAGCAAATGCCTCTTTAAGTGCATCGTTTTTTAAAAATTCACATGATTAAACACCCACGCTTTAAATTTGGGATCGATTGAGCTTAGTTACATAAAAAGACCGAGTATGGTTAATATGGTCGGTCAACTGTGACCAATCACGAACAGGGCACAATTTTTTTTCATTTATTTTAAGTATCGGATGCCTGAGAGCTACTTAATGAGAAGCGGGTGGAAGTTCTGATATAATGAATTTTGATAATGAAAACATAACTGTATTATAATTAAGATTTGAGTGTTGAGTCTAAAACAACATTATATCAGACAGATCTGATGCTTAATAAAGTGCGAAAAAGAGCCGTAGAATTTTTCCCCTTTCGCATTAAAGTTCTTTTTATTAGAAAAACGTTTTTTTAATTGGAGCAAGGTTGAGTATTATCAGAATCAAGTAATGAATTAGTATTAATATTAATATTAATTCATTAACCCTATATAGCAGTAGTTGAATATGTTGCATCCCACTTTATAGTTTCGTACCTGGATTTAAATTTTTTTTTTTTTTTTTTTTTTTTTTTGATTCAAACTCCTGGGTTTGGTTTACGCCACTATTTTATATTTTCAAAATCCTTAAGGGAGGGGAGCAAAATTAATGAACTTAAACCAGCTAAAACTTTCAAACTATTAAAAAAAACCTAACTATTTAAGCTAAGACTTTTGCAAACATTTCAGAAACTTAATAAATCTTTTGACTTAATTTCAGGCATCAATCCGTTAAATTAATATTTTACTCAGTGCGGTTTTTAAATTTTCTAGCATCATTGTGGTCCTTTTTAAAATTCGGTCAATTTATTAAATTCAAGCGCTTAAAGTTATTAATATAATAATCTTCTTTTCATTAGTATCTAAAATCCTTCCATTCTTTAATAGTCCAAAATTGAGAAAAACAATTTACTTTTTTTATAAAATACACTATTAATCTGATCTATCTATGAATACTAATCAATATTCAACTTACGTTGCTCCATTACGAATTTTTTGATCCTTGAAGCATGCGACATGAATCTCAAGCTACACAACGATAGAAGTATCAATGCAACCGTTAGGGAAATTAGGATAACCGTAGGTCATGAAATTTTTTATTCAGATCTAATTTAAAAAAAAAAAAAAACTAATGACGGGAACGAAGCTTCGTTAAAAGAGATAGAAAAAATACTTCATTGAAAAATCGATTCGATGACGGAAAAATGTCGTTCAAATCATGGAAGTCAAAAAAGGTAATCCTGGCGATAACGTATATTATGTTAAGAAACGCCTTCAAGCCAGGCAAGTAAGCATCCTCCTAAATTAACTCAAGGAACATCTTCATCTAACGAGACGTCCTTCACAGTCCAGTTCTTGAAAAGTTAATTACTTAATTCACGAGAAACACCTTTGGGAAATATAAAAAAAGGAAAGGAAGAGAACACCAACATTACAGTAATCTCAGGCACTGTTTTAAATCTTGATATACAGTTCACTTGAAAGACTGATAAATACATATTACATTTCGGCATGTTTTGGTTTAAAAGAAATTCCCAATTTGGTTTCGTTGAACAGGCTTTTAAAGCTTGTCATCTTTAACTTTCTTTTACTTATAAGAAGTAAAGCTCATGTAACGGGGGCTTTTGCACTGCTGCGATTTCGTTGGAATGTAATCGCTAAGTTGGGGAGAGAGATTGCGAAATAAAAAACAAAAACCAAAAAAATAAAAATTAGTTTTAAAAAAATAAGCGAAAACTTTGGAAGAAAAATCCTGCTTATTTCAAGTTTAAAAGTATAAAAATAAATAAATAAATAAAAATACATAAATGAACAAATGAAAAATAAAAACCGCAATACAGTAGGCCTATTGCAGGAAATTAAAAAAAAATTAACTGACAAAAGGCATCGATAATGTAAGTTCTTTCCATTTTAGCTTTAAATAATAATAATAATATCTAATTTATTGTATTTTTTCCCGTAAAAGCAGGAAAAGATAGGCCTATATAATCCCAATTAAAAAGTTACATTAAGGATTTACTTTTTCCTTTCATTGAAAGATCGAAGCTGAGGTTCCGCTTATTCATGATTTAACGTATTTACATTATCGTTTCGTGATGTTAAAAGTTTAAAACGGCAATCACTCATGACAAAAACCAGCAAGAAAATGGCGTTTAGGAATACTTTTTTTTTGTTTAGAAGATAACACGAAGACGAGTATTTACTGTCACCCTTTCAATCGAATTTCAAGTGATTTATAAATTTATTCGGAATTTAAAATTAACAGATATAAGGAAGGATAGTACTGTATTTAGTCCGTTGGTTGTAAAAAAAACGGTATTAAGCTTAACACTTTTTTTTAAAACCGTGATTATTACTTTTTCACGGAATAGATCAGCACATAAAACTTAGCAATTTGTAAAAATCTTCCTGATCTGTTTACTATTACATGTAAGGTAATCAAACTCATAATTAATTTAACCCGCTGATAAAGTCGAAACCGTGTGATTTGATTATTTATGATATGACTATAAAGCAATTCGGGCATGCAAAGATTGTATGGGTAAACGAACGAAGAAATGCGGAAAGTGACATCTTGTTTGACTGGTTTGCGTAAAAGAAGTTACAGAAAAGTAGATATGATAAGCTCGATTACGCCTGATTGGACGATGGTCGTGAACTTTAAACCATGAAACATGTAATTATGTACCTTTCATTACCATTTCTACCCATTGATTGACTTTTTTTTTTGTCTTTTAAATACTATGTATGGTAGGCTTTAACAAGGTATGTTGGTAGGTTCTTAAACAAGTCTACCAGCCTAAGTTGTAAGTTTTAACACAGTTTTGGTACTCTTTCACAAGTTTTTCTTATTGCTTGGTTCTATGAAAAGACAAGAAGATACTCTGATAAAAAAAGTGTAGGTACGGCACGGCAAGCAAATCTTTTTCACATTACATGAAAATATTAAGGATCGTCTTTATCTGCTCCAGTAAGCGACTTGAACTTAAACATAGTATCTAGCATTTTTGAAAAGAAATGCAAAAGCTTCTTTCGCAGGCGGTTTTTCGAATAAAAACTTTTTTATTAAGCACAAAGTCTGAAGCCCGGGGAGTGGCAAAGGAGACCCAACCCCCTGAGGGATGGTTTGAGCCCCCCTGCAAGTTTTTTTTACCAATGCATTTTTTTATCAACCTCATTAGAACGGGTCAGTCGGAACCCACCTTCGAGAACTTCGTGCCCCCCTTTCCCCCAGCCTCTCAGGTTGACCATGCCTGTTAGGTATGTGAACTAAGAAATTGCATCCTACTAATTTGGTAGACAAATAAGATGAAGGTTTAAATAAGTAAGTGTAAATAAATCCTGAAACTATCTTTCCATCTAGGCGCTTTCAAGAACCGAATGAATTGCCTTTTAAGGCAAAAAAATATAGTATGAAGATATTTTAAATATCTTACACGTGAATCGCACTTTATACATGAGTTCGTAATTTATAAAAGTCAGTTCGGAAAAAAAATAATAATAAAATCCAAGAAATGTATAATCCCAATGAATCATAATAAATTTTATTTCCTCCTGGTGAATGGTATTTAAACAAGAATATGTCAAATGGTAGCCTAAGTTAGATGTAATTCATCAGCGATGAAATTAAAATCGCAAGAAAGAAATAATATTTTAGATTTTTTTGGATCTAAAGATTCGCCTAGAGACATGCGTTTTTCTTTTTAAAAATTATTCTCACGATTTTAGTAAATTTTAACGGCACATACCCATATTAGTTAATTAAAGACAAAACCTTTTTTTGAAAAAAATATTGAAACGCTCATCCAAACGCTATTAATGACTGATTTTCAATTTCCGGATCGAAATATGTTGTCAGACAGTTTTACCAATTGTATTTACCACTATTTTTTTTTTATTATTATTATTTTTAAAATTAAGTTTATATCATCAACTGGCATGGTATGTCTAAAGGTTTTTTTGTTTGCGTTGGAAAAAATATCATGCCTGATAAATAGTCTTTAAATCCAACTAAAGTTCTATATGTTTTCTATTCTTATTCATTATTATACATCATACTGTATATATTGTATAATGATATAATTCTTAATATAATAAAAAAAAGTTATTATAAATGCGTTACACAGGTCTTTGCCTTTTAAATTTTTGTTACTTATTAACAGTACAACCTTATATCTTTATCCTATTTGTAGCAATAATGAAATAATTTTCACACCTTTGGTATATTAATAATAACAGCAAAATTCTTATGGAAGTCGTAAATCTAAGGCGTTTTACCTCGTTCTCTCATCAGTAGCTAATATTAAAGACCTTTCAGCGGCTTATTTAAAGAAATTATTTACGTTGCTTAACCGGCATAATTTTTATTTCGGTTCGCAAATGTCGACAAAAAAAAAAAAAAAAAAAATAGGCATAAGGGTCATTTACCTCTAAGAAGTTTTGAAGAGGAAATATTTGATCAACATGATTTTGTTGGCGATGAGTTGCAGAAAAAAATCAAAAAGTCAGGAAAAGCTATCGTTTGACGTGAAATTTCAAGAACTGATTTGAAAGGCAACCTTAACAGGAATACGTTTCATCCAATGAATATAACGTAATCAATAAATATCATGTAAGAATGATCATTTTTGAAAACCGTTTATTGTCGAAAAAGAATTTCAATCGTATAGACATAAATAATTCGGCAAAATTTCAAAGAAGAATTTCAAAACGGACGTAAGTTAATGGCCTGGGTTGAACATTTTTACAATTAAAAAATTTATGCGTATCATGGTTTGTCTGCAGCGCGGAAAATCAAAGATGCCCTGACCATTGTAAATAAAAAATTGGTATAATACCATTTATTTATTGCAATAAGCAACGTGAAGCGTGTTTTTGATGTGTTTATTTATCATTTATTTCCGTCTTAAAATTATTAATACCGGTAGTAGGTATTTTAACGGTTTTACTTTGCATTTTTATTATACAGTAAAAAATACTAACTTGATTCGGTAATAACGCATTTTTAGTGCTTCGTGTGTTTCGTTTTAATTATTTCAATTGTATTTTTTAATAAGCCTGGAAAAGTTTCGAGCAGTTTGATATGACATGATATATTACTTTCATATGTTTGCATTAATTTGACATGCCTTGAGAATGTACAATACCGTTTTTTTTATATCTGCAACTGAGATGACGAGTACCTTTTTACGGATTCAAGTATACCCAAATTAAGAAATAAACTGCAGTAAAGTTTTTGCACAACCAAAAAAAAAAAAAAAAAAATAAAAAAAAAAAAAAAATAAAAAAAAAAATAAAAAAAAAAAAAAAAAAAAAAAGGGATGTTTAGGGGTAAAACCGAAGATGGAAATAGTTTTAAATAAGCGCATATAGTGGGAGCAAAAAAATACTGATGGCAAAATTCTTTTCCTCAACTAAACGGTATATGTACTTAAAAATACGGATTTGTAAAATATTTTCACGAAGAAAAGTTTTTGCAAAATTATGGAATGACACTCAACTTTACTACTGGAAATAAATACAGAGCAGAATTCGCTAAACATAAATGATTCGAATTTCTTTCATTCCCGATTCTGTTTTCCCAGGTTACTGAAGTCGGTCTTTTTGAGATAAAAGGTAGAACAAAAAATCAAAAACGGATGAATCAATACAGGAAAACCGTGGTTTGTTTGTTTTAGAAATTTTTTTCCAGAACAAACAGCTTTTACTATCAGCCTTTAGGCGCTTCAAGCTAGAACTCCAACGGTAATCTTGGAAGGGATTCCCATGAATGTAGTTTTTTGCTTTTCCTTCATATCTATTACTCAAAATTTCATTAACCAAAAAGTAATGGCATGTTTTAGCATTTGTGACAGTGGCGTAGCGAAGAATCCGGGGGCCCTGGTGCGAAAATTTTGAAAATAAAAAATATTTTTCAAGTTTTTTTTTTTTTTTTTTTTTTTTTTTTTTGAGAATGTTGAGTGCAAAGATGTAACAGTATTTACAATTTTTTTTTTATATTTCATGATAATTTAACAGAAATTTTGGGGCCCTTCAGGTCGGGGGCCCCGGCGCATTGCACCCTCTGCGCCCCCCTCCGCTACGCCACTGATTTGTGATACCACTAATAAGTAAGAAATAATTAATAAACTGTGGAAAACTATCCCAAATAAGTCGACAGCAAAACATTTACATCTCCTTTTTTTAAAAACATTTAATTATTTCTTCATTTCGCCATACGTAAAACATCGTTCAAAAAAAGGATCAATCTATTATGCTTATGGTCAAAAAAATGATATGACATAATACAGGAACTGTCACAATTCAATTTTTTGCGAAGGAGTTTTTGCCTTACATTTGATTCCTTATTTCTGTAATTATGGTACTAGTGACTGCAAACAGATAACGGTCTAAAACACACGCGACGAGTTGAATGAAACGCATCTGAGTCAGTCAGGCAGAGATTATTTGACCTTGAAAACGCATTAATTATTGACGACTGTATCAGTGTATCACCTACCGTAAGGAAACCATAAAGCAATTAAAAAGATGAAAAATAGGATCATAATTACTCGCATGAGACAGAAATTCATGTTATGGATTTATTTTAAGAAATTGGATTAACAAAATGTTTTAAGTACTATAAACCTTTGCCTGGAGTTCAATATACCATAATTTTTTTGGACAGAAGAAATATAGATTTAAACAATATAAAACCAATTCAGAGCTGCCCCGAAATGTTTCTGAACGAGATAAGCCTTATTAAATAAAAGCCGCGAATAAAATAAAATTAAGGAATTGATTTTTGATAAAAATCGTGTTTCATATTCAGTTACTGACCTCCGAACTTCCAAAATAACAATCACTGTGACCTATGAGCAATTTAGCATAAAAACAAACACAACAGAGCACGACTTGAATGATGCCATATGATAAATATTACAAGACATTTTTCTTCCTGAACCTGACCTAAAGTCAATGCAATTACAACCCATTCAATCTGAGAACAAGACTAGGAAAAAAAAATTGAATGAAGAAAAAAATAGTCGTCTGAGTCAACCATAGGAATGTTCTCATGGCGTTTCTCTGAAAAACGATTTACGGAGTATAAAATTACTACGGTTTACTTGGTCCAGGAAGGAAAAAGAAAATAAAATGCAAAAATCCGAATCGGGGCCTGCTCTGCCATACACCGCAAAGTCATACGTTGAGTCAAGGATCATCGGTTAAAATCAGTCACGGAAATATTTTTCGATCGCGGTTTTATGGCCAGTTTCGGTCATACTTTTAAATACTTTGTCAACTTGCATCTCTCCAAAATCAAATTAACTTAAATCAGAATATTTTGTTTAAGGCTCAAATTCTTAAAAGAAATTATTCAGTATGAGAAAAAACGAAAGCGAAGTCATAACTACTTTTTATTGAGGAGAATACTCTTGTAAAGCCGAGAAATGTCATTATCACGCATCTGTTGCTGTTGATGACCATTGTTGCATCACATTTGTTGTAAACTCTCGCTCAATTTACAGCTGTGTCATTTTTAAGAAAACTTTTTCCAGTCTAGCCAAGAAATTACTTTCTAATTAAATTTAATAAAACAATTATTATGCAATTAATTGCTTTCAATATGATTTTGGATCAAAAGGGATTTAAATCAGCAAACTATCTCATTTATTACTCATAATTAAATTAATGAACCTGATTAATCAGAATTGGTCCTATAACTATTCCATTAAATATTGCAATAGTAATAAAAACGATTGCATCTACAAAATATTTTGCTTTTACGAGGACTTTAATTAACTTTAGCTAATATCTAAATTTATTCCGTTATATTTTAGCAAATATAATCAAGAGTAAATTCATTAATTCGTCCAAATGCTTTTGTTGTTCATTCACACTCTAGCTTAAGACGACTATTTTAATGAATTATCTTCTTTTGATCTACTCAATTTTGTGACTAGTTTTACAATTTTGGCTAACACGCCCTTATTTTAAAGAATATAAACCGCCGCACAACTGAGGGTTTCTACGAAGGAAGTTTCTTACGAATGCAATAGAGGAATTAATACGTACGCGTCCCGAAAATTTTCAGAAAAATGTGCTTTAAAGCTACTCAAACACGGTGTATCTGTAAGACCTTTTTCCCATATTAAAATCCACAGGAATTTTTACCACTATCAAATTTAATTTTTCAAGTGAACAAAAAATGAAGGAAAAATTCAACCACTACGGTAAAACAATGCCCACGAACAGCCTTTCCGTAGGGCCTATCCTAGGTTTTCTCCCCTGAATGTTAAGGGGGTTGAAAATTCAATTTTTCTAAACTTTAACTCCTATTATCTCGCTTATTATTGCTGAAAGATAGCTTAGGATAGGCCTTATGGAAAGCCCTACTCATAGATATTGTTTCACCATACCGGCTGAATTTTCTCTTCACGTTAGTTTATTTAATAAAGTAAATCTGAAAGCTGTAAAAATCCCCATGCATTTTGCATGGGAAAAAACAAAACATTGCAGCACGCATTCGAGTCAAGTCACGGAGTCAGCTTTGGGGAATTTATTTTCGAAACTTTTCAATGCAATATACAGTATGAATTTGAAAATGTTTATTTTCAAATTGATCAACTGCATTTTTAAGAGGAAGAATACGGACAATAATCAAAATCTGACTGATTGACGATTTGATTTAAAAATGTCCTTCATAAATTTGATCCATGATTTGAACTGTAAATTCTTTTTTCACTGCCCAAGAGTTTTGTGCCAGACAGAAAACCAATTACGCTCCAATCAAATTGGCTAGTCTTTTTTTTTTTTTTTTTTTTTTTTTAATGAATATTAGACGAATTTGCCCAAGAAGTCAAGGTCCATAAAAGGTTTTCAAGCTACTTTTCATCACTAGTTTTCCTTTGTAAGACATTTTGTCCGGGCTGTAAAAAATATACCAACTCTCGAAACCGCGTAAAATGTTGCCTATCTTACTTGCTTTACTGCAGCATTCAAATCAAAGAGATTTCTACTGTACCGAACTGTACCGAAGGTACAGTATCTCTGTCAAAACAGAAAAACAAATACTGCCTCTGTATTCGGTTTGTTTTATTTTTTTATGTACATTGATACCTTTAGTTTGAAAGAATACTTCTTTCAAATACTCGAACTGATATGCTGTGCAACATGGACGCGTATTCACGCAAGATTACAGATTAGACAGAAATAGCGAAGATAAGTGATTTTTAATGTCGAAGAAAATAACAAAGCTGATAATCACATATTTCTCGCTTCTTATTTTTTTCAACATGACCTCGACCTTGCAGTTATATTGTAATGCGGTCAAACCTAACTTATTTTATCTTTCCGGTTCGTTTACGGAAGCCAAATTTTCATTTGTAGGAGCGTCCGGAGCAAGCATATGAATATCAGGTTATGATTATCATTTTAAATAATATAAAAAATGTATAAAGCAACATAAAAAATCATGTTGTTTTTATGCGACAACTGTAAGAATGTGACGAACCAGCGTCAATGATCTCTGCATGAAACCTACATTCATCGTATGAGTTTTAATTGGGAAAAAAAAAGTAATTTTTTTTTAAAAAAATGTATCAAATATTAAAGGTAGAGAATAACTTTATCGAACTTTAAAGTCAAATTATTATGATTTGCACTTAATATATACTCGTAAAAAACACTTTTTATAGCAAACACATTTTAATCTCAAATTATATGGGACCATTTTCGCGATCATGGTCAAGGCGATAAAATTTAACAAAAGGATAAGTATCATTAAAGCTGTTTTTTGTTTCTCGCTTCCTAAGCCAGAGAAAGCGGTCATTTTTTCTTTTTGCAATTGTATTTCATTATTCAACAACATTTAACAAACCCATTGTTTTACTGGATTCCATCTGTCCATCTTTTGAGCTAGATAATCATAAGTAAGGCAACCAAGGTCGTCATTCCTCGTCTGTTCACAAATTAGAAATTTTTCATTTTTATTTTTTGAAAATAAGGAATGAAAATAATCACTCTCGAAGAAAAGAAAGCTTTTGTTTGGATAAATTAAAACTTTTCTGTTGAAACATTCTTTACTATCTTAAAACGCGAAGGCAAAAAAATTTCATAGACTCTAGTTAGCAAGACGGAAATGTCTCGACTTATGCTTTTCTTGTTACCCACATTGTAAACGAGATCCAAAAAAATGTAAAAAAGTCATAACACACTGAGAGGATGATTCGTAAGTATTAATTATTTTAAACATAATCGTTTTCTCACTCTAGTAACCGGTGCAGAAACGATTTCAATATGACCACAAGGAAAAATTTTACGAGACTGAATTGATTGTCTATTTATTGACAACGAATATTAAACACATGGTCATGGAATTCCTTTTTTTAAAATCAGTGCTTTACAAAAAATATTGCCCATATTTTTAGATTCAAGTCTTTTTATTACAATTAATACTAAAAAAGCAAACTAAACTAGACCTATTATGTTTGCCGTATAAGCAGCGATAGACGTCCTATATACCCAGACCATCTTTTTTTCAATTTTGTTCTTAAATCGTATCCTAAATTAAACCATACGTAACTGCGAAAAGTTCGCCAAAATCGGACCTCATTACACAAAATCGTGAATTTGGTTTGCGGTTGCAATAATTTTTTTGCATTAATACACCACGTTGAATGATAGTTTAATTTGATTAATAATTCATTACTTTAATAATAAAAGTAGTAAGGCGCCCCACTTTGAACAATTTGAATAATCATGGTTTTGATATAAAATGAAATCGTTATCAGTTTGAATGAATAAATAAAACAAAAGTACGAGATGCAAAAAATTAAGTGATCGTAGAGTTTAAAAAAAATTTAACATTGCAGCTAACCTGTCATTTCTGACTGATTCATTTAATTTTCGGAACAAGTGAGGAGAAGATACGGCGGCAGAATAGATTTATATAATAATTTTGGTTTTAAGTCCTCTCAGTCGGGCAAATTATGATGTGAAGCATATTGTCTTGAAGATGACATTGTATGATTTTAAAATGACTTACCAAATCTTGAAATATACTCTGAGCCTAGACCGATGATGCACCCAAATTGTGAGCAAGTCCTTTCCTTTGACTACAGATTCAAAACCTCCGGTTCATTTTACCATTTCTTGCTTTATTCCACATTAGCTGGAAAAATAAAGAGAAAAAAAAATTGATTAGTCAATTTGGAATTTTTTGATATTAAAAAGTTCATTACACTCTGACGGTCAAAATATTGCTCTTTATGATGGCACCGAGTTTTTCAGTCATCGTAATAAAATGATTAAATAATTTTATTAAGGTTTCATGCTAACTTTAATCCGATGAGTAAGATTTTATTTCTAAAAAAAGAAAAAAAAACAACACGTATTTCAACTTAAGATTAAAATATAAAAAGGTCGTTAATTTCAATGTCCAGCAGTAAAAATTTTGTTAAAACTTTGAAAAATATTGTAAACTAAATCGCTTAATTTAGCCTAATAATTATACCGCAATTAAAGACGTAGAACATCCAAAAGCAAAATGTTTGCCATAAAAAATTAAAAAAATCTCATTAATTAATTGTAATTGTGAATCCATTTAAAATCAACTAAAATCATTTTTTAAAATCATTTATCATTATTCAATATTCATAAAACGCTAATGTCCTCTAAACTCGATCAGCTGTAGCAACTGTAGAAAAATTTTACATAAATGTGATCAAACGCACCAGGAATTAATTTACACTAAAATTACTTCATCGTAAAAATGACGACGTCGATGCAACATATCGATACAAAAAATTAATAAACCCAAAAACGAAAACAAAAATAAATCTCACCATGTATTAACTAGTCAATTATCTTTATTGTAAGGGGAGGAATCGTTTGTCCCACATTTTAATACTTTTCAAGGACATGCAATCATGCATAGGTTGGTGCAATCCGCCAACGATAACTTCCAGTAAAAGTGTCACATTCCTCAATATAAATCGTGACTTACAGCCGGACTTTTTCTGTATTATACTGTAAGAGAAGCCTCTATTTATTACAACAACGAAGCCAATGCGCGTCATTATGTGTCGATTAGTCTTTTGAAAATGAATACGTTCATGTCCACATAATAGGAATTTTATAAAGTGAGAGGTCAGTTAGGTGAAGAAAAAGATAATGTAGATTTACAATATCTTCAAAACAACAAAAAAGAAGGCGCCGAGATGAGCAAAGTTCAAAAAATGTAGAATAATTTTTATCATAATACTTTCAAAAGCGATAAAAAGGGTAAATTCGTTGACATTTAACTCTAAACTTATAAGACATTTTCTTTCCATTTTTATACACCGGTATGCAATTTATTTTGGAACATAAAGTAAATTCCGCATTATAAAATGACTGCAAAAAATTAGCTTACATATGATGAATGTCCCACTCGTATGTTGCCGTCTAATTATAAAAACCATAATGTAGCAAAATTGTAATTATAAAGCAAGAAAGAAATACTCGGTTGATATTAGAGACGCATCGTCATCGTGGCTACTGTAAGGATATGAATTATTGCTAATTAATAATAATAGCACTGTCACTTTAGTATCAACATAATAAAACACTTATGAGGTAGCGGTTTCATGTTGATGTGGGAGGTTTAACTATATTTCATATGTGTGGATAAGCAAAACCGTAACATACGTCTCAGGAAAAAAATAACGATGCCATTAAAAACAAGAAAACGTGGTTATATACCTATATCAATATTTTTTGTTCGCAAATATCTAATTATACGTTAAAGATAAATGTTTGCAATATACAAAAATCTAATATCTGCTCACCTTCATTTCGTCGGTTCAGTCTTTTTTTCTCCTGGAATTTCTTGGATATTTTTTTTTCCCTTATGATAAATTAAGAAGTAATGTCACCTCTCCTAATAAAATATATAACCAGTTCACACTTTTCTCATGACTCACGACTGCTATCGATAATTTTGATTAATCGACTTTAGCAAATTTTTTTCGCCAATAATTCTATTACATGTAAAGTATAAAAGTTACACCTCACCTTACAAGTTCGTTATTTAAGCGATTAATTACGTTAGTAGTCATTGATATAGTATCAAAGTGACGTGAATGAAAAATTCGGCAGACAAATATTCGATCGAATCTGTCTCAGGCATATTCTCATCTCAACATTTTTGGTTTGGGGCTAAATTTGAACCAGATAAATTTTTTTACGCATATTTTAACTTTTTTACTTCAGCCATAATAACTCTCATTGTAATAAGTAACAGATCAAGTATTTGAGAATGATAAGGACAAAATATATACTTAAAAATGACAGATTCTAAATATTTTCTAATAGAAAATGGAGTACTGTTTGTAAATTACAGTATTAAGTGAACGTAACGCGGATCGATCTAGATCCGATTCGGATCCATCATTTTGATTCTTTACGTTTTAGAATGATTTCTACCAGGGTTTCGATATTACTAGATGAGAGCCATTTCGACTTACGAAAGTCTGATTTGTACTTCATAAATGCTCAAAAATCCTCGCTCAAACAAGAAATGATATTTGAAGATTTCATAGAATATATTCTATGGAGTAACTACTACTAATAGTTTTGAAAATATTTGACTTCTTATATCAAAACAAGACACTACCATCATCCAAGTAACACACTATCATCAATAAATAATTAAACTGCATAAGAAAGACTGAGTACATTAGTTTCATAGGTTGTCATAAGCGAAAGAGCAGTAGCAATCTAGACTTACTATTAAACAAAAACATCGCCGGTTTAATGCGGGGAAAAAATTAGTCAAGAACATAACGCCACTGTATAAAAATGTATACAAAAAAAAAAATTATCAAATTCGACTGATCAATTTCAAGCGTGGTTTACGGGCGTCATAAGTACACCGAGTTAAATGTTTGATGTTGGGTTGCTACTATATGCAAATAAGTTGCATCCTTCTTTTCGTTTCGTAGTGTTAAAATCAACGCAGTCCAGTTAATTTTCGAATACAATAAGCAATATTTTTTAATCTTTAAAAAAAAAAAAAAAAAAAGTTTATAGGTCATATAAAATTATAAACGGATAAATTTGTAATTGCTTTTTATATTTACTGCAAAAAAAAAAAAAAAAAAAAAAAAAAGAAGAAGAAGAATACGCGTATTTCAATTTGACTTAACGTATATTCAAAGCTGCGCCAAACATGCTTAGTCATGTAAAAATTGATTGAATAAAAATCAATTTTTTTATACAATATTATGATTAATTGCTTAATAAAATGATTTATATGTTAAATAATATAACTAGAATATTTAGACCGATTATTAATAATAATAACTATAACACTTAATAGCTTCCGTTTAAAAAGAAAGACAGGCGACTTCGGTCTAACAACGCAATGGATATCACTTGTTAGTGAAGCATTTTTTTTACCGCCCAGGCGAAGTTTTAAACTGACAGTTGTAGCTTTGTTAATTGATCGGTATTCGGCTATACAAACATACGTTTTGGATTACCTGTACATGATTTCCATTTGTCTTTGGGATCCACAAGAAAAAAAAAACAAAAAACTACAATTACATTATATGAATATCTATCCTACACCTTTCTGACAAACGACTGGTAAATAATAGAAAATAATTTCTGGAAGCAAATTTCAGAACTATTTTTCGATATAGCTTTTAACGCTAAAGCAGATAAATGGCTATGCATTCAAAAACATAATCAGCCAATGTTTACCGAAAATTTGGACAGTTACCACCCTTTTCTCCCCCCCCCCCAAAAAAAAAAAAAAAAAACAAGCTTTTTGCCCTGACTCTTGTAGTCTTTTATTACTGTTGGGTTTGTTGAATCCTAGTTCAAGGAAAAGGATTAATTGCATTTTACAGTCTTTGTTTTGTTTCTGCAATTTGTAGATTTATAGTAACACGCTTGACCCTACTCTGCGAAAATAAATTTGGAAGATTCCCGATAGAGCGACTTTGTCAACCAGTATCTTGAATAAGCAGAACAAACCAAAAGCAGGCATGGAATGAAACATTTCATAATCCGATTCAACATTCTTAAATCTTACTCAACAGTTCATTTTCGGGCTGTAATCGCATAATAGATACAAAAAATTCGATTTCCTATCACGACGTTTTACGCTTCACATTTTTAAATCGAAACAAAAACAAGTACAATTTTTTTTTTTTGCTTAAGATATGATTGTTATTGAATGGCTACCGCATTATTTCGCATCAAATTTTAATAACACCCGAAGCTGATGTCGTATAAGCTATAATAACCTACTCCCTAAATGTCAATATTTATTATTCTGTAACATTTAATCAAAGCCAAACATTTTTTTTTCTTTTTCAGAGCTTCAGTTCGCCTTTTTTTGCATTCTTCGCAATGAGGTCAAATTTTGAAATACTCGCTTTCTTAGGCTGTCGTTAATTTGTACAGCATTAGCATTTGGGGGAAGCGAAGAAAAATTTATAAAAAAATATGCGATGATGAAGGTTTACGAAAGCTGCTTTGGACCTCAAGTTTTGAAGGAAGTGAGGAAAGAAATGAAAGAAGCAGCGCAAAAATGTTCTGGATTTACACATGATTTCGATGGTAAGATTATTACAGCAGTTAAAAGACATATTTGTTTTAAGTTCTTTGTTTTTTTTAAAAAAACGGAATATTTCTTTAAGACAAATACGTATATCACGAACCAAGTGACGTAAAGCCAGTGACCTCAACCTACCAAGAAAAACCTTACAGGCCTAAGCCAAGTACAAATAATAATAAAGTTAAACGACCTATACACACGACGGATACCTTACTCCTACAGCAATGGGCGGAAGAACAAAAACTGACGGATACTTCTGGTAAGTCCGATAATAAGTCACAAATCCCTGACCGCCAACCTCAATAAAATTCTTTTATTCACATTCTATTAATCAATTTAATGATGTGTCGGACGATTTTTAACTAGGCGCCGCTTTGAAGGTCATTATTACTTTTTTTTTTTCGTTTTAAGGGGATCACGTCTCAATTGAGTTCGACTTCGATTTCTTTAATTTAGGAATAAGGAAAATCGGTTCACTTATTGTAAGGGCGTTGTGAGTTTTGCAGCATTCATTTTAATGAATACAAAATTGAATACAGAATTAGAACCGCAAGGCTGGGGGAGGAAAAAATCAAATTAACTTGTACCCAAAGCAAAATCTTATTGAAAAATAATAATCCCAAGAACTTAACTGCGTTTTAATACAAGCGATCAAAAGTAAAATTATAGAGAGGATATATAGAAACCATTTAGAATGAAAAAAAAATGTCGTTTGTTCCATCTAGAACCAATAAAAGAATTTAACGAAACTTTATGACCGGTACCTAACTGAAATATTATTCATTTTATATGATCACATAAATAGAGGATGTAACGATGTTTAAAATATATTTTCAAAATTTTGCACGATTTTCGATTAAAAAAAAATTAATTAAAAATAAAGACGAAGCTTACCCTTTGAACCCTCCTTCCCTCGCAGAAATTTATATAAGTAGCAGCAGCACTAATTCGCCATTAAACTTGTAATTTATAAGATCTGGTAACCTATTTTTGTAGAACCAATCTCCGAATCTGAAGAATCGGAAAATCAAGGAGAAGCAGTAAATGAAACCGAAAATGAAGCAACACCAGCACCAACGAAGAAGCCGTTAGATCTTTCCAAGTTGGAAGAAGCCATTATGAACATCGGCCGTCCATTGGTAAGTTCCGAAAATTCTGGAAAAAAAAAAACGATATTAGAATTAATCAGGATCTTAAAAAGAATTCTATACTTACACTTGGGAAAAAAATGACTAATTGCAGGGCCATTTTGGTCATCACAGACCAGGGTATACTCCGTCTTCGTCAAGTGGAAGTTTTCATCAAACAGCTAATATTGGATATTACCCTCCAATGTATTATCCTCCACCTCCGGTGCCATATCCTGCTCCAGCGCCTGCTCATTCATACCCATATCATGCTTATTATCCCGGTTATTATCAACCTCCAGCTCCGGCGCCAGGAACAAGTGCTGCTTATCAACCATATTATAGAGGAAGTCACCGTTCAGCTAAAATTACAGTTAGTAAAACATTAAAAAAATATTTCTATAGAACTTTTAGAAAATATTACCCGATTTTATTTCATTTGCAGAAAGACTTTGATTTACGTAAAGTCAAGAAAGATCTCGACGTCAAAGCTCAAATTGATGCCATGACATTCCATTCCGGTGCAAAAATGAGAAACATTACTTGCGTCATGCAAGAATTAGGTTATCTGGACGAGCATCTGGAACCAAACTATGAAAAAATGATGGAAAGGATCAACAAGCTTCAAGTACCTGAGGAACTGAAAAGAGATATGGTTGACGGTGTCAAGTTCTGTAGACAATTTTCTGTAAGTAGTACAAGATACTCACATTTTAAGGGATTCCCAAAATTACAAGAGAAAAAAAAAGACACACTGACAAAAATTCCATTCCGATCAACACTTCTATTATCAGCGATTAATTAAATTACTCAGTTTAGATAATCATATGTTTAAGTGTTCGGTAGTAGGTTACAAATTCCACATAATGAACTGTAATTATAAAGCAATATATAGTAAAACCAACTTTAATTTTATTTTTCAAGCAATGCGTTCCCGAAACAAGGAAGGACAAATTTCAACTCTCAAAAGAACTCCTGAGGCCGATGTTCTTTTTCCGATGCTACAAGCACAAAAAATTGGAATCATGTATAATGAAGGACGTAAGAGAAAGATTTTCGCAAACATCAGTTGATGATAATAATTCGATGAGTAATGAACTAAGAAGATCTTTTAGAAATAACGATTTAGCGAGTACTATTTTTGAATTTATGTATGGATCTAGCACAGAAGACTTCGAAACGCTCCTATGATGACATAGATTGTAATTTTAAAAATAGGATTTTTACAATGTGAAAAAGAAAATCTCATATAACTGATTGGCCGTATAAAAATGTGTTTGAGCCATCCAACAATTTAATGATAGGTAAAATGGATAACATGACGCTAACATTACTCTCGAGAACCAAAATTAAATTGTGTTGGCCGTTAAAATAACTAAATGTGGCTTTATTAATTAAAGCACCACTTAACTGACAGAACAAAGATTCATGAGATAGTAATTAGAAGCGTACCGTATGATTTTGCAAATCAGACACTGTGAACATTCTATTTTATAGTTTTTTAACATCAATGCGGTAATATTCTCAGTTAGTAGGTAATGTCATGTTTCTCTGAATACTCGAGATTTTTTTTTAAAGGACTGAATTTATTTTAAAGTCGTAGATAAAACGAAAAAATAGTTTTTTTTTTTAAAACACTATTTAATTAGAACGAGATTAACCCAAATTTAAATCTTCAAAGTATTTTTGTCTGTTATTTATTTATTTATTTATTTGAATGCCAAAAGAAGTACTTGCAAAATAATACTCTATAGACGTGAAATAAAATAAAAATATAAGTGATTGAGTATAAAAGAATTTATAATTCTCACAAAGCTAGATATATGCCATACGAGTTTTGGTATTTATTACATTTAACTTCGATTCCAGCAATGCTCCTCTTGTGGATCGTATATTTCTAGTGTAAGAAAAAGCGAAAAAAAATTGACATCAGTAACATACCTAGTTCCCCTACTAGTTCTAACTAGTAGCTATAATTAGCTTCTGATTTCATTTGAGTTGCCCAAAATTAGTCATAAGCAAAGCGCTGGTACCAACACTCGTATGATATACTATCTTCGTTAACAAGCAACAAGCTTTAAGTACTAGATATTCTAATTAGCACAAAAAAAGAGAAATTTAAGAAGTAATGATTGAATAATAAAACTAGGCGAAAAGTGTAAAGATTAAGTTATTATGAAAATAGAAACAATTTATTCTTTGGTCTTTTGCAGATAGGCAATGACTGAATGAAACGTCAGTTTAACAGAAAATTGCTAAAACAAGATTTTACAAGAGTTGACAATTCCTACGTCTTCAAAAAGAAGAATCACATAACGATGAAATTAAGAGAAAAAAATTTGTCTTCACTTGCTGATTAATTCGAGAATAGGGAAAATATTTTAGAATGCAATTTAATTTTTTAAATCGATTTTGCAGTTCATATTGCCATTAGAAGCTCAAAAGAGTTGCCCGAATCAGCAAAAAAATATTCAGCATTCTTATAAGTTCTTTGATCAGTATATATTTAGTTAGTCAGTAAAAACTTCAGGAAAGGGTTTTGGATCGACGCAGTTAAAAATTTGACGGAATTGCCAACCTTTGTTTAAAGTTTTGTTAAGATTTGATTAGATGCATTATTTTAAAAATTTAGCAATTGATCAAAGAATGAAAAATTAAATATTTGTTGTACAGTTATTTATATGGTAGCCTAATTAATTTATTATAATTTATTTTACTTTAAATTGGATTTAAAGACTATTTTTCTCCTCCTTATTTTTACATGCAAAAAATAACAATTAACGTGGTTTGAGTCCACTCTTTGAGTGTCTCTGGTGTCTTCTTTTACCAAACATTCCCGGTTCTTTCTTTGATCGAGTATTACCGAAAAATTATCAACTGAGAGAATTACAAGTCCTTCACATAAAAGGAAAGAAAATAGTGCTTGTTGGAAAATTAAAAAACTTGCGATTTAAGTAAACAATTCTCAATAAAAAAGATTCAAAGCCGAAAAGCAATGATTTTTCGATTGATTGACTAGATTGTGATATGTGCAAACGGAAAAAGAAAACGGATCCAGTAAATAAAATTATGATTTTTTTTTTTTTTTTTTAAATAATGAAATCAATTTATTCAAAAAAACCGTCCGCTTTGAGCAATCTTTTTTTTCAAAAGCATGAAAAAACCCGAAATTAATTTACCTAGAATAACAAAATGAAAATCTACACCACATTTTATGTAGTCAATAAAAAAAAAAAAATAGTTAATGAAAAAAAAAAATGTTATTCAGCTGTTCAACACCAAAGGGTTGTCCATCATGCATTTATGATGCTTATTCTTAAAAATCTAAAGCAATCAATGAGTTTTTTAAAATTCGTTAATTTTTGCATTGAACATCTGTGTCAAAATGAATTAAAATATGTTTAAAACATTAGAATTTCAAATTAAAAGACTTTTTTCAGCACTATTTCCAGAAATTGTGAAAATTAGATTCTCACATACAGAAGTAAAATGAAAAAATCTGGAATATTATTAAAATATCTTAAATTATTAATTCTATTTTTCTGACAATGATCTAAAGTTTCTTAATAAACCAAATATAAAATAGCATAAGTAAATTATTTAAACATAGCTAACATTTCTCAAGCCAGGCAATTTCAAGGCACGATTATTTGAACTAAGGCACTTCAATTATCATACTAAAGCACAATTTGCTAATTAAAAATCTTTATAATACAGGTAAAATAGATTTTTCTGTCGCCAATGATTTTCCTGTGATTCATTTGGAGGTTTTAGCATTTTCAGTTATCTACAGCTAATTGAAAAAGCCCATTCTAAACCAGTGTAATTGAGCAGAGTATGCCACGGTAGGCATTAGATTTATTGATAAAAGCCTACTTGAATATTTTTTGAATATGTTTTCACCATATAACCTTAAAACACTCACTTTGTGGACAAGTTGCCTACTTAAGCAGTTACAGGCTTAGATCTTTTTCTAGCAGCAGAAAACAAATGATTTAGGTAACAATGGGTTTGTCCCCCCCCCCCCCAAAAAAAAAAAGCTAGAAATAAAAAAATAAAAATGAGTGAAGCATTGCAGATTTCAAATTTTATAGTTACATGAAGCTCTATTTCATATTCATCTAGTTCATGTTTCTTCATTTGGGAAAACATTAAAATTTTCTTAATTAATAAAATAAAGTGCGGCTCGATTCCCAACAGCAGTGCAATTTTTTCTTTGTTTTCCTTCCCTGGTAGATATTGTTCTTGGAAAAACAAGATGGGAAAAAACGATTATGATCCAACTTTGATCCAGTCTTGGTAAAAATTCCAAGACTGAACAATCTTGGACGCCTGCAAATGTGTCATAAGCCCAATCTTGATAAAAGTAACATTTTAGTCAGTTTCATCAAGACTGATGCAAACTTGATCCCATTTAACATTTCTACCAGGGTTGTCTTCCATTTTTATCAAAAAAATAGAAGTCTTCATAATATATATAATGATAGAAAGAATGATTATGTTTTCAGATTCCAGAGTGAAAAGATACATCTAGTGTTTTTATGCTTAATGTAAAAAAATATTGTATTTAAGATTCCCCGGTGTCCCTAGCACAGTATTGTATACTGCATGTACAGGTTTAGATTGGACCTTTGTCTCTTATACAAAAATACTATAAAACATACTAAAAATGAATAAATATTAATAACCAATTGTATACTACTTAAATTCAAATCAAAATATTAAAAATATAAATTTTTTTGAAATTGACAAAAAAGCAGAACAATACGACGACTCTGCAGCATTACATTCATAGGCTACATTTCAGATTTATTAATAACTTTACCAAAAGATCCAAAATTGGTGCAGTCAGTGTAAACTCTAATTGCACGCTTTGGCTTTAGTCAGTTAAAACGGAAACAAAACACGTGTTTCGCATAACTCTCTTTGCATTCTGTGAGAATCAAAGTGAATTAACCGAAAGAATCCTTGTCTTTTTCATCATTCGTTTTGTTTTTCAAAGAATTAAAAGCGAAGCAATCATAAAATATGACTATAATTTATTCTTTAAAACATCTCAAATCCAGTCGAACTAATTTATATAAAAATAATTATTTGTAACTAGTGGTGTAAAATTGCTCCAAACCTAATAATAAACATAAATATAAACATACCAAAGATTTTTTTAAAAATACAATTTTAAAATCCGATAATAGTGCAATGCACATGTCTTTATACAGATCATTGTCTTTCTTGTCATAATTTTGTCAGACCTGAAAAAAACCTATATTATCCTTGAAGTTAAATAAAACTGAATGCATTACTCATAATATCTTCCGTGCTATCTAACAAATCAACTTTAATACATATGATTTTACTGTTGCACTTAAAATCGACTTCATTAATAATTAGGCACCTATTGCACTTTTTTTTTTTAACTACTGATTCTGTATCTATTATAAATTTTATGCATTAATCTATAAATCATTTCCTTCTTCAGTCTACGAAGGTCATTTTTTAGCTAAGATATGGCTCATAGTAAGGCAGGAATGCGTTAATTACATTCAATTACATCCCCACTGATGTTTTTTTCAATAATTTGTGAAGTAATTCGCTCGAAGAAACAATATAAAAAGAATTAAATACTAAAAAAGCAAACAAGTATTTCCGATATTTTCATTAAAAGAAAAGATTTTTAAATAAATTAATAAATAAAATTAACATGAATGTGAACTTTTACAACAGCAGCACGGTGAAAGAGAATGCATTGCATTGCACTCATAAAAAATTTTTAAAAATTAGAAATAAGAAACCAAAACATGGGATTTTATGCAAAAAAACCTTAGTATTAAGAGAGTAAAAATTTGATTATCAAATTTTAAACATAAAACTGACCCAAACATACTATACTAAAACGTAATGAAATAATTTTAGCGGCAGTTTGAAAATACCGTCAAGTCAAATAATTTAAATGTTCATATCTCATAGCACTATAAAATTAATTATTAAAATTTTTGTTTCTTCAAGCGCATTGGATTAATGAAATTATAATGACCGATTTTAAAGCCGAATACAATTTTGAATGCAGATTCATATATTTTATATACTAGAAAGGATGCAAATTCAAAAAAATTATCTGACGATATTTCAACAATCCAATGCGCTAGTATGCGATAGATGCACATTGTGCCCTAATCTAAATTAATTTCCGAAATTATGCTTTTTTATTTAAAACTACAAACCTAAATAGACGATCGATGTTTTCTAAATTTATGGCAAATTAGATTCATTTTGCATACATGGAATGAATGAATATATCACGTAATCTGCAAACTGTATGTTACTGAGATATCTATTCTCAGTGCAACAAATGTTTCTGAACACAACTATAAGTAAAACATTTACGTAAGTATTTTTACCTTTTTGTTTTTGACTGAAACATTCATTTCCGACGTAACTGGGCGATTTGTTTAACACAAGCCTGCATGTCTTCATTACTAGGGTCACAAGTGGAAAACCTAGATAAAAATGAAAAAAATAAATATAAATAAATAAAAATATGAAAAAAAGACTAGAATAAAAAAATCCTTAAAAATTTTCAAAATAACTGTACCTGGAATAATATCCTTCAATTTGCTCGACTGACCAATCACCCTTTTTAATAGCGTTTATCGCCATTGCAGCTAAAGATTTAAAACACTGCTTCCGTGGAGCATTATGAGGAGGGTTATCCCATAATGGTGTTGCTTTAACATAGTTCCAGGCTAGAAGGACATATTCTAGAACAGAAGTCCAATGCTGGCTTTCCGCTAAAGTCCTCCCTTGTTCAATGACGCATTTCTGTAACATAAAAATAAAAGAATTAACCATAACCTCCATCGAAAATTCGGACTATATTTAAAAGAACAAAAAATTACCTTAAATGCGGTAAGATGAGTTGCTGCTCGACTGTACGCAGGCGAATCCGTTTTTGAAGTCAACCTTGAATTAGGTAATGATTTAAAAATATTTTTTTTAAGATCACTCAATCTGTCCTCCAGAGGTTTCATATCCGGAGCTGGAAGCGATTCCATAATTTCCTGCAAAAAAAAAAAAAAAAAAAAAAAAAAAGTGAAAATAATTAAATAATTGGAATTGGATAATGAAATGATGACTTGTACAATATGTTGATTTAAAAAAGTTATTATACTTACAGATTCCAGATATGGATGCTTTTTAAGCATGCTTTCAACCACCTTTATAAGCTGTTCTTGTGATAAACCTTTAAGAGCAAACAAAAATTGTGTTGAAGTATTGGGAGAAGACAATGAATTATTAATCACTGAATTAGATGTGGGTGTATGTGGAGAATATATGCTATATGATGTCGAGTTTCTCTCTGTTCGAGGCTTTTTGGCAGGGGACACCTGTGAACAAGCATCATGTGTTATTTAAAAAGACAAATTTGCCTTTAAAAAAACTAAATGTCTTAACTATGTACTAACTTTTTTGGAATGTTTTTCTGGTGAAGTGAGGCATAATTCTTTTGGATCATTAAGCAAAAGCCTCTTTCTTGGTGTAGACCTCAAAACAATTGTACTTTTATTTGGACTTTCTTTAAAATTGCCTTTCACTGGAGTTTGGTCTTTGCTTAATGGACCTTGCCTTTTACCAGCATCAATGTCAGGACTCCATGTTACTGGTAAATGCCTCCTTCCTCTCTGCTGAATAACCAATTCCTCAGGAGAATGTACTAAGGAAAGAGAATTTATGCTACGATTGGTAAGGTTTAAAATTCGATGAGTTAAGTTTCCTCCTCCATTTACACCAGGAGTCTCAGCAACTAAAACATACAAAAAGTCAAAATTATTAAGTATGAAAAAAAGTTATCAAGATGCCTTTGTTTTATTTACGAAAAAAAGTTATAAAGTTACCTGTTGGATGTGTTGGGACCCCTGCATTTTCCGCAACTGTAAGACCCCCTAATCTATCTGGAATTTCAGCTAAAGCACTCCTGGTTGTTCTTCGATTTGTTGGTGCCTGGGTATTTGGAGATGCATCCATCATATAAAAATATTTTTAAGATCTGAAATATGATATAATTTAAGCTGAAACTTGATTTACAAATCAGAAATTTAAAAAAAAAAATTAAAAATTAGTATTAACATGTTTTTCTAAGATTAAAAAATTTAAATGTTTAAAAATAATACTGCATTCACATTCAATTGGCTCTTTAGAGCAGTTTGTAATCTGAAGTAAAAGATTCTTTAGCAAAGGATTAAAAAAAAGGGTTTAAATTGCGGAATTAAACGTAAAAAATGTTCCCTCAGTGTTTCGACTTATCCCTACATGCATTCGTGTAATTTATTTTGGCGGTGAATGCTAATTATTAACAAGACCAAGTTGTATCCTCCATTTAATAATACGGGCTGAAATTTATTAAATCCTAGAATATACTTTTCACATTAATCCATATTTCCTTCACAGTTACTACTTTGGGAAGCAAATTCTTAAAAAAATGAGAAAGCGTACGAATGAAGTGAATAACGTACGCAATGCCCATCAATCCTAACCTCATAACCGACCGCTCCTATTAATGTAATTTTTTATTGCAAAAAAAACGATTTATTTACACCAAAACACAATGAAAGAGATCACTACACTTCAAAGCATAGGCCGAAAATAAAATATCGGCAACGGTCATTCAATCTTACCGTAAAATCTAGATCCTTGTCGTCGAATCATCAGTGTTTACGTATTTTTTTACAACGACCACTTCCACCTATATTCGCGCGAAGCCTGCAGAAGACATTTCAGCTGCTACAATGTTGCCTTCCACATCATAGTTTTGTTTTCCTTTCTTTTGCCAGGAAAAAAAAAAAAAAAAAAAAGCGATGCGAAAGAATGATTTTGGATGTTAAGCTTATGCTTTACTGCTATTCATACAAATTTTTTTATAAAACTTTAATTTAGTAAATCATGGTGAAGTAAAACTTACGTTTAAAATCAAGTAAAGAAAGCGGTTATGCAAACGAAAAGAGATAGCGCCAAGCGCCAAGCGCGGTCGTTTGATTCCCCCCATTCCTCTTTTTGCCGTTGCAGTGCATCTGCGCAGGTTGTTTTGAAATTGAAATTAGTGTGTGATTTTTGTCCGTTAAAAAAGTATTGAAAATGTGAATATAATATGAAAGTGAAAAATAGAGAAGACTGTTTATTGTTTTTGGAACGATGTTCATAAAGACACGGTTTTTATGTTTAAAATGATTCCTTTTGGCTTTTCAGGTAGGAAAACCAATGATTTTTTTTTTCACTCTGCTTTTTATTGTAATCAAAAAAAAAAAAAAGAAAATCCTACTTATTGTTTTGGCCTCATATTTCAAGATGTTACACAAAGATTCAAAAATTTTATTCTTCATTATATTATTGCAACAACGCGAAATTATAATGGTCCAGAGCAATTGTAGCATTGTTTTAAAGAGAATTCATGGACCACAATTTCTAATTGAACATAATGCTGCTGTATCTCATTTCATTTCTAGAGCTGTAAGTATAGATCTAAAGCCTTTTTAATCAAACTATTAAATTCAAAGTTTTAGAATATATTTGTTACTATGGCATATGCATGGATAAGACTTGTAACCAGAAATGAGAAAAAGAGATCGAGCATAATCTCTGTAAATGGCTATGCACCCTTTTGAAACTTTTTTTTTTACTGTACGTCTACTGTATATTTTTAAGTCAGGAATAAAGTTGTCTCTTTTTTCCTTTACAAGTCTCTAATTTTAAAGTTGGTAACTATAAAAGTCTAATTCCGTGAAAGTCCTTTAATCTCTTTTTTCTAATTTTCTTGCGCTTCTGTGTGAATTTTAAATTTTGAGTAATTTCAAAAAGCCCCTCTGATGCATCTCTTGCCAAATTTACCAGGTCGTCCTTTATTCTCTGGCAGAATATTTGTAGACAATGATGTCATTATTCTACGCAAATGAAAGGGATGTTGGCTTGTATAATATTTCTTGATAAGAAATGTGAGAGAAAGGTTACTAGTTCAGTTTTGAAGCATTGTTCAGTACTAGAAAAGTGCAAACAATCTATATAAATTTTTTTGTATTTTAGATTTCTGAATATCAAAAAGTAGAGTTTTGTCAGAATTTTATCAGTTATATATGCTTGAATTAAAACAGCCATGCTTTTACTTAACCTTTTCCTGACGGCGGCATTATATATAATGCCACTAAAAGTGCATCTACCCGACGGCGGCATTATATATAATGCCAATTTTATTCTTATTAAAAATCTATTATTGGAAACTTAGAAACTTAGTATTGACATATTTGAAGTGTTTAGGGCCCAAAATCCAAAAAAAATATTTCCTTAAAAATTCGATTCCATGTTTAGCTTATGGAGTATTTTTGGTAGTACAGTATTAATTTAACTAATTAATAGCTATTAATAGTAACTTAGACAATTAATTGGCAACCTAGGAAACTTAGTGCTGACATATTTGAAGTGGTTTAGAACATAAAAATTTTTTTAAAAAATTCCCAAAATACGATTTCTATGCTTAGCTTATGGAGAAAAAAAAATTAGCAATCTGAATATTTAAAAGCATTGCAAATTGCCTATATTGCAAAAATGTAGGGGCATGTGAATTTAGTCTGTGTTTTGGCTTTAGGACCCTAAATACTTGATGTTACCATAAAAAAATTAAAAAATCACCGGCCGTCGGGTGATACCATTTTCTCAGTGGCTGCACCGACTGGAAAGGGTTAACTTCTTTTCAGCAAAGGTTGATTATATAAAAAAATTACGAAAGAAATCTTTATTGTTTCCTTTTCATAAAATATTAATTAATTAATTCATTTTTTTTTTTTTTTTTTTTTAATTTTTGATAAATATACATCTGGTTGACAAATTAAATGGTACATAGTTACATGGAATTTTAACATATAACACATTTTGTTGTTTACATTTATGATTATATATTTAAATAAAGCTCATCATTAATCTTATGCAGTAGCAGTATTAAGAGTTAAAAAATTAAATGATCGTTCTACTTTAATTGGTCCGATTTAATCATTTTAATCTTATAAAGTTAAAAAAAAATTTAGACGAAAAAAAAGATTGAGATTTTATCATTTTCTAAGAGCTTTTTCCTTCTTGAATTACTTATAAATCTTAAAACTTTTGTAAATTAAATTACACTTAAAAAGTTAATTTACTTAAAAAAAATTAAAAAGAGATCAAGAAAAATGATTCATTTAAAACGCAATTATCAATGTAATCATATAAATTAACAACAGATTGTTGCAACTAATAATCCTATGTTTCCAAATCAAAGATAATTGCTCTGAATGCTGCATTTGCGATTGCAACTTAATTAAGATAACTTAGAAGCAATGCAAAGCGAATAGAAAGATGAGCTTTACAACGGAATCTGCCAAAAGATTAAATTACTCCACTGACATTATAATTAGGATAAATCGAAATATTGGAAAAGTCTATGAAAAATGATACGATCGGATAAAAAACTATCATCTTTGATAAGGTACAATTGTTGCAATTTTTAAAGTCTTTTTACTCTTCCTCAGATGCCACTGCTGTTTCCTTTAATAATGTGGCTTTGTCTCCACTTGTAGTTTCCGTCGAACTCTGCAAATAAATTATTGTCTTAAGTAAATGAGTGAATGAATTAATTAACGCACGAATGATTTTGTAAGAAAAAAAATTCCTGTAAGGGCCATTTTAAAAACCTGTCAAGGCCAAAACGTCGAATTTGAAAGTTGTCATATTATGGGTTTTCACGGAAAATCAGTAAGTAAGTAATTAGCAACCATTTTATTTCTTTTAAATTCGAAGTTTTGGTTCAAAATGTAGAGACATGCAGTGATTAAAAGTAAGTTCGGTACAAAAGCATGATAATAAATGAAAAACATGTATAAAGTACAGAAATAGGGCATTTAAATCGATTCTTACCCCTATAATGCGATTTCTTGATGCTCTTCTCCTCAGCCAAGCGGCTATAACAACCATTATACAAATCGTGATAAATATGCCTCCTAGTGCAATGGGTAATAAGAGATTGTCTCTTATGTTATATTGCTAGTAAATGAAGAATAATATAATATTAATAATTGGCAAGATTATTTTTAAAAGTCTTCAATTTTTTTTCTCCCACGATTAGGTTGTAATGTGGATTACTCACCGACCATTTAAGATAAGATGAAGGATCTGAAAAAGGCCAGTGCTGATTAAACCATGGTGAAGGCGAACTTTGCAAATTTGTGTCTACATATAAAATCATATTCTCGTCATTTCGACTGTTAGGATTTGATGCTACCGTTGACGAAGTTGTTACGATAAGATAATGATTTCCAGGAGGTATCTGAAATATAAAAAAATTTTCCTTGATTAGCTTTACTGAGATTTTTTTCAACCTAAAATTACTCACTTCTCCATTCTTGCTACTATATATTCTTGCGAAACTTTTATCTGGTGTGAGTTTTTGTTCTGGAGTTTTAGTCGTTCCTTCTGTTTCTGATATTGTCGCTGTTGTCGCTTTTTCGGTAATAGGTTCCACTTTTTTTGATGTTGGAATGTTAGTTGTAGTCATCAGAGTTGACGCAGTAGTTGTAGTTGTGGTCGTGCTAGTAGTGCTTATTATTGCTTGCTAAAGAAAGATTTTTGAAAAACTAAAAATTAATATCTAATACCGTTAGTTGAATGAAATTTAGGTGTTTATGTTTTTGACGTTCTATGTAATTTATCTATCAAAATGAGGTTTTATTGGCCAATGACATGAATGATTACTTAAGATTTTAATTGCAAACTAAATGCGTCTTACTTTTAGATAGTAAAATAATGCATACGTTACCTTTGTTTTATGAGTATTATCATTTCCAGGATTTTTTGAAAGATTCGGTGACAGGGTACTACTTGCATGATGAGATTTGGTCCAGCCATATGGTTCTTTCGCCAAAATTGTTAACCGGTTTCCATGTGATCTGTGCAAAGAAGAAACTGAAAACCTGGAACAAGAATAATTTTATTTGCTGTATGTAACAAAGAGTTTTAACACATTGCCAGGTGAAGTGTAGCTTGTTCTCTACAATATTAATTTCCGAATGTCACGTTTTCCTTAACGTCTTGAATTGCTGACAGTTATTGCACTTCGAAACGTGATCTTCAAAGTCGGCCAATGCATAATTACAAGCGGAGCTGCTTCATTATTCTCAGATTTTTTCATTTAAAACCTTTTTTTTTGTTAAGGGTATTCAGGGGGCTTTGCGACTTATGCCAGCGTAGAATACTAGAAAGATTTCAAGCCAAGTTTAAAATTAATTTTTGAAAGAAATCTGCTGAAAGAACGCAGCTTAACAGTTTAAAAATGTATACCTATACATATTACAAATGCGTAAAAGCGGTATACATTTGATGATTTTCATTTTCTGGATTCATCCAAAATTTTTAAAGAAAATAAAAGAAAAGGGAGAAAAACAATTATGGGATTCCCTATTTTTCATCTTTTTCCCGTCAAAGTGGCATTTGATTGACATGGATTTTCTAGCTTGCAGCTGGGTTTGAAAGTGTCATTTTTAACCATCATTATTGTCACAGATGTATTGAAAGTTTATGTTGGGAAGTAAGTAGAAGGGAATTTTGAAACTTTTGTCATTGAAAATACTGCTCAAAGGCTGGAATTGTGTTTTTTCTGTTAATGCACCCCCAGACGGCTAATTAGAAATTTAGCGAGCGGACGGCTAATTAGAAAAGTAACCGATAAGGTTAATTTTCCTTGAAAAAAAAAAAAATTGTTTTTACTCAAAAAATTTAATTTTTCCAAGATGTCAATAGCGTGTTCAAAATCACGCCATTTCGAGTCGATTTTACTTTGTGTGTTGTTGACAGGGAAAGATGTACCAATGGCTCATGTAAAAGCCGCCGGCTTGAAAAGGGTTAATTTAAGAATAAAATAATATTTTTATTTTTTCCTTCTTTTTCTGGTTTAAATATTTCTCTGAAACAGATAAACTATAAAAGCTTGCTTTTAAAAAAAGTCTTTATACCTTAGAGATTTAATGTGAAAACTTCTTTACTTAAAAAAAAGAAAAAAAATAGAAAGCCAACTTTGAGCCTTCAAAGCAGACTTTTCAAATTTGTATAGAAGGATTATTTTAGATTTCCTTGCTTAAATCCTTTCATAAATTATGTAACTGTTGGCCTGTATATTTTTCAAATAAAGAAACCTCAAATTTTATTCAGGTTGTACATAGACAGTGAAGAAACCGTAAGATGATAAAACGAATCGTACACTGCTTAAACGAAGCACATTTGTAATACTGATTATTTTGAAAAATAGCTATTAAAGCGAATGAAAAATAAAAATGAAGCGACGAATGATTGCACTAGGAACAAAATGGCAAACGTTCGTTTTTCATGAAGCGGTAAAATGTTTTATACCGCTAATAATAATAGTTAATGTTCTTTTTCCGTGAGCCAGCCCTGTAAAACAGTTTGTAGATTTTGTAAGGTTAAAGCTGACCTGTGTCTTTCGTCCTTCATAAACATGAAGTACTCTGATTTTAAACTTGAAACAATCAAATATTGCAAAATGGACTATTCGTAGTTTTTGATATGAGAGCAGATCTGTTATTGACAGTTCGTTTATGCTAACAGGAGAATAAAACGGCAACCGACACGACGGTATTCAGCGGCAATACTTTACACTCTTATTACTGAAAGCTAAAATGTAAAGGTTCGGGGAATGCTCTAGAAAATGAAATCGATTATTAACATAATTTTTGCCTGGGCTATTGACTATATCACGCTTCCTCATTTTCAGTGGAAAAATCATTTCTGTTATTAAAAATTTTTCAGTAATTCTCAAACATTGATTTACGAGGGATATCCAGAAAGTAATGTCCAAAGGTGAATAATTTTTGCTGGCACGACAGTAAAATTTTTTCAATTATACCATCTTAATCTACATTTAATCTAGTTTTAGAAAATATTTAATTTTTTTTTTTTTGAAAAAAAATTTACTTAGTTATGAGCGTTTAAAGTGGTGTAGAAAATTGTTTTTTCGTTAATTTTTTGCAATCAGTATTTCGTCTATTACTCGGCCCAATTTTTTTTTTTCTTTGCGGCAAAATTTTACTTAAAGGTAAGACTAAGTATCAGAGTCTCCTAATGTCGCTGATAAAACTGCAAAGTCACGTTTGTCAGGACAAAAGTTTTGCTTTAAGGATCAGTACGTTAAAATTCGGTTGCCGCAAAGCACCTGCAGCGCTTTTTACTTCCCCAAATTCAAAAATTTTACACACTTAAAACTTCAAGATAGCAATTTCGTAGTAAATACCAGTCTTAAATACAGCGATTAATATCGAAGCTTTAATTTTGAGCTTTATTGGCTGAAGCCTTCAATATTTCCAACAAGTCAGTAATTTTGAGCTTTGAAGCTTTCTCATACAATTTTCCACCCAAAATGGGTCACACTTACTGCAGAATGCTGATACTACCTTGAAATGACCCAACGGTTTCATAAATTTGCCGAAGGTTCCAATATTTTTTGACTGCAAGTTTATAAAACGTTTTTATTTGCAGAACCAGCGTAGCGAACATTTAAAATCGGACGAAAAAAAAAAATTTTCTACACAACTTTAAACGCTCATAACTCGGTGAAATTTTTTTCAAAAAAAACCACATATTTTCTAAAACTAAATCAGATTTAGATGACATAATTGAAAAAATTTTACTATCGTGCTAGCAAAAGTCATTCATCTTTAGGCATTACTTTCTGGATACCCCTCGAGATATTAAAATTAGTTTTCATAATTATTTTTTTATTTGTGGTTTTGTAGTTTCTACATCAAAATATAAGAAAAGCGTTGCATGCAAACACATTGGAAACATGGACACAGAAATATGATTTTTTATTTGTCTTTTTTGCTCGTTGACAATTGAGCATGTGGGCCAGATACAGTTTAAGCAGTAGTTGTCCTTCTCTGTCTTTCAAATAAATGTACACTAATATCTCCGAGAGGGCATCACTATATCCACCACCACTTCAATAAATGTATAATGTTTTATACATGCAAAGATTGCTCTCTATTTGTTTTAGAAAAAAGTGTTTTATCTTTAGTTTTGTTCTTCTATAAACCGTCAGTTTGACAATAATAAAAAAAAAACTTTTATTTTCAATCGTTCAATTTGCCATCAGGGAAAAGGGAAGGAAATAGCCATTCTTAATCATTTATCGTTTCCATGTGCATTACTTTTGACATTTATATTTTTCCAGTTCTTCTCTTTCTCGCAATCCTCTTAAGGAATAATCTTTTATTATCTTTTAAAATTGTCAAAATACACAACTAACCTTTTTAAATGTCAATCGACTAGGGATCCATTCACCTATCCGAGTTTTCATTACTTTTTTTAAAAAACTTTTAAGAAAATCACATTGGAACTCAGACTAACATTATTCAATTTCACATTTTTTTTTCTGGAATCCATTTTACTCATTTCTGTTCTTCAAACTTTTTGAGATCTTTTCTTTTATTCCCACTCCTGGGATAAGTGAAGAGTACGGTAAATTTTATCTTATATTTTTCCTTTCTTGCCTTTCCTCTACTTTCTTTTTATATTTTACTTTTCTTGATTTCAATAACTCAAATAACGTACCGGACCCTGATTTGGGTCATCATTTTTCGATCGCTCACTTAAAGTTCTTAATAAATACATTTGAAAAAGAAACATTTGAGATCAAGAGCCCAAAACTTGAGTGAGAAGGTTTCGAACGCGAACAAAATTTTTTTCCCTCTAGGAAAAGCAGGAAAGGCATTTCTTTTTCTAGTGCTTCTGGAAATATCATTCGATTTCAACACTGTAATGGCCTTTTGTTCCGACTTAGGAATGTTAAAATGATATTTCGTGGACTGTGAGATGTAGAGAACAAACAATGAAGTATTTAGGAATCCTTCGTTGCCGTTTAGCAAAGAAAGGAAACCTTCGGAAAAATATTTAGAGATCGTTGTTCTACTGAATTTTTTCTATGCACTTTCGTCTAACTTTAGTCGGGAGGTGCAATATTTTTATTAATGTATAAATTTTTTAAAAGATTGACCTAACGTTTTCCCAAAGCTGAAAGTCAGCCGAACACCAAGCACTAAAAATCGTGGTTTTGAGGGGGATAATTCACGTCGAAAAACAAGTATTAGATCGTGGGAGTGTGTAACTAGAGTTTTTGTGTTTCACCAGCTTGTTCGTCTCGGTCTTGCTTCCAAGTGTGACATCGTAAAGAAAGTTTCTAGGAAAAGGAACTTAATAAAATTTTGCCTTTGCTTTCCATTTCCTACTAATTCGAAGTAGAATGCATAAGGTGTTTCGAACGATTTGTACTCACTACTAACTATTGACCATAGTGTATTTTTCTTTCTCTTCTAAAGGGCAAAAAATGGACTCTTTTAAATGCAAATTCCGCATTTACTTTCGCATTGCAAGTGACAAAACCTATTAGAGTTTTTAAAATTTAAATAAAGACTCCCATAAATGGTAGCGTAACTTTAATATATTAAGGACCGTACTCCCCAAATTGTTTGTAACTTTAAAAACGGATTTTTTTTTCGAACTCATAAACCTTGAAATAATCTTCAGAGAATACTTAGAAAACAGATAATCAATCAATGATCAATCTACAGTTATTCATGCAAGACTATTTATTGGCACAATCCTACAACTTTTATTACAATTAATGATGTGACTTACTTTTGGAAAGCTGCTGGAAGCGCTACAAGGTCACTGGTTAACAATAATGGCACCAAAACGGCTGTTGCAATGACACCGCATATGAGTATGGTTGTGATTGTGAGCACCGCTGCTGTTTTTCCTTTCTTTTTCGATTTTCTCGGCTTGACGAGTACCGACCCTTCCTCATGTTGGGGCAAAATCGTGTACTGAAGTGAATTTTCACCATGCCTGACAGTTTTATACATTTTGAATTATCAGCCTAAAAGATTTTAACTGATTTTCATTTTTCTTTTTTCATCTTTTGCCTTATCTGTTGTTCCGTTTATCCTTGATATCTTGGTTTCATTTTCTGGAAAGAAAATAAACACTTTCATTACTAGAAATAACTTTTTTTTTCGGGACGGGAAAGTAATTTAGAATTGTTGGCCAAAGAAAAAAAAATTATATTTAAGCTTCAAAGAAAGAGGGGAAATCTTGATCACATAGCGATGAAGAAAAGTAACGTCAAAAAATATAATAAAAATCAACTTTTTTAATATTAGACGCTAAACATCATTCTTTAAACGAAAACTAATTAAAAGTCAGTCATAAGCTAAATGATGAGTATGGAGTTTTCACGATTTTGCTCTATCTAAAAATGGTTTTGCGTGATGTTAAAAGAAAAAAGAAGCCTTTCAGAAAATAAAAAGGAGCAATACTTTTAATAATTTATGTTTCAGTTAAAGTTTCTAACTTTTCAAATTTCGTCGAATGTTTTAACTACGCTAATCCGTTGATATAATTTCTGCCTTAAGTTAATGAGCAATAAATAAATTAGGATTTTATTGTAAATAGCGTACTAAAAATAAAAGCTTAATTCTTATAATTATTGACCGGCAGCTTGTGATAACGCGAAGTAATCCCCAGATGTAGGCATATATCACGGCTGAAGATACGATTAATTTAGAAAGCGGTGTTAATATTAGCATATTAATTGGGTTTTAATTAAATTTACTCTATTGTAACTAAATCGATTTTTATTCCTCGCAATGTTTTGCAATCATAATGCTTTTTATATTCATAGAGTTAGAGGTTTATAATCGTAACAAAGTTTTACTTTTGTGTGTATGTATGATCCCCATCCCTAGATCGAGATTCAACAATAAAAGGAAGATACTAGTAGATACTGCCTACGACCCTGACCTTAAATTAAACGTGTAGTTTGTTAAAAAGCTTCTAAAATTAAAATCGTTGCAGAAATCGTTATGATAAAAAAATATCAGATTTGATTAATTGAATAAAAAATTAGATTATAAATATACAAAAGAGAGCCTTAATTTTTCTTCGAATTATTGTATCAATCCCATGAAAATCTTTTTCATATTTCTTTTTTATTTTATTTTACTTTCTTTCTTTCTTTTTTTTTAACCATTACAGAGAAAAAGGAAAATCGGGTTTCGATTTCTTTTAAAAATCGAAGTTGTTTCTTTCGAAATCAAGCGATAAAAACATTCAACTTAATGTGATTACCATTCAAAGATGAATCTTAAATATCTGTCTTCTACTTCGAGTTCCTTTTGTGATCGGTTTGCCTTTTTTTATCTGTTTGGATTATATTGGATGATGGTGAGAGTGTATTATTTCTATTGTTGCTTGTTATGTTTTCGATTTTTGCCCACGATATTTCAACTTTTGTTGTCAAAATTTTACGTTATATTACCTAAGTAAAATTGAATAAGTTGACAAATCATCAATAATCATAGAAAAATATCCAACCTAAGGAAAACGTTTTAATAACATTTATTTATTTAAACGATGCCTTGTCAACAATAATTTGATAATCACTAACAAAGTCGATTATGTTTACGTAGGTCACTTTAACAAGTATGGGCCTTCCTAGGTATAACGAATAAAATACCCCAGACTATACATAACTTTTACCGTGTAGCTTTTTTTGTTTTTAATGTAGCTTCTTGTTGAATAAATTAAGGAAAATATGAAAATCTTCATAGCGTTTTCACTTCGTTATATATTCGTTCATTAAAATAAAGGAATAGCTTTCCGCCGCTGCAAAGTCTCAGAGGTAATATTCACTAATGATGGGTCATTCCCATTCCAAATTTGAATATCATTCTGAGAATACAACAAATAATACAGCGCAGCTGAGCCCTAAATAATTTTTTGTGACACATTTAGATGATATTACTTCCTTTTCTTTCTTAAATAAAATGAAAAAATTATTTGTGGATCGAAAATAAAATATCTTTAAAATGAAAAAAGTTGAAAGTCGAGTATTTAAAATGTTTTAGTCATTTTAACGACTAGAATAGTTTTTTTTATTTGATTAACTTATTTATTTTTCGTTCAAAGTGAATGGAAAAATAAGGTTAATTTGATTAATTTAATTTTTAATTTTCCAACATATTTATATTTCGAGAGGAGTTTGTAGCTTATCTGTTTTTGTAGCGCAAAGGTTATGTTGAAATTAAGATTAAATTTTCATTTGAAATACTATGCTTTTATATTTTACCTATTTCTAAAACCCATCAAAAGAAAACAAGTAAATGAAGTTTTCAAATTTTAATTAGAGGAAAGGAATCGGTCTTAAAACTTAAAATTTTCGTATAAGAAAAAGGTTGGAAAAAGCTTCTGAGAACGACGCATAAATGTAAAACTTGACGAAAGGGAAATTTGATTACATCAGTTGAAAATACACTGTTTCAAATTGTAAAGTGTAACCCAATTATGTTGATGGTATCCCTCATACACTCCCAAGATGTCATTCCCAGTAATGGTCCTCTGTTTCAAACTGATGACGCAGATTACACTTAAAATATGACCGTTGGGACATTCAATCATTCTCCTTTCGCTGTCGTGCATTTAACTGCTCGCGTTTTTTCCATGCGTGATATAAAAAGTTTGAAGTGGTTTTACACGCTCTCATATCCAGTCTTTTTCTAAATAAATGTATGGAAATCATTGACCAGAACTGTGATTTTGCAGCTTTCGACGATTGTATTATATTCAAATAATTCTTTGTGTTTTACTTGAAAAAGTGTTTAATTTTTTTTTTTTTGGGGAGGGGGGGAAGGGGCTGAAAACTTTTGAGCAATGAAACTCATAATATATACTGCATGACGGATCGTCATGTTCAAAAAGGTTTATTAGAAGTAGAACCAAAATGATCCTGACGGCCACTAGAGGGCCATCAAGTTATAAATTAAATTTAAAAAACTATTATCACTTAAAAATTAATCTTTTTATTATGATTTTCAAAAAAAAAAAAGAAAATAAATAAATAGATAAAATAAAATAAAAAATAAAAAATACCTAGAAAACAAAATTAAAAAAAAAAACCGAAACAGCAATTTAACATTTATAGAAACAAATGATAGCAATAGGGTTGTTTCACATCATTTTCAAATAAATAAAATTATTTACACCGCCTAAACAGTTAGAGGAAAAAATAAAAATGCATTCTGAGTTGTAATTTTTTTGTTTTAACTTGTCATTAGCTCAAAAAAAAAAAATAAATAAATAAATAAATAAAAACAATCGGACGAAAAATTGATGCATTTGAAACGATCTCGAAAAGCGGGACAAAAACAAACGGTCTTCTTTTAACCAATTGTTTTTATCGTTCTGTTATTTGCCGTCAGTGCATAATAAGAAATACATAATCGCTAATTCTCAAGGTGCAGAACGATAAAAACAATTAGTTCAAAAAAGACCATCCCGCTTTTAGAAATGATTTCAAATGCATCAATTTTTGGCCCAATTTTTTTTATTTTTGTTTCAGCTAATGACAATCTGGAAATAAAAAATTCTAACGCAAAATGCTTTCGCATTTTTTTCTCGAATTTTTTAAGCGCTTAAAAACATTAAATTAAATTGTGTGAAACAACCCTATTGATGTGGCTTTTTATGGCCAGGTCGAATATGAAACCAAAGACAAGGTACGTCTATCAGCTTCCAAGTCTAATTAAAGCAGAAAGCATTCTATTTCTGTAACAATGGTACGATCACTGCGATCATGTTTACCAAATGAGTTCGATCTAAAATCTCTGCACTGGAATGAGGAGTGTCGGGAGTTTAGAAAAGGGGTTGAAAATTGCTTTTTAAATGAGTGCTACATAGAATATGCAAATCTGTAGAGATCGATTGATATAGTTGGCATGGAGGACAACGTTCTACGGACCATGATTAATTCTTGACACGGTCTCGTGATTTTTGATAAGGCCACGTCGTCTTTTCCTAGCTGCGTAAATTTTATTTAATCGCGTTGACTTTTTCTTTTTCGCTTGATTCATATTTCTTGAGGAAAAGCTAATTTGATCCCTGAAAAGTTTTTTTATGTCTCGTAAAAGAAAAAAAAAAAAAGACTAGAATGTACGATATGTTGAAAAATATATTTACCTTCAATTCTGTGTGAAAGTACAGGGAAAAAATTTTGTCTTTTTTTTTTAAACTTAAAACTTGCTTTTGTTTTTCAATGCTTTTTGCTGCATCTATTTAAATTAATACTAGTACTTTCATATTTCGAATAATTTTAAACTAATATTTCTGGTGACTGCAAAAAAGTTATTTTTTACACTTAACAAAAAAAGCTCCTTTTACCCTCCGACAAAAAACAATGTCCGATTTAATTTAAAAGCAGGTTTTAATGAGACTTCAAAAGCAGTACGGCATTGTTAAAGCGACAAAATAAAATTTCCCTCAATTAAGACCTCCATGATAACCTTTTCTATCGTTTAATTAGTTGTTGGAAAATCATTTTCCCTCGTAAACCTGACCGTAAAACTATTCCATTTAATACCGCACTAAACCGGCATAATTGCAGCCAATTATTTGAAAGAAAGGTTTTTAAGGAAAACTGGCGCTGCCAGTTTCTGACTTTTCGGTTTCAATTTTTGTTGAGTCGATATGCTTATCCGGAAACATACAATGCGATTGAAGAACTCTCATGTTTAGCTCCTTCTAAAACTTCCCTTAATTTGATTAACTGAAACCTGTTTCAATTTAATTTTTTAATTGATGTGAATGCCCTAGGCTGCTTTGTATTGAAGCAAATCATTTCTAAGCTCAAACATTTTTTTAAATTCGTTTTATTTTTATTTTTTTGTTTCAGTAAAGCATCGCATAACTCCTAAACAAGTGGAATGTTTCGTTAGAAAAAAAGGAAAGGAAACAACTTTGTAAGTACTGCATTGCATTTCGCTGTGAATTTCCCAGGAAAAAAAAAAAAAAAAAAAAAAAAAAACCTTTATAACATCCTGTTTATGGAAAACCGTATTTTACTAAATCTGTGTAACATACACGCTGATACTTTCGTGATGTGTATAAAGATTGAAATCATTCAAAAGTTGAATGATCAATGATAATGTTATATATAGATCCTTTCTAGTGCCTTCCACGATCCTCTCTGTCAAAACAAAACCTCATCTGTAATGTTGAGTATACGCTATTCAAAGTACGCTCGCGCTTTAACCTTATTCAGTTTATGATTACGATATTTTAGAGTAGAATCTCGACCGTTCTTTTCTTAATTGTTTTAACAGGTACTCGGACCTATCCGTCATAATATGTTGATAATCTTCGCTTGATTGATTTTATAGTCCGTTAATCCATGAGCACACGAAAATCTATTTTCTCGGAAAAGTGCTGTATATTGTCCCTCAAATTGCGTATTTATAGAACTGGAAGTTAAAAGCGGTTTTAGTTCGAAATTTAAAAGCGCTCTCAGTTATAAATTTAAAGTTTACTTTTAAAAAAATGTGAGGAGCATTTCAAATGAACTTTAAATTTCTAACTGAAAGCGACAGAACCAGCATAAATGAATCAAACCTATTTTATTCATACTTTGACGCCAACGTATTCGCCAAAATAACGGTCGTAGTATTCCTTTCCAAAGAAAATATCAAATAATACGTATAAATGAAAAAATAAAATAAAATAAAATAAAGCAAAAAACTGTCTGGAAATGAAAAAAAGTAAATTATCAGATTTCTTTTTTTTAAAAAACATTTTTCGAATTCCCCAAAAATATTTTCTATTACTCATGGTATAAAAAGTCCCTTTTTGAGAATTATTTGGGGACTTAAAAGTAAAACTTTTTGGGACTCTACTTTCTAGTACGGAGTACTGGAAAGTTGACTTTTTAATACTCTTGCTATCGTGTCGTCTGCATCGAAAAAAAAAAGAAACCATGAAGGCCCCGAAAAATGGTTGGCAGCATTGTATCAAGAGTCACGTTATATACGTGAAGAGTCACGTTATACATTGTTGGACAAACGAATGTTTTCAATTCACATCCTCATTTTTTTTTTTTCTTTTTTTACATCACACCCATTGTCACAGCAATATTAACCCTTGAAATCAATCTTTACGAAAAAAATCTCTGTTTCATTCGAATAGAAAATATTTTTAACCCCAAAGACAACACGGGGCCCTTTCCTGAACTTCGAGACAGTGTTGTCAAGCCTCGCTTCGCTCGGCTTGACAACGCACTGTCTCGAGTTCAGGAAAGTCCCCCGTGTTGTCCTTGGCCTTAAAATACTATTACTCTGAGTAAAAAAATTAAAGAGGATTCAATTTATTGATTTTTATAAGGTAACTTGGAAATTATTGGCAAAATTTTAATTCATCCATTGTTCTTCCACGAATTTTTTTTTTTTTTATAATAATTTACATTTTTTCGTTCTTTTTTTTTTTTTTTTTTTTTTTTTTTTTCAAATAATTAAAATTCTCATATTTTCAAACATACGAAGGGAACTGCAGTAAGAGGATCGGAATGTTTAATAATACGTGATATCATAAAATTCACCTTGTGCCCAACAGACGGTAAAGACTTTCCATTAAATGAGAGAGAAAGAAAATTGCCCTCTGCGTGATTCGAACAATACAGCAATGAAATTTTTGTTTGTCATTTAAATAATTCATAAACATTTTCTCTCCAGCAAAGATAACATGGCAAAATTTTATTTTTTCTTAAAATTTTTTTAAAGAAAAAAAGAGCTACGTAAATGTTTATATAACCCTCGGTGTCGTAGAACTTCTTTTGGTTTCCGATCGACATGACCATGGGGTTTATTTTCCGATAAAGTGGAAAATCTACGAACAAATAAAAACATCACTTTTTTATTTTATTTTATTTCATTTTACTCGATCTTCTGCTAATCCGTAGCTGCAAAATCTCATATATTTGCATTACACATTAAAATAACTTAATTTAAATACTTAAGTTTTCATATTAAACAGATTGTTTTCTCATTTTATTTTAATCTTTCCTAATGATTTTGAAGGGATCATCATCGATTGATCGTTTGACATTTTTTTGGCAATATTTTAAATTATCGCCTTTAGTTACCTTAAAAACCTGCTACCTCACTTCTTATTGCCCTACAGTCAGTCCCATTTTAATTAAGCTTACTTCTACATTAAAATTTGACATCATCTACGTCCTTCTACCCGTTTTTATTTCTAGTTTTCTCTTTTTTTTTTTTCTTTTTGTCTCTTATTTCCCAAGTTGTCTATTCTTTGAATTACGTTTTTCCTTGCTGAAAACGTCTCTCAGCTATTTGACATTTTTCTGGTTTTCAAGTCTCCTCCACCTTCGAGGTTTCTTTTTCTTGGATTTTCGGCTGTCTTTTTTCTGTAATCGCTGTTTTGATTTGGCCTTTTTGGCCGCTAATCCCGACTTCCTGTTCCTACTTTTAGTTTTACCCCAGGCCGCAATGCATTACTAGCATTCAGGGTTTATTTTCCTATTTGATCAATATTTTCCTTTCCCTACCCCTTTTTTTTTCTTTACTTCTGTTTCTATTATTTAAGAGCATTTCATGTCAGAATTCATAGAATTGTTTTCAACAATTTTACCTATCCTTTAGATAATCGGAGACCAAAACGCCATGCGTCATCTTAAAAAATTTAACTTTCATAGGACCCTGTGTAAAAATCGTTTCTTTAAAGTCGAATTACAGTTGAGCCTCCATAACTTTTTAGTTCCAGTTATAAAATCGGTGTTTCACTTATGAGAAATGTGTGGAAAGTTATGAAGGTTTGACTGTATAGGAAAAGCATCTGCAATACGTTTTGAGTATAAGTTGGTTGTACATATAACGCTCTCTTTAAGAAGTTTTGTGAAGATTTGTCTACACTAAAAAAAAAAATTATACAATATTCTTCTGCCTAATCCATGACTGGATTAACAGTAATTAAATAATCATTCAACATAAAATGGATTAAATAAAATGTTGCCAATTACTTTTAAACATCCCTCGTTTGTCTAAACTTTATTTTTAAATCTTAATTGTTTCACTTTTGGGTAATTTTTTAAACATGAAAATGACTATAAGCTAATGATGATCTTTTATTGTGCATTAACACTTATTTTTTCAGTGTACTTTCGAAAGTTTAGTTTCAAAATCAATGGGCGCAATTTCACGCCAAATATGTTCCGCGAACACGTTGGACAAACATTTTCACCCAACATGCTTAAAAACCGTCACTGCTTATGTGGAGCTTCCCCTACATGTTGGAGAAAATGTTCGGTGAAAATGTTTGTGCAACATGTTCGATGTTTGGCCTGAAATTGCGCCCTATTTTAAAAAAGTTTTGCTATGAATAAAAAAAAAATATGTAAGCATTATAATAAGCTTAGAGAAGCATTTAATTTTTTAAATTTGCACGTTAGTAGTCAAAAAGCAACGGAGTAGTCAAAGTGTTTGCAATTGCAACGCTGTAATAATCTGGACCTATTGAAGTTTGACATAACAATAAAATTTTAATGGCTTTTAAACCAACTCTACTTTCGCTTTCCATTTTAATATCTTTTCCTTGCTTAAAAAATCGCGAAAACGCTATGAAAATCATTTATTCTCGTATATAGCTAAAGCTTTAACATCTTTCTTCACCCGAGAACCTTCCAATTTTTATAATGATTATTACTGAAATTGGATTAAGTTGCCTTCATTTGAATGGAAAAATAATTTATTTGCCGTGATTGTTCTCAACATATTTTTTTTTTAAAATTGGTCATTGAATGATTAAGTAACCAACAACTTCATTTTTACATGATTTTTAATCTTTTTTTGTGTGTCAAATTTGGAATGCAATCAATTATTCTAATTCTAAAAAAAATTGTAAAATCAAACCTGCAAAGTTAAGTCATCTATTTCGACGTGCTTACAATCCCTTAAGCCGTATTTGAATAATATTTATATTTTCACATGAATAACAACCGGAGACAAATATCATTTAAAATTATGCGAAAAATAAAAATAATTCAAGTGAAATAAAAAAACACGTTGGATATTTTTTATCGATCGATATGGTATCGAATATTTACAAAACCCGCAGTAAACACTTGAAAAATAAAAATGCAACAAATGAGTGTAGACTCTTCTTCGTCTTCCCCTCTACTGCTTACGCGAACGTCGTTTGGAATCCTTCTTACCCCTTTTCCACAATCCCCCTCCCGCCCTTAGCACTTGCAACAGCCTTATTCTATAACATTGTACGTCACCGGTAAGTTGTAGGGAAAGCTAAATCTTCTAATCTGAACTAAGGCCTTCTGTTTTTCATTTCTTTTTTTTTTCTTTTGTAAATAATTTAATTTGAATAATTGATCGATAATAGAATTCGATTTTAAGTACTATAAACAACTTTCAATTTTCGTATGAAATATTTCATTGTCGAAATCACTGCACTTGCAATCATACCACATACAAATTTTTACTTTTGCATTTACATTATACTTTAGCTTTTACATTATAATGTAAAACAATGAATAATGTTTAAAGGACTGATGTAACTTTAGAGAGTATTCGGATTTTATCGTATCCGAGAATAGAACTCCCCGTGAAACTGCCATCTGCTGAGTATTAGAGTGTACCACCCTACTCCATTATGGACTCTGAAAATTCCCTGGAAAGACACGGTCGGAAATGTCCGTGTGTTGAGACTCGTTTCCTGAAACGAACATTTCATTTTTCATTTATAACGTTTAGTTTGTTTGTTTTGTCTTTTTAATTCGTTCTGACAAAGTCATTTCATTAATTTTTACAATCCCATTCTTACAATTTGATCAACTTTTTTTCCTTTTCCTCATTTTTTGGGATTATTTCTCTCAAGAGTCTGCAATCATCAAAACGGGATGTTAAAAATTCATATGCTTATATTTTATTTTATTTCATTCTTTTGTAAATAAATATTTTTACATTATCATGAACTATAAAATTTTCGTCTTACCAGCAGCTTAATTTTGTAACCAGCCATATCTTTAAAATCGAAGGGCATGGGTCTATTAGGTTTGTTTTTGGGCGCGCTCTTATTTTTCCTGGTAGTGTGAGGTGGCAAACCAAATTCGCTGAAAACAATGATTCGTATTTTAAAAACAAGCAAAAGCTTTTGTTTAGGTTTTTTAAATAAACTTAATTAAGTTAAAATTAGGTAAATTGAGTTTTGAAAAACTCATTTAAGCCTTATTAAGTACAAATAAACTTAAATATTGTTAACAAGCAATAGCGTCTGACTGAAGCGGCTGACAACACGACTCGATCTGCTATAATAAGGCAATAGATCCTTCGGGAAATCATCTTGCGACCCAATAAGCTTAAAGCTCTGTGTTTAATTACTTGTAGTACGTTTTATGATGCCATCACGCGATTCGTGTGATGCCATCACATGTAATGGTGTCACACAAGATCGCCCAAAAACATTCGGTATTCTTCTATTTGTCATTAAAATTATCTTTCTAAAAATATGCAGTTCATTCGTTCATCAGCTCATATCGCTATAGAGGAAATAAAGAGTCCCTTGGTTAAAACTCTATCAAACACTAGTAATTTCCAACCAAATACTGCTACATTAGACATTTTAACTACTCTTTCTCCGTTTTCCAATGGAATTCGCCGCTTAACAGCTGCTGAGTGCGGTGTAGAGCGCCGATGCTAAATTTTTTTTGTATTGCTCTCTTATCTCATAATATAACAAAATTTTGTAATAACAACAGAATTTAATCCTTGATCGATACTGTACTCATTAAACTCACTGCACTTTGAGCTCATTCCAAATTTTTTTTATTTAATGAATTTTTTTATGGAAAATGGCCAGTGTCAATATTTTTTAAATTATCAAAAACTGTGAGCTAATAAGTTGTCAATTTTTTTTTTTTTCAACGTCGAGAAAAATAAAAATAAATAAATAAATAAATAAATAAAACCTTTAAGATGAAATAAATCCCTTGCGCATTTATGAAAATCAAAAGCGGAATCACAACTTCATTAGTCGTATTTATTGCGATGGTTATATTTTTCCTGGATTTATGGTTCATTCATTTTTGGTTCATTCATTTTTACAGAAAAATCCGTGCTGAAAAAGTCTTTTTTTTTTTTTTTTTTTTTTTTTTTTTTATGATATCGATCTGGAATCAATGCGAGCAAATATTAATTCGGTTGAATGACTGTATCTAAGTAATGGTAACTGAAACGTGGAGTAAAAATATCGTTGTTGGATTAGCGTCCGCACAAAAGAAAAAAAAAATTAAAAAAGAATGTCGTATATCGGTTATGTTGTCTGTTATTATATTGATCCAAATTTGTCGACATCCAAGTACACGGTCCAGTTGGACAAAAAATAAAATAGACCTGCAAATATTTTCTAAAGTCTTTTTGCCCTAAATATCAATCTTTTCGGTGTAATTTAATTTAATTTTATTTGCGTAATAATTTCGTATGTTTTTGATGATATTAATTCCATATATTGTGAAGGTGTAGATGCAATTAAGATATATTCTTTTAGATCACGTTGCTAAAATAGCAGTGGGACTGGAATTAATTGTTAAGTAGAGGTACAGTTTTTTATAAAAAAAACTCTTATTTGTCATTAAAATTATCTTTGTAAAAATGTACAGTTTTATTTGTTTATAAGTTCATATCGTTTTAGAGGAAATAAAGAATCCTTTTTTTTTAGTATTCTGTCAAACACCATAGTATTTTCTATCCGGATACTGCTTCATTGGGCATTTTAAGCAAATAATAAGCAAAGTAGCCAATCTAAATGAGATTCTTCTGCCGCAATAATGGTTATACATTCCTTATAAAATTAATGATTTGCATCTCCAATTTATCTTCAGTTTGAGTGAGCATATTTAAAATATTTGCTAACCCATACAATGGACGATGCTTATTTTCTAGGTATCTTGTTCATAAAAACTTGTAATACGTTAACTCATAACCTTGAGGCAATCTCAAGCCAGAGAAATCGGCTTATTAGGATTTTCTATCTTTGATAAGTTTCCGGATAATAGACATGACACAACAAATTATTTTTCTTCCATTTTTTAAATCATTAAATATAGCACTTTCTCCCAATAAAATATTTAAATTTTCTTTTAATGAAAGCACAAAACCCTTAGATTATGTTTTTCTTTTTTTTTTCGCAAATTTAAATTTATTAATCGCACATTGTGTGCTGAGCACCGAAAGTTATGTGCAAATTCTTTAAAATTTTACAATTAGTTTATTTAAAAACAGAAAAAAAGCCCATGAAGTTATTTTTTTTCGTTTTATACGAGTTTTTTAACTAGGGATCCGTTTTTCTTTATGTTTTTGCATTAATCAGTTTCTCGTCTTATAAGGGAAAAATATGCGAAATCCCTGTCTTTTCTACAGACCCTAAAAAGTTTTTCCGATTAAGTCATTTTCCCGGAAAATCCAGTGTCTGCTTTAGAGATGTTTTACTGTATAATAGCAATGGAAAAGTAAGTATCCTTAGATGTTTCGTTCTCAGTTGGAAAAAAGTCTTTTTAAAAAATATGAAAAGGAGAAATGAGAAAAAGATACGGTAAAACTCTAGCTTTTTCATCTTTTGAATATTTAAATTTTCGGTTTAGGTAAATTTAAAAAAAAAATATCTTTGTTGCTGTTTTTTTTTTTTTTTTTTTTTTTTTTTTTTTGCAACGTTTAATACTGGGAGAAATAGAAAGCACTCGTAAAAAAGTCCTTCTTTTGTTTGCACGGTATAAATATCTTTCCGTAATGGACAAATCGTTGTCACGGATTTCAAAGCTCACGGGTACTGAAACTCTCGCGAGGGAAATGACTGAAACCAAAATAAAGGGAAAAAATTTTTAAATCGTAAGATGTTGTGTTACAATATCCCTTTTTCCTTAAGATTTATTATTTTTATTTCCATTCGCCTGGTCAGTTTAGAATACAGTTTGCCGTGAAATATATTTGACGGTTCATTTTCTATGTCTTGTGGAATAAAAATGTGACAGATATTAAATTAGCTAAAGGAGTAAAATAAAAATATATTAAGAAAAAAGTAAATAAAAAAACACGTTTCGAATTTTTAAATGATCTATAAGCTTTACATTATCATCTAAATACGTCAATTAAACGGAATTAATTAAATTAGATTAAATTGTCGCTCTCGCGCCACCGTCATGTTATATCCGCCAGGTCCATGGGAAGATAACGTCCAGACTGATGCGAGAAGGTTGCGGGTGCCTGACTGGAGGGTGATTGTCAAATGAGGACTTACTGGGAGAAAATTTATAATGCGGCGATAGGGTTCCAAGTCCTGTAAAAAAGCCTGGTGCGTGCGTGTGTGCGTGTAGATTAAATTTAATTTAATCGAATTGAATTAAATGGCTGAATGAATGAATGGTGTACATGCTCAGTTAAGGATTTAAGACTAAAAGTAAAGATATCGGCCTAGCTTGATGTCTGATTTTATTTTACGGATTTACTGCAAATACAAAGTAACAGAAATAAAGATGACATTTTATGAATACTTTTTCAAATTTTTAATATTACCGATTCTTTACTTAAAGTTTCTTACAAAGTCCTTTGATATTGGACTGTTAGGAATCATTCCTATATTCAGTTTCTAGTACCGGTAATATCTTTCGAAGACGTGCTTTTGAAACTTTAATGTGTTGTTTTATTCAAAAAGAGCTATCGAAAGACATATAATTTTAGTTGCACATTTCTGAAAGAAATGTACATTTGTGTCTTTTTAACAAGAAAACTAAATCTTTATTAACTTATGATAAGAATAAAATTTTTGAAAACATTTTTAAATCCTAAAAGCATCTAAAAATTAACAGCGGCATAAACCCGTCAAGCTTTGCAGATAAAAAAAAATTTCCCTTAACGAACCTCGCTTTCAACGGGACCGCGTGTAAAATGGTTTTGCAAACAAGCTAGCCTGTAAACGTTTTTTTCTTTTTCATTCTGTTTTATGAGAAATAATTTATATTATGCAATGTATAGAAACATTCTACATTAGCATGTAGAATGTATCGAAGTATAACAGAACTTTAAGCAATGATCTTCTGCCTAGTAAGAATCGCTAGAAAAAAAAATTAACGTGGGTTCTAAATAGTTGTAGGAAAAATTTAACCATTTAGATGTTGTTAATCTTGCTAAGAAAACCGTGGTATGGTAAAATTATAATGTGCTCATCAAAGTGGCCAAACTCCCTTTTGAAGTGCTTTCCAAAGGTTTTTGTAAGCACCACCTCAGGCTCAAAGATATTCGATATCGGACTCTTTTTTTCATTCTTCTCTTTTCTTTTTTTAAACCGATGTGTGTTCTGCTTTGAAAACGAGGATCCTGTTTCCGCAATCAAACTCGAAATTGAATCACTAAATCACTAAACTTAAAAAAAAAAAAAAAAAAAAAAAAAATTAGAAAATGTTTTATTTAACATGCTGGAAAATATTACAAGAATTTGTCTTTTTTGAAGCGATGTAATTCATCAATCATAAATTCGAATGCTAGGTATTCGTTTTTTTTTTTTTTTAACAAAGTTGAGACTAAGAAATTAGGATCGGAAATCCATTGTGGAGATTACGACTGTACGATACTTTTCAATTTCTTGACCGACATATTAATACCATGAACAATGCTTTTAGTTTTGATTTTTGATTTTTTACATTTTCTTGTAAATTTGGACACTAAGGATAAAAAATATCTTACAGCACTGCGACAGACGAGACCGATCACGTCGACCGTTCACGTCGAGACAGGTTGCAGCGCCTCAGTGCTGTAAAAGATCGAGGCGTGACTCTTACTGTCACAGTACCGTAATATACTATTACATTAAAACTAATAGCGGTGTCCGTTGGAAATAATAAATAATTGTATTAATTCTATTGGAAAGTTTTGATAAAAAAGGTGGTGTGCATAATATTTGAAAAAGTATAACAACTAAAGAAAGCACGAAAGTCATCCGTAAAGCTCATGGTTATACGTTTATATATCAACTAAATAGCGATTACTGCCTCCGTTATTTTTTGTATTGGTTGCACCTGGTAATTTGAACTCGGGGAATAGAAAATAACACGGGGAGAAAATGTAAATAATTTCATGCCTTTGCGTTTTCAGTCACGAAACTCTAGTTTCATGTCGCTTTCTAAGTTCTATGTTGTAGCTGCAATTAAGCTTTTCTGATAAAAGTTAGTAAAAAGATTTCGTTGGTTGTGCATGCATTTTTCTAAATCTTTATGTAAGCTTAACCTTTGCGTAAAACAGATCAAATGTACAGACTGTACTTTGAAAAATGATGCTTCTGACTTTTCCCTCAAGGACCATATATGGTCTTTTGGGGGTAGGGGAACCGGGCCTAAATTGATATGTGTTTTCGAAATATCGATCTTGACCCTATTTTTAACTTAAGTGCCCAAGTTTACTTAAAAAAAAAAAAAAAGATTAGTTTGTTATTAAAGTTACAGGCATCGAACAGGGGTCCCTTTTTTTGGAAAAGTCCCTATTTTTAATATGAGTCCCTAAAAGTCCCTATTTGGAAAAAAAGTCCCTAAAAGTCCCTATTTTTCTTCGTTTTAATTTTTATGCCTGGATTATTTTATTAAATCAGAAAATGATGCTAAAATTTCAATAAATAGTCCACCTTTCCTCAAAATTTCTAAAATTTTTCGCTCGGCCTTCGGCCTCGCTTAGTTTGGTTTAAAATTTATTGCAATGCAATTGGCAATACTCTTGAAATGATCGCTTTTAATATATCTGCTTATAAGGGCGAGCGGTAGGCCATTGGTAAGACTCTCGATTCGCACGCGGAAGGTCCGCGGTCGAGTCAAGTTTATACCATGCATTCACCTCTTGATTCTTGTTATGAGATCAAAGTGAAATCATATTGTGATGCCCTACACGGTTCGGAACCCGTGTCTAAATATAGTAGGTCCCTCTCATCGCCCATTATGAGAGCGGTAGTTCTTGCGGTCTAAAAATAAAAATGGAATGTATTGGGCTAGGCCGTAAGACTACCTCCCCTTAAGCTTCATTTGCAGAGAAGGGTAGGTTTTATCTATCAATTAAAGCAAATTCATCATCGCTAGGATCCGAATCCGATGAAAATTCAACAAATGGATTCATCGGTTGAGTAGGAACAGTTGTCGATTCATCCACTTTCACTATTAGTTTATAATTTGCCCCTATTAGCCTTACGCTTTGGGCTGCTTTAACCAATGTCTTTTGATGAGTAGTCGTGGCAATACTCTTGAAATGATCGCTTTTAATATATCTGCTTATGATTTCAGGAAATCCTACACGATTCAACACCGGCATTTTTCCTCCTTAATTCGGAAATGTGGTTGGTAAGCAAACTAGCTTGGGGTAGATTCGGTCTCTATGAAAAATCATACCATTAAACTTCAAACACAGAGTCATAAAAGTTAAAGGGAAAAATTATCTAGCTGTTTTATAAAAATACGTCTTCTCTATACCACTAAGTGCTGAGAATTTTCCAGTTAACAACAGAAAAACCAAAAAAGTGTTTTTGTCCAAGCTTTCAACACGACCCTACCTGCATACCCAAAACCGATCTTTCACAAATAAGGCAGGGAATTATCAAATATTCAATAAAATTAACCCAGCTTGTAAGTTGAGTTGAAGTGAAATAATTATTTGACTTTTTTTTTTTTTTTTTTACAAAAATACGTCTTCTCCCTACCATTAAATTCCGAGAATTTTTCACTTTACAACAGAAAAACCATTGCCATGAATAAACACGTGTTTTCGTGCAAGCTTTCAACACGACCATATACCTACATAACCAAAACCTATTTTTCACAAACAAGGCAGGGAATTATCAAATATTCAATAAAATTAACCCAATTTTGACTTTAACCAATTTTTTTTCTTCCATATTGCCATTGGTCTTATTTTATTTTGAGCTATGTTTTTAAGTTAGCCTATGCTGCCTGCTTCAAATGCTATCTTCCGAGCTAAATAAGGAAAAAAAATTTTGACCCGTGATATCGTTGTCAGGTCAAAATTTCGTTGTGGTTATATCAAAAAGCTTGTCGTAACCTGCCTAAAGAAATGTATGTGACTGCAATTTTTAGGTGAAAATCGTTGCTAAAAAAATGGCTAAAGCTAAATCAAAACTTTTTGAGCCGTCTCAGCCATTTTGAAGCAAAATTAACCACATAATTCTTAAAGTCCTCCGAACAAAGGTTTCTATGAAATTTCGGCCTTTTTTGTGAGGGTCAAAGTGAATCAAAACTGGGCGTAAGGGAGTCAAATCAAGCCTGGACATAATAGAAATTAAATGTTTTTGGTCCCTAAAAGGTCCCTAATTTTCCCAATTTTGGTCCCTAAAGTCCCTAATTTTTTTGGGCTAGAATGGTTCGATGCCTGTTTAAGGGACACGAGGAGACAAATAAAATCTTTTGATCCTTCTCACAAGAAATTTTTATAGGCTACGCCGAAACGTTCTAAACTGAGAAGCACGCTTCTGAAAGATTATTTTTATAAAACTTAAGCTCAGTGGCGTAGCAAACCAGCTAAGGAGTACAAGCAAAAACATTTTGCGAGGCCTTTTTTTTTTTGTATGCTTTTTAACCTTGATCCTCTCACTCCCCCCCCCCCCCCCCCCCGCCTCAAAATTTTTTACGTTAGGTACTTGAGTTTTTCTTTTTCAGCTTTTAGTTTACGTTTTTTTTTTTCCCCAACTTGACTCCCATTTTTTTTTCACGTCCTTGTATTCGTCTTTATCTTTGTTGCTGCCTCTGTCGTTTTCGCCATTTTTTTAAAATCAGTAAATTAATCAGGAGTTTAAAAAAAATTAAAAACTTATTAAACCGTCATTGCTCGATGACTACAACTGACTACAACAATAAAACTGTCTTTAAGCAATAAAATGAATGGGATCAGGAAAAACCGAAGATCAGGTATTATACTTGAAATTTGAACAAAGAAATTTTGAGGAACATGAGGTCAAAATTTTATAATCTTTTAATTTGGGCGAGAAAGCACGTTTCGATTGAAATCGTTTCCCGAATTTTTGAAAGAAAGAAGAAAGAAAAATATATATATTTTTTTTTTTTTTTTTTTTTTTTTTGTGTGCATCAAAATGTAGTTCCGGTTATTTTGAACCTTAATCCATTTTTTCTGCCTCGAATCGCGAGGCCTAATAATAGCGCGAGGCCGCAAGCCTGTGCTTGTTTCGCTTATAGGCTGCTCCGCCACTGCTTAAGCTCAGTGGAATGATCATAATGAACCTTTTATAAACGCTGTTATTTATTTTTGTTTACTTATTAAAGCTTATTTGTATTTTGTTTATTGATAAAATGAAGGTATTTTAAGGGTAAGAGTGCTAGTTTGCAGCAGTGACAAATATACAAAAAAGTCGTTAGATGTACTGAGGAACATTGAAATACTCAAGCATGCTCTTTTATTTGAGAAAGAAAAAGGATTTCGTATACGTTTCGGTCCGATTTGACCTAAAGTGGTCATAAACAAAAATGTTCGAAGATAAAAAAAAAAACTTACTGTTCGCGGTTTGCTGCGAACTAGCACCCTCACCCTCAAAAACCTTAATTTACCTAACAGTAAACAAAATAAAAGTCGGTAAAATTGATCGTAATAACAAACTCTTAAAGCCATCTTTTGGTAGGAAAGTGAGTGAATAAACGGACTAATATTTAAACAAAACGTCATCAGATGTCGCTACTAATATGGGTTTCTTATATACCGGTATAAATTATTCTTTTTTTTCTTTATGGTGGTTTTTGAATTTATTCTTATTATTTCATCTCGTTGCAAAAATCTTAGCTCAAGGAATAAGGTTTATTCTTTAAGAGTGAAAGAAAAGAAAAGTTCCTAGACTGGAAGATAAAGAGTAATCATTCAAGCGGATTTTTTTAATAAGACTTAAAAGAAATTAAAACTGATTATAGCTTACAAGATCCGATGTTGTTACGGGAAGAAAAGGTTCGTTATGAGATGGGGAAGCTCATTAGGTGACGTAACTTTCCGTAATTTCTCATCACTATAAAAAAGTTAGAGCTAAGTGAATGAAAATGTTTTATCGACACACTTTGTAAATTCAATTATTTAATATAAGATTTTTAATATCATTTTGAAATTAAAACTCTTTGCAATTAATGGAAAAAATGATTTTAGTTTCTTAGTAGGAAAAATATTTCTCATAGAAATTTGTCCGGAAATTATTTAAGCAATGTTTTCTTACGTTAATTGCTTAGGATTTTCTATACGATAAAAGAAATTTGAAAAGTACTTAATGAAACCGACTTTCCAATTATAAATTTCGAATGGTATAGAAATATTATTAATTACGATATCGTAAAAGTGCACGTGACAATTTGGCAAGGAGTATATGAAATGAAAAGCAAAGATCAAGAATCTTACGTGTAAAAATAGATTTAGAAAACTTATTGTGTTTTGACTGAAGAATTGTATACGATGTTAGGAAGATGATAGTAGTTTCGATCATAAGCGATCTTTTTTTGAGTCATTTTTTGTAAAAGTGTGGAATGGGAGTGTACTAGATCTGAATGATTTCGTTGATTACATTTATGTTAATGATAGGAAAGCAGAAGCTTTATATTTGATTTTAAAACACCGTAATTCCGTTTAAATAACTTTTTTGGCAGTCAGAATGTTGTTTTAATTGTTCTTCTCATTTTTAATTACTGCTCACAGATCTTAAATGTTTTTCACCACAAGAAACTATAAAGCCGGCGTGAAGATAATATCATCATTGGGTATATATGATATATGAAGATCACTTTTGAAAATGAACAGTAACCGTGAAAAACATAAACTTCTAACAAATAATACTGTGTAATGCATACTTATGACGACTTATGACTATGTCATAAATATGTAAATAATTCCTTAATAGTTTTGTTGGCTTCAGCACTATACAGTTAAATTGTTGGACTTAAAAAAATAGCAAAGGGAAGAGTTTAAAAATCCCTGTTATAATATTTATGAAATGATTTCTAAAATCGAAAAGAACCTGCCTGTAGCCAACCCGGAAGGTCCAGGTGGGAGAAGGGGGCCACAACCTTTTTTAAGGTTGACCCCAAATACAACCCCTTTATAACATGGAGGATAGGACAAATATAAAATTGGTGACAAAAAATTAAGAGAGAGCTCAAACCTCTTCACAGGGGGCTGAGTCCCTTTGGCCCCTCCCCTAGCTATAGACCGAAATCGAACTAAAATCTTCTTCATCTTAGTCCTTTCCTAGAGTACGATACGAGCGAGGTGATCTCTCACATAAACCTTTCGAAACAAAATACAATCAAAAAACTGCATTAGGAAATTTAAATTGTCTTGGCTTTGTTATTGATTTATGACAGCAATATGGTACAGTACATGATTTTTATGTAGGTGCTTATGTCCTCAGCAAATATTACTGACGAATTTTAAATTGACGCACTAATTACCTGTAAATTGATTTTTTTATCATCAACAGTGTGTGCTATTATCAAGACTCCTTTTTAAATTTTTAGATTTGCTGCAACATGTAGCACATCTAAATGGCAAGTGAAACCGCTCTTAAAACTGAAATATGTCCAGCAGAGGAATTATAAAAAAGTGATACAGTATGTTAATTCAAAAATTTTGTACAAATGACTTTATTAAATACTTCGCTGAATAAAAAAGAATAATAAGCAATCGATTTTTGGTCTAGTTTAAACACAAATAATTGACCTGACTTTGCTTTGAATAGGCATAATATAAGTAAAATATATGATAAAAATTATTAATATGTAACATTTTTTTCTTAAATCAAAGAAAATTGTAATAAATCTAATCGAAGGTCGTCGCATTTTTTCATTAAAACTTTCAGACTAGACAAGTCACATAACACGAAGATGCTCTATGATTAATATCTCAACAGCAGATACTCCTGTATGGTATCTTGTACTAACCGGCGTGATTTTTAGAAATAAAAATCGGGGAGACCCCGTTAAGATCACACGCCTATGTTATTTCTTGGCAGATAACGTAATGCACAACGTGTGTTGTATGTGCACGAGTTCTACCAGTCAGTCGCCCGCGAACCGCAATACAGGTCGGTGATATCGGTTGATTGAGAGTAAAAAATATCCACGCTTACATTGCATTTTAAAAATAATTTATTCATTTTTAAATTTCATTAACTATATTTTATTTCGTTGTTATTGTTTCTTGTAAGTAATTTTTATCGTACTTCTTTAATTAATTTAATAAGATAAGAAATCTTTACAAGTTGATGTGTAAAATTTATAAGTGTCGACTTGAAAAAGCCGGTACCTCTGTGATAAGCAATTAATTAAGTTACATTAATTTTTTTTTTTTTTTACACTTATTTCGCTTTTACGCAGTATCAAAAATTTTCTTATAACTTTTTTGAGACCATTCTTCAGTTTCCTTTGGTAGGTTTCCCTGTTTGAGAAAACAGGAAACATTTTTGTAGATGCAGTGTGCGTGAACCTTCAGAGTTCGAATGAAGATCAATTCTGCCACATTTAACAAACTTAAAAAGAAATTTCTGTTTAAAAATGAACTAAATTCAATTGTAATAGTGTTTTGTATCACATTATAGTTGTGAATATCGATACATTGACAAGGGCACAAGAAGTGATAATGATAACCTCACAGTAAAATGTCATTTTCCTGCGGTTAACACCAAGTAAAAATAATTCCAATAGAATGACCAAGAAAAATTATGTGGCAAATGACAATTTTCCGTACAAAATAAACCGACGATGAAAAAATTAAAATCAAAATTTTTTACTTTCAGTTTACTAGATATTTAATTTTCAAATGTTTTTAATAAATGTTCATGCCTGGAGTAAGAAAATAAGAAAAGAAACTTTGCACATCAATCCTTTTTCATTTTTAATCTCGTTTGTTGTTATCTTGCTTATCAGTTAAGTAACTGAAGACCTTATGATTGACTTTGTCCAGGTTAAACTGAGTGTTTTTTTTTACAATTTCTGTACAATATTTTTATTTTTAGCTAAGAAAAATTAATGCAGAAATCATAGAAACGTTATCAAATGAATCAAATCTTTCCTATTTTTGCATCTTAGTATTAATCCGTTCATTAATTTCTAATTTTTGGGGTACCATATACCTATAAACGCGAATGAATTCATAAGAATATCATCAGTTTTTTTTTCTTTTTACCTTTTCAAAGTAAATGCTCATATAAAACCAGTTGAAATCGTGTAGAATTATTTGAAATAAAACTAGAAAAAGTACACTCGAAGGAAAAGATTTTTTTGTACGTATTGTGTAGATGATTATGATAAATGAATTATTATCATCAGCGAAAAAATGAAGCAAATTTTATTTACATGATCTTGGTTCATAGCATTATTAATGGAATAGTAATGAGTCTAATACCATATATAAACTGCTTAATTAATAACATTGAATAATGAAACATACTGTACGGCAATAACCTTAACGTAAATGTATGTTAAATACATAGAACCGTCAAAGTAATAATGAATTTTTAAACTGCATGGAGATTTTGATTATTACATTACTGTTAGTTAATAATTTTTTACCCCTAATCTTAAATTTGAAAATGATCTAATTCGCATAGCTTAAAATATTTTGGTACAAAAGATAGGCATAGATATGCATAGACTGCATATTCCATGCAGATTGATGACATTTTTTGCTTAACGAAAAGTTTCCTCTTAGGGAAAGTTGTAAAAAACGGCCACGAACATTTTCTGTATGTACCGGTACTTCTTGCTAGCTTTAAAAGCTTCTTACAGACATATTCAGCAAAGGCAAAGCAAAAAATTCGTTTCTTTAACCAAAAAGTACAATGAGCTCAGAACCAAAGATTTAAAAAATTCTTCGAAAAATAACAGGATTTGCATTATTAAACTGAGCAAATTCTGAAATCCATACAGTATTTTTTGCTACTTCCTTATTTTTTTTTTTTTTTTTTTTTTTTAATTTAAAAGTTCAGTAGCTGTCGAATTTAATTTTTATGATGTATAAAAATGAGATGCTAAGAAAATTGATTGGCAAGCAGGAAAATCGTTGTCTGAAGTTGCTCAGCCCCTTGTATAGGGTTTGAGCCATTTCAATATTTTTTCGCCAATAATTTTTCCTTATCTTTCATGTTAAAAAACGGTATTTGGAGCCTCCTCCGAGAACTTTCCGCCCCCTTGGGCGTCTCAGGCTGGCTTCAGGCCTAAAATTGTGACCTTGCTCGATCGCGGGCATTCCACTTGCAAGTCTAGACTCTTACTTGTGAACTATCACTCGCCACAAGTAGATTTACTTCTCATTAATATACCAAAAAAGCTTGAGATTTAAAAGTCAACAGGTGAAGTATCAAACGTGAGGGAATACCTTTCATCGAAATGCAACGACCGCGTGGAAAATAGAATCAAAATACACAAGAGTTTGCGTCAATAAAATGGGAACCGGTTGCAATGCGCAAGGCTTTTTCCACTTTCCTTCAACGATTCATAACTCGAATGGAAAATAGGTCGCGAATCTGTAGGTCAGTCACACCATCCCTCCATGCTGCTTCTAAGGACAGTGATGTCAATATTTCAATGTTATGTGAAAAGAGAGCTTTTTAGTTAGGTTTTAAAAATTTTATAGTTACAATAGCTTTTCAGGAGGCAAAAGGTAATTTCTTTATTTTAATTAAAATTATTATTATTATTTTCGCTTAGAGTTTCAACCTCGACACGTTCTTTCTTTCTGCACCAACTATTCTTTTTTCAATGGAACATTATTACTGCAGTAGTTAACAAGGTTTATATATCTATAATTGTTAGGTAGAAAATTTTGTTACAAGCTTTACCGAAGATGCGATATCCCACAAAAGTATAGTACCGTACTATAAACTTATATTTGTATTCGTATTCTTAATCCCGTCTGATATAGGCATAATGCAATGAAGAAAAAAAATTATTTTTCTTTTTCTTCTTGATTATAAAATTTTTATTTGGCAGCTTGATAGTTTTTTCATACTTTTCAGTATTTTTAATGCAAACACTTATACTGCATTTAATAACATGGGAAACGATGCATCTTCAATTGCATCATTTACAGTATTTTATAAGGAAGCCGACTTAAGAGGTATCTGATCATCAATATAGCATTTCATAGTGTTCCAGAAACACTGCAATCAGTAATCTGGTTATTCAACAAGGCCAAGATTATCATAAACAAGCCTGACGTAGGTCAATGCTCGGTAAACGATATTTTTTACTTTTTTCACCCATTTAAAAATTTTCTGGTACTTGTGGTTTTTTAAAGTAAAAGCTTGACCTTATCTTTTAAGAAACGTAAATATGAGCCTAATTTATTTTTTCAAACATTCTTTCACCAGTTTAATACTTTAGACTTTGTTCTGCAAAGTCAAAGATAGGCTAGGATTTTTTTTTTAAATGGTAAAAAAAAAAAAAAAAAATATCTCCCATTATTTATTTATTCATTCAGTTTTCAAGTTAATTTCCGTTATTTTATTATCAGAACAATTTGAAATCCTAAGTCCAAAGAGTTAAAAGAAAAAAAAATTCATCTCTTGGAGACAAAACAATTACTTAAAGTGAAAGTATAAATTACAGGCAAAGATGTATAATTAAATGTGTCCTTTGCTAGTTTTTTTAAGGTTGCATAACTTATTAAAATTATTGACATGAGATGATTCACATTGAATATGTAGCCATGGCGTGGTAAAATGTTAAACTCGTCATTTTTTCCTTAATTTAAATTTAATAAAATAAAAGTACAAGTCTAAAGCATGATGATTTCACTCTAGCGGCCTCTTGCTGCATATATACCATGTAGTCTGTATGCTCTGTACAATAATAATAATAATAGTGCAAAATGCAGATATAAACTTATTATTAACCACTGACCATAAAAAAAAATACAAATAGGTTAAATTTGACCTCATAATAGAAAAATTAGTTAAAAATGAATCAAGGATTTCGTATTAATTCCTTTCGAACACGCTATTATCGTACCTTGTCTTGTAAGGCCAACTTTTTGTTCGTAATAAATTTTTCGTATGAATTGGAAATCAAAGCATGCTTTACTTAAAAAGTAAGTAAAATGAAATGCCAAATGTTTAATCTGCAAAAACTTATCAATTCAAGGCCGTAAACTATCTCCAACAAAAGCTGAAGACAAATAAAGAAAGATCAGATGTTTAATGTCAAAATGTCAGAAATCTTTTTTTCTAAGGAAAACCGTACAATTAAATTTATTCGGAATAGTTACCGTATGTAAAACCTGATGGTAGAGAATAGCTACTGTTGTAAATAATTCAGTTTCTGCACACGACAGATTAAAGTTTCAATAAAATGATTAAAATTTTTATGCCAATAATTTGTAAAGTTTCATCCTACCTTGGACTTCGACATCCTATGTATCGACCAGAAGATTTTGTATCGATATGCTTTATTTTCGTAAATTTCCATGTAAATTTGATTGCTGAGTTTCGAGTCAGTTTGAATAGTAGAAAGGATTAAATGTATTTTTTATGGAAGGAAAAGTTTAAAGCTATGGAAAGACCAATAAATAAAAGCTTTAGAACATAACTATTATGCTTATTTGTGCAAGGAAACTCAATTGGTACTTTATCTTGTTTTGAAAACGAATTTCCAGTGCGGAAGTAAGGTATACGTATTTTTTTTTTTTTTGGTTCAAAAAGTCACCGCCTTTTTACAAAATGATCATGGCTTTACCGTTGTTTTTGTTTTGATTACATTTTTTTGAATTGAAATATGTTAAAATCTAAAAGAAAAAAATCATGTACGTAGAATATGTCAAACTGAAAATTTTATTCACAGATGTTGGAGCTTGTAAAGGTACCAAAATTCTGAAATATGCTCGGCGCTGGGGTTACTCGCCCTATTCTAAGGCAGCGTCGCAGAAGATTTTTACAATGGTCTGCTGCCCAGAAGGGTTATTCCACTAAAATCGAATATAAGCCTATTAGAAGTGTTCTTGTTGCTAACAGAGGTATGTAATTCAGTTTTTTAATACGATTGTTCCAAATTACGTAATTTATAGCAAAAATAATTAAGTTATCCAATGCGTCATTGATGACACTCACATCCCGAATTCACAGTGGAATAAATGTTTACTTTCTGATCCAATGGCCGGTTAAACCATAAAATTAGCAATAGGTGATGATCAATCGTTCATCGTTCTTCAAAAACGGGACTGATATTTAATTTAAAAATTAACGTGAAGATAAATCAAAATTCAATTCATCAGTTTTTCCTCTATCGTTTTATTTCAGGCGAAATCGCTATCCGTGTATTTCGAGCATGTACGGAATTAGGAATAAAGTCGGTCGCCATTTATTCAGAACAAGACAGGCATCATATGTTCAGGCAGAAGGCGGACGAAGCATACCTAATAGGAAAAGGTCTACCTCCAGTTCAAGCTTACTTAAATATACCAGAAATTATTAGGATAGCTAAGGTGAGTAAAACCACATAAACATTTTATTTTTTTTAGATTTTGGTTCTCAGAAATGGTTAAATAGCTCGAAGCCATACGGACGTACCCTAAAATAAATATAGACCAAATATCCTTTACAAAATTATTCCACAACCTAACCCTCCGAGATAAAACAATATCATCCTGTAATTTGAGCAAGTCACAGTTCAAACTATTAGCTACGCTCCAATGAATTATTATACCGTATTTTATATGAAGTTAATTCAGTCTTGTTCATAAGTTAAGAATGTTTCCTTTAATAAGGGATGAAAATAAAGGCTTCTTCTAGTAAACACCATGCGATTTCGTACTAAGATAAAGGTAATGGCGCGGCGCCACGACTTCCCCTAAACATTTCAATTGTATCGAAGGTGACACTGCTCTTTCACATATCGATTAAGCCAATTTTTTTAACGATATCTGATTTTGACAAGCATGTTTACATGGAGATAGACCACGTGACGTAAGCAACAAGAATCGATGAGATTACCAATTCAAGTATTATCCAAATTTTAATATAGTTAGATAATGGTAATTTTTGAAAAATGTGGTGATCATTTCTTAAAATTAATAAAACATTTTTCGTAACAAAAATAATCCATTTTCATGAGTTTAGAAATGTCGTAATATAATTTACCTGAGCTTATTGTTGGAAAACGCGATGTGTTTTTCAATCATTTACTTCCTCAAATGCTTGACGTTAAAAGCAGACGTCTGTCTGCTTCGTCTATTATGCAAGAAATAAAGCCGTGTAACATAATTATATGGTGTCTTCGATATGCCTCTAAAGCTCTAAGCCTAATCATTTGTTTTCTTTATAGGAAAATGATGTCGACGCCATTCACCCTGGATATGGATTTCTGTCAGAAAGATCCGATTTTGCACAAGCTGTTATTGATGCGGGAATTCGCTTTATCGGCCCTAGTCCTAAAGTTGTTCAGCAGATGGGTGATAAAGTGGCTGCAAGACAAGCCGCCATAGAAGCAGGTAAGAAAAAAATCTTTGTAAAATACAAAATTACTTTTCTCAGAAATAATTTTGAAGAAATGCAATAGGACTAAGAGTCAATCAACGTCATACATTTTGCTACGAAATATCTTTAGAGGACGTAAATATCATCATGTTTTTTCCTCATTTCGTAGTTTGAAGAAATTCTATTATGAAACTTTTAAAAATAATTTTAATAAAAAGGTCGTTTGTATTTACTAAAATAAAGGTTTCGAAAACTCAAACCTTATTTTTATCAAATTAAGGTTCAGCGCCATTTATGTCAATTCTTTGTTTTACTGGAAACTGGAATAAAAATCTATCATTTGATCCACAGAAAAATGAAACATAATAAGAAATGCAGTAGGATTGAGTATTTATTTCTTGTTAAGACTAAACAATTTTATTTTGCTTTTCACATTTAATTATATAGTTCATGAAGCTATATAATTTTGAAAAGAATTTTCCTCTAAGATTTTTTAACATTATTTTTAACCTTTTGTTGCCAACTTCTTCCTACAAGTTTTTTTTTTTTTTTTTTTCTTCTCTGTTTTAAATTTTGGGAATAAATTTGAAATAAATATATAAATATTTATTTTTTCTTCAGGTGTACCTATTGTACCTGGTACTCCAGGACCGGTCACTACGACTGAGGAAGCTGTCGATTTCTGTAAAAAGCATGGTCTTCCCGTAATATTTAAAGCTGCTTTTGGTGGAGGTGGGAGAGGTATGAGAGTGGTCAGAAAAATGGAGGTATGCTTTTTTTTTCGCCTTTTCCAAATTAATTTGACAATTCTATCTATAAAAATCTTCTGTCTTTTTTTTTACAGGAAGTAGAAGAAAATTTTAAACGTGCTAGTTCCGAAGCTTTGGCTGCGTTCGGGGATGGTTCCATGTTTATTGAAAAGTTTATTGAAAGACCTCGACATATTGAAGTTCAGTTACTTGGTGATAAAGCCGGTAATGTGGTGCATCTTTATGAAAGAGACTGTTCTGTACAACGAAGACATCAAAAAGTAGTCGAAATTGCTCCCGCGCCGTTATTAGATCCTAAAGTTCGAGAGAAAATGTTTGAATGCGCAATCAATTTAGCTAAACATGTAAAGTACGAAAACGCAGGAACTGTAGAATTGCTTTGCGATGAAAAAGGCAACTTCTATTTTATTGAAGTGAATGCTAGGCTGCAAGTCGAACACACCGTTACAGAAGAAGTAACCGGGTAAGTTTTTAAGTTATTATTTATTACTCTTACGACCAAATTGATTTGCAACTAGACTTTTTTTCCTGATAGAATTGATTTAGTGCAGTCTCAAATCAAAGTTGCGTCCGGTATGACTTTACCTGAACTAGGATTATCCCAAGATAAAATTCAGACTCAAGGTTTTGCGATTCAATGCCGTATGACAACAGAGGATCCTGCCAAAAACTTTCAACCTGACACGGGTAGAATTGAAGTTTTCCGTTCTGGAGAAGGGATGGGAATTCGTTTAGATTCAGCCTCCGCTTATGCTGGAGCCATCATTTCTCCGTATTATGATTCTTTACTTGTTAAAATTATTGCACATGCTCGTGATTTACCAAGCTGTTGTGCGAAAATGAATAGAGCATTAAGAGAGTTCCGTGTCAGAGGAGTTAAGGTAAATAAGAGCGTGAAAAATATTTTATTTAACTTAGAAACTTTTTCATAGAAGTTTTTTATAGAACTTTTTTAACTTTTTAGACGAACATTCCGTTTTTGCTTAACGTTCTGGAAAATCAAAAATTCCTCAATGGAGCAGTAGATACTTATTTCATTGATGAGAACCCTCAATTATTCCAATTTCAACCAAGTCAAAATCGAGCTCAAAAATTGCTGAATTATTTAGGAGAAGTATTGGTAAATGGACCCCAAACTCCTCTTGCGACGAATTTGAAGCCTGCTGAAATTAAAGTCCACATACCAGAAATTCCTATGGGTAAGCAAATTTTTCTATTTGTTTTGTTATTTTTGGATTTGGATTTGCCTAAAGTAGTCACTTACTTATTTATTTATTTTTTGACTTTGCTTTAGTATTCTAAACTCTTTATTTTCTATAAAAGTAAAAATTAGCCATAACCCCAACAACAGAAGTTATTAATTATACGCTCAAAACGTTTTATCGTACCATGCTTGTTTAAGTAATTTTTTACGACCTCTATGTCATCCCTCTCTATTTAGCTTTCCGAAATTAATAATAGTTAGGAGTTAAAAAAAAGAAACTTAAATCATCTTTTAGGAGTTTAAGACTAAGCTACTGTTGTTGGGGAAAAAGATCGATTAAGAAACTCAATAATATACATTATTTAATTGAATTAGTTCGTTAGATTATAAGCGTTGTTTAGTTTTGAATTAATTTTTAATAGTAGTTCCCTGTTTTATTAATTTATCTTAAATTTAGAAATATAGTTAGTTAGGCTAACTTCATTGAAAGCATATTAATCTACAGGCACGCTTTTTAACTTCACTTGTACAGCATGTTTTTTGTTTAATTTTTTGCACAGCTTCACAAATAGGTGATTGCTAGTTAAGGAAATTCATCTTAAATCCTAAATCTTGAAGACGTTTTTCCAATATCTTGTCCTACAGCTTATTTCACTTGTCACTTATTAGGTTAGAAAAATATTTATTTGCTGTAAATAATTCAAGCTTCAACTTATATCCAAAAAGGTAAAGTTACCTTTTTGTATTTTTTGTAACTTTACAATATATTTCACCTACTGTATGTTTGCATCAAAATGAATCTAAATGTAAGTTAAGGGAAATTTTTTTTCCAGATTAATACTATTCTCCAAGTTCTTTAGAACGTAATTTTTAATTTTAAATTCATTTCAAAACGTTCTTTGCATGCCGGTGAGAAACGGATACCTGTAGCCACAAAGGGACAAAACCAAAAGCCTCAAACTTGTTCTTAACAGTTTGAGCTTCTTTGCAATTTTTTTTGATCTGTGTGTTTTCTACCTCTTGTGTGGTAAGAAATCGTTTGAAGCCCCTCATAGAGAACTTTACTCCCTCTTCACTCTCTCTCATGCCTTTTGAGTTGGCTACGGGTGTCCTGATAAAAATGTTCTTCTTGTGAATTTTAGCTGTGAATGACATCAATTTTGTAGTTCGTTGTACAGTACATTTTAGTTGTAATTTTTGGAACAAAATGCGGTTGCTAAAGATTTTTGAAATCAAAATCAGCGGGAAAAAAAAGATGACTTATTAATAAAAGTTAGCACTTTTGTTAGGTCCCACTTAAATAGGTTTTATTTTTAACCAAATTTTAAATTTTTATTTCGGTTATGTTATGTTTTATTAGGCTAGTTGGTTTAGTTTTTTGTTGGACACTTTTTACAGATTTGACTGCTGAGCGACAATTTGACGAGGAAGGTGAAGCAATACCTTGTAAGTATTATATTTCTTTTTTTTTTTTTTCTTTCACAACATTTAAAATGGTCAACCTTTTCCTAATTCACGGTGGAAGTTATGACTTTGAATGTTAAAATGAGCAAGATCGTTGCATGTCAGTCATTTACCGTAGAGAGGGGCGACTTTTTAGGTGTTTTCTTGATTTCCAGTGAAAATTGAATGAAGATGAATTCTAATCTTTATGGGAATTTAAGTACCGTGTAGACGCATCTTTTTGGATCATTTTTACTACTTCACACGGGTTTTGACTACCTCACCTTGGATCATTTTGAAGCCTTAAGTGTGCCACCTTTGCAAAACAAAATTACACGAAAATCAAATCTACGTCACTGAGCATCCAATAACATAAACTTTTAATGGTATTCCAACATTCACTTCAAAAAAATGATCGATTTTTAAATTCAATGTAAATAAAGGTCTTAAAATTTCAACATTCTGAGAATTAAAAATTTAAAATGACCGAAAGCTCACGCATGAGCGGTATTTTTTGATCAAAATGCATTATAAATGTTAGAAAACATCCTACTGAATATGACGAAACCCAGGAGTAGCACTTTTTAATAACCAAAGAGAAGCTTTCAACGATTTAGTAAATCTACAAAGTCGCCTCCTTCTACGGTACGAAAAAGTGGTGCATCTCTGGACAGCTTGTACTATGTGTTTATCAGTCGATAGGTATAAAATTCTTACGGGTTTCCACATATGTTATATGTAATATGTGTACCTGCAATTTAGCTATTCGACGAAATCACTAATACTTAATACCTGAATAAACCTTGTTTTTTTTTCAGTGCAACTTGTGTATTATTTCTAATGTTGTCAGCTCCTTAATTATTTTTAACGCAAACCCTCAGTACCAAAATTCTTCCCGGCTTCTTTCACTCTTGATAAAATGTTAAATATCCGATTTCACAGATTTTGTGTGAAAAATTGGTGTAGGTTAAATTCACAGCCAACTAATCTGGTTTATTCAATTATTACCTACTGACCAATTTTCCTTCCTTTGTCCCTTTCCAGATTTGTATGAAGTTGGAGGAGGAGAATTCAAACGAGGTGAAATTTTTATTTTCCGACCCTTTTCAATTTCATATTTTATCACCAATCATATTATCATTTAAAATGTTTTTTTCATGTATACTTAATACGATGACATATTTTTAATAATTATTAGAGAATTTATAAAAGGAGAATCATTCATTAGTTTTTAAATGTATTTTAGTCAGCCCTCCGCCTAAAGGATTTAAAGACATTCTACAAGAAGAAGGCCCGGAAGGTTTCGCCAAAGCCGTGAGAAATCACAAAGGGCTACTGCTTATGGACACGACCTTCAGAGACGCACATCAAAGTCTTCTAGCCACAAGAGTCCGAACTCACGATTTACTTAACATTTCTCCATACGTCGCACATAATTTTAACAAGTAAATATTATCATATAGCTTTTGCTATATGAATCGAATTTTATATCAAAATTGCAATACTTTCAGGCTTTACGCTTTGGAAAATTGGGGCGGTGCTACTTTTGACGTGGCTTTGAGATTCCTCCACGAATGCCCGTGGGAACGACTTGAAGAAATGAGGAAAGCCATTCCAAACATTCCGTTCCAAATGTTGTTGAGAGGTGCAAATGCTGTCGGTTACACAAATTATCCAGATAATGTTGTCTTCAAGTACGTATCAATTTAATGGAGAACATTAGAAAGATTTAATGGAACTACTAATATTAATTATTTTTACTAGGTTTTGCGATTTAGCCGTTCAGTGTGGTATGGATATATTCCGTGTTTTCGACTCTTTAAATTATCTTCCAAATTTAATACTCGGAATGGAAGCTGCTGGAAAAGCAGGTGGGGTTGTTGAAGCTGCTATATCTTATACGGGAGATGTTTCAGATCCGAATAAAAAGAAATATGATCTCAAGTACTATACCAATTTAGCCGATGAACTAGTTAAAGCTGGTACCCATGTTTTGGCTATAAAAGTTAGTGTTAATATTTAGTTCTTGGTAAGTTACCTAATTATAATGTCATATAATAATTGTTTAATAACATTTTTAGGATATGGCTGGTTTGTTAAAACCTCAAGCTGCAAAGCTTCTCATTGGAGCAATCAGAGAAAAACATCCTGATGTACCCATTCACATTCACACCCATGACACGGCGGGTGCTGGTGTTGCATCAATGCTGGCTTGTGCTCAAGCCGGTGCAGATGTCGTTGATGTTGCGGTTGATTCTATGTCTGGTATGACATCACAACCTTCTTTTGGTGCAATAGTCGCATCTTTGCAAGGCGATCCTTTAGACACAGGTAAGAAGAGCAACATTTTTAGTTCATTTTGTATGTTATAAAGTATTTTAAAAGCATGTTCAATTTCAGGATTCAACTTGAAAAACATTAGTGAATATTCTGCATATTGGGAACAAACTAGAACACTTTACGCTCCATTTGAGTGTACAACAACAATGAAGTCTGGAAATGCGGATGTATACTTAAACGAAATACCTGGTGGACAGTATACAAATCTTCAATTTCAAGCTTATTCCTTAGGGTTGGGAGAATTTTTCGAAGATGTAAAAAAAGCATATAGAGAAGCTAATTTATTATTAGGAGATATTATTAAGGTAAATAAAAATGTTGGCAACGGTTATTTCCAAAAGAATGTTATTGTTGAGTGACTGTTTAAAGTTTATTGATCATTACCTACCGTTTTCATAGGAGTGTAGGTAGAAAAAAATATTTTTGGATTTTTCCTTTCAACTTTATTTCACTTTTCTTCAATCCGAAAGTTACTGTTATTGTTACGGTTACGCCGCTAGCTAGTTTTATGACTCGATTTATGTATATCTTTAGGTTACGCCGTCTTCCAAAGTAGTAGGTGATCTTGCTCAGTTTATGGTACAAAATAAATTGACTTCGCAACAAGTGTTAGAAAGGGCTGAAGAATTAAGTTTTCCAAAATCAGTCATCGAATTTTTACAAGGAGCCATAGGAGAACCATATGGAGGATTTCCAGAACCGTTTAGATCCAAGGTATGCACTTAAAGGAACTAGAGTAATCGATTGCGACCAATTTCCAAACTTTTAATTTTGTTGGTTTTAGGTTTTGAAAGATATGGAGAGAGTTAAAGGTAGACCAGGAGCTAGTTTAACTGATTTTAACTTTAACGAACTTAAAAACAAGCTTGTCAAGGAAAATCCACAAGTTTCTGAACGCGATGTAATGAGCGCTGCCCTTTATCCTAAAGTAACTGATGATTTCTTAAGCTTCCGAGAAAAATTTGGACCAGTTGACAAGCTTAACACTAGAATTTTCTTGACCGGACCGAAAGTAGGAGAAGAATTCGATGTAAGGATCACCTATAACATACAGGTTCTCTAAAAAAATTGCATATAAATCATTTTTATTAAATTTGTTTAGGTTTCAATTGAAAAAGGTAAAACTTTAAGTATTAAAGCCATGGCCATTAATGAGAATTTAACTAAAGCCGGTGAAAGAGAAGTCTTCTTTGAACTTAACGGCCAGCTGAGATCGGTTTTTATCAAGGATAAAGAAGCTGTCAAGGTAATGTTAATTTCATTTAATTCTTCGAATTAATTTAATTCAATTTTTTATTTATTTATTTATTTAATTTTTTTTTTTTTTTTTTTCAGGAAATTCACATACATCCGAAAGCCAAAAAAGGTGACGAAAAACAAATTGGAGCTCCAATGCCTGGTGAAGTAATCGACATTAGGATTAAAGCGGGTGACAACGTGGAGAAGGGAGCTGCATTAATTGTCCTTTCAGCTATGAAAATGGAAATGGTTGTTCAATCCCCTGTTGCTGGAAAGATAAAATCAATTGAGGTAGAAAAAGGAATGAAACTGGAGGGAGAAGATTTATTAGTTACATTAGAATGAGGGATGGTCAAATCGGTTGTTTAGCCTTACAAAGTAGCTTTAATTAGCATACAGAAAGTACTTCTAAAAAAATTTTAAGCTGTGAAATGATGTTATATTTAAGCAGTATGTTGTTATTTTAAAAAAACCCTCCGTGATGTCAAATTTTTTTATACGATCTGTATATATTTTTTATATGCTTTTTATTTGTTTTTTTCTGTAGCATTATAGTCTTGATTTATTTGCTCACTTTATGATTTTTTTTTTTTTCACTTAAAAAGTGGAAATACAAAATGTTGAATAATGGACAAATGAAAATTATTTGTTAGAAATTTTTAGCCGTTCAAATTAAACATTCCCGTTCTTAAATGGCAGAAAATGTTTAAGTGATTACTATTTTTCTCTGCTTAAGTTCATATAAATAACTTCACACGTAATTTTTTTTAGTTAACGAATGCACGCTAATTTTATAATTTCTAATCTTAAAATCGCCTTGAAAATCATTGTCTTCCGATTCTACAAGTGAATAGACACCAAATATTTTCTCGTGATTGTTTCGCATCGTTATTTACTGACTCCATATAAAACATGCAACCGTTTATTATTGTAAAGACTGAGAAAAAATTAATATTGATGTGCGTCAATTTCTATTTCACTGCTTAAATTAAGCTTCGATGTTGAGTCATTCTAGTCGTAAACGGTTTATTCTACTGTACAATAAGAAGCCAAAAGATAAAAACATTAAGTGTTTTCCAGTTACGTAACTGGACTCGATGCAGTACTCGCTCGCTAGGCGTACGCCTAGCGAGCGAGTACTGCATTTTATATGCCTGTTGTTATACCGTAAAATGAAAATAAAATGAATCGAGATTTTAAAATAACTATTTAAAGTTTCACCATTATGCTGATCTGATGCTGGAAAATAAAGCTTTATATTTTTATCCGGGAAAATGTCTTCTAATGAATATATTGTATCTTACATAATAATTTTGTAATTTTTTTTCTTCCAAACATAAATCATTTCATACGAAAAATAGTATGTTTTTCTGTAAAAGAACTACTGACCTATTAACATGGTTCTCGGCAATGCTTTTCAATAATTAAAAATAAAATTCATTATTAACAATAAACGACAATTTTTTTTTTAAAGTTAAATATATGAATTCTTAATCTAAATAAATTGGTCTTTCAATTTTGCCTACCTTTTAATTCTACCATTGAAATATTTAGTCAGGGGTTTAGGTAAATTGGTCACCATGAAACCCGTCACCAGACTTTCTGGTCACCGAAAATTAGTCACCAGGTGTATTGGTTACCATGCTACATTCGTCACTAAATCAAATTTGTCACTGGCGGTACTGGTCATTTAAACAATTTGTCACTGGTGATATTGGTCATTTAAACAATTTGCCACCGTTTAAAATTCGTCATTAAAAAAATTTTTGTCACCAGGATTTTTAAAATTAATATATTTCATTACCCATAAAGAGAAAGAGCTACTTTCCGCGCATGCGATCGGAGCAGAAAATGACTTTTCCCGCCTAGGGCAAAACAATGTTACCTTTTTACAGAAGACTTTGTTTACAATTTTTTCTCTGATTTTTCTGAATAATTAAGCATTGATTCGTAATGAAAACTATCTTGTTTATCCTAGGAAGGCAAATGAATTTTCCCTTGAAGAAGAAAAAAAAAATGGCGGATTTAGACCACAGGATCCATATTTCAAACTGATATATTTCCTTATTTATATTTCCTGATTTATAACTGATATATTATAATTTATATGTATTGAAACATTTTGTGAAAAAATGACCAATATAAAATGGTGACCAGTCCAAACAGGGACCAGTTTTCCATAGTGACCAGTTTGTAATAGTGACTAATTAATTGATGACGAATATTCGGTGACAGGTTTTCCGGTGACAAATTATTTTGCGGTGACCAATTTTCCGAGGGACGAATTGCGGGTGACGAATTTACCGGAAACCTTAGTCAGTACCATTGGTTTACTTCAACAATTATAAATTTGGAGGCAACATAAGCTTAATGAAAAAAAAATTGCAAACGGAAATGGTCATAATTCTGCCATCAATAACAGTTACTCAAAGCAAAAAAGCATAGTCTCCCTTTGGTTTACTTGAAAATATTCTTTTTGATTTCACTCAAGTAGGACCAGTTGCATATAAACAACCAAAGGCGTTCTACCTGTACTAAATACCAATGTCACGCAGACGTACAAACACAGGTTACAGGTAGCCATCTTGAATATTTTAACCTGTGTGAACAGTTAGTGTACACGGTGTGTGTATCCACTTCAGTCGATTACCGCTTTACAATTTTATTTTTTATCATTTTTCAGTTAAATTGTTTATAATTTAAGCGTCAGATTTGAGTGTTTTAACAAAAAGATTTTATTCGATCGTCAATTAGTGATTAAAAGTCAATAATTACAATTATCCCGGAAAGTTTTCAAACAGGATATCAACATTTTTGGATTTTCTGTCCGCTTTGCAGGTAAACATTCATAAGGGCTTTATTATGGTTTTTTACGATTCATTAGTTTTGAAGTTTTTTCAATGAAACACCTCATTTCTTCGGGTTTTAACGACCCTAAAGAATGTTGTAAATAGTTTGACAAAACAGGATTTTTCATCCTCTGAATTTTTGATGTATTTACATTTACTGTTATTCTTTACGTCTTCATTGTTCCTAGTTATTATCGTAATATTCATTAATGACGTTCTAATTTTAGTTCAACAATTTTAAAAATGTTAAGACTTTTTACTATTTAGAGTGACAAGCATGCAATTCGGAAATTCTCATTTTTATCGAATGAATACGGAATGCACTTGTAGAAAACCAAAAAAAAAGTCGTTTGGAGATTGATTTGAATAAAATTCTAACAGTAGAAATTATCTATTGGGTATAGTGTATATCCAGGATTATTCTGACTCGTTTTTTTTATTTTGATTTTATTTCATTTTAAATATTTTCTTTCTTCCCGGTGAAAGGAAAAAAAAAAGGTTGCGTGTCTCAGAAGTCTTTTTTTTTTTTAATTGTATAAAAAAAATGATGTCCATAAAAACAGATGCAGTTTCGCCTGTTTAATGCACTCGAATGATTACAAGTCCGGTGTAAGGATACGTTCAAGTACCGGAAATAACGAACTCCTAATGAGAAAACTGTTATTTCCAGTGGAATAATTTCACATGGTGGTTAATTTTAGCTTACCAAGACTTTATCTGAAACATTTTTGAAGTTATTTTTTTTAACAGTAAAATAAACAACCACTCGTTATTAAGAATACATATTGTATTTTTTGCTTTGCATTCCCATCGTTTACCGACTTAAGTTGGAGATAAAATGGAAAAAAAAAAAAAATGAAACCTAAAAACTCCCGACTCTACTTCAAGATATTATTTCATACATTTACAATTATGCATTTAGAGAAGAGCCGCCTACGGAATATTATAATATAATTGTTTACATTTCCCATATTGTGAAGTCATCAAGTACCTATATATACGCAAGCTAATTTATTTATTCTAGCGCACTGCACAATTTTTCCGGTTGGTTGCAATACTGACTGAACCTGAACCAATTTACCGGTAACTGAATGATTTCAACGATTTCGATCCCTGCGCAAAAAATGTCAGAACTTTTCTTTTCCATATTTAACTGATAACATTCTTTGTCCTTGGGTTGACGTCACGGATATCTTTACAGGTGTAATTTAAAAGCTGAAATTGATTACGAATACAATAACTGCTAAAAATAAAAATAAAGTTTGATAATAAATTATCTTACTGTCGATGACATCTCCGGATGTTTAGTGGATCTCTAACGATATGTTTTTATCCAAAAACTAGCCACTCATGCCAACGACGAAAACGATCATTTTTGGGATTAAATTCACAAGTATTCATTCTTTAAAGAAAAAAAAAAAAAAAGTCCACTCTTGTTCTGAAAACATTTCAGGAGAACACTTCAGGGGAAGGTGGAAACCGTAAAGTGGCCAGTTTGTAATGAATAAAAATAAAGAATGATGAAATGGAAAATTTTTTTCCAATGCATCTAGCGTACGGGGATGTCTCACTAAAAAAAGAAAAATCGGCAATGACTTCCTTTTTTAGTTGCTTTCGCAGAAACGGACGTGCTTCATTTACATAAAAATTTTAGTTTTTACGATGATAAAACCGAGTATGGAATTCGTTTACGGTAAAATGAAGTTTGAGCAACTGCGAAAATATGTATGTAACTCATGGGCGAACATCCAGGTATGGATATAATAAAATGGTCGGTCAACATCTACTAGAAGGTCATTCGCTTTACCTTATAAAAGCATATAGACTTAAAAAACTTGTTGGCTATCAGCTGTTTTATATATTTCTCCGCATCCGATATGAAGTTGTTATTTTCTTTTTCGGACGACATTACGATGGCACCATGCATTAAGCTAACAAGGTTAGAACGAGAAAACGCCCCTTCTAAGACAGAAATGGGACAAGGACTTGGTAATAATGGTTCGATTTGGGAACCAAAACCCATTTGTTGAATGAACCCGATCTGGCTCAATAACATAATTATGAGCCTGCCGTATCCTGTCAGTAGGTATACCATAAAATAAAACTTGATAATGTTGACTTTACCAGACCCGTGGGTAGTTAGAAAGGTTCGGGATTTATTTTATTAGCAGGGGCTCCAAACGGTTTCTTTTAAAGTGAAGAATAAGGGATACATTAGAGCAGACTTCGTTTCGAGCGATAAACTTGAAATACTGAGACCCAAGCTTGACTGACTGAACTTAAGGCTAAAAAATCGACGAACTTCGTGGACCGGACCATCGTCAATGCTGCGATAGGGCTTCAAGCCCTTAAAAGCCTGTTGTTGAAACGCAAAAGAATAATTAAGGCAAATATATCCTGCATTTACTTAAATACTTTTTACGTGCTTTTAAACGACGATTTTAAACGGTATCCGATTCTGTAAGTAGCAGTTCCATTCAAAATCATTTGTCATGCGAGAGGAAATTATAAGAGTGTATTTATTATGTAACGATATCAATTGTTTAGCTCAACCATGGTACCATGTTTTTGTTTTATTTAGGTCGGCAGTCAAGGATTGTTTTACAAATATGTAATGAATTGTTATTAAAACATCTCATATTATATTTTTGAAAAAAATCTTCCTAATCGTGTATACATTTTTTTTTGTAATTGGAGTCTTCTTATGTCTTCTTATTTTTCTCCTCTAACATTTAAAAAACATTTTACTCCATTATGATTGATCACCACTAGAGCAATGCGTTTCAGTTTTTTTTTTTCTTTTTTGTTAAACTTGAAAAAAGAATGAAAAACAAAAAGCCGTAACTGGTAATTATATGCAATCAAATTATTTATAACGATGCAAGGAATATTGTTTTCTAATCTTTTAGTAAAAATAAAACTCGTGAGTGAAAGTAAATGTCGTGACAATTAATAGAAGAGCAAAAACTGTAATATTTATGTGAATTGTGGACATTTTTGTAGGCATCATAGAAAAGTCTCTAATAGGAACAAAAACGTTTGAAAAATTTATTTTATTACAAAATTGTGCTTAAAAAGAAAAATTCAATAGATGATTATCCTTTTATCTCATTGGAGTCGGAAAAACGTATTCTGCTTTATAAGGCCCTAGTAATGTCGATGTATCGATATATCCGGGCCCGAAGCCAAGGGAGTGGCCTTGGTGCCAGCCCCATAGCCGGGGGGGGGGGGGGGGGGGTGGCTCAGCCTCCCTTTGGAAAAGCTTGAGCCCCCCTGTAAATTTGATTGTATTATCCCTATCGTCCATGTTATAAGGGACATTTGGAGCCTCCCCCCTTTGAATGTCTTGTGCCCCCTTTGCTTCTCAGGCTGGCTACGGGCCTGCTTGGTGCCCCCCCCCCCCCTGGAGTAAATTGGTTAAACATAGGGAGTGAAGGCCTATTGGCCCCCTTAACAATTACTATTTCTTTTTCCAAATAATAATCCTAAAGTCTAGTAAGCCCTACTATCCCAAAATGTTTTCCCGTAATGAGTACGCGACTAAAAAAGCAGAAGTTCCAAAAGCAGTTAAATCAAATTTTTTTTAAAGAAAAAATGTTTTGTTTTATTGCAAATTTACCAGCCATGCAGGTTGGTTTTACTGATGTTGCACAAGACTTTATTTTCTGGTTAAAATAATGAAAATAATGAAACGAAACGAATGAAAATAATTTTTTCGGGTTTGGATAAGGAGTTTTAAATCTGTTAAAACAACGTAGCTTTTCCATTTTTTCATTTAATTTTTTTATAGGTCTTACTATACTGTATATTGGTGCTATGTTGTCAAAACAAGTGTGATAAAGTGCTTTATCTTTTATTAGAAAATTTAAAATTTTCAATATTTTTGAATTTCTGAGTCGGCAATCTTAAAAACTATTTAGGCGCTCAAATAATTAAAATAATAAAAATAAAGATTAAATGATAATGCTCATTCCTGTTTATTGACATCATAATTAATTATCACTAATATCCCATTATCACAAATTTATTCGATTAGAATCGCCAATCTACGTTTTCGTTTAAAACGAAAGGAATAATTACATCGGAATTGGTAAAATGAAAAATTCATAATTATCTTACTCCCCGAGATAGCGCGAAATTAACCTCACCCTTGAAAAGTATTTCTTGGTACGTCCTTGATGAGGAGCGTACAGCCGTGAACTTGATATTGCAGTTTCGAAACTTAACTCAAAATCGCGTGTTGATGAAATCAAGGTCGACGCTTCTGAACAATCTCGTGAAAACAGTCAATTACCAGATGCGATGGATGTTTCCTGCAATATTCTGGTCACGGTTTTTGTTAATGTAAGGAGAGTATTAATAGTTTTCCAATAAGTCGGTGGTTTCATTCAGCTGTGTGTCAAAATATCTTTTTATTAAGTTTAAAAATGAAAATTTCGTGCTTAGTGCTTTCAAAAATAATTTTTTTTCATTAACGAAGTGGTAGAGTTCATTTAACCGATTTTTCCGAAGGTAAGCCTATTTACCTAGAAAAAAAATGTAGGACTCCAGTTGTTAGGGCACGTAAATAAGTAAGCGGTTTAGTAGTTAAATCGATCGAATAATTAAATGTTTTTCTGCCTAAAATAATTCACTTTTTGAATCAGAGACTTCCATCTTGATAGTCCTTCGGAAAATAACTACACAATCAAATAGTTTGGATTTATTTGTTCTTATAACCTAAAATTACTCGCCTTATAGGGGCATATTTTTTTTTCCTTTAACGTTTCTTAACCTAATGTACAAGGCTTGGGCTATTATAAAAAATCAGTAATAAACAAAAAACATGTGAAAACGATTTTAGCTCCAGTCAATTGAAAAACCAACACCTGAATGGTAAATTAATGGGAGGGTACTTTAACTGTTTCTTTTTAATAAACCAATTAAATGTCAAGGAGTGGAGGATCAGATATCTATATGTGTTTTTACGAATCATGTTACGAGGATGGCAATTCGACACAGAAAGAAAGAAATAAGAAAGAAGGATTGGCACTAAGCAAAAGAAAAAGAAAAAGAAAAGAGAAATATTGTAAAGCGTTTCGAGAGGCGATGGTAATGTTAATCAAAAGATTTTTTGTTTGTTTTTAGTCACGAATCTCGGCGGACAAATATTTTTTTTATTTATAAGGTTAATTTATAATTTATATTAAACAACTTGTATATATTTAACTACTTCTTCGTACCATATCGCTGTAAGTCATTTCAATATGAAAGTTAGATGGATTCCTTATCTTTCCGATCTTCGTTTGAGAGGTTCATTCACGATTTTATAAAACATTAAGGTCGGTTTTTATTAGAACTAGGCCTATTCTGTTTTTTTTTTTTTTTTTTTTTCTAATCCTGTCAAAGTCTTACACGAAACTGGACTTTAGTTTTTAGAAAAGGAAAGAAAGTATTCGAATTGTTATAAAAGGAAATCGTGAAGAATCGATTCGTCATATCATCCTCAGTGGTGTTCAGCTTTTCTGGCTTCGGTTGGTAATCGCTGTAGTGAATTACATTTTCCATAACCTTGGCCTTAAGAAGTTGAAAGATATTTTAGCTGCGGAAGTGCAAAATCGTGAAATATTTTCTGCATTAATTTGTGTTAATCTTATAAAAGATGAAAAAAGAAGTTTTAACTCTTTTATCTGATTTGAGTATCAAAAGCCGGTCTTTTCACACTTTTACTTTGTTATGTGGAAAAAGATTGATAGGCGTAAAAAATCAAAATTAAATTTGACCGTGATATTGTTTTTATCTTAACGGAACTTAATTTCTTTTTATGGTAAAGGTAAAAATACAAGGATAGGATCCCAGTATGTTGATCCCGAAATGCTGTCATATAAAATCTTGGTTAGTTTTTTTTTTTTTTTTTTTTTTTTTTTCACATTGCCTTCTCAGCTTTGTGGGCTTGGAAAAATGCATAAGGCTAGGCTACAGTCATTTTTTTTTTTTTTTTTTTTCAGAACACTTATACTTCAAAAATTGTTTTATAAGTTCTTTTAAGAGCGAAACTTCAAAATCATACATACTTATTCTGTAATCTAATATGCATATTCAGCGATAATTTCAGATTTCTACATCTCAGTTCCTTTTTCTTTCAGATCGGATCTGCGATACATTCCCGCGATGTTCGAAAATTTATGGCTGATCTAATTTGAACGAAAAAATAATTTATGCAAATTATCTGACATTTTCACCGAAGATACTTACTCGCCAGTAAAGAGGCTCCTTCATAAGTAGAATTTGGAATGTTTTGCTTTCAAAAGAAGTTATAAAACAATTTCTGAAGTACAGGGTGTTGCAATATAAATAATAATGAAAAAAAAAATAATAATAATAATAATAATAATAGAACAAACATAAGAACCTGGCCGTAATCGATATTAAAGACCTAGAGGTGTTTCCGCTTATTTCGTTTTATTTGATTTTGTTTGTACTTTTATAAACGTTTTAATTAATTTCATAAGCACCAACAGGAGTAGTCAACAAAAATTATTACATCATTTTTTTTAAACATCATCTTCATATTACAATGGCAAGCACTTTTAATATTGCTTCAGTGTAGGACGTAAAATAATATTCGCGATTCAACTTTTCACTTTATTTTAATTTCCTGTCTATATTTAGTCTATGAACTTATGAATGGTTGTTTTAGCGCGAATAAAGATATATTCCTATGATATTGAAATTACTTGCATTTAATTCTTCAAAGTCTATCATTTGCATCACGTCACATGATTGATTACATAAAATTTGATGATTGCTAGTGTAAAAATGCATGAGATCCATTAAAAGTTGGTGAAATCATATCAATCATGTGAAACAGGTGAGCTGCTAGAAATGGATAAAATAATAAAATTTTGAATGTGAAACTCAAAACTTCCTGTGCAGTATATTCGCCGCAAAGACAAAAGTATAGGTTACTTATCACCTGATATGAATGTGAAATGCGACACGAATGGTATATTTCTATATGATCTGATCGGATGTCAATTAACCCCTTTTCTCTAAACATTTTGACACCATAAAAATCTTAAACTTCAAATTTTATTATTTGAAAACACCGATTCTTTAAATGAAAAACTTTTTTTTTTCTACTTTCAGGGCCGTTAAATATGTGTTAATCAATGATGCGAATGAACGGACAAAATGAGTCTGATGAATCTTCGGGAACGGAAGTTGGTAAGTTCCCTGTGCTCCTCATAATTTTGAAAATTTTATCAGATTCATAAGCCATCATTAATTTGCTTTCTGTGCATTATTCTGCACCTACTTATTTAAATTTTAATGATGATCCTAAAGTGTAAGACACTAGGGTCTCGCATGGGCGCCCGGTAGTAAATAAATGCATTGTTCGTGTGGGATTTCATAAAACAAGCCACTTGAAAAGAAATTTATTCAAAAATCTTCCTTCCTCACTTTCATAAATGTCACCCAGTGGGTTTTCGCCTGGCGCTAAATTTGTCCCTGACATAACCGTATCAGATTATTAGTACATAATAAAGGTCACATCGAGGGATAGAATAAAGCTGGATTGTTGCCACGACGAAAGGAAGGGTGGGTACAGTGTTATTCCATGGCTAGAGGCGTCAGCGTCTGCGGATCGGTTGGCTGAACTAAAAAATGCTTTTTCCCTCTTTTTTTTTTTTTTCAAGGGCAACCCAGTATACCTCAACGAATGAATATGTCCTAGGTGTATACAAAGCTTCATTATTTACGATGCAGCGCAACCAAAATGATTTTACACTTAAAAGTCACTGATGCATTTCGCTCTTATTGGTAATTTGATCGCTTGCCATATGGTCAAATTGAATGTAGAGTCGGCACTAAACTCAAACATTCTTTGCGCTTATTCGTCTGTGCAATATTTAACTAATAATTTTTTTTAAAAACTTAAGCCCTGTAATTGAACTCTTTATATACGAAAGCCGTACATGCGATCCAGGCAAAAAACCGTTTGGAAGCCGAGATTGCACATGAACGTTTGATATACGGTCCATATGTGTCCATGTACACATGTGAACCGTTATGGAAAAGAAAACTCCATATATCCCTTTGGGATATTCATTTGACAAATGCCTTGGGGAAATCCATTATCTTTATTTCTTGTTTTGTATCATACGTTCCTTAGATTGGTAATTTTTTAAAAATTAGACAGAACAAGCAGACGACAACATTCAGAAGAGTTGCTTATACTTCCCTGGTGGATCTAGGGGTGGATGGGGCGCCCATTTATCCCAACCAGAACAATGTCACACTTGATAGAATTCAAATTTGGAAGATTTTAGGCTTTCGCCCCCTTCCCCCCCCCCCCCCCCAAAAAAAAAATTCCTGGATCCGCCTTACTGCTCTTTTTTATCATGGCTGATCTCAAAGTCAAGCCTATTTTTTATGGTCAAAAGATATTTACCAAATTAATTATTGCAAAAGCGACCCTGGAATTAACTGAACAGAAGACACCATTATTAGTTCACTAATTACAGAGGATGATAGTTAAGAATGTACCATATAGTCAAAGCGGAAATGTTAGTAGATGAAGCAGAAAATAAAAATTATTATGCGATGCGGGAGGTGTCTACAATTAAATGAAAACATGCGACGTCATTACTAATAGGTGCGCCTCAATGCAGGTTCATCCTCATTTTCATCCTACGTTAATATTCCAAGGTGCCATAACTCACGATATACTGAGACAAATTAAAACTGCTAATCATCGCTTCAACAGGTGGCAAACAATTTTTGCGATCAATTTTCGCAAAAAAGCAATATCAGTTAAAAAAAAAATTTGGATTAGTGCATTTGATATGACATGGCTGGCGAGATAAAAATTTTTTCGGACAATATTTGAAAAACGTGAAACTTTAAATAAAAATGCAACTTGCGTGCGAAAACCGTGTAAAAAATCGATATGTTGAATTCCGCTATATTTGACAAAATTTCCGTTTTCGAATGAGTTTGACTTGAATTTGAAACCAGAGAAATTTAACTCGAAAACGAACGGAAAGGAAATAAAATGGCAACAATTCATCATAGCCCATCAGCACTGGAGGAGATTTCTTAACAGGTTCAGACTTGTCAAATACGGTTATTTTTATTTAACGGATAAAAAAATAAATGATGAAATGATATTGGTTTTAAAAATAATGAAAGGAAAGGTCTCGCCCTGAGATAGATTACCAACCGGGGTTTCCTTTCTAAAGTTAGCGATGAATTCCCGGTCGGGAAATTTTCCCCTTTACCGGTGCACGCCCATCCCCATAGTCACGATAAAAAAGTGTGACTCAGCCGTTATCTGAAACATGGATTTGAACCAGTCCCTCACTGACCATAATACCCTGTTAATTGATTGTCCATTTCATAATGCAAACACAACGTCGACAGCTTTCTACACTAGCGTTGCAGCGCATGCGCGGGCAAATCTCGCATCGGAAAATTGTTTACCAACGCTGCAGCCGACACGGTCGAGTTTAGAGTTCGTGTATCTCTGTCGTTGTTCCGGCTTTAACCTCTAACGAAATTGTCAATTTTTAATCTTTTTCATTATTTTAAAATCAGTTAAAAGTTCGTTTTAAAAGATGTGCCTTGATTGGGACATAATGTTAAGTCTGCATTTACGTCATATCTATTTTTTAGCGATATAGCCAAAGTGAAAATCGAAAGTCTTTGTTTTTATTTCTCAGCTGTTTAATTTATTATTTATTATACGTAAGATATCCAATAACTGTTTGTGTTTTTTCGGGAGTTTTTCACTTTGAGAATTCTTGGGATGATAATTCTCATAAACAAAAAGCTTTTTACGTTGGCGATGAGGTGGGCCTATTTAATCATTTAATTAATTTCTTAAATTATACTTTCATTATTCTCTCGGAGCTCTCACATTTTATTAAATGGTCACTGATCTCAGTAATTGGAGAAGAACGTGTGCCTCATAAAGCTGAAGGTTCCAAAATAAAATAACGAAGAGAAAAAAAAAATGAAACCTGTACTTTTAACCGGTAAGCTGTTTAATTAAATCGCCGTTTTAAATATTAAAGGGTTTAAAAAGAGGGTGATTTCCTATGGTTTTTCTATAGGGAAAAAAAAAAATTTCAGCCTCGTAAGTTTTTGACTCAAACGTGCTTCCTCACTTTTAATAAATATTAACAAAACCTTTTAAATATTAATGACCCAAAGCGGCTGTAATTAACGAGTTAAGTTGTGGTGTTACTGGAATCGTAACTAAGGAATTACCCCGTTTACTGTTTTGCCTACGATGGAGTACCTGTTTCTTCAATATCCGCCAAAAAATATGGCATCCGGACTTGGCGGATTTCAAAGCGATTTCACAATTTTTCGATAACGTATGGGGAATATGCCTGATTTTTATCAGTCGGGATAGGATGGTAAAATTGGATAAAATGGATGCTCCAGAAGATACAATGACTGTCGTGGTCAATGCTTGGAGTAAGCTTTCAGTTCTTCTCTGAATTTTTAAATATCGAGAAACAAAATTGTAGCTTTTCTTATTTACCTTAAACGGATTAGATTATTTTATAAGCCGATTTTCCCTGCTTTGCACGGCATTATTAATTTATTTTTTTATATTAGCTAAAAAGTTTGTTTTTCTTTAATTTTATGCTTACGCATGTCATCTTGCTGTGAATTTTATGTTACTACACATGTCATGTTTTCGAAAATCAGCTTAGCATCGCTTTTTGAAAGGTACTAAACTTTCTTTTAAGAGAAGGCTTCAGATATTTATTTAAATATACCAAAATAAATTTCCCTGGCCTAAAACTTTTTTTTGGAGATACAAATTAAAAATCTGGCTTCGTAGCGAACTTTATATTCATACTGGCATTCTTTCAAAATTTCAGATTCTCAGGTTGTAAAGAAACTCCGGAAAACGTTTTCAAAAATAAATGTCGGGAATATATTTTCCAAAGCGTTTTCCGGAGTTTCTTTACAACCTGAGAATCTGAAATTTTGAAGGAAAGATGCCAGTATCACTATGAAGTTCGCTACGAAGCCAGATTTCTAATTTGTATCTCCAAAAAAATGTTCTAAGCCATGGAAATTTATTTTGGTATATTTAAATAAATATCTGAAGCCTCCTCTTAAGTTTTAAAATAAAAAAGAAAATGTCGTCTATTGCACACAAGAAAAAAAAACCTTTTTTTTTCCCCGAATACTAAGACAAATCTGTACTATTTTGATCAGCAAAGCTTTTGGAGATTTAAGTGAACTAGTGACAGATTTTATAATCTTCTATCTATATGACCGATTTATTTTTCATTAATCAGGCTATTGAATGATTTATTTTTGTTATCAGTAGGCTTTCTTTCATTATGCATATTAGGACGTTTGTATCAAATTTTTTATCAATCTTCAGTGATTGTTCAAGGTGTATCAGCAATAGCGATCATCTTTTACCAGGAAATATATTTATACAATTTTTCTTTCTTTCATTTCTCTGAAGGAAAAGTAAAAGACATAAAGGCTTTAGGCGATGGAAAGTTGATTTTGAAATATACTTGAAAACCTGCATATAATTGCTTACAGTAGTCGTTATAGTCCTTCGACTTTTTACGTTCTGTACCGTCGGATCAATGCTCACGGCCGTGTCCTCCATTGTTCAGACAGTAGCTTTTAATCTAGGATGGCTAATGGAGTTTTTATTCGCATTTGTTCTTTACAAAAAAATGCTCAACCCAGTAATTACATTGGTGGCGGCGCATAAAAAAGCTTAGGGCGTTCATACTATAGCATCCGAATATTATTATACTTAAATGCTTTGTCCCACCCTGTATTTACAAACAAAATACTGTATATTCATTAATATTTTTTAAGGAGTGCAAAAAAAAAAAAAAAAAAAAAAAAAAAAAAAAGAGGCGAAAGGATTACGGGAAGAAAGTTTTAAGTCATTAGTTTACACCCTGAAATAAACTTAAAAAAAGACGTTTTTAAAAAAGCATATGATGCGAATAACTACCTCCTGTCTGTTAATAAATTCGATTATTAGCTTTAATTAGAAAAGTGTTACCTAATGCTTACATCATCGTTCGCAGAGATCCTACACAAAAAGCAATTTAACCATCAACCCTGCGCTTAATCAAAATTAATCGATTTACATCTTAATCTATTTAACGGTTGTCTTTTTAACGTTATTGATATGTTTATATTCTCTTTTTAATATTATTGCTGATCGAAAGGATTGCGTCAGTTTCCAGGAACGTGGCAACGTTTCGAAACTGGGGGGGGGGGGGGGGATGGAAGGTTAGGAACAATGTTCAAGTACAGGAAAAACTATTTTCCGGAGAGGTAGGGGGGCAGAAAAGACTTCGACTGACGTCCTCCTCCTCCCCTCCCCCCTTAGTCGTTGTTATTCCCTGTCAGCACCTGCGGCATTTCTAAAACCAAAGAACGATTTTCTCATGGATTTCGTGACTTTTTGGAACATGACAGAAAGTAGAAATTATATTTGTCTCGCAGTCATGTTTATCTGGAGCTCACATTACCTTGGCTGTCGTCAATTAGAAAACTCTTTTTGAAAAGATTTCCAAATGAAAAAACGACCTCCTGTGCAAAAATTAATTGTCTAATGGTACATACAAAAATACTGTTTCGTGCTTCAGGTGATTACAAGATAAAATCGGAGACCAAAACCTTTAATAGCTAATTTACTCGCTGTCTCCAACTCTCAAAGTGACGAAAAGAAGATTGGAGTCTTGGGTAAAAGTTTGACTACTATAGTTTTTATCTGTATATTTTTAAATCGACTAAAAATTCTGTCAGGCATTATACCCGATTTTTCTTTGAAAGCAAAGCCAGATTTAAAAATATTTTAGATAATTATATTCACAAGTATCCATGCACTTCAACCTCTTTTTGCTATATTATACACATATTTTTTCGAGTTTTCGTTTATTTAAATTGACTATTAGATTTGCAATGCCACGAAAAAAAAAACCGGATTCATATTTCGACCTGTAGTAAACTTGCGTCTGGTATTTAGATAAAGTCTGAAAAATTTCTTTTGACATGTTTACGTCAATGAGCGAAAAATTTACGTTTCTGTCTGATTTTTGCCCCAGAATCGTGCGAGGTATTAATGTTTTTAAAGCAATGTTTTAATAAAACGATTTGAAATACTTGGTTCAATGGCATAATGGTACCGAATTTCATTTGCCTTAAGTCAACGTTGTGCATTGACGCAAAGTGTGACTATGAATTTAATGGGAGCAGTCGTAGTATTACAAGTCAAATGTCACGTACATGAAATGTAGAGTCGAGAAAAGCCATCACCGATTTGGTTCATTATCAAACGTTTTTAAACGCTTACAAATATATAACAACTTAAACGTTTTGCTATTTATTTCATCAATAAAAAATATAAAAACTGTTAAAAGAATGCCGACTTGAAATTATAAATTTGTTTTATTTCTCTCTCATCGATCATAAGGTGTTGGGTGCCTAATCACAAGTTCGGAAAAAAATACATGAAAAATTTAAAGTGTCAAAATTAAGTATGTCCGAGCTGTAACAATTGAACATTTCGTTTAATTTAAAGCGAACAACGCTTAAAAATTTATTTTGTTAGGAGACTAAGGGGCTCGTGGAAATGGAACAAAGTTTATCATTTTTGGAAAATCCGCAGCACTCTGCCCAAAAAATCTGAAAAACTAATAACGGGCCAAACTGAGTCTAGATCTAGCGCCGCAGCTAATGATCATTTTCCTGCACTGATTCTATAATTTTTGCTCATCCATTTTGTATGCATGTGTTGATTAATTGTTATCTTGGTGGCAAGTCAGAAATTATTACATCATTTGTTTTATTTTGTTTTACTTTCTTATTTGAAATCATAATAACTACGCCAAAAAGCATGAGCATGTCAAAAGACACAGTGTATAGTATATTCGAAGCAACAGTAAAAAAGTGTACTTGCTGCAAAATAAAATAAACACTCTTGGGGGGCAAAGAAGGCTAGAAAAAGACACAAAGTTCTCTAAGGAGGACTTTTAAGTGGTCAATTTTATTTCCGGAACGTTAGAAAACAAAAAGTTCCAAATACAACGCGCTTCAAAATTTTTCAGTGAAGCCATTTCAAATTTTGGGCAACTGCAATTTCATACCTGAAATGCTTTTTATGTTGCAATTATTCAAACTATGAACATATTGATTACAAAAATAACTTTTTAAGTTCCAACCGAATCAATATCTATGAAGTTATTAGAATAGTCCCTAAAGCGGAACCCAATTATAGTGACTTTTCAATTCAGAAACAAAAGGTTTCAAAAGCTCCATAAGCTAAATAAAGACGTTAGAATATTTTAATTCGGGAGAAAAAAAAACTAACTTAGGAACTTTTTGAATGCCGTGCATTTTTTTTCAAAATCAAGTAGGGACGGTTCCTGGACTGTCTGTAGCAATTCTGAAACTTTCCGGAATATTTTATGGCCGTTTTAGGCTCTTTATTTCGCAAAAATCGGTTTGGAACTCTTTGATTTTAAATTTATTTTTAAGTTTATTTTTTATTGTTCCACTATTCCCGATAATTTCCGTATAAATTATTTTTAAGTTTTCTTACTTAGCAGTTTTTAACTTCTTCGAAAATCGCCAAATGTAGAAGGAGTCCCAAAATTTTAAAAACAAAAACGTGAAAAGTTGTAAGAAAGTGAATTTTAATGAGGTTGTCAATTTGGAACCTTTTTATTTCACCTCGCGCGATGGAAGATAGAAAAACAGATTTTACAAACACAAAAAACAAAATACAGAAATTCATAGTGGGCATTACCCCTTTTTTCTCCCACGCGGCTATAGCCTTGAAGGGATTTAAGTAATATTTAAAGAAAAACATTCAGTTCGATTAAAATTTATGATCAAATAAATTTTTTTATTCTGCCTTTTTTTAAAGGAAAACGAACGGTAAAGGAGAATGGAGAATGCAGAAGATGACATGTGAGGATATCGCTGAAACGCATGTTCAGGAATAGATAACGCGGATAAAGCATTCGCTTGATCGATGCATATGTCTTTACGATTCGTTTCTCTCTTTAAAATAAAAAAATAAAAAAAGGAAAAGGAAAATGCGGCCCTTGTTCGAATGATTTGAAACTCTGACCTTGGTCTGTAATCACTTAAGCCGACAATCTAATTACCGATTACATTTCGGGTAATTTAGTAAAAAAAATCCTGGTTTGATTTCAAAGCATTGCCCATCGTTTTTGAATCATTAACATGTTTTTACATTTCCTCCTTTTTTTTTTTTGTTATTGCAGATGATATGATCGAGACTGAAAATACAACGCTTAGGGAAAGAGTTAATGATTTGGAGAAAAAAGTATTAGAACAAGGAGATGAGATCATCTGCCTCCGTTCGACACTAGCAAATGTAGTAAGAAAATTAGAACAAATAGAAGGTTATACAAGGACGATTCCGGAATCACCTTACAATAGGTACGGAGGAGCCGCCGTTAGAAATGGAACCGTTCGAAGTAAGTAGATTACAATGTCTGTCGCTATTTTATTTGTTGCTCAATATTCTATGAAAAGCATTTTTTAGGAGCTGAAACAAAGTTCTGAAATTATAAAAACGGTTCTACGTGAAATCTTTTTTAAATTTGAGGGAAAAAGTTAAAGCATCTTTTCAAGAGTTCTGAATTTTTTATAAAGTGCTTTCAACTTTACGGATAATCTTGTGACTAGCGGTATGAAAGCTGAATTTTAAAACATTTACTTAATTGATAATCTGTGCTAGAAAAGGTAAATAAAATACGCTAAGTTTCTCTGCCTTTTTTTTTTCTATTACATAAACTCTCAGAGAAACCAGCTTTATCCTTACTTTAAAATTTTCTTTAGAAAACTAAAAATTCATTAACGACCCGTTTTCTCATTGATATTGGATTTTTTTTCCCTTCGAAACGGAAATTAAATTTATAAAGAAAAGAAATGTAAAAATAAGAACGAACAAGTTTTCTTTATTAAATTTTCCAGTTTCTATATTCCTTTCTTTCTTTTTTTTCAGACTTAACGAATTCCGTCCACAAAGGAAGTTTGAGGCAACCGGGATATACAACCACCTCCATCACTGATGCATCCAAGGAACCGATCAAAAGGAGTATTAGTGCAGCAAATAGTGCACTACCGCAGAGGTAAATAAAATTCTTTTTACTTTTTATTTTTATTTTATTTTATTTTTATTTATTTATTTATTTATTTATTTATTTTTTTTTTTTGGCGGGTCAAATTGAATAACTGAATAATTTTTAGTGGGGTGAAAAATTGATGATTTACATTCATTTGCAGGCGACAAGTTCATTATCAATCCACGGGGAGTCTTCATTCGGGACAATCTAATCATTCAGAATCTCATAGTTCAAGTTCTGTATCTCCAGTACCTACAAGCCCGTCACCAACTCACTCCAATCCACCGAATTATCCAACGAGTATTTTGAGACATTCCGGAGCAACGACGCCAACAAATAACAATCAACCACCTTTTAGGTATAAAAATTTTATAAGAATAATAAATGAAATGTGAGATACTGCCGCTTCCACGTTCGTTAAATTGACTGTGTCGCACTTCAAATAGTACGATTCTTACTATTAAGTTATCAAATTATATCGATCATTTAAATACTGACTTTGACTTATTGTCGGTTAAAAAAAAACATTGTAGGCATATGTAGTGTTTGCTACAGCGCTTCTATGACTTCAAAAATAAATTTTCAGTAAATAATGCCGAAATCGTCTGGATTTTAGGCAATTAATCCTGTCAGTACATTTACTGATAAATTAGGCAAGCAGTTGAATCAATTATTCGACTAATGCGATAGATAAAATAGTCTTGCAAAAGAGCTTTCCTATAGTTTCTCTCTCTATATTATTTGTACACCGTATATTATTTATATTTGTTGCCGGTATATGGAATAGTAATTTGTATAGAGCTAGAGATTTTTCCCGGGCTTTTATGTCTGGGGAACTTCCGATCCAAAATTCTCGGGATTGAGAAAAGGTTGGGAATTTGGAGTATTAATAGAATCCAGTTATTTACGATTTAATAAAGTGGGTCTAACGCACTTTAAAACGATAAAATAGATTAAGAAAATGAAAGAGAACATACAATGCACATAAAAAATAATCGGTGACATAATAATATCAAATAAATAAAAATCGCTTTAACGAAACAACTGTTAATTTCAAAAATTGTAAAGCTGTGCTTTCGCTTGTGAGTATTTTAAAATCCGCAAAAACGCAATACTGATGCAAAAACGTTATCCTGTTTTAAGGGATCATACAAGTATTACATAAGCACTTAACAGGGGAGGGGGGAGGGGGGAGGGGGGAAATTCCATATCTTACGTAAGATTCGAAATTTTAAAAATTTGCTGCAATATTCAGTGTAAAAATGGTCTCATTAGTTCATAATTTCATTTTATGATTCCTTTAAATTCGTTTTCGATTTTATTTTGATTTAATTTGTTATTAAGTAATTTTTGATTTTGTTCATTGATTTTTGATTTTTTGATATCATTCTATTGATTCATTAACTTTTTTATTAATAAATTTCACTGTTTTCTTTTTGACGCTTATTAGTCAAAATTTTATTTTAGAAAAAGAAGAAGGAATTGTAAAAATCATTTTTTTGGAGATGAAAGTAAAAAAAAAATAAAGTCAAAATCTTTTTCATTACTCATGCGTTAGAAAGTCCCTTTTTAGGTGCTGCTTGGAGGAGCAAAAAGTATAACTTTTTGAAACAACGGAAACGTCATTACTTTTTAATCCTAGGACTAGAAAGTTCACTTTTCAGTACCATAGAATAAGAAAATCGCAGGAAAAAAAAAAAAAAAAAAAAAATTACACCAACAACAAGGTGCTCTTATCTATATTTGAAACAGCGTTGCCAACCCAAGCCGTTTTTTCCATTAAAAAAAATTACATATTTCCCAATCTTTTTTTTTCTTTCAAGCGGTAAAAATACATTTTTAAAACATTTCCCTATTTTCATTCGTAATAAAAAATATGTTTTATACCAACGACAAGAAGGGGCCCTTATCTGAATTAGAGACACTGGCTAAGCCTCGCCTTCGGCTCGGCTTGGCAACCCCGCTATCTCCAGTTCAGAAAAGTGCCCCTTCTTGTCCTTGGTATAAAAAATACTATTTCTTTTTTTTTTTTTTTTTTTTTTGCAAATTATTTTAAAAAAAAATCTTACGTAATATCAGGGAGGGGGGGAGTACAAAATAGGCAAAAAACTTCTTACGTAATACATGTATGATCCCTTAAAATGTTTCCAAATATGATCAAGACCGTAAAATTGACCAAGTTTAAAATAAGCACAAGAGAAAGCAAACTTAAATCCGCCTCTTGTTACACTTTAAAAATCTGACAATCTTTTTTTTTTCAAAAAATGCAAATAAGCTCTTAAGCAATTTATTTAATTTTTCTGCCGCATTTTTAAGGAGTAAGAACAATTTTACCTGGAATATTTTCCTAATAATAAAACTATTCGTTTTTATGTGGAACTAAATTAATTTCTGATGAGTCAGTTGATTGGCAAAATCGATATTAGGCTAATTAACTGATGTCAAATCAAAAAATTTGAGAATATTGGAACTAAATTTTAAACTTTGCGAATCTGAATCGAACGTACGAAGTTAAATTAGTAGGCTGAAGTCAGAGTGTATCATGAAACCACGCGAATAGAATAGACATACTGGATGTAAACGAATTTCATAATTTTTTGCAGGCTAGGAGAACCACATCGAAGTGTTTCACAAACCGGTACTCCAGTTCGAATTAATTCAAATCTCCAAAATTCAAAGCGATGGAGTTCTACCGGAGATTTCGGAGCAACGACTCAATCACCGAATTCTAATCATGGAGTAGCTTTTTCAAGGTAATGAAGATAAATAAGGGTCAGTAGAATGCCTGTTTACAATATTAAATGTTTTGCATCTTGCATTATCAGTTTATTGGAAGCACTTAATAGGCTGTCGGTTTTTTTATAAAACCATTAGAAAAGGCTGTTTCAATGTAAGCTTAACGAATTTAAAAGATTTGGCTGGAATGATAATAATGACAATTTACGTGATACTTTTTTACAGAAAGGTTTTCGTTTCTTTAGTTTTCTTTTATATATTTTAAAATATTTTAATGATCTTGCTTAGCGTCTTTAAGTTCAAATTTTTTTTTATAGATCATCAGCTAAAAGTTTGCTGAATCTTTACGCTAAACCTCAATCACCTGGTTCGTTTAACCAGTATGGACCTCAACCAAAGCATGGGTATGTTTTTTTAAACTATAATATTCGATTTTTTATCTAGAGTTTATCGTGTTATATAATTTTCCTGAATTCCGTGAAGATTATTAGGCGCCTACATATGTAGAACTCCTCTTATTTCAACTCCCATCGCCCTCAAATATTATAATTTGCAAAATAAATTAATCATATAATGATAACATACGCATCAAGGCCCCGGAAGGTGCAGTTGCCTCTCCGATCAGTTAGCATAATTTACTTTATTGCTCTATCAATTCGAAACAAAATTTGGTAAATAATTTAATATGTATATGGCTAAGGTAACGTGGGAGTGTGTTAATTTTTTTTTTTTTTTTCTTTTAAATGTAATATTCGAACCGGTTGTCACAACATAGCAAAACTTGACGATGTAACAATTGTACACTCCCAATTGTTTCTTGATAATAATTGGTAAACCTTGTGGTCATTTTAAAACTTAAATAATTACTTTATAATTATATAAATATGGGTTGTCAATTTTCAATCATTTTGAAGAGTTAGGCGCGCTTATTTCCTATAAATATTAAATTGAATAAAAAATTACGTTTTCAAGTGCTTTGCACAACTTATTAAGGAAATGAAGCATCAACATTGTACCTAGTTTTTTTGTTGTCATATTGTTGAATAATTGATTAATAAGACGAATCGATTTTCTTTATCGGTTGCCATGTAAAGTGATTGCAAAGAGAATTCGTGGGCAGAACTTATATAGTTCGAATATAGTAAAGTTGTGTATATGAATTTAAAATTTTTTCCGTGTATTAGAATTCTGTGTTGAATCATAGGCGTCTTATTTCCCATAGAAAATCCTTTTTTTTCGTAAACAATTCGCAGATGACGCCTGAATTTAAATTATCTTAAAAATAAGTAATAGATTTAGTTCTGAATAATTATTTTAATCAATTTTTATAGAACTGTAAAATATTTTAATTACCGTAGATTGGGGTGAAGTTGAAAGAAAATTCAAAAAAAAAAGAATTCGAGGTTTATTTTAGCCACTAAAAATAAAATTTTTTACTTTAGTATCCCAAAAACAATATCTTGTTAATGAAATTAAAAAAAATTTATTTTTAGTGCCTAAAATAAACCTAAAATTTTTTTTTGAATTTTCTTTCAACTTCACCCCAATCTACGGTAGTCCTACAAAAAAGGTGAATAAGTCAAAAGTTGTCAAATATGGACCCCTTTACGACCAAATAAAACTAGGAAAAATTAAAAATGACGAAAAATGATCACGCAGAAAAAAAAAAAATCCCGTTTGATTAAAAAGAACCAGAAATGACAACGAATGATTATTCTTGATCATTTTTGGTCAAACGAAAAAAAAATGTTTTTGTTTTTGGATGATTATTTTTGGTCATTTTTAATTATTCCTAATTTTATTTAGTCTTATTTGATCACTAAGGGGCCCATATTTCAGAACTTTTGACTTGATCATTTTTTTGTACGGAGAAAATCAGTCAAGGCCAACTGAAAATATTTTTTTCTAAAAGTGATACCGGCCACTGATTTATTACCGGTACTCAAGCAATTCTTATTGTTGCTAAAACAGTTTATTAAACGTAAACCATTAAATCCCACAATAATTTTTTTTAGCAATTAAACAGTTTGAATCGTCTTTTGTAAAATTAAATATAGCGAACGAAAAAGATGACGTCAAAATCAGGTCGATTTTCGTCATGGTCGACGTCATCTTTCTCGCTGGGTACTGTCATCTATAAGTCACTATCACGCGCCTAGGCAAATATCTAAGATACATTTCATAGAGCCTGATCTTGCAAAAAGCAGTAGCAGATCACCAATTAATTTAAAAAATAAAAAAAAACTATTCTTCGTGTGACTTAGAGCGCGGTGGGTGATACTTACAGCAGAGGGATTTACTACGGCTGAAAGAATGCATTACCGTAGGCAGTAAGATTCATTTTATGATTATCATTGAAATGATCAATTTAGTCGTTTTTGCTTGTTATGTGTGTGTATACGTATTAATTTTTTGCATGCTCTTGTAATTACTGTGTTAAACGTTTAAGTTATTTTTAATTTGGATATTAAATCGCTGGTAACAATGATAAGGACTAACGCAGGGTAAGACAAATATGTAAACCAATTTTTTTGAAGACAAAAGTGTAGGTCAAGGTCAGTTTGTGATTCATTAACAAGTATACCCCATTACTTTTATAGGCGTTCCCATCTAATTCATTTAAGTGCAATCATTTTTTTTTAAATTCCTTCCGAACTAAAGCACATCAATAAATAAAATCTCGGTAAATATCGATTTTTAAAAATTTTATGATTAAAAGGGTAAAAACTTTAATTCAAAGATAAAGGTAAATAAAAAATGCATTACTCGGTTACAGTCAATTCGCATGGATAATTGTAATTATAACTTTCCGCTTTAAAGTAAAATTAGCTTTTTTGAAAGTGGTCATTCGATTTCAAAGCAATTTCTTCCCCGAACCACACGCCACTTGCTTGTTTCACTCCTTTTTAATAATGCTTCATGATGTAAGCTATGAGCTATGAGATATTCAGTAGTGTGCGTGGCTCTGCTGCATGATGGAGGAAGAAGATAAGTAAGATATTTGAATTTCTTTTTTCAGCGGAGAAATTTCCCGATCAATATTTACAACGAAACGCGGAAGAATTGGATATATGTTTTTTTTATTTATTTCTTATTTTCGAAAATTGTCATTAATATTTATACTTTTTGCTTGATCGGTTAACGTTTTTGCTTTCAGCACCAGAGAAGTCGCATACAACGACAACGATGGCACCCTCAGAATGTACCTACGAGGGCGACCCGTCGTCTTGCATGCTCCTACGACCCTAATAGACAGTTATGATGTCAATACAGTTGCAAAGGCACCTTCAGAAAGGCTCAAACTTGATTGGGTAAATATTAAAATTTAAACATTCTTGTTTTTTTTTCCATGCTGTACGAACAGAATGGAATTTATCACCTTCCCTTCACTACCTAAGAAAAGACTCAAGCTACTGTGGGTAAGTCAGTATGCACGAGCACGATTTTTATAATCGAAAGTAGACTTACATCACTTTGATTTAAACCTATTGGCACATTTTTTTATAATACTGCAGATTTTCTTTTTGATCCAGTATTTCGGCTTTTTATAGACTAGAAAAATTCATAAGAAAATATAAAAACTTTTGTATATAAAAATTGGGTGGAGTGAATGCCGCCTACTGGTTTTATAATTTCATATTGAGCGATGCGCGTTTTTATTTTAGCTACCGTATTTTTTTAATTGCAATGCGCATTTTCGATTTTTTTTCCAGTTTTGAAGGGTAAATTGTAATCGATAACATCTGTTATTAAATCGAAGCAAGAACATTTTTTTAAAAATTAATTCAGAAACATTTTTTTTTTTTTTTTTTTTGACTAATATTTAAATGGGCAGTATTTACTTTACAAGGGCAGTATTACGGGGCGGTAAAATTTTGGCAGTGTAAAATTTTTTGTGGCAGTATTTTATTGGCTTTGTCAGTATAATAATAAAAATGAGCAGTTAAGGTTATTTGATAAAACATGATTGATTTAAAATGAGCAGTTATTTACCTTTAAAAATAACAGAGAAAAAAAAGAATGTTTCGTGCCCAAAAAAAATATTTTACCGCCTAAAAATCTTGAGCGACCTCTAAATATGTTTTTGAAATTTGGAAAAAGAATTTAGGGCATGTTGTAGAGGATAGTGCATTTCCCGATGAACCAAGATCGATTTCTTTTTTCTTTTTTTATTATTATTTTAAAATTCATTTATTTGTTTAATTATTTTTATTTAACTGTTGCACACTGACAGGTAATAATTATAATACTGCCCTGATTTATATTATACTGACCGAAATGCTTTAATTTACCTGCAAAACTTGATTTTTTTACTGCCCAGATACGCACTGTCCAAATACTGCCCAAAAATTTTAAAAATAGTGTCCCCTTAAATACAATAAAGTCGTGTTTCCATTAGCGATTTATCCGATGATCGGATTATCCTACCACCGGAAGTACTGAATATTCGGTATTTTGTTTTTATTTTTTGCAAGCGGGATATTAAAAAAAGGGATTTATTGTTCCAATACTGAAGATATTCTACAAACAATTTTAAAAAAAAGTGTTTTTCATTAATTATGCCGCGCAAAGGAGAAGCAAGAAAGAGATTTTGTACTTTCGGTGGTCGGATAAAGCCGATGATCGGATATCCGAATGGAGTCACGGCTTAAGCCTTTTTTTTTTTTTTTTTTTTTTTTTTTTTACTTTTTAGTCCCTAAAATAATGCCTATAACGGAAATTTTTTAAACAATTTTACGTAGAACTTTTTTGTAGGAAAAATTAAAAGTTTTGTTTAGCCATTTTGAAAATCGTATATGCGATTCCGAATTGGAGAGTATAAAGGTAAATATTAAAATTTCATTTCATTCAGTCATTTTCAAGCGGCAGGATCATTAGAGAGGTGAAGTAAAAATTCGGAACCAATTTTTCAAATAAGTGAACACAAAAGCAAGATTTTCAGTTCCTTCTGTTTTACATTCGATGCTTGATCGGCGTTAGAATGGCAACTACGACATTGAAAATAATGTAAAATAATGATTAAAGAAAGGCACGGCGGGCCCCATTCAAGTATTAACGAAAGCATTTTGAAGGCGGGGAAGGGAGGGGAGGAAGGAGTCAAAAATTTTGAAAGAAATGCTTACATAATACTTGAACGATCCCTTGAAATTTTGGAAATTCATCACTTTGTATTTTTTAATTGCAATGCTTAATCAAAAACTATTTTCAATGCTCGATTTGGTACTCTGATTTATCTTACGTTTGATGTATGAATCCTTTTTTCTAGGTTTATGGCTATCGAGGTAGAGACTGCCGGTCGAATTTATACTTTCTTCCCACGGGAGAAATGGTATATTTTGTCGCCGCAGCCGTCGTCTTATACAACGTTGAAGAGCAATCACAACGACATTACTTAGGGCATACAGATGATGTCAAATGTTTGTCCATACATCCCAATAAAATGCTAGTGGCTACAGGCCAGTGCGCTGGCCATGACAGAAGAGACGCAAAGGTAAGGACGCAAAGATCGTTGCAAATTGTTATAAACGAATAGATTTAATCTGGCTTAAAAAAACTTTTAATTTTTTAAAAAAATTTTCAGCCTCACGTTCGAATCTGGAATTCTGTAAGTTTGCACACTGTTGCTGTCATCGGTATGAATGAATTCGAAAAATCAGTATGTTGCATATCGTTTTCAAAAACGGACGGTGGTTCACTCCTGTGCGCGATCGATGAATCAACCGACCACAATATCAGTATTTGGGACTGGCAGAAAGGAGACCGTGGTGCCAAAATTACAGAAACTAAGGTATAATTATATCGTTTAAATAACTCGACTTTTATCCTTGTTATAGAATTAAACTATTTCCCTTTGTTTTCTTTCAGTGTTCTGTAGATACTGTGATAGCCGCCGAATTTCACCCTCTTGACAGGCACTGTATAGTGACTTGCGGAAAATCTCATATCAGTTTTTGGGTTCTCGATCAAAACGGGACGTTATACAAAAGGATGGGGATTTTCGAAAACAGGGATAAACCTAAATACGTAACCTGTTTGGCTTTTACTCAGAACGGGGACACCCTGTCAGGAGATTCCAACGGCAATATTATGTCTTGGGGACGAGGTACGTAATCAAAACCGGACAAAAAAAGTTTTTCGGAACGACAACTTTTATAAGATTGAAAAATAACGATTTTCTTTTCTAAAGGTACAAACACTATTGTGAAACTTGTCAGAAATGTACATGAAGGTGCTATATTCTCTCTGTGTGTGCTGAAAGATGGAAATATCGTAAGTGGAGGTGGTAAAGACAGCAAATTAATTTTGCTGGATCCGGAACTGCAACTTACCGGCGAAGAAACATCAGTAGCAGAACAATATGGTGGTGTGAGACAAATATCTGAAGGAAGAGGTTCCCAATTGCTAGTTGGTTGGTATTCTTTACTAGATTTGCTGTTAATTTAAACATTTTAATGATTAATTCTTTTCTCCAGGTACGACTAAGAATTCTATTCTAATCGGTTCGGTTTCTGTCGGATTGAGTCCGGTTGTTGTGGGCCACACTGAAGAACTCTGGGCTTGTGCGTCACATCCGACTCTACCTCAGTTTATAACAGCTGGATTTGATGGCTGCGTACATCTTTGGGATTCAATGGCGCATTCTTTGGTTTGGAGCAAAGACACATCGGTACTTTGATTTTAAAAAAAAATTGAAAAAACAAATGCCGGCAAAAATAATTATATACACCGTGAAATTTCAGGAACAAATTCAAAGCGTAACATTTTCACCGGATGGAGGAGTTGTTATCATCGGTCTCGTTACTGGGAAATGGCACGTTATGGATGCAGTGCGAAGGGAGATCCTTTCTACTCATCAAGATGGCAACGAACCTATACAAGACTCGAAATTTTCTCCAGACGGCAACATGCTGGCTCTTGGCTCCCGAGACAACACTATTTATATCTATCAAGTTACAGATGATTTTACCAAATACAGCAGAGTTGGACGTTGCGTGGTAAGTTTGAAATACATGAACTTGTAAACATTTCATTTTTCATTTAAGTTAAAGGGTACATAGAAAATATTTCGCGAATCAAAATGAAGGCAAAAAGAAAAAAAAAATATTATTAATACGTTTCAATTAAAATAGCCTATCCGGAAACGTAAACGAAGCGTCTATTCGTTTTACACTCTGGTATGTTCGCTCGAGTAATGAATGTTTTTTTTCTTTCCCCCCGCATACTGTAATTTATTGGATTATAATGTTTTCCTTTTTAGCTAGTTTTATATAGATTCAATGTAGTTCAAAATAATTAATTAGAAATCAGAGTTTAAACATAATTTTAATTATTTTGAGCATCATGCAAGATTATTATTAGTGAATGATTCGTTTTCTTGTGTACATGGCTTTAATTATTTTCGAAATAATTTATTCAATTTTGAGTACTGGTTAATTCCATGTCTTGGAATGCTTGTTTGTTAAAATGTACTTAAAATACTAATATTTCTTTTTAAAATATTAAATTACCTTAGTTTTAAAGTAGGCTTAGCTGAACCTAATTGCCGATGGAATTGTTTATAGCTGCGGCAAAACTGTATTTTGTTTAGAGATAAAAACTAATTTCTGTAATTATTTTTTTTTCTTAGGGACATTCAAGTTATATTACGCACATCGACTGGTCAACAGATAGCCAATTTCTTAGGAGTAATTCTGGAGATTATGAGTTGCTTTATTGTGAGTATTTTGATCGATACATTCTTTTTTTTTATTTTATCCTATTAATTAATTTTTTATACCAGGGCAAGCTGATGTTTGCCGACAAATTCCACAATCATCATCGATGAGAGATATCGAGTGGGCCACTAATAACTGCACCATCACTTTTCAAACTATTGGCATCTGGCCTGAAGGAGCTGACGGTACCGATGTTAATAATTGTGCTAGGTCGCGGGACTGTAGACTTCTAGTGACTGCTGACGATTTTGGAAAGGTTAAGTTGTACAATTATCCTGTGACGCAGCCAAAGGTAATTTTTACTTATTTTTTTTTTTTTTTAAATTTGCCGATACTGCATCCTTTGAGTGCAATAGAGACACTTGTTTTATGTCAACGGCAATATCTCTTACCAGGCAATTAATTGCTTTTTCGTTCATTTTTAGAGCTTATGTCACGTAATGGGGGCCCATTCATCGCACGTTACACATGTCGAATTTCTCCACGATGATTCTAGGATAATATCGACAGGGGGAAAAGATACTAGTGTCATGCAATGGAGAATCTCATAAATATTTAACAAAATTCAAATTTATTTATTTGTGTTTATTTTTTCTTTTGTGTAAAAAGTACACATTTCACCGAAACTTCTTCATAGTTGAAAGTTCGCACTCTTCTTTTAATAAACCTGTTGAATTTCAAGTCGAAATCATTTTCTTACATCATTCCTGAATGAAGTATTTATTTCCAATTGTCGATCAAAAGTAAGGAAAAAAGGGGGTAAAAAAAACAATCAAATTATTTTTATATAAAATTTTTTGAACGTTTATTTAACTGATACAAACAGTTTTCTGAATGGCGACATTAGTAGAAAAAAAATGTCATCGATTATTGGATTATTAACCTGATTTTAAAGGCAATACAGTAAGTACTTCGTAAAAAAATTATTTTAATTTAGGCTTTTTCCACTCAGTAAATAGGACAGTTAAAGACAGTGGGAACTTTAAGAATTTTGGTACATTATTATGTGCAGTAAATGCATATTGCATGTCTTTGTCTTTTAGACTTCATTGATGTAAAATCTTAGCGGATTTTTACTGCAGAAAATGAAGTCATATCTTTGTTGTAAGAAAGTAGAAGTGCTACTTTTTGTAAATTCAACATTAATGTTTGCGGTAAAACATTCAGAAATTTTCATTTAAGTGTAAACAGAATAATCGTCGAATACCATTAAAAAGGAAGACAGCAAATCAACAAATCAACACGAAAGAAATGAGGAGTTCCAAAGTTTTTCTCAATGGTATTCGTTTTCTGTTTACTTTGTATTTACATACAAGTATGCAATCTGCTCTTAATCATCCAATTTTATATATCAGGTGACAGCATTTCCAATGTTGTAGCTACCACAGAAAACATGAGAAAAAAATTGAATGCAAACAAAACACGGAAAAGCGCATACCTGGTATATATACTGTACATTATAATATATCCATGGAAGGGTTTAGGATAAAAAGCCGCAATAAAAAAATATTCTTACTTCAAAAATTGGCCGAATTTCTTTGAACAAAATCTCTGAACATTTTAAGAGATAAAGCATTATTGTTGCACCCGCGGTTATTTTCTAATTGACTGCGAAAGGTCGCCCCTGAATGTGAGGAGGAGGGCATACAAAAACAAAATTGAACTGTGACTATGTTGTTTTCCAATGGTAATCGTTAAAAAATACATGCCTAAAAAATAATAACAAGTCAATTGTGAAAATTGAATATGATAGCCGTTTACTTTTTTTGTATAAATAATATATTCACGTGATGATTTCCTAGTGAGTTGACTTTTGGGAGACAGTAATATTTGCCCTAATTTAAACAAAATAAACCCGTGTAACATTTAATTCCGACTGTCAGAGCTGTTATAATAAACCTGTTGTAATATATGTCAGACTAAGCTATTATTTCTGGTTAAATTAAATTCAGTTTGCTTCGCTAGAGAAATAACTACATTTTTTCCGAGGCTTGAAAAACTTCAATGCGCAACTAAATTATGCTTCACCTGTTTAAGTCCCATACAACGGGGAAAAAACTGTACCGAATCTCGGACAAATTAATGCGAAACTTAACTATGTTCTTTCCATATTATGAATGAATTAAATCATTATTTATCATGAATTAAACTGTTAGTTCAATTTTTTAACACAATCATAATTTAAATTAAAAGTTTTTTTTGTGCTTTAAATAAAAGCTTCCGTATTTCCATTTAATCTAATCTTAATTTTGTCCCTAATTTTAAGGCGAATTTATTTTTATTTTCAAGTCATAAAATTTGTATAATTTGCAACTGTTTAAATCGATGACATTATTTTCGTTGGATCATTTTACAATTACTTCAATAATTACAATAACTAATAATATTACATTTACAATATACAAAACAGTCTTGTAATTTCTTACCTTCGATCCATATAAAAATACAAATATTAAAAAAATTAATCTAAAAGATTATAAACAAAAACAATTTTTGAGTGTACTGTAAAAAATGTTAGAGGAAATAAATTAATTAATATCAAAACTGGATCAGTTTAATAGAATTAGTCAAAAACAAATCACAGGGCTCCATTTCCTTTGCACATTTCATTACAGTACGTACTACTATCTTTCTTCTCACGTTTGAGACCTTACAATAGCCTTAATACATTACTAAACTTTCAATCATGGTCCGAATAAAAAAATAGAATATCAAGTAAATTATATGGTTTCGGTTATAACTATAAGTACTAATCTACTGTGTATAAAACCATCTGGTAAAGAGATCAATCAATTAAATATAGATTCTAAAAACGAAACAAAATACAAAGCATTAAAATCTTAAGTTTATCAACCGGAAGATTTACTGACCATTCAAACGCTCTTCTTAGTCCTTTTGCTCGAGAACGAGCGAGGTGATCTCTTATGGGACCTACAGTTTAACGCCAGTTCCGAACGGCTATTTCGGTGGTGACCGATAGCCTAGTTCATTCAATCATTCTATCCTAATTCACCGCTAGGAATTTTTTTCAGGCGAGACAAGTGCTTTTGTCAGAAAAATCAACTGTCAACACCCCTCGGCAGGCAACGGCAAGCCACCGAGAGGTAATTGCCTCGTAAATTTTTCGAAATAGCCGTTCCGAATATTCAACGCTCATTTTATAATCGGTTACCTTTTCTTAAAAAGTTCAAAAAGTTTCCAAAGTATAAAAGCAATTTAAAAATTCAGGATGTAAATCCATGTGAGACAAAAAAATAAAAATTAACAAAAATAAGGCTTTTTCCTACCATATTATTCTCTAAAGCGAATCCATGTCCATCATTATAATTATAATTATTTTTAAAATCGCAATCGCGCTAAATTATAAATGAAATTACAAGAATGAGCTGCAAAGGAAACAAATATGGTACTTTTAAACAATGCCAGAGATTATATTCTTGCATCGATCGTTTTCGAAAAGTTCCTCTTCATTTTTCCGAGACATTAAAATTCAGTCTCGATCACATATAGCCTACTTTTCGAATGAAATATTATTAAGGGATACTCAGAGTGCCCCATCATCGGCTTTCCAGCTCTAAACAATGGTCAATTTTAATTATGAATTAAAGATCTTTAGATTTATTTAAATATTCCAATTTTGTAGATCTCTGATTTTTTAGAAGCCAAAAAATGGCAGAGACCAAAAACCTTTAATTTCGAGTATTTAAATTTAGGAAAAAAAAAAACATAATCTCTAGCTTACAGCAAAAGGAGAAAAAAACAAAAATATTTTTACCAAATGAATAATGCAATTACAGGACTGGAGGAGCTTCATAAAAATTAGAATGTTAAATTAAAGAAAAACAAAAAGACCTTTTTTCCATCTACGAATTCAGCTAAAATCTAGCTAAACTGGCAAATGAGGATAAATAATTAAATATAATTTTATCCTTGAAAAAATGCCTTTAACCTGTAGCATCAACCTATATAAATTTTGCAAAAAAAAAAAAACAGTTTCCATTCAATAATATTCGAAATTGACTTTGATACTACATTTTATATTACAACTACATAAAAATGGCAGTTTAATATTGTACTTGGGATGACATTGTTATAATCCACCGAATTTTCCTTGCAGAATAAAACAACAGCAAAGGGGCTGCTTTATTGATTAATTACATCATTGTTATGCCTGGTAAATGAGGATTACAACACAATTAGTTACTTTTTTTCGACGATGTTATTAATTTTTACAAAATATTTTACGGTGAACAACATTTTCCGTTTATACAGCTGAAAATTTATGGTCTTTCTTGCTGAACAAAACAGAATCTGAATATATCTTGGACATAGGTAAAATTTAATTGATTTTTTATTCGATTTGATCTCGATTAAAGATATCCTGGTTAATTTGGCTCTTCGATTTGAGATGCTATCCTGAAAAAATATTTCAAAATGAATCTTGTTGTGTAATAAAGGGCAACGACTAACACTAAAAACACAGATGATGCAACATCCGTGCACATCTTAGGAAACAGAATTATCACAAACTTTGGAAACAGAATACATTTTATTTTCGGAAAGTGAAACTTCTTTTGGATTCGATGCATACCTTGAACATAGGGGTACAATTTTTGTGATACAGCGCATCAACATAAAACACTTTAAAGGACAAAAAAAGGTTTCATTTCTTTTTTATGTTTTTAGTATACACATAATTTCTGCGGAAGGAGAACACTGAATAAGATGAACCACTAAAAAGCGAATTTTATGCGATTAAAAAAAAATCATTTGAATCGAAAACAATTTTTGTGAAAAAAAGTTGAATTATTTGAATTTTTGAAAAAGCCATGAACATTTTTCAAATGTCAACAGTCGCCTAATTCTTTTTTTTTTTTGTTCATTGTGTGATAAATTTTAGTCAAGCGATTAAAAAAAATCATTAAAAGCGATATACCTAATTGCTGGCTTTCTCAAAATCCTTATAAAAACAACAAGAAACCTATAATCGTTTGGAGCTACATCGTTTTTCAAAATTCAGAATTTATTTGTTTTGTTTTCGTCGTTATAGATTTCTGTTATAGCATGCATGCCGACCCACGTTACATCAAAAAAAATAAAAAAGGTCGTATTCGCTTGAATTTTTATTCAACTTAATTCTAAGGAAAACAGAACATTGATAAATTTAGTACACCAAACAAAGAAGTTTCACTTTTAAGGGAGTGCACCCGCCTCTCCCTTTTCTTACTTTCTTTTGGAAAGATTTTGAAAATATTTTGATCAGATTCTATGATCATTACATTTGTGCTTGTGAATTTCGTTTGCATCCCATAATATCATTATTAGGATCTGTCTCTTATTTTTTATTTATCCTATGTAAATTTTTTGTTAATGTAAATAAATTCTGATAAAAAAGCTTTCGGAAAATCGTTAGAAAATGTGATTTACTATACAAAAGATTGGTATATAAGCAATTCTTTTTACCACAAAGCATCTTTTATAATTAAAATTGTTAAAAAATGGCCTTAGAAAAGGCTATTAGCTTACAGTATAGATGAAAAACTTAGAAATTTAATAACTTTTCGTTATTCATCTAAGCTGAATTGGTTGAAAAAAGATTTTTAAAAAATCTACAGTGCAACTACTTCAGATTGCTTAATACTCCTTTGAGGTATTAAAGAGGTAATCGTAAGAAAAGTTAGTAAAGCCATTAAAATAGTGCTGAAAACGACTTAAAAAAAAAAACATTTTCTCCATTTTTATAAACTTTTCAAAATTGAAGTTCCAGCCTATTTTTGTGAACTTTTGTGCAAAAAATAATTTTTAAAAAAATCCTTCGGAAACATGGTACTATTTTTACTAAAATTTCAAATTGTTGTAGTCTATTCTACCGATTCTTGATATTAAAAAGTTCTCTTGAGCTAATGCTCCAGTTCAGTGAACAATGTCAAATTTTTAGACTCACAAATATTTAGTTAGGAAAACTGCTAAATCTGAAAAACCTATGTATAATTCTTTCATAATAATAATAATGCAATATTAAAAAAATTAATTTTTTTTGGCTAGAAATGTGAAGCATGAAACAATGCAGCCTTAGCATCGTGTCATTTACTTGCCTCAATGTAGAAAAACTAACTTTCTTTTCTTTTTGTATATTTTAAACCATCTTACACTGATCTTCGAAATTTTAGCAGTGTTTTAATACATGTTCTAGAATCATGGGAATGGCTTTGATTTATGTTAAAGCATAAATCTGTTATGCTTCAATTTAATTTTAAGCATAATATTTTTTGTGCCAATTAATAATAATTAATAAAAAAATTTTTATCATTCATCACATTTTAGAAAATCAGATATTTCAGATAAGCTTTTAACTTTGGTCCTTTAGCACCTTTTTACATCTACTTAGTGAAACTTATGACCATCAAAAGGAGTGCTTAACAGCTTAAAGTAAAACTGTTTTACGCGCTCAGAATGCCATTATGAAAACGAATTTAAAAACAAATGTCAAATATGATAAAGAGTTGATGGACTTTTAATCGAAATTGTAAAAAATACCTTATTTTTGCAAACCTGGAAAATTAAAAACGGAAATAGGTCCCATAAATTTGAAAAGCTCTTGACAGTAGTGGCAATAGGGTTGAAGAAACTCCGGAAAAATTAATTTTCATATTTTAAAACTAAGAGGCCCCCCAAAACATTTATATGCGTTTACGACTTTGGTTCCTGGGAATAATCAACAGAGCACGCCGGTCATGTTTAATACAGCAAAAGCGCCACGCCTTCCCCTTGGTATTTATTTATAAATAAACATATTTATAAATGTATAGTAAGGGACCGAATTATTTACAGTAAAATTCAAAATATCCCGTGAATTTTCACGGAAAAGAAAAAAAAATCGAAAACAAAAAGGAAACATCACAAATAGGGCTTATTGTATCTAGAAGTGATTTGTAACTGGAGTCCCCGCAGAAACCTTAAAATCTAAAAATTGATAAGAATTAGTTGGACGATAAAATGTATTAACTTGCCTAAATCTGGTAAATTATTTCAACACTCTAGATATTTTAAGTTTCAACAGGAAACTCGTTAGAAAATCACACGTAAATACATTGTACAAAGCCACCTTCATTTACGCAAGGAAAAATAAATAAAAACAATTTAAAATGAAATAAATAAAAAAATTAAATTAAAAGCACAACCTCATTATAGTTATTGATAAATTTTTAAACATTAATTCAGGGATAATAGTGTAATTTAGAATAAATTCGCATAACTTTGCAATCCACGATTGTAACATTTTTAAAAAATCAGAATTTTAAAAATATAAAAAATTGACGTATATCAATAATGAAAATCGTTTTATTCTTTTTTTTAAATCACTCCTGTAAGTCATATTGTACGCTTGAGACCAATAAGGACCAAAGTTGTATTATTAGGTTTCATTTTTGGCTGCCGCTCCGGTTTTGTTGAGCGGCTTCACTGGATTTACATGTGAGGAGATTTTTATAAGCTTGCCTATATTCTGAGCTCATTACCACATAAATAATTGGATTCATGCATGTGGTTAGGTAAATAAGAATGTAACCAGCTATATTTAAACTGTGAATCTCTAAAACGTGACGAAATGTTTTGGAGATGGTAATCGGTAGGTAACAAATTAAAAAACTTAAGAATATCACCAATATCATTTTTAGAAGTTTTTTGTCTTTGGAAGTCATTTTACCGGCGACGTTAGTCATCGAGCTCGATCTCCTTGACGGGGAATTGCTTCCCCGGCGGAAAACCGAGCTTAAGTTAACACTAGGCATCCTTTTTTTTCTTTTACTCCCCTTTTTACTGTAATCTTCGGAATGACTTGTCGGCGTCCCGCTACGTATGCTCATATCATCTTCCATACCAGAACTGGAGGATCTTTTTTTCCCAAAATTGAGCGTCGGTGGCTCTAGATAGTTCTTTGCGTTTAATTTTTCGAAATTGACCCTATTCGGGCTGGGTTGATAATTTTCACCGAAGAGTTTCAAGCAATTTGCGTTGGTAACAGGTGATTCCGGATTTGATTTTGATATATTCACATAGTTTTCTGTGTCTGGATTTGTAGATATGTAAAATTTTTTATTGGTATATTCTAAGGAATTTCGTTGCTTCTTAGGCTTATAATGATCGCATAATCGGGTATGTTGATTTTTGAATCGGAGAACGCTTTTTTATGTAAAAAAGAAGTATTTGGAATTAGCTTATGCTCTAAAAAATGTACACTCTCACGCGGTTTCACGTAATACCCACCATTTTCTGACGCTATTTTTTCGTCTAGCTTTTGGTTTTGAGTCGAGTTATAAATATTTTGCTTGATCTCCTTTTCAAAATGATTGGGACTCCCGTTTTTTAAATGAACGTGATCGAAATATACGGATGAGGACCTATCGGTGCTAATGGTTCCGCTTGCTCCGGTAGTTGAAGTACCGATAGCAGAATCCTCACAGCTGGAATTGGGTTTTGATTTGAGGAATCTCCGGATGGACATCGAAGTGGAATGTTCCGCGGCTGACGATTTGGAAGTTTGAGCCATTGAAGTGTTCGTCGAACGTGGAATCGATCGAGATTTGAGCGCAGTTTTCCGAACAATGTAAAAAATCCTGGCGTAACACACTACTATGGAAATACAAGGTATAACAAAAGCTACGATAAAAAGAAAAGCTTTAGGTGAACGTCCGTGTTCGTCCGGAAGAATTGAACATGATCCGATTTGCCGATCTAATCCAAACTGGCCCCATACTCCCAACCATGTTGCTACCAAAGCTCCAAAGCCGCAAACCCACGTGCAAGCCACCATCAAACCAAGATATTCTTTCCGGTATAATCTGAAACAGAATTTCAAAATCTGATTTGCATAACTGACAGCCATCAACGGTGCACGTTTTAATTTCTTTACTGTTTCTCTAGAAGTTTCTTGTTGGGAGCCATGGTGTCGTCCATAAACCACGTTAGCATTATTTTGGTCATTTTTGACCCCCTCCCCCTCCTTGTCAGCAAAGATTAACATTTCGGGATCCCCCCCCTAATTTTTTTTTTTAAAATTAACATTAAAAAAAATCTGAAATTCTTCGGAACTTAAATTTTGCAAAGAAATGTTTTTTTTTTTAAACTTTAGAGTAAATGCGCGGTAAAACTGAATTTTTTTTTTTTTTTTTTAAAGTGATTTAGGTTACATAATTAAAAAATTTATATTATTTTCATTTTTTCACGTTTATTACATGAGACAAATGCTAACGTTAGACATGTAACCCCCCCCCCCCTAACGTGCTAGCGTGGTTTACGGACGACCCCCATTCAGAAATGACGTCAGCATAATTTCTACAATTTTTTACTCCTCCCAGCCTTCGGCAATACTCAGCTTAAGGGGGAAATTGCTGAGTCGAACTCCCTTTTTTGTGACGCAATATCTGAGTGGGCGATTGGTTAAAGGGTCAATGTGACTGAGCAAAAAAAAAAAAAGGGAATTACTGGCACAGTTTAAAGTTCATAGTACAACGAAGACGTTCGACCATCCTTTTGATCCCAAAGATCCAAACCATTTTATACCCCAGTTGTTGATAAACCACAGCACTTAATTTGCTAAAGAGAAATTGGACGCCCTATTAGCGAGGTATTAACTAATCAAAGGATGACCGCAAGAAATGGCTTCGCATGTAAACCGCATCATTATATTAGGACTCTAATATCCCGTCAGCGTTTTCTATCATCCTCATAAACGCTTCGACGATAGCCTTTCCAAAAAGACATTTTCATGCTGCAGATGGTTAATATCATGCCGTCGATGATAATGAGAGAATAATTATTAAGAAAATAAAATTTCCATCAATTTGGAGAATTGATCTTCTTATAAGTTTTCATAAGAAATGGGTATTCCTTCCCGTGTAAATTGTTAAACTTGAAGAGACACGTTGCTGAAAACAGCTGATGACGCTAATTTTAGCATTGTCCATTAAGTCGGTTCACAGTTTGTTTTTTACAACCTTAAAAGCGTTAACATTTGGACGTTGAAATTGCATATCACGGACCATCTCTTTAAATAAACATAATAAACATTTCAGTTGGGATGAGCCATTTCAAGATTTTCTGGGATTAATGAATAAATAAGAAAATAAATGTGGGTTGAAAAAGTAAAACGATATCATCTACCGAAGAAAAGTGAATAAAATTTTCGGTTAATTAAGCAGCTCGATTTTAATACTCAACATGAAGGTTTAAGAATATATTATTAAGAGGAGGCTTCACGGAGTACCGGAAGGAATGGCTGTTTTGCCCAATACTCTATTTGCGAGGAAAAAAATCAAATTTTAGGTATCTAACGAACTTCTTTGATTTTTTCTTGTATTTTTAATACAAGTTTCAACTTGTTCCAAGCAAACAAAAACCAGGAAAACAAAATCAAAGTTTTTTGACCGCAATTTTTTTTTTTAAATAATTTTTTCGCCGCCCATACATTTCAGACAAGTTGAAACTTGCACTAAAAATTTCAGGATATACCAGAGGAGTTCGTTAGATACCTAAAACTTGGATTTTTTTTCATCGTAAATCGAGTATTAGAGAAAACAGCTATTCCTCCCGGTATCAGTGAAGCCTCCTTTTAATGTAAGATGAAATAACGGAACAATCTTGAAATATGGAGCTGAATAATGATAAAGGTAAAAGATTGCAAAAACGAAAACACCAAAAACAGATAAAAAAGAAAGTAGTCGCGGTTTGTTAAATCGGTGTTACAATTTATTACATTTTTTTTCGTACAAAAAAAAAAAAAAAAAAAAAATGTAGAGAATCAGCAAAAGAAAAGCGTAAACTCTAAATCACTGAATTTATTCTGGGTTTGGTCTGCTTCCTGGTTAAAGTCGTTTGTCACGAATTAGATAAACGGGTCTGCCCAAAAGGACTATGGGAAGCCACGATTAAGATTCTCTGTTAATTCTGTTGTAATTGGTAAAGTTTTGTGGCTGTATTTTCGAAGGAAATCGGAAATTATTTAGACGTGAAAGATGCAAACACATCGTATTATTAACGGTTGTTTTGAAAAGAAAACTTTAATGGCAATAAAAATCGAATTATTCCCAGCGACGGAAGTGATAAAATTCAATCCGAAATTTATTCCTTCTTTTTTTTTTTACTTTTAGGACTTCCATAAAAGTCCCTATAAAGTGCATTAGTAAAAAAAAATGATCTACTGTAAGGGATGAATTCTTTATTTGATTGTCGTGTTATGGTGTGTTGTGTTATTGTCTTTTGTTTTGTTTTATTCCAGCATAGCATAGTAAACACAATAATGTAATAATTTACAGGCGACTCAATCTACTATTTCCGAACTGTATCAAAACTTTTCCCATGAGTTACGTTTTTTGACTTCCAAAGTTTTATGTCCTAATGTGCTGACTTTAAAAAGAAAAAAAAAGGCAAAGGTGTGAATCTCGGCCGTTGCAAAATATTTGTCTCGATGATAAGCAATGCTAGATATTTTAATGAAGGTGTCAATTCCGAACCGCAAACAATGAAAACCCTCAGGTAAACTTTGAGAGTTCTATGAAATAATTTCTAGAGAAAGTTGTCTTATCTTGTTGAAACTGAAATTCGGTAAACTCAAAAACAAGAAGTAAACACGAAATAAATAATAATTTATTTTCTCGGAATGATGCTTTCCTCGAAAAACCCAAATCATAACGGTAGGGTTTCCATTTAGGGCAGATCTTGGAAAAGCTGTCAGCAATTCATCATTATCGATGAGTCGATAACAACGCCTGGACATCCTGAAGAGGTATTGAATTTTCTATAATTAGCACAAAGCCTGAATAAGGACAAACATCTAGAATATCAATGAACACACCACGCGAACGTTTCCTTCGAAAGAAAAAGACTTTAAAAAAAACGAATGTCATACCATCTATACTTTCCTTATAAAAAGGCTGACCTAAAAAAAAAAAAAAGCTGAATAGACGTTTGTTACTTTGTGAATGGCCTTTATAAAGACCGATAAGATTTCTAAAAAAGGTAAACAAAAGAGAAGATAGAAACAAATATGAAAATGTTTGTTACTGCATGAAATCTGAGATTTTTCTTTTTGTCACATAAGGAAAAGTCTTCTGCATGTGTATAACAACGTCTCATTTACCTTTGATGTAAGAATTTTATTTTACGGCACGTTTTCATCATTATGACTGCTACACTGTATTTTCTTCTTTTTGTTATTACTTACTTGGGGTAAAGTGTGGGATGCCCGATCATGACGTATCTATTGATGGTTATCGCTAGGACAGTAAACAAAGACACAGCCAACAGTCCGTAGCGAAGAAGGGGAAATAATTGACACAATAATTTGCCGTGACGCCAAGCTCGAGAGTAAAATGTAGAAGCTGCCAAGGGCAGGTTGAAGCAGCAGAACATTAGGTCGGACACGGATAAGTTCATTATAAAGACGGCCGTTGCGTTTCGCACCTGGAAAAAAATAAAAAAAATATAAACGAATATTTTGCCAAGTTGTGAAAGTTGTGCAAGCACAAACTGAAAATGTTGGGTGGACATGTTCGTCTTAATGTTGCAAAATGACGAAGATATTCAGTGAATATGTTCAGTGAACAAGTTAGAACATTCTCACCCAACATGTTCATAAAAGCATGATTGCTCATGCATAGCTTCCCCTATCTACATGTTAAATGTAGTAAAATGTTGGGTGAAAATGATACTCCAACATGATCACCTACGATATTTGGGAAACAATCGTAGGTATTTCAATTATTTTAATCTTTCACTTACAATTTTTAATTTTTAGTTTTTATCCCAAATATTAATGCCTAAATCAGTTTTGGAAATACAATGAGTTTATGGCATCGTCCATAACCCACATTAGCATTAATTTTAACAACTTTTGACCCGCTCTTCCCCTTTTCAGCAAAGGTTAGCATTTCGGGACCCCCCCCCCCTCCTAAAATTACGTTAGGTTTCGATTATCCCTTCTTAAAAAATTTTTTTAAAAATTAATATTAGGCTGCAAATTCACTATGGAATGTTGGACCAACATTCCGTAGTGAATTTGCACCCTTAAAGGAAATGGGCGGGCAAAATTAAATTTTTTTTTTTTTTAAAGAGAGTTAGATTACAATAATTCAAAAATTTTAATGATTTTCATTTTTTCACGTTTATTACATGAGCCAAATGCCAGCGTTAGATATGTAAACCCCCCCTTAACGCGTTAACGTGGTTTATGGATTCCCCTTTTATGTTTTTTATCGAAAAAATAAAAAAATAATCAAAAAGCGTTGGCCTCATTTTTGAAGGACCTTATATTTTCCATGACGTAGTTTCTATCCTCCTGGCATCGCTTTGTCCGTCACCGTCATACAAATGTGATTTCCGATTTATTCGGTGTTTTTGATGACAACAACGACATTAAAAACCTTAAACCGAAAAAAAAAAAAAAAAAAAAAAAACACTAGTCAAAACAAAACTTCAAGGATTTTACAGCGATATAAATCTTCTTTTACAATTCGACTTAAAGTCAAGAGCATCTTTTATTTTTTTTAACCGTCTGTCTATTGAAGCGGATAACCTTTTCTCAAAAAGTTAAGTAGGAAAACGATGAAAGTAAATACGAAAATATTTGTTGCCCGGATAAAATGGAAGATTTCCCTCAGTCCGCCAAAGAGTTCAGAGTACTGGCAGGATATAATATTTTCCTTTAACTTTAGATTAGTTTCTTTTCCGTATGAATTTACCTTTCTCTGAGAAAATATTTGTCTTTGTTAGTCGCAAGACAAAAATAATTTCGCTCTCATTTTCTCATGTGATTTTACCACTTCTGACTTTTTTTTTTTACGAAAAGATATTTTAAAGTCAGCTTCGCGTTTTTCATTTCCCTACAAGTATATATTTTCCTTCCGGGAAATATTTTTATAGATTAAAAATCTTATTTTAGAATTCCTGGTTAACTGCAGTAAGTATATCTAAGCATCAAAGCCAAAAAATGTTGATTCAAAGAGTAAAAGCGAAAAAGGAAATTTTTCAAGTTTGATTCGGTATATCCTATTTCAAAATGAAACGTACTAAAAGAAAATTAAAATGCATATTTAACGAGAAACGGTTTAAAACTTCAAAAAAAAAAAAAAAAAAAAAAAAAAAAAAAATGTCAAAAATGAAAAGAGTAAGAGCTCAGCAAAATAGGTAAAAGGATTCCACGATTCATTTTATACGAAACACGAAGTTTATTTTCTAATTTTAAAACGATTTATATGAAGGCAAAATCAAAACCAGAAAGCTGAAAGTGAACAATATTTGGATGTGAGTTGGATGACCTTCATAAGAAGAGGGTATTAGTCCTGTTACAGATGACAAGGGTATGAAAGCTCTTGACCGGCCAGTTGTTTGAAAACAGCAAAAACACAAGAGAGCTTTCAGCACGTATCCAAATCAGATTCGATACTTTTATTGTTAAAAAAAAAAAAAAAAAAAAAAAATAACGACTCGTGTATGTGCTACGCGGTTGCAATATTGAGAGTATATTTATATTCTTTGTACAAGTTTCCTTTTTTTTCATACCAGTGTTCTGCCCATGTAAGCGAAAATAGCGTATCTTCATTTTCGGAGTTGGCACGTCTGTCGTATTTTTAACTTATGTAAACAAACAATCAATTCCGGAAAGGAAGATACGCTATTTTCGCTTACATGGGCAGTTACTCTAAGAATTTCACACATTTGAAGTACTGTTCATATTTTAATCAGCTAAACGATTTTAAAACGATAACAATTACAATAATTATAAAATAAAACTCCTTTCCGCAGTTTTAGGGGAAAAAAAAATTAAACCGTCTTTCACGTTTAAATTAAAATATCCTTGTTCATGATGTGTATTAAAATTTTATCAGAGGGCATGTTATCATCAGAGGAAAAAAATGCAACAAAATGTAACAAAATGTAACAATGGGAAAATAAAAAAAAACATAGCATGATCTTGTATCGACAATAAAAGCAATTAATTTCTCATTTTGATCTGCATATACATTTCGGCAATAGCTGCTAAATACAATAATTCATGCCCTTTAAACGTGATTTTAATAAAATATTCTCAATTGATTCATTTATTTAATATTTTGAACATCATGCGACGAACGAATAAAACAGCAGAATACAATAAATTTAAAGGCACGACAAAAATGGATTGAATGATTTTTTTGTAATATATAGGTTCTTTGCACCCAAAAAAGCAATAAATTGTGCTTTATAAATATTCACACTACTACTCTATCCCATGAGTATTTTTTTCCTTTTATGGAGAACGACGTAATCGAAAATGGCCCAGTCGGGCTTAAATAACATTTCGATGAACTCTTTACTTCCTCATTTAAAATTAATCTGTTTGTTCCCGTAAATCGTGAAAAATCCACCTCGGAATCGAAAAGGAGATTAAATTAATTCACACGTTGAATGAATGAGTGGTAAAAATTCCGAACCGTAACTCGACAAAAATAAATCACTAAACCGATGCCCATGTGGATAAAAGCAAACGAAAACCCTTATCTGCCAGTCAATCAAATCCATCTTAATATCCTGAACGAATCGAAAAGAACCATCGAAATTAGAATTCCGTGCTCGCTTTTCACAATTTAAACACTTAATGTTGATTCCGCTTTGTTTTCGCAAGACTGCACTCGGAAAATGCAAACAAAGGATTTAAAAAAAAAAAAAAAAAAATAAAATAAAACGAAATGCACTCCCCGCGCATTATATTCTCTCACAATTTCAATATTCCGCATTTTTCATTTGCACATCACCAACACTCGCCACACTTTCCCGACATCACACATAAAAAGATAAAAGGTTATTGGATATTTTCCAAAACATTAAACGCCGCTGGTTCCATATTGTGAGCTTCTTCCACAGATAGCAAATAAAAATTCAAACCTTTCATCGTTGTAATGGGAAAAGTTTCTTTGCACTTTTAAAATTTGACGCCGCGGTTTTCCCTATTTTCTTCCCTTACCTAGCTTTATATTTTGATGTCAACTTCATTTTTATCTTTTTCTCCGACTTGAAGAAAATGAAATACTGCAGCAGAATTATTATTATTATTATTACTATTTTACAAATAAAAAGCATTTGCCATTTAAAATTAAAAAGCATAGTTGATTTAAATTTAGGGATATATCACAAGACAAGAATTCAAGACGAGACAAGACAAGACATTTTTCAAGGAATCGTTCAAATCTTGTTTTTCGACAATTCAAAAGACTAGGATTCCAAATGTCAAAAACAAGAAAGGGGTCGTTCATAAACCACGTTAGCATTACTTTTGGCCACGTTTGACCCCCTCCCCTCCTTGTCAGCAAAGATTAACATTTCGGGACCCCCCTCCCCTTAAACATTTTTTTAAAAAATTAATATTAAACATTTAAAAAAATCTGAAGTTCTTTGGAACTTAAATTTTGCAAAGAAAAAATTTATTTTTTTTAAAAGTGAGTTAGGTTACATAATTTAAAAATTTAAATTATTTTCATTTTTTCACGTTTATTACATTAGACAAATGCTAACGTTTAGGTATGTAAAACCCCTCCCTCCTCCCCCCATGACGTGCTAACGTGCTTTACGGACAACCCCTAAATTCAAGAACTCAAGAATGGTACAAGAATTCTTGAACAAGAATCTTGGACAAGAAATGTTGAATTTGGAATCCTTAATTGGCTTATCGATCAAAAAACCTTTTGAGCTGATTTCTTGGAAAATTTCTTGTTTCCTTGTTATTGTCCATCCCTATTTAAATTATTCAAGCGATGGAATGAATGGTCTTTCAACTGTGGGCTACTAAGCTCAGATATCTAAACAAAATATTTTCTTTTAAGTTCAACATTTTTGCATTCAGCGCTTTGATGTCTTTGAGAAAAGTTAAACTCTTTGTGTGACACAAATTGTAACGATTTACAGTACAACCTTCATACAACGAACATCCTCCGTAAAAAGCAAATTTGGTCGTTCTGAGAGGTGGGTTTTATGGAGAAAAAGGGAAAAAATGACAAAAACTGAAGTGAAGGTAAAATTTTCTGAAGGACGATAAGCAGAGCCTCCATAAGTTAGACACTCCCGGTTCTACAATAGTCGTCGCAGATAAATTTTTTTACACAATTTTTTTGCCATTTTTGGAGATTTTTTACATTACTTTTACAAACTTTGACCGGCCTAGGCGGTTTTTTTTTTTTTTTTTTTTGTCAACGAGATGACGAACTTAGAAGAGATAAGAAATTAAATGGTTAATTTTTGTCCGATTTTTGTCCAATTTACAGAGACAGGTGTCCCAATTTCTTTTGCCTGAAGTAGTCGTGGCAAAGAGGCAGTCAAACAAGTATTTTTTTATTTTGGTGGACTAAAAATTCAGTCTTTGGTCGAGGGTAGAAATGGTCTTTGTATAGGAGTTCCTTATACATTCCACTTAAGGGAAAAAAACGGTGGATTATAAAGCAGGGATGGTATGCCGAATAGATTTTAATCGGAATCGGAATCAGAATCGATCGATGGAAACTAATCGGAATCGGCATCGGAATAAGATTCGAATGATAAGAATAAACTTACCGGAATCGGCATCGGAATCGCGAAAAGTTTTCGCGTAATAATTTAGAATCGGAATCGGAATCAGCATGCCGTCCCTGTTATAAAGTCGATGAAAACGCAAAATGGTCGCCTCTTAATGAGGGAGTCGCGGATAGAGGTTTTGCTGTACTATTTTTCAAAGTTTGATCACAACGAAAACGATTCACCCACTTTACAAGTGTGAAGTGTGTAAAATGAAAATTAAAATCTTGAAATTTTCTTACGCTTCCCTATTTAGGTAAGCTTATATTTAAGTCGGGACAAATCCGTAGCCAGTTAGGGGCAAAGGATGGTCAGCCCTTCTGTATTTTTTTTTTTTTGACTGATATGTAATTTCCTATCTTCCATGTTAAAAGGAGTCATTTCTTAAAGCCACCCTAAAATCTTTTCACCTTCTTGGCCTTCCGGGATGAACGGGTCTGAGTAGGACTACAAAGTATCAAAATGCGCTTAAACTATTAATTTAGACCTGAAACCAATTAACAAATTCAGATCCATTGATCAGAATAATGAATTCATACCGATATTAAATTTCGTTCTTATTTTCCCAAAAATAATTTACATATTGTGTACTGTTTAAATTGCCATCGCCTTCCTGACAGTTTTAAATTCACAATAACTAACGCTTTGATAATTAAATAGCTTAATTTTCTTTTATCATTCGCAGATATTGCTTTTCTCGATTGCCTTTTACATTCATAATTCATCGCTTTCGATTCCCTTTGAATGGAGGTACGTTTTTATAATCAAAGCAACATAATCGCAAAAGTATAAGGATTCTTCCCGGTTTTCCTTTCTCTAGAAGACATTTAAGTGAACCATAAGAGCCATTTTCTCAAGTTCTTTACAGTAAAGCTGAGCATTAGTTCAGAGACCCAACCGAAGATTCTCTTTTAATTTGAAAATCCACTCCTTTTAATCCTCTATAACGGACTATTAGGATTTAGACTGGAGTGCTTCATAATTCAGATATACTTTTCCTTCGTTTCAACTAAACAGGGTTAATCCGCTATTGTTGAAGCTTGAGGTAGAAATTGCGGATCAGGTGTGTAAAGCGAAACATCCGCAGAACTAGCAAAAAGGAACTTTTTTATTTTATGTCTTATTATATTTTTTTTTTAAAGAGGGGAAGAAAAAGGAAAAATCTTCCCACAGAAAAAAAAACATTTTGCACATACAAAAAAAAGCTTGGAAAATAATTGTCCAAATTCAATTCATCTCAAAATACATTTTTAGATATAAAAATAATAAATGTACTTATGTAAATTGGAAAACTTTATTTAAGAAATGTTTTCCTCTGAAAAAGGGAAATGAGAGTTAAGGGAAAATGCGAGAAAGGAAGGACGATTTTTTTTTTTTTTTTTTACAATTCTAGTTTCTTGACGAATTTCACCACATGAGATATGGTTTTACTGCTCTCAGCAAGTTTGCAAATTCAGAAAAAAAATAAAAATAAAAAGAATGCAGGTGGTATAGGACTCATTTTCCTCGCCACTGAAATAGCGAAACGAGGATTTTAAGAAAAAAGGGTTCCATTTTAAGCGACTTAATGGTTCTCAAGGGAATAGAAATCCAAAAACCTTACCGATAAAGACGATACCCTGGTATATAAATGATTCCACCCAAACTGAATAAAATTTTATCTTAAGTAATGAGTGTTTACAGACCGTTTCTATATAAAAACTTGTTTCCTCGACTCGAAAAGAACAAACTTAACTGAATTCCTTTGTGGAAGTTTTTCTGACAGCTAAGCGCCAGCAGTGTCAATGCACATAGACTCGTGGAATTTCGGCTTAGAGTTAATTATTGGTTTTCAGGAAAAAAATAAAGAAAGGAAAGATGGTCAAACAGAAATGGTTTGCAGCAAAAAAAAAAAAAAAAAAAAAAAAAAAAGATCGCCTTTGAATTTAGATATTTTTAACAAAATACATTTCTCTTAAAAAAAACATTTTCGCAGGTCTTTAAGTGCTTTAAATGTCAAATTCGTTCGAGTCCAAAGTCAAATGATTTTTAAAAATATGGTAGTATATAGGGATTTCAGTACCGGGAGAACCGGTACCGAACCCGAAATTCGAAAAACCTCGGAACCGGTTCTGGTTCCCGTAATTATAATATTCCTATTAATTGAGACAAAAAACAAAAAAAGTTAAATTAAACGTTAAAACTACAAGCAGAGAGAAAAAGACAAGTTTTTTATTGCATAGTTCGCTCTTGATGAATAACAGTGCTGCCGCCGCGCCGGTGCGCTATCGCTTGATTTCTTTTTGTACAATGCCGACCTAACTCATTCTCAGAAATTTGGATTTTGATTCTTGATTTCCTAAAGTTACTTGCTTTATATTTTATACAAAATAAGAAAAAACATTTTTGAATTAAAATTCAATTTCAGGAATTGTCTCCACCTGCCATTTAAGAAAAAAGTTTGCTTTATAAATCAAAAATAATTTTTTTTCTTTCGGTACCGGGAATATCTGTTCCAAAAAAGCTCTTTTCCCTTCCGTTTCCGAGATTTTACGGTACTTTGTAATCTTTCATAGTATATCGTTTATTTAACTTCATTACGAATACAGAAATACTATAGGTGAAAAGAGCCATTGCTAATGCACAGAAGAAAGAAATGTTAGAAATATTAAAAAGAAAGTATTATTTTTATTTGCTTCTTTTTCTAATGTAAAAAAAGTCCGATATTTTCAAAAATTTATTTAAGGGGTCTAAAAGCTACTTTTTAATATATTTTAGTCGACTAATAAACACAAAAAATAGGCGAATTACGTAATAAGTGTATATTTTGTCCCTTTTTGCTAAATCAATCTAAATGCAGATTCAGGTTTTCTAACTCTATAAAAGCCACTTTCAGCTGAAACAAAAGTACGAATATTTGTATCAACCTATTCAAAAAAAAGAAAAATTCATTTCCTGAAAGCTTTTTATATAATTTGGAAGAATAGAAGAATTCTTACACCTTGAAAAATAAAATAATAATAAAACCGCAGGACACGTCACAAATTTATGAAGTACAAACCGCATTTTTACGAAGAACAGCATCTTAATTTCAAAAGATTTTTTAGCTTGGCAAAAAAAATATACTGAGCAAAAATGGAACTGTACGGAAAAACTTATTAAACTAAAAAAGGCTCATTATACAATAATTATCAAAATTGAGTTGTTTTCTTAAAAAAAGCAATAAATTTTCTCTTTACTTTTTATGACAATAAATCATAAATCCTCCACTTTTTTTTCCGTTTTTATCAAATTGAAAGAAAAAAAAAGTAGCAAATTTTTTTGAAATAAAATAAGGAGAGGAAAAAAATTTTCCGAAGTGCATTAATGTCAAGGTGACCTAACGTTCTTTATTCTTGCCTCTCCCCCGCTTTTCTCACAAACACATCCTTTGTGGGGAGGAAAAAAAAAAGAATCCCGGTTGACCTGACTCTGACTCGATCAGGAAATGAAAAAATAGGGAAAAGAGTATTTTTCCATCGAGACAGTATATCATAATATTAGTGGATCGAGACACGGAACAAAATAAGACACTGGGGATTGGATGGAATAAGAAGAAGCTGGACGGGTTATACAATATTTATGACACCCAAATGAGATTGTTATAAATCCTGCTTTGAGACCATTTTTTCCATATTCAGTTTTGAGATTCTTTTATATTTTTCTTCTTCTTTTCAATTTCCACATTTTATTGTACAAGAAATATATCGAACTCATTAAAGAAGAAAAATTGATTTAGAAAAATGATGGCTATTTATTGCCTTTCATGTTTTGATTTTACTTTTTTATGGGTTGAAAGGGGCGGAAACATTCGCTTCAAAAATGTTTCCTCCAAAAAAAAAGAGAAGGAAAAAAGTTTTTTTCTTCCGAATATTTTATGTGTTATGGCCCAGAGTATTTTTTATACAATATATAATCTGGGCTTACGATTCTGCTGGGAGTTGTAATGGTGTAATGGTTGTTACGGTTGTTAAAAAATACTATCATTTAAATAATATTAAAACAGGATGAGAAAAAGCTGGAATATGGGAAAAAATGTTTTAAGTAAACGTTTCCAAGCTTTCCGTATTTTTTTTACCAAATGCTTAGGATGCTAGATTTTGCTTTGATAAATCTCGATATTAAAAAAGTCTCGCAAAAAAAGTTGTATCTTTCGTTTTAAAAGAGAGCTTTTGAAGTCATCGCATCTAATAAAAAATAATAAATAACCTTCGGCTTTAAGAAGGAAAACTAAGCAAAATATTAATTATAAATTGTGGTTACAAATCAAATTTTCTAATTATCATTAAAACCGAAGCAAAGCTTACCCTCGTTGGAAGGGCGATAATCCACGTTTTCAAAAATGTTTTAAGATCCTAAACTAATTAATTCTTTGTCAAAAATAAATTTAACTTTGATCGAATATTATCTCTCGTTATTGAAAGGAAAAAAAGAAAGCTAAATATAGTAACGTAAGGTTACACTGTTCATTTTCAGGTGCTTCATCTTAAGTATAATGCTTTTAGCTAAGAAAAGAAAAGATATAAATCAATATTATTTTAGAAAGAAAAAAAAATAATTTTCCGAATAACGTATTGATTTAAACACGAATTTTAAATAAAATAAATAATACTGCTACGGAATTAGCTAAGAAACGTTAAGTGAAGTTTACACAAACACAATTTCCTTTAAAATTTTCAGAGTCAAAATGAATTAGAAAGACCTTTGAAATCTTTTTGCAGAAAGTATCGCTAAAAGCAGTTGCCTCTGGCAGTGCGACCAGAAAGTATTGAAAGGGATGAATATTCTCTTTAGGAAATGAATTCTTATTCAAAAATATTGGTGGGCTCAAAATTTATGAGCTCTTAGCCATCACAGTACTGCACAATAAATGAGAAGATATTCAGATATTAGTGATGTAATTTTCTCAGGTTAAAAAATGAATCTTCGTGGGCTTAATATTATATTGTTTTAGTTACACTTTTAAGGTTGACACTAGTCCCCTGTACTTAGCTTATGAAAAACACGTTTCAACCTGGGAAGTGTAACTAGAACAATATAATATTGAGCCCAAGGTATATAAATGCCACTTAGTAAAAAGATTACAAAACACGTCAAAAATGGGGAAAAAAATCAGTAATGATATTTTTTGGCGTAAAATATTTCCTGTACTTTTAGTTAACGAAAAAGTTCTAATCTGAATACTGCTTTAGTAGCGCTTGCGCAGAAAAAGATTGCAAAGTCTTTCGAATTGGTTTTAACTCGGAAATTGGAAGTCCCTAATTTCAATGGCTATTATTGGCTGGAGTATGACTTTGAATTGAGTTCACGTTTTGTGGTGAACCTGCGATTTGGGCCGAACATTCAATAATTTTTATCAGCCATTTACAATGAAAGATGACTTGTCAAAAATGGACATATTACTACAGTGAATAATGCTGAAAACTTTAAAAACAATTTTTTAACTTTGTAACATTATTTTTTTCTTTTCAGTCCTTTCCTCGATTTCGAGCTTGGTGATTTCTCCCATACATCTGTGCGTGCGCTCACAGGCATATGGAACGTCGGTTCCGAGCGGCTATTTTTGAGAGATTTACGAGGCAGTTACCAACTAAAATTTAAAAACTATATTTTTAATACCTTAAAAATCCATATTTCGAAGCTTACAATAGTAATGAGCTTCAAAAGAGATGATCGTATGTTTGAGCCGGTCTAGGCTGAAGTCCCGTGGTCCTTAACCAAAACAACTTGTCAGGATAGGGTAATGTAATTTGACAAAAAATGAAATAGTAGATTACATATCAGGGAGCGTTCAAGTATTCCGTAAGACGTTTTCTCGGGTTTTCCGACCCCCTCCCCCCCTGTCGTAAGATTTAGTAAAATTACTTTGACCCCTCCCCCTTCAACTTACATAAGATTTTCGCTGACCCCCCATTTTTTTCTTTACCTCCAATTTTAAAAATGTCTTAGGATTTCAAAACAAAACATTTTTTCTTTAAATTAGAGTACAATTTTATTTTATTTTATTTTATTTATTTATTTATTTATTTATATATTTATTTATTTTTTGAGAAGGTGGCAAATGGAGGGGTATCCATTTTTATATTAAATTTAAAAGTTTTGAACAATAAATAATAATAAAAATTCTTACGTAAGATTCTCCGGTTCCCCCCCCCCCCCCCCCCTTCCGGTCTTACGTAATACTTAAACGCTCCCTTTGTTGTGGAGGTAGCGTTTGTACGTTAAGACTGGAGTTCAGGGCCCAAACGAAGTGATGGTCCTAACCAGTTGCAACGTGAAAGCATTTCCTATGTAATGTATTTTTCAGCTCGAATCAAAAACAAAGCTGAAAATAGCGATTTTTAAAAACTGTCTAGGGCGGAAAATTCAATTTTCGACGTTATAAGTGATGAAAAATAAATATAAACACGTAAGGTAACGGTATATTTGAATACAACCATGTAAAAACAATACCGGTTTTATGAATAAGATCCGGTTTCATGTTTTCTAATGAGGAACGTTTACTTTAAAATTCATGTCGGACACAAAATAAAATGTATTCTTAAGAGAGCACAAGTTGATAATCCGACTTCTAGTACAAAAATATACTATCTGTTTTCCCAGAGGCTATCAAAAGGAAGCTGGCTAATGTTTAAAATACACAATTAAATTAACCATCACAAAAGGTTTGGGAATTTAATCGTCTCCAGCTTAATGAAATTTTTCGCAACGCAGACGGTTTACCCCCACGGAATAAAGCGAAGAAAAAAATTAATTAATCTGAATAAAACACGGAGATTTTAATTCCATTATTAAAGTTTATTAAGGTAATTTTCATATCAAAAAGGTGTTAAAATTCATATTAGAAGGATATTTGTGCAGTACACTATAAATGTCAGAGAAGTTGATGTACGTAATTGTACCGATTTAGGATCGAGCTTCAGTTACACTTTCAACGACTGCACTCCATTTTATAATTTCAAGTTACCATTTTTTTTTAAAATTTTAGTATCTAATTAAAACGTGGACGGCTGTGTTCTTTATGAATCAAACTCAACCGTAAAATATTTTGTGAAAAAAGTTAAAAAATATACAGAAGCTTTCAAAGGATTTGAAGGCAAAAAACTGTCGCTTCCGTATACCTCCATTTAATATCCACTCTAACTTTCAATGATGTAAGCTAATCTAGAGCTTTATAAATAAGTTATCCGGAATAATGCGAATCTCCATTTCTACTGATTCTAAAATTCGGAAATACTTAGTAAAATCGATTTTAAGTCGTAGTTTCCAAAGCGCTTTCTATTTCTATTTCAACTTACAAATTTGTCCTTGTGTTTATTCAACTTTATTTTACCCAAATTCATTTACGGAGACTTTCAACAATATTTTTAGCGGTCATATTCAAAACCTTTTTCCTCGATGTGCGGTAAATGATTATGGTGCTTTATTAGATTTAAAATATTTTTAAGAAAATCAACATCTCTTCCGAAATGTAATAAACTCCCACTAATAAATTTTATGGATCCTTGCGGAAAATTTCAGAATGCATTGCAACTCAAAAGTTTTATCCAAGCTTAACTCAAGTAAAAAGAAAAATATATGATCGTAAAAAGAACACGTTCACTTATCCGCAACTGCACTCAAGTAAATGTGGAAAAGCATTTTTAGATAAAAAAAAATTTACATACAGAAGAGTGTCTGGTCTATGATGATTGCGATGCGTTTTTCTTCAGATTCGATAATTGGTTTTCAAACTTCCAATAAACGACTAATCATTCTGTGTTTCTCAAAGTGCATTCGACTCTTTTCTTTTCTTTTTTTCAAAGGGAAAATATTTAGTGATAATCCGCTGGCATTTAACATTTTAAGTGAAGTAAACCGGTATTGTGGGGTCTCTAAAATTGCTTGGATGCAGATAAAAAGATAAAACCCAAACCAAAGATAAATTTTGCAAAATTAAGAGAAACGGAAAAAGGAGGTGCTATAAAATACTAATCGTGATCAACGGTAAGAACCTCTTCCTCGTCGTTTTATTTTTTAAAATATTTTTCCCGACTTAAAAAAAAAAATCTGAGATAAAAAAAAGCCACAATAAATAATATCTTTTTCGACGGAATTATTTTCTTTTCAATGGCCAGATCCACTAGTGTTTTTTTCTGGAAAGAAAAAAAAATTCTACGCTTCGAAAATAGATGGAGGATAACAATTCGATGGTGCTATATTGTAAAGTCAAAAGCATAAAAAAAATATCATATACCTAAAAGCGCTAGATTAAATATTATATTAAATAAAGTTCGAGAAAATATTATTTCCATATTTTCTTTTAGCGTATGTCAGCTATATTCTGCACCGAATATAAAGAGAATTTTTTAGCATAAAAAGATAAGGAAAAAAAAATTCTGGGGGAAGAAAAAATACAATAACGGTTCAATAATTTTTCTAATACAAAGTTTTGTGAATTACTTTTTTTTTTAGTGATCAACGCAAAAGTATCCTAGTGGAAACTTGACGATAAACAATTGGATGTTACTCGTAAAAATTTCAAAGCGGTTATCAGTGCCAAAAAAACCATGAAAAAGGAAAAACTGCGGGAAAAACAATATTCAAGCAAATTAAAAATGGATTTATTTGGCGTTGGTCAGTTGTTTTAATTTTAATTGGCGTTTGGTAGACTGACTTAATTAGGTTAACAAACCCCATCAGGCACCAAAGCTTGAAAACAGTGAAACGTCCAGCACAAAGTCCTATTTATTTTTAAAAAATTGAAAAATTATTTAGTTAAACAAAGAATTTTAGTCTGCTTAAGGCTGATCATATCGCTTTCCGTTGGTTTTTTTTTCTTTCAGAAGATTTCTAGAGGAAAAATTTTTTTCCCCTAGCACGTATGAATGAAAACGTTAAGCTTTCGGATTTCACATTTCATTTGGTTTGTAAAATTTCTCATATAAAATCGGTTAGTGAAAAATTTGATTTAATATCCGTTTTGCGGTCGAGCTTTTAGAATTTATTTTACTTTCATTTCAGTTATGGATATCGTACATCTACAATGCACCTCGAAACCATTTGGATGGCGGTTTTTCGAGATTTTTATTTACAAATATATATTTTCAAAAGTGTGGTCGAAATAGAAAGATGGGCAAATTTCCAAATGATTTCTAAAAACTCATGAGATTTAATAAAAAAAAAAAAAGTCATACGAAAAGAAAAACTTTTAACTGGAGGAAAGTAAAATGTTCCACAGTACAAGTTTTTTTTTCATACCATCAAGTCATCGATCTTCAGTAACTGATTCAGATCATGTTTCGCGATCACGTTCTAAATGAAACTATAAATCTGAAACTTCAAAGTTTCTATGCCTCCTTTTGTTAGTCGATGTAGAAAAAACTTATGCCTTTTCCGATATGCGGATTTCCTGACAAATCATTCGACTAATATGCGATTGAGCTGGGAATTTATCTTCTCCTAATGCTAACAAAGGAGGGGATATGAAGGAAATAAAGTTTAAAAAAACGATAGTCGTCGAATTACTTACATCGACTGGCTCGCCTTTTCGCAACATAATGATTGCAACAATTTGAAAAATCAAAAGAAATGAATGCACATACCACAGCAAAACCGATAAAAAAAAAATCGGAGCATTATAAACGATTTTATTACTCTCGGCTCCTTGATATTTTAAAACCTTTATGAAATTTCGATTTTGTGAGATTTATTTCGCTTTTATACATTTCCATGCGGTGAACATATTAGAAGTCAAAAAGCGAACTCCTTCCGGCGAGAAAACGGTATACGGAAGTATTATTTTATGCCGATTATCAAACAGAGAATTCGATTTATAAAAACATTCAACCAAATCCAAAGACATTTACGGTTGAGCGGAGTCCAACGTTTTATTAAACTTTTATTCTTCTTTATTTTAATTTCCTGAAAATGTCAAACCCGTAAAGCTTTTTATACGAGCCAATTGCATTTTCATATTCTCTTCAAGGTTTTTCAAAAAAAAAAAAAAAAAAAAAAAGTAATTTTTAAAAAAGACAGTAAGATGGCTATATTAATAAAAGTATTTTAGCTCAGAAGTTATACTTTTTAATGGGGTCATTTAATTTAAGGCCTATGTAAGTAAAGTCATCAAAATACGAATGAGAAAAAAAAAAAAAATCCTTTTAAGTATTTAAGTCCTTGAAAATTATTCCCTTTTTTTCGGTTAATTCTAATAGGAGCCATTAGTTGGTAGAAGGTGTCTGAAGTCGATTTAGTAAAAAAAGGAAAAATGTTTTAACTCATTCGTGATTCGAATTAAGCTTGATATATTTTAAAGCTTCTTATCTTCTTTAAAAAGATCGATTTAATTAGGTGAATGAGGATTATTCTGTTGGGGTTTTCAATTCGTTTCACCTCTATATTTTAGGGTGAACGGATACGAATTCCAATAATTTTAAAAATGATTTAAGTATTTAATAGAAGTAGATTAAAACTCTATAGTTCTCGGTAAAATTTTCTGGCCACTAGTCATTTTTTTATTAGATGGAAAATCGAGTTCGTTGTTGACTGAACACCAGTAAACACTTTTTGAGTCTAGTTGCATAATACCAGGAACTATAAAGGCTATAAATGCCGGGACAAATTTTTTTCAAAGGAGGAAATTTCAAATTTATGGGGTTTACCTCAGAGTAGCCTTGAAGTCTGAAGTACAATGTATCAAACACTACTTCAGGTGAAACACACAGTACTGCCCTTGTAAGCAAAAATAACGTATCTCCATTTCGGAATTGGCACGTCTCTTCTATTTTTAATTTATGTAAACAAACTGTCAATTCCAGAATGGAGTTGATGTTGCTTACATGGGCAGGGTAGATTTTCAAAATTTTCAGGATATAAGGTTTTTCAACAAAAAATTCTGCTTTCAATACGAACTATATAACCGAGGGTAAAACCGTTTCTATATAAGCGGGTATGACCGAGGTAGACTAATAGAATAATTCTTAAAGATTATTCAAGGAAAAATAATTATTCTTGTCAGAACACTGCAGAAAAAATCATTCTAACTTTTATTCGAATAAAAATTGTGTTATTTGAAGGATGAAGCGCAGGAAATCGTTGTAAAATGAAACCCAGGAAATCAGGTAAAATCTAACAGGGAAAAATGAATCGTAATTGATTAAATATCCTGGTGGAACTCATTGACGCAATTTTCCTCTTTTTTCTCATTCAAAAACCCTGTAAAAATTTAATTTTTGATTATCTAGAAACATAACCCAAAAGGTAATGTTATACTACTGAAATATAACATTCATTTAAAAAAAAGTTGTTTTGCACCGATCAGTTTTCAAAATTCTACGGCTTAGCAAATGATCGTTTCGATTAAAGCTCATTTTTCTAAAAATATATATATATATAAAACGTTATAAAATATTTCCGGTCATCAAACTTTTCCCGAAAACGAACGGTAAAAAAAATCATTTGAAACATGCCTTAATAGCATTACTAGTATCTGCTCCGTCATAAATGAACCATTTTTCTGCAGCTGACAATCTCATAAATCCTTTCCATCGACAATGCTTCAAAACCTACGGACTCGCCTACTGGGATAAAAATCTCAATTGGGTTCTCTATGGGAGGAAAAAAAAATTCGTGAACTTTTTTGCTTTCTTTTTTTTTTATTCGTCAACGCTAATTAAGGTTTCGAAGTTTCCTCATTGCTTAATTTTCAGGGGAATAAATCGGATCAGGGGGCGCTTAAAGTGAAAGAAATATCTGAGGAAAAAGGGCGATTAGTATTTAAGAATGGAGAAACCGTCTCATTCACAGAAATAATGCCTCAAGGAAAACTTTTAATGATTCAATCAAATAATTAATTGATTCCTTATTTTACGAGCATTGGAAATCAAATTGTTCTGCCTCTTTTTTAATGATTAACAATTCCTTTTTAAAGCTTTTACAGACAGAATATAAAACTCATCAAAAGGTTAAACGTATTTTTTAATGGCTACGTCAGATATGTATAGTATAGACGCCTTTTTTATTACTTCGAAGACTAATACAGATGGAAGAATATTAAAAAAAAAAAAATACTGTAAGCTGCAGAAAATATTCGTAAATTTCAATTTCGGTTTTTTTTCCTTTGCCGATGACATTTTGAGAAATGGATGTGAAATATTATAACTTTTTTTTCCCCGTTACGCATTTTTCCTTATCTGATTTCCTTGTTTTTTTTTTTTTTTTTTGGTGGGGAGGGGGGGGGGTGTTGAAGGTGCCTTAAATTATATTTCAGAATAAACGATTAACTATATTAAACGTGAAGAAATGGTATAGTTTTACTTAACCGCATTCCAACCATCTTTCATAAAAGCATTCTCTGAGCTTATTTATCTCTCTGCTTTCAAGTAATATCAAAAATCACGTTCCGAAATATAAAAACAAAAGAAAGGCTGTCGGCTGTCACGCAAAGTAAAAAAAAAAGCCTAACACGACATCGTCAATGAAATCTTCGGAAAAACTCCATCATGGATGTTGCTCACGTTTTTGGGTGAAAATTTTTGACAATTTTTCTATTTCCCTTTGGATAATCAATATTACGTCATACTTACAGAGATTACTTTCAGAAAGTAACTTTTTATACTGAATGATATATAATACATCCGTCTTTTCTATCGAAGTAAAAAAAGATTAGGTGTCAGCTGTCTCATTTCCGGAATCAACTTTTCTTCTTGATCTCTTTCAGCTTTCTCTGAGTTAGATTGTCTGTATTTTGTTACTCTTCTAAAATTTTTTTTATTGTGTCTTCCCGGAGCGCGACGTTTTTTATTAGGAGCGGAGCATCATCTTATCAGCAAACGATTTGAATGTGTAAGAAGAAAACAAAATTGTAAAAGAAATAATAAAAAAGCTTATCTACGATATATATGCATATCAAATCTGCAGGAACGGCCGATTTTTTTTTCTTTTTTTAAGTCCAGGGCCTTTCATTCATTTTGTGTTGAACAATACAGTAATGAACCTTCGATCTCCATTTGAAGATAATGATCGATTACGCTTTCGAAATCCAGCAGGGATCATTAATAAATCTTTTTACCTGGCGTAAAATCAACTCGTTACATTTGATTTTATAAAAATCAATACCGGTACTGATATAGGAACGAAATTATATTACATCGAACGATTTTTATTTTTCCTAAAATACTGTTATTATTTATTTTGGAAATTTCGGAAGTCTTGAATTATGCAAATCAATGCCTAATTCATGTTTCGATAATTAAGTGACAATATACAGTACAAACATTTACTGAAAAACGTTTACATTTAAAAAAGTTTCATATACGCAAACATTTAATGGAAAGTTGGGATTTATGTACGTCTATGAGACAAAAAATTGTTGTTTTTCCAGCTATTGGCTTCCGAACCAAGAAGGAAAAATAATACTGTAGTCATGGCCCTTCCCACCAGAAGGGTTGACTTGAACTCAATTCACCGATTTTAAGATTTAAGTCGTTTATAAGTGAAACGGAATGGCCCAAATGGTTATAGACTATACGGGGTAAAATCACTTTCACAGTTTAGCCATTTAAAAAAAAAAGACAATGCTCAAATCTCAAAAAGCCATTGATTGTTGACAGTTTTGATGGATAAGATGGGTCTGACTAGCTTTTTATCATAGATAAGACCTTTTCTCCCCTCCCATGTAAAGAATGAGACACATGATTATTTCATGCCAAATAAGTTACCACGTGTCCATCAAATGAGAAAAATTAGGCCGAAAAAAATTAAAAAATGCCTAAAGATGTTCCATTCACGGGCCCCAGAATTTTTCTCGGAAGAAACGGTTGTCATTTTCGGATTTTACAGGTTCGAAAACATGGGAAAAAATATTTAGGCAAAAATGTTGGCCTATTAAATGAGAGGAAAAAATAATTTTACGACCAGCTTCACTTTTCGTTGATTTAGACTCTTTTGCTTTTACAGGCACCCCTAATCGTCGACAAAAAAAATTTTTTTGAAATTTTTTAAGGTCTCTAACATCGTAAAGAAAACAATTTTGCCTCAGCCCCAAAACTTTTCAACAAAAAGTTTTTTTTGAACCATCCTATACTTCCCAGTGCTACAGGTTTTGGTACGCCAATTGAGTATAGAATCTGGTACGATTTTGGGGTCAAGCTTTTTTACTTCTGGGGATGTTTTACAACACAAATCCACTCGATTTACATCTAGCCCCGTTTGTCGAACCTGTTCGTCCTTAAACAGCACCGTGACCAGCTTCGCGGTTTAGTCAGGTTTTAAAAATTTACTTTTTTTAAAACCCAAAATCCGATTACCTGAAAAGCTTTCAGGTTTTTAAAGGAAATAATTATTCGACTTCGTTGCTACGACTCGGATTTGGTAAAAACGATCATTTTTATTCCTTTTTTTAAAAGAGGGAAATCATTTTTTACAGTCAATGCTAGAATCTGATGACTACCAATTACATAAATGTTCGACAAAAAATTCCATTACGATACATCTGCAACATTTTTCAATAGCAACGGCAACAAATTAATTTATATTGTAGTTGTACTTGTGCGGTACCGCTTTTGAAAAGCTAAGATAATCATCAAATAGTTCAATTTTAGCTGCATCGGCTTTTGCAGAGACAAACCGTAAATTTCATTTTCTGTAGCTGATGACTGATTATCAAAGAACGAGAATAATAATTTATTATTATTACACTTTTATTTGCATTTTCTCATCTCGGAACGTATTATCTATTGCGTGATTTTTTGAAGTTTTGTACTACGAAATTTCACGCTTCCGTACAATTTTTTTCAAGAAAAACTGATCATCAACAGGAATGATAGTAAGAAAATAAGGGATTGATATTTCAGTTCATTTAATTTGAATAATGTTGAATAGCATCATTAATAATCACACAAAATACATATTTTGTAAAACAACGGATTTGCGTTATTAAATGCAATAAACAACAACAAAAAAAGTTTATCGATAAAAAACATATTTCCTTTACACTCATGCAGTGATAAATTTTAGACATGCTATACTTTCCAGGTAATTAAATCATTCAAACATAAACAATGTCAACATATTCGCACTTTGAAGTACATCAGGTTATTCAAAAAATAGCATCATCATTACATTCAGAGTATGAATATGCACTCCACCTAAAAAGGTTAGTGATGAGAAATAGTAATATACAATCGATTCCGAGTAATATAATCTATTTGGTGCGGCCCATTTTTGATCACATAAAGCGGAAAATACAATATCCAAGCTTCGATTTTTATTATAATCTAGAATTTTGGACAATTTGATAATAAAATACAAGAGGCTTTTCTTCTTTTATAGTGCCTAAATATATTTTTAATATTTTTATCTGTTTATTATCTTATGGTTGATATCAATAACTTTCATTTTTTGGCAGGGGAAGAGGTTTAAAAGAAGGCCCGAATCATATTCCATTAAATCCTTGTTTCCATAGTAACTGAAAAATTGGGTTAATAATGCCCCGTTTGGAAGGGCCAAACAAGGCAATGAGTTAAGTTCCTTTCCGAGCTAACAAGAAAATACTAATATAAATTGGAGAAGTTAATGAAAGAGAAATGTTATTTTTTGGGGAAAGAGGCACTGTGTTGCAATTTTTTTGATTATTACTTTACCAGACGTCTCTATTGACTGTGATTATATTAATCAATATACAGTCGACCTCGCTTATAGTGAACTTCAAGGGACCGGTCAATATTAGTTCATTATAACCGAGGTTCACTATAACCGAGGTTCACTATAACCGAACTTCCCAAAATGGACATCTTTTGAGTTTTCTTAAAATTTTTAACGAGATTACGAAAATAAAGCATATATTTTTTGAAAATTTCGACTTAATTAAGACTTATATGCGATTGATTTGACAAAAAAGCTCTCATTTTGCAAATTGGGAACGTAATTTATGTTGTCCAGTTCGTAATTTTGGCACTAAAGTAAAAGTTTGGCGACAAAACCCATAAAAAATCAAAAAATTACTCCAAGAAACCATATTTTAAGCCTGTTTGTAACCAAAATTGGTTCACTATAACCGAGGTAAATTACATGGAAAGAATATACAAAGGGACTGGGACCGGCCACTTCAGTTCACTATAACCGAGAGTTCATTATAACCGAGTTCACTATAAGTGAGGTCGACTGTAATTAGGAAATACAAGAAAAAGATTCGTTCCAAAGACTTTTGATTATAACACCCGAAATAAAACAATAAACGAGATTATAATAAGCGGAACCTAATATATGTATAATAGCAGTATAATTAGGCGTCAACTTCAATTTATAAATTTTTTGAAGACACTTTGCACAGCTTAATTATGCAACTTTTTTACCTCTTTGCAAAATAGATATATAAAGCAGAATCAGATTTAATTAAATCCTAATTTTCGAAAATGACGAAACTGACATTAGGTATAGGGATTCTTGTGATAGGAATTTTCACTTGGGTGCTGGCTGAAGAAAAAAAACAGGTAAGTGATTTGAGGATACATATCAGGTCAAGAAAAAAAAAGGATTTAAATTCCTGGGTCAAATTTTGTACATTTAAAAGAAGGACCGAATACCTTAAACGTGCAAATTACGGATATCATACGACATTAATTTTAATTAAAATTGCAAATCATTTTAGGGAGAATATCGAATGGTTATTGAAGGTATCGACCCAAGAAAATATGACGGACCAGATGTTGCCTATGACTGCGAAATAAAACCGATAAGCAGAAAAGAACCTAATAATAAAAGGTTCTATTTGTATTTCTTATTTAAACGGGATGTAGGTCCAATTGGAGTAAGTCGATTTATTTTACTTTATTCATAACCAAACAATTATTTTATTTATTTCTAATTCGAAAAATTGATTCCAGGTAAATCTGACTGTGTATAAAGATAAAAGTACTAATAAAAAAGGGGATTGGAATTCCGAAGGCTCGTTTGATGTTAAAAAAATTTGTGAGTGTGATTACGGGTTAAAAAATTTTATAGACCACTTTAAACCCAAGGAAGCGTTTAAAGACGATGCCTGCGGAATAATCAAAGTAAGCTGCTTCGCTTTCTTCACACACTTCGAAAATTGCAAATCTTTCCTAATGTCCGTTGTCAGTCTCGTCAGTTTGTCAGTTTCCTAAATCCTAATGTCAGTTTCGTCATTTTCGAAAATTAGGAATTAATTAAATCTGATTCTGCTTTACATATCTGTAATTTTTATTTCACTTTTAGGGCAATAGTACTGTTCTCGAATGGACAATAGATGATGATCTGCATGATGCCTTTGATTCATTATTTTATGGATATTACAAAATTAGGGTATGTTTATCGGATAAGTACGACATGCAGTCCCAACAGATGGACTATTCTGAATGTTTCTTGGAGTTTCATGTAACTGGAGAAATCGTAGACGCGAGTAAAAAAAAATGTAAGAAAGATGATAAAAAATGTAAAGAAAACGAGGAGAACGAAAATAAAAGCGAAGAAAAAGAGGGTAAAGACGAGGAAAAGGAGGAGAAAAACGAAGAACAAGAGGAGGAAAAAGAGGAGAAAAAAGAGGAAAAAGAGGAGAAAAACGACGAGAAAGAACAAAACGAAGATAAAGAAGAAAAAAAGGAAGAAAATGAAGAAAACGAGGATAAAAATGAAGAGAAAGAAAAAGGAAAAAAGAAAGACAAAAATAAAAAAAATAAAAAAAATAAAAATAAAAAAAATAAGAATAAAAGTTAAAAAGAAAATGAAGCTTTCACCATTAAGCCGAAGTATTCATCTATCCAAAATGGAACCTGACTACTCATCTGCTTTCACTTATACCATTTCTAAAATTATAGTCAATAAAAATCGTAAGTTAAATCAAACGTCAAAAAAAAAAAAAAAAAAAAATATTTCTCAATGAGAGAGCTTGAAAATACTGCACCTATAATTTTTCTTCTTCTACTTGAAGGAAACCAAAATATTTGGTCATAGGAACTTTATTTTTGAAATATAAAAAATTGTTTACTCAAAAATTGAGGTGTTAATTAAATTCCAAATCTCTACTATTGGCTGCGTATGGACCGAACAAATTTTTCTTTACTAGGCTCCATATTTTTTATAAAAAAAAAATTTAATGTTGCAATTCTAAAAACGAAAACAAAATTTTTTGGGTATTATTAAATGTCACCTTATCTGCAAAATTATTAAACTCATCCTGGTATTTCGGGAAATATAAGAAATATCCGTTTAAAGAGTAAATCGAATTTATAATCCATTGCTTCATAATTACTAAATACTTAAAAGAATAATTTTGGGTAGTCAAGAATTTTCTTTAAAAACCTTTTTCAATTAGACTTTTAAATCTTAGTACTGCTTGAAAACAGTAATAAGATTACCTAAATTATCGCCTTTATGTGCTAAGCGAAATAAATGATTGATTGCTTGTTGAAATGATGTGTTGCAATTGCAATTTTAAACATTAATCTTTTTTATCACAAAAATTTCCATTTTAGGATTTGACTTATTGATACCGGTAATGTTTAAATATTAGTCAATCAAGTTAAGTTGAAAAAAAATTGGTTCAAGTTATTTACCCCACTTATTAATTTATAATTTATTTGCAAAAAGGAAGGTACAAAAATTTTAGGTTACGGTTTATAATAATTCTTTTCTATAAACGGTCAAGTATTCAAAGCCAATTTTTTTTGAAAAACTATTAAAGATTATTTTCGGGATTTTTCCCAAAATTAAAAAGTTAGCTTTAAATATAACGTTACCCTGACTGAGGATTTCCCCAAAATTCAATCACCTTGGAATTCAGTAAAGGCTTCTCCCCTCTCAGTAGTCCTTAACCAAAAGAATAAATGGCACAGGTGCTTCATATAATGATTTATCAAGATGTGATTAGCATTTCTTTGAAGACCCATTAAATAATTCAGGTGAGTTTCTTGTTGGAGGTTGTCAAAAGAAAAGTTTCTCGCAACTCTCCACCCCTGTTTGGATGTTATAAGGATTTGACAAGTTCAAAAGTGTTTCGCAAATTTTGTATGAATGAAATATTTATAACGACAACTTTTAGCAGAACCTAAAAATTCCATTTTTAACCCTTTCCCACCGTCAAGCATATTTAAAATTTTAAAGTTTTACGACGACCATAATTTTCATGCATTTTTTTATGAAATTGTATTCTTTTCAAAAATAGAGGGATCCAATTATTTAACATCGTGAAATAAAATCCCTATATTCGGGTATCAGACTTGGATAATAATGAAGCTCAAGGATTTTGTTATCTTTTTTTAAAATAAAATCTCGATTTCATCAGCTAGCCGTAAATAAAACAGCTTTGTTTATTATCCAAAGCTTTCGGTTTCAAAATTTTCCTTGTTTGATAAGTTTCATCAGAATTCCTTTCATAAAACAGCACAGCACTGCACTGCTGAACGAAAAACTGATTCTATTTTTGTTTTCTAAGACCTTTCATTTTTCCTTTAAATTAGGTTTTCTTTTTATTATTATTAGGGTTGTTTTTATTTAAAACTTATCAGTTGAAGTGATGATGTTAATAGTCCCAATTTCCATTTACATAATAAGTATAAGGCTTTACAAAATCTCTTCGGGAAAAACCGGTTTCCCATGCAGATGTTTCCTTTTCTTTTTCAAGTTCCATTGTCCCTGTTAATGTGTTTATCATAGCATTAATCATTCCGTCAAAACAGGGTAACAACAAATTATGAAATCGATGTTGATATGCTGAACATCCTTAAAATATCCACCTACATATTTTCTTGTGTAAGATTTATTAAAAAATAAAATGTGAAAAGGTAGGAATTTTTGCTTTATAAAAGCTACAAAATACTTGAATACAAATAAAAATAAAAAAAAGCAATAAAAGAAAAAAGAATTCTTGAAGTTCGTTAAAAAGGCGAAAAAGTATTTAAACAAGGTTTTTATATTTGAGAAGAAGAGAAGGAAAACAACTTGATAATCTCGAAAAAAAAAAAAAAAAAAGATCAAGCTCGTTTTCATCAAATTTTCCTAGAACGTTATCACAGCTTTATAAGCAGCATTGCTTTTCTCTCCAACAGCGAATCAAGTGATTGCGGCTTTTAAAATAACAGTTTTTGCAATTTTACGATGTTTTATTTTTATTCATCTTGAGATTCTTGAAATGGAAAATGAAACGAGGTAAAAAGGTCGAAACAGATGGTACCCAGGACTATTATAATGAAATAAAATTTATAAAAGTTGCGGTTGTGGATTCGAAGATTTCAGAACGATAAACTGTGTAGCCATTACTACTATTTCTATTTACTTTTTTAATTCTTTGAGTTTTTATGATTAAGAAAAAATGTTTTACAAAGAAAAAAAAAGTTATAATTGACAAAAATGTTTTTGACTCCTTTTTATCTAAATTCAATTTTATTTCAACTGTTCAATATATTTTAGTCGAAACTAGAAAAGCCGTATGTTATCGACATCTTTACGCTGATCACTGTTGAATTTCGTGAAATATCCAAGAAAAATCTGTGAAAACATAAAAACATGATTGAAATGCCCAACCCAAAAGATAAAAAAAAGAAAAGAAAAGAAACGTTCGTGATGAGAACCGGAAACAAGCAAAACCTTCAACGAAAGGAAAACATTGCAAATTCTATGGAGACTCAAGACATCATTGTAAAAATTTGTGAACCGAATAATGCAAAGTTCGACGAGACGAAATGATGTTCAAATGTCGAAAAATATTGTTAGAAATACAATCGAAGATTTTCAAAATGTCACGGCCTAATGGTGTTCACTGTTCAATAACAGTCGAAGGTAATCTCGTGTCTTCATAGTTATTGAAATAAATTACAATGCAGATTCACAATAACAGCTAAGTTTTCAATCCAATAAAAATCACTCCTTTAAATAATTTATGATCAATTGAGTGGAATTTGGGAATTCTGCAGACCTAAAAAACATTTTCCTAGATTCTTAAAATTTTTTTTTGAACTACTTTCAACTCTACAGCCACGAAATTCATTCAATTTTGCTTTCTACCTGTCGAAACAATTTCCGACACCTTCAAATCCCTTATAATGCTACAGGCTTGAATATAGTTTCCATTTTCATAAACTCTAATCAAAACCTTTCATAATCATTCAAGAATAAATGAGAAAAAATTATGCTGAGCAACAATGGAAATGAAATGTGGAAGGGATTTTGTCCCAGAGTGACTGACTTTTACGATCGTTTTTGTTTTCTCTCAGCCGCAAACATTTGAAACGAATCACTGTGTTCTTCTTTTAAATCGATTTTATCCCATTAATTTATTCAGAGAACGTTTGTTTAAATCAGCTGACAGTGATCCGATTGACGATTACTTTTAAATTTAAACGAAACCGTTTCGAAAAAATTAAGTTTTATGAACATAAAATATCTCGAGGAATTACCCGAAACCTAATAAGGAAAAACAAATTGTTATGTTTGGCTTTTTTTTTTATTATTATTTTTTTTTTTTTTAACAAACAGAGACTCTGGATTGATAATGCAGATTTTGTCGTCCTCTAATCGAATACACTGGACCGGTTGTCCAATCAAAGGGTTAAAAACCCCCTTCTAAGTTTTTTTCAACACTTATCACTTGGCACTTCCGATGACTTGGTTGGCAAAATTCCCGGGAAACTTTTTTAAAAGCCGATATAAAATAAATGAATTCTTTAAACATACTGTTCCAATTAAGAAAAAATACACAGCTATCATGTAGTGAAATATAACCAGAAACTATAAATTATCATGATTAAAATTTAGGTGACATTTTGTACTTGAGAAAGCCAGGTTTTCTATGCAAAATTCCAATATTTTTTCTCTGAAGAAAAAGTGCTACAAAACTTTGTAAAACGCTTTTCCTATTTAAAAAATGAAACTTATATCATATACGCACCGGTGTACGTCGCGAAGTAAATGTGAAGTAGGCTAGTCCCGAGAAAATAAAAAACAGAAAGTAAATTTTCCATCTAGAGTAGGCAAAAGAGTGGTATGCAAATAAGTTTCACAATGATGGTAACATAAATTGTCGCAGGTGTCCGCAACGATAATATGCATTGTGTTTTCAGTATTATAAATTTTTGGGATTAAAAAAGATTCTCGAGACATAACTACAGAGAGAAAACGAAATTACGATGGTAGGCTGATGTTTTCCTTTCCCTTTTTTTTAGCGACCATAGGGAGAAAAACTAGGTAATAGTGTCAAAAATGTTTTTTTCGGACTTCAATTATAAAAGGTCTGTGGAGTTCAAAAAAAAAAAAAAGTTTTAGAGTATTTCTCTAATGCAGGTAAGTGATTAATCGCTTGACTGATTGATGTGAATACACAAAACCCGGGAAAAAAGGGAATCATTTGGAAAGACATTTTATGGGATAAATTATCCTACTCGACGAAGAGTTCATTAGATTTCGCGCTTTATCAGTCAAGGGGTATGGGAATTGTGAATGAAAAGGTTTCTGCGCCCTAAACTAAACTAACATAACTTAATTATGTTATGTTAGAGTTGAAGAAATAAAAGTTTCGAAAAACAAAAGGCATAAGCTTTATCGTCAAGCTTCTTCTCCTTCTGACTGCACGAAGCTCAAGGCCAATCCAAATGCCATTGCTGCTTGGAATAGATGCAATTGCTTCTTCGCCAACCCTTTCAAATCGTATACGATGTCCTTCTCCAGTCGTCGATAGCTTCTTGATTTCTCCTATCCCCTTGACGATAACCGCTTAGTCGTCTTGATGAAGTTAAGAACCTAGGCATCATCTTCGATCGTCAGGTAACGTTCTTCTCTCACATTGACGTCGTCGTCATTAAAGCGTTCAGGTCCCTGGTTTTCCTTACAACAGTTCCGCCTCCTGGATGTTGCAGCTCCAAAACGGAATATCGCTTTCCGTTTGGTACCCTAGGACGAAAGCTGTGTCTCAGCGCGTTTAACACATCCAGGACCGTTATGTTTGAATGCTTTCCTTCCGAATCAATGGCTTCTACGCTTCTTTCCCTCATCAAATTTCTTACACCCGATTGCTCTTTCTCCTTAACCTTGAGGCTCTGTCTGTCCGTCGTATCAAACACGATCTTTTTTCTTACACTCTTTAACAAATTCTACCATTTCTGACTCTAATCTATTAAGCAAGGTTGGGCCTCATGTTTTATATTGCATCCTTTGTAGACATCACCGTCCTTTAATTGCTATCCTCGTCCTTTTGTCCCTCTTTTTCCCACCTATACCGAATTATCGGTAGTTCCATCTTGAATTGGATATTTTTTCATCTGGCCAAGAGTTTTGAAAAGCCGTAAAAGATGCCTATAATATTTATGTTATTGTTAATTATTACTAATTATGTATTTTTGTTTAATTTATTTGACTTTTTTCATAAGAAAGACAAAGACTGCTTATAAAAAGCATTTTTATTTATTTATTTATTTATTTTTTTTTTATCATATACTGTAAGTCTCTTTTCAAATATTATAATTCAATTCAATTCAATAAGAGCCAAAGATGAGCCATTGACAAAAGATAGCAAAATACTTTGAACTGAAGTCTCACGGTTGAGGGGAGCAAAATATGCAGAAAAAAAGAGCAAGATAGCAAAAGTTACATCCAATCGCTAAAACATGCATCGCTTCATTTCCAATTTTTTTTTCTTTGTTTTTCTCCGAATTAATCTACCGATGCTCAATGCTTTAGAGACCAGACCAGTAATATTCTCAAAAGAGGAAAAAAATCTAATTTGAAAAACCACGCCAAAGAGAGTTAACCCAGAACATTAATACCGTTTTTTTTCTTGTAATACCATTAACACTACTTCGTAAAGCATAAAATATCTCCGTCCGTGCATGAAAACTTTATGAATCCGAATTTTCGCGACGAAATTTTTCATTTCTAACCATTCCATATGTGAGCATACATCGAAAATTATCATGAGAAAAAGCAATATTTATTGTGATTTATGCGAACAGCTCTAAAAAAACTTTTTTCGATCATTTTTCCGATTGTCAGATTCCGGAAATGGATCTATGCAAAGGAAAATTATATTTGTTGTAGGAAATATCGAGCTGTCTCGTCAGTCATCCATTGCCAACATGACCAAGTTATGATGTCTGTAAAGTATTGACAGCTTTCGTCCGTATCATTTTTGCCTCTTTCGATACAATTGCATACTCTTTCATGTTTCAATTTTAAGAATGGATGGGTTAAAATATTTTTTCAAAAAGAAAGTCGATAAAAACTTTTTCTAAGGAAAAAAGATTAAAATAGCAGAGATCACGTAAAAAAAGGAACCTATCTCAAATGATTAAGGAGTCGTTTAACGATCCGAATGAATAATTTGATTGTCAGAGTTTTGCCTCGTATTTCCAGTGCAGAAAAAAGAGCAAATAAATTGCGGTAGAATTCAACGCTGACTGGATTTTTTTTCTTTTCGTTTTACCTCTTTTCAAAATTTTTTTTCCCAGTTGCTATTAGGATATTGCAAGAAAACGATTTAGAAAGGGAGTTTTGCCTTATTTTACTAAGTTGAATTGTGTAAGAACAATTCAGGAGATCTTCTGTTAAAAAAACAAAACGAATCGTTTTCGGCATAATGGCCGGAGGGGGGGGGGAGGGGTTAGAAAGATGACCATTTTTGGAGGGGTGCCCAAATTTTTAATTTTATGGGATAAAATTAATCACACATAGGCAACCCTGATTTAAGAGGGGAACGGATGCAGAAAGATCAGCCTTGGGTGCCGAAAACCGTCAGCACTTCGCTGTGTGACGAATGTGTGCGGTGGTTGAATGGATGCTTAAATACATTTTAAACAAAAGAGCTTCCAGCATTAGGCAAAACTCCCTCAAATATACGCCCTTCACTACGCTTTTTTTTTTTCCAATTCTTGGCATTCGTATAAGAATGGCATGTTGCTTAAAATTAAATTGTACTCTAAACTACGGAAGAAGTTCTAATCTTTAATAACTTATTGTATTCATTTCTAACCCCCACTTTCATAATGAAAACTAAAAAATCAACATGTATGCTTAAAATCAATTACGCTGCCTCTCAAATATTTTCCAAGTTGTCACTACTTCTATGTTACTTTTGAAATAACAGTAAATTTTTTAAAAAAAAGATTATAAACGGCATCACATCCCAGAAAGGATCCGAGAACAAAAAATTCTTTTGGGAAGTATTGTAACCATTTTTTTTTTTTTTATTTAATTTTTATTATACTTCGAACGGCACAATAAATACGTCTTCAAAACTAAAATTTAAATTAAAAATGGAAAAAAAAGAAAAAAAATCTCGCTGTTCATTTAGCTCAAGTTTTCCTCCAACTGTTTTCATTAGCATCACAATAATTCATTACGAGGTAAAAAGTTAAAAATAATATTCATAAAATTTGAAATTTTTTTTTGTTTTCTTTTTGCCCTTCCATGCGTAGGTTTTGATTGAAGGAAGATCCTTTCAAAAACAGAATCGCTGTTTCTAGAAAGATTAACAAAAGCTTCATGTTTATTTTAAAATATTTTTCAGTTTCAAAATCTCCGACTTTTATTCTGTTGCATTAAATCTTCAAAAATCAAATTTAATAATAATTTTTAAAAAAAGAGTTAACACAAAAATGGAACGATATTCTCTGGGCTTTGAACCTCGATTACCGATTTTTTAGCGGTTCAATAAACGAGAACTCCAAAGGTACAAATCGGCTTTAAAATTGACTTGTATTTCCCATGTTTAAGTTACAACAAATAAATGTCTATTGAAAAAAAAAAAAAATTGAACCTTTACGGCTCTAACGTCACAAAATGCGGAATTTTTGAAACAGGAAAAGTGTAAATTTTAAGTATCGGTTTGATAAATATTTTTTAGGGTCTAAACTGATGTACGAATCTGTCAGAATTCCTTTTGTATTATTTTTGTCTTTGCCGAAAGAAATGAGTAATGAGATACCATCTGGTTTTAACGTGTAACACGAAAAGCCTGCCAGGTGAAAATTTACGACTGTCGAAAGCCAATCTTGCGACTCCCAACTCGCATAGAATTTCATGCGATAAAAACGAATCGAGTTGCAGATTGCGGTAGATCAAGGAAACTTCATTATCTGATAACAAATTGCATTTTCATTCAACCGTGTTGTAATCAAAACGACTACATGGGATTACAAAAAATATAGCGGCATGATACTGGTTTTTTTTTCTTTTTTTTTTTCTGAATTTTCCGGTTCGGAAAAAATTTAAACAATTTATTTTCAAAATGATTACACAATTTTTTCAGTAGATTTAATTATACAGAAACAAGACCTGAGTAAAATTTAATCATGTCTGTGCAGACTCTCGTGGTGGATCAAACGGGACTTGATTGGATTATGTTAGTCTAAAGGCAATGTTGAAACAATGTATGCTGACTTCATTATAAGCCGTTACATTAGAAGGAAAAGAAAAAACGTCTTTTCTTCCTGAAATGTCAAGCGCTTCTTACCACATGCATTTAATTATAGAGGATTCTAAAAAAAGAAAAGAAAAAAGAAAGATAGAAAGAACCGCTTTTTACATTGAATAGAAAAAAGTAAAATAGGGTAGAGGAACCGATAATGGAACAGCACCCAGTAATGGATCATTTGCTGTTTATCAATTTTTTATTAAAAAATTAAAGCTAATCTGGAACCGAAATCACTCTTAATTGATGCGAAATATTCCTGGCTTGCAAAATAATTGTCAATAAGTTGCTTTCTTGATCAATTATTGCGATAAAAACGAAATTAAAACACAGAAGCAGAGAATTTTCGGTGAAATAACTAGGCAGCCATTCCTCCGACGAATTTCACTCCAACGAATTTAATTTTATTTGGTGTTTTGAGACACGATTTGCTCGGAACAAATTTTTTTGTTAACATTAAGGATCAAAGAATATTATTATTTTAACAAACGTAACTTTCCATTTGCCGATTTTCTCTTTTTGGAAATAAAATTAGCGTTCCAAAACTGGGGGCTCGAAAAACCGCGATCACCATTAATGGATCAGGAGCGTTTGGGTATAAATCGCGCCTAATATGTAAAATTACAAAACGTTCAAGCAAATAAAATCGCATCTGATTTTTTTAAAGTAAATATTGAACTCGAAAGGAATTTGAATACTTTTTTCACATAAAAAAAACTTAAAAATTTGCGTAGTTATCGTTGAAGCCGTCGGAAAATGGCCGCTATTGTTTATAAACAAAAAATTACAATTTTCACTTCACTGTATAACTCACCCGCGAGGCTGACAGCACTGGGAAAACTATTTAATTAAGTCCACAGTACGTATTTAATTCAAAAAGTTGACTTTCATTGAAAATTTTAAGGAAAACATTGAGTTTTCAAAATAAAAAATATAAACAAAATATTCAAAAAATAGACATACTTGTTTTCGAATGTTCCACATTGGTGAAAACAAGAAAAATCGGGGATAATTTATTTAAATATTATTTTAAGGGAAGAAAACGCAGATTGAAGTCGTGTTGCAGCATTAAAGTAAAGTTTAATCATTAATCTTTTGATTGGAACAGAAACCGATGTTCGAAAATGCGAAAATGGTCGAAAAATTTGGTGTTAAAAAAACGCATTTTCTTAATTGTTTCATTATTGGGTCCTCTACCCTATATCTTTTTTTTTTTTTTTTTTTTTACAAAATACAGAAATATCTGAGTTTTTTTAAAAATTAATTCATCTTATTAATGAAATACACTTCTCACGAGACATTTTTTTTTTTTTTAGCAATGATTTTACTATAAAATCAATGTTTATTTTGACTTCATTGTTCGTTAGCCACAAATTTCCCGATTTACCGTGTTTTAGAAAACATGTTCTCTGTAGATTATCGACTGACTGCCTGATGTAACTGACAGCTTTATGATGAATGTGTTGTCCACTTTCTGGACATGACTGGAATCCTGGCCATCAATTATGAATCGTGTCATCCATTATTCGACTCGCACTGAATCATAAAAAGTTTTTTCTTTGCATTCATATCTACGAAGGACTATCCCAATAATCTACATAACCGTCTGTGCTATGCGAAATTGGATCGAGAAAATTAGTTCTGTGAAGAATGTTGTAAAAACATTTTGCAATTAATCATGAACGTTATCTCTTACAGAACAGAATTGCTTAAATGATACAATAACTTTTTTTTCTTAATAATTTTCTTCCTAGTGCTCTTTTTTTTTTTTAAGTGTAACGTTTAAAGTCCTCAATTTTCTCAGAGTCATTTTGAAAAAAAAAAAAAACAGCATTTTAATTACCGTACTACGTTTTTAGCAGAATTAAATTTCCGCAGTATACAAATTGCCTTCCTTTATGGATTAAATTAAGTGAGAACTAGGAGGTTTTAAAACTAATTTTTAAAAAATTAATAAACTTAATCTAAATAAAAACGAATCGAAATTTCAGACGTATGATATTCAATAAATAACTTCATTTGCCCCAATATCTAAAATAAAAACCCTGAAGGAGGAACATCTATCCATTTTTTTCCACTCTTGAATATATCCCATATTGTACATGAGCCCCATAGGCTTAAAAAATTTCATCATAATTTCGGCAGCTCGTGTGTTCTTTTAGACGAATTACCTACCTACTTTTTATTATCTTTATTTGCTTTAAAGTATATTTTTAAAACGCTTACATTTCCATTATGGTAAGTGAAGAAAAAAGAAAACGCCCCGGGCGGTAGAAGAATGAAACAGAGAAAAATATCTTCACTAAAGAAAGCTAAGATTTTTCCCAAATGTGCATTGTCCTACGATTGTGTCGCTATAAAAAAATCTCAATATAGCCTACTTGGAATTTCTTCATTATTTTAAATCGATTTTTTAATGTTAGAAACCAAAGTTTTCCTATTTTAACTCCATGTCTGTTTCTGAGAAAATAACTGAATAACTGAAATTTTTTTTTTTTTTTTTTTTTTTTTTTTTTTTTTTACTGATATGAAACGATACGCAGCATAGAGAAAAGTATCGGTTATCTCGGCTCGGTCTCATAAAAATGTCTGCAAAACATTGGTTTTTGTATAGAAAAAAAAATTGTTACAACCTATTGAATGTCGGTCGTATATCTCGTTTTTCATTTACTTGTATATTTTCTAATTTTTTAAAGGAATTGATCTTCAACCGTTAAAATTATTACAAACAACAGAAAGAGATTCTCATAGGTACCAGGGTTCTCACAATTTTTGAATTTCTGATATGACATAAGGATCATACATGAATTAAAAAATCATAGAAATACCTTGCTTATTTGTAAACCAACCTTTAAGATGAGGCCATTAACAGAAGGTAAACAGGGATGCTGGCCGTAAATAAAAACATGCCGTTTTCTGATTTCTCATGACTGAATTAAGAGCTAATCTATACATATACAACTCGCACATCTTGTTTCAAATCATCACTCTTTCAACCACATTCATCATTTGCACCAAAAAGAAAATTCTCATTTTTGCAAAGAAAAAAATCTTTGTTTCCCATAAGGTAAAAATATCAAAATGAATAAAAAACTTAAACGATACCTCTACCGACTCTCAAAGAAATATTTTAAGTCAATTTTAGTTACTTTTATAGTTAAAAGCCCTCCTCAGAGGATAATCTGAGGAGGGCAATGGCCGTTAACCCAAGAAAACTATATAGGTCACAGTTCACAAGGTTAATAATTTTAATATATTTTTCCGTACTAATTGCTTGGCTAAAAAGAAGCCTATAGTTTCCTACCTCGAAGCAAATGTGCCGCTATAAATACTGTAAAAATTGGTCTATGAGATGTTCAAAATGATCTCAGAAGGACTTACCTGAAAAAAAAAAGAAAAGAAAAAATATTATTATTACGGGCACGTCAATATACCAGGAATGAAAACAAAATAACAAGAAAAAATACTAAAATCCAATTTTCGACCGTCTAATTCCTCTCATTTAAATACGACGAAAAATAGCTTTTTCCGTGGAATAATCTCATATAACCTATTTGATATTGGCGGCTAGCCTAAAAGACTTGGTCTTGGTGGTTTGCTTTCGCGAGTTCAAGAACATGGTGATACATTAAACGGAGAAACCTTTGTAGGCAGTGGGAAAACTTTGTAACGGATTCCTTACAAGAGATTTTTCTTTTTCAGCCTTCGTGAGTTGAAAAAAATTACTGGTTCCGGGACAAGGCCATCAGGCCGAAATATAGTAGATTTCTATTCAAGGAATGCAAACGACAAAATTGCCCGTCGAGACCGAGTTTTAAGCCCGAGCCGAAGGCGAGGGCCTTAAATAGGTCGAGACGGGCAAGTCGTTTGCATTTCTTGCATTGAAAGTTATTTTTCATCACAAAGTACGGCGTAATATAGTCTGTAAACACTTCCACTTATCCGCCCTAGGGCGGATAAGTGGACTTTTCTGCGCTGTGTGATGAAAATTAATTTTTAAAGTTTTAGATATTAAAGTAGGGCACTAGTCACCCCATGGCACATAATGTCATGTTTTAAACCACGGCATTATAAACAGGTAAGGAAACTACCTACTCTGATGTGACGTAAAAATCGCCGTTTAACGAAGACAGTGTTTTTGGGACAGGAGTTTGTTTACCTGTTTTCAATACCGTGTTTTAAACTCTAAACATCGTTCATCAAAATCGTTCAGATATCGTTCTTCTCATCGTTCAGTTATTTTTGCAAGGATTATTGCATTTAGATTTTTCTACCTACAGTTCTCTAAAGCAAAAAGCCTTCTTCATTAAAATTAACTTCCTTATAGAACCTTTTTTTAATTAATTAACCGATAAAAATAAGAAGTAAAGCTAAATAAATTATACTCGCTTTTTCTTCTGGAAATATTTTTTATAGTTTTTCTTTTCACTCTAATAATTCAAAAACAATTTTACACACAGGTTAATTGTTTTGGGCGTTATTAAAAGTGTCATATCAAAAAAATCATGAGTAATGTTCTTTGCTGAATGAAATGATTCGATAATGCTTTAAAGTAAAAGAAATTCTGGTTCAAGAATTTTCCACCGTGGAAAGGTTTTACAATTTCTAGAGTTAAAACGATAAAACTCAAACAGGTTTTCCGAGTCACTACATTAACTTTGAATTAACATTGTTTAATTGTTTTCTACGCGGAACTGAAAGTAAAACTTTTCAAGAACTAGAATAAGAAGAATATATAAAAACAAAGAAAATGCATGCGTAAAAAGATTTGTACACCATTCATTCATAAACCCATGCAGTGCAATTTGAATAATTAACCGATTATCAACTGAAAAAGTCCGCTACATACAGTTTACAAATCTGCAGGAGACATTTTTTGTAAGTTTTTGATAAATATTTAAATTCTTCTCTAAACACCAAAACAAAGATTTCAAAATTGCTGGGTCGGTAGGTTCGGCATAGGTAATCGAAAAATATTAAAAAATAAAAGAAAACATTCAAAACGAATATAATTATTTTTTGGACAAACCGATTACTGAAATTCCCATCGAATGAGCTGGAGCTCAGCACTGCAAAATTTAAAACTCTTTCAGACGTTAATATTGAACTGGGATTTTGATTTTACCCTTCCCCTAAATTCTTTTCAAATTTAAGGAAAAGAAACAAGCTTAAGTTATTACTTAAAGTTGCTTCTTCTAGGCTTCAAAAGAGAACTGGTCGGTTATTGTGAATGTTTAAACAGAAAATTTCGGTCTATGAATCTGGAAGATTTCCTCGTGAATGTTATTCAGAAGGTTCTTTTATTATACTGTATAAACGGAAAGGAATGCCGGGAATGTCTCATTTAAATGCCATTTTATGTTTTTTTTTTCTTTTTTTTAAATACCAAATCAAAACTCGTGGCATTTCTTTCGCAATTTTTTTTTACTTCATCGCAAAAGTTAAAACGATCTTTTTTCTTCCCCAAAAATATAAAACGGAATAGCTAAAACAGGATACTTTTATTTAGAAAACCAATTGAAAGATATAAGAAGTTGATGCTAGATGAAAGGAAATTTATCAATGAATAATATTTCAAGTTTACGTCGACGAAAATTAATGATGTTGTTACTGGAATATCCTTAAACAAGAAAAATGGCAGCGATTAGATGTTAAAAAAATCAAGAGAAGAGGGAAGGGAGATTTTCAGAGGATGATCACTTTCATGATAACTCATATCTCCATTGCTCTATTGATATTTTTTTTTGCTATTGGGCGTACTTTCATCGGAAAATTTAGAAAAGAATTGAGATAAATCGCTGCTTTTAGATATCATACGACCGGTTCGGCATGGAAACTTTTATAAAATGAAAGCAACTTTGATTAAATTCTGAAAATTCCAAAAGAAAAAGAACTTTACGCAGTTTTATTTATTTTCAATACTGTAAACACGGAGAGATCGTTTATTTTGTTTATGACAATTTGAGAGAATTTATTTCATTTGGTCTTTAGTAGTATTAATTTTCTAGCTTTTGATTCTGCTTTAAACTGTATCAATCACGTTAAATAAAGGTTAAAAAAAAGTATTTACACATTGTAGCCTACATTGTTTAATAAAACTAGCAAACCACAAGTGCCTCTTATTCCTATACCCAATCGCTTCTTGGAAAATCTTCCATTTCTAAAAACTGTATGTCAGAACGAGCTGAATTATAAAACAAAGATACTTCGAATGCTTTCAAAACGATATTTGTTTATTTATTCGTTTTGAAAACAACGGAACCAAACTCTACTTAGTAAACTCTAAAATAGCTCATTTTCCTTTTGATTTTCAGGATTAATGTTTTTTAGATTTTCCTGTATCGCTTTTCTCTTTCGAAACTAATGGAAATTTTCCTTCTTTGCCAATGAAAAAAGAGGAAAATTTCAAATTTTTATGAAGAGTCCTATAAAAGATATCGATTTATGAACCGTGAACGATGTTGTTTTCAATTTGAATTAATCACCCAAATTAAATCGTGAATTATGAATTTATAACACTGTATAAAATTAATGTTTCTTTTCAATAAGAAATAAAAGCGGTGGATTATAAAATTTTGTAAAAAGCGAAATAAAAAAGTTCTTGTTTAAAAATCCACTTACTGCATTATATTTGCTACGTACTGTATATTCATTTCCCTGGTATAAATTAGCTGAATATTTTAACACCTGTTTCATAGAATCAATAGATTACATTTAAATTCCAACGCAGGAAAATGGCGCTAGTTTATTTACAATGCTTGGGTCACAACATTTATTTTACTCGTTCTTTATTTTTTCTATAAATAATAAAAATAATAAATTATCCTCCGGATTCTGGAAATTACTTGTTTGTATTTGAAGCAAATAAATTATACGGATGGCGTAATTTTTTTTCTAGAAGACAAGGGTTGGGTTGATGGAATTGTTTTTCCTCAAATTAATATGCTTGAAAGCAAAAACCGAGACCGGTAATTGAAATCTACTAAATTTCGAAAGGATCGGTCATTTCATGTGCTGACTTGTTGAGCATTTAGAGTGCTGCGTCTGTGTATTTGCTAGCCTCTTAATTTCCCCCCCACAGATCAAACTCATGCATCGTTTGGCAGTTCAGTATTGTGCAGTACCTTCTGCAATTCAATGCATTTGGCAGTTCACATTTTTAGGTAATACAGTGCCTGAGTACGTTAACCCATTTTGGATTTTATGAAAATATTGTACAGTATATTTATAAAATTTCAAAAATTTAAATTTGGACAAACAACCTCTGAAAAACATTTTGGAGTGTATAAACCAGACCCCCGCTGATAGTTGTAAAGTTTATAACATGCATCACAATTATTGCTTGTTTAACTATTAAAGCACGTGGATTTAAGAAAAAAGAAAAACGGACGTGTTTCAGACAACACAGAATTAAGATTTATCGTTTTTCGTAAAAGATGCATTTAACCCTTAAAACCTGTAATTTTCATGAGGTTAATAATCTCTGTTAAGACAAAAAAAGAGATTTTTGTCCTCTATGTAAAAACAAAGCAAAAAAAAAAAAAAAAAAAAAAAAAAAAAAGACTACAAAAAATACAGGGGCAATAAATTTTATTTAAACAATTCTGTAACTTTTTTCCCCTTCTAAACCCTTGACTTATGTAGGAAAGAAAAGTTAAAATTCAGGTGCAATTCATTCAATCTCCGAAATAGCAAATCTTTGAAACTTTAGAAAAGTTTTAAAGTACCGTAAATATAGGCTAAAAATGTTACGCTTTACCGGACTCGTTAAATAAAGTTTTTGCAGAAAACCAGATCATTCTTATCTCAACCCCAGAGGTACAAATCCTAAAAAGAAATTCCACTTCCGAATTAAGAGGAAACCTCTTGAGGTAGATAAAAACGTTTACGTTTAGAGTAACAAGTTTAGGTTAGTTTTATCAGTATACGAATGCAAATTTACACATCAAGACGAACACGATAAAAACGTCACACAGGAATAAAAATAAAATTTTTCTGCTGACTATAAAGGAAAATGACGTAGCAATCTGATGCTTGCGATCTGAAGTATCTTTCCTAAATGGCAAATGATAAATTTTTAAAAGAGGGTATACGAACACTAACTACAATGAATTCTATGTAATGAAACGATCTGCTTTATATTATCATTATTATCACAAACGGTTTTTTATTCGAGAAATGCGTTATTTTCTCCTTTATACCTGTATGTAAATCCAAACCACTAAAATCGTGAGAAATGATTCAATTTTGAATAAGTTTGAATAAAATGATTTGTGCTTTCTGTTCAAGCATATATAAAATAGGTAATAAAGGAAAACCCAGCTGGTAAATAAATGAATAGAGGGAAAGGGAAACAAAACCAGTCATAAATTAAAAGAGATAAGTGAAAATTAAAACGAGTAGGAAAAGCATACAGTTAAACTTGGTAACAGTCGTTTCTCCACCATACATAGAAAATAAACGATTTTCAGAACAGTAAAAATTGATATGAACGGGGGAACAAAAAAAGAATAAGGAGGTTCGAAATCTTATGAAGAAAAAAAAAAGTTGTTTGATTTGCGATGAAAATGACCCCTTTGAGTGCCAGAAACCATTAATAATCCTGTCAACTTTCCTGTTGGGAGTTTTTTTTATTGAAGAATAATGACTCACCTTTTTCTTAACTTCGAACTTTTAACGACCTTATGATGGGACAATATTCAGATTGATGAACACGATTAATTATACCTCAGCATTATAGGAAAAAATCGGTTTTTTCCCCCTGCGCACTATGGTCATGGCGGTAAACTACGTCATTAGGAATACATTTTAAGTAATATTTTTTAGCAATGTGTCGCACTGCATTCGTAGAGCTTATGATAATTTTAGAATGCAGTTGAGTGGTATCAAAGTATAAAATAAGCTCATGGCGGCATAAAAGAATATACTCTTCGGAATCGTTGTTTTTAATGAGTGAGAATAGAGTGATCTTTTGAATAATAATAACTTTGTTTTTTAGAAAAATAGCTATATATTTTTTTTTTTTTTTACATGAAAATTTTTTTTCTGACACTTCATCAAGTCTGCCACCCATAAGTTCTCACCTAAGTTAGTGTCAGACTTTACATTAAATTCAACCTATACCATTAATACAGGTTCTTAATTGGGGAAGTAAAAGAAAAATGAAAAGAATTCTAACAATGGTAAAAATTAAAATTTTTGAAACTTTAAGCCTTTTAAATTTCTTTTGAGACTAGAGATAAAGACAAAACGCCCACCAAAATGAAAAAAAAAAATAGTAACTGAAAAATAACCAGCATGAGTCTGACAGACATAGGAGCATAATCGGAAGCTCAGCTGGATATGGAGAAAGTCGTTAATATCACAAAAGCTACGTTAGACATGAAACATAGGGGGAGTTAAAAAGTTTTTGACACCAATTTTCACGCTTGTCTAATATTCATACAGAGAAAAGATTAAGCAGCCTTGATTTAATATTTGTTCTAACGACTTCTCAAAGACATTCAATAAATTTTCGTATTTAAAATATCTTGCGCTTTGTGCTATTGCAACTCAAAGTCTTGAAATTGATTTGGCAGATTAATTTCGTTATCTTTCAGAAATTTAGCAAAATGTCGAAGTTAAAACATGTACGAGTTTGTCTGCATGACTAAGTTCTTTAAAAAAAATGCATTTAAAACTTAAGAGAAACAAAATATTTTACCAATTTTTGTTAAATATACGTAACAAAAATTTCGTCACAGATGAACATCAACTGCATCAAGTACCTAGGTACTGTATTGTAAGCGGACAAAGAGAAAAGGTTCGCAGCTTCGGGGATGAACTTCTTAGTAAAACGATATATTCGTATACGACTGCATCAACTAAAAATCTGAATGCACTACTCAAAGTCCAGGTTTGCTGAACGGGCTAGGCTCCAAGAGAGGGGATTGAGAGAAAGAAAATACGACACCGTCTCTCGGTCCTGATAGCTTCAGGACCAAAACTAGGGTTTTCGGATCGATCATACATTTACACCCTTTAGGAGTAACATGTAGTTACGCTTTTTTTTTTTTTTGCTAATAAAAAATATTGTGTCATATTAATGTTCCAGAATTAAACTACCGCAAATTCGAAAATCTAATTAGTAAGCTCGAGACGGTTTCCAATATTGATCGATTTAACCCACACCGGTACAAGCGACATCCTGTTTGCAAAGAATTCCCTCCCTGTCCTCAAAGACTTCCGTGCCCATAACTATTAAAATCTTCCCGACTTTATTTCGAATATCAATTTTCAAATTAATTAACTACAACTGAATCTTACATAATAATAATAATAATAAAAAATAATAATAAAAAAGTAATAAAAAAAAAATAATAATAATAATAATCTGAGTCATGTGAGCATAATCCCAGGGAAAATTACCGCCGTGACTTGCATTTAATATAAAAAATAAGCTCAAGATTAGGTGTAGTTTGGGTTAGCAACATAATAAAAATGATTGCTTCCCCCCCTCCCAAAATCCATACCAACGTGTAAAATTTCGTGCAAAAATCCGAAAAAGTTCAATCCCGTTGAGTTAGTCGAGCTAAAATCATAATCATGCAAGTCCGTAAATGTTGTGTTTGCCAAAAAAGCCCACACATTTATATGGCGACCCCTGTACGAGGGACCGAAAAAACCGAGATAATAATAATAATAAATATTCAGGTTTATTAACTTAGCCGGGCACTGTTCGCTTTAAACATGATCCCTAATTGTTCATAAAAAGCATTTTAATATACTTTAAGAGTATAGGAGGCTTCACGGAATATCGGAAAGAATGGCTGTTTTTTCGAACACTCGATTTGCGGGGGGAAAAGTCAAATTTTAGGTATCTAACGAAGTCCTTTGACTTTTTTTTGTATTTTTGGTACAAGTTTCAACTTGTTCCAAGCAAACAAAAACCAGGAAAACAAAATCAAAGTTTTTCAACCGCAATTTTTTTAAAAATTATTTTCACTCCTCCCATACATTTCAGACAAGTTAAAACTTGCACTAAAAATTCCAGAATATGCCAGAGGAGTTCGTTAGATACCTAAAATTTGGATTTTATCATCGTAAATCGGGCATTAGAGAAAAGAGCTATTCCTTCCGGCATCCGTGAAACCTCCTCTTAATTTTAATTTATTTTAAATTCCTTTTTAGTAAAAATATTTTTTTTTCAAATGAAAATAAAGTGAGGAACTAGTTGCAACTTAAAGAGCATAAAAACTATTCCCGGAAGGAATGACGATACTAACATTAGAATTAGAAAAAAGTAATCATAATAAGGAAACCGTTACGAAGTTCAAAATTTTAATATGAGAGCATTTCAAGGAATAAGTTTTAACTATTAAACCAAAAATGAAAAGCGATCAAAATGTTTTTCGTTATACTTTAATTCTCCGTTAAAATTCCATGGATTATGGATAAGACGTTGACTAGGGGATTTCATGATTTAAACTTTAATGCTATCTCAGGGATTTTTATTTATAAATTGTGTTAGCTCCTTGTTCTTATGTTTTGTTTTTCTTTTTTGTTTTCCTTAGCTATTCGCATAATTTAATAAAATAATTTTAACATTTTAATCTGTTGATTACTATAGATGAATATTCTTACATGCAAAATAATCGGTCTAAATGGAGATAGTTGCAGAGTTGTAAAAAAAATATGATCATCCTTAACGATACTTTTCCCTTTTTAAATAATTAATGAGTTTTTTAAGATTCAAACAAACTTAAAGGGCAAGTTCTTTTAAAGACGAAGGGAAGCAAAGCCCAGTCAGTAAAATATTAGACGAGAAAAATTGGTGACAAGTTTTGAAATATCTTCTACAGCACATGACGCATAAATTGGAGGACTTGGATGTGAAAATTTTCATTTTGCTCGTTGAAAAATCATTTTTGGGGTTTGTTCGAAACCAGAAAGGGTAGCGGATTCTCGACAGAATTGACTTTCGCTATTTTTACGAGCCTACGAAAATTGGATGCCGAAGCAAAAATCCCTTTTTTTAACCATTTTATTTTTTCCAGTTTTTAAAATGGAAAGTATAGCTTCTCTTAAATTATTGCGTTTTCTTCGTTTTTATTTTTTTCTCTGACATAATACAAAAATGTTATAAACCGCTAAAAAATCTTTTCTAACTTGTCCATCGGTCATATTTCGCTATTTAAGCCTTTCTTTCTTGGTTGTGTCAATATATTGTCATAGCCCCCAAAAGTTATTCGTGTTTGATAAAAACTCTATTGGGAAAAAGGAAATGGATGTGAAAAATTGAAGTAAGCAGTAAAAAAGTTCCCCAGATAGGATGTTCTTGATTCAATGTTAAAAGAGTGCTGACGATGTACTTCTCCCAAGGGTTCGCATTCTTATTTGGGATGCCGCTATAGAGCGAGCAATAATTTTCCGACATCGTTTTCTTTCCGTGTATCAAAAGCCTAGAGATCATAGTCGACTCCTTAGAAGTAAGAAATCTTGAAATGGCAGCCTTTTAGCGCTTTGTAACCCCCTGTTACTGCACAATGTTTGTGACATAATTAGGAAACTAGTAACATTCATTAGACGACAAAATTTTTCCAGAAAAATTGTTTGGCCCAGAATTTCAATAAAAATCATTCTTTTCTGGCGGGGCAGGGGATAGGGGGGTGGGGTTGCTTGATTAGCAGAAGTCATGTTTACCAAAAATTAATGTACATCAGGCAAAAGCGAAGATCCAAAATTAACAAAATCGTGAGAAACAAAGCCAGGAGGGTAGAATACCAGTATTAAATCGATGATTAGCAGAATCGGACTTTCTATTGTCTATCTTTCCAAACGATTAAAAAATTCAAAATTCAAAAGGGAAACTCCCGAAAATATCGATCAACAACTGAAGAGGATAATCACGATTCGCATAAGGATGACTATGATAAAAGTCAGAAATAAAATTCTTATTTATGTTGACAACTTGATTTTCAAAATTTATTGCGTCATAATTTAAATGGGAACCATTATACAACTGAACTGAACATTTGCCATTAAAGCTGTAAAGTTTAGACGCCTGGAAAATTTGAATGAATTTTTCAAATACTTTTGACTGATTTTCCTCCCTTACGCTGTATTTGCAGAAGGGATCAACGAATTGCTTGAAATTAAAATTTCCCGTCACATACTGCGAGAATTTTTAAAAAAAGCTAAGATAAAAAAAATTTAGCTTGATCTGATGGTTTCTGTTCCTCTCTCTTTTCAGAGCACTAAAAAATGAAAAAAAAGAAATCTAAACATAAAACCGCCTCTACGCTAAGATCTAAAAAGCAAAACACGGAGCATAGTTTAAATTCTTCATACAAGGTAAGCAACAACAAGTATTTAATATTCCGGAGGATAATGTCTATTTTTTTTTTACTTCTGTTTCATAGTTTTGCTGTTCCTTTCATTTAGTGCTGGTTCCTTTAAAGTTCCCTAATTTGAAAGAAGTTAATTTAAACGATAAAAATGAGAGGCGTAAAAAAATAAACCGAAAATTAAAAATGAAAAAATTAAAAATAAACAATACTGGCAACAGACATCAATGCGCTAAAGCTATTAAATTAAATCAAATATTGACAGTTGCCTACGAGGAAAGTATATCTTTACGATTATTACATTTTTTTTTTCATTCGTTTAGCTTCACAGAAAAGGAGGAAAGGGGAAAGTTCAAAAATCTTTTGGAAACTCTCAAAGAAAAGTTTTACCCATTGAAATATAAATTCCATCATAAAGATGTTTTATTCGCATAAAAATGTTTTATATTTCATGTTTCATTCCTTAACTTTGAATCTGAATTTTTTTTCCGTGATGGCACTAGAGGGCGTTTTTTTTTTTTTTTTTTTTTTTTAAGTCGAAATTCATGTACTTTTTTTTTCCGTAGCAAAACAGTTTTTAGTTTTTGAAACGGAAACAAAGGTGAAAATTAAAAAAATAACTCCGTCATCTTGTATAATATAGCATATGATTGCGCAGAATAAAGTAAACCATTTACAAGTGAATAGAATCAAAGCGGAGAAAATTATAAAACAGATACAAAACCAGGAAATCAGGGTGAAATTACGCAGGAATGAATGGGAGAAAGGAAGGAAGAAGAGGAAGGTTTTATCGTAAGAAAACTAAGTTCTTTTCAATGAAATTATAAGTCGCAATATTAACTCGACACTTCGAGTCACTTTTTTTACATTCATTTCCGGTTTTAATCAGTAGGTCAGCTTTCTTTATTTGAAAATTTTCCCTCTCCTTTGCGATTATCTGAAATATTTGGAGACTTTTTATGAAAAAGAATCGAACTGAATCTTTTTGGCAGAAAAGAGAATAAATAACGTGATTTTGTTCTATCTTTTAAGATTCAATCAAGGCCTATAATGAAATTTATTTATTTATTTATTTATCGAAAATTTTCCAACCGAAAGAATTAAACCCCCGTTACCTTAAAGTAGAACATCTGGTTTGTTGGAAAATGATTAATGGTTTAATTTATTTATTTATATAAATACAATTGAACTCTCTATGCTTATTATTCAACAATATCAAAGACGCTTCCGGTGTGCATCTTTAAACGTTTTTAATGTACCGTAATAAGCTGAAAAAGATTTCCTACCTCAGATCATGTCAACAATTTGGAGACTTCTGTCTACTATTAGACTTATGTCTATTACCCTCCAGAGAAATTAAAAGGCAAGAAATTTTCCTGACTTCATATTTTCAACTGGCAGTTGCCTTGGGTAATGCAAACTATTGCAAACTTTTTGCATTAGTGACACAAGTCAAGCTGATTTGAAACTTTTTATCACAACATTAAGAACGTTACCGTTTACGTTAAAAAATTAAAATTCTAACTCTTTTAAAGCAGAATCAAATTCAACTTTTGATAGTAATTCCACAGTGTTTAATAAATCCATCAGTTACAAAAAAAAAAAATCTTTTTTTTTACTATTCCTATTTAAAAGCCAAGACCCGATGAGTAAGATCTGATCCAAAACCGTTCTAGAGAGGGGGCAAAGGCCAAAAATATTGCATGGCGACACCAGATATTCAGCTCATTACTAGGAGCTTCTTCAGTTTATGGTTAGTCATTCGGTGCAAGTTGCGGAGTGCAAGTTGCTTCGGTTAAAAGGCAATTTCACTACGTTTCAAACAGCTATCTCTCACACACGAGAAGAGATCCATAAAAACAGGATATCCTAGAGAGTGAAAAAATTACGTGAAGAAATAAATCAATGAAAAGTTTCCGCTTGGGGACGAGTTCGAAGATTTTCTGACTGGTGAAATGCAAAACTTTCGACTTTTCTCTACGCCTATTATTTTTTTAAAAAAGTCCAAAGTAATTCTTGCACTTCGTTATCTTTCCTTTTTTTTCCACCGCGTTTCTACATTGATGTCAGCTTTAAGAAAGAAAATTAAAGAGATAAAAAAAAATTGGGACCTTTTCCGTTTGGCGAACAGAGCTTCCGTTCTGTTCATGTTTTTGAGAGATTGCTAAAAGGGGAAGAAAAATGAGAAAAGGAAATTCGGTTTAATTATTTTTGTTTTTTAAACTTGAAAATCAAATAAAGGAGTATTTGCGGCACATATAATAAACCATTTTTTTTAAACGGCCGTCCTGTTTTAAAGTTAATAATAATATAATAATAATAATAATAATTATATTTTATTTTCGGCGCAAGCCATATAAAAGGGTGGCAACAAATAACAATTTTAATTTAGCATACAATCGATCACAGTTAATAGCTTTTTTATCTTCAGTATTTATACTTAAACATTTTTTATTTGTTAAACATTTTTGTTTGACTTAAACATTTTTTTTTTTTTTTTCCTTTTTTAATCTAACGTTTTTTTAAGCATTTTTAAATAATAAAGCAAATCGTAACTGGGGTTAAAGTATACAAATATAAGCACAAGTATAAATATAAGCACAGTATATAAATATAAACACAAGCAAAAATATAAGCACAGGGTTATTCTCCCTTAAATTTATTTCAATAATTAACCACCGGTTGCATTTATGAATCACTTTACTAGAGAGGTTACTTCTGATGAAAGCAATAAGTCCTCCTTTGCTTCTCCCCAAGCTTTTTTCCTTAGTTGCCGGTTGGGCATATGCTATGTAGTCTTGTAAAAATGCTGGTGGGGCCCAAGAGTCAGTCCAAATCCATGTTTTGTTATTCCGTGGATATTCCAAAATAAGACCCCTGACTTCCAGGGGTACTTGCCAGCGGGTTTTTTGAGAGATCGGTGGTGTTTGTAACGTTATTCATGTGAATTTTTTTTTTTTTTCCTTTTCTTTTTTTGCACTGGCTGAGTCAACTGAACTTGCTGGGCTTGACTGGTCGAGGAGACTTCTGTTTCTTTTTTTTCTTGCTTTACGTTTCTCTGCTTGAGCTATCCTTATCTCTTTGGGTAAATCATCATTGAAGTAAATGTCCAGCTGGAGGTTTTTAATTCTTTTTGTTGTTATAAACCATGTTCCTAACTCCACGATTTGAAAATTCAACCTTTAAAGCCGCTTTGTGGTCTCCTTTCTTTAATGGATAAATAGCAACAATGTCTTCTGAATTGAGGTTAATTTTTAATTTTGAATTACAAAACTCCATGAAGGCATCTTCTAATTGAATGCAACTGGATTCATAGTTATGAAATCCGTATATTATTAGATTATTCCTGTTTACTGTCCTTTTGAGTGAAATAATTTCTTTGTTTTGGGAAGATACTTGTTTCTCGAGTGCTAATATTTTACTGCCTTGTTGTTGAATCGTTTTTTCCATTACGTGCAATTTTTCGAGTTCTTTAGCCAACTTGTCAATTCTTTCATCTGTTATGCTTGCGCGGTTATCAATCAAGGCCTTCAGTTTATTAAATAAGTCGTCGAAATTCTGTATCATCTTGAGCTATGTATTAACCCGTTAGCAGCGAGCATATGATTCTAACCAGATTAGGTTATGTAAGGTCGATGTTGCAAATCGCCCCTGTTGTTACTCTTTCCTTTTGATTATCCCAGCTATCTGTTTTTAATCACGAAGTTAATTTACTTTTATGACTTTTTAATACATATAACGCTGTCTAGATGCCCTTTTTGATAATATAAGTGAAAATATAGTGAGTTAATTTACATATTACGTTTTGACACTTTGAGTGCACTGTTGCCAACCTTTAAAGTTAATAAAGATTTGGACAAGTAATGAAGAAAAATTTTTTAATAAATCTTTTTTCCTTTTTCTTGTGACATTACTTTCATTTTCGTCAAAAATGTTATTGATTTTTTTTTTTTTTTTTTTTTTCACACTGCCCTATTTTCAAAACATATAATAATGCATGTATAATAAGTTAGGATATAATGTTGTAAAAATCATGCTTAGTTTTAATTTATTTCGTCAAAGTTGCGCTTAATGAAAATTAAATCAGAAAAATTATATGTTTTTATGTGCATTTTTTTTAAAACTGTGCTTTATTTTCATAATTTTGCTTTATTACAAAAAAAAATCTTGCTAAATTATTATTATATTTTTTACGATTTTTTTTTTTTGCGATTTTAATTATAAATTGTGACAAGATACGGCTTTACACTTTAATGTTTTTTTTATATTCGAAATGAAATGCCTCCGAGCAATCTAGGACATTTTTAATGTTGAAAGATGAAGGCGAAACATTAAGATGGTATTTTTAAATAAGGTTTTTTCTTGATCTATGTTCGTGCATAAATTAAACAAAATGTAATAATTTTAGTGTGTACAACATTAAGCCCCTTACAAATAATGAATATCATCGTATGTAGCAGGCTTTAGTATGCAGCAGCTTTTTTTTAACTTTTCGGCAGATTTAATCTAATTTTTTTATTAATCATACTGTAGCTACCTGTAGTTGATTGTTTATTTTTTCCAACTTTATTTCTCTTTATCATAAAAATATACATCAGACAGTACTAAAAAAAATATTATTCTTTTTTTCATTTTATGAAATTATTGGTCAGATTTGTGGCTTAGAAGATGCGATATTCATGCACCTTTGGAAGTTCAGTGTTCGCACCTTTCAAAGACAGGAATTTTTTCGGGCTTTGGCTTACAACATCTGTGTCATGTGAACATAATTCGATGGCAGCATGATAGGTATAAAAAATAGGGCTAGAGTGGTGATGGTTACACTACCTCACACCCGAAATTGATAATTATTCTGTTGCGCCGTAAGGTTATATATTTTGTAGTGCTCTAAATAAATTATACACCAAAATTAAAGAGGACTAAGTTAAAAATATTATTGCTTTGTGAACCGGAAATATTATTCATTAATTCTGTTTGAAGCAACAGTTAAAATACAAGAATGCAAATTTTAAAAACATGTAATCTCTTTAAAGTGAACAAACAAGTATCAACAGATTATATGACCGATTTTCAGCAGTAAAGCAAATCAGAGGTGAAAACCATTACTATAGTTAAAATAAAACGTTATCCACAACAAACATGAATTACATGCAGTAAAAGGGACATCACAAAAGTCAGCATTAAATATTTTAAAAGAAACGCCCTAATCAGTTTACTAACCTACGCTTATTAACAGCGACTAAATATCACATGTTTATTTTTAATATGATTCCCAGAAGCATATCAGTAATCCTTTTAATTACATAAAGATGTTTAATTGTTTTTAATAGGAGAACATGTAAATAAACAAAACGTGTGAACATTAGTAACCAATGGGTCTTTCTCCGTTTGACGGCACACATGTTTTTTTTTTTTTTTACTTCTTACACATACGTATTTGCTTTCAAGTGCACTTGTTTGCGACAATACTTTGGTGGTATGGTGAAGATTCGTTTTTTATTTTGTTTTTTTTTTTATATTCTTCCTCTTCATCTTTTTTTTATGAAAGTAATCGACGGTTTGAGCCTTGTTATAATCAAATCTAATTCATTATAGCGTATATCAATTAATTGTGCAGGTTCTAATTGCCACCCTATTAGGAAGAAACGTGGAATTTTTTTTTCTTTCTAATTGTAAAAATAATGTTTAAAATTAGAAAATTCTTTACAATTAAAATGACTTTTAAAGAGAAAACTTGAGAGCACGAAGAGTTGAAAAATAACTTGAAGTGTAAATTTAGGAAAGTGTAAGGTTGCTCGTTATTCAAGTGGAATAATTTCCTCACCTTTAACGATGATGACAATTACAACCTTTTGAAATTCATCGTGGAGAGGAGAGAAGAAAATTACACTTGGGAATAGAAATAAAGCAAAAACATGGAATTAAAATGATTAATCCCTTGTAATATTAAAAAAAAAAAAAAGGACTCGTTTTATTCGATTTCAAAGAAAGTATTGGATATCTCAGCCGGCTCTAAATCTAACGAACGAAACTCCGACTTAATTAATTAATTAATTTCCTTATATAATAAGCTTGCAATAATAATCAACAGTGAAACAGTGATCCCTTATTCCCGTTCCCCTTCCCGTCCCTCTCCCTGATCTTGAGGAGAATTGGAATGGTAACAATCTTTCATCGTCTCCTGGAAAAAATGCGTTGGTGTAAGAGGGTGCACGGGCAAGGCTTCATTATATCCTTGATAAACAATTTGTCAAACAGCTGAATTTAAACTTCCTGCCTTGGGCTGATAATAGCTGTAGTGGCTGATAATACATTTTCATTTAGATAAGTACTCGGTAAAGAATCACGCTAGGGGAAATGGTAAAAACTCTTGTTTTCTTAATTAATTACGCAGTATACCGTGCTTATAAAGTTGGGTTAATTTTAGTTTACATGATAATGAGTTTGAAGAAAGGTTTAGAAACCAGAACTTAATAATGGATTTCCGTTTTTCGGATGAAAGAACATTAATACATAGCCTACATGCACAAACAGAATCTTATTAACAAAAAAATATGTTACAAATTTCAAAAAAAAAAAAAAAAAAAAAAAAATCTATTTTATTTGATAAAGTCTCTGCATTAGGGGTCCGAAGCTTGAAATTTTTGGCCGATGCCGATGCTATCGGATATAATCAATGCTTGGTGGCGTCGGCATCGGCATCGGCATCGGCATCGGAATCGGAATCGGGAGTTAAATAAATAATATGGAATCGGCATCGGCATGCACCCGAGGTTTCAGACACCGGCATATGTCTGTTTACAGTCCTCTAAAAATATCAAAAACGACCGAAATGTTGGCGAAAAAACTAACGAAACGATCTGCACATATAAAATTTCCAAAACGAAAACCTGATCTTAGCGTACTAAAATATCTCAAAAAAAAAAAGTCTTTTCAAGCCGTACTTATAACACATTTTTTATTACAACCTTTTGAATCTTAATAACAACCGTGAGGCTGTATTCGACTCTGTAAAAAAAATGTGAAAAGTTTTTCTCAAATTACGTTCAGATGAATTTTTTTAATATTCTTTTTTTTTCTTCAAGGATTTCGCTGTTTCTTTTAGACTATGAATCTCGAAAAAAAAGAAATAAACGGAAAAAAAGGAGAAAAAATCATCAGGTTAAAAGAAATTTAATGTAAGTTTTTTTTCCTAATGACATCATTTTCATTTCATATTCGAAAAAAAAAAAGAAAATTCGCTTACAAATGGAGATATTAGTTCTTAAGTAGTCACAGTATCATCGTCAAAAGTGAAGATAACTCAAGTATACAGTATCATTTTTTTCCCACCTTTTTTAACTTCCTTGGTATACAATTTTTTTTTGTCGGCTCTGACACCATGGCAACATTTTTCAGTCTCTTAAACTTCTCCCGGTAGACTTGAACAAATGTCTACCATTTCTAGAAGTTTTAATCAGCGAGATTAAAGGGGGGGAAAAAATCGTGAGGCTGAGAAATAAAAAAGGAGAATCGAATTGAACTAACCATAAGCTTTCTGCCATAAAGGAAATCCGTTTTGTAAAATTCGATGGCTGTGATTAAAGAAATTGCATCGTATCCAATCAGAATCGGTTTATTTCATAAGAACATCTTCCTCGATGTTACGAAATCTATACAATGAAAAATTAATTTTTTAAACGCTTTTTGTAGCATAAATTCAGAACAAAAAAATGTAATGTTTAAAGAAGAAAATAAACTTAGTGATTTTGATATTCCGTCATGTAAGTGTTATGAAAAAAGTCAAGGGGGAAAATGAAAGATTCTTAACTGTCTGTCTTCCATGACGTAGACACATGTTAGCTTTTTCGTGAATGAAATGAAAGTCCTCAACGTAATTTTGTTCCGGGCCCCCGAGTGCTTTTTAACTTTTTTTTTCTCCTAAATCTTTTTATATAAAACCGTTCTTATGGACATTTTTAGATTTTTATGACATCAAAAATGTTTAGATTTAATTTTAAAAAAAATTATTTCTTACCTTTTTACAGCGGTACAAAGCGATTATGGTCCCCAAATTTCCAGGAATGCCCAGAAGTATAAATAATACGCAACAAATCGTGGCAAAATGCAGTAATGGTGCTGGATAATCTTGAAACAATTCAGTATCCTCTGATTCGTCCGACAGAGGTATTTCTTCAACCATCAAATGACTTTCGTTGAGTATTAGCATTGTTGTGTTCGGTATCAGTTCGTTTCTTGCTGTTGTTTTCATCGTGGAAGTTTGCAGCAAATATGAGTGCATTTTCGACTGTAAAATTTTACCAATCATTGCTGCTCATTGTTTTAGCTCTCCTTTTTGACTTCTTACATATTTTCTCTGAAAAAAGAAAAGAAAACAAATTCAGAAATTGAATTAAAATTAAGAAAAAAACGTTTCCGAGCTAAATGGAGAATATACGATTTTTTTATAGTTAATAAGACCTAATAAGTCTTCAGAGGCAATTAACACATTTTTATCGTATTTCTAAATATTTTGCTTAATATTTCATAAAAAGAGTTTTGAGAAGGAACATTCAAGACATTGAAAGAAGGCGTGGCATAAAGTCTCTCTACAGTATTTGTCAAAATCCTTGCTTAATTCAGATGAAAAAAGAATTGTGTGTGTATCAATTATTAAATTTAAATATACAGTATATATATAAAAAAAGGAAAATAAACAATAATTATCGGGTTTTTCAAAAGTACAGTATACTACTTGGATATAATTCACATGCTTCTTATTGGTTTTGCTAAAAACTGAACGGGTGTTAAAAAAACTTTCATGTAATAAATATATTTCTGTAAAAACCAACGAGCAATGTTTTGATTTCAAAAACTTTCCATGAGTTTCGGTTTCCGTTTTGTTTTGTTTCGTTTCATTTTGAATCTGAAATTAAGTAAAAATTTGTGATTCTGTTGCATCCATTCTAAAGAAAATTTTACTATCCTATTATTTTACGATCAGAAATATAGTTTAAAAAAATGATGATTCTATTACGTAAAAAATTTCAATTAATTCGCCGATTAGTATCGCACTCAAAGTTTGTTTTGCAAGGCTAATTATTCGACAAACTTGGGTTAACTTGGGAAATTACAAGTTATACTTTACTGTATATTCATCTCATAAAGGTTCTCTATGTTTGTTTACATGGCCGTGATTGCAGTAAAGTTCTTTATTCATCTAAGCACACGGATAACTTTTAAAGAAGAGCATTTCCAAGAAATGAAAGGTTTCCATCGTTTTATTTGCACGAAACAACATTTCTTTTTATTTTATTTTATTTTTTCGAGATAAAGTAATTTAGAAGCCCAAAGACTCCGGGGAAAAAAAAGATCCGTGAAAAGCCAAAATTGAATCATTTTGCTTTTACCCATCATTTCGTTTGTTTCGCTGTGATATGAAGCATAAAAAGAAAGTACAAAAAAAATTTCGGCCTAATTATGTTGAATCTGCGATGAAATAAAAATGATTGATTTACGTTCACTTACAGAGTTCGCTTTCAAACGCGTCGATAAACACATAAAACACGGCGCGTAAGAGTGTCAGATAATATAGAAAGCATGACCGCTGTGTTTACTTAGCTGCTTTTTTCGCGGTGAGAGCTTTAACGGATTCAAGTTGAAAACCTTTTCCTTCTCGTTCTTTTTTTTCTTTTGTTTCTCTTTTTGTAGGCAAGGGATTACTCAAAATAAACTTTATGTTTTCTTATAATTGCTATTTCGAATGAGGAAAGCAAGCTGAAGTTGCTCGATTTTATCAGAGGTATCCAGTGCAATTAAATATTATGTGAACCATAAAAATCGCTTTTGAAAAGAGAAGCACAAAGCTGAGTTTTATCTTTGCAGTTTTGTTATGTATTTTCTTTAACATCCCTTGCAATTCACAAAATTTTTTGTCGCAACAATTTTAAAAGCAAGAAACCTGAGCGAATTTTAAATCTAAGTTTCTGTGCTCTTGCAATTAAAAAATAACCTTCGAAAATATTCTTGCCATGTGCTAACGGAATATATAAAAATTTTGATCTCCCTCTTTTTAACATAGACTGACGTTTTATAAATGAATCAAGCGCCTTCACTGAAAGTATGCTTAATTTTTTTTCTTCCCTTTGTTTAGCAAAAAGCCAAATATTGTTGTGTAAAGCTTTTCACTTGAGATGCCTGAAGCAACTTGATCGTTCGAGTATTCGGCAATGACTCTTCTCAAAATGGTTCTTTCTAAAGACCCTTTCTAGACGTGCTATTTACGATGAAATGAAGCTATTAGTAAATGGGTTAACAAATAAATCGTCGCCATTAAGTGAAGTTTTTTGTAGAATTTTTTTGTGATCACATTTGAGGAAAAAAAACAAGAGCTATTACAAAAGTAACATTACTTTTAAGATTTTAGAAAATGATGCAATATTGGACGTCAAATATTGCAACAAGAAGCAAAAAGGTCTAAGCAGGTTTTTTTTCATTACAGCCTAAGAATAAATAGTAATAAGCTCATTTCCTGTGCTTTTTTTTGTTTTTACTGTGATACATTAAACAACTAATTAGCATTTTCTCTAATAGATTTTCTTCCCTTCTTGAAATTCACCTTTTTTAAGCGAGGTTCAGTGCCCTTGTGCACAATTTTAACGTATGTCCATTTTTGTAAACAATGGGTGTTGTTTATTTTTAACTCGTAAACAGAGGTTCTGTTCCATTGTTTTTAAAAGAGGGTTCACATCACGTACAGGGGCAGTTCCCCCGTATCAAAAAAATGTTGTAGATAATATAAATAGATAATAACTTTTTGGATATTTATTATCGACTTCGATAATAATTGAAGAATTATTTCCAACTTCGTCAATTATAGTTCTTTCGAAGTCAGTAATTTTTCTTGGAATATTTTCGAAATCGATAATACACCTACGGGTTTGATCGGGGATCTTTAGTTACAAGGGTAACAGAGCTACATGTTTCGCTTATGGATCCCCGTAACCCTTGTGAACAAAAGATCCCCGATCAATAAGCCTCTATGTCCCAAAGAGTATTGTCCACTTTTGCGAAAGCCATATTATTTCATTCGGGCGTTTTCCCAAACTAAAATTTTCCGTCCTAAGCACCATTTACTGGGCCGATAATTTCAGCACAAAAAAAGTGAATCATATATTTTTTCACTGAAGAATTGAAAACGATTGAAAAAGCATGCTGTTTTAATGATAAAAGCAAGGGTTAAATGATTTACTCTAATAGAGCCTATGTTCAACTGGTCCAAAAACTGGAACAGAACTGAGAAACCAGGTAAGGAACACATGTAAACCCATTCAAAAAAAAATTTTCAGGTTTATAACCTTGCAAAAAAAAAAGTTACTGCATTAAACATCCCAGGACGCTTATACAACTTGTCACCTTATATTGTGTTGTATAGTACTTAACGTTTTCGCATGATGATCACTATATTAATTATTCACATCATGTTTACGATCTGAAGATGAAGGCATCCCTTCACTTTCGCAAAGGTTGACTCAACCTTTCCCTAGCTTCTTATATATATCTAATATCTCAACAAGAAAGACAATAAAACTTTTCACATAAAAATTCGAATAAAGATCGATGAAGCATCATACATCAGCGGAAAGATCCAAGATATTCCAGCCTTGTCCGGTAATAGGATTACAAGTTGTAAAGCGGGAAGGGTTAAAATAAAATCATTCCGATCCATTTTTTCAACATTATTGAGAAAAAAGAGGAAAGATAGGACAAAAGTGAGCATTCTTTCTAATCCGATTACATTTTTTCCCCCCTTGAACGGTTACAGTGAGAAGAAAAACGGATACGAATGAACGGAAATTGGAAGAGAAGGCTGAATTTACGATGTCGCGGATGGCATTTCACTTGACAAGATTTACGAGTTTAAGTTATCTTTAACACAAGACGCTTAACAATGGTTAATTACTGAAATGGATATAAATGATTTAAGCCCAGGACAACTTCAAAATCCTCAACCAACAGAAATAGAGAAACGGATTTCGAAATATAATAATAGAGCCTATTCCCGAGGTGATTTCTCTAAATTACATTTAGGTTGTTCACATAAAGTATCCCTTCAGTTTTACAGATACGTTTCCCAGACATTAGAGAGCTAAAACAGAAAGCAGCCTTATCAGGAATCATTATGGGAAGAATATGAGAAATCGATATAGAGTCGCATTTCGGATAGGCTTCTCGGCAATTAAATGTTTTTTTTCTCCTTTAAATGGTCTTTTATAACATTCGGCGATTATAGAGAAAAATGAATTATGTTCGCAAAATCCCCCTTTTTTTTCCTTAATCAACCTGCAAAGAGACTCCGCAAAAATGAAAGAAAATTATGCTTTACATATATTTTATACAGAGAAAAGGAATATACGACTCCCAAATGCCTCTTTATTTTCCTTAATTTATTACACAATGTAAAATTCCATCCAGCTCCTAAATCCTACAATTCCCAAAGAAAAATTAAAGCGTTTTCGACTTTTAATTTGTAAAGAAGTGATTGCAGTTGTAAACCTTTGAGAATGGATAAAAAATCCGACAAATGTATAAACTTTTCTGTCACTAACAACAGAGAAAAATGGTTAATTCTGCATTTCGGTGAAAAGTTTCAGATGCTGAGAAAAATGAGAAAAAGGGTAAATTCGAACATCTTTCCTCCTTTTATTCCGGAAATAGCTAATTTTCCCCACTTTTATTAAAGTCGTAAAGATCCATCTGTCAATGTTCAGGCCTGGAGATCGATTTAAATTTCTAAAACACAGGGGAAAAAAATGTTTTTAAACTTAATTTTTTTTTCAATTAAAATGGAAGCTTTTCAGAAAGAAATTCAAATCTTTCAAGAAAGAAATTCTAAATTTATCAGCTAAAAAGCGTTTTACTGACAAAGGTAAGCTATGGCACCATTAGAGAACTTATGTCAGCTAATACTTTAAAATATATAAAATACTCTTCTGCTTATTAGCTGACCTTATTGGCTTTTGTTTAAAAAAAATGATACTCTTTCTTTTGTTTTTCTTTTGCAGCTCACTCTCATGCGTATTGACGAAAATAACGAATTCATGTAAACGGCTTAATTAATAAATTTAGTTAGCTTTTTCTTGGTTTTTTAATTAGCCTGCCATTCCTTATTTACCGCCCAGGGACAACATTTTTTGGTTACCTTTACTATTCAGGTAATCTATTTAAAGGAAATATGCAGGATATAATCTTGGTTATTAGGTTCCATTCAAATGATCGATTGTCGATGATCGAATGATGTAATGATAAATATATATGGATTCCCATCAGAAAGCTCGATAATTATTGGTTTGCCGGAAGTTACCGGAAGTTCTAGGAACTCGTCTTAAATTATCATATGACTTTAATTTGTAAAAAATTTATAGTCAAAGGAATATTTTCCTGGAAAATATGGGTCGTTAAAAGCAAAAAAAAAATCGCTTTTTTTCTAATGACCATCAGATGAACGCTCAATAGAAGAGAAAACAAAAAAGGGGTTTAAACTTGGTCTAGTCGTAATTAATCTGGTCATCCCAGATACTTATTCATGAAGTAGACATGAAACCACAGAAACAATTTATGGTCAAACGAAATGCATTTTATCTTTCTAACTCGTAATGTAGAGAGCAGGTAAATAAAAGCTCGCTGTCAAATTTTACATCTCCAATATTTATTTTTCACTTGATAAAGCGTGCTTTAAACTAATGAAAATATATAAAAATAAGAAGAATGATTTTTTAAAGGAGTTCAACCAGAACCCAATTCTAATCTTATAAAAAATGACAGCAAACGCTCCTAATGGATTTTATTGATGTTCTATGTGTCAGTGTTTTATTGTTAGTTAAGTCTGACCGGAAAAAAAGCTAAACGATCCTTTTTTAAAATCATCACGTTTAAATGTTTCCTCATAAACGAAAGTTTAAAAAATTGCTTTTTCTAAGTCCAATAAAAATTGGGTCCTCTCCTGACTTTTCCAATCCTTTAAATCGAAAAATTTTCATTCAAATTAAAATACGGGTTCACAAGTTCTGACCTAAGAATTCGGTGTAAAACGAGTCAAATCGACTTCCCTACACTTTTTATTATCTGCATGATTCTAAAAAGTGACGATTTTGCTTTACGACATATTTATTATAATGAAGTCAAAAATGGTAGCTAATTCCCAGATTTTCGAATAAATAAAAGAGTTCTAGTGCAAAAGGCGATACGTTTTTCTTAGAAAAGATGAGAACTCACCAGTCATTTTTTTTTCTGGCTTATGAATTTTCCTACGTTCCACGTTATGGGCAGTTATTTTGAGCCTCCATCTCCCTTAAAGAACTGTGAGCCCACTCATGTTTTCCCGGCTGGCCACGGCTCTGAAACGTATGTATTCAAAAACCAAGATAGAAATCTCGTGGACTTAAACGAGTAGAGTGCTAGGTTGAAAGAGAGCCATGTTGTTTTTATAAGTTTACAAAAATCAGTGACATTTTTTTCCTGGAATAAGACATACATGAAAATACATTCAAAAAGTGGAATGCAAAAATCGCAGCAATTCGCCGACTTAACTTGAGCTTTTTTTTTTAATTTCTAAAGCATTTTCAACTCTAAAACCCAAAATATGATTTTTATAAACGGTCGACTAGACTTCTTAAAGACATTTGGAGGAAATAATAAACAGTGTTAGAAATGGAAAACTAATTTGCATTCCAGCCGTTAACAACTTTTTACCTTATACTCTCGGTTTGTCGGAACAATAGTAGCATTTCCACCAGCTAATAACGTATTACACACTATTAACCGCTAACGAAACAACACCTTTAAATTGTTTTCGTAGATAAAAGAAAAAAAAGCTTTTTATCAGTGGTGGAAAAAGGCCAATAATTTAGAAAGTTACAAGAAGAAAATTAAATATTATTTTCTTTTGACTTAAAATAAAGTCAATGAAATAGTTTGCATTTTCATTTTCTTTCAAATTAATATTTCATGTTTTTCATTTAAAAAACAAGAACACAAAATCCGAATTTCAGCAACCCCTTTGTTGTTTTTATATCAAAATTCTCAGAATTGAATTCTTAAAAATCTTGAAATTTTGTAAAAAGAACGTTATCGGAAAAGAAGTACGGTTTTTAGAAAACTCTTTTTATTGCCGAAAAAAAGAGTAGAACGGAAGTAACCGACTCAAATAGTATCTGGAAAACATGGAAAGTTAAAAAGAAGAAGTTAAAGGCGGAAAAATCACTCACAGTGAATTCAGGTTTGACAAAAGTTTCTGCGCGAGACCCCGGACCAATAGGCAAACAAAAAGTTTTATGCTCGTTATAAGCTTACTCAGTAAATCAAACTTGTTTCTGTAATAAACAAAACTTTGTCTTGCATAAACACAGCTTTACTTAGCGCCTCAACTTTTGTCATTTTCGATAAGTTATAAAACTACTTCCTGTTTACGAATTGAAGTCATTATAATTTAAACTTTCATCGATTCGATTCAACTGGCAATGGCTTTTGGAAGAGATGTAAAGTACAACACATTACTTATACTACGTAAACACCCCAATTAGGGTTTTACTAAATTTATATTTTGAGAACTTTAAAAACCTATTTATTTTGGTCATTACTTAAAATCAATTGGACATAAATACATTAAATGGGCAATGCAACATATACCGGGCAATGAAATATACCAAATTAAGGCTGGGGTAAATTGGTATGGAAGGCTGAGACTAGGTCAAGGGTAAAGACACATTAAGGTTACGGTCAAGCAAAGGCTGCGGTAGGGCAACGACAAGGCTGAAGCTAGACCGAGATAAGGTATTTGGGCATTATTTTTTTATAAACTAAAAAAAAAAATGTATCTGTTATTCAATAATTTTGCAAAATGCCAAGAATTTTTTTTTTCCAAAAATGAAATTAAAACAAGGTCTTTAAGAGTAAAAGAAAAGTCCTAACCCGTAAAAGAAAAACTTTTAAGAATGCTCTGGCTTATTTTTTTATTATTTGTAATTATGTTAGAATATTTTAGTGTCATGAAAATTTTTCTACTAAACATTTATCTACTGCTAATGCTTACTGCTTACTCGTAATGTTACTATTTTGTTTGTGCGATACAATTTTACTGGCGATACGTGCTCGTCAGCATGGAGGTCAATAGTTTGTACGTCGTAGGAAGACACTTAATCGGTCTATACATTGTTACATTTAAAGTGTCGTCATCCTTCGGCAGCAGGCGCGATTTCCCTTTCGTAGGAAAAGTCGGAGTAGTTTCTCGATTTTTTAAATGTTATTACTATTATTTTTCTTTTTCTGTTGAAAGACCTTTTTATAATCTATTTTATAATGAAAATGATATAACTGTCAATCTCGTTCCGTGAACTTTATTTCAAAAAATGCTTCAAGGCATGAGGGTAAGTTTTAATAAATAACAGTCTTGTAGCTTGTAGAGAAAACAAACTTTGCCTCACGGTTTATTTTAGAACAGGGTTCGGAGATTATTTAACTTCTCCAAGTTGATGGTGCACATAAAAATTCGACGAAAAGAAAAAATGAGAAAATTCAATTTTAGAAAAACTGTATAATTTTTTAAACGAGTACCACGTTAATTGGTCCATCCTCTTCATAAAACACTACAGAAACGCTCATAAAAACTCATTATATATGATACAGTCCAAACCCAAAGTTAGGCATTACGCGTAATAACTGAAACTCGTTAGGCATTACCCGTAGTGCCTAACGGCTAGGCATTACCCGAAACGAGAAGCTTAATTTTGAAAGTTTCGGGTAATGCCTACACTGAGAGCCACATAGATCAACCGATTTCCTTGATTTCGTAGATTGAAATCCATTGACTGCTGAAAACAACGAATTGATTGCAGCAATCTATAAAATGTTGCAGCAATCCATTACGTAGATCAAATCCCAAACTACTAGTAGATTGCTGTAACATATCTACTGAGATTAAAAATAATGGTACCTTTTTAACTACGCGTAAGTCACGGCAATCCTTCCCGGCGTTAAAAAAAGTTTTTAAGCACGACGAACGTTGCTGCGCACAGTTTGCTAGCAGCAAACATTTATGGGCTGAAAATGGATATCAAATCTGACCTTACCACTTCATTAGGGGTCATATAGAGACCCAAAAACGATTGCAACCAAAATCGGATCTGATCGTCCTAGCGAGATATCACCCCATGAAGATGCTGCGCGGCAACAGTATGTTTAACCAATAAGTAATAGGGTAATTAAAAAAGAGAAAGTGTCTCCGATTTTGTTCTTCACCAAAAAAACGGGTTCATTTAAGTGTAAAAAAGGCAAGAAAAATTTAGAAACATTTTTTTAACAATTTCGGGGTGTCTCAGAGCAGAAAAAGGGCCTAAGCCACAATTTTTTTCTTAGCATTTAGTGAAACGAAACTTTGATGCATTTTCCCGTAATTTAATTTTACAAAAATGGACTTTATAAGTGTTTTTGACGTTGGAGAAGACGAATTTCACCATCCAGATTTTCTGTGACAAACGCCTGAGTCGCTTTGAACGCTTTTTTAGCGCTTAAACCCGATTTTCAAGCTCAATTTTAATTAATTTCCCAATTAGGAGCCCTAAAATCTTTTTTTTGTTGTCGACGTTACTTACACTAAAAGGAAAAAGCTCGGGGAATACGATTTTCACTATCCCGATTTTCCCCGATCAACGCCTGAGTCCCGGTTAGCGCTTTTTTCGTGCCTTTAGTACATTAGGCGTTCTAATAGCGCTGTAGGCCTATCAGATGTTGATTCGGAAAAATTGGGATAGTGAAATTCGTGTTCCTCGAGCTTTTTCCTGTTAGTGTAAGTAACGTCGACAGCGAAAAAAAGATTTTAGGGCTCCTAATTGGGAAATTAATTAAAATTGAGCTTGAAAATCGGGTTTAAGCGCTAAAAAAGCGTTCAAAGCGACTCAGGCGTTTGTCACAGAAAATCTGGATGGTGAAATTCGTCTTCTCCAACGTCAAAAACACTTATAAAAAGTCCATTTTGTAAAATTAAATTACGGGAAAATGCATCAAAGTTTCGTTTCAGTAAATGCTAAGAAAAAAATTGTGGCTTAGGCCCTTTTTCTGCTCTGAGACACCCCGAAATTGTTAAAAAAATGTTTCTAAATTTTTCTTGCCTTTTTTACACTTAAATGAACCCGTTTTTTTGGTGAAGAACAAAATCGGAGACACTTTCTCTTTTTTAATTACCCTATTACTTATTGGTTAAACATACTGTTGCCGCGCAGCATCTTCATGGGGTGATATCTCGCTAGGACGATCAGATCCGATTTTGGTTGCAATCGTTTTTGGGTCTCTATATGACCCCTAATGAAGTGGTAAGGTCAGATTTGATATCCATTTTCAGCCCATAAATGTTTGCTGCTGGCAAACTGTGTGCGACCTATTCGTTGGTTTCGGCAATCAATGGTGTCAGATTTGATTTTTTTTTCAGACTTTTCAATACAATGGCACTTAATATTGGTTAGTTTTGACTCAATTTGTCATGTCTGTGTGGTTCAGTTGGTAACGTCGCAGGATTGATTGGTTTCGGTGTGAGAGGTCTTAGGTTCGAATCTTGCTAGGTGTTAGGGTTTTTTCAAGGTTTCGAGATTTTTTCAAGGTATTGAGATTTTTTTCAGGGTCTATCTGGACATGCGTCGTTATTCAATAACAATAAAAAATAATGAGCTTTAAAATATTAAAATACAGGTCCCTAATTTTTTTTTTTTTTTTTTTTTTTTTTTTTTTTTTATCATCATTGTCATTATTATTATAATTATAATTATTAACGGCGGCATTTTTTAATTTATTCCAAGAAAATTCTACAAATGCAGAGAAAAAATATGGGCAATATGCAACTGTATTGCAGCAACCTATGCATAGGTTGCCGGTTTAAGTAATTCATATAAAAAGTAGATGGAAAGCAATCTACTTAATATGTAACGGTGATCTATTGATTGGTTGCGGCAACATAAGAAATAAGTTGCAGTAACCAAGAAGTCTTGGCTTACTAGCAACCTATTATGATTGATCACTGTAACCTACTCGAAGTTCAAAGCAAATACTACCTGTGTACTGATGTCTCTGCAATCAATATTTGGATTGCGGCAAACCAAGTTGCTCTCAGTGTAGCTGTTAGGCACTACGAATAATGCCTAACGAGTTTTAGTCATTACGCGTAATGCCTAACTTTGGGTTTGGACTGTAGCATATATATCCTTTCCTACAAAATATCTCGACAAGTAACATTTCCTAACAGGAGCTGTGTGACACCTTAAGGGCACGTGAATGTTGAAAGAAATGAAAGAAAAAAGTCTATAAAGGTTTTCCGAGAGGAATAAGACAAAAAAGAGTGTTTAGTAAATGATGTGATTATCTTCAGTCGATTAGGGTAAGGGGCCTTCTGAAAATGAAGTGAGACGGGTCGGGGATTTCGGAATCCGGGAAACTAAACGAATGACCCGAAGAAAAGTTTTACTCGGTCAAGAAGTTTTCAAAATGTAAATCTCATGGCGACGCTGCGCCTGAAAACTTTCCCTCCCGATGATGTAATATTTCATCAAGTATTAATTTTTCTTATCTCAGAAAACAGAACAGACATTCCAAACCAGCGTCAGACATTAAGTTCGTTTATTTATGTGTTTTTAAATCAAAACGAAATTAAGAAAATGACATCTTCTTTCTTTTTCTTTCTCCTCTTTGTTTTGTTTTTCGCTATGCACATAATTTCATACTCTGGTTAAAATTTCCCTCGTTTATCATCTTGATTCAAGTGTAATTACCAAAAACATTTTAACGTATAGATCAAAAGACGGATACGAAAATTTATGATAAATTGCGAAATCAAAAGTCAACCTCTTTTGAGTTGGAAACGGCAGCTTTGAGGATTTTCAAGCGTTCATTTTATCTGCGGATTTCGACAAGCAAAACTATGGTAACGGATTCTGAATCGAATTTAATAAGATAAAAATATTTCATTCCTTTTTAATATAAAGGCAAAGTCAGATTGAAGTCATGATGTGGAGTGAAGGTAGCAATAAGCGAACCCGAAATTCTAAAAGTCCATAACTTAGGCACTTAATCAAAGGTAAAGAAGGTCCACGGCCCTTTGTTAATTTTTTGACTTTTGCATTTTTCCAATCTTCTATGTTTTAATTCGACCTCTGGGAACTTCGAGCTCCGTAACTCCCTGAACAACTATTGACTTGCCGTAACTTAATTATGTATGCTTTTCGGACATTTCCACTTATATCATATCAAAAGACATTATGTGGCGTAATACAAAAACGGATCGCTTTATTACATAAAGACGCGAGTGCGCTAGTCGAGCTTTTCCAAGCCGCTTCACTTTGCTAGGCAGTGACAACCCACCAATAAATAGTATAGCTAATAAGAGATCGTTCGGATAAATGATGATGATAAATAAGCATGCTCTTACAAAATGATGTCGCCTGAAGAAATCCCTCCCCCACGTCTTTTATTTAAATTTGACTCGATATATACTTAAAATCTAGAAAAAATAAGCATAAAGGACAAATTAATCCTATTCAAACAGAGAAGAGTTAATTTCGCCGCGTAGTTTCCCGCTTCAAATTCTCCAATACAATAATAACTTTAAACTTTATAAACTTAGTTTATTCATCTTTCGCATGTTAATCGGACCCAAACACAAAATGTTTAACCTCATTTTCACCACATTCGTAAATGGTATTAACATGGTAAAGCGAACATTATACATATGCTCCTTATTTACAACCGATGTTTGTCGTCTTAACTAAGAAGTAGATATAATTTTAAAGCGATTCCATTTTTGAATCTTCGGTTTCAACGGTAACCCATATGCCCTTTGAATCGTGTGTAAAGTAAATTCTAATTACGTACGGTCAATTAAAGCGACATGAATGAATAATTTCAACGAAGCTTTATACAGAACGATTCTAACAAAATTAACAAAAACCATCTTGAGAAATAATTGAATTATTTAATCACCTCCAGCTCTATTTCGGTCGTTATAGAAATTACGTAAATCCTTCAGTTACGACATATCTTTTCCCAATAAGAAACCAAATATTTTATTTTTTCGTCTCTTTTTTCTTAATGAAAACTGGAAAACTAAGTTTTTAAAAAAAAAAAAAAATTGAAACATGATTACGTATTTTGCAGATTTTGAACACTGGCTTTTAAAAAGGGAAAATAAAGGGGCAAAATTGAGGTAAAATTTTGAAGCATGCGAAATTCCGACTAATTAAAAAAGGAAAAAGGTCTAGATGAAAAAATAAAATAAGCTTTTATGTTTTTTATAAACCATTTATCGTAGTAAAAATCTTAAAAGAATATCTGGAATGTTTATTTAAATACTGTACGGTTTTTTCAATCTTAAGACACCGTTAATGAGCGAGGTATAACGCTACGCCAGTATTACACAGTTGTATCTGTACTGTTCAGGTTGACATTAGTTTCCCGTGCGTTAAACATGAGGAACTTGTGTCAAGTTGAACACTGCAGATACAACCTTGTAACACTGGCCCAGCGAAAAGTCATTAAAAATTTGAATCCCATAAAGAAGTTCCAAACGATTTAATACGGTAACAGGTCAGCAAATACTTCTTTAAAAAAAAAAAAAATGAAGTCCCAGAAAACTTATTTTTGGCCACTTGTTTGTTGTATGGTGTTTACTTTAACCAAATGCTTAACTGTTTTAAAAATCCGTCCGCGTAAAGACTCTTAAGGCAGATGTATTGTTATATCCCATACTTGGGTATATCGTGTACGGTATTGATTCTCAGCAGTTAAGGTTTTATCAAGAAAATCTAATGCGTTTCAAGAGCAAAAGAAAGCAAACTTTTTACGTGATTAATACGTTTTTGATGCTCTTAAAAAGGGACTCGTACAAAGGCGAAAATGAAAGATACATGTCAACATTTCAACTTTTTCCCCTTGCCTTTCATTCTATTTTCTCCGAAATGAATGTTGACCTAAATTAAAAACCCTTCCAGGAATAAAGTATTTACTTATTTATTTAATTCATTTCTTGCTTTAAAAAAAATTATAAAATAAAAAATTAGATCATATCATTAACTAGAGGTAAATTGCTTTGAAAATGAATTCGTAGAGTATAAATTTTTATGTGTAATCAAATTTTTTAATTCAGGTAGCTTTCTGCTCTTTAAAGATAACTCTATTCGAAACAGCAATAGGAAAATATTTTTCAATTAACATACGAATAATAAAAAAAAACCAATCATTTCTTAACTGTCATAAATTATCAGTTAGTCGCAAATTTTAATTTAAAGAAACAAGTTCGGAAAGCCTAGCTTATTCAAAAATAATCTTATTTTTATCTTATTTATTTATTTATTATCGGCAATGACGCCCCAAGGCTTGCCCTGCCAAAGCCATTACATCATACCTAACCAAAAAAAAATAAATAAATAAATAAATAAATAAATAAACTGAAATAAAAACAAAAATGTACAAATAAAAAAGAAACAAAAGATCCGGAGGGAAATCCTGCCAGAATACTGTTTTTATAGAAAGTTTAAAATGCAAATTTTCAATTTTGGCTTCTTCGAGGGTAATATGGAGCAACTGAAAGAATATTGCAACTACTGTATTGAAATCGTGAAGAATTTGACAGGATCATATTCGCCAAATATTTAAATATAGGCGCTGGACGCCCACTAGACAACAGTTTTACAGGAATTTCCAAGACGTTATGCTAAAATTTTCAAGATCGTAAGCATTTCTCAGAAACCGAAGCGTTCAATTCATTTTATTAAAAAATGTGCTCTTCTTTAAATATTCCCTAAAGAATAACGATATATCGATTATCCGTAAGCAATTAATCATTCCCTGCAATATTATTATAATTACGTTAATTTTATATTCACCTATAATCAATATTGCTTCTGCATTCCACAACATGTAGCCAATTAGAATTATGGAAATATTCATTTAATTACAAAACGGAGGGAAAAAAATTCGCAATTTCGATATTTTCTCCGCTTGAGCACTTTAGAAATGAAAACCAGGATTTATAACATACTTTTTTTTTTGGTAAAAAAAAAAAAACTTTTGTACAAAATTAATAAAAAAAGAACAACATCAAGTCCATGGTCTCAGTTTATTTCAAAAATACCCACGATATTGCTTTATTTTCAAGTTGAAAATATATTGTAAGAGGTTACTTATCGGGTCACATACCTGGAAAGAGTTTGAAACTACTGTAAAAGACGTGCTTGACCTTTTCCAAATATGTCAGTATAAATGACCGCTTACGTGATCATTTCGGTAGACCTCAAATTATAAAGTTTTCATGAAATTTCTATCCCGGAAATGGAATTTGAAGAAAATATTGTTTATTCAGCGATGAAAATATTCACCATCATCACTACATAAAGCCGAATTTAAAAACCAATATACTACACAGAACAGCATTCATTTTAAACGCAACCATACCGAAATATCCATAAATACGTCTAACCGATTTTCAACTAATTTATGCGGTCAACTAATTGGGTCTGGTCGAATCAGTGAGCGGAAAACTTGATTTCCCCTAACCGAATTTCCACTTTGCTGAGATGCTCTTATTAATCGGTTTCCTTGCAAGTTCTCAATCCGACACTTAAACAAGATTTCCATCATTTGTTTAAATTTTCTTGTCGTGCTTCAATAAAGTTTGGACTCGCTTCGGCAAATATCATAATATAGGAAACAAATTGCCTGTAAGGTTTTGGAATTTCCTCTATATAATTTCAAACACAAATCCTCCACGTGGCATATTTTTGTAAGTTGAATGATTTTTTTATTTACGAATTTCTCAAAATAATACCGAAAGGAAAGACAAGCGTGACAAAATCTGAGAAATATCACATGGAGACAAATCATTCAATATTAGTTTTCTCCTAGAAGGGCAATTGTGTAAATAAAAAGTTTTCATTTTAACATTAAGTCTATACAAATTAAAATTTCCTCCTATCGTAAATTAATTTTTCAGAGACAAAAAAATTAGTTTTCAAATAGAAAAAGAAATTCTTTTTTTAAAAGGAAAAACATCAGAATCAGACTATGTTAGAGAAATCGTAAATAAATACAGTATAGTAATGTAATCAATACAGATTTTGCCTTGGGAACGCCCTTTCAATGTTTTCCATCTTTTTTTTCGCGGATTCTTTTTACCGACTTTCGATTTTTGATGTGGTTAATAATGAAAAGGAAGGCGTCGAACAAAACAAGTCAAAGGTTCGATTCGCGTAGGTTTTTTTATGCTTTTGAATTTTTTTTTTTCAAAGAATGATTATCTGAGATTAGGGCTTAAACCCTTACGTAGGTTTTTTTATTTTTAAAAATATAAAAAAAATGTCCTTTCTTTCTTTTTTTTATTTCACCTTTAATAAATTTTCCATTGTCTTGGTAAAGAAAGGAAAAGTTGATAAAAATTCAACGAATTGAAATACAAAGGTAGGGAGGAGGCGAACTGCTTTGTAGGCTCTAAATTTTAAAAAAAATTACTTCGGCACCTTACAACAACTAATTTATATTTTCCACGAACACCATTTATTGCTTTTGATAAAAGGTTTTCGGTTTTTTTCTTTTTCGCTGCTAATTACATTTCAATAAAGCGAAAATAGAATACTTGATCCCCTTCAAATCGATTGTTACAATGGCGTATATTGACAAAAAGCATTCATACAAATAATTTTACTTCAGATTTGAGCATAATTTTCACGATAAATTTAACTTTTAACTGCAATTTAACGTTCTGGATTCGGTCCAAAAAATATGAAGAAGCCGCGGTAGCGGGAAAAAGAGATAAAAGTCGCAAAAAATTGTGCTTTACGCTGAACATGTTATGGGGAAATGCCGAATTCATGCTACTTTAAATAAGCTTATAACAAAAGGTTTTAGCTGAAATAGTGTCTATCGAAACAATTTTTGTTTAATGGTTTCGAAATAAGTATGTTCATAATAGCGCATTAACGGCTGGTTTTCGACTGCATCGTAAACAACGGGGTTTTCCTTTTCACTCCATCCACGCAAGCTATCAAATCAACCGAAACAAAACCGTAGGCATATCTAATAATCCTTTCCGTACTTGAGAGGTAAGGAATACTAGCTATAACATCATCTCTATAGATATTATACCGGGAGTATACTCTTCTTCTGAGGTTCGAAATTGATTATAAACCCATTAATAATATCTCGTTCAAATAGTAAAGATAATTAATTATAGGGTGGATCGAAAAAAGCGAATTTTTGAATTTGAAAACGCCTGATATGCCGGGAATCGATGCCTTATTATAATACTGTTAACCCTAATTTTTTTCAGATTTTTTGAAGGTCATCTTGAGGTCGCGCAATGACCTTGAAGTTTTGGAAAAGCCCGTATAAGGGAAAAAATAAGAATTTTTTTTTTGCTAAAAAAAGTATCGCTTCCTATCGGAAATTTTGCGTAGATTACGAATATGAAGTTCAAAATTCATTTTTGTGTCTAGTTTTTAAGCTAAAAGAAAAAGCAGCCTAAAGTATTTCAGTGTTTAGAAAATAGGCGTAAAGCTCGAAAAACCGCGGACTCAAAATGATTTTGGACTTTATATTCGTAATCTACGCAAAATTTCCGATAGGAAACGATACTTTTTTCACCAAAAAAAAATTCTTACTTTTGCCCTTTTAGGGGCTTTTCAAAAACTTCAAGGTCATTGCGCGACCTCAAGATGACCTTCAAAAAATCTAAAAAAAATTAGGATTAATAGTATCATAAAAAGGCATCGATTCCCATATCAGGCGTTTTCAAATTCAAAAATTCGCTTTTTTCTATCCACCCTATAATTAATTGCTTTGTTGTTCATAACAAATTTTCAAGTATAATATCTGTCTAAAAAAAGTCATGTGCCTGACACTTATAGGAGCTTTGTAATGAGGGTTTTGTACTATTTAAATGATCCAAAATAAAAGCACAAGTCACAATCATGTTTAGGCGGAATAACCATGGAAACTATGTACATGTATTTTGCGTACTTTTTTTTCTACAGCATTTTCCAATGACTCAAATTAAGGACATCAAATATAATCCAAACCAAGATAACTTTTCAGAACCGGAAATGGAGCGATTTTAAAGTAATTTATAAAACTCGGGTTTATCTACAAATGCCTTTTAGAACCCTCTAGAACAGTTGGAGCTGATGGGGAACATATAACACTCATTGTAAAAGGAAAAGTGAGGAAACCCCTCATGATTCACGTCTTGATAATAATTACTAAATCGTAAGGATCACGAAAAAGATAGTTTAATTCTATAAATGAAACTTTTGTAAGATAAACTTTGTTTATCTTCCTCTCTTTACTTATTTGGCAATAAGTAGAATCTTTTATTGTTCAATCTATCTCTTTAAAAGTTGTAAAACCACAAAAGCACGAAGCACGGATTTAACCTCGACTGCTTGAATTTTTTAGTCTCCATTTAAAATTTTTCTTATTCAGTATTACTTTATATAACTTAAATTTTTCTTCTCAAAACCTTTCACACTTAATTTTTTTTTTTTTAACTTATAAAAATTGAGGGTAATCAGAAAATCGAAGTTACGATTGAGAAATTCACCGGTATTTTATTTCTATTTTTTTTTTTCGAAATATATGGGAAACAATTTTATATCACACTACCAACTCAAAAATAAACATTTTGACGAACTCGTTTATTTAACAAAAATACGAATCAAAATATAGTTTGAAAATTCGGGTCATTGCGTCTTTTCCCTGAGATTTACAAAAAAACCGTTTTAAGAAAATAACCCCGTCGGATCATTTTTCAACTACTAATGTACCACTGTATCGATCTATTCGCCTTATCCAACTTTATTTTTTTCCAGTTGTGAAAAAACCGGAATTTTAGCATTACCTATTTTCTAATGCATATCGGAAAAAGCTTTTAGCATTCAGCCTTTCTTTATTTTTGAAAGATTTTATTCCTTCGAGATCGAGTGCAGCCCTCGAGTCTTGTCTCTCGACTGTTATTTTCATAAGTAAAAATTCGAGTGCGATATCGTAGTGTATTATGCGATGTGTACTGTTTATACGTATACTGGAAACCTTCAAATATCAGAGAAATGGAAGTCACGGTGTCTAGACGCTTCGTCTCCCCGTCATAGAAGGCGATTGCTCTCCGATCAGATTAAAGCATCAGTTAGTAACACATAAGTTATTCAAGTATAAAGAAGGCGGAATGTCTGGTCTAATTTCGAGTTATCTCACCAACAAATCATCTGAGTCGGTGATTATCACAAATAATGCTTAATTCTGTTCAATGCGAAAAGATAGAAAAGGATAAGAAAAGGATAATGCTGCTGCTGCAGCTGCTGCATGACAATAAAGTCAACGCCGGAGGTAAATAATTTTGGAGATTATCAATGAGACTAAATCAGCAGTTTTCGATAATAACATCTGATCAAAGAAACCTTTTCGAAGATTTTAATTATCTTCTTTGGCAATTAAATTGTAAAATATTAATAACTTGTAGGCGGATGTTCAAATACATGTACTATTGCGAAATTCTTTAGTGTAGATTGCAGCATCCGTTTATTTTCTAGGTAATTATGACGAACTGTGCTGCAAATGTAATAAGGGTATCGTTTTAAAATGCAAAGTTCAGCGAAAAAACACTATAAAACTAAGCCTTTTACTACTAGAAGTTAATTACAATGCAATATCCGCACTGTCCAAGGAAAATTAGTAGCCCTTAATTTTAACATAAGTTACCAAAATTTGCTTCTTTTTTAGTGCCCTCGTCCAAATCGATTTATTCAATATAAATCAAGGAGTCATTAACAGATTATCTTCTTTGAAATTTGAAAAAAAAATTTATGATACTATGTAAAAATCACAACATGGGCTTTTTTGTTGTTTCAATCGTGAAGAAAGTTCAAAGATTCCTGAACCATGGTTGTGTGTTGCTGTTGCACCTTTCATGATACCCCCTTTTTGTTATTTCTTAGTATTTAGGTTTCAAAAATTATTTCTATCTCATTCAATCAGATAAATAAAGGGATAAAATAAAATATAAACCAATTATATAAGCATTCGATCGATAACGCCAAAAAAAAAAAAAAAAAATCTTCAGAAAAAAGCAAGGGATTAATTACGTGCTAAAATATAAGGGCTCAATTTTGACTATTGCCGAAGACATGTAAATAATAAAAAACGTTTTTTTCGAACTTTCGCTACTGGCTAAGTTAACTTATTAAATGAAAAACACGAGGGTGGGAAAACATCATAATGAAAAAGTATACAAAACTTAACTAAGTTTCACGGTTTACGATTTTAGAACATCAACAAAAGCTTCCTCTTTAAAACGAAGAATATACGTTTTGGATATTCTGATCAGTTTCAGAATCGAAACGCTTGTTTTAATGTATATGAAAGCATAAAAATTTCTGATAATTTCTTAATCATAAGAAATATGGGCTTCCACTCATAGGGATGACTCCTTATAATGGTAATGAAGTGTGAGAAGAGCAAAACATCAGTTTTGTTTTTCACTCTTTTATGCCGCCATGTGGTTCCCATAAAACCACGCTGTTAGAAAGAAATCGAAAAGCCAAAATTTGGAATTTATTAAAAAGATTAGTTAATAAAACGTGGCATTCCGCATAATAATTATTTCATCGAGTTTTGAGGGACGTGTGCATTCCTCGCGTTTGCGTGTGTCATATCTCATGATAGATTGTGACAATCGAATAATTGCGATCACTTGCGAGAGAAATTAATACCGTCGCTTGAATAAGTTCGTAATAAGCTTTCAACTTGTCATCATTCTAATTAAGCTATGCAGCAGTCACACTGGTATAAATCTTATCTCTGCTGCCCTGATTTGAACTTTACAAGAAATTATCTTTCCTCTTTTTCGTTTGTATGAAAAAGGAGAACAGAAAAGAGGATCGAAAATATTGCTGTGAATATCAATATTCCTTTATCGAAGATCCAAGATAAAATTCTTGCTACATAAATAGCAAAAATGTACAGGCAAGTCTTGAAAAACTAGAGCGGTTATGTCAAAAAAGGTTTTCTTCCCCTACTCTTAATATTATTTTTTTAAAATATTTAATATTTGATTTCATATTCCTTCCTAGGGAAAGATTCGAAAAAAAAAACTCAAACAGAAACACAAACTACTTGGAAAAATATTCTAATTGTTAAAAAATTTGACGTCATTGTCTTATTACCTTGATTCAAACGTAAGTTGATCCCGAAATTTTTGGGTCTGTGAACCAAAGTTCTAGTGATTTGGTGTCGAAAAAACGGTATATTTCAATCCGCTTCGTTTATCTTAACTTCCAACAAACTGTGAACATATTTTATAAGATTGGTATATGTTCATAACTTCCTTCTTCCTCCTTAAAGATCGAATTAACCCTAACATCAATGTTTCCATTTTCAAGCATAAACACCTCTGGTTATTTAGCTTCCGTTGAATCGATAATGATATGTAGACTTAAGGGAGCTTAATATGAATAGCTTTTACATCACAACAATTTAAATGCTTCTTCAAGCTCGTGTCTCAAGGTATTAAAAACGAAGAGGTTTTTTTTGCTTGGGATCTTGACATAACCCCGACTTTTAAAATCCTCGAAATCCAATTCGGGGTAATTCAAAAATCGTAAAGCGACGTAAGTTCGAAATTTCTTAATCCCGACTTTTCGAAAACCTTAATTCCGTTTAGGGATTCTGGTGTACAAAATTAAGGGGTGTGGATCGATTTATAAAAATCGTGTTTTTGAAAGATCGGGGATTTTAAAAGTCGGTGTTTTTAAAGAGGCAGAAAATGATTTTTTTGACGGCATAATGTAATCTCTAACCTGAAAAAACTTAAGTTTGACTCAGCAGCAGAGCAAATTTTGTTACATTTTCGTTCTGCTTCGTTACAAATAGAAGAGGGGAAATGAGAAATTAAAAATCCAAGTCAAGACATCCAATTAATCCAAATTTTTTTCTTTCTTTTTTTTTTTTTTTTTTTTTTTATGAAAATTGTATTCTGCAATAAACTTTCCCTGATTTTAAATCATTGTTTTCTGCAATACGCTTTTCCCCTTTTAAAACCACCAACATTTAAAAAAAAAAAAAGAATTTTATAAATCGAACATTTCTTGATTGTCAAAATTCCAACTTTACTTAATCTCAACTTCGATTTCGGAGATTTGAAAAATTGGGGTTATGCCATATCTTTTTGCTTATTACATTATTACTATGAAAGAGGAAATTAAAGGCCAATAGGCGTTGTATATATTTATGAAACCAAAACCAAGGCACTTTTCTACCCCCGTATAAATAATAAGGAAAGTACAATAAGAAGTATAACACAATAAGGTATCCGTATGCTAAGGTATATACTGTGATAGGGTAATCCGGTATGCTAAAAAATATCGTGTAACTTAAACTGAACATTCCGTATCTATGAAAGTGGCTTCAGGTACATGCCGAGAAATTCACCATTCTCAAAATCGTGTAATGGACGTAGAAAAATAACGACTTAAATTTTATCCTGAAACGAAACGATTTTATTCGAGTTTGATTATTATTCCATTCCCGATTTATATAAAATCAAAAAATTAGAATACAAACAACGCTACTAAATTGAATGCTTCAGTTATAAATGAAAGTATTCTATCTGACATTTGTTTCCATTTTTACTTTTCTTATTTTCCAGATTCGTTCTCAAGATTCTTTTTAAACGCTCTCTGATGCCACTTATTTTTATTTTTTCCCATAGCTATAAATATATTTTATAATCGGATTTGCGGAAAAAAGGAGTATTATTCTATTACTTTACGATTGTAAAGCTTCTACTTAGTACTGAAAAAAAATGATTCGAAATCCGAATATTATTTTCAAATCTCTTAATGGCAAACATACTATTTAATTACCTGCTTAGCTTTTTCAATATCGCGTTTGTCTCATGCTCATTTTTTCTCATAGAAATATGTATTATAAATAATTACTTTTAAAAATCCGATTATATGTTTAAAATTATTAATTATTGTGGTGGTTTCCTTTAAAAAATTTATAAAAGGATTTTATAAATAAAGATAAAAATTTCACTGCAAAAACCTAGCTGATGTTACTTTTCATTTTTGGAATAATAATTTGCGAGAAAAAATCGAGCTATACGTATCTAATTAGCATTTTATTGTTTCAATGATGAACAATGATAGCTTATAACATAAAGGCTTTCGCTTTTATTTGCTTCAGGAGCCTTAGGAATTACTGTAGTCTCTTTACATAAAAATAAAAATTCGAGTTAGCTTTTAAGCTTTAGTTGCTTTTGTTCTCCCGAATGAAAAACATCGAAGAATAAAAATTAGCGGCACAGTTTACACATCTATACCCTTCTTGCAGTGCCAACCGGATGGTGATCGGCTGTGACATTGGCGCAGGCATAATCGAACTGATCATCGTCACTGACCTTCGGCCCTAGTGAAGAATGGCTCTCGGACATGACACAGGGTTTCATGATTTCAATCGCGATCGAACAAGTCCTTTACTTATTTAAAATTTTTGACCTAAAGCCCGTAAAATGGTCAAGGGCTACGTGAGATGAAAATCTAACCATAGTTTACAAATGTAGAGTGAAAATTATTTTTGACAAAACTAAACCATTGGAAAAATGCCGAAATTTAAAAATTCTGGAAAACCGAAAGATTTGAAAATATAGAACCTCCGTCTACAAAATGAATAATCGGAAGTAGCCTTGGGTGAACCAGGCGCTAACATTATCGGAAATTTCATCGCAGCTAAATGAAAAATCGATTAGTTTTTTTTATTACTCATCATTTACTCATTTACTACTATTTTTTATTTATTTATTTATTTATTTATTTTCTTTAATTCTGGTGTAAAAATAAAAATTGTTCAGGTATTTGGGTGAATTTTCAATTTCGTTCCAATTCAATCCTGAAAATTTTTACTGAATTTTTTTTTAAATTTCACTTTTTTTTTCATCAGATCTTTGGTTTAGGGGTATTAGAGTACGTTAATATTAGTGGTCCAACACTTTTACCTTTTTCGGGTGAGATAAGGGGGTAGGGAGTTTTGCTGGTAACGGAGGTGAGAATTAGTCACGGAGGTGAGGTTTTGAAGTATATCTTCAGTTTCTACGGTAATAATCGAGGGAGTTTAAATGTTTTTAATATGTTTTCTTTAATTTAACTTGAAAAAAAAATATTTTGCATAAAATATGAACGAAAAAAAATTAAATGAGTACAAAAACAAGACTAGTAAAATAAAATAAAAATTAATAGTAAAAAATTAGTTATTGCAACTAGTTGACTGCATAATAACCTCTATTTGAAGTTTTTGTTACGGTAACTTTTTTTTTTAATGTTGACCCATTTGAAGAATTTTTGAGTAGCTTAGAGTATTAAACCTAAGAGGGGGGTACAATGGACCAAATATTTTTAAATTTAAAGGGATAAGGGATCCATTACACAAGTTCAATTTTTTGGAGGGAAAAGAATCCGATTTAAGAAAAACCCCGAAAATTAGTCAAATCGCAAAAACTCATGCATTACGCCATGGTTATTTGACCTTGATTATAAATATCGAGAAAAAATCACACCTCGAGTGGGACTCGAACCCACGAAGGCCATGGACACGCCTTGAAGTCCTATACGCGGACAGCGCTCTAACCAACTGAGCTATCGAGGCTTACACCCGAGCGCATGAAATCTTCTCGATATGACTTAATGAAAGATGGAGTGGAAAGTCGAAGTATACTTTTTGGAGAGAAATTCTTTACTCTTTTTTCCGAAAGAGATTTAATAATCCTGGATATAGCGTACTCGGTCACCGTGTTGTCAAACGGTGCGGTCTTAGCGAAAAATGTTTCGGAAAAAAGAGTAAAGAATTTCTCTCCAAAAAGTATACTTCGACTTTCCACTCCATCTTTCATTAAGTCATATCGAGAAGATTTCATGCGCTCGGGTGTAAGCCTCGATAGCTCAGTTGGTTAGAGCGCTGTCCGCGTATAGGACTTCAAGGCGTGTCCATGGCCTTCGTGGGTTCGAGTCCCACTCGAGGTGTGATTTTTTCTCGATATTTATAATCAAGGTCAAATAACCATGGCGTAATGCATGAGTTTTTGCGATTTGACTAATTTTCGGGGTTTTTCTTAAATCGGGTTCTTTTCCCTCCAAAAAATTGAACTTGTGTAATGGATCCCTTATCCCTTTAAATTTAAAAATAGCTTAGAGTAGCAAAAATTTTCTTGATAAATCATCACAAATCAAAGCATAATAATATTTCACTTCCCAAAATAATTTTAAACCCGCTCAAACCCTCTTTTTCGCTTTAAAACAGCTGAGCGCTAAAATGGTAACGGAGGTGAGAAACCACGGAGGTGAGAACTTCATATGAAATTGAGCACCAGCATTAACCAGATAGGGTTAAAATTTCGAGAATAATTTTGCGAGTCATTTACTTCATATTTAACAATATTTTTCCAGAATTTTTTTTTTCCGCAACTTATTTTAGGGCTCAGCTCTGGTAACGGAGGTGAGAAATCATTGTCAACACGTACCTGACCAATAATTACACATTTAATATACTTCCAATTTCAAGCACCGACATTGTTTGACATCAAAATATTGAATATTTGAGATGTGGGTAACAGGTTTTCCTTTGAATTTATGACACTGAAGGATTCGCTATTTTGCGCGGGAATTTCAGGTCGAAAATTTGAGCCACGGAGGTGAGAAAAAAATAGAGACACCACTTCATCGTCACCGTACGCGTCTTATGTGAACCAAAAAAAATTTTTTTTCTGTAAAAATTGAAGATTTTGAGCTGTAAAACCATTATCAATCACTAAAATAATAAAAAAAAATATCTTAAAAGGGTTACTTCTGCTATGCATTATGCAACTCCGAGTGGGGACACGCCACGGAGGTGAGAAATTGCATGTTCAGGCTTCAAATTCGGGACTTAAAATTTATCAGAAAATTCTATAACCATACATTTTCATTAATTATGATGCTTTTAATAAATTTACGTAAAAAAAAATTTTTTTAATGCGCCCTTTTATGAAATAAATGCATAGGACAAGAATTGGAACGAAATTGAAAATTCACCCATTTAGGAATTTTTATTTTTGTTGATAAATTTAAAGATATACAGTGCACATTTTATGATAGATTCCTGTAAAAGCACATTTGAGGTTTTGAGCGGAAGATAACTTAAATACTGTCGAGTTTTTCTTAAAAAGGTTTCCCAACTCAAGTCTAGCCCTTTCCGACCTGTCAGTCACAACCCAGGCATATGCCATCATTATATTGGGCACGAAATAAAGCCGAGAGCGCGAATTTATTTCGAATCTTCTTCAACGACCGGTTCAAAACGCAGACAGCCCACGACATTTGAACCTTCTCGGTTTGGATGGTCGGATGGGTGGCTCACTCCGTCAGTAACCGGGACGACCTTGAAATCGAAGGGTGAGATACCTTCGAGACAGGCGGCATTCACTCCGAACTGGTTTGGATTGGATCGACGCTGGTGGAATGTATAAATCCCGCATTTGGAGCAGAAGAAGTGCTTTGCAGTGCCCGTATTGAACGTGTAGAGCGTCAGAGCATCTTCACCTTCAAGGATTTCAACCCCATCTAGGCCCGCAGAAACAGCGACGGCTCCGCGCATTCGGCAATACGAGCAAGTGCAGCGGCGCGCAGAGTGAAGACCGTCGGATAGTTTGACGCGAAAGCGCACCGTTCCACAGTGACAAGCTCCATTGGCGACTTCAATATCCGGGTTCATTTTCTCACCTCGCATTTACCCGAAGGGTATTTTCTATTTTATCTGTTTACCACCGCCGAAAACCGATTAAGCTTGCCGCCGCAATTATTTCTGGGAGAGAGTTCGCATGGGTGAATTTGCAGTCGTGACGAATTGTACTGGAATGTATTTTGTTTCCGCTTTTGCCTAAGTGGGCTACACTATGGTTTTCAGCTACAAGTAAGATGACAAAGCTATCGATCAGACATTCGAACTTGGCTGTGATTCCGGAAAAGGCGTCGAGGTCGAAGCCTTCTTCGATGAGGTCTGCGACTAGAATGCTCTAAGAATTACAAATAAAGTAAAATGGATTTACACACTGCACGTCATTAGGAAGTGAAGGGGATTTTAAAGCGCATCAGCGTTTTTCCAATCGTTAAAATAATATTATATTGAAATTTAGTCAGAAAAGTCCGAAGTAAAACCGGCGTAAGGAACACAATATTTTTATTAGTTGGGCATAAAAAGGAAATTTTATTGTCGTCAATATTGCTTTTCACAGTTACGACATTTCAGACGCCGTTTCCCTGCTTCTTTTTTGTCTTTAAAATATTGTCATATCGTCCTCTATTCCTAATATAATCTCGTTAAATGTTAAGAAAGTGATAACTTCCATTTATTCGTTACATCTCACTCTTTTTTCCTTATCTTAAGCAAATTATACGTAATAAAAAAAATGGTACTGAAAAACATTTGTTTAAAGAAGGGCGTCACCTCATAGTTAAAAACCAAATATATTTATAATATTCCTCAAATTTGGTGTCTTAAGTTTCAGGTAGTAGCTAAACTGTACCTAATTGATAAGCGTTAATAGGGAATGTAATAACAAAAAATTAAGATTAATCACTCATTAAAAAAAAGAACAACTTACTCGAATTTTTTTTTTACCAAAGTTTCTTTTTGTTATCGGAATCAAAGAAAACAAAATTTTTTTTCTCGGATGTAAAAAAAATAACATCCGAATGGTTTCGTTTCATCAAATCAAATGGCCTAATGAGTGATTGAGCCTGCGCAATGTTACGATTACTTTCCTTTGACGCATGATTAAGGAGGCTTTGCTTTACTTCTTTTTTTTAACGCGCAAAAATAAATCTTAATCTTCCAAATCAACATTTAACGAAAAAAAAAAATCAGTGACTAACAGTTTTAACATAGTCTTAGCAATTATAAAAATAAATTAATTCCTTTTTTACAAATTCAATAATAAAAAAAAACGATTTAAAGCAAAAAAGAACCGACAAACCGTTACGGCCGTGTAACGGCCTAAGTAATAGTATAACGCCTAAGTGCCTAATGGTAATAGTGGAAACTAATTTTCCATTAAATAATCTACTGGAAAAATTGCATCAAAATCATTGGATCAAACATTAATTCAAATTACATAAAGTGAGTATTGCATAGGGTCTTTTCGAAAGTTTATAAACATCTCAAATATTATTTCCTCCGAAGTATCATTTCCTAGAATTTCCAGAAAGTATAGTTTTGCTCATAAATTATTCTGCTTCATTACTTGTACTTTTTAAATCGAAGTATTTGCATAATCGATATTTTTTGCATTATCTATTCGAAGATCACAACGTTAAATCGTTTTAAAACTATCCGCATATAAAGTTCAATTTGAATAATAAAGTTCATGCTATCTTTGTCCACTCGAAATCTTTTAAAATGTCTCTAGAACTGAAAAAAACCTCATCGACTTGCGATTCGCAAGAAAAAAATTACTAATAATTTTCTGCACATTCCTGTAATTTGTTCTGATTTTTAGTGCTGACTCCCCCCTCTTCCACCCCCCCCCCCCCGAGCTGAGTGAGAGCTAAGCCCGTACAACAGAAAGCAAACCTCATAAAATCGCAACTAACTGACCATTTCCAACACAAAGTTTTGATTGAACGATTCTATGGAATGCTAGCCACTTTTACGGTAAAGGGTAAAATACAAGCTGCGGGTCCATACGAGTTAACTACCACTTTGACTTTGCACTCCAATCTGCAAAAAATGAGTATTAAGTAACCTGAATTCTTAGTACTAACTATCTTATTTGGATACTTCAATTTTCTATTTCAAATACGATGTTTCATCACCAAAATTGCGTCAATGTTAACTCAACTGTAAGCAATCTAAACGCCTCCAAGATACCGAGACTCATTGACGGTTAATAATATTTCGTCAAATAGTTGATAAAACAACAATTCATCAAGTTGATATTAACTTACTCGACTCCAACCAAGAGTTTTGATAATAACAATATCGAGGCTTTTCCCCATAATCAAACTCTCCGACCGCCATAAAAATCTACGATGAGTTTTTTTTTCTTTCTTTTTTTTTTTTTTTTTGACCTGTATTCAATCGAATAATTTTCTATAGGTTCTATATTACCAAGCATTCATTCTCTTTCGAGTGAATGAAAATTCAATTTCTGGTACGTTGTCACGCCAAAGAATAAAAAAAAAGAAAAAAAGAAATGCTTAAATTTTTACAACACGTGGCATTCACCATGTTCCTGCGGTAATATACTGTATCATAATATTAGCTTCATTTCCTGGATAAAATTAGATTTCGACAGATTGAAAATGTTATTACAAAATTTCTACCTTTCTCTTTTTTTCACGTTATTTTGGCAAAATATTTTTTTTGCTCTCTTTTTGCTTTTTTTTATCCGAAAAAAAAAAATTATGAGATTGCAAATGTACTTTGCACACGTGATAATAAGGTAAAGCTGTTTCTTCTGATTCTTTCAGATTTTCTTTCTTTCGGGCTGGAAAAACGAGATCGAAAATGAGACACCGAAAATGTAAAAACGGATTTTAAGCTTATATTGTTTTCTAAAAATTTTAAATTCAGTTCAGACGCAACTACTAAAAAAATTTCAGTAAACTAAAAAAGCTTCATATTTTTTAATAATATATATCAATTTTAAAAGTACGCGAAAAAAGGCATTTTAACCCTGTGGCGTCATGGCTCATTCCATTTTCGTTATTCGTGGTCTATTAAATTCCCGCCAAAAATTTACTCTGATAGAATAAAATAGCTATGGTGATAAATACCGGAGTTGCATTTTTTGGGCGCTCTTAAAGTTTGAAATTTGAGACTAATTTATCATCAAAAAAAAAAAAAAAACTTTTTTTAATCAAATTTTTACTTGAAAAATCTTACATATGAGTGTGAGAATTTGCATTTTGAAAAAAAAAAAAAAAAAAAAAAAAATGGATTTTCCCCATCATAATTTTAGATCGTAACTCCACTTACTATTTGAAGATGATGAAAATTTTATTAATTAAAATACGGTATCGTTATAAGTCTTTTGGCAAAAAAAGAAATCAAATATATGCTCACATGACTCAGGTCATAATTTCTGGTTCCGACACAAAAAAGTTAAAAAGAAAAATAATGAAATAAAAATTATAAATCAACTAATGAATTTGGGTTACAAGCAAAACTAGTTAAAACCTGCTTCTCTTATTTGCAAAAAAAGAAAAAAAAAAAAAAAAAAAAAAAAAAGCAAATTGAATATATCAAGCTTTTGCAAATAAACAGCAATGGTAGATTTTCCCGGAGCATTTCAGCAATGATTTTTTTTTTTTTCATGAAACAGAAAAAGTTACTAGAATGATTCTCTCGGAAGAGATGATGATTGTGACACGAAAAGTCCCGTATTTTGATGGACTTTTGATAACCTCAGTTCCCACCCACTTTCGCTTTTTTAAAGTGACCGTTCTTTGTACGGAGACCTACCGAACCTTTCTATAGTTTCGAAATAAAAATTTAGGAAGCCTGAAAATAACTGAATGAACATTTTTAATTGAATGTAAAAAGGGATATTTTAAGTTATCTTATTCTTTTCTAGATGAAATAAAAAAAATGGCTAAATCAAAACGGGCTTTTATATAGAAAATAGTTGTAAAAAAAAATGTCATAAACATTAAGAGTTGAAGTATAGTAAAAACATTCTTAGCCTTACATCTTTCAAAAAATCTCATTCAATACATATACATCTGAGGTTTTCATTAAAGTTTTAATTTTAAAAAACCGAAAAATGTAAACGGAACTAAAAAATAAATGTAAACCAGAATCCTTCTGAGCAATAAATTGAATTTGCAAACCATCTTTTTATTTTTATCATAAATATCGCAGATAAATTGCATTCTCGTTTTTGTTTTATTCAATTTTTTTTTATTAATACACGCTCAAAGGGTTTGCGAAAAACGATTTTCCTTGCTATGAGTCAATTCTTAGCATACTCTCACATAGTGCTTTTGGCAATTTAACCTTTCTTCATACACTTATAAATAAATAATACACGTTACAACATTAAAGAAAAGTGACGTTCACAGCTAGAATTGGAGGTAAAACAGATATCACAAATACCACATATTACCATCCGGTTAACGATTTTTGTACATTGTATCTATTTAATAGTGGTTCTTCTGCAACAATTAAATTTTTTTGCCGTAATATGCTTTATCACATTTAATTAATCAAATTGAAGTTAATTGGGAGTCGAAAACTTTAGGGTTTCATGTGTACATTAAATATTTTTCTTCGCAAATAGATTTGTCTAAGAAGCACTTTTTGTTGGAGTAGAAAAAGTCTGTTAACATTATAATTACATCGTGTTTTAAATAAAGTACTTTAAAACTTATTTATTGGTTTTTTTTTCTTTTTTGCTCCAGATAAGCTTTATTGGGATATAATAGAAATTATGAGATTGCCTATTCATTAATAAAAATTTCATAATTGAAACTGTAAAATGATTTTATTTAATTTTTGCTGAGAAAAATGTCTGATTTTCCTGAACTTATGTATTCGTCAACAAAAATTAATCATGGCAAGATTTTGAAAAAAAAAAAAAAAAAAAAAAAAAAAAAAACAGCATATTATTTTTTAAAGAATAGTGTAAGATACAAGTAAACATAAAAACTTTCTGTTTTTTTTCTTTTCTTTTTTACTTTCATCCTTGAATTACAAAAATATGATTTAAGTCTGACAAAAACGAGTCAATATCAAAGGTTAAATGAAAAAAAAAGTTAACGAAAGATGTCAACATAAAAAATAACGGCAGTGGAAAATTGAAAAATTCCGACGGGACTACAAAACGACAGCATGACATAACACATTTACAAAAAAATTTACTGACAATGGTTCTTACCGCTTTTATGTAAATAACAAAAACCGATGCTTTCATTTCATTAACAATATTTTAAAAAACCAAAAAGTTCCTGAAAACATGGCAGTTTGGCGTAAGAAGCAAAATGCGAACGTAAAAAAGTGACTCTTGAATAGAAAACCGTTCGCGTTGTTTTCCCGGCAACAAGTTGAGTCCAACTGATGTCGAACGCGAACTGGCTGGACGTTTTACACAGTTTCATCTTCCCTATCTCGAATCTCTCAAGCCACTCGCTTAACTTACGATAAATGAAACCTTTTTATCGCCGGCACTTTCAAGTTAGGAAATTTCGCCCTCTATGATCTTTTGAGATGTTACGTTCTTAAGAGCACAACACCCTCGTGGTTAGAAGTTCTTCTTGGAGCTTTCTCGTTATTGTTATTATTTTCATTGAAAATTTTGCGCTCGCGCTTTTATTGGTACCTTTACCTGGTTCAGCAACAAAATCGAATTTGTACCATTTTTGGTTTTAAATCGGGTAATATACGTAGCATTAAAATTAAAAAGTATTCGAAAAAAGTTGAAATTATTGAAGTGCCTAAGTGAAAAAAAGTATTTAAGTAGAAAATATAATCACACGATCCCACCACTTTCAGATTAGTACCCGCACTCGAGCACTGTGCGCCAAATATTTTAATAACTTTTCGTTTGTCAAATAGGAGACCAAGACTTTTTTCCTCATAAAAAGCATACTCGAAAATGTACCTTTTTCGGACATACTCATCGACATATGGTAAAATGCAAAATAAATTTCGATAATTATCATTGCTGTAAACATGCCACCACCATTTTTAGGTGAACATTATTACACACATTGTAATTAACTTGTTTATCATCCTAATTAAAAATGTAAAAATCAATTTTGTTTAAAAGCAGTATATCTGTACGTCAGAGCCAAAAGGTTCAATATGCAAATTAAAGATGTCCGCTAAACGTTGTTTACCCATAACAAACGGCTATCTTGAATTTGCATATTGAACTTTTTGGCAAATTCAAGATGGCCGTTTGTTGCATATTGAACCTTTTGGCTCTGACGTACAGATATGCTTCGAAAGGTCCAATCAAGCAGTAAAACTAGTTCCGCAATGTCTATAGAAAATCCGATATAAATATTGACTCACTATATCGAACCCACTGTACATTAGGCTGGTTCGAAAATTAACTTTTTCGGAATTTCAAAACTCCTATAGGTATCGGGGTAAAAATGTCTGAACAAAATAGAGTATCAACCCAGATTTTTTTTTCACGTGTTTTAAACGGCATCTTGAGGTGTCAATTTGGCCTTGAAAGTTTTAAAAACGCCGTCGCCGCTTAATGGCCAGAGATGAAAAATGTTTTTTGGCATCAATTTTTATCGCCAATTTTGCCTAGATTACGAATTTAAACTCCAAAATTAGTTTTGGTGCACAGTTTTCGAGCCACAGGCCGGATTTAAAAGCTCTAAAAACCTTGTTTTGGCTTTTGGCCAGTAGCTTGAAAGCCGTAAACTGATACTAATTTTCGACTTCAAAATTCGACTACAAAAAATTTCCCACAGGAATCAATGGTTTTTTATGCAAAAAAAAAAATCTTGCTTCTAGGCCACGATATGGCGTTTTTGGAAATTTCAAGGCCAGACTGACAACTTAAGATGCCGTTAAAAAAATTTGAAAAAATTCAGGATTGATACTCTACATATAAAGAAACTTTTACCGATATGGGAGTTTTGAAATTCCAAAAAAAAAAAAAAAAAAAAAAATTCGAACGTTTCTACTGAACATTTTGGACCAAATTCTAGATAGCAGACAAAGTTCACAATCGAGAATAACATAGTCGAGGTACACCAGGTTATTAAATCATGGCACAACAATGCTGGAATTTACCGAATTTTTCCAACTCTAGTTCTATATTTTTCTTTCCACATTATTTGCTTCTTTAAAAAGAATAAATGATTTCACATCGACACACAAAATCCAATGAGAGAAACAGAGCAATAGCCGGTATACTAATAAAAAAGGTCAATAATTTGCAAATACTACAGATCCTTAAAGAGATTAGCCATTCAGCCATTTCCGGTTTTTCGATAAATCCAAAAATAAATTTCTGTCTGAAATATTAATTTTTTTAAGTTTAAAAAATGGTTCCTGACTGTTTATATTTACGTTCTTAATTTTCCAAAAAAATTTTTAATGGACCAATAATTTTCAGGAGAAAAATATCGAAGAACCGGAATTACAGGTATGGCTAATCTCTTTTAGGATCTCTAGCAAATACCGGGGACAGGGGATTTAATATGTCAAATTGGAACGAATTTGTGCCACATATTTTCCAGAATTTTTATTCAACAAAAATCGGAACGCAAAAAAAATGTTATCCAGTTAACCCTTCCCCGGCGGCTATCGTATATATACGATTGGGGAAAATCTTCGGAAAATTCCGGAAAACTTAAGGAGAAGTTTCCCCAATTCGGTCTTAGCCAAATTTGAAGCCCTACTCCTAAAGCTACACCTGAGAGTATGGAAGGTTGCATAACTACTTTTTGAAAGACTCTGCAATTCTTAAAAAAATACTCCCAAAATCAGTCATCATGAAAATCGCTTTTCATCAAAAGGCCGCCGTCCAGAAAGAGTTAAAATGTTATTAATTCGTGCCTATTTTCCTCCAAATAATGGATTGCCAACTTTTATTTGGTTTTAATAGAACTTTTCAAAAACCTGGCTCAGTGGCATAAGTGATCCCTGTCTGCGCTTAACCTTAGTAAGAGCGTTTTTCTCTGTAACTGAACCTCTATACCATAGTAGTGAAGTTCCAATTACGACTCATAAAATGTAAATGTTCGCATTTTCAATACAATAATATAATCTAATTAATTTAAATTTACGCTAAAATGTATAGTCCCGGCACTTAAGTAAATCATAGGCTGATGTTATCGTACACAGAAGGAATTTTGTACTATTTATTGAAACAACGCTCACAATGACGAAAAATAATCTAATAAAAAAATCTTTAAAAAAACTTTAAAAGATTAATAATAATTACAAGCTCAAAATTAATTTAAACCATAAAATACGCCTTCTTTAGTGCGTATTTTGTGATTCCCATCAAATAAAAAGTGATAGAAAAAAAGAATCAAATTTTAAGCTAAGTTTAATTTTTATTTTTGCACCTTCAGCAATATTAAAAATACTTCTATTTTGGCCAGCTGTAAAAAGGTTTTCATTCTGAGTAGATAATAATAATGGTAACCTAAAATAAAATATTCCTAATTAAATATTGCTTTTAATAACAAATTATTATTATTTTTTTTTTTTTTACTAATAATGATAATTTAATATCTGTAAATTGATTTCGAATTGATTTAATTTTCATTTACAGTATCTTATAACAAAATGATACCACAAACGTTTTAAATTTGGCGCTTATGACGAATTTAAAATATGACGTGACATACCAGTGCGTTACAGACGGTACTGGAAAGCTCCATGACGCAGCTTCGGCTTTTGCTGTCGTACAACAAACTTCTGTTCCGCATACAAAAAACTTATGGGATTCAAGCTTATGCAACAGAGATGCGTGAGAGAAAAGGACAACTGAAAACGATTTAGGCAGGTTATTGACACAGGAAACAAACATTTACATATTTCTCTTATGACAAGCTTTTGAAAGTGTATTTAAAAGGTGATTTCTACAAATCCTATCATTTTAAACTTGATAATGAAACGGCATTTTTTTTCTCATCAATTTTCCGGATATTGCAATGTCGAAAAATTGGAAATGAAGATTTATACCCAAAAGGAGGTTTCGGCGTTACAGAAACTGCTGAGAGGTTTCCCTTCATAAAAATAAATCAACCTTACCCATAAGTATAGAAGTAGAAATTATTGTTTCCCACGTCTGTCGCTTTATTTTCCGGTTAAAAGCAATAATATTTAAATCGGGAGGGAAACAAGAAATTCTAATGGTGGTCATATTTCATCGAGTAGGAATATTATTCCTAGCGGTCTAAAATGCTGACAAAATTAAAATCAAAGATTACCGTCACGTGATGATGAAAAAATGAAAACGGAATAAATGCTACATATTTTTATTTTATTTAATAATACTTTATGTAATTTATAAATTCATAAGGAAGTATTGAAAATGATTTTATGTATTATAATAAAATAATAAAAATTCTAAGGATATCTTTTTTATAACTGAAAAAGGGAGGTTCGCATTGTTAACAGATGGATATCAATTTTTTTTTCCTCATTAATACATTTGTTTAGCTGTATCTGCGATAAGATCAATAACATGTGAAACCAAAAAATAAATCCGGTTTACGAAATGTTGGTAAAAAAGGTCGACTGAAAAGGTTGATTTTTTTTTTGAAGTTGTCATTATTAAGTAAATATAAATATTCTAAAATTCTAATTAATAAAAATGTATCACGTAATAATTAACCGTTTATTTAAAAAATAATTCCAAAAAAAAACTAATCATCTAACTTATTCAAAAAAGATTTCAACATGAGGCGCGGTAAAATTAAAACTCATGAAGACGATCCGTCGTCATGTATGCAATATTCGGTCCCGCTCGTGCATGTCAGGATGGCCGAGCGGTCTAAGGCGCCAGACTCAAGAGTATTCTTGCCCGTATACGCGGGTCTGAGGAATTCTGGTCCTCTCTGAGGGCGTGGGTTCGAATCCCACTTCTGACAAATATTTTTTTAATTTTTTTATTTTAATTTTTTTTTTTATTTTTGTGGTTAGACGTATTTAATTTTTGAAATAAATCTTCATTTACCTCCACTAGGGAATTTGAAACAACTTTTTTTTAAATTTCCGAACGCTTTGAAAAAAATCAAAAGGTACATAAATAAACAAGAGTGCAAAATTTTTTTTTTCTTGTCAACGCGTTTTATGTTTTTAATCGAACTTAAATGATTCCTTTTACATTAATCCGTCGAATTTAACACCTTATTTATTTATTTTTTTTTTTTTTATTGCATTCTATTTCAAATTGTTCAGTGATGATATTTCTTCATACTCACGGCTTAGGTGCCAAATATTAATTCTGTTCGCTGTTTCGGATAAAATTTCAATGTAGGAGGGGATTTTACCTAATGAAATCCTGTTTACAAGGAAAAAGTCTTAAGATATGATTTATTGTTTTAATGATTTATTTTTTTAAAAGAATTAGTGGAAACTTTTACCCTTGAAAATCATTCATATTTACAACGAGCTCATTATAATCGGCTAATCTTTTTCATGTAATACTTCTCCAGTTTTATTTTAATTTTAAAAAAGATATATTCCTACAAAATATGAAAATATAAAATCCGTACTTAACCTTAACCTTAGTTAATTCAATACTGGGAATGTTTTTTTTTACCATTTTCTTCGAATGATTAAAAATAAAAGGTTTTACCGATTGAAACAAGTCAATATGAAAACGAAATAAAAATAAAACGGTAATGGAATGTTCGTATTTCATCATCACGACGAAAAAAAAAAAAAATCACGGGAGGACGCTTACGATTCCAAAATAAAAATTCGTAATTTAAAATTCATTTTTTCATTTTTAATAAAAAAAAAAAAAAATTTCTTTAAAAAAAATTTTTGCTTGAAAATTCTGACCAAAAGAAGCTATAATAAACTCCCCCTTTTTTATTAAAAAACCTTTTCCGGGAGAGAGAACCTTTGTTTATAAATGAAATTATTAAAAAAAAAAAAAAGATGAGAAATGAAAATTCGCCGCCAATTTACGATGTTAAGTGGAAAAAACATTTTTGTTGGCAAAAATATTACAACCATTAAACTGAGATAAAAGGCGTGCATGATTCGGGATATAGGGAAAGAGATGGAACTCGAGGGAGGGGGTTAGAAAAAGCGGTTAATTATTAAAAATACCAGATCAGAGATTTTTACGCGGAGTTCAGTTAATTGACAGCTATTATCGATCGGTAAAGTTAACTTTCAGCTTCGTTTTTTTTTTTTTTTTTTTTTTTTTTTTTATTAGTTTTACTTTGGAAAACGGTTTTCATTAAGTCGTTGACCTCGATATATCAGGGGGAAAAAAGGAAGCGTAGGCTTTTCTTTCTTTCTTTCTTTTTTTTTTTTTTTTTTTTTTTTTTTTTTTTTTCAAAAAGCACGAATTTAATATTGGATTATGAACTATTATTTTGTATTTTATAAGAATATTCATGTTTCCTTAAGTTTTTTTTCGTAGCTAAAAAATAATTATCAACAACCAAAGGGACAAACTAATTAACAAATGGAAAAGAAAGTAATTAAGAAATAATTCTAAATAAACATGAGTGCAATCGGTGGTCCCCATACATGTATATTGCTATGTCTCCACGAAAATAATTAATTACTCTATAATTAATGATGAAATAATTGTTGTTCGAATTCAAAGTACTGTACTTTTTCATTTTCCCTGATTCAAACACGCTGGCTCAATCGTTTGTCTTGAATTTGTTTACTTGAAAATTTTTCCGTAAGAGAAAATAAAAGTTTTTTCATATATTTTCGAAAATTCATATTTATTTTTATTTTCTCTTGCGAAAAAATTTTCAAGTAAACAAATTCAAGGCAAAAGATTGAGCCCGCGTGTTTGAACCAGGAAAAAAGTACAGTATTTCGAATTCGAACAATAATTATTTCATCATTAATTACAGTATAATTAATTATCGTATAATTAATTATTCTCGTGGAGACATAGCATATATATTAAGTTCGCGTTTTTATTCAATTTTTTAAAATAAAATAAAGTAAAAGTTAAAACGCTATACTGGTATTGTTTCATTATTCAAAAAATTCATTTGAATGTTTACAAAATCGTCACTTGTCAAAAATCTCGCAAGAAAATTACTTGCTCCAGGTTTTATTTTATTTTATTTTATTTTTCATTTTTTTTTTTGTTGAAAAAAATATTGTACCACGCCATGAATGTTTGAAATGACATTCGATGAATATTTCATTTTGATGACTGAAAATTCGTTGATTATTTTTGACAGCAGCATTTGTAAGTCGGATATATGCGTCTGTTGCACTCGAGGAGATGTTACTCGAAACTATACTTTCATAAAATGTTCGGATTAGTTACGGAAGATAATATTCTCTGAAAGTTACTGGCTAAAAAAATGAAATTATAAACCAAATAATCTCAATATCAATTTGTAAAAAAAAAAAAAGAAAAAGAAAAAAGAACAAGTCGATTTAAATTTTGAATGATTTTGAGTTTTTTTTTACGAGAAAGTGCGATGACCTTATATTACGATCGAATTGAATCTAATAAAAGGTGCTTTTCTTGTTTACCGAAGAGATTTAAAAAAAGAAAATCGGGTTGTTCCTCTTGTCCATCCGCAATCCATCCAAGAATTCTAGTTCTGCAGGCTACTTGAGAAGATAAATAGAGCAGATATCTTTCAGAGAGCCATATAAAAGCAATTTCATAAAATACAAAAAGCAGTTAACATTAAAAAAAAAAAGAGAGAAACTAAAACCATGGCCAGGGTTTTATCGTAGAAGATTACACCGTAAAAGGAACGGAAAACTATTTCATTTCATGCGGTAGGCAAAGCTCGACGAAGTATCCAGGATTTAATTTTTCACCCTGACAATTTTAAACATGAAAAATGAGGACGTTCACACAATCCAGAAGAAAGGGCGCGGATTTCAATTAAAAAAGGCAAAATAAAGAAAAACCTGGTCATGCACGAAAAAAAATGTTGACCTTACACAACGAATTTACCATTAATTATAGCAAATGAAATAAAATCACGGGTCAGGTGATGCGAAAATGGCTGCCGGAAGAGGAAAGCGTGGCTTAACCGTCAAACTTAATGAATGGTAACAAATAACATGCCTTTATATTACCGATTATGTATCCGAATGTACGTAGATGCTCTTTAAATTGCCTATCTTAAAACCTCGTTTATCATCATTAGTTAATTGCTCGGTGAACCAGAATGAACTTAATGGGTGTAATCCCCTTGCTTTTTCGGAGTTTCCTTAGTGCTTTTTTGCATGAGAAAACGGTAGTTTAATTTTCGACATGCCTTTACTATGAACTTTAATTTTCCTAATATTATCAAGAAACGTAATGGTAAAAAAAAACATTACTGCAGTAAGATAATTTTCGGGTGATTTCACGGCTCGAAAAAATACATTTTCAAAAAGTGCGAAATTGTTTCACTTTTTATCGAATCCTCCTTTTTTTGATTAGAATTACAAATCAGTAAAGGTAAAAAAGCATTTGTTCCTTTATTTTTGCAACACAATAAATGCTGTGGGATTATTCGAATTAAAAGAAAATAATCGTAAAATTAGACATGTATAAGAATGTATAATAAAGAAAGAAGCTATTTTCAATAAATAGAAGAAATTTTCTTTCATAAATAAATTTTTATTTCCCCATCTCCCTCCCCGAACATTCGAAAATCTTTTTGAAACTCGGTGTGTTCAAAATACAGAATTCGGAAATTGAAGTGTTAAGATTTGACACTATGATTTTTTTTTAATCTTTAATATCTGCCTAAATAAAAACAAGCTTTGCTCCAAACCTTTCTAGACTAGGCAACCCGTTAAACACATGCGAAGACATTTAAAGTTAGATTTGGAATCATGATAAAATTAAACCTTTTTTATTTTTAAATGCTCGATGTCACAGTTCAATCAAAGTTCTATTTTTTTTTTGAGGGGGGCTGATTTTTTTTAATCAAAACTAGAAATGAGCAAGTTAAAGTTATAATTGGTCTGGCTCTAAAGTATTACACATTATTCACTTATTTATTTATTTATTTATTTATTTACTTATTACTCAGCTCAAACTATAAATGGAATTACCACACGAAGCTCAAAAAATTCTAACACGAGTTCTGATTGCTCATAAAGGATTTTAAAATATTGCTCGGTCTTTCTTTAGACTATGACTTTTCCTCGGTTTTCAAAAATTGTTAACTGATTGCACTGGATTAGATCGTTAAAAATTTTCTGTTGCTCTTTTCTTTTCCCTTGAACAGTTATAAACCTAACCTAACATAAAAAGGTTTAATCTTGTTTCATCCATTTTCAATTCTGCTGTTTTCAATGCTTCAAATTTAATTACCTATTTATGATAGAAGATACAAAAAAAAAAAAAAAAAAATAAAAAAAAAAAAAATCATATCCTACCATTTTCTATCAAAAAAAAGGTAATAACTTACTTTCTTTAGAGCCCTCTTATTACTTTATCCATTGCATCCTACCAACTAACCTCTTTATCATGTTATTACATTTTTATTTTACAAGAGAAATTGAATTTTATACGTAAGGAAGGTTTTTTTGATAAAGAGCTTTTATACATTCTGACAATCAGTGCCGAATAAGATTGATTGCTCGGCTGATACTATAAAATAAACCAGTTGAAGATGGATTCAAGACCTTTTCCCCACGGTCGTATATAGTTTTTGTACTTTCAACCGTTGACTCTTACTAAATATACTGGACTATAATATTATAATATCGAAATTTCTCTAATTTTTAAAACGCACAAAAATAATGAACGCACTTAATAATGAAGGTAGGATTTAATAACTTAAATTTATTAGGTTAGCTAAAGTAAAAAAAAAAAAAAAAACGCTTAAGAGATATTTTTTTTTAATCATGCAATACCTATTACAATTTTCCCTCAGTAGTACGAACGATCAGTCGCTTATTGTTAATTAGTTGAATTATCCAATATGGCAAATAAGGATGTAAACCAGGGCCTTTGTTGGGGTCAGTATTTGAATCCCTGCTTCAAAGATAATTATCAAAATAATCTTTTAAGCGTGTGACTAGCCAACTTTGAAAATCCCGATTTAATTTGATGCTTATTTACATTATTCTATCGTAAATTAATAAAAAATTATTAAAATTTTTTTAAGCTTAAATTAAGAAAAAAAAAAAAGAATTTTAATTTCAACTTTTCCAACCAACCCAAATTTATTCAGTTGGGGTTTCTCGGTATAGGAATTAAAGAGAAAACCGGGAAGATGTTCAGTAAAAAAATACACCTGAGGCACTCGAAGAGTGGACTCGAACCACCGACCTTCAAAAAGAATTTTGATCCAAATACTGGTATAATTTGAACAGTTTTCAAAAAAGTGCGGACTTATTTCGTGACTTTCAAAAATTCTCTATTTTCGAAAAGTACACCTCTAATTTCATTTAGAAAGAACTTTTTAAACAATACTAAATCGAAATTCAGCAATAGCCTGTAGCTTGCAGATTATCGTAATGCAGTTAATTTTGGAACTGTCACATGAGTGTAAGAAGCTAATAAATATAAGTATCTCCTACTATGAAGAGATACACATATGGGTAATAGTATATTACAACAAAAGAGCTGCAGAAGAAAAAATTGTCCGTCGAGGCCGATTTTAAAAAGGTCTCGACGGGTAATTATTTTGCAGTTCTAGTGTTGTAAGCTACTTTTCATCACAAAGCATAGCGAAATAAAGGTATTTCTAAAACGCACTAGTGCGGAAAACTTATTTTTATTGAGTGATGAAAAATACCTTTTTCGCTTTTTAAGCGGGCGGAAAAGTCCATTTTAAACCCGCTTCAAAAACGAAAAAATTCATTTTCCGCCCTCGTGATGAAAAATATCTTACAAATCAGGCATGGAGGTGGCTTGCAGACCTCGACTGGATTCAACATGCAAGACTTAACCCCAGTCTCGGCCTGCAATACGCCACCTGCATATACCTGATATGAAATATACTATGTCTGGTTATTATAATTGTTTTATTACAAATGACCTTGAGAGTTTTTTTTTTTTTACAAAGGTATTATTTTGCCGCTATAAGCGACTTCAGCATAATTCCATTTTGTAAACAATAACTTCTTTGTGATGTTTAGCTTTTGTCAACAACAATTCTATTTGAGTTTTTTTCAAAACGGAGTTACACTGAAGTCGCTTACAACGCAGCGGGAGTATTAACCCTCGGGAAAAATGTGAATTTCTACAATATCGTTTCTAGGAACTGCAAGGAAACTTGGAATATGGCAATGTAATAAAATCATTTTACCAAAAAGAAAGTATATAGTGATGCAAGCTACTAAATGAAGCTGAAATAAAATCGTTAGCTAAATATAAATATTAAAAAAATCAGATTTAATACCTCGTAGTCAAAATGAACTTTCTTTTTCAATACTTGGCACTTCCGATTTTCGAGAGGCGGTTTGACTTAGAAGATAAGTTTATCCGATTTATAAAAAAAAGTAAATGAGAGAAAAAACGGTCTAGTCCTTAAAAAGATAAAATATTACTCAGTCGTCTATATTTTTTTGGGTGTTTTAGAAACGAAGAACGGACAATCACTTTGATAATCACTAATATGTTTCTTCTACAAGTTGCTTTACAAAAAATTCCGACATACGATTAATTTTTCAAAAGATGGATATTTCAATTCCTTCCAAAAACTCTCCCCTCTTTACATTTTAACCGAGGTTAATCGATGTTAAATAAAGGTCTCAATTTTAATATCCAGCAATGGGGTATCTTGATATAAAACAGCAGCATTTAGCGCAATGAAATAAGAGACTCAAGATTTTGTTGAAAAATATAAATCTGTTAATATTACTCAAGCTAACAAACGGAATTTACCAGTCATTCGATTAGATCATTATTTACGAGAAAATTATACACGTACCAAATAGCTCCAATCGAATATTTACATTATTCTATGAGATGATATCGCTGTTAAACAGTGAATCACATATTTTTATATGTATATCAATGAATATTTTTAGGGAGGGGGAGGGGCAGTATCCTTTATTTAAATATTGCACGGAAATAATCACAGATGTCCATGTTTTTGCAAAAATTCTTCGACAAAAAGTGAACATAACTAGAAAAAAATGAACGTCCGTCATTATCCTTGTGTAATGTTCATTTGTGTTGAAAAATAAAATAAAAATTTTTAAAAAAGCAAAATAATTTCGCGTTCATTAAGAAACGAGTTTACTAAAGTCTCTGCCTATTGTGACATTTTTTTTTTCTTTTTATTTATTCCAAATTTTACGTTTTTACATATTTAGTGCAAAGCATTCATTCTACGATAGATTTCCGCACGCTTTATTTTGCCCTTTGCTTACCAGACGAAATGCCGGGTTCAAATTACTTTATATTTAAAATTGGTATAGTATAGTAATATTACAATAATTGGTACTTATAATTGGTGTACAGTAAACTTTTTTCAGTAAAATAAAATAAAATCCAAGCTTGTATTACAATTTTATAAAAATGATTAAGGCAAAAAAAAAAAAAAAAAAAAAAAACAAGCGATGAGCAGAATTTTTTAAACCGAAAAATATCTTTTAAAAACTAGGTTAAAAATAATCCGTAGTGAAATAAATCGTTCTGCGTTCGATTCACTTGCATCTTTGTCATATTAAAAAAAAAAAACTTAGGGACCTTTGTTGTGTCGAGCGGCATTCCGTATTGCGCGGACTTATGTGACTCATTTAACATCCATGTGGCGTTTTCGGTTTATGTGTATTGGTGTCACTTTATACTTCGTGACAAAATAGGATTAATTGCAATCAATTATGGTGGATATCATGAATGAAAGGTACTTTTTACTTAAGAAGAAAAATCATTTTTAGAAACATTTTCAAGATTGACGATATACATATCAAAGGGTCAAACTTTCAATAAGAATTTTTTTTTTAAATCGCACTTAAAAGTATTATGATGGTAATATTTTAAATTATGACAATAAAATATTCGTTTTGGGTTATGATTGTTTAATCAAAACGTTCATAATTCAATTGAGATCAATTATTTATTGATGAACGATTTATTACGACAATGATTTAACCAATATAAGGTCTAAGTAAATTGAGGCTATTACGTAAATTTTATTTTTAAATTTGATGAATTAAATGTTTTGATAATTTAAAAAAAAAAAATGCTGATACGAGGAATTAAATCTACATGTTATAACATTTTAATAGGTCCAATTTTTAAATAATGCTTAGGTGCGAATAAAAAATTTAAGTGAACATCATTACGTAAAAAAAAACTGAAGACGGGGGGAAAAAATCAAAAGAGATGTATAAATCGTACATACCGGCAAAAACGAAGGTAGCTACCCTACATCTTGAAGTTGCTAAGTCGTCATTGCAGCTGTAAGGAAAAAAGAAAGAAAAAAAAATTAAATAAATGTTACCCTAAATAAAAGGGTTGCATTCATGTCTTTATTTGACCTTTGTCATTTGCCGCAAAGATATCAAAAAATTTCTGACCCGTAACTTTTTATTCTCAAAATATAATGATTTCTTTATTACTAAGATTTTAAATGTGAAGGAAACTTATAACAAGTACGATGAAGATGTTTTATTTTCGAGTATATTACTTTTATTTAATTTTGTTTTTTAATTAAAAATAAATCTAAGGCTCAACTGGCAGAAGTAAGCATTTACTCAATTTTCAATTACGTTCAAGCAACAGATACTTTTACGATCCCTCCCTTTTTTTCTATGCAGCACCAAAAGAATGACTTAATAAACCTTTTTTAAAAATTTACGAGCAAATAAGTATCTCTAAATCTTTCAAATCGGTTACGACTCACTGGGAATAAAGGCGGAATCTATATGCCGCGGTTTCTACAAAAATATCTTTCACATAAAAAAAATAAAAGAAAGCTTCCGCTATAGCCTATTTTAGAAGATAAACGGAAACTGTAAACGTCCGGTACTACCCCCGCCAGGGGCAAAATGCGCAGGTTTACGAATCTCACTTATCATTTTTCATTACACGTTCTCCAAAAGGTTCACCGACCTTTTAATAAAAAACCCCAATGAGTAATGACCAGTATAAGGGAACAGATACAGTGTTTTTTTTTTTTTTTTTTTTTTTTTTTTTTAAGGTAATTAATGAGACTATATTAATTATACTTTCGAACCCTTCTAACAAAAAGCCATTCGAAAACTAAACAGTATATCAAAAGGCTGTAAAATTCAATTATTTCCCGCCCTTTGAAATTATGAACAATAATGAGTCCCTATGTAGGCTTGTATCAACAGTGTTAAATTTTTGACCTTGAAACATTTTACTGAAAGATAAGGAACCGCGTTAACAGTGGTCAAGTCCGCCGGAAATATTAAATCTTTGACCACTAACAATTTGACGCATTTTATTTATCACTCACTTAATTTTATTTGAAAAATGAAACGAAAAACATTATGAATAAACTTGTAGCATCAATGTGCTTATTTTTTTTTTAAATTTATTTCCGATATCCAATACATTTCAGGTTGTTACAGGTTAATATTTCTATGACTGTCATGACATAACTCTTATAATGAACCACGTCTTTTTCAAAACCAGTCAAACAATAGATGCGTCAGTGAATATTTATTTTACGGGAATATAAAGAATAAATAGTGGAAATTCTAATTAAAATATTTAGTAACTACTTTTCTTTTTTTTCTTTTTGTTTAAACGAAATGATTGGACGATCGAACATAAAACGAAGAGGGTAAGCTATTCCCAAGGGAGTGAATTATGTAAACGTGAAAGATCATATCTAAAATAAGGAGGAAAAAAGGATTAAAAAATCCAAAAATCTGAATACCATTTCAATGTTTATGTCATAATATGTATAAACCATAGTCAAAAAAAATTTTCTGGAGGAACGGGAAGAAAATATCAATGAAAAATACATAGATCTAAGAAACTGATTTTCGCTGTTCCCACTAAAATCTCAAAAAAAAAAAAAAAAAAATTGTGCATTTGATCCCCTTTTTCCTTTTACGGAAGTTAGCCAAAGACGGAAGTTTTGCGAAAAAAGATGAAAGCCGGGAAAAATTTGAATAAGAAATAAGCTTTTATACTGATTGATGGGTTGACATTATTAGAATGTCAAAAAAATCAATTTTTAAAAAGTCCTTATGCGTAATATCGAGAGTTTGAAGAAAATCTACAATGAATATTTCTGTTTCTAATATTTAAACCTTAAAACCGATAATGCATATTATGCATCAGTGCAGTGCTGACAAGCGCTAATTATTTATTTATTTTGATCCATTTGGAAACAATCCCTTAAAATTTTAAATTGCCACGTGGACTAACAAGATTCCTCGCATTGATGTGCGTTTAAGCGGCGCTAAAAACACAAAACACAAATTATCTTAACATGTACTTAGATTCTCATCACTTTAATGACGAATAAAAAAACGTTTAAAAAGATTAAACGTCTTGAACTGGTCAAATTATTTGCGACGCTTTTTGGTAAAGCACATCACATATTTTTAACGAATGTAATAATTGGGAACCATTAGTTATTTAATATACGAATTAAACGAGTCCTTACAATGCTTTTAATAACATATCCGGCGAAATATATTTAATGCTTATTATGGGTCTATTATGTGGGAATTTTTTAAGTGTTTTGATTCATTAACATTTAAGTTGTGCTGTCTGCTTTTTAAAAACTTTTTTTATTAGATTAAAACTCTTACAATTGATCTTTTTCGAGCTGTTGTGTCCACACGGATACTTTCGAAATGGTTTTTACAAGGCAGACGTATCCAAATCAAAATTATTAATTTGCAGCCTTAGATATACCCGATTCCTAACTTGAGCCTTATGAGGTCAAAAATTGACTGCCTTGCTTATATTTAGACAAAAATATACCACCGATGCTTCGCTTACGGGAGCTTATAAGGCACATTATTAATATAAAGCCTGTTAAATCGGCATCAATATACTTTCACATAAAAAAACTTATTTTGTTAAAAAATACTCGGCTCTTTTGTCATTGGCATCGTCTCAAAAGCAATTATGTCCATTAATTTAAACTATTCATCAACATTAATGATTATGTGTATCTATACATGAATAGGCCCACCTAGGCAAAGGTCCTTTAGAACATTTTGTTCGTAAACAAAGTGTTCCTTTATAAGTTAAACGACCACATCTTGTAAGAGCAATTTAATGGGCTCTTTTTATGAGAAGGTACTCATTTTCCAATGATTTTCTTTCGATGGCGAGGCGCTTATGATACTGGAATAGCTCCAAATAAGAATCCTTGATTAAAAAACAAAAGAGCTTAAAAAAATGTCCGAATGTCCAAAAAAATGTCCAAAAGGCTTTTTTTTTTTGAAACAAATATGATGGGCGGCCAAAAATATTTTTCTTGCCACGAATGGCTTCTACTGTCTTTCCGCTATCAAAATAACAGCGAAAAAGGTGGAGTCAAAATTCTGCCCGAAGGAGTACAGAGTAAGTCAGGTTTACTACCAAAAGAGGTTAAAACCTTCCTCGAATCAAAAGCTTTAATAATTAACACTTCCTAACATACTCCTTGTATTAAAATCTATACCTGTATAAGATTGTTTACAATGTAAATAATACTTGGAAGCTCTTAGCATAGCCTGGTTATCAGTGCTTTGGGTTGTTAAAACATCTCTGTTTATAGTTGATATTTACTATTATTATGAAACCACGAAGTCGAATTTGTAATCTAAAAAAATATTATTTTTATAAGCTTAATTTAATGAATGCAAAATAATTATAATGGAAATACCACGGTTCAAAAGGGTTCACAATTTTTTCAAAGGATTTTTGCCAGTCAAAAAAAAAAATTGAATAATTAAAAGTTAGTCCTGGTTTATCACCTTACTAGTAAAGAATATTTATAAATATTACAGATGCATTTTTAAATTATGCAGCTACGGCATGTATTTAAAAGTAAGTAAAATATTGTTAGATTATTAAAACATCGACGCTGTAGAGTCATTTTTTTTTCTTTGGGAAAGGAACGAAGAAAAATTAAGTAAATCCGATTTTCCGTAGTATTAAGCTGACTCTGACTTTGTCAAAGACGTCAGGTGTATGTAAGATAAAGTAATAATGAAAAATAATATATGCATATTAGCAACCGAGCTTTGGTTAATGAAGGAATATACCCCAGGTGACTGGTGGTTATTTTTCTTCATTATAATTCTATTAACCAAAGGATTAGTTGATGTTTTACGTGACCTAATGTACGGCTTTTATGAATTATTTTCATAAATCTGTCATAAATTCACACAGAAAAGATTTTTTTTTCCTAATATTATGTCCTTACGTCAACTTATCAAAAATAATGTAAAATGTTTATATGTTCCTGAAAATAAATATGCAAACTATTTTTTTAAGTGGCAGATACTAAAACATATTGATGGCGAAGTCAAGAACTTCTTCCAGAATTAACATGATGAAATTGAATTAAATGACAATAAATCTTTCTGACTACCTAAATTTGTATATAAGGGGTAAATATTTAGCAATTCTATATATAAATATATAGCACGCTAATAGCCTTCTATGGAAAAGCGAAAAGAAAAAAAAAAGGAAACTTTAAACATCTCACCCGCGATTCGCCTTTTTCATTATTAAATTTTACTGCCCACAAGCGCTGCTTGCAGTATTTCTTTAGCTACGTGGGAAAATGCGAAATTAAAGCACGTCAAAATTTACCGGAAGTAATTTTTATTTTTTCAAAAAGTTGCCTTTTAATTGCTTTTTATCCAGGACACAGTAATGAAAAAATGGAAACGGCAAAGAAGAGTCATTCACCGAATTCCAATATTTTATTGCAAAATTAAAAAAGATAAGTAAAAGAAAAAAAAAAAAAAAACAGGCAAGAAAAAAACCATAGTGTTGCTGAATATTTTTTTGTTTTCTAAATGGTTACGATGAATATTTATTTTTAACTGGTAGACTATATTGATTTTAAAATATTTAGATTATTTTCATTCTTAGCATTTGAGCCGTTACGTTTTTTTAAAATAGTTGATTTCATTATTAAGTTACGCTTTTTTGAATTTGGAGAATAAGCTGCAATGAATTCTTAAAAGCCAAAAACAATGTTCACTATTTTCCTTCTTTTACATTTACTCGATTATTTATTTATTTCTTCACTTTATAACCGATTTGTATATTGCATTTGTATTTTGCAGTTCTTAAAACATAAAGATGCCGGAGCGGGGATTGGGGTCGGCTGACCCCCTGGGTATCAGCACTGCTTTTTACAAAGACAATTCGCCGCCTTATGTAGAAGATGACTCATATACAATGACTACTTCCTCGCCCTCAAAAATATTAGACGAAGAACTTACTAGGTAAGTGAATATTATAAAAACCAACTTCCTAATGGTAAAATTATTTTGATAAAGAATTTCAATCCGGGTTTTGCCCTGAAATGAGACATTTTCGGCAAATAAAACCTTAAAACTCGATTTAAGTAGATTAAAAATTATCCCTTCATTTTACGAAAGTTTATCTTATCAAACTTGGTGTGTAGGTTTAATTTCTCATTAGATAGCGGATTGGTCAAAACGGGCTTTCCCCAAGGAAACCGGATATACTTTAACGTCATGCCATTGATACTTCTCTTACTGTTTTCATGCTTTTATTGGTCCTATTTTTTTTCCGCATTAATTAAACCGATTTCCCGTGCAATAAAACTTGAATTTTTTTTTTCCTGATATTAATTTAAGTACATTTCAATGTTGCGATATTTAAGTATTACGTAAGCACATTAGGGCAGCGAAAGAGTCTGGAAAAATTTTATTTTTGCTTACAACGGAAAGGGAAGGAAAGGGAAATTTTTACGTATAAATATTCGGATTTGAGGGAGCATTTGAGACTGAAATCTTACGTAATAATGGGAGAAAGGGGCTATCAAAAAAGCTCATTTTAACTTAAAAAGTTGGGGGGAGGGATGTAAAAATGTGAGGGATGAAAAAATCTGAGGAATAAGGATGTAAAAATTGGCCGAAATCATGCTTACGTCATGCTTGAACGGGTCCTTTCAGGGCGACTACTGAAATCTGATTTTCAAAATAAATTAAAACTTCTAATGGAAAATAAAGGGTTCAAAGGTCAGCAGACAAACTTATTCTTTGTCGAATAGTTCTCATTTATTCTTCAGCTTTAATATTCGAAATATGAGCAAAAATGTTAACGGAAGCAGATTCTTCAATTTTCAGTATCATGTCCAAGCAAATGTATTACATGGTGGTAGACTGTTGGATTTAATTTGGTTTTCATTTCGATATCTATCCTGTTTACATTCATTTCGATACGGAGAACAACACTGATCTCACCCCAGTCCCTTTATAATCGTTATATCATCTCTTTTTAATTAAAATTTTAAAAAATCTCGAATAAAATAAAATAAAATAATATAATGTAATATGGTTTTTTGAAATGCTCCAATATTTGAATTTAACTAACAACCTGAAATATGGAGACAAAAGATAAATGTGCTGTGAACCGTTTGAAAATATTGTACTGAACATGGATGTCGAATAATTGACAATAATCCGGTAACGTGAGAGAGCAGAGAATCAATCATCGGTTGAAATGAAAACAGGAGTTTAAAAAAAAAAAATCCACAGTAACATCACTAACTAAATTAATGTGTACCAGGAAAACCTTTGACATTTGTCAAGGTATAACCTAACACGCGTTGAGCTTTCCTGAGCTTTTCTTCAATAGATTTATCAATGATTATCTCTTACAAATTATCCTAAATATCTTCCCTCTGAAAGGAATCTAATATTTTGTGACATTGATTTTAGTTTGCTAATTACGAATTTCGATAAGTCTCAGTTTTGATCCCTTATGAAAGCTTTTAATAATTTACAGACTAATTACTGGTCCAGCTTTGTAAATAAGCTGCTTTTCAAGGAATACAAATAATTGGTTTTCCAATATGTGGCAAGTTTCTTGTTACGTAAGAAAGTTATGTAAGCCGATCCCCAGAAAGCACTCAGTACAAAGGAGTCTGTGAGTTATGTTTAATTCGTACAATTCTAATTTATTTGACGTTATCATTTTTCCTCCATATTAACACCTTATTGAACATGATGGCGGAATTATTTTCGGCTCCTTCAAGATAAAATTAGCCCATCATTAGTTTAATACGCCATTCACGTCATTATAACAAAAAGAGAATACAACTAATCTTGGTTATAACATGATTCAAAGGGGCGAGAAATTTTTTGTTCTACAGTATATCCATTAAAGTGCCGTACCAACAGATATATGAATTTCAAGGTATTTATAAAAAAATTAAGACGAAGGCCAAAAAGGTTTTTGGCGTAGTAAAGAAATAAGTAAAATAAATCAAACGTATGGCCAAGCCCTTAATGAAAAACTATTGGGTTTAAAATCATATGCTTGGAGAATGCAAAGAAATCAGTTAAGTAAGAAGGAGCTAACTTCTACTTGTAAACTACGCATGAGTTCCTTTTTTATATAAGTTGGTTCTAATGAAGGATGAGAAAAGAGAGATAGCTATATCCGTTGTTACCATACTTATTTATTTTCTTCGTTTTTTTTTATTAAATACCGTTAATTAGAAATGCTAGAAGGTTTATGAAAGCTAGAAGAAAACTTTTGAATGCCACTTTCAGTCAGTCAAATGAAAATGCAGTCCAGTTTAAGTGCACTTTTTTTTATTTACGAACGTTTTTTGTTTGTTTGTCAGTTTTTGCAAAGCCACAAAAATCTCCATTTTGCTAGACACAGGAAGTACCGTAGATTGGGGTAAAGTTGAAAGGTGGAGTGAAGTTGAAAGGAAATTCAAAAAAAAAAATTCTAGGTTTATTTTAGGCACTAAAAATAAAATTTTTTACCTAAGGCACTTCGTTCGCTACACAAAACCGGCCGGTTCAACGTCTGGTTTTTGTCAAAAAAACATTTTTTTTCCGATATTTTTTTTTTCGTTTTGAAGCTAAAACAAAGCAAATCGGGGTCAAATTATACTCAAAATGTTCGTAAATTGATGGAGAACAAGAATCTGTAGGTTAAATACAATAGTAAGCTTGAATTTACATAATATTTGCAAAAATTCGTTTGTTTACGTAATTTAAATTTTAAAATGGCGATGTAAACAAACGAAAAAAAAAAACAGTAATCCGATTTTCGAAAATATCAACGAAATTCAAGCTTACTAATGTATTTAACCTACAGAATCATGTTCTCCATCAAATTTCGAACATTTCGAGTGTAATTTGACCCCGATTTGCTTTTTTTTAGCTTCAAAACGAAAAAAAAAAAAATATATCAGAAAAAAATTTTTTTTTGACAAAAACCGGACGGTGAACCGGCCGGTTTGTGTAGCGAACGAAGTGCCTAAGTATCCCAAAAACAATATCCACTTAATGAAATAAAAAAAATTTTACTTTTAGTGCCTGAAATAAACCTAGATTTTTTTTTTAATTTCCTTTCAACTTCACCCCAATCTACAATCCAACGATGTTGAAAACACCAGAATTATTTTAAAAGGGTTGAACAATTTAAGAGTAATATTAAGGCGGTGATTCGCCTGCTTTGATTTCAAATCAATACTTTTTCTTCCCTTTAATTACTGCAGTTCGAAAACATTTTAAAGCCTCCATTGTAAAGTTCAATATTAATGCAACAAGAGAAAGAAATGAAAGATAAAGAACTAAAAAAAGTTCTGCCCATAAAATTTCTACAAAAAAGATAAAAAAGAAACGTCAAAGAAAAGCGACATGATGAAAAAAAGAAAATCTTCAGTGAAGTTAAAAAGAAAGTGACTTCATATTAACTTAAAAACTCCACATCATTTAACATTTATCTAGCTTTCAGACCAATTTTTAATTCCGAAACATAAGATTTATGATGCACTGTAATATGAACTCATGTCAGGCCCTGACATTGTCAGGGTGCAGCATCAATTGAAGAAACCGACATTTTTTATTTTCGACATAAAACAAATAAACAAATAAGCTAAAATACTATCAGTCAGAATCGTTTTAATAACAATTTTATAAGAACAATAGTAGGGTATCCCTTGTTTTTCTTTTTGCGAGTTTTTAAATTGTAAAACACATATCCCTAAAATCGATTCTCTTTCGTGTAAATATTCTAAACCTTAATATTTTTACATTTTTTATTCGACGATAAAGCGCCCCAATTGAGGCTTAAAATCTAAAAAACACGAACAATTCAACCTTAAAATTCCTTTCTCTTTTTGAATTTTCAAATTGGTACACTTCATGCAACACCAATATTTTTTCATCTTCCTTTTTTCTCTTTTATTCTGCATTTAAGGAAATCGTTTTCATATTACAAAAATTATTTCAAACAGTTTGGTATACATTTTAATAGATTCACTGAATCGTGCGAAAGAAAAAATGTTGGAAATATGAATCGCGAGTGAAAAGGGTGCAATAAACTGGAAAAGCTGATGTGTCCTTGAATTCGTTTAACAATTTATTTTCAATGGAATTGGACGTTCGTTGCTCTTCGTAGGAATTTCAAAAATTCTCTCTTTTGTTGCTTTGAACGGAAAATTTTAAAAATGAAAAATCGCGTTTAAATACTGTTAATAAAATCATTAATATTCGCATATTTTTTTTGTATTTTTTATTTTTATTTTTATTTGTACAAATTATAATAAAGAAAGGAAAGATGAATAAAACCAGATGAAACGCTGAGACAAGCATTATTCATTCATTGCAGAATATGAAACAAGGATACAATAGGATGTGTTTAATTAATGATTTCTCACGATCAGCAGTAGCTGATGATTACTTCAACACCTAGTCTTCCGCAAACTGAATTAAGCAGCTTTCAAAAATTCCTTTCGAACCTTCCCGCAACCATAACATTATAAATCCTTTTTAGGCTTTTCTATTAGCTGATATTTCCGCTTGCGACCAGCAAGGCCTTTGAAATTTTTCTCTATCGTGTAATGAAATCTCCACTCCTTGTCCTATTTCTAGAACTTCTTTTGGATCAGCAAATTTTTCTTTTCGAAATGAAAAACTTGCCCCTTTCTACAATTTTTGCATTACTTATTAATTCCAGTCAAAATCAAGAATCAAAAATCAATTTCTAAAACACTTTTTTCAACTCCCATGCATATATGGTTCGCAAGCTTTACGTTTAGTTTTCAAATAACGAAAAATATGTTTAAATAAAAAAAAATACTAGTATTTCTTTTTAATCTTCCAAATCTGAAAGAAAGGCCAATCGGGAACGTTTCACGATTTAACAATTTGTAAAACATACCACCAAAGCCCAAACGCGTAAACTGTAAAACTGAATTTAAACAAGCCGTTATGAATTTTCCTCAAGAATTCCAAAACATGCCTGCCACAAACTTTCCTTCATACTTAACATTATTATCTTTAGATTAGTTTGTCTTAAAATACAAATTATCAAAACCTTTTCAATTTTTGTTTCATAACAACAGAGGCATTTCTATCTAATTTTTAATGCTTTATTTCATTTCCAATATGCTCATGTCAAAATTAACATTGCAATGTCATCTTAGAATTTCGGGCACCGAATAGCCTTAACATGGGTCTCTTTTGCTTTCTCTGTCTGATACGTGTCTCCGAAAAAAGTATTGATAAAAATTGTATCAGGTGTCAGTACTTTCAGTGTTGCAGTTGTCATAGTAACCCGTAAGAAAAACATGGCATGTAACAGCACATCGGTATATGTAGCAAAGCAAGTTATCTTATAGGGCAGAGAAAATATAGGGTAACTAATCTTCTAATGTTTGTTCTGAAACACTTTCCCATCAAAGAAAAAAAAAAAAAAAAAACAACTGGAGAAAAATAATGAAGACGCTGAAACCGATAATGATGCTCAAGCGAATACGCTATTTTACTCCGTTGACAAGTAAATAAATGGGAAAAGTCTTGAAAATAAAAAATTAACAGGCGGTTTTTTCATTATCCAGGACGAGTTTTTGGAAAACAATAGCGTCCAAGTCAATTTATTGTAAATATACGACTGCGCGGTAATCTTACCCCAATCGACTGAGTTTGAAATCGTATATCCGATTCGTCCAACCGAGCATGCATGTGCCTAATGGGGTGAAAACAATCGGATTAAGCACGAAGAATTAATCGCAGATTGCGGAATTTATACGTAAATATTTACATATTTCGAATCAATGATTTAGAGAACGTATAAAAAGAGAAAATGCAAAAAGGCCTACTAGTTTTTGAGAAAAAAAAAAGAACTGGAGAAACTAAGAAATAAAAAAATGATTTTTAATTAATATTTGAGGTTGAGTCAATCTCATCCTAGAAATAAAGCTAGAAACCAAACAAAAAAAAAACCATTTTCCGACATTAACATGTATGGAAAGGATTCTTTATCAAATAATCATTCATTCACCCTATTATCAAGCTTATTAAGCATAAGCTTAAAAATTTTGAATTCGAAAATGAAACGTTTAAACAAAACGTTACGAGTTGAAACCCACGTAATGTGCTGGAAGGGTTAGAGCTTTTCTGTACAAACAAATAAGGATTTTATCCTTAAAACCATAAAAGTTATTCATTCCACATCGGTAAGGGAAATCGCCAAATCATCAGTAACAAAATGAATAGCTTTGGTGGAAAAATTGAATTGTATCAAGTTTGGATCAATCTTGGGAAAACTGACTGGAATGTAATGCCTATCAAGATTGGACTTATGGCAGATTGGCGGGCATCCAATATTGGACAGTATTGGATCAAGATAGATTTTTCTCGAAACTGTTTTTCCATTTAAAATTCCCGCCAGGGAGTTTCTCGTTTTTCAGCTGGTGGAAATGAAATAATTTGGAAAGCTGACAATTATTAATTATCCATCATAAAAAAAAACTCAAATCATCTGAGATTGACATAATTGTTTTTTTTTTTTTTTTTTTTGGAAGAAAAGGTCAAAATTTTTTCCCAATTTTTGCTTTTCAATACTTCCAGATCGAATTATGGTCCAGAGCGAAATGGAAAAAATCTAAGTTCACAGTATATGTAGTAAGTCAAGAAAGTTTCAGTACGGGAAGAGATCAAAGATAAATGATTACTACTTGGAGGTATTTCCTAAGTTTTCTCATCTATCCGAACTAAAATGGTTCAGCCCATCAAATGCGATTTTGATCTTTTCCCTCATTATGATATAAATCTGTTATGACCGACGATTTTTATCAAAGTAGATAAAACTCTTTTGACACCACGCTCCATTTAACTCGCTCCGAGAATTATAACATAAAATCAAATGGCCTATTAGCACTCAATAATATTTCTCAAGAGACTTCTTTCCTCCTTCAAAATTGCTTTTTCTTCTATTCCTTTGGTTTCATTCTTTCGAAAGGAAAAAAAAAACAGTGCATCTAAAATTTTATATAGAAATATCGCAAATTTACAATTTTATAGGTGCTGTTTTATCTTGGAAAATAGCAATACTGCCCTGATAATTCTTATTATCGACACTCAAAAAACCCAGGGTTACAAACATTTTTTACTAGTGGTGAAGCAATACTGCTGTGGTAATTGAAATGGGCGTATGTCCGTCCTGGAATTGAATCTTTGTTTACATAAGTTAAGAATAGAAGACAAGTGCTAACTTAAGAATGGACATACGCCCATTTAGGTTACCACGGCAGAATAATGACTGGTCACTAATAAATTTTGTCCTGTCCTCAGAAATATTTTACTTGCAAGCAGCCGAAATTTTTGAAATTTGGTGAAAAGCGGAAAGTCATAAAATCCTTAGGTATTTCATCCTCTTTCAGGGTAAATCAGACAAAAACTTACAAATTAACTAACCTTATTTCTAATATACATCGATTCGTTTAAAAGAAAAACGAAACAATAAGCTAATAAGCTCTAAAAAAATATAATAATTTCTTTCCTTAAGGTTTTCAAGAAGTCTTCTCACGTTCGCAGCCGTTATGACTGTACTTATCATGATCATAGGGATTATTGGAAATCTTTTAACAATAGTAGCTTTGCTTAGATGTCCTAGAGTCCGTAACGTTGCGGCTGCATTTATTATAAGGTAAGCAACAAAAAATGAAAAGAAAAGAAAACACCTATGAGTAATACGAGTAATTTTAACAATTAAGGAAATATTTTTTTTTCAGTTTATGTGTGGCGGATTTTATTTTTTGCTTACTAGTCTTACCATTCAGCAGTTCTAGATTTATTCACGGTGGCTGGGAACACGGTGAAACATTATGTACATTATTTCCATTTATGAGATATGGGAACATAGGAGTTTCTCTACTCTCAATAGCGATGATTACTTTAAATAGGTAAGTCCACAACATTTTTTTTATTTTAATATTTTTGTCCGGTCAGTTTTCTAATGTCCAAAGCCACGTTCAAACAACTTTAAAAACATATTATAAAAAATTAAATTTTTATATCGCAAAGCACCGTTACAAAAGAGCAAAAGTTGTATTTCAAAAGGTTTTTTTATTTCATTCCGTTAGACCAGCATTTTATTTGCTTCGTAATATCAATTCAATATATGAACAAACTCAATCGGTGAAATTTAATCAAAACCTTTTTTTACTGAGTTGCGGACTATAACCGTATTTTTACTTTATTAAACTATGGCCTACGATAGGTTCATTAACATCGTGACCCGCACTTGATCATTGACTCCAACAAAAAAAAAAAAGAACAAAAAAAAAAGAAAAATTTTTATTTCTTGACATTGCTGGAAATTTTCTCATTAAGCTTTCTATAACAGTCTCATTTGCATTTGAAATATTTAACTAACATTAATACTAGGTTTAGATTGATTATATTATTTCATGTTCATAGCTCCGAGGACAGAGATCTTCGTCTTCTCCCTTTTCCTTATTTAATTTGAGGTAACAATCATTTGTCTTATAGCGTGTGAGGCAAAAAATGTGGTTAAAATCAAACATAACTAAAATTAAGACTTTATTTATTTATATTCGTAACGTGCGACGGCCATAAGTTTAGTAAAAAACTCGGTTTTTTTTCTTTTTTTTAAAATTTCGTTTTATAATTTTATATTCGAAAAAACAATATAGCCTTGGGTTGTTGCTCCTCTGCTTTTATTGCTTAACTTTCAAACTTTATATAACATCTTCCGTTCCAGATACATCATGATAGCTCACTACAGCATCTATAATAAGATATACAAGCCAGGTTTCATAGCCGCCATGATTGGGTTTTGTTGGTGCTTCAGTTATGGTATGCAGTTGCCTACGCTTTTCGGAATATGGGGTAGGTTCGTTATCTGTTGCATTAATTTCTCAAAGGGCCTGCTGAACTTGTGCGCCTTTTTACCATGCAAAGCGTCTGCACGATTTGTAAAGTTTGCTAATGTGGGCCGGGCGCATCACTGGACATGAAATTAGGACCACTAAGTGCAGTATTCGGAAATGGCTCTTTTTTCGTTATGTCAAAGTAGAAAAACACAACTAACAAAATAAATAAATAAATAAATATATGAATTACACTCACTTTCCAAAGAAACTTAGCTTTGTATAGGTATAGCATTAGTTACCTTTAAAACGGTATTGGTCTTACTACGAATATTTTCTTTATTTAAATATAATATTCAAGTCGTAAATATTTTAATTTTTTTCATTATGAAAAAATGTTAATGACCACAATGTAATGGCACCCAGTTTATTAAAATCCCGGAAAAAATTAAAGAATACAATTTCTAAAGATTTATTGCTTGCTCTTATATAAGCTTGCATTACATTTTCTTCGCTTATTCTTACTATTCTTGTCAAGAGTGATATAATTAAGTTATGAAAATGTGGTTTTCTTTAATAAAATGAAACAAAGAAAAACGGATTCGAACAAGAGTCACTTCCGAAACAACAGTATAATTATAGTAAAGTTTGTTTTCATAATTTGACAATGGAGAAATGTAAGGGGTGGAATGATTTCAACAATAGCGATGCAAGTTGTTAATATGCCTCCGAAAGCTGCCATTACTACGGCACGTTTGCTCGTCAGTTCAAAAACTGGGCGCTTCGGTCTTTTGCTAATCTGCAAAGAAATGGGAATGAGTTGCATTTTATGTAATTAGCTTTGTTTAACATGTGAAATCTCATCGTGAAAATCGGACAAGCTATATCCCTTTATGTTAATGTCCACCCGTGTCGATGTTTCTGAAGTGCAGACTTCATGTATACACTCAGCTATTCTTTCTCCATTTTAAGGTTACTAATTTAGCGAAAAATTAAACGATCGCCAATGGAATAGTTAACAGAAAAAAAAGAGAGTGAATTTGCAAGTTAAATTATGAGAAACATTTTAAAAAAGGGAGGGAATGATTCATACGATTTCATTAACTTCTTCTTTAGCAGTCGTAGAAACGATTTCTAAAACTGAAATATAACCTCCACTTTAATGTACGTTAGATGTTTAAACTTTTACAGAAAGTTCGGGAGAAGTAGTTCATTAAACTGTTTAAAGTGTGGTTTCATTTCTTTAATTGATTCGCAAAGAGATCTTAAAGCAACACTGTTGTCTTTTATGGAAAACTCCTATAGGGAAAACTTCCATCCTCTTCCGCGAAAGATGATATATTGCAATCACTTTATTTGCTCAAGCCATTAATCAAAAAAAAAAAAAAGTCTGCTGTTTGCTAAATTTTAAAGCAAAAGAGTATGATAGATAAGTCTATTTAAGGCGAAATAAAATTTATTATCCTTTTACCCTTTCCGAGTTTAATTTATGCGTAACTGTTACAGGAAAGTTCGGACTAGATGAAAAGCTAGGAACTTGTTCCATCATAACCGATTCTAACGGGAGATCAGCGAAGACTGCTTTATTTATCATGGCCTTTGTTATTCCCTGCATCATAATTATTTGTTGTTATACGAGAATATTTTGGGTAGTACATAGGTAAGTTTGGAAATCTAAAATTTAAATAAGTTGAAATAATAAAACTTAAAATGTTTTATTGCAGTTCAGAAGTTCGAATGCGAAAACACGGAACAAACAAAATGCACCCATCTTCTAGTAATGGGCTTCATAAAAAAGCCAAAAGGAAGGAAGATAGAGCTGCCAAAACTAAAAGAAATGAGTGGCGAATTACGCAAATGGTGCTTGTTATTTTTTTGAGCTACGTTGCCTGCTACTTACCAATAACGATAGTCAAGGTGGCAGACGATGAAGTCAATTATCCAGGTAAAGCTCAAACATGTACCCAATTTGTATTTTTTTATATCAGCAGACTCAATCAATCAGTAAATATTTTTAAAATTTTCAGGATTCCACGTCTTAGGTTACCTTCTCTTATACTTCAGTGCCTGCGTAAATCCAATTATTTACGTCATAATGAACAAGCAATATAGACAAGCATACAAAACAGTACTGCTTTGCAAGAAACCTAGAATGAGGTCTTCAACACCCGCAAACCACAGTAGTTGTGCAGGTAATGTATCATTGCAGCTTAAATCTGTTCAAGAAATGCAAATAAAAATGCAATCTAGTCATGATTCCAATTTAGAAAAGTACAAAACGGTTACCGTAGAAAACGATAAGAAACAGGAGAGGGCCGAATTGACTATTTTGTAAAGATCCAACTTCCCGTCCCGATAAGTACTTATCTACCTAAGTCATAATTTAAAAAAAAAATCTATATCTCAGTGGCCATTAATGGCACGTCAGTAGCAGAATGGGGATTATTTTTCCTTTCAGAATCCAATAAACAAATTGGTGTCCTAGAAGGAACCGGAATCTAAACCAAATAGCTTTAAATGAACCTCCTAAATTTTGATGAGAGAAAAACTAAGAGTTGCATGTAAAATTGTCATTACGATTACCTCATCATTGCCGAAAATCCAATATAGAATGACAATGAGAAAATAAAATCGGATTCGTATTTAATCTTAATAAAGTGTCATCAAACTTTTTGACGAATAAAGGCTAATACACAGCGAACAAACCTATCGATTATATACATTACAAGCATACACATTTATTTTTTATTATTTTGCATGGGCTTTGATTAAAAAAGTTTTTTTGACGGTTAAAATCTGTTTCTGAGATTCAAAACAAAAGTGACACGTTGTCAGAGCAAAATCTGATTACTTTAGCAAGGCTTGTGAATTAATCTAAAAATTATTCCTCTAATTGTATACAAATCTAAAGAAAATTGTTTTTTTTCTGTCTTAAATTTATGTCGGGGCGTTGACTCTTTATTTACACCGCCTAACTGAAATTTTCTGTTAAGTTTGAGAAACCTTAATATTTTGTTACTTTATTGTGTTATTTGTTACTTAGTTTTATTTATTATTTTTGTAATAAGCTAGCTACTCTAGGATCTCAAAAAAATATGTACATGGTCGAATAATTAAACTATTTGCAACTTATAAAAATATTTTAGTAAATATTTTAAGTCCTAAACCTGAATTTTAGCTATCACTTAAAATTTGACTCTGCCAAAAGCACTCAGTACCCCGCATCCACAAAACAGTACAATAGTTTAACATTAAAACATAAAAAAATCTATTAAATTCAAAACCTAAGCCGAAACGCCTACTAAATCTTTTTCAAATTACTGCAAGGATAATAGCGGCGTTAAAAAGTTTTTTTTTTCCACAGCTAACTTACTTGTTTCCTTATTTTGCTGCTAGATATTAAAAACATCGAACAAAGAAAAGGAGGAAAAAAGTGTTCGAATAAAACCATCTAGCGCAGGAGGAAATCCCGGAAGTGCTCGATAATCTAAGATTTAAAAGAACAATACACAAAACCGTATGAGGAAAAAAAAAGATACAGAAAGGCCAATCGATCACTTTTCAAAGAAAGATATAACGACTGAAAAGTAAAATCTTGTATGAGTTACAGGTCGTTAGGCAAGGGTATAAGGAATACGGGGCGTTGGAGTTGGAAGGGACGCTGTTTGATTTAAAATGAGCTGCTTCAAAGTGCTCCGGCTATTCCACATGATTAATAGCTTTTTAGAAAGTTTGCTTTGAGACCTGAGGTTTTAACATCAAACAGATTTAGATGAACATAAACTAGGTTGAATGAAACAACATTGGTCGTTTCTTACCTTTATCAATTCAAAGATTAAGCAATTTTCAAGATGATTCCTGAGATATTTCCCTTAAAAAAAGGTTCATTTCATCTGTAATCAAATCGAATCCATTTGAAATCTAAAGGCCAAGAGAGACAGGAAATAAATATTACAGAGATTGATATCACAAAGCCTCAAGTCAAGAATCAGGCTTCAAAATCTCGGTTTTTGCAACAAAAAAAAAAGCAAAAGCAATGTTTTTTTCCTTTAACATTTAATTGAAAACATCCGTCAGCCCTGCAGCATCAAAACATTGTAAAAAACCGAGAAACCTACATCAGCTTCTTGATTTATTATATTTTCCTCCTAATTTTTTTTTTTAAGCTATAGTATCGAAAAACATGTTTCCCCAAACATTAAACAATTATAACAGATGAATGGCTTCCTTTTAGATTTTTTTCCTTACAAATAGACGAAACTTTTTATATATTCTCGACGCATTTTTATGGTTTTCCGTTCTTCATTTTTCTCTTCCTGGTTTAAAAAAATAAAAAGGAAGAGCTAAAAACACTTACACTTCAAGAAACAAAAAAATTTTTAATATTTTTCTTTCGAAACTGTTTCGCACTAATTAAGTCTTAGTTTTTCTTTCTTCTTCTTTTTTTTTAAATGCATAGGTTTTAAATGCTACGAACAAAGCAAATCGAACGAATAATTTAATAATTCGAATAATTTAATAATTCCCGTTTGCATAAATTCAAAAATAAAATTGTCATGATTTTATGGACGTTGAAAAAGAATTCAAGTTCTGTACAGGTTCAAACGAAAATGGAGAAAAGTCATTTATTAAATTTTTCTCGCTTTGTAATACTTCCTAGTATAAAGTAACTTTTGGCTTTGTGATATTAGTAGGAGTCGAAAATATTAGGATATTGTTCTACTTCTGCTGTCGATTGTAACGTAAATAAACGTAACGTTTCTAGATAAAAAATTATTATACAGATAAATCGTTTTTTTATAACGGTAAGTCAATTAGTCAAACGTTTTAGGTGCTTTATTAGTCATTTAGATGAGCTTAATTCAGGGAAAATCCAATGCTGGAAATATTCGTGTGTGATTGTCACTCTATTATTAGTTGGGTTGTCTTTTTGTCTACCAATACGCTGCATTAACCAATTAATCATCTTTTTTTCATTGTTAGCTGAAATTTACAAAATTTCTTGTTTAAAGCGCTTACACCGTGTCAATGATTAATAACTGCCTTCCACTTATTTTTTAAATGCTAAACTTACAAAAAATATTCTGCTGGTTTTAATATTCCGCGTGTGGTTATATCTTGCGGGAATATTTTAAATTGGAGGAGCAGAATAAACAAAAACATGTTTCGATCCAAAGTCCAATTTTTAATACAGTCGAATATTGGACGCCAGCAGATTGGCGATAAGAACTTCAACAATCTTGATGGACAATTCTTTAAATAATTCTTCAAAAGGAAAAAATCTTACTGCCTCAGTCTGAAGGCAAGTCTGCCAGTGGCATATCCCTGTGGGACGATTTTTTCCTTCAATTTTCACGCACATGATATTTTACTGAATTTCTCTTTTCGCAAGCAGAAACCGTTCTTCATATTAATTTAAGAAATGACTTAAACTTGTGTCCTGCTTGATTTTAAACCCTCAACAATAAATGAAATTGTGATACCAAAGATGCGGTCCTACTATGAATATTCTTTAGGTGTATTTATTTTAAATAATTTATTTTCATGGAAACAAAAGACGAACTGCCAAAACGTACCAAAAACATCCCCTCAAAGCATAACAAGTACAAGAACAACCTTTATAGTACAGTAATTGCCAACTAAAAAAAAAAAAAAAAAAAAAAAAAAAATAGCGTGGACATTTAAGTTTGCATTTTTTCGTAAAAAGAGGCCATTAGTTACTGAAAATTTTATTTCCACACGCATTTCTCATTCACCAGTTAGACTGACTAAGATCATCAAATTAATTCGAATTGAGCTAAAAACATGACAGTGTAACTAAACTCATTTTGATTTCCTCGTCTCATTTTTTTTTACTTCAAACGAAAAGCAAATGCATTTACATATTTAAATAATAATGAAATTGTATGTACTGCACTTACCACAAAACCAACTCCACCGGATTTTTTTACCCCATTATGAAATGCGAATGGAGTAACAAGGCCTTCTAGAAGCGATCTGAAAAGAGAAAGTATTAGCCGTTATTAGTTTCAACTGGAGAAAGCTCGATGACCCCGAATTAAAGGTTGGCTTCGTTCCCAAACGGCCTTCTCATGTCACAATCGAACGGTTCCATAACTCTCAGTCAAACTTTTCCCTCGCAAAAGCTCGAAATCTTTCGCAACATTACTCAAAAGGAGGGGAAAAAAAAGTGTTTACCATAAATTGAAGAAAGATTTCAGCCCTGTATTCCGACAGCAGAATTTTAGGATACAATTAAAACATTAGGCTATTACACAATGGCTACATACTTATTAGATTTATTAAAGTGGGCTTTGACTCGGTCGTACTCTTTCATGTCGTATTTAACATGAATAACAGGACGGATATTTAAGTACTATTTCCTTCTCTCTTCGGTTTGATCATGTGAATGCTCAAAACTATGTTCCGCATAATAAAGCCATTTACTAGGCGAGGAATTTTAAAAGAAGAGCTTTAAAGGATCAATTTCGTTCTATTTTTTTTTTTTTTTTTTTTTTTATCAAACTGATTCAACTCAAGTCACTCGACCTTTGAGAAAAAAAAAAAAAAGTTGATAGTTTCATTTGCGTTTTAAGAAAAAAACGGTCCGGCAAAGATCCCAAAATCCGTTAAAACGCATTCCCTGTTTCTGATTTTACCCCCAAAAAGGTCATGTGATTAATTGCACTTCAGCTAATGCATTATAATGGTCCACCTTATGATTTTGCTTAGTTTTAATACAACTGAATTTTTTTGTCTAACATGTTAATTTCAAAAAGAACACTTACAACAAAGTAAATTTAAAATTTTCAGCAATATTAACCGTTTGTAACGGCAGTAACGACCGGCCGATCAAAATCATCACATAAAACCAAGTTAAAGAAGACTTAGAAATTTGTAAAGAATTTTTTTTTGTCGGTTTAGTGATTTTGCACCCTTTGAAGTTCAATAAGAACTAAATTATCGAAAAACCCTGATAATTTTTGTTTGACAAATTCAGTGAAGAAATTGCGGTTTTTTCAACTTAAACGGATTTATACTCTAAAACCTTTTTTGGATTTTCTCCATCGGTAGTGATTTATATGGCAGGCTTGCGAATTGCATGGCAAAGCTCTTGACTATTGTAAAAGGATGTTCGTATGACATCATCAACATATACGAGTGAGTTGAGGCCACTCACCTTTCCCGTTGGTGGCAAGGGACGCGGAAGTTGTATCTAACATCGCAATGTTATCTGCCTAGTACATCACAAATTTACAATGATCCTCAAAAGAGAATCACATAAAATGTTTTCACTTATACATCTCTCTCCTGGTGCGGTGCTGCTAATCTGACAGAAAATGTCTAGGGCGTGGCATTTACTTCCCTCTAGATTAAACCACAGTGCTGATTATAACTGAATCTAGAGTACGGTTCCCTACATAATATATAAAACTCAGCTTGTTTCCGCGGATTTTCTTATCGTTTTTAATTTGATCTTCTTTATCTAGGCACAAGTCCCAACGCTTTACACTCTTGATTTAAATCCGATATTTCGCTTTCTATTGAAAAGGTTCGAAATGAATGACGGCTTAATTAAAATCGCAATCCCAGAAACACCTTTCATCACATCCTTTGGGAAGATTGATCATAGATTAATCAATCGTACGTTCGACACATAACAAGAGAAACACTTTGCTTATTGATGAGAATAAAAGCTTTATAAGCTGATTTAGATGATTCGACTTTCCTCTTCCACTGTAATTCATAAGCTGAATTTCAAATGTAAAATCCCGGATTATCACTTTATAAATTTCATGCCAATCTCTTAAAGCAAAACCTAATAAGCAGATTATCGTTGTCGGTTTTCTCCGAAAACCGTCTGATACCTTTAATTAATACCTAATATAAGATCAAGTATTCATAACCTTGAAATGACTGTATGAAGAGAAATATAATAAGCAGAAGCTACAAAATTGTAAGGAAATTATTGGAATCCGATTATCATTCTTAAGGATTATTCGAATCAAATTGAGTATAATAAAATAATTGGATTAAAGCATTTGAATAATAATTTGAATGAGTTATCATCCTTAGGATTACATCATATTAACTCAAAAACAAAGCAATGTTAAAAACGAGGGGCTTCCCCATGAAAAGATCTTAATTTCATAAGGTCGAAAGGGCCAAAATTTCATGTCTCGATTTTTAAAATTAAGTTTTTAGATAGTCATAATATTGAAAAAGAAAACCTCAAAAAGAAAACCTCTAGTTGAAAAGAAAAAAAAAGAAGATTAAACATCTTTTTAACCGCTCATTTTCAACCCGGAAATATCGCAGAAACACTAGACAGAAAAAGATGTACATGATATTTTGCATCCCAATGAAATTAGATAGAATCCTTTGGGTTTACTCTTTCCTAACCAATTTACATCCTACTAAATGAATAGAGTAGAAAATAAGTAATTAAAATGGCCTGCTCCGGAGAAACGAATTAACCAGTTAATTAAGTTGCTTTTACACTTGGCTCTTAAAATTCAATTGGTTTTTTCGATAAATTTAAAACAGAAAAAAATTAAATTTTCAAAAGTATGTGCCGTTAGATATTCAAGTACACATTGCCGATAGCTAACGAATTATAAATGATGTTCATGACAAATGATACGGTATTATCTGTTTACTTAGTAAGCCACTGGAAACCTTTTTACTTAGCTGTAATGTGATATTCCTGCGTTAGACATGTAGTGCTTTTAAAACCATTTTTCATGCATTCAAAAATTTTCAAGACTTTCTTCAACAATGAAATGTAGTAGATTTATGTAAAGGGAAAATTACAAGATCATCCTTTTTTCTTACAACGACTTTCCCAATTGAATTTTCCAAACACTTTTTACGTGCATTGCATTACAATCATAAGTTTTAAATTTATTTTTATTTCCAGATAAATCAAAGGAAGGACCTAGCAAAACGATGGTATCCCAAGTATCTTTTGCCTTAAATCCTTTAGGAACCAAAGCAACTAATGGAGAAAGCTCAGATGTATTCGAAGACAACCATGATAAACTTTAAATTTAAAAATTTAAAAAGATTATTTTATGTGAAGTATATAAGTATATACGGGTGTACGTAATTTGCAGGTTACATTTACATACACCCTCATTCTGGCTCTTCGGTTGGCCAAGCATTGTCAATAAGAAAGCTTGCCGGTCATTTCGGATTCGGACTTGCATCGTTAATTGCAATTTAAAGCATTAATGAGCTTTCTTCCGAAACCATAAGGAAAAAATCTTTGCACAAAAGTTATCCATGAAGCCAAAGCTTGTTGTCCATGAAGCTGGCCTCTAGGCCAGCTTCATGGTCAGCCAGGCCTAGAGGGCAGCCAGGTTTCGGTACTTCAGTATAGTTTTTGAGCAAATGATATCCCCGTGGAGCTTTCTGGAAAAAGCTACAGCGCTTTAAAATCTATTTTCTGATCGAAGTCCGAATATGTTATAACATAAAAGCTTTTATAGTTGAAAATGCCTAATTAGAAAATTTCGGAGATATTTCAGCTAAACCTGCAGATTAGGTGCATATTATTAAAATGTTGAAAATTGCGAAATAATTTTTTCATGGTTATTGTAAAAATAGTACGTAAGTCTCGGTAAAAATTTTACTGTATGTGAATTAATGTTATTTATAAGCATATTTTTTTCGTATAAGTTTCTACGTTAACTTCCTATAAATTGTATATTTAGGTAACAGACTGGTGTGTTGTAGTTTTATTATGTCTCCAATTTATGTATTTCCTTCTTCATGTTGTTTTTACATAATTGTATATTGCTCATAAAATAAAATATAATTTTTTACAGTACATGCATTTTTAAAACATTTGAAATCAGATTGGTCAATTGCGAGCTTGTAAGATGGATCCGAATTCAGGGCTGCAAACTAGGGATTGCAGTATCGAGAGAACCGGTACCAAACCAAAATTTGGGAAACCTCGGAACCGGTTCTGGACGTTCCGGTACCGGTTCCGGTTCCCGTAATTTTAATATTCCTATTGATTAGACAAAAAAACAAAAAAGAGTAAATTAAACGCTAAAACTACAAGCAGAGAGAAATGAAAAAGACAAGTTTTTTGTTGCATAGCTCGCTCTTGGTGAGTGACATGGCTGCCGCAGGTGCGCAATCTTTTTGTAAAATGCCGACCTAACTAATTCTCAGAAATTCGGATTTTGATTCTTGATTTCTCAAGTTCCTCGCTTTATATTTTATGCAGCTTAAGAAAAAGCATTTTCGAATTAAAACTCAATTTAAGAAAATATCTCCACCTGCCATCTAAGAAAAAGTTTGCTTGACAAATTAAAAATAATCTTTTTTTGCAGGCACCGGTACCGAAGAAGCTCTTTTCCCTTGGAACCGGTTCTGAGATTTCACGGTACTTTACTTTGCAATCCCTACTGCAAACCGAACCGAATCCAAAACCAAAATCTGGGTTTTTCGGTCATTTTTCCTTGAACCTGAATCTGAACTCGAACCGGAAAAAAAAATTTAACCGAACCAAACTTTGAAGCCTGAACCGGAAAATAATTTTAACCAAACTGGAACCTTGAGATTTGGACCGAAACGTTGAATTGGAACCGGGAAAATATTTTTAAATTTTCTCTGACTTTTTGTTGACATATTATTTTAAACATGAAATACGCGAGCTTTATAAAAGGCAACACTGACTTACAGATGTATGAAGAGAAAGTGCAAATAGTTGAGTAAAATATCAATTGTGCACATACAAAGGCTTTAATTACGTTATAGGCCTAATTCTAGCATCGCAAGTGCGAACCATTTAAAAATTTTCGAGGCCTACAGCCCTATTTGATTTTCCATTTCCAAATACGCTCTGGTCTCCCTTTATTGGCCAGAAGCAAAAATGATCAGAAAAATAATTCACATTTTAGTTCCTGACATGCAAGTCTCCAAGGGTGCAAAAATTCAGAAACAAGAAATCGGACCATAGGAAGGCAGTTATAGACCTTACCTAAGTAAATTTACTATTAGAAAAGTGTAATTTATTTATGGCTAGTCCAGTAGATTAGTTGCTTAACTCACATAAGGGATTTAAATAGAGTAACCCATTTAAGCCGTAGAAATTGTTAAAGATGATTAAGTATTGTATGAGAAAATTGTGTTGCATATTTTAATTTTGCAGAAAAAATTTATATAGACCTTTATTTGAATTAAAAGTTAATTTTAAGGAAAGACCTAGGCAGATGTTCCAAGAACTACAGTAAAAGTGTATGAGGCAAGTAATAAATAAAAAAAAGTACTTAAATACCATATTATTTCAGTTGATTAGAAATCAGTGAGTCACTTAGCCCCAGGGACAGCTGTGTAATTTTTTTCCTATTGATCTTTCCTTTCTTCTTTATAAAAATAAAAAAAAAAAATTAAAATAAAAAGATTTTTAATCTAGAATGATTTCAATTATTATACACCATTAGAGGTTTATTACACAATGGAATTATTACTTAACCGCGGTCTTCCAGATGGACAATTTTGTTAATTTGACGAAACATTCGTCAAATTTTATTTCTAATAATGTTTTAATTAATAACTCAAAATATTAAATTCATACCAGTATGTAGCCCATGGTAATTTGCAAACACAAATGTTAAACACGTGAGGAAACTTCATTTGATTCGTTTTGGATGAGGTTAATTTAATACTTACTATCTAACTACACGCGAAGCAAAACAAATCTTCACATACTCCAAAACCTCCTCTATTAGCTTGTAATAAAAATTTAAAAAATCAATGCATTTTCCCGGATTTTCAAACCAAAAATTATATCACACACTCAATACTATTTCAAAAACACCGCATCTATTTTGTTTTGATGAAAATAACGCTACAACTTTTGAGCTAATTTTTTATGTTTAACTAACGTCAAGTTATTCAAATATAATTGAATATCCTTTTTCACTGCCTTCTTGTTCCTTTCATAACCAGCCGTCATTTTCCTTCTTTGTGTTTTTTTTAGTTGTGATAACTTTTATTTATATTTGCGAGCGTTAGATGATTTTAGAAATTAATGTATTTTACAATTGAAATTGTATTCAGTTTCAGTTTCTAATTGTTTTTATACTAGATGTGATGATATCTGTCTTTACGAATTGTAAATATCATCTCTGAATAAATTTTATACTCGTGATTATCCGATTAAATGAATTAATAAGTCATGTCCTAGATTTTGGGATGGATATGTTTAGCTTAAGGCGTTCGATTTTTAAGACTTTGTTACCTAATGTGATTTGAAAAAAAAGGCAATATTAATTTAAGATGTTCTGCTCAAGCTTTAGAAGAAACATCTTGTTCCAGTTCTGTTAGGATAAAAGTTGGTTATCGAAGGAGAGCTAGATCCACAGGTAAAGTACAGATCTATGCATCAAACATCATTACTTTTTAAGCGCAGAAAGCTGCATGGTTGTGAGAGCATAGTAGTTTGGGTAAAACTAAACTATAATTTGGCTTCAGAAAACTGGTATAGTTAATATGCTTTAGATTTTGAATAAAGTACTTAACCTGATATTCATATGTATCAATTTAACTGTTGTCAGTGTAAAACTAGGTGTGTGAGAACTGAAGGCCTATCATATGATAAAATTAATTACATCAGGATAATAATTGATTCAAAGTAATTTTACATTATTATTCCTTTTAGCTCTGACTTCACACAGGGCAACACATAGTGATGATTCGATTAGTGAAAGGATTCATTCAAGGGGAAAGGAGTTGTCAAACTTCGTACAAAGTGATTCTGATGAGGTTTGAAATTTCTTGAAAAATTGTTTTATTTATTACATTAATCAGGAATGTGAAAGATATTTGGAATTATGTTTGCAGGTATCAGCTAATTCCCAGAAACGATTAGTACCATTCCCGTTGCAAAGAAGAGCAGCTAATATTCACCAAATGAATTTTGAATCTGACTCAGTCAATGAGAACTTCTCACCTTTAAGGACAGGAACTCGTAGAAAAAGGAAAATGAAAAGAATGGATATTGACACTGTTGACAGCCACCTAGTACCGCCTAGACCTGTTGGCAGCTCTATTACCAAAATTCCAAATCCTGGTTTTCCCAGCAAAACTTGTTTATCGTTACCAGGTCCAAGTGGTTTGCGAAATAATTTTGCAAAGAAGAAGAAGTTCCTTAAGAATCCTGCTAATAATACTCAGAGGTATTTAATTTAAAAAATTATTCAAAAAGCAAAAAATGGAATAAAAAATTAATATTAAATTTTTTTAAATAGATTTGAGACGCTGATTGGCAAAAGGAAACGAAGTACTAAGGAAAGAAGCGCAGATTTTGAAATGGGAAGTAGCATGGTGAAATCATCAAGAATGCAAAAAGAATTTCGGGGTGATGCAATGGAATTAGATAGGGAATTAATGAGTAGTTCCAGTTTGTCAAGTTCAGAAAGTGATGCAGGAATTTATACGAATGATGAAGGTCGAGAAGGAGACGATGAACAATCCGACTGGTTTGGAGAGACGAAGTTGGATGACGATACCGATTTAGAACCAGAAGATCCTGCTCTTCAAAAAATTCTAAACGGTTCTTTAGACGAAATGTCGATGGACGCTCGCCAGGTATTACTGTTATACACACTAAAAAGAAAAAAAAAGATGTTTATTTTTTTAACTATAAAAGCGCGTATTAACTTCATTTATTCGATTTATTAGGCATACAAGGAGCGGTTAGAATGGTTGAAAGAAGGTTTTGGCCATCGTGAAATTCGTGGAGGAAGACGAAGATTAAGAAGTGAAAGACCCGGCTTTACAGTTTTAACATCAGCAAATGAAAAACTTTCAAAATTTCTGCAAGATTGTGATCAGCTTACCTTGAAGTAAGTGCATCTTAAAAAAATAAAAGATTAAACAGCATATTTTTTACAGTTTAAAAAAAAAAAATAATAATAAAAATGATGGTTTTATACGAAACTTTATAGCAATAATGTTATTTTATAATTCGCTTTCGAGCAAATCCACGCTTAAGAGGAATCGTGAAAAAAATTGTTTGCTTTCGAATTTTCTTGTGCAAAAAAATTGTTTCTAAAAGTACGACCTTGGAAAGGTTTTTAAAACATTAAGTAATCATTAGAAGTTGATATTAAGGGCGAGAAATGTTTTTCTGGTAGCAGTTTGGAAGGAATTTCGAAGTTTTTTTGATATTTTGGTAGCCAATGATCATGAATGATGCAATTCACAGACCATTTTTCTGACCTCTCCAACAATGAAAATTACAACGGCAAAATAATGCTTCAAGCCTGAATGATATGTTTATATTCTCTATTTTCACTGTAGGATACGATTAATATTTTGCTTCGATCAGAAAGTAAGAATTTTTAAGGAGCTTTTGACTTGTTCCGTTCGTTACATTTTTCAAAAAATTGTGGAAGCTATGGAACGAAAACTTTTTGAAGTGATTAAATTACAAATTTACGGAACACCTATAAACATTATGAAAAAAAAAAAATACTTTTTCCTGCTAGCTTGAAACTCAGAACAAAAATTTTCACAAACGGTAATAAATCTGAATATGAGTTACTTTTGAAAGTCCCGTCCGTTACCCTGTAAAAACTGTCGCTATATCTTCTGCTGCATAGTTAAAATTTTTAAAAAATTACCTGCGGTAGACCTTAACCTGTATTATGCTACTATGAAAATAAAAACGATTTATTTCACTTTTTAGGGGGTTTGTAACACTTTAAAGCGTAAAAATGTCCCGTCCGTTACATATGGATTTGCTCTTTCGGAAATTGCTGGAACCTATGTCGGCCCGATATCTACAGTTTTAATTAAACTTTTCTTTTTTTATTTATTTCCTTTACATACAGTAGCATGAATCCATAGTAAAATCAATTATTGCCATTTTTAATTAATGTGACTTCTAAATTTAATAGGCTGCATCCAATGGATCGGGAAGAAAGGGAACAACTCACGTACCTGGTAAACCTTTATTCCTTGAATATGAGGGTAGAAATGACTGGAAATGGGCAAAGTTGCCCCGTAATCTCAAAAACAAGTAATACTCCTCAAGCTGTCAAGATAGAGCAGGTTACAATGAACATAAATGATTACAAGAAAAGGAGGAAAACTCCACAATTGAACGTGGGTAAGTTGAAGACACAGTCTCTTAGGGAATTTTGAAATACCTAATTTTTATAAATTGAATACAAGAAACCATTTAAATCAGTTAAATTTTTTGACGGAAAAAACCCGAAAAACTAGTCAAATTGCAAATAAATCTTAACGCCAAGATTATTATTTGACAATGTAAATCAAATATCGAGAAAAAAATCACACCTCGAGTGGGACTCGAACCCATGAAAGCCATGGGCACGCCTTGAAGTCCTATACGCGGACAGCTTTCTAACAAAATGAGCTACCGAGGCTACATTCAAGGGAGTGAGATTTTCTCGATATGACTTTTAGAAAGGTGGAATGCAAAGTCGAAGTATACTTTTGAACAGAAAATTTACTCTGTTTCCGATAAATTTTTTTTTTCAGAATTACAAATACCTCTTGTTGTGAATAAATATAGCTCTTTATCTTTTCTTTATTTACTTTTTTTTTTCAGCTGCAGAACTTAATTCCAGCAGCTCGGTGAATGAAGATATGGAACAGTTAATGACACGAACGTGGGGAGGTGGTAGCACTAGCAATACAATTTTTCCAACTTTAACTCCAATTGATTAGTTATAAAATATATATTATACTTATTTATAGAATTAATAACATATACTATTTAGCCATTTCTTTTTTTTTTTCTTAAAAAGAATTTCAACCAACTTTTTTAGGTAATTTTTTGAAAATATATTTGTTGCAAATATTTTAAATCATAATTTTGAAAGTTCTTAGAAGTTCCCTTTCAAATAATAACAAGTACTTAATAGAAGGAATGAAAAAAAAAAACGAAAAGTATTGTTTGTCTGTTTGTTTACAAATTCTTCAGAATGAAATGTCAATTCAAAATAATTTAATTGCGCCTTTGTTGACACTATTCTTAATCGGTTTCGCACTTTTAATAAGTTGTTTAAACGAGCTTCCTCAGCAAGTTCATTTATCTTTCGGAGAAAACCCTCATGATATAGTTGTCACATGGGTTACATTTGAAGATCCAGGTCATCCTGTCGTAGCTTATAAAGAATTAGAAAATTGTCAAATTCAGTATGCACAAGGATCAACCAAAACATTCGTTGATGACGGGGAAGAAAAAAAAGTGCGATTTATTCACGTGGTTACTTTATCAAACTTGAAACCAGACACTAATTACGGTATTATAAAATTTGGAATTACTACTGCATTTGATTTAGCATTGAATAATGTCTTTCATTTGCAGTATATCGATGTCGAAATAGTTATAGCTGGTCGCACGAATTTCAATTTAAAACCGTTCCCGCTGGCGGTGATTGGTCACCTAGGCTTATTATATATGGAGATATGGGAGTCCAAGGAGCCAAAACGTTTACTTACATCAAGAATGATGTTGAATGTGGATTCTCAGATGCTATCATTCACGTGGGAGATATAGCATATAATATGGCAACGGATAATGGTAATGTTGGGGATGCTTTTCTTCGAATGATTGAACCTGTAGCAAGTCGTGTGCCCTATATGACTGCAGTAGGAAATCATGAGCAAGCATAGTAAGATTTTAGGCTACATATTTTTAAAAATGGAATGAAAGAAAATTTAATTTATATGATTATTATATTTTTAGTAATTTTTCTCACTACCGATGTATGTTTTCAATGCCAGGCAACAGCGAAGGATTGTTTTATAGTTTTAATTTAGGCCCAGTTCATTTTGTTGCCATTTCAACTGAAGTTTATTACTTTCTGAATTATGGTTATGAACCTTTAGTTAGGCAGTACCAATGGCTGGTAAAAGATTTGAAGGTATGAATTTGAATATTAGGCTTTATATTAAATGTACGTACAATGAAATCCAGTTTAAAATTTTGAACTGTTTGAGGAAGCATCGCAGATCAGCAACCGGAGACTTCATCCATGGATAATAGTTTACGGACATCGGCCGCTGTATTGTACTTCAAAAGATGAAGATTGTTCAAAAGAACATAACATGTTAAAAGACGGCTATTCTCCTTCAAATACTTTTGCTTTGGAAGACCTAATGTATCATTCTAAAGTGGACTTGGCATTTTGGGGCCACATGCATTACTATGAAAGGTCATACCCTTTGTATAAGAACAAAAAATTCAATGTCAGCTGCAAACACACATACATAAATCCTAGTGCACCAGTTCACATCATAACAGGCGCTGCTGTAAGAATTCAGAAAACTGGTTTTATAATCTTTGGAAATAATTTGTTAAAAGTGGCTGAAGCAGATTAATAGTTTTTGTATTAAAATTTCAGGGTATGAGTGCTGGAACAGAACGAGTTACAGGTTCGCGTCGAGGTCTTTTTGCATTTTTAAGTAGTGATTATAGCTATACACAATTAATTGTCCACAACAAAACTCATTTAAAGCTTGAGCAAAAATCGGCAAATAAAAATGGGAAAGTAATTGATTTTATGTGGATTATAAAGCATAACGTTTATTAATAGATCGATGAATTAAAAATTTTCCGAAATTCGCTAACATTTGTCATATTTTATTTTTGTGTTAACATCGGAAGGAATTAAATTTACTTATTTATGTTCTAATTTGGCTTTAAAGAAAAGAGTTAACTTTGTATTATAAAATTAATATTCCGAAAATAATAAAGCTATCTGTTATATTTTTTTAATTCATTACTCTAAAAAATGATGGTGAAAAAAAAAAGACTTCAAAAATTTTTAAAAAAGCGGGTGTTCCTTTCCTATTCCTGTTTTTCACTCCTTTCCCTCAAAGGAAAATAGTCGTCTGCTTGGTTTCACAACTATTTCACATGCTTCTCGTTTGTTTTTCCACACTTTCGACAAAGTTAGGTTAAAGTTTTAAATTTTCAAAAATGGCTTGCAATTTTAAAAGTTTAAACCGATTAAAATTCATATACACTTATCGAGGCTTGAAGTTAGGTTTGAAAACAACTTTGGCACCCACGACCAAGGATCCTCCTGACAAAACAATAAATGTCGTTGAATATAAAGATCTCCAACACCTATTCACTAAGAAATATTTAACTGGATATGAAATGAAAAATGTCGAAAAATCTTTAATAGGAAAACGTTATTATAATTCATTGTCAAACAAGTGGCTTCAAATTGAAGATCGTTCCGTTGCTTTATTTATACTTCAATGTTGTGATAGGTTTGACGCAACTGAAGTTGGTTTTAAATATTTTAAACATTTGACTGATTCTGGGATAAAAATTGCATCAGCTGAAAAAAAGGTGCTTTTTAATTTAGTTGCGAAGGATAGAGACTTATGTAATAACAACTGTGAATATTTGTATGAGCAATATTTTCAAATGAAATCTTCATTTGATGTAATGGATTATTATACCCTAAGATCTTGTGTATTATTAGTATGTGCTTTGGATAACCATTGGAGGGAAGCAATCGATTTAATTGAGGACAAGAAAAGTGAATTAACTGAGAATGTAGATGAAATAAAACAATTGGTTAGTGCTGCTGCATTTAGACATAATGAACCAGATTTGGGCTGGGAACTTTTAGCTTCATCAAAAAAGGAATATCGAAATGGAAATGGAAATGAAAATTTAATTTTAAGCCTAAGTGCTTATATTGAATATCTTCAGAATCTGGTTATGAGCGGAAAATTTTCAGTTGAGAAATTAAATCAATTATTTGAATATATGCAACAAAAACAGATTCACTTATCCAACAATAATTTCGAATTTTTTAAAAAATTAAAAATTCTCATAGATTTATTAAATGATAAATACGAAAAGGATTACATTTGGAAAATAGATCAGTCAGTTGCTGAGCGGGAAACTGGTCATTGCCCATCTTGTAACAAGAATTTAAATAAGACTGTGCTAGATTCAAAATCTTTTAATGAATTAAGGTCTACTTTTCTTAATGATGTACTTATTGGAAAAGATATTAATATCAAAAGCAGTCATGCTGAAGCAAAAAAATTTTATAAATTTCTTTGCTCAAGTCCTCATTTTGATGTTGTCCTTGATGGTTTAAATATTGCTTATAAATCCAATTCCAAAAGTTTTTTTGAGAGGATTCATTTTGTAAGTATAGTTTATATAATGTTTGTATTAATTGATTTCCGTTTATATTTTTTTTTATACGTTTTTGATCATTTTTCATTTATATGTGGTTGTTATTTATTTTCATCTAACTTATTAATCTTTCATTTATTTTTTTTATTTTCAGTTACAATATTACATTAATTATTTTCAAAGTAAAAATCAACATGTGTTGTTATTAGGAAGATATCACATGCTTAAATGGCCTAACTTTAAGGACATTCAGAAACTTTGCTCAGTATTTCTTTTTACTAATGTGTAAGTAAATATGGCAAAAAAATTAATCAAATAAATAAATAAATAATTACAAGTAGGAAATTTCTGTCAGGAGCATGTTGTGAACTTTGGACCGAAAAAATTATCGGAATACCGAGAAAATAGCTTTAAGGAATGAAAATTGTATATATAGGACCAAAAAAGCATCACAAAAATTTTTGTTTACGCCATCGTTATAATGACGCTTTACTTTTAAGACAAGCTTGATAACCTTATTCATAGGATATATGAAACTTTTTGTGTAACACTTTAATTTCTTTTACTTTTACTAATTTACTTTAAATTCTTTTTAGTACCGACGACGATGCATATCTGATTTATGCTGCAATGTTTAAAGGTATTAAAACCTGCATTGGTACCGGAGATTTTTTACGAGGGAAAACGACTTATTTTACCGATCAGAAGTTAACCGAGATTTTTGAATTATGGCAAAAAACTCATCAGTATGGAATCGTGATTGAAGGCTCCCGCAAAAAAGTTGTAAGTTTTAGATATTTAATTTATGTTATTTTAAAACGTAATTAATATATTACGAATATTTAATAAAATTTTTTTCATTACTTGAAGAAAGAAAAATGTATAAAAGGACTTTAATAATGATTTCACTGCTGTCGTTATACTGAGTACTTAATCATCATATACTGCAAAAAAATTATTAAATAGTTACGAAAATTGATACATTTTATTTCGAGTTTTTTTAAAGGTTCTTAATAACTTTTTTTTTACTTTTTTAAAGGTCCCACCAATAAAACACGAAATTTTCACCCATCGAATTTATTCTGCGAAGGAACCAGTTGACGCTGAGGAAATTAATTGGCACATAGCTTGCGCACCGAAAGAATTTAGTATAACGGGTTATAATTTTGAAGCAACATTACATTGGATCTGTTTGCAACGACTCCCTCGTCACCAAGCAAAGTTAGTAACATTTAAATACTTATGATTTTTCTTTTGCTTTTATAATGCAAGTTTTAAAAATTACTTTGTAATTTTTGGAAGATAAGAGCTAAAGTAAAAATCCCTTATTTATGACTTTTTCAAAATTGAAATTCATTGCAATCAACACTTTAATGATGATTATTTTCGGTATGCGGAATTAAAAGTAAAAGAAAAGGAACGGTTCTAACCCGATATTTCACTAAATTAACGTTAAATAAGGAATGAAGTTATGTTTTGTTACATTTAAATCGTTGATTTAAAAAAAGGGTTTACGTATTTTAGCTTCAATTTTTTGGACTTATTTTTTAATGATACTGAACGTATAAATAGCTATACTGCATATTTACTCGGAACCTCGCTTTTGGACTCTATTTTTTTACTGGGTTATGTTTTGCAATGCTCACTATCCTCTTGGGTCCAAGGGTGAAGTCCCTGGTGACAGTGATGGGAAAAACCCCTAAAATAAGCTACATAATTAGCCCCCAGTAAATGTGCAGTTTAGCTACCTAGGTAAGGTTGTCTTGATTCCCGACATCGAACTTATAGGTAGTTGAAATACTTACCTAAATACCCTTTTTCAAAATTAACGATTTAAATTACCGGAAAGGAGTTATTCCGTAAAAAAAGATAATGCTTGTTTTGCTTTTTAAATGAGTGTACTGTAAGTGCAGGAATTTTGAAACTAAACCCAGCTGTATTCTTTGTCAGAATCGGCGGACATCTGTCGGAAGAGACACTTTTTTAGCTCAACAATGAAGTTCTTTTTTTCTTTTTTCTTTTTGCAGTGCATAGCATCTCTGATCTTTTGCATTTTAAAAAATAGCATCTCTGTTCTTTTATTGTATAGTAGTGTCCCTTATTTTGCGAATTTTCGAATTTGATGTCGGGCCGGGGGAATCTTGTTCTCTATGGGGCCCTAATAAACCCCGAATTTTTTCAGATCTTTTATTGAACGGGAAGGCGTGCCGGCTTGAGCTTTAAGTTCCGAAAATTTCCATAAGAGAAAAAAAAGTCGACAATTTTTTTTTCGCGGGAAGACGTCGTTTCCTATCGGGAATTTTGCGTAGATCACGAATCTGAAGTCCGTTTTTTTATATCTGCTTTGGCTTTTGAGTTAAAGGAGAAAATGTGGCAAGAAAACCTGGTTAAGTGACAAAACGCACTAAGTCCTAAGTTTTGCTCATATTTTGGCCTCTAACTCAAAAGCCAAACCAGATATAAAAAAACAGACTTCAGATTCGTGATCTACGCAAAATTCCCAAAAGAAAACGACGTCTTTCCGCGAAAAAAAAAATTTTCGACATTTTTTCTCTTATGGGAATTTTTGGAATTTAAAGCTCAAGTCAGCACGCCTTCCCGTTCAGTAAAAAATCTGAAAAAACTCAGGGTTTATTAGAGCCTCATAGAGAACGAGATTCCACTCGGCCCGACATCAAATTCGAAAATTCGCAAAATAAGGGACACCCTATTGTATAATGTTAGCCTTTAAACGATTTCGTTATGAAGCCTTTTTCCCTGTTTTTGAATTTTTGTCTCTTATTTACGTAGAACTAAGCATTTTTTTTTTTTAGTTTAACAAACAAGTGCTAACAGTATAATCAATTAAGTTAACCGTGAAAACTAGACTTTGAAAAAAAAAAATTAATTATTTTCATCGGCTCAGAGAAAAAAAAATGAATTTATTGAAATAGTGAGAAAAATCTTTTCTATCCGCAGAAACTTCTTTGAAATGATTAAAATTTTTCATTCTTCTTCGTTCAAATAGTTCTCTGCCATTGCACTTATCGTAAAATATATCGCCCTTCTCGATACTACTGTCACTAATTACTACTACTAATAACAACGAAGCATCGCCGAACCCCTTGAAAAGTTTTAATAAAGTTGGAGAAACCGCAGAAAGTTGCAAGAGTTGTCTAGTTTCTGATACATCATTAAATTCTTTGGTTAATCCTTCGTCCAAGTTTCTCGTTGGATGCAGACTGTATTGTAAATAAATCTTTAAAATGCTCCTGCTTTAAGAAAGATTATTTTAGCCTATTCGTGTTTTTATTACTTTTATATTCCTAGTGTATTATTATTATTATTATTTAATATTGTCAGTTTCCTATGCGCCAACTCGTGCACATTTTAAAAAGAAAAGATATAGAAAAATGTCTTTGTTTTTGTTTCCATTGCGGTTTCGAAAGCTTTTACGAAGATCGTGATTACAAGTCCTTTAGTAGTTGTTCCCTTTTACGACGTGGTTATGACACTTGAATTGCCGTAATAATCGTTAAATTCGTTATTATGTATTCCCGCTAACGATTTTAGAAATTATCACTTTGGGAATTTCTTTGTTTATCCAATTAATTTTTTTCGCATGCGTCTTTCAGAAGCTTAAGTTTTGAATAAGAAAGACGTCCATTTTTATGTTCGGAAGCAATTTTTGAAAATAATTTGTTCTAATCAATAATAATTTTATTTCGTAATAAATACGGTATTAGAACATCCCTCGCTAAATATTTTCTAAAAGTATAATAAATTAGGGAGGAAATCATGGATGAAATGAAGGGGAACATGGAAGTCATAGCATCGTTTGAGATTCCATTCGATTTCATTGTAAAGACAAAACGGGTCGACGAAGGGGCTGTTGGATTTATTGGCAGTTAATATCGGAATTATGAATTATAGTGGCAATTAAAGGGATCGGCCCATAGTTTAAACGCAGTTGGTAGTTCTTCGACACCTTCCGAACCTTTGTTAAACCATTTGATTCCTTATAACTTATTTGACTTATTCTTTTGTATTGAAGAGTTTACTGATTGTATAACCACTCCAAGGAACTAGTTTAATATTAAATAACAAATATTTTTCTTTTTTACTTGTAGGTTGGAGAGCTTGAAAAATGATAAGAATTCCAATCCAGTCGGTAAGTGAAGATATCTAATAATATTTACGTTTGCATTTCAAAAACAGTTTTTATATTAGATAAAAATGTTCCTTTGCATGTTGAATTAACAACTACGAAATTGATGTATCGAGCCTAAAAATTTAAAAGACGATGTTTACAGAAGGTAACTTCTCAGCTGAGACACTATATTTAGTAAAATGTTGAAAACTGAAAATTAGGAAGTGAGTTTAAAGCATAAAAATAGTGGATTAGTCCTTGAACCCTAATTGTTTCGATGTTTTCCGGACGCACAGGAAGACCTGCTGCGCAATGTCACATTCATCGTTTAGTTTTGCTTCTTCAACTGTAATGGAAAAAAAAAAAGATTTAAAACAGTAGGAAAAGTAATTCAAAAGCAGGCTCTTTACCTAATTTTTCACATCGTTTCGAAATTTCCCTAGATTTTAATTGTAGTTCTGGATTATCGTCGTACAAATAGGATGTTAATTCGTCGGAACCGGATCTTGAGAATTTCCCATCTGCCATAATGCCAGCTTGAGTGAGGATGCATGCCAGCATGCACTGTAACAACGTTTAGGAATTGTATTAATCTTTTTTTTTTTTTTAGATTAATTAAAAATATGAAGTTGCAAAAGGTCCAAAGATTTAAATATTGTTTAGTAGAGTGTCCCTTATTTTGCAAATTTTCGAATTTTAAATTGCACACCCTCTAAATCGGTGATCTATGGTTCGCCCTATTTTTTCCAGATTTTTCTGGGCACCGGAAAGCGTGCCGACTTGAGCTTTAAGTTCCGAAAATTCCCGTAAGAGAAAAAGAGTCGACAATTTTTTTTTTTCGCGGAAAGACGTCGTTTCCTATCGGGAATTTCGCGCAGATCACGAATCAGAAGTCCGTTTTTTTAAATCTGGTACGGCTTTTGAGCTAGAAGCCAAAATATGAGCAAAACTTAAGACGTAGTGCGTTTTGTCACTTAACCAGCTTTTTTTTTGGCCACATTTTCTCCTCTAGCTCAAACACCGGGCCCAATATAAAAAAACGGACTTCAGATTCCTGATCTACGCAAATTTCCCGATAGGAAACGACGTCTTTCCGCGAAAAAGAAATGTCGACTTTTTTTCTCTTATAAGAATTTTCGGAACTTAAAGCTCAAGTCGGCACGCTTTCCGATGCCCAAAAAAATCTGGAAAAAAATGGAGCTTATCAGTGTACCATAGATCACCGATTTAGAGGATGTGCGATTTAAAATTCGAAAATTCGCAAAACAAGGGACACCCTACTGTTTAGGTTTATGTTTCAGTAGGCTTGCCAGATATACTCTTTTTAAGAGTATTTACTCTCTTTTTTTGTCTAAAAAAAGAGTACTCTCTCTTTTTTTAAAATTTACGGAAATATACTCTTTTTTTCTAAATGCAAAAAAAGAGTACTCTTTTTTTTCCCCAAATTTATCAATCTATCATATTGACTAGAATTTTTAGCTGAAAACCTTCAGCCTAAACTCATCTTTATTGTTTAAAATTTTATTTTCAAAAAGTCTTATTATACTGCACTCTTTTCATACTTTTAAATCTTCCGGTTGTATACTCTTTTTATACTCTTTATCTTCAGGTTGTATACTCTTTTTATACTCTATTTTTTAAAAAAAATTTTATACTCTTTTTTCTATTTCAAAAAATGGCAAGCCTAGTTTCAGGCTTGAAAAATCTTACGTAATTTTGGCTTTTCGTAAGTGCATTCTTATGATTTGTCCAAGCTTTTCTCGAATTCGTAATGACAAACGTTTTTTCAGTTTGATTTTTTTTACAAACAGAAAGTGTTCGTGCAAACAAAATTCCCATATTGTCGGTGTCGTCGATTTTTTTTTCTCTTAGGTTCGTGGGCTCAGGGTCTCATTGACGTTTGATCACCTTTAAATTCTAATTTTTAACTGCTTCTTATTTTCCTTTTTGGAGTTTTAATAGATTGCTTATTGCTTGGTGAGAAATTGTCGGTGAATAATTACATAAGCTTATGTAATACAATATTCATTCACATTCGTAAGTTCAAGTTCAAAGAGGACGTTCTTTGCGGTTTGCGAAACTTCTTTCGGGATTTCCTAAAGATAACGTAATAAAAGAATTGGATTTCAAAAATATGATTTATTAATCTTATGTACGCTTCTTTCTTATTATTTTGATAAGAAAAAAACATTATAAAATATATTTTTATTTTTCCCAAAGTTTCGTTTCGTCCAAAAAAAAAATCCGAAACTAGGCCGATTAATCAAAATTTTAACCGAGATAAATCATGTACTTACTTTTTCTTTTTGGTTCTCAGGAGCCATCCTTGATTCATAGTCTTCTAATTCCTTTGCTGTAAAGTGATGCTTATCTGCACATGTTTTCTTTATTTTATCGTATCGTTCTCGAACAAGTTTTGCTTTATCTTCCCATTTAGAGGCCTGGAAAAGTTTAAATGTTATTAAAGCGCTGCTAATTTTTGGGCTGTTTTAAAGAAGCACGAGTTATTGCTCGGTTATTTCTAACCGCACTATCCCATTTCACACTAACGGTTATAAATTCAGTTTCGCAGTTTCATTTTTTTTTCTTTTTTTACTTTAAAAACAGAAAACGACATATAGGTAATTAATTATTGAGTAATTAAGTTATGTAAATTGTAATTATGAATCGTTTTCATTCATTAAAATATCGTATCCGGTCTTTCATGGCGGTTAATCAGACAATTATTATTTATTTGTATCAAGAAATTAGCAGTTTGTGCTTTTGATATAATTTTTTATTTAAAACTTTGTAAAATTTATTTAAAAATTTGCAAACAAAAAAAAAAAAAAACGTATAATGAATCTTACCTCAGTTACAATGAAAATGATCCCAACGATAAACACGGAAATCAAAAATTTCATTTTAAATTATGTGGGTGGCACCGGTGTTCCGTCACAGTTTCAGGCAATCTGAATGGCAGCGCTTTGAGATGAAGGTGTTTTTTTTTTTCAGGCTCGATTCGTTAGTAGTGGGAGTAGATTGGTCCAACTTTGTACGATGGTTAGGGAGACATAATTCCACTTTCGAGTTTGAAAATTTATTTTGAGACTTGATATGACAAAATATTAGCTCTAAAATTGGGTATTAAGCAAGGCGGCTCTTTTCTTTATATTCTGTTTTGTACTGTTGTTATTCCTAAAATTGTTTCCCAAAGTCCAAAAGGAAAATTGACAATGAATCAGCCGTTCAAATTATATACTTCTTTAGTCCTGTGGGAAATTGTGCCTGTAACCTATAGATATGTGGTCTCTTTTTTTCTGTGTGAGGATTAAGTGATATTTATCCATTTCCTTGTATATTGTGGGTTTATATCGACCTTATCGGGCTTCATCCTTATTGGTTTATGATTGGTCATATATAGGACGTAGAAACGGCACTCTTTAGTTTGCATTTATTAGATGCAAAGTATTTATTATTGATTCATGGATTGATTGACTGATCGATTGATTGATCGGTCGGTTGGCCAATGGGTAATTTCGGAAATATTTGCTGCATTTTTTTTCATCTTACTTCATCCGTTAAATGGGTAATTCTTGAAAAAAAAACGTACCGTGACGGGAAAGGACAAATATTGCACTTTTTGGTAATAGAAAAAAGTTAAAAAGTGATTAATTTTCTCTCAAGAAGAGGGATATCGTTCATTATACCTTCCAAAACACATATTCACAACAAAAAAATTTTTTTCTCATTGCATGCTTAATGAGAAGCTGCTAACAAAACAAAACGTGACGGGAGGACAAATATATAATTTACTCTTTAGCTAATTAAAAAGGCTTAAACGTAATTTTTATTTTTTTTTTTTTTGAAAAGGGATATCATTCTTTATCTTTTGAAACGCAAATCCACTGTAAAAAAATTTTTACGTACCTCGGGTAGTAATAGCCTGTTTTTCTCCCGCTCGAGAAGTGAACAATTCGTTTTTCTCGGTACGTAAAGCACCTTACTGCACTAGAATGTAAGAGACTTTTCACGTCTCAGCACGTTGAACCACCTCGGCTTCGCCTCGGTGTTTCAAACTCGTGCTTCGACATGAAACAAGTCTCTTACATCCTAGGGCAGTAATGTACTATTTTTTCAGTGTGTGTTTGATAAGATAAAGCAGCATTTTGCCTAAAAATAAAAATGTATGTTTTTACAAGGACTACCCAAATGCGATTTCGCATAGCAGCTCTACTGAATGTTAAAATTTTTAAAGAGTAAAGACCGCTAATGTCCTGCCCCTTTCTATAAGACCGTCAATAAATAATATTTGAGTTCTTGAAGAAAAGAAAAGAAATAAAAATCGAACGAAAGTATTTGAAATCGAATTCCAAAATATATATCAAGCTTTTATCTTCTAAATTTTACATATGATGTAATTCTTAACTTCCTAGAGGCATTTTAAAATTGAAAGAATATGATATCCCAAACCCCTTTTCAAAATGCAGAGCAAAAGCATAACTCTATAGACATTAATGTAACATTTTGTAAAGGGTAAATATTTGTTGTTTGAAATTCCGCTCGCTGTTTAGGTCATCAGAGGAATTCAACTGGGCATTGGTTAGGTTCAAGGGACCGTTATAAATGGGTGCCGTGCTGCATCTTGATTGAACATATGTTTTCAATGGCATTTCATGAAAAAACATTGATATATCACAAGGGAAGAATCCTTCGTTAACTTAAAACGTAAGACTTTTGCAATTTATAACAAGGTGCATCATACTCCTTTTATTGTAGAGGTTCAATTTAAAACTTAAATTTCTATCATTCTTTATCATTCTTGAATAATCTTTCGAGAAAAGTCACTTTTGCAGGAAAACGTTGAGCTTATAATAAATAGGAATAGCCTTTGTATACATCAACTCTGTTGCATCCGTTTCCATTTGAATTTCCCTTAATTTATCCTAAACCACCAATGCCGTTCAAGTTGATTCGTCATTCTATTTATTTCCGAGAAATTTAAATCGTTTTGCCTGGCACGCCTTTCCGAACTAAATTAGCGAATATTGCTTGTGATTCAATTCGAGTTTTCACTTGGCTGTTTGAATAAAAAGTAATATCATTTCTAAACTATTCTACTATCATCTGGCTATTTTTTACTTTTTTTTTTTTTTTTTTTTTTTTTTTCAAATTGAAAGTTTGATAGAATTTTCATTATACAGATTGTCTGAATTTCCCTATCTTTAATACTACTCTTAATTGATTCATTTCATTATCCCCTATTTGGCTAGGGATACGAAGAGGAGGTGAGCGTCATAATTTTAATGTCCCGGATCTCAGGACGATATATTTGAGAAAATGTCATTTTCCCAGCGTTATATCATTCACAGTCTATTACGAACGAAAAATATGACACTGTTATTACGCTCATCTATTTAGGATTTCTTCTTAATCATTTATTGGTTGATTTTTTCTTAATAATTATTAATATTATTTTATTTACTTTTTAATTTTTTTGTTTTTATCAAATTCTAAGTAAATGATGACGACGAAGACGACAATATCTTTAATACTCTTAGGTCGAAAAGGAATGATTCTCAAAGAAATGAGATTTAACGCCCCGTTCTAAATGACAAAATAATTTTATCTGATTCCGTGAAATGGAGTTTCTTCCCCTTCTCTTTTTGGTTTTTCTTTATTTTAAATTTGAGTTTACTTTTCACTACGAATTTTGATGATCTAATGAATGGTTTAAAAGTAAAAGTGCAATTCTTTGTTTTTAAATCTTTGTTCTGGAAATATAGAACGATGGGGTGACGATAAAAGAAATTTGACCCTGTCTAGGAAAATGCAGCTTAGGGTGAAGTAATAAATTTCACAGAATCAAAAACGAGTTTTAGATGAAAATTTTCGATTTTTGTTTTTGATGGAAATCGACTCTTTGGTATCCCAAGAATCTATAACTATAATTTCAGTGTCAATTTCGGACACCAAGGGACTGAAATGGGTGGGGCGTTTCTTAGGTAATCGTTTCAAAAGAAAGTCGTTTATTAGATGGATCATTATAGTTACAATTTTATTTTTTGAGACATGAAAATTCGGATAACATAAATTCTTAGTTTCCCAAATTCAAATCTATAATTACTGTTTTGGTTAAGACGGCTTTAGCAGCTCAAAGGGCTGGGGAGGGGAGAATTTCTCTTATTCGTAATCGGAGTCGTAAAACATATACTTAAAGTCTAACATCAGAGTTTCTGAATGACCCCCTACCTCCCCCCCCCCTTGCACTGCTTTGGGAAAATGTCTTTAGTTGCCCCTATTAAGAAAATAATTGAGATTTATATTTAATACAGCAGAAACCTCAAAAGGCCGGATTTTCAACTACAAGTAAAAAAAAATAAATAAGTAAATAAATAACGACTCCAGGTCGGTTGATGCAAAAAAAATTGTACCACCAGACAATTAGACAAAAACACCACCAGACAAAAACACGTTTAGAATAAAAATTTGATCAAAAACTTAATCACGTTTTTCTCGAAATAGGTTTTTTTAAACCGCCAACTTAAAAGCTTCATAAATCCGTAAAAATGGGCGCGCAAAAAAAAAAAAAAAAAAAAAAAAAAAAATATATCGGCATATTCAGTATGAAATAGGAATAAGAAACCACCAAAAAGTCGATTTTGAAAATTTTCACCCTTAGCTGCCTTTTCCTGGACACGGTCAGAAACAATTTTAAAAGAGTATGAGTATGAATTCTGCTTTGTGCAAGGAATTAATTTGTAATGCAATCTTTTTAGTTATATAATTTTATAATATTTTATTGATTTTTTTTAAATGCAATTTTGAATATTGAATTGAATATTGAATTTTTTGATTGAATAAAAAAATCAACTGTTTACAGATTTTCTTCTACTTACGTTCAATATTTAATGTTATCCGAATAGACTGATATCATTTACATTTTGCGAGAGATGTATAAAAGTTTATTTTTGGTCAATCCTTAGGTTGACTAATACCAGTTTTATTTTTTATCTTTTTAAATTATAACATTTACTTAAAAAGAGCGAATAGAAACAACATAAGCTGATGAATCACTAATGAAAGTTTTCAGCAAATCCTTTTTTTTTACGTCGGAATTAAATGGTTGATCGGCACAGTTTTGTAACAACAGATAGCGAAGTCGTATGCTAGATCACAAGGGTCGTCTCCCTCTGTAAAGAAATTAAACAAAAGCTTTAAAACATTTCATTTTTTATCCGAAGTGAAATAAAAATACTTTTATTTAAGCAGTAGTAGCTCTAATATTTCCATTCAGTAATATGTGATATAAAAAAATTTTAAGAATTTGATTTTGGTTGCCCCTAATATTTACTAAAAAGTATTTTGGCGCTTTTGGCCCTTTGTGTTTGGAGGTTTCATGCAACTCGATAAGTTGATAAAAATCCATGTATATTGAGATTAAAGAAAAGTCTTTTTGGCCTTCATATGTGGACGTCTACCTGAAAATATTTGGCCTGGAGATTTGTATCTTGGAAAAATTTGTTTCTCAACAACATGATTTTGTTGAAGTTTTGATTTCAATCTTTTAAGTTATAAATATTCAGATGGTACCTTTTCAGGCAAAAGCCCACATATGTCCTATATGAAGACATCAGTGGAAAAAGGAGACCGTTGGACCTCTCGAAAAAAAATTCAGACAACAGGCTATTTTCTATTGTTTTTTTTGGAAGCCATTTTGATTCCGATAGAATTTTCTATGTACTGTTTGTAAACAAGCAGTAGGAAAATGTTAGATCCTCTTTCGATTTTCATTTATTGACTACAGTTTTTCGTTGGAACCTGAACGGTCTCCTTTTTCCACTGATGTCTTCATATATACAGGAAAGCAACTTTTGACCTCATCAACTTTTGAGCACCTGATGAATAAATTTGATTTGGGCATCATTTTTAGCACATATATCTCCGAAAAGATTTGATCTTAAAGAAGTTATTATTTAAAATATTTTAGGAAAGGCTTAAATTAACAAAAAATTTTCTACAATGCTTCTTATGATATTTAAATCGACTTTTGAAGGAATATCTAATTCTGTAATTGATCTTCAAATTTTAAATTACCTATATGATTAGTGTAAACAATATTTTCCAAATCAAAATTAGCAAATAGTGGGCCTTTTTAAATATTATATGTAAGCTTTCCTACTTAATTTATAGAATCGAGAAAGAAATTGAAAATTTAAAAGTATTGTAACGTGACTAGTAAGAAGTAGATTTAAAATAATTATTTTTAATCATGACTTACTCAAATCTTTGCAAGCATCCAGTTGCTGCAAAGCAGTGTCTTTCATATCAGCAGGAAGCAGAACATCAGCTTGCTTACGGGCGGCTTCTACTTGCAATTTATTACCTTTAAGCTGTTCACGTATAAAATGTTCAAAATTAGAATGTTTCTCCAGCCTTTTTTTAAAATATTGATTAACATTTAAAAACAAGAATATAAAACTTACAGCTTGGGCCATGTTTAACACGCAGGCTACGTAACATTTAAATTTTCTTTCGTTTGGAAATTCCCCTTTAGCAGCCATATTCAACCATTCTTGTTTGACACCCGTTTTATTTTTGCAAACTTGTTTCATCATATTTTTGGAAGATTCTAAAGCCGCTTTAGACAGCGCCTAAAATTAAAGAGTCGTAATTATTATTTTTTTTACTTCACTCACTATAAAATCAATTTTTCGTTTTAAAGTTCCGAAAAATTAAAAATCACAACGTTGTGTAACTTAAAAATTTTATTTTCAATGAAAAACGAACTTACTGGAGATCCTGCCGGTATATGCAGGCAAACCAGCAAAATTGCCAACACACCATAACCCAACTTCATGTTTTAGGAACGATTCCCGATGTGTGCTCTTCAAATAAAAATATATCATATATTTATACCGATGATCAAAGTATATGGTTATGCGTAGCCATTTATCATTTAATTATGGTTATGTTTCAACTGTAATCATTTAAGGTCTTCAGGAAGTCTGAAAATGTAACCGTAGCTTGATTAGTATTTGACGGAAATCAGTTGTTTTTCTTCAGTTTTTTCTTTCTTTTTTTGAGCTTAAGCTAAACATTAAATTGGAGACAGTAGGCATGTTAAATAATTTTAATCGCAAAATAAAGACTTAATTGCAGGGATTGAAAAACATTTTAAATGGTATCCTTTTAATGTTATTCTAAGGAATTGGCTACGAAGGTATTATTACTGTTTAAAAAATTTTGATGTAGCACAACGTAGCTGCTCAAAACTACGTTGCTTTTAAGTCTAAAAGAGAAAAAGCTCAAGCTTATTTATGAATTGGACTTTTCAAGCGGCGGTCATAAAAGACAAAATCATTTTCATGTATTGCAAAGCTAATCTTAATTTTTTTATTTCATATTTTAATCCCATAGCTTTGTTAAGTTAAAAATAAAAAGAAAATGATTCGCTTATATTGAAAGTGCTCTGGCCATGTATAAAATATGCCTAAACTTTGCTTTGTGATATGAAGCAGCAAGGATTATTATGTATTAATTTAAAAGAATGAACTTTGCAGGGTATTCGTCAATAAAGAAAACCGCGTTTTTTAAAAAACATGGCGATATGTAAATATTCGGGCAAGCCTAAAAACCGTAGACCAAATTTTAGTATCGGTATAGTAGTTTTCCGGTCTAGCCTTGGAAATCTACTTTTTTGGCCGAGAAAAGCGAAATTTAATTGTTTTGTTTACTTACCGATAAGTGAACTTATCGAGTCTAGGCCAGAAAATTCAATTATTTAGTCATAATATTTTCTTTCAAATGCCATGGATTTATGATGAAATTATTTAATTTATTATTATTTACAAGTTTTTATTTGTACCACAAAAAAAAAAAAAAAATATTAGGCGAAAAATAACATCAACATAAAAGGAAAGGAGGAAAAAGGTTTAAAGGCAGTGCAGTAACGATATTTAAGGAGTATCTTTACACTTAAAAAGAAATGTCAGATTTTTTGAAATCATAAAAAGTTATTCCATAAGAACAAAATAAATTTAACTGCGAAGTTTGGGTTAACTTGACGACTTGGTTCCATGGATATTTGGCTTCGAAAAAAAATACATTATTTCCTTATGGAACTTTGAAAAAAACATGTTACTCTTTGGAAATAAACACCTTTTGTGACAACTTTGGAAACAAACAAACCAAAATTTTCATTTTCCAAAAGTTGGCAAAAGCCAAAAGGAAAAGACCTTATTGGTCAAAAAACAGTAAGTTGTAGCTTTTTAGGAAGTGTAAAGACACTCCTTAAAGAGATGACTATATATAATTATGCGATTGCATTATCGAAATTAAATGCTGTATATTACTTTCTATAAATACTGCGATTAAAAGTAAATATGTCCACTAGCAAAAATAGCTTCGTAGACATTTTTTTCTTTGTAAAATCATTTTTTACACAGTAAAAAATTTTGTGTACTTTTAACATACTCGGTCTACATACTCTGTATGTTATCCCATTTTATGTAATTATTTTACACATTGTTTTGTCAATGTTAATAAGTATCAATGTGTCAAAAAAATAACAAATATAATATGTTAATTTGACACATTGCCGGTGTTAGGGCTATTTCTAGTTCCACGATAAAAAAAAAAATAAAAGGATTTTGCGGAAAAAAGAAAACAAATAAAAAAAATAGTAGTGGCAAATTTAAATAAATCGTGATTTAAGTCATTGAAAGGATTAATTTTTCGAACAGATTAGCATCCTTCTGTTTTGTTGTGCAAGGATTCCGGATTCAGGATTGGATTCAGGCTCGGAATTCGCTTCTTTAAAAAATTATACAATAAATTGCTGGGTTCTTGTTCTTGTTTGGTTGGTTTGGTTTTGAAATGCTTGATGTATAAGCCTGAAAAAAACAGTTCACAAATACGGGAAAAATTTTCTTAAGAAAACGCCTAGATTAAAAATTTATGAATAGATAAATACGATAGTATGCAAATAATAACACATAAATTTTAGTAACTTTTTAACACATTTTCATTTTGTCAGAATTACAAATAAAAGTATGTGGACCATATTCTACACAGAAAGTGAGTTAAAAGTACACAAAATTTTTTACTGTGTATCAAAAAATTCGTAGACAGCAAGGCTTCGTAGACATTTTTTATTTTGGTATAAATAATCCGCGAAATGCATGGAGCTGTTTAGTTTTTTTCTCTAACATCGACAGATAAATTTTAAAAAAATCGTCCTTTATTTGAAAAATAACTAAAGTATTCGGCTCTATCTACGTCCAAAACAAATAATAATAATACACTATGTAAAGTGCTTATGTAATCTTTTTGTAATATAAAAACGAAGTTCTGGTTGGACAATTGGTAATGATATCTACATTTAAAGAAATATAAATTTTGCGTATTGAAAAATGGAAAAGTCGTAGAAGAATTCGACTGGTAAGTTTTATGTTGGAATTAAATGATTAACCGGTTCCGTGTCCCAGGCACACATAGCGAAATCGTAAGCCACATCACAAGCATCTTCTCCCGCTGAAAAGAAATGATAAATTAATCGTATAAATAGAAGAATTTTAATTAGTTGCTCTTCGTAAGCCATTAAATCAGCTAATGTCCCTAACAGTAATCACTTTTTTCAGAGTTATGGAAAACAATTAGCAACAGCTTTACCAAAATTTCTTGCCAGCAAGAGTTATTCCCACATAATTTTAATATCTAAAGCATATAAGATGAGCAACAACATCATCAAATAAATAATAGACTATGAACATCCCAAGCAACACAAAGTAGTTGAATAACCGTTGTGACAACGTCATTTGGTAACGACCGACGTTACCAACCAAAAACTACCTAGGTTGAAACCAAAAACGTCTTTTCAACTATGTAGATAATACTGGAAAACAACGTCGGTAGCAGACCTCAAAACGACCCGGTCATTTCAAAACGTTAATTCGCCGTTGTGGCTAAATCATGTGACAACGGGTGATAAAGGTTACCAAAAGGTAGCCCTTGACGCAAGTGAAACGTTTTTTTTAGTATTCAAATGCAGTAGAAAACAACGTTCGTTCCTAACCAAAAAGCAACCGCCTGTCTTTTAGCAGAATTTCTCAATCTCGGTGTCCATAAACATTGAAGTTGAAGGAAAAAAAAAAAAAAAAGCTTTTTAACAAGGGCTTTTATGGCGTCGACCCTAGGGCTAATGACCGAGGTTGTTGACCTTACATGGGCAGACGTTATCCACTACATTTTAATTATGTTTAAAAAATGGTCCGGATTATATTTCTGTATTATAACAAAGGGTAGCCGCCATTAACTTCTAGCAGGTAGTAATGGTGTATGCATAAGGTTTCGTTTTTTTTTTTTTTTTTTCACTAGAGCGGCACTTAATACCGGTTAGTTTGGACTCGCGTTGATATATCTTGTGTGGTTTAATTGGTAGCGTCACAGGGTTGATTGGTTTTGGTGTGAGAGGTCTTCGGTTCGAATCTTGCTAGGTGTTGAGATTTTTTCAAGGTGTTGAGATTTTTTCAGGTCGTTTCTCATTGAAGATGGACATGCTTCGTTATTCAGCAACAGCAACAAAAATTATGAGCTTTCAAACAATGAAAAACATGTCCCTAATTTTATTTTTTTATTACTAATATTATTATTTTTATTTTTTCTTCTCCCTTTTACGAAGTATTTTTGGATATCCACTAAATATCAATATATCCGAATAAGATATCCTATGGATGTCTCTGTGCTAACTTTGCATCCTTTCCCTTTCCCACTTTCCTTCCAAAAAAAAGCTGGATTCCGTTCATTTTGGATGTATAAAAACGTCCTGTACTATAGTTGAAAAAGGCCTGTATCTAACGTTATTTCAAACGTTATTTCAACCGTTGATATGACCGTCAATTACCCCGGACATTCACTACGTGATGGCAACGTACAATTACGACCGTCATTTAACGTTGTGTCGTCACGTTGTCGCAATGGTTATTCAACCAACCTGTGTTGCTTGGGATTGGGCCGCTACTTTTTCTAGAGTAAAAGCGATGATCTGCTGTTTTACTCTAAAAAGAGTAAAAACGATTTTATGTTGGTTTTTATTTTGTAAACAATATTGTTTTCTCTAAAAAAGCATAAAAATGGTAAATTTTTTTAATATAATTTTACCAGTCCAATGTTCACTCTGATTTTACCCATAGTGAACAACTATCTTTCTAGGTTGTAAAAGCAGATAATAAAAAAGCAAAAATAAAGATTCCAACCATCCAAAACTTTTTTTGGTTTATTGTAATTACCATCTATCACAGCAAAAATACAAAAAATATTAGAAAGGTCCTTTGTTTTTTAGAGGTAATGCAAATTATCTTTTTTTTTATTAGTTAAATGGTTATTTGTTCAAGTAAGGGTAGGGGTAAAAGTTATACCCAAGAAAAAGTGCGTTATAAAATTTTATAACTCTAATAACGTTTTGGCCGATTATAAAATTTTATAACTATTTATAAATTTTTATAATTAAGATTTTTAACTGAGCAATAGATTAATTTTATGCTTGAATTGCACCATATTTAGCATATGGGGACTTTATAGGCTCTTTTTTAAACATTTTTCATGAGGAAAAAAAGGAAAAAAAAATTAAAATTTTTTGGAAGAGAACCCGAGTCTTGTGGTCGACTTACCAGCCGCCTTCACTCACTGCACCACTATTCAACTGATTTTTAAAAGCGGCAATATGGTGCTTAAGTTGCCAATTATTTTGACTTATAATATTTTCCAGCTTTTTCCGAATTTTCGGTTTATTTCTTGTATTTTCAATTTGACAAAGACTCAAAAATAAAGAAAAACAAATAGAAAAATTCGGGAAGCATTAGAAGAAAATAAAAAAACTTGGAAAAAAACTGAAAATAATGTGTTATAAAATTTTATAACGAATTATAAATAGATGTCTTTTTTGGCGGGTTATAAAATTTTATAACAAAGTTTAAGTTTTTAATAACTCAAGTTTATAACACACTTTTTCTTGGGATAGCATATTTTATAAAAAGTCACAGTTTAATAGATAAATGATATTACGTCAGATTCAATACCGAAAACCATTCGTATAAAGAGCGCTTTTTTTTTTTTTTTTTTTTTTTTTTTTTTTTTTTTTGCTTTTTAATGAATGAATTATGTCACTTAATACACAATAACTATATAATAATAATCATGAATATTTTTCTATTGCTTACCAATATGTTTGCAAGCTTCAAGTTGCTTAAGGGTGACATCCTTCATTTCATCCGGCAGAAGCGCTTCGCACAGTTTGCTAGCAGCAAACATTTATGGGCTGAAAATGGATATCAAATCTGACCTTACCACTTCATTAGGGGTCATATAGAGACCCAAAAACGATTGCAACCAAAATCGGATCTGATCGTCCTAGCGAGATATCACCCCATGAAGATGCTGCGCGGCAACAGTATGTTTAACCAATAAGTAATAGGGTAATTAAAAAAGAGAAAGTGTCTCCGATTTTGTTCTTCACCAAAAAAACGGGTTCATTTAAGTGTAAAAAAGGCAAGAAAAATTTAGAAACATTTTTTTAACAATTTCGGGGTGTCTCAGAGCAGAAAAAGGGCCTAAGCCACAATTTTTTTCTTAGCATTTAGTGAAACGAAACTTTGATGCATTTTCCCGTAATTTAATTTTACAAAAATGGACTTTATAAGTGTTTTTGACGTTGGAGAAGACGAATTTCACCATCCAGATTTTCTGTGACAAACGCCTGAGTCGCTTTGAACGCTTTTTTAGCGCTTAAACCCGATTTTCAAGCTCAATTTTAATTAATTTCCCAATTAGGAGCCCTAAAATCTTTTTTTTGTTGTCGACGTTACTTACACTAAAAGGAAAAAGCTCGGGGAATACGATTTTCACTATCCCGATTTTCCCCGATCAACGCCTGAGTCCCGGTTAGCGCTTTTTTCGTGCCTTTAGTACATTAGGCGTTCTAATAGCGCTGTAGGCCTATCAGATGTTGATTCGGAAAAATTGGGATAGTGAAATTCGTGTTCCTCGAGCTTTTTCCTGTTAGTGTAAGTAACGTCGACAGCGAAAAAAAGATTTTAGGGCTCCTAATTGGGAAATTAATTAAAATTGAGCTTGAAAATCGGGTTTAAGCGCTAAAAAAGCGTTCAAAGCGACTCAGGCGTTTGTCACAGAAAATCTGGATGGTGAAATTCGTCTTCTCCAACGTCAAAAACACTTATAAAAAGTCCATTTTGTAAAATTAAATTACGGGAAAATGCATCAAAGTTTCGTTTCAGTAAATGCTAAGAAAAAATTGTGGCTTAGGCCCTTTTTCTGCTCTGAGACACCCCGAAATTGTTAAAAAAATGTTTCTAAATTTTTCTTGCCTTTTTTACACTTAAATGAACCCGTTTTTTTGGTGAAGAACAAAATCGGAGACACTTTCTCTTTTTTAATTACCCTATTACTTATTGGTTAAACATACTGTTGCCGCGCAGCATCTTCATGGGGTGATATCTCGCTAGGACGATCAGATCCGATTTTGGTTGCAATCGTTTTTGGGTCTCTATATGACCCCTAATGAAGTGGTAAGGTCAGATTTGATATCCATTTTCAGCCCATAAATGTTTGCTGCTGGCAAACTGTGTTCGGCTTGTTTTCGTGCACTTTCTATTTGTAATTTGTTACCTTTCAACTAAACAGAAAGAACGTAAATCATTTTCACTTATTATGCAATTTTTCATATAGAATCAGTGGTATATGTAAATAACCTACCGTTTGAACCATTCCCAAAACACAAGCTATGTAACATTTCAATTTTCTATCAGTCGAAAATTCCCCTTTGCCTGCTGCCGTTAACAATTCCTGCTTAACGCCCGATTTATTTTTACAGACATTTTTCACCATGTTTTTTGTCGATTGTATGGCTTGCTTGGACATCGCCTAAAATGATCATAAGTAGCTATACTCATTTTTGTCCTGTTAAAATGATTCACAGTTAAAACTGCTGCAGATTTCAATTTCAGTTACCAAACCGTATTAAATTTCACTTACTGGAGTTCCTGCTGGAATGTGTACACAAACCAACAGAATTGCCAACGCACCATAACACAACTTCATGTTCTAGGAACGATTCCCGATATGTGCTCTGCATTTAAAAAAAAAGATCTGACATTTATATATAACAATGCATGAAATAAAATATACGATGACACGATGATCCGTACCGTATCATTTATATTTTAATTATTGTTAATTGCAATTATTTAAGATTTCCAGGAATTGAAATATGTAGCACTCGATCTGATGGGACACTGAATATAGATTTACCGTGGTTTTGATATTTCTTTTCTTAAAAATCTTAAGCCGTATTTTTTTGATATTATTGCACTAGATCATTTTTCTCTATTATGCTTTTCTCTACGCAAAAGTTAAGCTTTAAGCCGTAAGTTCAAATTTCAATAACTTTATTCTATACGATCTTACACTCTGTTATTCGATGCTATGTTTTTTAAATCGCATATCCAAATTAAAGAAGGCAGATGCTAAAATATTCATCTAGAGAGCTTCAATCAGAAAATAAAAGTATTCTGGTACAATATTTTGATTGGTTATCGTTAAGTAGAGATCCTTAATTAGAAGAGATCCGACAGGAAAAAACGAGCGCGAAATTTTGGAGGCATATGACCATGCACATTGACTTCTTTTTCTGTCGGTTAAAGTTTTTCCTGTTGAAAGCACCTTTTATTCAACTGTCTTTTACAAAACGAATGCGCATGATCATATGCCTCCAAAATTTTGCGCCCATTTTTCTGTCGGGTCTCTATCGTTAAGCCCTCTTTCGGAGCAGTTTTGCTGTCTTTTCCATTTTTGGTCGCAACGGTTTGATTGCTTTGGTGTGAAAGCGTAATTAAAGTTTTTTTTTTTTTTTTTTTTTGGAAAACTATAATTATCTCAAAGAATTTTTTTCGCATTCGTTATAGTTATAGTTTCAGTTTGAGTTGCACTCTTTGTTTTTAGATTCTTGACAGCTTTCCTATATGTTTTTTGAAGTCTTTATATGGAATCCGGAAGGTGTGGTATACGGTGTTCTGAAACAGTAGCTTGTTCTCTTTTCTAACTTGGCTGTACAAGTCAGTTGACCCTATTAGTAAATAATCAGATTGTTGGATGCCAACTCTTAAGTTGAATTACTTGTAAGATGCTGTCTTTTCTTTTATCATTCTCTAGTAAATAGTTGCAAGTGTCAATGAACATAAATACATTATTATCAACCACCACACATCGGCACGATGTCGGATAAAGGAGAGATCATGGAGAAGCAGAGAACTGCGGAGTATGATCGTAGTTCGAATGTTTTACAGTATCTAATTTTACGCATGAGTTAGAATCAATCGCAGCAAAAGAAAGAAAAAGAAAATTAAGGGTGCAAAAGTAAACTTTTTAAGTTAAGTTAGATCACTTAGCTTACAAAAAAGAAAAATCGCTATTTTAAAAAAATTATATCACGTCCTTATATTTGTTCGTGGGATTCTAGTAGTGTCATTTCTCAAATTGAAAGATGTTGAAATAATGTCAGTCGAACCTTGTAAAATTGGGCCTGGACCGTCAGATCATGTAGCTGACGTTTTAATAATACATAGGAGAGTTAGATACTCTTTGATGACGTTAAAAAATCGATCAGTTCTTCTTTTTGCAAACTCTTTAATTATTAATCCATCTTTAGCATTCCCCACTAGAATCTTGACGTTTGAAAAGAAATGCTCCTAATGACACATTTATCTATTTTTTTTAAAGTTATACCTCAAGAAAATATTGATGCGAAGAAAAAAAAAAGTCATAAAACGAAATGGTCACCCGTACAGAATATCTCTAATATCTCAAATATTTTAAAGTTTATAAAATGTTTTTTCTAAAGAATAAAAAAAAATGTAATAAAATGAAATGGTTCCCCTTAAAATATATCACCCTAGTTTAAAGTTGGATTTAGTCAAATAATAAGGAGCACACATGTCGCTTCCATGGAAACTGGTCAACGAATAATAAATACGGAAAGTTTTCGACTTAAGTTTCGCAGTAGCTTCGGGATTTTCATTATTACTACGTCCGATATTCCTTTCAGCCTGTAATGTACATCCCATGTTTACCCCAGGCTTCGCTACTTTACCATTTTGTTCCCTGTTTATCGATATTTACTTCCCCTTGTTTTATAAAATATGAGTTTTGTAATGCCGTTTATATTACGTCCCCGTTCTACCGAGCTCTCTGTAAAGCAAAAATAAAAAAAAAAAAAAAAAAAAGCTTTTAAAAATTCTTGAATTCTTTTTCAGTGTCATAGACACACATTTGATGGGATAATTTTTATTTGGCTTTAATCAAAGGAAGTAATGACTAAAAAAAATTCGAATTTTTTTAACTGAACTTTTCTCTTCTTTTTTATTTTCCTTTCTTTTTTTAAAAATTTTCGAGAGTATTCTGACTTTGCAATGAACTTGAACGTTGACTCGAGGATCTTCAATGTATAAGCATGTCCTTGGTCGTGAGCGGAGTCGTGGGTAATTTTATGGTGGTTTGTCATGAAAATGAAATGGTATGCTTTGGTAACGACTAATTTCTGAGTTAACACTATACTTCAATCAGGATGACGTCCTCTTGAAAATTCAGTTTAACCTACCATTTTAAATTGAAAACAAATTTATATCAAAACCCAAACCATGGATTAAGTGTTTTTCTTTTTTATAAACAACCGAATTATGTCATCACGAAGTACGTGATAAGAATGAGACGGTTGCTTATTAAATTAATTTTCAAAACACTAAAAGCTCGCATGCTTTTTTATTGTAAATCTATATAATTTCATTTCTTTAAAACAAATTAAATTATTTTTGTAAAAAAAAAACTTTTTTTGTTGAAAAAAATTAGCAGTAATAAGGAATATAATAATTGCAATCTTTATATCGTTTGCCTGGGATAAAATAGTTCAGTTGTCTATGAAATTGATTATGAAACCCGAAGATTATTAATTTTTTTTTCCTTTCAAATGTAGATGAAGTATAAAATACAAATATAAAGGTTTTGATAGAGATTTGGAACTTAACACCTCTTAAAATATTGTCAAGAATTAACAAAAGCCATGTGGTTTTAAATTACTGTCAAGGGAGTTGCAATATTAAAATCATGGACATTTTAAAATATTTTTTCACAAAGCAGTTAAAGGATCCTTATTCTTGATATATATTGTGTTCAGGTGTAAAAGTTTTCATTTTTAATTATTTAAAGGGATTTTTGCTCATTTACTGTAAGTTTTTCTTCAAAAAAAGTTGAGTGTAATATTTTTTTGACCAACCTTTTGAGTTGTCTTACTAGAAGCTTGTAAGAAAATGAAAGCTAACTTTTTCCCGTGACTGCCGCATTTATACAATTTGGAAAAGTCCTGCCTATTGACAGTTATCGTATATGTACTATTTGGGAAACGTTTTGGAAAATCTCCGGAAACTTTGAGAAGACATTCCCAAAACTAGTCTTAACCAAACCTGGACGTTTACCTTTAAAGTTGAACCTTAGAGTATTGCCTGTTTTTTGAAGGCGTTTTGCAATTTTTCAAAAAAAGTACCGAAAAAATCTACCGCCATAAAAATTGCAATTCACGAAATGGCCTCTGGTGGGAAAGAATTAACTGTCAGTTATTACTTTGGAAATTTGAAAGCAATATGGGAATGAGGAATAGTAAAATAGTGCACTATAGTAGCATTTCCTCGATTAAAAACCATTAAACGTTGGACTTAACTCCGTCTCGTTCTTACGAGTATCTGCGGAATTAGTTTCGTGTCAGGCGGTCTTACGCTTGTCCCACAAGAGAATTTTCAATTTTCGTTATGTCTATGAACTTAAAATAGTCCGATCCCACAATTCACATGGGGTATCATCCCGGAGTCTTATTGCTTTTCCTTATTTTCATTTTTAGTTTCTCGCTGTTTACTTGTTTCAATTCTTGATGGTTTTTGTTGCTGGATAGGAAAAACAATTTTATAAATGCAGTTGGTATAATGAAGCTATTTCGTTGCCTTTCGTTATGACTGGGTATGGATTTTAACTTTTTTAGACTGATACTGATTTATATTTCAATATTAAAAACTTTTTGAGCAAAATTTCATTATCCTACCTGGTTATTTGAAAATACATACAAATGATAAAGTTTCTGTTTGTTGATTCGATTACTTATTGATTCATTTATTTATTGGCTCTCACCCTCATCAAATATTAATGCTTTTTATACTTGGATCCTTTAATTATTATTTCGGTTTATTTCACAAATCTTATTCAAGGTGCTCAACCAGCCTCCTATAAAGGGCGGAATGGACGCAAAAATCTGACTTCACAGAGGGTTTAGGGATCGGGATCATGAATATAATCAGAAACATAATTAAAATCGCAGATCAAAGTCAGATCATCCTGGGGCCCCCAAGAGCCCCGAACGTCTCCTTAGTCGTGTTGTATATTATATGAAAACCCGTTGCAAATGCTGCCGAATGAGACCTTACAGAGATTTTTATTATTTTTATAGGTATGAAGATATTGTCATTTAAACCACTCAAAATGGAGGGTCAATTTTTGACCCTTTTAAATGACAGTATCTTCATACCTATAAGAGATAGATCTCTGTAAGATCTCATTTGACAGCATTTGCAACGAGTTTTCATATAATATACAACACGGCTTAGGAGACGTTTGGGGTTCCCGGGGCCCCTTGGGACGACCCCAGGATGATTTGAGTCGATTTTGCGGTTGCTTGTTTCTGACTATATTCATGATCCCTAACCCCGCTGTGAAGTCAGATTTTTGCTTTCATTCCGCCCGATAATCGGAGGCTGGTTGAGCACCGTGAGCTCTTGTAAGTTAATCAATTTTTTTTTTTTTCTTTTGTTCCAGTGCAACCATTTTTCGTAGAAGATATCGAAGAGTCTGGAACTGGTAATGCTTCTTCAGATTTGTTGCTTCATCATAAGATGAAACTTTTTGCTTCAAGCAGTCCAAACGATATCAACGTATCCAAGAATGAGCTTGAATCTGGTAAATTAAACGAGACCAGGGAATCCGGAGAACTGGAAGAGTCAAATGGCAGACATATTTGGAAAAAGACTTCAACTAGGGCCTTAAATAATCTTAATCTAGGATTAAACATAGAAAGATCTGATGATTCGAATTTTACAAATGATACTGGGATTTGGAAAAGTGTTTCAAGCAGTGAAATAAACAATTTCATTTTTCCTGATGTTAATCCTGAATCGTCTAATGAAATAACTAACGGATTGGAAAAGTCACCTAATAATTTGGAAAAAACTGATGTTGAAAATTCAAGTTGTTTGAATACTCTTCGAACTAGTCAAGTAGATACTTTACTGCATCCTAATAGTGATCCTGATTTAAACCCTTCGAAAAACATTTTTTCAAGTCGTAAATTCGATGCAAGAAGCTCCTCACATTCGTATAGATCACGTCATTTTCCGCAGAATGGTGGCAAAAAAGATACATCCTATAACGTTTTTAGTGAAACAAATAACCCGAAATGGTTGGCCAACAAGTTTGACAATACACCTGACTCGAAATGTTTATCAGAAGGTATATTCGGCGAACGTTCATATGGAAAAAACCATGATTTGAATTCTTTTAGGGCATCCAATACCGTTGAAAATGAAAATAATATATTGAATAATCGTTTTAATTTTAACAGAAAAGGGAACAAGCATCGCTTAAGTGAACAAGAATTTAGGCGTCGTGATTCACCTAAAGTTTCGTTTTCAACTTTGAAAGAAAATTTTAAAAAAAGCAGTACTAGTGATAATGTAAAAACAAATGACCAGTTTACTTTAAAATCTAAATCATTCGTATCTTCTTTCAAAAACTCATATGAAGTAAAAAATGAAAGTGTTGGGAGTTTTAGCCCAATTACGACAAAGGAGAATGATATGAAACAGAACCAAACGCAGAATAAGAGTGAGACTGCCGAGGAAAAGGCTTTAAAGTTACCTGTTGAGAATTCTAACCATTCTTCAAAAGCTGAAACGAAGATGCTGAACGAAGAAGAAATGACAGAAACTAGAAGAAACGTTTTTTCCCATGATGTGCTAAATCCTAAAGCACTTGAAAAAATTAACCAGCCTAATTCCGAGCCTAAAAAATTCGTTTCATCTTTCAAGAAATCTTATAAAGCTAAAGATGCCGAAACAGAGCATTCGGGTGGAGTTTCGGAGAAAAACAAATATGGATCGGCCGGTGAAAAATCAAATGACATCTCAAAAATTTTATTCCATCAACAAGTAAGGCATTTATCTTCATTTAAAAAGTCCTACATTGTTAAAGATACGGCGTGTAATTTAAAAAAACCTACGGTTAAATCAGTTGATGTATCGCCGCCTACACAGCTAAACTGGACGCCTCAAGCTTGGACCAGCGATGCAGAATTGAATCCAGACTTGTCAAGAGCCTCAGAGAACGCCAACAACACAAAGCCGTCAGCTGGATCGGAAAATATTTTCGTGATTGACGCTGAAGAAGATGATTATTTAACTAAAAATCTTGAAAGAATTTTAGTTCAAGGTTTAGAGAGGGAAGAAAAAATAAATGCTAGTTTAGAAAATCCTGATACCGATTTGGTGTCATCTGTAAGTTTTTGGAATTTGCAGCACTTGAACATTGAAGAAAGCCGCTTATATCGAATTGCTGATGAAATTTTATACAAAACTTCCACAAAAGTACAAAAAGAAAACTCCAATCAGAATTCGTGGACGGAATCAAATGCCGATAGAAATTTAGGTGAAAAAAATGTTATTCACTCCCTAAATAAAACTTTGGAAGAGGGTGTATATCAAAAAAAAATTTTAGATAGATTCAGGGACAGCTCAAAATTAGAATCCGTTATTTCTCAAAATGTGAACACGGTTTTACCCTCGGACGATAAAAAATGTATTTCAGAAAACACTCGAAGCACACCCTTTAAATTACTAGAAGAGGTTCAAAATTCCTCGTTAAAAAGTTCCGAAGAAGTGGCAGAAATAGATTCCAAATCAACTTCTGAAAAATCGAACATGAGAACCTTAAGTGACCACCAAGACGAAAAGCTTAACATTTACGATCAACTTTTAGGTGGCATTTATAAAAAGAAAACACTGGTGAAAAAAAATGAAGAAACCCAATTCGAATCGACTTTTATAAAGTCATTAATCGATGTCGATAAAAACTTAGAAAGTAAGCCCGAAAATAAATCACATGAAGAAAATAAACAAGTACCAATCCAAGAAAATGACTTGTGTCAAGTTATTTTGGACAAACTGACTTCTTCTAAACCAAAAGTAAACGCAAGGGAAACATCGGAAAATCCTGCACATGACGTCAGTTTGAAAGCGACTGCTCAGGAAAATCTGCTTTCTTCAGAAAACATAAATGCGATGAAAGGGGCTGAAGTTGCCACTGAGGTTATTGAAAAAATATACAGATCTCGCTATTTAGATTCCAAGAAATCAAGCAGTTTCCGATCTTCATTCAAAAAATCATACATTGATAAGGGTACGGATCGAAACCATCTGATAAAAATGAGCAACGAAAGTAGGATAAATTCAAAAGTATTAAAAAGTTCGCCCAAATCATCTGATGAGTTTAAGAAATTAAACCCAGTTGAAATTCAAAATCCGATTGAAAGTGTAGAACCTTTATCATCCAATGAGTCAGAAACGAAACACTTTACAACTGATCAGTTGTATAATGAAATTCTCAAGACTTTTTCTAAGGAGATCAAAAGCTCAGGTGACAAAGAGTTGAATGAACAAAAATTTGACGATGAGTATATGCAGAAGTTAAAAAACTCTTCTAATGATCCGGTAGAACTAGAAGAAAAAATGAAGCCACTGAAAAGATCTGCACTACAACTTCTGTCGGAGTCTTTGGAACAGCGTGAAAGAGGAAAGTCCATAGAGACCGGTCAACTTGAAGAAAAACCCTTGAATAAAATAAATGTAAAAAATAATGTAAAAAATTATTTGAATGATTTGAATTCACTCCTCCTGAACAGTAATATGTATCAGGAGGAGAGTTTATTAACAGGCGAAAAAGATAGTAATGAATTATTCGATAGGAATATTTCAGGTCACTCGGAATGCAAAGACAGATGTCAGAATTTTAGTATCTTTGAAAATGAGGTGTCTGAACCATATTCGAATCATAATGGTGAGCGCAACATTTTTGGAAATGATTCTGGAATTGATTTTATAGTATCAAGAGAAAAGTTTTCGGCAGTAGAATCTTTTAAAACCAAACCTACCGATGAAAAAGAGGTCAAAAATAATTCAGATGACGAATTTGTAAATTTTTTTAATAAAAATGATAAAAAAAATGTTTTTGAAATAGCTGAGAAAGGTATAGCAAAATCTTCCAAAACTTCGAATACCAAATTGTTCCGGTCCAATAAAAAAGTTCCAATATACTTAGATTTCCTCGACACATCGAAAACAGAAATTAACTTGGGAATTGAACCTACTGTCGAAAAGAATTTTGAATTTAAAAATGATGAATGCAATTTGTTACAAAATCTTGAAACTGATCATGATTTAAGTATGACTTCGCATTTTGATAGATTTAATAATCTTGACTTGAATTTAGATAATGGCACAGAAGAAAAAGAATCGTACGTTAAAATCGAAACAGAAGAGGACTTTCCCACTTTCGACTGTTCTTTAGAAAATAATTTATTAAAAGATCATGATGTTCTGTCAGAGATCCCACGAGCTAGCCGGACTGATTTCTTGAAATTAAATTGGTGTTTATCTCATGAAGAAATTGACAAAATTTTATCAGTTTTTTCGAAGAAACCTTTAAAAGATAAAGGAAGCAACGAAATCGAATCAGAAATTTTCGGAGTACCTTTTAAATTTAAAGATCACAAGCATCTCAACATCGTACCTGACAAATCATCAAATAAAATGAAGAAAAAGGTTTTACAATTTTAAAAAGTAACGAAGAGGAAGTCAATACCTTATCTAATGCATCAGAAGCCACAGGCTTGCACATACAGGCACAAGCTAAAGAATTACAAGCTGAAACTATTCTTAGCCAAAAATTAGAATGTGGTTTACAGAAGTTTTCTGGAGAAAATGTAAAACGTTCTGCAGATAATAATATGATTTTATCAAATGAGCTTGATGAATTTTCGCCAGAAGAAAAAAACGACGAGCTTAGATTTGAGGAAGCCTCAATAATGGAATGCTATAGAAGTGATAACTCCGAATCAACTGAAACATATAACCGAATATTTCCGACAGAAGTTGAAATAGGGAATATTATTAAATTTAATTCTGTTTCAGAAGACGTCAGCCTTAAAGAAAATAATTCTAAAATGAAAATTAAAGCTCCAAATTCAAAGTCTTCTGGTAAACTTCAATCCTCATTTAAACACTCAAGAGAATTTACAGAAGAATATCCTTGGTGGAAATATCCAGGCGTCAAGATATCTGATAGATTTGTAGCAAAATATGCTCAGCCCTTCAACAACTTTGGCAATTTTTCTAGGAATTTTGAAGATAAGTTTAAAGCAGAAATGGATGATGAAATAAATGTCGACGAATCTTTTCTTCCCAATGCCTCTAGAAAACCAGTAGATTCATACAATTTTGATAATTTAGATAGCGGTGCAAAATGTTTTACAGAAAAATCAATTAGGCTTGAAGATGTGAATTTTCAGGACTTTTTCTCGCTTGAAAAAGATTCTTCAAATAAAATAAATAAACATGTAAAATACGAAAGAAAAACATGACGATTTTGAAGGAAACGGGTTGGAAAATATCTTTTCAAAGGAAAACAGGGATCATTTTAATTCGAGCGAACTTTTAAGTTCATTAGATACAACTGCTTTCGAAGAAAATCGTATCGAAAGTCAATCAATTCAATTATCTAAAAAAAAATTGAATTCATAAAAGTTAGATATACTTTTTCTTTTGAATTTGCCAAATACATTCTGAAAATGAAAAAAAAAGCTATCTATTTAAAGTAGATAAAAATTAATGAACAAAATAATTGTTATATCGGATATCGAAAAAGTTTTCGATATTTGAATGAAAAGAAAATTTTTGTTATAAATATCTTTGATATAGATCCGCTAGTCAACCATAGTGTTTGTAATTTCTTAAAAGTCTAGGATTTTAATAAATTAAAAACGAAAATGAAATAAAACTTGTATGAATTTTTTCCTTTTCCCATAAAATTATTTTCTGAGATTTTTCCTGTTTTATTAAAGAACCTATTACAGCACCTAGCTCAAAAAATTAGTTCCAACTTCTTGTTCATAATTTTTGAGCCCAGCAATTATACGATCCTAAACTTAATTGGTATCATTTCAAAATAGTGCTTAAATCCTTAATCATTCGTTGCCTTAGTATTACAGGGTTCTATCGTGTTCATCGTACAGTAAGTTAAACATATGAAATATGAAAAAGATAATACCCTGTAATACTAAGGCGACTCATTAAGGGAGCGGACAGATAGATTCCTCTTCAAAACAAAGGAATTTTTATTTTCTGAAACCTATTTGAGTCTAGAAAACTACAGATCAAAGCTTCCCGAATGAAGCATGCAAGCATCAATGTTTAATCTGTAATGAAGGGAGCCTGATCCCGTGGAACGTTTTTGCAAACGTCAACTTGAAGCTATTATTTAAAACATCAATATAGGCCCACTAAGAATATAGGCCCACAATTTAATTGACAAACATTTTTCGGGAAAACCATCAGCATAGGCTCTAATTTGGGATTTAAAAAAAGGCGCCCAATTAAATGGTCAGTACCGTATAATATTCACTTTTGGTCAGTTTTAAAATTTTTGAGCTGTATTAAAAATAATGAAATACTAGAGCAGTGCAATTTATGGAACACTTAGTAAAGTAGTAACGAAAAAATATCACTTGGTTAATAATTAGTACTTTAAAGTTGAAATTCTTTAACTCAGAAAGGTTACGACTGAAACTGACCCACCGCGGCTAGGCAGCTATGAAACAGGAATAACAGAGAAAAATTTTTTTTTTTAATCTATTATATGCCCAGATCAAAATATTGATATTTGGTTTTTTTCAATAAGTTAGTAATTAATATTATTAATACACTTATTATTCAATTTTTTCTGGCCAAGGTGCTGCTGCCCTCTAAAATACTGATCACCTTTCTTTTTTTTTACTGTCCATTTATTTTTCGCACTGACCATTCAGTTAATGCAGGCGCTGACCAAATACTGTATTAAAATACTAGCAGAATAATTTGAAGCGCTAAAAAAATTCTTGTACCTAAAGCTTTAGAGATGAAGTTCCTTAAATACATAGTGAAGGAACTAAGGAAGAAACTTTTGTGTGTAAGTTTTTATTAATGACCACGTCAGATATTATTTATGTTATCCTGCAGTTTGCTTCTTACTTTTACTTCAATTTTGTAAGAAAAAAAAACCGTTACTTACTAAAACATTTAAAACAGTCTCATTTTTTTCCATTGATAAAAACTTACCTTTAATTTTTGAAGCCAAATTTTTTATTCATTCAGTATGTTAATTAATTACACGTGGCGATTCGATCATTCCTATTCATGAAATAGTATAAATTAAATCAACATAAATATTTCCGATAAAAAAAAAGTAATAAAACGGATTTTTTTAAATTTCTAAATAACTCATCTGGATTATGCTGCCATCTATTGTACAACGATTGAATGATCAGGATACCATGTGTGATACTATTGTGCCAACCTTGAAAAATAAAAACAAAGTTATGATCGTGTTTTTGACTCTTTACGTGGCTACTATTTCGAAAATATTCGATTTTTAAAATAGTCGGTGAATGCTAATACTATCATCTTTATTGTGTAAATAAATGTGTTACCTAATATGGTCTAGTGAAGCAGAGGGAATTTCATGCCGGGATTATGTGTTTATGTATGTAACGGTTTTTAGGTGATAGTGATTTTGTTTTAGTGATAGCCATATTTGTTTGAAACAGGTGTTCTAAATATATTGTAAAAATCAAGTAATACGGCAAAAGCCAGCCCAACCATTCCGGAAATATTCGTTTGACTTTTAAGGTGAGCGTAAAATTTACACATTTTTTATATTTAGTTTTTCTTTAAAGAAATAAGTAACGTTTTGCAATTTTTATACCAATAGATCCTTAAATCCTTGTTACTGGTCAGATGCCCTACTGCAGGTCTGATCCTGTCAGATTGCCCCATCCTCTCATTTTCATTGCTTGTCAGAATATTTTTTGTTTAATAATTTTGGCTGGTTAGTATGCTTTTTATCATGGGAACATCATATTTAGTATAGGTGAATGCATTAAATTAATTTGAATGTTATCATAACAAGCTGTGGATTATCATACGCATTTTTTTTTTCTTTTTTTATTGTGAAATTATTATTTGCTTAATTGATGACTTTTCCATGTCAGTTTTTTTATTTATATAATTCCATAAGCAACCAACTGCAAATCACCTTGCTTAAAATTTAAATTTTTTTCCATTTTTTCATTCTCTTTTTTTTTTTGTTTTTATTACAGCAATCCGTAATTCATTTAATTTTTTGGATTCTCTTACTTATTTTTTACATCAAAAATATTGTCATCCATGAATGAGTTACTGCATCTTAATTTGTTAATGGATAACAGTAATAAGTAGTTAATTAGTGTGTGGGAACGAGTTAAAGAATGGCTTTCTACTCAAGGATTGTATACTAGTTAATACAATTATCAACACAGGTCAACAGCACACAGGACAAATGACTCAATGTTATATATATACAGATGTACATAATCATGAGTCATGATTTTGTTGCCATTGTAATTTTTTGTTAAAATGCATTTTTGGTTATGGCCCAACAAAGTTTGACTTTTGTAGTTGATTTTAAAGCCAGTTTTATCATTCTTCCCCCAACCCGCTTTCCAAAAAAAAAAAAAAAAAAAAAAAAAAAAAATGAGGAAAAAAAAAGCATTAATTAGAGACAACTTATCACTTCTTATATAAAATTAATTATAATTAAATTAAATAAACTTATAATCCATATGATGTATCTCATGTTTTTTTTTTTTTAAATCCTAAATGAAACAGTTGCGGGTAATCTAAAAGAGGCGGATCCAGAATTTTTTGTTTTCAGTTCTGTTAAGTTTTAAAAAACTTGAAATAGATGAATTGCACGGAAAGATGAACGTTTTATGACATTTTTATTATACGAGAAAGAAAGATCTCACAAATTGGTCGTGTCAAAATAAGACAATATAAAACCGCATCTACGTCTTTTTGAGGATGGAAGGGTGGAAGAATGAAACATGATGATGATAGAATACCAGCTCTTAAATCTTAAATGCTTTTTCCTCCCTTTCCATCTTTTTAAATTTTCTTAACAAAAATCAATTTTTTAATATAATTTTTTATGTCTCTATATATATTTATAGTAAAAATAATTTTTTACCCAAATCCTGATCGTCTTACGGTCGGGTGGTTTGTTTGTAAAAGTTTTGTTTACGGATTGCAAAATACGGGACTTTTTCCAATACTGGTTTTCAATACAATTTTCCAATTCACCGGTACTACCGAAAATTCCAAACCTCATTCATGTCATGGTACTCAAATCCATGGTTTTTAAGGGTGTAGAATCTAAATTTATTATCTATTTAGGTGTTAATGGAACCCTTAAGCTTCAACAGCTATTCATAACGTAAATTTAAGTTTGATAAGAATATTTGGTATTATTTAAAAAATAAAAATAACGAAAATTTAGAAAACAAAAATTACAAATTTTAAAATTTCATAATTTTAAAAATTAAATTTTTTTTTTCTTAATAAAGCTTTTAAGAAGCAAAGAGAATCTAAGCTTAAATCACTTAATCCTGTTCTTAATTTGATACGAAAATTTCCCGCCACGCTCCGATTTTACGCTGGTTGGTGGAATCGTCTTAATGTAATAGTAAAAACAAGCAGAAAACAAAAGTCGGTGCTTTGAATAGCCTGATATCGGAAGATGTAAAAGTTTCCAAGAAAATGCAACCGAAATGAAGGCGGCTTTCAGCAAAGCCGCTTCTCATGAAACAACCTGACTCGCACCCGATCAATTCCGAGAATGTTTGCATTCAAAATTTGAAACAAAAATAAAATTAAGATTATTTAAAAATTTTCTAGTTAAGATAGCTTTGCATCAAAGATAAAGCGCCGCTTCAACCCATTAAATTCGAAAAATTTCTTGAGTTGAAATAAAAATAAAATCATAATTAAATTTTTTGCATTCAACTTTTTACCTCATATCAATTTTTTCATTTTTGGAAAAACACCGGTAGTACCGATGATTTTTCAGTGTCAGTACCGGTATCAAAATTTACCAAAATTTTTCGGTATTGAGTATTGCAATCCCAATCTTGTATGTATGAAAAATGATAATAACGGTTACTCAATTTGCGACTCGAAAGATCAAGAGCAGCTCAGTCGGATTCGTCTTTAGTTTAATTTTAAAGTGCAAGTTCAATTTTTAAATCGGTTTTATCGATTTTAAAGAGAATCGCTTTTTAAAGGACTTGCCAAATTAGCGTATTCAGCGGGGCAGCGGAACTTACCCGTCTAATTTTTAATGAAATTCCGATTCTCGGATCTTGTCTGTTTCAGGGGTCCGAAGCTTACGATTTGTCGGTAGTGCGGTGCCGGTGTGGCACCAAAAATATTTTTTAAAATTAAATCGGAATCGGATTTTTTTTTCTTTATCTTTGGTGCCGGCATCCGCACCGTCACCGCAAAATCTTTTGTGTTAGCATCAATGATGTATTTTCTCTCATATCTTTTGAACTAAATAGCTGGAATCAATAATTAATTCTTTCAACATTGACATTTTGTCTCGACCTAGAATATGCAAGGACTTATGCATATTTTGAAGTATCTTTTGTATTGCACGCTGCGATATATTTTGATTTTCAACTTTAGGAAATGACCGACTTGGCTTTGCTTTCGGGCACCTTCATAAATTCCGTTTTCGGTACCAGTCGTCATTATCAGAAATAATAAAATACTTTCCCGGATAAATCTTTTTTGCATTTTTAATGAAGTTCGAACTGATTATACTTGACGGAACCACTTTAAATCTGTTTTTTTCCAGTTAGACAAAACACAGATAGCTAAATTTCTTAAATCAGTTTTGCTTAGGTGTTTACTGTTGGGAATTTAAGTCTAATCGTCGCTTAAGCCAATATTCTTCTTGATTGTAAATTAGTTGTTTGAGTTTGGTGAATCTTGCATCATATGGAGCGTGAGAGAGGGAGCAGAAAAGGGGGAAACTGTTCTTAATCGTCAATAAGGCTAGAATAAACCCCTTTTCGAGAAAATGACTTAGTAATGATCTTTAAAACAATAATTATCTGCTTTGCGGTGGGCGGAATATTTAGATACTGTAGTTTGTCATCCAATGTGAAAGGAACGTCCTCGATGTTTCTATTATAATAGTTTCCTTAATTTTGAATTAAAAAGTTACAAAAATTATAATAGGTAATAAATTTTAAAAAAATATAAAAATAATTTATAATCTATAAAAAAAAAAATACTACATGATAGTTATTTTTAAAAATGCAACCGTTTTTTTAAGGACTATCGTTAGCCAAAAAAGGAATGCGATGCACTGTAGCTGATGAACTCACTAAAAATTAAGCTAAGTGAATGAATATACGTCTTGAATGGCATTTTAGGCGAATTAAAAAACAATCAGTTATGCTTTGCAATATTTTTTTTTACGGAACTACCGGTTTCGGCATCATCCATACGCATAATCGGAGATTATGTGATCAAGTCATTTTATTTCACCAGTTATCAATGTACTGTTCGCCTTATTTGGTAGTCGTTCTTTCGCATTCATGACCGATGGCTTTATGGTTCCAAGGTCATCGGTGATTGCAATTTAATACGTTCCCTTTTTAATCTCTTTCCTCCCTCCCTAAATTTTCGGGTTTAGTATCCATAAAAAAAGTCCCTTTGAGACTCTTTGGATCTTTTTATTGCTTCTTTTTCTCTCCCGGGATACCGAAAACCTGCTTTATCACTTACCCGTTTCACCTTCATGTTTCTTCCTGCATCGACGTAGCTTTGATTATTTATCACTGGTTGCCGCAGTTTAAAAAACGTAATGATGTTCTATAGCGATGTATTTGTGGTGTTGTATCTTTCATTTTTTTAAACAGATGGATAGCATATATTAATTTTTTTTTCTAAACGTGACGAAATTACGTTTTTTTTTTTACCCTTCGGTTCATTATCATAAAGTGAAACGTAAGAGACATTTATCACTATAAATAACATGAAAACTGGAGAGCAATATCGGGGGAATCAATTAGTTTAACTAACAAGGATGACACTTTGATTAACTTTTAATTCGAAATATTGATGTCCGAGAGAGGCAAGTTCGCATCTCATACTCTTGTATAACACACGTTGTTATAAAGGGTAGAATGATTTAACCCGTTCATCTAATTTGACGTTTAATATGAAACGGCTCTAGCGTTCTGGTCTCACCTTTCTTTCGGCTAATCTAACCGATAGGGATTCAGGAAATATTTTACTATCAAGTTTAATTATAAAATAAGGATTTGATCTTATTTGGACTTTATCTCACTCATTTAGTTAAAAAATTTAATGGAGAACTTTCAGTATTTTTTGTCTTCTTTGTATTTGCAAAGGAAGGAAAAATTTCGATTCGGCAAAAGTGAGACACTTGCAATGTGCAATCTTTTTCAAAGTTCGTTTTTTTTTTTTTTAAATTTATTTTATTCTTCTGTGGTTTTCTTGATTCGTCTATGCTTACAACACCGGTTGTTATTGATTTGGTTATAAAATGCAAATAATTTAAGTGGGGCTTGCATTTTTTTGGTAAATATTTCTGCCTTAATGCAGAAATCCATAAATTTTTTTTTCCCTTTAAAATAAAGTGAAGTTTCATCTCAATTTTCTTTGAATAAACCCTATCATACGAAATCAACCCGAGGATATTACATTAATTCGCATTGCTTATATTTCGACAAAAAAGTTAAGAGAATTGTATGAAGTCTTGCGGCGTATACCTAATATGTAAGTCTAGTTTATTACATAGCGCAGCGAACAAGGAATTTGCATTCGGAAAATATTTGAAAATGCATGGCTTATGCATAAGAAAAAAAGGAAAGCCATTCTATACGAAAGCGAAAGCTACATTCATATATGTATAAATAAGTAAGCTACAAATATTTTGTGTTTTGCTGTACGTACTCTGGTGAAAAAGTAGAAAAGGAATGAATGATGTATATCATCGCAGTTGAATATTTTATAAACAAGATTTCGGATTTAAAGAAAAAAGCCATCAGTGGAAACGAAAGGATGTGTCCTTTTACCGGATAATACTTTTCCAGGATAAGAAAAATAGAATGAGGAAAAATAGGGAGAAAAGAACTACAGTGAGAAAAACGTCTTATAAAGGATCCAGTTAAATTGCAGAAAACGTCATGTGCTTTTCATGGTTCTGTGGCTAAGCACTTTTTAGATATACCTTTAGTAGTTATACTTCTCAGAAAAAAAAACGGCTATTGCGAAAACGAAAATGTCTTGTCAAAAAACAACTTACCGGTTGTCGTAAAGCATTTTTGTTTTGCTCTGAAACATTCCGATTTTGTTGCAATACAAAACTTGTTCAAAGCATTTCCTTTTTCTGAGTGTATTTAATATCCTTTCCTGATGTCGATTAGAGTTTGAAACATGATTTTACAGAACAAAGTAAAGGGTGATCATTGTTCAAAGAAGCCAAACTAAAGAATGACTCCTCCGTAATATTTAGTGAGCTTACTTCGTTAAAATATTCTATTACGAGGAAGATATACCAAAATGTTACCGGGATATGCTTCAAAATGCGAGTCTATTAGGCCTTGAACCATTCGTTTGTATAATGCAGCAGTGAGCCTATAAGTATTTTTGTAGAATCAATAAAAAAAGATTTTTAGAGTTAATGTTTGTGTAATAGACCTGATACGTTTAAATGCAGAACGAAACAAAAAGTTAGCACCGGTACATATAATCAAGAAATGGAAAGGGATAAGCTTTAAGGGAGAATATATCTATCAAAGAGCTTCATCTCGGTTTATGTCACGTAACCAAATGGAGAATTTTTTAAAAAGGAGGATCCGATATATTCGATTACGTTCCCCACGGTAGAACGTGCCGGCAGTTTTTCTCTTATTTTTCGTCTATCTAGTTTCTTTCCCGACATTCTTCGTGCATTATCCCTCCAGCGACTCAGATTTTGTGAGAAAAAAAACTGAAACAAAAAAAAATTTGAAAATATGGAAAACATCGAAACTAACTTGATTTGAATGCAATACATCTAAAGTTTGACTGGGAAAAAAAAAACCGTTTTGGTCTGAAATCTCGCCCGGATATTAAAGGGATTTGTATAAACTCGAAATCCGGCATTATTTTTAGAATATAGAAACAATAATTCAGTCGGGTTCACGGCGGTTTTATGTTGATTTTATGACCATGTTTCGCTGCGATGATCTCTGGTAACAGAATCGTTTTCCTATGTTAAATAAATTGCCGACAATTCTTTTTTATTGCACATGTAACACTGTCTGCAACTCGAAAACGTAGCTCGAGTACTCCTGTATAGAGCCATTTAGGATGGGAATTTCCAGTTAGGCTAATTTAACCTAAAAAAAAATCCCTTCTCAGTAGTGTTAAGTTATTATAAATCGCAGTTTTGGCAAGATTCGTGGGCAATAACATTCTTTTTGCATATCAGAATCATATAATATTTAATTAAAACTGAGATGACAGGTTTTTTTCATGTTCATTCAAGTCCAGAGTATGTAGGAAATGAAATAGCCAAAAAGTAACAACTCTCCCAGCGGAAAAACGAAATAAGTAAAAACAAAAGTCTTCACTTGGCGGTGCTACGTGTTCTCATAATTTTTCATTAGAGGAAATGGGACAAACTTAGTATCTTAGTAGTTAAGAATAATGAAAATCATTTTTTGCCATGGGATGATGAGAGACAGTCAGTCAAGTGTTTCAGCTTCAATTAGTATTGCTCGCTCTTAGATCTCTCCCCTTGATATTAGCAATAAAACATAATTCACGCGATACCATATTAACTTTCTTGTAGAATATTGTTCAGCAAAGGAAATTTTGAAATCTAAGATATTAATTAAAATATTTAAACATAAGCATAAGAATACTTCTCCTTTTTTAACTGCAGAAATGAGTTAAGAACACCTAAACCGAGTCATAAAAATTGAGACTCAATTTAGAATAATAATAGTGAGTACCCTTTGTAAATACGATATGCTATATGTAGCCATATATATATGTTCTATACAACTAAAAAAAAGAAAATTGTTTCCACTTGTAACCTTTTTGGGTTTCCGAAACATTATCAAGGCATTTTTTCGAAAGTCCAAGTTAATCTGGTCGAGCCATATCAAAGTTTACCCCATTCCGATGCATTGCTGAGGGGTAACTCGTGCTTGTGCTCCCCAGTGTCATTGCCACTCATTTTAATAGCTTTGGGGTTAAAAAAATACCCCTTCACGTTGAATCTAGATTGAAAAAAAGAGGTCCTAAATTAATTTATTTAAGAGAAGTCTGGAATTTTTGCACGTTTTGTTTGAAAATTCCAGATTTAAAAAATTCAAACCTTTTTTTTTTAATAGTAACCTTTTTTCATTGACCATACTTTTGCGTAGCGACAATATTTACCCATTGCTTTAAAGGGCCTAAAATTGTTGAATAATGTTGTGGTTGAAGGATTTGAAATTATATCTTTTAATAATATCCATGTTCAGGTCTGCGTCTACTTCAAGTGATTCAATAGCCTATATATTTTACTGCAAACTTTTTCACTTCAGGTGAAACATATCAAAGTTTTGCCATTTTCATTTGGATCTCGGTAACTCTGAATTCTACCGATGTATTAAACAACTTTTTTTTTGAGAATAAAATTTTTGAATTTGAAAACTTTGGGAATATCTGAACTATGAAAGTGAAAATTTGAAATGGGACTTTTGCCAAGCGGAGAATGGTTTCACCCTTGACGTAAAGTTTGATGAAAAGTTAGTTTTTATTGAAAGATGTAACCATATCTTTCTTTTCATGTTTCCACCTTTGTAAAGTAAATCTTGAAATTAAATTTCCTTCTTGACAAAATTATAAAATGCAGGAGGCTTTATGTTTTAAGCAAAAAACGGTATAAAACGGAAATAAAAGAAAATCGTTTGTATAATCTTTTTCCTTATGCGGGGAAATGGCTCAATTATGGAAAATAAAGAAAAAAAATCACCTATCACCATAACAAATTCTATTAAAATCGAATGCCTTTCTTATGCTTGAATGCTCATTTGTAAGCAGATTTCATCTGGGACTAAATAAACTAGAAAGACTATTTCGTTTTTATATTCCAATATCGGAGAAATGAAAATTGAAGGAAAATATTCCGCTATTTTACTGCTAACCGAGAAATGATTCGTCTTATTTGCGTGGTTTTTTTTTTTCATCTCATTTGCCATTTCCGAATGTGAAACGTATTGATTCTGTAATATATATTTTTTTTTTACTAGAAAATAAAGTCTTTAAATCGTTCTGAGAGTTTCCGTCATTTTCATTTTGAAATCTCTTCATGAATGCTTTTGCTTGACTGGCGTCTCATATAATGCATCAATGATTTTTAATTTCATGCACTTTTCATAACGCTACAAATTATTTGGTCAGTATTTAAATACGATTTTTGGTCAGTATTATAATTAAATGGCCAGTATTTAAATTAATTGGTCGGTAGAAAAAATAAATGGTCAGTATTTTGGTGGCCAGTAACAACTTGGTCAGTAAAAAAATTAAATGGTCGGTAAAAAAATTAATTAAACAGTAAAAAAGTTTAATGGTAGGTACTTTATTCCAAATATTACCTAAAATTAATATTTTGATCAGTAGCAAAATTAAAAGAAAAATCAACTTCTAAAAAAATTTTGGCTAGCCCTGCACGAAATTTATCATGAAAACAATGTAATGTAGGATCAAAATTTCTTGTTTCGACAGGAAAACCTTTCTGTTAAAAGTATGAGTAGGCCTAAAATGTGATTTTACGTTTAGATCATCAGACCCCAGGCTTGAAATTAGCGACCCCGATATCTCCCCGAACACGAATATTAGGGGAAAAACTCAAGGTTTTTAACAAAAGTCCGCCATCCTGAATTTTGAAACCGATCGCAGATTTGAAATCAGCGACCCCAAAAACGCCCATGGTAAAATTTTTGTGGCCCTTTAATAGAGTTTAAAAAATTTACCCCTTGGCTAGTAGTCGAGACACCCAAATTTTTTGGGGGGTTGCGACGACAGCAAAAAATTTTCTCATGGGGATTCTTGTTATGGTCATGTATTCTCTCGTTCCCGGTATCATTAAAATTTTTTGCCTTCGCTTCAGAAGAAGAGCAAAATTAATTCAAATTGTCAATTTTTTTTATTTTTTCATTAATTTTTTTTTTTCAAAACAGGGAATTCCGGGGGAATGGGGGGTGGTGTGAAAAAGTGTTCTGGTGGGTGAGTTATGTGGTACCATTCCTTCCGGCAAAAATCAATCGCCCACGAAATGGGAATTAAAAGTTAGAAACACACACATTATTTCGGGTCAGAGGGAGTACATTCCATAAATTTATGTTTTTACTGGCCGAATAATATTAATTTACTGCCCGGAAAATATTTATTTACTGCCCGAATATTGTTAATTTACTGTCCGAAAAGTATTAATTTACTGCTCAATCATTTCAAATACTGACCAATAATTGAAAAAAATACTGGCCAAAAATTAAATCAAATACTGATCAAAAATTGAAAAAAATACTGACCAGTTAAATGCAAGCCTTTTCATAATGGGAAATGAATTTTCCATTTCTCTTATAAATCTACATCACCTGAAGTAATTCTTGATTCATTTTCATTTCGTTTCATCCTCAGCTCTTTTCCCTTATCCTTATTTCACACTACACTGCTGAAGTTATACCTCTTTCGTTCTTAGTTTCTTTGATTATTCTCTCAAGATACATTTACTTCTGTTGAGACAAGGGGTTGCTCTCTCGCCGAAGAAGAATACACGGTAATTTAAAGTGTAGACTTGTATTTAAGGTAATTCATTTGTGAGCAACTCCTCGTATTTCGACTTCCATCTGCAGGTTTTGCCTGATAGTTTGGCAAGGTCATATGTTGCTTGGCCGATCCTATTTTTAGTTGCCTTTTTAAATTAATTTGTATATCGTTTCTGTTGTCAGTCTCGTTTCATTATTCGGATAATATCGAATTCGATTGTTTTTGTAGTACAGTAGAAATTACTTGTGTTTTAAGAGAACTAATCTTTTTTGTTTATTTTTAATTTTAGGCGAAGAGATTTCAAAATATAAATGGAATCATGTCTGCTGCCGGTAGCCGACACTCAAGAAGCTCTTCATCTTCCTACTTAGCGGTAAGTTGAATCTTGTTAAAGGAAATTTTAAAACCCTTCTTTTTTTTCGCTGTTAAAATCACTGTAGACTTATAAAACCGAGATTTTTAAAGTGATTTCTGTTCTCAACGAATGAAGTTTAATTTTGGATTTTAGCATCTGGAACTAAGCCATTCCTGTTCAAAATCCTTCATTACCTAGGGAGTTATAGTTTGAAAAAATGATAGACTAAGTGACAAACGAGTTACGTGAAACCACCGATCTTTCCTCTTTCAGTGGGATGCTCTAGCAGCTAATTACGTTTTCACCAATTTTTTATTTATGGCAAAAAGAATATTTTCCAGCAATGGCATTTCACCAGGAATAATATTTTTTTCAGTCCATGAAAATGAAATATCATTAAACTCGTTAGACAAGGTTATTCGTTAGACGATTTGCCCTACTTGCTGAAAACAGCCCATGTGGAAATATTGGTGAGTCATCCCTGTCACTTGAGTTAATTATCTATGTCTTTGATAGCGGAATGTTGGACTTCATCTCATTTATTTATTTATTTGAAGTTTTGCCTTTTTTAATGAAGTTGATAATCAGCGGGAAAATGAGAATGTTTTCCTTTTTCCTTAGTAGCATTTTCTTTCTTCTCCCGAGTGTTAATCATTTTTTATTTATTTATTTATTTATTTTGCATAATATGATCTTTTGAGTTTATTCTGAGAATGAAACAGTAGTGGTGATATTATTTCGATATATCGTATGTACGTTAAAAACGATTCATTTTTGTCATTTTGGCGGTTATTTTATTCTTCCTGAAAAGACATGGAAGTATTGTCCAAGCAAAGTCAGTAAATGTAATTCCGATGGACGGGTAAAAAATAAAAACAATTCGCCGAAAAAAAGAAAGAAAAAGTGGTAATTCCATTCTGGAAAATTATGACCTCTTTTCTTCGAGTGCTTTGCTGTAATGGAGGATATAAACAAACACAGAGATCAATAATGCATATGCAATTTTTCAGAGTGGTGTAAAACCGCTTTCCTCGCTTTTTAGAAAGTTGTAATAAGCATAAAACCACCCTGAACGTGGGGGGTTCTCTAGAATTTTTTATTTAAATAAAGAACCACGAAAATTCTGCAACGAAGCCACATGATAAACTGCTCTTATATTTAATGCAAGATTTTATTTTTTATTTTTGAAAATTGTATTATAAAAATTTGAAACAATTGAACTCAAATAAACAACAGGTGACTTTTAAGGGCTTGGCTCTTAATCAGATCCGTGGCAGGAACTGCCGCTTTGCAATCGAAAAGAAATATAACGACAGTAAATAGAGCTTAAATATATTTTTACTTATAAACACTTGGGTCAACTAGATTTTGGATTTTTACAGGAGTAAAAAATACTGCATGTTTTTTTTTTTTTTTTTTTTTTTTTTTTATCCGCTTTGACCTTAAGCTATTCTCATATACCATATACCGTAGTGTATATTTTTTAAATGGTGAAAACTCCAGCAAATTAATATGCCTCCTTTAAATTATTAAAGAAGTGCAAAGATTAAGCAGGGGAATAAACAGTTCACTTTTAATTTAAATATGCCAAGCACGTTTATACGTATCTCAGAATTTTTCTTATTTAATTTTTTTTTTTTTAATCTAAAACATTTTTGAATACCAAACTTTAAAAAAGCACCACGGTAAATTAAATGTTGTTTCATTCGCTGTCGTTTTGTTAATTTTTTTGTCTTGAAATGTAAATAATGCTGGCAGGTCTTGACTTTTAATGAATTCCCCTTTTCTGTCAAAACATGTTCCCAAAAACTAAACGCTACTTCTGTTTTAAGTTTTTAGGCAACGTCGTTTTAAAGAACTTGAACCGTTTTCGGACGTTTTGCCTTTTAACCGAAATTTTTTCTTTGGGTTACCGGGATTGTAAATTAAAATTACAGTCTATATTAAAAGTGGAATTCATATAATTATAAATTTGATGCGGTTAATCATATCTTGCCAGTTTGCATTTCTTTCTTTATAATTATGAATGATTAATTATTAGGCAGGACTGTGTTACATCTCAAAGCCATTAAATTCCTTAATACCCCTGCTAAAACATTGATCGTCAATGTTGTTTTTCGTATTTGAAGATAGGAAACAAGGGAAATTGAGCTGATAGGTGTTGTATATATGAAAACAGATATAATAGATCCACGTGGATTAATGCCGTAAATTATAAACAACATTTGGCGATGACAGGTGAGCATGGGGTAACTGAAGAAGCTGTGTTAGTTAGATCCGTAGGGGAGTTTCCTTCCTTTTGCCGCTTTGTCCACCTGCTGGCCTAACATTTAACGCATCCTATAAATATTTCCTTGGTGAATTTTGTTTTTTATTTAAAATGGTCGTGCCTTTGTCTTTAATAATTTTTGTATTACATTTTACAAGGATCGGAGAGCCGCAAGAGGGAATTTACTTTGAGTTGAGGACGAAAATCAATTAAGGGATTGGTTGTCAAAGAGACAGTGCGGGAATTGAAAATGATAAAAGCTTATCTGCATTATCTGGTAAATTGGGTTAGTTGATGAGAACGGAGATTTCTTTGCGGTAAGTTCAGATGTGCAAGGACCGTGATTTAAGGACTAATGTCGGTTCTCCGGTTGCGAAGTTGAACCTCTTTGTTTCTAAAATTCAAATTATTTGGAAATCAATTTTGAAATTGTGTAGGATTTCTTTTAAATCATTTTTTATTTATTTCCTTATTAAAAGGGATTTCCTCTTGTTTTTTTTATACAGTATCTGCTTCATAATTCTTTCAAGTACACCCCTTACTTTTTTTGTTTTTAACATTTAGCTTACTAAACGATCAAGTTTAATAATAATAAGAGTTTTAATATAATTTAACATTAACTTGGGGAAACGTAGGAAATTAATGATTGGAATGACAAGTGCAATCGAACGGAATGATTCAAGTGTTGAGCTCGTTTATCATAGGCAGTCAAATGTCAGGTCATTTAGAACGCTTCCGTCATAAGAATTGTTCGGTAAAGTTGTGCTTTCTTATAAGTTCGTTTAAATCAAATAGGACAAAAAGAATTTTCGTTCTTTCAAAACAAATGAGAGGAGTGTTAATTTAAATATTTTTTTTTTTGGTCGGAGTAGGGGGAGGGGGAAGAAAAAATGGTTAGGCAATCGATACCGGGATAATGAAAAAATATTTAAAATAATTCACGGATAAAAAAAAAGAGGGTTTTATTTTCCTCAAAAAATATTTTACACAGAGTACCGAGATACCTTTCCTTTTTTATGTATTTTTAAAAAAATAATCTTTGGAATACAGATGCTTTCTGTTCCTGTAGTTAGAGAAATATAAGTAAATGATGTGAAAACTCGAAGTCTCCGCCTTGAAAAAAAAAATAACAAAAACTTTTTTTTTTTTTTTTTTTATCTCGAGGGGTTATTAAAACTCAAAATCCAGAGGAATATTAGAGTTTTATTTTCTCCTTTGGGCATAAATGGATGAGCGTCGTCCCCTGCCTTTTTTACTGCACACTTCTTAAAAATAATTGCAGTCTCCCTAGTTTCATCGGAGTAGTGAATAGAATATCCTTATAAATCGTACAGGAGCAGCTTCCGTTTTAAAACGTTTTTGAAAAGAGCAGAGTAATATCACCATAAATTGAAATAGTAGCTTTTGAAATAAAAGCAATAACTTTTTTAGGATTGATTTTTTAAAAATTCTCTTTCGTATTGGTTAAAGAACACGTTTTATTTTCAAATTATTTACTTTCTTTCTGGCTGCTGGATTCTGCTAAAAGCAGAATAATTGTTCGCATTAAATGTTTTAATATAAAATAATTACTCATGGTTGCATTTGGTCTACGGCATTTGGTCGTTATCAGCTGCGGACTGATAAAAGAATTTAGACCAGACAAATCTGTGATTGACAAGTCATCTTTGTTTCCGAATTTAATTTCTTAAGGAGGCAGAGGACATTCCTTTTATTTAATTCCTTAATTAATTCAGCATCTTTTACACCACAAGACACAAAGTCGTATTGTTTTAAAAACATGATAAAAAATAACGCGGGAAAAATAATTAATATGTTTAACTCAGAGAAAGTAAATAAAAAAAAACCTCCCTTTTGAGGAATAGCGACTATAAGTTGGAAAATATAAATCCAACAGTAATTAAACAAGACGTAATATTTCTGTCTAAAAGAATCACGTAGGCCATAAATTTTTTCCCCTTAAAGAAAATCTTTTTTTTTTTTTTTTTTTTTTTTTGTACAATAAGCTTATGCAGTGTATATTTTTTTTGAGGTTATTTCGTACTATTTTCAATTTTTCCCCGTTTTGTAAAGTTATCAATTGCCAGATAAATGGAAAAGGGATGGCATTGATAAATAGGCTTTGCATGTAATTAAATGAAATAGTATAGTCTTATGAAAAATATCTAAACATTATTTTATGATGTATGATTTTTAAAGGCATTCCTATAGGTGTGTACATCACTATGTTTCTGCTCCTGGGAATACTAATGAGATCATTTTCTTCTTCGATAGCGAATCAAATCCGATTAATTATAGTATAATTACTCCAGCAACCCACTCACTCAATATATGGTATAAAATGAAGCGTATTTCATTTTTCTTATAAAAATATTTTTCTATGCATTTCTGAGTAAGTTATTTGAAATATGCTTTTATAAAAGTTTAAAAATTATCATGAAAGTATGATTCTTTGTATTAAGCTTCTTTGTTTTCAGTTGAAGAATTATTGCCTTCTTCTCATCACGTATTGTAAGTATTGGACCAAACCTATAATTAATCCTTTTAATAGGCCGTCATATAGGCAATAATTTGGAAACGTCCTCCCTAATGACGGCTATCGTATGTACCCATCCCATTCTGGAAAATGTTCGGAAGTATCCTAAAACTTTGAAGGAGAATCCCAAAAAGGTTTCAACTAAATCTGAGTTTTCGCACATAAAGCAGAACCTGAGAATATGGCGGCTTGCATAAATTATTTTGAAGGTCCTCTGCAAATTTTCAAAAAGTATACTTAAAATCATCCCTCGCAAAAATCGTTATTCACCAGAAGGCCTCCGTCAGGAAAAGGTTAAACTAATTTACAATTAAACAGAGAACAGAAGTTTAAAAAAAGCTTTGTAAAAAAAAAAATCAGTGATTGGGAACGGTAACGAAACGCGGAACGAAAAACGATAAATAACGGCCATTTTTTAAATATGGGAACAGGAACGAAACGGGAAACGAATTATTTATTATCTTGAAACGTTAACGAAACTGGAAACTCATCGAAACTGAATTCGGAACAGAAACGAGAAACCCAAACCGACGGAAAAATTTGGCAAAACACGGTAACCGAAACGGAACCACGGTAACGGTAATAAAAAAAAAGTAACGAAAGTTGTAACAGCAACAAAAATACGAAAACCCAGTACCGGTATCAGAAACCAAATAAAAAATTGGAGGAAAAAACGGATGGAAACAGAAACTAATGGTAAATAAAAGTAGAAACAATCACGGAAACCAGAAACGAAGAGTTGGTAAAAAAGAACGGAACGGTAACAGAAACGGGAACAAAACCCGTTCCCGTTCCCGGTTCTGTTAGAAACAAAAGCAAGCAAACGTTTATTTAATTTTTAAAATTGAGTCATAGGAGAGTGTCATTCGGATTACAGTGATTCTTAATTATGTTTTCTCTCTCGAGTTTTTTTATTCATGTTTTTTTATTTCACGTTTTTCTTTTTTTGACGCAGGACTATATGTCTTGGGGCTCGGTCCTGGAGAAATCTGTCTGTCCGGGTTCTGTCCAAGTGGGCCCTGTTCGCATCAGAAATTAATATTTTATCGTTTTGATATAAAAATTTTAAATAATATTTTCACTATTTTTTATAACTTTTGGCCTGTTTTAATAGTAAAATGTTATATTTTAATTTAACTTTTTTTAAAGTACAATCCATTTTCTAAAAAATACAAAAAATTTAAAGTTAAAATTTTATTTAAATTAGACGACGTGAACGAAAGAATGAACTTAAATTTCTTGTAAATTTTACTTTTAAAAAAGTTAAATTTTAAATAATATTTTGACTATTTTTTTTTTTTTTTAATTTTGGCCTTTTTTAATAGTAAAGACAACATATACGAAAGCAAGGACTTAAAAAAATTCTTGAAAATTTTCAAGAAACTTAAAGTTGTTAATTCAAGGACTTGAAAATTTCTTGTTTTATTTAACTGTTTTTTTTTAACTTTCGCCGTTTTTTTTTCCAAATATCTTTTTTTAAGTATTAAAATTAGACTGCATGAACAAAACAAGAACTTCGAAATTTTAAATAAAATGTTCACTACATTTTTTAATTTTTTGCTTTTTTTTAGCCAAGAATATGAGCTAAAGCAGTGTTTTAATATTAAAATTTTAGCTTTGAAGACTAATTAAAATTTTGACTAATGTTTTTCAGCTTTCAACCTTTTGCATAAAAAATTTTAAGTTTTTTTCTGCCTGGAAAGAAACTAATATTTTTATTAAAAAATTCGATTTTTTTGATCAAAAACGAGCAAAAAAATTCGTTTTTATCCGTTTCAATGTAGCAATATTAGGACAGTACCCCAAAGACGTAGTCCGTCGTAGGGATATGCACTCATATTCGAGTAAGATTTTTTTTCTTTTTTTTTTTTGTTTTAATTATAAGGGTAAAAAAATTGGAGAGGATTACGTATCAAAATCTTGCTTGGAAAGACATTGTGTAATCTATTTTTAACCAGAAGTTAAAATTGGTACTAGCAGAATCAATTTTCTACATATTTTGCCGAATATCAATATCGTTTTCTTTTCTTCGATTCATGGGTGGAAAATATTTGATTTATCGTTTTTAATAAACGTACAAAAATATTTACAAGTTTTAAAGCCGCAGTCACTTTTGAACGAAATTTTTGGACAAGTGGTGAAAATTTGAAATGCGGGTAAATGATTTCATGTAGAAATGTTTTTTAAATGGTTGCATCTTTATTCATATTCATGACAAAATAAATAAAAACTTAATTTTGAAAAAAAAAAGAAAAAAAAATCCTTACACTTATTTACTAGAATTTAAAATTTCCACTACTTGTTCCAAAATTTCGTTCAAAAGTGATATCGACTTTAAAAATGAAATATTTCAGCAGTTTTATTAAAAGCGAAGATTTAACTATTTTCCACCCATTAGATGAAGAAAGGAAATGATATTCGGCAAATACATAAAAAAAACTGTTATATCCACAGTAACAAATTTTATGTTCACTTGCTAAAAAAGGGCCCGCTATTTTTTTATGTTAAAAAAAATAGAATGTTATTGTCCATAAGACATTCTTTTGTTTTTAGTGTTTGTTCAAGGCCACAGGCAAATTCTGTTACTTTTAACACAAAATTTTTTACCGTGGCCTTCGCTATCAATTTTAACTCCTAGTTAAAAATTGGTCGCATGAAACCCATTCTTGAAAGGTAATCCTCCCGTTTAAGTTTTAAGACTTCAAAATAAAGACTGTTAAAAAAAATGCCTGGAAGTGATGCCTTCTATTGTTTAGAAGTCTTCTTTCCTCTCATGTCCTCTCATTTTTTTTTTTTTTTTGAAGTTTTCATTGAATTAAGCGGGAAAGAAGATACGATGGAAAAGAGACAGGAACGGGAACAGAAACGGGAACGGGAACGGGAACGGAAACTGTATGAAATTTTTTCAATATGTAACCAAGACATTTAATGTAACTTTTTTTTTTTTTTTTTTTCAAATTAAAACCAAGAAACGGGATTAAATTAACATTCAGGAACGGATAGAAGACGTTTCTGGTAACTTTTGTTAAAAGAAACAACCCCAGAAACACTTTCGTAATTTCTATTAAGGTAGGAACTCGTACCAGTAACGGATTAAAAAAAAAACATAATCTTGAAGAAACGAAGTAGCAAAATTTAAAAAGGAAGAACGAAGGAGAAACGCAAAACCAAAAAACAATCAATTTTTTTCTCCCCTAAAAGTGGAACATTTTTTGTAGGAAAATTCGAAAATCATATGTAACGGAAACGGAACAAAACCAGTAACTGGTAGAAAGGTGAAACCGAAGCGGAACAGAAACCATTAATGATGCGAAAAATTAAAAACCGAAACTAGACGAAACAGGAACTTTGCCGTTGTTCCCAATCACTGAAAAAAATAAATGATTAATAATGGCGCCGAAAGAAAGGTCACCACATTTGCGATATGTATTTTCAAGTTAAATAACAAAGATCAATACACTAATATGTTTCTAAAGCTTTTTTTTAATGATGGATACATTTCCACCCTTAGGTTCAATTTATCAAATTTCATTTTATTGTCAAGCTTAATCTCTAAAAAATTGAGCTTGACACGCACCGTCAAATGACATAAATATGGATGGAAGATTTCATTGGCGTCGTTTTATGAAATTCTTCCCGTCATCCAATTTCGAATTAATGATGAAAGCTATACAGTTGCTATGATATTTTCATTGTATATATACTTGAAATCAATGATCTAAGTTGAGTGGTCTGATAAAGCGACGGAGTTGATTTCGAAAGGATTCGATAACGTCGGAAAAATGAATAAAATAAAATAAACAAAGAGCCAAGAGGGTTTGTTTTCTTATTTAAATTAAATATTTCGACATTTGATATTTTCTATTATTATTAACGGTTAAATGAAAACCGCTCGATTATATGGTTCTCCAATCAATACTTTGGTTTAGGGAGAAAAAAAAACAAAGTTCTTTTACCTTCCTACAAATAGGATTATGAAAGCAGAGAGAAAAGAAGATTACTTTAATAACATGTTCTCAAAGAAAGTGATTGAAAGTTCGTTGAAGCAAAAAGAAGCAAAGCTTTTGCCGACAGAGCTATGCGTCACGAAATTCTAAATTGTGGTAAACAAACCAAATAAAATTGTTTTAAATGGTTTTTATTTTTCCGTTTCCCTTGTTTGTCTCTCAAGGGAAATTCATTAATTACGTTGACTAAGAAGAGGTGGTGATTGTTCTCGTAGGAAGACTAATATGACTTAAGAGATCCCCTAGGAGGATTTTTGTAAGGGATTAGCAATTTCACTTGCTGCACATATTGCCACCGAGAAGAAAACGAAAAATATTTAACGACGAAAAAGGGATTCTTCCTTTCGTATCGCTCACGCCTCCGTTAGCCGGATCCGTGCTAATTCAAAAATAATCCAGAAGTAGGCCTTATAATTCATTTTGAATCCCTAGTAGTAAAAATATCATTTATTTCTTGTGAGGAAAAAAGTAAATACTAATGTCTTTGTAGTTGATTGCTCTGGTATTCTGGTATTTTATTGTTATTACGCATCATTCCAGATTTATCATCGACACCATTTACACGGAGGATCCCCTTCTTATTTTTCCCTACTTTGTAATGTGATTACGCTAACCACCCTGAAGCTGAAGAACTATGCTTACGAACAGTTTATTGCACTCTTTTACTACCATTTCGCACGAACGATTTTTGTTGTTTTTTCATTGCTTTCCGTAAATCTTTCAGTAATAGATAGCGGGGAATCTCTACTTCTAAAGTTGCTGCAAGAACATTTTTTCCTGTAATTTATAGGAGTAATCAGCCGATATGATTGGAAAAAGGTGCTTATTTTTCTAGTTTACGATTTTTATTTTTTTAAATATTTTTTTTTTTTGCTATCTTAATTGACATTTCAGACTTGATAATATAATCAGTAAACAACAAACTAAACTATACAACAAATTTATGTTTCATTCATGATATGCGCCATTGCTTTATTTGAATCATAACACAAAAAATAATTTTTTCCTAAAAATTTAAAATCGAGAAAAGGCAAAAGCTGTTGCCTGCACAAACTTTGTAATGCAGAAATTACAGAGAAGAAAAAAAGTTTATTTTTGCAGTTCTTGTTAAATTTTTATTTTAAAATTGTATTGAAACTGATTAATTTTTAGTATCCATGATGGTTTTATTATTCTGAATGTATGTGTCTGATAAGTTACAATGATTAAGTATAACTCCAAATAAAATAAAGAGTTATTAAATGTATACTAAACCGAATGTACAAACACATGCTTTTTTGTATTAATATTTACAAAAGAAAGCTGGAAACAATTAAAACTTTTTTAAAAATAATAATAAATGAGCTTAAACAGATTTATGATTTGAAATGATTCTGCTGTACTGCATTACATAGTTCCTTATTGGTAAAAACTTTTGTAAGCAAAGTTCTTTATGAATACGATAGTTTACAAAAGAAACCCGCTGACAGTCTCAATATTTTTAATCACATCTTTTCAGTGTAGTTATGCAATATTTTCTGTATTTTTTTAAAATGCGAAATAAGGCGAAGTAATCTATTGAAAAATATTTTAAAGACGTTTTCTTAAATTGACTTCGTGTTTTGCTCAGTAACTTGAATAATAAATGAAAAACACCAATTGTAAACATCGTGAAAAAAATGTCTCTAATCCTTGGTGATAATGATTTTTTTTTTTTTTTTGTAGAGAATTTTCAGTTGTTATGTTCCATAAATTATTTTGCAATCGGTTACACCGTTTTAATCTTTTTAAAATTAAAATTTTGTGTACCTTTTATGTGACATTATTACTTTAAAACATTTATTAATATATAACGAATTAATTAATTAATTTAATTTTATGATAACACTTAAACTAACATAACAATAATGAGATATGTACAGCATTTTTAGTACTTTTTGGCTTATTAAAATAATTTAAATTAGGACTGAGATTCTCTTTTAGTCGGTGGGCTTTCCCTTTTATTCGGTTTCTCGTATTTTTCTTTCTTTTGACTTTCAAACTGTCCTTGCACTTCTCCGTGACCGTAATCACCGTCGCTGTGGTAGTGTAGTGCATTGCCTTGATTTTCTCCTTCATTTCCTCCTTGCTCTTGTTGTTGTAAATGGTGGTGTTGGTGGTGTTGATTTTGTTGTTCCTCTTCGACTATCTGCTGGGCTGTTTTTTCCCCGTGTTCTTGACTAGCTTCGTGACCGTAACCGGTATGTTCGGTGTGGTGGTGGTGGTGATGATGATGTTGGTGGTCATGATGTCCTTGGTATTGACCTAAGGAAATGATCATTTTAGTGAATGGAATAAAATGTATAAATTGTTATTGCTACTTTTCTTTGCGAAATCTTTGGTTTTGGTAGGAACTAAATGAAAATTTTTATTAATTATATTTAATCTGTTGAAAAGTAAATAGAAGAAAGTAAAAAGGAAAAGAATTAATCCATTACTCAATACTTTTCTAATTAAAAAACTGAGCTCTAGTTTTTATTTAAGTTTAGGTCTTATCTTCTATTTTCATTTTGTCAACGGCCCATTTATATAATTAACTAAAGAGAAAATTTTCGCGTTTTATATTCTCTACGAAATGTCTTCGTGCAACAAAACATCTTTTTTTCTTTTTTACGAACCTTGTTCTTCACCTCCATGTTCCTTCGGTACGTGCACAGGAACGTAGACTGGTACTTTCTTTTCTACTTCTACTGGGTATGGTACTGGTTTTTCTACTGGAACTTTAATGTGGACTGGATACGGAACTGGAACTTTCTTTTCTACGTGCACGGGATAAGGCACCGGTTTTTCTACATGAACCGGGACCGGTACTTTCTTTTCAACGTGGACGGGATATGGGACGTGTTTTTCAACTGTTACGTGGACAGGAACTTTTTTCTCAATATGCACTGGGTATGGAACAGGTTTCTCTACGGGGTATGGTACCGGAACTTTCTTTTCAACGTGAACTGGGTACGGTACTGGTTTTTCAACCGGATATGGGACCGGTACTTTTTTCTCTACATGTACGGGATATGGGACGGCCACGGGTACTTTCTTTTCTATGTGAACTGGGTAAGGAACTTTCTTTTCTACTGGGTAAGGGATATATTTTTCTACCGGATACGGTACATGTACTTTCTTTTCAACATGAACAGGATAAGGAACTGGCTTTTCAACTGGGTAGGGGACTGGGACTTTCTTTTCAACATGTACTGGGTAAGGAACTTTCTTTTCTACCGGGTAAGGAATATATTTGTTTACAGGATACGGCCTGTCAACAGGATAAGGTACATGCTTTTCTACTACGACAGGTACTTTCTTTTCTACTGTTACCGGGTATGGGACTTTTTTCTCAACGGGGTATGGGATGTACTTGTTAACGGGATATGGAACAGGTACTTTTTTCGTTAATGTAACAGTCTTAACTTCGTGCACGTGGCTTACTGGATGATGGTGTTTCGGGTAATGTTGTTCAACTCCTTCGAAACCGCTCCAACCTGAAAAAATAAAAAGAAAGGCATCTGAAGAATTTTCATGTCGTTAATTTTCTGAACTTATTAAATTTTTTATGCAAAATAGGGTGGGCCGAAAAAAGCGAATTTTTGAATTTGAAAACGCCTGATATGGGAATCGATGCCTTTTTATAATACTTTTAACCCCAATTTTTTTCAGATTTTTTGAAGGTCATCTTGAGGTCGCGCAATGACCTTGAAGTTTTTGAAAAGCCCATTTAAGGGCAAAAAATAAGAATTTTTTTTTGCTGAAAAAAGTATCGCTTCCTATCGGAAATTTTGCGTAGATTACGAATATGAAGTCCAAAATCATTTTAAGAGTTCGGTTTTTGAGCTTTACACCTATTTTTTATACACTGAAAATGCTTTAGGCTGCTTTTTCTTTTACCTTAAAAACTGTACACAAAAATGAATTTTGGACTTCATATTCGTAATCTACACAAAATTTCCGATAGGGAGCGATACTTTTTTTAGCAAAAAAAAATTCTTATTTTTTGCCCTTATATGGGCTTTTCAAAACTTCAAGGTCATTGCGCGACCTCAAGATGACCTTCAAAAAATCTGAAAAAAATTGGGGTTAATAGTATTATAAAAAGGCATCGATTCCCATATCAGGCGTTTTCAAATTCAAAAATTCGCTTTTTTCGGCCCACCCTAATGCAAAATCATGTACTAAAATCTTGTTGATCGTGCCCCTAGCTTGTTTAATCTAAAGTTCTGTAGCTCAGTGACAATTGCTTTTTGCAATCTTGATTTTTTTTTTTTTTTTTTTTTACTTATTTTTGTGCGGAAGTTAATTAGAATAGGAGAATGGTTGTGCCAAACTAGTGCTCCATTTTTCCTAAAGTTTTTTTTATCATTCTACATCTATAATTCATTGAGAGGAAAATTACCTTGAGAATCACCTGAAGAACCGAATCCATCAAATCCATATGCCCAGGAATGGAGACCTCTTTTAGGCTTGGAACTATCCTGATTATCTTCTGTCGATTCCGCTGCGGTATCTTCTTTCACCGGTTTTTCCGCTTCTACCGCTTTTACTTCCTGTTTGGATTCATCCACTTTTTGATCTTCAACTTGCCCATTCTCTTTTTCTGACTTTGGATTCTCAGCCAACACTGAAATTGCTAGAGCTAACAGCAGCACCGATGGTTTCTGAAATCAGATGAATTCCACCTTATTTTGCAGGAAAACTTTTTCTTTATAAAATTACTTCCAGCCCGTTATCTTCAAAATAAATTATAGAGGAAAGATTTTCAAAACGATTTTGAAAATAAACTCCTTTGTCATACGGCCAGACTTTTGTTTTTAAGCAGAAAAGGATCCAGCAAAGGTGAATGGGAGAAGTCGAGAGAGTTGTAATTAATTCTAAATTGTATGGATACGATGAAAAAGGTTCGTCAATAAAGGTTTTGTGAAAAAGGTAAGAGGGTCTGTTTTCATATTGTTTGATGCTCTGCTTGGGTTATATTGGATATCGATTCCGTATTTCTCAGCGCTAGGCAGGTTTTTTTTTCCTTTCATTTTAGGAATAATAATTTTTTCCCTCTACGAAATTTAAAGCACATGTTCTTTGACAGATCAAGCAGAAAATTTAGCACGGATTCTTGGAAAACAAATAAGTTTGGCATTTTCAGTACCTTTTCAAAGACTTTTTGAGTATTTTATTAACATTTCACATGTTTTTCAAATGGGTATCGTATTTACAAAATTTTAAAACCTGAAATAGAGATATTTTCGAGGATCTTAAAATGAGAATTAGGAAAATACAAATGAACATGGAAAAAGACCCATTTTTCCTCTTGTTCCTTCTTTAATCTTATATCCCTTTTTTGTTTTCCTCGTGGATTTTTTGACACACTTGTTCTCATTTATTTTTTCGTTTTATTACAAAAAACAGTGCCGTAAATCCGCGAAATATACCATTTCTCTCGTTCCCGTGGCAATCTTGAAAATCTTTACGAGAGAGTTTCATGGCTAACGCCATAACTTTTTACTGCCCATTCTTTAAAAAATTACCTTTCTTTTATTTATCAGTAACATCCGTGTTTTACGGAACCCTAAAGAAAAATTTTGTGGATTGCGTTAAGTTTTGATTTATTATACCAGTGGCCACGAAGAAACGTGCCAATACGCCGCCAATACTATTTAGCGCGCGTGGATATTTTTGAAAATTTTGAAAAAATGGATAATTTTGGATATTTATCTGAAAGAATGGGCAAAAGGGGAAAAAATTTGATTAGTTTTTCATTTCTTGGGAAAAAAATAGTTTGCGCAGTTAGTCCGCGTCGGAAATAATTAATTGGGAATTTATATTTAATAAAAAAGAAATTATAAACATTGTTTCGATTTTTTCAGTTTGTATAAAAAAAAATCGGGGGGGGGGAATTGAATCGGTTTATATTTTTTAAAATGAGACATAAGTAGTGATTCGCACAAGACCAAGACTGTCTCGACAAGACTTTTAAACAAGACTTAGGCTCAAATTTTGTTTCTGGGCATATGACATTAAGCATCTCGAAATAAGTAAGTCTTGTATTGTCCAAGAAATATTGTTTTAAAACAAGAAATATTGTACAAGACTCAAAACAAGACTCGCTCGTTTTTGCAATATTCAAGGTAATACACATCCAGAAACGAAATTTCAGTCGAGTCTTGTACAATATCTTGTGCGCATCACTAGCACATAAGATTTTCGCATAGATGTTTCCGACCTGAGAAAATAATATTTTTTTTTAAAACCTTTTATATTTAACTTTTTAATTTGTCTTCGAGGTTAATAAAATAGCAGGACAAAAAAATAAATTAGATCATTGACTATAATTCATAGTTCATTTTTCCCCAATTTACTGTGTTTTCCCAGTTTACTTTGGAATTTTTACTTTATCTTTGAATAATCCTTTGTACTGTAGTTGTTCCAGTTCAAAAAGAAATCAATGATCCTAAACTAAAATATTACGTTTCTGCGTGAAGTGAGCCCACAAGGAAGTTGATTTTTTTTTTTTTTTAAGTTTGCATGTCGATCTTAAATATACATTATTCCAATTTAATGTAATTGAATATGAAATCAGAATTACAATTTGATCGAATTAACTTTCAGTGTTTAATAAGTGATTACAATTTTTTAATTATGCGCGATTTGAAGGTTAGAAAGCCGTTAGAATAATTTAGCAGTAATCATTTTGTTTTTGGTGCTTTTGAGATGTTTCTCGATCTAATTATGTTGCATAACATTTTCGGTGAATTTTATTTCCTCTAATTTTTTTTCGTACAAATTAATATCCCTCTTTTCATTTTCTGGTTGGTTGTAACGTTCAAAAAGAGATTTGACGAATAGCCTTGCTTGAATTATAATCGTACTTTGGAGAAGAAAACTTCCGAGATCTTTACCTAGCTTTTTACTTATTAAGTTTTAATTTCAAATAAAAACATTATGTTACAATTTGTGTTTGGAATGTTCGATTGAATTGAAATTAAAATTTTTTTAAATTGAATAAATATAAAATGTTTTGGATGAAAGATTATCGATTAATCATTTAATCGATTATCGATTAATCAATAAAAATATCAGTATTAATCATTTAACTCTTATGCGATCGTTTAATTATTTATAAGCTCTTTCTCATTAATTAGCGTATTTCGAAGGATTAGCATCATAAGAGAGTCTCAATTTCCCGAATTTTTGCATTGGTAATGTCTCACCCCCGTGGTTGGTACTCAATTTTAGTAAAAAAAAAAAAAAAACGGGTAATTTTTTCCACCCGGTTTTTGACTCTAAAGCACACCTGCTTGAGCTTAAAAGTTCAAAAAATCACTTCAGCGGCAAAAATCATTTAATTTTCATTTATTTATTTATTTGTTTATTAATTTAAAAAAAAAAGTTTCTTTTTGTCTTTTAGAAATTTTTTGGTATATATGTACCACAGAATACCGATTCCGGGAAGAGTCATTGCAAATTTGAAAATTCCAAAAATAAAGACGATCAAATCTTTAGTTTCTTTTAATCAATCGACGTTTTTATTGAAAAACTGCAATTTGAACACTCGTATATCAAAGCAAAATAGTTAAATCCTGTAGGATTAAATATTGTTATTGACTGAGAAAAAAAAGTTATGATAATAAAACTGACAAAACGGACGAGATTTATTTGTACTGTGCATACAGTACATATGACATCAATATTTCCCTTCTTCAAAAGTTCTGCGTGCGTTCTGCATTTTGGTAATTTTTTATTGGTTCGGAAAAATATATATATTATTTTGATTGAATGTTTTTTGATGATTAATTCATTTAAGTGAAAGTCTAAAATTTGAAATTTACGGTATTCTCCTTGCAAAATTATTCGTTTCAGAAAAAAAAAATCATTCCCGTGTAATTTATGGGTGTGATTTAACTGAAACACGATAGCCATATTAAAATATAATGTTATACTACAATGGTTTGCATGTAATACAGATTAGATTTTCAGTCTCAAAAGAAATACGCATAAAAAAAAGGACGGGAAATATATACTTTAATCTGGCTGAGTGCGTCTTCGTTCCCGGAAAATGAATCATTGTTTTTAAGTATTTTAATTAGCGCAAAGCTTTTTTTATTTTCATAATTCTATGAATTTTAATTTTTTCTTTTTTTGATCCATATGTGGATCATAAAATATGATTTATGTCATCTTTTTTATTTCTAAAAATTTTTCACATGCTATTTTTTAAAAAATCCTTTAGAACAAAAACCCAAATTTTGTAAAATTATTCGGTATGACTACATTGGGCAAGTTAAAAAACGATAAATCCTTAGCTGCAAAGTTAGCGGAAATTTCGTTGAACCACTGCACAGTTTTTTTTTCACAATCACTCGAAATATTTTCACGACGCCTACGATTTTGTTTTTAAATTTTGCTTACCGTTAACCGCATTTTCGACTACCACTTTATTTTATTTTATTTTTTTTTTACCGGAATGTCACTGTTTTGAAGTTAGGATCGAACTGTGGTAGAAAAAAATAATGTGAAGTTTTTATACTTGTTTACAATAATGTTTTTTACACTTTCTTACACATTGATGTATATGAAATAAGGGACTAAAGCTGCTTGAACCATCACTTTAGTTGTGCCTACGTTGCATAAGTTTTTTCTTACGGTGGAGATGACCATTTTATGAAGAGAGTAATAGTGTTTAAGGATAGTCATCATTGTTATGAAACTGGTAGGATATAAGGTATTGTGCGTTCCATGTATTTTATTCCACCTTCCGTGTTACTGCTGTTACACCACATGCGTGAGCATTACATCTTACCTTCGGTTGTACGCTTTTTCATGTATTAAAGTGACATAATTTTTCCTGAAGATTTTTATGGATTTTTTTTTTTTTTTTTTTATTAAAAAGTCGATCTTTTTTAAAAAAATTGGCTGGCTAAAGGTTCTAGTTCCTTTACACAACCGGCCGGTCAGCCGGGCGGTGAAAATTTTTTAACAATAAAAAAAGTTTAATTTTTTTTTTTTTCGATTCGTTATTTTACACATAAAAATGAGATCGGATCGCACTGAAACCGTGCCAAATCGTTTTGTTTTGTTTAAAAGGTAAAGATTCGTTATTGAAACGTATGAAAAAGGCTTTGTGGTGCCTATATTTGATAATTTTTTTTAATGTTTTCGAAATAAAAAAATAAGACGCCATTTTCTCTTTTTGTTGTTGAAATAGTTCGCGGTTTCCCCGCTAGAGCGCTGCACTAGTCTCTTGGAAATAAACATTTTTTTTTTTTTGCGAAAACAATTAAATATTATCAAATATAAGAACTATTAACTGTTGTTCATGCATTTAATATCATGGAAATTTATCTCTGAACATAACGAAACGTTTTGGGTAAGGTTCGGTGCAGTTAGATCCCGTTTTCATGTATAAAATATTGGATTTAAAAAAAAATTTTTAACATATTTTTTTATCGTTAAAATGTGTACACCGCCCGGCTAACCGGCCGGTTATGTAAACGAACTAGAACCTTTAATGTTTCAAAAAATATCATTTTTTTTTTTTTTTTTTTTTTTTGACTGAACAAAACCTTCACCTTTAAACGGGAGAAACGAATATGGAAATTCTCGTGGATTAACAAGACAAAAAGTTGTTTTTTATCCTTAAACTCGGTGGTTGAACCCTTTCGAATCTCCCCTAATTGTAATCTGCATTCGGCAAATGAGCTAAAAACAATTTTAAAATAAAACAAGAGAAATATAATTAGAATGCACGGGGGTGCTGATCCTCGACAAGAAAAAGGATAGAGACCGAAACCGCTGATTCAGCAACCCACGAAGCAATTGAAGCCTTTCAGTGACTTCTTTTAATTTGTCTTGAGGTTTTGCAAAAAAAAAAAAAAAAAAAAAATCGCTAGTGTGATATTTTTTATTAAGCTTCTTGGTACGTTGTACTAATACTTCACAGTTATTGAAATAAGTATCGGTGCAGTGCATAATAGTATTTTGTTTCGTAAGTCAATGCAATTACTTCTACCATTAAAATTAATTAATTAAATTAATTATTCTAATTGATATTACTTTTTAAATACTGTTTGCTTAATTCATTAATAAGTATGATTATTTTTTATCTAGATTATAACTTTTCGTTTGTAATCTTGTTTATCTTAAATAATCTTTCATAATAATATTTTAAGTTTTTTTATAATGGTATTTTTCGGCGGAAAGAATAATGCATGGGAATATAGGTAAGTTTCAGGGACGAAAACATTTTTAGTAAAAGGGTGTCACAGCTTTTGCCTTTGTGTATTATGCTATAGCATCATGTCGAAAATCAGGATACCATAAAGTTTGCTTGTTTTCCTCGAGTAAATTCTACTCAAAAGGACCAAAAAAAAAAAAAAAAAAAAAAATAATAATAATTTAATTTCATGAAATTTTAAAGAGTTAAAAATCTTTTTTGGAGTTAAATTTTGTATTCTGGCATGACGTAAAAACGTCATAAGATAAACTTAAGTCTGCTGTAATAGGGTGATTCAAATTTCCGCGAAGTATCTCGGATTTCAATGCACACTTAAGGGTAGTTGCATCTAGCATATTTAAGGGTCCTGTAAAAATTTTAGCCCCGAAATCGACCTCCTGACGTTCCGCGGGGCTTTAATAACCTAAACAAAGTGGCTGATCGGCTAATCCTGTTTTAAAAGCGCTAATTTTTGCGTTTCGTTGTATCGGGGCATGATCGCACTTTTAAATCTTTTCTTATATGTAAGTACAACAGGAAAGTATGACGCCATCAAAAATTTTTCCCTGCTTGCTTGCTAGTGGACTTAGTGAGCAAGAGGTTCGGGGCCGATAAACTTCTAAAAATTGTCTCGCACAGACACCGAAAAAAAATTAAAACCAAACACATCAATTAGGGTTTTAAGGACCCCTGATTTTGAATCCGACATCAGTTTTTCAAAATTCAAAATGGCGGCTTCAAGATGGCGACCTAAAAGTTGAAAAATTAATTCACGGTGCTCAAAACCGGTATCGGGGGGTTATCGACATCGCTGATCACGAATCTGAAGCCAATTTTTCAAAATACAAGATGGTGGCTTCAAGATGGCGACATAAAAATTAAAAAATTAACTAACAGTGCTCAAAATCGGTACAACATTTAAATTTTTTAAAAACCACCATTTCAAACCAGTAAACAGTAAATTTTTGCACTGAAGAAGGAGCAACATTTTTTTGGCAGTCTAATGGAAAAAAATTATCAGATGCCAGTTGAATTTTCAATACTCCAAAGTTAATATTAACTTTGAGTTAATTTTTCAATTTATAAATATCCATCCTGAAGCCGCCGATTTGAATTTTATGTTCCGGGCATCGAATTCGTAATCAACGATGGCCATAATCCCCGGTACCGATTTTGAGCACTGTTAGTTAATTTTTTAATTTTATGTCGCCATCTTGAAGCCACCATCTTGTATTTTGAAAAATTGGCTTCAGATTCGTGATCAGCGATGTCGATAACCCCCCGATACCGGTTTTGAGCACCGTGAATTAATTTTTCAACTTTTAGGTCGCCATTTTGAAGCCGCCATTTTGAATTTTGAAAAACTGATGTCGGATTCAAAATCAGGGGTCCTTAAAACCCTAATTGATGTGTTTGGTTTTAATTTTTTTTTCGGTGTCTGTGCGAGACAATTTTAGAAGTTTATCGGCCCCGAACCTCTTGCTCACTAAGTCCACTAGCAAGCAAGCAGGGAAAAATTTTTGATGGCGTCATACTTTCTGTTGTACTTACATATAAGAAAAGATTTAAAAGTGCGATCATGCCCCGATACAACGAAACGCAAAAATTAGCGCTTTTAAAACAGGATTAGCCGATCAGCCACTTTGTTTAAGGTTATTAAAGCCCCGCGGAACGTCAGGAGGTCGATTTCGGGGCTAAAATTTTTACAGGACCCTTAAATATGCTAGATGCAACTACCCTTAAGTGTGCATTGAAATCCGAGATACTTCGCGGAAATTTGAATCACCCTACTGCTGTAAGTAGGCTCTTTTCAGAGTACATTTTATTGAATTTTTTTAAATGCTTGCGGTCAATTCCGCTTTTGCAAACCTTTTCTTTTAATCCCTTAACCGGTTTGAAATTCACAAGAGAACGAATTTTTTTTTCTTTCTTTACGATTAAAGTAAATAAAAAGCCTTTTCATCGTATACTTTAACTCAAACTCCACCAACAAGACTTTTCCATTTTCCGGAACCTGAAATTTTTTTTCTTTTTGTGAATAGTATGCTATGCAAAAATGGAGAAGTATGGATTTTTATTTTATTTTATTTTTTTTTTTAAATTTTTATCGAAGTAATTGAAAAATCTTAACTTTTGAACTTTTCCAGCGTTACTTCAAGAGAAACTTTTCAAAAATCGACATAAAATGAATGGTCAAAAACAAAAGCATAGGCATAAGCATAAGCATAAGCATAAGCATAAGGATTTGTTTCCTTGCATAATATTACTTCTAATATGGGACCGAAGTAATTGATATATCCGTAATTCTTCTATTCCGGGAATGTTGAGCTTAAATTTGTGCTATTATACCTGCCATTATTTCAACTAGGATGTTGACTTGTTTCACTGGGCCCCTGCTCGCTGTAATGAGGAATGGAATTTCTCCTTGTTTCTAAAATTATTTGCTCATCTCTAAATTTTTGTTAACGTTATTTTTCCTATGCGTCTTGAACACTTTTTGCAGCAACAGTATATGAAAGGATGTTTTTATTGTACATAGGACTTAACTTAAAGGAATTCTTACAAGGTTTAATTTCAAATTTTCGAGAAGCTAAGATAAAAAAAGAGGTAAAAGTTAGGGTTTATCTGAGAAATACTCATGATGTACATCGCCGGCCCAGACTTCCTCCATCTGTGAAATGACACGAATTATGTAACATATGTTTTATAGACCACGACCGATGGTCTATTGTGTGCTCTGCTCAGTTCTTCGTATGGTGTCAACGAAATATTGGATAACCCAGACGGATGCTGATCACTTTTAACTCTTTCCATCATCTGATGGAAAGATGTGCTCTAATATAACGCTTCCATTTTTGAATTACGAAATTTTACGATAATGACTTGCAATTAATTTTTTTCTGCAATAATTTTAGTTTAATTAAAGGGATGCCAAAAAAAAAAAAAAAAAAAAAAAAAAAAAAACGTTGGTTATGGTAGGACCATTGGAATGAAAACATTAGGTAGCGCTGTATAAAGCAAAACTGTTTTTTATTTAAAAATACTTCATAGATTTTTTAACATGGAAATCGATGCTATTTGTCTGTCCGTTTGTTTCTTCCCTTTTCGTAGGTAGGACCGAATGATAGGACGATATTGCAGCTACAAGAATCAGAAAAAATAAATCAGATGGGTGACCGATAGGGTGCGTCGAAAAAAATCAAGTGTCTGGGATTTTTGCTCCCCGGTTAAAATATGATTATTTGGCTATCGAAACACCTCCCTAATTTTTTTCAGCTCGAAAAAAAATTTTTTTGATAGGGCCCACGATTTTTTAAGTTTTTTCGCTCGAAAAAAGGGCTTTTTTTCTTTTATTTCGCAAAGTTATAAAAATTTGTGCAGGGCTTAAACTTTGTTATAAAAAATTGAAATTTTGAGCATAGGTTTCAGCTATATAGAGGTACCTAAAAAAAATTACGCAGTCGTCAAAAAAGCAGTTGTGTCGTTTTGGCAGGGGGGCATAGTGAAAACGTTTTTTGCAGGGGGCCTTCGAGCGGGGAGGGATCCAAAATTTCAAAATAGCCAAAATGCGTCTAAATATGTGGAAATGATGTGGCACTTGAACCGTTGCGGGCCTCATATATATACGCTCTGTAGGGGGCCAAAATAGGGCAAAATTTTAAAAAATTTTAGATTTTGTTTTCGAAACACATTTTATTCGATAGATCTCGCAAAAAGAAAGCTTTTTTATATGGGACACTTTTCGTTCCCATTATAGTTACGGAGATTGGCTAAATTTAATGTTTTTGGCTAAAAATTTAATTTTTTGGCCAAAAGCTTATATAACTCCACAGTCGTTTGATTTAGAAGAAATGTTCCATGTAATTTTTACTCAGAACACTATAATTAGAGAAATAATCAACTTCCAAACCGATTTAAACAAAATTTTTAATGCATTGAAATTTTTGAAAAATTTCAAAATTATAGTGGAGTCAAAATTTTTGTAAATCGGTTTGGAAGTTGATTATTTCTCTTAATTATAGTGTTCTGAGTAAAAAATTACATGGAACATTTCTTCTAAATCAAACGACTGTGGAGTTATATAAGCTTTTGGCCAAAAAATTAAATTTTTAGCCAAAAACATTAAATTTAGCCAATCTCCGTAACTAATAATGGGAACGAAAAGTGTCCCATATAAAAAAGCTTTCTTTTTGCGAGATCTATCGAATAAAATGTGTTTCGAAAACAAAATCTAAAATTTTTTAAAATTTTGCCCTATTTTGGCCCCCTACAGAGCGTATATATATGAGGCCCGCAACGGTTCAAGTGCCACATCATTTCCACATATTTTAGACGCATTTTGGCTATTTTGAAATTTTCGGATCCCTCCCCGCTCGAAGGCCCCCTGCAAAAATATGTTTTCACTATGGCCCCCCTGCCAAAACGACACAACTGCTTTTTTGACGACTGCGTAATTTTTTTTAGGTACCTCTATATAGCTGAAACCTATGCTCAAAATTTCAATTTTTTATAACAAAGTTTAAGCCCTGCACAAATTTTTATAACTTTGCGAAATAAAAGAAAAAAAGCCCTTTTTTCGAGCGAAAAAACTTAAAAAATCGTGGGCCCTATCAAAAAAATTTTTTTTCGAGCTGAAAAAAATTAGGGAGGTGTTTCGATAGCTAAATAATCATATTTTAACTGGGGAGCAAAAATCCCAGACACTTGATTTTTTTCGACGCACCCTAGTGACCGAGGAGATTTTTTAATCGTTTAAAAATAACCTGTCGGAAAAGGGGGATGGGGGCAGAGATTTGATATTTTGCAAATTTTTGTTCCCATTAAAAATTCATGTCAATCCAGGATTGACACTTGACAATCCTTTTTCCAAACATTTTGTTACTTATGGCGATAATCGGCGATTGTACGTGTGTAATATCGTAAGTACAAATTAAGGGTTTGCGTGAAGCAAAATTTGCCTTTTTTGACCCCCTCTCCCCGCCTTGTAACACACCCGTAATGCAACTTGTAACCTCCCCTTCGTTATTATGTAACACGGGTTCTAACCCCCTCCCCTCCCCCCTAAAAAAAAATCGCTCACCTTTTCATTTGGGGGTCAACGTGATTAACGTTTTAGAACTCAAATAAATTTTCAGTTTCATGATAAATACCGGTAATCCTTTTTTAGGAGTTAAAAATTTTTTTAAATTTTTTATTTGTTTATTTGGAAGAATAACCGGGAAAATTTTTTTTTAAAAGAGTGAAATAATTGAAATAATTGTAATATTAAAATTACGTAACACATGGCCCAATCCCCCACCCGTCCGTAACAATACGTAACACCTCATTCGACCCCCATCCCCCCTCAGGCGTTGCGTAATACATGGACGACCCCTTAGCGACTTTTAAACCTTTTTTGCTAAATCAGGTGCAAACTTCGAAGCGAAATCTGGCGTAAATATTTGAACTATTGACTTGTAAGAGAGACAATCAATATCCGCCATATTCAAAAAACGGTAAAGTTTATTCTGTTTACGAAATGTTCTCGTCTACTTCACTCGGTTTCAGAAACAAAAAAAAAACTTTATTCTTTCTGAAAACGGCTGACATGGGTAAATGAGAAGACACGTTCTCCTTCTTCGTTTTGAAATCTTATTTAGATAATATTTCAAAATGAACTTTTCTTTTAATTCTACCGATGAAATTTAGATTATGTAGACCCGTTCAAAATATTTAAAAAAAATAGAGAAACTAAGAAGGCAAGTTATTACCTGTTTCCATAAAGTGAATTCCTCAGGTAAGAAACCTTTTGAAAAATAAATAGTCCAAAATCACCAACAGGTAAAAGTTGTAAATATTTTGCATCTCCGATTATATTTATTTTCGAAAACTCTGATTGATTATGTTTCTTAATGGGAACTTATTTCTCAATTGGGACATTCTCCCTTTGGACAGTATCAAAAAGTTCAACAAGTTACACGAACTTACCGAACGCTTTGATACTGCAGCATCGTAGATCGTTTTTGCATAGCCAAAGTCCTTCAAACCTTTTAAAATCCGTTTTTTTTTTTTTTTTACGTTTTTTACTCCGGTAAAAACAAAGTCTTTACAGTAGTAAGTAAAGAAATATTTCCTTAGAAAACTTCAGGTTATCTTTAAGCTCACTCTTTGGTCATGACATTACATAAAAGAAGAAAAGATTCATTTGCTTTCGGGCTGGAATTTAATTTTACAAATCCGAGACCATTCTTTTAATTCATTTGAATTTTCCTCTGCTTTCCGCTTTAATTAAAATGATTAACCATTTAAGAACCGGAACAAAAGCTGTGTTGATCAAAGATTTGGGTAAAAGTTCTTTTTAAAAAAATTACATTTTTTTTTACCTTTTTTTAATCATATTAAAACTTAAACGCTAAAATTTTAATTTAGTTGTGTAGAATAAAAAGTTCACAGGGTTACGTTTAACTTTTTTATATTTCGAGTTAGTTTCATATACTCGGACATTTCTACGGATTCCCAGATTTGTTTTACCGACAGGTAGGAAGCAGTTAATGTTTCAATGACTGCTGAAGAACGAAATTATCCCGAAGGAAATTTGCAAGTCTAGTTATCCAGTTTTGATGGCGTTTTGTTCTCGAAAATTTTTGGCATCGACATAATTATTTATTATGCTTTTTATTGTCAAATTATCTCATTATCTCATTGATGAAGATGAAACCTAAATATCTTACAAGATGTAAATGCGTTTTATGGAACGCTAAACTCAGTTCACACTGCATAGAGAATAGGTCATTTAATGTTCTATAATAAATGTAGCAACACTTGCAAAATTGAGTTACATAAAATTATTAACTGAATTAGCTTGTTTAACAAACAGACAAAAAAGTTCCAGCATCTCGTAAATACGATGTCTTGACTATTCTATTTAATTTTTTATTTACAATGTACTTTTTTTTTTTTTTTTTTTTAAACAAGCGTTGAATATAATTTTTTTTCGTAGACAGTTCGGATTTTGAACCCTTTTCGAATAGGCTTGTGGGGAGGCTCTAATTTTTAACAAGTCTCTGATTACATGACATGTATAATTAGGGAGAGTTGAAAATCTGCATCTGCTTGATGTGACGTATGTGAATGACAATTGAGTGACGGTTGGTACTTTCGAATTCTAAGGGTTGATTACACTGTAGCAATTAACTTTAAAAATGGTACTCTGAAATTGTTCGTCCTTCAAACTGAAAGAATGCACGCTAAAATGGAAACAACTGTTAAATGATTTTGTTGATTATTTTACGCTTTTCGGTCTGAACCTTTTTCTGCATCCCTTTCGAAAACATCGGAATAATGTTCCAAATGATATTCATGACCGAATTTTGTGCTGTAATTTGCTTTTGATTTGCAATGATTTCCCGGAAATTTTTTTTTATTCTTTTTGACTTTTAACAAAAAACTAGAGGCTTATGATGATTTTTTCTGATGCAACAGTATAACAGCATTTTATATTGCTCCGTATTAAATCGTTTTTATTAATAAACTGCATTCTATTAGTAAAGTTGCCGCCGCGGCATCTGTCGCTTTCATAATTGCTATTTCATCATAATGTTATTTGTCTCCTTTTATTAAATTGAAAGAATTTTTATTGGTCATGTTAAAAAAAGATGAGTAAGATACTCTGCCCTATTCTAATGGTAACGGTGTATTTTATGTAATGAATCTCTGCTGAAATCCAATATTTGAAAAATTCAGCAGGATCTATTGCCAGATGAAACTCAAAACTTTTTTAAAAAATCGATTTGGGAAAAAGGGGGGGGCGGGGAGAATAACTGGTTGTTGCGATTAGTCGTTTTTGAATTTAACTCTAACTAAATAGTCGGACATTTTAAAATGATTTAGAATTTCTTATTCACATAAAATTACACTAGAGAAATTATATAACTTATTTTGCCACCAAATGAGAATTTTCTTTTTAATTTTCTTCTTTTGTTTCCCTTGGATTTCCTTGCAGTCTCTATTGATCAATTCTATCGCCAATTGTGCATTGATTTTTTATAAAATTTTTTAATTTAAAACTGTTTTTTGTGCATTAAACTAAAGGAAAAGTTTTTACTGGGAACTGAAATTCATTCCGAGCTTCTCAGCTGATAACGAAAAGTTTTAGAAGTTTAAATTTTTGAAAATTGTAAAATGTAAATTCGGTACTCGATGACTGTTTTTTTTTCTTTACCGTTCATTCATTGAGATAGTTATCGTTTTGTTATCGTTACCGTTACCGTTAGCGCTATCGTCATCGTCTAATTGCAAACTGCTACTAATTTTGAACTCCTCAGGACTTCAGCATTTTTGTGTTCGCTTTTAATTTTGTCGTAATCTTTTCGGAGCTATTTTAATATTATGATAATTGTATATAGACATTGCTTTTATACCGGTTTCGCACGTTGTTTTTTTTTTAGTTTTCGAATCTCTTTTGTCGTACATAAGACACCAATTTGCACAGAGGTACAAATTCTGACTATTTTTGTAAACCCGTTTTTTTTCGATGAATCTAAAGACTTATATGCTGATGAGTTGAAATTAAAAAAAAAAATCTTCTAAATCACAGCCGCAATATTCCTGACAGAAACATTTGTTTTGAATTGAAAAATAATATGGTAGGCGGGAAAAAAAATTACGGTTTATTTTCTTTGTTTTGCTTCGGCACTGCTACCAAACAATACATTACAATGTTCTCATTCAAAATCCTTCAATTCAACTGTTTAGTCCACCCTCATAGCATGTCGTGGTCGCCGTTAGACTATATGACAAATGGTATGGTTTATTATTAATTGTACATAATTTTCATTGTTCCGATGTTGGATTCGTAGATTTATCCCCAATGAATATTTTTCGGATTACTTTCGATATTGACTCATTAATTAATGCATGCTTGTGGTTTTATGGAAATTGGATTTTTTTTTTTTTTTTTCGTCGTTCTTGTAATCGCTTTGAATTTGCGGCAATTTTTTTATTAAGTTGGAGTAAGCTTCTTTTATGAAGCATGATTTTTAAAAAAAAAGTAGAAACGCGTTCAATCCGTCCCTGACTTTAATTCGGTAAAAATATCACGAAAGATATTAATGTTTTTCAATCCTTTATTTTATTTCATTAAAACTATCATTTATTACTCTGGATTTAATGTCTCTTTGTTTTACCAATTGTGCTTTTAACGAGTTTAATGGCATCTTCTGTGTGAATTCTTGCGTTCCTTTCATCACCACCGCGGAATAGAAGATTCGAGAGCTTTTACTAAAGTTTATTGAGCCACATATTATGGATAATGAGGATGCGAAAAGGTCATTTGGGCGTGTTATGTGAAAGCCTTTTTGTATAAATTAACTTTTCCGATTCAAACGTAAAAGATTTATTTAGGAATGCTTCCCTTCCCTTTATTTTAAAAGATTTTTAATCGATGAAATTTTGTCATTTAAAATTTTCGCCACCTTGAAGTCGGATGTTTAATAAATGATGATTTTTTTATTTTAAGGGAGATGAAAAAAAAATGAATATCTTAATTGACGATATTTTATTTTCGTAACGAACTGAAATATTTCGAAGCTGTCTTCGATTTGGAATGGTATTTTACAAATTATCACCTTTATCAAGCTGTCAACGATTTATAATTACAAAATGATTCATTGCTTTCGGTGCTTGATATTTTCTGAAGAATCCATTATTTGTGTCCAAAATATTGTCATTGTTTTTGCGGAAATAAATCATTCGATTAATTGTGACATTCTAAAAGCTCCCATTGAAATATCGACTGGCAATTTAACAAGTAAACAATTTTATTCCGCAGAAGATCATACATAAATTTTCGGAAACAATAAAGTATTAAAATCCATGTTGGGGTATTTCTCCCTAAGTAGGTACAATATCAATATTTTTACTTGGCTTCATAATAATTTTTTCCGTAATAATTTTGTTAGATGTACGTTTCCGTATGGTAATATTTTGCCTCAATAACTTGCATGTTTGATTACCTATTTCTTCAAATATTTTTGAATTTTTTTTTAGCAGCCAAATTGATAAATAAAGCAGAGAAACATTAAAGTAGAGATTCCTCCCGGGATTCCCGGGATCCCGAGTTTTTTTTCCCGAAAAATTCCCCGGGAACATTTTTTGTTAACTAGTCGGGAATCCCTCTTCCCGCGAATGGAATTTTTCTCATTTTCGAGAATTCCCGATTCCCGGGATCGACAATTTTTTTTCCCGATAACAGGAATAATGGCAATTTTATCCGCTTTTTGACCATTTATCGCGTAATATTTTGAAAATTCTAGAAAAAAGTTATAAAAATCAGAATTTTTTTTTCAAAATTTGCTTAAAGCGTGCGCATTAAACAACATAAGAAAAATATTTTCGACATCGCTCCGTTTATTTTCGAACTTGCTTTCCAAAATACGGAAATCAGGGTTATTTTCTTTTCTTTTAGCCTTCTAAATAAATTCTCGGCTTTCCCGGGATTTTCGGGAATTTAAGTGTGTCAATTTCTCGATTCCCGAGAGTGGAAAAGTTAACCAAAACGGGAATTCTCGTTCCGGGGATTGATACTTTTTTCAAAAACGGAAATTCCCCATTCCCGGGAATGAAAAAACGTCGGGAATTTGGAATCTCTACATTAAAGTAACAGTTAATTTTCATTAGCTTATCAGAAGGATGAAAAGTAAATTTTTTGTTTTATTGGGAAACTGAAATTCTAAGATGGAAATATATTTTTTTGCGAAAACGAATATTGGGAACCGTGAATTGCCGTTATTCCACTAGATACGGAAGTGACCAGACAGATTGTTATCATTTTTTTGATTCAATTATTGGTATAACGTTGAAAGTCTAAATCATAATATCAATCCAGAGTTGAACCAATAACCGAATCATAATTATAATAATAATAATCCAGAGGGACGAAAATTGTACACCACAACATTGTTTCCATTGCATCATTTTTTGACAGATTTTTAGAACAGAAATTTTAATTCCGAGATTTCGTTATTCAGGCGGGCTGGTAAAAATAAAACACAGAAACGAAGTGTCGACAAGATACAATTCACGGAACCATTTATTTTATTATTAAAGATGTTGAGAAAAACACTAATTAAGCAATTCAATATGTTGAAAAACTAAAAATAAAACTAGAAAAAAACGATAAAAAAATCAATAAACCCAAGATTAAATCCTTAATGCTGGCAGCGAGCTTTAAAAAATGGGGTGCTCAGAAAAACGTGGAACCCTGCATGCATTTATCAGACACTCACAGACACTTATAAGAAATTAGAAAGCACTGCCTGGCCTATCCATGCATCGCTAATAAGAATTTTCTACAGTTGATTTCAATTTTAATCGCACAAATCTAAATGATTCGTTCACTTAAGGGAACCGTATGTAATGAGAACAGTGGCGCATTTATCGGAATATCCAACACTGGTGAATCACTCAAAAAAAGGAAATCTTTTGAGCAAGTTTTGTCCTGCAAAAAACAGCATTGTTTTGCAGCAAAGCAAAAATGCTTAGCTACAACGAACCGGCTGTTTCTTGACAGGATAATTTTTATTGTTTTCGCATGATTTTTTAAATGTTTGTCATAATTTTTGACACTTTCTTCTTCCGAGTGACAGATTTATCTGATTTATTGAAGTTTAAAAAAATTGTGGCCCAGCAAAATATTGTATTACATTTTTTTTTTTTTTTTTTTTTTTTTAGAGAAACGAAAGTCGCGTTACATCGCTAGGTATCAATTTTAACGTTAATTTAACGAGTCAAAAATTCGCTTCACATTTGCATATTCCACTTCCGTCCTTGCTGACTTTTAATACCTTACCCTGCATAATTCAAGCGTAACACACAACGGGTAGGAAAAAGAAAAAAATCTACCCTACGCTGACTTTACCCCTTGTTAAAATTGCTCCAGGCAAAAGGGATTTATAACAAAGTGTCGAATAACGGAAGTTTTGCCGATTTCGTTTTGATTGTGGAAATTGTTTCTCTTATGTTTTGCATTTGGCATTAGACATACGGACAATTATTCGAATATATGAGTATGACTCATGCTTTCAATTCTTTTAGTTAGGAGGATTAAGAAAGGGGTGAAGAAAGAAGTGAAAAATCCTGCTGTTTTACTTTGGTCCTGGAAGAATGTAATTTTTTAAAAATCGTCTAAGATCCCTTCGTTCCCTTTACAAACCGGAAGGTGAACCTGCCGGATTTTTAAGGAATATATATATATATTTTTTTTTTTTCGGCTAATTTTTTTAAAGGCTAACAATGCATTAAATGGGGCGAAACCTATACCAAATTGCTCCTTATTTTTAGAAAAAGCAGGTTATGCATGTTAAATATGTCGGTAAGCTTAAATAAGTCGGTGAAATTACGTCAATATTAACAAAATTAGCCGCTTGTTTATATGTTTTTTTACATCCGCAATTTTGCTTTTTATGTAAACATTCAATTTTGCGAATATTGCCGTAATTTAAGCTTACCGGCATATTTTTAAAACATCCGTAACTAAACATCTTCTGAAATAAGGAACGATTCGGTATAGGTTTGACCCCATTTAATGCAACGTTAGCCTTTTAAAAGAGTAATTGAAAAAAAAAATTTTTTTTTTTAACCGGCTGGTTAACCGTCCGGTTTGGTGTAGGGAACGAAGGGTTATGGTCGTCTTAATAATCCGTGTAGATGATATTTGTAAAAGGCAGAAAATTGCTCAGCAATTTGAGCTAAACATTTTTGATCGGTTTAATATAGCTTTGAAATTAATTCATTTCTTTTCCTTCTGGTGACTAAAGCATAGAAATTGTAAATTAAAAAAGCTCCATTGAATTCTCCCCTAGATTCTTCCTTTTACGCGACAGAAGGATGCAAGAATGTTGGGTAATGTCAAACGAAATTGGCTACTTTGTTTTAAAGCGATATTGACTAAATCATTCACGCTTAATAATTCGATTGCATGTAAAATAGACTTGAACCATAGCTATTTTTTTGGCCCTTTATTATTTGTAGTTGAGTTATTAGTCGTTTAGTTTTCTAGACTCTCTATCAATAATGACTGAACGAAGGAATTTTTGTGTAAACTAGGCTCTCCTCACATTGGTCGTTATTATCTAAATTATATCAGGTTGCACGTCATATCTGTTGTATAATGCGTAACGCCTACACCTACCTAAGATTCAAAATTTTTTTTTTCTGTTAATAGCAATGCTAAACGTGGCAAAAAATATTCCCGACTCGTGGGTTATGGAAGAAAAAATCATTAATATACTGTATATGAAGGCCTGAGAAAAAACTCAAATGATTGTGTTTAAAGCCTCTCCTTTTTTCGTCTGATGTATATCACGATTTAGAATGTAGAAAACCATATCCATACGTTGCAGCAGAAACCGAATTATCAAATTTGTTCCAATAAAGCCTAAAGTTTTTTTTTTTAAATATTGTCATGGATGATATTATGAGCCACAGATAAATTGATCAAAGTGATTGTAAATAAACATTGGAAAGAGGTGACTTTAAGCCTTTTCTCCCCAACTTGTGAAACACAGAAAACCATTTCCTGATTTTCCCTTTTTCGAAAATATTACCGGTTAACACCGTTGCCATAACCATTATTTAATGGTCACGACGCCGAGAATACGCAGCCTATCAAATATTCATGAGCTTTTGAGTGAGTGAGAGAGAATTAGCTTTTAAAAGCTTTTATAATAGACTGGTTATTTACGAAGTAACTCATATGACATTTGGGGATTGATAGCTTTTCATCAAGGTTTCTTCGTATTAACCCTTTCCCACTCTAGGATGCGAATTTTCTGCGCAAAAAAAAAAAAAAAAAAAAAAAAAAAAAAAAATTAAGTCAGCTTTATTAAGAGAATATTTTAAATCGCCTAAGGGCTCCGTTTCACAGCAAGCCGCAGACCGCAGCTTTTTTTTATTTATTTTTTTATTTTTTTCCGAACTTTAATTTTTATACTAAAAACATGGCAACGGGGTAAAGTGATAAAAAATTAAGTAAAATCATAGTTTTTTCGTTCATATAGACATGATTCGGCATGCAAATGAGATTATTTATAATGATATATTTTTTAAAAAAATATGGAATTTTATTTTTGTTTACAGGGGAAAAAATTTAAAATGGCTCCGTAAACAAAAACAAAAATAACATTCGATATTTTTTTAAAAAATATCATTAAATAATGTTATTTACAGGCCGAATCATGTCTATATGAACGAAAAAACTTTACCCCATTGCTAAGTTTTTAGTATAAAAATTAAGGTTCCGAAAAAAATTAAAAAAAAAAAAAAAAAAAAAAGCTGCGGTTTGCGGCTTGCTGTGAAACGGAGCCCTAACATAGGTAATTACTGTATTTTTTTTTTTTTTTTTTTTTTTATGAACTTCTATGCAGATTGTTGCTTGTACCAGAACTCCTTAGAATTCGATCGCAAAATATGACTTTTTTCTGGTACGGCTTTTTCTCAACAAGGAAAGATTTTGCAATTTCTTTGAAAATTATTTTCAGGCTGATACGGAAAGTAGAAACTGTTAAATAAAAAAAAGATTAAATAGAAGATTTTGCGTGGTATTTTTTTTTTTTTTTTTTTTTTTTTTTTAAGTAGGGGAGAAATATTACACCATCGATAAAATATCTACCAGAAGCAGCAGTTTAATTAATTTTCTTATTGAGTAAATCAGGAGAAATCCAATGGAAGTTTTCCGCTGACGGTGTTTGATTTGGAAAATAAGCCGGAATGATCGGATAATGATTTTCCTGGGTTGTGTTGATACTGGCATCAGTTTGCTGCATACCTTTATTTCAATCTTCCAAAGCTTCGCTTCTTTTTAAATTGAATTTAAAGATGATAGATTTTAAAACTTTATACGATCTTTTAGAAAATTCACTTGTCTTTATTGCTTGCTGCTCCACAATATCTCTATGTATATTAATGAAACTGAGCCTGCACCTTTGATTTATTTATATTTTTTTTCCGAAATAAAACAGTTATAATTTGAAGTGGGGATTCCGCTAAAAAACCGTAACGTTTTGGAAAGAAAACTTTGATTCTACAATTTTTTTATTCTGTTATTTTTTTTTTTTTTCTTTCTCGACGGTCAACATGGAGAATGTTTTTCTTTGGCAGAATAATAATCGCTATTGTCTATACAAGAAACGCTGGGGAGTAAGAACGAAAATAAAATAAACATTTCTTTCTTGGGAATTCCCTCGCATTTCTCGTATATATGAGATAGGAAAGGGGGGAAAAGTTTTGTAACTGTAAAATTCTCATTATTTCCGACAAGATAATCGGGAAAGTGGCCAAAGAGAGAAGTTTTACGTTAGCAGGACATCGAATTAAAAAAGGATGAAGGAGCCGCAACGTCGGCAAAGTGACGAAAACCGCAGATGGCCCCCAAGCAGCGCCCTTTAATTATCAAGCCACTCGTATCCATCTTCTGCTTGTTATAGCCCTTCCAATAACATTTCGTCCCTCCACTTCATTAGCTTTTGCTAACTCAGTTTTTTTTTTTTTTTTTTTTTTTTTTTCAGGATTTTGATAAAAATCGTTTTTGTTGCTAAGGGTGCTATTAGAAGAGGTGTGAAGAATTATATATAATTTATATATAAAAAATACCACAAGATGTAAAGTTTAACCGAAAATAAAATTATGTTTTATACAATATTATAACATTTCTTGATAATCATATGCAAACAAGAACTTCATTTTTTAAAAAAATCCACTCCTTATGATTATCTTGTCAAATTTTTCACTTAGAAGAAAAAGTCAAATTTTTTAATTAGAAGCAAACATTTCCCGATCTGGTATGAAAAAAAAATTCGTAATAAGTAGGTAACTAATAAATCCATCTTACAAGGCAACATGTAATTAGATGCACAAAGAAGTTGATAATTATTGATATAAAAGGATGCCATAATGAATTGAGTGGAAAGTTATCTCTTGTAATAAAGTCCTTAGCTAGTTGTATAAACTTAATTATGTTTAATAAAGTTAATTAAAGCATTCGACCCTTTCTTTAAACGGGTACTGAGAGCATAACTCATAGGCTCCTGTTTGGTCTGAAACGACAGCACTGATTCGATGCCAAACAAATTGCAAAGTTGACAGGTTTCGTGTTTGACTTTTCGACAAGTATGATCGTTTTTATTTTTTATTTTTTGATTGATTGGCAATGATCAGTTTTTTATTTTTCAGAGACGATCTCGTAATGAGAGAACAATGCATCATTGTCAGTTACAGGATCATCCCCTTGTTTCGATTACCCTTTCGTTTTGAAAGGGTGATTTTTTTTTATCTCGTTAGTTTGACCGAAACCGAATTTTGCGATACGGGAAAAAAGTATGATAACTTAATTACGAACAGTAGAATTTAATTCACCATTTATTACGTAGATGTTATTGGGAGTATTGTTTTTAAGTTCGTTAATAATTGCCAAAATGTTTCTATCGAAATCCGCTTTTTAAAATAATGATTTGGTTTTTTTTTGAATTGCAGTTGCTGAGCACACTAGCTTCGGATTTGGATCACATGCTCAATGATTTATGCGTGGAAGAGGACAATGCTGAGGAACTGACGAATCGGTTAAGGTAAAATTGCATTACTTTTTTTGAATTACTTACCGTATAAATTTCCATTGGAATGTTTTAAACTGCAATTTGGAGGAATCTGTTTTTTTTCCCCAACATGTTTGTAAGCAAGCTTTGCACTGTTGACAAAAACTCTGTTTACTCACGATTAACAACCTAGGTAAAAAAAGTTATTTCCATAAACTATATTTGTCTTTTGGTAACCAAGTAATAATCATTTTGGGATATTAATTAATCGCTAACCAGTTAGAAACCAACCTTCGCTAGGGAAATATAAATTTATCCCTTTTTATTCGACAAAAACTTCTTAATGTTTTAACTCGATCGGCGCCAACAAAACGATTATAACAGGAAGACCAGTGGAAGTTATATCGTTTATGTTACAACTTATACCCTTGAGATAAAAGAGTCAAGATAGACTGAATGATATCCTGACTTAGGCAGCCTTTTCTGAATTTTTTTTTTTTTTAAGAACTGCAAAAGAACATTATTTTGAAAAATACGGTATAAAACATCTCGTTTTAGGGGAGCACGGATATTTGCTTCAAATGGAGCATTTTTAAACGTTTTATACCCCCTTCATTCCGTAGACCGTATCCCGGGTTTTTTCAATTCCATTTCAAATCCAGATTTTTGTGGCTTTTGAAATTATTTTTAGATCCTTTTCAGTTGAATGATTTTTTCTCTTGCATTTTTTCACTGTCTGACATTGGATGATTTTCACTGACAGCCAATGTTATTTTCCTGATTTTTTTTTTTTATCTTCTTTTTATATTCTTGTCGTCTTCGCAAAGACGACTTTATGCCACTTTGATGTTTATTTCTTATTCTTCTCGTTGTCATAATTTTTCATCTCTAAAAGAAAAAACAAATCAATTCAAAAATTATTTTAGGGTTCTATTTCTTGGAGCTCAAAATATAGGATTGGGATTTTTGGGCAGCCAAAAAATTATTTAAAAATTGAGTTTATCGATACATATACTGCATATCGAATTGAATTGATTATGCAAGCGTATTTTTGGCTGTATACTTCAAAGCCTTTTTTTAACATTCTACTTGGTATTATTATAGGAATACTATTTCTTTGAGTGTAAATTTAATGCACAGAACGATTTTTTTATTTAAAATGTTTTCACATTTTTGAAACTTTTTCAGTTTCCTGATACAGAAATTATAAATTTGCGTGAAATTAAATATTTCTATTTGCTTAAATTAGGGAAAGTAATATTATTTTGAACATAGCCAGTGTCCGTTTTTAGGAGATTGAAAAAGTAAGCAAAGCTTAAATTGTTTTGGTAAGCTCAACACTTGCTTACTTTTTTTACATCCTGTAAATTTATACGCGGTATATTGTCATTTTTTGTACTGTGTTGCATAATCGCAAATTTTAAGGCTTTAGAACTTATACAACTTGCTTGTTTTTTACCCGCCAATCAATTTTAAGAACACAAGCAATAAAAAAAAAGTCGCACCTGAAGCACTCTTTATTTGATGGGTATATTCAACCCTGAAAGGATTGTAGAAGTTTTTCCAATTCGAGAGTAGGAAAAGGATAAATCTCGATTTTTTTTTCTTTTTAACAAAATTAAATTGCTTTCGTGAATCCGAACATTTTAACTCAAAAGTAGTGAAAAAAAAAACCAAAATTATTTTCACATCACTTCGTCTCGGTTTTCTCGTATCCCTTTATTTATTATAAATCATCTTTTTCCTTTTTTTTTATTTCATCGTAAGACAACTTTTTTTTTCTCAAATTTATGTGCGAAATGCAGCAGATGAGTTTAATCGAAATAAAAATTTCCCTCTTATACTAAGTTTATGTGCCTAAAAATAAAACGTTAAAAAAAAAAAAAAAAAAATAACTTCAGAAAAATTTTCTTCATCTGTTATCTTAAATCGTAAATAATTCTTCCGTGTTCCCGAATATTAAAAAAAAATTATCACACTGCTAAACAATGTCATAATCTTTTATTTTCTTTTTTTTCCCTTTTTAAAGGGAGAGAAGAGCATTAATATTAATTTTTTTTTTTGTGCTCTTATTTTTCATTTTATTTTACAGTATAGTGGTAGCGTCGTTACTTGTTCAAATAATGATGCACCGAAATACTGATGAACCCAATTTTTAAACGAATTAAAGAAAAACTGTTGAAACAGTCAATCAAACTTAGTTAACTAACTATATTATAAATAAATTGTTACAACGATTTCTTAGTCACAATAACCATTTTTTTAGGGCTTAAGTTTGAAACCGAGTAGCAAAGAAAGTCGGGTGCTTCAATATTCGATTTTACGTTATTCCCAGATACTCGGATTCTCAGACGTAGTATCCGAGTAGAAGAGCTTTTTAATGTCTATGTATGATTTAACAGTCGAATAGGGTTATCATAACCCGAAACGGGTTATCTTAACACAGAGAGATCATATCCTGAAGATCTGCGAGAATCGGAGAATCTGAGAACCGAGTATCCGGTTATTCGGTTTTAGATGCTGATGTCAAAATAATTCGGGTATTCGGGTTACACTCTTTCGGTCGTTTTCGTCTCCCGCCCAGTCGGCATCACAAACAACTTGAAGGTGTTACAATTATTTCGACATAATCTTTAACAAATAACACTTTAAAGTCTCTGCAAGTTAACTGATTTACCGATAAGAAATTATGAGCTAAATTTTTCACGATTAACGCTTCTATCTTAATTTTATGTCTTCCGTGGCTTTGAAGTATCTTATTATTTTTTCTTCTGCTTTGATGCTGGATTTGTCAACGATGGACCATGTATTCATTTTTTTGTGTGCGGTTACAACCCAGTTATTCGGATAAATTCAAGCTTTAATTTTTTTTCTTCGTTGTATCCGAAAGACTCCATTTTTTTAAAAAATGTATCCTGAACTATCTTAAATGCTCCTTGACACTGATTATACCTGATTATACCGCTACCTTATTTCTATTTCAAACAAGCTGAACCTACTGGTCGACTTCAACAGCCCCCCCCCCCCCCCCCCCCCCCAACGAGGAGGGCTGTTGAAGTTGAAAGACTTAGGTAAAAGTGATATGACGTCCATCAATTTTTCCGGACAGTTGTTCCTGTTTTGTTTTTTTCCTCCTCTTTCCTTTACCCTGAACAAGGTGTGGTATGGTATTTTTAAGTCGAGGCCTGCCTTTCCTATTCTTCCCAGGCCTTTCTGTCCTCCGCCATGTGGACTGCTTCGGGAGAGTCAGGTCTTTATTGTTCTTTATACTTTCTAAATAACGTAAAAAATACAGTATAACCGGGACAGCAACTAGAAATTCGAATATTTTATTTGTTCACTTTTGAAAAAAATATCCCTTATTTACACCCATGGACAGGAGGACAAAAAACTGCGAAAGGGTAATCCCGACTGAGAAGGCATTAGGAAAGGAATGCGAGAAGCAGAGACGGAGCGTGAAAAAGGAAAAGGGGAGAAATGGTAGAATATGGGATGGAAATTGTGCGGCGAAATGATATGTTGCCCAAACACAAAGGGGGACACGGTAAATAATGGGCAACTGAAGAAATGTAGCCGTGCACAACACAAAAGAGTTTTATGTCCTCCAAGTCGGTTTGTCACACAAGGGGATGATATTTTTAGTCTTAACTTCGATTTTGATCTCGATTGCGACCGAAAATGAAAGATATACAAAATTTTTAAAAATAGCAACTTAAAAATGGCTTTGAGCGAAATTTTTCCCCCTTGATATGTAGAGAATAAAAAGAGTCAAATTTTTTTGCTTGAGGGTTTTTAATATTTTATAAAGCTAAAGCATGAATTTTGACTACTTTTTGCTGCCCTATAGACTTCTGTACTCTTTTTATGGTTGATGCACTGCTGATAATACAAAATAAATGCAGAAAAACAAAATAGCGAAGCGAATTATTATATGTTTAAAAAAGTTAATCAAATTCTAAAACCAAAGCACGTTTTTTCTTTCCTTGGAACACGGTGCTACAAATCTTGTGACAATTTTATTTTTATTTCTGTATGAAATTACTTAAATCTCCATTTTTTTTTCTCCGTTAAACCTTTTTTTTCCTTTATTCGACAGGAAAATATCTAATATCAAGATTTTTCATATGGATTTAATAAAAAAAATTTCCGATTTCCCATTGGGAAAAAAAGAAATCGTATAAATGGATTTTTCATCATTTGAAATAAAGGCATAACGGTAACATCTTTCCTTTATATTTCGCTTGATTCGAAAAAAGATTGTTTGATTGAAAATAAACTATCATTTCAAAATTTGAATTCCATTTATCAACGCGGTTTCATTAAAAATATTTTGCCATCTTTGAAAATATTTTATTAAATATGCAGACGTGAAATTTAAAAAAAGGAAAAAGAAATGAAAAAGGAAAGGGAGCTTTGCCTTACAGTGCATAATCTTCCGACAATTTGGGAATGCAAGGAATAATATAAAATACAGTGAATAGCGGCTAACGCGGAAATAATAGTTTCCCCCGGAGCTTTTATTCACAACCCCCCAGCCTTTCCGTCCTTTCTTTAAGATTATCTTTGACTCTTCTTTGTTCGATGTCTTTCTTTTTGCTCAACCTTTTTCATATTAGCAATACAAAGAAGGGAAAAAATGGTCTTTTCCTTTATTATTTGATTTTTAATATCGTAACTATTTTCTGTTTTCAATGGGCTTAAAAACGGGGCTCAGCAAGTTTCGTAATTTCATGAAGATACTAAATTGTTTATTTGACCACTGATCCGTATTATATGCTGAAGAAAATTTAAACGTTGACTTAGCCTAGAAAATATTCGGGGAAAAAAAAATTCCCTTTAATTGCGAAGTGTGGAAATCGCATGGAAGAAGTCCGTTAAGGCGAGACTCTTTCCTTTGCAATCTTAATAAATTTTACGTTGAAGCCGTACCCGGCACCTAGATAAATCTTTTAAGTATGAAGAATTCTTTCCAGAGACTTATAAATTTATTAGCGTAACCCGGTCCAGTCATGTCTTATTTGTTGGATAGACAGAAGGCAAGAAAGTAAAGCAATCATTTTAATTCGGAAAGAACAGGGAAACCGTGTTATTTTTTGTTTTTTCTTTCCAAATCGCCCCCTCGCTACATCTCAAATACAATTTGTTGGTACTCAAGATGTTATTTCCGTGGAAGAGGGCACGAGGGGAGGAAAAGGTGGGCCTATCTCCAGAGATCGAAACCGAAGAACAGGTGTTTTCGTTTCTTTTCTCAAGGAAAGAGGAAAAAAAACAAATTTTTTTTCTTCGTCCAGGATGATAAAATGATCTCGACTGCATAAAAAAAACCGTCGGAGTCGTATTATTTTATTGCCTTTAGTTTGTTTATTTTTCCCCAATGGCTACACTTTATAATCGGTTTGAAAAAGAAATGGTATTTAAATATTATTTTTTAACTCGAAAGTCTATAGTATTGAAAGTATTATGTTTTATATCAATCAGATTTTACCGGAAAGTTATGTTATTGATTGATTGTTGCATAAGTATTGTTTCGAAAGCTTGTATACTGTATTCTCAGGGTGATCGTCTCGTCGAAACAGTTCACAAAACCTATTGCACCTTTTTATATTTAGTTGTAGAGTCTAAGGACATAGGGCAACAAATAATGTGCTCGAAGAGGCTGTGAATGCTTTTGCTTACTTAACATATTGAGTTTGAAGCGAAAAAACATATGCGACAAAATAAGATCCTTCTGAGGTCGGCCTGTTGCTTCTTTGTCGCTTCTTTTTTCTCTCTTTCTCTTCTATTCTATTCCTCTTTTCTTAGACTGGAGTTGTCAATGCATGATATCTGCATGATATCTGACATCGAATCTGCGCTCTTTTATTTCGGCCGCATCTAAAACATAATATAGTTTTTTTTTTCAGGTATTTTTATTTTTGAAACATTTTGTTGTAAAAATAAAGAACATGATTTAAAAAAATTATTTGTAATAAAAAGTATTAAATTTTTTTTTTCTTTGTATGCAATAATTTGTTAAAGTTGGGGGTTAAAAATTGTAAATCAAAACAGTCGGAATAAGCGCGGAAGCGTTGTAACGTCATAAGTTTATATCGTTCTGCCCGAAAAAAGTTTCCAAGAATGCGGTGACTTGGTTTATAAACATTGAAAGCATCGTATTCTATGACAAATTATCCAGCATAATGATATTAACTTGTGACGTCACAACGCTTCAGCGCTTATTCCGACCGTTTTGATTTTAAATTTTTACCCACAATTCTAAAAAATTATTGCAAAGAAAACAATTTTTTTTCTTCGTCCAGGATGATAAAATGATCTCGACTGCATAAAAAAAAACCGTCGGAGTCGTATTATTTTATTGCCTTTAGTTTGTTTATTTTTCCCCAATGGCTACACTTTATAATCGGTTTGAAAAAGAAATAGTATTTAAATATTATTTTTTTAACTCGAAAGTCTATAGTATTGAAAGTATTATGTTTTATATCAGTCAGATTTTAGCGGAAAGTTATGTTATTGATTGATTGTTGCATAAGTATTGTTTCGAAAGCTTGTATATTCTCAGGGTGATCATCTCGTCGAAACAGTTCACAAAACCTATTGCACCTTTTTATATTTAGTTGTAAAGTCTAAGGACATGGGGCAACAAATGATGTGCTCGAAGGGGCTGTGAATGCTTTTGCTTACTTAACATATTGAGTTTGAAGCGAAAAAACATATGCGACAAAATAAGATCCTTCTGAGGTCGGCCTGTTGCTTCTCTGTCGCTTCTTTTTTCTCTATTTCTCTTCTATTCTATTCCTCTTTTCTTAGACTGGAGTTGTCAATGCATGATATCTGCATGATATCTGACATCGAATCTGCGCTCTCTTTTCTATTTCGGCCGCATCTAAAACATAATAGTTTATTTTCAGGTATTTTTATTTTTGAAAAATTTTGTTGTAAAAATAAAGAACATGATTTTAAAAAAATTTTTTTAATAAAAAGTATTTTTTTTTTTTTCTTTGTATGCAATAATTTGTTAAAGTTGGGGGTTGAAAATTGTAAATCAAAACGGTCGGAATAAGCGCAGAAGCGTTGTAACGTCATAAGTTAATATCGTTCTGCCCGAAAAAAGTTTCCAAGAATGCGGTGACTTGGTTTATAAACATTGAAAGCATCGCATTCTATCACGGCCGTATAAACAGAAACTTCCTATGCCGATAATGTCCCGCTTAACTACGCCAAAATTAGTTCTAAAATTGGCCACTGGCGGCGCTGCGATCTAAAGACCAGCAACATGTCTAATGTTTACGTTGGGACTCCCACTGGGACTCTCGTTTCGAACAACAAGAGAAAGTAGCCGCAATCATTGTTTACATTACCAACGACCAATCAAAAAGCGTCTCTCTAACAAGTAGCGCTCACGGTGGTAGAAAGGAGGAACTAATTTTGGCGTAGTTAAGCGGGACATGGTCTCCAATGTATAAGGGATAGGAGTTTCCGGACCTGTTTATACGGCCGTGCATTCTATGACTTATCCGGCATAATGATATTAACTTGTGACGTCACAACGCTTCCGCGCTTATTCCGACCGTTTTGATTTTAAATTTTTACTTGCAATTCTATCAAAATTTTATTACACAAGTGATTCTTTAAATTTATGTGCTTTATTTTTACACCAAAATTTTTCAAAAACAAAAATATTTAAAATTACGCTATTTTTATTACGATGCATCTTTCCTTGCATTTTCTGAGTTTAATTCTTCAAGTGAAGACTGCATATGTTTAATCTAATAAACCCATTGTCGCATTGTCGCACTGTTTGTATGAATAAAAAAAATGGCTACCGAAAAATTCTTTACTTTCTAAAATAAGATAGAAGCAAATTTACCTTAGATCAAAGTTTTACACAGGATTAAGTTTTAAAAAAAAGGGGGAAAACGCATGTTGTGTTTGCATTTTTAGACTTTTCATGTGTTTCAGCTATTTAAGCCTCCACGCCCATATATGTGATGGTAAATGATTTATTTCAAACGCGCCTAAAGTTTTCACTGCTGAAAAAAACGAATGAATGAACGGTCAAGGATTGCATCTGTATTGTAGCAAAATAAAAGGTTTTTGTGTACGTTCTAATGGAAAATCTTGCTACGTGCGGTTAATACCTTCGGGCTCCACCATCTGTCCTTTTTTCCTCTTTAAAAGTTTTTTCTTTGCTTCTTTTTTTTTACGATGGATAAAATATTTGAAATACCACTATCCGCAAGATTCATTCGTCAGTGGATTTTCTTTAGTCCCAGAAGCGCAATTTTTCCGGTCTATACTAAACCAGACAGTTACATATTACTCTATCGTACCTTCCTATTCATAAATAATAAATGCAAGTTTTTTTTTTCTTGTAATGCATTTACCTAGACGACCCGCTTCATGTTTTACGTATGTTTCCTCTTGTCTTCTTAAAACGCAGAACTCATTCACTCAGAACTATTTATTTTTTTACGTGACTTCCTTTTTCCTTTTCACCTGTTTGTTGGAAAATGATTCAACCTTTTTTTTTTCTTCTTCTTTTTTCCTAGTTCCCGGGATAGTCTTTCCTAAGGGAAATGTCTGGATACAAAAGTCAAATGCCGATTCCAGATTAAGAAAGGCAAGGAAATCGACTGACTTTTTTTATTTTAGAATGGAAATCCCAAAAGACTGAATAAAGAAAACTTTTTACAGCGAAACCGCAGCTGAAATTCGAATAATGTTTGCCGGAATGTTTTGGGTGATGGCTGATTTCGAATAAATCACTGCAGCGACTTGAGATTGAGGTTCGTAAAAAGATTGTTTCCTTTTAAGAACCGTATTTTTTTATTTTTATTTTTATTTTTATTCCTTTTCCGTGTAATTTGAAAAAATCTTACCCTACAAAAGGTAATACCCAGACTTTAAAATTTTCAAAACCCAGCTGTGATCCCGCAACATGAACCATTTAATGTTTGGAAGTAAAGAGAGAGAGAACATTCAATAAAGATTGTTAACATCGAGGGAAGTTTACCAAAAACCTCTTATGCGAACACATCGCCTTTAAAGTTTTCAGGAAGTGGATGTACAAACTTTTTGGAAAGCGATACTGCACGGAGAAAATGCTGACGAATGAAAGGAATGGAGTGGTTTGTTACTTCACGGAAAAAAGTTTCAAAACGGAAAATCGAAGTTCGGAAAATTTGAAATCGCCCCAGGGTTTCTTTTAAAACTTTCTTAATTTTATTTATCGTATTAGATGATTTACAACACGGGTTTTAATAATATCTCTTAAAACCGTAGTCTTTTATAAGATCTCATTTCTATCAAACAAAATGTGTGAAGTAATGGAAACTGAAAATTCCCTTGCGGGAAAAATATAAAAATGAAAATTTTCAAGAAATATGAGTGGACCCATCCCTTAATCAACATATGCCTCCATTTTGTTTTTTGATTTATGGCCACGGAGTGTAGATCTGTTTATGCACTCAAAATATATGAATTATGCGTGAAGGAAGTAGATTTTTCCCCGAAAACAATAAATTTAAGTGGGAAAAGCACAGGGAAGTTTCTCGGTCTTCAAACCCTGATGACATTTAGCCATTTTTTTACCCTTCTTCACTCCCGGGGAGCATCTCTAAGTGAATTATTAATTGAAATGGGACCTCCCGTCAAAATTTGAGGGAGAAAATGTTTAACAGTCCTCTAATTTCGACCCGCTTGAGTCTAAAGTTCTTTGATTGTGCGATCTTATTTCTTGTCCGATGTAATTGTAGGGTAGTTCAGGTATTTTTATTTTTTAAAAATTTTGGTGTAAAAATAAAGTATCAGTACATGAACTTAAAGAATTATTTGGGTAATAAAAAATATTAAAAATTTTTTTTTCCCATATTCCATAATTGGTTAAAGTTGGGGCTTAAAAATTGTAAATAAAACGGTCGGAACAGGCGCGGAAGCATTGCGACGTCATCGTCATATGTTAATATCGTTCTGCCTGAAAATTTGTCGTAGAATGCAATGCTTTCAATGTTTATTTGTCCCCCGAATTTGAAGCAGAAGAATAGTTTAAATTTTGCTCGATAGATGGCTGGAGCTGTAGTTAGGGAATCACGTGATATGCCCTCCATCCAATCAACACTTTCGAAACACTTTTTTTTTATGATGGCTGCCAGAACACCTGATTCCCTAACTACAGTTCCAGCCATCTATCGAGCAATATGTGAACTATTCTTCTGCTTCAATTTCGGGGGACATTTTTGTCCATATGAGGGATACCCGAGTTGCCTGACCTGTATGTAAGATCGTGATGTTTATAAACAAGCCACCGCATTCTTGGAAGTTTTTTTTTGGACAGAACAATATTAACAAACGACGTCACAACGCTTCCGCGCTTATTCCGACCGTTTTGATTTACAATTTTTAACCCTCAACTTTAACAAATTATTTCATACAGAAAATAATTTTTTTTAATACTTTTTATTATACAAATAATTGTTTTAAATAAAGCCCCTTCATGTAGGGGCTTTATTTTCACTCCAAAATTTTTCAAAAATAAAAATGCATGGAAATACCGTATTAAAGAATACTGATCAACTGCTTGACTCCTGAATCAGTTATTTGTTTAATTCATTAATTCAGTGAAGGAAATAATGAAGCAATACCAAATATAAATCGAAAAAAAATTATCCTGCAACATTTAAACTTCACATAAGGGTTTATTTACTTTCTTTTTTCGTTATTTATGGCACCATCGACTTTTAAGTTTTAATCCTTTAAATGTTAACGATAATATTTAACAAAACTGTAAGCATTGATGTATCGCTTTTATTTGGAAACGGTATTTCTAATAAAAAGAACTCAGCCCGTTGAATGTCTTTTGAAGAAAGACGTATTTTCTTAGATTGAATATGGTTTCAAATCTGTACACTTTACGATTTTTTCGAAAACAGCAAAGTGCTTACTCTCTTGCAGCTTTAAAGTTCAGTTATTTATACAGAAATTTTTACCATCAGTTTGTGAACCGTTGTATATTGTTTCCCTCCTTTTTTATATAATCTTCTTAATTTGCTGGTTTTTAAAAAAAATACCTAATTTGTGTTGTTAATTGTTTTCAAATGTTTTACCCTCATTAAAACACAACGTTGCTTTTGTTACCACTTTTAGCCAAATTAATTTTCCATTAAATTCTAATTAGGACAGACTTCAGACTACGACTTACCTTTTTCCGAATGGAGAGTACAATCCGATTTCGTTTAGATGTTTTGGTATCATATTAATAATCGAATCATCTGTTCATCCTTTCTGTGAAAAAAAGTGCGGTTGCGTTAAAAATTTCCCGATTATTCGAAAGCGTCATGTGCTTGGACTGAAATGCCCACCTTTGAATAAAAAAAAACGTTTAAGCTCCTAACAATTCATAATGTGCTGGTAATTTTATTTTACAAGAGCTAATATTTTTATAGGTCATAAAAAAATATCTCTTTAAGTGTCGTTTGGCTTGGAAAATTTAATTCGCGAAAGGAATAAGGATTTTGAGAAAGCGATAAAAATAAGTCGCGGTCGTTTAACACCTATAATTTTTTATTAATCGTTTAAATGTAAATTAAAATATTTTCAACTTTTTTTTTACAAGCTGAGTTCTTAAAAATGGTCAGGGGTATTTTTAAAATCAATTTTAAAGATTTGAATTATTGGCTTCTTTCTCGTTCTAAATTATACAGAATTTTTGACTGCGTCTCTCACTTTTTTTTTTTTTCTTATTTCCTTGCGTGCTGCAATTTTTTAAATGGCTGCTCTACGATGATTAATAAATGTTTATTAAAAGATTTCAAACTTTTCAATTAGATTATTTTATTTCTCTCTTATGCGATGACAAGTTTAATTAACTCGTTTTAAATAATTAACTTTGAGAAAATGCTATCTCTTTGAATGGAAGCATGTGCACTCGCAACATTAAGAAAATCACTTGAGTGAATCTGTTGAAAAGGAAGCACTATACAGGTGTCTGTATGTCTTGTGGTATTTTCCGAGTTCCCCGAGGAAATATATACACGTGAAGGAAGCAGATCCGTGGTGGAATTTTAAAATTATTTGAAAGTTTTCCTTTTTCTCGCTCTTACGTTAAGCTTTTGGAGGGTGAAGAAGACGTCAGTGAAATCGACTTGGAATATGGGATATAAATTGGAGTGTTCTATGTTATAAATCCGAGTTGGACCCCTTAGCCCTTTTTGCCCGGTAATGAATGACCGGTGAGTTAAACTTTTATCCACTCTGAACTTGAGACTCCGACCCTATGTTTTTTTTTCTTCTTCTAAGTCCCCCTTCTTTTTTTTTTTTTTTTTTTTTTTTTTTGAAGTTTCTTGAACGGATTTTGAAAAAATTGGTAGGAAAGAAATAACATTTTTATATAAATATCTGTATTTGTATTCTTTTTTTTTTTTTTTTTTTTAAGGTTGACTTCGTCATGTGGGATATGACAATTTATATATTTTTCTAAGGCCATATTCTTCATTCTCATTCTTTCTTACATTGCTTCCATTATTTTTTTTATAGTCTATATTAAACTAAGACAGGAAATAATCTGGCTTTTTATTATAATTGAAGACATGAAGGAGGTTGTTGTTCCGAAAAAACAAAATTTATTTTGAGAATTTATTTACGTATATTTATTTACATGGCGTTTTTCTTTTGTTTCTTAAACGATCTCCTTCATCCACTAATGTCTTCAATTAGAGGATTCCCACCCTCAGTAATTTTTTTTTTTTTTTTTTTTTGCTGCAATGGCCAGACTTCTAAGCTCTCGGAAAGAGAATTGATTGAATTTGCTCTTAGAACATCTTAAATCTTTAATATTTAATGGATTGTTCTCATTTTGTAATATGGCGTGTTGATTTTGATGCCTGTAAATCATGTCAAGTTGAGAAAAAAAAAAAAATTCTTACGCTGAATTTGTTGCCATGGTTCACGCTATTCAGTTACGCGTAATATAACATGTCTCTCAAACTCTTTGACTGGTGCATTTTTAATAAACATGCCTCATACTCGTCGGAAGTCTTTTTTTTTTTTTTTTTCTTTTTTGCCTATAATAATATAATTTTTTTTTTTTACGCTTCGATCCATCAAGACTTATGATTTCAACTTTTTTTTATTTGTTTATTACGATTCCATCGTTTACTAGATACGAATATACTAAGCCCTTGGGTGTCTTTACGTGTTTCCGAAGAAAAATATACGAAGAAGAAAAATTGTTTAGCGAAAAAAAAAGCTTAAAAATGGAGGATCGAAGACTACAGTGAAGAAAAGTTGATCATGAATTGATAATTAAACGAGCGTGGAAAATAATTCGGATTCTCTTGGGAGGGGAATGAAGTTTGAATGGAAGTACTGAAAACTGAAAACTGGGGGAATAGGAAAACGTTGGAAATGATGGAAATCTGGAATTAATAATTCAAACTTTTGTCGCGGAATTATAAAACCATACGATTTTTAAGGGAGCTAAACACTGCGTTTGGCAAAATTTAGCCATTTGAATAGATGGCTAAATCAGTTTTGAGAAAACGTTAAGTCCGAATTTGTTCATTAAAAAAAAGTTTAAAGGAAAACATTTTAATGATTTACATCAATATAGCATCGCTTTTTTTTTAAAAATAACATTAGGGATAGTGCAACATTTTGAAAGTTTAACCAAAATAATCTTTCTGATTGACTTTGGTAATGTAAAAAGTATGTTACATTCAAGCTTGTTTTCTCGTTCTTTAATCGTAGGAAACGGGCAAAGTTGTGAAAACATTTCCCGTGTTTTATTGACTAAAAGGGATCAGGTTGTGAATTGAACTAAATTAAACTTGAAATCCAAAGCATCAAGTTTTACTTTCAATTCAAAGTCATACCCTTTCTCTTTCCAAAGATATAACTCGTCGAAATCCCAATTCCAATTGCAAATAAAATGACCGAATTTATTTCTGCCATTGAACCTTGCCTCTCTGCTACAGCTGTTCGGTAAATTAACAATTCTAAATTTTTTCCCGTGATCCCTTTGCTTCAAAGTATGCAAATTAGGGTGGTTCATTTTAAAAAAATTTTTGAAATGTCGGGGTGGCACAAGTTTAATCGGTTCTTTTACACTTAAAAACGACAAAAAAATTTTTTCCCGATTTTTCCGACACCGTTTAGAGGTCGCTCAAAGCGGGTAAAGTTTCCAAAAAAAAATCTATATTAGTCCCTTTGCAAATTATTTACCAAGTCGTTTTCTATAATGGAAATCATCGGTACAAGGTTTTATCTTATGTTTTCTAGGTCGTAGAAAACGAATATGGCCACCTCATTTTGCTACATTTAGCCATAAACAGGCCTTTGGCCAATTTTTGGCCAAAAATGACTATTTTTTTCGGTGAAATCGTAGATTATGCCTCCTGCCGTCCTGGAACGTAGACATTTCTTAACAAAAGTATATTGAACATATGCTTTCGATGCCGTAGTTCACGAATATGACTGTCCCGTTTCGCTAAAATGTACCTGAAATTGGCCAAACGCCATTTTTTAGCCAAAAATGACGTTTTTTTCGGTGAAATCTTAAATTATGTTTCCTGCCGTTCTCAAACGTAGGCATTTCTCAACAAAAGTACATTGAACATATGTTTTCGATGCCGTAGTTCACGAATATGACTGTCCCGTTTCGCTAAAATGTATTTGAAATTGGCCAAACGCCATTTTTTAGCCGAAAATGACGTTTTTTTCGGTGAAATCTTAAATTAAAAATTAAACATTTTCCAACAAACCTAAAAACTGCTTTCAAGTAGCGGGAACGTGTAATTCTCTCAGTTGGGGTTTCTCGGTATGCGGATCAAAAGGGAGCCGGGATGATGTTGAGTAAAAAAATACACCAGAGGAAATTTATATTTTTAAAAAATTCAGACGCGCGTTTTATCTCATGGGAAGCGTCATTTAGGATTTATTTTTAAAAATCGTCATTTTTGACTAAAAAATGGCGTTTGGCCAATTTCAGGTACATTTTAGCGAACGGGACAGTCATATTCGTGAACTACGGCATCGAAAACATATGTTCAATGTACTTTTGTTGAGAAATGCCTACGTTTGAGAACGGCAGGAAACATAATTTAAGATTTCACCGAAAAAAACGTCATTTTTGGCTAAAAAATGGCGTTTGGCCAATTTCAGGTACATTTTAGCGAAACGGGACAGTCATATTCGTGAACTACGGCATCGAAAGCATATGTTCAATATACTTTTGTTAAGAAATGTCTACGTTCCAGGACGGCAGGAGGCATAATCTACGATTTCACCGAAAAAAATAGTCATTTTTGGCCAAAATTGGCCAAAGGCCTGTTTATGGCTAAATGTAGCAAAATGAGGTGGCCATATTCGTTTTCTACGACCTAGAAAACATAAGATAAAACCTTGTACCGATGATTTCCATTATAGAAAACGACTTGGTAAATAATTTGCAAAGGGACTAATATAGATTTTTTTTTGGAAACTTTACCCGCTTTGAGCGACCTCTAAACGGTGTCGGAAAAATCGGGAAAAAATTTTTTTGTCGTTTTTAAGTGTAAAAGAACCGATTAAACTTGTGCCACCCCGACATTTCAAAAATTTTTTTAAAATGAACCACCCTAATGCAAATTGATTCTGTTAGGACATGTTCCATACCCTGAGTTTCGCTACATGTCGTATAACTTAGCGAACGAACAAACCAGCCTTTGAAATATGAAAATGTATTCTGAAAGTTTTCCTCTATTATGATATAAACCTCTTAGCCTAACGATGATACCGAAGACATAAAGTTGTAACGACCATTATATTTCTTACGACGAAACTCCCTTTTTGCACCCTATCTTTGACTCAATTTGTTTCCACGGGAATAGAATTTATTTTATATTTCATTATTTCAGCTTTGTTTAACCCTTTCTCCAGGACTTGCAGGGTGTAGTAGCGTTCCTTCCATGTTTTTTTGGTCTTTAAAACACTCTTAAAGTAGATATTTTAAATTCTGACGTTTTTGATTTGTTTAAGTTTTAGAAAGTTTCGGTAAATATTCAGGATCGTTATATGGTTTTCCTTGATATGGAACTCGAATTTTTTATTAAGAAATTAAAAAAAAAAAAGAAAAAATTGGCCTTGAATTTGTGATTAAATTAAGTTGAAGCAGTATAAAAGCAGTCAAAAGGGAAAAATAGTCGATCTGCTTTCTTTCGCCGAACATCGGAAGATAAAAAACGTTTTATTTCTTCTTGAACAACTTTATAGAATTGACAATGTCGGAAATAATGTAAGAGAAGTTGGGAAAGATTGAGCAAGATAATGTATCCGTCTTAATGGAGAGGAATGAAGGGGGGGAAGGGAAGGAAGAATCATGTGAAATGGCACAGGTGAAATCTTGAGCTAGAGTATATTACTCTGAAAACTGTTGTAATCCGTTTGGCTGTCGTCGGTGCCACCCTATTCTAAAGCGTTCAAAAATGCCAAGTTTCCACGAAAGAAGAAGGGAGGGTATCAGCATTTTATATGTTTTTTAAAAAATTAATCCGATTTATTTGCTAATGAAAATTGCTACGTTTATTCTGCTTTCCTCAGATTAGTACCTAAAATAAGTTCAAAATAAAAAAAAATTGGTTTTGAGATAAATGACTACTGTTTTATTTTTCAAGTAAATTTAAGAATAGACGTTTCGATCCTTTTTCTTAAAGCACTGATTCTACATGGTAAAAAATTCACCTTATTACCTTTCCAGTATCATAAAATATCAAAAATGAAATATTTCCCCATTAGAACCTTTAGGCTTTGATTTATCGGTTACACACATTCAATAAGATTCTCAGCGTCAAACCGTTAATAATCCAGATTTCATTTCTCGTCACCCTGGAATTTGTAGAAGTAAATATTCCAGCTGTCTGGGTCAGATTTGTGTGAATTTAAGGGAGAGGAAAAAAAATGAAAGTTACAAATTTCATTTCCTGTTTCTGGAAATCCCGGAAATTCAAACATATTCAAATTTCCAAATCACGGCAGCTGCATGGGGCACACACTTTAAGTGAAATGGACCGTGGCTGAAAACCTTTCTGCTCGTTCCGCTCTCCTATGGAATAATATTGTCGTTATTAAAAACAATTTTCCCCCTTTTCCAGTTGAAACCATGGTATTAACCGACGTCTTTAAACGATGCCATTAAACGCCTCATTTTAATGGTTTATCTAGTTATGCTGTATTTAATCTATGGCATTTGATTTCCTTAAGTTTTTTTTCTTACTTTTCTGTTTTTAAAATTTTCAATTCTTGTTTGTCTTAAAAAATACTAATCAAATTTAAAATAATTTTTTTTTTTTTTTGAAATGCCTACTAAATATTACGATTGTTACAAAAAAAGGCTTTAGTTTTTATCAGACCGATTTGCATGATGTATGACGTTATACTCCTGATGATCTCATGATTTCCATGTTTCGTATCGTACAATACCCCGCATTTTAAGGGCCAATCAGGAAAAATATCCTGCAAAATTAATATTCAACATCACTAGCTGAATTTTTTTTACTACGATTCGCTTCCCCATGAATGTCTTTACATTTTACAATTTAGCTTATAGATGTCCATAAGCTAAGTTAAGAACAATTATGAATAGTCGACGGCATTATTAAATACCCCAACCAGATAATTTCAACTTTTACTTGCTTCTTTTTTTTTTAAAGAGAAAAGCTTTCTCATTTATTTTTTTTTCCCCAAGTATTATTAAAAGAGACAAAAGAAAATGTTTTCTATAAAATCCTCGCCTTTGCCTATTTTTTAAGATTTCAATTTTCGGGTAAGGAAAAGTAAATCGCAAGTTTTAAAGTATTTCATTTAACTTGTAATGTAAAAAGTTTAGGGGAAAAAAAGTTTAGTTAAAATAAGCAATATCCATTATGGATGGAGAGGAGAACACCTGAATATAAGTGCTCCGCAACTGGATGTCATCGTTAGATTATTTCGTTTTTATTCTTATCTTATGGAAACCTGTAAAATTTTTCGCCAAGTCAAGATTGCTTTTTATTTTAAAACACATAAATAATAAATATTTAGTTTGATACGACGTGTTTCATTTTTTTATGCTTTTCAAAAGAAGCTGTACTATTTCTTTAAAAACAACCGGAAAATTTCTATTCGCTTTTCAAGGGTTGTTGAATTTTCTTATGTTTACATTTTTTTTTTTTCGTGATGGAGGAAACAGTTTTACCGGTTTTATCTTTTCGTATATACTTTTTAAGTGTCCGATCATTTAAAACAGATGTACTTTTTTTGATCTTTATGACTTTAGCCGTAAAACCGTTTTAGGGCTTTTCAGAAAGTCTTAATTCAAAACGATGTCCTTTTGTGAAGACAAAGCAATCGTTATGACGTTGCGAACGGGAGGAAAGAAACCTAGGGAGGGACTGTTGAAAGGTTTTTCTCCTGTAGGGAACCGACATTGTATTTATGGTTTATAATAACCAAAGTTCTCAGTTGTATATCATTCAGCAGGTTACCTTTTCTTGGGAGTTTTGCAGAGGGGAAGAGCGACGCAAGCGAAGAAACATTTTCTATGTGCTCTTTTTCCTTTTTTTTTTTTTTTTTTTTTTTTTTGTAATAGCTCTTTAAATTAATAGTCTGTGATATTTCATATGATTTTGAGATGTCGATTTTTCAGCAGAATTATTACTGCAGTAACTTTAGAAAGTTAAATTATATAAAAAAAAGGGATTTCTTTTACAAAATCAGGAAATCTTGAAAAGAAATTCCCCCCCTTATACCGTACCGGAAAAGAGATAAGATGATTGATCGGGTGACAACATATAATATTATCCTTATGCGTTAAGCCAAGGAAAACGTAGACACTCAGATGTGTTCCACACGCACGTTTAGCCGAATTTTGACTTAACCAGTTTGATAATTACACGGTGTTTTAAAATTTATTTCTTTTTCGAATTAAAAAAAGGAAATGTGGAAAATTAATGAAATAATATTTTTAATGGCAAAGGAAAAAAAAAAAAAAAAAAAAAAAAGAATTTATACGTAAAGTTTTCTATGAGAACGGTAAAAAGTTCAAAAATGAATTGAATGAAATACATTGTTAATGGGTTTTTTTTCCTTCTGAAAAGCATTTCGAAGACCATTTGTGTGTAGAGGAATCGTAATTAGATTATCGTTCTCATTTCAAACCTTTTCAAAAGCTTTATATTTTTGTTCCTCATGTCCCTTTTTTTTTCTTTTCTTTTGCTAACTAATTTGAGTGAATCGTTTTTATCACGGTCATTGCACGTTTCCGGAAAAGATTTCATTATGTTTTGAATTTAATAAGTATAAGAAAGATAGCTGAAAAAGATTGAAGTGCTTTTTGCGCAAGTCTCTCTATCTCTTATTAATCGTCATTTTCTATAGAAAATTTTCTCGTGTTATATTCAGACATATTTCGCATCGTTAAATCGTTTACAATGACTATTATTCATGAAAGATTTCGATGTTTCCTTGTTTTCTTGAACAAGCGTGGGGAGGAAAGGATGTCTGGAATTATACGAAATAAAGACAATAATCTTTTCAAATCAGCAATCCCTCTGATTAACTTACTGTGCTTTGTAATGGTATCAATGCGGTGGAGCTGAATAAAGAAGAGGTGTGATTCAGGAATCTTTTGCAAATATTAACCATCCCTTACAGACGCAATAAATAACATTTAAGTGCCTTTCGTTTATCCTCTAACGCCCGTTCTCAGCTCTCACCGCATTGTTTTATATACTTTGTTTTGATCTATTGTCCTTCAGGTGCTATTATCTTAAACTTTTTTCCATCATAAGACTTTATGCTTGTGACTTTAAACGATTTTTTTCAACTTGTATCGAATGCTTACTGGAGCATTTAAACTCTTTCTGTAAAACGTTCAAAGATGTTTGTTCTTTCGACTTTAATTTCAGTTGCCCACGGACCCACGAAAATTGTAGTGGGTTAGAATTTCGAAAAAGATTTACAACCCTTGTACTTTAAAAATATAGAACCTTATTTTGTGTCTTGTTTTAAATATTTACTTGTTGCTTACATGTTCGGACCTGCCATTTTCATTTGGTACAATCTTGAGAGCTTTTCGTCTGCTCTGCTTAGAATTTGGAAGTTTCCATGGACCTTATTTATCTGACTTGTGGTTTGCTGTAGGCGACTGTATAAATGGGACAGTAAAAAAATATGGGTAGAGCAGTTTTTTTCCCATAAAATTGGCGACAGTAAATTTAAATATGGGGCAGTTTTTTTAAATAATTTGGCAGTGGATTAATTTTTTTGAGGCAGTAAATCTGTTTATTTTAGGAAAGTTTCAGAGTAGCAGTAATTAATAATCGAAGGGCAGTCTTTTTTATAAAGCTAATTTTGTTTAAATAAATTTTTAATAGGTAGTACGTAAAACCCGTACGAAAAAGGGATGCATAAAACTTGTATTATTTATACAAAAATTATACATAAAATATACAAAAAATTGGACATGCATAAAAAATGCATAAATTATGTATAAAGAACTTATATTTTTTTATCCTACAATATGATTATACATAAATTATGTATAAAAAACTTTAACTTTTTTAACAAATTTTTTTTTTTATCCTCGGGGATGATTATGCATAAACTATGTATAAGAAACTAAGAAACATAAACTTTTTCAACGAAAAATTATACATATAATTATATATAAATTATACATAAATTATACATAAATTATATATATGATTATACATAAATTATACATAAATTATATATAAATTATGTAGGTCCAAATTTTTGTATAAATTATACAAAATTAATATATATTTTTTGTATTTATTTTGCAAAAAATTTACATATTTTATGCATCTCTTTTTTGTACGGGAACCTCCCGCCGGAAAGGCTGTAGGAAAACCTCATGGCTTAAGAATCTCAGAGGCTGGTTTGGTGTTGATTCCTTGAGTCTTTTTAGAGCGGAGGTCTCAAAAGTAAAAATATGCCAGATGATAGCCAATCTTCGTCGCGGAGACGGCACTTGAAAGAAGAAAAGAAGTACGTTAACTTTTCTTAATCGACGAGAAGAGCTTCGGTGGACTTTTTTGAGCGGCCTCTCTTCTTTTCTCGCCTATGGGAATTAGGATGTCTCTTCCATAGCCGATGGCGAAATTCTAATGGTGCCGCCCCTGAAATATTCCCGAATAATTAAAAAATAACGTGTGCAAAGTTTGGGGACCTCCCCCTGAACGCAAAATAGTGCCTATAGCAACGTCATTTTTCCCATTTAAATGACATGGGAAATGTTCTTATTTTAGTTTTTATTTTGTTTTCTCAGTAAATAGCTAGTCGAAAAATTTACCGCTTCCCCGCTCCGTTTTCTATTTAAAAAAATTACTCTTGCCAGTGTAAAGGTCGCTAATTGATCCCACGATGCTTTATCTCCTTTTTCTTCCAAAGTCGTACAAAATTCATTGTTTTTTGCAATCAAAAATTGACCTAATTTAAATAGATCCGATGTTAAGGGCAGGGTTTGAACTTCTCTTGCTTTTCTTATTGCCATTGATCTCAAACACGGGCTCAAAACATTGGTCTTCAATCTCTGCCAAAACGGTCCCAGATCGTTGTTGTTATGTATTTCTTCAATTAAAGAAATTTTAGATTCTGGGATTAAAACCTTCCAAGTTATACGCGTTGGCTGCTTTCCCTGTTTTGGAATTCCTTTCCCTGTAGTTTTCCCTTTACCACTCGTGGTATTAGGTTTTGAAGCCGACGCAGTAGGCGGTATTAGGTGTGACAACAAAAAAAAAAGTGACAATTTTTTCATCTGAAACAAAAAAATAAGAAATAACAATAACCTGCAAAGAGATTCAAGAAAATAAAAATTTCTTATACCAACCACTTGAAATTGTTGAGTCCTGAAGAAAAGTCAAATCATTTTTATCGCAATTTACTTCAAAATCTTGAATTAACTGAAGTACATTTGGAATGAATTTGTCCCAATTTAAGATAAAATTGCTTTTCTTATCTGAATGCAATTTGTTAAAATCCTGCACGGAAAAAAAAGTTCGGTTCCTGTTACTGAAAGTTAAGTTGGGGCTTGTGACATCTAAACATTTGAGTTGACAATACTGAAAATTAGGTTATTATTACTAAACGTTATTAATCATTACGAACTCTTAGTAATAATTACTAAATTTTTTCGGTATTATCTACTCAAATGTTTAGATGTCACAGGTTCAGTAACAGGTACCGAACTTTTTTCTCCGTGTGCTTAACCTAAACGTCAACGATTTTATGTAATTATAATATTTATTTTTATAAACGATTTAATTTGATACAGCTTAGCCATAACAAAATAATACCACTTACCAATAGATGCCCTTTCTCATGCAACAATATCGGCCACTCTTCTAGTATTTTCTCTACTATTTTGTCTCCAGTACTTCGAATCTGTTGCAACCTTAAATCATAACTCTCTTCCCATTTTTCAGCCACTTCTTCCCAAGGTTCGTTACACCTAGAAAGCCAGAGTTTACATAACCGGCACCTTTAGGATTCCGCCATCGGCTATGGAAGAGACACCCTAATGGGAAACCGTGCTATGGTTTTAGCACGGTTTTAGCTTTAAATATTTTTTTAAAATGCCTAACTATTTATTATACTGCCACAGCATTTTTTTTTACTGCCGAAATAATTTTTTTACCGTCCAAAATTGTACTGCCATTAAAAACACTGCCATATTATTAAATTTACTGTCAATCTATTAAAAAAACTGCCGTTTTATGAAAAATCACTGCCCTACTATTAATTCACTGCCCCTTTAAATAGACGTCTTTGTGGTATTAGGCTCCTTAGTTTCGTGAAAATATTTGTTTTGAAAATTAAAAGAAAAATCTGGTTTCATAATCTCAGTTTTTTATATGACAAATACCCCTAAAATCCCTTGGGGAAAAAATACAATTAGTTTATTCTCTTGTTTAAAATAGAAAGATGTTATTCGAATTTGTGATGCAAAGAGCAGAAGAACACATCAAAGTGACATAGCTGGAATGGAAATTCATATTGAGGTAATACCTCCTCCTCCCAGGGGTACATCCCCCACCCTTTCATTGTTAAGAGCTTTTCATCATTTTCTACCCATCCTTCCATCTTCTTGTTCTGATTTTATATCTCAAGCTTGCTTTCTTTCACATTAATGTTGTGAGATATAGTCCATCAAGTCTTGAATAAAAGTGATAATACGGCAGAAAAATTGTTGGGAAAAATTTTTAAAGGCAGCTTGCTTTTTTTTCTTCAGGAAAAAAGGCGGTCAATTCGGACTGAACAATCGCAATTTTTTTTTTTTTTTTTTTCAACAGGAGGGAACTCTCACTTTCGGATAAATAAGCATGAATCATTAAAAAGTAAATATCGTTGAACTTGTAAAATTAGCGATGACGTTGATAATAAAATAATGTGTAGGCTCGATGGAAGTGTGGCAGAAATGTTTTGTTAGTATTGAAAGTCTCGTTCGCTTCGACAGGTGATGTTCGAATGTCGGACCGTGTATGTGTTCATTGTGATATAGTAGTTCATGTTTCAAAGTTTGCTTTTATTTTTATTTTCATTTTCATCTCCATGTTTAACGGTCGAATAGTGCTTTCCCTGTGTTTATTTTTTCATATATCTTTTTATTCATTTTTTTTATTATTGGCCTACAAGTCTATTCAGAAAAATCGCACAAGCTGTAAAAAGTGAATGGATTGGAAAATGCTTGCCAGCGCAGTATCGGCATATGGAAAAGTTTATTTTTTGTTTGAAACCAGTCGACTTTTTTTTTGAAGTTTTTAATCTTAATTTTTATAATGTCGGCCTAACCGGCTGCCTGCTTATAATAGGATATTTAATGTAGAAGTCAAGGGAGGAAAAGCTGCATAAAATCAGTAATTAATTTATATTTTCAAGAAGTTTTAATTGACATCTTTTTGTAGACCTAAAAAATTGCTGTTCTAGATTTCCATACTCAGATATAAGGTTTTTGTTCTGCATTACTCTTCCACTTTAAAAGTAACGCTCGCTAAATTTTCAGCCCTTGCTAAAAATAATTGCCTTAGAATGATTTTTTTTTATGCTTTTTTTTTCGGATTTTATATACAAGAATTTGGCTGTCAATGGCGAACATGTGACATTTAAAAGTGGTAAAATTAGTAATTTTTTTTGTATTTCAAATTACTTGTTAAATAGACATATTTTTCATTTATTTACTGATTTGCGGGAAAAACTGCGACTTTTCTTTTTTTTTTTTTTTTTATATATAGTAATCGGACTTTAAAGACTTTCTTTTTTTGTTAGTAATTAGCGTTAAGTTTGAGACCTAACATAACGGAAATAGTATACCTTCAAAAGACCGTGAAGCGATGTCTTGTTTTTATTAATTAAAGAAATGATTCTTTTCTTACTTTTTTGACCGAAGATAATTACTGCTTTCCGCTATAAACATTGAAAATTATGTGTAAAAAGATGATTTTCCTCCACTAATTAATCTCAATTTTTTTTTATATCGATTTTTGGGGCAGTCAATAATAATATGCCGTATATTATATTTTAAATGCTAATGATAATATATCGTCGTTTTTTTAAGCATAAAAAAGTAATAAGTTAATTTAATCAGAATTAGCGTTAAAGCTCTCGCCATTTATTTCAAATAATATTTCATGTTTCATTTTTTAACTTAATTTCTTCAGAGCCAAAGTCATTTCGTTTTCATTATTCGACGTTAAATACTAAGAGAAAAATCGCTTCTAATGGATTCGATGCGTAAAAAAAGATTATTTTTCCCGGTTTTTTTTTTCTTTTTAAAAATCTAAAAAAGAAAATTTAAATGGTCAAAGGTCTTGGCCGTTAGAGGCGGTGAAAAGCTTTTGAACTTCAACTTTATTTACAACTTAAGGTTACACGTTTTTAAAAGTCAGGAGAGGAAATCATGTGGAAAGAAGAAAACATCACAAATGCAATAAGTGAATGTATGTGTGAATTGAAAATGTGTGTGTGATGAAATTGCAACCGTCGAAGTTCTTTGGGACCCAAAATTTTTTTTTTCAGTATGATAACCTTAAAACTTTGAAATTAAAAGATAACTTTTTTTCCAAATTTTTAAGCCAGTGAAAAAAATATGCCAACCATATTGCTAAATACCCTCAAAAGTTGGACGTGAAACCGGAAAAAAAATGTTAATTACTCAATATACTTCAATCATTCTTCAAACGAGTAGTACACGTGAAGCTTTTGCCACTTCAATTCGATACGAGAGGTGAGTTTTTTTCGTTAATGATTTTTAATGAAATATAAATTGCGTATATGTATATACATATATACTTTTTAAATAATACTAACGCAACTTTGAAGCAAAAGGCTTGATTTCAAACTGACGAAGAGTAATCTTCATGGTCAGCTAATGATGAAAAGTACAAGATCTGCTCTGGATGGAATTTCCTTTTCCTTATTGAAACTAAGCTAAGAAGCTAGCTTTTTTTTTTTTACTTAAAAAGTTTAGGACAGTTTTTTTTAGTGGTCGTGTGTTAACATCATATTGGTTACATTACACATCATCATTAACGATTCTATTCGGTGTGATCCAACTCCTTATCATAGATTATCATTTAACGGTTATTGCATTCCAGTCGATTAAGCAATTCGGATGTTTTTTCACTTCATCGCCGATACGTCGTTAAATAAAAAAGAAACTTCCGATATATCGAATGGCGCCCACTCGAAATAAAAATATCGGAAGTTTCAATCCTACTTCGTATTACAAATACGAGAGCTTCAGATGGAATAGACAGGCTGTTCGTAAGAAAGCAAAAACGGCTATCTATCATGCTGAATTCAATTAAAAACGTTCTTTTTCAGATTTGATAGTCAGCAATCCCCGCCTCCTCTCCCTCGCTGCCTGGGGTCATTCGTAAGGGTGAAAACTACTGTTCTGAGAACTAAATTTCTCGAAGGAAGCTTCCCGTTTTTCTTTATGACCTCGGGGATCGTTTTGGTTTTATGAGAGTTTGAATATTTGTGATTTTTGTTATTGCGCTTCCGTCAACATTTTATTATTTATGAGATCGCGCTTGATTCCAATTCATTAATTCCAATTTCGAAATAATCCTACTTTTTTAAATGAAAACTTAAAATTGGCGGAAGATCTTAGTCTGAAGAATAGCACGGGAATAAGAATATTTAATGCAATTTGGCGGCGAGGTAATTAACATTTTATCTAAAAGTGTGATTTCCATATGGCGCGAATGGTGGGACGGTTTTAGGGAATGACCGTAAACACCGGGTGTGGAATTTTGAGAAATGGTCTTCCAAAACTACCTATAAACTTTCGTACATCGACTTGTAGAGTGTAAATGTTAATGTAGCGGTTATGGTGTTTAATTAAGGGCTTTAGTTTGTTTTAGAGGTAAGGAGGTAAAATGACTTAAAATTCAGGATATAGAGGTATAGTCCGTTACCGCAATATTATAACAGACCGGGATTATTGCTCGAAGCAAACAGGTTATACGTAGTCATAGCAACAATTTCATATGCACAACATTTTCAATTCAGACTTTTCGTTAATTAAACCGTTTGTGTGAACTAGCTGACTGGGGGGTGTTCTCTTTATATTAAGGCTTAAATTGCAGCACCTTTTTAATATAAGTTGAAAAGGTGAAAATGAGGCCTGCGTTTTTAAAACTTTGATAGTTCCCAGTCTTTTTTTTTTTTTTTTTTTTCTTAAATAATTTTATATTGTCGTTCCAATTTTTCAAGAAACGATTCTATGGTTTTCGTTGGGATGTATTGAGAAACAAAATTCAGTATAATGATCTCTGTCAAACAGACTTTTAATACTGTAGTATATCTTTGCCTTTTATACATTATGTAGGTCGTATACAAGTCATTTAAAAATGTATGCTTAGGTTTGATGAATAGCGCAAAAATTTGTAGATGTTCCTACGTCCCCCTTTATGTATATATATATATATATTTTTTTTTTAAAATTAATTTATTGATTATAACTTCTTAGGCTTATCTGCGTTAAATATTTTCCTCTCAGCATCTGTGAAAGGCATGGACATAAAACGATTACCAATGCGTAATAAAGTAAGTCCATATTAATACTGATAACTTGACTATCGTATACTGTTTAGCTCTTCTTTGTAGAATACCTATTTAGCGCTAAGACGCGGGAAAAATCATAACTTTTTTTTTTTAACTTTAGGCATGACCAACTATCTTATCTTGATCGTTATAAAATTTTCTCCTCCACCCAAAACTTCTTTGGTAGCGACACCTTTTCAACTAGTGAAAAGCTTGGTGAAGGTTTCCTTCAAACGAATGTACTAGTTTTTACGGAAAACGTCAATGCACGTTAAAATGGTGTCATACTCTAAACGGAGAAAATTCGGCACGAGAGACATCCCAGTGAAAGGAATCGGAGCATTCGGTAATTGAAGCAGAAAATGCTGATCTGAATGTTAACAGGCAACGAATGAACGATTGCTGAATGCAAACAAGTGCGCCCCATCAGTCAATCAATCGCATTCGTTTCGGTTTTTGCTGATTTCCCCTCAGATTTATTTAATTCGATTTCCGATTAATTCTACTTAATATGATACTTTAGTATTCTTTTACTGAGTTCTTTTTTCCCTCTTGCTTTTACTTTTTTTTTCTCCATTTCGTTCCCCCATTTTTTTTTTTTTTTTTCGTTTTTTATTTTCAGTTTTGAAGGATGTAAAAATGTTATTTTACATCTAGAATGAAATTGATTTTCAATGATCTTCAGATAATGAAAGGATGAAGGAAATTTTTAAATAATGGAAAATGTCATAAAATCCAGTTAGAATCAAAGTCGAAATTGTCTCTACCTAACATTTTTTTAATGTAATGTTTTTCTTTTATAATCATAGCTTTTTCGGTAATTGTGCCAGTTCTTTTTTAAAATGGGCATTTTCTTTGTATTCGTGTTTTCGTTGATCTTATAAATAGATATTTTCAGGATGTCAATAAGATCAAGAATATAGATTTTTATTTGTTGCATCAGTCGTGCCAGACAACAATAATTAGTACGTGACCAGAATTTTTTTTATGATTAGTTTTGTCTTAAGCACCATCCTTTAGTCGCGCTGAAAATGATCAGAGTTTCAAAGATTTCGACGATTAAATGAGGAGCTTTTTTTTCCACTGCCGATATACGGTAATAGTTGTACGTACTTTATTTGGCACTGAGACTTGCCGTGGAATAAAATGGTCACGCAAAAGAAGGTGTGCCTGTAGTTAGTGCGATGTTTTTCTTTTGAAGCGTGGGTTTGTTTGTATACAACTGAGTCTTCGATTTCCTGTTTTAGAACAAAGGATATGTTTTCTTCTGATATGTTAGATGGCTTTCTCCTTTATAATCTTACTGGAAGGTACAGCAAATAAGTTGGTGTTTCCTTTTTTGAGCGTTATTGTATATCTAAAAGTTAAATGATCCCTAAAATCGGATGTAATAATTTTGGGTAACTTATTGAGTATTTCATTCTTCCCGATTGCTGAAGTTGTTTTTTTTAGTGAATTTCATGATCAACTTTCTTTATACGTGTATTGCCAAATGCGAAGTTGTGCAAACACTTAAGTATTTTTGCTTTTTTTTCACTACGGTATTTCACCCGTATATCATGAAAACTGGAAAAAAACTGAAGAAAGAAATGCTATCTGTTGTTAAAAAAATCCAACATTTAAAAATTATTGTTATCTCCTCTCGGAGTTTTTATCTCAAAATTTATTCGTTTTTTTTTTTTTCAAATTAATCATCGATATTAATTTTTTATTACTCATTTAGCTAAGGTCGCCAATCAGCTTCGCTTGAGTTTTAGGCCCGCAAAGAAAATGGAAGAGAAATGATTTTATTTCCCCACTTAGGGGTTGGGTTAACCTCAACAATTTGTAAGGTGAATTCCTGCGAATGTCGTAGTTTTCCTGATGGCAACAAAAGCAGCTTTATTTCCGTTGTTGCGTATGCGAACGCTTTGTTTATTTTGCTCTTACGTACTAGAGAAGCCTTGGTTTATTAAGTTAAGAAGTTTGTTCCTCCTCGGAACAACCATCGCGCTGCACCGACTCACAGAGAAAATTTGCTGCATGTTTCGGGGTAATCAAATTATCATTGTGGATATAATAGTTAAGAACAACTTTGAAATGTTTAAAATCTTTTTCTGTTTGAAAATTTTAAATAAAAGGGAAGGAAAATTATACCGTAACTCATTAATTCTGGAGCGGGAATCCGACTGTATTACTAAGTACATAAAAATAATCTTTATTTCGTCTTGCATTGCCGTCTTTTCAGTAAAAGTGATTGATGCCCGTTATTTTTCATTTCAACCCACAGATATATAAACAGCGACCTTGGAATCTACTTCGTTTTGTAAATATCCGCATTGACTCAAATTATATGGCTTTTGCCTGATTCATAATAAATTCATTTTTTTACAAAGACACGACTAGGAACACGTTAAAAATTTACAAAAAGGAAAGTGCTCCTGTTCATAAAACGAAAAACGTTTTTATTAATCCCGGGGGTAAATTTGCTTTTCAAGAAGTATAAGGAATACATGTTAATTTAATTAAAAATAAAGGGAGAAGGGGGTATGATGATCGCGGTTGACCTGCTCGCTCGGGAGTTGGAAATGACTAAATTAAGGAAGAGATGGATCGAGATATCGAGGGTGGTGTTACTGATTCGACGGCTCTCTATTTCCTTAGTATCGTTCGTGTTTTCCTGCATTTTGATGAATTTCAATTGAAAAACCTTTTTAGAGATAGAATGGCTTCGAAGAGTAATACAGAAACGAAAATGTTTAATCCGATTAAAATCTGCTTTTTTCTTTTCGTTTCTTTTTATTTAGTTGAAGGAACAAATAAAGCCCATTTCCGACATTGAAGAATCCAGAAAATTCACTACGAGCGAGTTTTCCGATTAAATACATATAAACTAAAATGGACTTTCTTTTCCGCTCAAATGGCCAGCCTGATTTTACGATAGTATCTTAGAATGTTAGATGTCAGTTTTCAATGAAGTAATAAAAAAGTTGGCATTATTATTGAACATTTTAGTTGAACCAATAAAAATTTAATTTTTTTTTTTTTACGGGAATTTTAAAAATATATTAGAAGACTACAAAATGTCTCTTAAGAAGTTCATTTGAGTGTACATGAAGTTCAACATCGGATTATTTTTTTTTCGGCTAGTCGCACAAACTTTCCCGTACATTTAATAAAATCTCATGGAAGATACCTATCGTTGCGAAATTTCATGTTCGATTATAAATATTTCAATACCCATTGAACTGGATCACTATTTTTTGTCTTATATTGTTCGATTTCACGCATTTCGATCGATTATAACGAATCCTAAAATTTCGAAAAGTCATTTTAATTTTTATCGATCTAGTTCAGACGTCTAGTTCTAGTAAAAAAAAATTACTTTTTTCCAATTTAATTTAATTGTCTAATTCTTTCTAATTTGTGTACGTGCATATGAAAACCTCCCAGTTATGCAATCCGGATAGTTAGTTTCGTTTTTTAAACCTTTTTTAAACGAATAAGTTTTTTAAATCAAAACAAACTATCCGGATTGTACAAGTGGGAGGTTTTTATATGCACATACACATTTCAGTAAAAAAATTAAGAATTTCAGTAAAAAAATTCAGAATTTAGGTAGCCTTTTTTTTTTCTCTGTATCTTTGATCTCGGTAACATTGACATTACAATATCGAAGTTTGAGTCAGCACGTAGAACCGAAGGTCGGTATACTGCAGAATGTTTATGATTTTCTTGATTTGATATAACATTGACTCATCTATGTACGGTCAGTGAAGTGTAAGAAACTCAAAACATGAAATATGGAAAAGCGTAAAACGTGCTTTGCTTTTTTTATTTTGTATCATGGTTCTTATCTTATGTTTTTTGAGCAGATTTTTTTTTTTTTTTTTCTTTCTGAGGCGAATAATTTTTTTGCTGTAAAATTACGCTAAAATCGATTGATCTCTGCTTTTCATTAAAGTTAATTGTACTACCTACCTAAATATTTAAAATGTGACATTTATCTCATTTTCTGTCGTTTTATTAATATGGAATGTAAAGCAGAAACTATTAATAGTTTTTATTGATTCGTATGAAAGCTATTATTGCAGCCATTTTTTTTTCGAAGATGAATTAAGAATTTAGTATAAAATTATCACACTTTTCATATTTTACTTTTTTTACATATGTTTAAAAATTCTTTAATCTGTTTGTATTGCTATGATAATCCTGATAATCGATATTAATGTTTGTTATGAATTTTGTCAATGATGTTTATTTACTTTTTGAATACTAAACTCTCCTATAACTTACTTTTTTATTATTTTTTTTCTGAAATCGAGAAAACATCGGTCTCTTACGTTTGCTAGAAAACTCGTCCTTCCTTTTTTACTGAAATTAATTTATTTGCGCTTTCTTTTAACTCTGCCTGGTTGAAGGGTGGAAAATGAGGGACAAGAACAGGATATGTGGCTGTGAGCACGTGCTTGATAGGGCCATGTTAACATCAACCAATTAACCGCAATAGAATAATTACGATTGGACCTAGGTTTGATTGCGGTGAAACGATGGGGATTGTTTCATTGATTTGAACATAGATCTGTCAAAAAATGTAGATATTTGTAATTTCATATATAATATGACTAATGTATTTTTATAATTCAGTCAAAGACACGTATCATTTATTTGCAAATCTTGATTAATTTATTAATCCGTTGCTTTTTAATTTGAAGAATAGATGTGTTTTCCTATCATAAAAAACCCGTAAAAGTTTATTTTTTTTAAATTTTTACCTCTATACAAACAAGATCGTCCCTTTTATTCCCATCTTAAAGTATGTTTTCCCTCCCTTAGTTTCTTCCCTTTTTTATTCCTTTATAAAAAAATCCTGTTGCATCTCTTTGAGGCTGCCCTGCCTTTCGATGGCGGAATAATTCTTTGACCTTTCCTTTATTGATTTTTAGGTAGCTGATTGATTTAATTTTTCAAGTTGACAAATTGAATTCCATTTATAAAATTTACAAAAAACTTTTTGACTCGGTGAGTAAATTTTACCCCAAGCACAATTTGTTTCCGACTCATAGTTTTTTATGGTGAAGGGAAAAAAATTGGAAGGGCTTACTGGTGCATTTGCATTCTCTTTGAAGCCGCTATCAATATTTATGTTCAGAGGACACGGGATATTCTTTTTAAGAAGTCCATATGTTATTTGGGGTAAGATTACCTTGCAAAAGTCGAAGGTACTATATTTTAAACTGGTGTATTACTTTAGTTCCTACTAAAAATATGGGAACACAATGGTGACATGACTTTCGGAAAATTCATTGCGAAATACCGTGATGAAATATTAAAGATATTTAATAAGCAAAAAAGGGTGGTAATATATTAACAAGTTTTCATCTCGTAATTTTGCATGTTAGAACGTGGAATATTGGAAAATGTTTCACGTTCCTTTCTCTTTTACCTTAACACTAAATCTTCTTTAACACAATATTTTCTTCTGTAATAATGACAAGTATATTAGGTCGGGTGCTTACAATTAATCCAAATCATTCTCGCACTATTACTTATGTACATTTATGCATTTTTGTAGATGCCAACGGAATTGAATTCTTAGGCCACTCTTTCAGATAAGTAATTCTTTACATTGACTGCAAAATAAGGTGGAGCGAAAACATTTTTTTATTTTATTTTAACTTTTAATGACGCACAAAACACTTCATTTGGTATCAGAATAACGTGTGTATGATCTCAGTCCAATCGAACAATATTTTGAGGTTCCTTAATGCACTTACATGCTAAAAATCGAAATTTTGGACATTTCCCGCGTGAAAAAATTTTTCCAACATGGAAAGTATCCGAAACAGGATTTAAGTCGATGCTTGACCTTCGTAACATATGGTGGGACTGTAAAGAGAAAAGTTTCTGATGTGTTGTTTTTTCCAGGTTGGTCTAACCCTCATGAAACCTAAATATGCGGAAATATATGCGAAAAAGATATGCAACATATAACCAATATTTATGTCGCATATATGTGGTTGCCCTATGTTTTCCAAAGGGCAAAGTTATATGCCGCATACAGCACTATTTGCCGTTTCTTATATGGGGCATATATGTGAAAGGCAAATATGCTGCATATAAACTATGCTTGTAATATGTAGCTTATATGGAAAATTGATATATGCAGCATAGATCCCGGATTCGGAAAATACAGGGTGCAGCATATATGCTAAGTATATGTTTTCAGCGTTGCCAGATATATGCAAATGCAGGGTACAAATATGTCGTTTATATTTTACAATACATATATACCAAATATATATAATAAATCGTGTCTGCAATTATGTGGCTTATATATAAAATTGGTATATGTGTGGCATGGATCCCGGGCCAAAAAAATTGCAGGATAGTTACAGCAAAGGTTTGGCGGTCATCGTCGTATTTTGTATAAGCGCATATTTCATGAATATTTAGTTAGCGTGCCTCTGAAAATAAAATAGTAAAAAATTATAATATAAAATTAAACGAATAATACAGTTTATACAATTTATATTGAAATATTCATTTTTAAATGGAAAAAAATAATAAAAATGGAAATAATAAAAATGGAAAAAGAAAAATTGAGAAAAAAGTTATGAATTGGAAAGAAAAAAATTTAAAAAAAAAATTGAATTGGAAAAAAAACAATTCTTTTAAATGGATTCATCACCGCCATCTGAGTCGCTTTTATCACCTAATAAATTGTCAATTTCTTTTGACATTTTTGTGCGGTCTTCAAGATCATCATCATTATTATTGTCACTATCTGACGACGAACGACTAGGCGATTTTTTTTTTATTCGTGTTATTTTCTTTTTTTTCACTATTGCCACTCTCATTATCACTATTACTCTCTGGCGAGGATTTATCTTTATTTTTACTGGAAATGTTGCTCTTATTACCTTCAGGATTCTTAATCGTTGGTTTTCTTGATTTGACGGGAGCATTTTTATCATCCAATTTCGCCTTCTTTTCACCCGATTTCGCCTTATTATTACGGACTATTTCCGGAGATGAAGACTCCCGTAATCTCTTACATCCTTGCTCTGACCTATTAGCTTTAATCCTCATGTTTGTCAACAACGAGAAAATATCCAAAATTTCGATTTTTAGTATGTAAATGCATTAAGGAACCTCAAAATATTGTCCGATCGGGCTGAGGTCATACATACGTTATTCTGACGCCAAATGAAGTATTTTGTGCGGTATTACAAGTTAAAATAAAAAAAAAATTTTTTTCGACCCACCCTCTGTAAGCTTTAAACTCGTTGAGTTCGATAATGACTATTAAAATCCTGTAGAATCAGCTGCGAGAAAACAAAAAAAAAAAAAAAAAATCTTGTAATAATTTAATTAGTTTCATGTGACACCATCACAGTTGTAATAATATTACGAAAATTGTGTGATAGTATTACACGGTCGGTCAAAGAATCGCGCTTTTTGCGTAAACTGTTTTACAAAAAGAAAAAAAAATTAGAGACATTGATTCATATTTGCCAGCTTTATTTTGGAAAAAATATGACTTTCAATTTTAATGGTTAAAAATTTTATTTCGCTTTTTTTCTTTAAAAAAGAACTGAAATACCTATACCCAAAACGTTTCAAGTATTTCCGTTCTTTAAAAAAAAAAAATCGTCCTAATGCCTTTTGTACATGGCCTTAACATGATTGTACCTTAAAATACTGTTAAACTTTAGCTTACAAACATTTTTTACGGAAAAAACGATAACCTATGTCAAAAACGAAATAAAACAAAAACAAATACATTACATTGTATTATGTTTTAATTAAAAGCTATCAATCTGAATGAGACAACCGATTTTTAATTTCGTAGCGAAAATCACGCGACAGTAATTAAACTATTATTTATCGATTGATAGGCATTTCACCTAGAAAATTTATTACCAACTTTGTAATGTTATTAATCCTTCTATTCAACGCAAGCGTGTCTACATTTATCACTTTAAGCTGAGGATATCGATGCCGAAAATTATGGTTTACAAGCTTCTTGAGTGATACAAATGGCAGTAATTAAGTTTTGCAACTAGCTTTCGACAGGATAATGATAACTCGATACGTTTAGAGAATCCCTTTGTAATCTAGTACGGGAAATTCCTTGTTTTGTTACACGCTCCCCGGTTATTTCAATGTGATTGATACGAAAATTAGTCTGATGAATCCTTGAAATGATAAATAGGAGTCGAAAACGTCTTGATAATCTTATCCTCCAGGCGAAAATAAGATGAGAAACTGAAGGGGATGAAGAGGTTCCTCACTAATTAACTGACATCGTCTAATTAGTCGGAGCTCTTCTCGTGAGACAGTGCTTGCATCAACAATTTGTATCTTTCTGTTGTTTGTCTTTTTGCTTTCGTATTCCTTGGTCGTCCATTGACTTGAAAAAACAAGTATCCTCCCAGAGGAGTTACTACTATGCAAAATATTTCCCTCGTCATATCTTCAGATCATTTATTTTACTTATTTTTACTTAATTTGAAAAAAAAAAAAATGCTTGTTTAAAAAGGTAGAATTCATTTTCGTTATAATTTTGTAAATGAGACATCTTGGCTAAGAGTTTTCATGTGTTAAGGGAACATCCTTTATTTCTGTGTTCACTCTCCTTTTTCCGGAAAAAAAAACATATTTGATGAGCGCAAAGACGAGCTTTACGATGGAATTCATCCCAGCATGTCATAACTCAAGACGCTATATGAATTACCGCTATCTTATCCTTTTCGTGACAATGTCTAAAAATTCATCCCCATGCCGAGTTGAAATATATATATATTTTTTTTCTCTTTTTTGTAACAAGGCAGATCCACCCTTTGTTTATAATTTTTATAATTTATTTCGTTCTTTCGCGCCATTATTCAAATTTAATGACGTTATACCGAAAATGGCTAAATTTGTTTTATTATAAATATCGTAATCGTTTCTTTTACCTAATTAATTTACTACAAAATCCCCGAGCAAAAAATATGAGTGGATTTAGAATAATGAGACTCTCTAATTTCAGTTTTTTAATTCCTTATAAAAAATGCGGAATTTTGATGTTAAAAAAATTTGGGAAGGGGAAAGAATTTAAGATGTGCGAAGTAAAAAGGAACTACTTTTACCCGAAAAGCATTTATTTTTTCAAAGTTTAAGAAATGGGCAAGAGTATCATTTGTCAGTGTTGAATGAGAAAATAGAGAAAAGGTTGACACAAGAAGAAAGAGAACTCGTCCTTCAAGGCGAGAAATTAGATTCGGAAAAAAGGTTGAAGCTATGTTAGCTGAAATAAAAGGGGGAAAAATGTATAAAATAAAAATGGAAAACAAATATAGAGATTAATGTTTTTCATTAATGTAGAGCCAACCTGGAAGTGTAGCTCGTGTTTTATTGCCCTCAGCCCATCCTTTTGTCCAGCTTTCCGTTTTGACTTTCACGTTGCATGATTACGTAATATTTTATTTCCGTTATATATTTCCAGTATTTTATGCTTTATCTTTAAATAGGCTTTCCAGACTTTTTCGAGTGGAATGCTGGATAAATTATTTCAATTTTTGTTGTTTCAGCTGAGAGATATTTTATCCACTTTTTGTGTTTAACTTTGCAATAGAAGTAATTTCTATTTGTACCAGGGGTCCGAATCCGAAGCCGGTGCCTGCCGCGGCCGGCGCCAGAGCCGAATTTAACGCAAATGAGGCCCTAGGCAACCGTCTCGATGCGGCCCCCAAACCTTCCTCGCTTAATACACGAAATAAGATATTTATCGTTTAAGAATTTTTCCACAAAATTATGTTTTGGTTTTGTACGATTGGACCTTTTTCCCTTTGGTTTAAAGTAAATTCGAATAATTAGTAAAATATGACCGCTTGTGCTGATATACTTTTTCAATGGCAGGTATGCATACAGAAGTTAGCCTGGGTAATAAGGTTAATGCCACCACATTATAATAGCCCTTTTTTATTCATAATTTTAACGAATGGGAAAAGGAATAGAATTTGTTAATGTTTTTTTTTCCTTTTGAACGGCACGTCTGCACAGTTCTGAATAACAATGCAAGCGATTTGGACTTATAGCAGGTACTTACCTACGGTCTTTGTATGAAGAAGAAGAAAAAAATCATTTTTGCAACAAAGTTTTTAGAAACTGTAGCTAAGAAATGAAAAAACAGCCTTGCCTTCTCATATCCGCGAGTCCTCAACGACTCGCGGCCCCCTAAAAACGTGCGGCACTAGGCAGTTGCCTATTTTGCCTATTGAAAAGTTCGACTCAGGGCCGGCTGAAATCTCGGGTCGATGCCGATGCCTATGCCGATTTCATATTATTTATTTAACTCACGATTCCGATTCCGGCACCGACACCCGATGCCGACGCCACCAAGCATCGATTATATCCGATGCCGCCTCTGTTTCCGATTTTAGTAAAAAAAAAAAAAAAAAAAAAAAAAATCACAGAGTCATTATAGACGATTTTTTAAATCAGGGGTCCGATTCCGAAACCCGGTGCCGATGCCGATGCCGATTTTTGATATTAAAAAAAATCCGATACGTCTGCCAAAATTTTCAACCTTCGGACCCCTGATTTGTACTGCCGATTTAAACTCAACGTGGAAAAATCGAAAAAGAGAATAAGAGCTTAATAACTTTTAAAAACCTGGGGAAGCAAAGCTGGAATGAACAATGCCCCCCCCCCTTTTTGTTGTTACACCCCAATAAAATTGAAAAAAAAAAATCGAAAGCAGTAAAGTAAAGCCCTTTGTCTTGATTTCTTTTTCAAAAGCCTAAAAGTTATTGTAAATTATTTTAATCCACCTTCCATATTAGGATTGTATGGTAGAAGTTTTAACATGAAATCGGAATGCAAGGAGGTGTGATATACTCTGGCGACAGTTTGAACTAGTGCCAAATCACGCTGACTGTTTCACATTATACGTCAAACGGCATTTTAATACTTTCTACCATTCGATTCTGATCAAAATTTGATTTCAGTTGGCGGACGTCTGATGGACGGAAAAGAAGGAAAAAACCTGAAAGAAATTGATGGGTCAAACGTGATGCAACATCCTGTCCGAAAAAAAAAAAAAAAAAAAAAAAAAACTCAACCTTTTTTCCTTCTCTCAAAAAACTTGCATTGCTCACATTTAAAGTAATACATTTATAGTTTGTCAGGATGAATGAGTTCCCCTTTTCGAAATGGTAATCCGATCGGTGAATGGAAACCCTTTAAGTTGCACGAACGCTTCCGGCTCCATAATTTTCCTTTTCCGAGGCTTCATCCCCGAGCTTTTCTTTTTTTTTTTTTTGTTCTTTTTAAACTTCTTTTGACAAAAGTTTTTTTTTTTTTCGTCGAATTCCAGCTCGTGCAGCTTAACGGCTCTAATTTAATCGGGAGTGATCTTTCTCATATTTAAACATTTGCCGAGTTTCGATTGTCACATTATAGAACGTGTCCGTAAAACCTGTTTATTCGAAGCATGTAATATAAACGTCGACATGAGTAAACACTGGCAAAGCAACGCGTGCGTCGACCGTGGCTCAAGTCGTTCCCTTCCCCCGGCAGAATGCGCCCTGCCACAAGTACGTACATCGCCCACTATCGTCTGCCTTCCCAGTCAGTTACATACGATATGTCGTGCTAATCGAGAGCGTCTGCCTGTGTTTTGTGAAGTTTGTGTTGTGCTCACGTATTTCATATTTGGATTACGATTACGATGTTTTTTTATTTTTATTTCTGTAAGTTTTCTTCACTTTTATTTTTATTTTTTTTTTTTTCAGTTTTTTTTTTTTTTTAAAAAATATCGAAATTGATATAGAGAATTTCGTTTTTTTTTGTTTCTATTTTTTTTTACAACTCATGAGGAATAATTTGCGATTACTTTATCGGCTTACAAATTCCAAATAAAGTTGGAAAATAATTAAACAGTTAATTTTTTCAAAATTGAAAAACGTTTACCTTAGATAACTATTAACATCTGTCAACTTTCATTTGTGCGATTTATATACAAAGTCATTGCATTTTTGAGCTATAGAAACTTTTTAATATCGAATTTATATGCACTTGAATAAGTCTCAAGCTAGACATCAATTTTTTTTTTTTTTTTTTAAAACGAAAATTGTTAAACACTTTATCTTTAATTTTCGCAATGTTATTAGTCTGTCAAACATTTTTGAGCTGGACAAATTGTTTATTTGTGTCCTTTGAATGCAAGTTACGCATCTATATTTTAAATCCTATCTTAATAATCTACAAGGTGCATTTGTTCTTTAATACCTTTTCAATATAAAAATGCTGAAATTAAAACTTAACCTTTGAACCGACGATATAATATTTAATTAAATGGTTTAAAGCTTTAGAAAGCTAGGTGAAGGTTTCAAAGCTTAGAAAAAAGCTCTTCACTAGGCATTGCAACTATAGATAGAAAGCCAAAAATTTATTTTTGCTTTGACTGATATCAATGTATAGCTTATAAACCATCCATATCAATCATCTGGTCATTACTATTTGCAACAAGTCCGTTTATTGCAAACACATTAATAATCAAGCGATTACCTTGACCAAAGTTTTTTGGTCGTATAAAACGCTTTTGCTTAATTTACGGTGGAAAACAATCATTTATATTCTTTAGCTTATAAAAAATATATTTATTTTTATTTTAAAAATCAGGAAAAAATTGTGCTTCTTGCGAAACGATGCGCCTTTTTTTATTTTTGTCTGTCGTGAAAAATTTAAAACCCGTTATTTAAGTCAACTTTCGATTTATAAAAAAAGTGGTTAATTCGGCGGCTTAGGAGCGGATTGCCTTTTTATAACCTAATCTGGCTGTTAACGGACTAAAATATTTGTCCTGTAAATATGAGTCGTTGTTATTCTTGTTCTGTAAGAAAGCTTTCAAATTTTTATTGATGAACTTAATGAACAGAATTGCAGTAGATGATCGGCAATCCCCAAAGAAGACTGGGTACATTTCATTTTTTTTTTTTTTTTTTTTTTCTTCTTTTATTGCGATTAAGCGTTTAAAAAAATGCAAAGTGAAAGTTTTAACCGTTGCAATCGCGATTTTTTCACCATTTTACGGTGCCTTCTACATTATCATCTTCATGACTTTTGCATTCAATGATAACCGTTTTTTCGTATTTCGCAGTTATTGGTTATGTTACTTCATTTTTTGATGCTGAAACTTATATCTCTAAAGGGTCATTAGTCACGGGAATCACATACACTGAGGACGAAGTATAAATAAAACTTTAGTCTCGTTAATTATTTAATAATTATTGTGTTTACTATTGTTATTAATAGAGTTGTAAATCTTGCAGACTTTATTTTTTTTATTTTAACACTACGGTCAGAAATGGAGATCCTTTATCATTTTGAAGCTCGTAAACGAGGTGCTAATTTTTTTTTTTTCAAGTATTGATCGTTTTTATTGAATAATAATTGTTAATTGTTTAACTCAGTTCCATTCAAATCTGCATGGTTGAATAAGATCGATTTAGTGAATGCGAGGAGGAGATAAAGATGGCGGCATTGAATGGAACGCGTTATGCAAGACAGAAGTAGATAATGAATGTTTCTATGACTCATGTTACAATTCATAGGGGACAAATCGGTGAAATTTCTTGAGAATGGAAGACTGTACCACGTTCCGATTACAGTGTCGTAATCAGTTCTATATTCCCATTATTTTTTTTTTTTAATTTTTTGATAAGCTTATTGAGGTCGATATATTTGCAAAAACAACAAAAAAAATAAAAAGCAGATGGTCAGGCCACTGAGGATAGTTTTGCGTTCTTAAAATGCTTTAAAAAATTTTTTATCGTTATTAATTTTAATTACAGTTTTGTTTATTTTATTTGATTTTATTTGAACGGTTGCTTTATGCTTTTGCGAAGGAAAATTTATTATCAAAAAGACGGTCACGTGCAATTGTTACCTTGTTCAGGTAAATTAAAACCTAAGGTCACGAATGTTTCCTTTCATTTCTGGAAGTATTCGGTCCATTATTAGTTTACTGTTTTTGGTCATTTTTCCTCGAGATCTGTTAATATTTAATTAATGATTAGTCATTTAAATATACTTAGAGTGAACCTTCTGAATAGAGCTTTTGCGGTTTTGGGAAGCTTTTTTCAGTGGAACTTGAATCTTTTAGACTATGTTTTTTGTCAGTCGTGTCAGTTGCGAAAATGAGAAATTCAAAAGAAAATTTGAATATAATCAAAAAGTTAATTATTTTGAATTTGCGCACTTTTGGATTTTTTGTTTCTGAAGAGATACTACACACTGAGTTGTTCGTTTGGCCATGTGATTTTACCGTAATTTGCATGCTTGCTGGTTTTATCACAGGCAAACAAGCTTTATCAATTTTCAGGCATTTGATATCTTTTTGCTAGAGATTACGCTCATTCCACAATTTTTTTATTTTTACTTGTTAGATTTTTTATTCTTATACCGGTATTTATTTTACTATAATTTTTTTAATTAATTTTTTCTTCATCCATTTGCTTTAAAGAAATATTGTAAGTTAAAGTAATTCATCTTGCACATGAACAGCCGAAGAAATCTACTGGAATATAGATTTTGCAATGGAAATGGAAAGCCATTTAACATGAGATCGTTTCATTCTGAGAATAAAATGATGGCTCTAGGCAAAGGAACACCTTTTCATATAATTCGTAGTTTACGTGATTTTTATTAAAATGTACATTTGGATCCATTAAAACTAAAAGTATACAACTTTTCTTATGTTTTAGTCCGAATAAATTGTAAAGTCACGGAAACGGAACTGCCAAGGACTGGTATAATTGCATCCGATTTTCACAGAATTAATATCTATATAGCGCTTCGTTTAAAGAATGCGCATTGTACCTGAGTTATGAGACTGGAAGCTTCAAGGACTGAAAGATGATTCATCTTAAATGTGACCCAACATATACGACCTTTGCCTAAATTACGATCGGAATTATATTCTGTTTCCAAAATATTGCATTTTTGAATGAATCGTGTCTATCTTATTATTTTTGTTTCATTCATTTGAAGCAAACTCATTCATTCATTTGAATTGTTTTTAAGTTTCAATCTCGTTTATTATTATTTGGAAGAACGTAATTCGCTTAATCGGAATTTTTGAAAACTCTCATTTTGATTAAATCAAAGCACCACTAATGCATCTCAGTCGTAATCATGATGATCCTTAACGGGCTTTAGCACCCATTAACATATTTCGTCATAATTAACGTTTTGATTAAACGAAATGCGGACCAATCTAACAAGTCAGCTGATGATTTTTATGCAAATGCCACATGTGGGCGGGAGAAGAGAAAAATGTTGTTTACTTCGCTTCTATCATAAAAAAAATTCTTTAACGATCTTAAACCGCTAAAAGATGTGCAATTAGTCATTATAAAAGAAATCAGATTAGGACATGAATGAAACGAGAAGAAAAAAAAAAAAAAAAAAAACCAAGTCTGTCTTGGAAGTGTTTTTTTTTTAAGCCCACATGCTTTTGTCACGAAAGAAAGAGAAAAGATTTCACGGTTCGTTTTTCACTAAAACAAACAATAGGTTCAAAACTTTTTAAATAACAGAAACTCGTTAATAATTAACCGTGATTACTCCTAAGTACGAGATCAAAAGTGGGCGACTTCTTGATTATGTCAAGGACATAATCTTGTTCGGCCGTGATCAGGGAAAAAAGATAGAAGACCGATTTGATTATTATTCATCAAATGTTGATGCAAACTTGGACCGTAGGTGTCTCTCTACGAGTTCCTTGAGGGTCTCATATGTGCCCACGAATATCACTCCTACCTTTATCCCCATGTGCAGTTGCTTGTTTACTGTTTTTTTTAACCAGTTTTTAGGATCAAGTGATGTTAAAGCTGTGCAAGTGTTTTATTTTGAATGTGCATTAAACGTTTTTCTTCTTTATTACGTAAAGTTGTCACTTACGATGGACATTAATTTGCAATACTTTATCGTTTATTTTTCCAGCTTTCTAAAAACTATATAACAGGTGCAGCACGCTTTTTACGAGCTTCATTTTAGTTATGGTTTTTAAAAAAGGAGGAAAAAAGACGAAACTATTGATAAAAAACTGGTTGCCATTTCTGAATTCTTTGTCAGAAAAGATTTTCTTAAGTAATATTGATTTTTTTTTTTTGACACGCTATCGTAAAAATTTCTTTTTGGAAAAAATATTATCGAATTTGATATCAGAATTTTTCCTCTCAATATGTGAAGTTCACGATAGTTTACATAACAAATTATTTTCAGTCTGCTTTCCGCTTTTCCCCTCGACTTCGTGGTTTATTCTGATAACACTCTAGGATGTGACATTTTTAAAGTAAAAGCGTTGTTATTGCTTTCTAAAACTTATACGCAAAGTATCATTCAGGTGCTTGAAGTTCGATTTTTTTTTTTTTATTTTTTCAGAACTGAAAATGGTTTTGCCTTTTAACAAATTTTGCAATCATCTTGAATTTCGTGGATTTTATTGAAATGATGGTACTGATAATGGAATTATCGATTCTTTTCATAGATTAGAAACTAAAATAACGCGTTTTTATCTTTCTCCCTCGATAGCTTGAGTAAATAATTATACAGTACATTAATAACACCTTATTTATTTTACCTTTGCATTTATGTGTTGAGTTCTACCCTCCTAAGCAGAAATGCCGTATATAAATTTTGGATCTTAATAGTTTTTTACATTTTTAAATAAAGGAACAACTTGCTAATTTCAGAATGGGCAATTGGGCATATATCATTTCATCTTATGAGGGCAGAGTTTATGAAACAGGGGTCCAAAGCTTGAAAATTGTGGCCCATGCCGATGCTTGACATCGGATTTTTTTAAATATCCGAAATCGGCATTGACATCGACCTGAGATATTTAGCCGGCCGTGGCTGGAATCGGTATCGGAATCGGAATCGGACCGCTGATATTAAAAATCAGCGTAGAATGACTCTATGATTTTTTTTTCACTAAAATCGGAATTAGAGGCGGCATCGGGTGTCGAATTGGTCGAATGGAATTCGGGTGTCGAACGGGTGTCGAATTGGAATCAGAATCGGGTTTAAATAAATAATATGGCATCGGCATCGGCATCGACCCAAGATTTCAGCCGGCCCCAGCATCGGCACCGGCGTTGGATTCGGATCCCTGATATATAATAAAGGCAATTTTTTTAAAAATATCTTTTAAAAGGGGGTTTCCAATACTAAATGTCTCTTTTATTTCCTAAACTACCCTGATTGGAAAAAGGAGTTTTTACTTAAAGACGAATGTCGCATGTCACCATACCCTGAAGGCTTCAATTCGATTAATAAGGATCGATTTCCATTTAAATTAAAACCCTCGGGTTACTGTTTCGCGTATTTCATGGAGTTATTTAAAAAAAAGGGGTTGATAAAATATATCCCGTTATAATGGAAGCAAAATATACATAATCGGCAGAGAGGAAAAAAGGGCCTGTAAAGAATGATTGATGAGCTTTTATTTTCCTTTCTTCGATTTCAAAATTGTTTATGGGGTAATTGTATATGATCTAGATCCCATATAGGTGCTCGGATTGGGTCGAATTAAACAGCTTTTGCTTGGCTAAAAAAAAAGCTCGGCACACTAATTATAGCACGGGGCACGTGCATCTACTATTCTGCAGTAAACTTTTTTTTTTAAAGTATTTACTTACAAAATCATATTTAACGTTTGTAACATTATTTATATTGTTTAACCGACGAATGAAGAAGCATATAAATAAATCGAAAGTTGTACTTGACGGATTGTTCGTTGACCTACTCTTTCTTTTTTTAAAGCGTTATACGCAGATCATGAATATTTTTTCAAGCATCGCATATAGAGTATAATGTTATTCACTAAGTACTAAATTGTCGATTTCTTGAATGAAAATAACTAAATTAAAACGAAATAACGTTATTTTAAATTTTTAAATTTTTTTTCTCCTATTTTTAGTTGAAGATCATGCAAATAATTGCACTGTCACATTATAGCTTTTTTTTTTTTTTTTTTTTTTTTTTTTCTTATTCTTTTTTAATAAAGGTATTGTTTATGCAGTTGAGCAGGTGGTCCTTGCGACTAGTCACGACTTGAACACCTTTAGGATCAAGTTGCTGCTTTTGAAGACTTGGGCAATTATTTTTTTGCTGTTTACGATACCGAACTCATTGTTGTATGAAAAAGGAGCTTTTAGAGAGTTAAAATACTTATTTTCTAAAGAATAGCAGAAGTAAAGTTTCGTCATAAACTTCGTTGAATGAGTTGTTTTTATTTTACGAGATAGATCTTTTATAAAAGTTTTCTTTCTCTAGCAGCTGCTGGAAACTTACGTTGATTGGAAAAGAACTATGAAATTAAAAAGTATGATATCGGAATTTTAGCGTGTTTCATGAAAGAGGATTTGCAAATTTTAATACCCTCTTTTCCTATAAAATGTGTTTTAATTAAAAGTTGTTTACATTTTGTTGTGGAAGAAGTATATTGAGTACCACAATTTATAATAAAATAGAGGTTTTCGCTTTGGGATTATTTCACCTGCTTCTTTGCGCTTCATCTTCTGCTTCTACACTTGCTGTGAAACTTTTTTAAGTTTTGGGCGGATAATTGTTAAAAACTCTTTCACTACTATAGCTAATAAGTGTTTTTGAAATATTTTAGACTAACGATCTTTATTTTATTTCTTACTAATACTGCAGCTTTAATTCGACGTCTTTTCGTTTCAATGTCTTTAGTTAATCGTGACATTCGAGCAGGCGCAACGTTTTATGAAGTTACATACCAATGGAGTCTCTTTACAAGTTTTACATGAGCAGGGAAAAAATTTAAATGTTGATGGAACCAATCTGACCTGGCCCGAAAAGAGTTTTAGATTATTTAAGCGTTAGTTTCTTCTCTCTTTGATGCCGTGAATTACTCGTTGCTTGTGTAAAATGTTACGTGTTAATTTAAATTAGGTGTGATTTATTTTTATTTCTACCATTGTTATTGTGTTTGCTGCTTTAGTATTCAGTCTCTAATTTACTAGAGTGCATTTATTATTCTGATATAGTTACAATTAAAAAGGAGCAGTAAACTCATTTAATTTTTATCGTGCGATGAGTAATCAGGGATCCTCATTTCAAAAACTGTGCCTTTTGCTTGGTCGTTTTCCAGTTCAACTTTTTTTTAATCAGAAATTTCGAAATTTGAATTTATTGTTTTTTGCATAAATCGTCCAAGTTAGATAACGTTCAAGTTTCATCAAGGTTTTTAACAGTAAACTTTTCTCAATAATTAAAGCATTTTACGTATTTTCTCGGTTTTATGTGCTACTACAGATCTAAAAGTCGCCTGTTGTAAGGGTAAACATTTTGAAGATCTGTTTGTAATAAAAGCAGAAATGTACAAACAATGAGGATGCTCGTATTCATTACAGGGAGAGTATACTTAAATAAAAAGGAAGTAAAATCCACTCATCGCGAAGAAATAAAACGGATCATTCGATTTTTTATATTTAAGATGTCGGTTTTAATTTAAAAAGTCTAAGGGGAAAAAAATAAAGATTATAGCAAACAGTTGTACGAAAATGGGGAAATCCTGGTAAAACTTTTCCTTCTAAAAAAAATTCAAAAGGTTAAAATCACGGGTTTACGTTCGGCCTTTCCTTTTACCATTTTGTGATTAATAGTGAAACTCATTTTTACGATGTCAATCACTGTGGACAAAGAGAGCGGAGAGGTCCCTTATTTTGAAATGTAAGAGAAGTCCAGGGAACCATATTGCTTCCCTCTCCCTTGTCCGGAAACGAAGTTGGAAAAAGGAACAAAGTCGTGTTATTAAGCGGTTTTGTTGTAGAAACTGAAGCGTAGTAACCCACTTGATAGCGTTATCACCCTTTACTTCCTGTCGGGTTAAAGGAGTTTGGTGTATAACCTTAAAAGTAAACGAAAAATATTTTTAAGAACTACGTTCATTCCCTGAATTAATTTTCAATTTAAATAACAATTTTTAATTCAGTCAGTTATTTGCCGTAAAAATTAAGTTCCGCGAAAAATACTGGTTGATTTTATAGCAGTAACGAAGTATGAATTTTAGTTAGAATTACCCACATCAAAAAAAAAAAAAATTTTTGTACCAAAAAAATTTTTTTTTCCCGTAAGTGTGGAGGAGTTGTTACAAGGGTGTAACAAATTTAAAGGCCCGCGTAAATTCGAATTAAAAAGCCCGCGTGAATTCAGAAAAATGAAAAACCGCGCATTGCCATTATTAAGGCAACGGGTCGATTACCGTTAACGACGGTCAGCCATTTTTAAATCATTGGTCATTCGTAGTGATGGCGATATTTTTGAAAAATATCGATATTCGATATATCGATATTTTGAAACAAGCAATATCGATAAATCGATATATCGAGTTGAAAAATATCGATATCCGATATATCGGACCAAAAATCGTGATACAATTTTTTTTTATTCAAAAATTTTGCCTACACCTCCCCAGGACTCCATAATTCCAGTGTTCAATGAAAAATTATAACAATTCATTTGTTTAAAATCCATTAATTCGTTAACGATATTTCAGGAAGTTAAACAAATAATACGGACAGAATATAGCTTCTATTTCTGTATAGTTAAAAATTTTTAACTTAGTATTTTTAACCGAAATCATTACAATTCTAACGATTAAACAGCATAAATTAAAAGTTGCAAAATTTTTCAAAAAAGTCTACATGGTGTTACGATTAGGGTGGGGTTGCCATAACCCGATATGTATAGCGGCCATCTTGCTTAGCATGGTAGAAATATGGCCGCTATAGTATGCATGTTAACTGTAACAATTGTCAGTATCACATTTTGAAAGGCATCATTCAAATATTACGTAAGCATCTTTAAGGGAGAGGAAGGAGTTTTTTAAATGCTTACGCCAATCTTAAATCTCCATAAGAGAAAGCCTAATTTTGATTGCCATGAGGCGGGAGGGCATCCAAAATTTTTAAAATTGTGCTTTTGCATAATGCTTTAATGACACCAAACTTTCTGAAATGTATAAATATTTCAATTCATAATTTTTTTTTCTCTTTAGTCTTATAAATTCGTATGTAATATCATATGCGATATCGAACTTCGATATTGAAGAAAAAATATCGATATTCGATATTATCGAAGAGGCGAAAATATCGATAATTATCGATATTTTAGAGTCCGATATATCGATATATCGATATATCGATATTTTATCGCCATCACTAGTCATTCGTCACCCGCCGGCTAATTGAGTAACATCATCGCTTGAACGTTTTGTGATTATTTAATTGATTCAAGTTTAAAAATGAGTTCGTTCTTTTCCTTTATTTTTAATATTTAATTTTATCATGTAAAAGTAAAAGTTAATTCGGATCCCGAGGAGGAAACGGGAATCCCGTAAACAAAACGAACCGGCCGGTGAAAATGGTATTTCTGTGAGAACTTGTCAAATCCCCTTTTAAGGGTAAGCTTCTTTTTTTTTCTCTTTGATTAAAGTTTATTATTTTATTAAAGTTATTTTATTGATTGTAAATTTAAAATTTAAATTTAATTATTTGAATTTATTATTTATATTTAATTATTGTGTTCCGGATTAATCAATTCATGAAATTGATTTGTATTTTTTTTATCTCTTTTATTTAGGGAGTTGATTTGGTTTGGATTTAGTTTGGATTATGGTTGTGATTAGCTGAAATAAATGAAGTCATATCCGGAGCTTGTTGTTCTTATTTTGATGGAAGATTCCTGAAAAGCCTATTATACCCTATTATGTGGGTAAATTTATAGCAGTAACGAAGTATGAACTCATTCCAATAAACTCAATTAGTATTTAATAGGGATCATTTTAAAAACGTCCAGAAAACAATCTTAAAAGTTTACTTTCCAGAACATTACTAAGTTGAAATTTTTGGTGACTTTATTATTCTCAGAAGTGCATGGACGGATCTAGAATTTTTTTCTGGGGGGGCTTAGCCTCTTATCCCCCCTCCCTCCCTTGATCCGCCCTTGTAGAAATGTTGAGAAAAAATGGGGGAAACAATACTTTTTATTGTGAAGCGAAAAAATCATAACATTGAGAATAAAAAGAATTTCTTTTTTTTTTAACTGTAATCCTTGTTCTTCATTTCGTGTTTGAAATTTTTTTATTTTGTCGCAAACCCATTATGAAAATAGAAAAAACCAAAATGAAGTAAAAATTCAGCATCAAAAATACAATGAAATACCATAATCAAAGTGTTATCGCCGCCGGACCGGCTTCTTGGCACCAGCACTCGTTGCAATATTTTATATTTTATCTAATATCTTGGGTTCTAAGCTTTATTTTTAAGCGATTTCCAAATTTGTTAATCTGAAGGAACATTTTCTCAAATTTTCCCTATTATCCCGATCAATAAATTTTTTTTCCATCTATGTTTTTACCATAACATATCCATTTTCAGTTATTAATTTAATTTGGCGCATATATTGTCAAGGGAAGTAATCCATTCCAAATAAAAATTTCACACGCTCACCAATGCTCTGCTATCAAGATTAAAACGATTAAAATCAACAAGAATTCAAATAAAATTGTTCGTCATTCCACAGATGTTCGTTTTCCCTCAACAACGCTAATGATGCCAACTTTGAAAAGAGAAAAAAAAAAAGCCAACAGAAAGCGTTGTAAAAAAAAAAATAGTGACGCCTTAAATCATTTTCTCCGACATGCAATAATCATTTTCATGAAATGAAACGATGAAGCAGATTTAATACATTTTGACTTGATCTAACGTTTTAATCGAAGAAAAGAAAAATAAGATGGGAAAAGCATAAATTAAGCTAAAAAGTACAACCTCTTATTTAAAAGTTAATCGGTCGCAACGATCAATAAAAAAATCTAACCGGTATTTCTAATGCCGTAATTAGCGAATCACTATGAAGTAAGATTGAAAGTGACAGTAAACGCGGTTCGGAGGTGTTCACACAACCGTAAGTCACTGGTTTTTTTTAAAGAGTAATTATGATTTCAATTTACTTCATACATTAGGCTTTTTTCTTTTCAAACATGAAGGTCAGTATGGTCCACTTTGCAATACCGCACTTATACCGCGTCTTTTTTTTAAATTTCATTTCAAAAAAAACCGTTAATTATATCTCTCTAGTGTTCGGTGAAACAATAGGCTTTTGGTTTTTAAGTGATTCAAGGTGGTTAAGCCTCTTTCGTCCGTATATTTTTAATTATATTTAGGGTAGTGGAGTTAATCCTTGACTTTCGTGCGAACTCATGAACATTAGTTTCATCTCAACAGTTTATTTTGTTTAATCGGCTTACCTTCAGAGTTCACAATTAAGAGGATGGTAAAGTTATTAACGTATTTAATCGAGAGACCAGCCTTTTGGCTTTTATCTGTAATGAGATAAAACTCCAAATTATTTCGTTGTTTTTTTAATTGTATTAAAGACATTTAATTCTAATGGCCAGTGAATGGAAAGAGAAAAATACAAATTTCAAAAAATTAAGTTTTTTTTTTTTTTTTTTTTTCCAAAAATAACCCTTTTTTTTCGACTGACTTTTTTGAATTAAAATCGGATTCGGAAAAGGAACTTTCTAGTTCAGTTAAAATTTTAAAATATTTAGCTTGAAATTATTGCCGAAACTAAAAATTGAAAGAAGTCTGTATAGTTTATTGTTACTGATCTCATTTGCTAAGTGTCCCTGTGAAGTATCTCTTTTCTTGTCCATTCCTGGATTTCAACCGTGCTTGAAATATAAACCGTAACGAAATATAGACGTTTGAGATTCTCATTTTTGATAATTTAATATAATGTCACCTGATCATCAAGATCAGCATTATTTGCTTAAAAATAAAAAAATATTCAAGTAGAGTTGATTTCGAATACATTCTCCTGAATGAAACACGATAATTTTTTTACATTTTTTGCTGCATGTTTCCCGTACATTATTTCACACTTTTAATATAAAACGAAATTACAATATCCTCAGAAGAAAATGTTTCATTTTTTTTTCATTCATTTTCTTATTTTTGAAATTCTTCGCATTTATTTTTCTTTTTTTGGATATGGTAGTTTCTTTCAAACAAAGTTTTATTAAATTAGATTTTTTTTATAAAAAAAAAAAAACATTTAATGTTAATTCACTTTTCCGACGGAGGTCAATGACACAATACGATTGGCATGAGGGCTTAATTTGATAGCATTTTTTGAAAAATAATTACGCGAACAGATCATCTCAGATTCTGCTTTACCCTGATTTGGAAAACTTAAGATTTTGGAGACATCCAGAAACTTTTTCGGAATCTTGGCTATATATTCCAAATACATCATCTCATAAAAGTGTAACTCCTGCAAATATTGGCATTGCTTCTTTGCAACTGATCTAAATTCGTTTGGTTTCTCTGGCTCCTTAACTTCTAAAACAAACTTTTCCTTCATCGTGTGCATGCACTACAGCCGTCAATAAAATAGGTAGAGTTTTTACAAATCGATAGCCATCGCGAAAAACTATTTGGTGGAAGTACAAATAAATGAATCAGGTATTCAGATATTTGCGACTGAATGACTTAGGGAACAGTCTGGTTTCAATGATTAACAAAATGCTAGGCAACCGGAATGGGAAATTCGAATGAAACAAAAAAAAAAAAAAAAAAAATTAAACAATGAGTTTTGTTGTGGATTATGTTTTGAAGAGAACGCTGAATTTTAATTTTCTATCTCGAATCCATTATGCATTGTTAAATTAACCGCAGCGCAGGGTCCGCGCGATACTCAATGCCACGTTTGCAGAAACATTGAATAATTAATTGTTAATTAATCCGTTGAATAAAGAAATCACCACCGCAATGTCGTTAATTTTTAAATTTTAGAATTTCACAGTCTATTTTTTTTCCCTTTTATATAACCGTTGAAAATGTATCATCTTTGTACTTAGATTTCTCTCGAGATCTCTAATTAAGTTATTTACCATTACTTTGTTTCCTATCAGTTCCTCGAATTAAAACCCAATCATGAGAAACGCGAATTTAGCTAAAAATTGTATATAAACGCTGAAGTTTGTTTTGTTGAATCGGAAAAAGAAAAGGTTGGGGACAGCATTAAAATTGAAGCATCCGGGAAAAACAGCAACTAAAGCAAATCGAATATGACGAAGTGATGAGAATGACAATCGATTTTGTTAAAATCATAGTAAATTTTCGCTCGAGATGTGACGGGGAAAAAGAATTTTTACGTACCTCGGGAATAAATCGCCTGTTTTTCTCCCGCTCTAAAAGTGAATCTCGGTACGTAAAGCATCTTGCTGCACTAGAATGAAAGAGACTTTTCACGTCTCAGCACGTTAAACACCTCGGCTTCGCCTCGGTGTCTCAAACTTGTGCTTCGACGTGAAAAAAGTCTCTTTCATCTAGGGCAGTAATGTACTATTTAAGCTTTTTAATACAACTTTTGTTACAAATTGTAGGTTATTGGTCATTACAGTATCGCCAATCAAATCATTTAAAAATGCAAGTCGTGTAAAAACCAAATTTTTATTTCCTTGGACGTTTATTTATTCGACATAAAGTCAAAGAATGTAAGATCAGGGTTTATAACGTAAGTCAAAATCGTAAAATAAAGTTTAGAGAATCATCCTTTGTAAAATTGGTTCCACGTGCATGATAGGTTAAGTGGTCGAAAAAATTAGAAAAATGGAGGAATTATATTTGATCGAGAGACTTGATGCATTATACAGTTTTAAATAAATAAATCTAAGGTTATTTGAAACTCACCGGTGTATATTATACTACATATAAAATATGTTTATGGTTCTTAAGGAGTTCACACCCTGCATCTCCATTTCCTGTTAAAATATTGTAATAAACGACCAAACATATCATTTTCCACGCCGATGACCGAATGTACTAAGCTCCGTATTTCATAACGTTTTGATGAAATTAATCTTCTTTAAAACCTCTTTAGGTCCTATATTAATGTTTAGATAATGAAGGTCTGTTTAAAAATCACAAAATCGATATAGACCTTGAAAAAAAAAAGAAAATAAATGAAAAAGAAAGTCACATTCGATATTATTAAATTGATGCCAAAGTTGTATATGACAAAAGTTTTTATCTTGTTTCTTATTTTCCACGACTCGTGACAAATCTTGAGTTGTGTTTTTGTGACCCATATTTCTTTTCATTTTTCTTAATTTCATTTTCTTCCGTCTGTTAAAAACGAAAAGCCCTGGTTGTCAACTTTATAGAAAAGTAAAGAAATTCTCTTCTCCGTTGATTTAGTCTTTTATTTACGCTGCCGCTTATTTTGAGGCTTTTCAGCCAAAAACTTGGGAAAACTGATAGAGGCGTGACGCTGCATTGTCAAAATCTCTCTTTTCATTTTCGCTCTCTTTAAAATACTATTATTCTCTCGAACTTAGTTAACTTTGCTAAGAGGAAATTTCATATAATTAAATCACATAAGACGGGGGTGAAAAAGAGCCGAGAAGTGAAATTTCTGTTATATTTAATTGTTTCGTAAACAAAATGCGTTTTATTCAATCGTCGAAATATTATTTAGTTTTCAACAGAAAGAAATGTTTCAGACTGAATTGTAGGGAATGCTATTTACGGTTATAGTTTGATGACTTAAAAAATTTTTTTGCTTTGAGGTGCTGAACGTAACATAAGCATAAAGCTTTGCAATTGCAATATGCCTTGAATTATCACGTTAAAGTTTCGAACTTTTTTTAAATTTAACCCTTTTGACCCACACTAGCTTTTAATATTCTCGTATTTTAAAATACATTTTCAACACACGGAGCTCGGGATCAGCTGATTCGGAAATATTAAATGATTTCTACTTGTCGATTGCAAAATGGTGTGAAATGAAGCAACTTGACGAAAAGTTTGTATTTGACTTTCGAAAGTGTGAATAAGACTAAAGAAAACTGGGTAACGAACTCAACACTGACCGTGTTAATAAGTCTAATTGAAAAGCGAAAGATGATCTAGCTATGATAAAACGAAACAATAGTCACAATATCGAAAAAGTGGTGAATTTTTATTTCGAGAAACGACGTTATATTTTTATTTCGAAAAAAAAGGGGAAAGGAAAAAAAGACGTGAAATATGAATGAAGGAGACTTTTATTGTCTGAAGGCGAGAAGCTACGGATACTAGAAATAAATTGGCTGAGATGAGACCAGAAAAATTGATGGATTGTGTCGCAATCATCTCTTTCTCTAGTGGAAATGATACTTTGCTTTATGTTTTAGGCCTTTTGCTTTGGGTTTCAATTTGATCTCCTAAGCGTGTTCTATAAATTTTTGTTTATTTAGTACCAAACTTGCTACGAATTGATTCAATAAGCGAAGGCGGCGTTGAGTGAAATGAGATATTTGATCGTTTCTGTAAAAATATTTTTTTGGATCCAACTCTTTCAAATAAATTCATCTAATATTCCCCGGACTTTCCTTTTTTTTTGAAATTTTTTAATTGTCAGCGATAGCTGTAATTTTTTTATTACGAATTTACGATTGATAGTGATCAGACTTTTTAGATTTTATTTTCATTTGCTTCGTTTTGTTTTTTTTTTATTTCTGTTCTGTTCGTATTATTTTCTTTTTTTTTTTCATCATTCTTATCGATGGTACTAATAAGAAATCTTTGTCATCGCTTGTTATAGGGAATCAGTGTCATATTAACTGAGAGGAAAGTAAGTGTATTGTGATAACTGAATGATCAGAAAGTGCTTAAGTGTCAAGTGCAGATAATGTTACCCAAGTCATTGGATATATGTGAGAATAATAACAACAGTATACAGGATTTCAATGACCCGAGCAATAACAACAATTTATATGGAAGTAAAAATCACTATTGGGACTCAAGGTAAGAGGTGTTCATATGCTTGCTGCTTGTCGATGTTCGATTTTTAAACGTTCGTTTTTTTTTTTTTTTTTTTGTTTTTTTTTTTCTTTCCTCATTTACATAAATTACCATGAACGAGTCGCTCTAATTCTGAATGTATCAAAACAAGTCACATTATAAATGAACCCCAATAACTCACTTCTAAAAATACCGGGATAACTGATAAAGCTTTACTTCCAAGGAAATTTTCAATATATCTAAAGAAATTCCTAAGCCAATAAATTTTTCTTCTTGATGGCAAGATAAAACTTTCTAGTCATTTGGAGTTTCTACTCCATACATATTACAGTTCAAGTTTAATGTTGATGGAGTGTTTTTGTAGCAGGAAGTGGACAGAAACCTATCTGTTTTTGGAGGAAACTCTTGACGTCCCTGACCCTGAAATTTTAACCATTTTTTTTTTTTTTTTTTGGGAATGATCGTTGACCAGTGAAAGAAGGGGAAAAGCAATATTCGATTTCAGTTTTAATCATGACGATAAAAAAACGATTAATATTACTTAGCACTTGATATGATGGTCATCTTTTTAATGTGACTTCCATTAAATTCCTTATGTTTATGACCAAGTACGTCTTTTAATGTATCTATCACAGTTTTTTAATTTATTAGAGATGCCTGACGTAAACTTGTAGGAATGCTTTGCTTGTTCGCCCCATGAAAGTCAAGCCACAAAACAAACATTTTTCTTTATAGGTTTTTTTTTTCGTTCTTTTTGCTCTCTTGCGACTTGTCTTCTACCCTGGTGAGCGTGGTTTCGTAAATTTTGTATGAGTTATAAAATGGTTCTTTGTGGATATCAGACTAACTTCTCTTTATTTTTCTCGTGTTTTTTTTTTTTTTTTTTTTTCTGTTTTCACCAAGGGAATAATGTTATAACAAAATAGTGGTCGATTATAAATATTTTTACTTTTTTTTTCTATTTTATGTGTGAGCTCTAAAACACTAACGTAATCCTTTACAGCTGTGGGTTCTAATAAAATAAGCCTGTTTCTATAATCCGTCTTACAATTTTTTTTTTTTTTTTTTTTTTTAAAGTGATTTGCCATTTAAAAATTAATTTTATCCTGATCTCTTCAAGATGCTTTGGAATTATAAAGTATTTGGATGGATAAAAATGTTATTCCTTTAAATCTCTCTCCTCCACCCCCTTTTATTTTTCGATTATTTCATTAAAAAGCGAAAAAATGCTGTTTCTTACTTTCAAGAAACTTCATTCATTTGAAAAGTTTAAACAATTTGCATGGCCAGTAAATCAGACAAGTAGGTTTAATAATTTTGTGATCATTCTGGCATGCTTCGTGATGTGTGCAATGATAACAATACTATTACATTGCTTATTCATCTCTAAACTCTTAGATCGAGCAAGTCCTAAAAATGAATTTAAAACGTTATTTAAATATTTCTAAAAGGAAAAGGAAAGAAAAACGGTTATAAATATTTATTTATACTTTAACATCCTTTCTTGCGACAAAGACTTCAAATGGAAAGTAAATTAATTTCCGGCGGGAGTATGTGAAAACTCCTGTATATAGGGAGTTGCAAAAGCCCATCCATGTAAAAGGGACCTTGAGTGAATCTCCACTGGAAATGTAATGTTTAGTAACTTAAATTAGTTTTACCGTTTGTTGTTTTAACTGCAACACGGATTTCAAAGTTGGAGCAAGCTTCATGTAGCGCAAACATGGTAGCCATCCAAGAGGATTGTCATGATTGATGTCGTCCCTTTAAGCGAAAATGTCGGCAGATTCAACGGACTTTTATTCAATTTATTGTTTGAAAATCGTATCAGATGATAACCTTTTACCGTAGTTGAGGATTACTCCTCAGGCGGCTTTTTGCCTTACAGAAATCAAAAACGATTTTTTGATATCTTTTTTATTCTCCTTTTCTTTGACAATATCATCTTTCTTCCTTTGTTCGCATAGGATAAAGAATTATATAAATCTGATAAACGGACCAAAGCAATCTTGTGATCGATTAATGTTTGTATAGATGTCTTGAGTAATAGATGGATCCTTATACATTTTGTAATGGATGAACAGATACATCAATCACAGTAATTAGACAACTTGCATGGTAAAATTTGTTTTGAGAATAACATGCACAAAACCTTTCGGCTGACTCAAGTCGAATGTGGGATAGTTAAGAAAAAATATTTTAGAATGCGTTTAACGATCCTTAGTAAGGAAATTATGGAAAGGTCTGAAGTGATTGCGACTGGAGAAATTGCTTTAAAGCATGTAAATCTTTGTTTAATTGATAATTAATATGCAAAAGTAGTTAGTGCAAAGTGTTGTTGTGATTGCCTGTGGGATCTTCTAATCTTTTCCGGTTCTGGTGTATTTAAAGTGTTATTTTCGGACTTAGAACCATGTTCCTAAATACCGCAAGTAAAAACGAAATTTAAATACCATTAAACATAAAAGTAGATTTTATTTAAAGAATTTAAAATTGAAATTTTTTCGTCCCAAAAAAAAACGGATAATAATCATATTTTTGTTTCTTCCAAGACTTGTGTATTCAAAAAATTTTAAAACTCCATTGTGCAAAAATTATCCTTATTTTACGAATGAAGAAGCGAAAATAATTAAAAAAATGACGGTGATGGCGGTTACAAATCTTTAAAAAAATACGATTTTGTTTTTCTTTTTTAAATATTAAGGCATGCGTGAAGCAAGAGTAGTTTTTGTACATATTGTTATTTGAATATTAGGAAACACTGTGGTGATGTCGATAATTTTGAAAATATCGATAAATATCGAAATCGGATATCGAAATCAAGCAATATCGATTTATCACATTTCAGCCTAATCCTGTTAAAATCAAATTTGCTTAAAAATCATTTTAGAAAAAAAATCTTAAAAATTTTGAAAAAGGCAAAAAGAGCAGAAGCCGCTAAAATATGAATTTTAAACATCAGGAACATTTTTGCATCTTCATGATTTTCATCACCTGAATCATCTGGAACATCTTCATCTTCTTCGTTGTGTTCGTGATGGTCTCTCTTTACGTTTTCCTTTAGCTTGCAAGATGCGGTATATACCTCGGAATGTTTATACTTTAAGTGGAACCATAAATTGGTCGTGGTGCCTTTGGCTTGAATACTATGAATGCACAACCTGCAGGTACTTTTGCCCTAACGTTAAAAATTTTTTTTTTCATTAACATTTTACTGAGTGGCATTTACACCTATATGAAAATTAATTAAATTACAAAGATTTGTTTCTTGTAAAGAAACTTACAAAAACCGAATATTTATCGATAATTTTTGCTTCGATATATCAAAATATCGAATAATTATCAACATCACAAGAGCCGATTAAAAAATCTGTATTTCATAATAAGTGTGTTTAATGCATGATAAAAAAAAATGCAACCCAAACGAAAATACTCCCTAAGTTAATTTTGCAGCAAAATCCTTTCAATTTTCCAATAATTAACCAACATAAGAAAACCATTTACGAATTTATTTCGAAAGGAAAGAAATTCCTTGTATCCTTCTTTTTTTTCCCCTTCCTTTTTTTTTTTTTTTTTTTTTTTAATGTAATGCGTTCTTTTGATGTTCGTCCAAAAGTTGACCTACTATTCGCCATACATCTAATGCATAATTAATCATTGATACAAAATTTTAATTGATTGATTCTTCATTTTTCCTCTTGATGTATTAGCGATTGTTAACTTTGATCAAAAGCAAATGGGGTTGAAGAAAGATTTATAGCTTTAAGGTCAAATTTTTGCTTTATAGAAAAGGTCGTTCTAATTTTAATATGTCAAGAAATAACATGTGCTCTTTATTTATATAGAATATGGTTTTTTTTTTTACTTCGGCATCTCAAAATGGCCGAAGTATTGGTTTTGTTAGCGTCGTTATTTGCCAGAATTTACATTTCATATTTAAAAAACATGAACCTAATAAAATTTTTGAAGCATTGGACCTTCTAAACCTCATCTTAATGAGTTTATCTTTCGATTTAAATGCTCGTCCAGTCTTGCGAAAAATTATTTCAATGTTTTTAGAGGCGAAACAAATCGACATCCCACGCCGTACATGTCGTGTGCGGCATACCGTCTTCCCGCAATGTCTTTTCGCATCAAAATTTGGCTTAAAAGTTGACATTTGGGTCAAGGATGTGCAAGAAGTTTACCCCGACGAAAAAGACCCTCCCTATCCAAAGATATTTAGGTTTTTATTTTTCTCCATATACCACTACGGAACATCAGATATTTGTCCGCCATATTGAAATTAAAAAGTAAACAAAGCCGTTAGCTTGCACCGATTTAATTCACCGTTATCGGTTATTTTACGTTATGTTCTGTTTTCGTTATGACTTAAAATAAACGATTCGCATCGTATTCAGAATGTGAATGTGAATTGATTGTGAATGTTCAAAAAAATGATGGCATTTATTCAGCAAATACATTCTTGTGTCAAGATTAGGTTAGGTGTGATCTGTAAGTAAATTATTTTCAGGGTTCAACTCCACAAAACTTTTAATGCTCCATATAAAACCTGCTTCGCTGTAAAATCATTAATTATGTTTTATTTTCAAATAGAAAATCATTCAAGTGTTAATATTTGTATGCTTACAAAAAAATCATGTTTTTCTAATGCCTTAAAACAATTTCTTTCTTTTTTTTTTTTTAATCCTGTTATTTTTATTTTTAAAAATTGATTCAAATTGTTTCAGCAGGCCAAAATTTCAGTGGTCTGTTTAGAACTTAAGTGCTTTCTAAAATCATTAGTTTCCTTCTTTAACCAGAGTGTAAGAAGTAAAATTTTCACCATTTACCAATAACGTAAAGCTTTCAAGTCTACACTTCCATGTATAGTTTCTGATCCTTATCGAAACCATTATGTTTCCAATCTTAGGCAAGAATAAAAAAAGAAAAGAAATCACATCTTCTTTGCTTAGAAACATAAAGAAATGTGTATCTGTGAATCCTTACCCAAATCATTAATGTTTCTTCTAAAACTGAAGTATTAAATTTAAAAAAAAAAAAATCAGCCTTTTTTTTAACCAAAACAAAGCTTTTAAATCCATTCTAATGTGTGATGTCTGATGTCCTATTGCAACCAAAAACTTAATTTTCTAGCCCTTAGACAACAAAAACATATAAATCCCCATTGAATCTTCACCGTTTATCAGAATCATCACTCTCATCTCTTTGATTACTCAAAAGTTTTATTTTTTTATTGAACCTTCACCACTTTACGAGAATCATCACTCTTCACCTCTTCAACTATTCAAAAGGTTAAATTTCTCACTGAACCTTTACCGCTTATCAGAATCATCACTGTTATCTGTTCGACTAGTGAAAAGTTTTAATTCTGCATTGAACCTTTACCGCTTATCAGAATCATCACTGTTATCTGTTCGACTAGTCAAAAGTTTTAATTCTGCATTGAACCTTCACCGCTTATCAGAATCATTACATTTACCTGTTTGACTAGTCAAAAGTTTGATATTCTATTGAACCTTCACTGCTTAGAATAATTATAATTATATAAGCAAAAACAAATTAAACACTTGGAAGAGTTATGACTTACAGATCTTGTAATAAAAAATTGAACAGTAATTTCATTCTTTAAAGCTCAACACCCCATTTTTTTTTTTTTTTTTTTTTTTTTTTTCCAGTTTATGTTTCACTGCAATATAAAATATTAATTTCAAAACTTAATTTGATATCTTGATTTTTCTGACTTCTAATTCTTCAAATAAGCAACCATTATTATTATTTTTTTTTTTTTTAAACTTGCCTATTTTGTTTAATGATGTCCCACCATGATGCCCACTCGGACTGTACCCATCCGGACTGTGCATACCCGGATTGTACCCACCCGGACCGTTCCTATCCGGACTGTGCTTACCCGGACTGAGCCTAACCGGACAGGGCTCATCCGAACTGAGCCTACCGGACTGTGCTTACACGGACTGGGCCCACCCGGACTGTACCCATCCGGACTGAGCCTACACCGGACTGTGCCCACTCGGACTGAGCCTACCAGGACTGTGCTTACACGGACTGAGCCTAACCGGACAGGGCCCATCCGAACTGAGCCTACCGGACTGTGCTTACACGGACTGGGCCCACTCAGACTGTACCCATCCGGACTGAGCCTACACCGGACTGTGCTTACACCGGACTGTGCCCACTCGGACTGAGCCTACCAGGACTGTGCTTATCCGGACAGAGCCTATCCGGACTGTGCTTACACGGACTGGGCCCACCCGGACTGCGCCCACTCGGACTGTACCCATCCGGACTGAGCCTACACCGGGCTGTGCTTACACGGACTGGGCCCACCCGGACTGTGCCCACTCGGACTGTACCCATCCGGACTGAGCCTACCGGACTGTGCTTACCCGGACTGCACCCATCCGGACTAAGCCTACCCGGACTGGGCTTACCCGAACTATGCCTATCCGAACTGTACCCATCCGGACTTTGCCGAGCCGGCTTGTGCCCACCCGGACTGTGCCTATTCGGACTGGCTAATAAATGTTTTGCCTTGGTTTTGTTTTCTAGGATTTTGAGATGCCGAAGTTCTGAAGCCGTTTACGGCTTAAGAGAGGCGAAGGCGAGGCCGAAGGCCGAGCTGAGTTCGAGTGCCCGAAAAGCGACCCTTGCACGTTCCGCCGCAGGCGGATCGTGCGCCGCAGGCCATGAATGCCGAAGGCTTTCTTGTTTTTTTTTTTTTTTTTTAGAAAAAAAAATTGATACTTATTCTTTTCACTATGACGCAGTATTTTCTTCCTTTTCGCTTTCGTCATTCATGGTCGATTCTTTCGTATTGTTTTTCGATATATTTTATGCAAGGGCGGGCTTGATTAGATATTCACAATTCCAGTGCTGTATCTACAGCACAAACGGAAAAATCGCTTGCAACCACTTTTTTAAAAATAATTTTACATCACACTGCGCTTGAAAAACGAAAAAGTAATTTTCCGCCTTCGTGATAAAAAATATCTACAAATCAGGCACGGAGGTGGCTTGCATGTCTGGACTGGCTACGGCCCAGGGTCCTCTTTTTCATTTAAAGAACCCTAACCCAAATTCGAACCCTCTCTTTTTCCTGTCTATTGTTTGAGAAGTGTGCCTTCTTTTTTTTCACTCGAGCTATAACACCTCCTGGCTATTCCCTCTGCTGATAATCTAATTTTCCTTTAATGATTTTACGGTCGTTAATCTAGAATGCTAAAACGTGTCGACTGAATTGAAGGTTTATAGTATTTTGCGTTTCCACATTTAAATATTTCATCATTTTCCTAATGGATTGGGGTTGGCGTTGAGGATTGCCGAATTGATCACCAGATATTATCCCATCACAGCGTGAGTAATTATTCTTCTCTTTAGCTAAATAAGAAGATTCGTTTGATAGATTTCCAGTCTGTCTCTTTTGAATACCACATGGATTCGTCGAGGCGATGCGTAATCCCATTATCACTAGTCGACAGTCGACAATGCAAATGCCTCGGATGAAGATCATCCCTAGCCTGATAATACACAGTTCAGATCATGAACTTGACTCGTTACTATGGCAACTGTGGCGGCTTGCCAAAATCTCTCTGTTTATATTATATATCCACCCTCCGCTTTAGTCATCGTCCGACTTTTTTTTTCTAACGTTTTACGTTCGCATATGTGACTCTCATAATGATAAAACGTTAAAAACACGATCGGGCGGCTTTTTTTTTTTTTTCCTCCCAACCTCCCAACTCACTGTTGAACAGTGGAGGTCTCCCGTATCGAATTCCAAACAAGTCCCCCGCCCTATCGTTTTTTTTAAATGTTTGATGACAATAATAGGATGAATTTAAATGTTTCCTTTGGAATTCCAGACTCGGAATCTTTTGAAAATTTTGTTTTATTCATGTTTGGATTTGGGAGAAAGAACAGATATGGAAACAAGAAAAGAAAATTCATAATTCGGAGAGTGTTTACTGTTGTTCCAAGATTCGTAAAAAACGAAGATTTTTGACCGTGTTTTTTATTTGTTTATTTATTTATTTATTATTATTATTATTATTTTTTTTTTTTATTCAGTCAGAATTTTTACTTAAACTGATTTGATTTGAGATAAAGACTGTCAGCACATTTTCTTCTTAGTGTCACAGAATTACATTTTTGGAATGTTTTTTTTCTGAGCTAAAGGAATGTCAAGATCGTGAACGTTTTTTAATTCTAACGTGTTTTGCCTAGGTTTTTTTAAACTATTAAACTCATTTAATATCTTTGCTGATTTTGATTAGCCGACAACTCTCTCTGTATAGTTTTTGGAAAGTTTTCAGTGAGAGAAATTTTCAAAAAAAGCATTTTACTTATTTGATTTGATTTTGCTTAACTTGGATTCTTTAGTCTCCGTCTCCGTCGATCGTTGCAAAAAATAACGACTAGAAAAAGCAATTGCTGCATTATTATTTTGATCATCAATTATTTTAATTGTTTTTTATTTATTTATTTATCAATTTATTTATCTGTTTCTCTGTTTCTCTCATAACAATTTATTCAATTTATGCCAGCATACTGTACACGTTTAATCGAAATCAAAACTGCCAAAGTTAGGGAGTTAGTTACTCTTCAAGCACACCTTAGGACCTTCCGCATGCATATAGAAAAATGGAGGGAAAAAAATTAAATACAAACAAATTATTTGTAATGTAAACATAACCTTTCTACTTTGAAATATTCAAGCTTTCATGATTTTGAAATGAGGCCGATTCTCTAGGGGATTTCTCGTTTTCTTTTTCCGATTTTTCATCTTGCACTACCCTTTTGTTTTTATTTTATTTTTTTTCCGTTTTTTTCCTTACTTTTTTTTCTCGAAGGTTTCTCCTTTTTTTTTTTTTTTTTTTTTTTCCTCAGATCCTTCTTAATGCTTAGAAAATGCGATTTATTCCGAAGTAAAAACCAGAAAAAAAGTATGCTACTACATGCTCTTGGATGACTAAGAACTTTCGGAATTGCTTTCGTAAAATGTAAAAAGAAGACATCTCCGAATTTTTTTTTCTTTTTATGCTGTGCTAGAGATAGATAAATTGTTATTTCCATTTATGTTTCCGCATTAAAGGGTTCCATCATTTTGAAACTTTTTTCCGCCTCTGATTTTATACTGAATTTATTCAACCGGAATGTGTTAAAAATCCGGTAATCTCTTGAAATTGCAAAAAAAAATCCACTCCTGAAAAGCGGGTCGCTTTATATTCTATACTTTTTACTTCATATGTATAAAATTCTATTTTTCCTCTGTGGATTTGCTTAATTCAAAACGAAAAAGCATTTTACTGAAAACCTTTAGGCCGATTTAAAGCATTCCTGCAAAATTATTAACTTGATCTTCCTTCCTACCTTTTTAAGTAACAATTTTTTTTTTAAATCGATTTTCGCATTTTCGCTGTGCATATATTTTGTAATTTTAGAAGTAACAGAATTTTACGATGGTGTATCGTTATATTTATATGAATGATTTTAAAATATTTAAATCTTAGCATACAGTATAAGTAAGCGTGAAATACATCAGTAGACCGCCTCACGTAATACAGTGCGTAATGAAGTCGGATTTAACATTTTATCGTTCAAATGTGGCCATGTCACGGTCTTTGCGGCCCGTGATTCCGTTCTACTAATTCACAAAAAAGATTGCTCTACAAATGATTTATTATTATGCGTCTGATAACTAAAATTTGGGTAAATTATATGAAGATAAATTGAATTAATATTTTATTCTCTATGGGAAAATGCGATGAATTATAAAAAATACGTATATACTGTGGAAATTATATTTGATCCCAGTTTTGTGTTACACTGCTCTTTTTTACTGCTAAACTCGAGACAAAGACCTCGAAAATTGATATTTTGACGATGGTCTGCCAGGTTTAGCAGATTTAAAACATAGCTGATTGTTTTACTATTTTTTGAAATAAAAAGGTTTTAAAAGTATTTACTTTACGATTTTGTTTTTTTCGAGTTTTTAAGAACTTTTAGTAGAAATTGGGATGGAAGGTTTTGACGTTCAGTCCTACAAGTTATATAACTTAAGGAGATTCAGATGTCCACTTAATTAATTTGGCAATTGCTCAATTAATTTGAAGTTCAGGGTAAATGATTTTTTTTTTCACCGAAATTAAAACGCATTAAGTTCTCTTCCATAAAAACCAATTTTAAAATTAGCCTAGGATTTTTGTATTTTGACTATGAATATTGAAATATATGACTTTGATGAAACTGTTTCTAAGGCGAAGTGAGCATCATATCACTTTCAGCAAAAATACGAATAAATTATTTCAGATAAAAATGACTATTTTGCGAACTTCCTCTTATAAAGTATAAGCCATGGAATAATTCAATCGACTTCCAATATGATCTCTTGATCTTGCTATAATTAGTTTTGGCTTTTTCTAAAAGTTTTAGTTCTTTTTTTTTTTTTTTTTTTTTTTTTTTTTGTATATTTTGTTGAACCTCGTTTTTCTTATTTGACGGATCCATGAATTTAATCAGATCAAAAGATATTAAAAATTGTACGTGTAACAAGAAAATATAAAAAAGATGGAAAAGGCCTAAAAAAAAAAAAACTTTCTTAAAAAGTTTACCTCTTGACGGAGAAAATCTTGCAAAGTGGATAAAGGTGTCCCGCATTTCTGAAATATTTCGTTATTACATTAAATTCCGATGTCAAAAAGAAAAAGGATCGGATTTTGCCTTTTTGTTCCTGGCATCGGAGATTTCGTGATTTGCAGTTTGTTGACTCAAATAATTACCTGCTATTTTAATTTGGAAATTTTGATTGTTTTCATATTTAATTGAGCGAAATCATGCAACCGATTTTGACGCTTTAGTTTTACATAGATGATTGGTAATTTGCTCCGCATGTTATGCATTTCCTCTTGGATGTTAACTTTGTATACCGTATGGTTTCAGAGTTCTTGCTAGCTGAGGCAAATTAAGAAAATGATCATTATCTATAGCAGACATTATTGACTAAATAATGGTTTTAATAACGGATTGAAAACCAAAGTGTGTTATGAAAGGAATTTCCCAGAAATTTAAAATAATGTAACCGAGTTGTTGCTCCGTTTTCATCATTTCAAACGTTTAGAAGAGCCGACATGCTATTCTTTTCCGCGTTTTGGTGAAAAGCAATTTTCGTGACGGCTGATTTTGAGAGAATTCTTTGAAAAATTGCAAAGCCCCTTCAAAAAATAGCAGGGGTTCGATTCCGATTACCTTTGAGGTCGGAATCGGAATCGGAATCGGAATCGGGTGATTAAAACTAAATGGAAGCGGAATCGGAATCATTTTTTTAATTTTTTAAAAATTTAATTTAACTGAAATTCGGATCGGAATCAGCCTCCTTATGTCGATTTCAAAAAGAATCGGGATCAGCACTCTTGTTGAAATTAAATTGGAATCGGAATCGGAATCAGCACTCTTATTTAAATTAAATTGGAATCGGAATGAGCATTCTTTATATCGGATTAAATATAAAGCGGAATCGAAATTAGAATCAGTATTCGTATATGAAAAAAAAAAAAAAAAGAAACTGAATAGGAATTCAGATTAAAGAGTTCTGAAGAAAATCTGCACTCATTGTAAAATTTTAATTTCTGATAGAAAGCACAATCCAAAAAAATTGCAAATTTAAATAATTCTGGAAGGGTAATAGTCTAATAACACTGTAAAATTGAAATTAATAATTGCATTTTTTATTTGTTTGTACTACTCTTAATTTTTTAACGTCATATTTTTTGCTAAAGTCTCTAATAAAATATAAAATGGAAATGACATGAAATATAAAATAAATTAAAACAAAATAAAAATAAAGTGAAATAAAAATAGGAAAATTCAATAAATGCACCTACAAGCACGCCATTATTTTTTTTTTTTTTTTTTTTTTTTTTTTTTTTTTTTTTTTAGTAATCGGAATCGGAATAGCATTTGCTTTTCAACTGTTAGGCGAATCGGAATCGGAATCGGAATCGGCATCACGCATAAAAATCTTTCAGGAATTGACTTTTAAATCCCTTAAGTCTTCATTAATTTTTCGGAATCGGAATCGGAATCGGCATCAGGGTTTTGAAAAGACCGGAATCGTGTGGAATCGGAATCAGAATCGGAATCGGAATCGAACCCCTGAAAAATAGTTATGCAACCTACCATTAGGGTGGCCCAAAATAAAAAAAGGATTCACGGATGCCGGAAGGAATCGCTGTATTCTCTAGTGCTTGATTCACGATGAAAAAAATCCAAATTTTAGGTATCTAACGAACTCCTTTGGTGTGTCCTGGAATTTTTGGTGCAAGTTTTAACTTGCCTGAAATGTATGGGCGGCGGAAAAATTATTTAAAAAAAAATTGCGGTCGAAAAACTTTGATTTTGTTTTCCTGATTTTTGTTTGCTTGGAACAAGTTGAAAATTGTACCAAAATTCCAAGAAAAAGTCAAAGGAGTCCGCTAGGTATCTAAAATTTGATTTTTTTCCCCCGTAAATAGAGTCTTAAACAAAACAGGCATTCCTTTTGGTATTTCGTGAAGCCTTCTCATAAGTAGAAAAAAATTAGCAAAGTGAGCTATAGCCATAGTTTTTTGCGAAATTCTTTATGCTTTTGTCCCCGAGAACACGGCTAAATGAAGTCCAAAAATTCTGAAAAAATTCAGGGAATATTCTTTCGGTTACTACAAAAGAATTAGGAGATGCGTTTGCCGAAATTCACAAATTCATAAAATAAGGGTCGCCCCACCCGCCATACTGACTGGTGTAGCTTTAAAAGTAGAGCTTAAGATTCGATTAAACCTTATTAGGTAAACTCCTTAAGTTTTCGGTGATCGTCCGAAAATTTTCCGGAATCGTGTATATACGATAACCGTCAATAGGTAGGACCTTTCCAAATCGTATATATAAATATATATGATAGTCGTCGGGAAAGGGTTAATTAACTGCTTCCTTGTTACAATATTTTAAATTACTTCGTTTAAAAAATTTGGATCGCTTCAGTGATATTAATAATTTTAGATCCAAATGTATATGTTACAGTCAAAACCCGTTTTCAGTCATTACTAGTTTTGACCAAAAAACCAGTAGTCAAAACTAGTTTTGTCCAGCCAGTAGTCAAAACTAGTTTTACCCAATAATTTTTGCAGTCAATACTGGTTTTAACCAACGGTTTGTCAGAACTAGTTTTGACTGATAAAGTTTATCAGTCAAAACTAGTTGTGACCGGCGAATTTTATTAACTCATGGAAAATTTACCTTTTTAAAGAATGTTATGTTAAAGATGTGACTCCGTAATTTAAATAAATAGTGGTATATTTTTTGTAAATTTTTGTAATTTTTGACATAATTCCTATATTAAAAATATTAAATTTTATTGTTAATGACTATTATAATGACTAGCCAGTCAAAATTAAAAATATCACAATATTTAAAGGGTAAATTTATCACATGGAAGCTCTACTTATTGTTGCACGGCCCAGAATCATGACATTTTGAGTTATAAAGCTTATTTTCCTTCCTACACTTGCAACGGTTGTCCCTGCATCCCGTTTTGCACTGACAACGGCTGAATCCCTGCCCTGAGCCTGTTGCAGCAGCCGTCGCAGCTTTTCTAAGGCTGATATGTGCGTCCATTGGCACCTGAGCCACATTCAAAAAAATTGATTTTGTTTTTTCAATCTCAGAGTGACAATAAAGAGAATTTAATACTCCATCCTTTGTGCCCAGCTTGTGTAGGCCATCTTTAGGTTCTTCTAATACTACTCCCATAATGTTTCTCAACTCTGTTCGTCCCTTATCGACATCTGGTATTGGAATGATGACATTGTCTCCGACATGAAGTGGTGGATGGGAATTATAAAAAACTTTACAAAAACTTCACTAAACGCTTTTATCTCGCCATTACTGTTTACGTCTTGACGAAATGATCACGTGGGTTCGCGACGTTGGAAAGATTGCCTATACCACAAAATTTAGGCTAACTAAAATTTTAAGTAAGCCTTTTATTTCTACGCGCGCGAGGCATTGTTTCGATTTCACTATTCAAAAAAAATTGTTTACGTTTAATTTGTATTTGCTAGGTAAATTTTTTTTTAGTAAGCCTTTCTACGCGCGCGAAGCATTGTTTCGATTTCACAATTGAAAAAAAATTTTTTTAAGTTTAATTTGCCTTCGTCAGAACTAGTTTTGACCAACGAATTTTCGACGGTCAAAACTAGTTTTGACCGACAAAATTGCGGTCAAAACTAGTTCTGACAAACCGTTGGTTAAAACCAGTATTGACTGCAAAAATTATTGGGTAAAACTAGTTTTAACTACTGGCTGGACAAAACTAGTTTTGACTACTGGTTTTTTGGTCAAAACTAGTAATGACTGAAAACGGGTTTTGACTGTAACATATACAAAAGAACATCCGTGAACCCTCGAAATTTATATTTTGGGATGAAGCCTTAATTCTCACTTGTTAACTTGCTGGTTACTGAAATGTTGTAGTGGTAGCATGAAAATGGTTTAATTAATTTTAAAACATTGTTACATCTCGAATTTTTTCTTTTTGTTTTAGAGGGGACAACTTTCTTGAGCCCTACATGCAGGGTTTGGGAACAAACAATACGGATTACAACACGGGATTCGATAGTTCTACGCTAGACACATCCTCGTTTACGAGTGGAGAAATTCGCACCTCGAATTTTCATCGACAAAGTGAAACAGTAGGTGGCATCTATTCACCTAACCAAAATTCTAGTTACCATGACAATTTAAAAACAACCGATAAAAATGGTTATTCGGATAATATTTTCAACTCGATCGAACTATCCAAAAATAATTCCGTATCGAAAAATTCGAATGAAGATCGGTTAATTAGTTTGAAGGAAATAGAGATTTTAGCCAATCAAAATAAGGAACATTTACAAGCCATATTAAAACTGACAAATCAAAACGAATTGACGAACGATGTGATTAAGAATTTAACGAACGATGACCTCACTAGGACGAGCGAATTTTTTATAAAGGCATCAAAAGTTCGGGATATCGTGTCGACAAGTCGCACTGGTCATTTAATTGAAAGGCGGAACACTTGTAAAATCGGTTCAAGTGAAGAAGATGTTAGTGCTGATCCAGCCGTAGCAGGAGATTCCAGCGATAAAGACGAACACGATGGACCTACTGGATTTAAACTAGAAGATGTAAATGACAATGGTAGTGATGGGACCTTAAGCCAGGTAAGTGTCGTGAGAAAAAAAAATACTCATTTATAATTTAAGGAACTTGTTTAGGCCTTCCTTTGAATACTATTTACCATATACTGCTGGTTGATTGATTTTTTAGGTCATGAATAGAAGTGATCAATTGAAATTGATCATGTATAAATCCTATAGGTTGTTAAGACTGCTTAAAGGTAAACTGGGCGTGAGTGGAGGCTGATGTCAAATGGTTATTATTTTTTTTTTCTTCTATATCCGGGAAAACTTTTAGAGTCATTAAATACGTGTTAATAACGGAAAGAGAAATGCGTTTAATGAAAAGCTTTATTGTCCTTTAACGTGAGAGCTTTTTCTTGTAAAGGATTTCGTTGCCCCATGCGACATCAGCGAGGTTGACATCCTCTTGAGAAAAATAGATTACAATGTGAAACATGGATTTTTTCCTAAACTTCTAGAAATGAAAAAAGAGATTAAAAGATTTGAACCGTGAAATTTTTGACACATTTATCGTAATAAACGAAATTTTTGGAATCCTGTTTTTCCCGTTCATAAAGAATCATGCCCATGTTGTGTCATTTTTTCCCCGTTCATTCATATACAAGTTGCCCTAAAGTCAAAGTCATCAAAGCTGCCTTTTTTTTTTTTTTTTTTTTTTTTTGATAAAACTATATCCATCTGCACGAAAAACAAACCCCAAGTTGTTTCTAGTTTTCCAATCTTCGCAACCTGTTCACGAGGAAGCAAATAAAACTTGACAAATTTATCTCATATGTTGTTTTCAAGCCGCCACTGCATAATGTATCAACCGGGACGCTGTCATTCTTCTGAGATAACAGAAAACCAATTTGTAACCATTGTGCATCGGAATTGACATTCATAGACGTTTCTCATCTGTTTTTCTGCCACCCATGTTCCACGTTTAGCTTACCCTCATCCGACTAAACTTGGATTTTTTGTAATTCAGCGTGTTTGAAAGAAAAGAGAGGAAAGAAAGAAAGAAAGAAAAGGAGAAAAAAAAAGAATTATTTCTTCCATTCAACAAATCTAAACAAAGAAATCTTTTTTAACATTTATTCAAATTTTATTCTGGAAACTTTTTTTTTGTTGAGATTTGAAATTTAAAGTTTCTCCCTTTCGGAGCCTGGTTAAAAAGATTCGATATTCAGTTTGGTATTTAATGATAAATTAATTGAATTTCACAGTGGACAGTCGTCAGGTGTAGAAAAGCAGTGGATTAATTGCCTCAGGGGTTTCAGTGTTATCTAGAAAATTCCAGCCTTGTAAACTCTCTTGCGTGCTACAGCTTTTGTTGTCAGTTTGACGTACCAACGTTTTTTTTTTTTTTTTTTTAAATTTTTTTATTTTGTAACGCATAGCTTTCAAAACTTTGGATATGAAATAACTTTTTTTACAGAACCGTAAACTGGACTAAAAAGTTGCGGAATTTTTTTTTATTTTATTAATGTAAATAGTTGAAAGGTATTTGTTCTAGTTTGTCAGCTGACGGAAAGCGATTCCGGTAAAAGTAAATAGGAAACTCGCTTCAATTCTCCTTGGAATATAGAAACTGCCTAAGTTGTCAAATTTTGTAGCTGAAGTTCGACCCTTTGGTGGAAGTAAAACGAATGGGAAAGCTCGCTGGGCTCGTTTAAAAAGCCAATAACTCTTTCAGTTTTCTCAGACATTAATTTTAAATACTTCGCTAAGCTCTTTATCACTTGAAAACGTTTTGAACGATTCAATTTCGAGCCTTTTTTCCTCGGTATTAAAAAAAAAAAAAAAAAAAAAAAAATGTATATACCTTTTGTCTGACCCTTCCTACACAAATGAAAACACCCATGAAAATTAAATGGGACTATCATAAAAAACGATCGCTGACGAACTGAGTTCACTTGACCTAACACATCACTTTTAACGTCAGTACCGGTATTTTTTTTAATGGAATATCATTCAAGATTTTTTTCATTGTTTTAAACGAGAATTTTCACAAAAAGGTTCATTTTACAGCATATACATATCATGTTTTATAATAACTGTTATCATTATTATATTTTGTGGCTTTTTTCCTTTTAAATTTCCACTATGGTAAATGTATATGCTGGCGGCGATATCCTGATCCTCAGTTTATGTCACTTGATTCAGATCTTTTTTTTTTTTTTGTAAAATACAAATACGAGCAATATTGTAATCCGATACTTTCAAATTATTATTCAGCACTTCCTGTTAAAAGTAATTTGATATTCTGTGAAAGAATCGAATAGAGAATATGATTCGAAAGTGTAACCTTTTTCCCTTTGATAAAGTTGACGCTCCCTATACTTTTCCTGGAATTTAAAATATATTACATTATTTTGTGTTTGAACTTTAAAAAGCACGCTCTGGCGGATTCGAACCAAACTAACGGAATTATTCCACCTAACGTAAAAGCGTTTTAAGGGCTTTCGTTTCTGAAATATTACTAATTTTAATTAATCATTTCTTAAAGAAGATTACCAACTAGTGGTTCTTCTTCGATTCATCGGAATACTTCTTCATTTTTTCTCAAAAAAATGGCTTTGAATTTCGTTCTAAATCTAAAGCGCCTACAAAGCTTTTCATAACGCATTTCCTTATAAAGTGAAACCGAGTTTGACGTTGTTCTGTGAAGTCTTTGTCAAAGAGTTCCACGCGTTTTGACATTTTTCAATCATCGATGCACATTTTCCTCTTTTAAAAAGATTTACATTTTTTATTCACTTCGTTTTCTTTATATAAGCTTTTTTAAGTTGAAGCCTTTTATTAAAACCTTGTGAAGTATAACTTATAGAATCTAAGGAATTTTGAATGACCATCTTTTTTGTCATATTTCGCAGGATAAAAAAGGACGGTCGTTTGTTATTCTATAAGTTTGAGCTTTATTCAAAAAATTCGATTCTTTCCTTTTTAAGTCGTGTCCCAACTTTTTCAGAATCCGTTTTAAAACTTTAATCAGATCATTGAATGCTGAATGCTATTTCTTCCCGCTATATTTAAGACTTATACCAAAGGTTTTTTTTCTTTTTTTCGTTTTTTCTTTTTCAAAATTTGGATGGCCTGAGACCACTATGACAGTAAATGTGATATAATTGTAAAATCATTACTATAGAAATTCACACAATTTGGGCGTAAAACTGAGATTTCTGGCTTTTGTTGACATGAATTCGTAATAATATAATATATTCGCGGCCTTAGATACAAAAGGTTCTAAATCGACCCCTCCGGAATTCACTTTTTCATTAAAATAATTTCTACTTCATGAGTATTTTCGACCCCTAAACTGAAAAGTCTAAAATTCTTATTCTTTCTGATTTTTGAATGAAAAATCAAAAACTTCTAATGGTGCAAACTCACTATAGAATGTTGGACAAACAAACAAATAGACTATTGCAGAATTTATTCCTAGGGAGCAAATTCACTATGGAATGTTGTACCAACATGTTCGACTAACAAACAAATCGACTATTGCAGAATTACTGTCAAATTCTTAGTCGATTTGGAAAAAAAAGGTTCTAACGTCTTTTTTCATTCTAAAATGCCCGAAGTTGGGCCAAAATATGTTCAAAAACTCCAGGATTGCTTAAAAATTAGACATTTCCAGGAATGTTCCCGTATAATTTTAGAAAAAATATATGATATTTGAAAAATTAAGATTTAGTGATTTTTTCAATTCAGAAACAAAAGGTTCTATCGTCTTTAACTTAGCTTGTGGAGTTGATTTTTCTTCTAATTTGGAAAAAGTCACTAAACGGGTTCAATTTTTGGGACTTTTTAAATAACTTAATAAACAACTATTATGATCGAAATAAAACTTTTAGAATGTATTCTTTATTAGTGCGTTTATGGTCTAGTAGCATTGCGACTTCAAAAAATTGAACATATATCAAGGTACAATAACATAAACTTTAAAATAGCTCTCCTAAAAAATTTTGATGTGCTGCATTTAGAACCTTTTGTTTCTGAGGTCGCAAATATAATTTGCTTAACTTCTAAAATCGACAGACATACATGCCGTATTTTTTTTTTTTTTTTTTTTAAGTACTCGGAACAGCTTTATTTTTTTCGAAATAAAATCAACGTAGATTCTATTGACTTTCATGAAATCCCCTTCTTAAGTATGTAATTTAAACGAAGTAGTGCTATTTGAAGTTTATATAATGAAAACGGACGTATCGCTTGGAAACTTAGCCGCTTATCTGAATGAGTTTTAAAATAAATAAAAGCTTGAACTCCGCTTGTGAAGAGGGAAATTGTTTTCGTTTTTTTTTTTTTTTTTTTAACCATTTTTTTTTCCAAATCTCAGCTCCCAGAAAAACAAATAAATGAATTTTTTTCATCCGTTTTATCCTCGTTAATGAATACTTGTTAAACAGTTTGTAATGAGATATCGGACATTGACGTCGATTAGGGGACGCTAACGAAGCAGTGGGGCTGAAAGGGAGCTGGGAAGGGAGTTCCAGGGGTCTTGTTAAAAAAAACAATTACTTGGATTGAAATTGTGAGGAAGGCACATCAAACGGTGGAAATAATATTCAGTTTGTTGAATAGAACAAAATGGAAAAACAGTGGGAGGTGGTGTTTTTGATTTTAGCTGGAGGAAATTAATGCAAAATTGTTTTCTTTCGCTTGTATGTACTTACCCCAGCATAAAGCATCGTTTGTGTGTGTATATTAAGCAAATATGCGGGATTAAACAGGATTATGCCTTTATCCATTCCTTTAATAAAACTCTTTAGCTCGAACGTAACATCCCGTGGACTAAAAGAAATATTTATATGGGGAAGTAGCATATGTCATGTTTTCCCGTGTGGCGACGAAATGTCGTATTAAAGTGAAATCTCAGAATGGCTATATTCTCGGAATCAGCCTTATGATAATATGAAAATTACGTTTCGTTGTCTGAAAGGCTATAATTCACTACGTTAGTTTCACGTTGAAATGTTTTAGAGAACAGCAAAAGAAGTTTATTGGGTTATTCAGTCTTGTAAAAATCCGCTCGTAGTTTTCATCTTTTTTCTGAAAAATTTTTTAATACCACCTGGTCAACAGATGGTTTTGTTTTAATTTGGCGCATTTGGGAAATAATTTGGAAGTTCAACGATCTCTTTTTTTTATGTAACCTTTAATGTTGGAAAAATTGACTGAAATGCAAAGGTGCAATATCATCTTTGAGCCTAAGTTTATTTTAGTTGATGATTTCCATTCCCTTTCCCGCAATTGTCAAAAATCTGTAGAAACCGATTTGATTTTCCAATGTAACCCAATTTCTGACAGGACATTTGAAATCGGTAAAGTATGAATCCAAACGTAACCCGTAATTTTTATCGTATTAGTATTATTCCTTTTTGTTGTGCGTGTTGATAAAAAAGGAAATTGAGCTTTTTAAGACAAAAGATTGAACAGATTCCAATGTAATCAGATACTTAATTACCAAGAAATATCGTAAACTTTTAGACATGTTAGATTCATTACGCCTAAGTAACTTTTGAAATTTCGTTTATTTTTCCCGAACGAAATGAAGTATGGTTCAGTTTTTCGAGAAAGCAACACGATTCAATTAGAAGAAAGCAAGAGTAGATACGAGCATTTAATTGGATTAAATTGGCGCGGAGCCTGGTACGACCACTACATTACTCCCTTCGCATTGATTCATCAAACTCGATTTGGCAACATCCAGACTTTCGCACCATTTTGATTCCTCAAAATCGCTTTTTCGTGTTTCCCTATAATATCTCCTATAATATCTTTTTCATTTTGTTAGTCATTGAATTTTGGATTCCATCCAAGATTTAGGGAAAACGAAGGAAGAAAATGTCAGTCAAGCAGCAATGTGTATTCAAATGATATTCGCACTTGAGTTGACATTTTACGGTTTTTCCCAGCTGACGTTGGTGCCACCTTTTTTTTTTTTTTCATTATTATAAAGAAATTAAATATCGATTAGTTCTTTTCAGCAGAGGTAACCCTTACATTTTGTGGTTTTGCTAATATTTCCGCTTCGAAATGGTCAAAGGATTTTTGAACGCAACCTTTAACCAGCAAAACCGTGTTATGTTTTCCAAAATTAATCTGCCTGTTTGGGGATGCTGAATATTTTTTAATTCATTTGAACTAAATGATGCCTTTTATTTCTCATGGAGAGTTGGAGGAAAGGGGGTTACAGCTGAGATTGTTAGTATCGTTCGAATTATATAAATCCATTCAAAGAATGTGACTGACGTTGTAGGCTCTTGTAAAATCTTTGGATCTGCTAATTAAAGATTTATATATGCTAGTGACGCGTTCGAATAATGTGGCCATTTGCCTAATGAAAATCGCTGATAATTTTTGACAATTAAGCATGAATTCCTTTTGAATCTCGAAATGTTCGTCACATCTCGTTTTTAAAGTCCAATAGAAAACGTCGATATCGAAGGGTTCAAATATTTCAATTTTGCGTGTAATTCAAAGGATCCAATATAGCATTTAAATTCCAGGTAAAAGATTTTAATATATTTCAAGCGTTTCTGGAAAATTAATTTTATACGATGAAGAGTCAAATTGCAACAACGTTAAACAACAAAAGCTTTTGATAGGTAGGCAGACCCTCGTTAATAATTACACAGACTTTCAACTATCCATGTCATTTTGTACAGGAACTTTTATGCGGCAAAACCAATCCCAGTTTTCATCATCTACTTTTCGTTATAAACAAAAAAGAGAGAGTTTGATTAGATGAAGTCAAAAGACAAAAATAGGCGCATTGCGGCGTTTTTCAAAAACAACTCCGCCTTCTTGACGACTTAAAAAAAAGGATAGGGTTTGACGCGGCCTATGTTTTTGAAAGATGTCTACGTACATTGAAAATGCACCTCTTGTACTTTGAGTAGCAAGAACCCAGGTACTTTTCATTTTTTCCTGCTCATGAGGAGGAGCATACATTTTCAATACACTAATATGACTTTTTTAAAGAGGAAACAGGAAAATACTTAATTCGCTTTTCTTATTTTTTATATCATCAATTTTTTTCTGCTTCACATTTTTTTACAATTTTTTTCACGTTCTAACCACATCGGTGGCTGTCGCATGAAAAACATAAGAGTGAATTCAATACCTCAACTCTCCTTTTATATTGATAAGGAAATAAAAAAAAAATATGAGTTTTGAGAAACTGTATCTTGTCACGAGAATTTCGTCTTAAAATTCAGATAGGTAATTCAAAGTAATGTTTCCCCTTTGGTTTTCCTCCGTTTTCATTTCATCGTAGTTTATTTTATTTCATTTATATTCTTTGCCTTGCATTTTTTTGTGCTGCTGATAAATTGCTTCCTTCAAGAAGTATAAAATATATCGGTTCTGGAATATGAAAACTTTTTTTGCTTTTTTTTTTTTTTTTTTTTTTGTTTTTCTGGTGGAGCGAGAAAGTTTTGAAATCACGTAGCGAATATTTGTTTTTCGACTAAAATAATTAAATGTAACTCTCGTTCGACCGTGTGACCAATGTCGTCGTTGTCGTTAAACTATACACGCTCGAGTCGAACGTGACTTGGTTTCCTGGGTTTCAAACGCAAACCTTTTTCCCGAATTGGATATCTGTACACGCTTCAACTGCTTTCAAACTTTTCCTTTTTTTTTTTTTTTTTTTTTTTTCTCTTCTCCTTGAGTCATTATTTTGTGTATAACTGAGAGGGACGTTAAAAGAGCAGTTCATTTCAACTTCCTTTTTAAGGGAATAAGCAACCGATAAAAACCGCCTTTAAGTTGTTACTTTTACCGCCATTCAAAAAGGCTTTTCTTAAATGGATTAAATTTTTTCTGGAATTGCTGAAGCAAAATTAAAGTACCGGATCGTTTGTGTAAACACGAATAAAAATATAGCATTTTCACTGAGATGAAAAGCCTCCTCTAAATAAATTACGTTAAAGGAAAAAAAGTAAAATGCGGTTTAATTTTATAATTCAAAAAAAAAAAAAAAAAAAAAAAAATTGTTTTTGTAGTTGAACATTAATTTTAAATGGCGAGGTTTAAAAGCTTCAATCCTTTTAAAAAAATAAAAAAATCCCTGTGTACTAATTTCAGCAAATTATAATAATGCGACTAATTTTTATGATGAAACCTCACGATTTGCACTTAAGTGGTACTAAAAATTATGCAGATGGATTTAGCAAACGTAGGTTTTTATTTATGCTCTCTGTAGGATCCGAATCGATTTTTTTTTCCACCTGCACACGCCATTAAAAACATTTGTATATTAAAGTGATAAGAACAGCGACTTTTTGCCGAAGACATTAAAATTCTTTTAGGCTCGTGTTTCCAGTTAAAAAGCGGAGTTTTTTGCATAAAAAAGAAATCCGCTTTAAAAAAAATCCAAATCCTGAGGGAATAAAATTGTAATGAATCTTTTTCCAGCAAGAATAAAACCATTAAGTTATTTTTTAATGATTTTTGATCAAAAGAAGCAGTAATAAAATACTGTTTTATTGCGGGAAGAACAACATTTACGAGCTTTTTAACAGGATTTCGGGATTTTTTTTATAAAGAGGGGATTGTATTTACAGGAAATTGGAGTCTTCATTGTTTTTAACCCAACTGTTAAATAACATTTTCCCGAATAGAAATAAATTCTATCTCAGAGTCCAAAACATGATAATTTTATGAGACTTTTCTTTTAGATATTCACGTCTTTTTAGGAAGAAAAAAAAAGATTGATTAACATTTTGCTGTTTAAAACAGAAAAGAACATCCGTTAAACTTATTTTTAATTCTTAATTGCTTCTTTCATTATCTTTTAGTTTCCGCGAAGGAAGCTTTAGGGAAACCCGTAACGAATTTATAAGTTTGTTTAAAGCTTATAATTGAAAACCTTTTTAGTGCTTCTGGTTTTTTAATAATTTAAAAAGAAATAATAGGATCGATTTTTCGCTAGTGGATCCGGGCGTTAAATTTGATCGATGATTGATTGATTGATTGTTACTTAATTGATCATCCGAATCCAGAAAATTAAATAAACTAGACACCGTTGCCTAAATAAAGAAATCATTAAGTATAAGGTATACCTGCATACTAATCGCCTAGAACAACAGGCCTAAGTCATCTTATAAATCATTCAGAGTAAAATACATTTTAGCTTCTGGTTAAAATCAAGGTCATTCGAAAAGCACATTTGTGATTTATTTTTCTGCTTATTGTTTTGATCAAAGATCAAATTTGTTACTAGTCTTTCTAAAAGTTAATGAAAGAAGCAGTTATGCAAGCAGCTATGGAACCATTTCGCGAAGAAAGCTTCTAGAATTAGAAATCCTTTTTTTTTTTTTTTTTTTTTTTTCTTTAAGCGAATTACTCTAACACTGCAGGTTTCCCAGTAGTAATTTATTAGACTTTCAAAAAAATGTTTTATGATTAGTATGCAAAAATTTGAGGAATAAAAAAAAATTCGCTTTGCTTTTCTTACTGACGTGTAAGAGTTGTGTACCGGATAAGCTTTTCAACATGATAATATATTTTTTTTCCTGCGTTGAATTAGCCGACATTTTCTTAATCCTGCCCACGTTCAACGTTTATCCTTCACGAACTTATTTTAACATTATTTAAATTCATAAAAAACCATTAGCGATGACTGTCATGTACTGTACTACGACTCGTGAAGCTAGTTTACTACATATGCTTCTCAGTTTAATAGCCCGTACACCCACCACAAACACCTAATTACTCATGGAAGTCTCATCTTTGAACATCTCCCTCTTTCGAACACTTTTCTCTTTCCTAATTAACTTTTCTCCGCCTCGATATTTACTTTGTTTATATTCTCGAATATTTAATAATTGATACGTTCTTAAGCACCATCGTTAGTATGTATTAAACAAGGTGGGTATAATGTTACATTATAAGACGTATGCTGATAAATAGCGATCTTAGTCCATGAAAGTTCGTAATTTATCATCGATTTGACATTTGGCTTGAGCAATGTAACATAATCGAGATGATTACTATTATTATTCTACAAATGCAAATACCCCAATTTATTTTTACCGTGAAGGAGGATCATTTATGGGGTATCAGTCAGTAAATGATTTACTTTTAAATCGCACCCAATTAGCGTATAAGTAGTTAATCGCTTTAAGTCATTAACGAGTCATTAACACATTTATAATCCTCACGAAATTAATATTTTTAGGAAAATAAGGGAGTTTTGCTTGCTAGGAATTTCATTTTTATAAAGTCTTTTAAAAAAAGCGGCATTTTTTTTTTCTTTTATTTTGTTAGCAAACTTCAATACAATAGGGTGTTTTTAGGTGTTTTTATTTTTGAAAAATTTTGGTATAAAAATAAAATACATGAATTAAAAAAATTATTTGTGTAATAAAAAGCTTTAAAAAAAACTTTTTCTGTATGCAATGATTTTTTAAAGTTGGGGGTTAAAAATTGTACTTAAATCAAAACGGTCGGAATAAGCGCGGAAGCGTTGTGATGTCATAAGTTAATATCGTTCTGCCCGAAAAAAGTTTCCGAGAATGCAGTGGCTTAGTTTATAAACATTGAAAGCATCCCATTCTATGAAAAATTTTCTGGCAGAACAATATTAACTTGAGACGTGACATCGCTTCCGCGCTTTTTCCGACCGTTTTGATTTACAATTTTTAACCCTCAATTTTAATATATTATTGCATGCAGAAAAAAATTTTTGACGTAGGACTACGTCTTGGGGATCGGTCCTAGGGAAATCTGTCTGTCCGGGTTCTGTCCTGGTTCTGTCCGGGTGTCGCACTGTTCGCACCAAAAATTAATATTTAATCATTTAATATTAAAACTTCGAAAATTTTAAATAATATTTTGAGTATTTTTTTTTCACTTTTGGCCTTTTTTTAATAATAAAATTAGACTGCATGAATGAAAGCAAGGGCCTAGAAAATTTCTTGTAAATTTTATTTAACTTTTATTTAAATTTTCGCTGATTTTTTTTTAAAGTAAAATTTACTAAAAAATTTTAAAGAATTTAAAGTTAAAAATTTATTTTAAAATTTTACGACATGAACAAAAACAAGAACTTAGAAATTTTAAATAAAATGTTCCCTACATTTTTAATCTTGTCATTTTTCCGTTAGGTAGCGAAGAATATGAGCTAAAGCAATGTTATAATAAAACATACAAAACAAGACAAAATAGGGTATTTTCAGGTGTTTTTATTTTTGAAAAATTTTGGTGTGAAAATAAAGTACATGAATATAAAAAATTATTTCATTTTACGATTTTGCATAGTACGATTTTAAAATCGTTTCATTGTTTAAATTTAGCCAAATTAGGACAGTACCCCAAAGACGTAGTCCTACGTAGGGGTATGCCCCCATATCCCAGTAGGATTTTTTAAAATACTTGTTATTATGCAAATAATTCTTTAAATTCATGTACTTTATTTTTACACCATACTTTTTCAAAAATAAAAACACCTGAAAATACCCTATTTTGCCAATTGCCATCCTTTTATAAACTGCAAATCATTTTTATTTTATACAATGTTCCTCGTTGAGAATCGCGGAAGTCTCTCAGTGTGATATTTCCATGCACACTCATTTGTCATAAAAGGAACTTGTGTAGTATTCCTAAGCCCTCAGGGCATTTCAATGAAGAGCATTTAAAACAAAGTTGACAAATCCTTTGATCCAAAAGTTAATCGAAAAGCCGTTTACTCTTGCTTTTTTCCCAAAAGGTTCGTTATGTAAAACAGCTCTTGCGGTTTATTAACTATGATTTACAAGCTAGGGGTGTGCGAATGCATTTATTTTTTTTTCCCCGTCTCTATGGTTTATTTTTCCCTTTTTTAAGTTTAAATTCTAATTTCGACTTTTCCATTTACCTCACTTTTATTTATTTTTTTATTTTTTTATTTTTATTCATACTTTTTTTTTTTATCGTTTATTTATGCTTGTTGTGTCATTCATATATAAAAAAAAAATTCAGGATTACATAATTTCCATAATTTGATTTACTTTACTGCTGACTCGTTTTAACGAATTTAGGCGACTCTTCGCATACACGTACCCGTGTGTAGACTGGGCTTTCGGTTATCTTATTAGCTTCCCCTAATTTAATAATTATTCCTCTAATGGGCTGAAACTTCGTTTTAATGCCAGCGAGAAAAATAAAAGGCTTGGCTTGAGTTTTCTGTTTCTTCTCTTCCTGTTTTCGCGATAAACTTTTTGCAAAGACGTTTTGGCAAGGGGAGTTTTTAGAAATTTTTGCAGCTAAACAGGGATTTTCCGTTTTAATTTAAAGTGCTTTTAGTTTAAATAAAATAAAATATGATGATTTTGAAGAAGCTTTTTAGCCGTTGAGAAATTAAATACGAACATTTTATGGATCTTGTTAGAAAGTAGTGAATGCGTTTTGTAAAATATTAATCCATATTCCTTTTTTCTGCAAAACGGGTCGCTGCCCAATTTGAGGCTGATCGATATCCTAAATGCGAGGAATCAATTTATAATAAATGGCTGGTTTCAAATCATTTCATTCTTCAAATAAAACCTATTATCTGGCAGTTTTATGTATATGAAATGAAATTCGATTATGGAGTATTTCCTCGTTAATTTTTGGTTTGTTGGGTTTTTTGCGTTTCAATTTAGATTTGTTATCTCCGAGTCATCATTATTAACAGTGTTATCTTTAAATCTTTTTTTTCCTTTATTGCATTAATCCTTAAAAATCCGATTTTTCCTTGTGCTGTAAAAAATTTGAAGTGCTGTTAGATGATTTGAGAAAAAAAAAGACGAAGTAGAAGTAGAGACAGAAAGTCCAATTTAAAGTTAAACGAAGTTGAAGTAAATTCTGAAGGGGGAATCTCCGCTCCTCAAATCTTGAACCTTCCTCTTAATTATTTTTCCTCTTTGTGTGCTTGGAGAAAAAACACAATCTCCCAGTTTTTAAAATAAAAATCGCTATATTATGGGCCTGAGGCTAAATTTCTAATTCCGTTGTAGCCTATCTACTCATTTTTTTAAGAAAGTAAACGGATTTTAAGTGCTGACTTTTAATAAAATATCCTAGAATATTTTTTTTACTTATTTTTTCCCTTTTTTTTATCTGTAAAAAAAAAAAAAAAAATTCTTGTACCCTTGATGAGTCTCTGCTGCTAAAAAGATAGTGCAAGATATACTTTGCATAATTATAACCGAAAGCTCGATAGAAAATTCAAGTTCGTTTACTATCACTCTTTTTCAAATCTAATATAATGAACATCAATTAAAACTTCAGCATCTGTAGAGCACGACTTTATCGTTAAAATTATGAAGATGAAAAATAGTCACTTTTCACTTTTGACATGGTGACCGAAAGAAAACTAATGTAATTCTCCCCTTCTATACGCAATGCTTTGGGGTAAAGAAACCTGTCAGATCTTTAAAAAAAGAAAAAAAAATCTAGAAGATAAAAATGAATGATAACATAAAATGCGTTTAAAAGAACTAAAAGTAATCATGGAGTAAATTCCTCCCTATTTTCATTTTGAGTCTCAGGGGAAGTTTTAATCTTCTTCCTGGACAAGTTCCAGATAAGTGTTCGCTTTTGATAAAGTCTAAACTTGGATGATTGCTGCAATTAGACCCGACATCGAAACTGGCCTGTACTTTTCTAATCTCTGGATTTATTGTTGATTCTCGACTCAAGTGTTGCACGAAGAAGAGGAGGAAGGGAAGACGGGGGAAGCAGAAAATTCGAAATACATCATTTCGTTTTTATTTTCACTTGATTAATGATACAGTATGTCAAAGAGGGATCGAAGTTGAACAAAAAGTGCCCTATTATTTTTCTTTTTTTAATAAACTAGAATTAAGGAACATTTTTGGAAAAAAGAAAGTAGAAAAAATTCAGCACGCATGCGACTTCAGCGTTAATCGAATTTTAATTGCTTTCAGCCCCTTAAAATAAGAGAGATTCTCTAATTTAACTACCAAGAGAAAAAGTAACCAGAAACTTTTAAATTCACTTATAAGTTTGATGAATTTCTAGAATAAAGATTGTTAATAATATACAATGTAAAAGAAAAAAAAAAGAGAGATTCGAACTTAATGTACATTTTAATTTTTTGTAAAAGGAAAGGTTAATGAAATAAAAAAGTCTTCGAAAGCTTGAAAATGTAACTGACTTTTAATTAGAAAAAGTGTAAAAGAAAGTGGCGATCGTTTTAAATCGATAAAACAGGGAATAAAAAAAAAGGGAGATCGCTTTCTACCACATTTTTTAATCCAACAAACAGAATAGTCATAAATTCTTTTTAACAAATGGAATCGGAATGCGATGCTTGTTAAAAGAAAAGTAAGGAGATAAAAAGAATGTTTCATTATCAAATGATACCGTTCTAAGATTGGAGAAAGAAAAAAAAATGGCAATAACTCTAAGTCGTTTCAATAACAACGTTGACATGTACCGTTTGTTATCGCAACGAATTCGTTATTTTGTTCCCCAGATGTGATATTTACAGCTGAAACGTGAAGCATTTCGACGTTTTTTTTTTCCTTTGGAAGCTTTGTAGTCTGCTGTTTAACGTCCCACCATAAAATCCTAATGATTTTTTTTAAAGTGTTTTCTTTTTGTTTTTTGTTTCAGAGAGACGACGACCTGACGTCAGGCGAAGGAACTGGTAGTGAAAATTCGGATTGTGATGCCCCATGTGGCATCGGACTGATGGAAAGATTAATACGAAGTCATCCAGTTTGGTTTTTGCCTGGAATTCAGAGGGCTGGAGCAGTGCATCTGCTGCAAGGGAAAGAAGAAGGGGTAAGTCTGTTGTGATTTCTTTAAAAAAAGGAAAAAGTAACAGATAAAGTGGAAAACTATCAAAATTATAGGCTTGGAGTATTTCTAATTCGTGATTTTTTTTTTCTTACAGAATTTTGTTGTAAGGCAATCATCTCAACCCGACACGATGGCTATCTCAGTTCGTCTTCCAACTGGCAAAGGTCCTTACATAGAACATTATTTGATTCAGGCAGTTGAAGGGCAGCTTAGTTTAGAGAGTTCTGATAACACTTTCGAGTCAATTCCTAGTCTGATAGCTTATTACTCACAGTGTTGGTAAGTTTCGAAAAATTGTAATTTTATTTTTTCTTCTATTATGGATTCCATCAAAAAATTTAAATATTATTTTTTAGTGACGAACTCCCTGTTCAGCTGACACTGCCTAGAACCATTAGAGACGCTAAAAATCGTCAACAGCTGTCGTCTTTCGCACTCTTAGGCCAGGAATTCTGGAGATATCCAATGGCAAATCCAAGGCCTCCTGAACCCAACAATCATTCTCCTAACAGTAGTCAGTCTGGTAGCCTTTCTTCCTTTAGTAGTGGTAAGTTTACTTTTGTGGAAACAGAATTCTTTAGTTAAAGACTATGTAACTTTTCCGGGTAATTTTTCTTCTAAATATTTATTGATCCTGCCTCTTTTTTGCAGTAAATAATAGCGGAGCAGTCAGAAATAGTAATTCAGAAATAACTTTGGATTTAGTCCCTTTTCACCATGATTCTCAACCTCCAAGTTTGCTCAGCACATTCAAAGGTACTCCGACAGAGAATAACCCTCCGGTGCCTCTTGAAAGAGAAAGACCTCCTCGGCCTAATACCTTAGATCTTATATGTACAAATACAGGTAATATAACACAGTTTTTTTTTCTCTTACATGCAGCTTGTATGCTTTTAATGCAAGTTAAATTTAGTTGCAGGCGAAGTTGCGTTAAACAAATCGTCTCCAAACACCGATAGAACTTTATCTGTCCCAGGTGGGAAAACGCCGCCTCCACCCCCACCGAGATGGGCAAAACCATCGCCCGCTGTTACTGGGAGTCAAGGACAAGTGTCCATTACGACTACGGTAACATTTAACATGAACGAGGTTCAAGTGTCATGCGTGCAGGTAATAAATCATTATAATGTAAATTAGTCGTATTATTTAAATTGTTTCTTATGGAACACGATTGCTATCTTTCAGTTGACACCTACTCAGCAGAAGAATTCGTCTGCGGAGTCGGACCGTGAACCATCTACAACTTCGTTGAATCTATCTTCGCCGAGTTCGGATCAGTCTGTCTCGTTGTCGAAATCATTTGATCAAAACATATCAAGCCCTCATTCCGATCAAACAAACTTTAAATCTGTGAATTATGAGAAAGAGAACTCCTCCATACGGCATTTCCAACACGAAAATCGACTTCAACAATTAGTTTCTCCGATTAGCGATAAAACAAATCTAGTCTCGAAAAGCTTTGAGAGAATTCAAAACAATCGGTCTCCTGTATCGACTCCGACGGATAAATTCGGACGGAGCGGTAAGAGACATAGGAAAGACTCGAAAACCAAAGAAAGTCGACACTATAAGGAATGCGATATTTTGGAACGGCATCCTTACTACATGAGCCATGTAGCTGATAAGCAAAGCGATTACGAAGACATTTGGGGAAACGAACCATTATCGACTTTTAAACCTATTAAAAGCCCTCAAATGGACGTGGAGAATTGGAAAACGGAGGATAAACCGGAATTCAAAAGGACTCCAGATCTGTTGGAAAAATTAGAAAAATCGTCTCCTTTAACGCCTTTGTACGATGATAGAAAAGATAAAAATCGATTAAACTTGCATGTAAATACGCAACCCACCTTCCAAAGCTACGTAAAAAATACTGTAATGGAATTAGAACAGGAATCGGAGCAGAAGCAAAACGGTAGCCCGTTTTACGCTGAACCGGCTGATGCCATCGTTGTGAACAGGAGAAAGATGAAACCCTCTTTTAGCAAGACGAGACATTCTGATCCATCTTTTTTTAATAACTGGTCGATGACTACGAACCCTTATTTATCAGGCGGTAACATTTTAGAACGGATCGACTCTCAAGGAGACATAAACGAGGAGCAACCGCCCAAAGCTAAGCCTAGTTTGAGCGTGGATAATATTGCTGGTTTGAAAAACAGAGATTCCGAATCTAAATTTAAAGGAATGCAAAAAGGAAAGAACGTAGTTAGAGGAAAACCAGTCCAACCGCCTAAAGTTGCTAGTCGAGCTTTAGGGAAAACAGATCAAAGTTGGGCGGTAGATTCAAGTTGGGAATTCATAGGAAATGATGATAACGAGGAAAAGGAAGTGGAAAGGAGGTTTCCATCCATAGAACAACAGATGGACTCCGAAAATGCAGAACGTGTTTGCACAGTTCAACATATCATTGCTCAAAGGTATTTTTAGCCTCCTTATTTATCAGTCTTAACTGTTAATTTTTTTAAATTTGAAACTTCACTTTATTTCGATTATATATGAAGACCATGAGGATTAGGGTGTTTCATTTTTAAAAAATTTTTGAAATGTTGGGGGCATGTTGAAAATCTGCTTCCTTTAAATGTAAAACCACAAAAAAAAAAAAAAATTTTAATTTAAAAAAAATTTTTTTTAACCGCTTAATGGTCCCCCAAATTGCCCCTTGATTCAATCAAGGTCTTTTAAACTCCATTTTTTTTATCCACTTTAAGGGCCTACAAAATATTTTGAAAAAATGTTATCTTATGTTTTCGAGGTCGTAGAACACGAATTTCACCATCCCGATTTTTTCCGATCATCCCCTGAGTAGGGTATAACTGTAAATTTGTTTTTTGGGGGCAAAAAGGGGATTTTTTTGCCAAAAAATGGCAACAACTTCTCACCAGTTCGATTTAGAGGTCATGTTCAATGACATTTTTTAGTCAGGACACTCTAATTAATAAGGATTTTTTGTATTTCGAACCAATTTCCAAAATTTTTTTACGGTCGGAAAATATTTGAAACTTCAAAAAAATTTTTGTAGTAATTTTTTAATACTACTTGTAGAAGAAAACGCTAATGACGTCACAGGGGTTAATCGGGAAAATTCGGGATAGTGGATATCGTGTTCTACGACCTCGAAAACATAAGATAACATTTTTTCAAAATATAATAGCCCAATTTGTAAAAAGCTAAAGTGGTTTTGGGCCACTAAGCAGTTAAAAGAAAATTTGAAAAACATTTTTTTAGTTGGCAGATTTTCAACATGCCCTGCAACATTTCAAAAATTTTTTTAAAATGAAACACTCTAATGAGGATATTCATGATAAAAATTCTAAGTATCTAACAAAGACTCGAACCGTCGCCTTTTGATTTTTAGTAGACTAAGCGACCTATGCAATTAGTCATCGGGTTAAAAGCACCAGTTTTTAATCGATTTTTCAATCGAAACTTGTTTAGTATGTCTAGCTTATAAGAAAAATAGTGATTTCTTATCTGGATTTAGATAGAACCGTATTGTTCTTATCCGACGAAATGTGTAAAAGTTTTTGATAAATCAAAGAATGGCATCGATCTTGGTTTTAGCTGCTGCAATAAATAAACAAAATAATTTTTTCATTATTTTCGAAATTAATGTCAGTTGGATACATAACAATTTTTCTTTTTTTTTTTTTTGTAGATTTCCGCAATTTAAAATATCACCTATGATTACAACCTTCGAGGATGGGAATTCAAAATCAAAAGGAAACGGAGTTTTAACCCCAGACGTGCAATTTCAGAAAGCGAATTATAATACCAGTGCGTCTCGTGTTAGTGCTTACGATAACGTAAGTTCGGAACAAAATTATGGTGTTAAAACAAACAGTGATGGTAAATGTGATAGAAAGTTTTTAGACGGTGTTGAATTAAGGACAAATCGAAGCGATACATTGCAATCGAAAGTTAAAAATAGTGATTTTATGCGTTGTAAAAATCCATATAACACGGATTCTATGAGGTCAAGAAGATATTTCGATTCTGGATCAGTAATAGACGATAATGAGGATACTCAGACGATATTTTCAGAACCGTGGGATAGCAGCCGATGGGAAAATTTGCTTTTGGAGCCTAATAGTTGTAATTGGGATGAGAATGGTTCGGAAAGTACCATCAAAATCGGAGGGGAACCGATTTTGAATACAGATGACGATGATACCGTAATGGAAACTCCGAAAAAACCGAGACCAGTATCAAGAGGAAAGAGTTTCAAAGAAAGATTGGATCCTTTGTTATGTAAGTGTTGTTATACTTTGTTTGGGGTAAATTGATTTATAAAGTTTAAAAGAATGAAACTTTTTTTTTACTGTTGCATATTGTTCTGTGCGCCTCCTAACCAGCCCAAGAAGCTGGAAAGAGTTTATTTTTTCTAGGAATTTCTCAAATGATTCCTTTTGGATGAAAATTTTACCAGGAGTTTCAGCTTTCTGAACAAAGTTTATCTCTTCCCCCCACCCCCTTCTGTCGCTCATTCTGGGCACAGATCCGGTCCATAAACTGCAGTATATTATATACTTTCCCGAAGTTGCAATTCTTCTTTATCATTTGAGCTGCATAGCAATACACATAATATTGGTCTCGGAATTAAGAAGTTGTAAAATTGTAATAAATGGATTTAATGAATTAGCCAAGCACGTGGTGGACCCTGGACACGTGTTCAATTGTTTTCACCATGAATAACGTAATTGGCTTACTCTATCTCAACAGCGATTATCTCGTGAAATGTTGACTAACCGTCTCGTTGGGTAAAGTTTAAGTTTACTTTAGATGGTATTATTATACAAGGTGATGCGTCCCTAGTTTATAAGCTCTTTTTAGAACTGCGTATTATTTACGAAAATCCGGTCTTTGCTGAATTATCAAGGGTCATCTGTCTTCTCATTCAAAAATGTTTGACTCCAGTTTTGTTGTTGCAGTTTTCATTTTCGCCTCTCGCCTTCTTAGACACCTTTATTGACATGAACGATATTTGCTTTGATTCGAAAGTTTGGATTAACAGTAAGGCCATAAATTTGGGGTCGACGAACCGGACATCTTTCGGCTTTTCCCTTTTGGATGTGAAATGTGCTTGAGCAAACAGTCGATGAACTAATTAATGTTGAGCCTGATTTTAGAGACGTTCTGTAAAAAAAGCTTTAAAGTCTAGAAGATTCTGTAATATGCATGTTTTAAAAAAATGGAAAAAAAAATTAGAATTATTAGTGGAAGTTTGAGCTTTTCTTAAATGAAGTGCAGACACTGAGTAAATTGATTTACATTTTACTATTGCATTGAACATTCGTAGGCTCTTATTTTTATTCTTAAGTTATTTGAAACATCCTACCATTTATTATTTGTTGAATGAGATCATTTTCTTAGAACATCTCAATATTTGACCATTCCTACGGTCATGTGCGTATTTGGTGTATCATATCAGTTTTGACTTCTGTCTTGTGAGTGTTCAGTTGAGTACCGAATTTCTTTTCCAGCCGTACAATAATATTTTTACCAACTAATGGCAACTGCGAGGGTGCTTTTTACATATCCAAATTGTTCGGCTTTAATTTTTGCGTTTAGATCAAGAATCCGTTTCCGTTTCCTTGGTTTCCTCAAATCTTAAATCGTCATGGAGGTCCGTCTAAAAGACTTTTGCGATTTATTATTGCGATTTGTAAAATGGATAAGGGTAACGACAAGGAAAATGATTGATTTTATCGTCACACCATTTTCAAGTAATACGTTTTTCTTTTAAGTTGGTTTTCTTAAATTTTTTAATGGTCTAACATTACTTAGTCTTGCACCATTTTATTTTATTATTATTATTTTTTTTTTCTGATAAATTCGATGTTAATTTAGGTTTAGATAATTAGTATCATAATAATCGAAACTTCCTAATTTGATAATTGTAATTTTAATCACTTGACATTATTATGCTTATTGAACGATAATAATTTCATTTGTAAAGTTGTAAAGTTATGGAGTTTAAAACATTCAACAAAAATATCAAAAAAATTAGAAGGATTCGTATAATTTCATGGGTCAAAAATCGTCAAGTAAAGGTGCAAAAATTAGTTGGTTTCACTGTGTTTTCGTGAAAAATATTATTAAGAAGAAATATACACTGTATTTAAAAAGTGTTTTTAGTGCTTTGGGTAAATCATATTATTATTTATTTATTTATTTTTAGCACCCCCAAGATTGCAAGCACTTAGGAGTAAGGAACTAACTGGCACTGGATCCACGATAAGGTCTTATGCCTTACACCTAGCTTCCGATAAAAGCACGACTTTCGCTCAAAACATAGATAATTTCATAGCATGTACGCTGGAATCAAAAGAAACCAATCCTCAGGTGGTGATGAGGAACATGAGGCAATTCATGTCTGGTATGAAGAATTATTTAGTAAAACACGGAGAAAGAGAGTTCGAAAAACATGTTGAAAAGGAGAGGATGAAGGTTAGTAATAAAAAATTTTTTAAATTATTTAAATCGTATTTGTCAATTTTTTTAAAGAAGCACCAAAAAAAGGTAATAACTTATATAAATTGAGTTCTTAATACCAGAAATTTTTATTTACAGTTAAAAGCAACGGAATTTCTAAATTTGGACGCCATATTAGAAGGAGTCATGCATAAACTCGTTGTTCGGCCCCTAAAGGAGCATCTGTATAAACTGTTCGTAGATGAATATACTAGGAATGGTGCTATCCAGCTATTGCACGAAAATATTAATTACGCAAGAACAAAACCTTTATATGATTTGGGAATCAAAGTAAGTTTTGTTTAGGTGAAGATTGACTTTAAAATTTTATTTAATTTTTCCAACAAACCAAAAACTGCTTTTAAGGCAGGGGGGTGTAATTCTCTCAGTTGGGGTTATCGGCATATGGATCATAAAGAGGGAATCGGGAAGATGTTCAGTAAAAGAATACACTAGAGCCACTCGAAGAGTGGACTCGAACCACCGACCTTCCGTTTTCATGACGGCTGCTCTATCACTGAGCTACCTCGGGCTCTGATGCATGTCCTACTGAACTGGGTTACTTAAGATATTTGGTGAAAAATTGCGAAACTCACATAATGTAACTTGCTATATGCTAAGTATAAACAATACGATCAATTTCAAAATTCAGTTAAACTCTTTTATATGCGAAAACGCGATTCTCGATCCTAAATTAAATATTTAATTTTTCCAACAAACCAAAAACTGCTTTTAAGGCAGGGGGGTGTAATTCTCTCAGTTGGGGTTATCGGTAAAGATCCGTTTTTCATTTATTTTTCATAAAGATCCATTTAAAATTTAAAATTTTAGTTTAAAGTGCATTGAATATTAACCTCATTTTCTTTTTCTTTTTTCTCAGTCTAAAATTTCGCCGCCATCTGAAAAATCATTAGAAACGATTTGCCATTTTATTTTAAGACTACAAGAAGTAGATTCTCCTTTAGAAAAATTAGATCATCTCCTGACATGCATCGCTGCCATATTTAATTCGGTAAAGTTTTTTTACATCTTTTGAAATGATTTTACTTATTTTTAAAATTGTGTTACTATTTGCCTTTTTTGGTTTTTCTTTCAATCATAGGTGAAGTCATCCAATCAGGGCAAAACTGCAATCACTCTCGGGGCTGATGACTTTTTACCGTTGTTTGTCTGGGTATTAGTGCAATCTGGATTTATCGCCGCTGAAATCGAGGCAGAATATATGTGGGGTTTACTTCATCCAAGTCTGTTATCCGGTGAAGGGGGATATTATTTAACTACTTTATCTTCAGCCGTTCACGTACTGAAGAACTTCAAGGCATGTGATATGGATCCAAGTAATGGATTGTCTCCCACAGACGTGAGTAGTCTTTTTCGGACCTTTTTCATTTTTACTTTTTATTTTACTTAATACAATTTTTAATTTTTAATGTTTTTCAGTGGAATTGTGGAGATCTAAAATCTGTTTTAAAAATCGTTGTCCCAGACGAAATGCATGGTTCAATTTTAACGAAAACTTTACCAGTTCGACCAAATATGACCACCAAAGACGTTTGCAAGATCATTGCTCACAAAGTTCGAATTACGAATCCTCAAGATTATGGACTATTTAAATTAGTGGATGGAGAAGGTAAAATTTGAAAAAATTTAAGATTTTTTTCGAGTTGTAAGATAATTTTTTTTTTTTTTTTTAATTTTTTTAGAAACTCTACTAAATGATACAGACTGCCCTCAAGATATAAAGTGCAATGTGACGGAATCTGGAAAACATTGTATGCTAGCATACAAAAGGATCGACGCTAAAATAGCTTGGCCGAGAACATGATGTTCTCCCATTTGTGGGAGAAATATTAAAAATATCCATTCCTAATTATATTCTAAAAATTATACTGGTAACATTTTGCATCCATCAAGAAGGCAAGATTATAAAACGGCAGCATTTCCCATATTTTAAGAAGTTCTGTAAATGGTTACAAAAATTACCTTTATTGCAGCGTTTACCTTTATTTTTAACAAATTTGACTTAGGTAGTTTTTTATTTTTCAAAGATTGGCCTGAAAAAGTTTTAACGAAATTACGCCATCAATGGGTGTCTTAAAAAAATTTTTTTTAGAACATGATTTTCTTGCTTTCATAAATTATTTTAATTTTGTTAGTATTTTATGTTTCAAAACTAGTCAAAAGTATTTGCTTGTTTTTTTTCTTATTTGTTCAATTTTTTATAAGTTTTAAAATGATTTTTCTATAAGCAAATTCTTGTCGTAGATGTTTTTTTTTTATTATAAATACCCAATAAAAACTATAATTAAACAAAAAATTAAAATGAAATCGAACTGTATGTCGATTTGTGATTGTAAAAATTTTTTAAAAGTATATTGCCCCAATTTAGAAAAATGCATGTCGACCGTAAAGTAAAAGCTGGACAGTTATAAATCAAAATAATGAAACTTTTTAAAATTATTATTTTCTGAGACATTTGTTTTCTTTTGGTAAACAAAACTTGGGTGATTATTAATCATATTCATGATCTTGCCTGCTCATAATAATCCATATTGATATTTAAGGAAAAAAATGCTGTACTTAATGTAACGAAATACTGAATCAAAGCAAAGAAACTTTTACATTTATTTAGCATGAAAGTGTAGAACGGTTATCGGCTCAGTTAAATTTTTTTTAACGGCAGAATTTGAACTTATTTTCTTTTCTTTGCTGCAACAGATCTGTCGATAAACAAAATTCATTCAAAATTCAGGAATTACGATTGCTTGCATTATTGTAAATATTTTTTGCAATAAAATGTAAATTTTATTTTTAAATATTTGATAAATCTGTATGTCTGTGTCGTGCCTGATAGCTATTAAAACATATGAGAGTAGTGTTGTCAGATCAGAAAATAAATTAAAAAGAGTACGTACTGCTTTATGGTCATTATAAAATAGGTAAAAGGTATATTAACTGTAATTTTTTGTTTTTCATTTTCCAAATATAATGATAATTTCAACGATTTTAATGACTCAGTAAAACATTTTTATTCCTGACCATATTATGTTAAGGATGGATATCCTCTCCTTAAAAGATTGATTTCACCAAAGGTTTTTTCCCGCTCCTCAAATTTCACCCGAATGGGTTTATTCCGAATTCCGATTTCCGAAAATATTTATTCCGAAATCCGAATTCCGAATTCCGAAAATATTTATTCCGAATTCCGAATTCCGAAAATAATTCCGAATTAGGTTTTTTGATAAGGAAGACTGAATAATTTGTCATTAAATAATTAAATTATATCGTATTAAACTAATCGTAACATTTATAATCCTTAAATTATCGTTAAAGTTTGAAATTGAAATAAAAATATATTAAATTAAGTTCACAATCACAGGTCTTATCACAGTTCGTAAACGATAATTTGATCACAGGTTTTTGATTTTAATGATATGTCGTGAATAGGGTGACACTTACAAAGCCTAAGTCTGAATTAATGGAGGCCAGTTGCTCAAATGATTCCAAAAATAAAAAACTTAGTAGCCAGAAGCTGAATTCTCTCAGTCACCTCCTAGTGGTGCCCATAGGCAGTCAGTTTTTGCCATTAAAATAAACTTGCGGATGAGAACTTTTTTTTTTTCCGACGTAAATACACAGAAGAAAATTAGATCCGATGGTGGAAGTAATCCTTATATATGTAGCTTTCAACATGAATTTTTCAGGTTTTCAAATCTTACGTAACGGCTGTATCGGGTAGCTAAAATTGAATTATTTTGGCTAATTTTAGCTAATTTTTGCTTCCCGATACAGCCGTTACGTAAGATTTGAAAACCTGAAAAAATTCATGTTGAAAGCTACATATATAAGGATTACTTCCACCATCGGATCTAATTTTCTTCTGTGTATTTACGTCGGAAAAAAAAAAAGTTCTCATCCGCAAGTTTATTTTAAATGGCAAAAACTGACTGCCTATGGGCACCACTAGGAGGTGACTGAGAGAATTCAGCTTCTGGCTACTAAGTTTTTTATTTTTTGGAATCATTTGAGCAACTGGCCTCCATTAAATTCAGACTTAGGCTTTGTAAGTGTCACCCTATTCACGACATATCATTAAAATCAAAAACCTGTGATCAAATTATCGTTTACGAACTGTGATAAGACCTGTGATTGTGAACTTAATTTAATATATTTTTATTTCAATTTCAAACTTTAACGATAATTTAAGGATTATAAATGTTACGATTAGTTTAATACGATATAATTTAATTATTTAATGACAAATTATTCAGTCTTCCTTATCAAAAAACCTAATTCGGAATTATTTTCGGAATTCGGAATTCGGAATAAATATTTTCGGAATTCGGAATTCGGATTTCGGAATAAATATTTTCGGAAATCGGAATTCGGAATAAACCCATTCGGGTGAAATTCGGTGAGCCGTTTTTTCCCTTACTAGATTCAATGATTTCAATTGCAGGCATTTCAAACTATTTGCATGGAGTCTTATATTTATTCTTCTTTTTAGTATTTATTTATTTAGGCTATTATTTTCGTAATTAAAATTTTTAAGAACAAATCCTGGATTACACGTAATTTACGAACTCCTTTTGTGTGTGAACTGATCAACTGGCCAGGTGACAGCTCATAAGGTAGGTAAAGACAATTTAGATATGCAACCCTCACTTCGGTTAGAAGAAAAAAATGATTTCGAAATTTGCTATTTTTTTTAAAATATTTGGCTAATTAATCAATTTTTGCGAAAAAATTCTTCAACCGATTTCGAAGTTTTTCTAATGCTAGTGTAAAGAGGAGTGAAATGGCGCATTGCCCTCCCCGATTAAGTTTTTAGGCTATCTAGAATATATTATTTACGGTTAACTGTCAATAAAAATCGATGCCGAATCAAACAGCCAGTGGCCGTCCATAAGCTAAGTTAACGGCATTTACGGAGTCGACTATCTGAGATATAATAATTATTAATTATTAATTATTATTAATTTTTTAGTTTCCATATATGTAAGCAAAAATTTTGAAGACGGTAGAAATATAACATGATGATATATTTATATTTATACTTGTTCCCATTCGGTTTAATTAAAAAGGAAAAAAAAAATACGCTGCGGACAGGATTCGAACCTGTGCGGGGAAACCCCATTGGATTTCGAGTCCAACTCCTTAACCACTCGGACACCGCAGCTACGTCAAAACTCGGCCGAAATGATCATATTTAAAGTCCATGACATAAACCATTACTTTCCCCAGTTGATTTTTTCTTTTTCTTGAGCAATTTCCCATTAAAGATTATTTAATTGGCCTGATGAACTTCTTTTTTTCACTAGAACCTCGATAAAACCAAAAAAAGAAACACTTTAAAATCTCGCAGCCTCTTTATGGTAACTCAGAGCACTGCAACGATCAAATCAGTAATTAATCTTAAACCGTAGGTTTTTGTTTTTTCTAAAAATGTTTAAAAATATTATTTATATCATACTTACAGCAATAAAATATATTAAAGATTTTTTTTTAGTAAATTAAAAAAAAAATATGCTTGTAATTTGGTAAATGGATGGATTCAAACTTTAACAGGAAAAGCCGCCATATTTGTGAAGAAAACAAACAAATAAAATGGCCAACGGCGTCATTAAAGGTATTTAAGATTTTTTTTCTGAATTATTTTATGTTTCGTCTCTACAAACGAAATCTGTATACCATGATTAACAAAATTGTCGCAGAAATCGATCGAAGTTTACCTAATTCTTAGTAAGTAAATTCAAGGCTAATTTAAATAATTTGATTTAATTAATTTAAATTGCAGACATTGAAACATTTATCTTCCGGATGTATTTAACAATTTTTCTCGATGACAGTTTTTTTTTCTGTCAAGAAACATTTTAAAAATAATTGGTAATGAAGATATTTAATTACTTGTTTTATTTATTTAAATAGTAAACGGGAGAGAACCTGTTACTGCTTGTGTAATTTTGTAATTGGGGCAATTAGGTTATACTTGAGATCTCCTATTCAGTTATTACTCAAGCATTTTCAGAGTATTCGAACTTGTATGGACAAACCTCATTAGATTTTTGGTCCAACTCCTTAATTATTCGGACACCGCAACTATGGCAAAACTCGACCGAAATGATTTCAAGAAATACAATATAAAGAAGTTAAGAATTAAGAAAAGCAAAGAATGCAATATATAGATAGGCCTGGTATTAGTATCCCATCTGGAGGTGCTATAGCATTTAATTTTAACATTGTTAATGATGGTGTAAGTAACCAAAGGAAAAACTTTAAACCTAACTCTCTGTAAAAAGAAAATGTAATTTTTGCAATTCAAACATATTCATTGGGCATCAGTTCTTTTTTGATGATTATTTTCATTACTACATATTAACGTGACTTATTTTTTTTTACAGGTATAGCAATGAAATAAAAATTTATCAAAATGAATAGTAATATAGAAGTTGATAATGAAGAAGATCAGAGAATACAGTATGTAAATAGACCTGCTATTAGTATCCCGTCTGGAGGTGCTATAGCATTTAATTTAAACATTGTTAATCCTGGTATAAATAACCAAACCAGTTATATTTTGAATTCTGTCAACCCTGTTAGTCAAAATATAGTTGCTTATCAAGCTCCTATGACTCTTCAGTCTTATATTACATTGCCAGGTAAGAAATATTTTAAAATCCTTTTAAATTCAACATCCAGATTTTCATTTGTTTATTTATTTATTTGCATATTTTGGATTTTTTAAATTTTATTTACTTTTTTTTAATTTTAAGGTGAAAATGGAGATAATATTGTTAATAACCTTCCTGTTGGAGTTGTACCAATGGGACTTCCTGTACCTGCTGAGCTTTTACAGAATCCAGCTTTAGTTAACACAAGTATTATAATCGGGAATGATGACTGTAATGCTCCTGTAATTTTTAAATCTGCTAACAATGACACTCCTGAACATGGAGACTATAAAATTAGTTACATACAAAAACCTGCCATGAGTGATTTCAATAATGGAGGGGCAGTTGATTCTCAGAATTTAAGGTAAATTGACAAATAAGATAATACTTAGAAAACGTTTTACTGTTGAAACAGTTATTGGGGTGTATTCTGTTATAATGAAAAAATGTTCCTTTATACTCTTTTTTTAAAAATAAAATGTCATCAATTAAAGTTACTACCCCAAGAGTTGTGCAGTAATTAATTTTAAAGGACTAGAGTCTTTGAATCAAAAAATTTTACCTTTTCATTAGTCATGATGATAGTTCTTCTTCTCTTAGGTCAAATAACTCGTCTATATCAAGTTCTGAAGGAATGTTGAAAAAACCATGCCCACTGGAAATGAGCATTAAAGCTGCAAACATTGATTTGGAATTTGAAAAATGTGATAACGATGTAACATTAGCTGTTGGGAATGGAGTTGTTCAATCTACAAATATTCCTATAATACCTATTATAAAGCAAGGCGCTTCTCCTATGCCACAAGTTAATCAGCTGGGAAATATTATTTTAAGTGATAACTCTGTCAATGAAAATATTTTAAAATCACAAGAAAATCAGAGTCATCCAGACAAAGAGGACACAGATGATCTAAAAAAGCCAAAAACTGAAATTACTTGGGAAAATAAAGACATTAAAATTGACGCAAACAGCTCAAACTTCCAAGAAAGTTTAATCTGTGAAGTTGAAGAAGCAAATGACGATGAAGATAATTCTGATGAAGAGTCAGCTGTGGATGATGATAATGATAACGATGGAGATTACTCTGATAATTTTTCTATTAAAAAAGATGGTAAGTACTAAAATAACATTTTACTGATGTATAGAATAATATATGTATTTTTTTAATTTATAAAAAATTTATTTAAAAAATTACAGGATCGAGTTCATCCGAAGAAAGCGATGTACCTTTGAGCGAAGTAAAAAAATTGGACAAGCTACCCGACATTAATAAAAACGAAAAAGAAGTAAAGAGTGTTGGTGAAGATTTAGATATTGTAAAAAAGCCATCAAAAAGGCAGAGATCCCAACGAGCGAAAAAGCAAGTAGACCGCTCTGAGTTTAGCCTTGATTGGATTGACAGTGATGAGGATGTTCTTGATCTCAAACGAATAAAGAATGAATTTAATTATAACTGCTATTATGAACCAAAAGCTATGGTAAAATGATTTAATTATTTATTTATTTTACTTGAAAATATTTATTGTTTAAATTCTTTATTATTTCAGAAATCTACTGCAAATTTAGTAATGAAACCAGAATCCAATCCAAAAAAATTTATAAAAGTACGAAATTGTTGTGCAAAGAAAGAGTGCTACAAAAAAATAACTTTAAAAGATCAAAAAACAGCTCATAAAAATTTTTACGATTTAGAATCGAAAGCAAAGCAAAATGCGTATTTGATAAATTGCTTGGAACATGTTCAATCTAATAGGGCTGTTCCATGTGAAGATACCAAAGAAAATAATCCTGTTAGCGGAGAAAGCTCTGTTTCAAAACCGGAAGAGAAAAAAGTAGAAAATACAAACATACAATTAGATATTGAAAACGAATCTAATGGTAATCAGTTGTTGTCCGACGAAATACAAAATGCTATCAACGAAAGTTTAAAAGACTGCCTTGAAAATCAGCAAAATGAAGAAGAAAAGGATAAAGAGGTTGATGTAGATGCTGATAATGAAGTAAAAATAGATATTCCAAACATGAATATTGAAGCAAAGAAAGATAATCATTGGAATTATTACATTGTTATAGATAGGTGCCGGAAGAAAGTGTGCTTACAATTTTTGATTAAATTATTTAGAATTTCGAAAACTAGAATTAAAATATTGCAAAAAAAAATTTTATCAGGTACCTATGATATTTTTTTTTGTATGTTTATACGGAATCTTATATTTACATTTATTTTCTGTGAATTTTATTTATTTAAATAGTAATTACACTTGTTTTAGGTACTCCTTTAACAGATGATATTAGTACACCGAATCTTAATGAAAAAAATTCGAAAATATGGGAAACTGCCAAATTACATTTACAAAGTTTAAAGCACGAAGAATGTGAAGACTGTAAAGCCAATCCGCGCCATAGCTATTTTTTTAGTGATATTACTAGGCAAGAATTATTTGACGAATTTAAAGAGTACTATTTGGAAAATGTTGGGACAGATTTCAATTTAAAATATTCTTCATATAAAAGGTGAAAAATTTAATTAGAATATGTTGGATGATTATGATGAAAGTTTGGTGAATGTTTTTATTTTTTATTTTTTTTTTTTTTTTGCAATTTTTTCAGATTTTTAGTTAAAGAAACCAATTTTTCATTTCTGCCTAGAAAAAGTGGGATTTGCCCTGAATGTGAATCATTGCTAGAACGCCACAAAAAAGAGCAAAAAAAATTAGAAAAAGCAGCTGCTGTTCAAAGTAGGATTAAGAAATTAGACCGATGTGTTCAATTTAAAAAGAGAGGTAGAAAAAAAAAGACATTATCAACTGACTCAGAAGAATATTCTACTGACGATGAACCGCTTTCTAAACGAAAGAAATTAAAGTGAGCATAGTGAAAATATGAAGAATTTTTCTTCTTTTTATTCTAGTTTTTATTCCCCTAAACTAATATGTAAAAAAAAAATTTAATTTTTTAGATTAAAAATTTCATTGAAACCGCCAAGTAAGATCAAAAATTCCACCAAGAAAGAAAGAAAAAATACTAAAAAAGAAGGTGAAAAGCGAGGTAGAAAAAAATTAAATAAGGAAGAGAAAGGTAAATCGAGTGGATCGAAAGGTCGAGACGTTTGGAGTTTAATGTTACTTCATTTAGAATCGATGCCTTATAAAGTTTGTAAAAGTTGTGTCAGTAGAAAGAAGCATAAATTTTTTGATTCCTCCATGACCACGCAGGTTTGTATTTGAAGTTTAAATTTTTCTGAAAAAGAGAACATTTTTTTGAAATGGATTTTTTTCTAATGTAATTAATGAATTTTTTTGTAGGCTCTTTACGAAGATTACAGAAAATACTTTCTGAAAGAGACAAATTCTGAATTAGGATTAGGGTTCACCATGTACGAAAAATATTTTGAAAAGAATTGCGGGTATACTATTAAGGATGTAGATGTCGAGAGTCCGGAATGTCCTCGCTGCGCTTTAGAACCACCAAAACCTGATAATAAATCTAAAAAGAATATTAAAAATAATAACAAAGTTAATAAAAAACTAGAAAATTTTGGAAGCAATTGTCGGTCATAGTAATAATTTTTATAATTTTTTTTTTTTTTTAAATAAAAAAAAATATTTTATGTTCCGTTTTCACAGGAAGGTCTTTCAGTTAAATGACAAGGAACTTTTTTATGTTATGGCGTAAGTTACGATTTTTTGAAGTGCCACCTAAAATTTAGGAAAGAATTTTCATTTTTAAAGCAATTTCCTAAATAATATGTACCTACACAATAGTTTTTGAGCTAATGAAATTTCTCAGGTTACAGTTACAAAATTAGTTGAGTTAATTTTATGGAAATTGTTTCCTTTAAAGTGTAAATTGGTAGAGAATATTACTGCATATGAGATTAGTCATTTTCATTATTTATGCTCGATTTAATACACTTTTTGATATTCAGCAGTGTAAAAAACGAATTAAATAGTTAAATCCGGGTTAAAAAGTGAAATTGAAACTAAAATGCAGTGAATTGCTTAGTATTTTACTTTTGATGTTCTTCAAATGAATGATTGCGGTAAAGTTGTTGAATATTTTTAATTAAATAATTTATACCCAACAAAAAAGTAAAAAAAAATTTTAATGGCAATCTTTGGAAGTTTTTTTTATATTTTTTTACTTTACAAACATCGAAAAACAAAAAAATTATGAAACAATCCATTTATTGTGTACTATCAACTTTTTTAAATGGATTTTACTTTTTAAAAAAATAATGCAATAAAATGTAATGACAACTAAACAACGCCATAAATGCGGTTTTTGCGACAAATTATTAAAATGTTTTGCTTTTTCTGAGGCCATGATGTAGAATTTTTTATGTTCAATGAATAAATTAATTTAATTTAATTGTATTAGGTCTTTGCACTGGTAGTGGATCAAATAAGGCAATAGTGGACAATACAAAGTCAGCGAATCAAAATAAAAAAGCTTAAATATTTACAGTTTTCCAAATTTTCATATCTCGTTTCTGCGCCAACGACCACCACTGCTATAGGGTCCACTACGGGCATTTTACCTATTTTTTGAAAAATTAAGAAATCAAAAAGATGGAAAAACTTGAGTACTGCTTATTTAAATAAGGCTGCAAATTCATTTACCGACTTGATTCTTAGAATGGTCGTTGTTAAATTTCCTTCAGGACTGATCCCACCAATAAAGATTAAGAAGACAAGATTTTAAAAATTCGCCAACAATTAACGGATGGACAATAACGAACTTTTTAATAAATCTAGATTAGCCCCTTCACCTTTGCTAGTGGGATCGGCCCTATATGATTCTCATAATTCCAAAAAACATTTGATGAAAGTGGTGGTGATACTTTTTTGCACTTTAATAGTCCGTTGTTAATTTTAAATAAATTTGTTAAATTATTCATATCTTAATTTTTGAGATATATATATTAATTTTTTTTTCTTTTTTTTTTAAATATTGTAAAAGTCTGTAAATAAAACTTGGATTCGGAAAATGAATCTTTTTTTTTAATGATCATTTTCGTTAATCAATGATTTTATTTAACTTATTTTATTTCGCAGTGATATAAACAGAGGAATATATTTTAAAAGAAAAAGTATTCACTGTCATTGCCATGATTGATGCTGCTTAATTTCAGTATCACGAGTAGAGCCTCTGAATAGCCGCGATGAGCCTCCTTCAAATGTTTCTGTTTCTCATCTAAAAACTATTTTCCTTTCCACTTAAAAGTCTTAAAACTAGTTTTGCATTTTTTAAAGGTACTATTACTATTTGAAATCAATTTTAGGCCTACAGTTTTTTTTTCCGCTTTTCCTTGATGGTTGGTTACCAAACGGAGTCGGGTAACTTTTTTTTTTTTTTTGGAAAAAAAGATTTTACTTTAGTTTGTATTTGATGGCCCAGTTTCGTTGTGCTGCCCCCCAGCCTTATACCTCCTCATGAAGATACAATTTTAGTCTAATATTTTGGTGCTTTCATGTTTATTTTTATAATGGTTTGAATAATTAAAAAATAAGTTTAACAAGTTGATTTTAATCAGTTAAACTTAGTTTTTAATTATCCAATATCTACATAAATATACTGCTTTAGCTTATGGGTATATTTTGCCGCCTGTGTGATTCGTGTATATTTATAAAGTCACATAAGCTAAACAGGACGGGATTTTAAACGAACGAAATTTAATTTATCTATCACATCAGTTAAAAACACAATAATCTACAGTGCTTAGATTATGTCAAAACAATTTTTTTTTCATTTAGAATTCAACGATTCAGACCTATGACACACGTCCAATATTGTTTTACACTCTGTGGTATGAGCCATGTTTGTTATTATCACTCATAGTCATGTCAACAATTTTTATTCTTTATTTTATATCTGTTTTATGATTTTAATCAGTCATGGAATGTAGGCATTTATATGTTGTGTTTTAGCCTTCCGCAGTATGGCTGTTTATAATTGATATGTGAAAAAAAAATTAACGCTCTTTAAAAACAATAAAACGTTTTAAAAATGCACGATGCATATGATATATCACAACTGCTCAAGTTAACAGTGCAAATTGATTCAATTGCAGCTTACGGTAATTACAAATTTATTTGATATTTATTGCTAATAAATTTACCCATTTTTCATAAGCATCTCATTTTTTAAGTTTTTATTATATTTGAACCTAACGGCCCTTTAAAAGGTTGTAATATGACGAGTGCATTTGAGCAAGGAATGTTACTTTGTTTTGATCATATTATGATTCACCAGAGCTGGTGAACTGAAATCTGAATGTTTTTTTTTAAGTTTTTGAAGAATGTTTTTTAATTAAAAAAAATTTTTTTTTTCAGATGACAATTTGATGGTAGGAACAAAACAAGGACACCTACTTACATACAGTGTGGAGAAGCGATTAGGTGAACATAAACATGAAGTTCAGCTTCTTAGTTATAACAGAAATTTTAGTAAAAAACCAATTCAACAATTGGAGGTGATACCTGCTTATCAATTGCTCATTAGTTTATCAGGTTTGGAAATTACCTAAAAAAAAAATTAGAAAAATATTTTTATTTTTTTGTCAAATTACTGCTACTTGTTCCTACATTTTCAGACAATGTAGTAAGTGTACATAACATTCATAAAGTAAAATCTCAAACTACACAAACAATGATAACAACATTACAAAAAACCAGAGGTGCAACATTATTCACTTTAGATATACAGGTAAATCATTATAAAAGTTATTCATATAGATATTAATTCTTTACAAATAAAATTGTTTATTTTCAGAACCAAAAATCATTAACTAATTCTGTCAGTGTATTTGTTCGTCTTTGTGTTGCTGTTAAGCGAAAGCTACAGCTGTATTATTGGAAAAATGGCTCATTTTTAGAACTTCAACCTGATTTAACATTAATAGATGTACCAAGAGCTATTGCATGGAGTCAAGATACTCTTTGCATTGGTTTCAAAGGAGAGTACAGCCTGCTCACAGTATGTTTTTTTTAAATCATATTCATTGTTTAATTTTGAAGTACCTTTTTTTAAAAAGTATTTTACATTTAAAAATATTTTTTTTAAATAATTAGCATCATATTTGTGGTTTCTTAAGTTTTATTTATGCAGTTGTCTACAGGTCAAACCAAAGATCTTTTTCTTGTTGGCAAAGCACCTGAACCTAGCATAACCAAATTGGGAGATGATGTCTTTGCATTAAGCAAAGATTCTCAAAGTATTTTTATTAATATAAATGGTGATCCAATATTAAAATATGCAGTTAAATGGCCAGAAGTGCCAGCCACTATAGGTCAGTAAATAGCAAAATTTAATTATTGTTTAATGATTTTAAGTAACAATATTGCCTAAAAATGTTTTTTTTTTTTTTTTTTTTTTTTTTTTCAGCTTATGATAATCCCTATTTATTTGCATTGTTACCAGAATCCATCCAAATTAAAACAATAGAACCTAATTTATTTATCCAGTCTTTACCAGTATCAAAAGTCAAATTAGTTGCTAATAGTAGACAGGGGTTGCTTTATGTAGCATCCCAAACTCATGTTTGGTGTCTTCAAGCTGTGCCTATTTCTCAGCAAATTAAAACTTTACTAGAGGAGAAACAATTTCAATTGGCTCTGAAACTAGCGGTATGTTTTTCAACTTTAATAATTGTGACGCTAATATTTTTTACAAAGATAATTTTTGTTTTTTTTTGTTTTAGAATATTCCGGATGAGTGTGAAGAAGATAAACAAAAAAATATTAAGGAAATTCAAACTTTATATGCTTATCATCTCTTTTATTCGAAACAATTTCAAGAAAGTATGCAACAGTTTTTAACATTAAGAGAAGATCCAATAAATGTTATAAAATTATTTCCGGAACTCTTGCCTGCTTCTTCAAGAGCTCATGGGGAACAAAATTCAAAATTTACCGAAAAAGAAATGGAAACGGCATTATTAGCTTTAGTCGAATATTTAACTGAGGTAATTGCCTCTATTTTGCAGTGTATGGTGGTTGATAAAAGTTATTAACAAGAGGTTATTTTTGTTTTTTAGAAGCGCCACTCTGTAATGAATGAAATACTTAACAAACCTAAAGGGAACAACTCGTTGCTATCGATTATAGATACAACGCTACTTAAATGCTATCTTCAAACGAACGACGCTATGGTGGCTCCTTTGTTAAGGTTAAACATGGTCCATTTTAACGAAACTGAACACGTTCTTAAAAAACATAATAAAACAAGCGAGTTAGTTATATTATACCAGACTAAGGGTCTCCACTCTCAAGCATTAACGCTCTTAAAACAGCAACCTCAAGATTTAGATAAAATGATACAATATCTTCAACATCTAGGTAGTTTTTATTACCCAATAAATTAAAATTCTTTATACCTATTTTAAGTTTTAAATTTTGTTCATTTCAGGTTCAGAACATTTGAACCTTATATTCGAATTCGGCGACTGGGTGATGAAAGAAAACCCTACACAGGGTTTGAAAATTTACACTGATGATGCTATTGAAGTGGAACAGCTACCAAGGCCCCAGGTTTTAAATCATTTGCTAAGATCCCATAAGCAACTAGCTATTCCGTACTTGGAACATGTGATCAACGTTTGGAAAGATGTAAATCCCATTCTCCATACCACTTTAGTTCATTTATATAGGGAAAAATATCAGGAATTGTCTAAAAGCAGCGAGACGAAGCAAGAAGGTCAAAAATTACGCGAAAAACTTCTTTCCTTCTTAGAAAGCTCAAATTATTATACCCCCCAAACCGTTTTAGATCTTTTCCCAAAAGATGGTAAGTTTAATTTAAATTGTCTTACCAAATTTAGTTTATTTCTTGTATTTATTTATTTTTTTCAGATATGTTTGAAGAACGAGCAATAATGCTAGGTAAACAAGGTCGACATGAACAAGCACTTTCCATATATGTGTGTATATTAGGTGACGTTCCTCGAGCTAAAAAATATTGTGAGCAGGTTTACGCTCGCCGAAACCCAGGCTATAAGGACGTTTTTGTGTTATTAATGAGGATATTAATTTGTCCACCTGAAAATTGGCTCGGTGGTGTTCAAGATATTTCTCCAGCTGTACAACCAGACATCGAAACTGCATTGAATATTCTTGCCGAGCATGCCGAGAAAATTAATCCAACCCAGGTAAAAATGGGTCTTATAATTTGCAGGCCCGTGCGAGTAATTACAGGCTACCCAGTTCCGATCGGAAATCAATACAGGCCAGACCGGATTCTGAACCTGCCAACCTTCGTGACCAACCCTTGCGCATGAGCTTCCGCATATGAGATTTCATTGATGAGCTTTTTCACAGACACCCTTACAGGCCGACGAGAAAAGAGCGATATTTCGAGCGACTGACAACGGAATTCGATTCCTCATAAAGAAAAGGGTCCAAATGAATAATTTTGCACCGAGCTTTCACACCGGAAAGCTCGAAGTTAAAACTGGTGACTTTTCCGGACAAGTTCGTGAACTGGTCGCTTTTCCTGACCAGTTCGTGAACTGGTCGGTTTTTCTGATCAGTTCGTGAACTGGTCGTTTTTTCTGACCAGTTCGTGAACTGGTTGTTTTTGCTGACCAGTTCGTGAACTTCCAGTTCACGAACCTTCCTTTTCGGAAAATATATTTTAAGCACCCAGACCGAGTGTTCCGCATGATTTTTTTGTATAGGCCGACCCGGATTCGGATTCCTCGTGAAAAAAGAGCCTAAAAGAACTAATTTTCAACCGAGCTTTCCCACCGGAAAGCTAGAGCTTTTGCAAAAAAAAAAAAACTTCATGTGCACAGGCCGTGTATTACACTCGGTTTTTCTCTACAGGCCAGACCGGATTTGGATTCCTTGTAAAAAAAACTGACCCTAAAAAATATTATCTACCACGAGCTTTCACACCGGACAGCAAAAAATTTTGCAAAAAAAATTTCATGTGCACAGGCCGAGTATTACACTCGGTTTTTGTCTACAGGCCAGAACGGCTTCCAATTCCTCGTAAAAAACAGCCTAAAAAAATTGTATTTATCCTAAGCTTTCATACCAGGAAGGTTGAGCATTCGCAAAAAAAAGTTTCATGCCTACAGACCGGGTATTACCCTCGGTTTTTCCCTACAGGTCAGACCGGAGAAAAAAACCGAGGGTAATATTCGGCCGGTAGGCATGTATTTGTTTTTGCAAAAGCTCTAGCTTTCCGGTGTCAAGCTTGGGGTAAAAAGTATTTTTTAGGCTCAGTTTTTTACAAGGAATCCGAGCCCGGTCTGGCCTGTAGAAAAAAGCCGAGTGTAATTCTCGGCCTGTGCACATGAAACTTTTTTGCAAAAGCTCTAGCTTATTGGTGTGAAAGCTCTGTTTAAAATTATTGTTTTTAGGCATTTTTTTTACGACGAATCCAAATCCGGGTTGGCCTTTACGGGCAGTCTCCACTTGATAACGTTCACCGCATTCGCGTTATCCGCCTTCTCGATGAACGTATTCGCACCGGAAGTTTTGTGAATCTTTTACCTCGATTTTTTTTGATCATCTTCTGCTTTTTTTTATTTACAAACATTAAAAATGGCGGTTTGAAAGATGTTTTTACGGTTTTAAAAAGAAAAATCTTAATTCGGGCATAGGGCAGGTAATAAATCTGTTCCAAAACAAATTCTGGGTAAGCCAATTTTGTATACTTAATGAAATATACGGTACTCTTTTTATGCCACAAACGTTTACGGGAGTAAAACCTGCAAAGTACTTCCGGTGCGAATACGTTAATCGCGAAGACGGACAACGAGAGTGCCGTGAACGTTATCAAGTGGAGACTGCCCTGTACAGAAAACGCAAGTAGAATACTCGGCCTGGGTGGTTGAAATATAATTTCCCAAAAGCTCTAGCTTTCCGGTGGGAAAGCTCGGTGTAAAATTATTCATTTGGACTCTTTTTTTATGAGGAATCGAATTCCGTCGTAACTCGCGCGAAAACTCGCTCTCTTCTCGTCGGCCTGTAAAGGTTTCTGTGAAAAGCTCGTCAATGAAAGCTCATATGCGAAAGCTCATGCGCAAGGGTTGGTCAGGAAGGTTGGCAGGTTCCGAATCTGGTCTGGCCTGTATTGATTTCCGATCGGAAATGGGTAGCCTGTAATTACTTGCGTGGACCTGCAAATTATAACGACCCAGTAAAAATTTTAAAGCTAAATAAAGAACATTTAACAATTTTTTATTAATATAATTTTTTTTTAAATTCTCTTTGATTTAGGCTTTGTCTGTACTACCAGACAATGTGCCACTGCCGAGAGTAAAACAATTTCTACAAACTAGTCTACAAAATAAATTAAATTTAAGGCGAACAACTCAAATTTTAAAAGGACTGGTTTATGCAGAACATCTACAAGTTCAAGGTGAAAGATTAAAAAGCGAATCCAAATATATTATCATGACTGAAGTGAATATTTGTCCAGTATGTAAGAAAAGATTTACTAGCCAAAGGTGATTTTTTATTTGTAAATTTTACCCAGATATTTTTCCCCCTACCGATTTAATTTTAAAACCAATTTTTTTTCAGTGCTTTTGCCAGATATCCAGAAGGAGATATCGTTCACTATGGTTGTCAAAAAGACAGAAAAATATAAGGAGCAGCAATTGATATTTAATCATAGCAAAAAAAATAAAGAATTGTATGAGAAATCGTTCTGCTTTTAACAGAAATACTTGTTAAAATAGATTTTAAAATTTTCTAAAAATGTTACGAACTTATTGTATAACGTACATACTCTCATGAACTAAAAAATGTGAATTTTCCTTCCTTTTGGCAGTTATTGCCTCTTGTATCAGAGATTATTTGAGCAATGCTTATATAAAGTTTAGTTTTTCATGAAATTGTATAGAAATATAAATATAATTTTTTAAATAAAACGTTACACGTGAATAATTTATTTGCATGCAAATCGTAATTTTTCCGCTATAGAAGTTAATAGAATTTTTTGCCAGTAAAACTCCCTTTTCCGGTACGCGGTCACGTATAAAAATCAGCCAAGTTTTCGTCTAAGAGAGAGTCGTCGGTATTATAGGAATTGCGGACAACATTGAGGTGTGTTCGAAAAGTCGACAGATGGCGGTGACAAAAGGCATATCCGGTTTGTAAGGGAGGGAATTACAATATTGTTAAATAGACCCTTTTTCTTCTTTCATTTAAATTTTAACGAAAAAAAAAGAAACATGCTATGAGAAATATTATTAATGTGTTCTACATTATAATAGTGCAGTAAATTAATTGCAACCCTTGCAATTCATTTGTACTAAATAAACAAGATACTTTAGAAATTCCTATAAAGATTTTTACAACAAAAAAAAAATTATTTTGCAAGTACATACACGTTGCAAATACAAGTTTTATCTTTTTATTTATTTATTTATTTATTTATTTATTTATTTATTTATTTATTTATTTTTTACCGATTTTCTGATAAGAATCGTGCTAAAAAAAATTGGAAATTGGCTACCGATACCGGTCCACCCCAACAACACAATAGACGCAGACGGCGCAGATTTGAAGTTGAACTTTAGTTTTGAAAGAGTTGAAAAAAATATTTCGTCTTTCGGGTGCTCTTTTTAAGGTGGTAGTTTTAGTAAAGAAACGGTTAAATGTAATGCAAACAAAAGAATTAAATTTTTGATCGATTCAAGGCGCTTCAGTTTATTCGGTTTTTTTCTTCTTTTCACGAATCAGTGTTTTGTGTTTAAAGGTCAATGCACGATGTACCCAACTTTTTTTTCTTTTTTCAAAAACGTTTTTTCCGTAGAAACCTTGTTATGATACTGTATAACAATAACCTAATAAACAACTGGTCTGCTGCTTCTTTTGTCAAAATCTTTTCTTTCTTTCTTTCTTTTTTTTTTTTTTTTTTTAACACATTTATGCCTATAAATATATTTTTTTCCATTTCCTAAAAATTTTAAAATTATACGTTGCCAACAAGACTTTTTATTATGCATATGTCTTTTTTTTTTTTTTTTTTTTTTTTTTTTTTCAATAAATCATTTATTCATTCATTCCGTTTTGGCATTTCTGAATTTTTTGTAAAAATGGTCCTTTATTGAGGGAAATTAGACAATAAAGACCTTTCCGACATAAACCCTTTCTTTACCCGATTATAATCTTCAAAATAGCATAGCGAAGATGCAAATTTTTTTGGGAACCTTTTCTTAAAAATGAAGCTATGCCAGTTGGCAAATATGGGCTTTAATTATAATGAATACTTTAAGTTGCATCTCTCTAATCTGATTCAGTAAGCTCTCTCTACACTTAGCTGTAACAATGCATTAAATACCCTATTACGATGCTTATTCCATGGAAATTCCGGCGAATGCTATACATTGAAAGTGTATTGAAACTTTTAAAAATTAAGCGGGCGGAACTTACTTTCAATGTGGTTAGAATAGTCGAAAAACATGAATTTTCGAATTTAAAAAATTCCTTGGCCTGAAATCAGATTGCTGCAGGGGTATTATTAACTATAATTATTTTTTTGAATGTTATATTTACCTGACCGGAATGATTTTGAAGTTTTTGAAAAATCCATGCAGGGCTAAAACAACTAACTTTTGTCGGCGAAAAAAGTTTTGTTTTCTCTCGGATAGAAACTTTCTGGACATTCGTGTATAGTCTACGGATATGTAGAGTACTAAATTAGTTTGAGTATAATTTTTGAGCTACAGCCGAAAAAAAATTGGATCAGTAAAGTTTAGCTATCTACAGCTATTTTAATCAAATGGAAGCTTTATAATGCAGTTGGCTTACGTATACGTAGTAACTGACCCCCTAGAGATTCCGCCCTGGAACAAATTTTGATTTTTGATATTTTTATTTCTTGTTCTTCTTCTTTTTGCTTTATCGACGGGAAAATAGAGCATTGCATTTAGGACAAATTTCAGATTTTCAGTTTTCGATATATTTGGTGGGTAACAACTTCTAATGAAATGTAGATGCTGATTAGTTTTTGAGCCAAATTGGTTCAGCGATTCGGAAGCAGTGAGTGAAAGTGTTGAATTTTCAACAATTTTCAAGACCTTTTTTGACTATAAATCGCAAACGCAGCTACCGATTGAGGCCAAATTTCGCACTGTAGTAGGTATTCATCAATATACGCTTTCCGTTGAAATTTGGTTAAATTTTGTTGAGTGGCTCAGAAACGGTGAGGAGGGCTAAGAGTATGGGTATGGACCTAAAAACCGATATCTCCAACTTTTGAAACGTCACGATGTGACGTAACAGATTAAGTCAACAAAGCGATTTGGTCGTGCTGATTGGCGGGTTGCTCGTGGTAGCTAACGAAAAACTAACCGTATTTTTGAAAATATTTTCGGAGTAGACGATTCCGAATCTGAAATAATTTTTCAGGAATTCGGATTCCGTATGCCCGTACTGCGGGTTTGGTGGACCTCTGATCAAAAATCTAACCGTATTTTTGAGAATAATTTCGGGGTAGAGGATTCCAAATCTGAAATAATTTTTCGGAAATTCGAGTTCCTGGTGCCCGTACTGCGGTTTTGGTGGACCGCTGATAAAAAATCTAAGCTTGTTTTTGAGAATATTTTCGGGGTAGAGGATTCTGCAGGGATGGTATGCCGAATAGATCTTAATCGGAATCGGAATCAGATTCGATCTATGGAAACTAATCGGAATCGGAATCGGCATCGGCATCGCGAAAATTTTTCCCGTAATTTAGAATCGGAATCGGAATTAGATTCGATCGATGGAAATCGGAATCGACATCGGAATCGCGAAAATCGTTTTCGTAGTTTAGAATCGGAATCGGAATCGGAATCCCGTTTGTAAAATCATCGAGCATCACTGGAATCGGAATCGGAATCAGCATCAGGGGTCGAATTTCTCCCAGATACAATGAGTTAAATTACAAACAAAGTCGAAATTTTTATTAAAAACGTTTAAAAAATGAGATATTTTCAAAACAAAATAAGCAGGGATGGTATGCCGAATAGATTTTAATCGGGGTCAGGATCGCGGAATCGGAATCAGAATCAATCGATGGAAACAAATCGAAATCGGAATTAGATTCGATCGATGGAAAATAATCGGATTCGGCATCGGCATCGGAAAGTTTTTCTTGTAGTTTAGAATCGGAATCGGAATCGGAAGCGCGTTTAAAAATGATCAAGCATCACTGGGATCGGAATCGGAATCGGAATCAGCATGCCATCCCTGGGATTCCGAATATGAAATAGTTCTTCAGAAATTCGGATTCTTTGTGCCCGTACTGCGGCTTTGGTTGGAATTTAAATGTCGATAAAGCACTATGATCGGTTCACCGATCTCATTTTTTTTTTTTTTTTTTTTTTTTGAAATATGAAATGTTCGCATTTTACAAATGTTTAACATCGTTGCGCCCGACTAAGACATTATTTTTTAAAAGTCAATTATTTTTATTAAAAATTTTTAAAAATCAAAATGAAATTATTGTCATTGCGAGCTTATACAACTTTCACACATTAAATATAACACTTCCGAAAAAGTTTTGAGGCAAAAGGATTTTGACTTCTGAAAAATTTACTACAAAACTACAGATTACTGTATTTGACAAAACTTCGAAATGGCTTTAGAACACTATTCATCATTAAAATATTTCCAAAAATTTCAAAGATTTCATTAGCTTTTTGAAGGTTATACTCTATTCTCTTTCAGTTTTCAGTGATCGATCTTTAAAACACTTTAGTTTCCATAAATAACTATAGAAAATGTGCCCTGTAGTAATAACTATATGTGAAATTTCAGTGACTAGGGGTCAATCAAGTGTTACGTAAACATAATTTTCAATTTTTGATCCCCTTCTCCCGGATATAAGAAGAAGTAAGATTTTCCGAAATTCCCTCTCAAAATTAAATTTTTTTTTTTTTTTTAGAGCTCTCAACTAACTACGCTAATGTTTAATTAATCTCGAAAAGATATAAAAATTATTCCTTCTTCTCTATTTCCTAGCTCCAATAATATTGAAAAATGTGAGAAAAACAGTGAGATGACTGTCTATTGAAACGACAAAAAATTAAGCATTGATAATTTACTTAGGTAATAAGATTCCAAATTACCAAAAACACTCATCATGAAGAGACTGATTGTAAAATCTTTTGATACAAAACTTTCATTTCATCAGATTTTTATTCCTTAAAGATATGAAATTTCCAGAACTTACTCTAAATTTTCCGAAAAAGGAAAAACAAAGCGTTTTCTGTAAAACACTGTTTTTCTGGAACAAGTGAATAATATACGGAATGATTCCTTTTCGAATTATTTTACCTACGTATACAGTATTGTCGCCAATTTTCTTTCAATCTCTAAATTATTAAAATTCGTTTTCCTCTTTTCGTAGGCTATGCGATCTTTTTTAGCGATCATAGAGAAAAACGATTTCTCGCATCTACCTTCCTCCAAAAAAGTTACTAATTTGGTTATTTTCAGTCTCTACATTTTCTTTTCTCTAATTCATCTCTTAGATAATGGTTTTTTTGAGCTGGTCAACTTGCCAAATAGAAGTGCTGCACGAGAATTCTCGGTCCTAAAAATTCCGAGACGCTTCGAAATTTTTCCCGGAAAACTTTCTTGAGATTTTTTTTGGCGAAAATGAAACTCGATTTCTGGAGAAATGAATTTTTAGAATTCCCGAAAATCCAGAATCTCGCAAGAAATGGATTCGTTTGATAATTCGAGATTTAAAGATTTTTAAGAATCATTGATTTGTAGATTTGCCGAAATTTAAAATTTTTGAGAAAGAAAGACAGTACTTCTACTTCAAACTCAGGGCTGCAATTCCGATTAATTTTTATTCGGAATCTGAATCGGAATCAAAATCCATGGTTTTTTGAATAAATAGGAATCGGAATCGGAATCTCGTATGAAAACAGTTCGGAACCTTCAATTCGGAATCGGCATCGGCATCCAACAAAATATTTTCGATTCAGATTGACTTAAAAAGCACGAAAATACCGTTATTACACTTAATCAATTTTGGTTGAAATCAGAATCAGAATCAGAATCGGCATCGCTAAAGTATTTGTTAGTTGGAATCGAAATCGGAATCTGAAATTTTTTTCCACCTTTCGGAATCGGAATTGCAGCCCTGCTGCAAACGTGTATTCAAAGCACAAATGGTTTTTTTTTTACCTTTATCACAGATTATAATCTGATTATAGTCTCAGATTATAATCAGATTACAATCTGTGCTTTTATTGTCTCACCCTTAAGTCGTATTTTTTTTTTTTTTCTGCTCCTTAGTCAACATGCCAAACGACTACTATTACTACGGAGGATCGAAGAGTTGTCTGGCGCTGATCAGCTTAAAAAAAAGTTACGTCTTAAGGGGACGCGTAATGATGAATATCGGGAAAAATTAATTTTTGGTAATAAGAAAATAAATTGATGACCCACTAGGAACCTGGAAATTCTGCGAAAATAATTTTTAAAGGCATAAAAAAATTCGACTCTTATAATCTATTAAAGGCAGCAAGGCTGAGATGAAATTGGTCCAATCCGTTTTGGACCAATTTCTCAAATAAATAACTCAAAATGAGAATGAATGTTAACTATTGAAGTCTAAGTCATAAATAAGAAACTTAACCATTTATTTACCAAACTCTGTTTAAAAAGAAAATGCTCAAAATCCCAATTTTTTTGAATTTTTTCCCCCCCAAAAAAAATTGCTGCCCCTTCAGAAATAAAGTCATACTATTCCGTAAAATGTTAAAATGAAAGCCAAAAATCACTTATCACAACCAATTAGATAAGTATTGTTTCGTATTATGTTTTTGCTGATTCAGCTGATTCAGCTGTTGGGGTTGAAAAAAGTAAATAGCAGAGTAAACATATTCGGAGTAAAGTTAGGGAAAGGTACGTTTCCCGTAATGAGTCTCTTTTTTTGGCAAAAATTAGACCGTAATGTCTGAATCTAACATAGGAAATACTTCTACAAGGATCATTGCTACGGAGATCCATTAATATAGCCTATAAAATAAAAATAATCCATATGCAAAGAAACGGTTTTTGAAAAAAAAGTTAGTAGAATAATTGGTGAAACATTCTTTTGAAAGGTGAATCCTGTCCTCATATTACGTTTATAATATTCTCAAAATAAACAAAAATAAATAATAATAATAAGCAAATACCATGCAACAAGGATTTATAAGCCAAATGTAATTGCGCCTGTTAAAAGTAGGAAATAGATGGCGCATAAAGCAAATGAGTGTTCGAAAAGCAGAGGGAAAAAATGTTGTCCGCAATTCCTAGGTTTGTTCGGACTTCCAGTTCGGAATCGGTTCGGAATCTATTCAGAATCAGATTACTGCGCATGCGCTAAGTTCTCAACCAGTTCGGAACATGAAGCAGAGTGAAAACGCTTTTTGTGTAGTTCAGTTTTTTTTTTTCGCGGTTTTTTTGAAAATATGAAAGTGGCCAGTAAGTTTTTTTTTCTTTTGATAAAAATCAAAATTTACCAAATTCATTAATAATTATATTAAATAAAAATTATCTTATTATCTTTATTTTTTATTAAAAATTATTTTTTGTTATCTTTATCTTTTTTTATTAATTTTTAATTTTTTTTTTTCTTAATTAAAATAAAAATTATTAAAATTTTTTGATTTTGATAAAAAAATTCAATAATTTTTGTGAATGTTTAACAAGATAATAAATAAGAACATATATATGTAACAAAAAAAAAAAAAAAATATTGAGCAGATTAAAAAGTTTCGTAAAAGACTTGAAGCACGATAAATTGGAATAATGGAAAAAATAGCGGGAAAAATTTTTAAAAAAAGTGTTTGTGCGCATGCGCAACAATCCTACACTTTTTACACCTAGAGAACATAAATATACAGTATACGAAACCTTCGTATATATACAGTATATAAATACGTATATAAATACGGATATAAATACCAGGTCGTATTTTTTTGTATTTTATTAAGTTTTTATAACTTTGCACTCTTTATGTTATCCAAGGGTATGAAATTCTAAAAAATAAGACCAAGCGGGATTTTTTCTTCCATGTGGATTGGGATTTACCGTAAATAATTTACAAAAATTGTAAAATAAAACAATGCAAGAATGACGATTAACTGTATGGCGCTTTCTGCAAATGCCGGCCATATTTGTTAATAATGGTTTCTGAAAATGGCGCAAAAAATGGACGCTCGATTGGTTTTATTAAATCAATTTTATCCTTTTAATTAATCATTTTCATTGATATTTTACATTCCTATGTCATTTACAATTAATTAATCTACCATTATGAGTGCAAAAAATTATTCCGGAGCTTTATTTAAAAGAGAAAATAGGGTTTTTAAAAAATATACTAGGGTATAGAAAATATACATGGTATATTTTTTCCAGTATATTTTTGTATATAAATACTATTTATATACAGTATTTATATACGTATATTTATACATGACATTCTCTATTTACACCTCCTTTTGACCTGGGACTGAAAGGACTGGTTCGGAACTAGTCCTCAGCGTGAGTGGAAACGCTCACTCGATTGAGTTCCGAACCGGTTCTCGACATGGTGCGAACGACAAATTCGTTGTGCGCATGCGCAGTATACTCCGAACTAGTTCGGGACTGAAGTCCGAACAAACCTCCTATAGTACGTAAGATTAGTCTAAGAGAAAGTACACCATACACAGGGTTGCTGTTTAAAACATTTTTTAATAAAAAACAGTTTAAAACGTTTTATATTATTTTCCCATGTTTTAAAACGTTTTAAAACGTCTTTTATTCGGCCTGGTTTTAAAACGTTTTAAAAAATGTTTTAAAACACGTTCAAACTGTTTTAAATTCGTTTCTAATTTTATTGAAATTTTTAAAACGGTGTTTTTTATTCAAATGTTTTAAAACGTTTTAAAACACCGTGTTTTAAACCAATTAGTTTTAAAACAATCATCCCTGCGATTAAGCAACCATTATGAATATGAGCGGCTTATACAATCTATGGTATGGTCCATACCATAAATTGTATAAAATGAGTCGTGCGCGACAAATTGCGGGCTCGGGCCTCTTAAAAATGCATTTTAAAACGTATTTTATTCACTTAATAAAATACGGTGTTTAAAACAGTGTTTTAAAATGGCATATTGCCATTACATTTAAATACATAGCATATTGCCGCTTAGCTTAATTACAGCTAGTGCCGCTTGGTGCGAACAGTCGACCAATTAAATTCATTCTTCAAAAAAAACAATCCCTCTATCGGTAGATTTTACAGTTATAAAACTCGGTAAAAAGAAAAGAAAAAGAAAAGTGAGGCGAACCCACGGATCGTAAAAGGGTTTCCCTAAGTCGTAGTTTGTTATAGTGAACCAGAAAACATCTGCATAAATTTACACAAAGAAATCAACCCGAAAAAAACATTAAACGGAGGAGAAGTAAAACTTGTTCGTTTCACACCAAGTAAAGAAATTCGCTTTGTTCGTGTTTATACCAATATTAATTCATTGTTTTCTTTCAGATGCTGATTAAAAAACATCGATACCTTTGAAATCGTTGGATGATATTATTGTCAAATGTTATCGTCAATGAAAAATCGGATTTTACCGTATGGCTTGAAGAATTTAGATGTTAAAGTCGATCTCTATCATTTGATGCAAATTCTAAACAGGGTCTACATTATGTCAACAAGCTTTGCAATTGAATCAAAAGAAAAAACTCAGGTTTCCAGTTCATGTATGAAAGCTGAGGCGTTAAAAGATTTATGTAGGAATAATGCAGAATATTTTAAAAAAGATGATACTGAAAATGGGCAACGTATATATTTAGCATTTCAAGGTAAATTGTCATTTTTTTTAGGGTTTCTTGACTTTGTTAAACTGCACTGTTTTCATTGTAGGTTTAATTGATCATGTAAATACAATTACGCCGCTACTGGAAAATATAAAAAGTGTCATGTCCAAGTATGATTTTGATGAACAAACTCCAGGAAATGGATTTCGAAGTTTTGCTGTTGTAGTTGATGCTAGTTTCGACCATGCTCTTCAGGTTTCAAGGCATATATCTTCATACAAAGATTCTTTCATGTTTAGGAAAGGATTTTATATGAGGTTGGTACTTTTTATGAAAAAAATTTTTGTTAATATTCAAAATTATCTTTGGAAAGGATTTTATATGAGGTTGGTACATTTTATGTAAAAAATTTTTGTTAATACTTCAAATTATCTGATGGTTAATTTCAGAGAGGTTGAAGCAGTTTGTCATATGATGGCTTCTCTTGGTACCTGTTTTGAACATTTACATACTTTGTTGCTTTGGAGTGAACCTGGTGAATTGTTCCCAACCACAGATCACAGTCCTGAAGAATTATTAGCACAATCAGATACAATTAATCAATATGCTTTTTATGGTAGATGTTTAGGAATTCAGGTAAAAAAAAATTGTAATTTTTCAAAATAATATTTTAATTAGATATTGTAATAAAATTTTGCTTTATTTATTTTTCAGTTTTGTGATTCTATTCAAAAGGTTTTAAAAAGTATTTCTGTTTTAATGGCTTCATATAGCGAAACTTATTACAGTAGTGGTGGTTTCATGGCAACAGCCAACAGTTTTTTAACATCAAGCAAATTTTTATTGGACCCAGAATTGAGGGCCCGCCGAATTGTTAACATTTCACAATATGCAGGTGTTGAGTTTTGCAAGTCTTTTTGGTTTTTGGCAGAGTCAGAGCTTATGAAAAAACTGCCTAATTTTGTCTGCCCAGCAATCGCGGTTAATAAAGAGATTGAAATTCCACCTGAACTATTGGAAATCCCCAATATTAAGGGAGAAATGATTAATGTTCCTATTCCATCATCGCATATTGATATTGCTCCAATAAAAGTGAGATTGCTCAGTAGTAAAAAAAGAGAAGGAATGGTATGTCATAATTAAAATATTTTGAAGTTGTGATGGGTTGAATTCAATTTTTTTTTAATTTGGTTGCTATTGCAGGTTGGCGTATCCGCTGATGCAAGCAAAAAGAAAGATTTAGCCCCTGCATCTCCTGGATTAATTATTCATTGTCATGGGGGAGGTTTCGTTGCACAGTCTTCCAGATCGCATGAAGTTTATCTTCGAGACTGGGCTAATACTCTAGACGTTCCAATACTTTCAATTGGTAATTTTTTTATTAGTATAGATTTAGATAGAAAAGATTTTCATAATACATAGCTGGCTAAAGTAGATGGTTTAGTTATTATTTATATTAGTAAGAGTTATGATAATCATTTCATCTAAATTATCAAATTTCGTTACCTATGTGCTTAATGTTTTGTATTATTAATGCATGTTGTTGACTTCTTGCAACTTACCTAGAAAGAAAATTCGAGAAAGATTTTTAGAATATTAATTTCTTTTTTATGACTCTGCATTCATTTTTATAAAACAGTAAAACATCGTTTTTTGTCACTGCAGATTACTCTCTAGCACCAGAGGCACCGTTTCCACGTGCATTAGAAGAGGTATTTTACGCTTACTGTTGGGCTCTTAAAAATTGTCATCTTTTGGGGTCAACCGCCGATCGAGTGCTTTTAATAGGTAAGTATTATTTTTTCTTTGAATATTTGTAATATTGTATTGCATATAATTTTCTTTTCTTTTAGGGGATTCAGCTGGAGCAAACTTGAATCTTGGAGCAGCATTAAAATGCATTGAATATAACATAAGAAAGCCAAACGGTTTATTTCTGGCCTATGTCCCAGTATTAGTGTCCTTTGTTCCTTCACCAGCTAGGTTGTTATGCCTCATGGATCCGTTGCTTCCTTTTGGATTTATGATGCGATGTCTAAAAGGTGCGTTTCATTCCCTATAAAAAAATTATTTTAGTAACATTTTACAATCATTTTCAGCTTATGCATGTCCGAATTCTTCGCCCGATCAGAAAGAAAACACCAAAGAACCAGCGACAATTGCAGAAGGAAGCGATTTAACTCCAATGAGTGCGACCGGATTAACAGAATCTGAAACTGAATCATTTGAAGAAGTGACGGAAAGCGATTTAATGGAGTTGGTGGCACATAAAAGTCCTGTATCTGACGCTTCTGACACTTTGACAACTGTTTCACTCGCTTCCTCTCAGTTGTCAAAGCCCGAAGCAGATCAATTCCTCGATCAGCAAAATATTAGTGATCTGAAAAAAGATTTAAAACTCGATTTATCGACTAACGAAAAGTACGTCTTAGATTCGGAAATTAAAGATGGTAAAAAAGTAGCAGTATTAAGAACTGAAAAACATTCTGAGGGTCAAACAAATGAAAGATCTACGGGTCTGCTTCGTGGTATGAAAAGCAACGTTACTAATTTAATATCGAATACGTTCACGGCGATGTCAAGCAGGAGCCCAAGTGAAAACACGAGTAACATTCATTTTCTAGACAGCTCGGATTTGAAGAATCCATCGGATGAATTTAAATTTACAGTTCCAAAAGATCCTTATCTTAGCCCTTATTGGGCACCTGATGAAACTCTACGCCAGTTGCCGCCGACTTCCATATGTGTAAGCCATTGAAAAGATTGTCTATCAATATTAACTCAATTTGCAGTTACTAGGTAACGTTTTTTCTTTTTTAGAGCGTTCAGTTCGATCCGTGTTTAGACGACTGCGTCATGTTTGCAAAAAAATTGAAGCGATTAGGGAATTCAGTCAAATTGGACATTCTGGATGGTTTACCTCATGGATTTCTTAATTTTTCAATGGTATTATTACAAACGCTTTTGAATTTTTTTTCTTTTTCTTTAATGTGAAAGTTTTAAACAAAGTCTATTTTTTCTTTAGATAAGCAAAGATGCCGATGAAGGATCGAAATTATGTGTTAAAAGAATCAAAGATCTTCTAGATCTTGATAGCATCACCTGCAGCGTTAATAATATTAAATCCGCTTCACCGCTTGCAGAGCCTGATTCTACCTAGCTATTCGATAACCTAACTCTTTCATTGATGTAAGAAGCTATGCATTTATTTAAAAAAAAAAAAAAAAATTGGAAACAAACAACATTTTGATTAGATTCTATAAACCTATAAAGATTCTAAAAACCGCCTTCTATGATTTAAAATTATTTTTTGTTTATATTATTTTTATATACATTGTGCAATATTGTAAATTATTCCATTAAAAAGGAAGAAGTATCGAGTCAAAGTTAAAATATTTTAAATCGTGATATTGAATGGAGATTTAGATATTTTGTTGTGTCAGATTGATGTAAAACAGTGTACATCAATATCGAGAGATCTGGATGATCCGCATTATTTTCACCCTAAAGAATTTTCTTAGTTGTACATTGTTGTGATTTTCAAACGAGATCTGAAGAGACTGCGAAATAAAATTTAGGTACCTAAAAAAATTAACACAACATAGTTGTTTAAATTTGTGATTCTTAGTTTTTCTTTAATTAGCCAAAATTTAGTTAATAATATTAGTTTTAAAGAATGGATCCTTTTTTTAAGAGGAAAGTCGTAAATGAAAATAAAGTTATTAAAATTAGGCTACAATTTTTTTTTCATATTCAGAATCTTTTTAACTAGTCATATCGCAATGACCAGTAAACTTAAAAGCTAATTCCATTTTTTATTTATGACTTTAAAGTTAATCATTCTTCTCTTTTTTTAAATTAAATTTATTATTTACGACGAATCCAATATTCTGTGATTTAATCGGGGTTTTTTATCAAGGTAACCATTATTGGACGAAAAATGTAAGAAATTTATTTAATAAGGACATTAAAGTGCTATTATTATTATTATTGCTCCAAGAGCTTTCGAATTCAACGCACTATACTGTACATATAAATAAAACAGTTGGTTATTTATTAATCGTCTACAATGAATTTTTATTTGTTCTTTGTTGCTGCGAATTCAAAAAAATGTCGATCGATTGTTTTCAATAAACTTAACTAAAATCGACTTATGCTTGTTTTTGTTAGCTCATTCAGTCTATACAGTATTTTCTGTGTTCCATAAAGAGCCATTTTCGTTGTATTTGTAAACGAAATTACGGCGTAAGATAAAAGATTTGAATGTCACGAATAACCTTTTTCTAATAATATAAAATAACCTATTTGATATGAATATAATGCAAGGTACTATTTATGCGTCTACCGTCATTTTATACTTTTGCTAATTATATTCTTCATTAGTATTTCTATTTCTGTGAAATAAATTTTATTATGATGGAAACTATTCTACAGTAATTGTAACTTTAATATTGATTGATATTAATACTGATATTAAATTCGATGGATAAAACCGTTGTAAGTCTTTCAAAAGTAACTTCTCGTAATATGTGAAGTAAATATTTTTCATAACTCTTGATGTCAAATAATTTCAGTTATAACTGTATTGTTAAAATGTGCGTTTCGAAAGTAAGAAAAAATACAATTTTTTGTTTTAATTAAAGTCTAAAAAATTGTGAGACAAAAACAACTAGTTAATTTAATTATTAATAAGTAATTTATTTTGCAATATTAATTTTAGTATGCGCTTTCAAATAAGTATAGGAGCACATTCCTCGTTGTAATGATTAGTTTATAAAGTTTATGCAATTTGAATAGTAATAATTTTTTTTTGAATTACTTGAAAATACTACTTGACTACTACAGTGGGTAGAATATTCCTCTATTCAGGCTGTTAATTTCATTTTAAAATTTTGTTGATTTGTTAACAATTTAATAATACTGTTTAAAAATAAGTATGATTGTTGCTTATTATTTTAATCATTGTTGGATAAATTGGAACGAAAATTTAATTCAAATAAAATTAATTGAAGATTAATTTGAAAAAGTAATTTTTTTTTTTCCAACTAAGAAAACTTTGGTAACATCTTAATGAAAATGAGGTAAGATACTTGGACGGGAAAAAAGTTTGTTCCCAATCAAACAAGCGTCTACGAGAAAAATTGACAATTAAAACATTGTCATTTTCTCAGTTTGAAATCGATAATTACTTTAGCGATAATTATCTCCCTTAAACTCGGTTTCAACCATTCTTGAGAAGACAATAAAAAGTAGCCGAGGCGTTCACGTTTTGAAAATGAGAACGTATCCAGCTGTAACGAAACATACTGACATTTTAATTTTTTTGAATCTAAGCCTTAGCATTTTAATAGAATTCTTCAAATTTTCGATGCTTAGCACCCAATTTCTCCAGCGAAGCGGGCCACTTTTCGGCGTCGTTTAAAAACTAGTCAGCTTTTTGTTCGTAGCTTTTAATATCGATTTTTTTTTAAAAATAATAAATTGTCTGAAGTCTTATTCATTATAAATGAAGCATAAGTTATTTCCAAAGTAGGAAACAAAGTCATTCAATTGCAGAAGGGAAAAAAAAAAAAAAAAAATCGGAGAACATGCTTTATTTTTCTTACCCCTGGTAATAAGTTGTTCATGGTCTTCTTCATTCCACATAGAAAGAAGCAGGAATGGGGATTCGGGGAAGCCAGAAATGAAATTAAAAGTAATAAATCCATAATTAGAAGTTTAGTTAAAAATTACTTTAAATTTGTATTTGCGCCCGAAGAAAAACAAAATTTACTTTTCCTTATATTTTTTGTCATATATTATGGACTCACCAACGGTCATGAATTTCCACTGAAAACATGATTATTTGTTACAAACACAATCAATTACATACCAATTATTTTATTCTAAAATTTACAGCTACTAGATAATGATGGAATAAGCAAAAATCTGACTATTTTCCCAAAACGAATTTTTTTCGAAGCCCATTGGGTACTTATTCTTTATTTGAAAATAAGTGTTCGCTCATTATTATTTATTTTATCCATACAAAATTACGACTATGGCAGTAAATCATCAACCTTTCCATTTGACCAATTACAAAAATTATAGTTTTCTAAACTATTTTTTTTTTCATAAGTTGCAAATCTGATTTAATTCAAATGATATTAAAAAGTTCGTGTGCTTTTGCATTTTGTTGTACACTAAATAGTTATTATTTATTCTATCATTCATTCCTTTTTTTTTCAAACCAAAATTTAACGAAAAGAAGATGTCACTACATAAGTAAGAAAATAATCGTAACAAATTTAATTAAAAATTTACAAAAACGTACATCTTAATTTAATATATACACCTATTTCGGAAATTCTCGCATGTTTCGAAATGTTTAAAAAAAAAAAAAATGGTTAAGTGTAGAAAATTTTTATATTCTAAAGATACAAAATTTCGTTTGTTTAGGCTTCCGAAGTAAGAAAAAGTAATGCATTTTGAGGCCAACAAAAGCAGGACTAGTTTATTAATTTATAACACGAAGCCATAACAAATCGAATCAAACAGTTGATTTTTTGTAGCAAACTTACTTAACTAAGTTTAAATATTTTAAGTTATCAAGGAAAGTCGATCGCATCATTGCGATTCAGAATTTATTTTTTTAAAACAAAAAATGATGTTCTAAAACGCAATATTATGACTATTTTCTATAAAAATTTTTAAATCCAAAAATGCATGTTATGGTTAAAAGTTAACAATTAATTAACAATTAAAATTGTTGATCAGTTAGTAGTTCGAAGAACATGAATTTAAACCGTGAAATATTCAACTTCAAATTTGTTTTCGTAGCGAAGTTACTTCAAAACAATTATGCACAATAAAAGAAAAAAAAACGAATTAGACAAATCTTTAACTAGTAAATTGAATCAAAAAAGTAAGCCAATTATTTCATTAACACTCACGTGCGCTTATAATGACTTTATTATTTTTTGATTTTAAATTTTACAATGTTAAAATTGAAATAAGTTTTGATTAAGAAAAAGTCAGAGATTTGTACCAACAAGTCAATTTCAATTTTTATTTTTTAAACTAAAAAGAAAAATTTATACTTATTCAAAGTATAAATTATTAATAAAAGCTAATGCGAATTTATTAGCTGACTCCTGAGTTGAAAATTTTGAAAAGAAAAATTATTAATGAGATAAAAAAAAGGAATCGATGAAATTATTTTTCTTCGTGATGGTGCTTTATTTCCCCATTCGTCAGTTTTCCGTTAACGAGGCCGGCTTTGATACCAGGGCGTAAAGTTTTCTGCAACACGTGCGCATCTGCTGGTTCAATTCTTTTGTAATAATGTTCTTTCGTTTCGACTATTTCAAATCCGAATTTCTTATAGAAAGCTATTGCATCCTCATTATTAACTTGTACATGTCTTAATAAAAAGAATACAAATTACAATTAGTATTACCATAAAAATGACGAAATAAATTATTATTTACTTACAAAAAAATACTATCAAAATGGCCATCTTTATCCACATAATTTAAAACATGCTCAACCATTTTAGTTCCAATCCCTAGTCTTCGGTAAGGATAAAGGCAACCTAATGTCATTATATATAATCTTCTAAGATTTTCTGAAGTATCTATTCGGCAGCAGACGGCTCCAACCACAATGTCATTATAATAAGCTAAAACAAAAAAAGTATTTTAAAAATTAATACTTGTTTTCTGAGTTTGAAATTGTTTCTATAGCATTAAAATGATTATTCTTTGTATATTTTGCGATTATTCGGCAGTCGGTTCACAAACCAATTACACAGTCGACAATTACCCAACCACGTTCTCAGTCATTAGTAAAGTTTTCATGGGCAACGATCACGGAAAAATCAAGGTTCAGGATTCAATGCAGGTAAATATAATTTTGGACAAAACTTATTATATAACTTGATAATTTTGCATACGTTAGACTTTTATCATCACGTTGTTTAATAATTATCAGTTTGCCGTGCTTTATTTACACACGTGGTAGTAAGAATCATTTGTCAATGCATTTTCAATTGTAAAAGTATCAAAAATAAATAATAATAATAAAATAAATAAAAATATTATCTTTGAACTATCATCAGAAACAACATTGACATTTCAGAGATACTGGTTAATTGAATAAGGGAAGATTGTTACAGGTAACCTGCCTTTCAACTAGGAAAAAAAATAAATAAATAAAAAAATCTAATTCTGTGATCACGATTGCAGCAATAATAACTTGTCTTTCAATCAATCTGGGACACTGAAAAAAAAAATCTTAACTTCCCAATAATTCTTTAATAAAAGTAAATTTTTTTCCCAGATTTATAATCAGGCAATCTGAATCTAGTTAGGCAGTGTTGCACTACAATCTTTTTTTAAAAAATTTGGATTTATAAAACTTTAAACATGCAATACTTTTAAGAAAATTATAAAATTTATTAAATTGAGTGCCTGTCTTGTACTTCTACTTGTACTGTGTTGTGTCCTAAGCTTTGCAATTAATTGCAAGATATCGTTATTAGTAAAAAATTAGAAAAGTAATATTATTTTTAAAAAATGATTATGAAGAAACAAAAAAAATGAAGTAATTGCAAGAATCACAAATAAAATCATAAGCTCACCAAACAGATTACATATTTACCTAATTTTGCTAATTCTCCAGCTTCTAAAACATCTTTGTAAAATTTGTCATTATATGAAACTGGGAAGACGACTGTGTTTAACTTTTTTAATTGCTTAATATTATGAGGAGTTACATCTCCCAGCTCTATCTTACACCTAAAAATAAAAAAAACAGAGAAAAAACCAATTAAGTTGTTAAGTAGCTCTAATACATTTGTAAACAAGTGAGGTATGACTTATTAAATAATGAAGCCTACATTTAATCTACATTAATTCTGAGTGATACAAGTTCACTGTTTAACTTATTGACGCAAATCATTTTACTTTTTCAAAAAAGCCTAATCCAAAGCTGCTTTTAAAATTTTAAAAAACAGTAAAGATAATCATACTCTATTGAGCATAATAACACTCATGGTCGCTTAGTAATGAATTTTCCTCATTCTTTACATAAAAATCTACAACTAAGTCAATATGAAAAGCAATATTAGCAAACTGCAATGCGACTGCATAAGATTCTTTTCATGATTTAGCTGATAGTCGAAAATAAATATGAAACAAAGAGTGACTTTTTTCTATTTTAAAGCATTGATACAACATAACCTCAAACTAGTCACACTTCAATAAAACTATCGTTTGTAAAAGCTTCAATCTGCATATAATATAAAAACTAACTTACCCGGTCATTATACTTGTATATAGTTGGAATCGTATTCGTATAGTTGGAATCTGTTTCAACTCATTATAATAATTTTTGGCAAACAATTCTTACGGCCATGACGATTGAAACGAGCATAGAGTTAAATCGGATGCAGCAGAAGGTAAAACTTTAGTCAATAAGTAGCGCTAACGAACTTTTTTTCAAACTTTTTTAAAAGGAGACCAGAATAAAACTACAATGTAGACATTTAAAAATTATTTTTAAATACAATGAAAAGAAAGTTTAAAGTCTTTTCTAATAACGATTTTTATACAAGTTTTTCAATAATAAAAAAAAAGAAAAAAATGAGTTCTCAAGGACGTTATAGACTTTTGACATTTTCTTACTCTATGCTAAACCGGAAGTCTTTAATTTTTGAATCACTATAAATGCCTTTTAATTTTACACGAGACGTATAATAATTTTAAAAAAGTTAGAAACAAGATTTAAAAATTTTTAGAAAAATATTGATGCTCTAGTATAACTTTTTAAATGAAATAGCATGTATTAAAAGTTTAAATGACTTGCATAGTGACGTCCATGTCAGCTGACAGGTCTTGTGATTTTCTCGTTGATCAATTGACCTAAAATCGAAAAGAGGTAAGTTTTTATAATTTAAAGCAATATCCCGGGATTTAATTTCAAAAAAACAAATTGATGCGTTCTTTTTTAAATGATTAATTCGTTTCTCCGGTTTTTAATATCCTCTTTCCCGTATTATTAAAAATTTTGGTAAAAATATAGAAGGACTCTAGTATCTATTGCCATAAGTCGATTATTCTGCTTGATAATATTTTTTATTTTATAAATTGCAATGTCGATTTTATTATTTTACGATACTTGGAACAGTTAATCTCTTAGGTTTCATAAATCGAAAGTGATTCGAATTTTTTTCGAGTTTTTCCCAAATTTCTTGTATCAAGAAGGCAACGCCTACTTTTTAATCATGTGCTTTGAAGGGTAATTAACTTCAAATAGGTATAGGTATAGGTATGATAGGATATAGTTGTGTGTTTTTCTTTTATCATGGTGGAAGCAGATTAGTTAATGTTTTTTTAAGAGAATCGAGGACAATGACTGGAAAGGACTAAAAACATGTAATAAATTATTGTTTTTTTTCCAATTAACTTGCTTTTTAATTTATGGTGAAGTTGTAACAAAATTTCAAATATTGAGAAGTGATTTTACCATGAGTAATTTGTTTGTAAAATGAATTTTTTTTCATTATATTGAAGACTAGGAAGTTTATATCATATAATCTTCCCCTTTAGAGAATGTGTTTTTTAACATCATATGTATTAAACTGTCACAATATAAACTTGGATTTTTTTCTGTTGTCTTGTATAGAACTTAATTTTGAAATGTTTATGATACCATACAGCATTATGAAAATGTAACTGCCTTGTTTCAGGAAGAAGAAAGAACAATGTCAAATCTCCGAAAAATTCGAGATGAGGAACGGGAGGAGAAGTATGGCTATGTATTTGCTGTCTCCGGACCTGGTAAGAATATGGGTTTAAAAAAAAAAATTAATCACATGCTTTAGGCCTATCTTTCTCAATAATTTAATGAATAAATCTTTAATTTTCTTTGTTTCTATCTGATAAAATGATAACAGACTTTGATTTAAAATTTGATTTCCAATTAAACAAGCTATTTACTGGATTAAGTGGGATTTTTTTATATTACTATTACTATTATTTTAGGATTAGTAAAATATGACTTATTTTTTTAAATTCCAGTCGTCACAGCCGAGAAAATGTCCGGATCAGCTATGTACGAACTAGTAAGAGTGGGATATTTTGAACTGGTAGGAGAAATTATTCGACTTGAAGGTGACATGGCTACCATCCAAGTAAGATTTTAAGTGGCTTGCATGATGCTAATACTTTCGTCATGAAAACTCAATCGAATGAATATATATTTTTTTTTCGCAGGTATACGAAGAAACATCCGGCGTTACCGTAGGTGATCCCGTATTACGTACAGGAAAGCCTCTTTCAGTTGAACTGGGTCCAGGTATTTTGGGATCTATTTTTGATGGTATTCAGCGTCCTTTAAAAGACATCCACGAGCTCACAAACAGCATTTATATTCCGAAGGGTGTCAACATTCCTGCTCTGAACAGAAAAAGTGCTTGGGATTTCCAACCGCTTAATATTAAAGTGAGTTCTCCAAGCATATAAAATTTTAAAATTAAAAAAAAAAAGTTTAAATAATTAAATGTTTTTATTCAATAGCCTGGAATGCACATCACAGGAGGCGATATTTACGGTATTGTCCATGAAAATACTTTGGTAAAGCACAAAATGTTATTGCCACCACGCGCGAAGGGTACCGTTACTTATATAGCCCCTCCTGGAAGTTACACGGTCGAAGTAAGTTTCATAAAATCCTGAGAGTAACATCTTTTCTGCAAGATTTTTAATAACTATTTTCTGTTTTAGGATGTAGTGTTGGAAACAGAATTTGATGGAGAGAAACACAAGTTCACCATGTTGCAAGTGTGGCCCGTACGTCAACCAAGACCTGTAACCGAAAAATTACCTGCGAATTATCCTTTACTTTGCGGCCAGAGAGTTTTAGATTCACTTTTCCCGTTAGTTCTTAAAATCAACTGCCGATTTATTAATTTCAACAGTCGACAAAACTCTTAATTGTTTTTATTTTTGCAGTTGCGTACAAGGTGGCACCACTGCCATTCCCGGTGCCTTCGGCTGTGGCAAAACTGTGATATCACAATCTCTTTCTAAATATTCAAATTCGGACGTCATCATTTACGTTGGTTGCGGTGAACGTGGTAACGAAATGTCAGAAGTACTTCGAGACTTCCCAGAATTATCAGTCGAAATCGATGGCCAAACGGAATCTATTATGAAAAGAACAGCTCTTGTAGCCAATACATCCAACATGCCTGTAGCTGCTCGAGAAGCATCCATTTACACAGGAATTACACTTTCTGAATATTTTAGAGATATGGGCTACAACGTTTCTATGATGGCTGATTCCACGTCTCGATGGGCCGAGGCTCTTCGAGAAATTTCCGGGCGTTTAGCTGAAATGCCTGCCGATAGGTTAGAAAATTCGAGCTAAACATTCCATTGACATGTTGAAAATTGAAGATAAAAAATTAAAATTTTAATTTTTTGTATTTAGCGGTTACCCTGCTTATCTGGGTGCAAGATTGGCTTCTTTCTATGAGAGAGCCGGTAGAGTGAAGTGCCTGGGTAATCCAGACAGAGAAGGTTCTGTATCCATCGTTGGGGCCGTCTCTCCTCCTGGTGGTGATTTCTCAGATCCTGTAACTTCGGCTACTCTCGGTATTGTTCAAGTCTTCTGGGGTTTGGACAAGAAACTTGCTCAGAGAAAACATTTCCCAAGTATTAATTGGTTAATTTCCTACAGGTTAGGACAAGATATAACTAATTATTTCTAAAAAACTTGAATGAGTATTTTTTTTTTTAATTTTGAACTTTTTTTTTCCAGTAAATATTTAAGAGCATTGGACGATTTTTACGACAAAAACTTCCCTGAATTCGTACCACTCAGGACTAAAGTCAAAGAAATCCTTCAGGAAGAAGAAGATTTATCCGAAATCGTGCAATTAGTAGGCAAGGCTTCGCTTGCAGAAACGGACAAAATCACTTTGGAAGTTGCCAAGCTGCTCAAAGATGATTTCTTACAACAAAACAGGTAACTTCATTTCGTTCAGTAAATTTAAAAAGAATCCGTTTTTGACCCCTTTTTAAACTCGATACTTTTAAAATAAGGAACTTCGGGAAAATTACCAATTTTTTAACTTATAAAATTTTTTTACCGAAATGAATTCATTGCGCTTGTAGATTAAGCTATATTTTCTTTCTAATATAAATTTTCTTTTTTAAAAAAACAGCTATTCACCGTACGACAGATTTTGTCCTTTTTACAAGACTGTGGGCATGTTGAAAAACATGATCGCATTTTACGATATGTCAAGGCACGCAGTCGAATCTACAGCACAAAGTGAAAATAAAATTACTTGGAATGTGATTAAGGATAGCATGGGCAATATTCTTTATCAGCTATCCTCAATGAAATTCAAGGTTAGACCTTTTTACTAGTTACAGTATTTTTTGCGTTATTATTTTGTCTTATTTTCCTTATTTTTTTAAATTTTAGGATCCTGTTAAGGACGGAGAAGCAAAAATCAAAGCGGATTTCGAGCAGCTATATGAAGACATTCAGCAAGCATTTAGAAATTTGGAAGATTAAAATATTTAATTGCATATCTGAATCGTGCAAAAAAACAAATGAAAAATAAAACTTAAAAAAAAATGTAGTTGTTGGTTGTTAGCGTTGTGTGCCTTGTCTGTACTTTTCTAATTTATTTTAATTTAGTTAATTTCACTTAAAGTGAATGTCGAAAAATGTTGACTGTCTTGAATTACTTAGTTGAATTTGAACTTTTTACTCCTTGTTAAGTCTTTACAAATTTAAAAACAAAATTCATGCATCGAATTTAACTAGCTTAGCTGAACAATGTATGTGTTGATTTGATTAAAATTTTCGCTCTCCCGTTCATATACTTCCTTATAGATGTTTGCCAAAGTTTCGATTTTAGGCCTTAATTAATAATTCAGGTAACACTGTAAATCTTTTTGTGCAATTCAACTACGATAAAAAAAGTCATAATGAATTAATTTCGTTGAAAATAAATATTTTGAAATGTTTTTCGTACTTGATTAATTTTAAAAAACATATCAAAGCTTTCGGTTATGAAATTAAATTTATTTAGCTAAGAAAATTTATTTTTGCTCAGATTTGACATACATTCTTAAGAAAAGTACAGTCTTGCGTGCACAAGACGATTTATCGTTTCATTTTATTTTGTTACTAAGAAAATGGATGAAAAAAAATACTTAAAATACTCTGGCATATATATATATATATATAAATGGATGAAATTACTTAGCTGTATGATTGAAGATGTAATGATATCTTACGAAAAAAATATCCGTAGGTTCAACCTATATTTGATTTTAGTCGTCCTATAGCCGTTCTGACCATTAAAGAATGATGTACTTCATTTTTTTTATCACTTTTTTTTAATTTCAATGTTTTTTGATATTGTTGTTGCTAATAATTGTATTTATTCTGCACCATGTATATTATATTATAACACAATATATGTCGTATTAGGGTGTCTCTTAGAAATGCAAATATGGAATTTAAGGGCGTTCGCCCCCTAAAAAATTTCTAAATAAATAAATAAAAACATGTCCCGAAGCCGGGCTTCGTAACTTGTTTCTAACCCGTGCCTCTGAGGCCTTGCTTTTTCCCATATAAAATGCATGGGGATTTTCACGACTATCCGATGTTATTTTTGAAGTAAAGAAAAAATGAAGGGAAAATTCTGCCGGTGTGGTGGAACAATGTCTATGAGTAGGGCTTTCCATAGGACCTATCCCGGACTTCCTCCTCTGACTAATAACGGAGGTAATGGGGGCTAAAAGATGGTTAAAAATAAGAAAAATTGAACTTTGAACTCAGAGGAGGAAGTCCGGGATAGGTCCTATGGAAAGCCCTACTCATAGACATTGTTCCACCACACCGACAGAATTTTCCCTTCATTTTTTCTTTACTTCAAAAATAACATCGGATAGTCGTGAAAATCCCCATGCATTTTATATGGGAAAAAGCAAGGCCTCAGAGGCACGGGTTAGAAACAAGGTACGAAGCCCGGCTTCGGGACATGTTTTTATTTATTTATTTAGAAATTTTTTAGGGGGCGAACGCCCTTAAATTCCATATTTGCATTTCTAAGAGACACCCTAATGTCGTATCGTCAAATTCTGTAAATAAAAAACTACCGAAAACATTGAAATTATTTAAAAAGATAAATAGCCCAGGAACTCTCGATTGTTATTTTATTATTGTCCATCCGAGTTTTCCTGGCGTTTTTTAAGTATTTGAAATTCTGTTTCTTTTTTTTTTTAACCTTCAAATAAAGCTAGACAATAATCGTTATTTCTCTCTAGGGAAAGAACTACAGAATTAAAAAGAAAGCTTAATTTTCCTAGTCTGGCTTGTACAAAAAAATTTTAATAAAAGTTCTCGCTATTGTCCATTTAAAATCACGAATTCATGTTATTTGATGTTATTGGTGTTTGTTGAAAAACCAGTTAAAATATTATTTTTATTTATTTTATGTCAGACTTGCAAAATTAAAAATTTTGAATAAAAAAAAAAAAGAAGAAAAAAAAGCAATAGATTTTCAAATACCATACTTATTTTAAGAAAATGAAAGTTTGTTAACTTTTCCAGGCGCCGTCAAATTATTATTTTATTTAAATTGGAAAGGTGGTAAACTGTTCTACTTAGCCTCAAAACCAGTAGTTTAGATGTATTGTAGTGATTTTAGAAGGGTGTTGGATATTCCAAGACATTCCATTCCGACTGTTATTCCAATTAGTGTGCAGGGTGTTGTGCTTTCCAGTCACAGTTGATTAAAAATAAAAATGACCTTTTTAATTACATTTACTTAATATTTACGTAATTATAGGATTTTTTTTTTCTGTATTTGTTATGCGATTTTTTTTTTCTTTATGTTTTTCTTTTGAATTTTAAATCGTTTATATTTAATATTATTTACTTCGAAAGAAAGTCTTCATAAAATGAAATTATTAAAAGAATCGAATTTATACCATTCGCATCATGTATTCATTTGATCATCAAATTCTTATTTAAATAAATTATTTTTTTAACTTTCATTTTGCTTTCAAAATCTCAGGAGAGTAATTTTTATAAAAAATTTATTATTTCAAAAAGATACGTTCAAGAGATACATAGCATTTTTATTTATTTTGGTAATTTTTATTGTTATTATTATTACTCTTAAGTTATTTTTGATGTCAGTGATCACCTATTAAAATATATAATTCAGAATAAGAAGATATTAATTTTGCGATATGCTAGTCCCTGAAAAACAAAAAAAAAAGTTAATATTTCCTTGAGAAAAAATTAGTTTAAAAATACTTTCCCAAGAAAATATTCTTTGAAAGATTTCTTTGTAAAGGGACCCTGAAACTTCTTGTAAAATGAAAGCATAATCATGAGAAAAGCCTAATCATTTAGGCCTAAAGAGAAAGCATTTAAGTTCTGTTTTTCTGATATAGTACTTATTTCTTGTTTTAAAAAAAAAATTAGTTCAGAATAGGATTTTCCAATTTATAAAAATAAATCCTGGGCAATGTAAAAAAACGGCCGTGTAAATTTTTTTGATGTTTCAACTATTTTGAATCGAACAAACTGCAGCAATAGTTTTGATGCCAAGACTGGGAAACTGTATGTATTATAAATATTGGGAGAAATTATTGTTGTTAAATATATCTATAGAAAAAAGGACTACCTTTTTTTAAGTAAATAAACCTGCTTCTTTAAATTAGGCCTATATTAAATTTAAGTTTAATTGTCGAAATATTTAGATCCAATCCCGCCAAAAATCCTAATTAAATTTAAGTCTTTTTGAAAGAGAAAAATGTTTTCCTTTTAGGAAATTTTTAAACATACATCAATTAATGATAATAGCATAAATATCAGTTTAAATAATATAGCTCGCAAAAAATAAATAGAAACAAATGTGAATGCACTAGCTATTCACATTGTTGGAAAAACAAGTAATCTAGTTCCACGGGTTCCACTGACAGTTGAAAAAGGACCTTCGCATAAGTCAAACAATAAGCGTATAAGTAACAAGTAACCGTACTTAGAAAAGAACTTTGGATTCAGTTTAAGGTAAAGCGCAAATATTAATTCTTAGAAATCAAAACTCAAATTTGGGCGCAAAATAAAACAGAGAGAATTTTTCATACATCCTTTATTTGTACAAATTTAACCTAATCAGGTCATTAAGTTCTAATTATCTGCGATCAAATGACCAAAATTTAGAAATGAAAACAAAATAATAATAAACTACTGACGTTTAATTATAAAATAAACTCCTAGTTTGACTACAATAAAAGCGTTGAATACTTAGGCCTATTAAATTTAAGTTTGAATATTTATTGAAATTTAAATTTAATGAATGTTCAACGTTTTTATTGTGGTCAAAGTAGGAGTGCTTTATTTTATTATTAAAATTCGTAGACCACAGGCTTCTACCAACAAGTAAACTACCGACTTGTCGGTTTTTTCTGGTAATTTTTGGTAATAAGAAGTATTGCAATGAATGCTCATTTCTTAGCCCGTCTGACCGGTTATCTGACGACAAAAAAACCCGATGGGGTAAAAATTATAATAATTTAACTGAATAGCAGTTAAAACCTTCTTTTTTTAATCTTGCAACTTATAATAATTCCCGAAGTGCATATCTCTTGTCGTTGGCCTTTCGCCAAGATTTTTGTTTGCACGTTATATAAGCGCTTCAATATTAACAAGCACCGAAATGAACAACAATTTTTATCGCTAGAACTGAAGTAATGATCAGAGCAAGGCGACTTATACTATCTTCTTTTTTAAATATAAAATCGAGACAAATAATTGTAAGTTTTTCTAAATGTTTCATTACTTTCCTGGTACATGATATTTTTTATTATTTTTAGACAATCTCGTATTTTAAGCATATTCTTTTTAGATGAACGCGTCAGTCCATACTTTCTTAGAAGATCCGAAAATGTATATTGGCCGATCTGTATATGATTTGCCCACACCGGCATTTTTGATTGACAAAAAAAAAGTTGAAAATAATTGCCGCAAAATGTTAAAAAAATCTGAAGAATTAGGAATTCGGTTGAGGCCTCACATGAAAACTCATAAAACAATGCAAGTAGCCTATAGATGTCGTTTGAAGTCTTCCTCGAAAATATAGGTAAATTTAACAATTGGTGACTTTACTTATAGAGAAGGTGGCATTTTGCAGACTAGCGGTACCAAAAAAAATATTGTGGTGTCCACGCTTCAAGAAGCCTGGTTTTACGCAGAGAACGGTTTTGACGATATTCTTTACGGATTTCCATTAACGCCGCAAAATATAAAAAGATGCAAGCTGGTCGCAGAAAAATTAAACAAATTTCATATTCTGGTCAACAGTGAAGAAGGAGTAGAAACAGCGGAAAAAACTCCTCCCCCCCAGGACAAAAAATGGTCTTTATTTTTGAAAATTGACACAGGATATCACAGAGGTATATCGGTTATTGTGCAAATTTTCTCAAAATTTTAAGTTCGGTTTTTTTTTTTTTCTTAAAGCTGGGATTCCATTTCACGAAACACAAAGAATAGTATCTCTAGCCAAAAGAATGGTTCAGTCAGATAACATTGATTTTCAAGGGTTGTATTCTCATTGTGGAAATTCGTACTCTATTGATCCGAAGGAAGTTTCAACAGTTCGGAAAGAAAGTGTAGAACATTTATTGAAAGTTGTTTCTGATCTTAAATCCGAGGGAATAGAATGCCAGAATGTTGGGATCGGATCAACACCTTCATGCAGTTTAAAAACAACACCGGAGATGAAGGAATTAACGGAAATTCATCCTGGGAATTATATTTTTTATGGTACACACTATAGAACAGTTACATATTTCAAAAAAGAGATTTTTAAATTTACAATTTTTTTTTTTTTTTTAATCAGACGCTCAGCAAGAATCATACGGTTCATGTACTAGAAACGAAATAGCAGTAAGAGTCATTACTCGTGTCGTATCGCATCATCTAGAAAGAAATCAAATTATAGTAGATTTAGGATTCACGGGATTTACAAAACAAGGTTTGGACTTATTGAGTGTTCCCGGTTACGGACTAATCACCGAACCCAATTTAAAGTAAGTTAGCGTAAAAAAGATTACACAACTAAAATTTTACAACTAGCAACTTTAAATATCCCTAAATTACAGATTAGTAGCAATGACACAAGAATTAGGAAAAATCGAGAGCATTGACGGCTCACCTCTTTGCCCGAAAAAATTACCAATCGGCAAAATTTTGTTCATTCATCCGTATCACGCTTGCGCTACTGCAGGTATGTATCCATGGTACTACGTTCACGATGAGAACGATGTTGTCATCGAGATATGGAAACCAACTCGAGGATGGTAAACTCTTTAATACGAAAAACGATTAATAGTATAACATAATTATATTATACACTTTGTATACAAATATATTATCGTTAAAATGTTTAAACTTAAAAAAAATCTACAAAAATGGATTCTTCAATTTTATTCGATTTTTTTCATTAAATGGTCTTATTTTTAAAAAATACGAACAATCGTTTTTTTCACTGTTCCTGCCATATGCATATTCACCTAATGAAAAATCTTCCGATTAAAAAAAAAGAAAAAAATTAAAAAATCAGTGAATTGTTTTTCTAAATGTTTCATTGGTGTAAAAATATATGAATCGTATAATTTTCCTTAAGGCATTAATGAATTCCAGTAATTTAGCCTGGTTTACTGACGATTTTATATACAAAAAAAAGATTTGATGCAAATTTTCCATTAGCCATCATTTAAAGAAAAAAATTTCGAGAAAACCGACTTCGCTCGGGATTCGAATCCTAGGCGACAAAGCCAAGAGATTTTATATCTTGACTAAAACCTTCAGAAATAGGCCGACCGAAATGACACATTCCATGTGCTCTTTTATATAACCGAATTTTTTAAGATTTTATATAAAATACAGTGCCCTTTAATTAATAGAAATACGAAAAACGAAGGACTGCTTCTACGCTAAGCCTCAGATGACATACTTGGTAAAAGAGATTTTTGAACTAACTTCCATCGTAATTTTCATTTCACTGAATGAGTATAGCTCGAATTTTTTTTTTATAAATATAATTCGTAGTTGAAAGAGAATCACAGTTTTTCCAAACATCAGAAACTTACATTTCCACCGAGAAATTATAAAACCACGAAAATTAAATGGATCACATTACAATTTGATTAAAAAAGTAGAACTAATTATTTACAATGTTTTTCTGATTCAATCTTGCTTAACTTCACTGAATTTTCTCAAAGAAATGAAAGTCACTGAAATCCATTAATGTAATTTTTGGTTTAAATTTTTTTTTCTTCATTTTTTAATTTAAAATTTACAAACAAGTATATGTAAAAATAATAAATATTGAACAAAGAGATTGAATGCTTAATCAGCGTTATAAAAAACACAGGTTTTGAAATTATAAAAGCAACAAACTAATAAAGTGACTACAGCAAATAAAATAATGACTGGCATCCTTTCATGTCAAAATTCATCTGTAAAAAAAATTTTTTACAACAAAAAATTCAATCTCAAAATGCAATCTTTCTTGTTTTCAGAAAGAATCTTTTACCAACACATTTTAATTCATGTGCAAAAAAAAAAAAAAAAGTCTATAAAAAATAAATTGAAAATGATATATGAAATTGAAATGAAATACGAACTTTGATATATAAAAAGAAAATGATGGAAAATGCAATAGAACATGTTACCTTATGTAAAAAAAAAAAAAATTTAATTACATTTCTTATTTAAAAAAAGATTGCATTTATCAGAGTTGTAACTGAAAGAGGCACAATTCAACTCTAAGCATTTTGATTGACGCTCTTAGCTTTAATTTAAGAAAATAAAAAAAATAAAAGAAAATAATTGCACAACAGGCATTTTTATCATAATGTCACAAAAAATTAAATGTTTTTCAAATGTCAAATTGTTTAACACGAGATTAATAGCTAAAAGTACTAACTTTCATCTTTTCTTTTGGTGACGTAAAGAAACGTCTACTAAGAATCTGATGTTGCTGCAGTTCCTCGAGACTCTGTTTCTGTCGGTACTGGAATACCCCGCTGACTAAGTTCCGATCTTAAAAGATTATTATGAAGCTTTAACTTTTCATTCAGCTGCTGTAAATATTCTACATGGGAACTTAATCTCTCATTCTCTTTCAGACAATCCGACAGTCGTTGATTCGAACTTCTCAGCTCATGAATATATTCGCAGGCTTTCGCTAATATCCCGCCTTTGCTCTAAAGAAAAAAAACATAAATAAATAATTCAAATGAAAATATAAAAATTGTAAGTTTTTAAAAAAACCGAACAAACCTGTACACTTTTATTATTGTCCATTGAACTACAATCTGGTATTATTTTGCTAAGTTTAGTAATCCAGTTATTAATCTTATCTCTCCTTCGTCTTTCTACTTCGTTATGTGTAGCTCTTCTTCGATCATCCCTCTATAAAATAAATATACATATTTAAATCTCTTTAAAAGTTGCAAAATATAAAATACAAAATACTTACCCTAACTCTAGTAGGATTATTAGTTACACATATATTTCTATTTTCAATTTGCATATTTGCCCTAGGAGCAAGAGATCTTGGAGACTGGGCATTGAACACCTCATTTGCATTACCAATAACAAAATAATGGTTAGTTGCAAGACCACCGGTGAGGACAGTAGCACCAGGCTGAATGTGCCCTTGAGCTTGGGTGTAAGTTGCACTAAGCGCGTCCCCGTCATGATCATCCGGATTTACATGAACAACTCTATATGTTACTGAAAATAAAAAAGAAAAGTTAATTGACTGCATTTCAACAATATGTTTTTGAGTACATGACATAATTAAAGAACTTTCTAATCATTGTTTTGTTTATCATTTCACTGGTTTAAAAAATTTACTAAAAAACATATTACATACAGGGAAATAAACAGGAGCATATAAGGAGCTTTTACAGAATTAACTTTTATAAATTTTCAGCTAAAGGTAAGTAAAGCTAAAGTTTTACAAGTTGATTGAATGCTGTTGCGAAGCTCCTTTATATTACAAAGTAGTTTTATGTAAGATCCTTAATTCAGCAAGTTTTTTTTACCTCCATCTCCAGCTTTCCATTGATATTGTCCTTCGTCATCTGCTTCTAAGATAGCTTGGGCATGTGCTAAATTGTCTACAGCTTGATCATCAGATATAGAACCATCATCTTCAATAATGGTTAAGTTAGCTCCATCAACAATAGCTTTTGGATCGTCGATCTCTTCTCCTTTTAACCTAATTTCATCTTGACTGAAACAAAGAACAGCACAGTGGATAACAAAACAATAAATACGATTTCTTTATTTTACTAATGCAATTATTGAATATGCATGTTAATGGCAAGTATTCATATCCCCCATAATCCATACTCTTCCCTGATTGTTAGTAGATTTCTAAACAAATATTGATTCATAATCAAGGAACCACAAAGAAAAATGATATATTAATAAGTCAATATAATTTTACAAGAGCAGGCCTTAATCGTACTTTGACTGAACTTTACTTCTATTAAAAACTTCATTTAAATTTCTGCTTGAGCATTCATAAATACAACATGTATTTAATATTATAATGAAAAACAACTGACACAAAATGAGTGAGGAGAAAGGAAAACTGCGACATAGGCCAAACAGAAGGGATGTTGACAATTCCATTATCGCAAAATCGAGAATAGATGGAAGAGAACATCGATAACATTTGATTAAAGTTCGAGTTATAAGTAATCCCTTATATTCGTTCATTATCATTTCGGCTTTTTTTTTAATACTATACTATGGTATGAGACGAAAAACGTTGGATACACGCAGCAAAATAAATCAATGGAAAAATTTCCTGTTGATTACCTAATCGGTCAAATCCACGATATGGTGGATTGAAAAATCGAATTTACATCGATTCCTTTATAACATTTTATTGCACTAACCTTGTTTCTAGAGTCTGTTCTAATATGTCCATTACCGCAAACTCCGTAATCGTTTGAATTCCGAAGATATCGCGAAATTTTGATCACGGGGTCAAACAACGGGTCATGTGAGTACACACAAAATGGCTGCCGTAGAAATGCGCATGCGTCTTCTCACAGGAAACAACTCGAAGGCCGTTACTAAGTGCGTTCAGTCTACTATTTTAACTCGAAAATGTTTTTAAAAATTTTTTTAAATGAAAGTTTCTTACTGTTTTAAAGGTAGCTAATTATTAATATATAGATCGATTTTAAGACCGTGTTTTATTTGGATAAAATAAGAAGCTTACATTTTTTAATCAGAATAATGTGTTCTTCAGGCTGTTTTTAAATTAAAAACTTGGTTTTTCACGTATTTATCTTCGTTAATTTCAGAATTGATTAAAAGATTAGGTTAAGCAAAACTTCAATATAGCATGTTTTTAATCATTATTAATAGCAATAAGCATAATATTATAGCGATTTATTATAAAAAAGGATGAAAAAGATATGGGCATATCCTATAGATTCAAAAGTCAAACCTATTTGATAATAAAAAATTTCTAGTCGATTTTTTTTTTTTTCGAAAAAAGTGACTAAAAATTGAAAACTTTTAAGTGCGGTAGCACAAAACATCTTTGCTGTTAAAGGTTTAATTTTTTTTTTTCATCTAAATTTTTAGTTTACTTTTCTGTAATTTTTATGTTCTTTGTTCGTTCATTTATGTCTCCTAATGACATATTTGCGTAGCCTGTTTTGAATCCAAAATGAACAACCAAGCATAATTTTCATAACGAATTTGAAAATTGTTCACAAAACGACCAATATTCCAAGCCAAAATTTTCAATACTTTCCTTGTAGCGTCATGTCAAAGAAAGATTTTTCAAAAACTTCCGAAACAGCCATTACTTCTTCTAAAAATGAAAAAAAAAAAAAAAAAAAAAGACGAAAGAGTTCAAAGAATTAAATCCTGCCTGTCGGTTATGCAGAAGAGTATGTTTTAAAAAATGTTCTATTTTAAAAATTCAAGACTTTAACGATGGGAAATTGAAGAGGAAGGAGAATTTCAAAATCCTAAGGGTATTTTGGCATCGATTGCCTAAACAGAACAAGTATCATCGCTTGATTTTCTTGTGGCAGTACCAGTATTATGAAATATTGACAGATATAAATGGCGGGCTTGATGATGGGTTGATAATGACGTGGTAAACTGCTAACGACATGCTCATTAACTCTAATTCTGGAAATGATTATGATGTCTTTTTACTTTAAATGCTAACGCTGGAAGTGCAATTTTTGATAGCGATAAAAGTATAACACCTTAATTATAAGAAAAGGAATAAAATCGGTTATTCTTTTCTAATGATAATCACTTGATATAATAATAATATGCTCTTGTACTTGCAGGATAAATGCCGCAAAAAAGTAATGCAGAAACGACGAGAAAAGCGCTAAAATAATTTGGAAATTATTTTTCCCTTCCTAAAAATTTATCCCGAATTTATAAAACGCTGATTGCAATGTTTTAAAGTCCATAAAAATTACAGCTTATGGCTAGAAGAGTACACAGTAAAAAATATTATGTAAATATGTTCTAAGAGGTCCACATAAATTTTTTATGTTGTTTCTCCCATAAGGCAAATATGAAACAAAAAAAACATAAAAATTATGTGGACCTGCTTATGTTGATTTATGTTGATTTTGACATAAAATTTTTTACTGTGTATAAATTAAGATCCTTTTATGTGTGGATGTATGGACGTATGGATGGTGAATATGGATTTCATGTCTGACGGTGGGAAACTTGCAATGGAAATCGTTTGAAAAATACACGGTGGAACAGTTTTTGATGTGTGATTTTATTAAGGTAAACATAGGAAACACCGCCATAAAAATTGTTCCGTCGTGTATATTCTTTAAAAATATTGTTTATGAAGTTATGAGTTCTTTCAACCAAAAAGGAAAAAAACTTTTTTTTTAAAAAGGCCCCATTTTTAAAAGTATCTATATTGTCATATCCTTCAACAATGCCAAAGAAAATGATGGAAAAATAAATAAATCAATAAAAATGAAGTAAGACAAATATTAAAATATAAATAATTCGACGGAAAATTAACTCATGCTGGTTCACAAAATATGTGCCACACGTAATGTATATAATAATGACCGGCTATTCCAAAAAACGTCCACCTTTTCCAGAAAATCCGTTACCAGTTGTTTTCTGGTCTGGATTTATAAAAAAGAACGTTTTTATTTATTTATTTTTTTTTCACTAAAATTTACTAAAACATTTAATTTGACATCTAAATACTGTTTTAAAAGTTTTAGCTTGCTTTAAGTTTGGAAATGGTTTTTTTAGCTTTTGGTAACCACCGCGGCCAGAAAAACTTTGAGAGTGCTTGATATTTTTGATAAGCGTCAGTAAATTTTACATATGGAAAAAAATCACAGCTAACGCCCTTTTCCAGAGTCGCTTGAGCTAGGTGTATATAAATCATTAAAAAAAAAAAAAGAAGTATAAAATATATCACGCATATACTGGAGCAATAATACTTTGACGTCAGGTAGCTACTGCTTTTAGTGCAAGAAGTTGAGTTTAGATAGCGTGATGGTACTGAACGAACCATGCTGCAAATAACTACACAAACAGTATATGTTTAACTGGATCATTTTTAGCTAGTTTTTGGTAAAAGAAATTTGGAAATGCTGGGTTTATCAACTTCACTAAAAAAAAAAAGTAAAATAGAATTGAAAAATAATAAATCGGTTTGTAGTATGCGACGTGCGACGTAGGTGGAGAATCGGCTCACGCCAGACGTCGTCCCTGCGGGATCCCCAAGAGAGCCTAGCCTTTCGGTCACTATTCATCATACACCATGCTGGTGCGACAAATTAATATTGCCCCATTGAAACTCTAAATTGTAAAGTACGACTATTGCAATTACTCATGTACATGATGGATGAGTAGATGAGCCCATATTCCATCTATCCAAGCATTCCCTTTTTTCCAATATTTAAAAGATACTTAACCTCACCATTTTTGTTAAGAGGTGTGCGAAATGATCATTAGATTAAAAAAAAAGTTTTTAAAAGAACTAATATAATGAAAATTCTTTTATATGACGCTTTAATTCATTACATCGATTAATGCTGTAAAACGATTTAAACTGAACTAAATTTTATTTAAATGATCTTCGTGAATATCTTGATGAATTTATAACAGTATTAATTATATCAAATCTTCAAATTAATTAATTATAGAAGCCGGCTATTAAAGATTTTAACGATGCCCAATTTTACAGTGGCGAGTTTGATATTCATGGAATATTAGTTTGGATCATGAGTCGTTTATTGTACTCGTTTGGGAAGCTTTCGATATATATATTCATATTTTTTTACCTTCTAAATAGCATTAAAAAAAAAAAAAAAAAAAAAAAAAAAAAAAAAAAAAAAAAGATATTTGAACAGAAGGCTTCTGCTGAACATTTTGCATAAAAGAAGGAGATGAAATTGGATGAAGCATTTGCTTAATGAACATTTTCACACTTGCGAAAGAAAATATGAAAAGTCAGAATAAGAACAGTTTTTTAACCTCCTTAATAATTTTACGAGCAAGTCAGATTAATGAGTAAGTTCAGGAGATATAAAATGTAATTAGTGAACACGTTACTTGCGACAGTTTTATTGTTTAAATTGCATTCATGTGAGGTTCATCTGGCTCAGCACTAAACGCAAGATATATATTTGCCTCGAGGTTTACTTTTCCTCATTACAATACTAGCCTTAAGCGGGATAGTTCTTAGTTAATTGAAATATAAAATAAAAAGTATGATAATTATAGCAGAGGAAAAAACTTCGCTGGCAAATAAATAAATTTGTTTTCCATCACACCAACTGAATTATTAACAATTACCTAAAAAAAAGCCTTTCGGCAATTTAAATCAGATTGTTTTGCACTTGCGTCAAGCAACAGCTTTTAAAGTTATATCTATAATATTGCAATAAATTATGTATATGAGGAATCTATAATAATTATGTAGAGATGGCTTTTAATAACTAAAAAAAAAAAAAATTAAAAATACGGTCTAATATTTTCCGATGCATTTTAATTTACATGTAAGCGCCTATGCAAAAACGAACCTGTTTAACGTTTAAAGTGTCTCCTGACTTATAACGTGAAAATGACATATGTTCGATGATTTTGATAGTTTTATATTTTAATTAATTTTTTTCAATGAGAAATTATGATGCCACTTGCTTTAGGCAAATGAACTCAAACCGATTGCAATAAAAATTAATTGTAAAAAAATATTGCCATTTATGCATTGGAGCAAAAAACACGTCCATTTTTTTTTCTAAATGGTGAATTCTGGACAGTGGGATTGTTAGGTCATGGAACACGAAGAAAAATAATACCTCCGTAGGTTGACGCGAAAAGAAAATCAAAATTGACCCGATCAATCTAAACACAGAAATAGGACATATTTCGGTGTACGGTCATTCGCAAAACATCTCGACCTAATTCAAATAGGGTTCTATCTGACTTATTTTTCAATTTTTTTTTTTTTTTTTTTTTTTTACAATAAAAAAATTTTTAAACCACCCTTTTTCATATGCTTTTTTCGAAATTTCGAATTTTGTCTCATTTCCGAAGATTTTGAAAGGAACGAAGTTATCTGACTTTGGCTGAAAACAATGTAATTGTACAAAGTTTCAAATGTCGCTGACAGTATGCTTTGGGGTCGTCCATAAATTACGCTAGCATTTTTTGGCCATTTTTGACCCCCTCCCCCCATGTTAACAAAGGTTAGCATTCCGAAATCCCCCCCCCTAAAAATTACGTTAGATTTTGGTTACCCCCCCCTTTAAAAAATCTTTTTTTAAAAATTAATATTAAACATAAAAGAAAAAAAAAGATTGAAATTCTTCGGAACTTAAATTTTGCAACGAAAATGTGTTTTTTTTTTTTTTTTTAACCTAGAGCAAATGCGAGGGTAAAATTGAAAGTTTTTTGCTTTTTTCAGTGAGTTAGGTTACGTAATTTAAAAAATTTACATTATTTTCATTTTTGCACGCTTTTTACATGAGACAAATAATTATAACGTTAGATAAGTAAACCCTCCCCTTCCTTGTTAACAAAAGTCAGCATTTTGAATACCCCCTCCCCCCGCTCAAGGTGCAAACGTGGTTTATGGGCGACCCCTTTGTACAATTGCTTTTTTCTCAAAAAGCGTCAGGTAGAATTTTGTTCTACTGGTCATCGCATGTTAAAGTATAGAAAATCCATAGTGTCGGGCAATTCACAGTATTTGACAGTGGCGTAATTTTACAAAAATCTTGGGGGTGGGAGGGGCGGGGGGCGGAGCAAAAAGTCTGTGTGCAATGACTTTTTTTTTTTTTTTTTTTTTTTTGCTTTTCAGCGAGTGGCACCATTTCCTGGCTTTCCTAGAGGGATAGGGAGGGGGTAAATACAATTTATAGCTTATTTTAAGCGTAAAAAATATTTGAAATACTTAGAAACTTTTTTTAAAGAAATATTTAAGAAACTTTTTTTTAAACTTTTACAATTTTAAAAGGGACTAAAGTTTGTCCGATTTTTGATCCGATATTGACCGTCTTTCGGCAAGTAAAGTTTCGCCACTCTAAAAATAAATTATGCTTTCTAAAGGCCGTAATAGGACGTCTGAAATTCATTACATTTTTCGGCTGTGAATTTATGAGAGACAAGTCGATACCCCGACTGACAGATTGATGAAGGAAACGAGATCAAAAAATATAAGCAGAGGTGAATTAGAACGAATTAGACAAGACACCATAAAACATTGAAATAAAATTAGGAAAAATACCGCAAAACTGTTTTATAGAATAATCACGAAGATTACCCATATCTTAGACCGTAGTTGATATATCTTTCTCTTTTCCAATGCATGGCCGCGGTCAGTTTTCTTAAAACCCAACGAATGAATAAAAATATTTTATTATCTGATAACAACCTGAAATTAAAGGATGAATTCAATAATTGTAATAGGTTCTAGTTGGAGGTGGATTCTTCCATTTTTGTGTCCATTTCTCACGAAAGAGCTATACTTAAAGACATAATGTGCTGTTATATTGACAAAAAATGAATATTTTAACTCGCCATTCTACTTTTATCATTTTACATCATTTTTTCAAATTTACAACATATACTTCTTTTTTTGGGATTTGGGAAGGAGTGAATGAATGTTTTTTTCATCCTTTAAGAAAGCCCACGAGTCTGCAACTTTTTAGCAAAAATACAGCCACCGACAAGGTATGGTAAAAATTAAAAACAAAAAGATTCACTGATAGGAAGAAATGGCCGATAATTATCGATACAAGTCCATTAACAAGAAGCGGACGATGCCACTTAATTAAGATACATCGATCGTTATCAGAAGAGTTGTCAATGTCTTAGTCTGAAGCCACTTCATACTGTCTAGATGCACGCCACGATATCATTTTTTTTTTTTTTACTGTACTATATATATATTTTATAATATCGCTATTTATCATTTTAAATGTCACCTTTGGTGAGTTACTGCCCATACAAAATCTTGAAAATAAAATAATTTATACCCATATGTAAAAAATAAAAATTATTCACGACTCCAGTTTAAAATACTTCTGAAATGTATAAAAAGAAATCAATTTTTCCAAGGATTTATTGCATTTGATATGTTGTCTTTGTTCATTCCGCAAAAAAGTTTTATAACTGCAGAATGGAAACAGTTAGATATGTCATCATGAGATATAAGCCGGTGATGTAGACACAGAGTTAACAAAAGACTCCTACTGTTTCTGGCTGCAGTAGAACTTTTAAATTAAAAGAATCAAATGCTGCCATTAAAGGGCAAGTAAGTGTTTTTTTTTTTTTTAATCTTGAAGGTTAATGTTATTTTCCGTCAATTCATTATTTAAAACGAATAAAACTCTGTATTTTCAAATCGGAAATCAATAGATTCAGTACTATAGTCTGCAAAGGATACCTTACAATACAGTAAATTTCGCTTAATAAAATCTCGCTTAACATGATATTCCTGGTATTTTAATCAAAAGTCGTAGGAACGGATCTTTTCCGTATATGCCTCATTATAATTATACCGGATAATATAATCACGGCAAATTGAGATTTCGGTTAATGTAATCAAAAAACTTGTGACATAGTGCTTTTTTCCCCGAAAATAGGGACATTTTTCCTTAATTTGTTGTTTGACTATTTCATATCAGGCTTAGGAACTCATTTTTCCAGCCACTATGGAAGCAATTACTTCAAGAGACATAACTTGGATCATCTCATAAAGCCCCTGCCAAAGATGTAAAAAACTATCGACTTCAGCTGTAAGGTTAAAAAAATGAATAAAGGAAGACATAAAAAAAGATATTCAGACATTATAAAAAATGTAAAAATTTCTTTTATTGCAATCAAAATTTTGGAAATCCGATTTAATGATAATAAGCAGAATCCGGTTATTGTAATTTCCGCTTTATGTAATCAAAAATTGGCCGCACCAACTTGATTTTATTAAGCGAAGTCTACTGTATATCCGTAGCACCTTAGAGGACATTTGAGGAAAATAAAACGAAATCAAGAAATTAGAAATCATTGCTTCGGTCTCTTCAGTAAAACTTTTGCGTCAAGAGCAAGAGCACTAACCTGCTTCATGAGCATTTTTTTTAAAAAGCTTCACTGGTCTCTTTTTATTTAATAAGGCTCCAAAGTTCGACCAAAAGACTGAAAATCGCACAAAAAAAAACGTATTTTCCATGTTTTTGGGAAATTATTTTAGGCTATTTTTCACTCATTTTCTCTTCGTTATTAAAAATTTTTATGTCATATTTCACACCACTTAAATAATCATAGTTTACCACCTCCTAAAAAAGGTATAAAAATAAGTACCAGTTTCGTATAAAAACGGCTCTCCCTTTACTCTTTTGATTGATTGGTTAAAACAGAGATTCCGTCGATTTTCAACTCATTACCCCTCTCAAACAAAGGAGAGCGAATAAGAAACACTAAAAAACCACTCTTTCGGACTTGTAACTCCCATACCAGGACGTTATAAATTGTATAATACGGTACTTTCTCTATAATATATATGTCAGACAATAAATCCTTGCATGCTTCATTTATCATAATAAGAAATAGTGACAGTTTGTTAAATGTTTATATTGCCAAATTTATACACCGATATGATGAGTATGTGCAGTATGGGTGTTAAAAATCGACATTTGTCGGTGTCAAGTTCGAAAGTTAACACGCCACCTTTTTTTTTTCCTCAATAAAAATCATATACGAAAGAAACACAAAAATTGCTTTTAGGAAAATGAACTCATTCACGATGATCAAAATGATTCGGCAAATCGTATCCGTGATTGTTTTTTCAGCTTCGGTATGATTTCCGTTACACCCTTTACTATATTATGACGAAACGTGGACGTGTTCATTAAGCGGGTATGTGATGGTCTTGAGATAACGGAATGCGTACTAATTGATGTAATTATCTACTTGGGGTTATGGCAATGAAAAGCTGTAAAAACACTACTGATACTATGTGTAAGAGAGTTTATGGCTCCAGATAGATATCAGCGGTCGTGTTTTTAATTATCTCGTTTCAAAATAGCCGGCTTCAAAAGTTTTCGTGATATAAAACTTTGAGCGACACGTTAAAAACCCAAGCTATAAGAAAAACATTTTACGGCAGAGAAAGAAAAAAAAAGAATCCTAATTTTTAAATGAGGTATAAATAAGTGCTTATAATTATCATAAAAAGCACAACTAAATGTGGCGATCGGGTAACTCAAAAGAACCCAAAAATGTTTTTAAATTTAAAGGGATAAGGGATCCATTACACAAGTTCAATTTTTTTGGAGGGAAAAGAACCCGATTTAAGAAAAACCCCGGAAATTAGTCAAATCGCAAAACTCATGCATTACGCCATGGTTATTTGACCTTGATTATAAATATCGAGAAAAAATCACACCTCGAGTGGGACTCGAACCCACGAAGGCCATGGACACGCCTTGAAGTCCTATACGCGGACAGCGCTCTAACCAACTGAGCTATCGAGGCTTACACCCGAGCGCATGAAATCTTCTCGATATGACTTAATGAAAGATGGAGTGGAAAGTCGAAGTATACTTTTTGGAGAGAAATTCTTTACTCTTTTTTCCGAAACATTATTCGCTAAGACCGCACCGTTTGACAACACGGTGACCGAGTACACTATATCCAGGATTATTAAATCTCGGAGCGTAAGCCAAAGCAATGACGGAAAAAACCCCGGAAATCATTTTTATGATTTTTGACATTAAACCTAAGAGGGGGGTACAATGGACCAAATATTTTTAAATTTAAAGGGATAAGGGATCCATTACACAAGTTCAATTTTTTTGGAGGGAAAAGAACCCGATTTAAGAAAAACCCCGGAAATTAGTCAAATCGCAAAACTCATGCATTACGCCATGGTTATTTGACCTTGATTATAAATATCGAGAAAAAATCACACCTCGAGTGGGACTCGAACCACGAAGGCCATGGACACGCCTTGAAGTCCTATACGCGGACAGCGCTCTAACCAACTGAGCTATCGAGGCTTACACCCGAGCGCATGAAATCTTCTCGATATGACTTAATGAAAGATTCCAAAAAGTATACTTCGACTTTCCACTCCATCTTTCATTAAGTCATATCGAGAAGATTTCATGCGCTCGGGTGTAAGCCTCGATAGCTCAGTTGGTTAGAGCGCTGTCCGCGTATAGGACTTCAAGGCGTGTCCATGGCCTTCGTGGGTTCGAGTCCCACTCGAGGTGTGATTTTTTCTCGATATTTATAATCAAGGTCAAATAACCATGGCGTAATGCATGAGTTTTGCGATTTGACTAATTTCCGGGGTTTTTCTTAAATCGGGTTCTTTTCCCTCCAAAAAAATTGAACTTGTGTAATGGATCCCTTATCCCTTTAAATTTAAAAATATTTGGTCCATTGTACCCCCCTCTTAGGTTTAAACCCAAAAATGCTTGGGAAAATGATTTTTAAGTGTCTAAAATTTTACAAGCGTCAGTAAGCAAACTAATTTTTACAACTTTAGGTTGTGCAAATTTAAAAAGGAATACAGGAAACACTTTCAGACAGGGAATCACACCCTGAAAGGTTCTCTTTTTGAAACCGTGAAACACTGAAAATTTTTTATATGCCTGAAGCTTTTCTGATTCATTATATTCGGTCAACATATGTACTTCCAAGAAAGAAAGAAGGACAGTACAACAAAAAATGAAATAAAACAATAAATAAATAAATAAAATAAAATGAAATAAAAATAAAAATAAAAATAAAAATATATTTACTGCATGTTTCATGCGACATTTTCAATTCATCTAGCTGCAGCAGTGAATTAACGGATATAGTATGTTTTTCAAGATCACCTTCCATTACGAAAGTCATTTCAATCATATCAAAAAGTTCCAATTTTCCTACATTAAAAAAAAAAATTTATAATTTATAAATTTTTTTTTTTTTTTTGTAGTTTTTATTGGATTTTAAAACATAAATCTTTCATGCCGGAGCTTTGTTTTATTTTGCTTTACAGGATGGTACAGGTCTGAATGTCCAAAAACACAGCTACCCCATACTGCACGTTTTTTATATGAAACCAAACTTCGTAGATTACTTTAATCACGAAAAAAAAAACTTCTTTCTAATTATCTTGTCACACCGCCAAAAAGATAACGGCCTCCAGAATACCTAAAAGCAGGATACTTTGCACTTTTCTTTTAAAACTATTGAGACTCAAAATGTTTTATCCGAAGAGTCTATCCACGTCGAAAAGACGTAAAAAATGTTTTAAAACGTGTAAAAAGTCTCGCAGCGTTTTCAAAACGATAGAAAAATACGTTTTTAATTGTTGGGCATACTAGGGCGAGTATAAACCATTTTCCATTACTGAAGCACTTTCCACGATTCGAAATTCCTCAATTTATTGGATCAAGTCAGAATCAACAGCAGCATGTAAAAATTTGAAACAAGGGGTCGTCCATTAATTACGTAAGCATGTAAGATGGGTGTTCTTGGCCCCCTCCCCTCCCCCCTTCTCCAAACATGCTTACGTAATTTATGGACTACCCCAACTGGAATTTTGATGTTTCATATTTCATAATTTAACGTACTGTTACTGGAATCTGCGATGTTCCATCAGCGTTCAGTTTTCAAGTTTACCAACTAGAGAAAGTAAATAAGTGCATTTCAGTGCGATTTAAAAATTTCGAAGTTCGGAAATGTATCACAAACTGGAAAATTTAGATGTAGTTTAGACAGTGGAAAAAATATAATTTTAAAAATATAAACTTACACTTACGAATGAACTTACGAATGAATTGAAAAGAAAAAAAAAAAAATAAGGGAAGGAAAAAGGAAACCAGACCAGCACAAGTTTATTTTTCACAATCATCAATTTTAAAACGTTTTCGAGTAATCTTGAAAGTTATGAGGATATTTCGTTTGATCTTTAAGAAAAAAAAGTTCTAAAAATGTCAATGCGATCGATAAACATTCTACTATACGAGTTTTTAATTACACGCAAATCAAATAAAAAATAAAATTCAAGAAATTTCAAGAAGGCCGAAACGCAACAAGATACTTTTCATCTAATTTATAACAATCTTTTGCAATAATTTTTACAAATAAACATACGAATGAATTCTGATACCATCCTCATTTATTCAAAATGCTTAAGTAATTATCCTTTTATCTACACTGTAGGTCTGTGCATTAGCATGTTTTGATATAAAATTTTTATTTACGAGTTTTTTTAACTTATGCTCGTGATGGCACGGACCGGGAAAATATAATATTTGCAATCATCTCTCATACAAGATTTTTTTAAATATCAATGATCGCTTTAAAAAAAAAATTCTGATACGAAAAGGGACCTAATTATTGCACCTAGGGGCACCTTGAAGACCACCATTCTGATCAGATAAGTCATTTCTTATTTCATACATGAACTTCCCTTTACTTTACCTTGTAAATGAACTCTGATTCTTGCCTAAAACTCACATAATTCTCCAAAATCAAACCAGTTTCAATGCTTGTAAAAAAAATTAAGAAATCAAGTAGCTGACTTTACACGGATTTTCGGATGGAATATATCTGATGGATGATACCACACAAGCTTTTTCTTGATGATCTTATTTTCTTTTGCACTTTAAACTTTTTTTTTACATATTTTTATCGTTTAAATATAGTTCTTTTCGTAAAAGCCGTTTTGGATGGCACCCATGTCTCTAGCTTGAAAATTCCAGAGATCTCGTTTACAATTTCAATATCAGAAGATGATTAAATTCATTGTTTAATTGTGTTTTGACACAATATCATGCATGAAAACTATAACAGTTCGGTTACACGGCTATAATTAGCTAGTCATTGTTGATTATACCGATCAACACTCTTTTATGTTTCTACAATCTATACAACACTTTTTTCAACAAACAGCTAACAATCATAACACACACAAAGCCGATAAAGAGGCTCTTTATTTTTTCATAATAAGTCTGAATTATTGGAAAACGATTTTATGTATTGTATACAGCAAAACAAACGCGAGCCGAAATATTGGCGCAATATCTAATACAAAGCATACTTAAAGTATGTTCCTATTTTTTTTTCCTCAATAAAAAAAAAAAAAATCTTATTGTCTGGAATTTGAAGATCGTTTAGGATTTGTGCGAAATTATGCGACTCATTCTCCAAATATTCAACGGAAACAGCAAAACTTGAGTTCTACCACAGTTTGGGCATATCCATACACAATTATTATTAATAGTTTGAAACATTTAAAAATCGATTTAACAGCTTGTTATAGAATAGTCGCCTGGGAATCATACAATGTCAAATGATATAACTTTTCATATTCTAATTAACTTGACTTGTTTAGCTATAAAGGTGTTACTCCTGCAAAATATTTTAAATGATACCTTTAATTATTCTTTTATTCTTTTTATCGGCTTTCAACGCTCCATTAATTTAATTTCCTTCAATTAAGACGATTAAATAATATATTCATATAATATAGCTGTTGACGACTGAATCGAAAACAAATCCATTCAAAGAAATGAGCAACTTCTTTAAAACGTCATCGTGACACAAAAGGAAACGTAAACAAATATCAGTTCCTTTTACTTGCCTAATCTCAATACAAATGTTATCCAGCTCTTGTTTTGTTACCAAACGACAACATGAAATTTATAAATACTATTTTTTTTTATCAGTCTCCTGTAACGTAAATATACTTTAAGGGCCCTCGGTTAACATGCCTAACAATAAAATAAACAATTTAGTATTTAAATCAATAACCCAGTTATTTGAATGTCGGCTTTATTCTGTCACAGTAGGAGATCGATTCCCGGTTTCATCTTACTATTTGGCTATTTTTACATCGATTCTTAATCCATATTAATTTGATGTTTATTTATTATTATATACTCTACCTACAATCTCTCATTTTGAAAAAAATAAGACTTTTTTTTTCATGTTCAAATCTATTCACCTTTAAAAACATTCATCAATTCAGTGCAAAAGCGTGACAGTGGATAATCAATCTGAATTAATTTCGTATGTTGATTGTCAATAACAAATAATTGAATCTTGTAATATTTACTATCAAAGCACATGATCATCGATTGAAGGAAATTACTATTCAACACATCTCTTTTATTTATATTCGTTTCCGTGGAACAGGCTTCGTACTCCAGGAAAAAGCCAGACCTAATGACTTGACTATACAATATGTTAACATCAGGATTACAATAAACCAAACCAATGATAATCCTACATTGATATTGCCTTCCTACACTTAATCAAACAAAAAATATGTGAACTGAGAGCATTGTAACTCACTGTTATGATTCGAGTACTCACATTGTGAGTTTGCTACCTTTGCAGCTACTTCTGCAGGTTTGAAACCCCAGTTTTTTTTTTTTTTTAGTATCGATAAAAAATCTGTTAGGTTCATTTTTGGTTCACAGGTATTCCCCTAGAAGTCTACCAAGCTATCGACATCATAGGTCAAAAAAGGATTTGTTTTGTTTTGATTTTTGTATTCCTTTGTCAGCCAAGGATATAAAATAAAAACAAACAAATCCAATTTACACCATGACGCCGATAGCTCAGTAGATTTCTGGGGTACCGCTTTGGAAGTTCAAAATAAGAGCGAAAAATTGAAGTTAATGATGCTGTTTAAGTTAGTAAGTTTTAAAATATATTTACCCCATATGCATTGGGAAATAATTTTTTGAAGCTTAGAGGGAGAGGGGAGTGGGCCTAGCTATTCTTCGATAAGAGGCCCAGATGTGAAAACGGCATTTAGGAACTAGAAGTTGTTTTTTAAAAAGATAATATTTAAAATCCATAGATTTTAGGAAACAATATGTTCAAATATTTCATGAGAATATTTGGGATGGAAGTTAGGGGATGGAAGGCGTGAGAGGATCTGGAAATTACTTATTTTTGATTACAAGAGGACGGACCAGAAGGTTGGTGAATTGTACGTAGAGCAAAATAAGCAATTTTGAGAAGAGGTTCGGGACCAACATGTTAGCGTAAATGTCAGCAATTCCCAGTATGATTGGAAAATGTCAACATTTTAAGGGACCGTCTATAAATTACTTTAGCATTATTTTGGCAATTTTTGACCCCCTGCCCCGCTTGTCAGTAAATGTTAGCAATTCGGGACCCCTCCCCCTGAAATTACGTTCGATTTCAGTTACCCCCCCCCCCCCTTAAAAATTATTTTTTTTAAATTAATGTTAAACATTAAAAAAATCTGAAATTCTTCGGAACCGGAACTTAAATTTTGCCCAAAAAAGTTTTTTTTTTTTTTTTTTTTTTTTTTTTGTTTTTTCCAAGGGAGTTAGGTTATATAATTTAAACATTTTAATTATTTTCATTTTTGCACGTACTTTATATGCGACAAATGCTAACGTTAGATATGTAAAACCCCTCTTTTCCCCCCTACCCCCAACGTGCTAATGTAATTGATGGACTGCTCCTTACCGATTTTTAACATTTACCGTAACATATACAGTGAAGCATTATGGATTGTTATTATAAAATCGGAACTTTTCAGTCTTCCAAAGCGGTGTAATTTTAGGGATTCGGGGATTTTTCATGAAGTAATATGAATATGGTGAATATGTAAAAAAAAAGAAATAAATACAATATTAATTGTCTTCAATGTCAAATTTTTTCAATTTTTTTTTTTTTATTTTGGCAAAATCACTAGGTATAATTAACCTATTTTTAATTTTTAAAAGATTTAAAAGACAATAAAAACATTTTGAATCCGACATTAACTGAAAATAATTTAAAACGAAAAGAGAATATATTATTGATGCCTAATAAAGTAGCTGTCTCGAAAGCCAGAAGCAGGCACACGGCAAGTTGATTAAAATTGTACATGATCAGAATAATCAAATATTATTATCCAGTAAGCGGTTATGATTTCAATAAAGAAAAACATCCAGAAAATCGACACGTACCGTTCTACTTAACTTTTATTAAGTGAAACTAAAAGTAGTCAAATTCGAGCATTAAGAAACTAAACGGGATGCTGTAAATTAAGTTACACGGTTGTCAACTTTCGTGAATTATAGAATGTATCTGTTGATATATCAGTTTTGTTATTTCCCTTGTTTTTGTGCCAGTATATAATCCCAAATATTTCTTGTTTCCGACACTCAGGGTGCTCAAATTTTGTTTCCACATTTCCTAAGTTATCCTTATCAGACTGGAGGAAAAGAGATTAAAATTATATAAAGGAAATTTTTTTCCGTCCTCGATTTTTATTTCCACATAATTCAAAAAAACGTGGCATCTTTATTTATTACATTTTTGATATATGTTCGGCTGCCTACTTCATATTGATATCATCTTACGAAATGTTTTAGCCGCTTTAAGGGATTTGACCGTAAACTATTACATGTTATTTAACACCGCGAGAGTATCTTTCCTATTTAGCACGAACTCGATGATAATTAACAGTTCCGAATTATTCTTTCTAATATTTGTTGAACCCTGTCGACATAAGGTTACAAATAAACTACCCTCGTGACATGAACGACAGCCTCCAAATTGCAGTGCCCCGAGTGGTCATTCCGATGAAAGATAAGATATCTACTCAACAATGAACATCTTGGTCGTGAGTTAGCAATAACAGTAATGACAGGACGAACCCCGTCACCTCGACGTGTGCTCGTGTTTAACATTGCACGACTCAATTCTCTGAGCCATAAATGCCGAATTTTTTTCTTTTTTCAGTTTTTTTCCCCATATCGAGTAATACGGTTTCTTTTGAAAATTCAATTCCGTAAACAAAACCCCTGCTAGGATGCAAGCTTATTTAACATTAATTAAAAAAAAAAAAAAATGCCGCTTGTTGAGTCCGTGATTTAAACCTCCAGTCGAATCTCGGTTCCTTAAGGATGTATTGGTCATTTATCACTTCGTTTCACTTTTATACTCATGTGCCTATTGGTTCAACCACTAAAAATAATTCCTGCATATTTCCAATGCCGTATAAATATCCTGTTGATCGGCAGCCGTACAAAAATTTATTTCACGCTGTATTGACCGACAAAGCGGAGGAAAATACATCATTTTTTAATTATCAAAAAAAAAAAAAAGTGTGCAAGACGTTTGAATAGGAGAATATATGACAGGTGTATGATGTATTAAATGGTGCTTCGGCGACGGGATGAAGGGAAAATACTCGGGAGAAAGTTACATATGGGAATTTAAACATGCTTAAACGGTTCTAGTATGAGTCTGCTAATTGTTACTCGATAATTGATTATTGGTGAACTGACAGAAAAATATTAATAGTGGCGTCCCGTCAACTATTACAACTATAAAAAAAAAAAAAAAAAAAATTGCTTATTGCAAAATTAAAAAATATTTTTTAGTTAAAAGCTATGCAAAGTTTCATACCGCATTCGATTTTTTTTTCAAATTCAAATTTAAAATGTTCGCTTTGGTTTTAGCTTTCTCATTTTACACTCTGAAATTGAAGGCCGGTAGCCAGCCTGGAAGGTCAGGGGGGGTGGAAAGACTTCCAAGTGGTGCCGCAAATGCCCCTTTTCCACATATTTGGGAGATAGGGAAATTGCATTAATCAAAAAGAATTCAAGAAGGAGCTCAAATCTCCTCACAGAAGGCTGAGCTACCCTTTCCCCCTGGCTGGCTACGGGCCTGTAAAATTGTATCTTATCAAAACTTTATTTTTCGGTTTTTTAACAACAGCTCTCATTAGTAGAAACGAAAGGTTAAAGCTGATCTAAGTTTTCAGCCTCCAGGTGCAAAGGCTGAGTCTCAATATGCTTAATATAATTCTAATTCTAATTTTAATTCTAATTTAATAACCGGTGGGAGCCATAGAGTGTTGATGAGCCTATTTCGACAAGGAATTGGTCTGCCCATGTAGCCCAAGAATTTTCCTGATTTTGATGTCTTAAGGGGCGATTCCTTAAAAAACTGTGACCAGCTTCTCAAAATGAGATGGAGCTGCAGTCTTGAGTTTCTTAATGAGTTATCTTTCAAAACTGCACGTAATAGCATAAAAAAATTCTTGGGTCAAACAGAATATTACACCCGCACTTTAAAAAAAAACTGAAGCTGAAAACTAAATTAAGCAAAATCAAAATCGGAAAACGTGACCGTCATAATTAATCATTAAACATTTATGCAGTGCCTTTACCTTAAACCATTACTCAAACTGGAAAAAAAAAGGAAAAAGAAAATGATTAAATTAATTTAATAAATTTTGATCTCTTAAGTAAAGAAAAAAAAAAAAAAAAAAAAAAAGAAAAACAATGATCCGATTGGAAAGGTGAAAATCCTTTTCTGCCAAGACCCTGACACAAATGTAATACCGTTTCCAAAACTGTTTTTTTAATTTAATAAATTTTGATCTCTTAAGTTAAAGAAAAAAAAAAAAAAAAAAAAAAGAAAAACAATGATCCGATTGGAAAGGTGAAAATCCTTTTCTGCCAAGACCCTGACACAAATGTAATACCGTTTCCAAAACTGTTTTTTTAATTAATGATATACGCAATATTCATGAAAATAATGAAATATTTTGTTGTGCTGATCTGTCGATGTGTCAGTTTCGTTTAAAATTTATAAATTTTATTAATCAATTAACATCGAAATGATCGAAAAAATCACAAGGCAGGTATGCGATTAGACTATCAAACAAGGTTTAATGTCATATGTTAATTTGTAATATTTTTATTTAATATTTATTGAATGATCTTTCGTCGTTCGCCTGATCATATGCTAAATAATGAAAAATATCGATTACATCATTTTAAAATAAGCAAATACAATTTTTTTTTCAAATTTTTGTTCGTCTGTTTGCTGCACAGCGATTACCGATTACCTACAAACTTTAAAATAAATAAATTATAGCTAACTTATTAAAATTCAAAAACGATAAAGCATTATGACAAAATTGGTAATAAGACTATTCACAGACCAATATATGCAATAAAGATTCTTAAAAAAATGATGGTGATATAGTAATAAAAAATTTCCAAGACAGTGCAAATAAACCATTAAAATCATAAGTCTCGGAAAGTAAGGAATCCCAAACTGAAAAAAAGACAAAACAAAACTTGTCATCATCACACTGACGCTATGAGATTTAGAAACTTTGTTAATCGTACCTATAATAATGTTCGCAGGTATTTGTTTGTACCTTATAAGGTAAGATGTTTACCTATATTTCACATTGTAGAAATCCTTCAGTTAAAAAGCTACCAGTTAAATGATGGTTTTAAAGTAATCAAATAAGTGCTCTAACAGGTCATTTAATCTTAAAGTAAGAATTTAAAGAAAAATCTAAAATGATTGAAATTCGGAATTATGCAAGATAGGTGCAACATAAAAACTTAATTTTTTGTAATTTTATACTTTTGCTGAATTTTCTTGAACCTTTCTATTTTATTTCCTTTTTCCCAGGACGTAAAAAATCCAGAAATAATGTATTTCAGCATTTACGCCCAATAACTTCTGGAGAGAAGAGAAAAAAATAAAAAGAAAGTTTCACATTTATGTTGCATAATACATTAATAAATGAAATAATAAAAAGTAAAAAAAAAAAAAAAAAATAAAAAAAAAAAAAATATACAACTCATTATTATAGGATTTTACTTCCAATTTCCATGATCCATGCAAGCATACTGAAAGTAGTTGTGAAGACCTTCTCTCCCCTTATAAGAAGTAAAATTTCAAAGAAAAAAAACTTTAATCCAGGTTTAGGCAATTTGCATCAACGAGCTTCAAATACAAATCTCGCCTTCGGCTATAGCCCTAGATTTTTTTACTTGAACGATGAAAATCCTCGGACTTCTGGGAAGCAATACTTATACTGCATATGTTGGCGACAATGTAAATATCAGTTCGGAAAAGCTATAATATATTGCAGAAGATTTTTATTTAAAGTTATGAACTTTAATCAAAACACAGTATAAGTATGTACATATGTAATGAAACGGTTCAGTTTCATTTTTTAACCTAACCAAAATTGGATAACATTGTTTATTGTAAACATAAACAAATCCTAAGTTGGCAACGAGTTCCATATTAGCAAAAGTAAGACAAGTCAAGCAGCCATTTTTTATCCAGAAAAGAAAATAAACTTTAAAAACAAAAGAAAACAAATGAAATAATGGAAACGTTTCTGATTGGTTTGCACTAAATCAAAACGCGGGTATAAAAAACAACCGAAATTTGGAAAGTCAACTTATTATTCATCAAACTTCGGAAGGATTAACTTCTACAAAATAACTCAACGCCCATCGGGAAAAGTTATTTCATCGGAGAAAACAATATTACACGCCACGCCGGCAATATTGTTAAGGAGGAGAAACTTACGTAAAAGTAAGTTTTGACGGAAGGAAACCGTCAAAGAAGAGGACCTTACGGTGATCCCGGTTACCACCGAGCCGTAAGAAGAGTACTAGTAAACTAGTAAGCGTGGAAAGGAAAAGATCTTAACAGATCGAAGTACGAGTACTGCCGAAACTTTGAACGTACTTTAATCTGCGAAGATTAGAGGAGATTCAAACTTGGACCGACGAGTACAAATAAAGGGACCGGCTAAGAAGAACTAAACGGAATTGAGCATTTGTGTTGTTATTGTTAAATCCTAAAAATATAAAACTATTTTTCCTTAAAACTTCAACCCTTGCCTATTCATTTTTAGATTAGCTGAACCGTCGTGTTACACATAAGTATATTATAACATGCTGTCAAGTGGGGCGAAATCGACTGGCCTAAAAAATATTAATAAGGGGTCGTCCATGTATTAGGAAACGCCTGGAGGAAAGGGGGGGGGGGGTGGTGGTCCAAGAAGGTGTTACGCATTGTTACGGACGGGTGAGGAAAAATTGGTCCATGTATTACGTAATTTTAATATTAAAATTATTTAAATTTTATTTCACCCTTTAAAAAAATTTTTCCCGGTTATAAAAAAATTAAAAAATTAAAAAATTAAATTAAAACATTTTTTTTAATATTTATTATGAAACTGAAAATTTTTTTGACTTCTAAAACGTTATACCTAATCACGTTGACCCTTGAGTGGAAAGATGAATGTTTATTTTTTTTTTAGGGGGAAGAGGGTCAAAAAGAGGCCTATTTTGCGTTACGTAATATATGGACGACCCCTAAGCGCTGTTACTTTGTTTTCACTTAATAAAATTACAAGAACATTTCCCCTCTTTCCCTACTTTAAAAAGATTTTAAAAACAGCTAGAAGATACTTTTTTTAGACGGGTCAATTTTACACCGTCGATTAATTTCACTCCAGTTTACAGTAACGTAAAGCAATACAAAAAGTATTTACAATAATGTGCCACAAAAATTGGTACAGCATTTATAATCCAGTCCAAAAATAAGATCCCATAAATTTTTATATCTGTTCCGTGTCCACTCAGGCACTGAAGTAAATATAAAAGAAAAGCGATTTTCTAGATGCTGGAAATCTCGGCTTAAAGGGGAATAAATACTGAAATACATATGAATGTAATGATGGCTAATGTAAAGCACTTTCCGGATAAGAGGATTCTTCCTGAGCTCTGGGACACACCGCGCTTGAACTAAGATATTATTCGATGAAAATGTGGAAAGAAACCGACTTCACTACTGTATTAGGGGATGAATAGACGTTCAGAATAAAGATATTTCAAAATCCCAGCTGATAATGTAATTTTGGACCCCCCCCCCCCCATGACCGTAGGGGTCATGGGGGCCAAGCCGCCCAAACTTTTTTTAGGTGTTGTAGCATATCGTATGAAAGGCCGTTGGAAATGGTTTAAAATGAGACCTTGTCGAGATTTCTATCTGTTATAGGTAAATCAAAATTGAGAGCTAATTTTTTACCCTTTTAAATGACGATATCTAAGTACCTATAGAAGTTACAAATCTCGGCAAGGTCTCATTTTAATCCACTGTCAGTGGCCTTTCATATGGTATGCTACAACACCTAAAAAAGTTTGGGCAGCTTCGGGGGGTCCTAGGGGAGTCCGAAATGATCAGCTAGGATTTTGAAATATCTCAATTCTGAGCCTCTATTCATCCCCTAATACAGTAGGGAAGTCGATTTCTTGCTACATTTTCATCGAATAATATCTTGCTTCAAGCGCGGTGTGGGGAGACGTATCCAATTTTAAAAAGTGTTTTAAAAGAAATCGAAAAAGGTTTGTCAGGATGTAACCTCCTATTACCTAAAAATACATGTCCTTTTCGAAGTTCCAAAAAATATGTTCTGTATAAATCAAAAGATTTTGGCGACCATGAAATTCAAAACTTTGTTTCTGAAGAACAATATGAAGAATAAAAGTGTAGAGTCCCTCCTTCTTTTTATTTTTGATCGAATTAATTTTTAAAAGTTTATTTCACAGCAAACTTTCTTTAAAAATTAAAAAAAAAAAAAATAGATCTATGAACCTTGCAACAGTGAAACTGCATTTTTTAATCCAGACATTTCTCATTAAAGACCCTCATGCAACTTTTATAATTGATGTTTGTCAAATGCAGTAAACGCCAAGAGGAATAGACATAAATTTTTTATTAGCATCTTTTTTTTAAAATAATAAATATTTCAAACAGAGGAGCCGATCCGACCCTATTATTTATTAACCGTTAAATGTTTTTCGTCAATGATAAATTTTTAAGATCAATCATTTTTATGGTTTCCCAAAAAATCAGATACTGTTTAAATTTGAATAGTTGGCGCGAACATTTTCGAATAACTTGGGAAACATATTTTAGTCACCTCATGCAATTACAAGATCGTTCAGAATTTTTAAATATAGTTTATTATTAATAAGACTTCATTTAATGAGATGTTTATGACACGGCCAATTTCTCTGATGACCATAATAACACTTAGGAATAATTTCGGAATGTACTCGATGAAACTTTAACGCAAAGCTTTACACTTTTTGTTTTAAATGAAGAGATATCTTTTAAACGTTTTATTTCATGCTTAGCTTGACCAAAGTTTTAAGAATTTAAACAGCATTATGAGGTAATGATGCCTTCCCTTCAAGTCATGAAGATAATAATGATAATAATTAAAAACCATAAAAAAAATATATCCATGCGTTCTAGTTTTAATCACGGGAGTTCGTTCATTTCGATTAAAAAAAAAAAAAAAAAAAATTCGCCAACATAAATTGGCAGAATGGAAAACACAATCATAATTGCAATAGCACGCGATAAATTACAAAATAATATTTGATTAGTTTTTATTTACTTTGTTTTTACGGCCGGCATTAATTTGCAATAGGTAAACTCTTGTTCATGGAATTTTTATTCCTAATCATCGCAACAAAAGAATTTCTGATAGTTATAAAAAATATCAGAGGTAATGAAAAAGACTTTAATGTAAAGCATGTAAAAGGCAAGAAAAAAAATCTTCGATATATGAACTAAACTAACGAACTCAGATTTTACGTCGGGAAATTTTCCCAAGTAAAAGCTGCATTTGAAAATGTAAAAAAACTAATTTTGATTTTTTTTTTCGTCTCACTAGCATAGGTAATCGAATCGGGAAAAACACGGAAATAATCGTTAATTATAAACTTAAGATGTTTGAACTTCGGAATAAGAATCTTTTTCATGAAATACTTCCAAATCGTCTAACAATATAATTACAGTGATATAAATCAATGAATGCGATTTCAAAGTACAAGCATGCAATAAGGATTACTATTTGTCAAGTTCAAAGAAATAATTCAGGATTTAATTTATCATAATCGTAGGTAAATGGCTCACATGACAAAGTCAGGCATAAAAATCTACCATCTTCATAATTGTTTTTCAATTAGACGTGCCTTGAAAAATTGTTGTTTATAAAGAATCTTATTCATTCATAACTTAAAAATATGAATCCATAAATTTTTTTAAAAAAATGTACGCGATCATGTTTAGTAAGTTATTACCTTTTTCTCTTTTGCATTCAAAAAATTCTCTTTTCTAAAAAAAAAAAAGTCTTTGGAAACCGAAATTTTTAATTGATAATATTCATTCATCTTTGAAAGTCAGAATTCCTCTTGATGAAGAGATGCAAGATTCCTTATAATTGCAGGGCAGTCAAGGTCCTGACTCTACTATCTCTTCATTCACAGCAACCGATTATTTAGACTAAGACAATTAATATTATTGTCTTGAAACCAGCATCAAAAATAATGTTTTATGATTTTTTAATTATTACGAGCAACCTTTCAAAACAGTAGACGGGGGAAAGAAATAAAGAACCTTCTGGTTGTTTGCATTTGAGCTAATAATTTAGTAACTGTAAGGCGATTTTTAAAGACCGAATCGGATAATATAATTAATCTGTGTCACATGAAATCGTATATTAAAATAAACTAACATTTTCACTTTTGTTTCTTAACTTTTAAATTTAAGCCGCAACCTGATACAGTGCATTTCTAATCAAATACATTAATTCCAAACCTTTTCCGTTGCAGTCCATGCTTTTAAAGCACGGAGGGGCGTAGTTTCATGAATATTTAAACGATAAAACTTGGCTAGAGAACCAAGTATATCATTTTACGTACACTTTATTGTATCATGTTAATGTTTGAATTATTTTTCACCACCTAAATTCTATTCCTGATTTGGGATTATTAAAAGGATTACAAATCCCCTAAATAAGCTTATCAGTGTTTCAAATTTTATTAAGAAGGATATGGAGATTTATAAAAAGTATTATCTTAATAAGGTAACTCCTAAATAAGCAACTTTTTGCTAAGTTTAGTAATCTAAATTTTCAGGTAGACGATGAAAATTATTAAATGAAAGTTCGATATTAATTAATGAGTATCAAAAAATTTGACCGTTTAGCCGACAATATTTAAAGTGATAACTTTAAGTAGTGATAATTTTAAAATACGAGGTCTCCTAGCGATATTCAATATTATATTGGAACTCGTATAATGTCATTTTTAAATTCTTATCCATTATCGTTTTTTACACTATGGCTTAACCATAAGATTTAAAAAATTATACCGCTTGCTAGGCAACCACAGTTAGATATCTGCTTGTTAAGTTGTCCGTTCGCTTGCCAAAAGACTCGCGAGATTTTTTTCAAAAAGTGTGTTTTTACGGTTTTAGTTGGTTTAACATCATAAATCCATATTGCGGCTGATTAAAGTCAAAAAACGGCTGGACGAGCTTTTTTTTCTGACACTTTTAAGCTCAGCTTCCCAAGTATCCCGAATTTATAAAAAAATTTCCAGATTTTTTTTTGTACATGCCATCTACTAAAAATCAAATTCACGAAAAATGAAGTTTATCTAATTTTTAGGAAGTCTTAATTTCATAATCCTACAAATTATTTCCTTTATTTAACTTTTAAACATGGTCACTATATTAACATCTCTTATCGGGACATACCGTGTATAAATATGTACTTTCAATAACAAATTAATAAGTCAATATGCATTAAAATATTGCAAGAGTGCAACATTCTGTACCAAGGAATACTCTACTGACCATCGTAGAATTGATTAATGAACACCCAGCTATCTCGTTTTACGATCACTTCGATGTGCACTGGACTTATTATTTTATTCAAATTGGGTGGCAAATCTTGATTTCTTTATTGTGTTGTGGTAGACATTATCGAAGGCCCGTGTCCATAAATCTTACCATCTGTAATAACTGCTTTTTTCTTATTTTCATTTGCTTTTCTGTTTTATGATGTCGTAACACTCGAACGATTTCGCATCATATGTTATAGAATCGCTTATTGGTGTTACAAAACCAAAGAGTAACAAAAGTTACTCTCTATAATTTTACGTAAAAAAAATTTCTCCACTTCTTACGATTGTAGGAATTGACTTCAGCGGAGAATTTTTTTTTCCTCGTATTTAAAATTGTAAGTAAAATACCTCAAATGAACCATTTTTGTTGGAATCCTCACAATGTCTAATTCATAGCGACCAATCTAGTCCATTACTCTATATCAAGTACCGAATAAGCCGATTATTACTGAAATCAAGACGATCAGGTTTCGGGTATTAACTTGTCATTTAATCGTCGGAGTAATCCTTTTACACCATTACAAACAGTGATGTGTTTATTTAGAAACACGTCCGTATCGGCCTTGGACCTTCACGGCATCACCGTGATTTTGGAACAGATATACTAAAACACCATGTAGCTTCTGGTATTTCAATGGTCAATACATAGCTTATGAATTCAAGCAGGCCATCATTTTCTGATCGATTTAAAATAAGGAAAATCACTATCATTTAAAAAATTGTTTTAAGTGCAAATTAAAAAGAAAAAAAAAATCATAGGCTATTTCATAAGCATTTGTATGATTTTAAGTTGAAACAACAATTCAAAATGAAATAAATTCATTAATAATCATAAAGTAAGCTGTACGCATAAACTGAAAAAGAAAATTAAATAGGAAATAGTAGAGACTAAATTAATCTCTATAATAAAAAAAGGTAAATACGGAGGCTGAAAGCTCCCAATAATAAAAGGCAGCACTTACAATTACGTAAATATAAAAGGCCCCTTCAAAACGGATACAATTTCACATATATAAATTTTAATAAAAAAAAAGAAGCGGAAAACTAAAAAAAGAATTTGATAAATGCATTTGATTAGGAAATATACAATAAGACAAATATGAATTTTAACTGCAATTTAGCATTCTTGATCAAGAAGAAAAATCATTTGTAGATTGGTGTTAGAAGCAACAGTTTGAAGTGACATAACTCATCCGCTCGGCATTATGTTCTCTTATTTAAAGCTTATGAATAGACGCATTCAACTTTTTTAAATTTGAATATCAGTCGGCGATCCTGCAGTAATGATTCTATTCGCATTTCTGTCAATTAGGAAATCGTAAACATGCTCACTATAGTTTAATCTGATACCTTAATTAACGATCTTCAAACTCCAGGGATCCTAATCGAATTTCCTGGGTAAAATAAAAAGAAAGTTGACTTCGGCAGAATTATTTTACTCGAAACATTTATGCCAACAACAATAATGCGAAAAAAAAAAACTTGTTTTTCCCCGATTGAGGAACGGTAGACAAAATCACTTAATATTGTAACATCTTCTTTTTAGTACGTTATTTATAGCTTCATGTTAAGAATAAAATCTTTTTAATACTTAATTTATAACACTTGTTTCAAAAATTAAATAATGAATTCAATAAATGTTTTTTCATATTTTTCTTAGCAAAATATTCGAAGTAAAAAAAAATCAACCTGTTCCGATCTCGAAATCAAGATTCACGTGTAAAACCTGGAAAATTCCAGATTCGGCTATTTGCTTGGTTATCCCACTGGTTGTGAAAACCGGCGTGTCAAACGATAATACCTGAAACAGACTTTCAAGAGATCCCATGAAAAAAGAAATTATTCGATCAGTTTTTATTTCTGGAGCCAAACGTATCCCGGATTTGGTATTATTCAAAATTTCAGGGGGGTGTAAATATGCTCAAGATAAACTAAACCGATTCAGGCCCTTACAAAATCATTTTGAAAAATACAAAAGGATTACATCCAGTGATTAAATGAAATATAAGCGGATCCCTAAGAAACATACCTTCCAGTGATTGGTACCTCTTTTGCTAAAAAATATATTCATACAAATTTGGATCAATTTTTAAACATTCACTTAAAGGTCATGATACTGAACAGTTTTCAAACGGTGAAGTATTAAAATTAAGCCTACAGAAATAAAAACTCGATTCTCAAACATGTTAAAATAAATCATAATCACAATTAATTAGATCATTACATCACTACATGAAATAAGAAAGCATTTTTCATTTTTCGATTGGTCACAATGCCATTGGTGCTCATGCTAAATAGGAAGACAACTCCTTCAGTAAGAAATTTTCACTACGTACGAACGTTTTAATAAACAGAGTGTATTTTTTTTTAATGGTTAATATTTTATCTGGAATCGGGGGAAAATTATAAATCTGCTTTTGTGACACTAAGCTTCCCATTAATAATATTATGACTAGGCATTTCCTTAAATTTCTGGAATATTCAAGACCCGACACAATGTAGAACAGTTGGTCTAAAACATGCTCCCTCTACTGCCTTTCTTCGATTCATTCATTTTTACAACGTTTTTCCATGGAACAAATTTTAGTTCTTTTAAAAATTAATCATCGCAATCGCAAGTCATTTACTAAAATCGAATATATGTTCCTTGATATCACTACCGATTACTAATGTAAATACTGGTATTCGTCATTTTCATTGTAAAATCATAACCGCGTGTTGTACACATTTACAACGTTTCTTTTCCTACAAATACGTACAGCATATTAAATAAATAAAAATAAAAATAAATAAATTTAGAGGGACAAAACGGACACAAGACTTTTCTATCTTCTTCGGTAAAAGAAATAAATAATTCCATGGCAAATAGGAAAGCAATTATCCAGAATCCCAAACGAAATCAGCTACTTGAAAATATCATAAATCAAACTAAAATGTTGAAATTAAACACATTTTTCAACGTATACTTTTGATATCACCTGAAAAATTAACGCATCTAGAAAGCGAGAAAAAAAAAACAATCTGTATTAGTTCTTCAGCCTACTTTTTTTGCCGATAACACTTTGAGCTATAGCCAAAGTGTGAATTAGGAATCGCCTTTGAAAAATTAGTATTCGAGTTAAGATATATGTATCTAGTTTGATTTAGCCTTCAACACATTTACCTGGTAATTATTAGATAACCGAAATTAGAACCTACCGGGGAGTCAGTTTAATAAACAGAAAAAACCACAAAGCCGACATAGTCGGTTCGCTCAACTACTTAAATAGGGATTCTCTCAAATCAATTATATTTGTATCCTTCACATAATTATGTAATTTCCTTCGCCGTTTAATTCTTGATCCTATCTTCTTAAGTTCAAATTAACTACCTATATCTGCCTGGCAAAAGCTGTATGCACGAGTCATAGGGACCTGGTTTAAATCTTTTAATACCAAAATTATTAAACAGTAGTCATATTTCAGTACTTTAAATTTTACTTTAATCATCAACGATTAAAAAATATTTTAAGTAATTTTATTTCTTTTAATCAAAAAAAAAAAAAAAAAAAAAAAAAAAAAAAAATGGGAAAAGATGGTGGTATTGGTAGTATCTTTTAGATATTTCCTTGTTGTACAAAGTTATCAGAAAAGAAAACATTGTCAAATCCAAGCATCATAACGTCCGTCTAACTTGAAAAGGTTCAGCTTAAAGGAGACCATTTATGTTTACCTTTTTTGAAGAAGCATTTTTAAACTGAATTTTTTTTCAGGCGCTGCGACGATAAACAAAGCACAATGAAGGTTTAAATTTTTAATTCAATCCCCATTGTATGACAAGTATAATCCGTATTTTACTTATGACGGCCCATTCGAATTAATCTTGTATCGAGGTAAAGGCGACACCTATGTCTGGTGCACTTG